>CM057344.1:473442456-483442456 GCA_030015575.1 Agapanthus africanus
TGTGCTTTGATTTCCACCTTACCACGTCCAAGAGGGCATGCAAAATGGTGGTTTTTGGGTACAGTCCCGAGTCACATGGAGGCAATGAGCGATAGGAGGGGATTCGTCTCTCCCGGTATAGGGAGTTAATGTTGCGCTGTGTTCGATTGGCTATAACCAGAAATCCCTGGCCAGGGTTACTGAGATTTACTGGTAAGTGTTACCAGTAGTTTCTCGAACTGTTATAGGCCTCATATCGACACGACTTAACGAGCTATTGGGGTCTGACGTTTACCACCCCTAGACGAGATATGTGACATATCAGACGACGAGACCGGACTGTACGGTAGTGTTACTGGTTGGATTCACTGGAGTGTGAGCGGGCTTGCTCGTCGATCTTCTGATCGCTCAATACCCGGGTGGCCGTTACGTTTAGCAGACCGCTTGCGGCTTGTGGGTGTTTGATATGATCATCACCTGCTGCCGGCGTATTCACGAGTCTTTAGAGTCCTACACAGAGGTTTCCTGGCTCAAGCGAAACGAAATAGGAGCGCATATGAGATATGTGCAGGACCGAGAATAATGCGTGTATGTGATACCGTATTCCATTCTCGCGATGAATGTATCGATTGGTTGTATGCTATATAACCTAGTTATCGATTCAAGGATTGATTCGATAAGCCGATACATGAGATACTAGTTGGTTATATGCGATATGACCGGATCGTTAAATCAAGTGTTGATTTAATGATTTAATGCATAATTATATATTTAATATATTACTTTGCATTAACTAGTATTGGTTCACTTTAAAAGGGATTTTCTCACTTGTAGTGCACAATGTATATGTGATATACTGTTGTACACAAGTTTGTGTCATGTTTGATGATGCAAGCTAACTTGAGTTTGTGTAAAGTTTAAACCATGGTTGTGTAATGGTTAGGGTTTTCTTTTTCTTTATCATTTATTTATTTTGTTTATTTATTTTGCAAAATAAATGAATGGTGGCTTTCTTTGGATGCTAGTTGAAGCTTCATGAAGCTTTGACTAAGTGACCATATTTGTCTCATGCTTAACCATAACCATTCCACTAAACCCTAGTTCATTCTCTACACTTGACCATGGTTGGATTATGATAAGTATTCATTTATTTTCTATTTTGAAAATAACTTATCATAAGATATTCTTTCTTCTTCTCCTTCTTCATCACATGAAGAAAGCTTGCTACAACAATGGCAACTTGAGAAAATGAGTGAGAAATCCAATTCTAAAGTGAACCCACTTCCTATTTCTTCATCCTCTACCTCTTGCCAAGTAGTATAGGGTGTTTCCTTCACAAGTTTTCATGGCTTGGTGAAGGTGGAGCTTGATCTAGTGATGCCTCGACGTAGATCATCTTCGGCATCGTCGTCGATGACCTAGCCCGCTTTTTCTCCAATGAAGCCGATGCTAGAGTCATGGTTCGATTTGGACAGCGGAGAGGACTTCATCATGGAGCTATGGAGGTGGAGAAATGGATCTACAAAGGTTGTATTTCTGTTCTTTTAGTTTAGTTGTAAACTAGTTTCTTTTATCGCCTAAATATCTAGTTAACGATCCGTATTAGGGTTTGTAGGCACCCGTAAAATTTTAAATTGGCATGGTTGATGCCTTGTGAGACCTCTTGAGAGTGCCTAGGAACCCTACAGTGGTATCAGAGCCTAGCTAGAGCCTTAGGCGAAGCGTAGACGGAGTTTGAAGTCCGATCGAACCGAAACCCCATTTCCAAAATGCTCTCTGGACTTTTTTCAAAAACTGGGTTTTTTCCAAATTAAAAATGCGTAAAAAATTCAGCAGGAAATTCTAAGAATTACGGTGCAAAAATTACCTAATGATGTCTCTAAAGCGCGGCGGAACCGCGGCATTAGCATGCTAATGCGGCGGTTCGTTGCCCATTTAGTCTCTTCAGTCAACCAATTTTGCACAGTAACTTCTTTATTTAAATGCTGAGTTTTATGGGAATTTTTAATATTTAATAAAGAGTTGAGTATTTTGGATTGTATTGGGAGCTAGTTGATTCGATCGGATTATCAGACTTTGTTTATGTAGCTTTCCGGATATTTTAGAATATGTTAAAAAGTTCGACCGGATATAAATACCCAATTTTTCCCCTGCCGGAAAATTTCCAAGTGTTGGATTTTTCCGTGGTTTAAAGACGTTCTAAGTAGTGCAAGTAACGCGATGGTCCATCTAGAAGACAACAAACCTTAACTCGATTATGTGACCGTCTTGAACTGCCCTTTGAACCTTCGGGTTTGGGGCAGTACGGCGTGCCACATGTGAGGCGTTGGCTTGACCCTTCTACGGCTGGACCGTTGGTACTGAGGCACGAACTGAATGTTTTTAGACTTGTTTCATTTGTTGAACTGTATCGGGAAAACTTGGGTGTTTTAATGTTCGATCGGAAAGTTTAACATTTTCTATTTATCCGGAATGTGATACAATAATTGGAATTCACAAAAGTTATGAGATAACTGAATGAATGTTATAAATCTAGCGGTTTAGTCTCACTTGATCGGTTGCTACGGAATTTTGATGCGATCAAAAGTCCGTCGCAATCACGTAGCGTACGCGGATACTCGCCGGGTAAACTTAATAGGCAGCTACACTCCATAGCCCCGACCAAGTGACTAAAGGAGAACCCCGTCGCCAAAAGCATCCGTTCGGGTGCTCGCGGTAGCGGTGTTCCGCCTTGTTGCACTTCGTCGACGGCATCGGGGGTGCGGCCGTCTACTGAAGTTTGCGACGAGCATTCGATCAGAATGTCGGGAATCTTGTTGAATTGCCCGACTTGATATTGAAAAGAGTTTTCGATAATGAGACTAAAATGCGGGGTTTATAATAGTTAGGCATGCGATGTCTAAGTAATTCATTTCATTAGGCATGCGATGTCTAAAGATGTTGCGGATTCCAACTGTTGTAGTTTTACACTTTCTTTTCTGTGACCGTAAGTGTAATATGTGATATCGCCGGTTTCGTTGCTATATGTCAACGACAATTGGGATGCGCATATTTACTTACGTTGATGACATGTGATGTTATGTGTTGCTGGATATGTTATATTGGATCGTCGTGTTTGAATAGCCGGGGGTTTTTATGTGAGATGAGTGTTTTTAATTTTCATTCATATAAAAAACTTGTATGTAATATTATTTTATTGGGGCACTTCCAGGTTGCGGAAGATGTCACCCTTTGTATATTATTTACTTTTCCGCACTAGGATAGACCCAAGGAGGGGAGCACAAGTAACCGGGTTCTGGGGTCCAGTGGGAGTCCAACTCGAGGAGTCGAGTCCGGGTCTCCTAACCCTAGAATTGGTGGGTTTCTTGCCGCTCTCGTAGGGGTCTAGGGGTGTGGGTTTGGCTATTCATCACGACCGTGGAATCCGTGTTTTATACTGGCTCGTATTGAAAACACGGACGTCCTAGTATATCCAATATTTCATATGATTCTTCTGCTGCGATATCTGTGATGTGATCATGAGATGTTCTGTGATGGATACTGTATATAGTATATATGATATATTATATAGACGCTACTTATGTTTTACACCCGCGCTAGCCCTGCCCTGCTCTGCCGTTAGTTACCTAACCTAATGGTGCACGAGGGGACATCGAGGCGAATGCGGATGGCATAAGTGTACGTCGTATTTATCTGTGATGTTTAGGTACTTAAATGATGGGACTTCATTAATGTGATTAATGAAATAAAAGAAACCTAAGATGTTGTAGAATCGAATTTCAAAATAAAACAGGTAGCTACAGTTCTTGCTTTGCACAGCGGTATATGTGATATATCCTGCACCTTATTCGATGAGGAAAGGACCGAGATCCCTTCACCGGGAGTGACTCCTTCAGCAATAACAGGCAAATGCTACACACTCGGTTTGTCTTTTGATTGATTTTAAGAGTTTTTGCTTTGCACGGTGATATATATGATATATCCCGCACCTCATTCGACGAGGAAAGGACCGACGATCCCTTCACCGGGAGTGACTCCTTTAGCAAAACTAGAAAAGCCTAAAAAACACTCCATTTCAAAATTCATTCGATCCTACAACGATATCAAGTTCATTACGCAATAGGTTTTCAGAAAAACCTGTCGTAGCCCTCCGTCATTTCAGATAAGTTGTATATAGTATTCGTGCTGCATTTGTTGGCTTTCGTCAAGGTGCAGTGTGCGGTAGCTATGTGCTGTTTATCTGCTACATACGATGCGATTGGATTAGGGTAGTCGTGCGGCTTTGTTGGCTTTCGTCAAGGGTCGTGCGGGTGGGTTTAATTCGATCAAGAAATGTACGGGTTGAACTTGACTAGCGGGCTATGGTTTGTTGGCTTTCGTCAAGGTCATAGCACGTTAGGGGCAAAATATTATCGGGAATTTCAAGTGTTGAAATTTGCAATGAGATTGCATACCTTCTATGAGATAGTTGGATCCCGATACCCGCTGCGAGTAAGAGTTACTCCTGGGAGAGTTTTACACATTACAATTAGCCGATCAAGTAGGTGTCTAGAAAGGTGTCAACGAGGTTACGCCTCTGGGAAAATGAGGTTTACATTAATTAGGTTCGTGCGAAAGCACGGGGGACCTCCCTCAAAGTACCGACACTGGCCTGGCTGAAAGATTGGCGAACTTGTAGTGTGTAATTAATCCCGGCTAGTCTTTCCTTTTAGGGTTTGAAGGAAGATTGGATTAAAACAGTGGGAGCCATCCTGATTAGATAAAATAATAACCAATCTATTCTTGCAAGAGCGCACGCTAAGTGTTTTCTTCTCTCTCTCTCCAGGTAGCGACCATATCACGCCTTAATCAAGATAATAATACGGATTATTGACCGAACCCGCTTGTTATACTGAGCTGGGGAACGTTAGTCCCTCTCCAACTTATAATTGTTATAAGACAGAGCAGGAAATTGGGGATTACCAGAATTCCCGTGCCGCCCAAACGAAGAGAGTGCATGCTGATGCATCATCTTCGGGTGTGTTCGTTAAAAAGAACTGTTTCTCTGCATCCTCTACGTCCTGGGTATATGATACCGGATCAGGATCCCAGATATGTAATCTGTTACATAAGGCTACAAAAAGGTAGAAAAACTGAGAACGGGTGATAAGTTTCATGAGGCAGAAAACGGGGCAAGAGTTGCAGCCAAGTCTGTTGGTCACTGTCACCCTGTATTACCAATACATTGATTCTGAACAAATGTTATTAGATACTGAACCTGATGTACAAAATCATATCAGTCTCTTTATTAGTAAAGAAATGATAAAATTTTGTATTGATGGATAATGTTTTGAACATTTCCTATATCAAAAGTTGATCAAATCAGGCACGTTATCTAAAAGCGTTGATGTTCTAAATCAAACTACAGTTCTTAGTATACAGAACACACACAAAAGAGGAAGAGTTCAAAAATGAACGAATCCTTCTTGAGGCATTGTAGACTAGGTCATATCAATGCGATCCGACTGGCTGAAGTTACATTAAAGATGCATATTTAAATCAGTTTGAATTTACATCTTGTGAAACTTGCCAGTCATGTCACAGAGATAAGATGACCATAGCTCGGTTTACTGGAAACAGAGAAAGAGTTACTGAACTCTTGGGATGATACATGTTGATGTATGTTAGGTCCCCAGTCTACATATGCCAGGACTGGTTCTTTGTACTTCGTTACATTCTCTGATCATCTCTCAAGATTCAGACATATGTTCCTGTTGAAACACAAGTCCTAACCTTTTGAGATATTCACAGAATATAAGTTAGAAGTAGAGAACCAAAATACGGGTATAAGTATTATGTCCTTTGATGAGATCAAGGAGGAGAATACTTGAGCACGGAAATCCTGGATTATTCTAAAGGAGAATGAGATTCTCTCTCAGCATTACTCCTCCGTATACACCATAGTGAGATGGTATATCGGGGCGGAGCAATCACACCCTATATGATAAGGTGTGCTCTATGATGAGTACTACTGAGTTACCTATTTCCTTTTTAGGAGTTATGCACTTGAGAAGCTGCATACCTATTGAATAGGGTTCGAATCAAATCAGAAGCCTACCACTTCATATGTGATATGGAATGGAAAGAGCCCATCTCTTAAGCTAGTTAAGATTTAGGTTGTCCGGCCTATCCGGACAAGTTTGAGGCAAGGTCTGTTATGTAGAACTGGAAATGTTCCAGCTATACAAACTGCGGCTGATGATTTGATAGAACCAAAAGATTCAATAGTTACCAACAAACCTCAGCCTCTCCGCCGATCTAGTAGGTTTTCTCACCCACCTGAGAGATACTTCTGTTTCTCTATGACAGTGGAAGCGAGGATTGCATCATGAGATGATGACCCAACTAGCTTCGAGTTGGCCATCAGGAGTAGGACTCTGTAAGAATGGCTGGATGCTTAGTGATCTGAGATGGAATCCTTATACACCAACAAAGTATGGACTTTGGTTGCTATATCTGAAGGGTTAAATCCCCATCAGGAGCAAGTATATCTTGAGAAGATTACATGGTGTAGATGGAAAAGTTGAGACTTTCAAAGATAGACTTGTTAAAGGTTTTCGTCATCAACCAGGCGTGGATCATGATGAAACTTTTTCTAAAGATCTATGCTTAAGTCCATCCAGATCCTACTTGCCACGGCTACATACCATGACTACGATATCTGGTGGTTGGGTGTCATGACTGCTTTTCTAAATGATGTTTTAGAAGAGAACGTCTATAAGTACACAGCCAGAGGGCCTCATAGACAGTGGGAGCAGCGGAAACGTGTACAAGATGCTTTATAGGATAAAGCAGGTATCGCGGAGTTGGAACATCTGTTTTGATGCCTTAGTCAAAGAGTTTGACATCATCAAAATGGTAGATGAACCTTGTATAAACAAAAAGGTAGTAGGGAGTATAGTGACGATCCTCGTAGAGTACGTAGATGACATACTCTTGATAGGGAAGGAGTTTCCTATGCTACGCTCGGTCAATCTCCGCTTATCACAATGATTCTCCATAAAGGATCAAAGTGATACCTCCTAAATCCTAGGTTTTGGATCTATGAGATAGATCTAATTGGATGTTAGGATTCTCACTAGTTGTAGTGAGATGGTATCAATCGATCCTAGGAAGAATCACTGGAAGTGTTCCAGGGTGATAAAGATGACTGAATGTCAGTCACAGGCATTGTCTTTACCCTCAGTGGAGGGACGGTATGTTGGAAGAGTTCCAAGCTAGATACCGAGGCATACTAGACGATAAAGGCTGGATATATCGCTACTAATGATGCTACCAAAGAGGCCGTCTAGGTGTATATTTGTTCATGAGATGAACTTAGTTCCTTCCATTGTGTGACAATGGAGTTGTGGCTTATGCTAAGGAACGTCCGTCCCATCAGTAATCCAGACATATTCTAAGGCAGTATCACCTGATCATGGAGATGGTTGATCTCTAAGGGATCGAGGTAAGGAGAGTTGACTCAGGGGACAACACAGCGGATCCACTCACAAAAGGCCTTTTCCCAGAGAGAGACTTTTATGGGATGGTTGAGTATGAGATACTACAACCACTGCTATCAGATGGCCCTAGTGCAAGTGGGAGATTGTTAGTTATATGTATGCCCTAGAGGCCATTGCTATACATAGGATGTATATTGTAGTGGATGCTGGGACATATATAGGGAGGAATTTCTTGCTCGACATGATAGTATGCTATCTGGTTGATCTTTACCTTAACGTGTACACTGATTGTCTCTCTGTTACATGTTGGTAAAGCCCTTAGGATGTGTACTTGACTACCTGGACTATGATGCGGATCATACTAGTGGGGATATGGTAGTCCATAAGTACATCCTTCAAGGTCCCTAGTCGTGGGTATATCGAGACGGGGCATCGTTATATCAGAGTAGACTAGCGTATACCTTCTCGACCCATACAGATGGGCGATGGATGATCCCATATCCATTGGTGTTTGACATCAGAGATGATATACGGGTGCTCAGTGGAGACTGGGTACACTGGACGGACTCGCCGAGAACTCCTAGATGGTATTATACCTTACATCAGATGGCAGTTCTCTGGTGACACTGGTACAGAGTAGTCTGTTGACCCGAGATCGTCATAGAGTCTTGTGTGGTTCCCACTGTGCTTTGATTTCCACCTTACCACGTCCAAGAGGGCGTGCAAAACGGTGGTTTTTGGGTACAGTCCCGAGTCACATGGAGGCAATGAGCGATAGGAGGGGATTCGTCTCTCCCGGTATAGGGAGTTGATGTTGCGCTGTGTTCGATTAGCTATAACCAGAAATCCCTGGCCAGGGTTGCTGAGATTTACTGGTAAGTGTTACCAGTAGTTTCTCGAACTGTTATAGGCCTCATATCGACACGACTTATCGAGCTATTGGGGTCTGACGTTTACCACCCCTAGGCGAGATATGCGACATATCAGACGACGAGACCGGACTGTACGGTAGTGTTACTGGTTGGATTCACTGGAGTGTGCGCGGGCTTGCTCGTCGATCTTCTGATCGCTCAATACCCGGGTGGCCGTTACGTTTAGCAGACCGCTTGCGGCTTGTGGGTGTTTGATATGATCATCACCTGCTGCCGGCGTATTGACGAGTCTTTAGAGTCCTATACAGAGGTTTCCTGGCTCAAGCGAAACGAAATAGGAGCGCATATGAGATATGTGCAGGACCGAGAATAATGCGTGTATGTGATACCGTATTCCATTCTCGCGATGAATGTATCGATTGGTTGTATGCGATATAACCTAGTTATCGATTCAAGGATTGATTCGATAAGCCGATACATGAGATACTAGTTGGTTATATGCGATATGACCGGATCGTTAAATCAAGTGTTGATTTAATGATTTAATGCATAATTATATATTTGATATATTACTTTGCATTAACTAGTATTAGTTCACTTTAAAAGGGATTTTCTCACTTGTAGTGCACAATGTATATGTGATATACTTTTGTACACAAGTTTGTGTCATGTTTGATGATGCAAGCTAACTTGAGTTTGTGTAAAGTTTAAACCATGGTTGTGTAATGGTTAGGGTTTTCTTTTTCTTTATCATTTATTTATTTTGTTTATTTATTTTGCAAAATAAATGAATGGTGGCTTTCTTTGGATGCTAGTTGAAGCTTCATGAAGCTTTGACTAAGTGACCATATTTGTCTCATGCTTAACCATAACCATTCCACTAAACCCTAGTTCATTCTCTACACTTGACCATGGTTGGATTATGATAAGTATTCATTTATTTTCTATTTTGAAAATAACTTATCATAAGATATTCTTTCTTCTTCTCCTTCTTCATCACATGAAGAAAGCTTGCTACAACAATGGCAACTTGAGAAAATGAGTGAGAAATCCAATTCTAAAGTGAACCCACTTCCTATTTCTTCATCCTCTACCTCTTGCCAAGTAGTATAGGGTGTTTCCTTCACAAGTTTTCATGGCTTGGTGAAGGTGGAGCTTGATCTAGTGATGCCTCGACGTAGATCATCTTCGGCATCGTCGTCGATGACCTAGCCCGCTTTTTCTCCAATGAAGCCGATGCTAGAGTCATGGTTCGATTTGGACAGCGGAGAGGACTTCATCATGGAGCTATGGAGGTGGAGAAATGGATCTACAAATGTTGTATTTCCGTTCTTTTAGTTTAGTTGTAAACTAGTTTCTTTTATCGCCTAAATATCTAGTTAACGATCCGTTTTAGGGTTTGTAGGCACCCGTAAAATTTTAAATTGGCATGGTTGATGCCTTGTGAGACCTCTTGAGAGTGCCTAGGAACGCTACATTATTGATATCCGTTCGAACCTTTTAACACGTTCTAAATTACCCGGAAGAAACTTAAACGAAGTTAAACTTTCCGATCGAATTAACGAGTTCCCAATATGTCCCAAAAAGCTCAACACTTGAGTAGAACTAAAAATTCCCAGAAGCATGAAAAATACCCAAGAATATAACCCTGAAGTATTAGCCCCCAACTCCTAAAGTTGGCCACGGAACCGCCGCCAAACGCATGGTTTGGCCGTGGTTCCGCGGTCCCTTGAGGGAGTTAGGGCTTCGTACTTCACAGTAATTCTTAGAATTCGCTGCATGATTTTTTGAGTATTTTTAATATGAAAAATTTCAACTTTTTGAAAAATTTCCAGAGAAGGGGTTGTGCGGGGGTTTCGGGGTTCGATCGGACTTCTAACTTCGTCTAGACAATGCCTAAAGGTCTAGCATGGCTCTGATACCACTATAGGGTTTGCTTAGCACCTTAGCAAGGTTTTGGCAAGTATCAATCATGCTACTTAAAAATTTTTGGGGTGCTAAACAAAGCCTAACCAAGATCTTAAATAGAGTTTTAGGATAAACAAGCATGTAAACAACTTTACATCTAAGAGTTAGGGATTACAACCTTTGTATTCCGTTCCTTCACTTCAAAAGCTCCGTGTTGAGGTCCCTTCGCTGCGATCATCGAGTATCCGGACTAAAGAGAGGCTCCATGAAGAGAAAGATGTAAGCTTGCTTCCAATCTTCAAAAACTAAGATGATCTACCTTGAAGAATCTCGAACCCGAGCTTTTGCTTCACTAATCAAGTATTAGCAAAGCAAACATCCTAATCTAAGTGGCTAGAATAGATGAGAATGATGAAGTAGGAATTTAGCTCTCATTTGTTTTCAATTTCTCACTCATTATCATCACATATGAAAAAGCTAGAAAGCTTTTTCATCCAAGAAGAAGGAAGAAGAAGAAGCAAATTCTTTTGTGATGAATAATGAATTATAGTTGTGGTTACAATTGCAACCATGAGTTAAGAATGAAGACTTAACCCATGTAGAGAGTTAACTAGAGTAAAGGGTTTGGGTTGGGTTAGAAAATATCAACACAAAATATCATAGCAAAAAATAAAAGGAAGCTTCATGAAGCTTCATGCAAAAGCTAACCCAAATGCTAACCCAAATCAAACCCTAACATGCTTGAACTCCACAAATAATGTTGCATTTGTAACCCTAACTTGTTACAATATTATATATCACATATATAATAAATTTTTGTAACAAAATAAAATAATACAATTAACATATATCACATATATATCAATGTATTATCCAAGTGAGAAAAAGAATATTTAAGTGAGCTTATATTAGTTAATGTAACTTAATGTATCACATATATAATTATACATTAAATTATCGATTCGACACTTGATCCGATAATCCGGCTATATCGCATATAACCGACTAATATAATCTGTATCAGTTCATCGAATTAACACTTTATCCGATGACCCGGCTATATCACATATATCCGGCCGATATCTCATATCGCGAGAATCGAATATGATATCTCATATCGTAATATTCTCGGTCCGGCACATATCACATATGTGCTCCAACTCCGTTTTGCCTGAGTCAGGAAACCTCTGTGTAGGACTCTAAAGAATCGTCAATACGCCGGCAGTAAGTGATGATCATATCAAACACCCACAAGCTGCAAGCGGTCAGCTAAACGTAACAGCCACCCAGGTATTGAGCGATCAGAAGATCAACAATCAAGACTGTATCTTCTCCTGCGAATCCAATCAGTAACACTCCCATACAGTCCGGTCTCTTCGTCTGATATGTCGCATATCTCGCCTAGGGGTGGTAAACGTTAGACCCCAGTAGCTTGATAAGTCATGTCGATATGAGGTCCATAACAGTTCGAGAAACTACTGATAACACTTACCAATAAATCTCAGCAACCCTGGCTAAGGATTTCCAGCTATAGCCAATCGAACACAGCGCAACATCAACTCTCTATACCGGGAGGGACGAAACCCCTCCTATCACTCATTGCCTCCATGTGATTCGGGACTGTACCCAAAAGCCACCTTTTTGCATGCCCTCTTTGATATTGTATGATGAAAATCAAAGCACAGTGGGAATCACACAAGACTCTATGATGATCTCGGGTCTACAGACTAACCTGTACCAGTGTCACCAGAGATGTCACGACCCGAAAGTACGGAACATGACCGGCACTTAAACTACGAACGTCTCGAGGCGTACGTAATCTAAGTAAACCGAAAACCCAGAAATCCAAACCAAGAAAAGTAGTAGAGTGCAGGAAAAACCAACTTAAAGCAAGTAGTTTCAATAGCATAAGCCGAATTATGCGGTTTTTAAAAACATCAAAAATTTACTGAAAATTTCGGCAGAGTCTCCTTTGTAAATACTGGCCCCCAAACGGGATACAACATGAATAGTATACGAAATCAAGAAAAAGGCATCCCCAAGCGGGAGCTAGCTCTTCGTCAATCGACGGTCACAACCACACAAGCAATATAATATACAACGCCAACGGCGAGGATCAAAACTCAAAAGGAAACTCAAAACCACCAGAAATATAACGAGCGACTCTAGGGTCGAAAGAATAACACCACTGGTCTCTATCTTAAAAAATACATGTTTGGTTGATGGAATTTACTAGATACAACTGAATAATATTATACAAGGTAAAATGATGGGTACGATACAAGAAAAACCCACCTACTAGCAAGTCACCCGAATAAAACTGAGCCCGCCAAGCTGTAATTAAACCTGTACGGCAAAACCTGCAAGAAACTGGGGCACAACGGGGGTGAGTTGCCAACTCGTGAATAGAAAAACATCTACGCACAGAAATCGCATAAATAACGCAATCCTAGGTCAATGATCATAATATAGCCTCAAAAATGTATATAACATGTAGCCTATAACAAGGCTAGGGTAAATATCTAACCCGAGTGTAATCTCATGTGCCCGTGTCAGTGCCTCAGGTAGCAATATATCATATGAATGAGGTATGAATGCATGAAAACAGAATACATGTAAATGAAGAAACTGTTTTCATAAATTAGTGAGATTTCCTTCGTATATTTTAAACTGAGGTATCATAAATGAAATCAGTATCAACAGTATCTAGCATCGACACAAAACATAAATCTCACTGTCTCGAAATATCAATGTCTCAATCTCAATATCTAGGGCGCCGTCAGTCCAGACCGGCCCCTACCATCCATCTCAAGACCACGCCGGTATCCTCCGGATATCCGACGCGTCGGGTAATATCACCGGTAGGTAATCTGTCCCCTGCCAGGCTCAACGTCAACACCACATTCATCTTGCCCCGGGGTACCATACCGGGCCCACCATGTACCCGTGACGGTTCCTCCACTCCTCGACACGGATCTCGAAAACCACAGCAAACTCATGGTGGACGACACTTACATCACTAGAAAACCGCAATTTACATATTTTAAAAGGTTAATAAGTTTAGAAATTTTGCGGCTTTCCCCCGAAATCCAGAAATATCATAAATCTCAAGAAGTCATCACAAGTGCATATGTCAATGCTAATGAATGTATATGGTATCAATAACCAAGTTGCAATGTATGATTAATAACTAGGCATGAACAATGGAATAACAGTATGCATGAAGTGACAAGTAATAACTACAATGTCTAAACTGGCATATAACCCAGGTACACTAATATCATATCAACCTACTAACTAACAAGCTAAGTCAAGCAAATATATTCTCTAAAGTGTACGTGACATGGCAATTACCGATGAAGTTGTGTGTGAGTCGGCAAGTAGGTGTACGTGGTACATACGCATCATCGGTAATGGTGCTGGTGTCCTAACAGCATGCTATTAATAATGCAATAAGAAATTATAATATAAGTATGCGATGCGGAGCGAACAGTAAAAATGAGTGGGAGCTGAATACTAGACACAACGATAACTAAACTGTAATAATCTAATATAAATCCTACAAATGGTGCCTTTTGAAATAACACAAATCATGGGGTTTTGAAAATAGGGGCTACGGTGTTTTTATGAAAAGATGAGTCTTTTGAAATATTCGTAGGATCCCTTGGGCTGTCTTTTAAAATACCCACGATTCGTTAGTTTTTGAAATAGGTAGGAGTCTAATCTAATCTAACAGCTACACTAAACTATACGGCTGAGCTAACAAGCTGAACTACAGGTAAGGAAACCGCCTAACGTCTGAGTCGATACATATACATACCTGTATATATATTAGTCGGTGATCCCGCCTCAATAATATCATATCCGATACCATATCTATAATCAGACATCCCAAGTCAAGAGTGCGGATCAATCATCAAGATATAGCTCGTACGTAAATCCGTCGTACGGCATCCCCCAATTCTGGGTACGGGTCAAAATCACATTCATCATACTATTCACCTGGTATCCTCTTTATCAATATCATGAGCTGGTACTGATCTACGTCTAGTACAATACTGATATCGCCTAAGTATGCATGCACGTGTGTAAAAACTACGTCCAGGACCCGCTACAACGTCATGTCGTATCTAAGATACGAACCCTGCTATATCACCGATCTCACGGCCTCAAATCAAATCTCATCGACTCAGCTCAACCCCAAGTATCATCCTCAATCAGTATATGAACACATAGTCCCATACCCATGTGAACACATAACTATAAAGAATCCCATGAGCACATATCAATAGGAATGTATGCAAGTATGTATGTGTGTATGTGTAGTGCAACACTACCCTAGGGTTCGCAACACTAAGGTAATCCAACACACCAATATCCATCCTAAGAAACGTTATTAATCCCAAATAACATATAATAATTGTTGGTGTGTATACGCATCCGTATACACCACCACGGACTGCGGGGGTGCTATACGCCATCCACCCGACTTCTCCCCGTAGATATAAATCTACTCACCTGGTCCTCGCTCGCCGGTGCCGACGTCGCCACGCGCTTGCTTGTCGTCTCGAAGTCCACATGGGTACCTACATATCATAACGCACCGTATCGCATTATAATCCGACTCATGACCAAAACGACACACGAAACCCACATAGGTCAAAACCTATGGTTGCTTTCACAAATCAACCCAAAAACCCTCGACATCGGCGTACAAACGCCAGACCATCGAGAAAAACCCAAATACACTCATTTGCACATTCACGAACACTAATTTTAATATAAAATAGGTTAAAACTCACAAAAACCCCAAATTCACTTTAAAAGCCGTTTTTCCGAAAAACTAGCAAGCAAAATTTCCCGTTTTAGTACAAAACTAGATGTTTTAAACAAAACTAGCGGCCATACTATCCACTAAATATCATAACTAATTCATACAAACCATTTCTATAATTTAGTCTTATCAATTTGCATAAATTCCAAAATCCTAGTTTGCAAAAATATCAATTTTTAACACTTTTTAAAGCAAAATTCACCATTCAACCATTAAGCTTAGTTTTGCATAACCTAAGATATTAAACCACTCATTATAATGTTAATGATGTCATGAAAAACTAATTGAAATTTTTATCTCACCAAAATACATATATTTTAAAAACCTAGTTTGCAATATATATAATTATTACAAATTTAAACTAACAAATTGCAAACTAGCAACTTGATTAGTTTTAGGATTCTATTAACATGTTAATCTCCATATTAAAATCATAAACTAATGATAAAAATCCTAATTAAATTCAAACCCTTCTCTTAGAATTTCCAAATCTAGAAATTAAACCACAATAATACCTAATTAGGCTAGATTTAGATAATTTATCAACAATGAAAACATGGGTTGAGATTTATACCTCACAATTTTGTAGATCTACAAGAAACTTAGCCTCCCAAATCTAGCTTCATTGCCCAAGATCCACACTTGATTGGCCAAGGAAATAAAGGGTTAGGAGTTAACTAGGAATTAGTGGTAATTTGGAAGCATTTTAATGGAAATGAGAAGATTTTTGAACCAAAATGAGGAGGAGGATTTTTTTGGGCTGATCATGGAGGAGGCTCGGCCATGGTGCAGGATATGGGAGAGAGAAAGAGAGTGAAAATGTGGGTGTATGTGTAGAACCACCTTATTTAATGCATCTTTTCAAAAAAACCCTTCATTACACCCTTTTTACAATTCCTTTTTCTATTAAATGATGAGAGAATGTGATGGGAATTGTGAGGAGGGAGGGAGGGCTACTGTCATGTGGTGGTGGGGCCGGCCATGTGAGTGGGTGAGGATGAGAGGGTGTGTGTGTGGAGCAATGAACACCAAACACTAATACAATATGCACCAAAACCCTTTTATTTTCACAAAATAAGCCTTTTTCTTCAATATTTTCTAAACCGTTTTGGCAAACGATTTCATTTCAAAAACCACATGATAAAATTTTATTTAATATTTTATGATGCACAAAATTTGTTTCAACTCATTCCAATTTGTAATTTTCCCTAATTAAATATATTAGTGACGGCTTAAAATAATATTAAAATAATTTTTTTTCAGAAAATTTGAAATTTCACCAGTGGCTCAATAAACACCAAGTACTAGCAATTACATAGCTAGAATATGTATATTTAATTTTTATAATAAGATATTTGTATTTTGACTTTTTACAGAAAACCCCCTTATTTTACCGTTTTTTTCGAAATTTCACCGAAACGATTTTCAAAACGTTACAAGAGAACTGCCATCTTACATGAGGTATAATACCATCTGGGAGTTCTCGGCGAGTCCTTCTAGTGTACCCAGTATCCACTGAGCACCCTTATACCTTCTCTGATGTCAAACATCAATGGATATGGGATCATCCATCGCCCATCATATGGGTCATGAAGCGCATACGCTAGTCTACTCTGGAGTATCGATGCCCTGTCTCGGTACTCCCACGACTAGGAACATTTGAAGGATGTACTTGGCGACTACACTGTCCCCACTAGTATGATCTGCATCATAGTCCTGGTTGTCAAGTACTCATCCTATGGGCTTTATCAACATGTAACATAGTGACAATCAGAGTACATGTTAAGATAAAGAGTGACCAGATAGCATACTATCATGTCGAGCAAGAAAGTCCTCCCTATATATGTCCAAGCATCCACTACAATATACATCGTATGTATAGTAATGGCCTCTAGGGCATACATATCACTAACAAAGGATACCCCTCACCTGTATATACATACATGCATCCGCATTCCTACTGAATGTTAATGCAATGAGACGTAAGTAATCCAACAAATCTAATACTAGGATCCGGTTTAAACCAAAGCCCACTAGTATGATCCGTCCGATTACGATCTGTGCACAAGTGCATGTATATCATTGGACCCTGCCATAAAACCATACGGCCTCTACAACGGTTTGCCAGAACTTGGGAAACTGTTTGTGGGGGACTCTGATGACTCATTAATACGCTGGCTGTGGATTTAACCACAAGCACGTTAGTGGCATTAGCTGTGCGTAACGGCTGCCGAGGTATCGAGCGAAAGAGAAGCCGATGAGCGAACTCTTCAAAGAACCCTACTGAGCCTAACAGTGACAATATCCGTACAGTGCGGTCTGTTCGTCTAAGAGTAGCGCATATCGGGTCTAAGGGGATGGATAAAGTCAGACCCCTAACAACACGATAATTCGTGTCGGTATGAAACCCATCACCACTTGAGAAACTACTGATCCAAATCAGTAATTCTCGACTACTTTGGCCAAGGTTTTCTGGTGATGGCCACCAGTGCACTGTGCGACATCAACCCCCAATACCGGGAGAGACGAATCCCTGACGATCTGCTCACTGCCTCCATGTGGCTCAGGACTGTACCCAACTAAAACCTGTTTGCACGACTCCTTTGAGCCGTGGTAGGGTAGTAATCAAAGCTCAGTGGGAACTCACACGAGATAAATGGCGATCTCAGGTCGACAGACTAACCTGTACACATGTCACTTGGGAACTGCTATCTGACTATAGGTATAATACCAACTAGCAGGTTCCCGGCGAGTCCGTCCAGTGTACTCATAACCCAATGAGCACCTGTATACCATCTTAGGTGAACAAACTAACACCAATGTCTTGTGAGACCTGGCCACTGCCCCTCATCGGGGTCTAGATCAGTATACACTAGTCTACTCTTGAGTATCGATACCCAGTCTCGAAACTCCCACGACTAAAGATATTTAAGGATGCGCTTAGACCCCAGCTCCCACGTATATGATCGTCATCATACTGCTGGCAGTCAAGCAAGAATCCTATGGGCTATACTAACATGTAAAAGTGATGATAAAGATAAACCAGATAGTATATTATCATCTCGAGTAAGACTGTCCTACCGGTATAGGTCCTTCCTCAATCATTGCAATCACGTGCCTGCAATCCAATAATTGACTTTGTGGGCACCATATCCAACAAACGACGTAGATGGTGGGTGCTAATCGTCGGAAGAAATGAGGGAGGGAGTATTTTTTCGACCCCATAGGAGGAAATTCCTTCCTATGGCCTTTTTCCTCCATTATTCTCATATATATATATATAACATCATAACAAGTAACCAGTGTGCAACCCCGTCTAATCGAACATATAGAAATTAAATGACATTATCCAACAATAAACAAAAATACGGATCATAAACGATGCATTAGTATTGACCGAAATGTTTCCCGAACTTGCCTGAACACAAAGATAACACAAACTAAAATCTAGGAAAAAAAAAACATAACCACAAATCAAGTTTCCATACAAACAAGCACCAGCAAGAACCCAGGGATCATACACAAAAATTCGGCCGACGGAAATGTAAATTAGGTGGCCAAAAACTGACAGAAATGCGTCGAATTTTAAGCCATGATTTCTTTTTAAAGGAGTAGTCCTCTACAATCGTTTAAAAATTTTCAGGTGTCGTTTTCTAAAATGAACAGAAACTTGTTTCTGTGATTGAATACGGTTAAAATTTCAGTTTCAAAAAGTTTGCATTGTCTACTGCTAGTTAAAGTGTTTGGCATGACTCTGATGTTAGTGATATATGCCCTAAAGGCCATTATTGTATCATACTAGATTTTATATTACTTAATGGGAGCTTGGGATATACACGGATAAAGTAACAGTCTTGTTCAAATGGTAGTATGCTACCTGGTTTGTTTCTACCTCAATATGTGCGTGTATTTCTTTTAGCATATCGCTTATACATATTGGTAGAGCCCTTAGGATCTTTGCTTGATTAGCAGCGTTGTGATGGCAGTCACACTAGTAGGGGCTGGGTAGTCTATAAGCACATCCTTATACAGGTCCCTAGTCATAGGATTATCGAGACGGGGCATCTATACTCAAAAGTAGACTAGTGTATACGCTTCTCATCCCAGCAGGGGAGATGGTCTGTCCCACAGATATTAGTACGTCGTACTGGAGATAGTATGCAGGTGCTCATTAGGTTATGAGTACACTGGATAAGACTCGTCAGGAACTGCTGGTGGGTATTATACCTATCGTCGGGTAGCAGTCCCCAGGTGACATGAGTACAACATAGTCTATTAACTTGACACTGCTGCTTCGCCTTGAGTGTGTTCCAACTGGACTTTGATTACTATCTTACCACGGCTCTAAGGAGTCGTGCAAACAGGTAATAGTTGGGTGCAGTCCCGAAGCACTTGGAAGCAGTGGCGGTTAGATAGGATTCGTCTCTCCTGGTATTGGGGGTTGATATCATGCTGTGTTCGGAAGGCCATTACACAAAGTCCTTGGCCAAGGTAGTGAGATTTACTGAGGGGTACTCCAGTAGTTTCTCAGGGTGTTTTGGGCTACTCTCCGACACGACTTATTGCTATATTAGGGGTCTGACGATTACCGTCCCCTAAGCCCGATATGCGATACTCTTAGACGAATAGACCGGACTGTACGGAGATTGTCACAGATAGACTCAGTTGGAGTTCGGATAAGTTATTCTCATCGGCCTTCTCATCGACTATAACACCTTCGAATGTGATTAGTGGTTAATTATACTTTAATGTGTGGTTTTTAGTAAAAAGCTTACCAAAACGGTTTTCAAATATTTTATCAAAATCAATGAATATTTTATTAGAATTTAATTTGGACTGCACACACCTGTGCATGTTAATTAGGGCTGAGCTTGGAGTGTAACCATGATAGGTAGCCATGGTGGACTAACTGTAACGTTTTAAAAATAATTAAATAAATAATTAAATGAATAAAATTGTTTAAGTGAATTTTATGATTTTCGGCAAAGTAAAATGTATTTTTCGTAAAACCTAGCCGTGATTGTTTTTCATTATAATTTCAAAAATACCTATTTTAATTATGAAATTACTAGTAAATGGTGTTTATTTAGCCACTAATAAATTTTTAGTTGAATTAAATATTTTTCCTAAACTAATTATTTTAAATATTAACATAAGCTTTATTTTTACACTAAATTAGTGTAAATTACAAATTGAATGGTTTTAATTTGTAAAAAATGAACCATGGCATGTTAGAATTTAGTGTGTATCATGAAAAATTTATTTTCAAATTTTTCCTATTTTCTAGAGATTTCTTGAGTTGCTATAGTAAAAAAAAATAAAAGAAAAATAAAGAAATGGTTGGGGTGAAGTTTCTACACTTTTCTCAACTTTTCTCACTCTCCTCTCCCTCACCCTCACATGGCCGGCCTCCTCCCCATGGCAGCCCCCCCCCATTTCCATTTCATTTTTTGTTCAAAATTCATCAAAAATCCATCAAAAATTCAATTAAAAATCCACAAAATCCTATGTATTTCCTACCCTTCATTCTCTACTCTTCTTTACATGGATTTTTGAGTGGGAAAGCATGTATTTTGGAGGCTCATTTTCATGTTTGGGTTTCATATTTTGAAGGTATAAATTTCCTTCTTTTGTTTTATTTCTATTAGATGTTTCTTTTAAAGCATAATTAGATTTAATATATTAATTCTAGTTGCAAATTTTAAAATTAAAGTTAGGGTTTGTAAATTCAAGTTGTGGTTTTTATTAATTAAATAAGATTATAATAGCTAGTTTAACATCTTTTAGAGTGGAAAAATATTGCATGGTTGTTGTATAATAAATTGTTTATTCAAATTGTTTTAATTAAGCTATTTAGCTAACTAGATTTTTAGAAAATGTATTTGTGGATAAAATAAAATTCCAATTAAGGTTGTTATCATTATATTGCAGTTTTAGTGAGAATCTTAGCATGTTAATAGAAAGAAAAACTTAGTTTGATTACTAGTTTCTTGTGATAATTGGAAAAATACTCATAAAAGGCTATTTTTGTAAACTAGATTTTGGGAAATTCCTAAATAAATGAGATTAAAAATATAATTATGGTTTCATCATATCATTATCATCATGAATTGTAGTTTATTACATTAATTCATGCAACATCATGTTTTGTGGTGGAATTGTCGTATTTTGCTTGAAAAATGTTGAAAATTGTTAAAGGTTGCAAACTAGAAATTTCAAATTAATACAAATTTGTGTAATAAAAATGTAGTAATGGTTTGTATAGTCTAGTTATGCTATTTAATGAGTTTTATAACCATTGGTTTCATTTAAATGTCATGTTTTGATGAAAAACGGTAAATTGGTATTTTCGGGTTTTACGAAATTGGACGGTTTGATGGATTTTAGGGTTTCGATGGATTTAATCATGTTTTATAATATAAGTAAGGTGTTTTAAAACTACGAGTTATTTGTTGATGTTTATCTCGATCCATCGGAGTTTGTACGCCGATATCGAGCGAAATTTGGTTCTTTTGCGTGGACGGGACATAGGTTTTAACCTATGCTTGTTCCTTGCGTCGTTTTGACTTTTGTATGTGATTCAGTTTACGATGCTATTTATATGTTTGCGTTTAGGTACCCCTCACGTGGACTGCGGGCGATGAAGAGGAGGATGGCGACACCGTCTTCGGCAGACATGGACCAGGTGAGTAGATTTATATCTACGGGGGGAAGTCGGGTGGATGGCGTTTAGCACCCCCGCAACGTAGAATAGGAATAGTACTTATTGACATTAGGAAACCAGATGTGACCCTAGATTCTTAATCAGTAGGACCCTAGTATTGACCCTAGGCTGGACTAGACTGATTTAGGAAAACCATATCTGAGGATGAGTACCTTGGAAGAGGTTCGTAGGTTTCAGATAGAAACATACACATGCACACACTGAAACTCGACATGGGGTATACGTGTATGTGTGTATATATATAGAACGAGGTATGATGAAATAGTGTAACTGGGCTTGATGCCGTGATTTTTGGCAATACAGTCGTATTAAGTGTTAGCGAATCATTAGAGGATAAGATAATGAACATGTATACTTAAATTATAAGGGGTAGTGATGATATTGAGGTACATAGGACTCTAAAATAGTACCCGGACTGTAACCTGTGATTGATCACGATATGGGATATGTATGACTTGATTACGACATCATATAGGTGCGACCTGATGTCGATATCATAGAGGTGTGACTTGAGGACGATATGACATCAGTATGACTTAATCACAATATGATACATATGACATGATATTTCTGAGGATAAACTAATGATGCTTATTATGATGGCAATGATATATGATTGATGTAGGCGATTACAGTTTAGCACCTTGATCATGAGATGTGTTGGTGATGACATTATACGAATAATGAGACACCTAGGAGATACTTGACCCGTACCCCGATATTGGGATGCCGTACGATGGATTTTACCGTACGAGGCATAGATATGATGATTGATCCGCACTCTTGGTTCAAGGAAGCCGTACTTCGTACGTAACGCTATTGAGGCTGGATCGCCGACGATTAGAGATATTGATTCAGACCTTAGGTAGACTCTTGTTTCTTATTGACTAGTTTCTTAGGTTAAGTTCCTTAGGAGGTTAGATGGACACTAGTTTAGGTTCGATTCATATAGTGATAGTTGTTCTCGTATGTCGGAGAGGGGTGGATAATGCACATCTGTCTTGCATTCATACTGTAATCATCATGGTGCATGTTCTTTTATATGTTGCTATAATCAGTATAAACTTTACCTGTTAGGACACCAGCACTATTACCGATGATGCGCATACTCCACGCACACTTATTTGCCGGCTCACACACATCATCATCGGTAATTGCTATGTCACGTACACTTTAGATCATATTGTCATTATGGATAGAATCAGTTAACAACTAGACCGCTATAATATTGTGATTATTCTCTGACATTAGTACAGACATGATATTTATTGCTTAGACATTCATGCATTCATGTTTTCATGTTATCATGCAGTATTATGGGCATATGCCGACACTTATCATATAGTTACTCATGATTTTGAGAATTGGATTTCTATGAGATTTCTGGATTTTGGGGAAAACCGCAAGAATATGTAAAAACTTCTCTCTCTCTCCTCCTCTCTTTTTAAAACATAAGATGCGGTTTTCTCGTGATGTATGTGTCGTCCACCATGAGATTTCATGTTTTCTGATGGATTTCGAGACCCGATTCGAGGAGTGGATGAACCGTCTCGGGTACATGGTGGGCCCGGTATGGTACCCCGGGGCAAGAAGATCGAGTTGTAGACGATGAGCCTGGCAGGGGAAGGCTACCTACCGGTGATGTCTGGCGCGGCGGATATCCGGAGGATACTGACCGTTTTCGTGAGATTTGATGATAGGGGCCGATCCGGGCCGACGGTGCCCGAGGTATTGAGACTATGAGACTTGAGGTTTACATGTTTGTGTCAATGCTTGACACGGATTTCCATGGATTTCATTGTTCAGATTTCAGATTCCTATACACATTTTACTATGATAACAGCTAAAGATTTCTTATACAGATATTTCTGGCTTTCACGATTGGTTATTCTATATTCATGATGCATGCATATCCATTCATATGACATAGTATTATATGAGGCACTGACACGAGCACGGAGTATCTGCATTTACACGTAGTTTTACCCTGCCATTACTAGATGATTGGGATATAATAGTGTAATATTATGACCTAAGATAGCGTCGTGCATTCGATTTCTTTTCGTAGATGTCTTCTACTCACGAGTTGGCAACTCACCCCCGTTGTGCCAAATTTTATTACAGGTTCGGTGTACAGGTTTCCCTGGCAGCTTGCTGGCACATCTATTCTTTCAGGGTGATTTGCACGGTAGGTTGGTTCACTTGTATCCGAACCACCATTGTACTTTTATTCATTCATTTGTATCTAGTAAGCTCCATCAACCTTACTTGTATTACTTGATAAGTTTATTGGACCAGTCTTTTATTTCGACCTTAGAGTCGCGCATGTATTATTCTGATCTGGTGGTTTTGTTTTCTTTTGAGTTTTGAGCCTCGCCCTTTGGCGTTGTATATTATTGTGCTGTTGTGGTTGTTTCCGCCTGTTGGCGTTGAGCTAGCTCCCGTTTGGGGATGCTTTTTATTGTTTTTGTATATTATACTTGTTGTACCCATTTGGGGGCCAGTTTTTACAGAGGAGACTCTGCTGAAATTTTTGGGAAATTTGCTGATTCTTTTAAACTTGTTTTCTTTTTCTTCTTCTTCTTCTTCTATGGTTTAGATTTCTGGGCTTCGGCTTACTTAGGTTACGTGGCGCCTCTAGACGCTTCGTAATCTAAGTGCCGGTCACGTTCCGTACTTTCGGGTCGTGACAAAGTTGGTATCAGAGCGCTAGGTTTAACCTTGTATAAGTCTAGGTGACCCTTGGTTGATGGAGTAGGCGATTTAGGTAGAGTAACGTACCGTGGGTATGGTCCACGGCATACTTACGATACGCTACTCTGCTTAAGGAGCCTTAAGATGTACAATTGTTTGCACCGTATTCCATTCGTTCTTTTGATCTATCTTCGTCAATGTTGGAGGGTGGTTTCTGTTACCACGGACACACTGGCAGAGGGAGCTACGGCTCGAATGCGATAACCAATAGAGTATTGGTTATTCTTGAGGATTGAAGCATTGCTTAGCGTGCGGACGAAGGGTATTCACATGCCGTCCGGATGGAGTTAAAGGGTTCGAACGATTATCAGAAAACCATTTTCCTAAGTTTAAAGTATTCGGAAGAACATGTAGGTATTTCGATAGACCCTCTAGAAGAATGAAACCCTAACTCGACATAATGACCACGAGAACGCCCTTGAACCTTAGGGTTTACGGCAGTTCCGCGGTGCCATTAGTGAGGCTTGGGTTTGCCCTTCTACGGCTGGATCATCGATGCTGGGGTATGTACCGGATATTTTTAAACTGTACTTGAGTGTTGAGCTCTCGGGGAATTATGGGATTTTGATAGATCGGTCGAAAGGTTTAATGTAGTCCGGATATCAAGTGAAGGGATCGAGTACGTGGGAGACTCTAGATATGAGTATTGTCGTTGGTAGTGCAGTCAGCACAGCTACAAAGAGACGAGTTCGAAGCAATCGACATCAGAGGAAAGCGGCGAACATTGACGATAGTGTTTATGATTGTGATTTAGTGATTTGAATTTCATATTTTCGTTGATTGGATTTTAGTGTTTTGAGGACTTTGTTCTACGATTGGTATTTCATGTGTGTACCTTCATTTCATTCTATTTGTGTTTCATATATCAGGTGTATTGATGTTGTTTAGTACACACCCAGTACACTTGATTTGGTTTTATATATTTTGAGATTTTTGATGAGATTTCGTGCATAGGGGTTACACATGATTTTGACATATGTTTCGACCTAGTTTTGATGCATTTTTTTGCTGTGATTTCAATTTTGGTATTCGATGTATGTTTTCGTGCACCATGTGCACCTGATTAGGATTCTTGTGCATACTTGGCGCACTTGATGCGATTTTGTGCACACCAGATGAACTAAATCGGGGTTTTGTGCAGATTAGATGCACCTGATAGTAAGTCGTGCACGCCCGTTGCACTTGACAGATGTTTTGGTGCACACCTGTTGCACTTATTTTGTTTTTGTGTGTGTATTCATGGTATCTGTATTTGGTTTCGATTTCAGTGCGCACCGGACGCACATGATATTTTATTGATGTGATTGGGATTGATTTCAGTTTGAGCAGTATGTTTCATAATCATTATTATTTGATTTAGTAACCAGACGGGACGTGTATGTTAAATAAAAGATATATATATATATATATAGCTATTTTTTTAAAATAAAAAAATAAAAAATAAACGTCCGCTACTTATGCCGTGACACGTGCATTGCACGGCGATTTTCAAGAGGGGTTTTTGTATGCTTCTTTATTATGATGTTTAGGCGATTTTACTATGATGCGCACTATATATAAGTTATAGATTGATGTATATTATGATGGTTTTCATATTGGGTTTTGATATTTTATTCTCGCCATAACTCCGATGATTGCGTTATGCTTGACGAAGTTGATTTTTGTTATGTATTGATGATTTCGGAGCCACGACGATTTGAGTGTTTTGTTAAATGTTTTAGTATTTGGAAGGGAAGTTTTAATTTAAATTCGGGGACCGAATTTCTTAAAGGGGGGAAGATTGTAACGTTTTAAAAATAATTAAATAAATAATTAAATGAATAAAATTGTTTAAGTGAATTTTATGATTTTCGGCAAAGTAAAATGTATTTTTCGTAAAACCTAGCCGGGATTGTTTTTCATTATAATTTCGAAAATACCTATTTTAATTATGAAATTACTAGTAAATGGTGTTTATTTAGCCACTTATAAATTTTTAGTTTAATTAAATATTTTTCCTAAACTAATTATTTTAAATATTAATATAAGCTTTATTTTTACACTAAATTAGTGTAAATTACAAATTGAATGGTTTAAATTTGTAAAAAATGAACCATGGCATATTAGAATTTAGTGTGTATCATGAAAATTTTATTTCCAAATTTTTCCTATTATCTAGTGCTTTCTTGAGTTGCTATAGTAAAGAAATAAAAGAAAAATAAAGAAATTCATGAAAAGACATAAAGCGGTGATATGTTGGGATGAAGTTTCTACACTTTTCTCAACTTTTCTCACTCTCCACTCCCTCACCCTCACATGGCCGGCCACCTCCCCATGGCATCCCCCCCCCCCATTTCCATTTTATTTTTTGTTCAAAATTCATCAAAAATCCATCAAAAATTCAATTAAAAATCCACAAAATCTTATGTATTTCCTACCCTTCATTCTCTACTCTTCTTTACATGGATTTTTGAGTGGGAAAGCATGTATTTTGGAGGCTCATTTTCATGTTTGGGTTTCATATTTTGAAGGTATAAATTTCCTTCTTTTGTTTTATTTCTATTAGATGTTTCTTTCCAAGCATAATTAGATTTAATATATTAATTCTAGTTGCAAATTTTAAAATTAAAGTTAGGGTTTGTAAATTCAAGTTGTGGTTTTTATTAATTAAATAAGGTTATAATAGCTAGTTTAACATCTTTTAGAGTGGAAAAATATTGCATGGTTGTTGTATAATAAATTGTTTATTCAAATTGTTTTAATTAAGCTATTTAGCTAACTAGATTTTTAGAAAATGTATTTGTGGATAAAATAAAATTCCAATTAAGGTTGTTATCATTATATTGCAGTTTTAGTGAGAATCTTAGCATGTTAATAGAAAGAAAAACTTAGTTTGATTACTAGTTTCTTGTGATAATTGGAAAAATACTCATAAAAGGCTATTTTTGTAAACTAGATTTTGGGAAATTCCTAAATAAATGAGATTAAAAATATAATTATGGTTTCATCATATCATTATCATCATGAATTGTAGTTTATTACATTAATTCATGCAACATCATGTTTTGTGGTGGAATTGTGGTATTTTGCTTGAAAAATGTTGAAAATTGTTAAAGGTTGCAAACTAGAAATTTCAAATTAATACAAATTTGTGTAATAAAAATGTAGTAATGGTTTGTATAGTCTAGTTATGCTATTTAATGAGTTTTATAACTATTGGTTTCATTTAAATGTCATGTTTTGATGAAAAACGGTAAATTGGTATTTTCGGGTTTTACGAAATTGGACGGTTTGATGGATTTTAGGGTTTTGATGGATTTAATCATGTTTTATAATATAAGTAAGGTATTTTAAAACTACGAGTTATTTGTTGATGTTTATCTCGATCCATCGGAGTTTGTACGCCGATATCGAGCGAAATTTGGTTCTTTTGCGTGGACGGGACATAGGTTTTAACCTATGCTTGTTCCTTGCGTCGTTTTGACTTTTGTATGTGATTCAGTTTACGATGCTATTTATATGTTTGCGTTTAGGTACCCCTCACGTGGACTGCGGGCGATGAAGAGGAGGATGGCGACACCGTCTTCGGCAGACATGGACCAGGTGAGTAGATTTATATCTACGGGGGGAAGTCGGGTGGATGGCGTTTAGCACCCCCGCAACGTAGAATAGGAATAGTACTTATTGACATTAGGAAACCAGATGTGACCCTAGATTCTTAATCAGTAGGACCCTAGTATTGACCCTAGGCTGGACTAGACTGATTTAGGAAAACCATATCTGAGGATGAGTACCTTGGAAGAGGTTCGTAGGTTTCAGATAGAAACATACACACGCACACACTGAAACTCGACATGGGGTATACGTGTATGTGTGTATATATATAGAACGAGGTATGATGAAATAGTGTAACTGGGCTTGATGCCGTGATTTTTGGCAATACAGTCGTATTAAGTGTTAGCGAATCATTAGAGGATAAGATAATGAACATGTATACTTAAATTATAAGGGGTAGTGATGCTATTGAGGTACATAGGACTCTAAAATAGTACCCGGACTGTAACCCGTGATTGATCACGATATGGGATATGTATGACTTGATTACGACATCATATAGGTGCGACCTGATGTCGATATCATAGAGGTGTGACTTGAGGACGATATGACATCAGTATGACTTAATCACAATATGATACATATGACATGATATTTCTGAGGATAAACTAATGATGCTTATTATGATGGCAATGATATATGATTGATGTAGGCGATTACAGTTTAGCACCTTGATCATGAGATGTGTTGGTGATGACATTATACGAATAATGAGACACCTAGGAGATACTTGACCCATACCCCGATATTGGGATGCCGTACGATGGATTTTACCGTACGAGGCATAGATATGATGATTGATCCGCACTCTTGGTTCGAGGAAGCCGTACTTCGTACGTAACGCTATTGAGGCTGGATCGCCGACGATTAGAGACATTGATTCAGACCTTAGGTAGACTCTTGTTTCTTGTTGACTAGTTTCTTAGGTTAAGTTCCTTAGGAGGTTAGATGGACACTAGTTTAGGTTCGATTCATATAGTGATAGTTGTTCTCGTATGTCGGAGAGGGGTGGATAATGCACATCTGTCTTGCATTCATACTGTAATCATCATGGTGCATGTTCTTTTATATGTTGCTATAATCAGTATAAACTTTACCTGTTAGGACACCAGCACTATTACCGATGATGCGCATACTCCACGCACACTTATTTGCCGGCTCACACACATCATCATCGGTAATTGCTATGTCACGTACACTTTAGATCATATTGTCTTTATGGATAGAATCAGTTAACAACTAGACCGCTATAATATTGTGATTATTCTCTGACATTAGTACAGACATGATATTTATTGCTTAGACATTCATGCATTCATGTTTTCATGTTATCATGCAGTATTATGGGCATATGCCGACACTTATCATATAGTTACTCATGATTTTGAGAATTGGATTTCTATGAGATTTCTGGATTTTGGGGAAAACCGCAAGAATATGTAAAAACTTCTCTCTCTCTCCTCCTCTCTTTTTAAAACATAAGATGCGGTTTTCTCGTGATGTATGTGTCGTCCACCATGAGATTTCATGTTTTCTGATGGATTTCGAGACCCGATTCGAGGAGTGGATGAACCGTCTCGGGTACATGGTGGGCCCGGTATGGTACCCCGGGACAAGAAGATCGAGTTGTAGACGATGAGCCTGGTAGGGGATGGCTACCTACCGATGATGTCTGGCGCGGCGGATATCCGGAGGATACCGACCGTTGTCGTGAGATTTGATGATAGGGGCCGATCCGGACCGACGGTGCCCGAGGTATTGAGACTATGAGACTTGAGGTTTACATGTTTGTGTCAATGCTTGACACGGATTTCCATGGATTTCATTGTTCAGATTTCAGATTCCTATACACATTTTACTATGATAACAGCTAAAGATTTCTTATACAGATATTTCTGGCTTTCAGGATTGGTTATTCTATATTCATGATGCATGCATAGCCATTCATATGACATAGTATTATATGAGGCACTGACACGAGCACGGAGTATCTGCATTTACACGTAGTTTTACCCTGCCATTACCAGATGATTGGGATATAATAGTGTAATATTATGACCTAGGATAGCGTCGTGCATTCGATTTCTTTTCGTAGATGTCTTCTACTCACGAGTTGGCAACTCACCCCCGTTGTGCCAAATTTTATTACAGGTTCGGTGTACAGGTTTCCCTGGCAGCTTGCTGGCACATCTATTCTTTCAGGGTGATTTGCACGGTAGGTTGGTTCACTTGTATCCGAACCACCATTGTACTTTTATTCATTCATTTGTATCTAGTAAGCTCCATCAACCATACTTGTATTACTTGATAAGTTTATTGGACCAGTCATTTATTTCGACCTTAGAGTCGCGCATGTATTATTCTGATCTGGTGGTTTTGTTTTCTTTTGAGTTTTTAGCCTTGCCCTTTGGCGTTGTATATTATTGTGCTGTTGTGGTTGTTTCCGCCTGTTGGCGTTGAGCTAGCTCCCGTTTGGGGATGCTTTTTATTGTTTATGTATATTATACTTGTTGTACCCATTTGGGGGCCAGTTTTTACAGAGGATACTCTGCCGAAATTTTTGGGAAATTTGCTGATTCTTTTAAACTTGTTTTCTTTTTCTTCTTCTTCTTATTCTATGGTTTAGATTTCTGGGCTTCGGCTTACTTAGGTTACGTGGCGCCTCTAGACGCTTCGTAATCTAAGTGCCGGTCACGTTCCGTACTTTCGGGTCGTGACACTAACCCATATAATTAGGTTAATATGAAGTTAATTAAAAGTAGCAGTTAATTTTTTTTATATAGAATTAGTTGTTTTGTTGGTTGACTTGGTTTTAGGGGAGAGAGAGAGAGGATGATGGCATGAGAGCATGCTTGCTAGGAAATGATGAGAGAGAGTGGGGTGAGGGGGGAAATGGTTGACTCTTCATTTCTTTTTCAAACACTCATTATCTACACTCATCACTTCTCTGTCCCTCTCATTTTCCCTACACACCTCACTTCTCTCCCCTTCTCATTTTTATTCAATACATACACACAAACCCACATAATAATATAACAATAGCAGCAGCAGCATCATCTGCTTCAGCAACAGCAGCAGCATGAGCAGCAGCAGCAACAGCAGCAGCATGAGCAGCCACAGCAGCAGCAACAACACACACACCCCTCTTCTCTCTTCCTCTTCTTCTCTTCTTCTACTTCTTCTCTTCTTCTTTGCATCAAAGCTCAAATCTTCATCAATAAATTCTATTTTTGATCATGAATCTCTTGCAACCTCCTCATTACTGGTTCTTAAAGCAAAGTCGTCAAGTTTTAGCCACCACTAATACACTTCGAAGGTATAAACTCACTTCAACTTCCATTTTTGCTAAACTTATAGTTATTTAGCTTAATTCAGTAATTAATGTGGTTTTAGTGCTATTTTTGTGATTTAAGTGGGGTTTAAGCTAAGTTAGGGTTATTATGGCTTAATGAACCTAATTAAGTGTTAGTATTGCTGTTTAAACTTAGTAGTATCACTATAGTTCGCTAAAACACCTTAAAATCTCAAATTTGAAAATTTAAAATACGGTTTTGAAACAAGTTGTAGGAGATATGAGATCGGCTATATCTGTAATCATTTTCTAGGTTAACAAACATATACAGATTAGTGTGCAGGCATTTTATAGTAGTTTGTTGAAATTCGAGCCCTTACCCTTCCCAAAAATCCGGCGACTGCCCCCCATTTTCCGGCGACGTTGGTCCCCTTGTGGACTTTGGTGATTTGTTCTTGGTAGAGTGGTGTCTGTGGGTGTTTTACAGTGTTTGGTATTATTTATGTTTCTTTGTTTGTTGCAGGTAGAAATCAAGGGTGGTTTAGTTAGTTTTGGGTGATTTGTGGGCTTTGGTGTCAAATTGATGAATTAGGTTGAAAATAGGATGATTCAGGGTGGTTATGGTTAGATTTGCACTAATATGTGCTGTTGGTATCACTTGATTCTTATAATTTCACCTGATTTCATAAATGTACCCTATTGTCTAAAACTAAGTGCTTTAAAAACATTTTGTAAAACTAAACCTTAGGATACTAGAATCTGCTGTATCTAGGATAATATTTTTGTAAGAAAACATATACATTAGGCTATACTTTGTGCTAGGAATATAGTGTAGAAACTTAGACCTTTTTCTCCTGTTTTTGGCCGATATCACCCCTATGGTGGCCGGCCTAATTTTCGCAGAACTTGTTGAACTTTTGCAGGTAGTTGTCTGTGGGTATTGTAAGAGGTTTGCTCTTGTTTATTTTTCTTTTTTTTTCTCCAGATAAAATCTGGGACCGTTTACCTATAATTAGCATGGCGGGACTTGCGCGAAACGTACGATACAAGTTGAGTGGTGTGCTGTGTGTCACAGCGTATCGCGGTGGTTTTTGATATATGTACACAAGTTACGTATACACACGTGTTTAGATCACGACGCTGGTTCTCGTTTGGACTTGATATCGCGTTTTAGCAGGATTTTACCTTACGTGTGTTATTTTGTGTAAACTCTAGGTTCGCAATAGGAGACTTCGGACGCCGTGAAGAAGGGAAAGCAGGTGGTCGGATACACGTAGCACCAGATCACCAGTAAGTAGATTTAACATCTACGGTGAAATCGCCCATATGGCGTTAAGCCTCAGGGCTTGGTAGGCTATTGTAGTCGCGTATATATTTATATGTATATTGCTTATGCATATGTACTATGATAGCGTACCCACCTTATGTTGCATATAGAAATAGTAGCTATGTAACACCGCGCTGTCACTAACGGTTCAAGCTGCACGAGCACTATTTGTATGTTACACTCACACCGTTAGTGATTTCCATGACACTCGCACTATAAGATTGCTACGAACCATACATCATTTTGATTACCGCATCATTAATGATTAGACATGATTCTGTCGCATATTAACACATATACATACTGTACACTCATGCTTGCGTATATACCACTTGTACATCCATATTGGCATATATACATATTGTACACTCATGCTTGCGTATATACCACTTGTACATTCATATTGGCATATATACATATTGTACACTCATGCTTGCTTATATACCACTTGTATCTGAAGGGTCCCGGCAGCGCCCGGGCCATCAAAACGCGGCCAAAATGCGGAACAAAAATTTCTTAAACCAGCGCTACCGCTACCCGAATCCCGGATCGACCTTAAACCCTAAACTAGCAAAATAACTAAGAGTTAGAATCGTTATACCGAGTTGATTCGTGTCCTTCGGTCTTCATTCCAAGCTCCTAGCGGCTCCTTGATGTGGTTTGGTTGCCGGTCTTCCTCCATCTCCGATAATCCACCCGAGGGGAACGGCGGAAGCTCCAACCTCGTCGAACGAGGTAACCGACGCTCTAAGGTCGCTAGCGATGGAGAGTGGGGGTGTATGAAAGTGTCACTATATTTTCTCTCATCCCTTGAGCTCAAGAGAGCATCCATGGAAGATGAATGAAGGTGGTGATCAAGACTTGGCCTGAACAAAAGAAACGGCTAAGTCATTTGTTCTTTTCCTTTTTATGAACTTGAGAGTGAGAGTGTGGGCTAAGCATTATGTGTAATCTTGCCAAATCAAAATGAAACGCCTTGACCAATATTGGCCGGCCCCCGCTCTCTCACTTCTATTATCATCAAAAAATAAGTCATATCCAAAATTGCATTAAACAAATGAGCTACCATGCTTTGATCCATGCCACTTACTTGTCCATGACCATGCCTCATTTTCCACCTCATTTATAAAAAAACAAATGAATTTTCATAATGGAAAATCAAATAAATGAGGTGGCATCTTCTAGAAGCTATTCCGTATAAAATACGGAATACTTCCCGGTATATGTACCGAAATACATATACGCGTAATCGTACAAAAATACGAATAGCCAAGAGAGAAAATAAATAGCGAACAATAATACTAGAATACATATGTAAATTATTAAATCAAAACCTGATTTAATAATCCGGCTTAATCCTAAGCCACTAGTATTATCAACCGTCCGATTAAAGTCTACGCAGCATGTGCACATATTTAATCGGACAACTGTATGTATCAACATACCTCATGTACACCATATCTCCTGAACCATGAAAACCCTTTGTGTGGGACTCTAAATACTCGTCAATACACTGGCAGTGGGTTTAACCACAAGCACGTCAGCGGCACTAGCTGTACGTAACGGCTATACAGGTATTGAGCGAAAAGGAGGCCGACGAGCAAACTCATCCTGAACCCCTACTGAGCCCGTCAGTGACAATATCCGTACAGTCCGATCTGTTCATCTAAGAGTATCGCATATCGAGTCTAGGGGGGTGGATAAAGTCAGACCCCTAACAACGTGATAGTTAGTGTCGGCATGTAACCCATCACCTACTGAGAAACTATCAATCCTGGATCGGTAATCCTCGTCTACCATGGCCATGGATTTGTGGTGATGGCCACCCGTACACAATGTGACATCAACCCCCAATACCAGGAGAGACGAATCTCCGACGATCTGATCACTGCCTCCATGTGGCTCGGGACTGTACCCAACTAAAACCTGTTTGCACGACTCCTTTGAGCCGTGGTAGGGTAGTAATCAAAGCACAATGGGAACTCACATGAGACAAATGACGATCTCAGGTCGGAAGACTAACCTACACACATGTCACCTAGTAACTACTATCTGACAATAGGTATAATACCAACTAGCAGGTTCCCGGCGAGTCCGTCCAGTGTACTCATAACCCTATGAGCACCTGTATACTATCTTAGGTGAACAAACTAACACCAATGGCTTGTGAGACCTGGCCACCGCCCCTCGTCGGGGTCTCGATCAGTATACACTAATCTACACTCGAGTATCGATGCCCGGTCTCGATACTCCTACGACTAGGGACATTTAAGGATGTGCTTATAGACCCCAGCTCCTACATATATGATTGCCATCATAATGCTGGCAGTCAAGCAAGAATCCTATAGGCTCTATCAACATGTACATGATGATAAAGGAAAACCAGATAGCATACTATCATCTTCAGTAAGACTGTTTTATTGGTATAGGTCTTTACTCAATCATCATAATCTCCTGTCCGCGACTATGATAATTGCCTTGAGGGCACTATAGCCAACAATTTCCCACTTGCACTTAAGGCCAATTATTGCGATATCGCATACTCACAGGCCGTGTGATACCGAACACCCAACTTCTCTACTAATCAGTTTCGTAAAGCTCGTTTACGAAAATGACTGCGTTCGAGAAATAGCCTCAGTGAGAGTATCCGCTCCAATGTTTCTTTCTATATCTCTCTTAATCTCAACTTCACGGAGAAAACTATCTCCCGAAATGAGCAATACCTGTCTTAGAATTTGTCTGGATATCTGATGGGACCCAGTTCACAAATGAACTCTAAAACCAGCAAACTACTTCGACTGTATCATCCACTGAATTTAATCAGTATCCTGCTCCATTCCTTTCCTCAGTATTTGGTTGGACTACCCGTCCAACATACTGTCCCTCAAAAGAGGGAAAACCATAAGTCTGACAGTCACTCTGTTATTCATGTCACCTTGGAAGCCTGATTTGATAACCGTCTCCTGAAAGAGGCTGCCATTACCATATCTATAGAATATCCATTCATGTTCATAAACTGCTTCCCAATGTTTCTCCAGGATTAGATTAATATATCTGCTTATTTCATCTAGTGCAAAAGCAATATCTGGTGTGGTACTTGACATTTCTTGATTAACTCAATCGCCTAAGCAAGTGGTATGCTAATCATGCAGATCCGTCTCCCCTTTAGTCTGTAAGACACCGTTAGAGAGGGTGACTCCATCACCTGCAGGTACACCACCATGCCAGGAGTCGTCCATTCTAAAATTCCTTTAGAATAATGTCAAAGTACCCAGATTAGGATACTCCCCAAATCTAGATCTAATACTATAGATCTAGTAACCAGAAAACCTGATATTATTTCCATATCCTATGTGGAGAAACAACTTTGTGACAACCAAAATATAAACGATCATAGTATAGGAATATCTCTGCATGTCATCCCGAATCCTCGGACATCACACCCTACTACCTTCTTACCCGATCCATCTCCTATTCTGATGAAACCAAAACCTATGACTGTCACATCAAAATTAGATGTTCTATTTCCGCTATACCTGCTTCAGTCTATAAATAGACACAAGCTACTTGCCTACTATGCTTCCGCTGCTCCCACTGACTACAACAACCCTCTGACAGAGTCATATATAGGTGCACTTCTAAAACTAGTTTAGAACAACGTTATACTCATCCTCCTGCCGGGTCTTATAGTCTAGAACAACAACAATGGCAAATCTGGGTAAACAAGAACATCCCTGTCACCGTCTTTGAGAAGACCGAAGTACCTCTCGGGTGACTGAGGTTACCCACCAAATCTGCAGAGTGGCTAATGGAACATCAAATCCAATTGAATCCTTAGGTTCTATTAAATTTCCAGTAATCATTTGTGGTTCTGGAATAACTTCCATTCTACCATACTCCCACTTCTGTTTTCTGAAAAAATCCATTTTATTAAAACTGCGGCGAGTCAAGAACAATATAAATATTGATCTTCCTGATGGTAGAAAGTTAACCCTCGTCAAAGCCCGGGATAACCCACAAACAGCCATTACTGAAACATGCCTTGAGTTTATCCGGATTCTGATTTTAAGTATCAGCCGGACAACTCCCTATATCCTAACATCATTAAGATATAAATTGATTCTATATTAATCTAATATAGAAACAAAAGCACTATACTAATTTGAACCAGATTCAAAAACATGCATCTGTCTCCAGTGCATATCAACCAAATGGAAAAAGGATAATCAGCATTACTCATCTATGAGTGCATCCATATATGAGTAACCCGAAAGAGAAGCAAGTTCTCAAGACTATTACTATTAAGTGAATACCAAACACAAGTATCTACATTTTCGAATTCCTCGAAGAATCCTGATACTTACAACAAATGGTCCTCTACTTTATTCTTATACCTATAACTTCTGAATATCTGGACCTTGCATTTCAACGAAATACACGTCCAGAACTGGAGAAGTCATAAGTGAACAGAATGTAGTACGAGTACCAACCCCTTGTCCTAATAGACCCTGGACAACATACAATACTTTGTATATGTCCCTTGAGTTCAATAACTCAAACCCAGTGCGTCGTAGGTTGAAAAACTGTAGTATGGTTAAGAAGAATTACACCGCTGTTGAATGCACCTTACCTAATCACCAACTGATATAGGTAAATGTAACAGACATAATATCAAAAAGTTATATCTCACTTTATAAAATAATGGTACAGATATATCAGTTTGAAATTGGTGCATAACAACGGATATTCAAAACCAAATATTTGCCATCCGGCAAAATCCAGATGATTTTCTTAAATATCACCAATTACAACGAATTCCGATATATTGAGGATCTAATTAGCCAATTCCCAATATCTTACTCCAACTCACCATCTGTAATAACATACAGATGTGAGAAACTGATCTGGTAAATACATACCCTGGAGTTAGATTCTTATTGGGAAAACTGTTTTTAATTAACATCGCACAGAAAATATGAAACATGAAAAATGTTTCAAAAGGGTTAACTAGTATTCCTAGTAACGCCTCTTCCATTATCCTGATTCACGACAGTAACCATATATTTAGCTGCCCTCACTGCAATCCCTTTATTATGTCTTTACTTATTACCTTCTGTACACCTTCTTTAGGCTAATTGGTTTTCTTCTTTCCCTACCCTTCGGCACCAGCCTAAGGTTTGGAAGAAGACTATCCAATAAGCGTAATAGGTGTAGCCATCTAATCCTAGGAGCCCTCGCAACCTGAGAGAAGGTAATGGGAAAAGACATCTTAATAATCCTATTCAATTTCTGCAGAACCAGAATCCATCCTCGAAAAAGTTCCTTCGAGTTCGTATATGATCATACGATGGATTTATCCAGTGGAAGTGGATATCCATAGTGATACGAAGTATTCTAGAGAAAAGAAAAGTGGATGTAAGAGTGGCAGGGGTATACACGGTTTTTGTAGTGAATGATGGTGGTCGCAATTTCCTTTGCTATTATTCTAATCTCTTTATATGTCTTTACTTATTACCTTCTGTACACCACAGTTAAGCTTGTTGGTTTTCTTCCTTCCTTACCGTTCGGCACCAGCCTATGGTCTGGAAGAAGACTATCCAATAAGCTCAATAGGTGTACCCTCTCCTAATCCTAGGAGCCCTCACAACCTGAGAGAAGGTAAAGAGAAAAGACAACCGAATAATCCTATTCAATCTCTCCAGAACCAGAATCCATCCCCGAAAAAGTCCCTTCAAGTTTGTATGTAACTATACGATGGATTTATCCAATAGAAGTGAATACTCGCAGTGATACGAAGTGTTCTGGAGAAAAGCAAAGGTGATATAGAAGTGGCAATGATGTATGCGACACCGTGACATTCCAAAACTCAATGTGTTTTAAGAAGGTTCGGTTAACTTGGTTTCATGAGTTTTAGTCAAAGGTCGGGTCATAGTCGCAGCCAGAGAGAGAGAGAAAAGAAACACTCAGCGTGCACTCTAACCTAGATCAGAATGGTTAATCATTTTATCTAATCTGGATGGCTCCCACTGTTTCCTCGAATTCTCCTCCAAACCTAAAAGGAGAATTAGTTGGAATCACCCGAGGAGTAATCCTACTCATCAGTGGGAATCGACATCCAACTATCATCGCATGATAACTTGATGGAAGCCACTCAAGTCACCACACTCCAGAAGGTATGCGCAAGCCTGGCAAGTTTCCTGTATATTTGAAACTCCCGATATGATTTTTACCCCTAGGACCCAAGTGACCTTGACACAGTCAACAAATCAAAGAGTCCTAGTCAAGTTCAACCCGTCATTATCTTGGATTGCATTAAACCCACCCATACGAGCCCTTGACACGGTCAACAAGGCCGCACGACTGTCCTAACCAATCGCATTAATATGCCACAAACAACCACTACTAAGCTACCACACACTACGCCTTGACACAGTCAACAAACGCGGCACGAATACTAAGCAATACTTGTAAGAAATGACGGAGGCTTACGGCTGGTTTTTGGTGAAAAACCTTTAACGTAATGAATTTGATATCGTTGAAGGAACCGAGTGGTTTTACAAATATATAGTGGCGAAAACTTTTGCTAAAGAGGTCACTCCTGGTGAAGGGATCTCGGCTCTTTCCTCGTCGAATGAGGTGTAGGATATTCCAAACTGAATACCACGATACAAAGCAAAAAGAAACGACTACAGTAAATTTATTACGTTGACGCAAACTTTTACCCAAGGGGTCACTCCCGATGAAGGGATCTCGGCCCTTGCCTCGTCGAATGAGGTGCAGGATATTCCAAAATGAATACCACGATGCAAAGCAAAAGTGTACGTCTGTAATGTCATTTTTTTTTAAAAACTTGGTTCCAACAACATCATATATAGGTTTGTTTTATCCTTGCATTGATAAGAATCTATGCAGTCCCATCAATTAATCACACCAGAAAAGAACGAAAATAAAATGTACGTATATGCCATCCGCATTCGCCACTAGGTCCCGTCATCACCCGTTAGGTTACTTAACTAACGACAGAGCGGGGACGGGACTAGCGCGGGTGCAAAACATATACAACATCTACTAGTATATATATTGTAAGTCGACGTTAAACAACCTATATGATGCGGGGAGGCGGAATAGGTAAAACAATAATTTTTTTTAAACTAACATCGACTAACTTTACGGATCTTTGCCAAACCCTAACTAACAACAACATAGGAGGGATTAGCTACTATGAAAGAAGATTATACCTAATGAATCAAGTCCTTCTTATTCTCGTTGACCACCTCCTCGTCGGCCTCCTCTTTGTGATAGAAGATCCACCCGAGAGCTACTTCTCCAAGCTTAACCTCACACTTGAGGTAACTAGGTAACTAAGACTGCTAATCAAAGCAACCTAGAGGATATAGAATAGGATTAGGGATCTATGAGTCTTTCTAACCCTAGGATCTCAACACATGAGAGGATTAGGGTTAGGGTTTGAGAAGAGAGAGCTTGAGGAGAGAGAAGGTGAGAGTGAGAATGATCATGGAAAAATATCTCATTGTGAAAATATGAAGCATAAGATATTTATTAAATGAATAACAAATAAAAATATCATCATGCTTCATTAACTCACCTTATGTGATTCATCTCATGAGTCATTAAGCCATAAATGCATCATTAACTCCTATGTATGAATCACACCAAGTGTCATTAAACCAATTAATGTAAATGCCACCTTAGCCTCCAACTCATCAATTTTCTAGAAGCTTCTCGACTAATTACGAGAATGCCCATCCCATCCATGAAAACACGGAAATACTGAGACTGTATAAATCCAATAATTCAATAATAGAATCTGGCTTAATCCAAAGCCTGCTAGTATAAACTGTCCGAACATCGTACGTGCGTAAAAACACGTGTGTGTCCGAACCCTGTCGTAAAACCATACGACCTCTATATCGTTCCGCCCGAAGCAGGGAAACTCTCTGTGTGGGACACTAAAGACTCGACTACTACGCTGATAGTGGGTTTAACCACAGACCGCAAGCGGCACTAGCTGTACGTAACGGTCCCTAAGTAGATGTCGATAAGAAGGCCGATGAGGAAACCCATCCGAACTCCTACTGAGCCTGATGTGACAATCTCCGTACAGTCCTGTCTGTTCGTCTAAGACTATCGCAAATCGGGCCTAGGGAGGCGGCAAGCGTCAGTCCCCTAAAAGCGGTATAAGTCGTGTCGGAGTGAAGCCCATTACACCTTTAGAAGCTACTGGAAAACCTACCAGTAAATCTCGCTTGCCCTGGCCAGGGACATTGCGTAATGGCTCTCCAGACATAGCGCGATATCAAATCCCAATACTGGGAGAGACGAATCCTGTCTAACCGCCACTGCCTCCAAGTGCTTCGGGACTGCACCCAATTGCTACCTGTTTGCACGACTCCTTTGAGCCGTGGTAGGGTAGCAATCTAAGAACAGTGGGAACACACTCGAGGAGAAGCAGCAGTATCAAGTCTGCGGACTATGCTGTACTCATGTCACCTGGGAACTGTTGACTGACGAAGGGTATAATACCAACCAACAGTTCCCTGCGAGTCCTGACCGGTGTATCCGTAACCCAACGAGCACCTGTATACTATCTCCAGTACGACGTACGGATGGCTATGGGACAGACCATCTCCCTAACTAGGATGAGAAGCGTACACACCAGTCTACTCCGGAGTATCGATGCCCTGTCTCGATAATCCTACGAGTAGGGACCTGAAAAAGGATGTGCTTGTAGACTACCTATTAGTTATATGTATGCCCTAGAGGCCATTACTGTACATATGATGTATATTGTAATGGATGCTTCGACATATATAGGGAGGACTTTCTTGCTCGACATGATATTATGCTATCTGGATGTACTTTATCTTAACATGTTCTCTGATTGTCTCTATATTACATGTTGATAAAGCCCTTAGGATATGTACTCGACTACTTGGACTATGATGAGATCATACTAGTGGGGCCACGGTAGTCGACGAGCACATCCTATAACTGTTCCTAGTCGAGGGTGTATCGAGACAGGGCATCGATACACCAGTGTAGACTAGCGTATACGCATCTTGACCCATATGATGGGCGATAGATGATCCCATATCCATCGGTGCTTGACATCAAGGATGGTGTACGGGTGCTCAGTGGAGACTGGGTACACTGGATGGACTCGCCGAGAACTCCCAGATGGTATTATACCTCACGTCAGATGGCAGTTCTCTGGTGACACTGGTACAGGTTAGTCTGTAGACCCGAGATCGTCATAGAATCTTGTGTGATTCCCACTGTGCTTTGATTTCCATCATACCACGTCCAAGTGGGCGTGCAAAAAGGTGGCTTTTGGGTCGAGTCCCGAATCACATGGAGGCAATGAGCGATAGGAGGGGATTTGTCTCTCCCGGTATAGGGAGTTGATGTTGCGCTATGTTCGATTGGCTATAACTGGAAATCCCTGGCCAGGGTTACTGAGATTTACTGGTAAGTGTTATCAGTAGTTTCTCGAACTGTTATAGACCACATATCGACACGACTTATCAAGCTACTGGGGTCTGACGTTTACCACCCCTAGGCGAGATATGCGACATATCAGACGAAGAGACCGGACTGTGCTGGAGTGTTACTGATTGGATTCATGGGAGAAAGTACAGGCTTGCTTGTTGATCTTCTGATCGCTCAATACCAGGGTGGCTGTTACGTTTAGCTGACCGCTTGCTGCTTATGCGTGTTTGATATGATCATCACCTACTGCAGGCGTATTGACGATTCTTTAGAGTCCTACACAGAGGTTTCGTGACTCAGGCAAAAATAAGTAGGAGCACATTTATGATATGTGCTGGACCGAGAACAATACGTGTATATGATACCATATTAGATTCTCGGGATATGAGATATCGGCCGGGTATATGTGATATAGTCGGGTCATCGGATCATGTGTTGATTCGATGAACTGATACAGATTATATTAGTCTATTATTTGTGAAACAGCCGGATTATCGGATCAAGTGTTGATTCGATAATTAAATGTATAATTATATATTTGATATATTAAATTACATTAACTAGTATAAGCTCACAAAAAGATTCTTTTTCTCACTCGGGTAATACATTGATATATATGCGATATATGTTAACTGTATTATTTTATTTTGTTACAATAAATATTGTATATGTGATATATAATATTGTAACATGTTAGGGTTATTAATGCAATGTGATTATTGGAGATTAAACATGATTAAGGTTTGATTTGGGTTAATTTTTTCTAGAAGCTTCTAGAAGGTTTTCTTTTGTTTTTGCAAAGATATTTTGTAAAGATATTTTTGTATGATATTTGTTAACCCAACTCAACCCTTGACCATGGTTCATTCTCTACATGGGTTAAGTTATCATACTTAACCCATGGTTGCATTTCTAACCTCACCACAATTCATTATTCATCACAAAAGAAATGGTTCTTTTTCTTCCTTCTCTTTTTCAATGGAAAAGTTTTTTAGGTTTTTCATTAGTGATGATTTTGAGTGAGATTAAGAAAACAAATGAGAGCTAAATTCCTACTTCATCATCCTAATCTATCCTAGCCATTTAGATTAGGGTGTTCACTTCATTTAGTGAGTGAGAGCTTGTGTTAAAGAAACTTCAATGTAGATCATCTTAGTTATCGAAGATCGGAAGCATGCTTTCATCTTTCTCTTCGTGGAGCCTTTCTAGAGTTCGGGAACTTGATGATCGCAGCGAAGGGACCACAACACGGAGCTTTAGAAGTGAAGGAACGGACTACAAATGTTGTAATTCCAAACTCTTAGATGTTAAAGTGTTTAACATGCTTTGTTTCGCCTAATCTCTAGTTTAAAGATCTTGTTTAGGGTTGTTCGGCACGTCTAAATTTTAAATCGGGCATAGTTGATACTTTGTAGACCCTTGTGAGAGTGCCTAGTAACCCTGCAGTGGTATCAGAGACAAGCTTGAGCTTTAGGCGAAGTCTAGGCAAAATTTAAAGTCCAATCGATCTCCGAATACCCGTAAAACCCTAGTTTCTGGAAAAATTTTCAAAAGTTGAAATTTTTCGTATTAAAAATACTCAGAAAATAAGCAGGGAAATATAAGGATTACTGTGAAAAACGAGACTCTAACACCATTAAACCGCCGCAGAACCGCGGCCGTACAATGGCTTGCGCGGCGGTTTCGCGGCCGTATGTTAACATTGGGTACTCATTTTTCTATAGTAACGTCCGTAGGTAATTATAATTGCTTCTAGGAATTTTTAATTATACTTAAGTGTTGAGTTTTCTGGGATGTATTGGGGACTCGTTGATTCGATCGGATAATTTTTCGTTTATGTTTTTCCGGATAATTTTAAAACGTGTTAAAAAGTTCGAACGGATATCTATAACTCACTTTTTCCCCTTCCGGATAATTTCCAAGCGTTGGATTTTTCCGTAGTTTAAGAACGTTCTAAGTCGTGCAAGTAACGCGGTGGACCCTCTAGAAGAACACAAACCTTAACTCGATTATGTGACCGTCTGAACTGCCTCTAAACCTTAGGCTTTGTGGCAGTACGGCGTTGCCACAGGTATGGCATTGGCTTGACCCTTTTACGGCTGGACCAATGGTACTGTGGCATGTGATGGATGCTTTTAAAACTAATTTAAAGTGTTGAGAACTATTTGGGAAATTTTGGGTGTTTGTTTATTCGATCGGAAAGTTTAACATTATCTATTTATCTGGAATGTGATACAATATTTGGAATCCACAGGTAGTTATGAGATAACTAATTTGAATGTTATGAATCTAGCAGTTCAGTCTCAGATGATCGGTTGCCACGGAATTTTGATGTGATCAAAAGTCCGTCGCAATCACGTAGCATACGCGGATACTCGCCGGGTAAACTTAACAGACAGCCACGCCCCATAGCCCCGACCAAGTGACTCTAGGAGAACCCCGTCACCAACAGCATCCATTCGGGTGCTCGCGGCAGCGGTGTTCCGCCTTAGTGCACTTCGTCGACGGCATCCGGGGGTGCAGCCGTCTACTAAAGTTTGCGACGAGCATTCGATCAGGATGTCGGGAATCTTGTTGGATTGCCCGACTTGATATTGAAAAGTGTTTTCGAGTATGAGACTAGAATGCGGGGTTTATAATTGTTAGGCATGCGATGTCTAAGAAATTCATTTGGTTAGGCATGCGATGTCTAAGGAGGTTGCGGATTCCAACTGTTGTAGTTTTATAATTTCTTTTCTGTGACCGTAAGTGTAGTATGTAGTTGTATCGCTGGTTTTTGTTGCTATACATCAACGACAATCGGTGTATGCTTACTTACTTACAATGATTATATGAGATATTATGTGTTGCTGTGATATGTTATATTGGATCGTCGTGTTCTGAATAGCCGGGGGTTTTATGTGAGATGAAGGTTTTTATTTTCATTCATGTAAAATTCATTTGTATGTAATATTCTTTATTGGGGCACTTCCGGGTTGAGGATGATGTCACCATTGTATATTATTTACTTTTCCGCATTAGGTAGACCTAAGGCGGGGAGCACAAGTAACCGGGTTCTAGGGTCCAGTGGGAGACCATCTCGAGGAGTCGAGACCGGGTCTCCTAACCCAAGAATTGGCAGTGTTACTTGCCGCTCTCGTAGAGGTCTAGAGATGTGGGTTTGGCTACTCATCACGACCGCGGAATCCGTATTTTATGCAGGCTCGTATTAAAATACGGACGTCCTAGTATATCCAATATTTTATATATGTTCTTCTGCTGCAATGTTCTGTGATGAGATCATACTACTGCCCGAGACGAATGTTTATATTTTATATATGAGATATATGTTATATTGCAGATTTCGTTTCAAATGTGAAGCTTATGAAGCAAAATAAAATGGGACTTCATTAATAAGATTAATGAAATAAAAGAAACCTAAAGTTGTTGTAGAAACTTGTTTAATAATGGTAGCTCTAGTTCTTGCTTTGCATAGCGGTGTTTCTTGTAGAACATCCAGCACCTTATTCGATAAGGAAAGAGCCAAGATCCCTTCACCGGGAGTGACCACTTTAGCGAAACTGGCAGATGCTACAAACTCGATTTGTCTTTTGATTGTTTTTATAGTTTTTGCTTTGCATAGTGGTATTTATGAAATATCCTGCACCTTATTCGATAAGGAAAGAGCCGACGATCCCTTCACGGGGAGTGACCTCTTTAGCGAAACTAGAAAAGCTTCAAAAACACTCCATTTAAAATCACTCGATTCTACAACGATATCAAGTTCATTACGCAAAGGTGTTTTTTAAAAACCTGTCGTAGCCCTCCGTCATTTCAGATAAGTAGTATTTAGTATTCGTACTACGTTTGTTAGCTTTCGTCATGGCGTAGTGTGCGGTAGCTATTTATGCTTATCTGTATAAGCATATGATGCGATTGAGTTAGGGTAGTCGTGCGGCTTTGTTGGCTATCGTCAAGGGTCGTGCGGGTGGGTTTAATTCAATCGGGAAATGACGGGTTGAACTTGACTAGTAGCCTATGGTTTGTTGGCTTTTGTCAAGGGCATGCTAGGGGTAAAATATTATTGGGAATTTCAAGCGTTGAAATTTGCAATGAGATTGCATACCTTCTATGAGATAGTTGGATCCCGATACCCGCCGCGAGTAAGAGTTACTCCTGGGAGAGTTTTACACATTACAATTAGCCGATCAAGTAGGTGTCTAGAAAGGAGTTAACAGGGTTACGCCCCTGGGAAAATGAGGTTTATTTTAATTAGGTCCGTGCGAAAGCGCGGGAAACCTCCCTCAAAGTACCGGCACTGGCCTGGCTGAAAGATTGGCGAACTTGTAGTGTGTAATTAATCCCGGCTAGTCTTTCCTTTTAGGGTTTGAAGGAAGATTTGACTAAAACAGTGGGAGCCATCCTAATTAGATAAATTGATAACCAATCTAATCTTGTAAAAGCGCACGCTGAGTGTTTTCATCTCTCTCTCTCCTGGTTGCGACTATGTTACGCCTTAATCAAGATAATAATACGGATGTATTGACCGAACCCGCTTGTTATACTGTGCTAAGGAACGTTGGTCCCGCTCCAACTTATAATTGTTATAAGACAGAGCAGGAAATTGGGGATTACCAGAATTCCCGTGCCGTCCAAATGAAGAAAGTGCATGCTGATGCATCTTCTTCGGATGTGTTCATTATAGAGAACTGAGAACAGGTGATAAATTTCAAGAGTTGGAAATGGTGCAATTGTTGCAAGCTAAGCAGTTGGCAGTTATCACCCTGTATTACCAGAATACATTGATTCTGAACGAATGTTATTAGATACCGAACCTGATATACAATATCATATCAGTCTCTTTATTAAGTAAAGAAGGATATAATTTTGTATTGTTGGATAATGTTTTGAACATTTCCTATATCAAGAGTTGATCGGTTCAGGCATGTTATCTAAAAGCATAGACGTTCTAAATCAAACCACAGTTCTTAGTATACAGAACATACACAAGAGGAAGAGTTCAAAAATGAACGGATCCTTCTTGAGGTATTATAGACTAGGTTAAATCAATGTTACCCGACTAAGCTGAAGTTACATTCAGATGGATATTTAAATTAGTTTGAATTTACATCTTGTGAAACTTGCCGGTCATGTCACAAAGATAAGATGACCACAGCTCCGTTTATTGGAAAAAAAGAAAGCATTAGTGAACTCTTGGGATTGATACATGCTGATGTATGAAGGTCCCCTGTCTACATATACCGGGACCGGTTCTTTGTACTTCATTACATTCACTGATTATCTCTCAATATCCGAACATATGTTCCTGTTGAAACACAAGTCCAAAACTTTTGAGATAATCACAGAATATAAGTTAGAAGTAGAGAACCAAAAACGGGTATAAGTATTATGTCCTTTGATGAGATCAGGGAGGAGAATACTTGAGCACGGAATTCCAGGACTATTCTAAAGGAGAATGAGATCCTCTCTCAGCATTACTCCTCCGTATACACCATAGCACGATGGTATATCGGGGCGGAGCAATAGCACCCTATGTGATATGGTGTGCTCTATGATGAGTACTACTGAGTATCCTATTTTCCTTTTGGGAGTTATGCACTTGAGAAGTTGCATACCTATTGAAAAGGGTTCCAATCAAATCAGTTGCCTACCACTTCATATGTGATATGGAATGGGAAGAGCCCATATCTTAAGTATGTTAAGAACTGTTAACTGACGACGGGTATAATACCAACCAACAGTTCCCTGCGAGTCCTGTCCGGTGTACCCGTAACCCAACGAGCACCTGTATACTATCTCCAGTACGACGTAGTGATGGCTGTGGGACAGACCGTCTCCCTAACTGGGATGAGAAGCATACACACTAGTCCACTGCGGAATATCGATGCCCTGTCTCGATAATCCTACGACGAGAGACTTGAAAAAGGATGTGCTTGTAGACTACAAGCCCCCACTAGTGTGACTGCCATCACAACGCTGGCAGTCAAGCAAGATCCTAAGGGCTCTATCAATACGTACACACATATTAAGATAGATATAAACCAAGTTGCATACTACCATGTTTAGCAAGAGTGTTAATATAACTATGAATATCCCAAGCTTCCGTTAAGTAATTTACAAGCTAGTATGATACAATAATGGCACCTAGGGCATATACACTAACATACATAAATATATAACAATCGACCCAGGCATGATATAAGCAACATCTCAGAAACATCACAGAAGCAACACAGAATGGTGGATAATCTGGAGCCCCGGGTTTCACTTGAGCCGCAAGTGAGACCCGACATTCCCTGTCGTGTGGATAGCCTGTGCAATGAAACCTAGACCCCTACGAGCGCGGCAAGTTACCCGCCAAAACTAGAAGTGAGGCAGCCCCCTTCAGCAACGTGAATGGACCATCCGGCACTTCACAGAATCCGGTAACTTGGGCACCACTCCTGGGTCAACCTATACCCCCTACGAGTGCGGCGAATAGCCCGCCAATTCTAGAGTAAGGTCCCCTCCGTCCCAACGCCATGAAATGCGGACCCGTTGCCCTCTACAACCCGGCTATTCGTGCACTCCACCTCGGGGTAATCCTAGTACAGAAAATAAAATAATATACAAGGGTGACATCGACCTCAGCCCGGTCGTGCCCCAAAAGAATAATATACAAACTGGCAGTGACGGCAGTCCACATGTCGGACGCTCGCCCCGCAATATCAAATGTACAAATGAAATCAACTGCACTATCATTGCACCATTTCTATCCACCACGACGATCCAACCAACATCACAGCACAACACAAAACATCAACGTGAATGTCACGTTCGCAAAGCCGTCTAAAAGAACATATAGTAGTTAGACGGGTTTACCGATCAAATGACATTCACGGTCGCAGATATAAATGTATGTACTGTTAAACGCCCACTGATTGGTGTGAAAAAGTGTTTCTAGAATAACCGCAATCAATAACAGTGTCGCTTGTAGCTAGCCGAGATGAGTACGGGTCGTCAGCAGGGAAACGTGGAATATTTTATTCTTACTTTAGGCGTGTTGAGAAAGAAAGGAGGAAGAAATAAGAATGATTGTAGGTTCTAGATCTACGTTAAACACGAATGCAAAATATAGATCTAGATTAATTATGGATGTAAGTTCAATATTAAAAGGGGGCTTGTAGGGTTCATTAGGATTTAGTAGCTATGGATGGTTAATTAAAGATTACTCTTTTATCCTTTAATAGATTTAAAACTAGAACGACAGAGATGCTTGTAGATTATGATTTCTGGACGGAAAAGGGTTCCCACTCTTAACCCCTATCTCGACATGGAACTCCGTTCATATCTAGCCTTTACCAAAACAATCATTAATCTAATCTCTAATCGCAGTCGAGACTAACAATAAATTGGTAGCACGCCCGAAAGCCTTCAAGCTCAATCCTAACTAGTCCCAGGTCCCAGAAAAAGAATTCAAAGAAGTAGCTACATTTTGGAAAATCAAAATTGGGAATTCTAAAGTAGCTAGCGCCCTGTAGCTTTGAAGCAGGGCGGAATAACGAAGAATTTTCTAGTTATTGTTTTGAGAACACCTGGTCCCCCTTACTCAAATAGGGTGGGTTAGGGAGGCAAGCAGCTAAAAGTCGTGATGACCTTGTCTTCCCTCATGCTTCGCCCAGTGTAAAAGAGTGATTAAGACGTGTATTAGGAGAAGACTCCTGCCCAACTGTGGTTAAGATGTCTAGTGCCAGTGGAAGGCCAGTCTTAATATCTCTTTTTTCCTTCTGGCTGTAAGTGAAAAAGCCAGTTAGAGATTTGAAAGATAGTTAGATCAGTAGAGAGAATGTGAAAGCAGAATAGTCAATAGCCCATCACATCTCCCTAGCGCCAGTTGGAGAAAGCTTAATGGAGTTGGAGTGCCAGATATATAGTTTGAACAGTCCTAATAGTTTCCCTCAACCTTTCGTACGAGGAACAGGATTTGATTCTGCAAGCGGTTCATCCCTTTCTTTTAAGTCAGCTAATGAAATCAACGAGGGCTAGAAGGCGCCTGGGGAGCGAACCGAACAGCTTTGCGGAGCGGACCAATCTTTCGTACCACGCGGACTGCGTTGGCAAAGCCAACCTCTTCCTCCCAACATCCTAGGGAGGGTTCGGGGACCAAGGCACATGACCGAAATCAAGAGGTTGGGGTCTGCCCCTGTGCCCTTCAAGCACAGAAAAAAGACACTAGAAGGTAGTAAATACCGTCCTTTTGCGAATGACGACAGTACGGCGATTTCGGCTTTCAAAAAAAAGGGTGATGTTAATGATTCTTTTAGTAAAGTTTATAAATTTTATAGGACGTAAGAAGAGTTTAAGGATTTTCATCATCCATTAATCTACCCTAATCTTATGAACCCTAACAAGCGGAGAATTACTCGCTCATGTTGGGAAAAGAAGATGAAAAGACAGAGAGGGAAAACATAATGTAAAATGCAAAAGAATTAAATAAAACAACTACCTTTATTAATCAACTTGAACAATCTACACTTTATTCCTTAGAAAATGATTACAAAAACTTGGTTTGCTTCTCGAACTCTTCTGAAGGAGGTAGATGAACAGTTGATGATCAGCCTGGATGCGTGAGCCGTCTTGGACTTCGTGATCTCTTCGGCTTGATGCCTTCTAACTTTAGCCCTTGGTCTTTTATATAGCCCTCAAAGAAGAAAAACTAGTTACCATATATGGTGACTTCCTAATATGGTGACTTTCCATGCTTGGATTCTGAGTCCCCGTCAGTATTGATTTTATGATTTTGGCAGATTTTTGATCTTGACATCATGAACATCTTGATCTCTTGACCTGAGTTAAATCTTGCACAATATCTCTATGAATAATGTTAGTTTATTTATTAAATTAGAGAGAGTATCTTAATCACTATATATGGTAATAAATCTTTAAGAAACTTGATTAAGAATATTTAATATGTTATGCACTTTATATGGTAATAAATGTATAAGAAACATGATTAAGAATATTTGATATGCTATGCATCTTTTAATTACTAAAATATTATGCATATATTTTGAAATATTATTCTAACCATTTGTACGATATTATATCTTATAAGAATTGTGATTAGAATATTTGATATGATATGCATATTTTCAATTACCAAAATATTATATAAATATAAAATGCCTATATTTTCCTTCATAATATTAATTATAATATATAAACATATGGCAAATAGTATTTTGCAGATAAATCCAAATATGTTTAATATTTATAATAAACATCTTTTATTATTTAAGAAATGTATGGAAAATACTTATACCAAAGTGCACTATTTTCAACTGAACAAATACCCCCAAACTTAATTTTGATCGTCCCGAGCAAACTTGTTATTCAAGAGAAAGAGAAAAAGAAAGAAAACCCTAAATAGCACACTTTCGTAGGCAAACACGATTACACTGAGCACGTGCAACAAGCCGTTAAACCTCTTGGTGTCCCTAGTAGAAGGAGTGTTGTCTCCTGAGAGTTTTCGGGGGATTACACCCACAAAATCCTATAATAAAAGAGATGGTGAAAGTTACATATAATGATAAGAATTATAAAAGAAAGAACTTGAAAATAAGAGTTTTCAACTACACCAGTTTTTCGGTTGTCATAAGCCCTATCTTAATAGTCATAAAAAGATGTTAGAATCACATCATCTCTCAATAAAACATCGTCTTTATTCTTCATTCCTATCTTTCTTCCAAATATCGATCATATAACCCTACGTGTGTGTAATAGACATCCCTACACTCGGAGAATTCAATTCAAGCTATCATACTCTTGTCCATCTGCCTCAGTACTTTTTAATTTGATGAATATTTAGCTGGATTTGCTCACACACTTTCATGCGACCGTTGATACTTCTTGAGGTACTAACCGACCGATTACTCATGTGCTTGCTTATTAGGTGTAATCCTCGTCTTGCACCACCTAAGACTTAGCAGTGACTCCCAGACCAGTTGGTCTAAGGTACTAGGAGATGAAGCACCCTCGCTATATTTTTTTGTTGCTGCCTTGGCGATTAACAAAACCAGTGTTCATTTTTCTCAACATTTTATATTTTATTCAAATTTTAATTTTCTTCATACTTTGGCTTTTAGACAAGAGCATTTCAAGGTATCCTCCACTATCCCGAGTTTCAAGACGTGTGTAAGTGCGTATAGTAGGGTATCAACGTTCAAATGTTTGGCTTCCAGAATAGGAACTATTTTTCAGACTTATTTTTATCCTCAGATTAGTGACTTCTTTCATCTTACTAACCCTTGGGACAACGGCTCATAACTACTTATTACTAGTACGTTTAAGAAAACATCTAATTTTCTTGGTTTTCTTAAATTTTTCCAATCTTTTGGATGTAATTTTTCACTATCTAATCTTTTTATATCTAATTAAATATCAAATATTTTTATCTTTTGAATTTTTTTTAAACTTTTTTTTTAATTTTATATGTTTTAAAAGTATTGTGCTTATGCAAAGTATGATGCAAAATGATGCGAAAATAAGCACAAACCTCCCCCAAACTTGTTTTCAACAGTGTCCTCGCTGTTGTCTTCCGCTAGATCACAAAAAACTTGTAAGCCTAGAAGGAAATTTATTAACGGGGCAAGAATAAGTGAAAGTGAAAATCCTCCCCCAAACTTATTTTTTGGCTCACCATTTTGAGTAAAAAAATTTATTTTTGAGAGCCAGATTATACCCCCCCCCCAAACTTGAGTTAAACAATATTAATCTTTAAAATCACAAGAGGGGGTCTAGATTAGTGGTCGATACCAAGCTTTGCAAAGACCGAAGGTCAACACCAACCATTCGAAGATTTTATCAATGTAATGCTCCAGTTGGTGAAAGAACAAGTTGAAAAGAGCCAAGAAGAAGTGGGGAAAAGGTAAGTGGTGGGATAGAATGTGTTTACGTCTCGTTTTGGAGAGACGACACAGTGATTGTGATGGATTACTCGCATTCTCTTTATAGTCCAGAAGAAGTGGTGGAGGTTCAATTTTTTTGTACTGAGGTGGATTCATCTCAACACCCGTGTTTAAAAAATGTGAGTTCTTCAGCGAAAATATCCTCAAAACTCTCATCTATACCCCGGAGAATAATGTCATCACAAAGTGCAGGGTGATCTTCAGACTCCATGAATTGTTTATAATCAGCGTTAGATGTTGACCTGGACAACTCGAAAGAAGGGTCCGTATGTGTATAATACATATCTGGGTCAAACAACAACGTATGAAAAGAGTCTAGATCAGTATCGTGAAGCTGTTCAAGTTCGCTGCTGTCGACATCCATTAATTCGACAGAACATACTCGAGCATGAGGTTCGGAGGCTTCACTTCCCAACCTGTAAATGTTAAGTTCAATTGACCTATTCCCGAAGGATAGGGTCATAGAACTGTTTCGACAATTGATTACAGCGTTGGAAGTCGCAAGAAAAGGTTGACCCAGAATCACCGGAATTTGGTTCCGTGGGTTTGCTACAGGTTGTGTATCTAGAATAATAAAGTCCACAGGAAAGATAAATTCCCCGACTTTTATTAACACATCCTCTAATATACCCCTTGGTTTGGTGATAGATCGATCAGCAAACTGTAAAGTGCATTGCGATGGTTTTAATTCTCCCATACCCAATTGCTCATACACAAAATAAGGAAGAAAGTTAACACTAGTGCCTAAGTCGAGTAAAGCACGATTGATATTTTTACCCCCAATAGAAATAGAGATTGTAGGATAGCCAGGGTCCTTACGTTTCTTGGGTAATTGCTGTGTAAAAGTTGTGCTTACATTACTAGACATGAAATTTTTTTTCAGCACTTGAGTTTTTCTCTTCCTGGTGCACAAGTTCTTAAGTATTTTCGCATAAGCTGGAACTTGTTGTATAGCATCTAGGAGAGGAATATTTACGTTAACTTGCTTAAACATTTCCACAACCTTCTCCATTTGTGCATTCGGTTTGTTGGACCTCAATCTATCTGGAAATGGAGCTTTATCAATAAGTGTTGGGTCCAACGTACGTGGAGAAGTTTGTGGGGGTGGAAATGATGAAGTGGGTGGAGGGTTCGAGCCTTGGGGAAAATGGAGAATAGGCTCGGAAGAAGATGGTAAACTAGACGAAATAGGGTAAGAAGTAGAAGTAGAAGTGGAAGTGGAAGTGGAAGCCGGGGGTTCAATTTGTTCCTCAATATCAGTTTCAATCTGTTCACCCACATGGTTATCCAGCACTCTTCCAGATCTCAACGTGGTAAGTGCATTCACATTATACCGTGAGCACCCAAGATCAGGTAGGGGTTGAGCTGGATGATTCCCTTTCTCTCTAGCACTCATTGCTGCAGTCAGTTGTGCAATTTGTGCTTTTATCAATTTGATACTCTCACCATGGGAGACAGTGTTTTGCACTAATGTATGGATAGAAGACGCTAAAATTTATTCGTTCTCATGGACTATGCAATGAACATATCGAGTGCAGAGGGTTTATCGGTACCGGCAGAAGAAGGATCAAAGTTGTTGGCTGGGTTTTGTAAAGGTTGTGGTTGAAAGGGGTGCTGACTCAGTTGTGGTGGTTGCTGTTGCTGTGGAGGGACCCTTTGGAAGTCATTTGGGTTTTGAACCGTATTTTGAGTTTGGTGTTGGTTCCAAGAAACATTAGGGTGATTCCTCCAACCTTGATTATAAATGGAAGAAGAAGGATCATTTCCACGTCTTTGCTGCTGAAAAGCAGTATTAGTGTGCTCTTGACCGTGAAACGGTACATTCAAAGGACATTCTTCAGTCAAATGTGATGGGTTGGAACAGCAACCACACACGGTTTTGGGAAGTGTGTATTGGGTTAGGGAGGCTAAAGAAATTCTGTTTTCTACAGCTTCGAGTTTTCTTTGAATTGCGGCCATTTCGGCTTTCATTGTGATGGAAACATCGAGCTGATTGATACCTTCCCTAGACAATGGTTGACTAACACTTTCCCATTGTAAAGTGTTTTGAGCAAGATCTTCTAGGTATTTCCAAGCTTCACCATCATCTTTAGACAGGAATTGACATTGACACATGGTTTCAAGCATCTGTTTTTTCGTGAGATCAATACCCTCATAGATCATTCGGCATAGATTCCATCTAGGGATTCCGTGATGAGGACATCGTAAAAGATGATTCTTGAACCGTTCAAAGCATTTCCAAAATGGTTCATTTGGAAGTTGGGTAAATTGGATGATTTCGCTCCGAACACTGGCGGTCTTATGATTGGGATAAAATTTCTTCAGGAATGCTATAACGAATTCGTCCCATGTTGAAATAGAATGTGCGGGTATGTTATAAAGCAAGTTCTCGGCTAAATCGCACAAAGTGAATGGGAGAATACGTAAACGCATAGCATCCACAGAAAACTGTGAAGTACCCATCAAAGCACATACGTTTTCTAATTTGGTGATAAAAACGTATGCGTCTTCATACTCGAGCCCGTGAAATTTGGGTAAAAGTTTGATGAAATGAGATTTAATTTCGAAATTATCCCCATTGGCTGGTGGAATGGAAAGACATGTGTGAAGGGGACCACGTGTAGGGTAGCATCTCTCCTGGAAAGAAATGCGTGGAGGATTCCGCGCACCTGTGGGCGGTGGCAGAGTGGTGTTAAAGTTTTATCGATATTCGTCCATCGTGGTCGTGGTGGTTGGTGGGGGAAAAGAAGATGAAGAAGCACCAACTTCGGAGTCGATAGCAGGAACGCGGACAAGACGGGCACTAGAATCCCGTGTCCAGCCGAGCATGCACTAAGCAGGTTTAGCGCAATTGGCAGCGTGTGTGATTTAAAAATTTGGTTTGTTTTGAAAAGTGTGTCAAACTTAGACAAACCAAACAGAAATGCACAAACAACCCTAGAACTAAGGTTACCTAGGTTAAGTCTATAGACCGCTCCTAGACTTCCAAAGGACAATCCGCAGGATCAATCCTCTAATACCTCTTTACTACTCTTATGGCCAGGTAAATACCAGGTAAGTGGGAGGTTCTCCACTACGTAAGTAGTGGACCTAATTAAGTAACCACTTGCCTTAGACACACTTGCCTAGACACCACAAAAGTAATGCGGATAAGCGATAGATTACCCACGACCTTCCTCTGTCCTTATTGAGCGCGACAGTCCTTATAGTCTTGTCTAGATATTTTTTAAATTAATGTAGGGTTGAAGCATATGCTCGGTTTTGTGATTTGTGGGGCCTAGGAAGGGTGATGAAATACCCACCTAATCTGAATTGTGGTCTTGCCCCTTAAAGTCCGTATTAAAATATGCAACAACAAACTAATAAGAAAACTTTTGCAAAAAGATTTTTGAGCGGCGATATTTCGCAAAGAATCCTGCAGAAAAAATATTTTATTGGATTTCAGAGAAGAGAGAAAGATGTAAAGAAGATACCAGAGAAATTGGAAACCCTAAATCCCTTAATGAGCCGTGGTTCCACTGCCTATAGGCTCTTTATGCCGAGGTTCCGCCGCCGACTAGGAAGATCTGATGAAAATGTTTGCTACGTGGCCTCCCTTCCTCCTCTGGCTCTTTATGAATGTCTCTGAATCTCTGTTTCCTCAAATCTGTGATTCCAGATTCCCTCGCAAAATTCACACAATAATCGTTAAATATACAATTTGCAGTTTTGTTTATTTTTATGATATAGATCGAATAAGAATTCAACACGAATAGTAAGAAAAAAATATTACGTATGTATCCCAGGCAACGGCGCCATTTGATTGGTGTGAAAAAGTGTTTGTAGAATAACCGCAATCAATAACAGTGTCGCTTGTAGCTAGCTGAGATGAGTACGCTTCGTCCGCAGGGAAACGTGGAATATTTTATTCTTACTTTAGGCGTGTTGAGAAAGAAAGGAGGAATAAATAAGAATGTTTTTAGGTTCTAGATCTACGTTAAACACGAATGCAAAATATAGATCTAGATTAATTATGGATGTAAGTTCAATATTAAAAGGGGGCTTGTAGGGTTCATTAGGATTTAGTAGCTATGGATGGTTAATTAAAAATTACTCTTTTTATCCTTTAATAGATTTAAAACTAGAACGACATAGATGCCTGTAGTTAGGGTTTCTAGAGGGAAAAGAGTTCCCACTCTTAGCCCCTATCTCGACATGGAACTCCGTTCATATCTAGCCTTTACCAAAACAATCATTAATCTAATCTCTAATCGCGGTCGAGACTAACAATAAATTGGTAGCGCGTCCGATTAGAATGTTAATGATTCTTTTAGTAAAGTTTATAAATTTTATAGGACGTAAAAAGAGCTTAAGGATCTTCATCATCCATTAATCTACCCTAATCTTATGAACCCTAACAAGCGGAGAATTACTCACGCATGTTGGGAAAAGAAGATGAAAAGACAGAGAGGGAAAACATAATGTAAAATGCAAAAGAATAAAATAAAACAACTGCCTTTATTAATCAACTTGAACAATCTACACTTTATTCCTTAGAAAATGATTACAAAAACTTGGTTTGCTTCTCGAACTCTTCCGAAAAAGGTAGATGAACAGTTGATGATCAGCCTGGATGCGTGAGCCGTCTTGGACTTCGTGATCTCTTCGGCTTAATGCCTTCTAACTTTAGCCCTTGGTCCTTTATATAGCCCTCAAAGAAGAAAAACTAATTACCATATATGGTGACTTCCTAATATGGTGACTTTCCATGCCTGGATTTTGAGTCCCTGTCAGTATTGATTTTATTATTTTGGCAGATTTTTGATCCTGACATCTTGAACATCTTGATCTCTTGACCTGAGCTAAATCTTGCATAATATCTCTATGAATAATGTTAGTTTATTTATTAAATTAGAGAGAGTATTTTAATCACTATATATAGTAATAAATTTTTAAGAAATTTGATTAAGACTATTTAATATGCTATGCATTTTATATGGTAATAAATGTTTAAGAAACATGATTAAGAATATTTGATATGCTATGCATCTTTTAATTACTAAAATATTATGCATATATTTTGAAATATTATTCCAACCATTTGTATGATATTATATCTTTTAAGAATTGTGATTAGAATATTTGATATGATATGCTTATTTTCAATTACCAAAATATTATATAAATATAAAATGCCTATATTTTCCTTCATAATATTAATTATAATATATAAACATATGGCAAATAGTATTTTGCAGATAAATCCAAATATTTTTAATATTTATAATAAACCCCTTTTATTATTTAAGAAATGTAAGGAAAATACTTATACCAAATTGCAATATTTTCAACTGAACACCCACTTAAATTATCGATCGACAAAATTCCAAATTGTCCCCAATAGCAATAACAGCACTGCACAGAAAACTGGGCCAAAACAGAATATCACAAAAATCACAATTCCAATCCAGGGGGCTACAGAAAAAATTTCCAAGCCCGTTGCCACTAAATGGCCGTGGAACCGCCGCCAATGGTGGGTAAGTGCGACGGTTCCGTGGCGTTTGGAAGCATCAGTAGCCCAAATTTTTCCTGTACCCTTCAAATCGCCTGCACGGATTTTTAAGATGCCTCAAATAATTTTTTGACCACTTTTGAAAATCGACAGAAACATGAAAAATGAAATCGTGATTTCGGTAAAATCCGTCGATCGATCTTTTAAGCACATCTAAACAAGCTAGTAAGGGATTAAAAGGGTGTCTCTGATACCATGAAGGGTCCCGGCAGCGCCTCGGCCATCAAAACGCGGCCAAAATGCGGAACAGAAATTTTTTAAACTGGCGCTACCGCTACCCGAATCCCGGATCAACCTTAAACCCTAAACTAGAAAAATAACTTGAGTTAGAATCGTTATACCGAGTTGATCCATGTCCTTCGGTCTTCATTCCAAGCTCCTAGCGGCTCCTTAATGTGGTTTGGTTGGCGGTCTTCCTCCATCTCCGATGATCCACCCGAGGGGAACGGCACAAGCTCCAAGCTCGTCGAACGAGGTAACCGACGCTCCAAAATCGCTAGCGATGGAGAGTGTGGGTGTATGAAAGTGTCACTATATTTTCTCTCATCCCTTGAGCTCTAGAGAGCATCTATGGAAGATGAATGATGGTAGTGATCAAGACTTGGCATGAACAAAAGAAATGGTTAAGTCATTTGTTCTTTTCCTTTTTTTGAACTTGGGAGTAAGAGAGTGGGCTAAGCATTATGTGTAATCTTGCAAAATCAAAATGAAACCCCTTGACCAAAATTGGCTGGCCTCCCCTCTCTCACTACCATTATCATCAAAAAAAAGTCATATCCAAAATTGCATTAAACAAATGAGCAACCATGCTTTGACCCATGCCACTTACTTGTCCATGACCATGCGTCCTTTTCCACCTCATTTATAAAAAAACAAATGAATTTCCGTAAATGGAAAATCATATAAATGAGGTGGCATCTTCTAGAAGCTATTCCGTATAAAATACGGAATACTTCCCTGGACATGTACCGAAATACATATATGCGTATTCATACAAAAATACGAATAGCCAAGAGAGAAAATAAATAGCGAACAATTGTATGACTACGGTAGCGCCCCGGCCGTCTATCCGAGTCCAAAATGCGGACACGAAAGTTTTTCTTAACTTTAAACTAGCACTACCGCATCCTAAAAACCCGGATCGAACCATTAACCTATACCTAGGAAACAAGAGAAAGGGTAGAATGCTATACCGAGCGATCCGTGTCCTTCGGTCTTCGGCCTCCACTCCGATCTCCTCACGGAATCTCCGGTCTTCATTTCCTCATCGGAACGGGAACCACATCGCCGGGTTCTTTTACGGGCTCCCACCTCTAGACCGAGGCAACTCGAGCACGAAGTTGGCGAGTCGACGTGCCCAAGGATGCTTTAGGCTAATTGTAGTAATGTTTGTCTCATAGGGTTATGAAGTTGCCTTTTGATGGAGGAAACAACAATGGAAAAAGAGCTTGGGATTTTGTAACAAGCATAATATTATATGATAATTTTTCCACTCCAAAAATGAACCTCTCCCCCTCTCATATGAATGTGGCCGGCCATAACAAATTGGAGGAGGGAAAAATTAAGGGAGGTGAGCACAAGAGAGTGTGTGGGTGAGCATAAGAAAATGGGTGATAACAAGGAAAAATAATCACATCAATATCCAATCCAAAATCCTTTCATAATCCATCACATTTAATGCAAACCATGTGAAGAAAAGAATGAAATCAAAAGATGCTAGATTATCATAATCCCTCATTTACAAGGAACCCCCTCCACTTATCTAATTTGCACACTTGCAAATAACCCCTCAATTGGAAAAATCCGGCCGTGAAGGAACAAAGGAAAACTGGCCGAAACGGAATGCAAACTGGCAACTTCAGAAAAATGATCCCGTAATAAATTACAGGAAAACCCTGCTACTGTATATACATACCCGCATTTGTATTCCGACCGAATACAAATGCAAAGAGACAAAATCTAAACTGTACAATACTAGGATCTGGCTTAAACCAAAGCCCACTAGTATTATCCGTCCGATCATTTTCCGTGCAATACCGCACGTATAAGATCGAACCCTGCCATATTTCCATACGGCCTCTACAGCGTTTCGCCCGAAACTTGAGAAACTCTCTATGGGGGACTCTAAAGACTCGTCAATACTTTGGCTGTGGATTTAACCACTAGCAAGTCAGAGGTATTAGCCATACGTAACGGGCTACCAGGTATTGACCAAAAGGGACGTCGATGAGCGAACTCATCCTGACACCCTACTGAGCCTGTCAGTGACAATATCCATACAGTCCGGTCTGTTCGTCTATGAGCATCGCATTGCGGGCCTAGGGGGTTTGTAAAAGTCAGACCCCCAAAAGCGGTACAAGTCGTGTCGGAGTGTAGCCCAGAACACCCTGAGATACTACTGGAATACCTACCCGTAAATCTCCTGGCTCGGCCGATGGCTTTGTGTAATGGCTCTCCTAGACACAGCGTGACCTCACCCCCAATACCGGGAGTGACGAACCCCTGCAGATCCGCTCACTGCCTCTATGTGGCTCGGGACTGTATCAAACTAAAACCTGTTTGCACGATTCCTTTGAGCCGTGGTAGGGTAGTAATCAAAGTACAGTGGGAACTCACACGAGACAAATGACGATCTCAGGTAGATGAACTAATCTGTACACATGTCACCAGGGAACTGCTGTCTGAAGTCTGGTATAAAACCAACTAGCATGTTCCCGGCGAGTCCTGTCCGGTGTACTCATAACCCAATGAGCACCTGTATATATCTTAGGTGAACCAACTGACACCAGTGGCCTGTGAGACCGGCCACCGCCCCTCGTCGGGGTCTCGACTGTATATACTAGTCTACTCTGGAGTATCGACGCCCTGTCTCGAAAACTCATACGACTAGTGACCTTTTAAGAATGTGCTTATGGAGCCCAGCTCCCACGTATATGATCGCCATGATACTGCTGGCCGTCAAGCAAGAATTCTAAGGGCTCTATCAATGTGCAATAGTGACCAGTAAGGTCACCTGAAACAGTACACGAAGATAAAGATAAACCAGATAGCATACTATCATCTTGAGTAAGACTGTTCTAACGGTATAGGTCCTCTCTCAATCATTGCAATCATGTGCCTGAGATCCAATAATTGACTCTGAGGGCACTATCTCCAACAATCTCCAACTTGCACTCAAGGCTAATTATTGCGATGTCGCATACTCACAGCCCGTGTGATACCGAACACCCAACTCCTCTACTAGTCAGTCTCACAAAGCTCGTTTAGGAAACTATTGCGTTCGAGGAATAGCCTTAGTGAGTGGATCCGCTCTGATGTTTCTTTCTATGTCTCTTTTTATCTCAAGTTCGCGGAGAAAGCCATCTTCCGAAATGAGCAATACCTGTCTTAAAATGTGTCTGGATATCTGATGGTACCTAGTTCATAAATGAACTCTAAATCGAAACTTCTTAGACTGTATTGTCAACTAAACTTAATCAGTATCCTGTGCCATGCCCCCCTCAGTAATCGCTTGGAGCACCTGTCCAAAATACTGCCCCTTGTCAGAGGGAAAACTATAACTCTGACAGTCACTCTGTCATCCAAGTCACCTTGGAAGCCTGGAATGATAACCATCCCTGAAAGTGTTTGTTGTTATCATATCCCTAGAACATCCACTTGTGTTCTAAAACTGCTCCCGATCGTTTCTCCAGGATTGGATCAATATCAACATATTGCATCTCGTGAAAAAACAACATCTGGTGTGGTACTTGACATCTCATGATTGACTCAATTGCCTAAGAAAGTGATATGCCAATCATGCGCATCCCTCTCCTCTTTAGTTTGTAAGGCACCTTTAGAGTGGGTGACTCCATCACCTGCAGGTACACTACCATGCCATGGGTCGTCCATTCAAAAAAAAAACTCTTAGAATGCTGTCTAAGTACCCAGATTGAGAAACTACCTAAATCTAGATCTAAAACCATAGATCTAGTAACCAGAATGTCTGATATAATATCCAAGTCCTATGTGGAGAAACCACTGTGTGACAACCAAAGTATAACCGATCGTAGTATAGGAATTTCACTTCCTACTCTGTGTATGTCTTCCAAATACCAGGACATCACACCCTACTACCTTCTTAACAGATTCATCCCCTATTCTGATGAAGTCAAACCTATGACTGTCACATCAGAAATAGATGATCTATCTCCGCTATATCTGCTTTAGTCTCTAAATAGACACAAGCCACTTGTCCACTATGCTTTCGCTGCTCCCATTGACCACGACAACCTTCTGGCAAAATTATATACACGTGCACTTCTAAATCTAGTCTAGAACGACACTATACTCATCCTCCTGCCAGGGCTCACAGTCTGGAACAACAGCAATGGTAAGTCTGGGTAAACAAGAACCTCCCTGTCACCGTTCTTAAGGCTACCGGAGTACCTCCCGGGTGCCTGAGGTTACCTACCATATCTGCGGAGTGACCAATGGAATGTCAAACCAGATTGAATTTTTAGGTTCTTATCAAATTTTCAGTAATCGTTTGCGGTTCTGGAATCACTTCCAGTTCTACCATACTCCCACTACTGTTTTCTGAAAAAACCATTTTTACTAAAACTGTGGTGAGTCAAGAACAATATCAGTATTGATCTTCCAGATGGTAGAAAGTTAACTCTCGTCATAGCCCGGGTCAACCCACAAACAGCCATTACAGAAACGCGCCTTGAGTTGTCCAAAGTCTGGTTTTAAGCATAAGCCGGACAACTCCCCGTACCTTAACATCGTTAAGATATGAACTGTTCTATATCCAATATAGAAACAGATGCACTAATTTAATTGGAACCAGATTCAAATCATGCAGCTGTCTCCAGTGCATGTCAATTAAATGGAAAGAGGCCGATCAGCATTACCCAACTTAGGAATACATCCAGATATGAGTAACCTGAAAAAGAAGCAATTTCTCATAATCATTACTATCATCTGAATACTATACACAAGTATCCACATCTTCGATCACCTTGAAGAATCCTGATACTTGCAATACCTGGTTCTCAACTTTATTCATATACCTATAGCTTCCCAAAACTCATACCTTGTGTTTCTACGATACATTTGTCTAAGAACTAGTGAAGTCATAAGTAAATAAAATATAGTACGAGGACCAACCCCTCTTTCCAAATGGACACTGGACAACATACAATACTCTGTATAAGTCCCTTGAGTCTAATAACTCACTCCCTGTGTGTCGTAGGTTGAAAACTGTCCTTATGGTTAAGAAGAATTACACCGATGTTTAATGCTCCTTACCTACCATCCACTGATATAGGTAAATGTCATGGACATAATTTCAAAAAGGTATATCTCACTCTATAAAAATAGACGTACAGATATATCAATTTGAAATTGGTGCATAACAACGGATATAAAAAACTAAACATTTGCCATCCGGCAAGCAACCCGGGTGACTTCCTCAAATATCACCAATTACAACGAATCCTGATATAATGAGGATGATCACCTAATTCCCAATAACTTACTCCCACTCATCATCTGCAAAACCATACAGATGTGAGAATCATACCTGGTAAATACATACCCTAGAGTAAGGGCTAGTTGGGAAATCAGTTTTCATTTAACAATACACAGTGAAACTGAAACATATAAATGTTACGAAAGGGTATCCGGGTATTCCTAGTAATGCCTCTTTCATTATCCAGATTCATGACTATAACCGTATATTTCTTTGGCATCTCTCCAAATCCCTTTATTTGTCTTTAGTTGCTACCTTCTGCACACCATCGTTAGGCTAAATGGTTTTCTTCCTTCCCTACCATTCGGCACCAGCCTATGGTTTGAAAGAAGACTATCCAATAAGCATAATAGGTGTACTGTCCTAATCTTAGGATCACTTAAAAATAAAAGACAACTGAATAAACCTTATTCCTATTTCTCCTGAACCAGAATCCATCCCCGAACTAGAACAAGTTCTTTTTGAGTTCGTATATAACCATACGATGGAGTATCCAAATAACTGTGGATCTTCATAGTGATACGGAGTGTCCTGGAGATATACAAAGGTAAAGTGGGAGTGGTAATGAAATACTTGGTTTGGTCGTGAATAGCAGTCGCAATTTAATTTGCCCTCTTACTAATCCCTTTATTTGTCTTTACATAATACCATCTGTACACCATCGTTAGGCTAATTGGTTTTCTTCATTCCCTACCGGTCGACACCTGCCTATGGTTTGGAAGAAGACTATCCAATTTGCGTAATTGGTGTACTGTCCTAATCCATGGAGCACTCGCAACCTGAGAGAAGGTAAAAGGAAAAGACAACCGAAAAGTCCTATTTGTTTTCTCTAGAACAGGAAACCATCCTCGAATCTGGAACAAGTTCCTTTGAGTTCGTATATAACCATACAATGGTTTAATCCAATGGAAGTGGACGTTCGTAGCAATACGGGGTGTCCTGGAAAAGGGTAAAAGCAGGAGTGGCAATGAGGTATGCAACTCTGACAATCCAAAATCCCGTGTTTTAAGAAGGTTCGGTCAACTTGGTCACTAAGTTATAGTCAAGGGTCGGGTCATGGTTGCTGCCAAAGAGAGAGAGAGAAAAGAAACACTCAGCGTGCACTCTAACCTAGATCAGAATGGTTACCAATTTATCTAATCTGGAAATCTCCCACTGTAACGTCAAATTCTCCTCCAAACCTGAAAGAAGAATTAGTCGGGATCATCCGAGGAGTAAACTAACTCATCAGTGGGAATCGGGATCCAACTATCTTTGCATGATAACGTGACGGAATCCACTCACATCACCACACTCCAGAAGGTATGCGCATGCCCGGCAAGTTTCAGTTTCTTTAGAAACTCCTGATGTGATTTTTACCCCTAGGACCCAAGTGATCTTGACGGAGTCCACAAATCAAAGAGTCCTAGTCAAGTTCAACCCGTCATTATCTTGATTGCATTAAAGCCACCCGTGCGTGCCCTTGACGGAGTCAACAAGGCCGCATGACTGTCCTAACCAATCCCATATCCATGCTACAAACAAGCACCACTTAGCTACCGTACACTACGCCTTGACGGAGTCAACAAATGCCGCACGAATACTAAATTATACCCGTAAGAAATGACGGAGGCTATGTCTAGTTTTTGGCGAAAAACATTTAACGTAATGAACTTGATATCGTTGAAGGAACCGCATAGCCTTTTTATAAAAATATAGTGACGAAAAGCTTTGCTAAAGAGGTCACTCCCGGTGAAGGGATCTCGGCACTTTCCCCGTAGAATGAGGTGCAGGATATTCCAACTGAATACCATGACGCAAAGGAAAAGGCAATCGGCTATAGTGAAGTTATTAGCCTGACGCAAACTACTGTCCAAGGGGTCACTCCCGGTGAAGGGATCTCAGCCCTTGCTTCGTCGAATGAGGTGCTGGATATTCATAACCGAATACCACTGTGCAAAACAAAAGAGAACGTCCTTGCAATAATAGCTTTTTGAAAAATTGTTCCAACAACATCAGAATAAGTTTGTTTAGCTTGCATTGATCCGAATCAACGCAGTCCCATCAATTGATCACACCAATAAAGAACGAAAATAATGATGTACGTATATGCCATCTGCATTCGCCACTAGGTCCCGTTATCACCCTTTCGGTTACTTAACTAACGACAGAGCGAGGACTGGACTAGCGCGGATGCAAAATATATACAACATCTACTAGTATATATATATCAGTATATAATAATCGCTCAAGGCGTGATAAAATGCAACATCACAGAAAATGTAGTAAGCATCACAGAACAGTACACATAATCTGGAAACCCCGGGTTTCACAGAGCCGCTGCTGAAACCCGACATTCCCCTGGTCGTGTGGATAGCCTGTGAAATGAAATCCTAGACCCTTACGGCCGCGGCAAGTTACCCGCCAAAACCTGAAGCGAGGCAGCCCCCTTCAACAACGTGAATGGGCCACCCAACACTTTACGGAATTCGGTAACTTGGGCACCATTCCTTGGGTCAACCTGTACCCCCTATGAGTGCGGCGAATAGCCCGCCAATTCTAGAGTGAAGCCCCCTCCGTCTCAAAGCCATGACATGAGGGCCCGTTGCCCTCTAAAACCCGGCTATCCGTGCACCCCACCGCGGGGTAATTCTAGTACAGAAAGTAAAATATACATACAACGGGAACATCGACCTCAGCCCGGTCGTACCGTAAAAGAATAATATACAAACAGGCAGTGACAGCAGTCCACATGTCGGATGCTCGCCCCGCAATATCAAATGTACAAATACAACCAAACTGTACTACCATTGCATCCAGACTATCCACCACGACAAACCGCAACATCACAGCAAAACACAGAACATCAACGTGAATGTCACGTTCGCAAATCCGTCTAAAAGGGTTACAGCAGTTAGACAGGATTTACCGATCAAATGACATTCACGGTCGCAGATATAATGTAAATACTGTGAACTAACATGTTTAAGATTTTCGATCGACTAAATTTTCCGAAGTGGGCCCCAAGCACAACTGTAGCACTCAAGATAAATCTAGGCCTAAAAAGAATATTCCAAAAACCCTATTTCCATGTCAGAGAGCCACTGTAGAAATTTGGTCCAATGAAGAGCAATAATGGCCGCAGAACCACGGCCAAAACTAGGGTTTGGTCGCGGTTCCGCGGCGGTCCTAAGGAATCAATCTACCAAATATTCACAGAAAGCATAAAAAAACCCGGCACGATTTTTTGACATGTACCAAATAATTTTTAGAGCACAGGAAAAATTCGACAGAAAACTGATGCATGAAAACGCGGTTTTTGGAAAATCCGATCGATCGAACTTGTAAACATGTTAGAGCAAGCAAGACTAGGTTAATGGCCTGGCTCTGATACCATGTAGGACTACGGTACCGCCCCGGCCGTCTATCCGAGGCCAAAATGCGGAAACGAAAATTTTTCTTAACTTTAAACCGGCACTACCGCATCCTAAAAACCCGGATCGAACCATTAACCTATACCTAGCTAACAAGAGAAAGGGTAGAATGCTTTACCGAGCGATCCGTGTCCTTCGGTCTTCGGCCTCCACTCCGATCTCCTCACGGAATCTCCGGTCTTCATCTCCTCGTCGGAACGGGCACCACATCGCCGGGTTCTTTTATGCACTCCCACCTGTGGACCGAGGCAACTCGAGCACGAAGTTGGCGAGTCGACGTGCCTAAGGATGCTGTATGCTAAGTGTAGTAATGTTTGTCTCATGGGGTTGTGAAGTTGCCATTTGATGGAGGAAACAACAATGGAAAAAGAGCTTGGGATTTTGTAGCAAGCATAATATGATATAATAATTTTTCCACTCCAAAAATGAACCTCTCCCCCTCTCATATGAATGTGGCTGGCCATAACAAATTGGAGGAGGGAAAAAGCAAGGGAGGTGAGCATAAGAGAGTGTATGGGTGAGCATAAGAAAATGGGTGATAACAAGGAAAAATAATCACATCAATATCCAATCCAAAATCCTCTCATAATCCATCACATTTAATGCAAACCATGTGAAGAAAAGAATGGAATCAAAAGATGCTAGATTATCATAATCCCTCATTTACAAGAAACCCCCTCCACATATCTAATTTGCACACTTGCAAATAACCCCCTCCATCGGAAAAATCCGGTCGTGAAGGAACATGGAAAACTGGCCGAAACGGAATGCAAACTGGCAACTTCAGAAAACTGATCCCGTAATAAATTACAGGAAAACCCCGCGACTGTATATACATACCCGCATTTGTATTCCGACTGAATAAAAATGCAAAGAGGCAAAATCTACACTGTACAATACTAGGATCCGTCTTAAACCAAAGCCCACTAGTATTATCCGTCCGATCATGATCCGTGCAATACCGCACGTATAAGATCGAACCCTGCCATATCTCCATACGGCCTCTACAACGTTTCGCCCGAAACTTGAGAAACTGTCTGTGGGGGACTCTAAAGACTCGTCAATACTTTGGCTGTGGATTTAACCACTAGCATGTCAGTGGTATTAGCCATACGTAACGGGCTACCAGGTATTGACCAAAAGGGACGTCGATGAGCGAACTCATCCTGACACCCTACTGAGCCTGTCAGTGACAATATCCGTACAGTCCGGTCCGTTCGTCTATGAGCATCGCATGGCGGGCCTAGGGGTTGGTAAAAGTCAGACCTCCAAAAGCGGTACAAGTCGTTTCGGACTGTAGCCCAGAACACCCTGAGATACTACTGGTATACTTACCAATAAATCTCCTGCCTCGGCCGAGGGCTTTGTGTAATGGCTCTCCTAAATACAGCGTGACCTCACCCCCAATACCGGGAGAGACGAACCTTTGCAGATCCGCTCACTTCCTCCATATGGCTCGGGACTGTACCCAACTAAAACCTGTTTGCACGACTCCTTTGAGCCGTGGTAGTGTAGTAATCAAAGTACAGTGGGAACTCACACGAGACAAATGACGATCTCAGTTCGATGAACTAATCTGTACACATATCACCAGGGAACTGCTATCTGACGTCTGGTATAAGACCAACTAGCATATTCCCGGCGAGTCCTGTCCAGTGTACTCATAACCCAATGAGCACCTGTATATATCTTAGGTGAACCAACTGACACCAATGGCTTGTGAGACCGGCCACCGCCCCTCGTCGGGGTCTCGACTGTATACACTAGTCTACTCTAGAGTATCGATGCCCTGACTCGAAAACTCCCATGACTATGGACCTTTTAAGGATGTGCTTATAGACCCCAGCTCCCACGTATATGATCGCCATCATACTGCTGGCCGTCAAGCAAGAATCCTAAGGGCTCTATCAACGTGCAATAGTGACCTGTAAGGTCACCTGAAACAGTACACGATGATAAAGATAAACCAGATAGTATGCTATCATCTTGAGTAAGACTGTTCTAACGGTATAGGTCCTCTCTCAATCATTGCAATCACGTGCCTGTGATCCAATAATTCACTCTGAGGGCACTATCTCCAACAACAATAATACTAGAATACATATATGTAAATACATATGTAAATTATTAAATCAAAACCCGATTTAATAATCTGGCTTAATCCTAAGCTGCTCGTATTATCAACCGTCCGATTAAAGTCTCTGCAACATGTGCACATATTTAATCGGACGCCTGTATGTATCAACATACCTCATGTACACCATATCGCCTGATCCGTGAAAACCCTCAGTGTGGGACTCTAAAGACTCGTCAATACGCTGGCAGTGGGTTTAACCACAAGCACGTCAGCGGCACTAGCTGTACGTAACGGCTACCTAGGTATTAAGCGAAAGGGAGGCCGACGAGCAAACTCATCCTGAACCCCTACTGAGCCTGTCAGTGACAATATCCATACAGTTCGGTCTGTTCGTCTAACATTATCGCATATCGAGTCTAGGGGGTGGATAAAGTCAGACCCCTAACAACGCGATATTTAGTGTCGGCATGTAACCCATCACGTCCTGAGAAACTATCGACCTGGATCGGTAATGCTCGTCTACCATGGCCATGGATTTATGTTGATGGCCACCCGTACACAATGCGACATCAACCCCCAATACCGGGAGAAATGAATTCTCGACCATCCGATCACTCCCTCCATGAGGCTCGGGACTGTACCCAACTAAAACCTGTTTGCATGACTCTTCTGAGCCGTGGTAGGGTAGTAATCAAAGCACGGTGGGAACTCACACGAGACAAATGACGATCTCAGGTCGGCAAACTAACATGCACACATGTCACCTGGGAACTGCTATCTGACAATAGGTATAATACCAACTAGCAGGTTCCCGGCGAGTCCGTCCAGTGTACTCATAACCCAATGAGCACCTGTATACTATCTTAGGTGAACAAACTAACACCAATGGCTTGTGAGACATGGCCACCGCCCCTCGTCGGGGTTTCGATCAGTATACACTAGTCTACACTGGAGTATCGATGCCTGGTCTCGATAGTCCTACGACTTGGGACATTTAAGGATGTGCTTATAGACCCCAGCTCCAACATATATGATCGCCATCATAATGCTGGCAGTCAAGCAAGAATCGTATGAGCTCTATCAACATGAACATGATGATAAAGGCAAACCAGATAGCATACTATCGTCTTGAGTAAGACTGTTTTATCGGTATAGGTCTTCACTCAATCATCATAATCACCTGTCCGCGACTATGATAATTTCTTTGAGGGCACGATAGCCAACAGTATCTCCATATTTGTCACGACCCGAAAGTACGGAACGTGACTGGCACTTAGATTACGAGACGTCTAAAGGCGTACCGTAACCTAAGTCAGCCAAAGCCCAGAAATCTAACCCAAAATCAAAAGAGAGTGAAGGAAAACCTTAAATGAAAACGGTTTTTAAATCAATTAAGTTGCATAGAATCCCTTTTTAAAAACATCAAAAATTCCCGAAAATTTCGGCAGAGTCTCCCCAGTATTTTCTATCCCCCAAAATGGGTACAACAAGATAATAAACCTGTAATCATGAAAATGGCATCCCCAAGCGGGAGCTAGCTCTTCGCCCAAGACGGATCACAACCACATGCAATATAATAGTAATATCAAGAGAAGAACATAAAGAAACGCAAAATACCAGAAAACACACGTCGGCTCAAGTGAGCTCGACCCAAAAGAACCACAAATATACAAGTCTCTCAGTCTCATCACTATGTCGCATATACAAAACAAGTGGTAGATGGAGAATACTAGATACAATGATAAAGCAAAAAGAAATAAAGTATACTCGCAACCCACCTACGGGCGATGTCGCGAGTCTGAGCAAAAGGAACTGATGACCAGATAGCCCGCCGCTACAAGACTGACGGGTCCGACCTGCAAGACACTGTGGCACAACGGGGGTGAGTTGCCAGCTCGTGAGTAAATATAACATCTAATAAGGCAATCGTAAGAATGCACGCAATGCACCACAACATGCATGTCCATATGTGCTATGATATCTCTAGTATGCATGCACAGGTATGCAATGTCATTATTAAGTCATTAAGTGTTTTAACTGCTAAGGTTATTGAATTCTTAACTTTAGAACATGAATATCTGTATAATAACTAAATATCATCAAGAAATCATCTGAAAACCCGTGTCAAGCATCGACACCAAAAAGGAATCATATCTGTCTCAATATCGGGCTCCGTCAGTCCGGATCGGCCCATATCATAAATCTCACGACAACGGTCGGTATCCTCCGGATATCCGCCGCGCCAGACATCACCGGTAGGTAGTCTTCCCCTGCCAGGCTCATCGTCTACAACTCGATCTTCTTGCCCCGGGGTACCATACCGGGCCCACCATGTACCCGAGACGGTTCATCCACTCCTCGAATCGGGTCTCGAAATCCAACAGAAAACATGAAAACTCATGGTGGACGACACATACGTCACGAGAAAACCGCAACTTTGTTTTAAAAAAATGATAAATATAAGCATTGTTAAATTCTTGCGGTTTTCCCCAAAAAATCCAGAAATCGCAGCAAACTGAAATCCTCAAGAAATCATAATGTCCACATGTTATATATGATAAGTGTCTATGATATCAATGTATATGATGTGAGAGTTTGGATAGAAATCTATGTAAATATGATAGTAATGCGAGTATATGCATGCGATACAATCTCAAATATCATGCATGAATGCAATGGCGTTACTAAGCTAAACAGGTTTTATAGTGCACGTGGCATGGCAAATACCAAAGGCGTGTGTGTCACATGAATAGTGCGCGTGCAATAGATACCAATGGTAAGGTGTTCGTGTCCTACGAAATGATATCGTATATGTATATATGAATGTCATATGAATGTCCATGCAATCTAGTATAGGGTTAGCTGTGAGGGTATGCCATGTACATAAATGGATAAGCTAGCTAACAATATAATTATTGCATAAAGTAGGGTAATCCTAACTAGCGAGGGGGGCCTCATGCCATCCAGATGATTCCCCCATAGATGAATATATCTACTCACCAGAAATCCCTGCTAATCTGATCCGGCCACCGCTTTGCCTTTGCGCGCCGTGTCCGATGTTTCTCCGACCGATCCTAAATTTGCACAATACCAAGCATAAGATTACAACACCTAAAACGATGCAAGTCACTGTAAACAATTATCGACGCTCTCAAATTAATCATAGCACGCCCTCGGTGCGCGGGAAAACGCACGAAAATCGCTAATTTTTAGCTAAAATCGTCATTTCGGGGAAATCGACAAAACTACAATCCGACTAGACGAAACCCCACGTTCGCGCACTCTAATAATCCTATACGAAGCTAATAATATTGCTAACCTAACGCAATTTGAACGCATACTATTTTTCGTAAAAATCTAGTAAGCGAAGTTCTAGCCGATTTGATACAAACATTGAAATTTGTCGATTTAGCAAGCATATAATTTCACCATTAACCATTCTAATCAATTAGATAACCATCCCTAACATAATCCAACCATTATGCTACAAACCCTAATTTTTAAAAATCAAAACCTTCTCTTGATTTTTCATGAACAAGGATTTACACTAAATTAATACTTAAAAATTAGATTTTAGCATAATTAAACTACAAGTTAGCAAACTAGTTTAGAATTTATACCTTCCAAGTTATGATCCTCTTGCAATTAGCCTCTAAAGATGCCTCTTTTCTCCTTGTATTAGTCCAATTTGGGGTTGAGAAGGAATGGAATAGGGTTTAGATTTGAATTAGAGAAGAAAAGTGTGAATTTTTGTGGATTTCGGAGGATTTTTTGCAAGAATTTTGAGCTAAACAAAATGGGGGAAATGGGAGGGGGTTTGCTGCAGGTAGCACGACCAGGAGGTGGAGGAGGAGAGTGAGAGAGAATTGTGTGGAAAATTCTACACAAAAAGCTTCTTCAAAGATCAATTAATGAATGTTACATCAACTTTTTACCAAAAAACCCATTTTAATGCATTTTTTTCATAATTTTCCCACCAAAAATCTAAAAGTTTGCAAGACATGATATAATTTTATTAACACCATATTTTAGCTTATAAAGACTCCTAATTAAGAAATTTACCTAATTAAATTTGTATTTATCCCTAATTAAATGTATTTAAAAAGGCTTAAAATAATAAAAAAATAATTAATTACGAATTTTTTTTTTATTTAACTAGATAATTATAAGTGACATTTTAGTGACAAAATTATAGTAATATCTTATCTAAATTTTGTATAATTAGGTCTACAATGAAAAATATCAATTTTGACTTTTTACGGAAAAAGCCGAAAAATTGGTCGATTACCGAAAAACTGCCTAAACGATTTTCGACGGGTTACAATCTTCCCCCCTTAAACAAATTCGGTCCCCGAATTTAGAATTTAACTACGCGTACCTTCAAAAAGATGGGGATATCTCTTCCTCATCTCGACCTCGGTCTCCCAGGTGACCTCCTCGCTGTTCGGGCCACGCCAAAGAACCTTGACAGACGGTATGACCTTCGACCTCAATTTCTTCACCTGCTGATCCAAGATGACAACCGGCTGCTCGGTGAAAGAAAGGTCACGCTCTAACTGGATTGTCTGGTGCTGAATCGCCTGGGAAGGATCATGAAGGTACTGGCGGAGCATCGAGACATGGAATACGGGGTGAACATCGGGGAAGCTGGGCGGAAGAGCTAACCGATAAGCGCTGGACCAACACGCTCTAGGATCTCGAAAGGACCAACATATCTAGGACTCAGTTTCCCTTTCCGCCCAAATCTCATCACACCCTTCATCGGAGAGACCTTCAGGAAAACATGATCGCCAACAGCGAACTCGAGTCGGCGACGACGCCTGTCAGCATAAGATTTCTGCCTGCTCTGTGCCGCTCTCATCCTGTCCCGAATCTGCTGTATTTTCTCGGTCGTCTCCTGCACAATCTGCGGCCCCAAAATACTACTCTCCTTGAGCTCTGTCCAACATACAGGCGATCGACATCTCCTCCCATATAAAGCCTCGAAAGGTGCCATCTGAATCGTCTCCTGGAAGCTATTATTGTAGGAGAACTCGATCAAAGGCAAATGACGATCCCAGCTACCACCGAAATCTAAAACACAAGCTCTGAGCATATCCTCAAGAGTCTGAATCGTACGCTCCGACTGACAGTCAGTCTGAGGATGAAAGGCTGTGCTAAAACTCAATCGGGTGCCCAAAGCTTCCTGTAGTTTCTGCCACAATCGGCTGGTAAACTGGGTGCCACGGTCGGACACGATGCAATTCGGAACACCATGCAGTCGCACTATCTCATCAATATAAACCTGGGCGTACTGAGAAAATCCAAAAGTGGTCTTCACTGGCAGAAAGTGAGCCGCTTTCGTCAGTCGACCCACAATCACCCAAATAGAGTTGTACCCTCGACTGGTCCTGGGTAGACCCACCACGAAGTCCATGGAGACCTGCTCCCACTTCCACTCAGGGATGGGCAAAGGCTGTAACTCGCCGGCTGGCCTCTGGTGCTCGGCCTTGACTTGCTGACAAGTCAGGCATCTCGACACAAAGTCTGTAATATCCTTCTTCATCCCGTCCCACCAGTAAACCTCTCTCAAATCACGATACATCTTGGTGGAACCTGGGTGAACACTGTATACTGATCTATGTGCCTCCTCGAGAATATCACGCCTCAGTCCCTCTGAATCTGGCACACACAGTCGAGTCCCAAATCGAAGCATCCCCTGATCATCAATCACGAACTCAGAAACTCTGCCCTGCCGAATCTGCTCAATAATCTCTAAGATACGGGCATCGCCGGACTGTGCCTCGCGAATACGGTCAAGTAACTGTGGGCGTGCTCTGAAATGGGCTAGCTGTCCCCCTGTAGGAGTGAACTCGAACTGCACTCTGCTATCACATAAAACCTGCCAATCCGCCGTCGACTGCATCTGTACTGCACTCAAACAAGATAAGCTACCTCCGGGCCTCCTACTCAAAGCATCTGCCACCACATTCGCCTTGCCCGGATGGTATAGAATCTCGCAGTCATAATCCTTCACCAACTCCATCCAACGGCGCTGTCTCAGGTTCAGGTCTCGCTGCTGGAAGATATACTTCAAACTCTTGTGGTCAGTGAATATCTGGCACGACTCACCGTATAGGTAATGTCTCCAGATCATAAGTGCAAATACCACTGCAGCCATTTCTAAATCATGGGTGGGGTAGTTCTGCTCGTGTTTCCTCAGCTGCCGAGAAGCATACGCGATAACTCTGTCGTGCTGCATCAACACACATCCCAGCCCCACTCTAGAAGCATCACAATATACCACGAACCCGCCTGATCCTGAAGGCAATGCTAACACTGGTGCAGTAGTCAGACGAGTCTTCAACTGCTGGAAGCTATCCTCACATGCCTGGGTCCAATCAAAAGGAACCCCCTTCCGGGTCAACCCGGTCAGTGGTGCAGCAATGCGGGAGAAATCCTGGACGAAACGTCGATAATAGCCGGCCAGACCTGGAAAGCTACGAACCTCTGTAACTGATACCGGTCTAGGCCAACGCTGAACTGCCTCGATCTTCTTCGGGTCCACGCAAATACCATCTCTCGTCACCACATGACCCAAGAAGTCGACACTGTCTAACCAGAATGCGCAGTTGGAAAATTTGGCGAACAGCTGATGCTCCCTCAAAGTCTGCAATGTGATACGTAAGTGCTGCTCATGCTCCTCCCGGCTCCGAGAATAAACCAAGATGTCGTCAATGAACACGATAATAAACTGATCGAGATACGACCTAAATACACGGTTCATCAAATCCATAAATGCTGCCGGGGCATTAGTGAGCCCGAACGACATCACCAAGAACTCATAATGACCATAACGAGTACGGAAGGCGGTCTTCGGAATATCCTCCTTCCGAACCCGCAACTGGTGATAACCTGACCGTAAATCAACCTTCGAGAAAAACCCTGCACCCTGGAGCTGATCAAATAAGTCATCAATACGGGGTAGGGGATACCTGTTCCGCACAGTAACCCGGTTCAGCTGACGATAATCAATGCATAAGCGCATACTTCCGTCCTTCTTCTTAACAAACAAGACGGGAGCACCCCAAGGTGACACACTCGGTCGGATAAGCCCTTTGTCCAGCAAGTCCTGTAACTGATCCTTTAGCTCTCTCAGCTCCGCCGGGGCCATCCGATAAGGAGGTATAGAGATAGGCCCCGTGCCAGGGATCAAGTCAATACAGAACTCAATCTCGCGCTCTGGTGGCAGACCAGGCAGCTCGTCAGGAAATACATCAGGAAACTCTCTCACAACAGGGACCTGTTCCAACGGAACCTCTGTGGAGCTAGTATCACAAACATAGGCTAAGAATCCCTGACACCCTTTCCTTAAGAGCTGACCAGCGCGAAGAGATGAAATCAAGCTGGGAAGGGTAGCGCTACGATCTCCCTGAATAATAAGAACCGGCTCACCAGGAAAACTGAATCTGACTGCCTTTTCACGGCAGTCCACGGATGCATAACAGGTGGCTAGCCAGTCCATACCAAGAAGAACGTCAAAGTCTAGCATATCGAGGAGAATCAAATCTACTGAAGAATCTCTCTCCCCGATACGAACGGAACAAGATCGGTACACAAAAAGGGCAACAAAAGACTCGCCTACCGGGGTAATAACGACAAGCGGCTGATCTAACGGAGATGACTCTCGGCCCAACCTCGGTGCAAAATACGTGGAAACATAGGAATGTGTGGAGCCTGGATCAAATAATACCCGTGCATCAAAAGAACATACTGGCAGAGTACCTGTCACGACGGCATTGGATGCCTGTGCATCCTGAGGAGTCAACGCGAACACTCGGGCCTGTCCACCACTAATAGCTGGCTGTGCTCTGCCTCTACCTCGGCCTCTGCCTCTGCCTCTGTCGCCTCGTCCTCTCTGAACCGGACCGCCACGCCCACGGCCTCTAGAAGCATCTGGCTGGCGTGGAACATCATCAGGAGGAAGGAGTAAAGCTCTCTAAGAAGGTGGTGAGGGTGGTAAAGTCACATGCGGGACTGTCGCCGCGCCCTGGCGTCCCCTGGTACAGTCTCTTACACGGTGGTACTGACTCCCGCACCGAAAACATCCTGGAGACGGCTGCTGGGTCTGTGGATATGAACCAAATAACTGACCTCGTCTCAATCCTCTGCCTCCACCATCTCCCGGAAATAATCTATCACGATGTCTGCCCATCTGCCGCTGAGCTGGCGTATCAGTACGGATCCTCTTCGGCCCTGAAACGACCGGAGTCTCAGAAATACGCTCCTCCAAAACTAAGGCTGCATCCATCGCGGCTGCGTATGTATCAAAGTGCTGGGTGCCGATGGCAAGGAATAGCTGTGTATCAAGCCCTCGCACAAACCTCTTTATTCTCTTCTCTTCTGTGTCGACTAGGTACGGAGCATATCGAGACAACTGGGTAAACTGTATATCATACTCCGACACTGTCATCCCAGGAGTCTTGCGCAGAGACTCAAAACTGCGGGCTCGAGCATCTCGGACACTCTCCAGAAGAAAACGGGCAAGAAATGCAGCTGTAAACTCATCCCAGGTCATAGAAGGCAGACCTGCAGCTCGGCCTCTCTCTACTGAGTCGTACCATGTCTGGGCAAGACCCTCCAGACGAAAACTCGCAAACTCCACCAATCTATCCTCAGAACACCTCAACGAACGGCCAATCCGTGCCATCCTATCGAGAAATGCCTGTGGGTCCTCTGTCGCATCTGTACCGGTAAAAACTGGAGGTCTCAATCTCATGAACTCCTGTAGTGAAACAGGGATAATCTCCGTAATAGCAGCAGGAGTGACCATCTGTGCAGCAGGTACGATCGTGGTCTGGGCGGTGGAAGGAACGTCCTCGGATCTCTGTGCCCGGCTGGACTCAACTAAAGATCCCATCATCTGCCGCAACTCTTTCATGCCGGCCTCTAATCTGGCAATACGGTCAGGATAAGGCGGATCAGTATGACCCTGAGGGGTAGGCGTATCCTCCCGCTCGATCCTCGCCTCAGACGGGCCCGCCCGAATCTCATCCCTAGCGGCAGCCCGCTGAGCTATCGTAGTCTTTGGCGGCATCGAAACTGGAATAAGAAACAGGACCGATAAGGACATTGCAATTGAATCAAGGAATGCAAGGAATCAAGAAAGGAAATACAAGCAATTATGTCCTAAGGTCACTTAGGCGGAGTACCGTATCGTAAGTATGCCGCGGATCATACCCACGCTACGCCACTCTGCTTAAGTCACCTACTCCATCTACCAAGGTCGTCCTACACTCAGAAAGGTAAAACCTATGCTCTGATACCAACTTTGTCACGACCCGAAAGTACGGAACGTGACTGGCACTTAGATTACGAGACGTCTAAAGGCGTACCGTAACCTAAGTCAGCCAAAGCTCAGAAATCTAACCCAAAATCAAAAGAGAGTGAAGGAAAACCTTAAATGAAAACGGTTTTTAAATCAATTAAGTTGCATAGAATCCCTTTTTAAAAACATCAAAAATTCCTGAAAATTTCGGCAGAGTCTCCCCTGTATTTTCTATCCCCCAAAATGGGTACAACAAGATAATAAACCTGTAATCATGAAAATGGCATCCCCAAGCGGGAGCTAGCTCTTCGCCCAAGGCGGATCACAACCACATGCAATAATAGTAATATCAAGAGAAGAACATAAACAAACGCAAAATACCAGAAAACACACGTCGGCTCAAGTGAGCTCGACCCAAAAGAACCACAAATATACAAGTCTCTCAGTCTCATCACTAGGTCGCATATACAAAACAAGTGGTAGATGGAGAATACTAGATACAATGATAAAGCAAAAAGAAATAAAGTATACTCGCAACCCACCTACGGGCGATGTCGCGAGTCTGAGCAAAAGGAACTGATGACCAGATAGCCCGCCGCTACAAGACTGACGGGTCCGACCTGCAAGACACTGTGGCACAACGGGGGTGAGTTGCCAGCTCGTGAGTAAATATAACATCTAATAAGGCAATCGTAAGAATGCACGCAATGCACCACAACATGCATGTCCATATGTGCTATGATATCTCTAGTATGCATGCACAGGTATGCAATGTCATTATTAAGTCTTTAAGTGTTTTAACTGCTAAGGTTATTGAATTCTTAACTTTAGAACATGAATATCTGTATAATAACTAAATATCATCAAGAAATCATCTGAAAACCCGTGTCAAGTATCGACACCAAAAAGGAATCATATCTGTCTCAATATCGGGCTCCGTCAGTCCGGATCGGCCCATATCATAAATCTCACGACAACGGTCGGTATCCTCCGGATATCCGCCGCGCCAGACATCACCGGTAGGTAGTCTTCCCCTGCCAGGCTCATCGTCTACAACTCGATCTTCTTGCCCCGGGGTACCATACCGAGCCCACCATGTACCCGAGACGGTTCATCCACTCCTCGAATCGGGTCTCGAAATCCAACAGAAAACATGAAAACTCATGGTGGACGACACATACGTCACGAGAAAACCGCAACTTTGTTTTAAAAAAATGATAAATATAAGCATTGTTAAATTCTTGCGGTTTTCCCCAAAAAATCCAGAAATCGCAGCAAACTGAAATCCTCAAGAAATCATAATGTCCACATGTTATATATGATAAGTGTCTATGATATCAATGTATATGATGTGAGAGTTTGGCTAGAAATCTATGTAAATATGATAGTAATGCGAGTATATGCATGCGATACAATCTCAAATATCATGCATGAATGGAATGGCGTTACTAAGCTAAACAGGTTTTTTAGTGCACGTGGCATGGCAAATACCAAAGGCGTGTGTGTCACATGAATAGTGCGCGTGCAATAGATGCCAATGGTAAGGTGTTTGTGTCCTACGAAATGATATCGCATATGTATATATGAATGTCATATGAATGTCCATGCAATCTAGTATAGGGTTAGCTGTGAGGGTATGCCATGTACATAAATGGATAAGCTAGCTAACAATATAATTATTGCATAAAGTAGGGTAATCCTAACTAGCGAGGGGGGGCCTCACGCCATCCAGACGATTCCCCCATAGATGAATATATCTACTCACCAGAAATCCCTGCTAATCTGATCCGGCCACCGCTTTGCCTTTGCGCGCCGTGTCCGATGTTTCTCCGACCGATCCTAAATTTGCACAATACCAAGCATAAGATTACAACACCTAAAACGATGCAAGTCACTGTAAACAATTATCGACGCTCTCAAATTAATCATAGCACGCCCTCGGTGCGCGGTAAAACGCACGAAAATCGCTAATTTTTAGCTAAAATAGTCATTTCGGGGAAATCGACAAAACTACAACCCGACTAGACGAAACCCCGTGTTCGCGCACTCTAATAATCCTATACGAAGCTAATAATATTGCTAACCTAACGCAATTTGAACACATACTATTTTTCGTAAAAATCTAGTAAGCGAAGTTCTAGCCGATTTGATACAAACATTGAAATTTGTCGATTTAGCAAGCATATAATTTCACCATTAACCATTCTAATCAATTAGATAACCATCCCTAACATAATCCAACCATTATGCTACAAACCCTAATTTTTAAAAATCAAAACCTTCTCTTGATTTTTCATGAACAAGGATTTACACTAAATTAATACTTAAAAATTAGATTTTAGCATAATTAAACTACAAGTTAGCAAACTAGTTTAGAATTTATACCTTCCAAGTTATGATCCTCTTGCAATTAGCCTCTAAAGATGCCTCTTTTCTCCTTGTATTAGTCCAATTTGGGGTTGAGAAGGAATGGAATAGGGTTTAGGTTTGAATTAGAGAAGAAAAGTGTGAATTTTTGTGGATTTCGGAGGATATTTTGCAAGAATTTTGAGCTAAACAAAATGGGGGAAATGGGAGGGGGTTTGCTGCAGGTAGCACGACCAGGAGGTGGAGGAGGAGAGTGAGAGAGAATTGTGTGGAAAATTCTACACAAAAAGCTTCTTCAAAGATCAATTAATGAATGTTACATCAACTTTTTACCAAAAAACCCATTTTAATGCATTTTTTTCATAATTTTCCCACCAAAAATCTAAAAGTTTGCAAGACATGATATAATTTTATTAACACCATATTTTAGCTTATAAAGACTCCTAATTAAGAAATTTACCTAATTAAATTTGTATTTATCCCTAATTAAATGTATTTAAAAAGGCTTAAAATAATAAAAAAATAATTAATTACGAATTTTTTTTTATTTAACTAGATAATTATAAGTGACATTTTAGTGACAAAATTATAGTAATATCTTATCTAAATTTTGTATAATTAGGTCTACAATGAAAAATATCAATTTTGACTTTTTACGGAAAAAGCCGAAAAATTGGTCGATTACCGAAAAACTGCTTAAACGATTTTCGACGGGTTACAATATTGGCATATATACATACTGTACACTCATGCTTGCGTATATACCACTTGTACATCCATATTGGCACATATACATACTGTACACTCATGCTTGCGTATATACGACTTGTACATCCATATTGGCACATATACATACTGTACACTCATGCTTGCGTATATACCACTTGTACATCCATATTGGCACATATGCATAGTGTACACTCATGCTTGCGTATATAACACTTGTACATCCATATTGGCATATATACATACTGTACACTCATGCTTGCGTATATACCACTTGTACATCCATATTGGCACATATACGTATTGTACACTCATGCTTGCGTATATATCACTTGTACACCCACATTAGGACATATACATATTGTACACTCATGCTTGCGTATGTACCACTTGTACATCCATATTGGCACATATACATACATACTCTTGCACATACATAGATGATGCTGACTTTGATTTGAAAAATTGGGGACCACATGAAATGTTTTCAACTGGATCCTTTTAAAAGAGCAGTTTTCCACATTTACTCATAGTAAGGTTTTATGCGGCATACGACACATTGCATGGATTTACGCATTGAGTTTTGGATTCGTGTGATTTCTGGATTTGAGAACCGTGGTATTATTTTAAGAAAATATGCACTGTTTTGAAAACCAGGTTTCTCTTGATATGATATTTCAGTGCGTCCACTATGCGTTTCTCGGCTCTGAGACGTGTGACATGTGAACTTGAATCGAGGAGCTGGATGAGGCCGATTGCGGGTACATGGTGGACCTGGTATGGTACCCCGGGGCGAGAACGGATTTGCTGTGCAGTAGACGGTGAGCCTTGCAGAGGGACTACTACCTACCGGTGATTGGTTGGATTTGACGGTTATCCGGAGGATACTGACCAGAGTTGAGAGATGGATACGGGCCAACCCGTACTGCCGGGGCCGAGGGCCGATTCCGCAGACGGAATCCGTGGGCTGATCCGGACTGACGGAGCCCGATACATGAGGATTTGCGTGTCGATACTGGACACGATTATTTCATGATATTTTCGAGTGCCGATGTTGGGCACTCATGATTCCATGAGATTTATAGGATTTGAGGGCCGATTAGAGTGACGGCGCTTGAGTTTTTGGGATTTGGGGTGTATTTAGAGGACATCGGGTATTTTTTCAACGATGATGATTCGTGTAGATGATATTTTATCCTATGCTCAGCATTCATTGTTACGCATTGCATCATGTAGTCTTAGTACCTAGTAGAGTACCTTATATGTGTATTGCATACCCAGTTCATCATATAGATGTTATCAGATTGCACATGTTAGAGTATCGTTGCACGTGCATACCTGCGATTACCTGTATATGTTATTTACTATTCACGAGTTGGCAACTCACCCACTTTACTTTATTCAAACATGGAGTCGAAGGAAGTTTAGTAATTACTTGTGCTACAGTGTTTGCAGGTCAACCCTTAGAGTAGTTACGGCAGGGCTACTTCCTTGTATCTTTTTGCTACGGATACCAATATAGTTGGCTTGTGAGCCGGTTGCTTATAGGTAGGTTTTTACGGTATCCGTTTATTTTCTATTTGTACACTCTATTGTATCTAGTACTCTCCATCTACTATTTCATGTATTGACTTAGAGACCAGTTGTGAGGACGATATATATTATTTTATACTCTGGTGTCGAGCTCGTTTGAGCCGACTTTATTTATGCAGTTTTATCTTTTATGCTGTTATGCTTATATTGTCCATTTCTTTGCTACGTTGTCGTATACTTTTCTTATGGTGGTTGTTTCCGCCGTTGGGCGTGATTGCCCTCGTTTGGGAATGTTTTATTCTTGCTATAAGTCATTTTACTTATATCATGTTTTGTACCCGTTTTCGGGGCTAGATTTTATAAAGGAGGTGCTACCGAATTTTTTTATGAAAATAGCATAAACTTTAAAGGTTTTTACTTAATTACTCAAGGTTTTCTAAAAGTTTCAAACTAATGTTTTCTCCACTCACTATTTTAATGGTTTTTGATTTCTGGGTTTCGGCTTACTTAATCGCGTTGCGCCTGTAGACGTTACGTGTTTAATTGCCAGTCACGGGCCGAATTTTGGGTCGTGACAAAGTTGGTATCAGAGCGTACGTTTTACCTTTCGGAGTGTAAGATGACCCTGGTACGATGGAGTAGGTAGGTGAAGCTGAGTGGCGTAGCGTTTGTATGTTCCGCGGCATACTCACAACACGATACTCTGCCTAAGTGACCTTAGGACTTATTGGTTGAAATTCCTTCGTGATTATATACATTCTTGTGATTCGATATCCGTATTCTTATCGAATCTTCTTTCATTTTCAGCCATTATGCCGCTGAAGACTACGAGGGCACAGAGAGCGGCCGCGAGAGCCGAGAGCAGAGTTGACTCGTCTGAGACGAGGACTGACCCAGACGATACGCCCGTTGTAGAGGAGCAGGTTGACCCACCTTCGCTAGATCGTATCACTAGACTAGAGGCCGATATGCAGGATTTGCGCCAGATGATGGGATCGTTGATTGAGGCTAGTCGAACGCAGCGACAGGAGGTTGTCCCACCTGTTACCCAATTGTTCATAGCTATCAGCGCCCAGTATTGCTACTCGTATGCAGTAGCAGGGGACGAAGCCCTACCAGTTGAGGAGCGTCATTATGAGCCGTCGGTCGTTCCGGAACCGAGGAGGGTTCGTACTGGTGTATTAGCACGGGGGCAGATGTTTAGGTGCCGCGACAGATTGCATCCAGGTCGTGGGAATAGAAGAGGCTGGGGATGAGGCCAGTTGTTTATCTCTTATTCCCAGGAGGGTCAGCAGCCATCGCATGGATGTTTCTGGTGCGCGAGTTTCTATCATCTTGTTCGGGATTATACCTTGACACATCTCCAGGAGGGTTAGCAGCCATCGCATGGATATTTCCGGTGCGCGAGTATCTATCATCACATTCGGGATTGTACTATGACACATCCCCAGGAGGGTCGGAAGCCATCGCATGATTGTTTCCGGTGCGCGAGTATATATCATCACGTTCGAGATTGTACCTTGAAACGCTAGAGGAAGGCAGCCGTATCACATGTTGCCGGTAGAGGACAGTCAGTCGCAGGTGAAGGGCAGACATAAGTTTTTGCTTCGACTCATCAGGATGCGCAGGCGTCCAATGCTGTGGTTTCAGGTGCTCTTTCCGTATGTTCTTTTGACGCACACGTATCGTTTGATCCGGAATCTACACACTTGTATGTTTCCTCGCACTTCGTGCTGAGTTTGGGCCGAGAGTCGGGGTTTTAGACCAGCCGCGTGTCATGACTACTCCTGGTAGAGAGTCGTTGGTTGCACGACATGTGTTTCGGTCATGTGTCGTCTGTTTTGGAGATAGAGAGTTGTCCGTCGACCTGATCCTTCTTTAGATATTGGACTTCGACGTTCTCCTTGGCATGGAACCGTTAGCTACGTGCTATGCGTCTGTGGACTGCCATGAGAAGATAATTAGGTTTTATTTTCCCGGCGAGTCGGTTTTGTTGTGCGGGCGAGGGCGTGGTGTTGCCCATCACAGTTTGATTTCATCTCTTCACGCTGGACAGCTCGTGAGGAAGGGATATCAGGGATTCCTACCATATGTTTATGATACTAGAGCTACAAAGGTTTGCAGCTTCCTAGTACTGTCCGGCTACTACCGAAGATTTGTAGAGGACTTCTCCCGTATTGCTGCACCGTTGACCGGGTTGACCCGGAAGGGAGTTCTTTTTGATTGGACGGAGGCGTGCGAGCATAGCTTCCAGCAGTTGAAGACCTGTCTGACTACTGCACCAGTGTTGCCATTGCCTTTGGGATCGGGCAGATTCGTGGTTTATTGCGACGCTTCTCGAGTGTGACAAGGTTGCGTGTTGATGCAGCACGACGGGTTATCGCGTATGCTTCTCGGCAGCTGAAGACACATGAACAGAACTATCCTACCCACAATTTAGAGATGGCTGCAGTAGTGTTTGCACTCAAGATCAGGATACATTACCTATATGGAGAGTTGTGCCAGATATTTACGGAGCACAAGAGCTTGAAGTATATATTTCAGCAGCAAGACCTGAATCTGAGAAAACGCCGTTGGATGAAGCTGGTGAAAGACTATGATTGCGAGATACTTTATCATCCGGGCAAGGCAAACGTTGTAGAAGATGCTTTGAGTAGGAGGCCCGGAGGTAGTCTATCTTATTTGAGCGCAGTGCAGAGGCAATCATCGGCAGATTGGCAGATTTTATGCGACAGCCGAGTTGAGTTCGAGTTCAATCCGATCGGGGGACAACTTGCACATATTCGTGCACGTTCGCAGTTGATTGACCGTATTCGTGAGGCACAGCCTAGTGATGACCGTATTTCAGAGATCATGGAGCAGATTAGGAATGCTGAGATTCCGTGTTCGTGATCGATGATCAGGGAGTACTGCGATTTGGGACTCGATTGTGTGTATAAGATTCTGAGGGACTGCGGCGTGAGATTCTTGAGGAGGCGTATAGATCGATACACAGCGTTCATCCAAGTTCCACTAAGATATACCGCAATCTGAGAGATGTTTATTGGTGGGACGGAATGAAGTGGGACGTCTGTTCATATCAGAATACTGCATTTTTTACCGCCCATTCTTATGCTCGTGTGTTTATAGGTAGGTACTTTTAATCCGTATTTGTTACATATTTACAGAGTACAGGTTTTTAGTTCAAATATTGCAAATCAAGACAAAATCTCCACAGTTACACCAAATACAGAACATCTGTCACAGCAGATAAAAGCCGGGTTCCGGTCATCCATATCCGTCCAGTGCCGAGTACCAGTTCCAGGGACAAGACATATGACAGCGGTCATTCGTGTCTCGGACAAGCACAGAGCACGAGGGGGGCAGCACAAGAATCAATGGGTGCGCGGAGCTCAAGAGAGATAAAGTCAAAAGTGAAGAAAAGATGCAATCTTGGACTAAGAATCTGAAGATATTCTGGAAGAAATTATCAGAAAATACATGTACCAGACAACAGAGGACAGCAGACCAGGGAAGTACAAAGTTGCCCACACCCTAACCCTACTGTAGGGGAGCGGATCCGCGGCCAATAGGGGCTATTGGCGGCGGATCCACGGCCGTACAGGCGCTTCAGGGCATGGGCTTTGGGGGGTAGGATGGTCTTTTCACATGGGTCCAGTTTGTTGCCCTAGATCTTCAACTCCCTGCCTATAAATACAGCAGATTTGAGCTAAGCCAAGGGTCCAATTTTGTGTCCACTCTTTTGTAGGTTTTTGTATAGTTCTTCTTCTTCTTCTTCATTCTTTTTCCATGAAAATTGTAGTGAGAGCTTTTTGAGTGGAGATCAATGAAGATGAGGGTTTTGTATCATTCTCTTGTGTTTCTTCTTCCCCTTGAGATTCTTGCTTTCTCTTGATCATTCAACCTCTTCATTGAGCTTGAATGGTTAAGGGTTAGTTATTGATCTCAAGGGTCGTATTCTTTCATGGAATTAGCACTTCATTTCACATGCGTTCTCTACCCTTTCCTTGATCCTGCAACCTCTTGATTGAGCTTGCAAGTTTAAGGGTTGGCTATTGATCACATGCTTGTCTTGAGTCCTAGTTTCTTGTTCTTTTATTACTCGCTTTTTATTACTTGCTTTTTATTACTTGCAATTTATTTCATGCACTTAAATTCCTTGCACTTACTTACTTGTAACCTTTTCTTTTCTTTGTTCTTTTCTTTTTGTTCTCTCTTTTTGGTTCTTTTTGTGAATGAATGTAATTATTGCCGTTGTTAAGAAATAATACGGTATTATAAGTTAACGTTTCTTTGCCCATTTCCTTTTCCCGTATTTTCCATTGAACTCCGCCCAAACCATACGCAAGCGCTCCGTTAGGCACCGTACCCTGACAAGGTAACGGTGATTCCTAACAGCGACCGGTTGCGTTCGGTTTGGCCGGAGGCGAAAGCAAGAGACAAGAACGGAAGGACAAGGGTAAATAAGCCGGATTCCACGAATACCGCGCTTAAATCCCCTAATCCACGTTGTTGTCGATTGCTCTAGCTTCAATTGGTCAAGACTCGGCTCAAAGGTTTTGAGTACGGAATTCTTAGCTTACAATCTCGTATCTTTTCTTAACAACTTTATACTTGCAAATAAACACATAGGTTAGAATCAAACTCATACTCATTCTTTATTGACTCGTCTAAGACAAGAAGGTAAAATACCACCATCTCCCTGTGGACCGACCCGTGCTCAACCGGCTAGCTGCATAGCGACACCGTCCTGATCGCGGTTATACTTTAATTCTTTGAACATCCGACACGCCAAAAGCGTGCGATCAAATGGAGCCGTTGCCGGGGAGACGGTAGCGTATTTTCTTTCTTGTTATTTGGGTTAATATTCTTTTTGTATATATAAAAAAAAAACCCTTTTTGTTTTTTTTGATCATTTTTATGGGCAAGAGTGCAGATTTTTGCAAGTTTGCAAACTGCGATTGTGGGGAGCAAAGTGTACATTCAAGGCTAAGGTGTTTGCAAAATACAGTGCCAAAGATCCGGGTAGTTTGACCCGCGCAAGAGAACTTTTCAAGCTCACCGGATTTGATTCAACGGGGGTTTCCTAACCCAAAACTTAACGGTACGTACTTTACTAACACCTTCTTCTCAAATCCGACGCATCCAATATACTATTCTTTGCAGGATTCTTTGCAAGTTCGCAAGCAAAAAAAAAAAAATTGACTAACCCGTATTTGTTGCAGTGCCGCGCTTAAATTAAAAAATATTTTTTTGATTCTTTATAGAATTTTTATTGAATTGCGCATTGCATAAATTAATACGGACTTAAGGGCAAGCGAACCCCACAACATACGGTAAAGGATTTCATCACCTTGTCCGTGGCCCACAAATCACGAACTTGAGCATAACGATTACCCGCACAAATTTTAAAAGAAACTAGACTTTAAGCCTTAAGGACTTCGCGCTCACTAGGAGAAGTTAATTATGTTTAGAAGCTCGCTTAACGGTATATTGTTTACAGGGTGTCTAGGAAAGTGTTAACGGCGAAACCGCCAAAAGAGAAAGGGTTATTTAATTAAGGAACTTCGCGAAAGCGTTGGAAAACCTCCCCTCCTCTCTGCACTTACCTGGCCTCGTGATCAGTGTATCTTGAGCCCGTTTCTCGACACAGTTTTTCTTCGAAAATCAAGTTCTGGAGCAGGTCTAGTTGACCTAGGTGAACCCTAAAACGATTAAGTGTGTGGTATTTTTGTGTCGTGATTATTTTTGTCCATATTCTTTTTGTGTATATTTCGTTCTTTTGTTAATATATATTTAAAAAAGAAAAAAAAATTATCACATTCTTTTTTCCCCTTCTTTTCTCTGCCTTTCTTTCTCTCTCTTCATATCATGGGTACCCCACCTCGCAAAACACTTGCCGAACTTTGGTACCCACAACCAGACATTACTTCTTACGGTTCTTGCTTTGGCCGAATATCGAACGACCCCTCCATGCCCAAAGTTTCACTGAAAGATCGCATAGCAGCGTCTAGGACAAACACTTGCACTCCTCATTCCACTTTGTATCAACCTTTTCAACCTCCCGCACCCGCTCATGTTGATACCCCTTCTGCAAGTCGTCCTTTGTCCATCGCTGAACGTATTGAACAATCCCGTAGCCGATCTTTCACTCCTTTCACCACTTCAAATTCTCGGGATCAACAATTTCATTCACCTTCTTATCCACCTGTTGATCCTACCCCTGTCCAACCATTCAATTCCTACCAGTCCTACCCAACTTTTGCAACTTCCCTAGATATTGCTTCTACACAGCCTTTTGGGAATTTTCAGTATACAAACAACTTTGAATTTTTTACTGAAACCCCTTCACAACCCATGTCTAGTCTAGAACAGTCATTGGAAGACTTTAGGGTAGCGTCAAGCCAACAGATAATGGATTTGAATGCGTCCATGGCCGCTCTCATACAACCTACTGACCCGGTAGCTAGTTTTCAACTAGCTCCTAATTTTTCAATGTATGATGAGGCGGCAGGACAGGCTGTGAATTTGAGTGGAGAGAGTGAGATGTACCCCCTTCCAAATCAAACCTACCCGTCCCAAATTGAATCCCACAACTCCTGTTTTGAAAGTCTATCGAGTATCCCACATGATTTATCAATTGAAGATAGAATGATGAATGAGTTGTGCGACTTCGTAGTGTTTGATTTGCCCGATTGTGAAGGGTCTCTTCCAAGTGAAACCGATCCTAATCCTTTTGACCTCTACACCTCCATCTTAGAACCTGAATTGATTGAAATCCATGCTTTTGATGAGGTGTCTGAGAAAATTGACTTTCACTTGATTAAGGATATTGACGCTGGGAATATTTTGGATGATGAACCCATAGATTTGGCTGAGTTTTTCTCTTCAAATCATCATCCCGAGTCATTAAATGTTTTTCCCGAACTTCATATGCGTCTTGATATTGATGATGAAGGCATGGATGAGCTTAACGTTGAGGAGAATTCTGAGGATAGTTTTGAGGATGAACCAGTTATAATTGATGAGTCGGATTTTCCAATTCATCCTATCCCTTCCACTGACTGTGTACACCCTCCTGTACCTTTAACCGATAACCTTCCTCAACCACTTCCCTCCACCCTTTCCATCGTTCCGACCATGCAAGAAACCGTCTCCCTTTCATTTCGTATGTCTGGTTTACCAAGTTCGGCGTACCCATGGTTTCTCTCGAATCTTGAGGGATTTGACCCCATTTCTCGACGGGTAAATATATTAGCACAATCACTTTTCACACATCGGTCATCACAAATTGTGCTAATCTATTTACTCCATTTGCACCCTCAAGATCGTATTCCACTTCTTTTTCCCTTCCGCCATTCTTCTTCCTCTCATATACCGAGACCATATCCCGCTTCTCTCCGCATATGGTCTCGCGTATTCTCCATCTCTTTCCTCTACGCCTTCTTCCACCAACCGGTACATTATAGCGATAAAATCTTTGAATGGTTGGTGCTCACTTTTGGCCTGTGTAAGGCCTTGTATAGCTTGATACTGTTCTTTCCCCCCTAAATCCTGAATTTCAACGCGTAACAGTGGAAACACTGTTTTACTTAAGTTTGGGGGAGACACTTTTTTGTATATATTTTTGTTTTCCTTTTTGTTTTGTATATAATTTGTTTCTAGGGAGCGCCGGCAATTTTTTACCCTCTTGGTATAGCCTGACAGTGAGGGCACTGTCAAGTTTAAGTTTGGGGGTGTGCTCGGTAAGCTTTCTTCCTTCGCATTCATATGTATATTTTGCATCTGCATATTAAATCCATAAAATCCATAAAAATCTGAAAATTTTCTTAAAATATAAAAACTTTTTTGTCAAGTTAGATTGTGGAAGAACTCTGATTCAACATTCGACGGTTTTTGTTTGAAAAAATAGGAATAACTAAATCTTATGTTTAGATTTTGAAAACCTGAAAGATAACTCTCCTTTGAAGTTAACTATAGCTGATATACGTCTTTACATCACACTACACGTGTCGTGAATTTTGGGAATTAGATGACAAGTCTTTCATGTTTAAACTTTTAAACAGATAAATGATTTTCTGAGGATCAAATAGGTTTGTTCTGAAATAAGTAATGTCAAGAATAGTTTATGAAGTAAAGCGAATATGAAGGAATGTTATTGATGCCGTAATTGGAGCTAAGTCTGAAAAATAACCCATCGGAAACTTGATTGGAATGATTACACACCAAACCCACTAAACACGTCTTTTATCCAAAAAATAATTGAACTGCCGGTTATATCTCCGTTCTTATTAAATCATCTGATTTTCACGTCAAACTGTCTTTTGTTTTTGGACCTAGGTAACTTGAGTAATTAAGTCCGCTGGGGTGTTTCTACACCTAATGCCCTAAAACCAACTGGTTTGGGTGCATTGGCCCAAAGCTCGCTAAGAAGCCTAGAAAGTCCAGTTTAAAACAAAGTCAAGCAAGTGTTCTCTCCGAGTTAAAATTCCTAACGGTTCTTTGTGTGAGAATAATCTTGATAAAAGACAGGCTTTTATAAAAAAAATTTAACGGAGATATGAAGGTTTTATTCTATGATAAAGACTATTGCACGTTCACAGAGGTGTGTATGAAATGAAAATAAGAAAAAGGTGGAGTGAAAAATACGACTTAGTTTCCTGTTAAGGAAGATAGAAATTCTGAAGTTGAAACCTTACTGGAAAACGAAACTTGAAAAATGCTTAACTCTTTATAAAACTTATGTGATCCTTTTAAAATTGTTATCTGGGCTTTATTGTGCGACATGATAACTTTAATCGATCCTTCTGGAACTTAACGACACTAATTGCACTGCACGTAAAGACATATAAAATCTGTAGTTAAATAAGAAGCGAGGTGTGAAAAATAAAGGTTCGATAGTCTAGACTTAGGATTATAGAATTGTTATTTTCTGAAACAAAAACTTTAGGGTTTGAATCTTAGTTATTGTACAAAAACCAACTTGACCGGATTTTGTGGGTAGTATCCGCTGAAAACCCTCAGGAGACAACACTCCTCCTACTAGGGACACCTAGAGGTTTAACGGCTTGTTGCACATGCTCAGTGCAATTGCGTTCCCTGCGAAAGTGCGGTTATCATTTTATTTTTGTGAATAATTGGTTTTGCTCGGGACGAGCAAAAGTTAAGTTTGGGGGTATTTGTTCATATCAGAATACTGCATTTTTTACCGCCCATTCTTATGCTCGTGTGTTTATAGGTAGGTACTTTTAATCCGTGTTTGTTACATATTTACAGAGTACAGGTTTTCAGTCCAAATATTGCAAATCAAGACAAAATCTCCACAGTTACACCAAATACAGAACATCTGTCACAGCAGATAAAAGCCGGGTTCCGGTCATCCATATCCGTCCAGTGCCGAGTACCAGTTCCAGGGACAAGACATATGACAGCGGTCATTCGTGTCTCGGACAAGCACAGAGCACGAGGGGGGCAGCACAAGAATCAATGGGTGCGCGGAGCTCAAGAGAGATAAAGTCAAAAGTGAAGAAAAGATGCAATCTTGGACTAAGAATCTGAAGATATTCTGGAAGAAATTATCAGAAAATACATGTACCAGACAACAGAGGACAGCAGACCAGGGAAGTACAAAGTTGCCCACACCCTAACCCTACTGTAGGGGAGCGGATCCGCGGCCAATAGGGGCTATTGGCGGCGGATCCGCGGCCGTACAGGCGCTTCAGGGCATGGGCTTTGGGGGGTAGGGTGGTCTTTTCTCATGGGTCCAGTTTGTTGCCCTAGATCTTCAACTCCCTGCCTATAAATACAGCAGATTTGAGCTAAGCCAAGGGTCCAATTTTGTGTCCACTCTTTTGTAGGTTTTTGTATAGTTCTTCTTCTTCTTCTTCATTCTTTTTCCATGAAAATTGTAGTGAGAGCTTTTTGAGTGGAGATCAATGAAGATGAGGGTTTTGTATCATTCTCTTGTGTTTCTTCTTCCCCTTGAGATTCTTGCTTTCTCTTGATCATTCAACCTCTTCATTGAGCTTGAATGGTTAAGGGTTAGTTATTGATCTCAAGGGTCGTATTCTTTCATGGAATTAGCACTTCATTTCACATGCGTTCTCTACCCTTCCCTTGATCTTGCAACCTCTTGATTGAGCTTGCAAGTTTAAGGGTTGGCTATTGATCACATGCTTGTCTTGAGTCCTAGTTTCTTGTTCTTTTATTACTCGCTTTTTATTACTTGCTTTTTATTACTTGCAATTTATTTCATGCACTTAAATTCCTTGCACTTACTTACTTGTAATCTTTTCTTTTCTTTGTTCTTTTCTTTTTGTTCTCTCTTTTTGGTTCTTTTTGTGAATGAATGTAATTATTGCCGTTGTTAAGAAATAAGACGGTATTATAAGTTAACGTTTCTTTGCCCATTTCCTTTTCCCGTATTTTCCATTGAACTCCGCCCAAACCATACGCAAGCGCTCCGTTAGGCACCGTACCCTGACAAGGTAACGGTGATTCCTAACCGCGACCGGTTGCGTTCGGTTTGGCCGGAGGCGAAAGCAAGAGACACGAACGGAAGGACAAGGGTAAATAAGCCGGATTCCACGAATACCGCGCTTAAATCCCCTAATCCACGTTGTTGCCGATTGCTCTAGCTTCAATTGGTCAAGACTCGGCTTAAAGGTTTTGAGTACGGAATTCTTAGCTTACAATCTCGTATCTTTTCTTAACAACTTTATACTTGCAAATAAACACATAGGTTAGAATCAAACTCATACTCATTCTTTATTGACTCGTCTAAGACAAGAAGGTAAAATACCACCATCTCCCTGTGGACCAACCCGTGCTCAACCGGCTAGCTGCATAGCGACACCGTCCTGATCGCGGTTATACTTTAATTCTTTGAACATCCGACACGCCAAAAGCGTGCGATCAACGTCACAGACTTCGTGTCGAGATGCCTGACTTGCCAGCAAGTCAAGGCCGAGCACCAGAGGCCCGCGGGAGAGTTGCAGCCTTTGCCCATTCCGAAGTGGAAATAGGAGCAGATGTCTATGGACTTCGTTGTGGGTCTACTCAGGAACAGTCGAGGGTATGACTCCATTTAGGTGATAATGGATCGTTTGACGAAAGCGTCTCACTTCCTGCCAGTGAAGACCACTTTTGGATTTGCTCAGTATGCCCAGCTCTATATCGACGAGATCGTACGGTTTCATGATGTCCCGACTTGTATCGTGTCAGACTGAGGCACCCAGTTTACCAGACGACTATGGCAGATACTTCAGGAGGCGTTGGGCACCAGTTGTGTTCAGCACAGTATTTCACCCGCAGACCGACGGCCGGTCAGAGCAGACTATTCAGACTCTCGAGGACATTCTCCGAGCGTGCATTTTAGACTTTGGTGGTAGCTGGGATCATCATTTACCCTTGGTGGAGTTCTCCTACAACAATAGTTTTCAGGATACTATTCAGATGGCACCTTTCGAGGCCTTGTATGGGAGGAGATGCAGATCGCCCGCCTGTTGGACAGAGCTTAGCGAGAGCAGTATATTAGGGCCGCAGGTCGTGCAGGAGACGGCCGAGAAAGTACAGTTGATTCGAGATCGGATGAGAGCGGCTCAGAGCAGGCAGGAATTGTATGCGGACAGGCGCTGTCGCAGCCTAGAGTTCGCAGTTTGCGATCACGTTTTTCTGAGGGTCTCTCCAACGAAGGGCGTGATGAGATTTGGGCAAAAAGGAAAGCTTAGTCCCATATTTGTGGGTCCCTTTGAGATCCTCAAGCGTATCGGCGCGGTTGCATATCGTTTGGCTCTTCCACCAAGCTTTCCGGATGTTCACCCCATATTCCATGTGTCAATGCTACGCAGATATCTTCATGACCCTTCTCACATGATTCAGCATCAGACCGTTCAGCTTGAGCGCGATCTTTCGTTCACCGAGCTGCCAGTAGTGATATTGGATCGGCAGGTGAAGAAATTTCGATCAATGGTCTTGCCATCTGTGAAGGTTCTTTGGCGCAGCCCGAGTGGTGAAGAGATCACTTGGGAAGCGGGGGGCGAGATGCGGAACAAATTCCCTCATCTCTTTGAAGGTACGCGTAGCTATATTTTAAAATTCGGAGACGAATTTTCTTTAAGGAGGGAAGATTGTAACACCTTAGAATGTGATTAGCGGTTAATTATACTTTAATGTGTGGTTTTTAGTAAAAAGTTTACCAAAACGGTTTTCAAATATTTTATCAAAATTAATGAATATTTTATTAGAATTTAATTTGGACTGCACACACATGTGCATGATAATTAGGGTTAAGTTTGGGGTGTAACCATGTTAGGTAGCCATGGTGGACTAACCCATATAATTAGGTTAATATGAAGTTAATTAAAAGTAGTAGTTAATTTTTTTTTATATAGAATTAGTTGTTTTGACTTGGGTTTAGGAGAGAGAGAGAGAGAGCATGATGGCATGAGAGCATGCTTGCTAGGAAATGATGAGAGAGAGGGGGCAAATGGTTTACACTTCATTTCTTTTTCAAACACTCATTATCTACACTCATCACTTCTCCCTCCCTCCCATTTTTATTCAATACGGACACACAAACCCACATAATAATATAACAATAGCAGCAGCAGCAGCATCTGCTTCAGCAGCAGCAGCAGCAACAGCAGCCATAGCAGCAGCAGCAACAGCAGCAACATCAGTAGCCACAGCAGCAGCACCAACACACACACCCCTCTTCTCTCTTCCTCTTCTTCTCTTCTTCTGCTTCTTCTACTTCTTCTCTTTGCATCCAATCTCAAATCTTCATCAATAAATTCCATTTTTGATCACGAATCTTCTGCACCTCCTCATTATCGGTTCTCAAAGCAAAGTCGTCATGTTTTAGCCACCACTAATATACTTTGGAGGTATAAACTCACTTCAACTTCCATTTTTGCTAAACTTATAGTTATTTATCTTAATTTCGTAATTAATGTGGTTTTAGTACTAGTTTTGTGATTTAAGTGGGGTTTAAGCTAAGTTAGGGTTATTATGGCTTAATGAACCTAATTAAGTGTTAGTATTGCTGTTTAAACCTAGTATTATCACTATAGTTCGCTAAAACACCTTAAAATCTCAAATTTGAAAATTTAAAATACGGTTTTGAAACAAGTTGTAGGAGATATGAGATCTGCTATATCTGTAATCATTTTCTAGGTTAACAAACATATACAGATTAGTGTGCAGGCATTTTATAGTAGTTTGTTGAAATTCGAGCCCTTACCCTTCCCAAAAATCGGGCGACTACCCCCCTTTTTCCGGCGACGCCGGCCTCCCTGTGGACTTTGGTGATTTGTTCTGGGTAGAGGGGTGTCTGTGGGTGTTTTAAAGTGTTTGGTATTATTTATGTTTCTTTGTTTGTTGCAGGTAGAAATCTAGGGTAGTTTAGTTAGTTTTTGGTGATTCGTGGTCTTTGGTGTCAAATTGATGAATTAGGTGGAAAATAGGATGATTCAGGGTGGTTATGGTTAAATTTTCTCTAATATGTGCTGTTGGTATCACTTGATTCTTGTAATTTCACCTGATTGTTAGTTATATGTATGCCCTAGAGGCCATTACTATACATAGGATGTATATTGTAGTGGATGCTTGGACATATATAGGGAGGACTTTCTTGCTCGACATGATAGTATGCTATCTTGTTGATCTTTACCTTAACGTGTACACTGATTGTCTCTCTGTTACATGTTGGTAAAGCCCTTAGGATGTGTACTTGACTACCTGGACTATGATGCGGATCATACTAGTGGGGATATGGTAGTCCAAAAGTAAATCCTTCAAAGTCCCTAGTCGTGGGTATATCGAGACGGGGCATCGATATACCAGAGTAGACTAGCGTATACCTTCTCGACCCATACAGATGGGCGATGGATGATCCCATATCCATTGGTGTTTGACATCAGAGATGATATACGGGTGCTCAGTGGAGACTGAGTACACTGGACGGACTCGCCGAGAACTCCCAGATGGTATTATACCTTACGTCAGATGGCAGTTCTCTGGTGACACTGGTACAGAGTAGTCTGTTGACCCGAGATCGTCATAGAGTCTTGTGTGGTTCCCACTGTGCTTTGATTTCCATCTTACCACGTCCAAGAGGGCGTGCAAAACGGTGGTTTTTGGGTACAGTCACGAGTCACATGGAGGCAATGAGAGATAGGAGGGGATTCGTCTCTCCCGGTATAGGGGGTTGATGTTGCGCTGTGTTCGATTGGCTATAACAGGAAATCCCTGGCCAGGGTTGCTGAGATTTACTGGTAAGTGTTACCAGTAATTTCTCGAATTGTTATAGACCTCAAATCGACACGACTTATCGAGCTATTGGGGTCTGACGTTTACCACCCATAGGCGAGATATGCGACATATCAGACGATCGGACCGGACTGTACGGTAAGTGTTACTGGTTGGATTCACAGGAGTGTGAGCGGGCTTGCTCGTCGATCTTCTGATCGCTCAATACCCGGGTGGCCGTTACGTTTAGCAGACCGCTTGCGGCTTGTGGGTGCTTGATATGATCATTATCTGCTACCGGCGTATTGACGAGTCTTTAGAGTCCTACACAGAGGTTTCCTGGCTCAAGCGAAACGAAATAGGAGCGCATATGAGATATGTGCGGGACCGAGAATAATGCGTGTATGTGATACCGTATTCCATTCTCGCGATGAATGTGTCGAAAGGTTGTATGCGATATAACCTAGTTATCGAATCAAGGATTGTTTCGATAAGATGATACATTAGATATTAGTCGGTTATATGCGATATGACCGGATCGTTGAATCAAGTATTGATTTAATGATTTAATGCATAATTATATATTTGATATATTACTTTGCATTAACTAGTATTGGTTAACTTTAAAAGGATTTTCTCACTTGAAGTGCACATTGTGTATATGATATATTTTTTTGTGCACAAGATTGTATCATGTTTGATGATACTTGCTCATTTGGGTTTGTGTAAAGATTAAACCATGTTTAGTGAAAGGTTAGGATTTCTTTTCTCTTATTTATTTATCCATTTATTATTGTTTTGGAAAAGATAATGAGAAAAAGAAATGGTGGCTTAGTTTGTTTTTTGTTGAAACTTCTTGAAGCTTTGAACAAGTCCACCATTCTTGTCTCATGTCTAACCCTAACCATTCATCTAACCTTAGTTAAATCTCTACACTAAACCATGGTTGAATTATGATAAGTATCATATTGTTTTTCTTTTTAAATATACTTATCATATTTTCTATCATATTATCTTCTTCTTCTTCTTCATCTTCAACAAATGAAGAAGCTTGTCTTCATCAATGGCAAGTTGAGCATATGAGTGAGAAATCCAATTCTAAAGTGAACCCACCTCCTATTTCTTCATCCTCTATCTCTTGCCAAGTAGTATAGGGTGTTTCCTTCACAAGTTTTCATGGCTTTGTGAAGGTGGAGCTTGATCTAGTGATGCCTCGACGTAGATCATCTTCGGCATCATCGTCGATGACCCAGCCCGCTTTTTCTCCGATGAAGCCGATGCAAGAGTCATGGATTCGATTTGGACAGTGAGGAGACATCATCACGGAGCAAAGGAGGTAGAGAACCGGATCTACAAAGGTTGTATTTCCGTTACACTTTAGTTAAGTTGTTAACTAGCTCGTAGTTCCGCCTAAACTTCTAGCCAACGATCCGTATTAGGGTTTCTCGGCACCCCTAAAATTTGAAATTGGCATGGTTGATGCCTTGTGAGACCTCATCGGAGTGCCTAGGAACCCTACAGTGGTATCAGAGCCTAGCTAGACCCTTAGGCGATGCCTAGACGACGTTTGAAACCCGATCGAACCGAAACCCTAATTCAAAACATGCTCTCTGGACTTTTTTCAAAAACTGGGATTTTTCCAAATTAAAAATGCTTAAAAAATTCAGCAGGGAAATATAAGAATTACGGTGCAAAATTTAACTCATGAACAGTACAAACGGCGGCGGACCCGCGGCAGAAGCCTTGCTTCGGCGGCGGTTCCGCGGCCAGATGATGACGTCACCCCTTCAAATTTGCACAGTAATTCATTTTTTTTAGGTGCTGAGTTTTCTGGGAATTTTTAATTTGACTCAAGAGTTGAGTGTTCTGGGGTTGTATTGGGAATCGACGATTCGATCGGATTATCAAATCTTGACTATGTGGCTTTCCGGATAACTTTAGAATATGTTAAAAAGTTCGACCGGATATAAATACCCACCTTTTCCCCTGTCGGAAAATTTCCAAGTGTTGGATCTTTCCGTGGTTTAATAACGTTCTAAGTAGTGCAAGTAACGCGATGGTCCCTCTAGAAGACAACAAACCTTAACTCGATTATGTGACCGTCTTGAACTGCCCTTTGAACCTTCGGGTTTGGGGCAGTACGGCGTGCCACATGTGTGGCGTTGGCTTGACCCTTCTACGGCTGGACCGTTGGTACTGAGGCACGAAGTGAATGTTTTTAAACTAGTTTCATGTGATGAGATGTTTCGGGAAAACTTGGGTGTTTGAATGTTCGATCGGAAAGTTTAAGATTTTCTAGTTATCTGGAATGGGATACAATAATTGGAATTCACAAGAAGTTATGAGATAACTGAATGAATGTTATAAACATAGCAGTTTAGTCTCACTTGATCGGTTGCCACGGAATTTTGATGTGATCAAAAGTCCGTCGCAATCACATAGCGTACGCGGATACTCGCCGGGTAAACTTAATAGACAGCCTCACTCCATAGCCCCGACCAAGTGACTGTAGGAGAACCCCGTCGCCGAAAGCATCCGTTCGGGTGCTCGCGGCAGCGGTGTTCCGCCTTGGTGCACTTCGTCGACGGTATCGGGGGTGCGGCTGCCTACTAAAGTTTGCGACGAGCATTCGATCAGAATGTCGGGAATCCTGTTGAATTGCCCGACTTGATATTGAAAAGTGTTTTCAATTTTGAGACTAAAATGCGGGGTTTATAATTGTTAGGCATGTGATGTCTAAGGTATTCATTTGATTAGGCATGCGATGTCTATGTAGATATTGCGGATTCCAACTGTTGTAGTTTTACACATTCTTTTCTGTGACCGTAAGTGTAATATGTGATATCGCCGGTTTCGTTGCTATATGTCAACGACAATTGGGATGCGCATATTTACTTACGTTGATGACATATGATGTTATGTGTTGCTGGATATGTTACATTGGATCGTCGTGTTTGAAAAGCCGGGGTTTTTTATGTGAGATGAGTGTTTTTCTTTTTCATTCATGTAAAAACTTGCATGTAATATTCTTTTATTGGGGCACTTCCAGGTTGCGGACGATGTCACCCTTTGTATATTATTTACTTTTCCGCACTGGATAGACCCAAGGAGGGGAGCACAAGTAACCGGTTCTGGAGTCCAGTGGTAGACCAACTCGAGGAGTCGAGTCCGGGTCTCCTAACTCTAGAATTGGTAGGGTTGCTTGCCGCTCTTGTAGGGGTCTATGGGTGTGGGTTTGGCTATTCATCACGACCATGGAATCCGTGTTTTATACTGGCTCGTATTGAAAACACGGACGTCCTAGTATATCCAATATTTCATATGATTCTTCTGCTGCGATATCTGTGATGTGATCATGTGATGTTCTTTGATAGATACTGTATATAGTATATATGATATATTATATAGGCGTTACTTATGTTTTACACCCACGCTAGCCCTGCCCCGCTCTGCCGTTAGTTACCTAACCTAACGGTGCACGAGGGGACATCGAGGCGAATGCGGATGGCATAAGTGTACGTCGTATTTATCTGTGATGTTTATGTACTTAAATGATGGGACTTCATTAATGTGATTAATGAAAGTAAAAAGAAACCTAAGATGTTGTAGAATCGAATTTCAAAAATAAAACAGGTAGCTACAGTTCATGCTTTGCACAGCGGTATATGGGATATATCCTGCACCTTATTCGATGAGGAAAGGACCGAGATCCCTTCACCGGGAGTGACTCCTTTAGCAATAACTGGCAGATGCTACACACTCGGTTTGTCTTTTCATTGCTTTTAAGAGTTTTTTGCTTTGCACAGTGATATATATGATATATCCCGCACCTTATTCGATGAGGAAAGGACCGACGATCCCTTCACCGGGAGTGACTCCTTTAGCAAAACTAGAAAAGCCTCAAAAACACTCAATTTCAAAATCATTTGATTCTACAACGATATCAAGTTCATTACGCAATAGGTTTTCAGAAAAACCTGTCGTAGCCCTCCGTCATTTCAGATAAGTACTAGTTAGTATTCGTGCTGCGGTAGTTTGGCCTCCGTCAAGGCGTAGTGTACGGTAGCTAACTAGTGCTTATCTGCTAGCATATGATGCGATTGGATTAGGGTATTCGTACGGCGTTGTTTGGCCTCCGTCAAGGGTCGTGCGGGTGGGTTTAATTCAATCAGGAAATGACGGGTTGAACTTGACTAGCGGACTATGGGTTGTTTGGCCTCCGTCAAGGTCATAGAACGCTAGGGGCAAAATTATCGGGAATTTCAAGTGTTGAAATTTGCAATGAGATTGCATACCTTCTATGGGATAGTTGGATCCCGATACCCACTGCTAGTAAGAGTTACTCCTGGGAGAGTTTTACACATTACAATTAGCCGATCAAGTAGGTGTCTAGAAAGGTGTCAACGGGGTTACGCCTCTGGGAAAACGAGGTTTACATTAATTAGGTTCGTGCGAAAGCACGGGGGACCTCCCTCAAAGTACCGACACTGGCCTGGCTGAAAGATTGGCGAACTTGTAGCGTGTAATTAATCCCGGCTAGTCTTTCCTTTTAGGGTTTGAAGGAAGATTTGATAAAAACAGTGGGAGCCATCATGATTAGATAAAATAATAACCAATCTATTCTTGCAAGAGCGCACGCTGAGTGTTTTCTTCTCTCTCTCTCCAGGTAGCGACCATATCACGCCTTAATCAAGATAATAATATGGATGTATTGACCGAACCCGCTTGTTATACTGAGCTGGGGAACGTTGGTCCCGCTCCAACTTATAATTGTTATAAGACAGAGCAGGAAATTGGGGATTACCAGAATTCCCGTGCCGCCCAAACGAAGAGAGTGCATGCTGATGCATCATCTTCGGGTGTGTTCATTACAAAGAACTGTTTCTTAGTATCCTCAGCATCCTGGGTATATGATACCGGATCAGGATCCCAGATATGTAATCTGTTACATAGGGCTGCAAAAAGGTAGAAAAACTGAGAACGGGTGATAAGTTTCATGAGGCAGAAAACGGGGAAAGTGTTGCAGCCAAGTCTGTTGGTCACTGTCACCCTGTATTCCAAATACATTGATTCTGAACGAATGTTATTAGATACCGAACCTGATATACAAAATCATATCTATCTCTTTATTAGTAAAGAAATGATAAAATTTTGTATGGTTGGATAATGTTTTGAACATTTCCTATATCAAAAGTTGATCGGTTCAGGCACGTTATCTAAAAGCATTGATGTTCTAAATCTAACTACAGTTCTTTAGTATACGGAACACACACAAGAGGAAGAGTTCAGAAATGAACGGATCCTTGTTGAGGTGTTGTAGACTAGGTCATATCAATGCGACCCGACTAACTGAAGTTACATTTAGATGCATATTTAAATCAGTTTGAATTTACATCTTGTGAAACTTGCCAGTCATGTCACAAAGATATAATGACACCAGCTCTGTTTAAAGGAAACAGAGAAAGAGTTGGTGAACTCTTGGGATGATACATGTTGATGTATAAAGGTCCCCTGTCTACATATGCCAAGACCGGTTCTTTGTACTTCATTACATTCTCTGATAATCTCTTTAGATTCAGACATATGTTCTTGTTGAAACACAAGTCCGAACCTTTTGAGATATTCACAGAATATAAGTTAGAAGTAGAGAACCAAAACGGGTATAATTATTATGTCCTTTGATGTGATCAAGGAGGAGAATACTTGAGCACGGAATTCCTGGACTATTCTAAAGGAGAATGATATTCTCTCTCAGCATTACTCCTCCGTATACACCATGGCACGATGGTATATCGGGGCGGAGCAATAGCACCTTATGTGATATGGTGTGCTCTATGATGAGTACTACTGAGTTACCTATTTCCTTTTTGGGAGTTATGCACTTGAGAAGCTGCATACCTATTGAATAGGGTTCGAATCAAATCAGTTGCCTACCACTTCATATGTGATATGATAAGGGAAGAGCCCATATCTTAAGTTAGTTAAGATTTGGGGTTGTCGGGCCTATGTCTGAAAAGCAAAATACGGACAAGCTCGAGGCAAGATCTGTTATGTAGAACTGGAAAGGTTCCAGCTATACAAACTGCAGCTGATGATTTGATAGAACCAAAGGATTCAGTAGAGACCAACGAACCTCAGCCTCTCCGCCGATCTAGTAGGGTTCCTCACCCACCTGAGAGATACTTCGGTTTCTCTATGACAGTGGGAGCGAGGATTGCATCATGAGATGATGACCCAACTAGTTTCGAGCTGGCCATCAGGAGTGGGACTCCGTAAGAATGGCTGGATGCTAAGCGATCTGAGATGGAATCCATGTACACCAACAAAGTATGGACTTTGGTTGCTATATCTGAAGGGTTAAATCCCCATCAGGAGCAAGTATATCTTGAGAAGATTACTTGGTGTAGATGGAAAAGTTGAGACTTTTAAAGCTTGACTTGTTAAAGGTTTTCGTCATCAACCATGCGTGGACAATGATGAAACCTTTTCAAGTGGCTATGCTTAAGTCCATCCAGATCCTACTTGCCACGGCTACATACCATGACTACGATATCTGGCGGTTGGGTGCCATAACTGCTTTTCTAAATGATGTTTTAGAAGAGAACGTCTATAACTACACAGCCAGAGGGCTTCGTAGACAGTGGGAGCAGCGGAAACGTGTACAAGATGCTCTATAGGTTAAAGCAGGCATCGCGGAGTTGGAACATCTGTTTTGATGTGGAAGACAAATAGTTTGACTTCATCAAAATGGTAGATGAACCTTGTATATACAAGAAGGTAGTAGTGAGTATGGTAGTGATCCTCATAGAGTACGTGGATTACATACTCTTGATAAGAAAAGAGTTTCCTATGCTATGCTCAGTCAATCTCCGGTTATCACAAGAATTCTCCATAATAGGATCAAAGTGATACCTCCTAAATCCTGGATTTTGGATCTATGCGATAGATCTAATTGGATGTTACGATTCTCACTAGTTGTCGTGAGATGGTATCAACCGATCCTGGGGAGAATCACTGGAAGGGTTCCAGAGTGATAAGAATGACTGAATGTCAGTCACAGGCATTGTCTTTACCCTTGGTAAAGGGACGGTATGTTGGATGAGTTCCAAGCTAGATACCGTGGCATACTAGACGATTAAGGCTGGATACATCGCTACTCAAGATGCTACCAAAGAGACTGTCTGGGTGTATAATTGTTCATGAGATGAACTGAGTTCCTCCCATTGTATGACAATGGAGTTGTGGCTTATGCCAAGGAACGTCCGTCCCATTAGTGATCCAGACATATTCTAAGACAGTATCACCTGATCATGGAGATGGTTGATCTCCAGGGTGATCGAGGTTAGGAGAGTAGACTCAGAGGACAACACGGCGGATCCACTCACAAAGGCCTTTTCCCAGAGAGAGACTTTTATGGGATGGTTCAGTATGAGATACTACAACCACTGCTATCAGATGGCCCTAGTTCAAGTGGGAGATTGTTAGTTATATGTATGCCCTAGAGGCCATTACTATACATAGGATGTATATTGTAGTGGATGCTTGGACATATATAGGGAGGACTTTCTTGCTCGACATGATAGTATGCTATCTGGTTGATCTTTTCCTTAACGTGTACACTGATTGTCTCTCTGTTACATGTTGGTAAAGCCCTTAGGATGTGTACTTGACTACCTGGACTATGATGCGGATCATACTAGTGGGGACATGGTAGTCCAAAAGTACATCCTTCAAAGTCCCTAGTCGTGGGTATATCGAGACGGGGCATCGATATACCAGAGTAGACTAGCGTATACCTTCTCGACCCATACAGATGGGCGATGGATGATCCCATATCCATTGGTGTTTGACATCAGAGATGATATATGGGTGCTCAGTGGAGACTGAGTACACTGGACGGACTCGCCGAGAACTCCCAGATGGTATTATACCTTACGTCAGATGGCAGTTCTCTGGTGACACTGGTACAGAGTAGTCTGTTGACCCGAGATCGTCATAGAGTCTTGTGTGGTTCCCACTGTGCTTTGATTTCCATCTTACCACGTCCAAGAGGGCGTGCAAAATGGTGGTTTTTGGGGTAAGTCCCGAGTCACATAGAGGCAATGAGCGATAGGAGGGGATTCGTCTCTCCCGATATAGGGGGTTGATGTTGCGCTGTGTTCGATTGGCTATAACAGGAAATCCCTGGCCAGGGTTGCTGAGATTTACTGGTAAGTGTTACCAGTAATTTCTCGAATTGTTATAGACCTCATATCGACACGACTTATCGAGCTATTGGGGTCTGACGTTTACCACCCCTAGGCGAGATATGCGACATATCAGACGATCAGACCGGACTGTACGGTAAGTGTTACTGGTTGGATTCATAGGAGTGTGAGCGGGCTTGCTCGTCGATCTTCTGATCGCTCAATACCCGGGTGGCCGTTACGTTTAGCAGACCGCTTGCGGCTTGTGGGTGCTTGATATGATCATCATCTGCTACCGGCGTATTGACGAGTCTTTAGAGTCCTACACAGAGGTTTCCTGGCTCAAGCGAAACGAAATAGGAGCGCATATGAGATATGTGTGGGACCGAGAATAATGCGTGTATGTGATACCGTATTCCATTCTCGCGATAAATGTGTCGAAAGGTTGTATGCGATATAACCTAGTTATCGAATCAAGGATTGTTTCGATAAGATGATACATTAGATATTAGTCGGTTATATGCGATATGACCGGATCGTTAAATCAAGTATTGATTTAATGATTTAATGCTTAATTATATATTTGATATATTACTTTGCATTAACTAGTATTGGTTAACTTTAAAAGGATTTTCTCACTTGAAGTGCACATTGTGTATATGATATATTTTTTTGTGCACAAGATTGTATCATGTTTGATGATACTTGCTCATTTGGGTTTGTGTAAAGATTAAACCATGTTTAGTGAATGGTTAGGGTTTCTTTTCTCTTATTTATTTATCCATTTATTATTGTTTTGGAAGAGATAAATAGAAAAAGAAATGGTGGCTTAGTTTGTTTTTTGTTGAAACTTCTTGAAGCTTTGAACAAGTCCACCATTCTTGTCTCATGTCTAACCCTAACCATTCATCTAACCTTAGTTAAATCTCTACACTAAACCATGGTTGAATTATGATAAGTATCATATTGTTTTTCTTTTTAAATATACTTATCATATTTTCTATCATATTATCTTCTTCTTCTTCTTCATCTTCAACAAATGAAGAAGCTTTTCTTCATCAATGGCAAGTTGAGCATATGAGTGAGAAATCCAATTCTAAAGTGAACCCACCTCCTATTTCTTCATCCTCTACCTCTTGCCAAGTAGTATAGGGTTTGTCCTTCACAAGTTTTCATGGCTTTGTGAAGGTGGAGCTTGATCTAGTGATGCCTCGACGTAGATCATCTTCGGCATCGTCGTCGATGACCTAGCCCGCTTTTTCTCCGATGAAGCCGATGCAAGAGTCATGGATTCGATTTGGACAGCGAGGAGACATCATCACGGAGCAAAGGAGGTGGAGAACCGGATCTACAAAGGTTGTATTTCCGTTACACTTTAGTTAAGTTGTTAACTAGCTCGTAGTTTCGCCTAAACTTCTAGCCAACGATCCGTATTAGGGTTTCTCGGCACCCCTAAAATTTGAAATTGGCATGGTTGATGCCTTGTGAGACCTCATCGGAGTGCCTAGGAACCCTACACTGATTTCACAAATGTACCCTATTGTTTCAAACTAAATGCTTTAAAACATTTTGTAAAACTAAACCTTAGGATACTAGAATCTGCTGTATCTGGGATAATATTTTTGTAAGAAAAAATATACATTGGGCTATACTTTGTGCTAGGAATATAGTGTAGAAACTTGGACTTTTTTTTCCTGTTTTTGGCCGATATCACCCCTATGGTGACCGGCCCAATTTTGGTAGAACTTGTTGAATTTTTGCTGGTAGTTGTCTGTGGGTATTGTAAGAGATTTGGTCTTGTTTAATTTTCTTGTTTTTGCTCCAGATAAAATCTGGGACTATTTACCAATAATTAGCATAGCGGGACTTGCGCGACACGTACGATACAAGTTGAGTGGTGTGCTGTGTGTCACAGCGTATCACGGTGGTTTTTGACGTATGCAAACACGTTACGTATACACACGTGTTTAGATCGCGATGCTAGTTCTCGTTTCGACTTGATATCGCGTTTTTGCTGGATTTTTCCTTACGTATGTTATTCTGTGTAAACTTTAGGTTCGCAGGCAGAGACTTCGGACGCCTCGAAGAAGGGAAAGCAGGTTGTCAGATACACGTAGCACCAGATCACCAGTGAGTAGATTTAACATCTACGGGGAAATCGCCCGTATGGCGCTAAGCGTCAGGGCTTGATAGGATATTGTAGACGCGTATATATTTATATGTATATTTCTTGTGCATATGTACTATGGTAGTGTAAGTCCACGGTAGCGCCCCGGCTGTCTAACAGACGCTAAATGCTGAACAAAAACTTTTTCCAACAGGCGCTATCGCGTACTATAACCCGGATCTGCCATTAAAGCTAAACTAACAAACTACAAAGTAGGAAGAAATGTTATACCGAACGATCCTAGTCCTTCGGTCTTCAACCATCATCCCACGCTTTGTTGCGGCTGCTCCGATCTCTTGAATCTCCAATCTTCTCGTCCAGGTGGCACCACGTCGACGGATCTTTAAACGGGCTCCCGCCTCTGAACCGAGGCAACTCGATCGTCAAGTTTGCCAAAAGAGACGACCAAGATATTGTAGAACACTTTGTCTCGTTACGTCCAAAGCTATGGACGAACGGTTGATGAAGTTGCCAATTGGAATCGGATAAATGGAAATTGGGCTATGAAATTTTCATACACTCAATTATCATAATCTTTTCTCTCAAAACCAAATGAACAACCATATTCTCCCTCAAAGGGGTGGCCGGCAATATAAGGAGAGGGGGAGGTGAGTGTAGGAGAGGGGGGTGACTACAACCATTAATGAAGAGAAGAGTCATCAAAAATACCTAGTATGAACACATTAATGAAAGTGATGATTCATAACCCTTAGTCACTAAAACATTTGTTAGTTATATGTATGCCCTAGAGGCCATTACTATACATAGGATGTATATTGTAGTGGATGCTTGGACATATATAGGGAGGACTTTCTTGCTCGACATGATAGTATGCTATATGGTTAATCTTTACCTTAACGTGTACACTGATTGTCTCTCTGTTACATGTTGGTAAAGCCCTTAGTATGTGTACTTGACTACCTGGACTATGATGCGGATCATACTAGTGGGGACATGGTAGTCCATAAGTACATCCTTCAAAGTCCCTAGTCGTGGGTATATCGAGATGGGGCATCGATATACCAGAGTAGACTAGCGTATACCTTCTCGACCCATACAGATGGGCGATGGATGATCCCATATCCATTGGTGTTTGACATCGGAGATGATATACGGGTGCTCAATGGAGACTGGGTACACTGGACGGACTCGCCGAGAACTCCCAGATGGTATTATACCTTACGTCAGATGGCAGTTCTCTGGTGACACTGGTACAGAGTAGTCTGTTGACCCGAGATCGTCATAGAGTCTTGTGTGGTTCCCACTGTGCTTTGATTTCCACCTTACCACGTCCAAGAGGGCGTGCAAAACGGTGGTTTTTGGGTACATTCCCGAATCACATGGAGGCAATGAGCGATAGGTGGGGATTCGTCTCTCCCGGTATAGGGGGTTGATGTTGTGCTGTGTTCGATTGGCTATAACCGGAAATCCCTGGCCAGGGTTGCTGAGATTTATTGGTAAGTGTTACCTGTAGTTTCTCGAACTGTTATAGACCTCATATCGACACGACTTATCGAGCTATTGGGGTCTGACGTTTACCACCCCTAGGCGAGATATGCGACATATCAGACGACGAGACCGGACTGTACGGTAAGTGTTACTGGTTGGATTCACAGGAGTATGAGCGGGCTTGCTCGTCGATCTTCTGATCGCTCAATATCCGGGTGGCCGTTACGTTTAGCAGACCGCTTGCGGCTTGTGGGTGTTTGATATGATCATCATCTGCTGCCGGCGTATTGACGAGTCTTTAGAGTCCTACACAGAGGTTTCCTGGCTCAAGCGAAACGAAATAGGAGCGCATATGAGGTATGTGCGGGACCGAGAATAATGTGTGTATGTGATACCTTATTCCATTCTCGCGATGAATGTATCGATTGGTTGTATGCGATATAACCTAGTTATCGAATCAAAGATTGATTCGATAAGCCGATACATTGGATATTAGTCGGTTATATGCGATATGACCGGATCGTTAAATCAAGTGTTGATTTAATGATTTAATGCATAATTATATATTTGATATATTACTTTGCATTAACTAGTATTGGTTCACTTTAAATGGTTTTTCTCACTTGTTTGTGCACATTGTATATGTGATATATTTTTTGTGCACAAGTTTGTATCATGTTTGATGATACATGTTTACTTGGGTTTGTGTAAAGATTAAACCATGGTTATATGAATGGTTACGGTTTTGTTTTCTTATTCATTTATTTATTTATTCTTTTTTGGAAAATAAATGGCATAAAGAGAAAATGGTGGCTTTCTTTGTTTGCATCTTGAAGTTTCATGAAGCTTTGACTAAGTGACCATTTTGTCTCATGCTTAACCCTAGCTACTCCACTTAACCCTAGTTCATTCTCTACACTTGACCATGGTTGTATTATGATAATTATTGATTTTCTTTTCTATTTAAAAAAATAACTTATCATAATATTCATCTTCTTCTTCTTCTTTTTCACTTGAAGAAAACCTTGCTTCATCAATGGTGAATTGATGAAAAGAGTGAGAAATCCAATTCTAAAGTGAACCCACTTCCTATTTCTTCATCCTCTACCTCTTGCCAAGTAGTATAGGGTGTTTTCTTCATAAGTTTCACAACTTGGTGAAGTTGGAGCTTGATCTTGTGTAACCTCGACGTAGATCATCTTCGGCATCGAAGCCGACGACCAAGCCCGCCCATTTCTCCGATGAAGCCGATGCTAGAGTTCGGGATGCAATTTGTACAGCGAGGGGACTTCATCACGGAGCTATGGAGGTGGAGAACCGGATCTACAAAGGTTGTATTTCCGTTCACTTAGAGTAAAGTAGTTTACTTGTTTTTGTTTCGCCTAAAATCTAGTTAACGATCCGTATTAGGGTTTCTCGGCACTTGTAAATTTTGAAATTGGCATGGTTGATGCCTTGTGAGACCTCATTAGTGTGCCTAGGAACCCTACAGTGCTATCAGAGCCTAGCTAGAGCCTTAAGCGATGCGTAGACGGAGTTTGAAGTCCGATCGAACCGAAACCCGATTTCCAAAATGCTCTCTGGACTTTTTCAAAAAACTGGGTTTTTTCCAGATTAAAAATTCTTAAAAAATTCAGCAGGAAATTATAAGAATTACGATGAAAAATTTATCGAGTGATGCTGCTACAGTGCGGCGGAACCGCGGCAGAAGCTTGGCTTCTGCGGCGGTTCCGCGGCCAATATATGTGATCACTGTTTAATTTTTGCACAGTAACTCCTATATTTTGGTTCTGGATTTTCTGGGATTTTTTAATATTTATTCAAGAGTTGAATATTCCAGGATGTTTTGGAGCTTAGTTGATTCGATCGGATTATCAGACTTTGTCTATGTGGCTTTCCGGATATATTGAATATGTTAAAAAGTTCGACCGGATATAAATACCCACCTTTTCCCCTGTCGGGAAATTTTCAAGTGTTGGATCTTTCCGTAGTTTAACGACGTTCTAAGTAGTGCAAGTAACGCGATGGTCTCTCTAGAAGACAACAAACCTTAACTCGATTATGTGACCGTCTTGAACTGCCCTTTGAACCTTAGGGTTTGGGGCAGTACGGCGTGCCACATGTGAGGCGTTGGCTTGACCCTTCTACGGCTGGACCGTTGGTACTGAGGCACGAACTGAATGTTTTTAGACTTGTTTCATGTGTTGGGCTGTATCGGGAAAACTTGTGTGTTCGTTTGTTCGATCGAAAAGTTTAACATTTTCTATTTATCCGGAATGTGATACAACAATTGGAATTCGCAAGAAGTTATGAGATAACTGTATGAATGTTATAAACATAGCAGTTTAGTCTCACTTGATCGGTTGCCACAGAATTTTGATGTGATCAAAAGTCCGTCGCAATCACGTAGCGTACGCGGATACTCGCCGGGTAAACTTAATAGACAGCCTCACTCCATAGCTCCGACCAAGTGATTGAAGGAGAACCCCGTCACCGAAAGCATCCGTTCGGGTGCTCGCGGCAGCGGTGTTCCGCCTTGGTGCACTTCGTTGACGGTATCGGGGGTGCGGCCGCCTACTAAAGTTTGCGACAAGCATTCGATCAGAATGTCGGGAAACTTGTTGAATTGCCCGACTTGATATTGAAAAGAGTTTTCGATAATGAGACTAAAATGCGGGGTTTATAATTGTTAGGCATGCGATGTCTAAGGAATTCATTTGATTAGGCATGCGATGTCTATGCAGGTTGCGGATTCCAACTGTTGTAGTTATACACTTTCTTTTCTGTGACCGTAAGTGTAATATGTGATATCGCCGGTTTCGTTGCTATATGTTAACGACAATTGGGATGCGCATATTTACTTACGTTGATGACATGTGATGTTATGTGTTGCTAGATATGTGGTATTGGATCGTCGTGTTTGAATAGCCGGGGGTTTTTATGTGAGATGAGTGTTTTTCATTTTCGTTCATGTAAAAACTTGTATGTAATATTCTTTTATTGGGGCACTTCCAGGTTGCGGAAGATGTCACCCAGTGTATATTATTTACTTTTCCGCACTAGGATAGACCCAAGGAGGGGAGCACAAGTAACCGGGTTCTGGAGTCCAGTGGGAGACCAACTCGAGGAGTCGAGTCCGGGTCTCCTAACTCTAGAATTGGTAGGGTTGCTTGCCGCTCTCGTAGGGGTCTAGGGGTGTGGGTTTGGCTATTCATCGTGACCGTGGAATCCGTGTTTTATACTGGCTCGTATTGAAAACACGGACGTCCTAGTATATCCAATATTTCATATGTTTCTTCTGCTGCAATATATGTGATGTGATCATGTGATGTTCTGTGATAGATACTGTATATAGTATATATGATATATTATATAGACGTTACTTATGTTTTACACCCGCGCTAGCCCTGCCCTGCTCTGCCGTTAGTTACCTAACCTAACGGTGCATGAGGGGACATCGAAGCGAAGGCGGATGGCATAAGTGTACGTCGTATTTATCTGTGATGTTTAGGTACTTAAATGATGGGACTTCATTAATGTGATTAATGAAATAAAAGAAACCTAAGATGTTGTAGAATCGAATTTCAAAATAAAAAGGGTAGCTACAGTTCTTGCTTTGCACAGCGGTATATGTGATATATCCTGCACCTTATTCGATGAGGAAAGGACCGAGATCCCTTCACCGGGAGTGACTCCTTTAGCAATAACTGGCAGATGCTACACACTCGGTTTGTCTTTTGATTGCTTTTAAGAGTTTTTGCTTTGCACAGTGATATATATGATATATCCCGCACCTTATTCGATGAGGAAAGGACCAACGATCCCTTCACCGGGAGTGACTCCTTTAGCAAAACTAGAAAAGCCTCAAAAACACTCCATTTCTAAATCATTCGATCCTACAACGATATCAAGTTCATTACGCAACAGGTTTTCAGAAAAACCTGTCGTAGCCCTCCGTCATTTCAGATAAGTAGTAGTTAGTATTCGTGCTACGTTTGTTGGCCTTTGTCAAGGTGTAGTGTGCGGTAGCTGACTGGTGCTTATCTGCTTATGCATATGATGCAGATTGGATTAGGGTAGTCGTGCGACCTTGTTGGCCTTTGTCAAGGGCCGTGCGGGTGGGTTTAATTCAATCAGGAAATGACGGGTTGAACTTGACTGGCATCCTATGGTTTGTTGGCCTTTGTCAAGGTCATAGGAGGTTAGGGGCAAAATTATCGGGAATTTCAAGTGTTGAAATTTGCAATGAGATTGCATACCTTCTATGAGATAGTTGGATCCCGATACCCGCTGCGAGTAAGAGTTACTTCTGGGAGAGTTTTACATATTACAATTAGCCGATCAAGTAGGTGTCTAGAAAGGTGTCAACGAGGTTACGCCTTTGGGAAAACGAGGTTTACTGTAATTAGGTTCGTGCGAAAGCACGGGGGACCTCCCTCAAAGTACCGACACTGGCCTGGCTGAAAGATTGGCGAACTTGTAGTGTGTAATTAATCCCGGCTAGTCTTTCCTTTTAGGGTTTGAAGGAAGATTTGATAAAAACAGTGGGAGCCATCCTGATTAGATAAAATAATAACCAATCTATTCTTGCAAGAGCATACGCTGAGTGTTTTCTTCTCTCTCTCTCCAGGTAGCGACCATATCACGCCTTAATCAAGATAATAATACGGAAGTATTGACCGAACCCACTTGTTATACTGAGCTCGGGAACGTTGGTCCCGCTCCAACTTATAATTGTTATAAGACAGAGCAGGAAATTGGGGAATACCAGAATTCCCGTGCCGCCCAAACGAAGAGAGTGCATGCTGATGCCTCATCTTCGGGTGTGTTCTTTATACAGAACTGTTTCTCTATTCTCTACGTCCTGGGTATTTGATACCGGATCAGGATTCCAGATATGTAATATGTTACATAGGGCTACAGAAAGGTAGAGAACTGAGAACGGGTGATAAGTTTCATGAGGCAGAAAACGGGGCAAGTGTTGCAGCCAAGTCTGTTGGTCACTGTCACCCTGTATTACCTATACATTGATTCTGAACAAATGCTGTTAGATACCGAACCTGATATACAAAATCATATCTATTTCTTTATTAGTAAAGAAATGATAAAATTTTGTATTGTTGGAAGATGTTTTGAACATTTCCTATATCGAAAGTTGATCAGATCAGGCACGTTATCTAAAAGCGTTGATGTTCTAAATCAAACTACAGTTCTTAGTATACAGAACACACACAGGAGGATGAGTTCAGAAATGAACAAATTCTTCTTGAGGCATTGTAGACTAGGTCATATCAATGCGACCTGACTAGCTGAAGTTACATTTAGATGCATATTTAAATCTTTTTGAATTTACATCTTATGAAACTTGCCAGTCATGTCACAAAGATACGATGACCATAGCTCTATTTACTGGAAGCAGAGAAAGAGTTAGTAAACTCTTGGGATGATACATGTTGATGTATGTAAGGTCCCCTGTCTACATATGCCAGGACTGGTTCTTTGTACTTCGTTACATTCTCTGAAAATCTCTCAAGATTCAGACATATGTTCCTGTTGAAACATAGGCCCGAAGCTTTCGAGATATTCACAGAATATAAGCTAGAAGTAGGGAACCAATACGGGTATAAGCATTATGTCCTTTAATATGATCAGGGAGGAGAATACTTATGCATAGAATTCCTGGATTATTCTAAAGGGGAATGAGATTCTCTCTCAGCATTACTCCTCCGTATACACCATAGCCCGATGGTATATCAGGGCAGAGCAATCACACCTTATATGATATGGTGCGCTCTATGATGAGTACTACTGAGTTTCCTATTTCCTTTTTGGGAGTTATGCACTTATGAAGTTGCATACCTATTGAATAGGGCTCGATTCAAATCAGTGCCTACCACTCCATATAAGATATGGTATTGGAAGAGCCTATCTCTTAAGTAAGTTAAGGTTTAGGATTGTCCGGCCTATGTCTAAAGCAAAATCCGGACAAGATCGAGGCAAGGTCAGTTCTGTAGAACTGGAAAGGTTCCAGCTATACAAAACTGCAGCTGATGATTTGACAGAACCAAAGGATTCAATAGTTTCCGACGAACCTCAGCCTCTCCGCCGATCTTGTAGGGTTCCTCATCCGCCTGAGAGATACCTTGGTTTCTCGATGACAGTGGGAGCGAGGATTACATCATGTGATGATGACCCAACTAGTTTCGAACTGGCCATCAGGAGTGGGGCTCTGTAAGAATTGCTGGATGCTTAGCGATCTGAGATGGGATCCTTATACACCAACAAAGTATGGACTTTAGTTGCTTTATCTGAAGGGTTAAATCCCCATCAGGAGCAAGTATATCTTGAGAAGATTACTTGGTGTACATGGAAAGGTTGAGACTTTCAAAGCTAGACTTGTTAAAGGTTTGCATCATTGTCCAGATAAGGATTTTGTTGAAACCTTTTCTAAGTAGCTATGCTTAAGTCCATCCAAATCCTACTTGCCACGGCTACGTACCATGACTACGATATCTGGTGGTTGGGTGTCATGACAGCTTTTCTAAATGATGTTTTAGAAGTGGGCGTCTATAAGTACACAGCCAGAGGGCTTCGTAGACAGTGGGAGCAGCGGAAACGTGCACAAGTTGCTTTATGGGATAAAGCAGGTATCGCGGAGTTGGAACATCTGTTTTGATGTATTAGTCAAAGAGTTTGACATCATCAAAATGGGAGATGAACCTTGTATAAACAAAAAGGTAGTAGGGAGTATAGTAACGATCCTCGTAAAGTACGTGGATGACATACTCTAGATAGGGAAGGAGTTTCTTATGCTACGCTCGGTCAATCTCCGCTTATCACAATGATTCTCCATAGAGGATCAAAGTGATGCCTCCTAAATCCTGGGTTTTGGATCTATGAGATAGATCTAATTGGATGTTAGGATTCTCACTAGTTGTAGTGAGATGGTATCAATTGGTCCTGAGGAGAATCACTGGAAGTGTTCCAAGGAGATAAGGACGACTGAATGTCAGTCACAGGCATTGTCTTTACCCTCAGTGGAGGGACGGTATGTTGGAAGAGTTCCAAGATAGATACCGTGACATACTAGACGATTAAGGCTGAATACATCGCTACTTAAGATGCTACCAAAGAGGCTGTCTGGGTGTATATTAGTTCATGAGATGAACTTAGTTCCTTCCATTGTGTGACAATGGAGTTGTGGCTTATGCCAAGGAACGTCCGTCCCATCAGTGATCCAGACATATTCTAGGGCAGTACCACCTGATCATGGAGATGGTTGATCTCCAAGGAGATCAAGGTTAGGAGAGTAGACTAAGAGGATAAACATGGCGGATCCACTCACAAAGGCCTTTTCCCATAGAGAGACTTTTATGGGATGGTTGAGTATGAGATACTACAACCACTGCTATCAGATGGCCCTAGTGCAAGTGGAAGATTGTTAGTTATATGTATGCCCTAGAGGCCATTACTATACATAGGATGTATATTGTAGTGGATGCTTGGACATATATAGGGAGGACTTTCTTGCTCGACATGATAGTATGCTATCTGGTTAATCTTTACCTTAACGTGTACACTGATTGTCTCTCTGTTACATGTTGGTAAAGCCCTTAGGATGTGTACTTGACTACCTGGACTATGATGCGGATCATACTAGTGGGGACATGGTAGTCCATAAGTACATCCTTCAAAGTCCTTAGTCGAGGGTATATCGAGACGGGGCATCGATATACCAGAGTAGACTAGCGTATACCTTCTCGACCCATACAGATGGGCGATGGATGATCCCATATCCATTGGTGTTTGACATCGGAGATGATATACGGGTGCTCAATGGAGACTGGGTACACTGGACGGACTCACCGAGAACTCCCAGATGGTATTATACCTTACGTCAGATGGCAGTTCTCTGGTGACACTGGTACAGAGTAGCCTGTTGACCCGAGATCGTCATAGAGTCTTGTGTGGTTCCCACTGTGCTTTGATTTCCACCTTACCACGTCCAAGAGGGCGTGCAAAACGGTGGTTTTTGGGTACAGTCCCGAATCACATGGAGGCAATGAGCGATAGGAGGGGATTCGTCTCTCCCGGTATAGGGGGTTGATGTTGCGCTGTGTTCGATTGGCTATAACCGGAAATCCCTGGCCACGGTTGCTGAGACTTACTGGTAAGTGTTACCTGTTGTTTCTCGAACTGTTATAGACCTCATATCGACACGACTTATCCAGCTATTGGGGTCTGACGTTTACTACCCCTAGGCGAGATATGCGATATATCAGACGACGAGACCGGACTGTACGGTAAGTGTTACAGGTTGGATTCACAGGAGTGTGAGCGGGCTTGCTCGTCGATCTTCTGATCGCTCAATACCCGGGTGGCCGTTAAGTTTAGCAGACCGCTTGCGGCTTGTGGGTGTTTGATATGATCATCATCTGCTGCCGGCGTATTGACGAGTCTTTAGAGTCCTACACAGAGGTTTCCTGGCTCAAGCGAAACGAAATAAGAGCGCATATGAGGGATGTGCGGGACCAAGAATAATGCGTGTATGTGATACCGTATTCCATTCTCGCGATGAATGTATCGATTGGTTGTATGCGATATAACCTAGTTATCGAATCAAAGATTGATTCGATAAGCCGATACATTGGATATTAGTCGGTTATATGCGATATGACCGGATCATTAAATCAAGTGTTGATTTAATGATTTAATGCATAATTATATATTTGATATATTACTTTGCATTAACTAGTATTGGTTCACTTTAAATGGTTTTTCTCACTTGTTTGTGCACATTGTATGTGTGATATATTTTTTGTGCACAAGTTTGTATCATGTTTGATGATACATGTTTACTTGGGTTTGTGTAAAGATTAAACCATGGTTATATGAATGGTTAGGGTTTTGTTTTCTTATTCATTTATTTATTTATTCTTTTTTTGGAAAATAAATGGCATAAAGAGAAAATGGTGGCTTTCTTTGTTTGCATCTTGAAGCTTCATGAAGCTTTGACTAAGTGACCATTTTGTCTCATGCTTAACCCTAACCACTCCACTTAACCCTAGTTTATTCTCTACACTTGACCATGGTTGTATTATGATAAGTATTGATTTTTCTTTTCTATTTAAAAAAATAACTTATCATAATATTCATCTTCTTCTTCTTCTTCTTCACTTGAAGAAAACCTTGCTTCATCAATGGTGACTTGATGAAAAGAGTGAGAAATCCAATTCTAAAGTGAACCCACTTCCTATTTCTTCATCCTCTACCTCTTGCCAAGTAGTATAGGGTGTTTTCTTCACAAGTTTCACAACTTGGTGAAGTTGGAGCTTGATCTTGTGTAACCTCGACGTAGATCATCTTCGGCATCGAAGCCGACGACCAAGCCCGCCCATTTCTCCGATAAGCCGATGCTAGAGTCCGGGATGCGATTTGTACAGCGAGGGGACTTCATCATGGAGCTATGGAGGTGGAGAACCGGATCTACAAAGGTTGTATTTCCGTTCACTTAGAGTAAAGTAGTTTACTTGTTTTTGTTTCGCCTAAAATCTAGTTAACGATCCGTATTAGGGTTTCTCGGCACTTGTAAAATTTGAAATTGGCATGGTTGATACCTTGTGAGACCTCATTTGTGTGCCTAGGAACCCTACAACATTAATTGAACCATTAATGCACTAATGAGTCATGAAGCCTAGTCACCTCATCTAGAATCCTCTAGAAACTTCCGCACTCATCTTAAGAAAAGATAAATCCGTATTTAACCGACTGTTAAATACGGCTGATAGAAAACTGGAAACTGGCAACTTCCAAAAGCGATCCCGAAAAGGATTTCAGGATAACCCCGTATCAGTATAAACATACCCTCATTTGTATTACGACCGAATACAAATGCATCTGAGACAAAGATATTATATCTACACAGTATAATACTGGGTTCCGGCTTAAACCAAAGCCTACCAGTATTATCTCCCCGAAAAATGACACGTGCGAAAACGCATGTGCATTTTCCGAACCTTGCCATAAACCCATACGGCCTCTACAACGTTTCGTCCGAACTTGGGAAAGTGTCTATGGGGGACTCTAATGACTCATCAACACACTGGCACTGGGTATAACTACGAACACGTCAGAGGTACAAGCTGTACGTAACGGTTGCCTATGTATTGATTGGAAGGGAATCTGACGAGCGAACTCATCCATAAACCCTACTGAGCCTGACAGTGACAATGTATATACAGTCCGGTCCGTTCGTCTAAAGAGTATCGAATATCGAGTCTAGAGGGGTGGATAAAGTCAGACCCCTAATAACACGATAATTCGTGTCGATATGAAGCCCATCACCACCTGAGAATCTACTGATCCAAATCAGTAATTCTCCACTACCTCGGCCAACGATTTCTAGTGATGGCCACCCGTGCACTGTGCGATATCAACCCCCAATACCGGAAGAGACGAATCCCCGACGATCCGCTCACTGCCTCCATGTGGCTCGGGACTGTACCTAACTAAAAGCTGTTTGCACAACTCCTTTGAGCATGGTAGGGTAGTAATCTAAGCACAGTGGGAACTCACACGAGACAAATGACGATCTCAGGTCGACAAACTAACCTGTACACATGTCACCAGGGAACTGCTATCTGACGATATGTATAATACCAACTAGCATGTTCCCGGAGAGTCCTGTCCGGTGTACTCATAACCCAATGAGCACCTGTATACATCTTAGGTGATCCAACTGACACCAGTGGCTTGTGAGACCGGCCACCACCCCTCGTCGGGGTATCGACTGTATACACTAGTCTACTCTGGAGTATCGATGCCCTGTCTCGATACTCCCATGACTAGGGACACTTTAAGGATGTGCTTACAGACCCCAGCTCCCACGTATATGATCGCCATCATACTGCTGGTAGTCAAGCAAGAATCTTATGGGCTCTATCATCATACAATAGAGAACTAAAGCATGTATACGATGATAAAGACAAACCAGATAGCATACTATCATCTCGAGCAAAAATGTCATATCGGTATAGATCCTGCCTCAATCATTGCAATCACGTACCTGCGATCCAATAATTGACTTTGAGGGCACTATCTCCAACAGGCAGCATCATACCCATCTTTTGATGCATATAGAAATATTAGGTATGTAACACCGCACTGTCACTAACGGTTCAAGATGCACGAGCACTATTTGTATGTTACACTCACACCGTTAGTGATTGCCATGACACTCGCACTATAGGATTGCTATGAACCATACATCGATTTGAATATCGCATCATTGATGATTAGACATGATTCTGTCTCTTATTAGCACATATACATACTGTACACTCATTCTTGCATATATACAACTTGTACATCCATATTGACACATATACATATTGCACACTCATGCTTGCGTATATACCACTTGTACATCCATATTGGCACATATACATACTGTACACTCATGCTTGCGTGTATACCACTTGTACATCCATATTGGCATATATACATACTGTACACTCATGCTTGCGTGTATACCACTTGTACATCCATATTGGCACATATACATACTGTACACTCTTGCTTGCGTGTATACCACTTGTGCATCCATATTGGCACATATACATACTGTACACTCATGCTTGCGTCTATACCACTTGTACATCCATATTGGAACATATACATATTGTACACTCATGCTTGCGTATATACCACTTGTACATCCACGTCGGCTCCGTATATACCACTTGTACATCCACATTGGCAAATATACATATTGTACACTCATGCTTGCGTATATACCACTTGTACATCCACATTGGCTCATATACAAATTGTACACTCATGCTTGCGTATATACCACTTGTACATCCACATTGGCTCATATACAAATTGTACACTCATGCTTGCGTATATACCACTTGTACATCCATATTGGCACATATATACACATACTCTTGCACATACATGATGATGTTGACTTTGATTTGAAAAATTATGAACCGCATGAAATGTTTTCAACTAGATTCTTTTAAAAGAGCGGTTTCCCCTATTACTCATAGTACGGTTTTATGCGGCATACAACACATTGCATAGATTTACGCATTGAGTTTTGGATTCGTGTGATTTCTGGATTTGAGAACCGTAGTATTATTTTAAGAAAATGTGCACTGTTTTGATAACCCGGATTTTCTTGATATGATATTTCAGCGCGTCCACCATGCGTTTTCTCGGTTCTGAGTCGTATGACATGTGAACCCGAATCGAGGAGCTGGATGAGGCCGATGGCCGGTACATGGTGGACCCAGTATGGTACCCCGGGGCGAGAACGGATTTACTGTGCTGTAGACGGTGAGCCTGGCAGAGGGACTACTACCTACTGGTGATTCGTTGGATCTGGCGGTTATCCGGAGGATACTGACCAGAGTTGAGAGATGGATACGGGCCGACCCGTACTGCCGGGGCCGAGGGCCGATTCCGCAGACGGAGCCCGTGGGCCGATCCGGACTGACGGAGCCTGATAGATGAGGATTTGCGTGTCGGTGCTGGACACGATTATTTCATGATATTTTTGAGTGCCGATATCGGGCACTCATGATTCCATAAGATTTACTGAATTTGAGGGCCGATTAGAGCGACAGCGTCTGAGTTTTTGGTATTCGGGGTGTATTTGGTGGACATCGAGTATTTTTTCCTCGATGATGATTTGGGTAGATGATATTTTATCCTATGCTCAGCATTCATTGTTATGTATTGCATCATGTAGTCATAGTACCTGATAGAGTACCTTGCATGATTATTGCATACCTTGTTCATCATATAGATGTTATTAGATTGCACATGTTAGAGTATCAATGTACGTTCATACCTGCGATTACATGTATATGTTATTTACTATTCACGAGTTGGCAACTCACCCCCATTGTGCCACAGTGTTTGCAGGTCAACCCTCTGAGTAGTTGCGGCAGGGATACTTCCTTGTATCTTTTTGCTACGGATACCATTGCAGTTGGCGTGTGAGCCGGTTGCCCATAGGTGGGTTTTTGCTGTATCCGTTTATTTTCCATTTGTATACTCTATTGTATTTAGTACTCTACATCTACCATTTCATGTATTGACTTAGAGACCAGTTGTGAGGACGATGTATATTATTTTGTACTCTGGTGTCGAGCTCATGTGAGCCGACATTATTTATGCAGTTTTATCTTTTATGCTGTTATGCTTATATTGACCATTTCTTCGATACTGTAAGTGCACGGCGGCGCCCCGGCCGTCAATCCGACGCCGGAATGCGGAAGCGGTGATTTACTTTAATTTTTCAAACCGGCACCACCGCGCACTATATACCCGGATCGTGCCATTAAACTAGTCCTAGCTAACTACAAGATGTGGAAGAGAGATATACCGAGCGATCCGTGTCCTCCGGTCTTCTCGCCGTCGTCCCGATCTCCCGCGGAATGTCTGGTCTCCACCTCCTCACCGGAAGGGCACCACGTCACTTGCTTCTTTTACGGGCTCCCACCTCTATACCGAGGCAACTCGGGCACGAAGTTGGCGAGTCGACATGCCCAAGATTTGCTGTAGAATGTGTAGTGCTCTTATGTCTCTACTGGGGTTGAGGGAGTTTCCATTTTTAGTGGTAGAAGGGAGATGTAAGCTTTTGTGGAGCTATATCATTTTTCAAGCAAATGAGACACCAAATTTTCCACTTGAAAAATTGGGACAGCCCAATCAAAGAAGTGGCCGGCCAAGTGAGGTAGGGAGAGAGAGAATGTAGCAATCAAAAAGAATAAGCCCCCCATCATACAAGAGAGAGAGAAGGTTACAATGATAAACAATGATCACAAAAGGAGAACCTCACTCCACCACAACCATCATGAAACCACAAGTCAAAACATGATGACTAAAGAAAGTCAAGCAATGATGGTGCAAGTATTATGATACAATAATATGCAAAGACCCCCTCCACAAATACTTATTTGCACAAATGCAAATAAGCCCTCCTCCACCAATCTTCGGCCAATGAAGGATACAAAGAAATATGGCCGAAACGGAAAGAAAACTGGCAACTCCAGAAAACTGGTCCCGTAATAAATTACAGGAAAACCCCGATACAGTGCATACACACCCGCATCTGTATTCCAGCCGAATACAAATGCAATGAGACAAAATCTACACTGTACTATACTAGGATCTGGCTTAAACCAAAACCGGCTAGTATTATCCGTCCGATCCTGATCCGTGCAATACCGCACGTATTTAATCGAACCCTGCCATATCTCCATACGGCCTCTATAGTGTTTCGCCCGAAAACTTGAGCAACTGAATGTGGGGGACTCTAAAGACTCGTCAACACCTTGGTTGTGGATTTAACCACTAGCACGTCAGAGGTATAAGCCAATACGTGACGGGCTACCAGGTATTGACCAAAAGGGACGTCGATGAGCGAACTCATCCTGACACCCTACTGAGCCTGTCAGTGACAATATCCGTACAGTCCGGTCCGTTCGTCTATGAGCATCGCATGGCGGGCCTAGGGGGTTGGTAAAAGTCAGACCCCCAAAAGTGGTACAAGTCGTGTCAGAGATCAGCCCAGAACACCCTGAGATACTTCTGGAATACCTACCAGTAAATCTCCTGCCTTGGCCAAGGACTTTTCATGTTCTGGCTCTCCTAGACACAGCGCGACCTCACCCCCAATACCGGGAGAGACGAACCCCCGAAGATCCGCTCACTGCCTCCATGTGGCTCGGGACTGTACCCAATTAAAACCTGTTTGCACGTCTCCTTTGAGCGTGGTAGGGTAGTAATCAAAGTACAGTGGGAACTCACACGAGACAAATGACGATCCCCAGGTCGATGAACTAACCTGTACACATGTCACCAGGGAACTGCTATCTGATGTCAGGTATAAGACCAACTAGCATGTTCCCGGCGAGTCCTTTCCGGTGTACTTATAAACCAATGAGCACCTGTATACATCTTAGGTGATCCAACTGACACCAGTGGCTTCTGAAACCGGCCACCGCCCCTCGTCGGTGTCTCGAATGTATACACTAGTCTATTCTGGAGAATCGATGCCCTGTCTCGAAACTCCCACGACTAGGGACCTTTTAAGGATGTGCTTATAGACACCAGCTCCCACTTATATGATCGCCCTCATACTGCTGGTGGTCAAGCAAGAATCCTAGGGGCTCTATTAACGTGTAATAGCGACATGTCAGGTCATCTAAAGCAGTACACGATGATAAAGATAAACCAGATAGCATACTATCATCTCGAGTAAGACTGTCCTACTGGGACAGGTCCTCCCTCAATCATTGCAATCACGTGCCTGTGATCCAATAATTGACTCTGAGGGCACTATCTCCAACAATCTCCCACTTGCACTCAAGGCTAATTATTGCGATGTCGCATACTCACAGCCCGTGTGATATCGAACACCCAACTCCTCTACTAGTCAGTCTCACAAATCCCGTTTGCGAAACTATTGCGTTCGAGGAATAGCCTCAGTGAGTGGATCCGCTTTGATGTTTCTTTCTATGTATCTCTATATCTTATGTTAGAGGAGAGACCCATCTCCCGAAATGAGTAATACCTGTCCAAGAATGTGTCTGGATGTCTGATGGGACCTAGCTCACAAAAGAACTCCAAATCCAAACTTCTTAGACTGTATCGTCAACTGAACTTAATCAGTATCCTGCGCCATGCCTCCCTCAGTATTGCCTTGGACCACCTGTCCAAAATACTGCCCCTCATCAGAAGGAAAACTATAACTCTGACAACCTCCTTGTCGTCCAGGTCACCTTGGAAGCCTGGAATGATAACTGTTTCCCGAATGAGGCTGTCGTTATCATATCCCTAGAACATCCACTTATGTTCTAAAACTGCTTCCGACTGTTTCTCCAGGATTGGATCAATGTCAACTTATTGCATCTAGTGCAAGAACAACATCTGGTGTGGTACTTGACATCTTATGATTGACTCAATTGCCTAAGCAAGTGGTCTGCCAATCATGCACATCCCTCTCCCCTTTAGTCTGTAAGACACCTTCAGAGAGGGTGACTCCATCACCTGCAGGTACACTACGGTGCCAGGAGTCGTCCATTCTAATTTTAGAATGCTGTCTAAGTACCCTGATTGGGAAACTACCTAAATCTAGATCTAAAACCATAGATCTAGTAACCAGTATGTCTGATATAATGTCCAAGTCCCATATGGAGAAACCACTGTGTGACGACCAAAGTATAACCGATTGTAGTATATGAATATCACTTCCTACTCTGTGTATGTCATCCAAATACCAGGACATCACACCCTACTACCTTCTGAAAAGATCCATCCCCTATTCTAATGAAGTCAAACCTATGACTGTCACATCAGAAATTGATGATCTATCTCTGCTATATCTGCTTTAGTCTATAAATAGACATAAGCTACCTGTCCACCAATGCTTCCGCTGCACCCACTGACTACGACAACCCTCTGGCAGAGTCATATAGACGTGCACTTCTAAAGCCAGTTTAGAACGACGCTATACTCATCCTCCTGCCGGGTCTCACAGCCTGGAACAACAGCAATGGCAAGTCTGGGTAAACAAGAACTTCCCTGTCACCGTCCTTGAGGCTACCGGAGTACCTCTCGGGTGCCTGAAGTTACCCACCTTATCTGCGGAGTGGCCAATGGAATGTCAAACCAGATTGAATCTTTAGGTTCCTATCAAATCTCCAGTAATCGTTTGTGGTTCTGGAATCACTTCCAGTTCTACCATACTCCCACTACTGTTTTCTGAAAAAAAAATCCATTTTTATTAAAACTGTGGCGAGTCTAGAACAATATCGCTATTGATCTTCCAGATGGTAGAAAGTCAACCCTCGTCATAGCCAGGGTCAATCCACAAACAGCCATTACAGAAACGTGCCTTGAGTTGTCCAGTGTCTGGTTTTAATCATAAGCCGGACAACTCCCCGTACCCTAACATCGTTAAGATATGAACTATTCTATATCCAATATAGAACCAGAGGCACTGATTTAATTGAACCAGATTCAAATCATGCAGCTGTCCCCAGTGCATTTCTACTAAAATGGAAAGAGGCCGATCTGCGTTACTCAACTTAGAAATGCTTCCAATTATGAGTAACCTGAAAGAGAAGTAAGTTCCCTAAATCATTACTATCATCTGAATACAATACACAAGTATCTACATCTTCGATCACCTTGAAGAATCCCGATACTTGCAACACCTGGTTCTCTACTCTATTCTTATATCTATAACTTCTCAAAACTCAGAACTTGTGTTTCTACGAAACACATGTCTAAGAACTAGAGAAGTCACAAGTAAACAGAATCTAGTACGAGGACCAACCCCTCTGTCCTGATGGACCCTGGACAACATACAATACTCTGTATAAGTCTTTTGAGTCTGATAACTCAATCAATGTGTGTCGTAGGTTGAAAACTGTACTTATGGTTAAGAAGAATTACACCGCTGTTTAATGCTCCTTACCTAACCATCCACTGATATAGGTAAATGTCACAGACATAATTTCAAAAAGGTATATCTTAATCTTTGAAAATAGACATACAGATATATCAATTTGAAATTGGTGCATAACAGCGGATATTCAAAACCAAATATTTGCCGTCCGGCAAACAACCCAGGTGACTTCCTCAAATATCACCGATTACAACGAGTCCCGATATAATGAGGGTGATCACCCAATTCCCAATAACTTACTCCCACTCATCATCTGTAAAACCATACAGATGTAAGAATCATACCTGGTAAATACATACCCTGGAGTAAGTATCTAATCGGGAAATCAGTTTTCCTTTAACATTACACAGTGAAACTGAAATATTGAAATGTTTCGATGGGGTATCCTGGTAATCCCAGTAATGTCTCTTCCATTATCCAGATTCACAACTGTAACCATGTAATTCTTTGCCATCTTTCCAAATCCCTTTCTATGTCTTTAGTCATTACCTTCTGTACACCCCTTTAGGACAAATGGTTTTCTTCCTTCCCTACCGTTCGGAACCAGCCTATGGTTTGGAAGAAGACTATCCAATAAGCATAATGGGTGTACTGTCCTAATCCTAGGAGCACTCGCAATGCGAGAGAAGGTGAAGATAAAAGACAACCGAATAAACCTTATTCCTATTTCTCCTGAACCAGAATCCATCCCCGAACTGGAACAAGTTCCTTTCGAGTTCGTATATAACCATACGATGGGGTATCCAATAAACTGTGGATCTTCGTAGTGATACGGAGTGTCCCGGAGAAATACAAAGGTGATTTAGGATTGGCGAAGAAATACTTGATTTGGTCATGAATAGCAGTTGCAGTTTATTTTGCCCTCTTACTAATCACTTTCTTTGTCTTTACATAATACCTTCTGTACACCATCGTTAGGCTAATTGGTTTTCTTCATTCCCTACCGGTCGGCACCTGCCTATGGTTTGGAAGAAGACAATCCAATTTGCGTAATAGGTGTACTATCTCCTAAACCAAGGAGTACTCGCAACTTGAGAGAAGGTAAAAGGAAAAGACAACTGAATAGTCCTATCCATTTTCTCCATAACCAGAAACCATCCTCGAATAAATTCTTTCGAGTTCGTATATAATCATACGATGGTTTTGTCCAATGGAAGTAGACGTTCGTAGTAATACGGGGTGTCCTAGAGAAAAGGGTAAAAGTAGGAGTGGCAATGAGATTTACGACTCTGACAATCCAAAAGCCAGTATTTAAGAATGTTCGGTTAATTTTGGTCACTGAGTCATAGTCTTAGGATCGGGTCAATGGTCGCTGCCAGAGAGAGAGAAAAGAAACACTCAGCGTGCACTCTAACCTAGATCAGAATGGTTACCAATTTATCTAATCTGGAAACCTCCCACTGTACCGTCAAATTCTTCTCCAAACCCAAAAGAAGAATTAGTCGGGATCACCCGAGGAGTAAACCAACTCATCAGAGGGAATCGGGATCCAACTATCATCGCATGATAACATGACGGAATCCGCTCACGGTATCACACTCCAGAAGGTATGCGCATATCTGGCAAGTTTCAGTTCTTTTGAAACTCCCGATGTGATTTTTGCCCCATGCTCTTATGACCTTGACGAAGGCCAACATATCATAAGTCACATGTCAAGTTCTACCCGTCATTGTCCAGGTTAATTTGAACCCACCCGTACATACCCTTGACGAAGGCCAAAATAGTAGTACGACTGTCCCAAACCAACGCATCTATCTATACAAGCAGCTACCATACAATATGCCTTGACGAAGGCCAACATACATAGCGTGAATACTACGTGCTACCCATCTGAAATGACGGAGGGCTACGAATGGTTTCTGGCGAAAACCTTTAACGTAATGAACTTGATATCGTTGAAGGAACCGGATAGCTTTTAAAAATATAGTGACGAAAACCTTTGCTAAAGAGGTCACTCCCGGTGAAGGGATCTCGGCTCTTTCCCCGTAGAATGAGGTGCAGGATATTCCAACTGAATACCACGGTGCAAAGCAAAAGTAATCGGCTATAGTGAAGTTATTGCCCTGACGCAAACTTTTTGTCCAGGGGGTCACTCCCGGTGAAGGGATCTCGGCCTTTGCCTCGTCGACTGAGGAGCAGGATATTCCAACTGAATACCACGATGCAAAACAAAAGTGAACGTCCTTGCAATAACAGCTTTTTGAAAAGTCTTCCAACAACATCAGATTAGGTTTGTTTTACTTGCATTGATCCGAATCAATGCAGTCCCATCAATTGATCACACCAAAAAGAATGAAAATATACTGATGTACGTATATGCCATCCGCATTCTCCACTGGGTCCCGTCATTACCCGTTAGGTTAGCTAACAAACGACAGAGCGGGGACTGGACTAGCACGGATGCAAAACATATACAACATCTACTAGTATATATATATATATCAATATATAAAATTTCGCTCAAGGCGTGATAAAATGCAACATCACAAAAATGTACAGCATCACAGAACAATACAGATATCTGGGATCCCCGGGTTTCACAGAGCCGCTGAAACCCGACGTTCCCCTGGTCGTGTGGATAGCCTGTGCAATGAAATCCTAGACCCCTACGGGCGCGGCAAGTTACCCGCCAAAACCTGAAGCGAGGCAGCCCCCTTCAGCAACGTGAATGGACCACCCAGCACTTCACGGAATCTGGTAACTTGGGCACCCCTCCTGGGTCAACCTGTAGCCCCTACGAGTGCGGCGAATAGCCCGCCAATTCTAGTGTGAAGCCCCCTCCGTCTCAATGCCATGAGATGCGAGCTCGTTGCCCTCTAGAACCCGGCTATCCGTGCACCCCTCCGCGGGGCAATCCTAGTACAGAAAGTAAAATATACATACAATGGGTACATCGACCGCAACCTGGTCGTGCCCCAAAATAATAATACAATCAGGCAGTGACGGCAGTCCACATGTCGGACGCTCGCCCCGCAATATCAAATGTACATAATACAACAAAACTGTACTACCACTGCAACCAGGCTATCCCCACCGACCGATCCGCAACATCACAGCAATACACAGAACATCAACGTGAAGGTCACGTTCACAAATCCGTCTAACCGGGCTATAGCAGTTAGACAGGATTTACCGATCAAATGACATTCACGGTGGCAGATATAATGTAAATACTGTGAAATAATGTGTTTAAAATATCCGATCGATCAAATTTTACCAAGTGGGCCTCATGTACTACTGTAGCACATCAAGAAATTCTGGGCCCAAAATTAATATTCCAAAAACCCTATTTTTAACCCAGAAAGCAACTGTAGAAATTTGATACGGCAAGGACATTATTGTGCGGCGGAACCGCGGCCCAAAGGAGGGTTTTGCCGCGGTTCCGCGCTCCGATTATCGAGTTACTGTATCGAATTTCTATAGAATGCTTAGAATTTCCAGTACATCACTATTCAACAACCTGAAAAATTTTTGGACTCCAAAAATTTCGACAGAAACTGATGCTAGGGTAAAACGTGGATTTTGGAATTTTTGATCGATCGGAAATGTAAACACATTAAACAAAGCTAGACTATGTTAATGGCGAGGCTCTGATACCACTGTAAGTGCACGGCGGCGCCCCGGCCGTCAAACCGACGCCGGAATGCGGAAGCGGTGATTTACATTAATTTTTCAAACCGGCACCACTGCGCACTATATACCCGGATCATGCCATTAAACTAGTCCTAGCTAACTACAAGATGGGGAAGAGAGATATACCGAGCGATCCGTGTCCTCCGGTCTTCTCGCCGTCGTCCCGATCTCCCGCGGAATGTCCGATCTCCACCTCCTCACCGGAAGGGCACCACGTCGCCTGCTTCTTTTACGGGCTCCCACCTCTATACCGAGGCAACTCGGGCACGAAGTTGGCGAGTCGACGTGCCCAAGATTTGCTGTAGAATGTGTAGTGCTCTTATGTCTCTACTGGGGTTGAGGGAGTTGCCATTTTTTGTGGTAGAAGGGAGATGTAAGCTTTTGTGGAGGTATATCATTTTTCAAGCAAATGAGACACCAAATTTCCCACTTGAAAAATTGGGACAGCCCAATCAAAGAAGTGGCCGGCCAAGTGAGGTAGGGAGAGAGAGAATGTAGCAATCAAAAAGAATAAGCCCCTCATCATACAAGAGAGAGAGAGAAGGTTACAATGATAAACAATGATCACAAAAGGAGAACCTCACTCCACCACAACCATCATGAAACCATAAGTCAAAACATGATGACTAAAGAAAGTCAAGCAATGATGGTGCAAGTATCATGATACAATAATATGCAAAGACCCCCTCCATAAATACTTATTTGCACAAATGCAAATAAGCCCTCCTCCACCAATCTTCGGCCAATGAAGGATACAAAGAAATATGGCCGAAACAGAAAGCAAACTGCCAACTCCAGAAAACTGGTCCCGTAATAAATTACAGGAAACCCCCGATACAGTACATACACACCCGCATCTGTATTCCAACCGAATACAAATGCAATGAGACAAAATCTACACTGTACTATACTAGGATCCGGCTTAGACCAAAGCCTGCTAGTATTATCCGTCCGATCCTAATCCGTGCAATATCGCACGTATCTGGTCGAACCCTGCCATATCTCCATACGGCCTCTACAGCGTTTCGCCCGAAAACTTGAGCAACTGAATGTGGGGGACTCTAAAGACTCGTCAACACCTTGGTTGTGGATTTAACCACTAGCACGTCAGATGTATAAGCCAATACGTGACGGGCTACAAGGTATTGACCAAAAGGGACGTCGATGAGCGAACTCATCCTAACACCCTACTGAGCCTGTTAGTGACAATATCCGTACAGTCCGGTCCGTTCGTCTATGAGCATCGCATGGCGGGCCTAGGGGGTTGGTAAAAGTCAGACCCCCAAAAGCGGTACAAGTCGTGTCAGAGATCAGCCCAGAACACCCTGAGATACTACTGGAATACCTACTAGTAAATCTCCCGCCTTGGCCAAGGACTTTTCATGTTCTGGCTCTCCTAGACACAGCGCGACCTCACCCCTAATATCGGGAGAGACGAACCCCCGAAGATCCGCTCACTGCCTCCATGTGGCTCGGGACTGTACCCAACTAAAACCTGTTTGCACGTCTCCTTTGAGCGTGGTAGGGTAGTAATCAAAGTACAGTAGGAACTCACACGAGACAAATGACGATCCCCAGGTCGATGAACTAACCTGTACACATGTCACCAGTGAACTGCTATCTGACGTCAGGTATAAGACTAACTAGCATGTTCCCGGCGAATCCTGTCCGGTGTACTCATAACCCAATGAGCACCTGTATACATCTTAGGTGATCCAACTGACACAAGTGGCTTGTGAGACCGGCCACCGCCCCTCGTCGGGGTCTCGAATGTATACACTAGTCTACTCTGGAGAATCGATGCCCTGTCTCGAAACTCCCACGACTAGGGACCTTTAAAGGATGTGCTTATAGATCCCAGCTCCCACTTATATGATCGCCCTCATACTGCTGGTGGTCAAGCAAGAATCCTAGGGGCTCTATCAACGTGTAATAGCGACATGTCAGGTCACCTAAAGCAGTACACGATGATAAAGATAAACCAGATAGCGTACTATCATCTCGAGTAAGACTGTCCTACTGGGACATGTCCTCCCTCAATCATTGCAATCACGTGCCTGTGATCCAATAATTGACTCTGAGGGCACTATCTCCAACAGCTACGGCGCTGTATACTTTTCTTGTGGTGGTTGTTTCTGCCGTTGGGCATGATTGCTCCCGTTTGGGAATGTTTTATTCTTACCATCAATCATTTTACTTATATCATGTTTTGTACCCGATTTCGGGGCTAGTTTTTACAAAGGTGGTGCTGCCGAAATCTTTAAGAAAATAACTTAAACTTTAAAGGTTTTTACTCAATTACTCAAGGTTTTCTAAAAGTTTCAAACTAAGGTTTTCTTAACTAACTTTTTTAATGGTTTTTGATTTCTGGGTTTCGGCTTACTTGATCTCGTTCTGCCTGTAGACGTTACGTGGTTATGTACCGGAAACGGGCCGAACTTTGGGTCGTGACATCGACATCTACCTAGGGGCCGTTACGTACAGCTAGTGCCGTTTGATTACTGTGGTTAAACCCACTGCCAGTGTAGTGTCGTGTCTTTAGTGTAGGGTTCCTAGGCACACTTGTGAAGGTTCATGAAGTATCAAACATGCCTGAATAAAATTTTACATGTGGCGAACAACCCAAAAACGGGATCTTTGCTAGATTATTAGGGTTTAGCATGCAAGATAACATCTTTAAAGCTAAGTGTGAGGGATTACAACATTTTTAGTCCGCTCCTTCGCTTCACAAGCTCCGAGTAGAAGTCCCTTCACCGCGATCCACGATCTCCCAGACTCAAGAGAGGCTCCACGACTCGAACGATCCATTCTAGCTTGAAGTGTTCCGATTCTCCGATGATCTACGTCGAAGTTGCTATAAACCAAGCTTTCTCACTTTAAAAAGATGAACACCCAAATCTAATGGGCTAGATTAGATGAGGATGATGGAGTAGTATTTATGCTATCTTTTTATTTCACTTTCTCACAATAAATCATCACATAAGGAATTTCTAGTGAGCTCTCTTTTTCAAAAACCAAAGAGAGAAGAAGATAAAGAATGAAAGAATAATCTTTTTGTGATGAATAGTAGTCAAGTGTATATGATTGATTATAGAACCATGGTCAAGGTGTAGGGTTCCTAGGCACTCAAGTGGAGTCTCACAAGGCATCAAACATGGCTAATTCAAGTTTTACGGGTGCCTACAAACCCTAATACGGATCGTTAACTAGATAATGAGGCGATGCAAGCATGTAAACGAATTAAATGCTAAAGGAAAGTGGCTACAACCTTTGTAGATCCGGTCCACCACCTCCATGGCTCTGCGATGAAGTCTCCTCGCTGTACAAATCGGATCTTGGGCTCTAGCGTCGGCTTCATCGGAGAAAAAGCGGGCTAGGTCATCGACGACGATTCCGAAGATGATCTACGTCGAGGCATCGCTAGATCAAGCTCCAACTTCACCAAGTCAAGAAAACTTATGAAGGAAACACCCTATACTACTTGGCAAGAGGTAGAGGATGAAAAAATAGGAAGTGGGTAGACTTTAGATTTGGATTTCTCACACTTTTTCATCAATCACCGTTGATGTAGCAAGCTTTCTTCATGGAAGAAGAAGATGAAGAAGAAGAAGAAGATATGATAAGTTATTTTTAATTTGATAAATAAATCAATACTTATCATGACTTCAACCATGGTTTAGTGTAGAGATTTAACTAAGGTTAGATGAGTGGTTAGGGTTAGAGAAGAGACAAGAATGGTGGACTTGTTCAAAGTTTCAAGAAGCTTCAAATAAAAACAAAAATAGCAACCATTCTTTTCTCTTTTTCTTTTCAAATGAAATAAATAAAATAAATAAATGAATAAGTAAAAGAAATGATACCCTAACCACTAACTAACCATGGTTTAATACTTTACACAAAACCAAGCGAGAATGTATCATCAAACATGATACAATTATGTGCACCAAAATATATCACATATACAATGTGCAATACAAGTGAGTAAATCCAATTTAAAGTGAACCAATACTAGTTAATGCAAAGTAATATATCAAATATATAATTATACATTAAATCATTAAATCAACACTTGATTCAATGATTCGGTTATGTCGCATATAACCGGCTAGTATCCAATGTATCGGCTTATCGAATCGATCCTTGATTCGATAACTAGGTTATATCGCATATAACCAATCAATACATTCATCGCGAGAATGGAACACGGTATCACATACACGAATTATTCTCGGTCCCGCACATATCTCATATGCGCTCCTATTTCGTTTCGCTTGAGCCAGGAAACCTCTGTGTAGGACTCTAAAGACTCGTCAATACGCCGGCAGCAGATGATGATCATATCCAACACCCACAAGCCGCAAGCGGTCTGCTAAACGTAACGGCCACCCGGGTATTGAGCGATCAGAAGATCGACGAGCAAGCCCGCTCACACTCCTGTGAATCCAACCAGTAACACTTACCTTACAGTCCGGTCTGTTCGTCTGATATGTCGCATATCTCGCCTAGGGGTGGTAAACGTCAGACCCCAATAGCTCGATAAGTCATGCCGACGTAGGGTCCATAACATTGGTGAAACTACTGATAACTCTTACCAGTATATCACTGCAACCCTGGCCACGGATTTCCTGTTATGGCCAGTCGTGCATTGCGCAACATTAACCTCCAATACCGGGAGAGACGAATCCCTTCCTATCGCTCATTGCCTCCATGTGAATCGGGACTGTACCCAAAAACCACCTGTTTGGACGACTCAGTAGAGCCGTGGTAGGGTGGAAATCAAAGCACAGTGGGAGACACTCAAGATCCTATGACGATCTCGGGTCAACAGACTAACCTGTACCAGTGTCACCAGAGAACTGCCATCTGACGTGAGGTATAATACCATCTGGAAGTTCTCGGCGAGTCCGTTCAGTGTACCCAGTCTTCACTGAACACCCGTATACCATCTCTGATGTCAAACACCAATGGATATGGGATCATCCATCGCCCATCGCATGGGTCGAGAAGATATACGCTAGTCTACTCTGGAATATCAATGCCCCGTCTCGATATTCCCTCGACTAGGAACATTGAAGGATGTACTCATAGACTATCCAGGCCCCACTAGTATAATCTGCATCACAGTCCTGGAAGTCGAGTACACATCCTAAGGGCTTTATCAACATGTAACAGAAAGACAGAAAGTATACACGTTAAGATAAAGAGCAACCAGATAGCGTACTATCATGTCGAGCAAGAAAGTCCTACCTATATATGTCCCAGCATCCACTACAATATACATCCAATGTACAGTAATGGCCTCTAGGGCATACATATAACTAACAATCTCCCACTTGCACTAGGGCCATCTGTAGCAGTGGTTGCAGTATCACATACTCAACCATCCCCTAAAAGTCTCTCTTTGGGAAAAGGCCTTCGTGAGTGGATCCGCCATGTTGTCCTCTGAGTCTACTCTCCTAACCTCGATCAACCTGGAGATCAACTATCTCCATGATCAGGTGTTGCTGCCTCAGAATATGTCTGGGTCACTGATGGGACCAGGGTTCCAGGGCCAAAACCACACTTCCATTGTCATACAATGGCAGGAACCTAGTTCATCTTAAGAACCAATATACACCCAAACTGCCTCTTTGGTAGTATCTTTAATAGCGATGTTACCAGCCTTTATCGTCTAGTTTGCCACGGTATCTATCTTGGAACTCTTCCAACATACCGTCCCTTTACTGAGGGTAAAGACAATGCCTGTGACTGACATTCAGTCGTCTTTATCACCCTGGAACCCTTCCAGAGATTCTCCCCAGGATCGATTGATACCATCTCACTACATCTAGTGAGAATCCTAGCATCCAATTACATCTATCTTATAGATGAAAACTCAGGATTTTAGGAGGTATCACTTTGATCCTATTGGAGAATCTTTGTGATAATAGGAGATCGACCGATCGTACTATAGGAAACTCTTTTCCAATCAAGAGTATGTTGTCTACGTACAATACGAAGATGACCACCTTACTCTCTACTACCCTTTTGGATATACAAGGTTCGTCTACCATTTTGATGAAGTCAAACACTTTGACTATCACATCAAAACAGACGTTCCAACTCCGCGATGCCTGCTTCATTATATAGAGCAATTTGCACACGTTTCCGCTGCTCCCACTGTTTACGAAGTCCTCTGGCTGTGTTCTTATAGACGTTCTCTTCTAAATCATTATTTAGAAAAGTAGTTATGGCACCCAACCACCAAATATCGTAGTCATGGTAAGTAGGATCTGGATGGACTTAAGCATAGTCCCTGGAAAAGGTTTCATCATTATTCGTGCCTGGTCGATGACGAAAACCTTTAACAAGTCTAGCTTTGAAAGTCTCAACTTGTCCACCTACACCAAGTAATCTTCTCAAGATATACTTGCTCCTGATGGGGATTTAACCCTTCAGATATCGCAACCAAAGTCCATACTTTGTTGGTGTACATGGATTCCATCTCAGATTGCTAAGCATCCAGCCATTCTTACAGAGTCCCTACTCTTGATGGCCTGCTCGAATCTAGTTGGGTCATCATCTCATGATGCAATCCTTGCTCCCACTGTCATCGAGAAACCGAAGTATCTCTCAAGCAGGTGAGGAACCCTGCTAGATCGGCGGAGAGGCTGAGGTTCGTCGGGAACTATTGAATCCTTTGGTTCTGTCAAATCATCAGCTGCAGTTTTGTATAGCTGGAACCTTTCCAGTTCTACACAACTGACTTTACCTCGATCTTGTCCGGATTTTGCTTTCGACATAGGCCAGACAACCCCAAATCTTAAAAAACTTAAGATATGGGCTCTTCCCTTTCCATATCACATATGAAGTGGTAGGTAACTGATTTGATTCGAACCTATTCAATAGGTATGCAGCTTCTCAAGTGCATAACCCCTAAAAAGGAAACAGGTAACTCAGTAGTACTCATCATAGAGCACACCATATCATATAGGGTGTGATTGCTCCGCCCCGATATACCATCGTGAGTAATGCTGAGAGAGAATCTCATTCTCCTTTAGAATGGTCCGGGAATGCCATGCACAAGTATTCTCCTCCCTGATCTTATCATAGGACACAATACTTATACCCGTATTTTGGTTCTCTACTTCATTCTTATATTCTGTGAATACCTCAAAAGGTTCGGACTTATATTTCAACAGGAATATATGACTGAATCTTGAGAGATTATCAGAGAATATAATGAAGTATAAAGAGCCAGTCCTGGCATGTGTAGACAGGAGACCTTACATACATCATTATGTATCAGTCCCAAGAGTTCATTAACTCTTTCTCTGCTTCCAGTAAACAGAGCTGGTGTCATTATATCTTTGTTACATGACTGGCAAGTTTCACAAGATGTAAATTCAAACTGATTTAAATATGCATCTAAATGTAACTTCAGCTAGTCGGGTCGAATTGATATGACCTAGTCTACAATACCTCAAGAAGAATTTGTTCATTTCTGAACTCTTCCTCTTGTGCGTGTTCAGTATACAAGGAACTTTAGTTTGATTTAGAATGTCAATGCTTTTAGATAACGTGCCTGAACCGATCAACTTTTGATATAGGAAATGTTCAAAACATTTTCCATCAATACAAAATTATATCATTTCTTTACTAATAAAGAGACTGATATGATTTTGTATATCAGGTTCGGTATCTAATAGTATTTGTTCAGAATCAATGTATTGGTAATACAGGGTGACAGTGACCAACAGACTTGGCTGCAACACTTGCCCCGTTTTCTGTCTCATGAAACTTATCACCCGTTCTCAGTTTTTCTACCCTTTTGTAGCCCTATGTAACAGATTACATATCTGGGATCCTGATCCGGTATCATATACCCAGGATGCAGAGGATACTGAGAAACAGTTCTTTATAATGAACACACCCGAAGGAGATGCATCTCATGCACTTTCTTCGTTAGGGCGGCATAGGAATTCTGGTATTCCCCTATTTCCTGCTCTGTCTTATAACAATTATAAGTTGGAGCGGGACCAACGTTCCCCAGCTTAGTATAACAAGCGGGTTCGGTCAATACATCCATATTATTATCTTGATTAAGGCGTGATATGGTTGCTACCAGGAGAGAGAGAGAAGAAAACACTCAGCGTGCGCTCTTGCAAGATTAGATTGGTTATGTATTTTATCTAATCAGGATGGCTCCCACTGTTTTTATCAAATCTTCTTTCAAACCCTAAAAGGAAGAACTAGCCGGGATTAATTGCACTCTACAAGTTCGCCAATCTTTCAGCCAGGCCAGTGTCGGTACTTTGAGGGAGGTTCCCCGTGCTTTCGCACGGACCTAATTACAGTAAACCTCTTTTTCCCAGAGGCGTAACCCCGTTGACACCTTTCAAGACACCTACTTGATCGGCTAATTGTAAAGTGCAAAACTCTCCCAGGAGTAATAATTACTCGCAGTGGGTATCGGGATCCAACTATCACATAGAAGGTATGCAATCTCATTGCAAATTTCAACACTTGAAACTTCCGATAACGGTTTTTACCCCTAGCACTTATGACCTTAACTAAGGTCAACAAATCATAAGTACTAGTCAAGTTCTACCCGTCATTTCGTGATTAATTAGACCCACCCACATGACCCTTAACTAAGGTCAACAAAGTCACGCGACTGTCCTAACTAATCGCATCATATGCGGTGTAGGAAGACATCACTTAGCTACCGTACACTGTGCCTTGACTATGGTCAACAAACACAGCACGAATACTAAGTACTCTACTTCCTAAAATGACGGAGGGTTGAGAATGGTTTTTTATGAAAATCTTTAACGCTTTGAACTTGATCTCGTTGCGGAATCAAATGGTTTTTAAATGGAATGTTTTTGATGTTTTTCTAGTTTTGCTAAAAGGGTCACTCCCGGTGAAGGGATCGTCGGCCCTTTCCTTGTCGAATGAGGTGCGGGATATATCATATATATCACTGTGCAAAGCGAAAACTATAGAAGCGATCAAAGACAAACCGAGGGTTGTAGCATCTGCCAGTTATTGCAAAAGGAGTCACTCCCGGTGAAGGGATCTCGGTCCTTTCCTCATCGAATAAGGTGCAGGATGTTCTATAATGAACACCGCGATGCAAAATAAGAACTGTAGCTACCTGTTTTTATTTTGAAATTCGATTCCGCAACATCAATTAGGTTTATTTTCTTTCATTAATCTCATTAATGAATATCCCATCATTTAAGCCAACCTAAACATCACAGATAAATATAACGTACGCTTATGCCATCAGCATTCGCCTCGATGTCCCGTCTGCACCGTTAGGTTAGGTAACTAACGCCAGAGCGAGGCAGGGCTAGCGCGGGTGTAAAACATAAGCAACGTCTATATAATATATCATATATACTATATATAATATCTGTCACAGAACATCACATGATCACATCACAGATAACGCATCAGAAAATATCATATGAAATATTGGATATACTAGGACGTCCGTGTTTTCAATACGAGCCAGTATAAAACACGGATTCCACGGTCGTGATGAACAGCCAATCCCACACCCCTAGACCCCTACGAGAGCGGCAAGCAACCCTACCAATTCTAGGGTTAGGAGACCCGGACTCGACTCCTCGAGTTGGTCTCCTACTGGACCCCAGAACCCGGTTACTTGTGCTCCCCTCCTTCGGTCTATCCTAATGCGGAAAAGTAAATAATATACATCAACGGTGACATCTTCCGCAACCTGGAAGTGCCCCAATAAAAGAATATTACATACAAGTTTTTACTTGAATGAAAAAGAAAAACACTCATCTCACATAAAAACCCGGCTATTCAAACACGACGATCCAATATAACATATCCAGCAACACATAACATCACATGTCATCAACGTAAGTAAATATGCGCATCCCAATTGTCGTTGACATATAGCAACGAAACCGGCGACATCACATATTACACTTACGGTCACAGAAAAGAAAGTGTAAAACTACAACAGTTGGAATCCGCAACCACCTCAGACATCGCATGCCTGACCAAATGAATTCCTTAGACATCGCATGCCTAACAATTATAAACCCCGCATTTTAGTCTCAAAATCGAAAACACTTTTCAATATCAAGTCGGGCAATTCAACAGGATTCCCGACATTCTGATCGAATGCTCGTCGCAAACTTTAGTAGGCGGCCGCACCCCCGACGCCGTCGACAAAGTGCACCAAGGCGGAACACCGCTGCCGCGAGCATCCGAACGGATGCTTTCGTCGACAGGGTTCTCCTACAGTCACTTGGTCGGGGCTATGGAGTGAGGCTGTCTATTAAGTTTACCCGGCGAGTATCCGCGTACGTTACGTGATTGCGACGGACTTTTGATCTCATCAAAATTTCGTGGCAACCGATCAAGTGAGACTAAACTGCTATGTTTATAATATTCATTCCGTTATCTCATAACTACTTGTGAATTCCAATTATTGTATCACATTCCGGATAAAATAGAAAATGTTAAACTTTCCGATCAAACATTCGAACACCCAAGTTTTCCCGAAACAGCTCAACACATGAAATAAGTCTAACAACATTCAGTTCGTGCCTCAGTACCAACGGTCCAGCCGTAGAAGGGTCAAGCCAACGCCTCACATGTGGCACGCCGTACTGCCCCAAACCCGAAGGTTCAAAGGGCAGTTCAAGACGGTCACATAATCGAGTTAAGGTTTGTTGTCTTCTAGAGGGACCATCGCGTTACTTGCACTACTTAGAACGTCGTTAAACCACGGAAAGATCCAACACTTGGAAATTTCCCGACAGGGGAAAAAGTGGGTATTTATATCCTGTCGAACTTTTTAACATATTCTAAAAAATACCCGGAAAAGCACACGGACAGAATTAGACAATCCGATCGGTACACCGAGTCCCCAATACAACCCAGAAAATTCAACTCTTGAATAATTATTAAAAATTCCCAGAAAAACCAGAAATAATATATAAGAATTACTGTGCAGCAAAAAGTGTCAGAAGAGATCAAGTTGCCGTGGAACCGCCGCATTGGGCATGCCAATGCCGCGGTTCCGCCGCACTATTATCGATTCATGGGTCCCGTTTTACACAGTAATTCTTAGAATATTCTACTTAGTTTTCTGCATATTTTTAATTCACAAAAATCCACGAATTTCAAAAATGTCCAGAGATGTTTTAATCTGGGTTTCGGGTCGATCGGACTTCTAACTCCGTCTACGCATCGCCTAAGGCTCTAGCTAGGCTCTGATACCACTGTAGGGTTCCTAGGCACTCAAGTGGAGTCTCACAAGGCATCAAACATGGCTAATTCAAGTTTTACGGGTGCCTACAAACCCTAATATGGATCGTTAACTAGATAATGAGGCGATGCAAGCATGTAAACGATTTAAAGGGTAAAGGAAAGTGGCTACAACCTTTGTAGATCCGGTCCACCACCTCCATGGCTCCACGATGAAGTTTCCTCACTGTACAAATCGGATCTTGGGCTCTAGCGTCGGCTTCATCGGAGAAAAAGCGGGCTAGGTCATCGACGACGATGCCGAAGATGATCTACGTCGAGGCATCGCTAGATCAAGTTCCAACTTCACCAAGTCAAGAAAACTTGTGAAGGAAACACCCTATACTACTTGGCAAGAGGTAGAGGATGAAGAAATAGGAAGTGGGTAGACTTTAGATTTGGATTTTTCACACTTTTTCATCAATCACCATTGATGTAGCAAGCTATCTTCATGGAAGAAGAAGATGATGAAGAAGAAGAAGATATGATAAGTTATTTTTAATTTGATAAATAAATCAATACTTATCATGACTTCAACCATGGTTTAGTGTAGAGATTTAACTAAGGTTAGATGAGTGGTTAGGGTTAGAGAAGAGACAAGAATGGTGGACTTGTTCAAAGTTTCAAGAAGCTTCAAATAAAAACAAAAATAGCAACCATTCTTTTCTCTTTTTCTTTTCAAATGAAATAAATAAAATAAATAAATGAATAAGTACAAGAAATGATACCCTAACCACTAACTAACCATGGTTTAATACTTTACACAAAACCAAGCGAGAATGTATCATCAAACATGATACAATCATGTGCACCAAAATATATCACATATACAATGTGCAATACAAGTGAGTAAATCCAATTTAAAGTGAACCAATACTAGTTAATGCAAAGTAATATATCAAATATATAATTATACATTAAATCATTAAATCAACACTTGATTCAATGATCCGGTTATGTCGCATATAACCGGCTAGTATCCAATGTATCGGCTTATCGAATCGATCCTTGATTCGATAACTAGGTTATATCGCATATAACCAATCAATACATTCATCGCGAGAATGGAACACGGTATCACATACACGAATTATTCTCGGTCCCGCACATATCTCATATTCGCTCCTATTTCGTTTCGCTTGAGCCAGGAAACCTCTGTGTAGGACTCTAAAGACTCGTCAATACGCCGGCAGCAGATGATGATCATATCAAACACCCACAAGCCGCAAGCGGTCAGCTAAACGTAACGGCCATCCGGGTATTGAGCGATCAGAAGATCGACGAGCAAGCCCGCTCACACTCCTGTGAATCCAACCAGTAACACTTACCGTACAGTCCGGTCTGTTCGTCTGATATGTCGCATATCTCGCCTAGGGGTGGTAAACGTCAGACCCCAATAGCTCGATAAGTCATGCCGACGTAGGGTCCATAACATTCGTGAAACTACTGATAACTCTTACCAGTATATCACTGCAACCCTGGCCAGGGATTTCCTGTTATGGCCAGTCGTGCATTGCGCAACATCAACCCCCAATACCGGGAGAGACGAATCCCCTCCTATCGCTCATTGCCTCCATGTGAATCGGGACTGTACCCAAAAACCACCTGTTTGCATGACTCAGTAGAGCCATGGTAGGGTGGAAATCAAAGCACAGTGGGAGACACACAAGACTCTATGACGATCTCGGGTCAACAGACTAAGCTGTACCAGTGTCACCAGAGAACTGCCATCTGACGTGAGGTATAATACCATCTGGGAGTTCTCGGCGAGTCCGTTCAGTGTACCCAGTCTTCACTGAACACCCGTATACCATCTCTGATGTCAAACACCAATGGATATGGGATCATCCATCGCCCATCGCATGGGTCGAGAAGATATACGCTAGTCTACTCTGGAATATCAATGCCCCGTCTCGATATTCCCTCGACTAGGAACATTGAAGGATGTACTCATGGACTATCCAGGCCCCACTAGTATGATCTGCATCACAGTCCTGGAAGTCGAGTACACATCCTAAGGGCTTTATCAACATGTAACAGAGAGACAGAAAGTATACACGTTAAGATAAAGAGCAACCAGATAGCGTACTATCATGTCGAGCAAGAAAGTCCTACCTATATATGTCCCAGCATCCACTACAATATACATCCAATGTACAGTAATGGCCTCTAGGGCATACATATAACTAACACAAGGATGATAGGATAAAACTTGTAGAGAATAAACTAGAGTTAGGGTTTGGTTAGGTTAAGGATAAGTATCAACCATAATATCTTAACCAAGACAAAATAGAATCCTTCTAGAATGAACTTGAGAGAGCTAACCCTAATCGAACCCTAATCCCTTTTTATCATCCTTAAACATGTTTTATAATAAATCATATCATGTCACAATAATATATATCACATATATATTATATATTTGCAACAATTGAAAATAATACAATTAACATATATCACATATATATCAATGTATTAATCCGGTGGGAAAGTGAAATAATAAAGCGAGCCAATATTAGATAATGTAATACAATATATCATATATATCATTATACATTAAATCATCGAATCAACACTTGATCCGACGATCCGGCTATATCGAATATAACCGACTAATATATCATGTACCGATTCATCGAATCAACACTTGATCCGATGTCCCGATTCATATCTAAATACCGCGAGAATATAATACGGTATTTTATATCGCATTATCCTCGTTCCTGCACATATCACATATGTGCCTCTACTCCGTTTTGCCTGAGCCAAGAAATCTCTGTGTAGTACTCTAAAGAATCGTCAATACGCCGGTAGCAGGTGATGATCATATCAAACACCCACAAACTGCAAGCGGTCAGCTAAACGTAACAGCTACCCAGGTATTGAGCGATCAGAAGATCAACAAGCTAGCCTGTCTGTTCTCCTGTGAATCCAATCAGTAACACTCCCGTACAGTCCGGTCTGTTCGTTTGATATGTCGCATATCAAGTCTAGGGGTGGTATACGTCAGACCCCAGTAACCGATAAGTCGTGTCGATGTGAGGCTCATAACAGGTCGAGAAACTACTGGTAACACTTACCAGTATATCTCTATATCAGCCCTGGCCAGGGACTTCCAGTTATAGCCAATCGAACACTGCACGACATCAACTCCCTATACCGGGAGAGACGAATCCCCTCTTATCGCTCATTGCCTCCATGTGATTCGGGACTGTACCCAAAAGCCACCGTTTTGCACGCCCTCTTGGACGTGGAAAGGTGGAAATCAAAGCACAGTGGAAATCACACAAGATACTATGACGATCTCGGGTCTACAGACTACCATGTACCAGTGTCACTGGAGAACTGCCATCTGACGTGCGGTATATCACCAACTGGGAGTTCTCGGCGAGTCTGTCCAGTGTACCCAGTCTCCACTGAGCACCCGTACACCATCCTTGATGTCAAGCACCGATGGATATCGGATCATCCATTGCCCATCATATGGGTCAAGATGCGTATACGCTAGTCTACTCTGGTGTATCGATGCCCTGTCTCGATATACCCTCGACTAGAAACATTTATAGGATGTACTCATCGACTACCGTGGCCCCACTAGTATGATCTCATCATAATCCCAGTAGTCGAGTATAGATCCTAAGGGCTTTATCAACATGTGAGAGAAAGACAGTAAACCAATACAAGTCAACATGTTAAGATAAAGTGAAACCAAATAGCATACTATCATGACGAGCAAGAAAGTCCTCTCTGTATATATCCAAGCATCCATTATAATATACATCAAATGTACAACAATGGCCTCTAGGGCATATACAGAACTAATAATCTCCCACTTGCACTAAGGCCAGCTGCTATAGTATCTCATACCTAGCATCCCGAATAATCTCTCAAACTGTATCTGGGGAATGGCCTTCATGAGTGGATCCGCAGTGTTGTCCTTCGTATCTACTCTCCTGACCACGATCTCCCGGCGATCAACAATCTCCCTGATCAGGTGATACCGCCTCAGAATATGTCTGGACTTCTGATGGGATCTGGGTTCCTTGGCCAAAGCCACAGCTCCATTGTTATCGCAATACAGAGGTATTGGATGTTCAATGGATGGAACCACACCAAGTTCAGAGATGAACTTCATCCAGACAGCCTCTTTGGCAGCATCGTTGGCAGCGATGTATTCAGCCTCCATCATCGAGTCTGCAACGGTATCCTGTTTGGAACTCTTCCAACATACCGCCCCGCCATTGAGGGTAAAGAAAAATCCCTAGTGCGACTTAGAGTCGTCCTTATCATTTTGGAAACTGGAATCGGTAAAGGACTCCACCCGGAGTTCTCCGTTACCATACACCAAGAACATGTCTCTAGTCCTTCGCAAGTACTTGAGAATGTTCTTCACAGCTGTCCAGTGACTCTCTCCAGGATCTGCTTGATACCGGCTCACTACACTTAGTGAGTATGCTACATTGGGTCTAGTATATAGCATCACATACATGATAGAGTCTACTGCCGAAGCATAGGGTATCACTTGCATGCGAGCTCTCTCCATATCAGTCTTGGGAGACATCTCTTTGGAGAGAGTGAGTCCAGAGATCATGGGTTGGTTCCCACGCTTGGATTCTTCCATACTAAACCTTTTTAGTATGGTGTCAATGTACATGGATTGGGACAATCCCAGTATCATTTTGGATCTATCTCTATAGATCCTAATCCCCAATAAGCAGGAGGCATCACCTAGATCTTTCATTGAGAATCTTTGTGATAAGAAGAGCTTGACTGATTGCAGCATAGGAATATCATTTCCTATCAAGAGTATGTCATCCACGTACAATACGAGGAAGACAACCTTACTCTCTGCTACCTTCTTATAGATACAAGGTTCATCTATGTTTTTGATGAAGTCAAACTCTTTGACTACCACATCAAAATAGATGTTCTAACTCCGCGATACTTGCTTTAACCCATAAATGGATTTAAGCAGTTTGCATACCTTTCCGCTGCTCCCACTATCTACGAAGCCCTTTGGCTGAGTCATGTACACGCACTCTTCTAAATCACCATTTAGAAAGGCGGTCTTAACATCCATTTGCCAGATTTCGTAGTCATGGTATGCAGCAATGGCAAGTAAGATCCGGATGGACTTAAGCATAGCTACTGGAGAAAAGGTTTCGTCATAGTCCACACCTGGTCGTTAACGAAATCCCTTTGCTACAAGTCTAGCTTTGAAAGTCTCAACTTTTCCATCTACACCAAATTTCTTTTTAAAAATCCACTTGCTCCCAATGGATTTTACCCCTTCAGGAGCATTTTCCAAAATCCATACTTTATTGGTGTACATGGATTCCATCTCAGATCGCATTGCATCCAGCCATTTCACAGAGTCACTACTCGTGATGGTCTGCTCGAAACTAGTCGGGTCATCATCTTCCATGATGAAATCCCCGCTTCCACCATCAATGAGAAAACCGTTGTATCTCTCAGGTGGACGAGAAACCCTACTAGATCGGCGGAGAGGCTGGGGTTCGTCGGGTACTACCGAATGCTCTGGTTCCACTAAATCTTCAGTTACAGTTTGTGTTGCTGGAACTTCTTCCAGTTCTACCTCAGAGCCACTAATCACTTTTTCAAGAAATTCCTTTTCTAAAAAGGTGGCATGTTAAGCAATAAACACCTTTTGTTGTTCACTGTGGTAGAAAAAATATCCATTTGAATGTTTAGGATATCCCACAAACTTGCATAGAACTAACCGTGCCTCGAGTTTGTCTGGATTTTCCCTTTTGACATAGGCCAGACAACCCCATATCTTAACTCGTTTAAGACATGGTCTCTTCCCACTCCATATCTCATATGGTGTGGTAGGTACAGATTTAGTTGGAACTTGATTCAATAGGTATGCTGCTGTTTCAAGCGCATACCCCCAGAAGGAAATAGGTAAATCAGCTGTACTCATCATAGAACGCACCATATCTAATAGGGTGCGATTCCTCCGCTACGATACACCGTTGTGCTGTGGTGTATAAGGAGGAGTAAGCTGAGAGAGAATCCCATTCTCTTTTAGATAATCTAGGAACTCATTGCTTAAGTATTCTCCTCCTCGATCAGATCGAAGGATCTTAATACTTTTGCCCGTTTGTTTTTCTACTTCGTGCTTATATTCTCTGAATTTTTCAAAAGTTTCAGACTTGTGTTTCATCAGGAACACATGTCCGAATCTAGAGAGATCGTCAGTGAATGTAATGAAGTAGGAAGAACCGTTCCTGGCATGCGTAGACATGGGACCGCATACATCACTATGTACCAGTCCTAAGAGTTCAGTAACTCTTTCTCCGTGTCCACTAAACGGAGCTTTGGTCATTTTTCCTTTGAGACATGAATGGCAAGTATCATAAGATGATAATTCGAACGATTCAAATAATCATCCTTATGTAACTTAGCCAGTCGTGTCACATTGATATGACCAAGTCTACAATGCCAAAAGTAGGATTCGTTCATTTCTGAACTTTTCCTCTTGTGTGTGTTTTATATATTGAGTACTGTATTCTGATTTAGAATGAATATGCCATTATGTAACGAGCCTGATGCAATCAACTTTTGATCTTGGAATATGTTCATAACATTATCCTTTACTACAAAATTATATCCTTCTTTACTTAATAAAGAAACTGATATAATGTTGCACATCATGTTCGGTATATAATAGCACTCATTTAGAATCAGTGTATTACGACTTCGCAATACTAGGTGATATTCGCCAACTACTTTGGCTGCAATACTTTCACCGTTCCCTACTTGAACGGAATGATCACCTTTTCCCAGTTCTCTACCTTTACGTAGCCCATGTAACAATTTACATATGTGGGATCCTGATTCGGTATCCAATACCCAGGACGTAGGGTGAACTGAGAAACAGTTCTCAATAACTAACACACCTGAAGAAGATACATCAACATGCATGTTCTTTTGGGCGGCTTGAGAATCCAGATATTCTTCTATTCCCTGTTCAGTCTTATAACTCTTATAAGAAAGAACGGGTCCAACGTTCCCCTGCTCAGTATAATAAGCGGGTTCAGTCAATACATCCATATTATTATCTTGATTATGGCCTGACATGGTCGCTACCTGGAGAGAGAGAGAAGAAAACACTTTAGCGTATGCTCTTGTAAGATTAGATTGGTTATTATCTTATCTAATCAGGATGTCTCCCACTGTTTTTATCAAATCTACCTTCAAACCCTAAAAGGTAAGATTAGACGGGATTAATTACACCCTACAATTTCATCAATCTTTCAGCCAGATCAGTATTGGTACTTGAGGGAGGTTCCCCGTGCTTTCGCACGGACCTAATTAAAGTAAACCTCATTTTCCCAGAGGCGTAATCTCGTTAACACTTTTCTAAACACCTACTTTATCGGCTAATTGTCCTGTGTAAAACTCTCCCAAGAGTAACTCTTACTCGCAGTGGGTATCGGGTTCCAACTATCTCATAGGATGTTTGCAATCTCATTGCAAATTTCAATACTTGAAATTCCCGATAATATTTTGCCCCTAGTGTGCCATGACCTTGACAGAGGTCAACAAGCCATAGTGCACTAGTCAAGTTCAACCCGTCATTTCTTGATTGAATCAAACCCACTCGCACGACCCTTGACAGAGGCCAACAAGGTCGTACGACTATCTTAATCCAATTACATCACATGCTTTACAGATAATTACTAGTTAGCTACTGCACACTACGTCTTGGCAGAGGTCAACAAACGCAGCACGAATACTAACTAGTCTCTATCTGAAATGACGGAGGGCTACGCAGGTTTTTCAGAAAACCATGAGCGTAATGAACTTGATATCGTCGAAGAATCATGTAAAATTTTGAAATGGAGTGTTTTTGAGGCTTTCATTAGTTTTGCTAAAGAGGTCACTCCCGGTGAAGGGATCTCGGCTCTTTCCTCATCGAATAAGGTGCAAGACATATCATATATATCACTGTGCAAAGCAAAACTATAAAAGCAATAAAAAGACAAACCGAGTTTTGTAGCATCTGCCAGTTTCGCTAAAGAGGTCACTCCCGGTGAAGAGATCTCGGCTCTTTCCTCATCGAATAAGGTGCAGGGTATATCATATATACCACTATGCAAAGCAAAACTTTAGCTACCCTTTTTATAAAGTTTTGATTCTACAAAATCTTTTAGGTTTCTTTTCATTTTATTAATCTCATTAATAAAAAATCCCATCAGCTTATGCTTCCTAAGCATCACAGATAAATACGGCGTACACTTATGCCATCCGCATTCGCCTCGATGTCCCCTCGTGCACCGTTAGGTTAGGTAACTAACGACAGAGCAGGGCAGGACTAGTGCGGGTGTAAAACATAAGTAACGTCTATATAATATATCATATATACTATATACTGTATCCATCACAACATATCAAATGATCACATCACAGATATCGCAGCAGAAACATAGATATAATGTGGGATATACTAGAACGTCCGTATTTAGTATTTAGCCAAAAATAGAAAATACGGATTCCACAGTCGCGATGAATAGCCAAACCCACACCCTGGACCCCTACGAGAGCGGCAAGCGACCCTACCAATTCTGGAGTTTAGGAGACCCGGTCTCGACTCCTCGAGATGGCCTCCCACTGAACCCCAGAACCCGGTCACCTGTGCTCCCCTCCTTGGGTTCATCCTAATGCGGAAAAGTAAATAATATACAACACTGGTGACATCAACCTCAACCTGGAAGTGCCCAAAAAAAAAGAATATTACATTACAATTGAATTTACATGAATGAAAATATAAAACTCTCATCTCACATAAAACCCCCGGCTATTCAATCGCGACAATCCTGCACATCATATCCCAGCAACACATAATATATCATATCATCAACGTTAGTAAGTATGCATACACCGATCGTCGTCGTTGTATAGCAACGAAAACCGGCAATACAACTACATACCGCACTTACGGTCACAGAAAAGAAATTGTAAAACTAAAATATTTGGAATCCACAATCACTTTAGACATCGTAAATCCGATATATCACATACTTCGCATTTCATGCCTAACACAATGAATTCTACATATTGTATCACATTCCAGATAAATAGACAGTTTTAAACTTTCCGAACAGATAATCAAATACCCAAAATTTCCTAAATTGCTCAACACTTGAGCGGAGTTCAAATAATCCGGAATGTGTCACAGTAGTAGCGGTCCAGCCGTAGAATGGTCAAGCCAACGCCACACATGTGGCACGCCGTAATGCCCTAAACCCGAAGGTTCAAAAGGCAGTTCAAGACGGTCACATAATCGAGTTAAGGCTTGTTTTCTTCTAGAGGGTCCACCACAAAACTTGCACGCATTTGCGAAAGATTTAAACTCGAGAAAAGATTCTACACTTGAAAAATTTTCATGTCGGGAAAACTGAGTTAATGATATCCGTTCGAACTTTTTAACAGCTTCTAAATATCCGGAAGAACAATAACGAATTTAAAATTCCCGATCGAATCAACGATTACAAAATAAACCCCAGAATACTCAACACTTGAGTCAGATTAAAAATACCCATAAAATAGTAACTACAGATACAAGAATTACTATGCAAATATCCGTACCTAATACCCTTATACGGCCACGGAACCGCCGCCAAAGGTGGGTATTTGCCGCGGTTCCGCGGCTATATTGACGAATTGGGGGCACGTGTTTCACCATAATTCTTATATTTCCCTGCAGATTTTTTTAGGTATTTTTAATTCTGGAAAAACCCAGATTTTAAAAAATGTACAGAGAAGGGTTTGTTATGTCGTATTCGGGTTCGATCGGGGTTTTAACTTCGTTAACACATCGCCTAATGCCCTAGCTAGGCTCGGATACCACTGTAGGTCAAGCAGCCACCCCATCCAATGGGGTCGCCGTGGCACCAACGGGTCCCTCAGCCGCTACTTTTTACGCATGCCCCCTCGCGAGGACTACAACCCGCCGGAACACCTTCCGGTCTCGGGACACCCTGGGGGTAAGAGCCTATGCTTCGCCATACTGTCACACAGTGAAAACCCCCCATAGGTCGACATCCAATGCCTAGTAGCTCTGATACCACTGTAGGGTTCCTAGGCACACTTGTGAAGGTTCATGAAGCATCGAACATGCCCGAATAAAATTTTATATGTGCCGAACAACCCAAAGACGGGATTTTTGCTAGATTATTAGGGTTTAGCATGCAAGATAACATCTTTAAAGCTAAGTGTGAGGGATTACAACCTTTGGAGTCCGCTCCTTCGCTTCACAAGCTCCGAGAATAAGTCCGTTCTCCGCGATCCACGATCTCCCGGACTCAAGAGAGGCTCCACGACTCGAACGATCCATTCTATCTTGAAGTGTTCCGATTCTCCGATGATCTACGTCGAAGTTGCTATAACCCAAGCTTTCTCACTCTAAAGAGATGAACACCCTAATCTAATGGGCTAGATTAGATAAGGATGATGGAGTAGTATTTATGCTATCTTTTTATTTCACTTTCTCACAATAAATCATCACATAAGGAATTTCTAGTGAGCTCTCTCTTTCAAAAACCAAAGAGAGAAGAAGATGAAGAATGAAAGAATAATCTTTTTGTGATGAATAATAGTCAAGTGTATATGATTGATTATAGAACAATGGTCAAGGATGATAGGATAAAACATGTAGAGAATAAACTAGAGTTAGGGTTTGGTTAGGTTAAGGATAAGTATCAACCATAATATCTTAACCAAGACAAAATAGAATCCTTCTAGAATGAACTTGAAAGAGCTAACCCTAATCAAACCCTAATCCCTTTTTATCATCCTTAAACATGTTTTATAATAAATCATATCATGTCACAATAATATATATCACATATATATTATATATTTGCAACAATTGAAAATAATACAATTAACATATATCGCATATATATCAATGTATTAATCCGGTGAGAAAATGAAATAATAAAGCGAGCCAATATTAGATAATGTAATACAATATATCATATATATCATTATACTTTAAATCATCGAATCAACACTTGATCCGACGATCCGGTCTGTTCGTATCGCATATATATCAATGTATTAATGTCGGACAGGCTTGCTCGTCGATCTTCAGATCGCTCAATACCCGGGTGGCCGTTACGTTTAGCAGACCGCTTGCGGCTTGTGGGTGCTTGATATGATCATCACCTGCTGCCGGCGTATTGACGAGTCTTTAGAGTCCTACACAGAGGTTTCCTGGCTCAAGCGAAATGAAATAGGAGCGCATATGAGATATGTGCGGGACCGAGAATAATGCGTGTATGTGATACCGTATTCTATTCTCGCGATGAATGTATCGAAAGGTTGTATGCGATATAACCTAGTTATCGAATCAAGGGTTGGTTCGATAAGCCGATACATAGAATACTAGTCGGTTATATGCGATATGACCGGATCGTTAAATCAAGTGTTGATTTAATGATTTAATGCATAATTATATATTTGATATATTACTTTGCATTAACTAGTATTGGTTCACTTTAAATGGATTTTCTCACTCGGATTGTACACATTGTATATGTGATATACTTTTGTGCACTTGATTGTATCATGTTTGATGATACATGTTATGCTAGGGTTTTTGTGTAAAGATCAAACCATGGTTACATGATTATGGTTAGGGTTTTGTTTTATTCACTTATTTATTTATCCATTTCATTTTGGAAAATAAATGAGAAGAGAAAAGAATGGTGGCTTTATTTGTTGTTTAGTTGAAGCTTCATGAAGCTTTGACTTTGTCCACCATTCTTATCTCATCCTTAACCCTAACCATTCCTTTAACCCTTGGTTAATTCTATACACATAACCATAGTTAGAATTATGATAAGTTTTGGTTTTTCTATTCTTTTTAATTAACTTATCATATTTCTTTCTTCTTCTTCTTCATCTTCTTCACATGAAGAAAGTTCACTTCATCAATGGTGATTGATGAAAACAAGTGAGAATTCCAATTCTAAAGTCTACCCACTTCCTATTTCTTCATCCTCTACCTCTTGCCAAGTAGTAGAGTGTGTTCTCTTCACATGTTTTTGGACTTGGTGAAGTCGGAGCTTGATTTAGCGATGCCTCGACGTAGATCATCTTCGGCACGTCGTCGATGACCTAACCCGCTTCTTCTCCGATGAAGCCGACGCAAGAGCCCGGATTTCGGATTTGTACAGCGGAGATGACTTCTTCATGGAGCTATGGAGGTGGACAAACGGATCTACAAAGGTTGTATGTCTGTATCCCTTAGTTAAGTGTTAACTAGATTATATTTTCGCCTAGTTTTCTAGCAAACGATCCGTAGTCGGGTTTCTCGGCACCTAGAATTTTTGAAATTGGCATGGTTGATGCCTTGTGAGACCTCATTAGGATGCCTAGGAACCCTACAGTGGTATCAGAGCCTAGCTAGAGCCTTAGGCGAAGTCCAGACGGAGTTTGAAGCCCGAACGAACACGAAAACCCCAATACAAATTGCTCTCTGTACTTTTTCTGAAAACGTGGATTTTTCCAAATTAAAAATATTCAGAAAATCCAGCAGGAAAATATAAGAATTACGGCGCAAAATTGGGGTCATGAACAGTGCAACATGGCGCGGAACCGCGGTATAAGCCTGTCTTAGCGGCGGTTCCGCGGCATATTAATGACGTCAGCCTTTAAAAATTGCACAGTAATTCATTGTTTTCAGTGCTGAGTTCTCTGGGTATTTTTAAATTTTATTCAAGAGTTGAATTTTCTGGAGTTGTTTTGGGGATTCGGTGTTTTGATCGGAGTATCAAATTTTGTCTATGTGGCTTTCCGGATAAATTTTAGAATATGTTAAAAAGTTCGACCGGTTATAAATACCCAATTTTTCCCCTGTCGGGAAATTTCCAAGTGTTGGATTTTTCCGTAGTTTAACGATGTTCTAAGTAGTGCAAGTAACGCGATGGACCCTCTAGAAGACAACAAACCTTAACTCGATTATGTGACCGTCTTGAACTGCCCTTTGAACCTTCGGGTTTGGGGCAGTACGGCGTGCCACATGTGAGGCGTTGGCTTGACCCTTCTACGGCTGGACCGTTGGTACTGAGGCACGAACGGAATGTTGTTAGACTTATTTCATGTGTTGAGCTATATCGGGAAAACTTGGGTGTTCGATTGTTCGATCGAAAAGTTTAACATTTTCTATTTATCTGGAATGGGATACAATAATTGGAATTCACAAATAGTTATGAGATAACTGAATGAATGTTATAAACATAGCACTTTAGTCTCACTTGATCGGTTGCCACGGAATTTTGATGTGATCAAAAGTCCGTCGCAATCACGTAGCGTACGTGGATACTCGCCGGGTAAACTTAATAGACAGCCTCACTCCATAGCCCCGACCAAGTGACTGTAGGAGAACCCCGTCGCCGAAAGCATCCGTTCGGGTGCTCCCGGCAGCGGTGTTCCGCCTTGGTGCACTTCGTCGACGGTATCGGGGGTACGGCCGCCTACTAAAGTTTGCGACGAGCATTCGATCAGGATGTCGGGAATCTTGTTGAATTGCCCGACTTGATATTGAAAAGTGTTTTCGATAAAGAGACTAAAATGCGGGGTTTATAATTGTTAGGCATGCGATGTCTAAGTAATTCATTTGATTAGGCATGCGATGTCTAAAGAGATTGCGGATTCCAACTGTTGTAGTTTTACACTTTCTTTTCTGTGACCGTAAGTGTAATATGTGATATCGCCGGTTTCGTTGCTATATGTCTACGACAATTGGGATGCGCATATTTACTTACGTTGATGACATGTGATGTTATGTGTTGCTGGATATGTTATATTGGATCGTCGTGTTTGAATAGCCGGGGGTTTTTATGTGAGATGAGTGTTTTTTCATTTTTATTCATGTAAAAACTTGTATGTAATATTCTTTTATTGGGGCGCTTCCAGGTTGCGGAAGTAGTCACCTTTTGTATATTATTTACTTTTCCGCACTAGGATAGACCCAAGGAGGAGGGCACAAGTAACCTGGTTCTGGAGTCCAGTGGGAGACCAACTCGAGGAGTCGAGTCCGGGTCTCCTAACTCCAGAATTGGTAGGGTTGCTTGCCGCTCTCGTAGGGGTCTAGGGGTGTGGGTTTGGCTATTCATCACGACCGTGGAATCCGTGTTTTATACTGGCTCGTATTGAAAACACGGACGTCCTAGTATATCCAATATTTCATATGATTCTTCTGCTGCGATATCTGTGATGTGATCATGTGATGTTCTGTGATAGATACAGTATATAGTATATATGATATATTATATAGACGTTACTTATGTTTTACACCCGTGCTAGCCCTGCCCCGCTCTGTCGTTAGTTACCTAACCTAACGATGCACGAGGGGACATCGAGGCGAATGCGGATGGCATAAGTGTACGTCGTATTTATCTGTGATGTTTAGGTACTTAAATGATGGGACTTCATTAATGTGATTAATGAAATAAAAGAAACCTAAAGATGTTGTAGAATCGAATTTCAAAATAAAACAGGTAGCTACAGTTCTTGCTTTGCACAGCGGTATATATGATATATCCTGCACCTTATTCGATGAGGAAAGGACCGAGATCCCTTCACCGGGAGTGACTCCTTTAGCAATAACTGGCAGATGCTACACACTCGGTTTGTCTTTTGATTGCTTTTAAGTGTTTTTTCTTTGCATAGTGATATATATGATATATCCCGCACCTCATTCGACGAGGAAAGGACCGACGATCCCTTCACCGGGAGTGACTCCTTTAGCAAAACTAGAAAAGCCTCAAAAGCACTCCATTTTTAAAATCATTTGATTCTACAATGATATCAAGTTCATTACGCAATAGGTTTTCAGAAAAACCTGTCGTAGCCCTCCGTCATTTCAGATAAGTACTAGTTAGTATTCGTGCTGCGGTTGTTTGGCATGCGTCAAGGCGTAGTGTACGGTAGCTAACTAGTGCTTATCTGCTTGCATACGATGCGATTGGATTAGGGTATTCGTACGGCGTTGTTTGGCATGCGTCAAGGGTCGTGCGGGTGGGTTTAATTCAATCAAGAAATGTACGGGTTGAACTTGACTAGCAGACTATGGGTTGTTTGGCATGCGTCAAGGTCATAGCGAGCTAGGGGCAAAATATTATCGGGAATTTCAAGTGTTGAAATTTGCAATGAGATTGCATACCTTCTATGAGATAGTTGGATCCCGATACCCGCTGCGAGTAAGAGTTACTCCTGGGAGAGTTTTATACATTACAATTAGCCGATCAAGTAGGTGTCTAGAAAGGTGTCAACGGGGTTACGCCTCTGGAAAAACGAGGTTTACATTAATTAGGTTCGTGCGAAAGCACGGGGGACCTCCCTCAAAGTACCGACACTGGCCTGGCTGAAAGATTGGCGAACTTGTAGTGTGTAATTAATCCCGGCTAGTCTTTCCTTTTAGGGTTTGAAGGAAGATTTGATAAAAAGCAGTGGGAGCCATCCTGATTAGATAAAATAATAACCAATCTATTCTTGCAAGAGCGCACGCTGGGTGTTTTCTTCTCTCTCTCTCCAGGTAGCGACCATATCACGCCTTAATCAAGATAATAAAACGGATTATTGACCGAACCCGCTTGTTATAATGAGCTGGGGAACGTTGGTCCCGCTCCAACTTATAATTGTTATAAGACAGAGCAGGAAATTGGGGATTACCAGAATTCCCGTGCCGCCCAAACGAAGAGAGTGCATGCTGATGCATCATCTTCGGGTCTGTTCATTGCAGAGAACTGTTTCTCAGTATCCTTTACGTCCTGGGTATGTGATACCAGATCAGGATCCCAGATATGTAATCTGTTACATAGGGCTACAGAAAGGTAGAGAACTGAGAACGGGTGATAAGTTTCATGAGGCAGAAAACGGGGCAAGAGTTGCAGCCAAGTCTGTTGGTCACTGTCACCCTGTATTACCAATACATTGATTCTGAACGAATGTTGTTAGATACCGAACCTGATATACAAAATCATATCTATCTCTTTATTAGTAAAGAAATGATAAAATTTTGTATTGTTGGATAATGTTTTGAACATTTCCTATATCAAAAGTTGATCGGTTCAGGCACGTTATCTAAAAGCATTAATGTTCTAAATCAAACCACAGTTCTTAGTATACGGAACACACACAAGAGGAAGAGTTCAGAAATGAACGGATCCTTCTTGAGGCATTGTAGACTAGGTCATATCAATGCGACCCGACTAGCTGGAGTTACATATAGATGCATATTTAAATCAGTTTGAATTTACATCTTGTGAAACTCGCCAGTCATGTCACAAAGATAAGATGACCATAGCTCCGTTTACTGGAAACAGAGAAAGAGTTAATGAACTCTTGGGACTGATACATGATGATGTATGTAAGGTCTCCTGTCTACACATGCCAGGACTGGTTCTTTATACTTCATTACATTCTCTGATGATCTTTCGAGATTCAGACCTATGTTCCTGTTGAAACACAAGTCCGAACCTTTTGAGATATTCACAGAATATAAGCGAGAAGTAGAGAACCAGAATACGGGTATAAGTATTATATCCTATGATGAGATCAAGGAGGAGAATACTTGTGCACGGAATTCCTGGACTATTCTAAAGGAGAATGAGATTCTCTCTCAACATTACTCCTCCGTATACACCATAGCACGATGGTATATCGGGGCGGAGCAGATACACCCTATTTGATATGGTGTGCTCTATGATGAGTAATACTGAGTTACCTTTTTCCTTTTGGGAGTTATGCACTTACGAAGTTGCATACCTATTGAATAGGATTCCAATCAAATTAGATGCCTACCACTTCATATTAGATATGATAAGGGAAGAGCCCATCTCTTAAGTTAGTTAAGATTTGGGGTTGTCCAGCCTATGTCTGAAAAGCAAAATCCGGACAAGCTCGAGGCAAGGTCTGTAATGTAGAACTGGAAAGGTTCCAGCTATACAAACTACAGCTGATGATTTGATAGAACCAAAGGATTCAGTAGATACCAACGAACCTCAGCCTCTCCGCCGATCTAGTAGGGTTCCTCACCCACCTGAGAGATACTTCGGTTTCTCTATGACAGTGGGAGCGAGGAATGCATCATGTGATGATGACCCAACTAGTTTCGAGCTGGCCATCAAGAGTAAGACTCTGTAAGAATGGCTGGATGCTAGGTGATCTGAGATGGAATCCTTATACACCAACAAAGTATGGACTTTAGTTGCTATATCTGAAGGGTTAAATCCCCATCAGGAGCAAGTATATCTTGAGAAGATTACTTGGTGTACATGGAAAAGTTGAGACTTTCAAAGCTAGACTTGTTAAAGGTTTGCATCATTGACCAGGCGTGGATAATGATGAAACCTTTTCAAGTGGCTATGCTTAAGTCCATCCAGATCCTACTTGCCACGGCTACATACCATGACTACGATATCTGGTGGTTGGGTGTCATGACTGCTTTTCTAAATGATGTTTTAGAAGAGTGCGTCTATAAGTACACAGCCAGAGGTCTTCGTAGACAGTGGGAGCAGCGGAAACGTGTGCAAGATGCTTTATATGATGAAGCAGGCATCGCGGAGATGGAACATCTATTTTGATGGATAGGTCAAAGAAGTTGACATCATCAAAATGGTAGATGAACCTTGTATAAACAAAAAGGTAGTAGGGAGTATGGTGACGATCCTCGTAGAGTACGTGGATGACATACTCTTGATAGGGAAGGAGTTTCCTATGCTACGCTCGGTCAATCTCCGCTTATCACAATGATTCTCTACATAGGATCAAAATGATACCTCCTAAATCCTGAGTTTTGGATCTATGAGATAGATCTAACTGGATGTTAGGACTCTCACTAGTTGTAGTGAGACGGTATCAACCGATCCTGGGGAGAATCACTGGAAGGGTTCCAGGGTGATAAAGACGACTGAATGTCAGTCATAGGCATTGTCTTTACCCTCAGTGAAGGGACGGTATGTTGGAAGAGTTCCAAGCTAGATACCGTGACATACTAGACGATAAAGGCAGGATACATCGCTACTTAAGATGCTACCAAAGAGGCTGTTTGGGTGAATATTGGTTCATGAGATGAACTACGTTCCTCCCATTGTGTGACAATGGAGTTGTGGCTTATGCCAAGGAACGCCGGTCCCATCAGTGATCCAGACATATTCTAAGGCAGTATCACCTGATCATGGAGATGGTTGATCTCCAAAGGAGATCGAGATAAGGAGAGTAGACTCAGAGGACAACACAGCGGATCCACTCACAAATGCCTGTTCCCAGAGAGAGATTTTTATGGGATGGTTGAGTATGAGATACTACAACCACTGCTACAGATGGCCCTAGTGCAAGTGGGAGATTGTTAGTTATATGTATGCCCTAGAGGCCATTACTGTACATTGGATGTATATTGTAGTGGATGCTGGGACATATATAGGGAGGACTTTCTTGCTCGACATGATAGTATGCTATCTGGTTACCCTTTACCTTAACATGTATGCTGATTGTCTCTCTGTTACATGTTGGTAAAGCCCTTAGGATCCGTACTTGACTACCTGGACTATGATGCGGATCATACTAGTGGGGACATGGTAGTCTATAAGTACATCCTTCAAAGTCCCTAGTCGTGGGTATATCGAGACGGGGCATCGATATACCGGAGTAGACTAGCGTGTACCTTCTCGACCCATACAGATGGGCGATGGATGATCCCATATCCATTGGTGTTTGACATCAGAGATGATATACGGGTGCTCAGTAAAGACTGGGTACACTGGACGGACTCGCCGAGAACTCCCAGATGGTATTATACCTCACGTCAGATGGCAGTTCTCTGGTGATACTGGTACAGAGTAGTCTGTTGACCCGAGATCGTCATAGAGTCTTGTGTGGTTCCCACTGTGCTTTGATTTCCATCTTACCACGTCCAAGAGGGCGTGCAAAACGGTGGTTTTTGGGTACAGTCCCGAGTCACATGGAGGCAATGAGCGATAGGAGGGGATTCGTCTCTCCCGGTATAGGGAGTTGATGTTGCACTGTGTTCGATTGGCTATAACAGGAAGTCCCTGGCCAGGGCTGCTCAGAGAATTGCTGGTAAGTGTTACCAGTAGTTTCTCGACCCGTTATGAGCCTCATATCGACACGACTTATCGAACTATTGGGGTCTGACGTTTACCACCCCTAGGCGAGATATGCGACATATCAGATGATCAGACCGGACTGTACGGTAGTGTTACTGGTCGGATTCACTGGAGTGTGAGCGGGCTTGCTCGTCGATCTTCAGATCGCTCAATACCCGGGTGGCCGTTATGTTTAGCAGACCGCTTGCGGCTTGTGGGTGCTTGATATGATCATCACCTGCTGCCGGCGTATTGACGAGTCTTTAGAGTCCTACACAGAGGTTTCCTGGCTCAAGCGAAACGAAATAGGAGCGCATATGAGATATGTGCGGGACCGAGAATAATGCGTGTATGTGATACCGTATTCTATTCTCGCGATGAATGTATCGAAAGGTTGTATGCGATATAACCTAGTTATCGAATCAAGGGTTGGTTCGATAAGCCGATACATAGAATACTAGTCGGTTATATGCGATATGACCGGATCGTTAAATCAAGTGTTGATTTAATGATTTAATGCATAATTATATATTTGATATATTACTTTGCATTAACTAGTATTGGTTCACTTTAAATGGATTTTCTCACTCGGATTGTACACATTGTATATGTGATATACTTTTGTGCACTTGATTGTATCATGTTTGATGATACATGTTATGCTAGGGTTTTTGTGTAAAGATCAAACCATGGTTACATGATTATGGTTAGGGTTTTATTTTATTCACTTATTTATTTATCCATTTCATTTTGGAAAATAAATGAGAAGAGAAAAGAATGGTGGCTTTATTTGTTGTTTAGTTGAAGCTTCATGAAGCTTTGACTTTGTCCACCATTCTTATCTCATCCTTAACCCTAACCATTCCTTTAACCCTTGGTTAATTCTCTACACATAACCATAGTTAGAATTATGATAAGTTTTGGTTTTTCTATTCTTTTTAATTAACTTATCATATTTCTTTCTTCATCTTCTTCATCTTCTTCACATGAAGAAAGTTCACTTCATCAATGGTGATTGATGAAAACAAGTGAGAATTCCAATTCTAAAGTCTACCCACTTCCTATTTCTTCATCCTCTACCTCTTGCCAAGTAGTAGAGTGTGTTCTCTTCAAAAGTTTTTGGACTTGGTGAAGTCGGAGCTTGATTTAGCGATGCCTCGACGTAGATCATCTTCGGCACGTCGTCGATGACCTAGCCCGCTTCTTCTCCGATGAAGCCGACGCAAGAGCCCGGATTTCGGATTTGTACAGCGGAGATGACTTCTTCATGGAGCTATGGAGGTGGACAAACGGATCTACAAAGGTTGTATGTCCGTATCCCTTAGTTAAGTGTTAACTAGATTATATTTTCGCCTAGTTTTCTAGCAAACGATCCGTAGTCGGGTTTCTCGGCACCTAGAATTTTTGAAATCGGCATGGTTGATGCCTTGTGAGACCTCATTAGGATGCCTAGGAACCCTACAGCACATATGTGTTGGTTTGTGTATATGGACTTTATTGGATCGTCGTTGATGATTAACTGGGGATGTGAGATGAGTGTTTGTTTTATCTTTCATTCGATGTAAATTGTAATTTGATGTAATATTATTTTGCGGGGCACATCCGGGTTGCAGTTGTAGCCACCATTATATTATTTCTTTTTACTGTTTTCTGCTCCTAGGATAGACCCAAGGTGGGGTACACAAACAACCGGGTTCTTTGAAGTGCCGAGTAGCCTACTCACTTTGCTGAGGGAGATTGCTTCACTTCGGGAATTTGGCGGGTAATTTTCCATACCCGTAGGGGTCTGGGGTGGGGTTTGGCTATTCATCACGACCGTGGAATCCGTCTTTCGTTACAGACTTAAACGAAATGTGATATTCCCAGTATATCCAATATGTTCATCTGTGATCTGGAATGCCTATTATTGAGTGAGACGAATGATTATATATATATTATATATATTAGACGTTGTTTATATTTTGCGTCCGTACTAGTCCAACCCCCACTCTGTCGTTAGTTAAGTAACCTAACTGGTGATGACGGGGCTCCGTGGCAAATGCGCATAGCATAAGCGGACATGTTATTTTCGTTTCTCTCTATAATGATAGGTGTAAATGATGGGACTGCATTATTAATGCATAGCAAACAAACCAAAATTGAACCGTTGGAACAAATTTTAAAACCAATCGGTTATTTAAAACAATAGACTTTTAAATGCGGAGCTTAAACCACTCCTTTTAAAAGCTATCAAGTTCCTTCGATTAAATCAAGTTCACTACGTTCACGGTTTCGCTAAAACCTATCGTAGCCCTCCGTCATTTCAGTTGAATATTCAGTCGTATTCAAGATATGTATATTGGCCTTCGTCAAGGCATAGTGATTGGTAGCTGCTGGATATTCATCTGTAGCATAGATAGATGCGTTGGTTTAGGACAGTCATACTACTTTGTTGGCCTTCGTCAAGGGTGTGTACGGGTGGATTCAATTTAACCTGGAAAATGATGGGCAGAACATGACATGTGACTTATGATATGTTGGCCTTTGTCAAGATCATAAGAGCATGGGGCAAAAATCCACATCGGGAGTTTCTAAAGAAACTGAAACTTGCTGGTGTTGCATACCATTTGGAGAGTGATAATTTTGGTTGGATTCCTTCAGCTTTATCACACAATGATATTTGTATCCCTATCCTACTGTGAGTATTCGCTACAACTCGGGAGAGTTTTTCACTAACACAATCAATGCTATAAACCAAGTAGGTGTTTAAAACGGTGTTAGCGGGGATACACCTCTAGCGAAAAGAGGTTATATAATTAAGGAACTTCGCGAAAGTGTTGGAAAACCTCCCTCGAAGTACCAAAACCACCCTGGCTGAAAGGTTAAGCAAGTATTGTAGGGTGAGATTGTTGTCTATAGTACCATCAAGTCAATTATTGGATCGTAGACACGTGATTGCAATGATTGAGGGAGGACCTATACCGGTAGAACAATCTTACTCGAGATGATAGTATGCTATCTGGTTTGTCTTTATCATCATGTACATGCTTCAGGTGACATTACAGATCACTATTACATGTTGATAGAGCCCATATGATTCATGTTTGACTACCAACAGTATGATGGCGATCATATACGTGAGAGTTGGGTAGTCTATAAGCACATCCTTAAAGTGTCCGTAGTCGTGGGAGTTTCGAGACTGGGCATCGATACTCCGAGAGTAGACTAGTGTATACGGATCGAGACCCCGGCGAGGGGTGATGGCCGGTCTCACAAGCAATTGGTGTCAGTTGGTTCACCTAAGATAGTATACAGATGCTCATAGGCTTATAAGTACACTGGACGGACTCACCGGGAACATGCTAATTTGTATTACACCTATTGTCAGATAGCAGTTCCCTAGTGACATGTGTACAGGTTAGTCTATCGACCTGAGAAAGTCATTTGTTTCGTGTAAGTTCCTACTTTGCTTCGATTCCTACCCCACCACGGCTCAAAGGAGTCGTGCAAACAGGTTTTAGTTGGGTACAATCCTGAGCCACATGGAGGCAGTGAGCGGATCGTCCGGGGATTCGTCTCTCCCAGTATTAGGGGTTGATATTACACTGTGTTTGGAGAGCCATTACACAAATTCCTTGGCCAAGGAAAGTGTGATATACTGGTAGGTATTCCAATGGTTTATCAGTGTTTTCTGTGGTACACTCTGACACGAGTTATACCGCTATTAGGGGTCTGACATTTACCATCCCCAAGGCTCGATATGCGATACTCATAGACAAACGGATCGGACTGTATGGATATTGTCATTGTCAGGCTCAGTAGGGTTTCTGGATGAGTTCGCTCGTCGGCTTCCCTTTCGCTCAATGCCTGGGTAGCCGTTACGTACAGCTAGTGCCACTGACGTGCTTATGGTTAAACCCACTTCCAGCGTATTGACAGTTAGTGATATGTATGCCCTAGTGGCCATTACTGTACATACGATATATATTTTAGTGGATGCTTGGACATATATAGGGAGGACTTTCTTGCTCGACATGATAGTATGTTATCTGGTTACTCTTTAACTTAACATGTACTCTGATTGTCTCTATGTGTTGATAAAGCCCTTAGGATGAGTACTTGACTACCAGGACTATGATGCAGATCATACTAGTGGGGACAGTGTAGTCGCTAAGTACATCCTTCAAATGTTCCTAGTCATGGGAGTACCGAGACAGGGCAACGATACTCCAGAGTAGACTAGCGTATCTGCTTCTTGACACATATGATGGGCGATGGATGATCCCATATCCATTGGTGTTTGACATCAGAGAAGGTATACAGGTGCTTAGTTGAGACTGGGTACACTGGATGGACTCGCCGAGAACTTATAGATGGTATTATACCTCACGTCAGATGGCAGTTCTCTAGTGACACTGGTACAGATTAGTCTGTAGATCCGAGATCGTCATAGAGTCTTGTGTGATTCCCACCGTGCTTTGATTTCCATCATACCACGTCTAAGAGGGCGTGCAAAACGGGGGCTTTTGGATACAGTCCCGAATCACTTGGAGGCAATGAGCGATAGGAGGGGTTTCGTCTCTCCCGGTATAGGGAGTTGATGTTGCGCTGTGTTCGATTGGCTATAACTGGAAATCCCTGGCCAGGGTTGCTGTGATTTACTGGTCAGTGTTATCAGTAGTTTCTCGAACTGTTATAGACCTCATATCGACACGACATATCAAGCTACTGGGGTCTGACGTTTACCACCCCTAGGCGAGATATGAGACATATAAGACGAAGAGACCGGACTGTACGGTAGTGTTACTGGTTGGATTAGCAGGAGAATGTATAGGCTTGCTTGTTGATCTTTTGATCGCTCAATACCTGGCTGGCTGTTACGTTTAGCTGACAGCTTGCAGCTTGTGGGTGTTTGATATGATCATCACCTACTGCCGGCGTATTGACGATTCTTTAGAGTTCTACACAGAGGTTTCCTGGCCCAGGCAAAATGGAGTAAGAGCGCATATGTGATATGTGAGGGACCGGGAATAATACGTGTATACGATACCGTATTAGATTCACGCGATATGAGATATCGGCCGGGTATATGTGATATAGCCGGGTCATCGGATCAAGTGTTGATTCGATGAACAGATACAGATTATATTAGTCGGTTATATGCGATATAGCCGAATTATCGGATCAAGTGTTGATTCGATAATTTAATATATAATTATATATGTGATATATTAAGTTACATTAACTAATATAAGCTCACTTAAAGATTCTTTTTCTCACTTGGATAATACATTGATATATATGTGATATATGTTAATTGTATTATTTTATTTTGACACAAAATATGTTATATATGTGATATATAATATTGTAATAATTTATGGTTACAAATGCTAAATGATTTGTGGAGATTAAACATAGTTAGGGTTTGATTTGGGTTAGCATTTTCTTAAAGCTTCAGAAGCTTTATTTTTGTTTTAAGCTTAGATATTTTTGTGTAGATATTTTCTTAACCCAACCCAAACCCTTTACCGTAGTTCATTCTCTACAAGGTTTAAGTCTTCATGATTGACCCATGCTTGATTTGTAACATAACAATTAATTCATTATTCTTCACATATAAATTTCTTCTTCTTCTTCTTTTGAAAAAAGCTTACTAGATTTTTGGTATGTGATGATTTTGAGTGAGATATTGAAAACAAATGAGAGCTAAATTCCTACTTCATCATACTCATCTATTCTAGCCACTTAGATTAGGGTGTTTGCTTTGCTAATACTTGATTAGTAAAGCAAGAGCTTGGGCTTGAGTTTCTTAATGGTAGGTCATCTTTGTTGTTGAAGATTGGAAGCAAGCTTGCATTTTTCTCTTCATGGAGCCTCTCTTGAGTCGGGGTACATGATAATCGCAGCGAAGGGACCTCAACACGGAGCTTAGGAAGCGAAAGAATAGACTACAAAGGTTGTAATCCCAAACTCTTAGAAGTAAAGTTGTTTACTTGCTTTGTTTACCTTATGTCTCTAGTTATGATCTTGGTTAGGGTTTGTTTTACACCCCAAAATTTTTAAAGTAGCATGATTGATGCTTGCCAAAACCTTGCTAAGGTGCTAAGCTAATCCTACAGTGGTATCAGAGCCAAGATAGAGCATTGGGCATTGTCTAGACGAAATTTGAAGTCCGATCGAACTCCGAAACCCCGTAAAATCCTAGTTTCTGGAAAAAAATTCAAAAGTTGAAATTTTTAATATTAAAAATACTCAGAAAATCATGCAGCGAATTCTAAGGATTACTGTGAAGAACGAAGACACAACTCAGTCAAGTGACCGCGGAACCGCGGCCAAACCATGTGTTTGGCGGCGGTTCCACGGCCAACTTGTAGAGTTAGGGGCTAATACTTCAGGGGTTTATTCTTGGGTACTTTTTCATAATTCTCGGAATTTTTATTTCTATTCAAGTGTTGAGCTTTCTGGGATATATTGGGAACTCGTTGATTCGATAGGATAATTTAACTTCGTTTAACTTTTCCCGGATAATTTAGAACGTGTTAAAAGGTTCGAACGGATATCAATAACTCACTTTTTCCCCTGTCGGAAAATTTCCAAGTGTTGGATTTTTCCTTAGATAAAGAACGTTCAAAGTCGTGCAAGTAACGCGGTGGACCCTCTAGAAGAACACAAACCTTAACTCGATTATGTGACCGTCTGAACCGCCTCTAAAGCTTAGGGTTTGGGGAAGTACGGCATTGCCACATGTGAGGCGTTAGTTTGACTCATCTATGGTTGGACCATTGGTAATGTGGCATTTGATGGATGCTTTTAAACTAAGTACAAGTGTCTAAAAAAGAGGAAAATTTTGGGTGTTTGTTTATTCGATTGGAAAGTTTAACATTGTCTATTTATCTGGAATGTGATACAATATTTGGAATCCACAAGTAGTTATGAGATAACTAATTTGAATGTTATAAATCTAGCAGTTTAGTCTCATTTGATCGGTTGCCACGGGATTTTGATGTGATCAAAAGTCCGTCGCAATCACGTAGCGTACGCAGATACTCGCCGGGTAAACATAATAGATAGTCATGCCCCATAGCCCCGACCAACTGACTGTAGGAGATCCCCGTCGCCAAAAGCATCCGATCGGGTGCTCGCGGCAGCGGTGTTCCGCCTTAGTGCACTTCGTAAATGGCGTCGGGGGTGCGGTCGTCTACTAAAGTTTCCGACGAGCATTCGATCAGGATGTCAGGAATCTTGTTGAATTGCCCGACTTGATATTGAAAAGGGTTTTCGATATTGAGAATAAAATCCGGGGTTTATAATTATTAGGCATGCAATGTCTAAAAATTCATTTTTTTAGGCATGAGACGTCTAAGGAGGTTGCGGATTCCAACTATTGTAGTTTTACACTTTCTTTGTCGCGACCGTAAGTGTAATATGAGGTGTATTGCCGGTTTCGTTGCTATACATCAACGACAATTGGGATACGCATATTTACTTACATTGATGACATGTGATGTTATGTGTTGCTGTGATATGTTATATTGGATCGTCGTGTTTTGAATAGCCGGGCTTTTTATGTGAGACGAGGGTTTTTATTTTCATTCATGTAAAATTCATTGTATATAATATTCTTTTATTGGGGCACTTCCGGGTTGAGGATGACGTCACCATTGTATATTGTTTACTTTTCCGCAATAGGATCGACCCAAGGCGGGGAGCATAAGTGTAACACTTTGAATTTCCGTTAGAATGTTTTTCGTGATAATTAGTAATTGTACGTGTTATTATATATGTGTACATAGGATTATTAGTTATTTAGTCGTGTTAGCAAATTGGAAAATTTTCCCTTGTATTGTACACTTGCACACTTAGCTTTTTTGAGACCTAGGTTTAAAGTGTTAGCCAATTCTTTTGTTGCATGGTTGCTAACTTATCCCCATCATTTTATTCATATCATAACCCTTTTTATAATTCAAATCCTAATAAAAAAGAAATGAAGCATGGTGTTAGATAGAAATTTGACTTTTGACCCCCACATTTTCCTTCTCTTCTCTCTCTCTTTCCCCATCTCAGAATTTCTGCAACTATCCAGCAGAAAAACCTTGCTTTTCTTCATCTTTTCTTCTTCTCTTCATTTCCCTTTGATCCCCAAACAAAACCCTACACAAATCAGCACTTTTCCTTCACAAAACCTTGGAAAAAGGGGCTTTTTGGAGTGTTTGAAGGCTAATCAGCACACCTGAGAGAGGAGCTGGACTTTTGGTGTTTTATAAGGTTTTTAGAAGGTATTAACTCATGATTAGAACTCCTTTTCCTTAAACTTGTAGTATTGTTTAGCAAAAATCTCATTTTTGTGCATTTTTAGTGATATTAAAGGATATTTGTGATTCATATGTTAGATTAGGGTTTTGTTAGTTTGGTTAGCTCTATTATGTGTTATTAGAACTATTTTAGGCCAGGTTTGTTTCAGCTTGCACAGAAATACCATAAAGTTCCATTTTAGAGCAAAAGTGTGGATTTTAACTTGATTTAAAGCTCTGTAGGATCTGTTACTACCCGAGATGTTCCAGAACAAAACTAGATGTTACTGTAGCTTGTATGGGGGGTATAGAATGCACACACCAAGCCTGGAAGCCCACCCCCTACCCAGGCAGCCGGAATATTCATTCTTGCCGCAATTTGCGGCCAGATGGGTGAGTTGGGATTTGGGGTTTAGGCCACTGGAGTCTGCTGCTATGTGGGTTATTTTGGTATATGTAATTTTACAATATCATTTCTGTATAAAAATCTGGAGGTGAATACCTATTTTCCCGTATTTTAATCTTCGCGACACGCGTAATACGTGTGTATGGGTTTTGGGTTTCTGCGTATCGCGACGCGTCGGAGTGGCTTCAGGCGCGTAATCACACGTTTTAGCATATCGCGCACACGCGCGCTTGGTTCACGACATGAGTTACTAGTTCGGCTTTAATGTCGTGTTTGTGTAATTTCAAGCTTATGTATGATGTATTGTGTAATTCTAGGTTCGCAGGCGAGTACGGCGGACGCCGCGCAGAAGGGGAAACAAATTGTTGGCTATACCTAGCGAGAGACTACGGTGAGTAGATTTAACATCTACGGGGATATCGCCCGCATGGCGTTCTACGTCAGGGCTGATAGGACCTTATAGCTACATTTACTTACATTGACTGTGCATGGCTACTATTTACTGCATACTGCATTCCCTGCTATATGGATATAAACTAGAATTGATAGAACACCACTCCATTACTAACGGTCCATGTTGTACGAGCACTATCCTGCATGTTACACATACACCGTTAGTAATTGCCATGACACTCACACAGTAGAATTTCCATCGGATCATTATGTTGTAGCTCATCTATATGTGACTTGACATGATATTCATACTTGATGCATATATCACGTCGGATCATTATGTTGTAGCTCATCTATATGTGACTTGACATGATATTCATACTTGATGCATATATCACATCGGATCGTTATGTTGTAGCTCATCTTTATGTGACTTGACATGATATTCATACTTGATGCACATATCATATCGGATCATTGACTTGCATATTGGTTTGGATTACATGTGATTTCTGGATTTGGGAACCATGGTTATTTCAAATATGTAATCATTTAAAAACCCGGTTCCCTTGATATGATATTTCGGTGCGTCTACCATGTGTTTCCTCGGAGCTAGAGTGATATATGTGAACCCGAATCGAGGAGCTGGTTGAGGCCGATTACGGGTACATGGTGGACCCGGTATGGTACCCCGGGGCGAGAACGGTTTCGCTGTGCAGTAGACGGTGAGCCTGGCAGAGGGACTACTACCTACCGGTGATTGGTTGGACTTGACAGTTATCCGGAGGATACTGATCAGAATCGATAGATGGATGCGGGGTGATCCGTGCTGCCGGGGCCGAGGGCCGATACCGCAGACGGAGCCCGTGGGCGGACTTGGACTGACGGGGCCCGATGGATGAGGATTTGCGTGTCGATGCTGGACACGAGTATTTATGATATTTGGGTGCCGATGTTGGGCACTATTGATTCTCAGAGATTTACAGGATTAGAGGGCCGATGAGTGTGCCGGCGCCTGAGCTATTTGGGGGATCTGGGTGCATTGAGGGACACCGATTATATATTCCACGTTGACATTCCGTGTAGATGTTATATTGCCCATGCTCAGCATTTATTATTTTACCTCATCCTGTAGTTATATTACCTGATAGAGCACTTGCATGATTATTGCACATACTGCTTATCACATATTGATATCATCTGTTGGCATATGATAGAGTAGCGCAGTACATGCATGCTCGCGATTACCTTTATATGTTATCTCTATTCACGAGTTGGCAACGCACCCCCGTTGTGCTACAGTGTTTGCAGGTTGCCCTTCGGAGTAGTCGCGGCAGGCTGCGTTTTGCATCTTTTGACACAGATACCGCCATAGTTGGTGTACTAGCTCTTTTGCTGATAGGTGGGTTTTGTGCGGTATCTTTTTATCTTTCAGTTATGTACATTGTTTTATCTAGTATTCTCCATCTACCATTTATGTATTTGACTTAGAGGCAGTGTGAGGACGATGATGTTTATTATTTGTATTCTGGTGTCGAGCTCGTTGTGAGCCGACTGTACTTGCAGTTTATTCTATCTGTGATGTTCCCACTTATGGATCTTGATCTTCGCTACGGCGTCGTATATTGTTATCTTGGTGATTATTTACATAGATTTCTTAACATGTTAGTAAGTGCTTTCATTTAAAACTTATAACACTTTATACTGTTACTGGTTTGATTTCTGGGTTTTCAGTTCACTTAGTCGCGTTACGCCTGTTGTCGTTACGTGGTTAAGTGCCGGTCACGGGCCAAACTTTGGGTCGTGACAAAGTTGGTATCAGAGCGTAGGTTTTACCTTTCGGAGTGTAGGACGACCCTGGTATGATGGAGTTGGTAGCTGCAGCAGGGTAGCGTAGCGTGTGTATGTTCCGCAGCATACTCACGACACGGTACTCTGCCTACGCGACCTTAGGACTTGTTGATTTAAATTCCTTCTTGAGTATATACATTCTTGCGATTCGATTTCCGTATCCTTATCGAATCCTATTGTTCCTTTCAGCCATTATGCCACCAAAGACTACGAGGGCGCAGAGAGTGGCCGCGAGGGCCGAGATTCGAGTTGACTCATCCGAGACGAGGACTGATCCGGGTAGTACACCGGTTGTGCCCGAGCAGGCTGTTCCTGCCGTGACAGATCAGATTGCTATGTTAGGAGCTGGTGTGCAGGAAATACGCCAGACGATGGGATCCAGTATGCAGGAGATGCGCCAGATGATGGGATCTCTAGTTGAGACACTTCGAGTGCAGCGACCAGAGGTAGTTGCACCCGTTGCAGAGACCGCGGTGGTACCCACAGTGCAGGCAGTTGCACCTGCGACTACAGAGGTTATTACAGTATCGCTGTCAGAGTTTATGAGGCTGAAGCCTCCGGTCTTCACAGGCACCGATGTGGCCGAGGACCCACAGTCTTCCATTGATAGAATGGCGCGGATATGTCGTTCACTTAGATGCTCAGATGCGAGATGGGTTGAGTTCGCGAGCTTTTTCCTGGAAGGTCTTGCGCAGAAATGGTGCGAATCAGTCGAGAAGGGTAGAGCTGTAGGGTTCCTAGGCACCCTAGTGAGGTCTCACAAGGCATCGAACATGCCATTTTCAAAAATTCTAGGTGCCGAGAGACCCGACTACGGATCGTTTGCTAGAAAACTAGGCGAAAAAGCTAACTAGTTAACACTTAACTATGAGATACGGAAATACAACCTTTGTAGATCCGGTGCTCCACCTCCATAGCTCCGCAACGAAGTCATCTTCGCTGTCCAAAAAGAATCCGGGCTCTAGTGTCGGCTTCGTCGGAGAAATGGCGAGCTAGGTCGTCGATGTCCATGCCGAAGATGATCTACGTCGAGGCATCGCTAAATCAAGCTCCGACTTCATCAAGTCAAGAAACTTGTGAAGAAAACACACTCTACTACTTGGCAAGAGGTAGAGGATGAAGAAATAGGAAGTGGGTTCAATTTAGAATTGGATTTCTCACTCTTTATCATCAATCACCATTGATGAAGAAAGCTTTTTCTTCATGAAAGAAGATGAAGAAGAAGAAGAATATTGTGATAAGATTATTCAAAAAAGAAAAGAATAACAATACTTATCATAATATTAACTCTAGTCAAGTTGGGCAATCGTCCTTGGAGAGAGTGACTCCGTGGCAAGCGGGTAAGGCACCGCGCTTGGAGTCTTCCATACTAAACCTCTTTAGGATGGTGTTGATGTACTTGGTTTGGGACAATCCCAATAACCGTTTGGATCTATCCCTATAGATCCGTATGCCTAATATGTACGTGGCATCACCCAGGTCCTTCATGGAGAAGCTTTGTGATAAGAATGATTTGATCGACTGTAATAAAGGAATATCATTTCCTATCAGAAGTATGTCATCCATGTACAATACGAGGAATGCGACAGATCTACCTACAACCTTTTTATAAACACAAGGTTCATCTGGATTTTTGATGAAATAAAATTCTTTGATTACATCATCAAAACAGATGTTCCAACTCTGTCACGACCCGAAAGTACGGAACGTGACCGGCACTTAGATTACGAAGCGTCTAGAGGCGCAACGTAACCTAAGTAAGCCGAAGCCCAGAAATCTGAACCATAAAAAGAAGAAGAAGTAAAGGAAAACATGTAGAAAACAAGTTTAAAAGCAACATCCAATTTTCTCAAAAATTTCGGCAGAGTCTCCTTTGTGAAAACTGGCCCCAAACGGGTACAAACAAGAATAATATATATATACAAACAATAAAAAGCATCCCCAAACAGGAGCTAGCTCTACGCCAAAAGGCGGAAACAACCACACCAATGCACAATATTATACAACGCCGAAGCGCGAGGCTCAAAACTCACAAGAAAACAAAACCACCGGATATCGTAATAATACAAGCGCGACTCTAAGGTCGAAATAAATAAATGGTCCAGTAAACTATCAAGTAATACAAGTTTGGTTGATGGAGCTTTCTAGATACAAATGAAATAATAAAAGTACAATGGCGGTCCAAATACAAGTGAACCAACCTACCGTGCAAATCACCCTGAGTAAAAAGATGTGCCAGCAAGCTGCCAGGAAAACCTGTATATCGAACCTGTAATAAAATTTGGCACAACGGGGGTGAGTTGCTAACTCGTGAGTAGAAGATATCTGCGAAAAGAAATCGAATGCACGACGCTGTCCTAGGTCATAATAATATACTAATATACTACTAGTCATCAAGTAAAGGCAGAATAATAAGCTACGTGTAAGTGCAAATGCTCCTTTCTCGTGTCAGTGCCTCATATAGTACTATGTCATGTGAATGAGTATGCATGCACCATGAATGTGAAATAACCAATCCTGAAATCTAGATATATCTGTATAAGAAATCTTTAACTTTTATCATGGTAAAATATGTATAGAAATCTGAAATATGAACGATGAAATCCATGGAAATCCGTGTCAAGCATCGACACAAAACATGTAAATCTCAAGTCTCAATACCTCATAATCTCAATATCTCATAGTCTCAATATCTCGGGCTCCGTCAGTCCGGATCGGACCATATCATCAAATCTCACGACAACGGTCGGTATCCTCCGGATATCCGCCGTGCCAGACATCACCGGTAGGTAGTCCTCCCCTGCCAGGCCCATCGTCTACAACTCGATCTTCTTGCCCCGGGGAACCATACCGGGCCCACCATGTACCCGAGACGGTTCATCCATTCCTCGAATCGGGTCTCGAAATCTAACAGAAAATATGAAATCTCATGGTGGACGACACATACATCACGAGAAAACCGCATCTTATGTTTTAAAAAAGAGAGGAGGAGAGAGAGAAGTTTTTATATATTCTTGCGATTTTTCCCAAAAATCCAGAAATCTCATAGAAATCCAAAATCCCAAAAGCATGAGTAAGTATATGATAAGTGTCGGCATATGCCCCATAATACTGCATGATAACATGAAAATGCGAATGCATGAAATGTCTAACTAATAAATACCATGTCTATACTAACACCAGAAAGCAATCACAATATTATATCGATCTAGCTATTAGCTGATTGTATCAATAAAAGATAATATGATCTAAACTGTACGTGATATAGCAATTACCGATGATGATGTGTGTGAGCCGACAAATATGTGTGCGTGGAATATGCACATCATCGGTAATGGTGCTAGTGTCCTAACAGGCAAAGTTTTATTCTGATTACAGAAACATATGAATGAACATGCACCATTATGATTACGGTATGAATGTAAAGACGGATGTGTAATAACCACTCATCTATGATATACAAGTATAAATACAACTATATGACTCGAGCCTAAACTAGTGTCCATATAACCTCCTAAGGAACTAAACCTAAGAAACTAGTCAATAAGAAATAAGAGTCTACCTAAGGTCTGAATCCATATCTCTAATAGTCGGCGATCCAGCCTCAATAGCGTCACGTACGTAGTACGGCTTCCTCGAATCAAGAGTGCGAATCAATTATCATATCTATGCCTCGTACGGTAAAATCCATCGTACGGCATCCCAATATCGGGGTACGGGTCAAGTATCACCTGCGTGTCTCATCATTTGTATAATATCATCATCAACACATGTCAAGATCAAGGTGCTATACAGTAATCGCATACATCAATCATATATCATTGTCAGCTTAAATATACATCGTTAATTTATCCTCAGAAATATCATGTCATATGTATCATATTGTGATTAAGTCACACTTATATGATATCATATCAGAATTTCAGGCACAGGTTACGGTCCGGGTTCTATTTTAGAGTCCCATATACTTAAATATCATCACCGCCCTTTATTATTTATGTATACCTATTCATTATCTCATTTCCTGATGATCCGCTAACATCATAACACGACCGTAAAGCCAAGAATCACGGCATCAAGCCCAGTTATATTGTTTCATCCCCGTGTATCATATCACATCCTTGTATCACATATACGTATTGTGTGTATATATATATATATATATATATATATATCTACACCTAGTCCTATATATATATATATATATACACATACACGTATACACCACATCGAGTCTCAGTGTGTGCGTGTGTGTATCTACCTGAAACCTACGAATCTTCTCCAAGATATTCATCCTCGGGTAAGGTCTCTCTAAATCAATCTAGTCCAACCTAAGGTCACTACTAGGGTCCTACTCACAGAAATTCTAAGGTCACGTCTGGCTTCCTAATGACAATAAGTACTATCCCTATTCTACGTTTGCGGGTGTGCTAAACACCATCCACCCGACTTCCCCCCGTAGATATACATCTACTCACCTGGTCCTTGTCTGCGGAAGACGGTGTCGCCATCCTCTTCTTCATCGCCCGCAGTCCACGTAAGGGGTACCTCCACAACATGAAATCCAAACATGAAAATAAGCCTCTAAAATGAATGCTTTCCATCTCCAAAATCCATGTAAAGATGAGCAAAGAATAGAGGGTAGGAATTAATTAGGATTTTTGTGGGTTTGTTATTGAATTTTTGATGATTTTTGATGATTTTTAATACAAAAATGATGGGGGGAAAATTTTGGGGCTGCCCATGGTTGTGAGGCCGGCCATGAGGTGAGGAAAAGTGAGGAGAGTGAGAAAAGGTGAAGAAAAGTGTAGAAGGTTTCACAAAAATATCACACAATTAAGTCTTTTCATGAATTTATTTAAAAATTCTTTATTTTCTTCACTCCATTTGACCTAGAATGGTCTAGAACCATTGTAAAATTTTGAAAATAAATTTTTCATGAAACACACTTGATTCTAATATGTAATGGTTCACTTTTGCTAATTAAACCCATTCAAATTTGTAATTTACACTAATTTAATGTAAAAATAAAGCTTATGTTAATATTTAAAATAATTAATTTAAGAAAAATATATAATTAAACTAAAAATTTATAAGTGGCTAAATAAACACCATTTACTAGTAATAACATAATTAAAATAGGTATTTTTAAATTTATAGTGAAAAATAATTACGGTTTAGTTTTATGAAAACTACGTTTTATTTTACCGAAAATTATAAAATTCACTTAAACGATTTTATTTATTTAATTAATTATTTAATTATTTTTAAAATGTTACAAACTCTGTGATGCCTGCTTCAATTCATAAATGGGTTTAAGCAACTTACATGTTTTTCCGCTGCTCCCACTGTCAATGAAGCCCTTTGGCTGATCTATATAAACCCATTCATCTAAATCACCATTTAGAAATGCTGTTTTAACATCCATCTGCCAGATTTCATAGTCATAGTGAGCAGCAATAGCAAGTAGGATCCGAATGGTTTTAAGCATGGCTACCGGTGAGAAAGTCTAGTCATAGTCCAAACCTGGACTTTGGCGAAAACCTTTCGCTACCAACCTTGCCTTATAGGTCTCCATCTGTCCATCTACTCCGATCTTTCTTTTAAAGATCCATTTGCAGCCTACAGGTTTTATCCCCGAGAGTACATCCTCCAAAGTCCATACTTTGTTGGTGTACATGGACTCCATTTCAGATCTCATGGCATCTAGCCATTTAACAGAGTCACCACTCGTGATAGCTTGATGAAAACTGGCAGGATCATCATCATCTATGATGCAATCTTCTCTATCACCATCAATGAGAAAACCGTAGTATCTCTCCGGTGGACGAGAAGTCCTACCAGATCTACGGAGTGGCTGAGTTTCATTAGATTCTGTTACAACATCAGTTTCAGCCAAGTCGTCATTTATAACTTGTGTTTTTAGAAGCTCTTCTAGATCTACCACATTGCCATCAGCATCATTTGGAAAAATCTCATTTTCTAAAAATATGGCATACTGAGAAACAAACACCTTTTGTTCCTCCTTGTGATAGAAAAGATACCTAAACGAATGTTTTGGATATCCCACAAATATACATTTGACCGATCGTGTCTCTAGTTTGTTTGGATTCTTCTTTTTGACAAACGCCGGACAACCCCAAATCTTAACTCGTTTAAGAGATGGACTCTTCCCATGCCATATCTCATATGGAGTGGTAGACACGGTCTTGGTTGGAACTTTGTTTAATAAAAAAGCTGCAGTTTCCAATGCATGCCCCGAAAAGGAGAGGGTAACTCAGAATCACTCATCATGGATCGTACCACATCTAATAGGGTACGATTCCGTCGCTCTGACACACCGTTGTGCTGTGGTGTGTAAGGGGGAGTGAGCTGAGAGAGAATCTCATTCTCTTTTAGAAAGTCCAAGAATTTAGTACTTAAGTACTCTCCACCTCGATCTGATCGAAGTATCTGGATTCTCATTCCTGTTTGGTTTTCTACTTCAAGTTTGTACTCCTTGAATTTCTCGAAAGCTTCAGATTTTTGTTTTATGTAAAACACATGACCAAATCTTGAGAAATCATCAGTAAAAGTTATGAAGTTGGAAAAACTACCTCTTGCATGTGTAGACATTGGCGCACATACATCACTATGTATGAGGCCTAGGAGCTCAGTAGATCTTTCTCCGTGTCCAGTAAACGGAGTTTTGGTCATTTTACATTTGATACAAGACTGGCAAGTTGCATAAGATTTATACTCAAAAGAATTTAAATATCCATCTTTATAAAGCTTGTTTAGTCTTGTTTCATAAATATGACCAAGTCTACAATGCCAAAGAAAAGCTTCATTTATATCTGAAAATTTTCTTTTATTTGTGTGTTGAATGTTGAAAACTGTGTGTTGATTAAGGACGTATATCCCGTTATTTAGTGTTCCACAACCAATCAACTCTTGATTAAGTCTAATGTTCATAACATTGTGTTGCACAGCAAAATGATATCCTTCGTTGTCTAACAAAGAAACGGATATAATATTACAAAGCATACTTGGCACAAAATAACATGGGTTCAAAACCAATATACAACCCGACGGTAACCCTAGGTGATACTCTTCCACTGAAACTGCATTTACATTGGAACCATTTCCAACCTGGAGAGTATGATCACCTGTCTTCAAAACTCTGCTATTTCTCAACGCCTGCACAGAATTGCAAATATGAGAACCCGAACCGGTATCTAATACCCAGGAAACAGAGTTAATAGAAAAACAGTTTTCAATCACGAACACACCTGAAGCTGAAGTATCACCATGCTTCTTCTTGAGTTCAAGGTACTCAGTACAGTTCCACTTTCAGTGTCCCGTCTTCTTGCAATGGAAACATTCTCCTTTCCCCGATTCCCCAACATTGGACTTGTTTTTCCCCTTAACCTTTTGACTCCACCCTTAGATTTGGTGGGTTTCTTTTTCATCTTTCCCTTGGCCTTAGCCTTTGGGCGAGAGGAGGAATATGGCCCAACACTCAAAACGGGAGTCTTCACTGACTTCAGCGTGCTCTCTGAACTCCTTAACATATTAAGGAGTTCAGATGGTTCCTTCTACATGTTGTGCATGTTGAAGTTAAATATAAATTGAGCAAAGGTGGAGGGGAGAGACTGCAGAATAATATCCGTATATTGCTCATTGTCCATTGTCCACCTAAGGTCCTCAAGCTCTTCTATGAGAGCTATCATCTTCAGAACATGGTCTCCTACTACTGTGCCAGTGGCCATTCGCATCTGAAACGGCTTTCTAGATGCTTCGTATCATAATACACAAGATTGCTCTCCATACAACTCTTTTGTATGGAAGAATATGGATTGTACTTCTATATTCTCGTGCTGCTTCTGATGTGTGTTATCCATCGATGCAAGCGCGAGGCATTGTGCCATGGAACAGTCAGCGTCCCATGTCTTGCGGATTTCCTTATCCGCAACTCATGATTTAGGACGTGGGCTGGACGGGGTTGGAGCGGTGAGGACATATGATACCTTATCATAAGTCAAGGCAATGTTGAGATTCCTCAGCCAATCCTTATAATTGGTCCCATTCAGTTTATTTTTATCTAATAGAACCTTGAGTCCTGACAATTGTATCTGCTGTTAAGAGAGAGAAAAGAATACATTCAGCGAAAGCTCTTGCAAAGATTAGATTGGTTATTATCTTCTCTAATCGATGTCTCCCACTGTTTTTATCAAATTTTCTTTAAAACCTTTAAAAAGAAAACTAGCCGGGATTAATTACATTCTACAATTTCGCTAACTGTTCAGCCAGGCCGGTGCCGGTACTTGAGGGAGGTTCCCCGTGCTTTCCCACGGACCTAATTAAAATAAACCTCGTCTTCCCAGAGGCGTAGCCCCGTTTGACACCTTTCTTGACACCTAATGTGTTAGCTAATTGTAAAGTACAAAACTCTCGTGGGAGCAACTTTTGCTCACAGTGGGATCGGGATCCTACTATCATATAGAAGGTATGCAATCTCATTGCGAATTTCAACTTTTGAAATTCCCGATATTATTTTTTACCCCTAGTACTCATGACCTTAACTATGGTCAACATATCATAAGTACTTAGTCAAGTTCTTCCCGTCATTTCGTGATTAACTAGACCCACCCACATGACCCTTAACTAAAGTCAACATAATCATATGAATGTCCTAACTAATCTGCATCATATGCAGTGTAGCAAGACATCATTTAGCTACCGTACACTGTGCCTTAACTAAAGTCAAAATACGCAGCACGAATACTAAGTACTGTACTTCCTAAAATGACGAAAGGCTACGGATAGTTTTTAAGAAAACTTTTAACGCTTTGAACTTGATATCGTTGTAGAATCCAATAGGTTTAAAAGGAGTGGCTTAAGCTCCGCATTTTGAAACTTGCTTTTTCGTAAAAAGGCCGAGTGTGTTTCAAATCCGATTCTATAACAAATTTTTAGGTTCATTTATCATTACATTAATCTCATTAATGTAGTCCCATCATTTAATTCCTAAAGCCATCACAAAAAGAAACGAAAATATAACGTACGCTTATGCAACTCGCATTCATCACAGTGTCCCGTTATGCACCGTTAGGTTACTTAACTAACGGCATACCTGGACGGGGCTAGCGCGGGCGCAAAACATAAGCAACGTCTATTATATATCATATATATAATATTCCATTCGTCTCAGATATATATTAAAAGATCACATCAGATAATAAAAGCAGCAGAAGCACATTTAATATAGGAAATCTAGGATGTCCGTATTTTGTATTTAGCCAGCAATAGAAAATACGGATTCCACGGTTGCGATGAATAGCCAAGCCCACACCCGTAGACCCCTACGAGAGCGGCAAGTGACCCTACCAATTCTAGAGTTTAGGAGACCCGATCTCGACTCCTCGAGATGGCTTCTCACTGAACCCTAGAACCCGGTCACTTATGCCCTCCTTCTTGGGTCTATCCTAATGCGGAAAAGTAAATAATATACAACACTGGTGACATCAACCTCAACTCGGAAGTGCCCCAAATAACAGAATATTACATACAATTAAATTTTACATGAATGCAAAGAAAACTCTCATCTCACATAAAACTCCTGGCTATTCAATCATGACAATCCTGCACATCAAATCTCAGCAACACAGAATATCATATATCATCAACGTAAGTAAGTATGCGTACCTCGATTGTCGTTGATGTATAGCAACGAAACCGGCGATACACTATATACTACACTTACGGTCACAGAGAAATAAAATGAAAAACTACAACAATTGGAACCGTAACTACTTTTAGACAACACAAACCAGGAATATCACATATACAAGATTTCATGCCTAACAATGTAAAGCTCACATTTAGGTCTCATCCATGAAAACACCTTTTCAAAATAAGCCGGATAATTCAACAAGATTTCTGATTATTCTCGAGACCGAACTGCTAGATTTACACGCAACAAACAAATTTGTAGATTCCAATTATTGTATCACATACTAATAAACTAGGCGCAGTTAAAACATTCGATCGAACGATTGAACACCCAAAGACTTCTCAGAAAGCTCAACACTTGAGCAGTTTTAAAAATTACCAGAAATTGCAAAAAGTACATACGGGCCAACGCAAGAAAGTACAGCCCCACCTGCACCAAAGGCGCCGCGGAACTGCTGCGGAATGACCATTCAAGCTGCGGTTCAATGGTCCTTTAGTGGAGTTAGTGGTTCATATTTCTTGTGGGCCCATAAAATACCCTGCACGATTTTTTGATTATTTTTAATGTGAAAAAATCCACGTTTTTGAAAAAAGTCCAGAGAGCTCCCCCCGGGCTTCGTATTTCGTTCGTTCGAGGTTTTTAACGTCATCTAGGTTACTCTAAAGCTCTAGTTTGGCTCTGATACCACTGTAGGGTTTCCTCATCACCTCGTATAGGGTTTGGAAGCATCACACATGCCACAACTTTGATTTTATGAGGTGCTAAGTAAACTTAACTAGGAATCTAACTAGAAATATTGAGTAACAATTCTTAGTATCACATATAAAAGATTATCTATCATTAAGTGGAGAGACTACAACCTTTGTAGACCTCCTAAGGCGACTCTTTGGATCTCCTACGGTTTGGAACGGCTCGCTTGAACGCTTCCAAGTCCACGACGATCCACCCGATGTCCTTTGCTCAAAGCTTGTTGCTTCACTTGATCTATGAAATCCTTGAAGCAAACACCCTACACAAAGTAGCTAGAGATGTGTAGGATGATGAAGTGGTTTATGTTCTCACTTAAAACCCCTTCCTTCTTTTAACCTCACTCAATTTTAGAACTCAAGAGAGAGCTAGAGAGAGGAAGATGAAGATGGTAATTCTTTTATTTTGGATGAATAATAATTCATAAGGATAATGAGATATATATATATATATATATATATATATATCATAACACAAACCATGGTTAATATAAATATCTAGATATTTTGTGATGAGTTAAAGAGCAAAGGAAAATAACCAAGGTTAATTCAATGGTCAACCAAGGAAGTGTGTAGAAACAATGAGTCATTTGTAAAGAAATGAGTCATTAAGTTAATTTCCTTTATCTTTAACTTAAAACAAAAATATGTATATATATAAATATGAACCATGTGAGTCTTGCATTTCCATCTTTGTTGTATCATCAACCATGATACAAATGCATGTATGTATTTGTGTATGCACATCAACATGTACATATACATGCATGCATCCATCATAAGAAAAGAGTTTAAAAAAATGAGATAAAAGTCAATATTAAATCAACACTTGATTTAATAAACCGGTCATATCTCATACGACCCGACCAATATTAAACGCCCGATTAAAATACGGTATCATATACAGGTGTTTAATCGAGCTCCCGCACATATCTTATATGCACACCACATCGTTTCGCCTGAGCCAGGAAACTTCTGTGTGGGACTCTATGACTCGTCAATACGACAGCAGTAGGTGATGATCATATCAAACACCTACAAGCCGCAAGCGGTCAGCTAAACGTAACGGCCACCCGGGTATTGAGCGATCAGAAGAAGAACAAGCGAACCTGTCAAAACTCCCGTCAATCCAACTGGCAACACTTAGCGTACAGTCCGGTCTCTTCGTCAGATATGCTGCATATTGAGTCTAGGGATGGAATCATCGACCCTAATAACTCAATAAGTAATGCCGGTATATGGTCTATAACAGATCGAGAAACTACTGATAACACTTATCAGTAATATCTCAGCATCCCTGGCCAGGGACTTCCTGTTATAGCCAATCGTGCACAGCGCAACATCAACCCCCAATATCGGAAGAGACGAAACCCCTCCTATCGCTCATTGCCGCCATGTGCCTCGGGACTGTACCCAAAATCCATTTGTTTGTACGACTCAGCAGAGCCGTAATAGGGTGGAGATCAAGTTACAGTGGGAGGACACACAAGACTATATGGCGATCTCGGGTCTACAGACTGGCCTGAGAACTGCTATCCGACGTATGATATAATACCACATAGGAGTTCTCGGTGAGTCCATTCAATGTACCCAGTCTTACTGAGCACCCGTATACAGTCTTTGGTGTCAGCACACAAGATGGATATGGGATCATCCATCGCCCATCATATGGAACAAGAATTGTATACGCTAGTCTATACTGGAATATCGATGCCCTGTCTCGATATACCTACGACTAGGAACATTTCAAGGATATGCTTATAAACTACAGGTGTCCCACTAGTATGATCCACATCATAATCCCAGTTGTCAAGCCAATATCCTTAGGGCTTTATAAACATGTACCAAATGAGTAAAAACATGATCAAGTGAACATATGATAAAGAGAAACTAGATAGCATACTATCATGTCGAGAAAGACTGTCCTCTGAATATATATATTTATATACACATCAGTACATACAATATCATATAATGGCCTCTAGGGCATACATATATCCAACACAAGCATGCAGTGCGATGAAACATCATGAATATACAGAAAGCGATGTAGTAACAGCAACACTGAAGAATAAACCTACCCGATATACGAGTCATACCATTTGGTATTTGAAATACTCACGATCCTCCACTTTGAAAATGAGTATGACTCGCGCCCTGTTAAAAGGGTAATGGAATCCACCTAAGTCTGAGTCGATCTATATACATAGCTAGTAGTTAGTGATCTCGCCTCAATGGTATCACGTACGACACAATTACTAATAAGACATCCTCGAGTCAAGAGTGTGGATCTATCTGTAAGTCTGCGGTAGCGCCCCGGCCGTCGATCCGAGGCAAAATGCGGAAACAAAAACTTTTTCTAAACTTGAAACTGGCGCTATCGCAGATATTAATCCCGGATCGAACCATTAACCTATAACTACCAAACTAGAGAAGGGTTAGAAAAGCTATACCGATCGATCCGTGTCCTTCTGTCTTTGGCCACCAACCCAAGCTCCTCGCGGCATCTCCGATCTCCGGTCTTCTCGTCGGAAGGGTACCACATCAATGAGACTTTTTACGGGCTTCCGTTTCGTCCGAAGCAACTCGGACACGAGGTGTAACGTTTTGAAAATCGTTTCGGTGAAATTTCGGAAAATCGGTAAAATAAGGGGTTTTCTGTAAAAAGTAAAAATACAAATATCTTTATTATAAAATTAACTATACATATTCTAGATATGTAATTGCTAGTATTTGGTGTTTATTGAGCCACTGGTGAAATTTCAAATTTTCTGAAAAATTTTCCGAAATTAATTATTTTAATATTATTTTAAGCCGTCACTAATACATTTAATTAGGGAAAATTACAAATTGGAATGGGTTGATAAAAATTTTATAATTCATGACACACTAATCTGGCATGCAAAATATTGTTTCTGAAATGAAATGGTTTGGCAAAACGGTTTAGAAAATATCGAAGAAAAATGCTTAATTAGTGAATTTAGTGTAAATGGTTGTTTGGGGTATAGTATTTATCATTTTCCCTCACCCCCCCCACACACATACTCACACACCCTCATTTCTCCTCCTCTTTTCTGCTGAAATCAGCAGCCCTCCCCAAACATTTCCCCACTTCTTTTGGTAAAAGAAAGATAAAGAAAAGAATGAATGAATAAAGAAAGTCAAATGAGGCATGGGCTTTATTTTCTTCTCACTTTTCCCACCTCACTCTCTCTCCTCTCTTTCCCACACATGTGGCCGAACCCTCCCCTTCCCCAATCAGCAGCAGCCCCTCCCAAATCCCCTCTCATTTCTCATCAAAAAATTTACAAAAAATGCTTCAATTTCCATCAAAAATCAAGCTAAAATCCAAATCAACCTCCTACCTATTTTTCCTTGGCTACTTTAGCATGGATCTAGGGATCAAGATTTCAATTTGGCAGGCTAAGTGTGCTTGAGAGATCTTCAAATTAATTGGGTATAATTCTAACCTTTTTTCTTAATTTGTTGTTAATTGCTTATAGTTAGCTTAATTAAGTGTTAGTTATGTTTTAAATGGGTTCAATTGCATGTTTAAGGAATTCAAGTTAGGGTTTTGTTTTGAAGTTGAGTTGTGATCAATTGTTCATGGTTATGTGATGTGGGATAGCATCTTAAAATTTGTTAAAACTAATCTTGTTGCCAATTACAAGTTGTTACTTGAAAAATGTCCAAATTAAGCTTTTTTATCTAAACTAGGTTTTTAGAAATTATTGAAAATGTGAAATTTAAAATCTAGTTAGGGTTTTTCTAAATTGATTATGGTTTTAATATGGATATTAACATGTTAGTGGAATGCTAAAACTAATCTAGTTGCTAGTTTACAAATTGTTGCATTAAAGAGTTAAAATCAGTATTTTTGCAAACTAGATTTTTTGAACGTATATAGTTTGGTGAAATTAAATCGTGGAAATGGTTTGTATAGCTTATTTAAGTTATTTAATAAGTATTATAGCCGCTAGATTTGTTTAAACATCGAGTTTTGTACTAAAACGGGTAATTTTTGCTTGCTAGATTTTCGGAAAAATGGCTTTTCAAGTGAATTTGGGTTTTTTTGTGAATTTTAGCCTATTTTATATTATAATTAGTGTTCGTGAATGCGCAAATGAGTGTGTTTGTGTTTTTCTCGTTGGTTTGACATTTGTACAACGACATCGAGGGTTAGTTTGGCTATTCTTGCATGCGTAGGTGATAGATTTTGACCTATGCGTGATACGCATGCCGACTTGATTTTCGTATGCTGTTTCGATATCGAATTTGGTTTTAATGCGAAACTGTGCGTTATGATATGTTGGTACCCCATGTGGACTTCGAGACGACAAGCAAGCGTGTGGCGACGTCGGCACCGGCGAGCGAGGACCAGGTGAGTAGATTTATATCTACAGGGAAAAGTCGGGTGGATGGCGTATAGCACCCCCGCAGTTCGTAGTGATGTATACGAATACGTATACACACACATATATATTGATTATATTATTGAGTTTATTGATGATAAAGATAGATTTTAGGTTTGATTGGATAGGTTTAGGGTTGCGAGACCTAGAGTAGAGGTTGCACCATATTTACACAGACACATACTTGCATACATTCTTCTTTCATATATGTCTTTATAGGGTTATATTGTTATGTGTTCACATGGGTATGGGACTTTGTGTTCACATACTGGATTTGAGGATAGTATTTGGGATTTGAGATGAGTCGATAAGATTTGATTGAGACCGCGAGAACGGTGATATGGCAGGATTCGTACTTGAGATACGTCCTGATGTTATAGCGGATCTTGGGACGACGATACGGGTGAATAGTGTTATGCATTGAATGGTTAGCTTATGATCGTGATATGAGATAAGATATGTTAAGATATTCATAATAGGTCGCATTAGGCGATGTATACCTCTTTATGACGATATATGATGATGATATCGGTTTGTATGAGGCTGTAGATCAGCAGTCAGATCATGATTAGATTGAGGATATTAGTATTGTACTAGACGTAGATCAGTACCCCGGATTATGATCTTTGATAAAAAGGATACCAAATGATTAATTTGATGAATATGATACTGACCCGTACCCAGATTTAGGATGTCGTACGACAGATTTACTTACGATCTATATATTGATGTTTAATCCGCGCTCTTGGCTTGGGAATATTTGATTATAGGTATGGTATCGGATGTGATATTATCGAGGCGGGATCACCGACTAATATTTGTATATATATATATATATATATATATGTATCGACTCGGGTGTTAGGCGGTTTCCATACCTTCAGTAGCCAGTTAGCTTAGCCTTTAGTTTAGTGTAGTTGTTAGACTAGATTTATATTAAATATAGATTGTTATCTTTGTGTCTAGTATTTAGCTCTCGCTCATTATTGTTGTTCGCTCCGCATCGCATGCTTATATTATGTTTCATATTCTATTGTTGATATTATGCTGTTAGTACACCAGCACCATTACCGATGACGCGTATGTACCACGTACACTTACTTGCCGGCTCACACACATCTTCATCGGTAATTGCCATGTCATGAACACTTTAGAAAATACTATTTCATTTGACATAGGTTGTTAGCTAATAGTTTAGACATGATATTAGTATACTTGCCTTATATGCTAGTTTAGACATTGTAGTTATTACTTGCTACTTCATGCATACTACTGTTATTCATTGTTATGCCGCATTCATGGATTCTCATGACTATATTCATGGTTTTACATGCTATTGATGATTTAGATTCGGATTTCCATGAGATTTTCTGGATTTGGGGGAAAACCGCAAAACTTATATAAACTTCCTTTCTCTCTTTTTAAATAAAAAGTGCGGTTTTCCCATGTTGTATGAGTCGTCCACCATGAGTTTGCTGATAGATTTCGAGACCCAATTCGAGGAGATGGAGGAACCGTTTCGGGTACATGGTGGATCCGGTGCGGTACCCCGGGGCAAGAGGATCGTAGATGATGGCGATGAGCCAGGAAGGGGAGCACTACCGACCGGTGATTTTACCCGACGCGTCGGATATCAGGAGGATACCGTCGTGGTCTTGAGATGGATGGTAGGGGACGGTATGGACTGGCGGCGCCCTAGATATTGTGATTGAGACATTGAGATTTTGAGATATTGAGGTACAGAGATTGCGACACAGAGATATCGAGATATTTGGATACTTATTTTGTGTCGATGCTAGGCACTGTTTATGCTGATTTCATTTATGATACCTCATTTTAAAAATACAGAAATCTTACTATCATCGATAGCAGACCAAGTTAGATGGGAATCGCCGCGCGCGACGGGGGGCTCCTTCCCTCAGTTTCACCTCCCGAGACCCCTGAGCTAACTTGACGAAACTGAAAGTGAAGTCAAGTGTTCTTCAGTACATGCATTCTGTTTCATGTATTAATACATCATCCATATGATATATTGCTACCTGAGGCACTGACACGGGCACATAGGATTACACTCGGGTTAGATATTTTCCCTACCCATTGTTATAGGCTGCTGGTTATTTTATTTGAGGATATATTATGATCGTATGACCTAGGATTGCGTCATACATGCGATTCCTGTTCGTAGATGTTTTTTCTACTCACGAGTTGGCAACTCACCCCCGTTGTGCCACAGTTTCTTGCAGGTTTTGCTGTACAAGTTTCATTACGGCTTTGCTGGCACTGCTTCTTTCGGGTGACTTGCTAGTAGGTGGGTTTATTTGTATCGTACCCATCATTATACATTGTATATTATTGTACAGTTGTATCTAGAAGTTCCATCAACCAAACATGTATTTATTTTTGAGATAGAGGCCAGTGATGTTATTCTTTTGAGCTTAGAGTCACGCGTTATATTTCTGTGGATTTCTTGTTGTTTTGAGTTTCCTTTTGAGTTTTGATCCTCGCCCTTGGCGTTGTATATTATATTGCTTGTGTGGTTGTGACCGTAGATTGAAGAAGAGCTAGCTCCCGCTTGGGGATGCCTTTTATTGATTTCGTATACTATTCATGTTGTATCCTATTTGGGGGCCAGTATTTACAAAGGAGACTCTGCCGAAATTTTCAGGAAATATTTGATGTTTTAAAAAAGCATAATTCGGCTTAAGTTATTAAAACTACTTGATTTAAATTGGTTTTTCTTCACTCTACTACTTTTCTTGGTTTGGATTTCTGGGTTTTCTGCTTACTTAGATTACGTACGCCTCGAGACGTTTCGTAGTTTAAGTGTCGATCATGTTCCGTACTTTCGGGACGTGACACGAAGTTTGTTAGCCGACGTGTCCAAGGAGATGTAGAGAATGTGTGTGATCACTTTGTCTCAAGCATCCATTGATTCTCAGCACATGAGAGTGTATGGATGGAGGTTGGAGATGAAGCCATTAATGGAAATGATGAGCTAGAGGAAGAAGAAGAAGAGGAGCCTTTTCTTTCTTGTGTTGTATGATGATAAAATGAGAGAGTGAGAATGAAAAATACAAGACCAAACTCTTCATATGGCAGCCCTCTCTCTCCCTCTCATTTCAACACTAAATCAATCACATAATGTGACACATGCACAAAGAAAGAGACCATGAGTCACCACTTGTCCTTGTGTCACAATTAATGCTCCTAATGATGATTTCTAGCTCATTATTTCCATTTGTAAATATTAACCCAAATGTTTACAACAACAGAAAGATACAGCCACATCTAAAGTAAACTCGTGACGGATCACAAGGATACCCCTCACCTGTATATACTTACCTGCATCCGCATTCCGACCGAATGCGAATGCGATGAGACCAAAGTAATCCAACAAATCCAATACTAGGATCCGGCTTAAACCAAAGCCCACAAGTATGATCCGCCCGATCATGATCCGTGCACTACTGCACATATATGATCGAACCCTGCCATATATCATACGGTCGCTACAACGTTTCACCCAAAACTTGAGAAACTGTCTATGGGGGACTCGAAAGACTCGTCAATACTACTGGCTGTGGATTTAACGACTAGCACGTCAGTGGTACTAGCTGTACGTAACGGGGGTACCACGTATTGACCAAAAGGGAGGTCGTTGAGCGAACTCATCCTGACACCCTACTGAGCCTGTCAGTAACAATATCTGTACAGTCCGGTACGTTCGTCTATGAGTATCGCATGTCGGGCCTAGGGGGTTGGTAAAAGTCAGACCCCCAAAAGCGGTACAAGTTGTGTCGGAGTATAGCCCAGAACACCCTGAGATACTACTGGAATACCTACCAGTAAATCTCCTGCTTTGGCCATGGACTTCATGAAATGGCTCTCCTAGACACAGCGTGATCTCACCCCCAATACCGGAAGAGACGAAACCCCTGCCGATCCGCTCACTGCCTCCATGTGGCTCGGGACTGTACCCAACTAAAACCTGTTCGCACGACTCCTTTGAGCTGTGGTAGGGTAGTAATCAAAGCACAATGGGAACTCACACGAGAAAAATGACGATCTCAGGTCGATGAACTAACCTGAATACATGTCACCAGGGAACTGTTATCTAACAACAGGTATAATACCAATTAGCATGATCCCGGCGAGTCCTGTCCGGTGTACTCATAACCCAATGAGCACCTGTATACATCTTAGGTGATCCAACTGAAATCAATGGCTTGTGAGACCGGCCACTGCCCCTCGTCGAGGCCTCGACTGTATACACTAGTCTACTAATGGAGTATCGATGCCCAGTCTCGAAACTCCCATGACTAGGGACCAACTAAGGTTGTGCTTATAGACCCCAGCTCCCACGTATATAATCGCCATCATACTGCTGGCCGTCAAGCAAGAATCCTAAGGGCTCTATCAACGTGCAATAGTGACCTGTAATGTCACCTAAAGCATGTACACGATGATAAAGATAAACCTGATAGCATACTATCATTTCGAGTAAGACTGTCCTACCGTCATAGGTCCTCCCTCAATCATTGCAATCATGTGCCTGTGATCCAATAATTGACTCTGAGGGCACTATATCCAACAATCTCCCACTTGCACTCAAGGCTAATTATTGCGATGTCACGTACTCATAGCCCGTGTGATACCGAACACCCAACTCCTCTACTAATCAGTTTCTCAAAGCCTATTTGCGAAACAACTGCGTTCGAGGAATTGCCTCAGTTAGTGGATCCGCCCTAATGTTTCTTTCTATGTATCTCTTTATCTCAAGTTCGCGGAGAAAGCCATCTCCCGAAATGAGCAATACCTGTCTTAGAATATGTCTAGATATCTGATGGGACCTTGTTCATAAATGAACTCCAAATCCAAACTTCTTAAACTGTATCGTCAACTGAACTTAATCAGTATCCTGCGCCATGCCTCCCTCAGTATCCGCTTGGACCACCTATCCAAAATACTGCCCCTCGTCGGAGGAAAACTAGACTCTGACAGTCACTCTGTCATCCAGGTCACCTTGGAAGCCTGGAATGATAACCATCTCCTAAAAGAGGCGGTCTTTATCATATCCCTAGAACATTCACTTATGTTCTAAAATTGCTTCCGAACGTTTCTCCAGGATAGGATTAATATCAACTTATTGCATCTAGTGCAAAAAACAACATCTGGTGTAGTACATGACATCTCATGATTGACTCAATTGCCTAAGTAAGTGATCTGCCAATCATGCACATCCCTCTCCCCTTTAGTCAGTAGGACACCATTAAATAGGGTAACTCCATCACATGTAGGTACACTACCGTGCCAGGAGTCGTCCATTCTAGAACACCTTTAGAATGCTCTCTAAGTACCCAGATTGGGAAACTACCTAAATCTAGATCTAAAATCATAGATCTAGTATCCAAAATATCTGATATAATATCCATATCCTATGTGGAGAAAACTACTGTGTGACAAGCAAAGTATAACCGATCGAAGTATAGGAATATCACTTCCTACTCTGTGTATGTCACCCAAATACCAGGACATCATACCTACTACTTTCTTAACAGATCAGTCCGCTATTCTGATGAAGTCAAATCTATGACTGTCACATCTGAAATAGATGATCTATCTCCGCTATATCTGCTTTAGTCCATAAATAGACATAAGCTACATCTCCATTATGCTTCCGCTGCTCCCTCTAACTACGACAACCCTCTGGTAGAGTCATATACACGTACACTTCTAGAGCTAGTTTATAATGACGCTATACTCATCCTCCTGCTGGGTCTCATAGCCTGGAACAACAGTAGTATCAAGTCTGGGTAAACAAGAACCTCCCTATCATCGTCCTTGAGGCTACCGGAGTACCTCTTGGGTGCCTGAGGTTACCCACCATATCTGTGGAGTGGCTAATGGAATATCAAACCAGATTGAATCTTTAGGTCCTATTAAATTTTCAGTAATCGTTTGCGGTTCAGGAATCACTTCTAGTTCTACCATACTCCCACTACTGTTTTTTGAAAAAATCCATTTTTGTTAAAACTGTGGCGAGTCAAGAACAATATCACCATTGATCTTCCAGATGGTAGATAGTCAACTCTCGTCATATCCTGGGTCAACCCACAAACAGCCATTACAGAAATGTGCCTTGAGTTATCCAGAGTCTGGTTTTAAGCAAAAGCCAGACAACTCCCCCTACCATAACATTGTTAAGATATGAACTATTCTATATCCAATATAGAAACAGAGGCACTGATTTAATTGGAACCAGATTCAAATCATGCAGCTGTCTCCAGTGCATGTCAACTAAATGAAGAGAGGCCGATCAGTATTAATCAACTTAGGAGTGCTTACAATTTTGAGTAACCTGAATGAGAAGCAATTTCTCTTTATCATTACTATTAACTGAATACCATACACAAATATCTACATCTTCGATCAACTTGAAGAATCCTGATACTTGCAACGCCTAGTTCTCTACTTTATTCTTATACCTATAATTTCTCAAAACTTGAATCTTGTATTTCTACGAAACACATGTCTATGAACTAGAGAAGTTATAAGTAAACAGAATATAGTACGAGTACCAACCCCTCTGTCCTAATGGACACTGTACAACATACAATACTTTGTATAAGTCCCCTGAGTCTAATAACTCATTACCCGTGTGTTGTAGGTTGAAAACATTACTTATGGTTAAAAAGAATTACACCGTTGTTTAATGCTCCTTACCTAACCATTCACTGATATAGGTAAATGTCATGGACATAATTTCAAAAATTTATATATCACTTTATAAAAATAAACGTACAGATATATCAATTTGAAATTGGTGCATAAAAACGGATATTCAAAACCAAATATTTGCCGTCCGGCAAACAACCCAGGCGATTTCCTCAAATATCACCAATTACAACAAATCCCGATATAATGAGGATGATCACTCAATTCCCAATAACTTACTCCAACCCATCATCTGTAAAACCATACATATGTGAGAATCAAACCTGGTAAATACATACCCTGGAGAAAGGGCTAATTGGGAAATCAGTTTTCTTTTAACAGTACACAGTGAAACTGAAACATGTAAATGTTTCGAAGGGGTATCCGGGTATTCCTAATAATGCCTCTTCCATTTTCAGATTCACAACTGTAACCGTATCTTTCTTTGTCATCTCTCCAAATCCCTTTATATGTCTTTAGTCATTACCTTCTGTACACCCCTTTAGGCTAAATGGTTTTCTTTCTTCCCTACCATTCGGCACCACCCTATGGTTTGGAAGAAGACTATCCAATAAGCGTAATAGGTGTACTGTCCTAATCTAAGGAGCACTCGTAACCCGAGAGAAGGTAAAGATAAAAGACAACTGAATAAAACACTATTCCTATTTCTTCTGAACCAGAATCCATCCCCGAACTGGAACATTTTCCTTCGAGTTCGTATATAACCATACGATGGAGTATCCAAATAACTGTGGATCTTCGTAGTGATACAGAGTGTCCTGGACAAATACAAAGGTGAAGTAGGAGTGGCGATGAAATACTTGGTTTGGTCGTGAATAGTAGTCGCAGTTTACTTTGCTCTCTTTCTAATCCCTTTATTTGTCTTACCTTATTACCTTCTATAAACCGTTTGGGCTAAATGGTTTTCTTCATTCCCTACCGTTCGACACCTGCCTATGGTTTGGAAGAAGACTATCCAATTAGCATAATAGATGTATTGTCCTAATCCAAGGAGTATTCGCAATCTGAGAGAAGGTAAAAGGAAAAGACAACTGAATAGTCCTATTCATTTTCACCAGAACCGGAAACCATCCTCGAATCTGGAACAAGTTCCTTCCAATTCGTATATAACCATACGATGGTTTTATCCAATGGAAGTGGATGTTCGTAGTAATACGGGGTGTTCTGGAGAAAAGGGTAAAAGTAGGATTGGCAATGAGGTATGCAACTCAGACAATCCAAAAGCCAATGTTTTAAGAAGGTTCGGTTAATCTTGGTCACTGACTCATAGTCAAGGGTCGGGTCATGGTCACTGCCAAAGAGAGAGAGAAAAGAAACACTATGCGTGCACTCTAACCTAGATCAGAATGGTTATCATTTTATCTAATCAGGAAACCTCCCGCTGTAACCTCAAATTCTCCTCCAAATCTGAAAGAAGAATTAGTCGGGATCACCCGAGGAATAAACCAACTCATCAGTGGGAATTGGGATCCATCTATCATTGCATGATAATGTTATGGAATCCACTCACGTTATCACACTCCAGAAGGTATGCGCATATCTGGCAAGTTTCAGTTTCTTTAGAAACTCCCGATGTGATTTTTACCCCATGCTCTTATGACCTTGACTTTGGCTAACAAATCATAATTCACATGTCAAGTTATACCCATCATTATCCAAGTTGATTTGAACCCACCCGTACCTACCCTTGACTTTGGCCAACAAAGCAGTATGACTGTCCCAAACCAATGCATCTATCTATGCAACAGAAAAGTAACAAATAGTTACCATACACTATGCCTTGACTTTTGCCAACAAACATACCATGAATACTAAGTGCTACCCGTCTGAATTGACGGAGGGCTACGAATGGTATTTGGCGAAAAACCTTTAAGGTAATGAACTTGATATCATTGAAGGAACCGGATAGCTTTTTATAAAAATATAGTGGCGAAAACCTTTGCTAAAGAGGTCACTCCCGGTGAAGGGATCTCGGCTCTTTCCCCGTAGAATGAGGTGCAGGATATTCTAACTGAATACCACGATATAAAGCAAAAAGTAATCGACTATAGTGAAGTTATTACCCTGACGCAAACTTCTGTCCAAGGGGTCACTCCCGGTGAAGGGATCTCGGCCCTTGCCTCATCGACTGAGGTGCTGGATATTCATAACCGAATACCACTGTGCAAAACATAAGAGAACATCCTTGCAATAACAGCTTTTTGAAAAATGTTCCAACAACTTCAGAATATGTTTGTTTAGCTTGCATTGATTCGAATCAATGCAGTCCCATCAATTGATCACACCACAAAAGAACGAAAATATGACGTATGTATATGCCATCCGCATTCGCCACTGGGTCCCGTCATCACCCGTTAGGTTACTTAACTAACGACAGAGCGGGGACTGGACTAGCGTGGGTGTAAAACATATACAACATCTACTAGTATATATATCGATATATAATATTCGCTAATGGCGTGATAAAATGCAACATCACAGAAATGTAATAAGCATCACAGTACAATATAGATAATCTGGAAACCCCGAGTTTCAGAGAGCCGCTACTGAAACCCGACGTTCCCCTGGTCGTGTGGATAGCCTGTGCACTGAAATCCTAGACCCCTACGGGCGCGGCAAGTTACCCGCCAAAACCTGAAGTGAGGCAGCCCTCTACAACAAAGTGAATGGACCACCCAGCACTTCACAGAATCCGCTAACTTGTGCACCCCTCCTTGGGTCAACCTGTACCCCCTATGGGCGCGGCAAGTTACCCGCCAAAACCTGAAGCGAGGCAGCCCCCTAAAGCAAAGTGAATGGACCACCCAGCACTTCACGTAAACCGGTAACTTGAGCACCCCTCCTTGGGTCAACCTGTACCCCCTACGAGTGCGGCGAATAGCCCGCCAATTCTAGAATGAAGCCCCCTCCGTCTCAAAGCCATGAGATGTGGGCCCGTTGCCCTCTAGAACCCGGCTATCCATGCACCCCACCGCAGGGTAATCCTAGAACAGAAAGTAAAATATATATATAACGGATACATCGACCTCAGCCCGGTCGTGCCCCAAAAGAATAATATACAAACAGGCAGTAACGACAGTCCATATGTCGGACGCTCACCCCATAATATCAATTGTACAAATATAACCAAACTGTACTACCATTGTATCCAGGCTATCCACCACGACAAATCCGCAACATCACAGCACAACACAGAACATCAATGTGAATGTCATGTTCGTAAATCCGTCTAAAAGAAGAATAGCAATTAGACAAGATTTACCGCTCGAATGACATTCACGGTCACAGATATAAAGTAAGCACTGTGAACTAACATATTTAAAATTTTCGATCGACAAAATTTCCCGAAGTGGGCCCCAAGCACAATACCCAGTACTCAAAATAATCTGGGCCCAAACAAAATATTGCAGAAACCACATTTTCAGACAAAAGACCAGTACAAGAAAAATGGTGCACTGAAGACATATAACGGCGGCGGAACCGCAGCCAAAACGTGGTTATTACCGCGGTTCCGCGGCGCTACATTGGATTCGTGCTCCCAAATTTCTACAGAGGTCTTAAAAACGCCTGCCTGATTTTCTGACATACCCAAAATAATTTTTAGACCACAGAAAAAATTCGACAGAAACTCAGAAAATGAAAATGCGGTTTCGGAAATTTTGGTCGATCGATGTTTTAAACACGTTAGAACAAGCTAGTAAAGGTTAATGGCGTGGCTCTGATACCATATAAGTCTACGGTAGCACCCCGGCCGTCGATCCGAGGCCAAAATGCGGAAACGAAAACTTTTTCTAAACTTGAAACTGGCGCTATCGCAGACTTTAATCCCGGATCGAACCATTAACATATAACTAGCAAACTAGAGAAGGGTTAGAAAAGCTATACCGATCGATCCGTGCCCTTCGGTCTTTGGCCACCAACCTAAGCTCCTCGCGGCATCTCTGATTTCCGGTCTTCACGTTGGAAGGGCACCACATCAATGAGTTTTTTCCGGGCTCCCACTTCGTCCGAAGCAACTCGGACATGAAGTTTGCTAGCCGACGTGTCCAAGGCGATGTAGAGAATGTGTGTGATCACTTTGTCTGAAGCATCCATTGATTCTCAGCACATGAGAGTGTATGGATGGAGGTTGGAGATGAAGCCATTAATGGAAATGGTGAGCTAGAAGAAGAAGAAGAAGAGGAGCCTTTTCTTTCTTGTGTTGTATGATGATAAAATGAGAGAGTGAGAATGAAAAATACAAGACCAAACTCTTCATATGGCAGCCCTCTCTCTCTCTCCCTCTCATTTCAACACTAAATCAATCACATAATGTGACAAATGCACGAAGAAAGAGACCATGAGTCACCACTTGTGCATGTGTCACAATTAATGCTCCTAATCATGATTTCTAGCTCATTATTTCCATTTGTAAATATTAACCCAAATGTTTACAAGAACAAAAAGATACGGCAATATCTAAAGTAAACTCATAACGGATCACAAGGATACCCCTCACCTGTATTTACATACCTGCATCCGCATTCCGACCGCATGCGAATGCGATGAGACTAAAGTAATCCAACAAATCTAATACTAGGATCCGGCTTAAACCAAAGCCCACTAGTATGATCCGCCCGATCATGATCCGTGCACTACTGCACGTATATGATCGAACCCTGCCATATATCATATGGGCTCTACAACGTTTCGCCCGAAACTTGAGAAACTGTCTGTGGGGGACTCTAAAGACTCGTCAATACTACTGCCTGTGGATTTAACCACTATCACATCAGTGGTACTAGTTGTACGTAACGGGCTACCAGGTATTGACCAAAAGGGAGGTCGATGAGCGAACTCATCCTGACACCCTACTGAGCCTGTAAGTGACAATATCCGTACAGTCCGGTCTGTTCGTCTATGAGTATCGCATGTCGGGCTTAGGGGGTTGGAAAATGTCAGACCCCCAAAAGCGGTCTAAGTCGTGTCGGAGTATATCCCAGAACACCCTGAGATACTACTGGAATACCTACCAATAAATCTCCTGCCTTGGCCAAGGATTTCGTGTAATGGCTCTTCTAGACACAGCGCGATCTCACCCCCAATACCGGGAAAGACGAAACCCCTGCCGATCCACTCACTGCCTCGATATGGCTCGGGACTGTACCCAACCAAAACCTGTTTGCACGACTCCTTTGAGCCATGGTAGGGTAGTAATCAAAGCACAGTGGGAACTCACACGAGACAAATGACAATCTCAGGTTGATGAACTAACCTGTATACATGTCACCAGGGAACTTCTATCTGACGTTAGGTATAATACCAACAAGCATGTTCCCGGCGAGTCCTGTCAGGTGTAATCATAACCCAATGAGCACCTGTATACATCTTAGGTGATCCAACTGACACCAATGGCTTATGAGACCGGCCACTGCCCCTCGTCAGGGTCTCGACTGTATACACTAGTCTACTAATGGAGTATCAATGCCCAGTCTCGAAACTCCTATGACAAGGGACCAATTAAGGATGTGCTTATAGACCCCAGCTCCCACGTTTATGATCGCCATCATATTGCTGGACGTCAAGCAAGAATGCTAAAGGCTCTATCAACGTGCAATAGTGACCTGTAATGCCACCTAAAGCATATACACGATGATAAAGATAAACCAGATAGCATTCTATCATTTCGAGTAAGACTGTCCTACCGGCATAGGTCCTCCCTCAATCATTGCAATCACGTGCCTATGATCCAATAATTGACTCTGAGGGCACTATATCCAACACTATCCTCATAACTATATCTCGTACGGTAAATCTATCGTACGACATCCCAAATCTAGGTACGGGTCAAATATCACATTTATCTCATTATTCATCTGGCATCCTCATCATCACATATCGTGAGAAGGGGTACTGATCTAAATCTAGTACACTACTAAAATCATCAACAAAATCATGATCTGGCTACTGATCTAAAGCCTCATAAAACCCGATGTCATCAACACTTATCATCATATAGGAGTATATATCGTCCAAGCGATCCATTATAAATATCTTAACATATTTTATCTTATATCTCGATCACATGTCAACTATCATCATATATACCAAAAACATAGTATCGTCATCCAACGACCCGTTCTAACATCATGACATATCTCAGTCACACATTAAATATCTCACGGCATCATGCCCGATCAGATCGACTCATTCCCGAGTATCATATAACATTCTCGTCATCCAAGCATATGAATATACCAATATAATTATGTCCCCAATACGCACAAGGATATCAATGTATGCGAGTATGTGTATGTGCGTGTATGCAAATGTTTACTATAGGTTTTCGTGACTAAGAAATCGACTAAAGTCCCTTCTTCACTTCTTGCTAACACTAAGCCTATAATCTCCTAACCTTTTCTCGCTAAGGGTTCAATCTCTCCATAACATATAATTGCATATCTATATCATATCACATCATGTCTTACGACTTTTGCGGGGGTGCTATACGCCATCCACCCGACTTCTCCCCGTAGATATAAATCTACTCACCTTGACCTTCGCTTGCCGATGCCGACGTCGCCACGCGCTTGCTTTTCGTCTCAAAGTCTTCGCGAGGGTACCTACACATCATAAATATATCGTGCCGCATTAAAATCCAATTAAAAACCAAAACGACACACGAAACTCACATAGGTCAAAACCTATGGTTTGCTCTCACAAAACAACCCGATATCACTCGATATTGACGTACAAACGTAAGTGATCGAGATAAAACACAACACTAAAATCCAGAAATTTAAATACGCAAAACCATAACTCGAATCAAAACAACAACTCAAGGAAGTGGTTCCAGATTTTGATTAAGGTGAAAACAATGCTCTAAAACAACACTGGGGTGTTATATAGTGTGTATATGACCTACTGAAGCAACCTGGGCCCTAACTCCCACCAAGTGGCCGAGTACTCTCCCTAGAATTCTGAGCTCGCCAGCCCTGGGTGCTCCCATGGGGTTCGTCTTGCTAGAGGGGGTCCCTAGGGTCAATTCAAGTCTACAGGGGTTGTTTGCTCATCTCGTATCTGTCCCAGGTCATCCCAGATTTCCCTGCACACCCTAAAATTTCACAAACCGACATGAAAAGTTCTGTAATTCCGTATTTCGGTTTTCAGGTTTTGTTAAGTCTGGGTTTTGGAAATGTTGGGGGGTTCAAGGTCACTACTAGGGCTTTACTACACTGATACAACTCAAATTAACCCTAACCCTCTCTAGGGCTATCCAAAGTCCACTAAACTTCGCCAAATCGATTTTGAACTTTAATAGATGATTAAGCAATTGAAATACTACACTAATTGTGAAGGGATTACCTCACTTGACACTCATGAATCCTCTACAATGCCAAAAAGCAAACTTTCTTGGTCCAAACTATAGCTTGAGGGCTTGTGCACATTTTTTGTGAAGAGGAGATGTGGTTTTGGGTTTGTTTTGGTCATGAAGTGAGGGTTGAAGAGGGGGAGTGAGGAGGTACTGCCATGGGGAGTTGAGAGAGGAAAGAAGATGGTGAAAATAATGAAGAGGGAATGAGCCAAGACTAATAGTTGACCCCTCACTTTCTCTCACTTGCCCATACCTCATTATTCTATCATTCCTTTTTTCTTTTCTTTTGTTTTCTTTTGTTTTCTTCTCTTTGCAATATTAAACCCATAACAAATAACCATACACCCAAAAATCATATAGGAATAAAAATGTAACAAGTGTTAAAATGACATGTGCATGTCATGTGCACAAAACGCGTTTAGTGCCCGATTAGCGATATCTAATCGCGATTAGCACAAAATTAGTGTATAATAAATCATAAAATTTCCTAATTTGCATAAATCACATAAAGCACCCTCTTTTTCTGGTAATTTCCATAATTTTCCAAATTTTTCCCAATTTATCGGTATTTAATTATACCACCTTATTAAAATATTCAATATTTTATTATTTAATTACAAAAATTCCCAAAAATAATATTTTATTTTTTCGAAATGTTACATGCTGGGTGGCCCATTCACTTTGCTGAAGGGGGATGCCTTGCTTCTGGTTTTGGCGGGTAACTTGCCGCGCTCGTAGGGGTCTAGATTTTCATTGCATAAGCTATCCACACGTCCAGGGGAACGCCGGGTTTTCAGTTGTGACATAGGAAACCCGGGGCTCCCAGATTATCTGTATTGTTTTGTGATGCTTATTACTTTTCTGTGATGTTGCATTTATCATGCCTGAAGCGATTATTGTATATTGCTATATATATACTAGTAGATGTTGTATATGTTTTACACCCGCGCTAGTCCAGTCCCCGCTCTGTCGTTAGTTAAGTAACCTAACGGGTGATGACGGGACCTAGTGGCGAATGCGGATGGCATATACGTACATCATATTTTCGTTCTTTTATGGTGTGATTAATTGATGGGACTGCGTTGATTCAGATCAATGCAAAGAAAACAGACCTATTCGTTGTTGTTGGAACATTTTTTTTAAAAAAAGGTTGTTATTACAAGGACGTTTTCTTTTGTTTTAAAGAGCGGTATTCGGTTATAAATATCCAGCACCTCATTCGACGAAGCAAGAGCCGAGATCCCTTCATCGGGAGTGACCCCTTAGGTAGGAGTTTGCGTCAAGGTAATAACTTCACTATAGTCGATTACTTTTCTCTTTGCATCGTGGTATTCAGTGGGAATATCCTGCACCTCAATCCACGAGGAAAGAGCCGAGATCCCTCCACCAGGAGTGACCTCTTTATCAAAGGTTTTCGCCGCTATATATTTATAAAAAGCTATACGGATCCTTCAATGATATCATGTTCATTACGTTAAAGGTTTTTCGCCAAAAATCAGTCGTAAACCTCCGTCATATCAGATTAGTATTGCATAGTATTCGCGCTACATTTTTCATTGCTATTCGCCAAGGCGTAGTATGCGGCAGCTCTGTAATCCTTATCTGTTGTATGGATATGTGGATTAGTTAGGACGGTCGTACGACTTTGTTGATTATTCTTCAAGGGTCATGCGGGTAGGCTTAACGCAATCAAGATAATGATGGGTTGAACTTGACTAGGACCTTTTGATTTATTGATTATTCGTCAAGGTTACTTAGGTCCTAGAGGTAAAAATCATATCGGGAGTTTCAAACATACAGGAAACTTTCCAGGCATGCGCATACCATCTGGAGTGTGATAACTTGAGTGGATTCCATCAGGTTATCATGTGATGATAGTTGGATCCCGATACCCACTGATGAGTTGGTTTACTCCTCGGGTGATCCTGACTAATTCTTCTTTCAGGTTTGGAGGAGATTTGAGAATACAGTAGGAGGCATTCTGATTAGATAAAGTGATTGACCATTCTGATCTAGGTTAGAGTGCACGCTGAGTGTTTCTTTTCTCTCTCTCTTTAGCAGCGACCATGGCCCGACCCTACACTATAACTTAGTAACCATGTTAACCGAACTTTCTTTAAATACTGGCTTTTGGATTGTCAGAGTTGCAAACTTCATTGCTGCTCCTATTTTTACCCTATGCTTTTCTCCGGAACATTCCGTATCATTAGGAAGATCCCATTTTCATTGGATATGACCATCCTATAGTTACATAAGAACTCGAAGAAACTTGTTTCAGATTCGAATATTGTTTCCGGTTCTGGAGAAATTGAATAGGACTATTCAGTTGTCTTTTCCTTTTTACCTTCTCTCGGGTTGTGAGGTCTCCTAGGATTAGGAGACGGTACACCTATTGCGCTTATTGGATAGTCTTCTTCCAAACCATAGGCAGGTGCCGAAAGCTAAGGAAAGAAGAAAACAAATTATCCTGAGTGTGGTGTACAGGAGGTAATAAGTAAAGACAAATAAAGAGATTAGAAAGAGGGCAAAGTAAATTGCAACTTCTATCATTCACGACCCCACGTATCTCATCGCCACTCCTACTTCACCTTTGTATTGCACTAGAACACCGCGTATCTCTATGAAGATCCACATTTATTGGATAATCCATCGTATGGTTATATACGAACTCTAAGGAACTTGTTCCAGTTCGAGGATGGATTCTGGTTCAGGAGAAATAGTATAAGGTTTATTCAGTTGTCTTTTATCTTTACATTCTCTCAAGTTTCGAGTACTCCTAGAATTAGGAGAGTACACCTATTACGCTTATTGGATAGTCTTCTTCCAAACCATAGGCTTGTGCCGAACGGTAAGGAAGGAAGAAAACCAATTAGCCTAAGGGAGGTGTACAAAAGGTAATGAGTAAAAACAAATAAAGGGAATTTGGAGAAATGGCAAGCAAATATACGGTTACAGTCATGAATCTGATAATGGAAGAGGCATTACTAGGAATACTCGGATACCCCTTCAAATCATTTTAATGTTTCAATTTCTCCGTGCATTGATAATTGAAAACTTATTTCGCAATTAGATCATTACTCCATGGTATGTATTTACCAGGTATGATTCTCATATCTGTTGGACATAGTGCCCTCAGAGTCAATTTTTGCATCGCAGGCGCGTGATTGTAATGATTGAGGGAGGACCTATACCGGTAGGATAGTCTTACTCGAGAGATTTGTATACTATCTGGTATGTCTTTATCGTCGTGTACATGCCTTAGGTGACATTGTGGTTCACTATTACATGTTGATAGAAAATATTATGCTACCATGATTTGTCTTTATCATCGTGTACTGCTTTAGGTGACCTTACAGGTCACTATTGCGCGTTGATAGAGCCCTTAGGATTCTTACTTGACGGCCAGCAGTATGATGGCGATCATATACATAGGAGCTGGGGTCTATAAGCACATCCTTAAAAGGTCCCTAGTCGTGGGAGTTTTTGAGACATGGCATCGATACTCCAGAGTAGACTAGTGTATACAGTCGAAACCCCGACGAGGGGCGGTGGCCGGTCTCACAAGCCACTAGTGTCAGTTGGTTCACCAAAGATGTATACTGGTGCTCATTGGGTTATGAGTACACCGGACAGGACTCGCCGGGAACATGCTAGTTGGTTTTATACCTGACGTCAGATAGCAGTTCCCTGGTGACATGTGTACAGGTTAGTTCATCGACCTAAGATCGTCATTTGTATCGTGTGAGTTCCCACTGTACTTTGATTACTACCCTACAACGGCTCAAAGGAGTCGTGCAAACAGGTTTTAGTTGGGTACAGTCCTGAGCCATATGGAGGCAGTGAGCGGATCTGCAGGGGTTCGTCTCTCGCGGTATTGGGGGTGAGGTCACGCTGTGTCTAGGAGAGACATTACACGAAGTCCTTGACCAAGGCAGGAGATTTACTGGTAGGTATTCCAGTAGTATTTCAGGGTGTTCTGGGCTACACTCCGACACGACTTGTACCGCTTTTATGGAACTGACTTTTACCAACCCCCTAGGCCCACCAAGCGATGCTCATAGACGAATGGACCGGACTGTACGGATATTGTCACTGACAGGCTCAGTAGGGTGTCAGGATGAGTTCGCTCATCGACGTCCCTTTTGGTCAATACCTGGTAGCCCGTTACGTACGGCTAATACCTCTGACGTGCTAGTGGTTAAATTCGCAGCCAAAGTATTGACGAGTCTTTAGAGTCCCCCACAGACAGTTTCTCAAGTTTCGGGTGAAACGCTGTAGAGGCCGTATGGATATATGGCAGGGTTCGATCATATACGTGCGGTATTGCACGGATCATGATCGGACGGATAATGCTAGTGGGCTTTGGTTTAAGCCGGATCCTAGTATTGTACAGTATAGATTTTGTCTCATTGCATTTGTATTCGGTCGGAATATAAATGCGGGTATGTATACGCAGTCGCGGGGTCATCTAGTACTTTGTTACCGGATCGCTTTTTGAAGTTGCCAGTTTGCATTCCGTTTCGGCCATTTTTCCTTTGTTCCTTCTTGGCTGAAATTCGTTTGGTGGGAGGTGCTTATTTGCAAATGTGCAAATTAGCAATGTGGAGGGTGTTTTTTTTTTGTAAGTGGTTGCTTCATGATGGTTCTAGATTGACTTTGACTTCCTTTTGTTCATCATGACTTGCTTTTTGTGATGGGATTAGGAGAAGAATTTGTGGCGATCATGATCACTCATCATTCTTTTTCTTGTATTATTAACACATTCCCTCCTTTTCTCATGAGCATGGCCGGCTACAACTTGTGGGGCTGTCAAAATTTTGGGTGAGGGTTTTTATCTTATTTGCTCACACAAAATTCCATTGCTCCATCATCAAAGTTCATGTTAGTTATATGTATGCCCTAGAGGCCATTACTGTGCATTGGATGTATACTGTAGTGGATGCTGGGACATATATAGGTAGGACTTTCTTGCTCGACATGATAATACGCTATCTGGTTGCTCTTTATCTTAACATGTATACTTTCTGTCTCTCTGTTACATGTTGATAAAGCCCTTAGGATGTGTACTCGACTTCCACGACTGTGATATAGATCATACTAGTGGGGCCTGGGTAGTCCATGAGTACATCCTTCAATGTTCCTAGTCATGGGAATATCGAGACGGGGCATCGATATTCCAGAGTAGACTAGCGTATATCTTCTCGACCCATGCGATGGGCGATGGATGATCCCATATCCATTGGTGTTTGAAATCAGAGATGGTATACGGGTGCTCAGTGGAGACTGGGTACACTGAACGGACTCGCCGAGAACTCCTAGATGGTATTATACCTCACGTCAGATGGCAGTTCTCTGGTGACACTGTTACAGCTTAGTCTGTTGACATGAGATCGTCATAGAGTCTTGTGTGTCTCCCACTGTGCTTTGATTTCCACCCTACCACTGCTCTACTGAGTCGTGCAAACAGGTGGTTTTTGGGTACAGTCCCGATTCACATGGAGGCAATGAGCGATAGGAGGGGATTCGTCTCTCCCGGTATTGGGGGTTGATGTTGCGCTATGCACGACGGGCCATAACAGGAAATCCCTGGCCAGGGTTGCAGTGATATACTGGTAAGAGTTATCAGTAGTTTCACGAATGTTATGGACCTCACGTCGGCATGACTTATCGAGTTATTGGGGTCTGACGTTTACCACCCCTAGGCGAGATATGCGACATATCAGACGAACAGACCGGACTGTACGGTAAGTGTTACTGGTTGGATTCAAAGGAGTGTGAGCGGGCTTGCTCGTCGATCTTCTGATCGCTCAATACCCGGGTGGTCGTTACGTTTAGCAGACCGCTTGCGGCTTGTGGATGCTTGATATGATCATCATCTGCTGCCGGCGTATTGACGAGTCTTTAGAGTCCTACAAAGAGGTTTCCTGGCTCAAGCGAAATGAAATAGGAGCGCATATGAGATATGTGCGGAACCGAGAATAATGCGTGTATGTGATACCGTATTCTATTCTCGCGATGAATGTATCGATTGGTTGTATGCAATATAACCTAGTTATCGAATCGAGGATTGATTCGATAAGCCGATACATTGGATATTAGTCGGTTATATGCGATATGACCGGATCGTTAAATCAAGTATTGATTTAATGATTTAATGCATAATTATATATTTGATATATTACTTTGCATTAACTAATATTGGTACACTTAAATTGGATTTTCTCACTTGATATACACAAGTTGTATATGTGATATACTTTTGTGCACTTGTTTGTATAATGTTTGATGATACATGCTAACTTGAGTTTGTGTGTATGATTAAACCATAGTTATATGAATGGTTAGGGTTTTGTTTACTTATTCATTTATTTATTTTGTTTATTTATTTTGGAAAAGATAAATAGAAATGGTGGCTTTCCTTGTTTCTTTCATGAAGCTTCATGAAGTGTTGAAAGCTTGACCATTTTTGTTTGCTTCCCTTAACCTAACCATTCACCTAACCCTAGTTTAGTCTCTACACTTAACCATGGTTCGTATATGATAAGTATTCATTTTATTTTCTATTTGGAAAATACTTATTATATTTCTTTTCTTCTTCTTCTTCATCTTCAACAATGAAGAAAGCTTGCCTCCATCAATGGCAACTTGAGAAAAAGAGTGAGAAATCCAATTCTAAAGTGAACCCACTTCCTATTTCTTCATCCTCTACCACTTGCCAAGTAGTATAGGGTGTTTTCTTCACAAGTTTCATGACTTGATGAAGTTGGAGCTTGATCTTGTGTTGCCTCGACGTAGATCATCTTCGGCATCGAAGTCGACGACCTAGCCCGCCCATTTCTCCGATGAAGCCGATGCTAGAGTCCGGGATTCGATATGGACAGCGGAGGGACGTCATCACGGAGCCTAGGAAGTGGAGGACCGGATCTACGAAGTTCATAGTCTCTTTCCTTTTAAGTTAAAGTTGTTTATTTGCATTGCATCGCCTATACATTTAGTTAACGATCCGTAATACGGTTTGTAGGCACATGGAAAAAGTTAAATTGGCCATGTTTGATCACTTGTGAGACCTCATTAGTGTGCTTAGGAACCCTACAGTGGTATCAGAGCCTAGCTAGAGCCTTAGGCGATGCGTAGACGGAGTTAGAAGTCCGATCGAACCGAAACCCTAATACAAAAATGCTCTCTGTATATTTTTTGAAATCGGGGATTTTTGAGAATTAAAAATATGTAGAAAATTCAGCAGGAGATTGTAAGAGTTACTGTGAAATTCGATCGACTAAATCCATCAAACCGCCGCGGTTCCGCGGCACAAGCATGGCTTGTGCGGCGGTTCCGCGGCCGTAAGGACTCCTTGTTCAATGAATTTTACGCAGTAATTCTTATTTTGTAGTGCTGGTTTTCCTGGGAATTTTTAATCTGAACTCAAGAGTTGAGTTTTCTGAGTTGTATTGGGAGTTCGGAGATTCGGTAGGATTATCTAATTTTGTCTATGTGTTTTTCCGGATAACTTTAGAATACGTTAAAAAGTTCGACCGGATATAAATACCCACTTTTTCCCCTGCCGGGAAATTTCCAATTGTTGGACTTTTCCATAGTTTAATGACGTTCTAAGTAGTGCAAGTAACGCGATGGTCCCTCTAGAAGACAACAAACCTTAACTCGACTATGTGACCATCTTGAACTGCCCTTTGAACCTTAGGGTTTGGGGCAGTACGGCGTGCCACATGTGAGGCGTTGGCTTGACCCTTCTACGACTGGACCGTTGGTACTGAGGCACGAAGTAAATGTTTTTAAACTTATTTCATGTGTTGAGTTGTTTCGGGAAAACTTTGGTGTTCGATTGTTCGATCGGAAAGTTTAACATTTTCTATTTATCCGGAATGTGATACAATAATTGGAATTCACAAGCAATTATGAGATAACTGAATGAGTGTTATAAATCTAGCGGTTTAGTCTCACTTGATCGGTTGCCATGGAATTTTGATGTGATCAAAAGTCCGTCGCAATCACGTAGCGTACGCGGATACTCGCCGAGTAAACTTAATAGACAGCCTCACCCCATAGCCCCGACCAAGTGACTGTAGGAGAACCCCGTCGCCGAAAGCATCCGTTCGGGTGCTCGCGGTAGCGGTGTTCCGCCTTAGTGCACTTCATCGACGGTATCGGGGGAGCGGCGACCTGCTAAAGTTTGCGACGAGCATTCGATCAAAATGTCGGGAATCCTGTTGAATTGCCCGACTTGATATTGAAAAGTGTTTTCGATAATGAGACTAAAATGCGGGGTTTATAATTGTTAGGCATGTGATGTCTAAATATTTCATTTGATTAGGCATGCGATGTCTAAAAAGGATGCGGATTCCAACTGTTGTAGTTTTACACTTTCTTTTCTGTGACCGTAAGTGTAATATGTGATATCACCGGTTTCGTTGTTATACGTCAACGACAATTGGGATGCGCATATTTACTTACGTTGATGACATGTGATGTTATGTGTTGCTGGATATGTTATATTGGATCGTCGTGTTTGAATAGCCGGGTTTTTTTTATGTGAGATGCGTGTTTTTCATTTTCATTCAAGTAAAAACTTGTATGTAATATTCTTTTATTGGGGCACTTCCAGGTTGTGGATGATTTCACCATTTGTATATTATTTACTTTTCCGCACTAGGATAGACCCAAGGAGGGGAGCACAAGTAACCGGGTTCTAGGGTCCAGTGGGAGACCATCTCGAGGAGTCGAGTCCGGGTCTCCTAACCCTAGAATTGGTAGGGTTGCTTGGCGCTCTCGTAAGGGTCTAGGGGTGTGGGTTTGGCTATTCATCACGACTGTGGAATCCGTGTTTTATACTGGCTCGTATTGAAAACACGGACGTCCTAGTATATCCAATATTTCATATGATATTTTCTGCTGCGTTATCTGTGATGTGATCATGTGATATGTTCAGATAGATATTATATATAGTATATATGATATATTATATAGACGTTGCTTATGTTTTACACCCGCGCTAGCCCTGCCTCGTTCTGGCGTTAGTTACCTAACCTAACGGTGCAGACGGGACATCGAGACGAATGCGGATGGCATAAGCGTACGTTATATTTATCTGTGATGTTTAGGTGGACTTAAATGATGGGACATTCATTAATGAGATTAATGAAAGAAAATAAACCTAATTGATGTTGTGGAATCGAATTTCAAGATAAAAAAACAGGTAGCTACAGTTCTTGCTTTGCACCGCGGTGTTCCTTGTAGAACATCCTGTACCTTATTCGATGAGGAAAGGACCGAGATCCCTTCACCGGGAGTGACTCCTTTAGCAATAACTGGAAGATGCTACAACCCTCGGTTTTTCTTTTGATTGCTTCTATAGTTTCTGCTTTGCACAGCGATATATATGATATATCCCGCACCTCATTCGACGAGGAAAGGGCCGACGATCCCTTCACCGGGAGTGACCCCTTTAGCAAAACTAAAAAAGCCTCAAAAACATTCCATTTAAAAACCATTTGATTCCGCAACGAGATCAAGTTCAAAGCGTTAAAGGTTTTCACAAAAACCATTCGCAACCCTCCGTCATTTTAGGATGTAGAGTACTTAGTATTTGTGCTGTGTTTGTTGACCTTAGTTAAGGCACAGTGTACGGTAGCTAAGTGATGTCTTCCTACACCGCATATGATGCGATTAGTTAGGACAGTCGCGTGACTTTGTTGACCTTAGTTAAGGGTCATGTGGGTGGGTCTAATTAATCACGAAATGACGCGTAGAACTTGGCTAGTACTTATGATTTGTTGACCGTAGTTAAGGTCATAAGTGCTAGGGGTAAAAATCTTTATCGGGAGTTTCAAGTGCTGAAATTTGTAATGAGATTGCATACCTTCTATGTGATAGTTGGATCCCGATACCCACTGCGAGTAATTGTTACTCCTGGGAGAGTTTTGCACTTTACAATTAGCCGATCAAGTAGGTGTCTAGAAAGGTGTCAATGGGGTTACGCCTCTGGGAAAATGAGGTTTACTGTAATTAGGTCCGTGCGAAAGCACGGGGAACCTCCCTCAAAGTACCGACACTAGCCTGGCTGAAAGATTAGCGAACTTGTAGAGTGTAATTAATCCCGGCTAGTCTTTTCTTTTAGGATTTGAAGGAAGATTTGATAAAAACAGTGGGAGCCATCCTGATTAGATAAAATATATAACCAATCTAATCTTGCAAGAGCGCACGCAGAGTGTTTTCTTCTCTCTCTCTCCAGGTAGCGACCATATCACGCCTTAATCAAGATAATAATATGGATGTATTGACCGAACCCACTTGTTATACTGAGCTGGGGAACGTTGGTCCCGCTCCAACTTATAATTGTTATAAGACAGAGCAGGAAATAGGGGAATACCAGAATTCCTATGCCGCCCAAACGAAGAAAGTGCATATGATGCATCTCCTTCGGGTGTGTTCATTACAAAGAACCGTTTCTCAGTATCCTCTGCATCCTGGGTATTTGATACCGGATCAGGATCCCAGATATGTAATCTGTTACATAGGGCTACAAAAAGGTAGAAAACTGAGAACGGGTGATAAGTTTCATGAGATAGAAAACGGGGCAAGTGTTGCAGCCAAGACTGTTGGTCACTGTCACCCTTTATTACCAATACATTGATTCTGAACAAATACTATTAGATACCGAACCTGATATACAAAAACATATCAATCTCTTTATTTACAAGTAAAGAAATGATAAAATTTTGTATTGTTGGATAATGTTTTGAACATTTCCTATATCAAAAGTTGATCGGTTCAGGCACGTTATCTAAAAGCATTGACGTTCTAAATCAATCTACAGTTCCTAGTATACAGAACATACAAAAGAGGAAGAGTTCAGAAATGAACGAATCTTTCTTGGGGCATTGTAGACTAGGTCATATCAATGCGACCCGACTGGCTGAAGTTACATTTTAGATGCATATTTAAATCAGTTTAAATTTACATCTTGTGAAACTTGCCAGTCATGTCACAAAGATTAAATGACCATAGCTCTGTTTATTGGAAACAGAGAAAGAGTTAATGAACTCTTGGGACTGATACATGATGATGTATGTAAAGTCTCCTGTCTACACATGCCAGGACTGGTTCTTTATACTTCATTACGTTCTTTGATAATCTCCCAAGATCCAGACATATGTTCCTGTTGAAACACAAGTCCAAACCTTTTGAGATATTCACAGAATATAAGCTAGAAGTAGAGAACCAATACGGGTATAAGTATTATATCCTATGATAAGATCAGGGAGGAGAATACTTGTGCATGGCATTCCTGAACTATTCTAAAGGAGAATGAGATTCTCTCTCAGTATTACTCCTCTGAATACACCACAGCACAACGGTGTATCGGGGAGGAGCAATCGCACAATATTAGATATGGTGTGCTCTATGATAAGTATTACTGAGTTACCTATTTCCTTTTTGGGGTTGTGCACTTGAGAAGCTGCATACCTATTGAATTAGGTTCGAATCAAATCAGTGCCTACCACTCCATATAAGATATGGTATGGGAAGAGCCTATCTCTTAAATTAGTTAAGATTTGAGGTTGTCCGGCCTATGTCTAAAAGCAAAATCCAGACAAAATCGAGGCAAGGTCAGTTCTGTAGAACTGGAAAGGTTCCAGCAATACAAAACTGCAGCTGATGATTTGACAGAACCAAAGGATTCTATAGTCCCCGACGAACCTCAGCCTCTCCGCCGATCTGGTAGGGTTCCTCACCTGCCTGAGAGATACTTCGGTTTCTCGATGACAGTGGGAGCGAGGATTGCATCATAAGATGATGACCCAACTAGATAAGAGCAGGCCATCGAAAGTAGGGACTCTGTAAGAATGGCTGGATGCTTAGCGATCTTAGATGGAATCCATGTACACCAACAAAGTATAGACTTTGGTTGCTATATCTGAAGGGTTAAATCCCCATCAGGAGCAAGTATATCTTGAGAAGATTACTTGGTGTAGATGGAAAAGTTGAGACTTTCAAAGCTAGACTTGTTGAAGGTTTTCGTCATCGATCAAGCGTGGATAATGATGAAACCTTTTTCCAGTGGCTATGCTTAAGTCCATCCAGATCCTAGTTGCCATTGCTACATACCATGACTACGATATCTGGTGGTTGGGTGCCATGACTACTTTTCTAAATAGTGATTTAGAAGAGAACGTCTATAAGAACACAGCCAGAGGGCTTCGTAAACAGTGGGAGCAGCGGAAACGTGTGCAAGTTGCTTTACATGATAGAGCAGGCATCGCGGAGTTGGAACGTCTGTTTTGATGTGATAGTCAAAGAGTTTGACATCATCAAAATGGTAGATGAACCTTGTATATACAAAAAAGGTAGTAGGGAGTATGGTGGCGATCCTCGTAGAGTACGTGGATGACATACTCTTGATAGGGAAGTTTCGTATACTACACACGGTCAATCTCCTCTTTTCATATGGATTCTCTAATAGGATAAAGTTGATACCTCCTAAATCCTGAGATTTGGGTCTATGAGATAGATTTAAATGGATGTTAGGATTCTCACTAGATGTAGTGAGATGGTATCAATCGATCCTGGGGAGAATCACTGGAAGGGTTCCAGGGTGATAAAGACGACTGAGTGTCAGTCACAGGCATTGTCTTTACCCTCAGTAAAGGGACGGTATGTTGGAAGAGTTCCAAGCTAGATACCGTGCAGACTAGATGATAAAGGCTGGTAACATCGCTATTAAAGATACTACCAAAGAGGCAGTTTGGGTGTATATTGGTTCATAAGATGAACTAGGTTCCTACCATTGTATGACAATAGAAATGAGGCTTCGGCCCAGGAACCCCGGTCCCATCAGTGACCCAGACATATTCTGAGACAGCATCACCCGATCATGGAGATAAATGATCTCCAGGGTGATCGAGGTTAGGAGAGTAGACTCAGAGGACAACACGGCGGATCCACTCACGAAGGCCTTTTCCCAAAGAGAGACTTTTAGGGGATGGTTGAGTATGGGATACTGCAACCACTGCTACAGATGGCCCTAGTGCAAGTGGGAGATTGTTAGTTGTATGTATGCCCTAGAGGCCATTACTGTACACTGGATGTATACTGTAGTGGATGCTGGGACATATATAGGTAGGACTTTCTTGCTCGACATGATAATACGCTATCTGGTTGCTCTTTATCTTAACATGTATACTTTCTGTCTCTCTGTTACATGTTGATAAAGCCCTTAGGATGTGTACTTGATTTTCAGGACTGTGATGCAGATCATACTAGTGGGGCCTGGGTAGTCCATGAGTACATCCATCAATATTCCTAGTCGTGGGAATATCGAGACGGGGCATCAATATTCCAGAGTAGACTAGCGTATATCTTCTCGACTCATACGATGGGCGATGGATGATCCCATATCCATTGGTGTTTGACATCAGAGATGGTATACGGGTGCTCAGTGGAGACTGGGTATACTGAACGGACTCGCCGAGAACTCCTAGATGGTATTATACCTCACGTCAGATGGCAGTTCTCTGGTGACACCGGTACAGCTTAGTCTGTTGACCCGAGATCGTCATAGAGTCTTGTGTGTCTCCCACTGTGCTTTGATTTCCACCACACCACGGCTCTACTGAGTCGTGCAAACAGGTGGTTTTTGGGTACAGTCCGGATTCACATGGAGGCAATGAGCGATAGGAGGGGATTCGTCTCTCCCGGTATTGGGGGTTGATGTTGCGCTATGCACAACTGGCCATAACAGGAAATCCCTGGCCAGGGTTGCAGTGATATACTGGTAAGAGTTATCAGTAGTTTCACGAATGTTATGGACCTCACGTCGGCATGACTTATCGAGCTATTGGGGTCTGACGTTTACCACCCCTAGGCGAGATATGCGACATATCAGACGAACAGACCGGACTGTACGGTAAGTGTTACTGGTTGGATTCACAGGAGTGTGAGCGGGCTTGCTCGTCGATCTTCTAATCGCTCAATACCCGGGTGGCCGTTACGTTTAGCAGACCGCTTGTGGCTTGTGGATGCTTGATATGATCATCATCTGCTGCCGGCGTATTGACGAGTCTTTAAAGTCCTACACAGAGGTTTCCTGGCTCAAGCGAAACGAAATAGGAGCGCATATGAGATATGTGCGGAACCGAGAATAATGCGTGTATGTGATACCGTATTCTATTCTTGCGATGAATGTATCGATTGGTTGTATGCGATATAACCTAGTTATCGAATCGAGGATTGATTCGATAAGCCGATACATTGGATATTAGTCGGTTATATGCGATATGACCGGATCGTTAAATCAAGTATTGATTTAATGCATAATTAAATATTTGATATATTACTTTGCATTAACTAGTATTGGTTCACTTAAATTGTATTTTCTCACTTGATACACACAAGTTGTATATGTGATATACTTTTGTGCACTTGTTTGTATCATGTTTGATGATACATGCTAACTTGAGTTTGTGAGTATTATTAAACCATGGTTATATGAATGGTCAGGGTTTTTTTTACTTATTCATTTATTTATTTTCTTTATTTATTTTGGAAAAGATAAGTAGAAATGGTGGCTTTCTTTGTTTCTTTCATGAAGCTTCAAGAAGTGTTGAAAGCTTGACCATTTTTGTTTGCTTCCCTTAACCTAACCCTAGTTTAGTCTTTACACTAAACCATGGTTGGTATATGATAAGTATTCATTTTATTTTCTATTTGGAAAATACTTATTATATTGCTTTTCTTCTTCTTCTTCATTTTCAAAAATGAAGAAAGCTTGCCTCCATCAATGGCAACTTGAGAAAAAGAGTGAGAAATCCAATTCTAAAGTGAACCCACTTCCTATTTCTTCATCCTCTACCACTTTCCAAGTAGTATAGGGTGTTTTCTTCACAAGTTTCATGACTTGGTGAAGTTGGAGCTTGACCTTGTGTTGCCTCGACGTAGATCATCTTCGGCATTGAAGTCGACGACCTAGCCCGTCCATTTCTCCGATGAAGCCGATGCTAGAGTCCGGGATTTGATATGGACAGCGGAGGGACGTCATCACGGAGCCTAGGAGGTGGAGGACCGGATCTACAAAGGTTGTAGCCTCTTTCCTTTTAAGTTAAAGTTGTTTATTTGCATTGCATCGCCTATACATTTAGTTAACGATCCGTATTAGGGTTTGTAGGCACATGGAAAAATTTAAATTGGCCATGTTTGATCACTTGTGAGACCTCATTAGTGTTCCTAGGAACCCTACAGTTCATCCCCTTCACCTCCACTCCAAAAATGGCAACTTCATTAACCCTCGAGACACAGCGTTCTACACTCAGTCTGCAGCAATCTTGGACATGTCGGCTTGCCAACTTCGTGTACGAGTTGCCTCGGTTCAGAGGTGGGAGGCCGTAAAAAGACTCGATGATGTGGTGCCCTTCCGACGAGGAGATCGAGACCGGAGATGCTGCGAGGAGATCGGGCTGGTGGCCGAAGACCGAAGGACACGGATCGCTCGGTATAGCTCTCTACCCCTTTCTCTAGTTAGCTAGTAGTTAGTTAATGGTCTGATCCGGGATTATAGTCCGTGGTAGCGCCGGTTTCTAGCTAAAGAAAAGTTTTTGTTTCCGCATTTTGGTCTCGGATAGACGGCCGGGGCGCTACCGTAGACTTACATGGTATCAGAGCCACACCGTTAATCTTTACTAGCTTGCTCTAGCGTGTTTAGAAATCGATCGAACGAAATTTCCAAAAACCACAATTTCAAAAGCATCAGTTTCTGTCGATTATGTTTTGTTGTCAAAAAATTATTTGGTATATTGCAGAAATATGTGCAGGATTTTTCAAGAGAACTGAAGAAATTTGGTCTGCTGATTTCACTATAGCACGGCGGATCCACGGCCATAACCACGTTTTGGCCACGGATCCGCCACCGTACTGTAGCCACAGTGCACCAAATTTCTTCAGCAGGTCTCTGTGTTGGAATTGGGATTTTTGGTATAATCTGTTTGGGCCCAGATTTATTTTACGTACTGAGTATTGTACTTGGGGCCCACTTCGGGAATTTTTATCGATCGAAAATTTTAAACATGTTAGTTCACAGTATTTACATTATATCTGCGACCGTGAATTTTATTTGATCGGTAAATCCTGTCTAATTACTATAGTTCTTTTAGACGGATTTGCGAACGTAACATTCACGTTGATGTTCTGTGTTGTGCTGTGATGTTGTGGATTTGTCATGGTGGATAGCCTGGATGCAATGGTAGTACAGTTTGGTTATATTTGTACATTTGATATTGCGGGGTGAGCGTCCGACATGTGGACCGCCGTCATTGGCTGTTTGTATATTATTCTTTTGGTCCACGACCGGGCTGAGGTCGATGTACCCGTTGTATATTTTACTTTCTGTACTAGGATTACCCCGCGGAGGGGTGTACGGATAGCCGGGTTGTAGAGGGCAACGGGCCCGCATCTCATGGCTTTGAGACGGATGGAGCTTTACTCTAGAATTGGTGGGCTATTCACCGCACTCGTAGGGGGTATAGGTTGACCCTAGGAGGGGTGCTCAGGTTACCGGATTCCGTGAAGTGCTGGGTGGTCCATTCACGTTGTTGAAGGGGGCTGCCTCACTTCAGGTTTTGGCGGGTAACTTGCCTCGCCCGTAGGGGTCTAGGATTTCATTGCACAGGCTAACCACACGACCCGGTGAACGTCGGGTGTCAGTAGCGGCTCTATGAAACCCGGGGAACCCAGTTATCTGTATTGTTCTGTGATGCTTATTACATTTCTGTGATGTTACATTTTATCACGCCTTGAGCGATTATTATATATTGATATATATACTAGTGGATGTTGTATATGTTTCGCATCCGCGCTAGTCCAGTCCCCGCTCTGTCGTTAGTTAAGTAGCCTAACGGGTGATGACGGGACCCAGAGGCGAATGCGGATGGCATATACATACATCGTATTTTCGTTCTTTTGTGCTGTGATCAATTGATGGGACTGCATCGATTTGGATCAATGCAAGCTAAACAAACCTATTCCGATGTTGTTGGAACATTTTTCAAAAGGCTGTTATTGCAAAGACGTTCTCTTTTGTTTTGCACAGTGGTATTCGGTTATGAATATCCAGCACCTCAGTCGACGAGGCAAGAGCCGAGGTCCCTTCACCGGGAGTGACCCCTTGGTCAGAAGTTTGCGTCATGGTAATAACTTCACTATAGCCGATTGCCTTTTGCTTTGCATCATGGTTTTCAGTTGGAATATACTGCACCTCATTTTACGGGGAAAGAGCCGGGATCCCTTCACCGGGAGTGACCTCTTTAGCAAAGGTTTTCGTCACTATATTTTTGCAAAAATCTATCCGATTCTTTCAACAATATCAAGTTCATTACGTTAAAGGTTTTTCGCCAAAAACCATTCGTAGCTCTCCGTCATTTCAGAAAGGTAGCACTTAGTATTCATGCTATGTATGTTGGCTTTCGTCAAGGCATAGTGTATGGTAGCTATTTGTTACTTTTCTGCTGCATAGATAGATGCGTTGGTTTGGGACAGTCGTACTGCTATTTTGGCCTTCGTCAAGAGTATGTACGGGTGGGTTCAAATTAACCTGGATAATGACGGGTAGAACTTGACATGTGACTTATGATATGTTGGCCTTCGTCAAGGTCATAAGAGCATGGGGTAAAAATCACATCGGGAGTTTCTAAAGAAACTAAAACTTGCCAGATATGCGCATACTTTCTGGAGTGTGATAACGTGAGTGGATTCCATCACGTTATCATGCGATGATAGTTGGATCCCGATTCCCACTGATGAGTTGGTTTACTCCTCGGGTGATCCCGACTAATTCTTCTTTCAGGTTTGGAGGAGAATTTGAGATTACAGTGGGAGGTTTCCTGATTAGATAAATTGATAACCATTCTGATCTAGGTTAGAGTGTACGCAGAGTGTTTCTTTTCTCTCTCTCTCTTTGGCAGCGACCATGGCCCGACCCTTGATTATGAATCAGTGACCAAGTTAACCGAACCTTCTTAAAACACTGGCTTTTGGATTGTCAGAGTTGCATACCTCATTGCCACTCCTACTTTTACCCTTTTCTCCAGAACACCCCATATTACTACGAACGTCCACTTTCATTGGATAAAACCATCATATGGTTATATACGAACTTGAAGGAACTTGTTCCAGATTCGAGGATGGTTTCCGGTTCTGGAGAAAACGAATAGGACTATTCAGTTGTCTTTTCCTTTTACCTTTTCTCAGGTTGCGAGTGCTCTTTGGATCAGGGGATAGTACACCTATTACACTGATTGGATAGTCTTCTTCCAAACCATTGGCAGGTGCCGAACGGTGGGGAGCGAAGAAAACCAATTAGCCTAACGATGGTGTACAGAAGGTATTAAGTAAAGACAAATAAAGGGATTAGAAAGAGGGCAAAGTAAATTGCGACTGTTATTCACGACCAAAACCAAGTATTTCATCGCCACTCCTACTTCACCTTTGTATTTCTCCAGAACACTCCGTATCACTACGAAGATCCACAGTCATTTGGATACTCCATCGTATGGTTATATACGAACTCGAAAGGAACTTGTTCCAGTTCGGGGATGGATTCTGGTGCAGGAGAAATATGAATAAGGTTTCTTCAGTTGTCTTTTATCTTCACCTTCTCTCGTATTGCGAGTGCTCCTAGGATTAGGACAGTACACCTATTACGCTTATTGGATAGTCTTCTTCCAAACCATAGGCTGTTGTCGAACGGTAGGGAAGAAAGAAAACCATTTAAGCATAAGAGGGTGTACAGAAGGTAATGACTAAAGAAATATAAAGGGATTTGGAGAGATGGCAATGAAATATACGGTTTCAGTTGTGAATCTGATAATGGAAGAGGCATTACTAGGAATACCCGGATACCCCATCGAAACATTTCAATGTTTCAGTTTCACTGTGTACTGTTAAAAGAAAACTGATTTCCCAATTAGCCTTTGCTCCAGGATATGTATTTACCAGGTATGTTTCTCACATCTATATGGTTTTACAGATGATGAGTGGGTGTAAGTTATTGGGAATTAGGTGACCATCCTCATTATATCGGAATTCGTTGTAATTGGTGATATTTGAGGAAATCGCCTGGGTTGTTTGCCGGACGGCAGATATTTGGTTTTGAATATCCGTCGTTATGCACCAATTTCAAATTGATATATTGGTACGTCTATTTTTATAGAGTGAGATATAACTTTTTGAAATTATGTCCATGACATTTACCTATATCAGTGGATGGTTAGGTAAGGAGTATTAAACAGCGGTGTAATTCTTCTTAACCGTAAGTACAGTTTTCAAGCTACGACAAACAGCGAATGAGTTATTAGACTCAGGGACTTATACAGAGTGTTGTATGTTGTCCAGTGTCCATTAGGACTGATGGGTTGGTCCTCGTACTATATTCGGTTTACTTATGACTTCTCTAGTTTTTAGACAAGTGTTTCGTAGAAACACAAGGTCCAAGTTTTGAGAAGTTATAGGTATATGAATAAAGTAGAGAACCAGATGTTGCAAGTATCGGGATTCTTCAAGGTGATCGAAGATGTAGATACTTATGGTATTCAGTAGATAGTAATGGTTAAGAGAACTTGCTTCTCTTTCAGATTACTCATATCTGGATGTATTTCTAAGTTGAGTAATGCTGATCGGGCTCTCTCCATTTAGTTAACATGCACTTGAGACAGCTGCATGATTTGAATCTGGTTCAATTAAATCAGTGCCTCTGTTTCTGTATTGGATACAGAACAGTTCATATCTTGACATTGTTAAGGTACGGGGAGTTGTCCGGCTTATGCTTAAAACCAGACTCTGGAAAACTCAAGGCACGTTTCTGTAATGGCTGTTTGTGGGTTGACCCGGGCTATGACGTAGGTTGACTTTCTACCATCTGGAAGATCAATAGTGATATTGTTCTAGACTCGCCACTGTTTTAAAAAAATGGATTTTTTCAGAAAACAGTAGTGGGATATGGTAGAACTGGAAGTGATTCCAGAACCGCAAACGATTACTGAAAATTTGATAAGAACCTAAAGATTCAATCTGGTTTGACATTCTATTGGCCACTCCGCAGATATGGTGGGTAACCTCAGGCACCTTAGAGGTACTCCAGTAGCCTCAAGGACGGTGGCAGGGAGGTTCTTGTTTATCCAGACTTGCCATTGCGGTTGTTCCAGACTATGAGACCCGGCAGGAGGATGAGTATAGCGTCGTTCTGAACTGGCTTTAAAAGCGTACGAGTATATGACTCTGCTAGAGGGTTGTCGTAGTCAGTGGGAGCAGCGGAAGCATAGTGGACAGGTAGCTTATGTCTATTTATGGACTAAAGCAGATATAGCGGAGATAGATCATCTATTTCTGATATGACAGTCATAGGTTTGACTTCATCAGAATAGAGGATGGATCTGTTAAGAAGGTAGTAGGTTGTGATGTCCTGGTAACTGGATGACATACACAGAGTAGGAAGTGATATTCCTATACTACGATCGGTTATACTTTGATTGTCACACAGTGGATTCTCCACATGGGAATTGGGTATTATATCAGACATTCTGGTTACTAGATCTATGGTTTTAGATCTTGATTTGAGAAGTGTCCCAATCAGGGCACTTAGACAGCATTCTAATGGTATTTAGAATGGACGACTCCTGGCACGGTAGTGTACCTGTTGGAGATGGAGTTACCCTCTCTAAAGGTGTCTTACAGACTAAAGGGGAGAGGGATGTGCATGATTGGAAGATCACTCGCTTAGGCAATTAAGTCAATCATGAGATGTCAAGTACCACACAAGATGTTGTTTTTGCAGTAGATGCAATAAGTTGATATTGATCCAATCCTGGAGGAACATTCGGAAGTAGTTTTAGAACATGAGTGGATGTTCTAGGAATATGATAACGACAGCCTCATTCGGGAGACAGTTATCATTCCAGGCTTCCAAGGTGACCTGGATGACAGAGTGACTGTCAGAGTTATAGTTTTCCCTCGGACGAGGGGCAGTGTTTTGGACAGGTGATCCAAGCAGATACTGAGGGAGGCATGGCACAGGATACTGATTAAGTTCAGTTGATGATACAGTCTAAGAAGTTTGGATTTGGAGTTCATTTATGAACTAGGTCCCATCAGATATCCAGACATATTCTAAGACAGGTATTGCTCATTTCGGGAGATGGCTTTCTCCGCGATCTTGAGTTAAAGAGAGACATAGAAAGAAACATCAGGGCGGATCCACTAGCTGAGCCTATTCCTCGAACGCACTAGTTTCACGAACGGGTTTTGTGAGACCGATTAGTAGAGGAGTTGGGTGTTCGGTATCACACGGGCTATGAGTATGCGACATCGCAATAATTAGCCTTGAGTGCAAGTGGGAGATTTCTGGATATAGTGCCCTCAGAGTCAATTATTAGATCGCAGGTGCATGATTGCTATGATTGAGGGAGGACCTATACCGGTAGGACAGTCTTACTCAAGAGGTTTGTCTACTATCTGGTTTGTCTTTATCGTCGTGTACATGCCTTAGGTGACATTGTGGTTCACTATTACACGTTGATAGAAAATAGTATGCTACCATAGTTTATCTTTATCATCGTGTACTGCTTTAGGTGACCTTACAGGTTACTATTGCGTGTTGATAGAGCCCTTAGGATTCTTGCTTGACGGCCAACAGTATGATGGCGTTCATATACATAGGAGCTGGGGTCTATAAGTACATCCTTAAAAGGTCCCTAGTTGTAGGAGTTTTCGAGACATGGCATCGATACTCCAGAGTAGACTAGTGTATACAGTCGAGACCCCGACGAGGGGCGGTGGCCAGTCTCAAAGCCACTGGTGGCAGTTAGTTCACCTAAGATATATACTGGTGCTCATTGGGTTATGAGTACACCGGACAGGACTCGCCGGGAATATGCTAATTGGTTTTATACCTGATGTCAGATAGCAGTTCCCTGGTGACATGTGTACAGGTTAGTTTATCGACCTTAGATCGTTATTTGTATCGTGTGAGTTCCCACTGTACTTTGATTACTACCCTACCACGGCTCAAAGGAGTCGTGCAAACAGGTTTTAGTTGGGTACAGTCCCGAGCCACATGGAGGCAGTGAGCGGATCTGCAGGGGTTCGTCTCTCCCGGTATTGGAGGTGAGGTCGCGCTGTATCTAGGAGAGCCATTACACGAAGTCCTTGGCCAAGACAGGAGATTTACTGGTAGGTATTCCAGTAGTATCTCAGGGTGTTCTGGGCTACACTCCGACACGACTTGTACCGCTTTTGGGGGTCTGGCTTTTACCAACCCCCTAGGCCCGCTATGCGATGCTCATAGACGAACGGACCGGACTGTACGGATATTGTCATTGACAGGCTCAGTAGGGTGTCACGATGAGTTCGCTCATCAACGTCCCTTTTGGTCAATACCTTGTAGCCCGTTACGTACGGCTAATACCTCTGACGTGCTAGTTGTTAAATACACAGCCAAAGTATTGACGAGTCTTTAAAGACCCCTACAGATAGTTTCTCAAGTTTCGGGTGAAACGCTGTAGAGGTCGTATGGATATATGGCAGGGTTCGATCATATATGTGCGGTATTGCACGGATCGTGATCGGACGGATAATACTAGCGGGCTTTGGTTTAAGCCGGATCCTAGTATTGTACAGTGTAGATTTTGTCTCATTGCATTTGTATTCGGTCGGAATACAAATACGGGTATGTATATACGGTCGCGGGGTTATCAAGTAATTTGTTACCGGATCTCTTTTTGAAGTTTCCAGTTTGCATTCCGTTTCGGCCATTTTTCCTTTGATCCTTCTTGGTTGAAATTCCTTTGGTGGGAGGGGCTTATTTGCAAATGTGCAAATTAGCAATGTGGAGGGTGTTTTGTTTGTAAGTGGTTGCTTCATGATCGTTCTAGATTGACTTTGACTTCCTTTTGTTCATCATGACTTGCTTTTTGTCATTGGATTAGGAGAAGACTTTGTGGTGATCATGATCACTCATCATTCTTTTTCTTGCATTATTGACACACTCCCTCCTTTTCTCATGAGCATGGTCGGCCACAACTTGTAGGGCTGTCCAAATTTTGGGTGAGGATTTTTATCTTATTTGCTCACACAAAATTCCATTGCTCCATCATCAAAGTTCATCTCCTTCACCTCCACTCCAAAAATGGCAACTTCATTAACCCTCGAGACACAGCGTTCTACACTCAGTCTGCGACAATCTTGGACACGTCGGCTTGCCAACTTCGTGTCCGTGTTGCCTCGGTTCAGAGTTGGGAGCCCGTAAAAAGACTCGGTGATGTGGTGCCCTTCCGACGAGGAGATCGAGACCGGAGATGCCGCGAGGAGATCGGGATGGTGGCCGAAGACCGAAGGACACGGATCGCTCGGTATAGCTCTCTACCCCTTTCTCTAGTTAGCTAGTAGTTAGTTAATGGTCCGGTCCGGGTTTATAGTCCGCGGTAGCGCCGGTTTCTAGTTAAAGAAAAGTTTTTGTTTCCGCATTTTGGCCTCGGATAGACGGCCGGGGCGCTACCGTAGATTTACAACATCTGTAAGGTTTTACAGATGATGAGTGGGAGTAAATTATTGAGAATTAGGTGATTATATCCTCAATATATCGGAATTCGTTGTAATTGGTGATATTTGAGGAAATCACCTGGGGTTTTGCCTGACGGCAAATTTTTGCTTTTGAATATCCGTTGTTATACACCAATTTCAAACTAATATATCTATACGTTTATTTTATAAAGTGAGATATAACGTTTTGAAATTATGTTCATAACATTTACCTATATCAGTTGATTGTTAGGTAAGGAGCATTAAACAGCGGTGTAATTCTTCTTAACTATTTTACAGTTTTCAACCTATGACGTATATGGTTTGAGTTATTCTAGTCAGGGGACTTATACAAAGTATTATATGTTGTCCAGTGTCCATTAGGACAAAGGGGATGGTCCTCGTACTATATTCTGTTTACATGTTACTTTTCCAGTTTTAGACAAGTATTTCGTAGAAATATAAGGTCCATGTTTTGAGAACTTATAGGTATAAGAGTAAAGTAGAGAACCACGTGTTGCAAGTATTAGGATTCTTCAAGGTGATCGAAGATGTAGATACTTGTGTTTGGTACTCAGTTGATAGTAATGATTTTGAGAAACTTGTACTCTTTTAGGTTACTCATATCAGGATGCTCTCCAAGTTGAGTAATGCTGATAGGCATCTTTCCATTTAGTTGACATGTACTGGAGACAGCTGCATGATTTGAATCTGGTTTCAATTAAATCAGTGCCTCTTTTTCTGTATTGTATATATAATGGTTCATATCTTAACGATATTAAGGTATATGAAGTTGTCCAGCTTATGCTTAAAACAAGACTGTGGATAACTCAAGGAACGTTTCAGTGATGGCAGTTTGTGGGTTTTCTTAAGCTATGACGAGGATTAACTTTCTACTATCTGGAAGATCAATAGAAATATTGTTCTTGACTCGCCACAGTTTTAGTAAAATGGACTTTTTCAGAAAACAGTAGTGGGAGCATGGTAGAACTGGAAGAGATTCTAGAACCACAAACGATCACTGAAAATTTAATAGGATCAAAAGATTCAATCAGGTTTGATATTCTATTAGCCACTCTGCAGATATGGTGGGTAGCCTCAGGCGCCCGAGAGGTATTTCGGTATTCTCAAAGACGGTGACAGGGAAGTTCTTATTTATCCAGACTTGACACTACTGTTGTTCCAGCCTATGAGACCCGGCAGGAGAATGAGTATAGCGTCGTTCTAAAGTAACTTTAGAAGTGTATGTGTATATGACCCTGCCAGAGGATTGTTGATCAGTCGAAAATATTGCATTCTTAACACATCAATTTCCCTACACTTTCTAATCATCTAAAGGTGTTTGGTATAAATATAGCACATATTAGCAATTCGTCTGCAATATATCAAATAAAATGTGTTATAATTATAACCGGTATTTTGAGAGAAATTGAGTGTTTATTACTACATGGAAGATTTTGTATCTCTCAACACTTTTTATCGAGATTGTGTACAGAAAATTCTTCAGGTTAAAGAACTGGAATCGCAAAAATGCCAATAAAGCGCAACAAGTCAAAGACTTGAAATCTGGCAGCAACAAAGAAAGGATTATAAGATTCCAGACATCAAAAGAACACCCCAAGGACAACACCAAACAAACCAGAAATCTACAAGCATAGATCTCCTCAAATGGCCACGGATCCGCGGCCGATCCAGGCCGAGTCGCCGTGGTTCTGCGGTCATGTTGATTCGTCGGTGATCCAAACTTTTCCATAGCCTTCCTTGTAACGGCCTAGCTTCCAAAAGACGCACCATTTCCACGTGGTATCTTCTGGAAAGCTCTGCATAACTACCAAGCTTTGGAGGGAAGATTCATTTTAAAATTATAAAAAGATATCTAGATCTAAAATTAAAAAGTTGTTGATTAGTTGTTCAATTAGTGGTGAGTTAGTTACACAATTGGAGCCATGATTCAAAATTCAAATTCAAGTTGAATGACACAACTTGAGATCCAAAATCAAGATCCATTGAGAAGCAAATCAAGCGACCAATCAATGATCCTTTATTGCAATGCCGATCCTCATCCGAGCAAGAGATCCCCGACGATCCGCGACTCACGGCGATCGAGCTTCGCAAAGATCGACGACAAATTCACCTCTTCAAAGGAGCGATCGAGAGCTTAATCTTGTACCCCGAATTGAGGAGTTGTGTAATTTGAAGTAGATTTAAATAAAGGTGATACTTGTAATTCTTGCTTTCTTTACATTCTTGCATTATGAAACTTCTTGATTCTTGATTCATTAATTTTCATGATGTGTGAGTTAGATCTCCGCTTGTAACGGAATCGAGAGAATCGGTAGATCTAATGATGATGAAATCCTTTTACCAATCTTAAGACTTATGAGATTTGTAAACTTCAAGAAAAAGAATCACCAATGACCTAATTTGGATCGAGATCATATTCTTGATTATTTCGTTGCAAATTAGTGATCAAATGATTGATGATTCTCTTTGCTCGAGGCTAGATCCGAATGATGATCAATGAAAAGACAAGGGATAGAGAAGGAGAAACCCTAGTTTCTTCAATAGATCCCTAATCTTCAATCATCATCATCAATCTAGCTACAAATTATCAATAGATAAGATTAGCCATTATTAAATTCATCATTGCTACCGATTCGATCGATTCCTGCAAGCTATTCTTCATAATCTTGATAAATCAAATTGATTTTGACATCTTCTTGATTCTTTATTCTAGATCTATATATTTTATTTTCATGAAATGACAACTCAATTAAATCGTGAATCTATTTCTTGAATTTTCTTTTATATTTTCATTTCGACTCATCTAAAACAAGATCGATCAAAACACACATCTCAGTGGACATTCCGCTCTCGCTAACGAAACTACAATAGACACCGTTATTGATTGCGGTATAAATTTCTTTTGTTGTGAAACATTTTACCACACACACACACAAAAGAATGTTCGATCAAATGGTGCTGTTGCCAGGGATGTATGCTATTTTGTTCGTTTTAGTTATTTGAGTTGAAAATTTATTATTCCATCAAATTTTAATTCAAGAATTGTTTCAAGCGCTTAACGATTAGTGTTTGAATTTTTGCGAGGGAATCTGGAATCATTTTAGCTGTGAGATCAAGATTCAGAGAAGATCTACAGTTTCCAAAGGACTATAAGAAGCTACAGAAAAAATTTGATCGCCTAACTCCCCCATAGGACTGTGGATCTGTGGCCATAGTGTGGTTTTTGCGGCGGTTCCGCCGCTGTTTAGGTGAATCAGTGCATAAAATCTCTGTGGTATACTCTCTGTTCTCTCCTCTCCTCTCCTCTCTTGTCCAATAATCAATTTTTTGCATGATTCTTTGCAAAATTCAGGACCGCTGAAAATAAATTTGTTGCGATTCTTGAAATTGGTTGTTTTGTGTATATTTTAATACGGAAATTAAGGGGTAAAGACCAAATTCAGATTAGGTTGGGAGTTCACTACCCTTCCTAAGCCCCAAAAATCGTAAACTTGCATCCGCATCACCCCTCATTAACTAAAAAAAATCTAGATAAGACTCTAAGGACCGTCGCGCTCAATTAGGACAAAAGGAGGTCGTGGGTAATCTATTGCTTACCCGTGTTTCTTTTGTGGTGTCTAATGCAAGTGGTTACTTAATTAGGCCCACTACTTACGTAGCGGAGAACCTCCTACTTACCTGGCCCCAGAAGGGATAAAGAGGCAGTAGAGGATCTATCCTGCGATTTGTCTTCTGGAAGTCTAGGAGCGGTCTAGAGACTTGACCTAAGTGACCATTAGATATAGGGTTGTGTGTGCATTTTTTGTGATTTGATTTTTCAAAATCCGTATTTTTCAAAAAAAACACCAAACCAACTTTCCCCTAATTATCACAACACTGCCACTTGTGTTAAACCATTAGTGCAAGCTCGGCTGGACACGGGATTCTAGTGCCCGTCTTGTCCGCGTTTCTCCAATCGGCCCAGAAGTCGACATTTCATCATTTTCTTTTTCCCACCACCCACCAAGACCGCGATGGACGGATATCCATCAAATTTCAATAACACCACGCTGCCACTGCCCGCAGGTGTGCAGAACCCTCCTCGCATTTCTCTCCAAGTGAGATGCTACCCTAAACGTGGTCCTCTCTCTACTTGTTTTTCTATTCCACCTGCCAACAGGGAAAATTTTGAAATCAAACCTCATTTCATCAAACTTTTACCCAAATTTCACGGGCTCGAGTCTGAAGACGCATACGTTTTTGTTACCAAATTTGAAAACGTATGTGCTCTGATGGGTACTTCGCAGCATTCTGTGGATACTATGCATTTACGTCTTCTCCCGTTCACTTTGTGCGATTTAGTCGAGAAGTGACTTTATAACACACCCGCACATTCTATTTCAACATGGGATGAATTCGTTGTAGCATACCTTAAGAAATTTTATCCCAATCATAAGACCGCTAGTGTTGGGAGCGAAATCTTCCAATTTACCCAACTTCCCAATGAACCATTTTGGAAATGGTTTGAATGGTTCAAGAATCTCCTTTTGCAATGCCCTCATCATGGAATCCCTAGATGGGATCTGTGTCCAGTTATTTATGAGGGTATTAATCTAATGACAAAACAGATGCTTGAAACCATAGGTCATTGTCAATTCCTGTCTAAAGATGATGGTGAAGGTTGGAAATACCTAGAAGATCTTGCTCAAAACACTTTACAATAGGAAAGTGTTAGTCAACCACTGTCTAGGGAAGATATCAATAAGCTCGATATTTCCACCACAATGAGAGCCGAAATGGCTGCAATATATAGAAAACTCGACGCTATTGAAAACAGAATCTCTTCAGCCTCACTAAATCAATACACATTTCCCAAAATCGTGTGTGGTTGCTGTTCAAACCCATCACATTTGACGGAAGAATGTCCTTTGAATGTACCGTTTCAAGGTCACACTAATGCTGCATTTCAGCAACAACCTAGAAACGATCCTTCTTCTTCCACAGATAATCAAGGTTGGAGGAATCACCCTGATTTTTCTTGGAACCAATACCAAACTCGAAATACGGTTCCAAATCAAAATAACTTTCAATGGGTCCCTCCACAGCAATAGCAACCACCATAAATGACTCAGCACCCCGTTCAACCACAAAATTTTTTATACCCGGCCAATAAATTTGATCCTTCTTCTGCCGGTACTGATAAACCCTCTGCACTCGACTTGTTCATTGCAGAGTCTATGTAAACGAATGACATTTTAACATCTTCTATCCAAACATTAGTGCAAAACACTGTCTCCCACGGTGAGAGTATCAAATTGATAGAAGCACAAATTGCATAACTGACTGCAGCAATGAGTGGTAGAGAGACAGGGAAACTTCCAGCTCAACCACCACCTGATCCTGGACCTTCGCATTATAATGATGTGAGTTCTATTACCACGTTGAGATCTGGAAGAGTGTTGGATACCCATATGGGTGAACAAATTGATAATGATGAATTGATCATTAACACCCCGTCTTCCACTTCCACATCCACTCCCACTTCTACTCATTGTCCTATTTCGTCCAGTTTACCTTCTTCTTCCGAGCCTATTCTCTGTTTTCCAAAAGGCTCGAACCCTCCACCCACCTCATCATTTCCACCCCACCATCTTCTCCAATGTTGGACCCAGCTACTATTGCTCAATCTCCTTATCCCAATAGGTTAAGGAGAAACAGACCAAGTCCGCAAATGGAGAAGATTGTGTAAATGTTTAAGAAAGTTAACATCATTATCCCTCTCCTAGATGATATACAACAAGACCCGGCTTATGCGAAAATTCTCAAGGACTTGTGCACTAGGAAGAGGAAGACTCAAGTGCCAAAAAAGGTGTTCATGTCAAGTACTGTAAACATAGCTTTTCACCAACAATTACCAAGGAAACGTAAGGACCCTGGCTGTCCTACAATTTCTATTTCTATTGGGAGTAAAAATATTAACCGTGTTTTACTTGACCTTGGCGCTAGTGTTAACTTGCTTCCATATTTTGTGTATGAGCAATTGGGTGTCGGAGAGTTAAAACCATCGCAATGCACTTTACAGATGGCAGATCGATCTATCACCAAGCCAAGGGGTATGCTTGCGGATGTGTTGATAAAAGTCGGGGAATTTATATTCCCTGTGGACTTTATTGTTCTAGATACGCAGCCTGTAGCAAACCCACGGAACCAAATTCCGGTGATTCTCGGTCGACCCTTTTTGGCGACTTCCAACGCTGTAATCAATTGTCGAAACGGTTTTATGACCCTAACCTTCGGGAATAGGTCAATTGAACTTAACATTTACAAGTTGGGATGTCAATCCTCCGAACCTTATACTCAAGTATGTTCTGTCGAATTAATCAATATCGACAGCAGCGAATATAAACAGCTTCACAAAACTGATCCAGACTTCCTTAATACGTTGTTGTTTGACCCAGCGATGTATTATACACATGCGGACCCTTCTTTTGAGTTGTCCTGGTCAACATCCAACACTTATTCTGAACCTTTCATGGAGTCTGAGTATCATCCTCTTCTTTCCAATGACATTATTTTTCAGGATATCGATGAAGATTTCACTGATGAACTCGCATTTTTAGCAAATACGGGTGTTGAGATGAATCAACTCCAAAACAAAGAAATTGAACCTCCAACCATTCTTCTTGACAGTCACAAAAAAGCATGTAATCCATCATCACAATCATTGTGTTGTCTCTCCAACTTGAGACGCAAACCCATTCTTTTACACCACTTATCTCATCGCCGCTTCTTCCTGGCTCTATACAACATGTTCTTCCACCAACTGGTACGTTTCACTGATAAAATCTTCGAATGGTTGGTGTTGACTTTCGTTCTTTGCAAAGCTTGGCATTGACCAATAACTTTACCCCCTCTTGTGATTTTCAAAGCTTAACATTGTTTAACTCAAGTTTGGGGAGGGCTTTTTATTTTTGGCTCTTGAAAATAAAAGTTGTCCTAAAAAATTGTGAGCCCAAAATAAGTTTGGGGGAGGATTTTCACGATCATATTTATTACACCCGTTAATAAATTTCCTCCCAGGCCTACAGGTTTTCAAGATTTAACAGATGACAACAGTGAGGATACTGTTCTAAACAAGTTTGGGGGAGGTTTGTACTTATTTATGCATCACTTTGCATCATGCTTTGCATAAGCACAAAACATATAATAAAAAAAATGTGTACATAAATAAGATAATAAAAGATTAGATAGTGAAAAAATTACATCCAAAAGATTGGGAAAGTTTAAGAAAACCAAGAAAGTTAGAAGTTTTCTTAAACGAACCAGTAATAAGTAGTTATGAGCCATTGTCCCATGGGTTAGTAAGATGAAAGAAGCCACTAATCTGAGGATAAAAATAAGTCTGAAAAATAGTTTCTATTCTGGAAGTCAAACATTTGAATGTTGATACCCTATTATACGTACTTACACACGTCTTGAAACTCGGGATAGTAGAGGATACCTTGAAATGCTCTTGTCTGAAAGCCAAAGTACGAAGAAAATAAAAAAAATGAAAATAAAATATAAAATGGTGTAGAAAAATTAACGCTGGTTTTTGTAATCACCAAGGCGGCATAAAAAAAATATAGCGAGGCTGCTTCATCACCTAGTGCCTTAGACCAACAGGTTTGGGAGTCACTGCTAAGCCTTAGGTGTTGTAAGACGGGTAAAATATTAAATACGCCTACTCTGCAAGCACATGAGTAATCGGTCTGTTAGTACCTCAAGAAGTATTAACGGTCGCATGAAAAATTTGTGAGCAATCCCATCTAAATATTCATTAATTAAAAGCACTGAGGTAGATGGACAAGAGTATGATAGCTTGAATTGAATTCTCCGAGTGTAGGGATGTTCTTTACACACACGTAGGAGTATTTGATCGATGTTTGGAAGAAGATAGGAATGAAGAATAAAGACGATGTTTTATTGAGAGATGATGTGATTTCTAACATCTTTTCATGACTATTAAGATAGGGTTCATGACAACTGAAAATCTAGTGGAGTTGGAAACTCTAATTTTCAAAGTCTTTCTTTTACAATTCTTATCTTTATATGTAATTTCACAATCTTCCTTTTATTATTGGATTTTGTTGGTGCAATTCGCTGAAAACCCTCAGGAGACAACACTCCTCCTATTTGGGACACCAAGAGGTTTAAAGGCTTGTTGCACGTGCTCAGTGCAATTGTGTTGCCTACGAAAGTGTACTAGTTAGTTTTTCTTTTACTTAAATTTTCTCCTTCTCTTGAATAAAAGATATTTGCTCGAGACGACCAAAATTATGTTTGGGGGAATTTGATCTGTCGAAAATATTGCATTCTTAACACATCAATTTCCCTACTCTTTCTAATCATCTAAACGTGTTTGGTATAAATATAGTACATATTAACAATTCGTCTGTAAAATATCAAATAACATGTGTTATACATTATAACCGGCATTTTGAGGGAAATTGAGTGTTTATTACTACATGCATGATTTTGTATCTTTCAACGCTTTTTATCGAGATTGTGTCCAGAAAATTCTTCAGGTCAAAGAACTGGAATCGCAAAAGTGCCGATAAAGCCCAGCAAGTAAAAAAATTGAAATCTGGCAGCAACAAAGAAAGGATTATAAGATTCCAGACATCAAAAGAACAACCCAAGGACAACACCAAACAAACCAGAAATCTACAAGCAGAGATCTCCTCAAATGGCCGCGGATCCGCGGCTTATCCAGGCCGAGTCACCGCGGTTCCGCGGCCGTGTTGACTCGTCGGCGGTCCGAACTTTTCCAGAGCCTTCCTTCTAACGGCCTAGCTTCCTCAAGATGCTCCATTTGCACGTGGCATCATCTGGAAGGCTCTGCATAACTACCAAGCTCTGGAGGGAAGATTCATTTTAAAATTATAAAAGGGGATCTAGATCTACAATTAAAAAGTTGTTGATTAGTTGTTCATAATTACACATTGAGCCACAATTAAAACTCAAGTTGAGTGACACAACTTGAGATTAAATCCAAAGAGAAATCAAGATCCATTGAGAAGCAATTCTAGCGAGAAATCAACGATCCTTCATCGCAACGCTGATCATCATCCGAGCAAGAGATCCACAACGATCCGCGACTCACGGTGATCGAGCTTCGCAAAGATCGACGACAAATTCACCTCTTCAAAGGAGCGATCAAGAGCTTAATCTTGTATCTCGAATTGAGGAGTTGTGTAAATTTGAAGAAGATTTAATGAAGGTGATAAATTGTTAAATATCATTTTCATTACATTCTTGCATTATGAAATATCTCATTTGTGATTCATCAATTTTCATGATGTATGAGTGAAATCTCTACTTATGGAGGATTCGAGAGAATTGATAGATCTAATGATGAACAAATCTTAATACTAATTTTAAATCTTATGAGATTTGTGAACCTTAGCAAAAAGAATCGTTGATGACCTAATTTTGAGCAAGATCACTTCTTGATTATTTCGTTGCAAATTAGGGATCAAACGATTGATGATTTTCTTTGCTAATGGCTAGATCCGAATGATTATGATTGAAAAGACAAGCGATAGTGAAGGAGAAACCCGAGTCTCTTCAATTGATCCCTAATCTTCAATCATCATCATCAATCTAGCTACAAATTATCAATAGATAAGATTAGGAATTATTAGATTCATGATTAGCTATTAACTCAATCGAATCTTACAAGCTATTCTTCATAATCTTGATAAATCAAATTGACATTGGACACTTTCTTGATTTTAAATTCTTGAATATGTTTTTGATTTTCTTGAAATGACAACTCAATCAAATCATGAATCTATTTCTTGAATTTTCTTTTATCTTTTCATTTCGACTCATCTAAAACAAGATTGATCAAAATACACATCTCAGTGGACGATCCGTATTCATTAACGCGCTACATCGACACCGTTATTGATTGCGGTATAAATTTCTTTGGTTGTGAAATATTTTACCATACACACACAAAAGAATGATCAATTAGTTGTCGTAATCAGTAGGAGCAGCGGAAGCATAGTGGATAAGTAGCTTATGTCTATATATAGACTAAAGCAGATATAGCGGAGATATATCATCTATTTTTGATGTGACTGTCATGTGCTTTGACTTCATCAGAATAGGAGATAGATCTGTTAAGAAGGTAGTAGGGCGGTATGTCCTGGTATTTAAATGACATAGACTTTATAGGAAGTGAAATTCCTATACTACGATCGGTTATACTGTGGATGTCACACAGTGGTTTCTCCATATAGGATATGGATATTATATTAAGCATTCTGGTTACTAGTGTTGGAGATAGTGCCCTCAGAGTCAATTATTAGATCACAGGCACGTAATTGCAATGATTGAGGGGAGGACCTATCCCGGTAGGACAGTCTTACTCGAGATGATAGTATGCTATCTGGTTTATCTTTATCATCGTGTACTGCTTTAGGTGACCTGACAAGTCGCTATTACACGTTGATAGAGCCCCTAGGATTCTTGCTTGACTTCCAGCAGTATGAGGGCGATCATATAAGTGGGAGCTGGGGTCTATAAGCACATCCTTAAATGGTCCCTAGTCGAGGGAGTTTCGAGACAGGGCATCGATTCTCCACAGTAGACTAGTGTATACAGTCGAGACCCCGACGAGGGGCGGTGGCCGGTCTCACAAGCCACTGGTGTCAGTTGGTTCACCTAAGATGTATACAGGTGCTCATTGGGTTATGAGTACACCGGACAGGACTCGCCGGGAACCTGCTAGTTGGGATATACCAGACGTCAGATAGCAGTTCCCAGGTGACATGTGTACAGGTTAGTTCATCGACCTGGGATCGTCATTTGTCTCGTGTGAGTTCCCACTGTACTTTGATTACTACCCTACCACGGCTCAAAGGAGTCGTGCAAACAGGTTTTAGTTGGGTACAGTCCCGAGCCACATGGAGGCAGTGAGCGGATCTGCAGGGGTTCGTCTCTCCCGGTATTGGGGGTGAGGTCGTGCTGTGTCTAGGAGAGCCAGAACATGAAAAGTCCTTGGCCAAGGCAGGAGATTTGCTGGTAGGTATTCCAGTAGTATCTCAGGGTGTTCTGGGCTACACTCCGACACGACTTGTACCGCTTTTGGGGGTCTGACTTTTACCAACCCCCTAGGCCCGCCATGCGATGCTCATAGACGAACGGACCGGACTGTACGGATATTGTCGCTGACAGGCTCAGTAGGGTGTCAGGATGAGTTCGCTCATCGACGTCCCTTTTGGTCAATACCTGGTGGCCCGTCACGTATTGGCTTATACCTCTGACGTGCTAGTGATTAAATCCACAGCCAAGGTATTGACGAGTCTTTAGAGTCCACCACACTCAGTTACTCAAGTTTCGGGCGAAACGCTATAGAGGCCGTATGGAGATATGGCAGGGTTCGATCAGATACGTGCGGTATTGCACGGATCGCGATCGGACAGTTTTTACTAGCCGGCTTTAGCTTAAGCCGGATCCTAGTATTAGATAGTGTAGTTTTGTCTCTTTGCATTTGTGTTCAGTGGAAATACAAATGCGGGCATGTATTTGCAGTAGCGGGGTTTTCCCGTATTTTATTACGGGATCAGTTTTCTGAAGTTGCCAGTTTGCATTCCTTTCCGGCCGGTTTTCCTTCATTCCTTCTCGGCCGGACTTTCTTGTTGGAGGGGGTTATTTGCAATTTGCAAATAACTCTTTTGTGGAGGGTTTTCTTGCATATGTTGCTTATGATGAGACTTGCTTCATGATGATATTCTATTTTTTGGTCATTTCATTTGTTTTTCTTGTGAGTGGACTTTGATGAGATATGAAATGGTTGTGACCATTTTCATTTTGAGTTTATTTCTTTTTCACATTATAATACTTGGAGAGTTTTTCTTTTTTCTCTCTCCAATCTCATTCCTAGTTGGGGGGCCGGCCACATCTTGTAGAGAGAGAGAGAGAGGTTCATGTGTGTGGAAAATCTTCTCATCTCATTCTAAGAAAAACTTGAGAGCTCCATTTTTCTCCTTCTCACAAGTTTCATTCTTTCCTTCCATCAAGGCAACTTCAACTAAAACCCAAGAGACAAGTTTACTACACTATTCTATAGCAAGTCTTGGACGCGTCGGCTAGCCAACTTCGCGCCCGAGTTGCCTCGGTCAAGAGGCGGGAGCCCGTAAAAGATTCCGGCTACGTGGTGCCCTTTTCCGACGAGCGAGGAGGTGACGGAGATTCCGCAAGAGATCGGAGTGGAGATGAAGACCGAAGGACACGGATCGCTTGGTATAACTTCTCTACTCTTTTCTATTTTCGCTAGCTAGCTAGGTTAATGGCCCGATCCGGGTGAAAAGTCCGCGGCGGTGCCGTTTTGCAAAGTTCGCAAAGTTTTTGTTTTCCGCGTTTCCGGCGTCGGATCGACGGCCGGGGCGCCCCCGCGGGCTTACAATGGTATCAGAGCCAGGCCGTTAACCTTCCCTAGCTTGCTCTAGCACGTTTAGAACCCGATCGAACAAAATCCCCAAAAACCGTATTTTTTGTGCACATGTGTTCTCTGTTGAAATTTTTGAGCTCCTAAAATTTTTCAGGTTGTTGCAGAGGCATGTACAAGCAATTATAGGAAATCTGGGAAAATACGATCCACTAATTCCTCAGTTCCACCGCGGAAGCGCGGCCAAAACCCTGGTTTGGCCGCGCTTGCGCGGCGGATAAGAGGAATTGTGGCACCAAATTTTCCCAGTAAGCTTGTGGTATAGAAATAGGGCTTTTGGGATATTTTATTTGGGCCCAGGTTTTCTGTAATTGCTACAGTTCTTTTTGGGGGCCCACTTTGATAAATTTGTTCGATCGGATATTTTAAACATGCTAGTTCACAGTATTTACTTTATATCTGCGACCGTGAATGTCACTTGATCGGTAAATCCCATCTAACTGCTATAGCCCGGTTAGACGGATTTGCAAACGTGACTTTCACGTTGATGTTCTGTGATTGTACTGTGTTGTTGCGGATCGGTCGTGGGGGATAGCCTGGTTGCAGTGGTAGTACAGTTTTGTTGTATTATGTACATTTGATATTGCGGGGCGAGCGTCCGACATGTGGACTGCCGTCACTGCCAGTTTGTATTATTCTTTTGGGGCACGACCTGGTAGCGGTCGATGTACCCGTTGTATGTATATTTTACTTTCTGTACTAGGATTACCCCGTGGAGGGGTGCACGGATAGCCGGATTCTGGAGGGCAACAAGCCCGCATCTCATGGCGTTGAGACGGAGGGGGCTTCACTCCAGGATTGGCGGGCTATTCGCCGCACTCGTAGGGGGTACAGGTTGACCCAGGAGGGGTGCCCAAGTTACCGGATTCCGTGAAGTGCTGGGTGGTCCATTCACGGTGCTGAAGGGGGCTGCCTCGCTTCAGGTTTTGGCGGGTGACTTGCCGCGCCCGTAGGGGTCTAGGTTTTCATTGCACAGGCTATCCACACGACCAGGGGAACGTCGGGTTTCAGCGGCTCTGTGAAACCTGGGGATCCCAGATATCTGTATTGATCTGTGTTGCTATACATTTCTGTGTTGCTTTTATCACGCCTTGAGCGAATACTATATATTGGTATATATATTAGTAGATGTTGTATATGTTTTTCATCCGCGCTAGTCCAGTCCCCGCTCTGTCGTTAGTTAGCTAACCTAACGGGTGATGACGGGACCCAGTGGCGAATGCGGATGGCATATACGTACATCAGTATATTTTCGTTCTTTGTGGTGTGATCAATTGATGGGACTGCATTGATTTGGATCAATGCAAGTTAAACAAACCTAATCTGATGTTGTTGGAACATTTTTCAAAAGCTGTTATTGCAAGGACGTTCACTTTTGTTTTGCACCGTGATATTCAGTTGGAATATCCTGCTCCTCAGTCGACGAGGCAAGGGCCGAGATCCCTTCACCGGGAGTGACCCCTTGGACAGAAGTTTGCGTCAGGGCATTAACTTCACTATAGCCGATTACTTTTTGCTTTGCACCGTGGTATTCAGTTGGAATATCCTGCACCCCATTCTACGGGGAAAGAGCCGAGATCCCTTCACCGGGAGTGACCTCTTTAGTAAAGGTTCTCGTCACTATATTTTCTAAAAAGCTATCCGTTCCTTCAACGATATCAAGTTCACTACGTTAAAGGTTTTCGCCAGAAACCATTCGTAGCCCTCCGTCGTTTCATATGGATGGTCAATAGTATTCAAGCTGTGTATGTTGGCCAAAGTCAAGGCACAGTGTTTGGTAGCTGTTGGGTATTCATATGCAGCATAGATAGATGCGTTGGTTTGGGACAGTCGTACTGCCATTTTGGCCAAAGTCAAGGGTATGTACGGATGGGTTCAAATTAACCAGGAAAATGACGGGTAGAACTTGACATGTGACTTATGATATGTTGGCCAAAGTCAAGGTCATAAGAGCATGGGGTAAAAATCCACATCGGGAGTTTCAAAAGTACTGAAACTTGCCAGATATGCGCATACCTTCTGGAGTGTGATAGCGTGAGCGGATTCCGTCACGTTATCATGCGATGATAGTTGGATCCCGATTCCCACTGATGAGTTGGTTTACTCCTCGGGTATTCCCGGCTAATTCTTCTTTCAGGTTTGGGGAAGAATTTGACGTTACAGTTGGAGGTTTCCAGATTAGATAAAGTGACAACCATTCTGATCTAGGTTAGAGTGCACGCTGAGTGTTTCTTTTCTCTCTCTCTTTGGCAGCGACCATTAACCCGACCCTCGACTATGACTCAGTGACCAAATTGACCGAACCATCTTAACACTGGCTTTTGGATTGTCAGAGTTGCGAACCTCTTTGCCACTCCTACTTTTACCCTTTTCTCCGGGACACCCCGTATTACTACGAACGTCCACTTCCATTGGACAAAACCATCGTATGGTTATATACGAACTCGAAGGACTTCGAGGATGGTTTCCGGTTCTGGAGAAAAAGGAATAAAGTACATTCAGTTGTCTTTTCCTTTTACCTTCTCTCAGGTTGCAAGTACTCCTTGGTTTAGGAGTAGTACACCTATTACGCAAATTGGATGGTCTTCTTCCAGACCCTAGGCTGGTGCCGACAGGTGGGGAATGAAGAAAGCCAATTAGCCTAAACGGTGTACAGAAGGTATTAAGTTCAGACAAAGCAAGGGATTAGTAAGAGGGCAAAGTAAATTGCGACTGCTATTCACAACCTAACCATGTACTTCTTTGTCAATCCTAAATCACCTATGAATTAGGTACATTCGGTTGTCTTTTATCCTCACCTTCTCTCGCATTGCGAGTGCTCCTAGGACTAGGACAGTACACCCATTATGCTTTCTGGATAGTCTTCTTCCAAACCATAGGCTGGTGCCGAACGGTAGGGAAGGAAGAAAACCATTTGGCCTAAAGGGGTGTACAGAAGGTAATGACTAAAGACATGTAAAGGGATTTGGAGAGGTGGAAAAGAATTATACAGTTATAGTTGTGAATCTGGATAATGGAAGAGGCATTACTAGGAATACCAGCATACCCCATCGAAACATTTCAATGTTTCAGTTTCACTGTGTACTGTTAAAAGAAAACTGATTTCCCGATTAGACACTTACTCCTGGGTATGTATTTACCAGGTTGGATTCTCACATCTGTATGGTTTTACAGACGATGAGTGGGAGTAAGTTATTGGGAATTAGGTGACCCTCCTCATTATATCGGGATTCGTTGGAATTGGTGATATTTGAGGAAGCCACCTGGGTTGTTTGCCGGTCGGCAAATATTTGGTTTTGAATATCCGTTGTTATGCACCAATTTTAATTTGATATATCTGTACATCTATTTTTATAGAGTGAGACATATCTTTTTTGAAATTATGTCTATGACATTTACCTATACCAGTGGATGGTTAGGTAAGGAGCATTGAACAACGGTGTAATTCTTCTTAACCAAAAGTACAGTTTTCAACCTACGACACACAGTGAATGAGTCACCAGACTCAGCGGACTTATACAGAGTATTGTATATTGTACAGTGTCCATTAGGACAGAGGGGTTGGTCCTCGTACTTTATTCTGTTTACTTTTGACTTCTCTAGTTCTTAGACATGTGTTCGTAGAAACACAGGGTCTAAGTTTAGAGGAGTTATAGGTATAAGAATAGAGTAGAGAACCAGGTATAGCAAGTATCGGGATTCTTCAAAGAGATCGAAGATGTAGATACTTGTGAATGGTATTCAGTTGATGATTAAGAGAACTAGCTTCTCTTTCAGGTTACTCATAATTGGAAGTACTCCTAAGTTGAGTAACGCTGATCGGCCTCTCTTCCATTTACTTGACATGCACTGGAGACAGCTGCATGATTTGAATCTGGTTCAATTAAATCAGTGCCTCTGTTTCTTGGATATAGAACAGTTCATATCTTGACATTGTTAAGATACGGGGAGTTGTCCGGCTTATGCTTAAAACCAGACTCTGGACAACTCAAAGCACGTTTCAGTAATGGCTGTTTGTGGGTTGACCCGGGCTATGACGAGGGTTGACATTCTACCATCTGGAAGATCAATAGTGATATTGTTCTTGACTCGCCACATTTTTTAAAGAAATGGATTTTTCAGAAAACAGAAGTGGGAGTATGGTAGGACTGGAAGTGATTCCAGAACCACAAACGATTACTGAAGATTTGATAAAGAACCTAAAGATTCAATCTGGTTTGACATTCCATTGGCCACTCCGCAGATATGGTGGGTAACCTCAGGCACTCGAGAGGTACTTCGGTATGCTCAAGGACGGTGGCAGGGAGGTTCTTGTTTACCCAGACTTGCCATTGCTGTTGTTCCAGGCTGCGAGACCCGGCGGGAGGATGAGTATAGCGTCGTTCTAAACTTGCTTTAGAAGCGTACGTGTATATGACTCTGCCAGAGGGTTGTCGTAGTCAGTGGGAGCAGCGGAAGAATTGGTGGATGTCAGGCTTATGTCTATTTATAGACTAGAGCGGATATAGCGGAGATAGATCATCTATTTCTGATGTGACAGTCAGAGGTTTGACTTCATCAGAATAAGGGATGGATCTGTTAAAAAGGTAGTAGGGTGTGATGTCCTGGTGTTTGATGACATACACGGAGTAGGAAGTGATATTCCTATACTACGATCGGTTATACTTTGGTCGTCACACAGTGGTTTCTCCACATAGGACTTGGATATTATATCAGACATTCTGGTTACTAGATCTATGATTTTAGATCTAGATTTGGGTGGTTTCCCAATCTGGGTACTTTGACCGCATTCTATGAGTATTTAGAATGGGTGACTCCTGGCACGGTAGTGTACCTGCAGGTAATGGAGTCACCCTCTCTAAAGGTGTCTTACAGACTAAAGGGGAGAGGGACACGCATGATTGACAGATCACTTGCTTAGGCAACTGAGTCAATCATGAGATGTCAAGTACCACACCAGATATTGTTCTTGCAGTAGGTGCAATAAGTTGATATTAATCCAATCTTGGAGAAACAATCGGAAGCAGTTTTAGAACACAAGTTGATGTTCTAAGGAATTGATAACGACAGCCTCCTTTAGGAGACGGTTATTATTCCAGGCTTCCAAGGTGACATGGATGGCAGAGTGGCTGTCAGAGTTATAGTTTTCCCTCTGACGAGGGGCAGTATTTTGGACAGGTGGTCCAGGTGGAAACTGAGGGAAGGCATGGCGCAGGACACTGATTAAGTTCAGTTGTCGATACAGTCTAAGAAGTTTGGATTTGGAGTTCACTTATGAGCTAGGTCCCATCAGACATCCAGACATTCTAAGACAGGTATTGCTCATTTCGGGAGATAGTTTTCTCTGCGAGAATGAGATATAGAGAGACATAGAAAGAAACATCAAAGCGGATCCACTCACTGAGGCTATTCCTCGAACGCAATAGTTTCGCAAACGAGCTTTGTGAGACTGACTAGTAGAGGAGTTGGGTGTTCGGTATCACACGGGCTGTGAGTATGCGACATCGCAATAATTAGCCTTGAGTGCAAGTGGGAGATTGTTGGAGATAGTGCCCTCAGAGTCAATTATTAGATCACAGGCACGTAATTGCAATGATTGAGGGGAGGACCTATCCCGGTAGGACAGTCTTACTCGAGATGATAGTATGCTATCTGGTTTATCTTTATCATCGTGTACTGCTTTAGGTGACCTGACAAGTCGCTATTACACGTTGATAGAGCCCCTAGGATTCTTGCTTGACTTCCAGCAGTATGAGGGCGATCATATAAGTGGGAGCTGGGGTCTATAAGCACATCCTTAAATGGTCCCTAGTCGAGGGAGTTTCGAGACAGGGCATCGATTCTCCACAGTAGACTAGTGTATACAGTCGAGACACCGACGAGGGGCGGTGGCCGGTCTCACAAGCCACTGGTGTCAGTTGGTTCACCTAAGATGTATACAGGTGCTCATTGGGTTATGAGTACACCGGACAGGACTCGCCGGGAACCTGCTAGTTGGGATATACCAGACGTCAGATAGCAGTTCCCAGGTGACATGTGTACAGGTTAGTTCATCGACCTGGGATCGTCATTTGTCTCGTGTGAGTTCCCACTGTACTTTGATTACTACCCTACCACGGCTCAAAGGAGTCGTGCAAACAGGTTTTAGTTGGGTACAGTCCCGAGCCACATGGAGGCAGTGAGCGGATCTGCAGGGGTTCGTCTCTCCCGGTATTGGGGGTGAGGTCGTGCTGTGTCTAGGAGAGCCAGAACATGAAAAGTCCTTGGCCAAGGCAGGAGATTTGCTGGTAGGTATTCCAGTAGTATCTCAGGGTGTTCTGGGCTACACTCCGACACGACTTGTACCGCTTTTGGGGGTCTGACTTTTACCAACCCCCTAGGCCCGCCATGCGATGCTCATAGACGAACGGACCGGACTGTACGGATATTGTCGCTGACAGGCTCAGTAGGGTGTCAGGATGAGTTCGCTCATCGACGTCCCTTTTGGTCAATACCTGGTGGCCCGTCACGTATTGGCTTATACCTCTGACGTGCTAGTGGTTAAATCCACAGCCAAGGTATTGACGAGTCTTTAGAGTCCACCACACTCAGTTACTCAAGTTTCGGGCGAAACGCTGTAGAGGCCGTATGGAGATATGGCAGGGTTCGATCAGATACGTGCGGTATTGCACGGATCGCGATCGGACAGTTTTTACTAGCCGGCTTTGGCTTAAGCCGGATCCTAGTATTAGATAGTGTAGTTTTGTCTCTTTGCATTTGTGTTCAGTGGAAATACAAATGCGGGCATGTATTTGCAGTAGCGGGGTTTTCCCGTATTTTATTACGGGATCAGTTTTCTGAAGTTGCCAGTTTGCATTCCTTTCCGGCCGGTTTTCCTTCATTCCTTCTCGGCCGGACTTTCTTGTTGGAGGGGGTTATTTGCAATTTGCAAATAACTCTTTTGTGGAGGGTTTTCTTGCATATGTTGCTTATGATGAGACTTGCTTCATGATGATATTCTATTTTTTGGTCATTTCATTTGTTTTTCTTGTGAGTGGACTTTGATGAGATATGAAATGGTTGTGACCATTTTCATTTTGAGTTTATTTCTTTTTCACATTATAATACTTGGAGAGTTTTTCTTTTTTCTCTCTCCAATCTCATTCCTAGTTGGGGGGCCGGCCACATCTTGTAGAGAGAGAGAGAGAGGTTCATGTGTGTGGAAAATCTTCTCATCTCATTCTAAGAAAAACTTGAGAGCTCCATTTTTCTCCTTCTCACAAGTTTCATTCTTTCCTTCCATCAAGGCAACTTCAACTAAAACCCAAGAGACAAGTTTACTACACTATTCTATAGCAAGTCTTGGACGCGTCGGCTAGCCAACTTCACGCCCGAGTTGCCTCGGTCAAGAGGCGGGAGCCCGTAAAAGATTCCGGCTACGTGGTGCCCTTTTCCGACGAGCGAGGAGGTGACGGAGATTCCGCAAGAGATCGGAGTGGAGATGAAGACCGAAGGACACGGATCGCTTGGTATAACTTCTCTACTCTTTTCTATTTTCGCTAGCTAGCTAGGTTAATGGCCCGATCCGGGTGAAAAGTCCGCGGCGGTGCCGTTTTGCAAAGTTCGCAAAGTTTTTGTTTTCCGCGTTTCCGGCGTCGGATCGACGGCCGGGGCGCCCCCGCGGGCTTACAACTAGATCAATGGTTTTAGATCTAGATTTAGGTACTGTCCCAATCTGGGTACTTAGACAGTATTCTAAAAGTATTTTACAATGGATGGCTCCTTGCATGGTGTTGTACCAGCAGGTGAAGGAGTCATCCTCTCTAAAGGTGTCTTATAGACTAAAGGGGAGAGAGATATGCATAATTGGCATATCACATGCTTAGGCAATTAAGTCAATCATGAGATGTCAAGTACCACACTAGATGTTGTTTTTGCACAGGATGCAAAAGTTTATATATATTGATCCAATCCTGGAAAAACGTTCGGAAGAGTTTATGAACATAAGTGGATGTTCTTGGGATTTGATAACGGCAGCCTCCTACGGGAGACAGTTATCATTCCAGTCTTTAAAGGTGACCTGGATGACAGAGTGACCGTCAGAGTTATAGTTTTCCCTCTCACAAGGGGCAGTAGTTTGGACAGGTGGTCCAAGCGGATACTGAGGGAGGCATGACGCAGGATACTGTTTAAATTCTATTGACGATACAGTCTAAGAAGTTTGCTGGATTTGGAGTTTATTTGTGAACTGGGTCCTATCAGATATCCAGACATATTCTAAGACAGCTATTGCTCATTTCGGGTGATGGCTTTCTCCACAAACTTGAGATAAAGAGAGACATAGAAAGAAACATCAGAGCGGATCCACTCACTAAGGCTATTTCTCGAACGCAATAGTTTCACAAACAGGCTTTGTGAGACTGATCAGTAGAGAAGTTGGGTGTTCGGTATCACACGGGCTGTGAGTATACGACATCGCAATAATTAGCCTTAAGTACAAGTGGGAGATTGTTGGCTATAGTGCCCTCAAGTCAATTATTGGATCGCAGGCACGTGATTGCAATGATTGAGGGAGGACCTATAACGGTAAAACAGTCTTACTCGAGATGATAGTATGCTATCTGGTTTGTCTTTATCATCGTGTACATACTTCAGGTGACATTAGAGATCACTATTACATGTAGATAGAGCCCATAGGATTCATGCTTGACTACCAGCAGTATGATGGCGATCATATACGTGAGAGTTGGGTAGTCTATAAGCACATCCTTAAAGTGTCCTTAGTCGTGGAAGTTTCGAGACCGGGTATCGATACTTCGAGAGTAGACTGGTGTATACAGATCGAGACCCCGACGAGGAGCGATGGCCGGTTTCACAAGCCATTGGTGTCAGCTGGTTCACTTAAGATAGTATACAGGTGCTCATTGGGTTATGAGTTCACCGAACGGAGTCTCCGGGAACATGCTAATTGGTATTATACCTATTGTCAGATAGCAGTTCCCTGGTGACATGTGTACAGGTTAGTCTATCGACCTGAGATCGTCATTTGTCTTGTGTGAGTTCCCACTATGCTTTGATTACTACCCTACCACGGCTCAAAAAAGTCGTGCAAACAGGTTTTTGTTGGGTACAGTCTCGAGCCACATGGAGGCAGTGAGCGGATCGTCAGGGGATTCGTCTCTCCCGGTATTGGGGGTTGATATCGCGTTGTGTTTGGAGAGCCATTACATAAAGTTCTTGGCCAAGACAAGTGAGATTTACTGGTAGGTATTCCAATAGTTTCTCAGGGTGTTCTGGGCTACACTCTGACACGACTTATACCGCGTCTGATGTTTACCATCCCCCTATGCTCCATATGCGATACTCATAGATGAACGGACCGGACTGTACGGATATTGTCACTGTCAGGCTCGGTAGGGTTTCTGGATGAGTTCGCTCATCGGCCTCCTTTTTGCTCAATTCCTGGGTAGCCGTTACGTACAGCTAGTGCCACTGACATGCTTGTGGTTAAACCCACTGCCAGCGTATTGACGAGTCTTTAGAGTCCCACACAGAGGGTTTCTCTAGTTCGGACGAAACGTTGTAAAGGCCGTATGGTTTTATGGCAGGGTTCGATCATATACATGCACTTGTGCACGGATCATGATCGTACGGATCATACTAGTGGGCTTTGGTTTAAGCCGGAGCATAGTATTAGATTGTTGGATTATTTTCGTCTCGTTGTATTCGTATTCAGTCGAAATACGAATGCATGTATGTTTATACAGATGAGGGGTATTCTTGTAATCCGTTACAAGATTACTTTGAAGATACCATTTCTTTTTATTGTATTAAACATTTAGGGTTTTTGTAAATGTTTAATATTATTGAGGTGTAAAGTGTGAGGTTAAGTTTTTTTTCTTGGTGCATTTAATGTGGCTTGGACCATGCTTGATATATTATTAGTTTTTTGAGATATTTATGATGGATATTTTTGGTGAGATATTATGGTATGGATTTTCCTTTAGTTGCTAGAAAACACTCAAATATCTCACAACACTCATAAGAGGGCGGCCACTACATTTTTTCTTGGGTTGTTATTTTCTTGTGCCAAGTCTTGAGCTCACACTAAAACCTATGGCATCTTCTTCAAGCTCCATCCATACCCTCTCATGTGTTGAGAATCCATGGATGTCTTGAGACAAAATGATCACACACTATCTTTACTTCACCTTAGACATCTCGGCTAGCAAACTTGATGTTCGAGTTGCTTCGGTTTTGAAGCGGGTGCCCGTATTAAGAATTCTCGACGTGGATTGTCTTCGACTAAGGAGACTGTAACATTTCAGAAAAATAAAATATTATTGTTGGAAATTTTTATAATTAAATAATAATTATTATGAATATTTTAATATGGCGGCATAATTAAATACCGATAAATTGGTAAAAATTTGGAAAAATTATAGAAATTACTGAAATGAGGGTGCTTTATGTGATTTATGCAAATTATAAAATTTTATGATTAATTATACACTATTTTAATGCTAATCGCGATTAAATATCGCTAATCTTGCATTAAGCCGGATTTGTGCACATGACATGCACCATGTCATATTTAACACATATTACCTTTCTTGGAAGGCTTTTCTTTATTTCTTCATGCGTGATTTGGGTTTTAATATGAGAAGAGAGAAGAAAAGAAAAGAAAAGGAAAAGAGAAAATGGGATTAAACAAATAGGTATGGGCAAGAGAGAGAGAGAGGTGAGGGGTTCCCTTTGACCTTAGCCATTCCCTCATCTCACCATTTTCATCATTCTCTCTTCTTTCTTACTCCATGGCTGCTGCCCTCTACCTCCTCCCTCCTCAAACACCTCACTTCTTCATCAAAAACACCTTAAAACTCCATCCCCACTTCACAAAAAACATGCACAAGCTTCATATAAACACCTTGGACAAAGAAATGATGGATTTTAGAGACTTGGGGCAACTCAAGAAAATTCTTGAGTTGCCAAATGAGGTATTTCCTACACCATTAGTACAGTTTTTCAATTCCTTTAACTTTCATGTTGGTTTAGAATAGTTTTTGTGTGGTTTAGAGGTTTTTGGAAAATTCTAGAGGAGGTTTATGGAATTTTGAGTTGTGATGGTGCTAATGAGCTTAGTGATGACCTTAAACCCCCTATAATGTTAGAAAACCCAGACCAAACTGAAAAAAACCTAAAACCAAAAATTAGGAACTTCTATGTCGGTTTTGGGATTACTTTGAGGGTGCAGGGAAATCTGGAGTGATCTGGAGAATTTTTGAGAAACACAAACAACCCCAGTGGACTAGAATTGACACTAGGAAGACACCCTGCAAGTATGAGCCCCAACAGAGACCCCTAGGCTGAGCAGGCCGGATTTTGGTGGCATGTGGCCGGCCATGTGGTGAGGGTTAGGGTCCAGGTTCCTTCAGTAGGTCATATACACCCTATACAACATCCCAGTACTGTTTGTGCACCTTCTTTTCACCTGATATAAAATCTGGAGTATGTTTTCAAAGTTGCAGCCTTATGTTTTGCGATGTTTATGAATTTGTGTTTTGACATTTGGGTTTGATATCGATCACTTGACGTTTGTATGTCTATATCGAGTGTTATTTGGTTGAATTGTGAGAGTAGACTATAGGTTTTGACCTATGTGAGATTCGTGTGTCGTTTCGATTCCGAATTGGATTTTAATGCGATATGATGTGTTATAATATGTAGGTACCCTCACGAAGACATCGAGATGACAAGAAAACGAGTTACGACATCGGCATCGTTAAGCGAAGATCAAGGTGAGTAGATATATATCTACGGGGGAAGTCGGGTGCATGGCGTATAGCACCGCCGCAGTTCGTAGCGTAGTATATGATATATATTTGTTATATATATGTTTATGTGTTGCGAAACTTGAATGATTAGTAAGTAAGACTTTAGATGTTCATGAGTTAGTTTTAGTGTATTAGAAGTAACATAGTTATTTTCTTAGTCACGAACCCTAAAATAAGGTTTACACTCTCTCACACACACTCGCATGCATTTTACTTTCTTGTTATATGGGGATATGTATATATATACACACACACACACACACAGGTATGGGACTATGTATATATATATACGTATACATATACTTGGATGATGAGGATAGTATATGGTATTTGGAGATGAGTCGATGAGATTGGGTATGGTGCCACGAGATCGGTGATATGACGTGATTCATATTATGAGATACGACACGATATTTTAGCGGGTCCTTGGGTGATGTGTTTATACACACGCATACATATATATAGATGGTATCAGTATTGTACTAGACTTAGATCAGTACCCCAGTTTACGATATGTGATGATAAGGATACCAGAGGAATAATGAGATAATGTGATATTTGATCTGTACCAAGATTTGGGATGCCGTACAATGGATTTACCATGCGAGCTATATTTGATGACTGATCTGCACTCATGACTTGAGGATGTCGTATTATATATATATATATATATATATATATATTGTATCGTATGTGATACTATTGAGGTGGGATCACCGACTATTATATATATATATATATATATATATATATATATATCGACTCAGACTTAGGTGCTTTTCCTTATCCTTTCGATTAGTCTATTAGTTTAGTCCTGTAGTTTATTTGTAGATATTAGACTAGACTTGAGTCATACCTATTTCAAAACCAACGAATCGTGAGTATTTTAAAGACAGGCCAAGGGATTCTACGGATATTTCAAAGGACATACCTTTTATTAAAAACACCGTAGCTCTATTTTCAAAACACCAAGATTCGTATTATTTTAAACGGCAAACTGTATGACCCATATATATTAATGTAGATTATTTATTGTGGTGTTTATTATTCTGCTCCAGCATTTCTTGCTGTTCTCATCGCATTGCTGTCACGACCCGAAATTGGCTCGTGATGGCTCTTAAACTACGCAACGTCTACAGGCGTAACGCAATTTAAGTAAGCCGAAAACCCAGCAATCTAAAGCATCAAAAGTAATTAGCGATGATAGCATTTTCAAAACTTTTGAAATCTCAAACTAAATTCTTTAATGTCCAACTTTAGTTTCTTAAAAATTTCGGCAGCACCTCCTTTGTAAAAACCAACCCCAAAAATGGGTACAACATAAATTTAAGTAAAGCATCCCTAATGGGAGCAAATCCACGCCCAACGGCGGAAAACAACCACCACAACATATATACGATGCCGTAGCGAAGAAATAAAAGACGATATAAGTAAAACTGCATAAAAGACATCCAAGTCACCAAAATATACAATATCGTCCTCACATCAAGTCTCTAAGTCATACACATTAAAGTGGTAGATAGAGAGTACAAGATAAAACGAATATACAATGAACATAAACGGATAACCACAAAACCCACCTAAGCAAAACTGCACACTGTGAGCCGAAGAGGTATCCGTAGCAAAAGATGATAAGATAGATGAATAGCCTGCCTCGACTACTCTGGGAAACAACCTACAAAACACTGTCACAACGGGGGTGAGTTGCCAACTCGTGAATAGTAAATAACATATGCAGGTAATCGCAAGTATGCACGTACAGCGCGAATCTAACATGTGCAAGCAAATAGCAATAAATGGTCATATGTATGCAATAGTCTTGAAAGATACACTAGCAGGTATAACTAATACATGAAGCAATAATATGACAATCTGTAAGCAACAATCATGTAGGGTACTCCACCAGGTACTACCAATACATGAAATAATGATATGACAATGTATATATGCAACAGTCATGAAAGGTACTCTAGCAGATACAACTAAATATGAAGCAATGCATATAAAATAAAGTATGTAAATGCAACAGTCATGGAAGGTACTCTATCAGGTACTACCAATACATGAAGCAGTGCATAAACAATAAATGTGGAGTATGAGATGAAACATATCATTTCCACGGAATCCTGACATCATGGTAGGACCAAAGTCTATCAAGACAATCCAAATCCCATTTCCTCAAATCAGCACCCAAATTGGCTCTCATATCATGTAAGTCTCACAAAACCTGAATGTACAATATCAAGTAAATCTCATATATCCTGAATGTACAAAATCTGCAATCTCATATATATCCTGTATCCTATCTCAAATGAATCTCCTATATCCCAAATCCAATATCAAGTGAACCTCATATATTCTAAGTATATTTGCATGAATAATTATGATGAAATATATGAATTTATATGTATACATATATATTAGCGTCCCATTTCACTAATATATATATATACACACACACATACACACACACACACACACACATACACACATATATATATATGCATATATAATAGCGTCCCATTCCACTGTTATATATAATTAGGAGTAAAAATATCATGAAAACCTATGCCGAGCATCGACACATAAAAGCTGATCTATCAGGTGTTGTCACCACGACTGGCACCATGATAGGTACGTATCATACGTTATACCAAAAGCTCGAGTGCCTACCTCTGACCCTCGCCTCTCAACATATCCATACTGTAACATTTCAAAAAAAATAAAATATTATTTTCGGAAATTTATATAATTTAATAATAAAATATTGAATATTTTAATAAGGCGGTATAATTAAATACCGATAAAATTGGGGAAAATTTGGAAAATTATAGAAATTACTAAAAAGAGGGTGTTTTATGTGAATTATGAAATTTTAGGTTTTTATGATTAATTATATGCTAATTTAGCGCCAATCGCGATTAAAAATCGCTAATCGAGCTTTAAACGCGTTTTGTGCAAAACATGCACCATACCATTGTTTTCACTTGTTACATTTTCATGGTTTTCATTCATGTTTGTATCATGGTTGTTGATTTATTAGAGGGGGGAAAAGAAAAGAAAAGAATAGGAGAAGAATATAATAAGAAGTATGGGTAAGAGAGAGAGAATGAGTGGGTGAGGGTTCAACCGTTGGACTTAGCCATTCCCTCTTCAATTTTTTTCACTCATTTCCGACCTCTCCCTCTTCCCTAGCTGCTGCTGCTGCCCCTTCTTCCTCCTCCATAAACCCCCCCAAAACTCCATGATAAACACCTCAAAACCCAAATCCCATTTCATTAAAAAGGTGCACAAGCTCAAGGGAAGCACATTGGACGAAGAAAGCAAGGATTTTGGACACTTGGGGCAACTCAAGAATTTTCTTGAGTTTTCAAATAAGGTATTTTCTGAACCTTTAGCTTAGAATTTCTTTTTCATTTACCCCCATGTTAGATTAGAATCGATATTGTGTGGTTTTGGGAACTTTGGAAACTTTAAGATAAGGGTTAGGGTTTGGGCTGAACCAATGGTGAAATTAAGGTTGATAGAGGCTATTCAACCTCTGTGGTGATTGATTGGAGACCCAAACCAGAAACTAGAACCCCAGAATACGGATTTAGAAACCACGACATCGAATAAATGTATGACTTGTGAGGGTATTTTGGAATCTGGAGCAACCCGGGGACAACAGAAATGATTTTGCAATTACTAGGAGTCGTGCAGGCACCTAGGAAGCTACTACCAAGTCCTGAGCCCCATCCCCTACACCTAGGCCGTTGATTTATTCATTCTGGCCGCAATTTACGGCCAGGGAAGCTAAGAATTGATTCGTACTTGTTCTGGGGTCCCTTTAGATGTAAATTAGGCCCTCCATATATGCAAAATTGACCGATTTGGCTTAGGGTAAAATCTGGGACCATTTCCATGAGTTAGTGCATTGTTTTACGACTTTGTTTTGACTTAATTTTGGTATTTGGTATTGTGTTTCCATTTTGTGGCGTTTGGACGTCAGCGACCAGGGTTAATTGTCGTGTTTTGCATGCAAAGCTATAGGTTTTGACCTATGAGCAAACGTGTACTGTTTTGGTTTTTCCGCCTTGATTTTAATGCGCATTGCGATTGTTTATTATTGTAGGTACCTTCGTGTGGATTCCGAGTTGACGGGGCATGGCGTCATCGATTTCGGGAAGCGAAGACCAGGTGAGTGGATCTATATCCACGGGGGAAGTCGGGTAGATGGCGTATAGCACCCCCGCAATGTAATGATGGAAAACTGATTATAGAATATGGTTAGGAAACCTAGATTTGAAAACTAGGGTTACAATGAGGATAGCTACGAAACCATATTAGAAATTAGAGGATAGATAGAAGTGATATGTTACGGCTATTATGTGATGACGGAATTCGAGGACGACGTTTGTCGATATTCCAGTTTAGAGTACTGTAGAACTAGATAGTCAATGTAGAGGCGTCATCCGAACCATACCCTTTTCTAAACCAAAGAATCGTATGTATTTTAAATATATACTTCGAGGGATGTTACGGATTTTCAAATGATATCTTTTCCTTAAAACACCGTAGCCCATATTTTCAAAACTACGATTCGCTTCTTTTAAAGTCTGATTGTATGGTTCGGGTGTGTATGATAGATTAGATACTTATACTTATAGTAGAGATAGAATGTTTATGTAAACTCGACTTGATGTGAGTGATAAATGCGATGAAAGGAATATAAGACTTATATGACAATCTGATGATATATGGTATACGGATGCGAGTCTATTTAGATGATTGACACCTTGTCAGTCCCCTGATATTAGATCATTATGGATATGATCGGGGACATAGGTATATAGATATCTATATATATATAGAATGTTCTGAATCATGGATGATAGGCCGTACGTGATATTAGGCCGTACCCTCATTGTCTTATAGGTCGATAGAATCCCTATAAGCTTAGTGCCGCCGTACGATGATTTTCCGTAGGTGATGAGTTTGATTTGAGGTTTGATCCATACCCTTGACTAGAGGCTGCCGTACGATGGATTATACCGTACGTGAGGTTGTAAGGCTAGATGCCGATTGATAGATCCACCGACTCGGTCATGTTAGATACGTATACCCGTCAGCATTTGCATGTGATTTACCTTATGCTGCATTCATGATATTCGCATCGCATTACTTATACTTGTGCTATTACACTTGCACCATTATCGATGATGCGTATGTTACACTTACACAGATTTGCTGGCTCACACACTTCATCATCGATAATTGCCATGTCACTACACAGTAGGATTGCTGCATCATGATATGACTCTTCGCATAACATACTTGTGTATATATATCTTTGTGCATTCATGCCTACATACATACTTATTGCACATACATAGACGATGTTGCATTTGACTTTGGAGAAATTGGGAACCGCATGATATATTCAAAAACTGGAATCATTTTAAAAGAGCAGTTTTCCCTTAATATGTCATATTACCGTTCCATGTTGCATTTCTATCATATGCCGCATACATCATGCTTTATGATTTTTACGCATTAAGTTATGCTGATTTCATGAGATTTCTGGATTTGAGAACCGTGGCTATTCCAAAAGAAAGTATGTACTGTTTTAAAAACCCGGTTTCTCTTGATATGATATTTCAGTGCGTCCACCATTCGTTTTCTCGGTTCTGAGACGTGTGCTTGAAACCCGATTTGAGGAGTTGGATGATCCGTTTGCGGGTTCATGGGGTATGGTTCCCCAGGGTGAGAAATGTTTTTCATGAAGCAGACGATGAGCCTGGCAGGGTGGCGAATACGTATCGGTGATTGTATTTGGGATCGGCGGATATCCATAAGATACCGACCGGAGTCGAAAGATGATATGGGCCGATCCGGACTGTCGAAGCCCGTGGGCCGATCCGGACTGACGGAGCCCGATATATGAGGATTTACGTGTCGATGCTGGACACGGGTTTCATGATGTTTTCGGGTGTCGATGTTGGACATCCAGGTTCCATGATTTTGATGTGTCGCGATGGACACCGTTGATTTATATCCTCATACTTTCTTGCACACTCTTTATGATATTTACGTGCATACAGACATTGAATATATGGGTGGACGAGATCCACATGCATCTATACATTGATTATATGGTTGGACGAGATCCACATGCATCTATACATTGATTATATGGTTGGACGAGATCCACATGCATACATACCTTGATTATACTGTCGAATGTTATCTACATACTTATAGACATCGACAACCTTATTGGCACATGTACAGACCCGGTCACCCTAGATGTCGTAGTATTACCTTTATGATATAGTTGACCTTGGAGTCGTTATTTATTCGATTTCTATCTATCGATATTTTTCTACTCACGAGTTGGCAACTCAGCCCCGTTGTGCCACAGTTCTTGCAGGTTCACCCATTGGATCAGTAGCGGATTCGCTGGCACACAGTCGCATTTGGGTGTTTTGCATTGGTAGGTGGGACAGTTGTATCATACCCACTCTTGTATATTATTTTCATTATTGTATCTTGAATCTCCATCAACCAAACATTTATTTATTTCAAACTTAGAAACTAGAGTTGTTTTTCTTTCGACCTTAGAGTCGCGCGTTGTATTATTATGGATTTCATTCTGTTTTGAGTTTCCCTTTCAGTTTTGATTCTCGCCCATCGGCGTTATATATTATATTGCTTGTGTGGTTATGACCGTCAATTGACGAAGAACTAGCTCCCGCTTGGGGATGCCTTTTATCATTATGCATATATTATTCTTGTTGTACCCTGTTTGGGGCCATTATTTACAAAGGAAACTCTGCCGAAATTTTCAGAAAAGACTTGAGGATTTAAAAATGCATATTCGGCTTACTTATTTAAAAACCATGTTTTTCTAAAACATGTTTTCTTCACTTCGTTAAAACTAGTTTTCCTTCATTTATGATTCAAAATGGTTTTAGATTTCTGGGCTTTTGGCTTACTTGAATTAGATGAGGTCCTATAGACTTCATATGATGCATGGGCCAGTCACGTGCTATTTCGGATCGTCACAAAGTTGGTATCAGAGCGCTAGGTAACCTTAGTTCGAGTCTAAGTTTGACTATGTGGAGCCTAGAGCGTTTATATATATATGGAACTTAGGCTTGACCTTACGGAACTTAGACTTAGTCGAGGGGGTGTTATACCCGAACTTTCGTCGCGTAGGATGACCCTTGGTTGATGTAGTAGGTAGCTTGAGTAGAGTGACGTACCGTACGTATGTTCCGCGGCATATTTACGATACGCTACGCCGCTTAAGAGAACTTAGGATGTACATTTCCTTGCACAGTATTATATTCATTCCTATGATTTATCATGATCGATATTGGTTATGATTTTGCTGCCACGATTTCACGGGTAGAAAGAGCGCTATGGCTAGAGTTGCGTCAGCTTGAGCTCGTCACGGATGAGGACTGACCAGGACGTCATTCCAGGGATATACGATTGCATATAGAGGTGTCGTCTTATTGTATTTTCGCGCCGTGAACGTTTGACAGATAGCTTTTACGAGATTTCTCGGACGTGCAGATCAGCACCAGAGGATCAGGCTACTGCTAGAGGCCAGCTAGAATGTGATGACCATTGATATATCGCTTATTCATGATGATTGAGGCGATGTTCAGCATACAGACGAATGAGCCAGTTGCTGCTGCAAATGACAAGATATCGCCCAGATGTTGGAGCTGCTGCAGCATGAGCATATACTTAGAGATATGATGGAAGGTCGCTAGTCACCCGAGGATGAATGACTAGGACATGTGGTTCGTTCACTTACCCCGATGAGAGGTCATCAGATTGATTGTTCCAGCTAGAGACGACTTCACGCAAATTCGTTGGTAGTCGAGAGAGACGGTCGAATGTTAAGAACCCATTTCCAAGTTCGAAGTATTCGGAAGACAATGCAAGTAATGCTATGGACCCTCTAGAAGAATGAAATCCTAACTCGATGTAATGACCAAGGAACGTCTCCGAACCTTAGGGTTTGCTGCAGTTTAGCGGTGCCATTTGTGAGGCTTGGGTTTGCCTTTCTACGGTTGGTCCACAGGTGCTGTGGCATGTACTGGAATACTATTAAACTGTACTCAAGATGTTGATCTCTTGGGGGATTATGAGGTTTTGACAAATCGATCGAATGGTTCGACATCATTTGGATATCAGGTGATGGGATACATTGCTTGGGAGACTCCAGATATGAGTATAGCCGTTGGAGCGCAGTCCATGCAGCCACAAGAAGACGAGTCCGAATCAGTCGACATTGGAATAGAGAGGAGAAAAGAGTTCGCACGAGATTTCAACGAGATGACGTTCCACTCCGCTGACATCAGAGATGACATACGCATGCAGAGGACCGGAGGTCGGCGCCAGTGCCGTGCTGCTTTACGTGTGGTCGTGAGGATTGTTCGAAAGATGACCAGAGAAGTGCCAGGACGGAATCGTTCCCGTTAGCACACCTGACAGGGCCGATGAGCCGATGGATTGCGAGATTGGTAATCCACAGAGAAGATAAGGGCCCAGAGACAGAGGATGCCAGACCGTAAGCAAGAGGCAAGTAGATATCTTGCGCTGCTAGCATTGGATGCACCGACACCTGTAGGGTTCCTAGGCACTCTAGTGAAGGTTCATAAGGCATCAAACATGCCCGGATAAAATTTTAGACGTGCCGAACAACCCAAAAACGGGATCTTTGCTAGATTATTAGGGTTTAGCATGCAAGATGATATCTTTAAAGCTAAGTGTGAGGGATTACAACCTTTGTAGTCCGCTCCTTCGCTTCACAAGCTCCGAGTAGAAGTCCCTTTGCCGCGATCCACGATCTCCCGGACTCAAGAGAGGCTCCACGACTCGAACGATCCATGCTAGCTTGAAGTGTTCCGATTCTACGATGATCTACGTCGAAGTTGCTTTAACCCAAGCTTTCTCACTCTAAAGAGATGAACACCCTAATCTCATGGGCTAGATGAGATGAGGATAATGGAGTAGTATTTATGCTTTCTTTTTATTCACTTTCTCACAAGAAATCATCACAAAAAGGATTAACTAGTGAGCTCTCTCTCTCAAAACTCAAGAGAGAAGAAGATGATAATAGAAAAGATAATCCTTTTGTGATGAATAGAAAAGAAATCTATATGATTGATCTTCCAACCATGGTCAAGGATGAGTGGCTAAGAAGTTGTAGAGAATAAACTAGGGTTAGGGTTTGGTTAGGTTAAGGATAAGTATCAACCATAATATCTTAACCAAGACAAAAGGAAAAGCTTCTAGAATGTGCAAGAAGAAGCTAACCCTAATCAAACCCTAATCCTATTTAATCATCCTTAAACATGTTTAATAATAAATCATATCATGTCACAATAATATATATCACATATATATTATATATTTGTAACAAAAGAAAATAATACAATTAACATATATCGCATATATATCAATGTATCATCTAGTGAGAAAATGAAATAATAAAGCGAGCCAATATTAGATAATGTAATATAATATATCATATATATTATTATACATTAAATCATCGAATCAACACTTGATCCAACGATCCGGCTATATCGAATATAACCGGCTAATATATCATGTACCGATTCATCGAATCAACACTTGATCCGATGTCCCGATTCATATCTAAATATCACGAGAATATAATACGGTATCTCATATCGCATTATCCTCGGTCCTGCACATATCACATATGTGCCTCTACTCCGTTTCTCCTGAGCCAAGAAACCTCTGTGTAGGACTCTAAAGAATCGTCAATACGCCGGTAGCAGGTGATGATCATATCAAACACCCACAAGCTGCAAGCGGTCAACTAAACGTAACAGCCACCCAGGTATTGAGCGATCAGAAGATCAACAAGCTAGCCTGTCCGTTCTCCTGTGAATCCAATCAGTAACACTCCCGTACAGTCCGGTCTGTTCGTCTGATATGTCGCATATCAAGTCTAGGGGTGGTATACGTCAGACCCCAGTAACCGATAAGTCGTGTCGATGTGAGGCTCATAACAGGTCGAGAAACTACCAGTAACACTTACCAGTAAATCTCTATATCAGCCCTGGCCAGGGACTTCCAGTTATAGCCAATCGAACACAGCACAACATCAACTCCCTATACCGGGAGAGACGAATCCCCTCCTATCGCTCATTGCCTCCATGTGATTCGGGACTGTACCCAAAAGCCACCATTTTCCACGCCCTCTTGGACGTGGTAAGGTGGAAATCAAAGCACAGTGGGAATCACACAAGACTCTTTGACGATCTCGGGTCTACAGACTACCCTGTACCAGTGTCACCGGAGAACTGCCATCTGACGTGTGGTATATCACCAACTGGGAGTTCTTGGCGAGTCCGTCCAGTGTACCCAGTCTCCACTGAGCACCCGTACACCATCCTTGATGTCAAACACTGATGGATATGGGATCATCCATCGCCCATCATATGGGTCAAGATGCGTATACGCTAGTCTACTCTGGTGTATCGATGCCCTGTCTCGATATACCCTCGACTAGGAACAGTTATAGGATGTACTCATCGACTACCGTGGCCCCACTAGTATGATCTCATCATAATCCCAGTAGTCGAGTACAGATCCTAAGGGCTTTATCAACATGTGAGAGAAAGACAGTAAACCAATACAAGTCAACATGTTAAGATAAAGTGAAACCAAATAGCATACTATCATGACGAGCAAGAAAGTCCTCTCTGTATATATCCAAGCATCCATTATAATATACATCAAATGTACAAAAATGGCCTCTAGGGCATATACATAACTAACAATCTCCCACTTGCACTAAGGCCAGCTGCTGTAGTATCTCATACCTAGCATCCCGAATAATCTCTCAAACTGTATCTGGGGAATGGCCTTCGTGAGTGGATCCGCAGTGTTGTCCTTCGTATCTACTCTCCTGACCTCGATCTCCCGGCAATCAACTATCTCCCTGATCAGGTGATACCGCCTCAGAATATGTCTGGATTTCTGATGGGATCTGGGTTCTTTGGCCAAAGCCACAGCTCCATTGTTATCGCAATACAGAGGTATTGGATGTACAATGGATGGAACCACACCAAGTTCAGTGATGAACTTCTTCATCCAGACAGCCTCTTTGGCAGCATCGTTGGCAGCGATGTATTCAGCCTCCATCGTCGAGTCTGCAACGATATCTTGTTTGGAACTCTTCCAACATACCGCCCCTCCATTGAGGGTAAAGACAAATCCCGATTGCGACTTTGAGTCGTCCTTATCACTTTGGAAGCTGGAATCGGTAAAAGACTTCACCCGGAGTTCTCCGGTACCATACACCAAGAACATGTCTCTAGTCCTTCGCAAGTACTTGAGAATGTTCTTCACATCCGTCCAGTGACTCTCTCCAGGATCTGCTTGATACCGACTCACTAGACTTAGTGAGTATGCAACATCGGGTCTGGTACATAGCATCGCATACATGATAGACCCTACTGCCGAAGCATAGGGTATCCCTTGCATGCGATCTCTCTCCAAATCAGTCTTGGGAGACATCTCTTTAGAGAGAGTGAGTCCAGAGATCGTGGGTTGGTTCCCACGCTTGGATTCTTCCATACTAAACCTCTTTAGTATGGTGTCAATGAACCTGGATTGGGACAATCCCAGTATCCGTTTGGATCTATCTCTATAGATCCTAATTCCCAATATACATGAGGCATCACCTAGATCTTTCATTAAGAATCTTTGTGATAAGAAGAGCTTGACTGATTGCAGCGTAGGAATATCATTTCCTATCAAGAGTATGTCATCTACATACAATACGAGGAAGACCACCTTACTCTCTGCTACCTTCTTATAGATACAAGGTTCATCTATGTTTTTGATGAAGTCAAACTCTTTGACTACTGCATCAAAACAGATGTTCCAACTCCACGATGCTTGCTTTAACCCATAAATGGATTTAAGCAGCTTGCACACCTTTCCGCTGCTCCCACTATCTACGAAGCCCTCTGGCTGAGTCATGTACACGCACTCTTCTAAATCACCATTTAGAAAGGCGGTCTTAACATCCATTTGCCAGATTTCGTAGTCATGGTATGCAGCAATGGTAAGTAAGATCCGGATGGACTTAAGCATAGCTACTGGAGAAAAGGTTTCGTCATAGTCCACACCTGGTCGTTGACGAAATCCCTTTGCTACAAGTCTAGCTTTGAAAGTCTTAACTTTTCCATCTACACCAAATTTCTTTTTAAAAATCCACTTGCTCAGAATGGGTTTTACCCCTTCAGGAGCATTTTCCAAAATCCATACTTTATTGGTGTACATGGATTCCATCTCAGATCACATTGCATCCAGCCATTTCACAGAGTCACCACTCGTAATGGCCTGCTCGAAACTAGTCGGGTCATCATCTTCCATGATGCAATCCTCGCTTCCACCATCAATGAGAAAACCGAAGTATCTCTCAGGTGGATGAGAAACCCTACTAGATCGGCGGAGAGGCCGGGGTTCGTCGGGTACTACTGAATCCTCTGGTTCTACTAAATCTTCAGTTGCAATTTGTGTTTCTGGAGCCTCTTCCAGCTCTACCTCTTTGCCACTAATTTCTTTTGCAAGAAATTCCTTTTCTAAAAAGGTGGCATATTGAGAAACAAACACTTTTTGTTCCTCAGCGTGATAGAAAATATATCCTTGAGAATTCTTAGGATATCCTACAAATTTGCAAAGAACTGATCGTGCCTCGAGTTTGTCTGGATTTTGTCTTTTGACATAGGCCGGACAACCCCATATCTTAACTCGTTTAAAATATGGTCTCTTCCCACTCCACATCTCATATGGTGTGGTAGGTACAGATTTAGACGGAACTAGATTCAATATGTATATGGCTGTCTCAAGCGCATATCCCCAGAAGGAAATAGGTAACTCAGCATTGCTCATCATAGATCGCACCATATCTAATAGGGTCCGATTCCTTCGTTCTGATACACCGTTGTGCTGTGGTGTATATGGAGGAGTAAGCTGAGAGAGAATCCCATTCTCTTTTAGATAATCTAGGAACTCACTGCTTAAGTATTCACCTCCTCGATCAGATCGAAGAATTTTAATACTTTTGCCCGTTTGGTTCTCTACTTCATGCTTATATTCTCTGAATTTCTCAAAAGCTTCAGACTTGTGTTTCATCAGAAACACATGTCCGTAACTAGAGAGATCGTCAGTGAATGTAATGAAGTAGGAAGAACCGTTCCTGGCATGAGTAGACATGGGACCGCATACATCACTATGTATTAGTCCTAAGAGTTTAGTAACTCTTTCTCCGTGTCCACTAAACGGAGCTTTGGTCATTTTTCCTTTGAGACATGAATGACAAGTATCATAAGATGATAATTCGAACGGATTCAAATAACCATCCTTATGTAACTTAGCCAGTCGTGTCGCATTGATATGACCAAGTCTACAATGCCACAAGTAGGATTCGTTCATATCTGAACTTTTCCTCTTGTGTGTGTTTTGTATATTCAGGACTGTATTCTGATTCAGAATGAATATGCCATTATGTAACGAGCCTGATGCAATCAACTGTTGATCTAGGAATATGTTCATAACATTATCCTTTACTACAAAATTATATCCTTCTTTACTTAATAAAGAAACTGATATAATGTTGCACATCATGTTCGGTATATAATAGCACTCATTTAGAGTCAGTGTATTACGACTTGGTAATACAAGGTGATATTCGCCAACTGCTTTGGCTGCAATACTTGTACCGTTCCCTACTTGAACGGAATGGTCACCTTTTCCCAGTTCTCTACGTTTACGTAGCCCATGTAACAATTTACATATGTGGGATCCCGATCCAGTATCCAATACCCAGGACATAGGGTGAACTGAGAAACAGTTCTCAATAACTAACACACCTGAAGAAGATGCATTAACATGCACGTTCTTTTGGGCGGCGTGAGAATCCAGATATTCTCCTATTTCCTGTTCAGTCTTATAACTCTTATAAGAAAGAACGGGTCCAACGTTCCCCTGCTCAGAATAATAAGCGGGTTCAGTCAATACATCCATATTATTATCTTGATTATGGCCTGACATGGTCGCTACCTGGAGAGAGAGAGAAGAAAACACTTTAGCGTATGCTCTTGCAAGATTAGATTGGTTTTTATCTTATCTAATCAGGATGTCTCCCACTGTTTTTATCAAATCTACCTTCAAACCCTAAAAGGTAAGATTAGCCGGGATTAATTACACCCTACAATTTCGTCAATCTTTCAGCCAGATCAGTGTCGATACTTTGAGGGAGGTTCCCCGTGCTTTCGCACGGACCTAATTAAAGTAAACCTCGTTTTCCCAGAGGCGTAACCCCATTAACACTTTTCTAGACACCTACTTGATCGACTAATTGTCCTGTGTAAAACTCTCCCAGGAGTAACTCTTACTCGCAGTGGGTATCGGGATCCAACTATCTCATAGAAGGTATGCAATCCATTGCAAATTTCAACACATGAAATTCCCGATAATATTTTTCCCCTAGCGATCTATGACCTTAACTAAGTCAACAAACCATAAATCGCAAGTCAAGTTCAACCCGTACATTTCCCGATTGAATTAAACCCACCCGTACGACCCTTAACTGAGTCAACAAGGCCGTACGAATACCCTAATCCAATCACATCTCATGTTATAGCAGATAAACATTACTTAGCTACCGTACACTATGCCTTAACTAAGTCAACAAACATAGCACGAATACTAAATAATATCTATCTGAAATGACGGAGGGCTACGCAGGTTTTTCAGAAAACCCTGAGCGTAATGAACTTGATATCGTCGTAGAATCATGTTAGTTTTTAAAAAAGGAGTGTTTTTGAGGCTTTTCTTGGTTTTGCTAAAGAGGTCACTTCCGGTGAAGGGATCTCGGCTCTTTCCTCATCGAATAAGGTGCAGGACATATAATATATATCACTATGCAAAGCAAAACTCTAAAAGCAATCAAAAGACAAACCGGGTTTTGTAGCATCTGCCAGTTTCGCTAAAGAGGTCACTCCCGGTGAAGGGATCTCGGCTCTTTCCTCATCGAATAAGGTGCAGGATATATCATATATATCACTGTGCAAAGCAAAACTGTAGCTACCCTTTTTTATAAAGTTTTGATTCTACAACATCTTTAGGTTTCTTTTCTTTTTATTAATCTCATTAATAAAATCCCATCAGCTTATGCTTCCTAAGCATCACAGATAAATACGACGTACACTTATGCCATCCGCATTCGCCTTGATGTCCCCTCGTGCACCGTTAGGTTAGATAACTAACGACAGAGCAGGGCAGGGCTAGTGCGGGTGTAAAACATAAGTAACGTCTATATAATATATCATATATACTATATACTGTATCCATCAGAACATATCAAATGATCACATCACAGATATCGCAGCAGAAACATAGATATAATGTGGGATATACTAGGACGTCCGTATTTAGTACTTAGCCAATAATAGAAAATACGGATTCCACAGTCGCGATGAATAGCCAAGCCCACACCCTGGACCACTACGAGAGCGGCAAGCGACCCTACCAATTTTGGAGTTTAGGAGACCCGGTCTCGACTCCTCGAGATGGCCTCCCACTGAACCCCATAACCCGGTCACCTGTGCTCCCCTCCTTGGGTCCATCCTAATGCGGAAAAGTAAATAATATACAACACTGGTGGCATCAACCTCAACCTGGAAGTGCCCCAAATAAAAGAATATTACATTACATTTGAATTTACATGAATGAAAATATAAAACTCTCTTCTCACATAAAACCCCCGGCTATTCAATCGCGACAATCCTGCACATCATATCTCAGCAACACATAATATCACATATCATCAACGTAAGTAAGTATGCATACACCGATCGTCGCCGATGTATAGCAACGAAGACCGGCAATACAACTACATACTACACTTACGGTCACAGAAAAGAAAGTGTAAAACTACAATATTTGGAATCCACAACCACTTTGACATCACAAATCCGAAATATCACATACTTCACATTTCATGCCTAACACAATGAATTCCATATATTGTATCACATTCCAGATAAATAGACAGTATTAAACTTTTCGAACAGATAATCAAATACCCAAAATTTCCCAAAGTGCTCAACACTTGAGCGGAGTTCAAATAATCCCAGAATATGTCATAGTACCAGTGATCCAGCCGTAGAAGGGTCAAGCCAACGCCTCACATGTGGCACGCCGTACTGCCCCAAACCCGAAGGTTCAAAAGGCAGTTCAAGACGGTCACATAATCGAGTTAAGGTTTGTTGTCTTCTAGAGGGTCCACTGCTTAACTTGTACAATTTTTCCGAAAGATTTAAACCCGATAAAAATTCAACACTTGAAAGTTTGCCGTACCGGGAAACAGTGAGTTAATGATATCCGTTCAAATAGTTTAACAGTTTCTAAATATCCGGAAATAAAAATGAATTTAAATATTCCGATCGAATCTACGATTACAAAAGAAACCCCAGAATACTCAACACTTGAGTCAGTATAAAAATACCCATAAAATAGTAAATACAGATACAAGAATTACTGTGCACAAAACCGTGCCTAATACACTCATACGGCCGCGGAACCGCCGCCACTGGTGGGTCTTTGCCGCGGTTCCGCGGCTAAGTTGTCGAATTGGTGGCACGAATTTCACCATAATTCTTATATTTTCTTACTGTATTTTTCAGGTATTTTTAATTCAGAAAAACCCCAGATTTTGAAAAATTTCCAGAGAGGGGGTAAATTTCGTCGGTTCGGGTTCGATCGGAGTTTTAACTTCGTAAACTCGTCGCTTAATGCTCTAGCTAGGCTCTGATACCACTGTAGGGTTCCTAGGCACTCTAGTGAAAGCTCATAAGGCATCAAACATGCCCGGATAAAATTTTAGACGTGCCGAACAACCCAAAGACGGGATCTTTGCTAGATTATTAGGGTTTAGCATGCAAGATGATATCTTTAAAGCTAAGTGTGAGGGATTACAACCTTTGTAGTCCGCTCCTTCGCTTCACAAGCTCCGAGTAGAAGTCTCTTTGCCGCGATCCACGATCTCCCGGACTCAAGAGAGGCTCCACGACTCGAACGATCCATGCAGTACTACAAATAAGGGTTGCCCCTACGGATTTATCGGTAGGGCAACCCACTGCCCCTACGGATATATACGTAGGGGCGAAAAAAGACCCCGTAGGTGCAAAGGCCGCAGGTGCAAGTTGAGTCCCTGAACTTGCCCCTACGGACAAATTTAAGCCCCTACGGATATAACAGTAGGTGTTATAGTCCCTACGGAGTACCCCGTAGGGGTAATAAAATCATATATGTAATTTTTTTTTTTGAATATATTGTATATACCTACGGATATACCCGTAGGTCCTGTTTAGACCCCTACGGATACATCCGTAGGGGATATAGTGTAGCCCCTACGGAGACATCCGTAGGGGCTACTCCCAACACCCTGCACTGAGATCGGGGGGGAAAATATCAGGAAACCTGATAATTTGCCCCTACGGATAAATTCGTAGGGGATAAACAGTTGCCCCTACGGACATATCCGTAGGGGTACTCCCAACACCCTGCACTGATATCAGGTGGGAAAATATCAGGTTTCCTGATAGTTTGCCTCTACGGATATGCCCGTAGGGGCAACATATATACCTACGGCTTAATCCGTAGGTACATATTGTCTGTATTTTTTTTTTAAAAATGGGCTGCTAGATTTTTTCCCGCCCTGTGCACAATACTATATACATCAATCAAATCATATATTGCAGTATTCATAATCACATCTCACGCATATATATAATATACAAAAGAAACCCAAAAACTGAATATGATATAAATACAAACCAATATCAATATCGTTTCAAAATGTAGTACAATGTGATATAAATACATGTTTCAAAAAATAAGAACCAAAAAGCTACCCTAGTTCGGTCCAGCTCCACCTCCGAATAACGTTAGAATAACGCGCGCCTGCTCATCGGTCAATACACTCTGCAATGCTGCATATAAGGGAGTCTGAGCGGCATGTGGAGCTGGCGATGTGGTCTGCGCAGCCGCCGTCGAGGTAGTCGCTTGCGGAGCCGTGGCTGCGGGAGTCTGAGTGGGTGGTGGAGCTACAGGAGCTGTCTGCGGAACCGCAGCCGATGTAGTGGCTTGCGGAGCCGCAGCCGAAGGAGATGCATGTGGAGGCTCGGCCGATCTACCCTGTCGCGTCTGGACATAACGTGTGTAAGAAGCGTGTAAGAACTGTGTATTATTCGAATTCGTTTCATTATTAAGTTATTTCGAAACCCTGTTTGGATATCTAGTTTGGAAAAGCGTTGTTTATTTTAATTACATATGTATGTATGATTAATCAGACTTAAGTCTAAAACCAAATAAGCTCAAGCTACGTACTAATTATGGATATGTTGATATGTATATAATATGAAATGATATTTTACTATAAAGTAGTATACATACCAGCATCTCCTTCAACTCCTGAACGGTGGCCCTCAATCTATCCAGTTCCTGATGGACATGCCGGCCACTGGAGACGGAGGAAGTAACCGCCGGGGTGGAGTCCAACCTCATATGGGCCCTGCTAGGGCCCAATCCCCGGCCTCTCTCCCAACCTCCGTGGTGCCCTCCGTGTGCGGCGTCCAGAACTGGGGTCAGCAGCCTCGGATCGTTCTGTCCGGTAAAATCGATCCCCGAGGCCTGGGCCTGCTCAACCACCCGCTCCTACACCCACATTAAGCAGTAAAGTATAAGTATAAAATTTAAACTTGAACCTTCCAAAACTAAAATTTCAAATTTGGGTAGAAAAAATATTAACACTTACGCAGTACTCCTGGGTAGCGACGTCGGGACATCGAAGCTCACCCGTGGCGGGATCTGTCGAGGTGCCGTGGACGGCAAGATATGCGGACAGCACGCTCGGTGTACCACCTGACGCCACGGTCCGAGATGTCTGCAATATTAGAAAGTAACTCTTAATATTAGAAATATTAGAGAATAACTCTTAATATTGCAGAATATTAGAGAATAACTCTTAATTTACCGATAACTCCATGGCTCGAGTAATGTTCCTCGAGCCACCTGTATAAGTGGGGCGACCCCTCTTCGCCGACTTCCTGTTCTCCGTATTCTGAGCGGCCTGTTTCTGCACAACGCATTAACATTTAGTTTTCTAATTAAGAAACACAAAGAAATAAATTATATCATAAATAATGAATTAAATTTAAAATACATACTTGTTTGCGTTCGGAGTCGAAATAAGCGCACAATAGAGGCCATGTCTCTACGTCGACTCTCGCAAACGCCGGAGTAGATAGGAGGGCCGCTCTCTCTGCCTCGGGGGTCGCTATCCACAGGGAGTAGCAGTCGGCCTTCAGCTTATTCCTGTTGTATCGGACCTTGGCCTGCATGTTCTTCATCAGGCCATTGTACAGAGCATGAAGGTCGAGCACCCTCCCCGAGTGATCAGGGTCGGCTACAGGCTGAAAATCGTAATCCAACTGAAAATACAAAAAAAAACATTGTTATTAGATTGCAAGTGTTAATAATAAATATATTGGATAGATCAAATGAAAATATATATTAATACATACCCGAGCCTGTTCAAAGAAGAGGGCGAATGAGCGCTGGTGTTGCTCGCCCCACTCAACGTGAAGTGGATAGTTCTTCATGATCCGGCTCTCGTCCCCCAAATACCGGCCGAACCTCTCGGCATGAGGACCGGTATAGCGATAGTCAAGGGTAAAAAATAGGGGGAATGCTGCCTCCCCCCTAGCTCTATTAGGCCTCAGCCTATGGGACTGATTCGGGCCTCGAGTCCCCCTCTGGGGATGGAGAGGCCCTGCGTCTGCACGAAATATCAAGTTAATCAATAATAAGACAAAGTTGTATTAAGAAATCAAGGTTAAACAAAAATTCAAGTGTGATATATACCTCCGGTGAATAACGCACGAGCCTGGGCCCGAGCAGCAGCACGAGCGGGACGATAGTTCCTCCGGTGAGGAACAACCGGGGTCCCGGACCCGGACGCATCCCCTCCAACTATAAAATAAACATCGACGCTAAATCTCCATGAAGTTCATATTTATTCTATAGAGCATATGTAAAATAAATAAATATTTTAAATTTATTCATACTAACCTGCAGACGATGCGGAGGGTATGGAAGCGGCAGGAGTGGCCCCTGTGGAAGGTGTGGACGCACCACCTATAATTAGACAATTAAAAATAGATTTTATAAGTAATTGCAAAAAGAATGTGTAGATCAATAATATAACGTTCTAAATCAATATGCATGAACTATAGGACATATAAACATACCCGCAGGTGCGGTGGTGTCACCACCTACAGCTAGACAATAATAAAAATTGCTAAGTAAGAGCAAAAGGAATGTGTATATTTATGATATAGCATTCTAAATCAATATACATACACTATATGATATATAAACATACCTGGAGGAGCGGGGGTGGCCTCTGTCCCAGATGTGGACACAGGACCAACAACTAGACAATTAAAAATAGATTTGATAAGTAATTGCAAAAAGAATGTGTAGATCAATAATATAACGTTCTAAATCAATATGCATGCACTATAGGACATATAAACATACCCGCAGGTGCGGTGGTGTCACCACCTACAGCTAGACAATAATAAAAATTGCTAAGTAAGAGCAAAAGGAATGTGTATATTTATGATATAGCATTCTAAATCAATAAACATACACTATATGATATATAAACATACCTGGAGGAGCGGGGGTGGCCTCTGTCCCAGATGTGGACACATCACCAACAACTAGACAATCAAACATTGACAATATAAGTAATTTTGACATAAACAGGCATGAATATCTGTAATATTAAATTGAAAATGGATATGCGTGCAGTATACCTGGATGTGTGGCAAAATCCACATGGAAGGAGGCATCCGAAGGGGTCTCCGATCTGGGTGCAAGACCGGCCCTCTGAAGCTCCCTACGGAGCTCTCCGGGCGGCAGAACCGCCCTGCCTCTGCCTCTGCCTCTGCCGCGGCTGGAGCTCCTGCCGCCCCTCGCTGCTCCCGACATCGTCATCAAATCTAGATAAACGGTTCGTGGACGCATTAGACAATCATTAAAAGTATTGACTATATATGATCTAGAGCGTAAAATGTGAAGTAATAATATAACATTACTGATAACCTTTTTCGTTTCGTGGGCGCATCATACATATCTACTTGGATTTCATCGTCGATGTCATTTCTAACCCACGTAACTTCATGATCGGTCGAAGACAACCCGTCCTTCGAAACAGACGGTCGGAGCACTTTAAGCCTTCTCTCTTCTTCGTCCTCATCGCTGTCCTCGTATTCTGGGACATCGTAGACATCTCTAGGTTTCCATCGGCATACAACACTCCACCCCGGATGCTTCAAACACTGTGAGTAGTATACTTGGAACGCTTGGTTCGGAAAGATAAACGGATCGTCTTGACCGTAAAATCGAAGTGTGTTCACACTGGTCAATCCATATTCATCTTTCCAAGTCCCAAGACTGCTTCTCCACCTGTCTGTATCGGTTCGCGGATCGTACCAAGTACAGTGGAATATATAAAAGGGTTCTGATCGTCCGGGATAGTGGATGCCGAGTATACAATTTAAGTACCCATAGTAAATCACACCGTCCGATCCTACCGTCGCAATACCACTATTCTGAGTGATTCTAGATGTTTCTATGTCCTTAACTTCGAATTTGTATCCAAGGACACCAAATCCTTTGTAATGGGCAACCTCCATACTAGGAAATTGAGCTAAACATCTTGAATCACTCTCAAATGATGCAGACAAGTTCGGATCGTGGATCTAACAAAACAAATTTTACGATAAATACATAACGATACAAGTTTAGATTAAAACTGATAGCAATAAAATGTAATTCGAATAACTTACATGCTCTGTGACCCAATCACAAAAATTATCCTGATGGTATTTTTCCAAACGCTCTTCGTTCCAATCAGGATGCCCCTCACGTACCTCGTTAAAATGAGTTCTGTTTTCGACAAATAATTGTGACATTAATATTATGTCATTTCATACACACACAAACACAGATATAACAATTAATCCAAAAGAACTTACTCTCTAATTTGTTCAAGACATACGCAATTAAGCAAGATAAACCGGTATATCTTGTTGATAAACATAGTGTCTACCATCTTATACTCGGCTTTACCATATGGCCCGTCTTGAATTCTTCGTGGTCGGTTAAGCCTTGTCTCAATGTTCTCATCCAGATAGCGGGAACAAAATGTGGTTGCTTCATCAAGAAGATAACCTTGCATGATAGAACCCTCTGGTCGATTTCTATTGCGTATATACTTCTTAAGAGTGTAAAGGTACCTAATGAGAATATGTTGAATAAATAAACACGGGCATACATGACAAAAATAAATTTATAAATTGCGCGAAACGAAAAATTACACGTACCTCTCGACGGGATACATCTATCGATATTGTACCGGTCCGGCTAACTTCGCCTCAGTTGCAAGATGAACCGTCAAGTGTATTATGATATCGAAGAATGACGGTGGGAAAATACGCTCAAACTTGCAAAGTATCAACGCAATAGAATTTTCTAGTTTATCCAGCGTCGCAATCTCCAGCGTTTTAGCACACAACTCCCTGAAAAAACAACATAGGTCGTTGATTACTAGACCAACCGAGTCGGGGAGAGAAGTCCTGAGGGCTAATGGAAGAAGGTGCTCCACGATAACATGGTGGTCATGACTTTTCAGCCCATCGATCTTGCCCTTCACAATTTTTATTTTCTTGCTGAATGATCCTGAGAAACCTGTGGGGACTTTCAAATCATGCAACACCTGCAGGAATCTTTTCTTCTCCGGTTGTGACATATGATAAGCGGCATTGGGAAGTACAAACTTGCCCGGTTTACCCGCTACCGGTTTAGGGTGCAGTTCACTTCTTATTCCCCACTCTTGTAGATCCATTCGGGCATTCATGTTGTCTTTCGATTTGCCGTCTTTACACAGAAGCAAGTTAAGTATGTGCTCTGATACTCCCTTCTCTATATGCATGACGTCCAGACAATGACGCACTGAATTTGTAGACCAGTACGGAAGCTCGAAGAAAATGCTTAACTTGTTCCAATATTGTGGTTTGACCTGTCTCGTCGGATCCATCCCGAAGGTCACGTTATTGTAACCATCCCATTTAGCAGTCACGTCCTCTCCGGACAATGGGGATGGAGGCCCAAGAAGCTCCTGATGACCATCAAAGTGAACCGTGTCTAACCTGTAGGGGTTGTCTGGAGGCAGAAAACGTCGATGGCCGCAATAACAAACCTTCCTGCTAAAATTCAAAAATTTTGATGTTGTGTGTTCATGGCAATGAGGACATGCTTTGTGACCATGTACAGACCAACCTGAAAGCATTCCATATGCAGGAAAGTCATTAATTGTCCACATTAAAGCCGCACGCAGTATGAAGGTTGTATTTTTGTTTGAATCATATGTCTCTACACCATCAATAAACAAAGTTTTCAGCTCCTCAATCAGAGGTCGGAGATAGACGTCGATATTGTTCCCCGGTGAGTTTGGTCCGTCGATAAGAAGAGGCATCATAAAGTATGATTGGTCCATAGCCAACCAAGGCGACAGATTATAAATTATCATTACAACGGGCCATGTACTGTGACTTCCAGCCATATAGTTGAATGGGCAGAAGCCATCGGTAGCCAGTCCGAGCCGGACATTGCGGGGATCGCTACTGAATATTGCGTGCCTCCTATCGAAATCCTTCCATGCCGGTGAATCTCTTGGATGGCTCATTTTTCCATTTTCGCTTGGAGGAGCACGATGATGCCAAATCATTGCCTCGGCTGTTTTCTTGCACCTAAATAGCCTCTGTAGCCTCTGTGTTATGGGAAAATATCGTGCTATCTTCACAGGTATATCAGGCTTCTTATCAGAATCTTTCGGCTTATACCTGGCCTCTCCGCATGTTGGACACTCTTTCAAATCTGAATTCTCTTTCCGGTACAACACGCAATTTTTAGGACATGCTTGAATCTTCTCGCACTTTAGACCCAAATCAGACATCATTTTCTGGGCTTCGTACCAGCTTTCGGGCACATTATTTCCCGGAGGCATAGAATCTTTCAAGAACGAAAGAAGCATTGTGAATGACTTGTTGCTCCATCCATTTAGACACTTAATTTGGAAAAGTTGGACGAACCATGAGAGGGTGGAATACTTCGCATTCTCATAAATTGGTTTCCTAGCATCATTCATGAAATTTTCATATTTATCCGCATGCGGTCCTTGACCGGAAGGAATGTCATCTTCGGTACGAATAGATTCACCTAGGGCAGCCTCTACCATATCCTCCATTTCTTTTGATGGAAATAAATTTCCGTATCCTGCCGTATTACCGAATTCTTCTTCTTCTCCTGCCGCATTATCGTGTTCTCCTTCTTCTACCGCAGTACTGCATTCTTCTCCTTCCCCGTGATATTTCCAAATTGAATAAAGTCTAGTAAACCCATGTTTTACAATATGAAGCTCTGCCAATTCTACCTTCTGCCAGTACTTATTGCCACATCTATCGCACGGACAGAGAATCTTCTCTATTATGATCTTATTATGTGCTCGTGCAAATTCAAGGAAAGCAGCAACCCCTGCGACAAACTTAGGTTGCATACGTTGTTTCCAATCCACATACATCCAGTCCTTAACTCTGACGTACTCATGGGCCATGTTAGACTGAATAACATATAAATTGTAGGTTATGCTGACTATATTGAGAAATATAAGAACGGGATAGTTACTGACAAAGGAGAAAATCCATGTATATGCTTTGTGTGTGCGTTTGTCGTTGAAAAGAATAAATTATCGCACGTTATGTTGACCGATAGACGGGGACTAAGTGGCGCTTTTAATTAGTTTCATATATGGGTATCGATGGGAATATGAAGGTTTCATATTATCATATATTGGTTTTAACCCGAACATCTCGAATCGCTCTCTGATTATGCGTTTGTATGTATGTGTTCCGGCTGTCGGGGGTAGGCTTCTATCCCATTAAGAATGTATAGAGCGAACGCCCATCACTTGTGCTTTCAACCGTTTCGAGTAAATTTCGGCAGCACCTCCCCGCTGTTCTCCGAGTATACTGTAATAGAATAGATAATCATTTCAAAGCTGTGAAACAACGTTGAAATGAACATCTAATCTATCTTTGTAAACGGAGAACCAGCGGAAAGGTACCGACGAAATATCTCGAAACGGATGAAAACACAAGTGAATGAAGGCGTTTTCTTTATACACTCTTAACTTGTCCACACGGGACAAATCTATGGGTTACCATACGATTGAATTTTCTCGTCGCGCAGACTATACGACGGTTGTTAGTATCGAGATATACTGTCCGATATTTAACAACCTTCGTATAGTTCTAGGTCACGACGAGCATCGCACGTATGTTAACCGATAGACGGGGACTAAGTGGCGCTTTTAGTTTCATATACGGGTATCGATGGGAATATGAAGGTTTCATATCATCATCGAGAATCATATATTGGTTTTAACCCGAACATCTCGAGTCGCTCTCTGATTATGCGTTTGTATGTATGTGTTCCGGCTGTCGGGGGTAGGCTTCTATCCCATTAAGAATGTATAGAGCGAACGCCCATCACTTGTGCTTTCAACCGTTTCGAGTAAATTTCGGCAGCACCTCCCCGCTGTTCTCCGAGTACACTGTAATAGAATAGATAATCATTTCAAAGCTGTGAAACAACGTTGAAATGAACATCTAATCTATCTTTGTACACGGAGAACCAGCGGAAAGGTACCGACGAAATATCTCAAAACGGATGAAAACACAAGTGAATGAAGGCGTTTGCTTTATACATTCTTAACTTGTCCACACGGGACAAATCTATGGGTTACCATACGATTGAATTTTCTCGTCGCGCAGACTATACGACGGTTGTTAGTATCGAGCTATACTGTCCGATATTTAACAACCTTCGTATAGTTCTAGGTCACGACGAGCATCGCACGTATGTTAACCGATAGACGGGGACTAAGTGGCGCTTTAGTTTCATATACGGGTATCGATGGGAATATGAAGGTTTCATATCATCATCGAGTATCATATATTGGTTTTAACCCGAACATCTCGAGTCGCTCTCTAATTATGCGTTTGTATATATGTGTTCCGGCTATCGGGGGTAGGATTCTATCCCATTAAGAAAAAATGGAGTGTATTTCGCTGTGAGAGACTCTTCAAAGAAATGGAGGAAGAAGCACTAAAGAAAAAAGAGAGAAAAATAAGAATATAAAGTTGAAACTAAACTTGAGCTATCCGCTGAAATCATAAAGCATAGGAAAGTTGATTGAGTCTTGATCTATTGCTCTTTCTTTGCATTATCTCGTATGTCCATTTATAGATTTTAATGCCACATGAGATGTAATCAGTCAGCTCCCTATGGTTGTATTAATGTCAGCTCTTACACAATATGGGTATCTGCCTTACCATTAAGACAACTATGGAATATGTTAATTTAAAATGTAAGGCTAGCTTTCTATGTATTCTGAGGGACTGCTTGCATAGAACTTAGCTTGATCCTCTCAATTATTACACATAAATATGCTGACATGCCTCTCATAACCCTAACCCCAGCCCCACAGTAACCCTAACCCTAGCCCCAACCCTAACCCCAGCCCACCCAAACCCTACCCCAGCCCCACAGTAACCCTAACCCCAGCCCCACCGTAACCCTAACCCCAGCCCCACCCCAGCAGCAGCCGAACCCCAACCCTAACCCTACCCCGACCCCGACCCCGACCGCCACCGCGCCCCTGCCCAAACCCAACTCTCGCGCGCGCAACCCAGACCCAGCCATGAATAATCCAAAAATACGTTAATTTACCTCGAGATTTATACCTGAACGGGTGCGCTGGTGGGCTGGAGCGACGACGGTGGCGAATTGGCGAAGAAACCGGCGGTGGCGACGACGGTGGCGACGAAACCGGCGGTGGCGACGACGGTGGCGACGAAATCGGCGGTGGCGACGACGGTGGCGACTCTGCCCAACGACGGTGGCGACACGACGGTGGCGATTTAGGGTTTTTCGGGCGTGTTTGAGGGAGAGAGAGAAAATGAGCGTAGGCTTTTCGATCTGGCTTTGTTTTAAAACGATATTTACTTGTCCCTACGGATATATCCGTAGGTCCTTTGTTTGCGCCACCGTAGGGGCAAACACCAAATTAAGAATTAATTTTTTTATTCTTGAACGTCAGTGCCCGTAGGGGCAACCCTTTAGCCCTACGGAGTAATCCGTAGGGCCAAGTAAAATCTGCCCCAACGGATAATTCCATCCGTAGGGGCAACCCCCTATTTTACTAGTGATGCTAGCTAGAAGTGTTCCGATTCTATGATGATCTACGTCGAAGTTGCTTTAACCCAAGCTTTCTCACTCTAAAGAGATGAACACCCTAATCTCATGGGCTAGATGAGATGAGGATGATGGAGTAGTATTTATGCTTTCTTTTTATTCACTTTCTCACAAGAAATCATCACAAAAAGGATTAACTAGTGAGCTCTCTCTCTCAAAACTCAAGAGAGAAGAAGATGATAATAGAAAAGATAATCCTTTTATGATGAATAGAAAAGAAATCTATATGATTGATCTTCCAACCATGGTCAAGGATGAGTGGCTAAGAAGTTGTAGAGAATAAACTAGGGTTAGGGTTTGGTTAGGTTAAGGATAAGTATCAACCATAATATCTTAACCAAGACAAAAGGAAAAGGTTCTAGAATGTGCAAGAAGAAGCTAACCCTAATCAAACCCTAATCCTAATTAATCATCCTTAAACATGTTTAATAATAAATCATATCATGTCACAATAATATATATCACATATATATTATATATTTGTAACAAAAGAAAATAATACAATTAACATATATCGCATATATATCAATGTATCATCTAGTGAGAAAATGAAATAATAAAGCGAGCCAATATTAGATAATGTAATATAATATATCATATATATTATTATACATTAAATCATCGAATCAACACATGATCCAACGATCCGGCTATATCGAATATAATTGGTTAATATATCATGTACCGATTCATCGAATCAACACTTGATCCGATGTCCCGATTCATATCTAAATATCACGAGAATATAATACGGTATCTCATATCGCATTATCCTCGGTCCTGCACATATCACATATGTGCCTCTAATCCGTTTCGCCTGAGCCAAGAAACCTCTGTATAGGACTCTAAAGAATCGTCAATACGCCGGTAGCAGGTGATGATCATATCAAACACCCACAAGCTGCAAGCGGTCAGCTAAACGTAACAGCCACCCAGGTATTAAGCGATCAGAAGATCAACAAGCTAGCCTGTCCGTTCTCCTGTGAATCCAATCAGTAACACTCCCGTACAGTCCGGTCTGTTCGTCTGATATGTCGCATATCAAGTCTAGGGGTGGTAAACGTCAGACCCCAGTAACCGATAAGTCGTGTCGATGTGAGGCTCATAACAGGTCGAGAAACTACCAGTAACACTTACCAGTAAATCTCTATATCAGCCCTGGCCAGGGACTTCCAGTTATAGCCAATCGAACACAGCACAACATCAACTCCCTATACCGGGAGAGACGAATCCCCTCCTATCGCTCATTGCCTCCATGTGATTCGGGACTGTACCCAAAAGCCACCGTTTTGCACTCCCTCTTGGACGTGGTAAGGTGGAAATCAAAGCACAGTGGGAATCACACAAGACTCTATGACGATCTCGGGTCTACAGACTACCCTGTACCAGTGTCACCGGAGAACTGCCATCTGACGTGTGGTATATCACCAACTGGGAGTTCTTGGCGAGTCCGTCCAGTGTACCTAGTCTCTACTGAGCACCCGTATACCATCCTTGATGTCAAATACCGATGGATATGGGATCATCCATCGCCCATCATATGGGTCAAGATGCGTATATGCTAGTCTACTCTGGTGTATCGATGCCCTGTCTCGATATACCCTCGACTAGGAACAGTTATAGGATGTACTCATCAACTACCGTGGCCCCACTAGTATGATCTCATCATAATCCCAGTAGTCGAGTACAGATCCTAAGGGCTTTATCAACATGTGAGAGAAAAACAGTAAACCAATACAAGTCAACATGTTAAGATAAAGTGAAACCAAATAGCATACTATCATGACGAGCAAGAAAGTCCTCTCTGTATATATCCAAGCATCCATTATAATATACATCAAATGTACAACAATGGCCTCTAGGGCATATACATAACTAACAACACCTTCTCGAATTTGAAGGAGGATGTATCGATGACGGTATTTATGATTTGTGATATGGTGATTCGATTATCACGTATCCGTCACCATGGATTTTGGTATTTTGGGCGATTTATTCGCATAATTTAGTCTTGATGGCTGAGTTACATGATAATTGTTTTCGTGCACCATTGTTGCACCTACTAGACATTCATATTTGTGCACAGTTATTGCACCTTATATCGTTTTTGTGCCTTGGCTGCGCATGCTTATGACTTCATGGATTTCATACAGTTGAGATGATTTTGTGCATATGATATGCACACGATTTGGTTTTTGCACTCGGTATAGTTCACATATGCTTGCAGTGCATTGATACGTATTTGTGCACCACAGTTGCACCTGACTTCGGTTTGATGTCATTCGACATATTGATTTTGATTTCATGCCTATGTTACGCATGTGATTTGACTTATGCTTTCGGCATCCTTTATATGTGCTTTTACTGTTTCGATGTGATTTGTGCACGCTGATGCACATGATTGTGAGCTTATATACCGCGGTATACCTGATTTTGATTAAGCCGTATTGATACCGTCGATTTGATTCTGGTATTGATGATTGACTTCTTACACTCCGTGCATTTAATTTGGACTTTGCGAATGTTCGACGCTTTATATTGGATTTCGTGATTTCGTGCATGTTGAATGCGCATGATTTAGATTTTATTCGTGCATGATGGATGCACCTGATTTGGATTTTTGCGCGTGTTGAGAGCATGTAACATTTCAAAAAAATAAAATATTATTTTTGGGAATTTTTATAATTTAATATTATTTTAATGAATATTTTAATATTTCGGTATAATTAAATACCGATAAATAGGGGAAATTTTTTGAAAATTATGGAAATTACTAAAACAGGGTGTTTTATGTTAATTATGCAATTTTTAAGTTTTTATGATTAATTATATGCTAATTTAGTGCTAATCGCGATTAAAAATCGTTAATCGGATTTTTAGCCTATTTGTGTAAAACATGCACCATATCTTTTTTTTAACACTTGTGCATTTTCTACCATGGTTGTTTTTGGTTTACTATGATGTGAGAAGGGAATTAGAGAAGAAAAGAAAAGAAAAGAAAAGAAAATGGAATAGTAATGGGTATGGTGAGAGAGAGAAAGGGGGGTTTATCTTTGACTTGGCCATTCCTCTCCTTTCTTCACTCAACTCTCTCCCCTCAACTCCTAGCTGCTGTTGCTGCTCCTTCTTCATCCCCTCTTCACCTCCTCAAATCATTTCATTAAACACCTCAAAACCCTATCTTCATTTCACAAAAATGATGCACAAGCTCAAGAGAAACACATTGGACCAAGAAAGTAAGGATTTTGGCCACTTGGGGCAACTCAAGAAAATTCTTGAGTTACCAAATGAGGTATTTTCTGGACCATTTGTTTAGTTTTTGTATTAATTATACCCCCATGCTAGATTAGAATCGATATTGTGTGATTTGGTGGACTTGGGAAAAACCTAGTTAGGGTTATGGGAATTTGAGAGTTGTGATGTAAAATTGAGCTCATTAAAGGCTGCACAAACACCCTAGTACTTGAATTAAGACCCAAATCTAAGACTTGAAACCCGGATTACGAATTTAGAAGCCCTATATATGGAAATTGTGAAATCTGTGAGGGCTATTTGGAATCTGCTATCACCCCGAGAGTCTGAAAATATTTTTGCAAGGATAGTGATACATGCAGGCACCCAGGAAACTACTACCAAAACCCTAGCCCCTATCCCCCAACCCAGGCCGCCAATTAATTCATTCTGGCCGGAATTTGTGGCCAGAGTAGGAAGGGTGTGGCTCGTTTTTGTTCCACGGCTTTATCATCAGTAAAATAGACCCTTGGCATATGCAAAATTGTCCAATTTGACCTAGGGTAAAATCTGGGACCCTTTTCTATAGTTGCTGTTTTGGATTCGTGTTTCCGTATTTCGTATTTTAAATTCTGGATTCTCGTATTTGGGTTTTACCTCGATCACTGGACGTTTGTACGACAAGATCGAGGGTTGTTTGATGGTTTTGTAAGCGGAGTCTATAGGTTCTAACCTATAGGCCTTAGCGTGTCGTTTTGGGTATTCCCGATATGATTTTAATACGCGTTCCGATTATGTTATCTATGTAGGTACCATCATGAGGATTCCATACGATGAAGAATACGAAGGCGACATCGACACCGACACGCAGGATACAAGGTGAGTAGATTATATCTACGGGGGAAGTCGGGTGGATGGCGTATAGCACCCCCGCAGTTCGAGATTTAGTATACTATATTTATATTATATATGAGTTTGATAGTATTAGGTGCGATATGGATAATTGAGATGAGATTAGGTGTACTATAGATAGAATAGGGTTTAGATGTAAACTAGTATAGTTTCCTAGATGCGAAACCTAGAATAGGTTTACACCCACACGCACACACATGCTTATTTGTTATAGTTATACCTAGATGATGAGGATCGTGGATGATATTTGGAGATGAGTCAATGAGATTGGGTATAGTGCCATGAGATCGGTGATATATTGTGATTCGTATTTGGGATACGACATGTGATTTTAGCGGGCCTTGGACGTGTGTTCCACACACGCATTTATATTTATATAGATGGTATCAATTTGTACTAGACTTAGATCAGTACCCCAGATCATATGATATGATGATAATGATACCTGATATTTGATGAGAGGAATGTGATATTGACCCGTACCCAGCTTTTGGGATGTCGTACGATGATTTACCGTACGAGCTTTACATTGATGATAGATCCGCACTCATGACTTGAGAATGTCATATGATATTGTATCGCACGCGGTACCTTTGAAGCGGGATCACCGATTATTATATATATATATATATATGTATCGACTCAGATGTAGATGGTTTCCATACCCCTCCCGATTAGCGTAATTGCTAGATCTGCAGTTTCTTAGTAATGTTAGACTAGGCCGATGTTATACCTGTTTCAAAACTAACGAATCAGGAGTATTTCAATGACAGGAAAAGGGATTCTACGGATATTTTCAAAAGACGCATCTTTTCTGAAAAACACCGTAGCCCTTATTTTAGTAAAAACCCCGATTCGTCTTATTTCAAAAGGCAAACTGTATGACCTTTTATATTGATGCAGATGCGTCACTGTTGCATTTATTAGTCGATTCCTGCATATTCTGGTTATTCACATCGTATTGCATGTGCAAATGTTTATTGCTATATTAAACTCATGCTGTTAGGACACCAGCACCATTATCGATGATGCATATGTTCCACGTACACCTGCTTACCGGCTCACACACTTCATTATCGATAATTGCCATGTCACTACTCTATAGTACTGTTGCATTCAGGATATGATCTCTTGCATGGCATACTTGTGTACATATGAATAATGAAAAGATTAATATGATAAATAATGCAACCATAGTTGACTTAACCATTGTAGAGAATTATCCAAGGGCTAGGGTTTAGGTTGGGTTAAATATGAGTCATAGATAAATATCAACATAGATATCTTTATCATGACAAAAAGAAACCTTCTAGAATCTACTAGAAGTCTTAACCCTAATCCAAACCCTAATCATATTTAAACTCCACTAAACATGTTGCATTAGTTATCATATCATGTTACAATATTATATATCACATATATAATATTTATCGTAACAAAATAAAATAATACAATTAACATATATCGCATATATATCAATGTATTACCCGAGTGAGAAAAAGAATCTTTTAGTGAGCTAATATTAGATAATGTAATTTAATATATCATATATATTATTATACATTAAATTATCGAATCAACACTTGATCCGACAATCCGGCTATATCGCATATAACCGACTAATATTTATCCGTACCGATTCATCAAATCAACACTTGATCCGATGACCCGGCTGATATCAAATATCGTGAGAATAGAATACGGTATTTCATATCGCATTATCCTCGGTCCCGCACATATCACATATGTGCCCCTACTCCGTTTTGCCTGAGCCAAGAAACCTCTGTGTAGGACTCTAAACAATCGTCAATATGCCGGCAGTAGGTGATGATCATATCAAACACCCACAAGCTGCAAGCGGTCAGCTAAATGTAACAGCCATCCAGGTATTGAGCGCTCAGAAGATCAACAAGCAATCCTGTAACTTCTCCTGTGAATCCAAACAGTAACACTCCCGTACAGTCCGGTCTCGTCGTCTGATATGTCGCATATCTCGCCTAGGGGTGGTAAACGTCAGACCCCAGTAGCTTGATAAGTCGTGTCGATATGAGGTCTATAACAGTTCGAGAAACTACTGATAACACTTACCAGTAAATCTCAGCAACCCTAGCCAGGGATTTCCGATTATAGCCAATCGAACACAGCACAACATCAACTCCCTATACAGGGAGAGACGAATCCCCTCCTATCGCTCATTGCCTCTATGTGATTCGGGACTGTACCCAAAAGCCACCTTTTTTGCACGCCCTCTTGGACGTGGTATGATGGAAATCAAAGCACAGTGGGAATCACACAAGACTCTATGACGATCTCGGGTCAACAGACTACTCTGTACCAGTGTCACCGGAGAACTGCCATCTGACGTGAGGTATAATACCATCTAGGAGTTCTCGGCGAGTCCGTCCAGTGTACCCAGTCTCCACTGAGCACCCGTACACCATCCCTGATGTCAAACACCGATGGATATGGGATCATCCATCGCCCATCATATGGGTCAAGATGCGTATACGCCAGTCTGCTCTGGTGTATCGATGCCCTGTCTCGATACACCCTCGACTAGGAATAGTTATAGGATGTACTCGTCGACTACCGTGGCCCCACTAGTATGATCTCATCATAGTCCTAGTAGTCGAGTAAATATCCTAAGGGCTTTATCAACATGTAATATAGAGACAATCAGAGTACATGTTAAGATAAAGTACAACCAGATAGCATACTATCATGTCGAGCAAGAAAGTCCTCCCTATATATGTCCAAGCATCCATTACAATATACATCGTATGTACAGTAATGGCCTCTAGGGCATACATATAACTAACAGTGCATACATACATATTCGCACTTACATAGATGATTCTCGCTGGATTTGGAGATTTGGGAACCGCAAGATACTCTTTAAAACTGATTCATTTTAAAAGAGCGGTTTCCCTCAAAATATGCATATTACTATTCTATAATGCATGATATACTAATTTGCTTACATTTCTTTTACATGTCGCATACATCATGCTTTTGATTATACTAATTGAGATATGTTGTTTCCATGATATTTCTGGATTTGGGAACCGTGGATATTTCAAAAGAGAGTATGTAATTGTTTTAAAAACCTGGTTACCCTTGATATGATATTTCAGTGCGTCCACCATACGTTTTCTCGGTTCTGAGACGTGTGCTTGAAACCCGATTCGAGGAGTTGGATGATCCGTTTGCGGCTTCATGGTGGACCCGGTATGGTTCTCCGGGACGAGAAATGTTTTTCGTGGAGCAGTCGATGAGCCTGGCAGGGTGGCGAGTACCTACCGATGATAGTATTTGGGCCCGGCGGATATCCGGAGGATACCGACCGGAGTCGAGAGATGATGTGGGCCGATCTACACTGACGGAGCCCGATATATGAGGATTAACGTGCCGATGCTAGGCACAGGTTTCATGACGTTTTCGAGTGTCGATGCATGACACTCAGGTTCCTTGATTTTGATATGTCGCGAGCGACACATGTTGATTTACATTCTCATACTTCCATGCATATGTTTATGATATTTACATGCATGATGGTTATTGTCATTGGGTGACACGTGGACAGGATCCACATACATACAGACTTGATAACATTGATCATACCTCATATTTATGATATGTTATTACCTGAGGCACTGGCACGAGCACTTGGCGCTACATACATGTATATATGTTACATTGCCACCTTATCATACTTCAGACTTATTTCATTTGAGGATATATTATTGCTGATCGTATGACCTAGGATTATGTCATGAATTCGATTTCTGCTTGTAGATGTTTTCTACTCACGAGTTGGCAACTCACCCCCGTTGTGCCACAGTTCTTGCAGGTTTTGCCGTACAGGCTTCATGGCGGCATTTCTGGCACACCGCTTCTTTTGCGGGCGATTTGCTTTGGTAGGTGGGTTCTTTCGCATCAGAACCACCATTGTACATGTATTATTCAGTTGTATCTAGTAATTCCATCAACCAACACTTGTATATTGTTAAGACTTAGGAAACCAGTTATGTATTATTTCGACTTTACAGTCGCGCGTTGTAGTATTATGGTTTTCATGCTGATTTTGAGTTCTTTTTGAGTTTTGATCCTCGCCCTTTGGCGTTGTATATTATATTGCTTGCGTGGTTGTGACCGTCGATTGCGAAGAGCTAGCTCCCGCTTGGGGATGCCTTTTATCATTGTGTACATATTATTCTTATTGTATCCCGTTTGGGGCCATTATTTATAAAGGAAACTCTGTCGAAATTTTTACAAAAGACTATACATTTTTTAAATTGCATATTCGGCTTAATTATTTAAAAACCTTACTTTTAAAACATGTTTTTCTTACTTCTTAAAACTATTTTTCTTCCTTTACTCCTTAAAAATGGTTTTAGATTTCTGTGCTTTTGGCTTACTTGGATTAGATGGAGTCCTATAGACTTCATATGATTCAAGTTCCAGTCACGTACTATTTCGGGTCGTGACAGCGCATGTTTTGAGATACGATTTTGGTTCACACCGATGCACTAAGTCGGGATTTTTTGTGCCTGTCAGATGCACCTGATGTTGCTGTCAGGCACGCTCGTTGCCCATGACAGATGTTTCGTGCACACCCGTTGCACCTAGATGTTATTTATGTGCACATCTATAGCACATATATGTATTTTGATTTTCGTGCGCACAAGACGCACGTATCATTCATATGCACATTTTTGTGATTGATTTCTTATGGAGCAGTATGTTTTTATGATAATTGCTATTTGTTTTCGTACTGAACAGGACTAGTCAGAGGACAGTACCTGGATATATTTTGCATGCATTGATTGTTACTGAAGGGATTTCCAAAAAGGGGGCTATAGTCTCAGTATTTACCTACGTGTCTGATATGACATAACACGTTTAAAACAAGAGAACCCTTCTAAATTGTTTTCAAAACGGCGGAACGTACATATTAAACAAAAGATATATACATATATGGTTATTTTCTTACAATAGACGTCCGCCACTTTGCAGTGTTATGTGCATCGCATAGCGACTTAAAAAGGTTTGGCATGCATTTCCTTCAGTTATTTACATATATGGAGTTGTTGTCTACATGTATAATTTTGATGCATACCATATTGGTTTTGTTTTGGATTTGACAATTGTGACTTTACCATAACTCCGATGATTGCGGGATGCTTGACGGAGTTTTGTTTTCGAGTTATCTTCTCATTATTCATGCGCATACATTGCGCTATGTTACATTTCATCTATTGATGATTTCGGAGCCCCGACGACTTGGACTTTTACTGAAATGTTTTAGTATTTGAGGGGTTTAAATTTAAATTCAGGGACCGAATTTCTTTAAGGGGGGAGGATTGTAACATTTCAAAAAAAATAAAATATTATTTTTGGGAATTTGTATAATTTAATAATAAAATATTTAATATTTTAATAAGGCGGTATAATTAAATACCGATAAAATCGGGGAAAATTTGGAAAATTATAGAAATTACTAAAAAGAGGGTGTTTTATGTGAATTATGAAATTTTAAGTTTTTATGATTAATTATATGCTAATTTAGCGCTAATCGCGATTAAAAATCGCTAATCGAGCTTTAAGCGTGTTTTGTGCAAAACATGCACCATATCATTTTTTTCACTTGTTACAATTTCATGGTTTTCATTCATGTTTGTATCATGGTTGTTGATTTATTAGAGTGGGAAAAGAAAAGAAAAGAAAAGGAAAAGAATATAATAAGAAGTATGGGTAAGAGAGAGAGAAAGAGTGGGTGAGGGGTCAATCATTGGACTTAGCCATTCCCTCTTCAATTTTTTTCACTCATTTCCCACCTCTCCCTCTTCCCTAGCTGCTGCTGCTGCCCCTTCTTCCTCCTCCATAACCCCCCCCCCAAACTCCATGTCAAATACCTCAAAACCCAAATCCCATTTCATTAAAAAGGTGCACAAGCTCAAGGGAAGCACATTGGACCAAGAAAGCAAGGATTTTGGACACTTGGGGCAACTCAAGAATTTTCTTGAGTTGCCAAATGAGATATTTTCTGAACCTTTAGCTTAGAATTTCCTTTTATTTTACCCCCATGTTAGATTAGAATCGATATTGTGTGATTTTGGGAACTTTGGAAACTTTAAGATAAGGGTTAGGGTTTGGGCTGAACCAATGGTGAAATTAAGGTTGATAAGGGCTATTCAACCTCTGTGGTGATTGATTGGAGACCCAAACCAGAGACTAGAACCCCGGAATATGGATTTAGAAATCCCGACATCGGATAAATGTATGACATGTGAGGGTATTTTGGAATCTGGAGTAACCCGGGGACACCAGAAATGATTTTGCAATTATTGGGAGTCGTGCAGGCACCTAGGAAGCTACCACCAAGACCAGAGCCCCATCCCCTGCTCCTAGGCCGTAGATTTATTCAATCTGGCCGCAATTTGCGGCCAGGTTAGCTCAGAATTGATACGTACTTGTTCTGGGGTCACTTTAGATGTAAATTAGGCCCTCCATATATGCAAAATTGACCAATTTGGCTTAGGGTAAAATCTGGGACCATTTACATGAGTGGGTGCATTATTTTACGACATTGTTTTGACTTTATTTTGGTATTTAGTATTGTGTTTCCGTCGTGTGGCGTTTGGACGTCAGCGACCAGGGTTAATTTTCGTGTTTTGCATGCAAAGCTATAGGTTTTGACCAATGAGAAAAACGTGTACTTTTTTTTTCCGTCTTGATTTTAATGCGCATTGCGATTGTTTATTATTATAGGTACCTTCGCGTGGATTCCGAGGCGACGGGGCATTGGGTCATCGTTTTCGGCAAGCGAAGAACAGGTGAGTGGATTTATATCTACGGGGGAAGTCGGGTTGATGGCGTATAGCACCCCCGCAATGTATTGATGGAAAAGTGATTATAGAATATGGTTAAGATACCTAGATTTGAAAACTAGGGTTACAATGAGGATAGCTACGAAACCATATTAGAAACTAGAAGATAGTTAGAAGTGATATGTTACGGCTATTATGTGATGAAGGAATTCGAGGACGACGTTTGTCGATATTGCCGTTTAGGGTACTGTAGGACTAGATAGTCAATGTAGAGGCGTCATCCGAACCATACCCTTTTCTAAACCGAAGAATCATATGTATTTTAAATATATACTTCGAGGGATGTTACGGATTTTCAAATGATATCTTTTCCTTAAAACGCCGTAACCTTTATTTTCAAAACTACAATTCGCTTCTTTTAAAGTCTGATTGTATGGTTCGGGTGTGTATATTAGATTAGATACTTATACTTATAGTAGAGATAGAATGTTTATGTAAACCCGACTTGATGTGAGAGATAAATGCGATGAAAGGAATATAAGACAAATATGACGATCTGATGATATGTGGTATACGGATGCGAGTCTATTAAGAAGATTGACACCTTGTCGGTCCTCTGATATGAGATCGTTATGGATATGACCGGGGACATAGGTATATAGATATTTATATATATATAGAATGTTGTGAATCATGGATGATAGGCGGTACGGGATATTAGGCCGTACCCTCATTGTCTTATAGGTTGATAGAATCCCTATTAGCTTAGTGCCGCCGTACGATGATTTTCCGTACGTGATGAGTTTGATTTGATATGACTCTTCGCATAACATACTTTTGTATATATATATATATATATATATATATCTTTTTGCATTCATGCCTACATACATACTTATTGCACATACATAGACGATATTGCATTTGACTTTGGAGAAATTGGGAACCGCAGTATATATTTAAAAACTGGAATCATTTTAAAAGAGCGGTTTTCCCTTAATATGTCATATTAGCGTTCCATGTTGCATTTCTATCATATGCCGCATACATCATGCTTTATGATTTTTACGCATTAAGTTATGCTGATTTCATGAGATTTTTGGATTTGAGAACCGTGCCTATTTCAAAAGAAAGTATGTACTGTTTTAAAAACCCAGTTTCTCTTGATATGATATTTCAGTGCGTCCACCATGCGTTTTCTCGGTTATGAGACGTGTGCTTGAAACCCGATTCGAGGAGTTGGATGATCCGTTTGCGGGTTCATGGTGGACCCAGTATGGTTCCCCGGGGCAAGAAATGTTTTTCTTGGAGCAGACGATGAGCCTGGCAGGGTGGCGAGTACCTATCTGTGATTGTATTTGGGCTCGGCATATATCCGGAGGATACCGACCGGAGTCGAGAGATGACATGGGCCGATCCGGACTGACGGAGCCCGCGGGCCGATCCGGACTGACGGAGCCCGATATATGAGGATTTACGTGTCGATGCTGGACACGGGTTTCATGATGTTTTCGGTTGTCGATGTTGGACACCCAGGTTCTATGATTTTTATATGTCGCGAGGGACACCGTTGATCTATATCCTCATACTTTCATGCACACTCTTTATGATATTTACGTGCATAAAGACATTGATTATATGGGTGGAAGAGATCCACATGCATCTATACATTGATTATATGGTTGGACGAGATCCACATGCATACATACCTTGATTATACTGTCGGATGTTATCCACATACTTATAGCCATTGACTACCTTGTTGGCACATGTACAGACCCGGTCACCCTAGATATCATAGTATTACCTTTATGATATAGTTGACCTAGGAGTCGTTATTTATTCGATTTCTATCTGTTAATATTTTTCAACTCACGAGTTGGCAACTCACCCCTGTTGTGCCACAGTTCTTGCAGGTTGACCGCTTGGATCAGTAGCGGCTTCGCTGGCACACAGTCGCATTCGGGTGTTTTGCATTGGTAGGTGGGACAGTTGTATCGTACCCACCCTTGTATATTATTTTCATTATTGTATCTAGAATCTCCATCAACCAGACATGTATTTATTTCAAACTTAGAAACTAGAGTTATTTTTCTTTCGATCTTAGAGTCGCGCGTTGTATTATTATGGATTTCATGCTGTTTTGAGTTTCCTTTTCAGTTTTGATCCTCGCCCTTCGGCGTTGTATATTATATTGCTTGCGTGGTTGTGACCGTCGATTGACGAAGAGCTAGCTCTCGCTTGGGGATGCCTTTTATCATTATGCATATATTATTCTTGTTGTACCCCGTTTGGGGCCAGTATTTACAAAGGAAACTCTGCCGAAATTTTCAGAAAAGACTTGAGGATTTAAAAATGCATATTCGGCTTACTTATTTAAAAACCTTGTTTTTTTATAAATTGTTTTCTTCACTTCGTTAAAACTAGTTTTCCTTCATTTATGATTTAAAATGGTTTTAGATTTCTGGGTTTTTGGCATACTTGAATTAGATGAGGTCCTATAGACTTCATATGATTCAAGGGCCAGTCACGTGCTATTTCGGGTCGTGACACATACGTACATGACTCCCGTCGGCATCCCCACGATAACTGCCGAGTCATAGGTACTGTCACCGGTAGGTATGGTTCTCCTGTCAGGCCTCATCAGCAAGTTTCATCAAAATCCCTTTCTTACCCCGGGGTACCTCCGGGCCCCACCATGTACCCTTATACGGCCCCCGACTCCTCTTTGCATTGGGTATATATATCAGAACTGATAAAACTCATGGTGGATGCTGAAATATCATATCAAGAGAAACCGGTTTTTCAAATAATGCATAATTTCATGAAACTACCACGGTCCTCAAATCAAGAAAAGATCATGAAAAATCTATATCTCAATGCAAAAATCCATGAATAAAATATATGCAACAAAAACTGTAATGTGAGCATATAAAAGAAAAGCCGATATTTAACTGCAACAAGTTAAAATATATATATGCGGTTCCTAATTTCTCCAAGTCTATATAAAATCAAATAAAGGTAAATATGTAGCTATTAACAGATATGTGTGTAAACATGAAGGTATAACAAGGTATATGTATCTACCTATCAATAATGTTGTAATATACCCTCCAGGTATGAGTAAAGTATGTATGCGAGGTATACAAGTAGCTATGTCGTTATGTGTGAAATATACCTATCATTAATGGTAACTAGCATGTAAGCATATCAAGGCATATGTGTAAGCATGTAGATATACAGGTATGCTATATGTCATATGCATAAAGAAATATGAATCAATGTCTCAATTTCCCTAACCAAACAATATCATATAGGTATGTGTGTTGTGCGTGTCATGGCAATTATTGACGGTATGTGTGACATACAATCAGTGCTCGTGCAACATGAGCCGTCAATAATAGTGCAGTGTCCTAAAGGTATAAGTCCAAGCACAATAAATAACTAAGAAATAAGGTGTATGTGCAACTCTATATATGAAATAGAATATGCGAAAATTCATAACATCTCTAGCCCAGACGCATAACGCCATGCGAGCGATTCCTCTGTAGATGTTAAATCTACTTACTAACGTTCCTGGCTAAGTAAAGCCAACTACTCGCTTTTCTCTATTCGCAGCGCCCGAAGTCCCCACCTGCGATCCTGAAAGCAAATAACAATATAACAAGTATTTATTAGCAATCGATCAATAACACGTACCAACTACGTTTGACCGACACACCAACTCCAAACATACTCTCTAGTGTTCGTCAAGTGGTTAGCACGCGTAGCGACACTACTGTCATGACCCAAAAGGTACGAAACATGACTGGCACTTAAATTACGAAACGTCTTACGGTGTACGCAATGTAAGTAAGCCAAAGCCCAGAAATCAAAACCCATTTAAGCAATAGAGTGAAGAAAACCCAATTTATTGAAAGTGATTTTAATCAAATAAGTCACATCAAGCTTTTTAAAAGAAACATCCATTTTCCTAAAAATTCCGGCAGAGTCTCTGTTGGATATAGTGCCCTCAGAGTCAATTATTGGATCGCAGGAACGTGATTGCAATGATTGCGGGAGGACCTATACCGGTAGGACAGTCTTAATTCAGAGGTTTGTATACTATCTGGTTTGTCTTTATCATCGTGTATATTCTTTAGGTGACATTGTAGTTCACTATTACACGTTGATAGAGAATAGTATGCTACCATGGTTTGTCTTTATCATCATGTACTGCTTTAGGTGACCTTACAGGTCGCTATTACACGTTGATAGAGCCCTTAGGATTCTTGCTTGACTGCCAGCAGTATGATGGCGATCATATACGTGGGAGCTGGGGTCTATAAGCACATCCTTAAAAGGTCCCTAGTCGTGGGTGTTTCGAGACTGGGCATCGATACTCCATTAGTAGACTAGTGTACACAGTCGAGACCCCGACGAGGGGCGATGGCTGGTCTCACAAACCATTGGTGTCAGTTGGTTCACCTAAGATGTATACAGGTGCTCATTAGGTTATGAGTACACCGGACAGGACACGGCGGGAACATGCTAGTTGGTATTATATCTAGCGTCAGATAGCAGTTCCCTGGTGACATGTGTACAGGTTAGTTCATCGACCTGAGATCGTTATTTGTCTCGTGTGAGTTCCCACTGTGCTTTGATTACTACCCTACCACGGCTCAAAGGAGTCGTGCAAACAGGTTTTAGTTGGGTACAGTCCCGAGCCACATAGAGGCAGTGAGCGGATCGGCAGGGGTTCGTCTCTCCCGGTATTGGGGATGAGGTCGTGCTGTGTCTAGGAGAGCCATTACATGAAGTCCTTGGCCAAGGCAGGATATTTACTGGTAGATATTCCAGTAGTATCTCAGGGTGTTATTCATATCAGAATATTGCATTTTATACCGCCCATTCTTACGCTCGTTTGTTTATAGGCAGGTGCTTTTTATCAGTGTTTGCTACATAATTGCAGGATACTTGTCTCAGCTCTAAACAGTGAATATCATGAAGAAGTACGACAAATTCTGGATTACTGCCAACAACTGATAAAACACGGGTCTCCGCTCTCTATCCGTATGTTGCCACATACCAGTTTAAGGGACAAAATGGCAAATCGATTGTCATGTCATGCACAAGGCTCAATGGCAACACAAGATCTAAGAAATCTACACGGAGCTCGAGGAAATCATGACAAAAAGGTCCACATCAAATCACCTATTGCTCAACAGAAATTCTAGAAAAATCGTGAAGAAAATATGAGAAAAAACATATACCAGAATAAAGGACACAGCAGAACAGGGAAGCACCAGAAATCCCATTCCCCAATCCCACTAAAGGGCCGCGGAACCGCGGCCAATAGGAGGTCTAGGCCGCGGTTCCGCGGCCATACTGGCGCCTCACTTGATGGGATTTCAGGGGTTGTTTGGTCTTTTCATGTTGATTCAGAATGTTGCCCTAGATTTCCTTTTCCCTGCCTATAAATACCCCAGAACTTGCCAAGCCATAGTGTTCATTTTTTTTAGCCTCTTTTTGTTAGTTTTAGTTCTTCTTCTTCTTCTTCTGCATTCATCCTCCATGGAAATGTAGTGAGAGCATTGAGTGGATGTGAATAAAGATGAGGGTTTTTGTATCATTCTTATTTGTTTAACTTCCCCTTGAGATTCTTGCTTTCTCTTGATCTTTCAACCTCTTTATTGAGCTTGAAAGGTTAAGAGTTTGTTATTGATCTCAAGGGTCGTTTTTTTCTTATGGAATTAGCGCTTCATTTCACATGCGTTCTCTACCCTTCTCTTGATCTTGCAACCTCTTGATTGAGCTTGCAAGTTTAAGGGTTGGCTATTGATCCCATGCTTGTCTTGAGTTCTAGTTTCTAATTCTTTTTATTGCTTATTTATTACTTGCTTTTTATTATCTTGCTTTACTTATTTGCAATTTAAATTCATGCACTTACTTACTTGTAATCTTTTCTTCTCTTTGTTCTTTTTGTTCTCTCTTTTTTTTTGCTCATTTTGTGAATGGTTGTAATTATTGTTGTTGTTAAGAATCAATATGATATTGTAAATTAATACTTCCTTGCTCATTTTCTTTTCCCGTTATTTTCCATTGATCTCCGCCCAAACCATACGCAAGCGCTCCGTTAGGCACCCTACCCTAACAAGGTAACGGTGATTCCTAACCGCGACCGGTTGCGTTCGGTTTGGCCGGAGGAGAAAGCAAGAGACAAGAACGGAAGGACAAGGGTAGATAAGCCGGATTCCATGAATACCGCGCTTAAATCCGCTAATTCACGTTGTTGCCGATTGCTCTAGCTTCAATTGGTCAAGACTCGGCTCAAAGGTTTTGAGTACGGATTTCTTTAGCTTACAATCTCGTATCTTTTTCTTAACAACTTTATACTTGCAAATAATACACATAGGTTAGATTGAACGAACATATACTCATTCTTTATTGACTCGTCTAAAACAAGAAAGGACATACAACCATCTTCCTGTGGATCGACCCATGCTCAACCGGCTAGCTGCATAGCGACACCGTCCTGATCGCGGTAAACTTTAGAACTTTGAACATCCGACACGCCGAAAGCGTGCGATCAAATGGCGCCGTTGCCGGGGAGACGGTAGCGTATTTTCTTTCTTGTTATTCGGGTTAATATTCTTTTTTATATATTTATATAAAAAAAAATATTCTTTTTATTGTTTTTGATCATTTTTGTGGGCAAGAGTGCAGATTTTTGTAGATTTGCAAACTGCGATTGTGGGGAGCATAGTGTACATTCAAGGCTAAGGTGATTGCATAGTACAGTGCCAAAGATCCGGGTAGTTTGACCCGCGCAAGCGAACTTTTCAAGCTTACCGGATTTGATTCAACGGGGGTTTCCTAACCCAAAAACTTAACGGTACGTACTTTACTAACACCTTCTTCTCAAATCTGACGCGTCCAATATACTATTCTTTGCAGGATTCTTTGCAAGTTCGCTAACAAACGCTAAAAATTGACTAAACCGTATTTGTTGCAGTGCCGCGCTTAAACTAAAAAACGATTTTTTGATTCTTTATAGAATTTTTATTGAATTGTGCATTGCATCAATTAATACGGACTTAAGGGCAAGCGAACCCCACAATATACGGTAAAGGATTTCATCACCTTTTCCGTGGCCCACAAATCACGAACTTGAGCATAACGTTTACCCGCACAAAATTTAAAAGAAACTAGACTTTAAGCCTTAAGGACTTCACGCTCACTAGGAGAAGTCAACTGTGTTTAGAATCTCGCTTAACGGTATATTGTTTACGGGGTATCCAGGAAAGTGTTAACGGCGAAACCGCCAAAAGAGAAAGGGTTATTTAATTAAGGAACTTCGCGAAAGCGTTGGAAAACCTCCCCTTATCTCTGCACTTACCTGGCCTCGTGATCAGTGTATCTTGAGCCCATTTCTCGACACAGTTTTACTTCGACAATCAAGTTCTGGAGCAGGTCTAGTTGACCTAGGTGAACCCTAGAACGATTAGGTGTGTGGTATTTTTGTGTCGTGATTGTTTTTGTCCATATTCTTTTTTGTGTGTATATTTCATTCTTTTGTTAATATCTATAAAAAAAATTAAAAAACAAAATTCACATTTTTCCCCTCTTTTTCTCTGCCTTTCTTTCTTTCTCTCTTCATATCATGGGTACCCCACCTCGCAAAACTCTTGCCGAACTTTGGTACCCACAACCAGACATTACTTCTTACGGTTCTTGCTTTGGCCGAACATCGAACGACCCCTCCATGCCTAAAATGTCATTGAAAGATCGCATAGACGCGTCTAGGACAAACACTTGCCCTCCGCATTCCACTTTGTATCAACCTCCCACACCCGCTTATGTTGATACCACTTTTGCAAGTCGTCCTTTGTCCATCGCTGAACATATTGAACAATCTCATAGCCGATCTTTCACTCCTTTCACCACTTCAAATTCTTGGGATCAACAATTTCATTCACCTTCTTATCCAACTGTTGATCCTACCCCTATCCAACCATTCAATTCCTACCAATCCTACCCTACCTTTGCACCTTCCCTAGACATTGCTTCAAAACCGCCATTTGGGAGTTTTCAGTCTCCAAACAACTTTGAATCTTTTACTGAAACCCCTTCCCAACCCATGTCTAGTCTGGAACAGTCATTGGAAGACTTTAGGATAGCGTCGTACCAACAGATGATGGATTTGAATGCGTCCATGGCCGCCCTCATACAACCTAGTGACCCGGTAGCTAGTTTTCAACTAGCTCCAAATTTTCCAATGTATGAAGAGGCGGTAGGACAGGCTGTGAATTTGAGTGGTGAGAGTGAGCTGTACCCCCTTCCGAATCAAGCCTACCCATTTCAACTTGAATCCCACAACTCCAGTTTTGAATGTCTATCTAGTGTTCCCAATGATTCACCGATTGAAGATAGAATGATTAATGAGTTGTGCGACTTTGTAGTGTTTGATTTACCCGATTGTGAAGGGACCTTGCCAAGTGAAACCACACCCAATCCTTTTGACCTCTACACCTCCACTCTAGAACCTGAATTGATTGATATCCATGCTTTTGTTGAGGTGTCTGAGAATAGGGATTTTCACTTGATTGAGGATATTGACGCTGGGAATATTTTGGATGATGAACCCGCAGATTTGGTTGAGTTTTCCTCTCCAATTCATCATCCCGAGTCATTAACTGTTTTTCCCGCACCCCATATGCGTCTGGATATTAATGAAATATGCATGGATGAGCTTAACTTTGAGGAGAATTTTGAGGATATTTTTGAGGATGAAACAGTTCTAGATGATGAGTCGGATTTTCCAATTCATCCTGTCTCTTTCATTGACTGTGTACACCCTCCCGAACCCTTAACAGATATCCTTCCTCGATCACTTCCTTCCATCCTTTCCATCGTTCCGACCTTGCAAGAACCCGTCTCACTTTCATTTCATATGTCTGGTTTACCAAGTTCGGCGTACCCATGGTTTCTTACGGATCTTGAGGGATTTGACCCCATTACTCGACGGGTTAATAGATTAGCACAATCGCTTTTTACACATCGGTCATCACAAATTGTGCTAATCTATTCACTCCATTTTCGCCCTCAAGTTCGTACTCCATTTCTTTTTCCCTTCCGCCATTCTTCTTCTCATATACCGAGACTGTATCCCACTTTTCTCTCCATACGGTCTCACGTATTCTCCATTTCTTACCTCTCCGCGTTCTTTCACCAACCAGCACATTATAGAGATAAAATCTTTGAATGGTTGGTGCTCTCTTTTGGCTTGTGTAAGGCCTTGTATAGAGTGATACTATTCTTTTTCCCCCCTAATCCTGAACTTCGACGCTTAACAGTGGAAACACTGTTTTACTTAAGTTTGGGGGGGAACCTTTTTTTGTATATATTTTTTTGTTTTTTGTTTTGTATATAATTTGTTTCTATGGAGCGGCGACAATTTTGACCCTCTTGGTGTAGCCTGACAGTGAGGGCACTGTCAAGTTTAAGTTTGGGGGTGTGCTCGGTAAGCTTTCTTCCTTCGCATTCATTTGTATATTTTTCATTTGCATACCTTATTAAAAACCCACAAAAATAGAAAATTTTCCAAAAAATATAAAAACCTTGTCGTCAAGTTAGCTAATAGGGTAACTTAGATTTTTATTCTGGAAGTTTAGTTGATATGATAGAAATAACTAAATTCTAGGCTTAGGGATTGAAAACCCTAAAAATAACCCTCATTCTGTCTAACTTTGGTAAGTATACGTCCTTACAGTTTTTTTTGAGAAATAGGTAATCTTGAGTTCAGTTCTTGAGTCAAGTCAAGATGAAGGGAAAATATTGAAGCTTTACTGGAGGATAAGTCTGAAAAATAGTTTCTTTTCTCGAGTTCAAATTTAGAAAGTATATATCCTACAAACTGCACTTACACGCACCTTGAAACTTGGGATAGTAGAGGATACCTTGAAATACTCTTGCCTGAAAGCCTAGTATGAAAGAAAAAATGGTATTTAAAGCTAAACACCAAAAGTGCATGTTGAAAAATATATCCGGTCTTGAAAAAGAAAAAGAAAAAGAAAAAGAAAAAGAAAAATAGAATAAAGTCAAGACCTGGAAACTTCTATTTACGCTTTAAAGTTCACACATTCAGTAATCGGTCGTTAGTGCCTCAAGAAGCATTAATAGTCGCATGAAAGGTGTGTGAGCAAATCCGTCCATCCTTAATGAAAAGAAGTAGTATTAGGTATTAGGGCAAGGGTATTATAGCTTGAATTGAATTCTTGAGTGTAGGGGTGCAAATATACACATACGTAGGGGTATACAATCGATGTTTGGATAAAAGATAGAAATAAAGAATAAGACTTGTGTTTTCTGTAAAGTTGATAAAAGTCCCTGATTTGAGGCCGCACTTTAGAAGGAAAACTCAGGAGAACCAACATCTTTCTAAACTTTTTTGGAACGTATAAGACCTAAGGTTAAATATATAGGAGGTGTGAAAAATAAGGGTTGAATATTTCTAACTTAGGATGATAGAGTTTCTAACGTAAATACTAAACTGTAGGAATAGAATCGATGTTAACTTATGACACTAGCTTGACCGGATTTTATGGGTGTAATCCGCTGAAAACCCTCAGGAGACAACACTCCTCCTACTAGGGACACCTAGAGGTTTAACGGCTTGTTGCACGTGCTCAGTGCAATCGCGTTCCCTACGAAAGTGCGGTTAGGATTTTTGTGAATAATTGATTTTGCTCGGGACGAGCAAAAGTTAAGTTTGGGGGTATTTCTTCATATCAGAATATTGCATTTTATACCGCCCATTCTTACGCTCGTTTGTTTATAGGCAGGTGCTTTTTATCAGTGTTTGCTACATAATTGCAGGATACTTGTCTCAGCTCTAAACAGTGAATATCATGAAGAAGTACGACAAATTCTGGATTACTGCCAACAACTGATAAAACACGGGTCTCCGCTCTCTATCCGTGTGTTGCCACATACCAGTTTAAGGGACAAAACGGCAAATCGATTGTCATGTCATGCACAAGGCTCAATGGCAACACAAGATCCAAGAAATCTACGCGGAACTCGAGGAAATCATGACAAAAAGGTCCACATCAAATCACCTATTGCTCAACAGAAATTCTGGAAAAATCGTGAAGAAAATATGAGAAAAAACATATACCAGAATAAAGGACACAGCAGAACAGGGAAGCACCAGAAATCCCATTCCCCAATCCCACTAAAGGGCTGCGGAACCGCGGCCAATAGGGGGTCTAGGCCGCGGTTCCGCGGCCATACTGGCGCCTCACTTGATGGGATTTCAGCGGTTGTTTGGTCTTTTCATGTTGATTCAGAATGTTGCCCTAGATTTCCTTTTCCCTGCCTATAAATACCCCAGAACTTGCCAAGCCATAGTGTTCATTTTTTTTTAGCCTCTTTTTGTTAGTTTTAGTTCTTCTTCTTCTTCTTCTTCTTCATTCATCCTCCATGGAAATGTAGTGAGAGCATTGAGTGGATGTGAATAAAGATGAGGGTTTTTGTATCATTCTTATTTGTTTAACTTCCCTTGAGATTCTTGCTTTCTCTTGATCTTTCAACCTCTTTATTGAGCTTGAAAGGTTAAGAGTTTGTTCTTGATCTCAAGGGTCGTTTTTTTCTTATGGAATTAGCGCTTCATTTCACATGCGTTCTCTACCCTTCTCTTGATCTTGCAACCTCTTGATTGAGCTTGCAAGTTTAAGGGTTGGCTATTGATCCCATGCTTGTCTTGAGTTCTAGTTTCTAATTCTTTTTATTGCTTATTTAGTACTTGCTTTTTATTATCTTGCTTTATTTATTTGCAATTTAAATTCATGCACTTACTTACTTGTAATCTTTTCTTCTCTTTGTTCTTTTTGTTCTCTCTTTTTTTTTGCTCATTTTGTGAATGGTTGTAATTATTGTTGTTGTTAAGAATCAATACGATATTGTAAGTTAATACTTCCTTGCTCATTTTCTTTTCCCGTTATTTTCCATTGATCTCCGCCCAAACCATATGCAAGCGCTCCGTTAGGCACCCTACCCTAACAAGGTAACGGTGATTCCTAACCGCGACCGGTTGCGTTCAGTTTGGCTGGAGGCGAAAGCAAGAGACAAGAACGGAAGGACAAGGGTAGATAAGCCGGATTCCACGAATACCGCGCTTAAATCCCCTAATCCACGTTGTTGCCGATTGCTCTAGCTTCAATTGGTCAAGACTCGGCTCAAAGGTTTTGAGTACGGATTTCTTTAGCTTACAATCTCGTATCTTTTTCTTAACAACTTTATACTTGCAAATAATACACATAGGTTAGATTGAACGAACATATACTCATTCTTTATTGACTCATCTAAAACAAGAAAGGACATACAACCATCTCCCTGTGGATCGACCCGTGCTCAACCGGCTAGCTGCATAGCGACACCGTCCTGATCGCGGTAAACTTTAGAACTTTGAACATCCGACACGCCGAAAGCGTGCGATCAGGTGTTCTGGGCTACACTCCGACACGACTTGTACCGCTTTTGGGGGTCTGACTTTTACCAACCCCCTAGGCCCTACATGCGATACTCATAGACGAACGGACCGGACTGTACGGATATTGTCACTGACAGGCTCAGTAGGGTGTCAGGATGAGTTCGCTCATCGACCTCCCTTTTGGTCAATACCTGGTAGCCCGTTACGTTCAGCTAGTACCTCTGACGTGCTAGTAGTTAAATTTACAGCCAAAGTATTGACGAGTCTTTAGAGTCCCCCACAGACAGTTTCTCAAGTTTCGGGCGAAACGATGTAGTGGCCGTATGATATATGGCAGGGTCCGATCATATACGTGCGGTAGTGCACGGATCATGATTGGGAGGATCATACTAGTGGGCTTTGGTTTAAGCCGGATCCTAGTATTAGATTTGCTGGATTACTTTAGTCTCATCGCATTCGCATTCAGTCGGAATGCGGGTGCTGGTATGTATATACAGGTGAGGGGTATCCTTGTGATCCGTCACGAGTTTACTTTAGATGTTGCCGTGTCTTTTTGTTGTGGCAAACATTTGGATTAATGTTTGCATTTTGAAATAATGAGCTAGAATTCATCATGAGATGCATTAAATGTGACATTGGCATATATAGTCACTCATGGTCTCTTTTATTGTGTAAATGTCACATTATATGATGGTTTTGTGTTGATATGATGAGAGGAGAGAGTGGGGGGCTGCCATGAAGGGGTTAGCTCTCATATTATTGTTTACACTCTCTCACTCTCATTTTATGATAGCAAAAGAAAAGAAAAGAGGAAATTTCTTCTTCTTCCTCTTTCTTCCTCTAGCTCAAAATCTCTATCAATGGCAACATCTCTAACCTCCATCCAAATCAATGGATGCAAGAGACAAAGTGATCACAAACATTCTCTACATCAGCTTTGACACGTCGTCTAGCACACTTCGTGCCCGAGTTGCTTCGGATGAAGCAGGAACCCGTAAAAACAATCGATGATGTGGTGCCCTTTCCGACGAGGAGATCGAGATCGAAGATGCCGCAAGGAGCTTGGGATGGTGGCCAAAGACCGAAGGACACGGATCGATCGGTATAGCCTTTCTATCCCTTCTCTAGATAGCTAGTTGTAGGTTAATGGTTCGATCCGGGTTTTAAGCATACGATAGTGCCGGTTTCCAGTTAAGAAAAAGTTTTCGTTTTCGCATTTTGGCCTCGGAAAGACGGCCGGGGCGCTACCGTAGTCTTACATGGTATCAGAGCCACGCTATAAACCTTTAATAGCTTGCTCTAACATGTTTAGAACTTCGATCGGACGAAATTTCCAAAAACTGCATTTCCAAGTCATCGGTTTCTGTCGATTTTTTGCTGCGGTCAAAAAATTATTTTGTATGCTGCGGAAAAATAGGCAGGGTTTTCTAAGAATTCTGAGAAATTTTGGTAACACGAAGCTACAGTGACGCCGCGGAACTGCGGCCGTACCCATGCTTTGGCCTCGATTCCGCCGCTATTTTATGCCTTCTATGTACCAAAATTTCTACATTGCTCTATGTCTTGGAAATGGGGTTTCTGGTATTGTTTTGTTTGGGCCCAGATTTATTCTGAGTACTGGGAATTGTGCTTGGGGCCTACTTTGGGAAATTTTGTAGATCGAAATTCTTAAACTTGTTAGTTCACAGTATTTACATTATATCTGCGACCGTGAATGTCATTTGATCGGTAAATCCTGTCTAATTGCTATAGTTCTTTTAGACGGATTTGTGAACGTGACATTCACGTTGTTGTTCTGTGTTGTGCTGTGATGTTGCGGATTTGTCGTGGTGGATAGCCTAGATGCAATGGTAGTACAGTTTTTTTGTATATGTACATTTGATTTTGCGGGGCGAGCGTCCGACATGTGGACTGCCGTCACTGCCTGTCTGTATATTATTCTTTTAGGGCATGACCAGGCTGATGTCGATGTACCCGTTGTATATTTTACTTTATGTACTAGGATTACCCCACGGTGGGGTGCACAGATATCCGGGTTCTAGAGGGCAACGAGCCCGCATCTCATGGCTTTGAGACGGAGGGGGCTTCAATCTAGAATTGGTGGGCTATTCGCCGCACTCGTAGGGGGTACAGGTTGACCCAAGAAGGGGTGCCCAAGTTACCGGATTCCGTGAAGTGCTGGGTGGTCCATTCACTTTGTTGAAGGGGGCCGCCTCACATCAGGTTTTGGCGGGTAACTTGCCGCGCCCGTAGGGGTCTAGGATTTCATTGCACAGGCTATCCACACGACCGGGGGAACGTCGGGTTTCAGTAGCGGCTCTATGAAACCCGGGGATCCCAGATTATCTGTATTGTTCTGTAATGCTTATTACATTTCTGTGATGTTGCATTTTATCATGCCTTGAGCGAATATTATATATTGATATATATACTAGTAGATGTTGTATATGTTTTACACCCGTGCTAGTCCAGTCCCCGCTCTGTCGTTAGTTAAGTAACCTTACGGGTGATGACGGGACCCAGTGGCGAATGCGGATGGCATATATGTACATCATATTTTCGTTCTTTTATGGTGTGATTAATTGATGGGACTGCATTGATTCGGATCAATGCAAGCTAAACAAACCTATTCTGATGTTGTTGGAACATTTTTCAGAAAAAAAATCTGTTATTGCAAGGGCGTTCTCTTTTATTTTGCACAGTGGTATTCGGTTATGAATATCCAGCACCTCAGTCGACGAGGCAAGGGCCGAGATCCCTTCACCGGGAGTGACCCCTTGGACAGAAGTTTGCGTCAGGGTAATAACTTCACTATAGCCGATTGCCTTTTTTCTTTGCATCGTGGTATTCAGTTGGAATATCCTGCACCTCATTCTACGGGGAAAGAGCCGAGATCCCTTCACCGGGAGTGACCTCTTTAGCAAAGTTCTTCTCCACTATATTTTTTATAAAAAGCTATCCGGTTCCTTCAACGATATGAAGTTCAATATGTTAAAGGTTTTTCGCCAAAAACCATTCGTAGCCCTCCGTCATTTCAGATGGGTAGCACTTAGTATTCATGGTATGTTTGTTGACCTTCGTCAAGGCATAGTGAATGGTAGTTGCTTATTACCTTTCTGCTGCATAGATAGATGCGTTGGTTTGGGACAGTCATATAGCCTCGTTGGCCTTCGTCAAGGGATTGTACGGGTGGTTTCAAATTAACCTGGACAATGACGGGTAGAACTTGACATGTGACTTATGATTTGTTGACATTCGTCAAGGTCATATGAGCATGGGGTAAAAATCACATCGGGAGTTATTAAAGAAACCGAAACTTTCCAGATATGCGCATACCTTCTGAAGTGTGATAACGTGAGTGGATTCCATCACGTTATCATGCGATGATAGTTGGATCCCGATTCCCACTGATGAGTTGGTTTACTCCTCGGGTGATCCCGACTAATTCTTCTTTCAGGTTTGGAGAAGAATTTGAGGTTACAGTGGGAGGTTTCCTGATTGGATAAAGTGATAACCATTCTGATCTAGGTTAGTGTGCACGCTGAGTGTTTCTTTTCTCTCTCTCTCTTTGGTAGCGACTATGACCCGACCCTTGACTATGACTCAGTGACCAAGTTAAACGAACCTTCTTAAACACTGGCTTTTGGATTGTCAGAGTTGCATAACTCATTACCACTCTTACTTCTACCCTTTTCTCCAGAACACCATGTATTACTACGAACTTCCACTTCCATTGGATAAAACCATCGTATGGTTATATACGAACTCGAAGAAACTTGTTCCAGATTCGAGGATGGTTTCCGGTTCTGGAGAAAACGAATAGGACTATTCAGTTGTCTTTTCCTTTTACCTTCTCTCAGGTTGCGAGTGCTCCTTGGATTAGGATGGTACACCTATTATGCTAATTGGATAGTCTTCTTCCAAACCATAGGCAGGTGCCGAAAGGTAGGAAAGAAAGAAAACCATTTAGCCTAACGATGGTGTATAGAAGGTAATAAGTTAAGACAAATAAAGGGATTAGTAAGAGGGCAAAGTAAATTGCGACTGCTATTCACGACCAAACCAAGTATTTCTTCGCCAATCCTACATCACCTTTGTATTTCTCCGGAACACTCCGTATCACTACGAAGATCCATAGTTTATTGGATACTCCATCGTATGGTTATATACGAACCCGAAGGGACTTGTTCCAGTTCGGTGATGGATTCTGATTCAGGAGAAATAGGAATTAAGTTTATTCAGTTGTCTTTTATCTTTACTTTCTCTCGAGTTGCGAGTGCTCCTAGGATTAGGAAAGTACACCCATTATACTTATTGGATAGTCTTCTTCCCAACCATAGGCTGGTGCCGAACGGTAGGGAAGGAAGAAAACTATTTGTCCTAAAGGGGTGTACAGAAGGTAATGACTAAAGACATATAAAGCGATTTGGAGAGACGGGAAAGAAATATACGGTTACAGTTGTGAATCTGATAATGGAAGAGGCAATACTAGGAATACCCGGATACCCCTTCGAAACATTTTCATATTTCAGTTTCACTGTGTATTGTTAAAAGAAAACTGATTTCCCAATTAGCCCTTGCTCCAGGGTATGTATTTACCAAGTTTGATTCTCACATCTGTATGGTTTTTACAGATGATGAGTGGGAGTAAGTTATTGGAAATTGGGTGATCATCCTCATTGTATCGGGATTCGTTGTAATTGGTGATATTTGAGAAAATCACCTGGGTTGTTTGCCGGACGGCAAATATTTGGTTTTGAATATCCGTTATAATGCACCAATTTCAAATTGTTATATCTGTAGGTTTTTTTTTATAAAGTGAGATATAACTTTTTGAAATTATGTATATGGCATTTACCTATATCAGTGGATGATTAGGTAAGGATCATTAAACAGCGGTGTAATTCTTCATAACCATAGTACAGTTTTCGACCTACGACGAACAGGGTTTGAGTTATTCAACTCAGATGACTTGTACAGAGTATTGTATATTGTCCAGTATCCATGAGGACAGAGGGGTTGGTACTCGTACTATATTCTGTTTACTTGTGACTTCTCTAGTTCTTAGACATGTGTTTCGTAGAAATGTAAGGTCTAAGTTTTGAGAAGTTATAGGTATAAGAATAAAGTAGAGAACCAGGTGTTGCAAGTATCAGGATTCTTCAAGGTGATCGAAGATGTAGATACTTGTGTATGGCATTCAGTTAATAGTAGTGATTATGAGAACTTGCTTCACTTTCAGGTTGCTCATATCTGGATGTATTCCTAAGTTGAGTAATGCTGATCGGGCTCTCTCCATTTAGTTGACATGCACTGGAGACAGCTGCATGATTTGAATCTGGTTCCAATTAAATTAGTGCATCTATTTCTATATTGGATATAGAATAGTTCATATCTTAACATTGTTAAAGTACGGGGAGTTGTCCGGCTTATGCTTAAAACCAGACTCTGGATAAATCAAGGCACGTTTCTGTAATGGTTGTTTGTGGGTTGACCCGGTCTATGACGAGGGTTGACTTTCTACCATCTGGAAGATCAATAGTGATATTGTTCTTGACTCGCCACGGTTTTAATAAAATGGATTTTTTTTCAGAAAACATTAGTGGGAGTATTGTAGAACTGGAAGTGATTCCAGAACCTCAAAAGATTACTGAAAATTTGATAAGAACCTAAAGATTCAATCTGGTTTGACATTCCATTGGCCACTCCGCAGATATGGTGGGTAACCTCAGGCACCCAAGAGGTACTCCGGTAGCCTCAAGGATGGTGACAGGGAGGTTCTTGTTTACACAGATTTGACACTACTGTTGTTCCAGGCTATGAGACCCGACAGGAGGATGAGTATAGCGTCATTCTAAATTACCTTTAGAAGTGCACGTGTATATGACTCTGCCAGAGGGTTGTCGTAGTCAGTGGGAGCAGCGGAAGCATAGTGGACAAGTAGCTTATGTCTGTTTATGGACTAAAGCAGATATAGCGGAGATCGATCATCTATTTCTGATGTGACAGTCATATGTTTGACTTCATCGGAATAGGGGATGGATCTGTTACGAAGGTAGTAGGATGTGATGTCCTAGTATTTGGATGACATACACAGAGTAGGAAGAGAAATTCCTATACTACGGTCGGTTATACTTTGGTTGTCACACAGTGGTTTCTCCACAAAGGACATGGATATTATATTAGATATTCTGGTTACTAGATCTATGGTTTTAGATCTATATTTGGGTAGTTTCCCAATCAGGGTACTTAGACAGCATTCTAAAGGTATTTAGAATGGACGACTCCGGGCATGGTAGTGTACCTGCAGGTGATGGAGTCACCCTCTCTAAAAGTGTCTTACAGACTAAAGAGAAAAGGGATGTGCATGATTGGCAAATCAGTTGCATAGGCAATTGAGTCAATCATGAGATGTCAAGTACCACACCAGATGTTGTTTTTGCAGTAGATGCAATAAGTTGATATTGATCCAATCTTGGTGAAACATTCGGAAGAAGTTTTAGAACATAAGTGGATGTTCTAGGGATAGGATAACAACAGACTCTTTCGGGAGATGGTTATCATTCTGGGCTTCCAAGGTGACCTGGATGACAGAGTGGCTGTCAGAGTTATAGTTTTCGCTCTGACGAGGGGCAGAATTTTGGACAGGTGGTCCAAGCGGATACTGAGGGAGGCATGGCGCAGGATACTGATTGGTTTTAGTTGACGATACAGTCTAAGAAGTTTGGATTTGGAGTTCACTTATGAACTAGGTCCCATCAGATATCCAGACATATTCTAAGACAGGTATTGCTCATTTCGGGAGATGACTTTCTCCGCGAACTTGAGAAAAAGAGAGACATAGAAAGAAACATCAGGGCGGATCCACTAGCTGAGGCTATTTCTCGAACGCATTAGTTTCGCTAACGGGCTTTGTGAGACTGATCAGTAGAGGAGTTTGGTGTTCGGTATCACACGGGCTGTGAGTATGCGACATCGCAATAATTAGCCGTGAGTGCAAGTGGAAGATTGTTGGATATAGTGCCCTCAGAGTCAATTATTGGATCGCGGACACGTGATTGCAATGATTGAGGGGGGACCTATACCGGTAGGACAATCTTACTCGAGAGGTTTGTATACTATCTGGTTTGTCTTTATCATCGTGTACATGCTTTAGGTGACATTGTAGTTCACTATTACACGTTGATAGAGAATAGTATTCTACCATGGTTTTTCTTTATCATCGTGTACTGCTTTAGGTGACCTTACAGGTCGCTATTACACGTTGATAGAGCTCTTAGGATTCTTGCCTAACTGCCAGCAATATGATGGCGATCATATACATGGGAGCTGGGGTCTATAAGCACAATCTTAAAAGGTCCCTAGTCGTGGGTGTTTTGAGACTGGGCATCGATACTCCATTAGTGGAGTAGGGTATACAGTCGAGACCCTGACGAGGGGCGGTGGCCGGTCTCACAAGCCATTGGTGTCAGTTGGTTCACTTAAGATGTATACAGGTGCTCATTGGGTTATAAGTACACCGGACAGGACTCGCCGGGAACATGCTAGTTGGTATTATACCTAGCGTCAGATTGCAGTTCCCTGGTGACATGTGTACAGGTTAGTTCATCGACCTGAGATCGTCATTTTTCTCGTGTGAATTCCCACTATGCTTTGATTACTACCCTAAAACGGCTCAAAGGAGTCGTGCAAACAGGTTTTAGTTGGGTACAGTCTCGAGCCACATGGAGGCAGTGAGCGGATCGGCAGGGGTTCGTCTCTCCCGGTATTGGGGTTGAGGTCGCGCTGTGTCTAGGAGAGCCATTACATGAAGTCCTTGGCCAAGGCAGGAGATTTACTGGTAGGTATTCCAGTAGTATCTCCGGGTGTTCTGGGCTACACTCCGACACGACTTGTACCGCTTTTGAGGGTCTGACTTTTACCAACCCCCTAGGCCCGACATGCGATACTCATAGACGAACGGACCGGACTGTACGGATATTGTCACTGACAGGCTCAGTAGGGTGTCAGGATGAGTTCGCTCATCGACCTCCATTTTGGTCAATACCTGGTAGCCCGTTACGTACAGCTAGTACATCTGACGTGCTAGTGGTTAAATCCACAGCCAAAGTATTGACGAGTCTTTAGAGTCCCCCACAGACAGTTTCTCAAGTTTCGGGAGAAACGATGTAGAGGCCGTATGATATATGGCAGGGTCCGATCATATACGTGCGGTAGTGCATGGATCATGATCGGGCGGATTATACTAGTGAGCTTTGGTTTAAGCCGGATCCTAGTTTAAGATTTGTTGGATTACTTTAATCTCATCACATTCGCATTCAGTCAGAATGCGGGTGCAGTTATGTACATACAGGTGAGGGGTATCCTTGTGATCCGTCACGAGTTTACTTTTGATGTTGCCGTATCTTTTTGTTGTGGCAAACATTTGGATTAATGTTTGCATTTGGAGGTAATGAGCTTGAATTCATCATGAAATGCATTAAATGTGACATGGACATATATAGTGACACATGGTCTCTTTTATTGTGTAAATGTCACATTATATGATGGTTTTGTGTTGATATGATGAGAGGAGAGAGAGGGGCTGCCATGAAGGGGTTAGCTCTCATATTATTCTTTACACTCTCTCACTCTCATTTTATGATAGCAAAAGAAAAGAAAAGAGGAAACTTCTTCTTCTTCCTCTTTCTTCCTCTAGCTCAAAATCTCCAATAATGGCAACATCTCTAACCTCCATCCAAATCAATGGATGGAAGAGACAAAGTGATCACAAATATTCTCTACATCACCTTGGACACGTCAGCTAACACACTTCGTGCCCGAGTTGCTTCAGACGAAGCGGGAGCCCGTAAAAAGAATCGATGATGTGGTGCCCTTTCCGACGAGGAGATCGAGACCGGAGATGCCGTCAGGAGCTTGGGTTGGTAGCCAAAGACCGAAGGACACGGATCGATCGGTATAGCCTTTCTATCCCTTCTCTAGATAGCTAGTTGTAGGTTAATGGTTCGATCCGGGTTTTAAGCATACGATAGCGCCGGTTTCTAGTTAAGAAAAGTTTTCGTTTCCGCATTTTGTCCTCGGAAAGACGGCCGGGCCGCTACCGTAGTTTTACAGTCTCCTTTGTAAAAACTGGCCCCCCCAAACGGGTACAAAAAAGGAATATATATAGATAACATGAAATAATGCATCCCCAAGCGGTAGCCAGCTCTTCGCCGAAGCGCACTCAAATCCCACGCAATATAAATCATCAATGTGCAAAATAAGTATAAAAGGCACAAGTAATAAGCATCATTTCTTCTCAAGTGAGCTCGACCCCAAAATACAACATAAAAGTCCACAAATCTCACTGCCTCGTCTAGGTCAATATACATCAAAACAATAACAGGTACAGTAGATACAGTAGATGAAGTACTCTAGATACATTGAATATACATGGTGGAAACAAAATAATATCATAACCCACCTACGAGCAAAAGTCTCAAGTCCAGGCAAAAGGAGCAAGTGCGTCCACCGCTACTGTGCTGACGGAGTGGACCTGCAAAAAGGCTGTGGCACAATGGGGGTGAGTTGCCAACTTGTGAGTAATAAATAACATCTATAGAGGCTATCGTAAGTATGCACGCAAGTGTCATAACATCAACATCACTGATATGGCATGATATACTAGCAGATATGTATGCAACATGAATCAATGTACAATACTAATCTGGCATGATGTATGAGCAGGTATGTATGCAACATGAATCAACTCGTGATATGAATATGTGGATATAAGAAATCATTATTTTCTTCTTAGAAATTTCTTTCGAAATATCAGCATAATATCAATAGAATCAACAGAAATCCGTGTCTAGCATCGACACTTCAATAACTATCTCAAATCTCATGTATCCATATGACTGTATCTCTGGCCCCAGCCGTCCGGCTGACCCATCTCAAAGTATCAATATCTCAACATCTCACGGCCACGGTCGATATCCTCTGGATATCCGCCGTGCCAACAATCACCAGTAGATAGTCTGCCCATGCCAGGCTCATCGTCCACACCTCAATCTTCTTACCCCGCGGTACCTTACCGAACCCACCATGTACCCGAGACGGTTCATCCAACTCCTTGAAACGGGTCTCGAAAACCAACAAAAAACTCATGGTGGACGACACATGTATCATATCATGAGAAAAACCGCAACTTTCAACGTTTAAAATAATATCAGGTTTATTAAATCCTTACGGCTTTTCTCCAAAATCTCGTAAATCTCAAGTGCTGAAATTCTCAAGAAAATCATCATAAATGCACATGTCAATTATAATGGATGCCTATTGTTAGTTATATGTATGCCCTAGAGGCCATTACTGTACATACGATGTATATTGTAATGGATGCTTGGACATATATAGGGAGGACTTTCTTGCTCGACATGATAGTATGCTATCCGGTTGTACTTTATCTTAACATGTACTCTGATTGTCTCTATGTTACATGTTGACAAAGCCCTTAGGATATGTACTTGACTACTGAGACTATGATGAGATCATACTAGTGGGGCCACGGTAGTCGACGAGTACATCCTATAACTGTTCCTAGTCGAGGGTGTATCGAGACAAGGCATCGATACACCAGAGTAGACTAGCGTATACGCATCTTGACCCATATGATGGGCGATGGATGATCCCATATCCATCGGTGTTTGACATCAAGGATGGTGTACGAGTGCTCAGTAGAGACTGGGTACACTGGACGGACTCGCCGAGAACTCCCAGATGGTATTATACCTCACGTCAGATGGCAGTTCTCCAGTGACACTGGTACAGAGTTGTCTGTTGACCCGAGATCGTCATAGATTCCCACTGTGCTTTGATTTCCATCATACCACGTCCAAGAGGGCGTGCAAAAAGGTGGCTTTTGGGTACAGTCCCGAATCACATGGAGGCAATGAACGATAGGAGGGGATTCGTCTCTCCCGGTATAGGGAGTTGATGTTGCACAGTGTTCAATTGGCTATAACTGGAAATCCCTGGCCAGGGTTGCTGAGATTTACTGGTAAGTGTTATCAGTAATTTCTCGAACTGTTATAGACCTCATATCGACACGACTTATCGAGCTACTGGGGTCTGAAGTTTACCACCCCTAGGCGAGATATGCGACATATCAGACGACAAGACCGGAATGTACGGGTGTGTTACTGATTGGATTCGCAGGAGAATGTACAGGCTTGCTTGTTGATCTTCTGAGCGCTCAATACTTTGGTGGCTGTTACGTTTAGCTGACCACTTGCAGCTTGTGGGTGTTTGATATGATCATCACCTACTGCCGGCGTATTGACGATTCTTTTGAGTCCTACACAGAGGTTTCTTGGCTCAGGCAAAATGGAGTAGGAGCACATATGTGATATGTGTGGGACCGAGGATAATGCGATATGAGATACCGTATTCTATTCTCGCGATATCAGCCGGGTCATCGGATCAAGTGTTGATTCGTTGAATCGGTAAATGTGATATTAGTCGGTTATATGCGATATAGCCGGATTGTCGGATCAAGTGTTGATTCAATAATTTAATGTATAATAATATATATGATATATTAAATTACATTATCTAATATTAGCTCACTAAAAAATTCTTTTTCTCACTCGGGTAATACATTGATATATATGCGATATATGTTAATTGTATTATTTTATTTTGTTACAATAAATATTGTATATGTGATATATAATATTGTAACATGATATGACTATTAATGCAACAAGATTAGTGGAGATTAAACAAGATTAGGGTTTGAATTGGGTTTGTTGTTTCATGAACCTTCTAGAAGGTTTTCCTTTTTGTTTTGTGTAAGATATTTTCAGGTGACTCATACTTAACCCAACCCAAACCCTAACCCTAGTTAAATCTCTACAAAGGTTTAGTTGACCATGGTTGCATAATTAATCATTATTTTTTTTCATTATTCATCACAAAAGGATTCTAATTATTATTCATCTTCTTCTTCCTTGAGTTCTTCATGAAAAGCTTTCTAGCTTTTTCTAAGTGATGATTATGTGTGAGAAAAGGATTATAAATGGGAGAAAAAATCCTACTTCATCATCCTCATCTACCCTTGCCCTTTAGATGAAAGCGTTCACTTCATTTAGTGAGTGAGAGGTTGTGTTAATGAAACTTCAAAGTAGATCATTTTTGTTATCGAAGATCGGAAGCAAGCTTGCATCTTTCTCTTTGTGGAGCCTCTCGAGAGTCCGGAACACGATGATCGCATTGAAAGGACCTCAACACGGAGCTTAAGAAGTGAAGGACCGGATCTACAAAGGTTGTAATCCCTCTCACTTAGTGTTAAAGTGTTTAACATACTTGTTTTCGCCTAATCTCTAGTTTAAAGATCTGGCTTTGGTTGTTCGGCAAGGTTAAATTTTAAATCGGGCATTGTTGATGCCTTGTAGACCCTTGTGCGTGTGCCTAGCATCTCTACAGTGGTATCAGAGCCAAGCTAGAGCTTTAGGCGAAGTCTAGACGAAGTTTAATTTCCGATCGAACCCCGAAACCCCAAAACATACCCTTCTCTGGAAATTTTGTAAAACTGTTGATTTTTCCATATTAAAAATACTCCAAAAAATCAGCTGGGAATTCTATGGAAACATGTGAAAAACGACACCCTAACTCCACTATTGCGCTGCGGAACCGCGCCCAAACTGGGGTATTGGCGGCGGTTCCACGGCAAGAATTGATAGTTAGAGTATCAATTTTCTACAGTAACATCCGTTTGTGTTTCCTGATGCTTCTGGGTATTTTTAATTATACTCAAGTGTTGAGTTTTCTGGGTTGTATTGGGGGCTCGTTGATTCGATCGGATAATTTAATTTATTTTATGTTTTTTCCGGATAATTTTAGAAACAGTTAAAAAGTTCGAACGGATATCAATAACTCACTTTTTCCCCTGTCGGAAATTTTTTCAAAAGTTGGATTTTTTCTCGAGTTTGAATCTTCCGGAAAATCATGCAAGTAACGCGGTAGACCCTCTAGAAGAACACAAACCTTAACTCGATTATGTGACCGTCTTGAACTGCCTCTAAATCATAGGGTTTGGGGCAGTACGGCGTTGCCACATGTGAGGCGTTGGCTTGACCCTTCTACGGCTGGACCATTGGTACTGTGGCATGCGATGGATACTTTTTGAACTCCGCTCAAGTGTTGAGCTATTTGGGAAAACTTGGGTGTTTGATTATTCGATCGGAAAGTTTAACACTGTCTATTTATCTGGAATGTGATAAAATATTTGGAATCCACAAGTAGTTATGAGATAACTACTATGAATGTTATAAATCTAGCAGTTCAGTCTCAGTTGATCAGTTGCCACGGGATTTTGATGTGATCAATAGTCCGTCGCAATCACGTAGTGTACGTGGATACTCGCCGGGTAAACTTAATAAACAGCCACGCCCCATAGCCCCGACCAACTGACTGTAGGAGAACCCCGTCGCCAACAGTATCCGTTCGGGTGCTCGCGGCAGCGGTGTTCCTCCTTAGTGCACTTCGTCGACGGCATCCGGGGGTGCGGCCGTCTACTAAAGTTTGCGACGAGCATTCGATCAGGATGTCGGGAATCTTGTTGAATTGCCCGACTTGATATTGAAAAGTGTTTTCGATAATGAGACTAAAATGCGGGGTTTATAATTGTTAGGCATGCGATATCTAAGGAATTCATTTGGTTAGGCTTGCGATGTCTAAGGAGGTTGCGGATTCCAACTGTTGTAGTTTTACACTTTCTTATCTGTGACCGTAAGCGTAGTATGTGGTGTATCGCCGGCTTCGTTGCTATACATCAACGACAATCGGGATACGCATACTTGCTTATGTTGATGATATGAGATATTATGTGCTGCTGTGATATGTTATATTGGATCGTCCCGTTTTGAATAGCCGGGGTTTTATGTGAGATGAGAGTTTTTTTTTCCATTCATGTAAAATTCATTTGTATGTAATATTCTTTTATTGGGGAACTTCCGGGCTGAGGATGATGTCACCATTGTATATTATTCACTTTTCCGCATTAGGTAGACCCAAGGCGGGGAGTACAAGTAACCGGGTTCTAGGGTCCAGTGGGAGACCATCTCGAGGAGTCGAGACCGGGACTTCTAACCCTAGAATTGGCAGTGTTACTTGCCGCTCTCGTAGGGGTCTACGAATGTGGGTTTGGCTATTCATCGCGACCATGGAATCCGTGTTTTATACAGGCTCGTATTAAAACACGGACGTCCTAGTATATCTAATATTTCATATATGTTCTTCTGCTGAAATGTTCTGTGATGAGATCATATTACTGCCTGAGACGAATGTTTATATTATATATATGAGATATATGTTATATTGCAGATTTCGTTTCAAAAGTGATGCTTGTGAATCATAATAAAATGGGACTTCATTAATGAGATTAATGAAATAAAAGAAACCTAAGATATTGTAGAAACTTGTTTAAAAATTGGTAGCTCTAGTTCTTGCTTTGCATAGCGGTGTTCCTTGTAGAACATCCATCACCTTATTCGATAAGGAAAGAGTCGAGATCCCTTCACCGGGAGTGACCTCGTTAGTGAAACTACCAGATGCTACAAACTTGGTTTGTCTTTTGATTGTTTCTATAGTTTTTGCTTTGCATAGAGGTATTTGTGAAATATCCTGCACCTTATTCGATGAGGAAAGAGACGACGATCCCTTCACCCGGAGTCACCTCTTTAGCAAAACTAGAAAAGCCTCAAAAACACTTTATTTAAAATCACTCTATTCTACAACGATATCAAGTTCATTTCGCAAAGGGTTTTCTTAAAAACCTGTCGTAGCCCTCTGTCATTTTAGATAAGTACTTCATAGTATTCGTGCTACGCTTGTTGGCTTTCGTCAAGGTGTAGTGTGCGGTAGCTATTTATGCTTATCTGTATAAGCATATGATGCGATGAAGTTAGGGTAGTCGTGCGACTTTGTTGGCATTCGTCAAGGGCCATGCGGGTGGGTTTAATTCAATCGGGAAATGACGGGTTGAACTTGACTAGTAGCCTATGGTTTGTTGGCATTCGTCAAGGTTATAGGATGCTAGGGGTAAAATATTATTGGGAATTTCAAGTGTTGAAATTTGCAATGAGATTGCATACCATCTATGAGATAGTTGGATCCCGATACCCGCTGCGACTAAGAGTTACTCTTGGGAGAGTTTTACACATTACAATTAGCCGATCAAGTAGGTGTCTAGAAAGGTGTTAACGGGGTTACGCCCCTGGGAAAACGAGGTTTACTTTAATTAGGTCCGTGCGAAAGTACGGGGAACCTCCCTCAAAGTACCGGCATTGGCCTGGCTCAAAGATTGGCGAACTTGTATGGTGTAATTAATCTCGGCTAGTCTTTCCTTTCAGGGTTTGAAGAAAGATTTGACTAAAACAGTGGGAGACATCCTGATTAGATAAATTGATAACCAACCTAATCTTGTAAAAGCGCACGCTGAGTGTTTTCTTCTCTCTCTCTCTCCAGGTAGCGACCATGTCACGCCTTAATTAAGATAATAATACGGATATATTGACCGAACCCGCTTGTTATACTGAGATGGGGAACGTTGGTCCCGCTCCAACTTATAATTGTTATAAGACAGAGCAGGAAATAGGGGATTACCAGAATTCCCGTGCCACCCAAACGAAGTAAGTACATGTTGATGCATCTTTTTCGGGTGTGTTCATTACTGAGAACTATTTCTCAGTATCCTCTACGTCCTGGGTTTTTGATACCGGATCAGGATCCCACATATGTAATTTGTTACATGGGCTACAGATAGGTAGAGAACTGAGAACGGGTGATATGTTTCATGAGATAAAAACGGTGCAAGTGTTGCAGCCGAGTCTGTTTGTCACTATCACCCTGTATTACCAAAATACATTGATTCTGAACGAATGTTATTAGATACCGAACCTGATATACAACATCATATCAGTATCTTTATTAGTAAAGAAAGGATATAATTTTGTATTGTTGGATAATGTTTTGAACATTTCCTATATCTAGAGTTGATCGGTTCAGGCACGTTATCTAAAAGCATTGACGTTCTAAATCAAACTACAGTTTTTAGTATACAGAACACACACAAGAGGAAGAGTTCAGAAATGAACGAATCCTTCTTGAGGCATTGTAGACTAGGTCATATCAATGCGACCCGACTAACTGAAGTTACATTAAGATGCATATTTAAATTTGTTTGAATTTACATCTTATGAAACTTGCCGGTCATGTCACAAAGATAAGATGACCACGGCTCTGTTTATTAGAAACAGAGAAAGAGTTAGTGAACTCTTAGGATTGATACATGATGATGTATGTAAAGTCTCTTGTCTATATATGCCAAGACCGGTTATTTGTACTTCATTATATTCACTGATGATCTTTCTAGATTCAGACATATGTTCCTGTTGAAACACAAGTCCGAGGCTTTTGAGATAATCACAGAATATAAGTTAGAAGTAGATAACCAAAAACGGGTATAAGTATTATGTCCTTTGATGAGATCAAGGAGGAGAATACTTGGGAACGGAATTCCTGGACTATTCTAAAGGAGAATGAAATTCTCTTTCAGCATTACTCCTCCGTATATACCATAGCACGATGGTATATCGGGGCGGAGCAATATCACCCTATGTGATATGGTGTGCTCTATGATGAGTACTACTTAGTTTCCTATTTCCTTTTGGGAGTTATGCACTGGAGAAGCTGTATACCTATTGAACGTGGATTCAATAGTTTCCAACGAATCTCAGCCTCTCCACCGATCTGATAGGGTTCCTCACCCACCTGAGAGATACATCGGTTTCTCTATGACAGTGGGAGCGAGGATTGCATCATGAGATGATGACCTAACTATTTTCGAGCAGGCCATCAGGAGCTGGACTCTGTAAGAATGGCTGGATGCTTAGCGATCTGAGATGGAATCCTTATACACAAACAAAGTATGGACTTTGATTGCTTTATTTGAAGGGTTAAATCCCTATCAGGAGCAAGTATATTTTGAGAAGATTACTTGGTGTACATGGAAATGTTGAGACTTTCAAAGCTATGCTTAAGTCCATCCAGATCCTACTTGACATGGCTACATACCATGACTACGATATCTGGTGGTTGGATGTCATGACAGTTTTTCTAAATGATGTTTTGGAAGACAACATCTATAAGTACACAGCTAGAGGGCTTCGTAGACAGTGGGAGCAGCGGAAACGTGTGCAAGATGTTTTATGTGATAAAGCAGGCATCGCGGAGTTGGAACATCTGTTTTGATGTAGTAGTTAAAGAGTTTGACTTCATCAAAATGGTAGATGAACCTTTTATATACAAAAAGGGCAGTAGGGAGTATGGTAGTAATCCTCGTATAGTACGTGGATGACATACTCTTGATAGGGAAGGAGTTTCCTATGCTACGCTCGGTTTATCTCCGCTTATAACAAGGATTCTCCATATAAGATCAAAGTGATACCACCTAAATCCTGGGTTTTGGATCTATGAGATAGATCTAATTGGATGTTAGGATACTCACTAGTTGTAGTGAGATGGTATCAATCGATCCTGGGGAGAATAACTGGAAAGGTTCCAGGGTGATAAGGACGACTGAATGTCAGTCGCAGGCATTGTCTTTACCCTCAGTGGAGGGACGGTATGTTGGAAGGGTTCCAAGCAAGATACCGTGACTTACTAGATGATTAAAGGCAAGATACACCATTACCAAAGATGCTACCAAAGAGGCAGTCTGGATAAATATAAGTTCATGAGATGAACTTCGTTCCTACCATTGTGTGACAATGGAGTTGTGGCTTTAGCCAAGGAACTACCGTCCCATCAGAAATCCAGATATAATTCTTAGGCAGTATCACCTGATCATGGAGATGGCTGATCTCCAGGGAGATCGAGGTTAGGAGAGTAGACACAGAGGACAACAGCGCGGATCCACTCACAAAGACCTTTTTCCCAGTAGAGATTTTTATGGGATGGTTGAGTATGAGATACCTCAACCACAGCTAATTGTAAGGTATGTGATACCACAACAGATAGCCCTAGTGCAAGTGGAAGATTGTTAGTTATAGGTATGCCCTAGAGGCCATTACTGTACATACGATGTATATTGTAATGGATCCTTGGACATATATAAGGAGGACTTTCTTGCTCGACATGATAGTATGCTATCTGTTTATACTTTATCTTAACATGTACTCTGATTGTCTCTATGTTACATGTTGATAAAGCCCTTAGGATATGTACTTGACTACTGGGACTATGATGAGATCATACTAGTAGGGCCACGGTAGTCATCGAGTACATCCTTTAACTGTTCCTAGTCGAGGGTGTATCGAGACAGGGCATCGATACACTAGAGTAGACTAGCGTATACGCATCTTGACCCATATGATGGGAGATGGATGATCCCATATCCATCGGTGTTTGACATCAAGGATGGTGTACGGGAGCTCAGTAGAGACTGGGTACACTGGACGGACTCGCTGAGAACTCCCAGATGGTATTATACCTCACGTCAGATGGCAGTTCTCCGGTGACACTGGTACAGAGTAGTATGTTGACCCGAGATCGTCATAGAGTCTTGTGTGATTTCCACTGTGCTTTGATTTCCATCATACCACGTCCAAGAGGGCGTGCAAAAAGGTGGCTTTTAGGTACAGGCCCGAATCACATGGAAGCAATGAGCGATAGGAGGGGATTCGTCTCTCCCGGTATAGGGAGTTGATGTTGCGCAGTGTTCGATTGGCTATAACTGGAAATCCCAGGCCCGGGTTGCTGAGATTTACTGGTAAGTGTTATCAGTCGTTTCTCGAAGTGTTATAGACCTCATATCGACACGAATTATCGAGCTACTGGGGTCTGACGTTTACCACCCTTAGGCGAGATATGCGACATATCAGACGACGAGACCGGACTGTACGAGGGTGTTACTGATTGGATTCGCAGGAGAATGTACAGGCTTGCTTGTTGATCTTCTGAGCGCTCGATACCTGGGTGGCTGTTATGTTTAGCTGACCGCTTGCAGCTTGTGGGTGTTTGATATGATCATCACCTACTGCCGGCGTATTGACGATTCTTTAGAGTCCTACACAGAGCTTTCTTGGCCCAGGCAAAATGGAGTAGGAGCACATATGTGATATGTACGGGACCGAGGATAATGCGATATGAGATACCGTATTCTATTCTCGCGATATCAGCCAGGTCATCGAATCAAGTGTTGATTCGATGAATCGGTAAATTTGATATTAGTCGGTTATATGCGATATAGCCGAATTGTCGGATCAAGTGTTGATTCGATAATTTAATGTACAATAATATATATGATATATTAAATTACATTAACTAATATTTGCTCACTAAAAGATTTTCTTTCTCACTCAGGTAATACATTGATATATATGCAATATATGTTAATTGTATTATTTTATTTTGTTACAATAAATATTGTATATGTGATATATAATATTATAACATGATATGATTATTAATGCAACAAGATTAGTGGAGATTAAACAAGATTAGGGTTTGAATTGGGTTAGCTGTTTCATGAACCTTCTAGAAGGTTTTCCTTTTTGTTTTGTGTAAGATATTTTCAAGTGACTCATACTTAACCCAACCCAAACCCTAGCCCTAGTTAAATCTCTACAAAGGTTTAGTTGACCATGGTTGCATAATTAATCATTATCTTCTTTTCATTATTCATCACAAAAGGATTCTAATTATTATTCATCTTCTTCTTTCTTGAGTTCTTCATGAAAAGCTTTCTAACTTTTTCTAAGTGATGATTATGTGTGAAAAGAAGATTATAAATTAGAGCAAAAATCCTACTTCATCATCCTCATCTATCCTTGCCTTTTAGATAAGAGTGTTCACTTCATTTAGTGAGTGAGAGCTTGTGTTAATGAAACTTCAAGGTAGATCATCTTTGTTATCGAAGATCGGAAGCAAGCTTGCATCTTTCTCTTCGTGGAGCCTCTCGAGAGTCCGGAACACGATGATCGCAGCGAAGGAACCTCAACACGGAGCTTAAGAAGTGAAGAACCGGATCTACAAAGGTTGTAATCCCTCTAACTTAGTGTTAATATGTTTAACATGCTTGTTTTCACCTAATCTCTAGTTTAAACATCCGGCTTTGGGTTGTTCGGCACGGCTAAATTTTAATTCGGGCATGGTTGATACCTCGTAGACCCTTGTGGGTGTGCCTAGCATCTCTACACCTATAGTATCCACAAATCGAACTGCAATGTATGACTAATAGGCTAGGCATGAACGAATGTTGTAATGAGGTACATGCATATGAATAGCAATCTTACATGTTCGTCCTGAGGAATTTAAATGCATTAGCGCAGGTTTAAGCATCATATATAGTGAAATTGTTCTAGATTTCAGCTTATACAAGTTATTTAGTGTTGTGGCATAGCAATTACCAAGGCGTGTGTGTCCGCATGAATAGTGCTCGTGCTGCATAAAAACCCTGGTAATGGTGCAAGTGTCCTATGAAGTGAGTTCGCACATGTATATGAATATATAGGATCATAAATGCAGCAAGATGTTCAAGTAGGCACTATACTCATAAATACTAGTACCACTAGAAGTCTTTTAAATTATCCAATCTATCGGGCGTCTTACGCCATCCAAACGATTTTCCCCCGTAGATGCTACATCTACTCACTCGTGATCTTGTGCTAGCCGGGTCCAACCACGGATTTTCCCTTCCGCGCCGTGTCCGACGTCTCCGCGATCAGCCGTAGAAACACACAAGCAATACACGTAAGGTTAAATCCTGCCAAAAATAAGATATCATGATCAAGGGAAAAACTCGCGTTGGAAAGTAAACGCGCGTGCACTCGATACGTTAAAACGTGTGTAACCTCACCAGAAGCCACCCCGACTCGCCGTGTCGCGCTGTGCACCATAGACCCAATACATAAAACACACGTGTCACACGACTTAAAAAGTATTGAAAAAGGGTTTTAAGTCCCAGATTTTGACTCGAGTGAAAATATAAAAAGTTGCATATACCAAAAACCCTAATTATACATCAGACTCCCACAGACCCAACCCCAACATCAGACTCCCCCATCTGGCCGTAAATTACGGCTAGAAAACATAAAACTGCGGCCATAAGGTAGGTAGGGGGTCTCGTGTTGTGTGTGTATGATCCAGGTCTTAAGAGTATGCTCCAGTTAACTCAGATTTTTCCTGAAGCACTCGGGTCAACAGCGGATCTTAAAATGGCCAAAAGCCTACATTAAAATGCTAATTTATACTAAATTGAAACAATCTGGTATTTTAATGAAATCTGAAGCAAAACTTAGTTTAAATGGCCTTAAAAACACTTAGTCAAGCTACTCTAGCCATAAAAATCATCACTTGGCCAAATCTCCACTTAAATCACAATTCTAGCACTAAAATCACATTAAACACTAATTAAAGCTTAACAACCATATTCTTTAGCAATGCAAGAGGTTAAGTTTAAAAATTATACCTCACTTGATCCTAGGTGCAAGAAGAAGGAGAAGAAGAAAAAGGAGGAGGTGGTGAGCTCTTGCTGCAGCTGCTGCTGTTGTTGTTACTGTTGTTGCTGTTGCAAATGCTGCTGCTGCTGTGATGCTGCTGCTGCTGCTTGTCATGACCCAAAGGTACGGAATGTGACTGGCACTTAGATTACGAGATGTCTAAAGGCGTAACGTAACCTAAGTCAGCCAAAGCCCAGAAAATCTAAACCAATTCAACAAGAGTGAAGGAAAACCTTTCATGAAAACGACTTTAAAATCAATTAAGTTGTATTAACCCCTTTTTAAAAACATCAAAAGTTTTCTGAAAATTTCGGCAGAGTCTCCTTTGTAAATACTAACCCCCAAAATGGGTACAATAAGATATATACACCAGTAATGAAATAATGGCATCCCCAAGCTGGAGCTAGCTCTTCGCCCAAGGCGGATCACAATCACATGCAATATAAATGTAATATCAAGCAAATAAGGATAAAGAAATGCAAAAATAAGAAAAACACAACGTCGGCTCAAGTGAGCTTGACCCTAGAGAAACCACATATACACAAATCTCTCAGTCTCATCACTAGGTCGCATATACAAATACGGAGTGGTAGTTGGAGAATACTAGATATAATGATAGCACAAAAGAGACAAAAGTGTCATCGCAACCAACCTAAGAGCAATGTCGCGAGTCTGGGCAAAAGGAGCCAATGAAAGGATACGCCCGCCGCTACAAGGCTGACGGGTCCGACCTGGAAGACATTGTAGTAAAAAGGGGATGAGTTGCCAGCTCGTGAGTAGAAAGTAATATCTAATAAGGCTATCATAAGAATGCACGCAAATGTGTCACAACTGGTAAGTCTAGATATGATGTGATGCCATTAGTATGTATGCACATGAATGTAAAATCAATACGAAATTTTTAAGTGTTTAAATACGATGATCTCTGCATTCTTAACTTAGAAAAATATATGTACAATAGCTAAGGTACCATCAATGAAATCATCCGAAAACCGTGTCAAGCATCGACACCAAATATGGAAATATATCTGTCTCTATGTCTCACTATATCAATATCTCAATAACTCAGGCTCCGTCAGTCCGGATCAGCCCATATCATCAAATCTCACAATAACAGTTGGTATCCTTCGGATATCCGCCGCGCCAGACATCACCGGTAGGTAGTCTTCCCCTGCCACGCTCATTGTCTACAACTCGAGCTTCTTGCCCTGGGGTACCATACCGGTCCCACCATGTACGCGAGACGGTTCATCCACTCCTCGAATCGGGTCTCGAAATCCAACAGAAGATAAGAAAACTCATGGTGGACGACACATACATCACGAGAAAACCGCAACTTTATATTAAAAATGATAATAATAAGCTTTTGTTAAATTCTTGCGGTTTTCCCCAAAATCCAGAAATCTCATCAATACTGAAATTCTCAAGAAAATCGTAATACCCAACATGTTGTATATGATAAGTGCTTATGATATCAAAGGTATGCAATGTGATTTATGACTAGGAATCTATATAAGCATGACGATGAAGTGAGGTATATACATGCTATGCAATTCAAAGTATTTGTTTGATACTGAACTAAGCAGCTTCTACAGTGCTCGTGGCATGGCAATTACCAAAGGCGTGTGTGTTCACATGAATAGTGCGTGTACAACATGAGCCATTGGTAATGGTGTAAGTGTCCTAAGAGGTGATATCAAACATAGGTATATAGATAATCATGCAATTCCAGCAGACGAATAACTAGAAATATATGCATATAAATGAGATGGTTAACTAACTAACTATGCATATAGTTTGAAAGTAATAAAGTGATCCTAACTAAGGGGTGCCTCACGCCATCTCGACGATTTTCCCATAGATGTGTACATCTACTCACCCGGACGCCCCGCTAATCTGATCCAACCACCGCTTTTCCTTTGCGCCCCGCGTCCGATGTTTCCGCAACCGATCCTAAAATTGCATAACACACAACATATGATTACACATCATGAAATGACGCAAATCATAATATGAAAAGATCAACGCACACAAGTTAGGCACAACGTGCACTAGGTGCGCGGAACACACACGAAAACCACTAAAACCTTAACTAAAATCGTCGTTTCGGGGCAACCGTCAAAACTAAAACCCGACTAAACTAAATTACGCATTCGCACACCCTAAAAGACGTAAGAGATGATAATAATATCATCAAGATATCACAATTAATTCACCACTTAATTTTATAAAAATACCTAGTAAGCCCTAAAAATCGAAAATTGGCGTAACCATCGTAGATTTGCGATAAAATTATAACAATCTAAAGCAAACATCCAAACTAACCCACTAGATAGCCACTACCCTAATTTTAACCTACTTACAAAGCTTCAAACCCTAATTAAAATTTCAAAACTTTTCTTGAATTTCAAAAGCAAGCAATTTTAACCAAATTTCACACTTTAAATTTCTAATTTAGCATATTTAAACTTCAATTTAACAATTAGATTAGAATTATACCTGTTAGTGTATATGCCCTAGAGGCCATTACTGTATCATACTAGTTTGTATATTACTTGATGGAAGCTTGGGATATTCACAGTTGTATATACAATCTTGCTCAAAATGGTAGTATGCTACTTGGTTTGTCTCTGCTTTAATATGTGCATGTGTTTTTTTTTAGCATATTGCTGATATACATATTAGTAGAGCCCTTAGGATCTTTACTTGATTACCAGCGTGGTGATGGCGCTCACACTCGTGGGAGCTGGGTGATCTATAAGCACATCCTTATATAGGTCCCTAGTCGTTGGACTATCGAGACAGGGCATCGATACTCCAGAGTAGACTAGCGTATGCGCTTCTCATCCCAGTGTGGGAGACGGTCTGTCCCACAGCCGTCAGTACGTCGTACTTGAGATAGTATACGGGTGCTCGTTGGGTTACGAGTACACTGGACAGGACTCGTCGGGAACAGTTGGTTGGTATTATACCTATCGTCAGTTATCAGTTCCCAGGTGACATGAGTACAGCTTAGTCCGCTGACTTGACACTGTCACTTCGCCTCGAGTGTGTTCCCACTGCACTTTGATTACTACCCTACCACGGCTCAAAGGAGTCGTGCAAACAGGTAGTTTTTGGGTACAGTCCCGAAGCACTTGGAGGCAGTGACGGTTAGACAGGATTCGTCTCTCCCGGTATTGGGGGTTGACATCGCGCTGTGTCTAGGAGAGCCATTACACGAGTAGTCCCTGGCCAGGGCAAGCGAGATATACTGGTAGGTTTCCAGTGTTATCTCAGGGTGTTCTGGGCTTCACTCCGGCACGACTTGTACCGCTATTAGGGGACTGACGTTTACTGCCCCCCTAGGCCCGCCATGCGATGTATCAGACGAACAGACCGGACTGTACAGAGATTGTCACATACAGGCTCAGTAGGAGTTCAGATGGGGTTCACCTCGTCAGTCTTCTTATCGACATCTACCTGGGGACCGTTACGTACAGCTAGTGCCGCTTGCGGTCTGTGGTTAAACCCACTGCCAGCGTAGTGTCGAGTCTTTAGAGTCCCACACAGAGAGCTATTCGCCTTTAGGCTAAATGAGTAGAGGTCGCATGGTTTTGCGACAGGGTTCGTTCACATTCGCGCACTTTTGCACGTTTGCTGTCCGGACAGTTTATACTAGCGGGCTTTGGTTTAAGCCGGATCCTAGTATATGATTTGAGATTGGCTTTTCTCATTGTGTTCGTGTTCCTCGGATCACGAATGCGGGTGCGTATGCACAGTTGCTTGAGATTGAGGGAGAGGACCTTGATTAGGGTTAATGGCTATTGTCATTTTATTAACCCTAATGTTTATGTGTGTGTTATTGTTAATTAGTAATTAGTTTAATAATTGTCCATGGTTGTGGTTGTTGACCATTTGACTTCTTTGACTTGTTGACCTAGGTTGACACTTTGACCATCATCATTTCTTTTGGAAGATGCTTTTTGATCTTTGCAAATTGAAATGATAATGGTCATGTCATGATTTACCATGATAATTATCTAGCTAATTATTCAATTAAATTAATTCACACATATTGGTGAGAATGGCTCTATTTTTTCTCATTCTCTCATATCATTTCTCTCTCTTGCTCATCCTCTCCCTCAAGCTCTCTCCCTCTCATGTGTTGAGAAACAAAAAAGCTTGAGAAAAACCATCACTTGATCTTCTCTACTCTCTTCTAGGGTTCAATTCTTAGCATTTCTTGCACTCTAGTTACTCCTAGCTTGGAGTTGAAGCTAAAGGTCGAGGCTTTCGGGTGGATCCTTCTTTGACGGGAGAAGACAAGCAAGGTGACCTCTTTCTACCATTCCTAGGAGCAAGGAGAGAAGGACTAAAGACCAAAGGTATAACCTTTCCATCACTTAGCTACTTTGTAGTTAGCTCTTGCAAGTTTATGTTTAGCAAAGATCCTCACAAGCTTGGTCCATGTTGCCTAAGTCCATAAAAATCCAATTTTTATTATGTTTTCCGCCTCCCCGTAAGCACCGGGGTGGGCAACATGGACTTACAGTGGTATCAGAGCCTAACTAAACCTAAACTAGCTAAGTAGTTAAGTGTAACGAAGTTTCGAAGCCGGAAAATCGAAAAACCAAACTCGCAAAACCCTAGTTTCTGTTAATATTTTTTCTGGTCAAAATAAAATTTGTTATACACCAAAAATTATCTCAGGGTTTTGTGTAAAAAACCACCAAAGACGAACCAGAGAGGCGACTAAAGGACCGCGTATCCGCGGCAATAGGAAGCTCTTGCCGCGGAAGCGCGGCCGTATTGTCCCCTCTCTGCATCGTTTTTGGTGCAGTATGTTTCTGTGTTGGTTTTGGGACTTTTAGGATATGTTATATGTGCCCAGATTTTCCAGAACTAAAATTTACTTTTGGGGGCCTATAAATCCGTATTTTTTCGAAACTTCACTACACTTTAACTATATCGGTTATATCTGTGATGCTTGTATGTATTGAACGTCGGCTAATCGCTATAAGTCGATTAGTCGGGGTTATACATCTCTGTGATCTGTGATTGTTATTGGTTTGTGGATATGAATGGATTGGATTGTCGCGGGTGAATAGCCGGGGTGGATGTGAGATGAGCGTTTTTTTTCTTTCATTCATTTGTAACCTGTAAATTGATGTAATAATATTATTTGTATGGCCGCACAACCGGGTCGGGGTTGTAGCCGTCATTGTATAATTCTTTTTACTGTTTTTGCTCCTAGGATAGACCCATGGAGGGGGTGCACAAACTACCGGGTATCTCGAAGTGCCGAGTGGCCTACTCACGGTGGTGAGGGAGGTTGCTTCGCTTCGGGTGCTTGGCGGGTAGTTTGCCGCACCCGTAGGGGTCTTGGGTGGGGTATTGGCTATTCACCGCGACCGTGTAATCCGCTTTACGTTGCAGGCTCGAACGCATTGCGGATTCCTAGTATATCCAATGTATTCATCTGTGATCTGTAATGTCTGTCATTGCTATATACTTATATATAATAACTATTTAGGCGTTGCTTATGTTTTACAGCCGCGCTAGCCCAGCCCCCGCTCTGTCGTTAGTTAAGTAACCTAACGGGTGATGACGGGGCCCCGTGGCGAATGCGAATGGCATAAGCGTACGCCATATTTTGGTTGTTTTCTGCAATGGTAGGATTAAATGATGGGATGCATTAAAAGAACTAATGCAAGAAAATAAACCAAGTAAAAGTCGAATGGAACACTTTGAAAACCACTCGGTTCTTTTCAAAACTAAAACTTTTAAACGCGGAGCTTGAACCACTCCTTTTAAAAGCTATCTCGTTCCATCGATTAGATCAAGTTCACTACGTTCACGGTTTCGCCAAAACCATCCGTAGCCCTCCGTCATTCCACATGAATGGTCAAAAAGTATTCAAGCTATGTATTTTGGCCAAAGTCAAGGCATAGTGATTGGTAGCTATTGGGTATTCATGTGCAGCATAGATATATGCGTTTGTTTGGGACAGTCGTACTGCCATTTTGGCCAAAGTCAAGGGTAGGTACGGGTGGGTCCAAATTAACCAGGAGAATGACGGGTAGAACTTGACATGTGACTTATGATATTTTGGCCAAAGTCAAGGTCATAAGAGCATGGGGCAAAAATCCACATCGGGAGTTTCATAAGTACTGAAACTTGCTAGCTTTGCATACCATTTGGAGTGTGATGATTCTGGTAGGATTCCTTCGGTTTTATCACGCGATGATATTTAGATCCCGATCCTACTGTGAGTATATGCTACTCCTCGGGAAAACTCTCACTTAACGATCAATGCTATAAACTTAGTAGGTGTCTAGAAAGGTGTTAGCGGGGCTACGCCCACAGGGAAAAGAGGTTACTTAATTAAGGAACTTCGCGAAAGCGTTGGAAAACCTCCCTCGAAGTACCGACACTGGCCTGGCTGAACGGTTAAGCAAGTATTGTACGGTGAGAGTAATCCTGACTAATCCTTCCTTTACGGTTTGAGAAGGGATTCGAGAGACAGTGGGAGCCATCCAGTTTAGACAAATTAAAAACCACTCTAAACTTGCAAGAGCATCATGCTAAAGTGTTTCTTTTCTCTCTCCTAATTGCAGCGACCATTCAAGATGACCGGACTTAAGTTATTACTAAATAAAAACATATTGACAGGGCCAAACTACAAAGATTGGCTCAGGAATGTCAAGATGGCAATCACTTACGACAAGATGGGGTATGTCCTTACCACCAAAGCACCCCCTGTCCCAGGTCCCACCTCCAGCGTCGCGGATAAGGAAATCCGTAAGACATGGGAGATAGATTGCGCGAAGGCCAAATGCCTCGTATTAGCCTCGATGGACAATGAACATCAACGGAGGCACGAGAATATGGACCTAGAGTCCATATTTCTTCATACAAAAGAACTGTATGGGGAGCAGTCTCGTATCGCAAGATACGAAGTGTCGAAGAAGCTATTTTCGGCAAGGTTGGCCGTCGGATCATCGGTAGCGGAACACGTGCTTAAGATGATTGGCTACATTGAGGAGCTCGCGGACCTTGGGACCACGTTGGAGAATGAGCTCTATACTGATTTGATTCTCCAGTCCCTTCCTTCCACTTACGCCCAGTTTATTCTGAACTTCAACATGCAAGGAAAGGAGGTAGAACTTTCCGAACTTCTGAACATGTTGAGGAGTGCTGAGGGCACCCTACAGAAAGGTAGGGAGATATCCGCTTTGTTTGTAGGAGGATCTTCCTCTTCTAGATCCAAGGCGAAAGCCAAGGGTAAGAAGAAGAAAGCCCCCGCCAAACCAAGAGGAGGTGTCGGTAAAGTGGATACGAAGGGAAAAGGTAAAGCAACAAAGATAGCGGGGAAGCTGGTGGGGAAGGAAGAATGCTTCTATTGTCACAAAAGTGGTCACTGGCAACAGGATTGCAAGGCTTGGAAAGCCAGAACACAGGATTTGAAGCGAGTTGCAGCTTCAGCTTCAGGTGTGTATGTTATTGAAAACTGTCTATCAATAAACTCTACTTCCTGGGTATTGGATACCGGATCAGGATCTCATATCTGTAATTCTTTGCAGGCGTTGAGAAAGCGTAGAGTTTTGAAGGCAGGTGACATGACCCTCAGAGTTGCGAACGGTGCTAGCATGGATGCTGAGGCCGTGGGGGACTATCACCTGGGATTGTCAGATGGACATTTTTTGGTTTTGCGTAGTTGTTATTATGTACCAAATGCAACCTGTAATATCATTTCTGTATCTTTATTATCTAAAGAAGGTTATGAATTTGCATTTGTAAGTAATGTAGTGAACATTCACCTTAATCAAGCTTTGATTGGGTCAGGTACATTGAACAACGGTATATACGTATTAAACCAACCACAGATTTTCAATGTCCAGAATACACACAAAAGAAAGTCTCCAGAAATTAATAAAACGTTCTTATGGCATTGTAGACTGGGTCACATCAATGAGAGAAGGTTGACTAAGTTACACACAGAAGGATATTTGGATTCGTTCGAATATCAATCGTATGCAACTTGTCAATCCTGTCTCAAGGGAAAGATGACAAAGACTCCGTTTACTGGACACGGAGAAAGAGCGAGCGAGCTCTTGGGACTCGTACATAGCGACGTGTGCGGTCCAATGTCTACACATGCGCGAAGCGGTTATTCTTACTTCATTACTTTTACGGATGACTTTTCAAGGTACGGTTATGTCTTCTTAATGAAACATAAATCCGAGGCTTTTGAAAAATTCCAGGAATATAAGAATGAAGTAGAAAAACAAACAGGCAAAAGTATAAAGACACTGAGATCTGATCGAGGTGGTGAATACTTGAGTGCCGAGTTCCTGTGTTACTTAAAAGAGAATGGAATTCTCTCTCAGCTTACTCCTCCGTACACTCCGCAACATAATGGTGTATCGGAGAGACGGAACCGAACCCTATTGGATATGGTACGGTCCATGATGAGTAATGCTGAGTTGCCGCGATCGTTTTGGCGATATGCGCTAGAATCAGCGGCATACCTTTTGAACCGGGTTCCAACTAAGACTGTGCCTACTACACCATATCAGATGTGGTGTGGGAAGAAACCCTATCTTAATCATATTAAGACATGGGATGTCCAGCTTTTGTAAAAAAGCAGCATGCGGACAAGCTCGAGGCACACTCAGTACAGTGCAAGTTTGTGGGATATCCAAAGAACTCCAAGGGATATTACTTCTATTGCGAAGAGGAACAAAAAGTCCTTGTTTCTCGCCATGCCCACTTTCTAGAACACCAGTTCATAGAAAAAGAATTAAGTAGGAGCGCAATAGAACTGGAAGAAATTCCAGAACCACGAGCTATTACTGAAAGCTTGGTTGATCCAGAGGGTTCGAAAGATCAGGACATTCCCACGCCACTCCGCAGAAGTAGTAGGCAGTCTCATCCGCCCGAGAGATACTACGGTTTTCTCATTGACGGGGATAGAGAGGATTGCATCATAGACTGTAATGAGCCTACTAGCTTCCAGCAAGCCATACAGAGCGTCGACTCGGTAAAATGGCTGGATGCAATGCGGACCGAGATGGAGTCCATGTACACCAACAAAGTATGGACGTTGGACATTGCTCCAGACGGGGTAAAACCCATAGGATGCAAGTGGATCTTCAAAAGGAAGATTGGTGTAGATGGACAGGTTGAGACCTATAAAGCTAGACTGGTAGCAAAGGGTTTTCGTCAGCGACCTGGTTTGGACTATGACGAAACCTTTTCTCCAGTAGCTATGCTGAAATCCATTCGGATCCTTCTTGCCATTGCTGCCTTCCACGATTATGAGATTTGGCAGATGGACGTAAAGACAGCTTTTCTAAATGGTCATTTAGAGGAGTGTGTCTATATGGATCAGCCAGAGGGTTTCATTCAGAGTGGGAGCAGCGGAAAGGTGTGCAAGTTGCTTAAGTCCATTTATGGACTAAAGCAGGCATCGCGGAGTTGGAACATCTGTTTTGATGAGACGGTCAAGGAATTTGGCTTTATCAAAAATCCAGATGAACCATGCATCTATTGTAGATTTGTAGCGAGAACTGTAGTATTCCTCGTTTTATACGTGGATGACATTCTCTTAATAGGAAATGACATTCCTATGCTACAATCTGTCAAGGGGTTCTTGTCACACAGGTTCTCCATGAAAGACGTGGGTGATGCCTCTTACATTCTGGGTATCCGGATCTACCGTGACAGATCCAAGAGGATATTAGGACTTTCGCAGTCCAGGTACATCGACACCATACTGAAGAGATTCAGTATGGAAGATTCTAAGCGTGGTAATTTACCGGCTTGTCACGGGATCACCCTCTCCAAAGAGATGTCTCCCAAGAATGATTTGGAGAGGGATCGCATGTCTATTATACCCTACGCTTCTGCGGTAGGCTCTATAATGTATGCAATGTTGTGTACCAGACCGGATGTGGCTTATGCACTGAGTGTGGTAAGCAGGTATCAGTCAAACCCAGGGGAGAAACATTGGATAGCAGTAAAGAACATTCTCAAGTACCTGAGAAGGACTAAGGAGATGTTCTTGGTGTATGGCGGAAAAGACCTGCAGATTGAGGCCTTTGCTGACTCCAGCTTCCAGAGTGACAAGGATGATTCCAAGTCCATGTCGGGTTTTGTCTTCACCCTCAATGGAGGGGCGGTGTGTTGGAAGAGCTCCAAACAGGAAACCGTTGCTGACTCGACGATGGAAGCGGAATACATCGCTGCATCTGATGCCGCAAAAGAAGCTGTCTGGATGAGGAAGTTCTTGAGAGAACTTCAGGTGGTTCCGTCCATTGTTGACCCAATACCTCTGTATTGCGACAACAACGGGGCTATAGCTTTAGCAAAGGAACCCAGATCCCATCAGAGATCCAGACACATCTTAAGGCGGTATCACCTGATCAGGGAGATCGTGGATCGCCAGGAGATCGAGGTCCGGAGAGTTGCATCAGAGGATAACACAGCAGATCCATTCACCAAGGCCTTGCCCCAGACTCAGTTCGAGCGGCTGATCGAGATGATAGGTCTTCGATACGCCAGTACATGGCCTTAGTGTAAGTGGGAGATTGTTAGTGTATATGCCCTAGAGGCCATTACTGTATCATACTAGTTTGTATATTACTTGATGGAAGCTTGGGATATTCACAGTTGTATATACAATCTTGCTCAAAATGGTAGTATGCTACTTGGTTTGTCTCTGCTTTAATATGTGCATGTGTTTTTTTTTAGCATATTGCTGATATACATATTAGTAGAGCCCTTAGGATCTTTGCTTGATTACCAGCGTGGTGATGGCGCTCACACTCGTGGGAGCTGGGTGATCTATAAGCACATCCTTATACAGGTCCCTAGTCGTTGGACTATCGAGACAGGGCATCGATACTCCGGAGTAGACTAGCGTATGCGCTTCTCATCCCAGTGTGGGAGACGGTCTGTCCCACAGCCGTCAGTACGTCGTACTTGAGATAGTATACGGGTGCTCGTTGGGTTACGAGTACACTGGACAGGACTCGTCGGGAACAGTTGGTTGGTATTATACCTATCGTCAGTTATCAGTTCCCAGGTGACATGAGTACAGCTTAGTCCGCTGACTTGACACTGTCACTTCGCCTCGAGTGTGTTCCCACTGCACTTTGATTACTACCCTACCACGGCTCAAAGGAGTCGTGCAAACAGGTAGTTTTTGGGTACAGTCCCGAAGCACTTGGAGGCAGTGACGGTTAGACAGGATTCGTCTCTCCCGGTATTGGGGGTTGACATCGCGCTGTGTCTAGGAGAGCCATTACACGAGTAGTCCCTAGCCAGGGCAAGCGAGATATACTGGTAGGTTTCCAGTGTTATCTCAGGGTGTTCTGGGCTTCACTCCGGCACGACTTGTACCGCTATTAGGGGACTGACGTTTACTGCCCCCTAGGCCCGCCATGCGATGTATCAGACGAACAGACCGGAATGTACGGAGATTGTCACATACAGGCTCAGTAGGAGTTCAGATGGGGTTCACCTCGTCAGTCTTCTTATCGACATCTACCTGGGGACCGTTACGTACAGCTAGTGCCGCTTGCGGTCTGTGGTTAAACCCACTGCCAGCGTAGTGTCTAGTCTTTAGAGTCCCACACAGAGAGCTATTCGCCTTTAGGCTAAATGAGTAGAGGTCGCATGGTTTTGCGACAGGGTTCGTTCACATTCGCGCACTTTTGCACGTTTGCTGTCCGGACAGTTTATACTAGCGGGCTTTGGTTTAAGCCGGATCCTAGTATATGATTTGAGATTGGTTTTTCTCATTGTGTTCGTGTTCCTCGGATCACGAATGCGGGTGCGTATGCACAGTTGCTTGAGATTGAGGGAGAGGACCTTGATTAGGGTTAATGGCTATTGTCATTTTATTAACCCTAATGTTTATGTGTGTGTTATTGTTAATTAGTAATTAGTTTAATAATTGTCCATGGTTGTGGTTGTTGACCATTTGACTTCTTTGACTTGTTGACTTAGGTTGACACTTTGACCATCATCATTTCTTTTGGAAGATGCTTTTTGATCTTTGCAAATTGAAATGATAATGGTCATGTCATGATTTACCATGATAATTATCTAGCTAATTATTCAATTAAATTAATTCACACATATTAGTGAGAATGGCTCTATTTTTTCTCATTCTCTCATATCATTTCTCTCTCTTGTTCATCCTCTCCCTCAAGCTCTCTCCCTTTCATGTGTTGAGAAACAAAAAAGCTTGAGAAAAACCATCACTTTATCTTCTCTACTCTCTTCTAGGGTTCAATTCTTAGCATTTCTTGCACTCTAGTTACTCCTAGCTTGGAGTTGAAGCTAAAGGTCGAGGCTTTCGGGTGGATCCTTCTTTGACGGGAGAAGACAAGCAAGGTGACCTCTTTCTACCATTCCTAGGAGCAAGGAGAGAAGGACTAAAGACCAAAGGTATAACCTTTCCATCACTTAGCTACTTTGTAGTTAGCTCTTGCAAGTTTATGTTTAGCAAAGATCCTCACAAGCTTGGTCCATGTTGCCTAAGTCCATAAAAATCCAATTTTTATTATGTTTTCCGCCTCCCCGTAAGCACCGGGGTGGGCAACGTGGACTTACAGTACCTCTCATGTTTGAACCCTAGCTAGCACAAGCTTCCAAAGACACCTCCTTTATCCATGCTTTAAATTAATTTTGGCTTGAGAAGAGATAGAATAGGGATTTGTTTGAGTTTTGTCAAGAAATTTATGGATTTCAGTGGATTTTTTGATGGAATTTTGAAGCAAAAGAGAGGGGGAAAATGGGGAGCTGCTGCAGGAGAGGGCTCGGCCTGGGGAGAGGAAGGAAGTGTGTGTGTGAGTGTGTAGAGAATTCCATGAAGAAAGTATCTCTTAAGGGTAATAAATGCATATCACATCATTCTTTACAAAAAAACCCATTTTAATTCATTTTTAAACCATAAAACAACAACTCTTGGAAAGTGTTGATAAAATTTTTGTTAACACTAGATTTTAGTTTGTAATGGTTCCTATGTATGTAATTTACCCATTTAAATTTGTATTTATCACTAATTTAATGTATATTTAAAAGCTTAAAATAATATTAAAAATTAATTAATAAAGGAAAAAATTTTAAATGACTAGAAATTTTTTAAGAGACAATTAATTAACCAATCCCTAGCAATTTCTTATCTAAATTTTGTATAATTAGGCCTATATTGAAAAATAATTATTTTGAGATTTTAAGGAAAATACTGTTTATTTTACCGATTATCAAAAAATTACCTAAACGGTATTCAAAGCGTTACAATCTTCCCCCTTTAATGAAATTCGGTCCCCGAATTTTAAATTTAACTATGCGTACCTTCAAAAAGATGGTGATATTTCTTCCTCATCTCGTCCTCGGTCTCTCAGGTGACCTCCTCGTTGTTCGGGCCACGCCAAAGAACCTTGACGGACGGTAAAACCTTCGACCTCAATTTCTTCACCCATCGATCCAAAATGACCACCGGTTGCTCGGTGAATGAAAGATCGCGCTCTAACTGGATCGTCTGGTGCTGAATCGTGTGAGAAGGGTCGTGAAGGTACTTGCAGAGTATCGAAACATGGAACACGGGGTGAACATCTGGGAAGCTGGGCGGAAGAGCCTGCCGATAAGCCACCGAACCAACACGCTCTAGGATCTCAAAGGGACCAACATATCTAAGACTAAGCTTCCCTTTCCGCCCAAATCTCATCACGCCCTTCATCGGAGAGACCCTCAGGAAAATATGATCGCCAACAGCGAACTCGAGTCGGCGACGGCGCCTGTCAGCATAAGATTTCTGCCTACTCTGGGCTGCTCTCATCCTGTCCAGAATCAGCTGTATCTTTTCGGTCATCTCCTATACGATCTGCGGCCCTAAAATACTGCTCTCCCTGAGCTCTGTCCAACATACGGGCGATCGGCATTTCCTCCCATATAAAGTCTCAAAAGGTGCCATCTGAATCGTCTCCTAGAAGCTATTATTGTAGGGGAACTCAATGAAGGGCAAATGACGATCCCAGCTACCACCGAAATCTAAAACACAAACTCTGAGCATGTCCTCAAAAGTTTGAATAGTACGCTCCGACTGACCGTCAGTCTGTGGATAAAAAGCTGTGCTAAAACTCAATCGGGTGCCCAAAGCCTCATGAAGTTTCTGCTATAATCGGCTGGTAAACTGGGTGCCCCGGTTGGACACGATGCAAGTCGGCACGCCATGCAGTCGTACGATCTCATCAATATAAACATGGGCATACTGAGAAAATCCAAAAGCGGTCTTCACTGGAAGAATGTGAGCTGCTTACGTCAGTCGATCCACAATCACCCAAATAGATTCATATCCTCGACTGGTCCTGGGTAAACCCACAATGAAGTCCATGGAGACCTGTTCCCACTTCCACTCAGGAATGGGCAAAGGCTGTAACTCGCTGGCTGGCCTCTGATACTCGGCCTTGATTTGCTGACAAGTCAGGCATCTTGATACAAAGTCTGTAACTATTAGTTATATGTATGCCCTAGAGGCCATTACTGTACATTGGATGTATATTGTAGTGGATGCGGGGACATATATAGGTAGGACTTTCTTGCTCGACATGATAGTATGCTATCTGGTTGCTCTTTATCTTAACATGTATACTTTCTGTCTCTCTGTTACATGTTGATAAAGCCCTTAGGATGTGTACTCGACTTCCAGGACTGTGATGCAGATCATACTAGTGGGGCCTGGATAGTCCATGAGTACATCCTTCAATGTTCCTAGTCGAGGGAATATCGAGACGGGGCATCGATATTCCAGAGTAGACTAGCGTATATCTTCTCGACCTATGTGATGGGCGATGGATGATCCCATATCCATTGGTGTTTGACATCAGAGATGGTATGCGGGTGCTCAGTGGAGACTGGGTATACTGAACGGACTCGCCGAGAACTCCCAGATGGTATTATACCTCACGTCAGATGGCAGTTCTCTGGTGACACTGGTACAACTTAGTCTGTTGACCCAAGATCGTCATAGAGTCTTGTGTGTCTCCCACTGTGCTTTGATTTCCACCCTACCACGGCTCTACTGAGTCGTGCAAACAGGTGGTTTTTGGGTACAGTCCCGATTCACATGGAGGCAATGAGCGATGGGAGGGGATTCGTCTCTCCCGGTATTGGGGGTTGATGTTGCGCTATGCACGACTGGCCATAACAGGAAATCCCTGGCCAGGGTTGCAGTGATATACTGGTAAGAGTTATCAGTAGTTTCACGATAGTTATGGACCTCACGTCGGCATGACTTATCGAGCTACTGGGGTTTGACGTTTACTACCCCTAGGCGAGATATGCGACATATCAGACGAACAGACCGGACTGTATGGTAAGTGTTATTGGTTGGATTCACAGGAGTGTGAGCGGGCTTGCTCGTCGATCTTCTGATCGCTCAATACCCGGGTGGCCGTTACGTTTAGCAGACCGCTTGCGGCTTGTGGATGCTTGATATGATCATCATCTGCTGCCGGCGTATTGACGAGTCTTTAGAGTCCAACACAGAGGTTTCCTGGCTCAAGCGAAACGAAATAGGAGCGCATATGAGGTACGTGCGGGACCGAGAATAATGCGTGTATGTGATACCGTATTCCATTCTCGCGATGAATGTATCGAATGGTTATATGCGATATAACCTAGATATCGAATCAAGGATTGATTCGATAAGCCGATACATAGGATACTAGTCGGTTATATGCGATGTGACCGGATCATTAAATCAAGTGTTGATTTAATGATTTAATGTATAATTATACATTTGATATATTACTTTGCATTAACTAGTATTGGTTCACTTTAAATGGATTTTCTCACTTGAATTGTGCAAGTTGTATATGTGATATACATTTGTGCACATGATTGTATCATGTTTGATGATACATGCTTACATGGTTAAGTGTAAAGAATTAAACCATGGTTAAACTAATGATTAGGGTTTTGTTTTTTCATTTACTTATTTATCTATTTATTTATCTTTTTCATTTTGGAAAATAGAATGACAAATGGTGGAGTTTCTTTGTTTGCTAGTTGAAGGTTCTTGAAGCTTTGAACTAGTCCACCATTCTTGTCTTATACTTAACCCTAACCATTCAAGTTAACCATGGTCCATTCTCTACAATTAACCAAGGGTTAATATATGATAAGTATTGATTTATTTATCTATTTTTATTCAACACTTATCATATCTTTTCTTCTTCTTCTTCATCTTGAGCAAGAAAGAAAACCTAGCTACCATCAATGGCAACTAGTGAAAACAAGTGAGAAATCCAATTCTAAAGTCTACCCACTTCCTATTTCTTCATCCTCTACCTCTTGCCAAGTAGTAGAGTGTGTTTTCTTCACAAGTTTCATGACTTGGTGAAGTGGGAGCTTGATCTAGTGATGCCTCGACGTAGATCATCTTCGGCATCGAAGCCGACGACCAAGCCCGTCCATTTCTTCGATGAAGCCGATGCTAGAGTCCGGAATCCGATTTGGACAGCGGAGGGACATCATCGCGGAGCTTAGGAAGTGGTGGACCGGATCTACAAAGGTTGTAGCCCCTTTCCTCTTAGATAAATTCGTTTATTTGCATTGCATCGCCTTGTTTTCTAGTTAACGATCCGTATTAGGGTTTGTAGGCACAAGGAAAAATTTGAATTAGCCATGTTATATGCCTTGTGAGACTTCATTAGTATGCCTAGGAACCCTACAGTGGTATCAGAGCCTAGCTAGAGCCTTAGGCGATGCGTAGACGGAGTTAGAAGTCCGATCGACCCGAAACCCCGACTTTAAACGGCTCTCTGGACATTTTTGAAAAACTGGGATTTTTCCAGATTAAAAATTCCAAAAAAATTCAGCAGGAAGACCTAAGAATTATGGTGTAAAACGAGAACCTATCTCATCTAAACCGCCGCGGAACAGCGGCAGAAGCATGGCTTCTGCCGCGGTTCCGCGGCCATAAGGTCACATCATCCAATGTAATTTGCACAGTAATTCTTATTTTATGATGTTGGATTTTCTGGGATTTTTTAATATTTATTCAAGAGTTGAATTTTCTGGGTTGTATTGGGGACTCGGTGTATCGATCGGATTGTCTAATTTTGTCTGTGTGTTTTTCCGGGTAATTTTAGAATATGTTAAAAAGTTCGACCGGATATAAATACCCAAGTTTTCCACTGTTGGGAAATTTCCAATTGTTGGACTTTTCCAGGGTTTAAAGACGTTCTAAGCAGTGCAAGTAACGCGATGGACCCTCTAGAAGACAACAAACCTTAACTCGATTATGTGACCGTCTTGAACTGCCCTTTGAACCTTCGGGTTTGGGGCAGTACGGCGTGCCATATGTGAGGCGTTGGCTTGGCCCTTCTACGGCTGGACCATTGGTACTAAGGCACGAACTGAATGTTTTTAGACTTATTTCATGTGTTGAGCTGTATCGGGAAAACTTGGGTGTTCGATTGTTCGATCGAAAAGTTTAACATTTTCTATCTTATCCGGAATGTGATACAACAATTGGAATTCACAAGTAGTTATGAGATAACTGAATGAATATTATAAACATAGAAGTTTAGTCTCACTTGATCGGTTGCCACGGAATTTTGATGTGATCAAAAGTCCGTCGCAATCACGTAGCGTACGCGGATACTCGCCGGGTAAACTTAATAGACAGCCTCACTCCATAGCCCCGACCAAGTGACTGTAGGAGAACCCCGTCGCCGAAAGCATCCGTTCGGGTGCTCGCGGCAGCGGTGTTCCGCCTTGGTGCACTTTGTCGACGGCGTCGGGGGTGCGGACGCCTACTAAAGTTTGCGACGAGCATTCGATCAGGATGTCGGGAATCTTGTTGAATTGCCCGACTTGGTATTGAAAAGTGTTTTCGATAATGAGACTGAAATGCGGGGTTTATAATTGTTAGGCATGTGATGTCTAAAGAATTCATTTAATTAGGCATGTGATGTCTAAAAAGATTGCGGATTCCAACTGTTGTAGTTTTACACTTTCTTTTCTGTGACCGTAAGTGTGATATGTGATATCGCCGGTTTCGTTGCTATATGTCAACGACAATTGGGATGCGCATATTTACTTACGTTGATGACATGTGATGTTATGTGTTGCTGGATATGTTATATTGGATCGTCGTGTTTGAATAGCCGGGGGGTTTTTATGTGAGAAGAGTGTTTTTCATTTTCATTCTTGTAAAAACTTGTATGTAATATTCTTTTAATGGGGCACTTCTAGGTTGCGGATGTTGTCACCATTTGTATATTATTTACTTTTCTGCACTAGGATAGACCCAAGGAGGAGGGCACAAGTAACCGGGTTCTAGGGTCCAGTGGGAGACCATCTCAAGAAGTCGAGCCCGGGTCTCCTAACCCTAGAATTGGTAGGGTTGCTTGCCGCTCTCATAGGGGTCTAGGGGTATGGGATTGGCTATTCATCACGACCGTGGAATCCGTGTTTTATACTGGCTCGTATTGAAAACACGGACGTCCTAGTATATCCAATATTTCATATGTATTTTCTGCTGCGTTATCTGTGATGTGATCATGTGATGTTCTGTGATAGATATAGTATATAGTATATATGATATATTATTTAGACGTTGCTTATGTTTTACACCCGCGCTAGCCCTACCTCGCTCTGCCGTTAGTTACCTAACCTAACGGTGCAGACGGGACATCGAGGCGAATGCTGATGGCACAAGCGTACGTTATATTTATCTGTGATGATTAGGTGGACTTAAATGATGGGATATTCATTAATGAGATTAATGAAAGAAAATAAACCTAATTGATGTTGTGGAATCGAATTTCAAAAGAAAAACAGGTAGCTACAGTTCTTGCTTTGCATCGCGGTGTTCATTATAGAACATCCTGCACCTTATTCGATGAGGAAAGGACCGAGATCCCTTCACCGGGAGTGACTCCTTTAGCAATAACTGGCAGATGCTACACACTCGGTTTGTCTTTTGATCGCTTCTATAGTTTTTGCTTTGCACAGTGATATATATGATATATCCCGCACCTCATTCGACGAGAAAACGGCCGACGATCCCTTCACCGGGAGTGACCCCTTTAGCAAAACTAGAAAAGCTTCGAAAAACATTCCATTTAAAAACCATTTGATTCCGCAACGAGATCAAGTTCAAAGCGTTAAAGGTTTTCACAAAAAACCATTCGCAGCCCTCCGTCATTTTAGGAAGTAGAGTACTTAGTATTCGTGCTACGTTTGTCGACCATAGCCGAGGCGTAGTGTGCGGTAGCTAAGTGATGTCTTCCTACACCGCATATGATGTGATTAGTTAGGACAGTCATGTGGCTTTGTTGACCTTAGCCAAGGGTCATGTGGGTGGGTCTAACTAATCACGAAATGACGGGTAGAACTTGACTAGTGCTTATGATTTGTTGACCTTAGCCAAGGTCATAGGTGCTAAGAGTAAAAACCATTATCGGGAGTTTCAAGTGTTGAAACTTGCAATGAGATTGCATACCTTCTATATATGATAGTTGGATCCCGATACCCACTGCGAGTAATTGTTACTCCTGGGAGAGTTTTGCACTTTGCAATTAGCCGATCAAGTAGGTGTCTAGAAAGGTGTCAACGGGGTTACGCCTCTGGGAAAACGAGGTTTACTGTAATTAGGTCCTTGCGAAAGCACGGGGAACCTCCCTCAAAGTACCGACACTGGCCTGGCTGAAAGATTGGCGAACTTGTAGAGTGTAATTAATCCCAGCTAGTCTTTCCTTTTAGGATTTGAAGGAAGATTTGATAAAAACAGTGGGAGCCATCCTGATTAGATAAAATATATAACCAATCTAATCTTGCAAGAGCGCACGCAGAGTGTTTTCTTCTCTCTCTCTCCTGGTAGCGACCATATCACGCCTTAATCAAGATAATAAAATGGATGTATTGACCGAACCCGCTTGTTATACTGAGCTGGGGAACGTTGATCCCGCTCCAACTTATAATTGTTATAAGACAGAGCAGGAAATAGGGGAATACCAGAATTCCTATGCCTCCCTAACGAAGAAAGTGCATATGATGCATCTCCTTCGGGTGTGTTCATTACAAAGAACTGTTTCTCAGTATCCTCTGCATCCTGGATATTTGATACCGGATCAGGATCCCAGATATGTAAATTGTTACATAGGGCTACAAAAAGGTAGAAAACTGAGAACGGGTGATAAGTTTCATGAGACAGAGAACGGGGCAAGTGTTGCAGCCAAGTCTGTTGGTCACTGTCACCCTGTATTACCAATACATTGATTCTGAACAAATACTATTAGATACCGAACCAGATATACAAAATCATAGCAGTCTCTTTATTAGTAAAGAAATGATAAAATTTTGTATTGATGGATAATGTTTTGAACATTTCCTATATCAAATGTTGATCGGTTCAGGCACGTTATCTAAAAGTATTGACGTTCTAAATCAAACTACAGTTCCTACTGTACAGAACACACATAAGAGGAAGTGTTCAGAAATGAACGAATCCTTCTTGAGGCATTGTAGACTAGGTCATATCAATGCGACCCGACTGGCTGAAGTTATATTTTAGATGCATATTTAAATCAGTTTGAATTTACATCTTGTGAAACTTGCCAGTCATGTCACAAAGATAAGATGACCATAGCTCTGTTTATTGGAAACAGGGAAAGAGTTTGTAAAACTCTTGGGACTGATACATGATGATGTATGTGAGGTCTCCTGTCTACACATGCCAGGACTGGTTCTTTATACTTCATTACGTTCTCTGATAATCTCTCAAGATTCAGACATATGTTCCTGTTGAAACATAAGTCCGAACCTTTTGAGATATTCACAGAATATAAGCTAGAAGTAGAGAACCAATACGGGTATAAGTATTATGTCCTATGATGAGATCAGGGAGGAGAATACTTGCGTATAAAATTCCTGGACTATTCTAAAGGAGAATGAGATTCTCTCTCAGTGTTACTCCTCTGAATATACCACAGCACAACGGTGTATCAGGGCGGAGCAATCGCACCGTATTAGATATAGTGTGCTCTGTGATGAGTACTACTGAGTTACCTATTTCCTTTTGGGGTTATGCACTTATGAAGTTGCATACCTATTGAATAGGGTTCGAATCAAATCAGTGCCTACCACTCCATATTTGATATGGAAGAGGAAGAGCCCATATCTTAAGTTGGTTAAGATTTGGGGTTGTCCGGGCTATGTCTAAAAGCATAATCCAGACAAGCTCGAGGCAAGGTCTGTTATGTAGAACTGGAATAGTTCCAGCTATACAAACTGCAGCAGATGATTTGAAAGAACCAAAGGATTCAATAGTTCCCAACGAGCCTCAGCCTCTCCGCCGATCTAGTAGGGTTCCTCATCCGCCTGAGAGATACCTCGATTTCTCGATGACAGTGGGAGCGAGGAATGCATCATGAGATGATGACCCAACTAGTTTCGAGCAGGCCATCGAGAGTAAGGACTCTATAAAAATGGCTGGATGCTTAGTAATCTGAGATGGAATCCATGTACACCAGCAAAGTATGGACTTTGGTTTCTATATCTGAAGGGTTAAATCCCCATCAGGAGCAAGATATCTTGAGAAGATTACTTGGCGTAGATGGAAAAGTTGAGATTTTCAAAGATAGACTTGTTAAAGGTTTTTCGTCATCGACCAGGCGTGGATAATGATGAAATCTTTTCCAGGGACTATGCTTAAGTCCATCCAGATCCTACTTGCCATTGCTACATACCATGACTACGATATCTGGTGGTTGGGTGCCATGACTACTTTTCTAAATAGTGATTTAGAAGAGAACGTCTATAAGAACACAGCCAGAGGGCATCGTAAACAGTGGGAGCAGCGGAAACGTGTGCAAGATGTTTTATGTGATGAAGCAGGCATCGCGGAGTTGGAACATCTGTTTTGATGTGGTAGTCAAACAGTTTGACATCATCAAAATGGTAAATGAACCTTGTATATACAAAAAGGGTAGTAGGGAGTATGGTAGTGATCCTCGTAGAGTACGTGGATGACATACTGTTGATAGGGAAAGAGTTTCCTACGCTACGCTCGGTCAATCTCCGCTTATCACAATGATTCTCCATATAAGATCAAATTGATACCTCCTAAATCCTGTGTTTTCATCTATGGGATAGATGTAATTGGATGCTAGGACTCTCACTAGTAGTAGTAAGATGGTATCAATCGATCCTGGGGAGAATCACTGGAAGGGTTCCAGGGTGATAAGGACGACTGAATGTCAGTCGCAGGCATTGTCTTTACCCTCGGTAAAGGGACGGTATGTTGGAAGAGTTCCAAGCTAGATACCGTGGCAGACTAGACGATAAAGGCTGGTAATATCGCTATTAAAGATACTACCAAAGAGAAAGTTTGGGTGTATATTAGTTCATAAGATGAACTAGGTTCCTACCATTGTATGACAATGGAATTGTGGCTTTGGCCCAGGAACCCTGGTCCCATCAGTGACCCAAACATATTCTGAGGCAGCATCACCTGATCATGGAGATAGTTGATCTCCAGGGTGATCGAGGTTAGGAGAGTAGACTCAAAGGACAACACGGCGGATCCACTCACAAAAGCCTTTTCCCAGAGAGAGACTTATATGGGATGGTTGAGTATGTGATACTGCAACCACTGCTACAGATGGCCCTAGTGCAAGTGGGAGATTGTTAGTTATATGTATGCCCTAGAGGCCATTACTGTACATTGGATGTATATTGTAGTGGATGCTGGGACATATATAGGTAGGACTTTCTTGCTCGACATGATAGTATGCAATCTGGTTGCTCTTTATCTTAACATGTATACTTTCTGTCTCTCTGTTACATGTTGATAAAGCCCTTAGGATGTGTACTCGACTTCCAGGACTGTGATGCAGATCATACTAGTGGGGCCTGGATAGTCCATGAGTACATCCTTCAATGTTCCTAGTCGAGGGAATATCGAGACGGGGCATCGATATTCCAGAGTAGACTAGCGTATATCTTCTCGACCCATGTGATGGGTGATGGATGATCCCATATCCATTGGTGTTTGACATCAGAGATGGTATGCGGGTGCTCAGTGGAGACTGGGTACACTGAACGGACTCGGCGAGAACTCCCAGATGGTATTATACCTCACGTCAGCTGGCAGTTCTCTGGTGACACTGGTACAACTTAGTCTGTTGACCCGAGATCGTCATAGAGTCTTGTGTGTCTCCCACTGTGCTTTGATTTCCACCCTACCACGGCTCTACTGAGTCATGCAAACAGGTGGTTTTTGGGTACAGTCCCGATTCACATGGAGGCAATGAGCGATAGGAGGGGATTCGTCTCTCCCGGTATTGGGGGTTGATGTTCCGCTATGCACGACTGGCCATAACAGGAAATCCCTGGCCAGGGTTGCAATGATATACTGGTAAAAGTTATCAGTAGTTTCACGATAGTTATGGACCTCACGTCGGCATGACTTATCGAGCTACTGGGGTCTGACGTTTACCACCCCTAGGCGAGATATGCGACATATCAGACGAACAGACCGGACTGTATGGTAAGTGTTACTGGTTGGATTCACAGGAGTGTGAGCAGGCTTGCTCGTCGATCTTCTGATCGCTCAATACCCGGGTGGCCGTTACGTTTAGCAGACCGCTTGCGGCTTGTGGATGCTTGATATGATCATCATCTGCTGCCGGCGTATTGACGAGTCTTTAGAGTCCTACACAGAGGTTTCCTGGCTCAAGCGAAACGAAATAGGAGCGCATATGAGATACGTGCGGGACCGAGAATAATGCGTGTATGTGATACCGTATTCCATTCTCGCGATGAATGTATCAAATGGTTATATGCGATATAACCTAGATATCGAATCAAGGATTGATTCGATAAGCCGATATATAGGATACTAGTCAGTTATATGCGATGTGACCGGATCGTTAAATCAAGTGTTGATTTAATGATTTAATGTATAATTATACATTTGATATATTACTTTGCATTAACTAGTATTGGTTCACTTTAAATGGATTTTCTCACTTGAATTGTGCAAGTTGTATATGTGATATACATTTGTGCACATGATTGTATCATGTTTGATGATACATGATTACATGGTTAAGTGTAAAGAATTAAACCATGGTTAAACTAATGATTAGGGTTTTGTTTTTTCATTTACTTATTTATCTATTTATTTATCTTTTTCATTTTGGAAAAGAGAATGACAAATGGTGGATTTTCTTTGTTTGCTAGTTGAAGGTTCTTGAAGCTTTGAACTAGTCCACCATTCTTGTCTTATACTTAACCCTAACCATTCAAGTTAACCATGGTCCATTCTCTACAATTAACCAAGGGTTAATATATGATAAGTATTGATTTATTTATCTATTTTTATTCAACACTTATCATATCTTTTCTTCTTCTTCTTCATCTTGAGCAAGAAAGAAAACCTAGCTACCATCAATGGCAACTAGTGAAAACAAGTGAGAAATCCAATTCTAAAGTCTACCCACTTCCTATTTCTTCATCCTCTACCTCTTGCCAAGTAGTAGAGTGTGTTTTCTTCACAAGTTTCATGACTTGGTGAAATGGGAGCTTGATCTAGTGATGCCTCGACGTAGATCATCTTCGGCATCGAAGCCGACGACCAAGCCTGCCCATTTCTTCGATGAAGCCGATGCTAGAGTCCGGAATCCGATTTGGACAGCGGAGGGACATCATCGCGGAGCTTAGAAAGTGGTGGACCGGATCTACAAAGGTTGTATCCCCTTTCCTCTTAGATAAATTCGTTTATTTGCATTGCATCGCCTTGTTTTCTAGTTAACGATCCGTATTAGGGTTTGTAGGCACAAGGAAAAATTTGAATTAGCCATGTTTGATGCCTTGTGGGACTTCATTAGTGTGCCTAGGAACCCTACAGTAACATCCTTCTCCATCCCGTACTACCAGTAAACCTCTCTCAAATTGCGATACATCTTGGTGGAACCTGGATGAACACTGTATGCTGAACTATGTGCCTCCTCAAGAATATCATGCCTCAGTCCCTCAGAATCTGGTACGCACAGTCAAGTCCCAAATCGAAGTATCCCCTGATCATCAATCACGAACTCGGAAACTCTGCCCTGCCGAATCTGCTCGATAATCTATAAAATACGGGCATCACCAGACTGTTCCTCGCGGATACGGTCAAGTTACTGTGGGCGTGCTCTGAAATAGGCCAGCTGTCCCCCTGTAGAGGTAAACTCGAACTGTACTCTGCTATCAAATAAAACCTGCCAATCCACCGTCGACTGCATCTGTACTGCGCTCAAACAAGATAAGTTACCTCTGGGCCTCCTAGTCAAAGCATCTGCTACCACATTCGCCTTGCCCGGATGGTATAGAATCTCGCGGTCATAGTCTTTCATCAACTCCATCCAACGGCGCTGTCTCGGATTTAGATCTCGCTGCTGAAAGATATACTTCAAGCTCTTGTGGTCAGTGAATACCTGGTACGAATCGCCGTATTGGTAATGTCTCTATATCTTGAGTGCAAACACCACTGCAGCCATCTCTAAATCACGAGTGGGGTAGTTCTATTCATGTTTCCTCAACTGTCGAGAAGCATACGCGATAACTTTATCGTGCTGCATCAATACACAGCCCAGACCCACTCGAGAAGCATCACAATATACCACGAAACCGCCCGATCCAGAAGGCAATGATAACACTGGTGCAGTGGTCAGATGAGTCTTCAACTGCTGGAAGCTATTCTCACATGCCTCGCTCCAATCAAAAGGAACCCCCTTCTGGGTCAACCCGGTCAACAGTGCAGCAATATGGGAGAAATCTTGGACAAAACGTCGATAATAGCAGGCCAGACCTAAAAAGCTGCGAACCTCCGTAACTGATACCGGTCTAGGCCAACGCTGAACTGCCTCGATCTTCTTCGGGTCCATACAAATACCATCTCTCGTCACCACATGACCCAAGAAGTCGACACTGTCAAGCCAGAAAGCACACATGGAAAATTTGGCGAACAGCTGATGCTCCCTCATAGTCAGCAATGTGATACGCAAGTGCTGCTCATGCTCCTCCCGGCTCTGAGAATAAACCAAGTTGTCGTCAATGAACACAATGATGAACTGATCAAGATACGACCTGAATACATGGTTCATCAAGTCCATAAATTCTACCGGGGCATTGGTAAGCCCGAACGACATCACCAAGAACTCATAATGACCATATCGTGTACGGAAAGCGGTCTTCGGAATATCCCCCTTCCGAACCCGCAACTGGTGATAACCTAACCGTAAATCAACCTTTGAGAAATACCCTGCACCCTGGAGCTGATTGAATAAGTCATCAATACATGGTTGGGGATATCTGTTCCACACAGTAACCCGGTTCAGCTCACGATAATCAATGCATAAGCGCATACTGCCATCCTTTTTCTTAACAAACAGGATGGGAGCACCCCAAGGTGACACACTCGGTCGGATAAGCCCTTTATCCAGCAAGTCCTGCAACTGATCCTTCAGATCTCTAAGCTCCGCCGGGGCCTCCGATAAGGCGGTATAGAAATAGGCCCCGTGCCGGGGATCAAGTCAATGCAGAACTCAATCTCGCGCTCTGGTGGCAGACCAGGCAGCTCGTCAGAGAATACATCAGGAAACTCTCTCACGACAGGGACCTGGTCTAACGGAACCTTTATGGCACTAGTATCACAAACATAAGCTAAGAATCCCTGACACCCTTTCCGCAAGAGCTGACCAGCGCAAAGAGAAGAAATCAAGCTGGGAAGGGTAGCGTTACGATCTCCCTGAATAACAAGAACCGGCTCACTTGGAAAACTGAATCTGACTGCTTTTTCACGGCAGTCCACAGATGCATAACAGGTGGCTAGCCAATCCATACCAAGAAGAACGTTGAAGTCTTGCATATCGAGGAGAATCAAATCAACTGAAGAATCCCTCTCCCCGATACGAACAGGACACGATCGGTACACAAAACAAGCAACAAACGACTCGCCTACGGGAGTAATAACAACAAGCAGCTGATCTAACGAAGAAGACTCTAGGCCAAACCTCGGTGCAAAGTACGTTGATACATAAGAATGTGTGGATCCTGGATCAAATAATACCCATGCATCAAAAGAACATACTGGCAAAGTACCTGTCACAACGGCATTTGATGCCTGTGCATCCTGTGGAGTCAAAGCGAATACTCGGGCCTGTCCACCACTAATAGCTGGCTGTCCTCTGCCTCTGCCTCTGCCTCTATCGCCTCGTCCTCTCTGAACAGGATTGCCATGCCCACGGCTTCTAGGAGCATCTGTCAGGCGCGGAACATCATCAGGGGTAGGAAGTAGAGCTCTCTAAGGAGGTGGTGAGGGTGGTAAGGTTATATGTGGGACTGTCGTCATGCCCTGGCGCCCCATGGTACAGTCTCTGACACAATAGTACTGACTCCCACACCGAAAACATCCTGGTGATGACTGTTGGGTCTGCGGATATGAATCAAATAACTGACTCCGTCACAATCCTCTGCTGCCGCCATCTCCCGGAAAGAATCTATCACGTGTCTACCCATCTGCCGCTGAGCTGGCGTATCAGTACGAATCCTCTTCGGCCCAGAAATGACCGGAGTCTCAGAAACGCGCTCTTCCAAAAGTAAGGCTGCATCCATCGCGGCTGCGTATGTGTCAAAGTGCTGGGTGCCGATGGCAAAGAATAACTGTGTGTCAAGTCTTTGCACAAACCTCTTTATCCTCTTCTCTTCAGTGTCTACTAGGTACGGAGCATATCGGGGCAACTGAGTCAACTGTATATCATACTCGGACACTGTAATCCAAAGAGTCTTGCGAAAAGACTCAAAACTATGAGCTCGAGCATCTCAGACACTCTCCGGATGAAAACGGGCAAGAAATGCAGTGGTGAACTCGTCCCAAGTCATAGGTGGTAGACCTGCAGCTCGGCCTCTCTCTACTGAATCGTACCACGTCTAGGCAAGGCCCTCCAAACGAAAACTCACGAACTCCACCCATCTATCACCAGAACACCTCAACGAACGGCAAATCATAGCCATCCTATCAAGAAATGCCTGTGGGTCCTCTGTCGCATCCATGCCGATAAAAGCTGGAGGTCTCAGCCTCATAAACTCCTGTAGTGATACGGGGATAGTCGCAATAGTAGCAGGAGCAACTGTCCGGGCAGCAGGTACAATCGTGGTCTATGTGGTGGAAGGAACGTCATGGAATCTCTGTGTCTGACTGGACTCAACTAAAGATCCCATCATCTGTCGCAACTCCTGCATACCGGCCTCTAATCTGGCAATACGATCGGGAGAAGGCGGATCAATCTGACCATGAGGGGTAGGCGTATCATCCCGCTCAATCCTCGCCTCAGAAGAGCCCGCTCGAATCTCATCCCTAGCGACAGCTAGTTGAGCTCTCGTAGTCTTTGGCGGCATCGAAGCTGAAATAAGAAATAGGAGCAATAAGAGCATTGCAATTGAATCAAGGAATGCATAAAATCAAGAGGGGAAATACAAGCAATTATGTCCTAAGGTCACTTAGGCGGAGTACCGTATCGTAAGTATACCGCGGAACATACCCACGCTAGGCCACTTTGCTTAAGTCACCTACTCCATCTACCAAGGGTCATCCTACACTCAGAAAGGTAAAACCTATCGCTCTGATACCAACTTTGTCACGACCTGAAGGTATGGAACATGACTGGCACTTAGATTACGAGACTTCTAAAGGCGTAATGTAACCTAAGTCAGCCAAAGACCAGAATATCTAAACCAATTCAACAAGAGTGAAGGAAAACCTTTCATGAAAACGACTTTAAAATCAATTAAGTTGTATTAACCCCTTTTAAAAAACATCAAAATTTTTCCGAAAATTTCGGCAGAGTCTCCTTTGTAAATACTAGCCCCTAAAATGGGTACAACAAGATATTTAAACCTGTAATGAAATAATGGCATCCCGAAGCGGGAGCTAGCTCTTCGCCCAAGGAGGATCACAACCACACGCAATATATATGTAATATCAAGCAAATAAGCATAAAGAAATGCAAAAATAAGAAAAACACAACGTCGGCTTAAGTGAAATCGACCCCAAAGAAACCACATACACTCAAATCTCTCAGTCTCATCACTAGGTCGCATATACAAATAAGGAGTGGTAGATGGAGAATACTACATACAATGATAGCACAAAAGAGACAAAAGTGTCATCGCAACGCACCAAAGAGCAATGTCGCGAGTCTGGGAAAAAGGAGCCAATGAAAGGATACGCCCACCGTTACAAGGCTGACGAGTCCGACCTGCAAGACACTGTGGCACAACGGGGGTGAGTTGCCAGCTCGTGAGTAAAAAATAACATCTAATAAGGCTATCATAAGAATGCACGTAAATGCGTCACAACTGGTATGTCTAGATATGATGTGATGCCACTAGTATGTATGCATATGAATGTAAAATCAATACGAAAACTTTAAGTGTTTAAATACGATGATCTCTGCATTCTTAAATTAGAAAAATATATGTACAATAGCTAAGGTGCCATCAATGAAATCATCCGAAAACCATGTCAAGCATCGACACCAAATATGGAAATATATCTGTCACTATGTCTCACTATATCAATATCTTATTATCTCGGGCTCCGTCAGTCTGGATCGGCCCATATCATCAAATCTTACGACAACGGTCGGTATCTTCCGGATATCCACCGCGCCGGATATCCTCCGGTAGGTAGTCTTCCCCTGCCACGCTCATCGTTTACAACTCGATCTTCTTGCCCCGGAGTACCATACCGGGGCCACGATGTACCCGAGACGGTTCTTCCACTCTTCGAATCGGGTCTCGAAATCCAACAGAAAACATGAAAACTCATGGTGGACGACACATACATCATGAGAAAACTGCAACTTTATATTAAAAATGATAATAATAAGCTTTTATTAAATTCTTGCGGTTTTCCCCGAAATCCAGAAATCTCATCAATACTGAAATCCTCAAGAAAATCATAATACCCAACATGTAGTATATGATAAGTGCTTATGATATCAAAGGTATGCAATGTTATTTATGGCTAGGAATCTATATAAGCATGATGATGAAGTGAGGTATACATGCTATGCAATTCAAAGTATCATGTATGATGCAATTGTTTGATACTGAACTAAGCAAGTTCTACAGTGCTCGTGGCATGGAAATTACCAAAGGCGTGTTTGTTCACATGAATAGTGCGCATGCTATATGAGCCATTGGTAATGGTGTAAGTGTCCTAAGAGGTGATATCACACATAGGTATATAGATAATCATGCAACGCCAGCAGACGAATAACTAGAAATATACGCATATAAATGAGATGGTTAACTAACTAACTATGCATATATTTTGCAAGTAATAAAGTGATCCTAACTATGGGGCGCCTCGCGCCATCCAGACGATTTCCCTATAGATGTATACATCTACTCATCCGGACGCCTCGCTAATCAGATCCAACCACCGCTTTTGCTTTACGCGCCGCGTCTGATGTTTCCGCAACCGATCCTAAAATTGCATAACACGCAACATAAGATTACACATCATGAAATGACGCAAATCACAATTTGAAAAGATCAACGCACACAAGTTAGGCACAACGTGCACTAGGTGCACGGAACACACACGAAAACCACTAAAACCTTAACTAAAATCGTCGTTTCGAGGCAACCGTCAAAACTAAAATCCGACTAAACCAAATTCAGCATTCGCACACCCTAAAAGTCATAGGAGATACTAATAATATCGTCAAGATATCATAATTAATTCACCGCTTAATTTTATAAAAAACCTAGTAAGCCCTAAAAATCGAAAATTGGCGTAACCATCGTAGATTTGCGATAAAATTATCACAATCTAACACAAGCATCCAAACTAACCCACTAGATAACCACTACCCTAATTTTAACCTACTTACAAAGTTTCAAACCCTAATTAAAATTTCAAACCTTTTCTTGAATTTCATAAGAAAGCAATTTTAACTAAATTTAACACATTAAATTTCTAATTTAGCATATTTAAACTACAATTTAACAATTAGATTAGAATTATACCTCTCAAGTTTGAACCCTAGCTACCACTAGCCTCCAAAGACACCTCCTTTCTCCATGCTTTAAACTAAATTTTGCTTGAGAAGAGATAGAATAGGGATTTGTTTGTGTTTTGTGAAGAAATTTGTAGATTTCGGTGGATTTTTGATGGAATTTTGAAGCAAAAGAGAGGGGAAAAATGGGGAGCTGCTGCAGGAAAGGGCTTGGCCTGGGGAGAGGAAGGGAGTGCGTGTGTGAGTGTGTAGAGAATTCCTTGAAGAAAGTATCTCTTAAGGGTAATAATGCATATCACATCATTCTTTACAAAAAAACCCCATTTTAATTAATTTTTAAACCATAAAACAACAACTCTTGGAAAGTGTTGATAAAAATTTTGTTAACACTAGATTTTATTTTTTAATGGTTCTTAAGTATGAAATTTACCCATTTAAATTTGTATTTATCACTAATTTAATGTATATTTAAAAGCTTAAAATAATATTAAAAAATAATTAATTAAGGAAATTTTTTTAAATGACTAGAAATTTTTAAGTGTTAATTAATTAACCAATTCCTAGCAATTTCTTATCTAAATTTTGTATAATTAGACCTATATTGAAAAATAATTATTTTGATATTTTACGAAAAATACAGTTTATTTTACCGATTATCGAAAAATTACCTAAACAATATTCAAAGCGTTACACTGCTGCTGCTTCTGATGCTGCTGTTGCTTCAGCTGCTGCTGCTGATGCTGGGTGTGTGTGTGAGTGAGAGGGAGAGAGAGATGTGAGAAAGAGAAATGAGAGTGAGGAAATGAGTGGAAGTGTGAGGGTGTTAGAGGGTGAGGGTTCTAGAAAAAGGGGGTGAGATTAGTGGAGCCAAACCTGAAGCCATCACTCCCTCTCTCTCTGTCCTTACTCAAGTCAACCCCCAAAACAAAACAAAATTTTTAAAAAAACAATACACTTAATTAACTCATATTAACCTAATTTAATGGTTTAATCCACCATGGTTATCTAAATATGGTTTAACCCCAAACTTAACCCTAGTTAACATGCACATGTGTGTGCAGTCCAAATTAAATTCTAATAAAATATTCATAAATTCAAATAAAATATTTGAAAACCGTTTTGGTATACTTTTTACTAGAAACCCCACATTAAAACACAAATAACCACTAATCACAATCTATGGTGTTACAATCTTTCCCCCTAAAGAAATTCGTCCCCGAATTTATAATATAGCTACGCGTACCTTCAAAGTGATGAGGGAATTTCTTCCGCATCTCGCCCTCGGCCTCCCAAGTGATCTCTTCACCATTCGGGCTGCGCCAAAGAACCTTCACAGATGGCAAGACCTTTGATCGAAGTTTCTTCATCTGCCGATCCAATATCACTACTGGCTGCTCGGTGAACGAAAGATCGCGCTCAAGCTGAACGGCCTGATGCTGAATCATGTGAGAAGGGTCATGAAGATATCTGCGAAGCATCGACACGTGAAATACGGAGTGAACATCCGGGAAGCTGGGTGGAAGGGCCAAACGATATGCAATTGTGCCGACACGCTCGAGGATCTCGAAAGGACCCACAAATCTGGGACTAAGCTTTCCTTTTCGCCAAAATCTCATCACGTCCTTCATCGGAGAGACCCTCAGAAAAATGTGATCGCCAACTGCAAACTCTAGTCTGCGACGGCGTCTATCCGCATACGATTTCTTCCTGCTCTGAGCCGCTCTCATCCGATCTCGAATCAACTGTACTTTCTCGGTCGTCTCCTGCACGATCTGCGGCCCCAAAATACTGCCCTCGCTAAGCTCACTCCAACAGACGGTCGATCTACATCTCCTCCCATACAAGGCCTCAAAAGGTGCCATCTGAATAGTTTCCTGGAAGCTGTTGTTGTAGGAGAACTCCACTAAGGGTAAATGATGATCCCAGCTACCACGAATCTAATACGCACGCTCGGAGCATGTCCTCGAGAGTCTGAATAGTCCGCCCTAACTGGCCGTCGGTCTGCGGATGAAATGCTGTGCTGAAACTTAAACGGATGCCCAACGCCTCCTGTAGTCTCTGCCATAGTCGGTTGGTAAACTGGGTGTCTCGGTCTGACACGATACATGTCGGGACGCCATGCAATCGTACCATCTCGTCGATGTAAATCCGGGCATACTGAGCAAACCGAAAGTGGTCTTCACTGGAAGGAAGTGAGCCACTTTCGTCAATCGATCCACGATCACCCAAATGGAGTCATACCCTAGACTAGTCCTGGGTAGACCCACAACGAAGTCCATAGAAATCTGTTCCCATTTCCACTGCGGAATGGGAAAAGGCTGCAACTCTCTTGCGGGCCTCTGGTGCTCGGTCTTGACTTTCTGACAAGTCAGGCATCTCGACACGAAGTCTGTGACGTCCCTCTTCATTCCGTCTCACCAATAAACATCTCTCAGATTGCGGTACATCTTGGTGGAACCCGGATGAACGCTATATATCGATCTATGCGCCTCTTCAAGAATCTGACGGCGCAGTCCCTCAGAATCTGGTACGCACAATCGAGTCCTAAATCGCAGTACCCCCTGATCATCGATCACGAACTCGGAATCCCTGCCCTGCCTAATCTGCTCCATGATCTCCGAAAGACGGTCATCACTGGGCTGTGCCTCGCGAATACGGTCAAGCAACTGCGGACGTGCACGAATATGCGCAAGCTATCCCCCTGTCGGAGTGAACTCGAACTCAACTCGGCTGTCGCATAAAATCTGCTAATCTGCTGACGACTGCCTTTGTATGACGCTAAAAAAAGATAGACTACCTCCGGGCTTCCTACTCAAAGCATCTGCCACCGCGTTCGCCTTTCCCGGATGGTAAAGGATTTCGCAATCTTAGTGTTTCACCGGTTCCACCCAATGGCGCTATCTCAGATTCAGGTCTCGCTGCTGAAATATGTACCTCAAGCTCTTGTGGTCCTTGAATATCTGGCAAGACTCTCCGTATAGGTAATGTCTCCAGATCTCGAGTGCAAACACCACTGCAGCCATCACTAAATCGTGCGTTGGATAGTTCTGTTCACGTTTCTTCAGCTGTCGAGAAGTATACGCGACAACTCTGTCGTGCTGCATCAACACACAACCTAGTCCTACTCACGAAGCGTCGCAATAAACCACGAATCCGCCTGATCCCGAAGGCAATGACAACACTGGTGCAGTAGTCAGAAGAGTCTTCAACTGCTGGAAGCTATGCTCGCACGCCTCGGTCCAATCAAAAGGAACTCCCTTCCGGATCAACCCAGTCAATGGTGCAGCGATACGGGAGAAGTCCTGAACGAATCGTCAGTACTAGCCAGCCAGGCCCAGGAAACTGCGGATCTCCGTAACTGATGTCGGTCTGGGCCAATGCTTAACGGCCTCGATCTTCTTCAGGTCAACACATATGCCATCTCTCGTAATCACTGTAACATTTCAAAATAATAAAATATTATTTTTGGGAATTTTTATAATTTAATATTATTTTAATGAATATTTTAATATTTCGGTATAACTAAATACAAATAAATGGAGAAAATTTTGGAAAAATTATGGAAAATTCCAAAATAGGGTATTCTATGGGATTATGCCATTTTAAAGTTTTTGTGATTAGTTTGATACTAATTTAGTGCTAATCGCGATTAAAAATCGCTAATCGGTTTTTTGGCATTTTTGTGCAAAACATGCACATATCTTTTTCTACATTTGTGTTACATTTTTCTTGCCATGGTTGTTCATTTGGGTTCACTATTTGAGTGAGAAGGAAATTGAGGAGATAGAAAATGGAAAAGTAATATAATATGACGGTTGGTGAGTGAGAGAGAGGTATGGGTTATTTTGACCAAAGACTTAGCCATTCTCTTCATTCTTTCCCTCATTTCTCTCCCTCTTTCTCCATTGCTGCTGCTGCTCCTGCTCCTCATTCTCCCCCTCTTCAAATCCCCAAATCATCTTTAAAACAACACCAAAACCCTAATTCCCTTTCACTAAAAAGGTGCACGAGCCCAAGATATACACATTGGACCAAGAAAGCAAGAATTTTGGCCACTAGAGGAAATTCAAGAATTTTCTTGAGTTGCAATTAAGGTAAATTTCTGGATCTTTAGCTTGGTTTATGCATTACTTATACCCCATGTTTAGTTTAGAACCGATTATTATGTGTTTTGGTGGACTTAAGGAAACCTAGTTAGGGTTTGAGGAAATTATGAGTTGTAGTGTGAGATTGAGCTTAGTGGAGGCTGTAAAAACACCCTAGTGATGGAATTGAGACCCAAACCTGAGATTTGAGACCCAGAATACTGATTTAGAAACTGATATCGGAGATATTATGAAATCTGGGTGTGTATTTAGGAATCTTCTATCACCCCGAGAACCCTAAAATAAAATTGAGCTGACAGTGAGTCGTGCAGGCACCTAGGAAACTACCACCAAGACCCGAGCCCTTAATTCAAATCCCAAGCCACAGATTTAATCATTCTGGCCGCAATTTGCCGCCAGAATAGAGGGGAATTGGTTCAATTTTGTTCCAGGGCTCATTTTGATCTAAATTAGACCCCTCCTATATGCAATTTTTGCTGATTGTCACCTGGGGAAAATCTGGAAGCATTTTGGTGTGTTTTAGGCTATGTTTTCCGTATTTTAAAATGCACTTTCTTGATATTTGGATTTGTATTTGGTTGTCGGTTGTTCGTACATCGACAACAGGGATTGGTTGATTGATTTGCACGTTTAGGCCATAGGTTTCAACCTATGAGCACACTGTGCGCTGTGTCGGTTTTCTGCATCGATTTTAATACGTAATGCGACAGTTTATTATTGTAGGTACCCGCGCAAGGATTCCGAGGCGAAGAAGCGCGACGTCATCGATTTCGGCGAGCGAAGACCAAGTGAGTAAATTATATCTACGGGGGAAGTCGGGTGGATGGCGTATAGCACCCCCGCAGTTCGTGGTGATGTATACGAATACGTATACACATATATAATTATTATATGTTCTTTGAGATTATTAATGATAGGATGGATTGATTTAGTGTATTGCGAAACCCTAGAGTAGGGGTTGCTCCCATACACGCACGCACGCACTTGCATACATACCTTCTTTCGCATGTGTATATGGGAATATCATATTTGTCTGTGTTCATATGGGTATGGGACTATGTGTACATATACTGGATTATGAGGATAGCCCTTGGGATGTCAGTTGAGTCGATGAGATTCGATTTGAGGCCGTGAGATCGGCGATATGACAGGATTCGTACGGGAGATACGACGGAATGCTTTGGCGGGCTTTGGGACGTGTGTTTACACATGCATTTATATAGATGGTATCGATTGTACTAGACTTAGATCTGTACCCTAGATTACCTGATATGTGATGAGATAATGTGATATTGATCCGTACCCAGCTATTTGGTTGCCGTACGACGATTTACCGTACGAGCCTATATTGATGATAGATCCGCGCTCATGACTCGAGGATGTTATATCGTTTGTTATACCATTCAGGTGGGATTATTGACTATTATATTTATATATATATCGACTCAGATGTAGGTGGTTTCCATACCCCTCCCGATTGACTTGATAGTTGGGTCCGTAGTTCGCATAGTAGGCGTTAGACTAAACCCGAGTCATACCTATTTCAAAACTAACGAATCGGGGATATTTTAAGGATAGGCAAAAGGGATTCTACGGATATTTTCAAACGACACATCTTTTCTTAAAACACCGTAGCCCTTATTTTACCAAAAACCCTGACTCGTCTTATTTCAAAAGGCAAGGCTGCATGATATATTTATTGAGGTAGATTCTTCACTGCTGCGTTGATTATTTGATTCCGCATATTCATGCTATTTGCATTACATTGCTTGTGTTTATTGATATATTACAATCATGCTCCTAGGACACCAGCACCATTACCGATGATGCGTATGTACCACGTACACTTACTTGCCGGCTCACACACATCTTCATCGGTAATTGCCATGTCACTACACATTAGTATTACTGCATCAGGATATGACCCTTGTATGTGCATACTATTATTCCATGCTGCATGATATACTTGCACTTCATTTATATGTCACATACATCATGCTTTCTGATTATGCGCATTGAGATATGTTGTTTCCATGATATTTCTTGATTTGGGAACCGCGGGTATTTCAAAAGAGAATATGTAATCGTTTTAAAAACCCGGTTACCCTTGAAATGATATTTCAGTGCGTCCACCATGTGTTTTCTCGGTGCTGAGAGCGACATGTGAAACCCGATTTGAGGAGGCGAATGAGGCCGATTGCGGGTACATGGTGGACCCGGTATGGTACCCCGGGGCGAGAACGGTTTCGCTGTGTAGTAGACGGTGAGCCTGGCAGTGGGACCACTACCTATCGGTGATTGGTTGGACCTGGCGGTTATCCGGAGGATACCGACCAGAGTCGATAGATGGATATAGGTGTACTTCTGGGGCCGAGGGCCGATTCCGCAGACGTTGCCCGTGGGTTGATCCGGACTGACGGAGCCCGATATATGAGGATTTACGTGCCGATGCTGGGCACAGCTTTCATGATGTTTTCGAGTGTTGATGCTGGGCACTTCGGTTCCATGATTTTGACGTGTCGCGAGGGACACAGGTAGTTTATATCCTCATATTTCTATGCATATGCTTTATGACATTTACATGCATGATACTTATTGTCATTGGGTGACGTGTGGATGGGATCCACGTACATGCAGATTGATTACATTGATCATACCTCATATTTATGATATGCTATTACTTGAGGCACTGGCACGAGCACTTGGCACTACACTCATGCATAGAGATTATATTGCCAGTTTAGCATGCTTCAGATTTATTCATATTGAGGTTTATATATATCTGATCGTATTGACCTAGGATGGGTCATACATTCGATCTCTGCTTGTAGATATTTTCTATTCACGAGTTGGCAACTCACCCCCGTTGTGCCACAGTTCTTGCAGGTTTTTGCCGTACAGTTTCCATAGTGGCTTTTTTGGCACACTGCTTCCATATGGGTGACTTGCTTTGCTAGGTGGGTTCTTTTGTATCAGAACCGCCATTGTACATGTATTATTCATTGTACCTAGAAATTCCATCAACCAAAACTTGTATATTGTTTCAGACTTAGAGACAGTGATGTATTATTTCGACCTTAGAGTCGCGCTTGTAGTATTATGGTTTTCTGGCTGTTTGAGCTTCTTTTTGGGTTTTGATCCTCGCCCTTTGGCGTTGTATATTATTATTGCTTGCGTGGTTGTGACCGTGGATTGACGAAGAGCTAGCTCCCACTTGGGGATGCCTTTTATCATTATATATATATATTTCTTGTGTACCCTCTTCGGGGCCAGTTTTTACAAAGGAAACTCTGCCGAAATTTTCAGAAAAGACTGTACATTTTAAAAATGCATATTCGGCTTAGTTATTTAAAAACCATGATTTAAAACATGTTTTCTTCATTCTTTTAATCTAGCTTTCTTTATTTACTCCCTAAAATTGTTTTAGATTTCTGGGCTTTTGGCTTACTTGGAATAGATGGGGTCCTATAGACTTCATATGATTCAAGTGCCAGTCACGGGCTATTTCGGGTCGTGACAAAGTTGGCATCAGAGTGCTAGGTTAACCTTGGTTCGATTCTAAGTTTGACTATGTGGAGCCTAGGGCGTTTATATATATACAGAACTTAGGCTTGACCTTACGGAACTTAGACTTAGTCGAGGGGGTATTATACCCGAACTTTCATCGCATAGGATGACCCTTGGTTGATGGAGTAGATAGCTTGAGTAGAGAGACGTACCGTACGTATGTTCCGCGGCATACTTACGACACGCCACTCCGCTTAAGAAACCTTAGGATGTACATTTCCTTGCATAGTATTATATTCCTTCCTATGATCTATCCTCATCGATACTGGTTATGATTTTGCTGCCACGATTGCATGGGCAGAGTGAGCTACGGCTCGAGTTGCGTCAGCATGAGCTCATCGTGGATGAGGATTGACCAGGGCGTGATTCTGGAGACATACGATTACATTTAGAGGCTTGTTTATTGTGTTTTCGCGCCATGAGCGTTGGACCGATCGCTTTTACGAGATTTCTCGGGCGTACCGATCGGTACCAGAGGATTGAGCCACTGATAGAGGCCAGCCAGGATGTGATGACCATTGATATATCGCTTATTCATGATGATTGAGGCGCTGTTCAGCGTACAGACAAATGAGCCAGTTGTTGCTGCGAATGACGAGATATCGCCCAGATGATTGGAGCTACTGCAGCTTGAGCATATACTTAGAGATACGATGGTGAGTCGCTAGTCACTGAGGATGAATGACTATGACATGTGGTTCGTTCTCTTACCCCGATGCGAGGTCATCAGATAGGTTGATTCCAGCTAGAGGCGACTTCACGCAGATTCGTTGTGAGTCGATAGAGACGATCGAGTGTCAGGGACCCATTTTTTCCAAGTTTAAAGTATTCGGAAAGACATGCAAGCGATTCTATGGACCCTCTAGAAGAATGAAACCCTAACTCGACTTAATGACCGTGTGAAAGCTTTTGACCCTTAGGGTTTGCGGCAGTTCCGCGGCGCCATTAGTGAGACTTGGGTTTGCCCTTCTACGGCTGGACCACCGATGCTGTGGTATGTACTCGATACTATTAAACTGTACCCAAGATGTTAAGCTCTTGGGGGATTATGAGGTTCTGATGAGTTGATCGGATGGTTCGACATCATTCGGATATCATGTGATGTGACACACTACTTGGGAGACTCCAGATACGAGCATAGCCGTTGGAGCACAGTCCATACAGCCGCGATGAGACGAGTCTAAATCAGTCGACATTAGAACAAGGTGGAGTAAAGAGTTCGCACAAGATTTCGATGTGATGACGTTCTACTCCGCGGACATTAGAGACGCGATATGCACGCTGAGGACGTGTTCGGCTAGATATCTTTGTATGTCCGCGGCGGCGCCCCGGCCGTCGATCCGACGCCAGAATGCGGAAACGAAAAACTTTGCAAACTAGCAAACCGGCACCACCGCGCACTTTTAACCCGGATCGGGCCATTAACCTAGTTACTAGCAAACAAGAAAAGAGTAGAGAAGCTATACCGAGCGATCCGTGTCCTTCGGTCTTCGTCTCCACTCCGATCTCCTTGCGGAATCTCCGGTCGTCGCTTTCTCGTCAAAACGGCACCACGTAGCCGGGTTCGTATACGGGCTCCCACCTCTGGACCGAGGCAACTCGGGCGCGAAGTTGGCTAGCCGACGCGTCCAAGATTTGCTGTAGGCAAGTGTAGAATTTGTCTCTTGGGGTTTAGTTGCCTTGATGGAGGAATGAGGTTGAGAATTGAACTTGGGAATTTTGGTGGCAATGAAAAATGAGATGAATGATAATTTTCCTACCCTCACAAAATGATCTTCGCTCTCTATCCCTTTCAAAGTGGCCAGCCCTATCCTCCATGGTGGAGATAAATCCATGGAGAAAAGAAAAGATAATGCAAGATAAAAGGTCACACCAAACTCAAATCTCAACCCATCAAAATCTAATCCATTCTTTTCTCATGATGCAAAAGATAAGAAAGAAAAAGGATCTCATGATACTAGTCAAATCATGAAGCCATCATATGCAAGAAAACCCTCCACAAATGAGTTATTTGCACTCTTGCAAATAACCCCCTCCATCGAAAAGTCCAGCCGTGAAGGAACAAAGGAAAACCGGCCGGAACGGAATGCAAACTAGCAACTTCAGAAAACTGATCCCGTAATAAATTACAGGAAAACCACACTACTGCATATACATGCCCGCATTTGTATTCCTACTGAACACAAATGCAAAGAGACAAAACTACACTGTCTAATACTAGGATCCGGCTTAAGCCAAAGCCGGCTAGTAAAATCCGTCCGATCACGATCTGTGCAATACCGCACGTATCTGACCGAACCCTGCCATATCTCCATACGGCCTCTACAGCGTTTCGTTCGAAACCTGAGTAACTGTGTGTGGTGGACTCTAAAGACTCGTCAATTCTATGGCTGTGGATTTAACCACTAGCACGTCAGAGGTATAAGCCAATACGTGATGGGCTACCAGGTATTGACCAAAAGGGACGTCGATGAGCGAACTCATCCTGACACCCTACTGAGCCTGTCAGTGACAATATCCGTACAATCCGGTCCGTTCGTCTATGAGCATCGCATGGCGGGACTAGGGGGTTGGTAAAAGTCAGACCCCCAATAGCGGTACAAGTCATGTCAGAGTGTAGCCCAGAACAACCTGAGATACTACTGGAATACCTACCAGCAAATATCCTGCCTTAGCCAAGGACTTTTCATGTTCTGGCTCTCCTAGACACAGCATGACCTCACCCCCAATACCGGGAGAGACGAACCCCTGCAGATCCGCTCACTGCCTCCATGTGGCTCGGGACTGTACCCAACTAAAACCTGTTTGCATGTCTCCTTTGAGCGTGGTAGGGTAGTAATCAAAGCACAGTGAGAACTCACACCAGACAAATGACGATCTCAGGTCGATGAACTAACCTGTACACATGTCACCAGGGAACTGCTATCTGACGTCTGGTATAATCCCAACTAGCAGGTTCCCGGCGAGTCCTGTCCGATGTACTCATAACCCAATGAGCACCTGTATACATCTTAGGTGAACCAACTGACACCAGTGGCTTGTGAGACCGGCCACCGCCCCTCGTCGGGGTCTCGACTGTATACACTAGTCTACTCCGGAGTATCGATGCCCTATCTCGAAACTCCTGTTCATATCAGATTTTTGCATTTTCATACCGCCCAATTTTTATCACATTGCATATCGGTAGATACTCTTGAGCCGTGTTTGCTAGTCAATTGCAGGATACAGGTTCTCGGTTCTAAAACGGTGAAATTCATGAAAAACACGACAAAAATCTGGGTTCCTGCCAACCACAGATAAAACACGGTTTCCGCTCTTCATCCGTATGTTGCCAGATACCAGTTTAGGAAGACAAAATGTCAAATCAATGTCACCTTCATGCACAAGGCTCAATGGCAACAACAAGTTCCAAGAAATCTACGCGGAGCTTGAAGCAATCATGCCAAATCTTGACAAAAAGTCCACCTTTCCCTCAACAGAAATTCTGGAAGAAATATGGAAGTATTTTCAGAAAACACATATGCCAGAATAATGTACACAGCAAACCAGGAAAGCCCAAAAAAAGCAGAAGCCCCAATTCCTCCAAAGGGCCGCGGATCCGCGGCCAAAGGGGGGTCTAGGCCGCGGATCCGCGGCCGTACTGGCGCCGTATGCGCAGGGTTTTGGGGGGTATTTTGGTCATTGTACAGGTGTTCTGGTGGTTGCCCTAGGTTTTCATTTTTTGTCCTATAAATAGCCCAGAACTTTGTGACAGCGAATTGCGCTCCAGGATCGTTTCTACCCCACCCGTTCTGCACTTCCCACCTGCCTTTCTCTTCCTCCGGCCAATGGGGACAACTTTGAAATTAAGCCCCATTTCATCAACATGCTTCCACGTTTTCATGGGCTCGAATCTGAAGATGCCTATATCTTCATCAATAAATTTCAAAATGTCTGTGCCATGATGAAAACCACCCAGCTGTCGGACGATGCTATACGTCTACGGGTCATTCCGTTCACTTTATGCGATCTCGCTGAAAAATGGCTGTATAGCACCGCTTCCCACTCAATCACCAGCTGGGACGAGTTTGTTAAAGCGTTTCTGAAAAAATTCTATCCAAATCATAAGACCGCAAGGATTCGAAATGAAATCAACCAATTCTCCCAGCTTCCTTCTGAACCCTTCTGGAAGTGCTTTGACCGGTACAAAGACCTTCTTGTTCAGTGTCCTCACCACGGTATAGAGAAATGGCAACTCTGCCAAACCTTATACGAGGGACTGAACCCAGCAACGAAGCAGTTGTTGGAAACCATCTGTCAGGGCCACTTCCTATCAAAATCTGACGAGGAAGCGTGGCAGTTCTTTGACGATCTTGCGGAGCAAACGCTACAGTGGGAGAGCACCAGACCGACTTCTTCTTCTTCTACCTCCACTTCTACCGGTCAGTCTAGGGTAGGAATCCACCAACTCGATGTCTCTATTGCGATGAAAGCTGAAATGGCTGCTATAACAAGAAAGCTTGAAGCGATAGAAAGCAAATTCTCTGCTCCTGCCCCTGTTCTCCCCCTTCGTACCATCTGCGCTTGTTGTTCCGATCCTTCCCACTTGACCGAAGAGTGTCCTTACAATCCACCGTCGCAAGGACAGGATCAGGTTAATGCTGCCTTTCAGCAAATACCGAGGAATGATCCATACTCTTCCACCTACAATCCCGGTTGGAGGAACCACCCCAATTTCGCCTGGAATCAGAATCAGAATCAATTCCAGGGCAACAATTTCCAAAGGGCGCCTCCACCGCAACAACAAGCGCAACAACAAACTCAGTATCAGCAGCCCTTCCAACCCCAACCTTTCCAAGACCAGACGAACAACTTTGCACCCAACAACTCTTTTCCACCAAACAACTTTGTTCCGTCAAACAACGATAAGGTTTCCTCGCTCGAGCGTAGTCTGGAGGCGTTTGTTAAACAATCGACTCAATCCACCGCCAACATCCAGTCTTCAATTCAATCTTTAGTGCAACACACCGCCGCACACGGGCAAAGCATCAAGACCATCGAGGCCCAGATTGCACAGTTGAACGCGGCCTTAAGCGAGCGAGAAAAGGGGAAGCTCCCGTCCCAGCCACTTCCAAATCCCGGGCACCCACATAAGGCACATGTTGCTCTTGAACAACAGAACCATAATGTGAGTGCCGTGACTACACTGAGATCGGGGAAGATGCTGCAAAACAACATTGGCACACGGATCAACAATGACACCCCGGCCGCTGCTTCTTCTTCTTCTCCTTCTTCTTCTTCGTCTTCTGAGCCTATTCTCCGTTCTTCACAAGGCTCTCCTTCCTCTTCTTCTCTGAACGGACCCACTTCTCACTCCACGAAGACACATATTCTGGGATCCGTTCCAACTCCACAATCTCCTCCTCCAGCATTAGACTCAACCAATTTTCAAAATGTTCCATTTCCAAACCGGTTGAGGTCTAATAAACAAAATCCTCAAATGGAGAAGATTCTGGAGTTATTTAAGCAGGTTAACATTAACATTCCTCTTTTAGATGCTGTCCAACAAGTCCCGTCTTACGCGAAAATCTTAAAGGACTTGTGCACGAAAAAGAGGAAGTCTCAGGTACCCAAGAAAGTTTTCTTGGCTAGTGCTGTGAGTGATGTCCTTACCCAATCTTTACCACAAAAATGGAAGGACCCTGGCTGTCCTACGATTTCAATTACTATTGGGGATAAGAACATCAACCGCGCACTATTAGATCTTGGTGCCAGTGTTAACCTGCTTCCGTATTCAGTATACGAGCAATTAGGCGTCGGAGAGTTGAAACCCACACACTGCACTCTCCAAATGGCCGACCGATCGATCACCCACCCTAGGGGTGAGCTAGAGGATGTGTTGATAAGAGTCGGGGAATTCATATTCCCCGTTGACTTCATTGTATTAGATACACAGCCTGTAGCTAACCCCCGGAATCAAATTCCGGTGATACTCGGTCGACCATTTCTCGCAACCTCAAATGCTGTGATCAATTGTCGCAATGGTTCGATGAACCTCTCTTTTGGAAATATGACGATTGAACTCAACATTTTTAGGTTGGGGAATCAGCCCGCCGAACCTAATGCTCATATACTGGACGTCTGCTCGATCCAGGAGATCACCCCAGAAGAGTGTGAATTCAAGGAGTTTCTGTTTGATCACGATAATCTCGACGCCACTAGTGCGTTTCTCTTCGAACCTGCTGCTGTTTCTGTGCCCGACAACGAATACGAGTGTTTCACGTTCTCAAACGATCTTAGCTGCGCACAACCCGAGTTTGAATCCTTCGACTTTCCGGATGAGTTACCTGAACCATCCGACTCGGTTGCCTACACTCGTTTTGAACCTTTGCTGGAGTCCTTTGAGTTCGAGACCTTTGCACCAGTCTTGCCTTCCATCGTTTCACCTCCAACGCTCGAACTCAAGCCGTTGCCGTCTCACCTTAAGTACGCTTACTTAGGTGAGAACGAGACCCTCCCTGTCATCATTTCGGCTTCTCTAGCTCCCGAGCAAGAGAAAGCCCTTCTCGCGGTCTTGCACAGCAACAGGCAAGCTTTTGGCTGGTCCATGGCTGACATCAAGGGGATTAGTCCCCTGATCGTTGAGCATCACATTCATCTGATGGATGATGCAAAACCAGCCCGGGATCCACAAAGACGTCTTAATCCAGTCATGAAGGAGGCTGTGAAGAAGGAGATCGTCAAATGTCTAGATAGTGGTATCATTTACCCTATCTCTGATAGCCAGTGGGTTAGCCCCATTCATGTTGTCCCCAAGAAGTCGGGCATCACGGTCATCACTAACGAGGCGAACGAGTTAATCCCTACTCGCACCCAAACTGGGTGGCGAGTTTGCATTGATTACAGAAAACTCAACGCCGCAACGCGGAAAGACCACTTTCCGCTACCTTTCATTGACCAGATGCTTGAACGATTGGCCGGACACGAGTACTACTGCTTTCTTGATGGCTACTCCGGCTATAATCAAATCCCCATCGCCGAAAAAGACCAGGACAAGACCACTTTCACTTGTCCTTTCGGCACGTTTGCATATCGACGCATGCCCTTTGGGTTATGCAATGCGCCCGCTACCTTCCAGCGGTGTATGATGGGAATTTTCTCTGACATGGTGGAAAAATTTCTAGAGATTTTCATGGATGACTTCTCCATCTTCGGCGACTCCTTTGACGAGTGTTTGCTGCATCTTGACGCTGTCCTTACCCGATGTAAGGACAAGAATCTCACTTTGAACTGGGAGAAATGCCACTTCATGGTGTGCGAAGGTATTGTCTTAGGACATATCATCTCGCAAAATGCCATAGAGGTTGACAAAGCAAAGATTGAGGTCATTTCCAATCTGCCTCCTCCCCGATGCGTCAGAGATATCCGAGCCTTCCTTGGCCATGCCGGTTTCTATAGACGGTTTATCAAGGACTTTAGCAAGATTGCTAGGCCCTTGACTCTTTTGCTGGCCAAGGATACACCATTCGACTTCAACTCGAGCTGTGTGACTGCCTTCGAGTCACTGAAACGCTCACTCACTTCTGCTCCCGTTCTCTCTTCACCTAACTGACGCACCCATTTGAGATTATGTGCGATGCATCCGACTTTGCCATTGGTGCTGTCCTTGGACAACACATCAACAAGATACCGCACGTAATCTATTACGCGAGCCGAACCCTGAACGACGCCCAACTCAACTATACAACAACTGAGAAGGAATTCTTAGCTGTTGTATTTGCTTTAGAAAAGTTCAGGCCCTACTTCATTGGCTCTCCAGTCATTGTCTACACTGACCATTCTGCTCTGCGCCATCTTTTTGCGAAGAAAGATGCCAAGTCTCGGTTAATACGTTGGATCCTCTTGCTTCAAGAGTTTGACCTTGTCATTAAGGACAAACGAGGATGTGAAAACGTAGTTGCCGACCATCTCTCACGACTTCCTTCTTCGCCTTCGCTTCCAATTCCGATCAACGACGTTTTCCCGGATGAACAGCTCTTGACAGTATCGTGCGAACCCTGGTTCGCAGATATTGTGAACTATTTGGCCACGGGATTACTACCGACTGAATGGTCGAGTCAGGACAGACTTCGCTTCTTATCCCAAGTAAAACACTTTTACTGGGACGAACCTTACTTGTTCAAGTACTGTCCCGACCAGATTATTCGTCGGTGTGTCCCTGATGAGGAATTCAAGAGTGTGCTGTCATTTTGCCACGATCAAGCATGTGGCGGGCATTTTGGGCCCAGAAAGACAGCTGAGAAGATCTTGCAATGTGGTTTCTACTGGCCACAACTTTTCAAAGACGCTCACGACTATTGCAAGACTTGCTCCCGGTGCCAACACATGGGCCGGATATCCCGGAAGAACGAGATGCCGCTCCAACCGATCTTGGTTGTGGAGATTTTCGATGTTTGGGGGATAGATTTCATGGGGCCGTTTCCCAGCTCTTTTGTGAACTTGTACATCCTTCTAGCTGTTGATTACGTCTCTAAATGGGTCGAGGCTGTGCCCAGCCGAACTAACGACAACAAGGTTGTCGTTAGGTTCCTTAAAGAAAACATTTTCTCACGGTTTGGGCACCCCCGAGCGATCATTAGCGACAATGGAAGTCATTTCTGCAATAAAACTTTCGAAGCCTTGATGCGGAAATACTCCATTAATCATAAGCTCTCTACACCCTACCACCCCCAAACCTGCGGGCAGGCCGAAGTTTCAAATCGGCAAATCAAGCAGATACTGGAGAAGATGGTTTCCAAGAACCGTAAGGATTGGTCTCTAAAACTCACTGATGCCCTTTGGGCATTTAGAACCGCTTATAAGACCGACCTTGGCATGTCTCCCTATCGGCTTGTGTACGGAAAATCCTGCCACCTTCCTGTCGAAATAGAGCATCGCGCATTTTGGGCGATACAGGAGCTGAATCTGTCTCTTGAGGATGCGGGCAGCCATCGGAAGCTGCAGTTGAACGAACTGAGCGAGCTTAGGGATGAGGCTTACGATAACGCGGTTGTTGTTAAGAACCGTACGAAGGTGTTTCACAATAAACACCTTTTGCGCAAAACCTTCGTACCTGGTCAGCAGGTATTGCTTTACGACACCCGACTTCACTTCCATCCTGGAAAGCTCAGATCTCGCTGGAAAGGGCCGTATTTTGTGCGGAATGTGTATCCGCAGGGCGCTGTGGATTTGGAAAATCCAAAGGACGGTTCACTCTTCAAGGTAAATGGACACCGATGCAAACCATACCTTAGCGCCGAACCATCAGAGGAGCTCCTGTTCCTACAGCAGCCGGTTTACCCGGAATGATCTTCCTCTGCCTACCTCCAAACTTCGGTTATCCAGCCAAGAACAGTGGACACTGTTCCAAATAAGTTTGGGGGTATGTACAAACCATTTTGTATATATTTGTGTATATTCTTTTTCTTTTCTTTAAAAACAAAAACAAATAAAAATTTATGTATCGCTAACCGACAATTTTGACCCTTCAAATGATCTCTTCATGCAACGACAGTGAGGACACTGTCCAATTCAAGTTTGGGGGTACACTCGGTACGCATTTCTTACCTTCGCTTTCATATGTATATTTTGCATCTGCATATTAATATCCATAAAATCCAAAAAAATTTGAAAAATTTCTAAAAATATAAAAACTTTTTTGTCAAGTTAGCTTGTGAAAGAACTCTGATTCAACATTTCGACGGTTTTTGTTTGAAAAAATAGGAATAACTAGATATTATGTTTGGATTTTGAAAACCTGTAAGATAACTCTCCTTTGATGTTAACTATAGCTGATATAAGTCTTTACATCACACTACACGTGTCGTTAGATTTTTGGAATTAGATGACAAGTCTTTCATGTTTAAACTTTTAAATAGATAAATGATTTTCTGAGGATCAAATAGGTTTGTTCTGAAATAAGTAATGTCAAGAATAGTTTATGAAGTAAAGCGAATATGAAGGAATGTTATTGATGCCGTAATTGGAGCTAAGTCTGAAAAATAACCCATCGGAAACTTGATTGGATTGATTACACACCAAACCCACTAAACACGTCTTTTATCCAAAAAAAATAATTGAACTGCCGGTTATATCTCCGTTCGTATTAAATCATCTGATTTTCACGCCAAACTGTCTTTTGTTTTTGGACCTAGGTAACTTGAGTAATTAAGTCCGCTGGGGTGTTTCTACACCTAATGCCCTAAAACCAACTGGTTTGGGTGCATTGGCCCAAAGCTCGCTAAGAAGCCTAGAAAGTCTAGTTTTAAAACAAAATCAAGCAAGTGTTCTCTCCGAGTTAAAATTCCTAACGGTTCTTTGTGTGAGAATAAGCTTGATAAAAGACAAGCTTTTATAAAAAAAATTTAATGGAGATATGAAGGTTTTATTCTATGATAAAGACTATTGCACGTTCACAGAGGTGTGTATGAAATGAAAACAAGAAAAAGGTGGAGTGAAGAATACGACTTAGTTTCCTGTTAAGGAAGATAGAAATTCTGAAGTTGAAACCTTACTGGAAAACGAAACTTGAAAAATACTTAACTCTTTATAAAACTTATGTGATCCTTTTAAAATTGTTATCTGGGCTTAATTGTGCGACATGATGACTTTATTCGACCTTTCGGGAACTTAACGACACTATTTGCACTGCACGTAAAGACATATAAAATCTGTAGTTAAATAAGAAGCGAGGTGTGAAAAATAAAGGTTCGATGGTCTAGACTTAGGATTATAGAGTTGTTATTTTCTAAAACAAAACTGTAGGATTTGAATCTTAGTTATTTTACAAAACCAACTTGACCGGATTTTGTGGGTAGTATCCGCTGAAAACCCTCAGGAGACAACACTCCTCCTACTAGGGGCACCTAGAGGTTTAACGGCTTGTTGCACATGCTCAGTGCAATCGCGTTCCCTGCGAAAGTGAGGTTAGGAAATTTTTTGTGAATAAATTGGCTTTGCTCGGGACGAGCAAATGATAAGTTTCGGGGTATTTGTTCATATCAGTTTTTTGCATTTTCATACCGCCCAATTTTTATCACATTGCATATCGGTAGATACTCTTGAGCCGTGTTTGCTAGTCAATTGCAGGATACAGGTTCTCGGTTCTAAAACGGTGAAATTCATGAAAAACACGACAAAAATCCGGGTTCCTGCCAACCACAGATAAAACACGGTTTCCGCTCTTCATCCGTATGTTGCCAGATACCAGTTTAGGAAGACAAAATGTCAAATCAATGTCACCTTCATGCACAAGGCTCAATGGCAACAACAAGTTCCAAGAAATCTACGCGGAGCTCGAAGCAATCATGCCAAATCTTGACAAAAAGTCCACCTTTCCCTCAACAGAAATTCTGGAAGAAATATGGAAGTATTTTCAGAAAACACATATGCCAGAATAATGTACACAGCAAACCAGGAAAGCCCAAAAAAAGCAGAAGCCCCAATTCCTCCAAAGGGCCGCGAATCCGCGGCCAAAGGGGGGTCTAGGCCGCGGATCCGCGGCCGTACTGGCGCCGTATGCGCAGGGTTTTGGGGGGTATTTTGGTCATTGTACAGGTGTTCTGGTGGTTGCCCTAGGTTTTCATTTTTTGGCCTATAAATAGCCCAGAACTTGGTGAAGGAAAGGGGTCCATTCTTGAATTTTCATTTTTGCCTAGGTTTAGTGTTTTTCTTCTTCCTCTTCTCACCTCTTCTCCATTAAACTTGTAGTGAGCTTTTGAGTGAAGAGTGATGAATAAAGAAGAACCATTTATTATCATGCTTGTCTCTTTACTTTGTTAATTGTTGTAATTTTAATTCGTTAAGTAGTTGTTGTTATTTCCTTGTTGTTCCTTTCTTCTCTCTTTTTCTTTATCATTCATACGACAATGATACTTACGCTCGATCCTCGCCAAGGTGAGGTCGCAAATAGTTAGTCGTGTTCTTCTAATCTCCTTCTTTCTATCTTCCTCTTTTGTTTTGTTTTGTTTTTCCTTATCATGAAGTGTGAGTAGTTTTTATACTTGTTAGGGTAGGATAAGGGAAGTTTGAGAGAAGGAAATCTCTCTCAATCTTTCCTTGCCCAACAGCTTAAATCAACTCCCGTTAATTGAACCACAATCCGCTCCTTACGGCACCCTATCCTACATGATAGCGGTGATTCCTTAGTGAGACCGGTTGTGGTTGAATTAACCGGAGGTTATGGATAAGAGCCAAGAACGGACGGACAAGCACCAAAAGGAAGGACTTATGCGTTGGAAAGCCTAGCTTATACTCGCAAGTTCCTTCCTAGTCGTGCTAATCCCCGTTGTTGCCGATTACCGTAACACCGATATTAAGAGGGGCAACGAAAGATGTGGAGACTCCTAACTCAAACTAACCTAATCCTAACCCTAACAAGCTCGCTTTAAATATCAACTCAGCAACTCCCACGACTAGGGACCTTTTAAGGATGTCCTTATAGACTCCAGCTCTCACGTATACGATCGCCCTCATACTGCTGGTAGTCAAGCAAGAATCCTAAGGGCTCTATCAACGTGTAATAGCGACTCGTAAGGTCACCTAAAGCAGTACACGATGATAAAGATAAACCAGATAGCATACTATCATCTCGAGTAAGACTATCCCACCGGCATAGGTCCTCCCTCAATCATTGCAATCACGTGCCTGTGATCCAATAATTGACTCTGAGGGCACTATATCCAACAATCTTCTACTGAGTGATGAAGATACCGAGTTCGTGATTTCGAGTCCGTGTGAGAGACTTCGGATAGACCGTAGCCGAGAACATTGCAGTGCGCAGATAGAGACGTGACGTCGAAGAGGACGACGATACAGATAAGCGGGATGAGAGGTATGTGCGAGACGCCGTTGAGCTGTTGTTACTCCCCGTTAAGATTAAAGGTCGGATATGCATACAGAGGTCGGCGCCAGTGACGTGCTTCTTTACGAGTGGTCGTGTGGATTGATCGAGAAAAGACCAGAAAAGTGCCAAAACGGAATCGTTCCCGTTAGTATATCTGACAGGGCCGATGAGCCGGAGGATAGCGAGATCGTTAATCTGCAGGGAAGATAAAGAACCAGAGACAGAGGAAGCCAGACCGTGAGAAAGAGACAAGTAGATATGTTGCGCTGCTAACATTGGATGTACCGGAACCTTCTCGACCTTGACGGAGGATATGCCGACGACGGTATTTTTTTATCTGCGATTTTGTGATTCGATTATCAGGTATCCGTCACTTTGGATTTCGGTATTTTGGGGGATCTATTCGCATGATTTAGTCTTGATGACCGAGTTCCATGATATTTGATTTTGTGCACCATGGTTGCACCTACTGGGTATTTATACCTTGCGCATAGTTATTATTCTTGAGATATTGATTGTGATTTCATGCCTATTTTATGCCGGTGATTTGATCTACGCTTCCAGCATAGTTTTCATGCACTTTTAGTGTTTTGATTTGAATTGTGCACGCTGATGCACACGGTTGTGAGATTTTCCATCGCGATACACCTGATTTTAATTGAGCCGCATTATATCGTCGACTTTGACCCTGATATTTATGATTGATTCTTGCACTCCGTGCTTTTGATTGGACTTACGCATGTTCGGTGCTTGCTATTGGATTTGGTGATTCCGTGCATGTTGAGTGTGCAAGGCTTAGATTTTCATTCGTGCACGATGGATGCACCGATTTGGATTTTCGCGCATGTTGGGCGCATGTTTTGATATACGATTTTGGTGCACACCAGATGCACTAAATCGAGATTTTTCGTGCATGTCAGATGCACCTGATTTGGCTGTCAGGCACATACGTTGCCTATAACAGATGCTTCGTGCACAACCGTTGCACATAGATGTTGTTTTGTGCACCTGTATGGCACATATATGGATTTTGATTTCCGTGCGCACCGGACGCATAGGGTATTCTTACATACATTTTGGGATGTACTTTTATGGAGCAGTACGTTTTATGATATTTGCTATGTGTTTTCGTACTAAGCAGGACTAGTCAGAGGAAGTACCTGGATATATTTTGCATGCATTGATAGTTATCGAAGGGATTTCCAAGGGCGAGCTATAGTCTCAGTATATACCTACCTGTCCGATATGACACGAACGTTTTAAAAATAAGGAAACCCTTCTAAATTGTTTTCAAAACGGCGGAACGTACATTGTAAACAAATTATATATACATATATGGTTATTTTTTTATGAAAGACGTCCGCCACTGTGCAGTGTTATGCGCATCGCACAGCGACTTAAAAGATTTGGCATGCATTTACTTCAGCTAATTACATGTATAGATTCGATATTTACATGTATAGTTCTGGTTTATATCGTATTGGTTTTGTATTGGATTTGACATTTGTGACTTTACCGTAACTCCGATGATTGCAGATGCTTGACGGAGTTTTGCTTTTGTGTTATCTGCTCATTATCCATGCGCATACATTGCGCTATGATGCATTTTATGTATTGATGATTTCGGAACCCTGAAGACTTAGACTTTATATCGAAATGTTTTAGAATTAGGGGGTTTAAATTTAAATTCGGGTACCGAATTTCTTTAAAGGGGGTAGATTGTAACATTTCAAAATAATAAAATATTATTTTTGGGAATTTTTATAATTTAATATTATTTTAATGAATATTTTAATATTTCGGTATAATTAAATGCAAATAAATGGGGAAAATTTTGGAAAAATTTTGGAAAATTCCAAAATAGGGTATTCTATGGGATTATGCCATTTTAATGTTTTTGCGATTAGTTTGACACTAATTTAGTGCTAATCGCGATTAAAAATCGCTAATCGGTTTTTTGGCATTTTTGTGCAAAACATGCACATATCTTTTTCTACACTTGTGTTACATTTTTCTTGCCATGGTTGTTCATTTGGGTTCACTATTTGAGTGAGAAGGAAATTGAGGAAAAAGAAAATGGAAAAGTAATATAATATGAGGGTTGGTGAGAGAGAGAGAGGTATGGGTTATTTTGACCAAAGACTTAGCCATTCTCTTCATTCTTTCCCTCGTTTCTCTCCCTCTTTCTCCATTACTGCTGCTGCTCCTGCTCCTCATTCTCCCCCTCTTCAAAGCCCCAAATCATCTTCAAAACTACACCAAAACCCTAATTCCATTTCACTAAAAAGGTGCACGAGCCCAAGATCTACACATTGGACCAAGAAAGCAAGGATTTTGGCCACTAGAGGAAACTCAAGAATTCTCTTGAGTTGCAAATAAGGTAAATTTCTGGATCTTTAGCTTGGTTTATGCATTACTTATACCCCATGTTTAGTTTAGAACTGATTATTATGTGTTTTGGTGGACTTAAGGAAACCTAGTTAGGGTTTAAGGAAATTGTGAGTTGTCGTGTGAAATTGAGCTTAGTGGAGGCTGTACAAACACCCTAGTGATGGAATTGAGACCCAAACCTGAGATTTGAGACCCGGAATACAGATTTAGAAGCCGATATCGGAGATATTGTGAAATCTGGGTGTGTATTTAGGAATCTGCTATCACCCCGAGACCCCTAAAATAAAATTGAGCTGACAGTGAGTCGTGCAGGCACCTAGGAAGCTACCACCATGACCCGAGCCCTTAATTCAAATCCCAGGCCGCAGATTTAATCATTCTGGCCACAATTTGCGGCCAGAGTAGAGGGGAATGGGTTCATTTTTGTTCCAGGGCTCATTTTGCACTAAATTAGACCCCTTCTATATGCAGTTTTGGCTGATTGTCACCTGGGGAAAATCTGGAAGCATTTTGGTGTGTTTTAGGCTATGTTTTCCGTATTTTAAAATGCACTTTCTTCATATTTGGATTTGTATTTGGTTGTCGGGTGTTCGTACATCGACAACAGAGATTGGTTGATTGATTTGCACGTTTAGGCTATAGGTTTCAACCTATGAGCACACTGTGTGCTGTGTCGGTTTTCTGCATCGATTTTAATACGTATTGCGACGGTTTATTATTGTAGGTACCCTCGCAAGGATTCCGAGGCGAAGAAGCGCGGCGTCATCGATTTCGGCGAGCGAAGACTAAGTGAGTAGATTATATCTACGGGGGAAGTCGGGTGGATGGCGTATAGCACCCCCGCAGTCCGTGGTGATATATACGAATACGTATACACACATATAATTATTATATGTTCTTTGAGATTATTAATGATAGGATGGATTGATTTAGTGTATTGCGAAACCCTAGAGTAGGGGTTGCTCCCATACACGCACGCACGCACTTGCATACATACCATCTTTCGCATGTGTATATAGGAATATTATATTTGTTTGTGTTCACATGGGTATGGGACTATGTGTACATATACTGGATTATGAGGATAGTACTTGGGATGTGAGTTGAGTCGATGAGATTCGATTTGAGTTCGTGAGATCGGTGATATGACAGGATTCGTACAGGAGATACGACGGAATGCTTTGGCGGGCTTTGGGACGTGTGTTTACACATGCATTTATATAGATGGTATCGATTGTACTAGACTTAGATCTGTACCCTAGATTACCTGATATGTGATGAGATAATGTGATATTGACCCGTACCCAGCTATTGGGATGTCGTACGACAATTTACCGTACGAGCCTATATTGATGATAGATCCGCGCTCATGACTCGAGGATGTTATATCGTTTGTGATACCATTGAGGCGGGATTATTGACTATTATATTTATATATATATCGACTCAGATGTAGGTGGTTTCCATACCCCTCTCGATTGACTTGATAGTTGGGTCCGTAGTTCGCATAGTAGGCGTTAGACTAAACCCGAGTCATACCTATTTCAAAACTAACGAATCGGGGATATTTTAAGGATAGGCGAAAGGGATTCTATGGATATTTTCAAACGACACATCTTTTCTTAAAACACCGTAGCCCTTATTTTACCAAAAACCCTGATTCGTCTTATTTCAAAAGGCAAGGCTGCATGATATATTTATTGAGGTAGATTCTTCACTGTTGCGTTGATTATTTGATTCCGCATATTCATGCTATTTGCATTGCATTGCTTGTGTTTATTGATATATTACAATCATGCTGCTAGGACACCAGCACCATTACCGATGATGTGTATGTACCACGTACACTTACTTGCCAGCTCACACACATCTTTATCGGTAATTGCCATGTCACTACACAGTAGTATTACTGCATCAGGATATGACCCTTGTATGTGCATACTATTATTCCATGCTGCATGATATACTTGCACTTCATTTATATGTCACATACATCATGCTTTCTAATTATGCGTATTGAGATATGTTGTTTCCATGATATTTCTGTATTTAGGAACCGCGGGTATTTCAAAAGAGAATATGTAATCGTTTTAAAATCCCGGTTACCCTTGATATGATATTTCAGTGAGTCCACCATATGTTTTCTCGGTGCTGTGAGCGACATGTGAAACCCGATTCGAGGAGGCGGATGAGGCCGATTGCGGGTACATGGTGGACCCGGTATGGTACCCCGGGGCAAGAACGGTTTCGCTGTGTAGTAGACGGTGAGCCTGGCAGTGGGACCACTACCTACCGGTGATTGGCTGGACCTGGCGGTTATCCGGAGGATACCGACCAGAGTCGATAGATGGATATGGGCGTACTACTGGGGCCGAGGGCCGATTCCGCAGACGGAGCCCGTGGGCTGATCCGGACAGACGGAGCCCGTGGGCTGATCCGGACAGACGGAGCCTGATATATAAGGATTCACGTGCCGATACTGGGCACAGCTTTCATGATGTTTTCGAGTGTCGATGCTGGGCACTCCGATTCCATGATTTTGACGTGTCGCGAGGGACACAGGTGGTTTATATCCTCATATTTCCATGCATATGCTTTATGACATTTACATGCATGATGCTTATTGTCATTGGGTGACGAGTGAATGGGATCCACGTACATGCAAATTGATTATATTGATCATACCTCATATTTATGATATGCTATTACTTGAGGCACTGGCACGAGTACTTGGCACTACACTCATACATAGAGATTACATTGCCAGTTTAGCATGCTTCAGATTTATTCATATTGAGGTTTATATATATCTGATCGTATTGACCTAGGATGGGTCATACATTCGATCTCTGCTTGTAGATATTTTCTACTCACGAGTTGGCAACTCACCCCCGTTGTGCCATAATTCTTGCAGGTTTTTGCCGTACAGTTTCCATAGCGGCTTTTCTGGCACACTGCTTCCATATGGATGACTTTCTTTGGTAGGTGGGTTCTTTTGTATCAGAACCGCCATTGTACATGTATTATTCATTGTACCTAGAAATTCCATCAACCAAAACTTGTATATTATTTCAGACTTAGAGACAGTGATGTATTATTTCGACCTTAGAGTCGCGCTTGTAGTATTATGGTTTTCTGGCTGTTTGAGCTTCTTTTTGGGTTTTGATCCTCGCCCTTTGGCGTTGTATATTATTATTGCTTGCGTGGTTGTGACCGTCGATTGACGAAGAGCTAGCTCCCACTTGGGGATGCCTTTTATCATTTTATATATATATTTCTTGTGTACCCCGTTCGGGGCCAGTTTTTACAAAGGAAACTCTGCCGAAATTTTCAGAAAAAACTATACATTTTAAAAATGCATATTCGGCTTGGTTATTTAAAAACCATGATTTAAAACATATTTTCTTCATTCCTTTAAACTAGCTTTCTTTATTTACTCCCTAAAAGGGTTTTAGATTTCTGGGCTTTTGGCTTACTTGGATTAGATGGGGTCCTATAGACTTCATATGATTCAAGTGCCAGTCACGCGCTATTTCGGGTCGTGACAATCATGTGACCCAAGAAATCAACGCTGTGAAGCCAAAAAACGTACTTGGAGAATTTCGCGAACAGCTGGTGCTCATTCAAAGTCTGCAATGTGATCCGCAGGTGCTACTCGTGCTCCTCTCGGCTCCGGGAAAACACCAAAATATCGTCAATAAACACGATGATGAACAGATCTAGATACGGCCTGAAAATGCAGTTCATCAAATCCATAAACGCGGCTGGTGCATTGGTGAGTCCGAACGACATCACCAAAAACTCATAGTGTCCATAACGCGTGCGAAAAGCCGTCCTCGGAATATTCTCCTGCCGCACCCGCAACTAATGGTAACCCGATCGCAAGTCAATTACGAAAAGTATCCCGCACCCTGAAGCCGGTCGAACAAATCATCGATACGTGGTAAGGGATATCTGTTCCATACGGTAACCCTGTTCAGCAGGCGGTATTTAATGCACAAGCGCAAACTGTCGTCTTCTTCGCGACGAACAGGAAAGGAGCACCCCACGGAGAAACATTAGGTCGAATAAGCCCTTTATCTAACAAATCCTGCAACTGATCCTTCAGATCTCTAAGCTCCGCCGGGGCCATCCGATAAGGCGGTATGAAATAGGCCCCGAGCCGGGAATCAAGTCAATGCAGAAATCAACATCGCGCTCAGGCGGTAGCCCAGGCAGCTCGTCAGGGAAGACATCAGGGAACTCACACACAATCGGGACCTGGTCCAACGGAACCTCTGCATCTTAAGTATCACAGACAGATGATAAGAATCCCTGACATCCCTTCCGCAAGAGCTGACCGGAGCAAAGAGACGAAATCAAGCCGGGAAGGGTGACACTGCGGTCTCCCTTAATAACAAGGACCGGCTCTCCCGGAAAGCTAAATCTGACTGCCTTCTCACGGCAGTCCACAGATGCATAAGAAGTGGTTAGCCAGTCCATGCCCAGAAGCACATCAAAATCCAACATATCGAGGAGAATCAAATCAACCGATGAATCCCTCTCCCCGATACGAACGGAACACAATCGAAACAAAAAACGAGCGACAAACGACTCGCCTACCGGATTAATAACAACAAGCGGCTGATATAATGATGATGACTCATGGCCCAACATTGGTGCAAAGTGTGTAGATACATACGAATGTGTGGAACCTGGGTCGAATAATACTCGCGCGTCGAAAGAACATACTGGTAAGGTACCTATCACAACGGCATTGGATGCCTGCGCATCCTGCTGAGTCAAAGCGAATACTCGGGCCTGTCCCCCACCAATAGCTGGCTGACCTCTGCCTCTGCCTCTGCCTCCTCGTCCTCTCTGAACAGGACCGCCGCGTCCACGGCCTTCCGGGGTGTCAAACTGACGTGGAGCACTACCGGGGATAGGAAGTAGAGCTCTCTGATGAGGTGGTGAAGGTGGTAAAGTCACGTGTGGGGCTGTCGCCGCTCCCTGTCGTCTCACCATACAGTTTCTGACACGATGGTGCGAGCTCCCACAACCAAAACATCCTGGCGATGCCTGCTGTCCCTGCGAATAAAAACTAAATAACTAACCCCGTCCAATTCCTCTGCCGCCACCATCTCTCGGAAAGAATCAGTCACCATGCCTTTGAGCTGGCATATTTGTATGAATCCTCTTCGGCCCAAAAACGGCGAAGTCTCTGAAATACACGCCTCCATCCGTAAGGCCGTGTCCATAACAGCTGCATAAGTGTCGAAGTGATTGGCGCCGATGGCAAGAAATAACTGGGTGTCAAGTCCTTGCATAAACCTCTTTACCCTCTTCTCTTCAATATCAACCAAGTTCGGAGCATATCTGGACAACTGCGTAAACTGGACATCATACTCGGACACTGTCATCCCTGGAGTCTTGCGCAAAGCCTCAAAACTACGAGCTCGAGCATCACGAACGCTCTAAGGAAGGAAACAGGCAAGAAATACTGCTGTGAACTCGGCCCAAGTCATAGGAGGTAGACCTGCAGCTCGACCTCTCTCGACCGACTCACACCATGTCTGTGCAAGGCCCTCTAGACGGAAACTCGTAAGCTCCACCCATCTGTCGTCGGAACAACTGAGCGAATGTCAAATCCTAGCTAATTTTTCAAGGAATGTTTGCGGGTCCTCCACTGCATTTGTGCCTGTGAAGACTGGGGGTCTCAGCCTCATGAAATCCTGTAGTGATACTGGAATAGACACGGTATTAGTAGTAGAAGCAACTGTCTGGGCAGCAGGTACTATCGTAATCTGTGCTTTTGTAGGCACATCCTCCGATCTCGGTGCACGACTGGCCTCTACTAAGGATCGCACCATCTGTCGCAACTCCTGCATACCTCCCATCATCTTTCGTAACTCCTCCATACCCGACTCTAGCCTATCCTTGCGCCCTGGGAAAGGCGGATCAGTCTGTCCCTGGGGAGTAGGTACACCGTCCTGCTCGGTTTTCGTCTCGGACGAGCCTGCTCAGATCTCATCTCGGGCGGCAGCCCTCTATGCCCTCGTAGCCTTCGGCGGTATAGTGGCTGGTACAGGAAACAGGATGGTAAGAACAGTGCAATAGAATTATAGGATACACGGAATTGAAGAAGGATTTTCAAGCAAGTATATCCTAAACTCACTTAGGCGGAATACAGTATCGCTAGTATACCGCGGACATACACGCGCTATGTTACCTTGCTTAAGTCACTTACTCCATCTACCAAAGGGTCAACCTACACTCAGAAAGGTAAAACCTATCGCTCTGATACCAATTTTGTCACGACCCGAAAGGTACAAAACGTGACTGGCACTTAAATTACGAAACGTCTCACGGCGTACGCAATCTAAGTAAGCCAAAGCCCAGAAATCATAACCCATTTAAGCAATAGAGTAAAGAAAACCAAATTCATTGAAAGCGATTTTAATCCAATAGGTCACATCAAGCTTTTTAAAAGAAAAATCCATTTTCCAGAAAATCGGGCAGAGTCTCCTTTGTAAAAACTGGCCCCCCAAAACGGGTAGAAAACATGAATATATATATAGATAACATGAAATAAGGCATCCCCAAGCGGGAGCTAGCTCTTCGCCGAAGCGGCCTTAAATCACACGCAATATAAATCATCAATGTGCAAAATAAGTATAAAAGGCACAAGTAATAAGCATCATGTCGACTCAAGTGAGCTCGACCCCAAAATACAACATAAAAGTCCACAAATCTCACTTCCTCATCTAGGTCAATATACATCAATACAATAACAGGTACAGTAGATACAGTAGATGGAGTACTCTAGATACAATTAATATACAAGTTGGAAACAAAATAATATCATAACCCACCTATGAGCAAAAGTCTCAAGTCCAGGCAAAAGGAGTAAAAGGAGCAAGTGCGTCCGCCGCTACTGTGCTGATGGAGCGGGCCTACAAAAAGGCTATAGCACAACGGGGGTGAGTTGCCAACGCGTGAGTAATATATAACATCTATGGACGCAAGTGTCATAACATCAACATCACTGATATGGCTTGATACACTAGCAGATATGCATGCAACATGAATCAATGTACAATACCAATCTGGCATGATATACTAGCAGGTATGTATGCAACATGAATCAACTCGTGATCTGAATATGTGGATATAAGAAATCATTATTTTCTTCTTAGAAATCTCTTTTGAAATATCAATAGAATCAACAGAAATCCATGTCCAGTATCGACACCTCAATAACTATCTCAAATCTCATGTATCCATATCACAGTATCTCTGGCCCCAGCCGTCCGGCTGACCCATCTTAAAATATCAATATCTCAACATCTCACGGCCATGGTCAGTATCCTCTGAATATCCGCCGCGTCAACAATCACCGGTAGGTAGTCTGCCCCTACCAGGCTCATCGTCTACACCTCGATCTTCTTGCCCCGGGGTACCTTACCAGGCCACCATGTACCCAAGACGGTTCATCCAACTCCTCGAAACGGATCTCGAAAACCAACAGAAAACTCATGGTGGACGACACATGTATCATATCATGAGAAAAACCGCAACTTTTAATGTTTAAAATAATATCAGGTTTATTAAATCCTTGCGGGTTTTTCCCAAAATCTCATAAATCTCAAGTGCTGAAATCCTTAAGAAAATCATCATAAATGCACATGTCAATGATAATGGATGCCTATAGTATCAACAAATCGAACTGCAATGTTTGACTAATAGGCTAGGCATGAACGAATGATGAATGAGGTACATGCATATGAATAACAATCCTAAATGTTCATCCTGAGGAATTTAAATGCATTAGCACAGGTTTAAGCATTATATATAGTGAAATTGTTCTAGATTTCAGGTTATACAAGTTATCTAGTGTTGTGGAATAGCAATTACCAAGGCGTGTGTGTCCGCATGAATAGTGCTCGTGCTGCATAAAAACCCTGGCAATGGTGCAAGTGTCCTATGAAGTGAGTTCGCACATGTATGTGAATATATAGGATCATAAATGCAGCAAGATGTTCAAGTAGGCACTATACTCATAAATACTATTACGACAAGAAGACTTTTAAATTATCCAATCTATCGGGCGTCTTGTGCCATCCAAATGATTTTCCCCCGTAGATGTTACATCTACTCACTCGTGACTTGGTGCTAGCCGGGTCCAACCACCGGTTTTCCCTTCCACGCCACGTTCGACGTCTCCGCGATCGTCCCTAGAAACACACAAGGGATACACATAAGGATAAATCCTGCCAAAAATGCGATATCACGATCAAGGGAAAAACTCTCATTGGAAACTAAACGCGCGTACACTCGATAAGTCAAAAAGTGTATAACCTCACCAGAAACCACCCCGACTCGCTATGTCGCACAGTGCACCACAGACCCAACATACAAAACACACGTGTCGCATGAGTTAAAAAGTATTGAAAAAGGGTTTTAAGTCCTAGATTTTGACTCGAGTGAAAATATAAAAAGTTGCATATACCAAAAACCCTAATTATACAGCAGACTCCCACAGACCCAACCCCAACATTAGACTCCCTCATCTGGCCGCAAATTGCGGCCAGAAAGAATAAAACTGTGGCCAGAAGATGGGTAGGGGGTCTCGTGTTCTGTATGTGTGATCCAGGTCTAAAGAGTATGCTCCAGTTAACTCCGATTTTTCCTGAAGCACTCGGGTCAACAGCAGATCTTAAAATGGCCAAAAGTCTACATTAAAATGCTAATTTACACTAAATTGAAACAATCTAGTATTTTAATGAAATCTAAAGCAAAACTTAGTTTAAATGGCCTTAAAAACACTTAGTCAAGCTACTCTAGCCATAAAAATCATCACTCGGCCAAATCTCCACTTAAATCACAATTCTAGCACTAAAATCACATTAAACTCTAATTAAAGCTTAACAACCGTATTCTTTAGCAAAGCAAGAGGTTAAGTTTAAAAATTATACCTCACTTGATCCTAGGTGCAAGAAGACGGAGAAGAAAGAGGAGGAGGGGGTGAGCTCTTGCTGCAGCTGCTGCTGCTGTTGTTACTGCTGTTGCTGTTGCAAATGCTGCTGTTGCTGTGATGCTGATGCTACTGCTGATGATGCTTCTGAAGCTGTTGCTGCTGTTGCTGATGCTGGGTGTGTGTGTGAGTGAGAGGGAAAGAGAGATATGAGAAAGAGAAATGAGAGTGAGGAAATGAGTGGAAGTGTGAGGGTGTTAGAGGGTGAGGGTTTTAGAAAAAGGGGGTGAGATTAGTAGAGCCATACCTCAAGCCATCACTCCCTCTCTCTCTCCTTACTTAAGTCAACCCCCCAAAAAATTTTTTTTTTTAAAAAAACAGTACACTTAATTAACTCATATTAACCTAATTAAATGGGTTAATCCACCATGGTTATCTAAACTTTGTTTAACCCCAAACTTAACCCTAGTTAACATACACATATATGTGCAGTCCAAATTAAATTCTAATAAAATATTCATAAATCCAGATAAAATATTTGAAAACCGTTTTTTAAAAATTTTTACTAAAAACCCCACATTAAAACAAAAATAACCACTAATCACATTCTAAGGTGTTACAACTACGAAACCAACTCGAGAGCAAAACCTACACAAAGACACGAACGACATCGGCACAACCTTAGCTAGGAACGCAAAGCGACACAACTACCAAGCCAACACTCTGATCGTACCGATCACACATTCACATCACAGTAATAAACATAGAATCTAACAAAAATAACATTGCAACGTTCAAAGAAATACACGCCAAAACTTACCGAAATCTAGTAAGCAGCATATAACATTTTAGCACCAAACTACAAGTTTTACCAAAACTAGAATTTACAAACATCACAAAATAGCAAGGTTAAACCATTTAAACCTTTACTATAATTTTAAATCTCACTAATTAGGATTAGCAAAAGTCTACTTTGTAACTAAACTAATTAGGTAATTAGGAAAAGTATCATCTAACAAATTAGCATCTTGGTTTAGTTTTCATTTGTCTAAAATTATCAAAACCCTAATTTAATTAACAAAACCCTAATTTAATTAACAGAACCCCTACTAAAAATTCTAAATATGGAATTATAAGATTAATTTAACATCTAAATAAGCTAATTAAAGTATTAACACCACATAAAGAGATTAGGGTTTGGATTTATACCTTCAAAGAAACACAACTTGAAACTAGAAAATCCAAAGATTAGCCTCCAAAAACCAAGACTTTTGTGAAGATCCAAGCTTGATTAGTGATGGAGAAAAATGGGTAATGATTATATTTGAATTTGTATGATTTATTTAGGATTTTGATGGATTTATTTGGACTTGGAATGAAGAAATAGGGTGAATTCAAAAATAGGCAGCAAAGAATAAGTGGCCGGCGAAGCTTCAAAGAGGTGGAGATTTGTGGAATTTTGTAGAAAATTCTAGAAGAAAAATTCAATAATTGCACAATAAAACAAAAAAGCTTTATGTCATCATTTTCTTTTCATTAAAATTTCAATTTAAACCTCAAATATCTAGATATTTAAGGATGGTTGGATTAGCAAAATATCTTGTAATTAGATTAGCAATGATTCACATTAGAAGTAATTAACCCAAACCAAAAAGTAATTACCATAAATAAAGTGCACAAATAAAATATTAAAATAATATTTAATTAAGGAAGAATTCTATGTGAACCAAAACTTCCAATTGACCCCCAAAGTCCGCGCACTAGCTCCATTCTAGCTAAACTAGGTGCCGACAAGTTTATACAGAAGTTTGATCACAATCGGGTTAAAACGGAAAACACCGACTATTTTACCCTAAAAACGGAAAATTTGCAAAACGATATCTAAAACGTTACAATCTTTCCTCCTTAAAGAAATTCGGTCCCCGAATTTAAAATTATTACTAAGCGTTCCTTCAAAGAGATGAGTACAAAACTCCCAAATCTCGTTCCCAGCCTCCCAACTGATCACCTTAGCATACGGCTACGCCAAAGAACCTTCACATATAGCAAGACCCTTGACCAAAGTCTCTCCACCTGTCGATCCACAATAACAATCGGCTACTGGTGAACGAAAGATCGCCTCCAAAAGAATGGTCTGGTGCTGAATCATGTGAGAATGGTCATGAAGGTATTTGCAAAGTATCGACACAAGGAAAATGGATGAATACACAATAATCTGGGCGGAAGTGTCATATTATAGGCAACGGAACTAACTTGCTCGAGGATCTCAAAGGACCAACAATCTGGGACTAAGCTTCCCAAAACTCAACATACCATTTCATCAGAAAAATCCGTAGGAATATATAATCTCCCATCGCGAACTCAAGTCTGTGACCACCACGGTACACATAAGACTTCTGTCTACACTGGGCTACTCTCATCCTGACCTGAACCAACTGGATCATCTCCGAAGTCTCTAGACTAGTTGGGGTCCAAAATCCTACCCACGCAGAGTCAGAAAAAAAACAGACTGGCGATCGACACCACCTAACAACAAAACCTGAAGGTTTCCAATTGGAATGTCTCTTGATAACAGCTATCGAAGGAGAAACCTAACAATGGCAAGTGACGATCCTAACTGCCAACAACAATTAGTACGCATGCACAAGTATATCCTCCAGAGTCTGTATAGCCCGCTCTCACAAGACCATCATCCTAGGGATGGAAAAGCGAAACTAAAGCTCAACCAGTACCCAAGGCTTCCTGAAGCTTCTACCCAAGACGGCAAGCGAACAGGGAGCCTCTATTGGATACAACATAAGAAGGAACTCTGTGCAACGCACAACTTAAGAAAGAACAACTAAGCGAACTGAGCATAACCGGACAACAAACACCAAATGGAGTCATACCCTGACTAAACCTGGGTAGACACCACAACGACATTCATGGAGATTTGCTCCCATTCCCACTCTAGAACGGTTAAAGGTTGCAACTCTCCAGCCAGTCTCAAGTGCTCAACCTTAGCTCACAACAAGACAGATACCTTAAAACGAAATCCGAAATTTTTCTCTTCATCCCTGCCCACCCGTAACTATCTCACAAGTCACGTCACATATTGCTGAACTTGAATGAACACAGAAAGCCGAATGATGTGCCTGCTCTAGGATTTCGCGTCTCTACCCATCAGTAACAGGTACACACAAACGCGTCCCTAAACATAGCACACCCTAGTCACAAATCAATGACTCCGAATCTTTACCCAGCCAAGTATGCTCAAGAATTTCTGACGAACGAGCATCGGCGGGTTGTGCCTCGCGAAAGCGATTAAGGAAAAGTGGACGGGTATGGACAAGAGCAAGCTGTTCCCTCGGTAGAGGCGAACATTAAGCTGTACTCAATGATCGCACAAGAACTATAAATCTGCAGAAGACTGTCTCAACACTCAAAACCCGCTGCAGGAAGATGTACATTAAGCTCTGGTGGTCCGTGAAAATCTGACATGACTCCCCGAACAAGTAGTGTCTCCAATCACTGATACACGACCACCGCGGCCATCTCCAGATCATGAGTGGGATATCCTGCTCGTACTTCCTCCAACTGTCGGGAAGAAAAAGCGATAACTCTATAGTGTCACCTCAGTACACAATCGAGCACCACTCGCGAAACATCACAGCCAAAAACTATTCTAGAACAACTTCTCCTGTAACAAAGTCGCCCGAACCAGAAAGCAAAGAAAGAACTGGTGCAGATGTCAACCGAGTCTTCAACTGCCGAAAACTCCGCACGCATGCCTCAGTCTAAAGAAAAGAACCCTCTTTCCGGCCAGTTCAGTTAACGGTGCAGCGATACACTAACAATCCTGCACGAAACGGCGGTAAAAACCTGCTAAGCCCAAAGATCTGCGGAACTCCGTCCCGTACACAAGTCTGGGCCAAATCTGTACGGCCTCGGTCTTCCTTGGAACCATACTTAACCGTCTCCCGTAACTACAAGACCTAGGAGTCAACACAATCAAGCCTGAAGGAACACTCCGAGAATTTAGCAAACCGCTGGGGCTCTCCCAATATCTGCAAAGCAAATCTTCAAGCGCTGCTTCTGTTCCTCGCGACTCTTGGAATAGACCAGAATGTCATCAATGACACAACAATAAACTGGTCGAGGAACGGCCTGAAGAAATTTGGTTCATCATATCCACGAATGCTGCTAGGGTATTGGTGAGTCCAACGACACCACCAAGACCCATAAAGCCATAGCACGCACAAAAGCAGTCTTCGGAATGACACCACTCCGAACCCGCAACAAATGGTGACCAGATCCCAAACAAACTTAGAAATTGTCTCGCACTCTGGAGCTGATCGAAGAAATCGTCAATGCGAGGTAAATGATACCTATCCGCACCGTAAGCCAGTTCAATCGACGATAAATCAATACACAAGCTCAAACTGCCATCTTCCTCATTGACGAACAGAATATGAGCTCCTCAAAGCGAAACACTCAGATGCACAAGCCCCACAACAAACAACTTTGCAGCTGATCCTTAAGCTCCCTAAGCTTCGCCGGCTCATTTGGAACAGCGTCTGAAAACTCTCGCACGATAGGAACCCGGTCCAACAAATCCACTGTGGCTCCGGTATCATGAATGAAAGCCAAGAATCCTCGACATCCTTTCCTCAAAAGCCGACTAGCGAAAAAGGCTGAATTCAAGCAGTAAGAGGCGGCACCACTGTCCCCCTGCACAACGAGAACTGATTTGCTGGGAAAACAAAACCTGACTGTTTCCTCGCGGTAGTCCACATACGTCTAGCACGTAGCTAACCAGTCTGTGTCCAGGAGAACGTCAAATCCAACATCTCTAGAAGGATCAAAACGACGGACGAATCTCTATCTTCTATCCAATTGGCACACAATCGAAATACGTGTCGCGCAACAAAAGAATTACTGACTGAAATTAACACAACAACGGCTGATCTGGCTAACACGACACTCGTCCCAAACACGGCACAAAGTGTGTAAAACAAACAAGTGCATCAAAAGAACATACGAATTAAGAATACCTGCAAACTTTGCATTGGCGCGTCCCGATGAGTAGAAGCAAACTCTCGTGTCTGCCCCCTACCTGGAACTGTCAAAACTCTTCCTCTGCCAACCCGTCTTCTCAAAACAAACCCTCGGCGTCCCCGACCTCTCTGAACATGGGTCTGATGCAGTACTAAGGAACAATCCCTGATGAGGTGATGAAGGCTCCCGCACCAGAAACATCCACATGGCGACTGCTGACCCTCCTGGGGATGAGAGCTGAATGACTGTCCTCATCCTAAGCTTCTGCTACTCCCGCAACAGTCACAAAATCAGTCTCGACGACTACGCCTTTGTCTCTGGACTGGTACACCGGTACGAGTCCTCCACTGTTCCGAAACTCCCAAAATCTCGGGAAGACGTGCCTCGTCAACTGGGGCTGCATCCACTGGTGCTATGTAAGTGACGAAATGCGGTGGGCTAATCGTAAGGAACAACTGGGTAATAGGGTTGACAACCTCCTGTCGCTATGCTCTGCTGGCCTCAACCAAAGACCTCATCGTCTGGCGCAAATCCTGCATCTCTGCCACAAGCCTAGCGATACGATCTGTTGAAGGCGGATCCATCTGCTCCAGTGCAACGAGTGTGCCATCCTGTTCAGTCCTCATCCCACATGAGTCACTCTGGTCTCGGCCCTCGCTACACCTCTCTGAGTCCCCATAGTCATCGGCAGAAAAGTCTATAAATGGAAATAAGATTCGATATGAACACGGAAATCGAATCACAAGGATATGTATCATCAAGGAAGGAATTTCAAGCAATTAGTACTTAGGTCACTTCAGGCGGAGTACCGTGTCGTGAGTATGCCGCCGACATACACACACTACGTTACTTTACTTAAGCTACCTACTCTATCATACCAAGGTCATCCTACACACCGAGGCAAAAGCTAACGCTCTGATACCAACTTTGTCACGACCCGAAATTGGCATGTGACGGCCCTTAAACTACGCAACGTCTACAGGCGTAACGCAATTTAAGTAAGCCGAAACCTAACAATCTAAACCATCAAAAGTAATAAGAGATGATAGCATTTTCAAAACTTTTGAAATCTCAAACCAAATTCTTTAAAGTCCAACTTTACTTTCTTAAAAATTTCGGCAGCACCTCCTTTGTAAGAACCAACCCCAAAAATGGGTACAACATAAATATAAGTAAAGCATCCCCAACGGGAGCAAATCCATGCCTAACGGCGGAAAACAACTACCACAATAGATATACGACGCCGTAGCGGAGAAATAAAAGACGATATAAGTAAAACAACATAAAAGACATTCAAGTCACCAAAATATACAATATCGTTCTCACATCAAGTCTCTAAGTCATACACATGAAAGTGGTAGATGGAGAGTACAGGATACAACGAATATATATTGAACATAAACGGATAACCATAAAACCCACCTAAGCAAAACTGCACACTGTGTGTCGAAGCGGTATCCGTATTAAAAGATGATAAGATTGATGAATAGCCTGCCTCGACTACTCTGGGGAACAAACTGCAAAACACAGTGGCACAACGGCGGTGAGTTGCCAACTCGTGTATAGTGAATAACACATGCAGGTAATCGCAAGTATGCACGTACAACGCGAATCTAACATGTGCAAGCTGATAGCAATAAATGGTCATATGTATGCAATAGTAATGAAAGGTACACTGGCAGGTATAACTAATACATGAAGCAATAATATGACAATCTGTATGCAACAATCATGTAAGGTACTCCACCAGGTACTACTAAAACATGAAGTAAGGATATGACAATGTATATATGCAACAGTCATGAAAGGTAATCTAGCATGTACAACTAATACATGAAGCAATGCATATAAAATAAAGTATGTAAATGCAACAGTCATGGAAGGTACTCTATCAGGTACTACTAATACATGAAGCAGTGCATAAACAATAAATGTGGAGTATAGGATGAAACATGTCATTTTCATAGAATCCTGATATCGTGGTAGGACCAAAGTCCATCAAGACAATCCAAATCCCATTTCCTCAAATCAACCCCCAAATTGGCTCTCATATCATGTAAGTCTCACAAACCCTGAATGTACAATATCAAGTAAATCTCATATATTCTGAATGTACAAAATCAGCAATCTCATATATATCCTGTATCCAATCTCAAATGAATCTCCTATATCCTAAATCCAATATCAAGTGAATCTCATATATCCTAAGTATATTTGCACGATTAATTACGATGAAGTATCTGAATTTATATGTATACATATATATTAGCGTCTCATTCCACTAATATATATATATATATATATATATATATATATACATATATATGCATATATAACAGCGTCCCATTCCACTGTTATATATACTTAAGAGTAAAAATATCATGAAAACCTATGCCAAGCATCGACACATAAAGGCTGATCTATCAGGTGCTGTCACCATGACTGGCACCCTTATAGGTACGTATCATACGCTATACCGAAAGCTCGAGTGCCTAGCTCTGACCCTCACTTCTCGACGTATCCATACGTACATGACTCCCGTCGGTATCCCCACGATAACCACCGAGTCATAGGTACTGTCACAGGTAGGTATGGTTCCCTATTAGGCCTCATCGGCATGTTACATCAAAATCTCTTTCTTGCCCCAGGGTACCCACCATGTACCCTCATACGGCCCCCGACTCCTCCTCGCATGGAGTATATATATCAGAACCGATAAAACTCATGGTGGATACTGAAATATCATATCAAGAGAAACTGGGTTGTTCAAATAATGCATAATTTCATGAAACTACCGTGGTACCCAAATCCAGAAAACATCATGAAAAATCCATATCTCAATGCGAAAATCCATGAATTTAATTTATGCAACAAAAACTGTAATGTGAGCATATAAAGGAAAAGCCGCTATTTAACTACAACAAGTTAATATATATATATATATATATATATATATATATATATGTGTGGTTCCTAATTTCTCCAAGTCTATATAATATCAAATAAAGGTAAACATGTAGCTATAACCAGATATGTGTGTAAACATGAAGGTATAGCAAGGTATATATATCTACCTATCAATAATGATGTAATATACCCTCCAGGTATAAGTAAAGTATGTATGCGAGGTATACATGTAGCTATGTCATTATATATGAAATAGACCTATCACTAATGGCAACTAGCATGTAAGCATATCAAGGCATATGTGTAGGCATGTAGGTATACAGGTATGCTATATATCATATGCATAAAGAAAAATGAATCAATGTCTTAATATCCCTAACCAAACAATATCATATAGGTATGTGTGTTGTACGTGTCATGGCAATTATTGACGGTATGTGTGGCATACAATTAGTGCACGTGCAACATGAGCCGTCAATAATAGTGCTGTGTTCTAAAGGTATAAGTCCAAGCATAACAAATAACTAAGCAATAAGGTGTATGCGCAACTCTATATATGAAATAGAATATGCAACAATTCATAACATCTCTAAGCCAGACGCATAAGACCATGCGGACGATTCCCCTGTAGATGTTAAATCTACTCACCAACATTCCTGGCTAAGTAAAGCCAACTACTCGCTTTCCCCTGTTCGCAGCGCCCGAAGTCCCCGCCTGCGATCCTGAAAGCAAATAACAATATAACAAGTATTTATTAGCAATCGATCAATAATACGTACCAACTACGTTTGACCGACATACCCACTCCAAACATACTCTCAAGTGTTCGTCAAGTGGCTAACGCGCGTAGCGACACTACGAAACCAACTCAAGAGCAAAAACTACACAAAGACACGAACGACATCGGCACAACCTTAGCTAGGAATGCAAAGCGACACAACTACCAAGCCTAGACTCTGATCGTACCGATCACGCATTCACAACACACTAATAAACATGGAATCTAACATAAATAACGTCGCAACATTCAAACAAATCCACGCCAAAACTTACCGAAATCTAGTAAGCAGCATATATCATTTTAGCACCAAACTACAACTTTTACAAAAACTATAATTTACAAACATCACAAAATAATAAGGTTAAACCATTTAAACCTTTACTATAATTTTAAATCTCACTAATTAGTATTAGAAAAAGTCTAGTTTGTAATTAAGCTAATTAGGAAAAATATCATTTAACAAATTAGCAACTTAGTTTAGTTTTCATTTGTCTAAAATTATCAACTAACCATTTCACTAATCAAAACCCGAATTTAATTAACAAAACCCTTACTAGAAATTCTAAATATGAAATTAGAAGCTTAATTTAAACATCTAAATAAGATAATTAAAGTATTAACACCACATAAAAAGATTAGGGTTTGGATTTATACCTTCAAAGAAACACAACTTGAAACTAGAAAATCCAAAGATTAGCCTCCAAAAACCAAGACTTTTGTGAATATCCAAGCTAGATTAGTGATGGAGAAAAAAGGGTAATGATTATATTTGAATTTGTATGATTTATTTAGGATTTTGATGGATTTATTTGGACTTGGAATGAAGAAATGAGGTGAAATCAAAAAAAAAGGCAGCAAAGAATAAGTGGCCGGCCAAGCTTGAAAGAGGTGGAGATTTGTGGAATTTTTTAGAAAATTCTAGAAGAGAAATTCAATAATTGCATAATAAAGAAAAAGCTTTATGTCATCATTTTCTTTTCTATAAAATTTCAATTTAAACCACAAATATCTAGATATTTAAGGATGGTTGGATTAACAAAATATTTAGTGATTAGATTAGCAATGATTCACATTCGAAGTAATTAACCTAAACCAAAAAGTAATTACCACAAATAAAGTGCACAAATAAAGTATTAAAATAATATTTAATTAGGGAAAACTTCTATGTAAACCAAAACATCCAATTGACCCTCAAAGTCCGTGCACTTGCTTTAATCTAGCTAAAATATGTGCCGACAAGTCTATAAAGAAGTTTGATCACAATCGGGTTAAAACGGAAAACACCGACCATTTTACCCTAAAAACGGAAAATTTGCAAAACGATTTCTAAAACGTTACAATTGCATGCTTATATTTTTTTTCATATGCTATTATTGAAATCATGTTGTCAGGACACCAGCACCATTACCGATGATGTGTATGTTCCACGTACATCTGCTTGCCGGCTCACACACATTATCATCGGTAATTGCCATGCTACGTACACTGTAGAGAATATTAATTCATTGATATCACTTGTTAGCTGATAGCATAGACATTGCATTTATTTCTTTGATTGTCATGCATATTTATACATTCATTTTCATGCATTATTATTAGGGCCAGACCGGATTGCCGGAGCCTAATATTTTAGAATTCATTGTTTATTTATACATGAGATTGGGATTTCAGATTTCCATGAGATTTCTGGATTTGGAGAAACCACATGGATTTTATAAACTGTTTATCATTTAAAAATGAAAGTTGCGGTTTTCTCATAATATGATTTGAGAGGAGTCCACCATGAGTTTTCTTAGCTCTTGAGCGATATGACACACCCAATTCGAGGAGGAGGTGGAACCGTCTGTGGGTGCATGGTGGACCCGGTGCGGTACCCCGGGGAAAGATGGCCGCAGATGATGGCGTTGAGCCTGGCACGGGAGCACTACCGGCCGGTGATTGTATTGTGACTCGACGAATATCTGGAGGATACCGATCGGAGTCCAGGCCAGTCCGGATAGCCGGAGTCTTAGGTATTGAGATTTGATGATACAGGCCAGTCCGGATAGCAGGAGCCTGGAATTTTGAGATATATATTTTGTGTCGATGCTAGACACTGATTTTCTGCTGATTTCATTGATAATACCTAGATTTATATAAACAGAAATCTCACCAATTAAAGAAAACGGTTTTCTCATTCATGATGTATTCTGTTTTCATTATATTTCATTAGTACCTCATATTTATGATATGTTGCTACCTGAGGTACTGACACGAGCACTTGGTATTACACATATATATAGATATTCACCCATTCCATTATTAGATGTTTCAGGCTATCATTTTGAGGTTTTTATTTTATGATCGTATTGACCTAGGATGAGTCATACATACGATTTTCTGCTCTGTGATGTTTTCTACTCACGAGTTGGCAACTCACCCCTGTTGTGCCACAGTTTCTTGCAGGTCTTGCCGTATAGGTTCGTTGCGGCTTTACTGGCACACTGCTCCTTTTCGAATGATTTCCTTGATAGGTGGGTCCACTCGCATCGCGGCCACCATTGTAGATTATTTACATTGTTGTATCTAGTAACTACATCATCCAGACTTTATTATTTATTCGACTTAGAGACCAGTGTATATTCTTTCGACCTTAGAGTCGCGCTTGTATTATTTGTGGTTCTATTGTTGATTTTTGGTTTCCTTTTGAGTTTTGATCCTCGCCCTTTGGCGTCGTATATGATATTGCTTGCATGGTTGTGACCATCAATTGACGAAGAGCTAGCTCCCACTTAGGGATGACTTTACTCATATTATGCATGTTGTACCCATTTGGGGCCAGTATTTACAAAGGAAACTCTGTCGAAATTTTAAGAATAGACTTGATGTTTTAAAAACGCATATTCGGCTTATTTTAACAAAACACTTTCTTTAAAAATGGTTTAAATTTATGGACTTTTGGCTTACTTGAGTTAGATAGGGTCCTATAGACTTCATATGATTCAAGTGTCAGTCACGTGCTATTTCGGGTCGTGACAAAGTTGGTATCAGAGCCCTAGGTTAACCTTGGTTCGTGTCTTTGTTTGAGTATGCGGAGCCTAGGGCGTTTGTATATATACGGAATCTAGGCTTGACCTTACGGAACGTAGACTTAGTCGAGAGCGTATTAGACCCGAACTTTCATCGCGTAGGTTGACCTTGGTTGATGGAGTAGGTGACATAAGGAAAGTGACGTACCAAGTGTATGTTCCGCGGCATACTTACGATACGCTACTCCGCTTAAGAAGCCTTAGGATATACATTTCCTTGCACAGCATTATATTCATTCCTATGATCTATCCTCATCGATATTCGTTTATGTTTTTTGCTGCAACGATTACACGGGCAGAGAGAGCTACGGCTAGACTTGCGTCAGCACGAGCTTGTCATGGACGAGGACTGACCAGGACGTGATTAGAGGGTCATACGATTTGTATAGATGCGTCGTTTTATTGTATTTTTGCGCCATGAGCGTTTGATGGATCGCTTTTACGAGATTTCTCGGACGTGCAGATCAGCACCAGAGGATTGGGCCACTGCTAGAGGCCAGCCGGGATGTGATGACCATCGATGCACCGATTATTTTGATGATTGAGGCACAATTCAGCGTGCGGATGAATGAGTCAGTTGTTGCTGCGAGTGACGAGATATCGCCCCAGATGTTTGGAGCTATTGCCGCATGAGTTATGCATAGAGATTTGATGGAAGATCGCTAGTCACCCATGGCGGAATGACTAGGACATGTGATTCGTTGCCTACCCCGATACGAGGTTATCAGATTGATTGATTCCAGCTTGAGACAACTTCACGCAGGTACGTTGAGAGTCGATAGAAGACGATCGAATGTCAGAAATCCATTTTTCTAAGTTTAATGTATTCGGAGAAATATGCAAGTAATTCCGTGGACCCTCTAGACGAATGAAATCCTAACTCGATATAATGACCCTGAGAACGCTTTAAAACCATATGGTTTGTAGCAGTTCCGTGGTGCCATTAATGATGCTTGGGTTTGCCCTTCTACTGCTGGTCCATAAGTACTGTGGCCTGTACTAGAATACTATTAAACTGTACTCAAGATGTTGAGCTCTTGGGGGATTTTGGGAACTTTGATGAATCGATCGAAAAGTTTGACATCATTCGGATATCATGTGATGGGATAAATTGCTTGGGAGACTCCAGATACGAGTATAGCCGTTGTAGTGCAGTCGATGCAGCCACGAAGAGACGAGTCTGAAGTAGTCGACATTAGAGAAAAGTGGAGTAAGCGGTTCGTACGAGACCTTGATGCGATGACGTTCCACTCCGCTGACATCAGAGATGTGATGCACATGCAGAGGCATTGTACATGGGTATATCTTCCAGATAGAGTCGCGATGAGTATGCAGCCGTTCCGGAACAAGAAACAGACATAGTAAAAGATTATGACTTCCAGGAAGTTCAGCAGAAACGAGATTTGGAGGAGACATCGACAGAACCATTCTGGAATACTATACGAGAAGACTTTGACCCAGGATCGATCATATTACGCACACCCAGTAGGCCAGAGTTTGACATCGTCGACGAGACATGTTATGAGTGACCATGATAGTTATCCAGTGATCTACAGAGGATGTGCTAGAGCGGGACTGTTCCCGCCATATTTGATTTCGGTATTTTGGACGATTTATATGCATGATTGAGATTTTGTGCACCACAGTTGCCTTTGACTTCGGTTTGATGTCATTTGAGATATTGATTTTGATTCCATGCCTATGATATGCATGTGATTTGACTTACACTTTCGGCATAGTTTTTATGCACTTTTAGTATTTTGATTTGATTTTGTGCATGCAGATGCACATGTTTGTGAGATTATATACAATGGTATACCTGACTTGGATTTTGATTGAAACGTATTGTATACCGTCAATTTCGATTGTGATACTTGATATTTGTTTTCGTGCACCTTGTGTACTTGATTTGGATTCTTGCGTATACTTGATGCGCTTGATACGATTTTGGTGCACGCCAGATGCACTAAATCGATATTCTTCGTGCATATCAGATGCACCTGATAATTGCTGTCAGGCACACCCATTGTCTTTGACAGGTGTTTCGTGCACAACCGTTGCACTTAGATTTTGTTTCTGTGCACATGTATGGAACATTCATGGATTTTGATTTCCGTGCGCAGCAGACGCACGTGACATTCTTATGCACATTTTGGGATTGATTTCTTATGGAGCAGTACGTTTTTATGATATTTACTATTTGTTTACGTACTGAGCAGGACTAGTCCAAGGACAGTACCTGAGTATATTTTTTTTGCATGCATTAGTAGATATCGAAGAGATTTCCAAAAAGGAGCTATAGTCTCAGTATTTACCTACGTGTCCGAGATGACACGAAAATTGTTATAAAGGAAATCCTTCTAAAATTGTTTTCAAAACGGTGAGACGTGTATGTTAAACAAGTATATATATATAGAGTTATTTTCTCACAATGGACGTCCGCCACTGTGCAGTGATACGCACATCGTACAGCGACTTGAAAGTGGTTTAGCATGCATTTCTTCAGATGTTTTGACGAATTTATAACGAGGTGTACATGTATTGTTTTGATGTATATCATGTTGGTTTTCGTATTGGATTTTGACATTAGTGTCTTTACCATAACTCCGATGATTGCGGGATGCTTGACGGAGTTTTGATTTTGGTTTATATACTCGTTTTTCATGCGCATGTATTGCACTACGATGTGTACTATGTATTTATGATTTCGGAGCCCCGACGACTTGACCATTTTACTGAAATGTTTTAGAAATTGGGGGAATTTAAATTTAAATTCGGGGACCGAATTTCTTTAAGGAAGGATGACTGTAACATTTCAGAAAAATAAAATATTATTTTTGAGAATTTTTATAATTAAATAATCATTATTATGAATATTTTATTATGGCGGTATAATTAAATACCGATAAATTGGGAAAAATTTGGAAAAATTATTGAAATTACTGAAATGATGGTGCTTTATGTGATTTATGAAAATTATAAATTTTTATGATTAATTATACACTATTTTAATGTTAATCGCGATTAAATATCGCTAATCTAGCATTAAGCCGGATTTGTGCACATGACATGCACCATGTCTTATTTAACACTTGTTACTTTTCTTGCATGGATTTTCTTTATTTCTTCATGCTTGATTTAGGTTTTAATATGAGAAGAGAGAAGAAAAAGAAAAGAGAAACTGGGATTAAACAAATAGGCATGGGCAAGAGAGAGAGAGGTGAGGGGTTCCCTTTGACTTTAGCCATTCCCTCATCTCACCATCTTAATCATTCTCTCTTCTTTCTTCCTCTATGGCTGCTGCCTTCCACCTCCTCCCTTCTCAAAAACCTCACTTCTTCATCAAAATCACCTTAAAACTCCATCCCCACTTTACAAAAAACATGCACAAGCTTCATATAAACACCTTGGACCAAGAAAGGATGGATTTTGGAGACTTGGGGCAACTCAAGAAAATTCTTGAGTTGCCAAATGAGGTATTTCCTGCGCCATTAGTATAGTTTTTCAATTCCTTTAACTTTCATGTGGGTTTAGAATCGTTTTTGTGTGGTTCAGTGGTGTTTGGAAAATTCTAGAGGAGGTTTATGGAATTTTGAGTTGTGACAGTGCTAATGAGCTTAGTGGTGACCTTAAACCCCCCTATATTATTAGAAATCCTAGACCAAACTGAAACAATCCAAAAACCAGAAATTAGGAACTTCCATGTCGGTTTTGGGATTACTTTGAGGGTGCAGGGAAATCTGGTGTGATCTGGAGAATTTTTGAGAAACATAAATAACCCCAGTGGACTAGAATTGACACTGGGAAGACACCCTGTAAGTACGAGCCCCAGCAGAGACCCCCAGGCAGAGTAGGCCAGATTTTGGTGGCATGTGGCCGGCCATGTGGTGAGGTTTAGGGTCCAGGTTCCTTCAGAAGGTCATATACACCCTATACATCATCCCAGTACTGTTTGTGCACGTTGTTGTCACCTGAAATAAAATCTGGAGCATGTTTTCAAAGTTGTTGTCTTATGTTTTGCGATGTTTATGAATTTGTGTTCTGATATATGGATTTGATATCAATCACTTGACATTTGTACGTCTATATCGAGTGTTATTTGGTTGAATTATGAGAGTAGTCCATAGGTTTTGACCTATGTGAGATTCGTATGTCGTTTCGATTGCAAATTGGATTTTAATGTGATACAATGTGTTATAATATGTAGGTACCCTCGTGAAGACTTCGAGACGACAAGAAAGTGAGTGGCGACGTCGGTATCGGCAAGCTATGATCAAGGTGAGTAGATATATATCTACGGGGGAAGTCGGGTGGATGGCGTATATCACCCCCGCAGTTCGAACCGTAGTATATGATATATATATGTTATATATATGTTTATGTGTTGCGAAACATGAATGATTAGTAAATAAGACTTTAGATGTTCATGAGTTAGTTTTAGTGTATTAGAAGTAACATAGTTATTTTCTTAGTCGCGAACCCTAAAATAAGGTTTACACTCACACACACACACACACACTCGCATGCATTTTACTTTATTGTACGTATATGGGGATATGTATACATATATACACACATATAGGTATGGGACTATGTATATTTATATATATATATATATATACGTATACATATACATGGATGATGAGGATAGTATATGGTATTTGGAGATGAGTCGATGAGATTGGGCATGGTGCCACGAGATCGGTGATATGACGTAATTTGCATTATGAAATACGACACGATATTTTAGCGGGTCCTTGGGCGAAGTGTTCATACAAACACATACATATATATAGATGGTATCAGTATTGTACTAGACTTAGATCAGTACCCCAGTTCACGATATGTGATGATAAGGATACCAGAGGAATAATGAGATAATGTGATATTTGACCCGTACCCAGATTTGGGATATCGTACGATGGATCTACCGTACGAGCTATATTTGATTATTGATCCGCACTCTTGACTTGAGGATGCCATATTATATATATATATTGTATCGTTTGTGATACTATTGAGGCGGGATCACTGACTATTATATATATATATATATTTATATATATATATATATATATATATCGACTCAGAAATATGTGGTTTTCCTTATCCTTTCGATTAGTCTGTTAGTTTAGTCCTATAGTTTACCTGTAGATGTTAGACTAGACTCGAGTCATACCTATTTCAAAACCAACGAATCGTGAGTATTTTAAAGACAGGCCAAGGGATTCTACGGATATTTCAAAGGACGTACCTTTTCTTAAAAATACTGTAGCCCTATTTTCAAAACACCACTATTCGTATTATTTCAAACGGAAAACTGTATGACCCACATATATTAATATAGATTATTTATTGTGGTGTTTATTATTCTACTCCAGCATTTCTTGTTGTTCACATTGCATTGCATGCTTATATTGTGTTTTCATATGCTATTATAGAAATCATGCTGTCAGGACACCAGCACCATTACCGATGATGTGTATGTTCCACGTACACCTACTTGCCCGCTCACACACATCATCATCAGTAATTGCCATGATACGTAATTTGTAAAGAATATTAATTCATTGATATCACTTGTTAGCTGATAGCTTAGACATTGCATTTATTTCTGTGATTGTCATGCATATTTATACGTTCATTTTCATGCATTATTATTAGGGCCAGACCGGATTGCCGGAACCTAATATTTTAGAATTCATTGTTTATTTATACTAGAGATTGGGATTTCAGATTTCCATGAGATTTCTGGATTTGGAGAAACCGCAAGGATTTTATAAACTGTTTATCATTTAAAAATGAAAGTTGCGGTTTTCTCATGATATGATTTGAGAGGAGTCCAACATGAGTTTTCTCGGCCCTTGAGCGATATGACACACCCGATTCGAGGAGGAGGAACCGTCTGTGGGTGCATGGTGGACCCGGTGCGGTACCCCAGGGCAAGATGGTCGCAGATGATGGCGTTGAGCCTCGCACGGGAGCACTACTGGCCGGTGATTGTATTGTGACTCGACGGATATCCGGAGGACACCGATCGGAGTCCAGGCCAGTCCGGATTGCCGAAGCCTAAGGTATTGAGGTTTGATGATACAGGCCAGTCCGGGTAGCCGGAGCCTGGGATTTTGAGATATATATTTTGTGTCGATGCTAGACACTGATTTTCTGCTGATTTCATTGATGATACCTAGATTTATATAAACAAAAATCTCACCAATTAAAGGAAATAGTTTTCTCGTTCATGATGTATTCTGTTTTCATTATATTTCATTAGTACATCATATTTATGATATGTTGCTACCTGAGGCACTGACGCGAGCACTTGGTATTACACATATGTATAGATGTTTACCCATGCCATTATTAGATGTTTCAGGCTACCATTTTGAGGTTTTTATTTTATGATCGTATTGACCTAGGATGAGTCATACATAAGATTTTCGCTCTGTGATGTTTTCTCCTCACAAGTTGGCAACTCACCCACGTTGTACCACAGTTTGTTGCAGGTCGTGCCGTACAGGTTCGTTGCGGCTTTGCTTGCACACTGCTCCTTTTCGGGTGATTGCCTTGGTAGGTGGGTCCACTCGTATCGTGGCCACCCTTGTAGATTATTTACATTGTTGTATCTAGTAACTCCATCAACCAGACTGTATTATTTATTCAACTTAGTGACCAGTGTATATTCTTTCGACCTTAGAGCCACGCTTGTTTTATTTGTGGTTTTATTGTTGATTTTGGGTTTCCTTTTGAGTTTTGATTCTCGTCCTTTGGCCTTGTATATTATATTGCTTGCGTGGTTGTGACCGTCAATTGACGAAGAGCTAGCTCCCACTTGGGGATGCCTTTATTTATATTTTGCATATTGTACACGTTTTGGGGCCAGTATATACAAAGGAAACTCTGCCGAAATTTTCAGAAAAGGCTTGATGTTTTAAAAACGCATATTCGGCTTATTTTAACAAAATAAATTCTTTAAAAATGGTTTAGATTTCTTGGCTTTTGGCTTACTTGAATTAGATGGGGTCTTATAGACTACATATGATTCAAGTGCCAGTCACATGCTATTTCGGGTCGTGACAGAGACCGGAGAGCGAACTTGTTCGGGGCAGCCGTGAGGAGCTTGGGAAGAGGTTGAAGACCGAAGGACACGGATCGATCGGTATAATCTCTTAAACTCCTTTTACAGTTTACTAGTATAGGATTTCTGGCACAATCCAGGATTTAGGGTTACGTTAGCGCCAGTTTTAAAAGTTTTTGTTCCGCGTTTGGCCTCGGATTGACGGCCGGGGCGCTGGCGTAGCCTTACAGAGATTAATCCTGACTAATTCTTCTTTCATGGTTTAAGGAAGGATTCGAGAAACTATGGGAGCCATCCTTTTTTCATAAACTAAAAACCAATCTAAACTTGCAAGAGTATCATGCTGAGTGTTTTCTTCTCTCTCTCCTAATTGCAGCAACCAGGTGACTAGATTAGGTTACAGTTAGATAATAACATGACTAAGTTTTTACTATACTGACTGGAAAAGGTTTGTCCAGATGTCCATTACCTATGACAAGCAAGACCACCTTCTTACTACTAAAGTCCCTGCCATCCCAGGTTCAAGATTCAAACGTCGCGGATGATATCCGTAAGACAAGAGAAAAAGACTGAGCGAATACCAAGTGTCTCGTGTTGGCCTCAGTAGATGGTGTATACCAGAGGCAGCACGAGAAGATGGAGTTTGTTTTCCATCTTCCTCCATCACAAGATTTATATGGAGAGCAATCTCGTATCGCAAGATATGGGACCTCGAAGAAAATGCTTCAAGCGAGGTTGGCTGTCGGGTCATTTATAGGGGACCATGTCACTACAATTGTTGGGTTATGGCAGCGCCCCAGCCGTCAATCTGAGGCGAAATGCGGAACAAAAACTTTTGAAACTTGGCGCTACCGAAACCAATCACCCGGATCGAACCATTAACCGTTAACTAGCAACAACTATAAAGAGTTTAGAGATTATACCGATGATCCATGTCCTTCGGTCTTCAATCTCCGTCCCATGCTTGTCGTGGCTGCCCCGACGAACTCCGCTCTCTGGTCTCTCTTGTCGAAATGGCACCACGTCGAAGAATCATTATACGGGCTCCCGCTTTAAACCCAAGAAACTCGGACATTGTGTTTGCTAGCTGACATGTACAAGGTGAAATAGAGAATGTGTGTGATAAGTTTGTCTCAATACATCCATTGATTCTCAACATATGAGATAGTATGGATGGAGGTTGAAGAAGAAGCCATTAGAGGAAGATGTGAGCTCCAGAAGAAAGCTAGTGAAGAAGAATAAGAGATTGCTTATTGTTATGGGATGATAATGTGAGAGCCCTTGATGATAATCTCAAGACCAAGCCCAACTCATAGTGGCTTCCCACTCTCTCCTCACACATCATTTCCACACAATAATAAATCAAGAGATTAGATATGGCACAAAAAATAACACCATGAGTCATCAACAAAACACATGCCAAATTTAATGCTATTGATCATGACTAGCAATCATAATTTCCACTTAATAAACTTTAAACCAAAAGCTTAAACAAATAAATAGAATGGCATCTTCTAAAGTAAACTCGTGACGGATCACAAAAATAACCCTCATCTGTATATACATAGCTGCATCCGTATTCCAACTGAATACGAATACAATAAGACGAAAGTAATCCAACAAATCTAATACTAGGATCCGGTTTTAACCAAAGATCACTAGTATGATCCGTCTGATCATGATCTGTACTTGAGTGCACGTATATGATCGAACCCTACCATAATTGTAGGGTTCTTTAGCACAACCACAAGATTTCACAAGGCATCAAACATGCTAATTCCAAATTTTCTAGTATGCCAAACAACCTAACCTAGGATCTAACTTGAGTTTTAGGAGAAAAACTAAGATGTAAGCTACTTTACTTCTATGTGATAACGGAATACAATCTTTGTAGACCGGTCCTTCACTTCAATAGCTCGTTGTAGTGGTCCCCTCGATACGATCATGGTACTCCCGGACTCTTGCATAGCTTCCCAAGGTGAACATACCAATCTTGCTTGAAGTCTTCGAGGCCGAAGATGATCTACGTCGAGGAGACACTAACTCAAGCTACTACTTCACTAATTAAAAGATTAGTGAATCTAACACCCTATACTAAATTGCTAATCTAGTAGAGGATGATGAAGTAGGAAGTGAGCTTACTTTAGTTTTATTTTTATCACAATATTTTCACTCTTTAGAAAAACTTAACAAGCTTTTTGCTCAAGGAAGTAGATCATGAGCTCAAGAGATGAGAATGAACAAATGATGTGAGAGAGTCAACCATGGGTGAGTTTGTATCATATAGCTAACTCATGTAGAGACATAATCATGGCTAAATTATAATGTTTAGGTTAATAAATATCTTATGTAAAACAAAATGAGTGGACTAAGTCAAGGCATCCAGAAGCTTCTGAAAGCTTCATGCATATGAGTAATTATCCACTAATTTGGATTTACTTTAAATATTTAAACCCTACATTATAATTAGTATGGTGTAAGTCTCATACACCCATGTAGTGTGTTTCAACAACCATGACACAAAATAATGTACATTAATATATATCACATATATATCACATGCACAGAAGTGAGAAAAATAAATGCTTAAGTGAGCTAATATTAGTTAATGTAATCTACTATATCACATATACAATTATACATTGAATTATTAAATCAACACTTGATTTAATAATCCGGCTATATCACATATAACAAACTAAAATTAAATGTACCAACTTATCGAATCAACACTTGATTCGATAACCCGGTAATATCATATATAACCGACCGATACGAATAAATCGCGAGAATATAATAGAGTATCACATACTCGCATTATTCTCGGTCCCGCACATATCACATATGTGCTCCTACTTCATTTTTCCTAAGCCAGCAAAACCTCTATGTAGGACTCTAAAAACTCGTCAATACGCCGGCAGTAGGTGATGATCACATCAAACACACACAAGCCGTCAACGGTAATAGCTGGACGTAACGGCTACCCGAGTATTAAACGATAAGAAGATCAGCAAGCAAGCCCGCTCTAACTCCCACAAAAGCATGTCAGTAATACTACCGTACAGTCCGGTCTCCTCGTCTGATATGTCGCATATCAAGTCTAGGGGTGGTAAATGTCAGACCCCAAAAACCGATAAGTCATGCCGATACGAGGCTCATAACAGGTCGAGAAACTACTGATAACACTTACAAGTAAATCTCTAAATCAGCTCTGGCCAGGGACTTCCCAGTTATTGCCAATCGAGCACAGCGCAACATCAACCCCCAATACCGGGAGAGACGAAACCACTCCGATCGCACATTGCCTCCATATGACTCGGGACTGTACCCAATAACCCCCGTTTTGCACGTCCTCTTGAACGTGGTAAGGTGGAAATCAAATCATAGTGGGAATCACACAAGACTCTATGACGATCTCGGGTCTACAGACTAACCTGTACCAGCGTCACCAGAGAACTGCTATCTGACGATAGGTATAATACCAACTAGGAGTTCTCGGTGAGGCCGTCCAGTGTACTCAGTCTCCACTGAGCACCCGTATACCATCTCTGATGTCAAACACCAATGTATATGGGATCATCCATCACCCATCTCATGGGTCGAGAAGCGTATACGCATGTCTACTCTGGTATATCGATGCCCTGTCTCGATACACCCACGACTAGGAACATTAAAGGATGAACTTATGGACTACCATAGCCCCACTAGTCTGATTTGCATCATAATCCTGGTAGTCAAGTACACATCCTAAGGGCTTTACCAACATGTAACTATAAGACAGTATCAAGAGACAATTATACATGTTAAGATAAAGAGCAACCAGATAGCATACTATCATGTCGAGCAAGAAAGTCCTCTCTATATATGTCCAAGCATCCAATATAATATACATCATAAATACAATAATGGCCTCTACGGCATACATACAACTAACAATCTCCCACTTGCACTAGGGCCAGCTGCTGTAGTACCGCATACCCAGCGTCCCAAAGAGTCTCTCGAACTGTATCTGAGGAATGGCCTTCGTGAGTGGATCCGCAGTGTTGTTCTTCGTGTCAACTCTCCTAACCTTGATCTCCCGGCGATCAACTATCTCCCGGATCAGGTGATACCGCCTCAAAATATACCTGGAACGCTGATGGGACCTGGGTTTCTTGGCCAAAGCCACCACTCCATTGTTATCACAATGCAATGGTAATGGATACACTTGGATGGAACCACTCCTAGTTCAGTTATGAACTTCTTCATCCAGAAAGCCTGTTTGGCAGCAACGTTGGCAGCGATGTATTCATCCTCCATTGTCGAGTCTGCCACGGTTTCCTGCATGGAACTCTTCCAGCATACCGCGCCTCCATTGAGGGTAATGACAAATCCCGAATGCGACTTAGAGTCGTCCTTATCACTCTGGGAGCTCGAATCGGTAAAGGACTCCACTTGGAGTTCTCCGTTACCATACACCAAGAGTATCTCTTTAGTCCTTCTCAAGTACTTGAGAATGCTCTTCACAGCTGTCCAGTGAATCTGTCCAGGATCTGCTTGATACCTACTAACTACACTTGGTGAGTGTGCTACATCGGGTCGGTATTTAGCATCGCGTACACGATAGATCCTACTGCCGAAGCATAGGGTATCCCTTGCATGCGAGCTCTCTCCAAGTCAGTCATGGGAGACATCTCTTTAGAGAGAGTGAGTCTTGAGATCATGGGTAAAAACCCACGCTTGGATTCTTCCATACTAAACTCTTTAGTATGGTGTCAATGTACCGGGATTGGGACAATCCCTGTATCCGTTTAGATCTAACTCATAAGATCTTAATCCCTATGATGTAGGAGGCATCCCCTAGATCTTTCATTTAGAATCTTTGTGATAAGAAGAGATTGAACGATTGTAGCATAGGAATGTCATTTCCTATCAAAAGTATGTCATCTACGTACAATACGAGGAAGACAACCTTACTCTCTGCCACCTTCTTGTATATACAAGGTTCATCTACGTTTTTGACGAAATCATACTTTTTGATAACGACATCAAAACAGATGTTCCAACTCCGCGATACTTGCTTTAACTCATAGATGGATTTAAGCAGCTTGCACACCTTTCCGCTGCTCCCACTGTCTACGAAGCCCTCTGGCTTAGTCATGTACACGCACTCTTCCAAATAACCATTCAGAAAAGTGGTCTTAAAATCCATTTGCCAGATTTCGTAGTCATGGTACGCAGCAATGGCAAGTAGGATCTGGATGGACTTAAACATAGCTACTGGAGAAAAGGTTTCGTCATAGTCCACACCTGGTCTTTGATGAAAACCCTTTGCAACAAGTCTAGCTTTGAAAGTCTCAACTTTTCCATCAACACCAAGTTTCTTCTTAAAGATCCATTTGCTCACAATGGGTTTTACCCCTTCAGGAGAAATTTCCAAAGTCCATACTTTGTTGGTGTACATGGATTCCATCTCAGATCGCATTGCATCCAGCCACTTCACTGAGTCCCCACTCGTGATGGCCTGCTCGAAACTAGTTGGGTCATCATCCTCTATGATGCAATCCTCGCTTCCACCATCAATGAGAAAACCGTAGTATCTCCCACGTCGATTAGGAACCCTACTGGATCGGCGGAGAGGCTGAGGTTCGTTGGGAACTATCAAATCCTCTGGTTCCACTAAATCTCCTGTCGTGGATTATATCGCTGAAACCTCTTCCAGTTATACCTTATCGCCATTAATTTCCTTCGCAAGAAATTCCTTTTCTAAAAGGTGGCACGTTGAGCAACAAACACCGTTTGTTCCTCAGGGTGCTAGAAGATATGTCCATGCGATTGCTTGGGATATCCTACAAACTTGCACAGAACATACCTTGCCTCGAGCTTGTCGGGATTATGCTTCTTAACATAGGCCGGGCAACCCCATATCTTAATAAAATTAAGATATGCCCTTTTCCCATTCTATATCTCATATGGAGTGGTAGGAACTGATTTGGTGGGAACTTGATTCAATAGGTATGCGGCCGTTTCCAGCGCATAATTGCAAAAGGAAATAGGTAACTTAGCGGTGCTCATCATAGAGCGCACCATATCTAATAGGGTGCGATTCCTCCATTCCGATACACCGTTGTGCTATGGTGTATACGGAGAAGTAAGCTGAGAGAATCCCATTCCATTTTAGATAGTCCAGGAACTCCATGCTCAAGTATTCACTTTCTCGATCAGATCGAAGGATTTTAATACTTTTACCCGTTTGGTTCTCGACCTAGGATTTATATTCCTTGAATTTCTCAAAAGCTTCAGACTTGTGTTTCAACAGGAGCACATGTCCGAATCTTGAGAGATTGTCAGTGAATGTAATGAAGTATGAGGAACCGTTTCTGGCATGTGTAGACATGGGACCACATACATCACTATGTATCAGTCCCAAGAGTTCCGTAACTCTTTCTCTGTGTCCTGTAAACGGAGTTTGGTCATCTTGCCTTTGAGACATGACTGGAAAGTGTCATAAGATGAAAATTCGAACGGATTCAAATATCCATCCTTATGCAACTTAACTAGCCGTGTCGCATTGATATGACCCAGTCTACATTGCCACAATAAGGATTCGTTCATTTCTGAAATCTTCCTCTTGTGTGTGTTTTGTACATTAAGAACTGTGGTTTGATCTAGAATGTATATGTCATTATTTAACGTGCCTGATCTAATCAACTTTTGATTCAGAAAGATGTTCATAACATTATTCTGTACTACAAAATTATATCCTTCTTTACTTAGTAAAGAAACTGATATAAGATTGCATATCAGGGTCGGAATGTAATAGCATTCGTTCAGAATCAATGTATTACCATTTGGTAATGCAAGGTGATATTCACTAACTGCTTTGGCTGCAACATTTTCCCCATTCCCTACTCTTACGGAATGATTACCCATTCCCACTTCTCTACCTTTCCTAAGCCCATGTAACATATTACATATATGAGATCCTGACCCAGTATCTAATACCCAGGACGTAGAGTGAACTGAGAAACAGTTCTCAATAACTAACACAGCCGAAGAAGACGCGTCAGCATGCTTATTCTTCATTTGGGCATCATGGGAATCCGGATACGTCCCTATTCTCTGTTCAGTCTTATAACAATTATACGAAAGAACGGGACCAACATTCCCCTGCACTGTATCACATGCGGGTTCGGTCAATACATCCATATTATTATCTTGATTAAGAAGTGACCTGGTCGCTACCTTGAGAGAGAGAGAAGAAAACACTTTAGCGTATGCTCTTGCAAGATCAGATTGGTTATTATTTTATCTAATCAGGATGGCTCCCACTGTTTTTATCAATTCTTCTTTCAAACCCTAAAAGGAAAGACTAGCTGGGATTAATTACACCCTACAATTTCGCCAATCTTTCAGCCTGGCCAGTGTTGGTTCTTTGAAGGAGGTTCCCCGTGCTTTCGAACGGACCTAATTAAAATAAACCTCGTTTTCCCAGAGGCATACCCCGTATACACCTTTCTAGACACCTACTTGATCGGCTAATTAAAACAAACCATAGGCTGCAAGTCAAGTTCAACCCGTCATTTCTTGATTAAATTAAACCCACCGGAACGACCCTTGACGGAGGTCAATAAGGTCGTACGACTACCCTAATCTAATTTGCATCATATGCATAGCAGAAAAATACTAGTCAGCTACCGCACACTACGCCTTGACGGAAGTCAACAAACGTAGCACGAATAATAAGTAGGACTTATCTGAAATGACGGAGGGCTACGACAGGTTATTCAGAGAACCGTTTGCTTAATGAACTTGATATCGTTGTAGAATCGAGTGAATTTTGAAAAGGAGTGTTTTTTAGGCTTTTACTAGTTTCGCTAAAGATGACATTCCCGGTGAAGGGATCTCGGCTCTTTCCTTATCGAATAAGGTGCAGGATATTTCATAAATACCACTATGGAAAGCAAAAACCATAAAAGCAATCAAAAACAAAACCGAGTGTTTATAGAATCTACTAATTTCGCTAAAGAGGTCACTCCCAGTGAAGAGATCTCGGCTCTTTCCTTATCGAATAAGGTGCTGGATATTCTACAAGGAATACCGCTATGCAAAGAAAAAACTAGAGCTATCCTTTTTGAAAATTTGATTCTACAACATCTTTTAGGTTTCTTTTCTTTCATTAATGAAGTCCCATCATTTATGCTTCCTAAGCATCATAGAAGAAACGAAAATACAACGTACGCTTATGCCATCCGCATTCGCAACAATGTCCCGTTATGCACCGTTAGGTTACTTAACTAATGGCATACCGGGACGGGATAGCGCGGGTGCAAAACATAAGCAACGTCTACTATATATCTCATATATAATGTATATCCATTCGTCTCAGAATCCACAGTGATCACATCACAGAGCAGCAGATGAAATATATGAAATATTGGATTTACTACGATTTGTGGGTTTTATATTAAGCCTGTATAAAACACGGATTCCACGGTCGTGATGAATAGCCAAACCCACATCCCTAGACCCCTACGAGAGCGGCAAGCAACCCTACCAATTTTTGAGTTAGGAGACTCGGACTCAACTCCTCGAGTTGGTCTCCCACTGGACTCTAGAAACCGGTTACTTGTGCTCCCCTCCTTGGGTCTATCCTAATACGGAAAAGTAAATAATATACAACAACGGGGACATCTTCCTCAACCCGGAAGTGCCCCAATAAAAGAATATTACATAAATTGAATTTTACATGAATAAAAATAAAAACTCTCATCTAACATAAAAACCTCGGCTATTCAAAACACGACGATCCAATGTAACATATACAGCAACACATAACATCACATGTCATCAACGTAAGTAAATATGCGTATCCCAATTGTCGTTGACATATAGCAACGAGACCGGCGATATAGTACATCTTATACTTACTGTCACAGAAAAGAAAATGTCAAACTACAACATTTGGAATCCACAATCATCATAGACATCGTAAACCTAAAATATCATATATTACGGATTTCATGCCTAACTATATGAATTCCACATATTGTATCACATTACAGCAAAAGCTAAACGATATTAAACCTTTCGATCGAATCAACAAATTCCTAAAATTTCTCCAGAAAGCTCAATACTTGAGCAGAATTAAAAATACCCAGAAGCATGCCCTAGTACCTACGGACCAACAGCTGAAGGGCCCGACCCAAGCCTCTCAAGTGGCGCCACAGATCCGCCGCCAAAACCATGTTATGGCCACGGATCCGCGGTCACTTAGACGAGTTAAGCTTTCGTTCTTCTGGTGTGTCCATAGAATTACCTGTATGATTTTTTTAATATTTTTAACATGAAAATTTTCAAAATTTTGAAAAATTTCCAGAAAGTTGGAAAAATCGGGTTATCGGAGTACGTTCGAACTTCTAACTTCGCCTAGACAACTCCTAATGGTCTAGCAAAACTCTGATACCACTGTAGGGTTCATTGGCACAACCACAAGGTTTCATAAGGCATCAAACATGCTATTTTCAAATTTCCTAGTGTGCCAAACAACCTAACCTAGATCTAACTAGAGTTTTAGGAGCAAAACTAAGATGTAAGCTACTTTACTTATAAGTGATAACGGAATACAACCTTTGTAGAACGGTTCTAAACTTCAATAGCTCCTTGTAGTGGTCTCTTCGCTGCGAACATGGTACTCCCGGACTCTTGCATGGCTTCTCAAGGTGAAAAGAACGATCTTGCTTGAAGTCTTCGAAGCCGAAGATGATCTACGTCGAGGAGACACTAACTCAAGCTACTACTTCACTAATTGAGAGATTAGTGAAGCTAACACCCTATACTAAATTGCTAATCCAGTGAAGGATGATGAGGTAGGAAGTGGGCCCACTTTAGTTTTATTTTTCTCATAATATTTTCTCTCTTTAGAAAAACCTAACAAGCTTTTTGCTCAAGGAAGAAGATGATGAGCTGAAGAGATGAGAATGAACTAATGAGGTGAGAGAGTCAACCATGGGTGAGTTTGTATCATATAGCTAACTCATGTAGAGACATAACCATGGCTAAATTATAATGGTTTGGTTAATAAATATCTTAAGTAAAACAAAATGAGTGAACTAAGTCAATGCATCCAAAAGCTTCTAAAAGCTTCATGCATATGAGTAATTATCCACTAATTTAGATTTACTTTAAATATTTAAACCCTACATTATAATTAGTATGGTGTAAGTCTCATACACACAATTAGTGTTTATCAACCACAATGACACAAAATAATGTACATTAATATATATCACATATATATCACATGTACAGAAGTGAGAAAAATAAATGCTTAAGTGAGCTAATATTAGTTAATGTAATCTAGTATATCACATATACAATTATACATTAAATTATCAAATCAACACTTGATTTAATAATCCGGCTATATCACATATAACCGACTAATATTAAATGAACCAATTATCGAATCAACACTTGATTCGATAACCCGGCTATATCACATATAACCGACCGATACGAATAAATCATGAGAATATAATACGGTATCACATACTCGCATTATTCTCGGTCCTGCACATATCACATATGTGCTCCTACTTCATTTTGCCTGAGCCAGTAAAACCTCTATGTAAGACTCTAAAAACTCGTCAATACGCTGGCAGTTGGTGATGATCACATCAAACACCCACAAGCCGTCAGTGGTACTAGCTGGACGTAACGGCTACCCAGGTATTGAGCGATAAGAAGATCAGCAAGCAAGCCAGCTCTAACTCCTGCAAAAGCCTGTAAGTAACACTACCGTACAGTCCGGTCTCCTCGTCTGATATATCGCATATCCAGTCTAGTGGTGGTAAACGTTAGACCCCAATAACCGATAATTCAAGCCGATACGAGGCTCATAACGGGTCGAGAAACCACTGATAACACTTACCAGTAAATCTTTAAATCAACCTTTGCCAGGGACTTCCCTGTTATGGCCAATCGAGCAAAGCACAACATCAACCCCCAATACCGGGAGAGACGAAACCCATCCTATCCCTCATTGCCTCCACGTGACTCGGGACTGTACTCAAAAACCACCGTTTTGCACGTCCTCTTGAACATGGTAAGGTGGAAATCAAATCACAGTGGGAATCACACAAGACTCTGTGACGATCTCGGGTCCACAGACTAACTTGTACCAGTGTCACTAGAGAACTACTATCTGACGATAGGTATAATACCAACTAGAAGTTCTCGGCGAGTCCATTCAGTATACTCAGTCTCCACTGAACACCCGTATACCATCTCTGATTTCAAACACCAATGGATATGGGATCATCCATCGCCCATCTCATGGTTTGAGAAGCGTATACGCATGTCTACTTTGGTATATCGATGCCCTGTCTCGATACGCCCACGACAAGGAACATTAAAGGATGAACTTATGGACTACCATAGCCCCACTAGTTTGATCTGCATCATAATCCCGGTAGTCAAGTACACATCCTAAGGGCTTTACCCACATGTAACCATAAGACAGTATCAAGAGACAAATATACATGTTAAGATAAAGAGCAACCAGATAGCATACTATCATGTCGAACAAGAAATTCCTCTCTATATATGTCCATGCATCCAATATAATGTACATCATATGTACAATAATTCCCTCTACGGCATACATACAAATAATAATCTCCCACTTGCACTAAGGCCAGCTGCTGTAGTATCGCATACCCAGCATCCCGAAGAGTCTCTCGAACTGTATCTGGGGAATGGCCTTCGTGAGTGGATCCGCAGTGTTGTCTTCCTGTCAACTCTCCGGACCTCGATCTCCCGGCGATCAACTATCTTCCGGATCATGTGATACCGCCTCAGAATATACCTGGATCGCTGATGGTACCTGGGTTCCTTGGCCAAAGCCACCGCTCCATTGTTATCACCATACAACGGTATTGGATACTCAATGGATGGAACCATTCCAAGTTCTGTTATGAACTTCTTCATCCAGACAGCCTCTTTGGCAGTATCGTTGGCAGCGATGTATTCAGCCTCCATCGTCGAGTCTGCCACGGTTTCCTGCTTGGAACTCTTCCAGCATACCGCCCCTCTATTGAGGGTAAAGACAATTCCCGAGTGCGATTTAGAGTCGTCCTTATCACTCTGGATGTTCGAATCGGTAAAGGACTCCACTTGGAGTTCTCCGTTACCATACACCAAGAACATCTCTTTTGTCCTTCTCAAGTACTTGAGAATGCTCTTCATAGCTGTCCAGTGACTCTCTCCTGGATCTGCTTGATACCTACTCACTACACTTAGTGAGTGTGCTATATCGGGTATGGTACATAGCATCGTGTACATGATAGAGCCTACTGCCGAAGCATAGGGTATCCCTTGCATGCGAGCTCTCTCCAAGTCAGTCATGGGAGACATCTCTTTGGAAAGAGTGAGTCCTGAGATCGTCGGTAAAAACCCAGGCTTGGATTCTTCTATACTAAACCTCTTTAGTATGGTGTCAATGTACCTGGATTGGGACAATCCCAGTATCCATTTAGATCTATCTCTATAGATCTTAATACCTAAGATGTAGGAGGCATCCCCTAGATCTTTCATTGAGAATCTTTATGATAAGAAGAGCTTGACCGATTGCAGCATAGGATTGTCATTTCCTATCAAGAGTATGTCATCCATGTACAATACGAGGAAGACAAGCTTACTCTCTGCCACCTTCTTGTATATACAAGGTTCATCTACGTTTTTGACGAAATCAAACTCTTTGATAACGACATCAAAACATATGTTCTAACTCCGCGATGCTTGCTTTAACCCGTAGATGCATTTAAGTAGCTTGCACACCTTTCCGCTGCTCCCATTGTCTATGAAGCCCTCTTGCTGAGTCATGTACACGCACTCTTCCAAATCACCATTCAGAAAGGCAGTCTTAACATCCATTTGCCAGATTTCGTAGTCATGGTATGCAGCAATGGCAAGTAGGATCCGGATGGACTTAAGCCACTAGAGAAAAGGTTTCGTCATAGTCCACACCTGGTCTTTGACGAAAACCCTTTGTAATAAATCTAGCTTTGGAAGTCTCAACTTTTCCATCTACACCAAGTTTCTTCTTAAAGATCCATTTGCTCCCAATGGGTTTTACCCCTTCAGGAGCAACTTCCAAAGTCCATACATTGTTGGTGTACATGGATTCCATATCAGATCGTATTGCATCAAGCCATTTCACTGAGTCCCCACTCGTGATGGCCTGCTCGAAGCTAGTTGGGTGTAACATTTCAAAAAAAATTAAAATATTATTTTTGGGAATTTTTGTAATTAAGTAATAAAATATTGATTATTTAAATAAGGCGGTATAATTAAATACCGATAAATTGGGAAAAATTTGGAAAGTTATTGAAATTACTAAAAAGACGGTGCTTTATGTGATTTATGCAAATTATGAAATTTTACGATTTATTATACGCTAATTTTGTGCTAATCGTGATTAAAAATTGCTAATTGGGCTTTAAGCGTGTTTTGTACACATGACATGCACATGTCATTTTAACACATGTTACATTTTTTTTCCTACATGATTTTTGGGTATATGGTTCTTGCTTTGGGTTTACTATTGCAAAGAGAAGGAAATAAAAGAAAAGAAAAGAAAAGATAAAGAATAGAATAGTGAGAGGGATGGGCATGAGAGAGAGAGAGAGAGATGAGGGGTCAAGTTGACCATGGGCTCTTCTTCCTTCATTCTATTTTCTTCATCCTTCTCTCTTCTCCTCTTTCCATGGCAGACCTCTCCTCCCTCCGCTTCAAAACCCCCACTTCATCATCAAAAACACCCCAAAACCCCACTCCCACTTCACAAAAAATGTGAACAAGCTCTCAAGCAACCCTTTGGACCAAGAAAGTTTGAGTTTTGGCGCTATAGAGGATTCATGAGTGCAAAATGAGGTAAATTATTCCATCATTAGTGTACAATTTCCATTCTTTTAGCATCCATGTTAAATTAGAATCGATATTGTGTGGTTTTGGGAACTTTGAAAACTTTAAATTGAGGATTATGGTTTGAGCTGAACCCAAAGGTGAAGTTATGATTAGTAGAGGCTATACAACCACTGTGGTGATTGACTGGAGACCTAAACGAGAGACTAGAACCCATTTTAACGAACTTAGAAACCCGATATCGGAAGAATTTTGGATTCTATGAGTGTATATTGAAATCTGCTAACACCCGGGTCACCTGAAAATTATTTAGCAATGACAGCGATACATGCTGGCAACCTAGGACCCCCACTGAAACCCTAGCCCCTAACCCTCTACCCCGGCCGCAAATAAATTCATTCTGGCCGCAATTTGTGGCCAGAGCAGTGTGGAATTGATTCGTATTTGTTCTGTAGCTTTATTTCCAGTAAACTTGACCCTTGGTATATGCAAAATTGGGTGATTTCACCTAGGGTAAAATCTAGGATCATTTTCTTATGTTGGCGCATTCTTTTACGACTTCTTTTAACATGGATTTTGTTATTTGATAATTTTTTTCCGTTGTGTGCCGTTTGAACGTCAACGACTAGGGTTATTGGTCATCTTTGCATGCGAGGCAATAGGTTTCTACCTATGAGCATAGCGTGTGCCATTTTGGGTTTTTCCGATTAGATTTTAATACGCATTGCGATTGGATTATATGTGTAGGCACCCCACGTGATGTTCAGACGTTGAAGATGAAGATGGAGACATCGGCATCGGCACACAAGAAGCAAGGTGAGTAGATATATATCTACGGGGGAAGTCGGGTGTATGGCGTATAGCACCCCCGCAGTTCGTAGTATAGTTATGATATATATATATATATATATATATGGATATATTTGTGGTTTATGATACATGATGATTATCAAGATATGATTATGTGTTCATGGTTAATTTGGTGTTATTAAAAGTTAACTAGCATGGCTTCTTAGTCGCGAAACATAGAATAGGTTTACACCGACACGCACACACCTGGATTCATTTTATTGCCTATGCGTATATGGGGATATGTATATATATATACACACACACATGGGTATGTGACTATGTGCATACACACACACACACACACACACATGGATTAAGAGGATAGTATTTGGGATTGGAGATGAGTCGATGAGATTGGGCTAGAGGCCGTGAGATCGGTGATGTGATATGGTTCGTATTTGAGATACGACGTGATGTTTTAGCGAGAACTTTCGATGTGATGTTTTCTGACACGCGCATGCATATACATATGTGGTATCAGAATTGTACTAGACGTAGATCAGTACCCCCGATCATGATATTTGATAAAGAGGATACCATATGAATAATGTGATTAATGTGACATTGACCCGTACCCAGATTTGGGATGCCGTACGACGGATTTACCGTACGAGCTATATTTTTGATCCACACTCTTGACTCGAGGATGTCATATTGTATTAGGGTATCGTATGGGATACTACTGAGGCGGGATCACCGACTATTATTATATATATTTATCGACTCAGATGTTAGGCAGTTTCCTGACCTTTTGATAAGCCTGTTAGTTTAGCTCGGTAGTTTACTTGTAAATGATGGATTAGACTCGAGTCATACCTATTTCAAAAACTAACGAATCATGAGTATTTTAAAGACAGGCCAAGGGATTCTATGGATATTTTAAAGGACGTATCTTTTTTTAAAAACACCGTAGCCCTTATTTTCAAAACACCACAATTTGTGTGATTTCAAATGGAAAATACTGTATGACTCATATTTATATACATGCAGATTAGTTATCATTGTGTTTATTGTTCAGCTCCCGCATATTCTTGCAGTTCATATTGCACAGCATGTTTATATTGTGTTTTCATATGCCCTTATTGAGATCATGCTGTTAGGACACCAGCACCATTACCGATGATGCGTATGTTGTACATACACTTACTTGCCGGCTCACACACTGTTAGTTGTATGTATGCCCTAGAGGCCAGTATTGTATAGATGATGTATATTATATTGGATGCTTGGACATATATAGAGATGACTTTCTTGCTCGACATGATAGTATGCTATCTGGTTGCTCTTTATCTTAACATGTACACTAGTCTCTTTATACTGTCTTATAGTTACATGTTGGTAAAGCCCTTAGGATTTATACTTGACTACCTGGATTATGATGCAGATCATACTAGTGGGGACATGGTAGTCCATAAGTACATCCTTCAAGGTCCCTAGTCGTGGGTGTATCGAGACGGGGCATCGATATACCAGTGTAGACTAGCGTATACGCTTCTCGACCCATGTGATGGGCGATGGATGATCCCATATCCATTGGTGTTTGACATCAGAGATGGTATACGGGTGCTCAGTGGACACTGGGTACACTGGACGGACTCGCCGAGAACTCCCAGATGGTATTATACCTCACCTCAAATGGCAGTTCTTAGGTGACACTTGTACAGGTTAGTCTGTAGACCCGAGATCGTCATAGAGTCTTGTGTGATTCCCACTGTGCTTTGATCTCCACCTTACCACGTCCATGAGGGCATGCAAAACGGTGGTCTTTGGGCACAGTCCCGAGTCACATGGAGGCAATGAGCGATAGGAGGGGTTTCGTCTCTCCCGGTATTGGGGGTTGATGTTGTGCTGTGCTCGATTGGCCGTAGCAGGGAAGTCCCTGGCCAGGGCTGATAAGAGATTTGCTGGTAAGTGTTACCAGTAGTTTCTCGACCCGTTATGAGCCTCACATCGGCACGACTTATCGGGTTATTGGGGTCTGACGTATACCACCCCTAGACTTGATATGCGACGTATCAGACGAAGAGACCGGACTGTACGGTAAGTGTTACTGGTCGGATTCGCAGGAGTGTTATTCGTTCGGGTTATCAGATTTTGTCTATGTAGATTTCCGGATAACTTTAGAATATGTTCAAAAGTTCGACCGGATATAAATACCCAATTTTTCCCCTGTCGGGAAATTTCCAAGTGTTGGATTTTTCCGTAGTTTAATGACGTTCTAAGTAGTGCAAGTAACGCGATGGACCCTCTAGAAGACAACAAACCTTAACTCGATTATGTGACCGTCTTGAACTGCCCTTTGAACCTTCGGGTGTGGGGCAGTACGGCGTGCCACATGTGAGGCGTTGGCTTGACCCTTCTACGGCTGGACCGTCGGTACTGAGGCACGAACTGAATGTTGTTAGACTTATTTCATGTGTTGAGCTGTATCGGGAAAACTTGGGTATTCGACTGTTCGATCGGAAAGTTTAACATTTTCTGTTTATCTGGAATGTGATACAATAATTGGAATTCACAAACAGTTATGAGATAACTGAATGAATGTTATAAATTTAGCAGTTTAGTCCCATATGATATTGAAAAGAGTTTTCGATAATGAGACTAAAATGCGGGATTTATATCTGTTAGGCATGTGATGTCTAAGTATTTCATTTGATTAGGCATGCGATGTCTAAAGTAGTTGCGGATTCCAATTGTTGTAGTTTTACACTTTCTTTTCTGTGACCGTAAGTGTAGTATGTTCATATCGCCGGTTTCGTTGCTATACGTCAACGACAATTGGGGTATGCATACTTACTTACGTTGATGACATGTGATGTTATGTGTTGCTGGATATGTTATATTGGATCGTCGTATTCGAATAGCCGGGGGTTTTTATGTAAGATGAGTGTTTTTCATTTTCATTCATGTAAAAACCTGTATGTAATATTCTTTTATTTGGGTCACTTCCAGGTAGCGGAAGATGTCACCTTTTGTATATTATTTACTTTTCCGCATTAGGATAGACCCAAGGAGGGGAGCATAAGTAACCGGGTTCTGGGGTCCAGTGGGAGACCAACTCGAGGAGTCGAGTCCGGGTCTCCTAACCCTAGAATTGGCAGGGTTGCTTGCCGCTCTCGTAGGGGTCTAGGGGTGTGGGATTGGCTATTCATCACGACCGTGGAATCCGTGTTTTATACTGGCTCGTATTGAAAACACGGACGTCCTAGTATATCCAATATTTCATATGTTTATTCTGCTGCGATATCTGTGTTGTGACTCTGTGATGGATATAGTATATAGTATATATGATATATTATATAGACGTTACTTATGTTTTACACCCGCGCTAGCCCTGCCCTGCTCTGTCGTTAGTTACCTAACCTAACGGTGCACGAGGGGACATCGAGGCGAATGCGGATGGCATAAGTGTACGTCATATCTATCTGTGATGTTTAGGTATTTAAATGATGGGACTTCATTAATGTGATTAATGCAAGATAAGAAACCTAAGATGTTGTGGAATCGAATTTTAAAATATAAAGGTAGCTACAGTTCTTGCTTTGCACAGCGGTATATATGATATACCCTGCACCTTATTCGATGAGGAAAGGACCGAGATCCCTTCACCGGGAGTGACTCCTTTAGCAATAACTGGCAGATGCTACACACTCGGTTTGCTTTTGACTGCTTTTTGGGTTTTTGCTTTGCACAGCGATATATATGATATATCCCGCACCTCATTCGACGAGGAAAGGACCGAGATCCCTTCGCCGGGAGTGACTCCTTTAGGAAAACTAGAAAAGCCTCAAAATCACTCCATTTCAAAACTTCATTTGATTCTACAACGATATCAAGTTCATTACGCAATAGGTTTTCAGAAAAACCTGTCGTAGCCCTCCGTCATTTCAGATAAGTACTATTTAGTATTCGTGCTGCGGTTGTTTTGCATGCGTCAAGGCGTAGTGTACGGTAGCTAACTAGTATTTATCTGCTTATGCATATGATGCAGATTGGATTAGGGTATTCGCACGGCGTTGTTTGGCATGCGTCAAGGGTCGTGCGGGTGGGTTTAATTCAATCAGGAAATGACGGGTTGAACTTGACTAGCGGACTATGGGTTGTTTGGCATGCGTCAAGGTCATAGCACGCTAAGGGCAAAAGATTGTCGGGAATTTCAAGTGTTGAAATTTGCAATGAGATTGCATACCTTCTATGAGATAGTTGGATCCCGATACCCACTGCGAGTAAGAGTTACTCCTGGGAGAGTTTTACACATTACAATTAGCCGATCAAGTAGGTGTCTAGAAAGGTGTTAACGAGGTTACGCCTCTGGGAAAACGAGGTTTACAGTAATTAGGTTCGTGCGAAAGCACGGGGGACCTCCCTCAAAGTACCGACACTGGCCTGGCTGAAAGATTGGCGAACATGTAGTGTGTAATTAATCACGGCTAGTCTTTCCTTTTAGGGTTTGGAGGAAGATTTGATAAAAAGCAGTAGGAGCCATCCTGATTAGATAAGATAATAACCAATCTGATCTTGCACGAGCATACGCTAAAGTGTTTTCTTCTCTCTCTCTCCAGGTAGCGACCATTTCATGCCCTAATAAAGATAATAATATGGATGTATTGACCGAACCCGCATGTTATACTGTGCTGGGGAACGTTGGTTCCGTTCTTTCCTATAAGAGTTATAGGACTGAACAGGATATAGGGGAATACCAGGATTCCCATGCCACCCGAATGAAGAAAGTACATGTTGATGCATTTTCTTCGGGTGTGTTCGTTACTGAGAACTGTTTCTCCATTTGCTCTACGTCCTGGGTATTGGATACCGGGTCAGGATCCCATATATGTAATCAGTTACATGGGCTTAAGAAAGGTAGAGAACTTGGAGAAGGTGATAAAGACATTAGAGTTGGAAATGGTGCAATTGTTGCAGCTAAGACTGTCGGGGAATATCACCTTGAATTACCAACTGGTAATACATTGGTTCTGAACGAATGCTATTACATGCCGAAACTGATATGCAACATTATATCGGTTTCTTTATTAAGTAAAGAGGGATATAATTTTGTATTACAGGACAATGTTATGAACATTTTCCGTAACCAAAAGTTGGTTGGATCAGGCACGTTGTGCAATGGCATTTATGTTCTAAACCAATCAACAGTTCTGAGCATAACAAACACACACAAGAGGAAGAGTTCTGAACTGAACGAATCCTACTTGTGGCATTGTAGACTGGGTCACATCAATGCGACACGACTGGCTAAGTTGCATAAGGATGGATATTTAAATCCGTTTGAATTTTCATCCTATGACACTTGCCAGTCATGTCTCAAAGGCAAGATGACCAAAGCTCCGTTTACGGGACACGGAGAAAGAGTTACCCAACTCTTGGGACTGATACATAGTGATGTATGCGGTCCCATGTCTACACATGCCAGGGATGGTTCTTCGTACTTCATTACATTCACTGACGATCTCTCTAGATTCGGATATGTGTTCCTGATGAAACACAAATCAGAAGATTTTGAGAAATTTAGAGAATATAAACAAGAAGTCGAGAACCAAACCGGAAAAAGTATTAAAATCCTACGATCTGATCGAGGAGGAGAATACTTAAGCAATGAATTCCTGGAATTCCTAAAAGAGAATGGGATTCTCTCTCAGCTTACTCCTCCTTATACACCACAGCACAACGGTGTATCTGAACGGAGAAACCGCACCCTATTAGATATGGTGCGCTCAATGATGAGTACAGCTGAGTTACCTATTTCCTTCTGGGGATATGCGCTTGAGACAGCCATGGACCTATTGAATAGAGTTCCTACCAAATCAGTGCCTACCACTCCATATGAGATATGGAAAGGGAAGAGACCACATCTTAATTATATTAAAGTATGGGGTTGTCCAGCCTATGTCAAAAGACAAAATCCGGACAAACTCGAGGCAAGATCTGTCTTATGTAAGTTTGTAGGATATCCCAAAAATTCACAAGGGTATATCTTCTACCACCCCGAGGAACAAAAGGTGTTTGTTTCTCGACATGCCACTTTCTTAGAAAAAAGTTTTCTTATGAAACAGATAAGTGGCATTGAGGTAGAACTGGAAGAGGTTCCAGCGACACAGACTACAACAGAAGATTTGGTTGAACCAGCGGATTCCGTAGTTCCCGATGAACCCCAGCCACTCCGCCGATCTAGTAGGGTTCCTCGCCAACCTGAGAGATACTACGGTTTTCTCATGGATGGAGGGAGCGAGGATTGCATCATGGAGGATGATGACCCAACTAGCTTCGAGCAGGCCATCACGAGTGGGGACTCAGTGAAATGGCTAGATGCTATGCGGTCCGAGATGGAATCCATATACACCAACAAAGTATGGACTTTGGACGTTGCTCCTGAAGGGGTAAAACCCATTGGGAGCAAGTGGATCTTCAAGAAGAAACTTGGTGTAGATGGGAAAGTGGAGACTTTCAAAGCTAGACTTGTAGCAAAGGGTTTTCGTCAAAGACCAGGTGTGGACTATGACGAGACCTTTTCTCCAGTGGCTATGCTTAAATCCATCCGGATCATGCTTGCCATCGCTGCTTATCATGATTACGAAATCTGGCAAATGGATGTTAAGACCGCCTTTCTAAATGGTGATTTAGAAGAGTGCGTGTACATGACTCAGCCAGAGGGCTTCGTAGACAGTGGGAGCAGCGGCAAGGTGTGCAAGCTGCTTAAATCCATTTATGGATTAAAGCAAGCATCGCGGAGTTGGAACATCTGCTTTGACGTCGTTATCAAAGAGTTTGATTTCGTCAAAAACCCAGATGAACCTTGTATCTACAAGAAGGTGGCAGAGAGTAAGGTTGTCTTCCTCGTATTGTACGTGGACGACATACTCTTGATAGGAAATGATATTCCTATGCTGCAATCGGTCAAGCTCTTCTTATCACAAAGATTCTCAATGAAAGATCTTGGTGATGCCTCCTGCATATTGGGGATTAGGATCTATAGAGATAGATCCAAACGGATTTTGGGATTGTCCCAATCCAGGTACATTGACACCATACTAAAGAGGTTTAGTATGGAAGAGTCCAAGCGTGGGAACTTGCCTAGGATCTCTGGAGTCACTCTCTCCAAAGAGATGTCTCCCAAGACTGATTTGGAGAGAGCTCGCATGCAAGGGATACCCTATGCTTCGGCAGTAGGCTCTATCATGTATGCGATGCTATGTACCAGACCCGATGTAGCATACTCACTAAGTGTAGTGAGCAGGTATCAAGCTGATCCTGGAGAGAGTCACTGGACAGCTGTGAAGAGCATTCTCAAGTACTTGCGAAGAACTAGAGATATGTTCTTGGTGTATGGTAACGGAGAACTCCAAGTGGAGTCCTTTACCGATTCGAGCTTCCAGAGTGATAAGGACGACTCAAAGTCGCAGTCGGGCTTTGTCTTTACCCTTTACGGAGGGGCGGTTAGCTGGAAGAGTTCCAAGCAGGAAACCGTGGCAGACTCGACGATGGAGGCTGAATACATCGCTGCCAACGATGCTGCCAAAGAGGCTGTCTGGATCAAGAAGTTCATTACTGAACTTGGAGTGGTTCCATCCATTGAGCATCCAATACCTTTGTATTGCGATAACAATGGAGCAGTGGATTTGGCCAAGGAACCCAGGTCCCATCAGCGATCCAGGCATATTCTGAGGCGGTATCACCTGATCCGGGAGATAGTTGATCGCCGGGAGATCGAGATCAGGAGGGTTGACACGAAGAACAACACTGCGGATCCACTCACGAAGGCCATTCCCCAGATACAGTTTGAGAGACACTTCGGGATGCTCGGTATGCGATACTACATCAGCTGGCCCTAGTGCAAGTGGGAGATTGTTAGTTGTATGTATGCCCTAGAGGCCAGTATTGTACAGATGATGTATATTATATTGGATGCTTGGACATATATAGAGATGACTTTCTTGCTCGACATGATAGTATGCTATCTGGTTGCTCTTTATCTTAACATGTACACTAGTCTCTTTATATTGTCTTATAGTTACATGTTGGTAAAGCCCTTAGGATTTGTACTTGACTACCTGGATTATGATGCAGATCATACTAGTGGGGACATGGTAGTCCATAAGTACATCCTTCAAGGTCCCTAGTCGTGGGTGTATCGAGACGGGGCATCGATATACAAGTGTAGACTAGCGTATACGCTTCTCGACCCATGTGATGGGCGATGGATGATCCCATATCCATTGGTGTTTGACATCAGAGATGGTATACGGGTGCTCAGTGGAGACTGGGTACACTGGACGGACTCTCCGAGAACTCCCAGATGGTATTATACCTCACGTCAGATGGCAGTTCTCAGGTGACACTTGTACAGGTTAGTCTGTAGACCCGAGATCGTCATAGAGTCTTGTGTGATTCCCACTGTGCTTTGATCTCCACCTTACCACGTCCATGAGGGCATGCAAAACGGTGGTCTTTGGGCACAGTCCCGAGTCACATGGAGGCAATAAGCGATAGGAGGGGTTTCGTCTCTCCCGGTATTGGGGGTTGATGTTGTGCTGTGCTCGATTGGCCGTAGCAGGGAAGTCCCTGGCCAGGGCTGATCAGAGATTTGCTGGTAAGTGTTACCAGTAGTTTCTCGAACCGTTATGAGCCTCACATCGGCACGACTTATCGGGTTATTGGGGTCTGACGTATACCACCCCTAGACTTGATATGCGACGTATCAGACGAAGAGACCGGACTGTACGGTAAGTGTTACTGGTCGGATTCGCAGGAGTGTGAGCGGGCTAGCTCGTCGATCATCTGATCGCTCAATACCCGGGTGGCCGTTACGTTTAGCAGACCGCTTGCGGCTTGTGGGTGCTTGATATGATCATCATCTGCTACCGGCGTATTGACGAGTCTTTAGAGTCCTACACAGAGGTTTCCTAGCTCAAGCGAAACGAAATAGGAGTGCATATGAGATATGTGCGGGACCGAGAATAATGCGTGTATGTGATACCGTATTTGATTCTCGCGATTAATGTTTCGATTGGTTGTATGAGATATGACCTAGTTATCGAATCATTGATTCGATAAATCGATGCATTGAATACTAGTCGGTTATGTGCGACATGACCGGATCATTGAATCAAGTGTTGATTTAATGATTTAATGTATAATTATATATTTGATATATTACTTTGCATCAACTAGTATTGGTTCACTTTAAACGGATTTTTCTCACTTGATTTACACATTGTATATATGATATACTTTTGTGCACATATAAGTATCATGTTTGATGATACTTGATCATATGGTTAAGTGTATGGAATTAAACCATAGTTAACTTGAGATTAGGGTTTTAATTATGCATTTATTCATTTAATTGTTTATTCATTTATTTGGATAAAGCTTAAGTGGAGAATGGTGGCATTTCTTGTTTTATGTTGAAGCTTCATGAAGCCTTGACTTTATGCAACCATTCTTGTCCACTAGCTTAACCCTAACTCTGCAAATAACCATGGTTGATTCTCTACACTTAACCTTAGTTAGAATTATGATAAGTATAGATTTTTCTTTTCATTTTAAATAACTTATCATAATTCTAGCTCTTCTTCTTCTTCATCTTCAAAAGAAAAACTTAGATGCCATCAATGGCAACTTGAGTTCTAGTGAGAGAATTCCAAATCTAAAGTGAACCTATCTTCTATTTCTTCACCCTCTACCTCTTGCCAAGTTGTCTTGGGTGTTCTCTTCACAAGTTTCACAACTTTGTGAAGTCGGAGCTTGAACTAGTGCAACCTCGACGTAGATCGTCTTTGACACGAAGCCGACGACCTATTCCGCACGTTTATCCGATGAAGCCGACGAATGAGTCGAGGATTCATGATGGACAGCGAGGGCATGACCGCGTGGAGCTAAGGAGGTGGGAATCCGGATCTACAAAGGTTGTAGCTTCCGACCTTTAGTTAATTTGCTAACTAGTTTAGTTTTTCGCCTAGAATTCTAGTCTAAGATCCGCGTTAGGGTTTCTCGGCACCATAATTTTTGTAAAATGGCATGTTCGATGCCTTGTGAGACCTCTATAGGGTGCCTAGGAACCTTTCACACACATCATCATCGGTAATTGCCATATAACGAACACTTTAGAGAATATTACTCATTGACATAGCTTGTTAACTGATAGTTCGACATTGTATTAGCGTACTCGTCTTTATATGCTAGTTTAGGCATTGCAGTTATTACTTGCTTCTGCATGCATATTATTATTCACTGATATGTAGTATTATAGAGTTTTATGCCGATATTCACTGTTTACTTGCTATTGATGATTGGATTTCGGATTTACATGAGATTTCCTAGATTTGGGAGAAAACCGCAAGAATATATATAAACTTCTATCTCTTTTTAAAATGAAAAGTGCGGTTTTTTCGTGATGTATGCGTCGTCCACCATGATGTTTTCTCGGTTATGAGATGTGATTTGAAGACCCGATTTGAGGAGTTGGATGAACTGTCTGCGGGTACATGGTGGACCCGGTAAGGTACCCCGGGGCAAGAAGCTCGAGGTGTAGACGATGAGCATGGCAGGGGCAGACTGCCTACCGATAATTTTACTTGGTGCGTCGGATATCAGGAGGATACTGTTCGTGGTCGTGTGATTGATGAAAGGGGGCCGATCCGGACTGATCGAGCCCTAGATAATGAGATTTGAGAGACTGAGATTTTGAAATTTGAGACATTGAGGTATTGAGATTTGATGATACAGGCCAGTCCGGATAGCCGGAGCCTGAGATATTGAGATATTGGGATTTATGTTTTGTGTCGATGCTAGACACTGTTTATGTTGATTTCATTAATGATACCTCGTTATAAATATACAAAAATCTCACTAAGTTATGGAAGCAGTTTTCTTCATTTACATGTATTCTGTTTCCATGCATTCATAACTCATTCATATGATATGTTACTACCTGAGGCACTGACACGAGCACTCGGTATTACACTTGGTATAGATGTTTACCCTTGCCACCTTTTCATGCTTCAGACTTTATAATATTGAGGATATTTATATACTGATCGTATTGACCTAGGATTGTGTCATACATACGATTTCTGCTCGGTGATGTTTTCTACTCATGAGTTGGCAACTCACCCCCGTTATGCCACAGTTTCTTGCAGGTTTTGCCGTATAGGTCTCGTTACGGCTTTGCTGGCACACTGCTTCCTTTCCGGGTGATTGCTTTGGTAGGTGGGTTCTTTTGCATCAGGACCACCATTGTATATATGTTATTCAGTTGTATCTAGTAAACTCTATCAACCAGACATGTATATTTTATTGACTTAGAAACCAGTGATGTGTATTCTTTCGACCTTAGAGTCGCGCGTTGTATTTTTATGGATTTCATATTGTTTAAAGTTTTCCTTTCAGTTTTGATCCTCGCCTTTCGGCGTTGTATATTATCATGCTTGCGTGGTTGTGGCCGTCGATTGACGAAGGGCTAGGTCCTGCTTGGGGATGGCTTTTATCATTATGTATATATTGATCGTGTTGTACCCCATTCGGGGCCAGTATTTACAAAGGAAACTCTGCCGAAATTTTCAGAAAAGACTTATGAATTTAAAAATACATATTTCGGCTTATGTTTCTAACGACTTGATTTAAATTGGTTTTTCCTTCACTCTACTGCTTTATTTGGTTTTGATTTCTGGGTTTTGGCTTACTTAGATTACGTGCGCCTCAAGACATTTCGTATTTTAAGTGCTGGTCATGTTCCGTACTTTTCGGGTCGTGACAAAGTTGGTATCAGAGCGTTAGGTTTTACCTTCGTAGTGTAGGATGACCCTTGGTTGATGGAGTAGGTAGCTTGAGTAGAGTGATGTACCGTACGTATGTTCCGCGGCATATTTACGATACGATATTCCGCTTAAGAAGCCTTAGGATGTACTTTTCTTTGCACAGTATTATATTCATTCCTATAATCTATCCTCATCAGTACCGGTTTATGGTTTTGCTGCCACGATTATGTAAGTGCACGGCGGCGCCCCGGCCGTCAATCCGACGCCGGAATGCGGAAGCGGTGAATAACTAAAATTTTGCGGACTTTGCAAACCGGCACCACCGCGCACTAAACTCCGGATCGAACCATTAACTAGTCTAAGCTACTTACAAGAAAGGGAATAGAGATATACCGACGATCCAAGTCCTCCGGTCTTCTCGTCATGGTCCCGATCACCTGCGGAAAAGTCCCGTCTCCTCCTCGTCGCCGGAAGTGCACCACATCGCCTTCTTCGTTTACGGGCTCCCACCTCAATGCCGAGGCAACTCGGGCACGAAGCCGGCTACTCGACGTGCCCAAGGTTCGTTGTAGAATGTGTAGTAGAAGAAGTCTCATTTGGGGTTATGGAGTTGTGCCATTTTGTGGAGGAAAAGAGAGGAACTTTTGGAGAGGGTTCTTGTGTGATTTTTGGAGAATGAAGAGAACCAAAAAATTGCCCCACCAAAAACAATCACCCCCTTCCTAAAGAATGGCCGGCCCTCTTGTGAATGGGGAGAGAGTGTGAGTGAGGAGAGAGCCAAGGATTAATCAATCACCACCATAATGCAAGGGAGAGAGAAAAGCTCATGATATCAAGAAATGATTGCAAGTAAAACCAACACTCATCCAACCATCATCACCAAACTCATCATCAACAACCATGATGATCACTAAAAGTCAAGCAATCATGAAGCTAGAAGTCAAGGTCAATGAGAGGCTATCATGATTCAACAATAAGCAAATACCCCCTCCACAAATACTTATTTGCAACAATGCAAATAAGCCCTCCTCCACCAATCTTCGGCCAATGAACGGAACAATGGAAATTGGCCGAAACGGAAAGCAAACTGGCAACTCCAGAAAACTGGTCCCGTAATAAATTACGGGAAAACCCCGATACTGTGCATACACACCCGCATCTGTATTTCGACCGAAATACAAATGCAATGAGACAAAGTCTACACTGTACTATACTAGGTCCGGCTTATACCAAAACCGGCTAGAAATATCTGTTCGATCCTGATCCGTGCAATACCGCACGTATCTGATCAAACCCTGCCATATAACCATACGGCCTATAGTACAAACTGTCCGATCCTGATCCGTGCAATACCGCACGTATCTGATCGGACCTTGCCATATCTCCATACGGCCTCTACAACCTTTCGCCCGAAAGCTGAGTAACTGAATGTGGGGGACTCTAAAGACTCGTCAACACCTTGGTTGTGGATTTAACCACTAGCACGTCAGAGGTATAAGCCAATACGTAACGGGCTACCAGGTACTGACTAAAAGGGACGTCTGTGAGCGAACTCAGCCTGACACCCTACTGAGCCTGTCAGTGACAATATCCGTGCAGTCCGGTCCGTTCGTCTATGAGCATCGCATGGCGGGCCTAGGGGGTTGGTAAAAGTCAGACCCCCAAAAGCGGTACAAGTCGTGTCGGAGTGTAGCCCAGAACACCCTGAGATACTACTGGAATACCTACCAGTAAATCTCCTTGCCTTGGCCAAGGACTTTGTGTAATGGCTCTCCTAGACACAGCACGACCTCACCCCCAATACCGGGAGAGACGAACCCCTGAAGATACGCTCACTGCCTCCATGTGGCTCGGGACTGTACCCAACTAAAACCTGTTTGCACGACTCCTTTGAGCCGTGGTAGGGTAGTAATCAAAGTACAGTGGGAACTCACACGAGACAAATGACGATCCCCAGGTCGATGAACTAACCTGCACACATGTCACCAGGGAACTGCCATCTGACGTCTGGTATATGACCAACTAGCATGTTCCCGGCGAGTCCTGTCCGGTGTACTCATAACCCAATGAGCACCTGTATACATCTTAGGTGATCCAACTGACACCAGTGGCTTGTGAGACCGGCCACCGCCCCTCATCGGGGTCTCGACTGTATACACTAGTCTACTAATGGAGTATCGATGCCCAGTCTCGAAACTCCCACGACTAGGGACCTTTTAAGGATAAGCTTATAGACCCCCAGCTCCCACTTATATGATCGCCCTCATACTGCTGGTGGTCAAGCAAGAATCCTAGGGGCTCTATCAACGTGTAATAGCGACGTGTCATGTCACCTAAAGCAGTACACGATGATAAAGGTAAACCAGATAGCATACTATCATCTCGAGTAAGACTGTCCTACCGGGATAGGTCCTCCCTCAATCATTACAATCACGTACCTGTGACCTAATAATTGACTCTGAGGGCACTATCTCCAACAATCTCCCACTTGCACTCAAGGCTAATTATTGCGATGTCGCATACTCACAGCCCGTGTGATACCGAACACCCAACTCCTCTACTAGTCAGTCTCACAAAGCTCGTTTGCGGAACTATTGCGTTCGAGGAATAGCCTCAGTGAGTGGATCCGCTTAGTTGTTTCTTTCTATGTCTCTCTATATCTCAAGTTTGCGGAGAAAGCCATCTCCCGAAATGAGCAATACCTGTCTTAGAATGTCTGGATGTCTGATAGGACCTAGCTCATAAAAGAACTCCAAATCCAAACTTCTTAGACTGTATCGTCAACTGAACTTAATCAGTATCCTGCGCGCCATGCCTCCCTCAGTATTGCCTTGGACCACCTGTCCAAAATACTGCCCCTCATCAGAAGGAAAACTATAACTCTGACAACCTCCTTGTCGTCCATGTCACCTTGGAAGCCTGGAATGATAACTGTCTCCTGAATGAGGCTGTCGTTATCATCTCCCTAGAACATCCACTTATGTTCTAAAAACTGCTTCCGACTGTTTCTCCAGGATTGGATTAATGTCAACTTATTGCATCTAGTGCAAGAACAACATCTGGTGTGGTACTTGACATCTCACGATTGACTCAATTGCCTGAGCAAGTGATCTGTCAATCATGCCCGTCCCTCTCCCCTTTAGTCTGTAAGACACCTTTGGAGAGGGTGACTCCATTACCTGCAGGTACACTACCGTGCCAGGAGTCGTCCATCCTAAATACTCTTAGAACGCTGTCAAGTACCCTGATTGGAAAACCACCCAAATCTAGATCTAAGACCATAGATCTAGTAACCAGTATGTCTGATATAAAATCCATTTCCTTTGTGGAGAAACAACTGTGTGACGACCAAAGTATAACCGATTGTAGTATAGGAGTTTCCTTTCCTATTCTGTGTATGTCATCCAGATACCAGGACATCACACCCTACTACCTTCTCAACAGATCCATCCCCTATTCTGATGAAGTCAAACCCATGACTGTCACGTCAGAAATAGATGATCTATCTCCGCTACATCTGCTTTAGTCTATAAATAGACATAAGCTACCTGTCCACCAATGCTTTCGCTGCTCCCACTGACTACGACAACCCTCTGGCAGAGTCATATACACGTACACTTCTAAAACTAGTTTTAGAACGACGCTATACTCATCCTCCCGCCGGGTCTCGTAACCTGGAACAACAGCAATGGCAATTGTGGGTAAACAAGAACTTCCCTGTCACCGTCCTTGAGGCTACCGGAGTACCTCTCGGGTGCCTGAAGTTACCCACCTTATCTGCGGAGTGGCCAATGGAATGTCAATTCAGATTGAATCTTTAGGTTCCTTATCAAATCTTCAGTAATCGTTTGTGGTTCTGGAATCACTTCCAGTTCTACCATACTCCCACTACTGTTTTCTGAAAAATCCATTTTTAATAAAACTGTGGCGAGTCTAGAACAATATCGCTATTGCTCATCCAGATGGTAGAAAGTCAACCCTCGTCATAGCCTGGGTCAACCCACAAACAGCCATTACAGAAACGTGCCTTGAGTTGTCCAGTGTCTGGTTTTAATCATAAACCGGACAACTCCCCGTACCTTAACATCGTTAAGATATGAACTGTTCTATATCCAATATAGAAACAGAGGCACTGATTTAATTGAACCAGATTCAAAACATGCAGCTGTCCCCAGCGCATGTCAACTAAATGGAAGGAGGCCGATCAGCGTTACTCAACCTAGGAATACTTCCAATTATGAGTAACCTGAAAGAGAAGCAAGATCTCTTTATCATTACTATCAACTGAACACCATACACAAGTATCTACATCTTCGATCTCTTTGAAGAATCCCGATACTTGCTACACCTGGTTCTCTACTCTATTCAAATACCTATAACTTCTCAAAATTCGGACCCTGTGTTTCTACGAAACACTTGTCTAAAAACTAGAGAAGTCATAAGTAAACCGAATATAGTACGAGGACCAACCCCTCTGTCCTAATGGACACTGGACAACATACAATACTCTGTATAAGTCCCTTGAGTCTGATAACTCATTCACTGTGTGTCGTAGGTTGAAAACTGTACTTATGGTTAAGAAGAATTACACCGCTGTTTAATGCTCCTTACCTAACCATCCACTGATATAGGTAAATGTCGTAGACATAATTTCAGAAAGGTATATCTCACTCTATGAAAATAGACGTACAGATATATCAATTTGAAATTGGTGCATAACAGTGGATATTCAAAACCAAATATTTGCCGACCGGCAAACAGCCCAGGTGATTTCCTCAAATATCACCGATTACAACGAATCCCGATATAATGAGGATAATCACCCAATTCCCAACAACTTACTCCCACTCATCATCTGTAAAACCATACAGATGTGAGAATCGTACCTGGTAAATACATACCCTGGAGTAAGTATCTAATCGGGAAATCAGTTTTCCTTTAACATTACACAGTGAAACTGAAACATTGAAATGTTCCGATGGGGTATTCTGGTATTCCTAGTAATGCCTCTTCCAGATTCACGACTGTAACCGTATAGTTCTTTGCCACCTCTCCAAATACCTTCATATGTCTTTAGTCTTTACCTTCTGCACACCCTTTTAGGCCAAATGGTTTTCTTCCTTCCCTACCGTTCGGCACCAGCCTATGGTTTGGAAGAAGACTATCCAATAAGCATAATGGGTGTACTGTCCGCATCCTAGGAACACTCGCAATGAGAGAGAGGGTGAAGATAAAAGACAACCGAATAAACCTTATTCCTATTTCTCCTGAACCAGAATCCATCCCCGAACTGGAACAAGTTCCATTCGAGTTCGTATATAACCATACGATGGAGTATCCAAATAAACTGTGGATCTTCGTAGTGATACGGAGTGTCCTGGAGAAATACAAAGGTGATGTGGGAGTGGTAATGAAATATTTGGTTCGGTCGTGAATATCTGTTGCAATTTACTTTGCCCTCTTACTAATCCCTTGCTTTGTCTGAACTTAATACCTTCTGCACACCATCGTTATGCTAATTGGTTTTCTTCATTCCCTACCGGTCGGCACCAGCCTAAGGTTTGGAAGAAGACAATCCAATTTGCGTAATAGGTGTACTACCCCTAAACCAAGGAGTACTCGTAACCTGAGAGAGGGTAAAAGGAAAAGACAACTGAATAATCCTATCCGTTTTCTCCAGAACCGGAAACCATCCTCGAATAAATTCTTTCGAGTTCGTATCTAACCATACGATGGTTTTGTCCAATGGAAGTGGACGTTCGCAGTAATACGGGGTGTCCTGGAGAAAAAGGGTAAAAGTAGGAGTGGCAATGAGGTCTGCAACTCTGACAATCCAAAAGCCGGTGTTTAAGAAGGTTCGGTCAACTTGGTCACTGAGTCAAAGTCTTAGGGTCGGGTCAATGGTCGCTGCCAAAGAGAGAGAGAAAAGAAACACTCAGCGTGCACTCTAACCTAGATCAGAATGGTTACCAATTTATCTAATCTGGAATCCTCCCACTGTACCTCAAATTCTCCTCCAAACCTGAAAGAAGAATTAGTCGGGGTCACCCGAGGAGTAAACTAACTCATCAGTGGGAATCGGGATCCAACTCTCATCGCATGATAACGTGACGGAATCCGCTCACGGTATCACACTCCAGAAGGTATGCGCATATCTGGCAAGTCTCAGTTCTTTTGAAACTCCCGATGTGATTTCTGCCCCATGCTCTTATGACCTTGGCGTGAGGTCAAAATATCATAAGTCACATGTCAAGTTCTGCCCATCATTATCCAGGTTAATTTGAATCCACCCGTACATACCCTTGACGTAGGCCAAAATAGTAGTACGACTGTCCCAAACCAACGCATCTATCTATGCAACAGATAAATACCCGGCAGCTACCAAACACTATGCCTTGGCGTGAGGTCAAAATACATAGCTTGAATACTACCGAATATTTAACTGAAATGATGGAGGGCTACGAATGGTTTCTGGCGAAAACCTTTAACGTAATGAACTTGATATCGTTGAAGGAACGGATAGCTTTTTGAAAATATAGTGACGAAAACCGTTGCTAAAGAGGTCACTCCCGGTGAAGGGATCTCGGCTCTTTCCCCGTAGAATGGGGTGCAGGATATTCCAAATGAATACCGCGATGCAAAGCAAAAGTAATCGGCTATAGTGAAGTTAATGCCCTGACGCAAACTTCTGTCCAAGGGGTCACTCCCGGTGAAGGGATCTCGGCCCTTGCCTCGTCGACTGAGGAGCAGGATATTCCAATGAATACCACGATGCAAAACAAAAGTAAACGTCCTTGCAATAACAGCTTTTTGAAAAGTGTTCCAACAACATCAGATTAGGTTTGTTTTAACTTGCATTGATCCGAATCAATGCAGTCCCATCAATTGATCACACCAAAAAGAACGAAAATATACTGATGTACGTATATGCCATCCGCATTCGCCACTGGGTCCCGTCATTACCCGTTAGGTTAGCTAACTAACGACAGAGCGGGGACTGGACTAGCGCGGATGCAAAACATATACAACATCTACTAATATATATACCAATATATTATATTCGCTCAAGGCGTGAATAAAATGCAACATCACAGAGAATGAACAGCATCACAGAAACAATACAGATATCTGGGAACCCCGGGTTTCACAGAGCCACTACTGAAACCCGACGTTCCCCTGGTCGTGTGGATAGCCTGTGCAATGAAATCCTAGACCCCTACGGGCGCGGCAAGTCACCCGCCAAAACCTGAAGCGAGGCAGCCCCCTTCAGCGCCGTGAATGGACCACCCAGCACTTCACGGAATCCGGCAACTTGGGCACCCCTCCTGGGTCAACCTGTACCCCCTACGAGTGCGGCGAATAGCCCGCCAATCCTAGAGTGAAGCCCCCTCCGTCTCAATGCCATGAGATGCGGGCTTGTTGCCCTCCAGAACCCGGCTATCCGTGCACCCCTCCGCGGGGCAATCCTAGTACAGAAAGTAAAATATACATACAACGGGTACATCGACCGCAACCAGGTCGTGCCCCAAAAGAATAATACAATCAGGCAGTGACGACAGTCCACATGTCGGACGCTCGCCCCGCAATATCAAATGTACATAATACAACAGCACAGTACTAGCATTGCATCCAGGCTATCCCCCACGACCGATCCGCAACATCACAGCAAATACATAGAACATCAACGTGAAAGTCACGTTCGCAAATCCGTCTAACCGAGCTATAGCAGTTAGACCGGATTTACCGATCGAGTGACATTCACGGTCGCAGATATAATGTAAATACTGTGAAAAATGTGTTTAAAATATCCGATCGATTAAAATATAACAAGTGGGCCCCAAAACAAAACTGCAGCAGTTACAGAAAATATGGGCCCAATTTAAATGTTCCAGAAACCCAAATTTATCCCCAAAAGCCCACTGAAAAAATCCGGCCCAATGATTATTCCATACTGCGGCGGAAGCGCGGCCAGAAGTGGGTTTTGGCCGCGCTTCCGCGCTCTGGTTGGAATATCATTGCCTCGAATTTGAACAGTGCTCTTAGTTCATCTAGAACAGTACTTTTATGCAACCTGAAAAATTTTTGGAGACTGGAAAAATTCAACAGAAACTGTCGTGGGTGTATTTGGGTTTTCGGACATTTCGATCGATCGGAACTGAAAAACACATTACACAAAGCTAGACTAAGTTAATGGGGAGGCTCTGATACCACTGTAAGTGCACGGCGGCGCCCCGGCCGTCAATCCGACGCCGGAATGCGGAAGCGGTGAATAACTAAAGCTTTGCGGACTTTGCAAACCGGCACCACCGCGCACTAAACTCCGGATCGAACCATTAACTAGTCTAAGCTACTTACAAGAAAGGGAATAGAGATATACCGACGATCCAAGTCCTCCGGTCTTCTCGTCATGGTCCCGATCACCTGCGGAAAAGTCCCGTCTCCTCCTCGTCGCCGGAAGTGCACCACATCGCCTTCTTCGTTTACGGGCTCCCACCTCAATGCCGAGGCAACTCGGGCACGAAGCCGGCTACTCGACGTGCCCAAGGTTCGTTGTAGAATGTGTAGTAGAAGAAGTCTCATTTGGGGTTATGGAGTTGTGCCATTTTGTGGAGGAAAAGAGAGGAACTTTTGGAGAGGGTTCTTGTGTGATTTTTGGAGAATGAAGAGAACCAAAAAATTGCCCCACCAAAAACAATCACCCCCTTCCTAAAGAATGGCCGGCCCTCTTGTGAATGGGGAGAGAGTGTGAGTGAGGAGAGAGCCAAGGATTAATCAATCACCACCATAATGCAAGGGAGAGAGAAAAGCTCATGATATCAAGAAATGATTGCAAGTAAAACCAACACTCATCCAACCATCATCACCAAACTCATCATCAACAACCATGATGATCACTAAAAGTCAAGCAATCATGAAGCTAGAAGTCAAGGTCAATGAGAGGCTATCATGATTCAACAATAAGCAAATACCCCCTCCACAAATACTTATTTGCAACAATGCAAATAAGCCCTCCTCCACCAATCTTCGGCCAATGAACGGAACAATGGAAATTGGCCGAAACGGAAAGCAAACTGGCAACTCCAGAAAACTGGTCCCGTAATAAATTACGGGAAAACCCCGATACTGTGCATACACACCCGCATCTGTATTTCGACCGAAATACAAATGCAATGAGACAAAGTCTACACTGTACTATACTAGGTCCGGCTTATACCAAAACCGGCTAGAAATATCTGTTCGATCCTGATCCGTGCAATACCGCACGTATCTGATCAAACCCTGCCATATAACCATACGGCCTATAGTACAAACTGTCCGATCCTGATCCGTGCAATACCGCACGTATCTGATCGGACCTTGCCATATCTCCATACGGCCTCTACAACCTTTCGCCCGAAAGCTGAGTAACTGAATGTGGGGGACTCTAAAGACTCGTCAACACCTTGGTTGTGGATTTAACCACTAGCACGTCAGAGGTATAAGCCAATACGTAACGGGCTACCAGGTACTGACTAAAAGGGACGTCTGTGAGCGAACTCAGCCTGACACCCTACTGAGCCTGTCAGTGACAATATCCGTGCAGTCCGGTCCGTTCGTCTATGAGCATCGCATGGCGGGCCTAGGGGGTTGGTAAAAGTCAGACCCCCAAAAGCGGTACAAGTCGTGTCGGAGTGTAGCCCAGAACACCCTGAGATACTACTGGAATACCTACCAGTAAATCTCCTTGCCTTGGCCAAGGACTTTGTGTAATGGCTCTCCTAGACACAGCACGACCTCACCCCCAATACCGGGAGAGACGAACCCCTGAAGATACGCTCACTGCCTCCATGTGGCTCGGGACTGTACCCAACTAAAACCTGTTTGCACGACTCCTTTGAGCCGTGGTAGGGTAGTAATCAAAGTACAGTGGGAACTCACACGAGACAAATGACGATCCCCAGGTCGATGAACTAACCTGCACACATGTCACCAGGGAACTGCCATCTGACGTCTGGTATATGACCAACTAGCATGTTCCCGGCGAGTCCTGTCCGGTGTACTCATAACCCAATGAGCACCTGTATACATCTTAGGTGATCCAACTGACACCAGTGGCTTGTGAGACCGGCCACCGCCCCTCGTCGGGGTCTCGACTGTATACACTAGTCTACTAATGGAGTATCGATGCCCAGTCTCGAAACTCCCACGACTAGGGACCTTTTAAGGATAAGCTTATAGACCCCCAGCTCCCACTTATATGATCGCCCTCATACTGCTGGTGGTCAAGCAAGAATCCTAGGGGCTCTATCAACGTGTAATAGCGACGTGTCATGTCACCTAAAGCAGTACACGATGATAAAGGTAAACCAGATAGCATACTATCATCTCGAGTAAGACTGTCCTACCGGGATAGGTCCTCCCTCAATCATTACAATCACGTACCTGTGACCTAATAATTGACTCTGAGGGCACTATCTCCAACAAATTACGGGCAGAGAGAGCTACGGCTAGAGTTGCGGTTAGCACGAGCTGGTCACGGACGAGGACTGAGCAAGGCGTGATTCCAGGGACATACGATTTGCATAGATGCGCCGTGTTATTGTGTTTTCATGCCATGAGCGTTTGATGGATCGTTGTTATGAGATTTCTCGGGCGTGCAGATTTGCACCAGAGGATTGAGCCACTGATAGAAGCCAGCCAAAATGTGATGACCATTGATCTATCTCTTATTCATGATGATTGAGACACTGTTCAGCGTGCTGATGAATGAGCCAGTTGTTGCTGCGACGACAAGATATTGCCCCAGATGTTGGAGCTATTGCAGTACGAGTTGTACTAAGAGATATGATAGAAGGTCGCTAGTCACCCGAGGATGAATGACTAGGACATGTGATTCGTTCGCTTACCCCGATGCGAGGTCATCAGATAGATTGATTCCAGCTAGAGACGACTTCACGCCGGTACATTGAGAGTCGATAGAGGCGATCGAATGTTAGAAACCCATATTCCAAGTTTAAAGCATTTAGAAAGACATGTAAGCAATTCTATGGACCCTCTAGAAGAATGAAACCCTAACTCGACATAATGACAGTGTGAAAGCCTTTGAACCATAGGGTTTGTGGCAGTTCCGCGGTGCCATTAGTGAGGCTTAGGTTTGACCTTCTACGGCCGGTCCACCGATGCTGTGGTATGTACTCGATACTATTAAACCGTACCCAAGATGTTGAGCTCTTAGGGGATTATGAGGTTTTGACGAATCGATCGAATGGTTCGACTTCATTCGGATGCTATGTGGTGAGATGCATTTCATGGGAGACTTCAGATACGAGTATAGCCGTTGAAGCACAGTCCATGCAGCCACGAAGAGATGAGTCCGGAGCAGTCGACATTAGATAAAAGTGGAGTAAGAGGTTCGTACGAGACCTTGATGAGATGACATTCCACTCTACCGACATCAGAGATGTGATACGCATGCAGAGGAGTTGTATATGGATATATCTTCCAGAAGGAGTCGCGATGAGTATGCAGCCGTTCCAGAACAAGAAACAGATTTTGTGAAGGGTGATAACTTCCGGACAGTTCGGAAGAGACGAGATTTGGGAGAGACCTCGACAGGACCTTTCTGGAATAAATTACGAGAAGAAATGGACCCAGGAGTGGTCATGTTACGCACACCAGCAGGCCAGAGTTCGGCTTCGTCGTTGAGACATGTTATGAATGACCATAACGGTTGGCCAGAGATTCTTAGAGAATGTGCTTGAGTGGGACTATTCCGCCATACTTGATTTCGGTATTTTGGGCGATCTATTCGTATGATTGAGTTTTGATAATTGAGTTTCATGATATTTGTTTCGTGCACCATGCTTGCACCTACTGAGTATTTACGATTTGTGCACAGTTATTGCACTTGATATCGTTTTCGTGCCTTGGTTGCAAATGTTTATGATTTCATGGGTTTCATACAGTTGAGTTGATTTTGTGCATATGTACGCACACGATTTGGTTTTTGCACTCGGTATAGTTCACATATGCTTGCTGTGCATTGATAAGTATTTGTGCACCGCAGTTGCACTGGACTACGATTTGATATCATTGAGATATGGATTTTGATTGCGATACACGATATTTGTTTTGTGCACTTTATGCACCTGATTGGATTCTTGCTCATATTTGACGCGCTTGATATTGGATTTCATGATTTTGTGCATGTTTGATGCACATGATTAAGATTTTATTCGTGCATGATGGATGCACCTGATTTGGATTTTCGCGCATATTGGGCGCATGTTATGAGATGCGAATTTGGTTCAAACCAGATGCACTAAATCGGGATTCCTTGTGCATATCCGATGTACCTGATTTTGCAGTCAGGCACACACGTTGCCTCTGACAGGTGTTTCGTGTACACCCATTGCACTTAGATGTTGTTTCTGTGCACATGTATGGCACATATATGGATTTTGATTTCCGTGCGCACCAGACGTACGTAGCATTCATATACACATTTTGGGATTGATTTCTTATGGAGCAGTACGTTTTTATGATATTTATTATTGTTTTCGTACTGAGAAGGACTAGTCAGAGTATAGTACCTGGATGTATTTTGCATGGATTGATAGTTATCGAAGAGATTTCCAAAAAGAGAGCTATAGTCCCAGTATTTACTTATGTGTCCGAGATGACACAAAACGTTTCAAACAAAGAAACCCTTTTAAATTGTTTTCAAAACGGCGGTGCGTGCCTGTAAAAAAATGATATATATAGAGAGTTATTTTCTTACTAGAGATGTCTGACACTGTGCAGTCTTATGTGCATCGCACAGCGACTTAACACGGTTTGGTATGCATTTCCTTTAGGTGTTTATATGTATAGTGTTGATGTATATCATATTGGTTTTCGTATTGGATTTAGACATTGATGTCTTACCCATGACTCCAAAGATTGTGGGATACTTGACGGAGTTTTGTTTTTGGGTTATCTGTGTAGGGTTCCTAGGCACACTAAGGAGGTCTCACAAGGCATCAACCATGCCAATTTCAAATTTTACGGGTGCCGAGAAACCCTAATACGGATCGTTAACTAGATTTTAGGCGACAAATGAAACTAGTTAACAACTTAACTACAAGAACGGAAATACAACCTTTGTAGATCCGGTCCTCCACCTCCATAGCTCCGCAATGAAGTCTCCTCGCTGTCCAAATCGAATCCCGGGCTCTAGCGTCGGCTTCATCGGAGAAATGGGCGGGCTAGGTCATCGACTACGATGCCGAAGATGATCTACGTCGAGGCAACACTAGATCAAGCTCCCACTTCACCAAGTCATGAAAATTGTGAAGAAAACACCCTATTCTACTTGGCAAGAGGTAGAGGATGAAGAAATAGGAAGTGGGTTCACTTTAGAATTGGATTTCTCACTCTTTTCATCAAGTCACCATTGATGAAGCAAGGTTTTCTTCAAGTAAAGAAGAAGAAGAAGATGAATAATGAATATGATAAGTTAAAAGAAAATAATACTTATCATATATTTAACCATAGTCAAGTGTAGAGAATTAACTAAGGTTATATGAATGGTTAGGGTTAAAAGAAGAAGACAAAATGGTCACTTGGTCAAAGCTTCATGAAGCTTCAACAAGCTTCATGAAAGAAACAAAGAAAGAAACCATTTTGTTCATTATCTTTTCCATAATAAATAAATGAATAAATAGATATGAAAAACAAAACCCTAACCATTTAAATAACCATGGTTTAATCTTTACACAAAACTTAAGCAAGTATGTATCATCAAACATGATACAATCAAGTGCACAAAAGTATATCACATATACAACTTGTGCAATGCAAGTGAGAAAATCCATTTAAAGTGAACCAATACTAGTTAATGCAAAGTAATATATCAAATATATAATTATGCATTAAATCATTAAATCAACGCTTGATTTAACGATCCGGTCATATCGCATATAACCGACTAATATACAATGTATCGACTTATCGAATCAATCCATGATTCGATAACTAGGTTATATCGCATACAACCATTCGATACATTCATCGCGAGAATGAAATACGTTATCACATACACGCATTATTCTCGGTCCTGCACATATCTAATATGCGCTCCTATTTCGTTTCGCCTGAGCCAGGAAACCTCTGTGTAGGACTCTAAAGACTCGTCAATACACCGGCAGCAGATGATGATCATATCAAGCTTCCACAAGCCGCAAGCGGTCTGCTAAACGTAACGGCCACCCGGGTATTGAGCGATCAGAAGATCGACGAGCAAGCCCGCTCACACTCCTGTGAATCCAACCAGTAACACTTACCGTACAGTCCGGTCTCGTCATCTGATATGTCGCATATCTCGCCTAGGGGTGGTAAACGTCAGACCCCAATTGCTCGATAAGTCATGTCGATATGAGGTTTATAACAGTTCGAGAAACTACTGGTAACACTTACCAGTAAATCTCAGCAACCCTGGCCAGGGATTTCCGGTTATAGCCAATCGAACACAGCACAACATCAACTCCCTATACCGGGAGAGACGAATCCCCTCCTATCGCTCATTGCCTCCATGTGATTCGGGACTGTACCCAAAAGCCACCGTTTTGCACGCCCTCTTGGACGTGGTAAGGTGGAAATCAAAGCACAGTGGGAACCACACAAGACTCTATGACGATCTCGGGTCAACAGACTACTCTGTACTATTGTCACCAGAGAACTGCCATCTGACGTAAGGTATAATACCATCTGGGAGTTCTCGGCGAGTCCGTCCAGTGTACCCAGTCTCCACTGAGCACCCGTATTTCATCTCTGATGTCAAACACCAATGGATATGGGATCATCCATCGCCCATCTGTATGGGTCGAGAAGGTATACGCTAGTCTACTCTGGTATATCGATGCCCCGTCTCGATACACCCACGACTAGGGACTTTGAAGGATGTAATTATGGACTACCATGTCCCCACTAGTATGATCCGCATCATAGTCCAGGTAGTCAAGTACACATCCTAAGGGCTTTACCAACATGTAACAGAGAGACAATCAGTATATACGTTAAGGTAAAGATCAACCAGATAGCATACTATCATGTCGAGGAAGAAAGTCCTCCCTATATATGTCCCAGCATCCACTACAATATACATCCTATGTACAGTAATGGCCTCTAGGGCATACATATAACTAACAATCTCCCACTTGCACTAGGGCCATCTGATAGCAGTGGTTGTAGTATCTCATACTCAACCATCCCATAAAAGTCTCTCTCTGGGAAAAGGCCTTTGTGAGTGGATCCGCCGTGTTGTCCTCTGAGTCTACTCTCCTAACCTTGATCCCTTAGAGATCAACTATCTCCATGATCAGGTGATGCTGCCTCAGAATACGTCTGGATCACTGATTGGATGGACGTTCCTTGGCATAAGCCACAACTCCATTGTAACACAATGGGAGGAACATAGTTCATCTCATGAACCAATATACACCCAAACAACCTCTTTGGTAGCATCTTAAGTAGCGATGTATCCTGCCTTTATCGTCTAGTATGCCACGGTATCTTGCTTGGAACTCTTCCAACATACCGTCCCTTTACTGAGGGTAAAGACAATGCCTGTGACTGACTTTCAGTCGTCCTTATCATCCTGGAACCCTTCCAGTGATTCTCCCCAGGATCGGTTGATACCATCTCACTACAACTAGTGAGAATCCTAACATCCAATTAGATCTATCTCATAGATCCAAAATCCAGGATTTAGGAGGTATCACTTTGATCCTATATGGAGAATCATTGTGATAAGCGGAGATTGACCGAGCGTAGCGTAGGAAACTCCTTCCCTATCAAGAGCATGTCATCCACGTACTCTACGAGGATCGTCACTATACTCCCTACTACCATTTTGTTTATACAAGGTTCATCATCCATTTTGATGATGTCAAACTCTTTGACTAACACATCAAAACAGATGTTCCAACTCCGCGATACCTGCTTTATCCTATAAAGCATCTTGTACACGTTTCCGCTGCTCCCACTGTCCACGAAGCCCTCTGGCTGTGTACTTATAGACGTTCTCTTCTAAAACATCATTTTAGAAAAGCAGTCATGGCACCCAACCGCCAGATATCGTAGTTATGGTATGTAGCCGTGGCAAGTAGGATCTGGATGGACTTAAGCATAGCCACTTGAAAAGGTTTCATTATTATCCACGCCTGGTCGATGACGAAAAGCTTTAACAAGTCTATCTTTGAAAGTCTCAACTTTTCCATCTACACCAAGTAATCTTCTCAAGATATACTTGCTCCTGATGGGGATTTAACCCTTCAGATATAGCAACCAAAGTCCATACTTTGTTGGTGTACATGGATTCGATCTCAGATCGCTAAGCATCCAGCCATTCTTACATAGTCCCACTCCTGATGGCCAGCTCGAAACTAGTTGGGTCATCATCTCATGATGCCATCCTCGCTCCCACTGTCATAGAGAAACCGAAGTATCTCTCAGGTGGGTGAGGAACCCTACTAGATCTGCGGAGAGGCTGAGGTTCGTTGGAATCTACTGAATCCTTTGGTTCTATCAAATCATCAGCTGCAGTTTGTATAGCTGGAACCTTTCCAATTCTACATAACTGATCTTGCCTCGAGCTTGTCCGGATTTTGCTTTTAGACATAGGCCGGACAACCCCAAATCTTACCCAACTTAAGATATGGGCTCTTCCCTTTCCATATCACATATGAAGCGGTAGGCAACTTATTCGATTGGAACCCAATTCAATTGGTATGCAGCTTCTCAAGTGCATAACTCTCAAAAGGAAATAGGTAACTCAGTAGTACTCATCATAGAGCACACCTTATCACATAGGGTGTTATTGCTCCGCCCCGATATACCATCGTGCTATGGTGTATACGGAGGAGTAATCCTGACAGAGAATCTCATTCTTCTTTAGAATAGTCCAGGAATTCCGTGCTCAAGTATTCTCCTCCCTGATCACATCAAAGGACATAATACTTATACCCTTATTGGTTCCCTACTTCTAACTTATATTCTGTGAATATCTCAAAAGGTTCTGACTTGTGTTTCAACGGAAACATATGTCTGAATCTTGAGAGATCATCAGAGAATGTAATGAAGTACAAAAAACCGGTCTTGGCATATGTAGACAGGGGACCTTACATACATCAACATGTATCATCCCAAGAGTTCACTATCTCTTTCTCTGTTTCTACTAAACAGAGCTATGGTCAGGTTATCTCTGTGACATGACTGGCAAGTTTCACAAGATGTAAATTCAAACAGATTTAAATATGCATCTTCATGTAACTTCAGCTAGTCGGGTCGCATTGATATGACCCAGTCTACAATGCCTCAAGAAGGATTCGTTCATTTCTGAACTCTTCCTCTTGTGTGTGTTCCGTATACTAAAGAACTGTAGTTTGATTTAGAACATTAATGCTTTTAGATAACGTGCCTGAACCGATCAACTTTTGATATAGGAAATGTTCAAAACATTATCCAACAATACAAAATTTTATCATTTCTTTACTTATAAAGAGATTGATATGATTTTGTATATCAGGTTCGGTATCTAATAACATTCGTTCAGAATCAATGTATTTGGAATACAGGGTGACAGTGACCAACAGACTTGGCTGCAACACTTGCCCCGTTTTCTGTCTCATGAAACTTATCAAACAGTTCTTTGTAATGAACACACCCGAAGATGATGCATCAGCATGCACTCTCTTCGTTTGGGCGGCACGGGAAATTTGGTATTCCCCAATTTGCTACTCTGTCTTATAACAATTATAAGTTGGAGCGGGACCAACGTTCCCCAGCTCAGTATAACAAGCGGGTTCGGTCAATATTCCGTATTATTATCTTGATTAAGGCGTGATATGGTCGCTACCTTGAGAGAGAGAGAAGAAAACACTCAGTGTATGCTCTTGCAAGATCAGATTGGTTATTATTTTATCTAATCAGGATGGCTCCCACTGCTTTTTATCAAATCTTCCTTCAAACCCAAAAAGGAAAGATTAGCCGGGATTAATTACACACTACAAGTTTGCCAATCTTTCAGCCAGGCCAGTGTCGGTACTTTAAGGGAGGTTCCCCGTGCTTTCGCACGGACCTAATTAATGTAAAGCTCGTTTTCCCAGAGGCGTAAACTCGTTGACACTTTTCTAGACACCTACTTGATCGGCTAATTGTAATGTGTAAAACTCTCCCAGGAGTAACTCTTACTCGCAGCGGGTATCGGGATCCAACTATCTCATAGAAGGTATGCAATCTCATTGCAAATTTCAACACTTAAAATTCCCGATAATATTTTGCCCCTAGTATGCCATGACCTTGACAGAGGTCAACAAACCATAGTGCACTAGTCAAGTTCAACCCGTCATTTCTTGATTGAATCAAACCCACTCGCACGACCCTTGACTGAGGTCAACAAGGTCATACTACTACCCTAATCCAATCACATCACATGCTTTACAGATAATTACTAGTTAGCTACCGCACACTACGCCTTGACAGAGGTCAACAAACGCAGCACGAATACTAAATAGTCTTTATCTGAAATAACGGAGGGCTACGACAGGTTTTTCTGAAAACCTATTGCGTAATGAACTTGATATCGTTGTAGAATCGAATGAAGTTTTGAAATGGAGTGATTTTGAGGCTTTTCTAGTTTTGCTAAAGAGGTCACTCCCGGTGAAGGGATCGTCGGCCCTTTCCTCGTCGAATGAGGTACGGGATATATCATATATATCGCTGTGCAAAGAAGAAACTATAGAAGCAATCAAAAACAAACCGAGTGTGTAGCATCTGCCAGTTATTGCTAAAGGAGTCACTCCCGGTGAAGGGATCTCGGTCCTTTCCTCATCGAATAAGGTGCAGGGTATATCATATATACCGCTATGCAAAGCAAAAACTGTAGCTACCTGTTTTGTTTAAAATTTGATTCTACAACATCTTAGGTTTCTTTTCATTCATTAATCACATTAATGAAGTCCCATCATTTAAGTCACCTAAACATCACAGATAAATACGACGTACACTTATGCCATCCGCATTCGCCTCGATGTCCCCTCGTGCACCGTTAGGTTAGGTAACTAACGACAGAGCAGGGCAGGGCTAGCGCGGGTGTAAAACATAAGTAACGTCTATATAATATATCATATATACTATATACTGTATCTATCACAGAACATCACATGATCATATCACAGATATCGCAGCAGAAGAAACATATGAAACATTGGATATACTAGGACGTCCGTGTTTTCAATACGAGCCAGTATAAAACACGGATTCCACGGTCGTGATGAATAGCCAATCCCACACCCTTAGACCCCTACGAGAGCGGCAAGCAACCCTACAAATTCTAGGGTTAGGAGACCCCGACTCGACTCCTCGAGATGGTCTCCCACTGGACCCTAGAACCCGGTTACTTGTGCTCCCCTCCTTGGGTCTATCCTAGTGCAGAAAAGTAAATAATATACAAAGGGTGACAACTTCCGCAACCTGGAAGTGCCCCAATAAAAGAATATTAAATACAAGTTTTTACATGAATGAAAATGGAAAACACTCATCTCACATAAAAACCCCCGGCTATTCAAAACCGACAATCTAATATAACATATCCAGCAACACATAACATCACATGTCATCAACGTAAGTAAATATGCGCATCCCAATTGTCGTTGACATATAGCAACGAAACCGGCGATATCACATATTACACTTACGGTCACAGAAAAGAAAGTGTAAAACTACAACAGTTGCAATCCGCAACCTACATAGACATCGCATGCCTAATCAAATGAATTCCTTAGACATCACATGCCTAACCATTATAAACCCCGCATTTTAGTCTCATTATCGAAAACTCTTTTCAATATCAAGTCGGGCAATTCAACAAGATTCCCGACATCCTGATCGAATGCTCGTCGCAAACTTTAGTAGGCGGCCGCACCCCCGATGCCATCGACGAAGTGCACCAAGGCGGAACACCGCTGCCGCGAGCACCCGCACGGATGCTTTCGGCGACGGGGTTCTCCTACAGTCACTTGGTCGGGGCTATGGAGCGAGGCTGTCTATTAAGTTTACCCGGCGAGTATCCGCGTATGCTACGTGATTGCGACGGACTTTTGATCACATCAAAATTCCGTGGCAACCGATCAAGTGAGACTAAACTGCTAGATTTATAACATTCATTCAGTTATCTCATAACTTCTTGTAAATTCCAATTGTTGTATCACATTCCAGATAAACAGAAAATGTTAAACTTTCCGATCGAACAGTCGAACACCCAAGTTTTCCCGAAACTTCTCAACACATGAAACAAGTTTAAAAACATCCAGTTCATGCCTCAGTACCGACGGTCCAGCCGTAGAAGGGTCAAGCCAACGCCTCACATGTGGCACGCCGTACTGCCCCAAACCTTAAGGTTCAAAGGGCAGTTCAAGACGGTCACATAATCGAGTTAAGGTTTGTTGTCTTCTAGAGGGTCCATCGCGTTACTTGCACTACTTAGAACGTCTTTAAACCACGGAAAAATCCAACACTTGGAAATTTTCCGGCAGGGGAAAAATTGGGTATTTATATCCGGTCGAATTTTTTAATATATTCAAAAAATTATCCGGAAAACCACATAGACAAAGTTTGACAATCCGATCGAATCTACGATTCCCAATACAACCCCAGACCACTCAACTCTTGAGTCAAATTAAAAATTCCCAGAAAATACAGCAATAAAATTTAAGAGTTACTGTGCAAAAATTACTGAGAGAAGGGACAAAGTTGCCGCGGAACCGCCGCATTAGCCATGCTAATGCCGCGGTTCCGCCGCAATGTTGTGGAATCTTGGGTACGGGCTTCACAGTAATTCTTAAAATTCCCTGCTGAATTTTCTGCATATTTTTAATGTGGCAAAATCCCCGAAATTGAAAAATGTACAGAGAGCAATTTTGGGTTTAGGGTTTCGGTTCGATCGGGTTTCTAACTTCGTCTAAGCATCGCCTAAGGCTCTAGCTAGGCTCTGATACCACTGTAGGGTTCCTAGGCACACTAAGGAGGTCTCACAAGGCATCAACCATGCCAATTTCAAATTTTACGGGTGCCGAGAAAACCTAATACGGATCGTTAACTAGATTTTAGGCGACAAAAGAAACTAGTTAACAACTTAACTACAAGAACGGAAATACAACCTTTGTAGATCCGGTCTTCCACCTCCATAGCTCCGCAATGAAGTCTCCTCGCTGTCCAAATCGAATCCCGGGCTCTAGCGTCGGCTTCATCGGAGAAATGGGCGGGCTAGGTCATCGACTACGATGCCGAAGATGATCTACGTCGAGGCAACACTAGATCAAGCTCCCACTTCACCAAGTCATGAAACTTGTGAAGAAAACACCCTATACTACTTGGCAAGAGGTAGAGGATGAAGAAATAGGAAGTGGGTTCACTTTAGAATTGGATTTCTCACTCTTTTCATCAAGTCACCATTGATGAAGCAAGGTTTTCTTCAAGTAAAGAAGAAGAAGAAGATGAATAATGAATATGATAAGTTAAAAGAAAATAATACTTATCATATATTTAACCATAGTCAAGTGTAGAGAATTAACTAAGGTTATATGAATGGTTAGGGTTAAAAAAAGAAGACAAAATGGTCACTTGGTCAAAGCTTCATGAAGCTTCAACAAGCTTCATGAAAGAAACAAAGAAAGAAACCATTTTGTTCATTATCTTTTCCATAATAAATAAATGAATAAATAGATATGAAAAACAAAACCCTAACCATTTAAATAACCATGGTTTAATCTTTACACAAAACTTAAGCAAGTATGTATCATCAAACATGATACAATCAAGTGCACAAAAGTATATCACATATACAACTTGTGCAATGCAAGTGAAAAATCCATTTAAAGTGAACCAATACTAGTTAATGCAAAGTAATATATCAAATATATAATTATGCATTAAATCATTAAATCAAAGCTTGATTTAACGATCCGGTCATATCGCATATAACCGACTAATATACAATGTATCGACTTATCGAATCAATCCATGATTCGATAACTAGGTTATATCGCATACAACCATTCGATACATTCATCGCGAGAATGAAATACGGTATCACATACACGCATTATTCTCGGTCCTGCACATATCTCATATGCGCTCCTATTTCGTTTCGCTTGAGCCAGGAAACCTCTGTGTAGGACTCTAAAGACTCATCAATACGCCGGCAGCAGATGATGATCATATCAAGCATCCACAAGCCGCAAGCGGTCTGCTAAATGTAACGGCCACCCGGGTATTGAACGATCAGAAGATCGACGAGCAAGCCCGCTCACACTCCTGTGAATCCAACCAGTAACACTTACCGTACAGTCCGGTCTCGTCGTCTGATATGTCGCATATCTCGCCTAGGGGTGGTAAACGTCAGACCACAATAGCTCGATAAGTCGTGTCGATATGAGGTCTATAACAGTTCGAGAAACTACTGGTAACACTTACCAGTAAATCTCAGCAACCCTGGCCAGGGATTTCCAGTTATAGCAAATCGAACACAGCGCAACAACAACTCCCTATACCGGGAGAGACGAATCCCCTCCTATCGCTCATTGCCTCCATGTGATTCGGGACTGTACCCAAAAGCCACCGTTTTGCATGCCCCCTTGGACGTGGTAAGGTGGAAATCAAAGCACAGTGGGAACTACACAAGACTCTATGACGATCTCGGGTCAACAGACTACTCTGTACTGGTGTCACCAGAGAACTGCCATCTGACGTAAGGTATAATACCATCTGGGAGTTCTCGGCGAGTCCGTCCAGTGTACCCAGTCTCCACTGAGCACCCGTATATCATCTCTGATGTCAAACACCAATGGATATGGGATCATCCATCGCCCATTTGTATGGGTCGAGAAGGTATACGCTAGTCTACTCTGATATATCGATGCCCCGTCTCGATACACCCACGACTAGGGACTTTGAAGGATGTACTTATGGACTACCATGTCCCCACTAGTATGATCCGCATCATAGTCCAGGTAGTTAAGTACACATCCTAAGGGCTTTACCAACATATAACAGAGAGACAATCAGTATACACGTTAAGGTAAAGATCAACCAGATAGCATACTATCATGTCTAGCAAGAAAGTCCTCCCTATATATGTCCCAGCATCCACTACAATATACATCCTATGTACAGTAATGGCCTCTAGGGCATACATATAACTAACAATCTGCTCATTGTTCATGCGTATGCATTGCGCTATAATGCGTTTTATGTATTGATGATTTCGGAGCCCCGACGACTTGGACTTTTTACTGAAACGTTTTAGTATTGAGGGGTTTAAATTTAAATTCGGAGACCGAATTTCTTTAATGGGGGAAGATTGTAACATTTTAAAAAAAATAAAATATTATTTTTGTGAATTTTTGTAATTAAATAATAAAATATTGAATATTTTAATAAGGCGGTATAATTAAATACCGATAAATTGGGAAAATTTTGGAAAATTAAGGAAATTACTAAAAAGGGAGTGATTTATGTGATTTATGCAAATTATGAAATTTTACGGTTTATTATACACTAATTTTGTGCTGATCGCGATTAAAAATCGCTAATCGGGTTTTAAGCGTGTTTTGTGCACATGACATGCACATGCCATTTCAACACTTGTTACATTTTTTTTCCAACATGATTTTTCGGTGTATGTTTATTGTTTTGGGTTTACTATAGCAAAGAGAAAGAAATAAAAGAAAAGAACAGAAAAGATAAAGAATAAAATAGTGATAAGGATGGGCATGAGAGAGAGAGGTGAGGGGTCAAGTTGACCATGGGCTCTTCTTCCTTCATTCTATTTTCTTCATCCTTCTCTCTTCTCCTCTCTCCATGGAAGCACCTCTCATCCCACCTCTTCAAAACCCCCACTTCGTCATCAATAACACCCCAAAACCCCACTCCCACTTCGCAAAAAATGTGCACAAGCTCTCAAGCAACCCTTTGGACCAAGAAAGTTTGAGTTTTGGCGCTATAGAGGATTCATGAGTGCAAAATGAGGTAATTATTCCACCATTAGTGTACAATTTCCTTTCTTTTAGCATCCATGTTAAATTAGAATCGATATTGTGTGGTTTTGGGGACTTTGAAAACTTTAAGTTGAGGATTATGGTTTGAGTTAAACCAAAAGGTGAAATTAAGGTTAGTAGAGCCTATACAACCCCTATGGTGATTGACTGGAGATCTAAACCGGAGACTAGAACCCATTTTAGTGAACTTAGAAACCCGATATTGGAAGAATTTTGGATTCTTTGAGTGTATATTGAAATCTTCTAACACCCGGGTCACCTAAAAATTATTTAGCAAAGACAGTGATACATGCAGGCAACCTAGAACCCCCACTGAAACCCTAGCCCCTAACCCTCTACCCTGGCCGCAAATAAATTCATTCTGCCCGCAATTTGCGGCCAGAGCAGTGTGGAATTGATTCGTATTAGTTCTGTGGCTTTATTTCCAGTAAACTAGACCTTGGCATATGCAAAATTGGCTGATTTCACCTAGGGTAAAATCCGGGATCATTTTCTTGTGATGGCGCATTATTTTACGACTTGTTTTAACATGGATTTTGGTATTTGATAATTCATTTCCGTCGTGTGGCATTTGAACATCAACGACTAAGGTTTTTGGTTGTGTTTGCAGGCGAGGCTATAGATTTTTACCTATGAGCGTAGCGTGTGCCGTTTTGGATTTTTCCGATTGGATTTTAATACGCATTGTGATTGGATTATATGTGTAGGTACCCCACATGATGTCGAGACATTGAAGATGAAGATAGCAACATCGGCATCGGCACACAAGAAGCAAGGTGAGTAGATATATATCTACGGTGGAAGTCGGGTGGATGGCGTATAGCACCCCCGCAGTTCGTAGTATAGTTATGATATATATATATATATATGTGGTTTATGATACGTTGATGATTATCAAGATATGATTATGTGTTCGTGGTTAGTTTGGTGTTCTTAGAAGTGAATTAGCATAGCTTCTTAGTCGTGAAACCTAGAATAGGTTTACACCCACACGCACACAACTGCATTCATTTTATTACCTGTGCTTATATGGGGATAGGTATATATGTATATATATGTAGACACACACACACACACACGGGTATGTGACTATGTATATATATATATATATATATACATATACATATACATGGATTATGAGGATAGTACTTGGAATTGGAGATGAGTCGATGAGATTGGGCTAGAGGCCGTGAGATCGGTGATGTGATACGGTTCGTATTTGAAATACGACGTGATGTTTTACCGGGTCCTTTCGACGTGGTGTTTTCAGAGACATGCATGCACATACATATGTGGTATCAGTATTGTACTAGACGTAGGTCAGTACCCCCGATCATGATATTTGATAAAGAGGATACCAGATAAATAATATGATTGATGTGACATTGACCCGTACCCAGATTTGGGATGCCTTACGACGGATTTACCGTACGAGCTATATTGATATTAGATCCGCACCCTTGACTCGAGGATGTCATATTGTATTAGGGTATCGTATGGGATACTATTGAGGCGGGATCACCGACTATTATTATATAAATGTATCGACTCAGATGTTAGGCTGTATCCTTACCTTTCGATCAGCCTGTTAGTTTAGCCCGGTAGTTTACTTGTAAATGATGGATTAGACTCGAGTCATACGTATTTCAAAAACTAACGAATCGTGAGTATTTTAAAGAGAGGCCAAGGGATTCTATGGATATTTTAAAGGACGTATCTTTTCTTAAAAACACCGTAGCCCTTATTTTCAAAACACCACGATTCGTCTGATTTCAAATGGCAAAAACTGTATGACTCATATTTATATATATGCAGATTAGTTACCATTGTGTTTATTGTTCAGCTCCCGCATATTCTTGCTGTTCGCATCGTATCGCATGTTTATATTGTGTTTTCATATGCCCTTATTGAGATCATTCTGTCAGGACATCAGCACCATTACCGATGATGAGTATGTTCCACATACACTTACTTGCCGGCTCACACACATTATCATCTGTAATTGTCATGTCAGGAACACTTTAGAGAATTTTACTCATTGACATAGCTTGTTAACTGATAGATCGACATGGTATTAGCGTACTCGTTTTTATATGCTAGTTTAGGCATTGCAGTTATTACTAGCTATTGCATGCATATTATTATTCACCGTTATGCAGTATTATGGAGTTTTATGCCGATATTCACCGTTTACTTGCTATAGATGATTGGATTTCGGATTTTCATGAGATTTCCTGGATTTGGGAGAATACCGCAAGAATATATATAAACTTCTCTCTTTTTCGCTCTTTTTAAAATGAAAAGTGCGGTTTTCTCATGATGTATGAGTCATCCACCATGATGTTTTCTCGGTTATGAGATGAATTTCGAGACCCGATTCGAGGAGTTGGATGAACCGTCTGCAGGTACATGGTAGACCCGGTATGGTACCCCAGGGCAAGAAGCTCGAGGTGTAGACAATGAGCCCGGCAGGGGCAGACTGCCTACCGGTGATTTTACCTGGCGCGTCGGATATCCGGAGGATACCGTTCGTGGTTGTGTGATTGATGATAGGGTCCGATCCGGACTGACGGAGCCCTAGATAATGAGATTTGAGACACTGAGATTTTGAGATTTGATACATTGAGGTATTGAGATTTGATGATACAGGCCAGTTCGGATAGCCGGAGCCTGAGATATTGAGATATTGGGATTAACGTTTTTTGTCGATGCTAGACATTGTTTATATTGATTTCATTGATGATACCTCGTTTTAAATATACAGAAATCTCACTAAGTTATGGAAGCAGTTTCCTTCATTTACATGTATTCTATTTTCATGTATTCATACCTCATTCATATGATATGTTACTACCTGAGGCACTGACACGAGAACTCTGTATTACATTTGGTATAAATGTTTACCCTTGCCACCTTTTCATACTTCAGAATTTATCATATTGAGGATATTTATATATTGATCGTATTGACCTAGGATTGTGTCAAAAATACGATTTCTGCTCGGTGATGTTTTCTACTCACGAGTTGCCAGCTCACCCCCGTTGTGCCACAGTTTCTTGCAGGTTTTGCCGTACAGGTTTCGTTTCGGATTTGCTGGCACACTGCTTCCTTTCTGGGTGATTGCTTTGGTAGGTGGGTTCTTTTGCATCGGGACCACCATTGTATATATGTTATTCGGTTGTATCTACTAAACTCTATCAACCAGACATGTATACTTTATTGACTTTGAGACCAGTGATGTGTATTCTTTCGACCTTAGAGTCGCGCATTGTATTTTTATAGATTTCATGTTGTTTAGAGTTTTCCTTTCAGTTTTGATCCTCGTCCTTCGGTGTTGTATATTATCTTGCTTGCGTTGTTGTGGCCATCGATTGACGAAGAGATAGCTCCCGCTTGGGGATGCCTTTTAACATTATGTATATATTGATCATGTTGTACCCCGTTTGGGGCCAGTATTTACTATGGAAACTCTGCCGAAATTTTCTGAAAAGACTTGTGATTTTAAAAATACATATTTCGGCTTATGTTGTTAACTACTTGATTTAAATTGGTTTTTCCTTCACTCTACTGCTTTACATGGTTTTGATTTCTAGGTTTTGGCTTACTTAAATTACGTACGCCTCGAGACGTTTCGTAATTTAAGAGTCGGTCATGTTCCGTACTTTTCGGCTCGTGACATTGGGCATCATCCTCCATGATGCAATCATCGCTTCCACCATCAATGAGAAAACCGTAGTATCTCTCAGGTGGATTGGGAACCCTACTAGATCGACGGAGGGGCTGAGATTCGTTGGGAACTACCGAATCCTCTGGTTCCACCAAATCTTCTGTCGTGGTTTGTATCGCTGAAACCTCTTCCAGTTCTACCTCCTCGCCACTAATTTCCTTTGCAAGAAATTCCTTTTCTAAAAAGGTGGCATGTTGAGCAAAAAAACACCGTTTGTTCCTCAGGGTGGTAGAAGATATGTCCACGTGAATGCTTGGGATATCCTACAAACTTGCTTAGAACAGACCTTGCTTCGAGCATGTCCGGATTTTTCTTTTTAACATAGGCCTGGCAATCCCATATCTTAATAAAATTAAGATATGGCCACTTCCCATTTCACATCTCATATGGAGTGGTAGGCACTGATTCGGTGGGAACTCGATTCAATAGGTATACGGCTGTTTCCAGCACATAACTCCAAAAGGAAATAGGTAACTCAGCGGTGCTCATTATAGAGCGCACCATATCTAATAAGGTGTGATTCCTCCGCTCTGATACACCGTTGTGCTGTGGTGTATACGGAGGAGTAAGCTGAGAGAGAATCCCATTCTCTTTTTCATAGTCCAGTAACTCCGTGCTCAAGTATTCACCCCCTCGATCAGATCGAAGGATTTTAATACTTTTACCCATTTTGTTCTCGACTTCGAATTTATATTCCTTGAATTTCTTAAATGGTTAAGACTTGTGTTTCAACAGGAACAGATGTCCGAATCTTGAGAGATCGTCAGTGAATGTAATGAAGTATGAGGAACCATTCCTGGCATGTATAGACATGGGACCACATACATCACTATGTATCAGTCTCAAGAGTTCCGTAACTCTTTCTCCGTGCCCTGTAAACGGAGATTTGGTCATCTTGCCTTTGAGACATGACTGACATGTGTCATAAGATGAAAATTCGAACGGATTCAAATATCCATCCTTATGCAACATAGCTAGCCGTGTCGGATTGATATGACCCAGTCTACAATGCCACAAGAAGGATTCGTTCATTTCTGAACTCTTCCGCATGTGTGTGTTTTGTACATTAAGAACTGTGGTTTGATCTAGAATGTATATGCCATTATTTAACGACTTGATCCAATCAACTTTTGATTCAGGAAGATATTCATAACTGTAAGGATTGTCTAGCACCCTATAATGAGTTTTGAAGCATCACATGTCAAAAAGTTTGAATTTTGATGGTGCTAAACAAGCAAGCAAAGGAATCGATCCTAGAAAATTAGGGTTTCGAGAATTAAAGCGAACAAAACTAGGGTTTCGAGACTACAACCTTTGTAGCTCCCTTTCGCTGGACTCCTTGGTCTCTAGGGTGTTGAATGGAGGTCCTCTTGAAGTCCTCTTGCGTCTACGACGATCCACCCGGAGTTCCCCGTCCAAGCTCGCAACTTCGCAGAACCGAAGAGAACACTCTAAACAAGTTGGCTAAACTTGCATAGAATGATGTTGTGGTTTAGAATCTCACTTCAAAAACCTTTCTTTATGTGTGTTTTGCTCACTAGAAAAACCTAGAGAGCAAATGGTGAAGGAGGATGAAGATGGTGGTTTTTCTTTTTAGCAAGTGTAAAAGATAAAAGATGACCACCCAAAAAAGAAATGAAATATAACCTTTTATATTTTATTCCTTCTTACATCCAACCATGGTTAAGTGATGGAGAGTTTATTTAACTTGAGTTTTAAATGATAAAGAGAAGGATAACCCAAGGTTAGAGGTAGGTGAGCTTGGTTAGGTTAGAAGAAGAATGTAAAAGCTAGTAAAGATTATCCTTTTCTTTTCAATTTTGTTTTAAATACAAAATCAAATAAAAAAAACATTACTTAATCCATGGTGTGAGTCTTATATTGCCACCATTTCCATGTGCTAACAACCATGATAGATGGGTGTATGTATGTATGCATGTATGCACATCCACATGTGCATGAAACTAGAATGAAAGAAAGAAACACATGAATGCATGCATACATCCATCAAATTCTAGAAAGGTTTTAAGTGAGAAAACTAATGGTTAGATGATAAATCAACACTTGATTTATCAATCCGGTCATATCTCATATCACCCCACAAAAAGCAGGCCACCCGATCAATGTTCGGTATCATATACGCACATTTTAATCGGGTGCATGCGCATATCGCATACGCGCACCACAACGTTTCGCCTGGACTGGGTAACTCCTTTGTGGGACTCTAAGACTCGTCAATACGCCGGCAGAGGGTGATGATCATATCAGGTACCCCCAAGCCGCAAGCGGTCAGCTAAACGTAACGGCCACCCGGGTATTGAGCGATCAGAAGACAACAAGCGAACCTGCTACAACTCCCGTCGAGCCAACCGGCAACACTACCGTACAGTCCGGTCTCTTCGTCAGATATGCCGCATATCGAGCCTAGGGATGGTAACGTAGACCCTAACAACTCAATAAGTCGTGCCGGTGAATGGTCTATAACAGATCGAGAAACTACCGATAACACTTATCAGCAATTCTCAGCAGCCCTGGCCAGGGACTTACTGATATAACCAGTCGGGCACAGTACAGCATCAACTCCCAATACCGGGAGAGACGAAACCCCTCCTATCGCTCATTGCCTTCGTGTGTCTCGGGACTGTACCCAACGGCCACAGGTTTGCACGACTCAGTAGAGCCGTGGTAGGGTGGTAATCAAAGTACAGTGGGAGAACACACAAGACTCCATGACGATCTCGGGTCTACAGACTAACCTGTACCAGTGTCACCTGAGAACTGCTATCCGACGATAGATATAATTCCATATAGGAGTTCTCGGTGAGTCCGTCCAGTGTACCCAGTCAGCACTGAGCACCCGTATATGATCTTGATGTCAAACATCGATGAATGTGGGAACATCCATCGCCCATCATATGGGTCTAGTATCATATACGCTAGTCTACTCTGGTATATCAATGCCCCGTCTCGATATACCTACGACTAGGGACTTTCCAGGATATGCTTATAGACTACAGATGTCCCACTAGTATGATCTCCATCATAATCAGAGCAGTCAAGCCAATATCCTCAGGGCTTTATCAGCATGTATGAGTGAATAATAAGCATGATCAAATCAACATGTCAGATAAAGAAGAACCAGATAGCATACTATCATGTCGAGCAAGAATGCATACTGAATATATATACATGTATAGATACATCCACTATCACATAATGGCCTCTAGGGCATACATATATCCAACAATAACATTACTTGCACTAAGGCCAGTTATTGGCGCATCTCATACCCAACATCTCAAAAAGTTGCTCATGCTGCGGCTGAGGGAGGGCCTTGGTGAATGGATCCGCGGCGTTATTCTTTGTGTCTACCCTCCTAATCTCGATCTCGCGGTGATCTACAATCTCCCGGATCAAATGAAAACGCCTCAGGATGTGTCTGGACCGCTGATGGGATCTGGGCTCCTTGGCTAACGCCATAGCCCCATTATTGTCACAATACAAAGGTATTGGATCAATAATGGTTGGAACTACTCCTAGCTCCGAGACGAACTTCTTCATCCAGACGGCTTCCTTGGCGGCATCATTTGCAGCAATGTACTCAGCTTCCATCGTAGAATCTGCAACGGTATCTTGTTTGGAACTCTTCCAACTCACCGCCCCTCCATTGAGGGTAAATACAAACCCAGAGATAGATTTGCTGTCGTCCTTATCGCTCTGGAAGCTCGAATCGGTAAAGGCCTCCATTTGGAGATCTCCATTACCATACACCAAGAACAATTCTTTAGTCTTTCGCAAGTACTTAAGAATGTTCTTCACAGCTGTCCAGTGATTCTCCCCTGGGTTGGATTGATACCTGCTTACAACACTAAGTGCATAAGCTACATCTGGGTGTGTACATAACATCGCATACATTATAGATCCTACTGCCGAAGCATAGGGTATAATACTCATGCGAGCTCTCTCTTCATCGGTCTTTGGGCAAGAATCCTTGGAGAGAGTGACCCAATGGCAAGCAGGTAAGGCACCCCGCTTGGAGTCTTCCATACTAAACCTTTTTAGGATGGTGTCAATGTACCTGGTTTGGGACAATCCCAATAACCTTTTGGATCTATCCCTATAGATCCTTATGCCCAGAATGTATATGGCATCACCCAGGTCCTTCATGGAGAACCTTAGTGACAAGAAAGATTTGACCGACTGTAGCATAGGAATATCATTTCCTATCAGAAGAATGTCATCCATGTACAATACGAGGAATGTGACAGCTCTTCCTACAGCCTTCTTCTAAACACAAGGTTCATCTGGATTTTTGATGAAATCAAACTCTTTGATGACATCATCGAAACAGATGTTCCAACTCCGTGATGCCTGCTTTAACCCATATATGGATTTAAGCAATTTACATGCTTTCCCGCTGCTCCCACTGTCAATGAAGCCCTCTGGCTGATCCATATAAACGCATTCTTCTAAATTTCCATTCAGAAATGTGGTTTTAACGTCCATCTGCCAGATTTCATAGTCGTAGTGAGCAGCAATAGCAAGTACGATCCGAATGGATTTAAGCATGGCTACGGGAGAAAATGTCTCGTCATAGTCCAAACCTGGTCTTTAACGAAAACCCTTCGCCACAAGTCTTGCCTTATAGGACTCCACCTGCCCATCTACACCAATCTTTCTTTTAAAGATCCATTTGCACCCCACAGGTTTCACCCCAGGGGGTACAACGTCCAAAGTCCACACTTTGTTGGTGTACATAGACTCTATTTCGGATCTCATGGCATCCAGCCACTTCACAGAGTCTTTACTCGTGATAGCTTGCTGAAAACTGGTAGGATCATCATCATCCATGATGCAATCTTCTCCGTTACCATCAATGAGGAAACCATAGTACCTCTCCGGTAGGCGAGAAGTCCTACCAGACCTACGGAGTGGCCGAGGTTCTTCAGTTTCTGCTGCAACAGCTGGTTCAACCAAATCGTCATTTGTAGTTTGTGTCTCTAGAACCTCTTCTAGATCTACCACCTTGCCATTATCTTTATCTGTGAAAAACTCTTTTTCCAAGAATGTGGCATACTGAGAAACAAACACTTTTTGTTCCTCTTTGTGGTAGAATAGATACGCATAAGAATTCTTTGGATATCCGACAAAGTTACAGAAGACTGACCGTGTCTCGAGTTTGTCCGGATTCTGCTTTTTAACATAGGCCGGGCAACCCCAAATCTTAATTCTCTTAAGAGATGGTCTCTTCCCATGCCATATCTCATATGGTGTGGTAGACACGGCTTTGGTTGGAACCCTATTTTGTAGAAACGCTGCATTCTCCAATGCATGCCCCCAAAATGAGACGGGTAACTCAGCGTCACTCATCATGGACCGGACCATATCTAATAGGGTCCTATTCCTTCGTTCTGACATACCGTTGTGCTGTGGTGTGTAAGGAGGAGTGAGCTGAGAGAGAATCCCATTCTCTTTCAAGAAGTTTGCAAATTCTGCACTGAGATACTCACCTCCTCGATCTGATCGAAGCATCTTGATACTCAAGCCGGTTTGTTTTTCTACTTCTTGTTTATATTCAATGAATTTCTTAAAAGTTTCGGACTTGTGTTTTAATAAAAATACATGACCGAATCTTGAGAAATCATCAGTGAATGTAATGAAGTATGAAAAACAGCCTCTAGCCTGTGTAGACATAGGCCCACATACATCACTATGTATGAGGCCCAGGAGCTGAGTAGCTCTTTCTCCGTGTCCGGTAAACGGAGTTTTGGTCATTTTACCCTTGATACAAGACTGGCAAGTCGCATAAGATTTATATTCAAAAGAATTTAAATATCCATCTTTGTGTAACTTGTTTAGTCTTGTTTCGTTAATATGACCAAGTCTACAGTGCCAAAGAAAAGCTTCATTTAATTCTGAAAGTTTTCTTTTATTAGTGTGTTGTATACTGAAAACTGTGTGTTGATTTAGGACATATATTCCGTTGTTAAGCGTACCATACCCAACCAACATTTGATTCAGGTTAATGTTCATAACATTGTTCTGCAATACAAAATTATACCCTTCATTGTCTAACAAAGAAACGGATATTATATTACATAGCATACTTGGCACAAAATAACATGGATTTAAAACCAAAATACATCCAGATGGCAATCCCAAGTGATACTCTCCCACTGCGACTGTATGTACATTGGAACCATTTCCAACGCGGAGAGTATGGTCACCTGTCCTCAAAACCTTGCTATTTCTCAGCCCCTGCATAGAATTGCAAATGTGAGAACCTGAACCGGTATCCAATACCCAGGAAGCAGAGTTTATAGAAAAACAGTTTTCAGTCACAAACGCACCTGAAGCAGAAGCATCACCATGCTTCTTTTTGAGACTTAAGTACTCCGTGCAATTGCGCTTCCAATGTCCTGTCTTGTGGCAATGAAAACATTCGCCTTTCCCCGGGTCTCCAGCTTTGGACTTTCCCTTTCCCTTCACCTTTTTAACTCCACCCTTAGGATTAGTGGGTTTCTTCTTTTTCTTTCCCTTGGCCTTAGCTTTCGGGCGAGAAGAAGAAGACTGTCCAATAGTCATAACGGGAGTTTTTGCTAACTTCATAGTGCTCTCTGCACTCCTTAACATATTAAGGAGTTCAGGGAGGTCCTTCTCCATGCCATGCATGTTGAAGTTCACTATGAACTGAGCAAAGGTGGAGGGCAGGGACTGCAAAATAATATTTATATATTGTTCATTGTCCATCGTCCATCCAAGGTCCTCAAGCTCTTCTATAAGAGCTATCATCTTCAGAACATGGTCTCCTACTGGTGTGCCAGGGGCCATTCGCATCTGAAACAATTTCCTTGATGCTTCGTATCGTAATACGCGGGATTGCTCCCCATACAACTCTTTTGTATGGAGCAATATACCATGAATGTCCATGTCCTCGTGCTTCTTTTGATGTGTGTTGTCCATCGATGCAAGCGCGAGGCATTTGGCCGTGGCACAGTCAGCGTCCCATGTCTTGCGGACTTCAATGTCCGCAACTGAGGATTTTGGACCAGGGACGGGCGGGGCTGAAGCCGTGAGGACATATGATACTTTATCATAAGTCAAGGCAATTTTCAGATTCCTTAGCCAGTCTTCATAGTTGTCCCATTCAGTTTGTTTTTATCTAGTAGAAGCTTGAGTCCAGTCATGGGTATCTGCCATTATGAGAGAGAAAAGAATACACTCAGCGAAAGCTCTTGCATAGATTAGATTGGTTATTATCTTATCTAATCGATGTTTCCCACTGCTTTTTATCGAGTTTTCATTTCAAACCTTAAAAAGAAAAACTAGCCAGGATTAATTACAGTCTACAACTTCGTTAACCGTTCAGCCAGGCCAGTGTCGGTACTTGAGGGAGGTTCCCCGTGCTTTCGCACGGACCTAATTAGTGTAAACCTCGTTTTCCCAGAGGCGGAGCCCCGTTAACACCTTTCTATACACCTAATGAGTTAGCTAATTGTAAACTGTAAAACTCTCCTAGGAGCAACTATTGCCCACAGTGGGATCGGGATCCAACCATCACATGGAAGGTATGCAATCTCATTGCAAATTTCAACCATTGAAATTCCCGATGTGGGAGATTGTTGGAGATAGTGCCCTCAGAGTCAATTATTGGATCACAGGCACATGATTGCAATGATTGAGGGGTGGACCTGTCCCAGTAGGACAGTCTTACTCAAGATGATAGTATGCTATCTGGTTTATATTTATCATCGTGTACTGCTTTAGGTGACCTTACGAGTCGCTATTACACGTTGATAGAGCCCCTAGGATTCTTGCTTGACTACTAGCAGTATGAGGGCGATCATATAAGTGAGAGCTGGAGTCTATAAGCACATCCTTAAAAGGTCCCTAGTCGTGGGAGATTCGAGACAGGGCATCGATACTCCAGAGTAGACTAGTGTATACAGTCGAGACCCCGACGAGGGGCGGTGGCCGGTCTCACAAGCCACTGGTGTCAGTTGGTTCACCTAAGATGTATACAGGTGCTCATTGGGTTATGAGTACACCGGACAGGACTCGCCGGGAACCTGCTAGTTGGGATTATACCAGATGTCAGATAGCAGTTCTCTGGTGACATGTGTACAGGTTAGTTCATCGACCTGAGATCGTCATTTGTCTCGTGTGAGTTCCCACTGTGCTTTGATTACTACCCTACCACGGCTCAAAGGAGTCGTGCAAACAGGTTTTAGTTGGGTACAGTCCCGAGCCACATGGAGGTAGTGAGCGGATCTGCAGGGGTTCGTCTCTCCCGGTATTGGGGGTGAGGTCGCGCTGTGTCTAGGAGAGCCAGAACATGAAAAGTCCTTGGCCAAGGCAAGAGATTTGCTGGTAGGTATTCCAGTAGTATCTCAGGGTGTTCTGGGCTTCACTCCGACACGACTTGTACCGCTTTTGGGGGTCTGACTTTACCAACCCCCTAGGCCCGCCATGCGATGCTCATAGACGAACGGACCGGACTGTACGGATATTGTCACTGACAGGCTCAGTAGGGTGTCAGGATGAGTTCGCTCATCGACGTCCCTTTTGGTCAATACCTCGTCACGTATTGGCTTATACCTCTGACGTGCTAGTGGTTAAATCCACAGCCATAGTATTGACGAGTCTTTAGAGTCCACCACACACTCAGTTACTCAGGTTTCGGGCGAAATGCTATAGAGGCCGTATGGAGATATGGCAGGGTTCGATCAGATACGTGCGGTATTGCACGGATCGTGATCGGACGGTTTTTACTAGCCGGCTTTGGCTTAAGCCAGATTCTAATATTAGATAGTGTAGTTTTGTCTCTTTGCATTTGTGTTCAGTGGGAATACAAATGCGGGTGTGTATGCATAGTATCGGGGTTTTCCTGTAATTTATTACGGGACCAGTTTTCTGGAGTTGCCAGTTTGCATTCCGTTCCGGCCATTTTTTCTTTTATTCCTTCACGGCCGGACTTTCTGATGGAGGGGGTTAATTCGAAGTTTGCAATTAATTTATTTGTTGAGGGCTTTATTGCATTTGTTCCTTTGTCATGATGAGATTCTTTTTTAATCTCATCACTTGCTTTCATGAGATTTGATATGGAAAGGATTTGGATTAGAATGGTTGTGACCATTTTCTTATTTGATGATTTCTTTTTCTTCTCTTCATTTTTCCATGGTTTTTCCACCCATTTGATAGAAGGGGGGCCGGCCACATCCTAAGTGGGAGAGAGAGAAGTTCATATTGTTTTTGGGTGTGGCATTTCTATCATCATCTCATTTTTTCCATGGTAGCAAAAAGGGCTCATTCTCTTTCTCATTCTCCTCTCAATTCCTCCATCCTCCATGGCTACTAAACCCCAAGAGACAAGTTTCCACACTATTCTATAGCATCCCTTGGACGCGTCGGCTAGCCAACTTCGCGCCCGAGTTGCCTCGGTCAAGAGGCGGGAGCCCGTAAAAGATTCCGGCTACGTGGTGCCCTTTCCGACGAGGAGGAGATGAACGGAGTTTCCGCGGGAGATCGGAGTGGAGACGAAGACCGAAGGACACGGATCGCTTGTTATAGCTTCGCTACTCTTTTCTATTTTTCTAGTTGCTAGGTTAATGGCCCGATCCGGGTGAAAAGTGCGCGGTTGTGCCGGTTGCAAGTTTTGCAAAGTTTTTGTTTCCGCGTTTCCGGCGTCGGATCGACGGCCGGGGCGCCCCCGCGGGCTTACATTGGTATCAGAGCCACGCCATTAACCTTGCCTAGCTTGTTCTAGTGTGTTTACATGTTCGATCGAACGGATTTTCCGAAAACCCATTTTCATTTGCACAGTTTTCTGTCGAAATTTTTTTTGGCTCCAAAAATTTTTCAGTACATTGCAGTGACATGTGCAGGGAATTCTAAGCATTCTGTGAAAATTTGGTAGCGTGATCTCACTATTCCACCGCGGAACCGCGGCCAAAACCACGTTTTTGCGGCGTTTCCGCGGCCAGTTTTACTATTCATTGAACCAAATTTTTGCAGTGAGCTCCTGGGTTGAAAATGGGGTTTTTGGAATATTCTTTTTGGGCCTAGACTCTCTTTAAGTGCTACAGTAATGCTTGGGGCCCACTTCGATAAATTTGATTGATCGAAAAGTTTAAACACATTAGTTCACAGTATTTACATTATATCTGCGACCGTGAATGTCACTTGATCGGTAAATCCTGTCTAACTGCTATAGCCCGGTTAGACGGATTTGCGAACGTGACATTCACGTTGATGTTCTGTGTTGTGCTGTGATGTTGCGGATCGGTCGTGGGGGATAGCCTGGATGCAATGTTAGTACAGTTCTGTTTTATATGTACATTTGATATTGCGGGACGAGCGTCCGACATGTGGACTGCCGTCACTGCCTGTTTGTATTATTCTTTTGGGGCACGACCAGGTTGCGGTCGATGTACCCGTTGTATGTATATTTTACTTTCTGTACTAGGGTTACCCCACGGAGGGGTGCACGGATAGCCGGGTTCTAGAGGGCAACGGGCCCGCATCTCATGGCATTGAGACGGAGGGGGCTTTACTCTAGAATTGGCGGGCTATTCGCCGCACTCGTAGGGGGTATAGGTTGACCCAGGAGGGGTGCCCAAGTTACCGGATTCCGTGAAGTGCTGGGTGGTCCATTCACGTTGCTGAAGGGGGCTGCCTCGCTTCAGGTTTTGGCGGGTAACTTGTCGCGCCCGTAGGGGTCTAGGATTTCATTGCACAGGCTATCCACACGACCAGGGGAACGTCGGGTTTCAGTAGCGGCTCTGTGAAACCCGGGGATCCCAGATATCTGTATTGATCTGTATTGCTGTACTTTTCTGTGCTGCTGCATTGTTTATCACGCCTTGAGCGAAAATTATATATAATATATATATACTAGTAGATGTTGTATATGTTTTTCATCCGTGCTAGTCCAGTCCCCGCTCTGTCGTTAGTTAGCTAACCTAACGGGTGATGACGGGACCCAGTGGCGAATGCGGATGGCATATACGTACGTCAGTATATTTTCGTTCTTTGTGGTGTGATCAATTGATGGGACTGCGTTGATTCGGATCAATGCAAGATAAACAAACCTATTCTGATGTTGTTGGAACACTTTTCAAAAAGCTGTTATTGCAAGGGCGTTCTCTTTTGTTTTGCACAGTGGTATTCAGTTGGAATATCCTGCTCCTCAGTCGACGAGGCAAGGGCCGAGATCCCTTCACCGGGAGTGACCCCTTGGACAAAAGTTTGTGTCAGGGCAATAACTTCACTATAGCCGATTACTTTTGCTTTGCATCGTGGTATTCAGTTGGAATATCCTGCACCTCATTCTACGAGGAAAGAGCTGAGATCCCTTCACCGGGAGTGACCTCTTTAGCAAAGGTTTTCGTCACTATATTTTTATAAAAAGCTATCCGTTCCTTCAACGATATCAAGTTCATTACGTTAAAGGTTTTCTCCAGAAACCATTCGTAGCCCTCCATCATTTCAGTTAAATATTCGGTAGTATTCAAGCTATGTATTTTGACCTCACGCCAAGGCATAGTGTTTGGTAGCTGCCGGGTATTTACCTGTTGCATAGATAGATGCGTTGGTTTGGGACAGTTGTAATACTATTTTGGCCTACGTCAAGGGTATGTACGGGTGGGTTCAAATTAACCTGGACAATGATGGGTAGAACTTGACATGTGACTTATGATATTTTGACCTCACGCCAAGGTCATAAGAGCATGGGGCAAAAATCCACATCGGGAGTTTCAAAAGAACTGAAACTTACCAGATATGCGCATACCTTCTGGAGTGTGATAACGTGAGCGGATTCCGTCACGTTATCATGCGATGAGAGTTGGATCCCGATTCCCACTGATGAGTTGGTTTACTCCTCGGGTGATCCCGGCTAATTCTTCTTTCAGGTTTGGGGAAGAATTTGACGTTACAGTGGGAGGTTTCCAGATTAGATAAAGTGATAACCATTCTGATCTAGGTTAGAGTGCACGCTCAGTGTTTCTTTTCTCTCTCTCTTTGGCAGCGACCATTGACCCGACCCTAGACTATGACTCAGTGACCAAGTTGACCGAACCTTCTTAACACAGGCTTTTGGATTGTCACAGTTGCAGACATCATTGCCACTCCGACTTTTACCCTTTTCTCTAGGACACCCCGTATTACTACGAACATCCACTTCCATTGGACAAAGCCATCGTATAGTTATATACGAACTCGAAGGAATTTATTCGAGGATGGTTTCTGGTTCTGGAGAAAACGGGTAGGACTATTCAGTTGTCTTTTCCTTTTACCTTCTCTCAGGTTGCGACTACTCCTTGGTTTAGGAGATAGTACACCTATTACGCAAATTGGATAGTCTTCTTCCAGAACTTAGGCTGGTGCCGACCGGTAGGGAATGAAGAAAGCCAATTAGCCTAAACGGTGTACAGAAGATATTAAGTTCAGACAAAGCAAGGGATTAGTAAGAGGGCAAAGTAAATTGCGACTGCTATTCACGACCAAACCAAGTATTTCTTCGCCAATCCTAAATCACCTATTTCTAAGGTTCATTCGGTTTTCTTTTATCCTCACCTTCTCTCGCATTGCGGGTGCTCCTAGGATTAGGACAATACACCCATTATGCTTATTGGATAGTCTTTTTCCAAACCATAGGCTGGTGCCGAACGGTAGGGAAGGAGGAAAACCATTAGGCCTAAAGGGGTGTACAGAAGGTAATGACTAAAGACATATAAAGGGATTTGGAGAGGTGGCAAAGAATTATACGGTTACAGTCGTGAATCTGGATAATGGAAGAGGCATTACTATGAATACCAGGATACCCCATCGAAACATTTTAATGTTTCAGTTTCACTGTGTACTGTTAAAAGAAAACTGATTTCCCAATTAGACACTTACTCCAGGGTATGTATTTACCAGGTATGATTCTCACATCTGTATGGTTTTACAGATGATGAGTGGGAGTAAGTTATTGGGAATTAGGTGATCGTCCTCATTATATCGGGATTCGTTGTAATTGGTGATATTTGAGAAAGTCACCTGGGTTGTTTGCCGGTCGGCAAATATTTGGTTTTGAATATCCGTTGTTGTGCACCAATTTCAAATTGATATATCTGTACGTCTATTTTTATAAAGTGAGACATACCTTTTTGAAATTATGTCTATGACATTTACCTATACCAGTGGATGGTTAGGTAAGGAGCATTGAACAGCGGTGTAATTCTTCTTAACCATAAGTACAGTTTTCAACCTACGACACACAGTGAATGAGTTGTTAGACTCAGCGGACTTATACAGAGTATTGTATGTTGTCCAGTGTCCATTAGGACAGAGGGGTAGGTCCTCGTACTATATTCTGTTTACTTTTAACTTCTCTAGTTCTTAGACATGTGTTTCGTAAAAACACAGGGTCTAAGTTTTGAGGAGTTATAGGTATATGAATAAAGTAGAGAACCAGGTGTTGCAAGTATCGGGATTCTTCAAGGTGATCGAAGATGTAGATACTTGTGAATGGTATTCAGTTGATAGTAATGGTTAAGAGAACTTGCTTCTCTTTCAGGTTACTCATAATTGGAAGTATTCCTAAGTTGAGTAACGCTGATCGGCCTCCTTCCATTTAGTTGACATGCACTGGAGACAGCTGCATGATTTGAATCTGGTTCAATTAAATCAGTGCCTCTGTTTCTATATTGGATATAGAACAGTTCATATCTTGACATTGTTAAGATATGGGGAGTTGTCCGGCTTATGCTTAAAACCAGACTCCGGATAACTCAAGGCACGTTTCTGTAATGGCTGTTTGTGGGTTGACCCAGGCTATGACGAGGGTTGATTTTCTACCATCTGGAAGATCAATAGTGATATTGTTCTTGACTCGCCACAGTTTTAATTAAAAATGGATTTTTTCAGAAAAACAGTAGTGGGAGTATGGTAGAACTGGAAGTGATTCCAGAACCGCAAACGATTACTGAAGATTTGATAAGAACCTAAAGATTCAATCTAGTTTGACATTCCATTGGCCACTCCGCAGATTTGGTGGGTAACCTCAGGCACTCGAGAGGTACTTCGGTATGCTCAAGGACGGTGGCAGGGAGGTTCTTGTTTACCCAGACTTGCCATTGCTGTTGTTCCAGACTGTGAGACCCGGCAGGAGGATGAGTATAGCATCATTCTAAACTAGCTTTAGAAGTGCACGTGTATATGACTCTGCCAGAGGGTTGTCGTAGTCAGTGGGAGCAGCGGAAACATTGGTGGACATCTGGCTTATGTCTATTTATAGACTAAAGCAGATATAGCGGAGATAGATCATCTATTTCTGATGTACAGTCATAGGTTTGACTTCATCAGAATAGGGGATGGATCTGTTAAGAGGGTAGTAGGGTGTGATGTCATGGTATATGGATGACATACACAGAGTAGGAAGTGATATTCCTATACTACGATCGGTTATACTTTGGTCGTCACACAGTAGTTTCTCCACATAGGAATTGGATATTATATCAGACATTCTGGTTACTAGATCTATGGTTTTAGATCTAGATTTGGGTGGTTTCCCAATCAGGGTACTTAGACAGCATTCTATGAGTATTTAGAATGGACGACTCCTGGCACGGTAGTATACCTGCAGGTGATGGAGTCACCCTCTCTAAAGGTGTCTTACAGACTAAAGGGGAGAGGGATACGCATGATTGGCAGATCACTTGCTTAGGCAATTGAGTCAATCATGAGATGTCAAGTACCACACCAGATGTTGTTCTTGCAGTAGGTGCAATAAGTTGATATTAATCCAATCCTGGAGAAACAGTCGGAAGCAGTTTTAGAACATAAGTTGATGTTCTAGGGATATGATAACGACAGCCTCATTCAGGAGACAGTTATCATTCTAGGCTTCCAAGGTGACATGGATGGCAGAGTGGCTGTCAGAGTTATAGTTTTTCCCTCTGACGAGGGGCAGTATTTTGGACAGGTGGTCCTAGTGGATACTGAGGGAAGGCATGGCGCAGGATACTAATTAAGTTCAGTTGACGATACAGTCTAAGAAGTTTGGATTTTGAGTCATTTATGAGCTAGGTCCCATCAGACATCCAGACGTTCTAAGAAAGGTATTGCTCATTTCGGGAGATGGTTTTCTCCGCGAACATGGGATATAGAGAGACATAGAAAGAAACATCATAGCGGATCCACTCACCGAGGCTATTCCTCCAACGCAATAGTTTCGCAAACGAGCTTTGTGAGACTGACTAGTAGAGGAGTTGGGTGTTCGGTATCACACGGGCTGTGAGTATGCGACATCGCAATAATTAGCCTTGAGTGTAAGTGGGAGATTGTTGGAGATAGTGCCCTCAGAGTCAATTATTGGATCACAGGCACGTGATTGCAATGATTGAGGGGAGGACCTGTCCCAGTAGGACAGTCTTACTCAAGATGATAGTATGCTATCTGGTTTATCTTTATCATCGTGTACTGCTTTAGGTGACCTTACGAGTCGCTATTACACGTTGATAGAGCCCCTAGGAATCTTGCTTGACTACCAGCAGTATGAGGGCGATCATATAAGTGAGAGCTGGAGTCTATAAGCACATCCTTGAAAGGTCCCTAGTCGTGGGTGTTTCGAGGCAGGGCATCGATACTCCAGAGTAGACTAGTGTATACAGTCGAGACCCCGACGAGGGGCGGTGGCCAGTCTCATAAGCCACTGGTGTCAGTTGGTTCACCTAAGATGTATACAGGTGCTCATTGGGTTATGAGTACACCGGACAGGACTCGCCGGGAACCTGCTAGTTGGGATTATACCAGATGTCAGATAGCAGTTCCCTGGTGTCATGTGTACAGGTTAGTTCATCGACCTGAGATCGTCATTTGTCTCATGTGAGTTCCCACTGTGCTTTGATTACTACCCTACCACGGCTCAAAGGAGTCGTGCAAACAGGTTTTAGTTGGGTACAGTCCCGAGCCACATGGAGGCAGTGAGCGGATCTGCAGGGGTTCGTCTCTCCCGGTATTGGGGGTGAGGTCGCGCTGTCTCTAGGAGAGCCAGAACATGAAAAGTCCTTGGCCAAGGAAGGAGATTTGCTGGTAGGTATTCCAGTAGTATCTCAGGGTGTTCTGGGCTTCACTCCGACACGACTTGTACCGCTTTTGGGGGTATGACTTTACCAACCCCCTAGGCCCGCCATGCGATGCTCATAGACGAACGGACCGGACTGTACGGATATTGTCACTGACAGGCTCAGTAGGGTTTCAGGATGAGTTCGCTCATCGACGTCCCTTTTGGTCAATACCTGGTAGCCCGTCACGTATTGGCTTATACCTCTGACGTGCTAGTGGTTAAATCCACAGCCATAGTATTGACGAGTCTTTAGAGTCCACCACACACTCAGTTACTTAGGTTTCGGGCGAAACGCTGTAGAGGCCGTATGGAGATATGGCAGTGTTCGATCAGATACGTGCGGTATTGCACGGATCGTGATCGGACGGTTTTTACTACCCGGCTTTGGCTTAAGCCGGATTCTAGTATTAGATAGTGTAGTTTTGTCTCTTTGCATTTGTGTTCAGTGGGAATACAAATGCGGGTGTGTATGCACAGTATCGGGGTTTTCCTGTAATTTATTACGGGACCAGTTTTCTGGAGTTGCCAGTTTGCATTCCGTTCCGGCCGTTTTTTTTTTTATTCCTTCACGGCCGGACTTTCTGATGGAGGGGGTTAATTGCAAGTTTGCAATTAACTTATTTGTTGAGGGCTTTATTGCATTTGCGCCTTTGTCATGATGAGATTCTTTTTTAATCTCATCACTTGCTTTCATGAGATTTGATATGGAAAGGATTTGGATTAGAATGGTTGTGACCATTTTCTTATTTGATTATTTCTTTTTCTTCTCTTCATTTTTCCATGGTTTTTCCACCCATTTGATAGAAGGGGGCCGGCCACATCCTAAGTGGGAGAGAGAGAAGTTCATATTGTTTTTGGATGTGGCATTTCTATCATCATCTCATTTTTTCCATGGTAGCAAAAAGGGCTCATTCTCTTTCTCATTCTCCTATCAATTCCTCCATCCTCCATGGCTACTAAACCCCAAGAGACAAGTTTCCACACTATTCTATAGCATCCCTTGGACGCGTCGGCTAGCCAACTTCGCGCCAGAGTTGCCTCGGTCAAGAGGCGGGAGCCCGTAAAAGATTCCGGCTACGTGGTACCCTTTCCGATGAGGAGGAGATGAACGGAGTTTCCGCGGGAGATCGTAGTGGAGACGAAGACCGAAGGACACGGATCGCTTGGTATAGCTTCTCTACTCTTTTCTATTTTGCTAGTTGCTAGGTTAATGGCCCGATCCGGGTGAAAAGTGCGCGGTGGTGCCGGTTGCAAGTTTTGCAAAGTTTTTGTTTCCGCGTTTCCGGCGTCGGATCGACGGCCGGGGCGCCCCCGCGGGCTTACAGTTTTTACCCCTAGCACTTATGACCTTAACTAAAGTCAACAAATCATAAGTACCAGTCAAGTTCTACCCGTCATTTCTTGATTAATCAGACCCACTCATATGACCCTTAACTAAGGTCAACAAAGTCATAAGAATGTCCTAATTAATCTGCATCATATGCAATGTAGGAAGATATCACTTAGCTACCGTACACTACGGCTTAACTAAAGTCAACAAACGTAGCACGAATACTAAGTACTCTACTTCCTAAAATGACGGAGGGTTGCGAATGATTTTCAAGAAAATCTTTAACGCTTTGAACTTGATATCGTTGTAGAATCAACTGGTTTTCAAAAGGAGTGGCTTAGGCTCCGCAGTTTTGAAATATAGTTTTTTCATAAATAGCCGAGTAGTTTTCAAATCCGATTCTACAACATCTTTTAGGTTTATTTTCTTTACATTAATCACATTAATGTAATCCCATCATTTAAGTCCTTAAGCCAATCACAGAAAAGAAACGAAAATAACACGTACGCTTATGCCATCCGCATAAGCCGCAATGTTCCGTTATGCACCGTTAGGTTACTTAACTAACGGCATACCGGGATGGGACTAGCACGGGTGTAAAACATAAGCAACGTCTACTATATATCATATATATAATATGTCATTCGTCTCAGATATCACAGAACACAGGCAACAGAAATATATATATAACGTGGGATATACTAGGACGTCCGCATTCAGTATTTAGCCAGAATAGAAAATACGGATTCCATAGTCGCGATGAATAGCCAAGCCCACACCCTGGACCCCTACGAGAGCGGCAAGTGACCCTGCCAATTCTGGAGTTTAGGAGACCCGGTCTCGACTCCTCGAGATGGCCTCCCACTGAACCCCAGAACCCGGTCACCTGTGCTCCCCTCCTTGGGTCCATCCTAATGCGGAAAAGTAAATAATATACAACACTGGTGGCAGCAACCTCAACCCGGAAGTGCCCCAAATAAAAGAATATTACATTACATTTGAATTTACATGAATGAAAATATAAAAACTCTCATCTCAAATAAAACCCCCCGGCTATTCAATCGCGACAATCCTGCACATCATACCTCAGCAACACATAATATCTCATATCATCAACGTAAGCAAGTATGCATACACCGATTGTCGTCGACGTATAGCAACGACAATCGGCAATATCACTACATACTACACTTACGGTCACAGAAATGAAAGTGTAAAACTGCAATATCTGGAATCCACATTCTCTTTAGACATCGCAAATGCGAAATATCACATATTCCGTATTTCATGTCTAGTAATATGAATTCCACACATTGCATCACATTCCGGATAAACAGACAGTATTGAAGTTTTCGAACGAACGATCAAATACCCAGGATTCACTAAAGCTCAACACTTGAGCAGAGTTCAAAAATCCGGAGTGTGTCACAGTAGTAGCGGTCCAGCCGTAGAAGGGTCAAGCCAACGCCTCACATGTGGCACGCCGTACTGCCCCAAACCCTAAGGTTCAAAGGGCAGTTCAAGACGGTCACATAATCGAGTTAAGGTTTGTTGTCTTCTAGAGGGACCACCACAAGAAGACTTGCACGTATCTCCAAAGCATTTAAACCCCGTGAATAGTGAGCAAATGATATTCGTTCAAACACTTCAGTACTTTCTAATTTACCCGGAAAAGCTACGAAATGAAAATACCGATCAAAACTACGCGTCCAAAACCATCTCCAGAAAATACAGTACTATATTCAGATTAAACATACCTAAAACAGTATACTAGCAGACCTAGGAATTATGGTGGAATTTTCATAGCATGATGCCACTGTACGGCCGCGGATCCGCGGCCTAAGCAAGGTATTGCCGCGGTTCCGCGGCCATATGAACAGTTCACTGTACCGTATTTCACCATTATTCTTAGTTTTCCCTGCTGTATTTTTTAAGTATTTTTAATTCTGAAAAATGTCAGATTTTAAAATTTGTCCAGAGAGGGTCCAAAAAATCGTTTTTTTTTGTCCGATCGGGATTTTTACTTCGTAAAAGTGTCGCCTAATGTTCTAGGTCGGCTCTGATACCAATGTAAGGATTGTCTAGCACCCTATAATGAGCTTTGAAGCATCACATGTCAAAAAGTTTGAATTTTGATGGTGCTAAACAAGCAAGCAAAGGAATCGATCCTAGAAAATTAGGGTTTCGAGAATTAAAGCGAACAAAACTAGGGTTTCGAGACTACAACCTTTGTAGCTCCCTTTCGCTGGACTCCTTGGTCTCTAGGGTGTTGAATGGAGGTCCTCTTGAAGTCCTCTTGCGTCTACGACGATCCACCCGGAGTTCCCCGTCGAAGCTCGCAACTTCGCAGAACCGAAGAGAACACTCTAAACAAGTTGGCTAAACTTGCATAGAATGATGTTGTGGTTTAGAATCTCACTTCAAAAACCTTTCTTTAAGTGTGTTTTGCTCACTAGAAAAACCTAGAGAGCAAATGGTGAAGGAGGATGAAGATGGTGGTTTTTCTTTTTAGCAAGTGTAAAAGATAAAAGATGACCACCCAAAAAAGAAATGAAATATAACCTTTTATATTTTATTCCTTCTTACATCCAACCATGGTTAAGTGATGGAGAGTTTATTTAACTTGAGTTTTAAATGATAAAGAGAAGGATAACCCAAGGTTAGAGGTAGGTGAGCTTGGTTAGTTTAGAAGAAGAATGTAGAAGCTAGTAAAGATTATCCTTTTCGTTTCAATTTTGTTTTAAATACAAAATCAAATAAAAAAACATTACTTAATCCATGGTGTGAGTCTTATATTGCCACCATTTCCATGTGCTAACAACCATGATAGATGGGTGTATGTATGTATGCATGTATGCACATCCACATGTGCATGAAACTAGAATGAAAGAAAGAAACACATGAATGCATGCATACATCCATCAAATTCTAGAAAGGTTTCAAGTGAGAAAACTAATGGTTAGATGATAAATCAACACTTGATTTATCAATCCGGTCATATCTCATATGACCCCACCAAAAGCAGGCCACCCGATCAATGTTCGGTATCATATACGCACATTTTAATCGGGTGCATGCGCATATCGCATACGCGCACCACAACGTTTCGCCTGGACTGGGTAACTCCTTTGTGGGACTCTAAGACTCGTCAATATGCCGGCAGAGGGTGATGATCATATCAGGTACCCCCAAGCCGCAAGCGGTCAGCTAAACGTAACGGCCACCCGGGTATTGAGCGATCAGAAGACAACAAGCGAACCTGCTATAACTCCCGTCGAGCCAACCGGCAACACTACTGTACAGTCTGGTCTCTTCGTCAGATATGCCGCATATCGAGCCTAGGGATGGTAACGTCGACCCTAACAACTCAATAAGTCGTGCCGGTGAATGGTCTATAACAGATCGAGAAACTACTGATAACACTTATCAGCAACTCTCAGCAGCCCTGGCCAGGGACTTACTGATATAACCAGTCGGGCACAGTACGCATCAACTCCCAATACCGGGAGAGACGAAACCCCTCCTATCGCTCATTGCCTTCGTGTGTCTCGGGACTGTACCCAACGGCCACCTGTTTGCACGACTCAGTAGAGCCGTGGTAGGGTGGTAATCAAAGTACAATGGGAGAACACATAAGACTCCATGACGATCTCGGGTCTACAGACTAACCTGTACCAGTGTCACCTGAGAACTGCTATCCGACGATAGATATAATTCCATATAGGAGTTCTCGGTGAGTCCGTCCAGTGTACCCAGTCAGCACTGAGCACCCGTATATGATCTTGATGTCAAACATCGATGAATGTGGGAACATCCATCGCCCATTATATGGGTCTAGTATCATATACGCTAGTCTACTCTGGTATATCAATGCCCCGTCTCGATATACCTACGACTAGGGACTTTCCAGGATATGCTTATAGACTACAGATGTCCCACTAGTATGATCTCCATCATAATCAGAGCAGTCAAGCCAATATCCTCAGGGCTTCATCAGCATGTATGAGTGAATAATAAGCATGATCAAATCAACATGTCAGATAAAGAAGAACCAGATAGCATACTATCATGTCGTGCAAGAATGCATACTGAATATATATACATGTATAGATACATCCACTATCACATAATGGCCTCTAGGGCATACATATATCCAACAATAACATTATCCTGTACTACAAAATTATATCCTTCTTTACTTAGTAAAGAAACTGATATAAGATTGCATATCAGGGTCGGAATGTAATAGCATTCATTCAGAATCAATGTATTACCATTTAGTAATACAAAGTGATATTCGCCAACTGCTTTGGCCGCAACATTTTCCCCATTCCCTACACTTTCGGAATGATAACCCATTCCCAGTTCTCCACTTTTCCTAAGCCCATGTAAAATATTACATATGTGCGATCCTGACCCGGTATCTGATACCCAGGACGTAGAGTGAACTGAGAAACATTTCTCAATAACTAACACACCCGAAGAAGACGCTTCAGCATGCTTATTCTTCGTTTGGGCAGCATGGGAATCCGGATACGTCCCTATTCCCTGTTCAGTCATATAACAATTATAAGAAAGAACGGAACCAACATTCCCCTGCACAGTATAACTTGCGGGTTCGGTCAATACATCCATATTATTATCTTAATTAAGACGTGACATGGTCGCTACCTGGAGAGAGAGAGAGAAGAAAACACTTTAGCATATGCTCTTGCAAGATCAGATTGGTTATTATTTTATCTAATCAGGATGGCTCCCACTATTTTTATCAAATCTTCCTTCAAACCCTAAAAGGAAAAACTAGCCGAGATTAATTACACCCTACAATTTCGCTAATCTTTTAGCCAGGCCAGTGTTGGTACTTTGAGGGAGGTTCCCCGTGCTTTCGCACAGACCTAATTAAAATAAAGCTCGTTTTCCCAGAGGCATAACCTCATAAACACCTTTCTAGACACCTACTTGATCGGCTAATTGTTCTGTGTAAAACTCTCCCAGGAGTAACTCTTACTCGCAGTGGGTAACGGGATCCAACTATCTTATAGAAGGTATGCAATCTCATTGCAAATTTCAACACTTGAAATTCCCGATAATATTTTCCCCTAACGTCCTATGACCTTGACGGAGGTCAACAAACCATAGGCTGCTAGTCAAGTTCAAACCGTCATTTCTTGATTGAATTAAACCCACCGGCACGACCCTTGACGGAGGTCAACAAGGTCGTACGACTACCCTAATCCAATTTGCATCATATGCATAAGCCGATAAATACTAGTCAGCTACCGCACACTACGCCTTGAAGGAGGTCAACAAATGTAACACGAATACCAAGTAGGATTTATCTGAAATGAGGGAGGGCTACGACAGGTTCTTCAGAGTACCATTTTTGTAATTAACTTGATATCGTTGTAGAATCGAGTGAATTTTGAAAAGGAGTGTTTTTTAAGCTTTTACTAGTTTCGCTAAAGTGGTCACTCTCGGTGAAGAGATCTCGGCTCTTTCCTTATCGAATAAGGTGCATGATAATTCTTAAATACCACTATGCAATGCAAAAACCATAAAAGTAAAACCGAGTGTTTGTAACATCTGCTAGTTTCGCTAAAGTGGTCACTCCCGGTGAAGGGATCTCGGCTCTTTCCTTATCGAATAAGGTGCTGGATATTCTAGAAGGAATACCGCTATGCAAAGTAAAAACTAGAGCTACCCTTTTTGAAAATTTGATTCTACAACAACTTTTAGGATTCTTTTCTTTCATTAATGAAGTCCCATCATTTATGCTTCCTAAGAATCACAGAATAAACGAAAATACAACGTACGCTTATGCCATCCACATTCGCCACAATGTCCCGTTATACACCGTTAGGTTACTTAACTAATGGCATACCGTGACGGGACTAGCAAGGGTGCAAAACATAAGCAACGTCTACTATATATCTCATATATAATGTATATCCATTCGTCTAAGAATCCACAGTGATCACATCACAGAGCAGTAGAAGAAACATATGAAATATTGGATATACTAGGATTTCCAGGTTTTATATTATGCTTGTATAAAACACGGATTCCACGGTCGTGATGAATAGCCAAACCCACATCCCTAGACCACTACGAGAGTGGAAAGCAACCCTACCAATTCTAGAGTTAGGAGACTCAGACTCGACTCCTTGAGTTGGTCTCCCACTGGACTCTGGAACCCGGTTACTTATGCTCCCCTCCTTGACTCTATCCTAATGCGGAAAAGTAAATTATATACAACAACGGTGACATCTTCCTCAACCCGGATGTGTCCCAATAAAAGAATATTACATACATTGAATTTTACATGAATGAAAATAAAAACTCTCATCTTATATAAAACCCCCGGCTATTCAAAACACGACGATCCAATATAACATATACAGCAACACATAACATCGCATGTCTTCAACATAAGTAAATATGTGTATCCAAATTGTCGTTCATATATAGCAACGAGACCGGAGATACAGTACATATCACTCTTACGGTCGCAGAAAAGAAAATATAAAACTACAACATTTGGATTCCACAATCATCTTAGACCTCGTAAACCCAAAATATCACATATTACTGATTTCATGCCTAACTATATGAATTCCACATATTGTATCACATTACAGAAAAAACTTGACGATCTTAAACCTTTCGATCGAATCAATGAATTCCTAAAATTTCCCAAGAAAGCTCAACACTTGAGCAGAATTAAAAATGCCCAGAAGCATGCCCCGTAACTACGGACCAACAACTGAAGGGCCCGACCCAAGCCTCTCAAGTGGCGCCGCAGATCCACCGTCAAAACCATGTTTTGGCCGCTGATCCGCGGTAACTTAGACGAGTTAGGGTTTCGTTCTTCAGGTGTTTCCATAGAATTAACTTCATGATTTTCTGAATATTTTTAACATGAAAAATTTCAACTTTTTTAAAAATTTCCAGAAAGTGGGAAAAATCTGGTTTTCGGAGTTCGTTCGAACTTCTAACTTCGTTTAGACAACTCCTAATACTCTAAAAAGGCTCTGATACCACTGTAGGGTTCTTTGGCACAACCACAAGGTTTCACAAGGCATAAAACATGCTAATTTCAAATTTTCTAGTGTGCCAAACAACCTAACCTAGGATCTAACTAGAGTTTTAGGAGCAAAACTAAGATGTAAGATACTTTACTTCTAAGTGATAACGGAATACAACCTTTGTAGAACGGTTCTAAACTTCAATAGCTCCTTGTAGTGGTTCCTTCGCTGCGAACATGGTACTCCCGGACTCTTGCATGGTTTCTCAAGGTGAAAAGAACGATCTTGCTTGAAGTCTTCGAGACCGAAGATGATCTACGTCGAGGAGACACTAACTCAAGCTACTATTTCACTAATTGAGTGATTAGTGAAGCTAACACCTTATAATAAATTGTTAATCTAGTAGAGGATGATGAAGTACTTAGTGGGCTCACTTTAGTTTTATTTTTCTCACAATATTTTCTCTCTTTAGAAAAACCTAGCAAGCTTTTTGCTCAAGGAGGAAGATGATGAGCTCAAGAGATGAGAATGAACTAATGAGGCGAGAGAGTCAACCATGGGTGAGTTTGTATCATATAGCTAACTCATGTAGAGACATAACCATGGCTAAATTATAATGGTTAGGTTAATAAATATCTTAAATAAAACAAAATGAGTGGACTAAGTCAATGTATCCACAGGCTTCTAAAAGCTTCATGCATATGAGTAATTATCCACTAATTTGGATTTACTTTAAATATTTAAACCCTACATTATAATTAATATGGTGTAAGTCTCATACACCAATGTAGTGTGTATCAACAACCATGACACAAAATAATGTACATTAATATATATCACATATATATCACATGCACAGAAGTGAGAAAAATAAATGCTTAAGTGATATAATATTAGTTAATGTAATCTAGTATATCACATATACAATTATACATTAAATTATCGAATCAACACTTGATTTAATAATCCGACTATATCACATATAACCGACTAATATTAAATGTACCAACTTATCGAATCAACACTTGATTCGATAAACCGGCTATATCATATAAAACAGACCGATACGAATAAATCATGAGAATATAATACGGTATCACATACTCGCATTATTCTCGGTCCCGCTCATATCACATATGTGCTCCTACTTCGTTTTACCTGAGCTAGTAAAACCTCTATGTTGGACTCTAAAGACTAGTCAATACGCCGGCATTAGGTGATGATCACATCAAACACGCACAAGCCGTCAGCGGTACTAGCTGGACGTAACGGCTACCCGGGTATTGAACGATCAGAAGATCAGCAAGCAATCCCGCTCTAACTCCTGCAAAATCTTGTCAGTAACACTACCGTAAAGTCCGATCTCCTCGTCTGATATGTCGCATATCTAATCTCGGGGTGGTAAACGTCAGACCCCAATAACCGATAAGTCATGCCGATACGAGCTTTATAACGGGTCGAGAACTAATAATAACACTTACCAGTAAATCTCTAAATCAGCCTTGTCCAGGGACTTCCCTGTTATGGCCAATCGAGCACAGCGCAACATCAACCCCCAATACCGGGAGAGACGAAACCCCTCCTATCGCTTATTTCTTCCATGTGACTCGGGGCTATACCAAAAAACCACCGTTTTGCATGTCCTCATGAACATGGTAAGGTGGAAATCAAAGCACAATGGGAATCACACAAGACTCTATGACGATCTCGGGTTTACAGACTAACATGTACCAGTGTCACCAGTGAACTGCTATCTGACGATAGTTATAATATGAACTAGGAGTTTTCGGCGAGTCCGTCCAGTGTACTCAGTCTCTACTGAGCACCAGTTTATCATCTCTGAAGTCAAACATCAATGGATATGGGGTCATCCATCGCCCAACTCATGAGTCGAGAAGCGTATATGCTAGTCTACTCTGGTATATCGATGCCCTGTCTCGATACACCCATGACTAGGAACATTAAAGGATGAACTTATGGACTACTGATTGTTAGAGTTTTTGCGTGCTTAGTTAATTACCGCAATCAAGACAGTTTCGCTTGGTAGCTAGCCGGTTGAGTACGGGTCGTCCGCAGGGAGATGGGAATCTTTTTCTATATGCTTTAACGAGTTAAGTCCAAATGTCTAGGTTTGTTTGAGATTAACCATGTGCTAAAATGTACATAAAGAGAGCTTGTTAGGGTTAGGATTAGGTTAGTTTGAGATAGGAGTTGCTCACTTCTTTCGTTGCCACTCTTAATATCGGTGTTACGGTAATCGTCAACAACGGGGATTAGCACGACTAGGAAGGAACTTGCGAGTATAAGCTAGGCTTTCCAACGCTTAGTTTCTTCTTTTTGGTCCATGTCCGTCCGTTCTTGGCTCTTAGCCTTAACCTCCGGTTAATTCAACCACAACCGGTCTCGCTAAGGAATCACCGCTATCATGTAGGATAGGGTGCCGTAGGGAGCGGATTGTGGTTCAATTAACGGGAGTCCGAATTAAGATGTTGGGCAAGAAAAGAGTGAGAGAGATTTCCTTCTCTCAAACTTTCCTTATCCTACCCTAACAAGTGAGAAACTACTCACCCATTACAAACAAAAAGGGAAAATACAATAAAAGGAGAAAGATAGAAAGAAAGAGGTTAGAAGATTACAACTAGCTATTTGAGACCACACTTTCGTAAGGATCAAGCTTAAGCATCATTATTGTTAAGGATAAAGAAAAATAGAAGAAGAAAGAAACAAACAACAAATAACAACAACTAGATTAGCAAATGAAAATTACAAGCAATTATAATTAACAAAATAAAAAGACAAGCATGATAAAGAAAAGAACTCTTTTATTCATTACTTCACTCATAAAAGATCACTACAAGGTTTTAATGGAGAAAAAATGAAAAGAGGAAGAAGAACAACAAAATCTATCCTAAAATCTAACACAGGAATAAGCACCCTTCACTTGGCATTGTTGTGGCCTATTTATAGGCAGGAAACTGAAACCCTAGGGCAACATTCCTGACCCAAATGTGTTGACCAAACTGCCCCCAGAAAACATTCATCTGCCGAGTCAACTCGGCCGCGGATCCGCGGCCGAGTCGCCATGTTGGCCGCGGATCCGCGGCCATTTAGGGGATTTGGGTCTTCCTTTTTGGTGGGATTCCCTGCGTTGCTGTTCTCTTTAGTGTGGTATACTTGGTTTCTCAGGATCTCTTTATATTTCTTCCAGATTTTCAGCAGGTCAAAAGGTGATTTGATGTGGATCTTTTGCCATGATTTTCTTGAGCTCCGCGTAGATATCTTGGATCTTGTGTTGACATTGTGCTTTGTGCATGAAAATGACCATTGATTTGCCATTTTGTACTTTAAACTGGTGTGCGGCAACATACGGATAGAAAGCGGAGACCCGTATTTTATCTGTGGTTGGCAGTAATCCATAATTTATTGCGCCTTTCCATGAATTTCACTGCTTAGAGCTGAGAACCTGTAACCAGCAATTATCTAGCAAACACGAATCAAGACTACCTACCTATAAGCAATGTGATAAAAAATGGGCGGTATAAAAATGCAAAAATATGATATGAACAAATACCCCCAAAGTTATCATTTGCTCGTCCCGAGCAGACCCAATTTATTCACAAAAATTCCTAACCACACTTTCGCAGGGAAAGCGATTGCACTGAGCATGTGCAACAAGCCGTTAAACCTCTAGGTGTCCCAAGTAGGAGGAGTGTTGTCTCTTGAGGATTTTCAGCGGATACTACCTACAAAATCCCGTCAAACTAGTTTTGAGAAATAACTATGATTCAAAACCCTAAGGTTTTGTTTTAAAAATAACAATTCTATTATCCTGATTCTAGACTATCGAACCTTTATTTTTCACACCTCGCTTCTTATTTAACTTAAGATTTTATATGTCTTTACGTGCAGTGCAAATAGTGTCGTTAAGTTTCAGAAGGATCGATTAAAGTCATCATGTCACAAAATAAAGTCCTGATAAAAATTTAAAAAGGATCACATAAGTTTTATAAAGTGTTAAGTATTTTTGAAGTTTCGTTTTCCGGTAAGGTTTTAATTTCATAATTCCTATCTTCCTTAACAGGAAACTAGATCTTATTTTTCACTCCATCTTTTTCTTGTTTTCATTTTATACACACATTTGTGAACGTGCAACAGTCTTTATCATAAAATAAAACCTTCATATCTCCGCTACAAATATTTTTTATAAAAACCTGTCTTTTGTCAAGATTATTCACACACAAAGAACCGTTTGGAATTTTAACTCGGAGAGAACACTTGCTTGACTTTGTTTTAATCTGGACTTTCTAGGCTTCTTAATGAGCTTTAGGCCAATGCTCCCAAACCAGTTGGCTTTAGGGCATTAGGTGTAGAGACACCCCAGCGGACTTAATTACTTAAGTTACCTAGGCCCAAAAACAAAAGACAATTTAGCGTGAAAATCATGATGATTCAATGCGAACGGAGATATAACCGGCAGTTCAATTATTTTTGTGGATAAAAGACGTGTTTAGTGGGTTCGGTGTGTAATCATTCCAATCAAGTTCCAGATGGGTTATATTTCAAGAATTTGTTCCAATTAAGGCATCAATAACATCCCTTCATATCCGCTTCACTTCATAAACTATTCTTGATATTACTTATTTCAGAACAAACCTGTTCGATCCTCAGAAAATAATTTATCCATTTAAAAGTTTTCAGACATAATAGACTTGTTATCTAATTTTCAAAACTCACGACACGTGTAGTGTGATGTAAAGACGTATATTAGCTATAGTTAATTTCAAAGGAGAGTTATCTTCAAGGTTTTCAAAATCTAAAAATAAGATTTATTTATTCTTATCTTATCAAACAAAATCATTGAAATGTTGAATCTGAGTTCTACCACTAGCTAACTTGACGAAAAAGTTTTTATGTTTTTAGAAAATTTTCTGATTTTTATGGATTTTATGGATTTTAGTATGCAGATGCAAAATATACATATTAATGCGAAGGTTAAAAATGCGTACCGAGCGTACCCCCGAACTTAAACTGGACAGTGTCCTCACTGTCATTGCATGAAAAATTATTGAAGGGTCAAAATTGTCGATTAGGTATACACATTTTTTTATTTTTTTATTTTTTATTTTTTTGGTTTTTAAAGAAAAGAAAATATTAAAAATGGATATGCAACGGACAAGAATATCCACATATATATACAAAATGGTATATACATACCCCCAAACTTATTTGAAACATTGTCCACTGTTTTGGCTGGATAACCGAAGTTTGGTGGTAGGCAGAGGAATATTATGCAGGGTAAACCGGCTCCTGTAAGGCCAGGAGCTCCTCTGTTGGTTCGGCGCTAAGGTACGGTTTTAGTCTGTGTCCGTTTACTTTGAAAAATGATCCGTCCTTTGGATTCTCCAAATCCACAGCGCCTTGCGGATACACATTCCGCACAAAAAATGGCCCTTTCCAGCGAGATCTGAGCTTACCTGGATGGAAATGTAGCCGGGTGTCGTAAAGCAGCACCTGTTGATCAGGTCCGAATGTTTTGCGCAAAAGGTGTTTATCGTGAAACACCTTCATTCGGTTCTTAACGACAACCGCGTTTTCGTAAGCCTCATCCCGAAGCTCGCTCAATTCGTTCAACTGCAGCTTCCGATGGCTGCCCGCATCTCCGAGAGACAGATTCAGCTCCTTTATCGCCCAAAATACGTGATGCTCTATTTCCACAGGAAGGTGGCAAGCCTTTCCGTAAACAAGCCGATAGGGAGACATACCAAGATCGGTCTTATAAGCAGTTCGAAATGCCCAAAGGGCATCAGTGAGTTTTAACGACCAATCCTTATGGTTCTTGGAAATCGTCTTCTCCAGTATCTTCTTGATTTGCCGATTTGAAACTTCGGCTTGCCCACAGGTTTGGGGGTAGTAGGGCGGAGATAGCTTATAATTAATGGAATATTTCCGCATCAAGGCCTCGAAAGTCTTATTACAGAAATGAGTTCCATTGTCGCTAATGATCGCTCGGGGGTGCCTAAACCGGGAGAAAATGTTTTCCTTAAGAAATCTAACGCCAACCTTGTTGCCGTTAGTCCGGCTGGGCACAGTCTCGACCCACTTAGAGACATAATCAACAGCGAGAAGAATGTAAAAGTTCCCAAAAGAGCTGGGAAACGGCCCCATGAAATCAATCCCCCAAACATCGAAAATCTCCACAACCAAGATTGGTTGGAGCGGCATCTCTTTTCTCCTGGATATCCGGCCCAAGTGTTGGCACTGGGAGCAAGTCTTGCAGTAGTCATGAGCATTTTTGAAGAGTTGTGGCCAATAGAAACCACACTGCAAGATCTTCTCGGCTGTCTTTCTGGGGCCAAAATGCCCGCCACATGCTTGATCGTGGCAAAACGATAGCACACTCTTGAATTCATAGTCAGGGACACACCGACGAATAATCTGGTCGGGACAGTACTTGAACAGATAGGGTTCGTCCCAGTAAAAGTGTTTTACTTAGGATAAGAATCGAAGTCTGTCCTGACTTGACCATTCAGTCGGTAGTAATCCTGTGGCCTAATAGTTCACAATATCTGAGTACCAGGGTTCGTAAGATACTGTCAAGAGCTGTTCATCTGGAAAAACGTCGTTGATCGGAATTTGAAGCGACGGCGAAGAAGGAAGTCGTGAGAGATGGTCGGCGACTACGTTTTCACATCCTCTTTTGTCCTTGATGACAAGGTCAAACTCTTGAAGCAAGAGAATCCAACGTATCAGCCGAGATTTTGCATCTTTCTTCGCAAAAAGATGGCGTAGAGCAGAATGGTCCGTGTAGACGATGACTGGAGAGCCGATGAGGTAGGGCCTGAATTTTTCTAAGGCAAATACAACAGCCAAGAATTCCTTCTCGGTTGTTGTATAGTTCAGTTGGGCGTCGTTCAGGGTTCGGCTAGCATAATAGATTACGTGCGGCATCTTGTTGATGTGTTTTCCAAGGACAACACCGATGGCAAAGTCGGATGCATCACACATAATCTCAAATGGGTACGTCCAGTCAGGAGAAGAAAGAACGGGAGCAGAAGTTAGTGAGCTTTTTAATGACTCGAACGCAGTCACACAGCTCGAGTTGTTGTCGAATGTCGTGTCCTTGGCCAGCAAGAGAGTCAAGGGCCTAGCAATCTTGCTAAAGTCCTTGATGAACCGTCTATAGAAACCGGCATGGCCAAGGAAGGCTCGGATGTCTCTGACACATCTCGGAGGAGGGAGATTGGAAATGACTTCAATCTTTGCTTTATCTACCTCAATGCCATTTTGCGAGATGATATGTCCTAAGACAATACCTTCGTGCACCATGAAGTGGCACTTCTCCTAATTCAAAGTGACGTTCTTGTCCTTACACAGGGTAAGGACAGCATCGAGATGCAGCAAACACTCATCAAAGGAATCGCCGAAAATGGAGAAATCGTCCATGAAGATCTCCAAGAATTCTTCCACCATGTCTGAGAAGATTCCCATCATACACCGCTGGAAGGTAGCGGGTGCATTGCATAAACCAAAGGGCATGCGACGATATGCAAACATGCCGAAAGGACAAGTGAATGTGGTCTTGTCTTGGTCTTTTTCGACGATGGGAATCTGATTATAGCCAGAGTAGCCATCAAGAAAGCAGTAGCACTCGTGTCCAGCCAATCGTTCAAGCATCTGGTCAATGAAAGGTAGCGGAAAGTGGTCCTTCCGCGTTGCGGCGTTGAGTTTTCTGTAATCGATGCATACTCGCCACCCAGTCTGGGTGCGAGTAGGGATTAACTCCTTCACCTCATTGGTTATGAACGTTATGCCTGATTTCTTGGGGACAACGTGAATGGGGCTAACCCACTGGATATCAGAGATAGGGTAAATGATATCACTATCTAGACACTTTACGATCTCTTTTTTTACAGCCTCCTTCATGACTGGGTTGAGTCGCCTTCTGTGGCTCCCTGGCTGGTTTGGCATCATCCATTAGATGAATGTGATGCCAACGATCAGGGGACTAATCCCCTTGATGTGCGCTATTGACCAGCTAAAAGCTTGCCTATTGCTATGCAAGACCGTCAGAATGGCTTTCTCTTGTTCTTGAGCTATAGAAGCCGAGATGACAACAGGAAGGGTCTCGTTCTTACCCAAGTAAGCGTACTTAAGGTGAGACGGTAATGGCTTGAGTTCGAGCGTTGGAGGTGAAACGATTGAAGGCAAGATTGGTGAAAAGGTCTCGAATTCAAAGGATTCCAGCAAAGGTTCAAAATGAGTGTAAGCGACCGAGTTGGATGGTTCATGTAACTCATCCGGAAATTCGAAGGATTCAAACTCTGGTGGTGACTGACTAAGATCGTTCGAGAAAGTGAAACAATCGTAGTCATTGTCGGGCGTAGAAGCAGCAGCAGGTTCAAAGAGGAACGCACTAGTGGCATAAAGATTGCCGCGATCGAACAAAAACTCCTCGAATTCACAGTCCTCCGGGGTGATCTCCTGGATTGAACAAACGTCTAGTATATGAGCATTAGGTTCAGAGGGCCGATTCCCCAACCTGAAAATGTTGAGTTCAATTGTCGTGTTTCTAAAAGATAGGTTCATCGAACCATTTTGACAATTGATCACAGCATTTGAGGTTGCAAGGAATGGGCGACCGAGTATCACCGGAATTTGATCCGGGGGTTAGCTACAGGCTGTGTGTCTAAAATAATGAAGTCAACGGGGAATATGAAGACTCTAACTTTGATTAACACATCCTCTAGCTCACCCCTAGGATAGGTGATTGATCGGTCGGCCATTTGGAGAGTACAGTGTGTGGGTTTCAGCTCTCCTACACCTAGTTGCTCATATACTGAGTACGAAAGCAGGTTAACACTGGCCCCAAGATCCAAAAGTACGCGGTTGATGTTCTTATCCCCAATAGTAATAGAAATCATAGGACAGCCAGGGTCTTTCTATTTTTTACGTAATGATTGGGTAAGAGCATCACTCACAGCACTAGCTAAGAAAACTTTCTTAGGTACCTGAGATTTCCTCTTTTTCGTGCACAAGTCCTTTAAAATTTTTACGTAGGAAGGGACTTGTTGGACAACATCTAAAAGGGGAATGTTGATGTTAACCTGCTTAAACAACTCCAGAATCTTCTCCATTTGCGGATTTTGTTTATTGGACCTCAACCGGTTTGGAAATGGAACGTTTTAAAAATTGGTTGAGTCCAATGCTTATGGAGGAGATTGTGGAGTTGGAACGGATCCCAGAGCTGGAGTTTTCGTGGAGTGAGAAGTGGGTCCGTTTAGAGCAGAAGAAGAAGAAGAGCCTTTTGAAGAATGAAGAATAGGCTCAGAAGATGAGGAAGGAGAAGAAGAAGACGAAGCGGAAGCGGACGAGGTGTCATCATCTATCCCTGTCCCGATGTTGTTGTGCAGCATCCTTCCAGATCTTAATGTAGTCACGACACTCACATTATGGTTCTGTTGTTCAAGAGTAACATGTACATTATGTGGGTGACCAAGGTTTGGGAGTGGTTGAGATGGAGGCTTCCCCTTCTCTCGCTCGCTTAAGGCCGCATTCAGTTGTGCTATCTGGACTTCGATGGTTTTGATGCTTTGCCCGTGAGCGGCAGTGTGTTGCACTAAAGACTGAATGGAAGACTGGATGTTGGCGGTGGATTGAGTTGATTGCTTTACAAACACCTCCAGACTTCGTTCTAGCGAGGAAACCTTATCGTTGTTTGACGAAACAAAGTTGTTTTGAGGAAAAGAATTGTTGGGTTCAAAGTAGTTCGTCTGATTCTGAAAAGGTTAGGGTTGGATGGGCTGCTGAAATTGATGTTGAGTTTGTTGCTGAGCTTGTTGTTGCGGAGGAGGGGGCCTCTGGAAATTGTTGCCTTGGAATTGATGCTGGTTCTGATTCCAGGCGTAGTTGGGGTGGTTCCTCCAACCGGGATTGTAGGTGGAAGAGTATGGATCGTTTCTTGGTCTTTGCTGAAATGCGGCATTAACCTGATCCTGTCCTTAAGATAGTGGATTGTATGGACACTCTTCGGTTAGGTGAGATGGATCGGAACAACAAGCACAAATGGTACGAAGGGGAAGAACAGGGGCAGGAGTAGGAGATGAAAATTTGCACTTTATCGCTTCAAGTTTTCTCGTTATTGCAGCCATTTCGGCTTTCATTGCAATAGAGATATCGAGTTGGTGAATGCCTACCCTAGACTGACCAGTAGATGTAGAGGAAGAAGACGAAGTACTTGGTCTGGTACTCTCCCATTGAAGCGTTTGTTCCGCAAGGTCGTCGAAGAATTGCCATGCTTTTTCGTCATATTTGGATAGGGAGTGGCCTTGACAAATGGTTTCCAACAACTGCTTGGTTGCTGGGTTCAGGCCCTCGTATAAAGTTTGGCAAAGTTGCCATTTCTCAATACCGTGGTGAGAGCACTGAACAAGAAGGTCTTTATATCGGTCAAAGCACTTCGAAAAAGGTTCGGTAGGAAGCTGGGAAAATTGGTTGATTTCGTTATGGATCTTCGCGGTTTTGTGATTTGGATAGAATTTCTTGAGAAACGCTTTCACAAACTCGTCCCAACTGGTTATGGAGTGGGAAGCAGTGCTATACAACCACTTTTTAGCAAGATCGCACAAAGTGAACGGAATGACACGTAGCCGTATAGCATCGTCTGACAGCTGGGTCGTTTTCATCATGGCACAAACATTCTGGAACTTTTTGATGAAGATATAGGCATCTTCAGATTCAAGCCCATGAAATTTCGGAAGCATGTTAATGAAGTGGGGCTTAATTTCGAAATTATCCCCATTGGCCGGTGGAAGGGAAAAACAGGTGGGAAGCGCAGAGTGGGTAGGATAGAAACGATCCTGGAGCGCGATTCGCTATGGCGCTACAACAGGCGGTGGTTGTAGGTTATTCGCATCCATAGGAGGTAGAATCAATCCCGGGGGAGTCAAGGGGATGTTTGGATTAAATCCTGACCTCACAGAAGAAGAGGTTGGTGATAGTGAAGGTGAGAATGTATGAACAGAATCCCGGTCAACGTCGGAGTTGGCCGGCAAAGGTAAGAGTGAAAGAGGCGTGGAAGGAGTTTCGACGTCTTAGTCGATCGCGTAATCGGTAGCGACTAACGTAATGCGGACTAGGCGGGCACTAGTGTCCCGAGTCCAACCGGACATACACTAAACGAGTTTAATGCAGTCAAAGCGGAGAAGGTGAGGGTAAGAAAACGTCAATGGAGAAATACGATGGGAGGTGGGTGAAAAAATTGGATTCTGGCGACAAAGGGCAAGTTTTTATAAAAGTTTTTGTTTTGTGTTTTTTTATTTTTTTTTTCTTTTTAGAAAGAGCTTTGCAGAAATATGTACGGACTTACGGCTTCAAACAATCACAGACAAAATATGCACAATCACACCTAGATCTAGGGTCACCTAGGTCAGCTAGACAGCTCCTAACTATTCCAAAGCGCTAGAAATAGGATCTCAAACCGCCTCTTCACCGTCAATTGCGGCCAGGTAAGTGCCAGGTAAGTGGGAGGATCTCCACTACAAGTAGTAGACCTAATTAAGTAACCACTTGCCTTAGACACACTTGCCTAGACACCGCAAAGTCAGGTTAGGATAAACGGCCGATGCCTACAACTAGTCCTCTGTCCTATTGAGTGCGACGTCCTTAGGGCTGAGTCTAGTATTTTTTTAATTAAATAATGGTCAATGCATATGCCTTATGTGATTTCTGGGGTCCTGGAAGGGTGATGAAATACCCACCCAATCTGGATTGGTTTCAAGCCCCTTAAAGTCCGATTAAAAATATGCAAAGCAGTAACAATCAATTGCAATTTTTTTTTATTTTTTTAGCGCGGCGCAAAGAATCCTGCCCAAAAAAAATATTGGAAGGGGGAAGAGAGTTTGCGCAAAGAATGCTGCAGAAAAAACAGTTCAGTGGAGTTCAGAGGAGTGGGGAAGAAGGTAGAAATACTCACAGAAATTTTTGGTCGCTGATGGCAGCAAATAGCCGCGGTTCCGCGGCCAAACAAACCCTAATGCCGTGGATCCGCGGCTGTAATGAGGAATTGGACCTTACAATTTGTAAGTCAACGTTGCCAACCCCGGTTCTTGCGGGGAGGCGGAAACGGTATAAAAATCAAATTTTTAGCGCATGGGGCAACATGGACTAACAAAGTCGGGATCTTTTCTAAACTAAACTAGCAAGAATGCTAAAGAATTTTAGCTACTCGGAAAAGAGGTTATACCTAACTTGAACTCCTTCTTCTTGAAACCTTTGTAGGGGTTTTATGGTGCTTTCCTCGTCGCCTTCTTCTGTCAAAGATGGATCCACTTGAGGGTTCAACCTTCGGGCTCTTTCTCGAACTTTGAGTGAACTAGGATCTTTGGCTTGCTAAACCTCTAACCCTAGAGTGAGTAGAGAGTGGCTTTGGGGTGTTTTTATCTCAAGGAGATGGATTCTCAACACATGAGAAGGGAGCTCCTTGAACTAGAGGAGGAGGAAGAAGAAGAGAGGAGAGAGAAGAGTTATGATAGAATGAGAGCTTTTCATTTTACAACCATAACATAATAAGAAATGAATTATCAAAAATAATAATAATAATGTAAATGAAATAGTTGATGGATGGTTTGGAATGACCATTATCATTACACACATTAAATGATTTTGCTAGAATCAAAGAGCATCTTTGATATGTAATGATGATGGTCAAACTTTCAACTATGGTCAACTAGTCAACCTTGGTCAACAAGTCAACAAACCCAACCATGACACAATTTCATTTAATTAATATTATTAATTGATATATCATAAATCCATTAGGGTTCGGAAAAAAAAACGACTGTCAACTGTGCATACGCACCCGTCCCGAAACCCTAATGAAAATCCTCTTTCTCCGCCTCAATCAACTGTGCATACACACCCGCATTCTTATTCCGAGGAACATGAATACTAAGAGATAAAATCAACCCCAAAACATATACCAGCATCTGGCTCAAACCAGAGCCTGCTAGTAATATCTTTCCGGACTCTAAACGTGCATAAGTGCGCGGATGAGAACGAACCCTGTCGCAAAACCATGCGACCTCTACTCTGTTTTGCCCAGAGGCGAATAGCCCTCTGTGTGGGACTCTAAAGAATCGACACTACGCTGGCAGTGGGTTTAACCACAGACCGCAAGCGGCACTAGCTGTGCGTAACGCTCCCCAGGTAGATGCCGATGAGAAGACTGACAAGGTGAACCCCATCTGAACTCCTACTGAGTCTGAATGTGACAGTCTCCGTACAGTCCGGTCTGTTCGTCTGATACATCGCATGTCGGGCCTAGGGGCCGGTAAACGTCAGTCCCCTAATAGCGGTACAAGTCGTGTCGGAGTGAAGCCCAAAACACCCTGAGATAACACTGGAAACCTACCAGTATATCTCGCTTGCCCTGGCCAGGGACTGCTCGTGTAATGGCTCTCCTAGACACAGCGTGATGTCAACCCCCAATACCGGGAGAGACGAATCCTGTCTAACCGTCACTGCCTCCAAGTGCTTCGGGACTGCACCCAACTACCACCTGTTTGCACGACTCCTTTGAGCCGTGGTAGGGCAGTAATCAAAATACAGTGGGAACACACTCGAGGCGAAGTGCCAGTGTCAAGTCAGCGGACTAAGCTGTACTCATATCACCTGGGAACTGATAACCGACGATAGGTATAATACCAACTTGTCAGTTCCCGACGAGTCCTGTCCAGTGTACTCGTAACCTAACGAGCACCCGCATACTATCTCAAGTACGACGTACTGACGGTTGTGGGACAGACCGTCTCCCACACTGGGATGAGAAGCGCATGCGCCAGTCTACTCCGGAGTATCGATGCCCCGTCTCGATAGTCCTGCGACTAGGGACCTGTATAAGGATGTGCTTATAGATTACCCAGCCCCCACTAGTGTGACTGCCATCACAACGCTGGTAATCAAGCAAAGATCCTAAGGGCTCCACTAATGCGTATAGGTGATATGATAAAATAAACACATGTACACATTGAAGTAGAAACAAACCAAGTAGCATACTACTATTTTGATCAAGATTGTATATACAAGGTGAATATCCCAAGCTTCCATTAAGTAATATACAAACCTGTATGATACAGTAATGGCCTCTAGGGCATATACACTAACAATCTCCCACTGGCACTAAGGCCATGTACTGGCGTATCGAAGACCTATCAGCTCGATCAGCCGCTCGTACTGAGTTTGGGGCAGGGCCTTGGTGAATGGATCTGCAGTGTTTTCTTCTGAAGCAACCCTCCGAACCTCGATCTCCTTGCGATCCACGATCTCTCTGATCAGGTGATAACGCCTCAAGATTTGTCTGGATCTCTGATGGAACCTGGGTTCCTTCGCTAAAGCTATAGCCCCGTTGTTGTCGCAATAAAGAGGTATTGGATCAACAATGGACGGTACCACCTGAAGTTCTTTCAAGAACTTCCTCATCCAGAAAGCTTCTTTTGCGGCATCAGATGCAGCGATGTATTCCGCTTCCATCGTCGAGTCTGCAACGGTTTCCTGTTTGGAACTCTTCCAACACACCGCCCCTCCATTGAGGGTAAAGACAAAACCCGACATGGACTTGGAATCATCCTTGTCACTCTGGAACCTGGAGTCAGCAAAGGCCTCGATCTGGAGGTCTTTTCCGCCATGCACCAAGAACATCTCTTTAGTCCTTCTCAGGTACTTGAGAATGTTCTTTACCGCTATCCAGTGTTTCTCCCCAGGGTTTGACTGATACCGGCTTACCACACTCAGTGCATAAGCTACATCCGGTCTGGTACACAACATCGCATACATTATAGAGCCTACCGCAGAAGCGTAGGGTATAATAGACATGCGATCCCTCTCCAAATCAGTCTTGGGAGACATCTCTTTAGAGAGGGTGATCCCGTGACAAGCCAGTAGGTTACCGCGCTTGGAATCTTCCATACTGAATCTTTTCAGTATGGTGTCGATGTACCTGGACTGTGAAAGTCCTAATATCCTCTTGGATCTATCACGATGGATCCGGATCCCCAGGATGTATGAGGCATCACCCAGGCTTTCATGGAGAACCTGTGCGACAAGAACCCCTTGACAGATTGTAGCATAGGAATGTCATTTCCTATTAAGAGAATGTCATCTACGTATAAAACGAGGAATACTACAGTTCTCGCTACAAATCTACTATAGCTGCATGGTTCATCTGGATTTTTGATAAAGCCAAATTCCTTGACCGTCTCATCAAAACAGATGTTCCAACTCCGCGATGCCTGCTTTAGTCCATAGATGGACTTAAGCAACTTGCACACCTTTCCGCTGCTCCCACTCTGAATGAAACCCTCTGGCTGGTCCATATAGACACACTCCTCTAAATTTCCATTTAGAAAAGCGGTTTTCACGTCCATCTGCCAAATCTCATAATCGTGGAAGGAAGCAATGGCAAGAAGGATCCGAATGGATTTCAGCATAGCCACTGGAGAAAAGGTTTCGTCATAGTCCAAACCAGGCCTTTGACGAAAACCCTTTGCAACAAGTCTAGCTTTATAGGTCTCAACCTGTCCATCTACACCAATCTTCCTTTTGAAGATCCACTTGCATTCTACGGGTTTTACCCCGTCTGGAGCAATGTCCAACGTCCATACTTTGTTGGTGTACATGGACTCCATTTCGGTCCGCATTGCACCCAGCCATTTTACCGAGTCAATGCTCTGAACGGCCTGCTGGAAGCTAGTAGGCTCATCATAATCTATGATGCAATCCTCTCTATCCCCGTCTATGAGAAAACCGTAGTATCTCTCGGGCGGATGAGACTGCCTACTACTTCTGCGGAGCGGCGTAGGAATGTCCTGTTCTTTTGAACCCTCTGGTTCCTCTAAGATTTCAGTAATAGCTCGTGGTTCTGGAATTTCTTCCAGTTCTACTGTGCTCCCACTTATCTGGTTTTCCAAAAACTCAGTTTCCAAGAAGTAGGCATGACGAGAAACAAAAACCTTTTGTTCCTCTTCGCAGTAGAAGAAATATCCCATGGAGTTCTTTGGATATCCCACGAACTTGCACCATACTGAGCGTGCCTCGAGCTTGTCCGCATGCTGCTTTTTGACAAAAGACGGACTTCCCCATGTCTTAATGTGACTGAGATGGGGCCTCTTCCCACACCACATTTCATATGGCGTGGTAGACACAGTCTTAGTGGGAACTCAGTTCAAAAGGTATGCAGCTGATTCTAGTGCATACCCCCAGAATGATCGCGGTAACTCAGCGTTACTCATCATGGACCGTACCATATCCAATAGGGTCCGGTTCCGTCTCTCCGATACACCGTTATGTTGCGGAGTAAGCTGAGAGAGAATTCCATTCTCTTTTAAGTAATTCAGGAACTCGGCACTTAAGTATTCTCCACCTCGATCCCATCTTAGAATCTTGATACTTTTGTCGGTTTGTTTTTCTACTTCATTCTTATATTCCTGAAACTTTTCAAAGGCTTCGGACTTATGTTTCATCAAGAAGACATAACCGTACCTTGAGAAGTCATCCGTAAAAGTAATGAAGTAAGAATAACCGCTTCGCGCATGTGTAGACATTGGACCGCACACGTCGCTGTGTACGAGTCCCAAGAGCTCGCTCGCTCTTACTCCGTGTCCAGTGAACGGAGTCTTTGTCATCTTTCCTTTGAGACAGGATTGACAAGTGGCATACGATTGATATTCGAACGGATCCAAATATCCTTCTGTATGTAACTTAGTCAACCTTCTCTCATTGATGTGACCTAGTCTACAATGCCATAAGAAAGCCTGATTTATATCTGGAGACTTTCTTTTGTGTGTATTCTGGACATTGAAAATCTGTGGTTGGTTTAATACGTAAATACCATTGCTCAGTGTACCTGACCCAATCAGAACTTGATTAAGGTGAATGTTTACAACATTACATACAAACGCAAATTCATAACCTTCTTTTGAAACCAAAGATACAGAAATGATATTACAAGTTGCGTTGGGTACAAAAAAGCAATTACGCAAAACCAAAACATGTCCATCTGACATTCCCAGGTGATAGTCCCCCACGGCTTTAGCATCCATGCTAGCTCCGTTCGCAACTCTGAGGGTCATGTCACCTGCCTTCAAAACCCTACGGTTTCTCAACGCCTGCAAAGAATTACAGATATGAGATCCTGATCCGGTATCCAATACCCAGGAAGTAGAGTTTATCGAAAGACAGTTTTCAATAACATACACACCTGAAGCTGAAGCCGCAACCTGCTTCAGTTCCTGTGTCCTGGCCTTCCAAGCCCTGCAATCTTTCTTCCAGTGTCCACTCTTATGACAATAGAAGCATTCTTCTTTACCCACAAGCTTCCCCGCTATCTTTGTTGCCTTTCCCTTTTCCTTCGTATCCACCTTACTAACACCGCCCCTTGGTTTGGCGGGGGCTTTCTTCTTCTTTCCCTTGGCTTTCGCCTTGGACCTAGAAGAAGAAGATCCTCCTACAAACAAAGTGGGTGTTTCCCTACCTTTCTGTAGGGTGCCCTCTGCGCTCCTCAGCATGTTGAGGAGTTCTGAAAGTTCAACTTCTTTTTCTTTTAAGTTGAAGTTCAGTATAAACTGGGCATAAGTGGAAGGAAGGGACTGGAGAACCAAGTCCGTATAGAGCTCACTCTCCAACGTGGTCCCAAGTTCTGTGAGCTCCTCAATGTAGCCAATCATCTTAAGCACGTGGTCCGCTACCGATGATCCGACGGCTAATCTTTCCGAAAACAACTTCTTCGACACTTCGTATCTTGCGATACGAGACTGCTCTCCATACAGTTCTTTTGTATGGAGAAATATGGATTCCAGGTCCATATTCTCGTGCCTCCTCTGATGTTCGTTATCCATAGAGGCAAGCACGAGGCACTTGGCCTTCGCGCAATCAATCTCCCAAGTCTTACGGATTTCCTTATCCGCAACGCTGGAGGTGGGACCTGGGATGGGGGGAGCTTTGGTGGTAAGAAGATACCCCATCTTGTCGTAAGTGATTGCCATTTTGACATTCCTGAGCCAATCTTTGTAGTCTGGCCCTGTCAGTATGTTTTTATCTAGAAGTAACTTAAGTCCAGTCATGTTGATTGATCGCTGTAATTAGGAGAGAGAGAAGAAACACTCAGCACGATGCTCTTGCAAGTTTAGAATGGTTTTTAATTTGTCTAAACAGGATGGCTCCCACTGTCTCTCGAATCCCTCCTCAAACCATAAAGGAAGAATTGGTCGGGATCAATTCCACCGCACAATACTTGCTTAACCGTTCAGCCAGGACAGTGTCGGTACTTCGAGGGAGGTTTTCCAACGCTTTCGCGAAGTTCCTTAATTTAAGAACCTCTTTTCCCTGGGAGCGTAGCCCCGCTAACACCTTTCTGGACACCTACTAGGTTTATAGCATTGATCGTTTAGTAAGAAATTTCCCGAGGAGTAGCATATACTCACAGCAGGATCGGGATCCAAATATCATCGCGTGATGAAACTGAAGGAATCCTACCAGAATCACCACACTCCAAATGGTATGCAAATCTAGCAAGTTTCAGTACTTATGAAACTCCCGATGTGATTTTTGCCCCATGCTCTTATGACCATGACTTTGGCCAACAAATCATAAGTCACATGTCAAGTTCTACCCGTCGTTCTCCAGGTTAATTTGAATCCACCCGTACACACCCTTGACTTTGGCCAACAAGGCAGTACGACTGTTCCAAATCAACACATCTATCTATGCTGCACATGAATACCTAATAGCTACCAATCACTATGCCTTGACTTTGGCCAACAAACACAGTTTGAATACTATTGACTATTCATGTGAAACGACGGAGGGCTACGAATGGTTTTGGCTAAACCGTGAACGTAGTGAACTTGATATGATCGATAGAACGAGATAGCTTTTAAAAAGAGTGGCTCAAGCTCCGCATTTAAAAGTTAGTTTGGAAAAGAACCGAGTGGTTTTTCGAAAGTGTTCCAACGACTTTTGCTTGGTTTATTATCTTGCATTAGCTCTTTTAATGCGTGATATTCTTGCATTAGTTCTTTTAATGCGTCCCATCATTTAATCCTACCATTGCAGAAAACAACCAAAATATGACGTACGCTTATGCCATTCGCATTCGCCACGGGGCCCCGTCATCACCCGTTAGCTTACTTAACTAACGACAGAGCGGGGGCTGGGCTAGCGCGGCTGTAAAACATAAGCAACGCCTAAATAGTTATAAATATATAGCAATGATAGACATTACAGATCACAGATGAATACATTGGATATACTAGGAATCCGCAATCCATTCGAGCCTGCAACGAAAAGCGGATTACACGGTCGCGGTGAATAGCCAATACCCCACCCAAGACCCCTACGGGTGCGGAAAACTACCCGCCAAGTACCCCCGAAGTGGAGCAACCTCCCTCAACGCCGTGAGTAGGCCACTCGGCACTTCGGGATACCCGATAGTTTGTGCACCCCCTCCATGGGTCTATCCTAGGAGTAAAAACAGCAAAAAGAATTATACAATGACGGCTACAACCCCGACCCGGTTGTGCGGCCATACAAATAATAATATTACATCAATTTACATTTTACAATGAATGAAAGAAAAAGAAACACTCATCTCACATCCACCCCGGCTATTCACCCGCGACAGTCCAACGCATTCATATACACAAACCATCATCAAATACAGATCACAGATATGTATAACCCCGACTAATCGACATATAGCGATTAGCCGACGTTCAATACATATAAACATCACAGATATAACCATTATAGTCAAAGTGTAGTGAAGTTCGATAAAAATACGGATTTATAGGCCCCCAAAAACAAATTTCTTTTCTGGAAAATCTGGGCACAAATAAACCATCTGAAAAATCCCAAAACCCTACCAGAAGAACACTGCACAAAACCCGATCACGAGAGGAGTCAAAACGGCGGCGGTTCCACGGCAAATGCATACCTATCGCCGCGGAACCGCGGCCGTTTGAGGGAATCAGGCGACCGTTTTTGGTGGGTGTTTTCACAAAACCCTGAGCCGATTTTAGGAGTAAAACCTTTTATTTTAAGAGCACAAAAAATTTCAACAGAAAGTTAGGGTTTTGATTTTCCGGTTTTTGCGATTTTTCCGATCGAACTTCCATACACTTTACTACTAAGCTAGTTTAAGTTTAGTTGGGCTCTGATACCACTGTAAGTCAACGTTGCCAATCCCGGTTCTTGCGGGGAGGCGGAAACGGTATAAAAATCAAATTTTTAGCGCATGGGGCAACATGGACTAACAAAGTCGGGATCTTTTTATTTTAAACTAAACTAGCAAGAAAGCTGAAGAGAGTTAGCTACTCGGAAAAGAGGTTATACCTAACTTGAACTCCTTCTTCTTGAAACCTTTGTAGGGTTTGATGGTGCTTTCCTCGTCGCCTTCTTCCGTCAAAGATGGATCCACCTGAGGGTTCAACCTTCGGGCTCTTTCTCGAACTTTGAGTGAACTAGGATCTTTGGCTTGCTAAACCTCTAACCCTAGAGTGAGTAGAGAGTGGCTTTGGGGTGTTTTTATCTCAAGGAGATGGATTCTCAACACATGAGAAGGGAGCTCCTTGAACTAGAGGAGGAGGAAGAAGAAGAGAGGAGAGAGAAGAGTTATGATAGAATGAGAGCTTTTCATTTTACAACCATAACATAATAAAAAATGAATTATCAAAAATAATAATAATAATATAAATGAAATAGTTGATGGATGGTTTGGAATGACCATTGTCATTACACACATTAAATGATTTTGCTAGAATCAAAGAGCATCTTTGATATGTAATGATGGTGGTCAAACTTTCAACTATGGTCAACTAGTCAACCTTGGTCAACAAGTCAACAAACCCAACCATCACAAAATTTCATTTAATTAATATTATTAATTGATATATCATAAATCCATTAGGGTTCGGGAAAAAAAAAACGACTGTCAACTGTGCATACGCACCCGTCCCGAAACCCTAATGAAAATCCTCTTCCTCCGCTTCAATCAACTGTGCATACACACCCATATTCTTGTTCCGAGGAACATGAATACTATGAGATAAAATCAACCCCAAAACATATACCAGTATCTGGCTCAAACCAGAGCCTGCTAGTAATATCTGTCCGGACTCCAAACGTGCACAAGTGCGCAGATGAGAACGAACCCTGTCGCAAAACCATGCGACTTCTACTCTGTTTTGCCCAGAGGCGAATAGCCCTCTGTGTGGGACTCTAAAGACTCGACACTACGCTGGCAGTGGGTTTAACCACAGACCGCAAGTAGCACTAGCTGTGCGTAACGCTCCCCAGGTAGATGCCGATGAGAAGACTGACGAGGTGAACCCCATCTGAACTCCTACTGAGTCTGAATGTGACAGTCTCCGTACAGTCCGGTCTGTTCGTCTGATACATCGTATGTCGGGCCTAGGGGGCGGTAAACGTCAGTCCCTTAATAACGGTACAAGTCGTGTCGGAGTGAAGCCCAAAACACCCTGAGATAACACTGGAAACCTACCAGTATATCTCGCTTGCCCGGGCCAGGGACTACTCGTGTAATGGCTCTTCTAGACACAGCGCGATGTCAACCCCCAATACCTGGAGAGACGAATCCTGTCTAACCGTCACTGCCTCCATGTGCTTCGGGACTGCACCCAACTACTACCTGTTTGCACGACTCCTTTGAGCCGTGGTAGGGCAGTAATCAAATTACAGTGGGAACACACTCGAGGCGAAGTGCCAGTGTCAAGTCAGCGGACTAAGCTATACTCATGTCACCTGGGAACTGATAACTGACGATAGGTATAATACCAACTTGTCAGTTCCCGACGAGTCCTGTCCAGTGTACTCGTAACCTAACGAGCACCCGCATACTATCTCAAGTACGACGTACTGACGGCTGTGGGACAGACCGTCTCCCACACTGGGATGAGAAGCGCATGCGCCAGTCTACTCCGGAGTATCGATGCCCCGTCTCGATAGTCCTGCGACTAGGGACCTGTATAAGGATGTGCTTATTGATTACCCAGCCCCTACTAGTGTGACTGCCATCACAACGCTGGTAATCAAGCAAAGATCCTAAGGGCTCCACTAATACGTATAGGTGATATGATAAAATAAACACATGTACACATTGAAGTAGAAACAAACCAAGTAGCATATTACTATTTTGAGCAAGATTGTATATACAAGGTGAATATTCCAAGCTTCCATTAAGTAATATACAAACTAGTATGATACAGTAATGGCCTCTAGGGCATATACACTAACACAATTTCTGGCCTGTGCTGGGTTGGGTGTCCTCTTCTTGTTTGTAGCTCCTGAATCTTGATTTGCTCCAGAATTTTTCAGTAGACCGTTGGTTCCATCTTGATCACCCGCGGTGTAGTCGCGAGTTATGGGTCTAACTTCCCACGTTTTTGGCACTGAACTCGGCCTTCTTTTTACCCTGCACACTTGCACAAAAACTAATCAAAAATAACAAAATGATTTTTACAATATATTTTTTTGTTTTGTTTTTCGGTTATATTTATATTCACAAATTAACCCGAAATTACACAAAGAAATAAACTACCATCTCCCCGGCAACGGCGCCATTTGATTGTTAGAGTTTTTGCATGCTTTGTTAATTACCGCAATCAAGACGGTTTCACTTGGTAGCTAGCCAGTTGAGTACGGGTCGTCTGCAGGGAGATGGGAATCTTTTTCTATGTGCTTTAACAAGTTAAGTCCAAATGTCCAGGTTTGTTTGAGATTAACTATGTGCTAAAATGTATATAAAGAGAGCTTGTTAGGGCTAGGATAAGGTTAGTTTTAGATAGGAGTTGCTCACTTATTTCGTTGCCACTCTTAATATCGGTGTTACGGTAATCGGCAACAACGGGGATTAGCACGACTAGGAAGGAACTTGCGAGTATAAGCTAGGCTTTCCAACACTTAGTTTCTTCCTTTTGGTCCTTGTCCGTCCGTTCTTGGCTCTTAGCCTTAATCTCCTGTTAATTCAACCACAACAGGTCTCGCTAAGGAATCACCGCTATCATGTAGGATAGGGTGCCGTACGGAGCGGATTGTGGTTCAATTAACGGGAGTCCGAATTAAGATGTTGGGCAAGAAAAGAGTGAGAGAGATTTCCTTCTCTCAAACTTTCCTTATCCTACCCTAACAAGTGAGAAACCACTCACCCATTACAAACAAAAAGGGAAAATACAACAAAAGGAGGAAGATAGAAAGAAAGAGGTTAGAAGATTACAACTAGCTATTTGAGATCTCACTTTGGCAAGGATCAAGCTTAAGCATCATTGTTGTTAAGGATAAAGAAAAATAGAAGAAGTAAGAAACAAACAACAAATAACAACAATTAGATTAGCAAATGAAAATTACAAGCAATTATAATTAACAAAATAACAAGACAAGCATGATAGAGAAAAGAACTCTTTTATCCATCACTTCACTCATAAAAGCTCACTACAAGGTTTTAATGGAGAAAAGATGAAAAGAGGAAGGAGAACAACAAAATCTATCCTAAAATCTAACACAAGAATAAGCACCCTTCACTTGGCATTGTTCTGGGCTATTTATAGGCAGGAAACTGAAACCCTAGGGCAAGATTCCTGACCCAAATGAATTGACCAAACTGCCCCCAGAAAACATTCATCTGCCGAGTCAACTCGGCCGCGGATCCGCGGCCGAGTCGCCATGTTGGCCGCGGATCCGAGGCCATTTAGGGGATTTGGGTCTTCGTTTTTGGTGGGTTTCCCTGTGTTGCTGTTCTCTTTAGTGTGGTATACTTGGTTTCTCAGGATCTCTTTATATTTCTTCCAGATTTTCAGCAGGTCAAAAGGTGATATGATGGGGATCTTTTGCCATGATTTTCTTGAGCTCCGCGTAGATATCTTGGATCTTGTGTTGACATTGTGCTTTGTGCAAGAAAATGACCATTGATTTGCCATTTTGTCCTTTAAACCGGTGTGCGGCAACATACGGATAGAGAGCGGAGACCCGTATTTTATCTGTGGTTGGCAGTAATGCAGAATTTGCTGCGCTTTTCCATGAATTTCACTGCTTAGAGCTGAGAACCTGTAATCTGCAATTATTTAGCAAACACAGATCAAGAGTACCTTACCTATAAGCAATGTGATAAAAAATGGGCGGTATAAAAATGCAAAATTCAGATATGAACAACTACCATGGCCCCACTAGTATGATCTGCATCATAATCCTGGTAGTCAAGTACACATCCTATGGGCTTTAACAACATGTAACCATAAGACAGTATCAAGAGAAAAGTATACAAGTTAAGATAAATAGCAAGCAGATAGCATACTATTATGTCGAGCAAGAATGTCCTCTGTATATTTGTCCAAGCATCCAATATAATATACATCATATGTACAATAATGGCCTCTAGGGTATACATACAACTAACAATAATACCATACGGACTCTACAATATTTCGCCCAAACTTAGGAAACTTTCTGTGGGGGACTCTGATGACTCGTCAATACGCTGGTAGTGGGTTTAACCATAAGCACGTCAGTGGTACTAGCTGCATGTAATGGCTGCCCATGTATTGAGCAAAAGTGAAGCTGATGAGCGAACTCATCCTGAAACCCTACTGAGCCTATCTGTGACAATCTCCGTACAGTCCGGTCTGTTCGTCTATGAGTACCGCATATCGGGCCAAGGGGGATGTTAAATGTCAGACCCCCAATAGCTGTATAAGTCGTATTGGAGTGTAGCCCAGAACACCTTAAGAAACTACTGGAATACCTACCAGTAAATCTCACTTGTCTTGGCTAAGGATTTTATGTAATGGCTCTCCAAACACAGTGCGATATCAACCCCCAATACCGGGAGAGACGAATCCTGTCTAACTGCCACTACCTCCAAGTGCTTCGGGACTGCACCAAACTACTACCTATTTGCATGACTCCTTTGAGCTGTGGTAGGGTAGCAATCAAAGAACAGTGGGAACACACTTAAGGCAAAGTAGCAGTGTCAAATCAACGGACTAAGCTGTACTCATGTCACCTGGGAACTGCTCCTGATGATAGGTGTAGTACCAATCAGCAGTGCCCCTACGAGTACGTTCGTTGTACTCATAACCCAATGAGCACCTGTATACTATGTTAGGTGAACCAACTGACACCAATGGCTTGTGAGACCGATCATCGCCCCTCGTCGGGGTCTCGATCTGTATACACTAGTCTACTCATGGAGTATCGTTGCCCAGTCTTGAAACTCCCACGACTATGGACACTTTAAGGATGTGCTTATAGACTACCCAACTCTCACGTATATGATCGCCATCATACTCCTGGTAGTCAAGTAAGAATCCTATGGGCTCTGTCAACATGTAATAGTGATCTGTAATGTCAGCTGAAATATGTACACGATGATAAAGACAAACCAGATAGCATACTATCATCTCGAGTAAGACTGTTCTACCGGTATCGGTCCTCCCTCAATCATTGCAATCATGTGCCTGTGATCCAATAATTGACTTGAGGGCACTATAGCAAACAATCTCCCACTTGCACTTAAGGCTAATTATTGAGATGTCGCATACTCACAGCCCGTGTGATACCGAATACCCAACTCCTCTACTAATCAGTTTCACAAAGCTCGTTTGTGAAACTATTACTTTCGAGAAATAGCCTCAGTGAGTGGATCCGCTCTGATATTTCTTTCTATGTCTCTCTTTATCTCAAGTTTGCGGAGAAAACCATCACCCGAAATGAGAAATACCTGTCTTAGAATATGTCTGGATATCTGATGGGACCCATTTCACAAATGACTCCAAATCCAGCAAACTTCTTAGACCGTATTGTCAACTGAATTTAATCAGTATCCTGGGACATGCTTCCCCCAGTATATGCTTTGACCATCTTTCCAAACTACTGCCCCTCACAGAGGAAAGTCTATAACTCTGACAGTCACACTGTCAACCAGGTCACCTTAGAAGTCTGGAATGATAACTGTCTCCCGAAGGAGGCTGCTGTTATCATATCCCTAGAACATCCACTTATGTTCTAAAACTGCTTCCGAACATTTCTCCAGGATTGGATTAATTTTTAGAACCTAATTCCGGACATAAAGTCTGACCTATCTCAACTTATTGCATCTAGTGCAAAAACAACATCTGGTGTGGTACTTTATATCTCATGATTGACTCAATTTCCTAAGCAAGTGATATGCCAATCAAGTACATCCCTCTCCCCTTTAGTCTGTATGACACCTTCAGAGAGGGTGACTCCATCACCTGCAGGTATACTACTGTGCCAGGAGTCGTCCATTCTAAAATATCTACAGAATACTTTTTAAGTACCCAGATTAGGAAACTACCCAAATCTGGATCTAAAACCATAGATCTAGTAAGCAGAATGTCTGATATTATAACCATATCCTATGTGGAGAAACCACTGTGTGACAACCAAAGTACAACCGATCGTAGTATAGGAATTTCACTTCCTTCTATGTGTATGTCATCCAAATACCAGGACATCACACCCCACTACCTTGTTAACAGATCCATCCCTTATTCTGATGAAGTCAAAACCTATGACTGTCACATAAAAAACAGATGATCTATCTCCGCTATATCTGCTTTAGTCGATAAATAGACACAAGCTACTTGTCCACTATGCTTGCACTGCTCCCGCTGACTACAACAACCCTCTGGCAGAGTCATATACACGTGCATTTCTAAAGCTAGTTTAGAACGACGCTATACTCATCCTCCTGTCGGGTCTCATAGTCCGGAACAACAGTAGTGTCAAGTCTGGGTAAACAAGAACCTCCCTGTCACCGTCCTTGAGGATATCGGAGTACCACTCGGGTGCCTGAGGTTACCCACCATATCTGCGGAGTGGCTAATGGAATGTCAAACCTGATTGAATCTTTAGGTCCTATTAAATTTTCAATAATCGTTTGCGGTTCTGGAATCACTTCCAGTTCTACTATACTCCCACTACTGTTTTCTGAAAAGTCCATTTTACTAAAACTGTGGCGAGTCAAGAATAATATAACTATAGATCTTCCAGATGGTAGAAATTTATCCCTCATCATAGCCTGGGATAACCCACAAACTGCCATTACAGAAACGTGAATTGAGTTATCCAGAGTCTGGTTTTAAGCATAAGCCAGACAACTCCATATACCTTAACATCGTTAAGATATGATCCATTCTATATATAATATAGAAACAGAGGCACTGATTTAATTGGAACCAGATTCAAATCATGCAACTGTCTCCAGTGCATGTCAACTAAATGGAAAGAGGCCGATCAGTATTACTCAACTTAGGAGTGCATCCAATTATGAGTAATCTGAAAGAAAAGCAAGTTCTCAAAACCATTACTATCAACTGAATACCAAACATAAGTATCTGGTTCATCAATGTCCTTGAAGAATCCTGATACATGCAACACATGGTTCTCAACTTTATTCTTGTACCTATAACTTCTCAAATCTTGGACCTTGTATTTCTACGAAACACTTGTCTAAAACTTGAGAAGACACAAGTAAACAGAATATAGTACGAGGACCAACCCTTTTGTCCTAATGGACACTGGACAACATACAATAGTTTGTATAAGTCTCCTGAGTTGAATAACTCAAACCCTGTGAGTCGTAGGTTGAAAACTGTACTATGGTTATGAAGAATTACACCGCTGTTTAATGCTCCTTACCTAACTCTCACTTTATAAAATAAACGTACAGATATATCAATTTGAAATTGGTGCATAACAACGGATATTCAAAACCAAATATTTGTCGTCCGACAAAAACCCCGGCGATTTCCTCAAATATCACCAATTACAACGAATCTGATATAATGAGGATGATCACCTAATTCCCAATAACTTACTCCCACTCATCATCTGTAAAACCATGCAGATGTAAGAATCATACCTGATAAATACATACCCTGAAGTAAGGGTCAAATTGGTAAATAAGTTTTTCAATTAACAACGCATAGTGAAACTGAAACATTAACATGTTTCGTAGGGATATCTGGGTATTCCTAGTATTGCCTCTTCCACTATCCAGATTCATGACTGTAACCATATATTTCCTTCCCATCTCTCCAAATTCCTTTATTTGTCTTTACTCATTACCTTCTGTACACCCCCTTAGGCTAAATGGTTTTCTTCCTTCCCTACCGTTCGACACCAGCCTATGGTTTGGAAGAAGACTATCCAATAATTATAATGGGTATACTCTCCTAATTCTAGGAGTACTCGCAACCTGAGAGAAGGTGATGATAAAAGACAATTGAATAAACCTTATTCTATTTCTCCTGAATCAGAATCCATCCCTGAACTGGAACAAGTTCCTTCGAGTTCATAATAACCATACGATGGATTATCCAATAAACTGTGGATCTTCGTAGTGATACGGGGTGTTCTGGAGAAATCCAAAGGTGAATTAGGAGTGTCGATGAAATACGTGGTTTGGTCGTGAATAATAGAAGTCGCAATTTACTTTGCCCACTTTCTTATCCCTTTATTTGTCTTTACTTATTACCTTCTGTACACCACGCTCAGGCTAATTAGTTTTCTTCATTACCTACCATTCGGCACCTATGGTTTGGAAGAAGACTATCCAATAATCGCAATAGGTGTACCTCCTAATCCTAACAGTAGTCACAACCCGAGAGAAGGTAAAAGGAAAAGATAACTGAATAATCCTATTCAATTTCTCCAGAACTAGAATCCATTCTCGAATCTGGAACAAGTTCCTTCGAGTTCGTATATAACCATTTGATGGATTTATCCAATGGAAGTGGATGTGCGTAGTGATACGAGGTGTTTTGGAGAAATGCAAAGGGTAAAACAAGGAGTGGTAATGATGTATGAAACTCAGAAAATCCAAAAGCCAATGTTTTAAAATAGTTCGGTTAACTTGGTCACTGAGTTATAGTTTAGGGTGGGGCAATGGTCGCTGCCAAAGAGAGAGAGAGAAAAGGAACACTCTGCGTGCACTCTAACCTTGATCAGAATGGTTAATCATTTTATCTAATCTGGAAGTCTCCCACTGTATCCTCAAATTCTTCTCCAAACCGGAAAGAAGAATTAGTCGGTGTTTCCGCCAAAAAAACTTCTGCGCAAAAGAGCCCAAGGTATCAAATGGCAGCGATATGCTTAAGAAAATGTGAACCAGTATTTTCTGGACTGTATTTTTACAAACTCCCGAATGAGGAATAGATAAATTCTGATGGTATCGAAAGCTTCTCGAAAAATCCTTCGATTTTATATATTATGGGCCTCATAATTCATCAGGAATCAAAAGTTATGAGCAAATATGCTATGCACGTGTAATCTACGGAACAAAATGCGAACCAGTATTTTCCGGGCTGTATTTTGACAAAAAACCGAATAAGAAAAAGCTAAATACCGATGGTATTCAAAGCGTCTTAAAAAATCCTTCGATTTGATATATTATGGGCCTCATAATTCATCCAGGATCAAAAATTATGAGCAAATGTGTTACGCACGTGTAATCTAAAACAATGCTCTACTACATGGGGGATACATTTTTAGTCCCAAATCAGGAAAAAGAGAGATCTCTTCTCTACCACTCTCATATAAATAAGAGGGGATAGCTCTTAGAAAAGGATGAATATTCCATAATACTCAAAGGAGATTATTTCTCCATAGTAGCGTGCTCCCCCTCCTATAATGCGCATATGTGCAAGCGCCATGTACGCCACGTGCGCCGGCCACATGCGCGCCACGTGCAACGCACGTGAACCAAACACGTGCAACGCACGTTGGAGTATTCCATAATATTCAAAGGAGATTATTTCTCCATAGGAGCTTGCTCCCCCCATAATGTGCATATGCGCAAACGCCATGTGCGCCATGTGCAGTGCACGTGCGCCGGCCACATGCGCGTCACGTGCAATGCACGTGAGCCAAACACGTGCAACGCACGTGGGAGTATTCCATAATACTCAAAGGAGATTATTTCTCCATAGGAGCTTGCTCTCCTATAATGCGCATATGCGCAGCTCCATATGCGCTACATGCAAACACGTGCGACCAACACGTGCGCGAACGCAAAGAAGCCTTTTTCAGCAGCGAGAAACTTAAGCTCCGGCCTGTTCTTTCCCCTTAATGAGTGGGATATGGTTCAAAGGGTACATCCCTCCAGACCTTCGATATATGGCGCTGTAATCTCTCAGTGTCGTCGGAGAGGTGGTAGGTCCCAACGACCAATGATCTTTCTTTTCAAAAAAAAAAGAAAAAAGAAACAGATATACAGAAACATATAGAGGAACCCCCTATAAATTTTGAGAAATCTCAGAAAGAAGAGCAAGCTCTCGTTACAAGAAGAACTTTTCTTCGAGGTAAAAAAAAACAGAGATAAGAAAAATCTCATTAAAGAAGAAGAACATAATTCTTTTCATAGATCATAGATCTTTAAGACTAAGGTCTTTTACAAAAAGAGATCATGAACATCTCTTTATAAAAAATGGTAGGGAGAATAATTCAACTCTCTTGGGATCATGGATCCATAAATGAAGAGCCATTTACCAAAAACATAAGTGATTAAAACAACTCCTAAAAAAATAAGAACTTCGTTCTTAAATTCACGAGACAAAGTCTCTTATGGAGAATGTAATTCTCAAGACGCAAAACTGTCTAAAGAGAGCCTTAACGCTCCGAACTTGAACAGAAGCGCATTGCGCTCTTTGAACTGGCGCTCTGCGCCAAGCACGCCACGTGCTTCCCACGTGTGCACTACTTGAACAGAAGCGCTTTGCGCTCTTTGGACTGGCGCTCAGCGCCAAGCGTGCCACATACTCCCCACGTGTGAGCTACATCATAAGAAGCACTTTGCAGTATAGACTGGCGCTCAGCGCCAACTGCGCCACGTGCTCCTCATGTGTATGTTATTCAGCAGAAGCGCCTTAGCGCTTCAAATCTGGCGCACAGCACTAAGCACGCCATGTGCTCCTCACGTGTGCGCTACCCAGCAGAAGCGCTCTGCGCTCTTTAACTGGCGCAAAGCGCCAAGCACGCCACGTGCTCCTCACGTGTGCGCTAAAAGAACATAAATTGTTCTATAAGTAAAGCGCAGAGCTATGATGAATGCTCAGCATTCAGTAAAAGACAAAAATATTATCAGAACTCAAATCAATGCTCGACATTGTTAAATGTTTATCATTTTAACTAAATAGGCCGAGCCTAAAGTGATCGCAGAACCCTAACTCAGATTAATTGAGCCCATATGCTCATAAATCTTTGATCTTAGTCCCAAATTGGAGTATAGATCCCAACCAATATTGGTTCGAGGGTACATCTCTTCACTCCTCTGATATTTTTCGTTGTAATCCTTCAACGTCTTTACAGAGGTGACGGGTCCCGACAACCAGACATCCCATGGACTGTGGGGTCCTTAATCCAATAGACTATGATATCCTTAACCTCGGAATGTGGGGTCCTTAAACCCATAGACTATGATGTCCTTAACCTCGGACTGTGGGGTCCTTAAACCCCTGGACTATGATGTCCTTAACCTCGAACTGTGGGGTCTTTAAACCCATGGACTATGATGTCCTTAAACTTGTACTGTGGTGTCCTGAAACCCACGGACTATGATGTCCTTAACCTTGGACCACAATGTCCATAAACAAAACAATAGATCCCAATGCTCTTTGTTGGATCTAAATGATCCTGTTAAGTTGATCTTAGTTTAAATTTAGACTAACGTATCCTTAACAAACGTTTAAATTGATTTTAGTCTCAAATGAGACTAACGTGTCCTTAAACCCAACCCTAAACCCAAATCTAAGAAGATACGGATTTGGACTAATCCACGCCCTACGGGCGACAACATAAATTAGTCTCCGTATACAATACACGGGCAACCAAAAACAAAACAAGAACACACGACACGAAGGTACCAACTGGAGAAGGAGAAAGTAGTTACCACGATGCGGTAGCGTAATTAACTGCAGGAGCTTGTGCCTGCAGGGAAGAGCGTCCCCACAATCAAAAACCCCTCACAATGAGGTGGAATCGGACGAAGTCTGCTACAACGGCCGCATCCGTTTAAACCTTCGATGCATGGTGTTATAAATCAACTTGGCATCTTCAGAGAGGTGGACGAATAAAACCAAATAGCATCTGCCCCCAAATTCAGGCAACACGTTTGTCTTCCCGTCTTTCGGCGGAGAACAGATTCTGGCATGCCTGGTGGGACCTTTTCCTCTTTCCATTCCACACTTCATGTGTCGTGTATTTCCCATGATCAAATAATCGTGGTGTGTGTGTTTTTGGTTGCCCTTACGGGAGTGGATACTGAAGCCGGCATTTCGTCTTTATGAAGAATGGCGTTTGCTCCCACCCTAGCAACTCAGGCTCTGTCATGTCCGGTGGAGTCAAGTATGGGCCACTTGCAGTCTAAAATCTCCACAATCCGGCTCTTCAAGAAATCAACGGGCATCTTTTTGGGTTGATACTCCCACCTCCCACCTTTGGTGCCTAAACGCCGATAGAGGAAGCCCAGAAGAAATCTGTCTCCACAGGCTGGTTCCCAAATCAGCAGCTATGCCGACGGAATCAGTTCTCAAACAACTGGCACATGCTAAAGGCCAAGGTCGATGCAGGGGGCAGAATATTCAAGCTCTTAAAGGAAATACGGGGCAGGCTCGGAAAAATCCTGAAGCTAATCAAATCCCGGCTGTAAGAAATGGTTGACGTCGATATCAGCGTCATACAAAATGAGCTCGGGGCAGTTCTCTGTATGGTCCTGTTTTAACCCCAGCGGTGAATGTGTAGGGTTCCTAGGCACCCTAATGAGGTCTCACAAGGCATCGATCATGCCAAATTAAAATTTTACGGTGCCGAGAAACCCTAAACTACGGATCGGTTGCTAGATGTCTAGGCGAAAAAGCTAACTAGTTAACAATTAACTAAGAGATACGGAAATACAATCTTTGTAGATCCGGTACTCCACCTCCACGGCTCCGAGATGAGGTCCTTTCCGCTGTCCAAATCAAATCCGGGCTCTAGCGTCGACTTCATCGGAGAATAAGCGAGCTAGGTCGTCGATGTCCATGCCGAAGATGATCTACGTCGAGGCATCGCTAAATCAAGCTCCGACTTCACCAAGTCCAAAAACTTGTGAAGAGAACACACTCTACTACTTGGTAAGAGGTAGAGGATGAATAAATAGGAAGTGGGTAGACTTTAGAATTGGATTTCTCACTTGTTTTCATCAATCACCATTGATGAAGTGAACTTTCTTCATGTGAAGAAGATGAAGAAGAAGAAGAAAGAAATATGATAAGTTAATTATATTTGGAAAAGAAAATGAATAGTTATCATATTAGAACCATGGTCAAGTGTAGAGAATTAACCAAGGTTAGTTTAATGGTTAGGGTTTAAGATGAAGACAAGAATGGTTACAAAGTCAAAGCTTCATGAAGCTTCAACTAAACTCCAAAATTAGCAACCATTCTTTTCTTATCTATTCAAAATAAATAAATAAATAAATAAGTAATAAAAAGAAAACCCTAATCATTAGATTAACCATGGCTTAATTCATTACACTTAACTATAGTTAAACATGTATCATCAAACATGATACAATCAAGTGTACAAAAGTATATCACATATACAATGTGCACAAACCAAGTGAGAAAATCCGTTTAAAGTGAACCAATACTAGTTAGTGCAAAGTAATATATCAAATATATAATTATGCATTAAATCATTAAATCAACACTTGATTCAATGATCCGGTCATGTCGCACACAACCGACTAGTATTCAATGTATCGGCTTATCGAATCAATACTTGATTCGATACCTAGGTTATATCGCATACAACCATTCGATACAATCATCGCGAGAATAGAATACGGTATCACATACACGTATTATTCTCGGTCCCGCACATATCTTATATGCGCTCCTATTTCGTTTTGCTTGAGCCAGGAAACCTCTGTGTAGGACTCTAAAGACTCGTCAATACGCCGGCAGCAGATGATGATCATATCAAACACCCACAAGCCGCAAGCGGTCTGCTAAACGTAACGGCCACCCGGGTATTGAGCGATCTGAAGATCGACGAGCAAGCCCGCTCACACTCCAGTGAATCCGACCAGTAACACTACCGTACAGTCCGGTCTGATCGTCTGATATGTCGCATATCTCGCCTAGGGGTGGTAAACGTCAGACCCCAATAGCTCTATAAGTCGTGTCGATATGAGGTCTATAACTGTTCGAGAAACTACTGGTAACACTTAACAGTAAATCTCAGCAACCCTGGCCAGGGATTTCCTGTTATAGCCAATCGAACACAGCGCAACATCAACCCCCTATACCGGGAGAGACGAATCCCCTCCTATCGCTCATTGCCTCCATGTGACTCGGGACTGTACCCAAAAACCACCGTTTTGCACGCCCTCTTGGACGTAGTAAGATGGAAATCAAAGCACAGTGGGAACCACACAAGACTCTATGACGATCTCGGGTCAACAGACTACTCTGTACCAGTGTCACCAGAGAACTGCCATCTGACGTGAGGTATAATACCATCTGGGAGTTCTCGGCGAGTCCGTCCAGTGTACCCAGTCTCTACTGAGCACCCGTATATCATCTCTGATGTCAAACACCAAAGGATATGGGATCATCCATCGCCCATCTGTATGGGTCGAGAAGGTATGCGCTAGTCTACACTGGTATATCGATGCCCCGTCTCGATACACCCTCGACTAGGGACTTTGAAGGATGTACTTATGGACTACCATGTCCCCACTAGTATGATCCGCATCATAGTCCAGGTAGTCAAGCACACATCCTAAGGGCTTTACCAACATGTAACAGAGAGACAATCAACATACACGTTAAGGTAAAGTTCAACCAGATAGCATACTATCATGTCGAGCAAGAAAGTCCTCCCTATATATGTCCCAGCATCCACTACAATATACATCCTATGTACAGTAATGGCATCTAGGGCATACATATAACTAACAATCTCCCACTTGCACTAGGGCCATCTGATAGCAGTGGTTGCAGTATCTCATACTCAACCATTCCATAAAAGTCTCTCTCTGGGAACAGGCCTTTGTGAGTGGATCCGCTGTGTTGTCCTCTGAGTCTACTCTCCTAACCTCGATCTCCCTGGAGATCAACCATCTCCATGATCAAGTGATACTGCCTTAGAATATGTCTGGATCACTGATGGGACGGACGTTCCTTGGCATAAGCCACAACTCCATTGTCTCATAATGGTTGGAACGTAGTTCATCTCATGAACCAATATACACCCAGACTGCCTCTTTGGTAGCATCTTAAGTAGCGATGTATCTAGCCTTTATCGTCTAGTATGTCACGGTATCTAGATTGGAACTTTTCCACCATACCGTCCCTTTACTGAGGGTAAAGACAATGCCTGGGACTGACATTCAGTCGTCTTTATCACCCTGGAACCCTTCCAGTGATTCTCCCCAGGATCTATTGATACCATCTCACTACATCTAGTGAGAATTCTAACATCCATTTAGATCTATCTCATAGATCCAAAATCCAGGAGTTAGTAGGTATCTTTATGATCCTATTTGGAGAATCATTGTGATAAACGGAGATTGATCGAGCGTAGCATCGGAAACTTCTTCCCTATCAAGAGTATGTCATCCACGTACTCTACGAGGATCGCCACCATACTCCCTACTACCTTTTTGTTTATACAAGGTTCATCTACCATTTTGATGATGTCAACTTCTTTGACTAATTCATCAAAACAGATGTTCCAACTCCGCGATGCCTGCTTTATCCTATATAAAGCATCTTGCACACGTTTCCACTGCTCCCACTGTCTACGAAGCCCTCTGGCTGTGTACTTATAGACGCTCTCTTCTAAATCATCATTTAGAAAAGCAGTCAAGACACCCAACCACCAGATATCGCAGTCATGGTATGTAGCCGTGACAAGTAGGATCTGGATGGACTTAAGCATAGCTACTTGAAAAGGTTTCATCATTATCCGTACCTGGTCAATGATGCAAACTTTTAACAAGTCTAGCTTTGAAAGTCTCAACTTTTCCATGTACACCAAGTAATCTTCTCAAGATATACTTGCTCCTGATGGGGATTTAACCCTTCAGATATAGAAGCTAAAGTCCATACTTTGCTGGTGTATAAGGATTCTATCTCAGATCACTAAGCATCCAGCCATTCTTACAGAGTCTTACTCCTGATGGCCAGCTCGAAGCTAGTTGGGTCATCATCTCATGATGCAATCCTCGCTCCCACTGTCATAGAGGAACTGAAGTATCTCTCAGGTGGGTGAGGAACCCTACTAGATCGGCGGAGAGGCCGAGGTTCGTTGGTAACTATTGAATCCTTTGGTTCTTTCAAATCATCATTTGCAATTTGTATAGCTGGAACATTTCCAGTTCTACATAACAGATCTTGCCCCGAGTTTGTCCGGATTTTGCTTTTAGACATAGGCCGGACAACCCCAAATCTTAACTAGCTTAAGATATGGGCTCTTCCCTTTCCATATCACATATGAAGTGGTAGGCAACAGATTTGATTGGAACCCTATTCAATAGGTATGCAGCTTCTTAAGTGCACAGCTCCCTTAAGGAAAAAGGTAACTCAGTAGTACTCATCATAGAGCACACCATATCATATAGGGTGTAATTGCTCCGCCCCGATATACCATCATGCTATGGTGTATACGGAGGAATAATGCTGAGAGAGAATCTCATTCTCATTTAGAATAGTCCAGGAATTCCATGCACAAGTATTCTCCTCCCTGATCTCATCATAGGACATAATACTTATACCCGTATTCTGGTTCTCTACTTCTAACTTATATTCTATGAATATCTCAAAAGGTTCAGACTTGTGTTTCAACAGGAACATATGACTGAATCTTGAGAGATTATCAGAGAACGTAATGATGTATAAAGAACCAGTTTTGGCATGTGTAGACTGGGGACCTACATACATCAACATGTATCATCCCAAAAGTTTACTAACTCTTTCTCTGTTTCCAGTAAACAGAGCTATGGTCATCTTATCTTTATGACATGACTGGCGAGTTTCACAAGATGTAAATTCAAACTGATTTAAATATGCATCTTTATGTAACTCTAGCGAGTCGGGTCATATTGATATGACCTAGTCTACAATACCTCAAGAAGGATTCGTTCATTTCTGAACTCTTCCTCTTGTGTGTGTTCTGTATACTAAAGAACTGTAGTTTGATTTAGAACATCAATGCTTTTAGATAACGTGCCTGAACCGATCAACTTTTGATATAGGAAATGTTCAAAACATTATCCATCAATACAAAATTTTATCATTTCTTTACTAATAAAGAGACTGATATGATTTTGTATATCAGGTTCGGTGTCTAATAACATTCGTTCAGAATCGATGTATTGGTAATACAGGGTGACAGTGACCAACAGACTTGGCTGCAACACTTGTGTTAGTTATGTATATGCCCTAGAGGCCATTGTTGTACATATGATGTATATTATAATGGATGCTTGGTTATATATAGAGATGACTTTCTTGCTCGTCATGATAGTATGCTATTTGGTTTCACTTTATCTTAACACGTTGACTTGTATTGGTTTACTGTTTTACTCTCACATGTTGATAAAGCCCTTAGGGTTTGTACTCGACTACTGGGACTATGATGAGATCATACTAGTGGGGCCGCGGTAGTCGATGAGTACATCCTATAACTGTTCCTAGTCGAGGGTATATCGAGACAGGGCATCGATACACCAGAGTAGACTAGCGTATACGCATCTTGACCCATATGATGGGCGATGGATGATCCCATATCCATCGGTGTTAGACATCAGAGATGGTGTACGGGTGCTCAGTGGAGACTGGGTACACTGGACGGACTCGCCGAGAACTCCCAGATGGTGATATACCACACGTCAGATGGCAGTTCTCCAGTGACACAGGTACAGGGTAGTCTGAAGACCCGAGATCGTCATAGAGTCTTGTGTGATTCCCACTGTGCTTTGATTTCCACCTTACCACGTCCAAGAGGGCGTGCAAAACGGTGGCTTTTGGGTACAGTCCCGAATCACATGGAGGCAATGAGCGATAGGAGGGGATTCGTCTCTCCCGGTATAGGGAGTTGATGTTGTGCTGTGTTCGATTGGCTATAACTGGAAGTCCCTGGCCAGGGCTGATATAGAGATTTACTGGTAAGTGTTACTAGTAGTTTCTCGACCCGTTATGAGCCATACATCGACACGACTTATCGGTTACTGGGGTCTGACGTATACCACCCCTAGACTTGATATGCGACATATCAGACGAACAGACCGGACTGTACGGGAGTGTTACTGGTTGGATTCACAGGAGAACGCACAGGCTAGCTTGTTGATCTTCTGATCGCTCAATACCTGGGTGGCTGTTACGTTTAGCTGACCGCTTGCAGCTTGTGGGTGTTTGATATGATCATCACCTGCTACCGGCGTATTGACGATTCTTTAGAGTCCTACACAGAGGTTTCTTGGCTCAGGCGAAACGGAGTAGTGGCGCATATGTGATATGCGCAGGAACGAGAATAGTGCGATATGGGATACCGTATTATATTCTCGCGATATATGGATATGAACCGGGTCATCGGATCAAGTGTTGATTCGATGAATCGGTACATGATATATTAGTCGGTAATATTCGATATAGCCGGATCATCGATTCAAGTGTTGATTCGATGATTTAATGTATAATAATATATATGATATATTGTATTACATTATCTAATATTGGCTCTCTTTATTATTTCATTTTCTCAGTGGATGATACATTGATATATATGCGATATATGTTAATTGTATTATTTTCTTTTGTTGCAAATATATAATATATATGTGATATATATTATTGTGACATGATATGATTAATTGTTAAACATGTTTAAGGATGATTAATTGAGGTTAGGGTTTGATTAGGGTTAGTAGCTTCAAGTTCCTTCTAGAAGCTTTATTCTTTTGTCATGGTTATGATATTTGTTGATGACACATTCTTAACTCAACCAAACCCTAACCCTAGTTTATTCTCTACACATTCTTAGCCACTCATCCTTGACCATGGTTAATAATCAATCATATAGATTTATTCTATTCATCACAAAAGAAAAAGGATTATCATTATCTTTTCATTATCATCTTCTTGCTTCTTCATGAAAGCTTGCTAGTTTTTCTTAAGTGATGAAAATAAATTGAGAAAATGATTTAAAAAGAAAGCAAAATCACTACTCTCTCATCCTCATCTCATCTAGCCCATGGGATTAGTGTGTTCTACTCTTTTGAGTGAGAAAGCTTGAGTCGAAGCAACTTCAAGGTAGATCATCGGAGATTTGGAATATTTCGAGCTAGCATGGATCGTTCGAGTCGTGGAGCCTCTCATGAGTCCGGGAGATCGTGGATCGCGGCAAAGGGACTTCTACTCGGAGCTTGTGAAGTGAAGGAGCGGACTACAAAGGTTGTAATCCCTCACACTTAGATAAAAGTTATCTTATTGCATGTTAAACCCTAATAATCTAGCAAAGATCCCGGCTTTGGGTTGTTCGGCACGTCTAAAATTTAATCCGGGCATGTTTGATGCCTTTTGAACCTTCACAAGAGTGCCTAGGAACCCTACAGTGGTATCAGAGCCTAGCTAGAGCATTAAGCGATGTGTTTACGAAGTTAAAACTCCGATCGAATCCGAAACGACGAAACTTGACCCCTCTCTGGAAATTTCTTAAATTTTGGGATTTTTCAGAATTAAAAATATGTAAAAAAATCAGCAGGGAATTCTAAGAATTACCATGAAACACGTGCCCACAATTCCACCAACAGAGCGCGGATCCGCGGCATTAACATGGTTAACGCGGCTGTTCAGCGGCGGAACTGTAGGATTGGGACACGTGGCTTCATGGTATTGACCGTAGGTACTTGCTGACTATTCTGGGTATTTTTAATCTGTTCCAGGTGTTTAAAATTCTGGGATTTGTTTTGTAATAGTAGACTCGATCGGAATATTTAAGTTCGTATTTCTTTCCGGATATTTAGAAACTGTTAAACTATTTGAACGGATATCATTAACTTACTGTTTCCCGGTACGGCAAATTTTCAAGTGTTGAAATTTATTCGGGTTTAAATCTTTTGGAAAAATTGTACAAGTTAAGCGGTGGACCCTCTAGAAGACACAAACCTTAACTCGATTATGTGACCGTCTTGAACTGCCTTTTGAACCTTCGGGTTTGGGGCAGTACGGCGTGCCACATGTGAGGCGTTGGCTTGACCCTTCTACGGCTGGATCACTGGTACTGTGACATATTCTGGGATTATTTGAACCCCGCTCAAGTGTTGAGCAGTTTGGGAAATTTTGGATGTTTGATTATCTGTTCGGAAAGTTTAATACTATCGATTTATCTGGAATGTGATACAATATGTGGAATTCATAGAGTTAGGCATGAAATGCGGAGTATGTGATATTTCGGATTTACGATGTCTAAAGTGATTGTGGATTCCAAATATTGTAGTTTTACACTTTCTTTTCTGTGACCGTAAGTGTAATATGTGATATCGCCGGTTTCGTTGCTATATGATTCAACGACAATTGGGATGCGCATATTTACTTACGTTGATAATATGTGATATTATGTGTTGCTGTGATATGTTATATTGGATCGTCGCATTCTGAATAGCCGGGGGTTTTATGTGAGATGAGGGTTTTTATTTTCATTCATGTAAAATTCATTTGTAATGTAATATTCTTTTATTTGGGGCACTTCCTGGTTGCGGTTGATGTCACCAGTGTATATTATTTACTTTTCCGCATTAGGTAGACCCAAGGAGGAGAGCACAAGTAACCGGGTTCTAGGGTCCAGTGGGAGGCCATCTCGAGGAGTCGAGACCGGGTCTCCTAACCCTAGAATTGGCAGTGTTACTTGCCGCTCTCGTAGGGGTCTTGGGATGTGGGTTTGGCTATTCGTCGCGACCGTGGAATCCGTGTTTTATACAGGCTCGTATTGAAAACACGGACGTCCTAGTATATCCAATATTTCATATATGTTCTTCTGCTGCAATGTTCTGTGATGAGATCATATTACTGCCTGAGACGAATGCTTATACTATATATATATGCTGATATATAAATATTACTGCTTTCGTTTCTTCTGTGATGCTTAGGAAGCATAAGCTGATGGGATTTTTATTAATGAGATTAATAAAAGAAAAGAAACCTAAAGATGTTGTAGAATCAAAACTTTATAAAAGGGGTAGCTACAGTTTTGCTTTGCACAGTGATATATATGATATATCCTGCACCTTATTCGATGAGGAAAGGACCGAGATCCCTTCACCGGGAGTGACTCCTTTAGCAAAACTGGCAGATGCTACAAAACTCGGTTTGTCTTTTGATTGCTTTTAGTGTTTTGCTTTGCACAGCGGTATATATGATATATCCTGCACCTTATTCGATGAGGAAAGGGCCGACGATCCCTTCACCGGGAGTGACCCCTTTAGCGAAACTAAGAAAAGCCTCAAAAACACTCCTTTTTCAAAAACTACTCGATTCTACGACGACATCAAGTTCATTACGCTCAGGGTTTTCTGAAAAACCTGCGTAGCCCTCCGACATTTCAGATAGGTAATACTTAGTATTCGTGCTGCGTTTGTTGGCTTTCGTCAAGGCGTAGTGTGCGGTAGCTAATTATTACTTATCTGTTACATATGATGAGATTGGGTTAGGATAGCCGTACGCCTTTGTTGGCTTTCGTCAAGGGACGTACGGCTGGGTTTAATTCAATCAAGAAATGTTCGGGTTGAACTTGACTAACGGACTATGGTTTGTTGGCTTTCGTCAAGGTCATAGAACGTTAGGGGCAAAATATTATCAGGAATTTCAAGTGTTGAAATTTGCAATGAGATTGCATACCTCCTATGAGATAGTTGGATCCCGATACCCACTGCGAGTAAGTGTTACTCCTGGGAGAGTTTTACACAGGACAATTAGTCATTCAAGTAGGTGTCTAGAAAAGTGTTAACGAGGTTACGCCTCTGGGAAAACGAGGTTTACATTAATTAGGTCCGTGCGAGAGCACGGGGAACCTCCCTCAAAGTACCGACACTGATCTGGCTGAAAGATTGACGAAATTGTAAGGTGTAATTAATCCCGGCTAATCTTACCTTTTAGGGTTTTAAGGTAGATTTGATAAAACCAGTGGGAGACATCCTGATTAGATAAGATAATAACCAATCTAATCTTGCAAGAGCATACGCTAAAGTGTTTTCTTCTCTCTCTCTCCAGGTAGCGACCATTTCAGGCCATAATCAAGATAATAATATGGATGTATTGACTGAACCTAATTATTGTACTGAGCTAGGGAATGTTGGACCCGTTCTTTCTTATAAGAGTTATAAGACTGAACAGGAAATAGAAGAATATCTGGATTCTCACGCCGCCCGCAAGAACATGCATGTTGATGCATCTTCTTCGGGTGTGTTAGTTATTGAGAACTGTTTCTCAGTTCACCCTACGTCCTGGGTATTAGATACCGGATCAGGATCCCACATATGTAAACAGTTACATGGGCTACGTAAAGGTAGAGAACTGGGAAAAGGTGATCATTCCGTTCAAGTAGGGAACGGTGCGAGTATTGTAGCCAAAGCTGTTGGCGAATATCACCTTGTATTACCAAGTCGTAATACACTGATTCTAAATGAGTGCTATTATATACCGAACATGATGTGCAACATTATATCAGTTTCTTTATTGAGTAAAGAGGGATATAATTTTGTAGTACAGGATAATGTTATGAACATATTCCTAGATCAAAAGTTGATTGCATCAGGCTCGTTACATAATGGCATATTCATTCTAAATCAGAATACAGTCCTGAATATACAAAACACACACAAGAGGAAAAGTTCGGATATGAACGAATCCTACTTGTGGCATTGTAGACTTGGTCATATCAATGCGACACGACTGGCTAAGTTACATAAAGATGTTTATTTGAATCCGTTCGAATTATCATCTTATGATACTTGCCATTCATGTCTCAAAGGAAAAATGACCAAAGCTCCGTTTAGTGGACACGGAGAAAGAGTTACCGAACTCTTAGGACTGGTACATAGTGATGTATGCGGTCCCATGTCTACGCATGCCAGGAACGGTTCTTCCTACTTCATTACATTCACTGACGATCTCTCTAGATACGGACATGTGTTCCTGTTGAAACACAAGTCTGAAGCTTTTGAGAAATTCAGAGAATATAAGCACGAAGTAGAGAACCAAACGGGCAAAAGTATTAAGATTCTTCGATCTGATCGAGGAGGTGAATACTTAAGCGGTGAGTTTTTAGATTATCTAAAAGAGAATGGGATTCTCTCTCAGCTTACTCCTCCTTATACACCACAGCACAACGGTGTATCGGAACGGAGGAATCGCACCCTATTAGATATGGTGCGCTCTATGATGAGCGAGGCTGAGTTACCTATTTCCTTCTGGGGGTATGCGCTTGAGACAGCCATACACCTATTGAATATGGTTCCTACCAAATCAGTGCCTACCACTCCGTATGAGATATGGAAAGGGAAGAGACCATCTCTTAAGTATATTAAGATATGGGGTTGTCCAGCCTATGTCAAAAGACAAAATCCGGACAAACTCGAGGCAAGATCTGTCTTATGTAAGTTTGTAGGATATCCCAAGAACTCTCAAGGGTATATCTTCTACCACACTGAGGAACAAAAGGTGTTTGTTTCTAAACATGCCATCTTTTTGGAAAAGGAATTTCTTGCAAAAGAAATTAATGGCAATGAGGTAGAACTGGAAGAGGTTCCAGCAGAACAAACTACAACAGATGATTTAATAGAACCAGAGGATTCAGTAGTACCCGACGAACCCCAGCCTCTCCACCGATCTAGTAGGGTTTCTCGTCCACCTAAGAGATACTACGGTTTTCTCATTGATGGTGGAAGCGAGGATTGCATCATGGATGATGATGAACCGACTAGTTTCGAGCAGGCCATCACGAGTGGTGACTCTGTGAAATGGCTGGATGCAATGCGATCTGAGATGGAATCCATGTACACCAACAAAGTATGGACTTTGGAAAATGCTCCTGAAGGGGTAAAACCCATTGGGAGCAAGTGGATCTTTAAAAGGAAATTTGGTGTAGATGGAAAAGTTGAGACTTTCAAAGCTAGACTGGTAGCGAAGGGTTTTCGTCAACGACCAGGTGTGGATTATGACGAAACCTTTTCTCCAGTAGCTATGCTTAAGTCCATCCGGATCTTACTTGCCATTGCTGCATACCATGACTACGAAATCTGGCAAATGGATGTTAAGACCGCCTTTCTAAACGGTGATTTAGAAGAGTGCGTGTACATGACTCAGCCAGAGGGCTTCGTAGATAGTGGGAGCAGCGGAAAGGTGTGCAAGCTGCTTAAATCCATTTATAGGTTAAAGCAAGCATCGCGGAGTTGGAACATCTGTTTTGATGTTGTAGTCAAAGAGTTTGACTTCATCAAAAATATAGATGAACCTTGTATCTATAAGAAGGTGGCAGAGGGTAAGGTAGTCTTCCTCGTATTGTACGTGGATGACATACTCTTGATAGGAAATGATATTCCTATGCTGCAATCAGTCAAGCTCTTCTTATCACAGAGATTCTCAATGAAAGATCTAGGTGATGCCTCCTGCATATTGGGAATCATGATCTATAGAGATAGATCTAAACGGATACTGGGATTGTCCCAATCCAGGTACATTGATACCATACTAAAGAGGTTTAGTATGGAAGAATCCAAGCGTGGGAACCAACCCACGATCTCTGGACTCACTCTCTCCAAAGAGATGTCTCCCAAGACTGATTTAGAGAGAGCTCGCATGCAAGGGATACCCTATGCTTCGGCAGTAGGCTCTATCATGTATGCGATGCTATGTACCAGACCCGATGTAGCATACTCACTAAGTGTAGTGAGTCGGTATCAAGCAGATCCTGGAGAGAGTCACTGGACAGCTGTGAAGAACATTCTCAAGTACTTGCGAAGGACTAAGGAGATGTTCTTGGTGTATGGTAACGGAGAACTCCAGGTGGAGTCCTTTACCGATTCCATCTTCCAGAGTGATAAGGACGACTCTAAGTCGCATTCGGGTTTTGTCTTTACCCTCAATGGAGGAGCGGTATGTTGGAAGAGTTCCAAACAGGATACCGTTGCAGACTCAACGATGGAGGCTGAATACATCGCTGCCAACGATGCTGCCAAAGAGGCTGTCTGGATCAAGAAGTTCATTTGTGAACTTGGTGTGGTTCCATCCATTGAGCATCCAATACCTCTGTATTGTGATAACAATGGAGCTGTGGCATTAGCCAAGGAACCCAGGTCCCATCAAAAGTCCAGACATATTCTGAGGCGGTATCACCTGATCAGGGAGATAGTTGATCGCCGGGAAATCGAGGTCAGGAGAGTAGATATGAAGGACAACACTGCGGATCCATTCACGAAGGCTATTCCCCAGATACAGTTTGAGAGATTATTCGGGATGCTAGGTATGAGATACTACAGCAGCTGGCCTTAGTGCAAGTGGGAGATTGTTAGTTATGTATATGCCCTAGAGGCCATTGTTGTACATATGATGTATATTATAATGGATGCTTGGTTATATATAGAGATGACTTTCTTGCTCGTCATGATAGTATGCTATTTGGTTTCACTTTATCTTAACATGTTGACTTGTATTGGTTTACTGTTTTACTCTCACATGTTGATAAAGCCCTTAGGGTTTGTACTCGACTACTGGGACTATGATGAGATCATACTAGTGGGGCCGCGGTAGTCGATGAGTACATCCTATAACTGTTCCTAGTCGAGGGTATATTGAGACAGGGCATCGATACACCAGAGTAGACTAGCGTATACGCATCTTGACCCATATGATGGGCGATGGATGATCCCATATCCATCGGTGTTAGACATCAGAGATGGTGTACGGGTGCTCAGTGGAAACTGGGTACACTGGACGGACTCGCCGAGAACTCCCAGATGGTGATATACCACACGTCAGATGGCAGTTCTCCGGTGACACAGGTACAGGGTAGTCTGAAGACCCGAGATCGTCATAGAGTCTTGTGTGATTCCCACTGTGCTTTGATTTCCACCTTACCACGTCCAAGAAGGCGTGCAAAACGGTGGCTTTTGGGTACAGTCCCGAATCACATGGAGGCAATGAGCGATAGGAGGGGATTCGTCTCTCCCGGTATAGGGAGTTGATGTTGTGCTGTGTTCGATTGGCTATAACTGGAAGTCCCTGGCCATGGCTGATATAGAGATTTACTGGTAAGTGTTACTAGTAGTTTCTCGACCCGTTATGAGCCATACATCGACACGACTTATCGGTTACTGGGGTCTGACGTATACCACCCCTAGACTTGATATGCGACATATCAGACGAACAGACCGGACTGTACGGGAGTGTTACTGGTTGGATTCATAGGAGAACGCACAGGCTAGCTTGTTGATCTTCTGATCGCTCAATACCTGGGTGGCTGTTACGTTTAGCTGACCGCTTGCAGCTTGTGTGTGTTTGATATGATCATCACCTGCTACCGGCGTATTGACGATTCTTTAGAGTCCTACACAGAGGTTTCTTGGCTCAGGCGAAACGGAGTAGTGGCGCATATGTGATATGCGCAGGAACGAGAATAATGCGATATGGGATACCGTATTATATTCTCGCGATATATGGATATGAACCGGGTCATCGGATCAAGTGTTGATTCGATGAATCGGTACATGATATATTAGTCGGTAATATTCGATATAGCCGGATCATCGATTCAAGTGTTGATTCGATGATTTAATGTATAATAATATATATGATATATTGTATTACATTATCTAATATTGGCTCTCTTTATTATTTCATTTTCTCAGTGGATGATACATTGATATATATGCGATATATGTTAATTGTATTATTTTCTTTTGTTGCAAATATATAATATATATGTGATATATATTATTGTGACATGATATAATTAATTGTTAAACATGTTTAAGGATGATTAATTGAGGTTAGGGTTTGATTAGGGTTAGTAGCTTCAAGTTCCTTCTAGAAGCTTTATTCTTTTGTCATGGTTATGATATTTGTTGATGACATATTCTTAACTCAACCAAACCCTAACCCTAGTTTATTCTCTACACATTCTTAGCCACTCATCCTTGACCATGGTTAATAATCAATCATATAGATTTATTCTATTCATCACAAAAGAAAAAGGATTATCATTATCTTTTCATTATCATCTTCTTGCTTCTTCATGAAAGCTTGCTAGTTTTTCTTAAGTGATGAAAATAAATTGAGAAAATGATTTAAAAAGAAAGAAAAATCACTACTCTCTCATCCTCATCTCATCTAGCCCATGGGATTAGTGTGTTCGACTCTTTTGAGTGAGAAAGCTTGAGTCGAAGCAACTTCAAGGTAGATCATCGGAGATTTGGAATATTTCGAGCTAGAATGGATCGTTCGAGTCGTGGAGCCTCTCATGAGTCTGGGAGATCATGGATCACGGCAAAGGGACTTCTACTCGGAGCTTGTGAAGTGAAGGAGCGGACTACAAAGGTTGTAATCCCTCACACTTAGATAAAAGTTATCTTATTGCATGTTAAACCCTAATAATCTAGCAAAGATCCCGGCTTTGGGTTGTTCGGCACGTCTAAAATTTAATCCGGGCATGTTTGATGCCTTTTGAACCTTCACAAGAGTGCCTAGGAACCCTACAACTTGCCCCGTTTTCTGCCTCATGAAACTTATTTTCCCGTTCTCGGTTTTCTACCTTTCTGTAGCCCTATGTAACAGATTACATATCTGGGATCTTGATCTGGTATCACATACCCAGGACGTAGAGGATACTGAGAAACAGTTCTGTATAATGAACACACCCGAAGATGATGCATCAGCATGCACTCTCTTCGTTTGGGCGGCACGGGAATTCTGGTATTCCCCAATTTCCTGCTCTGTCTTATAACAATTATAAGTTGGAGCGGGACCAACGTTCCCCAGCTCAGTATAACAAGCGGGTTCGGTCAATATTCCGATTTATTATCTTGATTAAGGCGTGATATGGTCGCTACCAGGAGAGAGAGAGAAAAAAACACTCAGCGTGCGCTCTTTCAAGAATAGATTGGTTATTATTTTATCTAATCAGGGTGGCTCCTACTGCTTTTTATCAAATCTTCCTTCAAACCCTAAAAGGAAAGACTAGCCGGGATTAATTACACACTACAAGTTCGCCAATCTTTCAGCCAGGCCAGTGTCGGTACTTTGAGGGAGGTCCCCCGTGCTTTCGCACGAACCTAATTAATGTAAACCTCGTTTTCCCAGAGGCGTAACCCCGTTGACACCTTTCTAGACACCTACTTGATCGGCTAATTGTAATGTATAAAACTCTCCCAGGAGTAACTCTTACTCGCAGCGGGTATCGGGATCCAACTATCTCATAGAAGGTATGCAATCTCATTGCAAATTTCAACACTTGAAATTCCCGATAATATTTTGCCCCGAGCGATCTATGACCTTGACAAGGTCAACAAACCATAGACCGCAAGTCAAGTTCAACCCGTCATTTCTTGATTGAATCAAACCCACCCGCACGACCCTTGACAAGGTCAACAAGGCCGCACGACTACCCTAACCCAATTTGCATCATATGCATAAGCAGATAAATACTGGTTAGCTACCGCACACTGCGCCTTGACAAGGTCAACAAGCGCAGCACGAATACTAAACAGGATTTATCTGAAATGACGGAGGGCTACGACAGGTTTTTCTGAAAACCTATTGCGTAATGAACTTGATATCGTTGTAGAATCAAATGATTTTAAAATGGAGTGCTTTTGAGGCTTTTCTAGTTTTGCTAAAGGAGTCACTCCCGGTGAAGGGATCGTCGGTCCTTTCCTCGTCGAATGAGGTGCGGGATATATCGTATATATCACTGTGCAAAGCAAAACACTTAAAAGCAATCAAAAGACAAACCGAGTGTGTAGCATCTGCCAGTTATTGCTAAAGGAGTCACTCCCGGTGAAGGGATCTCGGTCCTTTCCTCATCGAATAAGGTGCAGGATATATCTCATATACCGCTATGCAAAGCAAGAACTGTAGCTACCTGTTTTAATTTTGAAATTCGATTCTACAACATCTTAGGTTTCTTTTAATTCATTAATCACATTAATGAAGTCCTATCATTTAATTACCTAAACATCACAGATAAATACGACGTACACTTATGCCATCCGCATTCGCCTCGATGTCCCCTCGTGCACCGTTAGGTTAGGTAACTAACGGCAGAGCAGGGCAGGGCTAGCGCGGGTGTAAAACATAAGTAACGCCTATATAATATATCATATATACTATATATAATATCTGCAACAGAACATCGCATGATCTCAGATAAAACACAGCAGAAGAAACATATGGAATATTGGATATACTAGGACGTCCGTGTTTTCAATACGAGCCAGTATAAAACACGGATTCCACGGTCGTGATGAATAGCCAAACCCACACCCCTAGACCCCTACGAGAGCGGCAAGCAACCCTACCAATTCTAGAGTTAGGAGACCCAGACTCGACTCCTCGAGTTGGTCTCCCACTGGACTCCAGAACCCGGTTACTTGTGCTCTCCTCCTTGGGTCTATCCTAGTGCGGAAAAGTAAATAATATACAAACGGTGACAACTTCCGCAACCTGGAAGCGCCCCAATAAAAGAATATTACATACAAGTTTTTACATGAATGAAAATGAAAAACACTCATCTCACATAAAAACCCCCGTCTATTCAAACACGACGATCCAATATAACATATCCAGCAACACATAACATCACATGTCATCAACGTAAGTAAATACGTCCATCCCAATTGTCGTTGACATATAGCAACGAAACCGACGATATCACATATTACACTTACGGTCACAGAAAAGAAAGTGTAAAACTACAACAGTTGGAATCCGCAATCACCTCAGACATCGCATGCCTGACCAAATGAATTACTTAGACATCGCATGCCTAACAATTATAAACCCCGCATTTTAGTCTCAAAATCGAAAACACTTTTCAATATCAAGTCGGGCAATTCAACAGGATTCCCGACATCCTGATCGAATGCTCGTCGCAAACTTCAGTAGACGGCCGCACCCCCGATACCGTCAACGAAGTGCACCAAGGCGGAACACCGCTACCGCGAGCACCCGAACGGATGCTTTCGGCGACGGGGTTCTCCTACAGTCACTTGGTCGGGGCTATGGAGTGAGGCTATCTATTAAGTTTACCCGGCGAGTATCCGCGTACGCTACGTGATTGCGACGAACTTTTGATCGCATCAAAATTCCGTGGCAACCGATCAAGTGAGACTAAAGTGCTATGTTTATAACATTCATTCAGTTATCTCATAACTATTGTGAATTCCAATTATTGTATCCCATTCCAGATAAACAGAAAATGTTAAAATTTTCGATCGAACAATCGAACACCCAAGTTTTCCCGATACAGATCAACGCATGAAATAAGTCTAACAACATTCAGTTCGTGCCTCAGTACCAACGGTCCAGCCGTAGAAGGGTCAAGCCAACGCCTCACATGTGGCACGCCGTACTGCCCCAAACCCGAAGGTTCAAAGGGCAGTTCAAGACGGTCACATAATCGAGTTAAGGTTTGTTGTCTTCTAGAGGGTCCATCGCGTTACTTGCACTACTTAGAACGTCGTTAAACTACGGAAAAATCCAACACTTGGAAATTTCCCGACAGGGGAAAAATTGGGTATTTATATCCGGTCGAACTTTTTAACATATTCTAAAATTTATCCGGAAAGCCACACAGACAAAATTTGATAATCCGATCGAACTCATGAAAACCCAAAACAACCCCTGAAAACTCAACTGTATAATAAATATTAAAATTTCCCAGGAAAATCAGCACAGCAAAAGAGGAATTACTGTACAAAACTAGATGCGCAAAACGACAAAACTGCCGCGTTTCCGCAGCACGAGACAGGCTCGTGCCGCGGAAACGCGGCTCAATGATGGAATCAGGAACTCGAATTTTGCAGTATTCCTTAAAATTTCCTGCTGATTTCACTGAATATTTTTAATATGGAAAAATGCACTGTTTTGAAAAAAGTACAGAGAGCAAGTTTAGTTTGGGGTTCCGGGTTCATTCGGACTTCAAATTCCGTCTGGACTTCGCCTAAGGCTCTAGCTAGGCTCTGATACCACTGTAGGTCAGGCAGCCACCCCATCCAATGGGGTCGCCGTGGCACCAACGGGTCCCTCAGCCGCTACTTTTTACGCATGCCCCCTCGCGAGGACTACAACCCGCCGGAACACCTTCCGGTCTCGGGACACCCTGGGGGTAAGAGCCTATGCTTCGCCACACTGTCACACAGTGAGAACCCCCCATAGGTCGACATCCAATGCCTAGTAGCTCTGATACCACTGTAGGGTTCCTAAGCACCCTAATGAGGTCTCACAAGGCATCGATCATGCCAAATTAAAATTTTACGGTGCCGAGAAACCCTAAACTACGGATCGGTTGCTAGATGTCTAGGCGAAAAAGCTAAGTAGTTAACAATTAACTAAGAGATACGGAAATACAACCTTTGTAGATCCGGTACTCCACCTCCACGGCTTCGAGATGAGGTCCTTTCCGCTGTCCAAATCAAATCCGGGCTCTAGCATCGACTTCATCGGAGAATAAGCGAGCTAGGTCGTCGATGTCCATGCCGAAGATGATCTACGTCGAGGCATCGCTAAATCAAGCTCCGACTTCACCAAGTCCAAAAACTTGTGAAGAGAACACACTCTACTACTTGGCAAGAGGTAGAGGATGAAGAAATAGGAAGTGGGTAGACTTTAGAATTGGATTTCTCACTTGTTTTCATCAATCACCATTGATGAAGTGAACTTTCTTCATGTGAAGAAGATGAAGAAGAAGAAGAAAGAAATATGATAAGTTAATTATATTTGGAAAAGAAAATGAATACTTATCATATTAGAACCATGGTCAAGTGTAGAGAATTAACCAAGGTTAGTTTAATGGTTAGGGTTTAAGATGAAGACAAGAATGGTTACAAAGTCAAAGCTTCATGAAGCTTCAACTAAACTCCAAAATTAGCAACCATTCTTTTCTTATCTATTCAAAATAAATAAATAAGTAATAAAAAGAAAACCCTAATCATTAGATTAACCATGGCTTAATTCATTACACTTAACTATAGTTAAACATGTATCATCAAACATGATACAATCAAGTGTACAAAAGTATATCACATATACAATGTGCACAAACCAAGTGATAAAATCCGTTTAAAGTGAACCAATACTAGTTAGTGCAAAGTAATATATCAAATATATAATTATGCATTAAATCATTAAATCAACACTTGATTCAATGATCCGGTCATGTCGCACACAACCGACTAGTATTCAATGTATCGGCTTATCGAATCAATACTTGATTCGATACCTAGGTTATATCGCATACAACCATTCGATACAATCATCGCGAGAATAGAATACGGTATCACATACACGCATTATTCTCGGTCCCGTACATATCTCATATGCGCTCCTATTTCGTTTTGCTTGAGCCAGGAAACCTCTGTGTAGGACTCTAAAGACTCGTCAATACGCCGGCAGCAGATGATGATCATATCAAACACCCACAAGCCGCAAGCGGTCTGCTAAACGTAACGGCCACCCGGGTATTGAGCGATCTGAAGATCGACGAGCAAGCCCGCTCACACTCCAGTGAATCCGACCAGTAACACTACCGTACAGTCCGGTCTGATCGTCTGATATGTCGCATATCTCGCCTAGGGGTGGTAAACGTCAGACCCCAATAGCTCGATAAGTCGTGTCGATATGAGGTCTATAACTGTTCGAGAAACTACTGGTAACACTTACTAGTAAATCTCAGCAACCCTGGCCAGGGATTTCCTGTTATAGCCAATCGAACACAGCGCAACATCAACCCCCTATACCGGGAGAGACGAATCCCCTCCTATCGCTCATTGCCTCCATGTGACTCGGGACTGTACCCAAAAACCACCGTTTTGCACGCCCTCTTGGACGTGGTAAGATGGAAATCAAAGCAAAGTGGGAACCACACAAGACTCTATGACGATCTCGGGTCAACAGACTACTCTGTACCAGTGTCACCAGAGAACTGCCATCTGACGTGAGGTATAATACCATCTGGGAGTTCTCGGCGAGTCCGTCCAGTGTACCCAGTCTCTACTGAGCACCCGTATATCATCTCTGATGTCAAACTCCAATGGATATGGGATCATCCATCGCCCATCTGTATGGGTCGAGAAGGTATGCGCTAGTCTACACTGGTATATCGATGCCCCGTCTCGATACACCCTCGACTAGGGACTTTGAAGGATATACTTATGGACTACCATGTCCCCACTAGTATGATCCGCATCCTAGTCCAGGTAGTCAAGCACACATCATAAGGGCTTTACCAACATGTAACAGAGAGACAATCAGCGTACACGTTAAGGTAAAGTTCAACCAGATAGCATACTATCATGTCGAGCAAGAAAGTCCTCCCTATATATGTCCCAGCATCCACTACAATATACATCCTATGTACAGTAATGGCCTTTAGGGCATACATATAACTAACAGAATGCTGTTGTTCCAACTGGGAACAGGTTCAAATTGTTGTGAAGGGTCAGACAAAGTTCTCCTACCCAAATATTGAAGTAGTCTCCGCAGCCCATGGAGATCCCACGAGAGCAGAAACGAGTTCTCTCCCTGAAACAACTTTTCTCATCTAAATATAAGGTGTGGAAACAGGTAAAGAGGAATCACCCCAAGACGAATCCTGATACAGCGGTTCCTCTCAAATCCAAAGCGGCTTTTAACAAAAAAGAGAGGGCTAATAAAGCTCAAGTGCCCGAAGCGAACTCCAAAAGCCAAGACACCAAACACCCCAAGCCTGGGGGCATGGTAGTTCACATAGTCTATGTGTTGAATTCCAAAGACGAAGTTCGAGTTTATACTAGTCATTGACCTCAAACTCCGTCCGTGAAAAAATTCAGCTGCAACGTGGAAAGCTACAGGAGATACTCGCTCAGGCGGCTGCAAACGATAATCCATCACCTAAGGAAAATTGACTTGGGAATGGTAAATGACCCACGGCCGACGTTCGTCGGTGAGTTGTTGTCTGAAGAAAAGGTGGTTATGCTCAAAGATATCCTCATACAGTATAAAGACTACTTTGCATGGAACTATTCCGAGATGCCAGGATTAGATCCAGAAATAGCCGTCCATAAATTAGCAATTTCTCCAGACATCAAGCCAATCAAATAAGCGCCAAGAAGAATGCGGATTGAACTGGAAATGAGCATCAATGCTGAGGTCAAGAAGCTAATCGACTTCGGCTTCATCCAAGAGGTTCAGTATCGTGACTGAATCGCCAACATCGTTCCGGTGATGAAGAAAAATGGGACGGTGCTGTAAGTTATGTATAAGCCCTAGAGGCCATTATTGTACATATGATGTATATTATAGTGGATGCTTGGATATATATAGAGAGGACTTTCTTGCTCGACATGATAGCATGTTATTTGGTTTCACTTTGTCTTAACATGTTGACTTATATTAGTTTACTGTCTTGCTCTCACATGTTGATAAAGCCCTTAAGATATGTACTCGACGACTGGGACTATGATGAGATCATTCTAGTGGGGCCACGGTAGTCTATGAGTACATCCTATAATTGTTCTTAGTCGAGGGTGTATCGAGACAGGGTATCGACACACCAGTGTAGACTAGTGTATACCCATCTTGACCCATATGATGGGCGATGGATGATCCAATATCCATCGGTGTTTGACATCAAAGATGGTGTACGGGTGCTCAGTGGGGACTGGGTACACTGGACGGACTCACCGAGAACTCCCAGATGGTATTATACCTCACGTCAGATGGCAATTCTCTGGTGGCACTGGTACAGGGTAGTCTGTAGACCCGAGATCGTCATAGAGTCTTGTGTAATTCCCATTGTGCTTTGATTTCCACCTTACCACGTCCAAGAGGGCATGCAAAATGGTGGCTTTTGGGTACAGTCCCGAATCGCATGGAGGCAATGAGCGATAGGAGGGGTTTCGTCTCTCCCGGTATAGGGAGTTGATGTTGTGCTGTGTTCGATTGGCTATAATTGGAAGTCTCTGGCCAGGGCGGATATTGAGTACTACTGGTAAGTGTTATCAGTAGGTTCTCGACCTGTTGTGAACCTCACATCGACACGACTTATCGGTTTCTAGGGTCTGACGTTTACCACCACTAGACTAGATATGCAACATATTAGACGAAGAGACCGGAATGTACGGTAGTGTTACTGATTGGATTCACAGGAGAATGTACGGGCTTTCTTGTTGATCTTCTGATCGCTCAATACCTGGGTGGCAGTTACGTTTAGCTGACCGCTTGGAGTTTGTGGGTGTTTGATATGATCATCACCAACTGCCGGCGTATTGACGATTCTTTAGAGTCCTACACATAGGTTTCTTGACTCAGGCAAAATGGAGTAGGAGCACATATGTGATATGTGTGGGAATGAGAATAATACGATATGAGATACCGTATTCTATTCTCGCGATATTTGATATCAGCCGGATCATCGGATCAAGTGTTGATTCGATGAACTGATACAGTTTAAATTAGTCGGTTATTTGAGAAATAGTCGTATTGTTGGATCAAGTGTTGATTCGATAATTTAATGTATAATTATATATGTGATATATTACATTACATTATCTAATATTGGCTCGCTTTATTGATTCATTTTCTGACCGGGTAATACATTGATATATATGCGATATATGTTAATTATATTATTTTCTTTTGTTACAAAAATAAATTATATATGTGATATATATTATTGTAACAAGTTATGTTTACAAATGCAACATGATTAATGGAGATTAAACCTGGTTAGGGTTTGATTTGGGTTGGTCTTTTCTTGAAGCTTCTAGAAGTTTTTGTTTTGTTTTAAGCAAAGATATTATGTGTTGATATTTTGGAGATATTATTTAACCCAACCCAAACCCTTAACCCTAGTAAACTCTTTACATGAGTTAATGCTTCATATTATTAACTCAAGGTTCATTTGTAAGCATAATAATTTTTCATTATTCATCACAAAAGAAATCATCTTCTTCTTCCACCTTAAAAAGCTTTCTAGGTTTTGGTTTTGTGATGGATTAGTGTTAGACCTTGAAAATAAAAGAGAGCATAATTCCTACTTTATCATCCTCATCTAATCTAGTCAATTAGATTAGGGTGTTCAGTTCATTAATACTTGATTAGAGAAGTGAGAGCTTGAGTTAAAGAAACTTCAAGGTAGATCATTTTCGAAAAGGAAGACTTCAAGCAAGCATGGATCATTCAGGTTGTGGAGCCTCTCTTGAGTCCGAGAGATCATGGATCACGGCGAAGGGACTACTACTCGGAACTTATGAAGCGAAGGAGCGGACTACAATGGTTGTAATCCCTCTCTCTTAGTTGTAAAGATGTTTACTTGCATGTTTAACCCTAATTCAAGCAAAGATACTCGCTTTAGGTTGTTCGGCACGTCCAAATCTTAAATCGTGCATGGTTGATACCTTATAGACCCTTATGACAGTGCTTAGTAACCCTACAGTGGTATCAGAGACTAGCTAGAGTATTAGGCGACGTATATACGAAGCTAAATGTCCGATCGAAACCCGAAACGTCATTTTTTGACCCCTCTCTGAAATTTTTTTTAAAATATGATTTTTTCCGTATTAAAAATACTCAGAAAATTCAGCAGGTGATTCTAAGGACAACACTGAAATACGAGCCCCTAACTCCCTCAATTCGCCGCGGAACCGCGACAGGAACATGCTTTGCGCGGCGGTTCCGCGGTCGAACTTGGGAATTAGGGACTTGTATTTGTAGGCTTTATCAGTAGGTATTAGTATATACTTCTGGGAATTTTTAATATTACTCAAGTGTTGAGTGTTCTGGAGATCTTTTGTATTTGTTGATTCGATCGGAAAGTTTAATTTCGTTTTGTTTTCCGAATAATTTAGAACGTGTTAAAATGTTCGAACGGATATCAATAACTCACTTTTTCCCGACACGAAAAACTTTCAAGTGTCGAATTTTTCTCGAGTTTAAAACATTCGGAAAAACATGGAAGCATATCTGTGGACCCTCTAGAAGAACGTAACCTTAACTCAATTATGTGACCGTCAAAACTGCCACCGAACCCTAGGGTTTGTGGTAGTTTAGCGTTGCCACATGTGAGCAGTTGGTTTGACCCTTCTACGGCTGGTTCATTGGGGCGGTGACATGTTTTGGGATTTTTGAACTCTGCTCAAGTGTTGAGCTATTTGCAAATCTTGGGTATTTGATTATTCGATCGGAAAGTTTAATATTGTCTATTTATCTGGAATGTAATACAATATGTGGAATTCATGGAGTTAGGCATGAAATGTGAAGTATGTGATATTTCGGATTTAAGATGTCTAAAGTGATTGTGGATTCCAAATGTTGTAGTATTACACTTTCTTTTCTGTGACCGTAAGCGTAGTATGTGGTGTATCGCCGGCTTCGTTGTTATATATCAACGACAATCGGGATACGCATACTTGCTTACGTTGATGATATGAGATATTATGTGTTGCTGTGATATTTTATATTGGATCGTCGTGTTCTGAATAGCCGGGGGTTTTATGTGAGATGAGAGTTTTTATTTTCATTCCTGTAAAATTCATTTGTATGTAATATTCTTTTATTGGGGCACTTCCGGGATGAGGTTGTTGTCACCATTGTATATTATTTATTTTTCTGCATTAGGTAGACCCAATGAGGGGAGCATAAGTAACCGGGTTCTAGGGTACAGTGTGTTGGAGATAGTGCCCTCAGAGTCAATTATTGGATCACAGGCACGTGATTATAATGATTGAGGGGAGGACCTGTCCCAGTAGGACAGTCTTACTCGAGATGATAGTATGCTATCTGGTTTATCTTTATCATCGTGTACTGCTTTAGGTGACCTTTCGAGTCGCTATTACATGTTGATAAAGCCCCTAGGATTCTTGCTTGACTTCCAGCAGTATGAGGGCGATCATATAAGTGGGAGCTGGGTTCTACAAGCACATCCTTAAAAGGTCCCTAGTCGTGGGAGATTCGAGACAGGGCATCGTTTCTCCTGAGTAGACTAGTGTATACAGTCGAGACCCCGACGAGGGGCGGTGGCCGGTCTCACAAGCCACTAGTGTCAGTTGGTTCACCTAAGATGTATACAGGTGCTCATTGGGTTATGAGTACACCGGACAGGACTCGCCGGGAACCTGCTAGTTGGGATTATACCAGACGTCAGATAGCAGTTCCCTGGTGACATGTGTACAGGTTAGTTCATCGACCTGAGATCGTCATTTGTCTCGTGTGAGTTCCCACTGTACTTTGATTACTACCCTACCACGGCTCAAAGGAGTCGTGCAAACAGGTTTTAGTTGGGTACAGTCCCGAGCCACATGGAGGCAGTGAGCGGATCTTCAGGGGTTCGTCTCTCCCGGTTTTGGGGGTGAGGTCGTGCTGTGTCTAGGAGAGCCAGAACATGAAAAGTCCTTGGCCAAGGCAGGAGATTTGCTGGTAGGTATTCCAGTAGTATCTCAGGGTGTTCTGGGCTACACTCCGACATGACTTGTACCGCTTTTGGGTGTCTGACTTTTACCAACCCCCTAGGCCCGCCATGCGATACTTATAGACGAACGGACCGGACTGTACGGATATTGTCACTGACAGGCTCAGTAGGGTGTCAGGATGAGTGCGCTCATCGACGTCCCTTTTGGTCAATACCTGGTAGCCCGTCACGTATTGGCTTATACCTCTGACGTGCTAGTGGTTAATCCACAGCCAAAGTATTGACGAGTCTTTAGAGTCCACCACACTCAGTTACTCAAGTTTCGGGCGAAACGCTGTAGAGGCCGTATGGAGATATGGCAGGGTTCGATCAGATACGTGCGGTATTGCACGGATCGTGATCGGACGGTTTTTACTAGCCGGCTTTGGCTTAAGCCGGATTCTAGTTTTAAATAGTGTAGTTTTGTCTCTTTGCATTTGTGTTCAGCGGGAATACAAATACGGGCATGTATTTGCAGTAGCGGGGTTTTCCTGTGATTTATTATGGGATCGGTTTTCTGGGGTTGCCAGTTTGCATTCCGTTCCGGCCGGTTTTCTCTTTTTCCTTCCCGGTCAGACTTTTCGTTGGAGGGTGTTAATTGCAAATTTGCAATTAACATTTTGTGAGGGGTTTCTTTGCATGAGTGTGGCTTCATAATCATGATATTCTTTTCTTGTCTATTCCTTGCATTTATGGTGATGGTTTGTGAATGGATTGAGTTGGAAATTGGTGTGACTAATTTCCCATTCATTCATTCCCTTTCTCCTTTTTATTTATTCCATTTTTCCCACTTGGATATTGATGGGCCGGCCACTGTTGGGGGATTGGAATGAGTTTTTGATTGAGTGGAGAGGGGTTTTAATTTGGGTGAGAATTTTCCTTCATGTCATTTTGGTGGACCCCCCTTTGTGTTTTTGCTGTGAAGTGTTTTATGCTTGGAGCATGATTTTAATTGAAGAAAGGTTTTAATTTGAAATACACACCTCACCCAAATGTAATTTCGAGTGAGCATTTTTTTGGCCGAGCTCTTTAGAGGAGATGCCCATTCTTTTGTGAGCATGCTCCATTCTTCATCAAGCTTTGATCCATGAAAATTCATTGTGCAAAATTCCTCCAACCTTGGAAACCTCTTAAACCCCAAAGAGACATGGCTACTACACTATTCTACAGCATCCCTTGGACGCGTCGGCTAGCCAACTTCGCGCCCGAGTTGCCTCGGTCAAGAGGTGGGAGCCCGTAAACGATTCCGGCTACGTGGTGCCCATTCCGACGAGACGATGATGGACGGAGATTCCGCGGAAGATCGGAGTGGAGATGAAGACCGAAGGACACGGATCGCTTGGTATAACTTCTCTACTCTTTTCTTATTTGCTAGTTAGCTAGGTTAATGGCCCGATCCGGGTGAAAAGTGCGCGGTGGTGCCGGTTGCAAGTTTTGCAAAGTTTTTGTTTCCGCGTTTCCGGCATCGGATCGACGGCCGGGGCGCCGCCGCGGGCTTACACAGTGGGAGGCCATCTCGAGGAGTCGAGACCGGGTCTCCTAACCCTAGAATTGGCAGTGTTGCTTGCCGCTCTTGTAGGGGTCTAGGGATGTGGGTTTGGCAATTCATCGCGACCGTGGAATCCGTGTTTTATACAGGCTCGATATAAAACACGGACGTAGTCGTATATCCAATATTTCATATGTTATCTTCTGCTGCAATATTCTGTGATGAGATCATATTACTACCTGAGACGAATGCTTATACTATATATATGATATATAAATATTACAGCTTTCGTTTCTTCTGTGATGCTTAGGAAGCAAAACTGATTGGTTTTATTAATGAGATTAATAAAATAAAAGAAACCTAAAAGATGTTGTAGAATCAAAACTTTATAAAAAGGGTAGCTACAGTTTTTCTTTGCATAGCGGTATATATGATATACCCTGCACCTTATTCGATGAGGAAAGAGCCCAGATCCCTTCACCGGGAGTGACCTCTTTAGCAGAACTGGCAGATGCTACAAACTCACGGATTAGTTTTTGATTGCTTCTATAGCTTTGCTTTGCACAGCGGTATATATGATATACCTTACATCTTATTCGATGAGGAAAGAGCTGAGATCCCTTCACCGGGAGTGACCTTTTCAGCAAAACTGGAAAGGCCTCAAAGACACTCCTTTTTCAAAATCACTTGTTTCTACAAATGATATCAAGTTCATTACGCTCATGGTTTTCTGAAAAACCTGCGTAGCCCTCCGTCATTTCAGATAGATATTACTTTGTATTCGTGCTACGTTTGTTGGCCTGCGTCAAGACGTAGTGTGCGGTAGCTAACTAGTACTTATCTGCGATATGAGATATGATTGGATTAGGGTAGTCGTATGACTTTGTTGGCCTGCGTCAAGGGTCGTGCGGGTAGGTTTAATTCAATAAAGAAATATACGGGTTGAACTTGACTAGCGAACTATAGTTTATTGGCCTACGTCAAGGTCATAGGACGCTAGGGGTAAAAGCATTATTGGGAATTTCTAGTGTTGAAATTTGCAATGAGATTGCATACCGTCTATGAGATAGATGGATCCTGACACCCACTGCGAGTAAGAGTTACTCCTGGGAGATTTTTACACAGGACAATTAGCCGATCAATTAGGTGACTAGAAAGGTGTTTACGGGGTTATGCCTCTGTGAAGACGAGGTTTATTTTAATTAGGTCCGTGCGAAAGCACAGGGAACATCTCTCAAAGTACCAACACTGGTCTGGCTGAAAGATTGGCGAACTTGTAAGGTGTAATTAATCCCGGCTAGTCTTTCCTTTTAGGGTTTGAAGGGAGATTTGATGAAAACAGTAGGAAACATCCTGATTAGATAAGATAATAACCAATCTAATCTTGCAAGAGTATACGCTAAAGTGTTTCTTTCTTTCTGTCTCCAGGTAGCGACCATGTCAGGCCATAATCAAGATAATAATATGGATGTATTGACTGAACCCGCTTATTATATTGAGCAGGGGAACGCTGGTCCCGTTCTTTCTTGTAAGTGTTATAAGACTGAACAGGGAATAGGAGAATATCTGGATTCCCACGCAGCCCAAACGAAGAACAAACATGTTGATGCATCTTCTTCGGGTGTGTTTGTTATCGAGAATTGTTTCTCAGTTCACTCTACGTCCTGGGTATTAGATACCAGATCGGGATCCCACATATGTAATTTGTTACGTGGGCTACGTAAAGGTAAAGAACTGGGAAAGGGTGATCATTCCGTAACAGTTAGGAATGGTACGAATATTGCAGTCAAAGCAGTTGGCAAATATCACCTAGTATTACCAAGTAGTAATACATTGATTCTGAACGAGTGCTATTATATACCGAACATGATGTGCAACATTATATCAGTTTCTTTATTAAGTAAAGAAGGATATAATTTTGTAATATAGGATAATGTTATGAACGTCTTCCTAGATCAAAAGATGATTGGATCAGGCTCGTTACATAATGGCATATACGTTCTCAATCAAACTACAGTCCTTAATATACAAAACGCACACAAGAGGAAGCGTTCAGAAATGAATGAATCCTACTTATGGCCTTGTAGACTTAGTCATATCAATGCGACACGGCTAGCTAAGTTACATAATGATAGATATTTGAATCCGTTTGAATTATCATCTTATGTAACATGCCATTCATGTCTCAAAGGCAAAATGACCAAAACTCCGTTTAGTGGACACGAAGAAAGAGTTGAGGAACTCTTAGGACTGGTACATAGTGATGTATGCGGTCCCATATCTACACATGCCAGGAACGGTTCTTTCTACTTTATTACATTCACTGACGATCTCTCAAGATACGGACATGTGTTCCTGATGAAACACAAGTCTGAAGCTTTTGAGAAATTCAGGGAATATAAGCAAGAAGTAGAGAACCAAACAGGCAAAAGTATTAAGATCCTTCGATCTGATCGAGGAGGAGAATACTTGAGCAATGAGTTCCTCGACTATCTAAAAGAGAATGAGATTCTCTCTCAGCTTCCTCCTCCTTATACACCATAGCACAATGGTGTATCGGAACGGATGAATCGCACCATATTAGATATGGTACGCTCTATGATGAGCAATGCTGAGTTACCTATTTCCTTCTGGGGGTATGCGCTTGAGACAGTCATACAACTATTGAATATGGTCCCTACCAAATCAGTGCCTACCAGTCCATATGAGATATGGAAGGGGAAGAGACCATCTCTTAAGTATGTTAAGATATGGGGTTGTCCGGCATATATGAAAACACAAAATCCGGACAAGCTCGGGGCAAGGTCTATTCTGTGTAAGTTTATTGGATATCCAAAACATTCGCACGGGTATATCTTCTACCATACCGAAGAACAAAAGGTATTTGTTTTTCAGCACGCCACCTTTTTAGAAAAAGAATTTCTTGCAAAAGAGATTAGTGGCTCTGAGGTAGAACTGGAAGAAGTTCTAGCAACACAAACCACGACAAAAGATTTAGTGGAACCAGAGGATTCAGTAGTACCCAACGAACCTCAGCCTCTCCACCGATCTAGTAGGGTTTCTCATCCACCTGAGAGATACTACGGTTTTCTCGTTGATAGTGGGAGCGAGGATTGCATCATGGAAGATGATGACCCAACTAGTTTCGAGCAGGCCATCACGAGTAGGGACTCTGTGAAATGGCTGGATGCAATGCGATCTGAGATGGAATCCATGTACACCAACAAAGTATGGACTTTAGAAGTTTCTCCTGAAGGGTTAAAACCCATTGGGAGCAAATGGATCTTTAAAAAGAAACTTGGTGTAGATGGAAAAGTTGAGACTTTCAATGCTAGACTTGTTGCAAAGGGTTTTTGACAATGACCAAGTGTGGATTATGATGAAACCTTTTCTCCAGTGGCTATGCTTAAGTCCATCCGGATCTTACTTACCATTGCTGCATACCATGACTACGAAATCTGGCAGATGGATGTTAAGACCGCCTTTCTAAATAGTGATTTAGAAGAGTGCGTGTACATGATTCAGCCAGAGGGCTTCGTAGATAGTGGAGGCAGCGGAAAAGTGTGCAAGCTGCTTAAATCCATTTATGGGTTAAAGCAAACATCGGGGAGTTGGAACATCTTATTTGATGTGTGGTCAAAGAGTTTGACTTCATCAAAAACGTAGATGAACCATGTATCTATAAGAAGGTTAAAGAGAGTAAGGTTGTCTTCCTCGTATTGTACGTCGATGACATACTCTTGATAGGAAATAATGTTCCTATACTGCAATCAGTGAAGCTCTTCTTATCACAAATATTCTCAATGAAAGATCTAGGTGATGCCTCCTGCATACTGGGAATTATGATCTATAGAGATAGATCTAAAAGGATACTTGAATAGTCCCAATCCAGGTACATTGACAACATACTAAAGAGGTTTAGTGTGGAAGAATACAAGTGTGAGAACCAACCCACGATCTCTGGACTCACTCTCTCCAAAGAGATGTCTCCCAAAACTGATTTGGAGAGAGCTCGCATGAAAGGGATGCCCTATGCTTCGGCAGTGGGCTCTGTCATGTACGTGATGCTATGTACCAGACCCGATGTAGCATACTCACTAAGTGTAGTGAGTAGGTATCAAGCAGATCTTGGAGAGAGCCACTGGACAGCTGTGAAGAACGTTCTCAAATACTTGCGAAGGACTAAAGAGATGTTCATGGTGTATGGTAACGGAGAACTCCAGGTGGAGTTCTTTACCGATTCAAGCTTCCAAAGTGATAAGGACGACTCTAAGTCGCACTCGGGATTTGTCTTTACCCTCAATGGAGGGGCGGTGTGTTGGAAGTGTTAGTTATATGTATGCCCTAGAGGCCATTACTGTACATAGGATGTATATTGTAGTGGATGCTGGGACGTATATAGGGAGGACTTTCTTGCTCGACATGATAGTATGCTATCTGGTTGAACTTTACCTTAACGTGTATACTGATTGTCTCTCTGTTACATGTTGGTAAAGCCCTTAGGATGTGTGCTTGACTACCTGGACTATGATGCGGATCATACTAGTGGGGACATGGTAGTCCATAAGTACATCCTTCACAGTCCCTAGTCGTGGGTGTATCGAGACGAGGCATCGATATACCAGAGTAGACTAGCGTGTACCTTCTCGACCCATACAGATGGGCGATGGATGATCCCATATCCATTGGTGTTTGACATCGGAGATGATATACGGGTGCTCAGTAGAGACTGGTACACTGGACGGACTCGCCGAGAACTCCCAGATGGTATTATACCTCACGTCAGATGGCAGTTCTCCGGTGACACTGGTACAGAGTAGTCTGTTGACCCGAGATCGTCATAGAGTCTTGTGTGGTTCCCACTGTGCTTTGATTTCCATCTTACCACGTCCAAGAGGGCGTGCAAAACGGTGGTTTTTGGGTACAGTCCCGTGTCACATGGAGGCAATGAGCGATAGGAGGGGATTCGTCTCTCCCGGTATAGGGAGTTGATGTTGCGCTGTGTACGATTGGCTATAACAGGAAATCCCTGGCCAGGGTTGCTGAGATTTACTGGTAAGTGTTACCAGTAGTTTCTCGAATAGTTATAGACCTCATATCGACACGACTTATCGAGCTATTGGGGTCTGACGTTTACCACCCCTAGGCGAGATATGTGACATATCAGACGATCAGACCGGACTGTACGGTAGTGTTACTGGTCGGATTCACTGGAGTGTGAGCGGGCTTGCTCGTCGATCTTCAGATCGCTCAATACCCGGGTGGCCGTTACGTTTAGCAGACCGCTTGCGGCTTGTGGGTGTTTGATATGATCATCGCCTGCTGCCGGCGTATTGACGAGTCTTTAGAATCCTACACAGAGGTTTCCTGGCTCAAGCGAAACGAAATAGGAGCGCATATGAGATATGTGCGGGACCAAGAATAATGCGTGTATGTGATACCGTATTCCATTCTCGCGATGAATGTATCGAATGGTTGTATGCGATATAACCTAGTTATCGATTCAAGCGTTGATTCGATAAGCCGATACATTGTATACTAGTCGGTTGTGTGCGACATGACCGGATCATTGAATCAAGTGTTGATTTAATGATTTAATGTATAATTATATATTTGATATATTACTTTGCATTAACTAGTATTGGTTCACTTTAAATGGATTTTCTCACTCGGATGTGCGCATTACATATGCGATATGATTTTGTCCACTTGATTATATCATGTTTGATGATACATGTTTACTTGGTTAAGTGCAAAGAATTAAACCATGGTTAAAAGAATGGCTAGGGTTTCATTTCCTTTATTTATTCATTTATTTATTTATTTATTCATTTTGGAAAAGAAGAGAAAAGAATGGTGGCTTTTTTTGGAGTTTAGTTGAAGCTTCATGAAGCTTTGATCAAGTCAACCATTCTTATCTCATCCTTAACCCTAACCATTCCCACTAACCATGATTCATTCTCTACACTTGACTATAGTTAACATTATGATAAGTTTTGATTTTCTATTGTTTTTAAAAATAACTTATCATAAGACTTATCATATCATCTTCATCTTCTTCCATTCTTCAAGTGAAGAAAGCTTCATTTTCATCAATGGTGATTGATGATTAAGAGTGAGAAATCCATTTCTAAAGTCTACCCACTTCCTATTTCTTCATCCTCTACCTCTTGCCAAGTAGTAGAGTGTGTTTACTTCACAAGTTTCATGACTTGGTGAAGTTGTGAGCTTGATTTAGCGATGCCTCGACGTAGATCATCTTCGGCATGAACATCGACGACCTAGCTTGCCCATTCTCCGACGAAGCCGACGCTAGAGCCCGGATTTGATTTGGACAGCGGAAAGGACCTCATCTCGGAGCCGTGGAGGTGGAGGACCGGATCTACAAAGGTTGTATTTCCGTTTCCCATTAGTTAATTGTTAACTAGTTTACTTTTCGCCTAGAATTCTAGCCAACGATCCGTAGTCGGGTTTCTCGGCACCTAGATTTTTTGAAATTGGCATGGTTGATGCCTTGTGAGACCTCATTAGGATGCCTAGGAACCCTACAGTGGTATCAGAGCCTAGCTAGAGCCTTAGGCGAAGTCTAGACGGAATTTGAAACCCGATCGAACCCGAAACCCCAAATCAAAATTGCTCTCTGGAAATTTTCTAAAATCGTGGATTTTTCCAAATTAAAAATTGCTAAAAAATTCAGCAGGGAAAATTAAGAATTACGGTGCAAAAAGTTTCTGGTGAACAGTAAATTTCGCGGTGGATCCGCGGCAGAAGCATGGCTTCTGCGGCGGATCAGCGGCCCCTTGATGACGTCAGCCTTGTTCCTTTGCACAGTAATTCCTAGTTCAATGAGCTGAGTTTTCTGGGAATTTTTAATATTTATTCAAGAGTTGAATTTTCTGCAGTTGTTTTGGGGATTCGGTGTTTCGATCGGGTTATCAAATTTTGTCTATTTAGCTTTCCGGATAAATTTTAGAATATGTTAAAAAGTTCGACCGGATATAAATACCCAATTTTTCCCCTGTCGGGAAATTTCCAAGTGTTGGATTTTTCAGAAGTCTAACGACGTTCTAAGTAGTGCAAGTAACGCGATGGACCCTCTAGAAGACAACAAACCTTAACTCGATTATGTGACCGTCTTGAACTGCCCTTTGAACCTTCGGGTTTGGGGCAGTACGGCGTGCCACATGTGAGGTGTTGGCTTGACCCTTCTACGGCTGGACCGTTGCTACTGAGGCACGAACTGAATGTTGTTAGACTTATTTCATGTGTTGATCTGTTTCGGGAAAACTTGGGTGTTCGATTGTTCGATCGGAAAGTTTAACATTTTCTATTTATCCGGAATGTGATACAATAATTGGAATTCACAAGTAGTTATGTGATAACTGAATGAATGTTATAAACGTAGCAGTTTAGTCTCACTTGATCGGTTGCCACGGAATTTTGATGTGATCAAAAGTCCGTCGCAATCACGTAGCGTACGCGGATACTCGCCGGGTAAACTTAATAGACAGCCTCACTCCATAGCCCCGACCAAGTGACTGTAGGAGAACCCCGTCGCCAAAAGCATCCGTCCGGGTGCTCGCGGCAGCGGTGTTCCGCCTTGGTGCACTTCGTCGACGGTATCGGGGGTGCGGCCGTCTACTAAAGTTTGCGACGAGTATTCGATCAGGATGTCGGGAATCTTGTTGAATTGCCCGACTTGATATTGAAAAGTGTTTTCAATTTTGAGACTAAAATGCGGGGTTTATGATTGTTAGGCATGCGATGTCTAAGTAATTCATTTGGTCAGGCATGCGATGTCTGAGGATGTTGCGGATTCCAACTGTTGTAGTTTTACACTTTCTTTTCTGTGACCGTAAGTGTAATATGTGATATCGCCGGTTTCGTTGCTATAAGTCAACGACAATTGGGATGGACATATTTACTTACGTTGATGACATGTGATGTTATGTGTTGCTGGATATGTTATATTGGATCGTCGTGTTTGAATAGCCGGGGGTTTTTTATGTGAGATGAGTGTTTTTCATTTTCATTCATGTAAAAACTTGTATGTAATATTCTTTTATTGGGGCGCTTCCAGGTTGCGGAAGTTGTCACCGTTTGTATATTATTTACTTTTCCGCACTAGGATAGACCCAAGGACGAGGGCACAAGTAACCGGGTTCTGGAGTCCAGTGGGAGACCAACTCGAGGAGTCGAGTCCGGGTCTCCTAGCTCTAGAATTGGTAGGGTTGCTTGCCGCTCTCGTAGGGGTCTAGGGGTGTGGGTTTGGCTATTCATCACGACCGTGGAATCCGTGTTTTATACTGGCTCGTATTGAAAACACAGACGTCCTAGTATATCCAATATTTCATATGATTCTTCTGCTGCGATATCTGTGATGTGATCATGAGATGTTCTGTGATAGATACAGTATATAGTATATATGATATATTATATAGACGTTACTTATGTTTTACACCCGCGCTAGCCCTGCCCCGCTCTGCCGTTAGTTACCTAACCTAACGGTGCACGAGGGGACATCGAGGCGAATGCGGATGGCATAAGTGTACGTCGTATTTATCTGTGATGTTTAGGTAACTTAATGATGGGACTTCATTAATGTGATTAATGAAAGAAAAGAAACCTAAGATGTTGTAGAATCGAATTTCAAAATAAAACAGGTAGCTACAGTTCTTGCTTTGCACAGAGGTATATATGATATATCCTGCACCTTATTCGATAAGGAAAGGACCGAGATCCCTTCACCGGGAGTGACTCCTTTAGCAATAACTGGCAGATGCTACACACTCGGTTTGTATTTTGATTGCTTTTAAGTGTTTTTGCTTTGCACAGTGATATATATGATATATCCCGCACCTCATTCGACGAGGAAAGGACCGACGATCCCTTCACCGGGAGTGACTCCTTTAGCAAAACTAGAAAAGCCTCAAAAACACTCCATTTCAAAATTCATTCGATCCTACAACGATATCAAGTTCATTACGCAATAGGTTTTCAGAAAAACCTGTCGTAGCCCTCCGTCATTTCAGATATGTACTAGCTAGTATTCATGCTGCGGTAGTTTGGCATTCGTCAAGGCGTAGTGTACGGTAGCTAACTAGCATATATCTGCTTGAGCATATGATGCGATTGGATTAGGGTATTCGTACGGCGTTGTTTGGCATTCGTCAAGGGTCGTGCGGGTGGGTTTAATTCGATCAAGAAATGTACGGGTTGAACTTGACTAGTGGACTATGGGTTGTTTGGCATTCGTCAAGGTCATAGCGAGCTAGGGGCAAAATATTATCGGGAATTTCAAGTGTCGAAATTTGCAATGAGATTGCATACCTTCTATGAGATAGTTGGATCCCGATACCCGCTGCGAGTAAGAGTTACTCATGGGAGAGTTTTATACATTACAATTAGCCGATCAAGTAGGTGTCTAGAAAGGTGTCAACGGGGTTACGCCTCTGGGAAAACGAGGTTTACATTAATTAGGTTCGTGCGAAAGCACGGGGGACCTCCCTCAAAGTACCGACACTGGCCTGGCTGAAAGATTGGCGAACTTGTAGTGTGTAATTAATCCTGGCTAGTCTTTCCTTTTAGGGTTTGAAGGAAGATTTGATAAAAAGCAGTGGGAGCCATCCTGATTAGATAAAATAATAACCAATCTATTCTTGCAAGAGCGCACGCTGAGTGTTTTCTTCTCTCTCTCTCCAGGTAGCGACCATATCACGCCTTAATCAAGATAATAATACAGATTATTGACCGAACCCGCTTGTTATACTGAGCTGGGGAACGTTGGTCCCGCTCCAACTTATAATTGTTATAAGACAGAGCAGGAAATTGGGGATTACCAGAATTCCCGTGCCGCCCAAACGAAGAGAGTGCATGCTGATGCATCATCTTCGGGTGTGTTCATTACAGAGAACTGTTTCTCAGTATCCTTTACGTCCTGGGTATGTGATACCAGATCAGGATCCCAGATATGTAATCTGTTACATAGGGCTGCAGAAAGGAAGAGAACTGAGAACGGGTGATAAGTTTCATGAGGCAGAAAACGGGGCAAGTGTTGCAGCCAAGTCTGTTGGTCACTGTCACCCTGTATTACCAATACATTGATTCTGAACGAATGTTATTAGATACCGAACCTGATATACAAAATCATATCAGTCTCTTTATTAGTAAAGAAATGATAAAATTTTGTATTGATTGGATAATGTTTTGAACATTTCCTATATCAAAAGTTGATCGGTTCAGGCACGTTATCTAAAAGCATTGATGTTCTAAATCAAACTACAGTTCTTAGTATACGGAACACACACAAGAGGAAGAGTTGAGAAATGAACGAATCCTTCTTGAGGCATTGTAGACTAGGTCATATCAATATGACCCGACTAGCTAGAGTTACATATAGATGCATATTTAAATCAGTTTGAATTTACATCTTGTGAAACTCGCCAGTCATGTCACAAAGATAAGATGACCATAGCTCTGTTTATTGGAAACAGAGAAAGAGTTAGTGAACTCTTGGGATGATACATGTTGATGTATGTAAGGTCCCCTGTCTACACATGCCAGGAAATGTTCTTTGTACTTCATTACATTCTCTGATAATCTCTCAAGATTCAGACATATGTTCCTGTTGAAACACAAGTCCGAACCTTTTGAGATATTCATAGAATATAAGTTAGAAGTAGAGAACCAAAATACGGGTATAAGTATTATGTCCTATGATGAGATCAGGGAGGAGAATACTTGTGCATGGAATTCCTGGACTATTCTAAAGGAGAATGAGATTCTCTCTCAGCATTACTCCTCTGTATACACCATAGCACGATGGTATATCGGGGCGGAGCAGATACACCCTATTTGATATGGTGTGCTCTATGATGAGTACTGCTGAGTTACCTATTTCTTTTTGGGAGTTATGCACTTGAGAAGATGCATACCTATTGAATAGGGTTCAAATCAAATCAGTTGCCTACCGCTTCATATGTGATATGGAAAGGAAAGAGCCCATATCTTAAGTTGGTTAAGATTTGGGGTTGTCCGGGCTATGTCTAAAAGCAAAATCCGGACAACCTCGAGGCAAGGACTGTTATGTAAAACTGGAAATGTTCCAGCTATACAAACTGCAGCTGATGATTTGAGAGAACCAAAGGATTCAATAGTTACCAATGAACCTCAGCCTCTCCTCCGATCTAGTAGGGTTCCTCACCCACCTGAGAGATACTTCGGTTTCTCTATGATAGTGGGAGCGAGGATTGCATCATGAGATGATGACCCAACTAGTTTTGAGCAGGCCATCGAGAGTAAGACTCTGTAAGAATGGCTGGATGTTTAGCGATCTGAGATGGAATCCATATACACCAACAAAGTATGGACTTTGGTTGCTATATCTGAAGGGTTAAATCCCCATCAGGAGCAAGTATATCTTGAGAAGATTACTTGGTGTAAATGGAAAAGTTGAGACTTTCAAAGCTAGACTTGTTAAAGGTTTTCGTCATCAACCAGGCGTGGATAATGATGAATCTTTTTCTAAGGAGCTATGCTTAAGTCCATCCAGATCCTACTTGCCACGGCTACATACCATGACTGCGATATCTGGTGGTTGGGTGTCTTGACTGCTTTTCTAAATGATGATTTAGAAGAGAGCGTCTATAAGTACACAGCCAGAGGGCTTCGTAGACAGTGGGAGCAGCGGAAACGTGTGCAAGATGCTTTATAGGATAAAGCAGGCATCGCGGAATTGGAACATCTGTTTTGATGAAGTAGTCAAAGAGTTTGACATCATCAAAATGGTAGATGAACCTTGTATAAACAAAAAGGTAGTAGGGAGTATGGTGGTGATCCTCGTAGAGTACGTGGATGACATACTCTTGATAAGAAAGGAGTTTCTTATGCTACGCTCGATCAATCTCCACTTATCACAATGATTCTCCATATAGGATCAAAGTGATACCTACTAAATCCTAGGTTTTGGATCTATGAGATAGATCTAATTGGATGTTAGGAATCTCACTAGAAGTAGTGAGATGGTATCAATTGATTCTGGGGAGAATCACTGGAAAGGTTCCAGGGTGATAAAGACGACTGAGTATCAGTCACAGGCATTGTCTTTACCCTCAGTAAAGGGACGGTATGTTGGAAGAGTTCCAAGCTAGATACCGTGACATACTAGACGATAAAGGCTGAATACATCACTACTTAAGATGCTACCATAGAGGCGGTCTGGGTGTATAATAGTTCATGAGATGAACTTCGTTCCTACCATTGTGAGACAATGGAGTTGTGGCTTATGCCAAGGAACACCCGTCCCATCAGTGATCCAGACATATTCTAAGGCAGTATCACTTAATCATGGAGATGGTTGATCTCCAGGGAGATCGAGGATAGGAGAGTAGACTCAGAGGACAACACAGCGGATCCACTCACAAAGGCCTGTTCCCAGAGAGAGACTTTTATGGGATGGTTGAGTATGAGATACTACAACCACTGCTACAGATGGCCCTAGTGCAAGTGGGAGATTGTTAGTTATATGTATGCCCTAGAGGCCATTACTGTACATAGGATGTATATTGTAGTGGATGCTGGGACGTATATAGGGAGGACTTTCTTGCTCGACATGATAGTATGCTATCTGGTTGAACTTTACCTTAACGTGTATACTGATTGTCTCTCTGTTACATGTTGGTAAAGCCCTTAGGATGTGTGCTTGACTACCTGGACTATGATGCGGATCATACTAGTGGGGACATGGTATTCCATAAGTACATCCTTCACAGTCCCTAGTCGTGGGTGTATCGAGACGGGGCATCGATATACCAGAGTAGACTAGCGTGTACCTTCTCGACCCATACAGATGGGCGATGGACGATCCCATATCCATTGGTGTTTGACATCAGAGATGATATACGGGTGCTCAGTAGAGACTGGGTACACTGGACGGACTCGCCGAGAACTCCCAGATGGTATTATACCTCACGTCAGATGGCAGTTCTCCGGTGACACTGGTACAGAGTAGTCTGTTGACCCGAGATCATCATAGAGTCTTGTGTGGTTCCCACTGTGCTTTGATTTCCATCTTACCACGTCCAAGAGGGCGTGCAAAACGGTGGTTTTTGGGTACAGTCCCGAGTCACATGGAGGCAATGAGCGATAGGAGGGGATTCGTCTCTCCCGGTATAAGGAGTTGATGTTGCGCTGTGTTCGATTGGCTATAACAGGAAATCCCTGGCCAGGGTTGCTGAGATTTACTGGTAAGTGTTACCAGTAGTTTCTCGAACAGTTATAGACCTCATATCGACACGACTTATCGAGCTATTGGGGTCTGACGTTTACCACCCCTAGGCGAGATATGTGACATATCAGACGATCAGACCGGACTGTACGGTAGTGTTACTAGTCGGATTCACTGGAGTGTGAGCGGGCTTGCTCGTCGATCTTCAGATCGCTCAATACCCGGGTGGCCGTTACGTTTAGCAGACCGCTTGCGGCTTGTGGGTGTTTGATATGATCATCGCCTGCTGCCGGCGTATTGACGAGTCTTTAGAGTCCTACACAGAGGTTTCCTGGCTCAAGCGAAACGAAATAGGAGCGCATATGAGATATGTGCGGGACCAAGAATAATGCGTGTATGTGATACCGTATTCCATTCTCGCGATGAATGTATCGAATGGTTGTATGCGATATAACCTAGTTATCGATTCAAGCGTTGATTCGATAAGCCGATACATTGTATACTAGTCGGTTGTGTGCGACATGACCGGATCATTGAATCAAGTGTTGATTTAATGATTTAATGTATAATTATATATTTGATATATTACTTTGCATTAACTAGTATTGGTTCACTTTAAATGGATTTTCTCACTCGGATGTGCGCATTACATATGCGATATGATTTTGTGCACTTGATTATATCATGTTTGATGATACATGTTTACTTGGTTAAGTGCAAAGAATTAAACCATGGTTAAAAGAATGGCTAGGGTTTCATTTCCTTTATTTATTCATTTATTTATTTATTTATTCATTTTGGAAAAGAAGAGAAAAGAATGGTGGCTTTTTTTGGAGTTTAGTTGAAGCTTCATGAAGCTTTGATCAAGTCAACCATTCTTATCTCATCCTTAACCCTAACCATTCCCACTAACCATGATTCATTCTCTACACTTGACTATAGTTAACATTATGATAAGTTTTGATTTTCTATTGTTTTTAAAAATAACTTATCATAAGACTTATCATATCATCTTCATCTTCTTCCATTCTTCAAGTGAAGAAAGCTTCATTTTCATCAATGGTGATTGATGATTAAGAGTGAGAAATCCATTTCTAAAGTCTACCCACTTCCTATTTCTTCATCCTCTACCTCTTGCCAAGTAGTAGAGTGTGTTTACTTCACAAGTTTCATGACTTGGTGAAGTTGTGAGCTTGATTTAGCGATGCCTCGACGTAGATCATCTTCGGCATGGACATCGACGACCTAGCTTGCCCATTCTCCGACGAAGCCGATGCTAGAGCCCGGATTTGATTTGGACAGCGGAAAGGACCTCATCTCGGAGCCGTGGAGGTGGAGGACCGGATCTACAAAGGTTGTATTTCCGTTTCCCATTAGTTAATTGTTAACTAGTTTACTTTTCGCCTAGAATTCTAGCCAACGATCCGTAGTCGGGTTTCTCGGCACCTAGATTTTTTGAAATTGGCATGGTTGATGCCATGTGAGACCTCATTAGGATGCCTAGGAACCCTACAGGAAGAGTTCCAAACAGGATACCGTTGCAGACTCGATGATGGAGGCTGAATACATCGCTACCAACGATGCTGCCATAGTGGCTGTCTAGATGAAGAAGTTCATTACTAAACTTGGTGTGCTTCAGCCCATTAAGCATCCAATACCTTTGTATTATGATAACAATGGAGCTGTGGCTTTGGCCAAAGAACCAAGGTCCCATCAGAAGTCTAGACATATTCTGAGGCGGTATCACCTGATCCGGGAGATAGTCGATCGCCGGGAGATCGAGGTCAGGAGAGTTGATACGAAGGAAAACACTGTAGATCCACTCACGAAGGCCATACCCCAGATTCAATTTGAGAGATTATTCGGGATGTTAGGTATGGGATACTACAACAGCTGGCCTTAGTGCAAGTAGAAGATTGTAAGTTATGTATATGCCTTAGAGGCCATTATTGTACATATGATGTATATTATAGTGGATGCTTGGATATATATAGAGAGGACTTTCTTGCTCGGCATGATAGTATGCTATTTGGTTTCACTTTGTCTTAACATGTTGATTATATTAGTTTACTGTCTTGCTCTCACATGTTGATAAAGCCCTTAGGATATGTACTCGACTACTGGGACTATGATGAGATCATACTAGTGGGGCCATGGTAGTCTATGAGTACATCTTATAATTGTTCCTAGTGGAGGGTGTATCGAGACAGGGCATCGACAAACCAGTGTAGACTAGCGTATACCCATCTTGACCAATATGATGGGCGATGGATGATCCCATATCCATCGGTGTTTGACATCAAAGATGGTGTACGGGTGCTCAGTGGAGACTGGGTACACTGGACGGACTCGCCGAGAACTTCCAGATGGTATTATACCTCACGTCAGATGGCAGTTCTCTGGAGACACTGGTACAGGGTAGTCTGTAGACCCGAGATGGTCATAGAGTCTTGTGTGATTCCCAATGTGCTTTGATTTCCACCTTACCACGTCCAAGAGGGCGTGCAAAACGGTGGCTTTTGGGTACAGTCCCGAATCGCATGGAGGCAATGAGCGATAGGAGGGGTTTCGTCTCTCCCGGTATAGGGAGTTGATGTTGTGCTATGTTCGATTGGCTATAACTGGAAGTCCCTGGCCAGGGCGGATATTAAGTACTACTGATAAGTGTTATCAGTAGGTTGTCGACCTGTTGTGAGCCTCACATCGACACGACTTATCGGTTACTGGGCTCTGATGTTTGCTACCCCTAGACTAGATATGCAACATATTAGACGAAGAGACCGGACTTTACGGTAGTGTTACTGATTGCATTCACAGGTGAATGTACAGGCTTTCATGTTGATCATTTGATCGCTCAATACCGAGGTGGCTGTTACATTTAGCTGACCGCTTGCAGCTTGTGGGTGTTTGATATGATCATCACCTACTGCCCGCGTATTGACGATTCTTTAGAGTCCTACACAGAGCTTTCTTGAATCAGGCAAACCGGAGTAGGAGCACATATGTGATATGTGCGGTACTGAGAATAATACGATATGAGATACCGTATTCTATTCTCGCGATATTTGATATCAGCCGGATCATCGGATCAAGTGTTGATTCGATGAACTGATACAGTTTATATTAGTCGGTTATTTGAGAAACAGCCGGATTGTCGAATCAAGTGTTGATTCGATAATTTAATGTATAATTATATATGAGATATACTACATTACATTATCTAATATTGGCTCGCTTTATTGATTCATTTTCTCCCCGGGTAATACATTGATATATATACGATATATGTTAATTGTATTATTTTATTTTGTTACAAAAATATATTATATATGTGATAAATAATGTTGTAACAAGTTATGTTTACAAATGCAACATGATTAGTGGAGATTAAACATGGTTAGGGTTTGATTTGGGTTAGTCTTTTCTTGAAGCTTCTAGAAGCTTTTGTTTTGTTTTAAGCAAAGATATTATGTGTTGATATTTTGGAGATATTATTTAACCCAACACAAACCCTTAACCCTAGTAAACTCTCTACATGAGTTAATGCTTCATATTATTAACTCAAGGTTCATTTGTAAGCATAATAATTTTTCATTATTCATCACAAAAGAAATCATCTTCTTCTTCCTCCTCAAAAAGCTTTCTAGCTTTTGCTTTTGTGATGGATTAGTGTGAGATCTTGAGAAAAAAAGAGAGCATAATTCCTACTTCATCATCCTCATCTAATCTAGGCAATTAGATTAGGGTGTTCACTTCATTAATACTTGATTAGAGAAGTAAGAGCTTGAGTTAAAGAAACTTCAAGGTAGAACATCTTCGAAAAGGAAGACTTCAAGAAAGCATGGATCATTCGGGTTGTGGAGCCTCTCTTGAGTCCGGGAGATCATGGATCGCGGCGAAGGGACTACTACTCGGAGCTTATGAAGCGAAAGAGCGGACTACAATGGTTGTAATCCCTATCTCTTAGTTGTAAAGATGTTTACTTGCATGTTTAACCCGAATTATCAAGCAAAGATCCTCGCTTTAGGTTGTTCGGCACGTCTAAATTTTAAATCGGGCATGGTTGATGCCTTATAGACGCTTGTGACAGTGTTTAGTAACCCTACAGGTGCGCATATGTGTGGACTTTCGGGATCTCAACAAAGCTTGCCCAAAGGACGACTTCCCAGTACCGGTCACTAAGCTAATGATAGATAACACGTCCACTCACGTAGTCTTCTCCTTCAAGAATGGCTCATCGGGATACAATCAGATAAAGATGCATCCCGAGGATCAGAAGCATACCGCTTTCTGGACCCCTTTGGGCATATTCTGCTACAAGGTGATGCCTTTCGGTCTAAAGAACGCCAGTGCCACCGATCAGAGGGCCATGACGAAGATTTTCGTTGATCTCATACATGAAATCGTGGAATGCTATATCGACGACCTCGTAGTTAAAAGCAAATCATACAAGGAACATTTAGAGTATCTGAAGATCGTTTTTCAACGCCTTCGGAAATACAACTTGAAGATGAACCCTCTCAACTGCGCGTTCGTAGTTTTCTCGAGCAAGTTCCTGGGATTCATCGTCCGACACCAAGACATCGAAATAGACCCATCGAAGATCAAGGCAATCATGGAAATGCCTCCACCAAGGACTCTCAAGCAATTGCAGTCTCTCCAAGGGAAACTCGCATATATCCGACGATTCATTGCTAATCTCTCCGGCAAGTGCCGTCCTTACAGTCACCTAATGAAGAAGGGGACCCCGTTCGTCTGGGACCGCAAATGCCAAAGCGCACTGGACGAAATAGAGCAATACCTGCAGAATTCGCCAGTATTGGCCTCTCCCGTTAAAGGAAAACCTCTTGACCTGTATATAACAGCCCTCGAAGGATCCTTAGGCGCGCTATGCGCACAAGAGAACGACCAAGGGAAAGAGAGAGCCCTCTACTATTTGAGTCAAGTTCTCCTGGGGGCAGAAAATAATTACTTCCCCATTGAAAAACACTGCCTGGCGTTGATCTTCGCGATAACGAAGCTCAGACACTACGAGTTGGCACATGAGGTCCATCTCATATCAAAGGTGGATCTTCTTAAATATTTGATGTCAAAAACTATATTAACAGGACGGCTCGCTAAATTGGCCCTGGTCTTGATGGAGTTCTCGATAACTTATCATCCCCTCAAGGTAGTGAAAGGCCAACCTGTTGGAGATAGTGCCCTCAGAGTCAATTATTAGGTCACAGGTACGTGATTACAATGATTGATGAAGGACATATCCCGGTAGGACAGTCTTACTCGAGATGATAGTATGCTATCTGGTTTACCTTTATCATCGTGTACTGCTTTAAGTGACCTGACAAGTCGCTATTACACGTTGGTAGAGCCCCTAGGATTCTTGCTTGACCACCAGCAGTATGAGGGCGATCATATAAGTGGGAGCTGGGGTCTATAAGCACATCCTTAAATGGTCCCTAGTCGTGTGAGTTTTGAGACAGGGCATCGATACTCCAGAGTAGACTAGTGTATACAGTCGAGACCCCGACGAGGGGCGGTGGCCGGTCTCACAAGCCATTGGTGTCAGTTGGATCACCTAAGATGTATACAGGTGCTCATTGGGTTATGAGTACACCGGACAGGACTCGCCGGGAACATGCTAGTTGGTCATATACCAGACGTCAGATGGCAGTTCCCTGGTGACATGTGTGCAGGTTAGTTCATCGACCTGGGGATCGTCATTTGTCTCGTGTGAGTTCCCACTGTACTTTGATTACTACCCTACCACGGCTCAAAGGAGTCGTGCAAACAGGCTTTAGTTGGGTACAGTCTCGAGACACATGGAGGCAGTGAGCGTATCTTCAGGGGTTCGTCTCTCTCGGTATTGGGGGTGAGGTCGTGCTGTGTCTAGGAGAGCCATTACACGAAGCCCTCGGCCGAGGCAAGGAGATTTACTGGTAGGTATTCCAGTAGTATCTCAGGGTGTTCTGGACTACACTCCGACACGACTTGTACCGCTTTTGGGGGTCTGACTTTTACCAACCCCCTAGGCCCGCCATGCGATACTCATAGACGAACGGACCGGACTGTACGGATATTGTCACTGACAGGCTCAGTAGGGAGTCAAGCTGAGTTCACTCACAGACGTCCCTTTTGGTCAATACCTGGTAGCCCGTTATGTATTGGCTTATACCTCTAACGTGCTAGTGGTTAAATCCACAACCAAGGTGTTGTTGAGTCTTTAGAGTCCCCCACATTCAGTTACTCAGCTTTCGGGCGAAAAGTTGTAGAGGCTGTATGGAGATATGGCAAGGTCCGATCAGATACGTGCGGTATTGCACGGATCAGGATCGGACAGTTTGTACTATAGGCCGTATGGTTATATGGAAGGGTTCGATCAGATACGTGCGGCATTGCACGGATCAGGATCGAACAGATATTACTAGCCGGTTTTGGTATAAGCCGGATTCTAGTATAGTACAGTGGAGATTCTGTCTCATTGCATTTGTATTTCGGTCGGAATACAAATGCGGGTGTGTATGCACAGTATCGGGGTTTTCCTGTAATTTATTACGGGACCAGTTTTCTGGAGTTGCCAGTTTGCTTTTCGTTTCGGCCGATTTCCTTTGTATCGTTCATTGGCCGAAGATTGGTGGAGGAGGGCTTATTTGCATTGTTGCAAATAAGTATTTGTGGAGGGGTTCTTTGCATATTGTTTTATCATGATAGCTTTTCATTGACCTTGACTTCTTGACTTCTTCTTGTCATGATAGCTTGACTTTTAGTGGTCATCATGGTTGTTGATGATGAGGTTGGTGGAAGGTGGTTGAGTGTGGGTTTTGATTTGGTGATCATTTCCTTTTGCATGATAGCCTTCTCTCTTTCTCCTTGGTATTGGATGGCTCTCTCCTTTTTCTATCACACTACACTCTCATTCTCCCCTCTCCAAATTTACCATGGCCGGCCAAAGCCTAAGGGGGCTGTCCAGATTTTTGCATGTGGGATTTTTGCTCTTTTGCTTTTGTAAAATCCCACAAGTCCCTCCACATTGTTCTCATATCATTTCCTCCACTAAAAGGCAATTCCTACAACCCCAAAATGAGACTTGTACACCATATTCTACAGCAAATCTTGGGCACGTCGACTAGCCAGCTTCGTGCCCGAGTTGCCTCGGCATTGAGGTGGGAGCCCGTAAAAGAAGTAGGCGGTGTGGTGCACTTCCGGCGACGAGGAGGAGACGGGACATTCCGCAGGAGATCGGGACGACGACGAGAAGACCGGAGGACTCGGATCTGTCGGTATATCTCTCTTCCCATTCTTGTAGATAGCTAGGACAAGTTAGTGGTTCGATCCGGGTATTAGTGCGCGGCAGTTTGCCAGTTCAAGTAAAATTTAAAGTTTATCACCGCTTCCGTATTTGGCCGTCGGATTGACGGCCGGGGCGCCGCCGTGCACTTACAGTGGTATCAGAGCCTCACCATTAACTTAGTCTAGCTTGGTTCAATGTGTTTTGCATTTCCGATCGACCAAAATTCCAAAATCTACATTTTTCAAAGCGACAGTTTTCTGTTGAAATTTTTTGGTCTCCAAAAATTTTTCAGGTTGTATAAAATTGATGTACTGGAGACCACTAGGCTACTGTATAATTTCGACAGGGTGGATCGACAGTGGAGGCGCGGAACCGCGGCCAAAACCCCCTTTGGGCCGCGGTTCCGCCGCGCACTGTGGAGATCCCTGCACCAAATTTCTACAGTGTCTTTGTGGGCTTAAAATATGGGTTTTGGAATAATAATTTTGGGCCCAGAATTTCCTGATCTGCTACAGTAATGCTTGGGGGCCCACTTGTTAAAATTTGATTGATCGGATATTTTAAACACATTATTTCACAGTATTTACATTATATCTGCGACCGTGAATGTCACTCGATCGGTAAATCCGGTCTAACTGCTATAGCCCGGTTAGACGGATTTGCGAACGTGATTTTCACGTTGATGTTCTGTTTTTGCTGTGATGTTGCGGATCGGTCGTGGGGGATAGCCTGGATGCAATGCTAGTACAGTTGTTGTTGTATTATGTACATTTGATATTGCGGGGCGAGCGTCCGACATGTGGACTGCCGTCACTGCCTGATTGTATTATTTTTTTTAGGGCACGGCCAGGTTGCTGTCGATGTACCCGTTGTATGTATATTTTACTTTCTGTACTAGGATTGCCCCGCGGAGGGGTGCACGGATAGCCGGATTCTGGAGGGCAACAAGCCCGCATCTCATGGCATTGAGACGGAGGGGGCTTCACTCTAGGATTGGCGGGCTATTCGCCGCACTCGTAGGGGGTACAGGTTGACCCAAGAGGGGTGCCCAAGTTACCGGATTCCGTGAAGTGCTGGGTGGTCCATTCACGGAGCTGAAGGGGGCTGCCTCGCTTCAGGTTTTGGCGGGTGACTTGCCGCGCCCGTAGGGGTCTAGGATTTCATTGCACAGGCTATCCACACGACCAGGGGAACGTCGGGTTTCAGCGGCTCTGTGAAACCCGGGGATCCCAGATATCTGTATTGTTCTGTGATGCTGTACATTTCTGTGATGTTGCATTTTATTCACGCCTTGAGCGAAATATAATATATTGGTATATATATTAGTAGATGTTGTATATGTTTTGCATCCGCGCTAGTCCAGTCCCCGCTCTGTCGTTAGTTAGCTAACCTAACGAGTAATGACGGGACCCAGTGGTGAATGCGGATGGCATATACGTACGTCATATTATTTTCGTTCTTTGTGGTGTGATCAATTGATGGGACTGCGTTGATTCGGATCAATGCAAGTTAAAAACAAACCTAATCTGATGTTGTTGGAACACTTTTTCAAAAAGCTGTTATTGCAAGGACGTTCTCTTTTGTTTTGCACAGTGATATTCAGTTATGAATATCCAGCACCTCAGTCGACGAGGCAAGGGCCGAGATCCCTTCACCGAGAGTGACCCCTTGGACAAAAGTTTGCGTCAGGGCATTAACTTCACTATAGCCGATTACTTTTGGTTTGCACCGTGGTATTCAGTTGGAATATCCTGCACCCCATTCTGCGGGGAAAGAGCCGAGATACCTTCACCGGGAGTGACCTCTTTAGCGGAAGTTGTCGTCACTATATTTCTAAAAAGCTATCTGTTCCTTCGACGATATCAAGTTCATTACGTTAAAGGTTTTCGCCAGAAACCATTCGTAGCCCTCCATCATTTCAGTTAAATATTCGGTAGTATTCAAGCTATGTATTTTGACCTCACGCCGAGGCATAGTGTTTGGTAGCTGCCGGGTATTTATCTGTTGCATAGATAGATGCGTTGGTTTGGGACAGTCGTACTACTATTTTGGCCTACGTCAAGGGTATGTACGGGTGGGTTCAAATTAACCTGGATAATGATGGGCAGAACTTGACATGTGACTTATGATATTTTGACCTCACGCCAAGGTCATAAGAGCATGGGGCAGAAATCACATCGGGAGTTTCAAAAGAACTGAAACTTGCCAGATATGCGCATACCTTCTGGTGTGTGATGACGTGAGCGGATTCCGTCACGTTATCATGCGATGATAGTTGGATCCCGATTCCCACTGATGAGTTGGTTTACTCCTCGGGTGTTCCCGACTAATTCTTCTTTCAGGTTTGGAGGAGAATTTGAGGTACAGTGGGAGGTTTCCTGATTAGATAAATTGGTAACCATTCTGATCTAGGTTAGAGTGCACGCTGAGTGTTTCTTTTCTCTCTCTCTTTGGTAGCGACCATTGACCCGACCCTAAGACTATGACTCAGTGACCAAGTTGACCGAACCTTCTTAAACACTGGCTTTTGGATTGTCAGAGTTGCAAACCTCATTGCCACTCCTACTTTTACCCTTTTCTCCAGGACACCCCGTATTACTACGAATGTCCACTTCCATTGGACAAAACCATCGTATGGTTAGATACGAACTCGAAGGAATTTATTCGAGGATGGTTTCAGGTTCTGGAGGAAACGGATAGGATTATTCAGTTGTCTTTTCCTTTTACCTTCTCTCAGGTTGCGAGTACTCCTTGGTTTAGGAGATAGTACACCTATTACGCAAATTGGATAGTCTTCTTCCAAACCATAGGCTGGTGCCGACTGGTAGGGAATGAAGAAAACCAATTAGCATAACGATGGTGTACAGAAGGTATTAAGTTCAGACAAAGCAAGGGATTAGTAAGAGGGCAAAGTAAATTGCAACAGATATTTACGACCAAACCAAGTATTCCTTCGCCAATCCTAAAATCACCTTTGTGTTTCTCCAGGACACTCCGTATCACTACGAAGATCCACAGTTTATTGGATACTCTATCGTATGGTTGTATACGAACTCGAAAGGAACTTGTTCCAGTTCGGGGATGGATTCTGGTCCAGGAGAAATAGGAATAAGGTTTATTCGGTTGTATTTTATCTTCACCCTCTCTCATTGCGAGTGTTCCTAGGATTGGGACAGTACACCTATTATGCTTATTGGATAGTCTTCTTCCAAACCATAGGCTGGTGGCGAACGGTAGGGAAGGAAGAAAACCATTTGGCCTAAGGGGTGTGCAGAAGGTAATGACTAAAGACATATAAAGGGATTTGGAGAGGTGGCAAAGAAATATACGGTTACAATTGTGAATATGATAATGGAAGAGGCATTACTAGGAATACCAGGATACCCCATCGAAACATTTCAATGTTTCAGTTTCACTGTGTACTATTAAAAGAAAACTGATTTCCCGATTAGATACTTACTCCAGGGTATGTATTTACCAGGTTTGATTCTCACATCTGTATGGTTTTACAGATGATGAGTGGGAGTAAGTTATTGGGAACTGGGTGATCATCCTCATTCTATCGGGATTCGTTGTAATCGGTGATATTTGAGGAAATCACCTGGGCTGTTTGCCGGTCGGCAAATATTTGGTTTTGAATATCCTCTGTTATGCACTAATTTCAAATTGATATATATGTACGTCTATTTTCATAGAGTGAGATATACCTTTTGAAATTATGTCTACGACATTTACCTATATCAGTGGATGGTTAGGTAAGGAGCATTAAGCAGCGGTGTAATTCTTCTTGACCATAAGTACAGTTTTCAACCTACGACACACAGTGAATGAGTAATCAGACTCAAGGGACTTATACAGAGTATTGTATGTTGTCCAGGGTCCATCAGGACAGAGGGGTTGGTCCTCGTACTATATTCGGTTTACTTATGACTTCTCTAGTTTTTAGACAGGTGTTTCGCGGAAACACAGGGTCTGAATGTTGAGAAGTTATAGGTATTTGAATAAAGTAGAGAACCAGGTATTGCAAGTATCGGGATTCTTCAAAGTGATCGAAGATGTAGATACTTGTCAATGGTATTCAGTTGATAGTGATGATAAAGAGATCTTGCTTCTCTTTCAGGTTACTCATAATTGGAAGCATTCCTAAGTTGAGTAACGCTGATAGGCCTCCTTCCATTAAGTTGACATGCACTGGAGACAGCTGCATGATTTGAATCTGGTTCAATTAAATCAGTGCCTCTGTTTCTATATTGGATATAGAACAGTTCATATCTTAACGTTGTTAAGGTACGGGGAGTTGTCCGGTTTATGATTAAAACCAGACACTGGACAACTCAAGGCACGTTTCTGTAATGGCTGTTTGTGGGTTGACCCAGGCTATAACGAGGGTTGACTTTCTACCATCTGGATGAACAATAGCAATATTGTTCCAGACTCGCCACAGTTTTATTAAAAATGGATTTTTTCAGAAAACAGTAGTGGGAGTATGGTAGAACTGGAAGTGATTCCAGAACCACAAACGATTACTGAAGATTTGATAAGGAACCTAAAGATTCAATCTGGATTGACATTCCATTGGCCACTCCGCAGATAAGTTGGGTAACTTCAGGCACCCGAGAGGTACTCCGGTAGCCTCAAGGACGGTGACAGGGAAGTTCTTGTTTACCCACAATTACCATTGCTGTTGTTCCAGGCTGCGAGACCCGGTGGGAGGATGAGTATAGCGTCGTTCTAAACTAGTTTTAGAAGTGTACGTCTATATGACTCTGCCAGAGGGTTGTCGTAGTCAGTGGGAGCAGCGGAAGAATTGGTGGACAGGTAGCTTATGTCTATTTATAGACTAAAGCAGATGTAGCGGAGATAGATCATCTATTTCTGACGTGACAGTCATAGGTTTGACTTCATCAGAATAGGGGATGGATCTGTTGAGAAGGTAGTAGGGTATGATATCCTGGTATTTGGATGACATACACAGAGTAGGAAAAGAAACTCCTATACTACAATCGGTTATACTTTGGTCGTCACACAGTGGTTTCTCCATAAAGGAAATGGATTTTATATCAGACATACTGGTTACTAGATCTATGGTTTTAGATCTAGATTTGGGTGGTTTCCCAATCTGGGTACTTAGACAGCATTCTATGAGTATTTAGGATGAACGAATCCTGGCATGGTAGTGTACCTGCAGGCGATGGAGTCACCCTCTCTAAAGGTATCTTACAGACTAAAGTGGAGAGGGATGTGCATGGTTGGCAGATCACTTGCTTAGGAAATTGAGTCAATCATGAGATGACAAGTACCACACCAGATGTTGTTCTTGCACTAGATGCAATAAGTTGACATTGATCCAATCGTGGAGAAACGGTCGGAAGCAGTTTTAGAACATAAGTGGATGTTCTAGGGATATGATAACGATAGCCTCATGCATGAGACAGTTATCATTCCAGGCTTCCAAGGTGACATGGACGACAAGGAGGTTGTCAGAGTTATAGTTTTCCTTCTGATGAAGGGCAGTATTTTGGACAGGTGGTCCAAGGCAATACTGAGGGAGGCATGGCGCAGGACACTGATTAAGTTCAGTTGTCGATACAGTCTAAGAAGTTTGGATTTGATGTTCATTTATGAGCTAGGTCCCATCAGACATCCAGACATATTCTAAGACAGGTATTGCTCATTTCGGGAGATGGGTTTCTCCGCGAACTTGAGATATAGAGAGACATAGAAAGAAACAACTAGGCGGATCCACTCACTGAGGCTATTCCTCGAACGCAATAGTTTCGCAAACGAGCTTTGTGAGACTGACTAGTAGAGGAGTTGGGTGTTCGGTATCACACGGGCTGTGAGTATGCGACATCGCAATAATTAGCCTTGAGTGCAAGTGGGAGATTGTTGGAGATAGTGCCCTCAGAGTCAATTATTAGGTCACAGGTACGTGATTACAATGATTGATGGAGGACATATCCCGGTAGGACAGTCTTACTCGAGATGATAGTATGCTATCTGGTTTACCTTTATCATCGTGTACTGCTTTAAGTGACCTGACAAGTCGCTATTACACGTTGGTAGAGCCCCTAGGATTCTTGCTTGACCACCAGCAGTATGAGGGCGATCATATAAGTGGGAGCTGGGGTCTATAAGCACATCCTTAAATGGTCCCTAGTCGTGTGAGTTTCGAGACAGGGCATCGATACTCCAGAGTAGACTAGTGTAAACAGTCGAGACCCCGACGAGGGGCGGTGGCCGGTCTCACAAGCCATTGGTGTCAGTTGGATCAACTAAGATGTATACAGGTGCTCATTGGGTTATGAGTACACCGGACAGGACTCGCCGGGAACATGCTAGTTGGTCATATACCAGACGTCAGATGGCAGTTCCCTGGTGACATGTGTGCAGGTTAGTTCATCGACCTGGGGATCGTCATTTGTCTCGTGTGAGTTCCCATTGTACTTCGATTACTACCCTACCACGGCTCAAAGGAGTCGTGCAAACAGGTTTTAGTTGGGTACAGTCCCGAGCCACATGGAGGCAGTGAGCGTATCTTCAGGGGTTCGTCTCTCCCGATATTGGGGGTGAGGTCGTGCTGTGTCTAGGAGAGCCATTACACGAAGCCCTCGGCCGAGGCAAGGAGATTTACTGGTAGGTATTCCAGTAGTATCTCAGGGTGTTCTGGGCTACACTCCGACACGACTTGTACCGCTTTTGGGGGTCTGACTTTTACCAACCCCCTAGGCCCGCCATGCGATACTCATAGACGAACGGACCGGACTGTACGGATATTGTCACTGACAGGCTCAGTAGGGAGTCAAGCTGAGTTCACTCACAGACGTTCCTTTTGGTCAATACCTGGTAGCCCTTTATGTATTGGCTTATACCTCTAACGTGCTAGTGGTTAAATCCACAACCAAGGTGTTGTTGAGTCTTTAGAGTCCCCCACATTCAGTTACTCAGCTTTCGGGCGAAAAGTTGTAGAGGCCGTATGGAGATATGGCAAGGTCCGATCAGATACGTGCGGTATTGCACGGATCAGGAACGGACAGTTTGTACTATAGGCCGTATGGTTATATGGCAGGGTTCGATCAGATACGTGCGGCATTGCACGGATCAGGATCGAACAGATATTACTAGCCGGTTTTGGTATAAGCCGGATTCTAGTATAGTACAGTGGAGATTCTGTCTCATTGCATTTGTATTTCGGTCGGAATAAAAATGCGGGTGTGTATGCACAGTATCGGGGTTTTCCTGTAATTTATTATGGGACCCGTTTTCCGGAGTTGCCAGTTTGCTTTTCGTTTCGGCCGATTTCCTTTGTATCGTTCATTGGCCGAAGATTGGTGGAGGAGGGCTTATTTGCATTGTTGCAATTAAGTATTTGTGGAGGGGTTCTTTGCATATTGTTTTACCATGATAGCTTTTCATTGACCTTGACTTCTTGACTTCTTCTTGTCATGATAGCTTGACTTTTAGTGGTCATCATGGTTGTTGATGATGAGGTTGGTGGAAGGTGGTTGAGTGTGGGTTTTGATTTGGTGATCATTTCCTTTTGCATGATAGCCTTCTCTCTTTCTCCTTGGTATTGGATGGCTCTCTCCTTTTTCTATCACACTACACTCTCATTCTCCCCTCTCCAAATTTACCATGGCCGGCCAAAGCCTAAGGGGGCTGTCCAGATTTTTGCATGTGGGATTTTTGCTCTTTTGCTTTTGTAAAATCCCACAAGTCCCTCCACATTGTTCTCATATCATTTCCTCCACTAAAAGGCAATTCCTACAACCCCAAAATGAGACTTGTACACCATATCCTATAGCAAATCTTGGGCACGTCGACTAGCCAGCTTCGTGCCCGAGTTGCCTCGGCATTGAGGTGGGAGCCCGTAAAAGAAGTAAGCGGTGTGGTGCACTTCCGGCGACGAGGAAGAGACGGGACATTCCGCAGGAGATCGGGACGACGACGAGAAGACCGGAGGACTCGGATCTGTCGGTATATCTCTCTTCCCATTCTTGTAGATAGCTAGGACTAGTTAGTGGTTCGATCCGGGTATTAGTGCGCGGCGGTTTTCCAGTTCAAGTAAAATTTAAAGTTTATCACCGCTTCCGCATTTGGCCGTCGGATTGACGGCCGGGGCACCGCCGTGCACTTACACAACCCATCGCTGACTTCCTCGCTGAGCATCTGATACCTACCGATTCTCCTTTGAACTGCGAATTGCCCGACGAGCACGCGTTTGACACGATCGACGGGGAAAGAAGAGAAAATGATACCTGTGGGAACTCTATTTCGATGGAGAGTCTTCCGTGAAGAAGCGCAAACAAAGCACTCCCATAATCAAATCAGGGGTAGGCCTCATCTTCGTGACTCCACAAGGAGGGATAATTCGCTTTGCTTTCTCCTTAACAGAGCCGAGGACGAATAATGAAGCCGAATATGAAGCTTTGATAGCAGGTCTTGAGATCGTTGCCGACATGGGAATCGAGAACCTTCTTATATACGGAGACTCCCAGCTTGTCGTTAGTCAAGTAAATGGCGACTATCAAACGTGCAAGCCAGAGTTGGCGAAATACGGCGAGAGAGTGCAGCAACTGCTGACTCAAATCCCTGCCTACGCCCTAGAGAGCATACCGTGTGTGGAAAATAGCAAGGCGGATGCATTAGCCAAGCTCGCTAAAGAACTGGCCGATGAGAACCTCGATAATGTACGAATCATGGTATAAAGCCGTAGGGTTCTTGCACCGGCAGAAATATCTCCGGAGTCGTCCGAAGAAAAGGGAGCGACCGAACAAACGACTCTAAAAATAAAAGGCCAGGAAAAGGCTATGGATTGGAGAGAAGTCTTTATAGACTACTTCAAATCTCGTCGAAAACCTGAAGACGTGTCCTCAAGACATCAGCTTATGAAACGAGCTCTATCCTTCGCCTTTGTCAATGGTACTCTATATAAAAGATCATTCGACTCCCTGTGGCTAAGATGCCTGGGACCTGAAGAAGCAAAGTTAGTTGTCCAAGAAACTCACGACGGACTCTGTGGTTCTCACCAAGCCGGGCCAAAGATGAAGCTGAAGATCAAAAGGATGGGCTAGTATTGTCCCACGATGATCCAAGACTACCTCGAATATGCGAAGTAGTGCCACTTGTGCCAGATTCACAGGGATTTTATCCACCAACATATAAATCCACTACACCCAACGGTGGCCAGTTGGCCGTTTGAAATGTGGGGAACTGACATAATCGGCCCCATCGAACCAGCGTCGTCCAGAGGACATCACTTCATATTGGCAACAACCGATTACTTCTCCAAGTGGGCAGAAGCAGTACCACTAAGAGAAGTGAAGACGGAGAATATCCTCCATTTCTTCAAGACACACGTCATTTATCGGTTTGGCACTCCGCGACGGATTATCTCCGATAACGGGCCAGCCTATAGAAGCCATAAAATTAGTCGCTTTGCACAGCAGCATAATATAAACTGGAGATACTCTTCGGTCTATAAACCCCGAGCTAACAGTCTAGCTGAGGCTTTCAACAAGACCTTAACAAAGATCATGAAAAAGACGGTGTCTCGAAATAAGAGGGACTGGCATGAGAGACTGCATGAAGCTCTCTAGGCATATCGAACTACGTTCAAAACAGTCACGAACACAACGCCATATGCACTGGTATTCGGCACAGAAGCGGTACTCCCTCTCGAGATAGAGTTACCATCTCTACGAGTGGTGGTTCACTACGAGCTAACAGACGAAGAAAATGCCCACCTTCTGCTGGAGGAACTTGATGCCCTTGATGAAACCCGAATCATGGCGCCAAAAAATCTGGAGGCTTATAAAGAGAAGATGACACGCTCATATGAGAGATTAACGAGGCCGAGAACATTCCGCCAAGGCAAACTCGTGCTAGTGGTCAAAAGACCTATGATCCCCAATCGTGCCAAGTGGGGGAAATTCGAGCCGAACTATGAAGGCCCGTATATCATAGTCAAAGTTTACCAAGGTGGAGCCTAGCTACTCATGGACATGCATGGTGAAAGACCTTTCAGGCCAATAAACGGTCGCTTCCTAAAAAAATACTACGACTGACGAGTCACGGCCTAGGTCAACGATAGATGACGACGCCTATGTCAGATCGCTATCTTCTTTAGTCCAAACTCTATAAGTAGTAGCCGGCTATCGGACCGGAACATCCTTAAACTAACAATGGAACACTATGTCCTAGAAATGGTGTCGGACCGAAACGTCCTCAAACTAACGATGGACCACTATGTCTTAAAACTGGCTGTTGACCGACACATCGATAAACTACTACGGACCGCAGCATCCCAAGGCTGACACAAAAAAAAACGGTATGTCCATAAGCAAAATAGGCACACGGATGAAAACCCAAAAGGGCTCCGTGAGTAAAAACAACAGGGCTACCGGCGAGTTTTGTGAAAACCCGAAAGGGCGCAATCTCGTTAAAAGACACTGGCAAGGCCCTCTCGACCTTGTGAGGAAAAACCACCGGCGTGAGATCCTTACGACTCACAAGGGAGCAACACGATTAGGGATCCCCACGAATCCTAAGGAGAAGCTAAACTTACGAGATCCTCACGACTCGTACGGGGAATTCCCCTTTGAGACACTCACGGCTCATAGGATTCAAAAGCCTTAAGCTATAGGGATCTAAACCTGTTCTTAAGCTATCACAACCTCCAGTATGCCTTACAAGCGGTTCAATATTGACCCTTGTATACAATCCACGGGCGCAAATAAACATTTCCCTAACAAAGTCCCACCCGTGACTGAGGATATGTTTACACAGTGTACAGCCCTTGTAAGTCCTCTCGACTTATAAGTAGAAAATACTCTTGTAAGATCCTTACGACTTATAATAAGAGAACACACACTTAGGAATCCTCACGATCCCTAAGGAGAAAACACGCTTATGAGATCCTCACGACTTGTAGGAAGAAATACCTTCATGAGACCTTTACGGTTCATGAAGTCAAAAGCCTTAGTCGACAGGATCCTAACCCTATTTACTAAGCCACCTTTGTTCGACATCGACAAAGGCAAATGATGATTCGCACCTGGCAATATCCCAGTTGTAGCGATTCTGATGCCTAAATCGGTATCAAATCCCAAATTCGCAGCGAAAAGCCGGCAATTTACAAATGCATATGAAATAGCCGAAATGATGGGGCAACTTGCAACAAAATCAGCATGTAAAAATGTATGCATATAAAATAGCCGAAATGATTGGGCAACTCGTAATAAAAAGCAGCGGGTAAATAAAATAAATAGTCGAAATGATTGGGCACCGCGAAAAATAGTTGAAATGATTAGGCAATCGCGATTTTCGCGATATAAAAGATGAAATGATAGAGCATCGTGAAAAGAAAATATACAAAATGAAACTTTTTGCCCTACAGGTGAGTTCACATCGATCCCTGTATACAATCCAGGGGAACAAATAAAGAGGGAGCCAAACCATCCTCTCAGGCTCCGTCCGAAAGAGAGCCAAGTCTCGACGGTTCACAGACAGCTTGGAGATCATCTCAACATTCGTCCTATTACAACAGACGTAACATCAGCAAATCGGAACAGTGGCAAAATTCCCAGTTCCATGACTCAGCGGTGCACTGACAACCGAGAATCAACCCCCGAGTCCGTGAAAAGCGGATAAAGTCAATCAATCCTGCTTTCGTGGAACACGGCTTATGTCAATCCTGACCCTGTGAGAAGCGTCCAGAGCGGATCCAGATCCTTTTAAAACACGGCTTATGTCAATCCTGACCCCGTGGGAAGCAACCAAAGCAAATCCTGGTTTCGTGGAACACGGCTTATGTCAACCCTGACCCCGTGAGAAATGTCCAGAGTGGATATTGGTCCTTGCGGAACAAGGCTTATGTCAATCCTGACCCCGTAGGAAGCATCCAGAGCAAATCATGGTCACGTGGAACACGGCCTATGTTAATCCTGACCCAGTGGGAAGCGTCCAGAGAGGAACACGGCTTATGTCAATCTTGACACCGTGAGAAGCGTCCAGAGCGGATCATGGTCCATACGAAACACGGCTTATGTCAATCCTGACCCTGTGGGAAGCATCCAGACAAAATCCTGGCTTCGTAGAACACGGCTTATGTCAATCCTGACCCTATGAGAAGCGTCCAGAGTGGATCTTGGTCCTTGCGGAACACGGCTTATGTCAATCCTGACCCCGTGGGAAGCATCCAGAGAAAATCCTGGTCATGTGGAACACGGCCTATGTCAATCCAGACCCCGTGGGAAGCGTCCAGAGCGGATCCTGGTCCATGCGGAACACGGCTTATGTCAATCCTGACCCGTGGGAAGAAACCAGAGCAAATCTTAGTTTCGTGGAACACGGCTTATGTCAATCCTGACCCCGTGAGAAGCGTCCATAGCGGATCCTGGTCCTTGCGGAACACGGCTTATGTTAATCCTGACCCCGTGGGAAGCATCCAGAGCAAATCCTGGTTGTAGAACACAGCTTATGTCAATCAAGACCCTGTGAGTAGCGTCCAGAGCGGATCCTAGTCCTTGCGGAACACGGCTTATGTCAATCTTGACCCCGTGGGAAGCATCCAGAGCAAATCCTGGTTTTGTGGAACATAGCTTATGTCAATCCTAACCCCGTGAGAAGCATCCAGAGCGGATCCGGGTCCTTGCGGAACACGGCTTATGTTAATCCTGACCCCGTGGGAAGCATCCAGAGCAAATCCTGGTTTCGTGGAACACGGCTTATGTCAATCCTGACCCGTGAGAAGCGTCCAGAGCGGATCCTGGTCCTTACGGAACACAGCTTATGTTAATCCTGACCCCGTGGGAAGCATGCAGAGCGAATCCTGGTTTCATGGAGCACGGCTTATGTCAATCCTAACATCGTGAGAAGCGTCCAGAGCGGATCCTGGTCGTTGCGGAACATGGCTTATGTCAATCCTGACCCGTGGAAAGCATCAAGAGCAAATCCTGGTTTCGTGGAACACGGCTTATATAAATCCTGACCCCGTGAGAAGTGTCCAGAGTGGGTCCTGGTCCTTGTGGAACACGGCTTATGTCAATCCTGACCCCGTGGGAAGCATCCAGAGCAAATCCTGGTCATGTGGATCATGGCCTATGTCAATCCTGACCCGTGGGAAGCGTCCATAGCGGATCCTGGTCCTTGCGGAGCATGGCTTATGTCAATCCTGACCCCGTAGGAAGCATCCAGAGCAAATCCTGGTTTCGTGGAGCACGGCTTATGTCAATCCTGACACGTGAGAAGCGTCAAGAGCGGATCCTGGTCCTTGCGGAACACGGCTTATGTTAATCCTGACCCCGTGGGAAGCATCCCGAGCAAATCCTGGTTTCGTGGAACACGGCTTATGTCTATCCTGACCCCGTGAGAAGCGTCCAGAGCGGATCCTGGTCCTTGCGAAACACGGCTAGTATCAATCCTGACCCCGTGGGAAGCATCCAGAGCAAATCCTGGTTTCGTAGAACATGGCTTATATCAATCCTGACCCCGTGAGAAGCATCAAAAGCGGATCTTGGTCCTCGCGGAACACGGCTTATGTCAATCCTGACCCCGTGGGAAGCATCTAGAGCAAATCCTGGTTTCATGGAACACGGCTTATGTCAATCCTGATCCCGTGAGAAGCGTCCAGAGCGGATCCTGGTCCTTGGGGAACACGGCTTATGTCAATCCTGACCCTGTGGGAAGCATCCAGAGCAAAACCTGGTTTCGTGGAAAATGGCTTATGTCAATCCTGACCCCGTGAGAAGCGTCCAGAGTGGATCCTGGTCCATGCGAAACACGGCTTATGTCAATCCTGACCCCGCGGGAAGAATCTAGAGCAAATCCCGGTTTCGTGGAACCCGGCTTATGTCAATCCTGACCCATGAGAAACGTCCAGAGCGGATCCTGGTCCTTGCGGAACACGGCTTATGTCAATCCTGACCCGTGGGAAGCATCCAGAGCAAATCCTAGTTTCGTGGAACACGGATTATATCAATCCTGACCCCGTGAGAAGCATCCAGAGTGAATCCTGGTTTCGTAGAACACGACTTATGTCAATCCTGACCCCGTGGGAAGCATCCCGAGCAAATCCTGGTTTCGTGGAACACGGCTTATGTCAATCCTGACCCCGTGAGAAGCGTCCAGAGCGGATCCTGGTCCTTGCGAAACACGGCTAGTATCAATCCTGACCCCGTGGGAAGCATCCAGAGCAAATCCTGGTTTCGTAGAACACGGCTTATATCAATCCTGACCCCGTGAGAAGCATCCAAAGCGGATCTTGGTCCTCGCGGAACACGGCTTATGTCAATCCTGACCCCGTGGGAAGCATCCAGAGCAAATCCTGGTTTCATGGAACACGGCTTATGTCAATCCTGATCCCGTGAGAAGCGTCCAGAGCGGATCCTGATCCTTGGGGAACACGGCTTATGTCAATCCTGACCCTGTGGGAAGCATCCAGAGCAAAACCTGGTTTCATGGAAAATGGCTTATGTCAATCCTGACCCCGTGAGAAGCGTCCAGAGTGGATCCTGGTCCATGCGAAACACGGCTTATGTCAATCCTGACCCCACGGGAAGAATCTAGAGCAAATCCCGGTTTCGTGGAACCCGGCTTATGTCAATCCTGACCCATGAGAAACGTCCAGAGCGGATCCTGGTCCTTGCGGAACACGGCTTATGTCAATCCTGACCCCGTGGGAAGCATCCAGAGCAAATCCTGGTTTCGTGGAACATGGATTATATCAATCCTGACCCCGTGAGAAGCATCCAGAGTGAATCCTGGTTTCGTAGAACACGACTTATGTCAATCCTGACCCCGTGGGAAGCATCCAGAGCAAATCCTGGTTTCGTAGAACATGGCTTATGTCAATCCTGACCTCATGAGAAGCATCCAGAGCGGATCCTGGTCCTTGTAGAACACGGCTTATGTCAATCCTAACCCCGTGGGAAGTATCCAGAGCAAATCCTGGTTTCGTGGAACACGGATTATGTCAATCCTGACCCCGTGAGAAGCGTCTAGAGCGGAACCTGGTCCTTGCGGAACACGGCTTATATCAACCCTGACCCCATGGGAAGCATCCAGAGCAAATCCTGGTCCTATAGAACACAGCTAAAGTCAATCTTAACCGCATGGGAAATGGCCAGAGCAACCCCTGACCCCGTGAAATGCGGATAATGTCAACCTCATCCATCACTTACGGGTCCTCTCGACTCGTAAGGGTGAAAACTCTTTTATGAGATCCTTACGACTCTCAAGAGATAACGCACTTAGGAATTCTCACGATTCTTAAGGAGAAATTACACATACGGGATCCTCTCTACCTGTAGGGAGAAAATTCTTTATGAGACCCTCACGGCTCATAAAGTTGAAAAGTCATAGGAGGCAGATCCTAACCCTGACTCCTAAGCCATCGCTGTCCTGCAAGGAGATCAAAACAGATTATCCACAAAATGCATTTTCTAAAAGGGACACACCATCATGAAGAAAAATATGTCTTTTATTCATGAATCAAAATGAATACAAAGTACAATTTATGAAAGAATAAAAAAAATACTCTCATTCAGGAGTATGTACAAAAGAAGAATAGAAAAAATATGCAATTCTTCAAGCCGGCGGATGATTTAATAGGTTTGCCAGTTCATCCTGTAGGGTTCCTAGGCACACTTGTGAAGGTTCATAACGCATCAAACATGCACGAATAAAATTTTACATGTGCCGAACAACCCAAAGACAGGATCTTTGCTAGTTTATTAAGGTTAAGCATACAAGATTACATCTTTTAAGCTAAGTGTGAGGGATTACAACCTTTGTAGTCCGCTCCTTCACTTCACAAGCTCCGAGTAGAAGTCCCTTCGCCGCGATCCACGATCTCCCGGACTCAAGAGAGGCTCCACGACTCGAACGATCCATGCTAGCTTGAAGTGTTCCAAATCTCCGATGATCTACGTCGAAGTATCAATAACTCAAGCTTTCTCACTCTAAAGAGATGAACACACTTATCTCATTGGCTAGATGAGATGAGGATGAGAGAGTAGTATTTATGCTTTCTTTTTAAATCATTTTCTCATAATTTATCATCACAAAATGAATTTCTAGTGAGCTCAAAATCAAGAGAGAAGAAGATGATCATGGAAATGATAAAATCCTTTTGTGATGAATAGAAAGAAATCTATATGATTGATATATAAACCATGGTAAAGGATGAGTGGCTAAGAGTTTGTAGAGAATAAACTAGAGTTAGGGTTTGGTTGGGTTAGCAATGAGTCATCAACAAATATCTTAACCATGACAAAAGAAAAAGCTTCTAGAAAGTGCAAGAAGCAACTAACCCTAATCAAACCCTAACCTCATTTAATCATCCTTAAACTTGTTTAATAATAAATCATATCATGTCACAATAATATATATCACATATATATTATATATTTGCAACAAAAGAAAATAATACAATTAACATATATCGCATATATATCAATGTATTGTCCAGTGAGAAAATGAAATAATAAAGCAAGCCAATATTAGATAATGTAATAATATATCATATATATTATTATACATTAAATCATCGAATCAACACTTGATCCGACGATCCGGCTATATCGAATATAACCAACTAATATTTCATGTACCGATTCATCGAATCAACACTTGATCCGATGTCCCGGTTCATATCTAAATATCGCGAGAATATAATACGGTATCTCATATCGCATTATTCTCGGTCCTGCACATATCACATATGTGCCTCTACACTGTTTCGCCTGAGCCAAGAAACCTCTGTGTAGGACTCTAAAGAATCGTCAATACGCCGGTAGCAGGTGATGATCATATCAAACACCCACAAGCTGCAAGCGGTCAGCTAAACGTAACAGCCACCCAGGTATTGAGCGATCAGAAGATCAACAAGCTAGCCTGTGCGTTCTCCTGTGAATCCAATCATTAACACTCCCGTACTGTCCGGTCTGTTCGTCTGATATGTCGCATATCAAGTCTAGGGGCGGTAAACGTCAGACCCCAGTAACCGATAAGTCATGTCGATGTGTGGCTCATAACGGGTCGAGAAACTACTAGTAACACTTACCAGTAAATCTCTATATCAGCCCTGGCCAGGGACTTCCAGTTATAGCCAATCGAACACAGCACAACATCAACTTCCTATACCGGGAGAGACGAATCCCCTCCTATCGCTCATTGCCTCCATGTGATTCGGGACGGTACCCAAAAGCCACCGTTTTGCACGCCCTCTTGGTCGTGGTAAGGTGGAAATCAAAGCACAGTGGGAATCACACAAGACACTATGACAATCTCGGGTCTACAGACTACCCTGTACCAGTGTCACCGGAGAACTGCCATCTGACGTGTGGTATATCACCATCTGGGAGTTCTCGGTGAGTCCGTCCAGTGTACCCAGTCTCCACTGAGCACCCGTACACCATCTCTGATGTCAAACACCGATGGATATGGGATCATCCATCGCCCATCATATGGGTCAAGATGCGTATACGCTAGTCTACTCTGGTGTATCGATGCCCTGTCTCGATATACCCTCGACTAGGAACAGTTATACGATGTACTCATCGACTACCGTGGCCCCACTAGTATGATCTCATCATAGTCCCAGTAGTCGAGTACAGATCCTAAGGGCTTTATCAACATGTGAGAGAAAGACAATAAACCAATACAAGTCAACATGTTAAGATAAAGTGAAACCAAATAGCATACTATCATGACGAGCAAGAAAGTCCTCTCTGTATATATCCAAGCATCCATTATAATATACATCATATGTACAACAATAGCCTCTAGGGCATATACATAACTAACAATCTCCCACTTGCACTAAGGCCAGCTGCTGTAGTATCTCATACCTAGCATCCCGAATAATCTCTCAAACTGTATCTGGGGAATAGCCTTCGTGAATGGATCCGCAGTGTTGTCCTTCGTATCTACTCTCCTGACCTCGATCTCCCTGCGATCAACTATCTCCCTGATCAGGTGATACCGCCTCAGAATATGTCTGGACTTCTGATGGGATCTGGGTTCCTTGGCTAAAGCCACAGCTCCATTGTTATCGCAATACAGAGGTATTGGATGCTCAATGGATGGAACCACACCAAGTTGACTAATGAACTTCTTCATCCAGACAGCCTCTTTGGCAGCATCGTTGGAAGCGATGTATTCAGCCTCCATCGTCGAGTCTGCAACGGTATCCTGTTTGGACCTCTTCCAACATACCGCCCCTCCATTGAGGGTAAAGACAAAACCCAAATGCGACTTAGAGTCGTCCTTATCACTTTGGAAGCTGGAATCGGTAAAGGACTCGACCTGGAGTTCTCCGTTACCATACACCAAGAACATCTCCTTAGTCCTTCGTAAGTACTTGAGAATGTTCTTCACAGCTGTCCAGTGACTCTCTCCAGGATCTGCTTGATACCGACTCACTACGCTTAGTGAGTATGCTACATCGGGTCTGGTACATAGCATCGCATACATGATAGAGCCTACTGCCGAAGCATAGGGTATCCCTTGCATGCGAGCTCTCTCCAAATCAGTCTTGGGAGACATCTCTTTGGAGAGAGTGAGTCCAGAGATCGTGGGTTGGTTCCTACGCTTGGATTCTTCCATACTAAACCTCTTTAGTATGGTGTCAATGTACCTGGATTGGGACAATCCCAGTATCCGTTTAGATCTATCTCTATAGATCATGATCCCCAATATGCAGGAGGCATTACCTAGATCTTTCATTGAGAATCTCTATGATAAGAAGAGCTTGACTGATTGCAGCATAGGAATATCATTTCCTATCAAGAATATGTCATCCACGTACAATACGAGGAAGACAACCTTACCCTCTGCTACCTTCATACAGATACAAGGTTCATCTATATTTTTGATGAAGTCAAACTCTTTGACTACAACATCAAAACATATGTTCCAACTCCGCGATGCTTGCTTTAACCCATAAATGGATTTAAGCAGCTTGCACACCTTTTCGCTGCTCCCACTATCTACAAAGCCCTCTGGCTGAGTCGTGTACACGCTCTCTTCTAAATCACCGTTTAGAAAGGCGGTCTCAACATCCATTTGCCAGATTTCGTAGTCATGGTATGCAGCAATGGCAAGTAAGATCCGGATGGACTTAAGCATAGCCATTGGAGAAAAGGTTTCTTCATAATCCACACCTGGTCGTTGACGAAAACCCTTTGCTACAAGTCTAGCTTTGAAAGTCTTAACTTTTCCATCTACACCAAATTCCTTTTTAAAGATCAACTTGCTCCCTATGGGTTTTACCCCTTCAGGAGCATTTTCCAAAGTCCATACTTTGTTGGTGTACATGGATTCCATCTCAGATCGCATTGCATCCAGCCATTTCACAGAGTCACCACTCGTGATGGCCTGCTCGAAACTAGTCGGTTCATCATCATCCATGATGCAATCCTCGCTTCCACCATCAATGAGAAAACCGTAGTATCTCTCAGGTGGATGAGAAACCCTACTAGATCGGCGGAGAGGCTGGGGTTCGTCGGGTACTACTGAATCTTCCGGTTCCAACAAATCATCAGTTGTAATTTGTGGTGCTGGAACCTCTTCCAGCTCTACCTCTTTGCCACTAATTTCTTTTGCAAGAAATTCCTTTACCAAAAAGGTGGCATATTGAGCAACAAACACTTTTTGTTCCTCAGTGTGGTAGTGAAAATATCCTTGAGAATTCTTTGGATATCCCACAAATTTGCAAAGAACTGATCGTGCCTCGAGTTTGTCCGGATTTTGTCTTTTGACATAGGCCGAACAACCCCATATCTTAACTCGTTTAAAATATGGTCTCTTCCTACTCCATATCTCATATGGTGTGGTAGGTACAGATTTAGACGGAACTAGATTCAATATGTATATGGCTGTCTCACGCGCATACCCCAGAAGGAAATAGGTAACTCAGCTTCGCTCATCATAGATCGCACCATATCTAATAGGGTCCGATTCTTTCGTTCCGATACACCGTTGTGCTGTGGTGTATAAGGAGGAGTAAGCTGAGAGAGAATCCCATTCTCTTTTAGATAATCTAGGAACTCACTGCTTAAGTATTCACCTCCTCGATCAGATCGAAGAATCTTAATACTTTTGCCCGTTTGGTTCTCTACTTCGTGCTTATATTCTCTGAATTTCTCAAAAGCTTCAGACTTGTGTTTCATCAAGAACACATGCCCGTATCTAGAGAGATCGTCAATGAATGTAATGAAGTAGGAAGAACCGTTCCTGGCATGCGTAGACATGGGACCACATACATCATTATGTATTAGTCCTAAGAGTTCAGTAACTCTTTATCCGTGTCCTCTAAACGGAGCTTTGGTCATTTTTCCTTTGAGACATGAATGGCAAGTATCATAAGATGATATTTCGAATGAATTCAAATATCCATCCTTATGAAACTTAGCCAGTCGTGTCGCATTGATATGACCAAGTCTACAATGCCACAAGTAGGATTCGTTCATATCTGAACTTTTCCTCTTGTGTGTGTTTTGTATATTCAGGACTGTATTCTGATTCAGAATGAATATGCCATTATGTAACGAGCCTGATGCAATCAACTTTTGATCTAGGAATATATTCATAATATTATCCTTTACTACAAAATTATATCCTTCTTTACTTAATAAAGAAACTGATATAATATTGCACATCATGTTCGGTATATAATAGCACTCATTTAGAATCAGTGTATTACGACTTGGTAATACAAGGTGATATTCGCTAACTGCTTTGGCTACAATACTTGCACCGTTCCCTACTTGAACGGAATGATCACCTTTTCCCAGTTCTCTACCTTTCCGTAGCCCATGTAACAATTTACATATGTAGGATCCTGATCCGGTATCCAATACCCAGGACGTAGGGTGAACTGAGAAACAGTTCTCAATAACTAACACACCTGAAGAAGATGCATCAACATGCATGTTCTTTTGGGCGGCGTGAGAATCCAGATATTCTCCTGTTTCCTGTTCTGTCTTATAACTCTTATAAGAAAGAACGGGTCCAACGTTCCCTTGCTCAGTACAATAATCGGGTTCAGTCAATACATCCATATTATTATCTTGATTATGACCTGACATGGTCGCTACCTGGAGAGAGAGAGAAGAAAACACTTTACCGTATGCTCTTGCAAGATTAGATTGGTTATTGTCTTATCTAATCAGGATGTCTCCCACTGTTTTTATCAAATCTACCTTCAAACCCAAAAAAGTAAGATTCGCCGGGATTAATTACACCCTACAATTTCGTCAATCTTTCAGCCAGATCAGTGTCGGTACTTGAGGGAGGTTCCCCGTGCTATCGCACGGACCTAATTAAAGTAAACCTCATTTTCCCAGAGGCGTAACCCCGTTAACACTTTTCTAGACACCTACTTGATCGGCTAATTGTCCTGTGTAAAACTCTTCCAGGAGTAACTCTTACTCGCAGTGGGTATCGGGAACCAACTGTCTCATAGGAGGTATGCAATCTCATTGCAGATTTCAACGCTTGAAATTCCCGATAATATTTTGCCCCTAGCGATCTATGACCTTGACTAAGTCAACAAACCATAAATTGCAAGTCAAGTTCAACTCGTACATTTCCCGATTGAATTAAACCCACCCGTACGACCCTTGACTAAGTCAACAAGGCCGTGCGAGTATCCTAATCCAATCACATCTCATGTTTTAACAGATAAACACTACTTAGCTACCGTACACTACGCCTTGACTAAGTCAACAAACATAGCACGAATACTAAATAATATCTATCTGAAATGACGGAGGGCTACGCAGGTTTTTCAGAAAACCTTGAGCGTAATGAACTTGATATCGTCGTAGAATCATGTGTTTTTGAAAAGGAGTGTTTTTGAGGCTTTTCTTAGTTTCCCTAAAGCGGTCACTCCCGGTGAAGGGATCGTCGGCCCTTTCCTCATCGAATAAGGTGCAGGATATATCATATATAACGCTGTGCAAAGAAAAACTCTAAAAGCAATCAAAAGACAAACCGCATTTTGTAGCATCTGCCAGTTTCGCTAAAGAGGTCACTCCCGGTGAAGGGATCTCGGCTCTTTCCTCATCGAATAAGGTGCAGGGCATATCATATATAACGCTGTGCAAAGCAAAACCGTAGCTACCCTTTTTATAAAGTTTTGATTCTACAACATCTCTAGGTTTCTTTTCTTTTTGTTAATCTCATAAATAAAATCCCATCAGCTTATGCTTCCTAAGCATCACAGAAGAAACGAAAGAAATAATATTTATATATCAGCATATATATATAGTATAAGCATTCGTCTCAGGCAGTAATATGATCTCATCACAGAACATTGCAGCAGAAGAACATATATGAAATATTGGATATACTAGGACGTCCGTGTTTTCAATACGAGCCTGTATAAAACACGGATTCCACGGTCGCGACGAATAGCCAAACCCACATCCCAAGACCCCTACGAGAGCGGCAAGTAACACTGCCAATTCTAGGGTTAGGAGACCCGGTCTCGACTCCTCGAGATGGCCTCCCACTGGACCCTAGAACCCGGTTACTTGTGCTCCCCTCCTTAGGTCTATCTAATGCAGAAAAGTAAATAATATACAACGGTGACATCATCCGCAACCTAGAAATGCCCCAAATAAAAGAATATTACATTACAAAAGAATTTTACATGAATGAAAATAAAAACCCTCATCTCACATAAAACCACCGGCTATTCAGAACACGACGATCCAATATAACATATCACAACAACATATAATATCACATATCATCAACATAAGTAAATATGCGCATCCCAATTGTCGTTGACATATAGCAACGAAACCGGCGATATCACATATTACACTTACGGTCACAGAAAAGAAAGTGTAAAACTACAACATTTGGAATCCACAATCACTTTAGACATCGTAAATCCGAAATATCACATACTTCGCATTTCATGCCTAACTCTATGAATTCCACATATTGTATCACATTCCAGATAAATAGACAGTATTAAACTTTTCGAACAGATAATAAAATACCCAAAATTTCCCTAAGTGCTCAACATTTGAGCGTAGTTCAAATAATCCCAGAATATGTCATAGTACCAGTGATCCAGCCGTAGAAGGGTCAAGCCAACGCCTCACATGTGGCACGCCGTACTGCCCCAAACCCGAAGGTTCAAAAGGCAGTTCAAGACGGTCACATAATCGAGTTAAGGTTTGTTGTCTTCTAGAGGGTCCACCGCTTAACTTGTACAATTTTTCCGAAAGAGTTAAACCCGATAAAAATTCAACACTTGAAAGTTTGCCGTGCCGGGATAAAGTGGGTTAATGATATCCGTTCAAATAGTTTAACAATTTCTAAATATCCGGAAAGGAATACGAATTTAAATATTCCGATCGAATCTACTATTACAAAACAAACCCCAGAATATTCAACACTTGAGTCACATTAAAAATACCCAGAAGCATAAACAAGTACCTACAGATATTACCATGAAGCCACGTGTCCCAATTCCACAATTCCGCCGCGGAACCGCCGCGAAAACCATGTTTTCGCCGCGGTTCTGCCGCGGTTTAGTGGAGTTGTGGGCCCGTGTTTCATGGTAATTCTTAGAATTCCCTGCTGATTTTTTTTATTTTTAATTCAGAAAAATCCCAGATTTTGAAAAATTTCCAGAGAGGGGGTTATTTTCGTCGGTTCGGGTTCGATCGGAGTTTTAACTTCGTAAACACATCGCCTAATGCTCTAGCTAGGCTCTGATACCACTGTAGGGTTCCTAGGCACACTTGTGAAGGTTCATAATGCATCAAACATGCACGAATAAAATTTTACATGTGCCGAACAACCCAAAGACAGGATCTTTGCTAGATTATTAGGGTTAAGCATACAAGATTACATCTTTTAAGCTAAGTGTGAGGGATTACAACCTTTGTAGTCTGCTCCTTCGCTTCACAAGCTCCGAGTAGAAGTCCCTTCGCCGCGATCCACGATCTCCCGGACTCAAGAGAGACTCCACGACTCGAACGATCCATGCTAGCTTGAAGTGTTCCAAATCTCCGATGATCTACGTCGAAGTATCAATAACTCAAGCTTTCTCACTCTAAAGAGATGAACACACTTATCTCATGGGCTAGATGAGATATGGATGAGAGGGTAGTATTTATGCTTTCTTTTTAAATCATTTTCTCATAATTTATCATCAAAAAATGAATTTCTAGTGAGCTCAAAATCAAGAGAGAAGAAGATGATCATGGAAATGATAAAATCCTTTTGCGATGAATAGAAAGAAATCTATATGATTGATATATAAACCATGGTCAAGGATGAGTGGCTAAGAGTTTGTAGAGAATAAACTAGAGTTAGGGTTTGGTTGGGTTAGCAATGAGTCATCAACAAATATCTTAACCATGACAAAAAAAAAGCTTCTAGAAAGTGCAAGAAGCAACTAACCCTAATCAAACCCTAACCTCATTTAATCATCCTTAAACATGTTTAATAATAAATCATATCATGTCACAATAATATATATCACATATATATTATATATTTGCAACAAAAGAAAATAATACAATTAACATATATCGCATATATATCAATGTATCGTCCAGTGAGAAAATGAAATAATAAAGCAAGCCAATATTAGATAATGTAATAATATATCATATATATTATTATACATTAAATCATCGAATATAACCGACTAATATTTCATGTACCGATTCATCGAATCAACACTTGATCCGATGTCCCGGTTCATATCTAAATATCGCGAGAATATAATACGGTATCTCATATCGCATTATTCTCGGTCCTGCACATATCACATATGTGTCTCTACTCCGTTTCGCCTGAGCCAAGAAACCTCTGTGTAGGACTCTAAAGAATCGTCAATACGCCGGTAGCAGGTGATGATCATATCAAATACCCACAAGCTGCAAGCGGTCAGCTAAACGTAACAGCCACCCAGGTATTGAGCGATCAGAAGATCAACAAGCTAGCCTGTGCGTTCTCCTGTGAATCCAATCAGTAACACTCCCGTACAGTCCGGTCTGTTCGTCTGATATGTCGCATATCAAGTCTAGGGGTGGTATACGTCAGACCCCAGTAACCGATAAGTCGTGTCGATGTGTGGCTCATAACGGGTCGAGAAACTACTAGTAACACTAACCAGTAAATCTCTATATCAGCCCTGGCCAGGGACTTCCAGTTATAGCCAATCGAACACAGCACAACATCAACTCCTTATACCGGGAGAGACGAATCCCCTCCTATCGCTCATTGCCTCCATGTGATTCGGGACTGTACCCAAAAGCCACCGTTTTGCACGCCCTCTTGGACGTGGTAAGGTGGAAATCAAAGCACAGTGGGAATCACACAAGACACTATGACGATCTCGGGTCTACAGACTACCCTGTACCAGTGTCACCGGAGAACTGCCATCTGACGTGTGGTATATCACCATCTGGGAGTTCTCGGCGAGTCCGTCCAGTGTACCCATTCTCCACTGAGCACCCGTACACCATCTCTGATGTCAAACACCGATGGATATGGGATCATCCATCGCCCATCATATAGGTCAAGATGCGTATACGCTAGTCTACTCTGGTGTATCGATGCCCTGTCTCGATATACCCTCGACTAGGAACAGTTATAGGATGTACTCATCGACTACCGTGGCCCCACTAGTATGATGTCATCATAGTCCCAGTAGTCGAGTACAGATCCTAAGGGCTTTATCAACATGTGAGAGAAAGACAATAAACCAATACAAGTCAACATGTTAAGATAAAGTGAAACCAAATAGCATACTATCATGACGAGCAAGAAAGTCCTCTTTGTATATATCCAAGCATCCATTATAATATACATCATATGTACAACAATGGCCTCTAGGGCATATACATAACTAACACATCCTTTATCCACTGGGCCTCAGCTTCATGATTTATTATCGTGAAGAAACGGGCCTTCGCTTGAGCCTGTTGGGCCTGGTACGAGGCAAGTTGACTTTCTGGCTCCTTTTCAGTAAACTTTTGAACTTCGACCATTTCGCGAGTGAAAATGACGTCTTTATCAATGGCTACCACCTCCCTGATAGCTTCTTGAAGCACCGGCCAAAGTTCATATGCCTGAGTGGCCTTGGCCATAAGATTAGCTTGAAGTTCCCCCAGTGCGGTTGAAGCCAACTTCCTCTCTGAAAATGTTCGGCCGAGCCTCTTCTCGCATGACAGCATATTCGCAGCGCACCGCTCAATGAGCCCCCGGAAGCTCACCTTCGCAGCCACAACCTCTGAAAGAAGACGCGAGCACTCAAGGGTATATAAACAAGCCTCCATTCGACGACAATACTCGACCCTAAGAAAGTACAAAATATGGGAGGCAACAAGGAGAGTCTTGGATATGTATCCTATCAAGCGTGCACTCGCAACTATATGTCTGTTTAAAAGGAAATGATACCCAAAACACTGATGTGTAGACAACATAACAATAGTGTTCACACTTAAAGAAAATTCCCATGGGAAAATATAAAAGCTCATCTACATAAACAAGATGCACGTATGTGTACACGACATACATGAAAATTCAACAAAAAGCATGCAACAACCAATGATAAGAAGAGTACATTAATTTAAACATACTACGCTACCAACAAAAGGTCACCAAACAAAGAATCAGTGGTACAGGGGTTAACAAAACAAAATACAAGATTTTCTAGCTCCCTCTCCGCCTTCTCCAGCATATCAAAACGACGATTTTCACGAGGAGTTGCTTCCCACAGATTGGCGTCATGTTCATTCGTAAAAGCAGACATAATAGCCCACCGAGCTCTTATCTGGCCCAACAGATGAACTGAGCAATCTTTCAGAGCTTGGGTAATCAAGCACGCCTCATAGAAACAGCCGAGCTTGTCTTCGGCAGCATCAAGGATCGCCAGGGTCATCTCTGCCGGGTGAGGAAGGATGTCAGCAAGCACGACAAGAAAGATAGTCCGAAGCTAAATGCAGCCCATTGGAAGAGGAGATCCCCTACGAATTGGGAGTTCATACGTCACCGCGTCATATTCGGCATCAGTGAGAAGGGGATCCACTAGTCTCGCAGCAAAGCGAGGAATCATCTCCTCAACGGGCACTTCCCATGGTTGTCGACGGGCATGGGGGCGGTTGCAAGCCATAGCACTTAGTTGTTTTCTCAAGATGGCTACCCTAAATTATAAATGGATTTAACTATAAAGAGAGAAAGAAACTCATGGATCTAGGTTATAAAAGGGAGCATTCAATGCTGTACACGGAAAATATTGCATGATGGAACTATTTCCAAGGCCCAGAAAAAGGAAAAGGCATTAGAAATCAAAGAAGTGGAACTATTTCCCAGGTTCCCTTTCTGCATTCAATGTTGTACACAGAAAATATGGCATGGGAAATTAAATAATCCCCAATAGTACCTCACATACTAAACATGTGAGCAGCAACAACAATATGATAGAATTTCATAAAGAAGGCATGCAAACAAAAAAGGGAAAGGAAGACTTATCATTCATACTTTGAAAGTTCGTACAAAAATAAGAGAAAATGTTACAATGGTAAGACATCAAATCCGGGACACGGATTGACGAATTCAAAAGTAATGCTGTCTAAAATGTTTCTGGCCTCTCTGGCCATTCTCGTGTGCTTCCTCTCGCGCTCGCAAGCGTCGGGAACTCCGCTGATGTCCTCCACCCTCCGTTAGCCAGAGAGTATCGCAGCCTGTTGGAAAGCTTGATGCAGAATATCAACAAGATTGTTTCGCCTTTTCTTTGAGATTAGGCCTATCAGATACACTGAGTGTACCTTATCTTCGGCATCATCCAAGGCCTTAAGCGGCATGCCTGCATAGAATAAAAGAAGTGCTTCCCAGATCACTCTCATAATGAGTTTCAAAAGAGAAGAGCGAGGAGAGAGTAGTCGTCCGTTGTACTCGTTGAAGCGGCTCATGATCTTAACACACTGAGCGTTGGTGAATTCCTGGTTCTGGCTGCGGCCTAGTGCGCGAATGTCTCCGTAAGAAATGATCTCGTCAAGATCATACAAATGGGCAGCCATAGTATCTAAAATAAAGATCAGTGAGAATTTAATGGATAAACCGATCAAGAAGAAAGCTTGTTAAAATGAATAGTGAATTGCAAAGAACTCTACACATTCCCCAAGGAGAAAACCCACTGCAAGAACTCTATGCAAATCATGAAGGGTCTCTTTGGAAGCATTTTCGCAAAGAACAACTCAAGGCAAAAACATCCCAAGAAGTTCTCTGTGAAGAAATAAGTTCTTTAAAGGAATTAAATTCCCAGAAAATTGCCAGAGCTAAGCTCTTGGAAAAGGAATTAAATTCCAGAGAGAAACAAAGGCCGTCATCAAACCCCTAAGATCAGAAAAATGCCTACCAATAGGGTTTGGTATCCAGAGATTGTGCACTCTTAAAGATTAGAAAGATGGGTTCTTATTAAAGGGAAAAACGCTTGATGTAGATTTAAAATCCAAAGAAAATTTCTACAAAAAGTTCTTTGGCTGTTCAAAACCATTACCTGATGAAAGGATTCTTTCTTGGAACAGAGTTAAACTCTGAAAGGTTTTTGGGACAGAGAACCGAGCTCTGGGAAAAAGAATTAAATTCTCAAAGGAAAATGAACAAAGAAGAAGATGAAATAGTGGAGGCGCTTATGAAGAAACCCCTGCATTTATAGGATGTGATGGGAAACGGTTCATCTGCCCTCTTCCCTAGGCAGATCCAACGGCCACAAAAGATGACGGCATTGCACTCACGTGCAAACACGTGAGAACAACGCTGTAGGAGAATTTGTTCCCTCATAAAATTTCGAGAAGGAAACCCTAATGGGGCATCACGTGATCACACGTGACCAAGGGTCACGTGTTGACACGTGATGGTTTCCTGAGAACTCTGTTATAATAGAATTGAATTCTAATCAACAGGAGTCACGTGCCCACACGTTATGGGCCTTTAAACCCACTGAAAGGGATTAAAAGATATAATAAAATAGCAGGGAAAAACCCCAATGGAGCATCACATGCTCACACGTGACCAAGGGTCACGTGCTGACACGCGATGATTCCTTAGTTCTTTAAAACAGCAGAATTAAATTCTGGTTAAAATGTTAATCAAGGCGGGTCACATGTCAACACGTGATGGGTTCCTAAGCTCTTTAATTAATAGAATTAAATTTTATTTAAATGATCAAACAGTGTGATCACGTGCCAACACGTGATAGGTTTTTAAGCCTTCAGAACTATTAGAATTAAATTCTAATTAAGAAGGAATCGAGAACCCTAACTGGAAAATATCTCTCTAAATCTTTCCAACCAAAAAAAGATTGTGCTCTGTAAAGTGAAGCACTATTTGATTAAAAATCCAATGGTGATTAAAAATCAGCAATTTATAGAAATATTTTATACAAGGAAAGATTTTCCTTAAATTCACCAAGAATAACAAACAGAATATATTTTGGATAAAAAATCCAATGGTGAATAAAATTCACTGAGTGATCTAAAAGATCATATTGGTTACAAAATCAATTAAAAATTTTCAATGAAAAATTGACTAAACAAACTGATTCTTTTTTTCTCCTATAAATAGGAGCCAAGAAGAGAAGAGAAGGGGCCTTGGAATTTTTTTAGAAAAATACAACAACAGAGAGAAAAAAGAAGAGAATTTAATTCTCTAAAGAGAAAAGAAGATTTCTTCAGAAGAGAAAAGAAAGCCTAGGTGAGAAAGGGGAAAGAGATCTAAGCTCTATAAAACAAAAGAGAATTTAATTCTCAAATTAAGAGTTTAATTTTTCTGAATAAGAACTTAGTTCTTCTTTGGTTGAAGATCTGTAGAAGCAGATCTCCCCACAAGTTGAGAATTTAATTCTCGTCGGGGAGATTCTGCCATGCAAAACCAAAACTTAGAGGGAGAATTGAGTTTAAGGAATTGAATTCTCCCAAATTCATAGGAATTTAATTCCTCCAAATGAAACTAGGGTTTAACCCAACATAAGAATTTAATTCTTCCAAATTCATAGGAATTTAATTCCTCCAAATGCAACTAGAGTTTAACCCTACATAAGAATTTAATTCTACCATATATATAGGAATTTTATTCCTTTAAAAAGAATTAGGGTTTAACCCTACATAAGAATTTAATTCTTAAAATAAGAGACTTGAAGCTCTCCATGCATGTAAAGATTAAGTATCCAACATGATCGTGGCAACACGTGACCCTTCATCCCAAGGAACAAAAAGGGAAGAATAAGACATGCTCACGTGCCCCACGTGACCCTTTAATGGACTCCTCAAAATAAGAAGGAATTGGCCCAGAGGCAATGCTTCACGTGCTCACACGTGACCCTCAAAACAAAAGATGACAAATCCAAAGGCAGTACTAATTTATGGGCACCCTCACGTGTCCCCACGTGACCCTTAACAAATCCCTTTAGTATCCAGACGATGGATGCCCATCACGTGCTCACACGTGACCGCCTTAAAGACTAAAAGTGTTTAACACTTATTTGAATATTCTGACAATAAAATAAAGGATGTCTGGCCCCATCTTCATATGCCTCACGTGACCCCACATGACCAATTCAATTTTAGTGTTTAACACTACTTTAAGTGCTTCGTCCCTAGTGTTTAACACTATTTTAAGCGCATCATGTGGGAACACATGATCGCTAAATATTCTCTAGTGTTTAACACTATTTTAAAACCAAGCTTAGCTTAAATTGGTTAGGTTTTTTTTTTCCAGAGGCAAATTTCCCCTTCAAATCAACCTTAAAATCCAAAGCTATAATGAATGGTTAGTGCTCAGCCAGAGACAAAATGTTGTCTGAGCCCCCAAACCCCTGTTTAGCATAGATAAATAATGGGACGGCTGAACCCAGACAAATGTTCAACAGTCCAACAAAGGGCCAACATTTCAAACTTAAGTGGACTTAGCCCATGTTGGCCATAAGTCCTTCAATTCAGATTTAACTGAGCACATGTGCTCATAATCTAATTAATTGAGCTTAGTCCCAAATTAGATTAAAGATCTCCCAATCAAATTTGGTTCAAGGGTACATCTCTTCACTCATTTGATATTTGTCGTTGTAATCCTTCAACGCCTTCAGAGAGGTGACGGGTCCCGACAACCATACATTTCATAGACTATGACGTCTTTAAACTGGACTGTGGGGTCCTTAAACCCATGGACTATGATGTCCTTAATCTCGGACTGTGGGTCCCTTTAAACCCATGGACTATGATGTCCTTAAACTTGGACCACCATGTCCTTAAACTGGAAATGGACTGAGATGTCCTTAAACAAACATTGGACCACCTTGTCCTTAAACTGGTAATCGACCGCAATGTCCTTAAACTAAACAATAGAGCCCAAATGCTCTTTTGTTGGATCAAAACGATCCCGTTAAGTTGATCTTAGTCTGAAATTAGACTAACGTATCATTAACATACGTTTAACTTGATCTTAGGCTCAAATGAGACTAACGTATCCTTAAACCCAACCCCCAAACCCAAATCTAAGAAAATACAGATTTGGACTAGTCCACGCCCTACGGGCGACAACATAAATTAGTCTCCGTGTACAATCCACGGACAACCAAAGACAAAACAAACACCCACGACACGAAGTGACCATCTGGAGAAGGAGAAAGTGGTTACCGCGATGCGGTAGCGTAATTAACTGCAGGTGCTTGCGCCTGCAGGGAAGTACGTCCCCACAATCAAAAATCCCACAACGAGGGGGAATCTGACGAAGTCTGCTACATTGGCCGCATCCGTTTAAACCTTTGATACATGGTGTCATAAATCAACTTAGCATCTTCGGAGAGGTGGACAGATACCACCAATTAGCATCTGCCCCCGAAATTTAGGCGAGACGAACCCACGCGGTCGTGTCTCCGCGTTTCGGAGGAGAACAGTCGGGATCACCAGAGGAGTAAACCAACTCATCAGTGGGAATCGGGATTCAACTATCATCGCATGAGAACTTGATGGAATCCACTCAAGTCACCACACTCCAGAAGGTATGCGGATGCCTGGAAAGTTTCAGTTTCATTAGAAATTCCCGATGTGATTTTTACCCCTAGGACCCAAGTGACCTTAACGAATAATCAACAAATCAAAAGGTCCTAGTCAAGTTCAATCCGTCATTATCTTGATTGCGTTAAACCCACCCGCATGACCCTTGACGAATAATCAACAAACTCATATGACCGTCCTAACCAATCGACATATCCATGCAACAGAAAAGCATTACAGAGCTACCGCACACTACGCCTCGGCGAATAGCAATGACAAACGTAGCGCAAATACTAAGCAATACTAATCTGAAATGATGGAGGGCTACGGCTGGTTTTTGGTGAAAAACCTTTAACGTAATGAACTTGATATCGTTGAAGGAACCAGATAGCTTTTTACAAAAATCAGTGGCGAAAACCTTTGCTAAAGAGGTCACTCCCGGTGAAGGGATCTCAGCTCTTTCCCCATACAATGAGGTGCAGGATATTCCAACTGAATACCTCGATGCAAAGAAAAAAGTAGTCGACTATGGTTAAGTTATTACACTTACGCAAATCTCTGTCCAAGGGGTCACTGTTCATATCAGATTTTTGCATTTTCATACCGCCCAATTTTTATCACATTGCATATCGGTAGATACTCTTGAGCCGTGTTTGCGAGTCAATTGCAGGATACAGGTTCCCGGTTCTCAAACGGAGAAATTCATGAAAAACACAACAAAATCCGGTTCCTGCCAACCACAGATAAAACACGGTCTCCGCTCTTCATCCGTATGTTGCCAGATACCAGTTTAGGAAGACAAAGTGTCAAGTCAATGTCATTCTCATGCACAAGGTTCAATGGTAGCACAAAATCCAAGAGATCTACGGGAGCTCGAGGCAATCATCCACAAAAAAGTCCACCTTTGCTCAATAGAAATTCTGGAAGAAATAGGAATGAATTATTAGAAAATACCCACACCAGACAAGAGGGGACAGGAGAACAGGAAAGTACTCAGAAGCCCACACCCTAAGTCGACTATAGGGGCGCGGATCCGCGGCCATAGGGGGGCTTAGGCGGCGGAACCGCGGCCGTACAGTCAGGTCAGAGCATGGGCTTTTGGGGGCAGTTTGGTCATTGCATCAGGGTTCTGTTGGTTGCCCTAGGGTTTCATTTCTTGGCCTATAAATAGCCCAGAATTTTGTGAAGAAAGGGTCCAATTTTGTATTCTCATTTTGCCTAGTTTTAGTGTTGTTCTTCTTCCTCTTCTCACCTCTTCTCCATTAAACTTGTAGTGAGCTTTTGAGTGAAGAGTGATGAATAAAGAAGACCATTTTTATTATTATCATGCTTGTCTCTTTCTTTACTTGTTATAATTGTTGTAACCTTAAATTCGTTAAGTAGTTGTTGTTATTTCTTTGTTGTTTCTTTCTTCTCTTTTTTCTTTATCCTTACATACGACAATGATACTTACGCTCGATCCTCGCCAAGGTGAGGTCGCAAACAGTTAGTCGTATTCTTCTAATCTCCTTCTTTCTATCTTCATCTTTTGTGTTGTTTTGTTTTTCCTATCATGAAGTGTGAGTAGTTCTTTACTTGTTAGGGTAGGATAAGGGAAGTTTGAGAGAAGGAAATCTCTCTCACTCTTTCCTTGCCCAACAACTTGAATCGACTCCCGTTAATTGAACCGCAATCCGCTCCTTACGGCACCCTATCCTACATGATAGCGGTGATTCCGTAGTGAGACCGGTTGTGGTTGAATTAACCGGAGGTTATGGATAAGAGCCAAGAACGGACGGACAAGCACCAAAAGGAAGACTTATGCGTTGGAAAGCCTAGCTTATACTCGCAAAGTCCTTCCTAGTCGTGCTAATCCCCGTTGTTGCCGATTACCGTAACACCGATATTAAGTGGGGCAACGAAAGATGTGGAGACTCCTAACTCAAACTAACCTAATCCTAACCCTAACAAGCTCTCTTTAAATATCAACTTAACACTTAGATAACCACAACAAAATCTGAACAACCGGACTTAACTCGTCGAAAAACACATAGAAAAAGATTCCCATCTCCCTGCGGAAGACCCGTACTCAACCGGCTAGCTACAAGCGAAACCGTCTTGATTGCGGTATTTTAAACTAAACTTGAACACGCACGTATCCTAATAATCAAATGGCGCCGTTGCCGGGGAGACGGTAGTTTATTTCCTTGTGTAATTTCGGGTTAATTTGTAAGTAAAAAAAAAAAAAACCAAAAAAAATATATACTTTGTAAAAAGAAACCATCTTGTTATTCTTGATTAGTTTTTGTGCAAGTGTGCAGGAAATACGAAGCTCAAGATCGACGCCAAAGACGTTGGAAATACGGAGTTCAAGTACAGTGCCAAAGACGTGGGAAGATAGACCCACATTTTCGCGGCTACACCGCGACGGACAAAAAGAAGCATCCGGTCTACTGTACAAATCTGGAGCAAATACAGTGAGCCATTCAAGATTCAGTACATTCAGACAAGCAGAGGAACCCCAACAGAGAACACCCCAAAATTTCAGAGCCCCAATTCCTCAACCTAGCCGCGGATCCGCGGCCTAAGTAGGTGTTTGGCCGCTGATCCGCGGCCATTCAGTGCCTTCAGGGTGCAATTTTTCTCTCTGTAAGTCTCTCTGCCTCTCTCCACTCCTCTGAACTCCACTGAACTGTGTTTCTGCAGCCTTCTTTACGCAAACTCTTCTCCCCCTTCCAATAAACTGTTTTTGTGGAGGATTCTTTGCGCCGCAAATAAAAATTGTTTGCAGTTGATTTGTTACTGCTTTGCATTTCTTTAATACGGACTTAAGGGGCTTGAAACCAATCCAGATTGGGTGGGGATTTCATCACCCTTCCCAGGACCCCGGAAATCACTAAAGCATATGCATTGTCCATTGTAAATTAAAAAATACTAGACTTCAGCCCTAAGGACTTCGCGCTCATTAGGAGAAGATAAACCTTGTTTAGAACCTCGCTTAACCGTATATTGTTTACGGGGTGTCTAGGAAAGTGTTAAAGGCGCAACCGCCGAAAGAGAAAGGGTTATTTAATTAAGGAACTTCGCAAAAGCGTTGGACAACCTCCCCTTATCTCTGCACTTACCTGGCCTCGTGATCAGTGTATTTTTAAGCCCGTTTCTCGACATTGTTTAACTTCGACAATCAAGTTCAGGAGCAGGTCTAGTAGACCTAGGTTACCCTAGATCTAGGTGTGATTGTGCATATCTTGTTTGTGATTGCTTAAGCCGTATTTCCGTACATACTTCTGTAAATCTCTTTCTAAAAACAAAAAAAAAATCAAAAAATCAAAAAATTTTATAAAAACTTGCCCTTTTGTCGCCAAATCCATTTTCACCCAACACCCATCGCCTTTCTTCATTGACGTTTTCTTACCCTCATCTTCTCCGCTTTGACTATACTAAACTCGTTTAGTGTATGTCCGCTTGGACTCGGGACACTAGCGCCCGTCTAGTCCGCGTTACGTTAGTCGCGACCGACTACGCGATCGACTCCGAAGTCGATACTCCGTCCACTCCTCTTTCTCCCCTTCCTTTGTCGGCCAACTCCGACGTTGACCGGAATTCTGTTCATACATCTTCACCTTCAGCTTCACCAACTTCTTCTTCCGCGATGTCGGGATTTAATCCGAACATCTCGTTGACCACCCCTGGATTGGCTCCACCTCCTACGGAGACCAATCTCCCACCACCTCCGCCTGTTGTAGCGCCGCACCGAATCGCGCTCCAGGATCGTTTCTACCCTACCCGTTCTGCACTTCCCACATGCCTTTCTTTTCCTCCGGCCAATGGGGACAACTTTGAAATTAAGCCCCATTTCATCAACATGCTTCCACGTTTTCATGGGCTTGAATCTGAAGATGCCTATATCTTCATTAACAAATTTCAAAACGTCTGTGCCATGATGAAAACAACCCAGCTGTCGGACGATGCTATACGTCTACGGGTCATTCCGTTCACTTTATGCGATCTCGCAGAAAAATGGCTGTATAGCACCGCTTCCCACTCAATCACCAGCTGGGACGAGTTTGTTAAAGCGTTTCTGAAAAAATTCTACCCAAATCATAAGACCGCAAGAATTCGAAATGAGATCAACCAATTCTCCCAGCTTCCTTCTGAACCCTTCTGGAAGTGCTTTGACCGGTACAAAGACCTTCTTGTTCAGTGTCCTCACCACGGTATAGAGAAATGGCAACTCTGCCAAACCTTATACGAGGGACTGAACCCAGCAACGAAGCAGTTGCTGGAAACCATCTGTCAGGGCCACTTCCTATCCAAATCTGACGAGGAAGCGTGGCAGTTCTTTGACGATCTTGCGGAGCAAACGCTACAGTGGGAGAGCACCAGACCGACTTCTTCTTCTTCTACCTCCACTTCTACCGGTCAGTCTAGGGTAGGAATCCACCAACTCGATGTCTCTATTGCGATGAAAGCTGAAATGGCTGCAATAACACGAAAGCTTGAAGCGATAGAGAGCAAATTTTCTGCTCCTGCCCCCACACCTGTTCTCCCCCTTCGTACCATCTGCGCTTGTTGTTCCGACCCTTCCCACTTGACCGAAGAGTGTCCTTACAATCCACCCTCGCAAGGACAGGATCAGGTTAATGCTGCCTTCCAGCAAAGACCGAGGAATGATCCATACTCTTCCACCTATAATCCCGGTTGGAGGAACCACCCCAATTTCGCCTGGAATCAGAATAAGAATCAATTCCAGGGCAACAATTTCCAAAGGGCCCCTCCGCCGCAACAACAAGCGCAGCAACAAACTCAGTATCAGCAGCCCTTCCAACCCCAACCCTTCCAAAACCAGACGAACAACTTTGAACCGAACAACTCTTTTCCACCAAACAATTTTGTTCCGTCAAACACTGATAAGGTTTCCTCGCTCGAGCGAAGTCTGGAGGCGTTTGTTAAACAATCGACTCAATCCACCGCCAACATCCAGTCTTCGATTCAATCTTTAGTGCAACACACTGCCGCACACGGGCAAAGCATCAAGACCATCGAGGCCCAGATTGCACAGCTGAACGCGGCCTTGAGCGAGCGAGAGAAGGGGAAGCTCCCGTCCCAGCCACTTCCAAATCCCGGCCACCCACATAATGCACATGTTGCTCTTGAACAACAAAACCATAATGTGAGTGCCGTAACCACACTGAGATCGGGGAGGGTGCTGCAAAACAACATTGGCAGACGGATCAACGATGACACCCCGGCCGCTGTTTCTTCTTCTTCTTCTTCTTCTTCTGCTTCTTCTTCTTCTTCTTCGTCTTCTGAGCCTATTCTCCATTCTTCAACAGGCTCTCCTTCCTCTTCTTCTGCTCTGAACGGACCCACTTCTCACTCCACGAAAACACCTATTCTGGGATCCGTTCCAACTCCACAATCTCCTCCTCCAGCATTAGACTCAACCAATTTTCAAAATGTTCCATTTCCAAACCGGTTGAGGTCTAACAAACAAAATCCACAAATGGAGAAGATTTTGGAGTTATTCAAGCAAGTTAACATTAACATTCCTCTTTTAGATGCTGTCCAATAAGTCCCGTCTTACGCGAAAATCTTAAAGGACTTGTGCACGAAAAAGAGGAAGTCTCAGGTACCCAAGAAAGTTTTCTTGGCTAGTGCTGTGAGTGATGCCCTTACCCAATCTTTACCACAAAAACGGAAGGACCCTGGCTGTCCTACGATTTCAATTACTATTGGGGATAAGAACATCAACCGCGCACTATTAGATCTTGGTGCCAGTGTTAACTTGCTTCCGTATTCAGTATACGAGCAATTAGGCGTCGGAGAGCTGAAACCCACCCACTGCACTCTCCAGATGGCCGACCGATCGATCACCCATCCTAGGGGTGAGCTAGAGGATGTGTTAATAAAAGTCGGGGACTTCATATTCCCCGTCGACTTCATTGTCTTAGATACACAGCCTGTAGCTAACCCCCGGAATCAAATTCCGGTGATACTCGGTCGCCCATTTCTCGCAACCTCAAATGCTGTGATCAATTGTCGCAATGGTTCAATGAACCTCTCTTTTGGAAATATGACGATTGAACTCAACATTTTTAGGTTGGGGAATCAGCCCACCGAACCTAATGCTCATATACTGGATGTTTGCTCGATCCAGGAGATCACACCAGAAGAGTGTGAATTCGAGGAGTTTCTGTTTGAACACGATAATCTTGACGCCACTAGTGCGTTTCTCTTCGAACCTGCTGCTGCTTCTACGCCCGACAACGAATACGAGTGTTTCACATTCTTGAACGATCTTAGCCGCGCACAACCCGAGTTTGAATCTTTCGACTTTTCGGATGAGTTACCTGAACCATCCGACTCGGTTGCCTACACTCGTTTTGAACCTTTGCTGGAGTCCTTTGAGTTCGAGACCCTTGCACCAGTATTGCCTTCCATCATTTCACCTCCAATGCTCGAACTCAAGCCGTTGCCGTCTCACCTTAAGTATGCTTACTTAGGTGAGAACGAGACCCTCCCTGTCATCATTTCGGCGTCTCTAGCTCCAGAGCAAGAGAAAGCCCTTCTCGCGGTCTTGCACAGCAACAGGCAAGCTTTTGGCTGGTCCATGGCGGACATCAAGGGGATTAGTCCCCTGATCGTTGAGCATCATATTCATCTGATGGATGATGCCAAACCAGCCCTGGATCCACAAAGACGTCTTAATCCATTCATGAAGGAGGCTGTGAAGAAGGAGATCGTCAAATGTCTAGATAGTGGTATCATTTACCCTATCTCTGATAACCAGTGGGTTAGCCCCATTCACGTTGTCCCCAAGAAGTCGGGAATCACGGTCATAACCAACGAGGCAAATGAGTTAATCCCTACTCGCACCCAAACTGGGTGGCGAGTTTGCATTGATTACAGAAAACTCAACGCCGCAACGCGGATAGACCACTTTCCGCTACCCTTCATTGACCAGATGCTTGAACGATTGGCCGGACATGAGTACTATTGTTTTCTTGATGGCTACTCTGGCTATAATCAAATTCCCATCGCCGAAAAAGACCAGGACAAGACCACTTTCACTTGTCCTTTCGGCACGTTTGCATATCGACGCATGCCCTTTGGGTTATGCAATGCGCCCGCTACCTTCCAGCGGTGTATGATGGGAATTTTTTCGGACATGGTGGAAAAATTTCTGGAGATTTTCATGGATGACTTCTCCATCTTCGGCGACTCCTTTGACGAGTGTTTGCTGCATCTTGACACTGTCCTTACCCGATGTAAGGATAAGAATCTCACTTTGAACTGGGAGAAATGCCACTTCATGGTGCGCGAAGGTATTGTCTTAGGACATATCATCTCGCAAAATGGCATAGAGGTTGACAAAGCAAAGATTGAGGTCATTTCCAATCTGCCTCCTCCCCGATGCGTCAGAGATATCCGAGCCTTCCTTGGCCATGCCGGTTTCTATAGACGGTTTATCAAGGACTTTAGCAAGATTGCTAGGCCCTTGACACTTTTGCTGGCCAAGGACACGCCTTTCGACTTCAACTCGAGCTGTGTGACTGCATTCGAGTCACTGAAACGCTCACTCACTTCTGCTCCCGTTCTCTCTTTTCCTGACTGGACGCACCCATTCGAGATTATGTGCGATGCATCCGACTTTGCCATCGGTGTTGTCCTTGGACAGCACATCAACAAGATGCCGCATGTAATCTATTACGCGAGCCGAACCCTGAACGACGCCCAACTCAATTATACAACGACTGAGAAGGAATTCTTAGCTGTTGTATTTGCTCTAGAAAAGTTCAGGCCCTACCTCATCGGCTCTCCAGTCATTGTCTACACGGACCATTCAGCTTTGCGCCATCTTTTTGCGAAGAAAGATGCAAAATCTCGGTTAATCCGTTGGATCCTCTTGCTTCAAGAGTTTGACCTTGTCATTAAGGACAAACGAGGATGTGAAAACGTGGTTGCCGACCATCTCTCACGACTTCCTTCTTCGCCTTCGCTCCCAATTCCAATTAACGACGTTTTCCCGGATGAACAACTCTTGACAGTATCTTGCGAACCCTGGTTCGCAGATATTGTGAACTATTTGGCCACGGGATTACTACCGACCGAATGGTCGAGTCAGGACAGACTTCGCTTCTTATCCCAAGTAAAACACTTTTACTGGGACGAACCCTACTTGTTCAAGTACTGTCCCGACCAGATTATTCGTCGGTGTGTCCCCGATGAGGAATTCAAGAGTGTGCTGTCATTTTGCCACGATCAAGCGTGTGGCGGGCATTTTGGGCCCAGAAAGACAGCTGAGAAAATCTTGCAATGTGGTTTCCACTGGCCACAACTTTTCAAAGACGCTCATGACTATTGCAAGACTTGCTCCCGGTGCCAACACATGGGCCGGATATCCCGGAGGAACGAGATGCCGCTCCAACCAATCTTGGTTGTGGAGATTTTCGATGTTTGGGGGATAGACTTCATGGGGTCGTTTCCCAGCTCTTTTGGGAACTTGTACATCCTTCTAGCTGTTGATTACGTCTCTAAATGGGTCGAGGCTGTGCCTAGCCGGACTAACGACAACAAGGTTGTCGTTAGGTTCCTTAAAGAAAACATTTTCTCCCGGTTTGGGCACCCCCGAGCGATCATTAGCGACAATGGAAGTCATTTCTGCAATAAAACTTTCGAAGCCTTGATGCGGAAATACTCCATAAATCATAAGCTCTCTACGCCCTACCACCCCCAAACCTGCGGGCAGGCCGAAGTTTCGAATCGGCAAATCAAGCAGATACTGGAGAAGACGGTTTCCAAGAACCGTAAGGATTGGTCTCTGAAACTCACTGATGCCCTTTGGGCATTTAGAACCGCTTATAAGACCGACCTTGGCATGTCTCCCTATCGGCTTGTGTACGGAAAAGCCTGCCACCTTCCTGTCGAAATCGAGCATCGCGCATTTTGGGCGATAAAGGAATTGAATCTGTCTCTTGAGGATGCGGGCAGCCATCGGAAGCTGCAGCTGAACGAACTGAACGAGCTTAGGGATGAGGCTTACGATAACGCGGTTTTCGTTAAGAATCGAACGAAGGTGTTTCACGATAAACACCTTTTGCGCAAAACCTTCATACCTGGTCAGCAGGTACTACTTTACGACACCCGACTTCACTTCCATCCTGGAAAGCTGAGATCTCGCTGGAAAGGGCCGTATTTTGTGCGGAATGTGTATCCGCAGGGCGCTGTGGATTTGGAAAATCCAAAGGACGGTTCACTCTTCAAAGTGAACGGACACTGATGCAAACCGTACTTTAGCGCCGAACCAACAGAGGAGCTCCTGTTCTTACAGGAGCCGGTTTACCCTGAATGATCTTCCTCTGCCTACCTCCAAACTTCGGTTATCCAGCCACGAACAGCGGACACTGTTCCAAATAAGTTTGGGGGTATGTACAAACCGTTTTGTTTATATTTGTGTATATTCTTTTTCTTTTCTTTAAAAACAAAAACAAATAAAATTGGTATATCACTAACCGACAATTTTGAACCTTCAAACTGATCTCTTCATGCAACGACAGTGAGGACACTGTCCAGTTTAAGTTTGGGGGTACGCTCGGTACGCATTTCTTACCTTCGCATTCATATGTATATTTTGCATCTGCATATTTAAATCCATAAAATCCATAAAAATTTGAAAATTTTCTAAAAAATATAAAAACTTTTTGTCAAGTTAGCTTGTGGAAGAATTCGGATTCAACATTCGACGGTTTTTGTTTGAAAAAATAGGAATAACTAGATCTTATGTTTGGATTTTGAAAAACCTGAAAGATAACTCTCCTTTGAAGTTAACTATAGCTGATATACGTCTTTACATCACACTACATGTGTCGTAAGTTTTTGGGAATTAGATGACAAGTCTTTTATGTTTAAAAAAAACTTTTAAACAGATAAATGATTTTCTAAGGATCAAATAGGTTTGTTCTGAAATAAGTAATGTCAAGAATAGTTTATGAAGTAAAGCGAATAGGAAGGAATGTTATTGATGCCGTAATTGGAACTAAGTCTGAAAAATAACCCATCTAAAACTTGATTGGAATGATTACACACCAAACCCACTAAACACGTCTTTTATCCAAAAAATATTTGAACTGCCGGTTATATCTCCGTTCGTATCAAATCATCTGATTTTTACGCCAAACTGTCTTTTGTTTTTGGACCTAGGTAACTTGAGTAATTAAGTCCGCTGGGGTGTTTCTACACCTAATGCCCTAAAACCAACTGGTTTGGGTGCATTGGCCCAAAGCTCGCTAAGAAGCCTAGAAAGTCCAGTTTAAAACAAAGTCAAGCAAGTGTTCTCTCCGAGTTAAAATTCCTAACGGTTCTTTGTGTGAGAATAATCTTGATAAAAGACAGGCTTTTATAAAAATTTTAACGGAGATATGAAGGTTTTATTCTATGATAAAGACTATTGCACGTTCACAGAGGTGTGTATGAAATGAAAACAAGAAAAAGGTGGAGTGAAAAATACGACTTAGTTTCCTGTTATGGAAGATAGAAATTCTGAAGTTGAAACCTTACTGGAAAACGAAACTTGAAAAATGCTTAACTCTTTATAAAACTTATGTGATCCTTTTAAAATTGTTATCTGGGCTTTATTGTGAGACATGATGACTTTATTCGACCTTTCGGGAACTTAACGACACTATTTGCACTGCACGTAAAGACATATAAAATCTGTAGTTAAATAAGAAGCGAGGTGTGAAAAATAAAGGTTCGATGATCTAGACTTAGGATTATAGAATTGTTATTTTCTAAAACAAAACTTTAGGGTTTGAAGCTTAGTTATTTTACAAAACCAACTTAACCGGATTTTGTGGGTAGTATCCGCTGAAAACCCTCAGGAGACAACACTCCTCCTACTAGGGACACCTAGAGGTTTAACGGCTTGTTGCACATGCTCAGTGCAATCGCGTTCCCTGCGAAAGTGAGGTTAGGAAATTTTTTGTGAATAAATGGGCTTTGCTCGGGACGAGCAAATGATAAGTTTGGGGGTATTTGTTCATATCAGATTTTTGCATTTTCATACCGCCCAATTTTTATCACATTGCATATCGATAGATACTCTTGAGCCGTGTTTGCTAGTCAATTGCAGGATACAGGTTCCCGGTTCTCAAACGGAGAAATTCATGAAAAACACAACAAAATCCGGTTCCTGCCAACCACAGATAAAACACGGTCTCCGCTCTTCATCCGTATGTTGCCAGATACCAGTTTAGGAAGACAAAGTGTCAACTCAATGTCATTCTCATGCACAAGGCTCAATGGTAGCACAAAATCCAAGAGATCTACACGGAGCTCGAGGCAATCATCCACAAAAAAGTCCACCTTTGCTCAATAGAAATTCTGGAAGAAATAGGAATGAATTATCAGAAAATACCCACACCAGACAAAAGGGGACAGGAGAACAGGAAAGTACTCAGAAGCCCACACCCTAAGTCGACTATAGGGGCGCGGATCCGCGGCCATAGGGGGGCTTAGGCGGCGGATCCGCGGCCGTACAGTCAGGTCAGAGCATGGGCTTTTGGGGGCAGTTTGGTCATTGCATCAGGGTTCTGTTGGTTGCCCTAGGGTTTCATTTCTTGGCCTATAAATAGCCCAGAATTTTGTGAAGAAAGGGTCTAATTTTGTATTCTCATTTTGCCTAGTTTTAGTGTTGTTCTTCTTCCTCTTCTCACCTCTTCTCCATTAAACTTGTAGTGAGCTTTTGAGTGAAGAGTGATGAATAAAGAAGACCATTTTTATTATTATCATGCTTGTCTCTTTCTTTACTTGTTATAATTGTTGTAACCTTAAATTCGTTAAGTAGTTGTTGTTATTTCTTTGTTGTTTCTTTCTTCTCTTTTTTCTTTATCCTTACATACGACAATGATACTTACGCTCGATCCTCGCCAAGGTGAGGTCGCAAACAGTTAGTCGTATTCTTCTAATCTCCTTCTTTCTATCTTCCTCTTTTGTGTTGTTTTGTTTTTCCTATCATGAAGTGTGAGTAGTTCTTTACTTGTTAGGGTAGGATAAGGGAAGTTTGAGAGAAGGAAATCTCTCTCACTCTTTCCTTGCCCAACAACTTGAATCGACTCCCGTTAATTAAACCACAATCCGCTCCTTACGGCACCCTATCCTATATGATAGCGGTGATTCCGTAGTGAGACCGGTTGTGGTTGAATTAACCGGAGGTTATGGATAAGAGCCAAGAACGGACGGACAAGCACCAAAAGGAAGACTTATGCGTTGGAAAGCCTAGCTTATACTCGCAAAGTCCTTCCTAGTCGTGCTAATCCCCGTTGTTGCCGATTACCGTAACACCGATATTAAGTGGGGCAACGAAAGATGTGGAGACTCCTAACTCAAACTAACCTAATCCTAACCCTAACAAGCTCTCTTTAAATATCAACTTAACACTTTGATAACCACAACAAAATCTGAACAACCGGACTTAACTCGTCGAAAAACACATAGAAAAAGATTCCCATCTCCCTGCGGACGACCCGTACTCAACCGGCTAGCTACAAGCGAAACCGTCTTGATTGCTGTATTTTAAACTAAACTTGAACACGCACGTATCCTAACAATCAGTCACGCCCGATGAAGGGATCTCGGCCTTTGCCTCGTCGAATGAGGTGCTGGATATTCATAACTGAATACCATTGTGCAAAACAAAAGAAAACGTCCTTGTAATAACAGCCTTTTGAAAATTGTTCCAACAATATCGAATAGGTTTGTTTTCCTTGCGTTGATCTGAATCAATGCAATCCCATCAATTGATCACACCGCAAAAGAATGAAAATATAATGTACTTATATGCCATCCGCATTCTCCACTGGGTACCGTCATCATCCGTTAGGTTACTTAACTAATGACAAAGCGGGGACTGGACTAGCGTGGGTGTAAAATATATACAATATCTACTAGTATAAATAACAATATTTAATAATCACTCCAGGAGTGATAAATGCAACATTACAGAAAAGTAATAAGTATCATAGGACAATACAGATAATCTGGGAGCCCCAGGTTTCCTTTGCGCCGCAACTGAAACCTTCCCGTGGTCGTGTGGATAGCTTGTGCAATAAAAACCTAGACCATTATGAGTGCGGCAAGTTACCCGCCAAAACTTGAAGCGAGGCAGCCCCATTCAGCAAAGTGAATGGACCACCCAACACTTCACGGAATCCGGTAACTTGAGCAACCCTCCATGGGTCAACCTGTACCCCCTACGAGTGCGGCAAATAGCCCGCCAATTCTAGAGTGAAGCCCCCTCCGTCTCAAAGCCATGAGATGCGGGCCCGTTTCCCTCTAGAACCTGGCTATCCGTGCACTCCACCTCGGGGTAATCCTAGTACAGAAAAGAAAATATGTACAACGGGTATATCGCCCTCAACACGGTAGTCCCCTAAAAGAATAATATACAAACAGTCAGTGACGGCAGTCCACATGTCGGGTGCTTTCCCCGCGATATCAAATGTACAAATAAAACTAAACTGTACTAACATTGCATCTAAGCTAACCACCACGACAATCCACAACTGTTGGAGATAGTGCCCTCAGAGTCAATTATTAGGTCACAGGTACGTGATTGCAATGATTGATGGAGGACCTATCCCGGTAGGACAGTCTTACTCGAGATGATAGTATGCTATCTGGTTTACCTTTATCATCGTGTACTGTTTTAGGTGACCTGACAAGTTGCTATTACACGTTGATAGAGCCCCTAGGATTCTTGCTTGACCACCAGGAGTATGAGGGCGATCATATAAGTGGGAGCTGGGGTCTATAAGCATATCCTTAAATGGTCCCTAGTCGTGAGAGTTTCGAGACAGGGCATCGATACTCCAGAGTAGACTAGTGTATACAGTCGAGACCCCGACGAGGGGCGGTGGCCGGTCTCACAAGCCACTGGTGTCAATTGGTTCACCTAAGATGTATACAGGTGCTCATTGGGTTATGAGTACACCGGACAGGACTCGCCGGGAACATGCTAGTTGGTCATATACCAGACGTCAGATGGCAGTTCCCTGGTGACATGTGTACAGGTTAGTTCATCGACCTGGGGATCGTCATTTGTCTCGTGTGAGTTCCCACTGTACTTTGATTACTACCCTACCATGGCTCAAAGGAGTCGTGCAAACAGGTTTTAGTTGGGTACAGTCCCGAGCCACATGGAGGCAGTGAGCGTATCTTCAGGGGTTCGTCTCTCCCGGTATTAGGGGTGAGGTCGCGCTGTGTCTAGGAGAGCCATTACACGAAGCCCTCGGCCGAGGCAAGGAGATTTACTGGTAGGTATTCCAGTAGTATCTCAGGGTGTTCTGGGCTACACTCCGACACGACTTGTACCGCTTTTGGGGGTCTGACTTTTACCAACCCCCTAGGCCCGCCATGCGATTCTCATAGACGAACGGACCGGACTGTACGGATATTGTCACTGACAGGCTCAGTAGGGTTGTCAGGCTAAGTTCGCTCACAGACGTCCCTTTTAGTCAATACCTGGTAGCCCGTTACGTATTGGCTTATACCTCTGACGTGCTAGTGGTTAAATCCACAACCAAGGTGTTGACGAGTATTTAGAGTCCCCCACATTCAGTTACTCAAGCTTTCGGGCGAAAAGTTGTAGAGGCCGTATGGAGATATGGCAAGGTCCGATCAGATACGTGCGGTATTGCACGGATCAGGATCGGACAGTTTGTACTATAGGCCGTATGGATATATGGCAGGGTTCGATCAGATACGTGCGGTATTGCACGGATCAGGATCGAACGGATATTACTAGCCGGCTTTGGTATAAGCCGGATCCTAGTATAGTACAGTGTAGATTTTGTCTCATTGCATTTGTATTTCTGTCGGGATACAGATGCGGGTGTGTATGCACAGTATCGGGGTTTTCCTGTAATTTATTACGGGACCAGTTTTCTGGAGTTGCCAGTTTGCTTTCCGTTTCGGCCGATTTCCTTTGTATCGTTCATTGGCCGAAGATTGGTGGAGGAGGGCTTATTTGCATTGTTGCAAATAAGTATTTGTGGAGGGGGTCTTTGCATATTCTTGTGTCATGATGGTTGCACCATTCCTTGACCTTGACTTCTTGACTTCTCCATCATGGCTTGACTTTCATATGACATGGTTTTCATGATGGTTGTGGTGGAGTGAGGTTCTCTTTTGGTGATCATTTCTTAGCATGATTTGGTTGTTGAGTGTTGGTGTTTCTTTGTGATCATTTTTCCATATGATAACCATTCCTTTCTCTCTCTCTTGCATTATTCTTTTGGTCACCTCCCCCTTGACTTTTTCCCTCTCTCATTCCATACATGGGCCGGCCATTCCTTGGGAGGGATAGGATTCATTTTTGATGTGGGATTTTTGGTTCTCATGGTGCTAAGAAAAGCTCTCTAGTTCATCTCAAAAATCCATTCCTCCACCATCTCAAAAGGCAATATCCAAAACCCCAAAAAGAGACACAAGTTCTACACAACATTCTACAGCAAATCTTGGGCACGTCGACTAGCCAGCTTCGTGCCCGAGTTGCCTCGGCATTGAGGTGGGAGCCCGTAAAAGAAGTAGGCGATGTGGTGCACTTCCGGCGACGAGGTGGAGACAGGACACTCCGCAGGAGATCGGGACGACGACGAGAAGACCGGAGGACTTGGATCAGTCGGTATATCTCTCTTCCCCATCTTGTAGTTAGCTAGGACTAGTTAATGGTTCGATCCGGGTATTAGTGCACGGCGGTTTGCCAGTTCAAGTAAAATTTAAGTTTATCACCGCTTCCGCATTTGGCCGTCGGATTGACGGCCGGGGCGCTGCCGTGCACTTACAGTGGTATCAGAGCCTCGCCATTAACTTAGTCTAGCTTGGTTTAATGTGTTTTGCATTTCCGATCGACCAAAATTCCAAAATCCGCATTTTTGCTTGCATCAGTTTTCTGTTAAAATTTTCTGGTGTCCAAAATTTTTTCAGGTTGTAAAATAGTGATGTACTGGAAAATATAAGAGTTCTGTGAAAATTCGATGAAGTGTTTCCACTGTAGGAGCGCGGAACCGCGGCCAAACACCCCCTTGGGCCGCGGTTCCGCCGCACACTATTGGGTTCACTGCACCAAATTTTTACAGAGGCTTTCTGGGGTGAAAATTGGGGTTTTGGAATATTAATATTGGGCCCAGAATTTCCTGATCTGCTACAGTAGTGCTTGGGGCCCACTTGTTAAAATTTGATTGATCGGATATTTTAAACACATTATTTCACAGTATTTACATTATATCTGCGACCGTGAATGTCACTTGATTGGTAAATCCGGTCTAACTGCTATAGCCCGGTTAGACGGCTTTGCGAACGTGACTTTCACGTTGATGTTCTGTTTTTGCTGTGATGTTGCGGATCGGTCGTGGGGGATAGCCTGGATGCATTGCTAGTACAGTTGTGGTTGTATTATGTACATTTGATATTGCGGGACGAGCGTCCGACATGTGGACTGCCGTCACTGCCTGTTTGTATTATTATTTGGGGCACGGCCAGGTTGCGGTCGATGTACCCGTTGTATGTATATTTTACTTTCTGTACTAGGTTTACCCCACGGTGGGGTGCACGAATAGCCGGGTTCTAGAGGGCAACAAGCCCGCATCTCATGGCATTGAGACGGAGGGGGCTTCACTCTAGGATTGGCGGGCTATTCTCCGCACTCGTAGGGGGTACAGGTTGACCCAGGAGGGGTGCCCAAGTTACCGGATTCCGTGAAGTGCTGGGTGGTCCATTCACGGAGCTGAAGGGGGCTGCCTCGCTTCAGGTTTTGGCGGGTGACTTGCCGCGCCCGTAGGGGTCTAGGATTTCATTGCACAGGCTATCCACACAATCAGGGGAACGTCGGGTTTCAGCGGCTCTGTGAAACCCGGGGATCCCAGATATCTGTATTGTTTCTGTGATGCTGTACATTTCTGTGATGTTGCATTTTATTCACGCCTCGAGCGAAATATAATATATTGGTATATATATTAGTAGATGTTGTATATGTTTTGCATCCGCGCTAGTCCAGTCCCCGCTCTGTCGTTAGTTAGCTAACCTAACGGGTAATGACGGGACCCAGTGGCGAATGCGGATGGCATATACGTACGTCATATTATTTTCGTTCTTTGTGGTGTGATCAATTGATGGGACTGCATTGATTCGGATCAATGCAAGTTAAAAACAAACCTAATCTAATGTTGTTGGAACACTTTTTCAAAAAAGTTGTTATTGCAAGGACGTTCACTTTTGTTTTGCATCGCGGTATTCATTTGGAATATCCTACTCCTCAGTCGACGAGGCAAGGGCCGAGATCCCTTCACCGGGAGTGACCCCTTGGACAAAAGTTTGCGTCAGGGCAATGACTTCACTATAGCCGATTACTTTTGCTTTGTACCGTGGTATTCATTTGGAATATCCTGCACCTCATTCTACGGGGAAAGAGTCGAGATCCTTTCACCGGGAGTGACCTCTTTAGCAACGGTTTTCGTCACTATATTTTTAAAAGCTATCCGTTCCTTCAACGATATCAAGTTCATTACGTTAAAGGTTTTCGCCAGAAACCATTCGTAGCCCTCCGTCGTTTCAGACGGGTAGCACGTAGTATTCATGCTGTGTTTGTTGACCTTCGTCAAGGCATAGTGTATGGTAGCTGCTTGTTACCTTTCTGCTGCATAGATAGATGCGTTGGTTTGGGACAGTCGTATAGCCTTGTTGGCCTTCGTCAAGGGCTTGTACGGGTGGATTCAAATTAACCTGGATAATGACGGGTAGAACTTGACATGTGACTTATGATTTGTTGACCTTCGCCAAGGTCATAAGAGCATGGGGCAGAAATCACATCGGGAGTTTCAAAAGAACTGAAACTTGCCAGATATGCGCATACCTTCTGGAGTGTGATGACGTGAGCGGATTCCGTCACGTTATCATGCGATGAGAGTTGGATCCCGATTTCCACTGATGAGTTAGTTTACTCCTCGGGTGACCCCGACTAATTCTTCTTTCAGGTTTGGAGGAGAATTTGAGGTACAGTGGGAGGTTTCCAGATTAGATAAATTGGTAACCATTCTGATCTAGGATAGAGTGCACGCTGAGTGTTTCTTTTCTCTCTCTCTTTGGCAGCGACCATTGACCCGACCCTAAGACTATGACTCAGAGACCAAGTTGACCGAACCTTCTTAAACACTGGCTTTTGGATTGTCAGAGTTGCAAACCTCATTGCCACTCCTACTTTTACCCTTTTCTCCAGGACACCCCGTATTACTACGAACGTCCACTTCCATTGGACAAAACCATCGTATGGTTAGATACGAACTCGAAGGAATTTATTCGATGATGGTTTCAGGTTCTGGAGAAAACGGATAGGATTATTCAGTTGTCTTTTCCTTTTACCTTCTCTCAGGATGCGAGGACTCCTTGGTTTAGGAGATAGTACACCTATTACGCAAATTGGATAGTCTTCTTCCAAACCATAGGCAGGTGCTGACCGGTAGGGAATGAAGAAAACCAATTAGCCTAACGGTGGTGTACAGAAGGTATTAAGTTAAGACAAAGCAAGGGATTAGTAAGAGGGCAAAGTAAATTGCGACTGATATTCACGACCATACCAAGTTTTTCGTTACCACTCCCACTTCACCTTTGTATTTCTCCAGAACACTCCGTATCACTACGAAGATCCACAGTTTATTGGATATTCCATCGTATGGTTATATACGAACTCGAAAGGAACTTGTTCCAGTTCGGGGATGGATTCTGGTTTAGGAGAAATAGGAATAAGGTTTATTCGGTTGTCTTTTATCTTCACCTTCTCTCGCATTGCGAGTGCTCCTAAGATTAGGACAGTACACCCATTATGCTTATTGGATAGTCTTCTTCCAAACCATAGGCTGGTGCCGAACGGTAGGGAAGGAAGAAAACCATTTGGCCTGAGGGGTGTGCAGAAGGTAATGACTAAAGACATATGAAGGGATTTGGAGAGGTGGCAAAGAATTATACGGTTACAGTCGTGAATCTGGAAGAGGCATTACTAGGAATACCAGGATACCCCATCGAAACATTTCAATGTTTCTGTGTCACTGTGTACTGTTAAAGGAAGACTGATTTCCCAATTAGTCCTTACTCCAGGGTATGTATTTACCAGGTATGACTCTCACATCTGTATGGTTTTACAGATGATGAGTGGGAGTAGGTTAGTGGGAATTAGGTGATCATCCTCATTATATCGGGATTCGTTGGAATCAGTGATATTTGAGGAAGTCACCTGGGTTGTTTTCCAGTCGGCAAATATTTGGTTTTGAATATCCGCAGTTATGCACCAATTTCAAATTGATATATCTGTACGTCTATTTTCATAGAGTGAGATATACCTTTTTAAAATTATGTCTACGACATTTACCTATATCAGTGGATGGTTAGGTAAGGAGCATTAAACAGCGGTGTAATTCTTCTTAACCATAAGTACAGTTTTCAACCTACGACACACAGTGAATGAGTTATCAGACTCAAGGGACTTATACAGAGTATTGTATGTTGTCCAGGGTCCATCAGGACAGAGGGGATGGTCCTCGTACTATATTCGGTTTACTTATGACTTCTCTAGTTTTTAGACAGGTGTTTCGTGGAAACACAGGGTCCGAATTTTGAGAAGTTATAGGTATTTGAATAGAGTAGAGAACCAGGTATAGCAAGTATCGGGATTCTTCAAAGAGATCGAAGATGTAGATACTTGTGTATGGTATTCAGTTGATAGTAATGATAAAGAGAAATTGCTTCTCTTTCAGGTTACTCATAATTGGAAGCATTCCTAAGTTGATTAACGCTGATCAGCCTCCTTTCATTTTAGTTGACATGCACTGGAGACAGCTGCATGATTTGAATCTGGTTCAATTAAATCAGTGCCTCTGGTTCTATATTGGATATAGAACAGTTCATATCTTAACGATGTTAAGGTACGGGGAGTTGTCCGGTTTATGATTAAAACCAGACACTGGACAACTAAAAGCACGTTTCTGTAATGGCTGTTTGTGGGTTGACCCAGGCTATGACGAGGGTTGACTTTCTACCATCTGGATGAACAATAGCGATATTGTTCTAGACTCGCCACGGTTTTATTAAAAATGGATTTTTTTTCAGAAAACAGTAGTGGGAGTATGGTAGAACTGGAAGTGATTCCAGAACCACAAACGATTACTGAAGATTTGACAGGAACCTAAAGATTCAATCTGGATTGACATTCCATTGGCCACTCCGCAGATATAGTGGGTAACCTCAGGCACCCGAGAGGTACTTCGGTATGCTCAAGGACGGTGGCAGGGAGGTTCTTGTTTACCCGGACTTGCCATTGCTGTTGTTCCAGACTGTGAGACCCGGCAGGAGGATGAGTATAGCGTCGTTCTAAACTAGCTTTAGAAGTGTACGTGTATATGACTCTGCCGGAGGGTTGTCGTAATCAGTGGGAGCAGCGGAAGCATTGGTGGACAGGTGGCTTATGTCTATTTATAGACTAAAGCAGATATAGCGGAGATAGATCATCTATTTCTGATGTGACAGTCATAGGTTTGACTTCATCAGAACAGGGGATGGATCTGTTGAGAAGGTAGTAGGGTGTGATGTCCTGGTATTTGGATGACATACACAGAGTAGGAAGTGATATTCCTATAATACGATCGGTTATACTTTGGTCGTCACACAGTGGTTTCTCCACATGGGACTTGGACATTATATCAGGCATACTGGTTACTGGATCTATGGTTTTAGATCTGGATTTGGGTGGTTTCCCAATCAGGGTACTTAGACAGCATTCTAAGAGTATTTAGAATGGACGACTCCTGGCACGGTGGTGTACCTGCAGGTAATGGAGTCACCCTCTCTAAAGGTGTCTTACAGACTAAAGGGGAGAGGGATGTGCATGATTGGCAGATCACTTGCTTAGGCAATTGAGTCAATCATGAGATGTCAAGTACCACACCAGATGTTGTTCTTGCACTAGATGCAATAAGTTGACATTGATCCAATCCTGGAGAAACGGTCGGAAGCAGTTTTAGAACATAAGTGGATGTTCTAGGCATATGATAACGATAGCCTCATGCAGGAGACAGTTATCATTCCAGGCTTCCAAGGTGACATGGACGACAAGGAGGTTGTCAGAGTTATAGTTTTCCTTCTGACGAGGGGCAGTATTTTGGACAGGTGGTCCAAGGCAATACTGAGGGAGGCATGGTGCAGGATACTGATTAAGTTCAGTTGACGATACAGTCTAAGAAGTTTGGATTTGGAGTTCATTTATGAGCTAAGTCCCATCAGACATCCAGACATATTCTAAGACAGGTATTGCTCATTTCGGGAGACGGCTTTCTCCGCGAACATGAGATATAGAGAGACATAGAAAGAAACATCAAGGCGGATCCACTCACTGAGGCTATTCCTCGAACGCAATAGTTTCGCAAACGAGTTTTGTGAGACTGACTAGTAGAGGAGTTGGGTGTTCGGTATCACACGGGCTGTGAGTATGCGACATCGCAATAATTAGCCTTGAGTGCAAGTGGGAGATTGTTGGAGATAGTGCCCTCAGAGTCAATTATTAGGTCACAGGTACGTGATTGCAATGATTGATGGAGGACCTATCCCGGTAGGACAGTCTTACTCGAGATGATAGTATGCTATCTGGTTTACCTTTATCATCGTGTACTATTTTAGGTGACCTGACAAGTTGCTATTACACGTTGATAGAGCCCCTAGGATTCTTGCTTGACCACCAGCAGTATGAGGGGGATCATATAAGTGGGAGCTGGGGTCTATAAGCATATCCTTAAATGGTCCCTAGTCCTGACAGTTTCGAGACAGGGAATCGATACTCCAGAGTAGACTAGTGTATACAGTCGAGACCCCGACGAGGGGCGGTGGCGGGTCTCACAAGCCACTGGTGTCAGTTGGTTCACCTAAGATGTATACTGGTGCTCATTGGGTTATGAGTACACCGGACAGGACTCGCCGGGAACATGCTAGTTGGTCATATACCAGACGTCAGATGGCAGTTCCCTGGTGACATGTGTACAGGTTAGTTCATCGACCTGGGGATCGTCATTTGTCTCGTGTGAGTTCCCACTGTACTTTGATTACTACCCTACCACGGCTCAAAGGAGTCGTGCAAACAGGTTTTAGTTGGGTACAGTCCCGAGCCACATGGAGGCAGTGAGCGTATCTTCAGGGGTTCGTCTCTCCCGGTATTCGGGGTGAGGTCGCGCTGTGTCTAGGAGAGCCATTACACGAAGCCCTCGGCCGAGGCAAGGAGATTTACTGGTAGGTATTCCAGTAGTATCTCAGGGTGTTCTCGGCTACACTCCGACACGACTTGTACCGCTTTTGGGGGTCTGACTTTTACCAACCCCCTAGGCCCGCCATGCGATTCTCATAGACGAACGGACCGGACTGTACGGATATTGTCACTGACAGGCTCAGTAGGGTTGTCAGGCTGAGTTCGCTCACAGACGTCCCTTTTAGTCAATACCTGGTAGCCCGTTACGTATTGGCTTATACCTCTGACGTGCTAGTGGTTAAATCCACAACCAAGGTGTTGACGAGTCTTTAGAGTCCCCCACATTCAGTTACTCAAGCTTTCGGGCGAAAAGTTGTAGAGGCCGTATGGAGATCTGGCAAGGTCCGATCAGATACGTGCGGTATTGCACGGATCAGGATCGGACAGTTTGTACTATAGGCCGTATGGATATATGGCAGGGTTCGATCAGATACGTGCGGTATTGGACGGATCAGGATCGAACGGATATTACTAGCCGGCTTTGGTATAAGCCGGATCCTAGTATAGTACAGTGTAGATTTTGTCTCATTGCATTTGTATTTCGGTCGGGATACAGATGCGGGTGTGTATGCACAGTATCGGGGTTTTCCTGTAATTTATTACGGGACCAGTTTTCTGGAGTTGCCAGTTTGCTTTTCGTTTCGGCCGATTTCCTTTGTATCGTTCATTGGCCGAAGATTGGTGGAGGAGGGCTTATTTGCATTGTTGCAAATAAGTATTTGTGGAGGGGGTCTTTGCATATTCTTGTGTCATGATGGTTGCACCATTCCTTGACCTTGACTTCTTGACTTCTCCATCATGGCTTGACTTTCATATGACATGGTTTTCATGATGGTTGTGGTGGAGTGAGGTTCTCTTTTGGTGATCATTTCTTTGCATGATTTGGTTGTTGAGTGTTGGTGTTTCTTTGTGATCATTTTTCCATATGATAACCATTCCTCTCTCTCTCTCTTGCATTATTCTTTTGGTCACCTCCCCCTTGACTTTTTCCCTCTCTCATTCCATACATGGGCCGGCCATTCCTTGGGAGGGATAGGATTCATTTTTGATGTGGGATTTTTGGTTCTCATGGTGCTAAGAAAAGCTCTCTAGTTCATCTCAAAAATCCATTCCTCCACCATCTCAAAAGGCGATATCCAAAACCCCAAAAAGAGACAAGTTCTACACAACATTCTACAGCAAATCTTGGGCATGTCGACTAGCCAACTTCGTGCCCGAGTTGCCTCGGCATTGAGGTGGGAGCCCGTAAAAGAAGTAGGCGATGTGATGCACTTCCGGCGACGAGGTGGAGACAGGACACTCCGCAGGAGATCGGGACGACGACGAGGAGACCGGAGGACTTGGATCAGTCGGTATATCTCTCTTCCCCATCTTGTAGTTAGCTAGGACTAGTTAATGGTTCGATCCGGGTATTAGTGCGCGGCGGTTTGCCAGTTCAAGTAAAATTTAAGTTTATGACCGCTTCCGCATTTGGCCGTCGGATTGACGGCCGGGGTGCCGCCGTGCACTTACAGCAACATCACAGCACAACACAGAACATTAACGTGAATGTCACGTTCGTAAACCCGTCTAAAGGAACTATAGCGATTAGACAATTTGTACCGATCAAATGACATTCACGGCCGCAGATAGAAATGTATGTACTGGAAACTTTAAACAATGTTAGAAAATATTGAGTTCAAAATAACCCCGAATAGCCCCCAAACAAGTAGATAACTCTATATCAAAACTGGGCTAATCAAACAATACCACTGCACCAACATTCCAGAGACAAAACCACACCGAAAAAACGAAACCCAGAAGCCCCTAAAGGACCGGCCTGCTCGGTTTTTACTGCCTTGTGCCCGGCCAAAATCCGACGGAATATGTTTGTGTTTGGGGTGAAGTCTAGGGGTCAAGTCAGTAGACTACAGCATTTGTTTAAAAAATTTTTGAAGACAATTAGAAATTCGACAGAAACTGGAATGCTAAGTGCAGTGAATAGGGTTTGTTTCGATTTCGATAGATTAACATTGTCTAAACAAGCTAGCTAAGGGTTAATAGGATGGCTCTGATACCATGTTGGGTTACGGCAGCGCCCCGGCCATCAATCCGAGGTCAAATGCGGAAGAAAAACTTTTGAAACTTGGTGCTACCGCAACCAATCACCCAGATTGAACCATTAACCGTTAACTAGCAACAACTGTAAAGAGTTCAGAGATTAAACCTACCGATCCTTGTCCTTCGGTCTTCAATCTCCGTCCCATGCTTGTCACAGCTACTCCAACGAACTTCGCTCTCCGTTTTCGCTTGTCGAAGTGGCACCACGTCGAGGAATCTATATACGGGATCCCTCTTTAAACCGAAGCAAATCGGACTTGAAGTTTGCTAGCCGACATGTCCAAGGTGAAGTAGAGAATGTGTGTGATAACTTTGTCTCAATACATCCATATATTCTCAACATATGAGATAGTATGGATGGAGATTGAAGAAGAAGCCATTAGAGGAAGATGTGAGTTCAAGAAGAAAGCTAGTGAAGAAGAAGAAGAGCTTGCTTATTGTGTTGGGATGATAATGTGAGAGCCCTTGATGATAATCTCAAGACCAAGCCCCACTCATAGTGGTTGCCTTCTCTCTCCACACACATCATTTCCAAACAATAATCAATCAAGAGATTAGATATGGCACAAAAAATAACACCATGAGTCATCAACAAAACACATGCCACATTTAATGCTCTTGATCATGACTAGCACTCACAATTTCCACTTAATAAACTTTAAACCAAAAGTTTTAACCAATAAATAGAATGGCATCTTCTAAACTAAACTCGTGACGGATCACAAGAATACCCCTCATCTATCTATACATACTTGCATCCGTAATACGACTAAAAACGAATACAATGAGACGAAAGCAATCCAACAAATCTAATACCAGGATCCAGCTTAAACCAAAGCCCACTAGTATGATCTGTCTGATCATGATCCATGCACGAGTGCACGTATATGATCGAACCCTGCCATAATACCATACGGCCTCTACAATGTTTCGCCCGAACTTGGGAAACTTTCTATGGGGACTCTAAAGACTCATCAATATGCCGGCAGTACGTTTAACCACAAGCACGTCAGTGGTACTAGCTGTACGTAACGGCTGCCCATGTATTGAGAGAAAGGAAAGCCGACGAGCGAATTCATCCTGAAACCCTACTGAGCTTGTCGGAGTGTAGCCCAGAACACCTTAAGAAACTACTGGAATACCTACCAGTAAATCTCACTTGCCTTGGCCAAGGACTTTGTGTAATGGCTCTCCAAACACAGCGTGATATCAACCCCCAATACCGGGAAAGACGAATCCTGTCTAACCGCCACTGCCTCCAAGTAATTCGGGACTGCACCCAACTACTACCTGTTTGCATGACTCCTTTGAGCCGTGGTAGGGTAGCAATCAAAGAACAGTGGGAACACACTTGAGGGAAAGTAGCAATGTCAAGTCAATGGACTAAGCTGTACTCATGTAACCTGGGAACTGCTCCTGACGATAGGTATAGTACCAATCAGCAGTGCCCCTGCGAGTCTGTCCGGTGTACTCATAACCCAATGAGCACCTGTATACTATCTTAGGTGAACCAACTTACACCAATGGCTTGTGAGACCGGCCATCTCCCCTCGTCGGAGTCTCGATCCGTATACAATAGTCTACTCATGGAGTATCGATGCCCAGTCTCGAAACTCCCACGACTAGGGACACTTTAAGGATGTGCTTGTAGACTACCCAACTCTCACATATATGATCGCCATCATGCTGCTGGTAGTCAAGCAAGAATCCTATGGACTCTGTCAACATGTAATAGTGATCTGTAATGTCACCTGAAGCATGTACACGATGATAAAGAAAACCAGATAGCATACTATCATCTCGAGTACGACTGTTCTACCGGTATATGTCCTCCCTCAATCATTTCAATCACGTGCCTGTGATCCAATAATTGATTTGAGGGAACTATAGCCAACAACAATGACCAGCTGTATTAAACAGCTCACGGAACTGGAGACCACGTTGGAGAATGAATCATATGCTGACTTAATTCTATTTGTCCCTAACTTATACATATGCCCAGGGGAAGGAAGTTATACTTCCAGTTGTGGGCACCCTGAAGGAAACCAGGGAGACACCCGCTCTACTTATTGGGGAATCTTCCTCTTCTGGATCCAAGGCGAAATCTAAGGATGAGAAGAAGAAGACCTCTACAAAACCGATAGGCAGTGTCAATGAGGTAGAGGGAAAAGGAAAGGGAAAAAGTTTCGGGCTAAGAGTAGGGAAGGAGGGATATTCCTATTGTCACGGGAAAGGGCATTGACCGAAGGAATGCAGGGCTTGGAAAGCCAGAATCCAGGATCCGAAGCATGTTATGGTTTTGACTTCGGGTTTGTTTGTGGTTAAAAATGTCTGTCAATTAACTCTACTTCCTGGGTACAAGATACCGGATCAGGGTCTCTTATCTGTAATTCTTTACAGGCTTTGAGAAACCGTAGAGTTATCTGGGCAAGTGATATGACTCTCAGAGTTGCTAGAGGAATGAGCGTGGACGCTGTATCCGTAGGGTATATCACCTAGGATTGACGATTGAGCAGTTATTGATTTTACATAACTGTTTGTATGTACCTAGTCAAGGTTGTAATGTCATATCTGTATCTTTAAATTATAAAGAAGGATATGATTTTACATATGTAAGCGATGTGGTCCACATCCACCTAAATCAAGCTTTGATTGGGTCAGGTACATTAGAAGACGGTATATACGTATTAGATCAAGCTTGGGTATTCAATGTCTAGAACACACTTAAAAGAATGTCTCCAATATCATATACGACTTTCTTATAGCATTGTAGACAGGGTCACATCAATTGAACAAGGTTGATGTAGTTACATAGAGAGGGATATTTTGAATCCGTTTGAATATCATTCTTATGCAACTAGTCAATCATATCTCATAGAAAAGATGACAAAGACTCCGTTCACTGAGCGCGGAGTAAGAGTGAGCTCGCTCTTGGGACTCATACACAGCGGCGTGTATGGTCCAATGTCTACATATGCACGAAGTGGTTATTCCTATTTTGTCACTTTTAAGGATGTTTTCTTTTGGTATGAACATATCTTCTTATTGAAATATAGATCTGAGGCCTTTAGGAAATTCCGAGAATATAAGAATGAAGTAGAAAAACAAACAGGCATAAGTATGAAGGCACTGAGATCTGATCGACGTGATGAATACTTAAATGCCGAGTTCATGGATTACATAAAAGAGAATGGAATTCTCTCTCAGCTTACTCCTCCATACACACCACAACACAACGGTGTATCAGAAAGGCGAAACTGAACCTTATTTGTAATGGTTCGTTCCATGATGAGTAATGCTGAGTTGCCGCAATCCTTCTAAGGTTATGCACTAGAATCAGATGCATATCTTTTGAATTAGGTTCCTACCAAGACTGTGCCTACCACCCCATAACAGATGTGGAGTGGGAAGAAACCCTATCTTCAGTATCTGAAGATATAGGGATGTCCAGCTTTTGTGAAAAAGCAGTATGAGGACAAGTTTGATGCACTCTCAGTACTATATAGGTTTGTGGGATACCCAAAGAACTCCACGAGGTATCTTTTCTTTTACACAGAGGAACAAAAGGTTTTTTGTTCCTCGTCATGCCCACTTTTTTTTAGAAAATCATTTTTTGTAAAAGGAAATAGTTAGAGTGCAATAGAACTGGAAGAAATTCCAGAACCACAAACTATTACTTAAAGTATGGTAGAACCAGAGGTTTCAAAAAAACCGGACATCCCTACGCCAATCCGCAGGACTAATAGGCAGTCTCATCCGTCTGAGAGATACTACGGTTTGCTCATAGACGGGGATTGAGAGGATTGCATCATTAACAATGATAAGCCAACTAGCTTCTAGTAAGCCATTCAGAGCGGCCACTCGGTAAGATGGCTGGATGCAATGCGAACCGAAATGGAGTCCATGTACACCAACAAAGTATACACTTTGAACATTTCTCCAGAAGCGGTAAAATCCCTAGGCTGCAATTGGATTTTCAGATAGAAGATTGATGTAGATAGATAGGATGAAACCCATACGGCTAGACTTGTTGCAAAAGGTTTTCATCAATGACCTGGTTTTGACTATGATGAAACCTTTTTCTCCAATGCCTATGCTTAAATCCATTCAGATCCTACTTGCCATTGCTACCTTCCATGATTGTAGGTTTTTAGAAGATGGTCGTATAGAACGATTTCCTAAATGGATATTTGGAAGAGTGCGTCTATATGGATCAGCCAAAGGGTTTCAATCAGAGTGGGAGCAGCAGGATAGTGTGCAAGTTGCTTAAGTCAATCTGTGGACTAAAGAAGGCATCGTGGAGATGGAACATCTAATTTGATGAGACGGTCAAAGAATTCGACTTTATCAAAGATCTAGATGAACCATACACTTATAGTATGATTGTAGGGAGGACTGTGTGATTCCTCGACTAGTACGTCGATGGCTTTCTCTTGATAGGAAATGACACTGCTATAGTACAATCAGTCAAAGGATTCTTGTAACTAAGGTTCTCCATGATATACCTGTTAGTTATATGTTTGCCCTAGAGGCCATTACTGTACATGCGATGTATATTGTAGTGGATGCTTAGACATATATATGGAGGACTTTCTTGCTCGACATATAGTATGCTATCAGGTTGCTCTTTATCTTAACATGTATACTTATTGTCTGTCTATTACATGTTGATAAAGCCCTTAGGATGAGTACTTGACTATCAGGATTATGATGCGGATCATACTAGTGGGGCAGAGGTAGTCGGCAAGTACATCATTCAAATGTTCCTAGTCGTGGGAGTATCGAGACAGGACATCGATACTCCAGAGTAGACTAGCGTATACGCTTCTCGACCTATAAGATGGGCGATGGATGGCCCCATATCCATTGGTGTTTGAAATTAGAGATGGAATACGGGTGATCGGTGGAAACTGGGTACACTGAACGGACTCGCCGAGAACTCCTAGATGGTATTATACCTATCGTTAGATAGCAGTTCTCTGGTGACACTGGTACAGGTTAGTCTGTCGACCCGAGATCGTCATAGAGTCTTTGTGATTCCGACTGTGCTTTGATTTCCACCTTACCACGTTCAAGAGATTTTGCAAAACGATGGTTTTTGGGTACAGTCCCGAGTCACATGGAGGCAATGAGCGATAGGAGGGGATTCGTCTCTCCCGGTATTGGTGATTGATGTCACTCTATGCTCGATTGGCCAGAACATGAAATCCCTGGCCAGGGTTGCTAAGATTTACTGGTAAGAGTTATCAGTAGTTTCTCGAACCGTTATGGATCTTGCATCGGCATGAGTTATCAGGCTATTAGGGTATGGCGTTATACCATGTCACGCCCCGCTTCCCAGAGTACGCAAGATTGGGCACGTGACATAGCCAACCATGCTACCTGTGGGTAGGAAATATCCATCCACAGTCACATTACGGTTGTAGAGATATCAAGAACAAAATAATAAACTAATCTAATACATGTCCAAATCCATAATAACAAGAATCAATAAACAATGAGTGCGGAAGCAAATGATCCAATACAATAAATAAACAGTACGTCCCATAATGCGGGCTCACATCTGGAAATGAAATGAAAATAAATAAACTAAACCCTAAGGAACTCACAGTTCAGCTTGCTGGCTGAAGTACTCCTGCTCGGTCACTGCAGTGGTAAGGAATCTGGGCCATGCAAAACCCAGACGTCAGCGCGTCATGTCAACCAAAATAATATAATATAAACATGGTAATAAGCAATGCAGGTATGAACATGAATAAGCCGTACTAAGAAATAACAGAGCAGGGCAATGTGCAGTGGTGACTAGACTGTCCTATCAGGTTTCTACTCTATAGTCTTTGAAATCAATTGATGAATCGTCGATGTAACTCAATAGTATCCCGTGCGTGCCCGGGACCACGGTCAAGGTCCTCGGGGCTGAATCCGAGACGTGCCGCTAAGCAGTAATAGGTAGCAAGATGGGCGAGTGATGTCAGCATCACCACTCCGGGGCTGGCCAAGCCCGTAAGACTGATCAGAACAAGTATCGAACTGTTGAGTTACAAGTCGGTTTCACCTTTGATTTCCCCATACCCCCAAGCTATGTATGTCAGGTCAGGTATTCAGTAGTCAAGGACTAATGCCAACACAAAATCAGGTAAAAGTAGGTCTGTCTGGATAGACAGCAGGAATGGTCAGGTTTGTCGGCATTAGGCATGAAATCAGGTAACAGGTCAAGTCACTTTTCAACAGGTTGTGTCGATATGTACAGGGTGTCATGTCCGGTGTATCAGTACATGTGTCAGGTGTAGCAGGGTCGAGTCAATATGTACTGTGATCGAGTGGGTGCGCTCAACAGGTATACAATCGAGTAAGTAACAACAGCAAGAATCTAAAGTAAACAGCAATAATAGTCACTTAATCACACGGTGCTTGTATTATCTTTATTAACAGGTTCAAGCACCCTTGGGGTGCAATAATCACAGTGTAGTGCAATATTAATAACAGCAGGCAATAAAGATATAAGTGTGCGACTATTATCCTCTAAATAGTAAAATGATTAGCAGGTAGTTGTCATTAAGGTTACAGTGGCAAAATACGATTTAGGTGGCAGTATTATAATATACATCATATTTCGTCCAATGAGATAAGTAGCAATACTAGTTAATATAGCAAGTTTGTGAGTCAAACATTTAATTAGTTTAACGTAGCATGTAGCAAGAAATCTTGCCTCGACGGTTTCGCAAACCGGAAAACACGAATGCCACGTCGGCGGAAAACACGAGACGGATGCACGGGCCACGGATCGAGTCCTAACAGCGAACAGCGGGACCACACGGACCAGGGTACTTCGAGAGAGACACCAGCGGCAACTACGACGGCACGGTCGGAATCCGGCAAAAGTCAAAAGCAACGAAGTTAGTAAACACGATACATGCGGGCAAACGACCAGCGAGGGGGTTTTAGCACAAAGGAAGGATAAGGGACGCTTACAGGGAGACACCAGGGGCAACTACGACGGCTCGACGGCGATGGGCGCGCCGGCGGCGAACAGGGGATGCGGCTGGCTGAACTTGGCTGGAGATCGCTGGAAAGGGGTGTTGCTGTGCGTAGGGGAGGTCCTAGCCTGATCTGGATTGTAAGGGAGAAAGAAGAGGAGGCCGTCGGTGCTCTGGCGACGACGACGAGAGTCGACGGCGGCGATCTCCGGCGAACCAGAGAAGTTGCTAGGGTTCGGCGTCGGGTTCTGGTGTAGCGCCGGCGAGGGAAGGAGGGGGAAGGTCGGGGCTGATGCGCAGGTGATGAGGAGGACGAGCGGGGGTCGTCTAGGAAGTCGGGTCGCCGGCGGTGGGCGGTGCAAGTGACGGTGGCCTCGTGGGGTTGGGTTGCAGGCTCGGGAGAGAGAACGGAGGAAGGAGGGGTGCGCGGTCGAGGTTGCGGAGGCAGGGTGATGGCGGTGGTGGTCTCGTCGGCGCGGTGACTGCGGCGGCGACGGCGACGGGATGGCTAGGGTTAGGGTTTCACGTGGGGTTCGTCGTGGGGTTTCTCGTGAAGAAGATGGCGAAGGACGTGGGTTTAAAAGATAGAGGGAGAGAGAAATTGTTAGAGAGAGAGAGAGAAAGAGAATAGAGAGAGACAGAGAGAGACGGAGAGAGATAGAGAGGGAAAGGGGGCCCCACGAGGGAATTAACTCCCTCGTGATTGGCTGGACAAAATTTGTGGATTAAGATTAAAGATTTTAAAAGAGATTTTAACGTTAAAATTGGTAACAGAATAATCTTTAAGGTTTTATAATATTTAATTAAATGGGCGTTTTCGGCGCTAAATGAAACATTTCCAAATCGCGCCCGGGTTGCGCCCAAATGTTCCAAATTCAAATCATAGGATTTTAAGCGGGTTCCAAATTTTGAAAAGAGGTGTTGAATGATTAAAATGCATGCCCCCAAGTCGAACACTTGCACGCGCACGTAGTCGTCCAAACTTGCCCGTTTCACCGAACGGAACGGAATCTCGACACGCGGACGCTACCACGTGACTAGTGGCGACGAGTAGGCCAACATGGATACTTTTAATTTCATTTTAGGTGTTAAAATTTGTTATGTGCCAAAATGACTTAACCGGTTAAAACTTAGCAATAAACGCCAAACAATCAGGATAATTGGAATGAGCAATATATAACACTCAACTAGCAAAAGAAATAGTACTATTTGGGCTCGGGTGTTACATCATACCCAACTACAAAAAGAATTTCGTCCTCGAAATTCCAAGAATACAAGATAGCTAACTACCGGAAAAGGTGAGGAAACTTCTGTCGGATCTCGTCTTCTCGCTCCCAAGTGGATTCTCCATGCGATCGATTACCCCAAGAAACTAGCACAAAGGGATAACCTTGTTCTTAAGAACCTTTTCTCTTCGATCCTTGATTTCAACCGGTCGTTCCTCAAAAGTTAGGTCCTCCCGTACGGTCAACTCCGAATGATCCAAGACATGAGTCTCATCGCGAACATACCTCCGTAGTTGAGACACATGAAACACATCGTGCACTCCTGCCAATGACTGTGGTAACGCCAAACGGTATGCTACCTCTCCAACACGCTCCAATATCTCGAAGGGTCCAACGAATCGAGGGCTAAGCTTTCCCCGACTCCCAAAGCGAATCACCCCTCTAGTCGGTGATATCTTCAGGAATACCAAATCACCCACGGTGAACTCTAGAGGTCTTCTTGACGTGTCGGCCCAACTTTTCTGTCTGTCTTGAGCTGCCTTCATATGCTTCCTGATTGTATTCACCTTCTCGACTGTCTGTACCACCAAATCTGGTCCTAGTAACCTTCGTTCACCAACATCATCCCAACAAACCGGTGAACGGCACTTACGACCATACAACGCTTCAAACAGAGCCATCTGAATAGTCGCTTGGAAGCTATTGTTGTACGAAAACTCCACCAGGTGTAGATGATCCTCCCAAGAACCTTTGAAGTCCAACATGCAAGCTCTCAACATATCTTCAAGGGTCTGGATCGTTCTCTCCGATTGTCCATCAGTTTGAGGATGATAAGCTGTGCTAAACTTCAATCGAGTCCCCAAACTTTCTTGTAAACTCCTCCAGAAGTGCGACAAGAACCGAGTGTCCCGATCGGACACGATGCTTACCGGTACTCCATGCAGTCTTACAATCTCCTGCATGTACCGCTCTGCCAAAGTCTCTGTCGATTGACCAACCCGAAAAGGAATAAAGTGAGCCGCCTTGGTCAACCGATCGACAATCACCCATACTGCATTGTTGCCCTTTGGACTCCGCGGTAAAGCCGTCACGAAGTCCATGGTTATATGTTCCCACTTCCACTGAGGAATCGGAAGTGGTTGCAATAAACCAGCAGCCCTTTGGTGTTCAGCCTTGACTTGCTGACACACCAAGCACTTAGCCACGAAGCGAGCAATCTCCCGTTTCATACCTTCCCACCAGAAGTGCTGTCGAATATCTCGGTACATCTTTGTCCCTCCTGGATGTACAGAGTAAGCTGAACTGTGTGCCTCCTTCATAAGCTCTTCACGCACATCTCCTTTTGGCACACACACACGGCTACCATACCTCAACGAACCATCTTCGTGGATCAGTAAATCAGTCCGTAGTCCGGCTTCAACCTGCTCTCGAAACTTTCGCAGTATAGGATCCTGTGATTGTGCCGCTTTAATCTTCTCAACTAAGGACGACTGTACTTGCAACTGCATCAACTGTCCCGTAGCATGTGGTAGCACAACCTCCAAATCAAATCTCCGAAAATCCGCAATGATCTCCCTTTGTGCGGTCAATACCTGAATTGCTGGTAACCGACTTAGCGCATCTGGCACGACGTTAACTTTTCCCGGATGGTACTAAGGTCAAGGTCGTAGTCGGCCATCAGCTCCAACCATCTGCGTTGCCTCATGTTCAATTCCTTCTGAGTGAACACATACTTCAAACTCTTGTGATCAGTAAAAACTTCGACTCTCTCGCCCAAAAGGTAATGTCTCCAAATCTTCAAGGCAAATATCACGGCTGCAAGCTCCAAGTCATGAGTCGGATAATTCTTCTCATGAGTCTTCAGTTGTCTCGACGCGTAAGCGACGACTTTCCCATTCTGCATCAAAACACATCCCAATCCTTTTCCGGATGCGTCGCTGTGTATCACCAGTCCTCCTGAATTATCTGGTACGGTCAGAATCGGGGCAGTTATCAACTTTTGCTTCAACGTCTCGAAGGCCAATGCACATCTATCCGTCCAAACAAACGGTACCTCCTTACGCGTAAGCTTAGTTAACGGCTCTGCCAAACGAGCGAAGTTCTCCACAAATCTCCTATAGTATCCGGCCAAACCAAGGAAACTTCTTATCTCAGCCACATTTCTTAGAATAGGCCAATCTCGAACTGCTGCAATCTTCTCGGGATCGACTGCGATTCCATCGCCCGACACGACATGCCCCAGAAACTTCACTTCTTCCAGCCAGAATTCGCACTTACTCATTTTCGCGAATAATTTCTCCTGTCTCAGCGTCTGCAGTGCGATCTTTAAATGCTCAGCATGCTCCTCCGGACTCTTCGAGTATACCAGAATATCGTCAATGAATACCACAATAAACTGGTCCAGGTATGGTGAAAAGACCCTGTTCATCAAATCCATGAATATTGCCGGCGCATTCGTCACTCCGAAGGGCATCACTAGATACTCGAAATGTCCATATCGAGTTCGAAACGCCGTCTTGCAAATGTCTTCTGCTTTTACTCGGACCTGATGGTATCCTGATCGCAAGTCCAGTTTCGAGAATACCCTCGCGCCACTAAGCTGCTCTAAAAGTTCTCCAATGCGAGGGATCGGGTACTTGTTCTTAATAGTCACCCGATTCAATTCTCGATAATCAATGCACATCCTTCTCGTGCCATCCTTCTTCTTTACTAAAAGAACTGGAGCTCCCCAAGGTGAGTTGCTGCTTCGAATCCATCCCTTCTCGAGTAATTCACCAACTTGCTTCTTAACTCCCTCCAATTCCACTGGTGCCATCGGATAATAAGATTTTGATACCGGCGTTGCACCAGGAATAAGGTCAATCGCGAACTCCACATCTCGCTGCGGCGGTAAGCCCGAAACATCTGCAAATACATCCATAAAGTCGCGAACAACTGCCGGCTCTTCATTACTATCAACTTCCATAGCTGCAAGAACACTGTTTGTCGGCCTAGCCCTAAACTCGACTGGCCCGACAGAACTGCTTCCTTACCGCAACTGCTGTCTACATCGTTGGCTATGGAAGGTCCAGCGAGACTACTGAGTCTCGTCCATTCTGCTGTATGCACGTCCACGGTTGCTCCATTCTGTCTTAGTCCGATGAACTTCTCTTCCATTTCCTCCCGTGCAGTCCGCGGGAAGAATTTCTCCAGGAAACTCTTAGAGAAATCCGCTCAACTGATTGGCTTGGGCAAGCGGGTCTCCTCCACAAGCCATCACTCTCGGCGTAAACCACTAGCTGAAAGCGCACCACATCAATTCTCTTGTCGTCTGGGATCTGTGCCGCAATCAGTAAATTCTCCGTGTCTACTAGCCACTGCTCGGCTGGTAACGGCTCCTCCTGACCAGTGAAAGTAGTAGGACCCAATCGTCTGAAATCTGCCACGGTCCCTACTCGGTCAACTGGCTTCGCTACAGCGGTGTTTACAGACTGCTGAATAGCCTGCAAACCTTCCTGAAACAAATCTGCTATTGCTGATTCAGCTCAGTCTGTCTCTTTGATTTCCAGCATTTCTCTTATCACTCCAAGCATGGCGGCTTCGCTCACACGCCTCCGGTACGTCTTTAACTTCTTACCTGTCATAATCCTGAATTCAAAACACCCAACATTAGCATGATGATAGATTCTGAATGTGGATCAAGGCTAGAACTCCAAGATACTTAAATAGAGTACCGCATCGTAGCTATGCCGCGGTATCATAGCCGCAATTACTTAAATCCACCCAAGTCGCCTAAGTCCTAGAGATAACAAGAAATTAGGTTTTCGAGTTGACAATTGCAAAGTAAGTTTGCATGTCGACATGATCCAGAAGAATGATTCAAGGAAGGTAAAACGGTCAAGGTGGCAGGACATGTTTCCTAATCACGGGTATTCTGATTCGTGTATCGGGTACAATACCCAACTACAAAAGAATCAACCCAACTAACCTATGGCTCTGATACCAAAAGAACCATGTCACGCCCCGCTTCCCAGAGTACGCAAGATTGGGCACGTGACATAGCCAACCATGCTACCTGTGGTTAGGAAATATCCATCCACAGTCACATTACGGTTGTAGAGATATCAAGAACAAAATAATAAACTAATCTAATACATGTCCAAATCCATAATAACAAGAATCAATAAACAATGAGTGCGGAAGCAAATGATCCAATACAATAAATAAACAGTACGTCCCATAATGCGGGCTCACATCTGGAAATGAAATGAAAATAAATAAACTAAACCCTAAGGAACTCACAGTTCAGCCTGCTGGCTGAAGTACTCCTGCTCGGTCACTGCAGTGGTAAGGAATCTGGGCCATGCAAAACCCAGATGTCAGCGCGTCATGTCAACCAAAATAATATAATATAAACATGGTAATAAGCAATGCAGGTATGAACATGAATAAGCCGTACTAAGAAATAACAGAGCAGGGCAATATGCAGTGGTGACTAGACTGTCCTATCAGGTTTCTACTCTATAGTCTTTGAAATCAATTGATGAATCGTCGATGTAACTCAATAGTATCCCGTGCGTGCCCGGGACCACGGTCAAGGTCCTCGGGGCTGAATCCGAGACGTGCCGCTAAGCAGTAATAGGTAGCAAGATGGGCGAGTGATGTCAGCATCACCACTCCGGGGCTGGCCAAGCCCGTAAGACTGATCAGAACAAGTATCGAACTGTTGAGTTACAAGTCGGTTTCACCTTTGATTTCCCCATACCCACAAGCTAAGTATGTCAGGTCAGGTATTCAGTAGTCAAGGACTAATGCCAACACAAAATCAGGTAAAGGTAGGTCTGTCTGGATAGACAGCAGGAATGGTCAGGTTTGTCGGCATTAGGCATGAAATCAGGTAACAGGTCAGGTCACGTTTCAACAGGTTGAGTCGATATGTACAGGGTGTCATGTCCGGTGTATCAGTACATGTGTCAGGTGTAGCAGGGTCGAGTCAATATGTGCTGTGATCGAGTGGGTGCGCTCAACAGGTATACAATCGAGTAAGTAACAACAGCAAGAATCTAAAGTAAACAGCAATAATAGTCACTTAATCACACGGTGCTTGTATTATCTTTATTAACAGGTTCAAGCACCCTTGGGGTGCAATAATCACAGTGTAGCGCAATATTAATAACAGCAGGCAATAAAGATATAAGTGTGCGACTATTATCCTCTAAATAGTAAAATGATTAGCAGGTAGTTGTCATTAAGGTTACGGTGGCAAAATACGATTTAGGTGGCAGTATTATAATATACATCATATTTCGTCCAATGAGATAAGTAGCAATACTAGTTAATATAGCAAGTTTGTGAGTCAAACATTTAATTAGTTTAACGTAGCATGTAGCAAGAAATCTTGCCTCGACGGTTTCGCAAACCGGAAAACACGAATGCCACGTCGGCGGAAAACACGAGACGGATGCACGGGCCACGGATCGAGTCCTAACAGCGAACAGCGGGACCACACGGACCAGGGTACTTCGAGGGAGACACCAGGGGCAACTACGACAGCACGGTCGGAATCCGGCAAAAGTCAAAAGCAACGAAGTTAGTAAACACGATACATGCGGGCAAACGACCAGCGAGGGGGTTTTAGCACAAAGGAAGGGTAAGGGACGCTTACAGGGAGACACCAGGGGCAACTACGACGGCTCGACGGCGATGGGCGCGCCGGCGGCGAACAGAGGATGCGGCTGGCTGAACTTGGCTGGAGATCGCTGGAAAGGGGTGTTGCTGTGCGTAGGGGAGGTCCTGGCCTGATCTGGATTGTAAGGGAGAAAGAAGAGGTGGCCGTCGGTGCTCTGGCGACGACGACGAGAGTCGACGGCGGCGATCTCCGGCGAACCAGAGAAGTTGCTAGGGTTCGGCGTCGGGTTCTGGTGTAGCGCCGGTGAGGGAAGGAGGGGGAAGGTCGGGGCTGATGCGCAGGTGATGAGGAGGACGAGCGGGGGTCGTCGAGGAAGTCGGGTCGCCGGCGGTGGGCGGTGCAAGTGACGGTGGCTTCGTGGGGTTGGGTTGCAGGCTCGGGAGAGAGAACGGAGGAAGGAGGGGTGCGCGGTCGAGGTTGCGGAGGAAGGGTGATGGCGGTGGTGGTCTCGTCAGCGCGGTGACTGCGGCGGCGACGGCGACGGGATGGCTAGGGTTAGGGTTTCACGTGGGGTTCGTCGTGGGGTTTCTCGTGAAGAAGATGGCGAAGGACGTGGGTTTAAAAGATAGAGGGAGAGAGAATTTGTTAGAGAGAGAGAGAGAGAAAGAGAATAGAGAGAGACAGAGAGAGGCGGAGAGAGATAGTGAGGGAAAGGGGGGCCCACGAGGGAATTAACTCCCTCGTGATTGGCTGGACAAAATTTGTCGATTAAGATTAAAGATTTTAAAAGAGATTTTAACGTTAAAATTGGTAACAGAATAATCTTTAAGGTTTTATAATATTTAATTAAATGGGCATTTTCGGCGCTAAATGAAACATTTCCAAATCGCGCCCGGGTTGCGCCCAAATGTTCCAAATTCAAATCATAGGATTTTAAGCAGGTTCCAAATTTTGAAAAGAGGTGTTGAATGATTAAAATGCATGCCCCAAGTCGAACACTTGCACGCGCACGTAGTCGTCCAAACTTGCCCGTTTCACCGAACGGGACGGAATCTTGACACGCGGATGCTACCACGTGACTAGTGGCGACGAGTAGGCCAACATGGATACTTTTAATTTCATTTTAGGTGTTAAAATTTGTTATGTGCCAAAATGACTTAACCGGTTAAAACTTAGCAATAAACGCCAAACAATCAGGATAATTGGAATGAGCAATATATAACACTCAACTAGCAAAAGAAATAGTACTATTTGGGCTCGGGTGTTACATACCACCACCAGGCTGTGATATGCGACATATCAGACGAAGAGACCAAACTATACGGTAGTGTTACTGATTGGATTCGCAAGACTATGAGCAGGCTTGCTTGTTGATCTTCTGATCGCTCAATACCCGGGTGGCTGTTACGTTTAGCAGACCGCTTGCGGCTTGTGGGTGTTTGATATGATCATCACCAACTGCCGGCGTATTGACGAGTCTTCAGAGTCCTACACAGATGTTTCCTGGTTCATGCGAATGGAAGTAGGAGCACATATGTGATATGTGTGAGACCGAGATTAATACGATATGTGATACCGTATTCTATTCTCGCGATATGTAATATCGGTCGGTTATATGAGATATAGCCGGGTTATCGAATCAAGTGTTGATTCAATAAGTTGTTACATTTGATATTAGTCTGTTGTATGTGATATAACCGGATTATTAAATCAAGTGTTGATTTGATAATTTAATATAAAATTATATATTTGATATATTAACTTACATTAACTAATATTTTCTCACTAAACATTTCTTTTTCTCACTTGGGTGCATATAGTATATATGTGATATATATTAATGTACATTTTATTGTGTCATGCTTGATGCCACATGCTTCATGGGTGTATAAGACTTACACTATACTTAGGATAATTCTAGGGCTTTTATTTATCAAAGTAATTCAAAATTGGTGGAATTATCTCATGGCTAGAAGCTTTGATGAAGTTTGTTGATAACCATTGACCAAGTATACTCTTTTTGTTTTGCTTGTGATATTTATTAACCTAACCATTATCCTTACCTATGGTTAAGTCTCTACATGGGTTAGTGTATGACACTAACTAACCCATGTTTCATATTCTCACCTCCTATGAGTTCACTCTCATTCTTCACTTGATCTTCTTCTTCCTCATGAGAAAGCTCACTAGCTTTTCTCAAGGAGATGAAATATTGTGAGAAAAATAAATCTAAATTGAGCTAAATTCCTACTTCATGATCCTCTACTATATTAGCCATTTAGTTTAGGGTGTTTGCTTCACTAAACCCTAATTTACTGAAGAGGCAGCATGAGCTTGAGTCTCCTCGATGTAGATCGTCTTCGGCCTCGAAGACTTCGAGTAAGCTTGTCCATTTCTTCAGGTGAACCCTTACTAGAGTTCGGATGTTCACTACTTAGAGCGAAGGGACTACTACACGGAGCTTTAGAAGTGAAGGACTGGTCTACAAAGGTTGTATTCTTCATTCACTTAGATGTAAAGTTGTTTACAATGCAAGTTTGTATAAATCTCTAGTTAAGATTCTAGGGTTAGGGTTCTTTAGTACGGAAAAATTTTGAAAACGGCATGGACGATGCCTCCCGAAACCTTGCTGCCACGCTACGTTACCCTACAGTGGTATCAGAGCCAAGCTAGAGAATTAGACGATGTTTGTTAGATTACGAAACATCAACTACTCCGAAACTTGCTATGCTAGAATCCAGTTTCTGTCGAATTTTATATGGCCTCTAAAAATTTTTTAGCAACTGCAGAATGTTGTATGTGATATAACATGAACACTGTGAAAACTTGAAGTCATGTGGCCGGATTTTGGCCGAGCACATCACCAACAAAACCGAGGAGGCCGACCCTGTCAGGGTATTTTTTCTTCAAATTTTCATGGTGTTCCAGGCTCTGGGTTTTGGTGTTTCAGGTGTTGCTAGTTTTTTTCTAAATTTGCATGTGATGTTAACTTTCTGCAAAGGCAATTCGGAGTGTTTCGTAATCGTATTTCTGACATCTATTCGGGTAATTTAGATGACGTTAAAAAATTCGAACGGATATCAATAACTTATTTTTTCTCTCGCTGGAAATTTTCCAAGACTTGCATTTTTTCCGTGTTTAAAATCTTCAGAAAATCATACAAGCGATTCTGTGGACCCTCTAGAAGAACGATACCCAAACTCGGCTTTTTGGAATGCGGAACCGCGGTCATACCCTAGGTGTAGGGTTCCTAGGCACACCCATGAGGTTCCACAACAGATCAAACATGCCAAAATCAAAATTTTTCTAAGTGGCAAGTAACCCTAAGCAAGATCGTAACTAGAGGTAAGGAGATAAAGATGCTAGTTAACAACTTAACTAAGAGTGAACGGAAAATATAACCTTTGTAGATCCGGTCCTCCACCTCCATAGCTCTGTGACGATGTCCCTTCGCTGCGATCATCGGATCCCGGACTCTAGCGATGGTTTCGTCGAAGAAATGATCGGGCTAGGTCGTCGACTTCGATGCCAAAGATAATCTACGTCGAGGCAACTCAAGATCAAGCTCCAACTTCACCAAGTCATGAAACTTGTGAAGAAAACACCCTATACTACATAGAAAGTGGTAGAGGATGAAGAAATAGGAAGTGGGTTCACTTTAGATTTGGATTTCTCACTCTTTTTCACAAGGCACCATTAAAGCTAGCAAGCTTTCATGAAGCTTGATGAAGATGAAGATGAAGAAAGAATAAAAAGAATTATCTTAAAAAGAAAATCCAGGTCATTCTTATCATAATGGAACCATGGTTGAGTGTAGAGAATAAACTATGGTTAGGTGAATGGTTAGGTTAAGCAAAAGAAACAAAAATGGTCAAAGCTTCTTGAAGCGTCAAGGAATAAACAAAAGAAGCAACCATTTCTTTTCTTGCTAAAAATGAATTAAAGAAAATAAATAATCAAGAAAAGATAACAAAACCCTAACCATTCACTTAAACATGGTTTAAAGTAATCATACACCCAAGTTTGCATGTATCATCAAACATGATACAAACTAGTGCACAAAACTATATCATATATACAATTTGCACATCAAGTGAGAAAATCCATCTTTAAGTGAACAAATACTAGTTAATGTAAAGTAATATATCTAATATATAATTATACGTTAAATCATTAAATCAACACTTGATTTAACGATCCGGTCATATCGCATATGACCGACTAATATCCAATGTACCGACTTATCGAATCAATCCTCGATTCGATAACTAGGTTATATCGCATACAACCAATCGATACATTCATCGCGAGAATAGAATACGGTATCACATACACGCATTATTCTCGGTCCCGCACATATCTCATATGCGCTCCTATTTCGTTTTGCTTGAGCCAGGAAACCTCTGTGTAGGACTCTAATGACTCGTCAATACGCCGGCAGCAGGTGATGATCATATCAAACACCCACAAGCCGCAAGCGGTCTTCTAAATGTAACGGCCACCCGGGTATTGAGCGATCAGAAGATCGACGAGCAAGCCCGCTCACACTCCTGTGAATCCAACCAGTAACACTTACCGTACAGTCCGGTCTGTTCGTGTGATATGTCGCTTATCTTGCCTAGGGGTGGTAAACGTCAGACCCCAATAGCTTGATAAGTCATGCCGACGTAAGGTCCATAAAAATCGTGAAACTACTGATAACTCTTACCAGTATATCACTGCAACCCTGGCCAGGGATTTCCTGTTATGGACAGTCGAGCATAGCACAACATCAACCCCCAATACCGGGAGAGACGAATCCCCTCCTATCCCTCATTGCCTCCATATGAATCGGGACTGTACCCAAAAACCACCTGTTTGCACGACTCAGTAGAGCCGTGGTAGGGTGGAAATCAAAGCACAGTGGGAGACACACAAGACTCTATGACGATCTCGGGTCAACAGACTAAGCTGTACCAGTGTCACCAGAGAACTGCCATCTGACGTAAGGTATAATACCATCTGGGAGTTCTCGGCGAGTCCGTTCAGTGTACCCAGTCTCCACTGAGCACCCGCATACCATCTCCGATATCAAACACCAATGGATATGGGATCATCCATCGCCCATCACATGGGTCGAGAAGATATACGCTAGTCTACTCTGGAATATCGATGCCCCCGTCTCGATATTCCTACGACTAGGAACATTGAAGGATGTACTAATGGACTACCCAGGCCCCACTAGTACGATCAACATCATAGTCCTGGAAGTCGAGTACACATTCTACGGGCATTATCAACATGTAACAGAGAGACAGAAAGTATACATGTTAAGATAAAGAGCAACCAGATAGCATACTATCATGTCGAGCAAGAAAGTCCTACCTATATATGTCCCAGCATCCACTACAATATACATCTAATGTACAGTAATGGCCTCTAGGGCATATATATAACTAACAATCCCCCACTTGCACTAGGGCCATCTGTAGCAGTGGTTGCAGTATCTAATACTCAACCATCCCATATAAGTCTCTCTCTGGGAAAAAGCTTTTATGAGTGGATCTGCCGTGTTGTCCTCTGAGTCTACTCTCCTAACCTCGATCACCTTGGAGATCAACTATCTCCATGATCAGGTGATGCTGCCTCAGAATATGTCTGGGTCACTGATGGGATTGGGGTTCCTTGGTCAAAGCCACACTTCCATTGTCACACAATGGTAGGATCCTAGTTCATCTCATGAACCAATATACACCCAAACTGCCTCTTTGGTAGTATCTTTAATAGCGATGTTACCAGCCTTTATAGTCTAGTCTGCCACGGTATCTAGCTTGGAACTCTTCCAACATACCGTCCCTCTATAGAGGGTAAAGACATTACCTGCGACTGACATTCAGTCGTCCTTATCACCCTGGAACCTTTCCAGTGATTCTCCCCAGGATCAACTGATTACCATCTCACTACAGCTAGTGAGAATCCTAACATCCATTTAGATCTATCTCATAGATCCAAAACCCAGGATTTAGGAGGTATCACTTTGATCCAATATGGAAAATCCTTATGATAAGAGGAGATTAACCGAGCGTAGCATAGGAAACTCTTTTCCTATCAAGAGTATGTTGTCCACGTACAATACAAGGATGACCACCTTACTCTCTACTACCTTTTTGTACATACAAGGTTCATCTACCATTTTGATGAAGTCAAACTCTTTGACTGCCACATCAAAACAGATGTTCCAACTCCGCGATGCCTGCTTTATTCTGTAAAGCAACTTGCACACGTTTCCGCTGCTCCTACTGTTTACGAAGCCCTCTGTCTATGTACTTATAGACGTTCTCTTCTAAATCATTATTTAGAAAAGCAGTCATGGCACCCAACCACCAGATATCGTAGTCATGGTATGCAGCAATGTTAAGTAGGATCCGGATGGACTTAAGCATAGCCACTGGAAAAAGTTTCATCATTATCCACGCCTTGTCGATGATGAAAACCTTTAAAAAGTCTAGATTTGAAAGTCACAACTTTTCCATCTACACCAAGTAATCTTCTCAAGATATACTTGCTTCTGATGGGGATTTAGCTCTTCAGATATAGCAACCAAAGTCCATACTTTGTTGGTGTACATGGATTCCATCTCAGATCGCTAAGCATCCAGCCATTCTTATAGAGTCCCTACTCTTGATGGCCTGCTCGAAACTAGTTAGGTCATCATCTCATGATGTATTCCTCGCTCCCACTGTCATCGAGAAACCAAAGTATCTCTCCGGCGGATGAGGAACCCTGCTAGATCGGCGGAGAGGCTGAGGTTCGTTAGGGACTATTAAATCCTTTGGTTCTATCAAATCATCAGTCGTAGTTTATATAGCTGGAACCTTTCTAGTTCTACTTAACAGACCTTGCCTCGAGCTTGTCCGGATTTTGCTTTTAGACATAGTCCGGACAATCCCAAATCTTAACCAACTTAAGATATGGGCTCTTCCCTTTCCATATCACATATGAAGTGGTAGGCAACTGATTTGATTTGAATCCAATTCAACAGGTATGCAACTTCTCAAGTGCACAACACCAAAAGGAAATAGGCAACTCAGTAGTACTCATCATAGAGCACACCATATCTAATATGGTGCGATTGCTCCGCCCCGATACACCGTTGTGCTGTGTTGTATTCAGAGGAGTAGCACCGAGAGAAAATCTCATTCTCCTTTAGAATAGTCCAGGAATGCTATGCACAAGTATTCTCCTCCCTGATCTTATCATAGGACATAATACTTATACCCGTATTTTGGTTCTCTACTTCTAACTTATATTCTGTGAATATCTCAAAAGGTTCGGACTTGTATTTCAACAGGAACATATGTCTGAATCTTGAGAGATTATCAAAGAACGTAATGAAGTATAAAGAACCAGTCCTGGCATGTGTAGAAAGGAGACCTTACATACATCATTATGTATCAGTCCCAAGAGTTTACCAACTCTTTCTCTATTTCCAGTAAACAGAGCTATGGTCATCTTATCTTTGTGACATGACTGGCAAGTTTCACAAGATGTAATTCAAACTGATTTAAATATGCATCTAAATGTAACTTCAGCCAGTCGGGTCGCATTGATATGACCTAGTCTACAATGCCTCAAGAAAGATCCGTTCATTTCTGAACTTTTCTTCTTGTGTGTGTTTCGTATATTAGGAACTGTAGTTTGATTTAGAACGTCAATGCTTTTAGATAACGTGGCTGAACCGGTCAACTTTTGAAATGTAGGAAATGTTCAAAACATTATCCAACAATACAAAATTATATCCTTCTTTAATAAATAAATAGACTGATATGATTTTGTATATCAGGTTCGATATCTAATAGCATTTGTTCAGAATCAATGTATTGGTAATACAGGGTGACAGTGACCAACAGACTTGGCTGCAACACTTGCCCCGTTTTCTGTCTCATGAAACTTATCACCCGTTCTCAGTTCTCTGCCTTTCCATAGCCCTATGTAACGGATTACATATCTGGGATCCTGATCCGGTATCAAATATCCAGGACGTAGAGGATACAGAGAAACAGTTCTTTGTAATGAACACACCTGAAGGAGATGCATCATATGCACTTTCTTCGTTTGGGCGGCATAGGAATCCTGGTATTCCCCTATTTCCTGCTCGGTCTTATAACAATTATAAGTTAGAGCGGGACCAACGTTCCACAGCTCAGTATAACAAGCGGGTTCGGTCAATACATCCATATTATTATCTTGATTAAGGCGTGATATGGTCGCTACATGGAGAGAGAGAGAAGAAAACACTCTGCGTGCGCTCTTGCAAGATTAGATTGGTTATTTATATTATCTAATCAGGATGGCTCCCACTGTTTTTATTAAATCTTCCTTCAAACCTTAAAAGGAAAGACTAGCCGGGATTAATTACACTCTATAAGTTCGCCAATCTTTCAGCCAGGCCAGTGTCGGTACTTTGAGGGAAGTTCCCCGTGCTTTCGCACGGACCTAATTACAGTAAACCTCGTTTTCCCAGAGGCGTAACCCTGTTGACACCTTTCTAGACACCTACTTGATTGGCTAATTGCAAAGTGCAAAACTCTCCCAGGAGTAACAATTACTCGCAGTGGGTATCGGGATCCAACTATCTCATAGAAGGTATGCAATCTCATTGCAAATTACAACACTTGAAACTCCCGATAATGGTTTTTACCCCTAGCACTTATGACCTTAACTATGGTCAACAAATCATAAGCACTAGTCAAGTTCTACCCGTCATTTCGTGATTAATTAGACCCACCCACATGACCCTTAACTAAGGTCAACAAAGTCACGCGACTGTCCTAACTAATCGCATCATATGCGGTGTAGGAAGACATCACTTAGCTACCGTACGCTGTGCCTTATCTATGGTCAACAAACACAACACGAATACTAAGTACTCTACTTCTTAAAATGATGGAGGGTTGCGAATGGTTTTTAATAAAACCTTTAACGCTTTGAACTTGATCTCGTTGCGAAATCAAATGGTTTTTAAATGGAGTGTTTTTGAGGCTTTTCTAGTTTTGCTAAAGGGGTCACTCCCGGTGAAGGGATCGTCGGCCCTTTCCTCATCGAATAAGGTGTAGGATATATCATATATACCGCTGTGCAAAGAAAAAACTATAGAAGCAATCAAAAGACAAACCTAGAGTTGTAGCATCTGCCAGTTATTGCTAAAGGAGTCACTCCCGGTGAAGGGATCTCGGTCCTTTCCTTATCGAATAAGGTGCAGGATGTTCTACAAGGAACACCGCGATCCAAAGCAAGAACTGTAGCTACCTGTTTTATTTTGAAATTCGATTCCACAACATCTTTTAGGTTTATTTTCTTTCATTAATTTCATTAATGAATGTCCCATCATTTAAGTCCACTTAAACATCACAGATAAATATAACGTACGCTTATGCCATCCGCATTCGCCTAGATGTCCCGTCTGCACCGTTAGGTTAGGTAACTAACGCCAGAGCGAGGCAGGGCTAGCGCGGGTGTAAAACATAAGCAACGTCTATATGATATATCATATATACTATATATAATATCTATCTGAACAAATCACATGATCACATCACAGATAACGCAGCAGAAAATATCATATGAAATATTGGATATACTAGGACGTCCGTGTTTTTAATACGAGCCAGTATAAAACACGGATTCCACGGTCACGATGAATGGCCAATCCCACACCCCTAGACCCCTATGAGAGCGGCAAGCAACCCTACCAACTCTAGGGTTAGGAGACCCGGACTCGACTCCTCGAGTTGGTCTCCCACTGGACCCTAGAACCCGGTTACTTGTGCTCCCCTCCTTGGGTCTATCCTAATGCGGAAAAGTAAATAATATACATCAACGGTGACATCTTCCGCAACCTGGAAGTGCCCCAATAAAAGAATATTACATACAAGTTTTTACATGAATGAAAATGAAAAACACCCATCTCACATAAAAAAAACCCGGCTATTCAAACACGACGATCCAATATAACATATCCAGCAACACATAACATCACATGTCATCAACGTAAGTAAACATGCGTATCCCAATTGTCGTTGACATATAGCAACGAAACCGGCGATATCACATATTACACTTACGGTCACAGAAAAGAAAGTGTAAAACTACAACAGTTAGAATCCACAACCTCTTTAGACATCGCATGCCTAATCAAATGAATTCCTTAGACATCGCATGCCTAACAATTATAAACCCCGCATTTTAGTCTCAATAACGAAAACACTTTTCAATATCAAGTCGGGCAATTCAACAAGATTCCCGACATCCTGATCGAATGCTTGTTGCAAACTTTAGTAGGCGGCCGCACCCCCGATGCCGTCGACGAAGTGCACCAAGGAGGAACACCGCTGCCGCAAGCACCCGAACGGATGCTTTCGGCGGCGGGGTTCTCCTACAGTCACTTGGTCAGGGCTTTGGGGTGTGGCTGTCTATTAAGTTTACCGGCGAGTATCTGCGTTCGCAACGTGATTGCGATGGACTTTTGATCACATCAAAATACCGTAGCAACCGATCAAGTGAGACTAAACTGCTATGTTTATAACATCCAAATCAGTTATCTCATAACTACTTGTGGATTCCAAATATTGTATCACATTCCGGATAAATAGAAAATGTTAAACTTTCCGATCGAACAATCGAACACCCAAGTTTTCCCGAAACAACTCAACACATGAAATATGTTTAAAAACATTCACTTCATGCCTCAGTACCAACGGTCCAGCCGCAGAAGGGTCAAGCCAACGCCTCACATGTGGCACGCCGTACTGCCCCAAACCCTAAGGTTCAAAGGGCAGTTCAAGACGGTCACATAATCGAGTTAAAGTTTGTTGTCATTTAGAGGGTCCATCGAGTTACTCGCACTACTTAGAACGTTCTTAAACTACGGAAAGATCCAACAGTTGGAAATTTCCCGACAGGGGAAAAATGGGTATTTAGATCCGGTCGAACTTTTTAACATATTCTAAAATTACCCGGAAAAACACATAGAAAAAATTAGACAATCCGATCGAATTTACGAACTCCCAATACAACCCAGAAAACTCAACTCTTGAGTATAATTTAAAAATTCCCAGAAAATACAGCACTAACATATAGGAATTACTGTGCAAAGAAAATGACAAGATGCTCCAAAATGGCCGCGGAACCGCCGCATATGCCAAGGGGGGGCCACGGTTCCGCGGCGCTTTAGTCGATTTAGGTGCACGTGCTTCACGGTAACTCTTAGATAACTCTGCTGTATTTTTTGGATATTTTTAATATGGAAAAATCCACAATTACAGAAAATGTACAGAGTGGGTTGAAAATTAGGGTTTTGGGTTCGATCGGACTTCTAACATCGTCTACGCATCGCCTAAGGCTCTAGCTAGGCTCTGATACCACTGTAGGGTTCCTAGGCATACCCATGAGGTTCCACAACAGATCAAACATGCCAAAATCAAAAATTTTCTAGGTGCTAAGTAACCTTAAGCAAGATCATAACTAGAGGTAAGGCGATAAAGTTTCTAGTTAACAACTTAACTAAGAGTGAACGGAAAATACAACCTTTGTAGATCCGGTCCTCCACCTCCATAGCTCCGTGACGATGTCTATTCGCTGCGATCATCGGATCCCGGACTCTGGCGATGGTTTCGTCGAAGAAATGATCGGGCTAGGTCGTCGACTTAGATGCCAAAGATGATCTACGTCGAGGCAACTCAAGATCAAGCTCCAACTTCACCAAGTCATGAAACTTGTGAAGAAAACACCCTATACTACATGGCAAGTGGTAGAGGATGAAGAAATAGGAAGTGGGTTCACTTTAGATTTGGATTTCTCACTCTTTTTCTCAAGGAACGATTAAAGCTAGCAAGCTTTCATGAAGCTTGATGAAGATGAAGATGAAGAAAGAATAAAAAGAATTATCTTAAAAAGAAAATCCAAGTCATTCTTATCATAATGCAACCATGGTTGAGTGTAGAGAATAAACTATGGTTAGGTGAATGGTTAGGTTAAGCAAAAGAAACAAAAATGGTCAAAGCTTCTTGAAGCTTCAAGGAAAAAACAAAAGAAGCAACCATTTCTTTTCTTGCTAAAAATGAATTAAAGAAAATAAATAATCAAGAAAAGATAACAAAACCCTAACCATTCACTTAAACATGGTTTAAAGTAAACATACACCCAAGTTTGCATGTATCATCAAACATGATACAAACTAGTGCACAAAACTATATCATATATTTACAATGTGCACATCAAGTGAGAAAATCCATTTTTAAGTGAAAAAATACTAGTTAATGTAAAGTAATATATCTAATATATAATTATACATTAAATCATTAAATCAACACTTGATTTAACGATCCGGTCATATCGCATATGACCGACTAATATCCAATGTATCGACTTATCGAATCAATCCTCGTTACGATAACTAGGTTATATCGCATACAACCAATCGATACATTCATCGCGAGAATAGAATACGGTATCACATACACGCATTATTCTCGGTCCCGTACATATCTCATATGCGTTCATATTTCGTTTTGCTTGAGCCAGGAAACCTCTGTGTAGGACTCTAAAGACTCGTCAATACGCCGGCAGCAGGTGATGATCATATCAAACACCGACAAGCCGCAAGCGGTCTGCTAAACGTAACGGCCACCCGGGTATTGAGCGATCAGAAGATCGACGAGCAAGCCCGCTCACACTCCTGTGAATCAAACCAGTAACACTTACCCTACAGTCCGGTCTGTTCGTCTGATATGTCGCATATCTTACCTAGGGGTGGTAAACGTCAGACCCCAATAGCTTGATAAGTCATGCCGACGTAAGGTCCATAACAATCGTGAAACTACTGTTAACTCTTACCAGTATATCACTGCAACCCTAGCCAGGGATTTCCTGTTATGGCCAGTCGAGCATAGAACAACATCAACCCCCAATACCGGGAGAGACGAATCCCCTCCTATCGCTCATTGCCTCCATATGAATCGGGACTGTACCCAAAAACCACCGGTTTGCACAACTCAGTAGAGCCGTGGTAGGGTGGAAATCAAAGCACAGTGGGAGACACACAAGACTCTATGACGATCTCGGGTCAACAGACTAAGCTGTAACAGTGTCACCAGAGAACTGCTATCTAACGTAAGGTATAATACCATCTGGGAGTTCTCGGCGAGTCCGTTCAATGTTCCCAGTCTCCACTGAGCACCCGCATACCATCTCCGATGTCAAACACAAATGGATATGGGATGCGATATACGCTAGTCTACTCTGGAATATTGATGCCCCGTCTCGATATTCCCACGACTAGGAACATTGAAGGATGTACTCATGGACCACCCAGGCCCCACTAGTACGATCTACATCATAGTCCTGGAAGTCGAGTACACATCCTAAGGGCTTTATCAACATGTAACAGAGAGACAGAAAGTATACATGTTAAGATAAAGAGCAACCAGATAGCATACTATCATGTCGAGCAAGAAAGTCCTACCTATATATGTCCCAGCATCCACTACAATATACATCCAATGTACAGCAATGGCCTCTAGGGCATACATATAACTAACACTAGGAATTGCCACAGTTCAGCAGCGACATGAGTGATGCATGGGTCGGCCCTTCTACGGATGGTTCATAGGAGCTGTTGCATGTTCTTGGTATTTTTTAAACTCCGCTCAAGTGTTGATCTTTTTGGGAAATTTTGGGTGTTTGTTTATTCGATCAAAAAGTTTAACATCGTCTAGCTATCTGTGATCGTGATACAGTATTTGGAATCCACATAATTAGTTATGAGATAACTAGTTTGAATTTTATAAACCTAGCATTTTAGTCGCATTTGATCGGTTGCCACAGAATTTTGATGAGGATCAAAAGTTCATCGAAATCACGTAGTGTACGTGGATACTCGCCGGGTAACCTTACCAGATAGCCACTCTATATAGCCCCGACCAAGTGACAGTAGGAGAACCCCATCGCCAAAAGCATCTGTTCGGGTGCTCGCGGCCGCGGTGTTCCGTCTTAGTGCACTTCATCGATGGCATCGGGAGTGCGGCCGTCTACTAAAGTTTTCGACGAGAATACGATCAAGTAATCGGGAATCCTGTTGAATTACCCGAATGGTTATTGGAAAGTGTTTTCAACATCGAGACTAAAATGCCGGGTTTATAATTGTTAGACATGTAATGTCTAGGGAATTCATTTGGTTGGGCATGAAATCCAAAGTATGTGATACATTGGGTTTATGATGTCTAAGGTGGTTGCGGATTCCAATTGTTATAGTTTTTCACTTTCTTTTCTGCGACCGTAAGTGTAATATGTGGTGTATCGCCGGTTTCGTTGCTATACGTCAACGGCAATTGGGATACGCATATTTACTTACGTTGATGACATATGATGTTATGCGTTGCTGTGATATGTTATATTGGATCGTCGTGTTTTGAATAGCCGGGGGTTTTTATGTGAGATGAGAGTTTTTCATTTTCATTCAAGTAAAAGCTTGTATGTAATATTCTTTTATTGGGCCACTTCCGGGTTGAGGATGATGTCACCATTGATGTATATTATTTACTTTTCCGCATTAGGAAAGACCTAAGGAGGAGAGCACAAGTAATCGGGATCTAGGGTCCAGTGGGAGACCATCTCGAGGAGTCTAGACCAGGTCTCCTGTTGGGTTACGGCAGCGCTCCGGCCGTCAATCCGAGGCCAAATGCTGAACAAAAACCTTTCAAACTTGGCGCTACCACAACCAAATACTCGGATCGAACCATTAACCGTTAACTAGCAAAACTGTAAAGGGGTTTCAAAGATTATATTGATCGATCCATGTCCTTCAGTCTTCAATCTCCGTCCCATGCTTGTCGCGGCTGCCCCGAAAAAGTTTGCTCTCCGGTCTCGCTTATCGAAGTGGCATCACGTCGAGGAATCTTTAAACGGGCTCCCACTTCAAACCGAAACAACTCGGACATGAAGTTTGCTAGCCGACATGTCCAAGGTGAAGTAGAGATAGGTGTGATTACTTTGTCTCATGACAATCTAGGATTCTCAACACCTGAGAGGGATAGAGTGGAAGAAGAAGCCATTGATGGAAGTTGTGAGCTCAAGAAGAAAGCTAGTGAAGAAGAAGAGCTTGCTTATTATTGTGTGAGATCAAATGTGAGAGCTCAAGAAATAAATCAAAAGCCAAGCCAAGCCCTTTGTGGCTGCCCCTCTCTCTCCTCATATTAATCCCTCACAATAAAACAATAAATAAAATGGACATGGCACAAAAATCCACACCATGAGTCACCAAAGTTACGCATGCCATATTTAATGCTCTTGATCATGACTTGCACTCACAATTTCCACTTAATAAACATTAATCCAAATGTTTAAAACAATAAATAGAATGTCATCTTCTAAAGTAAACTCAGGATGGATTACAATAGTACCCCTCATCCGTATATACATACCTGCATTCGCATTCCGACTGAATATGAATACAATAAGACGAAAATAATCTAATCAATCTAATACTAGGATCCGGCTTAAACCAAAGCCCACTAATATGATCCGTCCGATCATGATCCGTGCACGAGTGCACGTATATGATCGAACCCTGCCATGAAACCATACGGCCTCTACAACGTTTCGCCCAAACTTTGGAAACTTTCTGTGGGGGACTCTAAAGACTCGTCAATACGCTGGCATTATGTTTAACCACAAGCACGTCAGTGGTACTAGCTGTACGTAACGGCTACCCATGTATTGACCAAAAGGGAAGCTGATGAGCGAACTCTTCCTGAAACCCTACTGAGCCGGTCAGTGACAATATCCGTACAGTCCGGTCAGTTCGTCTATGAGTATCGCTTATCGGGCATAGGGGATGGTAAACGTCAGACCCCTAATAGCGGTATAAGTCATGTCGGAGTGTAGCCCAGAACAGCTTGAGAAACTACTGGAATACCTACCAGTAAATCTCACTTGCCTTGGCCAAGGACTTTGTGTAATGGCTCTCCTAAATACAGCGCGATATCAACCCCCAATACATGGAGAGACGAATCCTGTCAAACCGCCACTGCCTCCAACTGCTTTGGGACTGCACCCAACTACTACCTGTTTGCACGACTCCTTTGAGCTGTGGTAGGGTACAATCAAAGAACAGTGGGAACACACTAGAGGCAAAGTAGCAGTGTGAAGTCAACGGACTAAACTGTACTCATGTCACCTGTGAACTGCTCCTAAAGATAAATATAGTACCAATCAACAGTGCTCTGCGAGTCCGTCCGGTGTACTCATAACCCAATGAGCACTGTATACTATCGTAGGTGAACCAACTGACACCAATGGCTTGTGAGACCAGCCACCGCCCCTCGTCGAGGTCTCGATCCGTATACACTAGTCTACCCATGGAGTATTGATGCCCAGTCTCGAAACTCACATGACTAGGGACATTTTAAGGATGTGCTTATAGACTACCCAACTCTCACGTATATGATCGCCATCGTACTGCTGGTAGTCAAGAAAAAATCCTATGGGCTCAATCAAAGTGTAATAGAGATCTGTAATGTCACCTGAAGCATGTATAGGATGATAAAGACAAACCAGATAGCATACTATCATCTCGATTAAGACCGTTCTACCGGTATAGTTCTTCCCTTAATCATTGCAATCACGTACCTATGATCCAATAATTGACTTGAGGGCACTATAGCCAACAATCTCCCACATGCACTAAAGGCTATCCCATACTCACAGTCCGTGTGATACCGAACACCCAACTCCTCCACTAGTAAGTTTCATAAAGCTCATTTGTAAAACTATTGTGTTCGAGAAATAGCCTTAGTGAGTGGATTCGCTCTGATGTTTCTTTCTATGTCTCTCTTAATCTTAAGTTCGCGGAGAAAGCCATCTCCCGAATGAGCAATACCTGTCTTTGAATATGTCTGGAAAACTGATGGGACCCGATTCACTAATGAAATCCAAATCCAGTAAACTTCTTAGACTGTATCGTCAACTGAATTTAATCGGTATCCTGTGCCATGCCTCCCTTAGTATCCGCTTGGACCATCTGTCCAAACTACTGCCCATTGTCAGAAAGAAAACTATAACTTTGAAAGTCACTCTGTCATCAAGGCCACCTTGGAATGATAACTGTCTTCTGAAGGAGGCTGCTGTTATCATATCCCTAGAACATCCACTTATGTTCTAAAACTGCTTCTGAACGTTTCTCCAGGATTGGATTAATATCTCAACTTATTGTATCTAGTGCAAAAACAACATCTGGTATGGTACTTGATATCTCATGATTGACTCAATTGCCTAAGAAAGTGATATGCCGATCATGTACATCCTGTAAGTGCACGGCGGCGCCCCGGCCGTCAATCCGACGGCCAAATGCGGAAGCGGTGATAAACTTAAATTTTCTTGAACTGGCAAACCGCCGCGCACTAATACCCGGATCGAACCACTAACTAGTCCTAGCTATCTACAAGAAAGGGAAGAGAGATATACCGACAGATCCGAGTCCTCCGGTCTTCTCGTCGTCGTCCCGATCTCCTGCGGAATGTCCGGTCTCCTCCTCGTCGCCGGAAGTGCACCACATCGCCTACTTCTTTTACGGGCTCCCACCTCAATGCCGAGGCAACTCAGGCACGAAGCTGGCTAGTCGACGTGCCCAAGATTTGCTGTAGAAAATAATAGAACTAGTGTCTCATTTGGGGTTTATGGAGGTGCCATTTTGGTGGAGGAAATGAGGTATGAACTTTTGTGGAGGAACTTGGGGATTTTTCTAGCATCAAGAGAGCAAAAATCCCCACTACAAAAATGGGCAACCCACCCTCATGGTGGCCGGCCATCACTAGAGGAGAAGGAGAGTGAGAATGAGGAAGAGTCCCAAAAATAATGGGAGCCATTCTCATATCATGCAAGAGAGAGAAAGGAAAGCTCATCATGAAAAGAAATGATCACCAAATCAAACCCATACTCCACACACTAATCATCAACAACCATGATGCTTACAAAGTCAAGCCATCATGAAGACTATCATGAAGCAAAAGTCAAGTAAGGTCAAAGGATGGTGCACCATCATGAAAGCCATCATGATGCAACAAGATGCAAAGAACCCCCTCCACAAATGCCTATTTGCAACAATGCAAATAAACCCTCCCCCACCAAACTTCGGCCAATGAACGGAACAATGGAAATCGGCCGAAACGGAAAGCAAACTGGCAACTCCAGAAAACTGGTCCCGTAATAAATTACAGGAAAACCCCGATACTATGCATACACACCCGCATTTGTATTCCGACCGAAATACAAATGCAATGAGACAAAATCTGCACTGTACTATACTAGGATCCGGCTTATACCAAAACCGGCTAGTAATATCTGTTCGATCCTGATCCGTGCAATGCCGCACGTATCTGATCAAACCCTGCCATATAATCATACGGCCTGTAGTACAAACTGTCCGATCCGGATCCGTGCAATACCGCACGTATCTGATCGGACCTTGCCATATCTCCATACGGCCTCTACAACCTTTCGCCCGAAAGCTGAGTAACAGAATGTGGGGGACTCTAAAGACTCGTCAACACCATGGTTGTGGATTTAACCACTAGCACGTCAGAGGTATAAGCCAATACGTAACGGGCTACCAAGTATTGACTAAAAGGGACGTCTGTGAGCGAACTCAGCCTGACAACCCTACTGAGCCTGTCAGTGACAATATCCGTACAGTCCGGTCCGTTCGTCTATGAGCATCGCATGGCGGGCCTAGGGGGTTGGTAAAAGTCAGACCCCCAAAAGCGGTACAAGTCGTGTCGGAGTGTAGCCCAGAACACCCTGAGATACTACTGGAATACCTACCAGTAAATCTCCTTGCCTCGGCCGAGGGCTTCGTGTAATGGCTCTCCTAGACACAGCACGACCTCACCCCCAATACCGGGAGAGACGAACCCCTGAAGATACGCTCACTGCCTCCATGTGGCTCGGGACTGTACCCAACTAAAACCTGTTTGCACGATTCCTTTGAGCCGTGGTAGGGTAGTAATCAAAGTACAGTGGGAACTCACACGAGACAAATGACGATCCCAGGTCGATGAACTAACCTGTACACATGTCACCAGGGAACTGCCATCTGACGTCTGGTATTTGACCAACTAGCATGTTCCCGGCGAGTCCTGTCCGGTGTACTCATAACCCAATGAGCACCTGTATACATCTTAGGTGATCCAACTGACACCAGTGGCTTGTGAGACCGGCCACCGCCCCTCGTCGGGGTCTCGACTGTATACACTAGTCTACTCTGGAGTATCGATGCCCTGTCTCGAAACTCGCACGACTAGGGACCTTTTAAGGATATGCTTATAGACCCCAGCTCCCACTTATATGATCACCCTCATACTGCTGGTGGTCAAGCAAGAATCCTAGGGGCTCTATCAACGTGTAATAGCGACTTGTCAGGTCACCTGAAACTGTACACGATGATAAAGGTAAACCAGATAGCATACTATCATCTCGAGTAAGACTGTCCTACCGGGATAGGTCCTCCATCAATCATTGCAATCACGTACCTGTGACCTAATAATTGACTCTGAGGGCACTATCTCCAACAATCTCTCACTGGCACTCAAGGCTAATTATTGCGATGCCGTATACTCACAGCCCGTGTGATACTGAACACCCAACTCCTCTACTAGTCAGTCTCACAAAGCTCGTTTGCGAAACTATTGCGTTCGAGGAATAGCCTTAGTTAGTGGATCCGCTTTGTTGTCTCTTTCAATGTCTCTCTATATCTCAAGTTCGCGGAGAAACCCATCTCCCGAAATGAGCAATACCTGTCTTAGAATGTGTCTGGATGTCTGATGGGACATAGCTCATAAATGAACTCCAAATCCAAACTTCTTAGACTGTATCGTCAACTGAACTTAATCAGTATCCTGCGCCATGCCTCCCTCAGTATTGCCTTGGACCACCTGTCCAAAATACTGCCCCTCATCAGAAGGAAAAACTATAACTCTGACAATCTCCTTGTCGTCCAGGTCGCCTTGGAAGCCTGGAATGATAACTGTCCCCCGAATGAGGCTGTCGTTATCATATCCCTAGAACATCCACTTATGTTCTAAAACTGCTTCCGACTGTTTCTCCAGGATTGGGTCAATATCAACTTATTGCATCTAGTGCAAGAACAATATCTGGTGTGGTACTTGACATCTCATGATTGACTCAATTGCCTGAGCAAGTGATCTGCCAATCATGCACATCCCTCTCCTCTTTAGTCTATAAGACACCTTTAGAGAGGGTGACTCCATCTTCTGCAGGTACACTACCGTGCATGGAGTCGTCCATTCTAAATACCCTTAGAATGCTGTCTAAGTACCCAGATTGGGAAACCACCCAAATCTAGATCTAATACCATAGATCTAGTAACCAGTATGTCTGATATAATGTCCAAGTCCCATGTGGAGAAACTACTGTGTGACGACCAAAGTATAACCGATCGTAGTATAGGAGTTTCTTTTCCTATTCTGTGTATGTCATCCAAATACCAGGATATCACACCCTACTACCTTCTCAACAGATCCATCCCCTATGCTGATGAAGTCAAACCCATGACTGTCACGTCAGAAATAGATGATCTATCTCCGCTACATCTGCTTTAGTCTATAAATAGACATAAGCTACCTGTCCACCAATGCTTTCGCTGCTCCCACTGACTACGACAACCCTCTGGCAGAGTCATATAGACGTACACTTCTAAAACTAGTTTAGAACGACGCTATACTCATCCTCCCTCCGGGTCTCGCAGCCTGGAACAACAGCAATGGTAATTGTGGGTAAACAAGAACTTCCCTGTCACCGTCCTTGAGGCTACCGTAGTACCTCTCGGGTGCCTGAAGTTACCCACCGTATCTGCGGAGTGGCCAATGGAATGTCAAACCAGATTGAATCTTTAGGTTCCTTATCAAATCTTCAGTAATCGTTTGTGGTTCTGGAATCACTTCCAGTTCTACCATACTCCCACTACTGTTTTCTGAAAAAATCCATTTTTAATAAAACTGTGGCGAGTCTAGAACAATATTGCTATTGTTCATCCAGACGGTAGAAAGTCAACCCTCGTCATAGCCTGGGTCAACCCACAAACAGCCATTACAGAAACGTGCCTTGAGTTGTCCAGCGTCTGGTTTTAATCATAAACCGGACAACTCCCCGTACCTTAACATCGTTAAGATATGAACTGTTCTATATCCAATATAGAACCAGAGGCACTGATTTAATTGAACCAGATTCAAATCATGCAGCTCTCCCCAGTGCATGTCAACTAAATGGAAGGAGGCCGATCAGCGTTACTCAACTTAGGAATGCTTCCAATTATGAGTAACCTGAAAGAGAAGCAATTTCTCTTAATCACTACTATCAACTGAGTACCATATACAAGTATCTACATCTTCGATCACTTTGAAGAATCCCGATACTTGCTACACCTGGTTCTCTACTCTATTCAAATACCTATAACTTCTCAAAATTCGGACCCTGTGTTTCCGCGAAACACTTGTCTAAAAACTAGAGAAGTCATAAGTAAACCGAATATAGTACGAGGACCAACCCCTCTGTCCTGATGGACCCTGGAAAACATACAATACTCTGTATATGTCCCTTGAGTCTGAAAACTCATTCACCGTGTGTCTTAGGTTGAAAACTGTACTTATGGTTAAGAAGAATTACACCACTGTTTAATGCTCCTTACCTAACCATCCACTGATATAGGTAAATGTCACAGACATAATTTCAAAAAGGTATATCTCACTCTATGAAAATAGACGTACAGATATATCAATTTGAAATTGGTGCATAACTGTGGATATTCAAAACCAAATATTTGCCAACCGGCAAACTACCCAGGTGATTTCCTCAAATATCACCGATTGTAACGAATCCCGATATAATGAGGATGATCACCCAATTCCCAATAACCTACTCCCACTCATCATCTGTAAAACCATACAGATGTGAGAATCATACCTGGTAAATACATACCCTGGAGCAAGTATCTAATCGGGAAATCAGTTTTCCTTTAACAGTACACAGTGAGACTGAAACATCGAAATGTTTCGATGGGGTATCCTGGTATTCCTAGTAATGCCTCTTCCAGATTCACGACTGTAACCGTATAGTTCTTTGCCACCTCTCCAAATCCCTTCATATGTCTTTAGTCTTTACCTTCTGTACACCCTTTTAGGCCAAATGGTTTTCTTCCTTCCCTACCGTTCGGCACCAGCCTATGGTTTGGAAGAAGACTATCCAATAAGCATAATGGGTGTACTGTCCCAATCCTAGGAACACTCGTAATGCGAGAGAAGGTGAAGATAAAAGACAACCGAATAAACCTTATTCCTATTTCTCCTGGACCAGAATCCATCCCCGAACTGGAACAAGTTCCTTTCGAGTTCGTATATAACCATACGATGGAGTATCCAAATAAACTGTGGATCTTCGTAGTGATACGGAGTGTCCTGGAGAAATACAAAGGTGATTTAGGATTGACGAAGGAATACTTGGTTTGGTCGTGAATATCTGTTGCAATTTACTTTGCCCTCTTACTAATCCCTTGCTTTGTCTTAACCTAATACCTTCTGCACACCATCGTTATGCTAATTGGTTTTCTTCATTCCCTACCGGTCGGCACCTGCCTATGGTTTGCAAGAAGACTATCCAATTTGCGTAATAGGTGTACTATCTCCTAAACCAAGGAGTACTCGCAACTTGAGAGATGGTAAAAAGGAAAAGACAACTGAATAATCCTATCCGTTTTCTCCAGAACCGGAAACCATCCTCGAATAAATTCCTTCGAGTTCGTATCTAACCATACGATGGTTTTGTCCAATGGAAGTGGACGTTCGTAGCAACACGGGGTGTCCTGGAGAAAAGGGTAAAAGTAGGAGTGGCAATGAGGTTTGCAACTCTGACAATCCAAAAGCCAGTGTTAAGAAGGTTCGGTCAACTTAGTCACTGAGTCATAGTCTTAGGGTCGGGTCAAATGGTCGTTGCCAGAGAGAGAGAAAAGAAACACTCGGCGTGCACTCTAACCTAGATCAGAATGGTTACCAATTTATCTAATCTGGAAACCTCCCACTGTACCGTCAAATTCTCCTCCAAACCTGAAAGAAGAATTAGTCGGGATCACCCGAGGAGTATACCAACTCATCAGTGGGAATCGGGATCCAACTATCATCGCATGATAACGTGACGGAATCCGCTCACGTCATCACACTCCAGAAGGTATGCGCATATCTGGCAAGTTTCAGTTCTTTTGAAACTCCCGATGTGATTTCTGCCCCATGCTCTTATGACCTTGACTTTGGCCAACAAATCATAAGTCACATGTCAAGTTCTACCCGTCATTCTCCAGGTTGATTCGAATCCACCCGCACAAGCCCTTGACTTTGGCCAACAAGGCTATACGACTGTTCCAAACCAACGCATCTATCTATGCAGCAGATAAATACCCGGCAGCTACCAAACACTATGCCTTGGCGTGAGGTCAAAATACATAGCTTGAATACTACCGAATATTTAACTGAAATGATGGAGGGCTACGAATGGTTTCTGGCGAAAACCTTTAACGTAATGAACTTGATATCGTTGAAGGAACGGATAGCTTTTTGAAAATATAGTGACGAAGACCGTTGCTAAAGAGGTCACTCCCGGTGAAGGGATCTCGGCTCTTTCCCCGTAGAATGGGGTGCAGGATATTCCAAATGAATACCGCGATGCAAAGCAAAAGTAATCGGCTATAGTGAAGTTAATGCCCTGACGCAAACTTCTGTCCAAGGGGTCACTCCCGGTGAAGGGATCTCGGCCCTTGCCTCGTCGACTGAGGAGCAGGATATTCCAACTGAATATCACGATGCAAAACAAAAGAGAACGTCCTTGCAATAACAGCTTTTTGAAAAGTGTTCCAACAACATCAGATTAGGTTTGTTTTTAACTTGCATTGATCCGAATCAATGCAGTCCCATCAATTGATCACACCACAAAGAACGAAAATAATATGACGTATGTATATGCCATCCGCATTCGCCACTGGGTCCCGTCATTACCCGTTAGGTTAGCTAACTAACGACAGAGCGGGGACTGGACTAGCGCGGATGCAAAACATATACAACATCTACTAATATATATACCAATATATTATATTCGCTCAAGGCGTGATAAAATGTAACATCACAGAGAATGAACAGCATCACAGAAACAATACAGATATCTGGGATCCCCGGGTTTCATAGAGCCGCTGAAACCCGACGTTCCCCTGGTCGTGTGGATAGCCTGTGCAATGAAATCCTAGACCCCTACGGGCGCGGCAAGTTACCCGCCAAAACCTGAAGCGAGGCAGCCCCCTTCAGCGACGTGAATGGACCACCCAGCACTTCACGGAATCCGGTAACTTGGGCACCCCTCCTGGGTCAAACTGTACCCCCTACGAGTGCGGCGAATAGCCCGCCAATCCTAGAGTGAAGCCCCCTCCCTCTCAATACCATGAGATGCGGGCTTGTTGCCCTCTAGAACCCGGCTATCCGTGCACCCCTCCGCGGGGCAATCCTAGTACAGAAAGTAAAATATACATACACCGGGTACATCGAACGCAACCAGGTCGTGCCCCAAAATAATAATACAATCAGGCAGTGACGGCAGTCCACACGTCGGACGCTCGCCCCGCAATATCAAATGTACATAATACAACCACAACTGTACTAGCATTGCATCCAGGCTATCCCCCACGACCGATCCGCAACATCACAGCAAAAACAGAACATCAACGTGAAAGTCACGTTCGCAAATCCGTCTAACCGGGCTATAGCAGTTAGACCGGATTTACCGATCAAGTGACATTCACGGTCGCAGATATAATGTAAATACTGTGAAATAATGTGTTTAAAATATCCGATCGATCAAAAATTAACAAGTGGGCCCCCAAGCAATACTGTAGCACTCACAGAAATTCTGGGCCCAATTATAATATTCCAAAACCCCAATTTTAAGCCCAGAAAGCCTCTGTAAAAATTTGGTGCAGGGAACCCAACAGTGTGCGGCGGATCCGTGGCCCAAAGGGGTGTTTGGCCGCGGTTCCGCGCTCCAACAGTAGACTTAGTGCATCGAATTTTCACAGAACTCTTAGATTTTCCAGTACATCACTTTTCTGTAACCTGAAAAAAATTTCGACACCAAAAAATTTCAACAGAAAACTGATGCAAGTAAAAATGTAGATTTTGGAATTTTGGTCGATCGGAAACGGAAAACACATTAAACCAAGCTAGACTAAGTTAATGGCGAGGCTCTGATACCACTGTAAGTGCACGGCGTCGCCCCGGCCGTCAATCCGACGGCCAAATGCGGAAGCGGTGATAAACTTAAATTTTCTTGAACTGGCAAACCGCCGCGCACTAATACCCGGATCGAACCACTAACTAGTCCTAGCTATCTACAAGAAAGGGAAGAGAGATATACCGACAGATCCGAGTCTTCCGGTCTTCTCGTCGTCGTCCCGATCTCCTGCGGAATGTCCGGTCTCCTCCTCGTTGCCGGAAGTGCACCACATCGCCTACTTCTTTTACGGGCTCCCACCTCAATGCCGAGGCAACTCAGGCACGAAGCTGGCTAGTCGACGTGCCCAAGATTTGCTGTAGAAAATAGTAGAACTAGTGTCTCATTTGGGGTTTATGGAGGTGCCATTTTGGTGGAGGAAATGAGGTATGAACTTTTGTGGAGGAACTTGGGGATTTTTCTAGCATCAAGAGAGCAAAAATCCCCACTACAAAAATGGGCAACCCACCCTCATGGTGGCCGGCCATCACTAGAGGAGAAGGAGAGTGAGAATGAGGAAGAGTCCCAAAAATAATGGGAGCCATTCTCATATCATGCAAGAGAGAGAAAGGAAAGCTCATCATGAAAAGAAATGATCACCAAATCAAACCCATACTCCACACACTAATTATCAACAACCATGATGCTTACAAAGTCAAGCCATCATGAAGACTATCATGAAGCAAAACTCAAGTAAGGTCAAAGGATGTTGCACCATCATGAAAGCCATCATGATGCAACAAGATGCAAAGAACCCCCTCCACAAATGCCTATTTGCAACAATGCAAATAAACCCTCCTCCACCAAACTTCGGCCAATGAACGGAACAATGGAAATCGGCCGAAACGGAAAGCAAACTGGCAACTCCAGAAAACTGGTCCCGTAATAAATTACAGGAAAACCCCGATACTGTGCATACACACCCGCATTTGTATTCCGACCGAAATACAAATGCAATGAGACAAAATCTGCACTGTACTATACTAGGATCCGGCTTATACCAAAACCGGCTAGTAATATCTGTTCGATCCTGATCCGTGCAATGCCGCACGTATCTGATCGAACCCTGCCATATAATCATACGGCCTGTAGTACAAACTGTCCGATCCGGATCCGTGCAATACCGCACGTATCTGATCGAACCTTGCCATATCTCCATACGGCCTCTACAACCCTTCGCCCGAAAGCTGAGTAACAGAATGTGGGGGACTCTAAAGACTCGTCAACACCATGGTTGTGGATTTAACCACTAGCACGTCAGAGGTATAAGCCAATACGTAACGGGCTACCAGGTATTGACTAAAAGGGACGTCTGTGAGCGAACTCAGCCTGACAACCCTACTGAGCCTGTCAGTGACAATATCCGTACAGTCCGGTCCGTTCGTCTATGAGCATCGCATGGCGGGCCTAGGGGGTTGGTAAAAGTCAGACCCCCAAAAGCGGTACAAGTCGTGTCGGAGTGTAGCCCAGAACACCCTGAGATACTACTGGAATACCTACCAGTAAATCTCCTTGCCTCGGCCGAGGGCTTCATGTAATGGCTCTCCTAGACACAGCACGACCTCACCCCCAATACCGGGAGAGACGAACCCCTGAAGATACGCTCACTGCCTCCATGTGGCTCGGGACTGTACCCAACTAAAACCTGTTTGCACGACTCCTTTGAGCCGTGGTAGGGTAGTAATCAAAGTACAGTGGGAACTCACACGAGACAAATGACAATCCCCAGGTCGATGAACTAACCTGTACACATGTCACCAGGGAACTGCCATCTGACGTCTGGTATATGACCAACTAGCATGTTCCCGGCGAGTCCTGTCCGGTGTACTCATAACCCAATTAGCACCTGTATACATCTTAGGTGATCCAACTGACACCAGTGGCTTGTGAGACCGGCCACCGCCCCTCGTTGGGGTCTCGACTGTATACACTAGTCTACTCTGGAGTATCGATGCCCTGTCTCGAAACTCGCACGACTAGGGACCTTTTAAGGATATGCTTATAGACCCCAGCTCCCACTTATATGATCGCCCTCATACTGCTGGTGGTCAAGCAAGAATCCTAGGGGCTCTATCAACGTGTAATAGCGACTTGTCAGGTCACCTGAAACAGTACACGATGATAAAGGTAAACCAGATAGCATACTATCATCTCGAGTAAGACTGTCCTACCGGGATAGGTCCTCTATCAATCATTGCAATCACGTACCTGTGACCTAATAATTGACTCTGAGGGCACTATCTCCAACACATCCCACTCCTCTTTAATCTGTAAGACACCTTTAGAGAAGGTGGCTCCATCACCAGCAGGTACACTACCGTGCCAGGAGTCGTCTATTCTAAAATACCTTTAGAATATTATCTAAGTAACCAGATTGAAAAACTACCCAGATCTTGATCTAAAACCATAGATCTAGTAACCAGAATGTCAGATATTATATCCATATCTTCCGTGAAGAGACCACTGTGTGACAACCACGGTATAACTGATCGTAGTATATGAATTTCACTTCCTACTATGTGTATGTCATCTATATACCAGGACATCACACCCTACTACCTTCTTAACAGATCGATCCCCTATTCTGATGAAGTCAAAACCTATGACTGTCACATCAAAAGATGATCTATCTCCATTATATATACTCTTGTCTATAAATAGACATAAGCTACTTGTCCATTATGCTTCCGTTGCTCCCACAGACTACAACAACCCTCTGGCAGAGTCATATACACGCGCACTTCTAAAGCTAGTTTAGAACGACGCTATACTCATCCTCCTGCCGGGTCTCACAGTCTGGAACAACAGTAATGTTAAGTCTGGGTAAACAAGAACCTCCCTTTCACCGTCTTTGAGAATACCGAAATACTTCGCGGGTGCCTGAGGTTACCCACCATATCTGTGGAGTGGTTAATGGAATGTCAAAACCGATTGAATCTTTAGTTCCTATTAAATTTTCAGTAATCGTTTGTGGTTCTGGAATCACTTCCAGTTCTAGCATACTCCCACTACTGTTTTCTGAAAATATCCATTTTTCTAAAACTGTGGCGAGTCAAGAACAATATCACTATTGATCTTCCAGATGGTAGAAAGTTAACCCTCGTCACAGCCTGGGTTAACCCACAAACTGCCATTACAGAAACGTGCATTGAGTTATCTGGAGTCTGGTTTTAAGCATAAGACGGACAACTCCAAATACCTTAACATCGTTAAGATATGAACTATTCTATATACCATATAGAAACAGAGGTACTAATTTAATTGGAACCAGATTCAAATCTTGTAGCTGTCTCCGGTGCATGTCAACTAAATGGAAAGAGGTCGATCAACATTACTCAACTTAGGAGTGCATCCATTTATAGTAACCTGATAGAGAAACAATTTTCTCAAAACCATTACTATCTACTGAATACCAAACACAAGTATCTACTTCTTCGTTCACCTTGAAGAATCCCGATACTTGCAACACATTGTTCTCTACATTACTCTTGTACCTATAACTTCTCAAAACTTGGACCTTGTATTTCTACAAAATACTTGTCTAAAACTTGAGAAGTCACAAGTAAACAGAATATAGTACGATGACCAACCCCTCTGTCCTAATGGACACAAGACAATATACAATACTTCGTATAAGTCCCCTGAGTTTAATAACTCAAATCCTGTGCGTCGTAGGTTGAAAACTGTACTTATGGTTAAGAAGAATTACACCGTTGTTCAATGCTCCTTACCTAACCATCAACCGATATAGCTAAATGTCATAGACTTAATTTCAAAAAGTTATATCTCACTTTATAAAAAAACGTACAGATATATCAGTTTGAAATTGGTGCATAACAACGGATATTCAAAACCAAATATATGTCGTCCGGCAAAAACCCAGGCAATTTCCTCAAATATCACCAATTACAACGAATCCCGATATAATGAGGATGATCACCTAATTCCCAATAACTTACTCCCACTCATCATCTGTAAAACCATACAGATGTGAGAAGCATACCTGGTAAATACATACCCTGGAGTAAGGATGTAATTCGGAAACCAGTTTTCTATTAACAACGCACAGTGAAACTAAAACATCAAAATGTTTCGTAGGGGTCTCCGGGTATTCCTAGTAATGCCTCTTCCATTATCAGATTCATGACTATAACCATATATTTCGTTGCCATCTCTCCAAATCCCTTTATTTATCTTTACTCATTTCCTTCTGTGCACCACACTTAGGCTTTCTTCCTTCCCTACCGTTCGGCACCAACCTATGATTTGGAAGAAGACTATCCAAAAGGTATAATAGGTGTACTCTTCTAATCCTAGGAGTACTCGTAACCTGAGAGAAGGTTATGATAAAAGACAACTGAATAAACATATTCTATTTCTCCTTAACCGGAGATAAGCAAAGGTGAAGTAGGAGTGGCGATGAAATACGCAGTTTGGTCGTGAATGATAGCAGTTGCAATTTTACTTTGCCCACTTTCTAGTCCCTTTATTTTGTCTTTACTTACTACCTTCTGTACACCCCACTTAGGCTAATTGGTTTTCTTCATTCCCTACCATTCGACACCTGCCAATGGTTTGGAAGAAGACTATCCAATAAGCGTAATAGGTGTACCCTCTCCTAATCCTAGGAGCCCTCACAACCTGAGAGAAGGTAAAAAGAAAATACAACTGAATAGTCCTATTCATTCTTTCCAGAACCAGAATCCATCCTCAAATCTGGAACAAGTTCCTTCGAGTTCGTATATAACCATACGATGGATTTATCCAATGGAAGTGGATGTTCGTAGTGATATGGGGTGTCCTAGAGAAATGTAAAGGGTGAAAGAAGGAGTGCCAAGGATGTATGCAACTCAAACAATCCAAAAGCCAGTGTATTAAGAAAGTTCAGTTAACTTGGTTACTGAGTTATAGTCAAGGGTCGGGCAATGGTCGCTGCCAACAAGGGAGAGAAAGAAAACACTCAGCGTGCACTCTAACCTAGATCAGAATGGTTAATCACTTTATCTAATCAGGATGTCTTCCACTGTATCGTTAAATTCTCCTCCAAATCTGAAAGAAGAATTAGTCGGGATCACCCGAGGAGTAAACCAACTCATCAGAGGGAATCGGGATCCAACTATCATCGCATGATAACTTGATGGAATCCACTCAAGTCAGCACACTCCAGAAAGTATGTGCATACCTGCCAAGTTTCAGTTTTATTAGGAACTCCCGATGTGTGTTTTTACCCCTAGGACCCAAGTGACCTTGATGGAGTCAACAAATCAAAAAGTCCTAGTCAAGTTCAACCCGTCATTATCTTGATTGTATTAAACCCACCTGCACGAGCCCTTGACAGAGTCAACAAGACCGTACGACTGTCCTAACAAATCGCATATCCATGCTACAAACAAGCACCACTCAGCTACCATACACTACGCCTTGACGTAGTCAACAAACGCAGCACGAATACTAAGTAATACTAATCTGAAATGGCGGAGGGCTACGGCTGGTTTTTGGCGAAAAAGCTTTAACATAATGAACTTGATATCATTGAAGGAATCCAAGTGGTTTTACAAATATATATTGGCGAAAACGTTTGCTAAAGAGGTCACTCCCGGTGAAGGGATCTCGGCTCTTTCCTTATAGAATGAGGTGCTGGATATTCCAAACTGAATACCACGATGCAAAGAAAAAAGTAATCGACTATAATGAAGTTATTACCCTGACGCAAACTTCTGTCCAAGGGGTCACTCCCGATGAAGGTATCTCGGCCCTTGCCTCGTCGAATGAGGTGCTTGATATTTACAACCGAATACCACTGTGAAAAACAAAAGAGAACATCCTTGCAATAACAGCTTTTTGAAAAATGTTCCAACAACATCGAATAGGTCTGTATTCCTTGCATTGATCTGAATCAACGCAGTCCCATCAATTAATCACACCACAAAAGAACGAAAATATGATGTACATATATGCCATCCACATTCGCCACTGGGTCCCGTCATCTCCCGTTAGGTTAACTAAGAGCGGGGACTGGACTATAGTGGGTGTAAAACATTTAGAACATCTACTAGTATATATATAGCAATATACAATAATCGCTCCAAATGTGATAAATGCAACATCACAGAAAAGTAATAAGCATCACAGAATAATACAGATAATCTGGGAGCCCCGGGTTTCTATTGAGCCGCAAGTGAAACCCTACGTTCCCTTGGTCGTGTGGATAGCCTGTGCAACGAAAACCTAGACCCCTTACGAGTGAGGCAAGTTACCCGCCAAAACCAGAAGCGAGGCAGCCCCCTTCAGCAAAATAAATGGACCACCCAGCACTTCACGGAAACCGGAAACTGGAGCACTCCTCCTTGGGTCAATCTGTACCCCCTACGAGTGCGGCGAATAGCCCGCTAATTCTGGAGTGAAGCCCCCTCCGTCTCAAATCCATGAGTTGCGGGCCTATTGCGTTCTAGAACCCGGCTATCCGTGCACTCCACCGCGGGGTAATCCTAGTATAGAAAAGAAAATATGTACATCGGGTACATCGACCTTAACCCAGTCGTGCCCCATAAGAATAATATACAAACAGGCAGTGATGGCTGTCCACATGTCGGACACTCACCCCACGATATAAAATGTACAAATAAAACTAAACTGCACTATCATTGCACGCAAGCTATCCACCACGACGAATCCGCAACAATACAGCACAACACAGAACATCAACATGAATGTCACGTTCGCAAACCCGTCTAAAAGGACTATAGAAATTAGACAAGATTTACTGCTCGAATGACATTCACGGTCGCAGATAGTAATGTAAGTACTGCAAACTTTAAACAATGTTAGAAAATATCGACTTCGAAATAACCTCGAAAAGCCCACAAACAACTAGATAAGTCCATATCAAAACTTGGATAAACATATAATACCACTGAACCATGATTCCAGAGACAAGACCACAACCCAAAAACCAAACCCTAACTCCTTCCGAAAACCGGCCAGCTCGGTTTTGAGCTCAATGTGCTCGGCCAAATTTTGGTGAAAGTGTCTCGTTTTTGTGGTGCAGTCTATTGGTCGCTTAAGTAGTCTTCTGCAGTTGTTTAAATAATTTTTGAAGACACTTTTTAAATCAACAGAAACTGAAATCAGCAGTGCAGTGAATTGGAGTTGTTTCGATTTCCATAGTTTAACATTGTATAAACTAGCTAGCTAAGGGTTAATGGGTTGTCTTTAATACCATGTTGGGTTACGGCAGCGCCCCGGCCGTCAATCCGAGGCCTAATGCAGAACCAAACTTTTCAAACTTGTCGCTACCACAACCAAATACCCAGATCGAACCATTAACCGTTAACAAGCAAAACAGTAAAGGGGTTTCAAAGATTATACCGATCGATCCGTGTCCTTCGGTCTTCAATCTCCGTCCTATACTTGTCGCGGCTACCTCGACGAAGTTTGCTCTCCGGTCTCGCTTGTCGAAGTGGCACCAGGTCGAGGAATCTTTATATGGGCTCCCGCTTCAAACCGAAGCAACTCGGACATGAATTTTGCTAGTCGACATGTCCAAGGTGAAGTGGAGATAGGTGTGATTACTTTGTCTCATAACACTCTAGGATTCTCAACACATGAGAGGGATAGACTGGAGGTGGAAGAAGAAGCCATTGATGGAAGTTGTGAGCTCAAGAAGAAAACTAGTAAAGAAGAAGAGCTTGCTTATTATTGTGTGAGATCAAATGTGAGAGCTCAAGAAATAAATCAAAAGCCAAGCCAAGCCCCTTATGGCTGCCCCTCTCTCTCCTCATATTAATCCCACATAATAAAACAATAATTAAAATGGACATGGCACAAAAAATCACACCATGATTCACCACAGTTGCACATGCCATATTTAATGCTCTTGATCATGACTTACACTCATAATTTCAACTTAATAAACATTAATCCAAAAGTTTAAAACAATAAATAGAATGCCATCTTCTAAAGTAAACTCGTGACGGATTACAAGAGTACCCCTCATCCGTATATACATACCTGCTATTCATATCAGATTTTTGCATTTTTATACCGCCCATTCTTGATCATATTGCATATAGGAAGGTACTCTCGATCCGTGTTTGCTAAATAATTGCAGGTTACAGGTTCTCAGCTCTAAGCAGTGAAATTCATGAAAAAAACGCAATAAATTCTGGACTTCCGCCAACCACAGATAAATACGGGTCTCCGCGCACTATCCGTATAATTCCGCCTACCAGTCAAGGGACAAAATGGCAAATCTTTAGTCATTTTCATGCACAAAGCACAAGGGCGGCACAAAATCCAAGACTTCTAAGCGGAGCTCAAGAAAATCAAGGCAAAAAGTCCACATCATTTCATCATTTACACTGCTGGAAATCTGGAAGAAAACTGAAGAGCTTCTGAAAAACCAAGTGTACAAATCAGAAGATAAAAGCAACATGGATAAGCCCAGAAAATCTGAAGCCCCAATTCCACTATATGGCCGTGGTACCGCGGCCAACATGGCACATATGCCGCGGATCCACGGCCGTGTTGACTCTATGTCAACTCCGTTTTTTAGGGTAGTTTTGTCATTTCAATTGGAGGCAGATTGTATCCCTAGGGTTTCAGTTTCCTGCTTATAAATAGCCCAGCTCAAAGCCAAACAAAGGATGCTTTTCTTTATATTAGATTTAGGATTAAATTTTATAGTTCTTCTTCCTCTTTTCTTCTTTCTCCATTAAAACTTGTAGTGAGCTTCATGAGTGGTAATGAATAAAAGAGGAGTTTCTTTTATGTCTTTTAATTGTGTTATTTTACTTGCTTGTAATTTTCATTTGCTAATGTAGTTGTTGTTATTTTGTTGTTTGCTTTCTTTCTTCTTCTATTTTTCTTTATCTTTACAACCATGATGCTTGAGTATGATCCTTGCCAAAGTAAGGTTTCAAATAGCTAGTTGTAACTTTCTTAACCTCATATTCTTTCTACCTTCCTCCTTTGTTTTATTTTCTTTTTCTTGTTAATGGGTGAGTAGTTTCTCACTTGTTATGGTAGGATAAGGAAAGTTTGATAGAAGGAAATCTCACTCACTCTTTTCTTGCCCAACATCTTAATTCGGACTCCCGTTAATTGAAGCACAATCCGCTCCCTACGGCACCCTATCCTATATGATAGCGTTGACTCCATAGCGAGACCGGTTGTGCTTGAATTACCCGGAGGTTAAGGCTAAGAGCCAAGAACGAATGGACAAGGACCAAAAGGAAGAAACTAAGCGTTAGAAAGCCTAGCTTATACTCGCAAGTTCCTTCCTTGTCGTGCTAATCCCCGTTGTTGCCGATTACCGTAACACCGATATTAAGAGTGGCAATGAAAGAATTGAGCGATTCCTAACTCAAACTAACCTAATTCGAAACCTAACAAGCTCTCTTTATATATATTTTAGCACATAGTTAATCTCAAACAAAGCTGGCCATTTAGACTTAACTCGTTAAAACACATAGAAAAAGATTCCATCTTCCTGCGGATGACCCGTACTCAAACGGATGGCTATCAAGTGAAACCGTTTTGATAGCGGCAATTAAAAATGAGCACGCAAAAAATCTAACAATCAAATGGCACCGTTGCCGGGGAGACAATAGTTTATTTTTTTTGTGTAATTTCGGGTTAATTTTTGATTATATCTAAACCAAAAACGAAAAAAATATATTGTAAAAATCATCTCGTTATTTTTTATCAGTTTTTGTGCAAGTGTGCAGGATAGGAAGAATGTCAAGTTCAGTGCCAAAGTCGTGGGGAGTTAAACCCATATCTAGCGGCTACACCGCTGCGGATCAAGACCGAACCAACGGTCTACTGTAAAATTCTGGAGCAAACCCAGAGAGCAAATCAAGATTCAAAGGCTCTAAATAAGAAGAGAAGAATGAAGTCAGCACAAGGAAGAAATTTAAAGCTTCAAGTCAACTAAACAGCCGCGGAACCGCGGCACAAGTGTATGTTTGACCGGGGAACAGCGGTCAAACTCTGACGTCAGCAACCTAATTTCTCTGTGAGTATCCCAATCCTCTTCTCCACTCCTCTGAACTCCACTGAACTGTTCTTTCTCAGCATTCTTTGCACAAACTCTCTTCCCCTCTCCAATAAAATTGTTTTTGTGCAGGATTCTTTGCGCCGCCGCCAAATAAATTTTTTTGCAAGTGTTTTAGATTTTTGTTTGTTACTGTTTTGCATAAATAATACGGACTTTAAGGGGTTATAACACCAATTCAGATTGGGTGGGGATTTCATCACCCTTCCTAAGACCCCAAAAATCACTAAAAGCATATGCATTACCCTTGAGCTTAATTAAAAAATATCTAGACTCAGCCAACTAAGGACCGTCGTGCTCAATAGGACAGAGGAAGGTTGTGGGCATTCGATCGTTTATCTAAACTTGACTTTTTGGTGCCAAGGCTAGACAAGTGAGAAAGGTAATTTTAAAAGGCTCGTCTCACGGTGATTCGTGAGCAGAACGCTCCTTTCCTCACTTGTGCTTACCTGGCCACAATTGGCAGTGAAGAGACTGTAGGGTTCCTAGGCACACTAGTGAGGTCTCACAAGGCATCGAACATGCCAAATTTAAAAAATCTAGGTGCCGAGAGACCCGACTACGGATCGTTTGCTAGAAAACTAGGCGAAAATATAACTAGTTAACAATTAACTAATGGGAAAACGGAAATACAACCTTTGTAGATCCGGTGCTCCACCTCCATAGCTCCGCAACGAAGTCATCTCCGCTGTCCAAAAGGAATCCGGGCTCTAGAGTCGGCTTCGTCAGAGAAAAAGCGAGCTAGGTCGTCGATGTCCATGCCGAAGATGATCTACGTCGAAGCATCGCTAGATCAAGCTCCACCTTCACCAAGTCTTGAAAACTTGTGAAGGAAACACACTCTACTACTTGGCAAGAGGTAGAGGATGAAGAAATAGGAAGTGGGTAGACTTTAGAATTGGATTTCTCACACTTATGCTCAAATTGCCATTGTTGAAGCAAGCTTTCTTCTTGAAGAAGAAGAAGAAGAAGATGATAAATCTTATGATAAGTTAATTCAAAATAGAAAATAAATTGAACACTTATCATGTGGCAACCATGGTCAAGTGTAGAGAATAAATCATGGTTAGAAGGAGTGGTTAGGGTTAAGCATGAAGACAAAATGGTCACTTAGTCAAAGCTTCATGAACTTTCAATGTAAAACAAAACTAGCAACCATTTTCTTTTCTTTTGCCATTTCTTTTCCAAAATAAAATAAATGCAATAAATAAATAAATGAAAAAGAAAACCCTAACCAATATACAACCATGGTTTAATCTTTACACAAACCCTAAAGAGCATGTATCATCAAACATGATACAATCAAGTGCACAAAAAGTATATCACATATACAATGTGCACATCTGAGCGAGAAAATCCATCTTAAGTAAACCGATACTAGTTGATGCAAAGTAATATATCAAATATATAAATATGCAACAAATCATTAAATCAACACTTGATTCAATGATCCGGTCATGTCGCACACAACCGACTAGTATACAATGTATCGGCTTATCGGATCAACGCTTGAATCGATAACTAGGTTATATCGCATACAACCATTCGATACATTCATCGCGAGAATGAAATACGGTATCACATACATGCATTATTCTCGGTCCCGCACATATCTCATATGCGCTCCTATTTCGTTTCGCTTGAGCCAGGAAACCTCTGTGTAGGACTCTAACGACTCGTCAATACGCCGGCAGCAGGCGATGATCATATCAAACACCCACAAGCCGCAAGCGGTCTGCTAAACGTAACGGCCACCCGGGTATTGAGCGATCTGAAGATCGACGAGCAAGCCCGCTCACACTCCAGTGAATCCAACCAGTAACATTACCGTACAGTCCGGTCTGATCGTCTGATATGTCGCATATCTTGCCTAGGGGTGGTAAACCTCAGACCCCAATAGCTCGATAAGTCGTGTCGATATGAGGCTCATAACGGGTCGAGAAACTACTGGTAACACTTACCAGCAATTCTCTGATCAGCCCTGGCCAGGGACTTCCTGTTATAGCCAATCGAACACAGCTCAACATCAACCCCCTATACCGGGAGAGACGAATCCCCTCCTATCGCTCATTGCCTCCATGTGACTCGGGACTGTACCCAAAAACCACCGTTTTGCACGCCCTCTTGGACGTGGTAAGATGGAAATCAAAGCACAGTGGGAACCACACAAGACTCTATGACGATCTCGGGTCAACAGACTACTCTGTACCAGTGTCACCAGAGAACTGCCATCTGACGTGAGGTATAATACCATCTGGGAGTTCTCGGCGAGTCCGTCCAGTGTACCCAGTCTCTACTGAGCACCCGTATATCATCTCTGATGTCAAACACCAATGGATATGGGATCATCCATCGCCCATCTGTATGGGTCGAGAAGGTATACGCTAGTCTACTCTGGTATATCGATGCCCCGTCTCGATACACCCACGACTAGGGACTTTGAAGGATGTACTTATGGACCACCATGTCCCCACTAGTATGATCCGCATCATAGTCCAGGTAGTCAAGTACAGATCCTAAGGGCTTTACCAATATGTAATAGAGAGACAATCAGTGTACACGTTAAGGTAAAGATCAACCAGATAGCATACTATCATGTCGAGCAAGAAAGTCCTCACTATATATGTCCCAGCATCCACTACAATATACATCCTATGTATAGTAATGGCCTCTAGGGCATACATATAACTAACAATCTCCCACTTGCACTAGGGCCATCTGTAGCAGTGGTTTGAAGTATCTCATACTCAACCATCCCATAAAAGTCTCTCTCTGGGAACTGGCCTTTGTGAGTGGATCCACTGTGTTGTCCTCTGAGTCTACTCTCCTAACTTCGATCTCCCTGGAGATCAACCATCTCCATGATCAAGTGATACTGCCTTAGAATATGTCTGGATCACTGATGGGACCGGCGTTCCTCGGCATAAGCCACAACTCCATTGTCTCACAATGGTAGGAACGTAGTTCATCTCATGAACCAATATAAACCCAAACAGCCTCTTTGGTAGTATCTTAAGTAGCGATGTATCCTGCCTTTATCGTCTAGTATGTCACGGTATCTAGCTTGGAACTCTTCCAATATACCTTCCCTTTTCTGAGGGAAAAGACAATGCCTGCGACTGACATTCAGTCGTCTTTATCACCCTGGAACACTTCCAGTGATTCTCCCCAGGATCAATTGATACCATCTCACTACAACTAGTGGGAATCCTAACATCCAATTAAATCTATCTCATAGATCCAAAACTCTGGATTTTAGGAGGTATCATTTTGATCCTATATGGAGAATCATAGTGATAAACGGAGATTGACCGAGCGTAGCATAGGAAACTCTTTCCCTATCAAGAGTATGTCATCCACGTACTCTACGAGGATCACCACCATACTCCCTACTACCTTCTTGTTTATACAAGGTTCATCTACTATTTTGATGATGTCAACTTCTTTGACTACTTCATCAAAACAGATGTTCCAACTCCGCGATGCACACGTTTCCGCTGCTCCCACTGTCTACGAAGCCCTCTGGCTGTGTACTTATTGTCACGCCTCGCTTCCCAAAGTACGCAAAATTGGGCACGTGACATAGCCAACCATGCTACCTGTGGGTAGGACGCATCCGTCCACAGTCACATTACGGTTGTAGAGATATCAAGAACAGTAAAAAAATAAACTAAACTAATACATGTCCAAATCCATAATAACAAGAATCAATAAACAATAAGTGCGGAAGCTAATGATCCAATACAATGAATAAACAGTACGTCCCATAATGCGGGCTCACATCTGGAAATGAGAAGAAATAAATAAACTAACCCTAAGGACTCACTGTTCAGCCTGCTGGCTGAAGTACTCCTGCTCGGTCGTCGACAAAGGTACGGAATCTGGGCCATGCAAAACCCAGACGTCAGCGCGTCATGACATCAAGTACATAGTATAAACATGGTAATGAGCAATGCAAGTATGAACATGAATAAGCAGTAATAAGAAAATAATGAGCAGGGTAATGTGCAGTGATGACTAAACTGTCCTATCAGGTTTTCTACTCTATAGTCTTTGAAACCAATTGATGAATCGTCGATGTAACTCAATAGTATCCCGTGCGTGCCCGGGACCACGGTCATGATCCTCAGGGCTGAATCCGAGACGTGCCGCTAAGCAGTAAAAGGTAGTAGGATAGATGAGTGATGTCAGCATCATCACTCCGGAGCTGGCCAAGCCCGTAAGACTGATCAGAACAAGTATCGAACTGTTGAGTTACAAGTCGGTTTCACCTTTGATTTCCCCATACCCCCAAGCTATGTATGTCAGGTCAGGTATTCAGTAGTCAAGGACTAATGCCAACACAAAATCCGGTAAGAGTAGGTCTGTCTGGATAGACAGCAGGGATGGTCGGGTTTGTCGGCATTAGGCATGAGATCGGGTAACAGGTCAGGTAATGTATAAAGGTGTCATGTCATGTCAAGAGTGTACGGTACCATATCATGTCAAGTAGGAAGTGTAACAGGTCATGTCAGGAAGCACAAGATGTCATGTGGGTGCTCATAATCAAACTATCATAAACATGTGTATAAATAAAAAAGCATGAGTACTATTAGAACAATAAACTGGAACATGTAATATGATAGGCAAATAGATATAATTTCAAGGATATGGATGCACAGTTATTGATTAGGGTTACATTTATAGTTCCAATATTAATTAGGATGCAATTTATTAAACATAGAGTATTAATATCACATTATTATGTAGTAATGTGATCTATGGATGCAATTATATTTATCTTAAATGCGATGGATGCAAACGGGTATCCGAAGAGTTATAAAACTATAAAATGGTAGTGTGGGATGTACAACTAAGCAATATGTGATATAAATATTTATATAATAATATTAATATGGATAGCATATTCAAAGCGATTAGTAACTATAAAAGCTGTATTGATTAACCATGCACAAGAAGGTTCCGTTCAGAAATTCAGCGTCACCCTAATTTGTGAAATAGCTTAAAAATAACAAACGTTCTCCAAAAGGGACGTATCATATACCAAAACAAAGATAATTCAATAAGGTTTTCATTTTTATAAGTATAAGCATCTCAGGTTATCCCTACAAAAAGTTATGAATATTCAAAGTTGAAAGTTTGCTGCTGGAATTTCCCTGGACAGCAGTTTAGAGACGTGTTCATTTGCATTTTACGTTAATTAAACAATTTATTTTGTAAGTAAATATTTCATAAAGTTATAGTATTCTGAATTAGCTTCGTAACGAACTAAAGAACGTATCCTAATGATTTTTCTATGATTTATAATGAATTTTATAAGATAAGGTGTACAGTAAATTTCAGATTTGTCATATCCGATTTTTCAACGACATTTCATATGTAAACTATAAGATTTTCAAATGTATAATATTATAAAATGAAGATTATAAAAGTATATAGCATGTAGCAAGATTAACTTGCCTCGATGAGTCGCGAATCGGGAAAACGGAACGTTAACCGTCGGCGGGGAAAACTCGCGACGGCGCACGGTTCACGGAATGAACCCAAACGACGAACAAAGGAACCACACGGGTCGGGGTATCTCGCTGGAACGTCGAGAAAAGTCACCGGCACGACGGAATTCCGGTAACAAAAGAACAATTAAAAGAAATGAGAAACGAGACATGAAGCAAGAAGAGAAAAATGATAAAGAGAAGTACGAGAGAATATATAAGGGGTAGAGAGAGAGAGAAAGTGGAGAGAGAGAAAGTGGGGACCACGGGGTTAAATGGGAGGTTGCGATTGGCTGAGAGAATAAATTGAGAAGGATATAAGAGATTGTAAAAATATTATATGGTTAACTTAAAGATTTAAAAGATAGGTAATGAACAGTAAGATATCAGATTAGTTAGAAAAATATATGCGAAGGTTTTAATAATATTAAAAATTTGGGATTTTGGCGCCAAATGAAACATTTCCAAATTGCGCCCGGGTTGGGTCCAAAAATTCGAAATTCAAATAATAGGATTTTAAGCGGGTTCCAAATTTTAAAATGAATTGTTTTATGATTAAAAAGCATACTCTCAAAACGGACACACGTGCGTGCACGTAGCCATCCAAACTTGCCCGTTTTACTGAACGGGACGAGAACACAATGCACGGACGCTACCACGAGGCTAAGGGTGTCAAGTAGGCCAAGATGAATATTTTCAATTTTATTTTAGATGCTAAAATTTGTTATATGTAGAAATGACTTTGCCGGGTAAATTATGCAATAAGAACCAAACAAGTAAGATAAATGAAATGAGCAATGCCAAACACTCAACCAGTAACAGAAATAGTACTATTGGGCTCGGGTGTTACATCATACCCAACTACAAAAAGAATTTCGTCCTCGAAATTCCAAGAATTCAAGATAGATAACTACAGGAAAAGGTGAGGAAACTTCTGCCGGATCTCGTCTTCTCGCTCCCAAGTGGATTCTCCATGCGATCGATTACCCCAAGAGACTAGCACAAGGGGGATAACCTTGTTCTTAAGAACCTTTTCTCTTCGATCCTTGATTTCAATTGGTCGCTCCTCAAAAGTCAAGTCTTCTCGTACTGTTAGCTCCGAATGATCCAAAACGTGTGTTTCATCTCGAACATACTTATGGAGTTGAGATACGTGAAACACATTGTGTACTCCTGCCAATGACTGCGGTAACGCCAACCGGTACGCTACCTCTCCAACACGCTCCAATATTTCGAAGGGTCCAACGAATCGAGGACTAAGCTTTCCCCGACTGCCAAAGCGAATCACCCCTCTAGTCGGTGATATCTTCAGGAATACCAAATCACCCACGGCGAACTCTAGAGGTCTTCTTGACGTGTCGGCCCAACTTTTCTGTCTTTCTTGAGCTGCCTTCATATGCTTTCTGATTGTATTCACCTTATCAACTGTCTGTACCACCAAATCTGGCCCTAGTAACCTTCGTTCACCCACATCATCCCAACAAACAGGCGAACGGCATTTACGACCATACAACGCTTCAAACGGAGCCATCTGAATAGTCGCTTGGAAGCTATTGTTGTACGAAAACTCCACCAGGTGTAGATGATCTTCCCAAGAACCTTTGAAGTCCAACATGCAAGCCCTCAACATATCCTCAAGGGTCTGGATCGTTCTCTCTGATTGTCCATCAGTTTGAGGATGATAAGCTGTGCTGAGCTTCAATCGAGTCCCCAAACTTTCTTGTAAACTCCTCCAAAAGTGCGACAAGAACCGAGTGTCCCGATCGGACACGATGCTTACCGGCACTCCATGCAATCTGACAATCTCCTGCATGTATCGCTCTGCCAAAGTCTCTGTCGATTGACCAACCCGAAAAGGAATAAAGTGAGCTGCTGTGGTCAAACGATCGACAATCACCCATACGGCATTGTTGTCCTTTGGACTCCGCGGCAAGCCGTCACGAAATCCATGATTATATGTTCCCACTTCCACTGAGGAATCGGAAGTGGTTGCAATAAACCAGCAACCCTTTGGTGTTCAGCCTTGACTTGCTGACACACCAAGCACTTAGCCATGAAGCGAGCAATTTCCCGTTTCATACCTTCCCACCAAAAGTGCTGTCGAATATCTCGGTACATCTTTGTCCCTCCTGGATGTACAGAGTACGCTGAACTGTGTGCCTCCTTCATAAGCTCTTCACGCACATCTCCTTTTGGCACAAACACACGGCTACCATATCTCAACGAACCATCTTCATGGATCAGTAAATCGGTTCGTAGTCCGGCTCCAACCTGTTCTCGAAACTTTTGCAGTCTAGGATCCTGTGATTGTGTCGCTTTAATCTTCTCAACTAAGGACGACTGTACTTGCAACTGCATCAACTGTCCTGTAGCATGGGGTAGCACAACTTCCAAGTCAAATCTCCGAAAATCCGCAACGATCTCTCTGTGTGCAGTCAATATCTGAATTGCTGGTAACCGACTCAGTGCATCTGGCACGACGTTAACTTTTCCCGGATGGTACTTAAGATCAAGGTCATAGTCGGCCATCAGCTCCAACCATCTGCGTTGCCTCATGTTCAACTCCTTCTGAGTGAACACATAATTCAAACTCTTGTGATCCGTAAAGACTTCAACTCTCTCGCCCAAAAGGTAGTGTCTCCAAAATCTTCAGGGCGAAGATCACGGCTGCAAGCTCTAAGTCATGAGTCGGATAGTTCTTCTCATGAGTCTTCAGTTGTCTCGATGTGTAAGCGACGACTTTCCCATTCTGCATCAAAACACATCCCAATCCCTTTCCAGATGCGTCGCTATGAATCACCAGTCCTCCTGAATTATCCGGTACGGTCAGGATCGGGGCGGTTATCAACTTCTGCTTCAGCGTCTCGAAGGCCAATGCACATCCATCCGTCCAAACAAACGGTACCTCCTTACGCGTAAGCTTGGTTAACGGCTCAGCTAAACGAGCGAAGTTCTCCACAAATCTTCTGTAGTAACCGGCAAGTCCAAGAACACTTCTTATCTCCGCAACATCTTTGGAATAGGCCAATCTCGAACTGCTGTAATCTTCTCGGGATCAACGACGATTCCATTGCCCGACACAACATGCCCCAGAAACTTCACTTCTTCCAGCCAGAATTCACACTTACTCATCTTCGCAAATAACTTCTCTTGTCTCAGCGTCTGCAGTACGATCCTTAAATGCTCAGCATGCTCCTCCGGACTCTTCGAGTATACCAGAATATCGTCAATAAATACCACAATAAACTGGTCCAAGAACAGTGAAAAGATCCTGTTCATCAAATCCATGAATATTGCTGGCGCATTCGTCACTCCGAAGGGCATCACTAGATACTCGAAATGTCCATATCTAGTTCGAAACGCCGTCTTGCAAATGTCTTCTGCTTTTACTCGGACCTGATGATATCCCGATCGCAAATCCAATTTCGAGAATACCCTCGCGCCACTAAGCTTCTCAAAAAGTTCTCCAATGCGAGGGATCGGGTACTTGTTCTTAATAGTCACCCGGTTCAATTCTCGATAATCAATGCACATCCTTCTCGTGCCATCCTTCTTCTTCACTAAAAGAACTGGAGCTCCCCAAAGTGAGTTGCTGCTTCGAATCCATCCTTTCTCGAGCAATTCACCAACTTGTTTCTTAACTTCTTCCAATTCCACCGGTGCCATCGGATAATAGGATTTTGATACTGGCGCTGCACCAGGAATAAGGTCAATCGCGAACTCCACATCTCGCTTTGGCGGTAAGCCCGAAATATCTGCAAATACATCCATAAAGTCACGGACAACTGCCGGCTCTTCATTACTATCCACTACCATAGCCGCAAGAACATTGTTCGTCGGCCTAGCCCTAAACTCGACCGGCCCGACAGAACTGCTTCCTTACCGCAACTGCTGTCTGCATTGTTGGCCGCGAAAAGTCCAGCGAGACTACTGAGTCTCGTCCACTCCGCTGCATGCACGTCCACGGTTGCTCCATTCTGCCTTAGTCCGATAAATTTCTCCTCCATTTCCTCCCGTGCAGTCCGCGGGAAGAACTTTTCCAAGAAACTTTTAGAGAAATCCGCCCAACTGATTGGCTTGGACAAGCGGGTCTCCTCCACCAGCCACCACTCTCGGGCGTAATCCACCAGTTGAATGCGCACCACATCAACTCTCTTGTCGTCTAGGATCTGTGCCGCAATCAGTAAATTCTCCGTGTCTACTAGCCACTGCTCGGCTGGCAACGGCTCCTCCAGAAAAGTGAAAGTAGACGGATCCAAAAGTCTGAAATCTGCTACGGTCCTTACTCGGTCAACTGGTCTAGTTCCAACATCGTTTACAGACTGCTGAACGATCTGCAAACCTTCCTGAAACAAGTCCGCTTGCTGCTGGATCAGCTCGGTCTGTTTCTTTGATTTCCAGCATTTCTCTTATCACTCCAAGCATGGTGGCTTCGTTCACACGCCTCTGGTACGTCTTCAACTTCTTACCTGTCATAATCCTGAACTCAAAACACCCAACATTAGCATGAGGATAGATTCTGAATGTGGATCAAGGCTAGAACTCCAAGATACTTAAATAGAGTACCGCATTGTAGCTATGCCGCGGTATCATAGCCGCAATTACTTAACTCCACCCAAGTCGCCTAAGTCCTAGAGATAACAAGAAGTTAGGTTTTCGAATTGACAATGCAAAGTTAGTTTGCATGTCGACATGATCCGGAAGAAGGATTCAAGGAGGGTAAAACGGTCAAGGTGGCTGGACATGTTTCCTAATCACGGGTATCCTGATTCGTGTATCGGGTGCAATACCCAACTACAAACAATCAACCCAATTAACCTATGGCTCTGATACCATAAAACCATGTCACGCCCCGCTTCCCAAAGTACGCAAAATTGGGCACGTGACATAGCCAACCATGCTACCTGTGGGTAGGACGCATCCGTCCAAAGTCACATTACGGTTGTAGAGATATCAAGAACAGTAAAAAAAATAAACTAAACTAATACATGTCCAAATCCATAATAACAAGAATCAATAAACAATAAGTGCGGAAGCTAATGATCCAATACAATGAATAAACAGTACGTCCCATAATGCGGGCTCACATCTGGAAATGAGAAGAAATAAATAAACTAACCCTAAGGACTCACTGTTCAGCCTGCTGGCTGAAGTACTCCTGCTCGGTCGTCGACAAAGGTACGGAATCTGGGCCATGCAAAACCCAGACGTCAGCGCGTCATGACATCAAGTACATAGTATAAACATGGTAATGAGCAATGCAAGTATGAACATGAATAAGCAGTAATAAGAAAATAATGAGCAGGGTAATGTGCAGTGGTGACTAAACTGTCCTATCAGGTTTTCTACGCTATAGTCTTTGAAACCAATTGATGAATCGTCGATGTAACTCAATAGTATCCCGTGCGTGCCCGGGACCACGGTCATGATCCTCAGGGCTGAATCCGAGACGTGCCGCTAAGCAGTAAAAGGTAGTAGGATAGATGAGTGATGTCAGCATCATCACTCCGGAGCTGGCCAAGCCCGTAAGACTGATCAGAACAAGTATCGAACTGTTGAGTTACAAGTCGGTTTCACCTTTGATTTCCCCATACCCCCAAGCTATGTATGTCAGGTCAGGTATTCAGTAGTCAAGGACTAATGCCAACACAAAATCCGGTAAGAGTAGGTCTGTCTGGATAGACAGCAGGGATGGTCGGGTTTGTCGGCATTAGGCATGAGATCGGGTAACAGGTCAGGTAATGTATAAAGGTGTCATGTCATGTCAAGAGTGTACGGTACCATATCATGTCAAGTAGGAAGTGTAACAGGTCATGTCAGGAAGCACAAGATGTCATGTGGGTGCTCATAATCAAACTATCATAAACATTTGTATAAATAAACAAGCATGAGTACTATTAGAACAATAAACTGGAACATGTAATATGATAGGCAAATAGATATAATTTCAAGGATATGGATGCACAGTTATTGATTAGGGTTACATTTATAGTTCCAATATTAATTAGGATGCAATTTATTAAACATAGAGTATTAATATCACATTATTATGTAGTAATGTGATCTATGGATGCAATTATATTTATCTTAAATGCGATGGATGCAAACGGGTATCCGAAGAGTTATAAAACTATAAAATGGTAGTGTGGGATGTACAACTAAGCAATATGTGATATAAATATTTATATAATAATATTAATATGGATAGCATATTCAAAGCGATTAGTAACTATAAAAGCTGTATTGATTAACCATGCACAAGAAAGTTCCGTTCAGAAATTCAGCGTCACCCTAATTTGTAAAATAGCTTAAAAATAACAAACGTTCTCCAAAAGGGACGTATCATATACCAAAACAAAGATAATTCAATAAGGTTTTCAGTTTTATAAGTATAAGCATCTCAGGTTATCCCTACAAAAAGTTATGAATATTCAAAGTTGAAAGTTTGCTGCTGGAATTTCCCTGGACAGCAGTTTAGAGACGTGTTCATTTGCATTTTACGTTAATTAAACAATTTATTTTGCAAGTAAATATTTCATAAAGTTATAGTATTCTGAATTAGCTTCGTAACGAACTAAAGAACGTATCCTAATGATTTTTCTATGATTTATAATGAATTTTATAAGATAAGGTGTACAGTAAATTTCAGATTTGTCATATCCGATTTTTCAACGACATTTCATATGTAAACTATAAGATTTTCAAATGTATAATATTATAAAATGAAGATTATAAAAGTATATAGCATGTAGCAAGATTAACTTGCCTCGATGGGTCGCGAATCGGGAAAACGGAATGTTAACCGTCGGCGGGGAAAACTCGCGACGGCGCACGGTTCACGGAATGAACCCAAACGACGAACAAAGGAACCACACGGGTCGGGGTATCTCGCTGGAACGTCGAGAAACGTCACCGGCACGACGGAATTCCGGTAACAAAAGAACAATTAAAAGAAATGAGAAACGAGACATGAAGCAAGAAGAGAAAAATGATAAAGAGAAGTACGAGAGAATATATAAGGGGTAGAGAGAGAGAGAAAGTGGAGAGAGAGAAAGTGGGGACCACGGGGTTAAAGGGGAGGTTGCGATTGGCTGAGAGAATAAATTGAGAAGGATATAAGAGATTGTAAAAATATTATATGGTTAACTTAAAGATTTAAAAGATAGGTAATGAACAGTAAGATATCAGATTAGTTAGAAAAATATATGCGAAGGTTTTAATAATATTAAAAATTTGGGATTTTGGCGCCAAATGAAACATTTCCAAATTGCGCCCGGGTTGGGTCCAAAAATTCGAAATTCAAATAATAGGATTTTAAGCGGGTTCCAAATTTTAAAATGAATTGTTTTATGATTAAAAAGCATACTCTCAAAACGGACACACGTGCGTGCACGTAGCCATCCAAACTTGCCCGTTTTACTGAACGGGACGAGAACACAATGCACGGACGCTACCACGAGACTAAGGGTGTCAAGTAGGCCAAGATGAATATTTTCAATTTTATTTTAGATGCTAAAATTTGTTATATGTAGAAATGACTTTGCCGGGTAAATTATGCAATAAGAACCAAACAAGTAAGATAAATGAAATGAGCAATGCCAAACACTCAACCAGTAACAGAAATAGTATTATTGGGCTCGGGTGTTACACTTATAGACGCTCTCTTCTAAATCATCATTTAGAAAAGCAGTCATGGCACCAACAGCCAGATATCGTAGTCATGGTATGTAGCCGTGGCAAGTAGGATCCGGATGGACTTAAGCATAGCTACTTGAAAAGGTTTCATCATTATCCACGCCTGGTCAATGACGAAAACCTTTAACAAGTCTAGCTTTGAAAGTCTCAACTTTTCCATCTACACCAAGTAATCTTCTCAAGATATACTTGCTCCTGATGGGGATTTAACCCTTCAGATATAGCAACCAAAGTCCATACTTTGTTGGTGTATAAGGATTTCATCTCAGATCGCTAAGCATCCAGCCATTCTTACAGAGTCTTACCCCTGATGGCCAGCTCGAAGCTAGTTGGGTCATCATCTCATGATGCAATCCTCGCTCCCACTGTCATAGAGAAACCGAAGTATCTCTCAGGTGGGTGAGGAACCCTACTAGATCGGCGGAGAGGCTGAGGTTCGTTGGTCTCTACTGAATCCTTTGGTTTTATCAAATCATCTGCTGTAGTTTGTATAGCTGGAACCTTTCCAGTTCTACATTACAGACCTTGCCTCGAGCTTGTCCGAATTTTGTTTTTAGACATAGGCCGGACAACTCCAAATCTTAACTAGCTTAAGACATGGGCTCTTCCCTTTCCATATCACATATGAAGCGGTAGGCAACTGATTTGATTGGAACCCTATTCAATAGGTATGCAGCTTCTCAAGTGCATAACTCCCAAAAGGAAAAAGGTAACTCAGTAGTACTCATCATAGAGCACACCTTATCATATAGGGTGTTATTGCTCCGCCCCGATATACCATCGTGCTATGGTGTATACAGAGGAGTAATGCTGAGAGAGAATCTCATTCTCCTTTGGAATAATCCAGGATTTTCGTGCTCAAGTATTCTCCTCCTTGATCACATCAAAGAACATAATACTTATACCCGTGTTGGTTCTCTACTTCTTAATCATATTCTGTGAATATCTCAAAAGGTTCTGACTTGTGTTTCAACAGGAACATATGTCTGAATCTTGAGAGATTATCAGAGAATGTAATGAAGTACAAAGAACCGGTCTTGGCATGTGTAGACAGGAGACCTACATACATCAACATGTATCATCCTAAGAGTTCACTAACTCTTTCTCTGTTTCCAGTAAACGGAGCTATGGTCATCTTATCTTTGTGACATGACTGGCAAGTTTCACAAGATGTAAATTCAAACAGATTTAAATATGCATCTATATGGAACTTAGCTTGTCGGGTCGCATTGATATGACCTAGTCTACAATACCTCAAGAAGAATTCGTTCATTTCTGAACTCTTCCTCTTGTGTGTGTTCCATATACTAAGAACTGTAGTTTGATTTAGAACATCAACGCTTTTAGATAACGTGCCTGAACCGATCAACTTTTGATATAGGAAATGTTCAAAACATTATCCAACAATACAAAATTTTATCATTTCTTTACTAATAAAGAGACTGATATGATTTTGTATATCAGGTTCGGTATCTAACAACATTCGTTCAGAATCAATGTATTGGTAATACAGGGTGACAGTGACCAACAGACTTGGCTGCAACTCTTGCCCCGTTTTCTGCCTCATGAAACTTATCACCCGTTCTCAGTTCTCTACCTTTCTGCAGCCCTATGTAACAGATTACATATCTGGGATCCTGATCTGGTATCACATACCCAGGACGTAAAGGACACTGAGAAACAGTTCTCTGTAATGAACACACTCGAAGATGATGCATCAGCATGCACTCTCTTCGTTTGGGCGGCACGGGAAATCTGGTATTCCCCAATTTCCTGCTCTGTCTTATAACAATTATAAGTTGGAGCGGGACCAACGTTCCCCAGCTCAGTATAACAAGCGGGTTCGGTCAATAATCCGTTTTATTATCTTGATTAAGGCATGATATGGTCGCTACCTGGAGAGAGAGAGAAGAAAACACTCAGCGTGCGCTCTGTCAAGAATAGATTGGTTATTATTTTATCTAATCAGGATGGCTCCCACTGCTTTTTATCAAATCTTCCTTCAAACCCTAAAAGGAAAGACTAGCCGGGATTAATTACACACTACAAGTTCGCCAATCTTTCAGCCAGGCCAGTGTCGGTACTTTGAGGGAGGTCCCCCGTGCTTTCGCACGAACCTAATTAATGTTAACCTCGTTTTCCCAGAGGCGTAACCTCGTTAACACCTTTCTAGACACCTACTTGATCGGCTAATTGTAATGTATAAAACACTCCCAGGAGTAACTCTTACTCGCAGCGGGTATCGGGATCCAACTATCTCATAGAAGGTATGCAATCTCATTGCAAATTTCAACACTTGAAATTCCCGATAATATTTTGCCCCTAACCTCCTATGACCTTGACAAAGGCCAACAAACCATAGGATGCTAGTCAAGTTCAACCCGTCATTTCCTGATTGAATTAAACCCACCCGCACGGCCCTTGACAAAGGCCAACAAGGTCGCACGACTACCCTAACTCAATCTGCATCATATGCATAAGCAGATAAATACCAGTTAGCTACCGCACACTGCGCCTTGACAAAGGCCAACAAACGCAGCACGAATACTAACTACTACTTATCTGAAATGACGGAGGGCTACGACAGGTTTTTCTGAAAACCTATTGCGTAATGAACTTGATATCGTTGTAGAATCAAATGATTTTAAAATGGAGTGTTTTTGAGGCTTTTCTAGTTTTGCTAAAGGAGTCACTCCCGGTGAAGGGATCGTCGGTACTTTCCTCGTCGAATGAGGTGCGGGATATATCATATATATCACTGTGCAAAGCAAAAACACTTAAAAGCAATCAAAATACAAACCGAGTGTGTAGCATCTGCCAGTTATTGCTAAAGGAGTCACTCCCGGTGAAGGGATCTCGGTCCTTTCCTCATCGAATAAGGTGCAGGATATATCACATATACCTCTGTGCAAAGCAAGAACTGTAGCTACCTGTTTTATTTTGAAATTCGATTCTACAACATCTTAGGTTTCTTTTATTTCATTAATCTCATTAATGAAGTCCCATCATTTAAGTACCTAAACATCACAGATAAATACGACGTACACTTATGCCATCCACATTCGCCTCGATGTCCCCTCGTGCACCGTTAGGTTAGGTAACTAACGGCAGGGCAGGGCAGGGCTAGCGCGGGTGTAAAACATAAGTAACGTCTATATAATATATCATATATACTATATACTGTATCTATCACAGAACATCACATGATCACATCACAGATATCGCAGCAGAAGAAACATATGAAACATTGGATATACTAGGACGTCCGTGTTTTCAATACGAGCCAGTATAAAACACGGATTCCACGGTCGTGATGAATAGCCAAACCCACACCCCTAGACCCCTACGAGAGCGGCAAGCAACCCTACCAATTCTAGAGTTAGGAGACCCGGACTCGACTCCTCGAGTTGGTCTCCCACTGGACTCCAGAACCCGGTTACTTGTGCTCCCCTCCTTGGGTCTATCCTAGTGCGGAAAAGTAAATAATATACAAAAGGTGACATCTTCCGCAACCTGGAAGTGCCCCAATAAAAGAATATTACATACAAGTTTTTACATGAATGAAAATGAAAAACACTCATCTCACATAAAAACCCCCGGCTATTCAAACACGACGATCCAATATAACATATCCAGCAACACATAACATCACATGTCATCAACGTAAGTAAATATGTCCATCCCAATTGTCGTTGACATATAGCAACGAAACCGGCGATATCACATATTACACTTACGGTCACAGAAAAGAAAGTGTAAAACTACAACAGTTGGAATCCGCAACCACCTCAGACATCGCATGCCTGACCAAATGAATTCCTTAGACATCGCATGCCTAACAATTATAAACCCCGCATTTCAGTCTCATCATTGAAAACACTTTTCAATATTAAGTCGGGTAATTCAACAAGATTCCTGACATCCTGATCGAATGCTCGTCGCAAACTTCAGTAGACGGCTGCACCCCCGATACCGTCGACGAAGTGTACCAAGGCGGAACGCCGCTACCGCGAGCACCCGGACGGATGCTTTCAGCGACGGTGTTCTCCTACAGTCACTTGGTCGGGGCTATGGAGTGAGGCTGTCTATTAAGTTTACCCGGCGAGTATCCGCGTATGCTACGTGATTGCGACGGACTTTTGATCACATCAAAATTCCGTGGCAACCGATCATGTGAGACTAAAGTGCTATGTTTATAACATTCATTCAGTTAACTCATAACTTATTGTGAATTCCAATTATTGTATCCCATTCCGGATAAACAGAAAATGTTAAACTTTCCGATCGAACAATCGAACACCCAAGTTTTCCCGATACAGATCAACACATGAAATAAGTCTAACAACATTCCGTTCGTGCCTCAGTACCAACGGTCCAGCCGTATAAGGGTCAAGCCAACGCCTCACATGTGGCACGCCGTACTGCCCCAAACCCGAAGGTTCAAAGGGCAGTTCAAGACGGTCACATAATCGAGTTAAGGTTTGTTGTCTTCTAGAGGGTCCATCGAGTTACTTGCACTACTTAGAACGTCGTTAAACTACGGAAAAATCCAACACTTGGAAATTTCCCGACAGGGGAAAAATTGGGTATTTATATCCGGTCGAACTTTTTAACATATTCTAAAATTTATCCGGAAAGCCACACAGACAAAATTTGATAATCCGATCGAACATTCGAATCCCCAAAACAACCCAGGAAAACTCTTCTGTATAATAAATATTAAAATATCCCAGGAAAATCAGCACAGAAATCTGAGAATTACTGTGAAAAACAAAATGCACAAAACGACAAAACCGCCGCTGAACCGCCGCGCCATGCGTAGCACGTGCCGCGGTTCCGCGGTGGAAAAGTTGACTTAGGCCCATGAAATTTACAGTAATTCTTAGAAAACCCTGCTTGATTTTCTGCATATTTTTAATTTGGAAAAATCCCAGTTTTAAAATCTGGACAGAGAGCATTTTTGAGTTTGGTTTTCGGGTTCGTTCGGGTTTCAAATTCCGTCTAGACTTCGCCTAAAGCTCTAGCCAGGCTCTGATACCACTGTAGGGTTCCTAGGCACACTAGTGAGGTCTCATAAGGTATCGAACATGCCAAATTTAAAAAATCTAGGTGCCGAGAGACCCGACTACGGATCGTTTGCTAGAAAACTAGGCGAAAAGATAACTTGTTAACAATTAACTAATGGGAAAACGGAAATACAACCTTTGTAGATCCGGTGCTCCACCTCCATAGCTCCGCAACGAAGTCATCTCCGCTGTCCAAAAGGAATCCGGGCTCTAGAGTCGGCTTCGTCGGAGAAAAAGCGAGCTAAGTCGTCGATGTCCATGCCGAAGATGATCTACGTCGAAGCATCGCTAGATCAAGCTCCACCTTCACCAAGTCTTGAAAACTTGTGAAGGAAACACACTCTACTACTTGGCAAGAGGTAGAGGATGATGAAATAGGAAGTGGATAGACTTTAGAATTGGATTTCTCACATTTATGCTCAAATTGCCATTGTTGAAGCAAGCTTTCTTCTTGAAGAAGAAGAAGAAGAAGATGATAAATCTTATGATAAGTTAATTCAAAATAGAAAATAAATTGAACACTTATCATGTGGCAACCATGGTCAAGTGTAGAGAATAAATCATGGTTAGAAGGAGTGGTTAGGGTTAAGCATGAAGACAAAATGGTCACTTAGTCAAAGCTTCATGAACTTTCAATGTAAAACAAAACTAGCAACCATTTTCTTTTCTTTTGCCATTTCTTTTCCAAAATAAAATAAATGCAATAAATAAATAAATGAAAAAGAAAACCCTAACCAATAAACAACCATGGTTTAATCTTTACACAAACCCTAAAGAGCATGTATCATCAAACATGATACAATCAAGTGCACAAAAAGTATATCACATATACAATGTGCACATCCGAGCGAGAAAATCCATCTTAAGTAAACCGATACTAGTTGATGCAAAGTAATATATCAAATATATAAATATGCATCAAATCATTAAATCAACACTTGATTCAATGATCCGGTCATGTCGCACACAACCGACTAGTATACAATGTATCGGCTTATCGGATCAACGCTTGAATCGATAACTAGGTTATATCGCATACAACCATTCGATACATTCATCGCAAGAATGAAATACGGTATCACATACACGCATTATTCTCGGTCCCGTACATATCTCATATGCGCTCCTATTTCGTTTCGCTTGAGCCAGGAAACCTCTGTGTAGGACTCTAAAGACTCGTCAATACGCCGGCAGCAGGCGATGATCATATCAAACACCCACAAGCCGCAAGCGGTCTGCTAAACATAACGGCCACCCGGGTATTGAGCGATCTGAAGATCGACGAGCAAGCCCGCTCACACTCCAGTGAATCCAACCAGTAACACTACCGTACTGTCCGGTCTGATCGTCTGATATGTCGCATATCTTGCCTAGGGGTGGTAAACGTCAGACCCCAATAGCTCGATAAGTCGTGTCGATATGAGGCTCATAACGGGTCGAGAAACTACTGGTAACACTTACCAGCAATTCTCTTATCAGCCCTGGCCAGGGACTTCCTGTTATAGCCAATCGAACACAGCTCAACATCAACCCCCTATACCGGGAGAGACGAATCCCCTCCTATCGCTCATTGCCTCCATGTGACTCGGGACTGTACCCAAAAACCACCGTTTTGCACGCCCTATTGGACGTGGTAAGATGGAAATCAAAGCACAGTGGGAACCACACAAGACTCTATGACGATCTCGGGTCAACAGACTACTCTGTACCAGTGTCACCAGAGAACTGCCATCTGACGTGAGGTATAATACCATCTGGGAGTTCTCGGCGAGTCCGTCCAGTGTACCCAGTCTCTACTGAGCACCCGTATATCATCTCTGATGTCAAACACCAATGGATATGGGATCATCCATCGCCCATCTGTATGGGTCGAGAAGGTATACGCTAGTCTACTCTGGTATATCGATGCCCCGTCTCGATACACCCACGACTAGGGACTTTGAAGGATGTACTTATGGACTACCATGTCCCCACTAGTATGATCCGCATCATAGTCCAGGTAGTCAAGTACAGATCCTAAGGGCTTTACCAACATGTAATAGAGAGACAATCAGTGTACACGTTAAGGTAAAGATCAACCAGATAGCATACTATCTTGTCGAGCAAGAAATTCCTCACTATATATGTCCCAGCATCCACTACAATATACATCCTATGTATAGTAATGGCCTCTAGGGCATACATATAACTAACAGAGACGGTTTGAAGGTTATCTCACAACTTGTTACTTTGGAACAGTTAGGAGCAGTCAAATGGACTTTGAATCCCATAGCTCTAGGAATGATTGCGCATGTCTTGACTGTGATTGTTTGAAGTTGTGCCATAAGTCCATACATATTTTTGCAAAACTCTTTCTTAAAAAAAACAGAAAAAACACAAATCAAAAACTTTTATAAAAACTTGCCCTTTGTCGCTAGAATCCCATTTCACCAACCTTTCATCCGCATTTCTCCATTGACGTTTTCTTACCCTCGCATTTTGCGCTTTGACTATACTAAACCCGTTTAGTCTATGTCCGGTTGGACTCGGGACACTAGTGCCTGCCTAGTCCGCGTTACGTTAGTCGCTACCGACTACGCGATCGACTCAGACGTCGAAACTCCCTCCACACCTCTTTCACCCTTACCTTTGCCGGATAACTCAGACGTTGACCAGGATTCTGTTCATACATCCTCACCTTCACCATCATCATCACCAAATTCTTCTTCTGAGATGTCAGGATTTCCTTTTAACATCCCGTTACCTCCCCCCGGACTGATTCCACCTTATCTGGGTTTGAATAACCCGCAACCACCTCCTGTTGAAGCGCCACAGCGAATAGCGCTCCAGGATCGTTTCTATCCCACCCGCTCTGCACTCCCTACCTGTTTTTCACTTCCACCGGCCAATGGGGATAATTTCAAAATCAAGCCCCACGTCATTAACATGTTTCCCAAATTTCACGGGCTGGAATCCGAAGATGCCTATATCTTCATTAACAAACTCCACAACGTCTGTGCAATGATGAAGACAACCCAACTGTCCAACGATGGTATACGGTTACGAGTCAATCCTTTCACCCTGTGTGACCTTGCTGAGAAATGCCTTTATAGCACTGCGTCGCATTACATAACAAGTTGTGATGAGTTTGTTAAAGCGTTTCTTAAAAAGTTCTACCCGAACAACAAGACAGCGAGAATCCGAAACGAAATCAAACAATTTTCCAAGCTTCCTACCGAACCCTTTTGGAACTGCTTTGACCGATACAAAGACCTTCTTGTTCAGTTCCCTCATCACGGTATTGAGAGATGGCAACTTTGCCAGACCATATACAAGGGCATGAATCCAACAACTAAGCAGTTGCTGGAGACCATTTGTGAAGGCCACATCATGATGGATTTACCTAGCACCCTATGAGAGGTTTGGAAGCATCACATGTCATAAAGATCAAATTTTTATGCTGCTAAGTAAGCATACAAAGGATCTATCCTAGAAAAATTAGGGTTTCATAGTTTTACAAGTAGCAAAGACTAGGGTTTTGAGAGTACAACCTTTGTAGCTCCCTACGCTAGACTCCTTGGCCACTTGAGGGTTGCAGGAGGGTTCACTTGAGGTCTCCTAGTGTCCACGACGATCCACCCGAAGCTCCTTTGTCCAAGCTATCGACTCCACTTGATCAAGAGAAGAAATGAAGATAACACTCTAAACATGTGGGCTAAACTTGTGTAGAATGATGTTGTGGTCGCTATTCTCACTTCAAAAACCAATCTTGTTAAGTATTTTGCTCACTGTAAAAGTCTAGAGAGCAAAAGAGAAAGGAAGAAGAAGATGATGGCTTTTCTTTTTACAAGAGTGAAAAAGATAACCCTTGTAAAGAAAAACGAAAATATATGTATATATATTTTCTTATTCTCATCTCAAACCATGGTTAGATGATATATATATTATTTAATTTGAGTTTAAAACACAAAGAGAAGGTTAACCCATGGTTAGAAGTAGGTGAGCATGGTTAGGTTTAAGGAAGAGTGTAGAAACTAACCATGAATTATCCTTTTCTTCTTTTCTTTTGTTTTAACAAAAATTAAATAATAATCCATATATTTAAACCATGGTGTGAGTCTTATATTGCCACCATTTTCAATGTGTAATCAACCATGAAGGATGATGTATGTATGTATGTATGTATGTATGCACATCCATATGTGCATGAATCTAAAAAGAAAGAAAGCATACATGCATGCATACATCCATCATATACAAGAAAAGATTTCAAGTGAGAAAACTAATGGTTAAATGATAAATCAACACACTACTACAAACAAGGGTTGCCCCTACGGATTTATCCGTAGGGGCAACCCACTACCCCTACGGATATATACGTAGGGGCGAAAAGATACCCCGTAGGTGCAAAGGCCGCAGGTGCAAGTTGAGGCCCTGAACTTGCCCCTACGGGCAAATTTTTGCCCTTACGGATTTATGTGTAGGTCCTGTTGCCCCTATGGATTAGGCCGTAGGTTATAAGATTTTATATTATTTATGGTTTATTTTAATATATTACTTGTACCTACGGATATATCCGTAGGGGCATGTACTACCCCCTACGGATATGTGCGTAGGTACGGTTCCGTAGGGGCACAATATCAGGATTCCTGATATTTTGCCCCTACGGATAGCGCCGTAGGGGATTGTCATTGGCCCCTACGGTTATGTCCGTAGGGGCTTTCCCAACCCCCTGGCACTGAGATCATGGGGGAAATATCAGTTACTGCTGATATTTTGACCCTACGGTTATATCCGTAGGGGCAATATGTTTGCCTACGGATTAATCTGTAGGTACATATTGTCTGTATTTTTTTTTTAAAAATGGGCTGCTTGGTTTTTTCCCGCCCTGTGCACAATAATATATACATCAATCAAATCATATATTGCAGTATTCATAATCACATCTCACGCATATATATAATATACAAAAGAAACACAAAAACTGTATATGATATAAATACAAACCAATATCAATATCGTTTCAAAATGTAGTACAATGTGTATGATATAAATAAATACATGTTTCAAAAAATAAGAACCAAAAATCTACCCTAGCTCGGTCCAGCTCCACCTCTGAATAACGATAGAATAACGCGCGCCTGCTCCTTGGTTAATAAACTCTGCAATTCGTCGCTAGCGGGAGTCTGAGCGGCATGTGGAGCCGGCGATGTGGTCTGTGCAGCCGCCGTCGAGGTAGTCGCTTGCGGAGCCGCGGCTGCGGGAGTCTGAGTGGGCGGTGGAGCTACAGGAGCTGTCTGCGGAACCGCAGCCGATGTAGTGGCTTGCGGAGCCGCAGCCGAAGGAGATGCATGTGGAGGCTCGGCCGATCTACCCTGTCGCGTCTGGACATAACGTGTGTAAGAAGCGTGTAAGAACAGTATATTATTCGAATTCGTATCATTATTAAGTTATTTCGAAACCCTGTTTGGATATCGAGTTTGGAAAAGCGTTGTTTATTTTAATTACATATGTATGTATGATTAATCAAACTTAAGTCTAAAACCAAAAAAGCTCAAGCTACGTACTAATTATGGATATGTTGATATGTATATAATATGAAATGATATTTTACTATAAAGTAGTATACATACCAGCATCTCCTTCAACTCCTGAACGCTGGCCCTCAAGCTATCCAGTTCCTGATGGACATGCCGGTCACTGGAGACGGAGGAAGTAACCGCCGGGGTGGAGTCCAACCTCATATGGGCCCTGCTAGGGCCCAATCCCCGGCCTCTCTCCCAACCTCCGTGGTGCCCTCCGTGTGCGGCGTCCAAAACTGGGGTCAGCAGCCTCGGATCGTTCTGTCCGGTAAAATCGATCCCCGAGGCTTGGGCCTGCTCAACCACCCGCTCCTACACCCACATTAAGCAGTAAAGTATAAGTATAAAATTTAAACTTGAACCTTCCAAAACTAAAATTTCAAATTTGGGTAGAAAAAATATTAACACTTACGCAGTACTCCTGGGTAGCGACGTCGGGATATCGAAGCTCGCCCGTGGCGGGATCTGTCGAGGTGCCGTGGACGGCAAGATATGCGGACAGCACGCTCGGTGTACCGCCTTGCGCCACGGTCCGAGCTGTCTGCAACATTAGAAAATAACTCTTAATATTAGAAATATTAGAGAATAACTCTTAATATTGCAGAATATTAGAGAATAACTCTTAATTTACCGATAACTCCATGGCTCGAGTAATGTTCCTCGAGCCGCCTGTGTAAGTGGGGCGACCCCTCTTCGCCGACTTCCTGTTCTCCGTTTTCTGAGCGGCCTGTTTCTGCACAACGCATTAACACTTAGTTTTCTAATTAAGAAACATAAAGAAATAAATTATATCACAAATAATGAATTAAATTTAAAATACGTACCTGTTTGCGTTGGGAGTCGAAATAAGCGCACAATAGAGGCCATATCTCTACGTCGACTCTCGCAAACGCCGGAGTAGATAGGAGGGCCGCTCTCTCTGCCTCGGGGGTCGCCATCAACAGGGAGTAGCAGTCGGCCTTCATCTCATTCCTGTTGTATCGGACCTTGGCCTGCATGTTCTTCATCAGGCCATTGTACAGAGCATGAAGGTCAAGCACCCTCCCCGGGTGATCAGGGTCGGCTACAGGCTGAAAATCGTAATCCAACTGAAAATACAAAAAAAAAAACATTGTTATTAGATTGCAAGTGTTAATAATAAATATATTGGATAAATCAAATGAAAATATATATTAATACACACCCGAGCCTGATCAAAGAAGAGGGCGAATGAGCGCTGGTGCTGCTCGACCCACTCAACGTGAAGTGGATAGTTCTTCACGGTCCGGCTCTCGTCCCCCAAATACCGGCCGAACCTCTCGGCATGAGGACCGGTATAGCGATAGTCAAGGGTAAAAAATAGGGGGAATGCTGCCTCCCCTCTAGCTCTATCAGGCCTCAGCCTATGGGACTGATTCGGGCCTCGAGTCCCCCTCTGGGGATGGAGAGGCCCTGCGTCTGCACGAAATATCAGGACAATCAATAATAAGACAAAGTTGTATTAAGAAATCAAGGTTAAACAAAAATTCAAGTGTGATATATACCTCCGGTGACTAGCGCACGAGCCTGGGCCCGAGCAGCAGCACGAGCGGGACGATAGTTCCTCCGGTGAGGAACAACCGGGGTCCCGGACCCGGACGCATCCCCTCCAACTATAAAATAAACATCGACGCTAAATTTCCATGAATTTCATATTTATTCTATAGCGTATATGTAAAATGAATAAATATTTTAAATTTATTCATACTAACTTGCAGACGATGCGGAGGGTATGGAAGCGGCAGGAGTGGGCCCTGTGGAAGGTGTGGACGCACGACCTATAATTAGACAATTAAAAATAGATTATATAAGTAATTGCAAAAAGAATGTGTAGATCAATAATGTAACGTTCTAAATCAATATGCATGCACTATAGTATATATAAACATACCCGCAGGTGCGGTGGTGTCACCACCTACAGCTAGACAATAATAAAAATTGCTAAGTAAGAGCAAAAGGAACGTGTGTATTTATGATATAGCATTCTAAATCAATATACATACACTATATGATATATAAACATACCTGGAGGAGCGGGGGTGGCCTCTGTCCCAGATGTGGACGCATCACCAACAACTAGACAATCAAACATTGACAATATAAGTAATTTTGACATAAACATGCATGAATATCTGTAATATTACATTCAAAATGGATATACGTACAGTATACCGGGAGGTGTGGCCAAATCAACACGGAAGGAGGCATCCGAAGGGGTCTCAGATCTGGGAGCAAGACCGGCCCACTGAAGCTCCCTACGGAGCTCTCCGGGCGGCAGAACCGCTCTGCCTCTGCCTCTGCCGCGGCTGGAGCTCCTGCCGCCCCTCGCTGCTCCCGACATCGTCATCAAATCTAGATAAACGGTTCGTGGACGCATTAGACAATCATTAAAAGTATCGACTATATATGATCTAGAGCGTAAAATGTGAAGTAATAATATAACATTACAGATAACCTTTTTCGTTTCGTGGGCGCATCATACATATCTACTTGGATTTCATCGTCGATGTCATTTCTAACCCACGTAACTTCATGATCGGTCGAAGACAACCCGTCCTTCGAAACAGACGGTCGGAGCACTTTAAGCCTTCTCTCTTCTTCGTCCTCATCGCTGTCCTCGTATTCTGGGACATCGTAGACATCTCTAGGTTTCCATCGGCATACAACACTCCACCCCGCATGCTTCAAACACTGTGAGTAGTATACTTGGAATGCTTGGTTCGGAAAGATAAACGGATCGTCCTGACCGTAAAATCGAAGTGTGTTCACACTGGTCAATCCATATTCATCTTTCCAAGTCCCAAGACTGCTTCTCCACCTGTCCGTATCGGTTCGCGGATCGTACCAAGTACACTGGAATATATAAAAGGGTTCTGATCGTTCGGGATAGTGGATGCCGAGTATACAATTTAAGTACCCATAGTAAATCACACCGTCCGATCCGACCGTCGCAATCCCACTATTCTGAGTAGTTCTAGATGTTTCCATGTCCTTAACTTCAAATTTGTATCCAAGGACACCAAATCCTTTGTAATATGCAACCTCCATACTAGGAAATTGAGCTAAACATCTTGAATCACTCTCAAATGATGCAGACAAGTTCGGATCGTGGATCTAACAAAACAAATTTTACGACAAAATACATAACGATACAAGTTTAGATTAAAACTGATAGCAATAAAATGTTATTCGAATAACTTACATGAGCTGTGACCCAATCACAAAAATTATCCTGATGGTATTTTTCCAAACGTTCTTCGTTCCAATCAGGATGCCCCTTACGTACCTCGTTAAAATGAGTTCTGTTTTCGACAAGTAATTGTGACATTAATATTATGTCATTTCATACAAACACAAAAACAGATATAACAATTAATCCAAAAGAACTTACTCTCTAATTTGTTCAAGATATGCGCAATTAAGCAAGATAAACCGGTATATCTTGTTGATAAACATAGTGTCTACCCTCTTATACTCGGCTTTACCATATGGCCCGTCTTGAATTCTTCGTGGTCGGTTAAGCCTTGTCTCAATGTTCTCGTCCAGATAGCGGGAACAAAATGTGGTTGCTTCATCAAGAAGATAACCTTGCATGATAGAACCCTCTGGTCGATTTTTATTGCGTATATACTTCTTAAGAGTGTAGAGGTACCTAATGAGAATATGTTGAATAAATAAATACGGGCATACATGAGAACAATAAATTTATAAATTGCGCGAAACGAAAAATTACACGTACCTCTCGACGGGATACATTCATCGATATTGTTCTGGTCCGGCTAACTTCGCCTCAGTTGCAAGATGAACCGTCAAGTGTATTATGATATCGAAAAATGACGGTGGGAAAATACGCTCAAACTTGCAAAGTATCAACGCAATAGAATTTTCTAATTTATCCAGCGTCGCAACCTCCAGTGTTTTAGCACACAACTCCCTGAAAAAACAACATAGGTCGTTGATTACTAGACCAACCGAGTCGGGGAGAGAAGTCCGGAGGGCTAATGGAAGAAGGTGCTCCACGATAACATGGTGATCATGACTTTTCAGCCCATCAATCTTGCCCTTCACAATTTTTATTTTCTTGCTGAATGATCCTGAGAAACCTGTGGGCACATTCAAATCATGCAACACCTGCAGGAATCTTTTCTTCTCCGGTTGTGACGTATGATAAGCGGCATTGGGAAGTACAAACTTGCCCGGTTTACCCGCTACAGGTCTAGGGTGCAATTCACTTCTTATTCCCCACTCTTGTAGATCCATCCGAGCATTCATGTTGTCTTTCGATTTCCCGTCTTTACACAGAAGCAAGTTAAGTATGTGCTCTGATACTCCCTTCTCTATATGCATGACGTCCAGACAATGACGCACTGAATTTGTAGACCAGTACGGAAGCTCGAAGAAAATGCTTAGCTTGTTCCAATATTGTGGTTTGACCTGTTTCGTCGGATCCATCCCGAAGGTCACGTTATTGTAACCATCCCATTTAGCAGTCACGTCCTCTCCGGATAATAGGGATGGAGCTCCAAGAAGCTCCTAATGACCATCAAAGTGAACCGTGTCTAACCTATAGGGGTGGTCTGGAGGCAGAAAACGTCGATGGCCGCAATAACAAACCTTCCTGCTAAAATTCAAAATTTTTGATGTTGTGTGTTCATGGCAATGAGGACATGCTTTGTGACCATGTACAGACCAACCTGATAGCATTCCATACGCAGGAAAGTCATTAATTGTCCACATTAAAGCCGCACGCAGTATGAAGGTTGTATTTGTGTTTGAATCATATGTCTCTACACCATCAATGAACAAAGTTTTCAGCTCCTCGATCAGAGGTCGGAGATAGACGTCGATATTGTTCCCCGGTGAGTTTGGTCCGTCGATAAGAAGAGGCATCATAAAGTATGATTGGTCCATAGCCAACCAAGGCGACAGATTATAAATTATCATTACAACGGGCCATGTACTGTGACTTCCAGCCATATAGTTGAATGGGCAGAAGCCATCGGTAGCCAGTCCGAGCCGGACATTGCGAGGATCGCTACTGAATATTGCGTGCCTCCTATCGAAATCCTTCCATGCCGGTGAATCTCTTGGATGGCTCATTTTTCCATTTTCGCTTGGAGGAGCACGGTGATGCCAAATCATTGCCTCGGCTGTTTTCTTGTACCTGAATAGCCTCTGTAGCCTCTGTGTTATGGGAAAATATCGTGCTATCTTCACAGGTATATCAGGCTTCTTATCAGAATCTTTCGGCTTATACCTGGCCTCTCCGCATGTTGGACACTCTTTCAAATCTGAATTCTCTTTCCGGTACAACACACAATTTTTAGGATATGCTTGAATCTTCTCGCACTTTAGACCCAAATCAGACATCATTTTCTAGGCTTCGTACCAGCTTTCGGGCACATTATTTCCCGGAGGCATAGAATCTTTCAAGAACGAAAGAAGCATTGTGAATGACTTGTTGCTCCATCCATTTAGGCACTTAATTTGGAAAAGTTGGACGAACCATGAGAGGGTGGAATACTTCGCATTCTCATAAATTGGTTTCTTAGCATAATTCATGAAATTTTCATATTTATCCGCTCGCGGTCCTTGACCGGAAGGAATGTCATCTTCGGTACGAATAGATTCACCTAGGGCAGCCTCTACCATATCCTCCATTTCTTCTGATGGAAATAAATTTCCGTCTCCTGCCGTATTACCGAATTCTTCTTCTTCTCCTGCAGCATTATCGTGTTCTCCTTCTTCTTCTACCGCAGTACTGCATTCTTCTCCTTCCCCGTGATATTTCCAAGTTGAATAAAGTCCAGTAAACCCATGTTTTACAATATGAAGCTCTGCCAATTCTACCTTCTGCCAGTACTTATTGCCACATCTATCACACGGACAGAGAATCTTCTGTATTATGATCTTATTATGTGCTCGTGCAAATTCAAGGAAAGCAGCAACTCCTGCGACAAACTTAGGTTGCATACGTTGTTTCCAATCCACATACATCCAGTCCTTAACTCTGACATACTCATGGGCCATGTTAGACTGAATAACATATAAATTGTAGGTTATGCTGACTATATTGAGAAATATAAGAACGGGATAGTTACTGACAAAGGAGAAATTCCGTGTATAAATTGTAGGTTATGAAGGTTTCATATTATCATATATTGGTTTTAACCCGAACATCTCGAATCGCTTTCTAATTATGCGTTTGTATGTATGTGTTCCGGCTGTCGGGGGTAGGCTTCTATCCCATTAAGAATGTATAGAGCGAACACCCATCACTTGTGCTTTCAACCGTTTCGAGTAAATTTCGGCTGCACCTCCCTGCTGTTCTCCGAGTACATTGTAATAGAATAGATAATCATTTCAAAGCTGTGAAACCACGTTGAAACGAACATCTAATCTATCTTTGTACATGGAGAACCAGCGGAAAGGTACCGACGAAATATCTCGAAACGGATGAAAACACAAGTGAATGAAGGCGTTTGCTTTATACACTCTTAACTTGTCCACACAGGACAAATCTATGGGTTACCATACGATTGAATTTTCTCATCGCGTAGACTATACGACGGTTGTTAGTATCGAGCTATACTGTCCGATATTTAACAACCTTCGTATGGTTCTAGGTCACGACGAGCATCGCACGTATGTTAACCGATAGACGGGGACTAAGTGACGCTTTTAGTTTCATATATGAGTATCGATGGGAATATGAAGGTTTCATATTATCATATATTGATTTTAACCCGAACATCTCGAATCGCTCTCTAATTATGCGTTTGTATGTATGTGTTCCGGCTGTCGGGGGTAGGCTTCTATCCCATTAAGAATGTATAGAGCGAACGCCCATCACTTGTGCTTTCAACCGTTTCGAGTAAATTTCGGCAGCACCTCCCCGCTGTTCTCCGAGTACACTGTAATAGAATAGATAATCATTTCAAAGCTGTGAAACAACGTTGAAATGAACATCTAATCTATCTTTGTACACGGAGAACCAGCGGAAAGGTACCGACGAAATATCTTGAAACGGATGAAAACACAAGTGAATGAAGGCGTTTGCTTTATACATTCTTAACTTGTCCACACGGGACAAATCTATGGGTTACCATACGATTGAATTTTCTCGTCGCGTAGACTATACGACGGTTGTTAGTATCGAGCTATACTGTCCGATATTTAACAACCTTCGTATGGTTCTAGGTCACGACGAGCATCGCACGCATGTTAACCGATAGACGGGGACTAAGTGGCGCTTTTAGTTTCATATATGGGTATCGATGGGAATATGAAGGTTTCATATTATCATATATTGGTTTTAACCCGAACATCTCGAATCGCTCTCTAATTATGCGTTTGTATGTATGTGTTCCGGCTGTCGGGGGTTGGCTTCTATCCCATTAAGAATGTATAGAGCGAACGCCCATCACTTGTGCTTTCAACCGTTTCGAGTAAATTTCGGCAGCACCTCCCCGCTGTTCTCCGAGTACACTGTAATAGAATAGATAATCATTTCAAAGCTGTGAAACAACGTTGAAATGAACATCTAATCTATCTTTGTACACGGAGAACCAGCGGAAAGGTACCGACGAAATATCTCGAAATGGATGAAAACACAAGTGAATGAAGGCATTTGCTTTATACATTCTTAACTTGTCCACACGGGACAAATCTATGGGTAACCATACGATTGAATTTTCTCGTCGCGCAGACTATACGATGGTTGTTAGTATCGCGCTATACTGTCCGATATTTAACAACCTTCGTATCGTTTTAGGTCACGACGAGCATCACACGTATGTTAACTGATAGACGGAGACTAAGTGGCGCTTTTAGTTTCATATATGGGTATCGATGGGAATATGAAGGTTTTATATTATCATCGAGTATCATATATTGGTTTTAACCTGAATATCTCGAGTCGCTCTCTAATTATGCGTTTGTTGTGCATTCGTGTTGTATGTGTAACATGATTTTAAACCATTGAGATCAAGATTGATAGAACTGATCATCCTACATTGCAATAGCATTCATCAACCAAAAACTATTATTGCAATGGTATACATCTATAACAATCAACAATTAAAACTACAAATATAGGATACTGATATCATAAAGCGTTATGAGACACGTCATCTGCCACGTGTCGTGATCATGGAAATCGCTAATATTGAGCATCATCAAGATTAGATTATGGTTTTGAAGCAAGTTATTGAGCATCTTGGATTGATTGTCAAGTGTTGATTTTTATTTCAACACTTGACAGAATGAAAATCATAAATGCAGTTGCAAAATGTGTTCCTCAGCCCCATAAAGTGGATCTTAACAATCCAGACAAGACCATCATTGTTCAAATTGCCAAGGTAGACATAATCTCAGCAGTTAATTACGGTTGCTAGCTTGTATTGCTTGTTGCTATTCTTTTTTTTCCTTGCCCTTTCTTTCTTTCTTTTTTTTTTGGGGGGGGGGGGTTGTGTTTGAATGGTTTTAACCAACTCACTGCTATTTCTAGGCAATGCAGGAATATAACTAGTTTTATCCCCCAAAAGAAAGAGCTTCAGGCTTCATGCGTCAAGCGATGTGTATAATTATAGGATTTTCTTGCTAGCGGTTCATTTACAACTATTCTTTAGTCTATATGCCTAGCATCTGCTACTAGATATTACATCTTGCATCAACACCCCGCATGTTAAAATCAAAATCGATTAATTTTTTCTTGAGCTTTTTCTGATTTTCTACCATCTGTGTCGAGTAAATTATGATTACCTGAAATTTCAGATGGTATTGTGGTACTAGGATGGCATCTCTAGCTCTACTATTATAATGCAAAGTCCCAAGGGGGTGTGTAGCTAAAGGCCATCAATTAATGGCCTCCTTTATTGTAAAAGAATTTTAAAAAATGAGAAAAGCCCTCCAAACTACTCTTATGAAGTCACCCGCATCATCAACATATTTAAATATTTTTAACATTAAATTCATGTCCCCCCCCCACACACATCTAGGCACCAACATCCACGCCTTGTTTCAATTTGAGTGGTATATATATTTAAATGACAGTATTTGTTCGATGCAGCATTAACTATATATTTACGTGCAAAATACTAGTGATGAATAACCCTAGAAAATTACTCTTTGTGAGAAAAAATAAACCACATAGGGTAAATGTGAACCAGGGTTGGAAGGATTGCTTGGATGCAAATGTTCTTGTTCTATGTAAACCGCCGCCCTGGCCAAAAAAAATGCAGTATTAAAGGATTGCAGTAGAACCTCATAGCTTGAACTAATTGTAACATATCCATTTCCTGGTTGCCTTATTGGTAGAGTTGGCTTGAAATTTAGAATGGTACCACAAAAATTACTGTTTAGCAATTGTAGGTGAACCAGATGCATAGTTAACCACATACGGTTTAGTTAACCACATACGGTTTTTTCTGGTTGCCCATTGATCGAGACTTCTTTTATGTTTTGCGGATTATACTGAATTAGGATTTATTCCTAGTTTGTATTTTCGTGATGTGCATATGAGTAGAAAAATTATAATGACGAGCAGGGACCCCTCATTTTCATGATGAACACATTTGATATGTTTGACACTTGCAGCAGTTCATTTAGTAACCGAATAATATAATATCTGGTAATTTGGATTTGTGCCTAATCAAGGATTTCCTCAGAAGATTCCATCATTACACTCTTTTGAATCGAATACTTCATCTGAGGGAAATTCAGGTTGCAATAAAATTTATTTCATGGATGAACCCCAGCCCCACCGTAACCCTAACCCCGCCCCACCGTAACCTTAACCCCAGCCCCACCGTAACCCTAACCCTAGCCCCACCCCAGCAGCAGCCGAACACCAACCCTAACCCTACCCCGACCCCGACCCCGACCGCCACCGCGACCCCTGCCCAACCCCAACTCGCGCGCGCAACCCAGACCCAGCCATGAACCCTAAGCCCAAAATAATCCAAAAATGCTTTAATTTACCTCGAGATTTATACCTGAACGGCTGCGCGCTGGTGGGCTGGAGCGACGACGGTGGCAATTTGGCGACGAAACCGGCGGTGGCGACGACGGTGGCGACGGTGGCAACGACGGCGTGGCGATTTAGGGTTTTTTCTCGCGCGCGATTGAGAGAGAGAGAGAAAGTGAGCGTAGGCGATCGGTCTGGCCTTATGTTAAAACGATATTTACTTGCCCCTACGGACATACCCGTAGGTTTTTTGTTTGCGGCTCCGTAGGGGCAAACACCAAATTAAGAATTAATATTTTTATTCTTGGATGTCTGTGCCCGTAGGGGCAACCTTTTAGCCCTACGGATTAATCCGTAGGGCCAAGTTAAATCCGCCCCTACGGATTGCAATATCCGTAGGGGCAACCCCCTATTTTACTAGTAACACTTGATTTATCAATCCGGCCATATCACATACGACCATACCAAAAGCTAGCCGCCCGATTAATATACGGTATCTCATACGCGCATTTTAACCGGGTCCATGTGCATATCGCATACGCGCACCACAACGTTTCGCATTGACTAGGTAACTCCTTTGTGGGACTCTAAGACTCGTCAATACGCCGGCAGTGGCTGATGATCATATCAAGCACCATCAAGCCGCAAGCGGTCAGCTAAACGTAACGGCCACCCGGGTATTGAGCGATCAGAAGAAAACAAGCAAACCTGCTACAACTCCCGTCGAGCCAATCGACAACACTTCCCGTACAGTCCGGTCTCCTTGTCTGATATGTCGCATATCAAGTCTAGGGGTGGTAAACGTCAGACCCCAATAACCGATAAGTCGGGCCGATGTGAGGCTCATAACGGGTCGAGAAACTACTGGTAACACTTACCAGTAAATCTCTAATCAGCCCGGGCCAGGGACTTCCCTGCTACGGCCAATCGAGCACAGCGCAACATCAACCCCCAATACCGGGAGAGACGAAACCCCTCCTATCGCTCATTGCCTCCATGTGACTCGGGACTGTACCCAAAAACCACCGTTTTGCACGTCCTCATGGACGTGGTAAGGTGGAAATCAAAACACAGTGGGAATCATACAAGACTCTATGACGAACTCGGGTCTACAGACTAACCTGCACTGGTGTCACCTGAGAACTGCCATCTGACGTGAGGTATAATACCATCTAGGAGTTCTCGGCGAGTCCGTCCAGTGTACTCAGTCTTCACTGAGCACCCGTATACCATCTCTGATGTCAAACACAAATGGATATGGGATCATCCATCGCCCATCTCATTGGTCGAGAAGCGTATACGCTAGTCTACACTGGTATATCGATGCCCCGTCTCGATACACCCATGACTAGGGACCATGAAGGATGTACTTATGGACTACCATGTCCCCACTAGTATGATCCGCATCATAGTCCAGGTAGTCAAGTACACATCCTAAGGGCTTTACCAACATGTAACTATAAGACAGTACAAAGAGACAAGTATACATGTTAAGATAAAGAGCAACCAGATAGCATACTATCATATCGAGCAAGAAAGTCATCTCTATATATGTCCAAGCATCCAATATAATATACATCATCTGAACAATACCGGCTTCTAGGGCATACATACAACTAACAATCTCCCACTTGCACTAGGGCCAGCTGCTGTAGTATCGCATACCGAGCATCCCGAAGAGTCTCTTAAACTGTATCTGGGGAATGGCCTTCGTGAGCGGATCCGCTGTTTTATTCTTCGTGTCAACCCTCCTGACCTCGATCTCCCAACGATCAACTATCTCCTGGATCAGGTGATACCGCCTAAGAATATGCCTGGATCGCTGATGGGACCTGGGTTCCTTGGCCAAAGCCACCGCTCCATTGTTAGCGCAATGCAAAGGTATTGGATGCTCAATGGATGGAACCACTCCTAGTTCAGTAATGAACTTCTTGATCCAGACAGCCTCTTTGGCAGCATCGTTGGCAGCGATGTATTCAGCCTCCATCGTCGAGTCTGCCATGGTTTCTTGCTTGGAACTCTTCCAGCTAACCGCCCCTCCGTAAAGGGTAAAGACAAATCCCGACTGCGACTTAGAGTCGTCCTTATCACTCTGGAAGCTCGTATCGGTAAAGGACTCCACTTGGAGTTCTCCGTTACCATACACCAAGAGCATCTCCTTAGTCCTTCGTAAGTACTTGAGAATGCTCTTCACAGCTGTCCATTGACTCTCTCCAAGATCAGCTTGATACCTACTCACTACACTTAGTGAGTATGCTACATCGGGTCTGGTACATAGCATCGCATACATGATAGAGCCTACAGCCGAAGCATAGGGTATCCCTTGCATGCGAGCTCTCTCCAAATCAATCTTGGGAGACATCTCTTTGGAGAGAGTGACTCCAGAGATCGTGGGTAAGTTCCCACGCTTGGATTCTTCCATACTAAACCTCTTTAGTATGGTGTCAATGTACCTGGATTGGGACAATCCTAATATCCGTTTAGATCTATCTCTATAGATCCTAATTCCCAATATGCAGGAGGCATCACCAAGATCTTTCATTGAGAATCTTTGTGATAAGAAGAGCTTGACCGATTGCAGCATAAGAATGTCATTTCTTATCAAGAGTATGTCGTCCACGTACAATACGAGGAAGACAACCTTACTCTCTACCACCTTCTTGTAGATACAAGGTTCATCTACGTTTTTGACGAAATCAAACTCTTTGATAACGGCGTCAAAGCAGATGTTCCAACTCCGCGATGCTTGCTTTAATCCATAAATGGATTTAAGAAGCTTGCACACCTTCCCGCTGCTCCCACTATCTACGAAGCCCTCTGGCTGAGTCATGTACACGCACTCTTCTAAATCACCGTTTAGAAAGGCGGTCTTAACATCCATTTGCTAGATTTCGTAATCATGATATGCAGCGATGGCAAGCATGATGCGGATGGATTTAAGTATAGCCACTGGAGAAAAGGTCTCGTCATAGTCCACACCTGGTCTTTGACGAAAACCTTTTGCAACAAGTCTAGCTTTGAAAGTCTCTACTTTCCCATCTACACCAAGTTTTTTCTTAGAGATCCACTTGCTCCCAATGGGTTTTACCCCTTCAGGAGCATCTTCCAAAGTCCTTACTTTGTTGGTGTACATGGATTCCATCTCGGACCGCATTGCATCCAGCCATTTCACTGAGTCCCCACTCGTCAAGGCCTGCTCGAAGCTAGTTGGGTCATCATCCTCTTTGATGCAATCCTCGCTCCCACCATCCATGAGAAAACCGTAGTATCTCTCAGGTTGGCGAGGAACCCTACTAGATCGGCGGAGAGGCTGAGGTTCGTTGGGAGCTACTGAATCCTCTGGTTCCACTAAATCTTCAGTTTGAGTTTGTGTAGCCGGAATTTCTTCCAGCTCAACCTGGTGGCCACTAATTTCTTTTGTAAAAAATTCCTTTTCTAAAAAGGTGACATGTCGAGAAACAAACACTTTTAGTTCCTCAGTATGGTAGAAAAGATATCCATGTGAATGTTTGGGATATCCCACAAACTTGCATAGAACTGACCGTGCCTCGAGTTTGTCCGGATTTTGCGTTTTAACATAGGCCGGACAACCCCATATCTTAACACGTTTAAGACATGGTCTCTTCCCACTCCATATCTCATATGGTGTGGTAGGTACAGATTTAGATGGAACTTCATTCAATAGATATGCCGCAGTTTCCAGCGCATACCCCTAGAAGGAAATAGGTAACTCAGCTGTGTTCATCATAGAGCGTACCATATCTAATAGGGTGCGGTTCCTCCGTTCAGATACATCGTTGTGCTGTGGTGTATATGGAGGAGTCAGCTGAGAGAGAATCCCACTCTCTTTTAGAAAGTCCAGGAATTCATTGCTCAAGTATTCGCCTCCTCGATCAGATCGAAGGATTTTAATACTTTTTCCGGTTTGGTTCACGACTTCTTGTTTATATTCTCTAAATTTCTCAAAAGCTTCTGATTTGTGTTTCATCAGGAACACATATCCGAATCTAGAGAGATCGTCAGTGAATGTAATGAAGTACGCAAAACCATTCCTGGCATGTGTAGACATTGGACCGCATACATCACTATGCACCAGTCCCAAGAGTTCCATAACTCTTTCTCCGTGTCCCGTAAACGGAGTTTTGGTCATCTTGCCTTTGAGACATAACTGGAAAGTGTCATAAGATGAAAATTCAAACGGATTCAAATATCCATCCTTATGCAACTTAGCTAGTCATGTCGCATTGATGTGACCCAGTCCACAATACCATAAGAAGGATTCGTTCAGTTCTGAACTCTTCCTCTTGTGTGTGTTTGTTATACTCAGAACTGTTGATTGATTTAGAACATAAATGCCATTGCACAACGTGCCTGATCCAACCAACTTTTGGTTAAGGAAAATGTTCATAACATTATCCTGTAATACAAAATTATATCCTTCTTTACTCAACAAAGAAAATGATATAATGTTGCATATCAGGTTCGGCATGAAATAGCATTCGTTCAGAATCAATGTATTACAAGTGGGTAATACAAGGTGATATTCCCCGACGGTCTTAGCTGCAACAATTGCACCATTTCCAACCCTTATGTCTTTATCACCTTCTCCAAGTTCTCTACCTTTCTTTAAGCCCATGTAATTGATTACATATATGGGATCCTGACCCGGTATCTAATACCCGGGACGTAGGGCAAATAGAGAAACAGTTCTCTGTAACGAACACACCCGAAGAAAATGCATCATCATGTACTTTCTTCATTCGGGTGGCATAGGAATCCTGGTATTCCCCTATGTCCTGTTCAGTCCTATAACTCTTATAAGATAGAATGGAACCAACGTTCCCCAGCACAGTATAACATGTGGGTTCGGTCAATACATCCATATTATTATCTTGATTAAGGCATGACATGGTCGCTACCTGGAGAGAGAGAGAAGAAAACACTTTAGCGTATGCTCTTGCAAGACCAGATTGGTTATTATCATATCTAATCAGGATGGCTCCTACTGTTTTTATCAAATCTTCCTTCAAACCCTAAAAGGAAAGACTAGCCGGGATTAATTACATCCTACAACTTCGCCAATCTTTCAGCCAGGCCAGTGTCGGTACTTTGAGGGAGGTTCCCTGTGCTTTCGCACGGACCTAATTAAAGTAAACCTATTTTTCCCAGAGGCGTAATCCCGTTGACACCTTTCTAGACACCTACTTGATCGGCTAATTGTCCTGTGTAAAACTTGTAAGTCCACGTTGCGACCCCCGGTTCTTACGGGGAGGCGGAAACGGTATAAAATCAAAATTTTAACGCAAGAGGCAACATGGACTAAGCTAGGTCGGGATCTTTACCTAAACTAAAACTAGCATACTAAGCTAAAGATATTTAGCTACTCGGATGAAGATGGTTATACCTAAACTTGAACTCCTTCTCTTCAAGCTCCGATGGTGGTTCGATGGCTCCTTCTCGTTGTCTCCGTACGCCGAAGATAGATCCACTTGAAAGCTCCAACCTTTAGCTCCTTCTTCGTTCTTTGAAGAAACTAGTTCACTTGGTTTGCTAAACCTAGTGAACTAGAATGAGTAGAGATGATTTAGAATGGGATTTTATCTATGGTTCTTGATTCTCAACTCATGAGACAAGAGAACCATAGATCAAGAAAGGGAGCAAGAGGTTGAGGGTGAGAGCAAGAGGAGAGCTCAAGAACAAGAGAGAGAATGAGCAAGAAAGAATGAGCAACTCTTTTGACTTTCACCCTCTCATAATCCAAAGTGATCATAACTCATCATATCAAAAAAGTCTTATGTGATGGTTAGAAGCAACCATAACCTTATCATGTCATGCACTCATTTTACTCAAATGAGCAAGCAAGAAAAAGTCTTTGGCATGAAATGATAACCATGGTTATCATGATGGTCAACTAGTCAAGCCTAGTCAACCGGTCAACAAGTCAACAAAAGTCAACAAGTCAACAAAGTCAACAAGTCAACAAAAGTAAAAAAGTCAACAACCATATCACCATAATACTTAATTAATATAATAGTTAATCACATATCATATTCTCATTAGGGTTGAGCATAAAGTCAAATAGTCAACGGTCAACAGTCAACAACCCTAATGAGAATCCGCCGCCTCTGCCTCCCTGTCAACTGTGCATACACACCCACATCCGCGTTCCGAGGAACACGAATGCAAACTGGATAAATCCAATCCCATAAGGTACACTAGGATCTGGCTTAAACCAAAGCCCGCTAGTGTAAACTGTCCGGACACTGTACGTGCATAAGTGCACGGACGTGACCGAACCCTGTCGCAAAACCATGCGACCTGTCGCAATACCATGCGACCTCTACTCTTTTGCCTAAAGGCGAAAAGCTTTCTGCGTGGGACTCTAAAGACTCGACACTACGCTGGCAGTGGGTTTAACCACAGACCGCAAGCGGCACTAGCTGTGCGTAACGGTCCCCAGGTAATGCCGACAAGAAGACGGACGAGGCGAAAACCCATCTGAACTCCTACTGAGCCTGAGTGTGACATTCTCCGTACAGTCCGGTCTGTTCGTCTGATACATCGCATGGCGGGCCTAGGGGGCGGTAAACGTCAGTCCCCCAATAGCGGTACAAGTCGTGCCGGAGTGAAGCCCAATACACCCTGAGATAACACTGGAAACCTACCAGTATATCTCGTTTGCCCTGGCCAGGGACTACTCGTGTAATGGCTCTCCTAGACACAGCGCGATGTCAACCCCCAATACCGGGAGAGACGAATCCTGTCTAACCGTCACTGCCTCCAAGTGCTTCGGGACTGCACCCAACCACCACCTGTTTGCACGACTCCTTTGAGCCGTGGTAGGGTAGTGATCAAAGTACAGTGGGAACACACCCGAGGCGAAGTGACAGTGTCAAGTCAGCGGACTAAGCTGTACTCATGTCACCTGGGAACTGATAACTGACGATAGGTATAATACCAACTAGTCAGTTCTCGACGAGTCCTGTCCAGTGTACCCGTAACCTAACGAGCACCCGCATACTATCTCAAGTACGACGTACTGACGGCTGTGGGACAGACCGTCTCCCACACTGGGATGAGAAGCGCATGCGCTGGTCTACTCCGGAGTATCGATGCCCTGTCTCGATAGTCCTGCGACCAGGGACCTGAATAAGGATGTGCTTATAGATTACCCAACCCCCACTAGTGTGACTGCCATCACAACGCTGGTAATCAAGCAAAGATCCTAAGGGCTCCACTAATGCGTATAAGTGATATACTGAAATAAACACAAGTACACATTGAAGTAGAAACAAACCAAGTAGCATACTACTATTTTGAGCAAGATTGTATATACAAGGTGAATATCCCAAGCATCCATTAAGTAATATACAAACTAGTATGATACAGTAATGGCCTCTAGGGCATATACACTAACAATCTCCCACTTGCACTAAGGCCATGTACTGGCGTATCGAAGACCTATCATCTCGATCAGCCGCTCGAACTGAGTCTGGGGCAAGGCCTTGGTGAATGGATCTGCAGTGTTGTCTTCTGAAGCGACTCTCCGAACCTCGATCTCCTGGCGATCCACGATCTCCCTGATCAGGTGATACCGCCTCAAGATGTGCCTGGATCTCTGATGGGACCTGGGTTCCTTCGCTAATGCTATAGCCCCGTTGTTGTCGCAATACAGAGGTATTGGATCAACAATGGACGGAACCACCTGAAGTTCTTTCAAGAACTTCCTCATCCAGACAGCTTCTTTTGCGGCATCAGATGCAGCGATGTATTCCGCTTCCATCGTCGAGTCTGCAACGGTTTCCTGTTTGGAACTCTTCCAACACACCGCCCCTCCATTGAGGGTAAAGACAAAACCCGACATGGACTTGGAATCATCCTTGTCACTCTGGAAGCTGGAGTCAGCAAAGGCCTCGATCTGGAGGTCTTTTCCGCCATACACCAAGAACATCTCCTTAGTCCTTCTCAGGTACTTGAGAATGTTCTTTACCGCTATCCAGTGTTTCTCCCCAGGGTTAGACTGATACTGGCTTACCACACTCAGTGCATAAGCTACATCCGGTCTGGTACACAACATCGCATACATTATAGAGCCTACCGCAGAAGCGTAGGGTATAATAGACATGCGATCCCTCTCCAAATCAGTCTTGGGAGACATCTCTTTAGAGAGGGTGATCCCGTGACAAGCCGGTAGGTTACCGCGCTTGGAATCTTCCATACTGAACCTCTTCAGTATGGTGTCGATGTACCTGGACTGTGAAAGTCCTAATATCCTCTTGGATCTGTCACGGTAGATCCGGATACCCAGAATGTATGAGGCATCACCCAGGTCTTTCATGGAGAACCTGTGTGACAAGAACCCCTTGACAGATTGTAGCATAGGAATGTCATTTCCTATTAAGAGAATGTCATCCACGTACAAAACGAGGAATACTACAGTTCTCGCTACAAATCTACTATAGATGCATGGTTCATCTGGATTTTTGATAAAGCCAAATTCTTTGACCGTCTCATCAAAGCAGATGTTCCAACTCCGCGATGCCTGCTTTAGCCCATAGATGGACTTAAGCAACTTGCACACCTTTCCGCTGCTCCCACTCTGAATGAAACCCTCCGGCTGGTCCATATAGACACACTCCTCTAAATTTCCATTTAGAAAGGCTGTCTTTACGTCCATTTGCCAGATCTCGTAATCGTGGAAGGCAGCAATGGCAAGAAGGATCCGAATGGATTTCAGCATGGCTACTGGAGAAAAGGTTTCGTCGTAGTCCAAGCCAGGTCTTTGACAAAAACCCTTTGCTACCAGCCTAGCTTTATAGGTCTCAACCTGTCCATCTACACCAATCTTCCTTTTGAAGATCCACTTGCATCCTACGGGTTTTACCCCGTCTGGAGCAATGTCCAACGTCCATACCTTGTTGGTGTACATGGACTCCATTTCGGTCCGCATTGCATCCAGCCATTTCACTGAGTCAACGCTCTGAACGGCCTGCTGGAAGCTAGTAGGCTCATCATAATCTATGATGCAATCCTCTCTATCCCCGTCTATGAGAAAACCGCAGTATCTCTCGGGCGGATGAGACTGCCTACTACTTCTGCGGAGCGGCGTAGGAATGTCCTGTTCTGTTGAACCCTCTGGTTCCACTAACCTTTCAGTAATAGTCTGTGGTTCTGGAATTTCTTCCAGTTCTACTGCGCTCCCACTAATTTCATTTTCCAAGAACTGGTGTTCTAGAAAGTGGGCATTACGAGAAACAAGGACTTTTTGTTCCTCTGCGTAGTAGAAAAGATACCCCCTGGTGTTCTTTGGGTATCCCACAAACTTGCACAGTACTGAGCGTGCCTCGAGTTTGTCCGCATGCTGCTTTTTGACAAAAGCTGGACATCCCCAGATCTTCAGATATTGAAGATAGGGTTTCTTCCCACTCCACATTTCATATGGGGTGGTAGGCACAGTCTTAGTCGGAACTCGGTTCAAAAGGTATGCAGCTGATTCTAGCGCATACCCCCAGAACGATCGCGGTAACTCAGCGTTACTCATCATGGACCGCACCATATCCAATAGGGTGCGGTTCCGTCTCTCCGATACACCATTATGTTGCGGGGTGTATGGAGGAGTAAGCTGAGAGAGAATTCCGTTCTCTTTTAAATAGTCCAGGAACTCGGAACTTAAGTATTCTCCACCTCGATCCGATCTTAGAATCTTAATACTTTTGCCGGTCTGTTTCTCTACTTCATTCTTATACTCCTGGAATTTTCCAAAGGCCTCGGACTTATGTTTCATTAAGAAGACATAACCGTACCTTGAGAAGTCATCCGTAAAAGTAATGAAGTAAGAATGTCCGCTTCGGGCATGTGTAGACATTGGACCGCACACGTCACTGTGTACGAGTCCCAAGAGCTCGCTCGCTCTTACTCCTTGTCCAGTAAACGGAGTCTTTGTCATCTTTCCTTTGAGACAAGATTGACAAGTGGCATACGATTGATATTCGAACGCATTCAAATATCCTTCTGTATGTAACTTAGTCAACCTTCTCTCATTGATGTGACCCAATCTACAATGCCATAAGAAAGTCTGATTTATTTCCGGAGACTTTCTTTTGTGTGTATTCTGGACGTTGAAAATCTGTGGTTGGTTTAACACGTATATACCATTACTCAATGTACCTGACCCAATCAAAACTTGATTAAGGTGAATGTTTACAACATTACTTACAAACGCAAATTCATAACCTTCTTTAGAAACTAAAGATACAGAAATGATATTACAAGTTGCGTTGGGTACAAAAAAGCAATTACGCAAAACCAAAACATGTCCATCTGACATTCCCAGGTGATAGTCCCCCACGGCTTTAGCATCCATGCTAGCTCCGTTTGCAACTCTGAGGGTCATGTCACCTGCCTTCAAAACCCTACGGTTTCTCAACGCCTGCAAAGAATTACAGATATGAGATCCTGATCCGGTATCCAATACCCAGGAAGTAGAGTTTATTGAAAGACAGTTTTCAATAACATACACACCTGAAGCTGAAGCTGCAACCTGCTTCAATTCCTGTGTTCAGGCCTTCCAGGCCCTGCAATCATTCTTCCAGTGTCCTTTCTTATGACAATAGAAGCATTCTTCCTTATCCACAAGCTTCCCCGCTATTTTTGTTGCTTTACCTTTTCCCTTCGTATCCACTTTACTAACACCGCCCCTTGGTTTGGCGGGGGCCTTCTTCTTCTTTCCCTTGGCTTTCGCCTTGGACCTAGAAAAAGATGATCCTCCTACAAACAAAGTGGATGTATCCCTACCTTTCTGTAGGGTGCCCTCTGCGCTCCTCAGCATGTTGAGGAGCTCTGAAAGTTCAACCTCTTTTTCTTGTAGGTTGAAGTTCAGTATAAACTGGGCGTAAGTGGAAGGAAGGGACTGGAGAACTATATCCGTATATAGCTCACTCTCCAATGTGATCCCTAGGTCAGCGAGTTCCTCAATGAAGCCGATCATCTTTAGCACGTGCTCGGCTACTGATGATCCGACGGCCATTCTTGTCGAAAATAACTTTTTCGACGCTTCGTATCTTGCGATACGTGATTGCTCTCCATACAGTTCTTTTGTATGGAGCAATATGGACTCCATGTCCATATTCTCATGCCTCCTCTGATGTTCGTTGTCCATCGAGGCAAGCAGGAGGCACTTGGCCTTCGCGCTATCAATCTTCCAAGTCTTACGGATTTCCTTATCCGCGACGCTGGAAGTTGGACCAGGGACAGGGGGAGCTTTGGTGGTAAGAAGATACCCCAGCTTGTCATAAGTGATTGCTATCTTGACATTCCTGAGCCAATCTTTGTAGTTTGGCCCTGTCAGTTTGTTTTTATCTAGGAGTAACTTAAGTCCAGTCATGTTGATTGGTCGCTGCAATTAGGAGAGAGAAGAAGAAACACTCAGCATGATGCTCTTGCAAGTTTAGAGTGGTTTTTAGTTTGTCTAAACAGGATGGCTCCCACTGTTTCTCGAATCCCTCCTCAAACCATAAAGGAAGAATTAGTCAGGATTAATCCCACCGTACAATACTTGCTTAACCGTTCAGCCAGGCCGGTGTCGGTACTTCGAGGGAGGTTTTCCAACGCTTTCGCGAAGTTCCTTAATTAAAGAACCTCTTTTCCCTGGGGGCGTAGCCCCGCTAACACCTTTCTAGGCACCTACTAGGTTTATAGCATTGATCGTTAAGTGAGAAATTTCCCGAGGAGTAGCATATACTCACAGTAGGATCGGGATCCAAATATCATCGCGTGACGAAACTGAAGGAATCCTACCAGAATCATCACACTCCAAATGGTATGCAAATCTAGCAAGTTTCAGTACTTATGAAACTCCCGATGTGGATTTTTGCCCCATGCTCTTATGACCTTGGCGTGAGGTCAAAATGTCATAAGTCACATGTCAAGTTCGTCCCATCATTATCCAGGTTAATTTGAACCCACCCGTACATACCCTTGACGTAGGCCAAAATGGCAGTACGACTGTCTCAAACCAACGCATTCTATCTATGCAACAGATAAATATCCGGCAGCTACCAATCACTATGCCTTGGCGTGAGGTCAAAATACATAGCTTGAATACTACCGAATATTTAACTGAAATGATGGAGGGCTACGGATGGTTTTGGCAAAACCGTGAACGTAGTGAACTTGATTTGGTCGATGGAACGAGATAGCTTTTAAATGGAGTGGCTCAAACTCCGTATTTTAAAAGTTTGTTTTGAAAAGAACCGAGTGGTTTTTTGAAAGTGATCCAACGACTTTAACTTGGTTTATTATCTTGCATTAGTTCTTTTAATGCGTGATATTCTTGCATTAGTTCTTTTAATGCGTCCCATCATTTAATCCTACCATTGCAGAAAACAACCAAAATATGACGTACGCTTATGCCATTCGCATTCGCCACTGGGCCCCGTCATTACCCGTTAGGTTACTTAACTAACGACAGAGCGGGGGCTGGGCTAGCGCGTCTGTAAAACATAAGCAACTCCTAAATAATATCATATATAGATATACTGCAATGATAAACATTTCAGATCTCAGATAAATACATTGGATATACTAGCAATCTGTAATTTGTACGAGCCTGTAACAAAAACAGATAACACGGTCGCGGTGAATAGCCAAAACACCACCCAAGACCCCTACGGGTGCGGCAAACTACCCGCCAAGTACCCCAAGCGTAGCAACCTCCCTCATCTCCATGAGTAGGCCATTCGACACTTCGGCATACCCGGTAGTTTGTGCACCCCTCCATGGGTCTATCCTAGGAGCAAAAACAGTAAAAAGAAATTATACAATGACGGCTACAACCCCGACCCGGTTGTGCGGCCATACAAATAATTATTACATCAATTTACAAATTTACATGAATTGCAAGAAAAGAAAACTCTCGTCTCACAACCCCCGGCTATTCACCCGCGACAATCCAACATATTTATATACACATTCCAGCACATTACAGATCATATATAACCCCGACTAATCGACTTATAGCGATTAGCCGACGTTCAATACATGCAAGCATTACAGATATAACCATCATAGTCAAAGTGCAGTGAAGTTCGGAAAAAAATACGGAATTATAGGACCCCAAAAGGAAATTTCTTTTCTGGAAAATCTGGGCACATATAATATATTTCAAAAATCCCAAAACCAACACAGACACACACTGCACGAAAAACGATGCACAGAAGACGACAAAGCGCGGCGCTTCCGCGGCGGATGCCTAGCTCGCGCGGCGGAAGGGCGGCGGTTTGGACGAATTACTGTATCGTTTTTCTTGGGTGTTCACACAAAACCCTGAGCCAAATTTACAAGTGTAAAGTTTTTCATTTTGAGCCAAAAAAATTTCAACAGAAAATCAGTTTTTGTAAAAGTTTGGGTTTTGGATTTTTCCGGTTCCGAACTTCGTTACACTTCACTACCAAGCTAGTTTAAGTTTAGTTAGGCTCTGATACCACTGTAAGTCCACGTTGCGACCCCCGGTTCTTACGGGGAGGCGGAAACGGTATAAAATCAAAATTTTAACGCAAGAGGCAACATGGACTAAGCTAGGTCGGGATCTTTACCTAAACTAAAACTAGCATACTAAGCTAAAGATATTTAGCTACTCGGATGAAGATGGTTATACCTAAACTTGAACTCCTTCTCTTCAAGCTCCGATGGTGGTTCGAAGGCTCCTTCTCGTTGTCTCCGTACGCCGAAGATAGATCCACTTGAAAGCTCCAACCTTTAGCTCCTTCTTCGTTCTTTGAAGAAACTAGTTCACTTGGTTTGCTAAACCTAGTGAACTAGAATGAGTAGAGATGATTTAGAATGGGATTTTATCTATGGTTCTTGATTCTCAACTCATGAGACAAGAGAACCATAGATCAAGAAAGGGAGCAAGAGGTTGAGGGTGAGAGCAAGAGGAGAGCTCAAGAACAAGAGAGAGAATGAGCAAGAAAGAATGAGCAACTCTTTTGACTTTCACCCTCTCATAATCCAAAATGATCATAACTCATCATATCAAAAAAGTCTTATGTGATGGTTAGAAGCAACCATAACCTTATCATGTCATGCACTCATTTTACTCAAATGAGCAAGCAAGAAAAAGTCTTTGGCATGAAATGATAACCATGGTTATCATGATGGTCAACTAGTCAAGCCTAGTCAACCGGTCAACAAGTCAACAAAAGTCAACAAGTCAACAAAGTCAACAAGTCAACAAAAGTCAACAAGTCAACAACCATATCACCATAATACTTAATTAATATAATAGTTAATCACATATCATATTCTCATTAGGGTTGAGCATAAAGTCAAATAGTCAACGGTCAACAGTCAACAACCCTAATGAGAATCCGCCGCCTCTGCCTCCCTGTCAACTGTGCATACACACCCGCATCCGCGTTCCGAGGAACACGAATGCAAACTGGATAAATCCAATCCCATAAGGTACACTAGGATCTGGCTTAAACCAAAGCCCGCTAGTGTAAACTGTCCGGACACTGTACGTGCACAAGTGCACGGACGTGACCGAACCCTGTCGCAAAACCATGCGACCTGTCGCAATACCATGCGACCTCTACTCTTTTGCCTAAAGGCGAAAAGCTTTCTGCGTGGGACTCTAAAGACTCGACACTACGCTGGCAGTGGGTTTAACCACAGACCGCAAGCGGCACTAGCTGTGCGTAACGGTCCCCAGGTAATGCCGACAAGAAGACGGACGAGGCGAAAACCCATCTGAACTCCTACTGAGCCTGAGTGTGACATTCTCCGTACAGTCCGGTCTGTTCGTCTGATACATCGCATGGCGGGCCTAGGGGGCGGTAAACGTCAGTCCCCCAATAGCGGTACAAGTCGTGCCGGAGTGAAGCCCAATACACCCTGAGATAACACTGGAAACCTACCAGTATATCTCGTTTGCCCTGGCCAGGGACTACTCGTGTAATGGCTCTCCTAGACACAGCGCGATGTCAACCCCCAATACCGGGAGAGACGAATCCTGTCTAACCGTCACTGCCTCCAAGTGCTTCGGGACTGCACCCAACCACCACCTGTTTGCACGACTCCTTTGAGCCGTGGTAGGGTAGTGATCAAAGTACAGTGGGAACACACCCGAGGCGAAGTGACAGTGTCAAGTCAGCGGACTAAGCTGTACTCATGTCACCTGGGAACTGATAACTGACGATAGGTATAATACCAACTAGTCAGTTCCCGACGAGTCCTGTCCAGTGTACCCGTAACCTAACGAGCACCCGCATACTATCTCAAGTACGACGTACTGACGGCTGTGGGACAGACCGTCTCCCACACTGGGATGAGAAGCGCATGCGCTGGTCTACTCCGGAGTATCGATGCCCTGTCTCGATAGTCCTGTGACCAGGGACCTGAATAAGGATGTGCTTATAGATTACCCAACCCCCACTAGTGTGACTGCCATCACAACGCTGGTAATCAAGCAAAGATCCTAAGGGCTCCACTAATGCGTATAAGTGATATACTGAAATAAACACAAGTACACATTGAAGTAGAAACAAACCAAGTAGCATACTACTATTTTGAGCAAGATTGTATATACAAGGTGAATATCCCAAGCATCCATTAAGTAATATACAAACTAGTATGATACAGTAATGGCCTCTAGGGAATATACACTAACAAAACTCTCCCGGGAGTAACAATTACTCGCAGTGGGTATCGGGATCCAGCTATCTCATAGAAGGAATGCAATCTCATTGCAAATTTCAACACTTGAAATTCCCGATAATATTTTGCCCCTAACCCCTATGACCTTGACAAAGGCAAACAAATCATAGGATGTTAGTCAAGTTCAACCCGTCATTTCTTGATTGAATCAAACCCACCCGCACGACCCTTGACAAAGGCCAACAAGGTCGTACGACTACCCCAAAACAATCTGCATCATATGCATAAGCAGATAAGCACCATTTAGCTACCGTACACTATGCCTTGATAAAGGCCAACAAACGCAGTACGAATACTAAACAGTTCTTATCTGAAATGACGGAGGGCTACGACAGGTTTTTCTGAAAACCTATTGCGTAATGAACTTGATATCGTTGTAGAATCAAGTGAATTTTGAAATGGAGTGATTTTGAGGCTTTCATTAGTTTTGCTAAAGAGGTCACTCGGTGAAGGGTGTTAGTTATATGTATGCCCTAGAGGCCATTACTATACATAGGATGTATATTGTAGTGGATGCTTGGACATATATAGGGAGGACTTTCTTGCTCGACATGATAGTATGCTATCTGGTTGCTCTTTATCTTAACGTGTACACTGATTGTCTCTCTGTTACATGTTGGTAAAGCCCTTAGGATGTTTACTTGACTACCTGGACTATGATGCGGATCATACTAGTGGGGACATGGTAGTCCATAAGCACATCCTTCAAAGTCCCTAGTCCTAGGTATATCGAGACGGGGCATCGATATACCAGAGTAGACTAGCGTATACCTTCTCGACCCATACAGATGGGCGATGGATGATCCCATATCCATTGGTGTTTGACATCAGAGATGATATACGGATGCTCAGTGGAGACTGGGTACACTGGACGGACTCGCCGAGAACTCCCAGATGGTATTATACCTTACGTCAGATGGCAGTTCTCTGGTGACACCGGTACATAGTAGTTTGTTGACCCGAGATCGTCATAGAGTCTTGTGTGGTTCCCACTGTGCTTTGATTTCCACCTTACCATGTCCAAGAGGGCGTGCAAAACGGTGGTTTTTGGGTACAGTCCCGAATCACTTGGAGGCAATGAGCGATAGGAGGGGATTCGTCTCTCCCGGTATAAGGGGTTGATGTTGCGCTGTGTTCGATTGGCTATAACCGGAAATCCCTGGCCAGGGTTGCTGAGATTTACTGGTAAGTGTTACCAGTAGTTTCTCGAACTGATATAGACCTCATATCGACACGACTTATCGAGCTGTTGGGGTCTAACGTTTACCACCCCTAGGCGAGATATGCGACATATCAGACGACGAGACCGGACTGTACGTTAAGTGTTACTGGTTGGATTCACAGGAGTGTGAGCGGGCTTGCTCGTCGATCTTCTGATCGCTCAATACCCGGGTGGCCGTTACATTTAGCAGACCGCTTGTGGCTTGTGGGTGTTTGATATGATCATCACCTGCTGCCGGCGTATTGACGAGTCTTTAGAGTCCTACACAGAGGTTTCCTGGCTCAAGCGAAACGAAATAGGAGCGCATATGAGATATGTGCGGGACCGAGAATAATGCGTGTATGTGATACCGTATTCTATCCTCGCGATGAATGTATCGAATGGTTGTATGCGATATAACCTAGTTATCGAATCAAGGATTGGTTTACTTTAAATGGATTTGTGCGGGACCGAGAATATGTGCGGGACCGAGAATAATACGTGTATGTAAGCCGATACATTGAATATTAGTCGGTTATATGCGATATGATCGGGTCGTTAAATCAAGTGTTGATTTAATGATTTAATGCATAATTATATATTTGATATATTACTTTGCATTAACTAGTATTGGTTCACTTTAAATGGATTTTCTCACTTGTAGTACACAAGTTGTATATGTGATATACTTTTGTGCACTTGATTGTATCATGTTTGATGATACATGCTAACTTGTGTTTGTGTATAGAATTAAACCTTGGTTAAGTAAATGGTTAGGTTTTTTATTTATTTATTCATTCTTTTATCTATTTATTTTGGATTAATAATGAGAGAAGAAAACAAAATGGTTGCTTTCATGATACTTGTTGAAGTTTCAAGAAGCTTTGACCATTTTGTCTTCATCTCCTAAACCTAACCATTCACTAACCCTAGTTCATTCTCTACACCTAACCATGGTTTGCATATGATAAGAATTCATTTTCTTTTCTATTTTATTATTCTTATCATATCATTATCTTCTTCTTCTTCTTCTTCTTCAAGAAGAAAAAGCTAGCAACCATCAATGGTGATTTGATGAAAAGAGTGAGAAATCCAATTCTAAAGTGAACCCAGTTCCTATTTCTTCATCCTCTACCTCTTGCCAAGTAGTATAGGGTGTTTTCTTCACAAGTTTCATGACTTGGTGAATTGGGAGCTTGATCTTGTGATGCCTCGACGTAGATCATCTTCGGTATCGTAGTCGATGACCTAGCCCGCCCATTTCTCCGATGAAGCCGACGCTAGAGCCCGGGATCCGATTTGGACAGCAAGGAGACTTCATCATGGAGCTATGGAGGTGGAGAACCGGATCTACAAAGGTTGTATTTCCGATCACTTAGTTAAGTTGTTAACTTGTTGCATCTTTCGCCTAAAAATCTAGTTAACGATCCGTATTAGAGTTTCTCGGCACTTGTAATTTTTGAAATTGGCATGGTTGATGCCTTGTGAGACCTCATTAGTGTGCCTAGGATCCCTACAGTGGTATCAGAGCCTAGCTAGAGCCTTAGGCGATGCGTAGACGAAGTTTGAAACCCGAACGAACCCGAAACCCTAAAATTTCACGCTCTCTGGACTTTTTTCAAAAACTGGGTTTTTTCCAGATTAAAAATGCTTAAAAAATTCAGCAGGGAATTATAAAAATTACGGTGCAAATTTTGACCAATGATACCTCAAACATGCGGCGGAACCGCGGCAGAAGCCTAGCTTCTGCGGCGGTTCCGCGGCTCTCTGGTGACGTCAGCCCTCCATATTTGCACAGTAATTCCTCTTTCACAGTGCTGAGTTTTATGGGAATTTTTAATATTTATTCAAGAGTTGAATTTTCTGGGGTTGTTTTGGGGATTCGATGATTCGATCGGATTATCAGACTTTGTCTTTGTGGCTTTCCGGATATTTTAGAATATGTTAAAAATTTCGACCGGATATAAATACCCACCTTTTCCCCTGTTGGAAAATTCCAAGTGTTGGATTTTTCTGTGGTTTAAGGACGTTCTAAGTAGTGTAAGTAACGCGATGGTCCCTCTAGAAGACAACAAACCTTAACTCGATTATGTGACCGTCTTGAACTGCCCTTTGAACCTTCGGGTTTGGGGCAGTACGGCGTGCCACATGTGAGGCGTTGGCTTGACCCTTCTACGGCTGGACCGTTGGTACTGAGGCACGAAGTGAATGTCTTTGAACTTATTTCATGAGTTGAGCTGTTTCGGGAAAACTTGGGTGTTCGATTGTTCGATCGGAAAGTTTAACATTTTCTATCTTATTCGGAATGTGATACAACATTTGGAATTCGCAAGTAGTTATGAGATAACTGAATGAATGTTATAAACATAGCACTTTAGTCTCACTTGATCGGTTGCCACGGAATTTTGATGTGATCAAAAGTCCGTCGCAATCACGTAGCGTACGCGTATACTCGCCGGGTAAACTTAATAGACAGCTTCGCTCCATAGCCCCGACCAAGTGACTGTAGGAGAACCCCGTCGCCGAAAGCGTCCGTTCGGGTGCTCGCGGCAGCGGTGTTCCGCCTTGGTGCACTTCGTCGACGGTATCGGGGGTGCGGCCGCCTACTAAAGTTTGCGACGAGCATTCGATCAGAATGTCGGGAATCCTGTTGAATTGCCCGACTTGATATTAAAAAGTGTTTTCGATTTTGAGACTAAAATGCGGGGTTTATAATTGTTAGGCATGTGATGTCTAAGGAATTCATTTGATTAGGCATGCGATGTCTATGGAGGTTGCGGATTCTAACTGTTGTAGTTTTACACTTTCTTTTCTGTGACCGTAAGTGTAATATGTGATATCGCCGGTTTCGTTGCTATATGTCAATGACAATTGGGATGCGCATATTTACTTACGTTGATGACATGTGATGTTATGTGTTGCTGGATATGTTATATTGGATCGTCGTGTTTGAATAGCCGGGGGTTTTTATGTGAGATGAGTGTTTTTCATTTTCATTCATGTAAAAACTTGTATGTAATATTCTTTTATTGGGGCGCTTCCAGGTTGCGGAAGATGTCACCCTTTGTATATTATTTACTTTTCTGCACTAGGATAGACCCAAGGAGGAGGGCACAAGTAACCGGGTTCTGGAGTCCAGTGGGAGACCAACTCGAGGAGTCGAGTCCGGGTCTCCTAACTCTAGAATTGGTAGGGTTGCTTGCCGCTTTCGTAGGGGTCTAGGGGTGTGGGTTTGGCTATTCATCACGACCGTGGAATCCGTCTGGCTCGTATTGAAAACACGGACGTCCTAGTATATCCAATATTTCATATGATTCTTCTGCTGCGATATCTGTGATGTTCTGTGATAGATACTGTATATATACTATATGATATATTATATAGACGTTACTTATGTTTTACACCCGCGCTAGCCCTGCCCCGCTCTGCCGTTAGTTACCTAACCTAACGGTGCATGAGGGGACATCGAGGCGAATGCGGATGGCATAAGTGTACGTCGTATTTATCTGTGATGTTTAGGTACTTAAATGATGGGACTTCATTAATGTGATTAATGAAAATAAAAGAAACCTAAAATGTTGTGGAATCGAATTTCAAAAATAAAACAGGTAGCTACAGTTCTTTCTTTGCACAGCGGTATATGTGATATATCCTGCACCTTATTCGATAAGGAAAGGACCGAGATCCCTTCACCGGGAGTGACTCCTTTAGTAATAACTGGCAGATGCTACACACTCGGTTTGTCTTTTGATTGCTTTTAAGAGTTTTTTCTTTGCACAGTGATATATATGATATATCCCGCACCTCATTCGACGAGGAAAGGACCGACGATCCCTTCACCGGGAGTGACTCCTTTAGCAAAACTAGAAAAGCCTCAAAAACACTCCATTTTAAAATCATTTGATTCTACAACGATATCAAGTTCATTACGCAATAGGTTTTCAGAAAAACCTGTCGTAGCCCTCCGTCATTTCAGATAAGTCCTATTTAGTATTCGTGGTACGTTTGTTGACCTCCGTCAAGGCGTAGTGTGCGGTAGCTAACTAGTATTTATCTGCTTATGCATATGATGCAGATTGGATTAGGGTAGTCGTGCGGCCTTGTTGACCTCCGTCAAGGGTCGTGCGGGTGCGTTTAATTCGATCAAGAAATGACGGGTTGAACTTGACTAGTAGCCTATGGTTTGTTGACCTCCGTCAAGGTCATAGGGTGCTAGGGGTAAAATATTATCGGGAATTTCAAGTGTTGAAATTTGCAATGAGATTGCATACCTTCTATGAGATAGTTGGATCCCGATACCCGCTGTGAGTAAGAGTTACTCCTGGGAGAGTTTTATACATTACAATTAGCCGATCAAGTAGGTGTCTAGAAAGGTGTTAACGAGGTTAAGCCTCTGGGAAAACGAGGTTTACATTAATTAGGTTCGTGCGAAAGCACGTGGGACCTCCCTCAAAATACCGACACTGGCCTGGCTGAAAGATTGGCGAACTTGTAGTGTGTAATTAATCGCGGCTAGTCTTTCCTTTTAGGGTTTGAAGGAAGATTTGATAAAAAGCAGTGGGAGCCATCCTGATTAGATAAAATAAAAACCAATCTGATCTTGCAAGAGCATACGCTGAGTGTTTTCTTCTCTCTCTCTCCAGGTAGCGACCATATCATGCCTTAATCAAGATAATAATACGGAATATTGACCGAACCCGCTTGTTATACTGAGCTGGGGAACGTTGGTCCCGCTCCAACTTATAATTGTTATAAGACAGAGCAGGAAATAGGGGAATACCAGAATTCCTTTGCTGCCCAAACGAAGGAAGTGCATGCTGATGCATCATCTTCGGGTGTGTTCGTTACAAAGAACTGTTTCTCAGTATCCTCCGCATCCTGGGTATATGATACCGGATCAGGATCCCAGATATGTAATAAGTTACATAGGGCTGCAAAAGGGTAGAAAAACTGAGAACGGGTGATAAGTTTCATGAGGCAGAAAACGGGGCAAGTGTTGCAGCCAAGTCTGTTGGTCACTGTCATTCTGTATTCCAAATACATTGATTCTGAACGAATGTTATTAGATACCGAACCTGATATACAAAATCATATCTATCTCTTTATTAGTAAAGAAATGATAAAATTTTGTATAGTTGGATAATGTTTTGAACATTTCCTATATCAAAAGTTGATCGGTTCAGGCACGTTATCTAAAAGCATTGATGTTCTAAATCAAACTACAGTTCTTAGTATACAGAACACACACAGGAGGATGAGTTCAGAAATGAACAAATCCTTCTTGAGGCATTGTAGACTAGGTCATATCAATGCGACCTGACTAGCTGAAGTTACATTTAGATGCATATTTAAATCTGTTTGAATTTACATCTTATGAAACTTGCCAGTCATGTCACAAAGATACGATGACCATAGCTCTGTTTACTGGAAGCAGAGAAAGAGTTAGTAAACTCTTGGGATGATACATGTTGATGTATGTAAGGTCTCCTGTCTACATATGCCAGGACAGGTTCTTTGTACCTCGTTACATTCTCTGATAACCTCTCAAGATTCAGACATATGTTCCTGTTGAAACACAAGTCCGAACCTTTTGAGATATTCACAGAATATAAGTAAGAAGTAGAGAACCAACGCGGGTATAAGTATTATGTCCTTTGATGTGATCAAGGAGGAGAATACTTGAGCACGGAATTCCTGGACTATTCTAAAGGAGAATGAGATTCTCTCTCAGCATTACTCCTCCGAATACACCATAGCACGATGGTATATCGGGGCGGAGCAATAACACCCTATGTGATAAGGTGTGCTCTATGATGAGTACTACTGAGTTACCCATTTCCTTTTGGGAGTTATGCGCTTGAGAAGCTGCATACCTATTGAATAGGGTTCGAATCAAATCAGTTGCTTACCACTTCATATGTGATATGGAATGGGAAGAGCCCATGTCTTAAGCTAGTAAAGATTTGGGGTTGTCCGGCCTATGTCTAAAAGCAAAATCGGGACAAGCTCGAGGCAAGATCTGTTATGTACAACTGGAAATGTTCCAGCTATACAAAATACAGCAGATGATTTGATAAAACCAAAGGATTCAATAGTTACCAATGAACCTCAGCCTCTCCGCCGATCTAGTAGGGTTCCTCACCCACCTGAGAGATACTTCGGTTTCTCTATGACAGTGGGAGCGAGGATTGCATCATGAGATGATAACCCAACTAGTTTCGAGCTGGCCATCAGGAGTGGGACTCTATAAGAATGGCTGGATGCTTAGCGATCTGAGATGGAATCCATGTACACCAACAAAGTATGGACTTTGGTTGCTATATCTGAAGGGTTAAATCCCCATCAGGAGCAAGTATATCTTGAGAAGATTACTTGGTGTAGATGAAAAAGTTGAGACTTTCAAAGCTAGACTTGTTAAAGCTTTTCGTCATCGACCAGGCGTGGATTATGATGAAACCTTTTCAAGTGGCTATGTTTAAGTCCATCCAGATCCTACTTGCCACGGCTACATACCATGACTACGATATCTGGCGGTTGGGTGCCATGACTGCTTTTCTAAATGATGTTTTAGAAGAGGACGTCTATAAGTACACAGCCAGAGGGCTTCGTAGACAGTGGGAGCAGCGGAAACGTGTACAAGATGCTTTATAGGATAAAGCAGGTATCGCGGAGTTGGAACATCTGTTTTGATGTGTTAGTCAAAGAGTTTGATATCATCAAAATGGTAGATGAACCTTGTATAAACAAAAAGGTAGTAGGGAGTATGGTGATGATCCTCGTAGAGTACGTGGATGACATACTCTTGATAAGAAAGGAGTTTCCTATGCTACGATCGGTCAATCTCCGCTCATCACAATGATTCTCCATATAGGATCAAAGTGATACCTCCTAAATCCTGGGTTTTGGATCTATGAGATAGATCTAATTGGATGTTAGGATTCTCACTAGTTGTAGTGAGATGGTATCAACCGATCCTGGGGAGAATCACTGGAAGGGTTCCAGGGTGATAAGGACGACTGAATGTCAGTCACAGGCATTGTCTTTACCCTCAGTAAAGGGACGGTATGTTGGAAGAGTTCCAAGCTAGATACCGTGGCATACTAGATGATAAAGGATGGATACATCGCTACTTGAGATGCTACCAAAGAGGCAGTCTGGGTGTATATTAGTTCATGAGATGAACTTCGTTCCTCCCATTGTGTGACAATGGAGTTGTGGCTTATGCCAAGGAACACCCGTCCCATCAGTGATCCAGACATATTCTAAGGCAGTATCACCTGATCATGGAGATGGTTGATCTCCAGGGTGATCGAGGTTAGGAGAGTAGACTCAGAGGACAACACGGCGAATCCACTCACAAAGGCCTTTTCCCAGAGAGAGACTTTTATGGGATGGTTGAGTATGAGATACTACAACCACTGCTATCAGATGGCCCTAGTGCAAGTGGGAGATTGTTAGTTATATGTATGCCCTAGAGGCCATTACTATACATAGGATGTATATTGTAGTGGATGCTTGGACATATATAGGGAGGACTTTCTTGCTCGACATGATAGTATGTTATCTGGTTACTCTTTACCTTAACGTGTACGCTGATTGTCTCTCTGATACATGTTGGTAAAGCCCTTAGGATGTTTACTTGACTACCTGGACTATGATGCAGATCATACTAGTGGGGACATGGTATTCCATAAGCACATCCTTCAAAGTCCCTAGTCGTGGGTATATCGAGACGGGGCATCGATATACCAGAGTAGACTAGCGTATACCTTCTCGACCCATACAGATGGGCGATGGATGATCCCATATCCATTGGTGTTTGACATCAGAGATGATATACGGGTGCTCAGTGGAGACTGGGTACACTGGACGGACTCGCCGAGAACTCCCAGATGGTATTATACCTTACGTCAGATGGCAGTTCTCTGGTGACACTGGTACAGAGTAGTCTGTTGACCCGAGATCGTCATAGAGTCTTGTGTGGTTCCCACTGTGCTTTGATTTCCACCTTACCACGTCTAAGAGGGCGTGCAAAACGGTGGTTTTTGGGTACAGTCCCGAATCACATGGAGGCAATGTGCGATAGGAGGGGATTCGTCTCTCCCGGTATAGGGGGTTGATGTTGCGCTATGTTCGATTGGCTATAACCGGAAATCCCTGGCCAGGGTTGCTGAGATTTACTGGTAAGTGTTACCAGTAGTTTCTCGAACTGTTATAGACCTCATATCGACATGACTTATCGAGCTGTTGGGGTCTGACGTTTACCACCCCTAGGCGAGATATGCGACATATCAGACGACGAGACCGGACTGTACGGTAAGTGTTACTGGTTGGATTCACAGGAGTGTGAGCGGGCTTGCTCGTCGATCTTCTGATCGCTCAATACCCGGGTGGCCGTTACGTTTAGCAGACCGCTTGCGGCTTGTGGGTGTTTGATATGATCATCACCTGCTGCCGGCATATTGACGAGTCTTTAGAGTCCTACACAGAGGTTTCCAGGCTCAAGCGAAACGAAATAGGAGCGCATATGAGATATGTGCGGGACCGAGAATAATGTGTGTATGTGATACCGTATTCTATCCTTGTGATGAATGTATCGAATGGTTCTATGCGATATAACCTAGTTATCGAATCAAGGATTGATTCGATAAGCCGATACATTGAATATTAGTCGGTTATATGCGATATGACTGGGTCGTTAAATCAAGTGTTGATTTAATGATTTAATGCATAATTATATATTTGATATATTACTTTGCATTAACTAGTATTGGTTCACTTTAAATGGATTTTCTCACTTGTAGTACACAAATTGTATATGTGATATACTTTTGTGCACTTGATTGTATCATGTTTGATGATACATGCTAACTTGTGTTTGTGTATAGAATTAATCCTTGGTTAAGTAAATGGTTAGGTTTTTTATTTATTTATTCATTCTTTTATCTATTTATTTTGGAATAATAATGAGAGAAGAAAACAAAATTGTTGCTTTCATGATACTTGTTGAAGTTTCAAGAAGCTTTGACCATTTTGTCTTCATCTCCTAAACCTAACCATTCACTAACCCTAGTTCATTCTCTACACCTAACCATGGTTTGCATATGATAAGAATTCATTTTCTTTTCTATTTTATTATTCTTATCATATCATTATCTTCTTCTTCTTCTTCTTCTTCAAGAAGAAAAAGCTAGCAACCATCAATGGTGATTTGATGAAAAGAGTGAGAAATCCAATTCTAAAGTGAACCCACTTCCTATTTCTTCATCATCTATCTCTTGCCAAGTAGTATAGGGTGTTTTCTTCACAAGTTTCATGACTTGGTGAAGTGGGAGCTTGATCTTGTGATGCCTCGACGTAGATCATCTTCGGCATCGTAGTCGATGACCTAGCCCGCCCATTTCTCCGATGAAGCCGACGCTAGAGCCCGGGATCCGATTTGGACAGCAAGGAGACTTCATCATGGAGCTATGGAGGTAGAGAACCGGATCTACAAAGGTTGTATTTCCGATCACTTAGTTAAGTTGTTAACTAGTTGCATCTTTCGCCTAAAAATCTAGTTAACGATCCGTATTAGAGTTTCTTGGCACTTGTAATTTTTGAAATTGGCATGGTTGATGCCTTGTGAGACCTCATTAGTGTGCCTAGGATCCCTACAAAGGGATCTCGGCTCTTTCCTCATGGAATAAGGTGCAGGATATATCATATACATTACTATGCAAAGCAAAACTCCAAAAGCAGTCAAAAGTCAAACCGAGTGTTGTAGTATCTGCCAGTTTTGCTAAAGTGGTCACTCCCGGTGAAGGGATCTCGGCTCTTTCCTCATCGACTATGGAGCAGGGTATATCATATATACCGCTATGCAAAGCAAAACTGTAGCTATCCTTTTTTTTATTTAAAATTTGATTCTACAACATCTTTTAGGTTTCTTTTCTTTCATTAATCACATTAATGAAGTACCATCATTTAAGTCACCTAAACATCACAGATAAATACGACTTACACTTATGCCATCCGCATTCGCCTCGATGTCCCCTCGTGCACCGTTAGGTTAGGTATCTAACGACAGAGCAGGGCAGGGCTAGCGCGGGTGTAAAACATAAGTAACGCCTATATAATATATCATATATACTATATACGGTATTTATCACAGAACATATCTAATGATCACATCACTGATATCGCAGCAGAAACATAGATATAATGTGGGATATACTAGGACATCCGTATTTAGTATTTAGCCAACAATAGAAAATACGGATTCCACAATCACGATGAATAGCCAAGCCCATACCCTGGACCCCTACGAGAGCGACCCTACCAATTCTGGAGTTTAGGAGACCCGGTCTCGACTCCTCGAGATGGCCTCCCACTGAACCCCAGAACCCGGTCACCTGTGCTCCCCTCCTTGGGTCCATCCTAATGCGGAAAAGTAAATAATATACAACACTGGTGGCATCGACCTCAACCCGGAAGTGCCCCAAAAAAAAGAATATTACATTACATTTGAATTTACATGAATGAAAAAAAATAAAACTCCCATCTCACATAAAACCCCCCGGCTATTCAATTACGACAATCCTGTACATCATATCTCAGCAACACATAATATCACATATCATCAACGTAAGTAACTATGAATACCCCAATTGTCGTTGATGTATAGCAACGAAACCGGCGATATCGACATACTACACTTACGGTCACAGAAAAGAAAGTGTGAAACAACAATATCTGGAATCCACATTGTAACGTTTTGAAAATCGTTTCGCTGAAATTTCGAAAAAACGGTAAAATAAGGGGGGTTTCTGTAAAAAGTCAAAATACAAATATCTTTATTATAAAATTAAATATACATATTCTAGATATGTAATTGCTAGTATTTGGTGTTTATTGAGCCACTGGTGAAATTTCAAATTTTCTGAAAAATTTTCCGAAATTAATTATTTTAATATTATTTTAAGCCGTCGCTAATACATTTAATTAGGGAAAATTACAAATTGGAATGAGTTGAAACAAATTTTTTGCATCATAATACATTAAACAAAATTTTATCATGTGGTTTTTGAAATGAAATGAAACTGCCAAACGGTGTTAGAAATTATTGAAGAAAAAAGGCCTTTTTGGTGAAATTATTGTAAATGGATGTTTGGGGGTATAGTATCTATTATTTTCCATCACCCCACACCCATACCCACACTCACACACCCTCATTTATCTTTTCTCTTGGCTGAATTCAACAGCCCCTCTCTCAATCTTTTCCCCACTTGTGTTGCAAAAGAAAAGAAAAGAAAAGAAAAAGGAAATGTAGAAATGAGAGTGGACTTTGACTAGGTTGACTAGGCATCATTTTCCCCACCTCCCTCTCTCTCCACTTTCCCTCTACTTGCAGCCGAGGCCCCCCCTTCTTGATGTCCAGATTTTCCCCCCATAACCCCACCTCATTTCCCCTCAAAAAAATGTCCAAATTCCATCAAAAATCAAGCTAAAATCCAAATCCGACTCCTACCATTTTCCCTCATCTTCTTTAGCATAGATCTTGGTGCAAGGATTTCAAATTGGAGGTCTAGATTTCAAGTTTGATTCATGGTTGTGAGGTATAACTTTTGACCCATTGTTCAATTATTGGTTTAATTTCTTAATGAAGCTTATTAGGTGCTAATTTATGGTTTAATTGAAAGATGTGGGTTTGCAAGAGAAGATTTAGATTACGGAGAAAATCTAATTAGGGTTTTGTGTTGTGAGACTATGGTTGTGTGATGTTTTTAGGCTCTTATGATATGTTAAAACAAGATTAGTAGCTAGTTGTTAATGGTTAGTTTAAAAATTGTGTTAATTATGCTAATTTGTAAACTAGGTTTTTAAAATAATTATATTCTTGTGAGATAAAATTCAAATTAAGGTTTCATGTCATTATAAATATTATATTGAGTGGTTTAATGTATTTAGTTCATGAAAATCCAAGCTAAATTGTTATTTGTGCATTTTTGCTGTAAAATTGTTAAAATTTGGTATATTGTAAACTAGAATTTTGGAATTTATGGAAATTGATGAGAATAAATTATAGGGATGGTTTATATGACTTTGTTATGATATTTAGTGAATATTTTGGCCGCTAGATTCGTTTAAACATCAAGATGTTGTATTAAAGCGGTTAATTTTGCTTATTAGGTTTTCGGAAAAATAGCTTTAAAGCGAATTTGAAGTTTTGGTGATTTTAACCTTATTTTATATATATAATTAAGGTATTGTGAAACCACGATTGATACGTTTGAGTTTTTTCTCGATAGTTTGGCGTTTGTACGCCGACGTCTAGGGGTTTTGGGTTGATTTGTGAAAGCAACCATAGGTTTTGACCTATGTGGGATTCACGTGTCGTTTTTGGGTCATGAGTCGGATTTTAATACGACACGGTGCGTTATGATATGTAGGTACCCCATGTGGACTTCGAGACGACAAGCAAGCGCGTGGCGACGTCGGCACCGGCTAGCGAGGACCAGGTGAGTAGATTTATATCTACGGGGAGAAGTCGGGTGGATGGCGTATAGCACCCCCGCAGTCCGTAATGTAGCTCATATATATATGTTTATATAGGTGTTTTATGATACGAGAATGTTCATTCAGGTTATGTTTATGTGTTCATGGAGTACCTTTGGGTTAGTTACGAAACCCTAGAGTAGTTGTTATACCCTCATACGCACACACAGACTTGCATACTTTACTTTCTTGTGCGCAGATTGGGATGTGTATATATGTATATATGCGTGGGTATGGGACTATGCATATGTACATTCATATACACATGCATGGATAATGAGGATAGTACTTGGGATTTAAGATGAGTCGATGAGATTTGATTTGAGGCCGTGAGATCGGTGATATAGCAGGGTTCGTATTTGAGATACGACATGACGTTGCAGCGGGTCCTTGACGTAGGGTTTCACACACGTGCATGCATACTTAGGCGGTATCAGTATTGTACTAGACGTAGATCAGTACCCCGATCATGATATTTGATAAAGAGGATACCAGATGAATAGTATGATGAATGTGATATTGACCCGTACCCAGATTTGGGATGCCGTACGACGGATTTACGTACGAGCTATATATTGATGATTGATCCGCACTCTTGCCTTGGGATTCCTGATTATAGATATGGTATCGGATATGATATTATTGAGGCGGGATCACCGACTATACATATAGAGGTATGTATATGTATGGACTCAAATGATAGGCGGTTTCCTTACCTGTAGTTCAGCTTGTTAGTTCAGCCGTATAGTTAGTGTAGTTGTTAGATTAGATTAGACTCCTACCTATTTCAAAACTAGCGGATCGTGGGTATTTTAAAAGACAGGTCAAGGGATCTACGGATATATCAAAAGACGTATCCTTTCTTAAAACCACCGTAGCCCCTATTTTCAAAACCCCACGATTCATGTTATTTCAAATGGCACCATTGTTTAATATTTAGCCCCCGCTCATTTTGGTTGCTCGCACCGCATCGCATACTTACATTGTTATTTCATTTTGCATTGTTGACATTATGCTGTTAGGACACCAGCACCATTACCGATGATGCGTATGTACCACGTACACTTACTTGCCGGCTCACACACATCTTCATCGGTAATTGCCATGTCACGCACAACTTAGAAAATATTATTGCCTAATGTAGCTTGTTAACTAGTAGTTTTGACATGATGATTAGTTGCTTGCCTTATATGCTAGTTTAGACATTGTAGTTGTTACTTGTCACTTCATGCATACTGTTATTCATTATATGCCGCATTCATGGATGCTCATGCTTGTATTCATGGTTTTACATGCTATGGATGATTCGGATTTCCATGATATTTTCTGGATTTGGAGGAAAACCGCAAAACATATATAAACTGCTTTCTCTCTTTTTAAATAAAAATGCGGTTTTCCCATGATGTATGAGTCGTCCACCATGAGTTTGCTGATGGATTTCGAGACCCGATTCGAGGAGGCGGGTGAACCGTTTCGGGTATATGGTGGGCCCGGTAAGGTACCCCGGGGCAAGAAGGTCGTGTTGCTGACGTTGAGCCTGACAGGGGAGCACTACCTACCGGTGATATTACCCGATGCGTCGGATATCCGGAGGATACCGTCGTGGTCTTGAGATGGATGGTAGGGGCCGGTCTGGACTGACGGCGCCCTAGATATCGAGACATTGAGATTTCGAGATATTGAGGTACTGAGATTTGATGATACAGGCCAGTCCGGATAGCCGGAGCCTGAGATTTTGAGACATTGAGATTTACGTTTTGTGTCGATGCTAGACACGGTTGATGCTGATTTCATTCATGATACCTCATTTTAAAAATACAAAGGAAATCTCACTAAATTACGGAAACAGTTTCTTCATTTTCAGGTATTCTGTTTTCATGCATTCATACCTCATTCATATGATATATTGCTACCTGAGGCACTGACACGAGCACTTGGTATTACCGTTGCTTAGAGATATACCCTAGCCATCATTATAGGCTACATGTTATATATATATTTGAGGATATATTATGATCGTATGACCTAGGATTGCGTCATACATGCACTTCTATTCGTAGATGTTTTTCTATTCACGAGTTGGCAACTCACCCCCGTTGTGCCACAGTTCTTGCAGGTTTGCCGTACAGGTTCCATTACTGCTTTGCGGGCACTGCTTCTTTCGGGTGACTTGCTAATAGGTGGGTTTATTGGTATCGTACCCATCATATTACTTTGTATAATATTATTCAGTTGTATCTAGTAAATTCCATCAACCAAACATGCATTTATTTTTTTGATAGAGACCAGTGATGTTATTCTTTCGACCTTAGAGTCGCGCGTTGTATTTCTATGGATTTCTTGTTGTTTTGCGTTTCCTTTTGAGTTTTAATCCTCGCCCTTGGCGTTGTATATTATATTACTTGTGTGGTTGTGACCGTCGATTGACGAAGAGCTAGCTCCCGCTTGGGGATGCCTTTTTATTGATTTCGTATACTATTCATGTTGTATCCCGTTTGGGGGCCAGTATTTACAAAGGAGACTCTGCCGAAATTTTCGGGAAATATTTGATGTTTTTTTTAACCGCATAATTCGGCTTATGCTATTAAAACTACTTGTTTTAAATTGGTTTTCCTTCACTCTACTACCTTTCTAGGTTTGGAATTCTGGGTTTTCGGCTTACTTAGATTACGTACGCCTCGAGACGTTCGTGGTTTAAGTGCCGGTCATATTCCGTACTTTCGGGACGTGACAAAGTTGGTATCAAAGCGTTAGGTTTTACCTTCGGAGCGTAGGATGACCCTTGGTTGATGGAATAGATGACTAAAGTAGAGTGACGTACCGTAGGTATGTTCCGCGGCATATTTATGATACGCTACTCCATTTAAGAAGCCTTAGGATGTACATTTCTTTGCTCAGTATTATATTCATTCTGATCTAGCCTCATCAGTACCAGTTATGGTTTTGCTACCACGATTACGGGCAGAGAGAGCTACAGCTAGAGTTGCGGTCAGCACGAGCTCGTCACGAACGAGGAATGACCAGGGCGAAATTCCGGCGACACACGATTACGGAGATGTGTCTTTTTACTGTGTTTCCGCGCCACGAGCGTTTGGCGGATCGCCTTTATGAGTTTACTCGGATGTGCTGATCGACACTAGATGATTGAGCCAATGATAGAGGCCAGCCAGATTTTGATGACCGTTGGTGTATTGCTTACTCATGATGATTGAGGCACTGTTCAGCGTGCAGACGAGTGAGCCAGTTGTTGCTGCGAGCGATGAGATATCGTACCATATGTTGGAGCTATTGCAGTACAGGTTGTACTAAGAGATGACAGAAGGTCGCTAGTCACCCGAGGATGAATGACTAGGACATGTGGTTCGTTCACCTACCCAATGAGAGGTCATCAGATAGATTGATTCCAGCTAGAGATGACTTCACGTGGAGACGTTGGGAGTCGACAGAGACGATCGAATGTCAGAAACCTATTATTCCAAATTTAAAGTATTCGGAAGGGCATGCAGGCAATTCTATGGACCCTCTAGAAGAATGAAACCCTATCTCGACTTAATGACCGTGTGAAAGCCTTTGAACCTTCGGGTTTGCGGTAGTTCTACGGCGCCATTATTGAGGCTTGGGTTTGCCCTTCTACGGCTGGACCACCGATGCTGTGGTATGTACTCGATACTATTAAACTGTTCCCAATATGTTGAGCTCTTAGGGGATTATGAGGTTTTGACGACTCGATCGGATGGCTCGACTTAATTCGGATGCTAGGCGGTGAGATGCATTTCTTGGGAGACTCCCGATACGAGGATAGCCGTTGGAGCTCAGTCCATGCAGCCGCGACGAGGCGAGTCCAATGCAGACGACATTAGAGAAAAGTGAAGTAAGAGGTTCGTACCAGATCTAGATGAGATGACGTTCCACTCCGCCGACATCAGAGATGCGATGCGCATGCCGAGGCATGGTACTTGGATTTACCTTCCAGAAGGAGTCGCGATGAGTATGCAGTCGTTCCCGAGCAAGATGCAGATATAGGAAAGAACGATGACATCCGGACAGTTGGCAGAGACGAGACATGGAAGAGACCGTGAGCAGGATTCCTTCCAGGACACTGCTGCAATGATACTTGCACCCAGGATCAGATGTGTCACGTACATTCAGAGAGCCAGAGGCCGACGCCAGTGATATGTTGTCTTACGAGTGGTCGCGATGTTTGACCGAGAGATGACCAGAGAAGTGCCAGAACGGGATCATCCCCGTTAGCACACCTGACAGGGCCGATGAGCCGATGGACCGAGAGATTGGTAATTCACAGTGAAGACCTTGACCTAGGAGTGGTCATTGTTACGCACACCAGCAGGCCAGAGTTCATGATCATCGACAAGACGTCCCACTAGTGACCGCGACAGTTGGCCCGAGATTCTTAGAGGATGCGCTTGAGCGGTACTATTCCTCTATTATTGATTTCGATGTTTTGGGTGATTTATTCGCATGATTTGATTTTGATGATTGAGGATTTACGATCTTTGCACAGTGTTGCACTTGATATCGTTTTCGTGCTTTGGTTTCACATGTTTGTGATTTTACGGTTTTAGACATTTGAGTTGATTTTGTGCGTATGCACGCACACGATTTGGTTTTGCACTCGGTATGATTCACATATGCTTGCAGTGCAGTGATTCGCATTTGGTGCACTTAGATGCACTGGATTTCGACTACTATTGTGATGTTCGATATTTGTTTTGTGCACCTTGTGCACCTGATTGAATTTTGCGCATGTTCGGCGCTTGATATTGGATTTCATGATTTCGTGCATGATGGATGCACCGGATTTGGATTTTCGCGCATGTTGAGCGCATGTTTTGAGATGCGATTTTGGTGCACACCAGATGCACTAAATCGAGATTTTTAGTGCTTGTCAGATGCACCTGATCTTGCTGTCAGGCACACACGTTGCCTATGACAGATGTTTCGTGCACACCCGTTGCACCTTGATGTTGTTTTGTGCACATGTATGGCACATCCATGGATTTTGATTTCCGTGCGCACCAGACGCACGTAGTATTCATATGCATATTTTGGGATTGATTTCTTATGGGGCAGTACGTTTTTATGATATTGGCTATGTGTTTTTGTACGGAGCAGGACTAGTCAGAGGACAGTACCTGAATATATTTTGCATGCATTGATAGTTTTTGAAGGGATTTCCAAAAAGCGAGCTATAGTCTCAGTATTTACTTACGTGTCTGATATGACGCGAAACGTTTAAAACAAGGAAAACCCTTCTAAATTGTTTCCTAAAACGGCGGAACGTACATTTCAAACAAAGGTATATATGTATATAGTTATTTTCTTATGATAGACGTCCGCCACTGTGCAGTGTTATGTGCATTGCACAGCAACTTAAAGGATTTGGCATGCATTTCCTCCTGATATTTGCATGTATAGTTCCGATTTATAGCATATCGGTCTTGCTTGAGATTAGGCATTCGTGTCTTCACCTTGACTCCGATGATTGCGGGATGCTTGATGGAGTTTTGATTTCGAGTTATCTACTCATTACTCATGCGCATGCATTGCGCTATGATGTGTTTATGTATTTATGATTTCGGAGCCCCGGCGATTTGATGGTTTTGGCTGAAATATTTTAGTATTTGGGAAGGGATTTTGAATTTAAATAAGGGGACCGAATTTCTTTAAGGGTGAAAGATTGTAACGTTTTGAAAATCGTTTCGGTGAAATTTCGAAAAAACGGTAAAATAAGGGGGTTTTCTGTAAAAAGTCAAAATGCAAATATCTTTATTATAAAATTAAATATACATATTCTAGCTATGTAATTGCTAGTATTTGGTGTTTATTGATGTAGGGTTCCTAGGCACCCTAGTGAGGTCTCACAAGGCATCGAACATGCCAATATAAAAAATTTATGGGTGCCGAGAGACCCGACTACGGATCGTTTGCTAGAAAACTAGGCGAAAAGATAACTAGATAACACTTAACTAAGGGAATACGGAAATACAACCTTCGTAGATCCGGTGCTCCACCTCCATAGCTCCGCAACGAAGTCCTCTCCGCTGTCCAAATCAAATCCGGGCTCTAGCGTCGGCTTCGTCGGAGAATGGGCAAGCTAGGTCGTCGATGTCCATGCCAAAGATGATCTACGTCGAGGCATCGCTAAATCAAGCTCCGACTTCACCAAGTCAAGAAACTTGTGAAGAAAACACACTCTACTACTTGGCAAGTGGTAGAGGATGAAGAAATAGGAAGTGGGTTAACTTTAGTTTTGGATTTCTCAATCTTTTCCAACAATCACCATTGATGGAGCTTGGTTTTCTTCAAAGAAGAATGAAGAAGAAGAAGAGCAAGAAGAAGATAAGTATTATGATAAGTTATTTTAAATTAGAAAAGAAAATCCAAACTTATCATAATCCAACCATGGTTATGTGTAGAGAGCAAACTATAGTTAGGTTAATGGTTAGGTTAGGTATAAAACAAAAATGGTGGACTTTATTCAAAGCTTCATGAAGCTTCAACAAAGAACAAAAATAGCCACCATTTTCCTTTTACCAAAATGAAATAAACAAATAAATAAATGAATAAAACAAAACCCTAACCATTATTATGTAACCATGGTTTGATCTTTACACAAAAACCCTAGCAAACATGTATCATCAAACATGATACAATCAAGTGCACAAAAGTATATCACATATACAATGTGTACATCCGAGTGAGAAAATCCATTTAAAGTGAACCAATACTAGTTAATGCAAAGTAATATATCAAATATATAATTATTCATTAAATCATTAAATCAACACTTGATTTAACGATCCGGTCATGACGCACATAACCGACTGGTATCATTAGTAACATCTTATCGAATCAACACTTGATCCGATAACCCGGCTATATCGCATATAACCGATCAATGTCACATCGCGAGAATCGAATACAGTATCACATACTCGTATTATTCTCGGTCCCGCACATATCTCATATGCGCTCCTATTTCGTTTCGCTTGAGCCAGGAAACCTCTGTGTAGGACTCTAAAGACTCGTCAATACGCCGGCAGCAGGTAATGATCATATCAAGCACCCACAAGCCGCAAGCGGTCTGCTAAACGTAACGGCCACCCGGGTATTGAGCGATCTGAAGATCGACGAGCAAGCCCGCTCACACTCCAGTGAATCCGACCAGTAACACTACCGTACAGTACGGTCTGATCGTCTGATATGTCGCATATCTTGCCTAGGGGTGGTAAACGTCAGACCCCAATAGCTCGATAAGTCGTGTCGATATGAGGTCTATAACAGTTCGAGAAACTACTGGTAACACTTACCAGTAAATCTCAGCAACCCTGGCCAGGGATTTCCTGTTATAGCCAATCGAACACAGCGCAACATCAACTCCCAATACCGGGAGAGACGAATCCCCTCCTATCGCTCATTGCCTCCATGTGACTCGGGACTGTACCCAAAAACCACCATTTTGCACGCCCTCTTGGACGTGGTAAGATGGAAATCAAAGCACAGTGGGAACCACACAAGACTCTATGACGATCTCGGGTCAACAGACTACTCTGTACCAGTGTCACCAGAGAACTGCCATCTGACGCGAGGTATAATATTATCTGGGAGTTCTCGGCGAGTCCGTCCAGTGTACCCAGTCTCTACTGAGCACCCGTATATCATCTCTGATGTCAAACACCAATGGATATGGGATCATCCATCGCCCATCTGTATGGGTCGAGAAGGTATACGCTAGTCTACTCTGGTATATCGATGCCCCGTCTCGATACACCCACGACTAGGGACTTTGAAGGATGTACTTATGGACTACCTTGTCCCCACTAGTATGATCCGCATCATAGTCCAGGTAGTCAAGTAAACATCCTAAGGGCTTTACCAACATGTAACAGAGAGACAATCAGCATACACGTTAAGGTAAAGATCAACCAGATAGCATACTATCATGTCGAGCAAGAAAGTCCTCTTTATATACGTCCCAGCATCCACTACAATATACATCCTATGTACAGTAATGGCCTCTAGGGCATACATATAACTAACAATCTCCCACTTGCACTAGGGTCATCTGATAGCAGTGGTTGCAGTATCTCATACTCAACCATCCCATAAAAGTCTCTCTCTGGGAACAGGCCTTTGTGAGTGGATCCGCTGTGTTGTCCTCTGAATCTACTCTCCTAACCTCGATCATCCTGGAGATCAACTATCTCCATGATCAGGTGATACTGCCTTAGAATATGTCTGGATCACTGATGGGACCGGCGTTCCTTGGCATAAGCCACAACTCCATTGTCACACAATGGGAGGAACATAGTTCATCTCATGAACCAATATACACCCAAACACCCTCTTTGGTAGCATCTTAAGTAACGATGTATCTAGCCTTTATCGTCTAGTATGTCACGGTATCTAGCTTGGAACTCTTCCAACATACCGTCCCTTCACTGAGGGTAAAGACAATGCCTGTGACTGACATTCAGTCGTCTTTATCACCCTGGAACCCTTCCAGTGATTCTCCCCAGGATCGGTTGATACCGTCTCACTACATCTAGTGAGAATTCTAACATCCATTTAGATCTATCTCATAGATCCAAAACCCAGGATTTAGTAGGTATCATTTTGATCCTATATGGAGAATTATGGTGATAAGCGGAGATTGATCGAGCGTAGCATAGGAAACTCCTTCCCTATCAAGAGTATGTCATCTACGTACTCTACGAGGATCGTCACCATACTCCCTACTACCTTTTTGTTTATACAAGGTTCATCTACCATTTTGATGATATCAAACTATTTGACTAATCCATCAAAACAGATGTTCCAACTCCGCGATGCCTGCTTTAATCCTATAAAGCATCTTGCACACGTTTCCGCTGCTCCCACTGTCTACGAAGCCCTCTGGCTGTGTACTTACAGACACACTCTTCTAAACCATCATTTAGAAAAGCTGTCATGACACCCAACCACCAGATATCATAGTCATGGTATGTAGCCGTGGAAAGTAGGATCTGGATGGACTTAAGCATAGCTACTGGAAAAGGTTTCATCATTATCCACGCCTGGTCGATGACGAAAACCCTTAACAAGTCTAGCTTTGAAAGTCTCAACTTTTCCATGTACACCAAGTAATCTTCTCAAGATATACTTGCTCCTGATGGGGATTTAACCCTTCAGATATAGCAACCAAAGTCCATACTTTGTTGGTGTATAAGGATTCCATCTCAGATCGCTAAACATCCAGCCATTCTTACAGAGTCCCACTCCTGATGGCCAGCTCGAAACTAGTTGGGTCATCATCTCATGATGCAATCCTCGCTCCCACTGTCATAGAGAAACCGAAGTATCTCTCAGGTGGGTGAGAAACCCTACTAGATCGGCGGAGAGGCTGAGGTTCGTTGGTAACTACTGAATCCTTTAGTTCTATCAAATCATCAGCTGCAGTTTGTATAGCTGGAACCTTTCCAGTTCTACATTATAGACCTTGCTTCGAGCTTGTCCGGATTTTGCTTTTCAGACATAGGCCGGACAACCCCAAATCTTAACTAACTTAAGACATGGGCTCTTCCCTTTCCATATCACATATGAAGCGGTAGGCAACTTATTTGATTGGAACCCTATTCAATAGGTATGCAGCTTCTCAAGTGCATAACTCCCAAAAGGAAAAAGGTAACTCAGTAGTACTCATCATAGAGCACACCTTATCACATAGGGTGTTATTGCTCCGCCCTGATATACCATCGTGCTATGGTGTATACAGAGGAGTAATGCTGAGAGAGAATCTTATTCTCCTTTAGAATAGTCCAGGAATTCCGTGCTCAAGTATTCTCCTCCTTGATCGCATCAAAGGACATAATACTTATACCCGTATTTTGGTTCTCTACTTCTAACTTATATTCCGTGAATATCTCAAAAGGTTCGGACTTGTGTTTCAACAAGAACATTTGTCTTAATCTTGAAAGATCATCAGAGAACGTAATGAAGTATAAAGAACCAGTCCTGGCATGTGTAGACAGGGGACCTACATACATCAACATGTATCATCCCAAGAGTTCACTAACTCTTTCTCTGTTTCCAGTAAACGGAGCTATGGTCATCTTATCTTTGTGACATGACTGGCAAGTTTGACAAGATGTAAATTCAAACTGATTTAAATATACATCTTCATGTAACTTTAGCGAGTCGGGTCGCATCGATATGACCTAGTCTACAATGCCTCAAGTAGGATTCGTTCATTTCTGAATTCTTCCTCTTGTGTGTGTTCCGTATACTAAGAACTGTGGTTTGATTTAGAACATTAATGCTTTTAGATAACGTGCCTGAACCGATCAACTTTTGATATAGGAAATGTTCAAAACATTATCCAACAATACAAAATTTTATCATTTCTTTACTAATAAAGAGACTGATATGATTTTGTATATCAGGTTCGGTATCTAATAACATTCGTTCAGAATCAATGTATCAGTAATACAGGGTGACAGTGACCGACAGACTTGGCTGCAACTCTTACCCCGTTTTCTGCCTCATGAAACTTATCACCCGTTCTCAGTTCTCTACCTTTCTGTAGCCCTATGTAACAGATTACATATCTGGGATCCTGATCTGGTATCACATACCCAGGACGTAGAGAATACTGAGAAACAGTTCTGTATAATGAACACACCCGAAGATGATGCATCAGCATGCACTCTCTTCGTTTGGGCGGCACGGGAAATCTGGTATTCCCCAATTTCCTGCTCTGTCTTATAACAATTATAAGTTGGAGCGGGACCAACGTTCCCCAGCTCAGTATAACAAGCGGGTTCGGTCAATAATCCGTATTATTATCTTGATTAAGGCATGATATGGTCGCTACCTGGAGAGAGAGAAGAAAACACTCAGCGTGCGCTCTGTCAAGAATAGATTGGTTATAATTTTATCTAATCAGGATGGCTCCCACTGCTTTTTATCAAATCTTCCTTCAAACCCTAAAAGGAAAGACTAGCCGGGATTAATTACACACTACAAGTTCGCCAATCTTTCAGCCAGGCCAGTGTCGGTACTTTGAGGGAGGTCCCCCGTGCTTTCGCACGAACCTAATTAATGTAAACCTCGTTTTCCCAGAGGCGTAACCCCGTTGACACCTTTCTAGACACCTACTTGATCGGCTAATTGTAATGCGTAAAACTCTCCCAGGAGTAACTCTTACTCGCAGCGGGTATCGGGATCCAACTATCTCATAGAAGGTATGCAATCTCATTGCAAATTTCAACACTTGAAATTCCCGATAATCTTTTGCCCCGAACGATCTATGACCTTGACAAGGTCAACAAACCATAGACCGCAAGTCAAGTTCAACCCGTCATTTCTTGATTGAATCAAACCCACCCGCACGACCCTTGACAAGGTCAACAAGGCCGCACGACTACCCTAACCCAATCTGCATCATATGCATAAGCAGATAAATACTGGTTAGCTACCGCACACTGCGCCTTGACAAGGTCAACAAACGCAGCACGAATACTAAACAGGATTTATCTGAAATGACGGAGGGCTACAACAGGTTTTTCTGAAAACCTATTCCGTAATGAACTTGATATCGTTGTAGAATCAAATGATTCAAAAATGGAGTGCTTTTGAGGCTTTTCTAGTTTTCCTAAAGGAGTCACTCCCGGTGAAGGGATCGTCGGTCCTTTCCTCGTCGAATGAGGTGCGGGATATATCATATATATCACTGTGCAAAGCAAAAACACTCAAAAGCAATCAAAAGACAAACCGAGTGTGTAGCATCTGCCAGTTATTGCTAAAGGAGTCACTCCCGGTGAAGGGATCTCGGTCCTTTCCTCATCGAATAAGGTGCAGGATATATCACATATACCGCTGTGCAAAGCAAGAACTGTAGCTACCTGTTTTATTTTGAAATTCGATTCTACAACATCTTAGGTTTCTTTTATTTCATTAATCACATTAATGAAGTCCCATCATTTAATTACCTAAACATCACAGATAAATACGACGTACACTTATGCCATCCGCATTCGCCTCGATGTCCCCTCGTGCACCGTTAGGTTAGGTAACTAACGGCAGAGCGGGGCAGGGCTAGCGCGGGTGTAAAACATAAGTAACGTCTATATAATATATCATATATACTATATACTGTATCTATCACAGAACATCACATGATCACATCACAGATATCGCAGCAGAAGAATTATATGAAATATTGGATATACTAGGACGTCCGTGTTTTCAATACGAGCCAGTATAAAACACGGATTCCACGGTCGTGATGAATAGCCAAACCCACACCCCTAGACCCCTACGAGAGCGGCAAGCAACCCTACCAATTCTAGAGTTAGGAGACCCGGACTCGACTCCTCGAGTTGGTCTCCCACTGGACTCCAGAACCCGGTTACTTGTGCTCCCCTCCTTGGGTCTATCCTAGTGCGGAAAAGTAAATAATATACAAACGGTGACTACTTCCGCAACCTAGAAGCGCCCCAATAAAAGATTATTACATACAAGTTTTTACATGAATGAAAATGAAAAACACTCATCTCACATAAAAACCCCCGGCTATTCAAACACGACGATCCAATATAACATATCCAGCAACACATAACATCACATGTCATCAACGTAAGTAAATATGCGCATCCCAATTGTCGTTGACATATAGCAACGAAACCGGCGATATCACATATTACACTTACGGTCATGATTGTTAGGATACGAGCGTGTTCAAGTTCTAGTTTAAATACCGCAATCAAGACGGTTTCGCACGTAGCTAGCCGGTTGAGTACGGGTCGTCCGCAGGGAGATGGGAATCTTTTTCTATGTGTTTTTCGACGAGTTAAGTCCGGTTGTTCAGATTTTGTTTGTAGTTATCTAAGTGTTGAGTTGATATTTAAAGAGAGCATGTTAGGGTTAGGATTAGGTTAGTTTGAGTTAGGAGTCTCCACATCTTTCGTTGCCCTTCTTAATATCGTGTTACGGTAATCGGCAACAACGGGGATTAGCACGACTAGGAAGGACTTTGCGAGTATAAGCTAGGCTTTCCAACGCATAAGTCTTCCTTTTGGTGCTTGTCCGTCCGTTCTTGGCTCTTAGCCATAACCTCCGGTTAATCCAACCACAACCGGTCTCACTACGGAATCACCGCTATCATGTAGGATAGGGTGCCGTAAGGAGCGGATTGTGGTTGGGTTAACGGGAGTCGATTTAAGATGTTGGGCAAGGAAAGAGTGAGAGAGATTTCCTTCTCTCAAACTTCCCTTATCCTACCCTAACAAGAATGAACTACTCACACATCATAATACGGAAAAATAAAACAACACAAAAGAGGAAGATAGAAAGAAGGAGATTAGAAGAATACGACTAACTATTTGCGACCTCACCTTGGCGAGGATCAAGCGTAAGTATCATTGTCATATGTAAGGATAACGAAAAAAGAGAAGAAAGAAATAACAAGAAAATAACAACAACTACTTAACGAATTAAAATTACAACAAGCATAAATATAAGGAGACAAGCATGATAATAAAATGGTCTTCTTTATTCATCACTCTTCACTCAAAAGCTCACTTACAAGTTTAATGGAGAAGAGGTGAGAAGAGGAAGAAGAACATGTAACTAAAACTTAGCAAAAGAAATACAAGAATTAGACCCTTTCCTTCACAAACTTCTGGGCTATTTATAGGCCAAAACATGAAACCCTAGGGCAACCAACAGAACATACATGAAAAGACCAACCTACCCCCCAAAACCCTTCTTGTCTGGCGCCAGAATGGCCGCGGAAGCGCGGCCAATACCCCCCTTTGGCCGCTCTTCCGCGGCCGTTCTGTGGAGTTGGGCTTTGGTCCTTTTTGTGGTGGCCTGGTTTTCTGAGCACTTTCTTCTGGAATATGTATTTTCTCCAATTGTTTTCACGATTTTTCCAGAATTTCTGTTGAAGGAAAGGTGGACTTTTTGTTAAGATTTTGTCATGATTGTCTCGAGCTCCGCGTAGATCTCTTGGATCTTGTGCTACCATTGAGCCTTGTGCCTGAAAACGACATTGATTTGACATTTTGTCTTCCTAAACAGGTATCTGGTAGCATACGGATGGAGAGCGGAGACCGTGTTTTATCTGTGGTTGGCAGGAACCGGATTTTTGTCGTGTTTTCCATGAATTTCTCCGTTTGAGAACCGGGAACCTGTATCCTGCAATTGACTAGCAAACACGGCTCAAGAGTATCTACCGACATGCAATGTGATAAAAATTGGGCGGTATGAAAACGCAAAAATCTGATATGAACAAATACCCCCAAACTTATCACTTGCTCGTCCCGAGCAAAGTCCATTTATTCACAAAAAATTTCCTAACCTCATTTTCGCAGGGAACGCGATTGCACTGAGCATGTGCAACAAGCCGTTAAACCTCTAGGTGTCCCTAGTAGGAGGAGTGTTGTCTCCTGAGGGTTTTCAGCGGATACTACCCACAAAATCCGGTCAAGTTGGTTTGTAAAATAACTAAGCTTCAAACCCTAAAGTTTTTGTTTTAGAAAATAACAATTCTATAATCCTAAGTCTAGATTATCGAACCTTTATTTTTCACATCTCGCTTCTTATTTAACTACAGATTTTATATGTCTTTACGTGCAGTGCAAATAGAGTCGTTAAGTTCCAGAAAGATCGATTAAAGTCATCATGTCTCACAATAAAGCCCAGATAACAATTTTAAAAGGATCACATAAGTTTTATAAAGAGTTAAGCATTTTTCAAGTTTCGTTTTCCAGTAAGGTTTCAATTTCAGAATTTCTATCTTCCTTAACAGGAAACTAAGTCGTATTTTTCACTCCACCTTTTGCTTGTTTTCATTTCATACACACCACTGTGAACGTGCAATAGTCTTTATCATAGAATAAAACCTTCACATCTCCGTTAAAAATTTTTTAGAAGCCTGTCTTTTATCAAGATTATTCTCACACAAAGAACCGTTAGGAATTTTAACTCGGAGAGAACACTTGCTTGACTTTGTTTTAAACTGGACTTTCTAGGTTTCTTAGCGAGCTTTGGGCCAATGCACCCAAACCAGTTGGTTTTAGGGCATTAGGTGTAGAAACACCCCAGCGGACTTAATTACTCAAGTTACCTAGGTCCAAAAACAAAAGACAGTTTGGCGTGAAAATCAGATGATTTAATACGAACGGAGATATAACCGGCAGTTCAAATATATTTTTTTTTTGGATAAAAGACGTGTCTAGTGGGTTTGGTGTGTAATCATTCCAATCAAGTTTTAGATGGGTTATTTTTCAGACTTAGCTCCTATTACGGCATCAATAACATTCCTTCATATTCGCTTTACTTCATAAACTATTCTTGACATTACTTATTTCAGAACAAACCTATTTGATTCTCAGAAAATCATTTATCTGTTTAAAAGTTTGAACATGAAAGACTTGTCATCTAATTCCCAAAACTCACGATACGTGTAGTGTGATGTAAAGACGTATATCAGCTATAGTTAACTTCAAAGGAGAGTTATCTTTCAGGTTTTCAAAATCCAAACATAAGATCTAGTTATTCCTATTTTTTTCAAACAAAAATCGTCGAATGTTGATTCAGAGTTCATCCACAAGCTAACTTGACAAAAAGTTTTTATATTTTTAGAAAATTTTCAAATTTTATGGATTTTATGGATTTTAATATGCAGATGCAAAATATACATATGAATGCGAAGGTAAGAAATGCGTACCGAGCGTACCCCCAAACTTAAACTGGACAGTGTCCTCACTGTCATAGCATGAAGAGAGCAGTTGGAAGGTTCAAAATTGTCGGTTAGTGATACACAAATTTTTATATGTTTTTGTTTTTTTTTAAAGAAAAGAAAAAGAATATACACAAATATATACAAAATGGTTTGTACATACCCCCAAACTTATTTGGAACAGTGTCCACTGTTCTTGGCTGGATAACCGAAGTTTGGAGGTAGGCAGAGGAAGATCATGCAAGGTAAACCGGCTCCTGTAAGAACAGGAGCTCCTCTGTTGGTTCGGCGCTAATGTACGGTTTGCATCGGTGTCCGTTCACTTTGAAAATAGAACCGTCCTTTGGATTCTCCAAATCCACAGCGCCCTGCGGATACACATTCCGCACAAAATACGGCCCTTTCCAGCGAGATCGGAGCTTTCCAGGATGGAAGTGAAGTCGGGTGTCGTAAAGAAGTACCTGCTGACCAGGTACGAAGATTTTGCGCAAAAGGTGTTTATCATGAAACACCTTCGTTCGATTCTTAACGACAACCGCGTTGTCGTAAGCCTCATCCCTAAGCTCGCTCAGTTCGTTCAGCTGCAGCTTCCGATAGCTGCCCGCATCCTCCAGAGACAGATTCAGCTCCTTTATCACCCAAAACGCGCGATGCTCGATTTCGACCGGAAGGTGGCAGGCTTTTCCGTACACAAGCCGATAGGGAGACATGCCAAGGTCGGTCTTATAAGCGGTTCTAAATGCCCAAAGGGCATCAGTGAGTTTCAGAGACCAATCCTTACGGTTCTTGGAAACCGTCTTCTCCAATATTTGCTTGATTTGCCGATTTGAAACTTCGGCCTGCCCGCAGGTTTGGGGGTGGTAGGGCGTAGAAAGCTTATGATTAATGGAGTATTTCCGCATTAAGGCTTCGAAAGTTTTATTGCAGAAATGACTTCCATTGTCGCTAATGATCGCTCGGGGGTGCCCAAACCGTGAGAAAATGTTTTCTTTAAGGAACCTAACGACAACCTTGTTGTCGTTAGTTCGGCTGGGCACAGCCTCGACCCATTTAGAGACGTAATCAACAGCTAAAAGGATGTACAAGTTCCCAAAAGAGCTGGGAAACGGCCCCATGAAGTCTATCCCCCAAACATCGAAAATCTCCACAACCAAGATTGGTTGGAGCGGCATCTCATTTCTCCGGGATATCCGGCCCATGTGTTGGCACCGGGAGCAAGTCTTGCAATAATCATGAGCGTCTTTGAAAAGTTGTGGCCAGTAGAAACCACATTGCAAGATCTTCTCAGCTGTCTTTCTGGGCCCAAAATGCCCGCCACATGCTTGGTCGTGGCAAAATGACAGCACACTCTTGAATTCCTCATCTGGGACACACCGACGAATAATCTGGTCGGGACAGTACTTGAACAAGTAGGGTTCGTCCCAGTAAAAGTGTTTTACTTGGGATAAGAAGCGAAGTCTGTCCTGACGTGACCATTCGGTCGGTAGCAATCCCGTGGCCAAATAGTTCACAATATCTGCGAACCAGGGTTCGCAAGATACTGTTAAGAGTTGTTCATCCGGGAAAACGTCGTTTATCGGAATTGGAAGCGAAGGCGAAGAAGGAAGTCGCGAGAGATGGTCGGCAACCACGTTTTCACATCCCCGTTTGTCCTTAATGACAAGGTCAAACTCTTGAAGCAAGAGGATCCAACGGATTAACCGAGATTTGGCATCTTTCTTCGCAAAAAGATGGCGCAGAGCTGAGTGGTCAGTGTAGACAATGACTGGAGAGCCGATGAGGTAGGGCCTGAACTTTTCTAAGGCAAATACAACAGCTAAGAATTCCTTCTCAGTTGTTGTATAGTTAAGTTGGGCGTCGTTCAGGGTTCGGCTCGCGTAATAGATTACGTGCGGCATCTTGTTGATGTGCTGTCCAAGGACAGCACCGATGGCAAAGTCGGATGCATCGCACATGATCTCGAATGGGTGCGTCCAGTCAGGAGAAGAAAGAACGGGAGCAGAAGTGAGTGAGCGTTTTAGTGACTCGAATGCAGTCACACAGCTCGAGTTGAAGTCAAAAGGCGTGTCCTTGGCCAGCAAAAGCGTCAAGGGCCTAGCAATCTTGCTAAAGTCCTTGATAAACCGTCTATAGAAACCGGCATGGCCAAGGAAGGCTCGGATATCTCTGACGCATCGGGGAGGAGGCAGATTGGAAATGACCTCAATCTTTGCTTTGTCAACCTCTATGCCATTTTGCGAGATGATATGTCCTAAGACAATACCTTCGCGCACCATGAAGTGGCATTTCTCCCAGTTCAAAGTGAGATTCTTGTCCTTACATCTGGTAAGGACAGCGTCGAGATGCAGCAGACACTCGTCAAAAGAATCGCCAAAGATGGAGAAGTCGTCCATGAAGATCTCCAGAAATTTCTCCACCATGTCTGAGAAAATTCCCATCATACACCGCTGAAAGGTAGCGGGCGCAATGCATAACCCAAAGGGCATGCGACGATATGCAAACGTGCCGAAAGGACAAGTGAAAGTGGTCTTGTCCTGGTCTTTTTCGGCGATGGGAATTTGATTATAGCTAGAGTAGCCATCAAGAAAGCAATAGTACTCATGTCCGGCCAATCGTTCGAGCATCTGGTCAATAAAAGGTAGCGGAAAGTGGTCTTTCCGCGTTGCGGCGTTGAGTTTTCTGTAATCAATGCAAACTCGCCACCCAGTTTGGGTGTGAGTAGGGATTAACTCATTTGCCTCGTTGGTTATGACCGTGATGCCCGACTTTTTGGGGACAACATGAATGGGGCTAACCCACTGGCTATCAGAGATAGGGTAAATGATACCACTATCTACACATTTGACGATCTCCTTCTTCACAGCCTCCTTCATGACTGGATTAAGACGTCTTTGTGGATCCCGGGCTGGTTTGGCATCATCCATCAGATGAATGTGATGCTCAACGATGAGGGGACTAATCCCCTTGATGTCCGCCATGGACCAGCCAAAAGCTTGCCTGTTGCTGTGCAAGACCGCGAGAAGGGCTTTCTCTTGCTCTGGAGCTAGAGAAGCCGAAATGATGACAGGGAGAGTCTCGTTCTCACCTAAGTAAGCATACTTAAGGTGAGACGGCAACGGCTTAAGTTCGAGCGTTGGAGGTGAAATGATGGAAGGCAAGACTGGTGCAAAGGTCTCGAACTCAAAGGACTCCAGCAAAGGTTCAAAGCGAGTGTAGGCAACCGAGTTGGATGGTTCAGATAACTCATCCGAAAAGTCAAAAGATTCAATCTCGGGTTGTGCGCGGCTAAGATCGTTCGTGAACGTGAAACACTCGTAGTCGTTATCGGGCGCAGAAACAGCAGCAGGTTCGAAGAGACACTCACTAGTGGCGTCAAGATTATCGTATTCAAACAAAAACTCCTCGAATTCACACTCTTCGGGGGTGATCTCCTGGATCGAGCAAACATCCAGTATATGAGCATTAGGTTCGGCGGGCTGATTCCCCAACCTAAAAATGTTGAGTTCAATTGTCATATTTCCAAAAGAGAGGTTCATTGAACCATTGCAACAATTGATCACAGCATTTGAGGTTGCGAGAAATGGGCGACCGAGTATCACCGGAATTTGATTCCGGGGGTTAGCTACAGGCTGTGTATCTAAGACAATGAAGTCGACGGGGAATATGAAGTCCCCGACTTTGATTAACACATCCTCTAGCTCACCCCTAGGATGGGTGATCGATCGGTCGGCCATGTGGAGAGTGCAGTGTGTGGGTTTCAGCTCTCCGACGCCTAATTGCTCGTATACTGAATACGGAAGCAAGTTAACACTGGCACCAAGATCTAATAGTGCGCGGTTGATGTTCTTATCCCTAATGGTAATTGAAATCGTAGGACAGCCAGGGTCCTTCCGTTTTTATGGTAAAGATTGGGTAAGGGCATCACTCACAGCACTAGCCAAGAAAACTTTCTTGGGTACCTGAGACTTCCTCTTTTTCGTGCACAAGTCCTTTAAGATTTTTGCGTAAGATGGGACTTGTTGGACAACATCTAAAAGAGGAATGTTAATGTTAACTTGCTTAAATAACTCCAGAATCTTCTCCATTTGTGGATTTTGTTTGTTAGACCTCAACCGGTTTGGAAATGGAACATTTTGAAAATTGGTTGAGTCTAAAGCTGGAGGAGGAGATTTTGGAGTTGGAACGGATCCCAGAATAGGTGTTTTCGTGGAGTGAGAAGCGGGTCCGTTCAGGGCAGAAGAAGAAGAGGGAGAGCCTTGTGAAGAACGGAGAATAGGCTCGGAAGACGAAGAAGAAGAAGGAGAAGAAGCAGAAGAAGAAGCGGCCGGGGTGTCATCGTTGATTCGCTTGCCAATGTCGTTTTGCAGCACCCTCCCTGATCTCAGTGTGGTCACGGCACTCACATTATGGTTTTGTTGTTCAAGAGCAACAAGTGCATTATGTGGGTGGCCGGGGTTTGGAAGTGGCTGGGACGGGAGCTTCCCCTTCTCTCGCTCGCTCAAGGCTGCGTTCAGCTGTGCAATCTGGGCCTCGATGGTCTTGATGCTCTGCCCGTGTGCGGCGGTGTGTTGCACTAAAGATTGGATCGAAGACTGGATGTTGGCGGTGGATTGGGTCGATTGTTTAACAAACGCATCCAGACTTCGCTCGAGCGAGGAAACCTTATCGTTGTTCGACGGAACAAAGTTGTTTGGTGGAAAGGAATTGTTCGGTGCAAAGTTGTTCATCTGGTTTTGGTAAGGTTGGGGTTGGAAGGGCTGCTGATACTGAGTTTGTTGTTGCGCTTGTTGTTGCGGTGGAGGGGCCCTTTGGAAATTGTTGCCCTGGAATTGATTCTGATTCTGATTCCAGGCGAAATTGGGGTGGTTCCTCCAACCGGGATTGAAGGTGGAAGAGTATGGATCATTCCTCGGTCTTTGCTGGAATGGATTAACCTGATCCTGTCCTTGCGAGGGTGGATTGTAAGGACACTCTTCGGTCAAGTGGGAAGGATCGGAACAACAAGCGCAGATGGTACGAAGGGGGAGAACAGGGGCAGGAGTAGGAGAAGAAAATTTGCTCTCTATTGCTTCAAGCTTTTTTGTTATTGCAGCCATTTCAGCTCTCATCGCAATAGAGACATCAAGCTGGTGAATTCCTACCCTAGACTGACCGGTAGAAGTGGAGGTAGAAGAAGAGGAAGGAGTCGGTCTGGTGCTCTCCCACTGTAGCGTTTGCTCCGCAAGATCGTCAAAGAACTGCCATGCTTCCTCGTCAGATTTGGATAGGAAGTGGCCCTGACAGATTGTTTCCAGCAACTGCTTCGTTGCTGGGTTCAGTCCCTCGTATAAGGTTTGGCAGAGCTGCCATTTCTCTATACCGTGGTGAGGACACTGCACAAGAAGGTCTTTGTATCGGTCAAAGCACTTCCAGAAGGGTTCAGAAGGAAGCTGGGAGAATTGGTTGATCTCATTTCGAATTCTTGCGGTCTTATGATTTGGGTAGAATTTTTTCAGAAACGCTTTAACAAACTCGTCCCAGCTGGTGATTGAGTGGGAAGCGGTGCTATACAGCCATTTTTCAGCGAGATCGCATAGAGTGAACGGAATGACCCGTAGACGTATAGCATCTTCCGACAGCTGGGTGGTTTTCATCATGGCACAGACGTTTTGAAATTTGTTTATGAAGATATAGGCATCTTCAGATTCAAGCCCATGAAAACGTGGAAGCATGTTGATGAAATGGGGCTTAATTTCAAAGTTGTCCCCATTGGCCGGAGGAAGAGAAAGGCAGGTTGGAAGTGCAGAACGGGTAGGGTAGAAACGATCCTGGAGCGCAATTCGCTGCGGCGCTACAACAGGCGGAGGTGGTGGGAGATTGGTCTCCATAGGAGGTGGAGCCAATCCAGGGGTGGTCAACGAGATGTTCGGATTAAATCCCGACATCGCGGAAGAAGAGGTTGGTGAAGGTGAAGGTGAAGGTGAAGATGTATGAACAGAATTCCGGTCAACGTCGGAGTTGGCCGGCAAAGGAAGGGGTGAAAGAGGAGTGGACGGAGTATCGACTTCGGAGTCGATCGCGTAGTCGGTCGCGACTAACGTAACGCGGACTAGACGGGCGCTAGTGTCCCGAGTCCAAGCGGACATACACTAAACGAGTTTAGTATAGTCAAAGCGAAGAAGGTGAGGGTAAGAAAATGTCAATGAAGAAAGGCGATGGGTGTTGGGTGAAAATGGATTTGGCGACAAAAGGGCAAGTTTTTATAAAAGTTTTTGATTTTTTTTCTTTTTTTTTTTTTTAGAAAAAGATTTACAGAAGTATGTACGGGAATACGGCTTAAGCAATCACAAACAAGATATGCACAATCACACCTAGATCTAGGGTAACCTAGGTCTACTAGACCTGCTCCTGAACTTGATTGTCGAAGTTAAACAGTGTCGAGAAACAGGCTTAAAAATACACTGATCACGAGGCCAGGTAAGTGCAGAGATAAGGGGAGGTTGTCCAACGCTTTCGCGAAGTTCCTTAATTAAATAACCCTTTCTCTTTCGGCGGTTGCGCCTTTAACACTTTCCTAGACACCCCGTAAACAATATACGGTTAAGCAAGGTTCTAAACAAGGTTTATCTTCTCCTAATGAGCGCGAAGTCCTTAGGGCTGAAGTCTAGTATTTTTTTAATTTACAATGGACAATGCATATGCTTTAGTGATTTCCGGGGTCCTGGGAAGGGTGATGAAATCCCCACCCAATCTGGATTGGTTTCAAGCCCCTTAAGTCCGTATTAAAGAATGCAAAACAGTAACAATATCAACAGCAAAAAATTTTTATTTGCGGCGCAAAGAATCCTGCACAAGAACAGTTTATTGGAAGGGGGAGAAGAATTTGCGCAAAGAAGGCTGCAGAAAACACAATTCAGTGGAGCTTAGAGGAGTGGAGAGAGAAAGAGGGACTTACAGAGAAAATATGGCAGGCTTACCCCACCAAGTGGCCGCGGAAGGGCGGCAAAAAGGCCCTAATGCCGCGGTTCCGCGGCGAAAATGAGGGTTTGGTGGTTCATTTTTCTGGTGTGGGCTCTGTTTGGTGTCCTCTGCCTTTATGGATGTGTGGAAATTTTAGTTGCTCACTGTATCTGCTCCAGATTTTGACAGTAGACCGTATGCTTCGTTTTGTCCGTCGCGGTGTAGCCGCGACATGTGGGTCTATCTTCCCACGTCTTTGGCACTGTACTTGAACTCCGTATTTCCAACGTCTTCGGCGTCGATCTTGAGCTTCGTATTTCCTGCACGCTTGCACAAAAACTAATCAAGAATAACAAGATGGTTTCTACAAAGTAAATTTTTTTTTTTTGGTTTTTTGGTTGTTTTTATATTCACAAATTAACCCGAAATTTCACTTAGAAATAGACTACCGTCTCCCCGGCAACGGCGCCATTTGATTGTTAGGATACGAGCGTGTTCAAGTTCTAGTTTAAATACCGCAATCAAGACGGTTTCGCACGTAGCTAGCCGGTTGAGTACGGGTCGTCCGCAGGGAGATGGGAATCTTTTTCTATGTGTTTTTCGACGAGTTAAGTCCGGTTGTTCAGATTTTGTTTGTAGTTATCTAAGTGTTGAGTTGATATTTAAAGAGAGCATGTTAGGGTTAGGATTAGGTTAGTTTGAGTTAGGAGTCTCCACATCTTTCGTTGCCCTTCTTAATATCGTGTTACGGTAATCGGCAACAACGGGGATTAGCACGACTAGGAAGGACTTTGCGAGTATAAGCTAGGCTTTCCAACGCATAAGTCTTCCTTTTGGTGCTTGTCCGTCCGTTCTTGGCTCTTAGCCATAACCTCCGGTTAATCCAACCACAACCGGTCTCACTACGGAATCACCGCTATCATGTAGGATAGGGTGCCGTAAGGAGCGGATTGTGGTTGGGTTAACGGGAGTCGATTTAAGATGTTGGGCAAGGAAAGAGTGAGAGAGATTTCCTTCTCTCAAACTTCCCTTATCCTACCCTAACAAGAATGAACTACTCACACATCATAATACGGAAAAATAAAACAACACAAAAGAGGAAGATAGAAAGAAGGAGATTAGAAGAATACGACTAACTATTTGCGACCTCACCTTGGCGAGGATCAAGCGTAAGTATCATTGTCATATGTAAGGATAACGAAAAAAGAGAAGAAAGAAATAACAAGGAAATAACAACAACTACTTAACGAATTAAAATTACAACAAGCATAAATATAAGGAGACAAGCATGATAATAAAATGGTCTTCTTTATTCATCACTCTTCACTCAAAAGCTCACTTACAAGTTTAATGGAGAAGAGGTGAGAAGAGGAAGAAGAACATGTAACTAAAACTTAGCAAAAGAAATACAAGAATTAGACCCTTTCCTTCACAAACTTCTGGGCTATTTATAGGCCAAAACATGAAACCCTAGGGCAACCAACAGAACATACATGAAAAGACCAACCTACCCCCCAAAACCCTTCTTGTCTGGCGCCAGAATGGCCGCGGAAGCGCGGCCAATACCCCCCTTTGGCCGCTCTTCCGCGGCCGTTCTGTGGAGTTGGGCTTTGGTCCTTTTTGTGGTGGCCTGGTTTTCTGAGCACTTTCTTCTGGAATATGTATTTTCTCCAATTGTTTTCACGATTTTTCCAGAATTTCTGTTGAAGGAAAGGTGGACTTTTTGTTAAGATTTTGTCATGATTGTCTCGAGCTCCGCGTAGATCTCTTGGATCTTGTGCTACCATTGAGCCTTGTGCCTGAAAACGACATTGATTTGACATTTTGTCTTCCTAAACAGGTATCTGGCAGCATACGGATGGAGAGCGGAGACCGTGTTTTATCTGTGGTTGGCAGGAACCGGATTTTTGTCGTGTTTTCCATGAATTTCTCCGTTTGAGAACCGGGAACCTGTATCCTGCAATTGACTAGCAAACACGGCTCAAGAGTATCTACCGACATGCAATGTGATAAAAATTGGGCGGTATGAAAACGCAAAAATCTGATATGAACAGGTCACAGAAAAGAAAGTGTAAAACTACAACAGTTGGAATCCGCAACCTCCTCAGACATCGCATGCCTGACCAAATGAATTTCTTAGACATCGCATGCCTAACAATTATAAACCCCGCATTTTAGTCTCAAAATCGAAAACTCTTTTCAATATCAAGTCGGGCAATTCAACAAGATTCCCGACATCCTGATCGAATACTCGTCGCAAACTTCAGTAGACGGCTGCACCCCCGATACCGTCGACGAAGTGCACCAAGGCGGAACACCGCTACCGCGAGCACCCGTACGGATGCTTTCGGCGACGGGGTTCTCCTACAGTCACTTGGTCGGGGCTATGGAGTGAGGCTGTCTATTAAGTTTACCCGGCGAGTATCCGCGTACACTACGTGATTGCGACGGACTTTTGATCACATCAAAATTCCGTGGCAACCGATCAAGTGAGACTAAATTGCTACGTTTATAACATTCATTTAGTTATCTCATAACTTCTTGTGAATTCCAATTATTGTATCCCATTCCAGATAAACAGAAAATGTTAAACTTTTCGATCGAACAATCGAACACCCAAGTTTTCCCGATACAGATCAACACATGAAATAAGTCTAACAACATTCAGTTCGTGCCTCAGTGCCAACGGTCCAGCCGTAGAAGGGTCAAGCCAACGCCTCACATGTGGCACGCCGTACTGCCCCAAACCCGAAGGTTCAAAGGGCAGTTCAAGACGGTCACATAATCGAGTTAAGGTTTGTTGTCTTCTAGAGGGTCCATCGCGTTACTTGCACTACTTAGAACGTCGTTAAACTACGGAAAAATCCAACACTTGGAAATTTCCCGACAGGGGAAAAATTGGGTATTTATATCCGGTCGAACTTTTTAACATATTCTAAAATTTATCCGGAAAGCCACATAGACAAAATTTGATACCCCGATCGAAACACCGAATCCCCAAATCAACTCCAGAAAATTCAACTCTTGAAAAAATATTAAAAATTCCCAGAAGACTCAGCACTACAAGACATGAGTTACTGTGGAAGACACGTGCTGTAATTCAATACAGTGGCCGCGGAACCGCCGCGCATCCCATGGTGGGGGCCGCGGTTCCGCGCCTCTGTTGTCGAATTACCATCACGTGCTTCACAGTTTCTCATGTAATTTCCTGCTGAATTTTTTGGAAATTTTTAATATGGAAAAATCCACTGTTTTCAAAAAAGTACAGAGAGCATAATCGGAATTGGGTTTCGGGTTCGTTCGGACTTCAAATTCCGTCTAGACTTCGCCTAAGGCTCTAGCTATGCTCTGATACAACTGTAGGGTTCCTAGGCACCCTAGTGAGGTCTCACAAGGCATCGAACATGCCAATATAAAAAATTTATGGGTGCCGAGAGACCCGACTACGGATCGTTTGCTAGAAAACTAGGCGAAAAGATAACTAGATAACACTTAACTAAGGGAATACGGAAATACAACCTTTGTAGATCCGGTGCTCCACCTCCATAGCTCCGCAACGAAGTCCTCTCCGCTGTCCAAATCAAATCCGGGCTCTAGCGTCGGCTTCTTCGGAGAATGGGCAAGCTAGGTCGTCGATGTCCATGCCGAAGATGATCTACGTCGAGGCATCGCTAAATCAAGCTCCGACTTCACCAAGTCAAGAAACTTGTGAAGAAAACACACTCTACTACTTGGTAAGAGGTAGAGGATGAAGAAATAGGAAGTGGGTTAACTTTAGTTTTAGATTTCTCACTCTTTTCCAACCATCACCATTGATGGAGCTTGGTTTTCTTCAAAGAAGAATGAAGAAGAAGAAGAGCAAGAAGAAGATAAGTATTATGATAAGTTTTTTTAAATTAGAAAAGAAAATCCAAACTTATCATAATCCAACCATGGTTATGTGTAGAGAGCAAACTATAGTTAGGTTAATGGTTAGGTTAGGTATAAAACAAAAATGGTGGACTTTATTCAAAGCTTCATGAAGCTTCAACAAAGAACAAAAATAGCCACCATTTTCCTTTTACCAAAATGAAATAAACAAATAAATAAATGAATAAAACAAAACCCTAACCATTATTATGTAACCATGGTTTGATCTTTACACAAAAACCCTAGCAAACATGTATCATCAAACATGATACAATCAAGTGCACAAAAGTATATCACATATACAATGTGTACATCCGAGTGAGAAAATCCATTTAAAGTGAACCAATACTAGTTAATGCAAAGTAATATATCAAATATATAATTATGCATTAAATCATTAAATCAACACTTGATTTAACGATCCGGTCATGACGCACGTAACCGACTGGTATCATTAGTAACATCTTATCGAATCAACACTTGATCCGATAACCCGGCTATATCGCATATAACCGATCAATGTCACATCGCGAGAATCGAATACAGTATCACATACTCGTATTATTCTCGGTCCCGCACATATCTCATATGCGCTCCTATTTCGTTTCTCTTGAGCCAGGAAACCTCGGTGTAGGACTCTAAAGACTCGTCAATACGCCGGCAGCAGGTGATGATCATATCAAGCACCCACAAGCCGCAAGCGGTCTGCTAAACGTAACGGCCACCCGGGTATTGAGCGATCTGAAGATCGACGAGAAAGCCCGCTCACACTCCAGTGAATCCGACCAGTAACACTACCGTACAGTACGGTCTGATCGTCTGATATGTCGCATATCTTGCCTAGGGGTGGTAAACGTCAGACCCCAATAGCTCGATAAGTCGTGTCGATATGAGGTCTATAACTGTTCGAGAAACTACTGGTAACACTTACCAGTAAATCTCAGCAACCCTGGCCAGGGATTTCCTGTTATAGCCAATCGAACACAGCGCAACATCAACTCCCTATACCGGGAGAGACGAATCCCCTCCTATCGCTCATTGCCTCCATGTGACTCGGGACTGTACCCAAAAACCACCATTTTGCACGCCCTCTTGGACGTGGTAAGATGGAAATCAAAGCACAGTGGGAACCACACAAGACTCTATGACGATCTCGGGTCAACAGACTACTATGTACCAGTGTCACCAGAGAACTGCCATCTGACGCGAGGTATAATACCATCTGGGAGTTCTCGGCGAGTCCGTCCAGTGTACCCAGTCTCTACTGAGCACCCGTATATCATCTCTGATGTCAAACACCAATGTATATGGGATCATCCATCGCCCATCTGTATGGGTCGAGAAGGTATACGCTAGTCTACTCTGGTATATCGATGCCCCGTCTCGATACACCCACGACTAGGGACTTTGAAGGATGTACTTATGGACTACCTTGTCCCCACTAGTATGATCCGCATCATAGTCCAGGTAGTCAAGCACACATCCTAAGGACTTTACCAACATGTAACAGAGAGACAATCAGCATACACGTTAAGGTAAAGATCAACCAGATAGCATACTATCATGTCGAGCAAGAAAGTCCTCCTTGTATACGTCCCAGCATCCACTACAATATACATCCTATGTACAGTAATGGCCTCTAGGGCATACATATAACTAACAATTGAGCCACTTATGAAATTTCAAATTTTCTGAAAATTTTTCCGAAATTAATTATTTTAATATTATTTTAAGCCGTCGCTAATACATTTAATTAGGGAAAATTACAAATTGGAATGAGTTGAAACAAATTTTTGCATCATAATACATTAAACAAAATTTTATCATGTGATTTTTGAAATGAAATGAAACTGCCAAACGGTGTTAGAAATTATTGAAGAAAAAAGGCCTTTTTGGTGAAATTAGTATAAATGGATGTTTGGGGGTATAGTATTTATCATTTTCCATCACCCCACACCCATACCCACACTCACACACCCTCATTTATCTTTTCTCTTGGCTGAATTCAGCAGCCCCTCTCTCAATCTTTTCCCTACTTGTGTTGCAAAAGAAAAGAAAAGAAAAGAAATAGGAAATGTAGAAATGAGAGTGGACTTTGACTAGGTTGACTAGGCATCATTTTCCCCACCTCCCTCTCTCTCCACTTTCCCTCTACTTGCAGCCGAGGCCCCCCTTCTAGCTGTCCAGATTTCCCCCCATCACCCCACCTCATTTCCCCTCAAAAAATGTCCAAATTCCATCAAAAATCAAGCTAAAATCCAAATCCGACTCCTACCCATTTTCCCTCATCTTCTTTAGCATAGATCTTGGTGCAAGGATTTCAAATTGGAGGTCTAGATTTCAAGTTTGATTCATGGTTGTGAGGTATAACTTTTGACCCATTGTTCAATTATTGGTTTAATTTCTTAATGAAGCTTATTAGGTGCTAATTTATGGTTTAATTGAAAGATGTGGGTTTGCAAGAGAAGATTTAGATTACGGTTTGTGAAAATATAATTAGGGTTTTGTGTTGTGAGACTATGGTTGTGTGATGTTTTTAGGCTCTTATGATATGTTAAAACAAGATTAGTAGCTAGTTGTTAATGGTTAGTTTAAAAATTGTGTTAATTATGCTAATTTGTAAACTAGGTTTTTAAAATAATTATATTCTTGTGAGATAAAATTCAAATTAAGGTTTCATGTCATTATAAATATTATATTGAGTGGTTTAATGTATTTAGTTCATGAAAATCCAAGCTAAATTGTTATTTGTGCATTTTTGCTATAAAATTGTTAAAATTTGGGTATATTGTAAACTAGAATTTTGGAATTTATGGAAATTGATGAGAATAAATTATAGGGATGGTTTATATGACTTTGTTATGATATTTAGTGAATATTTTGGCCGCTAGATTCGTTTAAACATCAAGATATTGTATTAAAGCGGTTAATTTTCCTTATTAGGTTTTCGGAAAAATAGCTTTAAAGCGAATTTGAAGTTTTGGTGATTTTAACCATATTTTATATATATAATTAAGGTGTTGTGAAACCACGATTGATACGTTTGAGTTTTTTCTCGATAGTTTGGCGTTTGTACGCCGACGTCTAGGGTTTTTGGGTTGATTTGTGAAAGCAACCATAGGTTTTGACCTATGTGGGATTCACGTGTCGTTTTTGGGTCATGAGTCGGATTTTAATACGACACGGTGCGTTATGATATGTAGGTACCCCATGTGGACTTCGAGACGACAAGCAAGCGCGTGGCGACGTCGGCACCGGCTAGCGAGGACCAGGTGAGTAGATTTATATCTACGGGGAGAAGTCGGGTGGATGGCGTATAGCACCCCCGCAGTCCGTAATGTAGCTCATATATATATGTTTATATAGGTGTTTTATGATACGAGAATTTTCATTCATGTTATGTTTATGTGTTCATGGAGTACCTTTGGGTTAGTTGCGAAACCCTAGAGTAGTTGTTATACCCTCATACGCACACACAGACTTGCATACTTTACTTTCTTGTGCGCAGATTGGGATGTGTATATATGTATATATGCGTGGGTATGGGACTATGCATATGTACATTCATATACACATGCATGGATAATGAGGATAGTACTTGGGATTTAAGACGAGTCGATGAGATTTGATTTGAGGCCATGAGATCGGTGATATAGCATGGTTCGTATTTGAGATACGACATGACGTTGTAGCGGGTCCTTGACGTAGGGTTTCACACACGTGCATGCATACTTAGGCGGTATCAGTATTGTACTAGACGTAGATCAGTACCCCGATCATGAAATTTGATAAAGAGGATACCAGATGAATAGTATGATGAATGTGATATTGACCCGTACCCAGATTTGGGATGCCGTATGACGGATTTACGTACGAGCTATATATTGATGATTGATCCGCACCCTTGACTTAGGATTCCTGATTATAGATATGGTATCGGATATGATATTATTGAGGCGGGATCACCGACTATACATATACAGGTATGTATATGTATCGACTCAGATGATAGGCGGTTTCCTTACCTGTAGTTCAGCTTGTTAGTTCAGCCGTATAGTTAGTGTAGTTGTTAGATTAGATTAGACTCCTACCTATTTCAAAACTAGCGGATCGTGGGTATTTTAAAAGACAGGTCAAGGGATCTACGGATATTTCAAAAGACGTATCCTTTCTTAAAACCACCGTAGCCCCTATTTTCAAAACCCCACGATTCATGTTATTTTAAATGGCACCATTGTTTAATATTTAGCTCCCGCTCATTTTGGTTTCTCGCACTGCATCGCATACTTACATTGTTATTTCATTTTGCATTGTTGACATTATGCTGTTAGGACACCAGCACCATTACCGATGATGCATATGTACCACGTACACTTACCTGCCGGCTCACACACATCTTCATCGGTAATTGCCATGTCACGCACAACTTAGAAAATATTATTGCCTAATGTAGCTTGTTAACTAGTAGTTTTGACATGATGATTAGTTGCTTGCCTTATATGCTAGTTTAGACATTGTAGTTGTTACTTGTCACTTCATGCATACTGTTATTCATTATATGCCGCATTCATGGATGCTCATGCTTGTATTCATGGTTTTACATGCTATGGATGATTCAGATTTCCATGATATTTTCTGGATTTGGAGGAAAACCGCAAAACATATATAAACTGCTTTCTCTCTTTTTAAATAAAAATGCGGTTTTCCCATGATGTATGAGTCGTCCACCATGAGTTTGCTGATGGATTTCGAGACCCGATTCGAGGAGGCGGATGAACCATTTCGGGTACATGGTGGGCCCGGTAAGGTACCCCGGGGCAAGAAGGTCGTGTTGCTGACGTTGAGCCTGGCAGGGGAGCACTACCTACCGGTGATATTACCCGACGCGTCGGATATCCGGAGGATACCGTCGTGGTCTTGAGATGGATGGTAGGGGCCGGTCTGGACTGACGGCGCCCTAGATATTGAGACATTGAGATTTCGAGATATTGAGGTACTGAGATTTGATGATACAGGCCAGTCCGGATAGCCGGAGCCTGAGATTTTGAGACATTGAGATTTACGTTTTGTGTCGATGTTAGACACGGTTGATGCTGATTTCATTCATGATACCTCATTTTAAAAATACAAAGGAAATCTCACTAAATTATGGAAACAGTTTCTTCATTTACAGGTATTCTGTTTTCATGCATTCATACCTCATTCATATGATATATTGCTACCTGAGGCACTGACACGAGCACTTGGTATTACCGTTGCTTAGAGATATACCCTAGCCATCATTATAGGCTACATGTTATATATATATTTGAGGATATATTATGATCGTATGACCTAGGATTGCGTCATACATGCACTTCTATTCGTAGATGTTTTTCTATTCACGAGTTGGCAACTCACCCCCGTTGTGCCACAGTTCTTGCAGGTTTGCCGTACAGGTTCCATTACTGCTTTGCAGGCACTGCTTTTTTCGGGTGATTTGCTAGTAGGTGGGTTTATTGGTATCGTACCCATCATATTACTTTGTATAATATTATTCAGTTGTATCTAGTAAATTCCATCAACCAAATATGTATTTATTTTTTTGATAGAGACCAGTGATGTTATTCTTTCGACCTTAGAGTCGCGCGTTGTATTTCTGTGGATTTCTTGTTGTTTTGCGTTTCCTTTTGAGTTTTGATCCTCGCCCTTGGCGTTGTATATTATATTACTTGTGTGGTTGTGACCGTCGATTGACGAAGAGCTAGCTCCCGCTTGGGGATGCCTTTTTATTGATTTCGTATACTATTCATGTTGTATCCCGTTTGGGGGCCAGTATTTACAAAGGAGACTCTGCCGAAATTTTCGGAAAATATTTGATTTTTTTTTAACCGCATAATTCGGCTTATGCTATTAAAACTACAAGTTTTAAATTGGTTTTCCTTCACTCTACTACCTTTCTTGGTTTGGATTTCTGGGTTTTCGGCTTACATAGATTACGTACGCCTCGAGACGTTCGTGGTTTAAGTGCCGGTCATATTCCGTACTTTCGGGACGTGACACACATTCTCTTTAGACATCGTAAATGCGAAATATCACATATTTCGTATTTCATATCTTGCTATACGAATTCCACACATTGCATCACATTCCAGATAAATAGACGGTATTAAAGTTTTCGAATGAATGATCAAATACTCAAAATTCCCTAAAGCTCAACACTTGAGCGGAGTTCAAAAAGCCGGAGTGTGACACAGTAGTAGCGGTCCAGCCGTATAAGGGTCAAGCCAACGCCTCACATGTGGCATGCCGTACTGCCCCAAACCCTAAGGTTCAAAAGGCAGTTCAAGACGGTCACATAATCGAGTTAAGGTTTGTTGTCTTCTAGAGGGTCCACCACAAATAAACTTGCACGTATTTCCGAAAGATTTAAACCTCGTGAAACAGTGAGTAAATGATACTCGTTCGAACAATTCAACACTTTCTAAATTACCCGGAAAGACACGAAATCAAAATTCTGATCGACTAACCGATTCCAAAACAATCTCCAGAATATTCAGCACTAAATTCAGATTAAAAATTCCCCAAAAAATATACAAGCAGACAAAACAATTACTGTACAATAACAACACTTTGATTCATCCGTACGGCCGCGGAACCGTGGCCCAAGCAGGCTATTGCCGCGGTTCCGCGGTGATAAGTACTGTTCATGGCATCGTTTTTTACATGTGTGCTTAGATTTCCCTGCTGAATTTTTTAAGGATTTTTAATTCTGAAAATTTCCAGGTTTTAAAAAATGTCCAGAGATTGTCCGAAAAGATCGTATTTTGATTCGATCGTAGTTTTTACTTCGTAAAAATGTCGCCTAATGTTCTAGGTCGGCTCTGATACTAATGATGGGTTTACCTAGCACCCTATGAGAGGTTTGGAAGAATCACATATCACAATGATCAAATTTTTATGGTGCTAAGTAAGCATACAAAGGATCTATCCTAGAAAAATTAGGGTTTCATAGTTTTACAAGTAGCAAAGACTAGGGTTTTGAGAGTACAACCTTTGTAGCTCCCTACGCTAGACTCCTTGGCCACTTGAGGGTTGCAGGAGGGTTCACTTGAGGTCTCCTAGTGTCCACGACGATCCACCCGAAGCTCTTTTGTCCAAGCTATCGACTTCACTTGATCAAGAGAAGAAATGAAGATAACACTCTAAATAAGTGGGCTAAACTTGTGTAGAATAATGTTGTGGTGGCTATTCTCACTTAAAAAACCAATCTTGTTAAGTATTTTGCTCACTGTAAAAGTCTAGAGAGCAAAAGAGAAAGGAAAAAGAAGGTGATGGCTTTTCTTTTTACAAGAGTGAAAAAGATAACCCTTGTAAAGAAAAATGAAAATATATGTATATATATTTTCTTATTCTCATCTCAAACCATGGTTAGATGATATAGATATTATTTAATTTGAGTTTAAAACACAAAAGAAGGTTAACCCATGGTTAGAAGTAGGTGAGCATGGTTAGGTTTAAGGAAGAGTGTAGAAACTAACCATGAATTATCCTTTTCTTCTTTTCTTTTGTTTTAACAAAATTAAATAATAATCAATATATTTAAACCATGGTGTGAGTCTTATATTGCCACCATTTTCAATGTGTAATCAACCATGAAGGATGATGTATGTATGTATGTATGTATGTATGCACATCCATATGTGCATGAATCTAAAAAGAAGGAAAGCATACATGCATGCATACATCCATCATATACAAGAAAAGATTTCAAGTGAGAAAACTAATGGTTAAACGATAAATCAACACTTGATTTATCAATCCGGCCATATCACATACGACCCTACCAAAAGCTAGCCGCCCGATTAATATACGGTATCTCATACGCGCATTTTAACCGGGTCCATGCACATATCGCATACGTGCACCACAACGTTTCGCCTGGACTAGGTAACTCCTTTGTGGGACTCTAAGACTTGTCAATACGCTGGCAGTGGGTGATGATCATATCAAGCACCCACAAGCTGCAAGCGGTCAGCTAAACGTAACGGCCACCCGGGTATTGAGCGATCAGAAGAAAACAAGCGAACCTGCTACAACTCCCGTCGAGCCAATCGGCAACACTTCCCGTACAGTCCGGTCTCCTCATCTGATATGTCGCAATCAAGTCTAGGGGTGGTAAACGTCAGACCCCAATAACCGATAAATCGTGCCGATGTGAGGCTCATAACGGGTCGAGAAACTACTGGTAACACTTACCAGTAAATCTCTAATCAGCCCTGGCCAGGGACTTCCCTGTTACGGCCAATCGAGCACAGCGCAACATCAACCCCCAATACCGGGAGTGACGAAACCCCTCCCATCGTTCATTGCCTCCATGTGACTCGGGACTGTACCCAAAAACCACCATTTTGCACGTCCTCATAGACGTGGTAAGGTGGAAATCAAAGCACAGTGGGAATCACACAAGACTCTTTGACGATCTCGGGTCTACAGACTAACCTGCACTGGTGTCACCTGAGAACTGCCATCCGACGTGAGGTATAATACCATCTTGGAGTTCTCGACGAGTCCGTCCACTGTACTCAGTCTCCACTGAGCACCCGTATACCATCTCTGATGTCAAACACCAATGGATATGGGATCATCCATCGCCCATCTCATGGGTCGAGAAGCGTATACGCTAGTCTACACTGGTATATCGATGCTCCATCTCGATACACCCACGACTAGGGACCTTGAAGGATGTACTTATGGACTACCATGTCCCCACTAGTATGATCCGCATCATAGTCTAGGTAGTCAAGTACACATCCTAAGGGCTTTACCAACATGTAACTATAAGACAGTACAAAGAGACAAGTATACATGTTAAGATAAAGAGCAACCAGATAGCATACTATCATATCGAGCAAGAAAGTCATCTCTATATATGTCCAAGCATCCAATATAATATACATCATCTGTCCAATACTGGCCTCTAGGGCATACATACAACTAACACTTCCTATCCAAATCTGACGAGGAAGCATGGCATTTCTTAGACGATCTTGCTGAACAGACGCTTCAGTGGGAAAGCACCAGACCGAACACTTCTTCTACTTCTTCCGGTCTCTCCAGGGGACGAGTTCATCAACTCGATATCTCAATTGCAATGAAGGCCGAGACGGAAACAATAGCGAGCAAACTGGAAGCAATTGAGAGAAAATTCTCATCTCTTTCTCTTGCCCCTGCTCTTCCACCACTTACCATCTACGCTTTTTGTTCTGATCCATCCCATTTGAGCGAAGAATGACTTTATAACTCACCTTCTTAAGGACAGGATCAGGTCAATGATGCATTTCAGCAAAGACCAAGGAATTATCCATACTCTTCCACTTACAATCCCGGCTGGAGGAACCGCCCTAATTTCACCTGGAATAAGAACCAGCATCAATTCCAAGGCCACAATAATTTCCAGAGGCATCCTCCTCCACAACAACAAGCTCAGTAATAAACTCAACATCAATATGAGCAGCCTTTCCAACCACAACCTTTTCAAAATCCGACGAACAATTTTTCACCCAAAAATTCTTTTCCTCAAAACAACTTTGTTCTGTCAAACAACAATAAGGTTTCCTCTCTAGAACAAAGTATGGAGGCGTTCATAAAGCAATCGACTCAATAGACCGCCAACATCCAGTTTTCCATTCAGTATTTGGTGCAACACACTGCTGCACACGGGCAAAGCATCAAGACCATCGAATCCCAGATTGAACAACTGAATCCATCTTTAAGCGAGAGAGAGAAAGGGAAACTTCCATCTCAACCACTCCCGAATCCTGGTCACCCACATAATGTACATGTTGCTCTTGAACAACAGAATCATAATGTGAGTGTAGTGATTACGTTGAGATCTGGAAGGATACTGCACAACAACATCGGCACAGATGATGACACCCCAGCCGCTTATTCTTCTTCTTCTTCTTCGTCTTCTGAGCCTATTCTCCATTCAGGCTCTTCTTCTTCCGCTGCTCCGAACGGACCTACATCTCACTCCATGAAAACACCAGCTCTGGGATCCGTTCCAACTCCACAATCTCCTCTACAAGCATTGGACTCAACCAATTTCAAAAACGTTCCATTTCCAAACCGGTTGAGGTCCAATAAACAAAATCCACAAATGGAGAAGATTCTGGAGTTGTTTAAATAGGTTAACATCAACATTCCCCTCTTATATGCAGTCCAACGAGTCCCTTCCTACGCTAAAATCTTGAAGGACTTGTGCACTAAGAAAAGAAAATCTCAGGTACCCAAGAAGGTTTTCTTAGCTAATGCCGTGAGTGATGCTCTTACCCAATCTTTACCTCAAAAACGAAAGGACCCTGGCTGTCCTATGATTTCAATAACTATTAGGGATAAGAACATCAAACACGCACTTTTGAATCTTGGCGCCAGTGTTAACCTGCTTTCGTACTCGTTATATGAGCAACTAGGTGTAGGAGAGCTGAAACCCACACACTGTACTCTCCAAATGGCCGACCGATCTATCACCCATCCTAGGGGTGAGCTAGTGGATGTGTTAATAAAGGTAGGGGACTTCATATTCCCCATTGACTTCATTGTTTTAGACACACAGCCTGTAGCTAACCCACAGAATCAAATTCCGGTGATACTCGGTCGCCCATTCCTTTCAACCTCAAATGCTGTGATCAATTGTCGCAATGGCTGATGAACCTATCTTTTGGAAACATGACAATTGAACTCAACATTTTAAGGTTAGGGAATCAGCCCTCCGAACCTAATGCTCATATACTAGACATTTGTTCAATCCAGGAGATCACCCCTGAGGACTGTGAATTCGAGGAGTTTTTGTTCGATGATAGCAATCTGGACGCCACTAGTGCGTTCATCTTTGAACCTGCTGCTGCTTCTGCTCCCGACAGTAATTATGAGTGTTTCAATTTCACGAACGATCTTGGCCTGTCGCCACCCGAGCTTGAATCTTTTGAATTTTTGGATGCGTTAGCTTAACCATCCAACTCGGTTGCTTACACTCGTTTTGAACCTCTGTTAGAATCCTTTGAGTTCGAGACATTTTCGCCGATCTTGCCTTCAATTGTTTCACCTCCAACGCTCGAACTCAAGCCGTTGTGTCTCACCTCAAGTACGCTTACTTAGGAGAGAACGAGACCCTCCCTGTCACCATCTCTGCTTCTTTAGCTCCAGAGTAGGAGAAAGCCCTTCTTACGGTCTTGCAAAGCAATCGGCAAGCTTTTGGCTGGTCAATAGCGGACATCAAGGGGATAAGTCCCCTGATCATTGAACATCACATTCATATGATGAATGATGCCAAAACAGCCCGGGATCCACAGAGACATCTTAATCCATTCATGAAGAAGGCTGTGAAAAAAGATCATCAAATGTCTTGATAGTGGTATCATTTTCCCTATCTCTAATAGCCAGCGTGTTATCCCCATTCACGTTGTCCCCAAGAAGTTGGGCATAACGGTCATCACCAATGAGGCGAATGAGTTAATCCCTACTCGCACCCAAACCGGATGGCGAGTATGCAATGATTATAGAAAACTCAACGCCGCAACGCGGAAGGACCACTTTCTGCTACCATTCATTGACCAAATGCTAGAACGATTGGGTGGAAACGAGTACTACTGCTTTCTGGATGGATACTGCGGCTATAACCAGATTCTTATCGCCGAAAAGGACCAGGACAAAACCACGTTCACCTGTCCTTTTGCCATGTTTGCATTTCGCAGCATGCCCTTTGGGTTATGCAATGCGCTAGCTACCTTCCAGCGGTGTATGATGGGAATCTTCTCAGACATGGTGGAAAAATTCTTGGATATATTCATGGACGATTTCTCCATCTTCGGCGATTCCTTTGACCAGTGTTTGCAGCATCTCGATGCTGTCCTTACCCGGTGTAAGGATAAAAACCTCATTTTGAACTAGGAGAAGTGCCACTCCATGATATGCGAAGGTATTGTCTTAGGACATATCATCTCGCAAAATGGCTTTGAGGTGGATAAAGCTAAGATTGAGGTCATTTCCAATCTACCTCCTCCCAGATTCGTCAGAAACATCCGAGCTTTTCTTGGCCACGCCGATTTCTATAAACGGTTTATCAAGGATTTTAGCAAGATTGCTAGACCCTTGACTCTTCTGCTGGCCAAGGACACCACATTTGACTTCAACTCAACCTGTATGACAGCGTTCGAATCGCTGAAAACCTCACTAACTTCTGCTTCCATTCTTTCTTCTCCTGACTGGATGTATCCCTTTGAGATTTTGTGCGATGCATCTGACTTTGCCATCGGTGCGGTCCTAGGACAGCACATCGATAAGATGCCGCACGTAATCTACTATGCTAGCCGAACCCTAAACGATGCCCAACTGAATTACATAACAACCGAGAAGGAATTCTTGGCTGTTGTGTTTGCATTAGAAAAATTCAGGCCTTACTTGATTGGCTCTCCAGTCATCGTCTACACAGACCATTCAGCTCTTCGCCATCACTTTGCGAAGAAGGACGCAAAATCTCGGTTTATACGTTGGATCCTCTTACTTCAAGAATTTGACCTTGTCATCAAGGACAAGAGAGGATGTGAAATCGTAGTGGCCGACCAACTTTCACGCCTCCCTTCTTTGCCGACGCTTCCACTTCCAATAAACGACGTTTTTTCGGATGAACAACTCTTGACAGTATCGTTCGAACCCTGGTTCTTCGATATTGTGAACTATTTGACAATAGGATTACTAATGAACGAATGGTCAAGTCAGGACAGACTTCGATTCTTATCCCAAGTAAAACACTTTTACTGGGAAGAACCTTATCTGTTCAAGTACTGTCCCGACCAGATTATTCATCGTTGTGTGCCTGATAATGAGTTCAAGAGTGTGCTGTCATTTTGCCACGATCAAGCGTGTGGGGGGCATTTTGGCCCCTGAAAGACAACCGAGAAGATCTTGCAGTGTGGCTTCTACTGGCCACAACTCTTCAAAGACACTCACGATTGCTGCAAGACTTGAACTCGGTACCGACACTTGGGCCGGATATCAAAGAGAAACGAGATGCCGCTCCAACCAATCTTGGTTGTCGAGATTTTCGATGTTTGGGGTATTGACTTCATGGGGCCGTTTCCCAGCTCTTTTGGGAACCTGTATATTCTTCTAGCCGTTGATTACGTCTCTAAATGGGTCGAGGCCATACCCAGCCGGACTCGTTAGATTCTTTAAGGAAAACATCTTTTCCCGGTTTGGACACCCCCATGCGATCATTAGTGACAATGGAACACATTTCTGTAATAGGACATTCAAGGCCTTGATGCGGAAATACTCCATTACTCATAAGCTATCCACGCTCTACCAGCCCCAAACATGTGGGCAACCCTAAGTGTCTAATCGTCAAATCAAACAGATTTTGGAGAAGACGGTTTCCAAGAACCGTAAGGATTGGTCTTTAAAACTCACTGATGCCCTTTGGGCAGTTCGAACTGCTTATAAGACTGATCTTGGCATGTCTCCTTATCGGCTTGATTACAGAAAGGCTTGCCACCTTCCAGTGGAAATCGAGCATCCCGCATTTTGGGCGATAAAGGAGCTGAATCTATCTCTCAAAGTTGCGGGCAGCCATCGGAAGCTGCAGTTAAACGAATTGAACGAGCTTCGGGATGAAGCTTACGAAAACGCGGTTGTCGTTAAGAACCGAACGAAGGTGTTTCACGATAAACACCTTGCGCGCAAAACTTTCACACCCGGGCAACAGGTACTTCTTTACGACACCCGAGTACATTTCCATCCTGGGAAGCTCAGATCTCGCTGGAAAGGACCATTTTTTGTGCGGACGGTATATCCGCATGATGCGGTGAATTTGGAAAATCAAGAGGACGGTTCACTGTTCAAAGTGAACGGACATAGGGTAAAGTTGTTTCTCACCGCTGACCCATCGGAGGAGCTCCTGATGTTGCAGGAGCCGATTTACATTGACTGATCTTCCTCTGCGTACCACCAAACTTCGGTTATCCAGCCATAAACAGTGGAAACACTATTTCAAAAAATTTTGCGGGTATGTTACACAAATTTTTTAAATTTCCCACTTGTAATTATTTATAGAATAAAAAATAAAAATAAAAATTTCAAAATTTTCAGTGGTATTTTTGTAAATATACAGAACCACAATTAAATAAAATAAAACAAAGTTTTTCTAATTCTTTTATTTAATTATTCTTTTTGTTGGGGCTTTTGTATAAATCACCAAAATCCTTTTGAAAACACACCGAACCCTCTTCTGCATTTCCTGAACCCTAATTTCATCCCTCAGCAAAAACCCTAGCCGCCTCTGAAGTTTGAGCCGCCGATCGCACCCAACTGCCGCGCTTCCGCCGCCACTACCCCTTTCCTGCCGAGCAACCGATGCCGCTTTGAGTCTTCTCCCTCTGAATTTTTCAGAGGAGGTTTTCATCTCTCTGATCCTCTCTGTAAAAATTTTATAAATTTCTGCACTTCACTGTCATGGCCCCTACCCTACAATTTGAAAGGGATTTCTCCCAGTTGTTTGCACATAACATTTACGGTAGTTATTTTAGCGACGAGATCTGAAGGCACAGATGGAACTTTCTATTATTTAACCATCCGAACGCATTCGCGCTTCCGGATCTGGTTTCCCGTTTTTATGATAGTATAGAGGAGGGTTGTTTGGCACAACACAGATACCTTAAATTACTGTGGGGGATCGGGAAATTTTAATCGATAGAGACTTCATTCACGAAGTCACCTTAATACCACAACTCTCCATTCACGACCAACCCCTCCGATTTGAGGATTACCTACCACTAATGGGAGACGACTGTTCTAGGGAGCCTAGAAAAGGCTTTCAGGCTCGCACGCTGTATGCGAATGTTTTAACTGTGTGCCGTTGGGCACAAAATAACATTTTTGGCAGTTCGCACAATACAATATTTTTTACACCATCCATACACATAGTGCACACATTAATGACTCGAAACCCTAGCTACGACATGTGCACTTTGTTGCTTCACTCGATTGGCGCCAGCAAGAAGGCTGCCAATTATCCATGCCCAATGTTGGTGACACAACCGTGTCGCCATTTCCTCTCTGTTGAGGAATTTGAATTTTACATGCATGGTGGGTTTCCTATTCGACCCCTTCTTGAGGGTGTCTCCACATCCTATACACGACTTTACGCTTTATGGTCGCGCACCGAGCCGGCCGAGGATGTGCCGGCCAAGACCCCTAGCTCGAGCTCCACAGTGAGTAATGAAGAGCTCACCCCCGTTGCGCAAGCGTGCTTAATTCGACGAACCCATAGGGGGTAGAACAAGTGATAGGGATGCTGAGTAACTTTGATCAGCAACTGACGAGTCTGGAGCAGGGCATGTCCACCCTGCTGGCAATAGAAGAACGATCACGCTCATGATCGAGGGGACGGGGGGCTGATAGGGGTGAGGCAGGGACTAGTGAGGCCGCGTCTAGTAGACACCGCAGGCAGTAGTTAGGACACTGCTATCAATAAGTTTGGGGGTGAGGGTTGCTTGTAAATAGTTATCTTTGCATTGCATCTGCATGTTTTTTTTTTTGTAAATATTTATTTTTCTTCCGTATCGCATTTTTCTGCATTGCATCTTTATAAAAAAAATTAAATAAAAAAATTTGAAAAATTAAAAAAAATCAATATTGGCCATATTTGACTCGAGTTCGACATGAAGGTTGACTAGTTAGGAAAAACTAGATCCTAAACTTAGCAAATTAAAGTCCCTAAAAATAACCTTCCTTTAAGTTTAACTATAGAAATATACGTCCTTACAATTTATTTAGAAATAAGCAAATTTTGAGTTCAGTTCTGGGGTTAAGTCATAATGAGGGAAGAGTATTGAAAGCTCTATTTGAAATATATGTCTGAAAAATAATTCTTAACCTTAAGTCCAAATTCTGAAAGTATATATCATACAAATCGCACATACACGCACCTTGAAATTTGGGATAGTAGAGGATACCTAGAAATACTCTTTCCTGAAAGCCTAGTATGAAAGAAAAAACGGCATTTAAAGCTAACCACCAAAAAGAGCATCACTGAAAAATATATCCGGTCTTGAAATAAATAAAATAAAAAATGGCAATAAAATACAAGACCTGGAGACTGCTATTTACGCATTAAGCTCATACATTTAGTAATCGGATGTTAGTGCCTCAAGAAGTATTAATAGTCGCATAAATGATGTATGAGCAAAACCGTCCATCATTAATGAAAAGAAGTAGTACTAGGTATTAAGGCATGGGTATTATAGCTTGAATTGAATTTCCATGTGTAGGGGTGATAAATACACACACGTAGGGGTTTATGATCGAAATTTGGAGGAGAGCAAGGAATGAAAAATAGGGTTTATACCTTCAATAAAAATGATAAAAATTCCGGATTTGAGATAATGTTTTTAGAAGGAAAACTGAATGCTTTATAAATCGGCAAAACTTATAGGACATTAAGTTAAATGAATAGGAAGAGTGAAGAATACGGGTTGATGATTTCTAAGTTGAAAAAGATAGAATTTCTTGCTAGAATGCTAAATTGTAGAATTAGAGTCGACGGCCAAATTGATTGGATTTTGTGGGTAGTATCCACTGAAAACCCTCAGGAGACAACACTCCTCCTACTAGGCACACCTAGAGTTTTAACGGCTTGTTGCACATGCTCAGTGCAATCGCGTTCCCTGCAAAAGTGAGGTTAGGAATGTTTGTGAATAAATCGGCTCTGCTCGGAACGAGCAAAAGATAAGTTTGCGGGTATTTGTTCATATGAGATTTTTGCATTTTTATACCGCCCATTCTTGATCACATTTGATATAGGTAGGTACTCTTGATCCATATTTGCTAAATAATTGCAGGTTACAGGTTCTCAGCTTTAAGCAATGAAATTCATGAAAAAGCACAACAAATTCAGGACTTCCGCCAACCACAGATAAATACGGGTCTCCGCGCACTATCCGTATAATGCCGCCTACCAGTTCAAGGGACAAAATGGCAAATATTTATTCATTTTAATGCACAAAGCACAAGGGCAGCACAAAATCCAAGACTTCTAAGAAGAGCTCAAGAAAATCAAAGCAAAAAGTCCACATCATTTCATCTTTTACACAGCAGGAAATCTGGAAGAAAACTAAAGAGCTTCTGAGAAACCAAGTGTACAAATCAGAAGATAAAAGCAACATGGATAAGCCCAAAAAATCTGAAGCCCCAATTCCACTATATGGCTGCGGAACCGCGGCCAACATGGCACATATGCTGCGGATCCGCGGCCAAGTTGACTCTGTGTCAACTCGTTTTTTTAGGGTAGTTTTGTCATTTCATTTGGAGGCAGATTGCATCCCTAGGGTTTCAGTTTCCTGCTTATAAATAACCCAGCTCAAATCCAAACAAAGGGTGCTTTTCTTTGTATTAGATTTAGGATTAGATTTTGTAGTTCTTCTTCCTCTTTTCATTTTTCTCCATTAAAATTTGTAGTGAGCTTCATGAGTGGTAATGAATAAAAGAGGAGTTTCTTTTTATGTCTTGTAATTGTGTTATTTTACTTGCTTGTAATTTTCATTTGCTAATGTAGTTGTTGTTATTTTCTTGTTTGCTTTCTTTCTTCTTCTATTTTTCTTTATCTTTACAACCATGATGCTTGAGTATGATCCTTCACAAAGTAAGGTCTCAAATAGCTAGTTGTAACTTTCTTAACCTCATATTCTTTCAACCTTCCTCCATTGTTTTATTTTCTTTTTCTTATTAATGGGTGAGTAGTTTCTCACTTGTTAGGGTAGGATAAGGAAAGTTTGAGAGAAGGAAATCTCTCTCACTCTTTTCTTACCCAACATCTTAATTCGGACTCCCGTTAATTGAACTACAATCCGCTCCCTACGGCACCCTATCCTACAAGATAGCGGTGATTCTTTAGCGAGACCGGTTGTGGTTGAATTAACCGAAGGATAAGGCTAAGAGCCAAGAACGGACGGACAAGGACCAAAAGGAAGAAACTAAGCGTTGGAAAGCCTAGCTTATACTCGCAAGTTCCTTCTTAGTCGTGCTAATCCCCGTTGTTGCCGATTACCGTAACACCGCTATTAAGAGTGGTAATGAAAGAAGTGAGCGATTCCTAACTCAAACTAACCTAATTCTAACCCTAATAAGCTCTCTTTATATATATTTTAGCACATAGTTAATCTCAAACAAACCTGGACATTTGGACTTAACTCGTTAAAACACATAGAAAAAGATTCCCATCTACTTACGGACGACCTGTACTCAACCGGCTAGCTATCAAGTGAAACCGTCTTGATTAAGGTAATTAAAACTAAGCACGCAAAAAATCTAACAATCACCTGCATTCGCATTCCGACTGAATACGAATACAATGAGACGAAAATAATCCAACCAATCTAATACTAAGATCCTGGCTTAAACCAAAGCCCAATAGTATGATCCGTCCGATCATGATCCATGCACGAGTGCACGTATATGATCGAACCCTGCCATAAAACCATACGGCCTCTGCAACATTTTGCCCAAACTTGGGAAACTTTCCGTGGGGGACTCTAAAGACTCGTCAATACGCTGCCAGTGGGTTTAACTACAAGCACGTCAGCGGTACTAGCTGTACGTAACGGCTACCCATGTATTGTCCAAAAGGGAGGCTGATGAGCGAACTCATCCTGAAACCCTACTGAGCCTGTCAGTGAAAATATCCGTACAGTCCGGTCTGTTTGTCTATGAGTACCGCATATCGGGCCTAGAGGGATGGTAAACTTCAGACCCCTAATAGCGTTATAAGTCGTGTCGGGGTGTAGCCCAGAACACCTTGAGAAACTACTGGAATACCCACCAGTAAATCTCACTTGTCTTGGCCAAGGGCTTTGTGTAATGGCTTTCCAAAACACAGCGCGATATCAACCCCCAATACCGGGAGAGACGAATCCTGTTAAACCGCCACTGCCTCCAACAGCTTCGGGACTGCACCCAACTACTACATGTTTGCACGACTCCTTTGAGCCGTGGTAGGGTAGCAATCAAAGAACAGTAGGAACACACTTGAGCAAAAGTTGCAGTGTCAAGTCAATAAACTAAGTTGTACTCATGTCACCTGGGAAACTGCTCCTGACGATAGGTATGGTACCAATCAACAGTGCCCCTGAGATTCCGTCAGGTGTACTCATAACCCAATGAGCACCTGTATACTATCTTAGGTGAACCAACTGACACCAATGGCTTGTGAGACCAGCCACTGCCCCTCATCGGGGTCTCAATCCATATACACTAGTCTACTCATGGATGCCCAGTCTCGAAACTCCCACGACTAGGGACATTTTAAGGATGTGCTTATAAACTACCCAACTCTCACGTATATGATCGCCATCATACTGCTGGTAGTCAAGCAAGTATCCTATGGGCTCTATCAATGTGTAGTAGTGATCTGTAATGTCATCTGAAGCATGTACACGATGATAAAGACAAACCAGATAGCATAATATCATCTCGAGTAAGACTATTCTACCGGTACAGGTCCTCCCTCAATCATTGTAATCACGTGCCTGTGATCTAATAATTGACTTGAGGGCACTATTTCCAACATCTCTTAACTCTGGAATTGGTAGTGTTTCTTGCCGCTCTCGTAGGGGTCTAGAGATGTAGGTTTGTCTATTCATCGCAACCGTGGAATCCGCGTTTTTTATTGGCTTAATTAAAACACGGAATTCCTAGTATATCCAATATTTCATATGTGTTCTTCTGCTGCTGCTATTCTGTGATGTGATCACTCTATATTCTGAGACGAATGCTCATATTATATATATGATATATAATAAATATTGATGCTTTCGTTTCTTCTGTGATGCTTAGGAAGCATAATTGATTGGACTTCATTAATGAGATTAATGAAATAAAAGAAATCTAAAAATGTTGTAAAAACTTATTTAAAAATTGGTAGCTCTAGTTCTTGCTTTGCATAGCGGTATTCCTTGTAGAATATCCAACACCTTATTCGATAAGGAAAGAGCCGAGATCCCTTCATCGGAAGTAACCAATTTAGCGAAACTACCATACGCTACAACCCACTCGGTTTGTCTGTTGATTGCTTCTATAGTTTTTTCTTTGCATAGTGGTACTTATGAAATATCCTGCACCTCATTCGATGAGGAAAGATCCGAGATCCCTTCACCGGGAGTGACCTCTTTAGTAAAACTAGTAAAAGCCTCAAAAACACTCCTTTTTAAAAATCACTCGATTCTACAACGATATTAAGTTCATTACACAAAAGGTTTTCTTAAAATCCTGTTGTAGCCCTCCGTTATTTCAGATAAGTAATTTTTAGTATTCGTGCTCCGTTTGTTGACCTTAGCCAAGGCGTAGTGTGCGGTAGCTAATTAGTGCTTATCTGCCCATATGATACGATTGAGTTAGGGTAGTCGTGCGGCTTTGTTGACCTTAGCCAAGGGTCATGCGAGTGGGTTTAATTCAATCAAGAAATGACGGGTTGAACTTGGCTAGCGCTTATAATTTGTTGACCTTAGCCAAGGTCATAAGTTGCTAAGGGAAAACTATTATCGGGAATTTCAAGTGTTGAAATTTGCAATGAGATTGCAAATCTTCTATGAGATAGTTGGATCCCGATACCCACTGCGAGTAAAAGTTACTGCTGGGAGAGTTTTACACATTACAATTAGCCGATCAAGTAGGTGTCTAGAGAGGTGTTAACGGGGTTACACCCCTGGGAAAACGAGGTTTATAATTAGGTCCGTTTGAAAGGACGGGGAACCTCCCTCAAAGTACCGATACTGGCCTGGCCGAAAGATTGGCGAACTTGTATGGAGTAATTAATCACGACTAATCTTACCTTTTAGGGTTTGAAGGAAGGTTTGATAAAAATAGTGGGAGCCATCCTGATTAGATAAAATAACAACCAATCTAATTTTGTAAGAGCACACGCAGAGTGCTTTCTTCTCTCTCTCCTGGTAGCGACCATGTCACGCCTTAATTAAGATAATAATATAGATGCATTGACCGAATCTGCTTATTATACTGAGCTGGGGAACGTTGGTTCTACTCTATCTTATATTTTTTATAAGTCTGAGCAGGAAATAGGGGAATATCCGGATTCCCATGCCACTCAATCAAGGAATGAGCATGTTGATGCATATTCTTTGGGTGTGTTCATTACTAAGAACTGCTTCTCAGTATGCTCTATGTCCTGGGTATGTGATCTTAGTTATGTATATGCCGTAGAGGCCATTATTGTACATATGATGTACATTATAGTGGATGCTTGGATACATATAGAGAGAGGACTTTCTTGCTCGACATGATAGTATACTATATGGTTACTCTTTGTTTTAACATGTAAACTGGTATTGTGATACTGTCTTGCTCTCACATGTTGATAAAGCCCTTAGAATGTGTACTTGACTACGAGGAATATGATGTAGATCATACTAGTGGGGCCTGGGAAGTCCACAAGTACATTCTTTAATTGTTCTTAGTCGAGGGTGTATCGAGACATGGCATCGATATTTCAGAGTAGACTATCGTATACGTTTCTTGACAAATATGATGGGCGATGGATGATCCAACATCCATTGGTGTTTGACATCAAAGATAGTGTACGGGTGCTCAGTGGAGACTGGGTACACTGAACGGACACGCCGAGAACTCTTAGTTGGTATTATACCTATCTTCAGATAGCAGTTCTCTAGTGACACTGGTACAGGTTAGTCTGTAGACCCGAGATCGTCATAGAGTCTTGTGTGATTCCCACTGTGGTTTGATTTCCACCTTACCACGTTCAAGAGAACATGCAAAATGGTGGCTATTGGATACAGTCCTAAATCACATGGAGGCAATGAGCGATACGAGGGGTTTTGTCTCTCCCGGTTGCCACGACCCGAAATTTAGCTCGTGACCGGCACTTAAATCACGCAACGTCTAAAGGCGTAACGGAATTTAAGTATGCCAAAACCTAGAAATCTAAATCCTTTTAAGAAAATAAAGGAGGTGAAGTTTTGAATAAAGGTAGGCTGAAATCAATGTTTTCTAAATGCATAAGAAAAAGAACATGAAAAATGTAAGTGGAATTATTTGTTGAAAAACATGTTTCGTCATTTAAAATTTTGGGCAGCACCACCTTAGTATTTTTTTGATCCAAAACCACAATACATGATAATATAAAGACATCACTAAGCGGGAGCTAGCTCTTCGCCAATCTGCGGATCCACAACCACACAAAACATAAATGTAAGTATACAATGCCCAGCGGCGAAGTTCGTCACAAAAGATAAAGAAATAAGCAAGACAACAAAAGTTCAAGTAGCGGAAAGCCCCTCGCTCTAATTCTCGCAACCACAAGTCTCATTAAGTCTCATTACTTATGCAATTACTAGTTTTGATTGATGGAGTTGACTAAATACAACAAGAAAAATAATTACAAAGTGGGTACGATACAAATGTCCCACCTACCAAGCAAATCACCCAAATGTAGCTATGTGCCAGCGATGTCGCTACTGTTCCGGACGGTCAACCTGCAAGAACTGTGGCACAACGGGGGTGAGTTGCCAACTCGTGAGTAGTGTAGCGTCTTGAAAAGTCGTTTTGGTGTTTTCCTGAAATTCGGTGAAAATTCGGTATTTTTCCGAAAACCGTCTTTCTCGTTATTTTGCAGTTTAGGGCTAATTTTACCTAAAATGGATAGGTAATTGCTTGTTTTTAGTAGCTAATGAGTTAATTATGAAATTCTGGTCGTTTAAAAATTTTCCCTAATTTTTCAATTTTTTAATATTATTTTAAGCCGGTAAGAAAATACATTAAATAAGCGATAAATACAAATTTTTCCGGGCTAATTTTAATCTCTAAAATTATGATAATTAAAATCTAGTGATAACATAAATTTTTAGTAATTTATTTTGATTTTTAACAAATTTTTATGATATGAAACGAATTTATTGAATTTTTGAGCTAAAACTTGCAATTTTTGACTTGTAGGGGGCCTTTTTGCATAAAATTTCTTTTGTAAAACCCCTCTCTCTTTTTCCTCAGCCCTAGGATAGCCCCACCTTGTGTGAGACCAGAAATTTCTGGCCTCATTTCTTGAGTTGCCTTCTTGAGTTGAATTTGATAGTTTATGGTTTTATTTTAATTAAAATGAATAAAGTATGATACATTGACTTTTGTGGACTTGACCATGACTTTCCCCACTTGCCCACACCCTCCCCCATTCCTCCTCTGGCCGAAAACCTGCACACCCTCTTCTTCCTCTCTTTTCTTTTCATTTTCCTTCAATTTCTTAAAGAAAACATATCAAAATCCACACTTTATTCAAAAATCCAAACAAAATCCTTATGCTATCCTTTCCTTAGCCATTCTTGCTTGGATCTTGGTGCTTGAGGCCATCAATTGGAACAAAATTTTCTTGCTTGATCCATAGATCAAGAGGTATAATTCTCATCAAATTATTTTCTTTTGCTAAATTCCTTTAATTGTATGGTTTAGTGTTAAAAAGCTTAGCTAATTCCTAATCTAGTTTATAAAAGAATAGTTGTAATAAACTAGGGTTTGGAACCATGATGGTTAATTAAGTTGTTTTATAGTTAATCTAGTTGTTAATGAACTAATCTATATGGTTACCTTGTTATGTAGTCTTCTAATTGTGTTAATTTAGTTAACTTTAAAAGTTCGATTTTAGTTGTAATTGTCGTTTTAGGAATTTCAAGAGAGGGTTAGTGTATGGAATTGAGTTGTGGAGCTTGATTAGTGAGTTGATTAAGGTTTAGAAAATATTATTTAGTTGATTGAACCTAATTTGTTATCTAGTATTTTGCTAACTTAAATCTAAGAGGTGAACTTGCTAATTGGGTTTGAAATTAGTGTTAATTAAGTTTTTCAAGTATGGATTTTGATTTGCAATTGCTTTTGAGAAAATTCAAGAATTGGTGGTTATGGAAAATAGGATTGGAATCATTGCTATTGTGTTGTAATTAGTGTTTGTAGATTGCTTGTAGTGTGCTTGGGTAATTATGCTTTATTGTAGTCGTTTTGTCGCAAATCGGCGATTGTTGCACCGATTTTTGGAATGTATCTGCTTACTAGATTTTTATTATAATTAATTGGTGAATTATTTGTGTTACCTTGGGGATGTTTTTAGCATCTCCTATGACATTTAGGATGCGTGAGTGTGGCTTTTCGAGTAGTCGGGTTTTAGTTTTGCCGGGCGACCAAATCGGCGTTTTTTGGCAGTTTTTGCGATTTTCGCGTGTGTTCCGCGCACTTTGTGCACGTTGTACCTAGCTAGCGAACCTTAGTAGTTTCGTTGGGGTTTTGCGTCGTTCTTGATATGTAACCTTATATTTGGTATTGATGTAAATTCCAGGTTCGGTCGCGGAAACGTCAGACGCGGCGCGAAAGGGAAAGGCGGTGATTGGACACAGCTAGCCAGGGATCCCGATGAGTAGATTTAACATCTACGGGGAACGATCGTTTGGATGGCGCAAGTCGCCCGATAGATTTAGTAAATTGAAAAATAGTAAACTGGATAACCACTTGTGACATTAGAATAATAATACTGGCATGATAATTGCTGCAATTAGATCAATATGTTATACCCATATACGCAAACTCAATTGTAGGACACATGCACCATTACCAGGTTTTTATATGCAGCACGAGCACTATTCATGCTTACACACACACCCTGGTAATTGCCATGCCACCACACTAGATAACTTTTAAATTGAAACCTTTTACTAATTGATACTTAAACTGGTACTATTGCCTTTAATTCCTTAAAAATGAAACCGTAGTATTGCTATTCATGTGCATGTACTTCATCATACTAATTGTTCATGCTTAATACATTAATCACACATCGCAACTTGATTATTGATATCATACGCATTCATTATCATTGATATATGCACTTATGAGGATTTCTTGAGATTTTATGATATTGCTGGATTTCGGGGGAAAGCCGCAAAATTTCTAAACTTATTATACTTTTAAAATATGTAAATTGCGGTTTTCTAGTGATGTAAGTGTCGTCCACCATGAGTTTGCTGTGGATTTGGAAATCCGTGTCGAGGAGTGGAGGAACCGGCACGGGTACATGGTGGGCCCGGTAAGGTACCCCGGGGCAAGAGGAATGTGGTGATGACGTTGAGCCTGGCAGGGGACGGATTACCTACCGGTGACTGTTTGGGACGGCGGATATCCAGAGGATACCGACCGTGGCCGCTAGATGATGAGATATTGATATTTGAGATGGGTCAGCCGGACGGCTGAGGCCAGAGATACATTTATGAGATTTGAGACAACTTTTGGGTATCGTTGCTGGACACCGGTTCTCGTCGATTCTTTGAGTATTATACTGGCATTCTAAAAGAGTTTCAAAAACAAAAAGAGATAAAATGTTTCTTATATATACCTATTGAGGCCTCAGATATTCATGTTGCATACATATTAGTACACTGATGTTGTATACACACCTGCTAGTGCATCCCGTCATACCTGTATTTTAGATGCTAGGATGCTTGTGTGCATGCATACGATAGCCTTTGTAGATGTTATTTATTACTCACGAGTTGGCAACTCACCCCCGTTGTGCCATAGCCTGTTGCAGGTCCGCTCCGTCAGTTCAGTAGCGGCGGGTGCGCTTGTTTCTTTTGCCTCTTTTGCCTGGACTCGAGATTTGCTCATAGGTGGGTTATGTTATTATTTTTGTACCACCTTGTATATTCTTTGTATCTAGTGTACTCCATCTACTGTTTCTACCAGATTTATTGTATATTGACCTAGAGATGAGACTGCGAGGTTTGTAGACTTTTATGCTGTATTTTGGGGTCGAGCTCACTTGAGCCGACATGCTACTTTTTTCATGCTTCCTTATGATTATTATGCTTGTTGTCATTTACATTGCGTGGGATTTATGACCGCCTTATGGAGAAGAGCTAGCTCCCGCTTGGGGATGCCTTATTTGTTGGTTTTACATATATTCTTGTTGTACCCATTTTTGGGGGCCAGTATTTACAAAGGAGACTCTGCCGAAATTTTCGGAAAAATTAGTATTGTTTTTAAAAAAAGGGTTTTACATGACTTATTTGATAAACTTGCTTTCAAATGTTTGGGTTTTCTTCACTCTTTTGCTTCATTGGTTTTGTTTTCTGGGCTTTGGCTTACTTATTTTACGGACGCCTTTAGACGTTTCGTAAACTTAAGTGCCAGTCACGTTCCGTACCCTGCGGGTCGTGACAAAGTTGGTATCAGAGCGATAGGTTTTACCTTTTTGAGTGTAGGATGACCCTTGGTAGATGGAGTAAGTGACTTAAGCAGGGTAACGTAGCGTGCGTATGTCCGCGGCATACTTGCGATACGGTACTCCGCCTAAGTGACTTTAGGATACTTGCTTGAAAAATTCCTTCTTCAATTCCGTGTATCCTATGATCCTATTGCACTGTTCTTACTATCCGTTATCCTGTAACAGCCACTATGCCACCGAAGGCTACGAGGGCACAGAGGGCTGCCGCCAGAGACGAGATTCGAGCTGGCTCGTCCGAAACTAGGACTGAGCAGGGTGGTATGCCTACGCCGCAGGGACAGACCGATCCACCTTCCCCAGGCCGTATGGATAGGCTCGAGACTGGTATGGAGGAGTTGCGACAGATGATGGGAGGCATGCAGGAGCTGCGTCAGATGGTAGGATCCCTAGTTGCAGCCAGTCGTACACCGAGGCCGGATGACGTACCTACTACATCACAGACGACCATGATACCTGCTCCTACTACTACCACCGTGGCCATTCCGGTTTCACTACAGGATTTCATGAGGCTGAGACCTCCAGTATTCACCGGCACCGAGGCAGCGGAGGACCCACAGACGTTCCTTGACAGTTTAGCCAGGATCTGCCGTTCGCTGAGATGTTCGGATGATCGATGGGTAGAGCTTGCGAGTTTCCGACTAGAGGGTCTCGCGCAGACATGGTGGGAGTCAGTCTTGAGAGGTCGAGCTGCAGATCTACCGCCTATGACTTGGGTCGAGTTTACAGCGGTCTTTCTAGCCCGTTTCCTTCCAGAGAGCGTTCGTGACGCCAGAGCTCGCAGCTTCGAGGCCTTAGTCAAGACACCTGGGATGACGGTGTCTGAGTATGACATCCAGTTTACACAGTTATCCCGATATGCTCAGTATTTGGTGGATACCGAGGAGAAGATGGTGAAGAGGTTCGTACAGGGACTTGATGCCCAGCTATATCTTGCAATTGGCGCCCAGCACTACGACACTTATTCAGCTGCTATGGATACGGCATTGCGGATGGAGGCACGCATATCGCGGACTTCGACCGTTTCTGGGCCGAAGAGGATTCGCACCGAGGTACCGTCTCAGAGGCAGCGCGCCAGATTCTTTCCGAGAGATAGGCCTGGCAGAGGATTTGGGCGGGGACAGTTATATGGTTCTTATCCCCAGGGGCAGCAGCCGTCGCCAGGATGTTTTGGGTGCGGGAGTCTGCACCATCTTGTCAGAGACTGTCCGGTGAGACGACAGGGAGCAGCGAAAGTTCCGCATGTGACCCTACCACCGTCACCACCCCCTCCTCAGAGAGCCCTACTCCCTACCCCAGGCGATGCTCCACGCCAGTTAGGTGCACCCAGAGGCCGTGGACGCGGCGGTCCTGTTCAGAGAGGACGAGGAGGCAGAGGCCGAGGTCGAGGTCAGCCCGCTATCGGTGGAGGACAGGCCCGAGTTTTTGCTTTGACACCGCAGGATGCGCAGGCATCCAATGCCGTTATGACAGGTACCTTGCCAGTTTGTTCTTTCGACGCACGGGTATTATTCGACCCAGGTTCCACACATTCGTACGTCTCTACACACTTTGCACCGATGTTGGACCGTAAGTCGTCGTCGTTAGATCTTCCGCTTGTTGTTAGTACTCCGGTAGGCGAGTCGTTTGTCGCTCGGTTTGTATTTCGTTTGTGTTCCGTTCGTATCGGGGAGAGGGATTCATCAGTTGATTTGATACTCCTCGATATGTTGGACTTTGATGTGCTTCTGGGCATGGATTGGCTAGCCACTTGTTATGCTTCGGTGGACTGCCGTGAAAAGGCAGTCAGATTTAGCTTTCCGGGAGAGCCAGTCCTTGTTATTCAGGGAGACCGCAGTGTCGCCCTTCCCAGCTTAATTTCGTCTCTTCGCGCTGGTCAGCTCTTGCGGAAGGGATGTCAGGGATTCTTAGCGTCTATTTGTGATACTCGAGCTGCAGAGGTTCCGTTAGACCGGGTCCCGATAGTTTGTGAGTTCCCTGATGTTTTCCCTGATGAACTACTTGGGCTACCGCCTGAGCGCGATGTTGAGTTCTGCATTGATTTGATTCCCGGTTCGGGGCCTATTTCTATACCGCCTTATCGGATGGCCCCGGCAGAGCTTCGAGAGCTGAAGGATCAGTTGCAGGACTTGTTGGATAAGGGGCTCTTTTCGAATGAGTGTTTCTCCGTGGGGTGCTCCGGTCCTGTTTGTCAAGAAGAAGGATGGAAGTTTGCGCTTATGTATCGACTACCGCCAGCTGAACAAAGTTACCGTTCGGAACAGGTATCCGTTGCCGCGCATTAATGATTTGTTCGACCAGCTTCAGGGTGCGGGGTATTTTCGAGGATCGACTTGCGATCAGGATACCATCAGCTGCGAGTTCGACAGGAGGATATACCGAGGACAGCTTTCCGCACACGCTATGGCCATTACGAGTTTTTGGTGATGTCGTTCGGACTCACCAACGCCCCGGCAGCATTCATGGATTTGATGAACCGTACATTTAGGCCGTATCTTGACTTATTCATCATCGTATTTATCGACGATATCTTGGTGTACTCCCGGAGCAGAGAGGAGCACGAGCAGCACTTGCGGATTACGTTACAGACTCTGAGGGAGCACCAGCTGTTCGCGAAATTCTCCAAGTGTGCATTCTGGCTGGACAGCATCGGATTCTTGGGTCACGTGGTTACGAGAGACGGCATTTGTGTGGACCCGAAGAAGATTGAGGCTGTTCAGCAGTGGCCCCGACCTACATCGGTTACTGAGATCCGTAGTTTTCTAGGCTTGGCGGGCTACTACAGGCGTTTTGTTCAGGACTTCTCCCGTATAGCTGCACCGTTGACCAGTTTGACCCGGAAGGGAGTTCCTTTCGTTTGGACCGAGGAGTGCGAGCGCAGTTTTCAGCAGCTACGGACTTGTTTGACTACGGCGCCGGTATTATCTTTACCTTCGGGATCAGGCGGATTTGTTGTCTACTGTGATGCTTCGCGAGTGGGATTAGGATGCGTTTTGATGCAGCATGGCCGGGTGATCGCTTATGCTTCTCGGCAGTTGAAGAAGCATGAACAGAACTACCCCACTCATGATTTGGAGATGGCTGCAGTGGTCTTTGCACTGAAGATTTGGCGACATTACCTTTACGGCGAGTCGTGTCAGATATTCACCGATCACAAGAGCTTAAAGTACATATTTCAGCAGCGAGACCTGAACCTCAGACAGCGTCGTTGGATGGAGTTGGTGAAAGACTACGACTGCGAGATCTTATATCACCCCGGCAAGGCGAATGTGGTGGCAGATGCGTTGAGTAGGAGGCCCGGGGGTAGTCTATCCTTTTTGCGCGTAGTTCAGAGGCAGTCGTCAGCAGATTGGCAGATGTTATGCGACAGCCGAGTTGAGTTCGAGTTCACTCAGACAGGGGGACAGCTCGCGCATGTTCGTGCACGCCCACAGTTGCTTGACCGTATATATGAGGCACAGCGCAGTGACGACCGTTGCTCAGAGATCATGGCACAGATGGGACAGGGCAGATTTTCCGAGTTCATGGTTGACGATCAGGGGATTTTACGATATGGATCTAGACTGTGCGTACCAGGTGCTGATGGATTGCGACGCGACATTCTTGAGGAGGCACACCGATCAGTGTATAGTGTCCACCCCGGTTCCACCAAGATGTACCATGATATGAGAGAGACCTACTGGTGGGACGGGATGAAGAGGGACATTGCGGAGTTCATTTCGAGATGCCTGACTTGTCAGCAAGTCAAGGCCGAGCACCAGAGGCCCGCAGGAGAGCTACAGCCGTTACCCATTCCGGAGTGGAAATGGGAACAGATTTCGATGGACTTCGTTGTGGGTCTACCCAGGACCAGTCGAGGGTACGACTCCATCTGGGTGATCGTGGATAGATTGACGAAAGCAGCTCACTTCCTTCCAGTGAAGACGACTTTCAGCTTCGCTCAGTATGCTCAGCTCTATATTGACGAGATCGTGCGACTACATGGCGTACCGACTTATATCGTGTCAGATCGAGGCACTCAGTTCACCAGCCGACTTTGGCAGAGACTTCAGGAGGCTTTGGGCACTCGTTTGAGCTTCAGCACAGCGTTTCATCCGCAGACAGACGGACAGTCAGAGCGGACCATTCAGACTCTCGAGGACATGCTCAGAGCGTGCGTTTTAGACATTGGTGGTAGCTGGGATCGTCATTTACCTCTAGTGGAGTTCTCCTACAACAACAGCTTCCAGGATACGATTCAGATGGCACCTTTCGAGGCATTGTATGGGAGGAGATGCAGATCGCCCGTTTGTTGGACAGAGCTCAGCGAGAGCAGCATTTTGGGGCCGCAGCTTGTTGAGGAGACGACAGCAAAGATACAGTTGATCCGAGACCGGATGAGAGCGGCTCAGAGCAGGCAGAAATCGTATGCAGACAGGCGCCATCGCAGGTTAGAGTTCGCAGTTGGCGACCATGTTTTTCTGAAAGTCTCCCCGATGAAGGGCGTGATGCGTTTTGGGCGAAAGGGGAAGCTTAGCCCTAGATTCGTAGGTCCCTTCGAGATCCTCGAGCGGGTTGGCGCTGTTGCATATCGTTTGGCTCTTCCTCCCAGCTTTCCCGATGTTCACCCCGTCTTCCATGTTTCGATGCTCCGCAAGTACGTTCACGACCCTTCGCATGCGATTCAGCACCCGACAGTCCAGCAAGAGCGCGACCTTTCATTTACAGAGCAGCCGGTGGCCATCCTGGATCGGCAGGTGAAGAAGTTGAGATCGAAGATTATACCAACCGTCAAGGTCCTTTGGCGTAGCCCGAGCAGCGAGGAGGTTACCTGGGAGACCGAGGGCGAGATGAGGAAGAAATATCCCCATCTCTTTGAAGGTACGCGTAGCTATATTTTTAAATTCGGGGACCGAATTTCTTTAAGGGGGGAAGATTGTAGCGTCTTGAAAAGTCGTTTTGGTGTTTTCCTGAAATTCGGTGAAAATTCGGTATTTTTCCGAAAACCGTCTTTCTCGTTATTTTGCAGTTTAGGGCTAATTTTACCTAAAATGGATAGGTAATTGCTTGTTTTTAGTAGCTAATGAGTTAATTATGAAATTCTGGTCGTTTAAAAATTTTCCCTAATTTTTCAATTTTTTAATATTATTTTAAGCCGGTAAGAAAATACATTAAATAAGCGATAAATACAAATTTTTCCGGGCTAATTTTAATCTCTAAAATTATGATAATTAAAATCTAGTGATAACATAAATTTTTAGTAATTTATTTTGATTTTTAACAAATTTTTATGATATGAAACGAATTTATTGAATTTTTGAGCTAAAACTTGCAATTTTTTACTTGTAGGGGGCCTTTTTGTATAAAATTTCTTTTGTAAAACCCCTCTCTCTTTTTCCTCAGCCCTAGGACAGCCCCACCTTGTGTGAGACCAGAAATTTCTGGCCTCATTTCTTGAGTTGCCTTCTTGAGTTGAATTTGATAGTTTATGGTTTTATTTTAATTAAAATGAATAAAGTATGATACATTGACTTTTGTGGACTTGACCATGACTTTCCCCACTTGCTCACACCCTCCCCCATTCCTCCTCTGGCCGAAAACCTGCACACCCTCTTCTTCCTTTCTTTTCTTTTCATTTTCCTTCAATTTCTTCAAGAAAACATATCAAAATCCACACTTTATTCAAAAATCCAAACAAAATCCTTATGCTATCCTTTCCTTAGCCATTCTTGCTTGGATCTTGGTGCTTGAGGCCATCAATTGAAGCAAAATTTTCTTGCTTGATCCATAGATCAAGAGGTATAATTCTCATCAAATTACTTTCTTTTGCTAAATTCCTTTAATTGTATGGTTTAGTGTTAAAAAGCTTAGCTAATTCCTAATCTAGTTTATAAAAGAATAGTTGTAATAAACTAGGGTTTTGAACCATGATGGTTAATTAAGTTGTTTTATAGTTAATCTAGTTGTTAATGAACTAATCTATATGGTTACCTTGTTATGTAGTCTTCTAATTGTGTTAATTTAGTTAACTTTAAAAGTTCGATTTTAGTTGTAATTGTCGTTTTAGGAATTTCAAGAGAGGGTTAGTGTATGGAATTGAGTTGTGAAGCTTGATTAGTGAGTTGATTAAGGTTTAGAAAACATTATTTAGTTGATTGAACCTAATTTGTTATCTAGTATTTTGCTAACCTAAATCTAAGAGGTGAACTTGCTAATTGGGTTTGAAATTAGTGTTAATTAAGTTTTTCAAGTATGGATTTTGATTTGCAATTGCTTTTGAGAAAATTCAAGAATTGGTGGTTATGGAAAATAGGATTGGAATCATTGCTATTGTGTTGTAATTAGTGTTTGTAGATTGCTTGTAGTGTGCTTGGGTAATTATGCTTTATTGTAGTCGTTTTGTCGCAAATCGGCGATTGTTGCACCGATTTTTGGAATGTATCTGCTTACTAGATTTTTATTATAATTAATTGGTGAATTATTTGTGTTACCTTGGGGATGTTTTTAGCATCTCCTATGACGTTTAGGATGCGTGAGTGTGGCTTTTCGAGTAGTCGGGTTTTAGTTTTGCCGGGCGACCAAATCGGCGTTTTTTGGCAGTTTATGCGATTTTCGCGTGTGTTCCGCGCACTTTGTGCACGTTGTACCTAGCTAGCGAACCTTAGTAGTTTCGTTGGGGTTTTGCGTCGTTCTTGATATGTAACCTTATATTTGGTATTGATGTAAATTCCAGGTTCGGTCGCGGAAACGTCAGACGCGGCGCGAAAGGGAAAGGCGGTGATTGGACACAGCTAGCCAGGGATCCCGGTGAGTAGATTTAACATCTACGGGGAACGATCGTTTGGATGGCGCAAGTCGCCCGATAGATTTAGTAAATTGAAAAATAGTAAACTGGATAACCACTTGTGACATTAGAATAATAATACTGGCATGATAATTGCTGCAATTAGATCAATATGTTATACCCATATACGCAAACTCAATTGTAGGACACATGCACCATTACCAGGTTTTTAAATGCAGCACGAGCACTATTCATGCTTACACACACACCCTGGTAATTGCCATGCCACCACACTAGATAACTTTTAAATTGAAACCTTTTACTAATTGATACTTAAACTGGTACTATTGCCTTTAATTCCTTAAAAATGAAACCGTAGTATTGCTATTCATGTGCATGTACTTCATCATACTAATTGTTCATGCTTAATACATTAATCACACATCGCAACTTGATTATTGATATCATACGCATTCATTATCATTGATATATGCACTTATGAGGATTTCTTGAGATTTTATGATATTGCTGGATTTCGGGGGAAAGCCGCAAAATTTCTAAACTTATTATATTTTTAAAATATGTAAATTGCGGTTTTCTAGTGATGTAAGTGTCGTCCACCATGAGTTTGTTATGGATTTGGAAATCCGTGTCGAGGAGTGGAGGAACCGGCACGGGTACATGGTGGGCCCGGTAAGGTACCCCGGGGCAAGAGGAATGTGGTGATGACGTTGAGCCTGGCAGGGGACGGATTACCTACCGGTGACTGTTTGGGACGGCGGATATCCAGAGGATACCGACCGTGGCCGCTAGATGATGAGATATTGATATTTGAGATGGGTCAGCCGGACGGCTGAGGCCAGAGATACATTTATGAGATTTGAGACAACTTTTGGGTGTCGTTGCTGGACACCGGTTCTCGTCGATTCTTTGAGTATTATACTGGCATTCTAAAAGAGTTTCAAAAACAAAAAGAGATAAAATATTTCTTATATATACCTATTGAGGCCTCAGATATTCATGTTGCATACATATTAGTACACTGATGTTGTATACACACCTGCTAGTGCATCCCGTCATACCTGTGTTTTAGATGCTAGGATGCTTGTGTGCATGCATACGATAACCTTTGTAGATGTTATTTATTACTCACGAGTTGGCAACTCACCCCCGTTGTGCCATAGCCTGTTGCAGGTCTGCTCCATCAGTTCAGTAGCGGCGGGTGCGCTTGTTTCTTTTGCCTCTTTTGCCTGGACTCGAGATTTGCTCATAGGTGGGTTATGTTATTATTTTTGTACCACCTTGTATATTCTTTGTATCTAGTGTACTCCATCTACTGTTTCTACCAGATTTATTGTATATTGACCTAGAGATGAGACTGTGAGGTTTGTAGACTCTTATGCTGTATTTTGGGGTCGAGCTCACTTGAGCCGACATGCTACTTTTTTCATGCTTCCTTATGATTATTATGCTTGTTGTCATTTACATTGCGTGGGATTTGTGACCGCCTTATGGCGAAGAGCTAGCTCCCGCTTGGGGATGCCTTATTTGTTGGTTTTACATATATTCTTGTTGTACCCATTTTTGGGGGCCAGTATTTACAAAGGAGACTCTGCCGAAATTTTCGGAAAAATTAGTATTGTTTTTTAAAAAAGGGTTTTACATGACTTATTTGATAAACTTGCTTTCAAATGTTTGGGTTTTCTTCACTCTTTTGCTTCATTGGTTTTGTTTTCTGGGCTTTGGCTTACTTATTTTACGGACGCCTTTAGACGTTTCGTAAACTTAAGTGCCAGTCACGTTCCGTACCCTGCCGGTCGTGACAAGTAGAAAACATCAACAGGTAGAAATCGAATAACAACGATTTCCTAGGTCAACTATATCATAAACGTAATACTATGATATCTAGGGTGACCGTGTCATCATATGTGCCAACAATATACTCAAAGTCTATATGCATGTGGATATCATCCAACCATGTAATCAATGTATGTGTGCATGTGGATCTCGTCCACGTGTCAACCAATGGTATAACAATATCATGCATGTAAATATCATAAAAGCATATGTATGTAAACATGAGGATATAAATCAACGTGTGTCCCTCGCGAGACATCAAAATCATGGAACCTGGGTGTCTAACATCGACGCTCGAAAACATCATGAAACCCGTGTCCAGCATCAACACGTAAATCCTCATATATCTCGGGCTCCATCAGTCCGGATCGGCCCTCGGACTCCATCAGCGGGATCGTCCCGCAGGCTCAGGAAGACGGGTCGAACCCTATCTATCTCTCGACTCCGGTCGGTATCCTCCGGATAACCGCCAGGTCCAACCAATCACCGGTAGGTAGTAGTCCCTCTGCCAGGCTCATCGTCATCCCCATAAAATCTCTCTCTCGCCCTAGGATACCATACCGGGTCCACCATATACCCGCAGACGGTTCCTCCACTCCTCGAATAGGGTCTCGAAAAAAAATCTCGGAACTGAGAAAACTCATGGTGGACATCTCGAAATATCATATCAAGAGAAACCGGATTTTTAAAACAATGCATACTTTCTTTTGAAATAACCACGGATCTCAAACCCAGAAATCTCATGAAAACTGCATCTCAGTGCATATAATCGTAAAGCATGTTGTATGCGACATAACAGAAATGTAAGCATATCCATATATCATGCAGCATGAAACAGTGATGTGAACATAGTAAGTAAATCAAGCAAAGAGTCGTATCATGATGCATCAATTGTACTGTGTAGTGACATGGCAATTATCAATGATGAAGTGTGTGAGCCGGCAATCTGTATACGTGTAACATATGCATCATAAATAATGGTGTAAGTGTACTAGCACGGGTATATGAAATGCAATGAGAATAATATGAATGCGGCATAAGGTAAATCATTAGCTAAAAGCTATGAGGTATACATATCTAACATTATCGAGTCGGTGAATCTACCCATCGGCATCTAGCCTCACGACATCACGTACGGTATAATCCATCGTACGACATCCTCTAGTCATGGGTATGGATCAAACATCAAGTCAAACTCATCACGTACAGAAAATCAATATACGGCGGCATTAAACCAATAGGGATCCTATCAACCTATATGACAATGAGGGTACGGCCTAATGCCACGTACGGCCTATCATTCATGATTCACAACATGTATACATATATATATATATATCCATATACCTATGTCCCAAGTCACATCCATAACAATCTTATATCAGCGGACCGACAAGGTATCAATCATCTCAATCGACTCCAATCCGTATACCAACATATCATCGTATCACATGTCAAATCGTATTCTCATTTCATCACATTTATATCTCACATAAGGTCAATTTACAAATACATTTTACCCTTACTATAAGCATACATATCTAATCTAACATACACACCTAAACTGTACAATCAGTTTTAAAAAGATGCAAATCGTAGTTTTGAAAGTAGGGGCTACGGTGTTTTTAAGAAAAAGATATCATTTAAAAATCCGTAATGTCCCTCTAGGTATCTGTTTTAAAAGATGCATACAATTCTTCAGTTTGGAAATAGGTATGGTTCGGATGACACATTTCCGTCGGCTATCTAGTCTTATAGTATCCAATACAGCAATATCATCGAACATCATCCTCGAATCCCGTCATCACATATTAACCATATCACATCACTTCTAACTATCCTTTTAGCCAAATCCCTTGTTTCCTAATTTAGGTTTCTACGACTGTATCTTATAGATCGGTTTCCATCAAATTGCGGGGGTGCTATACGCCATCCACCCGACTTCCCCCATAGATATTGATCTACTCACATTTGTCTTTGCTTGCCGAAGTCGATGACGCCATGCTCCGTCGCCTCGGAATCCACGCAAAGGTACCTACAATCACGATACCATTAAAATCGAGATCGGAAAACCAACATTGCACACGGATCGCCTATAGGTTAGAACCTATAGCCTACGCGTGCAAAAGCAACCAAACAACCCTTATTGTTGACGTACAAACGTCCAGCAACCAAATACAATACCAAATATCAAACCCAAGCATTCCAAAATACGGAAAACATAACCAAAAACCACACCAAAGTGCCCCCATATTTTGACTCAGGTCAAACTAGCTAATTTTGTATATGGAGTTGCTCTAGATATAGGATAACAATGCCCCAGACAAAAAATCACAAGGTTTCCCCATGACTTAGCCGTAATTTGCAGCCTATAGCAATAAATCTGAGGCCTGGACATGGGCTATAGGGCCTGGGTTGCTGTGGTAGGTTCCTATGTGCCTGCACGTGTCTCTGTAATGGCAACTTATTTTATAGGTCTCTCGGGTCATTCCAGATTACAAAACATCATCACAATCTGTCGGAATTCGAATGTCGGGCAACTTCTAAAATCTGGTTTTGAGTTTCTAGTATCCGGTCTTGCCACAAATCATCACCAAGGTCTAATAAACAATCACAACACTTCAATTTACCAATCTCAAGTCAAGTTTCCTACTAAACCCTAACTTGGAACTTCTAAGTTCACCAAAACGACACTTAAACAATTTCTAAACTACACTAAGATGCTAGAAAACTAAAACTAAACTAAGTGAAAGGACTTATACCTCATGGATGCAACCAATCAAAATCCTAGCTTCCCAATGTTATCAAAATCCCACTTTGCTTGGTCCATTGTGTAGAGGATGAAGAGGTGATCATTTTTTGTGAAAGGGGTATAGGGTTTTGGCAAGGTTTTTGAGATGATATTTGGGGTTGAAGGTGGAGGGAAGTGAGCTTGAGGAAGATGAAGAAGGAGATGTAAAACGGTGGGGGAAAGAGAATTGAGGAATCCCCCCCTCTCTCTCACTTATTCTCACACACACTCTCTCTCTCCAAGCATTCTTACCCCTCATCATTATGCCTCCCCCTCACTCTCTCTCCTCAATGATTCCTCTCATTTCTTTCTTTTCTCGCCATAAAAAAACCAACCATAACTAAAACAACACAATGAACATATAACCAAATGAAACATGTCATGGCGCACTAACCATGAAAAACTGTAGAAACACGGATTTGGCTTAATCGCGTTTAGCAGTGCACTAATCGTTTTTTATTTAAACAGCATAAATAAATTTTTAAAATGCCAAATCCTTTAAATATATTTTTAAATGAATAAATCATTTTAATTTCCAATTATTTCAATTATTTCACAATTATTGGTATATATTTATACGCTCTTTCGAAAACCCAAATATTGCAAATCGGGTAGTTTTCGGGAAATATATTATTTTAATATTAAATTCCAAAAATAATTTTTTATATTTTCTGAAATGTTACAATCTTCCCCTCTTAAATAAATTCGGTCTCCGAATTTAAATTTAAACCCCGAAATACTAAAATATTTCAATAAACAGCTTAGATCAACGGGGCTCCGAAACCACGGAAGACAAAGAAATACCACAGCGCATCGCGTGCGCCTGAAAACGAGTTTGAAACTCAAAATCGAACTCCATCAAGCGTCACGCAAATCACCGGATTTGCACGCATATCATCGGAGTTACAATAGGGATACAGATTTCGAAATCCACTACTTAAATCCAATATACACTAGTCAAATACTATAATACGTGTATAGTATGTATCCTTGGAAAAACTTTCAAAAACTGATCAAAACACATGCAAAATCTTTCCTGAATCACCGTGTGATGCGTAACTCACGGCACAAGTGACGGACGCTCATTTGTAAAATAATAAATATAGTTTCGTATATGTTTTGCTCAAATATACGTCCCGTCCATTTTGAAATATCCCAAAAAGGTTTTCCTTTATAAACGTTCGTGTCGCACACGGACACGTAGGAAATAGTAAGACTATATCTCCTTTTTGAAAACCCCTGGTTAAACTTTTTAATGCATGCTATGTACTCAGGTACTGTCCTCAGATCAGTCATGTTTGTCTACTACATAACATAGTGCCCATCATGAAAACAAGATGCTCAAAAGCAAAATTAGTTTCAAAAGGCGTATCCAACAATCACGTGCGTCTGGTGCACATGGAAATCAAATCCAAATACAAGTGCCACAATATACACAAAAGCCAAAACTAAGTACAATGGGTGTGCACGAAAGCATCTGTCCAGTGCAACGGTTGTGCACGACAATAACATCTAGTGCATCTATAGTGCACGAAGATCTCACTCCAGTGCAACTAACATACACAAATAAACAAAATCCCAATCGAGTGCATCCGGTGTGCATAAAATCATATCTCATATCATGCGCCCAACATACGCGAAAATCTAAATCAAGTGCATCCGTCATACACGAAGGAAATCGAAATCAAGTGCATCCCACATGCACGAATAAAATCTAAGTCAAGTGTATCCAACATGCACGAATGAAATCTCCTTCAAGTGCATCCGATGTGCAAAAAATCCAATATAAAGCGCTTAATATGCGCAAAAATCCAACCCAAGCGCGTCATGTCCATATAAAACATCTAGTGCAGTATCATGCACGAAAAAGAACATCAAGTGCAAACGCGCACAAAAACATATATCTGTTAAAATAAATGCTCAAAGACATAAGTCGGGTGCAACCAATGTACGGAGTATAAATCTAGTTCAACTAATGCATGAATACCCGTCCGGTGCAACAAATGCATGAAATGCAAACCTAGTGCAACTAATGTACGAAATACGAATCTGGTGCGGCAAACTACATAATATAAATCTGGTGCAGCAAATGCACAAAATATAAATCTGGTGCAAAAATTGCACAAAATGAAAATCTAGTGCAACAAATGCACGAAATACGAATCTAGTGCATCAAGTGCACGAAATCCAATCTGGTGCATCAAGTACACAAAATCCAAATATGGTGCATCAAGTGCATGAAATACAAATACAGTGCATCCAGTGCACGAAATACAGATACATTACATCCAGTGCACGAAATACAAATACGGTGCATCAATTTCACAGCGTAAAAACCTTCATGCGCCAATTGCAAAAAACCAAATCAACTGTATGAAATCCACGAATCATAAATATGTGCAGCCAAGGCACAAAATCAATATCAAGTGCAATAACTATGCGCAAAATGTAAATACCCAGTAGGTGCAGTCATGGTGCACGAAATCAATATCAGGAAACTCATCATCAAAACTCAACTCCAAGCGATATAAGCTTGATACTCGGATCACAAACGCAAATCGCAATAAATGACATCGAGGTACACTTTCTACAATGTCGAAAAATGTCGGTGCGCCCAAAACTGGAAGAGCAAGAACATCCGCTTGCCTCCTGCTCTTGGTCTAGCGTCTTTTGTCTCTGAGCCCTCATTTTCTCTTCGGATTACTAATCTCGCAATCCATCGGCTCATCGAACCGATCAAGTGTGCTATCGGGAACGATTCCGTTCTGGCACTCCTCTGGTCATCTCTCGGCCAATTGGTATGACCACTCATAAAGCAGCACGTCTCTGGCGTAGGCCTCTGGCTCTTTGAATACACGTGACACAACTGATCCTTGGTGCAAATCTCATCGCAGTAGTGTCCTGGAAGGAACCTTCTTAAGATCTCTTCCGATCTCTCCTACGCCGAACTATACGTAGGCTGGTACTCTTGCATAATCTTTTCTCACTTTCTGAACATCTGCGTTCTCAGCACAGCATTTCCTTAGGAACTGGTCGTATCCCAACGCCTCTGTATATACATCAGATCTCTAATCTCGACGGGGAGTAACCACAGCTCGTCAGCATCTCACACGAACCTCTTGTTCCACTCGTCTTTATCATCGTCCACTTCGACGTCACGTCACCCTATCTGCGTACTGCAATTGTTCTCGGCTACAGTCAATCTGAAGACTCTCACACGACTCGAAATCACGAACTCGGTATCTTCATCACTCTATAGAAGATATCTAGCCGAACACGTCCTCGGGAGCTCTTCCCAGCTATCGGAGGAATACTCTGTACTCGTCCATCCTCGATCAAATCACAACACATCTGGGTGAGGTCCTTTATCCGAAGCTGGTCAGCTTACTAGTCTCCTATAACATGATATCCGGACGACGTTAAACTTTTCGATCGATTCATCAAAGTCCCACAATTTCCCGAAAAATCAACACCTGAGCAAAATTTAATAATATCCAGCACACGCCACAGTACCTATGGACCAACCGTAGAAGGGCAAACCTAAGTCTCATTGATGGCACCGCTGAACTTCTGCAAACCTTAAGGTTCAGAAGCGGTTCCATGGACATTATGTCGAGTTAAGCTTTCATTCTTCTAGAGGGTCCACAGAATTACTTGCATGTTCCTTCGAATACTTTAAACTTGGAAAAATGGGTTTCTGACATTCGTTCGAACTTTTTAACTTTGCCTGGACGACATGTGAATATCCTTCTTCTCTCAACTCAAGGTAGACTAGCTATCACCTATCGCAGCTCTTCCTGAAAGCTCCAGCGATCTCAGCTCGTAAACTCTGAAAGCGAAATCACATCAATCACAGCAACAGCTGGGTCATCTGTCTGCATGGTAGACGACATCACAATCTCTGAGGTATGTTGTACATCAACAGTCCTCTCGCAATTGGAAGTCTCTATCAATGGCCCGATCAACCGGTGCAAAACCATACACTCGCCTCAACAAGTGGTCACAACACAAACACTATATCGAGACGTTCCCATGTCACCAGAAAACACAATGGTCAGTTCTCGTCCACGAAGCGCTCGCCTTGACCGCATCACTAGCAGCAGCTCAATCTATGCTCAAACCATGGTGACAGGAACCTCAAGCATGTATCGATTAAGGTAGATCAACGGAATGAAAGGAATCAACAGATCCAGAATAGATACATGATCATAAGAAGAAACAGCATCAATGAAAGTATGATCATGGAAACGAACAGAATCTAGTATCTCAAATGGATGTATAACCATGGGTACGAAGAGAATCACAGATCTCAAAATATGTACATCCTAAGGTTTCTTAAATGGAGTATCGTATCATAAATATGTCACGGAACATACGTACGGTACGCCACTCTACTCAAGCTACCTACTCCATCAATCAGGGTCAACCTATGAAACGAAAGATTGGGTCTAATACCCCCCCCGTTCAAGATTAAGTTCCGTAAGGTCAAGCCTAGGTTCCGAAATACATACCCGCCCTAGACTCCGCAAAGTCAAACATAGATTTGAATCAAGGTTAAACCCAGTGCTCTGATACCAACATTGTCACGACCTGAAATTTAGCTTGTGTCCGGCACTTAAATCACGTTATGTCTAAAGGCGTAACGGAATTTAAGCCGAAACCCAGAAATCTAAACCCTTTTAAGAAAATAAAAGAGGTGAAGTTTTGAATAAAGGTAGGCTGAAATCATTGTTTTCTAAATGCATAAGTAAAAGAACAGGAAAAATGCAAGTGGAATTATCTGTTGAAAAATATGTTTCGTCTTTTAAAAATTTGGGCAGAACCTCCTTTGTATTTTTTTGATCCAAAACCACAATACATGATAATATAAAGGCATTCCCAAGTGGGAGCTAGCTCTTCGCCAATCAGTGGATCCATAACCACGCAAAGTATAAATGTAAGTATATGACGCCCAACGGCGAAGTTCATCACAAAAGAAAAAGAAATAAGCAGGAAAACAAAACCTCAAGTAGCGGAAAGCCCCTCGCTCTAAGTCTCACAACCACAAGTCTCACTAAGTCTCAATACTTATACAATTACTACTTTTGATTGATGGAGTGGACTAGATGTTAGTTGTATGTATGCCCTAGAGGCCAGTATTGTACAGATGATGTATATTATATTGGATGCTTGGACATATATAGAGATGACTTTCTTGCTCGATATGATAGTATGCTATCTGGTTGCACTTTATCTTAACATGTACACTAGTCTCTTTAAATTGTCTTATAGTTACATGTTGGTAAAGCCATTAGGATTTGTACTTTACTACCTGGACTATGATGCAGATCATACTAGTGGGGACATGGTAGTCCATAGGTACATCCTTCAAGGTCCCTAGTCGTGGGTGTATCGAGACGGGGCATCGATATACCAGTGTGGACTAGCGTATACGCTTCTCGACCCATGAGATGGGCGATGGATGATCCCATATCCATTGGTGTTTGACATCAGAGATGGTATACGGGTGCTCAGTGGAGACTGGGTACACTGGTCGGACTCGCCGAGAACTCCCAGATGGTATTATACCTCACGTCAGATGGCAGTTCTCAGGTGACACTTGTACAGGTTAGTCTGTAGACCCGAGATCGTCATAGAGTCTTGTGTGATTGCCACTGTGCTTTGATCTCCACCTTACCACGTCCATGAGGGTCTGCAAAACGGTGGTCTTTGGGTACAGTCCCGAGTCACATGGAGGCAATGAGCGATAGGAGGGGTTTCGTCTCTCCCGGTATTGGGGGTTGATGTTGCGCTGTGCTCGATTGGCCGTGACAGGGAAGTCCCTGGCCAGGGCTGATCAGAGATTTACTGGTAAGTGTTACCAGTAGTTTCTCGACCCGTTATGAGCCTCACATCGGCACGACTTATCGGTTATTGTGGTCTGACGTATACCACCCCTAGACTTGATATGCGACATATCAGACGAACAGACCGGACTGTACGGTAAGTGTTACTGGTTGGATTCACAGGAGTGTGAGCGGGCTAGCTCGTCGATCTTCTGATCGCTCAATACCCGGGTGGCCGTTACGTTTAGCAGACCGCTTGCGGCTTGTGGGTGCTTGATATGATCATCATCTACTGCCGGCGTATTGACGAGTCTTTAGAGTCCTACGCAGAGGTTTCCTGGCTCAAGCGAAACGAAATAGGAGCGCATATGAGATATGTGCGGGAGCGAGAATAATGCGTGTATGTGATACCGTATTTCATTCTCATGATGAATGTATCGATTGGTTGTATGCGATATAACCTAGATATCGAATCAAGGATTGATTCGATAAGCCGATACATAGGATACTAGTTGGTTGTATGCGATATGACCGGATCGTTAAATCAAGTGTTGATTTAATGATTTAATGTATAATTATATATTTGATATATTACTTTGCATTAACTAGTATTGGTTCACTTTAAATGGATTTTCTCACTTAATGTGCAAGTTGTATATGCGATATACTTTTGTGCACATGTTTGTATCATGTTTGATGATGCTTGGTCATTTGGTTAAGTGTAAACAATTAAACCTTGGTTAAGTAAATGATTAGGGTTTTTATTTATTCTTTCTTTTATCTTTCTTTTTTTTTTGGAATTAAAAAGAAATGGCAAAAGAAAACAAAAGGGTTGCTTTCATTCTTGAAGCTTGTTGAAGCTTTGACCAAAGTGACCATTTTGTCTTCATGCTTAACCCTAACCATTCATCTAACCTTAGTAAATTCTCTACACCTAACCATGGTTTGCATTATGATAAGTATTCATTTTCTTTTTCATTTTAAAAGACTTATCATAATATTCTTCATCTTCTCCTTCTTCTTCTTCAAGAAAAACCTTGCCTTCATCAATGGCAACTTGAGCAAACAAGTGAGAAATCCAATTCAAAAGTGAACACACCTCCTATTTCTTCACCCTCTAGCTCTTGCCAAGTAGTATAGGGTGTTTTCTTCACAAGTTTCACAACTTGGTGAAGTTGGAGCTTGAACTTGTGTTGCCTCGACGTAGATCATCTTCGGCACGAAGCCGACGAACTTGCCCGCCCATTTCTCCGATGAAGCCGAAGCTTGAGTCCGGGATTCGAGACGGACAGTGAGAGGACGTCTATGTGGAGCTAAGGGAGTGGAAAACCGGATCTACAATGGTTATAGCATCTTTCTTTTAGTTAAGTAGTTAACTAGTTTCTCTTTGTCGCCTAAAATTCTAGTTAACGATCTAGTCTAGGGTTTCTCGGCACCGTAAAATTTGAAATTGGCATGGTTGATGCCTTGTGAGAACTCTTGAGAGTGCCTAGGAACCCTACAGTGGTATCAGAGCCTAGCTAGAGCCTTAGGCGAAGTTTAGACGACGTCTGAAACCCGAATTCACATCGAAACCCTAACACATCATGCTCTCTGGATTTTTTCTAAAAACTGGGATTTTTCCAGATTAAAAATGCTTAAAAAATTCAGCAGGGAATTCTATGAACTACGGTGCAAAATTTACCTCATGAACAGTCAAAGTTGCGGCGGAACCGCGGCAGAAGCTTGGCTTCTGCGGCGGTTCCGCGGCCAACTAATGGGATTTTCCTGTAATATTTGCACAGTAATTCATTATTTCAGCAGCTGAGTTTTATGGGTATTTTTAATATTTATTCAAGAGTTGAATTTTCTGAGGTGTTTTAGAGCCTCGATGTTTCGATCGGATTATCAGATTTTGTCTATGTGGCTTTCCGAATATTTTGGAATATGTTAAAAATTTCGACCGGATGTAAATACCCAATCTTTCCCCTACCGGAAAATATCCAAGTGTTGGATTTTTCTGTAGTTTAAGGACGTTCTGAGTAGTGCAAGTAACGCGATGGTCCCTCTAGAAGACAACAAACCTTAACTCGATTATGTGACCGTCTTGAACTGCCCTTTGAACCTTCGGGTTTGGGGCAGTACGGCGTGCCACATGTGAGGCGTTGGCTTGACCCTTCTACGGCTGGACCGTTGGTACTGAGGCATGAAGTGAATGTCTTTGAACCTATTTCATGTGTTGATCAGAGTCGGGAAAACTTGGGTGTTCGAATGTTCGATCGGAAAGTTTAATATTTTCTATTTATCCGGAATGGGATACAATAATTGGAATTCACAAACAGTTATGAGATAACTGAATGAATGTTATAAATCTAGCGGTTTAGTCTCACTTCATATTGAAAAGAGTTTTCGATAATGGGACTAAAATGCGGGGTTTATAAGTGTTAGGCATGCGATGTCTAAAGAGGTTGCGGATTCCAACTGTTGTAGTTTTACACTTTCTTTTCTGTGACCGTAAGTGTAATATGTGATATCGCCGGTTTCGTTGCTATATGTCAACGACAATTGGGATGCGCATATTTACTTACGTTGATGACATGTGATGTTATGTGTTGCTGGATATGTTATATTGGATTGTCGTGTTTGAATAGCCGGGGGTTTTTATGTGAGATGAGTGTTTTTCATTTTCATTCATGTAAAAACTTGTATGTAATATTCTTTTATTGGGGCACTTCCAGGTTGCGGAAGTTGTCACCTTTTGTATATTATTTACTTTTCCGCATTAGGATAGACCCAAGGAGGGGAGCACAAGTAACCGGGTTCTAGGGTCCAGTGGGAGACCATCTCGAGGAGTCGAGTCCGGGTCTCCTAACCCTAGAATTGGTAGGGTTGCTTGCCGCTCTCGTAGGGGTCTAGGGGTGTGGGATTGGCTATTCATCACGACTGTGGAATCCGTGTTTTATACTGGCTCGTATTGAAAACACGGACGTCCTAGTATATCCAATGTTTCATATGTTTCTTCTGCTGCTTTATCTGTGATGTGATCATGTGATGTTCTGTGATAGATACAGTATATAGTATAAATGATATATTATATAGACGTTACTTATGTTTTGCACCCGCACTAGCCCTGCCCTGCTCTGTCGTTAGTTACCTAACCTAACGGTGCACGAGGGGACATCGAGGCGAATGCGGATGGCATAAGTGTACGTCGTATTTATCTGTGATGTTTTAGGTGACTTAAATGATGGGACTTCATTAATGTGATTAATGAAATAAAAGAAACCAAATGATGTTGTAGAATCAAATTTCAAACAAAACAGGTAGCTACAGTTCTTGCTTTGCATAGCGGTATATATGATATCCCCTGCACCTTATTCGATGAGGAAAGGACCGAGATCCCTTCACCGGGAGTGACTCCTTTAGCAATAACTGGCAGATGCTACACACTCGGTTTGAGTTTTGATTGCTTCTATAGTTTCTGCTTTGCACAGAGATATATATGATATATCCAGCACCTCATTTGACGAGGAAAGGGCCGACGATCCCTTCACCGGGAGTGACCCCTTTAGCAAAACTAGAAAAGCCTCAAAATCACACCATTTTAAAACTTCACTTGATTCTACAACGATATCAAGTTCTTTACGCTCATAGTTTTTCTGAAAAACCTGCGTAGCCCTCCATCATTTCAGATAGATATTATTTAGTATTCGTACTATGTTTGTTGACTTAGTCAAGGCATAGTGTACGGTAGCTAAATAATGTTTATCTGTTACAACATGAGATGTGATTGGATTAGGGCATTCGTACGGCCTTGTTGACTCAGTCAAGGGTCGTGCGGGTGGGTTTAATTCAATCGAGAAATGCACGGGTTGAACTTGACTAGCGATTTATGGTTTGTTGACTTAGTCAAGGTCATAGATCGCTAGGGGCAAAAGCATTATTGGGAATTTCAAGTGTTGAAATTCCCAATGAGATTGCATACCTTCTATGAGATAGTTGGATCCCGATACCCACTGCGAGTAAGAGTTACTCCTGGGAGAGTTTTACACATTACAATTAGCCGATCAAGTAGGTGTCTAGAAAGGTGTTAACGGGGTTACGCCTATGGGAAAACGAGGTTTACATTAATTAGGTTCGTGCGAAAGCACGGGGGACCTCCCTCAAAGTACCGACACTGGCCTGGCTGAAAGATTGGCGAACTTGTAGTGTGTAATTAATCCCGGCTAGTCTTTCCTTTTAGGGTTTGAAGGAAGATTTGAGAAAACCAGTGGGAGCCATCCTGATTAGATAAGATAATAACCAATCTGATCTTGCACGAGCTTACGCTAAAGTGTTTTCTTCTCTCTCTCTCCAGGTAGCGACCATGTCATGCCCTAATAAAGATAATAATATGGATGTATTGACCGAACCCGCATGTTATACTGTGCAGGGGAACGTTGGACCCGTTCTTTCTTATAAGAGTTATAAGACTGAACAGGGAATAGGAGAATATCTAGATTCTCAAGCCGCCCAAAAGAACATGCATGTTGATGCATCTTCTTCGTGTGTGTTAGTCATTGAGAACTGTTTTTCAGTTCACCCTACGTCCTGGGTATTAGATACCGGATCAGGATCCCACATATGTAAGCAGTTACATGGGCTACGGAAAGGTAGAGAACTGGGTAAAGGTGATCATTCCGTTCAAGTAGGGAATGGGGCAAATGTTGCAGCCAAAGCTGTTGGCATATATCACCTGGTATTACCAAATGGTGATACGCTAGTTCTGAATGAGTGCTATTATATACCGAACATGATGTGCAACATTATATCAGTCTCTTTATTAAGTAAAGAAGGATATAATTTTGTAGTAAAGGATAATGTTATGAACATATTCCTAGATCAAAAGTTGATAGCATCAGGCTCGTTACATAATGGCATATTCATTCTCAATCAAAATACAGTCCTCAATATACAAAATACACATAAGAGGAAAAGCTTAGAAATGAAAGAATCCTTCTTGTGGCACTGTAGACTTGGTCATATCAATGAGACACGACTAGCTAAGTTACATAAGAATGGATATTTGAATTCATTCGAATTATCATCTTATGACACTTGCCATTCATGTCTCAAAGGAAAGATGACCAAAACTCCGTTTACGGGACACGGAGAAAGAGTTACTGAACTCTTGGGACTGATACATAGTGATGTATGCGGTCCTATGTCTACACATGCCAGAAATGGTTCTTCCTACTTCATTACATTCACTGACGATCTCTCTAGATTCGGACATGTGTTCCTGATGAAACACAAGTCTGAAGCTTTTGAGAAATTCAGAGAATATAAGCACGAAGTAGAAAAACAAACAGGCAAAAGTATTAAGATCCTTCGATCTGATCGAGGAGGAGAATACTTAAGCAATGAGTTCCTAGATTATCTAAAAGAGAATGGGATTCTCTCTCAGCTTACTCCTCCTTATACACCACAGCACAACGGTGTATCGGAGCGGAGGAATCGCACCCTATTAGATATGGTGCGCTCTATGATGAGTACAGCTGAGTTACCTATTTCCTTCCGGGGGTATGCGCTTGAGACAGCCATATACCTATTGAATCTGGTTCCGTCTAAATCTGTACCTACCACACCATATGAGATATGGAGTGGGAAGAGACCATATTTTAAACGAATTAAGATATGGGGTTGTCCGGCCTATGTCAAAAAGAAAAATCCGGACAAACTCGAGGCACGATCAGTTCTTTGCAAGTTTGTGGGATATCCAAAGAATTCTCAAGGATATTTTTTCTACCAAGCTGAGGAACAAAGAGTGTTTGTTGCTCAACATGCCATCTTTTTGGAAAGGGAATTTCTTGCAAAAGAAATTAGTGGCAAAGAGGTAGAGCTGGAAGAGGTTCCAGCACCACAAACTATAACTAATGATTTAGTAGAACCAGAGGATTCAGTAGTACCCGACGAACCCCAGCCTCTCCGCCGATCTAGTAGGGTTTCTCGTCCACTTGAGAGATACTACGGTTTTCTCATTGACGGTGGAAGCGAAGATTGCATCATGGAGGATGATGACCCAACTAGCTTCGAGCAGGCCATCACGAGTAGGGACTCAGTGAAATGGCTGGATGCTATGCGGTCCAAGATGGAATCCATGTACACCAACAAAGTATGGACTTTGGATGTTGCTCCTGAAGGGGTAAAACCCATCGGGAGCAAGTGGATCTTCAAGAAAAAACTTGGTGTAGATGGGAAAGTGGAGAATTTCAAAGCTAGACTTGTAGCAAAGGGTTTTCGTCAAAGACCAGGTGTGGACTATGACAAAACCTTTTCTCCAGTGGCTATGCTTAAATCCATCCGGATCATGCTTGCCATCGCTGCATATCATGATTATGAAATCTGGCAAATGGATGTTAAGACCGCCTTTCTAGATGGTGATTTAGAAGAGTGCGTGTACATAACTCAGCCAGAGGGCTTCGTAGACAGTGGGAGCAGCGGGAAGGTGTGCAAGCTGCTTAAATCCATTTATGGATTAAAGCAAGCATCGCGGAGTTGGAACATCTGCTTTGACGTCGTTATCAAAGAGTTTGATTTCGTCAAAAACCCAGATGAACCTTGTATCTACAAGAAGGCAGCAGAGAGTAAGGTGGTCTTCCTCGTATTGTACGTGGACGACATACTCTTGATAGGAAATGATATTCCTATGCTGCAATCGGTCAAGCTCTTCTTATCACAAAGATTCTCAATGAAAGATCTTGGTGATGCCTCCTGCATATTGGGAATCAGGATCTATAGAGATATATCCAAACGGATATTGGGATTGTCCCAATCCAGGTACATTGACACCATACTAAAGAGGTTTAGTTTGGAAGAATCCAAGCGTGGGAACTTGCCCACGATTTCTGGAGTCACTCTCTCCAAAGAGATGTCTCCCAAGACTGATTTAGAGAGAGCTCGCATGCAAGGGATACCCTATGCTTCGGCTGTAGGCTCTATCCTGTACGCGATGCTATGTACCAGACCCGATGTTGCATACTCACTAAGTGTAGTGAGTAGGTATCAAGCTGATCCTGGAGAGAGTCACTGGACAGCTGTGAAGAGCATTCTCAAGTACTTACGAAGGACTAAAGAGATGCTCTTGGTGTATGGTAACGGAGAACTCCAAGTGGCGTCCTTTACCGATTCGAGCTTCCAAAGTGATAAAGACGACTCTAATTCGCAGTCGGGATTTGTCTTTATCCTTTACGGAGGGGCGGTTAGCTGGAAGAGTTCTAAGCAGGAAACCGTGACAGACTCGACGATGGAGGCTGAATACATCGCTGCCAACGATGCTGCTAAAGAGGCTGTCTGGATCAAGAAGTTCATTACTGAACTTGGAGTGGTTCCATCCATTGAGCATCCAATACCTTTGTATTGCGATAACAATGGAGCGGTGGCTTTGGCCAAGGAACCCAGGTCCCATCAACGATCCAGGCATATTCTGAGGCGGTATCACCTGATCCGGGAGATAGTTGATCGCCGGGAGATCGAGGTTAGGAGGGTTGACATGCAGAACAACACGGCGGATCCACTCACGAAGGCCATTCCCCATATACAGTTTGAGAGACTCTTCGGGATGCTCGGTATGCGATACTACAGCAGCTGGCCCTAGTGCAAGTGGGAGATTGTTAGTTGTATGTATGCCCTAGAGGCCAGTATTATACAGATGATGTATATTATATTGGATGCTTGGACATATATAGAGATGACTTTCTTGCTCGATATGATAGTATGCTATCTGGTTGCACTTTATCTTAACATGTACACTAGTCTCTTTAAACTATCTTATAGTTACATGTTGGTAAAGCCCTTAGGATTTGTACTTTACTACCTGGACTATGAAGCAGATCATACAAGTGGGGACATGGTAGTCCATAGGTACATCCTTCAAGGTCCCTAGTCGTGGGTGTATCGAGACGGGGCATCGATATACCAGTGTGGACTAGCGTATACGCTTCTCGACCCATGAGATGGGCGATGGATGATCCCATATCCATTAGTGTTTGACATCAGAGATAGTATACGGGTGCTCAGTGGAGACTGAGTACACTGGACGGACTCGCCGAGAACTCCCCGATGGTATTATACCTCACGTCAGATGGCAGTTCTCAGGTGACACTTGTACAGGTTAGTCTGTAGACCCGAGATCGTCATAGAGTCTTGTGTGATTCCCACTGTGCTTTGATCTCCACCTTACCACGTCCATGAGGGCATGCAAAACGGTGGTCTTTGGGTACAGTCCCGACTCACATGGAGGCAATGAGCGATAGGAGGGGTTTCGTCTCTCCCGGTATTGGGGGTTGATGTTGCGCTGTGCTCGATTGGCCGTAACAGGGAAGTCCCTGGCCAGGGCTGATCAGAGATTTACTGGTAAGTGTTACCAGTAGTTTCTCGACCCGTTATGAGCCTCACATCGGCATGACTTATCGGTTATTGGGGTCTGACGTATACCACCCCTAGACTTGATATGCGACATATCAGACGAACAGACCGGACTGTACGGTAAGTGTTACTGGTTGGATTCACAGGAGTGTGAGCGGGCTAGCTCGTCGATCTTCTGATCGCTCAATACCCGGGTGGCCGTTACGTTTAGCAGACCGCTTGCGGCTTGTGGGTGCTTGATATGATCATCATCTACTGCCGGCGTATTGACGAGTCTTTAGAGTCCTACGCAGAGGTTTCCTGGCTCAAGCGAAACGAAATAGGAGCGCATATGAGATATGTGCGGGAGCGAGAATAATGCGTGTATGTGATACCGTATTTCATTCTCGCGATGAATGTATCGATTGGTTGTATGCGATATAACCTAGATATCGAATCAAGGATTGATTCGATAAGCCGATACATAGGATACTAGTTGGTTGTATGCGATATGACCGGATCGTTAAATCAAGTGTTGATTTAATGATTTAATGTATAATTATATATTTGATATATTACTTTGCATTAACTAGTATTGGTTCACTTTAAATGGATTTTCTCACTTAATGTGCAAGTTGTATATGTGATATACTTTTGTGCACATGTTTGTATCATGTTTGATGATGCTTGCTCATTTGGTTAAGTGTAAAGAATTAAACCTTGGTTAAGTAAATGATTATGGTTTTTATTTATTCTTTCTTTTATCTTTCTTTTTAATTTGGATTAAAAAGAAATGGCAAAAGAAAACAAAAGGGTTGCTTTCATTCTTGAAGCTTGTTGAAGCTTCATGAAGCTTTGACCAAAGTGACCATTTTGTCTTCATGCTTAACCCTAACCATTCATCTAACCTTAGTCAATTCTCTATACCTAACCATGGTTTGCATTATGATAAGTATTCATTTTCTTTTTCATTTTAAAAGACTTATCATAATAATCTTCATCTTCTCCTTCTTCTTCTTCAAGAAAAACCTTGCCTTCATCAATGGCAACTTGAGCAAACAAGTGAGAAATCCAATTCAAAAGTGAACCCACCTCCTATTTCTTCACCCTCTAGCTCTTGCCAAGTAGTATAGGGTGTTTTCTTCACAAGTTTCACAACTTGGTGAAGTTGGAGCTTGAACTTGTGTTGCCTCGACGTAGATCATCTTCGGCACGAAGCCGATGACCTTGCCCGCCCATTTCTCCGATGAAGCCGAAGCTTGAGTCCGGGATTCGAGACGGACAGCGAGAGGACGTCTATGTGGAGCTAAGGGAGTGGAGAACCGGATCTAGAAAGGTTGTAGCATCTTTCTTTTAGTTAAGTAGTTAACTAGTTTCTCTTTGTCGCCTAAAATTCTAGTTAACGATCTAGTCTAGGGTTTCTCGGCACCGTAAAATTTGAAATTGGCATGGTTGATGCCTTGTGAGAACTCTTGAGAGTGCCTAGGAACCCTACACTAGATACAACTGGAAATATAAATACAAGAGTGGATACGATACAAATGCCCCACCTACCAAGCAAATCACCCAAATATAGCTATGTGCCAGCGATTCCGCTACTGATCCGTGAGGTCAACCTGCTAGAACTGTGGCACAATGGGGTGAGTTGCCAATTCGTGAGTAGAAAACATCAACAGGTAGAAACCGAATAACAATGATTTCCTAGGTCAACTATATCATAAAGGTAATACTATGATATCTAGGGTGACCGTGTCATCATATGTGCCAATAATATACTCAAAGTCTATATGCATGTGGATATCATCCAACCATGTAATCAATGTATGTGTGCATGTGGATCTCGTCCACGTGTCAACCAATGACACAAAAATATCATGCATATAAATATCATAAAAGCATACGCATGTAAACATGAGGATATATATATATCAACGTGTGTCCCTCACGACACATCAAAATCATGGAAGCTGAGTGACCAATATCGACACTCGAAAACATCATGAAACCCGTGTCGAGCATCGACACGTAAATCCTCATATATCTTGGGCTCAGCCAGTCTGGATCGGCCATCGGGCTCCATCTGCGGAATCGGCCCATGGGCTCCGGCAGACGGGTCGGCCCCTATCCATCTCTCGACTCTGGTCGGTATCCTTCGGATAACCGCCAGGTCCAACCAATCACCAGTAGGTAGTAGTCTCTCTGCCAGGCTCATCGTCATCCCCACAAAATCTCTCTCTCGCCCCGGGATACCATACCGGGTCCACTATGTACCCATAGACGGTTCCTCCACTCCTCGAATCGGGTCTCGAAAACAAATCTCTGAACAGAGAAAACTCATGGTGGACATCTCGAAATATCATATCAAGAGAAACCGGGTTTTTAAAAAAATACATACTTTCTTTTGAAATAAGCATGGATCTCAAATCCAGAAATCTCATGAAAACAACATCTCGGTGCATATAATCATAAAGCATGATTTATGCGACATATAACAGAAATGTAAGTATATCCGTATATCATGTAGCAAAAAACAGTGATGTGAACATAGTAAGTAAATCATGCAAGGAGTCATATCATGATGCAGCAATTCTACTGTGTAGTGACACGGCAATTATCGATGATGAAGTGTGTGAGACGAAAATCTGTGTACGTGTAACATATGCATCATCAATAATGGTGTAAGTGTACTAGCACAGGTATATGAAATGCAATGAGAATAACATGAATGCAGCATATGTTAAATCATCAGCTAAAAGCTATGAGGTATACATATCTAACATGATCGAGTCGGTGAATGTACCCATTGGCATCTAGCCTCACGACATCACGTACGGTATAATCCATCGTACAGCATCCTCTAGTCAAAGGTATGGATCCAACATCAAGTCAAACTCATCACGTACGGAAAATCAATGTACGGCGGCATTAAACCAATAGGGATCCTATGAACCTATATGATAATGAAGGTACGGCCTAATGTCACGTACGACCTATTATTCATGATTCACAATATGTATACATATATATATATATATATATATATATATATCCATATACCTATGTCCCAAGTCACATCCATAACAATCTTATATCAGGGGACCGACAAGGTATCAATCATCTCAATCGACTCGTATCCGTATACCAACATATCATCATATCACACGTCAAATCGTATTCTCTTTTCATCATATTTATATCTTACATATGGTTAATTTACAAATACATTCTACCCTTACTATAAGCATACATATCTAATCTAATATACACACCCGAACCATACAATCAGTTTTTATAAGATGCGAATCATAGTCTTGAAAGTAGGGTCTACGGTGCTTTTAAGGAAAAGATATCATTTAAAAATTCATAACGTCCCTTAAGATATCTGTTTTAAAAGATGCATACGATTCTTCAGTTTGGAAATAGGTATGGTTCGGATGACACATTTACGTCGGCTATCTAGTCTTATAGTATCCAATACAGCAATATCATCGAACATCATCCTCGAATCCCGTCATCACATATTAACCATATCACATCAGTTCTAACTATCCTTTTAGCCATATCCCTAGTTTCTTAATCTTGGTTTCTACGACTGTATCCTATAGATCGGTTTCCATCAAATTGCGGGGGTGCTATACGCCATCCACCCGACTTCTCCCATAGATATAGATCTACTCACATTGTTTCTTGCTTGCCTAAGTCGATGACGCCATGATCCGTCGCCTCGGAATCCATGTAAAGGTACCTACAATAATACACAATCATAATACCATTAAAATCAAGTTCGGAAAACCAACATGGCACACGAATCGCCTATAGGTTAGAACCAATAGCCTACACGTGCAAAAAAAATCAAACAACCCTTATTGTTGATGTACAAACGTCCAGCAACCAAATACAATACCAAATATCAAACCCAAGCATTCCAAAATACGGAGAACATAACCAAAAACCGCACCAAAGTGCTCCTAAATTTTGACTCAGGACAAACTAGCCAATTTTGCATATGGGGTTGCTCTAAATATAGGATAACAATGCCCCAGACCAAAAATCACAAGGTTTCCCTCCGACTTGGCCGCAATTTGCGGCCTATAGCAATAAATCTGCGGCTTGGACTGGGCTATAGGGCCTGGGCTTTTGTTGTAGGTTCCAATGTGCTTGCACGTGTCTCTTTAATGGAAACTTATTTTATAGGTCTCTCGGGTCATTCCAGATTACAAAACATCATCACAATCTGTCGGAATTACAATGTCGGGCAACTTCTAAAATCTGGTTTTGGGTTTCTAGTATCTAGTCTTGCCAAAAATCAGCACCAAGGTCTTATAAACACTCAAAACACTTCAATTTACTAATTTCAAGTCAAGTTTCCCTATAAACCCTAACTTGGAAGTTCTAAGTTCACCAAAACGACACTTAAACAATTCTAAACTACACTAAGATGCTAGAAAACTAAAACTAAACTAAGTGAAGGGACTTATACCTCATGGATGCAACAAAGAAAAACCCTAGCTTCCCAATGTTATCAAAATCCCACTTTGCTTATTCCATTGTGTAGAGGATGGAGAGGTGATCATTTTTTGTGAAAGAGGTATAGGGTTTTGGCAAGGTTTTTCAGATGATATTTGGGGTTGAAGGTGGAGAGAAGTGAGCTTGAGGAAGATGAAGAAGAAGATGTAAAATGGTGGGGGAAAGAGAATTGAGGCAGCCCCCCTCTCTCTCACTTATTCTCACTCTCTCTCTCTCTCTCAGCATGCTTACCCCTCATCATTATGTCCCTCTCTCTCTCCTCAATCCTTTCTTTCATTTCTTTCTTTTCTCACCATAAAAAAACCAACCAAAACTAAAACAACACAATGAACATGTAACCAAATGAAATATGTTATGGTGCACTAACAAAGAAAAACTGTAGAAACACGGATTTGACTTAATCGCGATTAGCAGTGCACTAATAAGGTTTTTATTTAAACTGCATAAATAAATTTTAAAAATACCAAATCCTTTAAATATATTTTTAAATGAATAAATCGTTTTAATTTCCAATTATTTCATAATTATTGGTATATATTTATAACCTCTTTCGAAAACCCCAATTTCGCAAATCGGGCAGTTTTCGGGAAATAGATTATTTTAATATTAATTTCCAAAAATAATATTTTATATTTTCTGAAATGTTACACCGGTATTGGGGGTTGATTTTGCGTTGTGCTCGATTGGCTATAACAGGAAGTCCCTGGCCAGGGCTGATATGGAGATCTACTTGTTGGGTTCCTAAGCACACTCATGAGGTTCTACAACCGATCAACCATGCCAAAATCAAATTTTTATGTGCCAAAGAACCTTAATGCTAGATCGTTAACTAGAGGTAAGACGATACTAAGCAAGTTAACAGTTTAACTACAAGTGAAAGTGACTACAACCTTTGTAGATCCGGTCCTCCACCTCTTTAGCTTCGTGATGACGTCCCTTCGCTGCGACCATCGGGATCCTGGACTCTAGCGTTGGTTTTATCGGAGAAATGATCGGGCTAGGTCGTTGACTTCGATGCCGAAGATGATCTATGTCGAGGCGACTCAAACTCATGCTCCATCTTCACTAGGTCATGAAACATGTGAAGATAACACCCTATACAACATGGTAAGTGGTAGAGGATGAAGAAATAGGAAGTGGGTTCACTTTGGATTTGGGTTTCTCACTAGATTTCATCACTTGAAATTTTTTCAAGAAAGGTTTCTTCACTTGAAGAAGAAGATGATGAAGAAGAAAGAAAATGAATTCTCTTTAAAATAATAAGTCAAGTGAATCTTATCATAATGCAAAAATGGGTGAAGTAAACACATGTAGAGAATAAACTAGGGTTTAGGTGTAAAGGTTAGATTAAGGAAAAAACAAAATGGTTGAAGCTTCATGAAACTTCAAGAATAAAACAAAAAAAGCCACCATTTTTGTTTTTGCCAAAAATAAATAAATAAATAAGTTAAAACCCTAACCATTAACCTAAACATGGTTTAAAGCATGCACACACCCAAGTTTGCATGTACCATAAAACATGATACAAACTAGTGCACAAACATATATCATATATACAATGTGCACAATCAAGTGAGAAAAACATCTTAAGTGAACCAATACTTGTTAATGTAAAGTAATATATCAAATATATATTATACATTAAATCATTAAATCAAAACTTGATTTAACCATCCGGTCATAACCGACTAATATCATGTGTATCAATATATCGAATCAACATTTGATTCGGTAACCCGGCAATATCTTATATAACCGTCCGATGATACAAATCGCTAGAATAGAATTCAGTATCACATACTGGAAATATTCTCGGTCCCGCACATATCTCATATGCGCTCCTATTTTGTTTCGCTTGAGCCAGGAAACCTCTGTATAGGACTCTAAAGACTCGTCAATACGCCGGCAGTAGGTGATGATCATATCAAACACCCACAAGCCGCAAGCGGTCTGCTAAACGTAACGGCCACCCGGGTATTGAGCAATCAGAAGATCAACGAGCAAGCCCGCTCACACTCCTGTGAATCCAACCAGTAACACTTACTGTACATTCCGGTCTGTTCGTCTGATATGTCGCATATCTCGCCTAGGGGTGGTAAACGTCAGACCCCAATAGCTTGATAAGTCATGCCGATGTAAGGTCCACAAGGAGCGTGAAACTACTAATAACTCTTACCAGTATATCACTGCAACCCTGGCCAGGGATTTCCAGTTATGGCCAGTCGAGTATAGCGCAACATCAACCCCCAATACTGGGATAGACGAATCCCCTCCTATCGCTCATTGCCTCCATGTGAATCGGGACTGTACCCAAAAACCACCTGTTTGCACGACTCAGTAGAGCCGTGGTAGGGTGAAAATCAAAGTACAGTGGGAGACACACAAGACTCTATGACGATCTCGGGTCAACAGACTAAGCTGTACCAGTGTCACCAGAGAACTGCCATCTGACGTGAGGTATAATACCATCTGGGAGTTCTCGGCGAGTCCGTTCAGTGTACCCAGTCTCCACTGAGCACCCACATACCATCTCTGATGTCAAACACCAATAGATATGGGATCATCCATCGCCCATCACATGGGTCGAGAAGATATACGCTAGTCTACTCTGGAATATCGATGCCCCGTCTCGATATTCCCAGGACTAGGAACATTGAAGGATGTACTCATGGACTACCCAGGCCCCACTAGTATGATCTACATCATAGTCCTGGAAGTCGAGCACATATCCTAAGGGCTTTATCATCATGTAATAGAGAGACAGCAAATATACATGTTAAGATAAAGAGTAACCAGATAGCGTACTATCATGTCGAGCAAGAAAGTCCTACCTATATATGGCCCAGCATCCACTACAATAAACATCCTATGTACAGTAATGGCCTCTAGGGCATACATATAACTAACACTACTGGTAAGTGTTATCAGTAGTTTCTCGACCCGTTATGAGCCTCACATCGGCATGACTTATCGGTTAATGGGGTTTGACGTTGAGCACCCCTAGACTGCATATGCGACATATCAGACGAAGATACCGGACTGTACGAAAGTGTTACTGACAGGCTTTACATGAGTATGAGCAGGCTTGCTTGTTGATCTTCTCATTGCTCAATACCCGGATAGCCGTTACGTCCAACTAGTACCGCTGACGGCTTGTGGGTGACTGATATGATCATCACCTACTGCTGGCGTATTGACGAGTCTTTAGAGTCCTACACAGAGGTTTTCTGGCTCAGGTGAAACGAAGTAAGAGCACATATGTGATATGTGCGGGACCGAGATTAATACGAGTATGTGATACCTTATTCTATTCTCGCGATATTAGCGTCGGTTGGTTATATGTGATATAGTTGGGTTATTGAATCAAGTGCTGATTCGATAAGAAGATACGTATGATATTAGTCGGTTATATGTGTTATAGCCGGATTATTAAATCAAGTGTTGATTTGATAATTTAATGTATAATTGTATATGTGATATGCTAATTTATATTAACTAATATTAGCTCACTTAAGCATTCTTTTTCCTCACTTTTTTCACACTAAATATATATGTGATATATATTTTTGTGTCATGCTAGTTTATATATGCAACATGGGTGTATGAGACGTACACCAAATATAAGATAATATTAAGGTTTTTATTTATTTAAGTAATTCAAAATTGAATGAATTTTTCATGGCTAGAAGCTTGGAGAAGGTTTGGATAACCATTGATTTAGTCCACCAATTTTGTTTTTCTTTAGATATTTATAAACCTAACCATTATCTTTAACTAGAGTTAAGTCTCTACAAGGGTTATATGTGATATTTCTCACCCATGGTTGCCATTCACTCTCTCATTCTTCATTTGCTTCATCTTCTTCAAGCTCAAGAGAGAGCTCTCTATTTTTTGAGCAAGTGAGGAAAAATAGTGAGAAAAAGAATTCTAAAATGAGCAAAATTCCTACTTCATCATCCTCTACTAGATTAGCCATTTAGTTTAGGGTGTTAGCTTCACTAATCCCTAATTAGTGAAGAGGTAGCTTGAGTTTGTGTCTCCTCAAAGTAGATCATCTTCGGCCCCGACGATCACTGCGCAAGTTTGTTCATTTCGACTAGTGGAGCCTACGGAGAGTCCGGATCACCACTACTTAGAGCAAAGGGACTTCTATACGGAGCATTTAAAGTGAAGGACCGGTCTACAAAGGTTTTATTCCGCAATCAATTAGTTGTAAAGTTGTTTACATATCGTTTTGTCTAAATCTCTAGTTAGGATTCTAGGGTTAGGGTTGTTTAGCATGGCAAATTTTTGAAAATGGCATGGACGATGCCTCCCGAAACCTTGCTGTCGTGCTAGGTCACCCTACATATGATACCAGATCAGGATCCCGCATATGTAATATGTTATATGGGCTACAGATAGGTAGAGAACTGGGAATGGGTGATATGTCTCTAAGTGTAGAGAACGGAGCAAGTGTTGCAGCCAAATCAGTTGGCAAATATCACCTTGTATTAATACATTGATTCAGAACAAATATTATTAGATACCGAACCTGATATACAACATTACATCAGTTTCTTTATTAAGTTAAAAGAGGATATAATATTGTATTAGAGGATAATGTTGTGAACATTTTCCTGAATCAAGAGCTCATTGGATCAGGCACGTGATGTAATGGCATATAAGTTATAAATCAAACCATAGTTCAAAGTATCTAGAACACACACAAGAAGAGTAGTTCAGTAATGAACGAATCCTTTTTGTGGAATTGTAGACTAGGTCATATCAATGCGACACGACCAGTTAAGATATATAAGGATGAATATAAGAATCTGTTCGAATTTTCAAGTTATGCTACTTGCCAGTCTTGTCTCAAAGGTAAAGTGACCAATACTCCGTTTACTGGAAACAGGGAAAGAGTTACTGAACTCTTGGGACGCATACTTGATGATGTATACAGTCCTATGTCTACTAATGTTAGGGCTGGTTCTTTATACTTCATTATATTCACCGATTTTCTCCCAGGATTCGGACATATGTTCCTGTTAAAACAAAAGTCTGAAACTTTTTGAGAAATTCAAGGAATATAAGTTTGAAGTTGAAAACCAGACGGGTAGAAGTATAATAGTCTTTCGATGTAATTGAGGAGGAGAATACTTTGGTATGGAGTTCCTGGATTATTTAAAGGAGAATATGATTCTCTTTCAGCTTACTCCTTCGTATACACCACAACACAATGGTGTATCGGGACGGAGGGATCGCACCCTATAAGATATGGCGCGCTCTATGATGAGTATTGCTGAGTTACATGTTTTCTTTTAGAGTTATGCACGTGAGAAGCTGCATACCTATTGAATGGGGTTCCATCCAAATATGTGCCTACCACTCCATATGAGATATAGTATGGGAAGAGACCATGTCTTAAACGAGTTAAGATATGGGGTTGTCCGGCCTATGTTGAAAAGAAAAATCCGGACAAACTCGAGGCAAGGTCAAATATGTACAAGTTTGTTAGGATATCCCAAACATTTGCGAGGGTATATCTTCTACCACTCAGAGGTGAAAAAGGTGTTTTGTTCTCAGCATGCCAGCTTTTTAGAAAAGGAATTTCTTGTGAAGAAATTAGTGATCATGAGATAGAACTGGAAGGAGTTCCAGCTAGACAAACTAACAGCTGATGATTTGGTGAAACAAAAGGATTCAATAGTCTCCAATGAACTTCAACCTCTCTGCAAATCTGGTAGGGTTTCTCATCCACTTGAGAGATACTACGGTCTTCTCGGTGACAGTGGGAGCGAGGATTGCATCATGGTAGATGATGGCCCAACTAGGTTCAGGCAGGCCATAACAAGTGGAGACTTTGTGATATGGCTGGATGCTATGCAATCAAAGATAGAATCCATGAACACCCACAAAGTATGACTTTGAATGTTGCACCTGAAGGGGTAAAACCCAATGGGAGGAAAGTGGATCTTTAGAAGATTCTTAGTGTAAATGGAAAAGTTGAGACTTTCAAAGTTATGCTTAAGTCCATCTGGATTAAAGAAAGTATCGCGGAGTTGGAACATCTGTTTTGATGTGGCAATCAAAAAGTTTGACTTCATCAAAATGGCAGATGAACCTTTTATATACAAGAAGGTTGCAAAGAGTGAGGTTGACTTACACGTATTGTACGTAGATGACATACTCTTGATAGGAAATGGTTTCCTATGCTACACTTGGTCAAGCTCATCTTATCACGAGGATTCTCCATGAAAGATCTGGATGATACCTGCTACATCTTGTAGATTATGATCTATGGTGATAGATCTATGTGGATATTGTGAGTGTCCCAAATCCAGGTATATTAACACCATACTAAAGGGGTTTAGTATGGAGGATTCTAAGCGTGGTGATTCACCCACTTACTCAGGAATCACACTCTCCAAAAAGATGTCTTCCAAGACTGATTTGGAGAGAGCTCGCGTGCAAGGGATATCTTATGCTTCGGCAGTAGGCTCTATCATGTATGCGATGTTATGCACCAGACCAGATGTAGCTGACTCACTAGGTGTAGTGACAAGGAATCAATCGGATCTTGGGAGAATCACTGGACAGCTGAGGAGGACATTCTTTGTTAGTTGTATGTATGCCCTAGTGGCCATTATTGTACATGAGATGTATGTTATAGTGGATACTTGGACATATATAGGGAGTACTTTCTTGCTCGACATGATAGTACGCTATCTGGTTTCTCTTTATCTTAACATGTACGCTTACTGTCTCTCTGTTACATGTTGATAAAGCCCTTAGGATGTGTACTTGACTTCCAGGATTATGATACACATCATACTAGTGAGCCTGGGTGGTCCATGAGTTCATCCTTCAATGTTCCTAGTCGTGGGAATATCGAGACGGGGTATCGATATTCTAGAGTAGACTAGTGTATATCTTCTCGACCCATATGATGGGCGATGGATGATCCCATATCCACTGGTGTTCGACATCACAGATGGTATATGCGTGCTCAGTGGAGACCGGGTACACTGAACTGACTCTCCGAGAACTCTTAAGTGGTATTATACCTCACGTCAGATAGCAGTTCTCTGGTGACACTGGTACAGGTTAGTCTGTCGACCCGAGATCGTCATAGAGTCTTGTGTGTCTCCTACGGTGCTTTGATTTCTACCCTACCATGGCTCTACTGATTCATGCAAATAGGTGGTTTTGGGTACAGTCCCGATTCATATGGAGGCAATGAGCGATAGGAGGGGATTCGACTCTCCCGGTATTGGGGGTCGATGTTGCGCTATGCTCGATTGGACATAACTGGAAATCCTTGGCCAGGGTAGATGTGATTTACTGGTAAGTGTTATCAGTAGTTTGACGTCCATTATGGACCTTACATCGGCATGACTTATCATGCTATTTGGGTCTAACGTTTACCACCCATAGAAGAGATATGCGATATATGAGACGAAGAGACCTGACTGTACGGTAGTACAACTAATTGGATTCGCAGGAGTGTAAGCAGGCTTGCTTGTTGAACTTCTGATCGCTCAATACCTGGGTGGCCGTTACGTTTAGCGTGCCTCTTGCGGCTTATGGGTGTTTGGTATGATCATCACCTACTGCCGGCGTATTGACGAGTCTTTAGAGTCCTACACAGAGGTTTCCTGGCTCAAGCGAAATGAAGTAGGAGCACATATGAGATATGTGCGGCACCGAGATTAATACGTGTATGTGATACCGCATTCTATTCTCGCGATCTGTGTCATTGGTCGGTTATATATGATATAGTCGGGTTATCGGATCAAGTGTTGATTTGATAAAATGATACACATGATATTAGTCAGTTATATGTGATATAGCAAGATTATTAAATCAAGTGTTGATTTAATAATCTATTATATAATTATATATTTGATATATTAATTTACATTAACTAGTATTAGCTCACTTAAGATTTCTTTTCTCACTTGATTGTGCATTAGTATATATGTGATATATATTAGTGTACATTATTTTGTGTCATGCTAGATGCCACATGAAACATGGCTGTATGAGACATACACTATGGTTATGATAATCCTAAGGTTTTATTTATCTTGGTAATTCACAAATTAGTGGTAATTAGTCACATGGTTAAAGATTGTTGAAGCTTATGGAACCTTTGACCAAGTCCACTCATTTTGTTTTACTTGAAGATATTTATTAACCAAACCATTATCTTAAGCCATGGTTTAGTCTCTACAATGGTTAATATGTGATATTAACTTATCCATGGTTCCTATTCTCACATGATTAGTTTTCATTCTTGCTTCATTTTTCATGGCTGCTTTCTTGATCTCCTTCTTCAAGCTTTCTAGCTCCATGAAACATGAAGAAATATTGTGAGAAAAATAAATCTAAAGTGAGCCCACTTCCTACTTCATCATCCTCTACTACATGCCATTTAGTTTAGGGTGTTCTCTTCACAAAGTTCATCACCTAGTGAAGAGGTAGCTTGGGTTTGAGTCTCCTCGACGTAGATCATCTTTGGCCTCGAAGACTTCGAGCAAGCTTGTTCATTTCTCCAAGGGAACCCATACTAGAGTTCGGGAGATCGATACTCGCAGCGAAGGGACTGCTACACGGAGCTTTAGAAGTGAAGGACCGGTTTACAAAGGTTGTATTCCTTGTTCACTTTCTATGTAAAGTTGTTTACATTCTAGTTTAGCTCCTAAAACTCTAGTTAGATTCTAGGTTAGGTTGTTTGGCACACTAGAAATTTATCAAATTGGCATGTTTGATGCTTTGTGAAACCTTGTGGTTGTGCCAAAGAACCCTACAGTGATATCAGAGTCTTGCTAGAGCACTAGGAGTTGTCTAGGAGAAGTTAAAAGTTCGAACGAACTCCGAAAACCTGATATTGCCCACTTTCTGGAAATTTTTCAAGATGTTGGAATTTTTCACACAAAAAATATTCAGAAAAATATGCAGGTAAAACTATGGACCCAATAGAAGAACGACACCCTAACTCGACAACAAGACCGCGGAACCGCGGCCAAACCATGGGTTTGGCGGCGGTTAAGCGACACCATGTGTGAGGCTTGGGCTAAGCCTTCTACGGTTGGTCCGTAGATACTGGGACATGTTTCTGGGCATTTTTAATACTGCTCAAGTGTTGAGATTTCTGGGAAATTTTGGGAATTCGTTGATTAGATCGAAAGGTTTAACATCGTCTAGCTATCTGTGATTGTGATACAATACTTCGAATCCACAATATATGAATTTTATAAATCTAGCAATTTAGTCTCATTTGATCGGTTGCCACGGGATTTTGAAGTGATCAAAAGTCCGTCGCAATCACGTAGCGTACGCGGATACTCGCCGGGTAACCTTACTAGATATCTACGCCCCATAGCCCCGACAAAGTGACTGTAAGAGAATTCCGTTGCCAAAAGCATCCGTCCGGGTGCTCGCGGACGTGGTGTTCCGCCTAAGTGAACTTCGTCGGGGGTACGGCCGTCTACTAAAGTTTCCGACGAGCATTCGATCGGGATGTCGGGAATCTTGTTGAATTGCCCGACTTGTTATTGAAAAGTATTTTCAATATAGAGACGAAAATGCGGGGTTAATAATTGTTAGGCATGCGATGTCTAAGGAATTCATAAGGTTAGGCATGAAATCTGGAATATGAGATATTTCGGGTTTATGATGTCTAAGGAGGTTGCGGATTCCAATTGTTAGAGTTTTCACTTTCTTTTCTGCGACCGTAAGTGTAATATATGGAGTTTAGCCGGTTTCGTTGCTATACATCAACGACAATTGGGATATGCATATTTACTTACGTTGATGACATGTGTTGTTATGTGTTGATGACATGTGTTATTATGTGTTGCTGTGATATGTTATATTGGATCGTCGTGTTTGAATAGCCGGGGTTTTTTTAATATGAAATAAGAGTTTTTCATTATCATTCATGTAATAACTTGTATGTAATATTCTTTTATTGGGCACTTCCGGGTTGAGGAAGATGTCACAGTTGTTGTATATTATTTACTTTTCCATATTAGGATTGACCTAAGAAGGGGAGCACAAGTAACCGAGTTCTAGAGTCCAGTGGAAGACCATCTCAAGGCGTCGAGTCCGGGTCTCCCAACTCTAGAATTGGTAGGATTGCTTTCCGCTCTCGTAGGCGTCTAGGGATGTGGGTTTGTCTATTCATCTCAACCGTGGAATCCGTGTTTTATACAGCCTTAAATTAAAACTCTGAAATCCTAGTATATCCAATATTTCATATGTTGTCTTCTGCTGCTGCTATTCTGTAATGTGATCACTTTATATTCTGTGATAGATACTTTACATATAATATATATTATATATTATAGATGTTGCTTATGTTTTTCACCCGCGCTAGCCCTGCTCCGCTCTACCATTAGTTACCTAACCTAACGGTTCATGACGGGACTTCGTGGCGAATGCGGATGGCATAAGCGTACGTTGTATTTATCTGTGATGTTTAGGTAAATTAAATGATGGGACATTCATTAATGAGATTAATGAAAGAAAATAAACCTAATGATATTGTGGAATCGAATTTTCAAAAACAGGTAGCTCTAGTTCTTGCTTTGCATAGCTGTATTCCTTGTAGAATATCCAGCACCTTATTCGATAAGGAAAGAGCCGAGATCCCATCACCGGGAGTGACCTCTTTAGCAATAACTGGAAGCTGCTGCAACCCTCAGTTTTGTATTTTGATTGTTTTTTCTAGTTTTTGCTTTGCATAGTGGTATTCCTTATAGAATATCCAGCACCTTATTCGATAACGAAAGAGCTGAGATCCCTTCACCGGGAGTGACCTCTTTAGCGAAACTAGCAAAAGCCTCAAAAACACTCCATTTAAAATCATTTGATTCTGCAACGATATCAAGTTCAAAGCGTTTATGGTTTTCTTAAAAACTATCGGCAAGCCTCCGTCATTTTAGGACGTAGAGTACTTAGTATTCATGCTATGTTTGTTGACCATAGTTAAGGCACAGTGTACGGTAGCTAAGTGATGTCTTCTTACACAGCATATGATGCAATTAATTAGGACAGTCATGTAAATTTTTTTATCATAGTTAAGGGTCATGTGGGTGGGTCTAATTAATCATGAAATGATGGGTAGAACTTGACTAGTGCTTGTGATTTGTTGACCATAGTTAAGGTCATGAGCCACTAGGGGTAAAAACCATTATCGGGAGTTTCAAGTGTTGAAATTTGCAATGAGATTGCATACCTTCTATGAGATAGTTGGATCCTGATACCCACTGCGAGTAATAGTTACTCCTGGTAGAGTTTTGCACTTTACAATTAGCCGATCAAGTAGGTGTCTGGAAAGGTGTCAACGGGGTTACACCCCCTGGGAAAACGAGGTTAATTTTAATTAGGTCTATGCGAAACCACGGGGAACCTCCCTCAAAGTACCGGAACTGGATTGGCTGAAAGATTGGCGAACTTGTAGGATGTAATTAATCCCGGCTAGTCTTTCCTTTTAAGGTTTGAAGGAAGACTTGATAAAAACAGTGAGAGCCATCCTGATTAGATAAAATATATAACCAATCTAATCTTACAAGAGCGCACGCAAAGTGTTTTCTTCTCTCTCTCTCTCTCGAAGTAGCGATCATGTCATGCCTTAATCAAGATAATAATAAGGATGTATTGATCGAACGGCTTGTTATACTGAGCTGGGGAACGTTGGTCCCGCTAAACTTATAATTGTCATAAGAACGAGCAGGAAATATGGGATTACCAGGATTCCTATGCCTCCCAAACGAAGAAAGTGCATGATGATGCATCTTCTTCCGGTTTGTTCATTACAGAGTGTTTTTTCTCAGTATCCTCTACGTCCTAGGTATTTGATACCGGATCAGGATCCCACATATGTTATCTATTACATGGGCTACGGACCGGTAGAGAACTGAGAATTGGGTGATATGTCTCTATTAATAGAGATTGGTGCAACTGAAGCAGCCAAATTAGTTGGAAAATATCACCTTGTATTTCCAAATACATTGATTCTGAACGAATGTTATTAGATACTGAACCTGAAATGCAACACTATATTAGTCTCTTTATTTACTAAAGAAGGATATAATTTTGTGTTGTTGGATAATGTTTTGAACATTTCCTATATCAAGAGTTGATCGGTTCAGGCACATTATCTAAAAGCATATACATTCTAAATTGAACCACATTTCTTAACGTACAGAACACACACAAGAGGAAGTGTTCAGAAATGAAGGAATCTTTCTTGAGGCATTGCACACTAGGTCATATCAATGCGACCCGACTGGCTAAGTTACATTAAGATGCATATTTAAATCAGTTTGAATTTACATCTTATGAAACTTGCCAGTCATGTCACAAAGATAAGTTGACCATAGCTCTATTTACTTGAAACAGAGAAAGAATTACTGAACTCTTGGCACTGATACATGGTGATGTATGTGGTCCCCTGTCTACACATGCCAAGACTGGTTCTTTGTACTTCATTACATTCACTGATGATCTCTCAAGATTCGGACACATGTTACTATTAAAACGTGAGTCTAAAACTTTTTGAGAAATTCAAAGAATATAAGTCAGAAGTAGAGAACCAAAACCGGGTATAAGTTTTTAAGTCCTTTGATGTGATCAGGGAGGAGAATACTTGAGCACGGAGATCCTGGACTATTCTAAAGGAGAATAAGATTCTCTCTCAACATTACTCCTCCGTATACACCACAGCACAACGGTGTATCAGGGCGGGGTAATCGCACCCTATTTGATATAGTGCGCTATATGATGAGTACTGTTGAGTTACCTATTTTCTTTTTAGGAGTTATGCACTTGAGAAGCTGCATATCTATTGAATTGGGTTCCAATCAAATCAGTGCCTACTACTCCATATAAGATATGGTATGGGAAGAGCCCATGTCTTAAGCATGTTAAGATTTGGGGTTGTTCAGCCTATGTCTAAAAGCAAAATCCGGACAAGCTCAAGGCAAGGTCAGTTCTGTAGAAGTTTATAGGATATTCCAAGCATTTTCAAGGGAATATCTTCTACCGCACTAAGGAATAAAAGGTGTTTTATTTCTCGGCATGACCACCTTTTTGGGAAAAGGAATTTTTTATATAAGAAATTTGTAGTCATGAGGTAGAACTGGAATAAATTCCAGCCATACAAATTACAACTGATGATTTGATAGAACCGCAGGATTTAATAGTTCCCGACGAACCTCAGTCTTTCTGCCTATCTGGTAGGGTTACTCATCCGCCTGAAAGATACTTCGGTTTCTCGATAACAGTGGGACCGAGGATTGCATCATGAGATGATGACTCAACTAGTTTCGAGCAGGCCATCAAGAGTAGGGACTCTGTAAGAATGGCTGGATGCTTAGCGATCTGAGATGGAATCCATATACACGAAATAAGTATGGACTTTGGTTGCGATATCTGAAGGGTTAAACCCCCATCAGAAGCAAGTATATCTTGAGAAGATTACTTGGTGTAGATGGAAAACTTAAGACTTTCAAAGATAGACTTGTTGCAAAAGGTTCTCGTCAACGACCAGGTGCGGTTTATGAAGAAACCTTTTCTCCAGTACCTATGTTTAAGTCCATTTGGATCCTACTTACCATTGCTACATACCATGACTACGATATCTGGTGGTTGGGTGTCATGACTCCTTTTCTAAATTCTGATTTACAAGAAAGCGTCTATAAGTACACAACCAGAGGACTTCATAGACAATAGGAGTAGCGAAAACGTGTGCAAGTTGCTTTATGCGTTAAAGCAGGCATCGTGGAGTTGGAACATCTGTTTTGATGTGATAGTCAAAGAATTTGACTTCATCAAAATGGTAGATGAACCTTGTATATACAAGAAGGTAGTGGAGCGTAAGGTGGTCTTCCTCATATTGTACGTGGATGCCATACTCTTGATAGGAAACGTGTTTCTTATGCTGCACTCGGTCAATCTCCTCTTAACACATTGATTCTCCATATAGGATCTAGGTGACACCTTATAAATCCAGGTTTTTGGATCTATGAGATAGATCTAAGTGGGTATTAGGATTCTCACTAGGTATAGTGAGATTCTATCAAATGATCCTGGGGAGAATCACTGGATAGCTTCTAGAGTGGTAAGGACGACTGAATGTCACAGGCACTGTCTTTACCTTCAGTCGAGGGACGGTATATTGGAAGAGTTCCAAGGTAGATACCGGGGCAAATTAGACGATAAAGACTGGAGACATCGCTATCAAAGATGCTTCCAAAGAGGCGGTCTGGGTGTATATTTGTTCATGAGATGAACTAGGTTCCTACCATTGTGTGACAATGGAGGTGTGGCTTTTGCCTAGGATCCATGATCCCATCAGTGACCCAGACATATTCTAAGGCAGTATCACCTGATCATAGAGATGGTTGATCTCCAACAGATCGAGGTTAGGATAGTAGAAACAGAGGTTAACACGGTGGATCCACTCACTGAGGCCTTTCCTACAAGAGACTTTTATAGGACGTTGGGTATCCTATACTACAACAACTGGCCATAGTGCAAGTGGGAGATTGTTAGTTGTAAGTATGCCCTAGAGGCCATTATTGTACAAGAGATGTATGTTATAGTGGATGCTTGGACATATATAGGGAGGACTTTCTTGCTCGACATAATAGTACACTATCTGGTTTCTCTTCAACTTAACATGCACGCTTACTGTCTCTCTGTTACATGTTGATAAATCCCTTAGGATGTGTACTTAACTTCCAGGATTATGATGCAGATCATACTAGTGGGGCCTGGGTGGTCCACGAGTTCATCCATCAATGTTCCTAGTCGTGGGAATATCAAGACGGGGCATCGAAATTCTAGAGTAGACTAGCGTGTAACTTCTTGACCCATGTGATGGGCGATGGATGATCCCATATCCATTTGTGTTTGACATCACAGATTGTATACGGGTGCTCAGTAGAGACTGGGTACACTGAATGGACTCGCCAAGAACTCTTAAGTGGTATTATACCTCATGTCAGATAGCAGTTCTCTGGTGACACTGGTACAGGTTAGTCTGTCGACCCCGAGATAGTCATAGAGTCTTGTGTGTCTCCCACTGTGCTTTGATTTCCATCCTACCACGGCTCTACTGAGTCATGCAAACAGGTGGTTTTTGGGTACAGTCCCGAGTCACATGGAGGCAATGAGCGATAAGGGGTTGATGTTGCGCTATGCTCGATTGGCCATAACTGGAAATCCCTGGCCAGGGTAGATGTGATATACTAGTAAATGTTATCAGTAGTTTCACGCCCGTTATGGACCTTACAACGGCATGACTTATCAAGCTGTTAGGGTCTGACATTTACCATCCCTAGGCGAGATATGCGACATATCAGACAAAGTGACCGGACTATACGGTAGTGTTACTGATTGGATTCGCTGGAGTGTAAGAAGGCTTGCTTGTTGATTTTCTGATCACTCAATACCCGGGTGGCTATTATGTTTAGCGCGCCTCTTGCGGCTTGTGCGTGTTTTATATGATCCTCAACTACTGCCGGCGTATTGACGAATCTTTAGAGTCCTACACAGAGGTTTCCTGGCTCAAGCGAAACGAAATAGGAGAACATATGTGATATGTGCGGGACCGAGATTAATACATGTATGTGATAACATATTCTATTCTCGTGATCTATGTCATCGGTCGGTTATATGTGATATAGCCGGGTTATCGGATCAAGTGTTGATTCGAAAAAATGATACACATGATATTAGTCGGTTATATATGATATAACCGGATTATTAAATCAAGTGTTGATTTAATAATATAATGTATAATTATATATTTGATATATTAATTTACATTAACTAGTATTAGCTCACTTAAGATTTCTTTTCTCACATGATTGTGCATTGGTATATATGTGATATATATTAGTATACATTATTTTGTGTCATGCTAGATGCCACATGCAACATGGGTGTATGAGACATACACCATGGTTATGATAATCCTAAGGTTTTATTTATCTTGGTAATTCACAAATTAGTGGTAATTAGTCACATGGTTAAAGCTTGTTGAAGCTTATGGAACCTTTGACCAAGTCCACTCATTTTGTTTTACATGAAGATATTTATTAACCAAACCATTATCTTAAACCATGGTTTAGTCTCTACAATGGTTAATATGTGATATTAACTCACCCATGGTTGCTATTCTCACATGATTAGTTTTCATTCTTTACGTGCTTCATTTTTCATGGTTACTTTCTTGATCTCCTTCTTTAAGCTTTCTAGCTCCATGAAACATGAAGAAATATTGTGAGAAAAATAAATCTAAAGTGAGCCCACTTTCCACTTCATCATCCTCTACTACTTGACATTTAGTTTAGGTAATTCTCATCACAAAGTTCATCATGTAGTGAAGAGGTAGCTTGGGTTTGAGTCTCCTCGACGTAGATCATCTTCGACCTCGAAAAGTTCGAGCAAGTTTGTTCATTTCTCCAAGGGAACCCATACTAGAGTTTTGGAGATCGATACTCACAGCGAAGGGACTACTACACGTAGCTTTAGAAGGGAGGACCGGTCTACAAAGGTTGTATTCCATGTTCACTTTCTATGTAAAGTTGTTTACATTCTAGTTTAGCTCCTAAAACTCTAGTTAGATTCTAGGTTAGGTTGTTTGGCACACTAGAAATTTATCAAATTGGCATGTTTAATGCTTTGTGAAACCTTGTGATTATGCTAAAGAACCCTACATTCTTAAGTACTAGAAAAGCACTAAAATAAAGTTCTTAGTTCCAGCTTCCAGAATGATAAGGACGACTGAAAGTCAGTCACATGCATTGTATTTACCCTGAGTGGAGGGAAGGTATGTTGGAAGAGTTCCAAGCTAGTGTAACATTTCAGAAAATATAAAATATTATTTTTGGAATTTAATATTAAAATAATATATTTCACGAAAACTGCTCGATTTGCAAAATTGGGGTTTTCGTATAACTGTATAAATATATACCAATAATTATGAAATAATTTGATATTAAAATGATTTATTCATTTAAAAATATATTTGTTGGATTTGGCATTTCTATATTTAATTATATGCAGTTTGGATAAAAACCCGATTAGTGCACTGCTGATCGCGATTAGGCCAAATCCGTGTTTCTTCAGTTTTTGTGTATAGTGCACCATATCATGTTGTATTTTGGTTACATGTTGTTTCTTGTGTTGATTTGGGGTATTATGTGGTTTGGTTTTTAAAAAAAAGATAAAGAGAAGGGTAAAAGAGAGAATGATTGGAGAGAGAGAAAGAGGGTAGGGGAGATTTTTCACTTCAATGTATAGTGCACCATTTCCTTCTTCTTCTTCCTCAACTCTTCTCCCTCCATCTCTATCCCCAAATATCATCTCTATTTATTCACCAAAACCCTACACCCTCTTCATTAAAAATGATCCCCACCCCACCCTCAATACATTGGACCCATCAAAGTTGGATTTTGGAGACTTTTCACTTCTAGGGTTTTGCTTGGTTGCATCCATGAGGTATAATCCCTTTCAATTAGTTTATTTTTTAAGTTTAGTAGCTTCCTAGCTTAGTTTAGAGTCATACAAGTGTGGATTATGATCTTGGATTTTCCCAAGTTGCTGTTGAGGGACAAGTAGAGGTGTAGTGAGTGTTTTAAGACATTAGGGATTTATTTCAAGCACTGGGTATGAGATTAGAACCTGATACGCAAACTTAGGAATTTTTCCGTGTCGGTTTTGTGACATTTAGCATGCCTACATGAAATCTGGGATGACGCGGGAAGTTTCTGAGTTGAACAAACAACTCTAGAGACCTAATTGGACCAATAGGAGACCATCCTGCAAGTACGAGCCCATTCCCTCACCTTTTTACCGAGTTCACCAAATTTGGGGGCAATGTGGACGGCCAAAGTTTAGTGTCTAGTGCCTAGGTTTGGTCTGTAGCTCATATACTCCATATACAACACCCTATACTTGCTAGTTTAGCTCCTTTTTACCTAAAATGAAATCTTGAAGCACATTGTAGTGTTTCTGGCAATGTTTTCCGTATTTTGGAATTCTTGGTTTTAGTGTTTGATATTATATTGGGTCGTTGGATGTTTGTACGTCAACGACGAGGGTTGTTCGGTCGTTTTGCATACGTAAGCTATAGGTTTTAACCTAAGAGCGCACTGTGTGCCGTATTGGTTTTCCGGATTCGATTTTAATGGTATTGCGACTGTGTATGCATTGTAGGTACCTTCACGTGGATTCTGAGACGACGAAGCACATCAACTACGGCTAAATAAGGAGTTCCACAGGTGAGTAGATCTATATCTACGGGGGAAGTCGGGTTGATGGCGTATAGCACCCCCGCAAATTTTAATGGAAACCGATATATAGGATATGGTTAGTGAAACCTATTCTAGGAACCTATGGATGTGATTAAAGGTTTAGTGTGACATGATATGAAAGAAATGATGTCTCGGATTGATACATATATAAGGGTAGGGTAAGTGAACGTAAATCACGATATATAGATAGGTAGTGCACGAGAATAAGTATGAGATTTAGAGTAGCATGACATGAGACTTATAAGATAGGATATATATAGGTAAATGACTTGATGTGGAATATAAATATGATGAAAGGAATGTATGATGTGATATGATGACTTGATTGATATGTCGGTATACAGATGTGAGTCGATTAGAGATGATTGATACCTTTGCCGGTCCCCTGATATGAGATTTTTATGGATGCGACCTGGGACATATATATATATATATATATATATATATATAATATTGTGAATTTTGAGTCGATTAGAGACGTTAGGTCCGTACCCTCAATGTCATATAGATTGATAGGATCCTTAATAGTTTAATGCCGCCGTACGATGATTTACCGTACGTGATGAGTTTTATGATGAGTGATCCGTACCCTTGACTAGAGGATGTCGTACGATGGATTATACAGTATGTGATGTTGTGAGGCTGGATGCCGTTTGATAGATTCACCGACTCAGATATTTAATAGAGACGTATACCTTATAGCTTTGTGCCCACGATTTACTTTATGCTACGTTTATGTCATTCTCATTGCATTATATTGTCACGACCCGAAAGAGCACGTGACTGGCCCTTGAACCATATGAAGTCTATAGGACCCCATCTGATCCAAGTAAGCCAAAAGCCCAGCAATCTAAAACCATTTTAAGAGTAAATAAGGAAAACTGTTTTTGAAAAGTAAGGAAATCATGTTTGGAAATCAAAGTTTTTAAATAACTAAGCCGAATATGCATTTTTTAAAATGTGTAACCTTTCCTGAAAATTTCGGCAGAGTTTCCTTTGTAAAAACTGGCCCCGAACGGGGTACAACAAGAATAATATATATGAAATGATAAAAGGCATCCCCAAGCGGGAGCTAGCTCTTCGTCAATCGACGGTCACAACCACGCAAGCAATAAAAATATACAACGCCAAAGGGGCGAGGATCAAAACTGAAAAGAAACTAAAAAACAGCCAGAAAACCGCAATACTACAAGCACGACTCTAAGGTCGAAATAATACAACACTGATTTCTAAGTCTGAAACAAACTACAAGTTTTGGTTGATGGAAATTCTAGATACAATAAATGATACATGAACAATGGCGGTTCTGATACAAAAGAACCCACCTATCCAAGCAAGTCACCCATAAGGAAGCAGTGTGCCAGAAATGCCGCTATGGAATCTGTACGGCAAAAACCTGCAAGGACTGGGGCACAACGGGGGTGAGTTGCCAACTCGTGAATAGAAAATATCTACAAGCAGAGATCGAATGCATGACCTATCCTAGGTCAATACGATCAGATATAAATAAACCTCAATATGAATAAAGCTGAAGCATGCTAAACTGGCAATGTAATCTCTACATGAGTGTAATGCCAAGTGCTCGTGCTAGTGCCTCAGGTAATAGCATGTCATGAATATGAGGTATAACCAATGTAATCAAATCTGCACACTCGTGGATCCCGTCCACTCGTCACCCAATGACAATAACCATCATGCAAGTAAATATCATGAAACCTGTGCATGGAAATATGAGGATATAACCCACCCGTGTCCCTCGCGACACGTCAAAATCATGGAACCGGAGTGCCCAGTATCGGCACTCGAAAACATCATGAAAACTGTGCCCAGCATCGGCATGTAAATCCTCATATATCGGGCTCCGTCAGTCCGGATCGGCCCGCGGGCTCTGTCTGCGGTATCGGCCCTCGGCCCCGGCAGTATGCCCAAAACATCTATCGACTCTGGTCGGTATCCTCCGGATAACCGCCAGGTCCAACCAATCACCGGTAGGTACTCGCCCGCCTCCAGGCTCAATCGGCAAAGCTCATCGATCATCTTGCCAAGGGGAACCATACCGGGTCCACCATGTACCCGCAATCGGCTCATCCACGCCTCGATTCGGGTTACACATATCGCTCTCAGCACCGAGAAAACACATGGTGGACGCACTGAAATATCATATCAAGGATAACCGGGTTTTTAAAGAAATGACATATTCTCTTTTGAAATACCCTCGGTTCCCAAATCCAGAAATATCATAGAAACAACATATCTCAATGCGTACAGTCAAAGCATGATGTATGCGGCATGTAACAGTAATGCAAGCATATCAGTAAGTCATGCAACATGGAATAATAATGTGCACATGTCGAGGGAGACCGCTCTTTTAAAAGGAATCTGTTTTTAAAGAGTATCTTGCGGTTCCCAAATCCCCAATCAAGCTAGAATCATCTATATATGTGTACAGGTATAAGTGTACAATATGCCATGACAGAATCATATCATGAATGCAATAGTACTATAGTGTAGTGACATGGCAATTATCGATGATGAGTGTGTGAGCCGGCAACAAGTGTACGTGGAACATATACATCATCGATAATGGTGCTGGTGTCCTAGCAGCATGACTGAATGTCACAACAATACAAGCGATGCAATGCAAATAGCAGGAATATGCGGAAACGAATGATCAACGCAAAAGTACAGAACCTGCCCCAATAGATATGTCATGCAACCTTGCCTTTTGAAATAAGACGAATCAGGGCTTTTGGTAAAGTAAGGGCTACGGTGTTTTAAGAAAAGATGCATCATTTGAAAATATCCGTATAACCCTTCTGCTTATCTTTAAAATATCCCCGATTCGTTAGTTTTGAAATAGGTATGACTCGGTCTAGTCTAATGTCTACTAAATAATCTAGACAGGAGGGGTATGAAACCACCTAATCTGAGTCAATATATAAATATAGATATGATAGTCGGTGATCTCGCCTCAATAACATATCGTATGATATCCTCGAGTCATGAGTGCGGATCTATCATCAATATCGGCTCGTACGGTAAATCGTCGTACGGCATCCCAATAGCTGGGTAGGGGTCAATATCATACTATCTCATCACATATCAGGTATCACTTATCATCAGATCACACAATCTGGGGTACTACTGTAAGTCTAGTACAAATCGACACCATCTATAAAATATGAATGCGGGTAAAGCACATGTCCAAAGGCCCGCTAAAACTATCATATCGCACCTCAAAGGCAAACTATGTCACATCGCCGATCTCACGGCCTCACATCAAGTATCATCTTCCAATCCCGTATATAAACACATAGTCCCATACCCATGTGTAGATATACGCACCATCATATGCACTCTAATAAATGAAAGAATGAATGCAAGTATGTGTGTAAATGTATGTGTGAGTGCAACCACTACTCTAGGGTTCGCACTATACTAAACCAATATATTCTTATCATCAAAATATCATTATTACCATCAATAACCCTAAACAACACATAATAAAAATTCGTGTGTATACGTATTCGTATACATCACCACGGACTGCGGGGGTGCTATACGCCATCCACCCGACTTCTCCCCATAGATATAAATCTACTCACCTTGCTTCTCGTGTGCCAAAGCCGATGTCGCTATCTTCACCTCCTTTGCCTCAACATCACGCGGGGTACCTACAAGTATATCACAATGCTAAAGCACATGAAAATCACATTGGAAACCAAAATAGCACACGTTACCCGCATAGGTAAAAACCTATCGACTCGCATGTAAACACAATCAAAATCCACTTGTCGTTGACGTCCAAACGCCACCCGACAGGAATGAATCACCAAATACCAAAATCCATGCTAAAACAAGTCCCAAATTATACACCAACATAGGAAAATCAACCCAGATTTCACCCTAGATGGAATCAGTCAAAACTAGACATACTCAGGGTCAAAACTAGAGGAAATGGGGGCATGCACAGAAAACGAGGCAATTCCTTAAAATACCTTATTTTAGAATTTTCCATAATTTTTCCCCATTTATCTGTATTTAATTATACCAGAATATTAAAATATTCATTAAAATAATATTAAATTATAAAATTTCCCAAAAATCATATTTTATTATTTTGAAGACGTTACAATCTACCCCCCTTAAAGAAATTCGGTCTCCGAATTTAAATTTAAACCCCCAAATACTAAAATATTTCAATACAAATTCCAAGTCATCGGGGCTCCGAAATCATCTATACATAAAACATCATAGCGCAATGCATGCGCATGAGTACTGAGCAGATAACTCAAAAGCAACACTCCATCAAGCATCCGCAATCATCGGAGTCATGGTAACGACACAATGTCAAATCCAATACAAAATCAATATGATATGGACCAAGACTATACATGTAGACACCCAATCTATACATGTAATTAGCTGATGCAACTGTATGCCAAATCTTTTTAAGTCGATGTGCGATGCGCGTAACACTGCACAGTGGCGGACGTTTCTCATAAGAAAATAACTATATATGTGTGTATATATATCCTTTGTTTAATAAGCACGTTCCACCATTTTGAAAATAATCAGAAGGGTTTCCTTGTTTTTAAAACGTTTTGTGTCATATCGTACACGTAGGTATATACTGAGACTATAGCTCGCTTTTCGGAAATCCCTTCGATAACTATCGATGCATGCAAAATATATCCAGGCACTGTCCACTGACTAGTCCTGCTCAGTATGAAAGCAAATATCCCACATCATAAAAATGTACTGCTCCAAAAGGAATAAATTCCAAAAATGCACATAACACCACCCTGTGCGTCTGACGCGCACGGAAATCAAAATCCATATATGCGCTAAACATGTGCACAAAACAACATCTAGGTGCAACGGGTGTGCACGAAGCATCTGTCATAGGCAACATGTGTGCCTGACAGCCAAAACAAGTGCATCTGACATGCACGAAGAATCTCGATTTAGTGCATCTGGTGTGCCCCAAAATCGTATCTCAAAACATGCGCCCAACATGCGTGAAAATCCAAATCGGTGCATCCATCATGCACGAATGAAAATCTAGACCCTGCGCACTCAATATGCACGGAATCACAAAATCCAATAGCAACGTCGAATATGCGTAAGTCCAGTCAAAAGCACGGAGTGCAAGAATCCACATCAATATCACAATCAAAATCGACATACCGAAAGGCATCAAATCGAAGTCAGGTGCAATCGTAATGCACAAAATATAAATCCGGTGCAACAAAGGCACGAAATATAAATCTGATGCGATAAACGCAAGAAACATGAAACTGGTGCGACAAATGCACGAAGTATAGAACTGGTGCATCCTATGCACAAATACCAAGAAATAACTCAAATACGTAAGCAGCAACACCAAGTGTATCCAGATATGAAGAAAATCATAAACGTGTGCAGCTGCGGGCACAAAACACATATCGATGCACTACAAGCACATATAAGCTATACCGAGTGCAAAATCAAAACACTAAAATTACATGAAACTCTGCTGGAGGCGTAAATCAAATCACCAGCATAAAATAGGCATGAAATCGCAATCAACAGCTCAAGAGTAATAACTATGTACAAGGTATAAATACCCAGTAGGTGCAACCATGGTGCACAAAATCAAATATCATGAAACTCAGTCATCAAGACTAAATCATGCGAATAGATCGCCCAAAATACCGAAATCCAAAGCAACGGATACGTGATAATCAAATCACAAAATCACAAATCATAATTACCGTCGTCGGTATACCCTCCTTCAGGGTCGAGAAGGTACCGGTACATCCGATGCTAGCGGCGCAAGATATCTACTTGCCTCTTGCTCGCGGCTGGCGTCCTCTGCCTCTGGTTCCTGATCTTTCCTGTAGATTACCAACTCGCAATCCATCGGCTCATCGGCCCGGTCAGGTGTGCTGACAGGAACGATTCCGTTCTTGCACTTCCCTGGTCATCTCTCGGTCAATCCTCACGACCGCTCGTAAAGCAGCACATCTCTGGCGCCGACCTCGGGTCCCCTGAATGCATATCACACATCCGATCCTGGGTGCAACTCTTATTGCAGCAGTGTACTGGAAGGAATCCTACTCAAGGTGTCTTCTGATCTTGCCTAAGCCAAACTGTAAGGAGGCTGGTACTCTGGCGTAATCTTTTCTCGCTCTCTGGACCTCTGCGTCCTTAGTACAACATCTCCTCGGAAGATGGTCGCATCTCTGCGCCTCTGTATGCATGTCCGGCCTTTAATCTTAACGGGGTGTAGTAACAGCTCGTCTGCCTCTCGCACGAACTTCTTGTCCCCCTTGTCTGTATCATCGTCCATTTCAACATCGCGTGTCTATCTGCGCACTGCAATGCCTTCGGCTACGGTCCATCCAAAGTCCCTCACGCGGACTCGAAATCACGAACTCGGTATCTTCCTGACTCAGTAGGAGATATCTAGCCGACCACGTCCTCAGCGTGCACGTCACATCTCTGATGTCAGCGAAGTGGAACGTCATCTCGTCGAAATCTCGTGCGAACTCTTTACTCCACCTTGCTCCACTATCGACTGATTCGGACTCATCTCATCATGGCTACACAGACTGCGCTCCGACGGCTATGCTCGTATCTGGAGTCTCCCAAGCAGTGTCCCATCACATGATATCCGAATGATGTCGAATCATCCGATCGACTCGTCAGAACCTCACAATCCCCCAAGAGCTCAACATCTCGGGTATAGTTTAATAGTATCGAGTACATGCCACAGCGTCGGTGGTCCAACCGTAGAAGGGCAAACCCAAGCCTCACTAATGGCGCCGAGGAACTTCCGCAAACCCTAAGGTTCAAAGGCTTTCACACGGTCATTAAGTCGAGTTAGGGTTTCATTCTTCTAGAGGGTCCATAGAATCACCTGCATGTCTTTCCGTATACTTTAAACTTGGAAAATGGGTTCCTGACCTTCGATCGTCTCAATCGACTCTCAACGAATCTGCGTGAAGTCTCCTCTAGCTGGAATCAATCTATCTGATGACCTCGCATCGGGGTAAGCGAACGAACCATATGTCCTAGTCATTAATCCTCGGTGACTAGCGACTCACTATCACATCTCTAAGAATATGCTCATGCTGCAGTAGCTCCAATCATCTGGGCGATATCTCATCACTCGCAGCAACAACTGGCTCCTTCGTATATACGCTAAACAGCGCCTCAATCCTCCAGAAAAGGCGATACATAAGCGGTCATCTCTGAATCGGTCTGCTCTAGATCTGAGCAAGACTCTCCACACTGGAGATCTTCAACTCAGCTGGGCCCGCTCCGGTGCAAAAATCGGACGAATCACCTTCGTCTCTCAAATCGAGTAGACTAGCTATCATCTGTCGCATATCTTCCTGAAAGCTCCGGCAATCTCAGCTCGTAAGCTCCGAAAGCAACATCCTGTCAATCTCAGCAACAGCTGGTCCATCTGTCTGCACGGTAGGCGACATCATAATCTCTGAGGTACGCTGTACATCAACAGTCCTCTCTCAAGTGGCAGCTCTAACAATGACCCGATCATCCGGTGCAAGACCAAGCACTCGCCTCCACTAGAGGTCACACTCATCAATACCAACTCGAGACGTTCCCATGTCACCAGAAAACACAATGGTCGGCCCTCGTACCGGACGAGCTCGCCCTGACCGTAACCCTAGCAGCAGCCCAAACTGCGCTCAACCATGGCGACAGGAAACCCAGATTTCACCCTAGATGGAATCAGTCAAAACTAGACATACTCAGGGTCAAAACTAGAGGAAATGGGGGCATACACAGAAAACGAGGCAATTCCTTAAAATACCTTATTTTAGAATTTTCCATAATTTTTCCCCATTTATCTGTATTTAATTATACCAGAATATTAAAATATTCATTAAAATAATATTAAATTATAAAATTTCCCAAAAATCATATTTTATTATTTTGAAGACGTTACATATATATACCTGTGCTAGTACACCTACACTATTATCGATGATGCGTATGTTACACTTACACAGATCGGCCAGCTCCCACACTTCATCATCGATAATTGCTATGTCACTCACACAGTAGAATTGCTGCATCATGCTATTATATTGCTATGCTCACATTATGATGATATGCCCATGCTCACATCACTGTTCCATATTGCATGATATACAGATATACATACAGTCTCTTATATGTCGCATACATCATACGCATTGAGATATGCTGTTTTCATGAGATTTCTGGATTTGAGAACCGTGGTTATTTCAAAAGAAAGTACGTATTGTTTTAAAAAACCCGGTTTCACGTGATATGATATTTCAGTGCGTCCACCATGCATTTTCTCGGTTCTGAGACGTGTGATATGTGAAAGCCGATTCGAGGAGGTGGATGATCCAATTGCGGGTTCATGGTGGACCCGGTATGGTACTCCGGGGTAAGAAAAGTATGTCGCGCAGTAGACGATGAGCCTGGCAAAGGGACTACTACCTACCGGTGATTGGTTGGACCTGGCGGTTATCCGGAGGATACCGACCGGAGTCGAGAGATTGATATGGGCCTACCCGTTCTGCCTGTTGGATGTAGTGCCCTCAAAGTCAATTATTGGATCGCAGGCATGTGATTGCAATGATTGAGTAGGACCTATACCGGTAGGACAGTCTTACTTGAGATGATAGTATGCTATCTGGTTTACCTTTATCATCGTATACATCTTTAGGTGACATTACTGATCACTATTACACATTGATAGAGCCCTTAGGTTCTTTCTTGACTACCAACAGTATGATGGCGATCATTTACGCGAGAGTTGGGTGGTCTATAAGCACATCCTTAATAGTGGTCCCTGGTCGTGGGAGTTTCGAGACGGGGCATCGATACTCCGGAGTAGACTAGTGTATACAGTCGAGACCCTGACGAGGGGCGGTGGCCAGTCTCAAAAGCCATTGGTGTCAGTTGGTTCACCTAAGATGTATACAGGTGCTCATTGGCTTAAGAGTGCACCGGACAGGACTCATCGGGAACCTGCTAGTTGGTATTATACCTAGCGTCAGATAGCAGTTCCCAGGTGACACGTGTACAGGTTAGTTCATCGACCTGAGGTCGTCATTTGTCTCGTGTGAGTTCCCACAGTGCTTTGATTATTACCCTACCACGGCTTAAAGGAGTCATGCAAACAGGTTTTGGTTGGGTACAGTCCTGAGCCGCATGGAGGCAAGTGAGCGGATCGGCAGGGGTTCGTTTCTCCCGGTATTGGGGGTGAGATCGCGCTGTGTTTAGGAGAGCCATTACACAAAGCCCTCGGCCGAGGCAGGAGATTTACTGGTAGGTACTCTAGTAGTATCTCAGGGTGTTCTGGGCTACACTCTGACACGACTTATACCGCTATTTGGGGTCTGACGTTACCAGCCCCTTAGGCCCGATATGCGGTGCTCTTAGACGAACGGACCGGACTGTACGTATATTGTCACTGAAAGGCTCAGTAGGGTTTCAGGATGCGTTCGCTCATCAGCTTCCCTTTCTGTCAATACATGGGCAGCCGTTATATACAGCTAGTACTACTGACGGCTTGTGGTTAAACCCACTGCCAGAGTATTGATGAGTATTTAGAGTCCCCCACAGATAGTTTCCCAAGTTCGGGCGAAACGTTGTAGAGGCCGTATGGTTTTATGGCAGGGTTCGAACATACATATGCACTTGTGCACGTGTCATAGTTCGAACAGATAATACTAGTGGGCTTTGGTTTAAGCCGGATTCTAGTATTATATTGTGTAGGAGTATTTTTGTCTCATTGCATTTTGTATTCGGTCGGAATACAAATGCGGGTATATTTATACTGTTATGGGGTAATCCTATAATTTGTTACGGGATTGCTTTTTGAAGTTGCCAGTTTTTCTCCTCCCGATTAAACATTAGTTTTAATGTTTAATTATTCCTTCATGTGAGTGTATCATTTTTTGGCCAAAAATTTCCATTCTTGAATCATAGCCGATCCTTCTTGGTACTGGGCTTCTTTGTTTTTGATGAGTCATTTGGGTGAGTCGTGTTTGCTTCTAGAAAGAAGCTAGGTGTCTTTGTGACTCACTTGCTTCATTAATTCCTTTTGGTTGTGCATAAGATATTTTGTATGGATATTTTTGTGATGGATTATTGATTAAGATCAGCACTTGAATCCTTTGTCTCACTCCCCCAATTCATAACAGACTATGTTGTGGCCAGCACCACTAAATGAGCGAGGATGATATTCACAGTGAGCATTTTAAAAAAAGGCAGAGCACAATATGTGCATAATTTGGCCGACCCCACCATTTTGTCTGTGAGCTCAATTTTAGTTTATCTCCATGGCAACTTCAATTTACTTCCACCCAATGGCTTGGGTTCCTTGAGACAAATTATTCTACACACTCTCTATTTCAATCTTGGACATGTCGGTTAGCAAACTTCATATCCGAGTTGCCTCGGTTTAGAGGCGGGAACCCTTATAAAGATTCGTTGACGTGGTACCACCTCGACGAGGAGAATGGAGATCGAGCGAGATCAGAGATGCCGCAAGGAGCGTGGGATGATGGCTAAAGATCGAAAGACACGGATCGATCATTATAGCCATTCTATCATTTTACAGTTTGCTAGTTTAGTGTTAATGGCCCGATCCGGGTTACAGTCTATGTTAGCGCTAGTTTACGAAAAAGTTTTTATTCCGCGTTTGGCATCAGATTATTGGCCGGGGCACTGGCATAGACTTACATTGTATCAAAGTCATGCCATTAACCTTTACTAGCTTGTTCTAACATGTTTAAAATATCGATCGAACGAAATTTCCAAAACTGCAATTCCAAATTTAAAGCTTCTGTCGAAATTTTTTTGTCGTCTAAAAATTATTTTGAGCATGTCAGAAAATTGAGAAGTCTTTTCTAAGAATGCAGATGAAATTTGGTAGACCGATCCCACAAAACCGCTGCAGAACCCATGGTTTTGCCGCGGTTCCGCCGCCGTTTTGGGGCTTCAGTGCACCATTTTTCTTCTCGGTGTCTTTCTTGTGGAATTGTGGTTTCTGGAATATTTTGTTTGGGCCCAGATTTGTTTGAGTACTGGATTTGTACTTGGGGCCCACTTCGGAAAGTTTTATCGATCGAAATTTTAAATATGTTAGTTCACGGTGCTTTTATTATATCGGTGACTGTGAATGTCATTCGAGCGGTAAATCTTGTCTAATTGCTATAGTCCTTTTAGACGGGTTTGCGAACATGACATTTGTGTTGATGTTCTGTGTTGTGCTGTGATGATGCGGATTTGTCGTGGTGGATAGGTATGTGCAATGGTAGTGAAGTTTGGATTTATTTGTAAATTTGATATCGCAGGGCGAGCGTCCGACATGTGGACTGCCGTCGCTGGCTGTTTGTATATTATTCTTTTGGGACACGACCGGGTTGAGGTCGATGTACCCGTTGTATATAATTTCTTTTCTGTAGTAGGATTACCCCGCGACGGAGTGCACGGATAGCCGGGTTCTGGAGGGCAACGGGTCCGCATCTCATAGCTTTGAAAGGGAGGGGACCTCACTCTAGAATTGGCAGGCTAATCGCCGTACTCGTAGGGGGTACAGGTTGACCCAAGATGGAGTGCCCAATGTAAGTCTATGTTACCCACCCCGGTAGTTACGGGGAGGCGGAAAGAGTAAAAATCGAATTTTTCTCACTAGGAAACATAGACAAACCATGAAGGATCTTTGCTAAACAAAAGCTAACAAACTATCTACAAGTAATAACTACTAGATAGAAGGTTATACCTAGTTCTTGAACTCCTTCTCTTCTTGTGTTGTTTTCCTTTCTTGTGTGCTCCTTTGAGTGGTGTACACGGCTCCTCCTCTTCGTCTTCTCTTTGCCGAAGAAAGATCCACCCGAAGGCCTCTACCTTGAGTTCCTACCTCAACAAAGAAGTAACTAGAATGCTTGGCTTGCTAGACTAAGAACCCTAGAGTGAGTAGAGAGGTGTTTTGATGGTTTGATATCACAAAGCTCATGTTTTTCAACTCATGAAACAAGAGTGCTTTTGAGAGAGGAAGAGGAGAAAGCTTTTTAAGAGAGAGAAAGAGCAAGAGAGAATGTGAATAATAAGAACCTTGCTCTCATACGAACCAAAAAGAATAACGAAAATTTTAATTAGGATAAATTGTCATGGTTGATGTTGATTTGACCCTTATCATATCATAATAAATGCTAAGCACGCTCACAAAAAAATATCCAAGTCAACATGGGTCAACTTGGTCAAAGGGTAAAACCTAATTAACCATGATACAATTATCACTAATTAAAACTCATTAATCAATTTCCTCAATCGAATTATGGTTTTAATCAAGTCAATGGTCAAAACCCTAATGAGGTTCCTCCGCTTCTGTCAACTATGTATACACAACCGCATCCGTGTTCTGAGGAACACGAACACTATGAGACAAGATCAATCCCAAAACAGTTACTAGGATCTGGCTTAAACCAAAGCCCGCTAGTAATAACTGCCCGGACACCAAACGTGCACAAGTGCGCGTATGTGAACGAACCCCGTCGTAAAACCATACGACCTCTACTCTGTTTTGCTCAAAGGTCAACAACCCTCTGTGTGGGACTCTAAAGACTCGACACTACGCTGGCAGTGGGTTTAACCACAGGCCGCAAGCTGTACTAGCTGTACATAACGGTTCCCAGGTAGATGCCGATAAGAAGACCGATGAGGTAAACCCATCCGAACTCCTACTGAGCCTAAATATGACAATCTCCGTACAGTCCGGTATGTTCGTCTAAGAGTATTGCATGTCGGGCCTAGCGGTAAACGTCATTCCCCTAATAGCGGTACAAGTCGTGTCGGAGTGTAGCCCAGAACACCCTGAGAAAATACTGGAAACACTACCAGTAAATCTCGCTTTCCCTGGCCAGGGACATTGTGTAATGGCTCTCCTAAACACAGCGCGATATCAACTCCCAATACCGGAAGAGACGAATCCTGTTTAACAGTCACTGCCTCCAAGTGCTTCGGGACTGCACCCAACTACTACCTGTTTGCACGACTCATTTGAGCCATGGTAGGGTAGTAATCTAAGAACAGTGGGAACACACTCGAGGCGAAGTGACTGTGTCAAGTCAACGGATTAAGCTGTACTCATGTCACCTGGGAACTGATAACTGACGACAGGTATAATACCAACCAACAGCTCCCAGCGAGTCCTGTCCAGTGTACTCGTAACCTAACGAGCACCTGCATACTATCTCCAGTACGATGTACTGATGGCTGTGGGACAAACCATTTTCCCTCCCGGGATGAAAAGCGTATACACTAGTCTACTCTGGTGTATCGATGCCCTGTCTAGATAATCCTACGATCAGGGACCTGTATAAGGATGTGCTTATAGACTACCCAGCCCCCACTAGTGTGACTGCCATCACAACGCTGATAGTCAAGCAAAAGATCCTAAGGGCTCTATCAATATGTAATAGCTATATGTCAAAAGAAACACATACACATATTAAGATAGATACAAACCAAGTAGCATACTACTATATTAAGCAAGAATTTCAATCCGTGTATATATTCCAAGCTTCTAAAATGTAATATACAAACTAGTATTATACAATAATAGCCTCTAGGGCATATCACACTAACAATCTCCCACTTGCACTAAGGCCATGTGCTGGCATATCGCAAACCTATCATCTCGAATAGCCTCTCGAACTGCGTCTGAGGAATGGCCTTTATGAATGGATCTGCAGTGTTATCTTCTGCAGCAACCCTCCGAACCTCGATCTCCCTGATCAGGTGATACCGCCTCAAAATGTGTCTGGACTTCTGATGGTACCTGGGTTCCTTTGCTAAATCTATAGCCCCGTTGTTGTCACAATATAGAGGTATTGGATAAACAATGGACGGAACCACCCGAAGTTCTGTCAAGAACTTCTTCATCCAGACGGCTTCTTTTACGGCATCAGATGCTGCGATATACTCCGCTTCCATCGTCGAGTCAGCAATGGTTTCCTGTTTGGAACTCTTCCAACACACCGCCCCTTCCTTTGAGAGTAAAGACATAACCCGACATGGATTTGGAGTCATCCTTGACACTCTGTAAGCTAGAGTCAGCAAAGGCCTCGATCTGGAGGTCTTTTCCGCCGTAAACCAAAATCATATCCGTAGTTCTTCTCAGGTACTTCAGAAAGTTCTTTACCGCTATCCAGTGCTTCTCCCCAGGGTTTGACTGATACCTGCTTACTACACTTAGTGCATAAGCTACATCTGGTATGGTACACAACATCGCATACATTATAGAGCATACCGCAGAGGCGTAGGGTATAATAGACATGTGACCCCTTTCCAAATCAGTCTTGGGAGACATCTCTTTGGAGAGGGTGGTCTCGTGACAAGCCGGTAAATTACCGCGCTTGGAATCTTCCATACTGAATCTTTTCAGTATGGTGTCGATGTATCTAGACTGTGAAAGTCCTAATATCCTCTTGGACCTATCACGATAGATCCGGATCCCCAGAATGTAAAAGGCATCATCCAGGTCTTTCATGGAGAACCTGTGTGACAAGAACCCTTTGACAGATTGTAGCATAGAAATGTCATTTCCTATCAAGAAAATGTCATCCACGTATAAAACGAGGAATACGACAGTTCATGCTACAATCTTACTATAAATATATGGTTCATCTGGATATTTGATAAATCCAAATTCTTTGACTGTCTCATCAAAACAGATGTTCCAACTCCGCGATGCCTGCTTCAGTCCATAAATGAACTTAAGTAACTTGCACACCTTCCCGCTGCTCCCACTCTGAATGAAACTCTCTGGCTGGTCCATATAGACACACTAGTCTAAATTACCATTTAGAAAAGCGGTTTTTACGTCCATCTGCCAAATCTCATAATTGTGGAAGGCAGCAATGGCAAGACGGATCCAAATGGATTTGAGCATAGCCACTGGAGAAAAGGTTTCGTCATAGTCCAAACCAGGTCTTTGACGAAAGCCCTTTGCAACAAGTCTAGCCTTATAGGTCTCAACCTGTCTATCTACACCAATCTTCCTTTTGAAAATCCATTTGCAGCCTATGGGTTTTACCCCTTCTGGAGTAACGTCCAAAGTCCATACTTTGTAGGTGTACATGGACTCCATCTCGGTCCGTATTGCATCCAGCCATTTTACTGAGTCAGTGCTCTGAATGGCCTGCTGGAAGCTAGTCGGCTCATCATTATCAATGATGCAATCCTCTCTATCCCTGCCTATAAGAAAACCGTAGTATCTCTCGGGTGGATAAGAAAACCTACTACTCCTGCTGAGCGGCGCAGGAATGTCCTGTCCTTTCGAACCTTCTGGTTCTACTATGCTTTCAATAATAGCCTGTGGTTCTAGAATTTCTTCCAGTTCTATTGCGCTCCCACTTGTTTCTTTTTCTAAGAACTGATGTTCCAGAAAGTGGGCATGATGAGAAACAATAACCTTTTGTTCATCTGCGTAATAGAAAAGATACCGCCTAGAGTTCTTTGGGTATCCCAGAAAGTTGCACAGTACTGAGCGTGCCTCGAGTTTGTCCGTATGCTGCTTTTTGACAAAGGCTGGACATGCCCATATCATCAGATATTGAAGATAGGGTGTCTTTCCACTCCATATCTGATATGGAGTGGTAGGAACAGTTTTGGTAGGAACCTTGTTTAAAAGATATGCAGCCGATTCTAGTGCATAGCCCCAGAATGATCGCGGTAACTCAGTGTTACTCATCATGGAACGTACCATATTCAATAGGGTTCCGTTCCGTCTCTCCGATACACCGTTATGTTGTGGAGTGTATGGAGGAGTACGCAGAGAGAGAATTCCATTCTCTTTCAAGTAATCCAGGAACTCGGCACTTAGGTATTCACCACCTTGATCAGATCTCAGTGTCTTGATACTTTTGCCGGTTTGTTTTTCTAATTCATTCTTATATTCCTGGAATTTTTCAAAGGCTTCAGATTTATGCTTCATTAAGAAGACATGTCCATACCTTTAAAAATCATCCGTAAAAGTAATGAAGTAAGAATAACCACTTCGCGCATGTGTAGACATTGGACCACATACATCGCTGTGTACGAGTCCCAAGAGCTCGCTCACTCTTACTCCGTGTCCAGTGAACGGAGTCTTTGTCATCTTTCCTTTGAGACATGATTGACAAGTTGCATATGATTGATATTCGAACGGATCCAAATATCCTTCTTTATGCAACTTAGTTAACCTTGTTTCATTGATGTGACCCAGTCTACAATGCCATAAGAAAGCATGATTTATTTATGTAGACTTTCTTTTGTGTGTATTCTGGATATTGAAAATCTGTGGTTGATTTAATACGTATATGCCGTTGCTTAATGTACCCGACCCAATCAAAACATGATTAAGGTGCTTGTTTACAACATTACTTACAAATGCAAAATCATAACCTTTTTTAGACATAAAATATACAGATATGATTTTACAAGTCGCACTGGGTACAAAATAACAGTTGCGCAAAACAAAAACATATCCATCTGTCAACCCTAAGTGATAGTCCCCCACGGACTCAGCATCCATGCTTGCTCCGTTTGCAACTCTGAGGGTCATATCACCTGCCTTCAAAGCTCTACGCCTTCTCAGTGCCTGCAAAGAAATACAGATATAAGATCCCGATCCGGTATCCAATACTCAGGAAGTATAGTTGATTGACAGACAGTTTTCAATAACATACACACCTGAAGCCGAAGCCACGACTTTCTTCGGGTCCTAGTTCTTGGATTTCCAAGCCCTGCAATTTTTCTTCCAGTGTCCTTTCTTGTGACAATAAAAGCATTCTTCCTTCCCCACAATCTATGCCGCTACCTTTGCCTTTCCCTTGGCATCCACCTTACTAACACCGCCCCCTTGGTTCGATAGGGGCCTTCTTCTTCTTTCCTTTGGCTTCCGCCTTGTACCTAGAAGAGGAAGCTCCTCCAACAGACAAAGTGGGTGTTTCCCAGACTTTCTGTAAGGTGCCCTCCGCACTCCTCAACATGTTGAGGAGTTCCGGAAGTTCAACTTCTTTTCCTTGCATGTTGAAGTTCAGGATAAACTGGGCGTAAGTGGAAGGAAGGGACTGGAGAATCAAGTCAATGTAGAGCTCATTCTCTAACGTGGTCCCGAGGTCCGCGAGCTCCTTAATGTAGACGATCATCTTAAGCACGTGTTTCGCTACAGATGATCTGACGGCCAACCTCGCTGAAAACAACTTTTTCGAAGTTTCGTATCTGGCGATACGGGATTGCTCTCCATAAAGATCCTTAGTATGGAGAAATATGGATTCAAGGTCCATATTCTCGTGCCTCCTCTGATGTTCATTGTCCATAGAGGCAAGTACGAGGCACTTGGCCTTCGCGCAGTCAATCTCCCAGGTCTTATGGATTTCTTTATCCGCGACACTGGATTCTGGACCTGGGACGGCGGGGGCCTTAGTGGTAAGGAGATACCCCAACTTGTCATAAGTGATTGCCATTTTGACATTCCTGAGCCAATCTTTGTAGTTTGGCCCTGTTAGTATATTTTTATCTAGTAGTAACTTAAGGCCGGTTATGATATTTGGTCGCTGCAAGTAGGAGAGAGAAAAGAAACACTCTAGCATGATGCTCTTGCAAGTTTAGAGTGGTTTGTAGTTAGTCTAAACAGGATGGCTCCCACTGTTTCTCGAATCCTTCCTCAAACCATAAAAGAAGAATTAGTCGGGATCAATCTCACCGTATAATACTTGCTCAACCATTCAGCCAGGCCAGTGTCGGTACTTCGAGGGAGGTTTTACGACGCTTTCATGAAGTTCCTTAATTAAATAACCGCTTTTCCCTGTGGGCGTAGCCCCGTTAACACCTTTCTAGACATCTACTTGGTTTATAGCATTGATCGTAAAGTGAGAAAGTTTCCCAAGGAGTAGCATATACTCACAGTAGGATCGGGATCCAAATATCATCGTGTGATAAAGCTGAAGGAATCCTACCAAAATCATCACACTCCAAATGGTATGCAACACTAGCAAGTTTCAGTTTCTTTAGAAATCCCCGATGTGGATTTTTGCCCCATGCTCTTATGACCTTGACGAAGGCCAACATATCATAAGTCACATGTCAAGTTCTACCCATCATTATCCAATTTAATTTGAACCCACCCGTACACACCCTTGATGAAAGCCAAAATAGTACTACGATTGTCTCAAACCAATGCATCTATCTATGCAACAGATAAATATTTGGTAGCTACCAATCACTATGCCTTGGCGATGGTCAAAATACATAGCTTGAATGCTACTGAATATTTAACTAAAATGACGGAGGGCTACGAATGGTTTTGGCGAAACCGTGAACGTAGTGAACTTGATATAATCGAAGGAACCTGATAGCTTTTAAAAGGAGTGGTTTAAGCTCCGCGTTTTTCAAAATTTTCTGTTTTGGAAAAAAACGAGTGGTTTTGAAATTGTTCCAACAATTTAACTTTAGTTTATTTTCTTTGCATTAATATAATGCATCCCATCAATTAATCCCACCATTGCAGAAAACAACGAAAATATGTTGTACGCTTATGCCATCCGCATTCGCCACGGGGCCCCGTCATCACCGGTTAGGTTACTTAACTAACGACAGAGCGGGGGTTGGACTAGCGCGGATGCAAAACATAAGCAACGCCTACTAGATATGATATATAGGTATATATATACATTCGTCAGATGCAATGATAGCCATTCCAGATCACAGATGAACATATTGGATATACTAGCAATCCGCGTTTCGTTATAGCCTGCAACGAAAGACGGATTACACGGTCGCGATGAATAGCCAAACCCCACCCTAGACCCCTACGGGTGCGGCAAACTACCCTCCAAGTACTCAAAGTGAAGCAACCTCCTTCAACAACGTGAGTAGGTCACTCGGCACTTCAAAGTACCCGGTAGTTTGTGCACCCTACTTTGGGTCTATCCTTGAAGAAAAAATAGTAAAAGAAATAATATACTATATTGGCTACAAGCTCAACTTGGATGTGCAGCCATAAAAATAATATTACATCAATTTACAATTTTTTACATTGAATGAAAAATAAATAAACACTCATCTTACAACCCAGGCTATTCATCCGCGATAAACCAACAAGTTTATATACACAAACCAATATCACAGATCACAGATATGTACAACCCCCACTAATCGACGTATAGCGATTAATCGACGTTCAGTACATATATCACATTATAGATATAATCAATTAGCTAAAGTTTATAGAATTTCGATCAATATTCCAATTTGAAACTACCCCAAATACAACACTGTTCTCTGAAGAATCTGGGCAGAAACAAAACATCTGAAAAATCACAAAACATAAATCTGGACACACTGCAGGAAAAACGAGTTGACTCTGAGTCGACTCAGCCGCGGATCCGCGGCGAAACGCATGGTTTCGCCGCTCTTCCGCGGCGGTCTGACCGAGTCACGAGCTCATTTTTCTTGGGTGTCCTTAAAAAACCCTGCATATATTTTTCAGGCCTCTGGAAATATTTTTAGGCCTGTTTTTAAAATCGACAGAAAATACTAGTTTTTGATGTTTTTTGTGATTTTTTTCGGATCGAAGTTCTAAATACTTTGCTAACATATTAGTTGTTGTTTAGCCAGTCTCTGATACCACTGTAAGTCTATGTTACCCATCCCGGTAGTTACGGGGAGGCGGAAAGAGTAAAAATCGAATTTTTCTCACTAGGAAACATAGACTAACCATGAAGGATCTTTGCTAAACAAAAGCTAACAAACCATCTACAAGTTCTAACTACTAGGTTTGAAAGTTATACCTAGTTCTTGAACTCCTTTTCTTCTTGTGTTGCTTTCCTTTCTTGTGTGCTCCTTTGAGTGGTGTAGAAGGCTCCTCCTTTTCGTCTTCTCTTTACCGAAGAAAGTGTTGAAGATAGTGCCCTCAGAGTCAATTATTGGATCACAGGCACGTGATTACAATGATTGAGGAAGGACCTATCCCGGTAGGACAGTCTTACTCGAGATGATAGTATGCTATCTGGTTTATCTTTATCTTCGTGTACTGCTTTAGGTGACCAGATAGGTCGCTATTACACGTTGATAGAGCCCCTAGGATTCATGCTTGACTGCCAGCAGTATGAGGGCGATTATATACGTGAGAGCTGGTGGTCTATAAGCACATCCTTAAACGGTCCCTAGTCGTGGGAGTTTCGAGACAGGGCATCGATACTCCAGAGTAGACTACTGTATACAGGCGAGACCCCGAAGAGGGGCGGTGGCCGGTCTTACAAGCCACTGGTGTCAGTTGGTTCACCTATGATGTATACAGGTGCTCATTGGGTTATGAGTACACCGGACAGGACTCGCCGGGAACATGCTAGTTGGTCTTATACCTGACGTCAGATAGCAGTTCCCTGGTGATATGTGTACAGGTTAGTTCATCGACCTGGGGATCGTCATTTGTCTCGTGTGAGTTCCCACTGTACTTTGATTACTACCCTACCACGCTCAAAGGAGACGTGCAAACAGGTTTTAGTTGGGTACAGTCCCGAGCCACATGGAGGCAGTGAGCGGATCTTCAGGGGTTCGTCTCTCCCGGTATTGGGGGTGAGGTCGTGCTGTGTCTAGGAGAGCCATTACACGAAGCCCTCGGCCGAGGCAGGAGATTTACTGGTAGGTATTCCAGTAGTATCTCAGGGTGTTCTGGGCTACACTCCGATACGACTTGTACCGGTTTTGTGGGTCTGACTTTTACCAACCCCCTAGGCTCGCCATGCGATGCTCATAGACGAACGGACCGGACTGTATGGATATTGTCACTGACAGGCTCAGTAGGGTGTCAGGATGAGTTCGCTCATCGACGTCCCTTTTGGTCAATACCTGGTAGCCCGTTACGTATTGGCTTATACCTATGACGTGCTAGTGGTTAAATCCACAACCAAGGTGTTGACGAGTCTTTAGAGTCCCCCACATTCAGTTGCTCAAGTTTTCGGGCGAAACGCTGTAGAGGCCGTATGGAGATATGGCAGGGTTCGATCAGATACGTGCGGTATTGCACGGATCAAGATCGGACGGTCAGTACTAGAGGCCGTATGGAGATATGGCAGGGTTCGATCAGATACGTGCGGTATTGCACGGAGCAGGATCGGACGGTTAATACTAGCCGGCTTTGGTTTAAGCCGGATCCTAGTATAGTACAGTGTAGATTTTGTCTCATTGCATTTGTATTTCGGTTGGAATACAAATGCGGGTGTGTATATACAGTATCGGGGTTTTCCTGTAATTTATTACGGGACCAGTTTTCCGGAGTTGCCAGTTTGCTTTCCGTTTCGGCCATTTTCATTTGTATCTTTCAATGGCCGAAGTTTGGTGGAGGAGGGCTTATTTGCATTTGTGCAAATAAGCGTTTGTGGAGGGTGTTCTTTGCATATTATTGTATCATGATACTTGCACCACCACTTGACTTTTTGCTTCATGATAGTTTTCATGATTGCTTGACTTTGGATATAATGATGGTTGTTGTTGGAGTGTTGGGTTTTGTTGTGATCATTTGATTTTCTCATCATCACTTGCTTTCTACCCACCCCCTTGTCTTTGCTCTCTCTCTCTCTCTCTCTCTCTCCAATCACATATGAGGCCGGTCACTTTATGGTGGGGGGGGCTGATTTTTGGTTTTTGGTTTTGGGGGAAAGCTCTCATTTTGGTTGGAAAAAAAACTCTCTCTAGTTCATCACAAAAGTTACACACTTCATCCCTCCACCAAATGGCAAACTCCAAAAACCCCAAATGAGACATGAGTTCTACACACATTCTACAGCAAACCTTGGGCACGTCGGCTCGCCAACTTCATGCCCGAGTTGCCTCGGTATAGAGGTGGGAGCCCGTAAAAGATGCAGGCGACGTGGTACCCTTCCGGCGACAAGGTGGAGACCGGACATTCCGCGGGAGATCGGGGCGACGACGAGAAGACCGGAGGACATGGATCAGTCGGTATATCTCTCTTCCCCATCTTGTAGTTAGCTAGGACTAGTTAATGGCCAGATCCGGGTTTTAGTGCGCGGTGGTGCCGGTTTGAAAACTTAAAGTTAACCATCGCTTCCGCATTTGGCCTCGGGATGGAGGCCGGGGCGCCGCCGTGCACTTACAGTGGTATCAGAGCCTCGCCATTAACTTAGTCTAGCTTTGTCTAATGTGTTTTACATTTCCGATCGAACAATTTTCCAAAAACCGTATTTTTCTTCACATCAGTTTCTGTCGAAATTTTTTGAAGTCCAAAAATTTTTCAGGTTGTTTCAGAATGATGTGTAGGAAATTGTAAGAGTTCTGTAAAAATTTGGGATCGTGAACAGTCCAAACCACCGCGAAACCGCGGCCAAACCCATGCTTGGGCCGCGGTTCCGCCACGAATTTAACTTTTCAGCCCCCCAAACTTTTGCAGAATGTTCCTGAGTTGAAAATATGGTTTCTGGAATGTTATTTTTTGGGCCCAGATTTCTTGATGTGCTACAGTAGTACTTGGGGGCCCACTTGGTAAAATTTGATCGATCGGATATTTTAAACACATTATTTCACAGTATTTACATTATATCTGCGACCGTGAATGTCACTTGATCGGTAAATCCTGTCTAACTGCTATAGCCCGGTTAGACGGATTTGCGAACGTGACTTTCACGTTGATGTTCTGTGATTTTGCTGTGATGTTGCGGATCGGTCGTGGGGATAGCCTGGATGCAATGCTAGTACAGTTTTTTGTTGTATTATGTACATTTGATATTGCGGGGCAAGCGTCCGACATGTGGACTGCCGTCACTGCCTATTTGTATTATTATTTTGGGGCACGACCAGGTTGCGGTCGATGTACCCGTTGTATGTATATTTTACTTTCTGTACTAGGATTACCCCGCGGTGGGGTGCACGGATAGCCGGATTCTAGAAGGAAACAAGCCCGCATCTCATGGCATTGAGACGGAGGGGGCTTCACTCTAGGATTGGCGGGCTATTCGCCGCACTCGTAGGGGGTACAGGTTGACCCAGGAGAGGTGCCCAAGTTAACGGATTCCGTGAAGTGCTAGGTTGTCCATTCACGTTGCTGAAGGGGGCAGCCTCGCTTCAGGTTTTGGCGGGTGACTTGCCGCGCCCGTAGGGGTCTAGGATTTCATTGCACAGGTTATCCACACGACCAGGAGAACGTCGGGTTTCAGTAGTGGCTCTGTGAAACCCGGGGATCCCAGATATCTGTATTGTTCTGTGATGTTGTACATTTCTATGATGTGGCATTTTTATCACGCCTTGAGCGAAATATAATATATTGATATATATATTAGTAGATGTTGTATATGTTTTGCATCCGTGCTAGTCCAGTCCCCGCTCTGTCGTTAGTTAGCTAACCTAACGGGTAATGACGGGACCTAGTGGCGAATGCGGATGGCATATACGTACATCAGTATATTTTCGTTCTTTGTGGTGTGATCAATTGATGGGACTGCATTGATTCGGATCAATGCAAGTTAAACAAACCTAATCTGATGTTGTTGGAACACTTTTTCAAAAAGCTGTTATTGCAAGGACGTTCACTTTTGTTTTGCATCGTGGTATTCAGTTGGAATATCCTGCTCCTCAGTCGACGAGGAAAGGGCCGAGATCCCTTCACCGGGAGTGACCCCTTGGACAGAAGTTTGCGTCAGGGCAATAACTTCACTATAGCCGATTACTTTTGCTTTGCATCGTGGTATTCAGTTGGAATATCCTGCACCTCATTCTACGGGGAAAGAGCCGAGATCCCTTCACCGGGAGTGACCTCTTTAGCAAAGGTTTTCGTTACTATATTTTTCTAAAAAGCTATCCGTTCCTTCAACGATATCAAGTTCATTACGTTAAAGGTTTTTGCCAGAAACCATTCGTAGCCCTCCGTCGTTTCATATGGATAGTCAATAGTATTCAAGCTGTGTTTGTTGGCCAAAGTCAAGGCACAGTGTTTGGTAGCTGTTGGTTATTCATATGCAACATAGATAGATGCGTTGGTTTGGAACAGTCGTACTGCCTTGTTGGCCAAAGTCAAGGGTAGGTACGGGTGGATTCAAATCAACCTGGAGAATGACGGGAAGAACTTGACATGTGACTTATGATTTGTTGGCCAAAGTCAAGGTCATAAGAGCATGGGGTAAAAATCACATCGGGAGTTTCTAAAGAAACTGAAACTTGCCAGATATGCGCATACCTTCTAGAGTGTGATGACGTGAGCGGATTCCGTCACGTTATCATGCGATGATAGTTGGATCCCGATTCCCACTGATGAGTTAGTTTACTCCTCGGGTGACCCCGACTAATTCTTCTTTCAGGTTTGGAGGAGAATTTGAGGTAACAGTGGGAGGTTAACACTGGCTTTTGGATTGTCAGAGTTGCAAACCTCATTGCCACTCCTACTTTTACCCTTTTCTCCAGGACATCCCGTATTACTACGAACGTCCACTTCCATTGGACAAAACCATCGTATGGTTATATACGAACTCGAAGGAATTTATTCGAGGATGGTTTCCGGTTCTGGAGAAAACGGATAGGACTATTCAGTTGTCTTTTCCTTTTACCTTCTCTCAAGTTGCGAGTACCCCTTAGATTAGGGGATAGTACACCTATTATGCGAATTGGATAGTCTTCTTCCAAACCATAGGCAGGTGCCGACCGGTAGGGAATGAAGAAAACCAATTAGCTTAACGATGGTGTGCAGAAGGTATTATGTAAAGACAAAGCAAGGGATTAGAAGGAGGGCAAAGTAAATTGCGACTGATATTCACGACCAAACCAAGTATTTCTTCGCCAATCCTAAAATCACCTTTGTATTTCTCCAGGACACTCCGTATCACTACGAAGATCCACAGTTTATTGGATACTCCATCGTATGGTTATGTACGAACTTGAAAGGAACTTGTTCCAGTTTGGGGATGGATTCTGGTTCAAGAGAAATATGAATAAGGTTTATTCGGTTGTCTTTTATCTTCACCTTCTCTCGCATTGCGAGTGCTCCTAGGATTAGGACAGTACACCCATTATGCTTATTGGATAGTCTTCTTCCAAACCATAGGCTGGTGCCGAACGGTAGGGAAGGAAGAAAACCATTTGGCCTAAAGGGGTGTGCAGAAGGTAATGACTAAAGACATATAAAGGGATTTAGAGAGGTGGCAAAGAATTACACGGTTATAGTTGTGAATCTTGATAATGGAAGAGGCATTACTAGGAATACCGGGATACCCCATCGAAACATTTCAATGTTTCAGTTTCACTGTGTACTGTTAAAGGAAAACTGATTTCCCAATTAGGCCTTACTCCAGGGTATGTATTTACCAGGTATGATTCTCACATATGTATAGTTTTACAGATGATGAGTGGGAGTAAGTTATTGGGAATTAGGTGATCATCCTCATTATATCGGAATTCGTTGTAATTGGTGATATTTGAGGAAATCACCTGGGCTGTTTGCCGGTCGGCAAATATTTGGTTTTGAATATCCGCTGTTATGCACCAATTTCAAATCGATATATCTGTACGTCTATTTTTATAGAGTGAGATATACCTTTTTGAAATTATGTCCGTGACTTTTACCTATATCAGTGGATGGTTAGGTAAGGAACATTAAACAGCGGTGTAATTCTTCATAACCACAGTACAGTTTTCAACCTACGACGCACAGTGAATGAGTTATCAGACTCAAGGGACTTATACAGAGTATTGTATGTTGTCCAGGGTCCATCAGGACCGAGGGGTTGGTCCTCGTACTATATTCGGTTTACTTATGACTTCTCTAGTTTTTAGACAGGTGTTTCGTGGAAACACAGGGTCCGAATTTTGAGAAGTTATAGGTATATGAATAAAGAGAGAACCAGGTGTTGCAAGTATCGGGATTCTTCAAGGTGATCGAAGATGTAGATACTTCAGTATGGTATTCAGTTGATAGTGATGATTAAGAGAACTTACTTCTCTTTTAGGTTGCTCATAGGTGGAAGTATTCCTAACTTGAGTAATGCTGATCGGCCTCCTTCCATTTAGTAGACATGCACTGGAGACAGCTGCATGATTTGAATCTGGTTCAATTAAATCTGTGCCTCTGGTTCTATATTGGATATAGAACAGTTCATATCTTAACGATGTTAAGATACGGGGAGTTGTCCGGCTTATGATTAAAACCAGACACTGGACAACTCAAGGCACGTTTCTGTAATGGCTGTTTGTGGGTTGACCCAGGCTATGAAGAGGGTTGATTTTCTACCATAAGAAAGATCAATAGTGATATTGTTCTTGACTCGCCACAGTTTTAATAAAAAATGGATTTTTTCAGAAAACAGTAGTGGGAGTATGGTAGAACTGGAAGTCATTCCAGAACCACAAACGATTACTGAAGATTTGATAGGAACCTAAAGATTCAATCTGGTTTGACATTCCATTGGCCACTCCGCAGATAAGGTGGGTAACTTCAGGCACCCGAGAGATACTCTGGTAGCCTCAAGGACGGTGACAGAGAAGTTCTTGTTTACCCAGACTTGCCATTGCTGTTGTTCCAGACCATGAGACCCAGCAGGAGGATGAGTATAGCGTCGTTCTAAACTAGCTTTATAAGTGTACGTCTATATGACTCTGCCAGAGGGTTGTCGTGATCAGTGGGAGCAGCGGAAGCATGGTGGACAGGTGGCTTATGTCTATTTATAGACTAAAGCAGATATAGCGGAGATATATCATCAATTTCTGATGTGACAGTCATAGGTTTGACTTCATCAAAATAGGGGATGGATCTGTTGAGAAGGTAGTAGGGTATGATGTCCTGGTATTTGGATGACATACACAGAGTAGGAAGTGATATTCCTATACTACGATCGGTTATACTTTGGTCGTCACACAGTGGTTTCTCCACATGGGACTTGGATATTATATCAGACATACTGGTTACTAGATCTATGGTTTTAGATCTAGATTTTGGTGGTTTCCCAATTAAGGATACTTAGACAGCATTCTAAAGGTGTTTGGAATGGATGACTCCTGGCACGGTAGTGTACCTGCAGGTGATGGAGTCGCCCTCTCTAAAAGTGTCTTATAGACTAAAGTAGAGAGGGATGTGCATGATTGGCAGATCACTTGCTTAGGCAATTGAGTCAATCATGAGATGTCAAGTACCACACCAGATGTTGTTCTTGCAGTAGATGCAACAAGTTGATATTGATCCAATCCTGGAGAAACAATCGGAAGCAGCTTTAGAACATAAGTGGATGTTCTAGGGATATGATAACGACAGCCTCGTTCAGGAGACAGTTATCATTCCAGGCTTCTAAGGTGACCTGGACGACAGGGTGGTCGTCAGAGTTATAGTTTTTCCTTCTGACGAGGGGCAGTATTTTGGACAGGTGGTCCCAGGAAATACTGAGGGAAGCATGGCGCAGGATACTGATTGAGTTCAGTTGACGACACAGTCTAAGATGTTTGGATTTGGAGTTCATTTATGAGCTAGGTCCCATCAGACATCCAGACACATTCTAAGACAGGTATTGCTCATTTCGGGAGATGGCTTTCTCCACGAACATGAGATATAGAGAGACATAGAAAGAAACATCAAGGCGGATCCACTCACTGAGGCTATTCCTCGAACGCAATAGTTTCGCAAACGGGCTTTGTGAGACTGACTAGTAGAGGAGTTGGGTGTTCGGTATCACACGGGCTGTGAGTATGCGACATCGCAATAATTAGCCTTGAGTGCAAGTGGGAGATTGTTGGAGATAGTGCCCTCAGAGTCAATTATTGGATCACAGGCACGTGATTACAATGATTGAGGGAGGACCTATCCCGGTAGGACAGTCTTACTCGAGATGATAGTATGCTATCTGGTTTATCTTTATCATCGTGTACTGCATTAGGTGACCAGATAGGTCGCTATTACACGTTGATAGAGCCCCTAGGATTCATGCTTGACTGCCAGCAGTATGAGAGCGATCATATACGTGAGAGCTGGTGGTCTATAAGCACATCCTTAAACGGTCCCTAGTCATGGGAGTTTCGAGACAGGGCATCGATACTCCAGAGTAGACTAGTGTATACAGTCGAGACCCCGACGAGGGGCGGTGGCCGGTCTCACAAGCCACTGGTGTCAGTTGGTTCACCTATGATGTATACAGGTGCTCATTGGGTTATGAGTACACCGGACAGGACTCGCCGGGAACATGCTAGTTGGTCTTATACCTGACGTCAAATAGTAGTTCCCTGGTGACATGTGTACAGGTTAGTTCATCGACCTGGGGATCTTCATTTGTCTCGTGTGAGTTCCCACTGTACTTTGATTACTACCCTACCACGCTCAAAGGAGACGTGCAAACAGGTTTTAGTTGGGTACAGTCCCGAGCCATATGGAGGCAGTGAGCGGATCTTCAGGGGTTCGTCTCTCCCGGTATTGAGGGTGAGGTCGCGCTGTGTCTAGGAGAGCCATTATACGAAGCCCTCGGCCGAGGCAGGAGATTTACTGGTAGGTATTCCAGTAGTATCTCAGGGTGTTCTGGGCTACACTCCGACACGACTTGTATCACTTTTGGGGGTCTGACTTTTACCAACCCCCTAGGCCCACCATGCGATGCTCATAGACGAACGGACCGGACTGTACAGATATTGTCACTGACAGGCTCAGTAGGGTGTCAGGATGAGTTCGCTCATCGACGTCCCTTTTGGTCAATACCTGGTAGCCCGTTACGTATTGGCTTATACCTATGACGTGCTAGTGGTTAAATCCACAACCAAGGTGTTGACAAGTCTTTAGAGTCCCCCACATTCAGTTGCTCAAGTTTTCGGGCGAAACGCTGTAGAGGCCGTATGGAGATATGGCAGAGTTCGATCAGATACGTGCGGTATTGCACGGATCAGGATCGGACGGTCAGTACTAGAGGCCGTATGGAGATATGGCAGGGTTCGATCAGATACGTGCGGTGTTGCACGGATCAGGATCGGACGGTTAATACTAGCCGGCTTTGGTTTAAGCCGGATCCTAGTATAGTACAGTGTAGATTTTGTCTCATTGCATTTGTATTTCGGTTGGAATACAAATGCGGGTGTGTATACACAGTATCGGGGTTTTCCTGTAATTTATTACGGGACCAGTTTTCCGGAGTTGCCAGTTTGCTTTCCGTTTCGGCCATTTTCATTTGTATCTTTCAATGGCCGAAGTTTGGTGGAGGAGGGCTTATTTGCATTTGTGCAAATAAGCGTTTGTGGAGGGTGTTCTTTGCATATTATTGTATCATGATACTTGCACCACCACTTGACTTTTTTCTTCATGATAGTTTTCATGATTGCTTGACTTTGGATATGATGATGGTTGTTGTTGGAGTGTTGGGTTTTGTTGTGATCATTTGATTTTCTCATCATCACTTGCTTTCTACCCACCCCCTTGTCTTTGCTCTCTCTCTCTTTCTCTCTCTCTCTCTCTCCAATCACATATGAGGCCGGCCACTTTGTGGTGGGGGGGCTGATTTTTGGTTTTTGGTTTTAGGGGAAAGCTCTCATTTTGGTTGGAAAAAAAACTCTCTCTAGTTCATCACAAAAGTTACACACTTCATCCCTCCACCAAATGGCAAACTCCAAAAACCCCAAATGAGACATGAGTTCTACACACATTCTACAGCAAACCTTGGGCACGTCGGCTCGCCAACTTCGTGCCCGAGTTGCCTCGGTATAGAGGTGGGAGCCCGTAAAAGAAGTAGGCGACGTGGTGCCCTTCCGGCGACGAGGTGGAGACCGGACATTCCGCGGGAGATCGGGACGACGACGAGAAGACCGGAGGACATGGATCAGTCGGTATATCTCTCTTCCCCATCGTGTAGTTAGCTAGGACTAGTTAATGGCCCGATCCGGGTTTTAGTGCGCGGTGGTGCCGGTTTGAAAACTTAAAGTTAACCATCGCTTCTGCATTTGGCCTCGGGATGGAGGCCGGGGCGCCGCCGTGCACTTATAGAAAGATCCACCCGAAGGGCTCTACCTTGTGCTCCTACCTCAACAAAGAAATAACTAGAGTGCTTGGCTTGCTAGACTGAGAACCCTAGAGTAAGTAGAGAGGTGTTTTGATGGTTTGATCTCATAAAGCTCATGTTTTTCAACTCATGAAACAAGAGAGCTTTTGAGAGAGGAAGAGGAGAGAACTTTTTAAGAGAGAGAAAGAGCAAGAGAGAATGAAAATAATATGAACCTTGCTCTCATATGAACCAAAAAGAATAACGAAAATTTTAATTAGGATAAATTGTCATGGTTGATGTTGATTTGACCCTTATCATATCATAATAAATGCTAAGCATGCTCACAAAAAAATATCCAAGTCAACATGGGTCAACTTGATCAAAGGGTCAAACCTAAATAACCATGATACAATTATCACTAATTAAAACTCATTAATCAATTTCCACAATCTCATTATGGTTTTATTCAAGTCAATGGTCAAAACCCTAATGAGGTTCCTCCGCCTCTGTCAACTGTGTATACACAACCGCATCCATGTTCTAAGGAACACGAACACTATGAGACAAGATCAATCCAAAAACAAATAGTAGGATTTGGCTTAAACCAAAGCCCGCTAGTAATAACTGCCCGGACACCAAACGTGCACAAGTGCGCGTATGTGAACGAACCCCGTCCTAAAACCATACGACCTCTACTCTGTGTTGCCCAAAGGTGAACAACCCTCTGTTTGGGACTCTAAAGACTTGACAATACGCTGGCAGTGGGTTTAACCACAGGCCGCAAGCGGTACTAGCTGTACGTAACGGTCCCCAGGTAGATGCCGATAAAAAGACCGATGAGGTGAACCCATCCGAACTCCTACTGAGCCTGAATGTGACAATCTCCGTACAATCCGGTCTGCTCGTATAAGAGTATTGCATGTCGGGCCTAGGGGGCGGTAAACGTCAGTCCCCTAATAGCGGTATAAGTTATGTCGGAGTGTAGCCCAGAACACCCTGAGAAAATACTGGAAACACTACCCGTTAATCTCGCTTGCCCTGGCCAGGGACTTTATGTAATGGCTCTCCTAGACACAGCGCGATATCAACTCCCAATACCAGGAGAGACGTATCCTGTCTAACCGTCACTGCCTCCAAGTGCTTCGGGACTACACCTAACTACTACCTGTTTGCACGACTCATTTGAGCCGTGGTAGGGTAGTAATCTAAGAACAGTGGGAACACACTCGAGGCGAAGTGACGGTGTCAAGTCAACGGACTAAGATGTACTCATGTCACGTGGAAACTGATAACCGACGATAGGTATAATACCAACCAACAGCTCCCAGCGAGTCATGTCCAGTGTACTCGTAACCTAACGAGTACCTGCATACTATCTCCAGTACGACGTACTGATGGCTGTGGAACGGACCATCTCCCCTTCTGGGATGAGAAGCGTATACACTAGTCTACTCTAGAGTATCGATGCCCTGTCTCGATAATCCTACGACCAGGGACCTATATAAGGATGTGCTTATAGACTACCCAGCCCCCACTAGTGTGACTGCCATCACAACGCTGGCAGTCAAGCAAAAGATCCTATGGGCTCTATCAATATGTATTATCTATATGTCAAAATAAACACATACACATATTAAGATAGATACAAACCAAGTAGCATAGTACTATATTGAGCAAGAATGTTAATCCGTGTATATATCCAAAGCTTCCAAAATGTAATATACAAACTAGTATTATACAATAATGGCATCTAGGGCATATCACACTAACACCCAAGTTACCGGATTCCGTGAAGTGCCGGGTGGTTCATTCACTTTCCTGAAAGGGGCTGCCTCGCTTCAGGTTTTGGTGGGTGACTTGCCGCACTGTTAACGGTCTAGGATTTCATTGCACAGGCTATCAACACGACCAGGGGAACATCTAGTTTCAGTTGCGGCTCTGCAAAACCCGGGGCTCCCAGTTATCTGTATTGTTCTGTGATGCTTATTACTTTTCTGTAATGTTGCATTTATCACGCCTGGAGCGATTATTGTATATTGGTATATATCCTAGTAGATGCTGTATATGTTTTGCACCCCGCTAGTCCCGTCCCCGCTCTGTCGTTAGTTAAGTAACCTAACGAGTGATGACGGGACCCAGTGGCGAATGCGGATGGCATATACGTACATTTAATTTTCGTTCTTTTCTGGTGTGATTAATTGATGGGACTGCATTGATTCTGATCAATGAAAAGGAAAACAATCCTGTTTGATGTTGTTGGAACAATTTTCAAAAAGCTGTTATTACAAGGACGCTTTCTTTTGTTTTGCACAGTGGTATTCAGTTGGAATATCCAGCATCTCATTCGATAAGGCAAGGGCCGAGATCCCTTCACCGGGAGTGACCCCTTGGGCAGAGGTTTGCATCAGGGTAATAACTTCACTATAGTCGATTACTTTTTGCTTTACATCGCGGTATTCAGTTGGAATATCCTGCACCTCATTCCACGAGGAAATAGCCGAGATCCCTTCACCGGGAGTGATCTCTTTAGCAAAGGTTTTCGCCACTATATATTTGTAAAAAGCTATCAGGTTCCTTCAATGAGATCAAGTTCGTTATGTTAAAGATTTTTTACCAAAAACCAGCCGTAGCCCTCCGTCATTTCAGTTAGGTATTCAGTAGTATTCAAGCTATGTATTTTGACCAACACCAAGGCATAGTGTTTGGTAGCAGCTGGGTATTCATCTGTTGCATAGATGGATGAGTTGGTTTGGGACAGTCGTACTGCCATTAGGCCAACGTCAGGGGTATGTACGGGTGGGTTCAAATTAAACAGATAATGATGGGTAGAACTTGACACGTGACTTATGATATTTTGGCAAATGTCAAGGTCATAAGAACATGGGGTAAAAATCACATCGGGAGTTTCTAAAGAAACTGAAGCTTGTCAGGCATGCGTATACCTTCTGGAGTGTGATAACGTGAGTGGATTGCATTACGTTATCATGCGATGATAGTTGGATCCTGATTCCCACAGATGAGTTGGTTTACTCTTTGGGTGATCCCGACTAATTCTTCTTTTAGGTTTGGAGGAGAATTTGACGGTACAGTGGGAGGTTCCTGATTAGATAAAGTGATAACCATTCTGATCTAGGTTAGAGTGCACGCAGAGTGTTTCTTTTCTCTCTCTCTTTGGCAGCGACCATTGACCGACTCTAGACTATGACTCAGTGACCAAGTTGACCGAACTTTCTTAAAATACTGGATTTTGGATTGTCTGAGTTGCATAAGTCATTGCCGCTCCTTCTTTTACCCTTTGCATTTCTCCAGAACATCTCGTATTACTACGAACATCCACATCCATAGGATAAATCCATCGTATGGTTATATACGAACTCAAAAGGACATCTTCGGGAATGGATTCAAGTTCAGGAGAAATTGAATTGGTTTATTCAGTTTTCTTTTATCATCACCTTCTCTCAGGTTGAGAGTACTCCTTGGTTTAGGAGACGGTACACCTATTACGCTTATTGGATAGTCTTCTTCCAAAGCATAGGCAGGTGTCGAAAGGTAGGGAATAAAGAAAACCAATTATCCTAAGTAGGGTGTACAGAAGGTAATAAGTAAAGACATATGAATGGATTAGAAAGAGGGCAAAGTAAAATGCGACAGGTATCATTCACGACCAAACCACGTACATCATCGCAACTCCTATTTCACCTTTGCTTTTCTCCGGTTCAGGAGGAATAGAATAAGCTAATATTCAGTCATCTTTTATCATCACCTTCTCTCAGTTTGCGAGTACTCCTTGGTTTAGGAGGGTACAAATATTATGCTTATTGGATAGTCTTCTTCCAAACCATAGGCTGGAGCCGAACAGTAGGGAAGGAAGAAAACCATTTAGCCTAACGAGAGTGTACAGAAGGTAATGAATAAAGACAAATAAAGGGATTTGAAGAGATAACAACGAAATATACGGTTATAGTCATGAATTGGATTATGGAAGAGGCATTACTAGGAATACCCAGATACCCTTTCGAAACATTTTCATGTTTCAGTTTCACTGTGCATTGTTAAAGGAAAACTAATTTCCCAATTAGACACTTGCTCCAGGGTTTGTATTTACCAGGTATGATTCTCACGTCTGTATGGTTTTACAGAAGATGAGTGGGAATAAGTTATTAGGAATTAGGTGATCATCCTCATTATATCGGAATTCGTTGTAATTGGTGATATTTGAGGAAATCGTCTGGGTACAGTTTTCAAATAACGATGCACAGGTTTTGAGTTATTCAACTCAACGCACTTATACAGAGTATTGTATGTTGTCCAGTGTCCATTAGGACAAAGGGGTTGGTCCTCGTACTATGTTTTGTTTACTTGTGACTTCTCTAGTTTTTAGACAAGTGTTTCGTAGAAATACAAGGTCTGAGTTTTGAGAAGTTATAAGTAAAAGAATAAAGTAGAGAACCAGGTGTCGCAGGTATTAGGATTCTTCAAAGAGATCGAAGATGTAGACACTTGTGTTTGGTATTCAGTTGATAGTAATGGTTTTAAGAAACTTGTTTCTCTTTCAGGTTACTCGTAATTGGATGAACTCCTGCATTTAGTAATGCTGATTAGCCTCTCTTCATTTAGTTGACATGCACTGGAGACATCTTCATTATTTGAATCTGGTCCCAATTAAATCAGTGCCAAAGTTTCTATATTGGATATAGAATGGTTCATATCTTAACGATGTTAAGGTACGGGGAGTTGTCCGGCTTATGCTTAAAACCAGACACTGGATAACTCAAGGCACGTTTCTGTAACGTCAGTTTGTGGGTTGGCCCAGGCTATGACGATGGTTGACTTTCTGTTGGAGATAGTGCCTTCAGGGTCAATTATTAGATCACAGGCACGTGATTGCAATGATTGAGGAAGGACCTATACCAGTAGGACAGTCTTACTCAAGATGATATTATGCTATCTGGTTTATCTTTATCATCGTGTACTGCTTTAGGTGACCAGATAGGTCGCTATTACACGTTGATAGAGCCCCTAGGATTCTTGCTTGACTGCCAGCAATATGAGGGCGATCATATACGTGGGAGCTGGGGTCTATAAGCAAATCCTTAAAAGGTCCCTAGTCGTAGGAGTTTCGAGACAGGGCATCGATACTCCAGAGTAGACTAGTGTATACAGTCGGGACCCCGACGAGGGGCGGTGGCCGGTCTCACAAGCCACTGGTGTCAGTTAGTTCATCTAAGATGTATACAGGTGCTCATTGGGTTATGAGTACACCGGACAGGACTCGCCGGGAACATACTAGTTGGTCTTATACCTGACGTCAGATAGCAGTTCCCTGGTGACATGTGTACAGGTTAGTTCATCGACCTGAGATCGTCATTTGTTTCGTGTGAGTTCCCGCTGTACTTTGATTACTACCCTACCACGTCTCAAAGGAGTCATGCAAACAGGTTTTAGTTAGGTACAGTCCCGAGCCACATGGAAGCAGTGAGCGGATCTGCAGGGGTTCGTCTCTCCCGGTATTGGGGGTGAGGTCGCGCTGTGTCTAGAATGGCCATTACACAAATCCCTCGGCCGATGCAGGAGATTTACTGGTAGGTATTCCAATAGTATCTCAGGGTGTTCTGGGCTACACTCCGACACGACTTGTACCGCTTTTGGGTGTCTGACTTTTACCAACCTCTAGGCCTGCCATGCGATACTCTTAGACGAACGGACCGGACTGTACGGATATTGTCACTGACAGGCTCAGTAGGGTGTCAGGATGAGTTCGCTCATCGATGTCCCTTTTGGTCAATACCTGGTAGCCCGTCACATACGGCTAATACCTATGACGTGCTAGTGGTTAAAACCACAGCCAAAGTATTGACGAGTCTTTAGAGTCCCCCACAAACTGTTTCTCAAGTTTCGGGCGAAACACTGTAGATGCCATATGGAGATATGGCAGGGTTCGATCTTATACGTGCGGTATTGCACGGATCATGATCAGACGGATAATACTAGTGGGCTTTGGTTTAAGCCGAATTCTAGTATTGTACAGTGCAGATTTTGTCTCTTTGCATTTGTATTCGGTCGGAATACAAATGCGGATATGTATATGTCAGTTATATGTGTGTCCTAGAGGCTATTACTATACATGTGTTGTATATTGTAGTGGATGCTTGGACATATATAGGGAGGACTTTTTTGCTCGACATGATAGTATGCTATCTGGTTACTCTTTACCTTAACGTGTATACTGACTGTCTCTCTGTTACATGTTGGTAAAGCCCTTAGGATGTGTACTTGACTACCTGGACAGTGATGCGGATCATACTAGTGGGGACATGGTAGTCCATAAGTACATCCTTCAAGGTCCCTAGTCGTCGGTATATCGAGACGGGGGATCGATACACCAGAGTAGACTAGCGTATACCTTCTCGACCCATACAGATGGGCGATGGATGATCTCATATCCATTGGTGTTTGACATCAGAGATGATATACGGGTGCTCAGTGGAGACTGGGTACACTGGACGGAACCGCCGAGAACTCCCAGATGGTATTATACCTTACGTCAGATGGCAGTTCTCTGGTGACACTGGTACAGGTTAGTCTGTAGACCCGAAATCGTCATAGAGTCTTGTGTGATTCCTACTGCGCTTTGATTTCCACCTTACCACGTCCAAGAGGGCGTGCAAAACGGTGGTTTTTGGGTACAGTCCCGAGTCACATGGAGGCAATGAGCGATAGGAGGGGTTTCATCTCTCCCGGTATTGGGGGTTGATGTTGCGCTATGCTCGATTGGCCATAACAGGGAAGTCCCTGGCCAGGGCTGGTTTAGAGATTTACTGGTAAGTGTTACCAGTAGTTTCTCGACCCGTTATGAGCCTCTCATCGGCATAACTTATCGGTTATTGGGGTCTGACGTTAACCACCCCTAGACTTGATATGCGACATATCAGACGAGGAGACCGGACTGTACAGTAGTGTCACTGTCAGGATTTTTGCAGGAGTTGGAGAGGGCTTGCTTACTGATCTTCTGATCGCTCAATACCCGGGTAGCCGTTACGTCCAGCTAGTACCGCTGACGGCTTGTGGGTGTTTGATATGATCATCACCTACTGCCGGTGTATTGACGAGTCTTTAGAGTCCTACATAGAGGTTGTACTGGCTAAGGCAAAACGAGATAGGAGCGCATATGTGATATGTGCGGGACCGAGAATGATGCGAGTATGTGATACCGTATTCAATTCTCGCGATGATTGTATCGATTGGTTGTATGCGATATAACCTAGTTATCGAATCAAGGATTGATTCGATAAGTCGATACATTGATATTAGTCGGTTATATGCGATATGACCGGATCGTTAAATCAAGTGTAGATTTAATGATTTAATGTATAATTATATATTTGATATATTACTTTATATTAACTAGTATTGGTTCACTAAAGCATTTATTTTCTCATTTGTGCACAAGTTAATATATATGTGAAATATATTTATAAGTGTACAAATTGTATCATGCTTGTTGATACAACTATCATGGGTGTAGAATACTTATACCATACTAATTATATTTGTTAGGTTTTTATATTTAAAGTAATTCTAAACAAAGTGATAATGGTTAAAGTGCATGAAGCTTCATGAAGCTTGTAGGTGCATTGACCAATGTCAACTTGTTTTGTTTTTACTTTGGATATTCATAAACCTAACCACTATAATTTACTATGGTTGTGTCTCTACTTGAGTTAAGTATATGATACTTACTCACCATGGTTAACACTCACTCTCTTAATAAGTTTCATTCTCACTTTGAGTTCTTCTTCTTCTTCCTTGAATCTCTTTTCTAGGGTTTGATAAAGAAAGTGATTCTTTGTGAGAAAAGAAATTCTAAAGTGTACCCATTTCCCATCTCACCATCCTCTACTAGATTAGCACTTTAGTTTAGGGCGTTTGCTTCACTAATTCGTTGATTAGTGAAGTAGAAGCTTGTGTCCGTATTCCCTCGACGTAGATCATCTTCGGCATCGAAGACTTCAAGCGATTCCGTTCCAATTTCTCATGGAGCCGTCCAAGAGTCCGGGATCCCGATGATCGCAGCGAAGGGGACATCCACACGGAGCTATTGAAGTGAAGGACCAGATCTACAAAGGTTGTAATCCCTTTCCATTAGTGTAAATGTGATTTACTTGCCATAGATTTCGCCTAATATCTAGTTCACGATCTTGCTTCGGGTTGTCAGGCACCTAAATTTTTTAATCCGGCATGGTCGATGCCATGTAGAGCCTCCTTAGTGTGCCTAGTAACCCTACAGTATATACAGTCGCGGGGTTTTCCTATAATTTATTACGGGATTAGTTTTTTTGAAGTTGACAGTTTGCATTCCGTTTCGGCCAGTTTTCCTTTGTTCCTTCATGGCTGGATTTTTATGTGGGAGGGGCTTATTTGCAAGTGTGCAAATTATCAAATGTAGAGGGTTCTTTGTGGCATTTGGTTTATAAGATGGTTCTACAATCTTTGCTTTTCATACATCATTTCCTTTGCTTTAATGGTGATGGATTTTGATAAGATTGATATGGCTTTTTAGTCACACCTTTTCCTCATTATCATACCATTTTTCTTCTCTTGCTGTATTTATTGATTTTTTTTCCTCCACCATGGGTCATGGCCGGCCACTTAGAGAGAGGGGGAGATGAGGATTCATTAGTGTGGGGAGAAAATCATTCATCTTATATTCTTTGCTTGCCACAAAAATTCCATAGCACATTTCCTTAGTTGATTCCTCCATTCCTTCAATGGCAACTTCAACAACCTCTTTGAGACAAACCTTGCTACACTTAGCCTAGAGCATCCTTGGGCACGTCGGCTTTCCAACTTCGTGCCCGAGTTGCCTCGGTCCAGAGGTGGGAGCCCGTAAAAGAATTCAGCTATGTGGTGCCCTTTCCGACGATGAGGTGAAGACCGGAGATTCCGCGAGGAGATCGGGATGGAGGCCGAAAACCGAAGGACACGGATCGCTCGGTATATCTTTCTACCCTTTCTCTAGTTAGCTAGTATTAGGTTAATGGTCCGATCCGGGTTTTAAGCATACGATAGCGCCGGTTTTCAAATTTAGAAAAATTTTCGTTTCCGCATTTTGGCCTTGGAAAGACGGTCGGGGCGCTGCCGTAGTCTTACATGGTATCAGAGCCACGCCATTAACCTAGTCTAGCTTGCTTTAACATGTTTACAAGTTCGATCGATCGGATTCTCCAAAAACCGCGTTTTCATGCATCAGTTTTCTGTCGAATTTTTCCAGTGCTTTTAAAATTATTTGGTACATTGTAAAAATACGAGCAGGGTTTTTTAAGCATTCTGTGAAAATTTGGTCTCATGAAGTTACTGTTCCACCACGGAACCGCGGCCAAATCAATGCTTTGGCCGCGTTTCCGCCGCCACTTTATCTCTTCTGTGCACCAAATTTTTCCAGTGGGCTTATGACTTGGAAATAGGGTTTTTGGTATATACTGTTTGGGCCCAGATTTTCTTTGAGTGCTACAGTTGTGCTTGGGGCCCACTTCAGTAAATTTAGTCGATCGAAAATTTTAAACATGTTAGTTTACAGTATTTACATTATATCTGCGACCGTGAATGTCACTTGATCGGTAAATCCTGTCTAACTGCTATAGCCCTTTTAGACGGATTTGCGAACGTAACATTCACGTTGATGTTCTGTGTTGTGCTGTGATGTTGCAGATTTGTCGTGGTGGATCGCCTGGATGCAATGTTAGTACAGTTTTCTTTTATATGTACATTTGATATTGCGGGGCGAGCGTCCGACATGTGGACTGCCGTCACTGCCTGTTTGTATATTATTCTTTTGGGGCACGACGGGGCTGAGGTCGATGTACCCGTTGTATGTATATTTTATTTTCTGTTCTAGGATTACCCCGTGGAGGGGTGCACGGATAGCCGGGTTCTAGAGGGCAACGGGCCTGCATCTCATGGCTTTGAGACGGATGGGGCTTCACTCTAGAATTGGCGGGCTATTCGCCGCACTCATAGGGGGTACAGGTTGACCCTAGGAGGGGTGCTCAAGTTACCGGATTCCGTGAAGTGCTGGGTGGTCCATTCACTTTGTTGAAGGGGGCTGCCTCGCTTCAGGTTTTGGCGGATAACTTTCCGCGCCCGTAGGGGTCTAGGATTTCATTGCACAGGCTATCCACACGACCAGGGGAACTTCGGGTTTCAGCAGCGACTTTGTGAAACCCGGGGCTTCCAGATTATCTGTATTGTTCTGTGATGCTTATTACATTTCTGTGATGTTGCATTTTATCACACCTTGAGCGAATATTATATATTGTTATATATACTAGTTGATGTTGTATATGTTTTGCATCCGCGCTAGTCCAGTCCCCGCTCTGTCGTTACTTAAGTAACCTAACGGGTGATGACGGGACCCAGTGGCGAATGCGGATGGCATATACGTACATCATTATTTTCATTCTTTATTGGTGTGATCAATTGATGGGACTGCGTTGATTCGGATCAATGCAAGCTAAACAAACCTATTCTGATGTTGTTGGAACAATTTTTCAAAAAGCTGTTATTGCAAGGACGTTCTCTTTTGTTTTGCACAGTAGTATTCGGTTATGAATATCCAGCACCTCAGTCGATGAGGCAAGGGCCGAGATCCCTTCACCGGGAGTGACCCCTTGAACAGAAGTTTGCGTCAGGGTAATAACTTCACTATAGCCGATTGCCTTTTTGCTTTGCATCGTGGTATTCAGTTGGAATATCCTGCACCTCATTCTACGGGGAAAGAGCCGATACCCCTTCACCGGGAGTGACCTCTTTAGCAAAGGGTTTTCGCCACTATATTTTTACAAAAAGCTATGCAGTTCCTTCAACGATATCAAGTTCATTACGTTAAAAGTTTTTTGCCAAAAACGAGACGTAGCCCTCCGTCATTTCTTACAAGTATTACTTAGTATTCGTGCTGCATTTGTTAACTATGTCAAGGCGTAGTGTGCGGTAGCTAAGTAGTGTTTGTTTGTGGCATATTAATGGGATTGGTTAGGACAGTCGTGCGGCCTTGTTGACTGTGTCAAGGGCTCGTACGGGTGGGTTTAATGCAATCCAGGATAATGACGGGTTGAACATGACTAGGACTCTTTGATTTGTTGACTGTGTCAAGGTCACTTGAGTCCTAGGGGTAAAAATCACATCGGGAGTTTCTAAAGTAACTGAAACTTGCCAGATATGCGCATACCTTCTGGAGTGTGATAACGTGAGTGGATTCCATCACGTTATCATGCGATGATAGTTTGATCCCGATTCCCACTGATGAGTTGGTTTACTCCTCGGGTGATCCCGACTAATTCTTCTTTCAGGTTTGGAGGAGAATTTGAGGTTACAGTAGGAGGTTTCCTGATTAGATAAAGTGACAACCATTCTGATCTAGGTTAGAGTGCACGCTGAGTGTTTCTTTTCTCTCTCTCTCTCTTTGGCAGCGACCATGGCCAGACCCTTGACTATGACTCAGTGACCAAGATTAACCGAACCTTCTTAAACACTGGCTTTCGGATTTTCAGAGTTGCATACCTCATTGCCACTCCAACTTTTACCCTTTTCTCCAGGACACCCCGTATTACTACGAACATCTACTTCCATTGGATAAAACCATCTTATGGTTATATACGAACTCGAAGGAACTTATTCCAGATTCGAGGATGGTTTCCGGTTCTGGAGAAAACGAATAGGACTATTCAGTTGTCTTTTCCTTTTACCTTCTCTCAGGTTGCGAGTGTTCCCTGGATTAGGACAGTATGCCTATTACGCAAATTGGATAGTCTTCTTCCAAACCTTAGGTAGGTGCCGACCGGTAGGGAATGAAGAAAACCAATTAGCCTAACGATGGTGTACAGAAGGTATTATATAAAGACAGATAAAGGGATTAGTAAGAGGGCAAAGTAAATTGCGACTGCTATTCACGACCAAACCAAGTATTTCATTACCACTCCTACATCACCTTTGTATTTCTCCAGAACACTCCGTATCACTACGAAGATCCACCGTTTATTGGATATTACATCGTATGGTTATATACAAACTCGAAGGAACTTGTTCCAGTTCGGGGATGGATTCTGGTTCAGGAAAAATATGAATAAGGTTTATTCGGTTGTCTTTTATCTTCACCTTCTATCGCATTGCGAGTGCTCCTAGGACTTGGACAGTACACCCATTATGTTTATTGGATAGTCTTCTTCCAAACCATAGGCTGGTGCCGAAAGGTAGGGAAGGAAGAAAACCATTTAGCCTAAGATGGTGTACAGAAGGTAATGACTAAAGACATATAAAGAGATTTGGAGAGATGGCGAAGAAATATATGGTTATAGTTGTTAATCTGATAATGGAAGAGGCATTACTACGAATACCCGGATACCCCTTCGAAACATTTACATGTTTCAGTTTCACTGTGTATTGTTAAAAGAAAACTGATTTCCCAATTAGTCCTTGCTCCAGGGTATGTATTTACCAGGTTTGATTCTCACATCCGTATGGTTTTACAGATGATGAGTGGGAGTAAGTTATTGGGAATTGGGTGATCATCCTCATTATATCGGGATTCGTTGTAATTGGTGATATTTGAGGAAATCACCAGGGTAGTTAACCGGACGGCAAATGTTTGGTTTTGAATATCCGTTGTTATGCACTAATTTCAAATTGATATATCTGTACGTTTATTTTCATAAAGTGAGATATACCTTTTTGAACTTATGTCCATGACATTTACCTATAACAGTGGATGGTTAGGTAAGGAGCATTAAAACAGCGGTGTAATTCTTCTTAACCATAAGTACTTTTTTAAACCTACGACACACAGGGATTGTGTTATTAGACTCAGGGGACTTATACAGAGTATTGTATGTTGTCCGGTGTCCATTAGGACAGAGGGGTTGGTCCTCGTACTATATTCTGTTTACTTATGACTTCTCTAGTTCTTAGACAAGTGTTTCGTAGAAATGCAAGGTCTAAGTTTTGAGGAGTTATAGGTATAAGAATAAAGTAGAGAACCAGGTGTTGCAAGTATCAGGATTCTTCAAGGTGATCGAAGATGTAGATACTTGTGTATAGTATTCAGTTGATAGTAATGATTAAGAGAACTTGCTTCTCTTTCAGGTTACTCATAATTGGAAGCACTCCTAAGTTGAGTAACGCTAATCGGCCTCTCTCCATTTAGTTGACATGCACTGGAGACAGCTGCATGATTTGAATCTTGTTCAATTAAATCAGTGCCAGTGTTTCTATATTGGATATAGAACAGTTCATATCTTAACGATGTTAAGGTGCGGGGAGTTATCTGGCTTATGCTTAAAACCATACTCTGGATGACTCAAGGCACGTTTCTGTAATGGCTGTTTGTGGGTTGACCCGGGCTATGACGAGGGTTGACTTTCTACCATCGGGAAGATCAATAGTGATATTGTTCTTGACCCGCCACAGTTTTAATAAAAAAAATGGATTTTTGAGAAAACGGTAGTGGGAGTATGTAGGGTTCCTAGGCATCCTAATGAAGTCTCACAAGGCATCAACCATGCCAATTTCAAAAATTATTAAGGCCGAGAAACCCTAACACGGATCGTTGACTAGATGTTTAGGAGAAATGAGAATCTAGTTAACTACTTAACTAAAAGTTAGATGCTACAACCTTTGTAGATCCGGTTCCCCACTTCCTTAGCTCCACGTGGGTGTGCTCTCGCTGTCCATCATGAATCCTAGACTCATTCGTCGGCTTCATCGGAAAAACGGGCGAGCAAGGTCGTCGGCTTCGTGTCAAAGACGATCTACGTCGAGGTTGCACAAGTTCAAGCTCCGACTTCACCAAGTTGTGAAACTTGTGAAGAAAACACCCAAAACCACTTGGCAAGAGGTAGAGGATGAAGAAATAGGAGGTGGGTTCACTTTAGATTTGGATTTCTCACTCTAGAAATGAAGTTTCCATTGATGGCATCAAGCTTTTCCTTTTTGAAGTGAAGAAGAAGATGAAGCTAGAATTATGATAAGTCTTGTAAATATGAATAATAAAACAATACTTATCATAATGGGAACCATGGTTAGGTGTAGAGAATTGACCAAGGTTAAAAGAGTTGTTAGGGTTAAGCATGAAGACAAATTGGTCACTTGGGTCAAAGCTTCATGAAGCTTCACAAAGGTTCAAGAAAGAAAGCAACCATTTTGTATTCATATGCCATTCTTTTTCTAAAATAAATAAATGAAAAGAATGGATAATAAAAACCCTAATTACTTACTTAACCTAGGTTTAATCCTTTACACTTAACCAAATGAGTATGCATCATCAAACATGATACAAATATGTGCACAAAAGCATATCACATATACAATGTGCAAATCAAGTGAGAAAATCCGTTTAAAGTGAACCTATACTAGTTAATGCAAAGTAATATATCAAATATATAATTATACATTAAATCATTAAATCAACACTTGATTCAATGATCCGGTCATGTCGCACATAACCGACTAGTATTCAATGCATCGATTTATCGAATCAATGATTCGATAACTAGGTCATATCTCATACAACCAATCAAAACATTAATCGCGAGAATCAAATACGGTATCATATACACGCATCATTCTCGGTCCCGCACATATCTCATATGCGCTCCTATTTCATTTTGCTTGAGCCAGGAATCCTCTGTGTAGGACTCTAAAGACTCGTCAATACGCCGGTAGCAGATGATGATCATATCAAGCGCCCACAAGCCGCAAGCGGTCTGCTAAACGTAACGGCCACCCGGGTATTGAGCAATCAGAAGATCGACGAGCTAGCCCGCTCACACTCCTGCGAATCCGACCAGTAACACTTAACCGTACAGTCCGGTCATTTCGTCTGATATGTCGCATATCAAGTCTAGGGGTGGTAAACGCCAGACCCCAATAACCCGATAAGTCGTGCCGATGTGAGGTTCGCAACGGGTCGAGAAACTACTGGTAACACTTACCAGCAAATCTCTGATCAGCCCTGGCCAGGGACTTCCCTGCTACGGCCAATCGAGCACAGCGCAACATCAACTCCCAATACCGGGAGAGACGAAACCCCTCCTATCGCTCATTGCCTCCATGTGACTCGGGACTGTACCCAAAGACCACCATTTTGCACCCCCTCATGGACGTGGTAAGGTGGAGATCAAAGCACAGTGGGAATCACACAAGACTCTATGACGATCTCGGGTCTACAGACTAACCTGTATAAGTGTCACCTGAGAACTGCCATCTGACGTGAGGTATAATACCATCTGGGAGTTCTCGGCGAGTCCGTCCAGTGTACCCAGTCTCCACTGAGCACCCGTATACCATCTCTGATGTCAAACACCAATGGATATGGGATCATCCATCGCCCATCACATGGGTCGAGAAGCGTATACGCTAGTCTACACTGGTATATCTATGCCCCGTCTCGATACACCCACGACTAGGGACCTTGAAGGATGTACTTATGGACTACCATGTCCCCACTAGTATGATCTGCATCATTGTCCAGGTAGTCAAGTACACATCCTAAGGGCTTTACCAACATGTAACTATAAGACAGTATAAAGAGACTAGTATACATGTTAAGATAAAGAGCAACCAGATAGCATACTATCATATCGAGCAAGAAAGTCATCTCTATATATGTCCAAGCATCCAATATAATATACATCATCTGTACAATACTGGCCTCTAGGGCATACATACAACTAACAATCTCCCACTTGCACTAGGGCCAGCTGCTGTAGTATCGCATACCGAGCATCCCGAAGAGTCTCTCAAACTGTATCTGGGGAATGGCCTTCGTGAGTGGATCCGCCGTGTTGTTCTTCGTGTCAACCCTCCTGACCTCGATCTCCCGGCGATCAACTATCTCCCGGATCAGGTGATACCGCCTCAGAATATGCCTGGATCGCTGATGGGAACTGGGTTCCTTGGCCAAAGCCACTGCTCCATTGTTATCGCAATACAAAGGTATTGGATGCTCAATGGATGGAACCACACCAAGTTCAGTAATGAACTTCTTGATCCAGACAGCCTCTTTGGCAGCATCGTTGGCAGCGATGTATTCAGCCTCCATCGTCGAGTCTGCCACGGTTTCCTGCTTGGAACTCTTCCAGCTAACCGCCCCTCCGTAAAGGGTAAAGACAAAACCCGACTGCGACTTAGAGTCGTCCTTATCACTCTGGAAGCTGGAATCGGTAAAGGACTCCACTTGGAGTTCTCCACTACCATACACCAAGAGCATCTCTTTAGTCCTTCGTAAGTACTTGAGAATGCTCTTCACAGCTGTCCAGTGACTCTCTCCAGGATCAGCTTGATACCTGCTCACTACACTTAGTGAGTATGCAACATCGGGTCTGGTACATAGCATCGCATACATGATAGAGCCTACAGCCGAAGCATAGGGTATCCCTTGCATGCGAGCTCTCTCCAAATCAGTCTTGGGAGACATCTCTTTGGAGAGAGTGACTCCAGAGATCGTGGGTAGGTTCTCACGCTTGGATTCTTCCATACTAAACCTCTTTAGTATGGTGTCAATGTACCTAGATTGGGACAATCCCAATATCCGTTTGGATCTATCTCTATAGATCCTGATTCCCAATATGCAGGAGGCATCACCAAGATCTTTCATTGAGAATCTCTGTGATAAGAAGAGCTTGACCGATTGCAGCATAGGAATATCATTTCCTATCAAGAGTATGTCGTCCACGTACAATACGAGGAAGACAACCTTACTCCCAGCCACCTTCTTGTAGATACAAGGTTCATCTGGGTTTTTGACGAAATCAAACTCTTTGATAACGACATCAAAGCAGATGTTCCAACTCCGCGATGCTTGCTTTAATCCATAAATGGATTTAAGCAGCTTGCACACCTTCCCGCTGCTCCCACTATCTACGAAGCCCTCCGGCTGAGTCATGTACACGCACTCTTCTAAATCACCATTTAGAAAGGCGGTCTTAACATCCATTTGCCAGATTTCGTAGTCATGATATGCAGCGATGGCAAGCATGATCCGGATGGATTTAAGCATAGCCACTGGAGAAAAGGTTTCGTCATAGTCCACACCTGGTCTTTGACGAAAACCTTTTGCTACAAGTCTAGCTTTGAAAGTCTCCACTTTCCCATCTACACCAAGTTTCTTCTTGAAGATCCACTTGCTCCCAATGGGTTTTACCCCTTCAGGAGCAACTTCCAAAGTCCATACTTTGTTGGTGTACATGGATTCCATCTCGGACCGCATTGCATCCAGCCATTTCACTGAGTCCCTACTCGTGATGGCCTGCTCGAAGCTAGTTGGGTCATCATCCTCCATGATGCAATCCTCGCTCCCACCATCCATGAGAAAACCGTAGTATCTCTCAGGTTGGCGAGGAACCCTACTATATCGGCGGAGAGGCTGGGGTTCATTGGGAGCTACTGAATCCTCTTGTTCCACTAAATCTTCAGTTTGAGTTTGTGTATCTGGAATTTCTTCCAGTTCTACCATATCCCCACTAATTTCTTTTGCAAGAAATTCCTTTTCTAAAAAGGTGGCATGACGAGAAACAAACACTTTTTGTTCCTCTGTATGGTAGAAAAGATATCCATGTGAATGTTTGGGATATCCCACAAACTTACATAGAACTGACCGTGCCTCGAGCTTGTCCGGATTTTGCCTTTTGACATAGGCCGGGCAACCCCATATCTTAACTCGTTTAAGACATGGTCACTTCCCACTCCATATCTCATATGGTGTGGTAGGTACAGATTTAGTTGGAACTTGATTCAATAGGTATGCTGCTGTTTCCAGCGCATATCCCCAGAAGGAAATAGGTAACTCAGCTGCGCTCATCATAGAGCGCACCATATCTAATAGGGTGCGGTTCCTCCGTTCTGATACACCGTTGTGCTGTGGTGTATATGGAGGAGTCAGCTGAGAGAGAATCCCATTCTCTTTTAGGAAGTCCAGGAATTCATTGCTTAAGTATTCTCCTCCTCGATCAGATCGAAGGATTCTAATACTTTTTCCGGTTTGGTTCTCGACTTCTTGTTTATATTCTCTAAATTTCTCAAAAGCTTCTGATTTGTGTTTCATCAGGAACACATATCCGAATCTAGAGAGATCGTCAGTGAATGTAATGAAGTACGAAGAACCATCCCTGGCATGTGTAGACATGGGACCGCATACATCACTATGTATCAGTCCCAAGAGTTCGGTAACTCTTTCTCCGTGTCCCGTAAACGGAGCTTTGGTCATCTTGCCTTTGAGACATGACTGGCAAGTGTCATAGAATGAAAATTCAAACGGATTCAAATATCCATCCTTATGCAACTTAGCCAGTCGTGTCGCATTGATGTGACCCAGTCTACAATGCCACAAGAAGGATTCGTTCATTTCAGAACTCTTCCTCTTGTGTGTGTTAGTTATGCTCAGAACTGTTGATTGATTTAGAACATAAATGCCATTGCACAACGTGCCTGATCCAACCAACTTTTGGTTACGGAAAATGTTCATAACATTGTCCTGTAATACAAAATTATATCCCTCTTTACTTAATAAAGATACTGATATAATGTTGCATATCAGGTTCGGCATGTAATAGCATTCGTTCAGAACCAATGTATTACCAGTTGGTAATGCAAGGTGATATTCCTCGACAGTCTTAGCTGCAATAATTGCACCATTTCCAACTCTAATGTCTTTATCACCTTCTCCAAGTTCTCTACCTTTTCTAAGCCCATGTAACTGATTACATATATGGGATCCTGATCCGGTATCTAATACCCAGGACGTAGGGCAAATGGAGAAACAGTTCTCTGTAACGAACACACCCGAAGAAAATGCATCAACATGTACTTTCTTCCAGCGGGTGGCATGGGAATCCTGGTATTCCCCTATATCCTGTTCAGTCCTATAACTCTTATAGGAAAGAACGGAACCAACGTTCCCCAGCACAGTATAATATGCGGGTTCGGTCAATACATCCATATTATTATCTTTATTAAGGTATGAAATGGTCGCTACCTGGAGAGAGAGAGAAGAAAACACTTTAGCGTAAGCTCGTGCAAGATCAGATTGGTTATTATCTTATCTAATCAGGATGGCTCCCACTGCTTTTTATCAAATCTTCCTTCAAACCCTAAAAGGAATGACTAGCCGGGATTAATTACACACTACAAGTTTGCCAATCTTTCAGCCAGGCCAGTGTCGGTACTTTGAGGGAGGTCCCCCATGCTTTCGCACGAACCTAATTAATGTAAACCTCATTTTCCCAGAGGCGTAACCTCATTAACACCTTTCTAGACACCTACTTGATCGGCTAATTATAATGTGTAAAACTCTCCCAGGAGTAACTCTTACTCGCAGTGGGTATCGGGATCCAACTATCTCATAGAAGGTATGCAATCTCATTGCAAATTTCAACACTTGAAATTCCCGATAATATTTTGCCCCTAGCGTCCTATGACCTTGACAAAGGCCAACAAATCATAGCATGCTAGTCAAGTTCAACCCGTCATTTCTTGATTGAATCAAACCCACCCGCACGGCCCTTGACAAAGGCCAACAAGGTCGCACGACTACCCTGAAACAATCTGCATCATATGCATAAGCAGATAAGCACTATTCAGCTACCGCACACTACGCCTTGACAAAGGCCAACAAACGCAGTACGAATACTAAACAGTTCTTATCTGAAATGACGGAGGGCTACGACAGGTTTTTCTGAAAACCTATTGCTTAATGAACTTGATATCGTTGTAGAATCAAATGAAGTTTTAAAATGGAGTGATTTTGAGGCTTTTCTAGTTTTGCTAAAGGGGTCACTCTCGGTGAAGGGATCGTCGGCCCTTTCCTTGTCGAATGAGGTGCCGGATATATCATATATATCACTGTGCAAAGCAGAAACTATAGAAGCAATCAAAAGTCAAACCGAGGTGTAGCATCTGCCAGTTATTGCTAAAGGAGTCACTCCCGGTGAAGGGATCTCGGTCCTTTCCTCATCGAATAAGGTGCAGGGTATATCATATATACCGCTGTGCAAAGCAAGAACTGTAGCTACCTGTTTTGTTAAAATTTGATTCTACAACATCTTAGGTTTCTTTTCTTTCATTAATCACATTAATGAAGTCCCATCATTTAAATACCTAAACATCACAGATAAATACGACGTACACTTATGCCATCCGCATTCGCCTCGATGTCCCCTCGTGCACCGTTAGGTTAGGTAACTAACGACAGAGCAGGGCAGGGCTAGTGCGGGTGCAAAACATAAGTAACGTCTATATAATATATCATATATACTATGTACTGTATCTATCACAGAACATCACATGAACACATCACAGATATCGCAGCAGAAAAACATATGAAACATTGGATATACTAGGACGTCCGTGTTTTCAATACGAGCCAGTATAAAACACGGATTCCACGGTCGTGATGAATAGCCAATCCCACACCCCTAGACCCCTACGAGAGCGGCAAGCAACCCTACCAATTCTAGGGTTAGGAGACCCGGACTCGACTCCTCGAGTTGGTCTCCCACTGGACCCCAGAACCCGGTTACTTGTGCTCCCCTCCTTGGGTCTATCCTAATGCGGAAAAGTAAATAATATACAAAGGGTGACAACTTCCGCAACCTGGAAGTGCCCCAAATAAAAGAATATTACATACAAGTTTTTACATGAATGAAAATGAAAAACACTCATCTCACATAAAAAACCCCGGCTATTCAAACACGACGATCCAATATAACATATCCAGCAACACATAACATCACATGTCATCTACGTAAGTAAGTATGCATACCCCAATTGTCGTTGACGTATAGCAACGAAACCGGCGATATGTACATACTACACTTACGGTCACAGAAAAGAAAGTGTAAAACTACAACAGTTGGAATCCGCAACCTCTTTAGACATCACATGCCTAACAGTTATAAACCCCGCATTTTAGTCCCTTTATCGAAAACTCTTTTCGATATCAAGTGAAACTAAACCGCTAGATTTATAACATTCATCCAGTTATCTCATAACTGTTTGTGAATTCCAATTATTGTATCCAATTCCGGATAAATAGAATATATCAAACTTTCCGATCGAACATTCGAACACCCAAGTTTTCCCGACACCGATCAACACATGAAATAAGTTCAAAGACATTCACTTCATGCCTCAGTACCAACGGTCCATCCGTAGAAAGGTCAAGCCAACGCCTCACATGTGGCACGCCGTACTGCCCCAAACCCGAAGGTTCAAAGGGCAGTTCAAGACGGTCACATAATCGAGTTAAGGTTTGTTGTCTTCTAGAGAGTCCATCGCGTTACTTGCACTACTTAGAACGTCTTTAAACCACAGAAAAATCCAACACTTGGAATTTTTCCGGCAGGGGAAAACTTGGGTATTTATATCCGGTCGGACTTTTTTAACATATTCAAAAATTATCCGGAAAAACACTTAGACAAGGTTCGATAATCCGATCGAAACATCGTTTCCCAATTCAACCCCAGAACACTCAACTTAAGAGCCAATTTAAAAATTCCCAGAAAACTCAGAATAATTTATCAGGAATTACTGTGCAAACACTAAGGGCTGACGTCACCAAATAGCCGCGGAACAGCCGCAGAAGCTAGGCTTCTGCCGCGGTTCCGCCGCACAAAGTACTGTTCATGGGGAAATTTTTGCACCGTAATTCTTAGATTTCATTGCTGAATTTTTTAAGCATTTTTAATTGACAAAAAACCACAAATTTGGAAAAAGTCCAGAGAGCATTATCGGGTTAGGGTTTCGGGTTCGTTCGGACTTCAAACTCCGTCTAGGCTTCGCCTAAGGCTCTAGCTAGGCTCTGATACCACTGTAGGGTTCCTAGGCATCCTAATGAAGTCTCACAAGGCATCAACCATGCCAATTTCAAAAATTATTGGTGCCGAGAAACCCTAACACGGATCGTTGACTAGATCTTTAGGCGAAATGAGAATCTAGTTAACTACTTAACTAAAAGTTAGATGCTACAGCCTTTGTAGATCCGGTTCCCCACTTCCTTAGCTCCACGTGGGTGTGCTCTCGCTGTCCATCATGAATCCTAGACTCATTCGTCGGCTTCATCGGAAAAACGGGCGAGCAAGGTCGTCGGCTTCGTGTCAAAGACGATCTACGTCGAGGTTGCACAAGTTCAAGCTCCGACTTCACCAAGTTGTGAAACTTGTGAAGAAAACACCCAAAACCACTTGGCAAGAGGTAGAGGATGAAGAAATAGGAGGTGGGTTCACTTTAGATTTGGATTTCTCACTCTAGAAATGAAGTTGCCATTGATGGCATCAAGCTTTTCCTTTTTGAAGTGAAGAAGAAGATGAAGCTAGAATTATGATAAGTCATGTAAATATGAATAATAAAACAATACTTATCATAATGGGAACCATGGTTAGGTGTAGAGAATTGACCAAGGTTAAAAGAGTGGTTAGGGTTAAGCATGAAGACAAATTGGTCACTTGGGTCAAAGCTTCATGAAGCTTCACAAGGTTCAAGAAAGAAAGCAACCATTTTGTATTCATATGCCATTCTTTTTCTAAAATAAATAAATGAAAAGAATGGATAATAAAAACCCTAATTACTTACTTAACCTAGGTTTAATCCTTTACACTTAACCAAATGAGTATGCATCATCAAACATGATACAAATATGTGCACAAAAGCATATCACATATACAATGTGCAAATCAAGTGAGAAAATCCGTTTAAAGTGAACCTATACTAGTTAATGCAAAGTAATATATCAAATATATAATTATACATTAAATCATTAAATCAACACTTGATTCAATGATCCGGTCATGTCGCACATAACCGACTAGTATTCAATGCATCGATTTATCGAATCAATGATTCGATAACTAGGTCATATCTCATACAACCAATCGAAACATTAATCGCGAGAATCAAATACGGTATCATATACACGCATCATTCTCGGTCCCGCACATATCTCATATGCGCTCCTATTTCGTTTCGCTTGAGCCAGGAAACCCTGTGTAGGACTCTAAAGACTCGTTAATACGCCGGTAGCAGATGATGATCATATCAAGCACCCACAAGCCGCAAGCAGTCTGCTAAACGTAACGGCCACCCGGGTATTGAGAGATCAGAAAATCGACGAGCTAGCCCGCTCACACTCCTGCGAATCCGACCAGTAACACTTAACCGTACAGTCCGGTCATTTCGTCTGATATGTCGCATATCAAGTCTAGCGGTGGTAAACGTCAGACCCCAATAACCCGATAAGTCGTGCCGATGTGAGGTTCGCAACGGGTCGAGAAACTACTGGTAACACTTACCAGCAAATCTCTGATCAGCCCTGGCCAGGGACTTCCCTGCTACGGCCAATCGAGCACAGCGCAACATCAACTCCCAATACCGGGAGAGACGAAACACCTCCTATCGCTCATTGCCTCCATGTGACTCGGGACTGTACCCAAAGACCACCATTTTGCACGCCCTCATGGATGTGGTAAGGTGGAGATCAAAGCACAGTGGGAATCACACAAGACTCTATGACGATCTCGGGTCTACAGACTAACCTGTACAAGTGTCACCTGAGAACTGCCATCTGACGTGAGGTATAATACCATCTGAGAGTTCTCGGCGAGTCCGTCCAGTGTACCCAGTCTCCACTGAGCACCCGTATACCATCTCTGATGTCAAACACCAATGGATATGGGATCATCCATCGCCCATCACATGGGTCGAGAAGCGTATACGCTAGTCTACACTGGTATATCGATGCCCCGTCTCGATACACCCACGACTAGGGACCTTGAAGGATGTACTTATGGACTACCATGTCCCCACTAGTATGATCTGCATCATAGTCCAGGTAGTCAAGTACACATCCTAAGGGCTTTACCAACATGTAACTATAAGACAGTATAAAGAGACTAGTATACATGTTAAGATAAAGAGCAACCAGATAGCATACTATCATATCGAGCAAGAAAGTCATCTCTATATATGTCCAAGCATCCAATATAATATACATCATCTGTACAATACTGGCCTCTAGGGCATACATACAACTAACAGAGTATGGTAGAACTAGAAGTGATTCCAGAACCGCAAACTATTACTGAAAATTTGGTAAGAATCTAAAGATTCAATCTGGTTTGACATTCCATTGGCCACTCCGCAGATAAGGTGGGTAACCTCAGGCACCCGAGAGGTACTCCGGTATGCTCAAAGACGGTGGCAGGGAGGTTCTTGTTTACCCAGACTTGCCATTGCTGTTGTTCCAGACTTTGAGACCCGGCAGGAGGATGAGTATAGCGTCGTTCTAAACAAGCTTTAGAAGTGTACGTTTATATGACTCTTCCAGAGGGTTGTCGTGTAAGTCCACGTTACCCGTCCCCGGTTCTTTGGGGTCGCGGAAATGATGAAAAACAACTTTCTATGGTGGGGTAACTGTAGGGTTGCTAGGCACGCGCACAAGGGTCTACGAGGTATCAACCATGCCCGATTAAAAATTTAGCCGTGCCGAACAACCCAAAGTCGGATCTTTAAACTATGGTTTAGGCGAAAACAAGCATGTTAAACTCTTTAACACTAAGTGAGAGGGATTACAAGCTTTGTAGATCCGGTCCTTTACTTCTTAAGCTCCGTGTTGAGGTCCCTTCGCTGCGGTCATCGTATTCCGGACTCTCGAGAGGGTTCACGAAGAGAATGATGCAACCTTGCTTCCGATCTTCGATAACATAGATGATCTACCTTGAAGTTTCAATAACACAAGCTAACACTCATAAAATGAAGTGAACACCCTCATCTAAATGGCAAGGGTAGATGAGGATGATGAAGTAGTATTTTTGCTCTCATTTATAATCTTTTTCTCACTCATTTTCATCACAAAAGCAAAACTAGAAAGCTTTTCAAAAAGGAACTCAAGCAAAAAGAAGAATGAATAATCTTTTTCCTTTTGTGATGAACAATGAATTATTGTAGTGGTTACAAATCTAACCAAGGGTCAGGCATGAAAGAGTTAACCATTGTAGAGAATTAACTAGAGTTAATGGTTTGGATTGGGTTAACATAATATCTTCACAAAATATTAAGCAACCACAAAGTCAAAGCTTCATGAAGCTTCTGCAAAAGCTAACCCTAATCCAAACCCTAACCAAGTTTAAAACCTAATCCATTGTTAAATTTATAACCCTAACATGTTACATTATTATATATCACGTATACAATATATTTTGTAACAATAGAAAATAATACAAATAACATATATCAATGTATTATCCCGTGAGAAAATGAATCTTTTAGTGAGCTAATATTAGTTAATGTAATTTAATATATCGTATATATTATTATACATTAAATTATCGAATCAACACTTGATTTGATAATCCGGCTATTTCATAAATAACCGACTAATACGATGACCCGGCTATATCATATATACCCGGCCGATATCTCATATCGCGAGAATCCAAAACGGTATCACATACCGCATTATCCTCGGTCCTGCACATATCACATATGTGCTCCTACTCCGTTTTGCCTGAGCCAAGAAACCTCTGCGTAGGACTCTAAAGAATCGTCAATACGCCGGCAGTAGGTGATGATCATATCAAACACCCACAAGTTGCAAGCGGTCAGCTAAATGTAACAGCTACCCAAGTATTGAGCACTTAGAAGATCAACAAGCAAGCCTGTACATTCTCCTGTGAATCCAATCAGTAACACTCCCGTAGAGTCCGGTCTCGTCGTCTGATATGTCGCATATCTCGCCTAGGTGTGGTAAACGTCAGACCCAGTAGTTTAATAAGTCGTGTCGATATGAGGTCTATAACAGTTCGAGAAACTACTGATAACACTTACCAGTAAATCTCAGCAACCCTGTCCAGGGATTTCCGGTTATAGCCAATCGAACACAGCGCAACATTCACTCCCTATACCGGGAGAGATGAATCCCCTCCTATCGCTTATTGCCTCCATGTGATTCGGGACTGTACCCAAAAGCCACCTTTTTGCACGCCCTCTTGGACGTGGTATGATGAAAATCAAAGCACAGTGGGAATCACACAAGACTATATGACGATCTCAAGTCAACAGACCACTCTGTACCAGTGTCACCGGAGAACTGCCATCTGACGTGAGATATAATACCATCTGGGAGTTCTCGGCGAGTCCGTCCAGTGTACCCAATCTCCACTGAGCACCCGTACACCATCCTTGATGTCAAACACCAATGGATATGGGATCATCCATCGCCCACCATATGGGTCAAGATGCGTATACGCTTGTCTACTCTGGTATATCGATACCCTGTCTCGATACACCCTTGACTAGAAACAGTTATAGGATGTACTCGTCGACTACCATGGCCCCACTAGTACGATCTCATAATAGTCCCAGTAGTCGAGTACATATCCTAAGGGCTTTATCAACATGTAACATAGAGACAATCAGAGTACATGTTAAGATAAAGTACAACCAGATAGCATACTATCATGTCGAGAAAGAAAGTCCTCCCTATATATGTCCAAGCATCCACTACAATATACATCGTATGTACAGTAATGGCCTCTAGGGCATACATATAACTAACAATCTCCCGCTTGCACTAGGGCCATCTGTTGTGGTATCGCATACCCAACAATTAGCTGCGGTTGAAATATCTCATACTCAACCATCCCATAAAAAGTCTCTACTGGGAAAAAGGCCTTTGTGAGTGGATCCGCGCTGTTGTCCTCTGTGTCTACTCTCCTAACCTCGATCTCTATGGAGATCAAACATCTTTATGATCAGGTGATACTGCTTAAGAATTATATCTGGATTTCTGATGGGACGGGGGTTCCTTGGAATAAGCCACAACTCCATTGTCACACAATGGTAGGAACGAAGTTCATCTCATGAATATATATATCCAGACTGCCTCTTTGGTAGCATCCTTGGTAACGATGTATCTTGCCTTTAATCGTCTAGTAAGTCACGGTATCTAGCTTGAAACTCTTCCAACATACCGTCCCTCCACTGAGGGTAAAGACAATGCCTGCGACTGACATTCAGTCGTCCTTATCACCCTGGAACCTTTCCAGTGATTCTCCCCAGGATCGATTGATACCATCTCACTACAACTAGTAAGTATCCTAACATCCAATTAGATCTATCTCATAGATCCAAAACCCAGGATTTAAGAGGTATCATTTTGATCCTATATGGAGAATCCTTGTGATAAGCGGAGATTGACCGAGCGTAGCATAGGAAACTCCTTCCCTATCAAGAGTATGTCATCCACGTACTCTACGAGGATCACCACCATACTCTCTACTACCTTTTTTTTATATACAAGGTTCATTTACCATTTTGATGAAGTCAAACTCTTTGACTACCACATCAAAACAAATGTTCCATCTCCGCGATGCCTGATTTATCACATAAATCATCTTGCTCACGTTTCCGCTGCTCCCACTGTCTACGAAGCCCTCTGGCTGTGTACTTATAGATGCTTTCTTCTAAAACATCATTTAGAAAAGCAGTCATGACACCCAACCACCAGATATCGTAGTCATGGTATGTAGCAGTGGAAAGTAGGATCTGGATGGACTTAAGCATAGCTTTGAAAGTCTCAACTTTTCCATGTACACCAAGTAATCTTCTCAAGATATACTTGCCCCTGATGGGGATTTAACCCTTCAGTTAAAACAACTAAAGTCCATACATTGTTGGTGTATAAGGATTCCATCTCAGATCGCTAAGCATCCAGCCATTCTTACAGAGTCTCACTCCTGATGGCCAGCGCGAAACTAGTTGGGTCATCATCTCATGATGCAATCCTTGCTCCCACTGTCATAGAGAAACCGAAGTATCTCTCAGGTGGGTGAGGAACCCTACTAGATCGGCGGAGAGGCTGAGGTTTGTTGGAAACTATTGAATCCTTTGGTTCTACCAAATCATCAGCTGCAGTTTGTATAGCTAGAACCTTTCCAGTTCTACATAACAGACCTTGCCTCGAGCTTGTCCGGATTTTGCTTTTAGACATAGGCCGGACAACCCCAAATCTTAACAAACTTAAGATATGGGCTCTTCTCTTTCCATATCACATATGAAGTGGTAGGTAACTGATTTGATTTGAACCCTATTCAATAGGTATGCAACTTCTCAAGTGCATAACTGCCAAAAGGAAATAGGAAACTCAGTAGTACTCATTATAGAGCACACAATATCATATAGGGTGCTATTGCTCCACCCCGATATACCATCGTGCTATGGTGTATACAGAGGAGTAATGCTGAGAGAGAATCTCATTCTCCTTTAGAATAGTCCAGGAATACCATGCTCAAGTATTCTCCTCCTTGATCTCATCAAAGGACATAATACTTATACCCGTATTTTGGTTCTCTACTTCTAACTTATATTCTGTGATTATCTCAAAAGTTTCGGACTTGTGTTTCAACAGGAACATATGTCGGAATCTTGAGAGATCATCTGTGAATGTAATGAAGTACAAAGAACCAGTCCTGGCATGTGTAGACAGGGGATCTTCATACATCAGCATGTATCAATCCCAAGAGTTCACTAACTCTTTCTCTATTTCTAATAAACAGAGCTATGGTCATCTTATCTTTGTGACATGACCGGCAAGTTTCACAAGATGTAAATTCAAACAAATTTAAATATGCATCTTAATGTAATTTCAGCTAGTCGGGTCGCATTGATATGACCTAGTCTACAATGCCTCAAGAAAGATTAGTTCATTTCTGAACTCTTCCTCTCGTGTGTGCTCTGTATACTAAGAACTGTAGTTTGATTTAGAACGTCAATGCTTTTAGATAACGTGCCTGAACCGATCAACTCTTGACATAGGAAATGTTCAAAACATTATCCAACAATACAAAATTATATGATTTCTTCACTAATAAAGAGACTGATATGATGTTGTATATCAGTTTCGGTATCTAATAACATTTGTTCAGAATCAATGTATTCTGGTAATATAGGGTGATAGTGACCAACGGACTTGGTTGCAACACTTGCAACGTTTTCTATCTCATGAAACTTATCACCCATTCACAGTTCTCTACCTTTTCTGTAGCCCATGTAACAGATTACATATGCGGGATCCTGATCCGGTAACTCATACCCAGGATGTAAAGGATACTGAGAAACGGTCCTATGTAATGAACACACCCGAAGATGATGCATCAGCTTGCACTTTCTTCGTTTGGGCGGCATGGGAAATCTGGTATTCCCCAATTTCCTGCTCTGTCCTATAACAATTTTAAGTTTGAGCGGGACCAACGTTCCCCAGCTCAGTATAACAAGCGGGTTCGGTCAATTCATCCATTTTATTATCTTGATTAAGACGTGATATGGTCGCTACCTGGAGAGAGAGAGAAGAAAACACTCAGCGTATTCTCTTGCAAGATTATATTGGTTATCTAATATATCTAATCACGATGTCTCCCACTGTTTTAATCAAATCTTCCTTCAAACCCTAAAAGGAAAGACTAGCCGGGATTAATTACACGCTACAAGTTCGCCAATCTTTCAGCCAAGCCAGTGCCGTTACTTTGAGGGAGGTCCCCCGTGCTTTCGCACGAATCTAATTAAAATAAACCTCGTTTTCCCAGGGGCGTAACCCCGTTAACACCTTTCTAGACACCTACTTGATCGGCTAATTGTAATGTATAAAACTCTCCCAGGAGTAACTCTTACTCGCAGCGGGTATCGGGATCCAACTATCTCATAGAAGGTATGCAATCTCATTGCAAAATTCAACACTTGAAATTCCCAATAATATTTTACCCCTAGCAGCTATATGACCATAACATAGTCAACAAATCATAAGTGCTAGTCAAGTTCAACCCATCATTTCCCGATTGAATTAAACCCACCCACACGACCCTTAACATAGTCAACAAAGTCACACGACTACCCTAATCCAATCGCATCATATGCTTATACAGATAAGCACTAATCAGCTACCGCACACTACGCCTTAACATAGTCAACAAACGTAGCACGAATACTAACTAGTACTTATCTGAAATGACGGAGGGCTACGTCAGGTTTTTAAGAAAACCTTTTGCGTAATGAACTTGATATCGTTGTAGAATCGGGTGAATTTTAAATGGAGTGTTTTTGAGGTTTTTCTAGTTTTTCTAAAGGGGTCACTCCCGGTGAAGGGATCGTCGGCCCTTTCCTCATCGAATAAGGTGCAGGATATTTCACAAATATCGCTGTGCAAAGCAAGAACTATAGAAGCAATCAAAAGACAAACCGAGTTTGTAGCATCTGCTAGTTTCACTAAAGAGGTCACTCCCGGTGAAGGGATCTCGGCTCTTTCCTTATCGAATAAGGTGCTGGATGTTCTACAAAGAACACCGCTATGCAAAGCAAGAACTAGAGCTACCAGTTTTTAAACAAGTTTCTACAACATCTTTAGGTTTCTTTTATTTCATTAATCTCATTAATGAAGTCCCATTTTATTATGCTTCACAAGCATAACAGTTGAAACGAAATCTGCAATATAATATATATCTCATATATATAATATAAACATTCATCTCAGGCAGTAATATGATCTCATCACAGAACATTGCAGCAGAAGAACATATATGAAATATTGGATATACTAGGAGGTCCGTGTTTTCAATACGAGCCTTTAAAAAACACGGTTTCCACGGTCGTGATGAATAGCCAAACACACATCCCTAGACCCCTACGAGAGCGGCAAGCAACACTGCCAATTCTAGGGTTAGGAGATCCTGTCTCGACTCCTCGAGATGGTCTCCCACTGGACCCTAGAACCCGGTTACTTGTGCTCCCCGCCTTGGGTCTACCTATTGCGGAAAAGTAAATAATATGCAAGGGTGACATCATCCTCATCCCGGAAATGCCCCAATAAAAGAATATTACATACAAATGAATTTTACAGTAATGAAAAAGAAAAACTTTCATCTTACATAAAACCCTCGGCTATTCATAACGCGACGATCCAATATAACATATCACAGCAACACATAATATCTCATATCATCAACGTAAGCAAGTATGCTTATCTCGATTGTCGTTGATGTATAGCAACGAAGCCGGCGATACACCACATACTACGCTTAAGGTCACAGAAAAGAAAGTGTAAAACTACAACAGTTGGAATCCGCAACATCTTTAGACATCGCATGCCTAACCAAATGAATTCCTTAGACATCGCATGCCTAACAATTATAAACCCCGCATTTTACTCTCATTATCGAAAAATCTTTTCAATATCAAGTTGGGCAATTCAACAAGATTCCAGACATCCTGATCGAATGCTCATCGCAAACTTTAGTAGACGGCCGCACCCCAGATGCCGTCGACGAAGTGCACTAAGGAGGAACACCGCTGCCGCGAGCACCCGAACGGATGCTTTTGGCGACGGGGTTCTCCTATAGTCACTTGGTCGGGGCTATGTGGTGTAGCTGTCTATTAAGTTTACCCGGCGAGTATCCGCGTACGCTACGTGATTGCGACGGACTTTTGATCACATCAAAATTCCATGGCAACGGATCAATTGAGACTGAACTGCTAGATTTATAACATTCAAATTAGTTATCTCATAACTACCTGTGGATTCCAAATATTGTATCACATTCTAGATAAATAGACAATGTTAAACTTTCCGATCGAATAATCAAACACCCAAGTTTTCCCAAATATATCTCAACACTTGAAATCAGTTTAAAAACATCCATCACATGCCACAGTACCAATGGTCCAGCCGTAGAAGGGTCAAGCCAACGCCTCACATGTAGCACGCCGTACTGCCACAAACCGTAAGGTTTAGAGGTAGTTCAAGACGGTCACATTATCAAGTTAAGGTTTGTTGTCTTCTAGAGGGTCCACCGCTTTACTTGCATGACTTTACGAAAGTTTCAAACACGAGAAAAAATCCAACTTTTGAAAATTTTCCGACAAGGGAAAAAGTGAGTTATTGATATCCGTTCGAACTTTTTAACAGTTTCTAAAATTATCCGGACAAAAATAAACAAAGTTAAATTATCTGATCGAATCAACGAGTCCCCAATACAACCCTAGAAAACTCAACACTTGACTGGAATTAAAAAATTCCCAGAAAAAAATAACAATAAAGGACCTAAGAAAAAATATATGAAATATATGGGACTAAGTCCAAATTTTGGCCGCGGAACCGCCGCCAAACCCATGGTTTGGCCGCGGTTCCGCGGTCAGATGAGCGACTTAGTGGACCGTACTTCACAGTAATTCTTAGTTTTTCCTGCTTGTTTTTCTGAGCATTTTTAATTCATAAAAAACCACATTTTTGAAAAATGTACAGAGAAGGGTAAACATCAGGGTTTCCGGGTTCGATCGGACTTTAAACTTCGTCTAGACTTCGCCTAAAGCTCTAGCTTGGCTCTGATACCACTGTAGGGTTGCTAGACACGCGCATAAGGGTCTACGAGGCATCAACCATGCCCGATTAAAAATTTAGCCGTGCCGAACAACCCAAAGTCGGATCTTTAAACTAGGGTTTAGGCGAAAACAAGCATGTTAAACTCTTTAACACTAAGTGAGAGGGATTACAACCTTTGTAGATCCGGTCGTTCACTTCTTAAGCTCCATGTTGAGGTCCCTTCGCTGCTATCATCGTGTTCCGGACTCTCGAGAGGGTTCACGAAGAGAATGATGCAACCTTGCTTCCGATCTTCGATAACATAGATGATCTACCTTGAAGTTTCATTAACACAAGCTAACACTCATAAAATGAAGTGAACACCCTCATCTAAATGGCAAGGGTAGATGAGGATGATGAAGTAGGATTTTTGCTCTCATTTATAATCTTTTTCTCACTCATTTTCATCACAAAAGAAAAACTAGAAAGCTTTTCAAGAAGGAACTCAAGCAAGAAGAAGAATGAATAATCTTTTTCCTTTTGTGATGAACAATGAATTATTGTAGTGGTTATAAATCTAACCAAGGGCAAAGCATGAATGAGTTAACCCTTGTAGAGAGTTAACTAAAGTTAATGGTTTGGATTGGGTTAACATAATATCTTCACAAAATATCAAGCAACCACAAAGTCAAAGCTTCATGTAGCTTCATGGAAGCTTCATGCAAAAGCTAACCCTAATCCAAACCCTAACCAAGTTTAAACCCTAAACCATTGTTAAATTTGTAACCCTAACATGTTACAATATTATATATCCCATATACAATATATTTTGTAACAATAGAAAATAATACAATTAACATATATCGCATATATATCAATGTATTATCCCGTGAGAAAATGAATCTTTTAGTGAGCTAATATTAGTTAATGTAATTTAATATATCATATATATTATTATACATTAAATTATCGAATCAACACTTGATTCGATAATCCGCCTATTTCATAAATAACCGACAAATACGATGACCCGGCTATATCATATATACCCGGCCGATATCTCATATCGCGAGAATCCAATACGGTATCTGTTAGTGTATATGCCCTAGAGGCCATTACTGTATCATACTAGCTTGTATATTACTTAATGGAAGCTTGGGATATTCACAGTTGTATATACAATCTTGCTCGAAATGGTAGTATGCTACTTGGTTTGTCTCTGCTTTAATATGTGCATGTGTTTCTTTTAGCATATTGCTGGTATACATATTAGTAGAGCCCTTAGGATCTTTGCTTGATTACCAGCGTTGTGATGGCGCTCGCACTCGTGGGAGCTGGGTAATCTATAAGCACATCCTTATACAGGTCCCTGGTCGTTGGACTATCGAGACAGGGCATCGATACTCCGGAGTAGACTAGCGTATGCGCTTCTCATCCCAGTGTGGGAGACGGTCTGTCCCACAGCCGTTAGTACGTCGTACTTGGGATAGTATGCGGGTGCTCGTTAGGTTACGAGTACACTGGACAGGACTCGTCGGGAACTGTTGGTTGGTAATATACCTATCGTCAGTTATCAGTTCCCAGGTGACATGAGTACAGCTTAGTCCGCTGACTTGACACTGTCACTTCGCCTCGAGTGTGTTCCCACTGCACTTTGATTACTACCCTACCACGGCTCAAAGGAGCTGTGCAAACAGGTAGTTTTTGGGTGCAGTCCCGAAGCACTTGGAGGCAGTGACGGTTAGACAGGATTCGTCTCTCCCGGTATTGGGGGTTGACATCGCGCTGTGTCTAGGAGAGCCATTACACGAGTAGTCCCTGGCCAGGGCAAGCGAGATATACTGGTAGGTTTCCAGTGTTATCTCAGGGTGTTCTGGGCTACACTCCGACACGACTTGTACCGCTATTAGGGGACTGACGTTCACCGCCCCCCTAGGCCCGCCATGCGATGTATCAGACGAACAGACCGGACTGTACGGAGACTGTCACATACAGGCTCAGTAGGAGTGCAGATGGGGTTCACCTCGTCAGTCTTCTTATCGACATCTACCTGGGGACCGTTACGTACAGTTAGTGCCGCTTGCGGTCTGTGGTTAAACCTACTGCCAGCGTAGTGTCGAGTCTTTAGAGTCCCACACAGAGAGCTATTCGCCTTTAGGCAAAACGAGTAGAGGTCGCATGGTTTTGCGACAGGGTTCGTTCGCATCCGCGCACTTGTGCACGTTTGCTGTCCGGACAGTTTATACTAGCGGGCTTTGGTTTAAGCCGGATCCTAGTATATGATTTGAGATTGGTTTTTCTCAGGGTATTCGTGTTCCTCGGATCACGAATGCGGGTGCGTATGCACAGTTGCTTGAGATTGGGGGAGAGGACCTTGTTTTGGGTTAATGGCATTTGTCATTTTATTAACCCTATTGTTTTTGTGTGGATTATTGTTAATTGATAATTAGCTTAATTATTGTGCATGGTTGTTGTTGACAATTTGACTTCATTGACTTGTTGACCATGTTGACAACTTGACCATAATCATTTCATTTGGAAGATGCTCTTTGATCTTTGCAAAAATGAAATGATAATGGTCAATTCATGATTTATCATGACAATTTTCAAGCTAATTATCTAATTAAAATTATCCTCACATATTAGTGAGAATGGCTCACTAATATTCTCATTCTCTCATATCTTTTCTCTCTCTTGCTCATCCTCTCCCTCAAGCTCTCTCCCTCTCATGTGTTGAGAAACAAAAAGGGCTTGAGAAAAACCCTCTCTTGATCTTCTCTACTCACTTCTAGGGTTCAAGTCTTAGCATTTCTTGTACTCTAGTTACTCCTAGCTTGGAGTTGAAGCTAAAGGTGGTGGCTTTCAAGTGGATCCTTCTTTGACGGGAGAAGACAAGCAAGGTGAACTCTTTCTACCATACCTAGGAGCAAGGAGAGAAGGACTAAAGACCAAAGGTATAACCTTTCTTCACTTAGCTACTTTGTAGTTAGGGTTAGCTAGTTTATGTTTAGCAAAGATCCTCACAAGCATAGTCCATGTTGCCTAAGTCATTAAAAATCCGATTTTTATTATGTTTTCCGCCTCCCCGTAAGCACCGGGGTGGGCAACACGGACTTACAGTGGTATCAAAGCCTAACTAAACCTAAACTAGTTAAGTAGTTAAGTGTAACGAAGTTCGGAACCGGAAAAATCACAAAACCAAACTTTTACAAAATCCAAGTTTCTGTTAAAATATTTCCTGCTCTAAATGAAAAACTTTATACATGTAAAATCGTCTCAGGGTTTTGTGAATACACCCAAGAAAAACGATACCCTAATTCCCTCAAGTCGCCGCCCTTCCGCCGCATAAAGTAGGTATATGCGGCGGAACCGCCGCGGATTGTCGTGATCGGCGCATCGTTTTTCGTGCAGAGTGTGTTGTTGTTGGTTTTGGGATTTTTAGGATATATTATATGTACCCAGATTTTCCAGAAAAGAAATTTCCTTTTGGGGTCCTATAATTCCGTATTTTTCCGAACTTCATTGCACTTTAACTATATCGGTTATATCTGTAATGCTTGCATGTATTGAACGTCGGCTAATCGCTATAAGACGATTAGTCGGGGTTATACATGATCTGTGATTGTTATTGGTTTGTGGATATGAATGGATTGGATTGTCGCGGGTGAATGGCCGGGGTGGATGTGAGATGAGCGTTGTTTTTTCTTTCATTCATTTGTAACATGTAAATTGATGTAATAATATTCTTTGTATGGCCGCACAACCGGGTCGGGGTTGTAGCCGTCATTGTATAATTCTTTTTACTGTTTTTGCTCCTAGGATAGACCCATGGAGGGGGTGCACAAACTACCGGGTATCTCGAAGTGCCGAGTGGCCTACTCACGGTGGTGAGGGAGGTTGCTTCGCTTCGGGTGCTTGGCGGGTAGTTTGCCGCACCCGTAGGGGTCTTGGGTGGGGTTTTGGCTATTCACCGCGACCGTGTAATCCGCTTTGCGTTGCAGGCTCGAACGCATTGCGGATTCCTAGTATATCCAATGTATTCATCTGTGATCTGTAATGTCTATCATTGCTATATATATTTATATATAATAACTATTTAGGCGTTGCTTATGTTTTACAGCCGCGCTAGCCCAGCCCCCGCTCTGTCGTTAGTTAAGTAACCTAACGGGTGATGACGGGGCCCCGTGGCGAATGCGAATGGCATAAGCGTACGTCATATTTTGGTTGTTTTCTGCAATGGTAGGATTAAATGATGGGACGCATTAAAAGAACTAATGCAAGAAATAAACCAAGTAAAAGTCGATTGGAACACTTTGAAAACCACTCGGTTCTTTTCAAAACTAAACTTTTAAACGCGGAGCTTGAACCACTCTTTTTAAAAGCTATCTCGTTCCATCGATTATATCAAGTTCACTACGTTCACGGTTTCGCCAAAACCATCCGTAGCCCTCCATCATTTCGGTTAAATATTCGGTAGTATTCAAGCTATGTATTTTGACCTCACGCCAAGGCATAGTGATTGGTAGCTACCGGATATTTATCCGTTGCATAGATAGAATGCGTTGATTTGAGACAGTCGTACTGCCGTTTTGGCCTACGTCAAGGGTAGGTACGGGTGGGTTCAAATTAACCAGGATAATGATGGGAAGAACTTGACATGTGACTTATGACATTTTGACCTCACGCCAAGGTCATAAGAGCATGGGGCAAAAATCCACATCGGGAGTTTCATAAGTACTGAAACTTGCTAGCGTTGCATACCATTTGGAGTGTGATGATTCTGGTAGGATTCCTTCGGCTTTATCACGCGATGATATTTGGATCCCGATCCTACTGTGAGTATATGCTACTCCTCGGGAAAACTCTCACTTAACGATCAATACTATAAACCTAGTAGGTGCCTAGAAAGGTGTTAGCGGGGCTACGCCCACAGGGAAAAGAGGTTACTTAATTAAGGAACTTCGCGAAAGCGTTGGAAAACCTCCCTCGAAGTACCGACACTGGCCTGGCTGAACGGTTAAGCAAGTATTGTACGGTGAGAATGATCCCGGCTAATCCTTTTCTTTACGGTTTGAGAAGGGATTCGAGAGACAGTGGGAGCCATCCAGTTTAGACAAACTAAAAACCACTCTAAACTTGCAAGAGCATCATGCTAAAGTGTTTCTTTTCTCTCTCCTAATTGCAGCGACCATTCAAGATGACCGGACTTAAGTTACTATTAGATAAAAACATATTGACAGGGCCAAACTACAAAGATTGGCTCAGGAATGTCAAGATGGCTATCACTTATGACAAGCTGGGGTATATACTTACCACCAAAGCTCCCCCTGTCCCAGGTCCCACCTCCAGCGTCGCGGATGTTGAAATCCGTAAGACATGGGAGATAGATTGCGCGAGGGCCAAATGCCTCGTACTAGCCTCGATGGACAACGACCATCAGAGGAGGCACGAGAATATGGACCTAGAGTCCATATTTCTCCATACAAAAGAACTGTATGGAGAGCAGTCTCGTATCGCTAGATACGAAGTGTCGAAGAAGCTCTTTTCGGCAAGGTTGGCCGTCGGATCATCGGTAGCGGACCACGTGCTTAAGATGATCGGCTACATAGAGGAGCTCGCGGACCTTGGGACCACGTTGGAGAATGAACTCTATACTGATCTGATTCTCCAGTCCCTTCCTTCCACTTACGCCCAGTTCATTCTTAACTTCAACATGCAAGGAAAGGAGGTTGAACTTGCCGAGCTTCTGAACATGTTGAGGACTGCTGAGGGCACCCTACAGAAGGGTAGGGAGACATCCACTTTGTTTGTAGGAGGATCTTCCTCTTCTAGGTCCAGGGCGAAAGCCAAGGGCAAGAAGAAGAAAGCCCCCGCCAAACCAAGAGGCGGTGTCGGTAAAGTGGATACGAAGGGAAAGGGTAAAGCAACAAAGGTAGCAGGGAAGCTGGTGGGGAAGGAAGAATGCTTCTATTGTCACAAAAGTGGTCACTGGAAACAAGATTGCAAGGCTTGGAAAGCCAGAACACAGGATTTGAAGCGAGTTGCAGCTTCAGCTTCAGGTGTGTATGTTATTGAAAATTGTCTATCAATAAACTCTACATCCTGGGTATTGGATACCAGATCAGGATCTCATATCTGTAATTCTTTGCAGGCGTTGAGAAAGCGTAGAGTTTTGAAGACAGGTGACATGACCCTCAGAGTTGCGAACGGTGCTAGCATGGATGCTGAGGCCGTGGGGGACTATCACCTGGGATTATCAGATGGACACTTTTTGGTTTTGCGTAGTTGTTATTATGTACCAAATGCAACCTGTAATATCATTTCTGTATCTTTATTGTCTAAAGAAGGTTATGAATTTGCATTTGTAAGTAATGTAGTGAACATTCACCTTAATCAAGTGTTGATTGGGTCAGGTACATTGAACAACGGTATTTACGTTTTAAACCAACCACAGGTTTTCAATATCCAGAATACACACAAAAGAAAGTCTCCAGAAATTAATAAAACTTTCTTATGGCATTGTAGACTGGGTCACATCAACGAGAGAAGATTGACTAAGTTACATACTGAAGGATATTTAGATTCGTTCGAATATCAATCGTATGCAACTTGTCAATCCTGTCTCAAAGGAAAGATTACAAAGGCTCCGTTTTCTGGACACGGAGAAAGAGCGAGCGAGCTCTTGGGACTCGTACACAGCGACGTGTGCGGTCCAATGTCTACACATGCGCGAAGCGGTTTTTCTTACTTCATAACTTTTACGGATGATTTTTCAAGGTACGGTTATGTCTTCTTAATGAAACATAAATCCGAGGCTTTTGAAAAATTCCAGGAATATAAGAGTGAAGTAGAAAAACAGACCGGCAAAAGTATCAAGATCCTAAGATCGGATCGAGGAGGAGAATACTTAAGTGCCGAATTCCTGAATTACTTAAAAGAGAATGGAATTCTCTCTCAGCTTACTCCTCCATACACTCCGCAACATAACGGTGTATCGGAGAGACGGAACCGAACCCTATTGGATATGGTACGGTCCATGATGAGTAACGCTGAGTTACCGCGATCATTCTGGGGATATGCGCTAGAAACAGCTGCATATCTTTTGAACCGTGTTCCCACTAAGACTGTGCCTACCACACCATATGAGTTATGGAGTGGGAAGAAACCCTATCTTCAATACTTGAAGATTTGGGGATGTCCAGCTTATGTCAAAAAGCAGCATGTGGACAAGCTCGAGGCACGCTCAGTACTGTGCAAGTTTGTGGGATACCCAAAGAACTCCAGGAGGTATCTTTTCTATTACGCAGAGGAACAAAAAGTCCTTGTTTCTCGCAATGCCCACTTTCTAGAACATCAGTTCATAGAAAAAGAAATAAGTGGGAGCGCAATAGAACTGGAAGAAATTCCAGAACCACAAACTACTACTGAAAGTTTAGTGGAACCAGAAGGTTCAAAAGAACAGGACATTCCTACGCCGCTCCGCAGGAGTAGTAGGCAGTCTCATCCGCCCGAGAGGTACTACGGTTTCCTCATTGATGGGGATAGAGAGGACTGCATCCTAGATTGTGATGAGCCTACTAGCTTCCAGCAAGCCATTCAGAGCGTCGACTCGGTAAAATGGCTGGATGCAATGCGGACCGAGATGGAGTCCATGTACACCAACAAAGTATGGACGTTGGACATTGCTCCAGACGGGGTAAAACCCGTAGGATGCAAGTGGATCTTCAAAAGGAAGATTGGTATAGATGGACAGGTTGAGACCTATAAAGCTAGACTGGTAGCAAAGGGTTTTCGTCAGCGACCTGGTTTGGACTATGACGAAACCTTTTCTCCAGTAGCTATGCTGAAATCCATTCGGATCCTTCTTGCCATTGCTGCTTTCCACGATTATGAGATTTGGCAGATGGACGTAAAGACAGCTTTTCTAAATGGTCATTTAGAAGAGTGTGTCTATATGGATCAGCCAGAGGGTTTCATTCAGGGTGGGAGCAGCGGAAAGGTGTGCAAGTTGCTCAAGTCCATTTATGGACTCAAGCAGGCATCGCGGAGTTGGAACATCTGTTTTGATGAGACGGTCAAAGAATTTGGCTTTATCAAAAATCCAGATGAACCATGCATCTATTGTAGATTTGTAGCGAGAACTGTAGTATTCCTCGTTTTATACGTGGATGACATTCTCTTAATAGGAAATGACATTCCTATGCTACAATCTGTCAAGGGGTTCTTGTCACACAGGTTCTCCATGAAAGACCTGGGTGATGCCTCCTACATTCTGGGTATCCGGATCTACCGTGACAGATCCAAGAGGATATTAGGACTCTCGCAGTCCAGGTACATCGACACCATACTGAAGAGATTCAGTATGGAAGATTCCAAGCGCGGTAATTTACCGGCTTGTCACGGGATCACCCTCTCAAAAGAGATGTCTCCCAAGACTGATTTGGAGAGGGATCGCATGTCTATTATACCCTACGCTTCTGCGGTAGGCTCTGTAATGTATGCGATGTTGTGTACCAGACCGGATGTGGCTTATGCACTGAGTGTGGTAAGCAGGTATCAGTCAAACCCTGGGGAGAAACATTGGATAGCAGTAAAGAACATTCTTAAGTACCTGAGAAGGACTAAGGAGATGTTCTTGGTGTATGGCGGAAAAGACCTGCAGGTTGAGGCCTTTGCTGACTCCAGCTTCCAGAGTGACAAGGATGATTCCAAGTCCATGTCGGGTTTTGTCTTTACCCTCAATGGAGGGGCGGTGTGTTGGAAGAGCTCCAAACAGGAAACCGTTGCTGACTCGACTATGGAAGCGGAATACATCGCTGCATCTGATGCCGCAAAAGAAGCTGTCTGGATGAGGAAGTTCTTGAAAGAACTTCAGGTGGTTCCGTCCATTGTTGACCCAATACCTCTGTATTGCGACAACAACGGGGCTATAGCTTTAGCGAAGGAACCCAGGTCCCATCAGAAATCCAGACACATCTTAAGGCGGTATCACCTGATCAGGGAGATCGTGGATCGCCAGGAGATCGAGGTCCGGAGAGTTGCATCAGAGGATAACACAGCAGATCCATTCACCAAGGCCTTGCCCCAGACTCAGTTCGAGCGGCTGATCGAGATGATAGGTCTTCGATACGCCAGTACATGGCCTTAGTGCAAGTGGGAGATTGTTAGTGTATATGCCCTAGAGGCCATTACTGTATCATACTAGCTTGTATATTACTTAATGGAAGCTTGGGATATTCACAGTTGTATATACAATCTTGCTCGAAATGGTAGTATGCTACTTGGTTTGTCTCTGCTTTAATATGTGCATGTGTTTCTTTTAGCATATTGCTGGTATACATATTAGTAGAGCCCTCAGGATCTTTGCTTGATTACCAGCGTTGTGATGGCGCTCGCACTCGTGGGAGCTGGGTAATCTATAAGCACATCCTTATACAGGTCCCTGGTCGTTGGACTATCGAGACAGGGCATCGATACTCCGGAGTAGACTAGCGTATGCGCTTCTCATCCCAGTGTGGGAGACGGTCTGTCCCACAGCCGTTAGTACGTCGTACTTGGGATAGTATGCGGGTGCTCGTTAGGTTACGAGTACACTGGACAGGACTCGTCGGGAACTGTTGGTTGGTAATATACCTATCGTCAGTTATCAGTTCCCAGGTGACATGAGTACAGCTTAGTCCGCTGACTTGACACTGTCACTTCGCCTCGAGTGTGTTCCCACTGCACTTTGATTACTACCCTACCACGGCTCAAAGGAGCTGTGCAAACAGGTAGTTTTTGGGTGCAGTCCCGAAGCACTTGGAGGCAGTGACGGTTAGACAGGATTCGTCTCTCCCGGTATCGGGGGTTGACATCGCGCTGTGTCTAGGAGAGCCATTACACGAGTAGTCCCTGGCCAGGGCAAGCGAGATATACTGGTAGGTTTCCAGTGTTATCTCAGGGTGTTCTGGGCTACACTCCGACACGACTTGTACCGCTATTAGGGGACTGACGTTCACCGCCCCCCTAGGCCCGCCATGCGATGTATCAGACGAACAGACCGGACTGTACGGAGACTGTCACATACAGGCTCAGTAGGAGTGCAGATGGGGTTCACCTCGTCAGTCTTCTTATCGACATCTACCTGGGGACCGTTACGTACAGCTAGTGCCGCTTGCGGTCTGTGGTTAAACCCACTGCCAGCGTAGTGTCGAGTCTTTAGAGTCCCACACAGAGAGCTATTCGCCTTTAGGCAAAACGAGTAGAGGTCGCATGGTTTTGCGACAGGGTTCGTTCGCATCCGCGCACTTGTGCACGTTTGCTGTCCGGACAGTTTATACTAGCGGGCTTTGGTTTAAGCCGGATCCTAGTATATGATTTGAGATTGGTTTTTCTCAGGGTATTCGTGTTCCTCGGATCACGAATGCGGGTGCGTATGCACAGTTGCTTGAGATTGGGGGAGAGGACCTTGTTTTGGGTTAATGGCATTTGTCATTTTATTAACCCTATTGTTTTTGTGTGGATTATTGTTAATTGATAATTAGCTTAATTATTGTGCATGGTTGTTGTTGACAATTTGACTTCATTGACTTGTTGACCATGTTGACAACTTGACCATAATCATTTCATTTGGAAGATGCTCTTTGATCTTTGCAAAAATGAAATGATAATGGTCAATTCATGATTTATCATGACAATTTTCAAGCTAATTATCTAATTAAAATTATCCTCACATATTAGTGAGAATGGCTCACTAATATTCTCATTCTCTCATATCTTTTCTCTCTCTTGCTCATCCTCTCCCTCAAGCTCTCTCCCTCTCATGTGTTGAGAAACAAAAAGGGCTTGAGAAAAACCCTCTCTTGATCTTCTCTACTCACTTCTAGGGTTCAAGTCTTAGCATTTCTTGTACTCTAGTTACTCCTAGCTTGGAGTTGAAGCTAAAGGTGGTGGCTTTCAAGTGGATCCTTCTTTGACGGGAGAAGACAAGCAAGGTGAACTCTTTCTACCATACCTAGGAGCAAGGAGAGAAGGACTAAAGACCAAAGGTATAACCTTTCTTCACTTAGCTACTTTGTAGTTAGGGTTAGCTAGTTTATGTTTAGCAAAGATCCTCACAAGCATAGTCCATGTTGCCTAAGTCATTAAAAATCCGATTTTTATTATGTTTTCCGCCTCCCCGTAAGCACCGGGGTGGGCAACACGGACTTACAGTATCACATACCGCATTATCCTCGGTCCTGCACATATCACATATGTGCTCCTACTCCATTTTTCCTGAGCCAAGAAACTTCTGCGTAGGACTCTAAAGAATCGTCAATACGCCAGCAGTAGGTGATGATCATATCAAACACCGACAAGCTGCAAGCGGTCAGCTAAACGTAACAGCTACCCAGGTATTGAGCGCTCAGAAGATCAACAAGCAAGCCTGTACATTCTCCTGTGAATCCAATCAGTAACACTCCCGTACAGTCCGGTCTCGTCGTCTGATATGTCGCATATCTCGCCTAATGGTGGTAAACGTCAGACCCCAATAGCTTGATAAGTCGTGTCGATATGAGGTCTATAACAGTTCAAGAAACTACTGATAACACTTACCAGTAAATCTCAGCAACCCTGGCCAGGGATTTCCGGTTATAGCCAATCGAACATAGCGCAACATCAGCTCCCTATACCGGGAGAGACGAATCCCCTCCTATCGCTCATTGCCTCCATGTGATTCCGGACTGTACCCAAAAGCCACCTTTTTGCACGCCCTCTTGGACGTGTTATGATGGAAATCAAAGCACAGTAGGAACCACACAAGACTCTATGACGATCTCGGGTCAACAGACTACTCTGTACTAGTGTCACCGGAGAACTGCCATCTGACGTGACGTATAATACCATCTGGGAGTTCTCGGTTAGTCCGTCCAGTGTACCCAGTCTCCACTGAGTACCCTACAGCATCCTTGATTTCAAACACCAATGGATATGGGATCATCCATCGCCCATCATATGGGTCAAGATGCGTATACGCTAGTCTACTCTGGTGTATCGATGCCCTGTCTCGATACACCCTCGACTAGGAACAGTTATAGGATATACTCGTCGACTACCGTAGCCCCACTAGTATGATCTCATCATAGTCCCAATAGTCGAGTACATATCCTAAAGGCTTTATCAACATGTAACATAGAGACAATCAGAGTACATGTTAAGATAAAGTACAACCAGATAGCGTACTATCATGTCGAGCAAGAAAGTCCTCCCTATATATGTCCAAGCATCCACTACAATATACATCGTATGTACAGTAATGGCCTCTATGGCATACATATAACTAACATTAACATGGACTCAAAAACGGATCTTTGTTAAACTAACTATCTAACAACCTAACTAGGAGTTTTACCTACTCGGTTAGTGGGTTATACCTTAACTTGAACTCCTTCTCTTCGACACCTTGTGGTGGTCGGAAGGTTCTCTCCTCGTCGTCTCCTTGTGCCGAAGATGGATCCACCCGAAAGCTTCTACCTTTGGCTCCAACCTCAATCTAGAGGAAACTAGAACACTTGGTTTGGTAAACCTTTTTATTCTAGGATGAGTAGAGAAGTGTTTTGAGTTTTTACCTCCAAGGAAATGGTCCTCAACACATGAGAAGGATTTTCCTTGAGCTAGAGAGAGAGAGCAAGAGGAAGAGGGAGAGCTTGAGGATGAGAGAGAATGGGAATGATTGAATGAGTAAAACTTTTTCCACCCTTGCTCTCATAATCCAAAATAATCATAACAAATAATAATAATTGAGTGTTATGTGATGGTTGTTATCATATCAAATGGCAATATCATTTCATACATTAAATGCAATTTCTGAACAAAACAAACAAGCAAAGGTCAATGACATGAAATGATAGCCATTGTCATGATGATGGTCAACAAGTCCAACCTATTCAACCGGTCCACAAAGTCAACAAGTCAACAAAGTCAACCTTTAAACCCAACCATGGTACAATAATACTTAATTAATATTATTATTAATCATATTTCTAATTCTCATTAGGGTTTAGCAAAAGTCAACAATCAACAACCCTAATGAGAATCCTCTGCCTCTGTCTCTGTCGACCGTGCATACACACCCGCATCCGCATTCCGAGGAACACGAATACAAACGAGATAAAACCAATCCCAAAACGTATACTAGGATCTGGCTTAAACCAAAGCCCACTAGTAATAACTGTCCGGACAACAAACGTGCAGAAGTGCACGGATGTGACCGAACGCTATCGTAAAACCATGCGACCTCTACTCTTTAGCCTAAAGGCGAATAGCTCTCTGTGTGGGACTCTAAAGACTCGACACTACGCTGGCAGTGGGTTTAACCATAGACCGCAAACGGCACTAGCTGTGCGTAATGGCTCCCAGGTAGATGCCGATAAGAAGACTGACGAGGTGAAACCCATCTGAACTCCTACTCAGCCTGAATGTGACAATCACCGTACAGTCCGGTCTGTTCGTCTGAGAATATCACATGGTGGGCCAAGGGGGGCAGTAAACTTCAGTCCCCTAATAGCGGTACAAGTCGTGTCGGAGTGTAGCCCAGAACACCTTGAGATAACGCTGGAAACCTACCAGTATATCTCGCTTGCCCTGGCCAGGGATGACTATGTGTAATGGCTCTCCATGACACAGCGTGATATCAACTCCCAATACCGGGAGAGACGAATCCTGTCTAACCGTCACTGCCTCCAAGTGCTTCGGGACTGCACCCAACTTCTACCTGTTTGCACGACTCCTTTGAGCCGTGGTAGGGTAGTAATCAAAGTACAGTGGGAACACACTCGAGGCGAAGTGACAGTGTCAAGTCAGCGGACTAAGCTGTACTCATGTCACCTGGGAACTGATAACTGACGATAGGTATAGTACCAACCAATCAGTTCCCGACGAGTCCTGTCCAGTGTACTCATAACCTAACGAGCACCCGCATACTATCTCAAGTACGACTACTGACGGCTGTGGGACAGACCGTCTCCCCTGCTGGGATGAGAAGCGCATACGCTAGTCTACTCCGGAGTATCGATGCCCTGTCTCGATAGTCCTACGACTAGGGACCTGTATAAGGATGTGCTTGTGGATTACCCAGCAACCACGAGTGTGACTGCCATGACAACGCTGGTAATCAAGCAAAGATCCTAAGGGCTCCACTAATGTGTATAGGTGATATACTAAAAGAAACGCATGTACACATTAAAGTAGAAACAAACCAAGTAGAATACTACCATTTTGAGCAAGATTGTCTATACAACTGTGAATAACCCAAGCTTCCATTAAGTAATATACAAACTAGTATGATATAGTAATGGCCTCTAGGGCATATACACTAACAATCTCCCACTTGCACTAAGGCCATGTATTGGCGTATCGATGACCTATCATCTCGATCAGCCGCTCGAACTGAGTCTGGGGTAAGGCCTTCGTGAGTGGATCAACAGTGTTATATTCCGTAGCAACTTTCCGAACCTCGATCTCCTGGCGACCAACGATCTCCCTGATCAGGTGATACCGCCTCAAGATGTGTCTGGACTTCTGATGGGACCTGGGTTCCTTTGCTAAAGCTATAGCCCCGTTGTTGTCGCAATACAGAGGTATTGGATCAACAATAAACGGAACCACCTGAAGTTCCGTTAAGAACATCCTCATTCAGACGGCTTCTTTTGCGGCATCAGCAACAGCGATATATTCCGCTTCCATCGTCGAGTCAGCAACGGTTTCCTGTTTGGAACTCTTCCAACACACCGCCCCTCCAGTGAGGGTAAAGACATAACCCGACATGGACTTGGAATCATCCATGTCATTCTGGAAGCTGGAGTCAGCAAAGGCCTCGATCTGGAGGACTTTTCCGGCATACACCAAGACCATCTCCTTAGTCCTTCTCTGGTACTTGAGAATGTTCTTTACCGCTATCCGGTGTTTCTTCCTAGGTTTTGACTGATACCGGCTTACCACACTCAGTGCATAAGCTACATCTGGTCTAGTACACAACATCGCATACATTATAGAGCCTACCGCAGAAGCGTAGGGTATAATAGACATGCGATCCCTTTCCAAATCAGTCTTGGGAGACATCTCTTTGGAGAGGGTGATCCCGTGACAAGCCGGTAGGTTACCGCGCTCGGAATCTTCCATACCGAATCTTTTCTGTATGGTGTCGATGTACCTAGACTGCGAGAGTCCTAATATCCTCTTGGATCTATCACGATGGATCCGGATCCCCAGAATGTAAGTGGCATCACCCAGGTCTTTCATGGAGAACATGTGTGACAAGAACCCTTTGACAGATTGTAGCATCGGAATGTCATTTCCTATCAAAAGAATGCAATCCACGTATAAAACGAGGAATACGACAGTTCTTGCTACAAATCTACTATAGATGCATGGTTCATATGGATTTTTGATAATGCCAAAATCTTTGACTGTCTCATCAAAACAGATGTTCCAACTCTGCGATGCCTGCTTTAGTCCATAGATGGACTCAAGCAACTTGCACACCTTTCCGCTGCTCCCACTCTGAATGAAACCCTCTGGCTGGTCTAAATAGACACACTCCTCTAAATTTCCATTTGGAAAATCGGTCCTTATGTCCATCTGCCAAATATCATAATCGTGGAAGGCAGCAATGGCAAGAAGGATCAGAATGGATTTCAGCATAGCCACTGGAGAAAAGGTTTCGCCATAGTCCAAACCAGGACTTTAACGAAAACCCTTTGCAACAAGTCTAGCCTTATAGGTCTCATACTGTCCATCTACACCAATCTTCTTCTTGAAGATCCACTTGCATCCAACGGGTTTTACCCCATCTTGTGCTGTTGGAGATAGTGCCCTCAGAGTCAATTATTAGATCACAAGCACGTGATTGCAATGATTGAGGGAGGACCTATCCCGCTACGACAGTCTTACTCGAGATGATAGTATGCTATCTGGTTTACCTTTATCATCGTGTACTGCTTTAGGTGACCTTACAGGTCGCTATTACACGTTGGTAGAGCCCCTAGGATTCTTGCTTGACCACCAGCAGTATGAGGACGATCATATAAGTGGGAGCTGGGGGTTTATAAGCACATCCTTAAATGGTCCCTAGTCGTGGGAGTTTCGAGACAGGGCATCAATACTCCAGAGTAGACTAGTGTATACAGTCGAGACCCCGACGAGGGGCGGTGGCCGGTCTCACAAGCCATTGGTGTCAGTTAGATCACCTAAGATGTATACAGGTGCTCATTGGGTTATGAGTACACCGGACAGGACTCGCCGGGAATATGCTAGTTGGTCATATACCAGACGTCAGATGGCAGTTCCCTGGTGACATGTGTACAGGTTAGTTCATCGACCTGGGGATCGTCATTTGTCTCGTGTGAGTTCCCACTGTACTTTGATTACTACCCTACCACGGCTCAAAAGAGTCGTGCAAACAGGTTTTAGTTGGGTACAATCCCGAGCCACATGGAGGCAGTGAGCGTATCTTCAGGGGTTCGTCTCTCCCGGTATTGGGGGTGAGGTCGCGCTGTGTCTAGGAGAGCCATTACACGAAGCCCTCGGCCGAGGCAAGAAGATTTACTGGTAGGTATTCCAGTAGTATCTCAGGGTGTTCTGGGCTACACTCCGACACGACTTGTACCGCTTTTGGGGTTCTGACTTTTACCAACCCCCTAGGCCCGCCATGCGATACTCATAGACGAACGGACCGGACTGTACGGATATTGTCACTGACAGGCTCAGTAGGGTTGTCGGGCTGAGTTCGCTCACAGATGTCCCTTTTAGTCAATACCTGGTAGCCCGTTACGTATTGGCTTATACCTCTGACGTGCTAGTGGTTAAATCCAAAACCAAGGTGTTGACGAGTCTTTAGAGTCCCCCACATTCAGTTACTCAAGCTTTCGGGCGAAAAGCTGTAGAGGCCGTATGGAGATATGGCAAGGTCCGATCAGATACGTTCGGTATTGCACGGATCAGGATCGGACAGTTCATACTAGAGGCCGTATGGATATATGGCAGAGTTCGATCAGATACGTGCGGTATTGCACGGATCAGGATCGGACAGTTTTTACTGGCCGGCTTTGGTTTAAGCCGGATCCTAGTATAGTACAGTGTAGTTTTGTCTCATTGCATTTGTATCCGGTCGGAATACAAATACGGGTGTGTATACACAGTATCGGGGTTTTCCTGTAATTTATTACAGGACCAGTTTTCTGGAGTTGCCAGTTTGCTTTCCGTTTCGGCCATATTTCATTTGTATCTTTCAATGGCCGAAGATTGGTGGAGGAGGGCTTATTTGCATTTGTGCAAATAAGCAATTTTGGAGGGGGTCTTTGCACTTTGTGACATCATGATTATTGCACCATACCTTGACTTTCTTGAGTTGATCATGGCTTGACTTTTGGCTCATCATGGTTGTTGGAGTGAGGTTATTTGATTGTGATCATTACTTTTTATCATGACCAATTTTTCTCTCTCTCTTGGATTATGAGAGACTCTCATTCTTTTGATTGATTCACTCCCTCACTCACTCTCATTCTATTCTCCCCCATTGGCATGGTCGGCCACTCCTCTTTAGGGGCTGCCCAATTTTTGGAGGGGTGAGTTTGGTTCATTTCATGTTGCAAAATTCCCACAAGTTCCCTCTCCAAACTACATATCATTTCCTCCACCAAAAGGCAACTCCCTACAACCCCAAATGAGACTTGCTCACTATAGATTCTACAGCAAACCTTGGGCACGTCGACTAGCCAGCTTCGTGCCCGAGTTGCCTCGGCATTGAGGTGGGAGCCCGTAAAAGATGTAGGCGATGTGGTGCACTTCCGGCGACGAGGTGGAGACAGGACATTCCGCGGGAGATCGGGACGAGGACGAGAAGACCGGAGGACTCGGATCAGTCGGTATATCTCTTTTCCCCATCTTGTAGTTAGCTAGGACTAGTTAATGGTTCGATCCGGGTGTTTAGTGCGCGGTGGTGCCGGTTTGCTAGTTTGCAAAAATTAAAGTTTATCACCGCTTCCGCATTTGGCCGTCGGATTGACGGCCGGGGCGCCGCCGTGCACTTACATGTGCAATGTCCAAAGTCATGTAGAAAAGTGATGTACTGAAAGTCCTGAGAATTCTGGAGAAATTCGACACATTGATCTTTCAAGGGGAGCATGGAACCACGGCCAAACCCCACTTTGGGCCGCGGTTCCGCCGCAGTATGGAGAGATCAATGCGTCAAATTTTTTCAGTGGGCTTCTGGGGTGAAAATAGGGTTTCTGGAATATTAATATTGGGCCCAGAATTTCTTGATGTGCTACAGTAGTACTTGGGGCCCACTTGATAAAATTTGATCGATCGGATATTTAAACACATTATTTCACGGTATTTACATTATATCTGCGACCGTGAATGTCACTTGATCGGTAAATCCTGTCTAACTGCTATAGCCCGGTTAGACGGATTTGCGAACGTGACTTTCACGTTGATGTTTTGTGATTTTGCTGTGATGTTGCGGATTGGTCATGGAGGATAGCCTGGATGCAATGCTAGTACAGTTCTGTTGTATTATGTACATTTGATATTGCGGGGCGAGCGTCCGACATGTGGACTGCCGTCACTGCCTGCTTGTATTATTATTTTGGGGCACGACCAGGTTGCGGTCGATGTACCCGGTGTATGTATATTTTACTTTCTGTACTAGGATTGCCCCGCGGAGGGGTGCACGGATAGCCGGGTTCTAGAGGGCAACAAGCCCGCATCTCATGGCATTGAGACGGAGGGGGCTTCACTCTAGAATTGGCGAGCTATTCGCCGCACTCGTAGGGGGTACAGGTTGACCCAGGAGGGGTGCCCAAGTTACCGGATTCCGTGAAGTGCTGGGTGGTCCATTCACGTTGCTGAAGGGGGCTGCCTCGCTTCAGGTTTTGGCGAGTAACTTGCCGCGCCCGTAGGGGTCTAGGTTTTCATTGCACAGGCTATCCACACGATCAGGGGAACGTCGGGTTTCAGCGGCTCTGTGAAACCCGGGGATCCCAGATATCTGTATTGTTTCTGTGATGCTGTACATTTCTGTGATGTTGCATTTTATTCACGCCTTGAGCGAATATAATATATTGGTATATATATTAGTAGATGTTGTATATGTTTTGCATCCGCGCTAGTCCAGTCCCCGCTCTGTCGTTAGTTAGCTAACCTAACGGGTAATGACGGGACTCGGTGGCGAATGCGGATGGCATATACGTACGTCATATTATTTTCGTTCTTTGTGGTGTGATCAATTGATGGGACTGCGTTGATTCGGATCAATGCAAGTTAAAAACAAACCTAATCTGATGTTGTTGGAACACTTTTCAAAAAAGCTGTTATTGCAAGGACGTTCACTTTTGTTTTGCATCGTGGTATTCAGTTGGAATATCCTGCTCCTCAGTCGACGAGGCAAGGGCCGAGATCCCTTCACCGGGAGTGACCCCTTGGACAGAAGTTTGCGTCAGGGCAATAATTTCACTATAGCCGATTACTTTTGCTTTGCATCGTGGTATTCAGTTGGAATATCCTGCACCTCATTCTACGGGGAAAGAGCCGAGATCCCTTCACCGGGAGTGACCTCTTTAGCAAAGCTTTTCGTCACTATATTTTTAAAAGCTATCCGTTCCTTCAACGATATCAAGTTCATTACGTTAAAGGTTTTCGCCAGAAACCATTCGTAGCCCTCCGTCGTTTCATATGGATGGTCAATAGTATTCAAGCTGTGTATGTTGGCCAAAGTCAAGGCACAGTGATTGGTAGCTATTGGGTATTCATATGCAGCATAGATAGATGCGTTGGTTTGGGACAGTCGTACTGCCATTTTGGCCAAAGTCAAGGGTAGGTACAGGTGGATTCAAATTAACCTGGAGAATGACGGGTAGAACTTGACATGTGACTTATGATATGTTGGCCAAAGTCAAGGTCATAAGAGTATGGGGCAAAAATCACATCGGGAGTTTCAAAAGAACTGAAACTTGCCAGATATGCGCATACCTTCTGGAGTGTGATGACGTGAGCGGATTCCGTCACGTTATCATGCGATGATAGTTGGATCCCGATTCCCACTGATGAGTTGGTTTACTCCTCGGGTGATCCCGACTAATTCTTCTTTTAGGTTTGGAGGAGAATTTGACGGTACAGTGGGAGGTTTCCAGATTAGATAAATTGGTAACCATTCTGATCTAGGTTAGAGTGCACGCTGAACGTTTCTTTTCTCTCTCTCTGGCAGCGACCATTGACCCGACCCTAAGACTATGACTCAGTGACCAAGTTGACCGAACCTTCTTATCACTGGCTTTTGGATTGTCAGAGTTGCAAACCTCATTGCCACTCCTACTTTTACCCTTTTCTCCAGGACACCCCGTATTACTACGAACGTCCACTTCCATTGGACAAAACCATCGTATGGTTAGATACGAACTCGAAAAGTTTTATTCGAGGATGGTTTCAGGTTCTGGAGAAAACGGATAGGACTATTCAGTTGTCTTTTCCTTTTACCTTCTCTCAGGATGCGAGTACTCCTTGGTTTAGGAGATAGTACACCTATTACGCAAATTGGATAGTCTTCTTCCAAACCTTAGGCTGGTGCCGACAGGTAGGGAATGAAGAAAACCAATTAGCATAACGATGGTGTACAGAAGGTATTAAGTTAAGACAAAGAAAGGGATTAGTAAGAGGGCAAAGTAAATTGCAACTGATATTCACAACCATACCAAGTTTTTCGTTACCACTCCCACATCACCTTTGTATTTCTCCAGGACACTCCGGATCACTACGAAGATCCACAGTTTATTGGATACTCCATCGTATGGTTATATACGAACTCGAAAGGAACTTGTTCCAGTTCGGGGATGAATTCTGGTTCAGGAGAAATAGGAATAAGGTTTATTCAGGTGTCTTTTATCTTCACCTTCTCTCGCATTGCGAGTGTTCCTAGGATTGGGACAGTACACCCATTATGCTTATTGGATAGTCTTCTTCCAAACCATAGGCTGGTGCCGAACGGTAGGGAAGGAAGAAAACCATTTGGCCTAAAAGGGGGTGCAGAAGGTAATGACTAAAGACATATGAAGGGATTTGGAGAGGTGGCAAAGAATTATACGGTTACAGTCGTGAATCTGGAAGAGGCATTACTAGGAATACCAGGATACCCCATCGAAACATTTCAATGTTTCAATTTCACTGTGTACTTTTAAAAGAAAACTGATTTCCCGATTAGATACTTGCTCCAGGGTATGTATTTACCAGGTATGATTCTCACATCTGTATGGTTTTACAGATGATGAGTGGGAGTAAGTTATTGGGAATTGGGTGATCATCCTCATTATATCGGGATTCGTTGTAATCGGTGATATTTGAGGAAACCACCTGGGCTGTTTGCCGGTCGGCAAATATTTGGTTTTGAATATCCGCTGTTATGCACCAATTTCAAATTGATATATCTGTACGTCTATTTTTATAGAGTGAGATATACCTTTCTGAAATTATGTCTACGACATTTACCTATATCAGTGGATGGTTAGGTAAGGAGCATTAAACAGCGGTGTAATTCTTCTTCACCATAAGTACAGTTTTCAACCTACGACACACAGTGAATGAGTTATCAGACTCAAGGGACTTGTATAGAGTATTGTAGGTTGTCCAGGGTCCATCAGGACAGAGGGGTTGGTCCTCGTACTATATTCGGTTTACTTATGACTTCTCTAGTTTTTAGACAGGTGTTTCGTGGAAACACAGGGTCCGAATTTTGAGAAGTTATAGGTATTTGAATAGAGTAGAGAACCAGGTGTTGCAAGTATCGGGATTCTTCAAAGTGATCGAAGATGTAGATACTTGAGTATGGTATTCAGTTGATAGTAATGATTAAGAGAACTTGCTTCTCTTTCAGGTTACTCATAATTGGAAGCATTCCTAAGTTGAGTAACGCTGATCGGCCTCCTTCCATTTAGTTGACATGCACTGGAGACAGTTGCATGATTTGGATCTGGTTCAATTAAATCAGTGCCTCTGTTTCTATATTGGATATAGAACAGTTCATATCTTAACGATTTTAAGGTACGGGGAGTTGTCTGGTTTATGCTTAAAACCAGACACTGGACAACTTAAGGCACGTTTCTGTAATGGCTGTTTGTGGGTTGATCCAGGCTATGACGAGGGTTGACTTTCTACCATCTGGAAGATCAATAGCGATATTTTTCTAAACTCGCCACAGTTTTATTAAAATTGGATTTTTTCAGAAAACAGTAGTGGGAGTATGGTAGAACTGGAAGTAATTCCAGAACCACAAACGATTACTGAAGATTTCATAGGAACCTAAAGATTCAATCTGGTTTGACATTCCATTGGCCACTCCGCAGATAAGGTGGGTAACTTCAGGCACCCGAGAGGTACTCCGGTAGCCTCAAGGACGGTGACAGGGAAGTTCTTGTTTACCCACATTTGCCATTGCTGTTGTTCTAGACCGTGAGACCCGGCAGGAGGATGAGTATAGCGTCGTTCTAAACTAGCTTTAGAAGTGTACGTCTATATGACTCTGCCAGAGGGTTGTCGTAGTCAGTGGGAGCAGCGGAAGCATTGGTGGACAGGTAGCTTATGTCTATTTATAGACTAAAGCAGATATGGCGGAGATAGATCATCCATTTCTGATGTGACAGTCATAGGTTTGACTTCATCAGAATAGGGGATGGATCTGTTAAGAAGGTAGTAGGGTGTGATGTCATGATATTTGGATGACATACACAGAATAGGAAAAGAAACTCCTATACTACAATCGGTTATACTTTAGTCGTCACACAGTGGTTTCTCCACATGGGACTTGGATATTATATCAGACATACTGGTTACTAGATCTATGGTATTAGATCTAGATTTGGGTGGTTTCCCAATCAGGGTACTTAGACGGCATTCTAAGAGTTTTTAGAATGGACGACTCCTGGCACGGTAGTGTACCTGCAGGTGATGGAGTCACCCTCTCTAAATGTGTCTTACAGACTAAAGGGGAGAGGGATGTGCATGATTGGCAGATCACTTGCTTAGGCAATTGAGTCAATCATGAGATATCAAGTACTACGCCAGATGTTGTTCTTGCACTAGATGCAATAAGTTGACATTGATCCAATCCCGGAGAAACAGTCGGAAGCAGTTTTAGAACATAAGTGGATGTTCTAGGGATATGATAACGACAGCCTCTTTCGAGAGACAGTTATCATTCCAGGCTTCCAAGGTGACATGGACGACAAGGAGGTAGTCAGAGTTATAGTTTTCCTTCTGACGAGGGGCAGTATTTTGGACAGGTGGTCCAAGGCAATACTGAGGGAGGCATGGCGCTGGACACTGATTAAGTTCAGTTGACGATACAGTCTAAGAAGTTTGGATTTGGAGTTCATTTATGAGCTAAGTCCCATAAGACATCCAGACATATTCTAAGACAGGTATTGCTCATTTCGGGAGATGGTTTTCTCCGCGAACATGAGATATAGAGAGACATAGAAAGGAACATCAAGGCGGGTCCACTCACTGAGGCTATTCCTCGAACGCAATAGTTTCGTAAACGAGATTTGTGAGACTGACAAGTAGAGGAGTTGGGTGTTCAGTATCACACGGGCTGTGAGTATGCGACATCGCAATAATTAGCCTTGAGTGCAAGTGGGAGATTGTTGGAGATAGTGCCCTCAGAGTCAATTATTAGATCACAAGAACGTGATTGCAATGATTGAGGGAGGACCTATCCCGCTACGACAGTCTTACTCGAGATGATAGTATGCTATCTGGTTTACCTTTATCATCGTGTACTACTTTAAGTGACCTTACAGGTCGCTATTACACGTTGGTAGAGCCCCTAGGATTCTTGCTTGACCACCAGCAGTATGAGGGCGATCATATAAGTGGGAGCTGGGGGTCTATAAGCACATCCTTAAATGGTCCCTAGTCGTGGGAGTTTCGAGACAGGGCATCGATACTCCAGAGTAGACTAGTGTATACAGTCGAGACCCCGACGAGGGGCGGTGGCCGGTCTCACAAGCCATTGGTGTCAGTTAGATCACCTAAGATGTATACAGGTGCTCATTGGGTTATGAGTACACCGGACAGGACTCGCCGGGAATATGCTAGTTGGTCATATACCAGACGTCAGATGGCAGTTCCCTGGTGACATGTGTACAGGTTAGTTCATCGACCTGGGGATCGTCATTTGTCTCGTGTGAGTTCCCACTGTACTTTGATTACTACCCTACCATGGCTCAAAGGAGTCGTGCAAATAGGTTTTAGTTGGGTACAGTCCCGAGCCACATGGAGGCAGTGAGCGTATCTTCAGGGGTTCGTCTCTCCCGGTATTGGGGGTGAGGTCGCGCTGTGTCTAGGAGAGCCATTACACGAAGCCCTCGGCCGAGGAAAGGAGATTTACTGGTAGGTATTCCAGTAGTATCTCAGGGTGTTCTGGGCTACACTCCGACACGACTTGTACCGCTTTTGGGGGTCTGACTTTTACCAACCCCCTAGGCCCGCCATGCGATACTCATAGACGAACGGACCGGACTGTACGGATATTGTCACTGACAGGCTCAGTAGGGTTGTCGGGCTGAGTTCGGTCACAGATGTCCCTTTTAGTCAATACCTGGTAGCCCATTACGTATTGGCTTATACCTCTGACGTGCTAGTGGTTAAATCCACAACCAAGGTGTTGACGAGTCTTTAGAGTCCCCCACATTCAGTTACTCAAGCTTTCGGGCGAAAAGCTGTAGAGGCCGTATAGAGATATGGCAAGGTCCGATCAGATACGTGCGGTATTGCACGGATCAGGATCAGACAGTTCGTACTAGAGGCCGTATGGATATATGGCAGAGTTCGATCAGATACGTGCGGTATTGGACGGATCAGGATCGGACGGTTTTTACTGGCCGGCTTTGGTTTAAGCCGGATCCTAGTATAGTACAGTTTAGTTTTGTCTCATTGCATTTGTATCCCGTCGGAATACAGATACGGGTGTGTATACACAGTATCGGGGTTTTCCTGTAATTTATTACAGGACCAGATTTCTGGAGTTGCCAGTTTGCTTTCCGTTTCGGCCATATTTCATATGTATCTTTCAATGGCCGAAGATTGGTGGAGGAAGGCTTATTTGTATTTGTGCAAATAAGCATTTGTGGAGGGGTTCTTTGCACTTTGTGACATCATGATTATTGCACCATACCTTGACTTTCTTGAGTTGATCATGGCTTGACTTTTGGCTCATCATGGTTGCTGATGATTTGGTTGTTGGAGTGAGGTTATTTGATTGTGATCATTACTTTTTATCATGACCAATTTTTCTCTCTCTCTTGGATTATGAGAGACTCTCATTCTTTTGATTGATTCACTCCCTCACTCACTCTCATTCTCTTCTCCCCCATTGGCATGGTCGGCCACTCCTCTTTAGGGGCTGCCCAATTTTTGGAGGGGTGAGTTTGGTTCATTTCATGTTGCAAAATTCCCACAAGTTCCCTCTCCAAACTACATATCATTTCCTCCACCAAAAGGCAACTCCCTACAACCCCAAATGAGACTTGCTCACTACAGATTCTACAGCAAACCTTGGGCACGTCGACTAGCCAGCTTCGTGCCCGAGTTGCCTCGGCATTGAGGTGGGAGCCCGTAAAAGATGTAGGCGATGTGGTGCACTTCCGGCGACGAGGTGGAGACAGGACATTCCGCGGGAGATCGGGACGAGGACGAGAAGACCGGAGGACTCGGATCAGTCGGTATATCTCTTTTCCCCATCTTGTAGTTAGCTAGGACTAGTTAATAGTTCGATCCGAGTGTTTAGTGCGCGGTGGTGCCGGTTTGCTAGTTTGCAAAAATTAAAGTTTATCACCGCTTCCGCATTTGGCAGTCGGATTGACGGCCGGGGCGCCGCCGTGCACTTACATGTGCAATGTCCAAAGTCATACTTTGTTGGTGTACATGGAATCTATTTCGGTCCGCATTGCATCCAGCCATTTTACTGAGTCAACGCTCTGAATGGCCTGCTGGAAGCTAGTAGGCTCATCCCTATCAATGATGCAATCCTCTCTATCCCCGTCTATGAGAAAACCGTAGTATCACTCGGGCGGATGAGACTGACTACTACTCTTGCGGAGCGGCGTAGGAATGTCATGTTCTTTCGAACCCTCTGGTTCTACTAAGCTTTCAGTAATAGTCTGTGGTTCTGGAATTTCTTCCAGTTCTATTGCGCTCGCAATTATTTCCTTTTTTAAGAACTGGTGTTCCAGAAAGTGGGCATTATGAGAAACAAAAACCTTTTGTTCCTCTGCGTAATAGAAAAGATACAACCTCGAGTTCTTTGGGTATCCCACAAACTTGCACAGTACTGAGCGTGCCTCGAGTTTGTCCGCATGCTACTTTTTGACAAAAGCTGGACATCCCCGGATCTTCAGATATTGAAAATAGGGTTTCTTCCCACTCCATATCTCATATGGTGTGGTAGGCACAGTCTTAGTTGGAACTCGGTTCAAAAGGTATGCAGCTGATTCTAGCGCATATCCCCAGAATGATCGCAGTAACTTAGCGTTACTCATCATGGAACGTACCATATCCAATAGGGTTCAGTTCCATCACTCCGATACACCGTTATGTTGCGGAGTGTACGGAGGAGTAAGCTGAGAGAGAATTCCATTCTCTTTTAAGTAATCCAGGAACTCGGCACTTAAGTATTCACCACCTCGATCAGATCTTAGTGTCTTGATACATTTGCCTGTTTGTTTTTCTACTTCATTCTTATATTTCTTGAATTTTTCAAAGGCTTCAGATTTATGCTTCATTAAGAAGACATGTCCGAACCTTGAAAAGTCATCCGTAAAAGTAATGAAGTAAGAATAACCGGTTCGCGCATGTGTAGACAATGGACCGCACACGTCACAGTGTATGAGCCTCAAGAGCTCGCTCGCTCTTACTCCGTGTCCAGTGAACGGATTCTTTTTCATCTTTCCTTTGAGACAGGATTGACAAGTTGCATATGAATGATATTCGAACGGATCCAAATATCCTTCTGTATGTAACTTCGTCAACCTTCTCTCATTGATGTGACCCAGTCTACAATGCCATAAGAAAGCAAGAATGATTTCTGGAGACTTTCTTTTGTGTGTATTCTGGACATTGAAAATCTGTGGTTGCTTTAATACGTATATACCATTGTTTAGTGTACCCGACCAAATCAAAACTTGATTAAGGTGAATGTTCACTACATTACATACAAATGCAAATTCATAACCTTCTTTAGATAATAAAGATACAGATATGATATTACAGGTTGCATTGGGTACAAAATAAAAGTCACGCAAAACCAAAACATGTCCATCTGACATTCCCAGGTGATAGTCCCCCACGGACTCAGCATTCATGCCAGCTCCGTTTGCAACTCTGAGGGTCATATCACCTGCCTTCAAAACCCTACGCCTTCTCAGTGCCTGCATGGAATTACAGATATGAGAACCTGATCCGGTATCCAATACCCAGGAACTAGAGTTTATTGATAGACAGTTTTCAATAACATACACACCTGAAGCCGAAGCCGCAACTTGCTTCGGATCCTGGTTTCTGGCCTTCCAAGCCCTGCAATCTTTCTTCCAGTGTCCACTCTTATGATAAAAAAGCATTCCTCTTTCCCCACAAGGTTCCCCGCTACCTTTGTTGCTTTTGCCTTTCCCTTTGCTTCCACTTTACTAACACCGCCCCTTGGTTTGGCGGGGGCTTTCTTCTTCTTTCCCTTGGCTTTCGCCTTGGACTTAGAAGAGGAAGATCCCCCTATAAACAAAGTGGATGTTTCCCTACCTTTCTGTAGGGTGCCCTCTGCACTCCTTAGCATGTTGAGGAGCTCCAAAAGTTCAACTTCTTTTCCTTGCAAGTTGAAGTTCAGGATAAACTGGGCGTAAGTGGAAAGAAGGGACTGGAGAATCAAGTCCGTATAGAGCTCGTTCTCCAACATGGTCACTAGGTCCGCGAGCTCTTCAATGAAGCCAATCATCTTAAGCACGTGTTCCGCTACCGATGATCCGATGGCCAATATTGCTGAAAACAGCTTTTTCGACACTTCGTATCTGGCGATACGAGATTGCTCTCCATACAGTTCTTTTGTATGGAGAAATATGGATTCGAGGTCCATATTCTCGTGCCTCCTCTGATGTTCATTGTCAATAGAGGCAAGCACGAGGCACTTGGCCTTCGCGCAATCGATCTCCCAAGTCTTACGGATTTCCTTATCCGCGATGCTGGAGGTGGGACCTAGGACAGGTGGATCTTTGGTGGTAAGAAGATACCCCAGCTTGTCATAAATGATTGCCATTTTGACATTCCTGAGCCAATCTTTATAGTTTATCCCTGTCAGTATGTTTTTATCAAGAAGTAACTTAAGTCCGGTCATGACGATTGGTCGCTGCAATTAGGAGAGAGAGAAGAAACACTCAGCATGATGCTCTTGCAAGTTTAGAGTGATTTTTAGTTTTTCTAAACAAGATGGCTCCCACTGTTTCTCGAATTCCTCCCCAAACCAAAAAGGAAGAATTAGTGGGGATCAATCTCACCGTACAATACTTGCTTAACCGTTCAGCCAGGCTAGTGTTGGTACTTCGAGGGAGGATTTTCCTACGCTTTCGCGAAGTTCCTTAATTAAATAACTTCTTTTCACTGGGGGCGTAGCCCCGCTAATACCTTTCTAGACACCTACTTGGTTTATAGCATTGATCGTTAAGTGAGAAATTTCTCGAGGAGTAGCATATACTCACAGTAGGATCGGGATCCAAATATCATCGCGTGACAAAACTGAAGGAATCCTACCAGAATCATCACACTCCAAATGGTATGCAGCGCTAGCAAGTTTCAGGTTCTTTTGAAACTCCCGTTGTGGATTTTTGCCCCATGCTCTTATGACCTTGGCGTAGGTCAAAATGTCGTAAGTCACATGTCAAGTTCTACACATCATTATCCAGGCTAATTTGAACCCACCCGTACCTACCCTTAACGTAGGCCAAAATGGCAGTACGAGTGTCTCAAACCAACGCATTCTATCTATGCAACAGATAAATATCCGGCAGCTACCAATCACTATGCCTTGGCGTAGGTCAAAATACATAGCTTGAATACTACCGAATATTTAACTGAAATGATGGAGGGCTATGAATTGTTTTGGCGAAACCGTGAACGTAGTGAACTTGATATAATCGATGAAACGAGATAGCTTTTAAAAGGAGCGGTTAAAGCTCCGCATTTAAAAGTTGGTTTTTGAAAACAACCGAGTGATTTTGAAAGTGTTCCAACGACTTTTACTTGGTTTCTTTTCTTACATTAATTTTAATGTGTCCCATCATTTAATCCTACCATTGCAGAAAACAACGAAAATATGATGTACGTTTATGCCATCCGTATTCGCCACGGGGCCCCGTCATTACCCGTTAGGTTACTTAACTAACGACAGAGCGGGGGCTGGACTAGCGCGGATGCAAAACATAAGCAACGCCTAAATAGATATATACATTCGTCAGAAGCAATGATAGCCATTGCAGATCACAGATGAACACATTGAATATACTAAGAATCCGCATTCCGTCCGAGCCTGTAATGAAAAGCGGATTACACGGTCGCGATGAATAGCCAATACCCCACCCTAGACCCCTACGGGTGCGGCAAACTACCCACCAAATACCCGAAGTGAAGCAACCTCCCTCGACAACGTGAGTAGGCCACTCGGCACTTCGAGGTACCCGGTAGTTTATGCACCCCCTCCATGGGTCTATCCTAGGAGCAAAAACAGTAAAAGAAATTATACAATGACGGCTACAACCTCATCCCGGTTGTGCGGCCATATAAATAATATTACATCAATTACAAATTACATGAATTGGAAGATAAAGAAAATTCTCATCTCACAACCCCCCGGCTATTCATCTGCGACAATCCAATGAATTCATATACACATACCATCAACATTACAGATGACAGATATGTATAACCCCCACTAATCGACGTATAGCGATTAGCAGATGTTCAATACATATATCACATCACAGATATAACCCATTAGCTAAAGTCTTTAGAAGTTCGATTAAAATACGGATTTTTAACCACCCCAAAAACAAATTTTGCTTTCTGGAAAATCTGGGAAGAAAAAACATATTGTAAAAATCCCAAAACACCCCACTGAACACACTGCAGGAAAAATTACCCACGACCGAGTCAACTCGGCCGCGGATCCGCGGCGGGAGCACGCTCCGGCCGCGGTTCCACGGCGCTTTGACCGAGTTAGTGGACCAGTTTTCTTGCTTGTTCTTTAAAAACCCTGAGCCGATTTTTAGTACATGATTTATTATTTTTTGAACAGAAATAAAAATCGGCAGAGAGTTGATATTTCGGGCATGTTTCGTGATTTTTTCTATGATCGAACTTCTAGTTACTTTGCTAACATGTTAGATAGTGTTTAACTAGGCTCTGATACCACTGTAAGTCTACGTTACCCATCCCCGGTTCTTTGGGGTTGCGGAAATGATGAAAAACGATTTTCTACGGTGGGGTAACATGGACTCAAAAACGGATCTTTGTTATACTAACTATCTAACAACCTGACTAGGAGTTTTACCTACTCGGTTAGGGGGTTATACCTTAACTTGAACTCCTTCTCTACGACTCTTTGTGGTGGTCGGAAGGTTCTCTCGTCGTCGTCTCCTTGTGCCGAAGATGGATCCGCCTGAAAGCTTCTACTTTAGGCTCCAACCTCAATCTAGAGGAAACTAGAACACTTGGTTTGCTAAACCTTGTATGCTAGGATGAGTAGAGAAGTGTTTTGGGTTTTTATCTCCAAGGAAATGGTTCTCAACACATGAGAGAGAATTTCCTTGAGCTAGAGAGAGAGCAAGAGGAAGAGGGAGAGCTTGAGGATGAGAGAGAATGAGAATGATAGAATGAGTAAGACTTTTTCCACCCTTGCTCTAATAATCCAAAATAATCATAACAAATAATAATAATTGAGTATTATGTGATGGCTTTTATCATATCAAATGGCAATATCATTTCATGCATTAAATGTAATTTATGAACAAAACAAGCAAGCAAAGGTCAATGCCATGAAATGATAGCCATTGTCATGATGGTCAACAAGTCCAACCTAGTCAACCGGTCAACAAAGTCAACAAGTCAACAAAATCAACCTTTCAACCCAACCATGGCACAATAATACTTAATTAATATTATTATTAATCATATTTCTAATTCTCATTAGGGTTAAGCAAAAGTCAACAGTCAACAACCCTAATGAGAATCCTCTGCCTCTGTCTCTGTCAACCGTGCATACACACCCGCATCCGCATTCCGAGGAACATGAATACAAACGAGATAAAACCAATCCCAAAACGTATACTAGGATCTGGCTTAAACCACAGCCCGCTAGTAATAACTGTCCGGACACCAAACGTGCACAAGTGCACGGATGTGACCGAACCCTGTCGCAAAACCATGCGACCTCTACTCTTTTGCCTAAAGGCGAATAGCTCTCTGTGTGGGACTCTAAAGACTCGACACTACGCTGGCAGTGGGTTTAACCACAGACCGCAAGCGGCACTAGCTGTGCATAACGGCCCCCAAGTAGATGCCGATAAGAAGACTGATGAGGTGAAACCCATCTGAACTCCTACTAAGCCTGAATGTGACAATCTCCGTACAGTCCGGTCTGTTCATCTAAGAATATCGCATGGCGGGCCTAGGGGGGCGGTAAACGTCAGTCCCTTAATAGAGGTACAAGTCGTGTCGGAGTGTAGCCCAGAACACCCTGAGATAACACTGGAAACCTACCAGTATATCTCGCTTACCCTGGCCAGGGACGACTATGTCTAATGGCTCTCCATGACACAGCGCGATATCAACTCACAATATCGGGAGAGACGAATCTTGTCTAACCGTCACTGCCTCCAAGTGCTTCGGGACTGCACCCAACTACTACCTGTTTGCACGACTCCTTAGATCCGTGGTAGGGTAGTAATCAAAGTACAGTGGGAACACACTCGAGGCGAAGTGACAGTGTCAAGTCAGCGGACTAAGCTCTACTCATGTCACCTGGGAACTGATAACTGACGATAGGTATAGTACCAACCAATCAGTTCCCGACGAGTCCCGTCCAGTGTACTCGTAACCTAACGAGCACCGGCATACTATCTCAAGTACGACGTACTGACGGCTGTGGGACAGACCGTCTCCCCTGCTGGGATGAGAAGCGCATACGCTAGTCTACTCCGGAGTATCGATTCCCTGTCTCGATAGTCCTACGACTAGGGACCTGTATAAGGATGTGCTTGTGGATTACCTAGCCGCCACGAGTGTGACTGCCATCACAACGCTGGTAATCAAGCAAAGATCCTAAGGGCTCCACTAATGTGTATAGGTGATATACTAAAAGAAACACATGTACACATTAAAGTAGAAACAAACCAAGTAGCATACTACCATTTTGAGCAAGATTGTCTATACAACTGTGAATATCCCAAGCTTCCATTAAGTAATATACAAACTAGTATGATATAGTAATGGCCTCTAGGGCATATATACTAACATGTCGTAGTCAGTGGAAGCAGCGGAAGCATAGTGGACAAGTGGCTTATTTCTATTTATGGACTAAAGCAGATATAGTGGAGATAGATCATCTATTTCTGATGTGACAGTCATAGGTTTGACTTCATCGGAATAAGGGATGGATCTGTTAAGAAGGTAGTAGGGTGTGATGTCCTGGTATTTGGATGACATACACAGAGTAGGAAGTGAAATTCCTATACTACGGTCGGTTATACTTTGGTTGTCACACAGTGGTTTCTCCACATAGGACTTGGATATTATATCAGACATTCTGGTTACTAGATCTATGGTTTTAGATCTAGATTTGGGTAGTTTCCCATTCTGGGTACTTAGACAACATTCTACAAGTATTTCGAATGGACGACTCCAGGCATGGTAGTGTACCTGCAGGTGATGGAGTCACCCTCTCTAAAGGTGTCTTACAGACTAAAAGGGAGAGGGATGTGCATGATTGGCAGATCACTTGCTTAGGCAATTGAGTCAATCATGAGATGTCAAGTACCACACCAGATGTTTCTGAACTAGATGCAATGAGATGATATTGATCCAATCCTAGAGAAACGTTCGGAAGCAGTTTTAGAACATAAGTGAATGTTCTAGGTATATGATAACAACAGCCTGCGTTAGGAGACGGTTATCATTCCTGGCTTCCAAGGTGACTTGGATGACAGAGCGACTATCAGAGTTATAGTTTTCCCTCTGACAAGGGGCAGTATTTTGGACAGATGGTCCAGGCGGATACTGAGGGAGGCATGGCGCAGGACACTGATTAAGTTCAGTCGATGATACAGTCTAAGAAGTTTTGATTTGGAGTTCATTTATGAGCTAGGTCCCATCAGACATCCAGGCACATTCTAAGACAGGTATTGCTCATTCCGGGAGATGGCTTTCTCCGCGAACTTGATATAAAGAGAGACATAGAAAGAAACATCAGAGCGGATCCACTCACTGAGGCTATTCCTTGAACGCAGTAGTTTCGCAAACGAGCTTTGTAAGACTGACTAGTAGAGCAGTTGGGTGTTCAGTATCACACGGGCTGTGAGTATGCGACATCGCAATAATTAGCCTTGAGTGCAAGTGGGAGATTGTGGGAGATAGTGCCCTCAGAGTCAATTATTGGATCACAGGCACGTGATTGCAATGATTGAGGGCGGACCTATACCAGTAGGACAGTCTTACTCAAGATGATGGTATGCTATCTGGTTTATCTTTATCATCGTGTACTGTTTGAGATGACATTACTGATCACTATTACACGTTGATAGAGCCCCTAGGATTCTTGCTTGACTGCCAGCAGTATGAGGGTGATCATATATGTGGGAGCTGGGGTCTATAAGCAAATCCTTAAAAGGTCCCTAGTCGTGGGAGTATAGAGACAGGGCATCGATACTCCAGAGTAGACAAGTGTATACAGTCGAGACCCCGACGAGGGGCGGTGGCCGGTCTCACAAGCCACTGGTGTCAGTTGGTTCACCTAAGATGTATACAGGTGCTCATTGGGTTATGAGTACACCGGACAGGACTCGCCGGGAACATGCTAGTTGGTCTTATACCTGACGTCAGATAGCAGTTCCCTGGTGACAGGTGTACAGGTTAGTTCATCGACCTGAGATCGTCATTTGTCTCGTGTGAGTTCCCACTGTACTTTGATTACTACCCTACCACGGCTCAAAGGAGTCGTACAAACAGGTTTTAGTTGGGTACAGTCCCGAGCTACATGGAGGCAGTCAGCGGATCTGCAGGGGTTCGTCTCTCCCGGTATTGGGGGTGAGGTCGCGCTGTGTCTAGGAGAGCCGTTACACAAAGCCCACGGCCGAGGCAGGAGATTTACTGGTAGGTATTCCAGTAGTATCTCAGGGTGTTCTGGGCTACACTCCGACACGACATGTACCGCTTTTGGGGTCTGACTTTTAACAACCCCCTGGGCCCGCATGCGATACTCTTAGACGAACGGACCGGACTGTATGGATATTGTCACTGACAAGCTCAGTAGGGTGTCAGGATGAGTTCGCTCATCGATGTCCCTTTTGGTCAATACCAGGTAGCCCGTTACGTACGGCTAATACCTCTGACGTGCTAGTGGTTAAATCCACAGCCAAAGTATTGACGAGTCTTTAGAGTCCCCCACAAATAGTTTCTCAAGTTTCGGGCGAAACGCTGTAGAGGCCGTATGGAGATATGGCAGGGTTCGATCTTATAGTGCGGTATTGTACGGATAATGATCGGACGGATAATACTAGTGGGCTTTGGTTTAAGCCGGATCCTACTATTGTACAGTGTAGATTTTGTCTCTTTGCATTTGTATTCGGTCGGAATACAAATGTGGGTATGTATATACAGTCGCGGGGTTTTCCTGTAATTTATTACGGGATCAGTTTTTTTGAAGTTGCCAGTTTGCGTTCCGTTTCGGCTAGTTTTCCTTTGTCCCTTCATGGCCGGACTTTTATGTGGGAGGGGCTTATTTGCAAGTGTGCAAATTATCAAATGTGGAGGGTTCTTTATGGCATTTGGTTTATATGATGGTTCTAGCATCTTTGCTTTTCATACATCATTTCCTTTGCTTTAATGGTGATGGATTTTGATAAGATTGATATGGCTTTTGAGTGACACCTTTTTCTCATTATCATACCATTTTTCTTCTCTTGCTTTATTGATTGATTTTTTTCATCCGCTATGGGTCATGACCGGCCACTTAGAGAGAGAGGGAGATTAGGATTCATTAGTGTGGGGAGAAAATCATTCATCTTATATTCTTTGCTTGCCACAAAAATTCCATAGCACATTTCCTTAGTTGATTCCTCCACTCCTTCAATGGCAACTTCAACAACCTCTTTGAGACAAACCTTACTACACTTAGCCTACAGCATCCTTGGGCACGTCGGCTTTCCTACTTCGTGCCCGAGTTGCCTCGGTCCAGAGGTGGGAGCCCGTAAAAGAATTCAGCTATGTGGTGCCCTTTCCGACGAGGAGGTGAAGACCGGAGATTCCGCGAGGAGATCGGGATTGAAGCCGAAGACCGAAGGATACAGATCGCTCGGTATAGCATTCTACCCTTTCTCTAGTTAGCTAGTATTAGGTTAATGGTCCGATCCAGGTTTTAAGCATACCATAGCGCCAGTTTTCAAGTTTAGAAAAATTTTCGTTTCCGCATTTTGGCCACGGAAAGATGGCCAGGGCGCTGCCGTAGTCTTACACTTTCTACCACCTGGAAGATCAATGGTGATATTGTTCTTGACTCGCCACAGTTTTAGTAAAATGGATTTTTTTAGAAAACAGTAGTGGGAGTATGATAGAACTGGAAGAGATTCCAGAACCGCAAACGATTACGAAAAATTTAATAGGACCTAAAGATTCAATCAGGTTTGACATTCCATTAGCCACTCCGCAGATATGGTGGGTAACCTCAGACACCCGAGAGGTACTCCGGTAGCCTCAAGGATGGTGACATGGAGGTTCTTGTTTAACCAGACATGCCGTTACTGCTATTCTAAACTATGAGACCCGGCAGGTGGATAAGTATAGCGTCATTCTAAAGTTTACTTTAGAAGTGCACGTATATATTATTCTGCTAGAGGGTTGTTGTGGTCAGTGGGAGCAGCGGAAGCATAGTGGACAAGTAGCTTATGTCTATTTATATACTAAAGCAGATATAGTAGAGATAGATCATCTAATTTGATGTGACAGCCATGGCTTTGACTTCATCAGGATAGGGGATGGATCTGTTAAGAAGGTTGTAAGGTATGATGTCCTGGTATTTGGATGACATGCACTTTGTAGGAAGTCAGATTCCTAGCCTACGATCGGTTATACTGTGGTTGTCACACGGTTGTTTCTCCACACAAGATATGGATATAATATCAGACATTCTGGTTACTAGATCTAGATTTGGGTAGTTTCCCAATATGGGTACTTAGACTATATTCTAAAGGTATTTAGAATAGATGAATCTTGGCATGGTGGTGTACCTGCAGGTGATGGAGTCACCCTCTCTAAAGGTGTCTTACAGACTAAAGGGGAGAGGGATGTGCGTGATTGGCAGATCACTTGCTTAGGTAATTGTGTCAATCATGAGATGTCAAGTACCACACCATATGTTGTTTTAGCACTAGCTGCAATAAGTTTATATTAATCCAATCCTGGAGAAACATTCGGAGGCAGTTTTAGAACATAAGTGGATGTTCTACGGATTTGATGACGGCAGCCTCCTTCGGGGGACGGTTATCGTTCCAGGCTTCCAAGGTGACATGGATGACAGAGTGATTGTCAGAGTTATAGTTTTCCCTCTGACGAGGGGCAGTAGTTTGGAAAGGTGGTCCAGGAGGATACTGAGGGAGGCATGGTGCAGGATACTGATTTAGTTCAGTTGACGATAAAGTCTAATAAGTTTGGATTTGGAGTTCATTCATGAACTAGGTCCCATCAGACATCCAGACATATTCTAAGACAGGTATTACTCAATTCGGGAGATGGTTTTCTCCGCGAACTTGAGATAAAAAGAGACATAGAAAGAAACATCAGGGCGGATCCACTCACTGAGGCTATTTCTCGAACACGATAGTTTTACAAACGAGCTTTGTGACACTGATTAGTAGAGTAGTAGGGTGTTCGGTATCATACGGGCTGTGAGTATGCGACATCGCAATAGTTAGCCTTAAGTGCATGTGGGAGATCGTAGGATGTAGTGCTTTCAAAGTCAATTATTGGATCGCAGGCACGTGATTGCAATGATTGTGGAGGACCTATACCGGTAGGACAGTCTTACACGAGATGATAGTATGCTATCTGGTTTACCTTTATCATCGTGTACAGCTTTAGGTCATATTACTAATCACTATTACACGTTGATAGAGCCCTTAGGATTCTTTCTTGACTAGCAACAGTATGTTGGTGATCATGTATGTGAGAGTTGGGTGGTTTATAAGAACATCCTTAAAAGTGGTCCCTAGTCTTGGAAGTTTCGAGACAGGGTATCGATACTCCGGAGTAGACTTGTGTATACAGTCGAGACCTCGATGAGGGGCGGTGGCCGGTCTCACAAGCCATTGGTGTCAGCTGGTTCACCTAAGATGTATACAGGTGCTCATTGGGTTATGAGTGCACCGGACAGGACTCGCCGGGAACCTGCTAGTTGGTATTATACCTAGCGTCAGATAGCAGTTCCCAGGTGACATGTGTACATGTTAATTCATCGACCTGAGGTCGTCATTTGTCTCTTGTGAGTTCCCACTGTGCTTTGATTACTACCCTACCACGGCTCAAAGGATTCGTGCAAACAGGTTTTAGTTGGGTACAGTCCCGAGCCACATGGAGGCAATTGAGCGGATCGGCAGGGGTTCGTCTCTCCCGGTATTGGGGGTGAGATCGCGCTGTGTCTAGGAGAGCCATTACACAAAGCCCTCAGCCGAGACAGGAGATTTACTGATAGGTACTCCAGTAGTATCTCAGAGTGTTCTGGGCTACACTCTAACACGACTTATACCGCTATTGGGGGTCTGACGTTACCAGCCCCCTAGGCCCGATATGCGATGCTCATAGACGAACGGACCGTACTGTATGGATATTGTCACTGATAGGCTGAGTAAGGTTTCAGGATGAGTTCACTCATCAGCTTCCCTTTCTGTCTGTAAGTGCACGGCGGCGCCCCGGCCGTCAATCCGACGGCCAAATGCGGAAGCGGTGATAAACTTTAATTTTTCTTGAACTGGCAAACCGCCGCGCACTAATACCCGGATCGAACCACTAACTAGTCCTAGCTAACTACAAGATGGGGAAGAGAGATATACCGACTGATCCAAGTCCTCCGGTCTTCTCGTCGTCGTCCCGATCTCCTGCGGAAACTCCGGTCTCCACCTCGTCGCCGGAAGTGCACCACATCGCCTACTTCTTTTACGGGCTCCCACCTCAATGCCGAGGCAACTCGGGCACGAAGCTGGCTAGTCGACGTGCCCAAGATTTGCTGTAGAATATAGAAGAACTAGTGTCTCATTTGGGGTTTATGGAGGTGCCATTTTGGTGGAGGAAATGAGGTATGAACTTTTGTGGAGGAACTTGGGGATTTTTCTAGCATCAAGAGAGCAAAAATCCCCACTACAAAAATGGGCAACCCCTCCTCCATGCTTGGCCGGCCATAACATGAGGAGGAGGAGAGAGAGGGGGGGTGTGAGAGTGGAGCCATACTCATATCATGCAAGAGAGAGAGAGAGGAATGGTTGTCATATGGAAAAATGATCACAAAGAAAACCTAACACTCAACCACCAAATCATGCAAAGAAATGATCACCAAAAGAGAACCTCACTCCACCACAACCATCATGAAAACCATGTCATATGAAAGTCAAGCCATGATGGAGAAGTCAAGAAGTCAAGGTCAAGGAATGGAGCAACCATCATGAAACCATCATGATACAACAATAAGAAAAGACCCCTACCATAAATGGTTATTTGCAACAATGCAAATAAGCCCTCCTCCACCAAACTTCGGCCAATGAACGATACAAAGGAAATCGGCCAAAACGAAAAGCAAACTGGCAACTCCAGAAAACTGGTCCCGTAATAAATTACAGGAAAACCCCGATACTGTGCATACACACCCGTATTTGTATTCCGACCGAAATACAAATGCAATGAGACAAAATCTACACTGTACTATACTAGGATCCGGCTTATACCAAAACCGGCTAGTAATATCCGTCCGATCCTGATCCGTGCAATACCGCACGTATCTGATCGAACACTGCCATATAGCTATACGGCCTATAGTACAAACTGTCCGATCCTGATTCGTGCAATACCGCACGTATCTGATCGGACCTTGCCATATCTCCATACGGCCTCTACAACTTTTCGCCCGAAAGCTGAGTAACTGAATGTGGGGGACTCTAAAGACTCGTCAACACCTTGGTTGTGGATTTAACCACTAGCACGTCAGAGGTATAAGCCAATACGTAACGGGCTACCACGTATTGACTAAAAGGGACGTCTGTGAGCAAACTCAGCCTGACTCCCTACTGAGCCTGTCAGTGACAATATCCGTACAGTCCGGTCCGTTCGTCTATGAGTATCGCATGGCGGGCCTAGGGGGTTGGTAAAAGTCAGACCCCCAAAAGCGGTACAAGTCGTGTCGGAGTGTAGCCCAGAACACCCTGAGATACTACTGGAATACCTACCAGTACATCTTCTTGCCTCGGCCGAGGGCTTCGTGTAATGGCTCTCCTAGACACAGCACGACCTCACCCCCAATACCGGGAGAGACGAACCCCTGAAGATACGCTCACTGCCTCCATGTGGCTCGGGACTGTACCCAACTAAAACCTGTTTGCACGACTCCTTTGAGCCGTGGTAGGGTAGTAATCAAAGTACAGTGGGAACTCACACGAGACAAATGACGATCCCCAGGTCGATGAACTAACCTGCACACATGTCCCCAGGGAACTGCCATCTGACGTCTGGTATATGACCAACTAGCATGTTCCCGGCGAGTCCTGTCCGGTGTACTCATAACCCAATGAGCACCTGTATACATCTTAGGTGATCCAACTGACACCAGTGGCTTGTGAGACCGGCCACCGCCCCTCGTCGGGGTCTCGACTGTATACACTAGTCTACTCTGGAGTATCGATGCCCTGTCTCGAAACTCGCACGACTAGGGACCTTTTAAGGATATGCTTATAGACCCCAGCTCCCACTTATATGATCGCCCTCATACTGCAGGTGGTCAAGCAAGAATCCTAGGGGCTCTACCAACGTGTAATAGCGACTTGTAAGGTCACCTAAAGCAGTACACGATGATAAAGGTAAACCAGATAGCATACTATCATCTCGAGTAAGACTGTCCTACCGGGATAGGTCCTCCCTCAATCATTGCAATCATGTGCCTGTGATCCAATAATTGACTCTGAGGGCACTATCTCCAACAATCTCCCACTTGCACTCAAGGCTAATTATTGCGATGTCGCATACTCACACCCCGTGTGATACCGAACACCCAACTCCTCTACCAGTCAGTCTCACAAAACTCGTTTGCGAAACTATTGCGTTCGAGGAATAGCCTTAGTGAGTGGATCCGCTTTGTTGTATCTTTCTATGTCTCTCTATATCTCAAGTTCGCGGAGAAACCCATCTCCCGAAATGAGCAATACCTGTCTTAGAATGTGTCTGGATGTCTGATGGGACATAGCTCATAAATGGACTCCAAATCCAAACTTCTTAGACTGTATCGTCAACTGAACTTAATCAGTATCCTGCGCCATGCCTCCCTCAGTATTGCCTTGGACTACCTGTCCAAAATACTGCCCCTCGTCAGAAGGAAAACTATAACTATGACAACCTCCCTGTCGTCCAGGTCACCTTGGAAGCCTGGAATGATAACTGTCTCCCGAATGAGGCTGTCGTTATCATATCCCTAGAACATCCACTTATGTTCTAAAACTGCTTCCGACTGTTTCTCCAGGATTGGATCAATGTCAACTTATTGCATCTAGTGCAAGAACAACATCTGGTGTGGTACTTGACATCTCATGATTGACTCAATTGCCTAAGCAAGTGATCTGCCAACCATGCACATCCCTCTCCCCTTTAGTCTGTAAGACACCTTTAGAGAGGGTGACTCCATCACCTGCAGGTACACTACCGTGCCAGGAGTCATCCATTCTAAATACTCTTAGAATGCTGTCTAAGTACCCTGATTGGGAGACTACCCAAATCTAGATCTAAAACCATAGATCCAGTAACCAGTATGTCTGATATAAAATCCATTTCCTTTGTGGAGAAACCACTGTGTGACGACCAAAGTACAACCGATTGTAGTATAGGAGTTTCCTTTCCTACTCTGTGTATGTCATCCAAATACCAGGATATCACACCCTACTACCTTCTCAACAGATCCATCCCCTATTCTGATGAAGTCAAACCCATGACTGTCACGTCAGAAATAGATGATCTATCTCCGCTATATTTGCTTTAGTCTATAAATAGACATAAGCAACCTGTCCACCAATGCTTCCGCTGCTCCCACTGACTACGACAACCCTCTGGCAGAGTCATATACACGTACATTTCTAAAACTAGTTTAGAAAGACGCTATACTCATCCTCCTGCCGGGTCTCACAGTCTGGAACAACAGCAATGGTAAGTGTGGGTAAACAAGAACCTCCCTGTCACCGTCCTTGAGGCTACCGGAGTACCTCTCGGGTGCCTGAGGTTACCCACCTTATCTGCGGAGTGGCCAATGGAATGTCAAACCAGATTGAATCTTTAGGTTCCTTATCAAATCTTCAGTAATCGTTTGTGGTTCTGGAATCACTTCCAGTTCTACCATACTCCCACTACTGTTTTCTGAAAAAATCCATTTTTAATAAAACTGTGGCGAGTCTGGAACAATATTGCTATTGTTCATCCGGATGGTAGAAAGTCAACCCTCGTCATAGCCTGGGTCAACCCACAAACAGCCATTACAGAAACGTGCCTTGAGCTGTCCAGTGTCTGGTTTTAATCATAAACCGGACAACTCCCCGTACCTTAACATCGTTAAGATATGAACTGTTCTATATCCAATATAGAACCAGAGGCACTGATTTAGTTGAACCAGATCCAAATCATGCAACTATCTCCAGTGCATGTCAACTAAATGGAGGGAGGCGGATCAGCGTTACTCAACTTAGGAATGCTTCCAATTATGAGTAACCTGAAAGAGAAGCAAGATCTCTTAATCATTACTGTCAACTGAATACCATGCACAAGTGTCTACATCTTCGATCACTTTGAAGAATCCCGATACTTGCTACACCTGGTTCTCTACTCTATTCAAATACCTATAACTTCTCCAAATTCGGACCCTGTGTTTCCACGAAACACCTGTCTAAAAACCAGAGAAGTCATAAGTAAACCGAATATAGTACGAGGACCAACCCCTCTGTCCTGATGGACCGTGGACAACATACAATACTCTGTATAAGTCCCTTGAGTCTGAAAACTCATTCACTGTGTGTCGTAGGTTGAAAACTGAACTTATGGTTAAGAAGAATTACACCGCTGTTTAATGCTCCTTACCTAACCATCCACTGATATAGGTAAATGTCACAGACATAATTTCAAAAAGGTATATCTCACTCTATGAAAATAGACGTACAGATATATCAATTTGAAATTAGTGCATAACAACGGATATTCAAAACCAAATATTTGCCGACCGGCAAACTACCCAGGTGACTTCCTCAAATATCACTGATTACAACGAATCCCGATATAATGAGGATGATCACCCAATTCCCAATAACTTACTCCCACTCATCATCTGTAAAACCATACAGATGTGAGAATCAAACCTGGTAAATACATACCCTGGAGTAAGTATTTAATCGGGAAATCAGTTTTCTTTTAACTTTACACAGTGAAACTGAAACATTGAAATGTCTCGATGGGGTATCCTGGTATTCCTTGTAATGCCTCTTCCAGATTCACAACTGTAACCGTATAGTTCTTTGCCACCTCTCCAAATCCCTTCATATGTCTTTAGTCTTTACCTTCTGCACACCCCTTTAGGCCAAATGGTTTTCTTCCTTCCCTACCATTCGGCACCAGCCTATGGTTTGGAAGAAGACTATCCAATAAGCATAATGGGTGTACTGTCCTAATCCTAGGAACACTCGCAATGCGAGAGAAGGTGAAGATAAAAGACACCTGAATAAATTTTATTCCTATTTCTCCTGAACCAGAATCCATCCCCGAACTGGAACAAGTTCCTTTCGAGTTCGTATATAACCATACGATGGAGTATCCAAATAAACTGTGGATCTTCGTAGTGATACGGAGTGTCCTGGAGAAATACAAAGGTGATTTAGGATTGACGAAGGAATACTTGGTTTGGTCGTGAATATCTGTTGCAATTTACTTTGCCCTCTTACTAATCCCTTGCTTTGTCTTAACCTAATACCTTCTGCACACCATCGTTATGCTAATTGGTTTTCTTCATTCCCTACCGGTCGGCACCTGCCTATTGTTTGGAAGAAGACTATCCAATTTGCGTAATAGGTGTACTATCTCCTAAACCAAGGAGTACTCGCAACTTGAGAGAAGGTAAAAAGGAAAAGACAACTGAATAATCCTATCCGTTTTCTCCAGAACCTGAAACCATCCTCGAATAAATTCCTTCGAGTTCGTATCTAACCATACGATGGTTTTGTCCAATGGAAGTGGACGTTCGTAGTAATACGGGGTGTCCTGGAGAAAAGGGTAAAAGTAGGAGTGGCAATGAGGTTTGCAACACTGACAATTCAAAAGCCAGTGTTTAAGAAGGTTCGGTGAACTTGGTCACTGAGTCATAGTCTAGGGTCGGGTCAATGGTCGCTGCCAGAGAGAGAGAGAAAAGAAACGCTCAGCGTGCACTCTAACCTAGATCAGAATGGTTACCAATTTATCTAATCTGGAAACCTCCCACTGTACCTCAAATTCTCCTCCAAACCTAAAAGAAGAATTAGTCGGGAACACCCGAGGAGAAAACTAACTCATCAGTGGGAATCGGGATCCAACTCTCATCGCATGACAACGTGACGGAATCCGCTCACGGTATCACACTCCAGAAGGTATGCGCATATCTGGCAAGTTTCAGTTCTTTTGAAACTCCCGATGTGATTTCTACCCCATGCTCTTATGACCTTGGCGTGAGGTCAAAATATCATAAGTCACATGTCAAGTTCTACTCGTCATTATCCAGGTTAATTTGAACCCATCCGTACATACCCTTGACGTAGGCCAAAATAGAAGTACGACTGTCCCAAACCAACGCATCTATCTATGCAACAGATAAATACCCGGCAGCTACCAATCACTATGCCTTGGCGTGAGGTCAAAATACATAGCTTGAATACTACCGAATATTTAACTGAAATGACGGAGGGCTACGAATGGTTTCTGGCGAAAACCTTTAACGTAATGAACTTGATATCGTTGAAGGAACGGATAGCTTTTTATAAAATATAGTGACGAAAACCTTCGCTAAAGAGGTCACTCCCGGTGAAGGGATCTCGGCTCTTTCCCCCTAGAATGAGGTGCAGGATATTCCAACTGAATACCACGATGCAAAGCAAAAGTAATCGGCTACAGTGAAGTCATTGCCCTGACGCAAACTTTTTGTCCAAGGGGTCACTCCCGGTGATGGGATCTCGGCCCTTACCTCGTCGACTGAGGAGCAGGATATTCCAACTGAATACCACGATGCAAAACAAAAGTGAACGTCCTTGCAATAACAGCTTTTTGAAAAGTGTTCCAACAACATCAGATTAGGTTTGTTTTTAACTTGCATTGATCCGAATCAATGCAGTCCCATCAATTGATCACACCACAAAGAACGAAAATATACTGATGTACGTATATGCCATCCGCATTCGCCACTGGGTCCCGTCATTACCCGTTAGGTTAGCTAACTAACGACAGAGCGGGGACTGGACTAGCGCGGATGCAAAATATATACAACATCTACTAATATATATACCAATATATTATATTCGCTCAAGGCGTGATAAAAAGCAACATCACAGAGAATGAACAGCATCACAGAAACAATACAGATATCTGGGATCCCCGGGTTTCACAGAGCCGCTGAAACCCGACGTTCCCCTGGTCGTGTGGATAGCCTGTGCAATGAAAACCTAGACCCCTACGCGCGCGGCAAGTCACCCGCCAAAACCTGAAGCGAGGCAGCCCCCTTCATCGCCGTGAATGGACCACCCAGCACTTCACGGAATCCGGTAACTTGGGCACCCCTCCTGGGTCAACCTGTACCCCCTACGAGTGCGGCGAATAGCCCGCCAATTCTAGAGTGAAGCCCTCTCCGTCTCAATGCCATGAGATGCGGGCTTGTTGCCCTCTAGAACCCGGCTATCCGTGCACCCCTCCGCGGGGCAATCCTAGTACAGAAAGTAAAATATACATACAACGGGTACATCGACCGCAACCTGGCCGTGCCCCAAAATAATAATACAAACAGGCAGTGACGGCAGTCCACATGTCGGACGCTCGCCCCGCAATATCAAATGTACATAATACAACAGAACTGTACTAGCATTGCATCCAGGCTATCCCCCACGACCGATCCGCAACATCACAGCAAAAACAGAACATCAACGTGAAAATCACGTTCGCAAATCCGTCTAACCGGGCTATAGCAGTTAGACAGGATTTACCGATCAAGTGACATTCACGGTCGCAGATATAATGTAAATACTGTGAAATAATGTGTTTAAAATATCCGATCAGTCAAATTTTAACAAGTGGGCCCCAAAGCATTACTGTAGCAGATCAGAAAATTCTGGGCCCAATATTAATATTCCAAAACCCATATTTTAAGCCCACAAAGACACTGCAGAAATTTGGTGCAGGGATCTACACAGTGCGCGGCGGAAACGCGGCCCAAAGGGGGTTTTAGCCGCAGTTCCGCGCTTCCACTGTCGATTCACCCTGTCGAATTTCTACAGTAGCCTAGTGGTCTCCAGTACATCAATGTTTTACAACCTGAAAAAATTTTCGAGACCAAAAAATTTCAACAGAAAACTGATGTGAACAAAAATGTAGATTTTGGAATTTTGGTCGATCGGAAATGCAAAACACATTAGACAAAGCTAGACTAAGTTAATGGCGAGGCTCTGATACCACTGTAAGTGCACGGCGGCGCCCCGGCCGTCAATCCGACGGCCAAATGCGGAAGCGGTGATAAACTTTAATTTTTCTTGAACTGGCAAACCGCCGCGCACTAATACCCGGATCGAACCACTAACTAGTCCTAGCTAACTACAAGATGGGGAAGAGAGATATACCGACTGATCCAAGTCCTCCGGTCTTCTCGTCGTCGTCCCGATCTCCTGCGGAAACTCCGGTCTCCACCTCGTCACCGGAAGTGCACCACATCGCCTACTTCTTTTACGGGCTCCCACCTCAATGCCAAGGCAACTCGGGCACGAAGCTGGCTAGTCGACGTGCCCAAGATTTGCTGTAGAATATAGTAGAACTAGTTTCTCATTTGGGGTTTATGGAGGTGCCATTTTGGTGGAGGAAATGAGGTATGAACTTTTGTGGAGGAACTTGGGGATTTTTCTAGCATCAAGAGAGCAAAAATCCCCACTACAAAAATGGGCAACCCCTCCTCCATGCTTGGCCGGCCATAACATGAGGAGGAGGAGAGAGAGAGGGGGTGTGAGAGTGGAGCCATACTCATTTCATGCAAGAGAGAGAGAGAGAGGAATGGTTATCATATGGAAAAATGATCACAAAGAAAACCCAACACTCAACCACCAAATCATGCAAAGAAATGATCACCAAAAGAGAACCTCACTCTACCACAACCATCATGAAAACTATGTCATATGAAAGTCAAGCCATGATGGAGAAGTCAAGAAGTCAAGGTCAAGGAATGGAGCAACCATCATGAAACCATCATGATACAACAATAAGCAAAGACCCCCTCCACAAATGCTTATTTGCAACAATGCAAATAAGCCCTCCTCCACCAAACTTCGGCCAATGAACGATACAAAGGAAATCGGCCGAAACGAAAAGCAAACTGGCAACTCCAGAAAACTGGTCCCGTAATAAATTACAGGAAAACCCCGATACTGTGCATACACACCCGTATTTGTATTCCGACCGAAATACAAATGCAATGAGACAAAATCTATACTGTACTATACTAGGATCCGGCTTATACCAAAACCGGCTAGTAATATCCGTCCGATTCTGATCCGTGCAATACCGCACGTATCTGATCGAACACTGCCATATAGCTATACGGCCTATAGTACAAACTGTCCGATCCTGATTCGTGCAATACCGCACGTATCTGATCGGACCTTGCCATATCTCCATACGGCCTCTACAACTTTTCACCCGAAAGCTGAGTAACTGAATGTGGGGGACTCTAAAGACTCGTTAACACCTTAGTTGTGGATTTAACCACTAGCACGTCAGAGGTATAAGCCAATACGTAACGGGCTACCAGGTATTGACTAAAAGGGACGTCTGTGAGCGAACTCAGCCTGACTCCCTACTGAGCCTGTCAGTGACAATATCCGTACAGTCCGGTCCGTTCGTCTATGAGTATCGCATGGTGGGCCTAGGGGGTTGGTAAAAGTCAGACCCTCAAAAGCGGTACAAGTCGTGTCGGAGTGTAGCCCAGAACACCCTGAGATACTACTGGAATACCTACCAGTAAATCTCCTTGCCTCGGCCGAGGGCTTCGTATAATGGCTCTCCTAGACACAGCACGACCTCACCCCCAATACCGGGAGAGACGAACCCCTGAAGATACGCTCACTGCCTCCATGTGGCTCGGGACTGTACCCAACTAAAACCTGTTTGCACGACTCCTTTGAGCCGTGGTAGGGTAGTAATCAAAGTACAGTGGGAACTCACACGAGACAAATGACGATCCCCAGGTCGATGAACTAACCTGCACACATGTCACCAGGGAACTGCCATCTGACGTCTGGTATATGACCAACTAGCATGTTCCCGGCGAGTCCTGTCCGGTGTACTCATAACCCAATGAGCACCTGTATACATCTTAGGTGATCCAACTGACACCAGTGGCTTGTGAGACCGGCCACCGCCCCTCGTCGGGGTCTCGACTGTATACACTAGTCTACTCTGGAGTATCGATGCCCTGTCTCGAAACTCGCACGACTAGGGACCTTTTAAGGATATGCTTATAGACCCCAGCTCCCACTTATATGATCGCCCTCATACTGCTGGTGGTCAAGCAAGAATCCTAGGGGCTCTACCAACGTGTAATAGCGACTTGTAAGGTCACCTAAAGCAGTACACGATGATAAAGGTAAACCAGATAGCATACTATCATCTCGAGTAAGACTGTCCTACCGGGATAGGTCCTCCCTCAATCATTGCAATCACGTGCCTGTGATCCAATAATTGACTCTGAGGGCACTATCTCCAACACTGTCAATACATGGGCAGCCGTTACGTACAGCTAGTACCACTGACGACTTGTGGTTAAACCCACTGCCAGAGTATTGATGAGTCTTTAGAGTTCTCTACAGATAGTTTCCTAAGTTCGGGCGAAACGTTGTAGAAGCCGTATGGTTTTATGGCAGGGTTCGAACATACACATGCACTTATGCACGTGTCATGGTTCGGACAGATAATACTAGTGGGCTTTTGTTTAAGCCGGATTCTAGTATTATATTGTGTAGGAGTATTTTTTATCTCATTGCATTTTGTATTCGGTCGGAATACAAATGCGGTTATGTTTATACTGTTGTGGGGTAATCCTATAATTTGTTACGGGATTGCTTTTTTAAAGTTGCCAGTTTTTCTCCACCCGATTAAATATTTGTTTTAATGTTTAATTATTGCTTCATTTGAGTGTATCGTTTTTTGGCCAAAAATTTCCATTCTTGAATCATGGCCGATCCTTCTTGGTAGTGGGCTTCTTTGTTTTTGATGAGTCATTTGGGTGAGTCATGTTTGCTTCTAGAAAGAAGCTCGGTGTCTTTGTGACTCACTTGCTTCATTAATTCCTTTTGGTTGTGCATAAGATATTTTGTATGGATATTTTTGTGATGGATTATTGATTAAGATCACCACTTGAATCCTTTGACTCACCCCCAATTCACAGTAGACTATGTTGTGGCCGGCCCCACTAAATGAGAGAGGATGATATTCACAGTAAGCATTTTAAAAAAGGGTCGAGCACTATATGTGCATAATTTGGCCGACCCCCCCCCCCCATTTTGCGTGTGAGCTCAATTTTAGTTTATCTCCATGGCAACTTCAATTTACTTCTACCCAATGGCTTGGGTTCCTTGAGACAAATTATTCTACACACTCTCTACTTCAATCTTGGATATGTCGGTTAGCAAACTTCATATCCGAGTTGCCTCGGTTTAGAGGCGAGAGCCCGTATAAAGATTCGTTGACGTGGTGCTACCTCGACGAGGAGACCGGAGATCGAGCGAGATCAGTGATGCTGCGAGGAGCGTGGGATGATGGCTAAAGACCGAAAGACATGGATCGATCGGTATAGCCATTCTATCATTTTACAGTTTGCTAGTTTAGTGTTAATAGCCCGATCTGGGTTACAATCTATTTTAGCGCAAGTTTACGAAAAAGTTTTTATTCCGCGTTTGGCCTTAGATTATTAGCCGGGGCGCTGGCGTAGACTTACACTGCCGGACACCGAGGGCCGATCCCGCAGACGGAGCCCGTGGCCCGATCCGGACTGACGGAGCCCAAGATATATGAGAATTTACGTGTCGGTGTTGGACACGGGTTTCATGATGTTTCGAGTGTCGATGCTGGACACTTAGGTTCCATGATTTTGATGTGTCACGAGGGACACACATTGATTTATATCCTCATACTTCCATGCATATTTTTTTATGATATTTACATGAATGATATTGTTGTGTCATTGGTTGACACGTGGACGGGATCCATATGCATACAGGCATTGATTACATTGTTGGATGATATCCACATGCACATAGGCTTGATTATATTGTTGGCACAGATGTAGATACGGTCACCCTAGATATCATAGTATTACCTTTATGATACAGTTGACCCAGGAAGTCGTTGTTTATTCGATTTCTACCTGTTGATGTTTTCTACTCACGAGTTGGCAACTCACCCCCATTGTGCCACAGTTCTTGCAGGTTGACCGCATGGATCAGTAGCGGCATCGCTTATACATAGCTGCATTCGGGTGTTTTGCTTTGGTAGGTTGTACATGTTGGATCGTACACCTCTTGTATTTATTATTCATTTTGTGTCTAGTCAACTCCATCAATCAAAACTAGTATTTGTATAATTAGTAAGACTTAGTGAGACTCGTAGATGCAAGACTTGAGCAATGGGTTATATGTTCGCTTGGTAGGTTGATGTCCTGTTTTACATTATCATTTTGGTGTTGATCTTCGCCGGTGGGCATCATATATATATATTGTGACTTGCGTGGTTATGAATCCGCCGTTTGGTGAAGTGCTAGCTCCCGCTTGGGGATGCCTTTATCATTATCTTGTATATATGGTTTTGGATCAAAATATACAAAGGAGGTGCTGCCCAAATTTTTAAATGACGAAACATGTTTTTCAACTTGCATAATCCACTTACATTTTTCATGTTCCATTATCTATTCATTAAGAAAACGTCTGATTTCATCATACCTTCATTTCAAAACTTTACCTCTTTTATTTTCTTAAAAAGGGTTAGATTGCTGGGCTTCGGCTTACTTAATTTACGTTGCGCTTTTAGAAGTTGCGTAATTTAAGTGCCGGTCACGAGCTAATATTTTCGGGTCATGACAAAGTTAGTATCAGAGCGTTAGATTTAACCTTGGTTCGAGTTTAGGTTTGACTATTTCGAGTCTGGAGCGTAAATATTTCGAAACCTAGGCTTGACCTTACAGAACTTAGACTTGAACAGGTGGGTATTAGATCCGAACTTTCGTTTCATAGGCTGACCCTGATTGATGGAGCAGGTATCTTGAGTAGAGTGACGTACCGTACGTATGTTCCGCGACATATTTACGATACGATACTCCACTTAAGAAACCTTAGGATGTACATATTTTGAGATCTGTGATTCTCTTCGTTCTTTTGATCATACATCCATTTGAGATCCTTGATTCTATTTATTTCCACGATCATACTCTCATTGATTATGTTCCTCCTTATGATCATGTGTCCATTCTGGATCTGTTGATTACTTTCTTTCCTTGGAACTATTTTCTTCGATACTCGATTGAGGTTCATGTCACCAAGATTTGAGTGCAGATTGAGCTGATGCTAGTGATACGGTCAGGGCGGGATCATCTGGTACGAGGACTGACCATCATGTTTTTTGGTGACATGGGAACATCTCGATGTAGAAATTGTGTTGTGACCTCTTGTTGAGGCGAGTGTTTGGTTTTGCACCGGATGATTGGACCATTATTAGAGACTGCCTGTTGTGAGAGAACTGTTGATGTACAGCCTACCTCAGAGATTGTGATGTCATCTACCTTGCAGACAGATGACCCAGCTGTTGCTGAGATTGATGGGATGTCGATTCCAGGGCTTACGAGCTGAGATTGCTGGAGCTTTCAGGCAGAGATGCGACAGATGATAGCTAGTCTATCTTGAGTTGAGAGACGAAGGTGATTCGTCAGATTTGATGCGCCGACGCAGGCCCAGTTGAGTTGAAGATTTCCAGTGTGGAGAGTCTTACTCAGATCTAGAGTAGATCGATCCAGAGATGGCGTTGTTCGTTGGATGATCTAATAGGAGATCAGTTAGTGGACCAGCTTAAGATAAAGGTGCAGGGTTACTAGGCACACGCACAGGGGTCTACGAGACATCAACCATGCCCGGTTTAAAATTTAGCCATGCCGAACAACCCTAACCAAGATCTTTATACTAGAGTTTAGGTGAAACAAAGCATCTTAAACACTTTAACACTAAGTGAGAGGGATTACAACCTTTGTAGATCCCGTCCTTCACTTTTAAAGATCCGTGTTGAGGTCCCATCGCTGCGATCATCGTGCATCCGGACTCTTGAGAGGCTCCACGAAGAGAAAGATGCAAGCTTGCTTCCGATTCGAAAACAAAGATGATCTACCTAGAAGTTTCCTTAACCCAAGCTCTCATTCACTAATAAGGTGAACACCCTCATCTAAATGGCAAGGATAGATGAAGATGATGAAGCAGGATTTTAGCTCTCATTTTTTTTCTTATTCTCACTCACTTTCATCACAAAAAATCAAAGCAAGAAAGCTTTGCAAAGAGGAAGAAGAAGATGAATCAATAATAATCCTTTTGTGATGAATAATGAAATGTTTTTGATGAGGTTAGAAATGCAACCATGGTTCAAGTAACCATTGTAGAGATTTAACTAAGGTTATGGGTTGGGTTGGGTTAATAAATATCTATGCAAAATATCAACACAAATATCTTTGCACAAAACAAAACAAAACCTTCTAGAAACTTCTAGAAAAGATTAACCCAAATCAAACCCTAACCATGTTTAATCTTCACTAATCATGTTGCATTAATAACCACATCATGTTACAATATTATATATCACATATATAATATTTATTGTAACAAAATAAAATAATACAATTAACATATATCGCATATATATCAATGTATTACCCGAGTGAGAAAAAGAATCTTTTAGTGAGCTTATACCAGTTAATGTAATTTAATATATCAAATAAATAATTATACATTAAATTATCGAATCAACACTTGATCCGATAATCCGGCTATTTCATAAATAACCGACTAATATAATCTGTATCAGTTCATCGAATCAACACTTGATCTGATGACCCGGCTATATCACATATACCAGGCCGATATCTTAAATCGTGAGAATCTAATACGGGATCACGTACATGTATTGTTCTCGGTCCCGTACATATCATATATGTGCTCCTACTCCGTTTTGCCTGAGCCAAGAAACCTCTGTGTAGGACTCTAAAGAATCGTCAATACGCCGGCAGTAGGTGATGATCATGTTAGTTGTATGTATGCCCTAGAGGCCAGTATTGTACAGATGGTGTATATTATATTGGATGCTTGGACATATATAGAGATGACTTTCTTGCTCGATATGATAGTATGCTATCTGGTTGCTCTTTATCTTAACATGTACACTAGTCTCTTTAAACTGTCTTATAGTTACATGTTGGTAAAGCCCTTAGGATGTGTACTTGACTACCTGGACTATGATGCAGATCATACTAGTGGGGACATGGTAGTCCATAAGTACATCCTTCAAGGTCCCTAGTCGTGGGTGTATCGAGACGGGGCATCGATATACCAGTGTAGACTAGCGTATACGCATTTCGACCCATGAGATGGGCGATGGATGATCCCATATCCATTGGTGTTTGACATCAGAGATGGTATACGGGTGCTCAGTGGAGACTGGGTACACTGGACGGACTCGCCGAGAACTCCCAGATGGTATTATACCTCACGTCAGATGGCAGTTCTCAGGTGACACTTGTACAGGTTAGTCTGTAGACCCGAGATCGTCATAGAGTCTTGTGTGATTCCCACTGTGCTTTGATCTCCACCTTACCACGTCCATGAGGGCGTGCAAAACGGTGGTCTTTGGGTACAGTCCCGAGTCACATGGAGGCAATGAGCGATAGGAGGGGTTTCGTCTCTCCCGGTATTGGGGGTTGATGTTGCGCTGTGCTCGATTGGCCGTAACAGGGAAGTCCCTGGCCAGGGCTGATCAGAGATTTGCTGGTAAGTGTTACCAGTAGTTTCTCGACCCGTTATGAGCCTCACATCGGCACGACTTATCGGTTACTGGGGTCTGACGTTTACCACCCCTAGACTTGATATGCGACATATCAGACGAACAGACCGGACTGTACGGTAAGTGTTACTGGTTGGATTCACAGGAGTGTGAGCGGGCTAGCTCGTCGATCTTCTGATCGTTCAATACCCGGATGGCCGTTACGTTTAGCAGACCGCTTGCGGCTTGTGGGTGCTTGATATGATCATCATCTGCTACCGACGTATTGACGAGTCTTTAGAGTCCTACACAGAGGTTTCCTGGCTCAAGCGAAACGAAATAGGTTCGCATATGAGATATGTGCGGGACTGAGAATGATGCGTGTATGTGATACCGCATTTCATTCTCGTGATGAATGTTTCGATTGGTTGTATGTAACATAACCTAGTTATCGAATCAAAGATTGATTCGATAAGTCGATACATTGGATACTAGTCGGTTATGTGCGACATGACCGGATCATTGAATCAAGTGTTGATTTAATGATTTAATGTATAATTATATATTTGATATATTACTTTGCATTAACTAGTATTGGTTCACTTTAAAGGGATTTTCTCACTTGAAAAGCACATTGTATATGTGATATATTTTGTGTGCACTTGATTGTATCATGTTTGATGTTGCATGCTAACTTGTGTTTTGTGTAAAGATTAAACCATGGTTGTGTAATGGTTAGGGTTTCCTTTTTATTACTCATTTATTTATTTATTGATTTTGGAAAGGATTATGAAGAAAAATGGTGGCTTTCTTTGTATTTAGTTGAAGCTTCATGAAGGTTTGACTTTGTTACCATTTTGTCTTCATCCTTAACCCTAACTATTCTAACTAACCATGATCTATTCTCTACACTTTACCATGGTTAGAATATGATAAGTATTGATTTTATTTTCATTTTAAAAGCAAGACTTATCATATTCTTTCTTCTTCTTCATCATCTTCATCAAGAAAGAAAGCTTGAGCCCATCAATAGCAACTAGAGCAAAAGTGTGAGAAATCCAATTCTAAAGTGAACCCACCTCCTATTTCTTCACCCTCTACCTCTTGCCAAGTAGTATAGAGTGTTTTCTTCACAAGTTTCACAACTTGGTGAAGTTGGAGCTTGATCTTGTGAAGCCTCGACGTAGATCATCTTCGGCATCGAAGCCGACGACTGTTCCGCTCATTTCTCCGATGGAGCCGATGCGAGAGTCCGGGACTCGAGATGGACAGCGAAGGGACAACCATGTGGAGCTAAGGAAGTGGATAACCGGATCTACAAAGGTTGTAGCATCTCACTTTTAGTTAAGATGTTAACTAGTTTCACTCTGTCGCCTAAAATTCTAGTTAACGATCTAGTCTAGGGTTTCTCGGCACCGTAAAATTTGAAATTGGCATGGTTGATGCCTTGTCAGACCTCATGAGAGTGCCTACGAACCCTACAGTGGTATCAGAGCCTAGCTAGAGCCTTAGGCGATGCTTAGACGATGTTTGAAACCCGATCGAAACCGAAACCCTAAAACCAAATCGCTGTCTGGACTTTTTCTAAAAACTGGGTTTTTTCCATATTAAAAATGCTTAAAAAATTCAGCAGGAAGTTGTAAGAATTACGGTGCAAAATTGGACAAGTGATGCCTCCAACATGCGGCGGAACCGCGGCAGAAGCCTAGCTTATGCGGCGGTTACGCGGCAACATGATGACGTCAGCCCTCCAAATTTGCACAGTAATTCCTAATTCACAGTGCTGAGTTTTATGGGAATTTTTAATATTTATTCAAGAGTTGAATTTTCTGGGGTGTTTTAGGAGTTCGCTGATTCGATCGTATTATCAGATTTTGTCTATGTGGCTTTCCGGATATTTTGGAATATGTTAAAAAGTTCGACCGGATGTAAATACCCAATCTTTCCCCTGCCAGAAAATATCCAAGTGTTGGATTTTTCTGTGGTTTAAGGACGTTCTGAGTAGTGCAAGTAACGCGATGGTCCCTCTAGAAGACAACAAACCTTAACTCGATTATGTGACCGTCTTGAACTGCCCTTTGAACCTTCGGGTTTGGGGCAGTACGGCGTGCCACATGTGAGGCGTTGGCTTGACCCTTCTACGGCTGGACCGTTGGTACTGAGGCATGAAGTGAATGTCTTTGAACCTATTTCATGTGTTGAACGGTTTCGGGAAAACTTGGGTGTTCGAATGTTCGATCGGAAAGTTTAATATTTTCTATTTATCCGGAATAGGATACAATAATTGGAATTCACAAATAGTTATGAGATAACTGAATGAATGTTATAAATCTAGCGGTTTACTCTCATTTGATATTGAAAAGAGTTTTCGATAATGGGACTAAAATGCGGGGTTTATAATTGTTAGGCATGTGATGTCTAAGTATTTCATTTGATTAGGCATGCGATGTCTAAAGAGGTTGCGGATTCCAACTGTTGTAGTTTTACACTTTCTTTTCTGTGACCGTAAGTGTAATATGTGATATCGCCGGTTTCGTTGCTATATGTCAACGACAATTGGGATGCACATATTTACTTACGTTGATGACATGTGATGTTATGTGTTGCTGGATATGTTATATTGGATTGTCGTGTTTGAATAGCCGGGGGTTTTTATGTGAGATGAGTGTTTTTCATTTTCATTCATGTAAAAACTTGTATGTAATATTCTTTTATTAGGGGCACTTCCAGGTTGCGGAAGTTGTCACCTTTTGTATATTATTTACTTTTCCGCATTAGGATAGACCCAAGGAGGGGAGCATAAGTAATCGGGTTCTAGGGTCCAGTGGGAGACCATCTCGAGGAGTCGAGTCCGGGTCTCCTAACCCTAGAATTGGTAGGGTTGCTTGCCGCTCTCGTAGGGGTCTAGGGGTGTGGGATTGGCTATTCATCACGACCGTGGAATCCGTGTTTTATACTGGCTCGTATTGAAAACACGGACGTCCTAGTATATCCAATGTTTCATATGTTTCTTCTGCTGCGATATCTGTGATGTGATCATATGATGTTCTGTGATAGATACAGTATATAGTATATATGATATATTATATAGACGTTACTTATGTTTTGCACCCGCACTAGCCCTGCCCTGCTCTGTCGTTAGTTACCTAACCTAACGGTGCACGAGGGGACATCGAGGCGAATGCGGATGGCATAAGTGTACGTCGTATTTATCTGTGATGTTTAGGTGACATAAATGATGGGACTTCATTAATGTGATTAATGAAAGAAAAGAAACATAAGATGTTGTAGAATCAAATTTTAAATAAAAAGGGTAGCTACAGTTTTGCTTTGCATAGCGGTATATATGATATGCCCTGCACCTTATTCGATGAGGAAAGGACCGAGATCCCTTCACCGGGAGTGACTCCTTTAGTAATAACTGGCAGATGCTACACACTCGGTTTGTTTTTGATTGCTTCTATAGTTTCTGCTTTGCACAGTGATATATATGATATATCCCGCACCTCATTCGACGAGGAAAGGGCCGACGATCCCTTCACCGGGAGTGACCCCTTTAGCAAATCTAGAAAAGCCTCAAAATCACTCCATTTCAAAACTTCATTTGATTCTACAACGATATCAAGTTCATTACGCAACAGGTTTTCAGAAAAACCTGTCGTAGCCCTCCGTCATTTCAGACAAGTTGCATATAGTATTCGTGCTACATTTGTTGGCTTTCGTCAAGGTGTAGTGTGCGGTAGCTATGTGCTGCTTATCTGCTGCATATGATGCGACTGGATTAGGGTAGTCGTACGGCTTTGTTGGCTTTCGTCAAGGGTCGTGCGGGTGGGTTTAATTCAGTCAAGAAATGTACGGGTTGAACTTGACTAGCGGGCTGTGGTTTGTTGGCTTTCGTCAAGGTCATAGCACGCTAGGGGCAAAAGCATTATCGGGAATTTCAAGTGTTGAAATTTGCAATGAGATTGCATACCTTCTATGAGATAGTTGGATCCCGATACCCACTGCGAGGAAGTGTTACTCCTGGGAGAGTTTTACACATTGCAATTAGCTGATCAAGTAGGTGTCTAGAAAGGTGTCAACGGGGTTACGTCTCTGGGAAAACGAGGTTTACATTAATTAGGTTCGTGCGAAAGCACGGGGGACCTCCCTCAAAGTACCGACACTGGCCTGGCTGAAAGATTGGTGAACTTGTAGTGTGTAATTAATCCCGGCTAGTCTTTCCTTTTAGGGTTTGAAGGAAGATTTGATAAAAACCAGTGGGAGCCATCCTGATTAGATAAGATAATAACCAATCTGATCTTGCACGAGCATACGCTAAAGTGTTTTCTTCTCTCTCTCTCTAGGTAGCGACCATTTCATGCCCTAATAAAGATAATAATATGGATGTATTGACCGAACCCGCATGTTATACTGTGCTGGGGAACGTTGGTTCCGTTCTTTCCTATAAGAGTTATAGGACTGAGCAGGATATAGGGGAATACCAGGATTCCCATGCCACCCGAATGAAGAAAGTACATGATGATGCATTTTCTTCGGGTGTGTTCGTTACAGAGAACTGTTTCTCCATTTGCTCTACGTCCTGGGTATTAGATACCGGGTCAGGATCCCATATATGTAATCAGTTACATGGGCTTAGGAAAGGTAGAGAACTTGGAGAAGGTGATAAATACATTAGAGTTGGAAATGGTGCAATTGTTGCAGCTAAGACTGTCGGGGAATATCACCTTGTATTACTAACTGGTAATACATTGGTTCTGAACGAATGCTATTACATGCCGAACCTGATATGCAACATTATATCGGTTTCTTTATTGAGTAAAGAGGGATATAATTTTGTATTACAGGACAATGTTATGAACATTTTCCGTAACCAAAAGTTGGTTGGATCAGGCACATTGCGCAATGGCATTTATGTTCTTAATCAATCAACAGTTCTGAGCATAACAAACACACACAAGAGGAAAAATTCAGAAATGAACGAATCCTACTTGTGGCACAATAAACTTGGTCATATCAATGCGACACGACTGGCTAAGTTACATAAGGATGGTTATTTGAATTCATTTGAATTATCATCTTATGATACTTGCCATTCATGTCTCAAAGGAAAAATGACCAAAGCTCCGTTTAGTGGACACGGAGAAAGAGTTAATGAACTCTTAGGACTGATACATAGTGATGTATGCGGTCCCATGTCTACGCATGCCAAGAACGGTTCTTCCTACTTCATTACATTCACTGACGATCTCTCAAGATACGGACATGTGTACTTCATAAGACACAAGTCTGAAGCTTTTGAGAAATTTAGAGAATATAAACAAGAAGTCGAGAACCAAACCGGAAAAAGTATTAAAATCCTTCGATCTGATCGAGGAGGTGAATACTTGAGCAATGAATTCCTGGACTTCCTAAAAGAGAATGGGATTCTCTCTCAGCTGACTCCTCCATATACACCACAGCACAATGGTGTATCAGAACGGAGGAACCGCACCCTATTAGATATGGTGCGCTCTATGATGAGCACAGCTGAGTTACCTATTTCCTTCTGGGGGTATGCGCTTGAGACAGCCATACATCTATTGAATATGGTCCCCACCAAATCTGTGCCTACAACTCCATATGAGATATGGAAAGGAAAGAGACCATGTCTTAACTATGTTAAGATATGGGGTTGTCCAGCCTATGTCAAACGACAAAATCCGGACAAACTCGAGGCACGGCCTGTTTTATGCAAATTTATAGGATATCCCAAGAATTCACAAGGGTATATCTTCTACCACCCTGAGGAACAAAGAGTGTTTGTTTCTCGGCATGCCACCTTTTTAGAAAAGGAATTTCTTGAAAAAGAGATTAGTGGTCATGAGGTAGAACTGGAAGAGATTCCAGCTACAAAAGCTACAACAGAAGATCTGGTGGAACCAGAGGATTCCGTAGTTCCCGATGAACCCCAGCCACTCCGCCGATCTAGTAGGGTTCCTCACCCACCTAAGAGATACTACGGTTTTCTCATGGATGGTGGGAGCGAGGATTGCATCATGGAGGATGATGACCCAACTAGCTTCGAGCAGGCCATCACGAGTAGGGACTCAGTGAAATGGCTGGATGCAATGCGGTCCGAGATGGAATCCATGTACACCAACAAAGTATGGACTTTGGAAGTTGCTCCTGAAGGGGTAAAACCCATTGGGAGCAAGTGGATCTTCAAGAACAAACTTGGTGTAGATAGGAAAGTGGAGACTTTCAAAGCTAGACTTGTTGCAAAGGGCTTTCGTCAAAGACCAGGTGTGGATTATGACGAAACCTTTTCTCCAGTGGCTAAGCATAAATCCATCCGGATCATGCTTGCCATCGCTGCATATCATGACTATGAAATCTGGCAAATGGATGTTAAGACCGCCTTTCTAAATGGTGATTTAGAAGAGTGCGTGTACATGACTCAGCCAGAGGGCTTCGTAGACAGTGGGAGCAGCGGGAAAGTGTGCAAGCTGCTTAAATCCATTTATGGATTAAAGCAAGCATCGCGGAGTTGGAACATCTGCTTTGACGTCGTTATCAAAGAGTTTGATTTCGTCAAAAACCCAGATGAACCTTGTATCTACAAGAAGGTGGCAGAGAGTAAGGTTGTCTTCCTCGTATTGTACGTAGACGACATACTCTTGATAGGAAATGATATTCCTATGCTGCAATCGGTCAAGGTCTTCTTATCACAAAGATTCTCAATGAAAGATCTTGGTGATGCCTCCTGCATATTGGGAATTAGGATCTATAGAGATAGATCCAAACGGATATTGGGATTGTCCCAATCAAGGTACATTGACACCATACTAAAGAGGTTTAGTATGGAAGAATCCAAGCGTGGGAATTTACCCACGATCTCTGGAGTCACTCTCTCCAAAGAGATGTCTCCCAAGACTGATTTGGAGAGAGCTCGCATGCAAGGGATACCCTATGCTTCGGCTGTAGGCTCTATCATGTATGCGATGCTATGTACCAGACCCGATGTAGCATACTCACTAAGTGTAGTGAGCAGGTATCAAGCTGATCCTGGAGAGAGTCACTGGACAGCTGTGAAGAGCATTCTCAAGTACTTGCGAAGGACTAAAGAGATGCTCTTGGTGTATGGTAACGGAGAACTCCAAGTGGAGTCCTTTACCGATTCGAGCTTCCAGAGTGATAAGGACGACTCTAAGTCGTAGTCGGGATTTGTCTTTACCCTTTACGGAGGGGCGGTTAGCTGGAAGAGTTCCAAGCAGGAAACCGTGGCAGACTCGACGATGGAGGCTGAATACATCGCTGCCAACGATGCTGCTAAAGAGGCTGTCTGGATCAAGAAGTTCAATACTGAACTTGGAGTGGTTCCATCCATTGAGCATCCAATACCTTTGTATTGCGATAACAATGGAGCGATGGCTTTGGCCAATGAACCTAAGTCCCATCAGCGATCCAGGCATATTCTGAGGCGGTATCACCTGATCCGGGAGATAGTTGATCGTCGGGAGATCGAGGTCAGGAGGGTTGACATGAAGAACAACACGACGGATCCACTCACGAAGGCCATTCCCCAGATACAGTTTGAGAGACTCTTCGGGATGCTCGATATACGATACTACAGCAGCTGGCCCTAGTGCAAGTGGGAGATTGTTAGTTGTATGTATGCCCTAGAGGCCAGTATCGTACAGATGGTGTATATTATATTGGATGCTTGGACATATATAGAGATGACTTTCTTGCTCGATATGATATTATGCTATCTGGTTGCTCTTTATCTTAACATGTACACTAGTCTCTTTAAACTGTCTTATAGTTACATGTTGGTAAAGCCCTTAGGATGTGTACTTGACTACCTGGACTATGATGCAGATCATACTATTGGGGACATGGTAGTCCATAAGTACATCCTTCAAGGTCCCTAGTCGTGGGTGTATCGAGACGGGGCATCGATATACCAGTGTAGACTAGCGTATACGCTTCTCGACCCATGAGATGGGCGATGGATGATCCTATATCCATTGGTGTTTGACTTCAGAGATGATATACGGGTGCTCAGTGGAGACTGGGTACACTGGACGGACTCGCCGAGAACTCCCAGATGGTATTATACCTCACGTCAGATGGCAGTTCTCAGGTGACACTTGTACAGGTTAGTCTGTAGACCCGAGATCGTCATAGAGTCTTGTGTGATTCCCACTGTGCTTTGATCTCCACCTTACCACGTCCATGAGGGCGTGCAAAACGGTGGTCTTTTGGTACAGTCCCGAGTCACATGGAGGCAATGAGCGATAGGAGGGGTTTCGTCTCTCCCGGTATTGGGGGTTGATGTTGCGCTGTGCTCGATTGGCCGTAACAGGGAAGTCCCTGGCCAGGGCTGATCAGAGATTTGCTGGTAAGTGTTACCAGTAGTTTCTCGACCCGTTATGAGCCTCACATCGGCACGACTTATCGGTTACTGGGGTCTGACGTTTACTACCTTTAGACTTGATATGCGACATATCAGACGAACAGACCGGACTGTACGGTAAGTGTTACTGGTTGGATTCACAGGAGTGTGAGCGGGCTAGCTCGTCGATCTTCTGATCGTTCAATACCCGGATGGCCGTTACGTTTAGCAGACCGCTTGCGGATTGTGGGTGCTTGATATGATCATCATCTGCTACCGGCTATTGACGAGTCTTTAGAGTCCTACACAGAGGTTTCCTGGCTCAAGCGAAACGAAATAGGGGCGCATATAAGATATGTGCGGGACCGAGAATGATGCGTGTATGTGATACCGCATTTCATTCTCGCGATGAATGTTTCGATTGGTTGTATGTAATATAACCTAGTTATCGAATCAAAGATTGATTCGATAAGTCGATACATTGGATACTAGTCGGTTATGTGCGACATGACCGGATCATTGAATCAAGTGTTGATTTAATGATTTAATGTATAATTATATATTTGATATATTACTTTGCATTAACTAGTATTGGTTCACTTTAAAGGGATTTTCTCACTTGAAAAGCACATTGTATATGTGATATATTTTGTGTGCACTTGATTGTATCATGTTTGATGTTGCATGCTAACTTGTGTTTTGTGTAAAGATTAAACCATGGTTGTGTAATGGTTAGGGTTTCCTTTTTATTACTCATTTATTTATTTATTGATTTTGGAATGGATTATGAAGAAAAATGTTGGCTTTCTTTGTATTTAGTTGAAGCTTCATGAAGGTTTGACTTTGTTACCATTTTGTCTTCATCCTTAACCCTAACCATTCTAACTAACCATGATCTATTCTCTACACTTTACCATGGTTAGCATATGATAAGTATTGATTTTAGTTTCATTTTAAAAGCAAGACTTATCATATTCTTTCTTCTTCTTCATCTTCTTCATCAAGAAAGAAAGCTTGAGCCCATCAATGGCAACTAGAGCAAAAGTGTGAGAAATCCAATTCTAAAGTGAACCCACCTCCTATTTCTTCACCCTCTACCTCTTGCCAAGTAGTATAGGGTGTTTTCTTCACAAGTTTCACAACTTGGTGAAGTTGGAGCTTGATCTTGTGAAGCCTCGACGTAGATCATCTTCGGCATCGAAGCTCACGACTGTTCCGCTCATTTCTCCGATGGAGCCGATGCGAGAGTCCGGGACTCGAGATGGACAGCGAGGGGACAACCATGTGGAGCTAAGGAAGTGGATAACTGGATCTACAAAGGTTGTAGCATCTCACTTTTAGTTAAGATGTTAACTAGTTTCACTCTGTCGCCTAAAATTCTAGTTAACGATCTAGTCTAGGGTTTCTCGGCACCGTAAAATTTGAAATTGGCATGGTTGATGCCTTGTGAGACCTCATGAGAGTGCCTAGGAACCCTACAGATCATATGAAACACCCACAAGCTGCAAGCGGTCAGCTAAACGTAACAGCCACCCAGGTATTGAGCGATCAGAAGATCAACAAGCAAGCCTGTACTTTCTCCTGCGAATCCATTCAGTAACACTCCCGTACAGTCCGGTCTCGTCGTCTGATATGTCGCATATCTCGCCTATGTGTGGTATACATCAGACCCAAGTAGCTTAATAAGTCGTGTCGATATGAGGTCTATAACAGTTAGAGAAACTACTGATAACACTTACCAGTAAATCTCAGCAACCCTTGCTAGGAATTTCCAGTTATAGCCAATCGAACACAGCGCAACATGAACTCCCTATACTGGGATAGACGAATCCCCTCCTATCACTAATTCCTCCATGTGATTCGGGACTGTACCCAAAAGCAACCTTTTTGCACGCCCTCTTGGACGTGGTATGATGGAAATCAAAGCACAGTGGAAATCACACAAGACTCTATGACGATCTCGGGTCAACATACTACTCTGTACCAGTGTCACCAGAGAACTGCCATCTGACATGAGGTATAATACCATCTGGGAGTTATCGGCGAGTCCGTCCTGTGTACCCAGTCTATACTAACCACCCGTACACCATCCTTGATGTCAAACACCGATGGATATGGGATCATCCATCGCCCATCATATGGGTCATGATGCGTATACGCTAGTCTACTCTGGTGTATCGATGCCCTGTCTCGATACACCCTCGACTAGGAAAAGTTATAGGATGTACTCGTCGACTACCATTGCCCCACTAGTATGATCTCATCATAGTCCCAGTAGTCGAGTACATATCCTATGGTCTTTATCAACATGTAACATAAAGACAATCAGAGTACATGTTAAGATAAAGTACAACCAGATAGCATACTATCATGTCGAGCAAGAAAGTCCTCCCTATATATATCCAAGCATCCATTACAATATACATCACTTGTACAGTAATGGCCTCTAGGGCATACATATAACTAACAATCTCCCACTTGCACTAGGGCCATCTGTTGTGGTATCACATACCCAACAATTAGTTATGGTTGAAGTATCCCATACTCAACCATCCCATAAAAGTCTCAACCGGGAAAAAAGCCTTTGTGAGTGGATCCGCGCTGTTTTCCTCTGTGTCTACTCTCCTAACCTCGACCTCCCTAGAGATCAACCATCTCCATGATCAAGTGATACTGCCTAAGAATTATATCTGGATTTCTGATGGGACGGGCGTTCCATGGCCAAAGCCATAACTCCATTGTCACACAATGGTTAGAACAAAGTTCATATCATGAACTTATATATATCTAGACTGCCTCTTTGGTAGCATCCTTGGTAACGATATATCTTGCCTTTAATCGTCTAGTATGTCACGGTATCTAGCTTGGAACTCTTCCAACATACCGTCCCTCCACTGAGGGTAAAGACAATGCCTGCGACTGACATTCAGTCATCCTTATCATCCTGGAACCTTTCCAGTGATTCTCCCCAGGATCGATTGATACCAACTCACTACAACTAGTAAGTATCCTAACATCCAATTAGATCTATCTCATAGATCCAAAACCCAGGATTTAGGAGGTATCACTTGATCCTATATGGAGAATCCTTGTGATAAGCAGAAATTGACCGAGCGTAGCATAGGAAACTCCTTCCCTATCAAGAGTATGTCATCCACGTACTCTACGAGGATCACCACCATACTCTCTACTACCTTTTGTATATACAAGGCTCATCTACCATTTTGATGAAGTCAAATTCTTTGACTACCACATCAAAACAGACCGTTCCAACTCCGCGATGCCTGATTTATCACATAAAACATCTTGCTCACGTTTCTACTGCTCCCTCTGTCTACGAAGCCCTCTAGGTGTGTACTTATAGACGCTCTCTTCCAAATCATCATTTAGAAAAGCAGTCTTGACACCCAACCGCCAGATATCGTAGTCATGGTATGTAGTCGTGGCAACTAGGATCTGGATGGACTTAAGCATAGCTTTGAAAGTCTCAACTTTTCTATGTACACCAAGTAATCTTCTCAAGATATACTTGCTCCTGATGGGGATTTAACCCTTCAGATAAAGTAACCAAAGTCCATTCTTTGTTGGTATATAAGGATTCCATCTCAGATCGCTAAGCATCCAGCCATTCTTACAGAGTCGCACTCCTGATGGCCAGCTCGAAACTAGTTGGGTCATCATTTCATGATGCAATCGTCGCTCCCACTGTCATAGAGAAACCGAAGTATCTCTCAGGTGGGTGAGGAACCCTACTAGATCGGCAGAGAGGCTGAGGTTCGTTGGAAACTATTGAATCCTTTGGTTCTACCAAATCATCAGTTGCAGTTTGTATAGCTGGAACTCTTTCCAGTTCTACCTCATGACCAATAATTTCTTCACAAGAAAATCCCTTTCACAAAGGTGGCATGTTGAGAAACAAAACATATTTTGTTCCTCGGTTAGGTAGAAGATATTCCCTTGCGTATGCTTAGGATATCCAACAAACTTCCACAGAACTGACTTTGTCTCGAGCTTGTTCGGATTATGCTTTTTAGATATAGGCCGGACAACCCCAAATCTTAACAAACTTAAGATATGGGCTCTTCCCTTTCCATATCACATATGAAGTGCAAGGCAACTGATTTGATTTGAACTCTATTCAATAGGTATGCAACTTCTCAAGTGCATAACTCCCAAAAGGAAATAGGAAACTCAGTAGTACTCATCATAAAACACACCATATCTCATAGGGTGCTATTGCTCCGCCCCGATATACCATCGTGCTATGGTGTATACGGAGGAGTAATGCTGAGAGAGAATCTCATTCTCCTTTTGAATAGTCCAGGAATTCCATGCTCTAGTATTCTCCTCCTTGATCTCATCAAAGGACATAATGCTTATACCCATTTTTGGTTCTCTACTTCTAACTTATATTATGTGAATATCTCAAAAGGTTCAGAATTGTGTTTCAACAGGAACACATGTGCGAATCTTAGGAGACTATCAGTGAATATAATAAAGTACAAAGAACCAGTCTTGACATGTGTAGACAGGGGACCTTACATACATCATCATGTATCAGTCCCAAAAGTGCACTAACTCTTTCTCTGTTTCCAATAAACAGAGCTATAGTCATTTTATCTTTGTGACATGACCGACAAGTTTCATAAGATGTAAATTCAAACTAATTTAAATATGCATCTAAATGTAACTTCGCAGGTCGGGTCGCATTGATATGACCTAGTCTACAATGCCTCAAGAAGGATTCGTTCATTTCTAAACTCTTCCTCTTGTGTGTGTTCTGTATACAAAGAACTGTAGTTTGATTTAGAACGTCAATACTTTTAGATAACGTGCCTGAACTGATCAACTGTTGATATAGGAAATGTTCAAAACATTATCGAACAATACAAAATTATATCCTTCTTTACTAATAAAGAGACTGATATGATGTTGTATAACAGGTTCGGTATCTAATAACATTCATTCAGAATCAATGTATTTTAGTAAAACAGGGTGATAACTACCAACAGACTTGGCTACAACACTTGCACCATTTCTATCTCATGAAATTTATCACCCGTTCTCAGTTCTCTACCTATCTGTAGCCCATGTAACAAATTACATATGTGGGATCCTGATCCGGTATCAAATACCTAGGACGTAAACGATATTGAGAAATAGTTCTGTATAATGAACACACCCGAAGAAGATGCATCAACATGCACTTTCTTCATTTGGGCGGCACGGGACTTTTAGTAATCCCTAATTTCCTGCTCTGTTTTATAAAAATTATAAGTTGGAGCGGGACCAACGTTCCTTAGCGCAGTATAACAAGCGGGTTCGGTCAATACATCCGTATTATTATCTTGATTAAGGCGTGACATAGTCGTAACTTGGAGAGAGAGAGTAGAAAAAACTCCGCGTGCACTTTTACAAGATTAGATTGGTTATCAATTTATCTAATCAGGATGTCTCCCACTGTTTTAGTCAAATCTTTCTTCAAAACCTAAAAGGAAAGACTAGCCGGGATTAATTACACCCTACAAGTTCGCCAATCTTTCAGCGTGGCCAGTGCCGGTACTTTGAGGGAGGTTCCCCGTGCTTTCGCATGGACCTAATTAAAGTAAGCCTCGTTTTCCCAAGGGCGTAACCCCGTTAACACCTTTCTAGACACCTACTTGATAGGCTAATTGTAATGTGTAAAACTCTCCCAGGAGTAACTCTTACTCGCAGCGGGTATCGGGATCCAACTATGTCATAGAAGGTATGCAATCTCATTGCAAATTTCAACACTTGAAATTCCCAATAATATTTTGCCCCCAGCAACTTAAGACCGTGGCTAAGGTCAACAAATCATAAGCGCTAGCCAAGTTCAACCCATCATTTCCCGATTGAATTAAACCCACCCGCACAACCCTTGGCTAAGGTCAACAAAGTCGCACGACTACCCTAACTCAATCGCATCATATGCTTATACAGATAAGCACTAATTAGCTACCGCACACTACGCCTTGGCTAAGGTCAACAAATGCAGCACGAATACTAAGTAGTACTTATCTGAAATGACGGAGGGCTACGACAGGTTTTTAAGAAAACCCTTTGCGTAATGAACTTGATATCAATATAGAATCGAGTGATTTTAAATGGAATGTTTCTGAGGCCTTTTCTAGTTTTACTAAAGAGGTCACTCCCGGTGAAGGGATCGTCGGCTCTTTCCTCATCTAATAAGATGCAGGATATTTCATAAATACCGCTGTGCAAAGCAAGAACTATAGAAGCAATCAAAACACAAACCGAGTTTGTAGCATCTGCTAGTTTTAATAAAGAGGTCACTCCCGGTGAAGGGATCTCGGCTCTTTCCTTATCGAATAAGGTGCTGGATGTTCTACAAGGAACACCGCTATGGAAGGTAAGAACTAGAGCTGCCGGTTTTTAAACAAGTTTCTACAACATCTTTAGGTTTCTTTTAGTTTCATTAATCTCATTAATGAAGTCCCATTTTATTATGCTTCACAAGCATCACATTTGAAACGAAATCTGCAATATAACATATATCTCATATATATAATATAAACATTCGTCTCAGGCAGTAATATGATCTCATCACAGAACATTGTAGCAGAAGAACATATATGAAATATTGGATATACTAGGACGTCTGTGTTTTAGTACGAGCCAGTATAAAATACGGATTCCACGGTCGTGATGAATAACCAAACCCACAACACTAGACCCCTACGAGAGCGGCAAGCAACACTGCCAATCCTAGGGTTAGGAGACCCGGTCTCGAGATCTCGAGATGGTCTCCCACTGGACCCTAGAACCCGGTTACTTGTGCTCCCCGCCTTGGGTCTACCTAATGCGGAAAAGTAAATAATCTACAATGGTGACATCATCCTCAGCCCGGAAGTGCCCCAATAAAAGAATATTACATACAAATGAATTTTACATGAATGAAAAAGAAAAACTCTCATCTTACATAAAACCCCCGGCTATTCAAAACGCGACGATCTAATATAACATATCACAGCAACAAATAATATCTCATATCATCAACGTAAGCAAGTATGCATATCCCGATTGTTGTTGATGTATAGCAACGAAGCCGACGATACACCACATACTACACTTACGGTCACAGAAAAGAATGTATAAAACTACAACAGTTGGAATCCGCAACCTCCTTAGACATCGCATGCCTAAGCAAATGAATTCCTTAGACATCTCATGCCTAACTATTATAAACCCCGCATTTTAGTCTCAATATCGAAAACTCTTTTCAATATCAAGTTGGGCAATTCAACAAGATTCCCGACATCCTGATCGAATGCTCGTCACAAACTTTAGTAGACGGCCGCACCCCCGATGCCGTCGACGAAATGCATTAAAGCGGAACCCCGCTGCCGTGAGCACCCGAACGGATGCTTTTAGCGATGGGGTTCTCCTACAGTCACTTGGTCAGGGCTATGGGGCATAGCTGTCTATTAAGTTTACCCGGCGAGTATCCGCGTACGCTACATGATTGCGACGGATTTTTGATCACATCAAAATTCCGTGGCAACTGATCATCTGAGACTGAACTGCTAGATTTATAACATTCAAATTAGTTATCTCATAACTACTTGTGGATTCCAAATATTGTATCACATTGCAGATAAATAGACAATGTTAAAATTTCTGATCGAATAATCAAACACCCAAGTTTTCCCAAATAGTTCTCAACACTTGAAATTAGTTTAAAAACATCCATCACATGCCTCAGTACCAATGGTCCAGCCGTAGAAGGGTCAAGCCAATGCCTCACATGTGGCACGCCGTACTGCCCCAAACCCTAAGGTTTAGAGGCGGTTCAGACGGTCATATAATCGAGTTAAGGTTTGTTGTCTTCTAGAGGGTCCACCGCGTTACTTGCACGACTTAGAACGTTCTTAAACTACGGAAAAATCCAATACTTGGAAACTTTCCAGCAGGGGAAAAAGTGAGTTATTGATATCCGTTCAAACTTTTTAACATGTTCTAAAAATTATCCGGAAAAAACTTAAACGAAGTTAAATTATCCGATCGAATCAACGAGTCCCCAATACAACCCAGAAAACTCAACACTTGAGCAGAATTAAAAATTCCCCGAACAATCAGGAAATACATACGAATAATACTGTGCCAAAAACAAACCCTGTTGCTACAGTTTGGCCGCGAAACCGCCGCGCAAGCCATGGTACGGCCGCGGTTCCGCAGCGCATTAATAGAATTGGAGGCACGTGCTGCACAGTAATTCTTGTATTTCCCTGCTGATTATTTTGAGTATTTTTAATATGAAAAAATCAACATTTTTGAAAAAATTCCAGAGAAGGGTATAAATCGGGATTTCCTGGTTCGATCGGATTTTAAACTTCGCCTAGACTTCGCCTAAAGCTCTAGCTTATCTCTGATAGCACTGTAGGGTTACTAGGCACACGCACATGGGTCTACGAGGCATCGACCATGTCCGATTTAAAATTTGGCCATGCCGAACAACCCTAACCAAGATCTTTATACTAGAGTTTAGGTGAAACAAAGCATGTTAAACAATTTAATACTAAGTGAGAGGGATTACAACCTTTGTAGATCCTGTCCTTCACTTCTAAAGCTCCGTGTTGAGGTCCCTTCGCTGCGATCATCATGCATCCAGACTCTAGAGAGGCTCCACGAAGAGAAAGATACAAGCTTGCTTCCGATCTTCCATAACAAAGATATGATCTACCTTGAAGTTTCCTTAACCCAAGCTCTCACTGACTAATGAGGTGAACACCCTCATCTAAATGGAAAGGATAGATGAGGATGATGATGTAGGATTTTAGCTCTCATTTGTTTTCTTATTCTCACTTACCTTCATCACAAAAAATCAAAGCAAGAAATCTTTGCAAAGAGGAAGAAGAAGATGAATCAATAATAATCCTTTTGTGATGAATAATGAAATGTTTTTGATGAGGTTAGAAATACAACCATGCTTCAAGTTACCATTGTAGAGATTTAACTAAGGTTATGGGTTGGGTTGGGTTAATACATATCTATGCAAAATATCAACACAAATATCTTTGTACAAAACAAAATAAAACCTTCTAGAAACTTCTAGAAAAGCTTAACCCAAATCAAACCCTAACCATATTTAATCTCCACTAATCATATTGCATTAATAACCACATCATGTTACAATATTATATATCACATATATAATATTTATTGTAACAAAATAAAATAATACAATTAACATATATCACATATATATCAATGTATTACCCGAGTGAGAAAAAGAATCTTCTAGTAAGCTTATATCAGTTAATGTAATTTAATATATCAAATATATAATTATACATTAAATTATCGAATCAACACTTGATCCGATAATCCGGCTATTTCATAAATAACCGACTAATATAATCTGTATCAGTTCGTCAAATCAACACTTGATTCGATGACCCGGCTATATCATATATACCCAGCCGATATCTCATATTATGAGAATCTAATACGGTATCACATACACGTATTGTTCTCGGTCCCGCACATATCATATATGTGCTCCTACTCCATTTTGCCTGAGCCAAGAAATCTCTGTGTAGGACTCTAAAGAATCGTCAATACCCCGGCAGTAGGTGTTGATCATATCAAACACCTACAAGCTGCAAGCGGTCAGCTAAATGTAACAGCCACCCAGGTATTGAGCGATCAGAAGATCAACAAGCAAGCCTGTACTTTCTCCTGCGAATCCAGTCAGTAACACTCCCGTACAGTCCGGTCTCGTCGTCTGATATGTCGCATATCTCACCTAGGGGTGGTATACGTCAGAACCCAGTAGCTTGATAAGTCGTGTCGATATGAGGTCTATAACTGTTTGAGAAACTACTGATAACACTTACCAGTAAATCTCAGCAACCCTGGCCAAGGATTTCTAGTTATAGCCAATTGAACACAGCGCAGCATCAACTCCCTATACCGGGAGAGACGAATCCCCTCCTATCGCTCATTGCCTCCATGTGATTCGGGACTGTACCCAAAAGCCACCTTTTGCACGCCCTCTTGAATGTGGTATGATGGAAATCAAAGCATAGTGGGAATCACACAAGATTCTATGACGATCTCGGGTCAACAGACTACTTTGTACCAGTGTCACCGGAGAACAGCCATCTGACGTGAGGTATAATACCATCTCGGAGTTCTCGGCGAGTCCATCCAGTGTACCTAGTTTCTAGTGAGCACCCGTACACCATCCTTGATGTCAAACACCGATGGATATGGGATCATCCATCGCTCATCATATGGGTCAAGATGTGTATACGCTAGTCTACTCTGGTGTATCGATGCCCTGTCTCGATACACCGTCGACTTGGAACAGTTATAGGATGTACTCGTCGACTACCGTGGCCCCACTAGTATGATCTCATCATAATCCCAGTAGTCGAGTACATATCCTAAGGGCTTTATCAACATGTAACATAGAGATAATCAGAGTACATGTTAAGATAAAGTACAACCAGATAGCATACTATCATGTCGAGCAAGAAAGTCCTCCCTATATATGTCCAAGCATCCACTACAATATACATCGTATGTACAGTAATGGCCTCTAGGGCATACATATAACTAACAAAAGGACCTCACCCAGATGCGTTGTGAGTTGATCGAGAGCGTACGAATATAGAGTATCCCTATGATGATTGGCACGAGTTTCCGAGGACGTGTTCGGCTAGAGATCTTCTACAGAGTGATGAAGATACCGAGTTCGCAATTTCAAGTCCATGTGGGAGATTCCGGATTGACTCTAGCCGAGAACAATTTTAGTATGCAGATAGCATGACATGATGTCAAAGCGGATGATAATAAAGAAGAATGGAGCAAGTGGTTCGTGCGAGATTAACGAGCTGTTGTTACTCCTCGTTGAGATTGGAGATCTGATATGTATACAGAGGTGTGAGATACGACCAGTTCCCATGGAAATGTTCTGCTGAGAACGCAGATGTCCAGAAAGCGAGAAAAGATTATGCAAGAGTAGCAGCCTCCGTATAGTTCAGCATAGGCGAGATCGGAAAAGACCTTGAGCAGGTTCCTTTTAGGACACTGCTGAGATGAGATTTGCACCCAGGACTAGTTGTGTCACTTGTATTCAGAGGGCTAGAGGCCGACGCTAGTGACGTGCTGCTTTACGAGTGGTCATGAAAATTGGCCGAGAAATGACCAGAGGAGTGTCAGAGCGGAATCATTTCCGTTAGTACACTGGACCATGCCATTGAGCCGATGGATTGCGAAATTGGTAATCCACAGAGAAATGATGACCCAGAGATAGAGGATGCCAGACCTTGAGCAGGAGGCAAGCGAATGTTCTTCCTCTGCCAGTTTTGGGCGCACCGATATTTTTCGATATTGTAGGAGGTGTAGCTCGATGTCATTTGTTGCGATTTGCGTTTGTGATCCGAATATAATGCTTATATCGCTTGGATTTGAGCTTTGATGATTGGGTTTCATGATATTGTTTTCGTGCACCATGGCTGCAGCTACTGGTTATTTACATTTCGTCCATAGTTATTGCACTTGATATATATTTTATACACCGTTGTGTTGAATTGCGATTTGTGCATATCTGTTGCACTTGATATTGGTTTTACGCCTTTGTAGCACGTGTTTATGATTTCGTGGATTTCATATGGCTTATTTTATTTTGTGCATGTGCTACGCACTCGATTTGATTTTTGCACTCGGTATAGCTTACATGTGCTTGCAGTGCATTGATATATGTTTTGTGCACGCAGTTGCACGTGTTTATGATTTTATACACCTTGGTACACTCGGTGTTGATTTTTATATGCATTTGAGTTATTGATGAGTTTCCGTGCATTGGCTGCACTAGATTTGTATTTCGTGCACTGGATGCACCGGAATTGTATTTCGTGCATTTGTTGCACTAGATTGTTATTTCGTGCATTTATTGCACCAGTTTGGTATTTCGTGCATTGGTTGCACCGGATTTATACTCCGTACCTTGGTTGCACCCGATTTATGTCTTTTTGTATTTGTGTTACCAGATCTGTGTTTTGTGCGCATTGGCACTTGATGTTCATTTTCGTGCATGCTACCGCACTAGATGCTTTTTATGAACCTGACGCGCTTGATATTGGATTTTTTCGCATGTTAAGCGCTTGATATTAGATTTTGTGCACATCGGATGCACTTGAGTAAGATTTTACACGTGCATGTTGGATGCCCTTGATTTAGATTTTCTCCGTGCGTATTCGATGCGATTTTATTCGTGCATGTTGGATGCACTTGAGTTAGATTTCATTTGTGCATGACGGATGCACATGATTTGGATTTCGTACATGTTAGGCACATGATATGAGATGTGATTTTGTGCACACCGGATGCACTCGATTGGGATTTCCGTTGTGCAGGTTAGTTGCACTGGGTTGAGACTTTCGTGCACCCTAAATGCACTTGATATTGTTGTCGTGCACATCCATTACACTGGACAGATGTTTTCGTGCAAACCCGTTGCACTTAGTTTTGGCTTTTGTTCACATTTGTAGCACTTGTATTTAGATTTGATTTCCGTGCACACCAGACGCACGTGATTGTTGGATACACCTTTTGAGGATGATTTTGCTCTTGAGCACCTTGTTTTCATGATGGGCACTATATTATGTAGTAGCCGAACAGGACTGATCTGAGGACAGTACCTGAATATTTGGCATGCATTAAAGGTTTAATAAGAGGTTTTCAAAAAGGAGCTATAGTTCCGTTATTTCCTACGTGTCCGTGAGCGACACAAACGTTAAAAAGGAAAACCTTTTGGGGTATTTTAAACGGGCGGAACGTATATTTTAGCAAAACTTATATGAACGTATAATTATTACTTTACAAATGAACGTCCGTCACTTGTGCCGTGAGTTACGCATCACACGGCGATTCAGAAAAGATTTTGCATGTGTTTTATTCAGTTTCGAAAGTTTTTCCAAGGATGCATACTATACACGTATTATAGAATTTGACGAGTGCATATTGGATTTCAGTAGTGGATTTCGAGATTTGTATCTCCATAGTAACTCCGAGGATTTGCGTGCAAATCCGATGATTTGCATGACGCTTGACGGAGTTCGATTTTGAGTTTCGTACTCGTTTTTGAGCGCACGCAGTGCACTGTAGTATTTCTTTATCTTCCGTGATTCGGAGCCCCATTGATTTTAGTTGATTATTGAAATGTTTTAGCATTTGGGGGTTTAAATTTAAATTCGGGGACCGAATTTATTTAAGGGGGGAAGATTGTAACATTTCAGAAAATATAAAATATTATTTTTGGAATTTAATATTAAAATAATATATTTCGCAAAAACTGTCCAATTTACGAAATAGGGGTTTTCGTAAAACGGTATAAATATATACCAATAATTTTAAAATAATTGGAGATTAAAATGATTTATTCATTTAAAAATATATTTATTGGATTTGGCATTTTTATATTTAATTATATGCAGTTTGGATAAAAACCCGATTAGTGCACTACTAATCTGGATTAGGCCACTACTAATCGCGATTTGGCCAAATCTGTGTTACTACAGTTTTCCGTGTCTAGTGAACCATGTCATGTTGTATTTTGGTTACATATTGTTTCTTGTGTTGTTTTGGGGTATTATGTGGTTTTGTTTTAAAAAGAAAAGAAAAAGAGAAAAAGGGTAAAAGGGAGAATGATTGGAGAGAGAGAAAGAGGGTGAGAATAAGATAGAGTGAGGGTAGGAGAAAGAGAAGGCAGCCATTCATTTCCCCTCCCCATTATTTCCTTCATCTTCTTCCTCAACTCATCTCCCTCCACCTCCATCCCCAAATATCATCTCTATTTATTCACCAAAACCCCACTCCCTCTTCATTAAAAATGATCCCCACCTCACCCTCATCATATTGGACCCATCAAAGTTGGATTTTGGAGACTTTGGATTTCTAGGATTTTGCTTGGTTGCATCCATAAGGTATAATCCCTTTCAATTAGTTTAGTTTTTAAGTTCAGTAGCTTCTTAGCTTAGTTTAGAGTTATACAAGTGTGGATTATGATCTTGGATTTTCCCAAGTTGCTGTTGAGGGACAAGTAGAAGTATAGTGAGTGTTTTAAGACCTTAGGGATTTATTTCATGACTAGGGTGTGAGATTATAACCCGATACACGAACTTAGGAATTGTTCGGTGTCCATTTTGTGACATTTAGCGCACCTACAGGGAATCTAGGATGACACGGGAAGTTTCTGAGTTGAACAAACAACTCCAGAGACCTAGTTGATGTTGGTTATAGTACCCTCAAGGCAATTATCATAGTTGCAGGTATGTGATCATAAAGATTGAGCGAGGACCTATACCGATAAAACAGTCTTACTCGAGATGATAGTATGCTATCTGGTTTGTCTTTATCATCATATGTTGATAAAGCCCATAGGATTCTTGCTTGACTGCCAGCACTGTGATGGCGATCACATACGTAGGAGCTGGGGGTCTATAAGCAAATCCTTAAATGTCCCTAGTCGTGGGAGTATCGAGACTGGGCATCGATACTCCTGTGTAGACTGGTGTATACTTATCTAGACCCTGACGAGGGGCGGTGGTCGGTCTCACAAGTCATTGGTGTCAGTTGTTCACCTAAGATAGTATACAGGTGCTTATTGGGTTATGAGTACACTGGACGGACTCGCCGGGAACATGCTAGTTGGTATTATACCTATAGTCAGATAGCAGTTCCCTGGTGACATGTGTACAGATTAGTCTGTCGACCTGAGGTCTTCATTTGTCTCGTATGAGTTCCCACTGTGCTTTGATTACTACCCTACCACGGCTCAAAGGAGTCATGCAAATAGGTTTTAGCTGGGTACAGTCCCGAGCCACATGGAGGCAGTGAGTGGATCGTCGGGGATTCGTCTCTCCCGGTATTGGGGGTTGATGTCGCGCAGTGCACGGGTGGCCATCACTAGAAATCCTCGGCCGGGGTATGTGAAAATTACCGATACAGGATCGATAGTTTCTCAGGTAGTGATGGGTTTCATACCGACACGAATTATCGCGTTGTTAGGGGTCTGACTGTATCCACCCCCCTAGACTCGATATGCGATACTCTTAGACGAAGAGACCGGACTGTACGGATGTTGTCACGGACAGGCTCAGTAGGGATTTGGATGAGTTTGCTTGTCGGCCTTTCTTTCGCTCAATACCTGGGTAGCCGTTACGTACAGCTAGTGCCGCTGACGTGCTTGTGGTTAAACCCACTGCCGGCGTATTGACGAGTCTTTAGAGTCCCACAAAGAGGGTTTTCATGGCACAGGCGATATGGTGTAGGTGACGTATGTTGATACATACAGGTGTCCGATTAAATGTCTGCACGGACTGCACAGACTTTAATCGGACGGATTATGATACTAGCGGCTTAGGATTAATGTAACTCTTCGAAAATCGTTTAGGCAGTTTTTCGTTAATCGGCTAAAATGTCAGCTTTTTCCGTAAAAGTCAAAATAGGTAGTTTTCATTGTAGACCTAATTATACAAATTTAGATAAGATATTACTACAAATTGGTCACTAAAATGTTACTTAAAATTTTCTAGTTAAAAAAAAAAATCGTAATTAATTATTTTTAATATTATTTTAAACTTTTAAAAATACATTAAATTAGTGATAAATACAAATTTAATTAGGTAAATTTCATAATTAGGAATCTTTATAAACTAAAATATAGTGTTAATAAATTGTATCATGAGTTTGCAAGATTGTAGTTTATGGTTGGGAATTTAATCAAAAAAATGAAGTAAAATGGGGTTTTTGTGAAAAGGTTGATGTGAAATGCATTAATTGAGACTTGAGGGGTTTATTGACCTAGAAACATCTACACAAAACCCCCCACCACTTTCCCCACCTGCTGGCCGAGCTTAAGCTGCTGCCATCCTCTCATTTTCTCACTTCTTTTGCTACAATTTTCATATCAAATCCATTAAAAATTCACAAATTCCTTCTCCAATTCAAAGCAAAATCCTAATCCTATCTCTCCTCAAACCAATTTAGTCTAAAACTTGAAGAAAGGAGGCATCTTTGGCGGCTTGAGCAAGCTAGGGTTCAACTTGTGAGGTGAAAATTCTAAAATAGTTGTTAAATTGTAGCTTAATTGTGCTAAAATTGAACTTTGAAGTATTAATTTAATAGTAATTGCTTGTTTATGAAATTCAAGAAAGGGATTTGATTTTGAATTAGGGTTTGTAGCATATTTGATGGATTAAAGTTAGGGTTTTGGTTATCTAATTGGTTAGAATGGTTAATTGTGCGATGTTGCGCTCGCTAGATCGATAATTTGCGATATTTGCGTCGAATCGGAATGCAAATGCTTTCTAGGTTTTTATGTAAATTAGGAGGTGATCTAATTTCGATATATGGACGATGTAATTAGCATCATATATGACTTTTAGTGTGCACGAATGCGGGGTTTTGTCTAGTCGGGTTTTATTTTTGTCAATTTCCCCGAAATGACAATTCTAGTTAAGATTTAGTGATTTTCGTGTGTGTTCCGCACACCTTGTGCATGTTGTGCCTAAGTTGTGAGCGTTGATCTTTTTATATTGACTTGGTGTCATTTTAGGATATGTAATCTTATGCTTGGTGTTGTGCAAATATAGGATCGGTCGCGGAAACATCGGACGCGGCGCGCAAAGGCAAGGCGGTGGTCGAATCGGATTAGTGAGACTTTCAGGTGAGTAGATGTATTCATCTATGGGGGAATCGTCTGGATGGCGCGAGGCGCCCCCTAGTTAGGATTACCTTATTTCTTGCAAGACTTGTATTGTTAGTTAGCTTACCCCTTTATTTACATTGCATACCCTTATAGCTAACCGTATACTAGATTGCATGGATATTCATATACACATATGCGATATCACTGCGTAGGATACGAACACCATTACCATTGGCATCTGTTGCACGCACACTATTCATTTGACACACATGCCTTTGGTAATTGCCATGCCACGTGCGCCATAGAACCTGTTTAGCTTAGTATCGCCACTTGCATCATACATGATATATGAAATTGCATAGCATGTATATACCTCGCATCATCATCATACTTACATAGATTTCTAGCCACAATTCACATCGCATACCTTGATATCATAGACATTTATCATATACAACATGTTGGACATTATGATTTTCTTGTGGATTTTAGTATTGCTGCGATTTCTGGATTTTTGGGGAAAACCGCAAGAATTTAACAAAAGCTTATATTTATCATTTTTAAAACAAAGTTTCGGTTTTCTCATGATGTATGTGTCGTCCACCATGAGTTTTCATGTTTTCTGTTGGATTTCGAGACCCGATTCGAGGAGTGGATGAACCATCTCGGGTACATGGTGGGCCCGACATGGTACCCCGGGGCAAGAAGATCGAATTGTAGACGATGAGCCTGGCAGGGGAAGACTACCTACCGGTGATGTCTGGCGCGGCGGATATCCGGAGGATACCGACCGTTGTCGTGAGATTTGATGATATGGGCCGATCCGGACTGACGGAGCCCGATATTTTGAGACATTGATACAGTGAGACATTGGGACAGATGTGATTTCATATTTGGTGTCGATGCTTGACACGGGTTTTCAGATGTTTTCTTGATGGTACTCAGCTATTATACAGATATTCTTTTTCTAAAGTTAAGAATGCAGAACTCTTAGCATTTAAAACACTTAAAGATTTAGTAATGGCATTGCATACATGTGCATGCATACTAGAGGTATTATATCACATCTGAACATACATGCTGTGACGCATTTGCGTGCATTCTTACGATTGCCTTACTAGATGTTATATTCTACTCACGAGCTGGCAACTCACCCCCGTTGTGCCACAGTGTCTTGCATGTCGGACTCATCAGTCTAGCAGCGGCGGCTTTATTTTGTTAGTGACTTCTTTTGCTCAGACTCGCGACACTGCTCATAGGTGGGTTGCGAGAGTGCCTTTATCTCTTTTCTTTTGTACTATTTTTGTATCTAGTATTCTCCACCTACCACTTCTTATTTGTATATGCGACCTAGTGATGAGACTGAGAGATTTGTGTATATGTGGTTTCTTTTGGGTCGAGCTCACTTGAGCCGACGTTGTGTTTTCTTACTTTTTGCATTTCTTTATGCCCTTTTCTGGATATTGCATATATATGTTGCGTGTGGTTGTGATCCGCCTCCGGCGAAGAGCTAGCTCCCGCTTGGGGATGCCATTTTATGATTACAGGTTTTATATCTTGTTGTACCCATTTTGGGGGATAGAATTTACAAGGGAGACTCTGCCGAAATTTTCGGAAATTTTTTATGTTTATTTTAAAAAGGGGTTCAATGCAACATAATTGATTTAAAATCGTTTTCATGTAAGGTTTTCCTTCACTCTCTTTTGATTTTTGGTTTAGATTTTCTGGGGTTTGGCTGACCTAGGTTACGGTACGCCTTTAGACGTCTCGTAATCTAAGTGCCAGTCACGTTCCGTACCTTCGGGTCGTGACAAAGTTGGTATCAGAGCGTAGGTTTTACCTTTCTGAGTGTAGGACGACCTTGGTAGATGGAGTAGGTGACTTAAGCAGAGTGGCGTAGCGTGGGTATGATCCGCGGCATACTTACGATACGGTACTCCGCCTAAGTGGCCTTAGGACATAATTTCTTGTATTTCCTTTCTTGATTCCTTGCATTCTTTGATTCAATTGCAATGTTCTTATCAGTCCTGTTTCTTATTCCAGCTTCGATGCCGCCAAAGTCTACGAGAGCTCAGTGGGGTGCCGCTAGGGATGAGATTTGAGCGGGCTCGTCTGAGGCGAGGATCGAGCGGGATGATACGCCTACCCCTCAGGGTCATACTGATCCGCCTTATCCAGACCGTATTACCATATTAGAGGCCGGCATGCAAGAGTTGCGACAGATGATGGGATCTTTAGTTGAGTCCAGCCGGGCACAGAGATCCGAGGACGTTCCTTCCACCGCACAGACCACGATTGTACCTGCTGCACAGATGGTCACTCCTGCTGCTACTACGGAGACTATCCCTGTTTCACTACAGGAGTTCATGAGATTGAGACATCCAGCTTTTACCGGTACAGATGCGACCCACTGGTATTTCTTGACAGGATGGCTCGGATTTGCCGTTCGTTGAGGTGTTCTGATGATAGATTGGTGGAGTTTGCGAGTTTTCGTCTGGAGGGTCTTGCCCAGACATGGTACGATTCTGTAGACAGAGGCCGAGCTGCAGGTCTACCTTCTATGACCTGGGATGAGTTTACATCTGCATTTCTTGCCCGTTTTCTTCCGGAGAGTGTCCGAGATGCTCAAGCCCGTAGTTTTGAGTCTTTGCGCAAGACTCCTGGGATGACGGTGTCGGAGTATGATATACAGTTTACCCAGTTGTCTCGATATGCTCCGTACCTAGTAGACACAGAAGAGAAGAGAATAAAGAGGTTTGTGCGAGGGCTTGATACACAGCTATTCCTTGCCATCGGCACCCAGCACTTTGATACATACGCAGCCGCGATGGATGAAGCCTTACTTTTGGAGGAGCGTATTTCTGAGACTCCGGTCGTTTCTGGGCCGAAGAGGATCCGTACTGATACGCCAACTCAGCGGCAGATGTGTAGACACCGTGATAGATTATTTCCGGGAGATGGTGGAGGCAGAGGATTGAGACGAGGTCAGTTATTTGGTTGATATCCACAGACCCAGCAGTCGTCTCCAGGATATTTTCGGTGTGGGAGTCAGTACCACCGTGTCAGAGACTGTACCATGGGACGCCAGGGCGCGGCGACAGTCCCGCATGTGACCTTACCACCCTCACCACCTCCTCGGAAAGCTCTACTTCCTACTCCTGATGATGCACCACGCCAGCCAGATGATTCTAGAGGCCGTGGGCGTGGCGGTCCGGTTCAGAGAGGACGAGGCGACAGAGGCAGAGGCAGAGGCCGAGGTAGAGGCAGAGGACAGCCAGCTGTTTATGGTGGACAGGCCTGAGTGTTCGCATTGACTCCTCAGGATGCACAGGAATCCAATGCCGTCGTGACAGGTACTCTGCCAGTATGTTCTTTTGATGCACGGGTATTGTTTGATCCAGGCTCCACACATTCCTATGTATCCACGTACTTTGCACCGAGGTTGGGCCGAGAGTCTTCTCCGTTAGATCAGCCGCTTGTCGTTATTACGCCGGTAGGCGAGTCTTTTGTTGCCTGTTTTGTGTACCGATCGTGTTCCGTTCGTATCGGGAAGAGAGATTCTTCAGTTGATTTGATTCTCCTCGATATGCTATACTTTGACGTTCTTCTTGGTATGGACTGGCTAGCCACCTGTTATGCATCCGTGGACTGCCATGAGAAAGCAGTTAGATTCAATTTTCCTGGTGAGCCGGTACTTGTTATTCAGGGAGATCGTAGCGCTACCCTTCCCAGCTTGATTTCTTCTCTTCGCGCTGGTCAGCTCTTAAGAAAAGGGTGTCAGGGATTCTTAGCATATGTTTGTGATACTAGCTCCAAAGAGGTTCCGTTAGACCAGGTCCCTGTTGTGAGAGAGTTTCCTGATGTATTCCCAGACGAGCTGCCTGGTCTGCCACCAGAGCGCGAGATTGAGTTCAGCATCGACCTGATCCCCGGCACGGGGCCTATCTCTATACCGCCTTATCGGATGGCCCCGGCGGAGCTGAGAGAGCTAAAGGATCAATTACAGGACTTGCTGGACAAAAGGCTTATCCGACCAAGTGTGTCACCTTGGGGTGCTCCCGTCCTGTTTGTTAAGAAGAAGGACGGAAGTATGCGCTTATGCATTGATTATCGTCAGCTGAACCGGGTTACTGTGCGGAACAGATATCCCCTACCCCGCATTGATGACTTATTCGATCAGCTCCAGGGTGCAGGGTTTTTCTCGAAGGTTGATTTACGGTCAGGTTATCACCAGTTGCGGGTTCGGAAGGAGGATATTCCGAAGACCGCCTTCCGTACTCGATATGGTCATTATGAGTTCTTGGTGATGTCGTTCGGGCTCACCAATGCCCCGGCAGCATTTATGGACTTGATGAACCGTGTATTCAGGCCGTATCTCGATCAGTTCATTATTGTGTTCATTGACGACATCTTGGTTTATTCTCGGAGCCGGGAGGAGCATGAGCAGCACTTACGTATCACATTGCAGACTTTGAGGGAGCATCAGCTGTTCGCCAAATTTTCCAAGTGCGCATTCTGGTTAGACAGTGTCGACTTCTTGGGTCATGTGGTGACGAGAGATGGTATTTGTGTGGACCCGAAGAAGATCGAGGCAGTTCAGCGTTGGCCTAGACCAGTATCAGTTACAGAGGTTCGCAGTTTTCTTGGTCTGGCAGGCTATTATCGACGTTTTGTCCAGGATTTCTCCCGCATTGCTGCACCGTTGACCGGATTGACCCGGAAGGGGGTTCCTTTTGATTGGACCCAGGCATGTGAGGATAGTTTCCAGCAGTTGAAGACTCGTCTGACTACTGCACCAGTGTTAGCATTGCCTTCAGGATCAGGCGGGTTCGTGGTATATTGTGATGCTTCTCGAGTGGGGCTGGGCTGTGTATTGATGCAGCACGACAGAGTTATCGCGTATGCTTCTCGGCAGCTGAGGAAATACGAACAGAACTACCCCACTCATGATTTAGAGATGGCTGCTGTGGTATTTGCACTTAAGATCTGGAAACATTACCTATACGGTGAATCGTGCCAGATATTCACTGACCACAAGAGTTTGAAGTATATCTTCCAGCAGCGAGATCTGAACCTGAGACAGCTCCGTTGGATGGAGTTGGTGAAGGATTATGATTGCGAGATTCTATACCATCCGGGCAAGGCGAATGTGGTGGCAGATGCTTTGAGTAGGAGGCCCGGAGGTAGCTTATTTTGTTTGAGCGCAGTACAGATGCAGTCGACGGCGGATTGGCAGGTTTTATGTGATAGCAGAGTGCAGTTCGAGTTTACTCCTACAGGGGAACAGCTGGCCCATTTCAGAGTACGCCCACAGTTACTTGACCGTATCCGCGAGGCACAGTCCGGAGATGCCCGTATTTTAGAGATTATTGAGCAGATTCGGCAGGGCAGAGTTTCTGAGTTCGTGATTGATGATCAGGGGATACTTCGATTTGGGACTCGACTGTGCGTACCAAATTCTGAGGGACTGAGGCGCGATATTCTCGAGGAGGCACATAGATCAGTATACAGTGTTCATCCAGGTTCCACCAAGATGTACCATGATTTGAGAGAGGTTTACTGGTAAGACAGAATGAAGAAGGATGTTACAGACTTTGTGTCGAGATGCCTGACTTGTCAGCAAGTCAAGGCCGAGCACCAGAGGCCAGCCGATGAGTTACAGCCTTTGCCCATCCCTGAGTGGAAGTGGGAGCAGGTCTCCATGGACTTCATTGTGGGTCTACCCAGGACCAGTCGAGGGTATAACTCTATTTGGGTGATTATGGATCGACTGACGAAAGCGGCTCACTTCCTGCCAGTGAAGATCACTTTTGGATTTTCTCAGTACACCCAGGTTTATATTGATGAGATAGTGCGACTGCATGGTGTTCCGACTTGCATCGTGTCCGACCGGGGGACCCAGTTTACCAGCCGATTGTGGCAGAAACTTCAGGAAGCATTGGGCACTCGATTGAGTTTTAGCACAGCCTTTCATCCGCAGACTGACGTTCAGTCGGAGCGTACTATTCAGACTCATGAGGATATGCTCAGAGCTTGTGTTTTAGATTTCGGTGGTAGCTGGGATCGTCATTTGCCTTTGATCGAGTTTTCCTACAATAATAGCTTCCAGAAGACGATTCAGATGGCACCTTTCGAGGCTTTATATGGGAGGAGATGTCGATCGCCTGTATGTTGGACAGAGCTCAGGGAGAGCAGTATTTTGGGGCCGCAAATCGTACAGGAGACGACCGAAAAGATACGGCTGATTCGGGACAGGATGAGAGCGGCACAGAGCAGGCAGAAATCATAAGCTGACAGGCGCCGTCGCCGACTCGAGTTCGCTGTTGGCGATCATGTTTTCCTGAAGATCTCTCCGATGAAAGGTGTGATGAGATTTGGGCGGAAAGGGAAACTGAGTCCTAGATATGTTGGTCCTTTCGAGATCCTAGAGCGTGTTGGTCCAGTCGCTTATCGGTTAGCTCTTTCGCCCAGCTTCCCCGATGTTCATCCCGTGTTACATGTCTCGATGCTCCGCAAGTACCTTCATGATCCTTCCCATGCGATTCAGCACCAGACGATCCAGATAGAGCATGATCTTTCATTCACCGAGCAGCCGGTGGTCATTTTGGATCGGCATGTGAAGAAATTGAGGTCGAAGGTTATACCGTCCGTCAAGGTCCTTTGGCATGGGCCGAACAGCGAGGAGGTCACCTGGGAGACCGAGGTCGAGATGAGGAAGAGATATCCCCATCTTTTTGAAGGTACGCGTAGTTAAATTCTAAATTCGGGGACCGAATTTCTTTAAGGGGGGGAAGATTGTAACTCTTCGAAAATCGTTTAGGCGGTTTTTCGGTAATCGGCTAAAATGTCAGCTTTTTCCGTAAAAAGTCAAAATAGGTATTTTTCATTGTAGACCTAATTATACAAAATTTAGATAAGATATTACTATAAATTGGTCACTAAAATGTTACTTAAAATTTTCTAGTTAAATAAAAAAAATCGTAATTAATTATTTTAAATATTATTTTAAGCTTTCAAAAATACATTAAATTAGTGGTAACTACAAATTTAATTAGGTAAATTTCATAATTAGGAATCTTTATAAACTAAAATATAGTGTTAATAAATTGTATCATGACTTTGCAAGATTGTAGTTTATGGTTGGGAATTTAATCAAAAAAATGAAGTAAAATGGGGTTTTTGTGAAAAGGTTGATGTGAAATCCATTAATTGAGACTTGAGGGGTTTTATTGACCTAGAAACATCTACACAAAACCCCCCACCACTTTCCCCACCTGCTGGCCGAGCTTAAGCTGCTGCCATCCTCTCATTTTCTCACTTCTTTTGCTACAATTTTCATATCAAATCCATTAAAAATTCACAAATTCCTTCTCCAATTCAAAGCAAAATCCTAATACTATCTCTCCTCAAACCAATTTAGTCTAAAACTTGAAGAAAGGAGGCATCTTTGGTGGCTTGAGCAAGCTAGGGTTCAACTTGTGAGGTTAAAATTCTAAACTAGTTGTTAAATTGTAGCTTAAATGTGCTAAAATTGAACTTTGAAGTATTAATTTAATAGTAATTGCTTGTTTATGAAATTCAAGAAAGGGATTTGATTTTGAATTAGGGTTTGTAGCATGGTTGATGGATTAAAGTTAGGGTTTTGGTTATCTAATTAGTTAGAATGGTTAATTGTGCGATGTTGCGCTCGCTAGATCGATAATTTGTGATATTTGCGTCGAATCGGTATGCAAATGCTTTCTAGGTTTTTATGTAAATTAGGAGGTGATCTAATTTCGATATATGGATGATGTAATTAGCATCATATATGACTTTTAGTGTGCGCGAATGCGGGGTTTTTTCTAGTCGGGTTTTAGTTTTGTCGATTTTCCCGAAATGACGATTCTAGTTAAGATTTAGTGATTTTCGTGTGTGTTCCGCACACCTTGTGCATGTTGTGCCTAAGTTGTGAGCGTTGATCTTTTTATATTGACTTGGTGTCATTTTAGGATATGTAATCTTATGCTTGGTGTTGTGCAAATATAGGATCGGTCGCGGAAACATCGGACGCGGCACGCAAAGGCAGGGCGGTGGTCGGATCGGATTAATGAGACTTTCAGGTGAGTAGATGTATTCATCTATGGGGCAATCGTCTGGATGGCGCGAGGCGCCCCCTAGTTAGGCTTACCTTATTTCTTGCAAGACTTGTATGTTTTGTTAGCTTACCCCTTTATTTACATTGCATACCCTTATAGCTAACCGTATACTAGATTGCATGGATATTCATATACACATATGCGATATTACTGCGTAGGACACGAACACCATAACCATTGGCATCTGTTGCACGCGCACTATTCATTTGACACACACGCCTTTGGTAATTGCCATGCCACATGCACCATAGAACCTGTTTAGCTTAGTATCGCCACTTGCATCATACATGATATATGAAATTGCATAGCATGTATATACCTCGCATCATCATTATACTTACATAGATTTCTAGCCACAATTCACATCGCATACCTTGATATCATAGACATTTATCATATACAACATGTTGGACATTATGATTTTCTTGAGGATTTCAGTATTGCTGTGATTTCTGGATTTTTGGGGAAAACCACAAGAATTTAACAAAAGCTTATATTTATCATTTTTAAAACAAAGTTGCGGTTTTCTCGTGATGTATGTGTCGTCCACCATGAGTTTTCATGTTTTCTGTTGGATTTCGAGACCCGATTCGATGAGTGAATGAACCATCTCGGATACATGGTGGGCCCGGTATGGTACCCCAGGGCAAGAAGAGCGAGTTGTAGACGATGAGCCTGGCAGGGGAAGACTACCTACCGGTGATGTCTGGCGCGGCGGATATCCGGAGTATACCGACCGTTGTCGTGAGATTTGATGATATGGGTCGATCCGGACTGACGGAGCCCGATATTTTGAGACATTGATACAGTGAGACATTAGGACAGGTGTGATTTCATATTTAGTGTCGATGCTTGACACGGGTTTTCAGATGTTTTCTTGATGGTACTCAGCTATTATACAGATATTCTTTTTCTAAAGTTAAGAATGCAGAACTCTTAGCATTTAAAACACTTCAAGATTTAGTAATGACATTGCATACATGTGCATGCATACTAGAGGTATTATATCACATCTGAACATACATGCTGTGACGCATTTGCGTGCATTCTTACGATTGCCTTACTAGATGTTATATTCTACTCACGAGCTGGCAACTCACCCCCGTTGTGCCACAGTGTCTTGCTGGTCGGACTCATCAGTCTAGCAACGACGGCTTATTTTGTTAGTGACTTCTTTTGCTCAGACTCGCGACACTGCTCGTAGGTGGGTTGCGAGAGTGCCTTTATCTCTTTTCTTTTGTACTATTTTTGTATCTAGTATTCTCCACCTACCACTTCTTATTTGTATATGCGACCTAGTCATGAGACTGAGAGATTTGTGTATATGTGGTTTCTTTTGGGTCGAGCTCACTTGAGCCGACGTTGTGTTTTCTTACTTTTTGCATTTCTTTATGCCCTTTTTCTGGATATTGCATATATATGTTGCGTGTGGTTGTGATCCGCCTCCGGCGAAGAGCTAGCTCCCGCTTGGGGATGCCATTTTATGATTACAGGTTTTATATCTTGTTGTACCCATTTTGGGGGATAGAATTTACAAGGGAGACTCTACCGAAATTTTCGGAAATTTTTGATGTTTATTTTAAAAAGGGGTTCAATGCAACATAATTTTCTTAAAATCATTTTCATGTAAGGTTTTCCTTCACGCTCTTTTGATTTTTAGCTTAGATTTTCTGGGCTTTGGCTGACCTAGGTTACGGTACGCCTTTAGACGTCTCATAATCTAAGTGCCAGTCACGTTCCGTACCTTCGGGTTGTGACAATTAAGCCAGATTGTTAAATCATGTTTTGATTTAATAATTTACATATATATTTATATATGTGTATTTTAGAATTATTGTTGGCTGTTTATTTTCTCTCTTTGGCTATTCGTATTTTCGTACGAATACGCGTATGTGTATTTCGATACATGTACCTTCCTGAAGATGCCACCTCATTATTGATTTTCTTTTGAAAATCATTTTGTTTATAATGAGGTGAAAATGGTGACATGGCATAGGCATGGGTCTTGGTCAAAGCATGGTATTTTACATGTTGTGATTGGTATGGTTGTCATTTCTTTATTGCTTTAATTGGATAAGATTTTTGGGTGCATGATTGGGGCATGAGAGAGGGGGCTGGCCACTATATGGTGGCAATTTGGTTGCTCATTTTTTGATGATGGATTTTTGGTGCCCTACACACTCTCTCACTCTCATACTCATACACCCAAAAACACTTAGCCAATTTCTAAGCTCTTGCCTTCCATGTTTTTCCATCACCTCCCCATCTTCTATGGTTGCTCCATGAGCAATTTTTGTATGAGAGAAAATCATGGTGAGTCTATCCTGCATCCCCACTCTCCACTACTAGCGATCTTGGTGGGTCGGTTGGTCTGCTTGGTGAGCCTGGAGATTGCGTCATTTCCCTCGGGTCGATCATCGGAGATGAAGGAAGACTGGCGATCAAAGTCGATCCGCATCACTAGGAGCTTGGAAATGTTTGAAGACCTGAAGGACTTGATTCATTAGGTATAACCATTCTATCTCCTTTTGTTAGCTTGCTAGTTTTAGGGTTAATGGTTTCAATCTTGGAAATCAGGTAATGGTAGCGCCGGGTTTTAGAAAATTTTTGTTCCGCATTTGGCCACGGTTCGATGGCCGGGGCGCTCCCATAACCCAACAATGGTATCAGAGACACCCATTAAACACTATTAGCTAGTTTGCACTAGCTTAAAATCTCGATCGATCAAAATTTCCAAATCATTTTTCCATTTTGCCAAGTTTCTGTCGATTTTAAAACTTGCTCGAAAAATCTTTCTGTATAGCTTAAAAATCCTTGCAAGCATTTGTAGAGCACCACAAGAAATTTGGAAGCTTCATTCAATTTTTTGGCCGCGGAACCGCCGCAAAACGTGCCATTTAGCGGCGGTTCCGCCGAGTTTTTGTGGTCAATTGCCTCCAAATTTTTTCTGGTATTCTCTAACAAGGCAAAATGATTTTTGTGATGTTTTGTTTTAGCCCAGATTCTCTTGAGTACTGGTTTGCACATGGGGCTAAACGAAAATTTTATTCGATCGAAATTTTAACCGTGTGATTATCAGTAATTAGTTTAGCATCTGCGACCATGAATGTCATTTGATCGGTAAACCTTGTCTAATCGCTATAGTCCTTTTAGACGGGTTTGCGAACGTGACATTCACGTTGATGTTCTGTGTTATGCTGTGATGTTGCGGATTATTATGGTGGATAGATTGCGTGCAATGGTGGTGCAGTTTGGATTTATTTGTACATTTGATATTGAGAGACGGGCGTACGACATGTGGACTGCCGTCACTGCCTGTTTGTATATTATTCTTTTGGGGCACGACCGGATTGAGGTCGATGTACCCGTTGTATATATTCTCTTTTCTGTACTAGGATTACCCCGCGGTTGGGTGCACGGATAGCCGAGTTCTAGATGGCAACGGGCCCGCATCTTATGGCGTTGAGACGGAGGGGGATTCACTCAAGAATTGGCGGGCTATTCGCCGCACTCGTAGGGGGTATAGGTTGACCCAAGGAGGGGTGCTCAAGTTACCGGATTCCGTGAAGTGCTGATGGTCTATTCACTTTGTTGAAGGGGGCTGCCACGCATCAGGTTTTGGCGGTTAACTTGCCGCGCTCGTAGGGGTCTAGGAGTTCATTGCACAGGCTATCCACAGGACCAGGGGAACGTCGGGTTTTTAGTTGTGGCTCAAAGGATACCCGGGGCTCCCAGATTATCTGTATTATCTGTGATGCTTATTACTTTTCTGTGATGTTTCATTTATCATTCCTGGGACGATTGTTATATATATTTATATATACTAGTAGATGTTGTATATATTTTGCACCCGCACTAGCCCAGTCCCCGCTCTATCGTTAGTTAAGTAACCTAACGGGTGATGACGGGGCCCAGTGGCGAATGCGGATGGCATATACGTACATTATATTTTCATTCTTTTCTGGTGTGATCAATTGATGGGACTGCGTTGATTCTTATCAATGCAAGAAAAACAAACCTATATATTTTATGTTATTGGAACCAATTTTTTAAAAGCTGTTATTACAAGGGCGTTCTCTTTTGTTTTGCACGGTGGTATTCGGTTATGAATATCCAGCACCTCATTCGACGAGACAAGGGCCGAGATCCCTTCATCGGGAGTGACCCCTTGGGAAGGAGTTCGCGTCAACGTAATAACTTCACTATATTCGATTACTTTTTGCTTTCCATCATGGTATTCAGTTTGGAATATCCTGCACCTCATTCGACGGGGAAAGAGCCGAGATCCCTTCTCCGGGAGTGACCTCTTTAGCAAAAGTTTTCGCCACTATACTTTTATAAAACCACTTGGATTCCTTCAACGATATCAAGTTCATTACTTTAAAGTTTTTTCGCTAAAAACCAGCCGTAGCCCTCCGTCATTTCAGAAAAGCAGCGCCTAGTATTCGTGCTATGTTTGTTGGCTTCCGTCAAGGCATAGTGTGCAGTAGCTATGTGTTACTTTTCTGTAGCATGGATATGCATTAATCTAAGACAGTCATGCAGCCTTATTGGCATCCGTCAAGGGCGAGTACGGGTGGGTCTAGATTAATCAGGATAATGATGGGTAGAACTTGACTTGCAACTTATGATTTGTTGGCATCCATCAAGGTCATGAGCTGCTTGGGGTAAAAATCATATCGGGAGTTTCAAACATACAGGAAACTTGCCAGGCTTGCGCATACCTTCTGGAGTGTGGTGACTTGAGTGGCTTTTATCAAGTTATCATGCGATAATAGTTGGATCCCGATTCCCACTGATGAGTAGGATTACTCCTCGGGTGATTCTGACTAATTCTCCTTTTAGGTTTGGAGGAGAATTCAAGGAAACAGTGGGAGCCATCCAGATTAGATAAAGTGATTATCCATTCTGATCTAGGTTAGAGTGCACGCTGAGTGTTTCTTTTCTCTCTCTCTCTCTGACAGCAACTATGACCCGACCCGAGACTATAACTCAATGACCAAGTTAAACCGAACTTTCTTATAAACACTGGCTTTTGGATTGTCCAAGTTGCATACATCATTGTAACTCCTTCTTTTACCCTTTGCTTTTCTTCAGAACACCCCGTATTACTACGAATATCCACTTCTATTGGATAAAACCATCGTATGGTTATATACAAACTCGAAGGAACTTATTCGAGGATGGTTTCCGGTTCTGGAGAAAATTAATAGGATTATTCAGTTGTCTTTTATCATTACCTTCTCTCAAGTTGTGAGGACTCCTAGGATTAGGAGGGGGTACACCTATAACTCTTATTGGATAGTCTTCTTCCAAAACATAGGCAGGTGCCAAAAGGTAGGGAATGAAGAAAACCAATTAGCCTAACTAGGGTGTGTAGAAGGCAATAAGTAAAGACATATAGAGGGATCAGAAGGAGGGCAAAGTAAAATGCGACTGCTATCATTCATGACCGAACAATGTATTTTCATCGCCACTCCTACAACACCTTTGTATTTCTCCAGAATAGCTCGTATCACTACGAACATCCACTTCCATTGGGTAAATCCATCGTATGGTTATATACGAACTCGAAGGAACCTTTTCGAGAATGGATTCTGGTTCAGGAGAAATAGGAATAAGGTTTATTCAGTTGTCTTTTATCATCACCTTCTCTCGGGTTGCAAGTACTCCTAAGATTAGGAGAGTACGCCTATTATGCTTATTGGACAGTCTTCTTCCAAACCATAGGCTGGTGCCGAACGGTAAGGAAAGTAGAAAACCACTTAGTTTAACGATGGTGTACGGAAGGTAATGACTAAAGACAAATAAAAGGATTTGGAGAGATGGCAACGAAATATACGGTTACAGTCATGAATCTGAATAATGGAAGAGGCATTACTAGGAATACCCGGAATCCCCTTCGAAACATTTTAATGTTTCAGTTTCACTATGCGTTGTTATTAGAAAACTGATTTCCTAATTAGATACTTACTCCAGGGTATGTATTTGCCAGGTCTGATTCTCACATATGTATGGTTTTACAGATAATGAGTGGGAGTAAGCTATTGGGAATTAGGTGATCATCCTCATTATATCGGAATTCGTTGTAATTAATGATATTTGAGGAAATCACCTGGGTACAGTTTTCAACCTACGACGCACAGGATTTGAGTTGTTCAACTCATCGGACTTATACAAAGTATTGTATGTTGTCCAGTGTCCATTAAGACAAAGGGGTTTTGGTCCTCGTACCATATTCTGTTTACTTATGACTTCTCAAGTTTAGGACAAGTGTTTTGTACAAATACAGGGTCCAAGTTTAAGTAGTTATAGGTATAAGAATAAAGTAAAGAACCAGGTGTCGCAAGTATCGGGGTTCTTCAAGGTGATCGAAAATGTAGATACTTGTGTATGGTATTCAGTTGACAGTAATGGTTTTGAGAAACTTGTTTCTCTTTCGGGTTACTCATAATTGGATGCACTCCTAAGTTGAGTAATGCTGATTGACCTCTCTCCATTTAGTTGACATGCACTGGAGACAGCTGCATGATTTGAATCTGGTTCCAATTAAATTAGCGCCTTTGTTTCTATATTAGATATATATAGAATCAATTTATATCTTAATGACGTTAAGGTATAGGGAGTCGTCCGGCTGATGCTTAAAACCAGAATCCGGATAAACTCAAGGCACGTTTCAGTAATGGCTGTTTGTGGGTTATCCCGGGCATTGATGAGGGTTAACTTTCTACCATCAGGAAGATCAATAGTGATATTGTTCTTGACTCGCCACAGTTTTAGTAAAATGTATTTTTGCAGAAAATGGTAGTGAGAGTATGGTAGAACTGGAAGTGATTCCAGAACCACAAACGATTACGGAAAATTTAATAGGACCTAAAGATTCAATCAGGATTGACATTCCATTAGCCACTGCTCAGATATGGAGGGTTACCTCAGGCACCCGAGAGGTACTTCGGTAGCCTCAAGGACGGTGACAGGGAAGTTCTTGTTTACCCAGACTTGACACTACTGTTGTTCCAGACTGCGAGACCCGGCAGGAGGATGAGTACAGCGTCATTCTAAACTAACTTTAGAAGTGCACGTGTATATGACTCTGCCAGAGAGTTGTCGTAATCAGTAGGAGCAGCGGAAGTGTAGTGGACAAGTAGCTTATGTCTATTTATAGACTAAAGCGGATATAGCGGAGATAGATCATCTAATTTTTGATATGGCAGTCATAAGTGCTTTGACTTCATCATAATAGGGGATGGATCTGTTAAGAAGATAGTAGGGTGTGATGTCTTGGTATTTAGGATGACATTCTCTTTATAGGAAGTGAAATTCCTATACTACAATCGGTTATACTTTGGTTGTCACACAGTGTTTTCTCCACATTGGTTATGGATATTATATCAGGCACTCTGGTAACTAGATCTATGGTTTTAGATCTAGATTTTAGAAGTGTCCAAATCTGGCTACTTAGACAGTATTTTAGAATGGACGGCTTCTGGCATGGTGGTGAACCTGCAGGTGAAGGAGTCACCCTCTCTAAAGGTGTCTTACAGACTAAAGGGAGAGGGATGTGCATGATTGATATATCACTTTCTTAGGCAATTGAGTCAATCGTGACATGTCAAGTACCACACCAGATGTTGTTTTTGCACTAGATGCAATAAGTTGATATATTAATCCAATCTTGGAGAAAAACTAATGGAAGCGGTTTATGAACATAAGTGGATGTTCTAGGGATTTGATAACGGCGGCCTCCTTTGAGAGAAGGTTATCATTCCAGGCTTCCAAGGTGACCTGGATGACAGAGTAACTGTCAGAGTTATAGTTTTACCTCTGACAAGGGGCAGTAGTTTGGACAGGTAGTCCAAGAGGATACAGAGGAAGGCATGGTGCAGTATACTAATTAACTTCAGTAGACGATACAGTGTAAGAAATTTGCTGGATTTGGAGTTCATTTGTGAACTGGGTCCCATCAGATATCCAGAAATATTCTATGATAGGTATTGCTCATTTCGGGAGATAATTTTCTCCGCGAAGTTGAGATAAAGAGAGACATAGAAAGAAACACTGGAGCGTATCCACTCACTGAGGCTATTTCTCGAACGCAATAGCTTTACAAACGAGTTTTGTGAAACAGATTAGTAGAGGAGTTGGGTGTTCGGTATCACACTGGCTATGAGTACGCGACATCGCAATAAATTAGCCTTAAGTGCAAGTGGGAGATTGTTGGCTATAGTGCCCTCAAGGCAATTATCATAGTCGCAGGTATGTGATCATGATGATTGAGCGAGGACCTGTACCGATAAAACAGTCTTACTCGAGATGATAGTATGCTATCTGGTTTGTCTTTATCATCATATGTTGATAAAGCCCATAAGATTCTTGCTTGACTGCCAGCACTGTGATGGGGATCAAATACGTGGGAGCTGGGGGTCTATAAGCACGTCCTTAAATGTCCCTAGTCGTGGGAGTATCGAGACTGGGCATCGATACTCCAGTGTAGACTGGTGTATACTTATCTAGACCCTGACGAGGGGCGGTGGCCGGTCTCACAAGCCATTGGTATCAGTTGTTCACCTAAGATTGTATACAGGTGCTCATTGGGTTATGAGTACACTGGACGGACTCGCCGGGAACATGCTAGTTGGTATTATACCTATAGTCAGATAGCAGTTCCCTGGTGACATGTGTACAGGTTAGTCTGTCGACCTGAGATCGTCATTTATCTCGTGTGAGTTCCCACTGTGCTTTGATTACTACCCTACCATGGCTCAAAGGAGTCGTGCAAACAGGTTTTAGTTAGGTAAAGTCCCGAGCCACATGGAGGCAGTGAGCGGATCGTCGGGGATTCGTCTCTCTCGGTATTGGGGGTTGATGTCGCGTAGTGCACAGGTGGCTATCACTAGAAATCCTCGGCCGGGGTATTGAGAATTACCGATCCAGGATTGATAGTTTCTCAGGTAGTGATGGGTTTCATACCGACACGAATTATCTCGTTGTTATGGTTCTGACTTTATCCACCCCCCCAGACTCGATATGCGATACTCTTAGACGAAAAGACCGGACTGTACGGATGTTGTCACTGACAGGCTCAGTAGGGATTTGGATGAGTTTGCTCATCGACCTTTCTTTCGCTCAATACCTGGGTAGCCGTTACGTACAGCTAGTGCCGCTGACGTGCTTGTGGTTAAACCCACTGCCGGCGTATTGACGAGTCTTTAGAGTCCCACAAAGATGGTTTTCATGGAACAGGCGATATGGTGTAGGTGACGTATGTTGATACATACAGGTGTCCGATTAAATGTCTCCACGGACTGCGCAGACATTAATCGGACGGTTGATGATACTAGCGGCTTAGGATTAAGCCAGATTGTTAAATCAAGTTTTGATTTAATAATTTACATAAGTATTTATATATATGTATTCTAGTATTATTGCTCGCTATTTTTTCTCTCTCTTTGTGTATTCGTATTTTCGTACGAATACGCGTATGTGTATTTCGATACATGTACCGGGAAGCATTCCGTATTTATACGGAATGGCTTCCTGAAGATGCCACCTCATTATTGATTTTCTTTTGAAAATCATTTTATTTATAATGAGGTGGAAATGGTGACATGGCATAGGCATGGGTCTTGGTCAAAGCATGGTATTTTACATGTAGTGATTGGTATGGTTGTCATTTCTTTATTGCTTTAATTGGATAAGATTTTTGGGTGCATGATTGGGGCATGAGAGAGGGGGCCAGCCACTATATAGTGGCAATTTGGTTGCTCATTTTTTGATGATGGATTTTTGGTGCCCTACACACTCTCTCACTCTCATACTCATACATCCAAAAACACTTAGCCAATTTCTAAGCTCATGCCTTCCATGTTTTTCCATCACCTCCCCATCTTCTATAGTTTCTCCATGAACAATTTTTGTATGAGAGAAAATCATGGTGAGTCTATCCTATACCCCCACTCTCCACTACTAGTGATTTTGGAGGGTCGGTTGGTCCGCTTGGAGAACCTGGAGCTTGCGCCATTTCCCTCGGGTGGATCATCGAAGATGAAGGAAGACTGGTGATCAAAGTCGATCCGCATCACTAGGAGCCTGGAAATGGTTGAAGACCCGAAGGACTTGGTTCATTAGGTATAACCATTCTATCTCCTTTTGTTAGCTTGCTAGTTTTAGGGTTAATGGTTTCGATCTTGGAAATCGGGTAATGGTAGCGCTGGGTTTTAGAAAAATTTTATTCCGCATTTGGCCATGGTTCGATGGCCGGGGCGCTCCCATAACCCAACAGTTGGACCAATAGGAGACCACCCTGCAAGTACGAGCCCATTCCCTCACCTTTTGGCCGAGCTCGTCGGATTTGCGGGCAATGTGGCCGGCCAAAGTTTGGTGTCTGGTGCCTATGTTTGGTATGTAGCTCATATACTCCATATACAACACCCTATACTTGCTAGTTTAGCTCCTTTTTACCTGAAATGAAATCTGGGAGCACATTGGAGTGTTTTTGGCTATGTTTTCCGTATTTTGGAATTCTTGGTTTTAGTGTTCGATATTATATTGGGTCGTTGGATGTTTGTACGTCAACGACGAGGGTTGTTTGGTCGTTTTTGCATGCGCAGACTATAGGTTTTAACCTATGAGCGCACCGTGTGCCGTATTGGTTTTCCGGATTCGATTTTAATGGTATTGCGACTGTGTATGCATTGTAGGTACCTTCGCGTGGATTCCGAGACGACGAAGCACATCGACTAGGGCTGAACAAGGAGTTCCACAGGTGAGTGGATCTATATCTACGGGGGAAGTCGGGTGGATGGCGTATAGCACCCCCGCAAATTTTGATGGAAACCGATATATATGATATGGTTAGTGAAATATATTCTAGGAACCTATGGATGTGATTAAAGGTTTAGTGTGACATGATATGAAAGAAATGATGTCTCGGATTGATACATATATAAGGATAGGGTAAGTGAACGCAAATTACGATATATAGATAGGTAATGCACGAGAATAAGTATGAGATTTAGAGTAGCTGTCACGATCCAAAATTGGCACGTGATGGCCATTAAACTACGCAACGTCTACAGGCGTAGCGCAATTTAAGTAAGCCAAAAACCCAGCAATCTAAACCATCAAAAGTAGTAAGTGATAAGAACATTGTTAAAACTTGTAAAAATCTCGAGTACAAATTCTTTAAAGTCCAATTTAGTTTCTTAAAAATTTTGGTAGCACCTCCTTTATAAAAACTAACCCTAAAAATAGGTACAACATAAATATAAGTAAAGAATCCCTAACGGGAGCAAAATCAATGCCCAAAGGTGGAAACAATCACCACAACAGATATACGACGCTGCAGCAAAGAAATAAAAGACGATATAAATAAAAACTGCATAAAAGACCTCCAAGTCACAAAATAACATACAATATCGTCCTCACATCAAGTCTCTAAGTCATACATGAAAGTGGTAGATGGAGAGTACATGGTACAAAGATAACAATAAACAACATCGGATAGCCGCAAAAGCCACCTATAGAAAAACTGCGCGCAGTCAGCCGAAGCGGTATCCGCTGCAAAAGATGATACGAAAGATGAAAAAGCCTGCCTCGACTACTCTGAGGAACAACCTGCAAAACACTGTGGCACAACGGGAGTGAGTTGCCAACTCGTGAATAGTAAATAACATATGCAGGTAATCCCAAGTATGCACGTACAACGCGAATCTAAGATATGCAAGCTAATAGCAATAAATGGTCATATGTATGTAATAGTCATGAAAGGTACTCTAGCAGGTACAACTAATACATGAACCAATAATATGACAATATGTATATGCAACAATCATGAAAGGTACTCTATCAGGTATAACTAATATATGAAGCAATAATATGATAATATGTATATGCAACAGTCATGAAAGGTACTCTATCAGGTACTACTAATACATGAAGCAATGCATATAAAATAAATGCGGAGTATGGGGTAAAACATGTCATCCTCACGGAATTCTGACTTCGTGATAGGACCAAAGTCCATCAAGACAGTCCAAATCCCAAATTTCCTCAAATCAGCCCCCAAATTGGCTCTCATATCCTGTAAATCTCATATATCTTGAGTGTCCAATATCAAGTAATCTCATATATCATATATCCAATATCAAGTAAATCTCATATATCCTGAGTGTCCAATTTCAAATAATCTCATATATCCAGTGTCCAATATCAAGTAATCTCATAAATCCAGTGTCTAATATAAAGTAGTCTCATAAATGACTAAGTATATTTGCATGAATCATTATGATGATGTATATAAATTAGATATTTATACATATAGATTAGCATCCCTTTCCACTAATATATATATATATGCATATATAACAGCGTTGTTGTTGTTGTTGTTGTATGCATATATAACAGCGTCCCATTCCACTGTTATATATACCTAGGAGTAAAAATATCATGAAAACATGTGTCAAGCATCAACACATAAATACAGATCTATCAGGTGTTGTCACCACGGCTGGCCCCTGATAGGTACGTATCATACGCTATCCCGAAAACTCGAGTGCCTAGCTCTGACACTCGAAATTCGACGTATCCATACGTACATGACTCCGGTCGGTATCCCCACGATAACCGCCGAGTCATAGGTACTGTCACCGGTAGATATGGTTCGCCTACTAACTCATCGTCAACTCCACGAAATTCTTGCCCCGGGGTACCTCCGGGCCCCACCAAGTACTCGCAGATGGCCCCCTCCGTTCCTCGCATGGAGTATATATATATCAGAACCGATAAATCTCATGGTGGATGCTGAAATATAATATCAAGAGAAACCAGGTTTTTCAAATAATGCATATTTTCATGAAACTACCATGGTCCTCAAATCCAGAAAACATCATGAAAAATCCATAACTCAATGAGAAAATCCATGAATATAATATATGCAACAGAAAAATGTAATGTGGGCATATAAAGGAAAAGCGGCTATTTAACTGCAACAAGTTAATATATATATCATGCGGTTCCTGATTTGTATGTCAAAGAATAATATATAACCGCAATCAAGAACGACGTCGCTTGGTAGCTAGCCGGTGAGTACGGGTCGGTCCACAGGGATTTTGTGTTTTCCTGTTCGCTCAAACGAGTTAATTCCGATAGGTGCCGGATTGATTATTTCTACAACCTAAATTGATTTATACTAAGATTATCTAGATTTAAGTCTTGCTAGGGTTAGGTCTAAGGTAAGTTGGGAGATTGAAGGTTTCCTCACCACTTTCAATGCCCTATTTTAGATCTATTAGGTGTTATAGTAATTATCAATAAAAGGGATTAGTACCATCGGGAAGAAACAGTGTTTCTTCCTCTAGGGACTTGTCCTTCCTTTATCGATCCTTACCCTAACCTCAAAGGAAAACATACACAACCGGTCCTTTATACTACGGTATCACCGTTACCTCGAGGGGTAAGGTGCCGCAGGGAGCGGTGTGTGCATGTATGCATGGAGTTCTAATTATTATGTGTGATGGGGTAAGAAAGGGGTGAGAGATCTCATCTCTCAAACCTTTCCCCAAAGCTAACCCTAACAAGCGAGGAGACCACTCCCTCATTAGGGAATTTAATGACATTCTAAATTAAAAGTAAACTAAGGCAATGAAAATAAAGGAACTTACTAATTTTTATTGACGGCTCTTTCCAAACATCAACACAGTACAGATCTGAATTTATGAAATTAAAAGAGGCATGACCTCAAAAAGGTTTTTCAGGTTCTATTTATAGATTCATAGAAACCCTAGGTTACAATCGCGTCATGTCTGCTTTTACAAAAATACCCCCTAAGAAAAAGACCTAGTCAACGCACGCGCACCGCCAATAGTTTCTGCGTTGACACGGGTACTACATGGCCGCGGAACCGCGGCCAAACCCAACGTTTGGCCGCGGATCCGCGGCCGTATATGGAGCTTGGTGCTTCAATTTTCTTGGGGTTGTTTCAGCTGCATTTGGATACTTGTTTCTTCAGGACTTTCTTCACAATATCTTCTGGTTCTCTTCCAGATCTTTCCAGTGAACATTGTAGTAGACTTTTGCCGTTGCTTCGTGACGAAGTCTTGAACCTTGCACTGCCTTGTACTTTGTGAACTGATCTTCGTGTAGGCTTGATCAAGATTCCAACATTTATTGGTTGTAGTCTCACTTTTGTATCGTCTTTTGTCTTTTTCACTGTTTTTGTCGCGAGAATCTTTAACCTGCAACTAAGTAGCAGACATGGGTCAAAATCACCTGTTTATTTGTAAAATAACTAGGACTGGGGAATATAATAATGTAATATTATGATATGAACAAATACCCCCAAACTTATCTTTTGCTCGTCCTCGAGCAAACCTAGTTTTTATTCTCAACAAAAACCTAACCTCACTTTCGCAGGGAAACGCGATTGCACTGAGCTCGTGCAACAAGCCGTTAAACCTCTAGGTGTCCCTAGTAGGAGGAGTGTTGTCTCCTAAGGGTTTTCAGCGGATACTACCGACAAAATCCTATGAATTCGGCCTATTATCTTTTATTCTCTAATTAAGTTTTCTAACAAGGAATTCTATTATCTTCGACTCATAAATTATCCACCCATATTCTTCACGCTTACTTATTATTCAACTTAAGATTGTATATATTCTTATGAATTTACATAGCTTTTGGCATCTCTTAAGTTTTCCTTCTAGGGTTCCATCTCAACTTAGGAAATTTTATCATCTCTACTAAAGATTCAAGTCCTATTCTTCATTCCTATCTCTAATCTAAACCCCAATCACATACCCATACGTGTGTGTATAAATTACCCCTACACTTGGAAATTCAAATCAAGCAATCAAACTCTTGTCCGTCATCCAAAGCACTTCTTAATTGGTGAATTTTTTAGATGAATTTCGCTCACACATCCTGTAAGTCCGCGGCGGCGCCCCGGCCGTCGATCCAACGCCGGAAATGCGGAAACGAAAAACTTTGCAAACTAGCAAACCGGCACCACCGCGCACTTTTCAGCCGGATCGGGCCATTAACCTAACTATTAGCAAACTAAAAGATGGGTGAAGAGATATACCAAGCGATCCGTGTCCTTCGGTATTCGTCTCCACTCCGATCTCCCGCGGAATCTCCGTCCGTCACGTCCTCGTCGGAAAGGGCACCATGTAGCCAAATACTTTTACGGGCTCCCACCTCTGGACCGAGGCAACTCAGGCGTGAAGTTGGCTAGACGACGCGTCCAAGGTTTGCTGTAGACAAGTGTAGAATCCATGTATCTTTGGGGTTTAGTGTAGTTGCCATGATGGAGGAATCAATATGAACTTTGGAGAGGTGAGAAGGATTTTGTGAGTAAGGAGAATGAGATAATCAAATTTCCCTCATACAAAATGAAAAAACTCTCTCTTCCTCTCTCAATGTGTGGCCGGCCCCCTCTCTCTCAAAGAAATGGTGGAGGGAAAAAACAAAACAAGAAGAGAGGTGAGTATAGGAAAAGAGAATGGGTGGCCATAAGTAAATATGATGATGACAAAGTCATCTCAATTTCAAATCAACTCAAATCTCAATAAAGAAAGCCATCATGAAAAAGCAAAGATGCTTAACCTTTCATAATGCCGCAAATGCAAGAAACCCCTCCACAAAAAGTTATTTGCAAACTTGCAAATAACCCCCTCCATCGGAAAGTCCGGCTACGAAGGAACAAAAGAAAACTGGCCGGAACGGAATGCAAACTGGCAACTTAAGAAAACTGATCCCGTAGTAAATTACAGGAAAACCCCGCTACTGCATATACATGCCCGCATTTGTATTTCTACTGAACACAAATGCAAAGAGACAAAATCTACACTGTCTAATACTAGGATCCGGCTTAAGCCAAAGCCGGCTAGTAAAATCCGTCCGATCACGATCCGTGCAATACCGCACGTATCTGATCGAACCCTGCCATATCTCCATACGGCCTCTCCAGCGTTTCGCCCGAAACCTGAGTAACTGAGTGTGGTGGACTCTAAAGACTCGTCAATACTATGGCTGCGGATTTAACCACTAGCACGTCAGAGGTATCAGCCATACGTGACGGGCCACCAGCTATTGACCAAAAGGGACGTCGATGAGCGAACTCATCCTGACACCCTACAGAGCCTGTCAGTGACAATATCCGTACAGTCCGGTCCGTTCGTCTATGAGCATCGCATGGCGGGCCTAGTGGGTTGGTAAAAGTCAGACCACCAATAGCGATACAAGTCTTGTCGGAGTCTAGCCCAGAACACCCTGAGATACTACTGGAATACCTACCAGCAAATCTCCTACCTTGGCCAAGGACTTTTCATGTTCTGGCTCTCCTAGACACAGCGCGACCTCACCCCCAATACCGGGAGAGACGAACCCCTGTAGATCCGCTCACTGCCTCCATGTGACTTGGGACTGTACCCAACTAAAACCTGTTTGCACGTCTCCTTTGAGCGTGGTAAGGTAGTAATCAAAGCACAGAGGGAACTCACACGAGACGAATGACGATCTCAGGTCGATAAACTAACTTGTACACATGTCACCAGGGAACTGCTATCTGACATCTGGTATAATCCCAACTAGCAGGTTCCCGGCGAGTCCTGTCCGGTGTACTCATAACCCAATGAGCACCTGTATACATCTTAGGTGAACCAACTGACACCAGTGGCTTGTGAGACCAGCCACCGCCCCTCGTCGGGGTCTCGACTGTATACACTAGTCTACTCTGGAGAATCAATGCCCTGTCTCGAAACTCCCACGACTAGGGACCTTTTAAGGATGTACTTATAGACTCCAGCTCTCACGTATATGATCGCCCTCATTCTGCTGGTAGTCAAGCAAGAATCCTAGGGACTCTATCAACATGTAATAGCGACTCATAAGGTCACCTAAAGCAGTACACGATGATAAAGATAAACCAGATAGCATACTATCATCTCGAGTAAGACTGTCCTACCGGCATAGGTCCTCCTCAATCATTGCAATCACGTGCCTGTGATCCAATAATTGACTCTGAGGGCACTATATCCAACAATCTCCCACTTGCACTCAAGGCTAATTATTGCGATGTCGCATACTCAAAGCCCGTGTGATACCGAACACCCAACTCCTCTAATAGTCAGTCTCACAAAGCACGTTTGCGAAACTATTGCTTTCGAGGAATAGCCTCAGTGAGTGGATCCGCTGTGGTGATTCTTTCTATGTCTCTCTATATCTCAAGTTCGCGGAGAAAGCCATCTCCCGAAATGAGCAATACCTGTCTTAGAATGTCTGGATGTCTGATAGGACCTAGCTCATAAATGAACTCCAAATCCAAACTTCTTAGACTGTATCGTCAACTGAACTCAATCTGTATCCTGCGCCATGCCTTCCCTCAGTATCCACCTGGACCACCTGTCCAAAATACTGCCCCTCGTCAGAGGGAAAACTATTACTCTGACAGCTACTCTGCCATCCAGGTCACCTTGGAAGCCTGGAATGATAACCGTCTCCTAAAAGTGGCTGCCGTTATCGAATCCCTAGAACATTAACTTATGTTCTAAAGCTGCTTCCGATTGTTTCTCCAGGATTGGATGAATATCAACTTATTGCACCTACTGCAAGAACAACATCTGGTGTGGTACTTGACATCTCATGATTGACTCAATTGCCTAAGCAAGTGATCTGCCAATCATGCGTATCCCTCTCCCCTTTAGTCTGTAAGACACCTTTAGAGAGGGTGACTCCATTACCTGCAGGTACACTACCGTGCCAGGAGTCGTTCATTCTAAGTACTCATAGAATGTTGTCAAAGTACCCAGATTGGGAAACCACCCAAATCTAGATCTAAAACCATAGATCTAGTAACCAGAATGTCTGATATAACATCCAATTCCTTATGTGGAGAAACCACTGTGTGACGACCAAAGTATAACCGATCGTAGTATAGGAATATCACTTCCTACTCTGTGTATGTCATCCAAATACCAGGACATCATACCCTACTACCTTCTCAACAGATCCATCCCCTATTCTGATGAAGTCAAACATATGACTGTCACATCAGAAATAGATGATCTATCTCCGCTATATCTGCTTTAGTCTATAAATAGACATAAGCCTAATGTCCACCAATGCTTCCGCTGCTCCCACTGACAACGACAACCCTCTGGCAGAGTCATATAGACGTACACTTCTAAAGCTAGTTCAGAACGACGCTATACTCATCCTCCTGCCGGGTCTCACAGTCTGGAACAACAGCAATGGCAAGTCTGGGTAAACAAGAACCTCCCTGCCACCTTCCTTGAGCATACCGAAGTACCTCTCGAGCGCCTGAGGTTACCCACCATATCTGCGGAGTGGCCAATGGAATGTCAAACCAGATTGAATCTTTAGGTTCTTATCAAATATTTAGTAATTGTTTGCGGTTCTGGAATCACTTCCAGTTCTACCATACTCCCACTACTGTTTTCTGAAAAAATCCATTTTTGTTAAAACTGTGGCGAGTCAAGAACAATATCACTATTGATCTTCCAGATGGTAGAAAGTCAACCCTCGTCATAGCCCTGGTCAACCCACAAACAGCCATTACAGAAACGTGCCTTGAGTTATCCAGAGTCTGGTTTTAAGAATAAGCTGGACAGCTCCCCGTACCTTAACAAAGTCAAGATTTGAACTGTTCTATATCCAATATAGAAAAAGAGGCACTGATTTAATTGAACCAGATTCAAATCATGCAGCTGTCTCCAGTGCATGTCAAGGAAGGAGGCCGATCAGCGTTACTCAACTTAGGAATACTTCCAATTATGACTAACCTGAAAGAGAAGCTAGTTCTCTTAATCATTACTATCAACTGAATACCATACACAAGTATCTACATCTTCGATTTCCTTGAAGAATCCCGATACTTGCAACACCTGGTTCTCTACTTTACTCTTATACCTATAACTTCTCAAAACTTAGACCCTGCGTTTCTACGAAACACTTGTCTAAGAACTAGAGAAGTCACAAGTAAGCCGAATATAGTACGAGTACCTACCCCTCTGTCCTAATGGACATTGGACAACATACAATACTCTGTATAAGTCCGCTGAGTCTAATGACTCATTCACTGTGTGCCGTAGGTTGAAAACTGTACTTATGGTTGAGAAGGATTACACCGCTTTTCAATGCTCCCTACCTAACCATCCACTGATATAGGTAAATGTCATAGACATAATTTCAAAAGGTATATCTCACTCTATAAAAATAGACGTGCAGATATATCAATTTGAAATTGGTGCATAACAACGGATATTCAAAACCAAATATTTGTCGTCCGGCAAACAACCCAGGTGACTTCCTCAAATATCACCAATTACAACGAATTTCGATATAATGAGGATGATCACCTAATTCCCAATAACTCACTCCCACTCATCATCTGTAAAACCATACAGATGTGAGAATTAAACCTGGTAAATACATACCCTGGAGCAAGTGTCTAATTGGGAAATCAGTTTTCTTTTAACAGTACACAGTGAAACTGAAACACTAAAATGTTTCGATGGGGTATCCTGGTATTCATAGTAATGCCTCTTCCATTATCCAGATTCACAACTGTAACCGTATAATTCTTTGCCACTTCTCCAAATCCCTTTTTTATTTCTTTAGTCATTACCTTCTGCACACCCCTTTAGGCCAAATGGTTTTCTTCCTTCCCTACCGTTCGACACCAGCCTATGGTTTGGAAGAAGACTATCCAATAAGCATAATGGGTGTACTGTCCTTATCCCAAGAGCACTCGCAATGCGAGAGAAGGTGAAGATAAAAGACAACCGAATAAACCTTATTCCTATTTCTCCTGAACCAGGATCCATCCCCGAACTGGAACAAATTCCTTTCGAGTTCGTATATAACCATACGATGGATTATCCAATAAGCTTGGGATCTTCGTAGTGATAGGGAGTGTCCTGGAGAAATACAAAAGTGATTTAGGATTGGCGAAGAAATACTTGGTTTGGTCGTGAATAGCAGTCGCAATTTAATTTGCCCTCTTACTAATCCCTTTCTTTGTCTTTACTTAATACCTTCTGTACACCGTTTAGGCTAATTGGTTTTCTTCATTCCCCACCGGTCGGCACCAGCCTAAGGTTTGGAAGAAGCTATCCAATTTGCGTAATAGGTGTGCTATCTCATAAACCATGGAGTACTCGCAACCTGAGAGAAGGTAAAAGGAAAAGACAACTGAATAGTCCTATTCGTTTTCTCCAGAACCAGAAACCATCCTCGAATAAATTCCTTCAAGTTCGTATATAACCATACGATGGTTTTGTCCAATGGAAGTGGACGTTCGTAGTAATACGGGGTGTCCTGGAGAAAAGGGTAAAAGTAGGAGTGGCAATGAGGTTTGCAAATCTGACAATCCAAAAGCCAGTGTTAAGAAGGTTCGGTCAACTTGGTCACTGAGTCATAGTCTAGGGTCGGGTCAATGGTCGCTGCCAAAGAGAGAGAGAAAAGAAACACTCAGCGTGCACTCTAACCTAGATCAGAATGGTTATCACTTTATCTAATCTGGAGACCTCCCACTGTAACGTCAAATTCTTACCCAAACCTGAAAGAAGAATTAGCCGGGATCACCCGAGAAGTAAACCAACTCATCAGTGGGAATCGAGATCCAACTATCATCGCATGATAACGTGACGGAATCCGCTCACGTTATCACACTCCAGAAGGTATGCACATATCTGGCAAATTTCAGTTCTTTTGAAACTCCCGATGTGGATTTTTGCCCCATGCACTTATGACCTTGACGAAGGCCAACAAATCATAAGTTACATGTCAAGTTCTACCCGTCATTGTCCAGGTTGATTTGAACCCACCCGTACAATCCCTTGACGAAGGCCAACAAGGCTATACGACTGTCCCAAACCAACGCATCTATCTATGCAGCAGAAAGGTAACAAGCAGCTACCATACACTATGCCTTGACGAAGGCCAACAAACATAACATGAATACTACGTGCTACCCGTCTGAAACGACGGAGGGCTACGAATGGTTTCTGGCAAAAACCTTTAACGTAATGAACTTGATATCGTTGAAAGAACGGATAGCTTTTTAGAAAAATATAGTAACGAAAACCTTCGCTAAAGAGGTCACTCCCGGTGAAGGGTTCTCAGCTCTTTCCCCGTAGAATGAGGTGTAGGATATTCCAACTGAATACCACGATGCAAAGCAAAAGTAATCGGCTATAGTGAAGTTATTGCCCTGACGCAAACTTTTTTCCAAGGGGTCACTCCCGGTGAAGGGATCTCGGCCCTTGCCTCGTCGACTGAGGAGCAGGATATTCTAACTGAATACCACTATGCAAAAGAAAAGAGAACGCCCTTGCAATAACAGCTTTTTGAAAAAGTGTTCCAACAACATCAAAATAGGTTTGTTTATCTTGCATTGATCCGAATCAACGCAGTCCCATCAATTGATCACACCAATAAAAAGAACGAAAATAATGATGTACGTATATGCCGTCCGCATTCGCCACAGGGTCCCGTCATCACCCGTTAGGTTACTTAACTAACGACATAGCGGGGACTGGACTAGCGCAGATGCAAAACATATACAACATCTACTAGTATATATATAATATATAATTTTCGCTCCAGGCATGATAAAATGCAACATCACAGAAATGTACAGCATCACAGATCAATACAGATATCTGGGATCCCCGGGTTTCATAGTGCCGCTACCGAAACCCGACGTTCCCCTGGTCGTGTGGATAGCGTGTGCAATGAAATCCTAGACCCCTACGGGCGCGGCAAGTTACCCGCCAAAACCTGAAGCGAGGCAGCCCCCTTCAGCAACGTGAATGGACCACCCAGCACTTCACGGAATCCGGTAACTTGGGCACCCCTCCTGGGCCAACCTGTACCCCCTACGAGTGCGGCGAATAGTCTGCCAATTCTAGAGTAAAGCCCCCTCCGTCTCAACGCCATGAGATGCGGGCTCGTTGCACTCTAGAACCCGGCTATCCTTGCACCCCTCCGCGGGGTAATCCTAGTACAGAAAGTAAAATATATATACAACGGGTACATCGACCGCAACCTGGTCGTTCCCCAAAAGAATAGTACAAACAGGCAGTGACGGCAGTCCACATGTCGGACGCTCGCCCCGCAATATCAAATGTACATATAAAACAAAACTGTACTAACATTGCATCCAGGCTATCCCCCACGACCGATCCGCAACATCACAGCACAATACAGAACATCAACGTGAATGTCACGTTCGCAAATCCGTCTAAAAGGGCTATAGCAGTTAGACAGGATTTACCGATCGAATGACATTCACGGTCGCAGATATAATGTAAATACAGTGAAATAGCATGTTTAAAATATTCGATCGAACAAATTTATCGAAGTGGGCCCCAAGCACTACTGTAGCACTCACAGAAAATCTGGGCCCAAAAAGAATATCCCAAAACCCCTATTTCCAACTCAAAAGCTATCTGCAAAATTTTGGTCAAATGATCAGTTAAAAGCGCAGCGGAACCGCGGCCAAAGCATGGGTTTTGCCGCGGTTCCGCGGTTATATGGTGAGATCTCGCGACCAAATTTTCATAGAGTGCTTAGATTTCCATGCACAGTATTCTGCAACAACCTGAAAAATATTTGGAGCTGAAAACATTTCGACAGAGAACACATGTGCATTGGAAAATATGGTTTTTAGGGATTTCTGTTCGATCGAGTTCTAAACATGCTAGAGCAAGCTAGGCTAGGTTAATGGCGTGGCTCTGATACCAATGTAAGTCCGCGGCGGCGCCCCGGCCGTCGATCCGACGCCGGAAATGAGGAAACGAAAAACTTTGCAAACTAGCAAACCGGCACCACCGCGCACTTTTCACCCGGATCGGGCCATTAACCTATCTACTAGCAAACTAAAAGATGGGTGAAGAGATATACCAAGCGATCCGTGTCCTTCGGTCTTCGTCTCCACTCCGATCTCCCACGGAATCTCCGTCCGTCACGTCCTCGTCGGAAAGGGCACCACATAGCCAAATACTTTTACGGGCTCCCACATCTGGACAGAGGCAAGTCGGGCGCGAAGTTGGCTAGCCGACACGTCCAAGGTTTGCTGTAGACATGTGTAGAATCCATGTCTCTTTGGGGTTTAGTGTAGTTGCCATGATGGAGGAATCAATATGAACTTTGGAGAGGTGAGAAGGATTTTGTGAGCAAGGAGAATGAGATAATCAAATTTCCCTCATACAAAATGAAAAAACTCTCTCTTCCTCTCTCAATGTGTGGCCGGCCCCCTCTCTCTCAAAGAAATGGTGGAGGGAAAAAACAAAACAAGAAGCGAGGTGAGTGTAGGAAAAGAGAATGGGTTACCATAAGCAAATATGATGATAACAAAGTCATCTCAATTTCAAATCAACTCAAATCTCAATAAAGCAAGCCATCATGAAAAAGAAAAGATGCTTAACCTTTCATAATGCCACAAATGCAAGAAACCCCTCCACAAAAAGTTATTTGCAAACTTGCAAATAACCCCCTCAATCGGAAAGTCCGGCTGCGAAGGAACAAAAGAAAACTGGCCGGAACGGAATGCAAACTGGCAACTTCAGAAAACTGATCCTGTAATAAATTACGGGAAAACCCCGCTACTGCATATACATGCCCACATTTGTATTCCTACTGAACACAAATGCAAAGAGACAAAATCTACACTGTCTAATACTAGGATCCGGCTTAAGCCAAAGCCGGCTAGTAAAATCCGTCCGATCACGATCCGTGCAATACCGCACGTATCTGATCGAACCCTGCCATATCTCCATACGGCCACTACAGCGTTTCGCTCGAAACCTGAGTAACTGAGTGTGGTGGACTCTAAAGACTCGTCAATACTATGGCTGTGGATTTAACCACTGGCACGTCAGAGGTATCAGCCATACATGACGGGCCACCAGCTATTGACCAAAAGGGACGTCGATGAGCAAACTCATCCTGACACCCTACTGAGCCTGTCAGTGACAATATCCGTACAGTCCGGTCCTTTCGTCTATAAGCATCGCATGGCGGGCCTAGGGGGTTGGTAAAAGTCAGACCCCCAATAGCGGTACAAGTCGTGTCGGAGTATAGCCCAGAACACCCTGAGATACTACTGGAATAGCTACCAGCAAATCTCCTGCCTTGGCCAAGGACTTTTCATGTTCTGGCTCTCCTAGACACAGCACGACCTCACCACCATTACCGGGAGAGACGAACCCCAGCAGATTCGCTCACTGCCTCCATGTGGCTCGGGACTGTACCCAACTAAAACCTGTTTACACGTCTCCTTTGAGCGTGGTAGGGTAGTAATCAAAGCACAGTAGGAACTCATACAAGACAAATGACAATCTCAGGTCGATGAACTAACCAGTACACATGTCACCAGGGAACTACTATCTGACATCTGGTATAATCCCAACTAGTAGGTTCCCGACGAGTCCTGTCCGGTGTACTGATAACCCAATGAGCACCTGTATATATCTTAGGTGAACCAACTGACACCAGTGGCTTGTGAGACCGGCCACCGCCCCTCGTCGGGGTCTCGACTGTATACACTAGTCTACTCTAGAGAATCGACGCCCTGTCTCGAAACTCCCACGACTAGGGACCTTTTAAGGATGTGCTTATAGACTCCAGCTCTCACGTATATGATCGCCCTCATACTGCTGGTAGTCAAGCAAGAATCGTAGGGGCTTTATCAACGTGTAATAGCGACTTATAAGGTCACCTAAAGTAGTACATGATGATAAAGATAAACTAGATAGCATACTATCATCTCGAGTAAGACTGTCCTACCGGTATATGTCCTCCTCAATCATTGCAATCACGTGCCTGTGATCCAATAATTGACTCTGAGGGCACTATATCCAACACATCCTTCATGCGATCGTTAATACTTCTTGAGGTACCAACAACCGATTTCAAAATGTGTTTGCACATTAAAGCGTAATTCCTAGTCTTGCAACACCTAAGGCTTTAGCAGTGACTCCCAAACCAGTTGGTCTAAGGCACTAGGTGATGAAGCACCCTCGCTAAATATTTTTCTATTTTTGCAGCCTTAAGTAATTACAAAAACCAGTGTTCATTTTTTTCTTTATTCACACTTGTAGTTTTTCGTACTAAGGACTTTAGACAAGAGCATTTTAAGGTCTCTTCTACTATTCCAAGTTTCAAGGTCCGTGTTTATGCAAATTTGTAGGGTATACATTTTCAGAATCCAGACTTAAGATTAGGAATTATTTTCCAAACATACACTTTAATAAAAACATCAATACTCTTTCCTTGTTTTAACTTAGCCCAAGAAGTCAACTCAAAATTTGCCTATTTCTAAATAAACTACAAAGGCATATACTTTCTACTGTTAAACTTTAAGAAAGGTTATTTTTAGGGTTTTTAATTTACTAAGTCTAGATCTAGTTGTTCCTAGCTAGTTAACCTTTTTGTCAAACTCAAGACAATTATGGCCAAAATTGAATACTTTAATTTTATAATTTTATAAATTTTTCAATTTTTATGGGTTTTAAAATAAGTATACAAATGCAAAAATATACACATGAATGCGAAGGAAGAAGGCTTACCGAGCATACCCTCAAACTTAAACTTGACAGTGTCCTCACTGTCATGCTACACCAAGAGGGTCAAAATGTCGGCACTCCTCTGTTTATTTATTTATAATTTTTTTTATTGTTAAAAGAAAAACAAAAATATATATACAGAAAGGCCCCCCCAAACTTCATTGAAATAATGTTATACGTCATTGCCAAACTTTGCAAAGACTAAACGTTAACACCAACCAGTCGAAAAATTTATCTGTATAAAGTATCGGTTGGTGGAAGAACATGTTGTACTGATCCAAAAAGAATTGGGGAAGATAGAAGTAGTGGTATGGAAAGTGTGGAAGTGGTGATGAATCAAAACGAGAATGTGAATGATCAGCAATCAGTGGAATATTGGCATTCTCGTAGCTTATTAAAAGAAATGGGGTTGGTTCAACTTCTAAAGGAGGAGGTTGACTATCCACACTATCCCCAAGATGTTTCTGTAGATCCTTTATCGACTTGGCATCATCCATTATATGCATATGATATTCAATAATAAGGGAACTAATCTCCTCGATGTCCGCCATAGTCCAGCCGAAAGCTTGTCGCCTATCTTGTAAGACCATTAAAAGGGCTTTCTCTTGCTCGAGAGCTAGAAAGGCCGATATGATAACGGGAAAGGTCTTATTCTTACTTATGTAAGCATATTTAAAGTGAGACGGCAAGGGCTTTAGTTCGAGGTTCGGAGGCAAAACAATCATAGATAAAATTGGGGAATCTACCTCGAACTCTAAGGACTCCAACACAGGTTCGAAATCACTGCAAACAACCGATTCAGATGGTTCAGCTAACTCATCCAAAAATTCAAAAGACTCATATTCGGGCGGTGAGTCGTCAAAATCATCCGAAAAAGTGAAACATTCATAACCAATATCGGTTGTGTCAACTGTGGTAGATTCAAGGAGGGACACACTAGTGGCGTCAAAACTATTTTCATCAAACAAAAATCTTTCAAGCTCGCAGTCCTCCTGCGTGATTTTGTGAATAGAGCAAACTTCTTGTGTACTAGTTTTAGGCACGGGGGACAGACTTCCTAACTTGTAAATATTGAACTCACTAGACGTCTTCCCGAAGGATAGAGTAATGGAGCCATTGCGACAATTTATTACGGCATTGGAAGTGCCAAAAATAGTCGACCGAGGATCACCGGAATTTGGTTCCGTGGGTTAGCAACAGATTGTGTGTCCATAACAATAAAATCAACGGGGAATATAAAGTCCCCAACTTTCATCAACACATCCTCTTGCTCACCCCTAGGATGGGTGATTGATCGATCAGCATTTGGAGAGTCCAACGAGTGGGTTCAACTCTCCAACCCCTAATTGCTCGTACACGGAGTAGGGAAGCAGGTTAACACTAGATCAAAGATCTAAAAGTGCTCGATTGATTTTCTTATCCCCAATTGTTATTGAAATCGCAGGACAGCCGGGGTCCTTTCGTTTTGGGGTAAGGGTTGAGATTGGTTAATAGCATTGCTCACTGCACTAGCCACTAGCACTTTCTTGGGTATTTGAGACTTTCTCTTTGAGGTGCATAAGCCCTTTAAGATTTTCGCGTATGAAGGGACTTGTTGGATTGCATCTAGGAGAGGTATATTTATGCTAACCTATTTATATAACTCCACAATCTTCTCCATTTGTGGAGTTGGTTCATTGGGACTCAACCTATTTAGAAATAGAGCATTTTGAAAATCTGTTGAGTCCAATGTCTGTGGAGTAGAATGTGGAGTTGGAACGGATCCCAGTGTGGGTGTGTTCGTGAAGTGAGAAGTGGGTCCGTTCGGATTAGAAGAAGAAGAGCCTTTTAAAGAATGAACAATAGGCTCTAGCGGAGAAGATGAAGGTGAAGAAGAAGAGGATGGAGAAAAAGAAGAAGAAGAAGGAGAAGAAGGAGAACCACCGGCGGCAGTGTCATCACTAAAACCCACGTTATTTTGCAACACTTTTCCAGATCTCAACATGGTCACCGCATTCACCTTATGATTTTGATATTCATATGCGACATGTGCGTTTTGTGTGTGACCGGGATTTGGCAATGGTTAAGATGGAAGCTTTCCCTTTTCTCTCTTGCTCAACGCAGCAGTTAGTTGTGCAATTTGTGCCTCAATGGATTTGATGCTTTGATCGTATGAAGCATTATTGTGCACCAAAGTCTGGATGGAATTTTCCAACCTTGCTGCGGATTCTGTAGATTGTTTGAGAAATGCATCTAGATTTTTTTCTAGCGAGATAACCTTATCAACATTTGGTTGAACAAAATTGTTCGTTTGATTTGGATAAGGTTGTGGCTAGAAAGGTTGCTAGTATTGAGTTTGTTGGGATGCTTGTTGTTGTGGAGGAGGAGGCCTTTGAAAGTTGTTTTTTCCTTGGAATTGTTGATTTTGATTCCAAGAAAAATTTGGGTGACTCCTCCAACCCAGATTATAAGTCGAAGAGTAAGGATCATTTCTTTGTCGTTGCTGAAAGGCAGCATTGACTTGATCTTGTCCTTGAACAGGTGGATTGTAAGGACACTCTTCGGTAAGGTGTGATGGATTCGAACAACAAGCACAAAGAGTTCGTGGGGGTAAAGCAGCGGCAGGAGAAGACGATGAGATTTTGGTCTCAATGGCTTCTAGCTTTTTCGTAAGTGCGGCCATCTTGGCCTTCATAGCAATTGACATATCTAATTGATGTATGCCTGCCCTAGACTGACCAACAGAAGAAGATGAGGTGGTCTTGGTGCTCTCCCACTGAATTGTTTGTTCACTAAGATCCTCGAGAAACTGACATGTTTCCTCACTAGATTTGGTTAGAAAGTGACCTTGACAAATGGTTTCTAGCAACTGCTTCGTTGCCGGGTTCAATCCCTCGTATAATGTTTGGAAAAGTTGCCAATTTTCGATCCCATGGTGAGGGCATTGAACAAGTAGGTCCTTGAATCTTTCAAAACACTTCCAAAATGGTTCGGAAGGAAGCTGGGAAAATTGTATAATCTCATTGCGAATTCTCGCAGTCTTGTGATGAGGATAAAACTTTTTAAGAAAAGCTTTAACAAACTCGTCCTAATTTCTAATTGAATGTGATGCCGTGCTGTATAGCCACTTCTCGGCTAAGTCACATAAGGTGAAAGGAATGACCCTTAGCCTTATAGCATCATCTGATAATTGGGTTGTTTTCATCATGGCATAAACGTTTTGAAATTTATTGATAAAGATATAGGCATCTTCGGATTCCAATCCGTGAAATTTTGGCAGCATATTGATGAAGTGGGGTTTTATCTCAAAATTGTCCACATTTGCCGGTGGGGGTGAAAGACAGGTAGGTAAGGAGGTGCGGACAGGGTAGAAGAGATCGTGGAGCGCGATTCGTTGGGGCGCTACAATAGGCGGGTGATTCGAGTTATTCGCACCTAACGGAGGTGGAATCAGTCCCGTGGGCAATGTGTTGTTGGGATTATATCCCGACATACCTTCGGAAGAAGAATTTGAAGCTGGAGATAAGGAAGTGGAAGGAATTTCGACTTCGGAGTCGAAAGCTTCGTCGGTCGTTACCAACGAAACACGGACTAATCGGGCACTAGTGTCCCTAGTCCAAAGTAACATACACTAAAGAGGTAGTGTAGTTAAAAAGATGAAAAACAGAATGTGGGGGTAAAAAAATGTCAATGAGAAGAAAGTGGGTGGTGGAGTGCACGGATTTTATGCGATAAGTTGCAAGTTTTTTTTATAAAAAAATTTCTTTTTCCTTTTTCTCTTTATTTGGAACTGTTTGCAAAAAAGATTTTTGATAAAGGGCTTAGAGAAAAATGTAATCAACCAGAAATGCACAATCAGGCTTAGATCTAGGGTCACCTAGGTCAGCTAGACAGCTCCTAACTGTTCCAAAGGGCTAGAAATAGGACCTCAAACCGCCTCTTCACCGCCAATTGCGGCCAGGTAAGTGCCAGGTGAGTGGGAGGCTCCCCACTACGCAAGTAGTGGTCCTAATTAAGTAACCACTCGCCTTAGACACACTTGCCTAGACACCGCAAAGTCAGGTTAGGATTAACGGCCGATGCCTATAACTAGTCCTCTGTCCAATTGAGCGCAACGTCCTTAGGGCTGAGTCTAGTATTTTTTAATTAAAGATTGGTCAATGCAAATGCCTTATGTGATTTTTGGGGTCCTGGGAAGGGTGATGAATTCCCCACCCAATCTGAATTGGTCTCAAACCCCTTAAAGTCCGATTAAAGATATGCAAAACAGAAAAAATCACTTGAAATCAATTTTTTTATTTTAAGCGCAGCGCAAAGAATCCTGCACAAGATTTGTAATTGGAAGGGGGGAGATTTTTTTAGGCGCAAAGAATCATGCAGAAGATTTGACAGAAGATATATTGGGATTTGCAAAAGAGAGAGAAAGAGATCTTACAGCCCAAATTTCACGCGATGACGCAACAAGCCCGCCGCGTTTCCGCCGCCCTATGACCTTTCCGACCGCGGTTCCGCAGTTAGTTGAGAGGCTCGGTTCCCGAGAATTTTTTGTACGTGCTGACTCGTCCAGGCCGCAGTGGTTCCGTGGTTGTAAACACTTTTTGCGGCGGATCCGCGGTTGGGTGTGCAGATCAGACTCCAAGAAAAATTCCACTCCTCTGTTGTTGTTATCCTCTGTCGTTGAGATCTTTATTTTTCTGTTTCGCTCCCTGGATTTTTTCAGATCTGTCAATCCTGCAAAGATTCACACAAAAAATACCCTTCAAACAATAAATGATAAATTTTTTATTTTTTTTATATTTTATTTTTTTTGTTTTTATGATTTTTTTTAATTTATATTAACCCAAAATTGCAAAGAGGAAATACTACGCCATCCCCGGCAACGGCGCCATTAGATTTGTATGTCAAAGAATAATATGTAACCGCAATCAAGAACGGCGTCGCTTGATAGCTAGCCAGTGAGTACGGGTCGGTCCATAGGGATTTTTTGTTTTCCTGTTCGCTCAAACGAGTTAATTCCGATGGGTGTTGGATTGACTATTTCTAAAACCTAAATTGATTTATACTAAGATTATCTAGATCTAAGTCTCGCTAGGGTTAGGTCTAGGGTAAGTTGGGAGATTGAAGGTTTCCTCACCGCTTTCAATGCCCTATTTTAGATCTATTAGGTGTTATGGTAATTATCAATAAAAGGGATTAGTACCATCGGAAAGAAACGGTGTTTCTTCCTCTAGGTTCTTGTCCTTCCTTTATCGATCCTTACCATAACCTCCATGGAAAACATACACAACCGGTCCTTTATACTACGGTATCACCGTTACCTCGAGAGGTAAGGTGCCACAGGGAGCGGTGTGTGCGTGTATGCATAGAGTTCTAATTATTATGTGTGATGGGGGTAAGAAAGGGGTGAGAGATCTCATCTCTCAAACTTTTCCCTAAAGCTAACCCTAACAAGCGAGGAGACTACTCCCTCATTAGGGAATTTAATGACATTCTAAATTAAAAGTAAACTAAGGCAATGAAAATAAAGGAACTTACTAATTTTTATTGACGGCTCTCTCCAAACATCAACACAGTACAGATCTGAATTTATGAAATTAAAAGAGGCATGACCTCAAAAAGGTTTTTCAGGTTCTATTTATAGATTCATAGAAACCCTAGGTTACAATCACGTCATGTCTGCTTTTACAAAAATACCCCCTAAGAAAAAGACCTAGTCAACGCACGCGCACCGCCAATAGTTTCTGCGCTGACACGGGTACTACATGGCCGCGGAACCGCGGCCAAACCCAACGTTTGGCCGCGGATCCGCGGCCGTATATGGATCTTGGTGCTTCAATTTTCTTGTGGTTGTTTCAGCTGCATTTGGGTACTTGTTTCTTCTGGACTTTCTTCAGAATATCTTCTGGTTCTCTTCCAGATCTTTCCAGTGAACATTGTAGTAAACTTTTGCAGTTGCTTCGTGACGCAGTCTAGAACCTTGCACTGCCTTGTACTTTGTGAACTGATCTTCGTGTAGGCTTGATCAAGATTCCAACATTTATTGGTCGTAGACTCACTTTTGTATCGTCTTTTGTCTTTTTCACTGTTTTTGTCCCAAGAATCTGTACCCTGCAACTAAGTAGCAGACATGGGTCAAAAGCACCAATTTATTTGTAAAATAACTAGGACCGAGGAATATAATAATGCAATATTATGATACGAACAGTTCCTAAGTTCTCCAAATCCATATAATATCAAATAAAGGTGAACTTGTAGCTATAGCCAGATATATATGTAAACATGTAGCTATAGCAATGTATATGTATCTACCTATCAATAATGATGTAATACCCTCCAGGTATAAGTGTAAGTATGTATGCAAGATGTACATGCAGCTATATCTCATATGTGTATATACCTATCACTAATGGTACAATACCATATAGGTATATAGGTAACTAGCATGTAAGCATGTCAAGGCATATGTCTAAGCATGTAGGTATACAGGTATGCTATATGTCATATGCTCAAAAGGAAATAAGGATCATGTCTCAATTTCCCTAAACCATACAATATAATATATGTATAGGTGTTGTGCGTCTCATAGCAATTATCGACGGTGTGTGTAGCATACAATTAGTGCTCTTGAAACATGAACCGTCAATAATGGTGTTGTGTCTCTTTAATACTGAGTCCATATGCAAGGAAAAGAGATAAGCAACAAAGGTATACATGCACAATCAATATCCGTATACTTCTAACTAATAGTCATGTCATTTGATCTAGCCCAGATGCATAACGCCATGTGGGCGATCCCTCTGTAGATGTTAAATCTACTCACCAACCATCCTGGCTAAGTAAAGCCAACAACTCGCTTTCCCTTCTTCGTAGCGTCCGAAGTCCCCTCCTGCGATCCTGAAAGCATATAACTATATAACAAATATATATTAGCAATCGACCAATAACACGTACCAACTACGCTTGACCGACGCACCAACTCCAAACATACTCTCAAGTGTTTTTCCAGTGGCTAACACGCGTAGCGACACTACGAAACCAACTCAAGAGCAAAAGCTACACAAAGACACGAATGATGTCGGCACAACCCTAGCTAAGAACGCAAAGCGACACAACTACCAAGCCTAGACCCTGATCATACCGATCGCGCATTCACAACACAAGATATAGCGTGGAATCAATATAATTAACGTCTCAACATCAAAAGAAACCCACGCCTAAATTATCCTAAAATCTAGTAAGCAACTTATATCATATCAGCACAAAACTACAAGTTTTTACCAAAACTAGATTTTACAAATATCACAATATAGCAAGATTAAACCATTCATACTTTTACTAGAATTTTAATCTTACCTAATTAGGATTAGAAGAAGTTTAGTTTGCTAATTAGGCTAATTAGACAATTAGGAAAATATCAAATAACAATCTTGCTACAAGGTTAAGTTTTCTTTGTCTAAACATTCACACATAACCATAACAACTAACAAAAGCCTAACTTGATTAACAAAACTCTTACTAGAAATTCTAAATATCTAAATAAAAGCTTTAGTTAAACATCATATATGCTAGCTTAATGTATTGAAACAACAAAAAGAGTTTAGGGTTAGGATTTATACCTCAAATTAGGTTTTGAAACTTGCAAACACAACTCCAAATTTTAGCCTCCAAAATTAAGGCTTTCTTGATGATCTAAGGAAGTTTAGGGCTAACGATAAATGGGTAATGATTTTTTTGAGTTTGTTGAATAAATTAAGGATTTTTGATGAATTTTGTGAGCTAAAAAGAGTTGAAATAGAGAGAAATGGAAGTGAGGGCAGTAAGGGGGAGGGCCGACCAAAAATGAAGGGGGGTTTGTGGAAAAGTGAGGAATCTTCTAGCAAAAATCATTTAAAGCTCTTTAATGCAAATGCTACCTTTTCTTTTCTTTTTTTTAAATTTTCAAATTAAGCCACAAATATCTAGATATTTTGAAGAGATATTTTCAAAGATAGATCAGTGCTAATCTAATGATTAGTTTAGCATAAATTCATATTAGTGGTAATTAATCCAAACCAAAAATGTAATTACCACTAATTATGTGCATAATTAACAACTTAAAATAATATTTAATTAGGAAAAAATTCTATGTGAACCAAAACTTCCAATTGACTCCCAAAGCCCGCGCACTAGCTTCATTCTAGCTAAATTACGTGCCGTGCATTCTATGCTGCAAAAAGTTCGCTTCGAGGTTTTTACGGAAAACTCCGACTATTTTACCCTAAAAACGGAAAATTCACAAAACGATTTCTAAAACGTTACAATCTTCCCCCCTTAAAAAAATTCGGTCCCTAAATTTAAAATTCATCTACGCGTACCTCAAAGAGATGAAGGAAAGTCTTCCGCATCTCGCTCGCAGCTACTCAAGTGATCACCTTACTAGACGGCTACACCAAAGAACCATCACAGATAGCAAGACCCTTGACCGAAGTCCCTCCACCTGCCAATCCACTAAAACTATCGGCTGCTAGTGGACGAAAGATCGCGTCCAAGCTAAATGGTCTGATGCTGAATCATGTGAGAAAGGTAATGAAGGTAATTGCGAAGTATCGACACAAGGAATACGGGGTGAATACTCAAAAATCTGGGCGGAAGTGCCATATTATAGGCAACGGTACTAACTCGCTTCCAGGATCTCAAAAGGACCAATAATTCTGGGACTAAGCTTCCCAAAACTCAACACGCCATTTTGTCGAAAAAATCCGTAGGAATTCATGATCTCCCACTGCGAACTTAAGTCTGCGACTACCACGGTCGGCATAAGACTTCTGTCTGCACTAGCCTGCTATCATCCTGACCTGAATCAACTGGATCTTCTCCGTAGCCTCATGACTAGCCGGTGTCTAAAATCCTACTCTCGCAGAGTCAGCAAAACATACTGACGATCGACACGACCTAACAAACAAAACCTAAAAGTTGCCAATTGGAATGTCTCCTGATAACAGCTATGGAAGGAGAACCCTAACAATGGAAAGTGACGATCCCAACTGCCAACAACCAATTAGTACGTACGCACAAGTATATCCTCCAGAGTCTGTATAGTCCGCTTTTTCTAACCATCAGCCAACGGATGGAAAGCGGAGCTAAAGCTCAACCAGTACCCAAGGCTCCCTGAAGCTTCTGCCAATGACGGCAAGCGAACGAGGTGCTTCTATTGGATACAACGCATGAAAGAACTCCGTGCAATGCACAAACTTAACAAAGAACTACTGAGCATAACTGGACAACAAACACCCAAATGGAGTCACAGCCTGTCTAGACCTGGGTAGAAACCACAAACCTGGGTAGAAACCACAACGAAATTTTCAGAGATCTGCTCCCATTCCCACTCTGGAATGGTTAAAGGTTGCAACTCTCCAGCCGGTCTCCAAATGCTCAACCTTAGCTCACCAACAAGTAAGTAACCTCGAGACAAAATCCGAAACTTCACTCTTCATCCCTGCCCACCCGTAACTATCTCACAAGTCACGTCACATATTGGTGGAACTTGAATGAACACAGAAAGCTGACTAATGTTCCTGCTTTATGATTTTGCGTCTCTACCCATTAGTATCAGGAACACACAATGCATCCCTAAACGTAGCGCACCCTAGTCACAAATCAAGGACTCTGAATCTTTACCCAACCGAGTATGCTCAAGAAATCTCAGACGAACGAGCATCAGCGGACTGTGCCTCATAAAAACGATTAACGAAAAGTGGACGGGCACGGACAAGAGCAAGCTGTCTCCTCAGTAGAGGCAAACTTCAGCTGTACTCAATGATCGCACAAGAACTGTAAATCTGCAGAAGAATGTCTCAGAACTGCGCACAACTGGAACAAGCTACTCACGGGCCTATGGCTCAAAGCATCAGCTACCACAATCGCCTTGTCATGGGAAACAAAGGATCTCACAATCACAATCCATCACAAGCTCCATCCAATGGCGCTGTCTCAACAATCAAAATCTGCTGCATGAAGATGTACATTATGCTCTGGTGGTCCGTGAAAATCTGACACGACTCTCCGCACAAGTAGTATCCTCAGATCTTCAACGCACAACCACCGCGGCCATCTCCAGATCATGAGTAGGATATCCTGCTCGTACTTCCTCCAACTGTCGGGAAGCATGAGCGATAACTCTATCGTGCTATATCAGTACACAATCAGCCCCACTCGCGAAACATCACAGTTAAACCACAAAGTCGCCCGAACCAGAAAGCAAAGAATGATCTGGTGTAGTTGTCAACCGAGTCTTCAACTGCTGAAAACTCCGCACGCATGCCTCAGTCTAAAGAAAAGGAAATCCCTTGCTGGTCAACCCAGTCAACGGTGCAGCGCTACACAAGCATTCCTGCACGAAATGGCGGTAAAAACCGGCTAAGCCCAAAAAGCTGTGGACTTCTGTCCCTGCTACAAGTCTGGGCCAAAGCTGTGCGGCCTCGATCTTCATCGGGTCCGTACAAAAACCGTTTCCCGTAACCACATGACCTTAAGAAGTCAACACAATCAAGCCTCCGAGAATTTAGCAAACCGCCGGGGCACCCCTAATGTCTGCAAAGCAAATCCTCAAGTGCTGCTCAAGTTCCTCACGACACATTGGAATAGACCAGAATGTCATCAATAACACAACAATCAACTGGTCGAGGAACGGCCTGAAAAAATCTAGTTCATCACATCCTTGAATGCTGCTAAGGCATTGGTGAGTCAGACGACACCACCAAGAACTCATGCTGCCCATAGCGCACACAAAGCAGTCTTCGAAATGTCATCACTCCGATCCCGCAACCAATGATGACCCGATCTAAAAGCAAAAATAGAAAAATTTCTCGCACCCTGGAGCCAATCGAACAAATCGTCAATGCGAGATAAAGGATACATATCCGCACCGTAACTCGGTTCAATTGACGATCAATCAATACATAATCTCAAACTGTTGTCCTTCTCTTGACGAACAGAATAGGAGCTACCCAAAGCGAAATACTTGTGTTAGTTATATGTATGCCGTAGAGGCCATTACTGTACATATGATGTATATTGTAGTGGATGCTAGGACGTATATAGAGAGGACTTTCTTGCTCGACATGATAGTATGCTATCTGGTTGCACTTTACCTTAACGTGTACACTGATTGTCTCTCTGTTACATGTTGGTAAATCCCTTAGGATGTGTACTTGACTACCTGGACTATGATGCGGATCATACTAGTGGGGACATGGTAGTCCATAAGTACATCCTTCAAAATCCCTAGTCGTGGGTATATCGAGACGGGGCATCGATATACCAGAGTAGACTAGCGTATACCTTCTCGACCCATACAGATGGGCGATGGATGATCCCATATCCATTGGTGTTTGACATCAGAGATGATGTACGGGTGCTCAGTGGAGACTGGGTACACTGGACGGACTCGTCGAGAACTCCCAGATGGTATTATACCTTACGTCAGATGGCAGTTCTCTGGTGACACTGGTACAGAGTAGTCTGTTGACCCGAGATCGTCATAGAGTCTTGTGTGGTTCCCACTGTGGTTTGATTCCCATCTTACCACGTCCAAGAAGGCGTGCAAAACGGTGGTTTTTGGGTACAGTCCCGAGTCACATGGAGGCAATGAGCGATAGGAGGGGATTCGTCTCTCCCGGTATAGGGAGTTGATGTTGCGCTGTGTTCGATTGGCTATAACAGGAAATCCCTGGCCAGGGTTGCTGAGATTTACTGGTAAGTGTTACCAGTAGTTTCTCGAATTGTTATAGACATCGTATCGACATGACTTATCAAGCTATTGGGGTCTGACGTTTACCACCCCTAGGCGAGATATGCGACATATCAGACGATCAGACCGGACTGTACGGTAAGTGTTACTTGTTGGATTCACAGGAGTGTGAGCGGGCTTGCTCGTCGATCTTCTGATCGCTCAATACCCGGGTGGCCGTTACGTTTAGCAAACCGCTTGCGGCTTGTGGGTGTTTGATATGATCATCACCTACTGCCGGCGTATTGACGAGTCTTTAGAGTCCTACACAGAGGTTTCCTGGCTCAAGCGAAACGAAATAGGAGCGCATATGAGATATGTGCGGGACCGAGAATAATGCGTGTATATGATACCGTATTCCATTCTCGCGATGAATGTCTCGATTGGTTGTATGCGATATAACCTAGTTATCGAATCGAGGGTTGATTCGATAAGCCGATACATTGGATACTAGTCGGTTATATGCGATATGACCGGATCGTTAAATCAAGTGTAGATTTAATGATTTAATGCATAATTATATATTTGATATATTACTTTGCATTAACTAGCATTGGTTCACTTTAAATGGATTTTCTCACTTGATGTTCACAAGTTGTATATGTGATATACTTTTGTGCACTTGATTGTATCATGTTTGATGATACATGCTTACTTGAGTTTGTGTAAAGCTTAAACCTTGGTTAAGTAAATGGTTAGGGTTTTGTTTGATTTATTTATTCATTTATTGATTTGTTTATTTCATTTTGGCAAAAGGAAAATGGTGGCTAATTTTGTTTCTTTGTTGAAGTTTCATGAAGCTTTGAAATAGTCCACCATTTTTGTTTTATGCCTAACCTAACCATTCACCTAACTATAGTTCGCTCTCTACACATAACCATGGTTGGTTTATGATAAGTCTTCTATGATTTTCTTTTTTTTAAAAGAATAACTTATCATAAAACTTATCATAATATTAGCTTCTTCTTCTTCATCTTCTTCAATGAAGAAAGCTTGCTACATCAATGGTGATTGATGAAAAAGTGTGAGAAATCCAAATCTAAAGTCTACCCACTTCCTATTTCTTCATCCTCTACCTCTTGCCAAGTAGTATAGGGTGTTTCCTTCACAAGTTTTCATGGCTTGGTGAAGGTGGAGCTTGATCTAGTGATGCCTCGACGTAGATCATCTTCGGCACGAAGCCGACGACCTTGCCCGCCCATTTCTCCGATGAAGCCGACGCTAGAGCCCGGAATTTGATTTGGACAGCGAGAAGACTTCATCGCGGAGCCATGGAGGTGGAGAACTGGATCTACAAAGGTTGTATTTCCGTTCTTTTAGTTTAGTTGTAAACTAGTTGCTTTGGTCGCCTAGATTTCTAGTTAACGATCCGTAGTCTAGGGTTTCTCGGCACCGTAAATTTTTAAATTGGCATGGTTGATGCCTTGTGAGACCTCTTGAGAGTGCCTAGGAACCCTACAGTGGTATCAGAGCCTAGCTAGAGCCTTAGGCGAGGCGTAGACGACGTTTGAAACCCGATCGAACAAAAACCCTAACCCGAAATAGCTCTCTGGACTTTTTCTAAAAACTGGGATTTTTCCAGATTAAAAATGCTTAAAAAATTCAGCAGGGAATTCTAAGAATTACGGTGCAAATTTTTCCCAGTGATGCTTCAATAGTGCGGCGGAACCGCGGCAGAAGCCTGGCTTCTGCGGCGGTTCCGTAGCCAGATGATTACATCATCATTCCCTGTTTGCACAGTAACTCCTATTTTATTATGCTGGATTTTCTAGGAATTTTTAATATTTATTCAAGAGTTGAATTTTCTGAGGTTGTTTTGGGGATTCGGTGTTTTGATCGGATTATCAAATTTAGTCTATGTGGCTTCCGGATAATTTTTGAATATGTTAAAAAGTTCGACCGGATATAAATACCCAATCTTTCCCTTGCCGGAAAATTTCCAAGTGTTGGATTTTTCCGTGGTTTAAATACGTTCTAAGTAGTGCAAGTAACGCGATGGACCCTTTAGAAGACAACAAACCTTAACTCGATTATGTGACCGTCTTGAACTGCCCTTTGAACCTTCGGGTTTGGGATAGTACGGCGTGCCACATGTGAGGCGTTGGCTTGACCCTTCTACGGCTGGACCGTTGGTACTGAGGCATGAACTGGATGTTTTTAAACTTATTTCATGTGTTGATCTGTTTCGGAAAACTTAGGTATTCGAATGTTCGATCGGAAAGTTTAACATTTTTTATTTATCTGGAATGGGATACAATAATTGGAATTCACAAGAAGTTATGAGATAACTGAATGAATGTTATAAACATAGCAGTTTAGTCTCACTTGATCGGTTGCCACGGAATTTTGATGTGATCAAAACTCCGTCGCAATCACGTAGCGTACGCGGATACTCGCCGGGTAAACTTAATAGACAGCCTCACTCCATAGCCCCGACCAAGTGACTGTAGGAGAACCCCGTCGCCGAAAGCATCTATTCGGGTGCTCGTGGTAGCGGTGTTCCGCCTTGGTGCACTTTGTCGACGGCGTCGGGGGTGCGGCCGCCTACTAAAGTTTGCGACGAGCATTCGATCAGGATGTCGGGAATCTTGTTGAATTGCCCGACTTGGTATTGAAAAGTGTTTTCGATTTTGAGACTAAAATGCGGCGTTTATAATTGTTAGGCATGCGATGTCTAAGGAATTCATTTGATTAGGCATGCGATGTCTATGTAGATTGCGGATTCCAACTGTTGTAGTTTTACACTTTCTTTTCTGTGACCGTAAGTGTAATATGTGATATCGCCGGTTTCGTTGCTATATGTCAACGACAATTGGGATGGACATATTTACTTACGTTGATGACATGTGATGTTATGTGTTGCTGGATATGTTATATTGGATCGTCGTGTTTGAATAGCCGGGGGTTTTTATGTGAGATGAGTGTTTTTTCATTTTCATTCATGTAAAAACTTATATATAATATTCTTTTATTGGGGCACTTCCAGGTTGCGGAAGATGTCACCTTTTGTATATTGTTTACTTTTTCGCACTAGGATAGACCCAAGGAGGGGAGCACAAGTAACCGGGTTCTGGAGTCCAGTGGGAGACCAACTCGAGGAGTCGAGTTCGGGTCTCCTAACTCTAGAATTGGTAGGGTTGCTTGCCGCTCTCGTAGGGGTCTAGGGGTGTGGGTTTGGCTATTCATCACGACCGTGGAATCCGTGTTTTATACTTGCTCGTATTGAAAACACGGACGTCCTAGTATATCCAATATTTCATATGATGCTTCTGCTGCGATATCTGTGATGTGATCATGTGATATGTTCTGTGATAGATACTGTATATAGTATATATGATATATTATATAGACGTTACTTATGTTTTACACCCGCGCTAGCCCTGCCCCGCTCTGTCGTTAGTCACCTAACCTAACGGTGCACGAGGGGACATCGAGGCGAATGCGGATGGCATAAGTGTACGTCGTATTTATCTGTGATGTTTAGGTACTTAAATGATGGGACTTCATTAATGTGATTAATGAAATAAAAGAAACCTAAGATGTTGTAGAATCGAATTTCAAAACTAAAACATGGTAGCTACAGTTCTTGCTTTGCATAGAGGTATATGTGATATATCCTGCACCTTATTCGATGAGGAAAGGACCGAGATCCCTTCACCGGGAGTGACTCCTTTAGCAATAACTGGCAGATGCTACACACTCGGTTTGTCTTTTGATTGCTTTTAAGAGTTTTTGCTTTGCACAGTGATATATATGATATATCCCGCACCTCATTCGACGAGGAAAGGACCGACGATCCCTTCACCGGGAGTGACTCCTTTAGCAAAACTAGAAAAGCCTAAAAAACACTCCATTTCAAAATTCATTCGATCCTACAACGATATCAAGTTCATTACGCAATAGGTTTTCAGAAAAACCTGTCGTAGCCCTCCGTCATTTCAGATAAGTGCTAGTTAGTATTCGTGCTACGTTTGTTGGCCTGCGTCAAGGCGTAGTGTGCGGTAGCTAACTAGTATTTATCTGCTTATGCATATGATGCAGATTGGATTAGGGTAGTCGTGCGACTTTGCTGGCCTGCGTCAAGGGTCGTGCGGGTGGGTTTAATTCAATCAGGAAATGACGGGTTGAACTTGACTAGCGCACTATGGTTTGTTGGCCTGCGTCAAGGTCATAGGACGCTAGGGGCAAAATATTATCGGGAATTTCAAGTGTTGAAATTTGCAATGAGATTGCATACCTTCTATGAGATAGTTGGATTCCGATACCCGCTGCGAGTAAGAGTTACTCCTGGGAGAGTTTTATACATTACAATTAGCCGATCAAGTAGGTGTCTAGAAAGGTGTTAACGAGGTTACGCCTCTGGGAAAACGAGGTTTACATTAATTAGGTTCGTGCGAAAGCACGGGGGACCTCCCTCAAAGTACCGACACTGGCCTGGCTGAAAGATTGGCGAACTTGTAGTGTGTAATTAATCCCGGCTAGTCTTTCCTTTTAGGGTTTGAAGGAAGATTTGATAAAAAGCAATGGGAGCCATCCTGATTAGATAAAATAATAACCAATCTATTCTTGCAAGAGCGCACGCTGAGTCTTTTCTTCTCTCTCTCTCCTGGTAGCGACCATATCACGCCTTAATCAAGATAATAATACGGATTATTGACCGAACCCGCTTGTTATACTGAGCTGGGGAACGTTGTCCCGCTCCAACTTATAATTGTTATAAGACAGAGCAGGAAATTGGGGAATACCAGAATTCCCGTGCCGCCCAAACGAAGAAAGTGCATGTTGATGCATCATCTTCGGGTGTGTTCGTTACAAAGAACCGTTTCTCTGTATCCTCTACGTCCTGGGTATGTGATACCAGATCAGGATCCCAGATATGTAATCTGTTACATAGGGCTACAGCTAGGTAGAGAACTGAGAACGGGTGATAAGTTTCATGAGGCATAAAACGGGGCAAGTGTTGCAGCCAAGTCTGTTGGTCACTGTCACCCTGTATTACCAATACATTGATTATGAACGAATGTTATTAGATACCGAACCTGATATACAAAATCATATCTATCTCTTTATTAGTAAAGAAATGATAAAATTTTGTATAGTTGGACAATGTTTTGAACATTTCCTATATCAAAAGTTGATCGGTTCAGGCACGTTATCTAAAAGCATTGATGTTCTAAATCAAACTACAGTTCTTTAGTATACGGAACACACACAAAAGGAAGAGTTCAGAGATGAACGAATCCTTCTTGAGGTATTGTAGACTAGGTCAGATCAATGTGACCCGACTAGCTAGAGTTACATAAAGATGCATATTTAAATTAGTTTGAATTTACATCTTGTGAAACTCGCCAGTCATGTCACAAAGATAAGATGACCATAGCCCTGTTTATTGGAAACAGAGAAAGAGTTAGTGAACTCTTGGGATGATACATGTTGATGTATGTAGGTCCCCTGTCTACACTTGCCAAGACCGGTTCTTTATACTTCATTAAATTCTCTGATGATCTCTTTTGATTCAGACATATGTTCCTGTTGAAACACAAGTCAGAACCTTTTGAGATGTTCACAGAATATAAGTTAGAAGTAGAGAACCAAAATACGGGTATAAGTATTATGTCTTTTGATGAGATCAAGGAAGAGAATACTTAAGCACGAAATTCTTGGACTATTCTAAAGGAGAATGAGATTCTCTCTTAGCATTACTCCTCCGTATACACCATGGCACGATGGTATATCGGGGCGGAGCAATCACACCCTATATGATAAGGTATGCTCTATGATGAGTACTACTGAGTTACCTATTTCCTTTTGGGAGTTATGCGCTTGAGAAGCTGCATACCTATTGAATAGGGTTCAAATCAAATCAGATGCTTACCACTTCATATGTGATATGGAAAGGGAAGAGCCCATATCTTAAGTTGGTTAAGATTTGGGGTTGTCCGGCCTATGTCTAAAAGCAAAATCCGGACAAGCTCGAAGCAAGATCTGTAATGTAGAACTGGAAATGTTCCAGCTATACAAACTACAGCAGATGATTTGGTAGAACCAAAGGATTCAATAGTTACCAACGAACCTCAGCTTCTCCGCCGATCTAGTAGGGTTTCTCACCCACCTGAGAGATACTTCTGTTTCTCTGTGACAGTGGGAGCGAGGATTGCATCATGAGATGATGACCCAACTAGTTTCCAGCAGGCCATCGAGAGTAGGGACTCTGTAAGAATGGCTGGATGCTTAGCGATCTGAGACGGAATCCTTATACACCAACAAAGTATGGACTTTGGCTGCTATATCTGAAGGGTTAAATCCCCATCAGGAGCAAGTAAATCTTGAGAAGATTACTTGGTGTAGATGGAAAAGTTGAGACTTTCAAAGCTAGACTTGTTAAAGATTTTCGTCATCAACCAGGCGTGGATTATGATGAAACCTTTTCAAGTAGCTATGCTTAAGTCCATCCAGATCCTACTTGCCACGGCTACGTACCATGACTACGATATCTGGCGGTTGGGTGTCATGACTGCTTTTCTAAATGATATTTTAGAAGAGAAAGTCTATAAGTACACAGCCAGAGGGCTTCGTAGACAGTGGGAGCAGCGGAAACGTGCACAAGATGCTTTATAAGATAAAGCAGGCATCGCGGAGTTGGAACATCTGTTTTGATGAAGTAGTCAAAGAGTTTGACATCATCAAAATGGTAGATGAACCTTGTATATACAAGAAGGTAGTAGGGAGTATGGTAGTGATCCTCGTAGAGTACGTGGATGACATACTCTTGATAAGAAAAGAGTTTCCTATGCTACGCTCGGTCAATCTCCGATTATCACAAGGATTCTCCATATAGGATCAAAGTGATACCTCCTAAATCCTAAGTATTCATCTATGAGATAGATGCAATTGGATGCTAGGAATCTCACTAGTAGTAGTGAGATGGTATCAATCGACCCTGGGGAGAATCACTGGAAGGGTTCCAGGGTGATAAAGACGACTGAATGTCAGTCACAGGCATTGTCTTTACCCTAAGTAAGGGACGGTATGTTGGAAGAGTTCCAAGCTAGATACCGTGGCATACTAGACGATTAAGGCTGGATACATCGCTACTTAAGATGCTACCAAAGAGGCTGTCTGGGTGTATATTTGTTCATGAGATGAACTTAGTTCCTCCCATTGTGTGACAATGGAGTTGTGGCTTATGCCAAGGAACACCCGTCCCATCAGTGATCCAGACATATTCTAAGACGGTGTCACCTGATCATGGAGATAGTTGATCTCCAGGGTGATCGAGGTTAGGAGAGTAGACTCAGAGGACAACAAGGCGGATCCACTCACAAAGGCCTTTTCCCAGAGAGAGAGACTTTTATGGGATGGTTGAGTATGAGATACTACAACCACTGCTACAGATGGCCCTAGTGCAAGTGGGAGATTGTTAGTTATATGTATGCCCTAGAGGCCAATACTGTATATAGTGCGATATGATGTATATTGTAGTGGATGCTAGGACGTATATAGGGAGGACTTTCTTGCTCGACATGATAGTATGCTATCTGGTTGCACTTTACCTTAACGTGTACACTGATTGTCTCTCTGTTACATGTTGGTAAAGCCCTTAGGATGTGTACTTGACTACCTGGACTATGATGCGGATCATACTAGTGGGGACATGGTAGTCCATAAGTACATCCTTCAAAGTCCCTAGTCGTGGGTATATCGAGACGGGGCATCAATATACCAGAGTAGACTAGCGTATACCTTCTCGACCCATACAGATGGGCGATGGATGATCCCATATCCATTGGTGTTTGACATCAGAGATAATGTACGGGTGCTCAGTGGAGACTGGGTACACTGGACGGACTCGCCGAGAACTCCCAGATGGTATTATACTTTACGTCAGATGGCAGTTCTCTGGTGACACTGGTACAGAGTAGTCTGTTGACCCGAGATCGTTATAGAGTCTTGTGTGGTTCCCACTGTGGTTTGATTTCCATCTTACCACGTCCAAGAGGGCATGCAAAACGGTGGTTTTTGGGTACAGTCCCGAGTCACATGGAGGCAATGAGCGATAGGAGGGGATTCGTCTCTCCCGGTATAGGGAGTTGATGTTGCGCTGTGTTCGATTGGCTATAACAGGAAATCCCTGGCCAGGGTTGCTGAGATTTACTGGTAAGTGTTACCAGTAGTTTCTCGAATTGTTATAGACCTCGTATCGACACGACTTATCAAGCTATTGGGGTCTGACGTTTACCACCCCTAGGCGAGATATGCGATATATCAGACGATCAGACCGGACTGTACGGTAAGTGTTACTGGTTGGATTCACAGGAGTGTGAGCGGGCTTGCTCGTCGATCTTCTGATTGCTCAATACCCGGGTGGCCGTTACGTTTAGCAGACCGCTTGCGGCTTGTGGGTTTTTGATATGATCATCACCTACTGCCGGCGTATTGACAAGTCTTTAGAGTCCTACACAGAGGTTTCCTGGCTCAAGCGAAACGAAATAGGAGCGCATATGAGATATGTGCGGGACCGAGAATAATGCGTGTATGTGATACCGTATTCCATTCTCGCGATGAATGTATCGATTGGTTGTATGCGATATAACCTAGTTATCGAATCGAGGGTTGATTCGATAAGCCGATACATTGGATACTAGTCGGTTATATGCGATATGACCGGATCGTTAAATCAAGTGTTGATCTAATGATATAATGCATAATTATATATTTGATATATTACTTTGCATTAACTAGTATTGGTTCACTTTAAATGGATTTTCTCACTTGATGTTCACAAGTTGTATATGTGATATACTTTTGTGCACTTGATTGTATCATGTTTGATGATACATGCTTACTTGAGTTTGTGTAAAGCTTAAACCTTGGTTAAGTAAATGGTTAGGGTTTTGTTTGATTTATTTATTCATTTATTGATTTGTTTATTTCATTTTGGCAAAAGGAAAATGGTGGCTAATTTTGTTTCTTTGTTGAAGTTTCATGAAGCTTTGAAATTGTCCACCATTTTTGTTTTTTGCCTAACCTAACCATTCACCTAACTATAGTTTGCTCTCTACACATAACCATGGTTGGTTTATGATAAGTCTTCTATGATTTTCTTTTTTTTAAAAGAATAACTTATCATAAAACTTATCATAATATTAGCTTCTTCTTCATCATCTTCTTCAATGAAGAAAGCTTGCTACATCAATGGTGATTGATGAAAAAGTGTGAGAAATCCAAATCTAAAGTCTACCCACTTCCTATTTCTTCATCCTCTACCTCTTGCCAAGTAGTATAGGGTGTTTCCTTCACAAGTTTTCATGGCTTGGTGAAGGTGGAGCTTGATCTAGTGATGCCTCGACGTAGATCATCTTCGGCACGAAGCCGACGACCTTGCCCGCCCATTTCTCCGATGAAGCCGACGCTAGAGCCCGGAATTTGATTTGGACAGCGAGAAGACTTCATCGCGGAGCCATGGAGGTGGAGAACCGGATCTACAAAGGTTGTATTTCCGTTCTTTTAGTTTAGTTGTAAACTAGTTGCTTTGGTCGCCTAGATTTCTAGTTAACGATCCGTAGTCTAGGGTTTCTCGGCACCGTAAATTTTTAAATTGGCATGGTTGATGCCTTGTGAGATCTCTTGAGAGTGCCTAGGAACCCTACAACTTGGACGTATATGTCCCCCTATCTAGCAACTCTGCAGCTGATCCTCAAGCTTCCTAAGCTCCGCCAGCTCATCTGGAATAAAGTCGAAAACTCCCGCATGATAGGAACCCGGTCCAACAACCAACTGTGGCTCCGATATCATGAATGAAAGCCAAGAAACCTCGACATCCTCTCCTCAAAAGCCTACTAGTGAAAAAGGTTGAATTCAAGCTGTGATGGGCGGCACCACTGTCCCCCCGAATAATAAGAATTGACTCACCGGGAAAACAAAACCTGACAGTTTCCTCACGGCAGTCCACAGACTCCTAGCATGTAGCTAACCAGTCCATGCCCAGGAGAACGTCAAATCCAACATCTCTAGAAGGATCAAAGTGACGGACGAATCTCTATCTCCTATCTGACTGGCACACGACCGATATACGTGTTGTGCAACAAAAGAATCGCTGACAGAAGTTAACACAACAAACGAATGATTTAGCTAATATGACTCTCCTCGTCCTAAGCCTCTGCTACTCCCGCGACGTGCACGAAACCTGTCACGGCGACTGAACCTCTGTCTCAGGGCCGGTACACTTGCACGAGCCCTCCTCTATCCTCGAACTCCCAAAGTCTCGGAAAGACGCTCCTCGTCAAATAGGGCTGCGTCCACTGGTGCTATGTAAGTAACACAATGTAGTGTGCTGATCGCAAAGAAAATAACCAGGTAACAGGGGTGGCAAACTCCTGTCGCTGCGCTCGACTGGCCTCAACCAAAGACCTCATCGTCCGGTGCAAGTCCTACATCTCTACCTCAAGTCTGGAGATACGATCTATCGAAGGTGGATCCATCTGCTCCTGTGCGACGAGCGTGCCATCCTGGTCAGTCCTCATCCCATACGAGTCATCTCTGACCTCGGCGCTTGCTGCACTTCTCTGAGTGCTTATAGTCATCGGCGGCAAAGGCTATAAATAGAAAAAAGATTCGATATGAACACGGAAATCGAATCACAAGGATATGTATCATCAAGGAATGAATTTCAAGCAATAGTACTTAGGACATTTTAGGCGGAGTACCGTGTCATGATTATGCCGCGGGCATACACACACTACGTTACTCTGCTTAAGTTACCTACTCGATCATACCAAGTTGTAACGTTTTAAAAATAATTAAATAAATAAAATCGTTTAAGTGAATTTTATGATTTTCGGTAAAGTAAAACGTATTTTTCGTAAAACTAAACCGTAATTATTTTTCACTATAAATTTAAAAATACCTATTTTAATTATGTTATTACTAGTAAATGGTGTTTATTTAGTCACTTATAAATTTTTAGTTTAATTAAATATTTTTCCTAAATTAATTATTTTAAATATTAACATAAGCTTTATTTATACACTAAATTAGTGTAAATTTCAAATTTGAAGGGGTTTAATATGCAAAAATGAACCATTGCATATTAGAATCTAGTGTGTATCATGCAAAATTTATTTACAAATTTTTCCATGATTCTAGACATTTCTATGTTTTAATTAGATTAGAAATGAAAGAAATTAAATAAAAATCATGAAAACACATAAAGAAGTTGATATTTTGGGTGAAGTTTCTACACTTTTCTTCACTTTTCTCACTCTACTCTCCCTCCTCCATGGTGTGGCCGGCCTCAACCCCCCCATGGCAGCCCCCCATCTTCAAAATTTAATTTACCTCCAAAAATCATCAATAATCCTACAAAAATCCAAATAAAAATCCACAAAATCCTAATTAATTCCTACCCTCTATTCTTTGCTCATCTTTACATGGATTTTGGAGATGGAAAGCATTCATTTTGGAGGCTTGTTTTCATGTTTGGGTTTCTTGTTATGAAGGTATAAATTTTCTTCTTTTGATTTAGTGTTATTAAATGTTTCATTTAAGCATAATTAGATTTAATAAATTAATTCTCTTTACAAGTTTTAAAATTCAAGTTATGGTTTGTAAAATCAAGTTAGGGTTTTTACTAATTAAGTGGGGTTATTATAACTAGTCTAACATTTTAGAAATGGGAAAAATCATGCATGGTTGATATATTTTAATTTGTTCATTCAAATTTTTTAAATTAAGTAAATTTGCAAACTAGATTTATGTATATTATATTTATTGGTGAAATAAAATTCCAATTAATGTTTATAACACTAGAGTGTGGTTTTAAAGAGGATATTAACTTGTTGGTGGAATGAAAAACTTAATTTGGTTACTAGTTTTTGTTGATAATTGAAAAATACTAATAAAAATGCTATTTTTGTTAACTAGATTTTAGAAATTCTTAAGTTAATGAGATTTAAAATCTAATTTATGGTTTCATTATATTATTATCATCATGAATTGTAGTTTAGTAAGTTAATTCATGTAAAATCATGTTTATTTGTGATATTGTGAAAATTTTGCTTAAAAGTATCGAAATCGGGCAGGTTTGCAAACTAGAATTTTCAAACTAATATAAATTAGGGTGTTAAAAATATAGTAATGGTTCCTATAATCTAGTTAGGTTATTTAATGAGTATTATGACCATTAGTTTCATATAAACAGTAAGTTTTAAAGTAAAACGATAAATTGGCGTTTTCGGGTTTTTCGAAATCGGACAATTTGATCGATTTTTAGGGTTTCGATGAATTAAATCATGTTTATATTATAAGTAATGAGTTTTAAAACTATGAGTTGTTTTTTGATGTTTATCTCGATCGATCGGCGTTTGTACGCCGATATCGAGCGATATTTGCCTCTTTTGCATGAGCGGGACATAGGTTTTAACCTATGCGTGTTTCGTGCGCCGTTTTGGTTTTTTTCCGTGATTCAGTTTACGATATTATATGTGTTTGCGTATAGGTACCCCTCACGTGGACTGCGGGCGATGAAGAAGAGGATGGCAACACCGTCTTCGGCAGACAAGGACCAGGTGAGTAGATGTATATCTACGTGGGGAAGTCGGGTGGATGGCGTTTAGAACCCCCGCAAACGTAGAATAGGGATAGTGCTTATTGTCATTAGGAAGCCAGACGTGACCTTAGAATTTAGGTGAGTAGGACCCTAGTAGTGACCTTAGGTTGGACTAGATTGATTTAGAAAGACCTTAACTGAGGATGAATATCTTGGAGGAGATTCGTAGGTTTCAGGTAGATGCACACACGCACACACTGAGACTCGACGTGGTGTATACGTGTATGTGTATATATATATATATATATATATAGGACTAGGAGTAGGTGTATATATATATATACACAATACGTATATGTGATACAAAGATGTGATATGATACACGGGAAAGGAACAGTATAACTGCGCTTGATGCCGTTATTCTTGGCTATACAGTCGTGTTATGATGTTAGCGGATCATTAGAAAATGAGATAGTGGATTTGTGTACATGAACAATAATAAAGGGTGGTGATGCTATTGAAGTACATGGGACTCTAAAATAGAACCCGGACTGTAAGCTGTGCCTGAAATTCTGATATGATATATGTGTGACTTGATTACGACATCATATAGGTGTACTTGATTTCGACATCATATAGGTGTAACTTGATTGGGATATCATAAGGTGTAACTTGATTTCGATATCTTATAGGTGTGACTTAATCACGACTTGACATATGTGACTTGATCAAGATATGATATATGTGACATGACATTTCTAAGGATAAATTAACGATGTATATTTACGCTGGCAATGATATATGATTCATGTATGCGATTACAGTATAGCACCTTCATCTTGACATGAGTTGATGATGATATTATACGAATGATGAGACAAGTAGGTGATACTTGACCCGTACCCCGATATTGGGATGCCGTACGATGGATTTTACCGTACGAGGCATAGATGTGATGATTGATCCGCACACTTGTTTTGAGGAAGTCGTACTACGTACGTGACGCTATTGAGGCTGGATCGCCGACTATTAGAGATATGGACTCAGACTTTAGGTGTACTCCTATTTCTTATCGACTAGTTTCTTAGGTTTAGTTCCTTAGGAGGTTAGATGGACACTAGTTTAGGTTCGAGTCATATAGTGGTAGTTGTACTTGTATATCGCAGATGAGTGGTTATTACACATCCATCTTTACATTCATACCGTAATCATATTGTTGCATGTTCATACATATGTTTCTATAATCAGTATAAAACTCTGCCTGTTAGGACACTAGCACCATTACCGATGATGCGCATATTCCACGTACACTTATTTGCCGGCTCACACACATCATCATCGGTAATTGCTATGTCGCGTACACTTTAGATCATATTATCTTTTAGTGATAGAATCAGCAAACAGCTAGATCGATATTACTTCGTGATTACTCTCTGGTGTTAGTATGGACATGGCATTTATTACTTAGATATTTCTTGCATTAGCATTTTCATGTTATCATGCAGTATTATGGGGCATATGCCGACACTTATCATATACTTACTCATGATTTTGGGATTTTGGATTTCTATGAGATTTCTGGATTTTTGGGGAAAACCGCAAGAATATAAAAAAACTTCTCTCTCTCTCCTGCTCTCTTTTTAAAACATAAGATGCGGTTTTCTCGTAATGTATGTGTCGTCCACCATGAGATTTCATGTTTTCTGTTGGATTTCGAGACCCGATTCAAGGAGTGGATGAACCGTCTCGGGTACATGGTGGGCCCGGTATGGTACCCCGGGGCAAGAAGATCGAGTTGTAGACGATGAGCCTGGCAGGGGAGGACTACCTACCGGTGATGTCTGGCTCGGCGGATATTCGGAGGATACCGACCGTTGTCGTGAGATTTGATGATATGGGCCGATCCGGACTGACGGAGCCCGAGATATTGAGATTATGAGACATTGAGATTATGAGGTATTGAGACTTGAGATTTACATGTTTTGTGTCTATGCTTGACACGGATTTCCATGGATTTCATTGTTGATATTTCAGATTTCTATACACATTTTACCATGATAAAAGCTAAAGATTTCTTATACAGATATATCTAGATTTCGGGATTGGTTATTTTACATTCATGATGCATGCATACTCGTTCTCATGACATAGTACTATATGAGGCACTGTCACGAGCACGGAGCATTGCACTTACACGTAGCTTATTATCCTGTCTTTACTTGATTACTAGTAGTATATTAATATATTATTATGACCTAGGATAGCGTTGTGCATTCAATTTCTTTTCGCAGATATCTTCTACTCACAAGTTGGCAACTCACCCCCGTTGTGCTAAATTTTATTACAGGTTCGATGAACAGGTTTCCTTGGCAGCTTGCTGGCACATCTTTTCATTCAGGGTGATTTGCACGGTAGGTTGGTTCACTTATATCTGAACCGCTATTGTACTTTTATTATTTCATTTGTATCTAGAAAGCTCCATCAACCAAACTTATATTACTTGATAGTTTACTGGATCAGTTGTTTATTTCGACCTTAGAGTCGCGCTTGTATTATTATGATATCTGCTGGTTTGTTTTCTTTTTTTATGTTTTGAGTCTCGCCCTTTGGCGTTGTATACTATTGTGCATTGGTGTGGTTGTTTCCGCCTGTTGGCGTAGAGCTTGCTCCCGTTTGGGGATGCTTTTTATTGTTTATATGTATTTATACTTGTTTGTACCCGTTTGGGGCCAGTTTTTACAAAGGAGACTCTGCCGAAATTTTTGAGAAAATTGGATATTGCTTTTAAACTTATTTTCTACATGTTTTCCTTTACTTCTTCTTCTTTTATGGTTTAGATTTCTGGGCTTCGGCTTACTTAGGTTACGTTGCGCCTCTAGACACTTCGTAATCTAAGTGCCGGTCACGTTCCGTACTTTCGGGTCGTGACAAAGTTGGTATCAGGGCGCTAGGTTTAACCTTGTATAAGTTTAGGTGACCCTTGGTTGATGTAGTAGGCGACTCAGGTTGAGTGACGTACCGTGGGTATGATCCGCGGCATACTTACGATACGCCACTCTTCTTAAGTAGCCTTAGGATGTACATTTATTTGCACCGCATTTCATTCGTTCCTTTGATCTATCTTCGTCGATATCGGAGGGTGGTTTCTGTTACCACGGGCGCACGGGCAGAAGGAGCTGCGGCTCGAATGCGATAACCATTAGGGTATTGGTTATTCTTGAGGATTGAAGCATTGTTTAGCGTGCGGGAGAAGGGTATTCACAAGCCGTCCAGACGAAGTTAAAGGATTCGAACGATTGTCAGAAACCCATTTTCCCAAGTTTAAAGTATTCGGAAGAACATGCAGGTATTTCGATGGACCCTCTAGAAGAATGAAACCCTAACTCGACATAATAACCACGAGAACGCCCTCGAACCTGTTGGAGATAGTGCCCTCAGAGTCAATTATTAGATCACAGGCACGTGATTGCAATGATTGAGGGAGGACCTATCCCGGTAGGACAGTCTTACTCGAGATGATAGTATGCTATCTGGTTTATCTTTATCATCGTGTACTGCTTTAGGTGACCTGACATGTCGCTATTGCACGTTGGTAGAGCCCCTAGGATTCTTGCTTGACGACCAGCAGTATGATGGCGATCATATACGTGGGAGCTGGGGTCTATAAGCACATCCTTAAAAGGTCCCTAGTCGTAGGAGTTTCGAGACAGGGCATCGATACTCCATTAGTAGACTAGTGTATACAGTCGAGACCCCGACGAGGGGCGGTGGACGGTCTCACAAGCCACTGGTGTCAGTTGGTTCACCTAAGATGTATACAGGTGCTCATTGGGTTATGAGTACACCGGACAGGACTCGCCGGGAACCTGCTAGTTGGGCTTATACCTGACGTCAGATAGCAGTTCCCTGGTGACATATGTACAGGTTAGTTCATCGACCTGAGGATCGTCATTTGTCTCGTGTGAGTTCCCACTGTGCTTTGATTACTACCCTACCACGGCTCAAAGGAGTCGTGCAAACAGGTTTTAGTTGGGTACAGTCCCGAGCCACATGGAGGCAGTGAGCGGATCTTCAGGGGTTCGTCTCTCCCGGTATTGGGGGTGAGGTCGCGCTGTGTCTAGGAGAGCCATTACGCAAAGCCCTCGGCCGAGGCAGGAGATTTACTGGTAGGTATTCCAGTAGTATCTCAGGGCGTTCTGGGCTACACTCCGACACGACTTGTACCGCTTTTGGGGGTCTGACTTTTACCAACCCCCTAGGCCCGACATGCGATGCTCATAGACGAACGGACCGGACTGTACGGATATTGTCACTGACAAGCTCAGTTGGGTGTCGGGGTGAGCTTCCTCATCGACGTCCCTTTTGGTCAATAGCTGGTGGCCCGTCATGTATTGGCTTATACCTCTGACGTGCCAGTGGTTAAATCCACAGCCATAGTATTGACGAGTCTTTAGAGTCCACCACACTTACAGTTACTCAAGCTTTCGGGCGAAACGCTGTAGAGGCCGTATGGAGATATGGCAGGGTCCGATCAGATACGTGCGGTATTGCACGGATCAGGATCGAACAGTTTTGTACTAGTGGCCGTATAGTAATATGGCAGGGTTCGATCAGATACGTGCGGTATTGCACGGATCAGGATCGAACGGTTTTTACTAGCCGGCTTTGGTTTAAGCCGGTACTAGTTTAGTACAGTGTAGATTTTGTCTCATTGCATTTGTATCCGGTCGGAATACAGATGCGGGTGTGTATGCACAGTATCGGGGTTTTCCTGTAATTTATTACGGGACCAGTTTTCTGGAGTTGCCAGTTTGCATTCCGTTCCGGCCGGTTTTCCTTTGTTCTTTCCCGGCCGGACTTTTTCGATGGAGGGGGTTATTTGCAGTTTTGCAAATAACACTTTGTGGGGGGGTTTCTTGCAATTGTATTGATTATGATGGCTTTCATATCTTGCTCCATAACTTGCTTTATTGTGATTAGATGAGAGGGTATGGGTTTGTAAGAAAAAGCATGGTTGTATGTTTTCTTGTCTTGGGTTATGGTCACCTCCTTCTTCTCCTACACTCACCTCCCTCATATGATACATATTGTTAATCCCTCCACCATTTTCCACATGAGATGGCCGGCCACACATTGGTGGAGAGAGAGAGTGTTTCATTTTTGAGTTTGGCTATTTTGATCATCTCATTTTCATGCAAGGAACAATGAAAGCACCATATTTTCCTTGTCCTCATTCCTCCATCCAAAGGCAACAAACCCCAAATTGAGACAAAGCGTATTCCACACACTACACATTCTACAGCAGATCTTGAGCATGTCGAGTTGCCGGCTTCATGCTCGAGTTGCCTCGGTATTGAGGCGGGAGCCCGTAAAAGACGAAAGCGATGTGGTGCCCTTTCCGGCGAGGAGACAACGATGTCGAGGCAAGACCTTCCGCGGGAGATCGGAACGATGAAGAGAAGACCGGAGGACTCGGATCACTCGGTATACTTCTTTTCCCATCTCTTGTTAGCTAGCGTAGGTTAATGGTTAACGATCCGGGTTTTCTTTGTCCGCGGTAGCGCCGGTTTCCGAGTAAGGAAAAAAATTTTGATTCCGCAATTTGGCCTCGAGTAAGACGGCCGGGGCGCTGCCGTGGCGCAACATGGTATCAGAGCCACGCCATTAACCTTACCTAGCTTCGTTTGATGTGTTTGCGTTTCCGATCGACCAAAATTTCCAAAAACCGTATTTTTCTAGCACATCAGTTTCTGTTGAAATTTTTTGAAGTCTAAAATTTTTTCAGGTGGTCTCAGAAAGATGTGCAGGAAGTTATAAGAACTCTGGAAAAACACGAGACAGTGAACCTCAAGGTCGAGCGCGGAAGCGCGGCACGAACCCCATTTCTGCCGCCCTTCCGCCGCACGTTTGTGGGTTCATTGCTTCATTTTTTTGCAGTGGGCTTATGGGATGAAATTAGGGGTTTTGGAATGTTAAAATTGGGCCCAGGTTTTCTGTGAGTGCTACAGTTTTGATTTGGGGCCCACTTGTTAATTTTTGGTCAATCGGAAAATTTTAAACACATTTTTCACAGTATTTACATTATATCTGCGACCGTGAATGTCACTCGATCGGTAAATCCGGTCTAACTGCTATAGCCCGGTTAGACGGATTTGCGAACGTGACTTTCACGTTGATGTTCTATGTTTATGCTGTGATGTTGCGGATCGGTCGTGGGGGATAGCCTGGATGCAATGCTAGTACAGCTTTGTTGTATTATGTACATTTGATGTTGCGGGGCGAGCGTCCGACATGTGGACTGCCGTCACTGCCTGTTTGTATTATTCTTTTGGGGCACGACCTGGTTGCGGTCGATGTACCCGGTGTATGTATATTTTACTTTCTGTACTAGGGTTACCCCGCGGAGGGGTGCACGGATAGCCGGATTCTGGAAGGCAACGAGCCCGCATCTCATGGCATTGGGACGGAGGGGGCTTCAGTCTGGAATTGGCGGGCTGTTCGACGCACTCGTAGGGGGTACAGGTTGACCCAGGAGGGGTGCCCAAGTTACCGGATTCCGTGAAGTGCTGGGTGGTCCATTCACGGTGCTGGAGGGGGCTGCCTCGCTTCAGGTTTTGGCGGGTGACTTGCCGCGCCCGTAGGGGTCTAGGATTTCATTGCACAGGCTATCCACACGACCAGGGGAACGTCGGGTTTCAGCAGCGGCTCTGTGAAACCCGGGGCTTCCAGATATCTGTATTGTTCTGTGATGCTGTACATTTCTGTGATGTTGCATTTTATTCACGCCTTGAGCGAAATACTATATATTGGTATATATATTAGTAGATGTTGTATATGTTTTTCATCCGCGCTAGTCCAGTCCCCGCTCTGCCGTTAGTTAGCTAACCTAACGGGTGATGACGGAACCCAGTGGCGAATGCGGATGGCATATACGTACGTCAGTATATTTTCGTTCTTTGTGGTGTGATCAATTGATGGGACTGCATTGATTCGGATCAATGCAAGATAAACAAACCTAATCTGATGTTGTTGGAACATTTTTCAAAAAACTGTTATTGCAAGGACGTTCACTTTTGTTTTGCATCGTGGTATTCATTTGGAATATCCTGCTCCTCAGTCGACGAGGCAAGGGCCGAGATCCCTTCACCGGGAGTGACCCCTTGGACAGAAGTTTGCGTCAGGGCAATAGCTTCACTATAGCCGATTACTTTTGCTTTGCATCGTGGTATTCAGTTGGAATATCCTGCACCTCATTCTACGGGGAAAGAGCCGAGATCCCTTCACCGGGAGTGACCTCTTTAGTAAAGGTTTTCGTCACTATATTTTCTAAAAGGCTATGCAGTTCCTTCAACGATATCAAGTTCATTACGTTAAAGGTTTTTCGCCAAAAACCAGTCGTAGCCCTCCGTCATTTCTTACAAGTATAACTTAGTATTCGTGCTGCGTTTGTTGACTGTGTCAAGGCGTAGTGTGCGGTAGCTAAGTAGTGTTTGTTTGCAGCATATTAATGGGATTGGTTAGGACAGTCGTGCAGCCTTGTTGACTGTGTCAAGGGCTCGTACGGGTGGGTTTAATGCAATCCAGGATAATGACGGGCTGAACTTGACTAGGACTCTTTGATTTGTTGACTGTGTCAAGGTCACTTGGGTCCTAGGGGTAAAAATCACATCGGGAGTTTCAAAAGAACTGAAACTTGCCAGGTATGCGCATACCTTCTGGAGTGTGGTGACTTGAGTGGATTCCGTCAAGTTATCATGCGATGATAGTTGGATCCCGATTCCCACTGATGAGTTGGTTTACTCCTCGGGTGATCCCGACTAGTTCTTCTTTCAGGTTTGGAGGAGAATTTGACGGTACAGTGGGAGTTTTCCAGATTAGATAAAGTGATAACCATTCTGATCTAGGTTAGAGTGCACGCTGAGTGTTTCTTTTCTCTCTCTCTGGCAGCGACCATTGACCCGACCCTGGATTTTGACTCAGTAACCAAGTTGACCGAACCTTCTTAACACTGGCTTTTGGATTGTCAGAGTTGCAAACCTCATTGCCACTCCTACTTTTACCCTTTTTTTCCAGGACACCCCGTATTACTACGAACGTCCACTTCCATTGGACAAAACCATCGTATGGTTATATACGAACTCGAAGGACTTCGAGGATGGTTTCTGGTTCTGGAGAAAACGGATAGGACTATTCAGTTGTCTTTTCTTTTCACCTCCTCTCAGGTTGCGAGTACTCCTTGGTTTAGGAGTAGTACACCTATTACGCAAATTGGATAGTCTTCTTCCAAACCTTAGGCTGGTGCCGACGGGTAGGGAATGAAGAAAACCAGTTAGCCTAAACGGTGTACAGAAGGTATTAAGATTAAGACAAAGCAAGGGATTAGTAAGAGGGCAAAGTAAATTGCGACTGATATTCACGACCAAACCAAGTATTTCTTCGCCAATCCTAAATCACCTTTGTATTTTTCCAGGACACTCCGTATCACTACGAAGATCCACAGTTTATTGGATATTCCATCGTATGGTTATATACGAACTCGAAAGGAACTTGTTCCAGTTCGGGGATGGATTCTGGTTCAGGAGAAATAGGAATAAAGTACATTCGGTTGTCTTTTATCTTCACCTTCTCTCGCTTTGCGAGTGCTCCTAGGATTAGGACAGTACACCCATTATGCTTTTTGGATAGTCTTTTTCCAAACCATAGGCTGGTGCCGAACGGTAGGGAAGGAAGAAAACCATTTGGCCTAAAGGGGTGTGCAGACGGTATTGACTAAAGACATATAAAGGGATTTGGACAGGTGGCAAAGAATTATACGGTTATAGTTGTGAATCTGGATAATGGTAGAGGCATTACTAGGAATACCAGGATACCCCAACGAAACATTTCAATGTTTCAGTTTCACTGTGTACTGTTAATGGAAAAACTGATTTCCCGATTAGACACTTACTCCAGGGTATGTATTTACCAGTTATGATTCTCACATCTGTATGGTTTTACAAGATGTTGAGTGGAAGTAAGTTATTGGGAATTGGGTGATCATCCTCATTATATCGGGATTCGTTGTAATCGGTGATATTTGAGGAAGTCACCTGGGTTGTTTGCCGGTCGGCAAATATTTGGTTATGAATATCCGCTGTTGTGCACCAATTTCAAATTGATATATCTGTACGTCTATTTTCATAGAGTGAGATATACCTTTTGATATTATGTCGATGACATTTACCTATATCAGTGGATGGTTAGGTAAGGAGCATTAAACAGCGGTGTAATTCTTCTTAACTATAAGTACAGTTTTCAACCTACGACACACAGTGAAAGAGTTGTAAGACTCAGCGGACTTATACAGAGTATTGTATGTTGTCCAGTGTCCATCAGGACAGAGGGGTTGGTCCTTATACTATATTCTGTTTACTTTTAACTTCTCTAGTTCTTAGACATGTGTTTCGTAGGAACACAGGGTCTGAGTTTTGAGGAGTTATAGGTATTTGAATAGAGTAGAGAACCAGGTGTAGCAAGTATCGGGATTCTTCAAAGTGATCGAAGATGTAGATACTTGTGTATGGTATTCAGTTGATAGTAATGATGAAGACAGATTGCTTCTCTTTCAGGATACTCATAATTGGAAGCATTCCTAAGTTGAGTAACGCTGATCGGCCTCTCTCCATTTAGTTGACATGCACTGGAGACAGCTGCATGATTTGAATCTGGTTCAATTAAATTAGTGCCTCTGGTTCTATATTGGATATAGAACAGTTCATATCTTAACGATGTTAAGGTACGGGGAGTTGTCCGGCTTATACTTAAAACCAGACTCCGGATAACTCGAGGCACGTTTCTGTAATGGCTGTTCGTGGGTTGACCCAGGCTATGACGAGGGTTGACTTTCTACCATCTGGCAGATCAATAGAAATATTGTTCTAGACTCGCCACAGTTTTATTAAAAATGGATTTTTTCAAAAACAAAAGTGGGAGTATGGTAGAACTGGAAGTGATTCCAGAACCGCAAACGATTACTGAAGATTTAATAAGGAACCTAAAGATTCAATCTGATTTGACATTCCATTGGCCACTCCGCAGATAAGGTGGGTAACTTCAGGCACCCGAGAGGTACTCCGGTAACCTCAAGGACGGTGACAGGGAAGTTCTTGTTTACCCACACTTGCCATTGTTGTTGTTCCAGGCTGCGAGACCCGGCAGGAGGATGAGTATAGCGTCGTTCTAAACTAGCTTTAGAAGTGCACGTCTATATGACTCTGGCAGAGGGTTGTCATAGTCAGTGGGAGCAGCGGAAGCATTGGTGGACTTCATGCTTATGTCTATTTATAGACTAAAGCAGATATAGCGGAGTTAGATCATCTGTTTCTGATGTGACAGTCATGGATTTGACGTCATCAGAATAGGGGATGGATCTGTTGAGAAGGTAGTAGGAAGTAATATTCCTATACTACGATCGGTCATACTTTGGTCGTCACACAGTGTTTTCTCCACATGGGACTTGGGTATTATATCAGACATACTGGTTACTAGACCTATGGTTTTAGATCTAGATTTGGGTGGTTTCCCAATCAGGGTACCTTGACAGCATTCTATGAGTATTTAGAATGGACGACTCCTGGCACGGTAGTACACCTGCAGGTAATGGAGTCACCCTCTCTAAAGGTGTCTTACAGACTAAAGTGGAGAGGGATACGCATGATTGACAGATCACTTGCTTAGGCAATTGAGTCAATCATGAGATGTCAAGTACCACACCAGATGTTGTTCTTGCACTAGATGCAATAAGTTGATATTGATCCAATCCTGGAGGAACAGTCGGAAGCAGTTTTAGAACATAAGTAAATGTTCTAGGGATATGATAACGGCTGCCTCTTTTAGGAGACGGTTATCACTCCAGGCTTCCAAGGTGACATGGACGACAAGGAGGTTGTCAGAGTTATAGTTCTCCCTCTGACGAGGGGCAGTATTTTGGACAGGTGGTCCAAGGCAATACTGAGGGTGGCATGGCGCAGGACACTGATTAAGTTCAGTTGACGATACAGTCTAAGAAGTTTGGATTTGGAGTTCATTTATGAACTAGGTCCCATCAGGCATCCAGACATTCCAAGACAGGTATTGCTCATTTCGGGAGATGGTTTTCTCCGCGAATTTGAGATATAGAGAGACATAGAAAGAAACTTCACAGCGGATCCACTCACTGAGGCTTTTCCTTGAACGCAATAGTTTCGCAAACAGGCTTTGTGCGACTGACTAGTAGAGGAGTTGGGTGTTCGGTATCACACGGGCTGTGAGTATGCGACATCGCAATAATTAGCCTTGAGTGCAAGTGGGAGATTGTTGGAGATAGTGCCCTCAGAGTCAATTATTGGATCACAGGCACGTGATTGCAATGATTGAGGGAGGACCTATCCCGGTAGGACAGTCTTACTCGAGATGATAGTATGCTATCTGGTTTATCTTTATCATCGTGTACTGCTTTAGGTGACCTGACATGTCGCTATTGCACGTTGGTAGAGCCCCTAGGATTCTTGCTTGACGACCAGCAGTATGATGGCGATCATATACGTGGGAGCTGGGGTCTATAAGCACATCCTTAAAAGGTCCCTAGTCGTAGGAGTTTCGAGACAGGGCATCGATACTCCATTAGTAGACTAGTGTATACAGTCGAGACCCCGACGAGGGGCGGTGGACGGTCTCACAAGCCACTGGTGTCAGTTGGTTCACCTAAGATGTATACAGGTGCTCATTGGGTTATGAGTACACCGGACAGGACTCGCCGGGAACCTGCTAGTTGGGCTTATACCTGACGTCAGATAGCAGTTCCCTGGTGACATGTGTACAGGTTAGTTCATCGACCTGAGGATCGTCATTTGTCTCGTGTGAGTTCCCACTGTGCTTTGATTACTACCCTACCACGGCTCAAAGGAGTCGTGCAAACAGGTTTTAGTTGGGTACAGTCCCGAGCCACATGGAGGCAGTGAGCGGATCTTCAGGGGTTCGTCTCTCCCGGTATTGGGGGTGAGGTCGCGCTGTGTCTAGGAGAGCCATTACGCAAAGCCCTCGGCCGAGGCAGGAGATTTACTGGTAGGTATTCCAGTAGTATCTCAGGGCGTTCTGGGCTACACTCCGACACGACTTGTACCGCTTTTGGGGGTCTGACTTTTACCAACCCCCTAGGCCCGACATGCGATGCTCATAGACGAACGGACCGGACTGTACGGATATTGTCACTGACAGGCTCAGTTGGGTGTCGGGGTGAGCTTCCTCATCGACCTCCCTTTTGGTCAATAGCTGGTGGCCCGTCATGTATTGGCTTATACCTCTGACGTGCCAGTGGTTAAATCCACAGCCATAGTATTGACGAGTCTTTAGAGTCCACCACACTTACAGTTACTCAAGCTTTCGGGCGAAACGCTGTAGAGGCCGTATGGAGATATGGCAGGGTCCGATCAGATACGTGCGGTATTGCATGGATCAGGATCGGACAGTTTTGTACTAGTGGCCGTATAGTAATATGGCAGGGTTCGATCAGATACGTGCGGTATTGCACGGATCAGGATCGAACGGTTTTTACTAGCCGGCTTTGGTTTAAGCCGGTACTAGTTTAGTACAGTGTAGATTTTGTCTCATTGCATTTGTATCCGGTCGGAATACAGATGCGGGTGTGTATGCACAGTATCGGGGTTTTCCTGTAATTTATTACGGGACCAGTTTTCTGGAGTTGCCAGTTTGCATTCCGTTCCGGCCGGTTTTCCTTTGTTCTTTCCCGGCCGGACTTTTTCGATGGAGGGGGTTATTTGCAGTTTTGCAAATAACACTTTGTGGGGGGGTTTCTTGCAATTGTATTGATTATGATGGCTTTCATATCTTGCTCCATAACTTGCTTTATTGTGATTAGATGAGAGGGTATGGGTTTGTAAGAAAAAGCATGGTTGTATGTTTTCTTGTCTTGGGTTATGGTCACCTCCTTCTTCTCCTACACTCACCTCCCTCATATGATACATATTGTTAATCCCTCCACCATTTTCCACATGAGATGGCCGGCCACACATTGGTGGAGAGAGAGAGTGTTTCATTTTTGAGTTTGGCTATTTTGATCATCTCATTTTCATGCAAGGAAAAATGAAAGCACCATATTTTCCTTGTCCTCATTCCTCCATCCAAAGGCAACAAACCCCAAATTGAGACAAAGCGTATTCCACACACTACACATTCTACAGCAGATCTTGAGCATGTCGAGTTGCCGGCTTCATGCTCGAGTTGCCTCGGTATTGAGGCGGGAGCCCGTAAAAGACGAAGGCGATGTGGTGCCCTTTCCGGCGAGGAGACGACGATGTCGAGGCAAGACCTTCCGCGGGAGATCGGAACGATGTAGAGAAGACCGGAGGACTCGGATCACTCGGTATACTTCTTTTCCCATCTCTTGTTAGCTAGCGTAGGTTAATGGTTAACGATCCGGGTTTTCTTTGTCCGCGGTAGCGCCGGTTTCCGAGTAAGGAAAAAATTTTTGATTCCGCAATTTAGCCTCGAGTAAGACGGCCGGGGCGCTGCCGTGGCGCAACAGAACCATAGGGTTTACGGCAGTTCCGCGGTGCCATTAGTGAGGCTTGGGTTTGCCCTTCTACGGCTGGACCATCGATGCTGGGGTATGTACCGGATATTTTTAAACTGTACTTGAGTGTTGAGCTCTCAGGGAATTATGGGATTTTGATGGATCGATTGAAAAGTTTAATGTAGTCCGGACATCAGGTGAAGGGATCGACTACGTGGGAGACTCTAGATATGAGTATTTCCGTTGGTAGCGCAGTCAGCACATCTATGAAGAGACGAGTTCGAAGCAGTCGACACCAGGGGAAAGGGGGAAAGAGACGCACATTGACGATAGTATTTACGATTATGATTTGGTGATTTGAATTTCATATTTTCGTTGATCGAATTTTGGTATTTTGAGGACTTCGTTCTACGATTGGTATTTCTTCTGTGTACCATCATTACATTCTATTTGTGTTTCATATATCAGTTGTATTGATGTTGTTTAGTACATACCCAGTCCATTTGAATTGGTTTTAATACATTTTGAGATTTTGATTTGATTTTGTGCATATGGTTACACATGATTTTGACATATGCTTCGACCTAGTTTTCATGCACTTTCGTACTGTGATTTCGATTTTGATATTTGGTGTATGATTTCATGCACCATGTGCACCTGATTGAGATTCTTGCGCACACTTGGCGCACTTGATGCGATTTTGTGCACACCAGATGCACTAAATCGGGGTTTTGTGCAGATTGGATGCACCTGATATTGAGTCGTGCAAGCCCGTTGCACCTGACAGATGTTTTTGGTGCACACCTGTTGCACTTAGTTGTTTTTCTTTGTATTCGTGGTATCTGTATTTGGTTTCGATTTCAGTGCGCATCGGACGCACATGATATTTTTATGATGTGATTGGGATTGATTTCAGTTTGAGCAGTATGTTTTATTAATCATCACTATTGATTTGGTAACCAGGCGGGACGTGTATGTTAAATAAAAGATATATATAAATAGCTATTTTTTTAAAAATAAACGTCCGCTACTTATGTCGTGGCACATGCATCACACGGCGATTTTCAAAAGGGTTCTTGCATGCTTCTTTATCCAGATGTTTGGACGATTTTACTATGATGCGCACAATATATAAGTTGTAGTTTTGATGTAAATTATGTTGGTTTTCGTATTGGGTTTTGATATTTTATTTTCACTATAACTCCGATGATTGTGTTATGTTTGACAGACTTTTGATTTTGAGTTATGTACTTGTTTTTCATGCGCTTGTATCGTGCTAAAAAAAACGTGTTTTATGTATTGATGATTTCGGAGCCCCGACGATTTGAGTGTTTTGCTGAATGTTTTAGTAATTGGGGGGGGGGAGTTTTAATTTAAATTCGGGGACCGAATTTCTTAAAGTGGGGAAGATTGTAACGTTTTAAAAATAATTAAATAAATAAAATCGTTTAAGTGAATTTTATGATTTTCGGTAAAGTAAAACGTATTTTTCGTAAAACTAAACCGTAATTATTTTTCACTATAAATTTAAAAATACCTATTTTAATTATGTTATTACTAGTAAATGGTGTTTATTTAGTCACTTATAAATTTTTAGTTTTATTAAATATTTTTCCTAAATTACTTATTTTAAATATTAACATAAGCTTTATTTATATACTAAATTAGTGTAAATTTCAAATTTGAAGGGGTTTAATTTGCAAAAATGAACCATTGCGTATTAGAATCTAGTGTGTATCATGCAAAATTTATTTACAAATTTTTCCATGATTCTAGACATTTCTTTGGTTTAATTAGATTAGAAATGAAAGAAATTAAATAAAAATCATGAAAAGACATAAAGAAGTTGATATTTTGGGTGAAGTTTCTACACTTTTCTACACTTTTCTCACTCTCCTCTCCCTCCTCCATGGTGTGGCCGGCCTCAACCCCCCCATGGCAGCCCCCCATCTTCAAAATTTAATTTACCTCCAAAAATCATCAAAAATCCTACAAAAATCCAAATAAAAATCCATAAAATCCTAATTAATTCCTACCCTCTATTCTTTGCTCATCTTTACATGGATTTTGGAGATGGAAAGCATTCATTTTGGAGGCATGTTTTCATGATTGGGTTTCTTGTTATGAAGGTATAAATTTTCTTCTTTTGATTTATTGTTATTAAATGTTTCATTTAAGCATAATTAGATTTAATAAATTAATTCTCTTTACAAGTTTTAAAATTCAAGTTATGGTTTGTAAAATCAAGTTAGGGTTTTTACTAATTAACTGGGGTTATTATAACTAGTCTAACATTTTAGAAATGGGAAAAATCATGCATGGTTGATATATTGTAATTTGTTCATTCAAATTTTTTAAATTAAGTAAATTTGCAAACTAGATTTATGTATATTATATTTATTGGTGAAATAAAATTCCAATTAATGTTTATAACACTAGAGTGTGGTTTTAAAGTGGATATTAACTTGTTGGTGGAATGAAAAACTCAATTTGGTCACTAGTTTTTGTTGATAATTGAAAAATACTAATAAAAATGCTATTTTTGTGAACTAGATTTTAGAAATTCTTAAATTAATGAGATTTAAAATCTAATTTATGGTTTCATTATATTATTATCATCATGAATTGTAGTTTAGTAAGTTAATTCATGTAAAATCATGTTTATTTGTGATATTGTGAAAATTTTGCTTAAAAGTATCGAAATCGGACAAGTTTGCAAACTAGAATTTTCAAACTAATATAAATTAGGGTGTTAAAAATATAGTAATGGTTCCTATAATCTAGTTAGGTTATTTAATGAGTATTATGACCATTAGTTTCATATAAACAGTAAGTTTTAAACTAAAACGATAAATTGGCGTATTCGGGTTTTTCGAAATCGGACAATTTGATCGATTTTTAGGGTTTCGATGAATTAAATCATGTTTATATTATAAGTAATGAGTTTTAAAACTATGAGTTGTTTGTTGATGTTTATCTCGATCGATCGGCGTTTGTACGCCGATATCGAGCGATATTTGCCTCTTTTGCATGAGCGGGACATAGGTTTTAACCTATGCGCGTTTCGTACGCCGTTTTGGTTTTTTTCCGTGATTCAGTTTACGATATTATATGTGTTTGCGAATAGGTACCCCTCACGTGGACTGCGGGCGATGAAGAAGAGGATGGCGACACCGTCTTCGGCAGACAAGGACCAGGTGAGTAGATGTATATCTACGGGGGGAAGTCGGGTGGATGGCGTTTAGCACCCCCGCAAACATAGAATAGGGATAGTGCTTATTGTCATTAGGAAGCCAGACGTGACCTTTGAATTTAGGTGAGTAGGACCCTAGTAGTGACCTTAGGTTGGACTAGATTGATTTAGAAAGACCTTACCTGAGGATGAATATCTTGGAGGAGATTCGTAGGTTTCAGGTAGATGCACACACGCACACACTAAGACTTGACGTGGTGTATACGTGTATGTGTATATATATATATATAGGACTATGTGTAGGTATATAAATATACACAATACGTATATGTGATACAAGGATGTGATATGATACACGGGAAAGGAACAGTATAACTAGGCTTGATGCCGTTATTCTTAGCTATACAGTCGTGTTATGATGTTAGCGGATCATTAGAAAATGAGATAGTGGATTTGTGTACATGAACAATAATAAAGGGTGGTGATGCTATTGAAGTACATGGGACTCTAAAATAGAACCCGGACTGTAACCTGTGCTTGAAATTCTGATATGATATATGTGTGACTTGATTACGACATCATATAGGTGTACTTGATTTCGACATCATATAGGTGTAACTTGATTGCGATATCATAAGATGTAACTTGATTTCGATATCTTATAGGTGTGACTTAATCACGACTTGACATATGTGACTTGATCAAGATATGATATATGTGACATGACATTTCTGAGGATAAATTAACGATGTATATTTATGCTGGCAATGATGTATGATTCATGTATGCGATTACAGTATAGCACCTTGATCTTGACATGAGTTGATGATGATATTATACAAATGATGAGACACGTAGGTGATACTTGACCCGTACCCCGATATTGGGATGCCGTACGATGGATTTTACCGTACGAGGCATAGATGTGATGATTGATCCGCACTCTTGTTTCGAGAAAGTCGTACTACGTATGTGACGCTATTGAGGCTGGATCGCCGACTATTAGAGATATGGACTCAGACTTTAGGTGTACTCCTATTTCTTATCGACTAGTTTCTTAGGTTTAGTTCCTTAGGAGGTTAGATGGACACTAGTTTAGGTTCGAGTCATATAGTGGTAGTTGTACTTGTATATCGCAGATGAGTGGTTATTACACATCCATCTTTACATTCATACCGTAATCATATTGTTGCATGTTCATACATATGTTTCTATAATCAGTATAAAACTCTGCCTGTTAGGACACTAGCACCATTACCGATGATGCGCATATTCCACGTACACTTATTTGCCGGCTCACGCACATCATCATCGGTAATTGCTATGTCGCGTACACTTTAGATCATATTATCTTTTAGTGATAGAATCAGCAAATAGCTAGATCGATATTACTTCGTGATTACTCTCTGGTGTTAGTATGGACATGGCATTTATTACTTAGATATTTCTTGCATTAGCATTTTCATGTTATCATGCAGTATTATGGGGCATATGCCGACACTTATCATATACTTACTCATGATTTTGGGATTTTGGATTTCTATGAGATTTCTGGATTTTTGGGGAAAACCGCAAGAATATAAAAAAACTTCTCTCTCTCTCCTGCTCTCTTTTTAAAACATAAGATGCGGTTTTCTCGTAATGTATGTGTCGTCCACCATGAGATTTCATGTTTTCTGTTGGATTTCGAGACCCGATTCAAGGAGTGGATGAACCGTCTCGGGTACATGGTGGGCCCGGTATGGAACCCCGGGGCAAGAAGATCGAGTTGTAGACGATGAGCCTGGCAGGGGAGGACTACCTACCGGTGATGTCTGGCTCGGCGGATATTCGGAGGATACCGACCGTTGTCGTGAGATTTGATGATATGGGCCGATCCGGACTGACGGAGCCCGAGATATTGAGATTATGAGACATTGAGATTATGAGGTATTGAGACTTGAGATTTACATGTTTTGTGTCTATGCTTGACACGGATTTCCATGGATTTCATTGTTGATATTTCAGATTTCTATACACATTTTACCATGATAAAAGCTAAAGATTTCTTATACAGATATATCTAGATTTCGGGATTGGTTATTTTACATTCATGATGCATGCATACTCGTTCTCATGACATAGTACTATATGAGGCACTGTCACGAGCACGGAGCATTGCACTTACACGTAGCTTATTATCCTGTCTTTACTTGATGACTAGTAGTATATTAGTATATTATTATGACCTAAGATAGCGTTGTGCATTCGATTTCTTTTCGCAGATATTTTCTACTCACAAGTTGGCAACTCACCCCCGTTGTGCCAAATTTTATTACAGGTTCGATGAACAGGTTTCCTTGGCAGCTTGCTGGCACATCTTTTCATTCAGGGTGATTTGCACGGTAGGTTGGTTCACTTATATCTGAACCGCCATTGTACTTTTATTATTTCATTTGTATCTAGAAAGCTCCATCAACCAAACTTGTATTACTTGATAGTTTACTGGATCAGTTGTTTATTTCGACCTTAGAGTCGCGCTTGTATTATTATGATATATGGTGGTTTGTTTTCTTTTTTAAGTTTTGAGCCTCGCCCTTTGGCGTTGTATACTATTGTGCATTGGTGCGGTTGTTTCCGCCTGTTGGCGTAGAGCTTGCTCCCGTTTAGGGATGCTTTTTATTGTTTATATGTATTTATACTTGTTTGTACCCGTTTGGGGCCAGTTTTTACAAAGGAGACTCTGCCGAAATTTTTGAGAAAATTGGATATTGTTTTTAAACTTATTTTCTACATGTTTTCCTTTACTTCTTCTTCTTTTATGGTTTAGATTTCTGGGCTTCGGCTTAATTAGGTTACGTTGCGCCTCTAGACGCTTCGTAATCTAAGTGCCGGTCACGTTCCATATTTTCGGGTCGTGACACAAGGTCATCCTACACTCCGAAAGTTAAAACCTAGCGCTCTGATACCAACTTTGTTATGACCCGAAATTGGCACGTGACGGCCTTAAACAACGCAATGTCTATAGGCGTAACGCAATTTAAGTAAGCCAAAAACCCAACAATCTAAACGATCAAAAGTAGTAAGTGATAAGAACATTGTTAAAACTTTTAAATATCTCGAATACAAATTCTTTAAAGTCCAATTTAGTTTCTTATAAATTTTAGCAGCGCCTCCTTTGTAAAAACTAACCCCAAAAATGGGTACAACATAAATATAAGCATCCCCAACGGGAGAAAAATCCACGTCCAAAGGCGGAAAAAACCACCACAACAGATATACGACGTCGTAGCGAAAAAATAAAAGATGACATAAATAAAAACTGCAAAAAAGATCTCCAAGTCACAAAATAACATACAATATCGTTCTCACATCAAGTCTCTAAGGCATACATGAAAGTGGTAGATGGAGAGTACATGGTACAAAGATAACAATAAACATCAACGGATAGCCGCAAAACCCACCTATAACAAAACTGCGCACAGTCAGCCGAAGCGGTATCCGCCGCAAAAGATGATACAAAAGATGAAAAAGCCTGCCTCGACTACTCTGAGGAGCAACCTGCAAAACACTATGGCACAACGGGGGTGAGTTGCCAACTTGTGAATAGTAAATAACATATACAGGTAATCGCAAGTATGCACATACAACGCGAATCTAACATATATAAGCTAACAGTAATAAATGGTCATATGTATTCAACTATCATGAAAGGTACTCTAGCAGGTACAAATAATACATGAACCAATAATATGACAATATGTATATACAACAGTCATAAAAGCTATTCTATCAGGTACAACTAATACATGAAGCAATAATATGACAATATGTATATGCAGCAGTCGTGAAAGATACTCTATCAGGTACTACTAATACATGAATCAATGCATATAAAATAAATGCGGAGTATGGGGTAAAACATGTCATCCTCACGGAATCCTGACCTCGTGATAGGACCAAAGTCCATCAAGGCAATCCAAATCCTAAATTTCCTCAAATCAGCCCCCAAATTGGCTCTCATATCCTATAAGTCTCATATATCCCGAGTGTCCAATATCAAGTAATCTCATATATCCTGTATCCAATATCAAGTAAATCTCATATATCATGAGTGCCCAATATCAAATAATCTCATATATCCTGGAGTGTCCAATATCAACTAATCTCATATATCCAGTGTCCAATATCAAGTAATCTCATAAATCCAGTGTCCAATATCAAGTAATCTCATAAATGACTAAGTATATTTGCATGAATCATTATGATGATGTATATAAATTAGATATGTATACATATATATTAGCGTCCCATTCCACTAATATATATATATACACACACACACGCATGCATATATAACACTGTCCCATTCTACTGTTATATATACTTAGGAGTAAAAATATCATGAAAACATATGTCAAGCATCGACACATAAATGCAGATCTATCAAGTGTTGTCACCATGACTGGCCCCTGATAGGTACGTATCATACGCTATCCTAAAAACTCGAGTGCCTAGCTCTGACACTCGAAATTCGACGTATCTATACGTACATGACTCCGGTCGGTATCCCCATGATAACCGCCGAGTCATAGGTACTGTCACCGGTAGGTATGGTTCCCCCACTAACTCATCGTCTACTCCATGAAATTCTTGCCCCGGGGTACCTCCGGGTCCCACCATGCACCTGAACATGGCCCCCTCCGTTCCTCGCATGGGGTATATATATATCAGAACCGATAAATTTCATGGTAGATGCTGAAATGTCAAATCAAGAGAAACTGATTTTTCAAATAATGCATAATTTCATGAAACTACTATGGTCCTCAAATCCAGAAAACATCATGAAAAATCCATAACTCAATGCGAAAATCAATGAATATAATATATGCAACAGAAAACTGTAATGCGAGCTTATAAAGGAAAAGCCGCTATTTAATTGCAACAAATTAATATATATATATATATATCATGCGGTTTCTAAGTTCTCCAAATCATTATAATATCAAATAAAGGTGAACGTATAGCTATAGCCAGATATATATGTAAACATGTAGGTATAGCAAGGTATATGTATCTACCTATCAGTAATGATGTAATGCCCTCCAGGTATATGTAGAAGTATGTATGCATGATTTACATGCAGCTATGTCTCATATGTGTATATACTTATCACTAATGGTACAATACCATATAGGTATATAGGTAACTAGCATGTAAGTATGTTAAGGTATATATGTAAGCATGTAGGTATACAGGTATGTTATATGTCATATGCGCAAAAGGAAATAAGGATCATGTCTCAATATCCCTAAACCATACAATATCACATATGTATAGGTATTGTGCGTGTCATAGCAATTATCGACGGTGTGTGCAGCATACAATTAGTGCTCGTGAAACATGAACCGTCAATAATGATGTTGTGTTTCATTAATACTAAGTCCATATGCAAGGAAAAGAGATAAGCAACAAAGGTATACATGCACAATCAATATCCGTATACTTCTAACTAATAGTCATATCATTTGATCTAGTCCAGACGCATAACGCCATGCGGGCGATCCCCCTGCAGATGTAAAATCTACTCACCAACCATCCTGGCTAAGTAAGCCAACAACTCGCTTTCCCTTGTTCGTAGCGCCCGAATTCCCCGCCTGCGATCCTGAAAGCATATAACAATATAACAAGTATATATTAGCAATCGACCAATAACATGGACCAACTACGCTTGACCAACGCACCAACTCCAAACATACTCTCAAGTGTTCGTCCACTGGCTAACGCGCGTAGCGACACTACGAAACCAACTCAAGGGAAAAATCTACACAAAGACATGAACGACATCAGTACGACCCTGTTAGGAATGCAAAGCGACACAACTACCTAGCCTAGACCCTGATCGTACCGATCGCGCATTCACAATACAAGATATAGCGTGGAATCAATATAATTAACGTTGCAACGTCAAAAGAAAGCCACGCATAAATTATCCTAAAATCTAGTAAGCAACTTATATCATTTTAGCATAAAACTACAAGTTTTTACCAAAACTAGAATTTACAAAAATCACAATATAGCAAGATTAAACCATTCATACCTTTACTAGAATTTTAATCTTACCTAATTAGGATTAGAAAAAGTTTAGTTCGCTAATTAGTCTAATTAAACAATTAGAAAAATATCAAATAACAATCTTGCTATGAGGTTAAGTTTTCTTTGTCTAGACATTCACACATAACCATAACAACTAACAAAACCGTAACTTGATTAACAAAACTCTTACTAGAAATTCTAAATATCTAAATAAAAGCTTTAATTAAACAACATATATGCTAGCTAAATGTATTGAAACAACAAAAAGAGTTTAGGGTTAGGATTTATACCTCAAATTAGGTTTTGAAACTTGCAAACACAACTCTAAATTTTAGCCTCCAAAATCAAGACTTTCTTGAAGATCTAAGCAAGTTTAGGGCTAACGATTAATGGGTAATGATTTGTTTTTGAGTTTATTGGATAAATTAAGGATTTTTGATGAATTTTTTGAGCTAAAAAGAGTTGAAATGGGGTGAAATGGAAGTGAGGGCAGCAAGGGGGAAGGCCGGCCAAAAATGAAGGAAGGGGTGTTTTGTGGAAAAGTGTGTAAACTTCTAGCAAAAATCATTTAAAGCTCAATAATGCAAATGCCACCTTTTCTTTTCTTTTCTTTAAATTTCCAAATTAAACCACAAATATCTAGATATTTTGAAGAGATATTTTCAAAGATGGATTAGTGCTAATCTAGTGATTAGTTTAGCATAGATTCACATTAGTAGTAATTAACCCAAACAAAAAATGTAATTACCACTAATTAAGTACATAATAAACAACTTAAAATAATATTTAATTAGGGGAAAATTCTATGTGAACCAAAACTTCCAATTGACCCCCAAAGCCCACGCACTAGCTTCATTCTCGCTAAACTAGGTGTCGTGCATTCTATACTGCAAAAAGACCGCTTCTAGGTTTTTACGGAAAACACCGACTTTTTTACCCTAAAAATGGAAAATTCGCAAAACGATTTCTAAAACGCTATAGTAGCATGACATGAGACTTATAAGATAGGATATATATAAGTAAATGACTTGATGTGGAATATAAATGTGATGAAAGGAATGTACGATGTGATATGATGATTCATTGATATGTCGGTATACAGATGCGAGTCGATTAGAGATGATTGATACTTTTGTCGGCCCCCTGTTATGAGATTTTTATGGATGCGACCTGGGATATATACACACACACACACACACACACACACACACACACATATATATATATATATATAATGTTGTGAATCTTGAGTGATATGTCGTACGAGACGTTAAGTCTGTACCCTCATTGTCATGTAGGTTGATAGGATCCCTAATGGTTTAATGCCGCCGCGCGATGATTTACCGTACGTGATGAGTTTTATGATGAGTGATCCATACCCTTGACTAGAGGATGTCGTATGATGGATTATACCGTATGTAATTTTGTGAGGCTAGATGTCGTTTGCTAGATTCACCGACTCGGATATGTGATAAAGACGTATACCTTATAGCTTTGCGCCCACGATTTACTTTATGCTACGTTTATGTCATTCTCGTTGCATTATATATACCTGTGCTAGCACACCTACACCATTATCGATGATGCGTATGTTACACTTACACAGATCAGCCGGCTCACACACTTCATCATCGATAATTCCTATGTCACTCACACAGTAGAATTGCTGCATCATGCTATTATATTGCTATGCTCACATTATGTTGATATGCCCATGCTCACATCACTGTTCCATGTTGCATGATATACCGATATGCTTACAGTCTGTTATATGTCGCATATATCATGCTTTACGATTATATGCATTGAGATATGCTGTTTTCATGAGATTTCTGGATTTGAGAACCGTGGTTATTTCAAAAGAAAGTACGTATTGTTTTAAAAAAACCCGGTTTCTCTTGATATGATATTTTAGTGCGTCCACCATGTGTTTTCTCGATTATGAGATGTGTGATATGTGAAACCCGATTCGAGGAGTTGGATGATCCGTTTGCGGGTTCATGGTGGACCCGGTATGGTACCCCGGGGCAAGAAATGTATGTCGCGCAGTAGACGATGAGCCTGGCAGTAGGACTACTACCTACCGGTGATTGGTTGGACCTGGTGGTTATCCGGTGGATACCGACAGGAGTCGAGAGATGGATATGGGCCAACCCGTTCTGCTGGAGCCCGAGGGCCGATCCCACAGACGGAGCCCGTGGGCCGATCCGGACTGACGGAGCCCGAGGTATATAAGGATTTACGTGTCGGTGTTGGACACGGGTTTCATGCTGTTTCGAGTGTCGATGCTGGACACTCTGGTTCCATGATTTTGATGTGTCGCGAGGAACACACGTTGATTTATATTCTCATACTTCCACGCATATGCTTTTATGATATTTACATGTATGATGTTGTTGTATTATTGGTTGACACGTGGACGAGATCTACTTGCATACAGGTTTTGATTACATTGTTGGATGAAATCCATATGGACATAGGCTTGATTATATTGTTGGCACAGATGTAAATACGGTCACCCTAGATATCATAATATTACCTTTATGATACAGTTGACCTAGGAAGTCATTGTTTATTCGATTTCTAGCTGTTGGTGTTTTCTACTCAGGAGTTAGCAATTCACCCTCGTTGTGCCACAGTTCTTGCAGGTTGACCGCATGGATCGGTAGCGGTATCGCTAGCACATAACTGCATTCGGGTGTTTTGCTTTGGTAGGTGGTACATGTTGGATCGTACTCCTCTTATATTTATTATTCATATTGTGTCTAGTCAACTCCATCAATCAAAACAAGTATTTGTATAATTAGTAAGACTTAGTGAGACTTGTAGATGCAAGACTTGAGCGATGGGTTATATGTTCGTTTGGTGGGTTAATGTCTTGCTTTACATTATCTTTTTGGAGTTGTCATCACCGGTGGGCATCGTATATATATATATTGTGACTTGCGTGGTTGTGAATCCGCCGTTTGGCAAAGAGCTAGTTCCTGCTTGGGGATGCCTTTATCATTATCTTGTACATGTGGTTTTGGATCAAAATATACAAAGGAGGTGCTGCCCAAATTCTTAAAAGACAAAACATGTTTTTCAACTTGCATAATCCACTTGCATTTTTCATGTTCCATTATCTATGCATTAAGAAAACCTTTGATTTCAATATACCTTCATTTCAAAAGTTCACCTCCTTTATTTACTTAAAAAGGTTTAGATTGCTGGGTTTCGGCTTACTTAATTTACGTTGCGCCTTTAGATTTTGCGTAATTTAAGTGTCGGTCCAGAGATAATATTTTCGGTCGTGACAGCTAGATACCGTGACATACTAGACGATAAAGGCTGAATACATTGCTACCAATCGATACTATCAAAATGGTTGTCTGGACATTTCTTGTTCATGAGATGAACATGGTTCCTACCATTGAGCGTGTAAGACCATGTTACACACCCCGGTAGTTTGCGGGGAGGCGGAAAAGGTAAAAATTGAATTTTTATCACAAGGTAACATAGACTAACCATGAAGGATCTTTGCAAAACAATAACTAACAAACTAACTTAGAGTTTTAACTACTAGGTTAGATGATTATACCTTGGTCTTAAACTCCTTCTTCCCCTTGTTGTGTGCTCCTTGGAATGATGTAGATAGCTCCTCCTCACCGGTTTCTCTATATCGAAGAAGATCCACCCGAATGCCTCTACCTTGAGCTCCTACCTCAATATTGAAGTAACTAGAGTGCTTGGCTTGCTAGACTAAGAACCCTAGAATGAGTAGAGAAGTTTTTTGGTGGTCTAGTCTCAAAACCTTTTGATTTTCAACTCATGAAAGATTAAAGCTTTGAGAGAGGAAGAGGAGAGAGCAAACCATAAGAGAGAAAGGTTATTTGAGAATGAGAGGATCAACTCTTATATGAGGAAAATATGATAATAATAATATTAATTAGGATAATTGTGATGGTGTGTTGATCTGACCATTATCATATCACATTTAATGCTAAGCATGCTCACAAAAATATCTAAGTCAACATGGGTCAATTTGGTCAAATGGTCAAACCAACATTAGCCATGACACAATTAACTCTAATTAAAACTATTAATTAATTTCCTCCCACTCATTATGGTTTTGATCAAGTAAATGGTCAAAACCCTAATGAGGTGTCCCCTCCCCTGCCTCTGTCAACTGTATGTAAATACCAGTATCCGTGTTCCAAGAAACATGAATACCATGAGACTAAACCAGTCCAAAATCCAATACTAGGATCCGGCTTAAACCAAAGCCCACTAGTATCTATTGCCCGAACATCGAACATGCACAAGTGCGCGTAAGTGAACGAACCCTGTCGTAAAACCATACGAGATCTACTCATATCGCCCAAAGGTGAACAACCCTCTGTGTGGGACTCTAAAGACTCGACACTACGCTGGCAGAGGGTTTAACCACAGGCCTCAAGCGGTACTAGCTGTACGTAACGGTCCCAAGGTAGATGTCGATAAGAATACCAATAAGGTGAACCCATCCGAACTCTTACTGAGCCTGAATGTGACAATCTCTGTACAGTCCGATCTGTTCGTCTAAGAGTATCGCATGTCGGCCCTAGGGGCGGTAAACGTCAGACCCCTAATAGCGGTACAAGTCATGTCGGAGTGTAGCCCAAAACACCCTGAGAAAACTACTGGAATCACTACCAGTAAATCTCGCTTTCCCTGGTCAGGGACTTTGTGTAATGGCTCTCCTAGACACAGCACCATATCAACCCCCAATACTGGGAGAGACGAATCCTGTCTAACCGTCACTTCCTCCAAGTGCTTCGGGATTGCACCCAACTACAACCTGCTTGCACGACTCAATAGAGCCGTAGTAGGGTAGTAATCTAAGAACAGTGGGAACACACTCGAGGCGAAGTGACAGTGTCAAGTCAACGGACTAAGCTGTACTCATGTCACCTGGGAACTGTTAACTGACGATAGGTATAATACCAACCAACAGTTCCCGACGAGTCCTGTCCAGTGTACTCGTAACCTAACGAGTACCTGCATACTATCTCCAGTACGACGTACTAATGGCTGTGGGACTGACCATCTCCCATGTTGGGATGAGAAGCGCATGCACCAGTCTACTCTGGAGTTTTGATGCCCTGTCTCGATAATCCTATGACTGGGGACCTGTATAAGGATGAGCTTATAGACTATCCAGCCCCCACTAGTGTGATCGCCATCACAACGCTGATAGTCAAGCAAAGATCCTAAGGGCTCCATCAATATGTATTAGCGATATGTTAAAAGAAACATATACACATATTAAGATAGATACAAACCAAGTAGCATACTACAATATCGAGCAAGACTGTTGTCAATCCATGTATATATCCCAAGCTTCCAAAATGTAATATACAAACTAGTACTATACAATAATGGCCTCTAGGGCATACATATCCAACAATCTCCAACTTGCACTAAAGGCCGGTAATTAATCTACCGCATACCCAACGTCTGCACTAAGGCCAACTGCTGGCTTACCGCATACCCAACCGCTCAAAAAGTCGCTCGAACTGTGTTTGAGGGAGGGCCTTTGGGAATGGATCCGCCATGTTGTTTTTAGTGTCCACTTTCCGTACCTCGATCTCGTGGCGATCAATGATCTCCCTGATCAGGAGATACCGCCTTAGGATGTGTCTGAATTTCTAATGGGATCGTGGTTCCTTCTAAAGCTATAGCCCCATTGTTATCGCAATACAAAGGTATTGGGTCAACAATGGACAGAACCACCTTAAGTTCACTAATGAACTTCTTCATCATGACCGCCTCTTTTGCGGCATTGCTTGCAACAATGTATTCAGCCTCCATCGTAGAGTCTGTGACGGTATCCTGTTTGGAACTCCTCCAATACACCGCCCCTCCGTTGAGGGTAAACACAAAACCCGAGACAGACTTGTTGTCGTCCTTGTCACTCTGGAAGCTTGAATCAGTAAAGGACTCGACCCCGAGGTCTCCATTACCTTAAACCAGGAACATTTCCTTAGTCCTTCTCAGGCACTTAAGAATGTTCTTCACTGCTATCCAGTAGTTCTCACCTGGGTCTGACTGATACCGGCTCACCACGTTTAGCGCGTAAGCTACATCTGGTCTTGTATATAGCATCGCATACATTATAGATCCTACCGCCGAAGCATAGGGTATAGTTCTTATGCAAACCCTTTCCTCGTCGGTCTTAGGAGACATCTTCTTGGAGATGGTGATTCCGTGCAATGCGAGTACATTACCGTGCTTGGAATCTTCCATACTAAATCTCTTTAGTACGGTCTCTATGTACCTGGTCTGCCAAAGTCCTAGTAATCTCTTAGATCTATCTCTATAGATCTTGATCCCCAGAATGCACGAGGCATCACCCAGGTCTTTCATAGAGAACCGTTGTGACAAGAATAGCTTGACCGATTGTAGCATGGGAATGTCATTTCCTATCAAAAGAATGTCGTCCACGTACAACTGTAGGGTTCCTAGGCACACTAGTGAGGTCTCACAAGGCATCAACCATGCCAATTTCAAAAATTACGGTGTCGAGAAACCCTAAACTACGGATCGTCGGCTAGAAATCTAGGCGAAAAGGCTAACTAGTTAACACTTAACTATGAGATACGGAAATACAACCTTTGTAGATCCGGTGCTCCACCTCCATAGCTCCGCAACGAAGTCGTCTCCGCTGTCCAAAAAGAATCCGGGCTCTAGTGTCGGCTTCGTCGGAGAAATGGCGAGCTAAGTCGTCGATGTCCATGCCGAAGATGATCTACGTCGAGGCATCGATAGATCAAGCTCCACCTTCACCTAGCTTTGAAAACTTGTGAAGGAAACACACTCTACTACTTGGCAAGAGGTAGAGGATGAAGAAATAGGAAGTGGGTAGACTTTAGAATTGGATTTCTCACTCATTTCATCAATCCACCATTGATGCAATCAAGCTTTTTCAAGTGAAGAAAAGAAAGAAGAAGAAGAAGCTTGTTATGATAAGAATTAATTTAATTAGAAAAGAAACTCATTCTTATCATAACATGACCATGGTTAGTTGTAGAGAGTGAACTAGGGTTAGTGGAGTGGTTAGGGTTAAGCATGAGACAAAATGGTTAACTAAGTCAAAGCTTCATGAAGATTCATGAACAAAACAAAATAGCAACCATTTTTCCCTTTTTGCTTTTAATTTTCTTTTCCAAATGAATAACCAATAAATAAATAAATGAAAAAGAAAACATAACCCTAACCATTCACAACCATGGTTTAATCTTTACACTTAACCAATTTAGCATGCATCATCAAACATGATACAATCATGTGCACAAAATCATATCGCATATATAATGCGCACACCCGAGTGAGAAAATCCATTTTAAAGTGAACCGATACTAGTTAATGAAAAGTAATATATCAAATATATAATTATACATTAAATCATTAAATCAACACTTGATTTAACGATCCGGTCATATCGCATATAACCGACTAGTATCCAATGTATCAGCTGATCGAATCAATCCTTGATTCGATAACTAGGTTATATCACATATAACCATTCGATACATTCATCGCGAGAATGGAATACGGTATCACATACAAGCATTATTCTCGGTCCCGCACATATCTCATATGCGCTCCTATTTTGTTTCGCTTGAGCCAGGAAATCTCTGTGTAGGACTCTAAAGACTCGTCAATACGCCGGCAGCAGATGATGATCATATCAAACACCCACAAGCCGCAAGCGGTCTGCTAAACGTAACGGCCACCCGGGTATTGAGCGATCTGAAGATCGACGAGCAAGCCCGCTCACACTCCAGTGAATCCAACCAGTAACACTACCGTACAGTCCGTTCTGATCGTCTGATATGTCGCATATCTCGCCTAGGGGTGGTAAACGTCAGACCCCAATAGCTCGATAAGTCGTGTCGATATGAGGTCTATAACTGTTCGAGAAACTACTGGTAACACTTACCAGTAAATCTCAGCAACCCTGGCCAGGGATTTCCTGTTATAGCCAATCGAACACAGCGCAACATCAACTCCCTATACCGGGAGAGACGAATCCCCTCCTATCGCTCATTGCCTCCATGTGACTCGGGACTGTACCCAAAAACCACCGTTTTGCACGCCCTCTTGGACGTGGTAAGATGGAAATCAAAGCACAGTGGGAACCACACAAGACTCTATGACGATCTCGGGTCAACAGACTACTCTGTACCAGTGTCACCAGAGAACTGCCATCTGACGTGAGGTATAATACCATCTGGGAGTTCTCGGCGAGTCCGTCCAGTGTACCCAGTCTCTACTGAGCACCCGTATAACATCTCTGATGTCAAACACCAATGGATATGGGATCATCCATCGCCCATATGTATGGGTCGAGAAGGTACACGCTAGTCTACTCTGGTATATCGATGCCCCGTCTCGATACACCCACGACTAGGGACTTTGAAGGATGTACTTATGGACTACCATGTCCTCACTAGTATGATCCGCATCATAGTCCAGGTAGTCAAGTACAGATCCTAAGGGCTTTACCAACATGTAACAGGGAGACAATCAGTGTACACGTTAAGGTAAAGATCAACCAGATAGCATACTATCATGTCGAGCAAGAAAGTCCTCCCTATATATGTCCCAGCATCCACTACAATATACATCCTATGTATAGTAATGGCCTCTAGGGCATACATATAACTAACAATCTCCCACTTGCACTAGGGCCATCTGTAGCAGTGGTTGTAGTATCTCATACTCAACCATCCCATAAAAGCCTCTCTCTAGGAACAGGCCTTTGTGAGTGGATCCGCTGTGTTGTCCTCTGAGTCTACTCTCCAAACCTCGATCTCCCTGGAGATCAACTATCTCCATGATCAGGTGATACTGCCTTAGAATATGTCTGGATCACTGATGGGACCTGTGTTCCTTGGCATAAGCCACAACTCCATTATCACACAATGGGAGGAACTAAGTTCATCTCATGAACCAATATACACCCATACAGCCTCTTTGGTAGCATCTTAAGTAGCGATGTATGCTGCCTTTATCGTCTAGTATGTCACGGTATCTAGCTTGGAACTCTTCCAACATACCGTCCCTCCACTGAGGGTAAAGACAATGCCTGTGACTGACATTCAGTCGTCTTCATCACCTTGGAACCCTTCCAGTGATTCTCCCCAGGATCGATTGATACCGTCTCACTACAACTAGTGAGAGTCCTAACATCCAATTAGATCTATCTCATAGATCCAAAATCCAGGATTTAGTAGGTATCATTTTGATCCTATATGGAGAATTATGGTGATAAGCGGAGATTGATCGAGCGTAGCATAGGAAACTCCTTCCCTATCAAGAGTATGTCATCCACGTACTCTACGAGGATCGTCACCATACTCCCTACTACCTTCTTGTTTATACAAGGTTCATCTACCATTTTGATGATGTCAACTTCTTTGACCGCTTCATCAAAACAGATGTTCCAATTCCGCGATGCCTGCTTTATCCTTATAAAGCACCTTGCACACGTCTCCGCTGCTCCCACTGTTTACGAAGCCCTCTGGCTGTGTACTTATAGACGCACTCTTCTAAAACATCATTTAGAAAAGAAGTCATGACACCCAACCACCAGATATCGTAGTCATGGTATGCAGCCGTGGCAAGTAGGATCTGGATGGACATAAGCATAGCTACTTGAAAAGGTTTCATCATTATCCATGCTTCGTCGATGAAGAAAACCTTTATCAAGTCTAGCTTTGAAAGTCTCAACTTTTCCATCTACACCAAGTAATCTTCTCAAGATATACTTGCTCCTGATGGGGATTTAACCCTTCAGATATAGCAACCAAAGTCCATACTTTGTTGGTGTACATGGATTCCATCTCAGATCGCTAAACATCCAGCCATTCTTACAGAGTCTTACTCTAGATGGCCAGCTCGAAACTAGTTGGGTCATCATCTCATGATGCATTCCTCGATCCCACTGTCATAGAGAAACCGAAGTATCTCTCAGGTGGGTGAGGAACCCTACTAGATCGGCGGAGAGGCTGAGGTTCGTTGGTATTTACTGAATCCTTTGGTTCTATCAAATCATCAGTTGTAGTTTGTATGGCTGGAACATTTCCAGTTCTACATAACTGACCTTGCCTCGAGCTTGTCCGTATTTTGCCTTTTAGACATAGGCCGGACAACCCCAAATCTTAACTAGCTTAAGACATGGGCTCTTCCCTTTCCATATCACATATGAAATGGTAGACAACTTATTTGATTGGAACCCTATTCAATAGGTATGCAACTTCATAAGTGCATGACTCCCAAAAGGAAACAGGTAACTCAGTAGTACTCATCATAGAGCACACCATATCAAATAGGGTGTATCTGCTCCGCCCCGATATACCATCATGCTATGGTGTATTCGGAGGAGTAATGCTGAGAGAGAATCTCATTCTCCTTTAGAATAGTCCAGGAATTCCGTGCTCAAGTATTCTCCTCCTCGATCACATCAAAGGACATAATACTTATACCCGTATTCTGGTTCTCTACTTCTTGCTTATATTCTGTGAATATCTTAAAAGGTTCGGACTTGTGTTTCAACAGGAACATAGGTCTGAATCTCGAAAGATCATCAGAGAACGTAATGAAGTACAAAGAACCAGTCTTGGCATGTGTAGACTGGGGACCTACATACATCAACATGTATCATCCCAAGAGTTCACTAACTCTTTCTCTGTTTCCAATAAACAGAGCTAGTGTCATTATATCTTTGTGACATGACTGGTAAGTTTCACAAGATGTAGATTCAAACTGATTTAAATATGCATCTACATGTAACTTCAGTTAGTCGGGTCACATTGATCTGACCTAGTCTACAATACCTCAAGAAGAATTCGTTCATTTCTGAACTTTTCCTCTTGTGTGTGTTCCGTATACTAAGAACTGTAGTTTGATTTAGAACATCAACGCTTTTAGATAACGTGCCTGAACCGATCAACTTTTGATATAGGAAATGTTCAAAACATTATCCAACAATACAAAATTTTACCGTTTCTTTACTAATAAAGAGACAGATATGATTTTGTATATCAGGTTCGGTATCTAATAACATTCGTTCAGAATCAATGTATTGTAATACAGGGTGACAGTGACCAACAGACTTGGCTGCAACACTTGCCCCGTTTCTGCCTCATGAAACTTATCACCCGTTCTCAGTTCTCTATCTATCTGTAGCCCTATGTAACATTTTACATATCTGGGATCCTGATCTGGTATCACATACCCAGGACATAGAGTTTACAGAGAAACAGTTCTTTATAATGAACACACCCGAAGATGATGCATCAGCATGCACTCTCTTCGTTTGGGCGGCACGGGAATTCTGGTAATCCTCTATTTCCTGCTCTGTCTTATAACAATTATAAGTTGGAGCGGGACCAACGTTCCCCAGCTCAGTATAACAAGCGGGTTCGGTCAATATTCCGTATTATTATCTTGATTAAGGCGTGATATGGTCGCTACCAGGAGAGAGAGAGAAGAAAACACTCAGCGTGCGCTGTGTCAAGAATAGATTGGTTATTATTTTATCTAATCAGGATGGCTCCCACTGCTTTTTATCAAATCTTCCTTCAAACCCTAAAAGAAAAGACTAGCCGGGATTAATTACACACTACAAGTTCGCCAATCTTTCAGCCAGGCCAGTGTCGGTACTTTGAAGGAGGTCCCCCGTGCTTTCGCACGAACCTAATTAATGTAAACCTCGTTTTCCCAGAGGCGTAACCCCGTTGACACCTTTCTAGACACCTACTTGATCGGCTAATTGTAATGTATAAAACTCTCCCAGGAGTAACTCTTACTCGCAGCGGGTATCGGGATCCAACTATCTCATAGAAGGTATGCAATCTCATTGCAAATTTCAACACTTGAAATTCCCGATAATCTTTTGCCCCTAGCGTCCTATGACCTTGACGCAGGCCAACAAACCATAGTACGCTAGTCAAGTTCAACCCATCATTTCCTGATTGAATTAAACCCACCCGCACGACCCTTGACGCAGGCCAACAAAGTCGCACGACTACCCTAATCCAATCACATCATATGCTTATACAGATAAGCACCAGTTAGCTACTGCACACTACGCCTTGACGCAGGCCAACAAACGTAGCACGAATACTAACTACTACTTATCTGAAATGACGGAGGGCTACGACAGGTTTTTCTGAAAACCTATTGCGTAATGAACTTGATATCGTTGTAGAATCAAATGAATTTTTGAAATGGAGTGTTTTTGAGGCTTTTCTAGTTTTGCTAAAGGAGTAACTCCCGGTGAAGGGATCGTCGGTCCTTTCCTCGTCGAATGAGGTGCGGGATATATCATATATATCGCTGTGCAAAGCAAAAACACTTAAAAGCAATCAAAAGACAAACCGAGTGTGTAGCATCTGCCAGTTATTGCTAAAGGAGTCACTCCCGGTGAAGGGATCTCGGTCCTTTCCTCATCGAATAAGGTGCAGGATATATCACATATACCGCTGTGCAAAGCAAGAACTGTAGCTACCTGTTTTATTTTGAAATTCGATTCTACAACATCTTAGGTTTCTTTTATTTCATTAATCACATTAATGAAGTCCCATCATTTAATGTACCTAAACATCACAGATAAATACGACGTACACTTATGCCATCCGCATTCGCCTCGATGTCCCCTCGTGCACCGTTAGGTTAGGTAACTAACGGCAGAGCAGGGCAGGGCTAGCGCGGGTGTAAAACATAAGTAACATCTATATAATATATCATATATACTATATACTGTATCTATCAAAGAACATCACATGATCACATCACAGATATCGCAGCAGAAGAATCATATGAAATATTGGATATACTAGGACGTCCGTGTTTTCAATACGAGCCAGTATAAAACACGGATTCCACGGTCGTGATGAATAGCCAAACCCACACCCCAAGACCCCTACGAGATCGGCAAGCAACCCTACCAATTCTAGAGTTAGGAGACCCGGACTCGACTCCTCGAGTTGGTCTCCCACTGGACTCCAGAACCCGGTTACTTGTGCCCTCCTCCTTGGGTCTATCCTAGTGCGGAAAAGTAAATAATATACAAACGGTGACAACTTCCGCAACCTGGAAGCGCCCCAATAAAAGAATATTACATACAAGTTTTTACATGAATGAAAATGAAAAACACTCATCTCACATAAAAACCCCCCGGCTATTCAAACAAGACGATCCAATATAACATATCCAGCAACACATAACATCACATGTCATCAACGTAACTAAATATGTCCATCCCAATTGTCGTTGACATATAGCAACGAAACCGGCGATATCACATATTACACTTACGGTCACAGAAAAGAAAGTGTAAAACTACAACAGTTGGAATCCGCAACCTCCTCAGACATCGCATGCCTGACCAAATGAATTACTTAGACATCGCATGCCTAACAATTATAAACCCCGCATTTTAGTCTCAAAATCGAAAACACTTTTCAATATCAAGTCGGGCAATTCAACAAGATTCCCGACATCCTGATCGAATGCTCGTCGCAAACTTCAGTAGGCGGCCGCACCCCCGACGCCGTTGACCAAGTGCACCAAGGCGGAACACCGCTACCGCGAGCACCCGAACGGATGCTTTCGGCGACGGGGTTCTCCTACAGTCACTTGGTCGGGGCTATGGAGTGAAGCTGTCTATTAAGTTTACCCGGCGAGTATCCGCGTACGCTACGTGATTGCGACGGACTTTTGATCACATCAAAATTCCGTGGCAACCGATCAAGTGAGACTAAACTGCTATGTTTATAACATTCATTCAGTTATCTCATAATTCTTTGTGAATTCCAATTATTGTATCCCATTCCGGATAAATAGAATATGCTAAAATTTTCGATCGAACAATCGAACACCCAAGTTTTCCCGATACAGCTCAACACATGAAATATTAGTCTAACAACATTCAGTTCGTGCCTCAGTACCAACGGTCCAGCCGTAGAAGGGTCAAGCCAACGCCTCACATGTGGCACGCCGTACTGCCCGAAACCCGAAGGTTCAAAGGGCAGTTCAAGACGGTCACATAATCGAGTTAAGGTTTGTTGTCTTCTAGAGGGACCATCGCGTTACTTGCACTACTTAGAACGTCGTTAAACTACGGAAAAATCCAACACTTGGAAATTTCCCGACAGGGGAAAAATTGGGTATTTATATCCGGTCGAACTTTTTAACATATTCTAAGATTATCCGGAAAAGCCACACTGACAAAATTTGATAATCCGATCGAATACACCGAGTCCCCAAAACAACTCCAGAATACTCAACTGTAGAGTATACATTAAAATTACCCAGAAAACACAGGGGTTAATTATAAACATTACTGTGCAAAACGGAGTCAACGAGTCAACATTATTGCCGCGGAACCGCCGCGCCACGTGGGATTAGGCCGCGGTTCCGCGCCGTTATGACGGAGTTAGGTCTCCGTTTTTCACAGTATTTCATAAAAAACCCTGCTTGATTTTCTGCATATTTTTAATATTGAAAAATCACAGTTTTTTAAAATTGGACAGAGAGCATGGAAAAAATGGGGTTTCGGGTTCGTTCGGATTTCAAACGCCGTCTGGACTTCGCCTAAGGCTCTAGCTAGGCTCTGATACCACTGTAGGGTTCCTAGGCACACTAGTGAGGTCTCACAAGGCATCAACCATGCCAATTTCAAAAATTACGGTGCCGAGAAACCCTAAACTACGGATCGTCGGCTAGAAATCTAGGCGAAAAGGCTAACTAGTTAACACTTAACTATGAGATACGGAAATACAACCTTTGTAGATCCGGTGCTCCACCTCCATAGCTCCGCAACGAAGTCGTCTCCGCTGTCCAAAAAGAATCCGGGCTCTAGTGTCGGCTTCGTCGGAGAAATGGCGAGCTAGGTCGTCGATGTCCATGCCGAAGATGATCTACGTCGAGGCATCGATAGATCAAGCTCCACCTTCACCTAGCTTTGAAAACATGTGAAGGAAACACACTCTACTACTTGGCAAGAGGTAGAGGATGAAGAAATAGGAAGTGGGTAGACTTTAGAATTGGATTTCTCACTCATTTCATCAATCCACCATTGATGCAATCAAGCTTTTTCAAGTGAAGAAAAGAAAGAAGAAGAAGAAGCTTGTTATGATAAGAATTAATTTAATTAGAAAAGAAACTCATTCTTATCATAACATGACCATGGTTAGTTGTAGAGAGTGAACTAGGGTTAGTGGAGTGGTTAGGGTTAAGCATGAGACAAAATGGTTAACTAAGTCAAAGCTTCATGAAGATTCATGAACAAAACAAAATAGCAACCATTTTTCCCTTTTTGCTTTTAATTTTCTTTTCCAAATGAATAACCAATAAATAAATAAATGAAAAAGAAAACATAACCCTAACCATTCACAACCATGGTTTAATCTTTACACTTAACCAATTTAGCATGCATCATCAAACATGATACAATCATGTGCACAAAATCATATCGCATATATAATGCGCACACCCGAGTGAGAAAATCCATTTTAAAGTGAACCGATACTAGTTAATGAAAAGTAATATATCAAATATATAATTATACTTTAAATCATTAAATCAACACTTGATTTAACGATCCGGTCATATCGCATATAACCGACTAGTATCCAATGTATCAGCTGATCGAATCAATCCTTGATTCGATAACTAGGTTATATCACATATAACCATTCGATACATTCATCGCGAGAATGGAATACGGTATCACATACACGCATTATTCTCGGTCCCGCACATATCTCATATGCGCTCCTATTTTGTTTCGCTTGAGCCAGGAAACCTCTGTGTAGGACTCTAAAGACTCGTCAATACGCCGGCAGCAGATGATGATCATATCAAACACCCATAAGCCGCAAGCGGTCTGCTAAACGTAACGGCCACCCGGGTATTGAGCGATCTGAAGATCGACAAGCAAGCCCGCTCACACTCCAGTGAATCCAACCAGTAACACTACCGTACAGTCCGGTCTGATCGTCTGATATGTAGCATATCTCGCCTAGGGGTGGTAAACGTCAGACCCCAATAGCTCGATAAGTCGTGTCGATATGAGGTCTATAACTGTTCGAGAAACTACTGGTAACACTTACCAGTAAATCTCAGCAACCCTGGCCAGGGATTTCCTGTTATAGCCAATCGAACACAGCGCAACATCAACTCCCTATACCGGGAGAGACGAATCCCCTCCTATCGCTCATTGCCTCCATGTGACTCGGGACTGTACCCAAAAACCACCGTTTTGCACGCCCTCTTGGACGTGGTAAGATGGAAATCAAAGCACAGTGGGAACCACACAAGACTCTATGACGATCTTGGGTCAACAGACTACTCTGTACCAGTGTCACCAGAGAACTGCCATCTGACGTGAGGTATAATACCATCTGGGAGTTCTCGGCGAGTCCGTCCAGTGTACCCAGTCTCTACTGAGCACCCGTATAACATCTCTGATGTCAAACACCAATGGATATGGGATCATCCATCGCTCATCTGTATGGGTCGAGAAGGTACACGCTAGTCTACTCTGGTATATCGATGCCCCGTCTCGATACACCCACGACTAGGGACTTTGAAGGATGTACTTATGGACTACCATGTCCCCACTAGTATGATCCGCATCATAGTCCAGGTAGTCAAGTACAGATCTTAAGGGCTTTACCAACATGTAACAGGGAGACAATCAGTGTACACGTTATGGTAAAGATCAACCAGATAGCATACTATCATGTCGAGCAAGAAAGTCCTCCCTATATATGTCCCAGCATCCACTACAATATACATCCTATGTATAGTAATGGCCTCTAGGGCATACATATAACTAACAACAAGATTAGGAATACGTTAGTTCGTCCTAAAATCTTCTTATAAATACAAGGCTCATCCTCGTTTTTGATGAAGTCAAATTCCTTGATTGCTTCATCAAAATAGATGTTCCAGCTCCGCGATGCCTGCTTTAATCCATAAATGGATTTAAGCAACTTGCATACCGTCCCGCTGCTCCCACTGTCTACAAAACCTTCTGGCTGATCCATATAAACGCATTCTTCCAAACTGCCGTTTAAAAACGTCGTTTTTACGTCCATCTGCCAGATTTCATAGTCATGGAAGGCAGCAATGGCAAGTAGGATCCGGATGGATTTGAGCATAGACACTGGAGAAAAAGTTTCGTCATAGTCCACACCAGGTCTTTGACGAAAACCTTTTGCAACGAGTCTAGCCTTATAGGTTTCCACCTGCCCATCTACACCAAGTTTCCTTTTGTAGATCCATTTGCATCTAACGGGTTTTACCCCAGGTGCAGCAATATCCAAGGTCCACACTTTATTGGTGTACATGGACTCTATTTCGGATCGCATAGCATCCAGCCACTTATCAGAGTCCCTACTGATAATGGCCTGCCTGAAACTGGTAGGATCATCTTCTTCCAAGATGCAATCCTCTCGATCCCCGTCTATGAGAAAACCGTAATATCTCTCGGGCGGATGAGAAATCCTACCAGATCTGCGGAGTGGCTGAGGTTCATCTGGGATTACTAAATCTAGTGGTTCCTCCAAATCTTCAGTTACATTTTGTGGTTCATGGATTTCTCCCAGTTCTACCGAACTCCCACTAGTTTCTTTTGCAAGAAACTCCCTTTCTAAAATGGTAGCATGGCTAGATACAAACACCTTCTGTTCCTCAGTGTAGTAGAACAGATATCCTAGTGAATCTTTAGGATATCTCACAAATTTACATAGAACTGACCGTGCCTCTACCTTGTCCGGTTTTTGTGTTTTCACATAGGCCGGACAACCCCATATCTTAAATCGCTTAAGATATGGATTTCGTCCACTCCATACTTCATATGGAGTCTTAGGCACAGATTTGGATGGAACGTAGTTCAGTAGGTATGCCGCTGTCTGAAGCGCATGTCCCCAGAATGAAAGAGGCAACTCAGCACTACTCAACATGGAGTGAACCATATCCAATATGTACGATTCCTCCGCTCCGATACACCGTTATGCTGTGGTGAATAAGGAGGAGTAAGCTGAGAGGGAATTTCAGTCTCTTTTAAGTAATCTATTAATTCCGTGCTCAAGTACTCCCCTCCCTTATCAGATCGGAGGATCTTGATACTTTTGCCAACCTGGATCTCTACTTCGTTTCTGAATTCCTTGAATTTCTCAAAAACTTCAGATTTTTGTTTCATGAGATACACATATCCGAATCTAGAGAGATCGTCAGTGAATGTGATGAAGTACGAGAACCCACCCCTTGCATGTATAGACATTGGACCACACACATCACTTGTATGAGTCCCAAGAGCTCTGCTGCTCTATCTCCATGTCCGGTGAAAGGAGATTTGGTCATCTTTCATTTGAGACAAGACTAAAAAGTTTCATAAGATGAAAATTCAAACGTATTCAAGAGTCCATCTTTATGTAACTTATTTAGTCTTTTCTCTCCGATATGACCAAGTCTACAATGCCACAAGTAGGATTCGTTCGTATATGAACTCTTCCTTTTGCGTGTGTTTTGTACATTGAGAACTGTATTCTGATTTAGAACATAGATACCATTACACAGTGTACCTTCTGCAACCAGTACCTTATCAAGGTAAATGTTCATGATATTTCTATCTAGAACAAAGTTATATCCATCTTTATCAAGTAAAGAAACTGATATGATGTTGTAAACCATGGAAGGCACATAGAGCAATTGTCCAATATCTTAGTGTTGCCATTTGGCAACACTTGGTGATATTCACCGACGGCTGCAGCATTAACTAGTGCTCCATTCCCTACCCTGAGGGACATATCACCAGGTCCAACTATCCTACTTTATCTCAGTCCCTGCAATAAATTACAGATATGAGATCCTGATCCGGTATCTAGTACCCAGGAGGTAGGACTGACCGAAAAGCAGTTCTCAGTTACAAGAAAACCTGAAGTAGATGCATTAGTATGCTTCTTCTTCAATGGGGTCTCTTTGGAATTCAAACAATCCTCTTTCCCTTACTCACACTTACGATTGACATCATAAGTTAGAGCCAAACTGACGATCCCCAGCCCTGAATAAGAATTCAGATCGGTCAAGTGATACATTTTATTATCTTGATTAGGACGTGAAATGGTTGCTACCTGGAGAGAGAGAAAAGAAACACTCAGCATGCGCTCTTGTAAGATTAGATTGGTTATTAATTTATCTAACCAGGTTGGCTCCCACTGTTTCCTCAAATTCTTCTTCAAACCCTAAAAGAAGAACTAGTCAGGATTAATCGCACGTCATAATACTTGGTTTACCTTTCAGCCAGGCTAGTGTTGGTACTTCGAAGGAGCTTTTCCAACGTTTTCGTGAAGTTCCTTAATTACATAAGCTCTTTTCCTGGGAGGCGTAGCCCCGCTAACACTGTTCTAGACACCTGCTTGGTTTATAGCATTGATTGTTAAGTGAAATAATCTCCCGAGAGTAATCCAACTCATCAGTGGGATCGGGATCCAACTATCATTGTGTGATGACCTAGATGGAATCCACTCTAGTCACCACACTCCAGAAGGTATGCTAAATCTGCAAGTTTCCTGTATGTTTGAAACTCCCGATGTGGTTTTTTACCCCTAGGACCCTAGTGACCTTGACGGAGCCAACAAATCAAAGAGTCCTAGTCAAGTTCAACCCGTCATTATCTGAATTGCATTAAACCCACCCGCATAACCCTTGACGGAGTCAACAAGGTTATACGACTATCCTAACCAATCCTATATAGTGCTACAAACAAGCGCCACTCAGCTACCGTACACTACGCCTTGACGGAGTCAACAAATGTAGCATGAATACTAAGTGTTACTTGTAAGAAATGACGGAGGGCTACGGCTGGGTTATTGGCGAAAAACCCGTTAACGTAATGAACTTGATATTGTTGAAGGAACTGGATAGCTTTTTATAAATTTATAGTGGCGAAAATCTTTGCTAAAGAGGTCACTCCCGGTGAAGCGATCTCGGTTCTTTCCTCACAGAATGAGGTGCAGGATATTCCAACTGAATACCGCGATCCAAACCAAAAAGTGATCGACTATAGTGAAGTTATTACCCTGACGCAAACCTCTGTCTAAGGGGTCACTCCCGATGAAGGGATCTCAGCCCTTGCCTCGTCGAATGAGGTGCTGGGTATTCATAACCGAACACCTCTGTGCAAAACAAAAGTGAATGTCCTTGCAATAACAGCTTTTTAAAAATTGTTCCAACAACATCTTTTAGGTTTATTTTCTTTGCATTAATATAATGTGTCCCATCAATTAAACCTACCATTGCAGAAAACAACGAAAATATGGCGTACGCTTATGCCATCCGCATTCGCCAAGGGGCCCCGTCATCACCCGTTAGGTTACTTAACTAACGACAGAGCGGGGGATGGACTAGCGCGGATGCAAAATATAAGCAACGCCTACTAGATATCATATATAGATATATATACATTCGTCAGACGCAATGATAGTCATTCCAGATCACAGATGAACACATTGGATATGATACGAATCCGCGTTTCGTTCGAACCTGCAACGAAAGTCGGATTACACGGTCGCGATGAATAGCTAAACCCCACCCTAGACCCCTACGGGTGCAGCAAACTACCCGCCAAATACCCGAAGTGAAGCAGCCTCCCTCAACAATGTGAGTAGGCCACTCAACACTTCAAAGTACCCGGTAGTTTGTGCACCCCATCCTGGATCTATCCTAGAAGCAAAAACAGTAAAAGAAATAATATACAATGGTGGCTACAAGCTCAACCCGGATGTACGACCATAAATCAATATTACATCAATTTATAATTTACATCGAATGAAAAATGAAAAAACTCATCTCACATCCCCGGCTATTCATTCACGACAATCTAACAAGTTCATATACGCAAACCAATATCACAGATCACAGATATGTGCAACCCCCACTAATCGACGTATAGCGATTAGCAGACGTTCAGCACATATAACACATAACAGATATAATCCGATTAGCTAAAGTTCATAGAATCTCGATCGATATTTCAAATTTGAAACTACCCCAAATACAACACTGTACTCAAAAGAATCTGGGCAGAAACAAACTATCTGAAAAATCATAAAACATCAAGCTGGACGATCTACAAGAAAAACGAGTTGACTGCGAGTCAACTCGGCCGCGGATCCGCGGCGAAACGCATAGTTTCGCCGCGCTTCCGCGGCAGTCTGACCGAGTCACGAGCTCGTTTTTCTTGGGTGTCCCAAAAAAAACCTGCACGTATTTTTCAGGTCTCTGGAAATATTTTTAAACCTGTTTTTAAAATCAGCAGAAAACATGAATTTTTGATGTATTTTGCGATTTTGCAAGGATCGAAGTTCTAAAGACTTTGCTACCATGTTAGTTACTGTTTAGCTAGGCTTTGATACCACTGCAAGACCATGATACACACCCAGGTAGTTAGCGGGGAGGCAGAAAGGGTAAAAATCGAATTTTTTATCACAAGGTAACATAGACTAACCATGAAGGATCTTTGCTAAACAATAACTAACAAACTAACTTAGAGTTTTAACTACTAGGTTAGATGATTATACCTTGATCTTGAACTCCTTCTTCTCCTTGTTGTGAGCTCCTTGGAATGATGTAGATAGCTCCTCCTCACCTGCTTCTCTATATCGAAGAAGATCCACCCGAAGGCCTCTACCTTGAGCTCCTACCTCAATACTGAAGTAACTAGAGTGCTTGGCTTGCTAGACTAAGAACCCTAGAATGAGTAGAGAAATATTTTGGTTGTTTACACTCAAAAGCTTTTAATTTTCAACTCATGAAAGATTAAAGCTTTGAGAGAGGAAGAGGAGAGAGCAAACCATGAGAGAGAAAGATTGTGTGAGAATGAGAGGATCAACTCTCATATGCGGAAAATATGATAATAATAATATTAATTAGGATAATTGGGACGGTGTGTTGATTTGACCATTATCATATCACATTTAATGCTAAGCATGCTCACAAAAATATCTAAGTCAACATGGGTCAACTTGGTCAAATGGTCAAACCAACATTAGCCATGACACAATTAACTCTAATTAAAACTATTAATTAATTTCCTCCCTCTCATTATGGTTTTGATCAAGTCAATGGTCAAAACCCTAATGAGGTGTCCCCTCCCCTGCCTCTGTCAACTGTATGTAAATACCCGTATCCGTGTTTTGAGAAACACGAATACCATGAGACTAAACCAGTCCAAAATCCAATACTAAGATCCGGCTTAAACCAAAGCCCACTAGTATCTACTGCCCGAAAATCGAACACACACAAGTGTGCGTATGTGAACGAACCCTGTCGTAAAACCATATGCCATCTACTCATATCGTCCAAAGGTGAACAACCCTCTGTGTGGGACTCTAAAGACTCGACATTACGCTGGCAGTGGGTTAACCACAGGCCGAAAGCGGTACTAGCTGTACGTAACGGTCCCCAGGTAGATGTCGATAAGAAGACCAATGAGTTGAACCCATCCAAACTTCTACTGAGCCTGAATGTGACAATCTCCGTACAGTCCGGTCTGTTCGTCTAAGAGTATCGCATGTCAGGCCTAGGGGCGGTAAACGTCATACCCGTAATAAAGGTAAAATTCGTGTCAGAGTGTAGCCTAAAATGCCCTGAGAAAAATATTGGAATCACTACCAGTAAATTTCGCTTGCCCTGGCCAGGGACTTTGTGTAATGGCTCTCCTATACACAGCGCGATATAACCCCCAATACCGGGAGTGACGAATCCTGTCTAACCGTCACTGCCTCCAAGTGCTTCGGGACTACATCCAACTACTACCTACTTGCACGACTCAATAGAACCATGGTAGGGTAGTAAACTAAGAACAGTGGGAACACACTCGAGGCGAAGTGACAAGGTCAAGTCAACGGACTAAGCTGTACTCATGGTACCTCGGAACTGTTAAATGACGATAGGTATAATACCAACCAACAGTTCCCGACGAATCCTGTCCAGTATACTCGTAACCTAACGAGCACCTGCATACTATCTCTAGTACGACGTACTGATGGCTGTGGGACAGACCATCTCCCCTGCTGGGATAACAAGCGCATGCACCAGTCTACTCTGGAGTATCAATGCCCTGTCTCGATAATCCTACAACTGGGGACCTGTACAAGGATGAGCTTATAGACTACCCAGCCCCCACTAGTGTGATCGCCATCACAATGCTGGTAGTCAAGCAATGTGTTGGCTAAAGTGCCCTCAGAGTCAATTATTGGATCGCAGGCACGTGATTGTAATGATTGATGGAGGACCTATACCGGTAGGACAGTCTTACTCAAGATGATAGTATGCTATCTGGTTTATCTTTATCATCATGTACAGCTTTAAGTGACCTTACAGGTCACTATTACACGTTGATAGAGCCCTTGGGATTCTTGCTTGACAGCCAGCAGTATGATGGCGATCATATACGTGGGAGCTGGGGTCTATAAGTACATCCTTAAAGTGGTCCCTAGTCGTGGGAGTTTCGAGACTGGGCATCGATACTCCATTAGTAGACTAGTGTATAGAGTCAAGACCCCGACGAGGGGCGGTGACCTGTCTTACAAGCCATTGGTGTCAGTTGGTTCACCTAAGATGTATACAGGTGCTCATTGGGTTATGAGTACACCGGACAGGACTCGCTGGGAACATGCTAGTTGGTATTATACCTACCGTCAAATAGCAGTTCCTTGGTGACATATGTACAGGTTAGTTCGTCGACCTGAGATCATCAGTTGTCTCGTGTGAGTTCCCACTGTGCTTTGATTACTACCCTACCACTGCTCAAAGGAGTCGTGCAAACAGGTTTTAGTTGGGTACAGTCCCGAGCCACATGGAGGCAGTGAGCGGATCGGCAGGGGTTCGTCTCTCCCGGTATTGGGAGTGAGGTCGCGCTATGTCTAGGAGAGCCATTACACAAAACCCTCGGCCGAGGCAGGAGATTTACTGGAAAGTATTCCAGTAGTATCTCAGGGTGTTCTGGGCTACACTCCGACACGACTTGTACCGCTTTTGGGGGTCTGACTTTTACCAACCCCCTAGGCCCGCCATGCGATACTCATAGACAAACGGACCGGACTGTACGGATATTGTCACCGACAGGTTTAGTAGGGTATCAGGATGAGTTCGCTCATCGACGTCCCTTTTGGTCAATACCTGGTTGCCCGTTACGTACAGCTAGTACCACTGACGTGCTAGTGGTTAAATCCACAGCCAAGCTATTGACGAGTCTTTAGAGTCCCCCACAGACAGTTTCTCAAGTTTCAGGCGAAACGTTGTAGAGGCCGTATGATATATGGCAGGGTTCGATCTTATACGTGCGGTATTGCACGGATCATGATCGGACGGATCATACTAGTGGGCTTTGGTTAAGCCGGATCCTAGTATTAGATTTGTTGGATTACTTTAGTCTCATCGCATTCGCATTCAGTCGGGATGCGGATGCAGGTATGTATATACAGGTGGGGGGTATCCTTGTGATCCATCACAAGTTTACTTTAGATGTTGCCGGATCTTTTTTGTTGTGGCAAACATTTGGATTAATGTTTGCTTAAGGAAATAATGAGCTAGATTTTCATCATGCATTACATTAAATGTGACATGGACACTTAGATGACTCATGGTCTCTTTTTTAGCAAATATGTCACATTAGTGTTTTGTTTAATGTGTTGAAATGAGATGGGGAGAGAGAGGGGCTGCCATGGTTAATATAATTGGTCTTGTATTTTCATAATCTCACTCTCCCACTCTCATTCAAACAAAAAGAAAAGAAAAGAAAAAGAAAAGCTCTTTTTCTTCTTCTTCTTCCTCTAGCTTATTGGTTCCATCAATGGCAACACTTTAACCTCCATCCAAAGCCATGGATGCAAGAGACAAAGTGATCACAACATTCTCTACTACAACCTTAGGCACGTCGGCTAGCACACTTCATGCCCGAGTTGCTTCGGATGAAGCGGGAGCCCGTAAAAAGACTTCTCGATGTGGTGCCCTTTCCGACGAGGAGATGAAGACCGGAGTTGCCGCGGGGAGCTTTGGATGGTGGCCAAAGACCGAAGGAAATGGATCGATCGGTATAGCATTCTATCCCATCTCTAGTTAGCTAGCATTAGGTTAATAGTTACGATCCGGGTTTTAAGCATACGATAGCGCCGGTTTTATAGTTGTGAAAAATTTTTGTTTCCGCATTTTGGCCTCGGAAAGACGGCCGGGGCGCTACCGTAGTCTTACATGGTATCAGAGCCATGCCATTAAGCTTTACTAGCTTGCTCTAGCGTGTTTAGAACTTCGATCGGACGAAATTTCTAAAATCTGCATTTCCAATTCATCAGTTTCTGTCGAAATTTTTCTGTGGTCAAAAAATTATTTGGTGTACTGGAGAAAATAAGGCAGGGTTTTCTAGGGGCACTGAAGAAATTTGGTAGATTAACTCCTCAGGAAGGCCGCGGAACCGCGGCCTAACCCTAGTTTTGGCTGCAGTTCCGCCGTCGTTATAGCTCTTCATTGGACCAAATTTCTTCACGTGGTCTCTGAGTTGGAAATGGGGTTTCTGGTTATTTTATTTTGGGCCCAGATTTATTTGAGTACTGGGTATTGTGCTTGGGGCCCACTTCGGGAAATTTTGTCGATCGAAAATTTTAAACATGTTAGTTCATAGTATTTACATTATATCTGCGACCGTGAATGTCATTTGATCGGTAAATCTTGTCTAACTGCTATAGCCCTTTTAGACGGATTTGCGAACGTGACATTCACGTTGATGTTCTGTGTTGTGCTGTGATGTTGCGGATTTATCGTGGTGGATAGCCTGGATGCAATGGTAGTACAGTTTGATTGTATTTGTAAATTTGATATTGCGGGACGAGCGTCCGATATGTGGATTGCCGTCACTGCCTGTTTGTATATTATTCTTTTGGGGAACGACCGGGCTGAGGTCGATGTACACGTTGTATATATTTTACTTCCTGTACTAGGATCACCCCGCGGTGGGGTGCACGGATGGCCGGGTTCTAGAGGGCAACGGGCCCGCATCTCATGGCTTTGAGACAGAGGGGGCTTTACTCTAGAATTAGCGGGCTATTCGCCGCACTCGTATGGGGTACAGGTTGACCCAAGGAGGGGTGCTCTGTAAGTCCACGGTAGCGCCCCGGCCGTCTAACAGACGCCAAATGCGGAACAAAAACTTTTACACTGGCGCGCTATCGTATGCTATAACCCGGATCTGCCATTAAAGCTAAAATAACAAACTACAAAGTGGGTAGAAATGTTATACCGAACGATCTGAGTCCTTCGGTCTTCAACCATCATCCCACGCTTTGTTGCGGCTGCTCCGATCTCCTGAATCTCCAGTCTTCTCGTCCAGGTGGCACCACGTCGACGGATCTTTAAACGGGCTCCCGCCTCTGAACCGAGGCAACTCGATCATCAAGTTTGCTAAAAGAGATGACTAAGATTGATGTTGAGAATGAGTAGAACACTTTGTCTCACTTCGTCCAAAGCCATGGACGATCGGTTGATGAAGTTGCCTTTTTTATCGGGTAAATAGGAAAATGAGTAGATTAATTTCCATGAACCATAATCATTTTTTTTTCAAATGAACAACCATGATCCATCACCAAGAATGGCCGGCCACTATATGGAGGTGGGGGGGTGAGTGTAGGAAACAAGGAGGGTAACCATAACAATAAATGAATGGGTGAGTCAAATAAACACCTTGCATTAACATTAATGCAAGAATGATTCATCTAACTTAGTCACCCTTTCATTAAATGCAACCAATGAACTAAGAACACCTCACCATCCAAGTCATCATCTAGAAACTTCTAGAAGAACGACTCACCCTCATGACTCACCCAAGTGACGAAAAGATAAATCCGCATTTAACCGAATGTCAAATACGGGTGATAGAAAACTGGAAAGTGGCAACTTCCAAAAGCGATCCTGAAACGAATTTCAGGATAATCCCGTAACAGTATAAACATACCCGCATCTGTATTACGACCGAATACAAATGCAACTGAGACAAAGATATTATATCTACACAGTATAATACTCGGATCCGGCTTAAACCAAAGCCCACTAGTATTATCTGCCCGAAAAATGACACGTGCGAAAATGCACGTGCATTTTCCGAACCCTGCCATAAAACCATACGGCCTCTACAACGTTTCGCCCGAACTTGGGAAACGGTCTGTGGGGGACTCTAATGACTCATCAACACAATGGCACTGGTATAACCACTAGCACGTCAGACGTACGAGCTGTATGTAACGGTTGCCTATGTATTGATTTGAAGGGAAGCTGACGAGCGAACTCATCCAGAAACCCTACTGAGCCTAACAGTGACAATATACATACAGTCCGGTCCGTTCGTCTATGAGTATCGCATATCGGCCTAGGGGCTGGTAACGTCAGACCCCCAATAGCGGTATAAGTCGTTTCAGAAAGTAGCCCAGAACACCCTGAGATACTTCTGGAGTACCTACCAGTAAATCTCCTGCCTCGGCCGAGGGCTTTGTGTAATGGCTCTCCTAGACACAGTGCGATCTCACCCCCAATACCGGGAGAGACGAATCCCCTGCCGATCCGCTCACTTGCCTCCATGTGGCTCGGGACTGTACCCAAAAAAGACCTGTTTGCAGGACTCCTTTGAGCCGTGGTAGGGTAGAAATCAAAGCACAGTGGGAACTCACACGAGACAAATGACGACCTCAGGTCGATGAACTAACCTGTACACATGTCACTAAGGAACTGCTATCTGACGCTAGGTATAATACCAACTAGCAGATTCCCGGCGAGTCCTGTCTGGTGTACTCATAACCCAATGAGCACCTGTATACATCTTAGGTGAACCAACTAACACCAATGGCTTGTGAGACCGGCCACTGCCCCTCGTCGGGGTCTCGACTGTATACACTAGTCTACTCTAGAGTATCGATTCCCTGTGTCGAAACTCCCACGACTAGGGACACTTTAAGGATGTGCTTACAGACCCAAGCTCCCACGTATATGATCGCCATCATACTGCTGGTAGTCAAGCAAGAATCCTATGGGCTCTATCATCATGCAATAGTGAACTAAAGCATGTATACGATGATAAAGACAAACCAGATAGCATACTATCATCTCGAGCAAGACTGTCATATCGGTATAGGTCCTCCATCAATCGTTGCAATCACGTACCTGCGATCCAATAATTGACTTTGAGGGCACTATATCCAACAATCTCCCACTTGCACTTAAGGCTAATTATTACGATGTCGCATACTCACAACCCGTGTGATATCGAACACCCAACTCCTCTACTAATCAGTTTCACAAAGCTAGTTTGTAAAACTCTTGTGTTCGAGAAATAGCCTTAGTGAGTAGATCCGCCCTGATGTTTCTTTCTCTGTCTCTCTTAATGTCAAGTTCGCAGAGAAAGCCATCTCCCGAATCGAGTAATACATGTCTTAGAATATGTCTGAATATCTGATGGGATCTAGTTCATAAATGAACTCCAAATCCAAACTTCTTAGACTATATTGATAACTGAACCTAATCAGTATCCAACACCATGCCTCCCACAGTATCCTCTTGGACCACCTGTCCATAATACTGTCCCTCGTCAGAGGGAAAACTATAACTCTGACAATCACTCTGTCATCCAGGTCACCTTGGAAGCCTGGAATGATAACTGTCTCCCGAAGGAGGCTGCCGTCATCAATCCGTAGAACATGCACTTATGTTTTAAAACTGCTTCCTTATGTTTCTTCAGGATTGGATTAATATAAACTTATTGCATCTAGTGAAAAAACATCTGGTGTGGTACTTGACATCTCACGATTGACTCAATTGCCTAAGCAAGTGATCTGCCAATCATGCACATCCCTCTCTCCTTTAGTCTGTAAGACATTTTTAGAGAGGGTGACTCCATCACCTGCAGGTACACCACCATGCCAGGAGTCATCTATTCTAAAATACTATTAGAATACTGTCAAAGTACCCACATTGGGAAACTACCCAAATCTAGATCTAAAACCACAGATCTAGTAACTAGAATGTCTGATATTATATCCATATCCTTTGAGGAGAAACAACTGTGTGACGACCAAAGTACAACCGATCGTAGTATAGGAATTTTACTTCCTACTCTGTGTATGTCATCCAATTACCAGGACATCACACCCTACTACCTTCTCAACAGATCTATCCCCTATTCTGATGAAGTCAAACCCATGACACTCACATCAAAATTAGATGATCTATCTCCACTATATCTGCTCAAGCCTATAAATAGACATAAGCTACTTGTCCACTATGCTTCCGCTGCTCCCACGGACTACGACAACCCTCTGGCAGAATAATATATACGTACACTTCTAAAGCTATTTTAGAACAACACTATACTTAACCTCCTGCCGGGTCTCATAGCCTGGAACAACAGTAGTGTCAAGTCCGGATAAACTAGAACCTCCTTGTCACCGTCCTTGAGGCTACCGGAGTACCTCTCGGGTGTCTGAAGTTACCCACCATATCTGCGGAGTGGCTATTGGAATGTCAAACCAGATTGAATATATAGTACCTATTAAATTTTCCGTAATCGTTTGCGGTTCTGGAATCACTTCCAGTTCTACCATACTCCCACTACTGTTTTCTGAAAAAATGCAATTTACTAAAACTGTGGCGAGTCAAGAACAATATCAATATTGATCTTCCAGATGGTAGAATATCAACCCTCGACATAGCCCGGGTCAACCCACAAACTGCCATTACAGAAACGGGCCTTGAGTTATCCAGAGTCTGGTTTTAAGCATAAGCCGGACAACTCCCCGTATCTTAACATCGTTAAGATATGAGCCATTCTATATACAATATAGAAATAGAGGCGCTAATTTAATTGGAACCAGATTCAAATCATGCAGCTGTCTCCAGTGCATATCAACTTAATGGAGAGAGGCTAATCAACATTACTCAACATAAGAATACATCCAATTATGAGTAACCCGAAAGACAAACAAGTTTCTCAAAACCATTACTTGAATACCAATCACAAGAATCTATATCTTCGATCTCTTTGAAGAATCCCGATACTTGTGATACCTGGTTCTCTACTTTATTCTTATACCCACAACTTCTCAAAACTTAAACATTGTATTTGTACGAGACACTTGTCTAAAAACTAGAGAAGTCACAAGTAAACAGAACATAGTACGAGGACCTACCCCTTTGTCCTGACGGACACTGGACAACATACAATACTCTGTATAACTCCGGTGAGTTGAAAAACTCAAAACCTGTGCATCATAGGTTGAAAACTGTACCCAGGTGATTTCCTCAAATATCACCAATTACAACGAATTCCGATATAATGAGGATGATCACCTAATTCCTAATAACTTACTCCCACTCATCATCTGTAAAACTATACAGATATGAGAATGAAGCCTGGTAAATACATACCATGGAGTAAGGGTCTAATTGGGAAATCAGTTTACAATTAACAATGCACAGTTAAACTGAAACATGAAAATGTTTCGTAGGGGTATCCTGGTATTCTTAGTAATGCCTCTTCCATAAATCAATTCATGACTATAACCGTATTTTTCTTTGCCATCTCCCCAAATCCCTTTATTTGTCTTTATTCATTACCTTCTGTACACCATCGTTAGGCTAAGTGGTTTTCTTCCTTCCCTACCGTTCGGCACCAGCCTATGGTTTGGAAGAAGACTATACAGTAAGCATAATAGGTGTACTCTCCTAAACCAAGGAGTACTCGTATCTTAAGAGAAGGTGATGATAAAAGACAACTGAATAATACCTTATTCTATTTCTCCCGAACTGGGAAAAAGCAAAGGTGAAATAGGAGTGGCGATGAAGTACGCGGTTTGGTCGTGAATGATAACAGTCGCAATTTACTTTGCCCTCTTTCTAATCCCTTTATTTTGTCTTTATATATTACCTTCTGTACACCCTACTTAGACTAATTGGTTTTCTTCATTCCCCACCTTTCGGCACCTACCTATGGTTTGGAATAAGACTATCCAATAAGCGTAATAGGTGTACTCTCCTAAACTAAGGAGTACTCGCAACTTGAGAGAAGGTGATAATAAAAGACAACTGAATAAACTAATTCTATTTCTCCTGAACCTGGATCCATCCTCGAAGAAGTCCCTTCGAGTTCGTATATAACCATACGATGGATCTATCCAATGGAAGTGGATTTCCGTAGTAATACGGGGTGTTCTGAGAAATCTAAAGGGTAAAAGAAAGAGCGGCAATGACTTATGCAATTTAGACAATCCAAAAGCCAGTAATTTAAAAAGGTTCGGTCAACTTGGTCACTGAGTCATAGTCTAGGGTCGGTCAAAGGTCGCTGTCAAAGAGAGAGAGAGAGAGAGAAAAGAAACACTCTGCGTGCAATCTAACCTAGATCAGAATGGTTATCATTTTATCTAATTAGGAAACCTCCCACTGTAATCTCAAATTCTCCTCCAAACCTGAAAGAAGAATTAGTCAGGATCACCCGAAGAGTAAACCAACTCATCAGTGAGAATCGGGATCCAACTATCATCGCATGATAACTTGATGGAAGCCACTCAAGTTATCATACTCCAGAAGGTATGCGCATGCCTGGAAAGTTTCAGTTTCTTTAGAAACTCCCGATATTATTTTTACCTCATGCTCTTATGACCTTGACGAAGGTCAACAAATCATAAGTCACATGTCAAGTTCTACCCGTCATTGTCCAGGTTAATTTGAACCCACCAATACAAGCCCTTGACGAAGATCAACAAGGCTATACGACTGTCCTAAACCAACGCATCTATCTATGCAACAAATGAATACCCCAGCAGCTACCAAGCACTATGCCTTAACGAAGGTCAACAACCATAGCTTGAATACTACTGACCATCCATAAGAAATGACGGAGGGCTACGGCTAGTTTTTGGCGAAAAACCTTTAACGTAATGAACTTGATCTCGCTGAAGGAACCTGATAGCTTTTTATAAAAATATAGTGGCGAAAACTTATGCTAAAGAGGTCACTCCTGGTGAAGGGATCTAGGCTCTTTCCTCGTGCAATGAGGTGCAGGATATTCCAACTGAATACTGCGATGCAAAGCAACTTGTAATAGACTATAGTGAAGTTATTACCCTGACGCAAACTTCTGCCCAAGGGGTCACTCCCGGTGAAGGGATATCGGCCCTTGCCTCGTCGAATGAGGTGCAGGATATTCCAACTGAAAATCTCTATGGAAAACAAAAAGAAACGTCTTTGTAATAACACTTTTTAAAACTGTTCCAACAACATCAAATATAGGTTTGTTTTACTTGCATTGATAAGAATCAACGCAGTCCCATCAACCAATCACACCAGAAAAGAACGAAAAATAAAATGTACGTATATGCCATCCGCATTCGTCACTGGGTCCCGTCATCACCCGTTAGGTTACTTAACTAACGACAGAGCGGGGACTGGACTAGCGCGGGTGTAAAACATATACAACATCTAGTAGTATATATACCAATATACAGTAATCGCTCCAGGCGTGATAATAAGCAAAAACCTGAAGCGAGGGATAGCCTGTGCAATACAGAAAAGTAATAAGCATCACAGAACAATACAGATAATCTGGGATCCCCGGGTTTCACAAAGCCGCTACTGAAAACCCGACGTTCCCCTGGTTGTGTGGATAGCCTGTGCAATGAAACCTAGACCCCTACGGGTGCGGCAACTTACCCGCCAAAACCTGAAGCGAGGCAGCCCCCTACAGCAAAGTGAATGGACCACCCGGCACTTCACGGAATCCGGTAACTTGAGCACCCCTCCTTGGGTCAACCTGTACCCCCTATGAGTGCGGTGAATAGTCTGCCAATTCTAGAGTGAGGCCCCTCTGCCTCTCAAAGTCATGAGATACGGACCCGTTGCCCTCCAGAACCCGGCTATCCGTGCACTCCGTCGCGGGGTAAATTGATTTATGATTTTTGTTGTGTTTATCAAATGATCCCCGGCAACGGCGCCATTTGATTTAGTGATTTTCCGTTGTGTATTAGAGAAAATTGTATAGAAATCACAACCAAAAATATTTTGACCGCAATCAATAACGGTGTCGATTGTACCGCGTTAGTAAGTGCGGATCGTCCACAGGGAAAGTGTAATCGTTCGTCTTTTGAATTAGATGAATTGAAACTTTAATGAAAAGAAAACAAACAATTCATGATTTATATTTGAAGTTCAAGAATTAGAAAATCTAGATCTAATAACAAGAAAAAGATAGAATCAAGAATTGATAGTTTGATGATTTTTCCAAACCAAATATCAAGAATCTAAATGAGGCTCGTAGGAATCGATCGGATCTATAGATGTGATGTAATATTACAATTACGTATTCTTATCCTTCGATGAATTGATACTAGATCGATGATGATCGATCAAGAATTAGGGATTTCTTATGAAACTAGGGTTTCATCTTATCCCTTGTTCTTTCATCGATATCATTCACATTCTAGCCTCTAGTAATTTCAAGAAACGATCGTAGATCCTTAATTTCGAGCGATCACAATCAAGAAAGCATCGCAACGAAACTAGGTCATCGATTCTTGAACTTGCTAGGGTTTACAAAGCTCGTAGGACTCAAGAATTGTATTAAGATTTGTTACATCATCATTCTATTGATCATCTCGACTCCTCGACGAGCGGAGTTTTACTCAAACATCACAACAAGAACTACAATTACAAATTGAGATCGAATCATGATGCAAGAATTTAAAGAAAGCAAGATTAAAGAATTTCACCTTTTATTTATATCAACAATTTCATTACAATCGCTCAAGAACTACAAGAGGAAGAACTCGATCGTCGATTTGGCTTCGCTCGTCTCCGTGAGTCGCGGATCGGCTTTGATCACTTGCCCGATTGAAGATCGGCTCGGCTCCTAAAAGGTTGAAGGCTTCTCGCTTGATTGGTACTCAAGATCTTGAATTTGGAGTGGAATTAGGGTTAGGGTTTCGCACAAGCCTTGTCACTAGACTTGTGGAAGAAGATGAAGAAAGAGGTAAAGATTAAGGAACTAATGAACTATTGATGAACAACCTCAACCCTTAGATTTAGGTTCCTATTTATAGCCATCAAAACCCTAGATCTAGGATTTGAATTTTGAATTTCCATCCAAAAGTTTGTTAGATGAAATTTGAATTTCCCTCCAAAAGGTTATTGAGGAGAAGCTTCTAGATGTGATTAGTTAAGAGGGAGCTTCTAGAAGAGATTAGTTAGGAGCTTAATTAAGATTAGCATGCTTAATGATCTTTGCTGATCTGGCAGTAGCTTCGAGGTCCTTCTGGAATTTGACAAATATAAAATGAATGTGGGACCAGAGCTGAGAATTTTGCACTGAAATTGAAGTGCTGATGTGGCAGAAGCGCCGCGGTTCCGCGGCATAAGCTGGCTCCCGCCGGCTCCCGCCGCGGTTCCGCGGCACTTTGTGGGCTTTGGGCTTTGATCTTTTCTGGTAATTCCCTCTATAATATTTGGGCCTTGTTTTGATGTGTTGAATTTTGGCCTTCTGTATTGCTACCAGATCTGAAATCATTGAATTGGCGTATTTTTTATCCGCTCTTTTGGTTATGCTCCTGCAATTTCCTGCACAATTTCTCAAGACAAGTGTTGCGCAATATAGAGATGATGCGATGCCATGAAATGCAGTCAATTTCCTTTATAGTGCCGGTTTTAGAGTCTAACACATGCAATCTGATATTTTACGACTGATTTGCTAATATGTGAAATATCAATACCGAACACTTCTAAATGAGTGCAAATGATAGGGAAATTGCCGTGTTAAAAATACATTATTTTCGACTGATCAAATTCCCCCAAACTTAATTTCGATCGTCTCGAGCGAACTGTTTTATTAAAAAGAGTAGGAGAAAATAAAGAAAGAGAAAAACTAACTAGCACACTTTCGTAGGCAACACGATTGCATTGAGCACGTGCAACAAGCCTTTAAACCTCTAGGTGTCCCAAGTAGGAGGAGTGTTGTCTCCTGAGGGTTTTCAGCGGATTGCACCCACAAAATCCAATAATAAAAGGAAGATCATGAATATTACATTTAAAGAAAAGAATCCTAGAAGAAAAGCCTTGGAAATTAGGGTTTTCAGTTAAGCTAGCTTTTCGGTTGTCATGAGCCCTATCTTATTGGTCATGAAAAGATGTCAGAAATCACGTCCTCCCTCAATAAAACATCGTCTTATTCTTCATTCCTATCTTTCTTCCAAACATCGATCATATCACCCTGCGTGTGGTAAAGGACATCCCTACACCCGAAGAATTCAATTCAAGCTATCATACTCTTGTCCATCGGCCTCGGTACTTTTTAATTAATGAATATTTAGATGAGATTGCCCACACACTTTCATGCGACCGTTAATACTTCTTAAGGTACTAACCGACCGATTACTCATGTGCTTTGCTTATTTGGTGTATTTTCCTCGTCTTGCACCACCTAAGGCATAGCAGTGACTCCCAGACCAGTTGGCCTTAGGGCACTAGGTGAAGAGGCACCCTCGCTATATATTTTTTATTGCCCTTGGTGATAACAAAACCAGTGTCCATTTTTCTCACCATTTTATTTTTTGCTTCATTCATTTTTTTTATTTCCTTCATACATCGGCTTTAAGACAAGAGCATTTCAAGGTATCCTCTACTATCCCAGGCTTTAAGACGTGTGTAAGTGCGAATAGCAGGGTAGCAACGTTCAAAATGTTTGGCTTCCAGAATAGAAACTATTTTTCAGATTTAGTTTTATCCTCAGATTAGTGACGTCCTTCATCTTACTAACCCTTGGGACAACGGCTCATAACTACTTATTACTAGTTCGTATAAGAAAACTTCTAATTTTATTGGTTTTCTTAAATTTTTCTAATCTCATGGATGTAATTTTTCACTATCTAATCTTTTATTATCTTATTTATGTACACAAATCTTTTTATAGTTTTGAAAATTTTTTAAAAATTTTTATAGGTTTTTTCAAAACATGTTTTGTGCTTATGCAAAGTATGATGCAAATGATGCGAAAATAAGCACAAACCTCCCCCAAACTTGTTTTCAACAGTGTCCACACTGTTGCCTTCTGCTAAATCTCGAAAAACCTGTAAGCCTGGGAGGAATTTAATAGTGGGGGCAAAATATATAAGTGAAGACCCTCCCCCAAACTTATTTTTGGCTCAAAATTTTGTAAAAATTTTATTTTCAAGAGCCCGATTATACCCCCCCCCCCGAAACTTAAGCAATGTTAATCTTTGAAAATCACATGAGGGGGTCAAAAATCAGTGGTCGATGCCAAGCTTTGCAAAGACCGAAAGTTAACACCAACCATTCAAAATTTTTGTCAATGAAGTGCTCTAGTTGGTGGAAGAAAAAGTGGGGAAAGGTCAAGTGGTGGAAGAGAGTGTGTGTGCGTCTCATTTTGGAGAGACGATGCAGTGAATGTGATGGATTACTCGCATTCTCTTTACAATTCAGAAGAAGGGGTGGAGGTTCAATTTCAGTGAGTGGGACATGATTCATCTCAACACCCGTGTTATTCAAAAATGCGAGTTCATCAGCGAAGATTTCCTCAAACGTTCCATCAATACCCCGATGAATAATGTCATCACAAAGTGCGGGGTGATCTTCAGACTCTAAGAGCAGTTCATAATCGGTGTTAATTGTTGACCCGGACATCTCTGTGAAAGAGTCCATATGTGTATGATATATAGTTGGGTCAAACAATAACGTATGAAAAGAGTCAAGATCGGTATCAAGAGGATCATCAAATTCGCTGCTGTCGACATCCATTAAGTCGACAGAACAGACCTGAGCAGTAGGTTCAGAGGGTAAACTTCCCAACTTGTAAATGTTCAGTTATATTGACCTATTCCCGAAAGATAGGGTCATAGAACCATTTCTACAGTTGATGATTGCATTGGAAGTAGCCAAAAAGAGGCGACCTAAAATCACCGGAATTTGATTCCGTGGGTTCGCTACAGGCTGTGTATCAATTACAATAAAGTCCACAAGGAATATAAATTCCCCGATTTTTATTAACACATCCTCCAGTTCACCCCTAGCTTTGGTGATTGATCGGTCAGCCATCTGGAGAGTGCAATGGGTTGGCTTCAACTCTCCGATACCTAGTTGCTCATAAACTGAATATGGAAGCAAGTTAACACTAGCGCCAAGGTCTAGTAGAGCACGGTTGATGTGTTTTTCCCCAATAGAAATGGAAATAGTAGGATATCCAGGATCCTTACGTTTCCTCGGTAATTGTTAGGGGAAAGCCGTGTCTATTGTTTTTTCCATGAAAATCTTCTTGGGCACTTGAGTCTTCCTCTTCCTAGTGCACAAGTTCTTAAGAGTTTTCGCATAAGACGGAACTTGTTGGATGGCATCTAGGAGAGGGATGTTGGTGTTAACTTGCTTAAAAATGTTCATAATCTTCTCCATATGTGGACTCGGTGTGTTTGCCCTTAACCGATTAGGGTAAGGTGCTTTAGCAATAAGCGCTGGGTCCATCATAGGAGAAGGAAGTGGGGGTAGACATGATCCCAAAAGAGGAGTGGGGATCGTCTGTGGAGAACTAGAAGAGGTGGACTGAGGTGGCGATCCTTGTGGGAAACGAAGAATAGGCTCGCAAGAAGGTGGTGAGGTAGAAGAACTGGGGTTAGAATTAGAAATAGAAGTGGAAGGAAAGGTCTCAGCCGGGGTTTTATTGATTGATTTATCGGTATCATCAAACTCTTCCCCAAGGTTATTGTCAAGCACTCTTCCAGATCTCAACATGATCTCATTCACATGATGTGAATAGCCAAGATTGGTTAAAAGTTGAGCTAGAAGTTTCCCTTTCTCTCTTGCGCTCATTTCAGCTTTTAAACGTGCAATTTCTTCTTCCATCGATTTTATAGTCTCGCTTTGGGACGCAGAGTTTTTCTTTATATCATCGACGAAAGTTTTTATTGTCCAAAGCAAATTCATGAATGAAGAGGATTCATCAGCACCGGTCAACTGCAAAGGATTAGTCGGTAAAGGTGTGTTGACCGGATTTTGGAAATTTTGTGCTTGAAAGGGGTGCTGACTCAAGTGTGGTGGTTGCTGTTGTGGTGGAGGGACCCTTTGGAAATTGTGTTGGGTTGGAACCGTGTTTTGAGATTGTGATTGGTTCCAAGAAAAATTAGGGTGATTCCTCCAACCCTGATTATATGTGGAAGAATAAGGATCGTTCCTAGGTCCTTGTTGGTAAGCAGAATTGATAAGCTCATGGCCTTGAAACGGACATTCTTCCGTCAAGTGAGACGGATCAGAACAGCAGCCACATACAGTTTTGGAGAATGATATTTGACTTAGGGCGGCTAAAAATTTGTTTTCCATAGTCTCAATTTTCTTTTGCATAGCCGAAATGTCAGCTCTAACTCCTATGGAAATATCATTGCCATCCCTAGATGATTGACTCACACCCTCCCACTGTAAAGATTTTTCAGCGAAATCTTCTAGGAATTCCCAGGCTTCCCCATCATTCTTAGTCATAAAGTTGCCTTGACACATGGATTCAAGGGTATGTCTTGTGTAAGGAGTAATGCCCTCATAAATGATTCGCCACAGTTCCCATCTCGGGATGCCGTGATGTGGACATTGGACTAACAGATCCTTGAAACGTTCAAGACATTTTGAAAATGTTTCATTTGGAAGCTAGGTGAATTGATAGATTTTGCTACGGACTCGAGCTGTCTTTTGATGTGGGTAGAATTTCTTAAGGAATGCTTTGACGAAGTCTTCCCAATTGGAGTTGGAATGTACGGTAGTGTTATATAGCCACTTCTCGGCTAAATCGCACAAGGTAAATGGGAGAAGACGAAGACGTAAAGCATCCACTGAAAGCTGTGAAGTACCTATCATTGCGCATACATTTTCAAATTTCGTGATAAACATGTATGCGTCCTCAGACTCGAGACCGTGAAATTTTGGTAGAAGGTTGATGTATTGGGGTTTAATCTGAAAATTTTCCCCATTGGCTGGTGGAATGGAAAGACAGGTGAAAAGGGGGCCTCGTGTAGGATAGCACCTCTCTTGGAGAGAGATGCGAAGTGGAATCTGCGCACCAACGGACAGCGGCAGAGTAGTGGTGAAGAAGTTCGATGTAGATGGATCCATCGATGGGGGTGTGGTGGTGGGTAAAGAAAAGGGTAAATGTAGAAATACCGACTTTTGGGTCGATCGGGGGACGCGGACTGAACAGGCACTAGAATCCCGTTGTCCAGCCTATCTTACACTAAAAAGGGTTAGTACAAGTGGCAGCGTGAATTTATAATTAGGGGAAATGAAGTGTTGGTGTTTGTTTTGAAAAAGGATACGGATTTTTGAAAAAACGATGCCACACAACAAAATGCAACAAGCAAAAATCCTAGAATCTAGTGGTCACCTAGGTCAAATCTATAGACCGCTCCTAACTGCCAAAAGACAAGTCGCAGGATAGAATCTTCCACTGCCTCTTTGTCCCCCTGTGGCCAGGTAAGTGCCAGGTAAGTGGGAAGGTACTCCACTACGTAAGTAGTGGGCCTAATTAATAACCACTAGCCTTCGAAACACTTGCCTTAGACACCACAAGAAAACGCGGATAAGCAATGAATTACCCACGGCCTTCTTCTGTCCTAAGTGAGCGCGACGGTCCTTAGAGTCATCTCTAGATTTCTTTTAATTAATGAGGGTAAATGCGGATGCAAGTTTGTGATTTTCGGGGCTTAGGAAGGGTAATGAACTCCCTACCTAATCTGGATTTGGTCGTGCCCCTTAAATTCCGTATTAATATGCAAACAACCAAGAATCAAAAACACGCACAATATATTTTTGCTTTTTTGCGCGGCGCTGCGATTATTTGCAAAGAAACCTGCACAAAATGTTAGTTGGAGCTAAAAAGAGGAGAGAGAAGAAGGTAAGAAAGCACCTGAGAGAAAAATTGTACAGAGAACCCTCAAAAGGGCCGCGGTTCCGCCACAATAGCCTCCGAATGCCGCCCTTCCGCGGTCAAAGTATGGGAACACTGCACAAAAATTTTACAGCAGCTTTCTGTTGATGTCTCCAGCTCTCTGGAATTTTCACGAAAATTTTATCCAAGCTCCAATGATTCCAGATTTTCTCGCAATCAAATCACAAAACACTTATTAGGGTTTGTGCGAGTTTAGATCTAAAAATTATAATGGAATAAATTTTTCAACTCAAATTTCAAAATACGAACAATTAGCGCACTATCCCCGGCAACGGCGCCATTTGATTTATGAGTTTTGTCGTGTTTATCAAATGATCCCCGGCAACGGCGCCATTTGATTTAGTGATTTTCCGTTGTGTATTAGAGAAAATTGTATAGAAATCACAACCAAAAATATTTTGACCGCAATCAATAACGGTGTCGATTGTAGCGCGTTAGTAAGTGCGGATCGTCCACAGGGAAAGTGTAATCGTTCGTCTTTTGAATTAGATGAATTGAAACTTTAATGAAAAGAAAACAAACAATTCAGGATTTATATTTGAAGTTCAAGAATTAGAAAATCTAGATCTAATAACAAGAAAAAGATAGAATCAAGAATTGATAATTTGATGATTTTTCCAAACCAAATATCAAGAATCTAAATGAGGCTCGTAGGAATCGATCGGATCTATAAATGTGATGTAATCTTACAATTACGTATTCTTATCCTTCGATGAATTGATACTAGATCGATGATGATCGATCAAGAATTAGGGATTTCTTATGAAACTAGGGTTTCATCTTATCCCTTGTTCTTTCGTCGATATCATTCACATTCTAGCCTCTAGTAATTTCAAGAAACGATCGTAGATCCCTAATTTCGAGCGATCACAATCAAGAAAGCATCGCAACGAAACTAGGTCATCGATTCTTGAACTTGCTAGGGTTTACAAAGCTCGTAGGACTCAAGAATTGTATTAAGATTTGTTACATCATCATTCTATTGATCATCTCGACTCCTCGACGAGCGGAGTTTTACTCAAACATCACAACAAGAACTACAATTACAAATTGAGATCGAATCACGATGCAAGAATTTAAAGAAAGCAAGATTAAAGAATTTCACCTTTTATTTATATCAACAATTACATTACAATCGCTCAAGAACTACAAGAGGAAGAACTCGATCGTCGATTTGGCTTCGCTCGTCTCCGTGAGTCGTGGATCGGCTTGGATCACTTGCCCGATTGAAGATCGGCTTGGCTCCTAAAAGGTTGAAGGCTTCTCGCTTGATTGGTACTCAAGATCTTGAATTTGGAGTGGAATTAGGGTTAGGGTTACGCACAAGCCTTGTCACTAGACTTGTGGAAGAAGATGAAGAAAGAGGTAAAGATTAAGGAACTAATGAACTATTGATGAACAACCTCAACCCTTAGATTTAGGTTCCTATTTATAGCCATCAAAACACTAGATCTAGGATTTGAATTTTGAATTTCCATCCAAAAGTTTGTTAGATGAAATTTGAATTTCCCTCCAAAAGGTTGTTGAGGAGAAGCTTCTAGATGTGATTAGTTAGGAGGGAGCTTCTAGAAGAGGTTAGTTAGGAGCTTAATTAAGATTAGCATGCTTAATGATCTTTGCTGATCTGGCAGTAGCTTCGAGATCCTTCTGGAATTTGACAAATATAAAATGAATGTGGGACCAGAGCTGAGAATTTTGCACTGAAATTGAAGTGCTGATGTGGCAGAAGCGCCGCGATTCCGCGGCATAAGCTGGCTCCCGCCGCGGTTCCGCGGCACTTTGTGGGCCTCGGTAATTCCCTCTATAATATTTGGGCCTTGTTTTGATGTGTTGAATTTTGGCCTTCTGTATTGCTACTAGATCTGAAATCATTGAGTTGGCGTATTTTTGATCAGCTCTTTTGGCTATGCTCCTGCAATTTCCTGCACAATTTCTCAAGACAAGTGTTGCGCAATATAGAGATGATGCGATGCCAAGAAATGCAGTCAATTTCCTTTATAGTGCCGATTTTAGAGTCTAACACATGCAATCTGATATTTTACGACTGATTTTCTTATATGTGAAATATGAATACCGAACACTTCTAAATGAGTGCAAATGATAGGTAAATTGCCGTGTTAAAAATACATTATTTTCGACTGATCATAAACCTTGTACAAAAATAAAAATATATACAACAGGTACATCGACCTCAGCTCGGTCGTGCCCCAAAAAGAATATTATACAAACAAGCAGTGACGGCAGTCCACATGTTGGACGCTCGCCCCGCAATATCAAATGTACAAATAAATTGAAACTGCATTACCATTGCACTCTGCTATCCACCATGACATATCCGAAAAATCACAGCACAATATAGAACATCAACGTGTATGTCAAGTTCACAAACCCGTCTAAAAGAACTATAGCAATTAGACGCGATTTACCGATCAAATGACATTCCCGGTCGGAGATATAATATAAGTACTGTAAACTAACACGTTTAAATTTCGATCGACAAAATATCCCAAAGTGGGCCCCACACACATCTGCTGTACAGTAACAAAATATGGGCCCAAAAGAAATATTCCAAAAACCACAATTTTACAAGAAGAACAGACTGTAGAAAAATGGTTTACTGTAGCTCCAAAACGGCGGTGGAACCGCGGCCAAACTACGGTTTGCGCGGCGGTTGCGCGGCGGTTCCGCGGCGCTTTAGAAGCTTCAGTTGACCAAATTTCACCAGAATTCTTAAAAAAGCCTGCTCTTTTTTCTGTGATATGCAAAATAATTTTAAGACCCTTTTAAAAATCGACAAAAACTTAAACCCAGAAAATTGCAGTTTTCGAAATTCCGTTCGATCGATGTTTTAAACGAGTTAGCACAAGTTAGTAAAGCTTAATGGTGAGGCTCTGATACCACTGTAAGTCCACAGTAGCGCCCCGGCCGTCTAATAGACGCCAAATGCGGAACAAAAACTTTTACACTGGCGCTATCGTATACTATAACCCGGATCTGCCATTAAAGCTAAACTAACAAACTACAAAGTGGGTAGAAATGTTATACCGAACGATCCGAGTCCTTCGGTCTTCAACCATCATACCACGCTTTGTTGCGGCTGCTCCGATCTCCTGAATCTCCAGTCTTCTCGTCCAGGTGGCACCACGTCGACGGATCTTTAAACGGGCTCCCGCCTCTGAACCAAGGCAACTCGATCATCAAGTTTGCTAAAAGAGATGACCAAGATTGATGTAGAGAATGAGTAGAACACTTTGTCTCACTTCGTCCAAAGCCATGGACGATCGGTTAGTGAAGTTGCCTTTTGGATTGGGAAAAATGGGAAAATGAGTAGATTAATTTCCATGAACCATGATCTCTTTTTTTTTCAAATGGACAGCCATAATCCATCACCAAGAATGGCCGGCCAATATATGGAGGTGGGGGGGTGAGTGTAGGAAACAAGGAGGGTAACCATAACAATAAATGAATGGGTGAGTCAAATAAACACCTTGCATTAACATTAATGCAAGAATGATTCATCTAACCTAGTCACCCTTTCATTAAATGCAACCAATGAACTAAGAACATCTCACCATCCTAGTCATCATCTAGAAACTTCTAGAAGAACGACTCACCCTCATGACTCACCCAAGTGACGAAAAGATAAATCCGCATTTAACCGAATGTCAAATACGGGTGATAGATAACTGGAAACTGGAAACTTCCAAAAGCGATCCTGAAACGAATTTCAGGATAACCCCGTAACAGTATAAACATACCCGCATTTGTATTACGACCGAATACAAATGCAACTGAAACAAAGATATTATATCTACACAGTATAATACTCGGATCAGGCTTAAACCAAAGCCCACCAGTATTATCTGCCCGAAAAATGACACGTGCGAAAATGCACGTGCATTTTCCGAACCCTGCCGTAAAACCATACGGCCTCTACAACGTTTCGCCCGAACTTGGGAAACGGTCTGTGGGGGACTCTAATGACTCATCAACACAATGGCACTGGGTATAACCACTAGCACGTCAGAGGTACGAGCTGTACGTAACGGTTGCTTATGTATTGATTTGAAGGGAAGCTGACGAGCGAACTCATCCAGAAACCCTACTGAGCCTAACAGTGACAATATACATACAGTCCGGTCCGTTCGTCTATGAGTATCGCATATCAGCCTAGGGGGCTGGTAACGTCAGACCCCGAATAGCGGTATAAGTCGTTTTAGAGAGTGTCCTAGAACACCCTGAGATACTACTGGAGCACCTACCAGTAAATCTCCTGCCTCGGCCGAGGGCTTTGTGTAATGGCTCTCCAAGACACAGCGTGATCTCACCCCCAATACCGGGAGAGACGAATCCCCTGCCGATCCACTCACTTGCCTCCATGTGGCTCGGGACTGTACCCAAAAAAGACCTGTTTGCACGACTCCTTTGAGCCGTGGTAGGGTAGAAATCAAAGCACAGTAGGAACTCACACGAGACAAATGACGACCACAGGTAGATGAACTAACCTGTACACATGTCACCAGGGAACTGCTATGTGACGATAGGTATAATACCAACTAGCAGATTCCCGGCGAGTCCTGTCCGGTGTACTCATAACCCAATGAGCACCTGTATACATCTTAGGTGACCCAACTAACACCAATGGCTTGTGAGACCGGCCACCGCCCTTCGTCGGGGTCTCGACTGTATACACTAGTCTACTCTGGAGTATCGATGCCCTGTCTCGAAACTCCCACGACTAGGTACACTTTAAGGATGTGCTTACAGACCCCAGCTCCCACGTATATGATCGCCATCATACTGCTGGTAGTCAAGCAAGAATCCTATGGGCTCTATCATCATGCAATATTGAACTAAAGCATGTATACGATGATAGTGACAAACCAGATAGCATACTATCTTCTCGAGCAAGACTTTCATATCGGTATAGGTCCTCTATCAATCGTTGCAATCACGTACCTGCGATCCAATAATTGACTTTGAGGGCACTATATCCAACATGCTCAAGTTACCGGATTCCATGAAGTGCTGGGTGGTCCATTCACATTGTTGAAGGGGGCTGCCTCGCTTCAGGTTTTAGCGGGTAACTTGCCGCGCCCATAGGGGTCTAGGATTTCATTGCACAGGATATCCACACGACCAGGGGAACGTCGGGTTTCAGTAGCGGCTCTATGAAACCCGGGGATCCCGGATTATCTGTATTATTCTTTGATGCTTATTACATTTCTGTGATGTTGCATTTTATCACGCCTCGAGCGATTATTATATATTGATATATATACTAGTAGATGTTGTATATGTTTTACACCCGCGCTAGTCCAGTCCCCGCTCTGTCGTTAGTTAAGTAACCTAACGGGTGATGACGGGACCCAGTGGCGAATGCGGATGGCATATACGTACATCATATTTTCGTTCTTTTATGGTGTGATCAATTGATGGGACTGCATTGATTCGGTTCAATGCAAGCTAAACAAACCTATTCTAATGTTGTTGGAACATTTTTCAAAAAGCTGTTATTGCAAGGACGTTCTCTTTTGTTTTGTACAGTGGTATTCGGTTATGAATATCCAGCACCTCAGTCGACGAGGCAAGGGCCGAAATCCCTTCACCGGGAGTGACCCCTTGGACAGAAATTTACGTCAGGGTAATAACTTGACTATAGTCGATTGCCTTTTTGCTTTGCATCGTGGTATTCAGTTGGAATATCCTTCACCTCATTCTACGGGGAAAGAGCCGAGATCCCTTCACCGGGAGTGACCTCTTTAGCAAAGGGTTTTCGCCAATAAATTTTTACAAAAGGCTATGCAGTTCCTTCAACGATATCAAGTTCATTACATTAAAGGTTTTTCGCCAAAAACCTACCGTAGCCCTCCATCATTTCAGATTAGCATTGCTTACTATTCGTGCTACGTATGTCGTGCATTGCCGAGGCGTAGTGTTCGGTAGCTTTGTAATGCTTTTCTGTCGCATGGATAAGTGGATTGGTTAGGACAGTCGTACGGTTATGTTGGCATTGTCAAGGACTCGTACGGGTGGGTTTAACGCAATCAAGATAATGATGGGTTGAACTTGACTAGGACTCTTTGATATGTTGGCATTGTCAAGGTCACTTGGGTCCTAGGGGTAAAAACACACATCGGGAGTTTCTAAAGAAACTGAAACTTGCCAGATATGCGCATACCTTCTGGAGTGTGATAACGTGAGTGGATTCCATCACGTTATCATGCGATGATAGTTGGATCCCGATTCCCACTGATGAGTTGGTTTACTCCTCGGGTGATCCCGACTAATTCTTCCTTCAGGTTTGGAGGAGAATTTGGGGTTACAGTGGGAGGTTTCCTGATTAGATAAAGTGATAACCATTCTGATCTAGGTTAGAGTGCTCACTGAGTGTTTCTTTTCTCTCTCTCTCTTTGGCAGCGACCATGACCCGACCCTTGACTATGACTCAGTGACCAAGTTGACCGAACCTTCTTATAACACTGGCTTTTGGATTGTCTGAGTTGCATACCTCATTGCCACTCCTACTTTTACCCTTTTCTCCAGAATACCCCGTATTACTACGAACGTCCACTTCCATTGGATAAAACCATCTATGGTTATTTACGAACTCGAAGGAATTTATTCGAGAATGGTTTCCGGTTCTGTAGAAAACGGATAGGACTATTCAGTTGTCTTTTCCTTTTACCTTCTCTCAGGTTGCGAGTGCTCCTTGGATTAGGGGATAGTACACCTGTTACGCTTATTGGATAGTCTTCTTCCAAACCATAGGCAGATGCCGAACGGTAGGGAATGAAGAAAACCAATTAGCCTAATGATGGTGTACAGAAGGTATTATGTAAAGACAAATAAAGGGATTAGTAAGAGGGCAAAGTAAACTGCGACTGCTATTCACGACCAAACCAAGTATTTCGTTACCATTCCCACTTCACCTTTGTATTTCTCCAGAACACTCTGTATCACTACGAAGATCCACAGTTTTTTGGATACTCCATCGTATGGTTATATACGAACTCGAAAGGAACTTGTTCCAGTTCGGGGATGGATTCTGATTCAGGAGAAATAGGAAAAAGGTTTATTCATGTGTCTTTTATCTTTACCTTCTCTCATGTTGCGAGTGCTCCTAGGATTAGGACAGTACACCGATTATACTTATTGGATAGTCTTCTTCCAAACCATAGGCTGGTGCCGAACGGTAGGGAAGGAAGAAAACCATTTAGCCTAAGAGGGTGTACAGAAGGTAATGACTAAAGACATATAAAGGGATTTGGAGATGGCAAAGAAATATATGGTTACAGTTATGAATCTGATAATGGAAGAGGCATTACTAGGAATACCCGGATACCCCTTCGAAACATTTACATGTTTCAGTTTCACTGTGTACTGTTAAAAGAAAACTGATTTTCCAATTAGACAATTGCTCCAGGGTATGTATTTACCAGGTATGATTTTCACATCTGTATGGTTTTACAGATGATGAATGGGAGTAAGTTATTGGGAATTAGGTGATCATCGTCATTGTATCAGAATTCGTTGCAATTGGTGATATTTGAGGAAATCACCTGGGCTATTTGCCGGACGGCGAATATTTGGTTTTGAATATCCGTTGTTATGCACCAATTTCAAATTGATATATCTGTACGTCTATTTTTATAGAGTGAGATATAACCTTTTGAAATTATGTCGGTGACATTTACCTAGATCAGTTGATGGTTATGTAAGGAGCATTAAATAGCGGTGTAACTCTTCATAACCATATGTTCCCCTCCGAACGGCGGCCGAGACGTTAGGACGTCCATGCCTGAGTTTCGGGGCAGATGCTATATGGTTTTATCCGTCTATCTCTCCGAAGATGCCAAGTTGGTTCATGGCACCGTGGATCGGGGGTTTAGACGGATGCGGCCGATGTAGCAGACTTCATCAGATTCCCCCTCAGGGTGAGGGGTTTTTGATTATGGGGACACTCTTCCCTGCAGGCGCAAGCCCCTGCAGTTAATTACGCTACCGCATCGCGGTAACAACTTTCTCCTTCTCCAGAATTTCACTTCGTGTCGTGTGTGTTTGTTTTGTTTGTGGTTGCCCGTGGATTGTGTACGGAGACTGAGTAATATCGTCACCCGTAGGACGTGGATTAGTCCAAATCCGTATTTGCTTAGATTTGGGTTTGGTGTTTTTAGTTTAAGGATGCATTAGTCGCGTTGCGACTAAGATCAACTTAAACGTTCATCAAGGATACGCTAGTCCTGTTTTGGGCTAAAATCGACTTGACGTAGTGATTGATTTAATTATCCGGCCATCGGGACTCGCCACCTCTCTGACGTCGTTGAGGGATTACAACGACATACGTCTGAGGAGTTCCGAGATGTACCCTTGAACCAAAGTTGGTTTGGGATTTTATTGTTTATTTAGATGTCTAAGGACACGTTAACCGTATTTGGGGTTAAGATCAACTTAGACGGGACCGTTTAGATTCGACAAAAGAGCGTTTGGGCCCTATTGTGTCAGTTTAGGGACGTAGCGGTCCATATTCCAGTTTAGGGACGTGGTGGTCCATTATTAGTTTAGGGACATTTCGGTCCGTCGCCAGTTTAGAGACATAGTGGTCCGTCATTAGTTTAGGGACGTTTCGGTCCGATTTTAGTTTAAGGACGTTTCGGTCCATATTTTTAGTTTAGGGACGTTTCGGTCCGATTTTAGTTTAGGGACGTTTCGGTCCGTCGCCAGTTTAAAGACGTAGTGGTCCATGTTCCAGTTTGGGGACGTGGTGGTCCGATATTAGTTTAGGGACGTTTCGGTCCGATATTAGTTTAGGGACGTTTCGGTCCGATATTAGTTTAGGGACGTTTCGGTCCATATTAGATGAGTGGTCGTTGGGACCCGTTGCCTCTTTGACGTCGTTGAGAAATTACAACGACAGGTGTCAAAGGAGTTCGGAGATGTACCCTCGGACCGGTCGTGACTTGGTTTATGAGAGGCATTTAATTTAAGGACTTACAGCCAGGATTGGGTTAAGTCCAATTTTTATTTTAGGCTCTGCCCGATTAAAAGAATCAACCTAAACAGGGCTCTGCCCCTTCATTATTTTGCAATCTGATTTGGGCCAGGCCCTTTTAAATAATGAGTTACAAAAAACTCAGGAATTTTCTGAACAGGGCTTTGCCCTTTTATTATTCTGCAATTGGGCCAGGCCCCTTTAAATAATGAGTTGCAGAAACTCAATAATTTTTTGAGTTGGGCCAGGCCCTTTTGAATGATGAGTTGCACTTGTGCAGAAATTCAAGAATTTTCTTGATTTGAGAACAAAAAGTGCATAGCACTCTTGATCTAAATTTAGATCAAAGGAAAACAAGTTCTTCTTGTTTTCCTTGATTTTACAGAACCAAGGGTTCATATCAAGTGCAAGGCACTATTTATTATTCTTTGATTTTTTAGAACCAGGGGTTCATATCAAGTGCAAGGCACTATTTATTATTCTTTGATTTTTTAGAACCAGGGGTTCATATCAAGTGCAAGGCACTATTTATTATTCTTTGATTTTTTAGAACCAGGGGTTCATATCAAGTGCAAGGCACTATTTTTCTTTTTTCTTTTATTATTCCCTTTTAATTTTCTGTTCTTCAGAAATTTTACCTTCTCTTTTGTTCTTGATTAATCTTCAAGAGCTTTTTTTTTTTCCAGAAGTTTATCCTTCTCTTGATGATGATTGATTCTATCTTTTGAATGAGGCTTGGGGTCTTATTTATAGTGCCCACAAATTTGTTGGATTTGTTAACAAAATCTTTACTGAATAATTTTGGGAATTTTCCCACCATTGGATCTCTGATCCAAGGGTTCCTGTTTTACAGGAGAACAGAAAAGATTTATCTAAATCTTCATTCAGTTGCTGCGCAACTCACCAGCGCGTGACACGTGTCGCGCATCGGTGCGCTTGCGCAGTTGCGGTTGCGCAACTGCGCAGACACGTGTCGCGCATCCGAGCGCTTGCGCAGTTGCGATTGCGCAACTGCGCAGACACGTGTCGCGCATCCGTGGGCTTGCGCAGTTGCGATTGCGCAACTGCGCAGACACGTGTCACGCATCCGTGCGCTTGCGCAGACACGTGTCGCGCATCCGTGCGCTTGCGCAGTTGCGATTGCGCAACTGCGCAGACACGTGTCACGCATCTGTGCGCTTGCGCAGACACGTGTCGCGCATCCGTGCGCTTGCGCAGTTGCGATTGCGCAACTGCGCAGACACGTGTCACGCATCTGTGCGCTTGCGCAGACACGTGTCACGCATCTGTGCGCTTGCGCAGTTGCGATTGCGCAACTGCGCAGACACGTGTCACGCATCTGTGCGCTGGCGCAGACACGTGTCGCCCTGCCATGCATTTGCGCAGTTAAGTCTTAATTATGTTTTCTGAAGAGCCTTGCTCTGATGGGACGCACCGTCTCGGGCGTTACGCTGCCGAATTGGCTTCTGCCATGTGGCAAATTGCGCACTGCGCACGGAAACCGAAGCGTTGCTTCAAATTTTGAATTTTCAAAATTCAGTAAAGCCTTGCTCTGATTGGGGGAAACAGATGCCCCCCCACTGTTGCGCTCACGTGGCGCGCGCGTGAGTGCAGCGGTGGCAACATCCTGACCGTCGGATCTAGGGGTCATCTGAACAGGCGCAGGCACCTATAAATAGGACCCTTGGTCCTTGGTAATTTTTTACCATTCTCAAGAAATTGAATTTCGGAGCCTTGCTCTTACTTGAGAACTTCCAGAGCCTTGCTCTTGTGATTTCTTTAAGAACTTCCAAGTTCTAACTTCAGAACCATTATAGGTAAAATTAAATTAATTTAATTTAATTTAAATTAGACTTAATTAATAGAGCCTTGCTCTTATAGATCTTTGATCTAAAGGAAACCCCTTTGGGGTTTCTTCAACAGAGCCTTGCTCTTATAGATCTTTGATCTAAAGGAAACCCCTCTGGGGTTTTTATTCACAGAGCCTTGCTCTCAAAAATTAGCAGAGACTCTGTTCTTAGGTTTTAACCCATGGACAAAGCCCTGCTCACAGATCAACTAGAAACTTTTTTTTTTTTAAATCTTTCCATGGATCTTTAAGATCCCAAAATTTTAATTCTTAGGAGTTATGAATTTCTATTACTGCTACAGAGCTAGGCTCTTTTTTTTAGAAGTTTTATTCTTTTGAAACAGGAGTTTGACAAATGTCACTCTGTGACAGAGCTTTGCTCTGAAAAGAGGAGATCTTCTCCTTGTCTCTAGGGGTCCCCCCCCCCAATGAGGATATTCTCTTGGGGGTCTTTTTTATTGACTGATAGTCTCATCCAATGGTGGGATTGTCTCATCAAATGATGCGCCGTCATCTTGATTTTGTGGGTCCCCCTTTGGTCCCCTACCCGCTGCATCACAGTGTGGAACAAGATTTTTATTTATTATTATTTTTTATTATTATTATTTTTTTTTTAAGGTTTAAGCGTCAGGCCACTAATGATATATATATATTTTATGCAGGAAAGATGTCTGACGACTTGTCTTTTCCCTTCGTTCGCTCAGAAGGAGGGTTCCCACATGCACCAGTGGACCGGGTAGTGTTCGCCTTGATTAAAGATCACGATCCTGAGTGCAAGAGACTTCACCTATGGGGAAGGTGGTACAGCCAGATTATCCAAGGCCGCCGTAGTTTTAGTTCCGCCTCGCCTTCCGAACCCATAGTTACGATCCCCTATGCGGACAAACCCCCGGTGGAGTATGCCGTGGAGGTAAAAAATTGGAATTCAGACGACCTTCTCCAGCCTGCAATCGGCGCTATTCCGGTGCAGCCGCCGCCGGCCATAGATATCTTGGGAAGGCGAATCTGTCAGGGTGAAGCACGCCCTTGGGGACAGGCTTACAATATTGGATTGAATCCGCGACCGCTTGCTGGATACCTGCCATGGGCTCGGTACATTTTAGCGGCGAAGAGAGCTCACCTGACGAAGATCGGTTTATACTCCGCCGTCTACGTCTCGCTTTTCGAATATCCTACTCCTCCAACGTGGTGGACAAAGGCTTTCATTGAACAATGGAATATCCCCACACATACTTTCCTGGCAGCGGATAGGGAAGTTTCCATTTCTCTAGAGGAATTCGTTGAGCTTTCAGGTTTACCGGCGAGGGGGGAGCACTACGAAGAGCTGCTTCCTCCTGATGAGTACGTCTTTGCCACCAAGCAGGTGGTACTCGACTTGACTCCGGAAAATGCCATCCAGCATCAGCATCCGGGCTTGGTGAAGGTGTTGGAGATTTACGAGGAGCTTCATTTGGAATTGGGCGACCGAGGCGTTAGTTTCGCGGACTTCATTGCTCGTTTTATTCGCCCGGAATTTTTATCAGAGCAAGGTGAGAAGTTCGCCCAACTTGCTGATCCTTTTGGTTTCGGCCTGGACCGCCGACCTTCATCGGAAATTGATCATCGAAGTTTTTACCTTCCCGGCACTGCTAGCGTTCCTTTCTCAGAGATCGCCGTTCCTGGCATGGATGAGGAGACCTTCTTCATCGGGTTCTTAGGTCTGTGGCTGTGCAGCTTCGCACTTCCCATGCACCCACGCCTCATGCGGTCTTCTGTCTTTTACCCGGCGCATCGAATGGTGGCCGGTTTGCAGTTATCAGTGGGGATCGCCGGGTTGGCTTACCTCTACAATGGACTTAGCGTAGCGGCGGACGCTAATGAACCTGGGGTACAGCCTGCTAACTTCCCGATGCAGTACTTCACTTCTTGGATGGAGCTGCATGTTCGAGGAGTGTTTGGTGCCCACAAGACTCCTCCATTCTTTGAGAGATTCACACTCCCAAGAATCATGCGATTGGTCGGGGCTTCCATCATGTTTGCACCTCCGCGGGAGTCTAGGGGACTGCTTCTGCGTTCGCATCTAGTCGGGGCGAAGACCTCTTTTGTGGATAAGGTCATCACCATGGGTTCCGAGACCACTAAGTCGGTGGTGCCGCTGCGTGATGACTTTAAGGGCGGTGTCTCCGTGTTGAAGGCTCGGGAAATCCTCCATCTTTATTCCATTCGGCCGGGCTATTTGGTATTTAGGCAGAATGACACGGCCCTCTTCATGAGGTATAACCCGCATCGATTTGCCCGGCAATCGAGTTATAACCAAGGAGTCCCGTTGGAAGCCTTCTTGAGAACACCTGCAGTCGGTCCAGAGGGAGTACGGAATGCGATGCATCACTTCATCCGGCTCAATACAGGCTCCTACTTTTTTATCAGTGAGCCCAGCTGTACCCCTAAGATACTCAATTCGTATGTGGCCTGGTACGCGCACGCGATGGGCCCCATCATCTTGATGGAGAAACGTCTATTGGTCGATCGTAGGGCTGCGCCACCCGGCGGCAATCGCAAGGCTCCATTGCAGCCCAGGGTTCAGGTTATCCCTCCGACGAAAGAGGCCGGAGCTGATCGACCACGGGTGTTGGCCCCTCCGCGTGGACTGCCACTGCCTACTACGGTGGATGCCCCAACGGCGCCCCGTGCTCCGACAAAGACGGTTAAAGCGGCATCGCCGGAGTCGGGTGCAGGAGCGGACATCGGGACTCGCCGCCCGAAAGTGACTGCCAAAACTGGCAAGCGCAAAGCTGCTCCCAGTGGGTCCAAGGCTGGCGGGCAAAAGAAGAAGAAGTCCACTTTATCCCTCGACGCGATTCTTAACTTAGAGTCCGCGGCTCATCCTGCCGAGACTATATGTGAGTACGGCAGCAACGAGGGTTTCGTGGTGGACCCTGAGGACACCAACCTAGCCGCCGCCATTGCAGCTTCGGAGCGATCGGCGAGGCTCGAAGCCATGTTAAGCAGACTCGCTGAGTCAGGTAACCCTCAGCCTGCTTATTTGTCATTTCATCCCACTTTTGTTATTATCTTTAGCTAATATTTGCCTCATTTTCAACAGGTGTATCCACTGAAGAGGCCATTGCTGCCTCTCTGAAGACCTTCCAGGAGGAGGAGAAGAAGCGTACCCTAGCGAGCGTCGGTATGTTTTATCCCTTTCTCTTCTATACGGAAAGTTCGTTATCTTTTTATGATAGTCGACCTGACCTTCTCTTGTTTCTTTACAGGGGTTGTATTAATCGGCGCAAGGACCCTTCCCAAGCCCGTCATCGAAGTCCCAACTCCGTCGAAGCTGCCGCAAGAGCCTCGGCTTGATGCAACAACGAGGGATGCTCTGAAAAATCTGGAGGCATCCCTCTACACGGATGAGGAGGCTTCGCTCAAGGAAGCTCTGATGGCATCTGTCTCATCGGCTCAAGAGGAGCGGAAGCGGTCCAGACGCGAAGCTAAGGCGCGCAGAGCTGCTCTGGCCGCAGGAGCGGGCCCTAGCACTGTTCCTCACGCTAGTACTCCTTCTGAAGAGCCCCCTGTGGCCCTGTCTACCGCTCGTCGGCAAGTTGCGCGCGCGGTTCGGAATGCCAATGATAAATCCGCTTCAGGTAGTACTCCTTTCAGAGCCTTGTTGTATGACTTGTAAAACTATTGGCTTATACATATCTCATCTTGCAGGGTCGAGTCCAATTGAGGGGGAGGCGGAGACGACCGTCGAACCCAAGGGAGCGGAAGAAGCGGTACTCGCCGAACCCGAACCGACAGTGGACAACTTTATCGAGGCCATGGGGCCTGGAGCCGAGATTGAGGATCCTACCGCGGAGAAAGTCATTGATGCCGTACCCGAAGTGGCGGCAGATGAGATGATTGTCTCGACCGAACCGGAGGCGGTAGAGGGCGAGGTACTTGAGGCTGGGGACCTCGTGGTGCCGATGGACGGGGCAGCTGTAATCGCTGATCCTGAGGGAGCAGCAGGTGAGGCGGCCATGATTCCTGAGGAGGAGCTAGGCGCTCCTTCTCAGGAATCTGGCAATGTTCCTATCTTGGCCCTCCCTGTCTATGGTTCCCCGCCGCCTGCAGAGCTTGAGAGCATAACAATGGTTCCCCTTGAGTCGGGTGATGAAGCTACAGGCGGTGGTCTTCCGTCAGTGGAGGAAGGGACTGCCTCAATTTCTGCTGGCAGCTCGTCAGGTAATTTTTTTTTTGAGTCACCAGCGTTTCCTTTTTTTTGTATATATCTTGTGATCTCTTCTAACAAGCTTGTTCTTGCAGGTGCGGCCAGTACCGATGCTCCACTGCTCGAGGGAGTACCGTCAACTACTGCTTTGGCAGTAGTCACCTCCCCGTCTTTCCTTGTACCGTCACGGATGTTGGAAGGTATGGGTTCACGACTCATGCATTAATCTTTCAAAAATGCGGCTTTTGTACTAACGTTACACTATTGTGCCTTTGCAGGAGTGCTTTTTGATCACTTATATCAAGTGTTGCTCCCGCACTTCTCTTTCCCATCCGAACTCGCTTCTCCCTCTAGTGGCGCCGGTAATATCTTTGTTTACCCCTTTTTTTCTAGCAATGGGACGATTTCTAACTTTTCCTTTTCTTTATTGCAGTGCCACAAATCGAAGGAAGGGATGCAAGCCCTGTCGCGCTACCGGCCCTCCCGGCTTTGCCGTCCGCTGTACCTGGTATGGTAAATTTCCTTTTGGTAATCCTTCAACATCTTTTGAACCATCGTTTAAACCAGTTTTGTTTTGCAGCTATTGTTCCGGCTCCGGTCCCCTTCGAGGCTCGTGTCCTTTTACCGGCAGGCCCCTTTTTGAGACGTCCGTCTTCAAAGGGTGCGGTGATGAGTCTAGGCATGCTGAGCGGGTATATCGACGAGCTCAGCATGGACGCTCTCCCTTCCGCTGCAGATTTCGCTGTGGATGTTAACCCCATGTTAGCGGTGCTCGTAACTTTTCACAGCGAAGGCGTCGTTGAATCTTGGGTTAATCACTGCAGGGAGATTGAGGCTTGCTTGTACCGGCTGGAGTTGACGCGCCCTGCTCCCGAAGTTTTAGCTCTGAGCGCCCAACGCACAACTTGGCTCGAGCAAAGCACTTCGCACTCCCGCCACTTGGAGCAAGAAGCAGCTCGGAGACTAAGGGAATGCCAAAAGACCTCAAACGAAACGGCCCATCTGCGCGCTGAGGTTGAGGCAAATGCTGCCCAAGTGAAGACTATCTTTGAGGGTCTCTTGGAGCGCATCTCCTATGGGCTAAATTTAAAGAGGAAGCTTGACGTGGCTGAGCGCTATATCCCAAGTCGGGAGGCTTCTTATCAGGGCGTGAGGGAGCAGCTTGCACTGGTCTTGCGGCAACGAGCCCAAGTGGAGGCAGAGTTGACGGCGGTAGCCGAGCAGGAGAAGGCGTGGAAGGAGATATGCAAGCGATTGCTACATCTGTGCAAGACGCTCCCTTCCCAGTAGCTGCCATTGTATCAATATACTTGTAATTTTCTTTTTTTTGAATAAGATGTATACATTCTTTATTCTTTTATACGATTCGCCATGTACTTGATTGAGTTAATAAATAAAGATACACATTTTTTTTTGCGATGTCTTGTATCATTTCTTTGCTTTCTCCCTTCTCTTATTATCAGCATGCTGTCTTGATAAACATGATTGACAGGTAACAGAGTAAGCATTTTGGTTTCTTCAAGATATAACGATGGCTTAGGCCGCAGGTTCGGATCTGCTGCCTAAGACTTTTCAACTCTATGAGCCGTGAGGGTCTCATAAAGACTTTTCTCCCTACGGATCGAGAGGACCTCGTAAGTGGATTTTCTCCTTAGGAATCGTGAGGATTCCCAAGTGTAGTTTTCTCTCATAGGTCGAAAGGATCTCATGAGAGAATTTCTCCCTCTTACGAGTCGAGAGGGCTCGTGAGCGGTTGTTTCCCTCTTTGTCGAGAATCGACTTCAGAGAGTGAGACCCGTGAATAGTATGCAAGAGACCATTTAGGATTGACTTGCAGGATCCCATTGCCCTTCTTACGAGTCGAGAGGACTCGTGAGCGGTTGTTTCCCTCTTTGTCGAGAATCGACTTCAGAGAGTGAGACCCGTGAATAGTATGCAAGAGACCATTTAGGATTGACTTGCAGGATCCCATTGTTCAGGAAGCAAGTTTTTGAATCCTTACTGCCCGAGATGTGAGTCAGAAAAGCTCTCGTCACGGAGCGTTTGTATCCGTGAGTTGAGAAGTTTTGCGAGGGATTATTTGTTTCCCAAGCGCCAAGGATTATTTATGTCCTTGGGGTTTGAAACGAGTCGATGGTTCCCACGGAGGCGCTGGTGGCTCTGCGAGTCGACGCGGATCAGAAGGCTCTCGTCAAGGAGTGTTTGTATCCGTGAGTCGAGGAATTTGCTGGGATTATTTGTTTCCCAAGCGCCAAGGATTATTTGTGTCCTTGGGGTTTGAAACGAGTCGATGGTTCCCACGGAGGCGCTAGTGGCTCTGCGAGTCGACGCGGATCAGAAGGCTCTCGTCAAGGAGTGTTTGTATCCGTGAGTTGAGAAGTTTTGCGAGGGATTATTTGTTTCCCAAGAGCCAAGGATTATTTGTGTCCTTGGGGTTTGAAACGAGTCGAGGGTTCCTACGGAGGCACTGGTGGCTCTGCGGGTCGACGCGGATCAGGAAGCTCTCGTCAAGGAGTGTTTGTATCCGTGAGTCGAGGAAATTGCTGGGATTATTTGTTTCCCAAGCGCCAAGGATTATTTGTGTCCTTGGGGTTTGAAACGAGTCGATGGTTCTCACGGAGGCGCTGGTGGCTCTGCGAGTCGACGCGGATCAGAAGGCTCTCATCAAGGAGTGTTTGTATCCGTGAGTTGAGAAGTTTTGCGAGGGATTATTTGTTTCCCAAGCGCCAAGGATTATTTGTGTCCTTGGGGTTTGAAGCGAGTCGATGGTTCCCACGGAGGCGCTGGTGGCTCTGCGAGTCGACGCGGATCAGAAGGCTCTCGTCAAGGAGTGTTTGTATCCGTGAGTTGAGAAGTTTTGCTGAAGTCGTTGGTTTCTTCGGTTGAAATGAACCGTTGGGGTTTAGCTTCGTCGTTTGACGGAACCCGTTGGGGAAGTATAGTTCCTTCTTTGTTTGCGTCCTTGGATTGTATACAGGGATCGATGTGATCTTAACTGTAGGGCCGAAGTTTCATCATTTCTTATTTTTGTTTTATTTTATTTCCGCGATGCTCTATCATTTCAGCTTTTATATCGCGAAGGTCGCGATTGCCCAATCATTTCGGCTATTTTTCGCGGTGCCCAATCATTTCGGCTTTTTTATTTTATCTTTACTCGTTGCTTTTTATTACGAGTTGCCCGATCATTTCGGCTATTTTGCATGCATACATTTTACTTGCTGCTTTTTATTGCAAGTTGCCCTATCATTTCGGCTATTTTGTATGCATGAGCGGCCTACTGGCTTTCGCCATAAACCTGAAATTGGACACCGATTTCGGCATCAGCACCGCTGCAACTGGAATATTGCCAGGAGAGAATCATCATTTGCCTCCGTTATTGTCGAATAAAGGGGGGCTTAGCGATCAGGGTTAGGGACCTGTCGACTAAGGCTTTCGATTTCATGAGCCGTAAGGGTCTCATAAAGGTATTTCTCCCTACAAGTCGTGAGGATCTTGTAGGTGTATTTTCTCCTTAGGAACCGTGAGGGTTCCTAAGTGTTTTGTTCTTCTGTAAGTCGTAAGGATCCTACAGGAGGGTTTTCTCCTCATAAATCGAGGGGATTTATAAGGGTTGTTTACCATGCGAACGTATTCCCAGTTATGGATGAAATTTGGCGAGGGAAATGTTTATTCGCGCCCGTGGATTGTATACAAGGGTCAATATTGAGCCACTTGTAGGGCAATATTGGAAGTTTGTGGGGGCTTGCTTAAGCACAGGTTTAGGTTTCTGTAACTTAAGACTTTCAAATCTCATGAGCCGTGAGGGTCCCATACGAGAGTTCTCCTTACGAGTCGTGAGGATCTCGCAAGTGTATTTTCTCCTTAGGAATCGTGGGGATTCCTAAGTGTGTTGTTCCCTTATGAGTCGTAAGGATCTCACGCGGGTGGTTTCTCTTTACAGGGTCGAGAGGACTCTGTAAGGGTTCTTTAACGAAGTTGCGCCCTTTCGGATTTTCACAAACATTCGCCGGTATTCCAGCTGTTTTTACTCACGGAGCCCTTTCGGGTTTTCATCCCTGCCCATTTTGCTTATGGACATACCGTTTTTATTTATTATATATATATATATATATATATATTTTTTTTTACGAGGTCGCGCCCTTTCGGGTTCTCACGAACACTCGCCGGTAGTCCTGCTGTTTTTACTCATGGAGCCCTTTCGGGTTTTCATCCGTGCCCTTTTTTGCTTATGGACATACCGTTTTTTTTTATTTTATTTTTATATGTTTTTTTTTATATATCTCGTCAGCCTAAAGATGCTGCGGTAGTAGTTTAAAGACGTTTCGGTCTGCTATTAGTTTAAGGACATTTCGGTCTGCCGTTGAGAGGGCTGGCTACTGCTTATAAAGCTTGAGCTTAGGAAGATAGCGAGCGGACATAGTCGTCGTCATCTATCATTGACCTAAACTAAGGCTCGTTAAGCGTAGTATTTCTTTAGGAAGCGACCGTTTATTGGCCTGAAAGGTCTTTCACCGTGCATGTCCATGAGTAGATAGGCCCCGCCCTGGTAGACCTTATCAATGATGTACGGTCCTTCATAGTTTGGCTCAAAAATTCCCCGCTTGGCGCGATTAGGGATCATGGGACTTTTGACGACTAGCATGAGTTCGCCTTGGTGGAATGTCCTCGGGCGGCTCAATCTTTCATATGAGCGCGTCATCTTTGCTTTATAAGCTTCCAGATTTTGCTGTGCTAGAAGCCGGATTTCGTCAAGGGCGTCAAGCTCTTCAAACCGAAGGTGAGCATTTTCTTCGTCCGTCAACTCGTAATGGACTGCCACTCGTAGAGAGGGTAATTCTATCTCGAGGGGGAGTACTGCTTCCGTCCCAAATACCAACGCGTATGGCGTTGTGTTTGTGGCCGTTTTAAATGTAGTTCGATACGCCCAAAGAGCCTCTTGCAATCTTTCATGCCAATCTCTCTTATTTCGTGACACTGTTTTCTTCATGATCTTCGTCAAGGTCTTGTTGAAGGCCTCAGCTAGACCGTTAGCTCGCGGGTTATAAACTGAGGAATATCTCCAGTCTATATTGTGCTGCTGTGCGAAGCGGCTAATCTTATGACTTCGGTAGGCTGGCCCATTGTCAGAGATGATCCTTCTTGGGGTTCCAAACCGGTATATGACATGCGTTTTGAAGAAATGGAGGATGTTTTCCGTTTTCACTTCCCTCAACGGTACCGCTTCTGCCCATTTGGAGAAGTAATCAGTCGTCGCCAAGATGAAACGATGTCCCTTTGACGATGCTGGTTCGATGGGACCGACTATGTCAGTTCCCCACATTTCAAATGGCCAACTAGCCACTGTTGGATGCAGTGGATTGGGATGCTGATGGATGAAGTCTCCATGAATTTGGCATGAATGACATTGCCTCGCGTATTCTAGGCAATCCTGCATCATCGTGGGCCAGTAGTAGCCCATCCGCTTTATCTTTAACTTCATCTTAGGGCCTGCTTGGTGGGAACCGCAGAGTCCGTCGTGAACTTCTTGGACGACCCTTCTCGCTTCGTCAGGTCCTAAGCATCTCAACCACAGAGAATCGAATGACCTCTTGTACAGAGTATCATTGACGAAGGCGAAAGACAGAGCTCGTTTCGTGAGCTGATGTCTTGTGGACGCTTTTTCAGGTATTCGGTGGAACTTGAAGTAATCTATAAAGACTTCTCTCCAGTCCCCGGTATTTTCCCAGTCTTTTACTTGCAGGGTTGTCTCCTCTTTCGCTCCTTTTTCTTCAGACGATTCCGGAGATATTTCTGTTGGGGCGAGCACTCGACGGCTTTGTACCACGATTCTAACGTCGTCGAGGTTCTCGTCAGCCAGTTCTTTAGCAAGTTTGGCTAGTGCATCTGCTTTGCTGTTTTCCGCGCGTGGTATTCTTTCCAACGTGTAGGAGGGAATTTGGGTTAGCAGTTGCTGCACTTTTTCACCGTATTTTACCAATTCCGGTTTACATGTTTGGTAATCGCCGTTCACTTGACTGACGACCAGTTGGGAGTCCCCGTATATGAGGAGGCTCTCAATTCCCATATCGATGGCGATCTCGAGGCCTGCTATCAAAGCTTCATATTCAGCTTCATTATTCGTTCTCGGCTCCGTTAAGGAGAAGGCGAAGCGCATTATTCCTCCTTGGGGACTCACAAAGATGAGTCCCACCCCCGATTTAATCATTGGCGTACTTTGTTTGTGCTTTTTCATAGAAGACGCTCCATCGAAGTAAAGCTCCCAACGGGTATCACCACTGTCGATTGCGTCAAACGCATGTCTGTCCGGCAAATCGCAATTTAACGGAGAATCGGCCGGTATGGGATGCTCAGCAAGGAAGTCAGCGATGGCCTGGCCTTTTACTGCCTTGAGAGGTTGATATGTTATGGAAAATTCCATCAAGAGCAGGGCCCATTTAGCGAGTCGTCCTGTCAATATGGCTTTTGACATTAAATATTTGAGAGGGTCCACTTTTGAAATCAGACGGACCTCGTGGGCCAACGCGTAGTGCCTAAGCTTTGTTATTGCGAAGATCAATGCCAGGCAGTGTTTTTCAATGGGAGAATAGTTGCTTTCTGCCCCCAGCAGCACTCGACTTAAGTAGTAGAGCGCCCTTTCTTTCCCTTGATCGTTCTCTTATGCCCATAATGCGCCTAAGGAACCTTCGAGGGCGGTTGTATAAAGAATAAGAGGCTTCCCCTTAACCGGAGCAGCCAACACCGGCGGGTTCTGCAGGTATTGCTTGATCTCATCCAGTGCGCCTTGGCATTTTTGATCCCAAACGAATGGGGTTCCCTTCTTCATCAGGTGACTATAAGGGCGGCACTTTCCTGAAAGGTTGGCTATAAATCGCCGTATGTATGCGAGTTTCCCTTGGAGAGACCGCAACTGTTTGAGAGTCCTCGGCGGAGGCATTTCCATGATCGCTTTGATCTTTGACGGATCTATTTCAATACCTCGGTGTCGAACGACGAATCCTAGGAATTTGCCCGAGGAAACCCCGAACGCACATTTAAGAGGATTCATCTTCAAGTTGTACTGCCGAAGGCGTTGAAATACAGTCTTCAGATGCTCGAGATGTTCCTCGTATGATTTGCTTTTAACCACGAGATCGTCGATATAGCATTCAACGATTTCGTGTATAAGGTCGTCGAAGATCTTCGTCATGGCCCTCTGATAAGTAGCACCAGCGTTCTTCAAACCGAAGGGCATCACCTTATAACAAAATATCCCGAGAGGGGTCCTGAAAGCTGTGTGTTTCTGATCTTCAGGATGCATTTTTATTTGATTATACCCTGACGAGCCGTCCATGAAGGAGAAAACCTCATGAGTGGATGTATTGTCTATCATAAGTTCAGTAACTGGCACTGGGAAATCATCTTTTGGGCAGGCTTTATTAAGATCCCGAAAGTCTACGCATATGCGCACTGTCCCATTTTTCTTCATCACTGGGACGATGTTAGCGATCCATTCAGGGTATTGAACTTCCTGGATGAAGCCAGAGTCTATCAGCTTTTTGACTTCGGCGTTGATGCTCATCTCAAGCTCGAGTCGCATTCTTCTTGGCGCCTGTTTGACTGGCTTGATGTCTGGGGATATCGCCAATTTGTGTACAGCAATTTCTGGATCTAGTCCCGGCATTTCGGAATAGTTCCACGCGAAGCAATCTTTGTGTTGTAGAAGCACATCCTTCAACGCAGTCACCCTTTCTTCAGATAACAGCTCGCTGATGAATGTTGGTCGCGGGTCATTTTCCGTCCCCAACTCAATTTTCTTGAGATTATCTGCAGTGGTGTGGATTCCATCCTCCAGTTCTTTCGGAGCTGGGGGAAATTCTGAGATTACCTCATCGCTGCTGTTTTCAAAGCACCAAGGGAAGTCGTTCATGTCCTCGGATTCTTCTTTTAATATTGTTACCACGTGGCAAGTGCGAATTTTCTGCCAATCCCAATGCGGAGTTGGTTTTTCTTTTGCAGCCTCGGGTTCGTGCTTCTGTGGTGGTGCTACCCTCCAGTTGTCAGAAAGCGCGAATTTGCCTAACTGATATTGGTCCTCAACCCAATTCTTAAAGGTGAAACAATCTTCAAGCGGATGCCCTACTACTCGAGGGTAAGAGCAATAATTTGGGTTGGAGACTTCGCCTGCTTGCTCAGGGTGTTTAGACTCTGGCAGAGTAAGCATTTGATGTTTTAGAGCAAGATCAAGTATTTTCCTTGTTTTGTTCCGAGGAAACGAGTATGCTCGACCCATTTTCTTCATAAGGGCTAGGTCAATAACGCTCGACTCTCGTATGCGTGGCTTCTTAGCTCTGTCTTGTGGTTGTCGAGCACCTTTTCGGCCCCTCGACTTGTTTTCGCTTTCACGTCGAACCCTTTTTGTAGCAGGCTGACGTGGGGTAACATCTTCGTTCTTTACTGCCTGTCGAAGGAGACGCTGTGTCCTGGCTTTCTCATAGATTGCCATTTCACGATCGTGATCATCTCGGGCTTTTTGACTCGCATCCTTTATAAGTTTGCTCATCTGGTCTTCAGACGATGGACTGGGAGGTCTTGCATCAGGAACTCTTGCTGATTCAGGATTAGCGTCTTCCCATTGAGCGTCCGCTTCTTTATCAAAGTCATACATGGCATAACAGCTGTTTATTAACTCCCGTTTCTTTGGCCGGATGTACCCGAGCCCTTTTGTTTCCGTTCTCCCGTTAGGCAGTTTACATTGAGTTCCGGGAACGATCCAGACCTTGTCATAGAATTTGGCTTTTCTGATGGTCTGTGTGAAGGACATCCCTTGGCGTTTCAGCAGTTTCTTCAAACCTTCGGTATAATATCTGGGAAGACGGATAGGCTGAAGCTTGTCGAGCGTGGGATCCGCGCCATGCCAAATTTCTTTTTCCACCTTGTTTTCTTCAGAACGGTAGAATAGGATTGCCTTCTCGCCTTTTCTTCCGGGAGGGATATAGAATGTCTGCAATTCTTCTACGCTGTTGGTGTCGAGTGCATCCAGTTCTTTGTAATGTTCAAGCGGCACCATGGTTACCTGCAGACTTCGCTCTTCATCAGTGGAAATCTGTATTGAGGGCCGAGCGGGGAATACAGCATGAACTTCATCCTCTGAGTCACTACCGAAGATCAATGAAGGAACAGATGGTCCTGGCCTGGTGGACTGGGACGGATCTGAATAAATTATATCCTCCTCCTCCTCGGTGTCACTGCCGAAGACAGGGATGGTTGCGTTAGTTTTGTTCTCCTGTTTGTGACACCTTTCCGTGTCTTCGAAACTCGGTAGGAAGTATTTGGCATCTTCATACTTGCGAACTTCGTTCACGGAAAATGGATTCAACTCTCCTGCCACTGTGTACTCGAGGCCATCCCTAGAATACTTCATGCACTATTGCTGTGTAGAAGGGATGATATTGTATTCGTGTAGCCATGGTCGGCCGAGCAGAGCATTGTAGCACGTCTTGGCGTCTATAACATGGAATTTGATGTCTGTGACGAGCACCCCGAAGCGTAGCGTCAATATCACAGATCCAAGAGTCTTTGAGGATTGAGAGTCGAAACCGGAGATGGTGATTTTGTCCCGGGCGAGGTGTTGGACACTCATGCAAATCTCCTTTAACACTCGCACATTGAGTAAATTGACAGACGATCCATTATCGACCAAGATTTTTCCTATCTTTATGTCATGGCAGTATCCCGAGACATAAAGGGGGCGATTGTGTTCACACGTCCCGAGGAGAAGGTCTTCATCACCAAAAGCAACGTCGGCTGTGTGCACCTCTTCCAATTCATCCTTCATCTTTTGTTCGGCTAAGAAGGCTTGGAACTGGTCCGGATCTTGTAGGGCCTTAATCAAAGAATCCCTCGCTTCTTTCGATAGCAATAGGGCATCGAGAATGCTGAGTTGTGAGGGTAGCTTTCTCAGATGCGCCAAGACATTGTAATCTACTTTATTCCTTTTGGGGGGATTCTTGGCGGTTAACTCTTCCGCAACTTGGTCATCCAAAGCGATGTCTTCAGAGACCTTCTCTTTCCCTTTGTTTTTCTTATTCAAGGGTCCGAGGTTCTTTTCGGGTAATGTTCGATTGCGCAGCTGTATATTCTCGCAGGCCTTTGGTTCTTTTTCTTTTCCCGAAGTGGATTCTTCGAAGAGGGGACCAAGCTCTAGCTCTTCATCGGAGTCGCTCCCAAATGTAGGCACTTGTGACCCGGTAGTGTTAACCATGTGACAATTGCCGGCAGTTCTTTCAAGTTCTTTAGTCGTATTTCTTTGCTCTCGGCGAATTTTACGTTTTTCCCGTTTAAATCGTTGTCGATTAGCGACGTATCCTTGCCACCATCCATTGAAAGCTTTGCAATCTTGGGTGGAATGCGAGACCTTCTGATGGTATAAGCAATAAGAGGGGTGCATTTCTACCACGCCGGTAACTTTTTCTTCAGAGGGCGGTAGCTTCATGCCCATCGATATGGCCTTAGCAAACTTCTTTTTTATCTTGAATTGGCTTTTGTCAGCGGTGGAGGCATTTTGCTCCAACGGGATCATTTCAGCTCCTTCCTCAAGTCGCTGACGCTTAGCCCTTTCGAATATAGCCGTCTCGCGTTCTCGATCAGCCTTGCTTTTCAACCGAGCTTCATTAAGAAACGCGCTAATCATTTCAACCGGTAACCCTGGGGTTCCTGATTCGGCATTTGCCCCCAGCGTTTCAATGCCATAAGTTCCTTCATCGTTCGTGGTCGAATGGGAGATCATATGACAGCTTGCCACATATTCGTCAGATTCATCCGATGAACTTTCTCCTTCATCTTCTTTTTGGAAGACGTGATCAAGGAAATCTTGGAGCTTAATGGGAGTTCGCGCCTTTTGGTTATATTCATCCAGCGCGTCGATTCGCTTTTGTAAGTCCGTGCGCTTGTCATCAGGCTTCACGGGCTTCTTAGATTTCTTCTTCTTCTTTTTCGAAGATTTTGACGGCTGGCTATGAACGCTTGAACTACCACCATCGGTCTTCGGAGTCGGTCGTGGCTTCAACATCCCCTCAATAACCTGCGGTTCCAAGGGGTTCTTCCACTTGACCGCTGGGCAGGTTTGAAGATCATTTAGCATTCTCCTCGTTTTGGCCGATAATACAACCTCCCAGGGAGCCTCTTCAATGACGGAGCATGTTGCCCCCGGCGCATTCGTTCCCTTATAGGTTCGAGGCTGCGGAGGGTTCACCTTCCATTTGTCAGATAGCGCAAATTTGCCCTGACGGTACTGATTCTCCAGCCAATTTTTGAAGACGTAACAGTCTTCGATTGGATGTCCCAACACTATATGATAAGGGCAGTAATTAGGATCGTTAACGTCACTTGGTTGCGACGGACGTTTTGGATCTGGCAGATTTATGAGCCTGTTGCGCAATGCCAGCTCGAATAACCTCCTTGTTTTATCACGGGGGAAGGAGTAAGCCCGTCCCATCCTGTCCTCAAGGGGTACGTACGGGCGTGTATTATTTGGACGAGCAACCGGCTTCGAATCGTTCGGTTGTTGTTGGGCATTAGCGACGACGATCGCTTTTCCCTTTCCTTTGTCGTTTCGGGAATCCGGCTTCGGGAGAGGGGGTTTATGGCCCATCTGGTCCATCTGCGCCAATTTGTCGATCAAAGCCTGGAAGGAAGTCGGCTTGAAGAACATCATAAATTGTGAAATGGTTGCTTGTGGATCGAGTGTTCCAACAAACATTCCCACCGCAGGGGCTTCTTCTATGCGCTGTTCACATTTAGACCATAGATCACGCCACCGTATAGCGTACTGAACCCACGTCTCACCGGGTTTTACCCTGGCGTTAATCAGTGCCGTCATTGGAGTACGCTCACTGGCACTTGCAAAACGTTGGGTGAAGAGCAGCTCCATCTCCGCAAAGGTTTTAATAGAGTCATTGGGAAGCTCAGAATACCATTCAAACGCCGTGTCTGATAAGCTTCCAACAAACTGGCGAAGTAACAACTTGTCGTCGCCGCCTGTATTACCGCAAAGCGCCCTGAACTGGGCAACATGTTGATGGGGATTTCCAGTCCCTTTGTAAACATGAAACTTGGGAATCGTGTAACCCGGCGGGTACTTAATTTGATCATACCAGCCCGGATATGGCCGCCCCGTTTTCACGATCTGACCGGCTGCTTCAGTCGCCTGATGCACCCGTTTTTGTTGGGCAATATATTCATCCAAGTCAGCTTTTGATATGGTATCCTCTTTAGCTGCGGATAGAGCCGGTGGAGGATTCGATGTCTCTCCCCTATCATCTTCAAGAATGATCGGGGGATCTCCAGCAGGTGGATCTGGTTGAATCATCATACCCACCATATCCTGGAACAGGAGGGCCATTTTCTTTATGTTGGCTGCCTGTTCCGCAGCCTCTTTATCTTTCTTCTCTAGCACGCGCCGAAGGAATTCGGCGTCCGTCTCTTGTTCTTGACGTTCCTCTGAGGATGTTTCTGGGGTTTCTTTCGGCCCAGTGAGTGCAGCCATTGTGGTCATCATCTCCTGGAGCTTTTGTTGCTGCTCCTGAGCCTTGGTCACTGATCGGGTGAGCGGTCGGTGACCCGTAGATGTACGGCTTTCTTCTTTTCCAGAAGCCATATAAACTGTATGAACAATTATGCCCCCTGACTTGGGGCATTTAGGTTCGCCGCTTTCAAACTTTGCCGGTGTCATGGGAGCTTTTTCTGGCCTCTTCCTTTTATGGACCTTTGAGGTTGAAGGAGCCGTTGAAGCGGGCATTCTAGCATTTGTTGCCCCCTGCTGTTTAATGGGGCAGTTTTTGTTATTTTCCACCTTCGTCCTTTTCTGGTGACGCAAGTGGTCTGGATCGATCACAGAGTCTTGAACCCTGCGCCATACTTTATAAACTTTTGAGGATAGTCGTTGAGGGGGCTGTTCCTGCTTCGTCTCCGGAGCTTTTTCCATGGGCGGAGGAGACCTTTTCAATGTAGCCACCGGAGAGTTCTTTCTCACCTTCCTCAGCAATTCGAAGCTGTTCCCAGTTGGAACAGCAGCATTGACCTCCACTGCTGGAGCAGGTGGGGTTAGCCCTGAGTGGGAGTTGCCCCCTGCTTTCCTTACTCGCTGCCAATGGCGGCGTCGCGCACGACGAGCCGTTGGGACTGGCTCAGAAATCGAGATAGTTTCTTGTTGCCCCCTGTTTGGGTGTGGGGTAACTGCCGATGTCAGCCTATCAAAGACTGATGCTTTTTGACCAGCTGGAGGAGGAGTAGGAACCGTCAATCTTGTGAAGACCGACTTTCTGATAGGAGAAGCCGCTTCAACGACTTCCGAAGCAGTGGCCGTTGCCTTCTTTGGGACAACCACTTTATGATCCTGACCTAGCCTGGTGAAAACAGAGGCTGTCAGCTTAGTAGCGGGCAACCCGTTGACAGGGGTCGTGGTAGCAGTGAGCCGGTCAAATACCGACTTCTTGTTCGCTTCTGGTGCGGATATCGGCATAGAGAAGCTTGCAGGGGGGACTATGGTCCCGAAAAATAGACCGGTGGTGGCCTCGGTCACCTGCTCTACCGGCAGAGTAAGGAAAGAGGCCGCTTGGGGCCCATATGTTACACCTCTCGGTGAGGTGGAGCGTCCGTTGCAGTGGTGCTTCGCGCATTTGGTGCAGTGGGAATCCATGGATGCTTGAGTTCTCTGCCAGATAAAAGACCAAATCTTAGCAACTTGAAATCCGAAGACAACCATTTAACAAACCGCGATTAATTCGCGAAGACGACACACGAAGTATGGAGTGGAAAGAGGAAAAGGTCCCACCGGGCGTGCCAGAATCTGTTCCCCTCCGAACGGCGGCCTAGACGTTAGGACGTCCGTGCCTGAGTTTCGGGGCAGATGCTATATGGTTTTATCCGTCTATCTCTCCGAAGATGCCAAGTTGGTTCATGGCACCGTGGATCGGGGGTTTAGACGGATGCGGCCGATGTAGCAGACTTCGTCAGATTCCCCCTCAGGGTGAGGGGTTTTTGATTGTGGGGACACTCTTCCCTGCAGGCGCAAGCCTCTGCAGTTAATTACGCTACCGCATCGCGGTAACAACTTTCTCCTTCTCCAGAATTTCACTTCGTGTCGTGTGTGTTTGTTTTGTTTGTGGTTGCCCGTGGATTGTGTACGGAGACTGAGTAATATCGTCACCCGTAGGACGTGGATTAGTCCAAATCCGTATTTGCTTAGATTTGGGTTTGGTGTTTTTAGTTTAAGGATGCATTAGTCGCGTTGCGACTAAGATCAACTTAAACGTTCATCAAGGATACGCTAGTCCTGTTTTGGGCTAAAATCGACTTGACGTAGTGATTGATTTAATTATCCGGCCATCGGGACTCGTCACCTCTCTGACGTCGTTGAGGGATTACAACGACATACGTCTGAGGAGTTCCGAGATGTACCCTTGAACCAAAGTTGGTTTGGGATTTTATTGTTTATTTAGATGTCTAAGGACACGTTAACCGTATTTGGGGTTAAGATCAACTTAGACGGGACCGTTTAGATCCGACAAAAGAGCGTTTGGGCCCTATTGTGTCAGTTTAGGGACGTAGCGGTCCATATTCCAGTTTAGGGACGTGGTGGTCCATTATTAGTTTAGGGACATTTCGGTCCGTCGCCAGTTTAGAGACATAGTGGTCCGTCATTAGTTTAGGGACGTTTCGGTCCGATTTTAGTTTAAGGACGTTTCGGTCCATATTTTTAGTTTAGGGACGTTTCGGTCCGATTTTAGTTTAGGGACGTTTCGGTCCGTTGCCAGTTTAAAGACGTAGTGGTCCATGTTCCAGTTTGGGGACGTGGTGGTCCGATATTAGTTTAGGGACGTTTCGGTCCGATATTAGTTTAGGGACGTTTCGGTCCGATATTAGTTTAGGGACGTTTCGGTCCATATTAGATGAGTGGTCGTTGGGACCCGTTGCCTCTTTGACGTCGTTGAGAAATTACAACGACAGGTGTCAAAGGAGTTCGGAGATGTACCCTCGGACCGGTCGTGACTTGGTTTATGAGAGGCATTTAATTTAAGGACTTACAGCCAGGATTGGGTTAAGTCCAATTTTTATTTTAGGCTCTGCCCGATTAAAAGAATCAACCTAAACAGGGCTCTGCCCCTTCATTATTTTGCAATCTGATTTGGGCCAGGCCCTTTTAAATAATGAGTTACAAAAAACTCAGGAATTTTCTGAACAGGGCTTTGCCCTTTTATTATTCTGCAATTGGGCCAGGCCCCTTTAAATAATGAGTTGCAGAAACTCAATAATTTTTTGAGTTGGGGCAGGCCCTTTTGAATGATGAGTTGCACTTGTGCAGAAATTCTAGAATTTTCTTGATTTGAGAACAAAAAGTGCATAGCACTCTTGATCTAAATTTAGATCAAAGGAAAACAAGTTCTTCTTGTTTTTCTTGATTTTACAGAACCAAGGGTTCATATCAAGTGCAAGGCACTATTTATTATTCTTTGATTTTTTAGAACCAGGGGTTCATATCAAGTGCAAGGCACTATTTATTATTCTTTGATTTTTTAGAACCAGGGGTTCATATCAAGTGCAAGGCACTATTTTTCTTTTTTCTTTTATTATTCCCTTTTAATTTTCTATTCTTCAGAAATTTTACCTTCTCTTTTGTTCTTGATTAATCTTCAAGAGCTTTTTTTTTTCCAGAAGTTTATCCTTCTCTTGATGATGATTGATTCTATCTTTTGAATGAGGCTTGGGGTCTTATTTATAGTGCCCACAAATTTGTTGGATTTGTTAACAAAATCTTTACTGAATAATTTTGGGAATTTTCCCACCATTGGATCTCTGATCCAAGGGTTCCTGTTTTACAGGAGAACAGAAAAGATTTATCTAAATCTTCATTCAGTTGCTGCGCAACTCACCAGCGCGTGCGCTTGCGCAGTTGCGGTTGCGCAACTGCGCAGACACGTGTCGCGCATCCGGACGCTTGCGCAGTTGCGGTTGCGCAACTGCGCAGACACGTGTCGCGCATCCGGGCGCTTGCGCAGTTGCGATTGCGCAACTGCGCAGACACGTGTCACGCATCGGTGCGCTTGCGCAGACACGTGTCGCGCATCCGTGCGCTTGCGCAGTTGCGATTGCGCAACTGCACAGACACGTGTCACGCATCTGTGCGCTTGCGCAGACACGTGTCGCGCATCTGTGCGCTTGCGCAGTTGCGATTGCGCAACTGCGCAGACACGTGTCACGCATCTGTGCGCTTGCGCAGTTGCGATTGCGCACCTGCGCAGACACGTGTCACGCATCTGTGCGCTGGCGCAGACACGTGTCGCCCTGCCATGCATTTGTGCAGTTAAGTCTTAATTATGTTTTCTGAAGAGCCTTGCTCTGATGGGACGCACCGTCTCGGGCGTTACGCTGCCGAATTGGCTTCTGCCATGTGGCAAATTGCGCACTGCGCACGGAAACCGAAGCGTTGCTTCAAATTTTGAATTTTCAAAATTCAGTAGAGCCTTGCTCTGATTGGGGGAAACACCATAGTACAGTTTTCAACATACGACACACAGGGATTGAGTTATTAGACTCAGGAGACTTATACAGAGTATTGTATGTTGTCCAGTGTCCATCAGGAAAGAGGGGATGGTACTCGTACTATATTCTGTTTACTTATGACTTCTCTAGTTCTTAGACATGTGTTTCGTAGAAATACAAGGTCTGAGTTTTGAGAAGTTATAGGTATAAGAATAAAGTAGAGAACCAGGTGTTGCATGTATCGGGATTCTTCAAGGTGATCGAAGATGTAGATACTTGCGTATGGTATTCAGTTGATAGTAGTGGTTTTAAGAGAACTTACTTCTCTTTCGGGTTACTCATAATTGGAAGCATTCCTAAGTTGAGTAATGCTGATCGGCCTCTCTCCATTTAGTTGACATGTACTGGAGACAGCTGCATGATTTGAATCTGGTTCAATTAAATAAGTGCCTCTGTTTCTATATTGGATATAGAACAGTTCATATCTTAACAATGTTAAGGTACGGGGAGTTGTCCAGCTTATGCCTAAAACCAGACTCTGGATAACTCAAGACACGTTTCTGTAATGGCTGTTTGTGGGTTGACCTGGGCTATGACGAGGGTTGACTTTCTACCATCTGGAAGATCAATAGTGATATTGTTCTTGACTCGCCACAGTTTTAATAAAAATGGATTTTTTCAGAAAACAGTAGTAGGAGTATGGTAGAACTGGAAGTGATTCCAGAACCACAAACGATTACTGAAAATTTGATAAGAACCTAAACATTCAATCTGGTTTGACATTCCATTAGCCACTCCGCAGATATGGTGGGTAACCTCAGCCACTCGAGAAGTACTTCGATATGCTCAAAGATGGTGACAGGGAGGTTCTTGTTTACCCAGACTTGCCATTGCTGTTGTTCCAGACTATGAGACCCGGCAGGAGGATAAGTATAGCGTCGTTCTAAACTAGCTTTAAAAGTGTACGTGTATATGACTCTGCCAGAGGATTGTCGTAGTCAGTGAGAGCGGCGGAAGCATAATGGACAAGTAGCTTATGTCTATTTATGGACTAAAGCAGATGTAGCGGAGATAGATCATCTATTTCTGATATGACAGTCATAGGTTTGACTTCATCAGAATAGGGGATGGATCTGTTAAGATGGTAGTAGTGTGTGATGTCCTGGTATTTGGATGACATACACAGAGTAGGAAGTGAAATTCCTATACTACGATCGGTTATGGTTTGGTTGTCACACAGTGGTTTCTCCATATAGGATATGGATATTATATCAGATATTCTGGTTACTAGATCTATGGTTTTAGATCTAAATTTGGGTAGTTTCCCAATCAGGGTACTTAGACAGCATTCTAAAGGTATTTAGAATGGATGACTCCAGGCATGGTAGTGTACCTGCAAGTGATGGAGTCACCCTCTCTAAAGCTGTCTTACAGACTAAATGGGAGAGGGATATGCATGATTGGCAGATCACTTGCTTAGGCAATTGAGTCAATCATGAGATGTCAAGTACCACACCAGATGTTGTTTTTGCAGTAGATGCAATAAGATATTGGTCCTATCCTGGAGAAACGTTCGGAAGCAGTTTTAGAACATGAGTGGATATTCTAGGGATATGATAACAACAAACTCTTTCGGGAGACTGTTGTCATTCCAGGCTTCCAAGGTGACCTGGATGACAGAGTGGCTATCAGAGTTGTAGTTTTCCCTCTGACGAGGGGCAGTAGTTTGGACAGGTAGTCCAAGCGGATACTGAGGGAGGCATGGCACAGGATACTGATTGGTTTCAGTTGATGATACAGTCTAAGAAGTTTGGATTTGGAGTTCATTTATGAACTAGGTCCCATCAGATATCCAGACATATTCTAAGACAGGTATTGCTCATTTCGAGAGATGGTTTTCTCCGCGAACTTGAGATAAAAAGAGACATAGAAAGAAAAATCAGGGCGGATCCACTCACTAAGGCTATTCCTCGAACACAATAGTTTCCCAAACGGGTTTTATGAGACTGATTAGTAGAGGAATTAGGTGTTCGGTATCACACGGGCTGTGAGTATGCGACATCGCAATAATTAGCCTTGAGTGCAAGTAGGAGATTGTTGGATATAGTGCCCTCAGAGTCAATTACTGGATCGCAGGCACGTGATTGCAAAGATTGAGGGAGGACCTATACCGGTAGGACAGTCTTACTCAAGATGATAGTATGCTATCTGGTTTATCTTTATCATCGTGTACAGCTTTAGGTGAGCTTACAGGTCACTATTACACGTTGATAGAGCCCTTAGGATTCTTGCTTGACTGCCAGCAGTATGATGGCGATCATATACGTGGGAGCTGGGGTCTATAAGCACATCCTTAAAGTGGTCCCTAGTCGTGGGAGTTTCGAGACTGGGAATCGAGACTCCATTAGTAGACTAGTGTATACGGTCGAGACCCCGACGAGGGGCGGTGGCCAGTCTCACAAGCTATTGGTGTCAGTTGGTTCGCCTAAGATGTATACAGGTGCTCATTGGGTTATGAGTACACTGGACAGGACTCACCGGGAACATGCTAGTTGGTATTATACCTAGCGTCAGATAACAGTTCCCTGGTGACATGTGTACAGGTTAGATCGTCGACCTGAGATCATCATTTGTCTCGTGTGAGTTCCTACTGTGCTTTGATTACTACCCTACCACTGCTCAAAGGAGTCATGCAAACAGGTTTTAGTTGGGTACAGTCCCGAGCCACATGGAGGCAGTGAGCGGGTTCGTCTCTCCCGGTATTGGGAGTGAGGTCGCGCTGTGTCTAGGAGAGCCATTACACAAAGCCCTCGGCCGAGGCAGGAGATTTACTGGTAAGTATTCCAGTAGTATCTCAGGGTGTTCTGGGCTACACTCGACAAGACTTGTACCGCTTTTGGGGGTCTGACTTTTACCAACCCCCTAGGCCCGCTATGCGATACTCATAGACGAACGGACCGGACTGTACGGATATTGTCACTGACAGGCTCAGTAGGGTGTCAGGAAGAGTTCGCTCTTCGACGTCCCTTTTGGTCAATACCTGGTAGCCCGTTACGTACAACTAGTACCACTGACGTACAAGTGGTTAAATCCACAGCCAAGGTATTGACGAGTCTTTAGAGTCCCCCACAGACAATTTCTCAAGTTTCGGGCGAAATGTTGTAGAGGCCGTATGATATATGGCAGGGTTCTATCTTATACGTGCGGTATTGCACAGATCATGATCGGACGGATCATACTAGTGGGCTTTGGTTTAAGCCGGATCCTAGTATTAGATTTGTTGGATTACTTTAGTCTCATCGCATTCGCATTCAGTCGGGATATGGATGCACGTATGTATATACAGGTGAGGGGTATCCTTGGGATCCGTCACGAGTTTACTTTAGATGTTGCCGGATCTTTTTTGTTGTGGCAAACATTTAGATTAATGTTTGCTTAAGGAAATAATGAGCTAGATTTTCATCATGCATTACATTAAATGTGACATGGACACTTAGATGACTCATGGTCTCTTTTTTAGCAAATATGTCGCATAAGTGTTTTGTTTAATGTGTTGAAATGAGATGGAGAGAGAGAGGGGCTGCCATGGTTAATATTATTGGTCCTGTATTTTAATAATCTCACTCTCTCACTCTTATTCAAACAAAAATAAAAGAAAAGAAAAAGAAAAGCTCTTTTTCTTCTTCTTCTTCCTCTAGCTTATTGGTTCCATCAATGGCAACACTTTAACCTCCATCCAAAGCCATGGATGCAAGAGACAAAGTGATCACAGCATTCTCTACTACAACCTTAGGCACGTCGGCTAACACACTTCGTGCCCAAGTTGCTTCGGATGAAGCGGGAGCCCGTAAAAAGACTTCTCGATGTGGTGCCCTTTCTGATGAGGAGATGAAGACCGGAGTTGCCGCGGGGAGCTTAGGATGGTGGCCAAAGACCGAAGGACACGGATCGATCGGTATAGCATTCTATCCCATCTCTAGTTAGCTAGCATTAGGTTAATGGTTACGATCCGGGTTTTAACCATACGATAGCGCCGGTTTTCTAGTTGTGAAAAATTTTTGTTTCCGCATTTTGGCCTCGAAAAGACGGCCGGGACGCTACCGTAGTCTTACACAATGGTCCTAAGGGCTCCATCAATATGTATTAACGATATGTTAAAAGAAACATATACACATTTTAAGATAGATACAAACCAAGTAGCATACTACAATATCGAGTAAGACTGCCGTCAATCCATGTATATATCCCAAGCGTCCAAAATGTAATATACAAACTAGTACTATACAATAATGACCTCTAGGTCATACAAATCCAACAGAGCGTCCAATAACTATTATTGTGACAACAATGGAGTTGTCGCTTAGGCCTAGAAACGCCGGTCCCATCAGCATTCCAGACATATTCTGAGGACAGTATCACCTAATCATGGTGATGGTTGATCTTTAAGGGATCAAGGTTAGGAGAGTTGACACGAAAGATAACACGGCAAATCCAGTCACAGAGGCCTTTCCCTAGAGAGACTTCTATAGGACGTTGAGTATGAGATGCTACAACAAATGGCCTTACTGCAAGTAGGAGATTGTTAGTTATATGTATGCCTTAGAGGCCATTACTGTACATGAGATGTATATTATAGTGGATGCTTGGACATATATACGGAGGACTTTCTTGCTCGACATGATAGTATGCTATCTGGTTTCTTTTTATCTTAACATGTAAACTTATTATCTCTCTATTACATATTGATAACACCCTTAGGATGAGTACTTGACTACCAGGATTATGATGCGGATCAAACTAGGGGTGCAGAGGTAGTCGGTAAGTACATCCTTCAAACGTTCCTAGTCGTAGGAGTAACGAGACGGGGCATCGATACTCCATAGTAGACTAGCGTATACGCTTCTCGACCCATATGATGGGCGATGGATGATCCCATATCCATTGGTGTTTGACATCTGAGATGGTATACGGGTGCTCAGTGGAGTCTGGGTACACTGAACGGACTCGCCGAGAACTCCTAGATGGTATTATACCTATCATCAGATAGCAGTTCTTTGGTGACACTGGTACAGGTTAGTCTATCGACTCGAGATCGTCTAAGAGTTTTTTGCGATTCCCACTGTGCTTTGATTTCCAGCTTACCACGTTCAAGAGATCGTGCAAAACGGTGGGTTTTTGGGTACTGTCCTGTGTCACATGGAGGAAATGAGCGATAGGAGGGGATTCATCTCTCCCGGTATTGGCGGTTGATGTTGCGCTATGCTCGATTGGCTATAACAGGAAATCCCTAGCCAGGGTTGCAGAGATCTACTGGTAAGAGTTATCAGTAGTTTCTCGAACCGTTATGGACCTTGCATCGGCATGACTTATCAGGCTATTGGGGTCTAACGTTATACCACCCCCAGGTTGTGATATAGGATATATCAGACGATGAGACCGGACTGTATGGTAGTCTTACTGATTGGATTCACAAGAGTATGAGCAGGCTTGCTTATTGATCTTCTGATCGCTCAAAACCCGGGTGGCCGTTACGTTTAGCAGACCGCTTGCGGCTTATGGGTGTTTGATATGATCATCACCTACTGCCGGCGTATTGACGAGTCTTTAGAGTCCTACACAGAGGTTTCCTGGTTCATGTGAAACGAAGTAGGAGCACATATATGATATGTGCGGGACCGAGATTAATACGATATATGATACCGTATTCTATTCTCGCGATATGTAATATCGGTCGATTATATAAGATATAGCCGGGTTATCGAACCAAGTGTTGATTCGATAAGTTGTTGCATTTGATATTAGTCGGTTGTATGTGATATAGACGGATTATTAAATTAAGTGTTGATTTGATAATTTAATGTATAATTATATATTTGATATATTAACTTACATTAACTAATAATTGCTCACTAAACATTTCTTTTTCTCACATGTGTCCATATAGTATATATGTGATATATATTAATGTACATTTTATTGTGTCGTGCTTGATGCCACATGCTTCATGGGTGTATGAGAATTACACTATACTTAGGATAATTCTAGGGTTTTATTTATCAAAGTAATTCAAAATTGGTGGAATTATCTCATGGCTAGAAGCATTGAGAAAGCTTGTTGATAACCATTGACCAAGTCCACTCTTTTTGTTTTGCTTGAGATATTTATTAAGCTAACCATTATCCTTATCTATGGTTAAGTCTCTACATGGGTTAGTGTATGACACTAACTCACCCATGGTTCATATTCTCACCTCATATGAGTTCACTCTCATTCTTCACTTGATCTTCTTCTTCCTCATAAGAAAGTGTGACATTTCAGAAAATATAAATTATTATTTTTGGAATTTAATATTAAAATAATATATTTCGCGAAAACTACCCGATTTGCGAAATTGGGGTTTTCGTAAAATGGTATAAATATATATCAATATTTATAAAATAATTGGAGATTAAAATAATTTATTCATTAAAAAATATATTTAACGGATTTGGCATTTTTATAATTAATTATATGCAGTTTGAATAAAAATTGATTAGTGCACTACTAATCGCGATTAAGCCAAATCCGTGTTTCTACATTTTCCCATGGCTAATGCACCATGGCATGATGCATTTTGTTGCATATTGTTTCATTTGTGTTGTATTATTAGTGTTATGTGAATTATTGTGAGAAAGAAAAATGAGAAGAAAAAAAGGGAATTATTGGAGAGAGAGAGTTATATGGCATGAGTCTGAGAGGGTGAGAATAAGAAAGAGAGAGGTGGCTGCCCATTCATTTCCTCCCCTTTGTTTCTTCATCTCCTTCAGCTTCATCTCCCTCCACCTCCACCTTCATTTCTCATCTCAAAAACCTTGTTAAAACCCTACACCCTCTTCATTAAAAATGATCCGCACCTCATCCTCAACACTTTGGACCAATCAAAGTTGGATTTTGGAGACTTTGAGAAGCTAGAGTTTTTCTTGAGTTGCCCAAATGAGATATAATTCCTTTCATTTAATTTAGTTTTTAGTTTCTTAGCATCCTATAGTAGTTTAGAGTTAAATCGATTTAGATAGTGATGTTTGGTAATTCCAAGAGATGGATTAGGGTTTGAATTGTGTTGGGGTGATGTGTAGAGGCTGTTACAAGACTCGAGTGGTGTTTTTACTGGCCTAGACCTAAGATTAGAACCAAAACACGAACTTAGAATTTCCCGACGTCGGATTTGTGACAGATTTTGATGGTATATAGGAATCTGGGATGACCTGAGACCACCATAAAATAAGTTCCCTTCACTATGAGATAAGCAGGCAACCTAGAAACACGACCTGAAACCCGAGACAAATAGCCCATAATCGGGCCGCAGATTTATTTTATTTGGCCGCAAATTGCGGCCAAGTTGTGGTGAAATGTGATGAACCTTGGACCATAGCTTGGTTATGTTATATCTAGAGCAACCCTATATGCAAAATTCCCTAGTTTGGCCTAGGGTGAAATCTGGGAGTGATTTCCTTCGTTGCTGAATTTGGTATTCGTGATTTGTGAACTTGGGTTTTAGTATTTGATATTGTATTTAGTCGTTGGATGTTTGTACGTCAACGACGAGGGTTGTTTGGTTGTTTTTACATGCGTAGGCTATGGGTTCTAACCTATAGGTCATCCGTGTGCCGTATTAGTTTTTCGGACTTGATGTTAATAGCATTTGCGATTGTGTATTTATTGTAGGTACCTTCGAGTGGATTCTGAGACGACAATGCCATCGACTACAGCTGAACAAGAAGATCTGCAGGTGAGTAGATTTATATCTACGGAGAAGTCGGGTGGATGGCGTATAGCACCCCCGCAAGTTTTGATGGAAACCGATATATAGAATATGGTTACGGAAACCTTGTTAGTGTATATGCCCTAGGGGCCATTATTGTATCATACTAGCTTATATATTACTTAATGAAAGCTTGGAATATTCACAGTTATACTAACAGTCTTGCTAAACATGGTAGTATGCTACTTGGTTTATATCTATCTTAATATGTGTGTACGTATTGATAGAGCCCTTAGGATCTTGCTTGACTACCAGCGTTGTGATGGCATTCACACTAGTGGGGGCTGGGTAGTCTACAAGCACATCCTTTTTCAGGTCCCTAGTCGTAGGATTATCGAGACAGGGCATCGATACTCCGGAGTAGACTAGTGTGTACGCTTCTCATCCCAGTTGGGGAGATGGTCTGTCCTACAGCCATCAGTACGTTGTACTAGAGATAGTATACAGGTTCTCGTTGGGTTACGGGTACACCGGACAGGACTCGTAGGGAACTGTTGGTTGGTATTATACCCGTCGTCAGTTAACAGTTCCCAGGTGACATGAGTACAGCATAGTCCGCAGACTTGACACTGCTGCTTCGCCTCGAGTGTGTTCCCACTGTTCTTAGATTGCTACCCTACCACGGCTCAAAGGAGTCATGCAAACAGATAGCAGTTGGGTGCAGTCCCGAAGCACTTGGAGGCAGTGGCGGTTAGACAGGATTCGTCTCTCCCGGTATTGGGAGTTGATATCACGCTGTGTCTGGAGAGCCATTACGCAAAGTCCCTGGCCAGGGCAAGCGAGATTTACTGGTAGGTTTTCCAGTAGCTTCTCAATGTGTAATGGGCTACACTCCGACACGACTTATACCGCTTTTAGGGGACTGACGCTTGCCGCCCCTAGGCCCGATATGCAATAGTCCTAGACGAACAGACCGGACTGTACGGAGATTGTCACATCAAGCTCAATTGTAGTTCGGATGGGTTTCCTCATCGGCCTTCTTACCGACATCTACCTGGGGACCGTTACGTACAGCTAGTGCCACTTGCGGTTTGTGGTTAAACCCTCTTCCGGCGTAGTAGTCAAGTCTTTAGAGTCCCATACAGAGAGTTTCCCTGCTTCGGGCGAAACGATATAGAGGTCGTATGGTTTTACGACAGGGTTCGGACACATAAGTATTTTTACGCAAGTACGATGTTCGGACAGTTTATACTAGCAGGCTTTAGTTAAGCCAGATTCTAGTATTGGATTATTGGATTTATACAGTCTCAGTATTTCCTTGTTTTCATGGATGGGTGGGGCATTCTCGTAATTAGTCAAGAAGCTTCTAGAAGATTGATGAGTTGGAGGCTATGGTAGCATTTGCATTAATTGGTTTAATGACTCATGGTGTGATTCATCGATAGGGGTTAATGATGCATTTATGGCTTAATGACTCATGGGATGATTCACATAAGGTGAGCGAATGAAGCATGATGATATTTTTATTTGTTATTCATTTAATAAATATCTTATGTTTCATATATTCACAATGAGATATTTTTCCAAGATGATTCTCACTCTCACCTTCTCTCTCCTCAAGCTCTCTCTCTCTCTTCAAACCCTAACCCTAATCCTCTCATGTGTTGAGATCCTAGGGTTAGTAAGATGCATAGATCCCTAATCCTATTCTATATCCTCTAGGTTGCTTTGATTAGCACTCTTAGCTCCCTAATTACCTCAAGTGTGAGGTTAAGCTTGGAGAAGTAGCTTTCCGGTGGATCTTCTATCACAAAAAGGAGGCCGACGAGGAGATGGTCAACGAGAACAAGAAGGACTTGATTGATTAGGTATAATATTCTTTCATAGTAGCTAATCCCTCCTATGTTGTTGTTAGTTATGGTTTGGCAAAGATCCGTAAATTTAGTCGATGTTAGTTTAAACAAAATGATTGTTTTACCTATTCCGCCTCCCCGCATCATATGGGGTGTCTAACGTCGACTTACAGTGGTATCAGAGCCTCGCTAAACCATAACTAACTTGTTAGCAAAGTCGTTAGAAATTCAATCGCAAAACGAACCGGAAAAAACATCATTTTCACATAATTTCTATCGTTTTTAAAACGGGGTCTAAAAATTTTTCAGGGACCTATAAAAATACAAGCAGGGAATTATAAGATTAATGGAGAAATTTGGGTTCCTAACTCGGTCAAACCGCCACGGAACCGCGGTCGATCGAAAGAGATCCGCCGCGGATCCGCGGCCGAGTTGGAGCCGAGTCAGCCCAAAATTCCCCAGTAACTCTTCTGTGTTAATTTTGTATTTTCTAGGATGTTCTGTTTCTGCTCAGCTTTCAGGTGCATAGTGAAGTATTTGGAGTAGAATCAATTGTGTTTGCTTGATCGAAATTCTACGATTTTTGGCTAATTTGATTATATATATGATTTGTTTAATATGTTCGTAAACCTCCCCTAACTGCTAGTATGTCGGTTAGCAGGGGGTTGCACATTTCTGTAATGGTTTTTACTGTTTGTGTTTGTGGACTTGTTGGATTGTCTTGAATGGATAGCCGGGGATGTGAGACGAGTGTTTCTTTCATTCAAATGTAATTTGTAAATTGTTGTAATATTCTTTTGTGGGGCACATCCGGGCTGAGGTTGTAGCCACCGTTGTATTATTTCATTTACTGATTTTTGCTCCTAGGATAGACCCAAGATGGGGTGCACAAACTACCGGGTACTTTGAAGTGTTTAGTGGCCTACTCACGTTGTTGAGGGAGACCGCTTCACTTCGGGTACTTGGCGGGTAGTTTGCCGTACCCGTAGGGGTCTAGGGTGGGGTTTTGGCTATTCATCGTGACTGTGTAATCCGTCTTTCTTTGCAGGCTCAAAAGGAATGCGGATTCGTAGAAAATCCAATATGTTCATCTGTGATCTGGAATGCCTATTATTGCGTCTGACGAATGTACAATATCTATATATGATAGCTATTAAACGTCACTTATGTTTTACACCCGTGCTAGCCCAGCCCCCGCTCTGTCATTAGTTAAGTAACCTAACGGGTGAATGACGGGACCCAGTGGCGAATGCGGATGGCATAAGAGGACGTTGTATTTTCGTTGTTTTCTGCAATGATAGGTTAATTGGTAGGATGCATTATATTAATGCAAAGAAAATAAACCAAAGTTGAATCGTTGGAACAGTTTAAAAGAAACCACTCGGTTATTTTAAAACAGAGGATATTTTTTAAATTGCGGAGCTTTAACCACTCCTTTCAAAAGCTATCAGGTTCCTTCGATCATATCAAGTTCACTACGTTCACGGTTTCGCCAAAACCATTCGTAGCCCTCCGTCATTTCATTTGGGTATTAAGTAGTATTCAAGCTATGTATTTTGACCAATGCCAAGGCATAGTATTTGGTAGCTGCTAGGTATTCATTTGTTGTATAGATAGATGAGTTAGTTTGGGACAGTCGTATTATCATTTGGCCAACGTCAGGGGTTTGTACGGATGGGTTCAAATTAACAAGATAATGATGGATAGAACTTGACATGTGACTTATGACATTTTGATCAACGCCAAGGTCATAAGAGCATGGGGCAGAAATTTATATCGGGAATTTCTAAAGAATCTGAAATTTGCAAAGATATGCATACCATTTGGAGTGTGATAATTTTGGTAGGATTCCTTCAGCTTTATCACACGATGATATTTGGATCCCGATCCTACTGTGAGTATCCGCTACTCATCAGGAGATTCGTCACTTAACGATCAATGCTATAAACTAAGTAGGTGTCGAGAAAGGTGTCAGCGGGGTTACGCCCCCAGAGAAAAGAGGTTATTTAATTAAGGAACTTCGCGAAAGCGTTGGAAAACCTCCCTCGAAGTACCGACACCGGCCTGCCTGAACGGTTAAGAAAGTATTGTACAGTGAGAATAGTCATGACTAGTTCTTTCTTTTTGGTCTGAGGAGGGATTCGAGAAATAGTGGGAACCATCCAGTTTAGATAAACTAAAAACCACTCTAAACTTGCAAGAGCATCATGCTAATGTGTTCCCTCTCTCTCTCATTGCAGCGACCCAGAACATGACAGGCCTTAAGTTACTATTAGAAAAAATATTCTGACAGGGCCAAACTATAAAGATTGGTTGCAGAATGTCAAAATGGCATTGACTTATGACAAATTAGGGTATGTCCTTACTACTAAGGCACCTGCTGTCCCTAGTCCAAAATCCAGTATTGCGGATAAGGAAATCCAGAAGACCTGCGAGTTAGATTGCGCGAAGGCCAAATGCATCGTGCTTGGCTCTATGAATAATGAACATCAGAGGAGGCACGAGGATATGGATCTTGAATCCATATTTCTCCACACAAAGGATCTGTATGGAGAGCAATCTCGTATAGCTAGATACAAGACCTCGAATAACTTGTTTCAGTCGAGGCTGGCCGTCGGATCATCTGTAGGAGAACATGTCCTTAAGATGATTGGCTATAAAGAAGAGCTCGCGGACCTCGGGACGACTTTGGAGAACGAGATCTATACAGACTTGATTCTTCAGTCCCTTCCTTCCACCTACGCCCAGTTTATTCTGAATTTCAACATTCAAATAAAAGAAGTTGAACATCCAGAACTCCTTAACATGTTGAGGAGTGCAAAGGGCACCTTGCAGAAAGCAAGGGAAACACCCGCTATGTTTGTTCGCGGTGCTTCCTCTTCCGGGTCCAAGGCTAGGGCCAAAGGAAGGAAGAAGAAGGCCGCTACCAAACCGAGGGGTAGTGTTGGTAAGGTGGGAGCTAAGGGAAAGGCAAAGGTTGCGGTGCCAGTAGTGGCAAAGGACGAGTGCTTCCACTGTCGTAGGAAAGGGCACTAGAAGAAAGATTGCAAAGCTTGGAATGCCAAGAACCAGGAACCGAAGCAAGCTGTGGATTCAACTTCAGGTGTGTTTGTAATTTAAAATTGTCTGTCAATCAACTCTACTTCCTGGGTAATGGATACCGGATCAGGATCTCATATATGCAATTCATTGTAGGCACTGAGAAACCGTAGGGTGCTGAAGGTTGGTGATATGACCCTCCAGGTTGCTAACGGAGTTAGCGTGGGTGCTGTGTCCGTATGGGATTATCACCTTGGATTGACGAGTGGACATATTTTGGTTTTGCATAACTGTTTTTGTGCACCCGATTTAACGTGTAATATCATATCAGTTTCGTTGTTATCAAAAGAAGGTTATGATTTCACGTTTGTAAGCGATGTTGTTAACATCCACCTTAATCATGATTTGATTGGGTCAGGTGCACTAGATAACGGTATATATGTGTTAAACCAATTACAGATTTTCAATGTCCAGAACACACTAAAAAGAAAGTCTCCAGACATAAATAAGGCTTTCTTATGGCATTGTAGACTGGGTAACATCAATGAGACAAGGTTAACTAAGTTATATAGAGAAGGATATTTGGATCCGTTCGAATATCAATCTTATGCCACTTTTCAATCATGTCTCAAAGGAAAGATGACAAAGACTCCATTCACTGGACATGGAGTAAGAGCGAGCGAGCTCCTAGGACTCATACACAGCGATGTATGTGGTCCAATGTCTACACATGCAAGAGGTGGTTTTCATATTTCATTACTTTTACGGATGATTACTCTAGGTACGGATTCACTTTCTTGATGAAACATAAATCCGAGGCCTTTGAGAAATTCCAAGAATATAAGAATGAAGTAGAAAACCAAACCGGCAAAAGTATCAAGACACTAAGATCTGATCGAGATGGTGAATACTTAAGTGCCGAGTTCCTAGGTTACCTAAAAGAGAAAGGAATTCTCTCTCAGCTTACTCCTCCATACACTCCACAGCACAACGATGTATCGGAGAGACGGAATCGAACCCTATTATATATGGTACGTTCCATGATGAGTAATGCTGAGTTACCGCGATCTTTTTAGGGTTATGCGCTAGAATCAGCAGTATATCTTTTGAACAGGGCTCCTACCAAGATTGTGCCTACCACGCCATATCAGATGTGGAGTGGGAATAAACCTTATCTTCAGTATCGAAGATATGGGGATGTCCAGCTTTTGTTAAAAAGCAGCATGCGGACAAACTCGAGGCACGATCAGTACAGTGTAAGTTTGTGGGATATCCAAAGAACTCCAAGGGGTATTTCTTCTATTACGTAGAGGAACAAAAGCTTTTTGTTTCTTGTAATGCCCATTTTCTAGAACATCAGTTTTTAGAAAAGAAAACAAGTGGGAGCGCAGTAGAACTGGAAGAAATTCCAGAACCACAAACTACTACTGAAAATTTGGTAGAACCAGTAGTTCAAAAGGAACAGGACATTCCCGCACCCCTCCGCAGGAGTAGTAGGCCATCTCATCCGCATGAGAGATACTACAGTTTTCTCATAGATGGGGATCGAGAGGATTGCATCATTGATGATGATGAACCTATTGGCTTCCAGCAGGCCATCTAGAGCGGCGACTCGGTAAGATGGCTGGATGCAATGCGGACCGAGATGGTGTCCATGTACACCAACAAAGTATGGACTTTGGACTTTGCTCCGGATGGGGTAAAACCCATAGGATGCAAATGGATCTTCAAGAAAAAGATTGGTGTAGATGGACAGGTGGAAACCTATAAGGCTAGACTTGTTTCAAAGGGTTTTCGTCAAAGACCTGGTTTGGACTATTACGAAACTTTTTCTCCAGCGACTATGCTCAAATCCATTCGGATCCTTCTTGTCATTGCTGCCTTCCATGATTAAGAGATCTGGCGGATGGACGTAAAGACGGCTTTTCTAAATAGTAATTTGGAAGAGTGCGTCTATAGGGATCAGCCAGAAGGTTTCAATCAGAGTGAAAGCAGCGGGAAAGTGTGCAAGTTGCTTAAGTCCATTTATGGACTGAAGCAGGCATCACGGAGTTGGAACATCTGTTTTGATGAAACGGTCAAAGAATATGACTTTATTAAAAATCCAGATGAACCATGTATATATAGTAAAATTGTAGCACGAACTGTCGTATTCCTCGTCTTGTACGCGGATGACATTCTATTGATAGGAAATGACATTCTTAAGCTACAATCTGTCAAAGGATTCTTGTCACACAGGTTCTCCATGAAAGACCTGGGTGATGCCTCTTACATTCTGGGGATCCGGATCTATCGTGATAGATCCAAGAGGATGTTGGGACTTTCGCAGTCCAGGTATATCAACACTATACTGAAAAGATTCAGTATGGAAGATTCTAAGCGTGGTTGTTTACCGGCTTGTCACGGAATCACCCTCTCCAAAGAGATGTCTCCCAAGACTGATTTGGAAAGGGATCGCATGTCTATTATACCCTACGCTTCTGCGGTAGGCTCTATAATGTATGCGATGTTGTGCACCATACTAGATGAAGCTTATGCACTGAGCATGGTAAGCAGGTATCAGTCAGACCCAGGGGAGAAGCACTGGATAGCAGTAAGGAACATTCTCAAGTACCTGAGAAGAATTAAGGAGATGTTCTTGGTTTACGGCGGAAAAGTCCTCAAGATCGAGGCCTTTGCTGATTCCAGCTTCCAGAGTGATAAGGATGACTCCAAGTCCATTTCAGGTTATGTATTTACCCTCAATGGAGGGACGGTGTGTTGGAAGAGTTCAAAGCAAGACACCGTTGCTGACTCGACGATGGAAGCGGAGTATATCGCTGCTTGCGATGCCGCAAAAGAAGCAGTCTGGATGAAGAAGTTCCTAATAGAACTTCAAGTGGTTCCTACCATTGTTGATCCAATACCACTGTATTGCGACAACAACGGAGCTATAGATTTAGCAAAGGAACCCAGGTCCCATCAGAAGTCCAGACACATCTTAAGGCGGTATCACCTGATCAGGGAGATCATAAGTCGCAGGGAGATCGAGGTCCGGAGAGTTTCTATAGAGGAGAACACTGCTGATCCATTCACAGAGGCCTTACCTCAGATTCAGTTCGAGAGGCTACTCGAGATGATCAGTATTCGATACGCCAGTACATGGCCCTAGTGCAAGTGGGAGATTGTTAGTGTATATGCCCTAGGGGCCATTACTGTATCATACTAGCTTGTATATTAGTTAATGGAAGCTTGGGATATTCACAGTTATATTAACAGTCTTGCTAAACATGGTAGTATGCCACTTGGTTTATATCTATCTTAATATGTGTGTACGTATTGATAGAGCCCTTAGGATCTAGCTTGACTACTAGCGTTGTGATTGCAGTCACACTAGTGGGGGCTGGATAGTCTACAAGCACATCCTTTTTCAGGTCCCTAGTCATAGGATTATCAAGACAGGGTATCGATACTCCGGAGTAGACTAGTGTGTACGCTTCTCATCCCAGTTGGGGAGATGATCTGTCCCACTGCCATCAGTACGTTGTACTGGAGATAGTATACAGGTGCTCGTTGGGTTATGGGTACACCGGACAGGACTCACAGGGAACTGTTGGTAGGTATTATACCCGCCATCAGTTAATTGTTCCGAGGTGACATGAGTACAGCATAGTCCGCAGACTTGACACTGCTGCTTCGCCTCGAGTGTGTTCCCACTGTTCTTAGATTGCTACCCTACCACAGCTCAAAGGAGTCATGCAAACAGGTAGCAGTTGGGTGCAGTCCCGAAGCACTTGGAGGCGGTGGCGGTTAGACAGGATTTGTCTCTCCCGGTATTGGGAGTTAATATCGCGCTGTGTCTGGAGAGCCATTACGCAAAGTCCATGGCTAGGACAAGCGAGAATTTCTGGTAGGTTTTCTATGAGCTTCTCAAGGTGTAATGGGCTTCACTCCGACACGACCTATACCGCTTTTAGGGGACTGATGCTTGCCGCCCCCCTAGGCCCGATATGCGATAGTACTAGACGAACAGACCGGACTATATGGAGATTGTCACATCTGGCTCAGTAGGAGTTCGGATGGGTTTCCTCATCGGCCTTCTTATTGATATCTACCTGGGGACCGTTACGTACAGCTAGTGCCTCTTACGATCTGTGGTTAAACCCACTGCCAGCGTAGTAGTCGAGTCTTTAGAGTCCCACGCCGAGAGTTTCTCTGCTTCGGGCGAAACGATATAGAGGTCGTATGGTTTTACGACAGGGTTCGGACGCATACGTGTTTTTACGCACGTACGATGTTCGGACAGTTTATGCTAGCAGGCTTTGGTTTAAGCCAGATTTTAGTATTGGATTATTGGATTTATACAGTTTCAGTATTTCCATGTTTTCACGGATGGGAGGGGCATTCTCGTAATTAGTCGAGAAGCTTCTAGAAGATTGATGAGTTGGAGGCTAAGGTGGCATTTGCATTAATTGGTTTAATGACTCATGGTGTGATTCATCCATAGGAGTTAATGATGCATTTATGGCTTAATGACTCATGGGATGAATCACACAAGGTGAGTTAATGATGCATGATGATTTTTTTATTTGTTATTCATTTAATAAATATCTTATGCTTCATATATTCACAATGAGATTTTTTTCCAAGATGATTCTCACTCTCACCTTCTCTCCCCTCAAGCTCTCTCTCTTCAAACCCTAACCTTAATCCTCTCATTTGTTGAGATCCTAGAGTTAGTAAGACTTATAGATCCCTAATCCTATTCTATATCTTCTAGGTTGCTTTGATTAGCACTCTTAGCTACCTAGTTACCTCAAGTGTGAGGTTAAGCTTGGAGAAGTAGCTCTCGGGTGGATCTGCTATCACAATGAAGAGGCCGACGAGGAGGTGGTCAACGAGAACAAGAAGGACTTGATTCATTAGATATAATCTTCTTTCATAGTAGCTAATCCCTTCTATGTTGTTGTTAGTTAGGGTTTGGCAAAGATCCGTAAAGTTAGTCGATATTAGTTTAAACAAAATGATTGTTTTACCTATTCCGCCTCCCCGCATCATATAGGGTGTCTAACGTCGACTTACAGAGGTATCAGAGCCTCACTAAACCATAACTAACTTGTTAGCAAAGTCGTTAGAAATTCGATCGCGAAATGAACCGGAAAAAAAATCATTTTCACATAGTTTCTATCGTTTTTAAAACGGGGTATAAAAATTTTTCAGGGACCCTTAAAAATACTAGCAGGGAATTATAAGATTGCTGGAGAAATTTGGGTTCCTAACTCGGTTAAACCGCCACAGAACCGCGGCCGATCCAAAGCGATCCGCTGCGGATCCGCGGCCGAGTTGGAGCCGAGTCAGCCCAAAATTCCCCAGTAACTCTTCTGTGTTAATTTTGTATTTTCTGGGATGTTCTATTTCTGCTCAGGTTTCAGGTGCACAGTGAAGTATTTGGAGTAGAATCATTTATGTTTGCTTGATCGAAATTCTACGATCTTTTGCTAATTTGATTATATTTGTGATTTGTTTAATGTGTTCGTAAACCTCCCCTAACTGCTAGTATGTCGGTTAGCAGGGGGTTGTACATTTCTGTAATGGTTTTTACTGTTTGTGTTTGTGGACTTGTTGGATTGTCGTGAATGGATAGCCGGGGATGTGAGACGAGTGTTTCTTTCATTCAAATGTAATTTGTAAATTTTTGTATTATCTCATTTACAGATTTTTGCTCCTAGGATAGACCCAAGTTGGGGTGCACAAACTACCGGGCACTTTGAAGTATTTAGTGGCCTACTCACGTTGTTGAGGGAGACCGCTTCACTTCGGGTATTTGGCGGGTAGTTTGTCGTACCCGTAGGGGTCTAGGGTGGGGTTTTGGCTATTCATCGCGACTGTGTAATCCGTCTTTCTTTGCAGGTTCAAAAGGAATGCGGATTCATAGAAAATCCAATATGTTCATATATGATCTGGAATGCCTATTATTGCGTCTGACGAATGTACAATATCTATATATGATAGCTATTAAACGTCACTTATGTTTTACACCCGCTCTAGCCCAGCCCCCGCTCTGTCGTTAGTTAAGTAACCTAACGGGTGAATGACGTGACCCAGTGGCGAATGCGGATGGCATAAGAGGACGTTGTATTTTCGTTGTTTTCTGTAATGATAGGTTAATCGATGGGACGCATTATATTAATGCAAAGAAAATAAACCAAAGTTGAATCGTTGGAACAGTTTAAAAGAAACCACTCGGTTATTTTAAAACAGAGGATATTTTTTAAATTGCGGAGCTTTAACCACTCCTTTTAAAAGCTATCAGGTTCCTTCGATCATATCAAGTTCACTACGTTCACGGGTTCGCCAAAACCATTCGTAGCCCTCCGTCATTTCATTTGGGTATTAAGTAGTATTCAAGCGATGTATTTTGACCAACGCCAAAGCATAGTGTTTGGTAGCTGCTGGGTATTCATTTGTTGCATAGATAGATGAGTTAGTTTGGGACAGTCGTATTATCATTTGGCCAACGTCAGGGGTATGTGCGGATGGGTTCAAATTAACAAGATAATGATGGGTAGAACTTGACATGTGACTTATGACATTTTGACCAACGCCAAGGTCGTAAGAGCATGGGGCAGAAATTTATATCGCGAATTTCTAAAAAAACTGAAATTTGCAAAGAGATGCATACCATTTGGAGTGTGATAATTTTTGTAGGATTCCTTCAGCCTTATCACACGATGATATTTGGATCCCGATCCTACTGTGAGTATCCACTACTCATCAGGAGATTCGTCACTTAACGATCATTGCTATAAACTAAGTAGGTGTCGAGAAAGGTGTCAGCGGGGTTACGCCCCCAGAGAAAAGAGGTTATTAATTAAGGAACTTTGCGAAAGCGTTGGAAAAGCTCTCTTGAAGTACTGACACCGGCCTGGCTGAATGGTTAAGTAAGTATTGTACAGTGAGAATAGTCCTGACTTGTTCTTCCTTTTTGGTTTGAGGAGGGATTCGAGAAACAGTGGGAGTCATCAGTTTAGATAAACTAAAAACCACTCTAAACTTGCAAGAGCATCATGCTAAAGTGTTCCCTCTCTCTCTCTTATTGCAGCGACCCAGAACTTGACAGGCCTTAAGTTACTATTAGAAAAAAATATTCTGACAGGGCCAAACTATAAAGATTGGATGCGGAATGTCTAAATGGCTTTAACTTATGACAAATTAGGGTATGTCCTTACTACTAAGGCACCTGCTGTCCCTGGTCCAAAATCCAGTATTGCGGATAAGGAAATCCACAAGACCTGGGAGTTAGATTGCGCGAAAGCCAAATACATCGTGCTTGCCTCTATGAATAATGAACATAAGAGGAGGCACGAGGATATGGATCTTGAATCCATATTTCTCCACACAAAGGATCTGTATGGAGAGCAATCTCGTATAGCTAGATACGAGACCTCGAAGAACTTGTTTCAGTCGAGGCTGGCCGCCGGATCATCTGTAGGAGAACATGTCCTTAAGATGATTGGCGATATAGAAGAGCTCGCGGACCTTGGGACGACTTTGGAGAACGAGATCTATACAGACATGATTCTTCAGTCCCTTCCTTCCACCTACGCCCAGTTTATTCTGAATTTCAACATTCAAAGAAAAGAAGTTGAACTTCCAGAACCCTTTAACATGTTGAAGAGTGCAAAGGGCACCTTGCAAAAGGCAAGGGAAACACCTGCTATGTTTGTTCGCGGTGCTTCCTCTTCCGGGTCTAAGGCTAGGGCCAAAGGAAGGAAGAAGAAGGCCGCTACCAAACCGAGAGGTGGTGTTGGTAAGGTGGGAGTTAAGGGAAAGGCAAAGGTTGCGGTGCCAGTAGTGGCAAAGGACGAGTGCTTCCACTGTCGTAGGAAAGGTCACTGGAAGAAAGATTGCAAAACTTGGTATGCCAAGTACCAGGAACCGAAGCAAGATGTGGCTTCGACTTCAGGTGTGTTTGTAATTGAAAATTGTCTGTCAATCAACTCTACTTCCGGGGTATTGGATACCGGATCAGGATCTCATATATACAATTCATTGCAGGCACTGAGAAACCGTAGAGTGCTGAAGGTTGGTGATATGACCCTCCAGGTTGCTAACGGAGCTTGCGTGGGTGCTATGTCCGTAGGGGATTATCACCTTGGATTGATGAGTGGACATATTTTGGTTTTGCATAACTGTTTTTGTGTACCCAGTTTAACGTGTAATATCATATCAGTTTCGTTGTTATCAAAAGAAGGCTATGATTTCACGTTTGTAAGCGATGTTTGTTAACATCCATCTTAATCATGGTTTGATTGGGTCCGGTACACTAGATAAAGGTATATATGTGTTAAACCAATTACAAATTTTCAATGTCTAGAACACACTAAAAAGAAAGTCTCCAGATATAAATTAGGCTTTCTTATGGCATTGTTGACTGGGTCACATCAATGAGACAAGGTTAACTAAGTTACATAGAGAAGGATATTTGGATCCGTTCGAATATCAATCTTATGCCACTTGTCAATCATGTCTCAAAGGAAAGATGACAAATACTCCATTCTCTGGACATGGAGTAAGAGCGAGCGAGCTCTTAGGACTCATACACAGCAATGTATGTGGTCCAATGTCTACACATGCAAAAGGTGGTTTTTCATATTTCATTACTTTTACTGATGATTACTCAAGGTACAGATTCATTTTCTTGATGAAACATAAATCCGAGGCCTTTGAGAAATTCCAAGAATATAAGAATGAAGTAGAAAACCAAACCGGCAAAAGTATAAAGACACTGAGATCTAATCGAGGTGGTGAATACTTAAGTGCCGAGTTCCTAGGTTACCTAAAAGAGAAAGGAATTCTCTCTCAGCTTACTCCTCTATACACTCCATAGCACAACGGTGTATCGGAGAGACGGAATCAAACCCTATTAGATATGGTACGTTCCATGATGAGTAATGCTGAGTTACCGCGATCTTTCTGGGGTTATGCACTAGAATCAGTAGCATATCTTTTGAACAGGGCTCCTACCAAGACTGTGCCTACCACGCCATATCAGATGTGGAGTGGGAAGAAACCTTATCTTCAGTATCTGAAGATATGGGGATGTCCAGCTTTTGTTAAAAAGCAGCATGTGGACAAACTCGAGGCATGATTAGTACAGTGTAAGTTTGTGGGATATCCAAAGAACTCCAAGGGGTATTTCTTCTATTACGTAGAGGAACAAAAGGTTTTTGTTTCTCGTAATGTCCATTTTCTAGATCATCAGTTTTTAGAAAAGGAAACATGTGGGAGAGCAGTAGAACTGGAAGAAATTCCAGAACCACAAATTACGACTGAAAGTTTGGTAGAACCAGTAGTTCAATAAGAACAGGACATTCCCGCACCCCTCCGCAAGAGTAGTAGGCCGTCTCATCCGCCTGAGAGATACTACGGTTTTCTCATAGATGGGGATAGAGAGGATTGCATCATTGATGATGTTGAACCTATTAGCTTCCAGCAGGCCATCCAGAGCGGCGACTCGGTACGATGGCTGGATGCAATGCAGACCGAGATGGAGTCCATGCACACCAACAAAGTATGGACTTTGGACTTTGCTCCAGATGGCGTAAAACCCATAGGATGCAAATGGATCTTCAAAAAAAAGATTGGTGTAGATGGACAGGTGGAAACCTATAAGGCTAGACTTGTTGCAAAGGGTTTTCGTCAAAGACCTGGTTTGGACTATGACAAAACTTTTTCTCCAGTGGCTATGCTCAAACCCATTTGGATCTTTCTTGCTATTGCTGCCTTCCATGATTATGAGATCCAGCAGATGGACGTAAAGACGGCTTTTCTAAATGGTAATTTGGAAGAGTGTGTCTATATAGATCAGCCAGAAGGTTTCAACCAGAGTGGAAGCAGCGGGAAAGTGTGCAAGTTGCTTAAGTCCATTTATGGACTGAAGCAGGCATCGCGGAGTTGGAACATCTATTTTGATGAAACGGTCAAAGAATATGTCTTTATCAAAATCCAGATGAACCATGTATATATAGAAAAATTGTAGCACGAACAGTCGTATTCCTCTTCTTGTACGTGGATGACATTCTATTGATAGGAAATGACATTCCTATGCTACATTCTGTCAAAGGAATCTTGTCACACAGGTTCTCCATGAAAGACCTGGGTGATGCCTCTTACATTCTGGGGATCTGGATCTATCGTGATAGATCCAAGAGAATGTTGGGACTTTCGCAGTGCAGGTATATCAACACTATACTGAAAAGATTCAGTATGGAAGATTCTAAGCGCGGTAGTTTACCTGCTTGTCACAGAATCACCCTCTCCAAAGAGATGTCTCCCAAGACTGATTTGGAAAGGGATCGCATGTCTATTATACCCTACGCTTCTGCGATAGGCTCTATAATGTATGCGATGTTGTGCACCAGACCAGATATAGCTTACGCACTGAGCGTGGTAAGCAGGTATCAGTCAGACCCAGGGAAGAAGCACTGGATAGCAAAAAAGAACATTCTCAAGTACCTAAGAAGAACTAAGGAGATGTTCTTGGTTTACGGCGGAAAAGACCTTAAGATCGAGGCCTTTGCTGATTCCAGCTTCCAGAGTAATAAGGATGACTCCAAGTCCATGTCAGGTTATGTCTTTACCCTCAATAGAGGGGCGGTGTGCTGGAAGTGTTCCAAGCAGGACACCGTTGCTGACTCGACGATGGAAGCAGAGTATATCGCTGCTTGCGATGCCGCAAAAGAAGCAGTCTGGATGAAGATGTTCCTAACAGAACATCAAGTGGTTCCTACCATTGTTGATCCAACGCCGCTGTATTGCGACAACAACGGAGCTATAGCTTTAGCAAAGGAACCCAGGTCCTATCAGAAGTCCAGACACATCTTAAGGCGGTATCGCTTGATCAGGGAGATCGTAGATCGCCGGGAGATCGAGGTCTGGAGAGTTGCTATAGAGGAGAACACTGCTGATCCATTCACAAAGGCCTTACCTCAGATTCAGTTCGAGAGGCTACTCGAGATGATCAGTCTTCGATACGGCAGTACATGGCCCTAGTGCAAGTGGGAAATTGTTAGTGTATATGCCCTAGGGGCATTATTGTATCATACTAGCTTGTATATTACTTAATGGAAGCTAGGGATATTCACAGTTCTTTAACAATCTTGCTAAACATGGTAGTATGCTACTTGGTTTATATCTTTCTTAATATGTGTGTATGTATTGATAGAGCCCTTAGGATATTGCTAGACTACCAGCGTTATGATGGCGGTCACACTAGTGGGGGCTGGATAGTCTACAAGCACATCCTTTTTCAGGTCCCTAGTCGTAGGATTATCAAGACAGGGCATCGATACTCCGGAGTAGACTAGTGTGTACGCTTCTCATCCCAGTTAGGGAGATGATCTATCCCACAGCAATCAGTACGTTCTACTGGAGATAGTATACAGGTGCTCGTTGGGTTACGGGTACACCGGACAGGACTCGCAAGGAACTATTGGTTGGTATTATACCCGTCGTCAGTTAACAGTTCCCAGGTGACATGAGTACAGCATAGTTCATAGACTAGACACTGATGCTTCGCCTCGAGTGTGTTCTAACTGTTCTTAGATTGCTACCCTACCACGGCTCAATAGAGTCATGCAAACAGGTAGCAGTTGGGTGCAGTCCCGAAGCACTTGGAAGCAGTGGTGGTTAGACAGGATTCGTCTCTCCCGGTATTGGGAGTTGATATCGTGCTGTGTCTGGAGAGCCATTACGCAAAGTACCTGGCCACGGCAAGCGAGATTTACTGGTAGGTTTTCCAGTAGCTTCTCAATGTGTAATGGGCTTCACTCCGACATGACTTATACTGCTTTTAGGGGACTGACGCTTGCCACCCCCTAGGACCGATATGCCATAGTCCTAGACGAACAGACCGGACTGTACGGAGATTGTCACATCATGCTCAGTAGGAGTTCGGATGGGTTTCCTCATCGGCCTTCGTATCGACATCTACCTGGGGACCGTTACGTACAGCTAGTGCCGCTTGCGGTTTGTGGTTAAACCCACTGCCAGCGTAGTAGTCGAGTCTTTAGTGTCCTACACAGAGAGTTTCCCTGCTTCGGGCGATACGATATAAAGGTCGTATGGTTTTACGACAGGATTCGGACACATACGTGTTTTTACGCACGTACGATATTCGGACAGTTTATACTAGCAGGCTTTGGATTAAGCCAGATTCTAGTATTGGATTATTGGATTTATACAGTCTCAGTATTTCCGTGTTTTCAAGGATGGGAGGGGCATTCTCGTAACTAGTCGAGAAGCTTGTATAAGATTGATGAGTTGGAGGCTAATGTGGCATTTGCATTAATTGGTTTAATGACTCGTGGTGTGATTCATCTATAGGAGTTAATGATGCATTTATGGCTTAATGACTCATGGGATGAATCACACAAGGTGAGTTAATGAAGCATGATGATATTTTTATTTGTTATTCATTTAATAAATATCTTATGCTTCATATATTCACAATGAGATATTTTTCCAAGATGATTCTCACTCTCACCTTCTCTCTCCTCAAGCTCTCTCTCTTCAAACCCTAACCCTAATCCTCTCATGTGTTGAGATACTAGGGTTAGTAAGACACATAGATCCCTAATCCTACTCTATATCCTCTAGGTTGCTTGGATTAGCACTCTTAGCTACCTAGTTACCTCAAGTGTGAGGTTAAGCTTGGAGAATTAGCTCTCGGGTGGATCTTCTATCACAAAGAGGAGGCCGACGAGGAGGTGGTCAACGAGAACAAGAATAACTTGATTCATTGGGTATAATCTTCTTTCATAGTAGCTAATCCCTCCTATGTTGTTGTTAGTTAGGGTTTGGCAAAGATCCGTAAAGTTAGTCGATGTTAGTTAAACAAAATGATTGTTTTACCTATTCCGCCTCCCCGCATCATATGGGGTGTCTAACGTCAACTTACGAAGCTAGATTAGAAAACTATGGATAGGGTTAGAAAGATAGTTACAAATGATATGAATGATTGAATATATGTATATCGAGATATGAGATGAAAGCTATAGGGATATGACTCTTTCACATAATATGATAGAAACGATGTCTCGAATTGATATATAAGGATAAGAAAAGTGAATGTGAATCATGATATATAGATGTTTAGTTGCACTAGATTAAGTATGAGATTTTAGGGGCATGTAATGAGATAAGATAATACGAGCGGATATGATTGATATAGGATATGAAACGAGATGTATATAGATATGACATGAGATCGATGAATATGACGAGATTGAGATAGATGTGTTATGAGATCGGTCAAATAAGATAAATATATATAAGATGATTTGATGTGAGATATTGATGTGATGAAAAGAGTATACGATGTGATGTGATGACTTGGTTAGATATGTCGTTATACAGATGCGAGTCGATATGAGATAATAGATACCTTTGTCGGTCCCATGATATGAGATTTATACAGATGTGACCTGAGAGATAGGTATATATATGGATAATGATGTGGATCATGAGTGATATGTCGTACGAGACATTAGGTCTGTACCCTCATTGTCTTATATGTTGGTAGGATCGCTAATAGTAAATGCTGACGTACGACGGATACCGTACGTGATGAGTTTTACTTGATGATTGATCCATACCCTTGACTGGAAGATGCTGTACGATGGATTATACCATACGCGATGTTGTGAGGCTAGATGCCGATTGATAGATTCACCGAATTGGATATGTGATAGAGACATATACCTTATAGCATCGCGCTCACGAATTACTTTATGCTACGTTTATGTTATTCTCATTCCATTACATATACTTGTGCTAGTACACCTACACCATTGTCGATGATGCGTATGTTACACTTACACAGATTGGCCGGCTCACACACTTCATCATCGATAATTGCTATGTCACTTACACAGTAGAATTTCCACATCATTATGATATGTTGCATGATATACGGATATACTCACATTCCTGTTATACGTTCGCATACATCATGCTTTACGATTATATGCATTGAGATGTTGTTTTCATGAGATTTCTGAATTTCAGAACCGTGGTTGTTTCAAAAGAAAGTATATATTGTTTTAAAAACCCGGTTTCTCTTGATATGATATTTCAGTGCATCCATCATGCATTTTCTCGGTTCTGAGATGTGTGATAGAAACTCGATTCATGGAGGTGGATGATCGGTTTGCGGGTTCATGATGGGCCCGGTATGGTACCCCAGGCAAGAAATGGTTTTTGTGGTGTAGACAATGAGCCTGGTAGAGGGACTACTACCTACCGGTGATATTATTAGGACTCGGCGGTTATCCGGAGGATACCGACCGGAGTCGTGAGATGATACGGGCCGACTCGTTCTGCCGGAGCCCGAGGGCCGATCCGGACAGTCGGAGCCCGTGGGCCGATCCGGACTGACGGAGCCCGAGATATGAAGATTTACGTGTCGATGCTGCACACGGATTTCATGATGTTTCGAGTGTCGATCTTGGACACTCAGTTTCCATGATTTTATGCGTCATTGATAGACACACGTTGATTTATATCCTCATATATACATGTATGTTCTTTCATGATATTTACAAGCATGATGTTGTTGTTTCATTGGTTGACACGTGGATGAGATCCACATGCATACAGGCATTGATAATATGGTTGGATGATGGCCACATGTGGATAGGCATTGATTATATTGTTGGCACATATGCAAATACGGTCACCCTAGATATCATAGTATTACCCTTATGATATAGTTGACCTAAGAATCGTTGTTTATTTCGATTTCTACCTGACGATGTTTTCTACTCATGGGTTGGCAACTCACCCCCGTTGTGCCACAGTTCTTGCAGGTTGACCGCATGAGTCAGTAGCGGCATCACCGGCACACAGCTTGCTTTCCGGTGATTTTCTTTGGTAGGCGGTACATGTTGGATCGTGCCACTCTTGTATTATTATTTCTAATGTATCTAGTCAACTCTATCAGTCAGAAAATAGTATTTGTATAAGTAGTAAGACTTAGCAAGACTTGTAGTTGCGAGACTTGAGCAATGGGTTATATGTTCGCTTGGTGGGTCTGATGTCTTGCTTTACTTTATCCTTTATGGTGATCTTCACCGTTGGGCGTCGTATGCATATATACTGTCTTGCGTGGTTATGATTCCGCTGATTGGCGAAGAGCTAGCTCCCGCTTAGTGATGCCTTTATTATGTATATCTGATTTTGGATCAAAATATACAAAGGTGGTGCTTCACAAATTTTTAAAAGACGAAACATGTTTTTCAACTAGTAAATCCACTTGCATTTTTATGTTCCATTGTTTATGCCTTTAGGAAAAAAAACTTTTGATTTAATCATACCTTTATTACAAAACTTCACCTCTTTTATTTTCTTAAAAAGGTTTAGATTGCTGGGCTTCGGCTTACTTAATTTACGTAGCGCCTTGTTCATACCATAATTTTGCATTCTTATAAACCCCATTCTTATGCTTTTTACAAATAAACAGGTGCTTTTGACCCATTTTTGTTACATAATTGCAGGTTACAGGTTCTCGGAATAAAAACGGTGAAATTGATGAAAAATATGATACAAAGTGAGACTACGAATGATAAATGGTGAAATCTTGATCGTGCCCACATCTTGAAGAACATTGAAGTTCAATTAACAAGTTCACAAAGAACAAAAGTAGCAAAAGGTTCAAGACTTCGTCACGAAGCAACGGTAAAAATCCACTACAATTACTCACTGTGGAGATCTGGAAGAGAACCAAAAGACATTCAGAAGAAACAACTGTAGAAACAAGAAGTAAAAGTGCAACAGAACAAACCTAAGGAAATTCAGCCCATGAGCCATCCACTTGGTCACGGAACCGCGGCCAAACAGGCCCTATGGCCGCGGTTCCGCGGCCGTCTAATACCCGTGTCGGTCGAAAACGTGTCGGTGCGCTGGCGGGCGTTGACTGGGTCTTTTTCTTAGGGGGTATTTTTGTAATAGCAGATATGACGCAATTGTAACTTAGGGTTTCTATGAATCTATAAATAAAACCCTAAAAACCTTTTTTTTGAGGTCTTGCCACTTTTCATTTCATAAATTCAGATCTGTAATTCCTGTGTTGATGTTTGGAGAGAGCCATCAATAAAATTGGTAAGTTTTCTATTTCATTGCCTTAGTTTACTTTTAATTATTTGCCCTAGTTAGATAGTTAGAATGTCATTCAATTCCCTAATGAGCGAGTAGTCTCCTCGCTTGTTAGGGTTAGCTTTAGGGAAAGGCATGAGAGATGAAATCTCTCACTCCTTTCTTGCCTAATCACACATAATAATTAAGACTCCATGCATACATACACACACCGTTCCCTGCGGCACCTTACCTCTCGAGGTAACGGTGATACTGTAGTATAAAGGACCGGTTGTGTATGTTTTCCATGGAGGTTAGGGTAATAATTGAGAAAGGAAGGACAAGAACCTAGAGGAAGAAACATCGTTTCTTTCCGATTGTACTAATCCCCTTTATTAATTATTACCATAATACCTAATAGATCTAAAACAGGGCATTGAAAGTGGTGAGGAAACATTCAATTTCCCAACTTACCCTAAACCTAACCCTTGGAAGATTCTAGTCTTAGTATAAATCAATTTAGATTTTAGAGATAATCCATTCACAACGTTTGGAATTAACTCGTTAGAGCAATTAGGAAATTCACAAAATCCCTGTGGACCGACCCGTACTCACCAGTTAGCTACCAAGCGATGCCGTTCTTGATTGCGGTAATATTATTTTTGATCTTAAAATCCATACAAATCAAATAGCACCGTTGCCAGGGATGGCGTAGTATTTTCTTTTTGCAATTTCGGGTTAATATAAATTAAAAATCATAAAAACAGGAGAAAAAAATTTATAAAAATTTTATCATTTATTGTTTGAAGGGTATTTTTGTTTGAATTTTGCAGGATCTACAATCGAGTTCGGATCTGGAAAAATCAAGAGAGCGAAACAGAAAACGAAAGATCTGAACAGCAGAGGATTTTAACAACAGAACAACAGAAAAAATCTCGGGATCTGAACCGACCACTTGACCGCGCTTCCGCCGCTTTTACCAGCTTCTGACCGCGGAACCGCCGCGGTGTAGTGATGTCATCAATTGAAATTTTTTCTGGAGGCTTGAACCCAACTGAAGACCGCGGATCAGTGGGAATAACCCCCCTCTGGTGGCGGATCAGCAGCGGGAAGGTGACATCAGCACGTGCAAATTTTTCTGTGAGCTTTCTCTCTCCTCCTCTACAAATCCCGATATATGTTTTGTCAAATCTCCAGCAGGATTCTTTGCGCTAAAATAATCTCTCCCCCTTCCAATAATTGATCTTGTGCAGGATTCTTTGCGCCGCGCTTAAAATTAAAAAAAATTTGATTGCAAGTGGTTGTTACTGTTTTGCATATTTTTAATCGGACTTTAAGGGGCTTGAGACCAATCCAAATTGGGTGGGGATTTCATCACACTTCCCAGGACCCCAGAAATAATACAAGGCATATGCACTGACCATCATTAATTAAAAAATACTAGACTCAGCCCTAAGGACGTCGAGCTCAATAGGACAGAGGACTAGTTGTAGGCATCGGCCGTTGATCCTAACCTGACTTTGCGGTGTCTGGGCAAGTGTATCTAAGGTGAGTGGTTACTTAATTAAGGCCACTATTTGTAGTGGAGAGCCTCCCACTCACCTGGCACTTACCTGGCCGCAATTGGCGGTGAAGAGGGGGTTTGAGGTACTATTTCTAGCCCTTTGGAACAATTAGAAGCTCTCTAGCTGACCTAGGTGACCCTAGATCTAGGCCTGATTGTGCATTTAAGGTTGATTGAACGTGTGTCTAAGCCCTTTATCGAATCTTTTTGCAAAGAGCACCACATAAAAAAAAGGAAATTTTTTTATAAAAACTTGCAAATTTTGTCGCTAAGAAATCCGTGCACCCCACCACCACCCACTTTCTTCTCATTGACAATTTCTTACCCCCACATTCTGTTTTTCACCTTTTTGACTATACTACCTCTTTAGTGTATGTCCGTGTGGACTAGGGACACGAGCGCCCGATTAGTCCGTGTTTCGTTGGTACCGACCGACGAAGCTTTCGACTCCGAAGTCGAAATTCTTTCCACTTCCTTACCTCATCCTTCAAATTCTTCTTCCGAAGGTATGTCGGGATATAATCCCAACAACACCTTACCCACGGGATAGATTCCACCTCCGTTAGGTGCGAATAATCCGAATCACCCGCCTGTTGAAGCGCCCCAACGAATCGCGCTCCAGGATCTCTTCTACCCTGTCCGCACCGCCTTATCTACCTGTCTTTCGCTCCCACCGGCAAATGGGGACAATTTTGAGATCAAACCCCACTTCATCAATATGCTGCCAAAATTTCACGGATTGGAATCCAAAGATGCCTACATCTTCATAAACAAATTCCAAAACGTTTGCGCAATGATGAAAACAACCCAATTATCAGATGATGCTATAAGGCTAAGGGTCATTCCTTTCACCATATGTTACTTAGTCGAGAAGTGGTTATACAGCACAGCATCACATTCAATTAGAAATTGGGATGAGTTTGTTAAAGCTTTTCTTAAAAAGGTTTATCCTCGTCATAAGACCGCGAGAATTCACAATGAGATTATAAAATTTTCCCAGCTTCATTCCGAACCATTTTGGAAGTGTTTTGAAAGATTCAAGGACCTACTTGTTTAATGCCCTCACTATGGGATCGAAAATTAACAACTTTGCCAAACATTATATGAGGGATTGAACCCAGCAACGAAGCGGTTGCTAGAAACCATTTGTCAAGGTCACTTTCTAACCAAATCTAGTGAGGAAGCGTGGCAGTTTCTCGAGGATCTTGCTGAACAAACACTTCAGTGGGAAAGCACCAAGACCACCTCATCTTCTTCTATTGGTCAATCTAGGGCAGGCATACATCAATTAGATATGTCGATTGCTATGAATGCCGAAATGGCCGCACTTACGAAAAAGGTAGAAGCCATTGAGACCAAAATCTGATCGCCTTCTCCTGCCCCTGCTTTACCCCCACGAACTGTTTGTGCTTGTTGTTCGGATCCATCACACCTTATCGAAGAGTGTCCTTACAATCCACCTGTTCAAGGATAAGATTAAGTCAATGCTGCCTTTCAGCAATGACAAAGAAATGATCCTTACTCTTCGATTTATAATCCGGGTTGGAGGAGTCACCCAAATTTTGCTTGGAATCAAAATCAACAATTCCAAGGAAACAACAACTTTCAAAAGCCTCCTCCTCCACAACAACAAGCACCCCAACAAACTCAATACCAGCAACCTTTCCAACTACAACCTTATCCAAATCAAACGAACAATTTTGTGCCTAACAACTTCTACCCTCAAAACAATTTTATTCAACCAAATGATGATAAGGTTATCTCGCTAGAAAAAACTCAAGATGCATTTCTCAAACAATCTACACAATCGACAGAAAGGTTGGAAACTTCCATCCAGTCTTTGGTGCACAACAATACTTCACACGATCAAAGCATCAAATCTATTGAGGCACAAACTGCACAACTAACTGCTGCGTTGAGCGAGAGTGAAAAGGGAAAGCTTCCATCTCAACCATTGCCAAATCCCGGTCTCACACACAACGCACATGTCGCATATGAATATCAAAATCATAATGTAAATGCGGTGACCACGTTGTGATCTGGAAAAGTGTTGCAAAATAATGTGGGTATTAGTGATGACACCCCTGCCGGTGGTTCTTCTTCTTCTTCTTCTTCCTCTTCTTCTTCTTCCTCTTCTTCTTCACCTTCATCTTCTTCGCTAGAGCCTATTCTTCATTCTTCAAAAGGCTCTTCTTCTTCTAATCCGAACGGACCCACTTCTCACTTCACGAACACACCCATACTGGGATCCGTTCCAACTCCACATTCTACTCTACAGACATTGGACTCAATAGATTTTCAAAATGCTCCATTTCCAAACAGGTTGAGTCCCAATAAACCAACTCCACAAATGGAGAAGATTGTGGAGTTATTTAAACAGGCTAGCATAAATATACCTCTCTTGGATGCCATCCAACAAGTCCCTGATTAGTGTAGGTTTTAACGATCAAAAATATTTACCGCAATCAAGAACGGCATTGCATGCAGCTAGCCGGTGAATACGGGTCGGTCCACAGGGATGTGTAATTTTCCTAAGTGTTCTTACGAGCTGATTCCAATGGGTGTTTGGTCTTTTAATTTAATCTAAAAAAAACTGAGTTGTACGATGGTTAAGAAACTTGCTAGGATTAGGTCTAAAGTGGAGTTTGATAAGATTGAAAGTCACACCTCTTTCAATGCCCTAAATGAAATCTTTTAGAAGTTATAACAACTATTAGAAAAAGGGATTAGGATGATTGGGAAGAAACGAAGTTTCTTCCTCTAGATCCTTGTCCGTCCTTTCCTAATATTTGCTCTAACCTTCATGGAAGACATGCATGTCCGATCCTTTATACTACGGTTTAACCGTTACCTCGTGGGTAGGGTGCCGTAGGGAGCGGATCACGCATGCATGCATGAAGTTCTAGTTATTACAGGTTATTGGGCATGAAAGAGATGAGAGATCTTCATCTCTCAATACCTCCCTTATTCCTAACCCTAACAAGCGAGGAAATTACTCGCTCATTAGGGGATCTATTAAAAACATCATTTTAAGATTACTTACCTACTGCAGTTTAAGAGATACTACACTAGATTAAACTAGGACAAAAGAAGGATTTATCTAAGGAAAGAATTAAATTAGAAAATTAAGGCAGGAATTAAAAGAAGAACTTACAAGAATGATGCTCTTTTATCCTCAAAAGAATCTGAATTTTTATTTATTAAAAAGAGGCATCCTTAATACAATCTTTAGAATACATACTTATAGGAAATAGGAAAATTAGGGTTACAATTTCTCGCGCATATGCTATTACAGATATACCCCCGAAAAATCCCAACAAAGTCACCGACGCACCGCCACCAAATTTTTGCACCGACGTGCGCAATGGACGGCCGCGGAACCGCGGCATGGGTGGGGGTGGGGCCGCGGTTCCGCGGACCTTTGGTGAGATCATCTCATCAAATTTTGTGGGATTCTTCTATGCTGATTGGGCTTTTTATTTTTGTAGTTCTTTCTTCCATTTGGCCTCTGGGTCTTCTCCAGATCTTCAGTGTAAACTAGTAATGGTCTTTTAACCGTTCATTTTGACATTTTTGGATCTTGCGTTGCCTTGTACAATTGTGAATTGTTCTTCGTCTAGGCTTGACTAGGATCCTTCTACTTGTTGGTCAAAAGTCCCTCTTTTGTATCATCTTTTTGTCTTTTTCACTGTTTTCGCTCCAAGAACCTGTATCCTGTAATATGTAGCAGACATGCGTCAAAAGTACCTATTTATTTGTAAAACGAATAAGAATGGGGAATATAATAATACAATATTATGGTGTGAACAAATACCCCCAAACTTATCTTTTGCTCGTCCTCAAGCAAACTTATTATTTTATTCTCGATAAAACCTAACCGCAGTTTCGCAGGGAAACGCGATTGCACTGAGCTCGTGCAATAAGCCGTTAAACCTCTATGTGTCCCTAGTAGGAGGAGTGTTATCTCCTGAGGGTTTTCAACGGATACTACTCACAAAATCCTATCAATTTGGCTTTTCGACTTTTGTTCTCCAATTAGGTTTTCTAACAAGGAATTCTATTATCGTCGACTCGTAAACTATCCACCCATATTCTACACACTTCCTCATTATTTAACTTAAGATTACATATGTTCTATAGACTTACTTAGCTTTCGGCATTTTTTAAGTTTTCCTTCTAGGGTTCCATCTCGACTTAGGAATTTTTATCAACTCTATTAAAGATACAAGTTCTATTCTTCATTACTTTCTCTTATCTCAACTCTAATCATATATCCCCACGTGTGTGTATAAATCACCCCTACACTTGGAAATTCAAATCAAGCAATCATACCCTTGTCCGTTGTCCAAAGCACTAATTAACTGGTGAATTCTTAATGATTTTTTGCTTACACATCCTTCATGCAACTGTTAATACTTCTTGAGGTACCAACAACCGATTATAAGATATGTTTGCACTTTAAAGCGTAATTTCTAGTCTTGCAAAACCAAAGGCTTTTAGCAGTGACTCCCAAACCAGTTGTTCTAAGGCACTAGGTGATAAAGCACCCTCGCTAAATATTTTTTTTCTATTTTTGCAGCCTTAAGTAATCACAAAGACCAGTGTTCATTTTTTTCTTTATTCACATTTTTTTTATTTTCTTCGTACTAAGGACTTTAGACAAGAGCATTTCAAGGTCTCTTCTACTGTTCCAACTTTCAAGGTGCGTGATTGTGCAATTTGTAGGGTATACATTTTCAGAATCTAGACTTAAGCTAGAAATTATTTTTCAAACTTATACTCTAATAAGAATATCAATATTTTTCCTTTATTTCAACTTAGCCCAAAAAGTGAACTCAAAATTTGCCTAGTTCTAAATAAACTACAAAGACATATAGTATCTACAGTTAAACTTTAAAGAAGGTTATTTTTAGGGTTTTTAATTTACTAAGTCTAAGATCTAGTTGTTCCTAACTTGTTAACCTTTTTGTCAAACTCAAGTCAATTAGCCAAAATTGAATAAATTTATTTTTATAATTTTTGAAATTTTTCAATTTTTTATGGGTTTTCAAATAAGTATGCAAATGCAAAAATATGTACATATGAATGCGAAGGAAGAAGACGTACCGAGCATACCCCCAAACTTGAACTTGACAGTGTCCTCACTGTCATGCTACACCAAGAGGGTCAAAATGTCGGCACTCCCCTGTTTATTAACATATTTACAAATTGTTTTTATAATTTTTTTTTTATTTATTATAGGTAAAAGAAAAACAAAAATATATACAGAAAGGCCCCCCAAACTTCATTGAAACAATGTTAAACGTCATTGCCTTTGTAAAGACCAAACGTCAACACTAACCAGGCGAAAAATTTATCTATAAAGAGTATCGGTTGGTGGAAGAATGTGTTGTACCGATCCAAAAAGAATTGGGGAAGATAGAAGTGGTGGTATAGAAAGTGTGGAAGTGAATAGATAGGAGGTGGTGATGAATCAAAACGAGAATGTGAATGATCAGCAATCAGTGGAATATTGACATTCTCGTAGCTTATTAAAAGAAATGGGGGTGGTTCAACTTCTAAAGGAGGAGGTTGACTAACCACACTATCCCAAAGATATTTCTGTGGATCCTTCATCGACTTGGCATCATCCATCATATGCATATGATATTTAATTATGTGGGAACTAATCTCCTCGATGTCCGCCATAGTCCAGCCGAGAACTTGCCGCCTATCTTGTAAGACCATCAAAAGAGCGTTCTCTTGCTCGAGGGCTAGAGAAGACGATATGATAACGGGAAAGGTCTCATTCTCACCTATGTAAGCATATTTAAGGTGAGACGGCAAGGGCATGAGTTCGAGTTTTGGAGGCGAAAGAATCATAGGTAAAATTGGGGAATCTACCTCGAACTCAAAGGACTCCAACACAGGTTCCAAATCACTGCAAACAACCGATTCGGATGGTTCAACTAACTCATCCAAAAATTCAAAAGACTCATATTCGGGCTGTGAGTCGTCGTCATCCGAAAAAGTGAAACTTTCATAATCAATATCGGTTGTGTCAACTGTGGTGGGCTCAAGGAGGTACGCACTAGTGGCGTCAAAACTGTTTTCATCAAACAAAAATCTTTCAAACTCGCAGTCCTCCTACGTGATTTCGTGAATAGAGCAAACTTCTCGTGTACTAGTTTTAGGCACGTGGGGCAGACTTCCTAACTTGTAAATATTGAACTCACTAGACGTCTTCCCGAAGTATAGAGTCATGGAGCCATTGCGACAGTTTATTACGGCATTGGAAGTGGCCAAAAATGGTCGACCGAGGATCACCGGAATTTGGTTCCGTGAGTTAGCAACAGGTTGTGTGTCCATAACAATAAAATCAACGGGGAATATGAACTCCCCAACTTTGATCAACACATCCTCTAGCTCACCCCTTGGATGGGTGATTGATCGATCAGCCATTTGGAGAGTACAGTGAGTGGGCTTAAGCTCTCCAATGCCTAATTGCTCGTACACAGAATAAGGTAGCAAATTGACACTAGCACCAAGATCTAGTAGTGCTCTATTGATGTTCTTGTCCCCAATTGTTATCGAAATAGTAGGACAATCAGGGTCCTTATGCTTTTGGGGTAAAGATTGGACAAGAGCATCGCTAACAGCACTAGCCACGAAAACTTTCTTTGGTACTTATGACTTCCTCTTTTTGGTGCATAAGTCCTTTAAGATTTTTGCATATGAAGGAACTTGTTGGATTGCATCCAAAAGAGGGATATTTATTCCCACCTGTTTGAACAACTTGACAATCTTCTCCATTTTTGGAGTTGGTTTATTGGATATCAATCGGTTTAGAAAAGGAGCATTTTGAAATGTTGTTGTGTCCAATTTTTGCGGATCAGATTGTTGAGTTGGAACGGAACCCCGTGTGGATTTGTTCGTGTTGTGAGAAGTGGGTCCATTCGAGCTAGAAGAAGGAGAGCCGTGTGAAGGATGGAGAATAGGCTCTAACGAAGAAGAAGAAGGTCAAGAAGATGAAGAAGAAAGGCCACCGGCAGGGGTGTCATTGTTAATACCCACATTTTTTTGCAACACTTTTCCCGATCTCAACGTGGTCACAGCATTTACATTATGATTCTGCTGTTGATATGCAGCATGTGCGTGACCGGGATTGGGCAGTGGTTGAGATAGGAGCTTTCCTTTTTCGTGCTCGCTCAAAGCTGCATTGAGTTGTGCAATTTGTGCCTCAATAGATTTTATGCTTTGATCGTGTGAGGCACTGTTTTGCACCAAAGATTGAATAAAAGTCTCTAATCTTGCTGTAGATTGTGTAGATTGCTTTAGGAATGCATCTAGACTTCTTTCGAGCGAGCTAACCTTGTCATCATTAGGTTGAACAAAATTGTTTGGCGGGTAAGTATTGTTAGGCACAAAATTGTTCACTTGATTAGGGTAAGGTTGCTGTTGGAAAGGCTGTTGAAATTGAGTTTGTGGAGGTGCTTGTTGTTGTTGTGGAGGAGGAGGCCTTTGAAAATTGTTTTTTCTTTGGAATTGTTTATTTTGGTTCCAAGAGAAATTTGGGTGACTCCACCAACCCGGATTATATGTAGAAGAGTATGGATCGTTTCTTTGTCGTTGCTGAAAAGCCGCATTTACTTGATCCTGTCCTTGAGTAGAAGCATTATAAAAACACTCTTCGGTAAGATGTGATGGATCCACACAACAAGCACAAACAGTTCGTGGAGGCATAACAGGGGCAGGAGAAGGCGATGAGATTTTGGTCTCAATCGCTTCTAACTTTTTCATAAGAGCGGCCATCTCAGCCTTCATAGCAATCAACATCTCCACTTGATGTATGCCTGCCCTAGATTGACCACTAGAAGAAGATGATGTGGTCTTGGTGCTCTCCCACTGAATTGTTTGTTCACTAAGATCCTCAAGAAAATGCCACGCTTCCTCACTAGATTTTGAGAGAAAGTGACCTTGACAGATGGTTTCTAGCAACTGCTTCATTGCCGAGTTCAATCCCTCGTATAATGTTTGGCAAAGTTGCCAACTTTCGATCGCATGATGAGGGCATTGAACGAGTAGGTCTTTAAATCTCTCAAAACACTTCCAAAATGGTTCGGAAGGAAGCTGTGAAAATTGTATAATCTCATTACGGATTCTAGCAGTTTTGTGATGAGGATAGAACTTTTTAAGAAAAGCTTTCATAAACTCGTCCCAATTTCTAATGGAATGTGATACGGTGCTGTATAGTCACTTCTCGGCTAAGTCACATAAGGTGAAAGGAATGACCCTTAGCCTTATAGCGTCATCACTTAATTGGGTCGTTTTCATCATAGCGCAAACGTTTTGGAATTTATTAATAAAAATATATGCATCTTCTGATTCCAAACCGTGAAATTTTGGCAGCATATTGATGAAATGTGGTTTTATTTCAAAATTGTCCCCATTTGCCGGTGGGGGTGAAAGACAGGTAGGTAAAGAGGTGCGGACAGGGTAGAAGAGATCCTGGAGCATGACTCATGTGGGCGCTTCAACAGGCGGTTGATTCGGGTTATTCACACCTAACGGAGAAGGAATCATTCCCGTCGGTAAGGCATTGTTGGGGTTGAATCCCGACATGCCTTTGGAAGAAGAATTTGAAAGTGGAGGTAAGAAAGTGGACGGAATTTCGACTTCGGTGTCGAAAGGTTCGTCGGTCGGTACCAACGAAACACGGACTAATCGGGCGTTAGTGTCCCTAGTCCAAAGTGACATACACTAAATGGGTAGTGTAGTCAGAAAAATGAAAGACAGAATATGGGGGTAAGAAAACGTCAATGAAAAGAAGTAGTGTAAGTGAGTTGCAAGATTTCTTTAGCGACAAGTTGCAGGTTTTGAAAAGATATTTTTTTCTCTTTTTTTTATGTGAGATTTTTGCAAAAAGATTTTTGACAAGAGACTTGTGACACAAATGCGATCAACCACACATACACAATCAGGCCTAGATCTAGGGTCACCTAGGTCAGCTAGACAGCTCCTAACTAGGATTAGAAATAGGACCTCAAACCGCCTCTTCACCGCCAATTGCGGCCAGGTAAGTGCCAGGTAAGTGGGAGGCTCCCCGCTACAAGTAGCGGTCCTAATTAAGTAACCACTTGCCTTGACACACTTGCCTAGACACTGCAAAGTCAGGTTAGGATTAACGGATGATGCCTATGACTAGTCCTTTGCCCTATTGAGCTCGACGTCCTTAGGGCTGAGTCTAGTATTTTTTAATTAAGAGTGGTAAATGCAAATGCTTTTAAGCGATTTCTGGGGTCCTGGGAAGGGTGATGAAATCCCCACCCAATCTGAGTTTGGTGAATAGCCCCTTAAAGTCTGATTAAATTATGCAAAACAGTAATTTCACTTGCAATTAATTATTTTTAAGAGCGGCGCAAACAAACCTGCAGAAAATTTGTTATTGAGAAGGGGGAAGAAGATTTTTAGCGCAAAGAAATCCTGCAGAAAATTTCGCAAAAGGATATATGGAGGTTTGCAGAGGGGAAGGAAAGAAAACAAACCGACAAAATTTGATGTGCTGACGTGGCAATCGTGCCGCGGTTCCGCGGTTTGGGGCGCTCCTGAGCCGCGGTTCCGCGGTTGGGTGGAGGGATCACTTCCCGAGGAAATTTCTGCTATTCTGCTATGGAATTATACCTCTGTTTTGATGTACCCTTTTCTGTTTCTCTTTCTGTAAATTTCCAGATCCGAGATTCTTCACTGTTCCTGCAAGATTTAAACAATAAACCCTTCAAATAATAACAAAAATTGAAAAAAAAATTTACTTTTTATATTTTCAGATTTTTATGATTTTTAAAATTTATATCAACCCGAAATTACAAAAAGGAAATTTTTACGCCATCCCCGGCAACGGCGCCATTTGATTAGTATAGGTTTTTGTAAGGTTAGTATAGCACCCTATGAAGAGATTACAAGCATCACATGACCTAAAGTTTTCATTTTTAAGGTGCTAAACTAACATGCAAAGGATGGATCCTAGAAAATTAGGGTTTGCAAAACAAAAGGCTAGCAAAATTAGGGTTTGAAGGCTACAACCTTTGTAGCTCCCGTTTTTGCTTCGCTCCTTAGGCTCTTTTGTGTTGAATCAAGGTTCTCTTGAACTCCCCTTGTGTCCACGATGATCCACCGCGGAGATATCCGTCCAAGCTCACTACTTCGTCAAATCGAAGATAACACTCTAAACGAAACGGCTAAGCTTGTGTAGAATGTTGTTGTGGCTTTGAATCTCACTTCAAAAACCTTTCTTTTGTTGTATTTCACTCACTAGAAAAGATCTAGAGAGGAGAAGATGAAGGAAGATGAAGATGGTGGCTAATATTATGAAGAGATAAAAAGATAACTCTTTTTCTTAAGAAGAAAAAGAAATGAATATCACAATATATATTTTATCCTTCTTGACACTAACCATGATTAAAAGATGGATGATTAATTTAACTTGGGTTTAGAATGAAAAGGAAAGGATAATTATACTAGTTTCTACATGCTTCTTTTAACCGTGATCTACAATCTCCCGGATCAAATGAAAACGCCTCAGGATGTGTCTGGACCGCTGATGGGATCTGGGTTCCTTGGCTAACGCCATCGCCCCATTATTGTCACAATACAAAGGTATTGGATCAATAATGGTTGGAACTACTCCTAGCTCCGAGACGAACTTCTTCATCCAGACGGCTTCCTTGGCGGCATCATTTGCAGCAATGTACTCAGCTTCCATCGTAGAGTCTGCAACGGTATCTTGTTTGGAACTCTTCCAACTTACCGCCCCTCCATTGAGGGTAAATACAAACCCTGAGATAGATTTGCTGTCATCCTTGTCGCTCTGGAAGCTCGAATCGGTAAAGGCCTCCATTTGGAGATCTTTATTACCATACACCAAGAACAATTCTTTAGTCCTTCGCAAGTACTTAAGAATGTTCTTCACAGCTGTCCAGTGGTTCTCCCCTGGGTTGGATTGATACCTGCTTACAACACTAAGTGCATAAGCTACATCTGGGCGTGTACATAACATCGCATACATTATAGACCCTACTGCCGAAGCATAAGGTATAATGCTCATGCGAGCTCTCTCTTCATCGGTCTTTGGACAAGAATCCTTGGAGAGAGTGACTCCATGGCAAGCGGGTAAGGCACCCCGCTTGGAGTCTTCCATACTAAACCTCTTTAGGATGGTGTTGATGTACCTGGTTTGGGACAATCCCAATAACTTTTTGGATCTATCCCTATAGATCCTTATGCCCAGGATGTATGTGGCATCACCCAGGTCCTTCATGGAGAACCTTAGTGATAAGAATGATTTGACCGACTGTAGCATAGGAATGTCATTTCCTATCAGAAGAATGTCATCCACGTATAATACGAGGAGTGTGACAGCTCTTCCTACAGTCTTACTATAAACACAAGGTTCATCCGGATTTTTGATGAAATCAAACTCTTTGATAACATCATCGAAACAGATGTTCCAACTCCGAGATGCCTGCTTTAACCCATATATGGATTTAAGCAATCTACATGCTTTCTCGCTGCTCCCACTGTCAATGAAGCCCTCCGGCTGATCCATATAAACACATTCTTCTAAATCTCCATTTAGAAATGCCGTTTTAACGTCCATCTGCCAGATTTCATAGTCGTAGTGAGCAGCAATAGCAAGTAGGATCCGAATAGATTTAAGCATGGCTACGGGCGAAAAAGTTTCGTCATAGTCCAAACCTGGTCTTTGACGAAAACCCTTCGCCACAAGTCTTGCTTTATAGGTCTCTACCTGCCCATCCACACCAATCTTTCTTTTAAAGATCCATTTGCACCCTACAGGTTTTACCCCAGGGGGTACAACGTCCAAAGTCCATACTTTGTTGGTGTACATAGACTCCATTTCGGATCTCATGGCATCCAGCCACTTCACAGAGTCACCACTCGTGATAGCTTGCTGAAAACTGGTAGGATCATCATCTTCCATGATACAGTCTTCTCTGTCACCATCAATGAGGAAACCGTAGTACCTCTCCGGTGGGCGAGAAGTCCTACCAGACCTACGGAGTGGCCGAGGTTCTTCAGTTTCCGTTGCAACAGCCGGCTCAACCAAATCGTCATTTGTAGTTTGTGTCTCCAGAACCTCTTCTAGATCTACCACCTTGCCACCATCTCTATCCGTGAAAAACTCTTTTTCCAAGAATGTGGCATACTGAGAAACAAACACCTTTTGTTCCTCTTTGTGGTAGAACAGATATCCATAAGAATTCTTTGGATATCCCACAAAGTTACACATGACTGACCGTGTCTCGAGTTTGTCCGGATTCTGCTTTTTAACATAGGCCGGGCAACCCCAAATCTTAATTCTTTTAAGAGATGGTCTCTTCCCATTCCATATCTCATATGGTGTGGTAGACACGGCTTTGGTTGGAACCCTGTTTAGCAGAAACGCCGCAGTCTCCAATGCATGCCCCCAAAACGAGACTGGTAACTCAGCGTCACTCATCATGGACCGGACCATATCTAATAGGGTCCTATTCCGTCGTTCTGACACACCGTTGTGCTGTGGTGTGTAAGGCGGAGTGAGCTGAGAGAGAATCCCATTCTCTTTTAGGAAGTTTGCAAATTCTGTACTGAGATACTCACCACCTCGATCTGATCGAAGCATCTTAATACTCAAGTCGGTTTGTTTTTCTACTTCTTGTTTATATTCAACGAACTTCTCGAAAGCTTCGGACTTGTGCTTTAATAAAAATACATGACCGAATCTTGAGAAATCATCGGTGAATGTAATGAAGTATGAAAAACCGCCTCTAGCCTGTGTAGACATCGGCCCACATACATCACTATGTATGAGGCCCAGGAGCTGAGTAGCTCTTTCTCCGTGTCCAGTAAACGGAGTTTTGGTCATTTTACCCTTGATACAAGACTGGCAAGTCGCATAAGATTTATATTCAAAAGAGTTTAAATATCCATCTTTATGTAACTTGTTTAGTCTTGTTTCGTTAATATGACCAAGTCTACAGTGCCAAAGAAAAGCTTCATTTAATTCTGAAATTTTTCTTTTATTAGTGTGTTGTATACTGAAAACTGTGTGTTGATTTAGGACATATATTCCGTTATTAAGTGTACCATACCCAACCAACATTTGATTTAGGTGAATGTTCATAACATTGTTCTGCAACACAAAATTATATCCTTCATTGTCCAACAAAGATACGGATATTATATTACATAGCATATCAGGTACAAAATAACATGGATTCAAAATCAAAATACATCCAGACGGCAACCCCAAGTGATACTCTCCCACTGCGACTGTATGTACATTGGAACCATTTCCAACGCGGAGAGTATGGTCACCTGTCTTCAAAACCTTGCTATTTCTCAGCCCCTGCATAGAATTGCAAATGTGAGAACCTGAACCGGTATCCAATACCCAGGAAGCAGAGTTTATAGAAAAACAGTTTTCAGTTACAAACGCACCTGAAGCAGAAGCATCACCATGCTTCTTCTTAAGACTTAGGTACTCCGTGCAGTTGCGCTTCCAATGTCCTGTCTTGTGGCAATGAAAACACTCGCCTTTCCCTGGGTCTCCAGCCGTGGATTTTCCCTTTCCCTTCACCTTTTTGACTCCGCCCTTAGGATTAGTGGGTTTCTTCTTTTTCTTTCCCTTGGCCTTAGCTTTTGGGCGAGAAGAAGAAGACTGTCCAATGGTCATAACGGGAGTCTTTGCTGACTTCATAGTGCTCTCTGCACTCCTTAACATATTAAGGAGTTCAGGGAGGTCCTTCTCCATGCCATGCATGTTGAAGTTCACTATGAACTGAGCAAAGGTGGAGGGGAGGGACTGCAGAATAATATCTATATATTGTTCATTTTCCATTGTCCATCCAAGGTCCTCAAGCTCTTCTATAAGGGCTATCATCTTCAAAACATGGTCTGCTACTGGTGTGCCAGGGGCCATCCGTATGTGAAACAGTTTCTTTGATGCCTCGTATCGTAATACGCGGGACTGCTCCCCATACAACTCCTTTGTATGGAGCAGTATCCCGTGGATGTCCATGTCCTCGTGCTGCTTTTGATGTGTGTTATCCATCGATGCAAGCGCGAGGCATGTGGCCGAGGCACAGTCAGCGTCCCATGTCTTGCGGACTTCTATGTCTGCAACTGAGGATTTTGGGCCTGGGACGGGCGGGGCTGAAGCCGTGAGGACATATGATACTTTATCATAAGTCAAGGCGATCTTCAGATTCCTTAGCCAGTCTTTATAGTTGGTCCCGTTCAGTTTGTTTTTATCTAGTAGAAGCTTAAGTCCAGTCATTGGTATCTGCCATTAAGAGAGAGAAAAGAATACACTCAGCGAAAGCTCTTGCATAGATTAGATTGGTTTTATTATCTTGTCTAATCGATGTTTCCCACTGCTTTTTATCAAGTTTTTCTTTCAAACCTTAAAAAGAAAAACTAGCCAGGATTAATTACAGTCTACAACTTCGCTAACCGTTCAGCCAGGCCAGTGTTGGTACTTTGAGGGAGGTTCCCCGTGCTTTCGCACGGACCTAATTAGAGTAAACCTCGTTTTCCCAGAGGCGGAGCCCCGTTAACACCTTTCTAGACACCTAATGAGTTAGCTAATTGTAAACTGCAAAACTCTCCTAGGAGCAACTATTGCCCACAGTGGGATCGGGATCCAACCATCATATGGAAGGTATGCAATCTCATTGCAAATTTCAACACTTGAAATTCCCGATGTAATTTTTACCCCTAGTACTTATGACCTTAACTATGGTCAACAAATCATAAGTACCAGTCAAGTTCTACCCGTCATTTCTTGATCAATTAGACCCACCCATATGACCCTTAACTATGGTCAACAAAGTCGTATGAATGTCCTAATTAATCTGCATCATATGCAGTGTAGGAAGACATCACTTAGCTACCGTACACTACGCCTTAACTAAAGTCAACAAACGTAGCACGAATACTAAGTACTCTACTTCCTAAAATGACGGAGGGTTGCGAATGATTTTTAAGAAAATCTTTAACGCTTTGAACTTGATATCGTTGTAGAATCAAACAATTTTTCAAAAAAAAAAAAAGGAGTGGCTTAAGCTCCGCAGTTTTGAAATAAAGCTTTTTCATAAATAGCCTAGTAGTTTTTAAATCCGATTCTACAACATCTTTTTAGGTTTATTTTCTTTACATTAATCACATTAATGTAATCCCATCATTTAAGTCCTAAAGCCAATCACAGAAAAGAAACGAAAATATCACGTACGCTTATGCCATCCGCATTCGCCGCAATGTTCCGTTATGCACCGTTAGGTTACTTAACTAACGGCATACCGGGACGGGACTAGCGCGGGTGTAAAACATAAGCAACGTCTACTATATATCATATATATAATAAGTCATTCGTCTCAGATTTCACAGAACACAGGCAGCAGAAATATAGATATAATGTGGGATATACTAGGACGTCCGTATTTAGTATTTAGCCAGAATAGAAAATACGGATTCCACAGTCGCGATGAATAGCCAAGCCCACACCCTGGACCCCTACGAGAGCGACAAGTGACCCTACCAATCCTGGAATTTAGGAGACCCGGTCTCGACTCCTCGAGATGGCCTCCCACTGAACCCCAGAACCCGGTCACCTGTGCTCCCCTCCTTGGGTCCATCCTAATGCGGAAAAGTAAATAATATACAACACTGGTGACACAACCGCAACCTGGAAGTGCCCCAAATAAAAGAATATTACATTACATTTGAATTTACATGAATGAAAATATAAAACTCTCATCTCACAAAAACCCCCGGCTATTCGATCGCGACAATCCTGCACATCATATCTCAGCAACACATAATATCATATATCATCAACGTAAGTAAGTATGCGTACCCCGATTGTCGTTGATGTATAGCAACGAAACCGGCGATATCTAACATACTACACTTACGGTCACAGAAAAGAAAGTGTAAAACTACAATATTTGGAATCCAGATTCTCATTAGACATCATAAATGCGAAATATCACATATTTCGTATTTCATGTCTACACAATTTGAATTCCACATATTGTATCACATTCCAGATAAACAGACAGTATTAAAGTTTTCGAACGAACTGTCAAGCACCCAAGATTCACTAAAGCTCAACACTTGAGCAGGGTTCAAAGATCCGGAGTGTGACACAGTAGCGGCGGTCCAGCCGTAGAAGGGTCAAGCCAACGCCTCACATGTGGCACGCCGTACTGCCCCAAACCCTAAGGTTCAAAGGGCAGTTCGAGACGGTCACATAATCGAGTTAAGGTTTGTTGTCTTCTAGAGGGACCACCGCAAAAAGACTTGCACACATCTCCAAACTATTTAAACCCCGTGAATATTGAGTAAATGATAATCTTTCAAACACTTCAATACTTTCTAGTTTACCCGGAAAAGAAATACGAAATGAAAATTCCGATCGAAACATCTAGTTCAAAACCATCTCCAGAATATTCAACAGAACATTCAGATTAAATACTCTCAAAATGTACTGTAGCAGGCAAAGAAAATTACTGTACAAAAAAATATCAGAGGGCCCCACATTTGGCCGCGGAAGCGCGGCACAAGCTTTCTTATGCCGCCCTTCCGCGGTCAAAATTACTGTTCACAGGTACGAATTTTGCAGATCATCTAATTTTTACCTGCTCTAATTTTTGAGAATTTTTAATTCTGAAAAAGATTAATTTTTAAAAAATTTCCAGAGAGCATCCCATAAACCCGTATTTTTGTTTCGATCGGACTTTTTACTCCGCAAAAGGGTCGCCTAATGTTCTAGGTCGTCTCTGATACCAATGTAAGGTTAGTATAGCACCCTATGAAGAGATTACAAGCATCACATGACCTAAAGTTTTCATTTTTAAGGTGCTAAACTAACATGCAAAGGATGGATCCTAGAAAATTAGGGTTTGCAAAACAAAAGGCTAGCAAAATTAGGGTTTGAAGGCTACAACCTTTGTAGCTCCCGTTTTTGCTTCGCTCCTTAGGCTCTTTTGTGTTGAATCAAGGTTCTCTTGAACTCCCCTTGTGTCCACGATGATCCACCGCGGAGATATCCGTCCAAGCTCACTACTTCGTCAAATCGAAGATAACACTCTAAACGAAACGGCTAAGCTTGTGTAGAATGTTGTTGTGGCTTTGAATCTCACTTCAAAAACCTTTCTTTTGTTGTATTTCACTCACTAGAAAAGATCTAGAGAGGAGAAGATGAAGGAAGATGAAGATGGTGGCTAATATTATGAAGAGATAAAAAGATAACTCTTTTTCTTAAGAAGAAAAAGAAATGAATATCACAATATATATTTTATCCTTCTTGACACTAACCATGATTAAAAGATGGATGATTAATTTAACTTGGGTTTAGAATGATAAAGGAAAAGATAACCATGGTTTAGTGGTGGGTGAGAATGGTTAGGTTAAAAGAAGCATGTAGAAACTAGTATAATTATCCTTTCCTTTTCATTTTCTTTTAAAACCAAAATTAAATAATTATCCATAGTTTAATCTATGGTGTGAAGCTTATATTGCCACCATTTCCATATATAAACAACCATGATAGTTTGATGTATGTATGTGTACATGTATGCACATCTTCATGTGCATGAAGCTAGAAAAGAAAAATAGAAACACATGCATGCATGCATACATCCATCAAACCCTAGAAAGGTTTTGAGTGAGAAAACTAATGGTTAAATGATAAATCAACACTTGATTTATCAATCCGGTCATATCTCATATGACCCCACCAAAAGCAGTTCACCCGATCAATGTTCGGTATCATATACGCACATTTCAATCGGGTGCATGCGCATATCGCATATGCGCACCACAACGTTTCGCCTGGACTGGGTAACTCCTCTGTGGGACTCTAAGACTCGTCAATACGCCGGCAGAGGGTAATGATCATATCAAGTGCCCTCAAGCCGCAAGAGGTCAGCTAAACGTAACGGCCACCCGGGTATTGAGCGATCAGAAGACAACAAGCGAACCTGCTACAACTCCCGTCGAGCCATCCGGCAACACTACCGTACAGTCCGGTCTCTTCGTCAAATATGCTGCATATCGAGCCTAGGGATGGTCACGTCGACCCCAATAACTCAATAAGTCGTGTCGATGAAAGGTTTATAACAGATCGAGAAACTACTGATAACACTTATCAGCAAATCTCAGCAGCCCTGGCCAGGGACTTGCTGTTATAACCAGTCGAGCACAGCACAGCATCAACTCCCAATACCGGGAGAGACGAAACCCCTCCTATCGCTCATCGTCTTCGTGTGTCTCGGGACTGTACCCAACGGCCACCTGTTTGCACGACTCAGTAGAGCCGTGGTAGGGTGGCAATCAAAATGCAGTGGGAGAACACACAAGACTCCATGACGATCTCGGGTCTACAGACTAACCTGTACCAGTGTCACCTGAGAACTGCTATCCGACGATAGATATAATTCCATATAGGAGTTCTCGGCGAGTCCGTCCAGTGTACCCAGTCACCACTGAGCACCCGTATATGATCTTGATGTCAAACATCGATGAATGTGGGAACATCCATTGCCCATCACATGGGTCTAGTATCATATACGCTAGTCTACTCTGGTATATCGATGCCCCATCTCGATACACCTCCGACTAGGGACATTTCAGGATATGCTTATAGACTACAGATGTCCCACTAGTATGATCTCCATCATAATCAGAGTAGTCAAGCCGATATCCTCAGGGCTTTATCAGCATGTATGAATGAATAGAAGCATGATCAAATAAACATGTCAGATAAAGAATAACCAGATAGCATACTATCATGACGAGCAAGAAAGTAAACTGAATATATATACATGTATAGATACATCCACTATCACATAATGGCCTCTAGGGCATACATATATCCAACAGTTTTAACGATCAAAAATATTTACCGCAATCAAGAACGACGTCGCATGCAGCTAGCCGGTGAATACGAGTCGGTCCACAGGGATGTGTAATTTTCCTAAGTGTTCTTACGAGCTGATTCCAATGGGTGTTTGGTCTTTTAATTTAATCTAAAAAAAACTAAGTTGTACGATGGTTATGAAACTTGCTAGGATTAGGTCTAAGGTGGAGTTTGATAAGATTGAATGTCACACCTCTTTCAATGCCCTAAATGAAATCTTTTAGAAGTTATAGCAACTATTATAAAAAGGGATTTGGATTCGTTTCTTCCTCTAGATCCATTTCCGTCCTTTCCTAATATTTGCTCTAACCTTCATAGAAGCATGCATGTCCGGTCCTTTATACTACGGTTTCACCGTTACCTCTTGGGTAGGGTGCCGTAGGGAGCGGATCATGCAAGCATGCATGAAGTTCGAGTTATTGCAGGTTATTGGGCATGAAAGAGATGAGAGATCTTCATCTCTCAATCCCTCCCTTATTCCTAACCCTAACAAGCGAGGAAATTACTCGCTCATTAGGGGATCTATTAAAAACATCATTTTAAGATTACTTACCTACTGCAGTTTAAGAGATACTACACTAGATTAAACTAGGGCAAAAGAAGGATTTATTTAAGGCAAGAATTAAATTAGAAAATTAAGGCAGGAATTAAAAGAAGAACTTACAAAAATGATGCTCTTTTATCCTCAAAAGAATCTGAATTTTTATTTATTGAAAAGAGGCATCCTTAATACAATCTTTAGAATACATACTTATAGGAAATAGAAAAATTAGGGTTACAATTTCTCACGCATGTGCTATTACAGATATACCCCCGAAAAATCCCAACAAAGTCACCGACGCACCGCCACCAAATTTTTGCACCGACGTGCGCAATGGACGGCCGCGGAACCGCGGCATGGGTGGGGGTGGGGCCGCGGTTCCGCGGCCCTTTGGTGAGATCATCTCATCAAATTTTGTGGGATTCTTCTATGCTGATTGGGCTTTTTATTGTTGTAGTTCTTTCTTCCATTTAGCTTATGGGTCTTCTCCAGATCTTCAGTGAAAACTAGTAATGGTCTTTTAACCGTTCATTTTGACATTTTTGGACCTTGCGTTTCCTTGTACAATTGTGAATTGTTCTTCGTCTAGGCTTGACTAGGATCCTTCTACGTGTTGGTCTAAAGTCCCTCTTTTGTATCATCTTTTGTCTTTTTCACATTTTCGCTCCAAGAACCTGTATACTGTAATATGTAGCAGACATGCGTCAAAAGTACCTGTTTATTTGTAAAACGAATAAGAATGGGGAATATAATAATACAATATTATGGTGTGAACAGTCCCTTCGTACGTGAAAATCTTAAAGGGCTTATGCTCCTCGAAGAGAAAGTCTCAAATACCCAAGAAAGTGCTAGTAGCTAGTGCAGTGAGCAATACTATTAACCAACCTCAGCCCTTACCCCAAAAACGAAAGGACCATGGCTGTCCTACAATTTCAATAACAATTGGGGATAAGAACATCAATCGAGCACTTTTAGATCTTGGGTCTAGTGTTAACCTGCTTCCCTACTCCGTGTACGAGCAATTAGTGGTTGGAGAGTTGAAACCCACTCGTTGTACTCTCCAAATGGCCGATCGATCAATCACTCATCCTAGGGGTGAGCTAGAGGATGTGTTGATCAAAGTTGGGGACTTTATATTCCCCGTTGATTTTATTGTTATGGACACACAACCTGTTGCTAACCCACGGAACCAAATTCCGGTGATCCTCAATCGACCATTTTTGGCCACTTCCAATGCCGTAATAAATTGTCGCAATGGCTCCATGACTCTATCCTTCGGGAAGATGTCTAGTGAGTTCAATATTTACAAGATAGAAAGTCTGCCCCCCGTGCCTAAAACTAGTACACGAGAAGTTTGCTCTATTCACGAAATCACGTAGGAGGACTGCAAGCTTAAAAGATTTCTGTTTGATGACAACAGTTTTTACGCCACTAGTGCGTCCTTCCTTGAATATACCACAGTTGACACAACCGATATTGATTATGAATGTTTCACTTTTTCGGATGATTTTGACGACTCACAGCCCGAATATGAGTCTTTTGAATTTTTGGATGAGTTAGTTGAACCATCCGAATCGGTTGTTTGCAGTGATTTCGAACCAGTGTTGGAGTCGTTTGAGTTCGAAGTAGATCCCCCAATTTTACCTTTGATTGTTTCGCCTCCGAAACTCGAACTAAAGCCCTTGCCGTCTCACCTTAAATATGCTTACCTAGGTGGGAATGAGACCTTTCCCGTTATCATATCGGCCTCTCTAGCCCTCGAGTAAGAGAAAGCCCTTTTAATAGTCTTACAAGATAAGCGGCAAGCTTTCGGCTGGACTATGGCGGACATCGAGGAGATTAGTTCCCTCATAATTGAATATCATATGCATAGGATGGATGATACCAAGTCGATAAAGGATCCACAAAAACATCTTGGGGATAGTGTGGATAGTCAACATCCTCCTTTAGAAGTTGAACCGCCCCCTTTTCTTTTAATAAGCTACGAGAATGCCAATATTCCACTGATTGCTGATCATTCACATTCTCGTTTTTATTCATCATCACCTCCTATCTATTCACTTCCACACTTTTCATACCACCACTTTTATCTTCCCTAATTCTTTTTGCATCGGTATAACATGTTCTTCCACCAACCGATACTCTATACAGATAAATTTTTCGACGGGTTGGTGTTGACGTTTGGTCTTTGCAAAGTTTGGCAATGACGTTTAACATTGTTTCAATGAAGTTTGGGGGGCCTTTCTGTATATATATTTTTGTTTTTCTTTTAACAATAAAAAATAAAAATAAATTTATAAATAAATTAACAGGGGAGTGCCGACATTCTCAACCCTCTTGGTGTGGCATGACAGTGAGGACACTGTCAAGTTTGAGTTTGGGGGTATGCTCAATAAGCCTTCTTCCTTCGCATTCATGTGTATAATTTTTCCATTTGCATACTTATTTTAAAATCCATAAAAAAATTGAAAATTTCAAAAAAATTATAAAAATTAAAGTATTCAATTTTGGTCCTAATTGACTTGAGTTTGACAAGAAGGTTAACTAGCTAGGAAAAACTAGATCCTAGACTTTGTAAATTAAAAACCCTAAAAATAACATTTCTTAAAGTTTAACGGTAGAAAGTATATGTCTTTGTAGTTTATTTAGAAATAGGCAAATTTTGAGTCGACTTCTTGGGCTAAGTTAAAACAAAGGGAAAGTATTGATGTTTTTATTAAAGTATAAGTTTGAAAAATAATTCCTAAAGCTTAAGTCTAAATTCTGAAAATATATACCCTACAAATTGCACAAACACGAACCTTGAAACTTGGAATAGTAGGAGAGACCTTGAAATGCTCTTGTCTAAAGTCCTTAGTACGAAGAAAATAAAATAAAAAAATACAAGTGTTAATAAAGAGATAATAAAAAAATGAACACTGGTTTTTGTGATTACTTAAGGCTGCAAAAATAGAAAAATATTTAGCGAGGGTGCTTCATCACCTAGTGCCTTAGACCAACTGGTTTGGGAGTCACTGCTAAAGCCTTAGGTGTTACAAGACTAGGAATTATGCTTTAATGTGCAAACACATCTTGTAATCGGTTGTTGGTACCTCAAGAAGTATTAAAGATCGCATGAAGAATGTGTGAGCGAAATTCATCTAAAAATTCACTTATTAAGAAGTGCTTTGGACGACGGACAAGAGTATGATAGCTTGATTTGAATTTCCAAGTGTAGGGGTGATATATACACACACGTAGGAGTATATGATTGGGATTTAGATAAGAGATAGGAATGAAGAATAGGACTTATATCTTTAATAGAGATGATAAAAATTATAAAGTTGAGATAGAACCCTAGAAGGAAAACTTAAAAGATGCCGAAAGCTAAGTATGTCTACAGAACATATATAATCTTAAGTTAAATGATAAGGAAGTGTGAAGAATACGGGTGGATAATTTACGAGTCGAAGATAATAGACTTCCTTGTTAGAAAACCCAATTGGAGAATAAAAGTCAATTGGCCTAATTGATAGGATTTTGTGGGTAGTATCCACTGAAAACCGTCAGGGGACAACACTCCTCCTACTAGGGACACCTAGAGGTTTAACGGCTTGTTGCACGAGCTCAGTGCAATCGCGTTTCCCTGCGAAAGTGTAGTTAGGATTTTGCTGAGAATAAAACTAGGTTTGCTCGAGGACTAGCAAAAGATAAGATTGGGGGTATTTGTTCATACCATAATTTTGCATTCTTATAAACCCTATTCTTATGCTTTTTACAAAAAAACAGGTGCTTTTGACCCATGTCTGCTACATAGTTGCAGGTTACAGATTCTCGGAATAAAAACGGTGAAATTGATGAAAAAGATGATACAAAGTGAGACTACGAATGATAAATGGTGAAATCTTGATCGTGCCCACATCTTGAGGAACATTGAAGATCAATTAACAAGTTCACAAAGAACAAAAGCAGCGCAAGGTTCAAGACTTCGTCACGAAGCAACGGTAAAAGTCCACAACAATTACTCACTGTGGAGATATGGAATAGAACCAAAAGACATTCAGAAGAAACAACTGTAGAAACAAGAAGTAAAAGTGCAACAGAACAAACCCAAGGAAATTCAGCCCATGAGCCTCCCACTTGGCTGCGGAACCGCGGCCAAACAGGCCCTATGGCCGCAGTTCCGCGGCCGTCTAATACCCGTGTCGGTGGAAAACGTGTCAGTGCGCTGGCGGGCGTTGACTAGGTCTTTTTCTTAGGGGGTATTTTTGTAAAAGCAGATATGACGCGATTGTAACCTAGGCTTTCTATGAATCTATAAATAGAACCCTAAAAACCTTTTTTTTGAGGTCATTCCTCTTTTCATTTCATAAATTCAGATCTGTAATTCCTGTGTTGATGTTTGGAGAGAGCCATCAATAAAATTAGTAAGTTTTCTATTTCATTGCCTTAGTTTACTTTTAATGATTTGCCCTAGTTAGATAGTTAGAATGTCATTCAATTCCCTAATGAGCGAGTAGTCTCCTCGCTTGTTAGGGTTAGCTTTAGGGAAAGGCTTAAGAGATGAAATCTCTCACTCCTTTCTTGCCCCATCACACATAATAATTAGGACTCCATGCATACATACACACACCGTTCCATGCGGCATCTTACCCCTCGAGGTAACGGTGATACCGTAGTATAAAGGACCGGTTGTGTATGTTTTCCATGGAGGTTAGGGTAATAATTGAGAAAGGAAGGACAAGAACCTAGAGGAAGAAATATCGTTTCTTCCCGATGGTACTAATCCCCTTTATTAATTATTACCATAACACCTAATAGATCTAGAATAGGGCATTGAAAGCGGTGAGGAAACATTCAATTTCCCAACTTACCCTATACCTAACCCTAGCAAGATTCTAGTCTTAGTATAAATCAATTTAGGTTTTAGAGATAATCCATTCACAACGTTTGGAATTAACTCGTTAGAGCAATTAGGAAATTCACAAAATCCCTGTGAACCGACCCGTACTCACCGGCTAGCTACCAAGCGATGCCGTTCTTGATTACGGTAATATTATTTTTGATCTTAAAATCCATACAAATCACGCCTTTAGATGTTGTGTGATTTAAGTGCTGGTCACGAACTAGATTTCGGATCGTGACAAAGTCGGTATCAGTGCGCTAGGTTTAACCTTGGTTCGTGTCTAGGTTTGAGTATGTGGAGTCTGGGGCGAAATTTATTTCGTAACCTAGGCTTGACCGTACGGAACTTAGACTTAAACAGGGGGGTATTAGACCCAAACTTTCGTTTCATAGGTTGACCCTGATTGATGGAGTAGGTCGCTTGAGTAGAGTGACATATCGTACGTATGTTCCGCGACATATTTACGATACAATACTCCACTTAAGAAACCTTTGGATGTACATATCTTGAGATCTGTGATTCTCTTCGTCCCCATGATCATACATCCATTCGAGATCCTTGATTCTATTCGTTTCCATGATCATACTCTCACTGATTCCACTCATCCTTATGATCATGTACCCATTCTGGATCTGTTGATTCATTTCTTTCCGTTGATCTGTTTTCATCGATACATGCTTGAGGTTCCTGTCACCATGGTTTGAGCACAGATTGAGCTGCTGCTAGTGATGCGTTCAGGGAGAGCTCGTCATGGACGAGGACTGACCATCATGTTTTCTGGTGACATGGGAACGTCTTAATGTATATGTGTTGTGTTGTGACCTCTCATTGAGGTGAGTGTACGGTTTTGCACCGGATGATCGGGCCATTGTTAGAGGCTTCCTGTTGTGAGAGGACTATTGATGTACAGCCTACCTCAAAGATCGTGATGTCGTCTACCTTGCAGACCGATGACCCAGCTGTTGCTGAGATTGATGGGATGTCGCTTCCAGAGCTTACGAGCTGAGATCACCGGAGTTTTCAGGCAGAGATGCGACAGATGATAGCTGGTCTATCTTGAGTTGAGAGACAAAGTTGATTCGTCAGATTTGATGCGCTGACGCAGGCCCAGTTGAGTTGAAGATTTCCAGTGTGGAGAGTCTTACTCAGATCTAGAGTAGATCGATCCATAGATGATGTTGTCGTTGGATGGTCCGATAGGAGATCAGTAAATTGACCAGCTTCGGATAGAGGACCTCACCTAGATACGTTGTGAGTCGATCGAGAATGGACGAATATAGAGTATTCTTCCGATGGTTGGGACGAATTTCCGAGGACGTGTTTGGCTAGATATATTCTACAGAGTGATGAAGAAAATGAGTTCGTGATTTCAAGTCCGTGTGAGAGATTCCGGATTGACTGTAGCCGAGAACAATTGCAGTACGCAGATAGCATGACGTGACATCAAAGTGGACGATAATAAGGACGAGTGGAATAAGAGGTTCGTGCGAGATGCTGACGAGCTGTTTTTACTCCCCGTTGAGATTGGAGATCTGATATATATACAGAGGCATTGGGATACGGCTAGTTCCCGAGGAAATGCTGTGCTTAAAACGCAGATGCCCAGAAGACGAGAAAAGATTATGCAAGAGTACCAGCCTCCGTATAGTCCGGTATAGACGAAATCGGAAGAGACCCTGAGCAGATTCCTTCCAGGACGCTATTCCGATAAGAGTTGCACCGAGAATCAGTTGTGTCATATGTATTCAGAGGGCCAGAGACCGATGCCAGTGACGTGCTGCTTTACGTGTGGTCATACTAATTGGCCGAGAGTTGACCAGAGGAGTGTCAGAGCGAAATCGTTTCCGTTAGTATACCTGACCGAGACAACGATCCGATGAATTGAGAGATTGGTAATCCACAGAGAAATGAGGACCCAAAGACAGAGGATGCCAGACCGTGAGCAGGAGGTGAGCGGATGTTCTTGCTCTGCCAGTTTTGGGCGCACCGACATTTTTTGACATTGTAGGAGGTGTACCTCAATATCATTTGTTGCGATTTGCGTTTGTGATCCGAGTATCATGCTTATATCGTTTGGATCTGAGTTTTGATGATTGAGTTTCATGATATTGTTTTCGTACACCTTGGTTGCACCAACTGGGTATTTACATTTTATGCATAGTTATTGCACATGATATATGTTTTACACACTGTTGTATTGGTTTATGATTTGTGCATATCTATTGCACTTGATGTCGATTTTGTGCCTTGGTTGCACGTATTTATGATTTCGTGGATTTCAAACGGTTGATTTGATTTTGTGCAGGTGGTATGCACTCGATTTGATTTATGCACTCGGTATAGCTCACATGTGCTTGCAGTGCATTGATACGTGTTTTGTACACGCAGTTGCACGCGTTTTTGATTTTATACACCTTGGTACATTCGGTGTTGTTTTTATACGTATTTGAGTTATTAATGCATTTCTGTACACTTGTTGCACCCGATTTGTATTTTGTGCAATTGTTGCACTAGGTTTTTACGCCATGAATTTATTGCACTGTATTTGTATTTCATGCACTGGATGCACTCTATTTGTATTTCATGCACTGGATGCACCGGATTTGTATTTCGTGCACTGCATGCACTAGATTTGCATTTCGTACATTTTTTGCACCAGATGGATATTTTGTGCATTAGTTGCACTAGATTTATACTCCGTACCTTGGTTGCACCCGAATTATGTTTTTGAGCATTCGTTTTACAAGATTTATGTTTTTGTGCGCATTTGCACTTGATGTTCGTTTCCATGCATGTACTGCACTAGATGCTTATTATGGACTTGACGCGCTTTGGTTGGATTTTTGCGCATATTAGGCGCTTAGTATTGGATTTTGTACGCATCGGATGCACTTGAGTGAAATTTTATTCGTGCATGTCGGATGCACTTGATTTAGATTTTATTCGTGCATATTGGATGCACTTGATTTAGATTTCATTCGTGCATGACGGGTGCACTTGATTTGGATTATCGCGCATGTTGGGGGCATGATATGAGATGTGATTTTGTGCACACCGGATGCACTCGATTGGGATTTTCTTTCGTGCATGTTAGTTGCACTGGGTTGAGATTTTCCTACACTCTAGATGCACTTGATATTGTTGTCCTGCACATCCGTTGCACTGGACAGATGCTTTCGTGCACAACCGTTGCACTTAGTTTGCTTTCGTGCATATTGTGGCATTTGTATTTGGATTTGATTTCCGTGCGCACCAGATGCACGTGATTATTGGATACGCCTTTTGAGGCTGATTTTTCTCTTAAGCACTTTGTTTTCATGATGGGCACTATACTATGTAGTAGCCGGACAGGACTGATCTGAGGACAGTACCTGAGTACTTTGCATGCATTAAAAGTTAATGAGAGGTTTTCAAAAGGGAGCTATAGTCCCGCTATTTCTTATGTATCTGTGAGATACACGAACGTTTACAAAGGGAAACCTTTTGGGATATTTTAAAAAGGATGAACGTATATTTTAGCAAAACCTATATAAACATATGTTTATTACTTTACAAATGAGCGTCCGTTACTTGTGACGTGAGTTACGCATCACATGGCAATTCAGAAAAGATTTTGCAAGTATTTTATTCAGTTTTTTTTAAGGTTTTTCCAATGATGCGTACTATACACGTATTATAGTATTTGACTAGTGCATATTGGATTTAAGTAGTGGATTTCGAGATCTGTATCTCCATTATAACTACGATGATATTCGTGCAAATCCGATTATTTGCGTGACGCTTGACGGAGTTCGATTTCGAATTTCATACTCGTTTTCAGGCGCACAGGATGCGCTGTGATATTTCTGTATCTTCTGTGATTTCGGAGCCCCGTTGATTTGAGTTGATTATTGAAATGCTTTAGCATTTGGGGGTTAAATTTAAATTCGGGGACCGAATTTATTTAAGGGGGGAAGATTGTAACATTTCAGAAAATATAAAATATAATTCTTGGAATTTAATATTAAAATAATATATATTTCGCGAAAACTACCTGATTTGCGAAATTGGGGTTTTCGTAAAATAGTATAAATATATACCAATATTTGTGAAATAATTGGAGATTAAAATTATTTATTCATTTAAAAATATATTTATCGGATTTGGCATTTTTATAATTAATTATATGTAGTTTGAATAAAAATTGATTAGTTCACTACTAACCGCGAATAAGCCAAATCCGTGTTTCTACATTTTTCCATGGCTAGTGCACCATGGCATGATGCATTTTGTTGCATGTTGCTTCATTTGTGTTATGTGAATTATTGTGAGAAAGAAAAATGAGAAGAGAAAAAGGGAATTATTGGAGAGAGAGTGTGTGACATGGCATGAGTGTGAGAGGGTGAGAATAAGAAAGAGAGAGAGGGCTACCCATTCATTTCCTTACCTTTGTTTCTTCATCTCCTTCAATCTCATCTTCCTCCACATCCACCTCCATTTCTCATCTCAAAAACCTTGCTAAAACCCTACACCCTCTTCTTTAAAAATGATCCCCACCTCATCCTCAACACTTTGGACCAATCAAAGTTGGATTTTGGAGACTTTGAGAAGGTAGGGTATTTCTTAAGTTGCTCAAATGAGGTTTAATTTCTTTCATTTAGTCTAGTTTTTAGTTTCTTAGCATCCTATAGTAGTTTAGAGTTAAATCGATTTAAATTGTGATATTTGGAAATTCTAAGAGAATGATTAGGGTTTGAGATGTGTTAGGGTGTTATGTAGAGGCTGTTACAAAACTTGAGTGGTGTTTTTACTGGCCTAGACCTAAGATTACAACCAAAACACGGACATAGAATTTCCCGACATCGGATTTGTGACAGATTTTGATGGTATATAGGAATCTGGGATGACCTGAGACCACCATAAAATAAGTTCCCTTCACTGTTAGACGAGCAGGCAACCTAGAAACACCACCTGAAACCCAAGACCAATAGCCCATAATCGGGCTGCAGATTTATTTGATTTGGCCGCAAATTGCGGCCAAGTTGTGGTGAAATGTAATGAATCTTGGACCATAGCTTGGTTATGTTATATCTAGAGCAACCCTATATGCAAAATTCCCTAGTTTGGCCTAGGGTGAAATCTAGGAGTGATTTCCTCCGTTGCTGAATTTGGTATTCGTGATTTGGAAACTTGGGTTTTAGTATTTGATATTGTATTTAGTCGTTGGATGTTTGTACATCAACGACGATGGTTGTTTGGTTGTTTCTACATGCGTAGGCTATGGGTTCTAATCTATAGGCAATCCATGTGTCGTATTGGTTTTGCGGACTTGATGTTAATAGCATTTGCGATTGTGTATTCTTTTTAGGTTCCTTCGCATGGATTCTGAGACGACAAAGCCATCGACTACTGTAGGGTTCCTAGGCACTCTTGTGAGGGTTCATAAGGCATCAACCATGCCCGAATAAAATTTTAGACATGCCGAACAACCCAAAGCCGGGATCTTCGCTAGATTATTAGGGTTTAACATGCAAGTAAATATTTTTACAACTAAGTGTGAGGGATTACAACCTTTGTAGTCCTCTCCTTCACTTCATAAGCTCCGAGTAGAAGTCCCTTCGCCGCGATCCACGATCTCCCGGACTCAAGAGAGGCTCCACGACTCGAACGATCCATGCTAGCTTGTAGTGTTCCTTTTCTCCGATGATCTACGTCGAAGTTGCTATAACTCAAGATCTCTCACTCTAATGAGGTGAACACCCGAATCTAATGGGCTAGATTAGAAGAGGATTATGGAGTAGTATTTATACTATCTTTTTATATCAAATTCTTACATGAAAACATCACAAAAGGAAAAACTAGTAAGCTTTCTCAAAGCTCAAGAGAGAAGAAGATGATCAAAAATGAGTTAATCCTTTTGTGATGAATAATGAAATGAATATATGAATTAATAATGCAACCATGGTTTAGGATGACAAGGATAACCCTTGTAGAGAATTAACTAGGGATAGGGTTTGGTTGGGTTAAAGAATGAGTCATAGAAAAATATCAACCATAATATCTAACTCATGACAAAAGGAATTGCTTCTAGAAGGTGCATGAAGCAACTAACCCTATTCAAACCCTAACCTTGTTTAATCTTCACTAAACATGTTCCATTATTAATCATATCATGTTACAATATTATATATCTCATATATATTTTATATATTTGTAACAAAATAAAATAATACAATTAACATATATCGCATATATATCAATATATTATCCGGTGAGAAAATGAAATAATAAAGCGAGCAAATATTAGATAATGTAATACAATATATCATATATATTATTATACATTAAATCATCGAATCAACACTTGATCTGACAATCCGGCTATATCGAATATAACCGACTAATATATCATGTACCGATTCATCGAATCAAAACTTGATCCGATGACCCGGTTCATAACTAAATATCGCGAGAAAATAATACGGTATCTCATATCGCATTATCCTCGGTCCTGCACATATCATATATGTGCCTCTACTCCGTTTTGCCTGAGCCACGAAACCTCTGTGTAGGATTCTAAAGAATCGTCAATATGCCGGTAGCAGGTGATGATCATATCAAACACCCACAAGCTACAAGCGGTCAGGTAAACGTAACAGCCACCCAGGTATTGAGCGATCAAAAAATCAACAAGCTAGCCTGTACGTTCTCCTGTGAATCCAATCAGTAACACTCCCGTACAGTCCGGTCTCTTCGTCTGATATGTCGCATATCAAGTCTAGGGGTGGTATACGTCAGACCCCAGTAACCGATAAGTCGTGTCGATGTGAGGCTCATAACGGGTCGAGAAACTACTTGTAACACTTACCAGTAAATCTCTATATCAACCCTAGCCAGGGACTTACAGTTATAGCCAATCGAACACAGCACAACATCAACTCCCTATACCGGGAGAGACGAATCCCTTCCTATCGCTCATTGCCTCCATGTGATTCGGGACTCCACCCAAAAGCCACCGTTTTGTACGCCCTCTTGGACATGGTAAGGTGGAAATCAAAGCACAGTGGGAATCACACAAGACTCTATGACGATCTCGGGTCTACAGACTACTCTGTACCAGTGTCACCGGAGAACTGCCATCTGACGTGTGGTATATCCCCATCTGGGAGTTCTCGGCGAGTCCGTCCAGTGTACCCAGTTTCCATTGAGCACCCGTACACCATCCTTGATGTCAAACACTGATGGATATGGGATCATCCATTGCCCGTCATATGGGTCAAGATGCGTATACGCTAGTCTACTCTGGTGTATCGATGCCCTGTCTCGATATACCCTCGACTAGGAACAGTTATAGGATGTACTCATCGACTACCGTGGCCCCACTAGTATGATCTCATCATAGTCCCAGTAGTCAAGTACAAATCCTAAGGGTTTTATCAACATGTGAGAGTAAGACAGTAAACCAATACAAGTCAACATGTTAAGATAAAGTGAAACCAAATAGCATACTATCATGACGAGCAAGAAAGTCCTCTCTATATATATCCAAGCATCCATTATAATATGCATCATATGTACAACAATGGCTTCTAGAGCATATACATAACTAACAATCTCCCACTTGCACAAAGGCCAGCTGCTGTAGTATCTCATACCTAGCATCCCGAATAATCTCTCAAACTGTATCTGGGGAATGGCCTTTGTGAGTGGATCCACAGTGTTGTCCTTCGTATCGACTCTCCTGACCTCGATCTCCTGCCGATCAACTATCTCCCTGATCAGGTGATACCGCCTCAGAATATTTCTGGACTTTTGATGGGACCTGGGTTCCTTGGCCAAACCCATAGCTCTATTGTTATCGCAATACAAAGGTATTGGATGCTCAATGGATGGAAATACACCAAGTTCACTAATGAACTTCTTCATCCAGACAGCTTCATTGGCTGCATCGTTGGCAGCGATGTATTCAGCCTCCATCGTCGAGTCTGCAATGGTATCCTGTTTGGAACTCTTCCAACATACCGCCCCTCCATTGAGGGTGAAGACAAATCCCGAGTGCGACTTAGAGTCGTCCTTATCACTTTGGAAGCTGGAATCGGTAAAGGAATCCACCCGAAGTTCTCCGTTACCATACACCAAGAACATCTCTCTAGTCCTTCGTAAGTACTTGAGAATGTTCTTCACAGCTGTCCAGTAACTCTCTCCAGGATCTGCTTGATACCGACTCACTACACTTAGTGAGTATGCTACATCGGGTCTGGTACATAGCATCGCATACATGATAGAGCCTACTGCCGAAGCATAGGGTATCCCTTGCATGCGAGCTCTCTCCAAATCAGTCTTGGGAGACATCTCTTTGGAGAGAGTGAGTCCAGAGATCGTGGGTTGTTTCCTATGCTTGGATTCTTCCATACTAAAGCTCTTTAGTAAGGTGTCAATGTACCTAGATTAGGACAATTCCAGTATCCGTTTAGATCTATCTCTATAGATCCTGATTCCCAGTATGCAGGAGGCAGCACCTAGGTCTTTCATCGAGAATCTTTGTGATAAGAAGAGCTTGACTGAATGCAGCATAGGAATATCATTTCCTATCAAGAGTATGTCATCCACATACAATACGAGGAAGACAACCTTACTCTCTGCTACCTTCTTATAGATAAAAGGTTCATCAATATTTTTGATGAAGTCAAACTCTTTGACTACAACATCAAAACAGATGTTCCAACTCCGCAATGCTTGCATTAACCCATAAATGGATTTAAGCAGCTTGCACACCTTTCCGCTGCTCACACTATCTACGAAGCCCTCTGGCTGACTCATGTACACGCACTCTTCTAAATCACCGTTTAGAAAGGCGGTCTTAACATCCATTTGCCAGATTTCGTAGTCATGGTATGCAGCAATGGCAAGTAAGATCCGGATGGACTTAAGCATAGCCACTGGAGAAAAGGTTTCGTTATAATCCACACCTGGTCGTTGACGAAAACCCTTTGCAACAAGTCTAGCTTTGAAAGTCTCAACATTTCCATCTACACCAAATTTCTTTTTAAAGATCCACTTGCTTCCAATAAGTTTTACCCCTTCAGGAGCATTTTCCAAAGTCCATACTTTGTTGGTGTATATGGATTCCATCTCAGATCGCATTGCATCCAGCCATTTCACAGAGTCACCATTTATGATGGCCTTCTCGAAACTAGTCGGGTCATGATCTTCCATGATGCAATCCTCGCTTTCACCATCAATGAGAAAACCGTAGTATCTCTCAGGTGGATGAGAAACTCTGCTAGATCGGCGAAGAGGCTGGGGTTCGTCGGGTACTACTGAATCCTCCGGTTCTACTAAATCATCTATTGTAGTTTTTTCTGCTGGAACTTCTTCCAGTTCTACCTCAGAGCCACTAATCTCTTTTGCAAGAAATTCCTTTTCTAAAAAGGTGGCGTGTTGAGCAACAAACACCCTTTGTTCCTCACTGTGGTAGAAAATATACCCTCGCGAATGCTTGGGATATCCAATAAACTTACATAAAATAGACCTTGCCTCGAGTTTGTCCGGGTTTTGTCTTTTAACATAGGCCGGGCAACCCCATATCTTAACAAAATTAAGATATGGTCTCTTCCCTTCCGATATCTCATATGGGGTAGTAGGCACAGATTTGGTAGGAACTTTATTCAGTATGTATGCCGCTGTCTCAGGCGCATACCCCCAGAAGGAAATAGGCAACTCAGCATTACTCATCATAGAGCGCACCATATCTAATAGGGTGCGATTCCTCCGCTCCGATACACCGTCGTACTGTGGTGTATAAGGAGGAGTAAGCTGAGAGAGAATCCTATTCTCTTTAAGATAATCTAGAAAATCATTGCTCAAGTATTCTTCTCCTCGATCAGATCGAAGGATCTTAATACTTTTGCCCGTTTGGTTCTCTATTTCGTGCTTATATTCTATGAATTTCTCAAAAGCTTCAGACTTGTGTTTCATCTGGAACACATGTCCGAATCTTGAGAGATCGTCAGTGAATGTAATGAAGTAGGAAGAACCGTTCCTGGCATGCGTAGATATTGGACCGCACACATCACTATGTACCAGTCCTAAGAGTTCCGTAACTCTTTCTCCGTATCCACTAAACGGAGTTTTGCTCATTTTTCCTTTGAGAAATGAATGGCAAGTATCATAAGATGATAATTCGAACGGATTCAGATATCTATCCGTATGTAACTTAGCTAGTCGTGTCGCATTGATATGACCAAGTCTACAATGCCACAAGAAGGATTCGTTCATTTCTGAACTTTTCCTCTTGTGTGTGTTTTGTATATTGAGAATTGTATTTTGATTGAGAATGAATATGCCATTATGTAACGAGCCTGATGCAATCAACTTTTGATTTAGGAAGATGTTCATAACATTATCCTGTACTACAAAATTATGTCCTTCTTTACTTAATAAAGAAACTGATATAATGTTGCACATCATGTTCGGTATATAATAGCACTCATTCAGAATCAGTGTATTACGACTTGGTAATACTAGGTGATATTCGCCAACTGCTTTAGCTGCAATACTTGCGTCATTCCCTACTTGAACGGAATGATCACCTTTTCCCAGTTCTCTACCTTTCCGTAGCCCATGTAACAATTTACATATGTGGGATCCTGATCCGGTATCGAATACCTAGGACGTAGGGTGAACTGAGAAACAGTTCTCAATAACTAACACACCCGAAGAAGGTGCATCAACATGCATGTTCTCCGTTTGGGCGGCGTGAGAATCCAGATTTTCTCCTACTCCCTGTTCAGTCTTATAACTCTTATAAGAAAGAACGGGACCAACGTTCCCCTGCTCAGTATAATAATCGAGTTCATTCAATACATCCATATTATTATCTTGATTATGGCCTGACATGGTCGCTACCTGGGGAGAGAGAGAAGAAAACACTTTAGCGTATGCTCTTGCAAGATTAGATTGGTTATTATCTTATGTAATCAAGATGTCTCTCACTGTTTTTATCAAATCTTCCTTCAAACCCTAAAAGGTAAGATTAGCCGGGATTAATTATACCCTATAATTTCGTCAATCTTTCAGCCAGATCAGTGTCGGTACTTGAGGGAGGTTCCCCGTGCTTTCGCACGGACCTAATTAAAGTAAACCTCGTTTTCCCAGAGGCGTAACCCCATTAACACTTTTCTAGATACCTATTTGATCGGCTAATTGTCTTATGTAAAACTCTCCCAGGAGTAACTCTTACTCGCAGTGGGTATCGGGATCCAACTATCTCTTTGCAAATTTCAACACTTGAAATTCCCGATAATATTTTGCCCCTAGCGTCCTATGACCTTGACGGAGGTCAACAAACCATAGGCTACTATTCAAGTTCAACCCGTCATTTCCCGGTTGAATTAAACCCACCCGCACGACCCTTGATGGAGGTCAACAAGGCCGTACGACTACCCTAATCCAATCTGCATCATATGCATGAGCAGATAAATACTAGTTAGCTACCGCACACTACGTCTTGACTGAGGTCAACAAACGTAGCATGAATACTAAGTAGGACTTATCTGAAATGACGAAGGGCTACGTCAGGTTTTTCTGAAAACCTATTGCGTAATGAACTTGATATCGTCGTAGAATCGAGTGTTTTTTAAAAGGAGTGTTTTTTAGGCTTTTCTAGTTTCGCTAAAGCGGTCACCCCCTGTGAAGGGATCTCGGCTCTTTCCCCGTCGAATAAGGTGCAGGATATATCATATATACCGCTATGCAAAGCAAGAACTATAGAAGCTGTCAAAAAATAAACCGCGAGTTTGTAGCATCTGCCAATTTCGCTAAAGAGGTCACTCCCGGTGAAGGGATCTCGGCTCTTTCCTCATCGAATAAGGTGCAGGGTATATCATATATACCGCTATGCAAAGCAAAACTGTAGCTACCCTTTTTATAAAGTTTTGATTCTACAACATCTTTTAGATTTCTTTTCTTTTTATTAATCTCATTAATAAATCCCATCAGCTTATGCTTCCTAAGAATCACAGAAGAAACGAAAGCAGTAATATTCATATATCAGCATATATATATAGTATAAGCATTCGTCTCAGGCAGTAATATGATCTCATCACAGAACATTGCAGCAGAAGAACATATATGAAATATTTGATATACTAGGATGTCCGTGTTTTTAATACGAGCCGGTATAAAACACGGATTCCACGGTCGCGATGAATAGCCAAACCCACATCCCTAGACCCCTACGAGAGCGGCAAGTAACACTTCCAATTCTAGGGTTAGGAGACCTGGTCTCGACTCCTCGAGATGGCCTCCCACTGGACCCTAGAACCCGGTTACTTGTGCTCCCCTCCTTGGGTCTACCTAATGCAGAAAAGTAAATAATATACACTGGTGACATCAAGCTCATCCCGGAAGTGCCCCAACAAAAGAATATTACATACAAATGAATTTTACATGAATGAAAATAAAAACCCTCATCTCACATAAAACCCCCGGCTATTCAGAACACGACGATCCAATATAACATATCACAGCAACACATAATATCACATATCATCAACGTAAGTAAGTATGCATACACCGATCGTCGTTGATGTATAGCAACGAAGACCGGCAATACAACTACATACTACACTTACGGTCACAGAAAAGAAATTGTAAAACTACAATATTTGGAATCTACAATCACTTTAGACATCGTAAATCCGAAATATCACATACTTCGCATTTCATGCCTAACTATATGAATTCCACATATTGTATCACATTCCAGATAAATAGACAGTATTAAACTTTCCGATCGGATAATCAAATACCAAAGATTTCCTAAATAGCTCAACACTTGAGCGGAGTTCAAATAATCCAAGAATGTGTCACATTACCGATGATCCAGCCGTAGAAGGGTCAAGCCAACGCCTCACATGTGGCACGCCGTAATGCCCCAAACTCTAAGGTCTAGAGGCAGTTCAGACAGTCACATAATCGAGTTAAGGTTTGTGTTCTTCTAGAGGGTCCACCGCGTAACTTGTACGTTTTTCCGAAAGATTTAAACCCGAGAAAAATTCAACACTTGAAAGTTTTTCATGCCGGGAAAAAGTGAGTTAATGATATCCGTTCGAACATTTTAGCAGTTTCTAAATATCCGGAAAACATAACGAAATTAAATATTCCGATCGAATCAACGAATACAAAATAATCCCCAGAACACTCAACACTTGAGTCGGGTTAAAAATACCCAGAAAACTAAACTTTCAGCTACGGTCATTACTATGCTAAAACGAGTGCATAAGTCTTCTGTACTGCCGCGGATCCGCGGTCCAAGCGCCGTACGGCCGCGGTTTTGCTGCGGTTTGTACGGTTTATGCGCTCATTTTTCACTGTAATGCTTATATTACCCTGTTGATTTTTTTAGGTATTTTTAATTCAGAAAAATCACAGTTTTTAAAAAATGTCCAGAGAGGGGGTCGTTTTGACGTTTCGGGGTTCGTTCGGAGTTTTAACTTCGTATACACGTCGCCTAATGCTCTAGCTAATCTCTGATACCACTGTAGGGTTCCTAGGCACTCTTGTGAGGGTTCATAAGGCATCAACCATGCCCGAATAAAATTTTAGACGTGCCGAACAACCCAAAGCCGGGATCTTCGCTAGATTATTAGGGTTTAACATGCAAGTAAACATCTTTACAACTAAGTGTGAGGGATTACAACCTTTGTAGTCCGCTCCTTTGCTTCATAAGCTCCGAGTAGAAGTCCCTTCGCTGCGATCCACGATCTCCCGGACTCAAGAGAGGCTCCACGACTTGTACGATCCATGCTAGCTTGTAGTGTTCCTATTCTCCGATGATCTACGTCGAAATTGCTATAACTCAAGCTCTCTCACACTAATGAGGTGAACACCATAATCTAATAGGCTAGATTAGATGAGGGTGATGGAGTAGTATTTATGCTATCTTTTTATATCAAATTCTCACATGAAAATATCACAAAAGGAAAAACTAGTAAGCTTTCTCAAAGCTCAAAAGAGAAGAAGATGATCACAAATGAGTTAATCCTTTTGTGATGAATAATGAAATGAATATATGAATTAATAATGCAACCATGGTTTAGGATGACAAGGATAACTCTTGTAGAGAATTAACTAGGGCTAGGGTTTGGTTGGGTTAAAGAATGAGTCATAGAAAAATATCAACCATAATATCTAACTCATGACAAAAGGAATTTGCTTCTAGAAGGTGCATGAAGCAACTAACCCTAATCAAACCCTAACCTTGTTTAATCTCCACTAAACATGTTCCATTATTAATCATATCATGTTACAATAATATATATCTTATATATATTATATATATTTGTAACAAAAGAAAATAATACAATTAACATGTATAGCATATATATCAATGTATTATCCGGTGAGAAAATGAAATAATAAAGCGAACCAATTTTAGATAATGTAATACAATATATCATATATATTATTATATATTAAATCATCGAATCAACACTTGATCCGACAATCCGTCTATATCGAATATAACCGACTAATATATCATGTACCAATTCATCGAATCAACACTTGATCCGATGACCCGGTTCATATCTAAATATCGCGAGAATATAATACGGTATCTCATATCGCATTATCCTCGGTCCTGCACATATCACATATGTGCCTCTACTCCGTTTTGCCAAAGCCAAGAAACCTCTGTGTAGGACTCTAAAGAATCGTCAATATGCCGGTAGCAGGTGATGATCATATCAAACACCCACAAGCTGCAAGCGGTCAGCTAAACGTAACAGCCACCCAGGTATTGAGCGATCAGAAGATCAACAAGCTAGCCTGTACGTTCTCCTGTGAATCCACTCAGTAACACTCCCGTACAGTCCGGTCTCTTTGTCTGATATGTCGCATATCAAGTCTAGGGGTGGTTTATGTCGGACCCCAGTAACCGATAAGTCGTGTCAATGTGAGGCTCATAAGAGGTCGAGAAACTACTGGTAACACTTACCAGTAAAACTCTATATCAGCCCTAGCCAAGGACTTCCAGTTATAGCCAATCGAACACAGCACAACATCAACTCCCTATACCGGGAGAGACGAATCCCCTCCTATCGCTCATTGCCTCCATGTAATTCAGGACTGCACACAAAAGCCACCGTTTTGCACGCTCTCTTAGACGTGGTAAGGTAGAAATCAAAGCACAGTGCGAATCATACAAGACTCTATTACGATCTCGGGTCTACAGACTACCATGTACCAGTGTCACCGGAGAACTGCCATCTGACGTGTAGTATATCACCATCTGGGAGTTCTCGACGAGTCCGTCCAGTGTACCCAGTCTCCACTGAGCACCCGTACACTATCCTTGATGTCAAACACCGATGGATATGGGATCATCCATCGCCCATCATATGGGTCAAGATGCGTATACGCTAGTCTACTCTGGTGTATCGATGCCCTGTCTCGATATTCCCTCGACTAAGAACAGTTATAGGATGTACTCATCGACTACCGTGGCCCCACTAGTATGATCTCATCATAGTCCCAGTAGTCGAGTACAAATCCTAAGGGCTTTATCAACATGTGAGAGTAAGACAGTAAACCAATACAAGTCAACATGTTAAGATAAAGTGAAACCAAATAGCATACTATCATGACGAGCAAGAAAGTCCTCTCTATATATATCCAAGCATCCATTATAATATACATCATATGTACAACAGTGGCCTCTAGGGCATATACATAACTAACAACTGCATCTTAACAAGAAGATCCGCAGGTGAGTAGAATTATATCTACGGGGGAAGTCGGGTGGATGGCGTATAGCACCCCCGCAAGTTTTGATGGAAACCGATTTATAGAATATGGTTAAGGAAACCTAGATTAGAAAACTATGGATAGGGTTAGAAAGATAGTTAGAGATGATATGAATGATTGAATATATATATCGAGATATGAGATGAAAGCTATAGGGATATAACTCTTTGACATGATATGATAGAAACGATGTCTCAAATTGATAAATAAGGATATGAAAAGTGAATGTGAATCACGATATATAGATGTTTAGTTGCACTAGATTAAGTATAAGATTTTAGGGGCTTGTAATGAGATAAGATAATACGAGCGGATATGATTGATATAGGATATGAAACGAGATGTATAAGGATATGACATGAGATCGATGAATATGACGAGATTGAGATATATGTGTTATGAGATCGGTCAAATAAGATAAATATATATAAAATGATTTGATGTGAGATATTGATGTGATGAAAAGAGTATATGATGTGATGTGATGACTTGATATGTCGTTATACAGATACGAGTCGATATGAGATAATTGAGACCTTTATCGGTCCAATGATATGAGATTTATATGGATGTGACCTGAGAGATAGGTCTATATATGGATAATGATGTGGATCATGAGTGATATATCGTACGAGACGTTAGATCTGTACCCTCATTTTCTTATAGGTTGATAGGATCCCTAATAGTAAATGCCGTCGTACAATGGATACCGTACGTGATGAGTTTTACTTGATGATTGATCCGTACCCTTGACTAGAGGATACCGTACGATGGATTATACCGTATGTGATGTTGTGAAGCTGGATGCCGATTGATAGATTCACCGACTCGAATATGTGATAGAGACGTATACCTTATAGCATCGCGCTTACTTATTACTTTATGCTACGTTTATGTTATTCTCATTTCATTACATATACCTGTGCTAGTACACCTACACTATTATCGATGATGCGTATATTACACTTACACAGATTGGCAAGCTCACACACTTCATCATCGATAATTGCTATATCACTTACACAGTAGAATTGCCACATCATTATGATATGTTGCATGATATACGGATATGCTCACATTCCTGTTATACATTCATATACATCATGCTTTACGATTATATGCATTGAGATGCTGTTTTCATGAGATTTCTTGATTTGAGAACCGTGGTTATTTCAAAAGAAAGTATATATTGTTTTAAAAACCCGGTTTCTCTTGATATGATATTTCAGTGCATCCACCATGCATTTTCTCAGTTCTGAGACATGTGATAGAAACCCAATTCGAGGAGGTGGATGATCCGTTTGCAGGTTCATGGTAGACCCAGTATAGTACCCCAGGGCAAGAAATGGTTTTTGTAATGTAGACAATAAGCCTGGCAGAGGGACTACTACCTACCGGTGATATTATTTGGACTCGGCGGTTATCCGAAGGATACCGACCGGAGTCATGAGATGATACGGGCTGATCCATTCTGCCAGAGCCCGAGGGCCGATCCGGACAGACGGAGCCCGTGGGCCGATCCGGACTGACGGAGCCCGAGATATGAGGATTTACGTGTCGATGTTGGACACGAGTTTCATAATGTTTCGAGTGTCGATATTGGACACTCAGGTTCCATGATTTTGATGTGTCATTGATGGACACAAGTTTATTTATATCATCATATTTACATGCATATGCTTTCAAGATATTTACATGCATGATGTTGTTGTGTCATTGGTTGACACGTGGATGAGCTCCACATGCATACAGGCATTGATTATATGGTTGGATGATAGCCGCATGCAGATAGGCATTGATTATATTGTTGGTACATATGCAGATACGGTCACCCTAGATATCATAGTATTACCCTTATGATATAGTTGACCTAGGAATTGTTGTTTATTTCGATTTCTACCTGATGATGTTTACTACTCACATATTGGTAACTCACCCCAGTAGTGCCACAGTTCTTGCAGGTTGAGCGCATGGGTCAGTAGCGGCATCACCGGCACAGCTTGTTTTCGGGTGATTTGCTTTGGTAGGTGGTATATGTTGGATCGTACCACTCTTGCATTATTATTTCTATTGTATCTAGTCAACTCCATCAATCAGAAACTAGTATTTGTATAAATAGTAAGATTTAGCAAGACTTGTAGTTGCGAGACTTGAGCGATGGGTTATATGTTCGCTTGGTGGGTTTGATGTCTTTATTTACTTTATTCTTTGTGGTGATCTTCGCCGTTCGGTGTCGTATACATATATACTGTCTTGCGTGGTTGTGATTCCGCCGATTGGCGAAGAGCTAGCTCCCGCTTGGGGATGTCTTTATCTTTATTATGTATATATGGTTTTGGATCAAAATATACAAAGGAGGTGTTGCCCAAATTTTTAAAAGACGAAACATGTTTTTCAACTAGTAAATCCACTTGCATTTTTATGTTCCATTGTTTTTGCATTTAAGAAAAAAACTTTTGATTTCATCATACCTTTATTACAAAACTTCACCTCTTTTATTTTCTTAAAAAGGTTTAGATTGCTGGGCTTCGGCTTACTTAATTTACATTGCGCCTTTAGACGTTATGTGATTTAAGTGCCGGTCACGAACTAGATTTCGGGTCATGACAGAAAGCTCACTAGCTTTTCTCAAGGTGATGAAATATTGTGAGAAAAATAAATCTAAAGTGAGCCCAATTCCTACTTCATCATTCTCTACTATATTAGCCATTTAGTTTAGGGTGTTTGCTTCACTAAACCCTAATTCAGTGATGAGATAGCAAGAGCTTGAGTCTCCTCGACGTAGATCATCTTCGGCCTGGATGAATTTTCGAGCAAGCTTGTTCATTTCTTCAGGTGAACCCTTACTAGAGTTCGGATGTTCACTACTTGGAGCGAAGGGACTACTACACGGAGCTTTAGAAGTGAAGGACCGGTCTACAAAGGTTGTATTCTTTATTCACTTAGATATAAAGTTGTTTATATTGCATGTTTGTCTAAATCTCTAGATAAGATTCTGGGGTTTGGGTTCTTTAGTACGGCAAAAATTTGAAAACGGCTTGGACGATACCTCCCGAAACCTTACTGTCGCGCTACGTACCATACAATAGCTGAATGACACCAACTATATTTTGGGGATCCAGATCTATCGTGAAAGATCAAAGAGGATAGTGGGACTTTCACAGTCAATGTACAACAACACCATAGTAAAATATTTTGTATCAACGATTCTAAAGCGCAGTAGACTACCGGCTTGTCACGGAATCACCGTCTCCAAAGTGATGTCTCTCAAGACTGTTTTGAAAGGGCTCGCTATAACATTTCAGAAAAGTAAAATATTATTTTTGTGAATTTAGATAATTGAATAATAAATATTATGAATATTTTAATGTACGGAGATTAATTTTAACGAAAGGGGTATAATTATATACCAGTAGTTTGGAAAATATTCGGGAATTCATAAAAACTATTGATTTTGAAAGGGGTTATAAGATTGGAGCATTCATAGATTTTTTATAATTAATTATATTCCATGTTAATGCTAAACTCGATTAATTTTCAATAATCGTGCATTAAACTTGATTTTTTTTGCATGTGACATGAACCATGTCATATTGCTAACACTTGTTACATTTCTTTTATTGCTTCAAAACCATGCACCATTTCATTATTATTTAGTTTTGGTTTTGTTGGAAATTTAAAAAGAAAAGAAAATGAATATAGTATTGAGGTATGGGCAAGAGAGAGAGAGGATGAGGGGTCATTGACCATGGCCATTTCTTCTCCTCTTCATTATCTTCATACTTCTTCTCCTTCACCTCCATGGCTGCCCTCTTCTTCCCCTTCCTCTAATTCCTCACCATAACCTCATTTCCACATCAAAACATCTTGTTCCCTTCATAAAAAAGATGCACAAGCTCACTACAAGCATGGGGAACCAAGAAAGTTGGGATTTTGGACACTTGGGGAAACTCAAGAAAATTCTTGAGTTGCCAAATGAGGTAATTCTTCCACCATTAGAGTAATAATCTATTTCCTTTAGCATCCATATTAGTTTAGAAGTGTTTATGTGAGGTTTAGTGAGGTTTGAAAATTTCTAAATGAAGTCAAGGGATTCTTGAGTTGTAATGGTGCAATTGTGTTGTAATTGGTGACTACTACCCCCTTTGGTATTTAAACGAAGACCAAGACAGAAACTAAACCCAAAATACGAGTTAGATATCGAAATGTTAGTTTTATGTATAAATTGTGGGTGCAGGGAATCTGGAGTGACCTGAGACCATTACTAGAAAATCTAGTAACTCTACTGACCTAGAATTAACACTAGGAGACCACCCAGAAAAGACGAGACCCTAACCCCCACACTTAGCCGAGCAAGACGGTTTTCAAGGTGGTATGGCCGGCCAAATGGTCGTATTTGGTGTCTAGGTGGGTTCGGTAGCTCCATACTTCTTATACAACCTTACTGTACTGCTAGTTTAGCCTTATCTCACCTGAACTAAAATCTGGAGCATGTTTTCAAAGTTGCTGTTTTAGTTTCATGGTTTTCAATAACTTAGTTTTGGTATTCGAACTGTGGATTCGACCGTTGGACGTTTGTACATCAACGACGAGGGATTTATGATTGTTTTCATATGCGTAGGCTATAGGTTCTAACCTATAGGAACTTCACATGTCGTTTTGGTTGCGAATCGGATTTTAATGCGATACGATATGTTATGACATGTAGGTACCTCCGCGTGAACTTCGGGACGACAAGCAAGAGCATGGCGGCATCGACTTCGGCAAGAAAGGATCAAAGTGAGTAAATGTATATCTACGGGGGAAGTCGGGTGGATGGCGTATAGCACCCCCGCAATTTCGTAAGATATGAAGTGTTTATATATATATATATATATATGTATGTATGTATGTATGTATGTATGTATACATATGTGTTGTTGCGAGATACCTATACTTAGCCAGAAAGATTTTAGGTGAGCATGGGTTAGTTTTAGTGTAATTAGAAGAAAACGTTTTTAGTTAGTTTCTTAGTCGCGAACCCTAGAATAAGGTTGACACACACACGCATGCACACACGTGATATGTTTTGGTGTATATGATATATGTGTGTGTATATATATATATATATATGTATATGGATGCGTTGCTACAAATATACATATATACATATACATATACATGTATGATAAGGATAGTATATGATACTCGAAGAAGAGTCGATATGATCGGGCCTGATGCCATGAGATCGGTTATGTGATTTGGGTTATGTTATGATATACTACATGATAGTATAATGGATCGATGGGCGATGTATTTTATTCACACGCGGATATATGTTTGGTGGTATCGGAATGTACTAGACTTTAGATCAGTACCCTAATTCAGGATATGATAATAATGATACCAGATAGATAATGAGTTATATGTGATATTGACCGGTACCCCGATTTGGGATGTCATACGATGGATTTGTACCGTACGATGTATAAATATGATGATTGATCCGCACTCTTGACTCGAGTATGTCGTATTATATATTTTATCGTACGTGACGCTATTGAGGCGGGATCAATGACTACTAGATATATCGACTCGGACTTAGGTGGATTTCCTTACCCTTTCGTTTAGTCTCTCAGCTTCGTCCTGTAGTTTACTTGGTAGATGTTAGACCGGGCTCGAGTCATACTTATTTTTAGAAACTAACGAATCGTGGGTATTTTCAAAAGGCAACCAGGGGGATATCACGGATTTTCAAAGGGCGTACCTTTTCTTAAAAACATCGTAGCCCCTATTTTCTAAAAACCACGATTCGTGCTATTTCAAATACCAAAAATGTATGACTCGTATATTCACATGTATATTCTTCATTATTGCGATTACTATTCACTCTCCGTTTATTCATGTTGTTCATATTGCATTGCATGCTTATACCTGCGTTTTCTTTAGCTATTATAAACCTATGTTGTCAAGACACTAGCACCATTACCGATGATGTGTATGTCTACGAACACTTGCTTGCCGGCTCACACACATCATCATCGGTAATTTCCATGTCATGTACACTTTAAAGAACATTACTTCATCTGCATAATTGCTAGCTGGTAGTTCGACTTAGTACCAGTACGTTTGCTTTCATATGCTAGTTTTGATATCGCATTTCTTACTTAGACATTCATGCATATATATATATATATATATATATATATATATATGTTCATTTGTCATGAAATATTATAGGGTTTTATGCCGGTAATTCACTGTTATTGACTCTTGATGATGAGATTCGGATTTTTCCATGAGATTTCTGGATTTGGAGAAACCGCAAGGATTTATAAACTTATTATCATTTCTGAAGATAGAAATTTGCGGCTTTGTCATGATATAATATTTATGATGTCCACCATGAGTTTTCTCGATTCTTGAGCGGTATCGTACATCCGATTCGAGGTAAGGGGAAGGACCGTCTGCGGGTGCATGGTGGACCCGGTGCGGTACCCCGGGGCAAGAGGGATGTATAAAAAGGCATTGAGTCCGATAGGGGAGCACTACCGACCGGTGATTGTATGGGAACTCGACGGATATCCGAAGGATACCGTTCGAAGTTATGAGAGAGATGGATATGGGTCAATCCCGACTATGCGGAGCCTATGGGCCGATCCTGATCAAGCGGAGCCCGAGATTTTGAGTTTTATATGTCGCTATTAGACACGTGTTTCATGATGTTTCGAGTGTCGGTGATGGACACTCAGGTTTTATCATGATTTTATGTGTCGTTGCTGGACACACGTTGGATGATGCATTCATACATGATACGCATTGATATACTATTATTCATGACACAGACACGAGTACTTGACATCACACTTATGAGATACTGATTCCTTTCTTGTATTTTTGAGTATATTTATTGTATGACCTAGGATAAAGTCATACATGTGATTTCTGCTCAGTGATGTCTTCTACTCACGAGTTGGCAACTCACCCCCGTTGTGCCACAGTTTCTTGCAGGTTTTTCCATAAAGGTTTCGTTGCGGCTTGCTGGCACACTGCTTCCTTCCCGGTGATTGCTATGGTAGGTGGGTTCACTTGCATCATGACCACCGTTATATTTTTATTTGTATTCAGTTGTATCTAGTATACTCCATCAACCAGACTTGTATATTTGATAGACTTAGAAGACCAGTTGTATATTCTTTCGACCTTAGAGTCGCACTTGTATTATTATGTTTTCTTGAGGTTGATGGTTTTCGTTCTGAGTTTTGATCCTCGCCCTTCGGTGTTGTATATTATATTGCTTGCGTGGTTTTTTCCGCCAATTGGCGAAGAGCTACCTCCCGCTTGGGGATGCCTTTATTTATTATGTATATTGTGCATGTTTGTAACCGTTTGGGGCCAGTATTTACAAAGGAGACTCTGCCGGATTTTTCGGGAAAATACGATGTTGCTTTTAAATATTTAATGACACTTATTTTGTTAAAATCACTTGTTTTGAAACAAGTTTTCCTTCACTTCTTCTTTAAATGGTTTAGATTTCTGTGCTTTTGGCTTACTTGAATTAGGTAGGGTCCTATAGGCTTCACATGATTCAAGTGTCAGTCACGTGCTATTTCGGATCATGACAAAGTTGGTATCAGAGCGCTAGGTTTACCTTGGTTCGAGTCTAGGTTTGACTATGCGGAGTCTAGGGCGTATATATATATGTATATATATATATATATATTCGGAACCTAGACTTGACCTTATGGAACATAGACTAGGTCGAAGGGGTATTAGACCCGAACTTTCATCGCATAGGTTGACCTTGGTTGATGGAGTAGGTGACTTAAGTAGAGTGGCGTACCGTGTGTATGTTCCACGACATACTTACGATACGCTACTTCGCTTAAGAAGCCATCGGATGTACATTTCTTAAGCATTGTATTTCTATTTATTCTTATGATCTATCCTCATCGATATAGGATTATAGTTTCTATTACCACGATTACACAGGCTGTCACGACTCGAAATATTAGCTCGTGACCAGCACTTAAATCACGCAACGTCTAAAGGCGTAACGTAATTTAAGTAAGCTGAAACCCAGAAATCTAAACCTTTTTAAGAAAATAAAAGAGGTGAAGTTTTGAAATAAAGGTATAAGGAAATCAAGTTTTCTTAATGCATAGAAAAGGGACATAAAAATACTAGTGAAAATTTCTAGTTTGAAAACATATTTCGCCTCTTAAAAATTTGGGCAGCACCTCCTTTGTACATTTTGATCTAAAGCCACCAATACATAATAATGATAAGGGCATCCCCAAGCGGGAGCTATTTTTTCGCCAAACGGCGGATCACGACCACGCAAGACAGCATATATAAGTATACGACGCCCAACGGTGAAGATCAACACCAAAAATAAAGAATAAAGCGAGATATCAACCCAAAAGGCGAACATAAAACCCATCGCTCAAGTCTCGCAACTACAAGTCTTACTAAGTCTCATTACTTATATAATTACTAGTTTTGACTGATGGAGTTGACTAGATACAATATAAAATACAAATACAAGAGTGGGTACGATACAAATGTCCCACCTACCAAAGAAATCACCCGAAAGCAACTGTATGCCAGCGATGCCACTACTGATCCATGCGGTCAACCTGCAAGAACTGTGGCACAATGGGGGTGAGTTGCCAACTCGTATGTAGAAAAAATATCAACAAATAGAAATCGAATAAACAACGACTCCTAGGTCAACTATATCATGAAGGTAATACTATGATATCTAGGGTGACCGTATCTGTATATGTGCCAACACTAATATCATTGTCAATCAGTATGTGGATATCATCCAACAATATAATCAATGTCTGTATGCAAGTGGATCCCGTCCACGTGTCAACCAATGACACAACAACATCATGCATGTAAATATCATAAAAGAAGATGCATGAAAGTATGAGGATATAATCAACGTGTATCCCTCGCGACACAACAAAATCATGGAACCTGAGTGTCCAGCATCGACACTCGAAACATCATGAAACCCGTGTCCAGCATCGACACGTAAATCCTCATATCTCGGGCTCCGTCAGTCCGGATCGGCCCTTGGGCTCCGTCTGCGGGATTGGCCCGCGTGCTCCGACAGAACGGGTTAGCCCAATATCCATCTCTCGACCCGATCGGTATCCTCCAGATAACCGCCAGGCCTAACCAATCACCGATAGGTAGTAGTCCCTCTGCCAGGCTCATCGTCTTCCCCACGATCTTCTCGCCCCGGGATAACATACCGGGTCCACTATGAACCCGCAAACGGATCATCCAACTCCTCGAATCGGGTTTCACATATCACACGTCTCAGAACCGAGAAAACGCATGGTGGACGCACTGAAATATCATATCAAGAGAAACCGGGTTTTTAAAAACAATACATACTTTCTTTTAAAATGACCACGGTTCTCAAATCCAAAAATCTCATGAAAACAGCATATCTTAATGCATATAATCGTAAAGCATGATGTATGCGACATATAACAGAAATGTAAGCATATCAGTATATCATGTAATCATGGAACAGTAATATGCACATATCGAGGGAAAACCACTCTTTTAAATGAATCCAGTTTTAAAATATATCCTGCGGTTTCCGAATTCTCCAAAGACCAATACAACATCTGTCACGACCCGAAATATTAGCTCGTGACCAGCACTTGAATCACGTAACGTCTAAAGGCGTAACGGAATTCAAGTAAGCTGAAACCCAGAAATCTAAACCTTTTAAGAAAATAAATGAGGTGAGGTTTTGAAGTAAAGGTATAATGAAATCGAGTTTTCTTAATGCAAAGAAAAGGAACATGAATGATGCAAGTAAAATCTACTAATTGAAAACATGTTTCGTCTTTTAAAAATTTTGGCAGCACCTCCTTTGTATATTTTTATCCAAAACCACAAATACATAGTAAGAATAATGGCATCCCCAAGCGGGAGCTAGCTCTTCGCCAAACGGCGGATCACAACCACACAATACAGTATAAATAAATATACGATGCCTAACGGCGAAGTTCACCACAAAAATATAAAGAAATGAGCAAGATATTGTAGGGTTGCTAGGCACGCACACAAGGGTCTACGAGGCATCAACCATGCCCGATTTAAAAAATAGCCGTGCCGAACCACCCGAAGCCGAATCTTTAAACTAGGGTTTAGGCGAAAACAAGTATGTTAAACAGTTTAACACTAAGTGTGAGAGATTACAACCTTTGTAGATCCGGTCCTTCACTTCTAAAGCTCCGTGTTGAAGTCCCTTCGCTGCGATCATCGTGTTCCGGACTCTCGAGAGGTTTCACGAAGAGAAAGATGCAGTCTTGCTTCCGATCTTCGATACAAAGATGATCTACCTTGAAGTTTCGTTAACACAAGCTAACACTCATAATATGAAGTGAACATCCTCATCTAAATGGCAAGGATAGATGAGAATGACGAATTAGGATTTTTGCATTCTTTTATTATCTTTTTCTCACACTCATTCATCACTTGGAAAAAGCTAGTAAGCTTTTTCATGGAAGAAAGAAGAAGGAATAAGAAGATGAATGAATATCATAGAATCCTTTTGTGATGAATAATGCAAAGATGATAATGATGAATAATGCAACCATGGTTGAATAAACCATTGTCGAGAATTAACCAAGGCTAGGGTTTGGGTTAGGTTAAGAATGAGTCACCGCAAAATATCTTTCACAAAACAAAACTAAACCTTCTAGAATCATCTAGAAAGGTTAACCATAATCCAAACCCTAATCATGTTTAAACTCCACTAAACATGTTGCATTAGTTATCATATCATGTTATAATATTATATATCACATATATAATATTTATCGTAACAAAATAAAATAATACATTTAACATATATCGCATATATATCAATGTATTACCCGAGTGAGAAAAAGAATCTTTTAGTGAGCAAATATTAGTTAATGTAATTTAATATATCATATATATTATTATACATTAAATTATCGAATCAACACTTGATCCGACAATCCGGCTATATCGCATATAACCGACTAATATTTATCCGTACCGATTCATCGAATCAACACATGATCCGATGACGCGGCTGATATCAAATATCACGAGAATAGAACACGGTATCTCATATCGTATTATCCTCGGTCCCGCACATATCACATATGTGCTCCTATTCCGTTTTGCCTGAGCCAAGAAACCTCTGTGTAGGACTCTAAAAAATCGTCAATACGCCGGCAGTAGGTGATGATCATATCAAACACCCACAAGCTGCAAGCGGTCAGCTAAACGTAACAGCTACCCAAGTATTGAGCGCTCAGAAGATCAACAAGCAAGCATGTAGATTCTCCTGTGAATCCAATCAGTAACACTCCCGTACAGTCCGGTCTCGGATATGTCGCATATCTCACCTAGGGGTGGTAAACGTCAGACCCCAGTAGCTTGATAAGTCGTGTGGATATAAGGTCTATAACAGTTCGAGAAACTACTGATAACACTTACCAGTAAATCTCAGCAAGCCTGGCCAGGGATTTCCGGTTATAACCAATCGAACACAGCACAACATCAACTCCCTATACCGGGAGAGACGAATCCCCTCCTATCGCTCATTGCCTCCATGTGATTCGGGACTGTACCCAAAATCCACCTTTTTGCACGCCCTCTTAGATGTAGTATGATGGAAATCAAAGCACAGTGGGAATCACACAAGACTCTATGACGATCTCGGATCAACAGACTACTCTGTACCAGTGTCACCGGAGAACTGCCATCTGACGTGAGGTATAATACCATCTGTGAGTTCTCGGCGAGTCCGTCCAGTGTACCCAGTCTCCACTGAGCACCCGTACACCATCATTGATGTCAAACACCGATGGATATAGGATCATCCATCGCCCATCATATGGGTCAAGATGCGTATACGCTAGTCTACTCTGGTGTATCGATGCCCTGTCTCGATACACCCTCGACTAGGAACAGTTATAGGATGTACTCGTCGACTACCGTGGCCCCACTAGTATGATCTCATCATAGTCCCAGTAGTCGAGTACATATCCTAAGGGCTTTATCAACATGTAATATAGAGACAATCAAAGTACATGTTAAGATAAAGTACAACCAGATAGCATACTATCATGTCGAGCAAGAAAGTCCTCCCTATATATGTCCAAGCATCCATTACAATATATATCGTATGTACAGTAATGGCCTCTAGGGCATACATATAACTAACAATCTCCCACTTGCACTGGGGCCATCTGTTGTGGTATCGCATACCCAACAATTAGCTGCGGTTGAAGTATCTCATACTCAACCATCCCATAAAAAGTCACTACTGGGAAAAAGACCTTTGTGAGTGGATCCGCGCTGTTGTCCTCTGTGTCTACTCTCCTAACCTCGATCTCCCTGGAGATCAACTATCTCCATGATCAGGTGATACTGCCTAAGAATTATATCTGGATTTCAGATGGGACGGTAGTTCCTTGGCTAAAGTCACAACTCCATTGTCACACAATGGTAGGAACGAAGTTCATCTCATGAACTTATATGTATCCAGACTGCCTCTTTGGTAGCATCCTTGGTAACGATGTATCTTTCCTTTAATCGTCTAGTATGTCACGGTATCTAGCTTGGAACTCTTCCAACATACCGTCCCTCCACTGAGGGTAAAGACAATGCCTGCGACTGATATTCAGTCGTCCTTATCACCCTGGAACCTTTCCAGTGATTCTCCCCAGGATCGATTGATACCATCTCACTACAACTAGTAAGTATCCTAACATCTAATTAGATCTATCTCATAGATCCAAAACCCAGGATTTAGGAGGTATCACTTTGATCCTATATGGAGAATCCTTGTGATAAGCGGAGATTGACCGAGCGTAGCATAGGAAACTCCTTCCCTATCAAGAGTATGTCATACACGTACACTATGAGGATCACCATCATACTCTCTACTGCCTTTTTGTATATACAAGGTCCATCTACCATTTTGATGAAGTCAAACTCTTTGACTACCACATCAAAACAGATGTTCCAACTCCGCGATGCCTCCTATATCATATAAAACATCTTGCATACGTTTCTGCTGCCCCCACTATCTACGAAGCCCTCTGGCTGTGTACTTATAGACACTCTCTTCTAGAACATCATTTAGAAAAGCAGTCATGACACCCAACCACCACATATCGTGGTCATGGCATGTAGCCGTGGCAAGTAGGATCTGGATAGACTTAAGCATAGCTTTGAAAATCTCAACTTTTCCATGTACACCAAGTAATCTTCTCAAGATATACTTGCTCCTGATGGGGATTTAACCCTTCAAATAAAGTAACCAAAGTCCATACTTTGTTGGTGTATAAGGATTCCATCTTAGATCGATAAGCATCCAGCCATTCTTACAGAGTCCCACTACTGATGACCAGCTCGAAACTAGTTGGGTCATCGTCTCATGATGCAATCCTCGCTCCCACTGTCATAGAGAAATGTTAGTTATATGTATGCCCTAGAGGCCATTACTATACATAGGATGTATATTGTAGTGGATGCTTGGACATATATAGGGAGGACTTTCTTGCTCGACATGATAGTATGTTATCTGGTTACTCTTTACCTTATCATGTACACTGATTGTCTCTCTGTTACATGTTGGTAAAGCCCTTAGGATGTGTACTTGACTACCTGGACTATGATACGGATCATACTAGTGGGGACATGGTAGTCCATAAGTACATCCTTCAAGGTCCCTAGTCGTGGGTGTATCGAGACAGGGCATCGATATACCAGTGTAGACTAGCGTAGACCTTCTCGACCCATACAGATGGGCGATGGATGATCCCATATCCATTGGTGTTTGACATCAGAGATGATATACGGGTGCTCAGTGGAGACTGGGTACACTGGACGGACTCGCCGAGAACTCCCAGATGGTATTATACCTTACGTCAGATGGCAGTTCTCTGGTGACACTGGTACAGAGTAGTCTGTTGACCCGAGATCGTCATAGAGTCTTGTGTGATTCCCACTGTGCTTTGATTTCCACCTTACCACGTCCAAGAGGGCATGCAAAACGGTGGTTTTTGGGTACATTCTCAAATCACATGGAGGCAATGAGCGATAGGAGGGGATTCGTCTCTCCCGGTATAGGGAGTTGATGTTGCGCTGTGTTCGATTGGCTATAAACGGAAATCCCTGGCCAGGGTTGCTGAGATTTACTGGTAAGTGTTACCAGTGGTTTCTCGAACTGTTATAGACCTCATATCGACACGACTTATCGAGCTATTGGGGTCTGACGTTTACCACCCCTAGGCGAGATATGCGACATATCAGATGAACAGACCGGACTGTACGGTAAGTGTTACTGGTTGGATTCACAGGAGTATGAGCGGGCTTGCTCGTCGATCTTCTGATCGCTCAATACCCGGGTGGCCGTTACGTTTAGCAGACCGCTTGCGGCTTGTGGGTGTTTGATATGATCATCACCTGGTGCCGGCGTATTGACGAGTCTTTAGAGTCCTACACAGAGGTTTCCTGGCTCAAGCGAAACGAAATAGGAGCGCATATGAGATATGTGCGGGACCGAGAATAATACCAGTATGTGATACTGGATTCTATTCTCGCGATTTGTATCATCGGCAGGTTATATGTGATATAGCCCGGTTACCGAATCAAGTGTTGATTCGATACATTGATACACTTGATATGAGTCGATTATATGCGATATGACCGGATCATTAAATCAACTGTTGATTTAATGATTTGATGTATAATTATATATTTGATATATTACTTTACATTAACTATTATTTGTTCACTTAAGATTGATTTTCTCACTTGATGTGCACATTGTATATATGATATAGTTTTGTGCACTAGATTGTATCATGTTTGATGATACATGCAAACTTGGGTGTGTGTGTGCTTTAAACTATGATTAGGTTAATGGTTAGGGTTTGTTTTATTTATTTATTTATTCATTTTGGAAAGGATAAAATGGTGGTTTTCTTTTCTTTCTTTGCTTGAAGCTTCTTGAAGCTTCAAAGCATCTTTGAAAGTCTACCATTTTGTCTTTATCCCAAACCTAACCATTCAACTAAACTATAGTTTATTCTCTACACTAAACCATGGTTTCTAATATGATAAGAATGACTTTATTTACTTTTTCCATAATCTTATCATATTCTTTTTCTTCTTCTTCTTCTTCTTCAAGAAGAAAGAAGCTTGCTAGCTTCAATGGTGACTTGAGAAAAAGAGTGAGAAATCCAATTCTAAAGTGAACCCACTTCCTATTTCTTCATCCTCTACCACTTGCCAAGTAGTATAGGGTGTTTTCTTCACAAGTTTCATGGCTTGGTGAAATTGGAGCTTGATCTTGTGTTGCCTCGACGTAGATCATCTTCGGAATCAAAGTCGACGACCTAGCCCGACCAAGTAACTGTAGGAGAACCCCGTCGCCGAAAGCATCCGTTCGGGTGCTCGCGGCAGCGGTGTTCCGCCTTGGTGCACTTCGTCGACGGCATCGGGGGTGCGGCCGTCTGCTAAAGTTTGCGACGAGCATTCGATCAGGATGTCGGGAATCTTGTTGAATTGCCCGACTTGATATTGAAAAGAGTTTTCGATAAATGAGACTAAAATGCGGGGTTTATAATTGTTAGGCATGCGATGTCTATGCAGGTTGCGGATTCCAACTGTTGTAGTTTTACACTTTCTTTTCTGTGACCGTAAGTGTAATATGTGATATCACCGGTTTCGTTGCTATATGTCAATGACAATTGGGATGCGCATATTTACTTACGTTGATGACATGTGATGTTATGTGTTGCTGGATATGTTATATTGGATCGTCGTGTTTGAATAGCCGGGGGGGTTTTTCTGTGAGATGAGTGTTTTTCATTTTCATTCATGTAAAAACTTGTATGTAATATTCTTTTATTTGGGCACTTCCAGGTTGCGGAAGATGTCACCTTTTGTATATTATTTACTTTTCCGCACTAGGATTGACCCAAGGAGGAGGGCACAAGTAACCGGGTTCTGGAGTCCAGTGGGAGACCAACTCGAGGAGTCGAGTTCGGGTCTTCTAACTCCAGAATTGGTAGGGTTGCTTGCCGCTCTCATAGGGGTCTAGGGATGTGGGTTTGGCTATTCATCGCGACCGTGGAATCCATGTTTTATACTGGCTCGTATTGAAAACACGGACGTCCTAGTATATCCAATGTTTCATATGTTTCTTCTGCTGCGATATCTGTGATGTGATCATGTGATATGTTCTGTGATGGATACAGTATATAGTATATATGATATATTATATAGACGTTACTTATGTTTTGCACTCACGCTAGCCCTGCCCCGCTCTGCCGTTAGTTACCTAACCTAACGGTGCACGAGGGGACATCGAGGCAAATGCGGATGGCATAAGTGTACGTCGTATTTATCTGTGATGTTTAGGTACTTAAATGATGGGACTTCATTAATATAATTAATGAAAGAAAAAGAAACCTAAAGATGTTGTGGAATCGAATTTCAAAATTAAAACAGGTAGCTACAGTTCTTGCTTTGCACAGTGATGTATATGATATATCCCGCACCTCATTCGACAAGGAAAGGACCGAGATCCCTTCACCGGGAGTGACTCCTTTAGCAATAACTGGCAGATGCTACAACCCTCGGTTTGTCTTTTGATTGCTTCTATAGTTCTTTCTTTGCACAGTGATATATATGATATGTCCCGCACCTCATTCGACGAGGAAAGGGCCGACGATCCCTTCACCGGGAGTGACCCCTTTAACAAAACTAGAAAAGCCTCAAAAACACTCCATTTTAAAATCATTTGATTCTACAACGATATAAAGTTCATTACGCAAAAGATTTTCTTAAAAACCTGTCGTAGCCCTCCGTCATTTCAGATAAGTAATAGTTAGTATTCGTGCTGCGTTTGTTGACTCAGTCAAGACGTAGTGTGCGGTAGCTGATTAGTGCTTATATGCAAAGCATATGATGCGATTGGATTAGGGTAGTCGTGCGGCCTTGTTGACTCAGTCAAGGGTCGTGCGGGTGGGTTTAATTCAATCGAGAAATGACGGGTTGAACTTTACTTGTGGTCTATGGTTTGTTGACTCAGTCAAGGTCATAGATCGCTTGTGGCAAAATATTATCGGGAATTTCAAGTGTTGAAATTTGCAATGAGATTGCATACCTTCTATGAGATAGTTGGATCCCGATACCCACTGCGAGTAAGAGTTACTCCTGGGAGAGTCTTACACATTACAATTAGCCGATCAAGTAGGTGTCTAGAAAGGTGTTAACGAGGTTACGCCTCTGGGAAAACGAGGTTTACTGTAATTAGGTTCGTGCGAAAGCACGGGGGACCTCCCTCAAAGTACCGACACTGGCCTGGCTGAAAGATTGGCGAACTTGTAGCGTGTAATTAATCCCGGCTAGTCTTTCCTTATAGGGTTTGAAGGAAGATTTGATAAAAATAGTAGGAGCCATCCTGATTAGATAAAATAAAAACCAATCTGATCTTGCAAGAGCGCACGCTGAGTGTTTTCTTCTCTCTCTCTCCAGGTAGCGACCATATCACGCCTTAATCAAGATAATAATACGGATTATTGACCGAACCCGCTTGTTATACTGAGCTGGGGAACGTTGGTCCCGCTCCAACTTATAATTGTTATAAGACCGAGCAGGAATTAGGGGATTACCAGAATTCCCGTGCTGCCCAAACGAAGAAAGTGCATATGATGCATCTCCTTCGGGTGTGTTCATTACAAAGAACTGTTTCTCTGTATCCTCTACGTCCTGGTATTTGATACCGGATCAGGATCCCAGATATGTAATTTCTTACATAGGGCTACAGAAAGGTAGAGAACTGAGAACGGGTGATAAGTTTCATGAGACAGAAAACGGGGCAAGTGTTGCAGCCAAGTCTGTTGGTCACTGTCACCCAGTATTCTAAATACATTGATTCTAAACGAATGTTATTAGATACCGAACCAGATATACAAAATCATATCAGTCTCTTTATTAGTAAAGAAGGATATAATTTTGTATTGTTGGATAATGTTTTGAACATTTCCTATATCAAAAGTTGATCGGTTCAGGAACGTTATCTAAAAGCATTGATGTTCTAAATCAAACTGCAGTTCTTAGTATACGGAACACACATAAGAGGAAGAGTTCAGAAATGAACGAATCCTTCTTGAGGTATTGTAGACTAGGTCATATCAATGCGACCCGACTAGCTGAAGTTACATATAGATGCATATTTAAATCAGTTTGAATTTACATCTTGTGAAACTTGCCAGTCATGTCACAAAGATAAGATGACCATAGCTCCGTTTAGTGGAAACAGAGAAAGGGTTAGTGAACTCTTGGGATGATACATGTTGATGTATGAAGGTCCCCTGTCTACACATGCCAAGACCAGTTCTTTGTACTTCATTACATTCTCTGATGATCTCTCAAGATTCAGACATATGTTCCTGTTGAAACACAAGTCCGAACCTTTTGAGATATTCACGGAATATAAGTTAGAAGTAGAGAACCAAAATGAGCGTATAAGTATTATGTCCTTTGATGCGATCAGGGAGGAGAATACTTGAGCACGGAATTCCTGGACTATTCTAAAGGAGAATGAGATTCTCTCTTAGCATTACTCCTCCGTATACACCATAGTACGATGGTATATCGGGGCGGAGCAATTGCACCCTATTCGATATGGTGCGCTCTATGATGAGTAATACTGAGTTACCTGTTTCCTTTTGGGAGTTATGAGCTTGAGAAGCTGCATACCTATTGAATAGGGTTCGAATCAGATCACAGCCTACCACTCCATATGAGATATGGTATGGGAAGAGCCCATGTCTTAAGCTAGTTAAGATTTGGGTTGTCCGGCCTATGTCTAAATGCAAAATCCGGACAAGCTCGAGGCTAGGTCAGTTATGTAGAACTGGAAAGGTTCCAGCTATACAAACTACAGCAGATGATTTGGTAGAACCAAAGGATTCAGTAGATTCCAACGAACCTCGGCCTCTCCGCCGATCTAGTAGGTTTCCTCATCCGCCTGAGAGATACTTCGGTTTCTCGATGATAGTGGGAGCAAGGATTGCATCATGAGATGATGACCCAACTAGTTTCGAGCAGGCCATCGAGAGTAGGGACTCTGTAAGAATGGCTGGATTCTTAGCGATCTGAGATGGAATCCATATACACCAACAAAGTATGGACTTTAGTTGCTTTATCTGAAGGGTTAAATCCCCATCAGGAGCAAGTATATCTTGAGAAGATTACTTGGTGTACTTGGAAAAGTTGAGACTTTCAAAGCTAGACTTGTTAAAGGTTTTCGTCATCGACCAGGCGTGGATAATGATGAAACTTTTTCCAGTGGCTATGCTTAAGTCCATCCGGATCCTACTTGCCACGGCTACATACCATGACTACGATATCTGGCGGTTGGGTGTCATGACTGCTTTTCTAAAATGATGTTTTAGAAGAGAGCGTCTGTAAGTACACAGCCAGAGGGCTTCGTAGACAGTGGGAGCAGTGGAAACGTGTACAAGATGCTTTATAGGATAAAGCAGGCATCGCGGAGTTGGAACATCTGTTTTGATGTAGTAGTCAAATAGTTTGACTTCATCAAAATGGTAGATGAACCTTGTATATACAAAAAGGTAGTAGGGAGTATGGTGGGGATCCTCGTAGAGTACGTGGATGACATACTCTTGATAGGGAAGGAGTTTCCTATGCTACGCTCGATCAATCTCCGCTTATCATAATGATTCTCCACATAGGATCAAAATGATACCTACTAAATCCTGGGTTTTGGATCTATGAGATAGATCTAAATGGATGTTAGGATTCTCACTTGTTGAAGTGAGATGGTATCAATTGATCCTGGGGAGAATCACTGGAAGTGTTCCAGGGTGATAAGGACGACTGAATGTCAGTCACATGCATTGTCTTTACCCTCAGTGGAGGGACGGTATGTTGGAAGAGTTCCAAGATAAATACCGTGGCATACTAGACGATAAAGGCAGGATATATCGCTACTTAAGATGCTACCAAAGAGGCTGTTTGGGTGTATATTGGTTCATGAGATGAACTAGGTTCCTACCATTGTGTGACAATGGAAGTGTGGCTTTGGCCCGGGAACCCCGGTCCCATCAGTGACCCAGACATAATCTAAGGCAGTATCACCTGATCATGGAGATGGTTGATCTCCAGGGTGATCGAGGTTAGGAGAACAGACTCAGAGGACAACACGGCGGATCCACTCACAAAGGCCTTTTCCCAGAGAGAGACTATTATGGGATGGTTGAGTATGAGATACTACAACCACTGCTATCAGATGGCCCTAGTGCAAGTGGGAGATTGTTAGTTATTTGTATGCCCTAGAGGCCATTACTATACATAGGATGTATATTGTAGTGGATGCTTGGATATATATAGGGAGGACTTTCTTGCTCGACATGATAGTATGCTATCTGGTTACTCTTTACCTTAACGTGTACACTGATTGTCTCTCTGTTACATGTTGGTAAAGCCCTTAGGATGTGTACTTGACTACCTGGACTATGATGCGGATCATACTAGTGGGGACATGGTAGTCCATAAGTACATCCTTTAAGGTCCCTAGTCGTGGGTGTATCGAGACAGGGCATCGATATACCAGTGTAGACTAGCGTATACCTTCTCGACCCATACAGATGGGCGATGGATGATCCCATATCCATTGGTGTTTGACATCAGAGATGATATACGGGTGCTCAGTGGAGACTGGGTACACTGGACGGACTCGCCGAGAACTCCCAGATGGTATTATACCTTACGTCAGATGGCAGTTCTCTGGTGACACTGGTACAGAGTAGTCTGTTGACCCGAGATCGTCATAGAGTCTTGTGTGATTCCCACTGTGCTTTGATTTTCACCTTACCATGTCCAAGAGGGCGTGCAAAATGGTGGTTTTTGGGTATAGTCCCGAATCACATGGAGGCAATGAGCGATAGGAGGGGATTCGTCTCTCCCGGTATAGGGAGTTGATGTTGCGCTGTGTTCGATTGGCTATAACAGGAAATCCCTGGCCAGGGTTGCTGAGATTTACTGGTAAGTGTTACCAGTGGTTTCTCGAACTGTTATAGACCTCATATCGACACGACTTATCGAGCTATTGGGGTCTGACGTTTACCACCCCTAGGCGAGATATGCGACATATCATATGAACAGACCGGACTGTACGGTAAGTGTTACTAGTTGGATTCACAGGAGTATGAGCGGGATTGCTCGTCGATCTTCTGATCGCTCAATACCCGGGTGGCCGTTACGTTTAGCAGACCGCTTGCGGCTTGTGGGTGTTTGATATGATCATCACCTGGTGCCGGCGTATTGACGAGTCTTTAGAGTCCTACACAGAAGTTTCCTGGCTCAAGAGAAACGAAATAGGAGCGCATATGAGATATGTGCGGGACCGAGAATAATACCAGTATGTGATACTGGATTCCATTCTCGCGATTTGTATCATCGACAGGTTATATGTGATATAGCCCGGTTACCGAATCAAGTGTTGATTCGATACATTGATACACTTGATATTAGTCGGTTATATGCGATATGACCGGATCATTAAATCAAGTGTTGATTTAATGATTTGATGTATAATTATATATTTGATATATTACTTTACATTAACTAGTATTTGTTCACTTAAGATGGATTTTCTCACTTGATGTGCACATTGTATATATGATATAGTTTTGTGCGCTAGTTTGTATCATGTTTGATGATACATGCAAACTTGGGTGTGTGTGTGCTTTAAACTATGATTAGGGTTTGTTTTATTTATTTATTTATTTATTTTTTCATTTTGGAAAGGATAAAATGGTGGTTTTCTTTTCTTTCTTTGCTTGAAGCTTCTTGAAGCTTCAAAGCATCTTTGAAAGTCTACCATTTTGTCTTTATCCCAAACCTAACCATTCAACTAAACTATAGTTTATTCTCTACACTAAACCATGGTTGCTAATATGATAAGAATGACTTTATTTTCTTTTTCCATAATTCTTATCGTATTCTTTTTCTTCTTCTTCTTCTTCTTCAAGAAGAAAGAAGCGTGCTAGCTTCAATGGTGACTTGAGAAAAAGAGTGAGAAATCCAATTCTAAAGTGAACCCACTTCCTATTTCTTCATCCTCTACCACTTGCCAAGTAGTATAGGGTGTTTTCTTTACAAGTTTCATGGCTTGGTGAAGTTGGAGCTTGATCTTGTGTTGCCTCGACGTAGATCATCTTCGGCATCAAAGTCGACGACCTAGCCCGATCATTTCTTCGACGAAACCATTACTAGAGTCCGGGATCCGATGAACGCAGCGGAGGGACGTCAACGCGGAGCTATGGAGGTGGAGGACCGGATCTACAAAGGTTGTATTATCGTACACTTAGTGTAAATGTGATTTACATTCATTTAGTTTCGCCTAATTTCTAGTTAACGATCCGTATTAGGGTTTCTCGGCACCTAGATTTTTGAATTCGGTATGGTTGATGCCTTGTGAGACCTCTTGAGCATGCCTAGGAACCCTACAAGAAACCGAAGTATCTCTCAGGTGGGTGAGGAACCCCACTAGATCAGCGGAGAGGCTGAGGTTCGTTGGAAACTATTGAATCCTTTGGTTCTACCAAATCATCAGCTGCAGTTTGTATAGCTGGAAGCTTTCCAGTTCTACATAACAGACCTTGTCTCGAGCTTCTCCGGATTTTGCTTTTAGACATAGGCCGGACAACCACAAGTCTTAACAAGCTTAAGATATTGGCTCTTCCCTTTCCATATCACATATGAAGTGGTAGGCAACTGATTTGATTTGAACCATATTCAATAGGTATGCAGCTTCACAAGTGCATAATTCCCAAAAGGAAATAGGAAACTCAGTATTACTCATCATAGAGCGCACCATATCACATAGGGTGCTATTGCTCCATCCTAATATACCATCGTGCTATGGTGTATACGGAGGAGTAATGCTGAGAGAGAATCTCATTCTCCTTTAGAATAATCCAGGAATTCCGTGCTCAAGTATTCTCCTCCCAGATCACATCAAAGGACATAATACTTATACCTATTTTTGGTTCTCTACTTCTGACTTATATTCTGTGAACATCTCAAAAGGTTCGAACTTGTGTTTCAACAGGAGCATATGTCTGAATCTTCAGAGATCATCAGAGAATGTAATGAAGTACAAAGAAGCGGTCTTGGTATGTGTAGACAGGGGACTTTCATACATCAGCATGTATCAATCCCAAGAGTTCACTAACTCTTTCTCTGTTTCCAATAAACAGAGCTATGGTCATCTTATCTTTGTGACTTGACCGGCAAGTTTCATAAGATGTAAATTTAAACTAATTTAAATATGCATCTAAATGTAACTTGGCTAGTCGGGTCGCATTGATATGACCTAGTCTACAATATCTCAAGAAGGATTCGTTCATTTCTGAACTATTCCTCTTATGTGTGTTCTATATACTAAGAACTGTAGTTTGATTTAGAACGTCAATGCTTTTAGATAACGTGCCTGAACCGATCAACTCTTGATATAGGAAATGTTCAAAACATTATCCAACAATACAAAATTATATCCTTTCTTTACTAATAAAGAGACTGGTATGATGTTGTATATCAGGTTCGGTATCTAATAACATTCGTTCAGAATCAATGTATTCTGGTAATACAGGGTGATAGTGACCAACAGACTTGGCTGCAACACTTGCACCGTTTTCTATCTCATGAAACTTATCATCCGTTCTCAGTTCTCTACCTATCTGTAGCCCATGTACCAGATTGCATATGCGGGATCCTGATCCGGTATCTCATACCCAGGACGTAAAGGATACTGAGAAACAGTTCTCTGTAATGAACACACCCGAAGAAGATGCATCAGCATGCACTTTCTTCGTTTGGGCGGCACGGGAAATCTGGTATTCCTTAATTTCCCACTCTGTCTTATAACAATTATAAGTTGGAGCGGGACCAACGTTCCCCGGCTCAGTATAAAAAGCGGGTTCGGTCAATACATCCGTTTTTTTATCTTGATTAAGGCGTGATATGGTCGCTACCTGGAGAGAGAGAGAAGAAAACACTCAGCGTATGCTCTTGCAAGATTAGATTGGTTATCTAATATATCTAATCAGGATGTCTCCCACTGTTTTAATCAAATCTTCCTTCAAACCCTAAAAGGAAAGACTAGCCGAGATTAATTACACGCTATAAGTTCGCCAATCTTTCAGCCAGGCCAGTTTCGGTACTTTGAGGGAGGTCCCCCGTGCTTTCGCACGAACCTAATTAAAGTAAACCTCGTTTTCCCAGGGGCGTAACCCCGTTAACACCTTTCTAGACACCTACTTGATCGGCTAATTGTAATGTGTAAAACTCTCCCAGGAGTAACTCTTACTCGCAGCAAGTATCGAGATCCAACTATCTCATAGACGGTATGCAATCTCATTGCAAATTTCAACACTTGAAATTCCCAATAATATTTTGTCCCAAGCGATCTATGACCTTGACTGAGTCAACAAACCATAGACCGCAAGTAAAGTTCTACCCGTCATTTCCCGATTGAATTAAACCCACCCGCACGACCCTTGACTGAGTCAACAAGGCCGCACGACTACCCTAATCCAATCACATCATATGCATTGCAGATAAGCACTAATCAGCTACCGCACACTACGCCTTGACTGAGTCAACAAACGCAGCACGAATACTAACTATTACTTATCTGAAATGGCGGAGGGCTACGACAGGTTTTTAAGAAAACCCTTTGCGTAATGAACTTTATATCGTTGTAAAATCGAGTGATTTTTAAATGGAGTGCTTTTGAGGCTTTTCTAGTTTTGCTAAAGGGGTCACTCCCGGTGAAGGGATCGTCGGCCCTTTCCTCATCGAATAAGGTGCAGGGTATATCATATATACCACTATGCAAAGTAAAAACTATAGAAGCAATCAAAAGGCAAACCGAGTTTTTAGCATCTGCTAGTTTCACTAAAGAGGTCACTCCCGGTGAAGGGATCTCGGCTCTTTCCTTATCAAATAAGGTGTTGGATGTTCTACAAGGAACACCGCTATGCAAAGCAAGAACTAGAGCTACCAGTTTTTAAACAAGTTTCTACAACATCTTTAGGTTTCTTTTAGTTTCATTAATCTCATTAATGAAGTCCCATTTTATTATGCTTCACAAGCATCACATTTGAAACAAAACCTGCAATATAACATATATGTCATATATATAATATAAACATTCGTCACAGGCAATAATATGATCTCATCACAGAACATTGCAGCAGAAGAACATATATGAAATATTGGATATACTAGGACGTCCGTGTTTTCAATACGAGCCTGTATAAAACACGGATTCCACGGTCGCGATAAATAGCCAAACCCACATCCCTAGACCCCTATGACAGCGGCAAGCAACGCTGCCAATTCTAAGGTTAGGAGACCCGGTCTCGACTCTTTGAGATGGTCTCCCACTGGACCCTAGAACCCGGTTATTTATGCTCCCCGCCTTGGGTCTCCCTAATACGGAAAAGTAAATAATATACAAGGGTGACATCAACCTCATCCCGGAAGTGCCCCAATAAAAGAATATTACATACAAATGAATTTTACATGAATGAAAAAGAAAAACTCTCATCTCACATAAAACCCCCGGCTATTCAAACGCGACGATCCAATACAATATATCACAGCAACACATAATATCTCATATCATCAACGTAAGCATGTATGCGTATCCCGATTGTCGTTGATGTATAGCAACGAAGCCGGCAATACACCACATACTACGCTTACGGTCACAGAAAAGAAAGTGTAAAACTACAACAGTTGGAATCCACAACCTTCTTAGACATCTCATGCCTAACCATATGAATTCCTTAGACATCGCATGCCTAACAATTATAAACCCCGCATTTTAGTCTCATTATCGAAAACTCTTTTCAATATCAAGTCGGGCAATTCAACAAGATTCCCGACATTCTAATCGAATGCTCGTCGCAAACTTTAGTCGACGGCCGCACCCCCGATACCGTCGACGAAGTGCACCAAGGCGGAACACCACTGCCGCGAGCACCCGAACGGATGCTTTTGGTGACGGTGTTTTCCTACAGTCACTTAGTCGGGGCTATGGGGTGTAGCTGTCTATTAAGTTTACCCGGCGAGTATCCGCGTACGCTACGTGATTGCGACGGACTTTTGATCACATCAAAATTCCGTGGCAACCGATCATTTGAGACTAAACTGCTAGATTTATAACATTCAAATTAGTTATCTCATAACTTCCTGTGGATTCCAAATATTGTATCACATTCCAGATAAATAGACAATGTTAAACTTTCTGATCGAATAATCAAACACCTAAGATTTCCCAATATATCTCAACACTTGAAATCAGTTTAAAAGCATCCATCACATGCCACAGTACCAATGGTCCAGCCGTAGAAGGGTCAAGCCAACGCCTCACATGTGGCACGCCGTACTGCCGCAAACCCTAAGGTTTAGAGGCAGTTCAAGACGGTCACATAATCGAGTTAAGATTTGTTGTCTTCTAGAGGGTCCACCGCATTACTTGCACGACTTAGAACGTTCTTAAACTCGAGAAAAAATCCAACTTTTGAAAAAAATTCCGACAGGGGAAAAAGTGAGTTATTGATATCTGTTCGAACTTTTTAACAGTTTCTAAAAATTATCTGGACAAAACTAAACGAAGTTAAATTATCGGATCGAATCATTGAGTCCCCAATACAACCCTAGAAAACTCAACACTTCAGTGGAATTAAAAAATTCCCAGAAAAAATTGCCAAGAAAGGACCTAAGAATAAATATGTGAAATTCCAGGGACTAAGTCTAAATTTTGGCCGCGGAACCGCCGCCAAACCCATGGTTTCGCCGCGGTTCCTCGGTCAAAATATTGAGTTAGTTGACCGTACTTCACAGTAATTCTTAGTTTTTCCTGCTTGTTTTTCTGAGCATTTTTAATTCAGAAAAAAACACATATTTGAAAAATGTACAGAGAAGGGTTCGTGTCGGGGTATTCCGGTTCGATCGGACTTTAAACTTCGTCTAGACTTCGCCTAAAGCTCTAGTTTGGCGCTGACACCACTGTAGGTCAGGCAGCCACCCCATCCAATGGGGTCGCCGTGGCACAACGGGTCCCTCAGCCGCTACTTTTTACACATGCCCCCTCGCGAGGACTACAACCCGCCGGAACGCCTTTCGGTCTCGGGACACCCTGGGGGTAAGAACCTATGCTTCGCCACACTGTCACACAGTGAGAACCCCCATAGGTCGACATCCAATGCCTAGTAGCTCTGATACCACTGTAGGGTTACTAGGCACGCACACAAGGGTCTACGAGGCATCAACCATGCCCGATTTAAAAAATAGCCGTGCCGAACAACCCGAAACCGGATCTTTAAACTAGGGTTTAGGCGAAAACAAGTATGTACAATAGTTTAACACTAATTGAGAGAGATTACATCCTTTGTAGATCCGGTCCTGCACTTCTAAAGCTCCGTGTTGAAGTCCCTTCGCTGCGATCATCGTGTTCCGGACTCTCGAGAGGTTCCACGAAGAGAAAGATGCAGTCTTGCTTCCGATCTTCGATACAAAGATGATCTACCTTGAAGTTTCGTTAACACAAGCTAACACTCATAATATGAAGTGAACACCCTCATCTAAATGGCAAGGATAGATGAGGATGAAGAAGTAGGATTTTTGCTCTCTTTTATTATCTTTTTCTCACACTCATTCATCACTTGGAAAAAGCTAGTAAGCTTTTTCATGGAAGAAAGAAGAAGGAAGAAGAAGATGAATGAATATCATAGAATCCTTTTGTGATGAATAATGCAAAGATGATAATAATGAATAATGCAACCATGGTTGAATAAACCATTGTCGAGAATTAACCAAGGCTAGGGTTTGGGTTAGGTTAAGAATGAGTCACCACAAAATATCTTTCACAAAACAAAACTAAACCTTCTAGAATCATCTAAAAAGCTTAACCCTAATCCAAACCCTAATCATGTTTAAACTCCAGTAAACATGTTGCATTAGTTATCATATCATGTTACAATATTATATATCACATATATTATATTTATCGTAACAAAATAAAATAATACATTTAACATATATCGCATATATATCAATGTATTACCCGAGTGAGAAAAAGAATCTTTTAGTGAGCAAATATTAGTTAATGTAATTTAATATATCATATATATTATTATACATTAAATTATCGAATCAACACTTGATCCGACAATCCGGCTATATCGCATATAACCGACTAATATTTATCCGTACCGATTCATCGAATCAACACTTGATCCGATGACGCGGCTGATATCAAATATCGCGAGAATAGAATACGGTATCTCATATCATATTATCCTCGGTCCCGCACATATCACATATGTGCTCCTACTCCATTTTGCCTGAGCCAAGAAACCTCTGTGTAGGACTCTAAAGAATCGTCAATACGCCGGCAGTAGGTGATGATCATATCAAACACCCACAAGCTGCAAGCGGTCAGCTAAACGTAACAGCTACCTAGGTATTGAGCACTCAGAAGATCAACAAGCAAGCCTGTACATTCTCCTGTGAATCCAATCAGTAACACTCCCGTACTGTCCGGTCTCGTCGTCTGATATGTCGCATATCTCGCCTAGGGGTGGTAAACGTCAGACCCCAATAGCTTGATAAGTCGTGTCGATATAAGGTCTATAACAGTTCGAGAAACTACTGATAACACTTACCAGTAAATCTCAGCAACCCTGGCCAGGGATTTCCGGTTATAGCCAATCGAACACAACACAACATCAACTCCCTATACCGGGAGAGACGAATCCCCTCCTATCGCTCATTGCCTCCATGTGATTTGGGACTGTACCCAAAAGCCACCTTTTTGCACGCCCTCTTGGACGTGGTATGATGGAAATCAAAGCACAGTGGGAATCACACAAGACTCTATGACAATCTCGGGTCAACAGACTACTCTGTACCAGTGTCACCGGAGAACTGCCATCTGACGTGAGGTATAATACCATCTGGGAGTTCTCGGCGAGTCCGTCCAATGTACCCAGTCTCCACTGAGCACCCGTACACCATCCTTGATGTCAAACACCGATGCATATGGGATCATCCATCGCCCATCATATGGGTCAAGATGCGTATACGCTAGTCTACTCTGGTGTATCGATGCCCTGTCTCGATACACCCTCGACTAGGAACAGTTATAGGATGTACTCGTCGACTACCGTGGCCCCACTAGTATGATCTCATCATAGTCCCAGTAGTCGAGTACATATCCTAAGGGCTTTATCAACATGTAATATAGAGACAATCAGAGTACATGTTAAGATAAAGTACAACCAGATAGCATACTATCATGTCGAGCAAGAAAGTCCTCCCTATATATGTCCAAGCATCCATTACAATATACATCGTATGTAAAGTAATGGCCTCTAGGGCATACATATAACTAACAGATATAACCCCAAAAGTGAATATAGAACCCATCGCTCAAATCTCGCAACTACAAGTCTCACTAAGTCTCATCACTTATACAATTTACAACTTTTGATTGATGGAGTTAACTAGATACAATATGAAATATAGATACAAGTGTGGGAATGATACAAATATCCCACCTACTAATACAAAACACCCGAATGCAACTATGTACCAGCGAAGCCGCTACTAATCCAAGCGGTCAACCTGCAAGAACTGTGGCACAACGGGGGTGAGTTGCCAACTCGTGAGTAGAAAAATATCAACAGATAGAAATCGAATAAACAACGACACCTAGGTCAACAATATCATAAAGGTAATACTATGATATCTAGGGTCACCGGGTCTGTATATGATCCAACAAGGTAGTCAATACCTATATGCATGTGGATAACATCCAACTGTAATAATCAATGCATGTATATGGATCTCGTCCAACCAAAATCAATGTCTGCATGCACGTAAATATCATAAGGGTGTGCATGAAAGTATGAGGATATATATATATCAACGGTGTCCCTCCCGACACATCAAAATCATGGAACCTGAGTGCCTATCATCGACACTTGAAAACATCATGAAAAACCATGCCCAGCATCGGCACATAAATCTTCATATATCGAGCTCCGTCTGCGGAATCGGCCCTCGGCCCCAGCAGTACGGGTCATCCCATATCTATCTATCGACTCTGGTCAATATCCTCCGGATAACCGCCAGGTCCAACCAATCACCGGTAGGTAGTGGTCCCTCTGCCAGGCTCACCATCTAGCTACACAGCAGATCTGTTCTCGTGCCGGGGTACCATACCGGGTCCACCATGTTCCCGCAATCGGCCTCATCCAGCTTCTCGATTCGGGTTCACAAGTCACACGTCTGAGAACCGAGAAAACGCATGGTGGACGCACTGAAATATCATATCAAGAGAAACCGGGTTTTTAAATCAGTACATGCTTTATTTGAAATAGCCACGGTTCTCAAATCCAGAAATCTCATGAAAACAGCATATCTCAATGCGTAAAATCATATAGCATGATGTATGCGACATGTTATGGAAATGTAAGCATAACAGTATATCATGATGCAGCAATCCTACTGTGTAGTGACATGGCAATTATCGATGATGAAGTGTGTGAGCCGGCAAATCTGTGTGCGTGTAACATACGCATCATCGATAATAGTGCAAGTGTATTAGCACAAGCATAAGCAATGCAAAGGAAATAATATGAATGCAGCATAAAGGAAATCATATGCAAATGCTGACGGGTATACGTATCTAATATGACCGAGTCTGGGAATCTATCAATCGGCACCCAGCCTGACAACATCGCGTACGGTATGATCCATCGTACGGTAATCTCTAGTCAAGGGTAAGGATCAATCATCAATTCAAACTCATCACGCACGGAAAATCATCGTACGGCGGTATTAAGCTAATAGGGATCCTTTCATCCTATACGACAAATGAGGGTACGGCCTGAAATCACGTACGGCCTATCATCCATGATTCACAACATTCTATATAAATCTATATATATATATATATATATATACATATGTCCAAGGTCACATCCACAATAATCTCACATCAAAGGACCGACAGGGTATAAATCATCTCGATCGACTCGCATCCGTATACCAACATACCATCAGGTCATCATATCCTTCTTATAATCTTTCATCGCATTTATATTTCACATCAAGTCGAGTTTACCTAAACATTTTATCTCTACTATAAGTATAGGTATCTAATCTAACATACACACCCGAACCATACAATCAGACTTTAAAAGAAGCGAATCGTAGTTTTGAAAATAGGGGTTACGATGTTTTAAGGAAAAGATATCATTTGAAAATCCGTAACATCCCTTGAAGTATATATTTAAAATACATATGATTCTTCGGTTTAAAAATGGGTATGGTTCGGATGACGCCTCTACATTGAATATCCAGTCCTACAGTACCCTAAACGGCAATATCGACAAACGTCGTCCTCGAATTCCGTCATCACATAATAGCCGTAACACATCACTTCTAACTATCCTCTAGTTTCTAATATGGTTTCATAGCTATCCTCATTGTAACCCTAGTTTCCTAATCTAGGTTTCCTAACCACATTCTATAATCAGTTTTCCATCAATACATTGCGGGAGTGCTATACGCCATCCACCCGATTTCCCCCGTGGATATAAATCCACTCACCTGGTCTTCGCTCGCCGAAATCGATGACGCCGCGCTCCTTCGCCTCGGAATCCATATGAGGGTACCTACAATAATAAACAATCGCAATACTTATTAAAATCAAGACAGTAAACTAAAACGGCACGCGCATTGCTCATAGGTTAGAACCTATAGCTTGCGCATACAAAATCAACCAAACAACCCTTGTTGTTGATGTACGAACATCCAACAACCAAATACAAATCCAAATGTCAAGAAATAGCATTTCAAAATACGGAAAACATAGCCTAAAACACACCAAAATTCTCCCAGATTTTCCCCAGGTGACAATTAGCCAAAACTGCATATAGGAGGGGTCTAATTTAGTGAAAAATGAGCCATGGACCAAACCTGGGACCCTATTTCCCTGCTCTGGCCATAAATTGCTGCCAGAATGAATATATCTGCGGCCTGGGGTTGGATTTAGGGGCTCGGGTCTCTGTGGTAGCTTCCTAGGTGCCTGCACGACTCCCAGTAATTGCAAAATAATTTTCAGGTCATCCGGGATACTCCAGATTCCAAAATACCCTCGAAATTCACACAATTATACGATGTTGGGGTTTCTAAGTTCGTATTTTAGGGGTTAAGTCTTGGGTTTTGGGTCAATATACGATCCCTACAGGGGTTATAATGTCTATATTAGCCTCAATTTCACATCACCACTCAAGATTCCCTCAAACCCTAACTTGAAATTTTCAACCCTTTCTAATCATCGCCTAGACACTTCTAAACTAGCATGATAGCTAAAGGAATTGAAATACAATTCAAATGGCGCAAAAATTACCTTATTTGGTAACTCAAGAAAATTCTTGAGTTGCCCCAAGTGCTCAAAATCGGATTTTTCTTGGTCCATCAAGCTTCCCTTGAGCTTGTGCATGTTTAATGTGAAGAGGGTGTAAGGTTTTGGTGCATTTTTGAGGTTGTTGTGTGGTTGAGGAGGTGGTGGAGAGAGAGGGGTAGCCATTGTGAGGGAGTGAGAAGAAGAAATGATGAAGATGGTGGAGACAACACAATGAGTCAAGGTCAAATGAACCCCTCACCTCTCTTCTCTCTCATGCCCATCCCTCATTCTTTATTCCATTTCCTTTTCTTTTCTTTTCTTTCCTTTTCTTTTCTTCTCCCCTCAATAGTGAACCCAAAACAATAACCATACACCCAAAATCATGTAGGAAAATGTTACAAGTGTGGAAAAAAATGACATGTGCATAAAACACGATCAGTGCCCGATTAGCGATATCTAATCGCGATTAGCACAAAATTAGTTTCAAATAAATCATAAACTCTCATAATTTTCATGAATCACATATAATACCCTCATTTTAGTAATTTCCATAATTTTCCAAATTTTTTCCCAATTTATCGGTATTTAATTATACCGAAATATTAAAATATTCAATATAATATTATTAAATTATAAAAATTCCCAAAAATAATATTTTATTTTTCTGAAGTGTTACAATCTCCCCCCTTAAATAAATTCAGTCCCCAAATTTAAATTTAAGCCCCTCAATACTAAAACATTTCAGCAAAAATCCAAGTCGTCGGGGTTCCGAAATCATGGAAAACGCTGAAATAGCACAACGCGCCGAGTGCGTGTGAAAACGAGTACAACACTCAAAATCAACTCCGTCAAGCGTCACGCAATTTATCGGATTTGCACGCATATCCTCGGAGTTACAATAGAGATGTAGATCTCGAAATCCACTACTGAAATCCAATATACAATAGTCAAATACTATAATACGTGTATAGTACGCATCTTTGAAAAACTCCAAAATCTGAATGAAATACATGCAAAATCTTTTCTAAACCGCCGCGGAAATGCGTAACTCACGGCATAACTGACGGACGCTCATTTTAAAATAATAATATATATCCATATATGTTTTCTTAAATACACGTTCCGTCGTTTCCAAAATATCCCAAAAGGTTTTCCTTTAAAAACGTTCGTGTCGCTCAGGGATACGTAGGAAATAGAGAGACTATAGCTCCTTTTGAAAACCCTTTTGGTAGTATATTAATGCATGCAAAGTACTCAGATACTGTCCTCAGATCAGTCCTGTTGGCTAATACGCAATATAGTGCTCAACATGAAAACAAAGTACTCAAAAGAAAAAATCAGCCTAAAAGGCGTATCCAAAAATCACATGCATCTGGTGCGCATGAAAATCAAATCCAAATACAGGTGCCACAATAGGCACAAAAACCCAAAACTACGTGCAACGGGTGTGCACGAAAGCATCTGTCCACTGCAACGGTGTGCATGACAACAATATCTGGTGCACATATTGTGCACGAAATAACATCGGGTGCATCAAATGCACGAAATACAATCAATAACTCGAACGCATCAAAAGCAACACCGAGTATACCAAGGTGTATAAAACAAAATCGTGTGCACAAAACACATATCAATGCACTGCAAGTACATATAAGCTATACCGAGTGCAAAAATCAAATCATCCGTATGAAATCCATGAAATCATAAACACATGCTACGCAGGTATAAAATCGACATCAAACGCAATAAGCATGCACAAATCTCAAATCAATACAACGGTGTGTAAAATATATATCAGGTGCGATAACTATGCGCAAAACATAAACACCCAGTAGGTGCAGCCATGGTGCACGAAATCAATATCAGGAAACTCTTCATCAAAACTCAAATCCAAGCGATATAAGTGTGACACTCGGATCACAAACGCAAATCGCAATAAATGACATCGAGGTACACCTCCTACAATGTCGGAAAATATCGGTACGCCCAAAACTGACAGGGCGAGAACATCCGCTCGCCTCTTGCTCACGGTCTGGCGCCCTCTGTCTCTGGGTACTCATCTTCTCCTCGGATTACCAATCTCGCAATCCATCGGCTCATCGACCCTATCAGGTGTGCTAACGGGAACGATTCTGCTCTAGCACTTCTCTGGTCATCCCTCGGTAAATCATCACGACCACCCGTAAAGCATCACGTTACTGGCGTCGACCCTTGGTCCTCTGAATACACGTGACACATCTGATACTGGGTGCAATTCTCATTGCAGCAGTGTCCTGGAAGGAATCCTGCTCAAGGTCTCTTCTGATCTTGCCTATGCCGAACTGTACGGATGCTGGTACTCTTACATAATCCTTTCTCGTTTTCTGGACTTCTGCGTGTTCCGCACACAATTCCTCGGAAACTGGCCGTATCCCAACGCCTTTATAAGCATATCAGGTCTCTAGTCTCGACGGGGAGTAATGACAGCTCGTCAGCGTCTCGCAGGAACCACTGATTCCTCTCGTCTTTATCATCTCTCACTATGACGTCACGCCACACTATCTTCGCACTGCAACTGTTCTCGGCCACGGTCAATCCGAAGTCTCTCACACGGACTCGAAATCGCGTACTCTGTAGCTTCATCACTCTGTAGAAAATATCTGGCTGAACACGTCCTCGGGAACTTGTCCCAACCATCGAAGGAATACTCAATACTCGTCCGTTCTCGATCAACTCACAACGCCTCTGGGTGAGGTCCTCTATCCAAAGCTGGTCAGCATGCTGATCTCTTATCATATGGTATCCGGACGATGTCAAACTTTTCGATCGAATCATCAAGGTCCCAAAATTTCCCTAAGGCTCAGCACCTGAGCACAGTCTAAAAATATATGGTACATACCACAGCACCTCTGGACCAGCCGTAGAAGGGCAAACCCATGTCTCTCTGATGGCACCGTTAAACTGCCACAAACCCTAAGGTTCAAAGCAGTTACATGGTCATCATGTCGAGTTAGGGTTTCATTCTTCTAGAGGGTCCACAGAATTACCTGCTTGTTCCTCCGAACACTTTAAACGTAGGAAAATGGGTTTCTGACACTCGTTCGAACCTTTTTGCTTCGCCTATACAACATGTGAATATTTTTCGCCCGCATGCTAATCAATGCCTCAATCCTCCAGGAATGGCGATACACCGGCGGTCATCTCTGAATCGGTCTGCTCTAGGTCTGAGTAAGATTCTCTCCACACTGGAAATCTTCAACTCAACTGGGCCTGCGTTGGCGCATCAATCTGACGAATCACGTTTGTCTCCCAACTCGGGGTAGACTAGCTATCATCTGTCGCATTTCTACCTGGAAGTTCCGGCAACCTTAGCTCGTAAGCTCTGAAAGCGACATCCAATCATCTCAGCAACAGCTGGGTCACCTGTCTGCACGGTAGGCGACATCATAATCTCTGAGGTAGGCTGTACATCTACAGTACTCTCGCAACTGGCAGCTCTAACAATAGCCCGATCATCCGGTGTAAAACCAAGCATCCACCTCCACAAGAGGCCACAACATAACACTACATCGAGACGTTCCCATATCACCAGAAAACACAATGGTCAGCCCTCGTACCAGACGAGCTCGCCCTGACCGCAACACTAGCAGCAGCTCAAACTGCACTCAAACATGGTGACAGGAACCTCAATCGAGTATCTAAGAAAGCAGATCACGGCATGAGAGGAAACGACAGATCCAGAATGGATACATGATCATAAGAAGGAACAGCATCAATGAAAGCATGATCATGAAACTAATAGAATCGAGGATCTCAAATGGATGTATAATCATGGGTATGAAGAGAATCATAAGTCTCAAAAATATGTATATCCTAAGGTTTCTTAAGTGGAGTATCGTATCGTAAATATACCGAGGAACATACGTACGGAACGTCACTCTACTCAAGCTACCTACTCCATCAATCAGGGTCAGCCTATGAAACAAAAGTTCGGGTCTAATACCCCCCGTCCAAGTATAAGTTCCGTAAGGTCAAGCCTAGGTTCTGAAATACACTCCCGCCCTAGACACCGCATGGTCAAACATAGACTCGAACAAGGTTAAACTTAGCGCTCTGATACCAACTTTGTCACGACCCGAAATATTAGCTCGTGACCAGCACTTGAATCACGCAACGTCTAAAGGCGTAACGGAATTCAAGTAAGCTGAAACCCAGAAATCTAAACCTTTTAAGAAAATAAAGGTGGTGAGGTTTTGAAGTAAAGGTATAATGAAATCAAGTTTTCTTAATGCAAAGAAAAGGAACATGAATGATGCAAGTAAAATCTACTAATTGAAAACATGTTTCGTCTTTTAAAAATTTTGGCAGCATCTCCTTTGTATATTTTGATCCAAAACCACAAATACATAGTTAGAATAATGGCATCCCCAAGCGGGAGCTAGCTCGTCGCCAAACGGCGGATCACAACCACGCAATACAGTATAAATAAGTATACGACGCCCAACGGCGAATTTCACCATAAAAAGATAAAGAAATGAGCAAGATATAACCCCAAAAGTGAATATAGAACCCATCGCTCAAATCTCGCAACTACAAGTCTCACTAAGTCTCATCACTTATACAATTTAAAACTTTTGATTGATGGAGTTAACTAGATACAATATGAAATATAGATACAAGAGTGGGAATGATACAAATATCCCGCCTACTAATGCAAAACACCCGAATGCAACTGTGTGCCAGCGAAGCCGCTACTGATCCAAGCAGACAACCTGCAAGAACTGTGGCACAACGGGGGTGAGTTGCCTACTCGTAAGTAGAAAAATATCAACAGACAAAAATCGAATAAGCAATGACTCCTAGGTCAACTATATCATAAAGGTAATACTATGATATCTAGGGTGACCGGGTCTGTATATGTGCCAACAAGGTAGTCAATACCTATATGCATGTGGATAACATCCAACAGTAATAATCAATGCATGTATATGGATCTCGTCCAACCAAAATCAATGTCTGCATGCACGTAAATATCATAAAGGGTGTGCATGAAAGTATGAGGATATATATATATATATATATATATATATATATATATATCAACGGTGTCCCTCCCGACACATCAAAATCATGGAACCTGAGTGCCTATCATCGACACTTGAAAACATCATGAAAAACCGTGCCCAGCATCGGCACATAAATCCGCATATATCGGGCTCCGTCTGCGGAATCGGCCCTCGGCCTCGGCAGTACGGGTCATCCCATATCCATCTATCGACTCTGGTCAGTATCCTCCGGATAACTGCCAGGTCCAACCAATCACCGGTAGGTAGTGTTCCTTCTGCCAGGCTCACCGTCTAGCTATACAGCAGATCCGTTCTCGCCCCGGGGTACCATACCGGGTCCACCATGTACCCGCAATCGGCCTCATCCAGCTCCTCGATTCGAGATCACAAATCACACGTCTCAGAACCGAGAAAACACATGGTGGACGCACTGAAATATCATATCAAGAGAAACCGGGTTTTTAAATCAGTACATGCTTTCTTTGAATTAGCCACGGTTCTCAAATCCAGAAATCTCATGAAAACAGCATATCTCAATGCGTAAAATCATATAGCATGATGTATGCGACATGTTATGGAAATGTAAGCATAACAGTATATCATGATGGAGCAATCCTACTGTGTAGTGACATGGCAATTATCGATGATGAATTGTATGAGCCGGAAAATCTGTGTGCGTGTAACATACGCATCATCGATAATAGTGCAAGTGTACTAGCACAAGCATAAGCAATGCAATGGAAATAATATGAATGCAGCATAAAGGAAATCATATGCAAATGCTGACGGGTATACGTATCTAATATGACCAAGTCTGGGAATCTATCAATCGGCACCCAGCCTAACAACATCGCGTACGGTATGATCCATCATACGGCAACCTCTAGTCAAGGGTAAGGATCAATCATCAAATCAAACTCATCACGCACGGAAAATCATCGTACGGCGGCATTAAGCTAATAGGATCCTATACGACAAATGAGGGTACGGCCTGAAATCACGTACGGCCTATCATCCATGATTCACAACATTCTATATATATCTATATATATATATACCTATGTCCAAGGTCACATCCACAATAATCTCACATCAGGGGACCGACAGGGTATAAATCATATCGATCGACTCGCATCCGTATACCAACATACCATCAGGTCATCATATCCGTCTTATAATCTTTCATCGCATTTATATTTCACATCAAGTTGAGTTTACCTAAACATTTTATCTCTACTATAAGTATAGGTATCTAATCTAACATACACACCCTAACCATACAATCAGACTTTAAAAGAAGCGAATCGTAGTTTTGAAAATAGGGGTTACGATGTTTTAAGGAAAAGATATCTTTTGAAAATCTGTAATATCCCTCAAAATATATATTTAAAATACATACGATTCTTCAGTTTAGAAAAGGGTATGGTTCGGATGACGCCTCTACATTGACTATCCAGTCGTACAGTACCCTAAACGGCAATATCGACAAACGTCGTCCTCGAATTCCGTCATCACATAATAGCTGTAACACATCACTTCTTATTAGTTATATGTATGCCCTAGAGGCCATTACTGTACATTGGATGTATATTGTAGTGGATGCTGGGACATATATAGGTAGGACTTTCTTGCTCGACATGATAGTACGCTATCTGGTTGCTCTTTATCATAACATGTATACTCTCTGTCTCTCTGATTACATGTTGATAAAGCCCTTAGGATGTGTGCTCGACTTCCAGGACTATGATGTAGATCATACTAGTGGGGCCTGTATAGTCCATGAGTACATCCTTCAATGTTCCTAGTCGTGGGAATATTGAGACGGGGCATCGATATTCCAGAGTAGACTAGCGTATATCTTCTCGACCCATGTGATGGGCGATGGATGATCCCATATCCATTGGTGTTTGACATCAGAGATGGTATGCGGGTGCTCAGTGGAGACTGGGTACACTGAACGGACTCGCCGAGAACTCCCAGATGGTATTATACCTCACGTCAGATGGCAGTTCTCTGGTGACACTGGTACAGCTTAGTCTGTTGGCCCGAGATCGTCATAGAGTCTTGTGTGTCTCCCACTGTGCTTTGATTTCCACCCTACCACGGCTCTACTGAGTCGTGCAAACATGTGGTTTTTGGGTACAGTCCCGATTCACATGGAGGCAATGAGCGATAGGAGGGGATTCGTCTCTCCCGGTATTGGGGGTTGATGTTGCGCTATGCACAGCTGGCCATAACAGGAAATCCCTGGCCAGGGTTGCAGTGATATACTGGTAAGAGTTATCAGTAGTTTCACGAATGTTATGGACCTCACGTCGGCATGACTTATCAAGCTATTGGGGTCTGACATTTACCACCCCTAGATGAGATATGCGACATATCAGACGAACAGACCGGACTGTACGGTAAGTGTTACTGGTTGGATTCACAGGAGTGTAAGCGGGCTTGCTCGTCGATCTTCTGATCGCTCAATTCCCGGGTGGCCGTTACGTTTAGCAGACCGCTTGCGGCTTGTGGGTGCTTGATATGATCACCATCTGCTGCTGGCGTATTGACGAGTCTTTAGAGTCCTACACAGAGGTTTCCTGGCTCAAGCGAAACGAAATAGGAGCGCATATGAGATATGTGCGGGACCGAGAATAATGCGTGTATGTGATACTGTATTCTATTCTCGCGATGAATGTATCGAATGGTTGTATGCGATATAACCTAGTTATCGAATCAAGGATTGATTCGATAAGTCGATACATTGGATACTAGTCGGTTATATGCGACATGACCGGATCATTGAGTCAAGTGTTGATTTAATGATTTAATGTATAATTATATATTTGATATATTACTTTGCATTAACTAGTATTGGTTCACTTTAAATGGATTTTCTCACTTGAAATGCACATTGTATATGTGATATATTTTTGTGCACAAGATTGTATCATGTTTGATGATACATGATAGTTTGGGTGTATGTTTAGTTTAAACCATGGTTATGTTAATGGTTAGGGTTTTTATTTACTTATTCATTTATTTATTTATTCATTTTTGAAAGATAAATAGAATGGTGGCTTATTTTGTTGTTTTGTTGAAACTTCATGAAGTGTTGAAAGCTTGACCATTCTTGTTCTTTTCCTAAACCTAACCATTAAGCCTAACCCTAGTTTATTCTCTACACTTAACCATGGTTGCTATATGATAAGAATCCACTTATTTTCTATTTTAAATAATACTTATCATATATTCTTTCGTCTTCTTCTTCTTCAAGATGAAGAAAAGCTTGCTTCCATCAATGGTGAAATGAGAAAAAGAGTGAAAAATCCAATTCTAAAGTGAACCCACTTCCTATTTCTTCATCCTCTACCACTTGCCAAGTAGTATAGGGTGTTTTCTTCACAAGTTTCATGACTTGGTGAAGTTGGAGTTTGATCTTGAGTTGCCTCGACGTAGATCATCTTCGGCATCGAAGTCGACGACCTAGCCCGATCAATTCTTCGATGAAACCACCGCGAGAGTCCGGGATCTGAAGGGTACAGCGGAGGGTCGTCAACACGGAGCTAGAGAGGTGGAAGACAGGATCTAAAAAGGTTGTAGTCACTTTCCTTTAGCAATAAAGTAGTTTACTTGCTTGCATCGCCTTATTATCTAGTTAACGATCCGTATTAGGGTTTGTAGGCACATGAAAAATTTGAATTGGGCATGTTTGATCACTTATGAGACCTCATTAGTGTGCCTAGGAACCCTACAGTGGTATCAGAGCCTAGCTAGAGCCTTAGACGATGCGTAGACGAAGCTAGAAACCCGATCGAACCCCGAAACCCTAGAATTTAACCCTCTTTGGACATTTTTTAAAAAACTGGGTTTTTTCCAGATTAAAAATTCTTTAAAAATTCAGCAGGAAGTTCTAAGAATTATAGTGCAAAACGGAGCTCCTGAATCGTCTAAACCGCCGCGGAACAGCGGCAGAAGCATGGCTTCTGCGGCGGTTCCGCGGCCGTATGGTCACATTGCCCAATAATTTTTGCACAGTAATTCCTATTTTTTGGTTCTGGATTTTCTCGGAATTTTTAATATTTACTCAAGAGTTGAGTTTTCTGGGTTGTATTGGGAGTTCGTAGATTCGATCGGATTATCAAACTTTGTCTATGTGTTTTCCGGAAATTTTAGAATATGTTAAAAAGTTCGACCAGATATAAATACCCACTTTTTCCCCTGCCGGGAAATTTCCAATTGTTGGATTTTTCCATAGTTTAATGACGTTCCAAGTAGTGCAAGTAACGCGGTGGTCCCTCTAGAAGACAACAAACCTTAACTCGATTATGTGACCGTCTTGAACTGCCCTTTGAACCTTAGGGTTTGGGGCAGTACGACGTGCCATATGTGAGGCGTTGGCTTGACCCTTCTACGGCTGGACCGTTGGTACTGAGACACGAAGTGAATGCTTTTAAACTTATTTCATGTGTTGAGCTGTTTCGGGAAAACTTGGGTGTTCGATTGTTTGATCGGAAAGTTTAACATTTTCTATTTATCCGGAATGTGATACAATAATTGGAATTCACAAATAGTTATGAGATAACTAAATGAATGTTATAAATCAAGCACTTTAGTCTCACTTGATCGGTTGCCACGGAATTTTGATGTGATCAAAAGTCCGTCGCAATCACGTAGCGTACGCGGATACTCGCCGGGTAAACTTAATAGATAGCCTCACCCCATAGCCCCGACCATATGACTGTAGGAGAACCTCGTCGCCGAAAGCATCCGTTCGGGTGCTCGCGGTAGCGGTGTTCCGCCTTAGTGCACTTCGTCGACGGTATCGGGGGTGCGGCCGCCTACTAAAGTTTGCGACGAGCATTCGATCAAAATGTCGGGAATCTTGTTGAATTGCCCGACTTGATATTGAAAAGAGTTTTCGATAATGAGACTAAAATGCGGGGTTTATAATTGTTAGGCATGTGATGTCTAAGTATTTCATTTGATTAGGCATGCGATGTCTAAAGAGGATGCGGATTCCAACTGTTGTAGTTTTACACTTTCTTTTCTGTGACCGTAAGTGTAATATGTGATATTGCCGGTTTCGTTGCTATATGTCAACGACAATTGGGATGCGCATATTTACTTACGTTGATGACATGTGATGTTATGTGTTGCTGGATATGTTATATTGGATCGTCGTGTTTGAATAGCCGGGGGTTTTTATGTGAGATGAGTGTTTTTTCATTTTCATTCATGTAAAAACTTGTAAGTAATATTCTTTTATTGGGGCACTTCCAGGTTGCGGAAGATGTCACCTTTTGTATATTATTTACTTTTCCGCATTAGGATAGACCCAAGGAGGGGAGCACAAGTAACCGGGTTCTAGGGTCCAGTGGGAGACCATCTCGAGGAGTCGAGTCCGGGTCTCCTAACCCTAGAATTGGTAGGGTTGCTTGCTGCTCTCGTAGGGGTCTAGGGATGTGGGATTGGCTATTCATCATGACCGTGGAATCTGTGTTTTATACTGGCTCGTATTAAAAACACGGACGTCCTAGTATATCCAATATTTCATATGATATTTTCTGCTGCGTTATCTGTGATGTGATCATGTGATATGTTCATATAGATATTATATGTTCATATAGATATTATATATAGTATATATGATATATTATATAGACGTTGCTTATGTTTTACACCCGCGCTAGCCCTGCCTCGTTCTGGTGTTAGTTACCTAACCTAACGGTGCAGACGGGACATCGAGGCGAATGCGGATGGCATAAGCGTACGTTATATTTATCTGTGATGTTTAGGTAGACTTAAATGATGGGATATTCATTAATGAGATTAATGAAAGAAAATAAACCTAATTGATGTTGTGGAATCGAATTTCAAAATAAAACAGGTAGCTACAGTTCTTTCTTTGCATCGCGGTGTTCATTATAGAACATCCTGCACCTTATTCGATGAGGAAAGGACCAAGATCCCTTCACCGGGAGTGACTCCTTTAGCAATAACTGGCAGATGCTACAACCCTCGGTTTGTCTTTTAATTGCTTCTATAGTTTCTGCTTTGCACAGTGATATATATGATATATCCCGCACCTCATTCGACGAGGAAAGGGCCGACGATCCCTTCACCGGGAGTGACCCCTTTAGCAAAACTAGAAAAGCCTCAAAAACATTCCATTTAAAAACCATTTGATTCCGGATCAAGTTCAAAGCGTTAAAAGTTTTCTTAAAAACCATTCGCAACCCTCTGTCATTTTAGGAAGTAGAGTACTTAGTATTCGTGCTACATTTGTCGACCATAGCCGAGGCGTAGTTTGCGGTAGCTAAGTGATGTCTTCCTACACAGCATATGATGCAATTAGTTAGGACAGTCATGTGGCTTTGTTGACATTAGCCAAGGGTCATGTGGGTGGGTCTAATTAATCACGAAATGACGGGTAGAACTTGACTAGTATCTATGATTTGTTGACCTTAGCCAAGGTCATAGGTGCTAGGGGTAAAAACCATTATCGGGATTTTCAAGTGTTGAAATTTGCAATGAGATTGCATACCTTCTATGTGATAGTTGGATCCCGATACCCACTGCGAGTAATTGTTACTCCTGGGAGAGTTTTGCACTTTGCAATTAGCCGATCAAGTAGGTGTCTAAAAAGTTGTCAACGGGGTTATGCCTCTGGGAAAACGAGGTTTACTGTAATTAGGTCCGTGCGAAAGCACAGGGAACCTCCCTCAAAGTACCGACACTGGCCTGGCTGAAAGATTGGCGAACTTGTAGAGTGTAATTAATCCCGGTTAGTCTTTCCTTTTAAGGTTTGAAGGAAGATTTGATAAAAATAGTGGGAGCCATCCTGATTAGATAAAATATATAACCAATCTAATCTTGCAAGAGCGCACGCAGAGTGTTTTCTTCTCTCTCTCTCCAGGTAGCGACCATATCACGCCTTAATCAAAATAATAATATGGATGTATTGACCGAACCCGCTTGTTATACTATGCTGGGGAACGTTGGTCCCGCTCCAACTTATAATTGTTATAAGACCGAGAAGGAATTAGGGGAATACCAGGATTCCCATGCCGCCCAAACGAAGAAAGTGCAAGAGATGCATCTCCTTCGGGTGTGTTCATTACAAATAACTGTTTCTCAGAATCCTCTGCATCCTGGGTATTTGATACTGGATCAGGATCCCAGATATGTAATCTGTTACATAGGGCTACAAAAGGGTAGAAAACTGAGAACGGGTGATAAGTTTCATGAGACAGAAAACGGGGCAAGTGTTGCAGCCAAGTCTGTTGGTCACTGTCACCCTGTATTACCAAAATACATTGATTCTGAACGAATGTTATTAGATACCGAACCTGATATACAAAATCATATCAGTCTCTTTATTAGTAAAGAAATGATAAAATTTTGTATTGATGGATAATATTTTGAACATTTCCTATATCAAAAGTTGATTGGTTCAGGCACGTTATCTAAAAGCATTGACGTTCTAAATCAAACTACAGTTCCCAGTATACAGAACTCACACAAGAGGAAGAGTTCAGAAATGAATGAATCCTTCTTGAGGTATTGTAGACTAGGTCATATCAATGCGACCCGACTGGCTGAAGTTACTATTTAGATGCATATTTAAATCAGTTTGAATTTACATCTTATGAAACTAGCCAGTCATGTCACAAAGATTAGATGACCATAGCTCTGTTTATTGGAAACAAAGAAAGAGTTAATGAACTCTTGGGACTGATACATGATGATGTATGTGTTAGTAATATGTATGCCCTGGAGGCCATTACTATACATTGGATGTATATTGTAGTGGATGCTGGGACATATATAGGGAGGACTTTCTTGCTCGACATGATAGTATGCTATCTGGTTACTCTTTACCTTAACATGTACACTGATTGTCTCTCTGTTACATATTGGTAAAGCCCTTAGGATGTGTGCTTGACTACCTGGACTATAATGCGGATCATACTAGTGGGGACATGGTAGTCCATAAGTACATCCTTCAAAGTCCCTAGTCGTGGGTATATCGAGACGGGGCATCGATATACCAGAGTAGACTAGCGTATACCTTCTCGACCCATACAGATGGGTGATGGATGATCCCTTATCCATTGGTGTTTGACATCAGAGATGATATACGGGTGCTCAGTGGAGACTGGGTACACTGGACAGACTCGCCGAGAACTCCCAGATGGTATTATACCTCACGTCAGATGGCAGTTCTCTGGTGACACTGGTACAGAGTAGTCTGTTGACCCGAGATCGTCATAGAGTCTTGTGTGGTTCCCACTGTGCTTTGATTTCCACCTTACCACGTCCAAGAGGGCGTGCAAAACGGTGGCTTTTGGGTACAGTCCCGAATCACATGGAGGCAATGAGCGATAAGAGGGGATTCGTCTCTCCCGGTATAGGGGGTTGATGTTGCGCTTTGTTCGATTGGCTATAACCGGAAATCCCTGTCCTGGGTTGCTGAGATTTACTGGTAAGTGTTACCAGTAGTTTCTCGAACTGTTATAGACCTCATATCGACACGAATTATCGAGCTATTGGGGTCTGACGTTTACCACCCCTAGGCGAGATATGCGACATATCAGACGATCAGACCGGACTGTACGGTAAGTGTTACTGGTTGGATTCACAGGAGTGTGAGCGGGCTTGCTCGTCGATCTTCTGATCGCTCAATACCCGGGTGGCCGTTACGTTTAGCAGACCGCTTGCGGCTTGTGGGTGTTTGATATGATCATCACCTGCTGCCGGCGTATTGACGGGTCTTTAGAGTCCTACACAGAGGTTTCCTGGCTCAAGCGAAACGAAATAGGAGCGCATATGAGATATGTGCAGGACCGAGAATAATGCGTGTATGTGATACCGTATTTCATTCTCGCGATGAATGTATCGATATGGTTGTATGCGATATAACCTAGTTATCGAATCAAGGATTGATTCGATAAATCGATACATTGTATATTAGTCGGTTATATGCGATATGACCGGATCGTTAAATCAAGTGTTGATTTAATGATTTAATGCATAATTATATATTTGATATATTACTTTGCATTAACTTGTATTGGTTCACTTTAAATGGTTTTTCTCACTTGATTGTGCACATTGTATATGTGATATACTTTTGTACACAAGTTTGTATCATGTTTGATGATACATGCTCACTAAGGTTTGTGTAAAGATTAAACCATGGTTGTATATTGGTTAGGGTTTTCATTTTCTTTTTCATTTATTTTATTTATTTTATTTTGAAATGATAAAGAGAAAATGGTGGCTTTCTTTGTTCTTTGCTTGAAGCTTCTTGAAGCTTCAAAGCATCTTTGACTAAGTGACCATTTTGTCTCATGCTTAACCCTAACCACTCCATCTAACCTTAGTTAAATCTCTACACTAAACCATGGTTTGGATATGATAAGAATTGATTTTTCTTTTCTATTTTATTATTCTTATCATAACATTTTTGAGCTTCTTCTTCTTCTTCTTCAAGAAGAAAGCTTGCTTCATCAATGGCAACTTGAGCAATTGAGTGAGAAATCCAATTCTAAAGTGAACCCACCTCCTATTTCTTCATCCTCTACCTCTTGCCAAGTAGTAAAGGGTGTTTTCTTCACAAGTTTCATGACTTGGTGAAGTGGGAGCTTGATCTTGTGATGCTTCGACGTAGATCATCTTCGGCACGAAGCCGACGACCTTGCCCGCCCATTTCTCCGATGAAGCCGACGCTAGAGCCCGGGTTTCCATTTGGACAGCGAGGAGAATTTATTGCGGAGCTATGGAGGTGGAGGACCGGATCTACAAAGGTTGTATTTCCGTTCTTTTAGTTAATTTGTTAACTAGTTGCCTGTGTTCGCCTAAAATTCTAGTTAACGATCTAGTTTAGGGTTTCTCGGCACCCGTAAAATTTGAAATTGGCATGGTTGATGCCTTGTGAGACCTCATTAGTGTGTCTAGGAACCCTACAGTGGTATCAGATCCTAGCTAGAGCCTTAGGCAATGCGTAGACGACGTTTGAAGTCCGATCGAACCGAAACCCTAACACAAACATGCTCTCTGGACTTTTTTCAAAAACTGGGATTTTTCCAGATTAAAAATGCTTAAAAAATTCAGCAGGGAATTCTAAGAATTACGGTGCAAAAATTACCTAAAGATGTGTCTAAATCGCGGCTGAACCGCGGCAGAAGCATGCCTTCGGCGGCGGTTCCGCGGCCAATTGATGACATCAGCCAATAATATTTGCACAGTAATTCCTCTTTTATGGTGCTGGATTTTCTAGGAATTTTTAATATTTATTCAAGAGTTGAATATTCTGGGTTGTATTGGGAGTTCGTCGATTCGATCGGATTGTCTGATTTTGTCTGTGTGTTTTTCCGGATATTTAGAATATGTTAGAAAGTTCGACCGGATATAAATACCCAACTTTTCCCCTGTCGGGAAATTTCCAAGTGTTGGATTTTTCCGTGGTTTAAAGACGTTCTAAGTAGTGCAAGTAACGCGATGGTCCCTCTAGAAGACAACAAACCTTAACTCGATTATGTGACCGTCTTGAACTGCCTTTTGAACCTTCGGGTTTGGGGCAGTACGGCGTGCCACATGTGAGGCGTTGGCTTGACCCTTCTACGGCTGGACCGTTGGTACTGAGACACGAACTGAATGTTTTTTTAAACTTATTTCATGTGTTGATCTCTATCGGGAAAACTTAGGTGTTCGATTGTTCGATCGGAAAGTTTAACATTTTCTATCTTATTCGGAATGTGATACAATAATTGGAATTCACAATAAGTTATGAGATAACTGAATGAATGTTATAAACATAGCAGTTTAGTCTCACTTGATCGGTTGCCACGGAATTTTGATGTGATCAAAAGTCCGTCGCAATCACGTAGCGTACGCGGATACTCGCCGGGTAAACTTAATAGACAGCCTCGCTCCATAGCCCCGACCAAGTGACTGTAGGAGAACCCCGTCGCCGAAAGCATCCGTACGGGTGCTCGCGGCATCGGTGTTCCGCCTTGGTGCACTTTGTCGACGGCGTCGGGGGTGCGGCCGCCTACTGAAGTTTGCGACGAGCATTCGATCAAGATGTCGGGAATCTTGTTGAATTGCCCGACTTGATATTGAAAAGAGTTTTCGGATTTGAGACTAAAATGCGGGGTTTATAATTATTAGGCATGCGATGTCTAAGGAATTCATTTGATTAGGCATGCGATGTCTATGGAGGTTGCGGATTCCAACAGTTGAAGTTTTACACTTTCTTTTCTGTGACCGTAAGTGTAATATGTGATATCGCCGGTTTCGTTGCTATATATCAACGACAATTGGGAGGCGCATATTTACTTACGTTGATGACATGTGATGTTATGTGTTGCTGGATATGTTATATTGGATCGTCGTGTTTGAATAGCCGGGGGTTTTTTTTTTGTGAGATGAGTGTTTTTCATTTTCATTCATGTAAAAACTTGTACGTAATATTCTTTTATTTGGGACACTTCCAGGTTGCGGAAGATGTCACCTTTTGTATATTATTTACTTTTCCGCACTAGGATAGACCCAAGGAGGGGAGCACAAGTAACCGGGTTCTGGAGTCCAGTGGGAGACCAACTCGAGGAGTCGATTCCGGGTCTCCTAACTCTAGAATTGGTAGGGTTGCTTGCCGCTCTCGTAGGGGTCTAGGGGTGTGGGTTTGGCTATTCATCACGACCGTGGAATCCGTGTTTTATACTGGCTCGTATTGAAAACACGGACGTCCTAGTATATCCAATATTTCATATGATTCTTCTGCTGCGATATCTGTGACGTGATCATGTGATGTTCTGTGATAGATACTGTATATAGTATATATGATATATTATATAGATGTTACTTGTGTTTTACACCCGCGCTAGCCCTGTCCTGCTCTGCCGTTAGTTACCTAACTTAACGGTGCACGAGGGGACATCGAGGCGAATGCGGATGGCATAAGTGTACGTCGTATTTATCTGTGATGTTTAGGTACATAAATGATGGGACTTCATTAATGAGATTAATGAAAGTAAAAGAAACCTAAGATGTTGTAGAATCGAATTTCAAAATAAAAAGGGTAGCTACAGTTCTTGCTTTGCACAGCGGTATATGTGATATATCCTGCACCTTATTCGATGAGGAAAGGACCGAGATCCCTTCACCAGGAGTGACTCCTTTAGCAATAACTGGCAGATGCTACACACTCAGTTTGTCTTTTGATTGCTTTTAAGTATTTTTGCTTTGCACAGTGATATATATGATATATCCCACACCTTATTCGATGAGGAAAGGGCCGACGATCCCTTCACCGGGAGTGACCCCTTTAGCAAAACTAGAAAACCCTCAAAAACACTCCATTTCAAAATCATTTGATTCCACAACGATATCAAGTTCATTACGCAATAGGTTTTCAGAAAAACCTGTCGTAGCCCTCCGTCATTTCAGATAAGTTGTATATAGTATTCGTGCTGCATTTGTTGGCTTTCGTCAAGGTGCAGTGTGCGGTAGCTATATGCTGCTTATCTGCTGCATACGATGCGATTGGATTAGGGTAGTCGTGCGGCTTTGTTGGCTTTCGTCAAGGGTCGTGCGGGTGGGTTTAATTCAATCAAGAAATGTACGGGTTGAACTTGACTAGCGGGCTATGGTTTGTTGGCTTTCGTCAAGGTCATAGCACGTTAGGGGCAAAATATTATCGGGAATTTCAAGTGTTGAAATTTGCAATGAGATTGCATACCTTCTATGAGATAGTTGGATCCCGATACCCGCTGCGAGTAAGAGTTACTCCTGGGAGAGTTTTACACATTACAATTAGCCGATCAAGTAGGTGTCTAGAAAGGTGTTAATGAGGTTACGCCTCTGGGAAAATGAGGTTTACATTAATTAGGTCCGTGCGAAAGCACGCGGAACCTCCCTCAAAGTACCGACACTGGCCTGGCTGAAAGATTGGCGAACTTGTAGTTTGTAATTAATCCCGGCTAGTCTTTCCTTTTAGGGTTTGAAGGAAGATTTGATAAAAACAGTGGGAGCCATCCTGATTAGATAAAATAATAACCAATCTATTCTTGCAAGAGCACACGCTGAGTGTTATTCTTCTCTCTCTCTCCAGGTAGCGACCATATCACGCCTTAATCAAGATAACAATATGGATGTATTGACCGAACCCGCTAGTTATACTGAGCTGGGGAACGTTGGTCCCGCTCCAACTTATAATTGTTATAAGACAGAGCAGGAAATTGGGGAATACCAGATTTCCCGTGCCGCCCAAACGAAGAAAGTGCATATGATGCATCATCTTCGGGTGTGTTCATTACAAAGAACTGTTTCTCAGTATCCTCCGCATCCTGGGTATATGATACCGGATCAGGATCCCAGATATGTAAACTGTTACATAGGGCTACAAAAGGGTAGAAAAACTGAGAACGGGTGATAAGTTTCATGAGGCAGAAAACGGGGCAAGAGTTGCAGCCAAGTCTGTTGGTCACTGTCACCCTGTATTCCAAATATATTAATTCTGAACGAATGTTATTAGATACCGAACCTGATATACAAAATCATATCAGTCTCTTTATTAGTAAAGAAATGATAAAATTTTGTATAGCTGGATAATGTTTTGAACATTTCCTATATCAAAAGTTGATCGGTTCAGGCACGTTATCTAAAAGTATTAACGTTCTAAATCAAACTACAGTTCTTTAGTATACGGAACACACACAAGAGGAAGAGTTCAGAAATGAACGAATCCTTCTTGAGGTATTGTAGACTAGGTCAGATCAATGCGACCTGACTAGCTGAAGTTACATGTAGATGCATATTTAAATCAGTTTGAATTTACATCTTATGAAAACTTACCAGTCATGTCACAAAGATAAGATGACCATAGCTCCGTTTAATGGAAACAGAGAAAGAGTTAGTTTACTCTTGGAACTGATACATGATGATGTGTGTAAGGTCCCCTGTCTACATATGCCAAGACCGGTTCTTTTACTTCATTACATTCTCTGATGATCTCTCAAGATTCAGACATATGTTCCTGTTGAAACACAAGTCCGAACCTTTTGAGATATTCACAGAATATAAGTTAGAAGTAGAGAACCAAAACGGGTATAAGTATTATGTCCTTTGATGTGATCAAGGAGGAGAATACTTGAGCACGGAATTCCTGGACTATTCTAAAGGAGAATGAGATTCTCTCTCAGCATTACTCCTCCGTATACACCATAGCACGATGGTATATCGGGGCGGAGCAATCACACCCTATATGATAAGGTGTGCTCTATGATGAGTACTACTGAGTTACCTATTTCCTTTTTGGGAGTTATGCACTTGAGAAGCTGCATACCTATTGAATAGGGTTCAAATCAAATCAGTTGCCTACCATTTCATATTTGATATGATAAGGGAAGAGCCCATCTCTTAAGTTAGTTAAGATTTGGGGTTGTCCAGCCTATGTCTGAAAAGCAAAATCCGGACAAGCTCGAAGCAAGGTCTGTAATGTAGAACTGGAAAGGTTCCAGCTATACAAACTACAGCAGATGATTTGATAAAACCAAAGGATTCAATAGTTACCAACGAATCTCAGCCTCTCCGCCGATCTAGTAGGGTTCCTCACCCACCTGAGAGATACTTCGGATTCTCTATGACAGTGGGAGCGAGGATTGCATCATGAGATGATAACCCAACTAGTTTCGAGCTGGCCATCAGGAGTGGGACTCTATAAGAATGGCTGGATGCTTAGCGATCTGAGATGGAATCCATGTACACCAACAAAGTATGGACTTTGGTTGCTATATCTGAAGGGTTAAATCCCCATCAGGAGCAAGTATATCTTGAGAAGATTACTTGGTGTAGATGGAAAAGTTGAGACTTTCAAAACTAGACTTATTAAAGCTTTTCGTCATCGACCAGGCGTGGATAATGATGAAACATTTTCAAGCAGCTATGCTTAAGTCCATCCAGATCCTACTTGCCACGGCTACATACCATAACTACGATATCTGGCGGTTGGGTGCCATGACTGCTTTTCTAAATGATGTTTTAGAAGAGGACGTCTATAAGTACACAGCCAGAGGGCTTCGTAGACAGTGGGAGCAGCGGAAACGTGTACAAGATGCTTTATAGGATAAAGCAGGTATCGCGGAGTTGGAACATCTGTTTTGATGTAGTAGTCAAACAGTTTGACATCATCAAAATGGTAGATGAACCTTGTATATACAAAAAGGTAGTAGGGAGTATGGTGATGATTCTCGTAGAGTACGTGGATAACATACTCTTGATAGGGAAGGAGTTTCCTATGCTACGCTCGGTCAATCTCCGCTTATCACAAGGATTCTCCATATAGGATCAAAGTGATACCTCCTAAATCCTGGGTTTTGGATCTATGAGATAGATCTAATTGGATGTTAGGATTCTCACTAGTTGTAGTGAGATGGTGTCAACCGATCCTGGGGAGAATCACTGGAAGGGTTCCAGGGTGATAACTACGACTGAAAGTCGGTCACAGGCATTGTCTTTACCCTCAGTAAAGGGACGGTATGTTGGAAGAGTTCCAAGCTAGATACCGTGGCTAACTAGACGATAAAGGCAGGATACATCGCTACTTAAGATGCTACCAAAGAGACAGTCTGGATGTATAATTGTTCATGAGATGAACATAGTTCCTCCCATTGTGAGACAATGGAGTTGTGGCTTATGCCTAGGAACGCCCGTCCCATCAGTGATCCAGACATATTCTAAGGCAGTATCACCTGATCATGGAGATGGTTGATCTCCAGGGGATCGAGGTCAGGAGAGTAGACTCAGAGGACAACACGGCGGATCCACTCACAAAGGCCTTTTTCCCAGAGAGAGACTTTTATGGGATGGTTGAGTATGAGATACTACAACCACTGCTATCAGATGGCCCTAGTGCAAGTGGGAGATTGTTAGTTATATGTATGCCCTAGAGGCCATTACTGTACATTGGATGTATATTGTAGTGGATGCTGGGACATATATAGGGAGGACTTTCTTACTCGACATGATAGTATGCTATCTGGTTACTCTTTACCTTAACATGTACACTGATTGTCTCTCTGTTACATATTGGTAAAGCCCTTAGGATGTGTGCTTGACTACCTGGACTATAATGCGGATCATACTAGTGGGGACATGGTAGTCCATAAGTACATCCTTCAAAGTCCCTAGTCGTGGGTATATCGAGACGGGGAGTAGACTAGCGTATACCTTCTCGACCCATACAGATGGGCGATGGATGATCTTATATCCATTGGTGTTTGACATCAGAGATGATATACGGGTGCTCAGTGGAGACTGGGTACACTGGACGGACTCGCCGAGAACTCCCAGATGGTATTATACCTCACGTCAGATGGCAGTTCTCTGGTGACACTGGTACAGAGTAGTCTGTTGACCCGAGATCGTCATAGAGTCTTGTGTAGTTCCCACTATGCTTTGATTTCCGCCTTACCACGTCCAAGAGGGCGTGCAAAACGGTGGCTTTTGGGTACAGTCCCGAATCACATGGAGGCAATGAGCGATAAGAGGGGATTCGCCTCTCCCGGTATAGGGGGTTGATGTTGCGCTGTGTTCGATTGGCTATAACCGGAAATCCCTGGCCAGGGTTGCTGAGATTTACTGGTAAGTGTTACCAGTAGTTTCTCGAACTGTTATAGACCTCATATCAACACGACTTATCGAGCTATTGGGCTCTGACGTTTACCACCCCTAGGCGAGATATGCGACATATCAGACGGTCAGACCGGACTGTACGGTAAGTGTTACTGGTTGGATTCACAGGAGTGTGAGCAGGCTTGCTCGTCGATCTTCTGATCGCTCAATACCCGGGTGGCCGTTACGTTTAGCAGACCGCTTGCGGTTTGTGGGTGTTTGATATGATCATCACCTGCTGCCGGCGTATTGACGAGTCTTTAGAGTCCTACACAGAGGTTTCCTGGCTCAAGCGAAACGAAATAGGAGCGCATATGAGATATGTACAGGACCGAGAATAATACGTGTATGTGATACCGTATTTCATTCTCGCGATGAATGTATCGATATGGTTGTATGCGATATAACCTAGTTATCGAATCAAGGATTGATTCGATAAATCGATACATTGTATATTAGTCGGTTATATGCGATATGACCGGATCGTTAAATCAAGTGTTGATTTAATGATTTAATGCATAATTATATATTTGATATATTACTTTGCATTAACTAGTATTGGTTCACTTTAAATGGTTTTTCTCACTTGATTGTGCACATTGTATATGTGATATACTTTTGTACACAAGTTTGTATCATGTTTGATGATACATGCTCACTAGGGTTTGTGTAAAGATTAAACTATGGTTGTATATTGGTTAGGGTTTTCATTTTCTTATTCATTTATTTTATTTATTTTATTTTGAAATGATAAAGAGAAAATGGTGGCTTTCTTTGTTCTTTGCTTGAAGCTTCTTGAAGCTTCAAAGCATCTTTGACTAAGTGACCATTTTGTCTCATGCTTAACCCTAACCACTCCATCTAACCTTAGTTAAATCTCTACACTAAACCATGGTTTGGATATGATAAGAATTGATTTTTCTTTTCTATTTTATAATTCTTATCATAACATTTTTGTGCTTCTTCTTCTTATTCTTCAAGAAGAAAGCTTGCTTCATCAATGGCAACTTGAGCAATTGAGTGAGAAATCCAATTCTAAAGTGAACCCACCTCCTATTTCTTCATCCTCTACCTCTTGCCAAGTAGTAAAGGGTGTTTTCTTCACAAGTTTCATGACTTGGTGAAGTGGGAGCTTGATCTTGTGATGCTTCGACGTAGATCATCTTCGGCACGAAGCCGACGACCTTGCCCGCCCATTTCTCCGATGAAGCCGACGCTAGAGCCCGGGTTTCCATTTGGACAGCGAGGAGACTTCATTGCGGAGCTATGGAGGTGGAGGACCGGATCTACAAAGGTTGTATTTCCGTTCTTTTAGTTAATTTGTTAACTAGTTTCCTGTGTTCGCCTAAAATTCTAGTTAACGATCTAGTTTAGGGTTTCTCGGCACCCGTAAAATTTGAAATTGGCATGGTTGATGCCTTGTGAGACCTCATTAGTGTGCCTAGGAACCTTACAGTATGTAAGTTCTTCTGTCTACAAATGCCAGGACTGGTTCTTTATACTTCATTACGTTCTCTGATAATCTCTCAAGATTCAGACATATGTTCCTGTTGAAACACAAGTCCGAACCTTTTGAGATATTCACAGAATATAAGCTAGAATTAGGGAACCAATATGGGTATAAGTATTATGTCCTATGATAAGATCAGGGAGGAGAATACTTGTGCATGGAATTCTTGGATATTCTAAAAGAAAATGAGATTCTCTCTCAGTATTACTCCTCTGAATGCACCACAGCACAACGGTGTATCGGGGTGGGGCAATCGCACCATATTGGATATAGTGTGCTCTATGATGAATACTACTGAGTTACCTATTTCCTTTTGGGGTTGAGCACTTGAGAAGCTGCATACCTATTGAATTAGGTTCGAATCAAATCAGTGCCTGCCACTCCATATGAGATATGGTATGGGAAGAGCCCATCTCTTAAGTAAGTTAAGATTTGGGATTGTCCGACCTATGTCAAAAGCAAAATCCGGACAAGATCGAGGCAAGGTCAGTTCTGTAGAACTGGAAAGGTTCCAGTTATACAAAATTGCAGCTGATGATTTGACAGAACCAAAGGATTCAATAGTTCCCGACGAACCTCAGCCTCTCCGCCGATCTAGTAGGGTTCCTCATCTGCCTGAGAGATACCTCGGTTTCTCGATGACAGTGGGAGCGAGGAATGCATCATGAGATGATGACCCAACTAGTTTCGAGCAGGCCATCGAGAGTAGGGACTCTGTAAGAATGGTTGGATGCTTAGCGATCTGAGATGGAATCCATGTACACCAACAAAGTATGGACTTTGGTTGCTATATCTGAAGGGTTAAATCCCCATCAGGAGCAAGTATATCTAGAGAAGATTACTTGGTGTAGATGGAAAAGTTGAGACTTTCAAAGCTAGACTTGTTAAAGGTTTTCGTCATCGACCAGGCGTGGATAATGATGAAATCTTTTCCAGGGACTATGCTTAAGTCCATCCAGATCCTACTTGCCATTGCTACATACCATGACTACGATATCTGGTGGTTGGGTGCCATGACTACTTTTCTAAATAATGATTTAGAAGAGAACGTCTATAAGAACACAGCCAGAGGGCTTCGTAAACAGTGGGAGCAGCATAAACGTGTGCAAGTTGCTTTACATGATAAAGCAGGCATCGCGGAGTTGGAACGTCTGTTTTGATGTGGTAGTCGAAGTGTTTGACTTCATCAAAATGGTAGATGAACCTTGTATGTACAAAAAGGTAGTAGAGAGTAAGGTGGTCATCCTCGTATTGTACGTGGACAACATACTCTTGATAGGAAAGGGGTTTCCAATACTACGCTCGGTCAATCTCCGCTTATCACAAGGATTCTCCATATAGGATCAAAATGATACCTCCTAAATCCTGGGTTTTGGATCTATGAGATAGATCTAAATGAATGTTAGGATCTCACTAGTTATAGTGAGATGGTATCAGTTGATCCTGGGGAGAATCACTGGAAGGGTTCCAGGGTGATAAGGACGACTGAATGTCAGTCGCAGACATTGTTTTCACCCTCAGTAAAGGGACGGTATGTTGGAAGAGTTCCAAGCTAGATACCATAGCAATCTAGACGATAAAGGCTGGTAACATCGCTATTAAAGATACTACCAAAGAGGCAGTTTGGGTGTATATTGGTTCATAAGATGAACTAGGTTCTTACCATTGTATGACAATGGAAGTGTGGCTTTGGCCAAGGAACCCCGATCCCATCAGTGACCCAGACATATTCTGAGGCAGTATCACCTGATCATGGAGATAGTTGATCTCCAGGGTGATCGAGGTTAGGAGAGTAGACTCAGAGGACAACACGGCGGATCCACTCACGAAGGCCTTCACACAAAGAAAGACTTTTAGGGGATGGTTGAGTATTAGATACTACAACTACTGCTACAGATGGCCCTAGTGCAAGTGGGAGATTGTTAGTTATATGTATGCCCTAGAGGCCATTACTGTACATTGGATGTATATTGTAGTGGATGCTGGGACATATAAAGGTAGGACTTTCTTGCTCGACATGATAGTACGCTATCTGGTTGCTCTTTATCTTAACATGTATACTCTTTGTCTCTCTGATTATATGTTGATAAAGCCCTTAAGATGTGTGCTCGACCTCCAGGACTATGATGTAGATCATACTAGTGGGGCCTGGATAGTCCATGAGTACATCCTTCAATGTTCCTAGTCGTGGGAATATCGAGACGGGGCATCGATATTCCAGAGTAGACTAGCGTATATCTTATCGACCTATGTGATGGGCGATGGATGATCCCATATCCATTGGTGTTTGACATCAGAGATGGTATGCGGGTGCTCAGTGGAGACTGGGTACACTGAACGGACTCGCCGAGAACTCCCAGATGGTATTATACCTTACGTCAGATGGCGGTTCTCTGGTGACACTGGTACAGCTTAGTCTGTTGACCCGAGATCGTCATAGAGTCTTGTGTGTCTCCCACTGTGCTTTGATTTCCACCCTACCACGGCTCTACTGAGTCGTGGAAACAGGTGGTTTTTGGGTACAGTCCCGATTCACATGGAGGCATTGAGCGATAGGAGGGGATTCGTCTCTCCCGGTATTCGGGGTTGATGTTGCGCTATGCACGACTGGCCATAACAGGAAATCCCTGGCCAGGGTTGCAGTGATATACTGGTAAGAGTTATCAGTAGTTTCACGAATGTTATGGACCTCACATCGGCATGACTTATCAAGCTATTGGGGTCTGATGTTTACCACCCCTAAGTGAGATATTCGACATATCAGACGAACAGACCGGACTGTACGGTAAGTGTTACTGGTTGGATTCACAGGAGTGTGAGCGGGCTTGCTCGTCGATCTTCTGATCGCTCAATTCCCGGGTGGCCGTTACGTTTAGCAGACCGCTTGCGGCTTGTAGGTGCTTGATATGATCATCATCTGCTGCCGGCGTATTGACGAGTCTTTAGAGTCCTACACAGAGGTTTCCTGGCTCAAGCGAAAAGAAATAGGAGCGCATATGAGATATGTGCGGGACCGAGAATAATGCGTGTATGTGATACCGTATTCTATTCTCGCGATGAATGTATCGAATGGTTGTATGCGATATAACCTAGTTATCGAATCAAGGATTGATTCGATAAGTCGATACATTGGATACTAGTCGGTTATATGCGACATGACCGGATCATTGAATCAAGTGTTGATTTAATGATTTAATGTATAATTATATATTTGATATATTACTTTGCATTAACTGGTATTGGTTCACTTTAAATGGATTTTCTCACTTGAAATGCACATTGTATATGTGATATATTTTTGTGCACAAGATTGTATCATGTTTGATGATACATGATAGTTTGGGTGTATGTTTAGTTTAAACCATGGTTATGTTAATGGTTAGGGTTTTTATTTACTTATTCATTTATTTATTTATTCATTTTGGAAAGATAAATAGAATGGTGGCTTATTTTGTTGTTTTGTTGAAACTTCATGAAGTGTTGAAAGCTTGACCATTCTTGTTCTTTTCCTAAACCTAACCATTAAACCTAACCCTAGTTTATTCTCTACACTTAACCATGGTTGCTATATGATAAGAATCCACTTATTTTCTATTTTAAATAATACTTATCATATATTCTTTCTTCTTCTTCTTCTTCAAGATGAAGAAAAGCTTGCTTCCATCAATGGTGAAATGAGAAAAAGAGTGAGAAATCCAATTCTAAAGTGAACCCACTTCCTATTTCTTCATCCTCTACCACTTGCCAAGTAGTATAGGGTGTTTTCTTCACAAGTTTCATGACTTGGTGAAGTTGGAGTTTGATCTTGAGTTGCCTCAACGTAGATCATCTTCGGCATCGAAGTCGACGACCTAGCCCGATCAATTCTTCGATGAAACCACCGCGAGAGTCCGGGATCCGAAGGGTACAGCGGAGGGTCGTCAACACGAAGCTAGAGAGGTGGAAGACCGGATCTACAAAGGTTGTAGTCACCTTCCTTTAGCAATAAAGTAGTTTACTTGCTTGCATCCCCTTATTATCTAGTTAACGATCCGTATTAGGGTTTGTAGGCACATGAAAAATTTGAATTGGGCATGTTTGATCACTTGTGAGACCTCATTAGTGTGCCTAGGAACCCTACACTTCTAACTATCCTCTAGTTTCTAATATGGTTTCGTAGCTATCCTCATTGTAACCCTAGTTTCCTAATCTAGGTTTCCTAACCACATTCTATAATCAGTTTTCCATCAATACATTGCTGGGGTGCTATACGCCATCCACCCGACTTCCCCCGTGGATATAGATCCACTCACCTGGTCTTCGCTCGCCGAAATCGATGACGCTGCGCTCCTTCGCCTCGGAATCCATACGAGGGTACCTACAATAATAAACAATCGCAATACGTATTAAAATCAAGGCGGAAAACCAAAACGGCATGCGCATTGCTCATAGGTTAGAACCTATAGCTTGCGCGTACAAAATCAACCAAACAACCCTTGTTGTTGATGTACGAACATCCAACAACCAAATACAAATCCAAATGTCAAAAAATCGCATTTCAAAATACAGAAAACATAGCCTAAAACACACCAAAATGCACCCAGATTTTCCCCAGGTGACAATTAGCCAAAACTGCATATAGGAGGGGTCTAATTTAGTGCAAAAGGAGCTATGGACCAAACCTGGGACCCTATTTCCCTGCTCTTGCTGCAAATTGCAGCTAGAATGAATATATCTGCGGCCTTGGGTTGGAGTTAAGGGCTCGGTTCTCTGTGGTAGCTTCCTAGGTGCCTGCACGACTCCCAGTAATTGCAAAATAATTTTCAGGTCATCCGGGTTACTCCAGATTCAAAAATACCCTCGAAATTCACACAATTATACGATGTCGGGGTTTCTAAGTACGTATTTTAGGGGTTAATTCTCGGGTTTTCGGTCAGTATACGATCCCTACAGGGGTTATAATGTCTATATTAGCCTCAATTTCACATCACCACTCAAGATTCCCTCAAACCCTAACTTGAAATTTTCAACCCTTTCTAATCATCGCCTAAACACTTCTAAACTAGAATTATAGATAAAGGAATTGAAATACAATTCAAATGGTGCAGAAATTACCTCATTTGGCAACCCAAGAAAATTCTTGAGTTGCCCCAAGTGCTCAAAATCGGATTTTTCTTGGTCCATCATACTTCCCTTGAGCTTGTGCATGTTTAATGTGAAGAGGGTGTAAGGTTTTGGTGCATTTTTGAGGTTGTTGTGTGGTGTAGGAGGTAGTGGAGAGAGGGGGCAGCCATGGTGAGGGAGTGAGAAGAAGAAATGATGAAGATGATGGAGACAACACAATGAGTCAAGGTCAAATGAACCCCTCACCTCTCTTCTCTCTCATGCCCATCCCTCATTCTTTATTCCATTTCTTTTTCTTTTCTTTTCTTTTCTTTTCCTTTTCTTTTCTTCTCCCCTCAATTGTAAACCCAAAACAATAACCATACACCCAAAATCATGTAGGAAAATGTTACAAGTGTGGAAAAAAATGACATGTGCATAAAACACGATTAGTGCCCGATTAGCGATATCTAATCGCGATTAGCACAAAATTAGTGTCAAATAAATCATAAACTCTCATAATTTGCATGAATCACATAAAGTACCCTCATTTTAGTAATTTCCATAATTTTCCAAATTTTTTCCCAATTTATCGGTATTTAATTATACCGAAATATTAAAATATTCAATATAATATTATTAAATTATAAAAATTCCTAAAAATTATATTTTATTTTTCTGAAGTGTTACAACATCGTATAAAGGTGCATATGAAACTATAGCAGGTAAATTATGCAATGAGTCATATCATGATGCAGCAATCCTACCGTGTTGTGACATGGCAATTATCGATGATGCAGTATGTGAGCCGGCAATCTGTGTAAGTGTAACATACACATCATCGATAATTGTGTAGGTGTACTAGCACAGGTATATGTAATGCAATGAGAGTAACATGAGCGTAGCATAAAGTAAATCGTACGCGAATGCTGACAGGTATACGTATCTAACATGACCGAGTCAGTGAATCTATCAATCGGCATCCAGCCTCACAACACACGTACGGTATAATCTATCGTACGGCATCCTCTAGTCAAGGGTATGGATCAACATCAAGTCAAACTCATCACGTACGGAAAATTATCGTACGGCGGTATTAAACCAATAGGGATCCTATCAACCTATATAACAATGAGGGTACAGCCTAATGTCACGTACAGCCTATCATTCATGATTCACAACAAATGTACACATATATATCTATATACCTATGTCCCAAGCCATATCCATAACAATCTCATATCAGGGGACCGGTAGGGTATCAATCCTCTCAATCGACTCGCTGCCGTATACCAACATATCATCATATTGTTAGTTATATGTATGCCCTAGAGGCCATTACTGTACATTGGATGTATATTGTAGTGGATGCTGGGACATATATAGGGAGGACTTTCTTGCTCGACATGATAGTATGCTATCTGGTTGCTCTTTACCTTAACGTGTATACTGATTGTCTCTCTGTTACATGTTGGTAAAGCCCTTAGGATGTGTACTTGACTACCTGGACTATGATGCAGATCATACTAGTGGGGACATGGTAGTTAATAAGTACATCCTTCAAGGTCCCTAGTCGTGGGTATATCGAGACGGGGCATCGATATACCAGAGTAGACTAGCGTATACCTTCTCGACCCATACAGATGGGCGATAGATGATCCCATATCCATTGGTGTTTGACATCAGAGATGATATACGGGTGCTCAGTAGAGACTGGGTACACTAGACGGACTCGCCGAGAACTCCCAGATGGTATTATACCTCACGTCAGATGGCAGTTCTCTGGTTACACTGGTACAGAGTAGTCTGTTGACCCGAGATCGTCATAGAGTCTTGTGTGGTTCCCACTGTGCTTTGATTTCCACCTTACCACGTCTAAGAGGGCGTGCAAAACGGTGGTTTTTGGGTACAGTCCCGAGTCACATGGAGGCAATGAGCGATAGGAGGGGATTCGTCTCTCCCGGTATAGGGAGTTGATGTTGCGCTGTGTTCGATTGGCTATAACCGGAAATCCCTGGCCAGGGTTGCTGAGATTTACTGGTAAGTGTTACCTGTAGTTTCTTGAACTGTTATAGACCTCATATCGACACGACTTATCGAGCTATTGGGGTCTGACGTTTACCACCCCTAGGCAAGATATGCGACATATCAGACGACGAGACCGGACTGTACGGTAAGTGTTACTGGTTGGATTCACTGGAGTGTGAGCGGGCTTGCTCGTCGATCTTCTGATCGCTCAATACCCGGGTGGCCGTTACGTTTAGCAGACCGCTTGCGGCTTGTGGGTGTTTGATATGATCATCATCTGCTGCCGGCGTATTGACGAGTCTTTAGAGTCCTACACAGAGGCTTCCTGGCTCAAGCGAAACGAAATAGGAGCGCATATGAGATATGTGCAGGACCGAGAATAATGCGTGTATGTGATACCGTATTCCATTCTCGCGATGAATGTATCGATTGGTTGTATGCGATATAACCTAGTTATCGATTCAAGGATTGATTCGATAAGCCGATACATTGGATACTAGTTGGTTATATGCGATATGACCGGATCGTTAAATCAAGTGTTGATTTAATGATTTAATGCATAATTATATATTTGATATATTACTTTGCATTAACTAGTATTGGTTCACTTTAAATGGATTTTCTCACTTGTATTGTGCAAGTGGTATATGTGATATACTTTTGTGCACTTGATTGTATCATGTTTGATGATACATGTTTACTTGGTTAAGTGTAAAGAATTAAGCCATGGTTAAACTAATGATTAGGGTTTTGTTATCTACTTATTTATTCATCTATTTATTTGTTTATTCTTTTTGGAAAAGATATGAAAAGAATGGTGGCTTTATTTGTAGTTTTATTGAAACTTCATGAAGCTTTGACCTAGTCCACCATTCTTGTCTCATGCTTAACCCTAACCATTCCACTTAACCATGATTCATTCTCTACACTTAACCATGGTAAGAATATGATAAGTATTGATTTTCTTTTCCATTTTGAATTAACTTATCATAACATTATCATCTTCTTCTTCTTCTTCAAGATGAAGAACCTTGACTTCATCAATGGTGATTGATGAAAAAGGGTGAGAAATCCAATTCTAAAGTGAACCCACTTCCTATTTCTTCATCCTCTACCTCTTGCCAAGTAGTATAGGGTGTTCTCTTCACAAGTTTCATTACTTGGTGAAGTGGGAGCTTGATCTTGTGATGCCTCGACGTAGATCATCTTCGGCACGAAGCCGACGACCTTGCCCGCCCATTTCTCCGATGAAGCCGACGCTAGAGCCCGGGTTTCCATTTGGACAGCGAGGAGACTTCATTGCGGAGCTATGGAGGTGGAGGACCAGATCTACAAAGGTTGTATTTCCGTTCTTTTAGTTAATTTGTTAACTAGTTGCTTTGTCGCCTATATATCTAGTTAACGATCCGTATTAGGGTTTCTCGGCACCCGTAAAATTTGAAATTGGCATGGTTGATACCTTGTGAGACCTCATTAGTGTGCCTAGGAACCCTACAGTGGTATCAGAGCCTAGCTAGAGCCTTAGGCGATGCGTAGACGGAGTTAGAAGTCCCATCAAACCGAAACCCTAATTCAAAACATGCTCTCTGTACATTTTTGAAAATTGTGGATTTTTGAGAATTAAAAATATGCACAAAATTCAGCAGGAAATTCTAAGAATTACGGTGCAAAAATTACCTAATGATCTGACTAAAGTGCGGGGTTTATAATTGTTAGGCATGCGATGCCTAAGGAATTCATTTTCTTAGGCATGCGATGTCTATGCAGGTTGCGGATTCCAACTGTTGTAGTTTTACACTTTCTTTTCTGTGACCGTAAGTGTAATATGTGATATCGCCGGTTTCTTTGCTATATGTCAACGACAATTGGGATGGACATATTTACTTACGTTGATGACATGTGATGTTATGTGTTGCTGGATATGTTATATTGGATCGTCGTGTTTGAATAGCCGGGGGGTTTTATGTGAGATGAGTGTTTTTCATTTTCATTCATGTAAAAACTTGTATGTAATATTCTTTTATTGGGGCACTTCCAGGTTGCGGAAGATGTCACCCTTTGTATATTATTTATTTTTCCGTGCTAGGATAGACCCAAGGAGGGGAGCACAAGTAACCGGGTTCTGGAGTCCAGTGGGAGACCAACTCGAGGAGTCGAGTCCGGGTCTCCTAACTCTAGAATTGGTAGGGTTGCTTGCCGCTCTCGTAGGGGTTTAGGGGTGTGGGTTTGGCTATTCATCGCGACTGTGGAATCCGTGTTTTATACTGGCTCGTATTGAAAACACGGACGTCCTAGTATATCCAATGTTTCATATGATTCTTCTGCTGCGATATCTGTGATGTGATCATGTGATGTTCTGTGATAGATACAGTATATAGTATATATGATATATTATATAGGCGTTACTTATGTTTTACACCCGCGCTAGCCCTGCCCTGCTCTGCCGTTAGTTACCTAACCTAACGGTGCACGAGGGGACATCGAGGCGAATGCGGATGGCATAAGTGTATGTCGTATTTATCTGTGATGTTTAGGTACTTAAAAGATGGTACTTCATTAATGTGATTAATGAAATAAAAGAAACCTAAGATGTTGTAGAATCGAATTTCAAAATAAAAACAGGTAGCTAAAGTTCTTGCTTTGCACAGCGGTATATGTGATATATCCTGCACCTTATTCGATGAGGAAAGGACCGAGATCCCTTCACCGGGAGTGACTCCTTTAGCAATAACTGGCAGATGCTACACACTCGGTTTGTCTTTTGATTGCTTTTAAGAGTTTTTGCTTTGCACAGTGATATATATGATATATCCCGCACCTCATTCGAAGAGGAAAGGACCGACGATCCCTTCACCGGGAGTGACTCCTTTAGCAAAACTAGAAAAGCCTCAAAAGCACTCCATTTTTAAAATCATTTGATTCTACAACGATATCAAGTTCATTACGCAATAAGTTTTCAGAAAAACTTGTCGTAGCCTTCCGTCATTTCAGATAAGTACTAGTTAGTATTCGTGCTACGTTTGTTGACTATGTTAAGGCGTAGTGTGCGGTAGCTAATTAGTGCTTATCTGCATAAGCATATGATGCGATTGGATTAGGGTAGTCGTGCGACTTTGTTGACTATGTTAAGGATCGTGCGGGTGGGTTTAATTCAATCGGGAAATGACGGGTTGAACTTGACTAGCACTTATGATTTGTTGACTATGTTAAGGTCATATAGCTGCTAGGGGCAAAATATTATCGGGAATTTCAAGTGTTGAAATTTGCAATGAGATTGCATACCTTCTATGAGATAGTTGGATCCCGATACCCACTGCGAGTAAGAGTTACTCTTGGAAGAGTTTTACACATTACAATTAGCCGATCAAGTAGGTGTCTAGAAAGGTGTCAACGGGGTTAAGCCTCTAGGAAAACGAGGTTTACATTAATTAGGTTCGTGCGAAAACACGGGGGACCTCCCTCAAAGTACCGACACTGGCTTGGCTGAAAGATTGGTGAACTTGTAGTGTGTAATTAATCCCGGCTAGTCTTTCCTTTTAGGGTTTGAAGGAAGATTTGATAAAAACAGTGGGAGCCATCCTGATTAGATAAAATAATAACCAATCTATTCTTGCAAGAGCGCACGCAGAGTGTTTTCTTCTCTCTCTCTCTCCAGGTAGTGACCATTTCACGCCTTAATCAAGAAAATAATACGGATGTATTGACCGAACCCGCTTGTTATACTGATCTGGGGAACGTTGGTCCTGCTCCAACTTATAATTGTTATAAGACAGAGCAGGAAATTGGGGATTACCAGAATTCCCGTGCCGCCCAAACGAAGAAAGTGCATGCTGATGCATCATCTTCGGGTGTGTTCATTATACAGAACTGTTTCTCAGTATCCTCCGCATCCTGGATATATGATACCGGATCAGGATCCCAGATATGTAATCTGTTACATAGGGCTACAGATAGGTAGAGAACTGAGAACGGGTGATTAGTTTCATGAGACAGAGAACGGGGCAAGTGTTGCAGCCAAGTCTGTTGGTCACTGTCACCCTGTATTACCAATACATTGATTCTGAACGAATGTTATTAGATACCGAACCTGATATACAAAATCATATCACTCTCTCTATTAGTAAAGAAATGATAAAATTTTGTATTGTTGGATAATGTTTTGAACATTTCCTATATCAAAAGTTGATCGGTTCAGGCACGTTATCTAAAAGCATTGATGTTCTAAATCAAACTACAGTTCTTAGTATATGGAACACACATAAGAGGAAGAGTTCAAAAATGAACGAATCCTTCTTAAGGTATTGTAGACTAGGTCATATCAATGCGACCCGACTAGCTGAAGTTACATTTAGATGCATATTTAAATCAGTTTGAATTTACATCTTGTGAAACTTGCCAGTCATGTCACAAAGATATAATGACACCAGCTCTGTTTATTGGAAACAGAGAAAGAGTTAGTGAACTCTTGGGACTGATACATGATGATGTATGCAAGGTCCCCTGTCTACACATGCCAGGACTGGTTCTTTATACTTCATTACATTCTCTGATGACCTTTCGAGTTTCAGACCAATGTTCCTGTTGAAACACAAGTCCGAACCTTTTGAGATATTCACAGAATATAAGCTAGAAGTAGAGAACCAAAATACGGGTATAAGTATTATGTCATTTGATGTGATCAAGGAGGAGAATACTTGAGCACGGAATTCCTGGATTATTCTAAAGGAGAATGAGATTCTCTCTCAGCATTACTCCTCCGTATACACCATAGCACGATGGTATATCGGGGCGGAGCAATGACACCCTATATGATAAGGTGTGCTCTATGATGAGTACTACTGAGTTACCTGTTTCCTTTTTGGGAGTTATGCGCTTGAGAAGCTGCATACCTATTGAGTAGGGTTCGAATCAAATTAGTTTCCTACCACTTCATATGTGATATGGAAAGGGAAGAGCCCATATCTTAAGTTAGTTAAGATTTGGGGTTGTCCGGCCTATATCTAAAAGCAAAATCCGGACAAGATCAAGGCAAGATCTGTTATGTAGAACTGGAAATGTTCCAGATATACAAACTGTAGCTGATGATTTGATAGAACCAATGGATTCAATAGTTACTAATGAACCTCAGCCTCTCCGCCGATCTAGTAGGGTTCCTCACCCACCTGAGAGATACTTCGGTTTCTCTATGACAGTGGGAGCGAGGATTGCATCATGAGATGATGACCCAACTAGTTTCGAGCTGGCCATCCAGAGTAAGACTCTGTAAGAATGGCTGGATGCTTAGTGATCTGAGATGGAATCCATGTACACCAACAAAGTATGGACTTTGGTTGCTTTATCTGAAGGGTTAAATCCCCATCAGGAGCAAGTATATCTTGAGCAGATTACTTGGTGTAGATGGAAAAGTTGAGACTTTCAAAGCTAGACTTGTTAAAGGTTTGCATCATTGACCAGGTTTGGATCATGATGAAACTTTTTCTAAAGAACTATGCTTAAGTCCATCCAGATCCTACTTGCCACGGCTGCATACCATGACTACGATATCTGGCGGTTGGGTGCCATGACTGCTTTTCTAAATGATGTTTTAGAAGAGAACGTCTATAAGTACACAGCCAGAGGGCTTCGTAGAAAGTGGGAGCAGCGGAAACGTGTACAAGATGCTTTATAGGATAAAGTAGGCATCGCGGAGTTGGAACATCTGTTTTGATGTAGTAGTCAAACAGTTTGACATCATCAAAATGGTAGATGAACCTTGTATAAACAAAAAGGTAGTAGGGAGTATAGTGACGATCCTCATAGAGTACGTGGATGACATGCTCTTGATAGGGAAGGAGTTTCCTATGCTACGCTCGGTCAATCTCCGCTTATGATTCTCCATATAGGATCAAAGTGATACCTCCTAAATCCTGGATTTTTGATCTATGAGATAGATCTAATTGGATGTTAGGAGACTCACTAGCTGTAGTGAGATGGTATCAGTTGATCCTGGGGAGAATCACTGGAAAGGTTCCAGGGTGACAAAGACGACTGAATGTCAGTCGCAGGCATTGTCTTTACCCTCAGTAAAGGGACGGTATGTTGGAAGAGTTCCAAGCTAGATACCGTGGCATACTAGACGATAAAGGCAGGATACATCGCTGCGTAAGATGCTACCAAAGAGGCAGTCTGGATGTATATTGGTTCATGAGATGAACTTTGTTCCTCCCATTGTGTGACAATGGAGTTGTGGCTTATGCCAAGGAACGCCGGTCCCAACAGTGATCCAGACATATTCTAAGACAGTGTCACCTGATCATGGAGATGGTTGATCTCTAAGGGATCGAGGTTAGGAGAGTAGACTCAGAGGACAACACGGCGGATCCACTCACGAAGGCCTATTCCCAGAGAGAGACTTTTATGGGATGGTTGAGTATGAGATACTACAACCACTGCTACAGATGGCCCTAGTGCAAGTGGGAGATTGTTAGTTATATGTATGCCGTAGAGGCCATTACTGTACATTGGATATATATTGTAGTGGATGCTGGGACATATATAGGGAGGACTTTCTTGCTCGACATGATAGTATGCTATGTGGTAGCTCTTTACCTTAACGTGTATACTGATTGTCTCTCTGTTACATGTTGGTAAAGCCCTTAGGATGTGTACTTGACTACCTGGACTATGATGCGGATCATACTAGTTGGGACATGGTAGTTAATAAGTACATCCTTCAAGGTCCCTAGTCGTGGGTATATCGAGACGAGGCATCGATATACCAGAGTAGACTAGCGTATACCTTCTCGACCCATACAGATGGGCGATGGATGATCCCATATCCATTGGTGTTTGACATCAGAGATGATATACGGGTGCTCAGTAGAGACTGGGTACACTAGACGGACTCGCCGAGAACTCCCAAATGGTATTATACCTTACGTCAGATGGCAGTTCTCTGGTGACACTAGTACAGAGTAGTCTGTTGACCCGAGATCGTCATAGAGTCTTGTGTGGTTCCCACTGTGCTTTGATTTCCACCTTACCACGTCCAAGAGGGCGTGCAAAACGGTGGTTTTTGGGTACAGTCCCGAGTCACATGGAGGCAATGAGCGATAGGAGGGGATTCGTCTCTCCCGGTATAGGGAGTTGATGTTGCGCTGTGTTCGATTGGCTATAACCGGAAATCCCTGGCCAGGGTTGCTGAGATTTTCTGGTAAGTGTTACCTGTAGTTTCTTGAACTGTTATAGACCTCATATCGACACGACTTATCGAGCTATTGGGGTCTGACGTTTACCACCCCTAGGCAAGATATGCGACATATCTGACGACGAGACCGGACTGTACGGTAAGTGTTACTGGTTGGATTCACTAGAGTGTGAGCGGGCTTGCTCGTCGATCTTCTGATCGCTCAATACCCGGGTGGCCGTTACGTTTAGCAGACCGCTTGCGGCTTGTGGGTGTTTGATATGATCATCATCTGCTGCCGGCGTATTGACGAGTCTTTAGAGTCCTACACAGAGGCTTCCTGGCTCAAGCGAAACGAAATAGGAGCGCATATGAGATATGTGCAGGACCGAGAATAATGCGTGTATGTGATACCGTATCCCATTCTCGCGATGAATGTATCGATTGGTTGTATGCGATATAACCTAGTTATCGATTCAAGGATTGATTCGATAAGCCGATACATTGGATACTAGTTGGTTATATGCGATATGACCGGATCGTTAAATCAAGTGTTGATTTAATGATTTAATGCATAATTATATATTTGATATATTACTTTGCATTAACTAGTATTGGTTCACTTTAAATGGATTTTCTCACTTGTATTGTGCAAGTGGTATATGTGATATACTTTTGTGCACTTGATTGTATCATGTTTGATGATACATGTTTACTTGGTTAAGTGTAAAGAATTAAGCCATGGTTAAACTAATGATTAGGGTTTTGTTATCTACTTATTTATTCATCTATTTATTTGTTTATTCTTTTTGGAAAAGATATGAAAAGAATGGTGGCTTTATTTGTAGTTTTATTGAAACTTCATGAAGCTTTGACCTAGTCCACCATTCTTGTCTCATGCTTAACCCTAACCATTCCAATTAACCATGATTCATTCTCTACACTTAACCATGGTAAGAATATGATAAGTATTGATTTTCTTTTCCATTTTGAATTAACTTATCATAACATTATCATCTTCTTCTTCTTCTTCAAGATGAAGAACCTTGACTTCATCAATGGTGATTGATGAAAAAGGGTGAGAAATCCAATTCTAAAGTGAACCCACTTCCTATTTCTTCATCCTCTACCTCTTGCCAAGTAGTATAGGGTGTTCTCTTCACAAGTTTCATGACTTGGTGAAGTGGGAGCTTGATCTTGTGATGCCTCGACGTAGATCATCTTCGGCACGAAGCCGACGACCTTGCCCGCCCATTTCTCCGATAAAGCCGACGCTAGAGCCCGGGTTTCCATTTGGACAGCGAGGAGACTTCATTGCGCAGCTATGGAGGTGGAGGACCGGATCTACAAAGGTTGTATTTCCGTTCTTTTAGTTAATTTGTTAACTAGTTGCTTTGTCGCCTATATATCTAGTTAACGATCCGTATTAGGGTTTCTCGGCACCCGTAAAATTTGAAATTGGCATGGTTGATGCCTTGTGAGACCTCATTAGTGTGCCTAGGAACCCTACACATATCACATGCCAAATCATATTTTCTTTTCATCGCATCTATATCTCACATAAGGTCAATTTACAATTACATTCTACCTTTACTATAAGCATACATATCTAATCTTACGTACACACCCGAACCATACAATCATTTTTTAAAAGATGCGAATCGTAGTTTTGAAATTAGGGGCTATGGTGTTTTTAAGGAAAAGATATCATTTGAAAATCCGTAACATACCTCAAGATATCTGTTTAAAAGATGCATACGATTCTTCAGTTTGGAAATAGGTATGGTTCGGATGACACATTTACGTCGGCTATCTAATCTTATAGTACCTTAAACGGCAATATCATCAACCATCATCCTCAAATCCCGTCACCACATATTAGTCGTATCATATCACTTCTAACTATCCTTTAGTTTCTAATATAGTTTCTCTAACTATCTTTAACTCTATCTATAGTTTTCTATTAAAGGTTCCTTTGTGTCATGACCCGAAATAGTACGTGACTGGCCCTTGAATCATATGAAGTCTATAGGACCCCATCTAATTCAAGTAATCCAAAAGCCCAGAAATCTAAACCATTTTTAAAGAAGAAGTGTAGAAAACATGTTATAAAACAAGTAGTTTTTAAATAACATAAGCCGAAGTATTGCATTTTAAAATATCAAGTCTTTTCAGAAAATTTCGGCAGAGTTTCCTTTGTAAATACTGGCCCCAAACGGGGTACAACAGGAATAATATATGCACAATGAAAAAGACATCCCCAAGTGGGAGCTAGCTCTTCGTCAATCGACGGTCACAACCACGCAAGCAATATAATATACAACGCCGACGGTCGAGGATCAAAACTAAAAAGGAAACTCAAATCAACATGAAAACCCATAATAATACAACGCGCGACTCTAAGAACGAAAGAATATACAACTGGTCTCTAAGTCAAATACATATACATGTCTGGTTGATGAAATTTTGCTAGATACAACTGAAAATAAATAAGTATAATGGTGGTCACGATGCGAGTGAACCCACCTACCAAATCAATCACCCGAAATGGGAGCAGTATGCTAGAAAGACGCAATAAAACCTGTACGGCAAGACCTGTATGAAACTGTGGCACAACGGGGGTGAGTTGCCAACTCATGAGTAGAAAACATCACAGAGCAGAAATCGTATGTATGATTCAATCCTAGGTCAAACGATCAGTAATATATACATATCCTGAATATGATAAAGTCTAAAGCATGAAAAGGTGGCAAGGGTAAACATCTAAACATAAGCGTAATACTACGTGCTCGTGTCAGCACCTCAGGTAGCAACATATCATAAGTATGATGTATGAATGCGGTAAAATGAACATAGAAGACATCATGAATGAGAAAACTATTTTCTTAATATAGTGAAATTTCTGTATAAACATTTAAGTATCATCAATGAAATGATCAGAAAATCAGTGTTAAGCATCAACACAAAATATATATCTTAATATCCCAATATCAAGTAAATCTCATGTATCCAATATCCAATATCGAGCACATAGGGCCCTCTCATTTCGACCATATAGGCCCATACATCGAGCACATAGGCCCTGAGCACATAAGCCCCTCTCATCAGCCATATAGTCCCCTCACATCGAGCATATAGGCCCCGAGCACATAGGCCCCTCTCATCGATCATATAGGCCCTCACATCGAGCACATAGTCCCCTCTCATCGACCATATAGGCTCCTCACATCGAGCACATAGGCCCCTCTCATCGACCATATAGGCCCTCATATATAATGAATAAGTATATTTGCATATATCAGTATGATGATATATATATATAAGCGTCCCATACCACTGATATATATATATACGATGGGTATACATATATATCAACGTCCCATACCACTGATATATATACGCAGGAGTAAAACAATCAAGAAAACATCATATGAAAACCATATCTCAATGCAAAATCCATGAATATAATATATGCAACATGAAACAGTAATATGAGCACATAAGGAAAAATCACTATTTAACTGCAACAAATTATAAAATATATCATGCGGTTCCTAAATTCTCCAAATTCATACAACATCATATAAAGGTGAACATGTAACTATAACCAGGTATGCGTAACCATGTCGGTATAGCAAGATATGTGTATCTACCTATCAATAATGATGTGATACCCTCCCGGTATGTGTATAACTATATCAAGGTACGGGTGTACATGTAAGTATGTAAAGGCATATGTGTAAGCATGTAGGTATACAGGTATGCTATATGTCATATGCACAATGGAATATGAATCAATAACATATAAGCATGCAATGCAATGCGAGAAGTAGAATAAATGGTAAATGAATAATAATGCAGCAATAAAGAAATATACATTCCTATATACGAGTCATACATTTTTTGGTATTTAAAAGTTGCACGAATCATGGTGTTTAGAATAGGGCTACGGTGTTTTTATAAAAAAGTAAATCCTTTGAAAATATCCGCAGTATCCCTTGGCCTGTCTTTAAAATACTCTTGATTCGTTAGTTTTTGAAATGGGTATGACTCGAGTCTAGTGTAACATCTACAAATAAACTACAGGACTAATCGACAGGTAAGGAAACCACCTAAATCTGAGTCGATGCATATAAATATAATAGTCGGTGATCCCGCCTCAATAGTATCACATACGATACAATATATATTATGACATCCTCGAGTCAAGAGTGTGGATCTCTCATCAATATATAACTCGTACGTAAATCCGTCGTACGGCATCCCAAACCTGGGTACGAGTTAAATATCACATTCATCTCATTATTCATCTGGTATCCATTATTATCATATCGTGTATTAGTGGAACTGATCTAAGTCTAGTACATACTGATACCACCTATATATATCTACGTGTATGAAAACACACGCCTAAAGGCCCGCTATAATCTCATTCCGTATCTCCTAATACGAACCAAAACAAATCACCGATCTCACGACATCAAGCCTAATCTCATCGACTCATCTCCAAATATCATCCACTATCCTCATTATCCAAGTATAGATATACATTATACACACACACACACACACACATACATAGTCCCATACATGTGTGTGTGTGTATACGTATCCCCATATATGCAAAAGTAATAATAAAAATGCATGCAAGGGTGTGTGTGCGTGTGTGCAAACCTATTCTATGGTTCGCGACTAAGAAATCAACCACGACACTATCATCCAAGTTCACAACACATATGTAAATACATAACATATCATCAACTACACTACGAACTGCGGGGGTGCTATACGACATCCACCCGACTACCCCCGTAGATATAATCTACTCACCTGATCTTCATTTGCCAATGCCGACGTCGCCACGTGATTGCTTGTTGTCTCGAAGTCCTCATAGGGGTATCTATACATCGTAATGTATTGTGCCGTATTAAAACCCAATTCAAAACCAAAACGACACACTAAAAGCCTATAGGTTAGAACCTATGGACTATGCCTTCAAAACCACCAAATAACACTCGATATAGATGTACAAACGTCAAGTGATCGAGATAAAACACAAATACTAAAATCCAGAATCCAAAATACAAAAAATATAACCCCGGATCAAAACAACAACTCATGAAAATAGAAATTAGCCAATTTTGCACATGTAAAGGGTTTAGTTTACTGGAGATGGAGCTACAGAACATACACGAACCAAAATGAACCAGATCTGGCCGCAAATTGCGGCCAGAACAAATATATTTACGGCCATGGTGTTAAGGTAGGGGCTCGGGTCTTTAGGGTATGCTCTAAATCACCTGCACATCTCTCTGTGATCATTAAATAAATTTTGGAGTCCCGGGTGTTAGCAGATAACCAAAAACCATCATAATTCCCACAATTTCCGTATCTGCAGAATTAAAAAGTTCGAATTTAGGAGTTAAGTCTCAGGTTTTATTCCAATATGATATCACCAAAGGGGGTTTAAGGTCACTACTAACCTCAATTACACATCACAACTCAAGAATTCCCTAAACCCTAACTAGAAATTTCCAAACCTCACTAAACGACACTAAATCGGTTCTAATCAAACATGGATGTAAAATCAATGGAAATACTATGCTAATGGTTCAGAAATTACCTCACTTGGCAACTCAAGAAAATTCTTGAGTTGCCCCATGTGTCCAAAATCCTTGCTTTCTTGGTCCAAGGTGAAGCTAGAGGGCTTGTGCCCAATTTTAATGAGTTGATTAAGGTGTTTCGAGGTGGGAAATGAGGTGTTTTGAGGATGAAGAGGAAGGGGGAGAGGGAGAGGCAGCCATGGAGTGAAAGGGAGAGAGAAAGAGATGAAGAAAATGAGGGGGACAAATGGGTATGGTTCTCTCTTGACCCCTCACACTCTCTCACTTGCCAATGCTCATTTGTTTACTATTTTCCCTTTTTATTTTGTTTTTCTTTTCTTTTCTTCTCATTCTAAAACCCAAACAAAGCATGAAGAGAAAAATAAAAGCCATGGTAGAAATTGTAACAAGTGTTTGTAAATGTGACATGGTGCATATTTTGCACAAAACAAGCTTAATGCGCGATTAGCGATATTTAATCGCGATTAGCATTAAAATGGAATATAATAAATCATAAAATTTCACAATTTGCTTAAATCCAATAAAACGCCCTCTTTTTAGTAATTTCCATAATTTTTCAATTTTTTTCCCAATTTATCGGTATTTAATTATACCGCCTTATTAAATATTCAATAAATTTATTATTTAATTATAAAAATCCCCAAAAATAATATTTTATTTTTCTGAAATGTTACAATCTTCCCCCCTTAAATAAATTTGGTCCCCGAATTTAAATTTAAACCCCTCAAATACTAAAACATTTCAGTAAAAAGTCCAAGTCGTCGGGGCTCCGAAATCATCAACACATAAGACGCATCATAGCGCAATGCATGCGCATGAACAATGAGCAGATAACTCCAAATCAAAACTCCGTCAAGCATCTCGCAATCATCGGAGTCATGGTGAAGACACAAATGTCAAATCCAATATGAAAACCAATATGATATAAATCAAAACTATACATGTAAACATTTGAAGGAAATGCATGCCCTTTCATGTTGCTGTGCGATGCGCGTATTGCGGCACAGTGGCGGATGTCTATTGTAAGAAAATAACTATATATATACTTATTCTTTGTTTAATATGTACGTCCCGACGTTTTTTTTGAAAATAATTTAGAAGGGTTTTCTTATTTTAAACATTTCGTGTCATATCAGGCACGTAGGTAAATACTGAGACTATAGCTCTCTTTTTTTCTTTTTTTTGGAAATCCCTTCGATAACTATCAATACATGAAAAATATGTCCAGGTACTGTCCTCTGACTAGTCCTGCTCAGTACGAAAATAAATAGCAATATCATAAAAACGTACTGCTCCATAAGAAATCAATCCCAAAATGTGCATATGAATGCTACGTGTGTCTGGTGCGCACGGAAATCGCAATCCATGAATGTGCCATACATGTGCACAGAAACAACATCTAAGTACATCGAGTGTGCACGAAACATCTGTCAAGGGCAACAGGTGTGCCTGACAGCAATAACAGGTGCATCTGATATGCACAAAGAATCTCGATTTAGTGCATCTGGTGTGCACCAAAATCGCATCAAGCGCCCAAGCATGTGCAAGAATCCAAATCTAGTGTACGAAAACAAATATCGAATATCAAAATCGAAATCGATGGTATACGACACATTCAATCCAAATCCAAATCAGGTATACCGTGGTACATAATCTCACAACCATATGCATCAGCGTGCACAAAAATCAAATCAAATACTAAAATTGCATGAAAAATATACCGAAAGTACAAGTAAAATCATATTCATATCACAGGCACGAAATTAAAATCAATATCTCGAATGACATCAAATCGAAGTCAAGTGCAACCGTAGTGTACAAAAATCTCAATCATGCAAACAAATCGTCCAAAATACCGGAATCCAAAAAAATGGCGGATGCATGATAATCGAATCACCAAATCTCAAATCATAAATACTGTCGTCGATATGTCCTTCCTTCAAAGTCGAGAAGGTGTCGGTGCATCCAATACTAGCAGAGCAAGATATCTACCTACCTACTATTCGTGGCCTATCGTCTGGTGCCCTTAGGCTCTCGTCTCTCAGCAGATTGCTAAGTGCATAGCTCCTCGGCTCAACGGCCAAATATGGAATGACGACGGAAACAGTCCCGCTCTGGCACATCCTCTAAAGATCTCTGGCCAACTATCTCATCGACGATGCCGAACTCTGGCCTACTGGGTGTGCGAAAAATGACCGCTCCTTGGTTCAAGTATTTTCATATAGTATTCCAGAAAGGTCATGTCGAGGTCTCTCCCAAATCTCTTTTCTGCTGAACTTCCCGGAAGTTATCATCTTTTATTAAATTTGTATCTTATTCCAGAACGGCTGCATACTCATCGCGACTCCTTCTGGAAGATATTTCCATATACAACGCCTCTGCATGCGTATCACATCTCAGATGTCAGCGGAGTGGCTGCATGGACTGCGCTCCAATGGCTATACTCGTATCTGGAGTCTCCTAAGCAATTTATCCCATCACATGATATCCGAATGATGTCGAACCTTTCGATCGATTCTCGAAGGTTCCATAATCCCCTAAGAGCTCAACATCTTGGTTACAGTTTAATAGTATTCTAGTACATGCCACAGTACCTGTGGACCAACCGTAGAAGGGCAAACCCAAGCCTCACTAATGGCACCGCTGAACTGCCGTAAACCCTAAGGTTTCAAAGCATTCTCATGGTCATTATGTCGGGTTAGGGTTTCATTCTTCTAGAGGGTCCATAGCATTACTTGCATTTGTCTCTGAATACTTTAAACTTGGAAAATGGGCTTCTGACATTCGATCGTCTCTATCGACTCCCAACGTACCTGCGTGAAGTCGTCTCTAGCTAGAATCAATCAATCTAATGACCTCGCATCAGGGTAAGCGAACGAACCACATGTCCTAGTCATTCATCCTTGGGTGACTAGCAACCTTCTATCATATCTCTAGGTATAACTCGTACTGCAATAGCTCCAACATCTAGGGCGATATCTCGTCGCTCGCAGCAACAACTGGCTCATCCATTACATACTGAACAGTATCTCAATCATCAAGTAATCAGTGCATCGACGGTCATCACATTCTGGCTGGCCTCCATCAGTAGCTCAATCCTCTGGTGCTGATCTGCACGTCCGAGAAATCTCGTAAAAGCGATCCATCAAACGCTCATGGCGCGAAAACACAATAAAATGACACCTCTATTCAATCGTGTGTCCCTGGAATCACGCCCTGGTCAGTCCTCGTCCATGACGAGCTCATGCTGACGCAACACTAGCCGTAGCTCTCTCTGCCCATGTAGTCGTGGTAAGAAAACCATAAACCGATAATGATGAGGATAGATCATAGGAATGAATATAATACTGTGCAAGGAAATGTACATTCTAAGGCTCCCTAAGCGGAGTAGCGTATCGTAAGTATGCCGCGGAACATTCACATGGTACGTCACTCTCCTTAAGTCACCTACTCCATCAACCAAGGTCAACCTACGCGACGAAAATTCGGGTCTAATACCCCCTCAACCAAGTCTATGTTCCGTAAGGTCAAGCCTAGGTTCCGAATATATATACGCCCTAGACTCCGCATAGTCAAACATAAACTCGAACCAAAGTTAACCTAGCGCTCTGATACCAACTTTGTCATGACCCGAAGTAGTACATGACTGGACCTTGAATCATATGAAGTCTATAGGACCCCATCTAATTCAATGTCAAGACCCGAAAGTACGGAACATGACCGGCACTTAAACTACGAAATGTCTCGAGGCGTACGTAATCTAAATAAGCCGAACACCCAGAAATCCAAACCAAGAAAAGTAGTAGAGTGAGGGAAAACCCAATTTAAATCAAGTAGTTTGCAACATACGCCGAAATATGCATTTTTAAAATCACAAGTTTTTTCTAAAAATTTCGGCAGAGTTTCCTTTGTAAAAACAGACCCCAAACAGGTACAAAACCTGATAAAGTATATATAATGAGTAAAGGCATCCCCAAGCGGGAGCTAGCTCTTCGTAAATCGACGGTCACAACCACGCAAGCAATATAATATACAACGCCGAAGGGTGAGGATCACAACAGAAAAGGAAACTCAAAACAGCATGAAATCCATAGAAATACAACACGCGACTCTAAGGTCGAAAGAATAAATATCACTGGTCTCTATCTGAAATAAATACATATTTGGTTGATGGAGCTTCTAGATACAACAGAATAATAATATACAAAATAAAATGATGGTCACGATCCAAGTGAACCCACCTACTAGCAAATCAGCCGGAAAGAAAGCAGTGTGCCATCAAAGCCGTAATGAAACCTGTACGGCAAAACCTGCAAGAAACTGTGGCACAACGGGGGTGAGTTGCCAACTCGTGAGTAGAAAACATCTACGAGCAGAAATCGCATGAACAACGCAATCCTAGCTCATACAATCACTATATATATAATCCTCAAAATGACAAGTCTGGAGCATGAAAAGGTGGCAAGGGTAAATATCTAACCCAAGTGTAATCCCATATGCTCGTGTCAGTGCCTCAGGTAGCAATATATCATATGGATGAGGTATGAATGCATGAAAACAGAATACATGTAAATGGAGAAACTTCTTTCATAACTTAGTGAAATTTCTGTATTTTTAAAACGAGGTATCATAAATGAAATTAGCATAAACAGTGTCTAGTATCGACACAAAACATAAATACAAATATCTCAATATCTCAGGCTCCGGCTATCCGGACTGGCCCGTACCATCAAATCTCAGTACCTCAATATCTCAAAATCTCAATGTCTAAATCTCACTATCTAGGCCACCGTCAGTCTAGATCGGCCCCTAACATCCAATCACAAGACCACGACGGTATCCTCCGGATATCCGACGCGTCAGGTAAAATCACCAGTAGGTAGTCTGCCCCTGCCAGGCTCATCATCTACTCCTCGAACTTCTTCCCTCGGGGTACCATACCGGGTCCACCATGTATCCGAGACGGTTCATCCAACTCCTCGAATTGGGTCTCAAAATCCATCAGCAAACTCATGGTGGACGACTCATACATCATGGGAAAACCGCACTTTTCATTTTAAAAAGAGAGAGAGAAGAAGAAGTTTATATATGTTTCTGCGGTTTTCCCCCAAATCCAGGAAATCTCATGAAAATCCGAATCCAAATCACCAATAGCATGTAAAACAGTGAATGTAGGCATAAAAATCCATGAATGCGGCATAACAGAGAATAACAATATGCACGAAGTAGCAAGTAATAACTGCAATGTTTAAACTGGCATATAAGGCAAGTACACTAATATCATGTCGAAACTACTATCTAATAATCTAAGTCAATGAAATAGTATTCTCTAAAGTGTACGTGACATGGCAATTACCGATGATGATGTGTGTGAGCCGGCAAGTAAGTGTACGTGGAACATACGCACCATCGGTAATGGTGCTGGTGTCCTAACAGCATGATATCAATAATGGTATATGAAATCACAATATAAGTATGCGATGCGGAGCGAAAAGCAGTAATGTGCGGGAGCTGAATACTAGACACAACGATAACTAATCTGCATTTAATATAAATATAAATCATACAGTAGTGCCTTTTGAAATAATATGAATCGCGGTGTTTTGAAAATAAGGGCTACGGTATTTTTAAGAAAAGATACGTTCTTTGAAATATCCGTAAAATCCCTTGGCCTGTCTTTTAAAATACCCACGATTCGTTAGTTTTTGAAATATGTAGGAATCGAATCTAGTCTAACAACTACACTAAACTATAGGGTTGAGCTAACAAGCTAAACGAAAGGTAAGGAAACCGCCTAATATCTGAGTCGATATATATATATATATTAGTCAGTGAAACCGCCTCAATAGTATCATATCCAATACAATATCTATAATAAGACATCCCCAAGTCAAGAGTGCGGATCTATCATCAATATATAGCTCATACGTAAATCCATCGTACGGCATCCCAAATCTGGGTACGGGTCAATATCACATTCATCACATTATTCATCTGGTATCCTCTTTATCAAAGATCATAACCCGGGGTGCTGATCTACGTCTAGTACAATACTGACACCACCTAAGTATGCATGCACGTGTGAAACTCTACGTCAAAGGACCCGCTACAACGTCATGTCGTATCTCAAATATGAACCCTACCATATCACCGATCTCATTGCCTCAAATCAAATCTCATCGACTCATCTCAAATCACAAGTACTATCCTCAAATCCAGTATATGAACACATAGTCCCATACCCATGTGAACACATAAATACATATTCCCATATACTCACATGTGAAAGAAAGAATGTATGCAAGTATGTGTGTACGTGCGTGTGTGGGTGCAACCACTACTCTAGGGTTTTCGCAACTAACACTAAACCAATACAAGAACTCCTAGAATCCATCTTTATCATCAATAAACTTAAATCAACATATAATAAATATATGTGTGTATACGTATTTGTATACATCACCACGAACTGCGGGGGTGCTATACGCCATCCACCCGACTTCTCCCCGTAGATATAAATCTACTCACCTTTCTTCTTGTGTGCCGACACCGATGTCGCCATCTTCATCTTCAACGTCTCGACATCACGTGGGATACCTACACATATAACGTATCGTATCGCGTTAAAATCAAATTCAAAGGCGAAACGACACACGAAAACCAAAACGATACGCTTAAAAGCCTATAGGTTAGAACCTACGGACTACTCTTTCAAAACCACCAAATAACACTTGATATAGAAGTACAAACGTCAAGCGATCAAGTACAATACCAAAGATCAAAACTTGAATTCATAAATAACACTAAATACAAGGCAGAAACCAAGAAAACATGCCCTAGATTTTAGTTCAGGCCCAAACTAGATGCACAAACAATACTGGGATGAAGTATAGGGTACATATGAGCTACTGGAACAACCTTGACACATCCCACTACTAAATGGCCGGCCACTCCCTTGCTGAAACCGGCCTCCTCGGTTTTCCTGGGGATATGGGGTGTCGTCTGGTCAGGGTGGTCTCACATGGTCTCAAATTGGTCCCTGGAGTTGTTTGTTTATCTCGTTTTGGTCCCGGTTCACTCCAGATTTCCCTACACCCTCAAAGTCGTCACAAACCGACATGAAAAGTTCCATAATTCCGTAATTTTGGGTTTTAGGTTATGTATATGTGTTTGGTCTGGGTTTAAAACATTGTAAGGGGGCTTAAGGTCACCAAACACACTCAAATTCACCACCCTTCTCAACTTAAACCCTAACCTTCTCTAGTAATGCCCAAAGTGCACTAAACTACCCGACATCGATTTCAAACTTGAATTGAGGTTTAAGCATAAGAAATACAACTCTAATTGTGAAGGAGTTACCTCATAAGACCCTCATGAATCCTCAACAGCGCCAAAATGAAGACTTTCTTGGTCCAATGTGTTTCCCTTGAGCTTGTGCACAAAATTTGTGAAATGGGGATAGGGTTTTAGAGTTGTATTCATGGTGTTTTGGGCATGAAGATGGAGGAGGAAGAAGGGGGAGCCAGCAGCAGCAGCACAAGGGAGAGAGGGGAGAGAAATGAGAAGAAGAAATGATGGGGGGAATGGCTCACAACAAGGGTTTGACCCTTCACCTACTCTTTCTCTCTCTTAATCATTCTATCTTTTCTTTTCTTTTCTTTTCTTTCCTTCTCCTTACAATAGTAAACCCAAAACAATGACCATACACCCAAAACTTGTAAGAAAATGTAACAAGTGTAAAAATGATATGTGCATGTTTTGCACAAAAATGCTAAAAATCCGATTAGCGATTTTTAATCGCGATTAGCACTAACTTAGCATATAATTAATCAGAAAAACTTAAAAATGGTATAATTCCGTAAAATACCCTATTTTAGAATTTTCAATAATTTTTCCAATATTTTTCCCATTTATCGGTATTTAATTATACCGAAATATTTAAATATTCATTAAAAATTAATATTAAATTACAAAAATTCCCAAAAATAATATTTTATTGTTTTTGAAATGTTACATTCAAGTAAGCCAAAAGCCCATAAATCTAAACCATTTTTAAGGAAGAAGTGTAGAAAACAAGTTATAAAACAAGTGGTTTTTAAATAACATAAGCCGAAGTATTGCATTTTAAAATATCAAGTCTTTTCAGAAAATTTCGGCAGAGTTTTCTTTGTAAATACTGGACCCAAACGTGGTACAACAGGAATAATATATGCACAATGAAAAAGGCATCCCCAAGCAGGAGCTAGCTCTTCGTCAATCGACGGTCACAACCACGCAAGCAATATAATATACAACGCCGAAGGGCGAGGATCAGAACTAAAAAGGAAACTCAAATCAACATGAAAACCCATAATAATATAACGCGCGACTCTAAAAACGAAAGAATATACATCTGGTCTCTAAGTCAAATACATATACATGTCTGGTTGATGGAATTTTGCTAGATACAACTAAAAATAAATAAGTACAATGGTGGTCACGATGCGAGTGAACCCATCTACCAAAGCAATCACCCAGAATGGAAGCAGTGTGCCAGAAAACCGCAATGAAAACTGTACGGCAAGAGCTGCAAGAAACTGTGGCACAACGGGGGTGAGTTGCCAACTCATGAGTAGAAAACATCACAGAGCAAAAATCGTATGTATGACTCAATCTAAGGTCAAACGATCAGTAATATATACATATCCTCAATATGATAAAGTCTGAAGCATGAAAAGGTGGCAAGGGTAAACATCTAAACATAAGCGCAATACTACGTGCTCGTGTCAGTGCCTCGGGTAGCAACATATCATAAGTATGAGGTATGAATGCGGTAAAATGAACACAGAAGACATCATGAATGAGAAAATTGTTTTCTTAATATAGTGAGATTTATGTATAAACATTTAAGTATCATCAATGAAATCATCAGAAAATCAGTGTCAAGTATCGACACAAAATATATATCTCAATATCCCGATATCAAGTAAATCTCATGTATCCAATATCCAATATCGAGCACATAGGCCCCGAGCACATAGGCCCCTCTCATATCGACCATATAGGCCCTTCACATCGAGCACATAGGCCCCGAGCACATAGGGCCCTCTCATCGACCATATAGGCCCCTCACATCGAGCACATAGGCCCCTCTCATCGACCATATAGGCCCCTCACATCGAGCACATAGGTCCCGAGCACATAGGCCCCCCTCATCGATCATATAGGCCCTTCAGATCGAGCACATAGGCCCCTCTCATCGACCATATAGGCCCCCACATATAATGAATAAGTATATTTGCATATATCATTATGATGATATATGATGTAGGTGTATATATATATTTATCAGCGTCCTATACCACTGATATATATATACGATGGGTATACATATATATATCAGCGTCCCATACCACTGATATATATACGCAGGAGTAAAACAATCCAGAAAACATCATCTGAAAACCATATCTCAATGCGAAATCCATGAATATAATATATGCAACATGAAACAGTAATATGAGTATATAAGGAAAAATCGCTATTTAACTGCAACAAGTTATAAAATATATCATGCAGTTCCTAAATTCTCCAAATTCATACAACATCATATAAAGGTGAACATGTAACTATAGCCAAGTATGCATAACCATGTCGGTATAGCAAGATATGTGTATCTACCTATCAATAATGATATGATACCCTCCAGGTATGTGTATAACTATATCAAGGTACGGGTCTACATGTAAGTATGTAAAGGCATATGTGTAAGCATGTAGGTATACTGGTATGCTATATGTCATATGCATAATGGAATATGAATCAATAACATATTAGCATGCAATGCAATGCGAGCAGTAGAATAAATGGAAAATGAATAATAATGCAGCAATAAAGAAATATACATTCCTATATACGAGTCATACAATTTTTGGTATTTGAAAGTTGCACGAATCGTGGTGTTTAGAAAATAGGGCTACGGTGTTTTTATGAAAAAGTTCATCCTTTGAAAATATCTGTAGTATCCCTTGGCCTGTCTTTAAAATACTCATGGTTCGTTAGTTTTTGAAATGGGTATGACTTGAGTCTAGTCTAACATTTACAAGTAAACTACAGGACTAATCGACAGGTAAGGAAACCACCTAAATCTGAGTCGACACATATAAATATAATAGTCGGTGATCCGCCTCAATAGTATCATATAAAATACAATATATATTATGACATCCTCGAGTCAAGAGTGCGGATCTCTCATCAATATATAGCTCGTACGGCATCCCAAATCTGGGTACGGGTCAAATATCACATTTATCTAATTATTCATCTGGTATCCATTATCATCATATCCTGTATTAGGGTTACTGATCTAAGTCTAGTACATACTGATACCACCTGTATATATCTACGTGTATGAAAACACACGCCTAAAGACCCGCTATATTCTCATTTCGTATCTCCTAATACGAACCAAAACATATCACCGATCTCACGGCATCAAGCCTAATCTCATCGACTCATCTCCAAATATCTGTTAGTTATATGTATGCCCTAGAGGCCATTACTGTACATACGTTGTATATTGTAGTGGATGCTTGGACATATATAGGGAGGACTTTCTTGCTCGACATGATAGTATGCTATCTGGTTACTTTTTATCTTAACATGTACTCTGATTGTCTCTATGTCACATGTTGATAAAGCTCTTAGGATGAGTACTTGACTACCAGGACTATGATGCAAATCATACTAGTAGGGACAGTGTAGTCTCCAAGTACATCCTTCAAATGTTCCTAGTCGTGGGAGTGCCGAAACAGGGCATCGATACTCCAGAGTAGACTAGCGTATGCACTTCTTGACCTATATGATGGGCGATGGATGATCCCATATCCATTGGTGTTTGACATCAGAGAAGGTATACGGGTGCTCAGTGGAGACTGGGTACACTGGACGGACTCGCCGAGAACTTCCGGATGGTATTATACCTCACGTCAGATGGCAGTTCTCTGGTGACACTGGTCCAGGTTAGTCTGTAGACCCGAGATCGTCATAGAGTCTTGTGTGATTCCCACTGTGCTTTGATTTCCATCATACCATGTCCAAGAGGGCATGCAAAACGGTGGCTTTTGGGTACAGTCCCGAATCATATGGAGGCAATGAGCGATAGCAGGGGTTTCGTCTCTCCCAGTATAAGGAGTTGATGTTGTGCTGTGTTCGATTGGCTATAACTAGAAATCTCTGGCAAGGGTTGATGAAATTTATTGGTAAGTGTTATCAGTAGGTTCTCGAACTGTTATGGACCTCATATCGACACGACAAATCAAGCAACTGGGGTCTGACATTTACCACCCCTAAGCGAGATATGCGACATATCGGACGAAGAGACCGGACTGTACGGGAGTGTTACTGGTTGGATTCATGGGAGAATGTACAGGTTTGCTTGTTGATCTTCTGATTGCTCAATACCTGGGTGGCTGTTACGTTTAGCTGACCGCTTGCAGCTTGTGGGTGTTTGATACGATCATCACCTACTGCCGGCGTTTTGACGATTCTTTAAAGTCCTACACAGAGGTTTCCTGGCTCAGGTAAAACGGAGTAGGAGCACATATGTGATATGTGCGGGACCGAGAATAATACGTGTATGCGATACCGTATTAGATTCTGGCGATATGAGATATCGGCCGGGTATATGTGATATAGCCGGGTCATCGGATCAAGTGTTGATTCGATGAACTGATACAGATTATATTAGTCGGTTATTTGTGAAATAGCCGGATTATCGGATCAAGTGTTGATTCGATAATTTAATATATAATTATATATTTGATATATTAAATTACATTAACTAATATAAGCTCACTTAAAGATTCTTTTTCTCACTCGGGTAATACATTGATATATATATATGATATATGTTAATTGTGTTATTTTATTTTGTTACAATAAATATTGTATACGTGATATATAATATTGTAACAAGTTAGGGTTATAAATGCAACATGTTTTGTGGAGTTTAAATATGGTTAGGGTTTGGATTAGAGTTAAGCTTACATGAAGCTTTCAAGAAGCTTCTTGAAGCTTTGACTTTGACTTATGATAATTTGCATAGATATTTCTTAACCAAACCCAAACCCTTTACCATTGTTAAATTTCTACATAGGTTAAATCTTCATTCTTAACCCATGGTTGCATTTCTAACCTCACACAAGTTTCATTATTCATCACAAAAGAGATTCTTCATCTTCTTCCTTCTTCTTTGGATGAAAATTTTTCTAGCTTTTTCATATATGATGAAAATGAGTGAGAAATTGGAAACAAAAGAGTGCTAAATTCCTACTTCATCATCCTCATCTATTCTAGCCGCTTAGATTAGGGTGTTTGCTTTGCTAATACTTGATTAGCAAAGTAAGAGCTTGGGTTTGAGTTTCTTCAAGGTAGATCATCTTAGTTATTGAAGATCGGAAGCAAGTTTGTATCTTTCTCTTCATGGAGCCTCTCTTGAGTCCGAGTACTCGATGATCTCAGCGAAGGGACCTCAACACGGAGCTTTAGAAGTGAAGGAACGGACTACAAAGGTTGTAATCCCTAACTCTTAGAAGTAAAGTTGTTTACTTGCTCTTTGTTTCGCCTAATCTCTAGTCTAAGATCTTGGTTAGGGTTGTTCGGCACATGAAAAATTTGATTTTGGCATAGTAGATGCCTTGTAGAACCTTGTTCTAGTGCCTAGTAAACCTACAATATCATCCACTATCCTCATTATCCAAGTATAGGTATACGTATATATATACATAGTCCCATACCTGTGTGTGTGTGTATACGTATCCCCATATACGCACAAGTTATAATAATAATGCATGCAAGGGTGTGTGTGCGTGTGTTCAAACCTATTCTATGGTTCACGACTAAGAAATCAACCACGACACTATCATCCAAATTCACGCACATATGTAAATATATAACATATCATCAACTACACTACGAACTGCGGGGGTGCTATACGCCATCCACTCGACTTCCCCCGTAAATATAATCTACTCACATGATCTTCGTTTGCTGATGCCAACATTGTCACGCGCTTGCTTGTCGTCTCGAAGTCCTCATGGGGATACTTACACATCATAACGTATCGTGCCGCGTTAAAACCCAATTCAAAACCAAAACGACACGCTAAAAGCCTATAGGTTAGAACCTATGGACTACGCCTTCAAAACCACCAAATAACACTCGATATAGATGTACAAACGTCAAGTGATCGAGGTCAAACACAAATACTAAAATAAAGAATCCAAAATACGAAAAATATAACCCCGAATCAAAACAGCAACTCATGAAAATAATCCTAGATTTTACCCTAAGTGAAATTAGCCAATTTTACACATATAAAGGGTCTAGTTTACTGGAGATGGAGCTACAGAACAAACAAGAACCAAAATGAACCAGGTTTGACCACAAATTATGGCTAGAACGAATATATTTGTGGCCATGGTGTTAGGGTAGGGGCTCGGGTCTTTAGGGTATGCTGTAAATCAGCTGCACATCTCTCTATGATCGCTAAATAAATTTTAGAGTCCCCGGGTGTTAGCAGATAACCAAAAACCATCACAATTCCCACAATTTCCGTATTTGCAGAATTTCAAAGTTCGAATTTGGGGGTTAAGTCTCAGGTTTTAGACCAATACGATTTCACCAAAATGGGTTTAAGGTCACTACTAACCTCAATTACACATCATAACTCAAGAATTCCCCAAACCCTAACTAGAAATTTCCAAACCTTACTAAGCGGCACTAAATCGGTTCTAATCAAACATGGATGTAAAAGCAATGTAAATACTATGTTAATGGTTCAGAAATTAGCTCACTTGGAAACTCAAGAAAATTCTTGAGTTGCCCCATGTGTCCAAAATCCTTGCTTTCTTAGTCCAAGATGAAGCTAGAGGGCTTGTGCACAATTTTAATAAAGTGATTGCGGTGTTTTGAGGTGGGAAATAAGATTTTTTGAGGATGAAGAGGAAGAGGGAGAGAGAGAGGCAGCCATGGAGTTAAAAGGAGAGAGAAAGTGATGAAGAAAATGAGGGGGACAAATGGGTATGGTTCTCTCTTGACCCCTCACACTCTCTCACTTGCCCATGCTCATTTGTTTACTATTTTCCCTTTTTCTTTTGTTTTTCTTTTCTTTTCTTCTCATTCTAAAACCCAAACAAAGCACGAAGAGAAAAAGAAAAGCCATGGTAGAAATTGTAACAAGTGTTTGTAAATGTGATATGGTGCATGTTTTACACAAAACAAGTTTAATGCGCGATTAGCGATATTTAATCACGATTAGCATTAAAATGGAATATAATAAATCATAAAATTTCACAATTTGCTTAAATCTAATAAAACACCCTTTTTTAGTAATTTCCATAATTTTCCAAATTTTTCCCAATTTATCAGTATTTAATTATACCGCCTTATTAAAATATTCAATATATTTATTATTTAATTATAAAAATCCCCAAAAATAATATTTTATTTTTCTGAAATATTACACCTTGCTATATACCATGAATCGGTTTCCATCAAAAACTTGCGGGAGTGTTATACGCCATCCACCCGACTTCCCCTATGGATATAGATCCACTCACCTTGCTACTTGCTTGCCGATGTCGATGACGCCACGCTCCGTCGCCTCGGAATCGACGCGAAGGTACCTACAATAATACACAGCCACAAACACTATTAAAATCGAATCCGGAAACCAAAACGGCACACGGATCGTCTGTAGGTTAGAACGTATAGGCCACGCATGCAAAGCCAACCAATTATCCCTTGTCGTTGATGTACGAACATTCAACAACCAAATACAATACCAAATATCAAAACCTAGCATTCAAAATACAGAAAACATAACCACAAATCACACCAAAGTGCTCCCATATTTTGACTCAGGTCAAATCAAGCTAAACAAACAAGTATAGGGTGTTGTATATGGAGTATATGAGCTACTGGACTAACCTAGACACCAAATGCCACCAAGTGGCTGGCCACATTGCTTCGAAATCTGGTGAGCTAAGCCAGGGTAGCTCCGTTGGGGTTCGTCTGGTAAGGGTGGTCTCCTAGTGCCTTAATTTGGTCCCTGGTGTTGTTTGCTTTCCTCAAAAACTCTCCGGATCAACCAAGATTCCCTGTAGGCACACAATTTAACACAAAACCGACATGAATGAATTCCTAAATCCGTATTCTCTATTCTAGGTCCACCTATTGATCTCTAGGGTCTTGTATACCCTCACTACTGATCACAAGTCCACAAGTCACCTAAACCCTCTTTAGAATTTTTTAACATCACAAATCACCACTAAACCAATTCTAAACTAAAACTAGAATATAAAGGAACATAAAACTATCTAAATGGTAGAAATTATACTTCATTTAGGCCACTCAAGAAAACCCTAGCTTCTCAATGCCATCAAAATCCCACTTTGCTTGGTCCAATGCGATAAGGGTGAGGAGGTGATCATTTTTTGTGAAAGGGGTATAGGGTTTTGAGGAGTATTTTGAGATGGGTCATGAGGGTAGATGATGGAGCTTGAAGATAAAGAAGGAAATGAAAAAATGGTGGGTGGGAAATGAATGGGGCAGCATTCTCCCCCCCCTCTCTCTTTCTCACTCTCATTCTCTCTCCTGGCATGCTCACCCCTCATCATTGTGTCCCCTCTCTCTCTCCAATAATCCATTTATTTTCTTTTCTTACCAACAATAAAACCAACCATAACTAAAACAACACAAAGGAACCATGTAGCCAAATGAAACATTTCATGGTGCACTAACCATGAAAAACTGTAGAAACACGGATTTGGCTTAATCGCGATTAGCAGTGCACTAATCAGGTTTTTATCCAAACTGCATATAATAAATTTTAAAAATGCCAAATCCTTTAAATATATTTTTAAATGAATAAATTATTTTAATTTTCATTTATTTCACAATTATTGGTATATATTTATACCCTTTTTCGAAAACCCCAATTTCGCAAATCGGGCAGTTTTCGGGAAAAATATTATTTTAATATTAAATTCCAAAAGTAATATTTTATATTTTCGGAAATGTTACACGGGCAGAGCGAGCTGCGGCTAGAGTTACGGTCAGCATGAGCTCGTCTTGAACGGGGACTGACCAGAGCGTAATTCCGGTGACACACGATTGCATAGATGTGTCGTTTTATTGTGCTTTTCACGACATGAGCGTTTCGACATATCGTTTTACTATGTTTTCTCGTTGACGCGAGCGATCAGATCAGCACCAGAGGATTGGGCCACTGCAAGAGGCCGGCTAGAATGTGATGACCGTTGATGTATCTTCTATTCTTGAGGATTAAGGTATTGTTTAGTGTGCGGATGAATGAGCCAGCTGTTGCTGCGTCATACAAGATATCGCCCCAGATGGTTGAAGCTTTTGCAGCACGAGTTTGTACTTCGGGATATGATAGAAGATTGCTAGTCACCCATGGATGAATGACTAGGATATGCGGTTCGTTGTATACCCCGAGGCGAGATCATCAGATTGATTAATTTTAGCTAGAGAGGACTTCACACAGGCACGTTGAGAGTCGATAGAAAACGGATGAATGAAGAGTTTTCCTCCGACGAATTGGAAGAGTTTTCGAGGGCGTAGTTGGACAGATAACTACCACAAGATATTGAGTTGTCGAGTTCATAGTTTCATAAGGGAGACTCTATATGTGAGTATAGACATTTTGTAGCGCAGTCCATACAGTTATGAAGAGACGAGTCCGAATCAGTCGACATTAGAGAAAAGTGGAGTAAGAGCTTCGTACGAGATTTTGACGAAATGACGTTCCACTCCATAGACATCAGAGATGTGATACGCATGCAGAAGCGTTGAACATGAATATATCTTTTAGAAGAAGTCGTGATGAGTATGCAGCTGTTCCGGAACAAGAAATGGATTTAGTAAAGGGTGATAACTTCCGGGCAGTTCGGCAGAAACGAGATTTGGGAGACACTCGAAATAATCTTTCTGGAATACTACATGAGAAGACTTGGACCCAGGATCGGTCGTATTACGCACACCCAGTAGGCCAGAGTTCGGCATCAGCGACAGGACTGCAGGGTTGTCTAGCATGGCAGCAAGGATTCGGGAGGCATCGTCCATGCCAATTTCAAAAATTTGCCGTAATAGCTAACCCTGACCCTAGAATCGTAACTAGAAAATCTGACGAAACGATATGTAAACAACTTAACATACAAGTGGATGAGAAATACAATCTTTGTAGACCGTTCCTTCACTTCTAATGCTCCGTGTAGTAGTCCCTTCGCTGCAAATCACGAACACCCGAACTCTAGAAAGGGTTCTCCTGAAGAAATGAGCAAGCTTGCACGAAGTCTTCGAGGCCGAAGATGATCTACGTCGAGGAGAAACTAACCCAAGCTACCCCTTCACTAATGTGGAACTAGTGAAGCAAACACCCTATACTAAATGGATAGTAGTAGAAGATGATGAAGTAGGAATTTTACTCACTTTAGAAATAATTTTCTCACTCATTTTTCTTCATTTTTCAAAAGCTAGTGAGCTTTTAGGAAGAAGATGAAGAAATCTCTCATGATCAAAATCAAGTAGAGAGAGATAACCATGGGTGAGTTAATATCAAATATTAAACCATGTAGAGACTTTACCATGGCTAATAATAATGGTTGGGCTTATAAATATCTTAAGCAAATCAAAAGTTGTGGACTAAGTCAATGAACAAGCAAGTTTCTCCAAGCTTCTTGCCATGACAAAATTCCCACAATTTTGATTTACTAAAATAAATAAAACCCTACATTATGCATAGCTGGGTGTAAGTCACACACACACCCAAGAAGCATGTATCATCAAGCATGACACAAAACATGTACACAAATATATATCACATATATATTATGTGCACAATCAAGTGAGAAAAGAAATCTTAATGTGAGCTAATATTAATTAATGCACATTAATATATCAAATATATAATTATACAATAGATTATTAAATCAACACTTGATTTAATAATCCGGCTATATCACATATAACCGACTCATATCATATGTATCAACTTATCGAATCAACACTTGATCCGATAACCCGGTTATATCACATATAATGGACCAATATCACATATTGCGAGAATAGAATACGGTATCACAAACGCGCATTAATCTCGGTCCCGCACATATCATATATGTGCTCCTATTCCATTTCGCATGAACCAAAAAACCTCTGTGTAGGAATTTAAAGACTCGTCAATATGCCGGCAATAGGTGATGATCATATCAAACACCTTCTAGCCGCAAGCGGTCTGCTAAACGTAACGACCACCCGGGTATTGAGCGATCAGAAGATCAACAAGCATGCCTGCTCATACTCCTGTGAATCCAATCAGTAACACAACTGTACAGTCCGGTCTCTTCGTCTGATATGTCGTATATCACAGCCTGGGGGTGATCTAACGTCCGACCCCAATAGCCTGATAAGTCATGCCGATACAAGGTCCATAACGGTTCGAGAAACTACCGGTAACACTTACCGGTAAATCTCAGCAACCCTGACCAGGGATTTCCTGTTATGGCCAATCGAGCATAGCGCAACATCAACTCCCAATACCGGAAGAGACGAATCCCCTCCCATCACTCATTGCCTCCATGTGACTCAGGACTGTACCCAAAAACCACTTTTTTCATGATCTCTTGACCGTGGTATGGTGGAAATCAAAGCACAGTGGGAATCACACAAGACTCTATGACGATCTCGGGTCGACAGACTAACCTGTACCAGTGTCACCAGAGAACTGCTATCTGACGATAGGTATAATACCATCTAGGAGTTCTCGGGAAGTCCGGTCACCGTACCCAGTCTCCACTGAGCACCCATATACCTTCTCTGATGTCAAACACCAATAGATATGGGATCATCCATCACCCATCATATGGGTCGAGATGCGTATACACTAGTCTACTCTGGAGTATCGATGCCCTGTCTCGATACTGCCACGACTAGGAACATTTGAAGGATTTCCTTTCCGACTACCTCTGCCCCACTAGTATGATCCGCATCATAATCCTGGTAGTCAAGTACTCATCCTAAGGGCTTTATCAACATGTAATAGAGAGACAATAAGTGTACATGTTAAGATAAAGTGCAACCACATAGCATACTATCATGTCAAGCAAGAAAGTCCTCCCTATATATGTCCAAGCATCCACTACAATATATATCGCATGTACAGTAATGGCCTCTAGGGCATACATATAACTAACAATCTCCCACTTGCACTAAGGCCATATGTTGTAGTATCCAATACCTAACAATATAGCAGTGGTTATAGTATCCCATACTCAACCATCCTATAGAAGTCTCTCTAGGGGTAAGGCCTTTGTGAGTGGATCCGCTGTGTTTCCTTCGTGTCTACTCTCCTTACCTCGATCCCTTGGAGATCAACCATCTCCCTGATCCGGTGATACTTGCCTCAGAATATGTCTGGAATGCTGATGGGACCTGCGTTCCTAGACCAAAGCCACAACTCCATTGTTATCACAATAATAGACGCTCAACAGTAGGAACCTTGTTCATCTCATGAACAAGAAATGCCCAGACAGCCACTTTGGCAGCATCATTGGTAGCAATGTATTCAGCCTTTATCGTCTAGTATGCCACGGTATTTAGCTTGGAACTCTTCCAACATACCGTCCCTCCACTGAGGGTAAAGACAATGCATGTGACTGACTTTCAGTCGAACTTATCACTCTAGAAGCTGGAACCAAGAACTTTCTTTCAGTGCTTCTCAAGTACTTTAGAATGTCCTCCACAGCTGTCCAGTGATTCTCCCAAGATCCGATTGATTCCTGATCACTAAACCCAGTGGGTCATCTACATCTGGTCTGGTACATAACATCGCACACATGATAGAGCCTACTGCCGAAGCATAAGTTATCCCTTGCACTCGAGCTCTCTCCAAATTAGTCTTGAAAGACATCTTTTTGGAGAGAGTGATTCATGAGTAAGTGGGCAATCCACCACCCTTAGAATCCTCTATACTAAACCCTTTTAGTATGGTGTTAATGTACCTGGATTTAAGACACTCCTAATATCCACTTAGATCTATCACCATAGATCATAAAGCACAAGATGTAGTAGGTATCATCCAGATCTTCTATTGAGAATTGTCGTGATAAGAGGAGCTTGACCAAGTGTATCATAGGAAACCATTTCCTATCAAGAGTATGTCATCTACATACAATACGTGGAAGAAAACCTTACTCTCTACAACCTTCTTATGTATACAAGGTTCATCTACCCTTTTGATAAAGTCAAACTCTTTGACTGTCACATCAAAATAGATGTTCCAACTCTGCGATGCTTGTTTTGATCCTGATGGACTTAAGCATAACGTTGAAAGTCTTAACTTTTCCATCTATACCAAGAATCTACGCAAGATCCATTTGCTCCCAATGGGTTTTACCCTTCAGGTGCAACATGCAAAGTCATACTTTGTTGGTGTACATGGATTCCATCTTTGATCGCATAGCATCCAGCCATTTCACAAAGTCTCCACTTGTGATGGCCTGCCTGAACCTAGTTGGGCCATCATCTACCATGATGCAATCCTCGCTCCCACTGTCACCAAGAATATCGTAGTATCTCTCAAGTGGATGAGGAACCCTACCAGATTCGTGGAGAGGCTGAGATTTGTTGCAGACTATTGAATCCTTTGGTTCTACCAAATCATTGGCTGTTAGTTTGTCTAGCTGGAACACCTTCCATTTCTACCTCATGACCACAAATTTCTTCACAAGAAATTCCTTTTCTAAAAAGGTGGCATGCTGAGAAACAAAACACCTTTTGCTCCTCAGAGTGGTAGAAGATATTCCCTCACAAATATTTGTGATATCCTAACAAACTTATACAGAACTGACCGTGCCTCGAGCTTGTCCGGATTTTGCTTTTCAACATATACCAGACAACCCCATATCTTAACTCGTTTAAGATATAGTCTCTTCCCATTACATATCTCATATGTAGTGGTAAGCACTAATTTGGTTGGAACCCCATTCAATACGTATGCAACTTCTCAAGTGCATAACCCCAAAAGGAATTAGGTAACTCAGCAGTACTCATCATAGAGTGCGCCATTTCTCATAGGGTGCGATACCACCGCCCTGATACACAATTGTTCTGTGGTGTACTCGAAGGAGTAAGCTGAGAGAGAATCACATTCTCCTTTTAGAAACTACAGGAACTCCATGCGTAAGTATTCTCCTCCTCGATCACATCGAAGGACTGTAATATTTATACCCGGCTGGTTCTCAACTTCAAGCTTATATTCCTTGAACTTCTCAAAAGTTTCAGACTTGTATTTCAACTGGAACATATGTCTGAATCTTGAGAGATAGTCGATGAATGTAATGAAGTACTAAGAACCAACGTTGACATTTATAGACATAGGACCGTATACATTATGATGTATCCATCCCAAGAGTTCAACAACTCTTTCTCTATTTCTAGTAAACGGAGTATTGGTCATTTTACCTTTGAGAGAAGACTAGCAAGTATCATAAGATGAAAATCCGAACAGATTCTCATATTCATCCTTATGTAACTTAGCTGGTCGTGTCGCATTGATATGACCTAGTCTACAATGCCACAAGAAGGATTCGTTCATTTCTGAACTCTCCTCATGTGTGTGTTCTATATACTTTGAACTGTGGTCTGATTTAGAACGTATATACCATTACATAACGTGCCTGATCCAATCAACTCTTGATTCAGGAAAATGTTCACAACATTATCCTCCAATACAGAATTATATCCTTCTTTAACTCATTAAAGAAACCGATGTAATGTTGTATATCAGGTTAGGTATGTAATAACAATCGTTCAGAATCAATGTATTTAACACAAGGTGATATCTGCCAACTGGTTTGGCTGCAACAATTGCACCATTCTCTAACACTTAGAGACATATCACCAATTCTCAGTTATCTACCTATTTGTAGCCCCTGTAACAGATTACATATATGGGATCTTAATCCGGTATCTCATACCTAGGACGTAGAGGATACTGAGAAACAGTTCTCGGTAATGAACATACCCGAAGAAGATGCATCAACATGCACTTTCTTCGATTGGGTGGCATGGGAATCCGGATATTCCCCTGTTTCCTGCTCGGACTTATAACAATTATAAGTTGGAGCGGAACCAAAGTTCCGTAGCTCAGTATAATAAGCAGGTTCGGTCAATGCATCCATATTATTATCTTGATTAAGGCATGACATGGTTGCTACCAGGGGAGAGAGAGAAAAAACACTCTGCGTACACTCTTGCAAGATTAGATTGGTTATTATTTTCTCTAATCAGGATGACTCCCACTGTTTTTATCAAATCATCCTTCAAATCCTAAAAGGTAAGACTAGCCAGGATTAATTACACCCTACAAGTTCGCCAATCTTTCGGCCAGGCCAGTGTCGGTATGTTGAGGGAGGTTACCCGTGCTTTCGCACGGACTTAATTGTAGGGTACCTAGGCACACTAATAAGGTCTCACAAGGCATCAACCATGCCAATGTCAAAAATTACAAGTGCCGAGAAACCCTAATACGGATCGTTAACTAGAATTTAGGCGAAAACGATAACTAGTTAACAACTTAACTAAGAGTAAACCGAAAATACAACCTTTGTAGATCCGGTCCTCCACCTCCTAGGCTCCGTGATGACGTCCCTCCGCTGTCCAAATCGAATCCATGACTCTAGCATCGGCTTCATCGGAGAAATGGGCGGGCTAGGTCGTCGACTTCGATGCCGAAGATGATCTACGTCGAGGCATCACAAGATCAAGCTCCCACTTCACCAAGTCATGAAACTTGTGAAGAAAACACCCTATACTACTTGGCAAGAGGTAGAGGATGAAGAAATAGGAAGTGGGTTCACTTTAGAATTTGATTTCTCACTCTTTTTCTCAAGTTGCCATTGATGGTGGCATGGTTTCTTCATGTTGAAGAAGAAGAAGAAGAAGAAGAAGAAAGAATATATGATAAGTTATATCTATTTTAAAAAGGAAAATAATATGAATACTTATCATATACTCACCATGGTTAGGTGTAGAGAATATACTATGGTTAGATGGAATGGTTAGGGTTAAGCATGAGACAAAATGGTCACTTAGTCAAAACTTCATGAAGCTTCAACAACAAACAAAGAAAGCCACCATTTTCTCTTTATCCTTTCCATAATAAATAAATAAATAAATAGATAAGAAAATGAAAACCCTAACCATTACATAACCATGGTTTAATCATACACACAAACATTCATGTATCATCAAACATGATACAATCAAGTGTACAAAAATATATCACATATACAATGTTCACATCAAGTGAGAAAATCCTTTTAAAGTGAACCAATACTAGTTAATGCAAAGTAATATATCAAATATATAATTATGCATTAAATCATTAAATCAATACTTGATTTAACGATCCGGTCATATCGCATATAACCGACTAATGTCAAGTGTATCAATGCATCGAATCAGCACTTGATTCGGTAACCCGGCTATATCACATATAACCGAGCAATGATACAAATCGCGAGAATAGAATACAGTATCACATACTAGTATAATTCTCGGTCCCGCACATATCTCATATGCGCTCCTATTTCGTTTCGCTTGAGCCAGGAAACCTCTGTGTAGGACTCTAAAGACTCGTCAATACGCCGGCAGCAGATGATGATCATATCAAGCATCCACAAGCCGCAAGCGGTCTGCTAAACGTAACGGCCACCCGGGTATTGAGCGATCAGAAGATCGACGAGTAAGCCCGCTCATACTCCTGTGAATCCAACCAGTAACACTTACCGTACAGTCCGGTCTCGTCGTCTGATATGTCGCATATCTCTCCTAGGGGTGGTAAACGTCAGACCCCAATAGCTCGATAAGTCGTGTCGATATGAGGTCTATAACAGTTCGAGAAACTACTGATAACACTTACCAGTAAATCTCAGCAACCTGGCCAGGGATTTCCGGTTATAGCCAATCGAACACGGCGCAACATCAACTCCCTATACCGGGAGAGACGAATCCCCTCCTATCGCTCATTGCCTCCATGTGATTCGGGACTGTACCCCAAAACCATCGTTTTGCACGCCCTCTTGGACGTGGTAAGGTGGAAATCAAAGCACAGTGGGAACCACACAAGACTCTATAACGATCTCGGGTCAACAGACTACTCTGTACCAGTGTCACCAGAGAACTGCCATCTGACGTAAGGTATAATACCATCTGGGAGTTCTCGGCGAGTCCGTCCAGTGCAGTCTCTACTGAGCACCCATATATCATCTCTGATGTCAAACACCAATGGATATGGGATCATCCATCGCCCATCTGTATGGGTCGAGAAGGTATACGCTAGTCTACTCTGGTATATCGATGCCCCGTCTCGATACACCCACGACTAGGGACCTTGAAGGATGTACTTATGGACTACCATGTCCCCACTAGTATGATCCGCATCATAGTCCAGGTAGTCAAGTACACATCCTAAGGGCTTTACCAACATGTAACAGAGAGACAATCAATGTACACGTTAAGGTAAAGAGTAACCAGATAGCATACTATCATGTCGAGCAAGAAAGTCCTCCCTATATATGTCCCAGCATCCACTACAATATACATCCAATGTACAGTAATGGCCTCTAGGGCATACATATAACTAACAATCTCCCACTTGCACTAGGGCCATCTGATAGCAGTGGTTGTAGTATCTCATACTTAACCATCCCATAAAAGTCTTTCTCTGGGAAAAGGCCTTTGTGAGTGGATCCGCCGTGTTGTCCTCTGAGTCTACTCTCCTAACCTCGATCACCCTGGAGATCAACCATCTCCATGATCAGGTGATACTGCCTTAGAATATGTCTGGAACACTGATGGGACGGGTGTTCCTTGGCATAAGCCACAACTCCATTGTCACACAATGGGAGGAACGAAGTTCATCTCATGAACTAATATACACCCAGACTGCCTCTTTGGTAGCATCTTAAGTAGCGATGTATCCAGCCTTTCTCGTCTAGTATGCCACGGTATCTAGCTTGGAACTCTTCCAACATACCGTCCCTTTACTGAGGGTAAAGACAATGCCTGTGACTGACATTCAGTCGTCCTTATCACTCTGGAACCTTTCCAGTGATTCTCCCCAGAATCAATTGATACCATCTCACTACAACTAGTGAGAATCCTAACATCCATTTAGATCTATCTCATAGATCCAAAATCTAGGATTTAGGAGGTATCATTTTGATCCTATATGGAGAATCATTGTGATAAGCGGAGATTGACCGAGTGTAGCATAGGAAACTCCTTTCTTATCAAGAGTATGTCATCCACGTACTCTACGAGGATCACCACCATACTCCCTACTACCATTTTGTATATACAAGGTTCATATACCATTTTGATGAAGTCAAACTTTTTGACAACTATATCAAAACAGACGTTCCAACTCCGCGATGTCTGCTTTATCCTATAAAGCATCTTGTACACGTTTCCGCTGCTCCCACTGTCTACGAAGCCCTCTGGCTGTGTACTTATAGACGCACTCTTCTAAAACACCATCTAGAAAAGCAGTCATGGCACCCAATCGCCAGATATCGTAGTCATGGTATGTAGCCGTGGCAAGTAGGATCTGGATGGACTTAAGCATAGCCACTGGAAAAGGTTTCATCATTATCCACGCCTGGTTGATGATGAAAGCCTTTAACAAGTCTTGCTTTGAAAGTCTCAACTTTTCCACCTACACCAAGTAATCTTCTCAAGATATACTTGCTCCTGATGGGGATTTAACTCTTCAGATATAGCAACCAAAGTCTATACTTTTTTGGTGTACATGGATTCCATCTCAGATCGCTAAGCATCCAGCCATTCTTACAGAGTCCCTGCTCTCGATGGCCTGCTCGAAACTAGTTGGGTCATCATCTCATGATGCAATCCTCGCTCCCACTGTCATCGAGAAACCGAGGTATCTCTCAGGCGGATGAGGAACCCTACCAGATCGACGGAGAGGCCGAGGTTCGTCGGTAACTATTGAATCCCTTGGTTCTTTCAAATCATCAGCTGCAGTTTGTATAGCTGGAACATTTCCAGTTCTACATAACAGACCTTGCCTCGAGCTTGTCCGGATTTTGCTTTTAGACATTGGCCGGACAACCCCAAATCTTAAATAACTTAAGATATGGGCTCTTCCCTTTCCATATCACATATGAAGTGGTAGGCAACTGATTTGATCGGAACCCTATTCAATAGGTATGCAACTTCATAAGCGCATAACTCCCTAAAAGGAAATAGGACACTCAGTAGTACTCATCATAGAGCGCACCATATCACATAGGGTGCTATTGCTCCACCCCGATATACCATCGTGCTATGGTGTATGCGGAGGAGTAATGCTGAGAGAGAATCTCATTCTCCTTTGTAAAAATTCCAAGAATTCCGTGCTCAAGTATTCTCCTCCTTGATCTCATCAAAGGACATAATACTTATACCCGTATTGGTTCTCTACTTCTTACTTATATTCTATGAATATCTCAAAAGGTTCGGACTTGTGTTGCAACAGGAACATATGTCTGAATCTAAAGAGATCATCAGAGAATGTAATGAAGTACAAAGAACCGGTCTTGGCATGTGTAGACAGGGGACCTACATACATCAACATGTATCGTCCCAAGAGTTTACCAACTCTTTCTCTGTTACCAATAAACGGAGCTATGGTCATCTTATCTTTGTGACATGACTGGCAAGTTTCACAAGATGTAAATTCAAACCGATTTAAATATGCATCTTTATGTAACTTGAGCTAGTCGGGTCGCATTGATATGACCTAGACTACAATGCCTCAAGAAGGATTCGTTCATTTCTGAACTTTTATTCTTGTGTGTGTTCTGTACACTAAGAACTGTAGTTTGATTTAGAATATCAATGCTTTTAGATAACGTGCCTGAACCGATCAACTTTTAATATAGGAAATGTTCAAAACATTATCCAACAATACAAAATTTTATCATTTCTTTAATAATAAAGAGACTGATATCATTTTGTATATCAGGTTCGGTATCTAATAACATTCGTTCAGAATCAATGTATTTGGAATACAGGGTGACAGTGACCAACAGACTTGGCTGCAACACTTGCCCCGTTTTCTGTCTAATGAAACTTATCACCCGTTCTCAGTTCTCTACCTATCTGTAACCCTATGTAACAGATTACATATCTAGGATCCTGATCCGGTATCAAATACCCAGGACGTAGAGGATACAGAGAAACAGTTCTTTGTAACGAGCACACCCGAAGATGATGAATCATATGCACTTTCTTCGTTTGGGCGGCACGGGAATTCTGGTAATCCCCAATTTCTTGCTCTGTCTTATAACAATTATAAGTTGGAGCGGGACCAACGTTCCCCAGCTCAGTATAACAAGCGGGTTCGGTCAATACATCCGTATTATTATCTTGATTAAGGCGTGACATGGTCGCTACCAGGAGAGAGAGAAGAAAACACTCTGCGTGCGCTCTTGCAAGATCAGATTGGTTATTATTTTATCTAATCAGGATGGCTCCCACTGTTTTAATCAAATCTTCCTTCAAACCCTAAAAGGAAAGACTAGCCGGGATTAATTACACGCTATAAGTTCGCCAATCTTTCAGCCAGGCCAGTGTCGGTACTTTGAGGGAGGTCCCCCGTGCTTTCACACGAACCTAATTACAGTAAACCTCGTTTTCCCATAGGCGTAACCCCGTTGACACCTTTCTTGACACCTACTTGATCGGCTAATTGTAATGTGTAAAACTCTCCCAGGAGTAACAATTACTCGCAGTGGGTATCGGGATCCAACTATCTCATAGAAGGTATGCAATCTCATTGCAAATTTCAACACTTGAAATTCCCGATAATATTTTGCCCCTAGCGTCCTATGACATTGACGGAGGTCAACAAACCATAGGCTACTAGTCAAGTTCAACCCGTCATTTCTTGATCGAATTAAACCCACCCGCACGACCCTTGACGGAGGTCAACAAGGCCGCACCACTACCCTAATCCAATCTGCATCATATGCATAAGCAGATAAATACTAGTTAGCTACCGCACACTACGTCTTGACGGAGGTCAACAAACATAGCACGAATACTAAGTAGGACTTATCTGAAATGACGGAGGGCTACGACAGGTTTTTCTGAAAACCTATTGCGTAATGAACTTGATATCGTTGTAGAATCAAAAGATTTTAAAATGGAGTGTTTTTTAGGCTTTTCTAGTTTTGCTAAAGGGGTCACTCCCGGTGAAGGGATCGTCGGCCCTTTTCTCGTCGAATGAGGTGCGGGATATATCATATATATCACTGTGCAAAGCAAAAACTATAGAAGCTATCAAAAGACAAACCGAGTGTGTAGCATCTGCCAGTTATCACTAAAGGGGTCACTCCCGGTGAAGGGATCATCGGCCCTTTCCTCATCGAATAAGGTGCAGGATATATCATATATACCGCTGTGCAAAGCAAGAACTGTAGCTACCTGTTTTATTTTTGAAATTCGATTCTACAACATCTTTAGGTTTCTTTTACTTTCATTAATCATATTAATGAAGTCCCATCATTTAAGTACCTAAACATCACAGATAAATACGACGTTCACTTATGCCATCCGCATTCGCCTCGATGTCCCCTCGTGCACCGTTAGGTTAGGTAACTAACGACAGAGCGGGGCAAGGCTAGCGCGGGTGTAAAACATAAGTAACGCCTATATAATATATCATATATACTGTATACTGTATCTATCATAGAACATCACATGATCACATCACAGATATCACAGCAGAAGAAACATATGAAATATTGGATGTACTAGGACGTCCGTGTTTTCAATACAAGCCAGTATAAAACACGGATTCCACGGTCGCGATGAATAGCCAAACCTACACCCCTAGACCCCTACGAGAGCGGCAAGTAACCCTACCAATTCTAGAGTTAGGAGACCCGGACTCGACTCCTCGAGTTGGTCTCCCACTGGACTCCAGAACCCGGTTACTTGTGCCCTCCTCCTTTGGTCTATCCTAGTGCGGAAAAGTAAACAATATACAAAAGGTGACATCTTCCGCAACATGGAAGTGCCCCAATAAAAGAATATTACATACAAGTTTTTTACATGAATGAAAATGAAAAACACTCATCTCACATAAAAAACCCCGGCTATTCAAACACGACGATCCAATATAACATATCCAGCAACACATAACATCACATGTCATCAACGTAAGTAAACATGCGTATCCCAATTGTCGTTGACATATAGCAACGAAACCGGCGATATCACATATTACACTTACGGTCACAGAAAAGAAAGTGTAAAACTACAACAGTTGGAATCCGCAACCTACATAGACATCGCATGCCTAATCAAATGAATTCCTTAGACATCGCATGCCTAACAATTATAAACCCCGCATTTTAGTCTCATTATCGAAAACACTTTTCAATATCAAGTCGGGCAATTCAACAAGATTCCCGACATCATGATCGAATGCTCGTCGCAAACTTTAGTAGGCGGCCGCACCCCCGATACCGTCGACGAAGTGCACCAAGGCGGAACACCGCTGCCGCGAGCACCCGAACGGATGCTTTCGGCGACGGGGTTCTCCTACAGTCACTTGGTCGGGGCTATGGGATGTAGCTGTCTATTAAGTTTACCCGGCGAGTATCCACTTACACTACGTGATTGCGACGGACTTTTGATCACATCAAAATTCCGTGGCAACCGATCAAGTGAGACTAAAGTGCTATGTTTATAACATTCATGTTAGTTATCTCATAACTATTTGTGAATTCCAAATATTGTATCACATTCCGGATAAATAAAAAATGTTAAACTTTCCGATCGAACAATCGAACACCCAAGTTTTCCCGAAACAGATCAACACATGAAATAAGTTTAAAAACATTCACTTCGTGCCTCAGTAGCAACGGTCCAGCCGTAGAAGGGTCAAGCCAACGCCTCACATGTGGCACGCCGTACTGCCCCAAACCCTAAGGTTCAAAGAGCAGTTCAAGACGGTCACATAATCGAGTTAAGGTTTGTTGTCTTCTAGAGGGTCCATCGCGTTACTTGCACTACTTAGAACGTCTTTAAACCACGGAAAAATCCAACACTTTGAAATTTTCCGGCAGGGGGAAAAAGTGGGTATTTATATCCAGTCGAACTTTTTAACATATTCTAAAAATATCCGGAAAAGCACACAGACAAAATTAGACAATCCGATCGAAACACCGAGTCCCCAATACAACCCAGAAAACTCAACTCTTGAGTTCAGATTAAAAATTCCCAGGAAAACCAGCACTGCAAAATAAGAATTACTGTGCAAAGTTCTTTGAACAAGGATACTTTTCGGCCGCGGAACCGCCGCACAAGCCATGCTTGTGCCGCGGAACCGCGGCGGTTTGATGGATTTAGGCTGTCGAATTTCACAGTAACTCTTACAATCTCCTGCTGAATTTTCTGCATATTTTTAATCCTCAAAAATCCCCGATTTCAAAAAATGTACAGAGAGCATATTTGTGCTAGGGTTTCGGTTCGATCGGACTTCTAACTCCGTCTACGCATCGCCTAAGGCTCTAGCTAGTCTCTGATACCACTATAGGGTACCTAGGCACACTAATGAGGTCTCACAAGGCATCAACCATGCCAATGTCAAAAATTACAAGTGCCGAGAAACCCTAATACTGATCATTAACTAGAATTTAGGCGAAAACGATAACTAGTTAACAACTTAACTAAGAGTAAACCGAAAATACAACCTTTGTAGATCCGGTCCTCCACCTCCTAGGCTCCGTGATGACGTCCCTCCGCTGTCCAAATCGAATCCATGACTCTAGCATCGGCTTCATCGGAGAAATGGACGGGCTAGGTCGTCGACTTCGATGCCGAAGATGATCTACGTCGAGGCATCACAAGATCAAGCTTCCACTTCACCAAGTCATGAAACTTGTGAATAAAACACCCTATACTACTTGGCAAGAGGTAGAGGATGAAGAAATAGGAAGTGGGTTCACTTTAGAATTTGATTTCTCACTCTTTTTCTCAAGTTGCCATTGATGGTGGCATGGTTTCTTCATGTTGAAGAAGAAGAAAGAAAGAATATATGAAAAGTTATATCTATTTTAAAAAGGAAAATAATATGAATACTTATCATATACTCACCATGGTTAGGTGTAGAGAATAGACTATGGTTAGAAGGAATGGTTAGGGTTAAGCATGAGACAAAATGGTCACTTAGTCAAAACTTCATGAAGCTTCAACAACAAACAAAGAAAGCCACCATTTTCTCTTTATCCTTTCCATAATAAATAAATAAATAAATAGATAAGAAAATGAAAACCCTAACCATTACATAACCATGGTTTAATCATACACACAAACATTCATGTATCATCAAACATGATACAATCAAGTGTACAAAAATATATCACATATACAATGTGCACATCAAGTGAGAAAATCCTTTTAAAGTGAACCAATACTAGTTAATGCAAAGTAATATATCAAATATATAATTATGCATTAAATCATTAAATCAGTACTTGATTTAACGATCCGGTCATATCGCATATAACCGACTAATGTCAAGTGTATCAATGCATCGAATCAGCACTTGATTCGGTAACCCGGCTATATCACATATAACCGAGCAATGATACAAATCGCGAGAATAGAATACAGTATCACATACTAGTATAATTCTCGGTCCCGCACATATCTCATATGCGCTCCTATTTCGTTTCGCTTGAGCCAGGAAACCTCTGTGAAGGACTCTAAAGACTCGTCAATACGCCGGCAGCAGATGATGATCATATCAAGCATCCACAAGCCGCAAGCGGTCTGCTAAACGTAACGGCCACCCGGGTATTGAGCGATCAGAAGATCGACGAGCAAGCCTGCTCATACTCCTGTGAATCCAACCAGTAACACTTACCGTACAGTCCGGTCTCGTCGTCTGATATGTCCCATATCTCGCCTAGGGGTGGTAAACGTCAGACCCCAATAGCTCGATAAGTCGTGTCGATATGAGGTCTATAACAGTTCGAGAAACTACTGATAACACTTACCAGTAAATCTCAGCAACCCTGGCCAGGGATTTCCGGTTATAGCCAATCGAACACAGCGCAACATCAACTCCCTATACCGGGAGAGACAAATCCCCTCCTATCGCTCATTGCCTCCATGTGATTCGGGACTGTACCCCAAAACCACCGTTTTGCACACCCTCTTGGACGTGGTAAGGTGGAAATCAAAGCACAGTGGGAACTACACAAGACTCTATGACGATCTCGGGTCAACAGACTACTCTGTACCAGTGTCACCAGAGAACTGCCATCTGACGTAAGGTATAATACCATCTGGGAGTTCTCGGCGAGTCCGTCCAGTGTACCCAGTCTCTACTGAGCACCCGTATATCATCTCTGATGTCAAACACCAATGGATATGGGATCATCCATCGCCCATCTGTATGGGTCGAGAAGGTATACGCTAGTCTACTCTGGTATATCGATGCCCCGTCTCGATACACCCACGACTAGGGACCTTGAAGGATGTACTTATGGACTACCATGTCCCCACTAGTATGATCCACATCATAGTCCAGGTAGTCAAGTACACATCCTAAGGGCTTTACCAACATGTAACAGAGAGACAATCAATGTACACGTTAAGGTAAAGAGTAACCAGATAGCATACTATCATGTCGAGCAAGAAAGTCCTCCCTATATATGTCCCAGCATCCACTACAATATACATCCAATGTACAGTAATGGCCTCTAGGGCATACATATAACTAGCACTAATTAACCCCGTTAACACTTTTCTAGACACCTACTTGATCGGCTAATTGTAATGTGTAAAACTCTCTCAGGAGTAACTCTTACTCGCAGTGGGTATCGGGATCCAACTATCTCATAGAAGGTATGCAATCTCATTGCAAATTTCAACACTTGAAATTCCTGATAATATTTTTCCCCTAGCAAATTATGACCTTAACAAGGTCAACAAATCATAAGCGCTGGCCAAGTTCAACCCATCATTTACTGATTGAATTAAACCCACCCGCACGACCCTTAACAAGGTCAACAAAGTCGTACGACTACCTTAATCCAATCGCATCATATGCTTATGCAGATAAGCACTAATCTGCTACTGCACACTACGCCTTAACATGGTCAACAAACGTAGCACGAATACTAAATAGTACTTATCTGAAATGACGGAGGCTACGACAGGTTTTTAAGAAAACATTTTGCTTAATGAACTTGATATCGTTGTAGAATCGAGTTATTTTGAAAAGGAGTGTTTTTGAGGTTTTTACTAGTTTTGCTAAAGAGGTCACTCCCGGTGAAGAGATCTCGGCTCTTTCCTCATCGAATGAGGTGCAGGATATTCACAATACCACTATGCAAAGCAAGAACTAGAAAAGCAATCAAAAGACGAAATCGAGAGTTGTAGCATCTGCCAGTTATTGCTAAAGAGGTCACTCCCGGTGAAGGAATCTCGACTCTTTCCTCATCGAATGAGGTGCAAGATATTCACAATACCACTATGCAAAGCAACAACTAGAGCTACCACTTTTTTAAAATTTGATTCGACAACATCTTTAGGTTTATTTTCGTTCATTAATCTCATTAATGAATGTCCCATCATTTAAGTTACCTAAGCATCACAGATAAATACAACGTATGCTTATGCCATCCGCATTCGCCTTGATGTCCCGTCATGCACCATTAGGTTATGTAACTAACGGCAGAGCGGGGCAGGGCTAGCGCGGGTGTAAAACATAAGCAACGTCTATATAATATATCACATATACTATATACAGTATCTATCTCATCATATCAAGTGATCACATCACAGAATATCGCAGCAGAAATCACATATGAGATATTGGATATACTAGGATTTCCGGGTTTTAAATTAAGCATGTATAAAACACGGATTCCACGGTTGTGATGAATAGCCAAACCCACATCCCTAGACCCCTACGAGAGTGGCAAGCAACCCTACCAATTCTACAGTTAGGAGATCCGGTCTCGACGCCTCGAGATGGTCTCCCACTGGACTCTAGAACCTGGTTACTTGTGCTCCCCTCTTTGGGTCTATCCTAATTCGGAAAAGTAAATAATATACATCAACGGTGACATCTTCCTCAACTCAGAAGTACCGCAATAAAAGAATATTACATACAAGTTTTTACATGAATGAAAATAAAAAACTCTCATCTCACATAAAAACCCCGGCTATTCAAACACGACGATCCAATATAACATATCACAGCAACACATAACATCACATGTCATCAACGTAAGTAAATATGCATATCCTAATTGTCGTTGACTTATAGCAACGAAACCGGTAATACACCACATATTACACTTACGGTCGCAGAAAAGAAAGTGAAAAACTACAACAATTAGAATCCGCAACCACCTTAGACATCATAAACCCGAAATGTCTCATATTCCGGATTTCATGCCTTACCAAATGAATTCCTTAGACATCGCATGCCTAACAATTATAAACCCCGTATTTTTGTCTCGATATTGAAAGCACTTTCCAATAACAAGTCGGTTAATTCAACAAGATTCCCGACATCTTGATCGAATGCTCGTCGGAAACTTTAGTAGACGGCCGCAACCACGATACCGTCGACGAAGTGCACTAAAGCGGAACACCGCAGCCGCGAGCACCCGAACGGATGCTTTTGACGACGGGGTTCTCTTACAGTCACTTGGTCGGGGCTATGGGGCATGGATATCTAGTAAGGTTACTCGGTGAGTATCCGCGTACACTACGTAATTGCAACAGACTTTTAATCCACATCAAAATTTCATGGCAACCGATCAAATAAGACTAAACTGCTAGATTTATAAAATTCAAATTAGTTATTACATAACTAAATTTGTGGATTCCAAATATTGTATCACAATCACAGATAGCTAGACGAAGTTAAACTATTCGATCGAATAAGCAAGGACCCAAAATTTCCCAACAAGCTCAACACTTGAGCGGAGTTCAAAAAGTATCCAGAACATGCCACAGCTCCTATGAACCAGCCGTAAAAGGGTCAACCAATGCCTTACCTGTGGCACCGCTGAAATACCACAAACCCTAAGGTTCGATGGCGGTTCTGACGGTCACAGAATCGAGTTAGGGTTTTGTTCTTCTAGAGGGTCCACAGAATCGCTTGCAATATTTTCTGAAAATTTTAAACTCGGAAAAATCCAACTCTTGGAAAATTTCAGCGAGGGAAAAAATTGGGTTGTTGATATCTGTACGAACTTTTTAACGTCGTCTAAATAAACCGACTACATTTTAGAATTACGATCACGAAACACTCCGAATTGCTTTTGCAGAAAGTTAACATTACATGAAAATTTAGCAAAAGCAAACAACACCTGAAACACCATAACCCAGAGACTGGAACACACTACAAAATTCAACCTTTTTCCTCATCATTGGGCTGAGCAGGCCGGTTTTATGAGGTGTCTGGCCGGCCATATTCCGGCGAGGGGGTGAGTTTTGTACTTTGTTCATGTTATATCACATACAACATTCTGCAGTTGCTAAAAAAACTTTTAGAGCCCTTTAAAAATTCGACAGAAACTAGGTCATCGTATCGGGTGTTTCGGAGTAGTTTCGGTTTCGTAATCCTAGCAAACATAGCATGGCTCTGATGCCACTGCAGGGTTGTGTAGCACAGCAGCAGGGTTGTCTAGCACAGCAGCAAGGTTTTGGAAGGTATTGTCCATGCTAATTTCAAAAATTTGTCGTAATAGCTAACCCTAACCCTAGAATCGTAACTAGAAAATCTGACGAAAAGATATGTAAACAACTTTACATACAAGTGAATGAGAAATACAACCTTTGTAGACCGTTCCTTCACTTTTAATGCTCCGTGTAGTAGTCCCTTCACTGCAAATCACGAACACGCGAACTATAGAAAGGGTTCTCCTGAAGAAATGAGCAAGCTTGCACGAAGTCTTCATGGCCGAAGATGATCTACGTCGAGGAGACACTAACCCAAGCTACCCCTTCACTAATGTGGAACTAGTGAAGCAAACACCCTATACTAAATGGCTAATAATAGAGGATGATGAAGTAGGAATTTTACTCACATTAGAAATAATTTTCTCGCTCATTTTTTCTTCATTTTTCAAAAGCTAGTGAGCTTTTAGGAAGAAGATGAAGAAATCTCTCATGATCAAAATCAAGTGGAGAGAGATAACCATGGGTGAGTTAATATCAAATATTAACCCATGTAGAGACTTTACCATGGCTAATAATAATGGTTGGGTTTATAAATATCTTAAGCAAAACAAAAGTTGTGGACTAAGTCAATGAACAAGCAAGCTTCTCTAAGCTTCTTGCCATGACAAAATTCCCACAATTTTGATTTACAAAAATAAATAAAACCCTACATTATGCATAGCATGGTGTACGTCACACATACCCCCAAGAAGCATGTATCATCAAGTATGACACAAAACATGTACACAAATATATATCACATATATATTTTGTGCACAATCAAGTGAGAAAAGAAATCTTAATGTGAGCTAATATTAGTTAATCCACATTAATATATCAAATATATAATTATACATTAGATTATTAAATCAACACTTGATTTAATAATGCGACTATATCATATATAACCAACTAATATCATATGTATCAATTTATCGAATCAACACTTGATCTGATAACCCGGCTATATCACATATAACCGACCGATATCACATATCGCGAGAATAGAATGCGGTATCACATACGCGAATTAATCTCGGTCCCGCACATATCACATATGTGCTCCTACTCCGTTTTGCATGAACCAGGAAACCTCTGTGTAGGACTCTAAAGACTCGTCAATACGCCGGCAGTAGGTGATGATCATATCAAACACCCACAAGCCACAAGCGGTCTGGTAAACGTAACGGCCACCCGGGTATTGAGCGATCAAAAGATCAACAAGCATGCCTGCTCATACTCCTGCAAATCCAATCAGTAACACTACCGTACAGTCCGATCTCTTCATATGATATATCGCATATCACAGCCTGGGGGTGGTAGAACGTCAGACCCCAATAGCCTAATAAGTCATGCCGATACAAGGTCCATAACGGTTCGAGAAACTACTGGTAATACTTACCGGTAAATCTCAGCAAACCTGGCCAGGGATTTCTATTGGGAATTCACCCGCGCGCGCAAACGCGTATGTTTTGAAATATGAGATATGTTTTTAGGAAAATGGATTGCGCAAGTAAGATCTTTCTTGTTTAAAATTTTTAACTGCAAGTGCACGGCTCGTAGTAGCGAGCCGACAAGTACGGGTCGATCCGCAGGGAATTGTGATTAGGTATCATGATTTAAGGTTCAACAAATAAAGGAATGGTTGGTTGTCATAAAAAATATAAAAAGAACATGAAAATAATAAAAAGCAAGAAAAGGAGTTAAGAAAGATTGGTTGTGGCTTGGCTTGGAAGCTTGAATCGTGACGTTTACCTCTACACTCCCTTGATCATGAGTTTTCCGGCCTTATCTTGATCCCGGCATGAAGCATGACTTGTCAACGCGGTTGCGCAGCACAAACCATCAAATTCCGATATTGGTCGCAAACCACGAACGAGTCTGTTTTGATCACTTACCGTTTGTATGTCCGAGCTTATGGTATCAACAATAAACACAAGGTTTAGAAAGCATACAATAACAACAAAAACACAAAATGGTTAGTGAGAGCAAATGATTTTGGTGTTAAGTGTGTTAAGTGCTTGTGATGGTATATGATATATGAAACTAAGCGATTTTTCAAGTCACTTAATAACAAGATATCATATCCAAACTTAGCAAACTTAATACCAAATTAATTTTAACTTAAATATTGAAAATGTGGAAAGGGAATGATTATGGTATATGAGGAGGTTACAAGTAACCATGGTTCAAAACACCGTATCATATCAATGCATAAACAATATTCAAGTTAGAATCGTAAATTAAGCATATGAAACATAAACAAGTGGTGTAGGAGACAAACCCTTTCATCTCACTTCCTCACCTACACCACAACCAAAATAAGATTAGTTACACATAAATAAAGAACAAGTAATAAAAGAAAGCAACAATATATTATAAACACTTGAAGAAGAGATACAATGTTTTGGTGACCAATTCAACCTTCTTAATGAAGCTCTCCAAAGAGAGCTTCAAGAGGGAAGAAGAAGAAGAAACCAATGAAGCTTACTCACCCTCAAGCTAAACCAAAAATACAAGACTATAAAATGGTATGAGATATTTACATATGGTAGCCCTTTCCCTTGCCACTGATCGGCTATTTATAGGCACAAAAGATGAATAAACAAACAATAAAAATAAACTGACATGGCATCAAGAGAGGGACAGAGAAAAGATGGGGCCCATTGGAGCCTTTTGGACCGAGCTCGCCGGTTTTGGGGGACATGTGCTCCGCCAAAATCCGAGCACATGGGTTCGTATTGATGTGGTGTTCATATGTGCTCTCCAACATCACTCTGGTGCTGTTTGTTTGGTTTAAAATAACCTGGTTTATATGCAGAGAAATGGAGGGAAACATGTACTTTCTTTCGCTTCACAACTTTTAGCAATTAATGTTCTTGTCCCCTACTTGCTCACTTCATAATGCCAAGGCAGACCACCATGGTCCATGGAAGCCCCCCACCTAGATCCAAGGCTATGTGCACACTTAGGTGTTGGACCATTCTTGGAAAAATGTGTGTACACATGCATTATTTCCAAAAGAGCTCATGGGATATCGGTCGGTTTTCTGTTCTGTTTGCAGTGTCGGCTCCCGGACGTTATATCCGTGATTTTGAGTGTGTTTTTCCAGTATTTGTCACGAATACCTGTAAACTATAATTACAGAGCAGACACTGATTAATTGTACCGATAAATAGAAAAATAAATAATGACTGAGAAGTATTAAAATGCAGTTTTCTGTGGTGAACAAATACCCCCAAACTTATCTTTTGCTTATCCCGAGCAAAACAAAAATCCTAGCCTCACTTTCGCAGGGAACGCGATTGCACTGAGCACGTGCAAAAAGCCGTTAAACCTCTATGTGTCCCTAGTAGGAGGAGTGTTGTCTCCTGAGGGTTTTCAACGGATTACACCCACAAAATCCAGTTAAGCTAGTGTCATAAGTTAACATTGATTCTACTCCTACAGTTTATTATCTAAGTTAAAAATTTTATTATCCTAAGTTAGAAATATTCAACCCTTATGTTTCACGCCTCCTGTCTATTTAACCTCAGATCTTATACGTTTTACAGTTTAGAAAGATTTTGGTATTTCTTGAGTTTTCCTTCTAAAAATGCGGTCTCAAATAAGGAATTTTTATCTACTTTACAGAAAACATAAGTCTTATTCTTCATTTTTATCTTCTCTCAAAAAATCAATTGTATACCCCTACATGTGTGTAAATTTTCACCCTACACTCGAGAATTCAATTCAAGCTATAGTACCGTTGCCTTAGTACCTAATACTACTTCTTTTCATTAATGATGGACGGTGTTACTCACACACCTTTCATGTGACTATTAATGTTTCTTGAAGCACCAACAGCCGATTACTGAATGTATAAGCATAAAGCGTAAATAGCAGATTCCAGATCTTAACTTTATTTCTCTCTTTTTTTTCTTTTTCTTTTCAAGACCGGATATATTTTTCAATGATGCTCTTATGGTTGTTAGCTTTAAATACCGTTTTTTTTCTTTCATACTAGGCTTTCAGGCAACAGTTTTTCTAGGTATCCTCTACTATCCTAAGTTTCAAGGTGCGTGTAGGTGCAATTTGTAGGGTATATACTTTCTAAATTTGGACTTAAAAATAGAAACTATTTTTCAGACTTATCTTTCAGTAAAGCTTCAATACTCTCCCTTCATCTTGACTTAACTAAAGAACTGAACTCGAGATTACCTATTTCTAAAAAAAAACTGTAAGAACGTATAATTACCAAGATTAAACAGACTGAGGGTTAATTTTAGGGTTTTCAATTCCTAAGCCTAGGATTTAGTTACTTCTAATATATCAGCTAAATTTTCAGAATAAAAATCTATGTTACCCTACTAGCTAACTTGACGACAAAGTTTTTATATTTTTCAGAATTTTTTTTAATTTTTATGGGTTTTTTAATATGTATGCAATGCAGAATATACAATATACACATGATGCAGATAAACGCGGTGCTCACCCCCAAATCTAAGTTTTACAATATCCTCTTCATTGCCCCCATCTCCGGTACCTAGACTTAAACATCAGGGTAAGAATTTTATTCAAAGAAAAAGAAAAAACCTAAGAATAATTACAACATTTACATGTTAAAAGACTAGGTTAGTCCAGAAATTAATACCAGCCATTCAAAAATTTTGTCGATATAGTGCCATGGCTGGAAAAAGAATAGGTATAATAAAAAGAAAAAGAGAATATACAAAGAATGATTAGATGTTAGTAAAGGGCATGGGCGTGTAAAAGTAGGGATAAGAAGACGCTGAAGGTGAAGATGAAATTTTGAGGAAATCAAAGAATTGTTTTCTGGATGAATTGATTGTTCAATAAGCGTATGTTGAGTTCCAAAGTCAAGTTCGTGTAAAAAATGGAGTTCATCCGCAAAAAGTTCAGCAAAAGGATGGTTTCTCGGATGTTCCCAAAATGATCCCGACTCAAACTCACCAAGAATATCAAGTTCATCAGCAAAAATCTCCTCAAAACTCGATATGAAAGAATAATCCTCAATGCTGTCTTCCTCCCTATTATTTTCCACAATCTTACTCTCATTATTCACACTCTCTCCTAAAATAATTTTTCCCTCATCACATTTATAATTGGGTAGGTTCATGTCATCTAAAAAAGTAAGTTCCCACCCTAATATTTCTTCCGAAACAATATCACTAGATGATACAAAAATTATGGGTTCCTGATCAGTGATCTCTTCTAATTTATCCAAACCATACCCGTAAAAATCACAAGGTTCCTCCCCTAAATTTGGAAAGAAAAAATCAGTCGGAGGACTTTCTTGTGTGTCCTGGTAGCACTCAGTCAATCCATTTGTATCATCATCTATGAAATCATCCAAATTGATCTGCTCACTTATTTCACTCAGGTAACTCCCTAGATGACAGATGTTGACACTATGGGGTTCTGATTGACTGTATTCACTCCTTAGAATCTTCACAGCTAAAGGTTTCACTTGTTCCTTTATGTTAGCCAAAGATTGGGCCTGAGCAAGAAATAATTACTCAAACTGTTGTATGAATAGGGCTAATGTAGAAGCTGATTGATTCTCGACCGTAGTCATCACTTCAATACCTAACTCTAAAGCGGTCAACGTAGCATCCATCTCACTATCACTCCATAGAGATGGTTCAATTGTTTCAGGTTGGAGGGCTTGTGATGGTGGTGATACTAAAGTGGTCATTCTGTCGACCTCTTTCTCTAAAGCCTCAATCATTTGGCCTATGGTTGATGTGGGACTGGGTTCAGGAGTGTTAGGTGGGTGACCGTTATCAAAAATTTGGGACGGTTGGCCACCCCCTTGAAAAGGACAATTTTCATGAATGTGGGAAGAATTTTGGCAATTTGTGCAAATTAATTGGGATTGAGTATAAACAAAAGAATAAGAGTCTTGAAAAATAGAATTGAATCGTGTATCACCGATATTAACAAGAATCCACAAAACGACAAAAATAAAGAATATCACACCTCTACAGTCTATGGTATGCTAGTCAACTAGACCTGCTCAAGAACCTGATTGACGAAGTAAAACTATATCGAGAAATAGGCTCAAGATATACTGATCACGAAGGTAGGTAAGTGCAAGAGAGAAGGGGAGGTTTTCCAACGCTTTCACGAAGGTCCTTAATTAAATAACCCTTTCTCTTTCGGCGGTTGCGCCGTAAACACTTGCCTCGACACCCCGTGAATGATATACCGTTAACCAAAGTTCTAAAAACAGTTAACTTCTCCTAATGAGCGCGAAGTCCTTAAAGTCAAAGTTCTAGTTGATTTTAAATTACTGGGGGTATACAAGAATGCAGTTTTGTGATTTGTGGGCTACGGAGAAAAGGTGGTAAAATCCTTTACCGTATCTTGTTTGGTCATTTATGCGTTTAATTTCCGTATTAAGATGCAATGTGCAATCAATAAAAGAATTTAAGAATATCAATCAATTAAAGCAATTCTTTTCAATTTTTGTTAAGCGCTGCAGAAATACGGTTAGTTCTCTTGTTCAACTGACGGAAAAATTATGCGAAGAATCCTGCAACAGATAGAATTATTGGAATGCATCGGATTCGAGCGAAGGTATTAGAAAATATGTACCGATATGATTTGGTTTAAGAAAACCCCTTTGAATTGATCCAAGTCGTTGATTGTTCACTTGCACGGATCAAACTACCCTGATCTTTGGCACTATTCTTTCCTAACGTCTTGAAATTGAAATTGAACCTCGCTCCGCATGATCGCTGGTCGTAATTCCGTGAAAAACCTAAAATGTCGGAAAATACGATATTTAGTGTCAAAAGCAATATATGTGCCCCAATTCCTGCACACTCAAAACTAGAAAAATCAAACAAGACCAAAAGACTACTGATAGCACACTGGAGATCACACAAAAACAAAAAAATCAAAAACTCCCAAATTTGTCCGAGTTCGCCGGATATTCTCTTGATGTCGCCGGCCAAATTCCGAGCTGATGGGATGAACTTTTGTGTGGGTTCTATAGAATAGATCAATACTCCGATGGTCTAACTTGATATTTTAAATTAATCTCAAGGTGATAGCAGATATAAACAACAGAGAACAAGTGTAAAGAATGTAGTTAGAGTTAGTTTTGAAAAAATTGAATTAGAAATTAGTGAGTTAGTAGGAACCAGAAATAACAATACCTAATGACTACCAACTCCCCGGCAACGGTGCCAAAAACTTGTTGGGAATTCACCCGTGCGCGCAAACGCGTATGTTTTGAAATATGAGATATGTTTTTAGGAAAACGGATTGCGCACGCGAGATCGTTCTCATTTTAAAATTTATAACCGCAAGTGCACGGCACGTAGTAGCGTGCCGGCAAGCACGGGTCGACCCGCAGGGAATTGTGATTAGGTATCGTGATTTAAGGTTCAACAAATAAAGGAATGGTTGGTTGTCACAAAAAATATAAAAAGAATACAAAAATAATAAAAAGCAAGAAAAAGAGTTAAAGAAGAATGGTTGTGGCTTGGCTTGGAAGCTTGAATCGCGATGTTTACCTCTATACTCCCTTGATCATGAGTTTTCCGGCCTTACCTTGATATCGGCATAAAGCACGACTTGTCGACGCGGTTGCGGAGCACAAACAAATTCCGATATTCGCCGCAAAGCACGAAACGAGTCCATTTTGATCACTTACCGTTTTTATGTCCGAGCTTATGGTATCAACACTAAACACAAGGGTTAGCAAGCAAACCGTAACAACAAAAACACAAAGTGGTTAGTGAGAGCAAATGATTTTGGTGTTAAGTGTGTTAAGTGCTTGTGATGGTATATGATATATGAAACTAAGTAATTTGTCAAGTCACTTAATAATAATATATTATATTCAAACTTAGCAAACTTAATACCAAATTGATTTTAACTTAAATATTGAAAATGGGGAAAGGGAATGAATATGGTATATGAGAAGGTTACAAATAACCATGGTTCAAAATACCGTATCATATTAATGCATAAACAATATTCAAGTTAGAATCATAAATTAAGCATATGAAACATAAACAAGAGGTGTAGGAGGCAAACCCTTTCATCTCACTTCCCCACCCACACCACAACCAAAATAAGATTAGTTACACATAAATAAAGAGCAAGTAATAAAAGAAAGCAAGTAATAAAAGAAAGCAACAATATATTATAAACACTTGAAGAAGAGATACAATGGTTTGGTGACCTGTTCAACCTCCTTAATGAAGCTCTCCAAAGAGAGCTTCAAGAGGGAAAAAGAAGAAGAAACCAATGAAGCTCACTCACCTTCAAGCTAAACCAAAAATACAAGAATATAAAATGGTATGAGATATTTACACACAGTAGCCCTTTCCCTTTCCACTGATCTGCTATTTATAGGCACAAAAGATGAATAAACAAACAATAAAAATAAGCTGACGTGGAATCAAGGGAGGGACAGAGAGAAGATGGGGCCCATTGGAGCATTTTGGACCTAGCTCGCCGGTTTTGGGGGATATGTGCTCGGCCAAAATCCGAGCACATGGTCTCGTATTGATGTGGTGTGCATATGTTCTCTCCAACATCACTCTGGTGCTGTTTGTTTGGTCTAAAATAACCCTGTTTGTATGCAGAGAAATGGAGGGAAACATGTACTTTCTTTCACTTCACAACTTTTAGCAATTAATGTTCTCGTCCCCTACTTGCTCACTTCATGATGCCGAGGAAGACCACCATGGTCCATGGCAGCCCCCCACCTAGATCCAAGGCTATGTGCACACTTGGTAGCTGGACCATTCTTGGAAAAATGTGTGTACACATGCATTATTTCCAAAAGAGCTCATGGGATATCGGTCGGTTTTCTGTTCTGTTTGCAGTGGCGGCTCCCAGACGTTATATCCGTGATTTTGAGTGTGTTTCTCCAGTATTTGTCACGGATACCTGTAAACTATAATTACTGAGCAGACACTGATTAATAGTACCGATAAATAGCAAAATAGATAACGAATGAGAAGTATTAAAATGCAGTTTTCTGTGGGGAACAATATCTTGTTATGGCCAATAGAGCATAGCGCAACATCAACTCCCAATATCGGGAGAGACGAATCCCCTCCTATCACTCATTGCCTCCATGTGACTCGGGACTGTACCTAAAAACCACCTTTTTGCACGATCTCTTGACCGTGGTATGGTGGAAATCAAAGCACGGTGGGAATCACATAAGACTCTATGACGATCTCGGGTTGACAAACTAACCTGTACCAGTGTCACCAGAGAACTGCTATCTGACGATAGGTATAATACCATCCAGGAGTTCTCGGCGAGTCCGTTCAGTGTACCAGTCTCCACTGAGCACCCGTATACCTTCTCTGATGTCAAACACCAATGGATATGGGATCATCCATCGCTTATCATATGGGTCGAGAAGCGTATACAATATTCTACTCTGGAGTATCGATGCCCTGTCTCGATAATCCCATGACTAGGAACATTTGAAGGATTTACTTGCCGACTACCTATGCCCCACTAGTATGATCCGCATCATAATCCTGGTAGTCAAGTACTCATCCTAAGGGCTTTATCAACATGTAATAGAGAGACAATAAGTGTACATGTTAAGATAAAGTGCAACCAGGTAGCATACTATCATGTCGAGCAAGAAAGTCCTCCCTATATATGTCCAAGCATCCACTACAATATACATCGCATGTACAGTAATGGCCTCCAGGGCATACATATAACTAACAGGGACATGTTGTGAGTGACCATGATAGTTGGCCAGAGATCTTTAAAGGATGTGCCAGAGCGGAACTGTTTCCGTCATCATTTCCATATTGGGCCGTTGAGCCGAGGAGTTATGTAACTGGCAATTCGGAGTGAGAGACGAGAGCCTAAGGGCACAAGGCGTCAGACTATGAACAGGAGGCAAGTAGATATCTTGCTCTATTAGCTTTGGATGCACCGACAACTTCTCAACTTTGAAGGAAGGAAAATCGATGACAGTGTTTATGATTTGTGAATTGGTGATTCGAATATCACGTATTCGTCATTATGGATTTCGGTATTTTGGGCGATTTATTTGCATGATTGAGATTTTGTGCACCACAGTTGCACTCGACTTCGATTTGATGTCGTTCAAGATATTTGATTTTGATTTCATACCTATGGTATATATGTGATTTGACTTGTGCCTTCGGCGTATATTTCATGCGCTTTTAGTAGTTTGATTCGATTTTTTGCACGCTGATGCACGTAGTTATGAGATTATATACCACGTTATACCTGATTTGAATTGAGATTTATTTTATACCGTCGATTTCGATTGTGTTATTAGATTTTTTGTTTTCGTGTATCTAGTGCACTTGATTTGGATTCTTGCGCATACTTGGCATGCTTGATGCGAATTTGGTGCACACCAGATGTACTATATCGGGATTCTTCGTGTATATCAGATGCACCTAATATTATTGTCAGGCACACTCGTTGCCCTTGACAGGTGTTTTTGTGCACACCCGTTGCACTTAGATTTATTTATGTGCACATGTATAGCACATTCATTGATTTCGATTTCTGTGCGCAGCAGACGCACGTGGCATTATTACACATACTATTGAGTATGATTTCCTTTGAGCAGTGTGTTTTTATGATGTTTACTATTTGGTTTAGTAACCGAGCAGGACTGTTCTGAGGACAATACCTAGATGTTTTTGCATGCATCGATAGTTATCAAAGGGATTTCCGAAAAGGAGCTACAGTCTCAATATTTTTCATATGTGTCCGAGATGACACAAAACATTTTACAAAGGAAACCCTTCTAATTTATTTTCAAAACGGCGGGATGTGTATGTTAAACAAAAAATATATGTATATAGTTATTTTCTTACAATAAACGTCCGCTACTTGTGCTGTGATACGCTCATCACACAGTGATTTGAAAATGGTTTGGTATGCATTTCTTTTCAGATGTTTTGACGTGTTTACAATGATGCGTACTATTTACATGTTATAGTTTGATGTATATCATGTTGGTTTTCCTATTGGACTTTGACATTGGTATCTTCACCATGACTCCGATGATTGCATGATGATTGATGGAGTTTTGATTTTGAGTTATACACTTATTTTCATACGCATGCATTGCGCTAAGATGTGTTCTAAGTATTGATGATTTCGGAGACCCGACGACTTGATCATTTTACTGAAATGTTTTAGTATTTGAGGGGTTTAAATTTAAATTCGGGGACCGAATTTATTTAAGGGTGGAAGACTGTAACATTTCAAAAAAGTAAAATATTATTTTTGGGAATTTAGATAATTAAATAATAAATATTATCAATATTTTAGTGCGCGGAGATTAGTTTTAACAAAAGGGGTATAATTATATACCGGTAGTTTGGAAAATATTCGGGAATTCATTAAAACTATTGATTTTGAAAGGGGTTATAAGATTGGAGTATTCATAGATTTTTTATAATTAATTATATTCTATGTTAATGCTAAACTCGATTAATTTTCACTAATCGTGCATTAAGCTTGATTTTTTTTGGCATGTGACATGCACCATGTCATATTGCTAACAATTGTTACATTTCTTTTATTGCTTGAAAACCATGCACCATTTCATTGTTATTTGGTTTTAGTTTTGTTGGAAATTTAAAAAGAAAAGAAAAGAAAATGAATATAGTATTGAGGTATGGGCAAGAGAGAGAGAGAGAGAGAGGGTGAGGGGTCATCATTGACCATGGCCATTTCTTCTCCTCTTCATTATCTTCATACTTCTCCTCCTTCACCTCCATGGCTGCCCTCTTCTTCCCCCTCCTCTAATTCCCCACCACAACCCCATTTCCACATCAAAACATCTTGTTCCCTTCACAAAAAAGATGCACAAGCTCACTACGAGCATGGGGAACCAAGAAAGTTGGGATTTTGGACACTTGGGGCAACTCAAGAAAATTCTTGAGTTGCCAAATGAGATAATTCTTCCACCATTATAGTAGCAATCTATTTCCTTTAGCATCCATATTAGTTTAGAAGTGTTTAAGTGTGGTTTAGTGAGGTTTGAAAATTTCTATATGAAGTTAAGCGATTCTTGAGTTGTAATGGTACAATTGTGTTGTATTTGGTGACTACTACCCCCTTTAGTGTTTAAACCTAAACCAAGCAGAAACTAAACCCAAAATACGAGTTAGATATCGAAATGTCGGTTTTGTGTATAAATTGTGGGTGCAGGAAATCTGGAGTGACCTGAGACCATTACTAGAAAATCTAGCAACTCTATTGACCTAGAATTAACACTAGGAGACCACCCTGAAGAGACGAGACGCTAACTCCCACACTTGGCCGAGCAAGCCGGTTTTCAAGGTGGTTTGGCAGGCCAAATAGTTGTATTTGGTGTCTAGGTGGGTTCAGTAGCTCACATACCCTTTATACAACCTCAATGTACTGCTAGTTTAGCCAAATTTCACCTGAACTAAAATCTGGAGCAAGTATTCAAAGTTGCTGTTTTGGTTTCGTGGTTTTCAATAACTTGGTTTTGGTATTCGAACTGTGGAATCGACCGTTGGACGTTTGTACGTCAACGACGAAGGATTTATGATTGTTTTCATATGCGTAGGCTATAGGTTCTAACCTATAGCCACCTCGCGTGTTGTTTTGGTTGCGAATCGGATTTTAATGCAATAGATATGTTATGACATGTAGGTACCTCCGCGTGAACTTCGGGACGACAAGGAAGAGCATGGCGGCATCGAATTCGACAAGAATGGATCAAAGTGAGTAGATGTATATCTACGGGGGAAGTCGGGTGGATGGCGTACAGCACCCCCGCAATTTCGTAGGATATGAAGTGTTTATATATATGTATATGTATATATATATATGTATATATATATATATATGTATATATATATATATATGTATGTATATATATATGTATATATATGTATACATATGTGTTGTTGCGAGATACCTATACTTAGCCAGAAAGATTTTAGGAGAGCATGGGTTAGTTTTAGTGTAATTGGAAGAAAAGGTTTTAAGTTAGTTTCTTAGTCTCGAACCCTAGAATAAGGTTGACATACACACACATGCACACAAGTGATATGTTTTGGTGTATATGATATATGTATGTATGTATATATATGTGTGTGTGTGTGTATGTGTGTGTGTGTGTATGGATGTGTTGCTACATATATACATATACGTATACACGTATGATGATGATAGTATATGATACTCGGAGGAGAGTCGATATGATCGGGCATGATGCCGTGAGATCAGTTATTTGATTTGGGTCATGTTATGATATACTACATGATAGTATAGTGGATCGATGAGCGATGTGTTTTATTCACACGTGGATATATGTTTGGTGGTATCGGAATGTACTAGATTTTATATCAGTACCCCTAATTCAGGATATGATAATAATGATACCAGATAGATAATGAGTTATATGTGATATTGACCCGCACCCCGATTTGGGATACCGTAAGATGGATTTGTACCGTACGATATATAAATATGATGATTGATCCGCACTCTTGACTCGAGGATGTCGTATTATATATTTTATCATACGTGACGCTATTGAGGCGGGATCACCGACTACTAGATATATTGACTCGAACTTAGATGGATTTCATTACCCTTTCATTTAGTCTCTCAGCTTCGTCCTGTAATTTACTTGGTAGATGTTAGACTGGGCTCGAGTCATACTTATTTTCAGAAACTAACGAATCGTGGGTATTTACAAAAGGCAACCAGGAGGATATCACGGATTTTCAAAGGACGTACCTTTTCTTAAAAACACCGTAGCCCCTATTTTCTAAAAACCACGATTTGTGCTATTTCAAATACCAAAACTGTATGACTCGTATATCCACATGTATATTCTTCATTATTGCGATTACCATTCACTCTCCGTTTATTCATGTTGTTCATATCGCATTGCATGCTTATACCTGCGTTTTCTTTAGCTATTATAAACCCATGTTGTCAACACACCAGCACCATTACCGATGATGCGTATTTCTACGAACACTTGCTTGCCGGCTCACACACATCATCATTGGTAATTGCCATGTCACGTACACTTTAGAGAACATTACTTCATTTACATAATTGCTAGCTGGTAGTTCGACTTAGTACTAGTACGTTTGCTTTCATATACTAGTTTTGATATCGCATTTCTTACTTAGACATTCATGCATATATATATATATATATATATATATTCATTTTTCATGCAATATTATGGGGCTTTATGCCGGTAATTCACTGTTATTGACTCTTGATGATGAGATTCGGATTTTTCCATGAGATTTCTGGATTTGGAGAAACCGCAAAGATTTATAAATTTATTATCATTTCTAAAGATAGAAATTTGCGGTTTTCTCGTGATATGATATTTGTGATGTCCACAATAAGTTTTCTCGGTTCTTAAGCGGTATTGTACACCCGATTCGAGGTAGGAGGAGGGACCGTCTGCGGGTGCATGGTGGACCCGGTGCGGTATCCCGGGGCAACAGGGACGTATAGAAAGGCGTTGAGCCCGGTAGGGGAGCACTACCGACCGGTGATTGTATGGGAACTCGACGGAAATCCGGAGGATACCGTTCGGAGTTATGAGTGAGATGGATATAGGCCGATCCTGACTATGCGGAGCCCATGGGCCGATCCTGATCATGCGGAGCCCGAGATTTTGAGTTTTATATGTCGCTGTTTGACACGAGTTTCATGATGTTTCGAGTGTCGGTGATGGACACTCGGGTTTTATCATGATTTTGTGTGTCATTGCTGGACACACATTCGATGATGCATTCATACATGATACGCATCGATATACTATTATTCATGACACAGACACAAGTACTTGATATCACACTTATGAGATATTGATTGCTTTGTTGTAGTTTTGAGTATATTTATTGTATGACCTAGGATAGAGTCATACATGCGATTTCTGCTCGGTGATGTCTTCTACTCACGAGTTGGCAACTCACCCCCGTTGTGCCACAGTTTCTTACAGGTTTTGCCGTACAAATTTCGTTACGGCTTGCTGGCACACTGCTTCCTTCTGGGTGATTGATTCGTATGTCAAAGATATTTCTAAACCGCAATCAAGAACGGCGTCGCTTGGTAGCTAGCCGGTGAGTACGGGTCGGTCCACAGGGATTTTGTGAATTTCCTAATCGCTCTAACGAGTTAATTCCGATTGGGGTCGGATTGATTAAATCTAAAAACTAAATCTATCTAAATCTAAATCTTGTTAGGGTTAGGTTTAGGGTAGGTTTGGAAATGTAAATAAATCTCACCGCTTTCTATACCCAAATGAAGATCTATGAGGTGTTATGGTAATTATTAATAAAGGGGATTAGAACTATTCGGGAAGGTGTTTCTTCCTCTAGGTTCTTGTCCTTCCTTTATCAATCCTTACCCTAACCTCCATGGAAAACACGCGCAACCGGACCTTTATACGACGGTATCACCGCTACCTCGTAGGATAGGGTGCCGTAGGGAGCGGTGTGTGCATGTATGCATGGAGTCCTATTGATATATATGATGGGCAAGAAAGGGATGAGAGATCTCATCTCTCAAAAGCCTTCCCCAAAGCTAACCCTAACAAGCGAGGAGACTACTCGCTCATTAGGTAATTGAAGAACATGCTATCTATCTATCTAGGGCAAGGAATTAAAGATCTAAACTAGGGCAATTAAATAAAACTACTTACTTTACAGATGGCTCTCTCCAAACATTTACACAGGGTTGTCAGATCTGAATAGATGATATGAAAAGAGGCATCGATGCTCTCTAAAAAAATTCTGAATTTTATTAATGAAAGGAGGCATGACCTAATACAAGAATTTGTGTTTCTATTTATAGGACATAGAAAACCCTAGATTTACAATCGCCGCATCTCTGCTTTTACAAAAATACCCCCTAAGAAAAAGACTTAGTCAACGCCCGCCAGCACCAACACATTTCTGCGCCGACACGGGTTCTTGATGGCCGCGGTTCTACGGCCAAACCCTACGTTTGGCCATGGATCTGCGGCCGTATAGGGAGCTTGATGCTTCATTTTTCTTGGGGTTGTTTCTGCTGCATTTGGGTACTTGTTTCTTCAGGACTTTCTTCAGAATATCTTCTGTTTCTCTTCCAGATCTTTCCAATGAACATTGTAGTGGACTTTTTCCGTTGCTTCGTGACGAAGTCTTGAACCTTGCGCTGCCTTATACTTTGTGAACTAATCTTCGTGTAGGCTTGATAAAGATTCCAACATTTATTGGTCGCAGTCCCACTTTTGTATCGTCTTTTGTCTTTTTCACTGTTTTTGTCCCGAGAATCTGTAACCTGCAACTATGTAGCAGACATGGGTCAAAAGCACCTGTTTATTTGTAAAATGACTAGGACTGGGGAATATAATAATGCAATATTATGGTATGAACAAATACCCCCAAACTTATCTTTTGCTCGTCCTCGAGCAAACCTAGTTTTATTCTCAACAAAAAGCTAACCTCACTTTCGCAAGGAAACGCGATTGCACTGAGCTCGTGCAACAAGCCGTTAAACCTCTAGGTGTCCCTAGTAGGAGGAGTGTTATCTCCTGAGGGTTTTCAGCGGATACTACCCACAAAATCCTATCAATTCGGCCCATTAACTTTTATTCTCCAATTATGTTTTCCAACAAGAAACTCTATTATCTTCGACTTGTAAATTATCCACCCATATTCTTCATGCTTTCTTAAGATTATTTATGTTCTGTAGACTTACATAGCTTTCGGCATCTTTTAAGTTTTCCTTCTAGGGTTCTATCTCAACTTAGGAATTTTTATCATTTTTATTAAAGATATAAGTCATATTCTTCATTTCTATCTCTTATCTAAACCCTAATCACATACCCCTACGTGTGTGTATAAATCACCCCTACACTTGGAAATTCAAATCAAGCAATCATACTCTTGTCCATTGTCCAAAGCACTTCTTAATAGGTGAATTTTAGATGAATTTCGCTCACACATCCTTCATGCGACCGTTAATACTTCTTGAGGTACCAACAACCGATTACAAGATGTTTGTGCACATTAAAGCGTAATTCCTAGTCTTGTAACACCTAAGGCTTGAGGAGTGACTCCCAAACCAGTTGGTCTAAGGCACTAGGTGATGAAGCACCCTCGCTAAATATTTTTCTATTTTTGCAGCCTTAAGTAATTACAAAAACCAGTGTTCATTTTTTTCTTTATTCACACTTGTATTTTTTTATTTTTTTCGTACTAAGGACTTTAGACAAAAGCATTTCAAGGTCTCTTCTACTATTCCAAGTTTCAAGGTTCGTGTTTGTGCAAATTTGTAGGGTATACATTTTCAAAATTTAGACTAAAGCTAGGAATTATTTTTCAAATTTATACTTTAATAAAAATATCAATACTCTTCCCTTGTTTTAACTTAGCCCAAGAAGTGAACTCAAAATTTGCCTATTTCTAAATAAACTACAAAGACATTTACTTTCTACCGTTAAACTTTAAGAAAGGTTATTTTTAGGGTTTTTAATTTACTAAGTCTAGATCTAGTTGTTCCTAGCTAGTTAACCTTTTTGTCAAACTCAAGTCAAATAAGACCAAAATTGAATACATTAATTTTTATAATTTTTGAAATTTTTAATTTTTATGGTTTTTTCTTTTTCTATTATATTTTTTTTTATTTTTCAAATTTTTCAATTTTTATGATTTTTATATATGGATGCAAATGCAAAAATGTACATATGAATGCGAAGGAAGAAGACTTACCGAGCATACCCCCAAACTTAAACTTGACAGTGTCCTCACTGTCATGCTACACCAAGAGGGTTGAGAATGTCGGCACTCCCCTATTTATTTATTTATAAAAAAAAATTTGTTAAAAGAAAAAGAAAACAAAAAATATATATATACATATATACAACAAGGTCCTCCCCAAACTAAACAAGGCCTTACATAAGCCAAAGATTAGCACCAACCATTCAAAAATTCTATCGTGATAATGGTAGGGTTGGTGAAAGAATGGGGTGTAGAGAAAGGAGTTGAGAAGCACACGAGACCGTGTGGGAAGAAGAGTGGAATATGGTCTCGGTGGAGGAGAAGAATGGCGGAAAAGAGAAAGAAGTGTAGTACGAACTTGAGGGTGTAAATCGAGTGAATAAATTAGCTCAATTTGTAATGATCGATATGTTAAAAGCGATTGTGCTAATCTATCAACCCGTCGAGAAATGGGGTCAAATCCCTCAAGATTCGCAAGAAAACATAGGTACATCGAACTTGGTAAACCCTCCATTGAAAATGGAAACGCTACGGAGTCTTGTGTGGTCGAAACGATAGGAAGGTCGAAAGGGAGTGATTTAGGGATAGTCTTATTCTCACCTAAGTAATTTGTCTCGAACTTGAAGGATTCCATCAATGGTTCGAAATAACTGTAAGCAACCGAGTCTGATGGTTCAACTAACTCATCTGAAAATGTAAATGACTCAGACTCGGGAGGTGAGTTTTCAACATCGTCCGAAAAAGTGAAACACCCGTAATCATTATCGTCTGTGAGAACTGTGTCAGATTCAAAGAGAAATTTTTCAAGCTCACAGTCTTCAAGCGTGATATTTTGTGTGGTCGGAACGATGGAAAGGAGGGAGGGTGATTTAGTTAAAGGTTCAAGAGGATGAATTGGAAAATCCGACACATCAAGCAAAAATGGTTCAACCTCAATATTATCCTCAATATTCTCCTCAATACTATCCTCATAATTCTCCTCAAAATTTAGCTTATCCATGCCATTATCATCAAAATCAAGACGCATATGAGGTTCGTGAGAAACATTTAATGACTCGGGATGATGAATTGGAGATAAAATTTCAGTCAAATTTACGGGTTCATCATCCAAAATATTCCCGGCGTCTATATCCTCAATCAAGTGAAAATCAATTTTTTTGGACACCTCATCAAAAGCATGGATATTTATCAATTCAGGTTCTAGATTGGAGGTGTAAAGATCGAAAGAATTAGGTGTGGTTTCACTCGAAAGAGACTCTTCACAATCTGGCAAATCAAGCACTATAAAGTCACACAACTCATCATTTTAGACACATGTTTGAAAACCGGAGTTGTTGGATTCAACTGGGTATGGGTAGGTTTGATTTAGAAGGGTGTAAAACTCACTCTCTCCTTGTAAGTCCATGCTACCTCTCCCGGTTCTTTCGGGAATGCGGAATTTGGTAAAAAACGATTTTTATAGAGGTGGTAACATGGACCTAAAACCCGGATCTTGGTTAAACATCTATCTAACAACCTAACTACGAGTTTCTAGCTACTCGGTTAGGGGGTTATACCTTGGTTGTCTTGAACTCCTTCGTCTTCAAGCTCCGATGGTGGTCCGGATTGGCCTCTTCCCGTCGTCTCCGTACGCCGAAGATAGATCCACCTGAAAGCTCCAACCTTTGGCTCCTTCTTCGTTCTTTGAAGAAACTAGTTCACTCGGTTTGCTAAACCTTGTGAACTAGAGTGAGTAGAGAAGAGTTTGTATGGGATTTTATCTATGGTTCTTAATTCTCAACTCATGAGACAAGAGAACCATAGATTAAAGAGAGGGAAAAAGAGCAAGAGGGTGAGAGGAAAACAAGAGAGCTCAAGAACAAGAGAGAGAATGAGCAAGAAAGAATGAGCAAGAAAGAATGAGCAACTCTTTTGTCTCTCACCCTCTCATAATCCAAAGTCATGATAACTCATCATATCAAATAAGTCTTATGTGATGGTTGAAGCAACCATAACCATATCATTTCATGCACTCATTTTACACAAATGAGCAAGCAAGCAAAAGTCTTTGCCATGAAATGATGGCTATGGTTATCATGATGGTCAACTAGTCAAGCCTAGTCAACCGGTCAACAAAGTCAACAAGTTAACAAAAGTCAACAAGTCAACAAAGTCAACAAGTCAACAACCATGTCACCATAATACTTAATTAATATAATAGTTAATCACATATCATATTCTCATTAGGGTTGAACAAAAAGTCAAATAGTCAACGGTCAACTGTCAACAACCCTAATGAGAATCCGCTGCCTCTGTCTCCCTGTCAACTGTGCATACGCACCCGCATCCGCATTCCGAGGAACACGAATGCACACTGGATAAATGCAATCCCAAAAGGTACACTAGGATCTGGCTTAAACCAAAGCCCGCTAGTGTAAACTGTCCGGACACTGTACGTGCACAAGTGCACGGATGTGATCGAACCCTGTCGCAAAACCATGCGACCTGTCGCAATACCATGCGACCTCTACTCTTTTGCCTAAAGGCGAAAAGCTTTCTGTGTGGGACTCTAAAGACTCGACACTACGCTGGCAGTGGGTTTAACCACAGACCGCAAGCGGCACTAGCTGTGCGTAACGGTCCCCAGGTAATGCCGACAAGAAGACCGACGAGGCGAAACCCATCTGAACTCCTACTGAGCCTGAGTGTGACATTCTCCGTACAGTCCGGTCTGTTCGTCTGATACATCGCATGGCGGGCCTAGGGGGCGGTAAACGTCAGTCCCCTAATAGCGGTACAAGTCATGCCGGAGCGAAGCCCAAAACACCCTGAGATAACACTGGAAGCCTACCAGTATATCTCGTTTGCCCTGGCCAGGGACTACTCGTGTAATGGCTCTCCTAGACACAGCGCGATGTCAACCCCCAATACCGGGAGAGACGAATCCTGTCTAACCGTCACTGCCTCCAAGTGCTTCGGGACTGCACCCAACTACTGCCTGTTTGCACGACTCCTTTGAGCCGTGGTAGGGTAGTAATCAAAGTACAATGGGAACACACTCGAGGCGAAGTGACAGTGTCAAGTCAGCGGACTAAGCTGTACTCATGTCACCTGGGAACTGATAACTGACGATAGGCATAATACCAACTAGTCAGTTCCCGACGAGTCATGTCCAGTGTACCCGTAACCTAACGAGCACCCGCATACTATCTCAAGTACGACGTACTGACGGCTGTGGGACAGACCGTCTCCCACACTGGGATGAGAAGCGCATGCGCTGGTCTACTCCGGAGTATCGATGCCCTGTCTCGATAGTCCTGCGACCAGGGACCTGCATAAGGATGTGCTTATAGATTACCCAGCCCCACTAGTGTGACGGCCATCACATCGCTGGTAATCAAGTAAAGATCCTAAGGGCTCCACTAATGTGTATAGGCGATATACTAAAATAAACACATGTACACATTGAAGTAGAAACAAACCAAGTAGCATACTACTATTTTGAGCAAGATTGTATATACAAGGTGAATATCCCAAGCTTCCATTAAGTAATATACAAACTAGTATGATACAGTAATGGCCTCTAGGGCATATACACTAACAATCTCCCACTTGCACTAAGGCCATGTACTGGCGTATCGAAGACCTATCATCTCGATCAGCCGCTCGAACTGAGTCTGGGGCAGGGCCTTGGTGAATGGATCTGCAGTGTTATCTTCTGAAGCGACTCTCCGAACCTCGATCTCCTGGCGATCCACGATCTCCCTGATCAGGTGATACCGCCTCAAGATGTGCCTGGATCTCTGATGGGACCTGGGTTCCTTCGCTAAAGCTATAGCCCCGTTGTTGTCGCAATACAGAGGTATTGGATCAACAATGGACGGAACCACCTGAAGTTCTTTCAAGAACTTCCTCATCCAGACAGCTTCTTTTGCGGCATCAGATGCAGCGATGTATTCCGCTTCCATCGTCGAGTCTGCAACGGTTTCTTGTTTGGAACTCTTCCAACACACCGCCCCTCCATTGAGGGTGAAGACAAAACCCGACATGGACTTGGAATCATCCTTGTCACTCTGGAAGCTGGAGTCAGCAAAGGCCTCGATCTGGAGGTCTTTTCCGCCATACACCAAGAATATCTCCTTAGTCCTTCTCAGGTACTTGAGAATGTTCTTTACCGCTATCCAGTGTTTCTCCCCAGGGTTTGACTGATACCGGCTTACCACACTCAGTGCATAAGCTACATCCGGTCTGGTACACAACATCGCATACATTATAGAGCCTACCGCAGAAGCGTAGGGTATAATAGACATGCGATCCCTCTCCAAATCAGTCTTGGGAGACATCTCTTTAGAGAGGGTGATCCCGTGACAAGCTGGTAGGTTACCGCGCTTGGAATCTTCCATACTGAATCTTTTCAGCACGGTGTCGATGTACCTGGACTGAGAAAGTCCCAATATCCTCTTGGATCTGTCACGGTAGATCCAGATACCCAGAATGTATGAGGCATCACCCAGGTCTTTCATGGAGAACCTGTGTGACAAGAACCCCTTGACAGATTGTAGCATAGGAATGTCATTTCCTATTAAGAGAATGTCATCCACGTATAAAACGAGGAATACTACAGTTCTCGCTACAAATCTACTATAGATGTATGGTTCATCTGGATTTTTGATAAAGCCAAATTCTTTGACCGTCTCATCAAAGCAGATGTTCTAACTCCGCGATGCCTGCTTCAGTCCATAGATGGACTTAAGCAACTTGCACACCTTTCCGCTGCTCCCACTCTGAATGAAACCCTCTGGTTGGTCCATATAGACACATTCCTCTAAATTTCCATTTAGAAAAGCAGTCTTTACGTCCATTTGCCAGATCTCATAATCGTGGAAGGCAGCAATGGCAAGAAGGATCCGAATGGATTTTAGCATGGCTACTGGAGAAAAGGTTTCGTCATAGTCCAAGCCAGGCCTTTGACGAAAACCCTTTGCTACCAACCTAGCTTTATAGGTCTCAACCTGTCCATCTACACCAATCTTCCTTTTGAAGATCCACTTGCATACTACGGGTTTTACCCCGTCTGGAGCAATGTCCAACGTCCATACCTTGTTGGTGTACATGGACTCCATTTCGGTCCGCATTGCATCCAGCCGTTTCACTGAGTCAATGCTCTGAACGGCCTGCTGGAAGCTAGTAGGCTCATCATAATCTATGATGCAATCTTCTCTATCCCCGTCTATGAGAAAACCGTAGTATCTCTCGGGTGGATGAGTCTGCCTACTACTCCTGCGGAGCGGCGTAGGAATGTCATGTTCTGTTGAACCCTCTGGTTCCACTAAGCTTTCAGTAACAGTCTGTGGTTCTGGAACTTCTTCCAGTTCTACTGCGCTCCCACTAATTTCCTTTTCTAAGAACTGGTGTTCTAGAAAGTGGGCATGACGAGAAACAAGAACCTTTTGTTCCTCTTCGCAGTAGAAAAAATATCCCTTGGAATTCTTTGGATATCCCACAAACTTGCACAGTACTGAGCGTGCCTCAAGCTTGTCCGCATGCTGCTTTTTGACAAAAGATGGACTTCCCCATGTCTTAATGTGATTAAGATGGGGCCTCTTCCCACACCACATCTCAAATGGTGTGGTAGGCACAGTCTTAGTGGGAACTCGGTTCAGAAGGTATGCGGCTGATTCTAGCGCATATCCCCAGAATGATCGCGGTAACTCAGCGTTACTCATCATGGACCGCACCATATCTAATAGGGTGCGGTTCCGTCTCTCCGATACACCATTATGTTGCGGAGTGTATGGAGGAGTAAGCTGAGAAAGAATTCCGTTCTCTTTTAAATAGTCCAGGAACTCGGCACTTAAGTATTCTCCACCTCGATCCGATCTTAGAATCTTAATACTTTTGCCGGTCTGTTTTTCTACTTCATTCTTATACTCCTGGAATTTTCCAAAGGCTTCGGACTTATGTTTCATTAAGAAGACATAACCGTACCTTGAGAAGTCATCCGTAAAAGTAATGAAGTAAGAATAGCCACTTCGCGCATGTGTAGACATTGGACCGCACACGTCACTGTGTACGAGTCCCAAGAGCTCGCTCGCTCTTACTCCATGTCCAGTAAACGGAGTCTTTGTCATCTTTCCTTTGAGACAGGATTGACAAGTGGCATACGACTGATATTCGAACGCATTCAAATACCCTTCTGTATGTAACTTCGTCAACCTTCTCTCATTGATGTGACCCAGTCTACAATGCCACAAGAAAGTCTGATTTATTTCTGGAGACTTTCTTTTGTGTGTATTCTGGACATTGAAAATCTGTGGTTGGTTCAATACGTATATACCATTACTCAATGTACCTGACCCAATCAGAACTTGATTAAGGTGAATGTTTACAACATTACTTACAAACGCAAATTCATAACCTTCTTTAGAAACTAAAGATACAGAAATGATATTACAAGTTGCGTTGGGTACAAAAAAGCAATTACGCAAAACCAAAACATGTCCATCTGACATTCCCAGGTGATAGTCCCCCACGGCTTTACCATCCATGCTAGCTCCGTTCGCAACTCTGAGGGTCATGTCACCTGCCTTCAAAACCCTACGGTTTCTCAACGCCTGCAAAGAATTACAGATATGAGATCCTGATCCGGTATCCAATACCCAGGAAGTAGAGTTTATTGAAAGACAGTTTTCAATAACATACACACCTGAAGCTGAAGCTGCAACCTGCTTCAATTCCTGTGTCCTGGCTTTCCAAGCCCTGCAATCATTCTTCCAGTGACCTTTCTTATGACAATAGAAGCATTCTTCCTTATCCACAAGCTTCCCCGCTTTCTTTGTTGCTTTTGTTTTTCCCTTCGTATCCACTTTACTAACACCGCCCCTTAGTTTGGCGGGGGCTTTCTTCTTCTTTCCCTTGGCTTTCGCCTTGGACCTAGAAGAAGATGATCCTCCTACAAACAAAGTGGATGTTTCCCTACCTTTCTGTAGGGTGCCCTCTGCGCTCCTCAGCAAGTTGAGGAGCTCTGAAAGTTCAACCTCCTTTTCTTGTAAGTTGAAGTTCAGTATGAACTGGGCGTAAGTGGAAGGAAGGGACTGGAGAACTATGTCCGTATAGAGTTCACTCTCCAATGTGGTCCCTAGGTCCGCGAGCTCCTCAATGTAGCTGATCATCTTTAGCACGTGCTCGGCTACTGATGATCCGACGGCCATCTTTGTCGAGAATAACTTTTTCGACGCTTCGTATCTTGCGATACGAGATTGCTCTCCATACAGTTCTTTTGTATGGAGAAATATGGATTCAAGGTCCATATTCTCGTGCCTCCTCTGATGTTCGTTGTCCATCGAGGCAAGTACTAGGCACTTGGCCTTCGCGCTATCAATCTCCCAAGTCTTACGGATTTCCTTATCCGCGACGCTGGAAGTGGGACCAGGGACAGGGGGAGCTTTGGTGGTAAGAAGATACCCCAGCTTGTCGTAAGTGATTGCCATCTTGACATTCCTGAGCCAATCTTTGTAGTTTGGCCCTGTCAGTATATTTTTATCTAGAAGTAACTTAAGTCCAGTCATGTCGATTGGTCGCTGCAATTAAGAGAGAGAAGAAGAAACACTCAGCATGATGCTCTTGCAAGTTTAGAGTGGTTTTTAGTTTGTCTAAACAGGATGGCTCCCACTGTTTCTCGAATCCCTCCTCAAACCATAAAGGAAGAATTAGTCGGGATCAATCCCACCGTACAATACTTGCTTAACCGTTCAGCCAGGCCGGTGTCGGTACTTCGAGGGAGGTTTTCCAACGCTTTCGTGAAGTTCCTTAATTAAAGAACCTCTTTTTCCTGGGGGCGTAGCCCCGCTAACACCTTTCTAGACACCTACTTGGTTTATAGCATTGATCGTTAAGTGAGAAATTTCCCGAGGAGTAGCATATACTCACAGTAGGATCGGGATCCAAATATCATCGCGTGACGAAACTGAAGGAATCCTACCAGAATCATCAAACTCTAAATGGTATGCAAATCTAGCAAGTTTCAGTACTTATGAAACTCCCGATGTGGATTTTTGTCCCATGCTCTTATTACCTTGACTTTGGCCAAAATATCATAAGTCACATGTCAAGTTCTACCCGTCATTATCCAGGTTAATTTGGATCCATCCGTACCTACCCTTGACTTTGGCCAAAATGGCAGTACGACTGTCCCAAACCAACGCATCTATCTATGCTACACATGAACACCCAATAGCTACCAATCGTTGTGCCTTGACTTTGGCCAACATACACAGCTTGAATACTATTGACTATTCATGTGAAACGACGGAGGGCTACGGATGGTTTTGGCAAAACCGTGAACGTAGTGAACTTGATTTGGTCGATGGAACGAGATAGCTTTTAAAAGGAGTGGCTCAAGCTCCGCATTTAAAAGTTGGTTTTGAAAAGAACCGAGTGGTTTTTCGAAAGTGTTCCAACGACTTTAACTTGGTTTATTATCTTGCATTAGTTCTTTTAATGCGTGATATTCTTGCATTAGTTCTTTTAATGCGTCCCATCATTTAATCCTACCATTGCAGAAAACAACCAAAATATGACGTACGCTTATGCCATTCGCATTCGCCACGGGGCCCCGTCATTACCCGTTAGGTTACTTAACTAACGACAGAGCGGGGGCTGGGCTAGCGCGGCTATAAAACATAAGCAACGCCTAAATAATATCATATATATATATACTGCAATGATAAACATTTCAGATCACAGATGAATACATTGGATATACTAGGAATCTGCAATTCGTACGAGCCTGTAACGAAAGACAGATTACACGGTCGCGGTGAATAGCCAATACCCCACCCAAGACCCCTACGGGTGCGGCAAACTACCCGCCAAGTACCCGAAGCGTAGCAACCTCCCTCATCTCCATGAGTAGGCCACTCGACACTTCGGCATACCCGGTAGTTTGTGCACCCCCTCCATGGGTCTATCCTAGGAGCAAAAACAGTAAAAAGAAATTATACAATGACGGCTACAACCCCGACCCGGTTGTGCGGCCATACAAATAATTATTACATCAATTTACAAATTTACATGAATTGAAAGAAAAGAAAACTCTCGTCTCACAACCTCCGGCTATTCACCCGCGACAATCCAACATATTCATATACACATTCCAGCAACATTACAGATCACAGATTTGTATAACCCCCACTAATCGACATATAGCGATTAGTAGACGTTCAATACAAATATCACATTACAGAAAACCCGTTAGCTCAAGTCTTTTAGAAGTTCGATCAAAAATACGGATTTTCGGGACCCCAAAAATAAAATTTTCGTTCTGGAAAATCTGGGCAGAAAATATATATTCCAAAACTCCCAAAATACCCCTGCAAGTACACTGTAGCAAAGAAACACCAGAGAGGGGCCAAGGAGGCCGCGGAACCGCGGCAATAGCAAGCTATTGCCGCGTTTCCGCGGTCGTTTAGGGGGATCTCTTGGTGATTTTTCTACAGTGGCTTTTAAAAACCCTGAGCCGATTTTAGGTGTGAAAATAATCAACTTTTGAACAGTATAAAAATCGACAGAAAGTTCGAATTTCGGGGTTCGTTTTCGGGACTTTTTCTTTGATCGATCTTCTAGTTACTTGCTAACATGTTAGATAGAGTTTAACTAGGCTCTGATACCACTGTAAGTCCATGCTACCTCTCCCGGTTCTTTCGGGAATGCGGAATTTGGTAAAAAACGATTTTTATAGAGGTGGTAACATGGACCTAAAACCCGGATCTTGGTTAAACATCTATCTAACAACCTAACTACGAGTTTCTAGCTACTCGGTTAGGGGGTTATACCTTGCTTGTCTTGAACTCCTTCGTCTTCAAGCTCCGATGGTGGTCCGGATTGGCCTCTTCCCGTCGTCTCCGTACGCCGAAGATAGATCCACCTGAAAGCTCCAACCTTTGGCTCCTTCTTCGTTCTTTGAAGAAACTAGTTCACTCGGTTTGCTAAACCTTGTGAACTAGAGTGAGTAGAGAAGAGTTTGTATGGGATTTTATCTATGGTTCTTGATTCTCAACTCATGAGACAAGAGAACCATAGATTAAAGAGAGGGAAAAAGAGCAAGAGGGTGAGAGCAAAACAAGAGAGCTCAAGAACAAGAGAGAGAATGAGCAAGAAAGAATGAGCAACTCTTTTGTCTCTCACCCTCTCATAATCCAAAGTCATGATAACTCATCATATCAAATAAGTCTTATGTGATGGTTGAAGCAACCATAACCATATCATTTCATGTACTCATTTTACACAAATGAGCAAGCATGCAAAAGTCTTTGCTATGAAATGATGGCTATGGTTATCATGATGGTCAACTAGTCAAGTCTAGTCAACCGGTCAACAAAGTCAACAAGTCAACAAAAGTCAACAAGTCAACAAAGTCAACAAGTCAACAACCATGTCACCATAATACTTAATTAATATAATAGTTAATCACATATCATATTCTCATTAGGGTTGAACAAAAAGTCAAATAGTCAACGGTCAACTGTCAACAACCCTAATGAGAATCCGCTGCCTCTGTCTCCCTGTCAACTGTGCATACGCACCCGCATCCGCGTTCCGAGGAACACGAATGCACACTGGATAAATGCAATCCCAAAAGGTACACTAGGATCTGGCTTAAACCAAAGCCCGCTAGTGTAAACTGTCCGGACACTGTACGTGCACAAGTGCACGGATGTGACCGAACCCTGTCGCAAAACCATGCGACCTGTCGCAATACCATGCGACCTCTACTCTTTTGCCTAAAGGCGAAAAGCTTTCTGTGTGGGACTCTAAAGACTCGACACTACGCTGGCAGTGGGTTTAACCACAGACCGCAAGCGGCACTAGCTGTGCGTAACGGTCCCCAGGTAATGCCGACAAGAAGACCGACGAGGCGAAACCCATCTGAACTCCTACTGAGCCTGAGTGTGACATTCTCCGTACAGTCCGGTCTGTTCGTCTGATACATCGCATGGCGGGCCTAGGGGGCGGTAAACGTCAGTCCCCCAATAGCGGTACAAGTCGTGCCGGAGCGAGGCCCAAAACACCCTGAGATAACACTGGAAGCCTACCAGTATATCTCGTTTGCCCTGGCCAGGGACTACTCGTGTAATGGCTCTCCTAGACACAGCGCGATGTCAACCCCCAATACCGGGAGAGACGAATCATGTCTAACCGTCACTGCCTCTATGTGCTTCGGGACTGCACCCAACTACTACCTGTTTGCACGACTCCTTTGAGCCGTAGTAGGGTAGTAATCAAAGTACAGTGGGAACACACTCGAGGCGAAGTGACAGTGTCAAGTCAGCGGACTAAGCTGTACTCATGTCACCTGGGAACTGATAACTGACGATAGGCATAATACCAACTAGTCAGTTCCCGACGAGTCCTGTCCAGTGTACCCGTAACCTAACGAGCACCCGCATACTATCTCAAGTACGACGTACTGACGACTGTGGGACAGACCGTCTCCCACACTGGGATGAGAAGCGCATGCGCTGGTCTACTCCGGAGTATCGATGCCCTGTCTCGATAGTCCTGCGACCAGGGACCTGCATAAGGATGTGCTTATAGATTACCCAGCCCTACTAGTGTGACGGCCATCACATCGTTGGTAATCAAGCAAAGATCCTAAGGGCTCCACTAATGTGTATAGGCGATATACTAAAATAAACACATGTACACATTGAAGTAGAAACAAACCAAGTAGCATACTACTATTTTGAGCAAGATTGTATATACAAGGTGAATATCCCAAGCTTCTATTAAGTAATATACAAACTAGTATGATACAGTAATGGCCTCTAGGGCATATACTCAGACTCGGGAGGTGAGTTTTCAACATCGTCCGAAAAAGTGAAACACCCGTAATCATTATCGTCTGTGAGAACTGTGTCAGATTCAAAGAGAAATTTTTCAAGCTCACAGTCTTCAAGCGTGATATTTTGTGTGGTCGGAACGATGGAAAGGAGGGAGGGTGATTTAGTTAAAGGTTCAAGAGGATGAATTGGAAAATCCGACACATCAAGCAAAAATGGTTCAATCTCAATATTATCCTCAATATTCTCCTCAATACTATCCTCATAATTCTCCTCAAAATTTAGCTTATCCATGCCATTATCATCAAAATCAAGACGCATATGAGGTTCGTGAGAAACATTTAATGACTCGGGATGATGAATTGGAGATAAAATTTCAGTCAAATTTACGGGTTCATCATCCAAAATATTCCCGGCGTCTATATCCTCAATCAAGTGAAAATCAATTTTTTTGGACACCTCATCAAAAGCATGGACATTTATCAATTCAGGTTCTAGATTGGAGGTGTAAAGATCGAAAGAATTAGGTGTGGTTTCACTCGAAAGAGTCTCTTCACAATCTGGCAAATCAAGCACTATAAAGTCACACAACTCATCATTTTAGACACATGTTTGAAAACCGGAGTTGTTGGATTCAATTGGGTATGGGTAGGTTTGATTTAGAAGGGTGTAAAACTCACTCTCTCCTCTCAAATTCTCACTCTGTCCAACCGCCTCCTCATACATTGAAAAATTTGGAGCTAGTTGGAAACTAGCTACCGGTTCATTAGGTTGTATAAGGGCGGCTATGGACGCATCCACATTCCTAATCATTTGGTTTGTCGCTACCATATAAGCCTCCAACGACTGTTCCAAACTAGACATGGGTTGTGAATGGGTTTAGTAAAAGATTCAAAATTGTTTGGATATGTGAAACTCCCAAATGGTTGTGTCGAAGCAATGTCTAGGGAAGGTGGGAAAGTCGGGTAGGACTGGTAGGAATTGGATGGTTGGACAGGAGTAGGATCAACATTTGGATAAAAAGGTGAATGGACTTGTTGATCACTAGAATTGGATGTATGGAGAGGAGTGAAAGATCGGCTACGAGATAGTTCAATGTGTTCGGCAATAGACATGGGTTTCGGAGTTACATTCGGACTCGAAAAAGTGGTATCAACGTACGAAAGTGGTGAATGTTGAAATGGTTGATACAAAGTGGATTGCGAAATCGAACTGTTTCTCCTAGACGCTTCTATTCGATCTTTCAAAGAAATTTTGGGCATGGAGGGGTCGTCCATAAATCGACCGAAACAATTCGCATAAGAGGCAAAGTTTGGTTCGAGTTACCAAAGTTCGGCAAGAGATTTGTGAGGTGGGGTACCCATGATGTAAGAAGGAGACAAGAAAGAAGGTGGGTGGTACAAGGAGTTCTTAGCGACAAAATTTGCAAGTCTTTTTTTTTTTAAAAACAAATTTCCCTTCTTTTTTTTTATTTGGAACTTTTTGCAAAAAAGATTTTCGATATAGAGCTTAAACACACTTTCAATCAACCACGAATGCACAATCAGGCCTAAATCTAGGGTCAGCTAGACAGCTCCTAACTGTTCCAAAGGGCTAGAAATAGACCTCAAACCGTCTCTTCACCGCCAATTACGGCCAGGTAAGTGCCAGGTGAGTGGGAGGCTCTCCACTACAAGTAGTGGCCCTAATTAAGTAACCACTCGCCTTAGACACACTTGCCTAGACACCGCAAAGTCAGGTTAGGATCAACGGCCGATGCCTACGACTAGTCCTCTGTCCTATTGAGCGCGACGTCCTTAGGGCTGAGTTTAGTATTTTTTAATTAAAAATGGTCAATGCAAATGCCTTATGTGATTTCTGATGTCCTTGGAAGGGTGATGAAATCCCCACCCAATCTGGATTGGTCTCAAGCCCCTTAAAATCCGATTAAATATATGTAAAACAGTAACAACCATTTGCAATCAAAATTTTTTATTTTTTAGCGCGGCGCAAACAATCCTACACAAGATTTGTTATTGGAAGGGGGAAGATTTTTAAGCGCAAAGAATCCTGCAGGAGATTTTTCAGAGGAGATATCAGAGATTTGCAGAGGAGGAGATCAGAAGACTTAAAGAGATTTTTTTTTGGGTCCCGATCTGTCGATTCCACTGCGGAACCGCCGCGAATTGCGCCCTCCGACCGCGGATCCGCCGCGGGTTGGTCGCTTCGGCACGGTTTTTTTTATGTCACCAGATCGCCGTGGTTCTTCTTGTTGACTCGGTCCTCCAAATTTCTTCTGTTGTCTGTTGTGATATTTCTCTGTTTGTTCGGATTTGATATTTGCTGTTTTGATCTCTGGAGATTTCTAGATCCAAACTTGATTGTAGATCCTGCAAAATTCAAACAAAGATACCCTTCACAAAATAATAAAATGATAAATTTTTATATTTTTTTGATTTTTCAGTTTTTATGATTTTTATATATGGATGCAAATGCAAAAATATACATATGAATGCGAAGGAAAATGACTTACCGAGCAGTGATTGCTGTGGTAGGTGGGTTCACTTGTATCATGACCACCGTTATATTTTTATTTGTATTCAGTTGTAGCTAGTAAACTCCATCAACCAGACTTGTATATTTGATAGACTTAGAAGACCAGTTGTATATTCTTTCAACCTTAGAGTCGCGCTTGTATTATTATGGTTTTCTTGAGGATGATGGTTTTCTTTCTGAGTTTTGATCCTCGCCCTTCGGCATTGTATATTATATTGCTTGCGTGGTTGTTTCCGCCAATTGGAGAAGAGCTAGCTCCCGCTTAGGGATGTCTTTATTCATTATGTATATTATGCATATTTGTACCTGTTTGGGGCCAGTATTTACAAAGGAGACTCTGCCGGATTTTTCGGGAAAATACGATGTTGCTTTTAAATGTTTAATGCCACTTATTTTGTTAAAACCACTTGTTTTGAAATAAGTTTTCCTTCACTTCTTCTTTAAATGGTTTAGATTTCTGGGTTTTTGGCTTACTTGAATTAGGTGGGGTCCTATAGCCTTCACATGATTCAAGTGCCAGCCATGTGCTATTTTGGGTCGTGACACTCGCATATCAATTATACCCTACGCTTCTGCGATAGGCTCTATAATGTATGCGATGTTGTGAACCAGACCAGATGTTGCTTATGCACTCAGGGTGGTAAGCAGGTATCAGTCAAACCTAGGGGAGAAACAATGGATAACAGTAATGAACATTCTCTAGTACCTGAGTAGGACTAAGGAGATGTTCTTGGTGTATGGCGGAAAAAGACCTCTAGATCTAGGCCTTTGCTAACTCCAGCTTCCAGAGTGATAAGAATGACTCCAAGTTCATGTCAGGTTATGGCTTTACCCTCAAAGCAGGGGCGGTCTGTTAGAAGAGCTCCAAGCAGGACACCGTTGCAGACTCAATGATGGAAACGGAGTAGTTCGCTGCATGAGACACCGCAAAAGAGGCAGTCTGGATGAGGAAGTTCTTAATTGAAATTCAGGTGATTCCTTCCATTGTTGGTCTTATACTTTAGTATTGACAACAAACGACGCTTTAGCTTTAGGGAAGGAACCCAGGTCCCATCGGAGATCCAAACAAATCTTGAGGTGGTACCACCAGATCAGGAAGATAGTTGATCTCCGGGAGATCCAGGTAAGGAGAATAGATTCGAAGAACAACACTGCAGATCCACTCACAACAACCCATCTCTCAGACACTGTTGGAGAGGCTATTCGAGATCATTGGTCTGCGATACGCCAATATATGGCTTTAGTGCATGTGGGAGATTGTTGGTGATATATGCCCTAGAGGCCATTATTGTGTCATACTGGATTGTATATTATTTAATGGGAGCTTGGGATATACACGGATATAGTAACAGTCTTGCTCAAATGGTAGTATGCTACCTGGTTTGTTTCTACCTCAATATGTGCGTGTGTTTCTTTTAGCATATCGCTTATACATATTAGTAGAGACCTTAGGATCATTGCTTGATTACTAGCGTTGTGATGGATGTCACACTAGTGGAGGCTGGGTAGTCTTTAAGCACATCCTTATGCAGACCCCTAGTCGTAGGATTATCGAGACGGGGCATCGATACTCCAAAGTAGACTAATGTATACGCTTCTCATCTCAGCAGGGGAGATGGTCTGTCCCACAGCCATTAGTACGTCGTACTGGAGATGGTATGCAGGTGCTCATTAGATTATGAGTACACTGGACAGGACTCGTCAGGAACTACTGGTGGGTATTATACCTATCGTCGGGTAGCAGTTCCCAGGTGACATGAGTACAGCATAGTCTGTTGACTTGACACTGCTGCTTCGCCTCGAGTGTGTTCCCGCTGTACTTTGATTACTACCCTACCAGGCTCTAAGGAGGAGTGCAAATAGGTAATAGTTGGGTGCAGTCCCGAAGCACTTTGAGGCAGTAGCGGTTAGATAGGATTCGTCTCTCCCGGTATTGGGGGTTGATATCGCGTTATGTTCGGAAGTCCATTACACAAAATTCTTGGCCAAGGCAAGTGAGATTTACTGGTAGGTACTCCAGTAGTTTCTTAGGTTGTTTTGGGCTACTCTCTTACATGAATTATTGCGCTATTAGGGGTCTGACGATTACCGCCCTCTAGGCCCGATATGCGATACTTTTAGACGAACAGACCGGACTGTACAGAGATTGTCACAGATAGACTCAGTTGGAGTTCGGATAAGTTATTCTCATCGGCCTTCTCATTGACATCTACCTGGGGGCCGTTACGTACAGCTAGTGCCGCTTGCGGCCTGTGATTAAACCCACCGCCAGCGTAGTGTTGAGGCTTTAAAGTCCCACACAGAGGGTTTCCCTGCATCGGGAAAAAAATATAGAGCTCGTATGGTTTTACGACAGGGTTCGGTCACGTGCGTGTACTTGTGCCCGCATGATGATTTAGACGGACAATACTAGTGGGCTTTGGTTTAAGTCGGATCCTAGTATTGTACTGATAGATTGTTTTCGTCTTTTGTATCCGCATTTTTCAGAATACGGATACGGGTATGTATATACGGACGAGAGGCATTTTTTTAAATTGCTCAAAGATTCTTCTAGAAGGTGACATGTCATATTGGTATTTTCATTTTAGTTTAAATGCGACATGGAGAATATGAGGTGTAAATTGCATAAAAATGAGCATGCCTTTAGATGACACTTGTGAGATTTTTATCCCATGACTCACCAAGTTGGAACATGAACCCTAATTGCTTTTCTAATATGAATTATTCATATTGGAAACTCTATGGTTCAGTTGAGAACTAAGAGAAGTTATGCTCTTTCTTTATGCTATGTTTTTCTCACTAGTTTTTTCTCCATTGCCACATTCTTCCTCACACCCTAGTACACTCATGTGTTGAGTAATCTAGGGTAAGAAAAGACATCCCAATCCATCTTTACACTCTACATCGTCTACGACATCATGAGTAGCGATCTTGATACCCTAGTTGCTTCGGTTGAGGTAGGAGTTCGATGCACATTCACTCGGGTGGATCATCTTCAATTTGAGGAGACCGACGAGGAAGCGGCGATCCGATACGATCCATGGAGTCGATGAAGAGGTGGAGGACAGCGAGGAATGAAGACCCGAAGGACCGGAATCGTGAGGTATAAATTTCTGGACTTGTATTTTATATCTCATTAAGTTAGCTAGTTTGGGTTTAGCACCGATTCTGGAGTCCGAGTCCGTGCCGCAAACTTTTGAAAAATTGTTTTTTACCTATTCCGCCTCCCCGAGGACTCTCGGGGTGCGCGACATAGACTAACATCTGATACCACTGTAAGGACACTAGTGCTCACGTCGCAAGACTCGCGGTGAAAAAGGAAACGAAAACAAAAAATTTAAAGCAGGCACTAGCGACCAATACCACCCAAGAATCGATTCCAAATACTAAACTAGATATCTAACATGCAAGGTTAAATGGGGTTATTTACCTTTGTATACACCTCTCCATGGATTCTAGCAAGGCTCCGAAATTGTCGGGAACGAGCATGGACGCCGATTTTTCTCGTCGAAAATGATCCACCCGAAAGAGTCTGAATCATTCTATAGATTCATACTAGCAAATCAAGTAAAACAACTCACAATCAAAACCTGCTAACAATTGATTATGGGATTGATGTGGTGAAGAATCTCATGGTTTCTCTCTTTGTATTTTTCAACTCACTCAAAAGAAAAAGAAGTGAAGAGAATGGCAAAAACATTTTCTTCTCATTCTCTTTTCTTTCTCTCTCTTTATTCTTTTGAAACAAGTGAGTGGATTTGTGACTCACAAGTGTGAGTCACAAGTTCACAAACTTCTTCAAAGATAAAGAAGAGATGCGAATAGAAGAAAAGCAACCTCATCTTGTATGTGTGTGTACACACACATATACATCTACATCTACAAATACGCATACTCGTATTCTTATCAAAATACGAATACCATATTCGTATAAAAAATATGAATAATTGTATTCGTATTGAGATAAAAAAAAAATACATGTATTCGTATTAAGATACAAATACCCGTATTTATACAAATACTTGTATTCATATAAATACCATATTCGTGTCAAAATGCAAATACCCAAAAGAGAGATAATGAGAGATATAATACTAGATCATAATGATCCGACTATCTTTCAAATCTGCCAGTATTATCAAAACGCCCGATTAAAGTACGTGCACTAAATACATGTATTTAATCGAACCTGAGTACGTATCAAAATACGCACATACTACATCGTTTCGTCTGAACCAGAAAACTCTCTGTGTGGGACTCTAAAGACTTGACAATACGCTGACAGTGGGTTTAACCACAAGCACGTCAGCGGTACTAGCTGTATATAACGGCTACCCAGGTATTGAACAAAAGGAAAGTCGACTAGAAAACTCATCTGTATCCTTACAGAGCCTGTAAGTGGCAATCTCCGTATAGTCTGGTCTTTTCGTCTGAGAGTATTGCATACCAGGTCTAGGGGATGGAAAACGCCAAACCCCTAATAACCCGATAAGTGATATCTGTGTCAAGCTCATCACCTAGCGAGAAACTACTGATCTATAATTAGTAAATCTCATCTATCCGGGCCAGGAATTTATAGTGATAGTCAACAGAACACAGCGCGACATCGACTCCCTATACCGGGAGAGACAAATCCAAGACAATCGCTCACTGCCTCCATGTGGCTCAGGACTATACTCAACTAAAATCGGTTTGCACAACTTAGTAGAGACGTGGTAGAGTAGCAATTTAAGTACAGTGGGAACTCACACGACACAAATGATGATCTTATGTCAACATACTACCTGTACTCATATCATCTGAAAACTACTATCTGACGATTGGTATAGTACCGTCTAGAAGTTCTCGGCGAGTCCGTCCGGTGTCCTCACCTCCAGTGAGCACATGTATACAATCTTAGGTACATCACACCAATAAGACCCGCTACCGCCTCTCATCGGGGTCTAGAAACGTATACACTAGCGTACTCTGGAATATCGATGTCCAGTCTCGATAATTCCATGGCTAGGGACATTTAGGAATGTGCTTATGGACTACCAAGTTCTCGCTAGTATGATTGCCATCATAATTCTGGCAGTCAAGCAAAAATCCTATGGGCTTTATCATTATGTATTAACAATACGTAATAAAACGTATACACATACATGATAAAGACAAATTAGATAGTATACTATCATAATGAGCAAGACTGTTCTACCTGTATAGGTCCTCTTTCAATTATCATAATCGCATACTTTGGATTACAATAATTGTCTTGAGGGTGCTATAACTAACAGTTTGGTGAGTCAGGATGTGTTCATTTACAAGTCAATAAGACAAGCGAGTTGACTCACGAGTTAAACAAGATGATTCATGGCGAGTCTACCTCGACCATTTGTCGGGCCTACAATCCTAGATGGTTTTCTCTAACGATGCATGTTTCACGGTGGTTTTTCTCTCATGGAAAAATCATAAGATGGTTTCCGAGAGCGATGCATGCTTCAAGATGGTTTTTCTTTGCCGGAAAAATCCCAGGATGGTTTTCGCTTGCGATACATGATTTAGGATGGTTTCCCTCTTACGGAAAAACCACATGATATTTTATTGTAAGAGGATCAGATAATTTATGGTAAATACCACTAAGGAAAATCCTTATTGTAAAACAAAGTGTATTATGTCAATATGACAACAGTGAAGGTTAATGAAAAGGCTGTGGATATTTGGTAAATAAGGGGAACAGCACGTATGTGGATGGAAAAATTCTACGGTGTGTCGGCCGTATATGTTCAGTCATAAAAGAGAAAGATATAAGTACAAAGGCGTATCAAGCAGCCCAAAAATGCCTGAAAATATCCATCTATTTTTCTTTTCTATTGGGACGTAATACTCTGCGCACATCTAATAATTTCTCGAAGTGGATGGGCCTTCTTATTTGCTCTTAATTCTCATGCAGCAAAAGTAAGCATGTGTGGATACAGTGAATGCCTTATGATCCAATATATATAAACGCTAGACCCATTGCCTATCCCCATCCCAAATCTCCTTCGCCCCCAGTTGCAATCCACTAAGGGAAAAGGAAAAAGGAAAAAAGATGTCCTCCATCCTCTCCACCCTCCACCGCTACCTGGCGGCCCACCCCAGCATCACCTCCTTCAAGTGGTCCCCACCCAACACCCCTCTCTCCACCCTCCCTTCCCTCATCGCCACCCTCCTCATCTACCTCCTCCTCTCCCTCCTCTCACACCTCCGCCTCCTCCCCCTCCCTTCCTTGTCCTCATCCACCCTCCACCTCATCTCCTCACTCCACAACCTCACCCTCCTCCTCCTCTCCTTCCTAATGGCCCTCTCCTCCTCCCTCTCCTCCCTCACCCTCCTCCCTTCTCTCTCTCACATGTTCTGCTTCCCTCTCGATTCGCCCGCCGCCGGCCCCGTCTTCTTCTGGGCCTACATCTTCTACCTCTCCAAGTTCTACGAGCTCTTCGACACCCTCCTGATAATAATCAACCCTCGCAAAAACCTGACCTTCCTCCACGTCTACCACCACTCCGTCGTCTTAGTCATGTGCTACGTGTGGCTCGAGGCCAGGCAGTCGTTGATGCCGATCGCGCTCGTCACAAATGCGTCCGTGCATGTCGTGATGTATGGGTATTACTTGAGCAGCTCGATGGGGTGGAAGTGGAGCCTGAGGTGGAAGAGGATGGTGACCAGGATTCAGATATGCCAGTTTGTGGCGAGTTTCGGGTTCTCGGTTGTGTTCTTGTGGATGCATTTTGCGGGGGAAGGGTGTGAGGGGATGAAAGGGTGGGTGTTTAATGCTTGTTTCAATGCTTCTTTGCTTGGGCTGTTCTTTAATTTTCATTCCAAAGCTTATAGAGATGGGAAGAGGAAGGAGGGGTGAGGATGAGGGTATTGTTGTGACGTTTCGATTTTTTTCGTTTGTTTGTTTGGTTTCTTTTTCTTCGAATGATTGTGTGTGAGGCAATTAGACAAACACATATTGCTCATGTTTTCTTTTGCCATTCCTTTGTCTTGAATAATTGTGTGAGGCAATTACATCAAATTGATATAAATCACCTTGTTTCAAAATGTCAATAAAAACATTTCAAAATCCATTTAAACTTTTGAAATTCATGATATTTTAAGTTAGCAAGGAGCCTACAATGATGTGTCAGACAACCATCGATGGCGGTTAATGAGGAGACAGGCCTGCGACGATGGGAGGACGATGGCAACGGTCAGTGGAGGACGTTGATGGTTGAAGGAAATCGATGGTGACAATTGATGGCAGACAGTGGCAGATGTCGAGTACAGCGGCTGACGGCAGCCGATGGATAGTTTCAGATGACGATTCTCCAATGTTTGACAACGTATGATTTGATGACGCTCAGAGATCATCAGCAGTGATCACTGATGAGCCGCCAGGAAGAATTCAGCGGCGAACGTGCTTGGGAGGCTATTAGTAGCGGTCTGCCGGAGCTCATCGGCGGAGTGTCTAAGGATGTCCCATTGGGCCAACTGGGATTGCCGATGGGCGCCACTGGAAGCGTATGGTGGAGCGTAACGACGAAGACGATGAATGACGGAAGCAATCGGCGAGTGTTGTTGGGATAGCGGGGTGGTCACTGATGGCAATCAACAAGGTCGACGAGCGGGCATCATCGGCGAGCGCCAGCATTTCTTTCAACAATGTAGACCTTAGACCTGGGTGTATTTTTGATTCCGACGGCAAAAGAGAGTGATTTGGACAAAATGATAAGTGACTTGGATAGAAGGAATCGAAGTGATTTTTTAAAATGTCTCATTTGTTTCTCGATAGCCAATCAAGCGAATATTGGCGGCCTGAGATGGTGGCAATTAGCAACGATTGCTGTTGGGAAAGCAGGTAGTTTCGAGCAAAGGACGACGGATGACAACGAATGGTTATTGATACACCGTTGCTGAGATGATTGGCAGTGCCGCAGTGGTGCCAGACAATAGGCAACATTGAGACGATGGTTGATAATATTCATACAACACTGTTAACTCGGATATTTTTCATATAAAAAAAATCGTGTATCCAGTGAATTTTAAGATTCAAAGTGTCACTCACGTTTCAATTATAATTTTGTGAGAATTTTATATATTAGATTCTAACAATTTAAATTGTAGCTTGATTGTTTCAAACGTTTATCAAATCCATTACCATTTATACTATTTGCAAACAAATTTTCATTGGAATGGGCAAACAAGGAATGTTTGTGTTAGCAAAGGGCCATTGATATGGATTCCGGCCTAAACTCCTTACTTTTATAGGCTACTTCCAATGAATACTTATTTAAGTTGGGCCTTAATGAAGGCCTAAATTTTAACAAAAAAATTATGGACCAATTACCGTATCTTAAATACGGCATTAAATTAGTATTTGTTTTTTTTTTAACACTAGCACGTAAGCCTTAATCTATGCACACAACACACACACGTACATAGGAGACCCATGAATTTGTCCCGAAAACGTTAATTTATGGCCACCTCCCCTCGTGGGTTCTAGAGTTCGAATCCCGCATTCTCTCCAAAAGGGGAACTGCCCATACCAACTGAGCCATGGCTCATTGGTAATTGGTATTCGGTTCTAAACTTCTAATATGTTTTTAGGGGGAAAAAAATTAATCTAACAATTATAAATCAGCATCAACAGGGCCGTATGTTCTCTATCTTCTTTATCGATGAAAAGATCCAGGAAGAAAAAAAAATCTTTTTCCCCTTTTATGAATGTATATGCATGTCATTTTCTCTTCTTCTTTCTCCCCAATGGAGAACGGATGATAAACTTGCCCAACCCTCCAAAATTTCTTCTTGTAATTTTCTCTTATCTATTGCATTTTAATGCCTCCTTTATTGAAAATTAAGAATGTATAAATTTGAATATGCAACCAACACGTGTAGAGTATAAGGACACTATCTATTTGTTTGCACAAAAAGTGGCATCCGGTCGGACGGGCCGAATGAGGCAGAAAAGAGAAAGGATAGTTCATCACAAACCGCTTGGGGCTGAATCAGTTGCTTCAGGAATCGACCCAAGACGGTTAAGAGAGATGTAAAGGATTTAAACGGGATCTCGTGATAGATTTGCAATCAATCAGAAGTCAGTGGTTGCGAAACTTGAGGGCCAAGCAAAAGCGTAGTTGATACTCGAATAATGGAAAATCTACGATTTTGTACTTCCTAACAAACCGTAGTTCTATAAAAATCGGAGTCCAAAATGAGGAAAGGGATCTTTCTCAATCAATCAACCAATTATCAATTTTTCTATTTCTAGAACTTCTCAGCCACCCTATCATAGTTAATATAGCCAAGATCGGAATTAGAAGATCTGGACGAGTTGCATTGGGCAGCCCTGGCCAGGCTTCAGGTTTAGAAGACCAAAGTGCCGAATAGTTACAATAAAAAGGTGAAGTTGATGTCTTTCCAGATTGGTGATAAAGTTTGGAAAACTATACTACCGATTGGTCACAAAAATGAGTTCGGTAAATGGTCTCCTAAGTGGGAGAGCCCATACTTAGTCTATAAGGTTCTCGGCAAAAGGGCATAACAGTTGCGCGGTCTAGACGGTCAGATTCATAGCTGACCTATAAACAAAAAGTACTTCATAAGGTACTTCTCCGAACTTTGGGAATCCCATTAAAAGATTAATTAAACATTATAAATAAAGCTTACAAGGTCCAAAGCCGATCACAGTGAACGATCGGCTCAAGGGTATCAACTAGATTGATCGGCAAAAGGAAAGCCGCCTAAAGCGTAAAAAGAAAAATACAAATTGAAAGTTCCCAATGCCCTTACCGCTACAACCGCGACCAATGCGGAATCGAACAACAAAAATTTCACGGGGAGCACTAGAAATTAATCCCTAGCGATCGTTCCAAACACTAAACTAGTAAACTAAGGATGAAAGATTTAAGGATTACAACGTTTGATGCGTGTCCATCAAAGAAGACCCCTCCAAGAACCTCGTAGGTCATCGGGAACAAGTTTGAGAGACGATCGCTCTTACCGAAGATGATCCACCTGAGAGAAACCGATCCAAGTTCTAGCTTCACTTAGTGAAGCAACCGACACTCCAAACTTGCTAGAAATGAGTGTGGGGATGTAGGAATTTTCCACTCTAAAAAACTCTCCTTTCTCACTCAGAAAGTTAACAACAAGGAGGAGAAAGATGAAGAGCAAAAGCTATCATAATGGAAATTTGGCTAATTGTTCAATGTGCAGAGAGTAAGACTTCATTTTATTTTCAACCATCCATATAAAATATGCAACCATTCTTGAATAATGAATTGAATCCCATCCCTCTCTACATGCCACGCTTTCCATTTCACCTCCACCTCATTTCCTTAAATATTCATAAATGAATATTCAGAAATGAGATGTCCTCCTTCTACAAAGTATTCTGTATAAATATGGAATACAACTCCGATATATGTATCGAAATATAAATACGCATATTCGTATAAAAATCTAAATAGCCAAGAGAGAAAATGAATAGTGAATATAATACTAGAGAATATATATATATATGTATATATATATATATATTATGAAATTAAAACTTGATTTAATAATCTGGCTTAATCCAAAGCTGACTGGTATTATCAACCGTCCGATTAAAGTCCGTATAGCCAGTAGACATATTTAATCAGACCTCTGCACGTATCAATATACGGTCTATACATCATATCGCCTAAACTGTGAAAACCTTCTGTGCCGGATTCTAAAGACTCGACAATACACTGACAGTGATTTACTAGGTAAATCCAAGACCATAAGCGTCAGCGGCACTAGCTATACGTAATGGCTACCCAGGTATCTTCCGAAAAGGATATCGAAAATCAAGTACGTTCGTACCCTACTGAGCCTGAATATGACAATCTCTGTATTGTCCAGTCACTTCGTCTATGTTAGTTATATGTATGCCCTAGAGGCCATTACTGTACATAAGTTGCATATTTTGGTGGATGCTTGGACATATATAGGAAGGACTTTCTTGCTCATCATGATAGTATGCTATCTGGTTACTCTTTATCTTAACATGTACTCTGATTATCTCTATGTCACATGTTGATAAAGCCCTTAGGATGAGTACTTGATTACCAGGACTATGATGCAGATCATACTAGTGGGGACAGTGTAGTCGCTAAGTATATCCTTCAAATGTTCCTAGTCGTGGGAGTACCAAGATAGGGCATCGATACTTTAGAGTAGACTAGCGTATGCGTTACTTGACCCATATGATGGGCGATGGATGATCCCATATCCATTGGTGTTTGACATCAGAGAAGGTATACGGGTGCTCAGTGGAGACTAGGTACACTGGACGGACTCGCCGAGAACTCCCAAATGGTATTATACCTCACGTCAGATGGCAGTTCTCTGGTGGCACTGGTACAGATTAGTCTGTAGACCCGAGATCGTCATAGAGTCTTGTGTGATTCCCACTGTGCTTTGATTTCCATCATACCACGTCCAAGAGGGCGTGCAAAAAGGTGGCTTTTGGGTACAGTCCCGAATCATATGGAGGCAATGAACGATAGGAGGGGTTTCGTCTCTCCCGGTATAGGGAGTTGATGTTGCGCCGCGTTCGATTGGCTATAACTAGAAATCCCTGGTCAGGGTTGCTGAGATTTACTGGTAAGTGTTATCAGTAGTTTCTCGAACTGTTATGGACCTCGTATCGACACGACTTATCAAGCTACTGGGGTCTGACGTTTACCACCCCTAGGTGAGATATGCGACATATCAGATGAAAAGACCGAACTGTACGGAAGTGTTACTGGTTGGATTCACGGGAGAATGTACAGGCTTGTTTGTTGATCTTCTGATTGCTCAATATCTGGGTGGCTGTTACGTTTAACTGACCTCTTACAGCCTGTGGGTGTTTGATATGATCATCACCTGCTGCCGGCATATTGATGATTCTTTAGAGTCCTACACAGAGGTTTCCTGGCTCAGGCAAAACGGAGTAGGAGCACGTATGTGATATGTGCGTGACCGGGAATAATACGTGTATGCGATACCGTATTAGATTCTCGTGATATGAGATATCGGCCGGGTATTTGAGATATAGCCGGGTCATCGGATCAAGTGTTGATTCGATGAACTGATACAGATTATATTAGTCGGTTATTTGTGAAATAGCCGGATTATCGGATCAAGTGTTGATTCGATAATTTAATGTATAATTATATATTTGATATATTAAATTACATTAACTAATATAAGCTTACTTAAAAATTCTTTTTCTCACTAGGGTAATACATTGCTATATATGTGATATATGTTAATTGTATTATTTTATTTTGTTACAATAAATATTGTATATGTGATATATAATATTGTAACAACTTATGATTACTAATGCAACATGATTTGTGGAGATTAAACATGATTAGGTTTGATTTGGGTTAACACTTTCATGAAACTTCTAGAAGCTTTATGTTTTGTTTTAAGCAAAGATATTTTGAAGATATTTACTTAACCCAACCCAAACCCTTGACCATGGTTTATTCTCTACAATGGTTAAGTCTTTTGTTTCTTAACCAAGGGTTGATTTGTAACCATAACTAATGATTTCATTATTCATCACAAAGTAATCTTCTTCTTCTTCTTGCTTTGAGAAAAGCTTTCAAGTTTTTTCAAATGTGATGAAAATGAGTGAGAAATTGAAAACAAATGAGAGCTAAATTCCTATTTCATCATCCTCATCTATTCTTTCCACTTAGATTAGGGTGTTTGCTTTGCTAATATTTGATTAACAAAGCAAGAGCTTGGGTTTGAGTTTCTTCAAGGTAGATCATCTTTGTTATTGAAGATCGGAAGGAAGCTTGCATCTTTCTCTTCATGGAACCTCTCTTGAGTCTGGGTACTCGATGATCGCAACGAAGGGACCTCAACACGGAGCTTTAGAAGCGAAGGAACGGACTACAAAGGTTGTAATCTCTAACTCTTAGTAGTAAAGTTGTTTACTTGCATGTTTAACCCTAATTATCTAGCAAAGATCCTCGCTTTAGATTGTTCGGCACATGAAAATTTGTAAATCGGGTATCATTGATGCCTTATAGACCCTTGTGATAGTGCCTAGTATCCCTACAGTGGTATCAGAGCCAAACTAGAGCTTTAGGCGAAGTCTAGACGAAGTTTAAAGTCCGATCGAACCCCGAAACGTCGCAATACACCCCCTCTCTGGAAATTTTTTAAAATGTTGATTTTTTCTGTATTAAAAATACTCAGAAATTTAAGCAGGGAATTCTAAGGATAACTATAAAATACGACCACCTAATTCCATTAAAGCGCCGCGGAGCCGCGGCAATACCATGCATTGCGCGGCGGTTCCGCGGCCGTACGTTGATATTAGGGACTCATTTTTCTACAGTAACATCCGTAGCTATCTCTACAAGCTTCTGGGAATTTTTAATATTACTCAAGTGTTGAGTTTTCTGGAGATCTTTTGTTTTCGTTGATTCGATAGGAAAGTTTAACTTCGTTTAAGTTTTTCTGGGTAATTTAGAACGTGTTAAAAAGTTCGAACGGATATCAATAACTCACTTTTTCCCCTGTCGGAAAATTTCCAAGTGTTGGATTTTTCCTTAGTTAAAGAACGTTCTAAGTCATGCAAGTAACGCGGTGGACCCTCTAGAAGAACAAAAACCTTAACTCGATTATGTGACCGTCTGAACCGTCTCTAAATCTTAGGGTTTGGGGCAGTACGACATTGCTACATGTGAGGCGTTAGTTTGACTCTTCTATGGCTGGACCATTGGTACTGTGGCATGTGATGGATACTTTTTAAACTCCGCTCAAGTGTTGAGTTATTTGGGAAATCTTAGGTGTTTGTTTATTCGATCGGAAAGTTTAACATTGTCTGTTTATTTGAAATGTAATACAATATTTGGAATCCAAAAGTAGTTATGAGATAACTAATTTGAATGTTATAAATCTAGCAGTTTAGTTTCATTTGATCGGTTGCCACGAGATTTTGATGTGATCAAAAGTCCGTCGCAATCACGTAGCGTACGCGGATACTCGTCGGGTAAACTTAATAGATTGCCACGCCCCATAACCCCGACCAAGTGCCCGTAGGAGAACCCCGTCGCCAAAAACATCCGTTCGGGTGCTCGCGGTAGCGGTGTTCCGCCTTAGTGCACTTCGTCGACGGCATCCGGGGGTGCGGCCGTCTAGTAAAGTTTGCGACGAGCATTCGATCAGGATGTCGGGAATTTTGTTGAATTGCCCGACTTGATATTGAAAAGTGTTTTCGAGATCGAGACAAAAATGCGGGGTTTATAATTGTTAGGCATGCGATGTCTAAAGAATTCACTTGGTTGGGCATGAGATGTCTAAGAAGGTTGCGGATTCCAACTGTTGTAGTTTTACACTTTATTTTCTGCGACCGTAAGTGTAATATGTGGTGTATCGCCGGTTTCATTGCTATACATCAACGACAATTGGGATACGCATATTTACTTACGTTGATGACATGCGATGTTATGTGTTGCTATGATATGTTATATTGGATCGTCGCGTTTTGAATAGCCGGGGGTTTTATGTGAGATGAGGGTTTTTATTTTCATTCATGTAAAATTCACTGTATGTAATATTCTTTTATTGGGGCACTTCCGGGCTGAGGATAATGTCACCATTGTATATTATTTACTTTTCCGCATTAGGTAGACCCAAGGCGGGGAGCACAAGTAACCGGGTTCTAGGGTCCAGTGGGAGACCATCTCGAGGAGTCGAGACCAGGTCTCCTAACCCTAGAATTGGCAGTGTTGCTTGCCGCTCTCGTAGGGGTCTAGGGATGTAGGTTTGGCTATTCATCGCGACCGTGGAATCCGCGTTTTATACAGGCTCGCATAAAATACGGAAATCCTAGTATATCCAATATTTCATATGTTATCTTCTGCTGCAATATTCTGTGATGAGATCATATTACTGCCTGAAACGAATGTTTATATTATATATATGAGATATATATTGTATATTGTTGATTTCGTTTCAAATGTGATGCTTGTGAAGCATAATAAAATGGGACTTCATTAATGAGATTAATGAAACTAAAAGAAACCTAAAGATGTTATAGAAACTTGTCTCAAAAACAGGCAGCTCTAGTTCTTACTTTGCATAGCGGTATTCCTTGTAGAATATCCAACACCTTATTCGATAAGGAAAGAGCCGAGATCCCTTCACCGGGTGTGACCTCTTTAGCGAAACTAGTAGATACTACAAACTTGGTTTGTCTTTTGGTTGTTTTTATAGTTTTTGCTTTGCATAGTGATATTTGTGAAATATTCTGCACCTTATTCGATGAGGAAAGAGCCGAGATCCCTTCACCGGGAGTGACCTCTTTAGAAAAACTAGAAAAGGCCTAAAAAACATTCCATTTAAAATCACTCGATTCTACAACGATATCAAGTTCATTACGCAAAAGGTTTTCTTAAAAACCTGTCGTAGCCCTCCGTCATTTCAGATAAATCCTACTTAGTCTTCGTGCTACGTTTGTTGACCTCCGTCAAGGCATAGTGTACGGTAGCTGACTAGTATTTATCTGCTGCATATGATGCGATTGTTTTAGGGTAGTCGTGCGGCCTTGTTGACCTCCGTCAAGGGTCGTGCGGGTGGGTTTAATTCAATCTGGAAATGACGGGTAGAACTTGACTAGCAGCCTATGGTTTGTTGACCTCCGTCAAGGTCATAGGACGCTAGGGGTAAAATATTATTGGGAATTTCAAGAGTTGAAATTTTCAATGAGATTGCATACCTTCTATGAGATAGTTGGATCCTGATACCCGCTGCGAGTAAGAGTTACTCCTGGGAGAGTTTTACACATTACAATTAGCCGATCAAGTAGGTGTCTAGAATGGTGTCAACGGGGTTATGCATCTGGGAAAATGAGATTTATTTTAATTAGGTCCGTGCGAAAGCGTGGGGAACCTCTCTCAAAGTACCGGCACTGGCCTGGCTATTGGCGAACTTGTAGAGTGTAATTAATCCCAGCTAGTCTTTCCTTTTAGGGTTTGAAGGAAGATTTGACTAAAACAGTGGGAGACATCCTGATTAGATATATTAATAACCAATCTAATCTTGCAAGAGCATATGCTGAGTGTTTTCTTCTATCTCTCTCCATGTAGCGGCCATGTCACGCCTTAATCAAGATAATAATATGGATGTATTGACCGAACCCGCTTGTTATACTGCGCTAGGGAACGTTGGTCCAGCTCCAACTTATAATTGTTATAAGACAGAGCAGGAAATAGGGGATTACCAGAATTCCCGTGCCACCCAAACGAAGAAAGTGCATGCTGATGCATCTTCTTCGGGTGTGTTCATTACCGAGAACTGTTTCTCAGTATCCTTTACGTCCTGGATATGAGATACCGGATCAGGATCCCGCAAATGTAATTTGTTACATGGGCTACAGAAAGGTAGAGAACTGAGAATGGGTGATAAGTTTCAAGAGTTGGAAATGATGCAAGTGTTGCAGCCAAGTCTGTTGGCAGTTATCACCCTGTATTATCAGAATACATTGATTCTGAACAAATGTTATTAGATACCGAACCTGATATACAACATCATATCAGTCTCTTTATTAGTAAAGAAGGATATAATTTTGTATTGTTGGATAATGTTTTGAATATTTCCTATATAAAGAGTTGATCGGTTCAGGCACGTTATCTAAAAGCATAGACGTTCTAAATCAAACCACAGTTCTTAACGTACAGAACACACACAAGAGGAAGAGTTCAGAAATGAACGAATCCTTCTTGAGGCATTGTAGACTAGGTCATATCAATGCGACCCGACTAGCTGAAATTACATAAAGATGCATATTTAAATTAGTTTGGATTTACATCTTGTAAAACTTGCCAGTCATGACACAAAGATAAGATGACCACATCTCCTTTTATTGGAAACAGAGAAAGAGTTAGTGAACTCTTGGGATTGATACATGCTGATGTATGAAAGTCCCCTGTCTACATATGTCAGGACCGGTTCTGTCACGAACCGAAAGTTTCGACTCGTGACCGGCACTTAACCACGCAACGTCTACAAGCGTAACGCGGCTAAGTAAGCCGAACCCAGAAATCAAAATCAATAAATATAGAGTGATTAAAATATTTTTGTAAAAACAGTTATACATGTCTAGGAAACTTTAATTAATTTAGTAGAAAAACTTTTTAAGTTCAAGAGTTATATTTTTATAATTTTGGTAACATTTCCTTTATAACATTTGTCCCGCAAGTCGGGTAAAGGCAACTTGTAGTAGAAATAACATGTGAAATGAATAGAGCATTACAATATGATATACGACGACGTAGCGAAGAATAAGCAGTAAGACAACGACAAATCTCATAGAAGGTAAGACTGCATAAAATAAAGTCGGCTCACATGCGAGCTCGACACCAGAGTACAAAATCATATACATCGTCCTCACAACTGTCTCTAAGTAAATACAGGAAGGTAGATGGAGAATACTATATACATCAATATACAACTGAAGGTTAACAGATACCGTACAAACACACCTAACAGCAAAAGGGCTAACACGCCTCAGAAATGGTATCTGTGCCAAAAGATGCGGTAAACAGCCAGCCGCGACTACTCCCAAGGGCAACCTGCAAATACTGTGGCATAACGGGGGTGAGTTGCCAACTCGTGAGTAGTAGATAACATATAAAGGTAATCGCGAGCATGCATGTACTGCGCTGCTCTACTAATGCCAGCAGATGATATCAATGCATGATAAAAAGTGGATGCAATAGTCATGCAAGTGCTCTATCAGGTAAATACAACAGGATGAGATACATGGTAATCAATACTGAGCATGGGATAAATAACATCTACATGGAAATATCAAAATGGAAAAATAGTCGGTGCCTCAAGCTGTACCCAAATCCCAAATAAACTCAGGCGCCGGTACTCCCATCGGCCCTCAAATCCTGTAAATCTCTATGGAATCACGAGTGCCCAACATCGGCGCTCAAATATCATAAAATACTCGTGTCCAGCATCGACACGCAAATCCTCATATACCGGACTCCGTTAGTCCGGATCAGCCCATGGGGTCCGTCTGCGGTATCGTCCCTCGGCCCTGGCAGTACGGTTCATCCCGCATCCATCTCTCGACTCTGGTCAGTATCCTCCGGATAACCGCCAGGTCCAACCAATCACCGGTAGGTAGTAGTCCCTCTGCCGGGCTCACCGTCTACTGCACAGCGAAACCGTTCTCGCCCCAGGGTACCATACCGGGTCCACCACGAACCCGCAAACGGATCATCCATCTCCTCGAATCGGGTTTCAAACACACGTCTCAGCACCGAGAAAACGCGTGGTGGACGCACCAAAATATCATATCACGAGAAACCGGATTTTCAAATATTGCATCTTTTCTTAAAATTTCCACGGTCCTCAAAACCAGAAATCACATGAAAATCCAATACCAAGAAGTAAATTGAATACGATGTGCTATGTACATCAATCCATGATATAGGTATAAGGGAAAACCGCTTTTAAAAATAGTTTCCGTTTTTGTAAGATATCATGCGGCTCCCAATTTCCAGGAAAATCATATCCAATCATATGTAAGATGAACTACAGCAATATAGTCATGGCAGTTCTACAGTGAGTGTGTCATGGCAATTACTAACGGTGTGAGTGTAACATGCATAATAGTGCTCGTGCAACATGAACCGTTAGTAATGGTGCGGTATTCTATCAATTCTAAGTATACATACAGCAGGGAATGCAATAGGCAATGACAGTCCATGAGGTAAATGCAACATATAATAATAAGGTCCTATCAGCCCTGACGCATAACGCCATGCGGGCGATATCCCCGTAGATGTTAAATCTACTTACCGAAGTCTCGCGCTAAGTGTAGCCGACGACTTGCTTCTCCTTCTTCGCAGCGTCTGTCTCACTCGCCTGCGAACCTAGAATCATACAATATATATCACACATAAGCTCAAATCCATAAAAACGTGATATTACGGTCAACTAGAAACCCGTGTCGCAAACCAATCGTGCGTGTGCGTGATACGCTAAAACGTGTGATCATGCGCCTGAAACTACCCTGACGCGTCGCGATACGCAGAAACCCTAAACCCACACACGTATCACGCGCGTCGCGAAGGTTTTAGAAATACGGAAAAACAGGTATTTAGTGCCAGATTTTTATACAGAACTTATTTTACAAAAATATATATATCATAAAACTCCACACGGCAGAAGACACCCATAGGACCAAACCCCAACCCAAACCCTACCCATATGGCCGCAAATTGCGGCCAGATAGAATTTTTCGGCGGCCACTGTATGGAGTTTGGGGGTCGGGTTCTACCTGGGGTATCAGCACCTAACAACTATACTGCAGTCTTCTCAAATTTATTCTGAACTCACCGGGTCGATAGCAGTTTTCAAAAACTCAAATTTTGCTTAAAAACGATGAATTTGCATCAAATAGGGATCTGGTGGTATTTTAGTGCAATTGGGGTTTAAGCTGGGTTAATATGGCCCTAACAACACTCTAGCAACTTACTAACACCAAAACATACATCACTTGGCCAAGGTTCCCACTAAACACCTCATATCGCACTAAATCGCATCAATAACCACTAACCGAAGCAAAACTACACTAAACAAGTAAACTAGGGAGTAAGTTTAGGAATTATACCCCACACTCGACCCTAGGGAGCTGGTGGAAGAAGAAGAAGTGAAGGGAATGAGCTGCAGCTGGAGTTGTGGCTGCTGCTGCTGCTAACTGCTGCTACTGGTGCTGTTGCTGTTGCTGAGATGCTTGCTGCTGCTGCTGTGAAGTCTGCTGCTGCTGCTGTGGATGCTTGCTGCTGCAGCTGAAGAGGTAAGGGTGTGTGTGTGTGGGAGTGGGGTTAAGAGAAGGAACAAAACAAATGAGAGGAAATCATAACCCAATGTCAACCCCTCCTCTCTCTCTTTCTTCATTAATTGCAAGCATGGCTTTTGCCATGATGCCTTCTCTCTCTCTCACCCTCACTAAGTCAACACCCAAAGAAATTCAAATTAAAGCAACCATTAAATAACTAATTAAACTTAATTAAAACCCAAAAGTCTTAATCCCCATGATTAACCCACCATGGTTACTAATCATTGTATTATCCTATTTAAAAACCCTAGTTTACATGCACATGTGTGTGCAAGCCTAGGAAAATTTTAGAAAAATATCTATTAAATTAGGAAAAATATTTAAAACCCAATTTGGTAAACTTTTTATTAAAAACCCATTATTTAAATATAATTAGTCACTAAACACATCCTAAGGTGTTACAATCTCTCCCCCTTAAAGAAATTCGTACCCGAATTTCAAAATCTAGCTACACGTACCTTTGAAAAGATGGGGATACTTCTTCTTCATCTCGCTTTCGGTCTCCCAAGTGACCTCTTCACGGCCCTGACCACGCCAAAGTACCTTGACTGATGGGATGTCCTTCGATCTCAATTTCTTCACTTGTCGATCCAAGATCATCACCGGCTGTTCCGCATAGGAAAGGTCACGCTCAAGCTGGATCGTCGGATGCTGAATCGCATGCGAAGGATCATAAAGATATCTGCGGAGCATCGAAACATGAAATACGGGGTGCACATCTGGAAAACTGGGAGGAAGGGCTAATCGGTATGCAACTGCACTAACATGCTCGAGGATCTCGAAGGGGCCCACATATCTGGGATTGAGCTTCCCCTTCTTCCCAAACCTCATCACACCTTTCATTGGGGAGACCCTCAAGAAAACATGATCACCAACAGAAAACTCAAGTCTGCGTCGCCGACGGTCCGCATAAGATCTCTGCCTACACTGGGCTGCTCTCATCCTATCGCGAATCAACTGGATCTTCACGGTCGTCTTCTCAACAATCTGTGGCTCTAAGATACTGCTCTCACTGAGCTCTGTCCAACAGGTGGGCGATCTGCATCTCCTCCCATAAAGAGCCTCAAATGGTGCCATCTGAATGGTCTTTTGGTAGCTGTTATTGTAGGAGAACTCTACTAAGGGCAAGTGATGATCCCAGCTACCTCCGAAATCTAATACACATGCTCTGAGCATGTCCTCGAGAGTCTGAATAGTCCGCTCTGACTGTCCATCGGTCTGCGGATGAAATGCTGTGCTGAAACTCAAGCGAGTGCCCAAAGCCTCCTGAAGCCTCTGCCATAATCGGCTGGTAAACTGGGTGCCTCTGTCGGACACAATACACGTCGGGACTCCGTGCAGTCGTACAATCTCATCGATGTAGATCTGGACATACTGAGTAAATCCGAAAGTCGTCTTCACTGGTAGGAAGTGAGCCGCTTTCGTCAAACGATCCACGATCACCCAGATAGAGTCATACCCTCGACTAGTCCTGGGTAGACCCACAATGAAGTCCATAGAGATCTGTTCCCATTTCCATTCCGGAATGGGTAACGGCTGTAGCTCTCCCGCTGGCCTCTGGTGCTCAGCCTTGACTTGCTGACAAGTCAGGCATCTCGACACAAAATCTGCGATGTCTCTTTTCATTCCGTCCCATCAGTAAACACTTCTCATGTCATGGTACATCTTGGTGGAACCGGGATGAACACTATATATCGATCGATGTGCCTCCTCAAGAATCTCACGCCTCAGTCCCTCAGCATCTGGTATGCACAGTCTAGTCCCAAATCGTAGTATCCCCTGATCATCGATCACGAACTCGGAAAATCTGCCCTGTCCAATCTGTGCCATGATCTCTGAACATCGGTCATCACTGCGCTGTGCCTCATGTATACGGTCGATCAACTGTGGGCGTGCACGGACATGCGCTATCTGTCCTCCAATCGGCGTGAACTCGAACTGTACCCGGCTGTCGTATAATATCTGCCAATCTGCTAACGACTGCTCCTGTACTGCGCTCAAACAAGATAGACTACTCCCGAGCCTCCCGCTCAAAGCATCCGCCACTACATTCGCCTTGCCCGGGTGATACAAGATCTCGCAGTCGTAATCCTTCACTAACTCCATCCATCGGCGCTGTCGAAGGTTCAGGTCCCGCTGCTGAAATATATATTTTAGACTCTTGTGATCCGTGAATATCTGGCACGACTCGCCGTATAGGTAATGTCGCCAGATCTTAAGTACAAAGGCCACTGCAGCCATCTCCAAATCATGAGTGGGGTAGTTCTGTTCATGCTTCTTCAATTTTCGCGAAGCATACGCGATCACCCTGTCATGCTGCATCAACACGCACCCTAACCCCACTCGAGAAGCATCACAGTAGACCACAAATCCGCCTGATCCGGAAGGTAAAGATAACACCGGTGCCGTCGTCAGCCGAGTCCGTAGCTGCTGAAAACTGTGCTCGTACTCCTCCGTCCAATCGAAAGGAACTCCCTTCCGGGTCAACCCGGTCAACGGTGTAGCAACACGGGAGAAGTCCTGCACGAAGCGCCTGTAGTAACCGGCCAACCCCAAAAACCTGCGAATCTCCGTAACCGATGTGGGTCTGGGCCAACGCTGAACGGCCTCGATCTTCCTCGGGTCCACACATATACCATCTCGTGAAATCACATGCCCCAAGAAGTCTACGCTGTCCATCCAGAAAGCACACTTAGAGAATTTCGCATAAAGCTGGTGCTCCCTCAAAGTCTGCAGTGTAATCCGCAGGTGCTGCTCGTGCTCCTCGCTACTCCGGGAATACACCAATATATCGTCAATGAAGACTATAATGAACAGATCCAAATATGGCCGGAAAATACGGTTCATCAAGTCCATGAATGCTGCTGGCGCATTGGTGAGTCCGAACGACATCACCAAAAACTCATAATGGCCGTAGCACATACGGAAAGCTGTCCTGGGAATGTCCTCCTGTCGAACCTGCAGCTGATGATAGCCCGATCGTAAATCGATCCTCGAAAAGTACCCTGCCCTCTGAAGCTGGTCGAACAAATCGTCGATGCGCGGCAAAGGATACCTGTTCCGCACTGTCACCCCGTTCAGCTGGCGGTAGTCGATACACAGACGCAAACTGCCGTCCTTCTTCTTGACGAACAGGACTGGAGCACCCCAAGAAGAAACACTGGGTCGAATAAGTCCCTTATCCAGCAAATCTTGCAACTGACCCTTCAATTCTCTAAGTTCCGCCGGGGCCATCCGATAAGGCGGTATGGAAATAGGCCCCGAGCCAGGAACCAAATCAATACAGAAAGAAATGTCTCGCTCGGGCGGTAACCCAGGAAGCTCGTCAGGGAACACATCAGGAAACTCGCTAACAACCGGAACCTTATCCAATGGAACCTCTGTAGCGCGAGCCTCGCAAACATAGGCGAGAAATCCCTGACATCCCTTCCTCAAAAGCTGTCCAGCGCGAACAGAAGGAATCACACTGTGAGGGGCGGCACCATGGTCTCCCAACACAACAAAAACCGACTCGCTGGGAAAACAGAATCTAACTGTCTTCTCGCTGCAGTCCACAGAAGCATAGCACGTGGCTAACCAATCCATGCCCAAAAGAACGTCGAAGTCCAACATCTCCAGAAGGATCAAGTCGACAGGAAACTCTCTCTCGCCAATACAGACGGTACAGGATCGGAACACGTGCCTAGCAACAAACGACTCTCCCACAGGAGTGGTCACCACAAGCGGCTGATCAAGCAAACCGGACTCTCTACCCAAACTCGGAACGAAGTGTGTGGATACGTACGAGTGCGTGGATCCGGGATCGAACAATACGTGTGCATCAACTGTACATACAGGAAGGATACCTGAAACCACCGTATTGGACGCCTGCGCGTCCTGATGCGTCAAAGCAAAGACCCACGCCTGTCCTCCACCGGTGACTGACGGCCCTCTGCCTCAGTCATCTCGCCCTCTCTGAGCAACTCCTCCACGCCCACGACCTCTCTGTGTATGAGTCTGGCGCGGAGCAACGGTAGATACAACAGGCAACGCCCTCTGGGGTGGTGAAGGTGGTAAAGTAACATGCGGTGCTGCCGCCTCCCTCCGGTGTGTCTCGGGACAATCTCACACACGATGATAAGAACTCCCGCAATGGAAACATCCCGATAATGGTCGCTGACCCTCCTGGGGATAGGAGCTGAACAACCGGCCTCGCCTCGAATCTCTGCCACCTGCTAGGTTCCTGTCACGGCGTCGAAAAGGCTGTCTCTGCACCGATGTACCTGCACGAACTCTCTTCGGCTCTGGGACTGCCGAAGTCTCAGCAAGGCGCTCCTCTACCAATAAGGCTGCATCTACAGCTGCTGCGTAGGTCTCGTAGTGCTGCGCGCTGATCGCAAGGAACAGTGGTGTAAGCAGGCCTCGAACAAATCTCTTGACTTGCAACTCCTCGGTAGCCACTAAATACGGGGCATAAACTGCTAGCTCTGTAAACAGCACGTCATACTCTGCCACTGTCATCTCTGGCGTCTGGCGCAAAGACTCAAATCTGCATGCTCGGGCATCCCTAACACTCTGGGGAAGGAAACGAGCTAGAAATACTGTCACAAACTCCGTCCAGGTCATAGGTGGAAGACCTGCTGCTCTGCCCTTCTTAACTGAATCACACCACTTCTGCGCAAGACCTTCTAGGCGAAAGCTCGCGAACTCGACCCATTTCGTATCCGCGCATCTAAGGGAACGGCATATCCGTGCCATCCTATCAATGAAAGACTGTGGGTTCTCGGCTGTATCGGTGCCTGTGAAGACCGGAGGCTTCAGCCTCATAAACTCTGATAACGATACAGTAATCACCTTCGTGGCTGCAGGGGCAACTGGCTGTGCGGTCGGTACCATCGCGGTACCTGCGGTGGGTGGAGCTACCTCTGGTCGCTGTGCTCGAAGTGTCTCGACTAGCGATCCTATCATCTGGCGCATCTCCTGCATACCAGTCCCAAGCGTGGCAATCTGATCTGTCATAGGAGGGACAGTCTGCTCGGGTACAACAGGTGCACTGCCCGGATCAGTCCTCGTCTCGGACGAGTCAACTCGAATCTCGGCCCTCGCGGCCGCTCTCTGTGCCCTAGTAGTCTTTGGCGGCATAGTGGCTGAAAAGGAAAGTAGGATCCGATAAGAATACGGAAATCGAATCGCAAGAATGTATGTATCCAAGAAAGAATTTAAATCAATAAACCCTAGGGTCGCGTAGGCGGAGTACCGTGTCGTGAGTATATCGCGGAATATACACACGCTACGCTACCCTGCGGCAGCTACCTACTCCATCCTACCAGGGTCATCCTATACTCCGAAGGTAAAACCTACGCTCTGATACCAACTTTGTCACGACCCGAAAGTTTCGACTCGTGACCGGCACTTAACCACACAACGTCTACAGTCGTAACGCGGCTAAGTAAGCCAAACCCAGAAATCAAAACCAATAAATATAGAGTGATTAAAACATTTTTGTAAAAACAGTTATACATGTCTAGGAAACTTTAATTAATTTAGTAGAAATTCTTTTTAAGTTCAAGAGTTATATTTTTATAATTTTGGTAACATTTCCTTTATAACATTTGTCCCGCAAGTCGGGAAAAGGCAAGGTGTAGTAGAAATAACATGTGAAATGAATAGAGCATCATAATATGATATACGACGCCGTAGAGAAGAATAAGCAGTAAGACAATGACAAATCTCATAGAAGGTAAGACTGCATAAAATAAAGTCGGCTCACATGCGAGCTCGACACCAGAGTACAAAATCATATACATCGTCCTCACAACTGTCTCTAAGTCAATACAGGAAGGTAGATGGAGAATACTAGATACATCAATATACAACTGAAGGATAACAGATACCGTACAAACCCACCTAACAGCAAAAGGGCTAACACGCCTCAGAAATGGTATATGTGCCAAAAGATGCGGTAAACAGCCAGCCGCGACTACTCCCAATGGCAACCTGCAAATACTGTGGCACAACGGGGGTCAGTTGCCAACTCGTGAGTAGTAGATAACATATAAAGGTAATCGCGAGCATGCACGTACTGCGCTGCTCTACTAATGCCAGCAGATGATATCAATGCATGATAAATAGTGGATGCAATAGTCATGCAAGTGCTCTATCAGGTAAATACTACAGGATGAGATACATGGTAATCAATACTGAGCATGGGATAAATAACATCTATATGGAAATATCAACATGGAAAAATAGTCGGTGCCTCAAGCTGCACCCAAATCCCAAATAAACTCAGGCGCCGGCACTCCCATCGGCCCTCAAATCCTGTAAATCTCTATGGAATCACGAGTGCCCAACATCGGCGCTCAAATATCATAAAATACTCGTGTCCAGCATCGAAACGCAAATCCTCATATACCGGGCTCCGTCAGTCCGGATCAGCCCATGGGGTCCGTCTGCGGTATCGGCCCTTGGCCCCGGCAGTACGGTTCATCCCGCATCCATCTCTCGACTCTGGTCAGTATCATCCGGATAACCGCCAGGTCCAACCAATCACCGGTAGGTAGTAGTCCTTCTGCCGGGCTCACCGTCTACTGCACAGCGAAACCGTTCTCGCCCCGGGGTACCATACCGGGTCCACCACGAACCCGCAAGCGGATCATCCATCTCCTCGAATCGGGTTTCAAGCACACGTCTCAACACCGAGAAAATGCGTGGTGGACGCACCAAAATATCATATCACGAGAAACCGGGTTTTCAAATATTGCATCTTTTCTTAAAATTTCCACGGTCCTCAAAACCAGAAATCACATGAAAATCCAATACCAAGAAGTAAATCGAATACGATGTGCTATGTACATCAATCCATGATATAGGTATAAGGGAAAACCGCTTTTAAAAATAGTTTCCGTTTTTGTAAGATATCATGCGGCTCCCAATTTCCAGGAAAATCATATCCAATCATATGTAAGATGAACTACAGCAATATAGTCATGGCAGTTCTACAGTGAGTGTGTCATGGCAATTACTAACGGTGTGAGTGTAACATGCATAATAGTGCTCGTGCAACATGAACCGTTAATAATGGTGCGGTGTTCTATCAATTCTAAGTATACATACAGCAGGGAATGCAACAGGCAATGACAGTCCATGAGGTAAATGCAACATATAATAATAAGGTCCTATCAGCCCTGACGCATAACGCCATGCGGGCGATATCCCCGTAGATGTTAAATCTACTCACCGAAGTCTCGCGCTAAGTGTAGCCGACGACTTGCTTCCCCTTCTTCGCTGCGTCTGTCTCACTCGCCTGCGAACCTAGAATCATACAATATATATCACACATAAGCTCAAATCCATAAAAACGTGATATTACGGTCAACTAAAAACCCGTGTCGCAAACCAATCGCGCGTGTGCGCGATACGCTAAAACGTGTGATCACGCGCCTGAAACTACCCTGACGCGTCGCGATACGCAGAAACCCCAAACCCACACACGTATCACGCGCGTCGCAAAGGTTTTATAAATACGGAAAAACAGGTATTTAGTCCCAGATTTTTATACAGAACTTATTTTACAAAAATATATATATCATAAAACTCCACACAGCAGAAGACACCCATAGGAACAAACCCCAACCCAAACCCTACCCATCTGGCCGCAAATTGCGGCCAGATAGAATTTTTCGGCGGCCACTGTACGGAGTTTGGGGGTCGGGTTCTACCTGGGGTATCAGCACCTAACAACTATACTACAGTCTTCTCAAATTTATTCTGAACTCACCGGGTCGATAGCAGTTTTCAGAAACTCAAATTTTGCTTAAAAACGATGAATTTGCATCAAATAGGGATCTGGTGGTATTTTAGTGCAATTGGGGTTTAAGCTGGGTTAATATGGCCCTAACAACACTCTAGCAACTTACTAACACCAAAACATACATCACTTGGCCAAGGTTCCCACTAAACACCTCATATCGCACTAAATCGCATCAATAACCACTAACCGAAGCAAAACTACACTAAACAAGTAAACTAGGGAGTAAGTTTAGGAATTATACCCCACACTCGACCCTAGGGAGCTGGAGGAAGAAGAAGAAGTGAAGGGAATGAGCTGCAGCTGGAGTTGTGGCTGTTGCTGCTGCTAACTGCTGCTACTGGTGCTGTTGCTGTTGCTGAGATGCTTGCTGCTGCTGCTGTGAAGTCTGCTGCTGCTGCTGTGGATGCAAGGAGCTGCTGCTGTGGATGCTTGCTGCTGCAGCTGAAGAGGTAAGGGTGTGTGTGTGTGAGAGTAGGGTTAAGAGAAGGAACAAAACAAATGAGAGGAAATCATAACCCAATGTCAACCCCTCCTCTCTCTCTCTTCATTAATTGCAAGCATGGCTTTTGCCATGACGCCTTCTCTCTCTCTCACCCTCACCAAGTCAACACCCAAAGAAATTCAAATTAAAGCAACTATTAAATAACTAATTAAACTTAATTAAAACCCAAAATACTTAATCCCCATGATTAACCCACCATGGTTACTAATCATGGTATTATCATATTTAAAAACCCTAGTTTACATGCACATGTGTGTGCAAGCCTAGGAAAATTTTAGAAAAATATCTATTAAATTAGGAAAAATATTTAAAACCCAATTTGGTAAACTTTTTATTAAAAACCCGTTATTTAAATATAATTAGTCACTAAACACATCCTAAGGTGTTACAGATTCTTTGTACTTCATTACATTCACTGATCATCTCTCAAGATTCAGACATATGTTCCTATTGAAACACAAGTACGAACCTTTTGAGATATTCACAGAATATAAGTTAGAAGTAGAGAACCAAAAATGGGTAAAAGTATTATATCCTTTGATGAGATCAAGGCGGAGAATACTTGAGCACGGAATTCCTGGACTATTCTAACGGAGAATAAGATTCTCTCTCAGCATTACTCCTCCGTATACACCACAGCACGTCGGTGTATCGGGGCGGAGCAATCGCACCCAATGTGATATGGTGTGCTTTATGATGAGTACTACTGAGTTGCCTATTTTCTTTTAGGGTTATACACTTGAGAAGTTGCATACCTATTGAATAGGGTTCCAACCAAATCAGATGCCTACCACTCCATATGTGATATGGTATGGGAAGAGCCCATCTCTTAAAGATGTTAAGATTTGGGGTTGTCCGGCCTATGTCAAAAGCAAAATCCGGACAAGCTCGAGGCAAGGTCAGTTCTGTGGAAGTTTGTTGGATATCCCAAGCATTCGCAAGGGAATATCTTCTACCACACCGAGGAACAAAAGATGTTTTATTTCTCGGCATACCATTTTTTGAGAAAAAGGGAATTTCTTGTGAAGAAATTGGTGGTAATGAGGTTGAACTGGAAGGAGTTCCAGCTATACAAACTGCAGCTGATGATTTGGTAAACCCGGAGGATTCAATAGTTTCCAACGAACCTCAGCCTTTCCGCCGATCTGGTAGGGTTCCTCATCTACCTGAGAGATACTTCGGTTTCTTTATGACAGTGGGAGAGAGGATTGCATCATGAGATGATGACCCAACTAGTTTCGAGCAGGCTATCAGGAGTGGGGACTCTGTGAGAATGGCTGGATGCTTAGTGATCTGAGATGGAATCCTTATACAACAACAAAGTATGGACTTTGGTTGCTTTATCTGAAGGGTTAAATCCCCATCAAGAGCAAGTATGTCTTGAGAAGATTACTTGGTGTACATGGAAAAGTTGAGACTTTCAAAGCTATGCTTAAGTCTATCCAGATCCTACTTGCCACGGCTACATTCCATGACTGCGATATCTGGCGGTTGGGTGTCATGACTGCTTTTCTAAATGATGATTTGGAAGAGAGCGTCTATAAGTACACAGACAGAGAGCTTCGTAGACAGTGGGAGCAGCGGAAACGTGAGCATGATGTTTTATGGGATAAATCAGGCATCGCGGAGTTGGAACGTCTATTTTGATGCAGTAGTCAAAGAGTTTTGACTTCATCAAAATGGTAGATGAACCTTGTATATACAAAAGGGTAGTAGGGAGTATGGTGGTGATCCTCGTATAGTACATGGATGACATACTCTTAATAGGAAAGTAGTTTCCTATGCTACGCTCGGTCAATCTCCTCTTATCACAAAGATTCTCCATATATGATCAAGATGATACCTCCTAAATCCCGAGTTATGGATCTATGAGATAGATCTAATTGGATATTAGGATTCTCACTAGTTGTAGTGAGATGGTATCAATCGATCCTGAGGAGAATCACTGGAAAGGTTCCAGGGTGATAAGGACAACTGAATGTCAGTTTCAGGCATTGTCTTTACCCTCAGTGGAGGGACGGTATGTTGGAAGAGTTCCAAGCTAGATACCGTGACTTACTAGACGATTAAAGGCAAGATACATCGTTACCAAGGATACTACCAAAGAGGCAGTCTGGATATATATATAAGTTCATGAGATGAACTTCGTTCCTGCAATTGTGTGACAATGGAGTTGTGGTTAAAGCCTAGGAACCCCCGTCCCATCAGAGATCCAGACATATTCTTAGGCAGTATCACCTGATCATGGAGATGGTTGATCTCCAGGATGATCGAGGTTGGGAGAGTAGATACAGAGGACAACAGCGTGGATCCACTCACAAAGGCCTATTTCCCAGTAGAGACTTTTATGGGATGGTTGAGTATGGGATACTTCAACCACAACTTATTGTTGGGTATGCGATACTACAACAGATGGCCCTAGTGCAAGTGGGAGATTGTTAGTTATATGTATGCCCTAAAGGCCATTACTGTACATACGTTGTATATTGTGGTGGATGCTTGGACATATATGGGGAGGACTTTCTTGCTCGTTATGATAGTATGCTATCTGGTTACTCTTTATCTTAACATGTACTCTGATTGTCTCTATATCATATGTTGATAAAGCCTTTAGGATGAGTACTTGACTACCAGGACTATGACGCAGATCATACTAGGGGGACAGTGTAGTCGCCAAGTACATCCTTCAAATGTTCCTAGTCTTGGGAGTACCGAGATAGGGCATCGATACTCCAGAGTAGACTAGCGTATGCGCTTCTTGACCCATATGATGGACGATGGATGATCCCATATCCATTGGTGTTTGACATCAGAGAAGGTATACGGGTGCTCAGTGGAGACTATGTACACTGGACGGACTCGCCGAGAACTCCCATATGGTATTACACCTCACGTCAGATGGCAGTTCTCTGGTGACACTGGTACAGGTTAGTCTGTAGACCCGAGATCGTCATAGAGTCTTGTGTGATTCCCACTGTGCTTTGATTTCCATCATACCACGTCCAAGAGGGCGTGCAAAAAGGTGGATTTTGGGTACAGTCCCGAATCACAAGGAGGCAATGAGCGATAGGAGGGGTTTCGTCTCTCCCGGTATAGGGAGTTGATGTTGTGCTATGTTCGATTGGCTATAACTAGAAATCCCTAGCCAGGGTTGTTGAGATTTACTGGTAAGTGTTATCAGTAGTTTCTCGAACTGTTATGGACCTCGTATCGACACGACTTATCAAGCTACTGGGGTCTGACGTTTACCACCCCTAGGCGAGATATACGACATATCCGACGAAGAGACCGGACTGTACGGAAGTGTTACTGGTTAGATTCACAGAAGAATGTACAGGCTTGCTTGTTGATCTTCTGATTGCTCAATACCTGGGTGGCTGTTACGTTTAGCTGACCGCTTGCAGCTTGTGGGTGTTTGATATGATCATCACCTACTGCCGGCGTATTGACGATTCTTTAGAGTCCTACACAGAGGTTTCCTGGCTCAGGCAAAACGGAGTAGGAGCATGTATGTGATATGTGCGTGACCGGGAATAATACGTGTATGCGATACCGTATTAGATTCTCGCGATATGAGATATCAGCCGGGTATATGAGATATAGCCGGGTCATCGGATCAAGTGTTGATTCGATGAACTGATACAGATTATATTAGTCGGTTATTTGTGAATAGCCGGATTATCGGATCAAGTGTTGATTCGATAATTTAATGTATAATTATATATTTGATATATTAAATTACATTAACTAATATAAGCTCACTTAAAGATTATTTTTCTCACTCGGGTAATACATTGAAATATATGTGATATATGTTAATTGTATTATTTTATTTTGTTACAATAAATATTGTATATGTGATATATAATATTGTAACAAGTTATGATTACTAATGCAACATGATTTGTGGAGATTAAACATGATTAGGATTTGATTTGGGTTAACACTTTCATGAAGCTTCTAGAAGCTTTATGTTTTGTTTTAAGCAAAGATATTTTGTTATGATATTTTGAAGATATATACTTAACCCAACCCAAACCCTTGACCATGGTTTATTCTCTACAATGGTTAAGTCTTTAGTTTCTTAACCAAGGGTTGATTTATAACCATAACTAATGATTTCATTATTCATCATAAAGTAATCTTCTTCTTCTTCTTCCTTTGAGAAAAGCTTTCTAGCTTTTTCAAATGTGATGAAAATGAATGAGAAATTGAAAATAAATGAGAGCTAAATTCCTACTTCATCATCCTCATCTATTCTTGCCACTTAGATTAGGGTGTTTGCTTTGCTAATACTTGATTAGCAAAGCAAGAGCTTGGGTTTGAGTTTCTTCAAGGTAGATCATCTTTGTTATTGAAGTTCGGAAGCAAGCTTGCATCTTTCTCTTTATGGAGGCTCTCTGGAGTCCGGGTACTCGATGATCGCAGTGAAGAGACCTCAACATGGAGCTTTAGGAGTGAAGGAATGGACTACAAAGGTTGTAATCCCTAGCTCTTAGAAGTAAAGTTGTTTACTTGCATATTTAACCCTAATTATCTAGTAAAGATCCTCGCTTTAGGTTGTTCGGCACTTCTAATTTTTAAATCGGGCATGGTTGATGCCTTATAGACCCTTGTGACAGTGCCTAGTAACCCTACAGCCTAAGAGTATCGCATACCGGTTAGAGGGGTGGATAACGTCAGACCACTAATAACCCGATAAGTCGTACCGGAGTTAAGCCTATCACCAACCGAGAAACTACTGAACTCTTATCAATAAATCTCATCGACCAGGGCCACAGATTTATTGTGATGGCCAACCGAACACAGCGCAACATCGACTCCTAATACAAGAGAGACAAATCCCTGATAGTCGCTCACTTCCTCCATGTGACTCAGAACTGTACCCAACTAAAATCTGTTTGCACGACTTCTTTGAGCCGTGGTAGGGTAGTAATCTAAGTACAGTGGGAATTTATACGAAAAAATGATGATCTCAGGTCAAAAGACTAACTTGTGCTTATACCACTAGAGAACTGCTATCTAACGATAGGTATAATACCATCTAGAAGTTCTCGGCGAGTCCATCCAGTGTACTAACCTCCAATGAGCACATGTATACTATCTTAGGTGACACAACACGAATGGCTTGTGAGACTAGCTACCGCCCCTCATCTGGGTCTAGAAATGTATACATTAGTCTACTCCAGAATATCGATGCCCGGTCTCGATACTCCCTCGATTAGGGACATTTGAGGACGTGCTTATGGACTACCCAGCTTGTTGGGTTACGATAGCACCTTGGCCATCTACCGTGGCCGGTGCGGAACAATAACCGGCGTTTAAAAAACTTTGGCGCTAACGAATCCGTTTAGATCGAACCATAAACCTTTACTAGCTACAAAAGACATACAAGCTAAAGAGTTAGAGATGGTTATACCGAACGAACCAAGTCCTTCGGTCTTCTACCATCTTCATAAACTCCTTGAGGCGTCCTGGATCAAGCTTGGCCTGCGGTCTTCCTCCATCTAAGATGATCCACCCGAGGGAGACGATGCAGGCTCCAGCTTCGCCTAGCGAAGCAACCGACGCTCCAAGGTTGCTAACAATCGAGAGTGGGGTGTGTAGGAATATCTCACTATCTTTTCTCTCATGTCTCATGCTCAAGTGAGAAATCTAAGAAGAAGATGGAGGAGTTGAGGAAAGCCATGGGCATGAGTAACTCAAGAAATGGATAAGTCTCCAAGAGAGTGAATCATGAATCAATGTGAGTGTGTCTGTGTCATGTAGAAGAATGGCAAAGTGTTTCAACCATGGAAAAAATATCTCATCCATTTTACAACAAACAAATCCTTAGCCATACCTCCCTACATAACTCCAGCATGCTCATGCCACCTCATCCTCCACCTCATTTCCTAATGATTTTCTAAAAAGAAAATCATATAACGAGGTGTCCATCTTCTAGAAAATATACTGTATAAATACGGAATACAACCCGATATACGTATTGAAATACATATACGTGAATTCATATGAAAATATGAATAGCCAAGAGAGAATGAATAGTGAACAATAATACTAGAATACATATATAAATATATATAAGTTATTAAATCAAAACTTGATTTAATAACCCGGTTCAATCCTAAGCCGCTAGTATTATCAATCGTCTGATAAAAATCTATGTATCCTGTACACATATTTAATCGGACACCTGTATGTACCAACATACATCATCTATATTATATCGCCTGAATCGTGACAACCCTCTGTGTGGGACTCTAAAGACTCGTCAATACACTGGCAGTGAGTTTAACCACAAGCACGTCAGCAGCACTAGCTGTATGTAACGGCTACCCAGGTATTGAGCGAAAGGAAGGCCGATGAGCAAACTCATCCGAACCCCTACTGAGCCTGTCTGACAATCTCCGTACAGTCCGGTCTTTTCATCTAAGAGTATCGCATATAGGGTCTAGGGGGTGGATAAAGTCAGACCCCTAATAACGCGATATTTCGTGTCGGTATGAAACCCATCACCAACTGAGAAACTACTGATCTAAATCAGTAATTCTCATCTACCTTGGCCAAGGATTTCTGGTGATGGCTACTCGTGCACTACGCGACATCAACCCCCAATACCGGGAGAGACGAATCCCCAACGATCCGCTCACTGAAATCTGTTTGCACGACTCATTTGAGCCATGGTAGGATAGTAATCAAAGCACAGTGTGAACTCATACGAGACAAATGACGATCTCAGGTCGACAGACTAACCTGTACACATGTCACCTGGGAAGTGCTATCTGACAATATGTATAATACCAACTAGCTTGTTCCCGGCGAGTCTGTCCAGTGTACTTATAACCCAATGAGCACCTGTATACTATCTTAGGTGACTAGCTGACACCAATGGCTTGTGAGACCGGCTACCGCCCCTCGTCGGGGTTTCTATAAGTATACACTTGTAACACCTTAGAATGCGATTAGTGTTAATTAAGCGATAATGCGGGTTTTTAGTAAAAAGTTAACAAAACAGTTTTCACATATTTTATAAAAATTAATTAATATTTTATTATTATTTGTTTGATTTGCACACACTTGTGCATGTTAACCTAGGGTTAATTAGTGTTAACCATGCTTAAGTAGCCATGGCATATTAACCCTTGTTCCATTAAGTTGTATGTATTTAATTAATTATTTAGTTTTTAAAATAAAGGGTTTGAATTGGGTTGACTTAAGAGTGAGAAGGAGAGGGAGGGTTGACAATGGAAATGATGAGGCATGGCAAACATGGGGAGCATTTAATGAGGAGAGAGAAAGGGGGGAATGGTTCATTCTCTAACCTCACACCCTCATTTCCCTCATCCCTCACTCATACACTCCCTCTGTAACGCCTTAAATTTCGGTTAGTGTTCGTTTAGACGTTAATGCGGGTTTACTGTAAAAAGTTTACCAATTCGGGTTCCTCACATTTTATAACATTTAATTAATAATTTATTATTATTTGTTATAAGCATGCACGCACGTGTGCATGTAAATATGGGGATTTGTTTGTGCTAATCTAGTTTTAGCAACCATGACACTTAACCTTAATTCTAAACCCTTTGCTTTAAATCCACCCTTTTTCATTTACCCTTAATCATTTGAGAGAGAGAGAGAGATATTTGTTTTGTGATGAGTAGTATGAAAGCATTAATGTGAGGCATGGTGCATTAATGGCTTTGATACACTCACCCTCATCTCTCACCCTACACTCACCTCCCTCTCTCATTTCCTCACACCCTCGCTCTTTTTCTCTATCTCTTTCTCATTTCTTTATCTCCCCATTCTAATTTTGAACACTCTCTCACTCCATCTCAAAATCCATCTCAAAATTCATAAAAACTTCACAAAAATCACATCTTTGTTCACATTTTTCCTCTTGGATGCCATGGAGTGTACAAAGCTTGGATCTTTGTGTTCTTTTGATTAGGTAATGTTTCCTTGCTATTGTTTAAGTCATTTTTGTGTAGCTTAGCTTTAAAGTTACTGTTTTTATCGCGTATCGTATCGTTTCAGATAAATATCGTATTTTTAGTGTCGATTTGGGGTCTCGGATGATCTGCTGTTAAACCAGGTATTTGTTGCAAAAATTGACTTGACAGTAACCTAGTATTATAGAGACCTGGAACCTACCCTCAAAATACGAGCCCACTTCCTCCAACTCCGGCCGCAGATTTATTGCTTCTGGCCGCAATTTGTGGCCATAGTAAGGACCTGGGTGTTGGTTTTTGGTGTAGGGGTCTCTGGGGTTATTTATAGTCTCATGATACTTGCAATTTTTACAAATTGTTAGCACAAAAAAATCTGGGACCACTTTGGATATTTCTAGTGTTTCGTTTCGTGCGATACGTTATCCGATACGATGCGTGTTACGTGTTGCTGTTGCGCTGAGTTGGTTTCGTAGTGTTGCTATACGTGTTAGCTGCAATATAAACCCTTTAGAGTACGTAGGTGTGTCGTGTTGGTCCGTGTAGATTGTAAGTATTTTAGGTCTATTATTAATATATATTTGCTTTGTTGTTTTAATATTGCAGGTTCGCAGGCGGGGACTACAGACACTGCTATAAAGGGGAAACAGGTGGTCGGATTCACCTAGCTTGGAGCGTTGGTGAGTAGATTTAACATCTACAGGGGAATCGCCCGTATGGCGTTATGCGTCTGGGCTAGAAATGTTAATACTTGTCGCATATTCTATGTCATATTTAGAATTGCGCATTTACCCTATTACTTAGATGTTGTTGTGCTTGGACTAGTAGCCTTAGGACACCGCACATATTATTGACGATTCATGTTGCACGAGCACTGATTGTATGCTACACACACCGTCAATAATTGCCATGTCACACACAAACCACTTATAGTTAGGATATTGCTTGGTTAGGGACATTGTGACATTGATTTATATTTCTTATCGCATATGACATATAGCATACCTGTATATCTACATGCTTACACATATGCCTTTATATACTTATATGCTAGATACCCGTATACCTATAGAGTATTGTACCATTAGTGATAGGTACATACACACTTTACGACATAGCTACAGGTATACCTTGCACATATTTCACTTATACCCAGGGGGTATACTACATCATTTACTTATAGGTAGATACATATACCTTGCTATACCTTTGGGTTTACACATACAACAGTTATAGCTACATATTTATGTTTACATGATGTTATTTAGAATTGGATAAAATAGGAACCGCATGATATTTTATATTAACTTATTGCAGTTAATTAGCGGCTTTTCCTTTATACGCTTACATTTCAGTTTATGTTGCATATATCATATTCATGGATTTTCGCATTGTTATATGTATTTTTCATGATGTTTTCTGGATTTGGGGACCGTGGGAGTTCATGAAATTATGCATTATTTGAAAAACATGATTTTCCTTGATATGATATTTCAGCATCAACCATGAGTTTTATCGGTTCTGATATATATATATATATATATATATATATATATATATATATATATATATACACCCCTACGAGGAGGCGTCGAGGCCATATGAGGGTACATGGTGGGGCCCGGAGATACCCGGGGGCAAGAAAGGGATGTCGATGTACCACGCCGATGAGCCCGACAGGGGAACCATACCATCCGGTGACATTACCTATGACTCGGCGGTTATTATAGGGATACCGACGGGAGTCATGTGCGTATGGATACGTCAAAAGGCGAGGGTCAGAGCTAGGCACTTGTGCTTTCGGTATAGCGTATGATACGTACCTATCAGGGTGCCAGTCTTGGTGACAGCACCTGATAGATCAGCATTTCTGTGTCGATGCTTGACACATTGGTTTCCTAATATTTCTTTTTACTCCTTTGTATATATAACAGTGGATTAGGCCGCTGTTATATATGCCCTTACACCAATATTAGTGGAATGGGACGCTAATATATGTGTATTGACATTAATTTATATACATCATCATATTAATTCATCCAAATATATTTAGGGTGTTAGACTTTTACTTGAGATTGGATTTAGGATATAGGTGATTTATTTGAGATTTGATACAGGATATATATGAGATTGCTGATTTGTACATTCAGGATATAGGAGATTTATTCGAAAGTGTACATTCAGGATTTGTGAGACTTATTTGATATGACAGCCAATTTGGGGGCTGATTTGAGAAATTGGGATTTGGATTGTCTTGATGGATTGTGATCCTACCACGATGTCAGGATTCCGTGGAAATGACATATTTCTTTCCATATTCCACATTTATTGTTATGCACTGCTTCATGTATTAGTAGTACATGTTAGAGTACCTTTCATGACTGTTGCATTTACATACCTTTATTATATGCATTGCTTCATGTATAGTTGTACCTGTTAGTGTACCTTTCATGACTGTTGCATATATACATTTTCATATCATTATTTCATGATTATTGCATACCTATTGTCATATTACTATTGCTTCATGTATTAGTTGTACCTGTTAGTGTACCTTTCATGATTATTGCATTCATATGACCTGTTATTGCTATTAATTGCATATGTTAGATTCACGCTGTACGTGCATACTTGCGATTACCTGCATATATTATTTACTATTCATGAGTTGGCAACTCACCCCCGTTGTGCCACAGTTGTTTTGCGGGTGTTCCCCAGAGTAGTCGAGGCAGGCTATTCATCTATCCGATCATCTTTTGCTGCGGATACAGCTTCAGCTCATAGTGTGCAGTTTTGCTTAGGTGGGTTTTGTGGTTATCCGTATTGTTGTATTGTATATTCGTTGTATCCTTGTACTCTCCATCTACTATTATTTTGTTGACTTAAAGACATGGTGAGGACGATATTGTATATTTTTTTGTGACTTGTTGTCTTTTATACAATTTCCTTTAAATCGTCTTTTATTTCTTCGCTACGACGTCGTATATTTGTTGTGGTGGTTGTTTTCCGTCTTTGGGCATGTATTTGCTCCCGTTTGGGGATGCTTCATTTATATTTATGTTGTACCCAATTTTTGGGCTAGTTTTTACAAAGGAGGTGCTGCTAAAATTTTAAAGAAAGAAAAGTTGGACTTTTAAAGAATTTGGGTTGTGATTTCAAATGTTTTAAAAACTTCTATTATCTTTTCTTGTCTTTTTAATGGTTTAGATTTCTGGGTTTTGGTTTTCTTTTACTGCGTTACGTCTGTAGGCGTTGCGTAGTATTAGGGCCTTCACGTGCCAATTTCGGGTCGTGACACCCTCATTCTCACCTTACTCTCTCATTCTCAATTATTCTCCATCTCCTCTCCCCTCAAACTGAAACCCCACCTAAAACATCACTAAACCAAGCAAAATCACCACAAAACTTCATCTAAACCCTTCATAAGCCTAGTTAAGCCACTAAAGATGACTTGGAGCATGGAAAGTTAGGGTTTTTGAGCAAGTGTGGTAAGGTAATGATCTCTAATTGTTAATTAGGTCCTTAGAATATTGTGTTGTCTAGTAGTTGCTGTTTAGAACACTAAAGATATAGTTTTTGTGTAATATCGTATTTTTAGTGTTATTTTGGGGTCACTGTAATCTGCTATCACCACGAATTGTTACTGTAAACTCTAGCAATGTAGTAGTGTTGTACTAGAGGCCCTGAGTGTTCACCTGAAACCCTGACCCCACCATTCACTGTTCACCTGGTGAGATACAGAGGAATTCTGGCGCTGCCGGATTTGTTGGGGACTGGGGGGCAGTGGTTTGGAGGGTAGCTGTCTGTAGGTATTTTGGGGTGTTTGGTACTGCTTGATTTTTAGGTATTGACTGTAGGCAAAATATGGGAAAACTTTGCTAATTTATAGTGTTTCGACTACACGCGTTACGATATCCGACACGGTTTGCGTTCTTGGTGTAGTTTGCTGCATTTAGGTTTGATTTAGAATGTCGCTACACTCGTTAGCTACTAGGCGAACACTTGAGAGTTGTTGGAGACGGTGCGTCGATCAAAACGTAGTTTGTATGTATTATTGAACGGTTTCTAAGTTGCACTTGTTATGTTTTGTGTGATATTAGTGTAGGGTTCCTAGGCACACTAATGAGGTCTCACAAGGCATCAACCATGCCAATTTCAAATTTTACAAGTGCCGAGAAACCCTAATACGGATCGTTAACTAGATTTTTAGGTGAAACAAGCAACTAGTTAACAACTTAACTAAAAGTTGAACGGAAATAAAACCTTTGTAGATCCGGTCCTCCACCTCCATAGCTCCGTGATGAGGTCCCCTCGCTGCGATCATCGGATCTCGGGCTCTAGCGTCGGCTTCATCGGAGAAATGGACGGGCTAGGTCGTCGACTTCGATGCCGAAGATGATCTACGTCGAGGCAACACAAGATCGAGCTCCAACTTCACCAAGCCATGAAACTTGTGAAGAAAACACCCTATACTACTTGGCAAGTGGTAGAGGATGAAGAAATAGGAAGTGGGTTCACTTTAGAATTGGATTTCTCACTCTTTTTGTCAAGGCACCATTGTTGGTAGCAAGCTTCTTCACCTTGAAGAAGAAGAAGAAGAAGAAGATCATATGATAAGTGTTAGGTAAAATATAAAATAAAAAGATACTTATCATATTGCAACCATAGTTAGGTGTAGAGAATAAACCAAGGTTAGGTGAATGGTTAGGTTAGGCAAAGAAACAAAAATGGTTGAACTTTTTCAAAGCTTCATGAAGCTTCAACTAGAATACAAATCAAGCCACCATTTTTCCTTTTGCCAAAAAGAATGAATAAATAAATAAATAAGCAAATAAATCAAGTGAAACCCTAACCATTGACCAACCATGGTTTAAACCAAACATACACCCAAACTAGCATGTATCATCAAACATGATACAATCTTGTGCACAAAAATATATCATATACACAATGTGCATATCAAGTGAGAAAATCCATCTTAAGTGAACAAATACTAGTTAATGCAAAGTAATATATCAAATATATAATTATGCATTAAATCATCAAATCAACACTTGATTTAACGATCCGGTCATATCGCATATGACCGACTAATATCCAATGTATCGATTTATCGAATCAATCATTGATTCGATAACTAGGTTATTTCGCATACAACCAATCGATACATTCATCGCGAGAATAGAATACGGTATCACATACACGCATTATTCTCGGTCCCGCACATATCTCATATGCGCTCCTATTTCGTTTCGCTTGAGCCAGGAAACCTCTGTGTAGGACTCTAAAGACTCATCAATACGCCGGCAGCAGATGATGATCATATCAAACACCCACAAACCGCAAGCGGTCTGCTAAACGTAAAGGCCACCCGGGTATTGAGCGATCAGAAGATCGACGAGCAAGCCCGCTCACACTCCTGTGAATCCAACCAGTAACACTTACCGTACAGTCCGGTCTCGTCGTCTGATATGTCGCATATCTCACCTAGGGGTGGTAAACGTCAGACCCCAATAGCTCGATAAGTCGTGTCGATATGAGGTATATAACAGTTCGAGAAACTACTGGTAACACTTACCAGTAAATCTCAGCAATCCTGGCCAGGGATTTCCGGTTATAGCCAATCGAACACAGCGCAACATCAACTCCCTATACCGGGAGAGACGAATCCCCTCCTATCGCTCATTGCCTCCATGTGATTCGGGACTGTAGCCAAAAACCACCGTTTTGCACGCCCTCTTGGACGTGGTAAGGTGGAAATCAAAGCACAGTAGGAATCACACAAGACTCTATGACGATCTCGGGTCAATAGACTACTCTGTACCAGTGTCACCAGAGAACTGCCATCTGACGTAAGGTATAATACCATCTGGGAGTTCTCGGCGAGTCCATCCAGTGTACCCAGTCTCCACTGAGCACCCGTATATCATCTCTGATGTCAAACACCAATGGATATGGGATCATCCATCGCCTATCTGTATGGGTCGAGAAGGTATACGCTAGTCTACTCTGGTATATCGATGCCCCGTCTCGATACACCCACGACTAGGGACCTTGAAGGATGTACTTATGGACTACCATGTCCCCACTAGTATGATCCGCATCATAGTCCAGGTAGTCAAGTACACATCCTAAGGGCTTTACCAACATGTAACAGAGAGACAATCAATGTACACGTTAAGGTAAAGAGTAACCAGATAGCATACTATCATGTCGAGCAAGAAAGTCCTCCCTATATATGTCCCAGCATCCACTACAATATACATCCAATGTACAGTAATGGCCTCTAGGGCATATATATAACTAACAATCTCCCACTTGCACTAGGGCCATCTGATAGCAGTGGTTGTAGTATCTCATACTCAACCATCCCATAAAAGTCTCTCTCTGGGAAAAGGCCTTTGTGAGTGGATCCGCCGTGTTGTCCTCTGAGTCTACTCTCCTAACCTTGATCACCCTGGAGATCAACCATCTGCATGATCAGGTGATACTGCCTTAGAATATGTCTGGATCACTGATGGGACGGGTGTTCCTTGGCATATGCCACAACTCCATTGTCACACAATGGGAGGAACGAAGTTCATCTCATGAACTAATATACACCCAGACTGCCTCTTTGGTAGCATCTTAAGTAGCGATGTATCCAGCCTTTATCGTCTAGTATGCCACGGTATCTAGCTTGGAACTCTTCCAACATACCGTCCCTTTACTGAGGGTAAAGACAATGCCTGTGACTGACATTCAGTCGTCCTTATTACTCTGGAACCTTTCCAGTGATTCTCCCCAGAATCAATTGATACCATCACACTACAACTAGTGAGAATCCTAACATCCATTTAGATCTATCTCATAGATCCAAAATCCAGGATTTAGGAGGTATCATTTTGATCCTATATGGAGAATCATTGTGATAAGCGGAGATTGACCGAGCGTAGCATAGGAAACTCCTTTCTTATCAAGAGTATGTCATCCACGTACTCTACGAGGATCACCACCATACTCCCTACTACCTTTTTGTATATACAAGGTTCATCTACCATTTTGATGAAGTCAAACTTTTTGACAACTACATCAAAACAGACGTTCCAACTCCGCGATGTCTGCTTTATCCTATAAAGCATCTTGTACACGTTTCCGCTGCTCCCACTGTCTACGAAGCCCTCTGGCTGTGTACTTATAGACGCACTCTTCTAAAACACCATCTAAAAAAGCAGTCATGGCACCCAACCGCCAGATATCGTAGTCATGGTATGTAGCCGTGGCAAGTAGGATCTGGATGGACTTAAGCATAGCCACTGGAAAAGGTTTCATCATTATCCACGCCTGGTTGATGACGAAAGCCTTTAACAAGTCTTGCTTTGAAAGTCTCAACTTTTCCACCTACACCAAGTAATCTTCTCAAGATATACTTGCTCCTGATGGGGATTTAACCCTTCAGATATAGCAACCAAAGTCCATACTTTGTTGGTGTACATGGATTCCATCTCAGATCGCTAAGCATCCAGCCATTCTCGTAGAGTCTTACTCCTGATGGCCAGCTCGAAACTAGTTGGGTCATCATCCCATGATGCAATCCTCGCTCCCACTGTCATAGAGAAACCGAAGTAGCTCTCAGGTGGGTGAGGAACCCTACTAGATCGGCGGAGAGGCTGAGGTTCGTTGGTTACTATTGAATCCTTTGGTTCTACCAAATCTTCAGCTGCAGTTTGTATAGCTGGAACCTTTCCAGTTCTACATAACTGACCTTGCCTCGAGCTTGTCCCGATTTTGCTTTTAGACATAGGCCGGACAACCCCAAATCTTAACTAGCTTAAGACATGGGCTCTTCCCATACCATATTTCATATGGAGTGGTAGGCTGTGATCTGATTCGAACCCTATTTAATAGGTATGCAGCTTCTCAAGCGCATAACTCCCAAAAGGAAACAGGTAACTCAGTAGTACTCATCATAGAGTGCACCATATCGAATAGGGTGCAACTGCTCCCCCCCGATATACCATCGTGCTATGGTGTATACGGAGGAGTAATGCTGAGAGAATCTCATTCTCCTTTAGAATAGTCAAGGAATTTCGTACTCAAGTATTCTCCTCCTTGATCTCATCAAAGGACATAATACTTATACCCGTGTTTTGGTTCTCTACTTCTAAATCATATTCTGTGAATATCTCAAAAGGTTCGGACTTGTGTTTCAACATGAACATATGTCTGAATCTTGAGAGATCATCAGAGAATGTAATGAAGTACAAAGAACCGGTCTTGGCATGTGTAGACTGGGGACCTTTATACATCAACAAGTATCATCCCAAGAGTTCACTATCTCTTTCTCTGTTTCCAGTAAACAGAGCTATGGTTATCTTATCTCTGTGACATGACTGGCAAGTTTCACAAGATGTAAATTCAAACAGATTTAAATATGCATCTAAATGTAACTTCAGTCAGTCGGGTCGTATTGATATGACCTTGTCTACAATACCTCAAGAAGGATTCGTTCAGTTCTGAACACTTTCTCTTATGTGTGTTCTGTATACCAAGAACTGTAGTTTGATTTAGAACATCAATGCTTTTAGATAACGTGCCTGATCCGATCAACTTTTGATATAGGAAATGTTCAAAACATTACCCAACAATACAAAATTTTATCGTTTCTTTACTAATAAAGAGACAGATATGATTTTGCATATCAGGTTCGGTATCTAATAACATTCGTTCAGAATCAATGTATTGGTAATACAGGGTGACAGTGACCAACAGACTTGGCTGCAACACTTGCCCCGTTTTCTGCCTCATGAAACTTATCACCCGTTCTCAGTTCTTTACCTATCTGTAGCCCATGTAACAAATTACATATGCGGGATCCTGATCTGGTATCACATACCCAGGACGTAAAGAATACTGAGAAACAGTTCTGTATAATGAACACACCCGAAGATGATGCATCAGCATGCACTCTCTTCGTTTGGGCGGCATGGGAATTCTGGTAATCCCCAATTTCCTGCTCTGTCTTATAACAATTATAAGTTGGAGCGGGACCAACGTTTCCCAGCTCAGTATAACAAGCGGGTTCGGTCAAATATCCATATTATTATCTTGATTAAGGCGTGATATAGTCGCTACCTGGGGAGAGAGAGAAGAAAACACTCAGCGTGCGCTCTTGCAAGATCAGATTGGTTATTATTTTATCTAATCAGGATGGCTCCCACTGCTTTTTATCAAATCTTCCTTCAAACCCTAAAAGGAAAGACTAGCCGGGATTAATTACACACTACAAGTTCGCCAATCTTTCAGCCAGGCCAGTGTCGGTACTTTGAGGGAGGTCCCCCGTGCTTTCGCACGAACCTAATTAATGTAAACCTCGTTTTCCCAGAGGCGTAACCTCGTTAACACCTTTCTAGACACCTACTTGATCGGCTAATTGTAATGTGTAAAACTCTCCCAGGAGTAACAATTACTCGCAGTGGGTATCGGGATCCAACTATCTCATAGAAGGTATGCAATCTCATTGCAAATTTCAGCACTTGAAATTCCCGATAATATTTTGCCCCTAGTGTCCTATGACCTTGACGGAGGTCAACAAACCATAGGCTACTAGTCAAGTTCAACCCGTCATTTTTTGATCGAATTAAACCCACCCGCACGACCCTTGACGGAGGTCAACAAGGCCGCACGACTACCCTAATCCAATCTGCATCATATGGATAAGCAGATAAATACTAGTTAGCTACCGCACACTACGCCTTGACGGAGGTCAACAAACGTAGCACGAATACTAAGTAGGACTTATCTGAAATGACGGAGGGCTACGACAGGTTTTTCAGAAAACCTAATGCGTAATGAACTTGATATCGTTGTAGAATCAAATGATTTTAAAATGGAGTGTTTTTGAGGCTTTTCTAGTTTTGCTAAAGGGGTCACTCCCGGTGAAGGGATCGTCGGCCCTTTTCTCGTCAAATGAGGTGCGGGATATATCATATATATCACTGTGAAAAGCAGAAACTATAAAAGCTATCAAAAGACAAACCGAGTGTGTAGTATCTGCCAGTTATCGCTAAAGGGGTCACTCCCGGTGAAGGGATCATCGGCCCTTTCCTCATCAAATAAGGTGCAGGATATATCATATATACCGCTGTGCAAAGCAAGAACTGTAGCTACCTGTTTTATTTTTGAAATTCGATTCTACAACATCTTTAGGTTTCTTTTACTTTCATTAATCATATTAATGAAGTCCCATCATTTAAGTACCTAAACATCACAGATAAATACGACGTTCACTTATGCCATCCGCATTCGCCTCGATGTCCCCTCGTGCACCGTTAGGTTAGGTAACTAACGACAGAGCGGGGCAGGGCTAGCGTGGGTGTAAAACATAAGTAACGCCTATATAATATATCATATATACTATATACTGTATCTATCACAGAACATCACATGATCACATCACAGATATCGCAGCAGAAGAAACATATGAAATATTGGATGTACTAAGACGTCCGTGTTTTCAATACGAGCCAGTATAAAACACGGATTCCACGGTCGCGATGAATAGCCAAACCCACACCCCTAGACCCCTACGAGAGTGGCAAGTAACCCTACCAATTCTAGAGTTAGGAGACCCGGACTCGACTCCTCGAGTTGGTCTCCCACTGGACTCCAGAACCCGGTTACTTATGCCCTCCTCCTTGGGTCTATCCTAGTGCGGAAAAGTAAATAATATACAAAAGGTGACATCTTCCGCAACATGGAAGTGCCCCAATAAAAGAATATTACATACAAGTTTTTTACATGAATGAAAATGAAAAACACTCATCTCACATAAAAACCTCCGGCTATTCAAACACGACGATCCAATATAACATATCCAGCAACACATAACATCACATGTCATCAACGTAAGTAAACATGCGTATCCCAATTGTCGTTGACATATAGCAACGAAACCGGTGATATCACATTTTACACTTACGGTCACAGAAAAGAAAGTGTAAAACTACAACAGTTGGAATCCGCAACCTCCATAGACATCGCATGCCTAATCAAATGAATTACTTAGACATCGCATGCCTAACAATTATAAACCCCGCATTTTAGTCTCATTATCGAAAACTCTTTTCAATATCAAGTCGGGCAATTCAACAAGATTCCCGACATCCTGATCGAATGCTCGTCGCAAACTTTAGTAGGCGTCCGCATCCCCGACGCCGTCGACGAAATGCACCAAGGCGGAACACCGCTGCCGCGAGCACCCGAACGGATTCTTTCGGCGACGGGGTTCTCCTACAGTCACTTGGTCGGGGCTATGGGGCGTAGCTGTCTATTAAGTTTACCGGTGAGTATCCGCGTACTCTACGTGATTGCGACGGACTTTTGATCACATCAAAATTCCGTGGCAACCGATCAAGTGAGACTAAAGTGCTATGTTTATAACATTCATGTTAGTTATCTCATAACTATTTGTGAATTCCAAATATTGTATCACATTCCGGATAAATAAAATATGTTAAACTTTCCGATCGAACAATCGAACACCCAAGTTTTCCCGAAACAGATCAACACATAAAATAAGTTTAAAAACATTCACTTCGTGCCTCAGTAGCAACGGTCCAGCCGTAGAAGGGTCAAGCCAACGCCTCACATGTGGCACGCCGTACTGCCCCAAACCCTAAGGTTCAAAGGGCAGTTCAAGACGGTCACATAATCGAGTTAAGGTTTGTTGTCTTCTAGAGGGTCCATCGCGTTACTTGCACTACTTAGAACGTCTTTAAACCACGGAAAAATCCAACACTTCGAAATTTTCCGGCAGGGGGAAAAAGTGGGTATTTATATCCGGTCGAACTTTTTAACATATTCTAAAAATATCCGGAAAAGCATACAGACAAAATTAGACAATCTGATCGAAACACCGAGTCCCCAATACAACCCAGAAAACTCAACTCTTGAGTTCAGATTAAAAATTCCCAGGAAAACCAGCACTGCAAAATAAGAATTACTGTGCAAAGTTCTTTGAACAAGGATACCTTTCGGCCGTGGAACCGCCGCACAAGCCATGCTTGTGCCGCGGAACCGTGGCGATTTGATGGATTTAGGCCGTCGAATTTCACAGTAACTCTTACAATCTCCTGCTGAATTTTCTGCATATTTTGAATCCTCAAAAATCCCCGATTTCAAAAAATGTACAGAGAGCATATTTGTGTTAGGGTTTCGGTTCGATCGGACTTCTAACTCCGTCTACGCATCGCCTAAGGCTCTAGCTAGGCTCTGATACCACTGTAGGGTTCCTAGGCACACTAATGAGGTCTCACAAGGCATCAACCATGCCAATTTCAAATTTTACAAGTGCCGAGAAACCCTAATACGGATCGTTAACTAGATTTTAAGGCAAAACAAGAAACTAGTTAACAACTTAACTAAGAGTTGAACGGAAATACAACCTTTGTATTGTAAGTCGATGTTCTACACCCCAATACTTGTGGGGAGGCGGAATTTTCAAAAACGAACTTGTTTGGTGAACAAACATCGACTAACCTCTTGAATCGAAGCTAAACGATAACTAACCAAACATATAGTTGTTCTAAACTACTATGCTTAGGGATTATACCTATCGAACCAAGTCCTTCGTCTTTACGATCTCCTCGTCCTCCTCGGCCTTCTCTTTGTAGTAGACGATCCACCCGAGAGCAAAACTCCAAGCTTAGCCTCTAAACTTGAGGCAACTAACCTTCTTGGATTGCTAATCAAAGAAGATAGATTGAGATAGAGTGATGGTTATGGATTGTTTAGTCTAACTAATCCTAGATCTCAACACATGAGGGGTGAGGATTAGTCTTTGAAGAGAGTGAGCTTGAGGAGAGAGAATGTGAATAATATTATGAAGTGAGAATAGTAAGTTATCATAATATAAATGAAGCATTCTCTTTTATCAAGAAAAGAAAATAAGTGATGAATAAGCATGCTTCACAAATATCTAATGGTGATTCATTGTCATGAGTCATTAAGCATTTATGATGCATTAATGACCATGATGAATCACTCTCATGACTCACTAATCTCATTCAATGTATATGCCACCTAAACCTCCTTAGTCACCATCTTCTAGAAGCTTCTCGCGTAATTACGAGAACGCCCCTCCGATCCGTAAAAATACGGAAAAACTTTAGACTGTATAAATCCAATAACCGGATACCAGTAACTGGCTTAAACCAAAGCCGACTGGTAAAAACTGTCCAAACGACGTAAGTGTGTAAACACACATATGTGTCCGAACCCTTTGTCGTAAAACCATACGACCTCTATATCGTTTCGCCTGGAGTAGGAAACTCTCTGTGTGGGACTCTAGAGACTCGATTACTACGCTGGCAGTGGGTTTAACCACAGACCGCAAGCGGCACTAGCTGTACGTAACGGTCCCCAGGTAGTTGTCGATAAGAAGGCCGATGAGGAAACCCATCCGAACTCCTACTGAGCCTGCTGTGACAATCTCCATACCGTCCGGTCCGTTCGTCCAAGACTATCGCATATCGGGCCTAGGGGGGCGGCAAGCGTCAGTCCCCTAATAGCGGTATAAGTCGTGTCGGAGTTAAGCCCATTACACCTTGAGAAACTACTGGAACCTACCAGCAAATCTCGCTTGCCCTGGCCAGGGACTTTGCGTAATGGCTCTCTGACACAGCGCGATATCTACTCCCAATACCGGGAGGGACGAATCCTGTCTAACCGCCACTGCCTCCAAGTGCTCGGGACTGCACCCAACTGCTACCTGTTTGCACGACTCCTTTGAGCCGTGGTAGGGTAGCAATCTAAGAACAGTGGGACACACTCGAGGCGAAGTAGCAGTGTCAAGTCTGCGGACTATGCTGTACTCATGTCACCTGGGAACTGCTCACTGACGACTGGTATCAAACCAACCAACAGTTCCCTGTGAGTCCTGTCCGGTGTACCCATAACCTAACGAGCACCTGCATACTATCTCCAGTACGACGTACTGACGGCTGTGGGACAGACCATCTCCCCAACTGGGATGAGAAGCGTACACACTAGTCTACTCCGGAGTATCGATGCTCTGTCTCGATAATCCAACGACCAGGGACCTGAATAAGGATGTGCTTATAGACTACCCATCCCCCACTAGTGTGACTGCCATCACAACGCTGGTAGACAAGCAAGATCCTAAGAGCTCTATCAATACATACACTCACATATTAAGATAGAAAAACCAAGTAGCATACTATCATGTTTAGCAAGACTGTTATATACATGTGAATATCCCAAGCTTCCATTAAGTAATATACAAACTAGTATGATACAGTAATGGCCTTCTAGGGCATAAACACTAACAATCTCCCACTTGCACTAGGGCCATGTACTGGCATATCGTAGACCGATGATCTCGAGTAGCCTCTCGAACTGAATCTGAGGTAGGGCCTTCGTGAATGGATCAGCAATGTTCTCTTCAGAAGCAACTCTCCGAACCTCGATCTCCTGACGATCAATGATCTCCCTGATCAGGTGATACCGCCTTAAGATGTGTCTGGACTTCTGATGGGACCTTGGTTCCTTCGCTAAAGCTATAGCTCCGTTGTTGTCGCAATACAGAGGTATTGGATCAACTATGGTAGGAACCACCTGAAGTTCTGTTAGGAACTTCTTCATCCAGACTGCTTCTTTTGCGGCATCGCAAGCAGCTATATACTCCGCTTCCATCGTCGAGTCAGCAACGGTGTCCTGCTTGGAGCTCTTCCAGCACACCGCCCCTCCATTGAGGGTAAAGACATAACCCGACATGGACTTGGAATCGTCCTTATCACTCTGGAAGCCGGAATCAGCAAAGGCCTCCAACCTGAGGTCTTTTCCGCCGTAAACCAAGAACATCTCCTTAGTCCTCCTCAGGTACTTGAGAATGTTCTTTACTGCTATCCAGTGCTTCTCCCCTTGGTCTGACTGATACCGGCTTACCACGCTCAGTGCGTAAGCTACATCTGGTCTGGTACACAACATCGCATACATTATAGAGCCTACCGCAGAAGCGTAGGGTATAATAGACATGCGTTCCCTTTCCAAATCAGTCTTGGGAGACATCTCTTTGGAGAGGGTGATTCCGTGACAAGCCGGTAGATTACCGCGCTTAGAATCTTCCATACTGAATCTTTTCAGTACAGTGTCGATATACCTGGACTGCGAAAGTCCCAACATTCTTTTGGATCTATCACGATAGATCCGGATCCCCAGAATGTAAGAGGCATCACCCAGGTCTTTCATGGAGAACCTGTGTGACAAGAATCCTTTGACAGATTGTAGCATAGGAATGTCATTTCCTATCAATAGAATGTTATCCACGTACAATACGAGGAATACGACACTTCTGGCTACAACTTTACTATATATACACGGTTCATCTGGATTTTTGATAAAGTCATATTCTTTGACTGTCTCATCAAAACAGATGTTCCAACTCCGCGATGCCTGCTTTAGTCCATAAATGGACTTAAGCAGCTTGCATACTTTCCCACTGCTCCCACTCTGATTGAAACCCTCTGGCTGATCCATATAGACGCTCTCTTCTAAATTTCCATTCAGAAAAGCCGTCTTTACGTCCATTTGCCAGATTTCATAATCATGGAAGGCAGCAATAGCAAGAAGGACCCGAATGGATTTGAGCATAGCCACTGGAGAAAAAGTTTCGTCATAGTCCAAACCAGGTCTTTGACGAAAACCCTTTGCAACAAGTCTAGCCTTATAGGTTTCCACCTGTCCATCTACACCAATCTTTTTCTTGAAGATCCATTTGCATCCTATGGGTTTTACCCCATCTGGAGCAAAGTCCAAAGTCCATACTTTGTTGGTGTACATGGACTCCATTTCGGTCCGCATTGCATCTAGCCATCGTACCGAGTCGCCGCTCTGGATGGCCTGCTGGAAGTCAGTAGGTTCATCATCATCTATGATGCAATCCTCTCTATCCCCATCTATGAGAAAACCGTAGTATCTCTCAGGCGGATGAGACGGCCTACTACTCCTGCGGAGGGGTGCGGGAATGTCCTGTTCTTCTTGAACTCCTGGTTCTACCAAACTTTCAGTAGCAGTTTGTGGTTCTGGAATTTCTTCCAGTTCTATTTCGCTCCCATTTATTTCCTTTTCTAAAAACTGATTTTCCAGAAAATGGGCATTACGAGAAACAAAAACCTTTTGTTCCTCTGCGTAATAGAAATAATATCCCTTGGAGTTCTTTGGATATCCCACAAACAAACATTTTACTGATCGTGCCTCGAGCTTGTCCATATGCTGCTTTTTAACAGAAGCTGGACATCCCCAAACCTTCATATGTTGAAGATGGGGTTTCTTCCTAGTCCACATCTGATATGGAGTGGTAGGCACAGTCTTGGTAGGAGCCCTGTTCAAAAGATATGCCGCTGATTCTAGCGCATAACCCCAGAAAGATCGCGGTAACTCAGCATTACTCATCATGGATCGTACCATATCCAATAGGGTTCGATTCCGTCTCTCCGATACACCGTTGTGCTGTGGAGTGTATGGAGGAGTAAGCTGAGAGAGAATTCCTTTCTCTTTTAGGTAACCTAGGAACTCGGCACTTAAGTATTCTCCACCTCGATCAGATCTTAGTGTCTTAATACTTTTGCCGGTTTGGTTTTCTACTTCATTCTTATACTCTTGGAATTTCTCAAAAGCCTCGGATTTATGTTTCATCAGATAAATGAATCCGTATCTTGAGTAATCATCCGTGAAAGTAATGAAATAGGAAAAACCACCTCTTGCATGTGTAGACATCGGACCGCATACATCGCTGTGTATGAGTCCTAAGAGCTCGCTCGCTCTTACTCCTTGTCCAGTAAATGGAGTCTTTGTCATCTTTCCTTTGAGACAAGATTGACAAGTGTCATAAGTTTGATATTCGAACGAGTCCAAATATCCTTCTCTATGCAACTTAGTCAACCTTCTCTCATTGATGTGACCCAGTCTACAATGCCATAAGAAAGCTTTATTTAAATCTGGAGACTTTCTTTTTAGTGTGTTCTGGACATTGAAAATTTGGAGTTGGTTTAAAACATATATACCGTTATTTAGGGTACCGGACCCAATCAAACCATGATTAAGGTGGATGTTGACAACATCTCTTACAAACGTGAAATCATAACCTTTATTTGATAACAAGGAAACTGATATGATATTACACGTTAAACTTGGTACAAAATAACAGTTATGTAAAACCAAAATGTGTCCACTCGTCAATCCTAGGTGATAATCCCCGACGGACGCAGCTCCCACGCTAGCTCCGTTAGCAACCTTTAGGGTCATATCACCTTCCTTCAGCACTCTACGGTTTCTCAGTGCCTGCAATGAATTGCAAATATGAGATCCTGATCCGGTATCCAATACCCAGGAAGTAGAGTTGATCGACAGACAATTCTCAATTACAAACACACCTGAAGTCGAAGCCACAGCTTGCTTCGGTTCCTGGTTCTTGGCGTTCCACGCCTTGCAATCCTTCTTCCAGTGCCCTTTCCTGTGACAATGGAAGCACTCATCCTGGCCCACTACCGGTACCGCAAACTTTTTCTTTCCCTTCCCTCCCACCTTACTAACACCTCCTCTAGGTTTGGGTGCGGCCTTCTTCTTCCTTCCTTTGGCCCTAGCCTTGGACCCGGAAGAAGATGCACCGCCAACAAACATAGCGGGTGTTTCCCTTGCCTTCTGCAAGGTGCCCTCTGCACTCCTTAACATGTTCAGGAGTTCCGCAAGTTCAACTTCTTTTCCTTGAAGGTTGAAGTTGAGGATAAACTGGGCGTAGGTGGGAGGAAGGGACTGGAGAATAAGGTCTGTATAGAGCTCATTATCCAAAGTCGTCCCAAGGTCTGCGAGCTCTTCAATATAGCCGATCATCTTTAGGACATGTTCACCTACCGATGACCCGACAGCCAACCTAGCTCGAAACAAGTTCTTAGAGGTCTCGTATCTTGCTATACGAGATTGCTCTCCATAAAGTTCCTTTGTATGGAGAAATATGCCATCTAGGGACATATCCTCGTGCCTCCTCTGATGTTCATTGTTCATTGAGGCAAGCACGATGCACTTGGCTTTCGCGCAATCTAAATCCCAGGTTTTGCGGATTTCCTTATCCGCATTGCTGGATTTGGGACCAGGGACAGCAGGTGCCGTAGCGGTGAGGATGTACCCCAATCTGTCATAGGTCAAAGCCATTTTGACATTCCGCAGCCAATCTTTATAGTTTGGCCCTGTCAGTATATTTTTCTCTAAAAGTAACTTAAGTCCAGTCATTTTCAGGGTCGCTGCAATTAGGAGAGAGAGAAGAAAACTCTTTAGCATGATGCTCTTGCAAGTTTAGAGTGGTTTTTAGTTTATCTAAACTGGATGGCTCCCACTGTTTCTCGAATTCTTCCTCAAACCATAAAAGAAGAATTAGCCAGGACTATTCTCACTGTACAATACTTGCTTAACCGTTCAGCCAGGCTGGTGTCGGTACTTCGAGGGAGGTTTTCCAACGCTTTCGCGAAGTTCCTTAATTAAATAACCTCTTTTCTCTGGGGGCGTAACCCCGCTGACACTTTTCTGGACACCAACTTGGTTTATAGCATTGATCGTTAAGTGACGAATATCCTGATAAGTAGCATATACTCACAGTAGGATCGGGATCCAAATATCATCGTATGATAATGTTGAAGGAGTGCTACCAACATTCATCAAACTCCAAATGGTATGCATTTCTTTGCAAATTTCAGTTTCTTTAGAAATTCCCGATATAAGTTTTTGCCCCATGCTCTTATGACCTTGGCTTTGGTCAAAATGTCATAAGTCACACGTCAAGTTCTACCCGTCATTATCTTGTCAATTTGAACCCATCCGTATATACCCCTGACTTTGGTCAAATGGTAATACGACTGTCCCAAACCAACTCATCTATCTTATGCAACAAATGAAAACCCAGTAGCTACCAAACACTATGCCTTGACTTTGGCCAAAATGCATAGCTTGAATACTACTGAATACCCAAATGAAATGACGGAGGGCTACGAATGGTTTTGGCGAAACCGTGAACGTAGTGAACTTGATATAATCGAAGGAACCTGATAGCTTTTAAAAGGAGTTGTTAAGTCTCCGCATTTTAAAAATATCTGTTTTAAAATTAACCGAGTGGTTTCTTTTAAATTGTTCCAACGATTTAAACTTTTGGTTTGTTTTTCTTTGCATTATAGATAATGCGTCCCATCATTAACCTATCATTGCAGAAAACAACGAAAATACAACGTCCTCTTATGCCATCCGCATTCGCCACGGGGTCCCGTCATCACCCGTTAGGTTACTTAACTAACGACAGAGCGGGGGCTGGGCTAGCGCGGGTGTAAAACATAAGTGACGTCTAAATAGCTATCATATATATAGATATTTTACATTCGTCTGACGCAATGATATACATTCCAGAACACAGATGAACTTAATTGGATTTGCAAGCAATCCGTATTTCTTTTGAGCCTGCAAGAAAAGACGGATAACACAGTTGTGATGAATAGCCATTACCCCACCCTCGACCCCTACGGGTACGGCAAACTACCCTCCCGGCAGTTTGTGCACCCCACCTTGGGTCAGTCCTAGGAGCAGAAACAGTAAAATGAAATAATACAACGGTGGCTACAATCGCAACCTGGATGTGCCCCGCAAAAATAATATTACAACAAATTACATTTACAACAAATGAATTAAATAATAACCCATTGCATAACCCCGGCTATACACCACAACAGTCCAATACGGTTCATATACACAAACAGATAAAACCATTACAGAAATGTGCAACCCCCTGCCAACCGACATACTAGCAGTCAGGGGAGGTTTACGAACACATTAAACAATCACAGATATAATCCAATATGCAAATACTGTACAATTTCGATCGATTAAACATCTTTAATATTGCTCCAAAAACTGCTCTGTAAACTGGAAACCTGAGCAAAATTAAAATATTCCAGAAAACACCAAATACCAGAGAGGACCCACACATGAAAAATGAGTCCATGACTCGGCAACTCGGCCGCGGAACAGCGGCGGATCGGGAGGGATCCGCCGCGCTTCCACGGCTCTTTAGCCGATTCATGGGCTTAAATTTCATGGGTGTTCTCCTGGACCCTTTTCAAGCTTTCTGAGCAACCCTGAAAAATTTTTGGACTTCATTTAAATTTCGACAGAAACTTGACAATTTTAGGGTTTTCCGGCTTCGTTTTTCCGTTCGAAATTCGTACAAATTTGCAATTAAGTTATTTATTGTTTAGCGAGGCTCTGATACCACTGTGAGTCGATGTTCTACACCCCAATACTTGTGGGGAGGCGGGATTTTCAAAAACGAACTTGTTTAGTGAACAAACATCGACTAACCGCTTGAATCGAAGCTAAACGATAACTAACCAAACATATAGTTGTTCTAAACTACTATGCTTAGGGCTTATACCTATCGAACCAAGTCCTTCGTCTTTACGATCTCCTCGTCCTCCTCGGCCTTCTCTTTGTAGTAGACGATCCACCCGAGAGCAAAACTCCAAGCTTAGCCTCTAAACTTGAGGCAACTAACCTTCTTGGATTGCTAATCAAAGAAGATAGATTGAGATAGAGTGATGGTTATGGATTGTTTAGTCTAACTAATCCTAGATCTCAACACATGAGGGGTGAGGATTAGTCTTTGAAGAGAGTGAGCTTGAGGAGAGAGAATGTGAATAATATTATGAAGTGAGAATAGTAAGTTATCATAATATAAATGAAGCATTCTCTTTTATCAAGAAAAGAAAATAAGTGATGAATAAGCATGCTTCACAAATATCTAATGGTGATTCATTGTCATGAGTCATTAAGCATTTATGATGCATTAATGACCATGATGAATCACTCTCATGACTCACTAATCTCATTCAATGTATATGCCACCTAAACCTCCTTAGTCACCATCTTCTAGAAGCTTCTCGCGTAATTACGAGAACTCCCCTCCGATCCGTAAAAATACGGAAAAACTTTAGACTGTATAAATCCAATAACCGGATACCAGTAACTGGCTTAAACCAAAGCCGACTGGTAAAAACTGTCCAAACGACGTAAGTGTGTAAACACACATATGTGTCCGAACCCTTTGTCGTAAAACCATACGACCTCTATATCGTTTCGCCTGGAGTAGGAAACTCTCTGTGTGGGACTCTAGAGACTCGACTACTACGCTGGCAGTGGGTTTAACCACAGACCGCAAGCGGCACTAGCTGTACGTAACGGTCCCCAGGTAGTTGTCGATAAGAAGGTCGATGAGGAAACCCATCCGAACTCCTACTGAGCCTGCTGTGACAATCTCCATACAGTCCGGTCCGTTCGTCCAAGACTATCACATATCGGGCCTAGGGGGCGGCAAGCGTCAGTCCCCTAATAGCGGTATAAGTCGTGTCGGAGTGAAGCCCATTACACCCTGAGAAACTACTGGAACCTACCAGCAAATCTCGCTTTCCCTGGCCAGGGACTTTGCATAATGGCTCTCTGACACAGCGCGATATCTACTCCCAATACCGGGAGGGACGAATCCTGTCTAACCGCCACTGCCTCCAAGTGCTCGGGACTGCACCCAACTGCTACCTGTTTGCACGACTCCTTTGAGCCGTGGTAGGGTAGCAATCTAAGAACAGTGGGACACACTCGAGGCGAAGTAGCAGTGTCAAGTCTGCGGACTATGCTGTACTCATGTCACCTGGGAACTGCTCACTGACGACTGGTATCAAACCAACCAACAGTTCCCTGTGAGTCCTGTCCGGTGTACCCGTAACCTAACGAGCACCTGCATACTATCTCCAGTACGACGTACTGACGGCTGTGGGACAGACCATCTCCCCAACTGGGATGAGAAGCGTACACACTAGTCTACTCCGGAGTATCGATGCTCTGTCTCGATAATCCAACGACCAGGGACCTGAATAAGGATGTGCTTGTAGACTACCCAGCCCCCACTAGTGTGACTGCCATCACAACGCTGGTAGACAAGCAAGATCCTAAGAGCTCTATCAATACGTACACTCACATATTAAGATAGAAAAACCAAGTAGCATACTACCATGTTTAGCAAGACTGTTATATACATGTGAATATCCCAAGCTTCCATTAAGTAATATACAAACTAGTATGATACAGTAATGGCCTTCTAGGGCATAAACACTAACATGTAGATCCGGTCCTCCACCTCCATAGCTCCATGATGAGGTCCCCTCGCTGCGATCATCGGATCTCGGGCTCTAGCGTCGGCTTCATCGGAGAAATGGGCAGGCTAGGTCGTCGACTTCGATGCCGAAGATGATCTACGTCGAGGCAACACAAGATCGAGCTCCAACTTCACCAAGCCATGAAACTTGTGAAGAAAACACCCTATACTACTTGGCAAGTGGTAGAGGATGAAGAAATAGGAAGTGGGTTCACTTTAGAATTAGATTTCTCACTCTTTTTGTCAAGGCACCATTGTTGGTAGCAAGCTTCTTCATCTTGAAGAAGAAGAAGAAGAAGATCATATGATAAGTGTTATGTAAAATATAAAATAAAAAGATACTTATCATATTGCAACCATAGTTAGGTGTAGAGAATAAACCAACGTTAGGTGAATGGTTAGGTTAGGCAAAGAAACAAAAATGGTTTAACTTTTTCAAAGCTTCATGAAGCTTCAACTAGAAAACAAATCAAGCCACCATTTTTCCTTTTGCCAAAAAGAATGAATAAATAAATAAATAAGCAAATAAATCAAGTGAAACCCTAACCATTGACCAACCATGGTTTAAACCAAACATACACCCAAACTAGCATGTATCATCAAACATGATACAATCTTGTGCACAAAAATATATCATATACACAATGTGCACATCAAGTGAGAAAATCCATCTTAAGTGAACAAATACTAGTTAATGCAAAGTAATATATCAAATATATAATTATGCATTAAATTATCAAATCAACACTTGATTTAACGATCCAGTCATATCGCATATGACCGACTAATATCCAATGTATCGATTTATCGAATCAATCCTTGATTCGATAACTAGGTTATATCGCATACAACCAATCGATACATTCATCGCGAGAATAGAATACAGTATCACATACACGCATTATTCTCGGTCCTGCACATATCTCATATGCGCTCCTATTTTGTTTCGCTTGAGCCAGGAAACCTCTGTGTAGGACTCTAAAGACTCGTCAATACGCCGGCAGCAGATGATGATCATATCAAACACCCACAAGCCGCAAGCGGTCTGCTAAACGTAACGGCCACCCGGGTATTGAGCGATCAGAAGATCGACGAGCAAGCCCGCTCACACTCCTGTGAATCCAACCAGTAACACTTACCGTACAGTCCGGTCTCGTCGTCTGATATGTCGCATATCTCGCCTAGGGATGGTAAACGTCAGACCCCAATAGCTCGATAAGTCGTGTCGATATGAGGTCTATAACAGTTCGAGAAACTACTGGTAACACTTACCAGTAAATCTCAGCAACCCTGGCCAGGGATTTCCGGTTATAGCCAATCGAACACAGCGCAACATCAACTCCCTATACCGGGAGAGACGAATCCCCTCCTATCGCTCATTGCCTCCATGTAATTCGGGACTGTACCTAAAAACCACCGTTTTGCACGCCCTCTTGGACGTGGTAAGGTGGAAATCAAAGCACAGTGGAAATCACACAAGATTCTATGACGATTTCGGGTCAACAGACTACTCTGTACCAGTGTCACCAGAGAACTGCCATCTGACGTAAGGTATAATACCATCTGGGAGTTCTCAGCGAGTCCGTCCAGTGTACTCAGTCTCCACTGAGCACCCGTATATCATCTCTGATGTCAAACACCAATGGATATAGGATCATCCATCGCCCATCTGTATGGGTCGAGAAGGTATACGCTAGTCTACTCAGGTATATCGATACCTCGTCTCGATACACCCACGACTAGGGACCTTGAAGGATGTACTTATGGACTACCATGTCCCCACTAGTATGATCCGCATCATAGTCCAGGTAGTCAAGTACACATCCTAAGGGCTTTACCAACATGTAACAGAGAGACAATCAATGTACACGTTAAGGTAAAGAGTAACCAGATAGCATACTATCATGTCGAGCAAGAAAGTCCTCCCTATATATGTCCCAGCATCCACTACAATATACATCCAATGTACAGTAATGGCCTCTAGGGCATACATATAACTAACAATTAGGAGCGAGTGCGGGGACTTCGGATGCTATAAAGAAGGGAAAGCAGGTGGTTGGATTTACCTAACTCGAGATCATCGGCAAGTAGATTTAACATCTACGGGGAAATCTCCCGTATGGCGTTAAGCGTCGAGTGCTAGATATGATATTATAGCCACATGTTATATGCATATGAGTTGATTGTGCATGAGCATCATTGCATACCATTACTCGTTATGCCTTGACTTAGTACCCATTGGACACTGCACCTTTACTGACGGTTCATGTTACACGAGAACTAAATTATATGCTACACACACACGATTAGTAATTTCCATGACACGTACAACATATACACATATGTGGTATTCTATTCTTTATTGACATTGAGACGTTGATTCTTGTTCTATTGCGCATATGAAATGCATCATGCATACATACCTACATGTATACATACATACCTTGCTATAGCTAGATATACACCTTATATGATGTTGCATTTGATTTTGGAGAATGTGGGAACCACATGATATTATTTAAAAACTGGATTCATTTAAAAGAGCTGTTTTCCCTTGATATGCTCATATTACTATTCTATGACGCATACATCATATTTCATGGATTTACGCATTGAGATACGGATTTCATATGATTTATGGATTTGAGAACTATGGTGATATTTCAAGAAAGTATGCATTGTTTTGAAAACCCGGTTTCTCTTGATATGATATTTCGATGCGTCCACCATGAGTTTTCTCGGTTCTGAGATTGTGTTAGAAACCCGATTCGAGGAGATGGATGATTCGTTTATGGGTTCATGGTGGACCCGGTATGGTACCCCGGGGCATGAAAGGTATGTTGTGCAGTAGACGATGAGCCTGGTAGAGGGACCACTACCTACCGGTGATAGTTTGGACCCGGCGGTTATCCGGAGGATACCGACCGGAGTCATGAAATGGATATGGGCCGATCCGGATTGACGGAGCCCGAGTTATGCGGATTTACGTGTCGATGTTGGACACGGGTTTTCATGATGTTTCGAGTGTCGATGTTGGGCACTCAGGTTCCATGAGATTTATGGATATGAGGGCCGATCAGAGTGACGGCGCCTGAGGTATTGGGATTTCGGGTGTCGTTGATGGACACCGGGTTTTTCCATGTTGATGATTCATTAATGATGTTGTCTTTTATCCCACACTCAGGATTTATTAGATATGCATTATTTCATGTAGTTGTAGTACCCTGATGGTGTACCTTGACCATGATTGTTGCATATCCAAATTGCCATACTTATGCCATCAGATTACATGTGATAGATTATCGCTGTTCGTGCATACCTGCGATTATCTGTATGATGTTACTTACTATTCACGAGTTGGCAACTCACCCCCGTTGTGCCACAGTGTTTTACAGGCTTGACCCTCAGAGTAGTCGCGGCAGGGCTTCTTATTATATCTATTTCAGCGGATGCTGCTATGGTCGGCTGTGAGGCCTTTTGCTATAGGTGGGTTTGCGGTTATCCGATTATATCCATTGTATATCTCATTGTATCTAGTACTCTCCATCTACCACTTTCATGGATTGACTTAGAGACGAGTTTGTGAGGACCGATATTGTATATTTTGTGACTCTAGGTGTTGTGCTCGTGTGAGCCGGCCTTCATTATGTAGTTTTACCTCTTTATGCTGTTTTTCATTAAATTGTCTATTTCTTCGTTATGGCGTCGTATATATGCTTATGGTGGTTGTTTCCGCCTTTGGGCGTGATTTTTTCCCGTTTGGGGATGCTTTATTTATATCCTATGTGTTAGTTATATGTATGCCCTAGAGGCCATTACTATACATAGGATGTATATTGTAGTGGATGCTTGGACATATATAGGGAGGACTTTCTTGCTCGACATGATAGTATGCTATCTGGTTGATCTTTACCTTAACGTGTACACTGATTGTCTCTCTGTTACATGTTGGTAAAGCTCTTAGGATGTGTACTTGACTACCTGGACTATGATACGGATCATACTAGTGGGGACATGGTAGTCCATAAGTACATCCTTCAAAGTCCCTAGTCGTGGGTGTATCGAGACGGGGCATCGATATACCAGAGTAGACTAGCGTATACCTTCTCGACCCATACAGATGGGCGATGGATGATCCCATATCCATTGGTGTTTGACATCGGAGATGATATACGGGTGCTCAGTGGAGACTGGGTACACTGGACGGACTCGCCGAGAACTCCCAGATGGTATTATACCTTACGTCAGATGGCAGTTCTCTGGTGACACTGGTACAGAGTAGTCTGTTGACCCGAGATCGTCATAGAGTCTTGTGTGATTCCCACTGTGCTTTGATTTTCACCTTACCACGTCCAAGAGGGCATGCAAAACGGTGGTTTTTGGGTACAGTCCCGAATCACATGGAGGCAATGAGCGATAGGAGGGGATTCGTCTCTCCCGGTATAGGGGGTTGATGTTGCGCTGTGTTCGATTGGCTATAACCGGAAATCCCTGGCCAGGGTTGCTGAGATTTACTGGTAAGTGTTACCAGTAGTTTCTCGAACTGTTATAGACCTCATATCGACACGACTTATCGAGCTATTGGGGTCTGACGTTTACAACCCCTAGGCGAGATATGCGACATATCAGACGACAAGACCGGACTGTACGGTAAGTGTTACTGGTTGGATTCACAGGAGTGTGAGCGGGCTTGCTCGTCGATCTTCTGATCGCTCAATACCCGGGTGGCCGTTACGTTTAGCAGACCGCTTGCGGCTTGTGGGTGTTTTATATGATCATCACCTGCTGCCGGCGTATTGACGAGTCTTTAGAGTCCTACACAGAGGTTTCCTGGCTCAAGCGAAACGAAATAGGAGCGCATATGAGATATGTGCGGGACCGAGAATAATGCGTGTATGTGATACCGTATTCCATTCTCGCGATGAATGTATCGAATGGTTGTATGCGATATAACCTAGTTATCGAATCAAGGATTGATTCGGTAAGCCGATACATAGGATACTAGTCGGTTATATGCGATATGACCGGATCGTTAAATCAAGTGTTGATTTAATGATTTGATGTATAATTATATATTTGATATATTACTTTGCATTAACTAGTATTAGTTCACTTTAAATGGATTTTCTCACTCGCTTGTGCACATTGTATATTCGATATAGTTTTGTGCACTTGATTGTATCATGTTTGATGATACATGCAAAATTGGTTAAATGTAAAGATTGAACCATGGTTATATGAATGGTTAAGGTTATGATTACTTATTCATTTATTTATCTATTAGTTTTGGAAAATAAAAGCATAAAGAGAAAAAACAAAATGGTTTTCTTTCATTCTTTCTTTCATGAAGCTTGTTGAAGCTTCATGAAGCTTTTGACCAAGTGACCATTTTGTCTTCTTCTTTAACCCTAACCACTCACATAAACTCTAGTTAGTGTTCGTTATATGTATGCCCTAGAGGCCATTACTGTACATAGGATGTATATTGTAGTGGATGCTGGGACATATATAGGAAGGACTTTCTCGCTCGACATGATAGTACGCTATCTGGTTGCTCTTTATCTTAACATGTATACTTTCTGTCTCTCTGATTACATGTTGATAAAGCCCATAGGATCTGTACTTGACTACCTGGACTATGATGCGGATCATACTAGTGGGGACATGGTAGTCCATGAGTACATCCTTGAAATGTTCCTAGTCGAGGGAATATTGAGACGGGGCATCGATATTCCAGAGTAGACTAGCGCATATCTTCTCGACCCATGCGATGGGCGATGGATGATCCCATATCCATTGGTGTTTGACATCCAAGATGGTATGCGGGTGCTCAGTGGAGACTGGGTACACTGAACGGACTCGCCGAGAACTCCCAGATGGTATTATACCTCACGTCAGATGGCAGTTCTCTGGTGACACTGGTACAGCTTAGTCTGTTGACCCGAGATCGTCATAGAGTCTTGTGTGTCTCCCACTGTGCTTTGATTTCCACCCTACCACGGCTCTACTGAGTTGTGCAAACAGGTGGTTTTTGGGTACAGTCCCGATTCACATGGAGGCAATGAGCGATAGGAGGGGATTCGTCTCTCCCGGTATTGGGGGTTGATGTTGTGCAATGCTCGACTGGCCATAACAGGAAATCCCTGGCCAGGGTTGCAGTGATATACTGGTAAGTGTTATCAGTAGTTTCACGAATGTTATGGACCCTACGTCGGCATGACTTATCGAGCTATTGGGGTCTGACGTTTACCACCCCTAGGCGAGATATGCGACATATCAGACGAACAGACCGGACTATACGGTAGTGTTACTGGTCGGATTCGCAGGAGTGTGAGCGGGCTTGCTCGTCGATCTTCTGATCGCTCAATACCCGGGTGGCCGTTACGTTTGGCAGACCGCTTGCGGCTTGTGGGTGCATGATATGATCATCATCTGCTACCGGCGTATTGACGAGTCTTTAGAGTCCTACACAGAGGTTTCCTGGTTCAAGCGAAACGAAATAGGAGCGCATATGAGTTATGTGCGAGACTGGGAATAATACCAGTATGTGATACTGTATTTGATTCTCGCGATGTGACATTGATCGGTTATATGCGATATAGCCGGGTTATCGGATCAAGTGTTGATTCGATAAGTTGTTACTAATGATACCAGTCGGTTATGTGCGTCATGACCGGATCGTTAAATCAAGTGTTGATTTAATGATTTAATGCATAATTATATATTTGATATATTGCTTTGCATTAACTAGTATCGGTTTACTTTAAATGGATTTTCTCACTCGGGTGTGCGCATTCCATATCCGATATGATTTTGTGCACTTGGATGTATCATGTTTGATGATACATGCTTCTTTGGTTGTGTAAAGAATGAACCATGGTTTATGAATGGTTAGGGTTTGATTTCCTTTTTCTTTTATTTATTCATTAATAACCTTTTTGGAAAATAAAAGGGAATGAGCAAAGTGGTGGCTTTCTTTATTCTTTCATGAAGCTTCATGAAGACTTTGACCACTTTGTCTCATTCTTAACCCTAACCACTCCACTAACCCTAGTTCACTCTCTACACTTTACCATGGTTATGTGATGATAAGAACTAATTATTCTATTCATTTTTAAATTAACTAATTATTCTTATCATAACATATTACTTCTTCTTCTTCCTTTCTTCAAGTGAAGAAAGTTCACCTCCATCAATGGTGATTGATGCATATTAGTGAGAAATCCAAAACTAAAGTTTACCCACTTCCTATTTCTTCATCCTCTATCTATTGCCAAGTAGTATAGGGTGTTTCCTTCACAAGTTTTCCAAGCTTGATGAAGTTGGAGCTTGTTCTTGCGATATCTCGACGTAGATCATCTTCGGCATTGAACCGACGATCAAGCTCGCCCATTCTTCGATGATACCGATACTTGAGTTCCGGATTCATTTTGGACAGCCGAGGGGACTTCGTTGCGGAGCCGTGGAGGTGGTGGACCGGATCTACAAAGGTTGTATGTCCGTTCCCTTAGTTATATTGTTAACTAGTTTATGTTTCGCCTAAATATCTAGTAAACGATCCGTAGTCGGGTTTGTAGGCACCCGTAAAATTTTATTTGTGCATGTTTGATCACTTGTGAGACCTCACTAGAGTGCCTAGGAACCCTACAGTGGTATCAGAGCCTAGCTAGAGCCTTAGGCGAAGTCCAGACGCGATTTGAAGTCCGATCGAACCGAAACCCTACCCGGAAAATTGCTCTCTGTCCAATTTTTAAAATCTGGTATTTTTCCACATTAAAAATGTTCAGAAAAATCAGCAGGTGAATATATGAGGTACTGTGGAATTCGTGCCCCTGATTCCTCCATCTTGCCGCGCTTCCGCGGCACGAGCTAGCCTCGTGCGGCGGTTGCGCGGTGGTACGGACATATTGTTTAGTAATTTTGGCACAGTATCTCATAATTATTAGTGCTGGTATTCCTGGGTATTTTTAATATTTATTCCAGAGTTGAATTTTTCTGAGTTGATTTGGGGCTTCGGTATTTCGATCGGGGTATCAAATTTTGTCTGTGTGGCTTTCCGGATAAATTTTAGAATATGTTAAAAAGTTCGACCGGATATAAATACCCAACTTTTCCCCTGTCGGGAAATTTCCAAGTGTTGGATTTTTCCGTAGTTTAACGACGTTCTAAGTAGTGCAAGTAACGCGATGGTCCCTCTAGAAGACACAAACCTTAACTCGATTATGTGACCGTCTTGAACTGCCCTTTGAACCTTCGGGTTTGGGGCAGTATGGCGTGCCACATGTGAGGCGTTGGCTTGACCCTTCTACGGCTGGATCGTTGGTACTGAGGCATGAACGGAATGTTGTTAGACTTGTTTCATGTGTTGATCTGTTTCGGGAAAACTTGGGTGTTCGATTGTTCAATCGAAAAGTTTAACATTCTCTGTTTATCTGGAATGGGATACAATAATTGGAATTCACAAAAGTTATGTGATAACTAAATGAATGTTATAAACGTAGCAGTTTAGTCTCACTTGATCGGTTGCCACGGAATTTTGATATGATCAAAAGTCCGTCGCAATCACGTAGCGTACGCGGATACTCGCCGGGTAAACTTAATAGACAGCCTCGCTCCATAGCCCCGACCAAGTGACTGTAGGAGAACCCCGTCGCCGAAAGCATCCGTCAGGGTGCTCGCGGTCGCGGTGTTCCGCCTTGGTGCACTTTGTCGACGGTATCGGGGGTGCGGCCGCCTACTGAAGTTTGCGACGAGCATTCGATCAGGATGTCGGGAATCTTGTTGAATTGCCCGACTTGATATTGAAAAGTGTTTTCGATTTTGAGACTAAAATGCGGGGTTTATAATTGTTAGGCATGCGATGTCTAAGTAATTCATTTGGTCAGGCATGCGATGTCTGAGGTGGTTGCGGATTCCAACTGTTGTAGTTTTACACTTTCTTTTCTGTGACCGTAAGTGTAATGTATGATATCGCCGGTTTCGTTGCTATATGTCAACGACAATTGGGATGCGCATATTTACTTACGTTGATGACATGTGATGTTATGTGTTGCTGGATATGTTATATTGGATTGTCGTGTTTGAATAGCCGGGGGTTTTTTTATGTGAGATGAGTGTTTTTCATTTTCATTCATGTAAAAACTTGTATGTAATATTCTTTTATTGGGGCGCTTCCAGGTTGCGGAAGTAGTCACCGTTTGTATATTATTTACTTTTCCGCACTAGGATAGACCCAAGGAGGGGAGCACAAGTAACCGGGTTCTGGGGTCCAGTGGGAGACCAACTCGAGGAGTCGAGTCCGGGTTTCCTAACCCTAGAATTGGCAGGGTTGCTTGCCGCTCTCGTAGGGGTCTAGGGGTGTGGGATAGGCTATTCATCACGACCGTGGAATCCGTGTTTTATACTGGCTCGTATTGAAAACACGGACGTCCTAGTATATCCAATATTTCATATGTTTCTTCTGCTGTGTTTTATCTGTGATCATGCGATGTTCTGTGTTCTGTGACAGGTATTATATATAGTATATATGATATATTATATAGACGTTGCTTATGTTTTACACCCGCGCTAGCCCTGCCTCGCTCTGGCGTTAGTTACCTAACCTAACGGTGCAGACGGGACATCGAGGCGAATGCGGATGGCATAAGCGTACGTTATATCTATCTGTGATGTTTAGGTAATATAAATGATGGGATATTCATTAATGAGATTAATGAAAGAAAATAAACCTAATTGATGTTGTGGAATCGAATTTCAAAATAAAACAGGTAGCTACAGTTCTTGCTTTGCATCGCGGTGTTCATTATAGAACATCCTGCACCTTATTCGATGAGGAAAGGACCGAGATCCCTTCACCGGGAGTGACTCCTTTAGCAATAACTGGCAGATGCTACAACCCTCGGTTTGTCTTTGATCGCTTCTATAGTTTCCGCTTTGCACAGTGATATATATGATATATCCCGCACCTCATTCGACGAGGAAAGGGCCGACGATCCCTTCACCGGGAGTGACCCCTTTAGCAAAACTAGAAAAGCTTCAAAAACATTCCATTTAAAAACCATTTGATTCCGCAACGAGATCAAGTTCAAAGCGTTAAAGGTTTTCACAAAAACCAGCCGCAACCCTCCGTCATTTTAGGAAGTAGAGTACTTAGTATTCGTGCTGTGTTTGTTGACCATAGTCAAGGCACAGTGTACGGTAGCTAAGTGATGTCTTCCTACACCGCATATGATGCGATTAATTAGGACAGTCGCGTGACTTTGTTGACCTTAGTTAAGGGTCATGTGGGTGGGTCTAATTAATCACGAAATGACGGGTAGAACTTGACTAGTACTTATGATTTGTTGACCATAGTTAAGGTCATAGGTGCTAGGGGTAAAAATATTGTCGGGAATTTCAAGTGTTGAAATTTGCAATGAGATTGCATACCTTCTATGAGATAGTTGGATCCCGATACCCACTGCGAGTAAGAGTTACTCCTGGGAGAGTTTTATACATTACAATTAGCCAATCAAGTAGGTGTCTAGAAAGGTGTCAACGGGGTTACGCCTCTGGGAAAACGAGGTTTACATTAATTAGGTTCGTGCGAAAGCACGGGGGACCTCCCTCAAAGTACCGACACTGGCCTGGCTGAAAGATTGGCGAACTTGTAGTGTGTAATTAATCCCGGCTAGTCTTTCCTTTTAGGGTTTGAAGGAAGATTTGATAAAAAGCAGTGGGAGCCATCCTGATTAGATAAAATAAAAACCAATCTATTCTTGCAAGAGCGCACGCTGAGTGTTTTCTTCTCTCTCTCTCCAGGTAGCGACCATATCACGCCTTAATCAAGAAAATAATATGGATGTATTGACCGAACCCGCTTGTTATACAGATCTGGGGAACGTTGGTCCCGCTCCAACTTATAATTGTTATAAGACAGAGCAGGAAATAGGGGAATACCTGAATTCACGTGCCGCCCAAACGAAGAGAGTGCATGCTGATGCATCATCTTCGGGTGTGTTCATTACAGAGAACTGTTTCTCAGTGTCCTTTACGTCCTGGGTATGTGATACCAGATCAGGATCCCAGATATGTAATCAGTTACATAGGGCTACAGAAAGGTAGAAAAACTGAGAACGGGTGATAAGTTTCATGAGACAGAAACCGGGGCAAGTGTTGCAGCCAAGTCTGTTGGTCACTGTCACCCTGTATTACCAATACATTGATTCTGAACAAATGCTATTAGATGCCGAACCTGATATACAAAATCATATCAGTCTCTTTATTAGTAAAGAAATGATAAAATTTTGTATAGTTGGATAATGTTTTGAACATTTCCTATATCAAAAGTTGATCGGTTCAGGTGCGTTATCTAAAAGCATTCATGTTCTAAATCAAACTACAGTTCTTAGTATATGGAACACACACAAGAAAAAGAGTTCAGAAATGAACGGATTCTTCTTGAGGTATTGTAGACTAGGTCAGATCAATGCGACCCGACTGGCTGAAGTTACATTTAGATGTATATTTAAATCGTTTTGAATTTACATCTTGTGCAACTCGCCAATCATGTCACAAAGATAAGATGACCACAGCTCTGTTTATTGGAAACAGAGAAAGAGTTAATGAACTCTTGGGACCGATACATGATGATGTATGTAAGGTCTCCTGTCTACACATGCCAGGACTGGTTCTTTATACTTCATTATATTCTCTGATAATCTCTCAAGATTCAGTCGTATGTTCCTGCTGAAACATAAGTCCGAAGCTTTTGAGGTATTCACAGAATATAAGTTAGAAGTAGAGAACCAATAACCGGGTATAAGTATTATGTCCTAAGATGAGATCAGGGAGGAGAATACTTGTGCATGGCATTACTGGACCATTCTAAAGGAGAATGAGATTCTCTCTCCGTACTACTCCTCTGATTACACCACAACACAACGGTGTATCAGGGCGGAGCAATCACACCCTATATGAGATGGTGTGCTCTATGATGAGTATTACTGAGTGACCTATTTCCTTTTGGGGTGTTATGCACTTGAGAAGCTGCATACCTATTGAATTGGGTTCGAATCAAATCACTGCCTACCACTCCATATAAGATATGGTATGGGAAGAACCCATCTCTTAAGCAAGTTAAGATTTGGGATTGTCCGGCCTATGTCAAAAGCAAAATCCGGACAAGATCGAGGCAAGATCAGTTCTGTTGAACTGGAAAGGTTCCAGCTGTACAAAACTGCTAATGATTTGGTAGAACCAAAGAATTCAATAGTTTCCGACGAAACTCAGCCTCTCCGCCGATCTAGTAGGGTTCCTCACCCACCTGAGAGATACCTCAGTTTCTCGATGACAGTGGGAGCAAGGATTGCATCATGAGATGATGACCCAACTAGTTTCGAGCAGGCCATCGAGAGTAAGGACTCTGTAAGAATGGCTGGATGCTTAGCGGTCTGAGATGGAATCCATATACACCAACAAAGTATGGACTTTGGTTGCTATATCTGAAGGGTTAAATCCCCATCAGGAGCAAGTATATCTTGAGAAGATTACTTGGTGTACATGGAAAAGTTGAGACTTTCAAAGCTAGACTTGTTAAAGGTTTTCGTCATCGACCAGGCGTGGATAATGATGAAACCTTTTTCCAGTAGCTATGCTTAAGTCTGTCCAGATCCTACTTACCACGGCTACATACCATGACTACGATATCTGGCGGTTGGGTGCCATGACTGCTTTTCTAAATACTGATTTATAAAAGAACGTCTATAAGAACACAGCCAGAGGTCTTCGTAAACAGTGGGAGCAGCGGAAACGTGAGCAAGTTACTTTACATAATGAAGCAGGCATTGCGGAGTTGGAACGTCTGTTTTGATGTGATAGTCAAAGTGTTTGACTTCATCAAAATGGTAGACGAACCTTGTATATACAAAAGGGTAGTAGAGAGTAAGGTGGTCATCTTCGTATTGTACGTAGACAACATACTCTTGATAGGAAAAGAGTTTCCTATACTACGATCGATCAATCTCCTCTTATCACTAAGATTCCCCAAATAGGATCAAAGTGATACCTACTAAATCCTGGATTTTGGATCTATGAGATAGATCTAAATGGATGTTAGAATACTCACTAGATGTAGTGAGATGGTATCAATCGATCCTGGGGAGAATCACTGGAAGTGTTCCAGGGTGATAAAGACGACTGAATGTCAGTCACAGGCACTGTCTTTACCCTCAGTAAAGGGACGGTATGTTGGAAGAGTTCCAAGCTCGATACCGTGGCAATCTAGACGATAAAGGCTGGTAACATCGCTATTAAAGATACTACCAAAGAGGCTGTTTGGGTGTATAATGGTTCATAAGATGAACTAGGTTCCTGCCATTGTATGACAATGGAAGCGTGGCTTCGACCCTGGAACCCTGGTCCCATCAGTGACCCAGACAAATTCTGAGGCAGCATCACCTGATCATGGAGATAGTTGATCTCCAGGGTGATCGAGATTAGGAGAGTAGACTCAGAGGACAACACGGCGGATCCACTCACGAAGGCCTTTTTCCCAAAGAGAGACTTTTTAGGGGATGGTTGAGTATGTGATACTGCAACCACTGCTACAGATGGCCCTAGTGCAAGTGGGAGATTGTTAGTTATATGTATGCCCTAGAGGCCATTACTGTACATAGGATGTATATTGTAGTGGATGCTGGGACATATATAGGAAGGACTTTCTCGCTCGACATGATAGTACGCTATCTGGTTGCTCTTTATCTTAACATGTATACTTTCTGTCTCTCTGATTACATGTTGATAAAGCCCATAGGATCTGTACTTGACTACCTGGACTATGATGCGGATCATACTAGTGGGGACATGGTAGTCCATGAGTACATCCTTGAAATGTTCCTAGTCGAGGGAATATTGAGACGGGGCATCGATATTCCAGAGTAGACTAGCGCATATCTTCTCGACCCATGCGATGGGCGATGGATGATCCCATATCCATTGGTGTTTGACATCCAAGATGGTATGCGGGTGCTCAGTGGAGACTGGGTACACTGAACGGACTCGCCGAGAACTCCCAGATGGTATTATACCTCACGTCAGATGGCAGTTCTCTGGTGACACTGGTACAGCTTAGTCTGTTGACCCGAGATCGTCATAGAGTCTTGTGTGTCTCCCACTGTGCTTTGATTTCCACCCTACCACGGCTCTACTGAGTTGTGCAAACAGGTGGTTTTTGGGTACAGTCCCGATTCACATGGAGGCAATGAGCGATAGGAGGGGATTCGTCTCTCCCGGTATTGGGGGTTGATGTTGTGCAATGCTCGACTGGCCATAACAGGAAATCCCTGGCCAGGGTTGCAGTGATATACTGGTAAGTGTTATCAGTAGTTTCACGAATGTTATGGACCCTACGTCGGCATGACTTATCGAGCTATTGGGGTCTGACGTTTACCACCCCTAGGCGAGATATGCGACATATCAGACGAACAGACCGGACTATACGGTAGTGTTACTGGTCGGATTCGCAGGAGTGTGAGCGGGCTTGCTCGTCGATCTTCTGATCGCTCAATACCCGGGTGGCCGTTACGTTTGGCAGACCGCTTGCGGCTTGTGGGTGCATGATATGATCATCATCTGCTACCGGCGTATTGACGAGTCTTTAGAGTCCTACACAGAGGTTTCCTGGTTCAAGCGAAACGAAATAGGAGCGCATATGAGTTATGTGCGAGACTGGGAATAATACCAGTATGTGATACTGTATTTGATTCTCGCGATGTGACATTGATCGGTTATATGCGATATAGCCGGGTTATCGGATCAAGTGTTGATTCGATAAGTTGTTACTAATGATACCAGTCGGTTATGTGCGTCATGACCGGATCGTTAAATCAAGTGTTGATTTAATGATTTAATGCATAATTATATATTTGATATATTGCTTTGCATTAACTAGTATCGGTTTACTTTAAATGGATTTTCTCACTCGGGTGTGCGCATTCCATATCCGATATGATTTTGTGCACTTGGATGTATCATGTTTGATGATACATGCTTCTTTGGTTGTGTAAAGAATGAACCATGGTTTATGAATGGTTAGGGTTTGATTTCCTTTTTCTTTTATTTATTCATTAATAACCTTTTTGGAAAATAAAAGGGAATGAGCAAAGTGGTGGCTTTCTTTATTCTTTCATGAAGCTTCATGAAGACTTTGACCACTTTGTCTCATTCTTAACCCTAACCACTCCACTAACCCTAGTTCACTCTCTACACTTTACCATGGTTATGTGATGATAAGAACTAATTATTCTATTCATTTTTAAATTAACTAATTATTCTTATCATAACATATTACTTCTTCTTCTTCCTTTCTTCAAGTGAAGAAAGTTCACCTCCATCAATGGTGATTGATGCATATTAGTGAGAAATCCAAAACTAAAGTTTACCCACTTCCTATTTCTTCATCCTCTATCTATTGCCAAGTAGTATAGGGTGTTTCCTTCACAAGTTTTCCAAGCTTGATGAAGTTGGAGCTTGTTCTTGCGATATCTCGACGTAGATCATCTTCGGCATTGAACCGACGATCAAGCTCGCCCATTCTTCGATGATACCGATACTTGAGTTCCGGATTCATTTTGGACAGCCGAGGGGACTTCGTTGCGGAGCCGTGGAGGTGGTGGACCGGATCTACAAAGGTTGTATGTCCGTTCCCTTAGTTATATTGTTAACTAGTTTATGTTTCGCCTAAATATCTAGTAAACGATCCGTAGTCGGGTTTGTAGGCACCCGTAAAATTTTATTTGTGCATGTTTGATCACTTGTGAGACCTCACTAGAGTGCCTAGGAACCCTACAGTTAGCTCTCTACACTTGACTATGGTTTGATTATGATAAGAATGATTATTCTTTTCTATTCTTTAATTCTTATCATATTATCTTCATCTTCTTCTTCTTCTTCTTCACAAGAAGAAAAAGCTTGACCATCAATGGTGATTGATGAAAAAGAGTGAGAAATCCAATTCTAAAGTGAACCCACCTCCTATTTCTTCATCCTCTACCTCTTGCTAACTAGTATAGGGTGTTTTCTTCACAAGTTTCATGACTTGGTGAAGTGGGAGCTTGATCTTGTGATGCCTCGACGTAGATCATCTTCGGCGTCGTAGTCGATGACCTAGCCCGCTTTTTCTCCGATGAAACCGACGCTAGAGCCCGGGATTCTATTTGGACAGCGAGGAGACTTCATCATGGAGCTATGGAGGTGGAGCACTGGATCTACAAAGGTTGTATTTCCGTTCTTTAAGTTAAATTGTTAACTAGTTGCATTGTTCGCCTAGAATTCTAGTTAACGATCCGTATTAGGGTTTCTCGGCACCCGTAAAATTTGAAATTGGCATGGTTGATGCCTTGTGAGACCTCATTAGCGTGCCTAGGAACCTTACAGTGGTATCAGAGCCTAGCTAGAGCCTTAGGCGACGCGTAGACGGAGTTAGAAGTCCGATCGAACCGAAACCCTAACCTAAAAATTGCTCTCTGTACATTTTTGAAAAATGTGGATTTTTCTATATTAAAAATATGCAGAAAAACCAGCAGGAATATCTAAGAGTTACTGTGAAGTTCGATACCCTAATCCCATCAAACCGCCGCGGTTCCGCGGCACGAGCATGGCTCGTGCGGCGGTTCCGCGGCCGTTTTATCTTATCTTGCATAGAATTTGGCACAGTAATTTTTACTTTGCAGTGCAGGTTTTCCTGGGAATTTTTAATATTTATTAAAGAGTTGAAATTTCTGGGTTGTATTGGGGACTCGGTGCTTCGATCGGATTGTCTAATTTTGTCTGTGTGTTTTTCCGGATAATTTTTGAATATGTTAAAAAGTTCGACCAGAAATAAATACCCAATCTTTCCCCTGCCGGAAAATTTCCAAGTGTTGGATTTTTCCGTGGTTTAAAGACGTTCTAAGTAGTGCAAGTAACGCGATGGTCCCTCTAGAAGACAACAAACCTTAACTCGATTATGTGACCGTCTTGAACTGCCCTTTGAACCTTAAGGTTTGGGGCAGTACGGCGTGCCACATGTGAGGCGTTGGCTTGACCCTTCTACGGCTGGACCGTTGGTACTGAGGCATGAACTGGATGTTTTTAAACTTGTTTCATGTGTTGAGCTGTTTCGGGAAAACTTGGGTGTTTGAATGTTCGATCGGAAAGTTTAACATTTTCTATTTATCTGGAATGGGATACAATAATTGGAATTCACAAGTAGTTATGAGATAACTGAATGAATGTTATAAACATAGCAGTTTAGTCTCACTTGATCGGTTGCCGCGGAATTTTGATGTGATCAAAAGTTCGTCGCAATCACGTAGCGTACGCGGATACTCGCCGGTAAACTTAATAGACAGCCTCACCCCATAGCCCCGACCAAGTGACTGTAGGAGAACCCCGTCGCAGAAAGCATCCGTTCGGGTGCTCGCGGCAGCGGTGTTCCGCCTTGGTGCACTTCGTCGACGGCGTCGGGGGTGCGGCCGCCTACTAAAGTTTGCGACGAGCATTCGATCAGGATGTCGGGAATCTTGTTGAATTACCCGACTTGATATTGAAAAATGTTTTCGATAATGAGACTAAAATGCGGGGTTTATAATTGTTAGGCATGCGATGTCTAAGGAATTCATTTGATTAGGCATGCGATGTCTATGCAGGTTGCGGATTCCAACTGTTGTAGTTTTACACTTTCTTTTCTGTGACCATAAGTGTAATATGTGATATCGCCGGTTTCGTTGCTATATGTCAACGACAATTGGGATGCGCATATTTACTTACGTTGATGACATGTGATGTTATGTGTTGCTGGATATGTTAAATTGGATCGTCGTGTTTGAATAGCCGGGGGTTTTTATGTGAGATGAGTGTTTTTCATTTTCATTCATGTAAAAACTTGTATGTAATATTCTTTTATTGGGACACTTCCAGGTTGCGGAAGATGTCACCCTTTGTATATTATTTACTTTTCCGCACTAGGATAGACCCAAGGAGGGGAGCACAAGTAACCGGGTTCTGGAGTCCAGTGGGAGACCAACTCGAGGAGTCGAGTCCGGGTCTCCTAACTCCAGAATTGGTAGGGTTGCTTGCCGCTCTCGTAGTGGTCTAGGGGTGTGGGTTTGGCTATTCATCACGACCGTGGATCCCGTGTTTTATACTGGCTCGTATTGAAAACACGGACGTCCTAGTATATCCAATATTTCATATGATTCTTCTGCTGTGATATCTGTGATGTGATCATGTGATATGTTCTGTGATGGATACTATATATAGTATATATGATATATTATATAGGCGTTACTTATGTTTTACACCCGCGCTAGCCCTGCCCCGCTCTGCCGTTAGTCACCTAACCTAACGGTGCACGAGGGGACATCGAGGCGAATGCGGATGGCATAAGTGTACGTCGTATTTATCTGTGATGTTTAGGTACTTAAATGATGGGACTTCATTAATATGATTAATGAAATAAAAGAAACCTAAAGATGTTGTAGAATCGAATTTCAAAAATAAAAACAGGTAGCTACAGTTCTTGCTTTGCACAGCGGTATATGTGATATATCCTGCACCTTATTCGATGAGAAAAGGACCGAGATCCCTTCACCGGGAGTGACTCCTTTAGCAATAACTGGCAGATGCTACACACTCGGTTTGTCTTTTGATTGCTTTTAAGAATTTTTGCTTTGCACAGTGATATATATGATATATCCCGCACCTCATTCGACGAGGAAAGGACCGACGATCCCTTCACCGAGAGTGACTCCTTTAGCAAAACTAGAAAAGCCTCAAAAACACTCCATTTCAAAATCATTTGATTCTACAACGATATCAAGTTCATTACGCAATAGGTTTTCAGAAAAACCTGTCGTAGCCCTCCGTCATTTCAGATAAGTTGTATATGAAAAGGTTCCTAGGCACCCTAGTGAGGTCTCACAAGTGATCAAACATGCCAATTTCTAAAAATTACGGTGCCGAGAAACCCTAGAACGGATCGTTGGCTAGAAGTATAGGCGAAGCAAGCAAGTAAACGGAAATATAGCTAAAGGGAAGGGGCTACAACCTTTGTAGATCCGGTCCACCACCTCTTAGGCTCCGTGATGAAGTCCCCTCGCTGTCCAAATCGTATCTTGGGCTCTAGCGTCGGCTTCATCGGAGAAAAAGCGGGCTAGGTCATCGACGACGATGCCGAAGATGATCTACGTCGAGGCATCGCTAGATCAAGCTCCAACTTCACCAAGTCAAGAAAACTTGTGAAGGAAACACCCTATACTACTTGGCAAGAGGTAGAGGATGAAGAAATAGGAAGTGGGTAGACTTTAGATTTGGATTTCTCACACTTTTTCATCAATCACCATTGATGTAGCAAGCTTTCTTCATGGAAGAAGAAGATGAAGAAGAAGAAGATGATATGATAAGTTATGTAAAATAGATAAATAAATCAATACTTATCATTTACTAACCCTTGGTTAAGTGTAGAGAATGTACTATGGTTAGTTCATATGGTTAGGGTTATGCATGAGACAAGAATGGTGACTTAGTCAAAGTTTCATGAATGTTCAACTAAAAACAAAAATAGCAACCATTCTTTTCTCATCTTTTCCAAAAATAAATAAATAAATAAATAGATAAATAAGTAAATGAAAAAACAAAACCCTAACCATTAGTTTAACCATGGTTTAATTCTTTACACTGACCCTAGCTTGCATGTATCATCAAACATGATACAATCTTGTGCACAAAAGTATATCACATATACAACTTGTGCATTTCAAGTGAGAAAATCCTTTTAAAGTGAACCAATACTAGTTAATGCAAAGTAATATATCAAATATATAATTCTACATTAAATCATTAAATCAACACTTGATTTAACGATCCGGTTATGTCGCATATAACCGGCTAGTATCCAATGTATCGGCTTATCGAGTCAATCCTTGATTCGATAACTAGGTTATATCGCATATAACCATTCGATACATTCATCGCGAGAATAGAATACGGTATCACATACACGCATTATTCTCGGTCCCCCACATATCTCATATGCGCTCCTATTTCGTTTCGCTTGAGCCAGGAAACCTCTGTGTAGGACTTTAAAGACTCGTCAATACGCCGGCAGCAGATGATGATCATATCAAACACCCACAAGCCGCAAGCGGTCTGTTAAACGTAACGGCCACCCGGTTATTGAGCGATCAGAAGATCGATGAGCAAGCCCGCTCACACTCCTGTGAATCTAACCAGTAACACTTACCGTACAGTCCGGTCTGTTCGTCTGATATGTCGCATATCTCGTCTAGGGGTGGTAAACGTCAGACCCCAGTAGCTCGATAAGTCATGCCGACGTGAGGTCCATGACATGTGTGAAACTACTGATAACTCTTACCAGTATATCACTGTAACCCTGGCCAGGGATTTCCTGTTATGGCCAGTTGAGCATAGCGCAACATCAACCCCCAATACCGGGAGAGACGAATCCCCTCCTATCGCTCATTGCCTCCATGTGAATCGGGACTGTACCCAAAAACCACCTGTTTTCATGACTCAGTAGAGCCGTGGTAGGGTGGAAATCAAAGCACAGTGGGAGACACACAAGACTCTATGACGATCTCGGGTCAACAGACGAAGCTGTACCAGTATCACCAGAGAACTGCCATCTGACGTGAGGTGTAATACCATCTGGGAGTTCTCGGCGAGTCCGTTCAGTGTACCCAGTCTCCACTGAGCACCCGCATACCATCTTCGATGTCAAACACCAATGGATATGGGATCATCTATCGCCCATCGCATGGGTCGAGAAGATATACGCTAGTCTACTCTGGAATATCGATGCCCCGTCTCGATATTCCCTCGACTAGGAACATTTCAAGGATATACTCATGGACTATCCAGGCCCCACTAGTATGATCTGCATCACAGTCCTGGAAGTCGAGTACACATCCTAAGGGCTTTATCAACATGTAACAGAGAGACAGAAAGTATACACGTTAAGATAAACAGCAACCAGATAGCGTACTATCATGTCGAGCAAGAAAGTCCTATCTATATATGTCCCAGCATCCACTACAATATACATCCAATGTACAGTAATGGCCTCTAGGGCATACATATAACTAACAGTATATAGTATTCGTGCTGCATTTGTTGGCTTTCGTCAAGGTGCAGTGTGCGGTAGCTATATGCTGCTTATCTGCCAGCATACGATGCGATTGGATTAGGGTAGTCGTGCGGCTTTGTTGGCTTTCGTCAAGGGTCGTGCGGGTGGGTTTAATTCAATTAAGAAATGTACGGGTTGAACTTAACTAGCGGGCTATGGTTTGTTGGCTTTCGTCAAGGTCATAGCACGTTAGGGGCAAAATATTATCGGGAATTTCAAGTGTTGAAATTTGCAATGAGATTGCATACCTTCTATGAGATAGTTGGATCTCGATACCCGCTGCGAGTAAGAGTTACTCCTGGGAGAGTTTTACACATTACAATTAGTCGATCAAGTAGGTGTCTTGAAAGGTGTTAACGAGGTTACGCCTCTGGGAAAACGAGGTTTACATTAATTAGGTTCGTGCGAAAGCACGGGGGACCTCCCTCAAAGTACCGACACTGGCCTGGCTGAAAGATTGGCGAACTTGTAGTGTGTAATTAATCCCGGCTAGTCTTTCCTTTTAGGGTTTGAAGGAAGATTTGATAAAAACAGTGGAAGCCATCCTGATTAGATAAAATAATAACCAATCTGATCTTGCAAGAGCATACGCTGAGTATTTTCTTCTCTCTCTCTCCAGGTAGCGACCATATCATGCCTTAATCAAGATAATAATACGGAATATTGACCGAACCCACTTGTTATACTGAGCTGGGGAACGTTGGTCCCGCTCCAACTTATAATTGTTATAAGACAGAGCAGGAAATTGGGGAATACCAGAATTCCCGTGTCGCCCAAACGAAGAGAGTGCATGCTGATGCATCATCTTCGGGTGTGTTCGTTACAAAGAACTGTTTCTCTGTATCCTCTACGTCCTGGGTATGTGATACCAGATCAGGATCCCAGATATGTAATCTGTTACATAGGGCTACAGAAAGGTGGAGAACTGAGACCGGGTGATAAGTTTCATGAGGCAGAAAACGGGGCAAGTGTTGCAACCAAGTCTGTTGGTCACGTCACCCTGTATTCCAAATACAATGATTCTGAACGAATGTTATTAGATACCGAACCTGATATACAAAATCATATCTATCTCTTTATTAGTAAAGAAATGATAAAATTTTGTATAGTTGGATAATGTTTTGAACATTTCCTATATCAAAAGTTGATCGGTTCAGGCACGTTATCTAAAAGCATTGATGTTCTAAATCAAACTACAGTTCTTAGTATACGGAACACACACAAGAGGAAGAGTTCAGAAATGAACGAATCCTTCTTGAGGCATTATAGACTAGGTCATATCAATGCGACCCGACTAGCTGAAGTTACATGTAGATGCATATTTAAATTAGTTTGAATTTACATCTTATGAAACTTGCCAGTCATGTCACAGAGATAAAATGACCATAGCTCCGTTTACTGGAAACAGAGAAAGTGTTAGTGAACTCTTGGGATGATACATGTTGATGTATGTAGGTCCCCTGTCTACACTTGCCAAGACCGGTTCTTTGTACTTCATTACATTCTCTGATAATCTCTTTAGATTCAGACATATGCTCTTGTTGAAACACAAGTCCGAACCTTTTGAGATATTCACGGAATATAAGTTAGAAGTAGAGAACCAAAACGGGTATAAGTATTATGTCCTTTGATGAGATCAAGGAAGAGAATACTTGAGCACGAAATTCTTGAACTTTTCTAAAGGAGAATGAGATTCTCTCTCAGCATTACTCCTCCGTATACACCATAGCACGATGATATATCGGGGCGGAGCAATCACACCCTATATGATAAGGTGTGCTCTATGATGAGTACTACTGAGTTACCTATTTCCTTTTTGGGAGTTATGCGCTTGAGAAGCTGCATACCTATTGAATATGGTTCGAATCAAATCAGTTGCCTATCACTTCATATGTGATATGGAAAGGGAAGAGCCCATATCTTAAGTTAGTTAAGATTTGGGGTTGTCCGGGCTATGTCTAAAAGCAAAATCCGGACAAGCTCGAGGCAAGGTCTGTGATGTAGAACTGGAAATGTTCCAGCTATACAAACTACGGCTGATGATTTGAAAGAACCAAAGGATTCAATAGTTACCAACGAACCTCAGCCTCTCCGCCGATCTAGTAAGGTTCCTCACCCACCTGAGAGATACTTTGGTTTCTCTATGACAGTGGGAGCGAGGATTGCATCATGAGATGATGACCCAACTAGTTTCGAGCTGGCCATCAGGAGTGGGACTCTGTAAGAATGGCTGGATGCTTAGCGATCTGAGAAGGAATCCATCTACACCAACAAAGTATGGACTTTGGTTGCTATATCTGAAGGGTTAAATCCCCATCAGGAGCGAGTATATCTTGAGAAGATTACTTGGTGTAGATGGAAAAGTTGAGACTTTCAAAGCTAGACTTGTTAAAGTTTTTCGTCATCGACTAGGCGTGGATAATGATGAAACCTTTTCAAGTGGCTATGCTTAAGTCCATCCAGATACTACTTGCCACGGCTACATACCATGACTACGATATCTGGCGGTTGGGTGCCATGACTGCTTTTCTAAATGATGTTTTAGAAGAGAGAGTCTATAAGTACACAGTCAGAGGGCTTCGTAAACAGTGGGAGCAGCGGAAACGTGCACAAGATGCTTTATAGGTTAAAGCAGGCATCGCGGAGTTGGAACATCTGTTTTGATGTGTTAGTCAAAGAGTTTGACATCATCAAAATGGTAGATGAACCTCGTATATACAAAAAAGGTAGTAGGGAGTATAGTGACGATCCTCGTAGAGTACGTGGATAACATGCTCAAGATAGGGAAGGAGTTTCCTATGCTATGCTCGGTCAATCTCCGCTTATCACAATGATTCTCCATATAGGATCAAAGTGATACCTCCTAAATCCTGGGTTTTGGATCTATGAGATAGATCTAATTGGATGTTAGGATTCTCACTAGTTGTAGTGAGATGGTATCAACCGATCCTGGGGAGAATCACTGGAAGGGTTCCAGGGTGATAAGGACGACTGAAAGTCAGTCACAGGCATTGTCTTTACCCTCAGTAAAGGGACGGTATGTTGGAAGGGTTCCAAGCTAGATACCGTGGCATACTAGACGATAAAGGCTGGATACATCGCTACTTAAGATGCTACCAAAGAGGTAGTCTGGATGTATATTTGTTCATGAGATGAACTTACTTCCTCCCATTGTGTGACAATGGAGTTGTGGCTTATGCCGAGGAACGTCCGTCCCATCAGTGATCCAGACATATTCTAAGGCAGTGTCACCTGATCGTGGAGATGGTTGATCTCCAGGGGATCGAGGTAAGGAGAGTAGACTCAGAGGATAAACACGGCGGATCCACTCACAAAGGCCTATTCCCAGAGAGAGACTTTTATGGGATGGTTGAGTATGAGATACTACAACCACTGCTATCAGATGGCCCTAGTGCAAGTAGGAGATTGTTAGTTATATGTATGCCCTAGAGGCCATTACTATACATAGGATGTATATTGTAGTGGATGCTTGGACATATATAGGGAGGACTTTCTTGCTCGACAAGATAGTATGCTATCTGGTTGATCTTTACCTTAACGTGTACACTGATTGTCTCTCTGTTACATGTTGGTAAAGCCCTTAGGATGTGTACATGACTACCTGGACTATGATGCGGATCATACTAGTGGGGACATGGTAGTCCATAAGTACATCCTTCAAAGTCCCTAGTCGTGGGTGTATCGAGACGGGGCATCGATATACCAGAGTAAACCAGCGTATACCTTCTCGACCCATACAGATGGGCGATGGATGATCCCATATCCATTGGTGTTTGACATCGGAGATGATATACGGGTGCTCAGTGGAGACTGGGTACATTGGACGGACTCGCCGAGAACTCCCAGATGGTATTATACCTTACGTCAGATGGCAGTTCTCTGGTGACACTGGTACAGAGTAGTCTGTTGACCCGAGATCGTCATAGAGTCTTGTGTGATTCCCACTGTGCTTTGATTTCCACCTTACCACGTCCAAGAGGGCGTGGAAAACGGTGGTTTTTGGGTACAGTCCCGAATCACATGGAGGCAATGAGCGATAGGAGGGGATTCGTCTCTCCCGGTATAGGGGGTTGATGTTGCGCTGTGTTCGATTGGCTATAACCGGAAATCCCTGGCCAGGGTTGCTGAGATTTACTGGTAAGTGTTACCAGTAGTTTCTCGAACTGTTATAGACCTCATATCGACACGACTTATCGAGCTATTGGGGTCTGACGTTTACCACCCGTAGGCGAGATATGCGACATATCAGACGACGAGACCGGACTGTACGGTAAGTGTTACTGGTTGGATTCACAGGAGTGTGAACGGGCTTGCTCGTCGATCTTCTGATCGCTCAATACCCGGGTGGCCGTTACGTTTAGCAGACCGCTTGCGGCTTGTGGGTGTTTGATATGATCATCACCTGCTGCCGGCATATTGACGAGTCTTTAGAGTCCTACACAGAGGTTTCCTGGCTCAAGCGAAACGAAATAGGAGCGCATATGAGATATGTGTGGGACCGAGAATAATGCGTGTATATGATACCGTATTCCATTCTCGCGATGAATGTATCGAATGGTTGTATGCGATATAACCTAGTTATCGAATCAAGGATTGATTCGGTAAGCCGATACATAGGATACTAGTCGGTTATATGCGATATGACCGGATCGTTAAATCAAGTGTTGATTTAATGATTTGATGTATAATTATATATTTGATATATTACTTTGCATTAACTAGTATTAGTTCACTTTAAATGGATTTTCTCACTCGCTTGTGCACATTGTATATTAGATATAGTTTTGTGCACTTGATTGTATCATGTTTGATGATACATGCAAAATTGGTTAAGTGTATAGATTGAACCATGGTTATATGAATGGTTAGGGTTATGATTACTTATTCATTTATTTATCTATTAGTTTTGGAAAATAAAAGCATAAAGAGAAAAAACAAAATGGTTTTCTTTCATTCTTTCTTTCATGAAGCTTGTTGAAGCTTCATGAAGCTTTTGACCAACTGACCATTTTGTCTTCATCTTTAACCCTAACCACTCACATAAACTCTAGTTAGCTCTCTACACTTGACTATGGTTTGATTATGATAAGAATGATTATTCTTTTCTATTCTTTAATTCTTATCATATTATCTTCATCTTCTTCTTCTTCTTCACAAGAAGAAAAAGCTTGACCATCAATGGTGATTGATGAAAAAGAGTGAGAAATCCAATTCTAAAGTGAACCCACCTCCTATTTCTTCATCCTCTACCTCTTGCCAAGTAGTATAGGGTGTTTTCTTCACAAGTTTCATGACTTGGTGAAGTGGGAGCTTGATCTTGTGATGCCTCGACGTAGATCATCTTCTGCGTCGTAGTCGATGACCTAGCCCGCTTTTTCTCCGATGAAACCGACGCTAGAGCCCGGGATTCTATTTGGACAGCGAGGAGACTTCATCATGGAGCTATGGAGGTGGAGCACCGGATCTACAAAGGTTGTATTTCCGTTCTTTAAGTTAAATTGTTAACTAGTTGCATTGTTCGCCTAGAATTCTAGTTAACGATCCGTATTAGGGTTTCTCGGCACCCGTAAAATTTGAAATTGGCATGGTTGATGCCTTGTGAGACCTCATTAGTGTGCCTAGGAACCCTACACTATGTTTGTACCCATTTCGGGGCTAGTTTTTACAAAGGAGGTGCTGCCGAAATTTGTAAGAAAATAAACTTAAGCTTTAAGATTTTTACTTGAGATTTCCAAATGTTTTAAAAAATGTTTTTATTACTTACTTCTTCTCATGGTTTAGATTTCTGGGTTTTCGGCTTACTTAAATTGCGTTATGCCTGTTGACGTCACGTGGTTTAAGTGCCGGTCACGTTACTGAATTGGGTCGTGACAAAGTTGGTATTAGAGCGCTAGGTTTTACTTTTCGGAGTGTAGGATGAACTTGGTATGATGGAGTAGGTAGCTTAAGCAGAGTGACGTAGCGTGTGTATGTTCCGCGGCATACTTACGACACGGTACTCCGCCTAAGTGACCTTAGGACATATTGCTTGTAATTCCTTCCTTGATTTCCATGCATCTTTATGATTCGATTTCTATGTTCTTATCGAATCATGTTTTCATTCCAGCCATTATGTCGTCGAAGACTACGAGGGTGCAGAGAGCGGCCATGAGATCCGAGGTCAGGGTAGGCTCGTCAGAGATGAGGACTGACCAGGGCAGTACGCCCATTTCACAGGAGCAGATTGATCCACCTTTGCTAGATAGCATTATTAGGCTAGAGGCTGGTATGCAGGATTTGCGCCAGATGATGGGGTCGTTAGTTGAGGCCAGTCGAGCGCAGAGACAGGAGGTTGTCCCACCTGCTATGTGGACTGTGATGGTACCTATGGTTCAGGCAGTCGTACTTGCAGCTACGGAGGTTATCACCGTATCATTATCTAAGTTCATGAGGCTGAAACCTCCGGTTTTCACCGGCACTGACGCAGCTGAGGATCCCCAGTCGTTTATCGATAGGATGGCCAGGATCTATCGTTCGCTGAGAAGCTCCGACGCGAGATGGGTAGAGTTCGTGAGTTTTCGTCTGGAGGGTCTTGCTCAGACCTGGTGCGAGTCTTTAGAGAGGGGTAGAGCCGCAGTTCTTGCTCCTATGACCTGGGCTGAGTTCTTGATGGTTTTTTTGCTCGTTTTCTTCCGCAGAGCATTAGGGATGTTCGAGCTCGCAGTTTTGAGTCGCTACGCCAGACTTCAGGTATGACGGTGGCAGAGTACGATGTTCAGTTTACCCAGCTATCTTTGTATGCTCCATATTTGGTGGACACTGAGGAGATGCGGATCAAGAGATTTGTGCGGGGCTGCTTACCCAGCTGTTCCTCGCTATCAGCTCCCAGCATTGTGACACATGTGCAGCCGCAGTGGACGCAACCCTACTGGTTGAGGAGTGTCTTTCCGAGACTTCGGTCGTTCCGGAACCGAAGAGGTTCGTACTGGTGTATCAGCCCGGAGACATATGTATAGACGTCGCGACAGATTTCGTTCAGGTCGTGGGAGTAGCAGAGGCTTGGGACGAGGCCGGTTATTTAGCTCTTATCCGCAGGAGGGTCAGCAGTCATCATCTGGATGTTTCGGTGCGGGATTTTTTATCATCGCGTCAGAGATTGTACTGAGCCACGTGAAGACGAGGCAGCCGTATCACATGTTACCTTACCACCTTCTCCACCTCAGAGAGCGTTGCCTCTTACGCCTGTTGTTGCTCTGCGTCTGACTTATGCTCAGAGAGGTCATGGTCATAGAGGTTTTGTTCAGAGAGGACGGGGTGGTGGAGGCGGAGGATAGCCAGTCACCGGTAGAGGGCAAGCACGAGTATTTGCTTTGACTCATCAGGACGCGCAGGCGTCTAATGCAGTGGTTTCAGGTACTCTTTCAGTTTGTTCCTTCAATGCACGCGTTTTGTTTGATCCAGGATCTACGCACTAGTATGTTTCTACACACTTCGTGCCGAGGTTGGGCCGAGAGTCGTGTTTGCTAGATCAGCCGCTTGTCGTGACTACTCCTGCTGGCGAGTCTTTTGTTGCACGGTATGTGTTTCGGTCATGTGTCGTCCGTATTGGAGATAGAGATTCGTCCGTTGACTTGATCCTTCTTGAGATGTTAGACTTCGACGTTCTCCAGGGCATGGACTGGTTAACTACTTACTACGCGTCTGTGGACTGCCGTGAGAAGACAGTCAGATTTTGTTTTTCGGGCGAGTCAGATTTGTTATGCAAGGGACCGTGGTGCCGCCCCTCACAATTTGATTTTCTGCCCTTTGCGCTAGTCGGATCTTGAGGAGAGAATGTCAAGGATTCTTAGCTTTCATTCGTGATACCAGAGCCACGGTAGATTTGTTTGACCGGGTTCCTATTGTGAAAGAGTTTCCCGACGTTTTTCCAGATAAGTTGCCTGGATTGCCGCCAGAGCGTGAGATTGAGTTCTGCATTGATTTGATCCCCGGCACGGGGCCAATTCTATACCGCCTTATTGGATGGCCCCGGCGGAGCATAAGGAGCTTAATGATCAGTTGCAAGAGTTTCTTGATAGGGTACTTGTGCGTCCGAGTGTTTCTCCATGGGGAGCTCCTGTTCTGTTCGTCAAGAAGAAGGACGACAGTTTGAGATTGTGCATTGATTATCATCAATTGAACCGAGTTACGGTACGAAATAGGTATCCTTTACCTCGCATTGTCGATTTTTTTGATCAGCTCTAGGGTGCGGAACATTTTTCCAAGATTGATTTGAGATCGGGTTATCATCAGTTGCGGGTTCGGAATGATGACATTCTGAAGACTGCTTTTCATACGCGCTACAGGCATTATGAGTTTTTGGTGATGTCGATTGGACTCACCAATTGTAACATTTCAGAAAATATAAAATATTATTTTTGGAATTTAATATTAAAATAATATATTTCCTGAAAACTGCCCGATTTGCGAAATTGGGGTTTTCGAAAAAGGGTATAAATACATACCAATATCTATGAAATAAATGGAAATTAAAATGATTTATTCATTTAATAATATATTTAAAGGATTTGGCATTTTTAAAATTTATTATATGCAGTTTCGATAAAAACCCGATTAGTACACTGCTAATCGCGATTAGGCCAAATCCGTGTTTCTACAGTTTTCATGGCTAGTGCACCATATTATGTTATATTTGGTTACATGTTGTGTCATTTGTGTTGTTTTATGGGTATTATGTGATTTGGTTTTGAAATTTAAAAGAGAAAAGAAAAAGAAATGGCAAAATGGTAATTTAGTGAAAAAGGGTATGATTGGAGAGAGAGAGAGAGTGTGTGTGTGAATAAGTGTGAGAGAGGGGGGCTGCTGCCTAATATTTTCCCCCATCATTTTCCTCCTCCTTCTTCATCTTCCTCCAATGCCACTTCTCTCCACTTCAAACCCTAGACCCATCTCCAAATAATCCCCAAAACCCTATACTCCCTTCACAAAAATTAATCCCCATCTCTTCCTCTACACATCGAACCAAGCAAAGTGGAATTTTGACGACATTGAGGAGCTAGGGCTGTCTAGAGTGGATTGAATGAGGTATAGCTTCTTCCATTTAGCTAGTTTTAAGCTTCTTTCTATTCTAGTTTAGTTTAGAGATGGTTTGGTGGTGATTTGTGGAAATTGGAAAATCCTAGTGAGGGTTTGAGTAAAGTTATGGATTTGTGATATTTGAGTGGCTGTTGAGGGGCTGTTTAAGACCTGAGAATGAGTATGGGAAGCCAAAATACGGATTAGGGATTTGAGTTCATGTCGGTTTGTGGGAATAAAGTGTGTGCAGGGAAATCTTGAGCAACCCAGGGGATTTTTGAGAGTAGCAAACAACTCTAGGGACCAAATTAGGGTACTAGGAGACCACCCCGACCATACGAAGCCTAACAGAGCCTAGAGGGACGAGGTGGCAGGATTTTTAAGGTAAGTGGCCGGCCATTTGGTGGGTAGGGGTATCCAGGTTGTTCCCATAGCTCATATGCACCACAGTATTGTTTGTGCACCTTGTTTTGGCCCGAGTCAAAATCTGAAAGCACTTTGGTGTGATTTTTGCTATGTTTTCTGTATTTTGAAATGTTTAGTTTTGATATTTGGATTAGTATTTGGTTGTTGGATGTTTAGCTCATATGCACCCTATATAGCACCCCCGTATTGTTTGTGCACCTTGTTTTGGCCCGAGTCAAAATCTGGAAGCACTTTGGTGTGATTTTGGCTATGTTTTCTGTATTTTGAAATGTTTAGTTTTGATATTTGGATTAGTATTTGGTTGTTGGATGTTTGCACATCAACAACAAGGGGTGTTTGGTTTATTTTGTATGCGATAGGTTTCCTTGACCTATGAGCAATGAGCATACCGTTTTGGATTTCAGATCTTGATTTTAATAGCGTGTCAATATGTGTTTTTATTATAGGTACCTTCATGTGGATTCCGAGGCGACGGAGCGCGACGTCATCGACTTCAGCAAGCGAAGACCAAGGTGAGTAGATCTATATCTACCGGGGAAGTCGGGTGGATGGCGTATAGCACCCCCCGCAAAGTTTTGATGGAAACTGATTTATAAAATATGGTTAAGGAAACCTAGATTTGGAAAACTAGGGTTAGAGTTAAATGATAGTTAGTGAAACCATATTAGAAACTAAGGATAGTTAAAGATGATATAATACGGCTATTATGTGATGACGGGATTTGAGGATGTTGTTTGACGATATTGCCGTTTAGGATACTATAGGACTAGATAGTCGACGTAGATGTGTCATCCGAACCATACATATTTCTAAACTGAAGAGTCGTATACATCTTTTAAACAGATACCTTGAGGGACGTTACGGAATTTCAAATGATATATTTTTCTTAAAAACACCGTAACCCCTATTTTCAAAACTACGACTCGCTCTTTAAAAATCTGATTGTATGGTTCAGGTGTGTATGTTAGATTAGATACTTATACTTTTAGTGGAGATAGAATGTTTATGTAAACTTGACTTGATGTGAGATATAAATGCGATGAAAGAATATAAGACGGATATGATGATATTTTGGTATATGGATGCGGGTCGATTGAGATAGTTGATACCTTGTCAGTCCCCTAATATGAGATCGATATGGATGTGACCTGGGACATAGGTATATAGTTACATTTATATATGTTGTGAAACATGTGTGATTTGCCGTACGTGACGTTAGGTCCGTACCCCCTCATTGTCGTAAAGGTTGATAGGATCCCTAATGTTTTAAATGTCTCCATATGATGATCTTTTACATACGTGATGAGTTTGATTTTATGATTGATCCATACCCTTGACTAGAGGATGCCGTATGATGGATTATACCGTACGTGATGTTGTGTGGCTAGATGCCGATTGATAGATTCACTGACTTGGTCATATTAGATACATGTACCTGTCAGCATTTGCATATGATTTACCTTATGCTGCATTCATGTTTTTCGCATTTCATTATTTGTACCTGTGCTAATACACCTGCACCATTATCGATGATGCGTATATTACAAGTACACAGATTTGCCAGCTCACATACTTCATCATCGATAATTGCCATGTTACTACACAGTAGGATTGCTACATTATGATACGACTCCTTACATAATTTACTTGCTATTGTTGCATATACACCTTTATACGATGTTGTATTTGACTTAGAGAAATTGGGAACCGCAGGATGTATTTTAAAAACGGGAATCATTTAAAAGAGCGGTTTTCCCTTAATATGTCATATCACTGTCCCATGTTGCATGATATTCTGATATGCTTACATTTTATCATATGTCGCATACATTATGCTTTATGATTTTACGAATTGAGATATGCTGTTTTCATGAGATTTCTGGATTTGAGAACCGTGGCTATTTCAAAAGAAAGTAAGTACTGTTTTAAAAACCCGGTTTCTCTTGATATGATATTTCAGTGTGTCCACCATGTGTTTTCTAGCTTCTGAGATGTGTGACATGTGAAACCCGATCAAGAAGCTGGATGAAGCCGATTGCGGGTACATGGTGGACCCGGTATGGTACCCCGGGGCAAGAAAGGAATGCTGTGTATACAGACGGTGAGCCTGGAAGAGGGACTATTACCTACCAGTGATTGGTTGGACCTGGCGGATATCCGGAGGATACCGACTGGAGTCGAGAGATGATATGGGCCGATCCGGAATGACGAAGCCCGTGGGCCGATCCGGACTGACGGAGCCCGAGATATGAGGATTTACGTGTCGATGCTGGACACGGGTTTCATGATGTTTTCGGGTGTCGATATTGGACACTCAGGTTCCATGATTTTGATGTGTCGCGAGGGACACCATTGATTTATATCCTTATACTTCCATGCACACTCTTTTATGATATTTACGTGCATACAGACATTGATCATATGGGTGGACGAGATCCACATGCATACATGCGTTGATTATACTGTTGGATGTCATCCACATGCTTATAGGCATTGACTACCTTGTTGGCACATATACAGACCCGGTCACCCTAGATATCAGAGTATTACCTTCATGATATAGTTGACGTAGGAGTCATTGTTTATTCGATTTCTACTTGTTGATATATTTCTATTCACGAGTTGGCAACTCACCCCCGTTGTGCCACAGTTCTTGCAGGTAGACCGCAGGGATCAGTAGCGGTTTCGCTGGCACACAGTTGCATTCGGATGTTTTGCATTGGTAGGTGGGACATTTGTATGGTACCCACTCTTGTATCTACATTTCATATTGTATCTAGTCAACTCCATCAATTAAAATTAGTAAATTGTATAAGTAATGAGACTTAGTGGGATTGTAGTTGCGAGACTTAGGGCGAGGGGTTTTCCACTGCTTGTGGTTTTTATGTCTTGCTTTTCTTTATCTTTTGTGGTGATCTTCGCCGTTGGGCATCGTATACTTATATATATTGTCTTGCGTGGTTGTGATCCGCCGTTTGGCGAAGAGCTAGCTCCAGCTTGGGGATGCCTTTATCATTATCTTGTATATGTGGTTTTGGATCAAAATATACAAAGGAGGTGCTGCCCAAATTTTTAAAAAGTCGAAACATGTTTTCAAACTAGTAAATTCCACTTACATTTTCATGTCCCTTTTCTATGCATTTTAAGAAAACTTGATCTCATTATACCTTATTTCAAAACTTCACCTCCTTTATTTTCTTAAAAAGGTTTAGATTTCTGGGTTTCAGCTTATTGAATTACGTTACGTCTTTAGACGTTGCGTGATTTAAGTGCTGGTCAAGAGCTAATATTTCGGGTCGTGACAAAGTTGGTATCAAAGAGCTAGGTTTAACCTTGGTTCGAGTCTATATTTGACTATGCGGAGTCTAGGGCGGGTATGTATTTCGGAACCTAGGCTTGACCTTACAGAACTTAGACTTGAACGAGGGCGGGGGGGGGGGGTATTAGACCCGAACTTTCGTTTCATAGGCTGACCCTGATTGATGGAGTAGGTAGCTTGAGTAGAGTGACGTACCGCACGTATATTCCACGGCATATTTACGACACGATACTCCACTTAAGAAACCTTAGGATGTACATATTTTTGAGACTTATGATTCTTTTCATACCCATGATTATACATCCATTTGAGATCCTTGATTTTATTTGTTTCCATGATCATACTCCCATTGATGCTGTTCCTTCTTATAATCAAGTATCCATTCTGGATCTGTCGTTTCCTTTCTTTCCGTTGATCTGCTTTCTTCGATACTCGATTGAGGTTCCTGTCACCATGGTTTGAGCGCAGTTTGGGCTGCTGCTAGTGTTGCGGTCAGGGCGAGCTCGTCTGGTACGAATGTTGACCATTGTGTATTCTGGTGACTTGGGAACGTCTCGATGTAGTGTTATGTTGTGACCTCCTGTTGAGGCGAGTGTTTGGTTTTGCACTAGATGATCGGGCCACTGTTAGAGGCTGCCTGTTGTGAGAGGACTGTCGATGTACAGCCTACCGCAGAGATTGTGATGTCGCCTACCGTGCAGACAGATAACCCAGCTGTTGTTGAGATTGATGGGATGTCGCTTCAAGAGCTTACGAGCTGAGATCGCCGGAGCTTCCAGGAAGAATTAAGACAGATGATAGCTAGTCTACCCCGATTTGAGAGACGAAGGTGATTCGTCAGATTGATGCGCCGACGCAGGCCTAGTTGAGTTGGAGATTTTCAGTGTGGAGAGTCTTACTCAGATCTAGAGCAGACCGATCCAGAGATGACCGTTGATATGTTGTCTTTCCTGGAGGATTGAGGTATTGTTTAGCATGCGGGTGAGGAATATTCATATGTTGTATAGGCGAAGCTAAAAATTTCGGACGAGTGTCAGAAACCCATTTTTCCCAAGTTTAAAGTGTTTGGAGAAACATGCAGGTAATTCTGTGGACCCTCTAGAAGAATGAAACCCTAATTCGACATGATGACCATGGAACCGCTTTTGAACCTCAGGGTTTACAGCAGTTTAGCGGTGCCATCAGTGAGGCTTGAGTTTGCCCTTCTACGGCTGGTCCAGAGGTACTGTGGTATGTACCAGATATTTTAGACTGTGCTCAGGTGTTGAGCTTTCGGGAAATTTTTGGACCTTGATGACTCGATCGAAAAGTTTGACGTCGTCTGGATATCATGTGATAAAAGACCAGTAAGTTGACCAGCTTCGGATAGAAGACCTCACCCAGATGCGTTGTGAGTTGATCAAAGACGGACGAGTATTGAGTATTCCTCCGATGGTTGGGACGAGTTCCCGAGAACGTGTTCTTCCAGATATCTTTTACAAATTGATGAAGATACCGAGTGCGTGACTTCGAGTCCGTGTGAGAGACTTCGGATTGACCATGGCCGAGAACAGTTCCAGTGCACAGATAGCATGGTGTGACATCAAGGTGGACGATGATACAGATGAGCGGAACCAGAGGTTCGTGCGAGATGCTGACGAGCTGTTGTTACTCCCCATCGAGATTAGAGATCTGATATGCATACAGAGGCGTGAGACACGACCAGTTCCTGAGCAATTGCTATGCTGAGAATGCAGATGTCCAGAGAGCGAGAAAAGATTATGCAAGAGTACCAGCCTCCGTACATTTCGGCAAAGACGAGATCGGAAGAGACCTTGAGCAGGATTCCTTCCAGGACACTGCTGCAATGAGATTTGCACCCAGGATCAGTTGTGTCACGTGTATTCAGAGAGTCAGAGGCCGACGCCAGTGACGTGTTGCCTTACGAGTGGTCGTGATAATTGGCCAAGAGATGACCAGAGAAGTGCTAGAACGGAATCGTCCCCGTTAGCACACCTGACTGGGTCGATGAGCCGATGAATTGCGAGATTGGTAAATCCACAGAGGAATGAAGACACCAGACCATGAGTAGGAGGCAAGCGGATATTTTTGTTCTGCCGGTTTTAGGCACACCGATTTATTCTTCGACATTGTAGGAGGTGTACCTCAATGTCCTTTATTGCGATTTGCGTTTGTGATCTGAGTATCACACTTATATCGCTTGGATTTGAGTTTTGGTGACGAGTTTCCTGATATTGACTTGTGCATAGTTATTGCACTTGAGATATGTTTTTATACACCGTTGTGTTTGTTTTTGATTTGTGCATATTTATTGCACTTGATATCGGTTTTGTGCCTTGGCTGCACATGTTTATGATTTCGTGGATTTCATACAGTTGATTCGATTTTGTGCGTGTGGTACGCACTCGATTTGATTCTGCACTCGGTATAGTTTATATGTGCTTGCAGTGCATTGATATGTGTTTTGTGCATGCAATGGCACATGTTTATGATTTTATACACCTTAGCACACTCGGTGTTGCTTTTCATACGCATTTGAGTTATATGATGCATTCCGTGTACTTGTTGCACCTGATTTGTATCTGTATTTTGTGCACTGGATGCACTGTATTTGATATTTCATGCACTGGATGCACCAGATTTATATTTTGTGTCCTTGGTGCACCAGATTAGTATTTTTGTGCATTGTTGCACTAGATTTGCATTTCATGCGTTTATTGCACCAGGCGGGTATTTCGTGCATTGGTTACACTAGATTTATACTCAGTACCTTGGTTGCACTTGATTTATGTTTTTGAGCATTATTTTACCAGGTTTATGTTTTGTGCGCATTGGAGGCACTTGAGTGAGATTCTACTCGTGCCTGTTGAATGCCCTTGATTTAGATTTTATCCGTGCATATTGGATGCGATTTCATTCGTGCGGGACATAGCACTTGATTTGTATTTTCACGCATGTTGGGCGCATTATATGAGATGTGATTTTGTGCACACCGGATGCACTCAATTGGGATTTTCATTCGTGCATGTTAGTTGCACCGGATGCACTCTAGATGCACTTGATATTGTTGTCGTGCACACCCGTTGCACTGGATAGATGCTTTCGTGCACATCCGTTGCACTTAGTTTTGCTTTCGTGCATGTTCATAGCACTTGTATTTGGATTTGATTTCCATGCGCACCAGACGCATGTGATTATTAGATACGCCTTTTGAGTCTAATTTTGCTTTTGAGTACCTTGTTTTCATGATGAGCACTTTGTTATGTAGTTTCCGAACATGACTGATCTGTGGACAGTACCGGAGTACTTTGTATACATTAAAAGATTACCAAGAGGTTTTCAAAAGGAGCTACAGTCTCGCTATTTCTTACATGTCTGTGAGCGACACGAACGTTTACAAAAAGGAAAACCTTTTGGGATATTTTGGAAAAAAACCGACGGAACATATGTTTAGCAAAACATATATGGACATATATTATTACTTTACAAATGAACGTCCGTCACTTATGCCGTGATTTATACATTACACGGCGATTCAGAAAAGATTTTGCATGAGTTTTATTCAGTTCTTGAGAGTTTTCCAAAGATGCGCACTATACACGTATTATAGTATTTGATTAGTGTATATTGGGTTCAGTCGTGGATTTCGAGATCTGTATCTCTATTGTAACTCCGAGGATATGCGTGCAAATCTGATGATTTGCGTGACACTTGATGGAGTTCGATTTTGAGTTTTGTACTCGTTTTCATGCGCACTTGACGCGCTGTGTTGTTTCTGCATCTTCCGTGATTTCGGAGCCCCGTTGATTTGAGCTGATTATTGAAATGTTTTAGATTTTGGGGGTTTAAATTTAAATTCAGGGACCGAATTTATTTAAGTGGGGAAGATTGTAACATTTCAGAAAATATAAAATATTATTTTTGGAATTTAATATTAAAATAATATATTTCCCGAAAACTGCCCGATTTGCGAAATTGGGGTTTTCGAAAAAAGGTATAAATATATACCAATATTTGTGAAATAAATGGAAATTAAAATTATTTATTCATTTAATAATATATTTAAAGGATTTGGCATTTTTAAAATTTATTATATGCAGTTTCGATAAAAACCCGATTAGTGCACTGCTAATCGCGATTAGGCCAAATCTGTGTTTCTACAGTTTTCATAGCTAGTGCACCATGTCATGTTATATTTGGTTATATGTTGTGGCATTTGTATTATTTTATGGGTATTATGTGATTTGGTTTTGACATTTAAAAGAGAAAAGAAAAAGAAATGGCAAAAGGGTAATTTAGTGAAAAAGGGTATGATTGGAGAGAGAGAGTGTGTGAATAAGTGAGAGAGAGGGGGAGGCTGCTGCCTAATCTTTTCCCCTAACATTTTCCTCCTCCTTCTTCATCTTCCTCCAACCCCACTTCCCTCCACTTCAAACCCTAGATCCATCTCCAAATAATCCCCAAAACCCTATACTCCCATCACAAAAATTAATCTCCATCTCTTCCTCTACACATTGACCAAGCAAAGTGGAATTTTGACGACATTGGGGAGCTAGGGCTGTCTAGAGTGTCTTGAATGAGGTATAGCTTCTTCCATTTAGCAAGTTTTAAGATTCTTTTTATTCTAGTTTAGTTTAGAGATGTTTTGGTGGTGATTTGTGGAAATTGGGAAATCCTAGTGAGGGTTTGAGTAAAGTTATGGATTAGTGATGTTTGAGTGGCTGTTGAGGGCCTTTTTAAGACCTGAGAATGAGTATGGGAAAACAAAATACGGATTTGGGATTTGAGTTCATGTCGGTTTTTGGGAATAAAGGGTGTGTAGGGAAATCTGGAGCAACCCGGGGGATTTTTTAGAGTAGCAAACAACTCTAGGGACCAAATTAGGGTAATAGGAGACCACCCCGTGTAAGTCCACGTTGCGACCCCCGGTTCTTACGGGGAGGCGGAAACGGTATAAAATCAAAATTTTAACGCAAGAGGCAACATGGACTAAGCTAGGTCAGGATCTTTACCTAAACTAAAACTAGCAAACTAAGCTAAAGATATTTAGCTACTCGGATGAAGATGGTTATACCTAAACTTGAACTCCTTCTCTTCGAGCTCCGATGGTGGTTCGATGGTTCCTTCTCGTTGTCTCCGTACGCCGAAGATAGATCCACTTGAAAGCTCCAACCTTTAGCTCCTTCTTCGTTCTTTGAAGAAACTAGTTCACTTGGTTTGCTAAACCTAGTGAACTAGAATGAGTAGAGATGATTTAGAATGGGATTTTATCTATGGTTCTTGATTCTCAACTCATGAGACAAGAGAACCATAGATCAAGAGAGGGAGCAAGAGGTTGAGGGTGAGAGCAAGAGGAGAGCTCAAGAACAAGAGAGAGAATGAGCAAGAAAGAATGAGCAAGTATTTTGTCTCTCACCCTCTCATAATCCAAAGTGATCATAACTCATCATATCAAAAAAGTCTTATGTGATGGTTAGAAGCAACCATAACCTTATCATGTCATGCACTCATTTTACTCAAATGAGCAAGCAAGAAAAAGTCTTTGGCATGAAATGATAACCATGGTTATCATGATGGTCAACTAGTCAAGCCTAGTCAACCGGTCAACAAGTCAACAAAAGTCAACAAGTCACCAAAGTCAACAAGTCAACAAAAGTCAACAAGTCAACAACCAGATCACCATAATACTTAATTAATATAATAGTTAATCACATATCATATTCTCATTAGGGTTGAGCATAAAGTCAAAAAGTCAACGGTCAACTGTCAACAACCCTAATGAGAATCCGCTGCCTCTGCCTCCCTGTCAACTGTGCATACACACCCGCATCCGCGTTCCGAGGAACACGAATGCAAACTGGATAAATCCAATCCCATAAGGTACACTAGGATCTGGCTTAAACCAAAGCCCGCTAGTGTAAACTGTCTGGACACTGTACGTGCACAAGTGCACGGATGTGACCGAACCCTGTCGCAAAACCATGCGACCTGTCGCAATACCATGCGACCTCTACTCTTTTGCCTAAAGGCGAAAAGCTTTCTGTGTGGGACTCTAAAGACTCGACACTACGCTGGCAGTGGGTTTAACCACAGACCGCAAGCGGCACTAGCTGTGCGTAACGGTCCCCAGGTAATGCCGACAAGAAGACGGACGAGGCGAAACCCATCTGAACTCCTACTGAGCCTGAGTGTGACATTCTCCGTACAGTCCGGTCTGTTCGTCTGATACATCGCATGGCGGGCCTAGGGGGCGGTAAACGTCAGTCCCCCAATAGCGGTACAAGTCGTGCCGGAGTGAAGCCCAATACACCCTGAGATAACACTGGAAACCTACCAGTATATCTCGTTTGCCCTGGCCAGGGACTACTCGTGTAATGGCTCTCCTAGACACAGCGCGATGTCAACCCCCAATACCGGGAGAGACGAATCCTGTCTAACCGTCACTGCCTCCAAGTGCTTCGGGACTGCACCCAACCACCACCTGTTTGCACGACTCCTTTGAGCCGTGGTAGGGTAGTGATCAAAGTACAGTGGGAACACACCCGAGGCGAAGTGACAGTGTCAAGTCAGCGGACTAAGCTGTACTCATGTCACCTGGGAACTGATAACTGACGATAGGTATAATACCAACTAGTCAGTTCCCGACGAGTCCTGTCCAGTGTACCCGTAACCCAACGAGCACCCGCATACTATCTCAAGTACGACGTACTGACGGCTGTGGGACAGACCGTCTCCCACACTGGGATGAGAAGCGCATGCGCTGGTCTACTCCGGAGTATCGATGCCCTGTCTCGATAGTCCTGCGACCAGGGACCTGCATAAGGATGTGCTTATAGATTACCCAGCCCCACTAGTGTGACGGCCATCACATCGCTGGTAATCAAGCAAAGATCCTAAGGGCTCTACTAATGTGTATAGGCGATATACAAAAATAAACACATGTACACATTGAAGTAGAAACAAACCAAGTAGCATACTACTATTTTGAGCAAGATTGCATATACAAGGTGAATATCCCAAGCATCCATTAAGTAATATACAAACCAGTATGATACAGTAATGGCCTCTAGGGCATATACACTAACAATCTCCCACTTGCACTAAGGCCATGTACTGGCGTATCGAAGACCTATCATCTCGATCAGCCGCTCGAACTGAATCTGGGGCAGGGCCTTGGTGAATGGATCAGCAGTGTTATCTTCTGAAGCGACTCTCCGAACCTCGATCTCCTGGCGATCCACGATCTCCCTGATCAGGTGATACCGCCTCAAGATGTGCCTGGATCTCTGATGGGACCTGGGTTCCTTCGCTAAAGCTATAGCCCCGTTGTTGTCGCAATACAGAGGTATTGGATCAACAATGGACGGAACCACCTGAAGTTCTTTCAAGAACTTCCTCATCCAGACAGCTTCTTTTGCGGCATCAGATGCAGCGATGTATTCCGCTTCCATCGTCGAGTCTGCAACGGTTTCCTGTTTGGAACTCTTCCAACACACCGCCCCTCCATTGAGGGTAAAGACAAAACCCGACATGGACTTGGAATCATCCTTGTCACTCTGGAAGCTGGAGTCAGCAAAGGCCTCGATCTGGAGGTCTTTTCCGCCATACACCAAGAACATCTCCTTAGTCCTTCTCAGGTACTTGAGAATATTCTTTACCGCTATCCAGTGTTTCTCCCCAGGGTTTGACTGATACCGGCTTACCACACTCAGTGCATAAGCTACATCCGGTCTGGTACACAACATCGCATACATTATAGAGCCTACCGCAGAAGCGTAGGGTATAATAGACATGCGATCCCTCTCCAAATCAGTCTTGGGAGACATCTCTTTAGAGAGGGTGATCCCGTGACAAGCCGGTAGGTTACCGCGCTTGGAATCTTCCGTACTGAATCTCTTCAGTATGGTGTCGATGTACCTGGACTGTGAAAGTCCTAATATCCTCTTGGATCTGTCACGGTAGATCCGGATGCCCAGAATGTATGAGGCATCACCCAGGTCTTTCATGGAGAACCTGTGTGACAAGAACCCCTTGACAGATTGTAGCATAGGAATGTCATTTCCTATTAAGAGAATGTCATCCACGTACAAAACGAGGAATACTACAGTTCTCGCTACAAATCTACTATAGATGCATGGTTCATCTGGATTTTTGATAAAGCCAAATTCCTTGACCGTCTCATCAAAGCAGATGTTCCAACTCCGCGACGCCTGCTTTAGTCCATAGATGGACTTAAGCAACTTGCACACCTTTCCGCTGCTCCCACTCTGAATGAAACCCTCCGGCTGGTCCATATAGACACACTCCTCTAAATTTCCATTTAGAAAAGCTGTCTTTACGTCCATTTGCCAGATCTCATAATCGTGGAAGGCAGCAATAGCAAGAAGGATCCGAATGGATTTCAGCATGGCTACTGGAGAAAAGGTTTCGTCGTAGTCCAAGCCAGGTCTTTGACGAAAACCCTTTGCTACCAGCCTAGCTTTATAGGTCTCAACCTATCCATCTACACCAATCTTCCTTTTGAAGATCCACTTGCATCCTACGGGTTTTACCCCGTCTGGAGCAATGTCCAACGTCCATACCTTGTTGGTGTACATGGACTCCATTTCGGTCCGCATTGCATCCAGCCATTTCACTGAGTCAACGCTCTGAACGGCCTGCTGGAAGCTAGTAGGCTCATCATAATCTATGATGCAATCCTCTCTATCCCCGTCTATGAGAAAACCGCAGTATCTCTCGGGCGGATGAGACTGCCTACTACTCCTGCGGAGCGGCGTAGGAATGTCCTGTTCTGTTGAACCCTCTGGTTCCACTAACCTTTCAGTAATAGTCTGTGGTTCTGGAATTTCTTCCAGTTCTATTGCGCTCCCACTAATTTCCTTTTCCAAGAACTGGTGTTCTAGAAAGTGGGCATTACGAGAAACAAGGACTTTTTGTTCCTCTGCGTAGTAGAAAAGATACCCCCTGGTGTTCTTTGGGTATCCCACAAACTTGCACAGTACTGAGCGTGCCTCGAGTTTGTCCGCATGCTGCTTTTTGACAAAAGCTGGACATCCCCAGATCTTCAGATATTGAAGATAGGGTTTCTTCCCACTCCACATTTCATATGGGGTGGTAGGCACAGTCTTAGTCGGAACTCGGTTCAAAAGGTATGCAGCTGATTCTAGCGCATACCCCCAGAACGATCGCGGTAACTCAGCGTTACTCATCATGGACCGCACCATATCCAATAGGGTGCGGTTCCGTCTCTCCGATACACCATTATGTTGCGGGGTGTATGGAGGAGTAAGCTGAGAGAGAATTCCGTTCTCTTTTAAATAGTCCAGGAACTCGGCACTTAAGTATTCTCCACCTCGATCCGATCTTAGAATCTTAATACTTTTGCCGGTCTATTTCTCTACTTCATTCTTATACTCCTGGAATTTTCCGAAAGCCTCGGACTTATGTTTCATTAAGAAGACATAGCCGTACCTTGAGAAGTCATCCGTAAAAGTAATGAAGTAAGAATGTCCGCTTCGGGCATGTGTAGACATTGGACCGCACACGTCACTGTGTACGAGTCCCAAGAGCTCGCTCGCTCTTACTCCTTGTCCAGTAAATGGAGTCTTTGTCATCTTTCCTTTGAGACAGGATTGACAAGTGGCATACGACTGATATTCGAACGCATTCAAATACCCTTCTGTATGTAACTTCGTCAACCTTCTCTCATTGATGTGACCCAATCTACAATGCCATAAGAAAGTCTGATTTATTTCTGGAGACTTTCTTTTGTGTGTATTCTGGACATTAAAAATCTGTGGTTGGTTTAACACGTATATACCATTACTCAATGTACCTGACCCAATCAAAACTTGATTAAGGTGAATGTTTACAACATTACTTACAAACGCAAATTCATAACCTTCTTTAGAAACTAAAGATACAGAAATGATATTACAAGTTGCGTTGGGTACAAAAAAGCAATTACGCAAAACCAAAACATGTCCATCTGACATTCCCAGGTGATAGTCCCCCACGGCTTTAGCATCCATGCTAGCTCCGTTTGCAACTCTGAGGGTCATGTCACCTGCCTTCAAAACCCTACGGTTTCTCAACGCCTGCAAAGAATTACAGATATGAGATCCTGATCCGGTATCCAATACCCAGGAAGTAGAGTTTATTGAAAGACAGTTTTCAATAACATACACACCTGAAGCTGAAGCTGCAACCTGCTTCAATTCCTGTGTTCTGGCCTTCCAGGCCCTGCAATCATTCTTCCAGTGTCCTTTCTTATGACAATAGAAGCATTCTTCCTTATCCACAAGCTTCCCCGCTATCTTTGTTGCTTTTGCTTTTCCCTTCGTATCCACTTTACTAACACCGCCCCTTGGTTTGGCGGGGGATTTCCTCTTCTTTCCCTTGGCTTTCGCCTTGGACCTAGAAGAAGATGATCCTCCTACAAACAAAGTGGATGTATCCCTATTTTTCTGTAGGGTGCCCTCTGCGCTCCTCAGCATGTTGAGGAGCTCTGATAGTTCAACCTCTTTTTCTTGTAGGTTGAAGTTCAGTATAAACTGGGCGTAAGTGGAAGGAAGGGACTGGAGAACTATATCCGTATATAGCTCACTCTCCAATGTGATCCCTAGGTCAGCGAGCTCCTCAATGAAGCCGATCATCTTTAGCACGTGCTCGGCTACTGATGATCCGACGGCCATTCTTGTCGAAAATAACTTTTTCGACGCTTCGTATCTTGCGATACGTGATTGCTCTCCATACAGTTCTTTTGTATGGAGCAATATGGACTCCATGTCCATATTCTCATGCCTCCTCTGATGTTCGTTGTCCATCGAGGCAAGCAGGAGGCACTTGGCCTTCGCGCTATCAATCTCCCAAGTCTTGCGGATTTCCTTATCCGCGACGCTGGAAGTTGGACCAGGGACAGGGGGAGCTTTGGTGGTAAGAAGATACCCCAGCTTGTCATAAGTGATTGCTATCTTGACATTCCTGAGCCAATCTTTGTAGTTTGGCCCTATCAGTTTGTTTTTATCTAGGAGTAACTTAAGTCCAGTCATGTTGATTGGTCGCTGCAATTAGGAGAGAGAAGAAGAAACACTCAGCATGATGCTCTTGCAAGTTTAGAGTGGTTTTTAGTTTGTCTAAACAGGATGGCTCCCACTGTTTCTCGAATCCCTCCTCAAACCATAAAGGAAGAATTAGTCAGGATCAATCCCACCGTACAATACTTGCTTAACCGTTCAGCCAGGCCGGTGTCGGTACTTCGAGGGAGGTTTTCCAACGCTTTCGCGAAGTTCCTTAATTAAAGAACCTCTTTTCCCTGGGGGCGTAGCCCCGCTAACACCTTTCTAGGCACCTACTAGGTTTATAGCATTGATCGTTAAGTGAGAAATTTCCCGAGGAGTAGCATATACTCACAGTAGGATCGGGATCCAAATATCATCGCGTGACGAAACTGAAGGAATCCTACCAGAATCATCACACTCCAAATGGTATGCAAATCTAGCAAGTTTCAGTACTTATGAAACTCCCGATGTGGATTTTTTGCCCCATGCTCTTATGACCTTGGCGTGAGGTCAAAATGTCATAAGTCACATGTCAAGTTCGTCCCATCATTATCCAGGTTAATTTGAACCCACCCGTACATACCCTTGACGTAGGCCAAAATGGTAGTACGACTGTCTCAAACCAACGCATTCTATCTATGCAACAGATAAATATCCGGCAGCTACCAATCACTATGCCTTGGCGTGAGGTCAAAATACATAGCTTGAATACTACCGAATATTTAACTGAAATGATGGAGGGCTACGGATGGTTTTGGCAAAAACCGTGAACGTAGTGAACTTGATTTGGTCGATGGAACGAGATAGCTTTTAAATGGAGTGGCTCAAACTCCGTATTTTAAAAGTTTGTTTTGAAAAGAACCGAGTGGTTTTTCGAAAGTGTTCCAACGACTTTAACTTGGTTTATTATCTTGCATTAGTTCTTTTAATGCGTGATATTCTTGCATTAGTTCTTTTAATGCGTCCCATCATTTAATCCTACCATTGCAGAAAACAACCAAAATATGACGTACGCTTATGCCATTCGCATTCGCCACGGGGCCCCGTCATTACCCGTTAGGTTACTTAACTAACGACAGAGCGGGGGCTGGGCTAGCGCGTCTGTAAAACATAAGCAACGCCTAAATAATATCATATATAGATATACTGCAATGATAAACATTTCAGATCACAGATAAATACATTGGATATACTAGCAATCTGTAATTTGTACGAGCCTGTAACAAAAACAGATAACACGGTCGCGGTGAATAGCCAAAACCCCACCCAAGACCCCTACGGGTGCGGCAAACTACCCGCCAAGTACCCGAAGCGTAGCAACCTCCCTCATCTCCATGAGTAGGCCACTCGACACTTCGGCATACCCGGTAGTTTGTGCACCCCTCCATGGGTCTATCCTAGGAGCAAAAACAGTAAAAAGAAATTATACAATGACGGCTACAACCCCTTCCCGGTTGTGCGGCCATACAAATAATTATTACATCAATTTACAAATTTACATGAATTGCAAGAAAAGAAAACTCTCGTCTCACAACCCCCGGCTATTCACCCGCGACAATCCAACATATTTATATACACATTCCAGCACATTACAGATCATGTATAACCCCGACTAATCGACTTATAGCGATTAGCCGACGTTCAATACATGCAAACATCACAGATATAACCATCATAGTCAAAGTGCAGTGAAGTTCGGAAAAATACGGAATTATAGGACCCCAAAAGGAAATTTCTTTTCTGGAAAATCTGGGCACATATAATATATTTCAAAAATCCCAAAACCAACACAGACACACACTGCACGAAAAACGATGCACAGAAGACGACAAAGCGCGGCGGTTCCGCGGCGGATACCTAGCTCGCGCGGCGGAAGGGCGGCGGTTTCGACGAATTACTGTATCGTTTTTCTTGGGTGTTCACACAAAACCCTGAGCCGAATTTAGGAGTATAAAGTTTTTCATTTTGACCAGAAAAAATTTCAACAGAAACTCAGATTTTGTAAAAGTTTGGTTTTTTGGATTTTTTTCGGTTCCGAACTTCGTTACACTTTACTACCAAGCTAGTTTAAGTTTAGTTAGGCTCTGATACCACTGTAAGTCCACGTTGCGACCCCCGGTTCTTACGGGGAGGCGGAAACGGTATAAAATCAAAATTTTAACGCAAGAGGCAACATGGACTAAGCTAGGTCGGGATCTTTACCTAAACTAAAACTAGCAAACTAAGCTAAAGATATTTAGCTACTCGGATGAAGATGGTTATACCTAAACTTGAACTCCTTCTCTTCGAGCTCCGATGGTGGTTCGATGGTTCCTTCTCGTTGTCTCCGTACGCCGAAGATAGATCCACTTGAAAGCTCCAACCTTTAGCTCCTTCTTCGTTCTTTGAAGAAACTAGTTCACTTGGTTTGCTAAACCTAGTGAACTAGAATGAGTAGAGATGATTTAGAATGGGATTTTATCTATGGTTCTTGATTCTCAACTCATGAGACAAGAGAACCATAGATCAAGAGAGGGAGCAAGAGGTTGAGGGTGAGAGCAAGAGGAGAGCTCAAGAACAAGAGAGAGAATGAGCAAGAAAGAATGAGCAAGTATTTTGTCTCTCACCCTCTCATAATCCAAAGTGATCATAACTCATCATATCAAAAAAGTCTTATGTGATGGTTAGAAGCAACCATAACCTTATCATGTCATGCACTCATTTTACTCAAATGAGCAAGCAAGAAAAAGTCTTTGGCATGAAATGATAACCATGGTTATCATGATGGTCAACTAGTCAAGCCTAGTCAACCGGTTAACAAGTCAACAAAAGTCAACAAGTCACCAAAGTCAACAAGTCAACAAAAGTCAACAAGTCAACAACCATATCACCATAATACTTAATTAATATAATAGTTAATCACATATCATATTCTCATTAGGGTTGAGCATAAAGTCAAAAAGTCAACGGTCAACTGTCAACAACCCTAATGAGAATCCGCTACCTCTGCCTCCCTGTCAACTGTGCATACACACCCGCATCCGCGTTCCGAGGAACACGAATGCAAACTGGATAAATCCAATCCCATAAGGTACACTAGGATCTGGCTTAAACCAAAGCCCGCTAGTGTAAACTGTCTGGACACTGTACGTGCACAAGTGCACGGATGTGACCGAACCCTGTCGCAAAACCATGCGACCTGTCGCAATACCATGCGACCTCTACTCTTTTGCCTAAAGGCGAAAAGCTTTCTGTGTGGGACTCTAAAGACTCGACACTACGCTGGCAGTGGGTTTAACCACAGACCGCAAGCGGCACTAGCTGTGCGTAACGGTCCCCAGGTAATGCCGACAAGAAGACGGACGAGGCGAAACCCATCTGAACTCCTACTGAGCCTGAGTGTGACATTCTCCGTACAGTCCGGTCTGTTCGTCTGATACATCGCATGGCGGGCCTAGGGGGCGGTAAACGTCAGTCCCCCAATAGCGGTACAAGTCGTGCCGGAGTGAAGCCCAATACACCCTGAGATAACACTGGAAACCTACCAGTATATCTCGTTTGCCCTGGCCAGGGACTACTCGTGTAATGGCTCTCCTAGACACAGCGCGATGTCAACCCCCAATACCGGGAGAGACGAATCCTGTCTAACCGTCACTGCCTCCAAGTGCTTCGGGACTGCACCCAACCACCACCTGTTTGCACGACTCCTTTGAGCCGTGGTAGGGTAGTGATCAAAGTACAGTGGGAACACACCCGAGGCGAAGTGACAGTGTCAAGTCAGCGGACTAAGCTGTACTCATGTCACCTGGGAACTGATAACTGACGATAGGTATAATACCAACTAGTCAGTTCCCGACGAGTCCTGTCCAGTGTACCCGTAACCCAACGAGCACCCGCATACTATCTCAAGTACGACGTACTGACGGCTGTGGGACAGACCGTCTCCCACACTGGGATGAGAAGCGCATGCGCTGGTCTACTCCGGAGTATCGATGCCCTGTCTCGATAGTCCTGCGACCAGGGACCTGCATAAGGATGTGCTTATAGATTACCCAGCCCCACTAGTGTGACGGCCATCACATCGCTGGTAATCAAGCAAAGATCCTAAGGGCTCTACTAATGTGTATAGGCGATATACAAAAATAAACACATGTACACATTGAAGTAGAAACAAACCAAGTAGCATACTACTATTTTGAGCAAGATTGCATATACAAGGTGAATATCCCAAGCATCCATTAAGTAATATACAAACCAGTATGATACAGTAATGGCCTCTAGGGCATATACACTAACACCCCGACCATACGGATCCCAACAGAGCCTAAGGGGCCGAGGTTGCCGGATTTTTAAGGTAAGTGGCTGGCCATTTGGTGGGTAGGGGTGTCCAGGTTGTTTCCATAGCTCATATGCACCCTATATAGCACCCCAGAATTGTTTGTGCACCTTGTTTTGGCCTGAGTCAAAATCTGGAAGCACTTTGGTGTGATTTTGGATATGTTTTCCGTATTTTGAAATATTTAGTTTTGATATTTGGATTTGTATTTGGTTGTTGGATGTTTGCATAACAACAACAAGGGATGTATGGTTGATTTTGTATGCGTAGGCCATAGGTTCTGACCTATGTGCAATGCGCGTACCGTTTTGAATTTCAGAACTTGATTTTAATAGAGTGGCGATATGTGTTTTTATTGTAGGTACCTTCATGTGGATTCCGAGGCGACGGAGTGCGGCGTCATCGACTTCGGCAAGCGAAGACCAAGGTGAGTAGATCTATATCTACCGGGGAAGTCGGGTGGATGGCGTATAGCACCCCCGCAAAGTTTTGATGGAAACTGATTTATAGAATATGGTTAAGGAAACCTAGATTTGGAAACTAGGGTTGGAGTTAAATGATAGTTAGTGAAACCATATTAGAAACTAAGGATAGTTTAAAATGATATAATACGGCTAATATGTGATGACAGGATTTGAGGATGATGTTTGATGATATTGCCGTTTAGTATACTATAGGACTAGATAGTCGATGTCCGAACCATACATATTTCTAAACTGAAGAGTCGTATGCATCTCTTAAACAGATACCTTGACGGAAGTTACGGAATTTCAAATGATATCTTTTCCTTAAAAACACTGTAACCCCTATTTTCAAAACTACGACTCGCTCTTTATAAATCTGATTGTATGGTTTGGGTGTATATGTTAAATTAGATACTTATACTTTTAGTGGAGATAGAATGTTTATGTAAACTCGACTTGATGTGAGATATTGTTAGTTATATGTATGCCCAAGAGGCCATTACTATACACAGGATGTATATTGTAGTGGATGCTTGGACATATATAGGGAGGACTTTCTTGCTCGACATGATAGTATGCTATCTGGTTACTCTATACCTTAACGTGTATACTGATTGTCTCTCTGTTACATGTTGGTAAAGCCCTTAGGATGTGTACTTGACTACCTAGATTATGATGCGGATCATACTAGTGGGGACATGGTAGTCCATAAGTACATCCTTCAAGGTCCCTAGTCGTGGGTATATCGAGACAGGGCATCGATATACCAGAGTAGACTAGCGTATACCTTCTCGACCCATACAGATGGGCGATGGATGATCCCATATCCATTGGTGTTTGACATCGGAGATGATATACGGGTGCTCAGTGGAGACTGGGTACACTGGACGGACTTGCCGAGAACTCCCAGATGGTATTATACCTCACGTCAGATGGCAGTTCTCTGGTGACACTGGTACATAGTAGTCTGTTGACCCGAGATCGTCATAGAGTCTTGTGTGGTTCCCACTGTGCTTTGATTTCCACCTTACCACGTCCAAGAGGGCGTGCAAAACGGTGGTTTTTGGGTACATTCCCGAATCACATGGAGGCAATGAGCGATAGGAGGGGATTCGTCTCTCCCGGTATATGGAGTTGATGTTGCACTGTGTTCGATTGGCTATAACCGGAAATCCCTGGCCAGGGTTGCTGAGATTTACTGGTAAGTGTTACCAGTAGTTTCTCGAACTGTTATAGACCTCATATCGACACGACTTATCGAGCTATTGGGGTCTGACGTTTACCACCCCTAGGCAAGGTATGCGACATATCAGATGACGAGACCGGACTGTACGGTAAGTGTTACTGGTTGGATTCACAGGAGTGTGAGCGGGCTTGCTCGTCGATCTTCTGATCGCTCAATACCCGGGTGGCCGTTACGTTTAGCAGACCGGTTGCGGCTTGTGGGTGTTTGATATGATCATCATCTGCTGCCGGCGTATTGACGAGTCTTTGGAGTCCTATACAGAGGTTTCCTGGCTCAAGCGAAATGAAATAGGAGCGCATATGAGATATGTGCGGGACCGAGAATAATGCGTGTATGTGATACCGTATTTCATTCTCGCGATGAATGTGTCGAATGGTTGTATGCGATATAACCTAGTTATCGAATCAAGGATTGATTCGATAAAACGATACATTATATACTAGTCGGTTGTGTGCGACATGACCGGATCATTGAATCAAGTGTTGATTTAGTGATTTAATGCATAATTATATATTTGATATATTACTTTGCATTAACTAGTATTGGTTCACTTTAAATGGATTTTCTCACTTGGATTGTGCACATTGTATATGTGATATACTTTTGTACACAAGTTTGTATCATGTTTGATGATACATGCTCACTAGGGTTTGTGTAAAGATTAAACCATGGTTGTGTAATGGTTAGGGTTTTCATTTTCTTATTCATTTATTTATTTATTTTAGAAATGAAGAAAAGAGAATGGTGGCTTGTTTTGTTTGCTTGTTGAAGCTTCTTGATGCTTTGAACAAGTCCACCATTCTTGTCTCTTCTCTAACCCTAACCACTCATCTAACCTTAGTTAAATCTCTACACTAAACCATGGTTGAAGACATGATAAGTATTCATTTTTATTTTCTTTTTAAAATAACTTATCATATTCATTTCTTTCTTCTTCTTCTTCATGAGCAATGAAGAAAAGCTTGCTACATCAAAGGCAAGTGATGAAAACAAGTGAGAAATCCAATTCTAAAGTGAACCCACTTCCTATTTCTTCATCCTCTACCTCTTGCCAAGTAGTATAGGGTGTTTTCTTCACAAGTTTCATGACTTGGTGAAGTGGGAGCTTGATCTAGTGATGCCTCGACGTAGATCATCTTCGGCACGAAGCCGAAGACCTTGCCCGCCCATTTCTCCGATGAAGCCGACGCTAGAGCCCGGGTTTCCATTTGGACAGCGAGGAGACTTCATTGCGGAGCTATGGAGGTGGAGGACCGGATCTACAAAGGTTGTATTTCCGTTCTTTTAGTTAAATTGTTAACTAGTTGCATGTGTTCGCATAGCCTATAAATCTAGTTAACGATCCGTATTAGGGTTCGTAGGCACATGTAAAATTTGAAATTGGCATGGTTGATGCCTTGTGAGACCTCCTTAGTGTGCCTAGGATCCCTACAGTGGTATCAGAGCCTAGCTAGAGCCTTAGGCGATGCGTAGACGGAGTTAGAAATCCGATCGAACCGAAACCCCATTGCAAAATCGCTTTCTGTACATTTTTCAAAACTGTTGAATTTTGTAAATTAAAAATATGCAGAAAAATAAGCAGGAAAAACTAAGAATTACTGTGAAGTTTGGGCTCCTAATTACATAATTTGACCGCGGAACCGCGGCCAAACCAGCGGTTTGGCGGCGCTTCCGCGGCCCAAATTTGGACTTAGTCCCTCAAATTTCATATATTTATTCTTAGGTCCTTTCTTGGCAATTTTTTATGTGAATTTTTTAATTCCACTCAAGTGTTGAGTTTTCTAGGGTTTTATTGGGGATTCGTTAATTTGATCGGATAATTTAACTTCGTTTATGTTTTTCCGGATATTTTAGAAACTGTTAAAAAGTTCGACTGGATATAAATACCCACTTTTTCCCCTGCCGGGAAATTTCCAAGTGTTGGATTTTTCCGTAGTTTAATAACGTTCTAAGTAGTGCAAGTAAAGTGATGGTCCCTCTAGAAGACAACAAACCTTAACTCGATTATGTGACCGTCTTGAACTGCCCTTTGAACCTTAGGGTTTGGGGGTAGTACGGCGTGCCACATGTGAGGCGTTGGCTTGACCCTTCTACGGCTGGACCGTTGGTACTGAGGCATGAACTGGATGTTTTTAAACTTGTTTCTTGTGTTGAGTTGTCTCGGGAAAACTTGGGTGTTTGAATGTTCGATCGGAAAGTTTAACATTTTCTATTTATCTGGAATGGGATACAATAATTGGAATTCACAAACAGTTATGGGATAACTAAATGAATATTATAAACATAGCAGCTTAGTCTCACATGATCGGTTGCCACGGAATTTTGATGTGATCAAAAATCTGTCGTAATCACGTAGCGTACGCGGATACTCGCCGGGTAAACTTAATAGAGAGCCTCACTCCATATCCCCGACCAAGTGACTATAGGAGAACCCCGTCGCCGAAAGCATCCGTTCGGGTGCTCGCGGCAGCGGTGTTCCGCCTTGGTGCACTTCGTCGACGGTATCAGGGGTGCGGCCGCCTACTAAAGTTTGCGAAGAGCATTCGGTCAGGATGTCGGGAATCTTGTTGAATTGCCCGACTTAAAATTGAAAAGTGTTTTCGATTTTGAGACTAAAATGCGGGGTTGATAATTGTTAGGCATGTGATGTCTAAGGTATTCATTTTATTAGGCATGTGATGTCTATGCAGGTTGCGGATTCCAACTGTTTTAGTTTTACACTTTCTTTTCTGTGACCGTAAGTGTAATATGTGATATCGCCGGTTTCGTTGCTATATGTCAACGACAATTGGGATGCGCATATTTACTTACGTTGATGACATGTGATGTTATGTGTTGCTGGATATGTTATATTGGATCGTCGTGTTTGAATAGCCGAGGGTTTTTATGTGAGATGAGTGTTTTCATTTTCATTCATGTAAAAACTTGTATGTAATATTCTTTTATTGGGGCACTTCCAGGTTGCGGAAGATGTCACCCTTTGTATATTATTTTCTTTTCCGCACTAGGATAGACCCAAGGAGGGGAGCACAAGTAACCGGGTTCTGAAGTCCAGTGGGAGACCAACTCGAGGAGTCAAGTCAGGGTCTCCTAACTCTAGAATTGGTAGGGTTGCTTGCCGCTCTCGTAGGGGTCTAGGGGTGTGGGTTTGGCTATTCATCACGACCGTGGAATCCGTGTTTTATACTGGCTCGTATTGAAAACACGGACGTCCTAGTATATCCAATATTTCATATGTTTCTTCTGCTGCGATATCTGTGATGTGATCATGTGATATGTTCTGTGATGGATACAGTATATAGTATATATGATATATTATATAGATGTTACTTATGTTTTACACCCGCGCTAGCCCTGCCCTGCTCTACCGTTAGTTACCTAACCTAACGGTGCACGAGGGGACATCGAGGCGAATGCAGATGGCATAAGTGTACGTCGTATTTATCTGTGATGTTTATGTACTTAAATGATGGGACTTTATTAATGTGATTAATGAAATAAAAGAAACCTAAGATGTTGTAGAATCGAATTTCAAAATAAAACAGGTAGCTACAGTTCTTGCTTTGCACAGCGGTATATGTGATATATCCTGCACCTTATTCGATGAGGAAAGGACCGAGATCCCTTCACCGGGAGTGACTCCTTTAGCAATAACTGGCAGATGCTACACACTCGGTTTGTATTTTTGATTGCTTTTAAGAGTTTTTGCTTTGCACAGTGATATATATGATATATCCCGCACCTCATTCGACGAGGAAAGGGCCGACGATCCCTTCACCGGGAGTGACCCCTTTAGCAAAACTGGAAAAGCCTCAAAAACACTCCATTTCAAAATTCATTCGATCCTACAACGATATCAAGTTCATTACGCAATAGGTTTTCATAAAAAACCTGTCATATCCCTCCGTCATTTCAGATAAGTACTAGTTAGTATTCGTGCTGCGGTAGTTTGGCATTCGTCAAAGCGTAGTGTACGGTAGCTAACTAGTATTTATCTGCTTATGCATATGATGCAGATTGGATTAGGGTATTCGTACGGCGTTATTTGGCATTCGTCAAGGGTCGTGCGGGTGGGTTTAATTCAATCAAGAAATGTACGGGTTGAACTTGACTAGTGGACTATGGGTTGTTTGGCATTCGTCAAGGTCATAGAACACTAGGGGCAAAATATTATCGGGAATTTCAAGTGTTGAAATTTGCAATGAGATTGCATACCTTCTATGAGATAGTTGGATCCCGATACCCACTGCGAGTAATTGTTACTCCTGGGAGAGTTTTACACATTACAATTAGCCGATCAAGTAGGTGTCTAGAAAGGTGTTAACGAGGTTACGCCTATGGGAAAACGAGGTTTACATTAATTAGGTTCGTGCGAAAGCACGGGGGACCTCCCTCAAAGTACCGACACTGGCCTGGCTGAAAGATTGGCGAACTTGCAGTGTGTAATTAATCCCGGCTAGTCTTTCCTTTTAGGGTTTGAAGGAAGATTTGATAAAACCAGTGGGAGCCATCCTGATTAGATAAAATAATAACCAATCTATTCTTGCTAGAGCGCACGCTGAGTGTTTTCTTCTCTCTCTCTCTCTCCAGGTAGCGACAATATCATGCCTTAATCAAGATAATAATACGGAATATTGACCGAACCCGCTTGTTATTCTGAGCTGGGGAACTTTGGTCCCGCTCCAACTTATAATTGTTATAAGACAGAGCAGGAAATTGGGGAATACCAGAATTCCCGTGCCGCCCAAACGAAGAGAGTGCATGCTGATGCATCATCTTCGGGTGTGTTCATTATATAGAACTGTTTCTCAGTATCCTTTACGTCCTGGGTATGTGATACCGGATCAGGATCCCGCATATGTAATTTGTTACATGGGCTACAAAAAGGTAGAGAACTGAGAACGGGTGATAAGTTTCATGAGGCAGAAAACGGGGCAAGTGTTGCAGCCAAGTCTGTTGGTCACTGTCACCCTGTATTCCAAGTACATTGATTCTGAACAAATGCTATTAGATACCGAACCTGATATACAAAATCATATCTGTCTCTTTATTAGTAAAGAAGGATATAATTTTGTATTGATGGACAATGTTTTGAACATTTCCTATATCAAAAGTTGATCGGTTCAGGCACGTTATCTAAAAGCATTGACGTTCTAAATCAAACTACAGTTCCTAGTATACAGAACACACACAAGAGGAAGAGTTCAGAAATGAACGAATCCTTCTTGAGGCATTGTAGACTAGGTCATATCAATGCGACCCGGCTAGCTGAAGTTACATGTAGATGCATATTTAAATCAGTTTGAATCTACATCTTGTGAAACTTGCCAGTCATGTCACAAAGATATAATGACACCAGCTCTGTTTATTGGAAACAGAGAAAGAGTTAGTGAACTCTTGGGATGATACATGTTGATGTATGTAGGTCCCCTGTCTACACTTGCCAAGACCGGTTCTTTATACTTCATTACATTCTCTGATGATCTTTCGAGATTCAGACCCATGTTCCTGTTGAAACACAAGTCCGAACCTTTTGAGATATTCACAGAATATAAGTCAGAAGTAGAGAACCAAAATACGGGTATAAGTATTATGTCCTTTGATGTGATCGAGGAGGAGAATACTTGAGCACGAAAATCCTGGATTATTCTAAAGGAGAATGAGATTCTCTCTCAGCATTACTCCTCCGTATACACCACAGTACGTCGGTGTATCGGGGCGGAGCAGATGCACCTTATATGATATGGTGTGCTCTATGATGAGTACTACTGAGTTTCCTATTTCCTTTTTGGGAGTTATGCACTTGAGAAGCTGCATACCTATTGAATTGGATTCGAATCAAATCAGTTGCCAACCGCTTCATATGAGATATGGAAAGGGAAGAGCCCATATCTTAAGTTGGTTAAGATTTGGGGTTGTCCGGGCTATGTCTAAAAGCATAATCCGGACAAGCTCGAGGCAATGTCTGTTATGTACAACTGGAAAGGTTCCAGCTATACAAACTACAGCAGATGATTTGGTAAAACCAAAGGATTCAATAGTTACCAACGAACCTCAGCCTCTCCGCCGATCTAGTGAGGTTCCTCACCCACCTGAGAGATACTTCGGTTACTCTATGACAGTGGGAGCGAGGATTGCATCATGAGATGATGACCCAACTAGTTTCGAGCTGGTCATCAGGAGTGGGACTCTGTAAGAATGGCTGGATGCTTAGCGATCTGAAATGGAATCCATGTACACCAACAAAGTATGGACTTTGGATGCTATATCTGAAGGGTTAAATCCCCATTAGGAGCAAGTATATCTTGAGAAGATTACTTGGTGTAGATGGAAAAGTTGAGACTTTCAAAGCTAGACTTGTTAAAGCTTTTTCTTCATCGACCAGGCGTGGATAATGATGAAACCTTTTCAAGTGGCTATGCTTAAGTCCATCCAGATCCTACTTGCCACGGCTACATACCATGACTACGATATCTGGTGGTTGGGTGCCATGACGGCTTTTCTAAATGATGTTTTAGAGGAGAACGTCTATAAGTACACAGCCAGAGGGCTTCGTAGACAGTGGGAGCAGCGGAAACGTGTGCAAGATGCTTTATAGGATAAAGCTGGCATCGCGGAGTTGGAACATCTGTTTTGATGTGTTAGTCAAAGAGTTTGACATCATCAAAATGGTAGATGAACCTTGTATAAATAAAAAGGTAGTAGGGAGTATAGTGACGATCCTCGTAGAGTAGTGGATGACATGCTCTTGATAGGGAAGGAGTTTCCTATGCTACGCTCGGTCAATCTCCGCTTATCACAATGATTCTCCATATAGGATCAAAGTGATACCTCCTAAATCCTGGATTTTTGATCTATGGGATAGATCTAATTGGATGTTAGGAGACTCACTAGCTGTAATGAGATGTTATCAGTTGATCCTGGGGAGAATCACTGGAAAGGTTCCAGGGTGATAAAGACGACTGAATGTCAGTCGCAGGCATTGTCTTTACCCTCAGTAAAGGGACGGTATGTTGGAAGAGTTCCAAGCTAGATACCGTGGCATACTAGACGATAAAGGCAGGATACATCGCTGCTTAAGATGCTACCAAAGAGGCAGTCTGGATGTATATTGGTTCATGAGATGAACTTTGTTCCTCCCATTGTGTGACAATGGAGTTGTGGCTTATGCCAAGGAACGCCGGTCCCATCAGTGATCCAGACATATTCTAAGGCAGTGTCACCTGATCATGGAGATGGTTGATCTCCAGGGTGATCGAGGTTAGGAGAGCAGACTCAGAGGATAACACGGCGGATCCACTCACGAAGGCCTATTCCCAGAGAGAGACTTTTATGGGATGGTTGAGTATGAGATACTACAACCACTGCTACAGATGGCCCTAGTGCAAGTGGGAGATTGTTAGTTATATGTATGCCCTAGAGGCCATTACTATACACAGGATGTATATTGTAGTGGATGCTTGGACATATATAGGGAGGACTTTCTTGCTCGACATGATAGTATGCTATCTGGTTGCTCTTTACCTTAACGTGTACACTGATTGTCTCTCTGTTACATGTTGGTAAAGCCCTTAGGATGTGTACTTGACTACCTGGACTATGATGCGGATCATACTAGTGGGGACATGGTAGTCCATAAGTGCATCCTTCAAGGTCCCTAGTCGTGGGTATATCGAGACAGGGCATCGATATACCAGAGTAGACTAGCGTATACCTTCTCGACCCATACAGATGGGCGATGGATGATCCCATATCCATTGGTGTTTGACATCGGAGATGATATACGGGTGCTCAGTGGAGACTGGGTACACTGGACGGACTCGCCGAGAACTCCCAGATGGTATTATACCTCACGTCAGATGGCAGTTCTCTGGTGACACTGGTACAGAGTAGTCTGTTGACCCGAGATCGTCATAGAGTCTTGTGTGGTTCCCACTGTGCTTTGATTTCCACCTTACCACGTCCAAGAGGGCGTGCAAAACGGTGGTTTTTGGATACAGTCCCGAATCACATGGAGGCAATGAGCGATAGGAGGGGATTCGTCTCTCCCGGTATATGGAGTTGATGTTGCACTGTGTTCGATTGGCTATAACCGGAAATCCCTGGCCAGGGTTGCTGAGATTTACTGGTAAGTGTTACCAGTAGTTTCTCGAACTGTTATAGACCTCATATCGACACGACTTATCGAGCTATTGGGGTCTGACATTTACCACCCCTAGGCAAGGTATGCGACATATCAGATGACGAGACCGGACTGTACGGTAAGTGTTACTGGTTGGATTCACAGGAGTGTGAGCGGGCTTGCTCGTCGATCTTCTGATCGCTCAATACCCGGGTGGCCGTTACGTTTAGCAGACCGCTTGCGGCTTGTGGGTGTTTAATATGATCATCATCTGCTGCCGGCGTATTGACGAGTCTTTAGAGTCCTACACAGAGGTTTCCTGGCTCAAGCGAAACGAAATAGGAGCGCATATGAGATATGTGCGGGACCGAGAATAATGCGTGTATGTGATACCGTATTTCATTCTTGCGATGAATGTGTCGAATGGTTGTATGCGATATAACCTAGTTATCGAATCAAGGATTGATTCGATAAAACGATACATTGTATACTAGTCGGTTGTGTGCGACATGACCGGATCATTGAATCAAGTGTTGATTTAGTGATTTAATGCATAATTATATATTTGATATATTACTTTGCATTAACTAGTATTGGTTCACTTTAAATGGATTTTCTCACTTGGATTGTGCACATTGTATATGTGATATACTTTTGTACACAAGTTTGTATCATATTTGATGATACATGCTCACTAGGGTTTGTGTAAAGATTAAACCATGGTTGTGTAATGGTTAGGGTTTTTATTTTCTTATTCATTTATTTATTTATTTTAGAAAAGAAGAAAAGAGAATGGTGGCTTGTTTTGTTTTCTTGTTGAAGCTTCTTGATGCTTTGAACAAGTCCACCATTCTTGTCTCTTCTCTAACCCTAACCACTCATCTAACCTTAGTTAAATCTCTACACTAAACCATGGTTGAAGACATGATAAGTATTCATTTTTATTTTCTTTTTAAAATAACTTATCATATTCATTTCTTTCTTCTTCTTCTTCATGAGCAATGAAGAAAAGCTTGCTACATCAATGGCAAATGATGAAAACAAGTAAGAAATCCAATTCTAAAGTGAACCCACTTCCTATTTCTTCATCCTCTACCTCTTGCCAAGTAGTATAGGGTGTTTTCTTCACAAGTTTCATGACTTGGTGAAGTGGGAGCTTGATCTAGTGATGCCTCGACGTAGATCATCTTCGGCACGAAGCCGACGACCTTGCCCGCCCATTTCTCCGATGAAGCCGACGCTAGAGCCCGGGTTTCCATTTGGACAGCGAGGAGACTTCATTGCGGAGCTATGGAGGTGGAGGACCGGATCTACAAAGGTAGTATTTCCGTTCTTTTAGTTAAATTGTTAACTAGTTGCATGTGTTCGCATAGCCTATAAATCTAGTTAACGATCCGTATTAGGGTTCGTAGGCACATGTAAAATTTGAAATTGGCATGGTTGATGCTTTGTGAGACCTCCTTAGTGTGCCTAGGAACCCTACATATATAAATGCGATGAAATAATATAAGACAGATATGATGATATTTTGGTATAAGGATGCGAGTCGATTGAGATGGTTGATACCTTGTCGGTCCCTTGAAATGAGATCGTTATAGATGTGACCTGGGACATAGGTATATAGTTACATTTATATATGTTGTAAAACATGTGTGATATGCCATACGTGACGTTAGGTCCGTACCCCCTCATTGTCGTAAAGGTTGATAGGATCCCTAATGTTTTAAATGTCGCCGTACGATGATCTTTTCCGTTCGTGATGAGTTTGATTTTATGATTGATCCATACCCTTGACTAGAGGATGCCGTACGATGGATTATACCGTACTTGATGTTGTGTGGCAAGATGCCGATTGATAGATTCACCGACTCGGTCATATTAGATACGTGTACCTGTCAGCATTTGCATATGATTTACCTTATGCTGCATTTCATTATTTGTACCTGTGCTAGTACACCTGCACCATTATCGATGATGCGTATGTTACACGTACACAGATTTGCCGGCTCACACACTTCATCATCGATAATTGCCATGTCACTACACAGTAGGATTGCTACATTATGATACGACTCCTTGCATAATTTACTTGCTATTGTTGCATATACTCCTTTATACGATGTTGTATTAGACTTGGAGAAATTGGGAACCGCATGATGTATTTTAAAAACGGGAATCATTTAAAAGACCGGTTTTCCCTTAATATGTCATATCACTGTCCCATGTTGCATGATATTCTGATATGCTTACATTTTATCATATGTCGCATACATCATGCTTTATGATTTTACGCATTGAGATATGCTGTTTTCATGAGATTTCTGGATTTGAGAACCGTAGCTATTTCAAAAGAAAGTAAGCACTGTTTTAAAAACCCAGTTTCTCTTGATATGATATTTCAGTGCGTCCACCATGCGTTTTCTCGGTTCTGAGACGTGTGACATGTGAAACCCGATCGAGGAGCTGGATGAGGTCGATTGTGGGTACATGGTGGACCCGGGGCAAGAAAGGGATGCTGTGTATACAGACGATGAGTCTGGCAGATGGACTACTACCTACCGGTGATTGGTTAGACCTGGCGGATATCCGGAGAATACCGACCGGAGTCGAGAGATGATATGGGCCGATCCGGACTGACGGAGCCCGTGGGCCGATCCGGACTGATGGAGCCCGATATATGAGGATTTACGTGTCGATGCTGGACACAGGTTTCATGATGTTTTCGGGTGTCTTTGTTGGACACTCAGGTTCTATGATTTTGATGTGTCGCGAGGGACACCATTGATTTATATTCTTATATTTTCATGCACACTCCTTTATGATATTTACGTGCATACAGACATTGATCATATGGGTGGACGAGATCCACATCCAAACATGCGTTGTTTATACTGTTGGATGTTATCCACATGCTTATAGGCATTGACTACCTTGTTGGCACATATACAGACCCGGTCATCCTAGATATCAGAGTATTACCTTCATGATATAGTTGACCTAGGAGTTGTTGTTTATTCGATTTCTACTTGTTGATATATTTCTATTCACGAGTTGGCAACTCACCCCCGTTGTGCCACAGTTCTTGCAGGTAGACCGCAGGGATCAGTAGCGGCTTCGCTGGCACACAGTTGCATTCGGGTGTTTTGCATTGGTAGATGGGACATTTGTATCATACCCACTCTTGTATCTACATTTCATATTGTATCTAGTCAACTCCATCAATCAAAATTAGTAAATTGTATAAGTAATGAGACTTAGTGGGATTGTAGTTGCGAGACTTAGGGCGAGAGGTTTTCCGCTACTTGTGGTTTTTATGTCTTTCTTTTCTTTATCTTTTGTGGTGATCTGTAGGGTTCCTAGGCACACTAATGAGGTCTCACAAGGCATCAACCATGCCAATTTCAAATTTTACAAGTGCCGAGAAACCCTAATACGGATCGTTAACTAGAATTTTAGGCGAAACAAGCAACTAGTTAACAACTTAACTAAGTGAACGGAAATACAACCTTTGTAGATCCGGTCCTCCACCTCCATAGCTCCGTGTAGACGTCCCTCCGTTGTACAAATCGGATCTTGGACTCTAGTGTCGGCTTCATCGGAGAAATAGGCGGGCTAGGTCATCGACTACGATGCCGAAGATGATCTACGTCGAGGCATCACAAGATCAAGCTCCCACTTCACCAAGTCAAGAAACTTGTGAAGAAAACACCCTATACTACTTGGCAAGAGGTAGAGGATGAAGAAATAGGAAGTGGGTTCACTTTAGAATTGGATTTCTCACTCTTTTTCTCAAGTTGCCATTGAAGCTAGCAAGCTTTTTCTTCTTCTTGAAGAAGAAGATGATGAAGATAATATTATGATAAGTCTTATTTAAAATAGAAAAGTAAAGGAATACTTATCATACTCAAACCATGGTCAAGTGTAGAGAGTAAACTAGGGTTAGGTGAATGGTTAGGGTTAAGCATGAAGACAAAAATGGTGACTTAGTCAAAGCTTCATGAAGCATCAACATCAAACAAAGAAAGTCACCATTTTCTCTTTTATGCTAAATAAATAAATAAATAAATGAATAAATAAATAAATAAAAAACCCTAACCATTACATAACCATGGTTTAATCTAAACATACACCCAAACATGCATGTATCATCAAACATGGTACAAGCAAGTGCACAAAAATATATCACATATACAATGTGCACATCAAGTGAGAAAATCCATTTAAAGTGAACCAATACTAGTTAATGCAAAGTAATATATCAAATATATATATTTATACATTAAATCAACACTTGATTCAATGATCCGGTCATGTCGCATATAACCGACTAGTATCCAATGTATCGACTTATCGAATCAATCCTTGATTCGATAACTAGGTTATATCACATACAACCATTCGATACATTCATCGCGAGAATGGAATACGGTATCACATACACGCATTATTCTCGGTCCCGCACATATCTCATATGCGCTCCTATTTCGTTTCGCTTGAGCCAGGAAACCTCTGTGTAGGACTCTAAAGACTCGTCAATACGCCGGCAGCAGGTGATGATCATATCAAACACCCACAAGCCGCAAGCGGTCTGCTAAACGTAACGGCCATCCGGGTATTGAAAGATCAGAAGATCGACGAGCAAGCCCGCTCATACTCCTGTGAATCCAACCAGTAACACTTACCGTACAGTCCGGTCTCGTCGTCTGATATGTCGCATATCTCGCCTAGGGGTGGTAAACGTCAGACCCCAATAGCTCGATAAGTCGTGTCGATATGAGGTCTATAACAATTCAAGAAACTACAGGTAACACTTACCAGTAAATCTCAGCAACCCTGGCCAGGGATTTCCGGTTATAGCCAATCGAACACAGCGCAACATCAACCCCCTATACCGGGAGAGACGAATCCCCTCCTATCGCTCATTGCCTCCAAGTGACTCGGGACTGTACCCAAAAACCACCGTTTTGCATGCCCTCTTGGACGTGGTAAGGTGGAAATCATAGCACAGTGGGAACCACACAAGACTCTATGACGATCTCGGGTCAACAGACTACTCTGTACCAGTGTCACCAGAGAACTGCCATCTGACGTAAGGTATAATACCATCTGGGAGTTCTCGGCGAGTCCGTCCAGTGTACCCAGTCTCCACTGAGCACCCGTATATCATCTCCGATGTCAAACACCAATGGATATGGGATCATCCATCGCCCATCTGTATAGGTCGAGAAGGTATACGCTGGTCTACTCTGGTATATCGATGCCCCGTCTCGATATACCCACGACTAGGGACTTTGAAGGATGTGCATATGGACTACCATGTCCCCACTAGTATGATCCGCATCATAGTCCAGGTAGTCAAGTACACATCCTAAGGGCTTTACCAACATGTATCAGAGAGACAATCAGTATACACGTTAAGGTAAAGAGCAACCAGATAGCATACTATCATGTCGAGCAAGAAAGTCCTCCCTATATATGTCCAAGCACCCACTACAATATACATCCTGTGTATAGTAATGGCCTCTAGGGCATACATATAACTAACAATCTCCCACTTGCACTAGGGCCATCTGATTGCAGTGGTTGTAGTATCTCATACTCAACTATCCCATAAAAGTCTCTCTCTGGGAAAAGGCCTTTGTGAGTGGATCCGCCGTGTTGTCCTCTGCGTCTACTCTCCTAACCTCGATCACCCTGGAGATCAACCATCTCCAGGATCAGGTGATACTGCCTCAGAATATGTCTGGATCACTGATGGGATGGACGTTCCTTGGCATAAGCCACAACTCCATTGTTACACAATGGGAGGAACTAAGTTCATCTCATGAACCAATATACACCCAGACATCCACTTTGGTAGCATCTTAAGTAGCGATGTATCCAACCTTTATCGTCTAGTATGCCACGGTATCTATCTTGGAACTCTTCCAACATACCGTCCGTTTACTGAGGGTAAAGACAATGCCTGTGACTGACATTCAGTCGTCCTTATCACTCTGGAACCCTTCCAGTGATTCTCCCCAGGATCGGTTGATACCATCTCACTACAACTAGTGAGAATCCTAACATCCAATTAGATCTATCTCATAGATCCAAAACTCAGGATTTAGGAGGTATCACTTTGATCCTATACGGAGAATCCTTGTGATAAGCGGAGATTGACAGAGCGTAGAATAGGAAACTCCTTCCCTATCAAGAGTATGTCATCCACGTACTCTACGAAGATCGTCACTATACTCCCTACTACCTTTTTGTTTATACAAGGTTCATCTACCATTTTGATGATGTCAAACTGTTTGACTAACTTATCAAAACAGATGTTCCAACTCCGCGATACCTGCTTTAATCTTATAAAGCATCTTGTACACGTTTCCGCTGCTCCCACTGTTTACGAAGCCCTCTGGCTGTGTACTTATAGACGCCCTTTTCTAAAACATCATTTAGAAAAGCTGTCATGACACCCAACCACCAGATATCGTAGTCATGGTATGTAGCCGTGGCAAGTAGGATCTGGATGGACTTAAGCATAGCCACTTGAAAAGGTTTCATCATTATCCACGCCTGGTCGATGACGAAAAGCTTTAACAAGTCTAGCTTTGAAAGTCTCAACTTTTCCATCTACACTAAGTAATCTTCTCAAGATATACTTGCTCATGATGGGGATTTAACCCTTCAGATATAGCAACCAAAGTCCATACTTTGTTGGTGTATAAGGATTCCATCTCAGATCACTAAGCATCCAGCCATTCTTACAGAGTCTTACTCCTGATGGCCAGCTCGAAACTAGTTGGGTCATCATCTCATGATGCAATTCTCGCTTCCACTGTCATAAAGAAACCAAAGTATATCTCAGGTGGGTGAGGAACCCTACTAGATCGGCGGAGAGGCTGAGGTTCGTTGGAATCTACTGAATCCTTTGGTTCTACTAAATCATCAGCTGCAGTTTGTATAGCTGGAACATTTTCAGTCGTACATAACAGTATTTGCCTCGAGCTTGTCCGGATTATGCTTTTAGACATAGCCCGGACAACCCCAAATCTTAACCAACTTAAGATATGGGCTCTTCCTATACCATATCTCATATGGAGTGGTAGGCTGTGATTTGATTCGAACCCTATTCAATAGGTATGCAGTTTCTCAAGCGCATAACTCCCAAAAGGAAACAGGTAACTCAGTATTACTCATCATAGAGCGCACCATATCGAATAGGTTGCAATTGCTCCGCCCCGATATACCATCGTGCTTTGGTGTATACGGAGGAGTAATGCTGAGAGAGAATCTCATTCTCCTTTAGAATAGTCCAGGAATTTCGTGCTCAAGTATTCTCCTCCCTGATCGTATCAAAGGACATAATACTTATACCCGTATTGGTTCTCTACTTCTCACTTATATTCTGTGAATATCTCAAAAGGTTCGGACTTGTGTTTCAACAAGAACATATGTCTGAATCTAAAGAGATTATCAGAGAATGTAATGAAGTACAAAGAACCGGTCTTGGCATGTGTAGACAGGGGACTTTTATACATCAACATGTATCATCCCAAGAGTTCACTAACTCTTTCTCTGTTTCCAGTAAACGGAGCTATGGTCATCTTATCTCTGTGACATGACTGGCAAGTTTCACAAGATGTAAATTCAAACAGATTTAAATATGCATCTAAAATGTAACTTCAGCTAGTCAGGTCGCATTGATATGACCTAGTCTACAATACCTCAAGAAAAATTCGTTCATTTCTGAACTCATCCTCTTGTGTGTGTTCTGTATACTAAGAACTGTAGTTTGATTTAGAACATCAACGCTTTTAGATAACGTGCCTGAACCGATCAACTTTTGATATAGGAAATGTTCAAAACATTATCCAACTATACAAAATTTTATCATTTCTTTACTAATAAAGAGATAGATATGATTTTGTATATCAGGTTCGGTATCTAATAACATTCGTTTAGAATCAATGTATTTGGAATACAGGGTGATAGTGACCAACAGACTTGGCTGCAACACTTGCCCCGTTTTCTGCCTCATGAAACTTATCACCCGTTCTCAGTTCTCTACCTTTCTGTAGCCCTATGTAACAGATTACATATCTGGGATCCTGATCTGGTATCACATACCCTGGACATAGAGGATACTGAGAAACAGTTCTTTGTAATGAACACACCCGAAGATGATGCATCAGCATGCACTCTCTTCGTTTGGGCGGCACGGGAGTTCTGGTAATCCTCAATTTCCTACTCTGTCTTATAACAATTACAAGTTGGAGCGGGACCAACGTTTCCCAGCTCAGTATAACAAGCGGGTTCGGTCAATATTCCGTATTATTATCTTGATTAAGGCGTGATATGGTCGCTACCTGGAGAGAGAGAGAAGAAAACACTCAGCGTACGCTCTTGCAAGAATAGATTGGTTATTATTTTATCTAATCAGGATGGCTCCCACTGTTTTAATCAAATCTTCCTTCAAACCCTAAAAGGAAAGACTAGCCGGGATTAATTACACACTACAAGTTCGCCAATCTTTCAGCCAGGCCAGTGTCGGTACTTTGAGGGAGGTTCCCCGTGCTTTCGCACGGACCTAATTAATGTAAACCTCGTTTTCCCAGAGGCGTAACCTCGTTGATACCTTTCTAGACATCTACTTGATCGGCTAGTTGCAATGTGTAAAACTCTCCCAGGAGTAACTCTTACTCGCAGTGGGTTTCGGGATCCAACTATCTCATAGAAGGTATGCAATCTCATTGCAAATTTCAACACTTGAAATTCCCGATAATATTTTGCCCCTAGCAGCTATATGACCTTAACATAGTCAACAAATCATAAGTGCTAGTCAAATTCAACCCGTCATTTCCCGATTGAATTAAACCCACCCGCACGACCCTTAACATAGTCAACAAAGTCGCACGACTACCCTAATCCAATCGCATCATATGCTTATACAGATAAGCACTAATTAGCTACCGCACACTACGCCTTAACATAGTCAACAAACGTAGCACGAATACTAACTAGTACTTATCTGAAATGACGGAGGGCTACGACAGGTTTTTCTGAAAACCTATTGCGTAATGAACTTGATATCGTTGTAGAATCAAATGATTTTAAAATGGAGTGCTTTTGAGGCTTTTCTAGTTTTGCTAAAGGAGTCACTCCCGGTGAAGGGATCGTCGGTCCTTTCCTCGTCGAATGAGGTGCGGGATATATCATATATATCACTGTGCAAAGCAGAAACTATAGAAGCTATCAAAAGACAAACCGAGTGTGTAGCATCTGCCAGTTATTGCTAAAGGAGTCACTCCCGGTGAAGGGATCTCGGTCCTTTCCTCATCGAATAAGGTGCAGGATATATCATATATACCGCTGTGCAAAGCAAGAACCGTAGCTACCTGTTTTATTTTGAAATTCGATTCCACAACATCTTAGGTTTCTTTTATTTTCATTAATCATATTAATGAAGTCCCATCATTTAAGTACCTAAACATCACAGATAAATACGACGTACACTTATGCCATCCGCATTCGCCTCGATGTCCCCTCGTGCACCGTTAGGTTAGGTAACTAACGGCAGAGCGGGGCAGGGCTAGCGCGGGTGTAAAACATAAGTAACGTCTATATAATATATCATATATACTATATACTGTATCTATCACAGAACATCACATGATCACATCACAGATATCGCAGCAGAAGAAACATATGAAATATTGGATATACTAGGACGTCCGTGTTTTTAATACGAGCCAGTATAAAATACGGATTCCACGGTCGCGATGAATAGCCAAACCCATACCCCTAGACCCCTACGAGAGCGGCAAGCAACCCTTCCAATTCTAGAGTTAGGAGACCCGAACTCGACTCCTCGAGTTGGTCTCCCACTGGACCCTAGAACCCGGTTACTTGTGCTCTCCTCCTTGGGTCTATCCTAGTGCGGAAAAGTAAATAATATACAAAAGGTGACATCTTCCGCAACCTGGAAGTGCCCCAATAAAAGAATATTACATACAAGTTTTTACATGAATGAAAATGAAAAACACTCATCTCACATAAAAACCCCCGGCTATTCAAACATGACGATCCAATATAACATATCCAGCAACACATAACATCACATGTCATCAACGTAAGTAAATATGCGCATCCCAATTGTCGTTGACATATAGCAACGAAACCGGCGATATCACATATTACACTTACGGTCACAGAAAAGAAAGTGTAAAACTACAATAGTTGGAATCCGCAATCTCTTTAGACATCGCATGCCTAATCAAATGAAATACTTAGACATCACATGCCTAACAATTATAAACCCCACATTTTAGTCTCATTATCGAAAACTCTTTTCAATATCAAGTCTGGCAATTCAACAAGATTCCCGACATCCTGATCGAATGCTCGTCGCAAACTTCAGTAGACGGCCGCACCCCCGATACCGTCGACTAAGTGCACCAAGGCAGAACACCGCTACCGCGAGCACCCAAACGGATGCTTTCGGCGACGGGGTTCTCCTACAGTCACTTGGTCGGGGCTATGGGGCGAGGCTGTCTATTAAGTTTACCCGGCGAGTATCCGCGTACGCTACGTGATTGTGACGGACTTTTGATCACATCAAAATTTCGTGGCAACCGATCAAGTGAGACTAAACTGCTATGTTTATAACATTCATTCAGTTATCTCATAACTACTTGTGAATTCCAATTATTGTATCCTATTCCAGATAAATAGAAAATGTTAAACTTTTCGATTGATCATTCAAACACCCAAGTTTTCCCGAAGCAGCTCAACACATGAAACAAGTTTAAAAACATCCAGTTCATGCCTCAGTACCGACGGTCCAGCCGTAGAAGGGTCAATCCAACGCCTCACATGTGGCACGCCGTACTGCCCCAAACCCTAAGGTTCAAAGGGCAGTTCAAGACGGTCACATAATCGAGTTAAGGTTTGTTGTCTTCTAGAGGGACCATCGCGTTACTTGCACTACTTAGAACGTTATTAAATCACGGAAAGATCCAACACTTGGAAATTTCCCGACAGGGAAAAAAGTGGGTATTTATATCCGGTTGAACTTTTTAACATATTCAAAAATTATCCGGAAAAACACAGACGAAGTTAAACTTCCCGATCGATACACCGAGTCTCCAATACAACCCAGAAAACTCAACTCTTGAGTAAAAATTAAAAATTCCCAGAAAATACAGCACCCAAATATAGGAATTACTGTGCAAAGACCAACTGAAGAAAAGACAAAATGGCCGCGGAACCGCCGCATTAGCCATGCTAATGCCGCGGTTCCGCCGCGCTTTAAGGGAATCATGGGTACGGGCTTCACAGTAATTCTTACAATTCCCTGCTGAATTTTCTGCATATTTTTAATGTGGAAAAATCCCCGAAATTAAAAAATGTACAGAGAGCATTTTTTGGGTTAGGGTTTTGGTTCGATCGGTCTTCTAACTCCGTCTATGCATCGCCTAAGGCTCTAGCTAGGCTCTGATATCACTGTAGGGTTCCTAGGCACACTAATGAGGTCTCACAAGGCATCAACCATGCCAATTTCAAATTTTACAAGTGCCGAGAAACCCTAATACGGATCGTTAACTACAATTTTAGGCGAGACAAGCAACTAGTTAACAACTTAACTAAGTGAACGGAAATACAACCTTTGTAGATCCGGTCCTCCACCTCCATAGCTCCGTGTAGATGTCCCTCCACTGTACAAATCGGATCTTGGACTCTAGTGTCGGCTTCATCGGAGAAATAGGCGGGCTAGGTCATCGACTACGATGCCGAAGATGATCTACGTCGAGGCATCACAAGATCAAGCTCCCACTTCACCAAGTCAAGAAACTTGTGAAGAAAACACCCTATACTACTTGGCAAGAGGTAGAGGATGAAGAAATAGGAAGTGGGTTCACTTTAGAATTGGATTCCTCACTCTTTTTCTCAAGTTGCCATTGAAGCTAGCAGGCTTTTTCTTCTTCTTCTTGAAGAAGATGATGAAGATAATATTATGATAAGTCTTATTTAAAATAGAAAAGTAAAGGAATACTTATCATACTCAAACCATGGTCAAGTGTAGAGAGTAAACTAGGGTTAGGTGAATGGTTAGGGTTAAGCATGAAGACAAAAATGGTGACTTAGTCAAAGCTTCATGAAGCTTCAACATCAAACAAAGAAAGCCACCATTTTCTCTTTTATGCTAAATAAATAAATGAATAAATGAATAAATAAATAAAAAACCCTAACCATTACATAACCATGGTTTAATCTAAACATACACCCAAACATGCATGTATCATCAAACATGGTACAAGCAAGTGCACAAAAATATATCGCATATACAATGTGCACATCAAGTGAGAAAATCCATTTAAAGTGAACCAATACTAGTTAATGCAAAGTAATATATCAAATATATATATTTATACATTAAATCATTAAATCAACACTTGATTCAATGATCCGGTCATGTCGCATATAACCGACTAGTATCCAATGTATCGACTTATCGAATCAATCCTTGATTCGATAACTAGGTTATATCACATACAACCATTCGATACACTCATCGCGAGAATGGAATACGGTATCACATACGCGCATTATTCTCGGTCCCGCACATATCTCATATGCGCTCCTATTTCGTTTTGCTTGAGCCAGGAAACCTCTGTGTAGGACTCTAAAGACTCGTCAATACGCCGGCAGCAGGTGATGATCATATCAAACACCCACAAGCCGCAAGCGGTCTGCTAAACGTAACGGCCATCCGGGTATTGAGCGATCAGAAGATCGACGAGCAAGCCCGCTCATACTCCTGTGAATCCAACCAGTAACACTTACCGTACAGTCCGGTCTCGTCGTCTGATATGTCGCATATCTCGCCTAGGGGTGGTAAACGTCAGACCCCAATAGCTCGATAAGTCGTGTCGATATGAGATCTATAACAATTCGAGAAAATACAGGTAACACTTACCAGTAAATCTCAGCAACCCTGGCCAGGGATTTCCGGTTATAGCCAATCGAACACAGCGCAACATCAACCCCCTATACCGGGAGAGACGAATCCCCTCCTATCGCTCATTGCCTCCATGTGACTCGGGACTGTACCCAAAAACCACCGTTTTGCACGCCCTCTTGGACGTGGTAAGGTGGAAATCAAAGCACAGTGGGAACCATACAAGACTTTATGACGATCTTGGGTCAACAGACTACTCTGTACCAGTGTCACCAGAGAACTGCCATCTGACGTAAGGTATAATACCATCCGGGAGTTCTCGGCAAGTCCGTCCAGTGTTCCCAGTCTCCACTGAGCACCCGTATATCATCTCCGATGTCAAACACCAATGGATATGGGATCATCCATCGCCCATCTGTATGGGTCGAGAAGGTATACGCTAGTCTACTCTGGTATATCGATGCCCCGTCTCGATATACCCACGACTAGGGACTTTGAAGGATGTACTTATGGACTACTATGTCCCCACTAGTATGATCCGCATCATAGTCCAGGTAGTCAAGTACACATCCTAAGGGCTTTACCAACATGTATCAGAGAGACAATCAGTATACACGTTAAGGTAAAGAGCAACCAGATAGCATACTATCATGTCGAGCAAGAAAGTTCTCCCTATATATGTCCAAGTACCCACTACAATATACATCCTATGTATAGTAATGGCCTCTAGGGCATACATATAACTAACATGATCTTCGCCGTTGGGCGTCGTATACTTATATATATTGTCATGCGTGGTTGTGATCCGCCGTTTGGCGAAGTGCTAGCTCCCGCTTGGGGATGCCTTTATCATTATCTTGTATATGTGGTTTTGGATCAAAATATATAAAGGAGGTGCTGCCCAAATTTTTAAAAAGACAAAACATGTTTTCAAACTAGTAAATTCCACTTACATTTTCATGTCCCTTTTCTATGCATTTTAAGAAAACTTGATCTCATTATACCTTATTTCAAAACTTCACCTCCTTTATTTTCTTAAAAAGGTTTCGATTTCTAGGTTTCAGCTTATTGAATTACGTTACGCCTTTAGACGTTGCGTGATTTAAGTGCTGGTCATGAGCTAATATTTCGGGTCATGACAGCAATACCCCGGCAACGTTCATGGATTTGATGAACCGGATTTCAAGGTCGTTCCTCAACCAGTTTATTATTGTGTTTATTGATGACATTCTGGTTTATTCCAAGAGTCGAGAGGAGCATGAGCAATACTTGAGAATTGCTTTCCAGACATCGAGAGAGCACCATCTGTTTGCTAAATTCTCGAAGTGTGCCTTCTGGCTTGATAGTGTTGACTTCCTGGGTCATGTGGTTACGGGAGACGGTATTCGTGTGGACCCGAGGAAGATCGAGGCCATACAGCTTTGGCCCAGACCTATATCAGTGACAGAGGTCCGTAGCTTTTTGGGCTTAGCCGGTTATTACCGCCGTTTCGTGCAGGACTTCTCGAGTATCGCTGCACCGCTGACCGGACTAACCAGGAAAGGAGTTCCTTTTCTTTGGATTAAGGCATGCGAGTTGAGTTTTCAGCAGTTGAAGACTCGGTTGACGACTGCACCAGTTTTATCTTTGCCTTTTGGATCGGGCGGCTTTGTCATTTACTGCGATGCTTCTTAAGTGGGGCTCGGTTGTGTATTGATGCAGCATGATAGAGTTATCGCTTATGCTTCCCGGCAGTTGAAAAAGCACGAGCAGAATTATCCCACTCATGATCTTAAGATGGCCGCGGTGGTCTTTGCGCTTAAGATTTGGAGACATTACTTATACGGGGAGTCGTGTCAGATTTTCACAGACTACCAGAGCTTAAAGTACATCTTCCAGCAGCGGGATCTGAATTTGAGACAGCGCCGTTGGATGGACCTTATGAAGGATTATGATTGTAAGATCCTTTATCATCCAGGCAAGGCGAATGTGGTAGCTGATGCTTTGAGTCGTAGGCCCGGGGGTAGCTTGTCCCAGTTGAGCGCAGTTCAGAGACAGTCTTCTGCAGATTGGCAGATCCTGTGCGACAGTAGAGTACAGTTTGAGTTCACTTCCACTGGGGGACAGTTTGCTCATGTCCGCGCCCGTCCACTTCTACTTGATCGTATTCATGAGGCACAGCCTGACGATGCCCGTTTTTCTGAAATTTTTGAGCATGTTCGGCAGGGTAGAGATTCGGAGTTCTTGATTGATGACCGGGGTGTGCTACATTTTGGGACTCGTTTGTGTGTACCAGATACCGATGGGTTGAGACGCGGGATCCTAGAGTAGGCACATCAGTCAGCTTATAGTGTTCACCCAGGTTGCACCAAGATATATCGTGACTTGAGAGATATCTGCTGGTGAGCAGGGATGAAGAGTGATGTTTTGGATTTCGTTTCGAGGTGCCTGACTTGTTAGCAAGTCAAGGCTGAGCATCTGAGATCGGCAGGAGAGTTGCAGCCTCTACCCGTTTTGGAGTGGAAATGGGAACAGATCTCCATAGATTTCGTTGTGGGTCTACCCAGGTCTAGTCGAGGGTATGACTCTATTTGGGTGATTGTTGACCGGTAGACGAAAGCGGCTCACTTCCTTCCAGTGAAGACCACTTTAGGTTATGCTCAGTATGATCAGTTGTACATTGATTAGATTGTGCATTTGCATGGCGTTCCCACATGCATCGTATCCGATAGGGGCACCCAGTTCACTAGCCGTCTTTGGCAGAAGCTACAGGAAGCTTTGGGTACCCGTTTGAGTTTTAGCACCGCTTTCCATCCGCAAACCGATGGTCTGTCAGAGCGGACTATACAGACTCTGGAGGATATGCTTCGTGCGTGTGTTTTTGATTTTGGTGGCAGTTGGGATCGTCACTTGCCATTGATAGAGTTCTCCTACAATAATAGTTATCAGGAGATGATTCAGATGGCGCCTTTTAAGGCTTTGTATGGTAGAAAGTGTCGATCGCCAGTCTGTTGGACCGAACTCGGCGAGAGCAGGATTTTAGAACCTCAGCTAGTTCAAGAGACTACGGAGAAAATTCAGTTGATTCAAGATAGGATATAGCCAAGTGCAAACAGAAGTCTTATGCCGACCGTCGTCGTCGCAGGCTTGAGTTCGCAGTCGGGGATCATGTATTCCTACGGATTTCTCCGATGAAGGGCGTGATGAGATTTGGGAAGAAAGGGAAGCTTAGTCGTAGATTTGTGGGTCCTTTTGAGATCCTTCAGCGCGTTGGTACCGTTGCCTATCGTTTCGCACTTCCGCCCAATTTTCCGGATGTTCACCCCGTATTCCATGTATCGATACTTCGCAAGTACCTTCATGACCCTTCTCACATGATTCAGCATCAGACCGTTCAGCTAGAGCGCGATCTTTCATTCACCGAGCAGCCGGTAGTTATATTGGATCGGCAGGTGAAGAAACTTTGGTCAAAGGTCTTGCCATCTGTGAAGGTTCTTTGGTGTGGCCCGAATAGTGAAGAGGTCACTTGGGAAGCCGAGAGCGAGATACGGAAGAAATTCCCTAAACTCTTTGAAGGTAAGCATAGTAAGATTTTTTAAATTCGGGGACCGAATTTCTTTAAGGGGGAAGATTGTAACACCTTAGAATGCAATTAGTGTTAATTAAGCGATAATGCGGGTTTTTAGTAAAAAGTTAACCAAAATAGTTTTCACATATTTTATAAAAATCAATTAATATTTTATTATTATGTCACGACCCGAAATGGCACGTGACTGGCACTTGAATCATGTGAAGACTATAGGACCCCACCTAATTCAAGTAAGCCAAAGCCCAGAAATCTAAACCATTTTTAAAGGAAAGAGTGAAGGAAAACTTGTTTTAAAGCAAATGGTTTTAACAAAATAAGGCATCGAACATTTTAAAAGCAACATCATATTTTCCTAAAAATTTTGGCAGAGTCTCCTTTGTAAATATTGGCCCCCAAACGGGTACAACACATGAAAATACATAATAATGAATAAAGGCATCCCTAAGCAGGAGCTAGCTCTTCGCCAAATAGCGGAAATCCATCACACAAGCAATATAATATACAACGCCGAAGGGCGAGGATCAAAAACTCAGAAGAAAACCAACATCCTCAAGAAAACCAGAGAAGAATCATAATAATACAAGCGCGCGACTCTAAGGTCGAAATAATATACAACTGGTCTTCTAAGTCTATCAAAAATACAAGTCTGGTTGATGGAGTTTACTGGATACAACTGAAATAAATAAAGTACGACGGTGGTCACGATGTGAGTGAACCCACCTACCAAAGCAATCACCCGAAAGGAAGAAGTGTGCCAGCAAGCCGCAATGAAACCTGTATGGCCAAACCTGCAAGAAACTGTGGCACAATGGGGGTGAGTTGCCAACTCGTGAGTAGAAAATATCACCGAGAAGAAATCTCATGTATGACTCTCTCCTAGGCCATCCAATAATATCCTCATAACATATATAACCTGAAACATCTAATAATGGCAAGGTAATCATCTAAACATAAGTGAAATACTAAGTGCTCGTGTCAGTGCCTCAGCTAGCAACATGTCACATATATGATGTGTGAATGCATCAAGAATGAAGGCAGAATACATCTTGTGCAAGAAAACTGTTTTCTTATCTCAGTGAGATTTTTTTTAAAAAACCGAATATCATCAATGAAATCAACAGAGAATCCGTGTCAAGTATCGACACAAAACATATATCTCAATATCTTAATATCTCAGGCTCCGCATGAACAGGATCGGCCCATAACATCAAATCTTAATATCTCAATATCTCGGACTCCGCATGAACAGGATCGGCCCATAACATCAAATCTCAATATCTCGGGCTCCGCATGAACAGGATTGGCCTATAACATCAAATCTCAATATCTCAGGCTTCGCATGAACAGGATCGGCTCATAACATCAAATCTCAATATCTCGGGCTCCACATGAACATGATAAGCCCATAGGCTCCGCATGAACATGATCAGCCCATAGGCTCCGCATGATACTCAAATCACGAGAAAACCGCAAATTTCTATTTTTTGAAATGATAAAGAGTTTAAAAATCCTTGCGGTTTCTCCAAATCCAGAAATCTCATGGAAAATCTAAATCCCAAAATCAAGAGTAATTAAACAATGAATTAACGGCATAAAACCCTATAATATTGCATGACAAATGAATATATGTATGTACCGGGTGTCAAGCAAGGAATGCATTAACTAAACTAGCATATGAAAACAATCGTACTAGTACTATGTTGCAACTACTAGCTAGCAATTTATACCCATGAAGTAATGTTTTCTAATGTGTACGTGACATGGAAATTACCGATGATGATGTGTGTGAGCCGGCAAGCAAGTGTACGTGGAGTATACGCATCATTGGTAATGGTGCTGGTGTCCTGACAATAGGGTTTCATAATAACTAACGAAAACACATTTAAGCATGCAATGCGATGCGAACAACAAGAATATATGGAAAATGCATAATAAATGCAACAATGAAGAATATATGTTTCTATATACGAGCTATACAGTTTTTGGTGTTTGAAATCGCACGAATTGTGGTTTTAGAAAAATAGGGGCTACGGGGTCCTTGAAAAAAGATACATCCTTTGAAAAATCCGTAGTGTCCCTCGGCTTGTCTTTAAAATACTCACGATTCGTTAGTTTTGAAAATAAGTATGACTCGAGCCCAGTTTAACATCTACCCGATAAACTACAGGACTAAACGAAAGGGTAAGGAAATCCACCTAAGTCTGAGTCGATATATCTAGTAGTCGGCGATCCCGCCTCAATAGCATCACGTACGGTAAAATATATAATATGACATCCTCTACTCAAGAGTGCGGATCAATCATCATAATTATACTTCGTACGGTAAAATTTATCGTACGACATCCCAAAATTGGGGTACGGGTCAATTATCACATGTACCTCATTATTCATATGGTATCATTATCATAATATCCTGAATCAGGGATACCATTCTATAGTCTAGTACTTACCAATACCATCAAACATATATCCGCGTGTGAATAAAATCACATCGCCCATTGATCCACTATAATATTATATCGTATATCATATTACGGCCCAAATCACATAACCAATCTCACGGCATCATGCCCGATCATATCGACTCACCTCTGAGTATCATATACTATCCTTATCATTCGTCTATACATATATGTATGTATATATATATATATATATATATATATATATATATCTGTACCAACGCATCCACACACAAACACACACACACACACACACACATATACGTATAAACATATACACCCAAACATATCACGTGTGTGCATGTGTGTGTGTGTGAACCTTTACTCTAGGGTTTGCGACTAAGAAACTAACTAAAAACACTTTCTTTCCATTTACACTAAACCAACCTAAGTCACCTGAAGTCTTTCTTGCTAAGTATAGACATCTCGCACAACACATAGGTATATATATACACACATCATAATGCATCATGCCCTACGAAATTGCGGGGGTGCTATACACCATCCACCCGACTTCCCCCATAGATATACATCTACTCATCTGGACGCCTCGGCTAATCTGATCCGATTCCAGCTCTGCCATTTCCGCGCCACATCCGTCGCCTCAGCACCCGATCCTAGAAATGTACACAAGTAAAAAGAGAATAAATATATAATTAGTCGCGGACACAACCAATACAAGTCAACCACGCGCCCTAACTAGACGCGTACGCACTTGGTGCACAAAATGCGCTCGCGATAACGCCACAGACCACAACTAGGATCGCAATACGTGGAAACTACCAAACCAAAAACCCAATCGCACCAATCGCGCATCCACGACACATCAAATATTATATGAAATAGGTTATAATTCACCAAAACCTCAAAATTAAATAAAATCGATTTAACCCAAAAACCTAGTAATCATCTTTTAACCATTTTGGTACAAACTTGATGTTTTAACAATTTTAGTGGCCAAAAAGCTCACTAAATATCTTAATTAAGTCATACTAATGTTAATTATATTTTAAACTCACCTCTTTACCTTAATCACAAAAATCTAGTTTGCAAAATGGCTTAATAAGGACAAATTAAATGTAACAATTTGTAAACTAGCAACTAGGTTAGGTTTTGCATATCTTAAGATGATAAAATACATCACACAATTATCATCAAACGATCACAACCCTAACTTGATTTCAACCCTTCTCTTGAATTCACAAACTTGCAAACTAGAACCTTAATAATATCTAAATAAGTTAGCTTTAATCAATCAACTAACAAATTAAGTGTTGGGTTAAAATTTATACCTCACAAACAATGGATCTAGCTTGCAACTTAGCCTCCCAAACTCGCTTCCATGCTCCAAGATTCATTCTTGAATGGCTAAGGAATAATGGGTAAGGATTGGATTTGGAGTTTGTGGGATTTTTGATGGATTTTTGATGCATTTTGCAAGGGTTTTGACATGGAATGAGATGGGGATTTGGGAGGGGCTACTGCTGGAATGGGGAGGGCTCGACCAATTTTTGGGGAGGAGAGAGAGGGAGTGTGGGTGTGTTGTGAGGTCAAGAAAATTGCCAAGTCAACAAAGCTCATACTCATTCATAGTTGTTTTCTTTTCTTTTTCCTTTATTCTTTTCTTTTCTCAACTTGGTGTGGGAAATTGGGGAGTGGGGGCAGCCATGAGTTCGGCCAGCTCATGAGGATGGGGGTGTGTGGTTGTGTGTAATTTCCCAAGTCAAGAAAACCTCTTCAAAACTCATTATTGCATCTTACATTAATCTTTTCCATTTTATTTCTTTTTCTTTTATCTTTTCTATACAATAAAACTAGAACCATCCAAATATTTTTCTTTGAAAGAACATGTTACAATATGTTTTTAGATGTGTCATGGTGCACTATACTTGTATTAACCCATTCTAATTTGTAATTATCAATAATTAAATGTATTAGTGAAAGCTTAAAATAATATTAAAAAATAATAAATTAAGAAAAATATTTAAATAAACTAGAAATTTACAAGTGACCAATTAAATATTAAATACTAGCAATTATATAGCTAGAATAGGTATATTTAATTCTATGTTGAAAAATGATTATCTTGGTTTTTACGGAAAATATCAGTTATTTTACCGATTATCGGAAATTTCACCTAAACGATTTTCAAAACGATACATATTATTTGTTTTGGCTTGCACACACTTGTGCATGTTAACCTAGGGTTAATTAGTGTTGACCATACTTATGTAGCCATGGCATATTGACCCTCATTCTATTAAGTTGTATGTATTTAATTAATTATTTAGTTTTTAAAATAAAAGGTTTGAATTGGGTTGACTTAAGAGTGAGAGGGAGAGAGAGGGTTGACAATGGAAATGATGAGGCATGGAATGCAGGGTTACTAGGCACTCTCACAAGGGTCTATAAGGCATCAACCATGCCCGATTTAAAATTTAGACGTGCCGAACAACCCTAACCAAGATCTTTAAACTAGAGATTAGGCGAAACAAAGCATGCTAAACACTTTAACACTAAGAGTTTGGGATTACAATCATTGTTGTCCGGTCCTTCACTTCTAAATCTCCGTGTTGAGGTCCCTTCGCTGCAATCATCGAGTTTCCGGACTCTAGAGAGGCTCCACGAAGAGAAAGATGCAAGCTTGCTTCCGATCTTCGATAACAAAGATGATCTATCTTGAACTTTCTATAACACAAGCTCTCACTCACTAAATGAAGCGAACACCCTAATCTAAATAGTTAGGATAGATTAGGATGATGAAGTAGGATTTTAGCTCTCATTTGTTTTCTTAATCTCACCCATAATCATCACAAGAGCAAAAGCTAGAAAGCTTTTCTCCAAGGAAGAAGAAGAATAATAACCAAAACCATTCGTGATGAATAATGAAAGTTATTGTAAGGTTAGAAATGCAACCATGGTTCAAGAGAGAAGAAGTAACTCATGTAGAGATTTAACTAAGGTTAAAAGGTAGGGTTGGGTTAAACAAATATCTCACAAAATATCAAAACAAATATCTTTACTTAAAACAAAAGCAAAGCTTCTAGAAACTTCTAAAAAAGATTAACCCAAATCAAACCCTAACCATGTTTAATCTCCACTAAACATGTTGCATTAATAACCCTAACTTATTACAATATTATATATCACATATACAATATTTATTGTAACAAAATAAAATAATACAATTAACATATATCGCATATATATCAATGTATTACCCGAGTGAGAAAAAGAATCTTTTTGTGAGCTTATACTAGTTAATGTAATTTAATATATTATATATATAATTATACATTAAATTATCGAATCAACACTTGATCCGATAATCCGGCTATTTCATAATAACCGACTAATATAATCTGTATCAGTTCATCGAATCAACACTTAATCCAATGACCCGGCTATATCACATATACCCGACCGATATCTCATATTGTGAGAATCTAATACGGTATCACATACAAGTATTGTTCTCGGTCCTGCACATATCATATATGTGCTCCTACTCCGTTTTGCCTGAGTCAAGAAACCTCTGTGTAGGACTCTAAAGAATCGTCAATACGTCGGCAGTAGGTGATGATCATATCAAACACCCACAAGCTGCAACCGGTCATCTAAACGTAACAGCCACCCAGGTATTGAGCGATCAGAAGATTAACAAGCAAGCCTGTACTTTCTCCCGCGAATCTAATCAGTAACACTCCCGTACAGTCCGGTCTCTTCGTCTAATATGTCGCATATTTCGCGTAGGGGTGGTAAACGTCAGACCCCAGTAGCTTGATAAGTCGTGTCGATATGAGGTCCATAACAGTTCGAGAAGCTACTGATAACACTTACCAGTTGATCTCAGCAACCCTGGCCAGGGATTTCTAGTTATAGCCAATCGAACACAGCGCAACATCAACTCCCTATACCGGGAGAGACGAAATCCCTCCTATTGCTCATTGCCTCCATGTGATTCGGGACAGTACCCAAAAGCCACCTTTTTGCATGCCCTCTTGAACGTGGTATGATGGAAATCAAAGCACAGTGGGAATCACACAAGACTCTATGACGATCTCGGGTCTACAGACTAACCTGTACCAGTGTTACCAGAGAACTGCCATCTGACGTGGTGTATAATACCATCTGGGAGTTCTCGGCGAGTCCGTCCAGTATACCCAGTCTCCACTGAGCACCCATACACCATCCTTGATGTCAAACACCGATGGATATGGGATCATCCATCGCCCATCATATGGATCAAGATGCGTATATGCTAGTCTACTCTGGTGTATCGATGCCCTGTCTCGATACACCATCGACTAGGAACAGTTATAGGATGTACTCGTCGACTACCGTGGCCCCACTAGTATGATTTCATCATAGTCCCAGTAGTCGAGTACATATCCTAAGGTCTTTATCAACAAATAACATAGAGACAATCAGAGTACAGTTAAGATAAAGAGCAACCAGATAGCATACTATCATGTTGAGCAAGAAAGTCCTCCCTATATATGTCCAAGCATCCACTACAATATACAACACATATATAGTAATGGCCTCTAGGGCATACATATAACTAACAATCTCCTACTTGAACTAGGGCCATCTGTTGTGGTATCGCATACCCAACAATCAATTGCGGTTGAAGTATCTCATACTCAACCATTCCATAAAAGTCTCTACTGGGAAATAGGCCTTTGTGAGTGGATCCGCGCTGTTGTCCTCTGTGTCTACTCTCCGAACCTCGATCTCCCTGGAGATCAACCATCTCCATGATCAGGTGATACTGCCTAAGAATTATATCTAGATTTCTGATGGGACGGGGGTTCCTTGGCTAAAGCCACAACTCCATTGTCACCCAATGGCGGGAACTGAGTTCATCTCATGAACTATTATCTATATCCAGACTGCCTCTTTGGTAGCATCCTTGGTAACGATGTATCTTGCCTTTAATCGTCTAGTAAGTCACGGTGTCTAGCTTGCAACTCTTCCAACATATCGTCCCTCCACTGAGGGTAAAGACAATGCCTGCGACTGACATTCAGTCGTCCTTATCACCCTGGAACTTTTCCAGTGATTCTCCCTAGGATCGTTTGATACCATCTCACTACAACTAGTGAGATTCTTAACATCCAATTAGATCTATCCCATAGATCTATAACCCGGGATTTAGGAGGTATCACCTTGATCCTATATGGAGAGTCATTGTGTTAAGAGGAGATTGACCGAGCTTAGCATAGGAAACTCCTTCCCTATCAAGAGTATGTCATCCACGTACTCTACGAGGATCACCACCATACTCACTACTACCTTTTTTTTTATATACAAGGTTCATCTACCATTTTGATGAAGTCAAACTCTTTGACTACCATATCAAAACAGACGTTCCAACTTCGCGATACTTGATTTATCACATAATGTAGGGTTCCTAGGCACACTAATGAGGTCTCACATAGCATCAACCATGCCAATTTCAAATTTAACAAGTGCCGAGAAACCCTAATACGGATCGTTAACTAGAATTTTAGGCGAAACAATAAACTAGTTAACAAATTAACTAAGTGAACGGAAATACAACCTTTATAGATCCGGTCCTCCACCTCCATAGCTCCGCAATGAAGTCCTCTCCGTTGTATAAATCGGATCTTAGACTCTAGCGTCGGCTTCATCGGAGAAATGGGCGGGCTAGGTCGTCGGCTTCGTGCCGAAGATGATCTACGTCGAGGCATCACTAGATCAAGCTCCCACTTCACCAAGTCATGAAACTTGTGAAGAGAACACCCTATACTACTTGGCAAGAGGTAGAGGATGAATAAATAGGAAGTGGGTTCACTTTAGAATTGGATTTCTCACACTTTTGCTCAAATCACCATTGATCAAGCAAGCTTTTCTTCTTGTGAAGAAGAAGAAGAAGAAGATGATAATGTTATGATAAGTTAATTAAAAACAAAAGAAAATGAATACTTATCATAAAATGAACCATGGTTAAGTGTAGATAATTGACTAAGGTTAGATGAATGGTTAGGGTTAAACATGAAGACAAAATGGTCACTTGGTCAAAGCTTCATGAAGCTTCAACAAGCTTCATGAAAGAAAGAAAGAAAGAAAACCATTTTGTTTTCTTTTGCCATTACTTTTTAATCTAAATTAAAAAGATAAATGAATGATAAAATAAAAACCCTAACCATTTACTTAACCAAGGTTTAATTCTTTACACAATAACCCTAGCAAACATGTATCATCAAACATGATACATCCAAGTGCACAAAAGTATATCACATATACAACTTGTGAACTTCAAGTGATAAAATCCATTTAAAGTGAACCAATATTAGTTAATGCAAAGTAATATATCAAATATATAATTATACATTAAATCATTAAAACAACACTTGATTTAACGATTCGGTCATATCGCATAAGACCGACTAATATCCAATGTATCGATTTATCGAATCGATCTTCGATTCGATAACTAGGTTATATCGCATACAACCAATCGAAACATTCATCGCGAGAATAGAATACGGTATCACATACATGCATTATTCTCGGTCCCGCACATATCTCATATGCGCTCCTATTTCGTTTTGCTTGAGCCAGGAAACCTCTGTGTAGGACTCTAAAGACTCGTCAATACGCCGGCAGCGGATGATGATCATATCAAACACCCACAAGCCGCAAGCGGTCTGCTAAACGTAACGGCCACCCGGGTATTGAGCGATCGGAAGATCGACGAGCAAGCCCGCTCATACTCCTGTGAATCCAACCAGTAACACTTACCGTACAGTCCGGTCTGATCGTCTGATATGTCGCATATCTCGCCTAGGGGTGGTAAACGTCAGACCCCAATAGCTCGATAAGTCGTGTCGATATGAGGTCTATAACAGTTCGAGAAACTACAGGTAACACTTACCAGTAATTCTCAGCAACCCTGGCCAGGAATTTCCGGTTATAGCCAATCGAACCCAGCGCAACATCAACTCCCTATACCGGGAGAGACGAATCCCCTCCTATCGCTCATTGCCTTCATGTGATTCGGGACTGTACCCAAAAACCACCGTTTTGCACGCCCTCTTGGACGTGGTAAGGTGGAAATCAAAGCACAGTGGGAACCACACAAGACTCTATGACGATCTCGGGTCAACAGACAACTCTGTACCAGTGTCACCAGAGAACTGCCATCTGACGTAAGGTATAATACCATCTGGGAGTTCTCGGCGAGTCCGTCCGGTGTACCCAGTCTCCACTGAGCACCCGTATATCATCTCTGATGTCAAACACCAATGGATATGGGATCATCCATCGCCCATCTGTATGGGTCGAGAAGGTATACGCTAGTCTACTCTGGTATATCGATGCCCCGTCTCGATATACCCATGACTAGGGACCTTGAAGGATGTACTTATGGACTACCATGTCCCCACTAGTATGATCCGCATCATAGTCCAGGTAGTCAAGCACACATCCTAAGGGCTTTACCAACATGTAACAGAGAGACAAACAGTATACACGTTAAGGTAAAGAGTAACCAGATAGCGTACTATCATGTCGAGCAAGAAAGTCCTCCCTATATATGTCCCAGCATCCACTACAATATACATCCTATGTATAGCAATGGCCTCTAGGGCATACATATAACTAACAATCTCCCACTTGCACTAGGGCCATCTGTAGCAGTGGTTGTAGTATCTCATACTCAACCATCCCATAAAAGTCTCTCTCTGGGAATAGGCCTTCGTGAGTGGATCCGCCGTGTTGTTCTCTGAGTCTACTCTCCTAACCTCGATCCCCTGGAGATCAACTATCTCCATGATCAGGTAATACTGCCTTAGAATATGTCTGGATCACTGATGGGACGGACGTTCCTTGGCATAAGCCACAACTCCATTGTCATACAATGGGAGGAACTGAGTTCATCTCTTGAACAAATATATACACCCAGACAGCCTCTTTGGTAGCATCTTAAGTAGCGATGTATCCAGCCTTTATCGTCTAGTATGCCTCGGTATCTTTCTTGGAACTCTTCCAACATTCCGCCCCTTTACTGAGGGTAAAGACAATGCCTGTGACTGACACTCAGTCGTCTTTATCACTCTGGAACACTTCCAGTGATTCTTCCCAAGATCGATTGATACCATCTCACTACAACTAGTGAGAGTCCTAACATCCAATTAGATCTATCTCATAGATCCAAAACCCATGATTTAGGAGGTATCATTATGATCCTATATGGAGAATCATTGTGATAAGCGGAGATTGACCGAGCGTAGCATAGGAAACTTCTTTCTTATCAAGAGTATGTCATCCACGTACTCTATGAGGATCGCCACCATACTCCCTACTACCTTTTTGTTTATACAAGGTTCATCTACTATTTTGATGATGTCAAACTCTTTGACTAACACATCAAAACAGATGTTCCAACTCCGCGATGCCTGCTTTATCCTATAAAGCATCTTGCACACGTTTCCGCTGCTCCCACTGTCTACGAGGCCCTCTGGCTGTGTACTTAAAGACGCTCTCTTCTAAAACATCATTTAGAAAAGCTGTCATGACACCCAACCACCAGATATCGTAGTCATGGTATGTAGCCGTGGCAAGTAGGATCTGGAAGGACTTAAGCATAGCTACTTGAAAAGGTTTCATCATTATCCACACCTGGTCAATGATGCAAACTTTTAACAAGCCTAGCTTTGAAAGTCTCAACTTTTCCATGTACACCAAGTAATCTTCTCAAGATATACTTGCTCCTGATGGGGATGTAACCCTTCAGATATAGCAACCAAAATCCATACTTTGTTGGTGTATATGGATTCCATCTCAGATCGCTAAACATCCAGTCATTCTTACAGAGTCCCACTCCTGATGGCCAGCTTGAATCTAGTTGGGTCATCATCTCATGATGCAATCCTCGCTCCCACTGTCATAGAGAAACCGAAGTATCTCTCAGGTGGGTGAGGAACCCTACTAGATCGGCGGAGAGGTTGAGGTTCGTTTGTTACTATTGAATCCTTTGGTTCTACCAAGTCATCTGCTGTAATTTGTATAGCTGGAACCTTTCCAGTTGTACATAACAGACCTTGCCTCGAGCTTGTCCGGATTTTGTTTTTAAACATAGCCCGGACAACCCCAAATCTTAACTAACTTAAGATATGGGCTCTTCCCTTTCCATATCACATATGAAGCGGTAGGCATAGATTTGATTCGAATCCAATTCAATAGGTATGCAGCTTCTCAAGTGCATAACTCCCAAAAAGGAAATAGGAAACTCAGTAGTACTCATCATAGAGCACACCATATCATATAGGGTGCATCTGCTCCGCCCCGATACACCGACGTACTGTGGTGTATACGGAGGAGTAATGCTGAGAGAGAATCTCATTCTCCTTTAGAATAGTCCGGGATTTCCGTGCTCAAGTATTCTCCTCCTTGATCTCATCATAGGACAAAATACTTATACCCGTATTTTTGGTTCTCTACTTCTAACTTATATTCTGTGAATATCTCAAAAGGTTCGGACTTGTGTTTCAACAGGAACATATGTCTGAATCTTGAGAGATCATCAGAGAATGTAATGAAGTATAAAGAACCAGTCCTGGCATGTGTAGACAGGGGACCTTACATACATCATCATGTATCATCCCAAGAGTTTTACTAACTCTTTCTCTGTTTCAAATAAATAGAGCTGTGGTCATCTTATCTCTGTGACATGACTGGCAAGTTTCACAAGATATAAATTCAAACAGATTTAAATATGCATCTACATGTAACTTCAGCTAGTCGGGTCACATTGATATGACCTAGTCTATAATGCCTCAAGAAAAATTCGTTCATTTCTGAACTCATCCTCTTGTGTGTGTTTTGTATACTTAGAACTGTAGTTTGATTTAGAACATCAATGCTTTTAGATAACGTGCCTGAACCGATCAACTTTTGATATAGGAAATGTTCAAAACATTATCCAACAATACAAAATTTTATCATTTCTTTACTATTAAAGAGAGTGATATGATTTTGTATATCAGGTTCGGTATCTAATAACATTCGTTCAGAATCAATGTATTTGGAATACAGGGTGACAGTGACCAACAGACTTGGCTGCAACTCTTGCCCCGTTTTCTACCTCATGAAACTTATCACCCGTTCTCAGTTCTCTACCTTTCTGTAGCCCTATGTAACAGATTACATATATGGGATCCTGATCTGGTATCACATACCCAGGACGTAGAGGATACAGAGAAACAGTTCATTGCAACGAACATACCCGAAGATGATGCATCAGCATGCACTCTCTTCGTTTGGGTGGCACGGGAATTCTGTTATCCCCTTATTTCCTGCTCTATCTTATAACAATTATAAGTTGGAGCGGGACCAACGTTCCCCAGCTCAGTATAACAAGCGGGTTCGGTCAATATTCCGTATTATTATCTTGATTAAGGCGTGATATGGTCGCTACCTGGAGAGAGAGAGAAGAAAACACTCAGCGTGCGCTCTTGCAAGAATAGATTGGTTATTATTTTATCTAATCAGGATGGCTCCCACTGTTTTTATCAAATCTTCCTTCAAACCCTAAAAGGAAAGACTAACCGGGATTAATTACACACTACAAGTTCGCCAATCTTTCAGCCAGGCCAGTGTCGGTACTTTGAGGGAGGTCCCCCGTGCTTTCGCACGAACCTAATTAATGTAAACCTCGTTTTCCTAGAGGCGTAACCTCATTGACACCTTTCTAGACACCTACTTGATCGGCTAATTGTAATGTGTAAAACTCTCCCAGGAGTAACTCTTACTCGCAGCGGGTATCGGGATCCAACTATCTCATAGAAGGTATGCAATCTCATTGCAAATTTCAACACTTGAAATTCCCGATAATATTTTGCCCCTAGCGTCCTATGACCTTGACAGAGGTCAACAAACCATAGGCTGCTAGTCAAGTTCAACCCGTCATTTCCTAATTGAAGTAAACCCACCCGCACGACCCTTGACAGAGGTCAACAAGGTCGCACGACTACCCTAAATCAATCACATCATATGCTTATACAGATAAGCACTAATCAGCTACCGCACACTACGCCTTGACAGAGGTCAACAAACGCAGCACGAATACTAACCAGTACATATCTGAAATGACGGAGGGCTACGACAGGTTTTTCTGAAAACCTATTGCGTAATGAACTTGATATCGTTGTAGGATCGAATGAATTTTGAAATGGAGTGTTTTTTAGGCTTTTCTAGTTTTGCTAAAGGAGTCACTCCCGGTGAAGGGATCGTCGGTCCTTTCCTCGTCGAATGAGGTGCGGGATATATCATATATATCACTATGCATAGCAAAAACTATAGAAGCAATCAAAAGACAAACTGAGGGGTGTAGCATCTTCCAGTTATTGCTAAAGGAGTCACTCCCGGTGAAGGGATCTCGGTCCTTTCCTTATCGAATAAGGTGCAGGATATATCATATATACCGCTGTGCAAAGCAAGAACTGTAGCTACCTGTTTTATTTTGAAATTCGATTCCACAACATCTTTAGGTTTCTTTTATTTCATTAATCACATTAATGAAGTCCCATCATTCAAATACCTAAACATCACAGATAAATACGACGTACACTTATGCCATCCGCATTCGCCTCGATGTCCCCTCGTGCACCGTTAGGTTAGGTAACTAACGGCAGAGCGGGGCAGGGCTAGTGCGGGTGTAAAACATAAGTAACGTCTATATAATATATCATATATACTATATACTGTATCTATCACAGAACATCACATGATCACATCACAGATATCGCAGCAGAAGAATCATATGAAATATTGGATATACTAGGACGTCCGTGTTTTCAATACGAGCCAGTATAAAACACGGATTCCACGGTCGTGATGAATAGCCAATCCCATACCCCAGACCCCTACGAGAGCGGCAAGCAACCCTACCAATTCTAGGATTAGGAGACCCGGACTCGACTCCTCGAGTTGGTCTCCCACTGGACCCCAGAACCCGGTTACTTGTGCTCCCCTCCTTGGGTCTATCCTAGTGCGGAAAAGTAAATAATATACAAACGGGGACATCTTCCGCAACCTGGAAGTGCCCCAATAAAAGAATATTACATACAAGTTTTTACATGAATGAAAATGAAAAACACTCATCTCACATAAAAAACCCCGGCTATTCAAACACGACGATCCAATATAACATATCCAGCAACACATAACAACACATGTCATCAACGTAAGTAAATATGTCCATCCCAATTGTCGTTGACATATAGCAACGAAATCGGCGATATCACATATTACACTTACGGTCACAGAAAAGAAAGTGTAAAACTACAACAGTTGGAATCCGCAACCTCTTTAGACATCGCATGCCTAATCAAATGAGTTCCTTAGACATCGCATGCCTAACAATTATAAACTCCGCATTTTAGTCTCATTATCGAAAACTCTTTTCAATATCAAGTCGGGCAATTCAACAAGATTCCCGACATCCTGATCGAATGCTCGTCGCAAAATTCAGTAGGCGGCCGCACCCCCGACGCCGTCGACAAAGTGCACCAAGGCGGAACACCGCTGCCGCGAGCACCCGAACGGATGCTTTCGGCAACGGGGTTCTCCTACAGTCACTTGGTCGGGGCTATGGAGTGAGACTGTCTATTAAGTTTACCCGGCGAGTATCCGCGTACACTACGTGATTGCGACGGACTTTTGATCGCATTAAAATTCCGTGGCAACCGATCAAGTGAGACTAAACTGCTATGTTTATAACATTCATTCAGTTATCTCATAACTTATTGTGAATTCCAATTATTGTATCCCATACCGGATAAATAGAAAATGTTAAACTTTTCGATCGAACATGCAAACACCCAAGTTTTCCCAAAACAGCTCATCACATGAAACTAGTTTAAAAACATTCACTTCGTGCCTCAGTACCAACGGTCCAGCCGTAAAAGGGTCAAGCCAACGCCTCACATGTGGCACGCCGTACTGCCCTAAACCCTAAGGTTCAAAGGGCAGTTCAAGACGGTCACATAATCGAGTTAAGGTTTGTTGTCTTCTAGAGGGACCATCGCGTTACTTGCACTACTTAGAACGTCATTAAACTTTGGAAAAATCCAACAATTGGAAATTTCCCGACAGGGGAAAAAGTGGGTATTTATATCCGGTCGAACTTTTTTAACATATTCTAAAATTATCTGGAAAAGCACACAGACAAAATTAGACAATCCGATCGAAATACCGAGTCTCCAATACAACCCAGAAAACTCAACTCTTGAGTAAATTTTAAAAATTCCTATAAAACTCAGCATTTAAATAAAGAAGTTACTGTGCAAAAATGGTTGAATGAAGAGACTAAATGGGCGCGGAACCGCCGCAATAGGCGGCGAATGCCGCGGTTCCGCCGCGCTTTAGACAGATCATTATGTAATTTTTGCACCGTAATTCTTAGAATTTCCTGCTGAATTTTTTAAGCATTTTTAATTTGGAAAAAACCACTTTTTCAGAAAAAGTCTAGAGAGGGTTAAAAGTTAGGGTTTCGGGGTTCGATCGGGTTTCTAACATCGTCTACGCATCGCCTAAGGCTCTAGCTAGGCTCTGATACCACTATAGGGTTCCTAGGCACACTAATGAGGTCTCACATGGCATCAACAATGCCAATTTCAAATTTAACAAGTGCCGAGAAACCCTAATACGGATCGTTAACTAGAATTTTAGGCGAAACAATAAACTAGTTAACAAATTAGCTAAGTGAACGGAAATACAACCTTTGTAGATCCAGTCCTCCACCTCCATAGCTCCGCAATGAAGTCCTCTCCTCTGTATAAATCAGATCTTGGACTCTAGCGTCGGCTTCATCGGAGAAATGGGCGGGCTAGGTCGTCGGCTTCGTGCCGAAGATGATCTACGTCGAGGCATCACTAGATCAAGCTCCCACTTCACCAAGTCATGAAACTTGTGAAGAGAACACCCTATACTACTTGGCAAGATGTAGAGGATGAAGAAATAGGAAGTGGGTTCACTTTAGAATTGGATTTCTCACACTTTTGCTCAAATCACCATTGATCAAGCAAGCTTTTCTTCTTGTGAAGAAGAAGAAGAAGAAGATGATAATGTTATGATAAGTTAATTAAAAACAAAAGAAAATGAATACTTATCATAAAATGAACCATGTTAAGTGTAGAGAATTGACTAAGGTTAGATGAATGGTTAGGGTTAAACATGAAGACAAAATGGTCACTTGGTCAAAGCTTCATGAAGCTTCAACAAGCTTCATGAAAGAAAGAAAGAAAGAAAACCATTTTGTTTTCTTTTGCCATTACTTTTTAATCTAAATTAAAAAGATAAATGAATGATAAAATAAAAACCCTAACCATTTACTTAACCAAGGTTTAATTCTTTACACAATAACCCTAGAAAACATGTATCATCAAACATGATACATCCAAGTGAACAAAAGTATATCACATATACAACTTGTGAACTTCAAGTGAGAAAATCCATTTAAAGTGAACCAATATTAGTTAATGCAAAGTAATATATCAAATATATAATTATACATTAAATCATTAAATCAACACTTGATTTAACGATTCGGTCATATCGCATAAGACCGACTAATATCCAATGTATCGATTTATCGAATCGATCTTCGATTCGATAACTAGGTTATATCGCATACAACCAATCGAAACATTCATCGCGAGAATAGAATACGGTATCACATACACGCATTATTCTCGGTCCCGCACATATCTCATATGCGCTCCTATTTCGTTTTGCTTGAGCCAGGAAACCTCTGTGTAGGACTCTAAAGACTCGTCAATACGCCGGCAACGGATGATGATCATATCAAACACCCACAAGCCGCAAGCGGTCTGCTAAACGTAACGGCCAACCGGGTATTGAGCGATTGGAAGATCGACGAGCAAGCCCGCTCATACTCTTGTGAATCCAACCAGTAACACTTACCGTACAGTCCGGTCTGATCGTCTGATATGTCGCATATCTCGCCTAGGGGTGGTAAACGTCAGACCCCAATAGCTCGATAAGTCGTGTCGATATGAGGTCTATAACAGTTCGAAAAACTACAGGTAACACTTACCAGTAATTCTCAGCAACCCTGGCCAGGGATTTCCGGGTATAGCCAATCGAACACAGCGCAACATCAACTCCCTATACCGGGAGAGACGAATCCCCTCCTATCGCTCATTGCCTTCATGTGATTCGGGACTGTACCCAAAAACCACCGTTTTGTACGCCCTCTTGGACGTGGTAAGGTGGAAATCAAAGCACAGTGGGAACCACACAAGACTCTATGACGATCTCGGGTCAACAGACAACTCTGTACCAGTGTCACCAGAGAACTGCCATCTGACGTAAGGTATAATACCATCTGGGAGTTCTCGGCGAGTCCGTCCAGTGTACCCAGTCTCCACTGAGCACCCATATATCATCTCTGATGTCAAACACCAATGGATATGGGATCATCCATCGCCCATCTGTATGGGTCGAGAAGGTATACGCTAGTCTACTCTGGTATATCGATACCCCGTCTCGATATACCCACGACTAGGGACCTTGAAGGATGTACTTATGGACTACCATGTCCCCACTAGTATGATCCGCATCATAGTCCAGGTAGTCAAGCACACATCCTAAGGGCTTTACCAACATGTAACAGAGAGACAAACAGTATACACGTTAAGGTAAAGAGTAACCAGATAGCGTACTATCATGTCGAGCAAGGAAGTCCTCCCTATATATGTCCCAGCATCCACTACAATATACATCCTATGTATAGTAATGGCCTCTAGGGCATACATATAACTAACACATAAAACATCTTGCACACGTTTTCGCTGCTCCCACTGTCTACGAAGCTTTCTGGCTGTGTACTTATAGACGCTCACTTCCAAATCATTATTTAGAAAAGCAGTCATGACACCCAACCGCCAGATATCGTAGTCATGATATGTAGCCGTGGCAAGTAGGATCTGGATGGACTTAAGCATAGCTTTGATAGTCTTAACTTTTCCATGTACACCAAGTAATCTTCTCAAGATATACTTGCTCCTGATGGGGATTTAACCCTTCAGATAAAGCAACCAAAGTCCATACTTTGTTGGTGTATAAGGATTCCATCTCAGATCACTAAGCATCCAGCCATTCTTACAGAGTCCCACTCCTGATGGCCTGCTCGAAACTAGTTGGGTCATCAACTCATGATGCAATCCTCGCTCCCACTGTCATAGAGAAACCGAAGTATCTCTCAGGTGGATGAGGAACCCTACCAGATCGGCGGAGAGGCTGAGGTTCATTGGAAACTATTGAATCCTTCGGCTTTACCAAATCATCAGCTGCAGTTTGTATAGCTGAAACTCCTTCCAGTTCAACCTCATGACCATTAATTTCTTCACAAGAAATTCCTTTTCACAAACGTGGCATGCTGAGAAACAAAACATCTTTTGTTCCTCGGTTTGGTAGAAGATATTCCCTTGCGAATGCTTGGGATATCCAACAAACTTCCACAGAACTGATTTTGCCTCGAGCTTGTCCGGATTTTGCTTTTAGACATAGGCCGGACAACCCCAAATCTTAACTTACTTAAGATATGGGCTCTTCCCATTCCATATCACATATGAAGTGGTAGGTAATTGATTTGATTGGAACCCTATTCAATAGGTATGCAGCTTCACAAGTGCATAACTCCCAAAAGGAAATAGGAAACTCAGTATTACTCATCATAGAGCGCACCATATCACATAGGGTGTGTTTGCTCCCCCCGATACACCGAGGTGCTGTGGTGTATACGGAGGAGTAATGCTGAGAGAGAATCTCATTCTCCTTTAGAATAGTCCAGGAATTCCGTGCTCAAGTATTCTCCTCCTTGATCTCATCAAAGGACATAATACTTTTACCCATTTTTGGTTCTCTACTTCTCACTTATATTCATTGAATTTCTCAAAAGTTCCAGACTTGTGTTTCAACAGGAACATATGTCCGGATCTTGAGAGATAATCAGGGAATGTAATAAAGTACAAAGAACCGGTCTTGTCATGTGTAGATAGGGGACCTTCATACATCAGCATTTATCAATCCTAAGAGTTCACTAACTCTTTCTCTGTTTCCAATAAACGGAGCTGTGGTCATCTTATCTTTGTGACATGACTGACAAGTTTTACAAGATGTAAATTCAAACTAATTTAAATATGCATCTTTATGTAACTTCAGCTAGTCGGGTCGCATTGATATGACCTAGTCTACAATACCTCAAGAAGGATTCGTTCATTTCTGAACTCTTCTTCTTGTGTGTGTTCTGTACATTAAGAACTGTGGTTTGACTTAGAACGTTTATGCTTTTAGATAACGTGCCTGAACCGATCAACACTTGATATAGGAAATGTTCAAAACATTATCCAACAATACAGAATTATATCCTTCTTTACTAATAAAGAGACATATATGATGTTGTATATTAGGTTCGGTATCTAATAACATTCATTCAGAATCAATGTATTTTGGTAATACAGGGTGATAACTACCAACAGACTTGGCTGCAACACTTGCACCGTTTCTATCTTATGAAACTTATCACCCGTTCTCAGTTCTCTACTTATCTGTAGCCCATGTAATAAATTACATATGTAGGATCCTGATCTGGTATCAAATACCCAGGACGTAAAGGATATTGAGAAACAGTTCTGTGTAATGAACACACCCGAAGAAGGTGCATCAACATATACTTTCTTCGTTTGGGCGGCATGGGAATTCTGGTAATCCCCTATTTCCTGCTTTGTCTTATAACAATTATAAGTTGGAGCGGGACCAACGTTTCCTAGCGCAGTTGTAACATTTTGAAAATCGTTTCGGTGAAATTTCGAAAAAACGGTAAAATAAGGGTGTTTTCTGTAAAAAGTCAAAATGCAAATATCTTATTAAAAAAATTAAATATACATATTCTAGCTATGTAATTGCTATTATTTGGTGTTTATTGAGCCACAGGTGAAATTTCAAATTTTCTGAAAAAAAATTATTTTATTATTATTGTAAGCCGTCACTAATACATTTAATTAGGGAAAATTACAAATTGGAATGAGTTGAAACAAATTTTGTGCATCATAAAACATTAAATAAAATTTTATCATATGGTTTTTTAAATGAAATCGTTTGCCAAAACGGTTTAGAAAATATTGAAGAAAAAGGCTTATTTTGTGAAAATAAAAGGGTTTTGGTGCATATTGTATTGGTGTTTGGTGTTCATTGCTTCACACCAAAACACCACATCTCCTTTTCCCCCTCTTGCTGGTCGAATATGCAGGCCACCCTCCAAATGTCCCCACCTCCAAAGTTTTGAAGAAAAAAAACAAAGGGGAAAAAAGAGAAGAATGAATAAAGAAAGGATGTAAGTGTTGACTTGGAGTGTGGGCTTGTTTGACCTATACCCAACACCCTCATTCTCTCTCTCCCTCTCCCCCTTGATGCTGGCCGAGCCCTCCCTCTCTCCAAACTGCATCAGCCCTCCCCCAAATCCCACACACTTTTGCATCAAAAAAATCCATAAAAATGCCTCAAAATCCCTATAAAATCAAGGCTAATTCCAAATCCAATCTCTACCCATTTCTCCATGAACTATTCTAAGTTGGATCTTGAAGGAAAGTTGGTGTTTTGGAGGCAAATTTTCAAGCTAGATATCTAAAAATTGGGAGGTATAAATTTTAACCCTATATAGAATTTGTTGTTTAAATTGCTTAATCTAACATAATTAAGTGTTAATTTGGTTCTTGTTGCTAATTTGAAAATTCAAGAATATGGTTTGAAGTTTTTTAAGGTTTGATTATTGGATTATGGTTGTGATGGGTAGTTAACATGTTATTGCTTGCTAAAATTAATCTAGTTGCTAGTTTGCATTTTTGTTAAATTAAATTGTAATAGTTAAGCTATCTTGCTAACTTGGTTTTCAAAATTGGTTAAATACTTGGGATTAAAAATGTGTTTAGGTTTTTCATGACTTCATTAACTTTATTAAGTGTGGTTTAATGCTTTAGATCATGCAAATCTAAGCTAGATTGTAGTTTGTGCATTTTTGCTTTGAAATTTGTTAAAAAGGGTATTTTTGTAAACTAGAATATTAGGGTTTTTGGAATTTAATGAGATTAAATTCCGGAAATTATTTCTATGACTTATTTAAGATATTTAATAAGTATATTGGCCGCTACATTCATTTAAACATCATGTTTTGTACAAAAACGGCGAATTGTGCTTGCTAGATTTTCGGAAAAATGACTTTTTAAGTGAAATTGGGGTTTTTGTGAGTTTTAACCTAGTTTATATTAAAATTAGTGTTCATGAATGTGCAAATGAGTGTGATTGGATTTTTCTCGATGGTTTGACGTTTGTACATCGACATCGAGGGTTGGTTTGACTATTCTTGCATGCGTAGGCGATAGGTTTGGACCTATGCGTGATATGCGTGCCGATTTGATTTTCGTATGCCGTTTCGATTTCGAATTTAGTTTTAATACGACACGGTGCGTTATGATATGTAGGTACCCCATGCGGAATTCGAGACGACAAGCAAGCGCGTGGCGACGTCGGCACCGACGAGCGAGGACCAGGTGAGTAGATTTATATCTACGGGGAGAAGTCGGGTGGATGGCGTATAGCACCCCCGCAGTCCGTGGTGGTGTATACGGATGCGTATACACACCAACATTTATTATATGTTATTTGGGATTAATAACGATGCTTAGAATGGATATTGGTGTGTTGGATTATTTTAGCATTGCGAACCCTAGGGTAGTGTTGCACTACACATACACACATACATACTTGCATACTTTCCTATTGATATGTGCTCATGGGATTCTTTATCGTTATGTGTTCACATGGGTATGGGACTATGTGTTCACATACTGATTTTAGGATGATACTTGGGATTGAGCTGAGTCGATGAGATTTGATTTGAGGCCGTGAGATCGGTGGTATAGCAGGGTTCATATCTTAGATACGACATGACGTTGTCGCGGGTCCTTGACGTAGTTTTTACACACGTGCATGCATACTTAGGCGATATCAGTATGGTACTAGACGTAGATCAGTACCCCGACCATGATAATTGATAAAGAGGATACCAGGTGAATAGTATGATGAATGTGATATTGACCCGTACCCAGATTTGGGATGCCGTACGACGGATTTACGTACGAGCTATATTTTGATGATTGATCCGCACTCTTGACTTCGGATGTCTGATTATAGATATGGTATCGGATATGATATTATTGAGGCGGGATCACCGACTATACATATACAGGTAGGTATATGTATCGACTCAGATGATAGGCGGTTTCCTTACCTGTAGTTCAGCTTGTTAGTTCAGCCGTATAGTTTAGTGTAGTTGTTAGATTAGATTAGACTCCTACCTATTTCAAAAACTAATGAATTGTGGGTATTTTAAAAGACAGCCCAAAGGATCCTACGGATATTTCAAAAGACTTATCTTTTCATAAAAACACCGTAGCCCCTATTTTCAAACCCCATGATTTGTGTTATTTCAAAAGGCACCATTTGTAGGACTTATATTAGATTATTACTGATTAGTTATCGTTATGTCTAGTATTCAGCTCCCGCACATTATTGTTGTTCGCTCTGCCTCGCATACTTATTTTGCTGCATATTCCATTATTGATAGCATGATGTTAGGACACCAGCACCATTACCGATGATGCGTATGTACCACGTACACCTACTTGCCGGCTCACACACATCTTCATCGGTAATTGCCATGTCACGTACACTTTAGAGAATATATTTGCTTGACTTAGCTTGTTAGTTAGTAGGTTGATATGATATTAGTGTACCTGGGTTATATGCCAGTTTAGACATTGTAGTTATTACTTGTCACTTCATGCATACTGTTATTCCATTGTTCATGCCTAGTTATTAATCATACATTGCAACTTGGTTATTGACACCATATACATTCATTAGCATTGACATATGCACTTGTGATGACATCTTGAGATTTATGATATTTTTGGATTTCGGGGGAAAGCCGCAAAATTTCTAAACTTATTAACCTTTTAAAATATGTAAATTGCGGTTTTCTAGTGATGTAAGTGTCGTCCACCATGAGTTTTCTGTGGTTTTCGAGATCCGTGTCGAGGAGTGGAGGAACCGTCACGGGTACATGGTGGGCCCGGTATGGTACCCCGGGGCAAGATGAATGTGGTGTTGACGTTGAGCCTGGCAGGGGACAGATTACCTACCGGTGATATTACCCGACGCGTCGGATATCCTGAGGATACCGTCGTGGTCTTGAGATGGATGGTAGGGGCCGGTCTGGACTGACGGCATCCTAGATATTGAGATTGAGACATTGATATTTCGAGACAGTGAGATTTATGTTTTGTGTCGATGCTAGACACTGTTGATACTGATTTCATTATGATACCTCAGTTTAAAAATACGAAGGAAATCTCACTAATTTATGAAAACAGTTTCTTCATTTACATGTATTCTGTTTTCATGCATTCATACCTCATTCATATGATATATTGCTACCTGAGGCACTGACACGGGCACACGAGATTTCACTCGGTTAGATATTACCCTAGCCATTGTTATAGGCTGCTTGTTATGTCTTTTTTTTTGAGGATATATTATGATCATTGACCTAGGATTGCGTTATTTATGCGATTTCTGTGCGTAGATGTTTTTCTATTCACGAGTTGGCAACTCACCCCCGTTGTGCCCCAGTTTCTTGCAGGTTTGCCGTACAGGTTTCCTTACGGCTTTGCGGGCACAGTTTCGTTCGGGTGACTTCCTAGTAGGTGGGTTTTTTGGTATCGTACCCATCATATTACCTTGTATATTATTATTCAGTTGTATCTAGAAGTTCCATCAACCAAACATGTATTTATTTATTTTTTGAGATAGGGACCAGTGTTGTTATTCTTTTGACCTTAGAGTCGCGCATTATATTTCTGGTGGTTTTGAGTTTCCTTTTGAGTTTTGATCCTCGCCATTGGCGTTGTATATTATATTGCTTGTGTGGTTGTGACCGTCGATTGACGAAGAGCTAGCTCCCGCTTGGGGATGCCTTTTTATTGATTTCGTATACTATTCATGTTGTATCCCGTTTGGGAGCCGGTATTTACAAAGGAGACTCTGCCGAAATTTTCAGTAAATTTTGATGTTCTTAAAAACCGCATAATTCGGCTTATGCTATTAAAACTACTTGTTTTAAATTGGTTTTCCTTCACTCTACTTCTTTCCTTGGTTTGGATTTCTGGGTTTTCGGTTTACTTAGATTACGTACGCCTCGAGACGTTTCGTAGTTTAAGTGCCGGTCATGTTCCGTACTTTCGGGACGTGACAAAGTTGGTATCAGAGCGTTAGGTTTTACCTTCGGAGCGTAGGATGACCCTTGGTTGATGGAATAGGTGACTAAAGTAGAGTGACGTACCGTGGGTATGTTTCGCGGCATATTTACGATACGCTACTCCACTTAAGAAGCCTTAGGATGTACATTTCTTTGCTCAGTATTATATTCATTCCTGATCTAGCTTCACCAGTACTAGTTATGGTTTTGCTGCCATGATTACGGGCAGGGAGAGATACATCTAGAGTTGCGGTCAGCACGAGCTCATCACGAACGAGGACTGACAAGGGCGAAATTCCGGCGACACTCAATTGCGGAGATGTGTCTCTTTACTGTGTTTCCGCGCCACGAGCGTTTGGTGGATCGCCTTTATGAGATTTCTCGGACGTGCCGATCAGTATCAGAGGATTGGGCCACTGACAGAGGTCATCAGATAGATTGACTCCAGCTAGAGACGACTTCACGCGGAGACGTTGGGAGTCGACAGAGACGATCGAATGTCAGAAACCTATTATTCCAAGTTTAAAGTAGTCGGAAAGACATGCAGGCAATTCTATGGTCCCTCTAGAAGAATGAAACCCTAACTCGACTTAATGACCGTGTGAAAGCCTTTGAACCTTCGGGTTTGCGGCAGTTCTACGGCGCCATTAGTGAGGCTTGGGTTTGCCCTTCTACGGCTGGACCACCGATGCTGTGGTATGTACTCGATACTATTAAACTGTGCCCAAGAGGTTGAGCTCTTGGGGGATTATGAGGTTTTGACGACTCGATCGGATGGCTCGACTTAATTCGGATGCTAGGTGGTGAGATGCATTTCTTGGGAGACTCCCGATACGAGGATAGCCGTTGGAGCTCAGTCCATGTAGCCACGATGAGATGAGTCCGAAACAGTCGACATTGGAGAAAGTGGAGTAAAGAGGTCCGTACAAAATCTGGATAAGACGACGTTCCTCTCCGCCGACATCAGAGATGCGATACGCATGCCGAAGCAGAGTACTAGATATACCTTCCAGAAGGAGTCGCGATGGTTATGCAGCCGTTCCGGAGCAAGATGCAGATATAGGAAAGGACGATGACTTCCGGACAGTGGGCAGAGACGAGACATGGAAGAGATCGTGAGCAGGATTCCTTCCAGGACACTGTTGCAATAATACTTGCACCCAGGATCAGATGTGTCACGTACATTCAGAGAGCCAGAGGCCGACGCCAGTGATATGCTGTCTCACGAGTGGTCGCGATGATTGACCGGGAGATGACAAGAGGCTTGCCAGAACGGGATCATCCCCGTTAGCACACCTGACAAGGCCGATGAGCCGATGGACCGAGAGATTGGTAATTCCCAATGAAGACCTTGACCCAGGAGTGGTCATTATAACGCACACCAGCAGGCCAGGGTTCATGATCATCGACGAGACGTCCCATTAGTGACCGCGCCAGTTGGCCCGAGACTCTTAGAGGATGCGCTTGAGCGGTACTATGCCGCCATTATTGATTTCGATGTTTTGGGTGATTTATTCGAATGATCTGATTTTGATGATTGAGGATTTATGATCTTTGCACAGTGTTGCACTTGATATTGTTTTCGTGCTTGGGTTTCACATGTTTGTGATTTTACGGTTTTAGACATTTGAGTTGATTTTGTGCGTATGTACGCATACGAATTGGTTTTTGCACTCAGTATAGTTCACATATGCTTGCAGTGCAGTGTTACGTATGTTGTGCATTTAGATGCACTGGACTTCGATTTCGATTGTGATACTCGATATTTGTTTTGTGCACCTTGTGCACCTGATTGATTTTGCGCACGTTCGGCGCTTGATATTGGATTTCATGATTTCGTGCACGATGGATGCACCTGATTTGGATTTTTGCGCATGTTGGGCGCATGTTTTGAAGGGTGATTTTGGTGCACACCAGAGGCACTAAATCGAGATTTTTTCGTGTATGTCAGATGCACCTGATTTTGCTGTCAGGCACACATGTTGCCTACGACAGATGTTTCGTGCACACCCGATGCACTTAGATGTTGTTTCTGTGCGCATGTATGGCACATTCATGGATTTTGATTTCCGTGCGCACCAGACGCACGTAGCATTCATGTGCATATTTTGGGATTGATTTCGTATAGAGCAGTACGTTTTTATGATATTGCTATGTGTTTTCGTACTGAGCAGGACTAGTCAGAGGACAGTACCTGAATATATTTTACATGTATAGTTTCGAGTTATATCATATTGAATTTCATTTCGGATTTGGACATTGTGTCTTCACTATGACTCCGATGATTGCGGGATGCTAGACGGAGTTTTGATTTGAGTTATATGTTTATTTTTCATGCGCATGCGATGCGCTACGATTTGTTTTATGTATTTATGATTTCGGAGCCCCGACGACTTGATGGTTTTGCTTAGATGTTTTAGTATTTGGGGGGAGTTTTAATTTAAATTCGGGGACCGAATTTCTTTAAGGGGGGAAGATTGTAACATTTTGAAAATCGTTTTGGTGAAATTTCGAAAAAACGGTAAAATAAGGGGGTTTTCTGTAAAAAGTCAAAATGCAAATATCTTATTATAAAAATTAAATATACATATTCTAGCTATGTAATTGCTATTATTTGGTGTTTATTGAGCCACAGGTGAAATTTCAAATTTTCTGAAAAAAATTATTTTATTATTATTGTAAGCCGTCACTAATACATTTAATTAGGGAAAATTACAAATTGGAATGAGTTGAAACAAATTTTGTGCATCATAAAACATTAAATAAAATTTTATCATGTGGTTTTTGAAATGAAATCGTTTGCCAAAACGGTTTTGAAAATATTGAAGAAAAAGGCTTATTTTGTGAAAATAAAAGGGTTTTGGTGCATATTGTATTGGTGTTTGGTGTTCATTGCTTCACACCAAAACACCACATCTCCTTTTTCCCCTCTTGCTGGTCGAATATGCAGGCCACCCTCCAAATGTCCCCACCTCCAAAGTTTTGAAGAAAAAAAACAAAGGGGAAAAAAGAGAAGAATGAATAAAGAAAGGATGTAAGTGTTGACTTGGAGTGTGGGCTTGTTTGACCTATACCCAACACCCTCATTCTCTCTCTCCCTCTCCCCCTTGATGCTGGCCGAGCCCTCCCTCTCTCCAAACTGCATCAGCCCTCCCCCAGATCCCACACACTTTTGCATCAAAAAAATCCATAAAAATGCCTCAAAATCCCTATAAAATCAAGGCTAATTCCAAATCCAATCTCTACCCATTTCTCCATGAACTATTCTAAGTTGGATCTTGGAGGAAAGTTGGTGTTTTGGAGGCAAATTTTCAAGCTAGATCTCTAAAAATTGGGAGGTATAAATTTTAACCCTATATAGAATTTGTTGTTTAAATTGCTTAATCTAACATAATTAAGTGTTAATTTGGTTCTTGTTGCTAATTTGAAAATTCAAGAATATGGTTTGAAGTTGTTTAAGGTTTGATTATTGGATTATGGTTGTGATGGGTAGATTAACATGTTATTGCTTGCTAAAATTAATCTAGTTGCTAGTTTGCATTTTTGTTAAATTAAATTGTAATAGTTAAGCTATCTTGCTAACTTGGTTTTCAAAATTGGTTAAATACTTGGGATTAAAAATGTGTTTAGGTTTTTCATGACTTCATTAACTTTATTAAGTGTGGTTTAATGCTTTAGATCATGCAAATCTAAGCTAGATTGTAGTTTGTGCATTTTTGCTTTGAAATTTGTTAAAAAGGGTATTTTTGTAAACTAGAATATTAGGGTTTTTGGAATTTAATGAGATTAAATTCCGGAAATTGTTTCTATGACTTATTTAAGATATTTAATAAGTATATTGGCCGCTACATTCATTTAAACATCATGTTTTGTACAAAAACGGCGAATTGTGCTTGCTAGATTTTCGGAAAAATGACTTTTTAAGTGAAATTGGGGTTTTTGTGAGTTTTAACCTAGTTTATATTAAAATTAGTGTTCATGAATGTGCAAATGAGTGTGATTGGATTTTTCTCGATGGTTTGACGTTTGTACATCGACATCGAGGGTTGGTTTGACTATTCTTGCATGCGTAGGCGATAGGTTTGGACCTATGCGTGATACGCGTGCCGATTTGATTTTTGTATGCCGTTTCGATTTCGAATTTAGTTTTAATGCAACACGGTGCGTTATGATATGTAGGTACCCCATGCGGAATTCGAGACGACAAGCAAGCGCGTGGCGACGTCGGCACCGGCGAGCGAGGACCAGGTGAGTAGATTTATATCTATGGGGAGAAGTCGGGTGGATGGCGTATAGCACCCCCGCAGTCCGTGGTGGTGTATACGGATGCGTATACACACCAACATTTATTATATGTTATTTGGGATTAATAACGATGCTTAGAATGGATATTAGTGTGTTGGATTATTTTAGCATTGCGAACCCTAGGGTAGTGTTGCACTACACATACACACATACATACTTGCATACTTTCCTATTGATATGTGCTCATGGGATTCTTTATCGTTATGTGTTCACATGGGTATGGGACTATGTGTTCACATACTTATTTTAGGATGATACTTGGGATTGAGCTGAGTCGATGAGATTTGATTTGAGGCCGTGAGATCGGTGGTATAGCAGGGTTCATATCTTAGATACGACATGACGTTGTAGCGGGTCCTTGACGTAGTTTTTACACACGTGCATGCATACTTAGGCGATATCAGTATGGTACTAGACGTAGATCAGTACCCCGACCATGATAATTGATAAAGAGGATACCAGGTGAATAGTATGATGAATGTGATATTGACCCGTACCCAGATTTGGGATGCCGTACGACGGATTTACGTACGAGCTATATTTTGATGATTGATCCGCACTCTTGACTTGGGATGTCTGATTATAGATATGTTATCGGATATGATATTATTGAGGCGGGATCACCGACTATACATATACAGGTAGGTATATGTATCGACTCAGATGATAAGCGGTTTCCTTACCTGTAGTTCAGCTTGTTAGTTCAGCCGTATAGTTTAGTGTAGTTGTTAGATTAGATTAGACTCCTACCTATTTCAAAAACTAACGAATCGTGGGTATTTTAAAAGACAGCCCAAGGGATCCTACGGATATTTCAAAAGACTTATCTTTTCATAAAAACACCGTAGCCCCTATTTTCAAAACCCCATGATTTGTGTTATTTCAAAAGGCACCATTTGTAGGACTTATATTAGATTATTACTGATTAGTTATCGTTATGTTTAGTATTCAGCTCCCGCACATTATTGCTGTTCGCTCTGCCTCGCATACTTATTTTGCTGCATATTCCATTATTGATAGCATGATGTTAGGACACCAGCACCATTACCGATGATGCGTATGTACCACGTACACCTACTTGCCGGCTCACACACATCTTCATCGGTAATTGCCATGTCACGTACACTTTAGAGAATATATTTGCTTGACTTAGCTTGTTAGTTAGTAGGTTGATATGATATTAGTGTACCTGGGTTATATGCCAGTTTAGACATTGTAGTTATTACTTGTCACTTCATGCATACTGTTATTCCATTGTTCATGCCTAGTTATTAATCATACATTGCAACTTGGTTATTGACACCATATACATTCATTAGCATTGACATATGCACTTGTGATGACTTCTTGAGATTTATGATATTTTTGGATTTCGGGAGAAAGCCGCAAAATTTCTAAACTTATTAACCTTTTAAAATATGTAAATTGCGGTTTTCTAGTGATGTAAGTGTCGTCCACCATGAGTTTGCTGTGGTTTTCGAGATCCGTGTCGAGGAGTGGAGGAACCGTCACGGGTACATGGTGGGCCCGGTATGGTACCCCGGGGCAAGATGAATGTGGTGTTGACGTTGAGCCTGGCAGGGGACAGATTACCTACCGGTGATATTACCCGACGCGTCGGATATCCGGAGGATACCGTCGTGGTCTTGAGATGGATGGTAGGGGCCGGTCTGGACTGACGACGCCCTAGATATTGAGATTGAGACATTGATATTTCGAGACAGTGAGATTTATGTTTTGTGTCGATGCTAGACACTGTTGATACTGATTTCATTATGATACCTCAGTTTAAAAATACGAAGGAAATCTCACTAATTTATGAAAACAGTTTCTTCATTTACATGTATTCTGTTTTCATGCATTCATACCTCATTCATATGATATATTGCTACCTGAGGCACTGACACGGGCACACGAGATTTCACTCGGTTAGATATTACCCTAGCCATTGTTATAGGCTGCTTGTTATGTCTTTTTTTTTGAGGATATATTATGATCATTGACCTAGGATTGCGTTATTTATGCGATTTCTGTGCGTAGATGTTTTTCTATTCACGAGTTGGCAACTCACCCCCGTTGTGCCCCAGTTTCTTGCAGGTTTGCCGTACAGGTTTCCTTACGGCTTTGCGGGCACAGTTTCGTTCGGGTGACTTCCTAGTAGGTGGGTTTTTTGGTATCGTACCCATCATATTACCTTATATATTATTATTCAGTTGTATCTAGAAGTTCCATCAACCAAACATGTATTTATTTATTTTTTGAGATAGGGACCAGTGTTGTTATTCTTTTGACCTTAGAGTCGCGCATTATATTTCTGGTGGTTTTGAGTTTCCTTTTGAGTTTTGATCCTCGCCGTTGGCGTTGTATATTATATTGCTTGTGTGGTTGTGACCGTCGATTGACGAAGAGCTAGCTCCCGCTTGGGGATGCCTTTTTATTGATTTCGTATACTATTCATGTTGTATCCCGTTTGGGAGCCGGTATTTACAAAGGAGACTCTGCCGAAATTTTCAGTAAATTTTGATGTTCTTAAAAACCGCATAATTCGGCTTATGCTATTAAAACTACTTGTTTTAAATTGGTTTTCCTTCACTCTACTTCTTTCCTTGGTTTGGATTTTTGGGTTTTCGGTTTACTTAGATTACGTACGCCTCGAGACGTTTCGTAGTTTAAGTGCCGGTCATGTTCCGTACTTTCGGGACGTGACAGCAGTATAACAAGTGGGTTCGGTCAATACATCCGTATTATTATCTTGATTAAGGCGTGACATAGTTGTAACCAGGAGAGAGAGAAGAAAACACTCAGCGTGCGCTTTTACAAGATTAGATTGGTTATCAATTTATCTAATCAGGATGTCTCCCACTGTTTTAGTCAAATCTTCCTTCAAACCCTAAAAGGAAAGACTAGCCGGGATTAATTATACGCTATAAGTTCGCTAATCTTTCGGCCAGGTCAGTGTCGATACTTTGAGGGAGGTTCCCCGTGCTTTCGTACGGACCTAATTAAAATAAACCTCGTTTTCCCAGGGGCGTAACCCCGTTGACACCTTTCTAGAAACCTACTTGATCGGCTAATTATAATGTGTAAAACTCTCCCAGGAGTAACTCTTACTCGCAGCGGGTATCGGGATCCAACTATCTCATAGAAGGTATGCAATCTCATTGCAAATTTCAACACTTGAAATTCCCGATAATATTTTGCCAATAGCAACTTATGACCCTGGCTAAGGTCAACAAATCATAAGTGCTAGCCAAGTTCAACCCGTCATTTCTCGATTGAATTAAACCCACCCGCACGACCCTTGGCTAAGGTCAACAAAGTCGCATGACTATCCTAACTCAATCGCATCATATGCTTATACAGATAAGCGCTAATCAGCTACCGCACACCATGCCTTGGCTAAAGTCAACAAACGCAGCACGAATACTAACTAGTACTTATCTGAAATGACGGAGGGCTACGACAGGTTTTTAAGAAAACCCTTTGCGTAATGAACTTGATATCGTTGTAGAATCGAGTGATTTTAAATGGAGTGTTTTTTAGGCTTTTCTAGTTTCGCTAAAGAGGTCACTCCCGGTGAAGAGATCGTCGGCTCTTTCCTCATCGACTAAGGTGCAGGATATTTCACAAATATCACTATGCAAAGCAAAAAACTATAGAAGCAATCAAAAGACAAACCGAGTATACATCATCTGCCAGTTATTGCTAAAGAGGTCACTCCCGATGAAGGGATCTCGGCTCTTTCCTTATCGAATAAGGTGCTGGATGTTCTACAAGGAACACCGCTATGCAAAGCAATAACTAGAGCTACCAGTTTTTAAACAAGTTTCTACAACATCTTTAGGTTTCTTTTAGTTTCCTTAATCTCATTAATGAAGTCCCATTTTATTATGCTTCACAAGCATCTCATTTGAAACGAAATCTGCAATATAAAATATATCTCATATATATAATATAAACATTCGTCTCAGGCAGTAATATGATCTCATCACAGAACATTGCAGCAGAAGAACATATATGAAATATTGGATATACTAGGACGTCCGTGTTTTAATACGAGCCTGTATAAAACACGGATTCCACGGTCGCGATGAATAGCCAAACCCACATCCCTAGACTCCTACGAGAGCGGCAAGCAACACTGCTAATTCTAGGGTTAGGAGACCCGGTCTCGACTCCTCGAGATGGTCTCCCACTGGACCCTAGAAGCCGGTTACTTGTGCTCCCCGCCTTGGGTCTACCTAATGCGGAAAAGGTAAATAATATACAATGGTCACATCATCCTCAGCCCGGAAGTGCCCCAATAAAAAATATTTCCTACAAATGAATTTTACATGAATGAAAAAGAAAAACTCCCATCTCACATAAAACCCCCGGCTATTCAGAACACGACGATCCAATATAACATATCACAGCAACACAAAATATCTCATATCATCAACGTAAGCAAGTATGCGTATCCCGATTGTCGTTGATGTATAGCAACGAAGCCGGCGATACACCATATACTACGCTTACGGTCACAGAAATGAAAGTGTAAAACTACAACAGTTGGAATCCGCAACCACCTTAGACATCGCATGCCTAACCAAATGAATTCCTTAGACATCGCATGCCTAACAATTATAAACCCCGCATTTTAGTCTCATTATCGAAAATACTTTTCAATATCTAGTCGGGCAATTCAACAAGATTCCTGATATCCAGATCGAATGCTCATCGCAAACTTTAGTAGACGGCCACACCCCCGATGCCGTCGACGAAGTGCACTAAGGCGGAACACCGCTGCCGCGAGCACCTGAACGGATGCTTTTGGCGACGGGGTTCTCCTACAGTCACTTGGTCGGGGCTATGGGGCGTGGATGTCTATTAAGTTTACCCGGCGAGTATCCGTGTACGCTACGTGATTGCGACGGACTTTTGATCACATCAAAATCCCGTGGCAACCGATCATCTGAGACTGAACTGCTAGATATATAACATTCAAATTAGTTATCTCATAACTACTTGTGGATTCCAAATTTTGTATCACATTCCAGATAAACAGACAATGTTAAACTTTCCGATCGAATAAACAAACACCCAAGATTTCCCTAATAGCTCAACACTTGAGCGGAGTTCAAAAAATATCCATCACATGCCACAGTACCAATGGTCCAGCCATAGAAGGGTCAAGCCAACGCCTCACATGTGGCAACGCCGTACTGCCCCAAACCCTAAGGTTCAGAGGCGGTTCAGACGGTCACATAATCGAGTTAAGGTTTGTGTTCTTCTAGAGGGTCCACCACGTTACTTGCATGATTTTCCGGAAGTTTCAAACTCGAGAAAAAATCCAAATTTTGAAAAATTTTCCGACAGGGTAAAAAGTGAGTTATTGATATCCGTTCGAACTTTCTAACACGATCTAAAATTATCCGGAAAAACCTAAACGAAGTTAAATTATCCGATCGAATCAACGAGTCCCCAATACATCCCAGAAAACTCAACACTTGAGTATAATTAAAAATTCCTAGAAGCAATAAAAAATACCCAAGAATATAACACAGAAAGTTTCAACTCCTAAATCCGTACGTTTGCCGCGGAACCGCCGCCAAACCCATGGTTTGGCCGCGGTTCCATGGTCACGTGGAGGCGTCAGGGTGTCGTACTTCACATTAATTCTTAGAATTTCTCGCTTATTTTTCGGAGTATTTTTAATACGAAAAAATCAACATTTTAAAAAAATTTCCAGAAACTAGGTTTTATCGGGTATTCGGAGTTCGATCGGAGATCAAACTTCGTCTGGACTTCGCCTAAAGCTCTAGCTTGGCTCTGATACCACTGCAGAGTTACTAGGCACTCTCACAAGGGACTATAAGGTATCAACCATGCCCGATTTAAAATTTAGACGTGCCGAACAACCCTAACCAAGATCTTTAAACTAGAGATTAGGCGAAACAAAGCATGTTAAACACTTTAACACTAAGAGTTTGGGATTACAACCCTTGTAGTTCGGTCCTTCACTTCTAAATCTCCGTGTTGAGGTCCCTTCGCTGCGATCATCGAGTTTCTGGACTCTAGAGAGGCTCCACGAAGAGAAAGATGCAAGCTTGCTTCCAATCTTCGATAACAAAGATGATCTACCTTGAAGTTTCTATAACACAAGCTCTCACTCACTAAATGAAGTGAACACCCTAATCTAAATGGCTTGGATAGATTAGGATGATGAAGTAGGATTTTAGCTCTCATTTGTTTTTATAATCTCACTCATAATCATCATAAGAGCAAAACCTAGAAAGCTTTTCTCCAAGGAAGAAGAAGAAGAATAACCAAAACCATTTGTGATGAATAATGAAAGTTATTGTAAGGTTAGAAATGCAACCATGGTTCGAGAGAGAAGAAGTAACTCATGTAGAGATTTAACTAAGGTTAAAGGGTTGGGTTGGGTTAAACAATTATCTCACAAAATATCAAAACAAATATCTTTGCTTAAAACAAAAGCAAAGCTTCTAGAAACTTCTAGAAAAGATTAACCCAAATCAAACCCTAACCATGTTTAATCTCCACTAAACATGTTGCATTAATAACCCTAACATGTTACAACATTATATATCATATATACAATATTTATTGTAACAAAATAAAATAATACAATTAACATATATCGCATATATATCAATGTATTACCCGAGTGAGAAAAAGAATCTTTTTGTAAGATTATACTAGTTAATGTAATTTAATATATCATATATATAATTACACATTAAATTATCGAATCAACACTTGATCCGATAATCCGGCTATTTCATAAATAACCGACTAATATAATCTGTACCAGTTCATCGAATCAACACTTGATCCGATGACCCGGCTATATCACATATACCCGACCGATATCTCATATCGCGAGAATCTAATACGGTATCACATACACGTATTGTTCTCGGTCCCGCACATATCATATATGTTCTCCTACTCCGTTTTGCCTGAGTCAAGAAACCTCTGTGTAGGACTCTAAAGAATCGTCAATACGCCGGCAGTAGGTGATGATCATATCAAACACACATAAGCTGCAAGCGGTCAGCTAAACGTAACAGCCACCCATGTATTGAGCGATTAGAAGATCAACAAGTAAGCCTGTACTTTCTCCCGCGAATCCAATCAGTAACACTCCCGTACAGTCCGGTCTCTTCGTCTGATATGTCGCATATCTCGCCTAGAGGTGGTAAACGTCAGACCCCAGTAGCTTGATAAGTCATGTCGATATGAGGTCCATAACAATTCGAGAAGCTACTGATAACACTTACCAGTAGATCTCAGCAATCTTGGCCAGGGATTTCCAGTTATAGCCAATTGAACACAGCGCGACATCAACTCCCTATACCGGGAGAGACGAAACCCCTCATATCGCTCATTGCCTCCATGTGATTCGGGACTGTACCCAAAAGCCACCTTTTTGCACGCCCTCTTGGATATGGTATGATGGAAATCAAAGCACAGTGGGAATCACACAAGACTCTATGACGATCTTGGGTCTACAGACTAACCTATACTAGTGTTACCAGAGAACTGCCATCTGACATGGTGTATAATACCATCTGGGAGTTCTCGGTGAGTCCGTCCAGTGTACCCAGTCTCCACTGAGCACCCATACACCATCCTTGATGTCAAACACCGATGGATATGGGATCATCCATCGCCCATCATATGGGTCAAGATGCGTATACGCTAGTCTACTCTGGTGTATCGATGCCCTGTCTCGATACACGCTCGATTAGGAACAGTTATAGGATGTACTCGTCGACTACCGTGGCCCCACTAGTATGATCTCATCATAGTCCCAGTAGTCGAGTACATATCCTAAGGGCTTTATTAACATATAACATAGAGACAATCAGAGTACATGTTAAGATAAAAAGCAACCAGATAGCATACTATCATGTCGAGCAAGAAAGTCCTCCCTATATATGTCCAAGCATCCACTACAATATACAACGCATGTATAGTAATGGCCTCTAGGGAATACATATAACTAATATGGAAAGTATGGGGAGCATTTAATGAGGAGAGAGAAAAGGGGTCATGGTTCATTCTCTAACTTCACACCCCCATTTCCCTCATCCCTCACTCATACACTCCCTCATTCTCACCTCACTCTCTCATTCTCAATTATTCTCCATCTCCTCTCCCCTCAAACTGAAACCCCACCTAAAACATTACTAAACAAAGCAAAATCACCACAAAACTTCACCTAAACCCTTCAAAAGCCTAGTTAAGCCACTAAAGATGACTTGGAGCATGGAAAGCTAGGGTTTTCGAGCAAGTGTGGTAAGGTAATGATCTCTAACTGTTAATTAGGTCCTTATAATGTTGTGTTTCCTAGTAGTTGCTGTTTAGAACACTAAAGATATAGTTTTTTTTGTGTAATTTCGTATTTTTAGTGTTATTTTAGGGTCACTGTAATCTTCTATCACCACGAATTGTTACCGTAAAATCTAACAATGTAGCAGTGTTATAATAGAGGCCCTGAATGTTCACCTGAAACCCTGACCCCACCATTCACCGTTCACCCGGCGAGATACAGAGGAATTTCGGCGTCGCTGGATTTGGTAGAGACTGGGAGGTTATGGTTTGGAGGGTAGCTGTCTGTAGGTATTTTGGGGTGTTTAGTTCTTCTTGATTTTTAGGTATTGACTGTAGGAAAAATCTGGGAACACTTTGCTAGTTTATAGTGTTTTGACTACGCGCGTTACGATATCCAACACAGTTCGCGTTCTTGGTATAGTATGCTGCACTTAGCTTTGATTTAGAATGTCGCTACACTCGTTAGCCACTAGGCGAACACTTGAGAGTTGTTGGAGATAGTGCGTCGATCAAAACGTAGTTTGTATGTATTATTGAACGGTTTCTAAGTTGCACTTGTTATGTTTTGTGTGATATTAGGAGCGAGTGCGGGGACTTTGGACGCTACAAAGAGGGGAAAGCAGGTGGTTGGATTTACCTAGCTCGAGATCATCGGTGAGTAGATTTAACATCTACGGGAAAATCGCCCGTATGGCGTTAAACGTCGAGGGCTAAATATGATATTATAACCATATGCTATATGCATATGAGTTGATTGTGCATGAGCATTATTGCATACCATTATTCATTGTGCCTTGACTTAGTACCAATTGAACACTGCACACTTACTGACGGTTCATGTTGCACGAGCACTAAATTATATGCTACACACACACCGTTGGTAATTTCCATGACACGCACAACATATACACATATGTGGTATTGTATTCTTTATTGACATTGAGACGTTGATTCTTGTTTTATTGCGTACATGAAATGCATCATGCATACATACCTACATGTATAAATACATACCTTGCTATAGGTACATATACACCTTATATGATGTTGCATTTGATTTTGGAGAATGTGGGAACCGCATGATATTATTTAAAAACTGGATTCATTTAAAAGAGCTGTTTTCCCTTGATATGCTCATATTACTGTTCTATGTCGCATACATCATATTTCATGGATTTACGCATTGAGATACGGATTTCATGTGATTTATGTATTTGAGAACCATGGTGATATTTCAAGAAAGTATGCATTGTTTTGAAAACCCGGTTTCTCTTGATATGATATTTCGATGCGTCCACCATGAGTTTTCTCAGTTCTGAGATTGTGTTAGAAACCCGATTCGAGGAGATGGATGATTCCTTTATGGGTTCATGGTGGACCCGGTATGGTACCCCGGGGCAAGAAAGGTATGTTGTGCAGTAGACGATGAGCCTGGCAGAAAGACCACTACCTACCGGTGATAGTTTCGACCCGGCGGTTATCCGGAGGATACCGACCGGAGTCATGTGATGGATATGGGCCGATCTGAACTGACGGATCCCGTGGGCCGATCCGGACTGACAGAGCCCGAGTTATGTAGATTTACGTGTCGATGTTGGACACGGGTTTTCATGACGTTTCGAGTGTCGATGTTGGGCACTCAGGTTCCATGAGATTTACGGATATGAGGGCCGATCAGAGTGACAGCGCCTGAAGTATTAGGATTTGGGGTGTCGTTGATGGACATCGGGTTTTTCCACGATGATGATTCATTGATGATGTTATGTTTTATCTCACACTCAGGATTTATTAGTTATGCATTGTTTCATGTAGTTGTAGTACCCTGATGGTGTACCTTGACCATGATTGTTGCATATCCAAATTGCCATACTTATGCCATCAGATTGCATGTGATAGATTATTGCTGTTCGTGCATACCTGCGATTATCTGTATGATGTTACTTACTATTCATGAGTTAGAAACTCACCCCCGTTGTGCCACAGTGTTTTGTAGGCTTGACTCTCAGAGTAGTCGCAGCAGGGCTTCTTATTGTATCTATTTCAGCGGATGCCGCTACGGTCGGCTGTGAGGCCTTTTGCTGTAGGCGGGTTTGCGGTTATCCGATTATATCCAATGTATATCTCATTGTTTCTAGTACTCTCCATCTGCCACTTTCATATATTGACTTAGAGACGAGTTTGTGAGGACCGATATTGTATATTTTGTGACTTTGGGTGTCGTGCTCGTGTGAGCCGGCCTTTATCATGTAGTTTTACCTCTTTATGCTGTTTTTCATTTATATTTTCTATTTCTTCGCTACGGCGTCGTATATATGCTTGTGGTGGTTGTTTCCGCATTTGGGCGTGATTTGCTCCCGTTTGGGGATGCTTTATTTATGTCCTATGTTTGTACCTGTTTCGGGGCTAGTTTTTACAAAGGAGGCGCTGCCGAAATTTTTAAGAAAATAAACATATGCTTTAAGATTTTTACTTGAGATTTCCAAATATTTTTAACAATGTTTTTATCACTTACTTCTTCTCATGGTTTAGATTTCTGGGTTTTCGGCTTACTTAAATTGCGTTACGCCTGTTGACGTCACGTGGTTTAAGTGCCGGTCATGTTCCTAAATTGGGTCGTGACAACACTAGTCTACTCCGAAGTATCGATGTCTAGTCTCGATACTTCCGCGACTAGGGACATTTAAGGATGTGCTTATAGACCATCCAGCTCCCACGTATATGAACGCCATCATAATGCTAGTAGTTAAGCAAGAATTCTATGGGCTCTATCTAAAAGTGTGTCTTAGGACCTCTACTAGGCTTCCACATGCATCAAGTATGCAATCTTAAAAAATCTAGAGGTCTAAGCTACACTAACCTAGAATCGAACTAGAGAATTAGGGTTTCTAAGCATGTTAACAAATTTTACACTAAGTGAATAGAGAATACAACCTTTGTAGACCGGTCCTTTACTTCTAAATCTCTAAGTAGTAGTCCCTTAGTTCCGAGTAGTGCTCCGTAGAACTCTTCTTGGGCTCCACTTGGTGAAAAGAACGAGCTTGCTTCGTTGTCTTCGAGGCCGATGATGATCCACCTTGAAGTTACTATAACTCAAGCTACCTCTTCACTAATCAAGTAATTAGTTGAGCAAACAACCTAATCTTATGGGCTAGATGAGAGTAAGTTAATGAAGTAGGAATTTTGCTTACTTTAGAAATCACTTTCTCTTTTACCTTTCTCACCTCATGAAAAAGCTAGAGAGCAAGAAGATGAACTTGGGTGAAGAAATATCTCTAAGTGATAACTAAAGAGTTAACCATGGACTAAAGATAATGGTTGGGTTAAAAAATATCTAGAGTAAAACAAAAATTATTGGGATGAGCCATGGCTTCTACAAATATCTTAAGCCATGCTCATTTCCACCTAATTTTTGAATTTCCTCTTAATAAATAATCACCCAAATAATCTTTAGTCTTGGTGTGAGTCTCATACACCCATGTCCCATGTATCATCCACCATGTCACAATATATAAATACATATATTAATATATATCACATATATATTAAATGTATTTCAAGAGAAGAAAATCTTTACTGAGCACAATATTAGTTAATATATATTAATATATCAAATATAGAAATATATATCAAATTATTAAATCAACGCTTGATTCAATAATCCGGTCATATCATATATAACCGACTAATATCATTTATATGTATATCAAATTATAAAATCAACACTTGATTCAATAACCCGGTCATATCACATATAACCGACAAATATTCAATACTACATTAAATCAACACTTGATTCAATAATCCGGTTATATTACATATAACCTAATATCATATATCTCTAGATTAGAATAAGGTATAACATACTCGTATTTAATCAAGCTCCCGAACATATCCCCATATGTGCCCTACTTCATTTCGAATAAGCTAAGAAACCTCTGTGTGGGACTCTAAAGACTCGTCAATATGCCAGCAGTAGGTAATGATCATATTAGTCAGCCACAAGCCGTCAGCGGTACTAACTGGACGTAACGGTTACACAGGTATTGAGCGAATAGAAGATCAATAAGCAAGCTTGTCCAAACTCTCGCAAAGCCTATAAGCAACACTTACCGTACAGTCCGGTCTCTTCGTTTGATATGTTGCATATCAAGTCTAGGGGTGGAATTGTCAGATCCCAATAACTTGATAAGTCATGCTGATATGTGGCCTATAATCGTTCGAGAAACTACTGATAATACTTACCAGTAAATCTCATCAGCCCTGGCTAGGGACTTGCTGTTATAGCCAATCGAGCATAGCCCAACATGAACTCGCGATACCGGAAGAGACGAAACCCCTTCTATCGCTCATTGCCACTATGTGATTCGGGACTGTACCCAAAATCCACCTGTTTGCACGACTCCTTTCAGCCGTGGTAGGGAGAAATCAAAGCATAATGGGAACCACATAAGACTCTATGATGATCTCGGGTCTACAGACTAACCTGTATAAGTGTCACCAGAGAACTGCTATCCGACGATAGGTATAGTACCAACTAGGAGTTCTCGGCGAGTCCTGTTCGGTGTACCCATTCTCTAATGAGTACATGTGTACAATCTTTTATGTCAAACACCAATGGATGTGTGATCCACTATCGTCCCATACAGGGTCAAGAAACGTACACACTAGTCTACTCTAGAATATCAATGCCCTGTCTCGATACCCCCTCGACTAGGAACTGTTAAAGGATGTGCTTACGGACTACACAAGCCCCACTAGTATGATCTGCATCATATTCCTGGTAGTTAAGCTAACATCCTAAGGGTTTTATTAACATGTATCAGAGAGACAGTATAATAATACTAGTGTACATGATAAGATAAAAAGCAACCAGATAACATACTATAATGTCGAGCAAGAAATTCCTCTATATATATGTCCTGCTGGCTATAGCACCCTCAAGTCAATTATTGAATCACAGGCACGTGGGTGATTGCAATGATTTAGGGAGGAACTATACCGGTAGAACAGTCTTACTTGAGATGATTGTATGTTATCTGGTTTGTCTTTATCATCGTATACATGCTTTAGGTGACATTACAGATCACTATTACATGTTGATAGAGCCCATAGGATTCTTGCTTGACTCCCAGCAGTATTATGGCGATCATATACGTGAGAGCTGGGTAGTTTATAAGCACATCCTTAGAATGTCCCTAGTCGTGGGAGTTTTGAGACTGGGCATCGATACTCTAAGAGTAGACTAGTGTATACTGATCGAGACCCCGACGAGGGGCAGTGGCCGGTCTCACAAGCCATTGGTGTTAGTTGGTTCACCTAAGATGTATACAGGTGCTCATTGGGTTATGAGTACACTGGACGGACTCGCTGGGAACATGCTAGTTGGTATTATACCTATTGTCAGATAGCAGTTCCCTGGTGACATGTGTACAGGTTAGTCTATCGACCTTAGATCGTCATTTTTCCTGTGTGAGTTCCCACTGTTCTTTGATTACTACCCTACTACGACTCAAAGGAGTCATGCAAACAGGTTTTAGTTGGGTACAGTCCCGAGCTATATAGAGGCAGTGAGCGGATCGTCAGGGGATTCGTCTCTCCCGGTATTGGGGGTTGATGTCGCGGTGTGCACGGGTGGCCATCACCAGAAATCCTTGGCCAAGTTAGTCGAGAATTACTGATCTAGGATCGGTAGTTTCTCAGGTGGTGATAGGTTTCATACTAACACTAAATGTCGCGTTATTAGGGGTCTAACATTATCCACCCCCCTATTCTCGATATGCGATACTCATAGACGAACGGACCAGACTGTACGGATATTATCACTGTCAGGCTCAGTAGGGTTTCAGGATGAGTTTGCTCATTGGCCTTCCTTTCTCTCAAAACCTGGGTAGCCGTTACGTACAGCTAGTGCCGCTGATGTGCTTGTTGTTAAACCCACTGCCAGCGTATTGACGAGTCTTTAGAGTCCCACACAGAGGGTTTCACTGCTTCGGGCGAAACGTTGTAGAGGTCGTATGGTTTTATGGCAGGATTCGATCATATACATGCACTTGTGTACGGATAATGATTGGATGGCTAATACTAGTGGGCTTTGGTTTAAGCCGGATCCTCGTATTATATTATTGGATTATTTTCATCTCGTTGTATTCGTATTCAGTCGGAATACGGATGCGGGTATGTATATACGGATGAGGGGTATTCTTGTAATTTGTTACAAGTTTACTTTAGATAATGCCATTTCATTTTGTTATTAAACATTTTGGTGTAAATGTTATGGAGTGGGAAAGTGTGACTCATTATTCTAGCATGCTCACTTGGTGATTCATGGATATCACATGGGTGTGACTCATGGTGGGTCATTGGCTACATGCTAGGGTTTTTGTTTGTGGTGTAAGATATTTGTTGTGAGCTTGGGATATTTTTTTTTGAGTTGATTTTCTTTAGTTGCTCACAGAGAAATACTCACACAACACTCACTTGGAAGAGGCGGCCATTTCTTTTTCTAGACTTGCACTTTTCTTTTCTTGAGCTCATACTCCTTCACTCTCATGGCATCTTCTTCAACCTCCACTGTCACGACCCGAAATATTAGCTCGTGAGCAGCACTTAAATCACGCAACGTCTAAAGGCGTAACATAATTCAAGTAAGCTGAAACCCAGAAATCTAAACCTTTTTAAGAAAATAAAGGTATAATGAAATAAAGTTTTCTTAATGCATAGAAAAGGAATATGAAAATGCAGGTGAAATTTGCGAGTTTGAAAACATGTTTCGTCTTTTTTAAAAATTTGGGAAGCACCTCCTTTGTATATTTTGATCCAAAACCATAAATACATAACAAGAATAATGGCATCCCAAAGCGGGAGCTAGCTCTTCGCCAACCGGCGGATCACAACCACGCAAAGCAGTAAATATAAGTATACGACGCCCAACGACGAAGTTCGCCATAAAGATAAAGAAATAAGCAAGACATCAACCCAAAACGTGAACATAAAACTCATCACTCAAGTCTCGCAACTACAAGTCTCACTATGTCTCATTACTTATACAAATGCTAGTTTGATTGATCGAGTTAACTAAATACAATATGAAATATAAATACAAGAGTGGGTATGATACAAATGTCCCACCACCAAAGCAATCACCCTAAAGCAACTGTGTGCCAGCGATGCCGCTACCGATCCATGCGGTCAACCTGCAAGAACTGTGGCACAACGGGGGTTTACTCCTACTTTTACCCTCATGAGTTGGTTTACTCCTCGGGTGATCTCGACTAATTCTTCTTTCAGGTTTGGAGGAGAATTTGAGGTTACAGTGGGAGGTTTCCTGATTAGATAAAGTGATAACCATTCTGATCTAGGTTAGAGTGCAAGCTGAGTGTTTCTTTTCTCTCTCTTTGGCAGCGACCATGACCCGACCCTAGACTATGACTCAGCGACCAAAGTTAACTGAACCTTCTTAAAACACTGGCTTTTGGATTGTCAGAGTTGCATACCTCATTGCCACTCCTACTTTTACCCTTTTCTCCAGGACGCCTCGTATTACTACGAACGTCCACTTCCATTGGATAAAACCATCTTATGGTTATATATGAACTCGAAGGAACTTGTTCCAGATTCGAGGATGGTTCCAGTTCTGGAGAAAACGAATAGGACTATTCAGTTGTCTTTTCCTTTTACCTTCTCTCAGGTTGTGAGTGTTCCTTGGATTAGGACAGTACACCTATTATGCTTATTGTATAGTCTTCTTCCAAACCATAAGCAGGTGCTGAACGGTGGGGAATGAAGAAAACCAATTAGCCTAACGATGGTGTACAGAAGGTATTAAGTTAAGAAAAATAAAGGGATTAGTAAGAGGGCAAAGTAAATTGCGACTGCTATTCACGACCTGACCAAGTATTTCTTCGCCAATCCTACATCACCTTGGTATTTCTCCAGAGTACTCCGTATCACTACGAAGATCCACAGTTTATTGGATACTCCATCGTATGGTTATATACGAACTCGAAGGGACTTGTTCCAGTTCGGGGATGGATTCTGGTTCAGGAGAAATAGGAATAAGGTTTTATTCAGGTGTCTTTTATCTTTACCTTCTCTCGGGTTGCGAGTGCTCCTAGGATTAGGACAGTATACTCATTACGCTTATTGGATAGTCTTCTTCCAAACCATAGGCTGGTGCCGAAAGGTAGGGAAGGAAGAAAACCATTTAGCCTAAGAGGGTGTGCAGATGGTAATGACTAAAGACATATGAAGGGATTTGGAGAGATGGCAAAGAAATATACGGTTACAGTTGTGAATCTGGATAATGGAAGAGGCATTACTAGGAATACCCGGATACCCCTACGAAATATTTCAATATTTCAGTTTCACTGTGTACTGTTAATAGAAAACTGATTTCCCAATTAGACACTTGCTCTAGGGTATGTATTTACCAGGTATGATTCTCACATCTGTATGGTTTTACAGATGATGAGTGGGAGTAAGCTATTGGGAATTGGGTGATCATCCTCATTATATCGGGTTTCGTTGTAATTGGTGATATTTGAAAAAATCACCTGGGTTGTTTGCCGGACGGCAAATATTTGGTTTTGAATATCCGTTGTTATGCACCAATTTCAAATTGATATATCTGTACGTTTATTTTCATAAAGTGAGATATAAATTTTTGAAATTATGTCTATGACATTTACCTATATCAGTGGATGGTTAGGTAAGGAGTATTAAACAGCGGTGTAATTCTTCTTAACCATAAGCACAGTTTTCAACCTACGACACACATGGAATGAGTTATTAGACTCAAGGGACTTATACAGAGTATTGTATGTTGTCCAGTGTCCATGAGGACAGAGGGGTTGGTACTCGTACTATATTCGGTTTACTTATGACTTCTCTAGTTCTTTGAAAAGTGTTTCGTAGAAACACAAAGTCTGAGTTTTGAGAAGTTATAGGTATAAGAGTAAAGTAGAGAACCAGGTGTTGCAAGTATCGGGATTCTTCAAGGTGATCGAAGATATAGATACTTGTGTATGGTATTCAGATGATAGTAATGGTTTTGAGAAACTTGTTTCTCTTTCAGGTTACTCATATCTGGATGCATTCTTAAGTTGAGCAACGCTGATCGGCCTCCTTCCATTTAGTTGACATGCACTGGAGACAGTTGCATGATTTGAATCTGGTTCCAATTAAATCAGTGCCTATATTGGATATAGAACGGTTCATATCTTAACGATGTTAAGGTACGGGGAGTTGTCCAGCTTATTCTTAAAACCAGACTCTGGATAACTCAAGGCACGTTTCTGTAATGGCTGTTTGTGAGTTGACCCGGGCTATGACGAGTGTTGACTTTCTACCATCTGGAAGATCAATAGTGATATTGTTCTTGACTCGCCACAGTTTTAGTAAAATGGATTTTTTCAGAAAACAGAAGTGGGAGTATGGTAGAACTGGAAGTGATTCTAGAACCGCAAACGATTACTGAAAATTTGATAAGAACCTAAAGATTCAATCTAGTTTGACATTCCATTGGCCACTCCGCAGATATGGTGGGTAACCTCAGGCACTCGAGAGGTACTTCGGTATGCTCAAAGACGGTGACAGGGAGGTTCTTGTTTACCCAGACTTGCCATTGCTGTTGTTCCAGACTGTGAGACCCGGCAGGAGGATAAGTATAACGTCGTTCTAAACTAGCTTTAGAAGTGTACATGTATATGACTCTGCCAGAGGGTTGTCATAGTCAGTGGGAGCAGCAGAAGCATAGTGGACAAGTAGCTTATGTCCATTTATAGACTAAAGCAGATATAGCGGAGATAGATCATCTATTTCTGATGTGACAGTCATAGGTTTGACTTCATCAGAATAGGGGATGGATCTGTTAAGAAGGTAGTAGTGTGTGATGTCCTGGTATTTGGATGACATACACAGAGTATGAAGTGATATTGCTATACTATGATCGGTTATACTTTGGTTGTCATACAGTGGTTTCTCCACAAAGGATATAGATATAATATCAGACATTCTGGTTACTAGATCTATGGTTTTGGATCTAGATTTAGGTAGTTTCCCAATCTGGGTACTTAGACAGTATTCTACAGGTATTTTAGAATGGACGACTCCTGGCACGGTAGTGTACCTGCAGGTGATGGAGTCACCCTCTCTAAAGGTGTCTTACAGACTAAAGGGGAGAGGGATGTGCATGATTGGCAGATCATTTGCTTAGGCAATTGAGTTGAGCATGAGATGTCAAGTACTACACCAGATGTTGTTTTTGTTAGTTATATGTATGCCCTAGAGGCCATTACTGTACATAGGATGTATATTGTAGTGGATGCTGGGACATATATAGGGAGGACTTTCTTGCTCGACATGATAGTATGCTATCTGGTTACCCTTTACCTTAACGTGTATGCTGATTGTCTCTCTGTTACATGTTGGTAAAGCCCTTAGGATCTGTACTTGACTACCTGGACTATGATGCGGATCATACTAGTGGGGACATGGTAGTCTATAAGTACATCCTTCAAAGTCCCTAGTCGTGGGTGTATCGAGACGGGGCATCGATATACCAGAGTAGACTAGCGTGTACCTTCTCGACCCATACAGATGGGCGATGGATGATCCCATATCCATTGGTGTTTGACATCGGAGATGATATACGGGTGATCAGTAGAGACTGGGTACACTGGACGGACTCGCCGAGAACTCCCAGATGGTATTATACCTCACGTCAGATGGCAGTTCTCTGGTGACACTGGTACAGAGTAGTCTGTTGACCCGAGATCGTCATAGAGTCTTGTGTGGTTCCCACTGTGCTTTGATTTCCATCTTACCACGTCCAAGAGGGCGTGCAAAACGGTGGTTTTTGGGTACAGTCCCGAGTCACATGGAGGCAATGAGCGATAGGAGGGGATTCGTCTCTCCCGGTATAGGGAGTTGATGTTGTGCTGTGTTCGATTGGCTATAACAGGAAATCCCTGGCCAGGGTTGCTGAGATTTACTGGTAAGTGTTACCAGTAGTTTCTCGAACAGTTATAGACCTCATATCGACACGACTTATTGAGCTATTGGGGTCTGACGTTTACCACCCCTAGGCGAGATATGCGACATATCAGACGATCAGACCGGACTGTACGATAGTGTTACTGGTCGGATTCACTGGAGTGTGAGCGAGCTTGCTCGTCGATCTTCAGATCGCTCAATACCCGGGTGGCCGTTACGTTTAGCAGACCGCTTGCGGCTTGTGGGTGTTTGATATGATCATCGCCTGCTGCCGGCGTATTGACGAGTCTTTAGAGTCCTACACAGAGGTTTCCTGGCTCAAGCGAAACGAAATAGGAGCGCATATGAGATATGCGAGGGACCGAGAATAATACGAGTATGTGATACTGTATTCGATTCTCGCGATGTGACATTGATCGGTTATATGCGATATAGCCGGGTTATCGGATCAAGTGTTGATTCGATAAGATGTTACTAATGATACCAGTCGGTTATGTGCGCATGACCGGATCATTGAATCAAGTGTTGATTTAATGATTTAATGTATAATTATATATTTGATATATTACTTTGCATTAACTAGTATCGGTTCACTTTAGACGGATTTTCTCACTTGGTTCGTGCGCATTGCATATGCGATATGTTTTTGTGCACTTGTATGTATCATGTTTGATGATGCATGCTAACTTGAGTTTGTGTAAAGATTAAACCATGGTTATTCAAATGGTTAGGGTTTTGTTTTTCATATCTATTTATTTATTTATTTATTTATTTTCTTTTTGGAAAATGAAATGAGAAGAATGGAGGCTTTCTTTGTTTTTTTCATGAAGTTTCATGAACCTTTGACTTTGTCCACCATTCTTATCTCATGCTTAACCTAACCATTTGATTTAACCCTAGTTCAATCTCTACACATAACCATGGTTAAGTTATGATAAAGATTGGATTATTCTTTTCTTTTTATTTGAACTTATCATAACATTTCCTTCTTCTTCTTCCTTGAACTTGAAGAAGAAAGCTTACCTCCATCAATGGTGATTGATGTTTTCAAGTGAGAAATCCAATTCTAAAGTTAACCCACTTCCTATTTCTTCATCCTCTACCTCTTGCCAAGTAGTAGAGTGTGTTTACTTCACAAGTTTCATGACTTGGTGAAGTTGTGAGCTTGATCTAGCGATGCCTCGACGTAGATCATCTTCGGCATGGACATCGACGACCTAGCTTGCCCATTCTCCGACGAAGCCGACTCTAGAGCCCGGATTTGATTTGGACAGCGGAGACGACCTCGTTGCGGAGCCGTGGAGGTGGAGGACCGGATCTACAAAGGTTGTATTTTCGTATTCCCAGTAGTTAAGTGTTAACTAGTTCAATGTTCGCCTAGACATCTAGTTATCGATCCGTAGTTTAGGGTTTGTAGGCACCATAATTTTTGAAATTGCCATGGTTGATGGCTTGGGAGACCTCACTAGAGTGCCTAGGAACCCTACACTGGTATCAGAGCCTAGCTAGAGCCTTAGGCGAAGTCCAGACGGAATTCGAAGTCCGAACGAACCCGGAACCCCAAAACAAATATGCTCTCTGTACTTTTTCCGAGAATGCGGATTTTTGTGTATTAAAAATGCCTAAAAAATTCAATAAATAATTATAAGAATTACTGTTGAAACTCAGGTGAACAATTCATTAAACAGAGCGCGGAACCGCGGCAGAAGCCCAGCTTCTGCGGCGGTTCCGCGGCTGAGTGATGACGTCATCCTCCAAGTTCTGCACAGTAACTCTTATTATTTTATGTTGGATTTTCTGGGAATTTTTAATACTTATTCAAGAGTTGAATTTTCTGCAGTTGTTTTGGGGATTCGGTGTTTCGATCGGGGTATCAAATTTTGTCTGTTTGGCTTTCCGGATAAATTTTAGAATATGTTAAAAATTTCGACCGGACATAAATACCCACTTTTTCCCTTGCCGGAAAATTTCTAAGTGTTGGATTTTTCCGTAGTTTAACGACGTTCTAAGTAGTGCAAGTAACGCGATGGTCCCTCTAGAAGACACAAACCTTAACTCGATTATGTGACCGTCTTGAGCTGCCTTTTGAACCTTCGGGTTTGGGGCAGTACGGCGTGCCACATGTGAGGCGTTGGCTTGACCCTTCTACGGCTGGACCGTTGGTACTGAGGTACGAACTGAATGTTGTTAGACTTATTTCATGTGTTGATCTGTATCGGGAAAACTTGGGTGTTCGAATATTCAATCGGAAAGTTTAACATTTTCTGTTTATCTGGAATGGGATACAATAATTGGAATTCACAAATAGTTATGTGATAACTAAATGAATATTATAAACGTAGCAGTTTAGTCTCACTTGATCGGTTGCCACGGAATTTTGATGTGATCAAAAGTCCGTCGCAATCACGTAGCGTACGCGGATACTCGCCGGGTAAACTTAATAGACAGCCTCACTCCATAGCCCCGACCAAGTGACTGTAGGAGAACCCCGTTGCCGAAAGCATCCGTTCGGGTGCTCGCGGTAGCGGTGTTCCGCCTTGGTGCACTTTGTCGACGGTATCGGGGGTGCGGCCGTCTACAGAAGTTTGCGACGAGCATTCGATCAAAATGTCGGGAATCCTGTTGAATTGCCCGACTTGGTATTGAAAAGAGTTTTCGATTTTGAGACTAAAATGCGGGGTTTATAATTGTTAGGCATGCGATGTCTAAGTAATTCATTTGGTCAGGCATGCGATGTCTGAGGAGGTTGCGGATTCCAACTGTTGTAGTTTTACACTTTCTTTTCTGTGACCGTAAGTGTAATATGTGATATCGCCGGTTTCGTTGCTATATGTCAACGACAATTGGGATGCGCATATTTACTTACGTTGATGACATGTGATGTTATGTGTTGCTGGATATGTTATATTGGATCGTCGTGTTTGAATAGCCGGGGGTTTTTATGTGAGATGAGTGTTTTTCATTTTCATTCATGTAAAAACTTGTATGTAATATTCTTTTATTGGGGCGCTTCCAGGTTGCGGAAGTTGTCACCTCTTGTATATTATTTACTTTTCCGCACTAGGATAGACCCAAGGAGGAGGGCACAAGTAACCGGGTTCTGGAGTCCAGTGGGAGACCAACTCGAGGAGTCGAGTCCGGGTCTCCTAACTCCAGAATTGGTAGGGTTGCTTGCCGCTCTCGTAGGGGTCTAGGGGTGTGGGTTTGGCTATTCATCACGACCGTGGAATCCGTGTTTTATACTGGCTCGTATTGAAAACACGGACGTCCTAGTATATCCAATATTTCATATGATTCTTCTGCTGCGATATCTGTGATGTGATCATGTGATGTTCTGTGATAGATACAGTATATAGTATATATGATATATTATATAGACGTTACTTATGTTTTACACCCGCGCTAGCCCTGCCCTGCTCTGTCGTTAGTTACCTAACCTAACGGTGCACGAGGGGACATCGAGGCGAATGCGGATGGCATAAGTGTACGTCATATCTATCTGTGATGTTTAGGTACTTAAATGATGAGACTTCATTAATGTGATTAATGAAATAAAAGAAACCTAAGATGTTGTAGAATCGAATTTCAAAATAAAACAGGTAGCTACAGTTCTTGCTTTGCACAGAGATATATATGATATATCCTGCACCTTATTCGATGAGGAAAGGACCGAGATCCCTTCACCGGGAGTGACTCCTTTAGAAATAACTGGCAGATGCTACACCCTCGGTTTGTCTTTTGATTGCTTTTAAGAGTTTTTGCTTTGCACAGTGATATATATGATATATCCCGCACCTCATTCGACGAGGAAAGGACCGACGATCCCTTCACCGGGAGTGACTCCTTTAGCAAAACTAGAAAAGGCTCAAAAACACTCCATTTTAAAATCATTTGATTCTACAACGATATCAAGTTCATTACGCAATAGGTTTTCAGAAAAACCTGTCGTAGCCCTCCGTCATTTCAGATAAGTGCTGTTTAGTATTCGTGCTGCGTTTGTTGGCCTCCGTCAAGGCGCAGTGTGCGGTAGCTAACCAGTATTTATCTGCTTATGCATATGATGCAGATTGAGTTAGGATAGTCGTGCGGCCTTGTTGACCTCCGTCAAGGGTCGTGCGGGTGGGTTTAATTCGATCAAGAAATGACGGGTTGAACTTGACTAGTAGCCTATGGTTTGTTGACCTCCGTCAAGGTCATAGGGTGCTAGGGGCAAAATATTATCGGGAATTTCAAGTGTTGAAATTTGCAATGAGATTGCATACCTTCTATGAGATAGTTGGATCCCGATACCCGCTGCGAGTAAGAGTTACTCCTGGGAGAGTTTTACACATTGCAATTAACCGATCAAGTAGGTGTCTAGAAAGGTGTTAACGAGGTTACGCCTCTGGGAAAACGAGGTTTACATTAATTAGGTTCGTGCGAAAGCACGGGGGACCTCCCTCAAAGTACCGACACTGGCCTGGCTGAAAGATTGGCGAACTTGTAGTGTGTAATTAATCCCGGCTAGTCTTTCCTTTTAGGGTTTGAAGGAAGATTTGATAAAAAGCAGTGGGAGCCATCCTGATTAGATAAAATAATAACCAATCTATTCTTGCAAGAGCGCACGCTGAGTGTTTTCTTCTCTCTCTCTCCTGGTAGCGACCATATCACGCCTTAATCAAGATAAAAATACGTATTATTGACCGAACCCGCTTGTTATACTGAGCTGGGGAACGTTGGTCCTGCTCTAACTTATAATAGTTATAAGATAGAGCAGGAAATTGGGGATTACCAGAATTCCCGTGCCGCCCAAACAAAGAGAGTGCATGATGATGCATCATCTTCGGGTGTGTTCATTACAAAGAACTGTTTCTCTGTATCCTCTACGTCCTGGGTATGTGATACCAGATCAGGATCCCAGATATATAATCAGTTACATAGGGCTACAGAAAGGTAGAGAACTGAGAACGGGTGATAAGTTTCATGAGGCAGAAAACGGGGCAAGAGTTGCAGCCAAGTCTGTTGGTCACTGTCATCCTGTATTACAATACATTGATTCTGAACGAATGTTATTAGATACCGAACCTGATATACAAAATCATATCTGTCTCTTTATTAGTAAAGAAACGGTAAAATTTTGTATTGTTGGATAATGTTTTGAACATTTCCTATATCAAAAGTTGATCGATTCAGGCACGTTATCTAAAAGCATTAATGTTCTAAATCAAACTACAGTTCTTAGTATATGGAACACACACAAGAGGAAGAGTTCAGAAATGAACGGATTCTTCTTGAGGTATTGTAGACTTGGTCAGATCAATGTGACCCGACTAGCTGAAGTTACATTTAGATGTATATTTAAATGAGTTTGAATTTACATCTTGTGAAACTTGCCAGTCATGTCACAGACATAAGTTGACCACAGCTCTGTTTATTGGAAATAGAGAAAGAGTTAGTAAACTCTTGGGATGATACATGTTGATGTATGTAAGGTCCCCTGTCTACACATGCCAGGACTGGTTCTTTATACTTCATTACGTTCTCTGATGATCTCTTTAGATTCAGACATATGTTCTTGTTGAAACACAAGTCCGAACCTTTTGAGATGTTCACAGAATATAAGTTACAAGTAGAGAACCAAAATACGGGTATAAGTATTATGTCCTATGATGAGATCAAGGAGGAGAATACTTGAGCACGGAAATCCTGGACTATTCTAAAGGAGAATGAGATTCTCTCTCGGCATTACTCCTCCGAATACACCATAGCACGATGGTATATCGGGGCGGAGCATTCACACCCTATATGATAAGGTGTGCTCTATGATGAGTACTACTGAGTTACCTGTTTCCTTTTTGGGAGATATGCGCTTGAGAAGCTGCATACCTATTGAATAGGGTTCGAATCAAATCAGTTGCCTACCACTTCATATGTGATATGGAAAGGGAAGAGCCCATATCTTAAGTTAGTTAAGATTTGGGGTTGCCCGGCCTATGTCTAAAAGCAAAATCCGGACAAGCTCGAGGCAAGGTCAGTTATGTAGAACTGGAAATGTTCCAGCTATACAAACTACAGCTGATGATTTGAAAGAACCAAAGGATTAAATAGTTACCAACGAACCTCAGCCTCTCCGCCGATCTAGTAGGGTTCCTCACCCACCTGAGAGATACTTCGGTTTCTCTATGACAGTGGGAGCGAGGAATGCATCATGAGATGATGACCCAACTAGTTTCGAGCTGGTCATCAGGAGTAAGACTCTGTAAGAATGGCTGGATGCTTAGCGATCTGAGATGGAATCCTTATACACCAACAAAGTATGGACTTTAGTTGCTATATCTGAAGGGTTAAATCCCCATCAGGAGCAAGTATATCTTGAGAAGATTACTTGGTGTACATGGAAAAGTTGAGACTTTCAAAGCTAGAATTGTTAAAGGTTTTCGTCATCGACCAAGCGTGGATAATGATGAAACCTTTTCCAGTAGCTATGCTTAAGTCCATCCAGATAATACTTGCCACGGCTACATACCATGACTACGATATCTGGTGGTTGGTGATCAGTCGAAAATATTGCATATTTTAACCGGCAATTTCCTCATCATTTGCATCCATATAGAAGTGTACGGTATTCATAATTCACATATTAGCAAATCGGTCGCAAAATATCAGATTACATGTATTCGACCTTAAAACCGGCATTTCTAGGGAAATTGACTGCATTGCATTACATAGCATATTTTCCATATCTTGCAACCCCTGTTTTGAAGTATGTGCAGGAAAAGAGAAACTTGCTCGACCATTACAATTGCTCGTAAACTCACTGAACTCAAATCTGGTATCAACACAGAAGGGAAACTGCAATTCTAAAAATCAAAGAAAACCCCAAACAACAATACCAAGCAACAGAAGAAAGCTCATATCCCAAGGCCACCAACAGACCGCGGAAGAGCGGCCAATGCAGGGTTCTTGCGGCGGAAGCGCGGCCCAATGATGACGTCAGCTCCCCAATTTTAGTGCACAACTCCTGTACTATGGCCCACTGCTCAATTATGCACACAAACTTCCAGATGATTCCAGATACTTCCTCCAGATCAGCAAACACCTAAACTAGCCTAATACTTCTAGAACTTTCCCTAAAACCCTAGCTTAAACCCTAAGCTAACTCCTAACAAACTCCTTCTAGAAACTCTTCAACAAACTTTGGGAGGGAAAGTTCTAATTCAAACCTAAACCTAGGGTTTGGGAGTCTATAAATAAGACCCTAGGCTCATCATTTGGAAAGGATTAAACCTTGGGAAAGCTTAGAAAAATCAATCCCATTCTTCATCTTCCTCTTCCTCAAGTTTAGTGAGAGAGCTTGTAGGAAACCCTAACCCTAAATACAACAACAATTCAAGATCTTGAGTGCAAGCCAAGCAAGATTCCTTCAACCCTTTTATGAGCCGAGCCGATCTTCAATCGGACAAGAGATCAAAGTAGATCCACGATCCATGGAGACGAGCGAAGCCGAGTCAACGATCGATTTCTTCTTCTTGTAGATTCTTGAAAGAATGTATTGAAATTGTTGATTAAATAAAAGGTGATATTCTTTTATCTTGTTTTCTTTAAATTCCGCATCATGTTATCATTACTATTCTTGAATATTGTCCTTGTGGTGATGTGTGAATAAAACTCCGCTCGTCGGGGAGTCGAAACGATCTTTAGTATGATGATGTAACAAATTTGTAATCGATTCTTGAATCCCACGAGTTTGCAAACCCTAGCAAGTTCAAGAATCGACGACCCAATTCGTTGCGATGCTTTCTTGATCGACATCGCTCGAAATTGGGGAGTTCCGATCGTTTCTTGAAATTGCTAGAGGATAGAATATAAATGGTATCCTCGAAAGAACAAGGGTTAAGAGATGAAACCCTAATTTCATCAAGAAAACCCTAACTCTCGTCGATCACCATTGATCTAGTATCAATTCTTCGAAGGACAAGAACACGAAACCCTTTAGATTACATCACGTCTAAAGATCCGATCGATTCCTACGAGCCTCTCTTATATTCTTGATTGTTGATTGGAAATATTATCAAAACAACCGATTCTTGATTGTTTATAGTTTCTTGATTCTTGAGTAAAGAATAGTGACACTCGAATACAAATCACATCTTGAATTATGTTTTCGTTTATTGTTGTTTAACATTTCATTTCAAACGTATCAAAAATACAATTGAATTGCACAATCCCTGTGGACGATCCGCACTCATTCATTAACTACATCCGACACCGTAGTTTGATTGCGGTCAATATAAGTTTTTGATTGTGATATCTTTACAAGTTCATTTTACACAACCGAAATTTAAACCAATCAAAATGGCGCCGTTGCCGGGGATCGCGCTAATTCATTTGCATTTTTAGTTTGAAGTGCAAGAATTATTACGTTTTACTTCTTGAAATCAAAATTCGTACAAACTCTTACACGTGTGTTGTGATTTGATTGCAAGGTGATCTGGAGCATTCTGTTCTGTGGAAAAATTTGTTTGAATATACCAGAGAGCTGTAGATAGCAACAGGAGCCTGCTGAAGAAAAATTGTTCACTGTTCCTAAGAACCAACCGCGGAAGCGCGGCATGTACATGCATTTTGCGGCGGAAGAGCGCAGTCTTGAGGGATCTCTGTGGGATTTTTCTGCAGGTGACTTCTTGCTCTCTCCTCTCACCCTTTTTAGCTCCAATTAACCCTTTGCTGCAGGATTCTTTGCAAATAAATCACAGCGCGCAAAAGCAAAATTAAAATTGTGTGTGATTTTGATTTCTTGGTTGTTTGCATTCTAATACGGAAATTTAAGGGGCACGGCCAAATCCAAATTAGGTGGGGATTTCATTACCCTTCCTAGGCCCCGAAAATCGTCAAACTTGCATCCGCATTACCTCCATTAACTAAAAGAAATCTAGAGAAGACTCTAAGGACTGTCGCGCTCAATAGGACAAGAGAAGGTCGTGGGTAATTCATTGCTTATCCGCGTTTTCTTGTGGTGCCTAAGGCGAGTGTGTCTAAGGCTAGTGGTTATTAATTAGGTCCACTGTAGTGGTGGTTCCTTCCCACTTACCTGGCACTTATCCGGCCACAGGGAGACAAAGAGGCAGTGGAGGATTCTATCATGCGGCTTGTCTTTTGGCAGTTAGGAGCGGTCTAGAGATCGGACCTAGGTGACCATTAGATTCTAGGGTTTGTGTGCTGCATTTGTTTTGTCGCATCATTTTTTCAAAATCCGTCCCTTTTTCAAAGCAAGCACCGCATTCATTCATCCCTAATTATAAGTCAACGCTGCCACTTGTACTAACCCTTTTTAGTGCAAGATAGGCTGGACACGGGATTCTAGTGCCCGTTTAGTCCGCGTACCCTTTATCGACTCCGAAGTCGATAATTCTCCTTACCCACTACCACACCCACACCGATGGATCCGAATCCATCAAACTTCTTTAACCCTAATCTGCCACCGTCCGTTGGTGCGCAGAATCCTACTCCACCCCACATTTCTCTCCAGGAAAGATGCTATCCACATAGAGGTCCTCTTTCGACCTGCTTATCCACACCACCAGCCAATGGGGACAACTTTGAAATAAAGCCCCAGTATATCAATCTTTTACCCAAATACCACGGACTCGAGACCGAGGACGCTTACGTTTTCATTACCAAATTTGAAAACGTTTGCGCAATGATGGGTACGTCTCAACTTTCAGTAGATGCGATGCGTCTACGACTTCTTCCATTTACTTTGTGCGATATAGCCGAGAAGTGGCTATACAACACCACCGCACACTCTATTACGAATTGGGAAGAATTCGTCGCTGCATTCCTTAAGAAATTTTACCCAGTCCAAAAGACGGCTCGAATCCGTAGCGAACTGAACCAATTTGCCCAGCTCCCTGCCGAACCATTTTCAAAATACTTTGAACGTTTCAAGGATCTATTGGTTCAATGTCCTCACCACGGCATCCCGAGATGGGAGCTTTGCCGAATCATATATGAGGGCAGTAACCCTAGCACTAAACAGAGCCTTGAAAACATGTGTCAAGGTACATTTATGACTAAAGATGACGGGGAAGCCTGGCGATACTTAGAAGAGTTCGCTGAAAAGTCACTAATTTGGGAGAGTGGAACACAACCATTGAATAGGGGTGGCGTACACCAAATAGATGTGTCCATAGGTGTCCGAGCTGAAATGGCAGCAATGCAAAAGAAGCTCGACGCTATGGAACACAAATTTGCAGCAGCCTTCCTAAACCCAATGTCGCTCCCCAAAACTGTTTGTGGGTGCTGTTCTGATCCGTCACATTTAACGGAAGAATGTCCATTAAACTCTGCGTTTCAAGGTCACGAGCATTCTAATGCCGCATTTCAAAGACCTCGAAACGATCCATATTCTTCCAGTTACAATCAGGGTTGGAGGAACCACCCGAATTTTGCTTGGAACCAAAACCAATCTCAAAACACGGTTCCAAACACGAATCAATTTCAACGGGCTCTTCCTCCACCACAACAGCAACCCCTACAACTCACTCAGCACCCCTACCCGTCACAAAATTTCCAAAATCAGGGCAACACTCATGCACAGTCTAATCCTATGCAGCCCTGTTCTGACGAGTTCTCTCAATTCACTCAAACCATGAAATCACTTTTATCAAATTTCATGGATGTTTCGACTGAGGTTAGATCTTCCGTCAGTGAAATAAAGAAAAACTCAGTGTCCCAAGCTGAGAGTATTCGCACGATGGAAGCTGAAATCGCACGCTTAAAAGCCGAAATGAGTGCGAGAGAAAAAGGGAAACTTCCCTCTCAACCCCTACAGAATCCTGGGCATTACAATGTAAATGCCATTACAACGTTGAGATCGGGAAGAGTGCTGAACAATCATGTCGGGGAAGGTATTGATGATACTGAAAATCATATCAACACCCCGGCTGAGTCTTTCCCACATACACACACTTCACCTTCTGATCCTTCTTCTTCTACCAAACCACCTTCGCACGAGCCTATTCTCCATTTCCCCTTAGGCTCAACACCTTCACCCAACCCTTATAGTTCTCCACAGACGGTCCCCACACCTCCTTTGGGACCTCGTCTACCCCCCTTTCCTTCTCCTGTGATGGACCCCGCGCTTATTGCGAAAGCACCTTACCCGAACCGGCTAAGGGCTAATAGAACGAGTCCTCATATGGAGAAAATTTTAGAGATGTTCAAACAGGTTAACATCAATATCCCTCTCCTAGATGCGATTCAGCAAGTCCCCGCTTATGCGAAGATTCTTAAGGACTTGTGCACTAGGAAGAGGAAGACCCAAGTGCCGAAGAAGGTCTTTATGTCTAACAACATCAGCACTGCTTTTATACCCCAGCTTCCAAAGAAAAGAAAGGACCCAGGTTGTCCTACAATTTCGATTTCGATTGGGGGTAAAAACATAAATCGTGCTCTGTTAGACCTTGGCGCGAGTGTTAACCTGTTACCTTATTCTGTCTATGAGCAATTAGGGATTGGAGAGCTGAAACCTGCTCATTGCACTCTCCAGATGGCAGACCGATCTATCACCAAACCAAGGGGTGAATTAGAGGATGTGTTAATAAAGGTCGGGGAATTTGTTTTCCCTGTAGACTTCATTGTGCTAGACACACATCCTGTAGCAAACCCCCGGGGCCAAATTCCGGTGATTCTAGGTCGTCCTTTCCTTGCCACTTCCAACGCTGTTATAAACTGTAGAAATGGTTCAATGAATTTATCATTTGGAAATATGACCATTGAACTAAATATCTATAGAGTTGGAAGTCAGCCGTCAGAACCCTCTGCTCATATTTTAGATGTGTGCTCTGTCCATGAGATCGCTCCCGATAGTTGTGGAGCTGAGGATCTTTGCTTGACTGATCTCGATGACATTAGCACATCTCTGTTTGATTTCACACATGATCTTAGTGAGGACACTTTAGCTACACATGAGTCCTGCACTTCTGACTTTTCTCCACCCGAGTCTGTATCTTTCACAGGCTCTGAGCTTCTTTGTAGATCCAAAAATCAATCTATGACCCTTCCTTCTATCATTTCTCCGCCTGAGTTAGATCTCAAAATTTTACCTTCTCACCTGAAATATGCTTATCTTGGTGAGAACGAGTCATTACCGGTTATCATTTCCGCTTCTCTTGCATCAGAGCAAGAGAATGCCCTTTTATCGGTATTGAGATCTAACAAAGAGGCGTTTGGTTGGAGTATGGCGGACATCAAAGGGATTAGTCCCTTGATAGTTGAACATCATATACATGTGATGGATGATGCCAGACCTACCCGAGAACCACAGAGACGGTTGAATCCCGTCATGAAGGAAGCTGTCATGAAAGAAATCGTCAAGTGCTTAGATAATTGTATTATCTACCCCATCTCCGATAGCTAGTGGGTGAGTCCTATACATGTCGTTCCTAAGAAATCCGGCATCACAGTTATCACAAATGAGGCGAATGAGTTGATTCAAACACGCGCCCAAACTGGGTGGCGTGTATGCATCGATTATAGAAAACTCAACGCTGCTACGAGGAAAGATCATTTTCCTCTACCATTTATTGATCAAATGCTGGAACGCTTAGCGGGACGAGAGTTCTATTGTTTTATGGACGGATACTCAGGCTACAATCAGGTCCCCATCGCCAAAAAGGATCAAGATAAAACCACTTTTACTTGTCCTTTTGGTACCTTTGCTTACAGTCGCATGCCCTTTGGGTTATGCAATGCTCCCGCTACCTTTCAGCGGTGTATGATGGGGATATTCTCTGATATGGTAGAGAATTTTTTGGAGATCTTTATGGACGACTTCTCGATTTTTGGAGACTCTTTTTCTGATTGCCTTGCGAATCTAGACGCTGTTCTTACTCGTTGCAAAGAGAAGAACTTGACATTGAACTGGGAAAAATGCCATTTTATGGTCCAAGAAGGAATAGTCCTTGGACATGTCATTTCACAGAAAGGCATTGAGGTTGACAGAGCTAAAGTAGATGTCATTCAAAACCTGCCTCATCCCAAAAGCGTCAAAGATATTCGCTCTTTCCTTGGCCATGCGGGCTTTTATAGGAGATTCATAAAGGACTTTAGCAAAATTGCTAGACCTTTAACACTACTCCTGGCCAAGGATACGACCTTCCATTTTGACTCGGATTGCGAGACAGCTTTCGACTCACTTAAACACTCACTCACCACAGCCCCCGTTTTATCATCACCAAATTGGGACTACCCCTTTGAGCTGATGTGTGACGCATCTGATTTTGCAGTAGGTGCAGTCTTAGGACAGCACATCGATAAGATGCCACACGTGATTTACTATGCTAGTAAGACCCTGAATGATGCGCAAATCAATTATACAACCACCGAGAAAGAGCTTTTAGCGGTTGTATTTGCATTAGAAAAATTCAGGCCTTACTTAATCGGCTCACCTATAGTTGTATATACTGACCATTCCGCTTTGAAACATCTTCTGGCGAAGAAAGATGCAAAAGGTCGACTAATACGTTGGATCCTTCTTTTACAAGAATTCGATCTTGTTATCAAAGATAAGAAAGGATGTGAAAACGTAGTAGCTGACCACCTTTCACGCATCGTTTCTTCCCCTGTGACCCTACCGATTAATGACTCATTCCCTGATGAACAACTCTTGAGCATATCCGCTGAACCATGGTTCAGGGATATTGTGAACTATCATGCCACGGGACTTATACCGAGCGATTGGTCAAAACAGGACAAATATCGTTTTCTTTCCCAAGTAAAACACTTTTACTGGGACGAGCCTTATTTGTTTAAATATTGTCCTGATCAGATCATTCGCCGGTGCGTCCCAAATGAAGAGTTCAAGAGTGTTCTTTCATTTTGTCATGATCAGGCCTGTGGGGGTCACTTTGGTCCTAGAAAGACAGCGGAAAAGGTTTTGCAATGTGGATTTTACTGGCCGACCTTATTCAAGGACGCATTTGAGTATTGCAAAACCTGTACACAATGTCAGTATACGGGTAGAATATCCCAGAGGAATGAAATGCCTCAGCAACCCATTCTGGTTGTTGAAATGTTTGATGTTTGGGGCATAGATTTTATGGGTCCTTTTCCCAACTCCTTTAGGAATCTGTACATATTGCTGGCGGTTGATTATGTCTCAAAGTGGGTAGAAGCCATTCCATGTCGCACTAATGACAGGAAAGTTGTCATTAAGTTCTTGAAAGAGAATATCTTTTCGCGATTTGGACACCCACGCGCTATCATTAGCGATAATGGGACACATTTCTGCAACAGATCTTTCGAGACTCTGATGCGAAAATACTCAATCAACCACCGACTTTCTACACCCTATCACCCACAAACAAGCGGGCAGGCTGAGATCTCAAACAGACAAATCAAACTTATCCTGGAGAAAACTGTTGCTAAAAATAGAAAAGACTGGTCGACCAAATTGACGGATGCTCTTTGGGCATTCAGGACTGCATATAAGACCGACCTAGGAATGTCTCCATATAGGATAGTGTTTGGAAAAGCATGTCATCTACCTGTTGAGATAGAACATAAAGCATTGTGGGCTATAAAGGAAATAAATTTTGATCTAAACCTTGCTTGCAACTTTCGGAAGCTGCAACTTAACGAGCTAAGCGAACTCCGCGATGAAGCTTATGATAATGCTGTAATCACAAAGAATAGGACTAAGGTTTTTCACGATAAAAGCATTTTAAGGAAAACATTTTTACCTGGTCAACAAGTCCTTCTTTATGATTCACGTTTACACCTTCATACGGGTAAGCTCCGATCTCGTTGGAAGGGACCTTTTGTTGTGCGGTCTGTATACCCGCACGGGGCAGTAGAAGTTGAAAATGTTAAAAACGGCACCTTTTTCAAAGTAAATGGACATAGACTAAAGCCGTATTTTTCCACTGACCCCACGGAGGAGCTCTTGTTCTTACAAGAGCCAGTTTATTTGGATTAAAATTCCTCCGTCTCACCTTCATATCCTGTATATCATTGCATCATCTTTTGAATGAAGGTGAGTGAAAAATAAGTTTGGGGGAAGTTCTTCACTTATATATTTTGCCCCCACTAATAATTCCCCCCAGATTTACAGATTTTTGTAGGTATAGCTGTCGGCAACAGTGAGGACACTGTTGAAAACAAGTTTGGGGGAGGTTTGTGCTTATTTTCGCATCATTTGCATATCATCTGCATAAGCACAAAACATTTCTTTCAAAAATCTATAAAAATTGAAAAATTTTCAAAACCCATAAAAATTTAAAAATTTTCAAATATAAAAATAATTTTAATATTTACACTCTTTTTTGTATATAAATAAGATAATGAAAGTTTAGATAGTGAAAAGTTACATCCATGAGATTAGAAAATTTTTAGAAAACTAAGAAAATTAGAAGTTTTCTTATACGAACTAGTAATAAGTAGTTATGAGCCGTTGTCCCAAGGGTTAGTAAGATGAAGGACGTCACTAATCTGAGGATAAAACTAAGTCTGAAAAATAGTTTCTATTCTGGAAGCCAAACATTTTGAACGTTGCTACCCTGCTATTCGCACTTACACACGTCTTGAAGCCTGGGATAGTAGAGGATACCTTGAAATGCTCTTGTCTTAAAGCCAAAAGTATGGAAAAAAAAATATGTGTTTTAAAGTGGTGAGAAAAATGGATACTGGTTTTGTTATCACCGAGGGCAATAAAAATATATAGCAAAAGGGTGCTTCTTCACCTAGTGCCCCAAGGTCAACTGGTCTGGGAGTCACTGCTATGCCTGAGGTGGTGCAAGACGAGGAAAATACACCATGCATGCAAGCACATTAGTAATCGGTCGGTTAGTACCTCAAGAAGTATTAACGGTCGCATGAAAGTGTGTAAGCAATCTCGTTTGCCAAGAAGTACTGAGGCTGATGGGCAAGGGTATGATAGCTTGAATTGAATTCTCCGGGTGTAGGGATGTCTTTACACACACGCAGGGTGATATGATCGATGTTTGGAATAAAGATAGGAATGAAGAATAAGACGATGTTTTATTGAGGGAGGACGTGATTTCTAACATCTTTTCATGACCATTAAGATAGGGCTCATGACAACCGAAAAGCTAGCTTAGTTGGAAACCCTAATTTTTGAAGTTTTTCTTTTACAATTCTCTTCTTTAAATGTAATATTCATGGTCTTGCTTTTATTATTGGATTTTGTGGGTGCAATCCGCTGAAAACCCTCAGGAGACAACACTCCTCCTACTAGGGACACCTAGAGGTTTAAAGGCTTGTTGCACGTGCTCAGTGCAATCGTGTTGCCTACGAAAGTGTGCTAGTTAGTTTTTCTCTTTCTTTATTTTCTCCTTCTCTTTTTAATAAAACATTCGCTCGAGACGATCGAAATTAAGTTTGGGGGTATTTGATCAGTCGAAAATATTGCATATTTTAACCGGCAATTTCCTCATCATTTGCATCCATATAGAAGTGTACGGTATTCATAATTCACATATTAGCAAATCGGTCGTAAAATATCAGATTACATGTATTCGACCTTAAAACCGGCATTTCTAGGGAAATTGACTGCATTGCATTACATAGCATATTTTCCATATCTTGCAACCCCTGTTTTGAAGTATGTGCAGGAAAAGAGAAGCTTGCTCGACCATTACAATTGCTCGTAAACTCACTGAACTCAAATCTGGTATCAACACAGAAGGGAAACTGCAATTCTAAAAATCAAAGAAAACCCCAAACAGCAATACCAAGCAACAGAAGAAAGCTCATATCCCAAGGCCACCAACAGACCGCGGAAGAGCGGCCAATGCAGGGTTCTTGCGGCGGAAGCGCGGCCCAATGATGACGTCAGCTCCCCAATTTTAGTGCACAACTCCTGTACTATGGCCCACTGCTCAATTATGAACACAAACTTCCAGATGATTCCAGATACTTCCTCCAGATCAGCAAACACCTAAACTAGCCTAATACTTCTAGAACTTTCCCTAAAACCCTAGCTTAAACCCTAAGCTAACTCCTAACAAACTCCTTCTAGAAACTCTTCAACAAACTTTGGGAGGGAAAGTTCTAATTCAAACCTAAACCTAGGGTTTGGGAGTCTATAAATAAGACCCTAGGCTCATCATTTGGAAAGGATTAAACCTTGGGAAAGCTTAGAAAAATCAATCCCATTCTTCATCTTCCTCTTCCTCAAGTTTAGTGAGAGAGCTTGTAGGAAACCCTAACCCTAAATCCAACAACAATTCAAGATCTTGAGTGCAAGCCAAGCAAGATGCCTTCAACCCTTTTATGAGCCGAGCCGATCTTCAATCGGGCAAGAGATCAAAGTAGATCCACGATCCACGGCGACGAGCGAAGCCGAGTCAACGATCGATTTCTTCTTCTTGTAGATTCTTGAAAGAATGTATTGAAATTGTTGATTAAATAAAAGGTGATATTCTTTTATCTTGTTTTCTTTAAATTCCGCATCATGTTATCATTACTATTCTTGAATATTGTCCTTGTGGTGATGTGTGAATAAAACTCCGCTCGTCGGGGAGTCGAAACGATCTTTAGTATGATGATGTAACAAATTTGTAATCGATTCTTGAATCCCACGAGTTTGGAAACCCTAGCAAGTTCAAGAATCGACGACCCAATTCGTTGCGATGCTTTCTTGATCGACATCGCTCGAAATTGGGGAGTTCCGATCGTTTCTTGAAATTGCTAGAGGCTAGAATATAAATGGTATCCTCGAAAGAACAAGGGTTAAGAGATGAAACCCTAATTTCATCAAGAAAACCCTAACTCTCGTCGATCACCATTGATCTAGTATCAATTCTTCGAAGGACAAGAACACGAAACCCTTTAGATTACATCACGTCTAAAGATCCGATCGATTCCTACGAGCCTCTCTTATATTCTTGATTGTTGATTGGAAATATTATCAAAACAACCGATTCTTGATTGTTTATAGTTTCTTGATTCTTGAGTAAAGAATAGTGACACTCGAATACAAATCACATCTTGAATCATGTTTTCGTTTATTGTTGTTTAACATTTCATTTCAAACGTATCAAAAATACAATTGAATTGCACAATCCCTGTGGACGATCCGCACTCATTCATTAACTACATCCGACACCGTAGTTTGATTGCGGTCAATATAAGTTTTTGATTGTGATATCTTTACAAGTTCATTTTACACAACCGAAATTTAAACCAATCAAAATGGCGCCGTTGCCGGGGATCGCGCTAATTCATTTGCATTTTTAGTTTGAAGTGCAAGAATTATTACGTTTTACTTCTTGAAATCAAAATTCGTACAAACTCTTACACGTGTGTTGTGATTTGATTGCAAGGTGATCTGGAGCATTCTGTTCTGTGGAAAAATTTGTTTGAATATACCAGAGAGCTGTAGATAGCAACAGGAGCCTGCTGAAGAAAAATTGTTCACTGTTCCTAAGAACCAAGCTAGATAGCAACAGGAGCCTGCTGAAGTAAAGGGACGGTATGTTGGAAGAGTTCCAAGCTAGATACCGTGACATACTAGACGATAAAGGCACGATACATCACTACTTAAGATGCTACCAAAGAGGCTGTTTGGGTGTATATTGGTTCATAAGATGAACTACGTTCCTACCATTGTGTGACAATGGAGTTGTGGCTTATTCCAAGGAACGTCCGTCCCATCAGTGATCCAGACATATTCTAAGGCAGTGTCACCTGATCATGGAGATAGTTGATCTCCAGGGTGATCGGGGTTTGGAGAGTAGACTTAGAGGACAACACAGCGGATCCACTCACAAAGGCCTGTTCCCAGAGAGAGACTTTTATGGGATGGTTGAGTATGAGATACTGCAACCACTGCTACAGATGGCCCTAGTGCAAGTGGGAGATTGTTAGTTATATGTATGCCCTAGAGGCCATTACTGTACATAGGATGTATATTGTAGTGGATGCTGGGACATATATAGGGAGGACTTTCTTGCTCGACATGATAGTATGCTATCTGGTTACCCTTTACCTTAACGTGTATGCTGATTGTCTCTCTGTTACATGTTGGTAAAGCCCTTAGGATCTGTACTTGACTACCTGGACTATGATGCGGATCATACTAGTGGGGACATGGTAGTCTATAAGTACATCCTTCAAAGTCCCTAGTCGTGGGTGTATCGAGACGGGGCATCGATATACCAGAGTAGACTAGCGTGTACCTTCTCGACCCATACAGATGGGCGATGGATGATCCCATATCCATTGGTGTTTGACATCGGAGATGATATACGGGTGCTCAGTAGAGACTGGGTACACTGGACGGACTCGCCGAGAACTCCCAGATGGTATTATACCTCACGTCAGATGGCAGTTCTCTGGTGACACTGGTACAGAGTAGTCTGTTGACCCGAGATCGTCATAGAGTCTTGTGTGGTTCCCACTGTGCTTTGATTTCCATCTTACCACGTCCAAGAGGGCGTGCAAAACGGTGGTTTTTGGGTACAGTCCCGAGTCACATGGAGGCAATGAGCGATAGGAGGGGATTCGTCTCTCCCGGTATAGGGAGTTGATGTTGTGCTATGTTCGATTGGCTATAACAGGAAATCCCTGGCCAGGGTTGCTGAGATTTACTGGTAAGTGTTACCAGTAGTTTCTCGAACAGTTATAGACCTCATATCGACACGACTTATTGAGCTATTGGGGTCTGACGTTTACCACCCCTAGGCGAGATATGCGACATATCAGACGATCAGACCGGACTGTACGGTAGTGTTACTGGTCGGATTCACTGGAGTGTGAGCGGGCTTGCTCGTCGATCTTCAGATCGCTCAATACCCGGGTGGCCGTTACGTTTAGCAGACCGCTTGCGGCTTGTTGGTGTTTGATATGATCATCGCCTGCTGCCGGCGTATTGACCAGTCTTTAGAGTCCTACACAGAGGTTTCCTGGCTCAAGCGAAACGAAATAGGAGCGCATATGAGATATGTGCGGGACCGAGAATAATACGAGTATGTGATACTGTATTCGATTCTCGCGATGTGACATTGATCGGTTATATGCGATATAGCCGGGTTATCGGATCAAGTGTTGATTCGATAAGATGTTACTAATGATACCAGTCGGTTATGTGCGCATGACCGGATCATTGAATCAAGTGTTGATTTAATGATTTAATGTATAATTATATATTTGATATATTACTTTGCATTAACTAGTATCGGTTCACTTTAGACGGATTTTCTCACTTGGTTCGTGCGCATTGCATATGCGATATGTTTTTGTGCACTTGTATGTATCATGTTTGATGATGCATGCTAACTTGAGTTTGTGTAAAGATTAAACCATGGTTATTCAAATGGTTAGGGTTTTGTTTTTCATATCTATTTATTTATTTATTTATTTATTTTCTTTTTGGAAAATGAAATGAGAAGAATGGAGGCTTTCTTTGTTTTTTTCATGAAGTTTCATGAACCTTTGACTTTGTCCACCATTCTTATCTCATGCTTAACCTAACCATTTGATTTAACCCTAGTTCAATCTCTACACATAACCATGGTTAAGTTATGATAAAGATTGGATTATTCTTTTCTTTTTATTTGAACTTATCATAACATTTCCTTCTTCTTCTTCCTTGAACTTGAAGAAGAAAGCTTACCTCCATCAATGGTGATTGATGTTTTCAAGTGAGACATCCAATTCTAAAGTTAACCCACTTCATATTTCTTCATCCTCTACCTCTTGCCAAGTAGTAGAGTGTGTTTACTTCACAAGTTTCATGACTTGGTGAAGTTGTGAGCTTGATCTAGCGATGCCTCGACGTAGATCATCTTCGGCATGGACATCGACGACCTAGCTTGCCCATTCTCCGACGAAGCCGACTCTAGAGCCCGGATTTGATTTGGACAGCGGAGACGACCTCGTTGCGGAGCCGTGGAGGTGGAGGACCGGATCTACAAAGGTTGTATTTCCGTATTCCCAGTAGTTAAGTGTTAACTAGTTCAATGTTCGCCTAGACATCTAGTTATCGATCCGTAGTTTAGGGTTTGTAGGCACCATAATTTTTGAAATTGCCATGGTTGATGTTTGCACTAGATACAATAAGATGATATTAATCCTATCCTGGAGAAATGTTCGGAAGCAGTTTTAGAACATAAGTGGATGTTCTAGGGATATGATAACAACTGCCTTTTTCGGGAGACAGTTATCATTCCAGGCTTCCAAGGTGACCTGGATGACAGAGTGACTGTCAGAGTTGTAGTTTTCCCTCTGATGAGGGGCAGTAATTTGGACAGGTGTCCAAGCAGATACCGAGGGAGGCATGGCGCAGGATACTGATTGTTTTCAGTTGACGATACAGTCTAAGAAGTTTGGATTTGGAGTTCATTTATGAATTAGGTCCCATCAGATATCCAGACATATTCTAAGACATGTATTGCTCATTTCGGGAGATAGCTTTCTTCGCGAACTTGAGATAAAGAGAGACATAGAAAGAAACATCAGGGTGGATCCACTCACTGAGGCTATTCCTCGAACACAATAGTTTCGCAAACGGACTTTGTGAGACTGATTAATAGAGGAGTTGGGTGTTCGGTATCACACGGGCTGTGAGTATGCGATATCACAATAATTAGCCTTGAGTGCAAGTGGGAGATTGTTGGATAGAGTGCCCTCAGAGTCAATTATTGGATCACAGGCACGTGATTACAATGATTGAGGGAGGATCTATACCGGTAGGACAGTCTTACTCAAGATGATAGTATGCTATCTAGTTTATCTTTATCATCGTGTACTGCTTTAGGTGACCTTACAGGTCACTATTGCGCGTTGATAGAGCCCTTAGGATTCTTGCTTGACGACCAGCAGTATGATGGCGATCATATACGTGGGAGCTGTGGTCTATAAGCACATCCTTAAAAGGTCCCTAGTCGTGGGAGTTTCGAGACTGGGCATCGACACTCCATTAGTAGACTAGTGTATATAGTCGAGACCCCGACGAGGGGCGGTGGCCGGTCTCACAAGCCATTGGTGTCAGTTGGTTCACTTAAGATGTATACAGGTGCTCATTGGGTTATGAGTATACCGGACAGGACTCGCCGGGAACATGCTAGTTGGTATTATACCTAGCTTCAGATAGCAGTTCCCTGGTGACATGTGTACAGGTTAGTTCATCGACCTGAGATCGTCATTTGTCTCGTGTGAGTTCCCACTGTGCTTTGATTACTACCATACCACGGCTCAAAGGAGTCGTGCAAACAGGTTTTAGTTGGGCACAGTCCCGAGCCATATGGAGGCAGTGAGCGGATCGGCAGGGGTTCGTCTCTCCCGGTATTGGGGGTGAGATCGCGCTGTGTCTGGGAGAGCCATTACACAAAGTCCTTGGCCAAGGCAGGAGATTTACTGGTAGGTATTCCAGTAGTATCTCAGGGTGTTCTGGGTTACACTCCTACACGACTTGTACCGCTTTTGAGGGTCTGACTTTTACCAACCCCCTAGGCCCGCCTTGCGATGCTCATAGACGAATGGATCGGACTGTACGGATATTGTCACTGACAGGCTCAGTAGGGTGTCAGGATGAGTTCGCTCATCGACCTCCCTTTTGGTTAATACCTAGTAGCCCGTTACGTACGGCTAATACCTCTGAAGTTCTAGTGGTTAAATCCACAGCCAAAGTATTGACGAGTCTTTAGAGTCCCCCATAAACAGTTTCTCAAGTTTCGGGCGAAACGCTGTAGAGGCCGTATGGACATATGGCAGGGTTCGACCATATACGTGCGGTATTGCACGGATCATGATTGGACGGATAATACTAGCGGGCTTTGGTTTAATCCGGATCCTAGTATTTTACAGTGTAGATTTTGTCTCATTGCATTTGTATTCGGTCGGAATACAAATGCGGGTATGTATATGTTAGGTCCACGTTACCTCTCCCGGTACTTTCGGGGTTGCGGAAACGGTAAAACAAAAACTTTTCAAAACTTGGTAACATGGACCGTAAAAGCCGGATCTTTGCTAAACAACACACTAGCATCCTAACTAGAGATTTATCTACTCGGTTAGGGGTTATACCTCAACTTGAACTCCTTCTCTTCTTGTTGTTCTTCTCCTTGCTTGCTCCGAGGGTTGATCCGGACTTTGGTCACCTCCGCGGCCTCCTTGAGTCGAAGACGATCCACCCGAGAGATGTACACCGAGCTCCACCTCGAGCCGAGGTAACTAGGGCAAAGAGATAGCTAGTCTAGAAGCCCTAGGTTGTATAGAAGTGGTAGAGGGATGGTTTTGTCTTTGTGGGATCTTTATCTCTCAACACATGAGATCAAAAGATGAATCAAGAGGAGGAAGAAGGAGGAGCTAGCAACCATGGAGCTTTTCTTCTCTTCTCATGAGAAAGAGCAAGAGAGAGAGTGTGAAAAGAATTATGAGCTAAAGAAAATAACCTTGGTTGCAATAATACACTAAAACATCATTACAAATCCTATCAAGATAAAGTTGATGGCTACATTGAAATGACCATTATCATAATCCAAAAGAAAAAGAAAATGAAAAGAAGAGTGTAGACCTCTCTTGAAGGTCAATGTTCAACACGGTCAACCGGTCAACAAAGTCAAGAGAGGTCATGGTGGTCAAATGGTCAATGCAATTAGCCATCATAAAATTATCACTAAAAGGATTAGTAAATGATGTCCGCGGCTCATAATGGTTTCGACCAAATGAATTTCCAAAAACCTTAATGAGGCACCTCCTCCTTCATCGCTCTGGAAAACTGTATACACACCTTCATCCGCATTCCGTAGAATGCGGATGCACAGAAGACAAAACAAATCCATCCGTGCAATACTAGGATCCGGCTTAAACCAAAGCCCACTAGTATTGCCTGCCCGAACACCACACGCACACAAGTGTACGTAAGTGATCGTAGCCTTGCCGTAAAACCATACGGCATCTACACGTTTCGCTCAGTGCAGGGAAACTCTCTGTGTGGGACTCTAAAGACTCGACACTACGCTGGCAGTGGGTTTAACCACAGACCGCAAGCGGCACTAGCTGTATGTAACGGTCCCCAGGTAGATGTCGATAAGAAGGCCGATGAGGTAAACCCATCCGAACTCCTACTGAGCCTGTATATGACAATCTCCATACAGTCCGGTTTGTTCGTCTGATACATCGCATGGCGGGCCTAGGGGGGCGGTAAACGTCAGTCCCCTAATAGCGGTACAAGTCATGTCAGAGTGAAGCCCAGAACACCCTGAGATAACACTGGAAACCTACCAGTATATCTCGCTTGCCCTGGCCAGGGACTACTCGTGTAATGGTTCTCCTAGACACAACGCGATGTCAACCCCCAATACCGGGAGAGACGAATCCTGTCTAACCGTCACTGCCTCCAAGTGCTTCGGGACTGCTCCCAACTACTACCTGTTTGCATGACTCAGTAGAGCCGTGGTAGGGCAGTAATCAAAGAACAGTAGGAACACACTCGAGGCGAAGTGACAGTGTCAAGTCAGCGGACTAAGCTGTACTCATGTCACCTGGGAACTGATAACTGACGATAGGTATAATACCAACCATCAGTTCCCAACGAGTCCTGTCCAGTGTACTCGTAACCTAACGAGCACCCGCATACTATCTCAAGTACGGCGTACTGACGGCTGTGGGACAGACCGTCTCCCGTGCTGGGATGAAAAGCGCATACGCTAGTCTACTCTGGAGTATCGATTCCCTGTCTCGATAATCCCACGACTAGGGACGTGTATAAGGATATGCTTGTGGATTATCCAGCCCCCACGAGTGTGATCGCCATCACAACGCCGGTAATCAAGCAAAGATCCTAAGGGCTCTACTAATGCGTATAGGTGATATAATAAAGAAACACACATGTACACATTAAAGCAGAGACAAACCAAGTAGCATACTACTATTTCGAGCAAGATTGTCTATACAACTGTGAATATCCCAAGCTTCTATCAAGTAATATACATACTAGTATGATACAGTAATGGCCTCTAGGGCATATACACTAACAATCTCCCACTTGCACTAAGGCCATGTACTAGCGTATCGAAGACCTATCATCTCGATCAGCCGCTGGAACTGAGTCTGGCGTAAGGCCTTCATGAATGGGTCCGCTGTGTTGTCCTTTGTGTCCACTCTCCGCACCTTGATCTCTTAGCGATCAATGATCTCCCTGATCAGGTGATACCGCCTTAAGATGTGCCTGGAGTTCTGATGGGACCTTGGTTCCTTCGCTAAAGCTATAGCCCCATTGTTATCGCAATACAAAGGTATTGGGTCAACAATGGACGGAACCACCTGAAGTTCACTAATGAACTTCTTCATCCAGACCGCCTCTTTTGCGGCATCGCTTGCAGCAATGTATTCAGCTTCCATCGTCGAGTCTGCGACGGTATCCTGTTTGGAACTCCTCCAACATACCGCCCCTCCGTTGAGGGTAAACACAAATCCCGAGACAGACTTGCTGTCATCTTTGTCACTCTGGAAGCTTGAATCGGTAAACGACTTGACCCTGAGGTCTCCATTACCGTAAACCAGGAACATCTCCTTAGTCCTTCTTAGGTACTTGAGAATGTTCTTCACTGCTGTCCAGTGGTCCTCACCTGGGTCTGACTGATACCGGCTTACTGCGCTCAGCGCGTAAGCTACATCTGGTCTCGTACATAGCATCGCATACATTATAGATCCTACCGCCGAAGCGTAGGGTATAGTGCTCATGCGAACCCTCTCCTCGTCAGTCTTAGAAGACATCTTCTTTGAGAGGGTAATTCCGTGCAATGCGGGTATGTTACAGCGCTTGGAATCTTCCATACTAAATCTCTTTAGTACGGTATCTATGTACCTGGACTGCGAAAGTCCCAGTAGTCTCTTGGATCTATCTCTATAGATCTTGATCCCCAGAATGTACGATGCATCACCCAGGTCCTTCATGGAGAACCTTTGTGACAAAAATAGCTTGACCGATTGTAGCATAGGAATGTCATTTCCTATCAAAAGAATGTCGTCCACGTACAAGACGAGGAATACGACAGCTCATCCTACAATCTCTTATAGACACAGGGTTCATCTTCGTTCTTGATGAAATCAAATTCCTTGATTGCCTCATCAAAACAGATGTTCCAGCTCCGCGATGCCTACTTTAATCCATAAATGGATTTAAGAAACTTGCACACCTTCCCGCTGCTCCCACTGTCTACGAAACCTTCTGGCTGATCCATGTAAACGCACTCTTCCAAACAGCCGTTTAGAAAAGCCGTTTTAACGTCCATCTGCCAGATTTCATAGTCATGGAAGGCAGCAATGGCAAGTAGGATCCGAATGGATTTCAGCATAGCCACTGGAGAAAAGGTTTCATCATAGTCCAAAGCAGGTCTTTGACAAAAACCTTTTGGAACGAGTCTAGCCTTATAGGTCTCCACCTGCCCATCAACACCAAGTTTCCTTTTGTAGATCCATTTGCATCCAACGGGTTTTACCCTGGGTGGAGCAATATCCAAGGTCCACACTTTATTGGCGTACATGGACTCCATTTCGGATTGCATTGCTTCCTGCCACTTATCAGAGTCCCTACTGATAATGGCCTGCCTGAAACTGGTAGGGTCATCTTCTTCCAAGATGCAATCCTCTTGATCCCCGTCTATGAGAAAACCGTAGTATATCTCAGGCGGACGAGAAATCCTACCAGATCTGCAGAGTGGCTGAGGTTCGTCTGGGTTATTGAATCTTGAGGTTCTGTCAAATTTTCAGTTTCAGTTTGTGGTCGCTGAATTTCTTCCAATTTTGCCGTGCTCCCACTAATTTCTTTTGCAAGAAACTCCGTTTCTAAGAAAACGGCATGCTGAGCAACAAACACCTTCTGTTCCTCGGTGTTGTAGAATAGATATCCATAACCATTCTTTGGATATCCCAGAAACTTACATAAAACTGACCGTGCCTCTAGTTTATCCGGTTTATACGTTTTAACATAAGCTGGACAACCCCATATCTTAAATCTTTTAAGATATGGCCTTTTTCCATTCCATATCTCGAATGGAGTCTTAGGCACTGATTTAGATGGAACATCATTCAATAGATATGCTGCTGTCAACAGCGCATGTCCCCAAAATGAAAGAGGCAACTCGGCATTACTCATAATGGAGCGAACCATATCTAGAAGGGTACGATTCCTCTTCTCCGATACACCGTTGTGCTGTGGTGTATAAGGAGGAGTAAGCTGAGAGAGAATACCATTCTCTTTTAAGTAATCTAGGAATTCCGTGCTCAAGTACTCCCCTCCTCTATCAGACCGGAGGATCTTGATACTTTTGCCAGTCTGGTTCTCTACTTCGTTTCTGAATTCCTTGAATTTCTCAAAAGCTTCAGATTTGTGTTTCATCAGATACACATATCCGAACCTAGAGAGATTGTCAGTGAATGTGATGAAGTACGAGAACCCACCCCTTGCATGTATAGACATCGGGCCACATACATCACTATGTACGAGTCCCAAGAGCTCTGCTGCTCTTTCTCCATGTCCGGTGAACGGAGATTTGGTCATCTTCCCTTTGAAACAAGACTGACAAGTTTCATAGGATGAAAACTCGAATGTATTCAAGAGTCCATCTTTATGCAACTTACTCACTCTTTTCTCTCCGATATAACCAAGTCTACGCCACAAGTAGGATTCATTCGTATCTGAATTTTTCCTCTTGCGTGTGTTTTGTACATTGAGAACTGTATTCTGATTTAGAACATAGATACAATTACACAGTGTACCTTCTGCAACCAGTACCTTATGAAGGTAAATGTTCATGATATTTCTATCAAGAACAAAGTTATATCCATCTTTATCGAGTAAAGAAACTGATATGATGTTGCAAACCATGGAAGGTACATAGTAGCAATCGTTCAAAATCATAGTCTTGCCATTTGGCAATACTAGGTGATATTCACCGACGGCTGCCGCATTAACTTGTGCTCCGTTCGCTACTCTGAGCGACATATCACCCGGTGCAACTTTCCTACTTTTCTCAGTCCCTGCAATAAATTGCAGATATGAGATCCTGATCCGGTATCAAGTACCCAGGAGGTAGGGCTGACCATAAAACAGTTCTCAATTACAAGAACACCTGAAGTAGATGCAAAACCATGCTTCTTCTTCAACTGGGTATCCTGGGAATCCATACAATCCCCTTTCTCTTGCTCATACTTATGACTGTTGTCACAAGTTAGAGCCGAACCAACGTTCCCCAGCCCCGAATAAGAATTCGGATCGGTTAAGCGATACATTTTATTATCTTGATTAGGGCGTGAAATGGTTGCTACCTGGAGAGAGAGAAAAGAAACACTTAGCCTGCGCTCTTGCAAGTTTAGATTGGTTTTTAATTTATCTAAACAGGATGGCTCCCACTGTCTCTCGAATCCCTCCTCAAACCATAAAGGAAGAATTAGTCGGGATCAATCTCACCGTACAATACTTGCTTAACCGTTCAGCCAGGCCAGTGTCGGTACTTCGAGGGAGGTTTTCCAACGCTTTCGCGAAGTTCCTTAATTAAGTAACCTCTTTTCCCTGTGGGCGTAGCCCCGCTAACACCTTTCTAGACACCTACTTGGTTTATAGCATTGATCGTTAAGCGAGAAAGTTCCCGAGGAGTAGCATATACTCACAGTAGGATCGGGATCCAAATATCATCGCGTGACAAAACTGAAGGAATCCTACCAGAATCATCACACTCCAAATGATATGCAACACTAGCAAGTTTCAGTACTTTTGAAACTCCCGATGTGGTTTTTGCCCCTAACGGTTTATGACCTTGACTAGGTCAACAAGCCACAATCCGTTAGTCAAGTTCTACCCGTCATTATCCTGATTGCATTAGTCCCACACGTACGTGCCCTTGACTAGGTCAACAAGGCCGTACGACTGTCCTAACCAATCACATTTGCAATCCACAGAAAAATATCATTTAGCTACCGTTCACTACGGCTTGACTAGGTCAACAAACGCAGCACGAATACTAAATAATATTAATCCGAAACGACGGAGGGCTACGACTAGGTTTTTGGCAAAAAACCCGTTAACGTAATGAACTTGATATCGTTGAAGGAACATGATTGCCTTTTTGAAAATATAGTGGCGAAAACTTTTGCTAAGTGGTCACTCCCTGTGAAGGGATCTCGGCTCTTTCCTCGTCGAATGAGGTGCAGGATATTCCAAACTGAATACCTCGACGCAAAGCAAGAATAATCGACTATAGTGAAGTTATTACCCTGATGCAAAATTTTGTCCAAGGGGTCACTCCCGATGAAGGGATCTCGGCCCTTGCCTCGTCGACTGAGGTGCTAGGCATTCATAACCGAATACCTCGATGCAAAACAAAAATTAACGTCCGTACAATAACAGCTTTTTGAAAAAAATTGTTTCAACAACGTCTTTTAGGTTTATTTTCTTGCATTAGTTCTTTTAATGCGTCCCATCATTTAAATCCCACCATTGCAGAAGCAACCAAAATATGACGTACGCTTATGCCATTCGCATTCGCCATGGGGCCCCGTCATCACCCGTTAGGTTACTTAACTAACGACAGAGCGGGGCTGGGCTAGCGCGGCTGAAAAACATAAGCAACGCCTAAATAGTTATTATATATAGATATATAGCAATGATAGCCAATCCAGATCACAGATGAACACTTTGGATATACTAGGAACCCGCGATTCGTTCGAGCCTGCAACGAAAAACGGATTACACGGTCGCGATGAATAGCCAATACCCCACCCAAGACCCCTACGGGTGCGGCAAACTACCCGCCAAGTACCCGAAGCGAAGCAACCTCCCTCAACACCATGAGTAGGCCACTCGGCATTTCGAGATACCCGGTAGTTTGTGCACCCCCTCCATGGGTCTATCCTAGGAGCAAAAACAGTAAAAAGAATTATACAATGACGGCTACAACCCCGACCCGGTTGTGCGGCCATACAAATAATATTACATCAATTTACAAATTTATTACATGAATGAAAGAAAAAGAAACTCTCATCTCACATCCACCCCGGCTATTCATCCGCGACAATCCAACGAGTTCATATACACAAACCATCAATCATTACAGATCACAGATATGTATAGCCCCCACTAATCGATGTATAGCGATTAGCAGACGTTCAATATACATATAACATTACAGATATAACCATTAGCCAAAGTCTACAGAACATCGACCAAAAAATACGGATTTTTAAGCCCCAAAAACAAATTTTGCTTTCTGGAAAATCTGGGCAGAAAAATCATATTTCAAAAATCCCAAAATACCCATATAAGAACACTGCAGCAAACAGGATCCCCAACCGAGTTAACTCGGCCGCGGTTCCGCTGCATAAGCAAGCTTATGCCGCGGAACCGCGGCGCTTTAAACGAGTTGGGTGATCATTTTTCTTCAGTATTCTATAAAAAGCCTGAGCCGATTTTTAGTGTATGATTTATTAATTTTGGAACAGTTCTAAAAATCGGCAGAAACTTGAAATTCCGGGGTGTTTGCGGTTTTTCGTCCGGTCGAAATTCTAGATACTTTGCTAATATGCTAGGGTGTGTTTAGTTAGTCTCTGATACCACTGTTAGGTCCACGTTACCTCTCCCGGTACTTTCGGGGTTGCGGAAACGGTAAAACAAAAACTTTTCAAATCTTGGTAACATGGACCGTAAAAGCCGGATCTTTGCTAAACAACACACTAGCATCCTAACTAGAGATTTATCTACTCGGTTAGGGGTTATACCTCAACTTGAACTCCTTCTCTTCTTGTTGTTCTTTTCCTTGCTTGCTCCGAGGGTTGATCCGGATATTGGTCACCTCCGCGGCCTCCTTGAGTCGAAGACGATCCACCCGAGAGATGTACACCGAGCTCCACCTCGAGCCGAGGTAACTAGGGCAAAGAGATTGCTAGTCTAGAAGCCCTAGGTTGTATAGAAGTGGTAGAGGGATGGTTTTGTCTTTGTGGGATCTTTATTTCTCAACACATGAGATCAAAAGATGAATCAAGAGGAGGAAGACGGAGGAGCTAGCAACCATGGAGCTTTTCTTTTCTTCTCATGAGAAAGAGCAAGAGAGAGAGTGTGAAAAGAATTATGAGCTAAAGAAAATAACCATGGTTGCAATAATACACCAAAACATCATTACAAATCCTATCAAGATAAAGTTGATGGCTACATTGAAATAATCTTTATCATAATCCAAAAGAAAAAGAAAATGAAAAGAAGAGTGTAGACCTCTCTTGAAGGTCAATGGTCAACACGGTCAACCGGTCAACAAAGTCAAGAGAGGTCATGGTGGTCAAATGGTCAATGCAATTAGCCATCATAAAATTATCACTAAAAGGGTTAGTAAATGATGTCCACAGCTCATAATGGTTTCGACCAAACGAATTGCCAGAAACCCTAATGAGGCACCTCCTCCTTCATCGCTCTGGAAAACTGTATACACACCTGCATCCGCATTCCGTAGAATGCGGATGCACAAAAGGCAAAACAAATCCATCCGTGCAATACTAGGATCCGGTTTAAACCAAAGCCCACTAGTATTGCCTGCCCGAACACCACACGCACACAAGTGTACGTAAGTGATCGTAGCCCTGCCGTAAAACCATACGGCCTCTACACATTTTGCTCAGTGCAGGGAAACTCTCTGTGTGGGACTCTAAAGACTCGACACTACGCTGGCAGTGTGTTTAACCACAGACTGCAAGCGGCACTAGCTGTACGTAACGGTCCCCAGGTAGATGTCGATAAGAAGGCCGATGAGGTAAACCCATCCGAACTCCTACTGAGCCTGTATATGACAATCTCCGTACGGTCCGGTCTGTTCGTCTGATACATCGCATGGCGGGCCTAGAGGGCGGTAAACGTCAGTCCCCTAATAGCGGTACAAGTCGTGTCGGAGTGAAGCCCAGAACACCCGGTGATAACACTGGAAACCTACCAGTATATCTCGCTTGCCCTGGCCAGGGACTACTCGTGTAATGGCTCTCCTAGACACAGCGCGATGTCAACCCCCAATACCCGGAGAGATGAATCCTGTCTAACCGTCATTGCCTCCAAGTGCTTCGGGACTGCTCCCAACTACTACCTGTTTGCATGACTCAGTAGAGCCGTGGTAGGGCAGTAATCAAAGAACAGTGGGAACACACTCGAGGCGAAGTGACAGTGTGAAGTCAGCGGACTAAGCTGTACTCATGTCACCTGGGAACTGATAACTGACGATAGGTATAATACCAACCATCAGTTCCCGACGAGTCCTATCCAGTGTACTCGTAACCTAACGAGCACCCGCATACTATCTTAAGTACGGCGTACTGACGGCTGTGGACAGACCGTCTCCTGTGCTGGGATGAGAAGCGCATACGCTAGTCTACTCCGGAGTATCGATGCCCTGTCTAGATAATCCCACGACTAGGGACGTGTATAAGGATATGCTTGTGGATTACCCAGCCCCCACGAGTCTGATCGCCATCACAACGCCGGTAATCAAGCAAAGATCCTAAGGGCTCTACTAATGCGTATAAGTGATATAATAAAGAAACACACATGTACACATTAAAGCAGAGACAAACCAAGTAGCATACTACTATTTCGAGCAAGATTATCTATACAACTGTGAATATCCCAAGCTTCCATCAAGTAATATACATACTAGTATGATACAGTAATGGACTCTAGGGCATATACACTAACAGTATATACAGTCGCGGGGTTTTCCTGTAATTTATTATCGGATCGCTTTTTGAAGTTGGCAGTTTGCATTCCGTTTCGGCCATTTTTCTTTCTTCCATTCTTGGCTGAAATTCCTTTGATGGGAGGGGCTAATTTGTAAATGTGCAAATTAGCAAATTGGCGGGTGTTTTTTTTTGTGGTGGCTTTTTCTCCACTTGCTCATGAAGCTTCATGAGGCTTCTAGACTTGCTTTGTTTCAAGATTTGAATTGATGGAGATTGGATTGATTATGATTATGATGTGAGGTTCTTTTTTTGCTTACCATCATCCCTTGCTTTTCCTACACTCACCTCCCTTCATTACTTCCCTCCTCTCATTTTTGGCCGGACACAATTTTGGGGGTTGATGATTTTTGGGTGTGGGAAAATATTCATTCTCATTTGCTTGGATCAAAAATTCCAAAGCTCATCTCCATAGTTTTTCCTCCACATCTAAATGGCAACTTCATTAACCCCTCGAGACATAGCATTCTACACTCAGTCTACAGCAATCTTGGACACGTCGGCTAGCCAACTTCGTGCCCGAGTTGCTTCGGATGAAGCGGGAGCCCGTAAAAAGACTTCTCGATGTGGTGCCCTTCCGACGAGGAGATCGAGACCGGAGATTCCGCGAGGAGATCGGGATGGTGGCCGAAGACCGAAGGACACGGATCGCTCGGTATAGCTTTCTACCCTTTCTCCTGTTAAGTAGGTTAATGGTCCGATCCGGGTTTATAGTCCGCGGTAGCGCCGTTTTTTCTAGTTTGAAAAAGTTTTCGTTTCCTCATTTTGGCCTCGGACAGACGGCCGGGGCGCTCCCGTAGACATACAATTTATACTCTTTTTCGAGAACCCCAGTTTCGCAAATCGTGTAGTTTTCGGAAATATATTATTTTAATATTAAATTCCAAAAATAATATTTTATATTTTCTGAAATCTTACAATCTTCCCTTCTTAAAGAAATTAGGTCCCCGAATTTAAATTTAAACTTCCAAAATCTAAAACATTTCAATAATCAGCTCAAATCAACGGGGCTCCGAAATCACGGAAAATACAAAATAACACAGCGCGTCAGTGCGCATGAAAACGAGTACAAAACTCAAAATCGAACTCCGTCAAGCGCTATGCAAATCATCAGATCTGCACGCATATCATCAGAGTTACAATGGAGATACAGATCTCGAAATCCAATGCTGAAATTCAATATACACTAGTCAAATACTATAGTATGTATATAGTACGCATCCTTGAAAAATCTCTAAAAACTGATTAAATACATGCAAAAATCTTTTCTAAATCACCGTGTAATACGTAAATCACGGCACAAGTGACGGACGTTCATTTGTAAAGTAATAATATATGTCCATATATGTTTTGCTCAAATATACGTTCCGCCGTTTTTGAAATATTTTAAAAGGTTTTCCCTTGTAAACGTTCGTGTCACTCACGGACACATAGGAAATAGCGAGACTATAGCTCCTTTTTGTAACCTCTTGTTAACTTTTAATGCATGCAAAGTACTCAGGTACTGTCCTCAGATCAGTCCCGTTCGGCTACTATGTAACATAGTGCCCATCATGAAAACAAAGTGCTCAAGAGCAAAATCAGCCTCAAAAGGCGTATTCAGCAATCACGTGCGTATGGTGCGCACGGAAATCAAATCCAAATACAAGTGCTACGAACGTGCACGAAAGCAAAACTAAGTGCAACGGGTGTACACGAAAGCATCTGTCCAGTGCAACGGGTGTGCACGACAATAATATCAAGTGCATCTAGAGTGCACGAAATCTCAAACCAGTGCAACTAACATGCACGAATGAAAATCCCTATCGAGTTCATCCGGTATGCACAAAATCATATCTCATATCATGCGCTCAACATGCGCGAAAAATCCAATCAAGTGCATCTGACATGCACAAAAGAAATCTAAATCAAGTGCATCCAACATGCACAAATGAAATCTAAAACAAGGGCATCCAACATGCACGAGTACAATCTCACTCAAGTGCATCCGATGTGCACAAAATCCAATATCAAGCGCCTAATATGCGCAAAAATCCAACCCAAGCACGTCGGGTCTGTAAAAGCATATTGTGCAGTAGTATGCACGAAACGAACGACAAGTGCCAACGCGTACAAAACACAAATCTGGTAACACAAATGCTCAAAGACATAAATCGGGTGCAACCAAGGTACGGAGTATAAATCCAGTGCGACAAATCCACAAATACCCGTCCGGTGCAACAAATGCAAGAAATACAAATCTAGTGCAACTAACATACGAAATACGAATCTGGTACAGCAAATGCACAAAATATAAATCTGGTGCGACAATTGCACGAAATGAAAATCTAGTGCAACAAATGCACGAAATGCAAATCTAGTGCATCCAGTGCACGAAATACGAATACAGTGCATCCAGTGCATGAAATATGAATACAGTGCATCCAGTGCACGAAATATGAATACATAACTCAAATGCGTATAAAAGCAACACGAGTGTACTAAGGTGTATAAATAAAAAACGTGTGCAACTATGTGCACAAAACCGTATCAATGCACTGCAAGCGCATGCGAGCTATACCGAGTGCAAAAATCAAATCATCCGTATGAAATCCACGAAATCTTAAACACATGCTACGAAGGTACAAAATCGACATCAAATGCTATAGATATGCACAAATTGCAAATCAACACAACAGTATATAAAATATATATCAAGTACGATAACTATGCGCAAAATGTAAATACCCAGTAAGTGCAGCCATGGTGCACAAAAACAATATCATAAAACTCAATCATCAAAACTCAAATCCAAGCGACATAAGCATGATACTTGGATCACAAACGCAAATCGCAACAAATGACATTGAAGTACAAGTACACCTACTATACAATGTCGAAAAATGTATCGGTGCGCCCCAAAACCGGCAGAGCAAGAACATCCGCTTGCCTCCTACTCACGGTCTGGCATCCTCTGTCTCTGGGTCCTCGTCTTCTCTGTGGATTTACCAATCTCGCAATCCATCAGCTCATCGGCCCGGTCAGGTGTGCTAACGGGAACGATTCCGCTCTGGCACTTCTCTGGTCATCTCTCAGCCAAGTATTACGATCACTCGTAAAGCAGCACGTCACTGGCATCGGCCTCTGGCTCTCTAATACACGTCACACGTCTAAACCTCGGTGCTAATCTTATTGCAGCAGTGTCCTGGGAGGAACCTACTCAGGGTCTCTCCCAATCTCGCTTATGCCGAACTATACGGTGCCTGGTACTCTTGCATAATCTTTTCCCGTCTCCTAGACATCTGCGTTCTCTGCAAAACATTTCCTTAGGAACTGGCCGTATCCTAACGCCTCTGTATGCATATCAGATCTCTGACCTCGACGGGGAGTAGCAACCGCTCGTCAGCATCTCGCATGAACCTCTGGCTCCCACTTGTCTTTATCATCGTCCACTTCGACGTCACGTCATGCTATCTGCTTACTGCAATTGTTCTCAGATACAGTCAATCCGGAGTCTCTCACACAGACTCGAAATCATGAACTCAGTATCTTCATCACTCTGTAGAAGATCTCTAGCCGAACACGTCCTCGGAAACTCGTCCCAACCATCAGAGGAATACTCAATACTCGTCCGTCCTCGATCAACTCACTACGCATCTGGATGAGGTCCTCTATCCGTAGCTGGTTAGGTTGCTGATCTCTTATCATATGATATCTGGACGACGTCCAATCTTTCGATCGAGTCATCTAGGTCCTAAAATTTCTCGAAAGCTCAACACCTGAGCACAGTCTAAAAATATCTGGTACATACCGCAGTACCTCTGGACCAACCGTAGAAGGAAAACCCAAGCCTCACTGATGGCACCGCTAAACTGCCATAAACCCTAAGGTTCAAAAGTGGTTCCATGGTCATCATGTTGAGTTAGGGTTTCATTCTTCTAGAAGGTCCACAGAAACACTTGCATGTTCCTCCGAACACTTTAAATTTGGCAAAAATGGGTTTCTGACACTCGCTTCGAACTTTTAGCTTCTCCTAGCTGACATGTGAATACCCTTCATCCGCACACTAAAAAATGCCTCAATCTTCCAGGAAAGACGGTGCATCACGGTCATCTCTGGATCGGTCATCTCTAGACCTGAGTAAGACTCTCCACACTGGAAATCTTCAACTCAACTGGGCCTGCGTCGGCGCATTTATCTGACGAATCACCTTCGTCTCTCAACTCGGAATAGACTAGCTATCAACTATCGCATCTCTGCCTGGAAGCTCCAGCGATCTCAGCTCGTAAGCTCTGGAAGCGACATCCTATCAATCTCAGCAATAGCCGGGTCATCTGTCTGCACGGTAGACGACATCGCAATCTCTGAGGTATGTTGTACATCAACAACCCTCTCACACTGGCAGCCTATATAAATGGCCTGATCATCTGGTGCAATGCCAAACACTCGCTTCAGGTAGAAGGTCACAACACAAACGCTAACTCGAGATGTTCCCGTGTCACCAGAAAACACGATGGTCAGTCCTCGTAGCAGACGAGCTCGCCCTGACTACAACACTAGCAGCAGCTCAATTTGCGCTCAAACATGGTGATAGGAACCTCAAGTGTGCATCGACGAAAACAGATCAAGGGCATGAAAGGAAATGACAGATCCAGAATGGATACATGATCATAAGAAGGAACAACATCAAAGAGGGTATGATCATGGAAACAAATATAATCAATGATCTTAAATGGATGTATGATCAAGAGAACAACGAGAATCACAGGTCTCAAAATATGTACATTCTAAGTTTCTTAAGTGGAGTATCGTATCGTAAATATGCCGCGGAACATACGTACGGTACGTTACTCTACTCAAGCTACCTACTCCATCAATCAGGGTCAACCTATGAAACGAAAGTTCGGGTCTAATACCCCCCCCGTTCAAGTCTAAGTTCCGTAAGGTCAAGCCTAGGTTCCGAAATACATACCCGCCCTAGACTCCGCATAGTCAACCATAGACTCGAACCAAGGTTAAACCTAGTGCTCTGATACCAACTTTGTCACGACCGAAATATTAACTCATGACCAGCACTTAAATCACGCAACGTCTAAAGGTGTAACGTAATTCAAGTAAGCTGAAACCCAGAAATCCAAACCTTTTTAAGAAAATAAAGGTATAATGAAATCAAGTTTTCTTAATGCATAGAAAAGGAACATGAAAATGCAGGTGAAATTTGCTAGTTTGAAAACGTGTTTCGTCTTTTAAAAAATTTTGGCAGCACCTCCTTTGTATATTTTGATCCAAAACCATAAATACATAACAAGAATAATGGCATCCCCAAGCGGGAGCTAGCTCTTCGCCAACCGGCGGATCACAACCACGCAATGCAGTAAATATAAATATACGATGCCCAATGGCGAAGATCACCACAAAGATAAAGAAATAAGCAAGACATCAACCCAAAACGCGAACATAAAACCCATCGCTCATGTCTCGCAACTACAAGTCTCACTAAGTCTCATTATTTATACAAATGCTAGTTTGATTGATAGAGTTAACTAGATACAATATGAAATATAAATACAAGAGTGGGTACGATACAAATGTCCCACCTACCAAAGCAATCACCCGAAAGTAACTGTGTGCCAGCAATGCCGCTACTGATCCATGCGGTCAACCTGCAAGAACTGTGGCACAACAGGGGTGAGTTGCCAACTCGTGAGTAGACAAATATCGACAAGTAGAAATTGAATAAACAACGACTTCTAGGTCAACTATATCACAAAGGTAAAACCATGATATCTAGGGTGACCGGGTCTGTATATGTGCCAACACTAATATCAATATCAATCAGCATGTGGATATCATCCAATAATATAATCAATATATGCATGCATCATAAAAGCATGTGCATGAAAGTATGAGGATATAAATCAACGTGTGTCCCTCGCGACACATCAAAAATCATGGAACCTGGGTGTCCAGCATCGACACCCAAAAACATCATGAAACCCGTGTCCAGCATCGACACGTAAATCCTCATATCTCGGGCTTCGTCATTCCGGATCGGCCCTCGGGCTCCGTCAGTCCGGATCGGCCCATCTCATCTCTCGACTCCGGTCGGTATCCTCCGGATATCCGCCGAGCCTAAATACTATCACCGGTAGGTAGTAGTCCCTCTGCCAGGCTCACCGTCTACTGCACAGCAATCCGTTCTCGCCTCGGGGTACCATACCAGGTTTACCATGTACCCGCAATCGGCCTCATCCAGTTCCTCGAATCGGGTTTCACATGTCATACGTCTTGGAATCGAGAAAATGCATGGTGGACGCACTGAAATATCATATTAAGAGAAACCGGGTTTTTAAGACAGTACATGCTTTCTTTCGAAATAGCCACGGTTCTCAAATCCAGAAATCTCATGAAAAAAACATATCTCAATGCGTGTAATCATAAGGTATGATGTATGCGATATATAACAGAAATGTAAGCATATCCGTATATCATGCAACATGGAATAGTAATATGCACATATCGAGGGAAAACCGCTCTTTTAAATGAATCCAGTTTTTAAAATATATCATGCGGTTTCCAAATCTCCAAAATCGAATGCAATATCGTATAAAGGCGCATATGTGTATATACGCAAGTATGGACGTACAAATGTGTATGTCCGCAAGTATGGGTGTACAATATGTATGCACACAAGTATGGTGTACAATATGTATGTACGCACGTATGGTGTACAATATGTATGTACGCACGTATGGTGTACAATTTGTATGTTGTTAGTTATATGTATGTCCAAGAGGCCATTACTATACATAGGATGTATATTGTAGTGGATGCTTGGACATATATAGGGATGACTTTCTTGCTCGATATGATAGTATGCTATCTGGTTACTCTTTACCTTAACGTGTACACTGATTGTCTCTCTGTTACATGTTGGTAAAGCCCTTAGGATGTGTACTTGACTACCTGGACTATGATGCGGATCATACTAGTGGGGACATGGTAGTCCATAAGTACATCCTTCAAGGTCCCTAGTCATGGGTGTATCGAGACGGTGTATCGATATACCAGAGTAGACTAGCGTATACCTTCTCGACCCATACAGATGGACGATGGATGATCCCATATCCATTGGTGTTTGACATCAGAGATGATATACGGGTGCTCAGTGGAGACTGGGTACACTGGACGGACTCGCTGAGAACTCCCAAATGGTATTATACCTTACGTTAGATGGCAGTTCTCTGGTGACACTGGTACAGGTTAGTCTGTAGACCCGAGATCGTCATAGAGTCTTGTGTGGTTCCCACTGTGCTTTGATTTCCACCTTACCACGTCCAAGAGGGCGTGCAAAATGGTGGTTTTTGGGTACTGTCCCGAATCACATAGAGGCAATAAGCGATAGGAGGGGATTCGTCTCTCCCGGTATAGGGAGTTGATGTTGCGCTGTGTCTGATTGGCTATAACCGGAAATCCCTGGCCAGGGTTGCTGAGATTTACTGGTAAGTGTTACCAGTAGTTTCTCGAACTGTTATAGACCTCATATCGACACGACTTATCGAGCTACTGGGGTCTGACGTGTAGGGTTCCTAGGCACTCTTAAGAGGTCTCACAAGGCATCGATCATGCCAAATTAAAATTTTAACGGTGCCGAGAAACCCGACTACGGATCGTTTGCTAGAAATCTAGGCGAAAAAGAAATCTAGTTAACACTTAACAAAAAGTTTAACGGAAATACAACCTTTGTAGATCCGGTGCTCCACCTCCATAGCTTCGCAACGAAGTCCCCTCGGCTGTCCAAATCAAATCCGGGCTCTAGCGTCGGCTTCATCGGAGAATGGACGGGCTAGGTCGTCGACGACGTGCCGAAGATGATCTACGTCGAAGCATCACTAGATCAAGCTCCACCTTCACCTAGTCTTGAAAACTTGTGAAGGAAACACACTCTACTACTTGGCAAGAGGTAGAGGATGAAGAAATAGGAAGTGGGTAGACTTTAGTTTTGGATTTCTCACTCTAATTCATCAATCACCATTGATGAAGTCAAGGTTTCTTCTTTGTTTCAAGGAAGAAGAAGAAGAAGAAGAATATTATGATATCATAAGTTAAATTAAAATGAAAAGTAAAAAGAATACTTATCATCATTGAACCATGGTCAAGTGTAGAGAATAAATCATGGTTAGTGGGATGGTTAGGGTTAAGCATGAGACAAAATGGTCACTTGGTCAAAGTCTTCATGAAGCTTCATGAACAAAACAAAAGAAGCCACCATTTTCTCATTTGCTTTTCATTTTCCAAAATGAATAAATGAATAAATAAATAGATATGAAAATGTAAACCCTAACCATTACATAACCATGGTTTAAACTTTACACAAAACACAAGTAAACATGTATCATCAAACATGATACAATTAAGTGCACAAAAATCATATCGCATATGCAATGCGCACACCCGAGTGAGAAAATCCATTTAAAGTGAACCGATACTAGTTAGTGCAAAGTAATATATCAAATATATAATTATGCATTAAATCATTAAATCAACTCTTGATTTAACGATCCGGTCATATCGCATATAACCGGCTAGTATCCAATGTATCGGCTTATCGAATCAATCCTTGATTCGATAATTAGGTTATATCTCATACAACCATTCGACACATTGATCGCGAGAATGAAATACGGTATCACATACACGCATTACTCTCGGTCCCGTACATATCTCATATGCGCTCCTATTTCGTTTCGCTTGAGCCAGGAAACCTCTGTGTAGGACTCTAAAGACTCGTCAATACGCCGGCAGCGGATGATGATCATATCAAACATCCACAAGCCGCAAGCGGTCTGCTAAACATAACGGCCACCCGGGTATTGAGCGATCTGAAGATCGACGAGCAAGCCCGCTCACACTCCAGTGAATCCGACCAGTAACACTACCGTACAGTCCGGTCTGATCGTCTGATATGTCGCATATCTCGCCTAGGGGTGGTAAACGTCAGACCCCAATAGTTCGATAAGTCGTGTCGATATGAGGCTCATAACGGGTCGAGAAACTACTGGTAACACTTACCAGCAATTCTCTGAGCAGCCCTGGCCAGGGACTTCCTGTTATAGCCAATCGAACACAGTGCAACATCAACTCCCTATACCGGGAGAGACGAATCCCCTCCTATCGCTCATTGCCTCCATGTGACTCGGGACTGTACCCAAAAACCACCATTTTGCATGCCCTCTTGGACGTGGTAAGATGGAAATCAAAGCACAGTGGGAACCACACAAGACTCTATGACGATCTCGGGACAACAGACTACTCTGTACCAGTGTCACCAGAGAACTGCCATCTGACGTGAGGTATAATACCATCTGGGAGTTCTCGGCGAGTCCGTCCAGTGTACCCAGTCTCTACTGAGCACCCGTATAACATCTCTGATGTCAAACACCAATGGATATGGGATCGTCCATCGCCCATCTGTATGGGTCGAGAAGGTACATGCTAGTCTACTCTGGTATATCGATGCCCCGTCTCGATACACCCACGACTAGGGACTTTGAAGGATGTACTTATGGACTACCATGTCCCCACTAGTATGATCCGCATCATAGTCCAGGTAGTCAAGTACAGATCCTAAGGGCTTTACCAACATGTAACAGAGAGACAATCAGTGTACACGTTAAGGTAAAAATCAACCAGATAGCATACTATCATGTCGAGCAAGAAAGTCCTCCCTATATATGTCCCAGCATCCACTACAATATACATCCTATGTATAGTAATGGCCTCTAGGGCATACATATAACTAACAATCTCCAACTTGCACTAGGGCCATCTGATAGCAGTGGTTGTAGTATCTCATACTCAACCATCCCATAAAAGTCTCTCACTGGGAACAGGCCTTTGTGAGTGGATCCGCTGTGTTGTCCTCTGAGTCTTCTCTCCTAACCTCGATCTCCCTGGAGATCAACTATCTCCATGATCAGGTGATACTGCCTTAGAATATGTCTGGATCACTGATGGGACCTGTGTTCCTTGGCATAAGCCACAACTCCATTGTCACACAATAGGAGGAACATAGTTCATCTCATGAACCAATATACACCCAGACTGCCTCTTTGGTAGCATCTTAAGTAGCGATGTATCTAGCCTTTATCGTCTAGTATGTCACGGTATCTAGATTGGAACTCTTCCACCATACCGTCCCTTTACTGAGGGTAAAGACAATGCCTGTGACTGACACTCAGTCGTCTTTATCACCCTGGAACACTTCCAGTGATTCTCCTCAGGATCGATTGATACCATCTCACTACAACTAGTGAGAATCCTAACATCCAATTAGATCTATCTCATAGATCCAAAACCCAGGATTTAGGAGGTATCATCTTGATCCTATGTGGAGAATCCTTGTGATAAGCGGAGATCGACCGAGCGTAGCATAGGAAACTCCTTCCCTATCAAGAGTATGTCATCCACGTACTCTACGAGGATCGTCATCATACTCCCTACTACCTTTTTGTTTATACAAGGTTCATCTACCATTTTGATGATGTCAAACTCTTTGACTACTTCATCAAAACAGATGTTCCAACTCCGCGATGCCTGCTTTATCCTATAAAGCATCTTGCACACGTTTCCGCTGCTCCCACTGTCTACGAGGCCTTCTGGCTGTGTACTTATAGACGCACTCTTCTAAAACATCATTTAGAAAAGCAGTCAAGACACCCAACCACCAGATATCGTAGTCATGGTATGTAGCCGTGGTAAGTAGGATCTGGATGGACTTAAGCATAGCTACTTGAAAAGGTTTCATCATTATCCACGCTTGGTCGATGACGAAAACCTTTAACAAGTCCAGCTTTGAAAGTCTCAACTTTTCCATGTACACCAAGTAATCTTCTCAAGATATACTTGCTCCTGATGGGGATTTAACCCTTCAGATATAGCAACCAAAGTCCATACTTTGTTGGTGTATAAGGATTCCATCTCAGATCACTAAGCATCCAGCCATTCTTACAGAGTCGTCACTCTCGATGGCCTGCTCGAAACTAGTTGGGTCATCATCTCATGATGCAATCCTCGCTCCCACTGTCATAGAGAAACCGAAGTATCTCTCAGGTGGGTGGGAACCCTACTAGATCGGCGGAGAGGCTGGGGTTCGTTGGTATCTACTGAATCCTTTGGTTCTATCAAATCATCAGCTGCAGTTTGTATAGCTGGAACCTTTCCAGTTCTACATAACTGACCTTGTCTCGAGCTTGTCCGGATTATGCTTTTCAGACATAGGCTGGACAACCCCAAATCTCAACTAACTTGAGAGATGGGCTCTTCCCTTATCATATCAAATATGAAGTGGTAGGCAACTGATTTGATTTGAACCCTATTCAATAGGTATGCAGCTTCTCAAGTGCATAACTCCCAAAAAGGAAATAGGTAACTCAGTAGTACTCATCATAGAGCACACCTTATCATATAGGGTGAGATAGCTCCGCCCCGATATACCATCGTGCAATGGTGTATACGGAGGAGTAATGCTGAGAGAGAATCTCATTCTCCTTTAGAATAGTCCAGTAATTCCGTGCTCAAGTATTCTCCTCCTTGATCTCATCAAAGGATATAATACTTATACCCATATTTTGGTTCTCTACTTCTAGCTTATATTCTGAGAATATCTCAAAAGGTTCGGACTCATGTTTCAACAGGAACATTTGACTGAATCTTGAGAGATTATCAGAGAATATAATGAAGTATAAAGAACCAATCTTGGCATGTGTAGACAGGGGACCTACATACATCAACATGTATCATTCCAAGAGTTCACTAACTCTTTCTCTGTTTCCAATAAACGGAGCTATGGTCATCTTATCTTTGTGACATGACTGGCGAGTTTCACAAGATGTAAATTCAAACTGATTTAAATATACATCTATATGTAACTCTTGCCAGTCGGGTCGCATTGATCTGACCTAGTCTACAATACCTTAAGAAGGATCCGTTCATTTCTGAACTTTTCTTCTTGTGTGTGTTCTGTATACAAAGAACTGTGGTTTGATTTAGAACATTAATGCTTTTAGATAACGTGCCTGAACCGATCAACTTTTGATATAGGAAATTTTCAAAACATTATCCAACAATACAAAATTTTATCATTTCTTTACTGATAAAGAGTCTGATATGATTTTGTATATCAGGTTCGGTATCTAATAACATTCGTTCAGAATCAATGTATTGGTAATACAGGGTGACAGTGACCAACAGACTTGGCTGCAACTCTTGCCCCGTTTTCTGCCTCATGAAACTTATCACCCGTTCTCAGTTCTCTACCTTTCTGTAGCCCTATGTAACATATTACATATCTGGGATCCTGATCTGGTATCATATACCCAGGACGTAAAGGATACTGAGAAACAGTTCTATATAATGAACACACCCGAAGATGATGCATCATCATGCACTCTCCTCGTTTGGGCGGCACGGGAAATCTGGTATTCCCCAATTTCCTGCTCTGTCTTATAACAATTATAAGGTGGAGCGGGACCAACGTTCCCCAGCTCAGTATAACAAGCGGGTTCGGTCAATAATCCGTATTATTATCTTGATTAAGGCGTGATATGGTCGCTACCTGGAGAGAGAGAGAAGAAAACACTCAGCGTGCGCTCTGTCAAGAATAGATTGGTTTTTATTTTATCTAATCAGGATGGCTCCCACTGCTTTTTATCAAATCTTCCTTCAAACCCTAAAAGGAAAGACTAGCCGGGATTAATTACACACTACAAGTTCGCCAATCTTTCAGCCAGGCCAGTGTCGGTACTTTGAGGGAGGTCCCCCGTGCTTTCGCACGAACCTAATTAATGTAAATCTCATTTTCCCAGAGGCGTAACCCCGTTAACACCTTTCTAGACACCTACTTGATCGGCTAATTGTAATGTATAAAACTCTCCCAGGAGTAACACTTACTCGCAGCGGGTATCGGGATCCAACTATCTCATAGAAGGTATGCAATCTCATTGCAAATCTCAACACTTGAAATTCCCGATAATATTTTGCCCCTAGCAGCTATATGACCTTAACATAGTCAACAAATCATAAGTGCTAGTCAAGTTCAACCCGTCATTTCCCGATTGAATTAAACCCACCCGCACGACCCTTAACATAGTCAACAAAGTCGCACGACTACCCTAATCCAATCACATCATATGCTTATGCAGATAAGCACTAATTAGCTACCGCACACTACGCCTTAACATAGTCAACAAACGTAGCACGAATACTAACCAGTACTTATCTGAAATGACGGAGGGCTACGACAGGTTTTTCTGAAAACCTATTGCGTAATGAACTTGATATCTTTGTAGAATCAAATGATTTTTAAAATGGAGTGCTTTTGAGGCTTTTCCAGTTTTGCTAAAGGAGTCACTCCCGGTGAAGGGATCGTCGGTCCTTTCCTCGTCGAATGAGGTGCGGGATATATCATATATATCACTGTGCAAAGCAAAAACACTTAAAAGCAATCAAAAGACAAACCGAGTGTGTAGCATCTGCCAGTTATTGCTAAAGGAGTCACTCCCGGTGAAGGGATCTCGGTCCTTTCCTTATCGAATAAGGTGCAGGATATATCATATATACCTCTGTGCAAAGCAAGAACTGTAGCTACCTGTTTTATTTTGAAATTCGATTCTACAACATCTTAGGTTTCTTTTAATTCATTAATCACATTAATGAAGTCCCATCATTTAAGTACCTAAACATCACAGATAAATACGACGTACACTTATGCCATCCGCATTCGCCTCGATGTCCCCTCGTGCACCGTTAGGTTAGGTAACTAACGGCAGAGCGGGGCAGGGCTAGTGCGGGTGTAAAACATAAGTAACGTCTATATAATATATCATATATACTATATACTGTATCTATCACAGAACATCACATGATCACATCACAGATATCGCAGCAGAAGAAACATATGAAATATTGGATATACTAGGACGTCCGTGTTTTCAATACGAGCCAGTATAAAACACGGATTCCACGGTCGCGATGAATAGCCAAACCCACACCCCTAGACCCCTACGAGAGCGGCAAGCAACCCTACCAATTCTGGAGTTAGGAGGCCCGGACTCGACTCCTCGAGTTGGTCTCCCACTGGACTCCAGAACCCGGTTACTTGTGCTCCCCTCCTTGGGTCTATCCTAGTGCGGAAAAGTAAATAATATACAAACGGTGACAACTTCCGCAACCTGGAAGCGCCCCAATAAAAGAATATTACATACAAGTTTTTACATGAATGAAAATGAAAAACACTCATCTCACATAAAAAAACCCCGGCTATTCAAACACGACGATCCAATATAACATATCCAGCAACACATAACATCACATGTCATCAACGTAAGTAAACATGCGTATCCCAATTGTCGTTGACATATAGCAACGAAACCGGCGATATCACATATTACACTTACGGTCACAGAAAAGAAAGTGTAAAACTACAACAGTTGGAATCCGCAACCACCTCAGACATCGCATGCCTGACCAAATGAATACCCTAGACATCGCATGCCTAACAGTTATAAACCCCGCATTTTAGTCTCATTATCGAAAACACTTTTCAATATCGAGTCGGGCAATTCAACAAGATTCCCGACAGTCTGATCGAATACTCGTCGCAAACTTTAGTAGGCGGCCGCACCCCCGATACCGTCGACGAAGTGCACCAAGGCGGAACACCGCTGCCGCGAGCACCCGAACGGATGCTTTCGGCGACGGGGTTCTCCTACAGTCACTTGGTCGGGGCTATGGGGCGAGGCTGTCTATTAAGTTTACCCGACGAGTATCCGCGTACGCTACATGATTGCGACGGACTTTTGATCACATCAAAATTCCGTGGCAACCGATCAAGTGAGACTAAAGTGCTACGTTTATAACATTCATTTAGTTATCTCATAACTTGTTGTGAATTCCAATTATTGTATCCCATTCCGAATAAATAGAAAATGTTAAACTTTCCGATCGAACAATCGAACACCCAAGTTTTCCCGATACAGATCAACACATGAAATAAGTCTAACAACATTCAGTTCGTGCCTCAGTACCAACGGTCCAGCCGTAGAAAGGTCAAGCCAACGCCTCACATGTGGCACGCCGTACTGCCCCAAACCCGAAGGTTCAAAGGGCAGTTCAAGACGGTCACATAATCGAGTTAAGGTTTGTTGTCTTCTAGAGGGTCCATCAAGTTACTTGCACTACTTAGAACGTCGTAAAACTGCGGAAAAATCCAACACTTGGAAATTTCCCGACAGGGGAAAAATTGGGTATTTATATCCGGTCGAACTTTTTAACATATTCTAAAATTTATCCGGAAAGCCAAATAGACAAAATTTGATAACCCGATCGAAACTCCGAATCCCCAAAACAACTGCAGAAAATTCAACTCTTGAATAAATATTAAAAAATTCCAGAAAATCCAGCACCAGAAATAATGAATTACAGTACAAACAGTGAATGATGATGTCAACAACATGCCGCGGAACCGTCGCAGAAGCTGGGCTTCTGCCGCGGTTCCGCCGCCGTTTAAATGAATCATGGGCCTGAGTTTTTACCGTAATCCTTAGAATTGTTTACTGAATTTTCTAGACATTTTTAATACACAAAAATCCACATTTTTAAAATCTGGACAGAGAGCATGTTTTGTGATGGGTTTCGTGTTCGTTCGGAGTTCAAAATCCGTCTAGACTTCGCCTAAGGCTCTAGCTAGGCTCTGATACCACTGTAGGGTTCCTAGGCACTCTCAAGAGGTCTCACAAGGCATCGATCATGCCAAATTAAAATTTTAACGGTGCCGAGAAACCCGACTACGGATCGTTTGCTAGAAATCTAGGCGAAAAAGAAATCTAGTTAACACTTAACTAAAAGTTTAACGGAAATACAACCTTTGTAGATCCGGTGCTCCACCTCCATAGCTCCGCAACGAAGTCCCCTCGGCTGTCCAAATCAAATCCGGGCTCTAGCGTCGGCTTCATCGGAGAATGGACGGGCTAGGTCGTCGACGATGTGCCGAAGATGATCTACGTCGAAGCATCACTAGATCAAGCTCCACCTTCACCTAGTCTTGAAAACTTGTGAAGGAAACACACTCTACTACTTGGCAAGAGGTAGAGGATGAAGAAATAGGAAGTGGGTAGACTTTAGTTTTGGATTTCTCACTCTAATTCATCAATCACCATTGATGAAGTCAAGGTTTCTTCTTTGGTTCAAGGAAGAAGAAGAAGAAGAAGAATATTATGATATCATAAGTTAAATTAAAATGAAAAGTAAAAAGAATACTTATCATCATTGAACCATGGTCAAGTGTAGAGAATAAATCATGGTTAGTGGGATGGTTAGGGTTAAGCATGAGACAAAATGGTCACTTGGTCAAAGTCTTCATGAAGCTTCATGAACAAAACAAAAGAAGCCACCATTTTCTCATTTGCTTTTCATTTTCCAAAATGAATAAATGAATAAATAAATAGATATGAAAATGTAAACCCTAACCATTACATAACCATGGTTTAAACTTTACACAAAACACAAGTAAACATGTATCATCAAACATGATACAATTAAGTGCACAAAAATCATATCGCATATGCAATGCGCACACCCGAGTGAGAAAATCCATTTAAAGTGAACCGATACTAGTTAGTGCAAAGTAATATATCAAATATATAATTATGCATTAAATCATTAAATCAACTCTTGATTTAACGATCCGGTCATATCGCATATAACCGGCTAGTATCCAATGTATCGGCTTATCGAATCAATCCTTGATTCGATAATTAGGTTATATCGCATACAACCATTCGACACATTGATCGCGAGAATGAAATATGGTATCACATACACGCATTACTCTCGGTCCCGCACATATTTCATATGCGCTCCTATTTCGTTTCGCTTGAGCCAGGAAACCTCTGTGTAGGACTCTAAAGACTCGTCAATACGCCGGCAGCGGATGATGATCATATCAAACATCCACAAGCCGCAAGCGGTCTGCTAAACGTAATGGCCACCCGGGTATTGAGCGATCTGAAGATCGACGAGCAAGCCCGCTCACACTCCAGTGAATCCGACCAGTAACACTACCGTACAGTCCGGTCTGATCGTCTGATATGTCGCATATCTCGCCTAGGGGTGGTAAACGTCAGACCCCAATAGTTCGATAAGTCGTGTCGATATGAGGCTCATAACGGGTCGAGAAACTACTGGTAACACTTACCAGCAATTCTCTGAGCAGCCCTGGCCAGGGACTTCCTGTTATAGCCAATCGAACACAGTGCAACATCAACTCCCTATACCGGGAGAGACGAATCCCCTCCTATCGCTCATTGCCTCCATGTGACTCGGGACTGTACCCAAAAACCACCGTTTTGCACGCCCTCTTGGACGTGGTAAGATGAAATCAAAGCACAGTGGGAACCACACAAGACTCTATGACGATCTCGGGTCAACAGACTACTCTGTACCAGTGTCATCAGAGAACTGCCGTCTGACGTGAGGTATAATACCATCTGGGAGTTCTCGGCGAGTCCGTCCAGTGTACCCAGTCTCTACTGAGCACCCGTATAACATCTCTGATGTCAAACACCAATGGATATGGGATCATCCATCGCCCATCTGTATGGGTCGAGAAGGTACACGCTAGTCTACTCTGGTATATCATCGCCCATCTGTATGGGTCGAGGATGTACTTATGGACTACCATGTCCCCACTAGTATGATCCACATCATAGTCCAGGTAGTCAAGTACAGATCCTAAGGGCTTTACCAACATGTAACAGAGAGACAATCAGTGTACACGTTAAGGTAAAGATCAACCAGATAGCATACTATCATGTCGAGCAAGAAAGTCTTCCCTATATATGTCCCAGCATCCACTACAATATACATCCTATGTATAGTAATGGCCTCTAGGGCATACATATAACTAACATGACGTTTACCACCCCTAGGCAAGATATGCGACATATCAGACGACGAGACCGGACTGTACGGTAAGTGTTACTGGTTGGATTCACAGGAGTGTGAGCGGGCTTGCTCGTTGATCTTCTGATCGCTCAATACCCGGGTGGCCGTTACGTTTAGCAGACCGCTTGCGGCTTGTGGGTGTTTGATATGATCATCACCTGCTGCCGGCGTATTGACGAGTCTTTAGAGTCCTACACAGAGGTTTCCTGGCTCAAGCAAAACGAAATAGGAGCGCATATGAGATATGTGCGGGACCGAGAATAATGCGTGTATGTGATACCGTATTCTATTATCGCGATGAATGTATCGATTGGTTGTATGCGATATAACCTAGTTATCGAATCGAGGATTGATTCGATAAGTCGATACATTGGGTATTAGTCGGTCATATGCGATATGACCGGATCGTTAAATCAAGTATTGATTTAATGATTTAATGTATAATTATATATTTGATATATTTATTTACATTAACTAGTATTGGTTCACTTAAGATGGATTTTCTCACTTGATGTGCACATTGTATATATGATATAGTTTTGTGCACTAGTTTGTATCATGTTTGATGATACATGCAAACTTGGGTGTGTATGGTTAAATCATGATTAAGTTAATGGTTAGGGTTTGATTTACTTATTTATTTATTTCTTTTCATTTATTTTTGGACAAGAAATGAAATGGTTGCTTCTTTTGTTTTTTGTTGAAACTTCATGAAGCTTTGAATAAGTAACCATTTTGTTTTATCCTTAAAACCTAACCATTACCTTAACTAGGGTTTGCTCTCTACATGAGTTATCTTCACCCATGGTTGCAATATGATAAGGCATCACTTGAGTTTCTATTATTGATGATTCATTAATATTCTTTTCATTCTTCTTCATCTTTTTCATGAGTTGAAGAAAGCTAGCTAGAAAATTCTAAGTGATGAATCCAAGTGAGAAATCAAAATCCAAAGCGAACCCACTTCCTATTTCTTCATCCTCTACCACTTGCCATATTGTATAGGGTGTTTTCTTCACAAGTTTCATGAGCTAGTGAAGATGGAGCTTGAGTTAGAGTTGCCTCGACGTAGATCATCTTCGGCATCGAAGTCAACGACCTAGCCCGCTCATTTCTCCGACGAAACCATCGCTAGAGTCCGGGATCCTGGTGATCGCAGCGAAGGGACGTCTTCACGGAGCTAAAGAAGTGGAGGACCGGATCTACAAAGGTTGTATTTCCATTCACTTTCTAGTAAACTTGTTTACTTGTATAGTTTTCGCCTAATCTCTAGTTAACGATCTAGTTTAGGGTTTCTCGGCACCGGAAAATTTTAATTTGGCATGGTTGATGCCTTGTGGAACCTCTTGTGTGTGCCTAGGAACCCTACAGTAGTATCAGAGCCTAGCTAGGGCCTTAGGCGTATGTGTAGACGATGTTAGAAACCCGATCGAATCCCGAAACCCTAACTCAAACCCTTCTCTATACATTTTCTAAAAATGTGGATTTTTGTGAATTAAAAATGCTCAGAAAATAGAGCCAGAAATTCTAAAAGTTACTGCAGAAAACGAACCCCTAACTCCACTAAATCGCCGCGGAACCGCGCCCTTACCCTGCTATTGGCGGCGGTTCCGCGGCCATATGTACTGATTAGGGATTCATTTTTATACAGTAATGCCCGTATCTGTTTCCTCTGTTCTCTAGGAATTTTTAATCTGAACTCAAGAGTTGAGTTTTCTGGGTTGTATTGGGAGTTTGTAGATTCGATCGGATTGTCTAATTTTGTCTGTGTTTTTCCGGGTAATTTTAGAATATGTTAAAAAGTTCGACCGGATATAAATACCCAATTTTTCCCCTGTCAGGAAATTTCCAAGTGTTGGATTTTTTCGTGGTTTAAAGACGTTTTAAGTAGTGCAAGTAACGCGATGGACCCTCTAGAAGACAACAAACCTTAACTCGATTATGTGACCGTCTTGAATTGCCCTTTGAACCTTAGGGTTTGGGGCAGTACGGCGTGCCACATGTGAGGCATTGGCTTGACCCTTCTACGGCTGGACCGTCTGTACTGTGGCATGAAGTGAATGTTTTTAAACTTATTTCATGTGTTGAGCTGTTCCGGGAAACCATGGGTGTTTGATTGTTCGATCGAAAAGTTTAACATTTTCTATTTATCTGGAATGTGATACAATATTTGGAATCCACAAGTAGTTATGAGATAACTGAATGAATGTTATAAACATAGCTGTTTAGTCTCACTTGATCGGTTGCCACGGAATTTTGATACGATCAAAAGTCCGTCGCAATCGCGTAGCATACGTGGATACTCGCCGGTAAACTTAATAGATAGCCACGCCCCATAGCCCCGACCAAGTGACTGTAGGAGAACCCCGACGCCGAAAGCATCCGTTCGGGTGCTCGCGGCAGCGGTGTTCCGCCTTGGTGCACTTCGTCGACGGTATCGGGGGTGCGGCCGTCTACTGAAGTTTGCAACGAGTATTCGGTCAGGATGCCGGGAATCTTGTTGAATTGCCCGACTAGATATTGAAAAGAGTTTTCGATAAATGAGACTAAAATGCGGGGTTTATAATTGTTAGGCATGCGATGTCTAAGTAATTCATTTGATTAAGCATGCGATGTCTAAGGAGGTTGCGGATTCCAACTGTTGTAGTTTTACACTTTCTTTTCTGCGACCATAAGTGTAATATGTGATATCGCCGGTTTCGTTGCTATATGTCAACGGCAATTGGGATGGGCATATTTACTTACGTTGATGACATGTGATGTTATGTGTTGCTGGATATGTTATATTGGATCGTCGTGTTTGAATAGCCGGGTTTTTTTTTTGTGAGATGAGTGTTTTTCTTTTTCATTCATGTAAAAACTTGTATGTAATATTCTTTTATTGGGGCACTTCCAGGTTACGGAAGATGTCACCTTTTGTATATTATTTACTTTTCCGCACTAGGATAGACCCAAGGAAGAAGGCACAAGTAACCGGGTTCTGGAGTCTAGTGGGAGACCAACTCGAGGAGTCGAATCCGGTCTCCTAACTCTAGAATTGGTAGGGTTGCTTGCCGCTCTCGTAGGGGTCTAGGGGTGTGGGTTTGGCTATTCATTGCGACTGTGGAATCCGTATTTTATACTGGCTCGTATTGAAAACACGGACGTCCTAGTATATCCAATGTTTCATATGATTCTTCTGCTGCGATATCTGTGATGTGATCATGTGATATATTCAGATAGATATTGTATATAGTATATATGATATATTATATAAACGTTACTTATGTTTTACACCCGCGCTAGCCCTGCCCCGCTCTGCCGTTAGTTGCCTAACCTAACGATGCTCGAGGGGACATCGAGGCGAACACGGATGGCATAAGTGTACGTCGTATTTATCTGTGATGTTTAGGTGGACTTAACTGATGGGACTTCATTAATATGATTAATGAAAGAAAAAGAAACCTAAGATGTTGTGGAATTGAATTTCAAAATTAAAACAGGTAGCTACAGTTCTTGCTTTGCACAGCGGTATATATGATATATCCTGCACCTTATTCGATGAGGAAAGGGCCGACAATCCCTTCACCGGGAGTGACCCCTTTAGCAATAACTGGCAGATGCTACAACCCTCGGTTTGTCTTTTGATTGCTTTTAAGAGTTTTTGCTTTGCACAGTGATATATATGATATATCCCGCACCTTATTCGATGAGGAAAGGGCCGACGATCCCTTCACCGGGAGTGACCCCTTTAGCAAAACTAGAAAAGCCTCGAAAACACTCCATTTCAAAATCATTTGATTCTACAACGATATCAAGTTCATTACGCAATAGGTTTTCAGAAAAACCTATCATAGCCCTCCATCATTTCAGATAAGTAGTAGGTAGTATTCGTGCTGCGTTTGTTGGCCTTTGTCAAGGCGTAGTGTGCGGTAGCTAAGTAGTGCTTATCTGCTTATGCATATGATGCAGATTGGGTCAGGGTAGTCATACGACCTTGTTGGCCTTTGTCAAGGGTCGTGCTGGTAGGTTTAATTCAATCAAGAAATGACGGGTTGAACTTGACTAGCATCCTATGGTTTGTTGGCCTTTGTCAAGGTCATAGGAGGTTAGGGGCAAAAATTATCGGCAATTTCAAGTGTTGAAATTTGCAATGAGATTGCATATCTTCTATGAGATAGTTGGATCCCGATACCCGCTGCGAGTAAGAGTTACTCCTGGGAGAGTTTTATACATTACAATTAGCCGATCATGTAGGTGTCTAGAAAGGGGTTAACGAGGTTACGCCTCTGGGAAAACGAGGTTTACATTAATTAGTTTCGTGCGAAAGCACGGGGGACCTCCCTCAAAGTACCGACACTGGCCTGGCTGAAAGATTGGCGAACTTGTAATGTGTAATTAATCCCGGCTAGTCTTTCCTTTTAGGGTTTGAAGGAAGATTTGATAAAAACAGTGGGAGCCATCCTGATTAGATAAAATAATAACCAATTTTATCTTGCAAGAGCATACGTTGAGTGTTTTCTTCTCTCTTTCTCCTGGTAGCGACCATGTCACGCTATAATCAAGATAATAATACAGATGTATTGACCGAACCCGCTTGTTATACTGAGCTGGGGAACGTTGGTCCCGCTCCAATTTATAATTGTTATAAGACAGAGCAGGAACCTGGGGATTACCAGAATTCCCGTGCCGCCCAAACGAAGAAAGTGCATACTGATGCATCATCTTCGGGTGCGTTCATTTCATAGAACTGTTTCTCAGTATCCTTTACGTCCTGGGTATATGATGCCGGATCAGGATCCCGAATATGTAATCAGTTACATGGGCAACAGATAGGTAAAGAACTGAGAACGGGTGATAAGTTTCATGAGACAGAAAACGGTGCAAGTGTTGCAGCCAAGTCTGTTGGTCACTGTCACCCTGTATTACCAGTACATTGATTCTGAACGAATGTTATTAGATACCGAACCTGATATACAAAATCATATCAGTCTCTTTATCAGTAAAGAAAGGATAAAATTTTGTATTGTTGGATAATGTTTTGAACATTTCCTATATCAAAAGTTGATCGGTTCAGGTACGTTATCTAAAAGCATTAATGTTCTAAATCAAACTACAGTTCCTAGTATACAGAACACACACAAGAGGAAGAGTTCAGAAATGAACGAATTCTTCTTGAGGTATTGTAGACTAGGTCATATCAGTGCGACCCAACTAGCTAAGTTGCAAATAGATGCATATTTAAATCTGTTTGAATGTACATCTTGTGAAAAACTTGCCGGTCATGTCACAAAGATAAGATGACCACAGCTCTGTTTATTGGAAGCAGAGAAAGAGTTAGTGTACTCTTGGGACTGATACATGATGATGTATGAAGGTCCCCTATCTACACATGCCAAGACTGGTTCTTTGTACTTCATTACGTTCTCTGATGATCTCTTTAGATTCAGACATATGTTCTTGTTGAAACACAAGTCCGAACCTTTTGAGATATTCACAGAATATAAGTTAGAAGTAGAGAACCAAAACGGGTATAAGTATTATGTCCTTTGATGTGATCAAGGAGGACAATACTTGAGCACGGAATTCTTGGACTTTTCTAAAAGAGAATGAGATTCTCTCTCAGCATTACTCCTCCGTATACACCACAGCACTAGGTGTATCGGGGCGGAGCAATCACACCCTATATGATAAGGTGTGCTCTATGATGAGTACTACTGAGTTACCTGTTTCCTTTTGGGGGTTATGCACTTGAGAAGCTGCATACCTATTGAATTAGGTTCGAATCAGATCACAGCCTGCCACTCCATATGAGATATGGTATGGGAAGAGCCCATGTCTTAAGCTAGTTAAGATTTGGGGTTGACCGGCCTATGTCTAAAAGCAAAATCCGGACAAGCTCGAGGCAAGGACTGTAATGTAGAACTGGAAAGGTTCTAGCTATACAAACTACAGCAGTTGATTTGATAAAACCAAAGGATTCAATAGTCACCGACGAACCTCAGCCTCTCCGCCGATCTAGTAGGGTTCCTCACCCACCTGAGAGATACTTCGGTTTCTCTATGACAGTGGGAGCGAGGATTGCATCATGAGATGATGACCCAACTAGTTTCGAGCTGGCCATCAGGAGTGGGACTCTGTAAGAATGGCTGGATGCTTAGCGATCTGAGATGGAATCCTTATACACCAACAAAGTATGGACTTTGGTTGCTATATCTGAAGGGTTAAATCCCCATCAGGAGCAAGTATATCTTGAGAAGATTACTTGGTGTACATGGAAAAGTTGAGACTTTCAAAGCTAGACTTGTTAAAGGTTTGCATCATTGACCAGGTATGGATTATGTTGAAACCTTTTCTAAGGATCTATGTTTAACTCCATTCAGATCCTACTTGCCACGGCTACATACCATGACCATGATATCTGGTGGCTGGGTGTCATGACTGCTTTTCTAAATGATGTTTTGGAAGAGAGCGTCTATAAGTACACAGCCAGAGGGCCTTGTAGACAGTGGGAGCAGCGGAAACGTGTGCAAGATGTTTTATGTGAAAAAACAGGCATCGCGGAGTTGGAACATCTGTTTTGATGAGTTAGTCAAAGAGTTTTACATCATCAAAATGGTAGATGAACCTTGTATATACAAAAAGGTACTAGAGAGTATGGTAGTGATCCTCGTAGAGTACGTGGATGACATACTCTTGATAAGGAAGTAGTTTCCTATGCTACGCTCGATCAATCTCCGCTTATCACAAGGATTCTCCATATAGGATCAAAATGATACCTCCTAATCCCTGAGTTTTCATCTATGAGATAGATGCAATTGGATGTTAGGATTCTCACTAGTAGTAGTGAGAAGGTATCAATCAATCCAGGAGAGAATCACTGGAAAAGTTCCAGAGTGATAAGGACGACTGAATGTCAGTCACAGGAATTGTCTTTACCCTCAGTATAGGGACGGTATGTTGGAAGAGTTCCAAGCTAGATACCGTGGCATACTAGACGATAAAGGCTGGATACATCGCTACTTAAGATGCTGCGAAGGAACGCACGTCCCATCAGTGATCCAGACATATTCTAAGGCAGTGTCACTTAATAATGGAGAAGGTTGATCTCCAGGAGATCGAGGTTAGGAGAGCAGACTCAGAGGACAACACGGCGGATCCACTCACAAAGGCCTTTTCCCAGAGAGAGACTATTATGGGATGGTTGAGTATGAGATACTACAACCACTGCTATCAGATGGCCCTAGTGCAAGTAGGAGATTGTTAGTTATATGTATGCCCTAGAGGCCATTACTATACATAGGATGTATATTGTAGTGGATGCTTGGACATATATAGGGATGAATTTCTTGCTCGATAAGATAGTATGCTATCTGGTTACTCTTTACCTTAACGTGTACACTGATTGTCTCTCTGTTACATGTTGGTAAAGCCCTTAGGATGTGTACTTGACAACCTGGACTATGATGCGGATCATACTAGTAAGGACATGGTAGTCCATAAGTACATCCTTCTAAGTCCCTAGTCGTGGGTGTATCGAGACGGGGCATCGATATACCAGAGTAGACTAGCGTATACCTTCTCGACCCATACAGATGGGCGATGGATGATCCCATATCCATTGGTGTTTGACATCAGAGATGATATACGGGTGCTCAGTGGAGACTGGGTACACTGGACGGACTCGCCGAGAACTCCCAGATGGTATTATACCTTACGTCAGATGGCAGTTCTCTGGTGACACTGGTACAGGTTAGTCTGTAGACCCGAGATCGTCATAGAGTCATGTGCGATTCCCACTGTGCTTTGATTTCCACCTTACCACGTCCAAGAGGGCGTACAAAATGGTGGTTTTTGGGTACAGTCCCGAATCACATGGAGGCAATGAGCGATAGGAGGGGATTCGTCTCTCCCGGTATAGGGAGTTGATGTTGCGCTGTGTTCGATTGGCTATAACCGGAAATCCCTGGCCAGGGTTGCTGAGATTTACTGGTAAGTGTTACCAGTAGTTTCTCGAACTGTTATAGACCTCATATCGACACGACTTATCGAGCTACTGGGGTCTGACGTTTACCACCCCTAGGCAAGATATGCGACATATCAGACGATGAGACCGGACTGTACGGTAAGTGTTACTGGTTGGATTCACAGGAGTGTGAGCGGGCTTGCTCGTTGATCTTCTGATCGCTCAATACCCGGGTGGACGTTACGTTTAGCAGACCGCTTGCGGCTTGTGGGTGTTTGATATGATCATCACCTGCTGCCGGCGTATGGACGAGTCTTTAAAGTCCTATACAGAGGTTTCCTGGCTCAAGCAAAACGAAATAGGAGCGCTTATGAGATATGTGCGGGACCGAGAATAATGCGTGTATGTGATACCGTATTCTATACTCGCGATGAATGTATCGATTGGTTGTATGCGATATAACCTAGTTATCGAATCGAGGATTGATTCGATAAGTCGATGCATTGGATATTAGTCGGTCATATGCGATATGACCGGATCGTTAAATCAAGTATTGATTTAATAATTTAATGTATAATTATATATTTGATATATTACTTTACATTAACTAGTATTGGTTCACTTAAGATGGATTTTCTCACTTGATGTGCACATTGTATATATGATATAGTTTTGTACACTAGTTTGTATCATGTTTGATGATACATGCAAACTTGGGTGTGTATGGTTAAACCATGATTAAGTTAATGGTTAGGGTTTGATTTACTTATTTATTTATTTCTTTTCATTTATTTTTGGACAAGAGATGAAATGGTTGCTTCTTTTGTTTTTTGTTGAAGCTTCATGAAGCTTTGAATAAGTAACCATTTTGTTTTATCCTTAAAACCTAACCATTACCTTAACTAGGGTTTGCTCTCTACATGAGTTATCTTCACCCCTGGTTGCAATATGATAAGGCATCACTTGAGTTTCTATTATTGATGATTCATTAATATTCTTTTCATTCTTCTTCATCTTCTTCATGGGTTGAAGAAAGCTAGCTAGAAAATTCTAAGTGATGAATCCAAGTGAGAAATCAAAATCCAAAATGAACCCACTTCCTATTTCTTCATCCTCTACCACTTGCCATGTTGTATATGTTAGTTATATGTATGCCCTAGAGGCCATTACTATACATAGGATGTATATTGTAGTGGATGCTTGGATATATATAGGGATGACTTTCTTGCTCGACATGATAGTATGCTATCTGGTTACTCTTTACCTTAACGTGTACACTGATTGTCTCTCTGTTACATGTTGGTAAAGCCCTTAGGATGTGTACTTGACTACCTGGACTATGATGCGGATCATACTAGTGGGGACATGGTAGTCCATAAGTACATCCTTCAAAGTCCCTAGTCGTGGGTGTATCGAGACGGGGCATCGATATACCAGAGTAGACTAGCGTATACCTTTTCGACCCATAAAGATGGGCGATGGATGATCCCATATCCATTGGTGTTTGACATCAGAGATGATATACGGGTGCTCAGTGGAGACTGGGTACACTGGACGGACTCGCCGAGAACTCCCAGATGGTATTATACCTTACGTCAGATGGCAGTTCTATGGTGACACTGGTACAGAGTAGTCTGTTGACCCGAGATCGTCATAGAGTCTTGTGTGGTTCCCACTGTGCTTTGATTTCCACCTTACCACGTCCAAGAGGGCGTGCAAAACGGTGGTTTTTGGGTACAGTCCCGAGTCACATGAAGGCAATGAGCGATAGGAGGGGATTCGTCTCTCCCGGTATAGGGGGTTGATGTTGCGCTGTGTTCGATTGGCTATAACCGGAAATCCCTGGCCAGGGTTGCTGAGATTTACTGGTAAGTGTTACCAGTAGTTTCTCGAACTGTTATAGACCTCATATCGACACGACTTATCGAGCTATTGGGGTCTGACGTTTACCACCCCTAGGCGAGATATGCGACATATCAGACGACGAGACCGGACTGTATGGTAAGTGTTACTGGTTGGATTCACAGGAGTGTGAGCGGGCTTGCTCGTCGATCTTATGATCGCTCAATACCCGGGTGGCCGTTACGTTTAGCAGACCGCTTGCGGCTTGTGGGTGTTTGATATGATCATCATCTGCTACCGGCATATTGACGAGTCTTTAGAGTCCTACACAGAGGTTTCCTGGCTCAAGCGAAACGAAATAGGAGAGCATATCAGATATGTGCGGGACCGAGAATAATGCGTGTATGTGATACCGTATTTCATTCTCGCGATGAATGTGTCGAATGGTTGTATGCGATATAACCTAGTTATCGAATCAAGGATTGATTCGATAAAACGATACATTGTATACTAGTCGGTTGTGTGCGACATGACCGGATCATTGAATCAAGTGTTGATTTAATGATTTAATGCATAATTATATATTTGATATATTACTTTGCATTAACTAGTATTGGTTCACTTTAAATGGATTTTCTCACTTGAAGTTCACAAGTTGTATATGTGATATACTTTTGTGCACTTGATTGTATCATGTTTGATGATACATGCTTACTTGAGTTTGTGTAAAGATTAAACCATGGTTATTTAAATGGTTAGGGTTTTGTTTTTTATATCTATTTATTCATTTATTTATTTCTTTCTTTTTGGCAAAAGAAAAGAAAAATGGTGGCTTTCTTTGGATGCATGTTGAAGCTTCATGAAGCTTCAACATGCATCCAAAGAAGCTTTGACTAAGTCACTATTTTTTTCTTCATGCTTAACCCTAACCATTGACCTAACCCTAGTTTATTCTCTACACTTGACCATGGTTGGATTATGATAAGTATACATTTTATTTTCTTTTTGAAATATACTTATCATAACATTTTTCATCTTCTTCTTCTTCTTCTTCAAGAAGAAGCTTGCCTCCATCAATGGCAACTTGAGAAAATGAGTGAGAAATCCAATTCTAAAGTGAACCCACTTCCTATTTCTTCATCCTCTATCTCTTGCCAAGTAGTATAGGGTGTTTTCTTCACAAGTTTCATGACTTGGTGAAGTGGGAGCTTGATCTAGTGATGCCTCGACGTAGATCATCTTCGGCATCGTTGTCCATGACCTAGCCCGCCCATTTTTCCGATGAAGCCGACGCTAGAGCCCGGGATTCGATTTGGACAGTGAGGAGACTTCATTGCGGTGCTATGGAGGTGGAGGACCGGATCTACAAAGGTTGTATTTCCGTTCTTGTAGTTAAGTTGTTAACTAGTTTGTTTTGTCGCCTAAAATTCTAGTTAACGATCTAGTCTAGGGTTTCTCGGCACCGTAAAATTTCAAATTGGCATGGTTGATGCCTTGTGAGACCTCATTAGTGTGCCTAGGAACGCTACAGTGGTATCAGAGCCTAGCTAGAGCCTTAGGCGATGCGTAGACGGAGTTTGAAGTCCGATCGAACCAAAATCGTAACCCGAAAACGGTTCTCTGTACATTTTTTAAAAACTGGGTTTTTTCCAAATTAAAAATATGCAGAAAACTCAGCAGGGGATTATAAGAATTACTGTACAAAACGGGACCCATGATTCAACTAAAGAGCGGCGGAACCGCGGTACAAGCATGGCTTGTGCGGCGGTTCCGCGGCCATTTTGTCACATCAATTTATGAATTTTGCACAGTAATTCATGTTTTCAGGTGCTGGATTTTCTGGGAATTTTTAATATTTATTCAAGAGTTGAATATTCTGGTTTGTTTTGGGGAATCGAAGATTCGATCGGATTATCAAGTTTTGTCTATGTGTTTTCCGGATAACTTTAGAATATGTTAAAAAGTTCGACCGGATATAAATACCCAACTTTTCCCCTGTCGGGAAATTTCCAAGTGTTGATTTTTCCGAGGTTTAAAGACGTTCTAAGTAGTGCAAGTAACGCGATGGTCCCTCTAGAAGTCAACAAACCTTAACTCGATTATGTGACCGTCTTGAACTGCCCTTTGAACCTTAGGGTTTGGGGCAGTACGGCGTGCCACATGTGAGGCGTTGGCTTGACCCTTCTACGGCTGGACCGTTGGTACTGAGGCACGAAGTGAATGTCTTTGAACTTATTTCATGAGTTGAGCTGTTTCGGGAAAACTTGGGTGTTCGAATGTTCGATCGGAAAGTTTAACATTTTCTATCTTATTCGGAATGTGATACAATAATTGGAATTCACAAGTAGTTATGGGATAACTGAATGAATGTTATAAACATAGCACTTTAGTCTCACTTGATCGGTTGCCACGGAATTTTGATATGATCAAAAGTCCGTCGCAATCACGTAGCGTACGCGGATACTCGCCGGGTAAACTTAATAGACAACCTCGCTCCATAGCCCCGACCAAGTGACTGTAGGAGAACCCCGTCGTCGAAAGCATCCGTTCGGGTGCTCGCGGCAGCGGTGTTCCGCCTTGGTGCACTTCGTCGACGGTATCGGGGGTGCGGCCGCCTACTAAAGTTTGAGACGAGCATTCGATCAGGATGTTGGGAATCTTATTGAATTGCCCGACTTGATATTTAAAAGTGTTTTCGATAATGAGACTAGAATGCGGGGTTTATAATTGTTAGGCATGTGATGTCTAAGTATTTCATTTGATTAGGCATGCGATGTCTAAAGAGATTGCGGATTCCAACTGTTGTAGTTTTACACTTTTTTTTCTGTGACCGTAAGTGTAATATGTGATATCGCCGGTTTCGTTGCTATATGTCAACGACAATTATGATGCGCATATTTACTTACGTTGATGACATGTGATGTTATGTGTTGCTGGATATGTTATATTGGATCGTCGTGTTTGAATAGCCGGGGTTTTTATGTGAGATGAGTGTTTTTCATTTTCATTCATGTAAAAACTTATATGTAATATTCTTTTATTGGGGCACTTCCAGGTTGCGGAAGATGTCACCTTTTGTATATTATTTACTTTTCCGCACTAGGATAGACCCAAGGAAGGGAGCACAAGTAACCGGGTTCTGGAGTCCAGTGGGAGACCAACTCGAGGAGTCGAGTCCGGGTCTCCTAACTGCAGAGTTGGTAGGGTTGCTTGCCGCTCTCGTAGGGGTCTAGGGGTATGGGTTTGGCTATTCATCATGACCGTGGAATCCGTGTTTTATACTGGCTCGTATTGAAAACACGGACGTCCTAGTATATCCAATGTTTCATATGATTCTTCTGCTGCGATAACTGTGATGTGATCATGTGATGTTCTGTGATAGATACTGTATATAGTATATATGATATATTATATAGACGTTACTTATGTTTTACACCCGCGCTAGCCCTGCCCTGCTCTGCCGTTAGTTACCTAACCTAACGGTGCACCAGGGGACATCGAGGTGAATGCGGATGGCATAAGTGTACGTCGTATTTATCTGTGATGTTTAGGTAACTTAAATGATGGGACTTCATTAATGTGATTAATGAAATAAAAGAAACCTAAGATGTTGTAGAATCGAATTTCAAAATAAAAGAGGTAGCTACAGTTCTTGCTTTGCACAGAGGTATATGTGATATATCCTGCACCTTATTCGATGAGGAAAGGACCGAGATCCCTTCACCGGGAGTGACTCCTTTAGCAAAAACTGGCAGATGCTACAAACTCGGTTTGTCTTTTGATTGCTTATATAGTTCTTGCTTTGCATAGTGATATATATGATATATCCCGCACCTCATTCGACGAGGAAAGGACCGACGATTCCTTCACCGGGAGTGACTCCTTTAGCAAAACTAGAAAAGCCTCAAAAGCACTCCATTTTTAAAATCATTTGATTCTACAACGATATCAAGTTCATTACGCAATAGGTTTTCAGAAAAACCTGTCGTAGCCCTCCGTCATTTCAGATATGTACTGGTTAGTATTCGTGCTACGTTTGTTGACCTCTGTCAAGGCGTAGTGTGCGGTAGCTGATTAGTGCTTATCTGTATAAGCATATGATGTGATTGATTTAGGGTAGTCGTGCGACCTTGTTGACCTCTGTCAAGGGTCGTGCGGGTGGGTTTACTTCAATCAGGAAATGACGGGTTGAACTTGACTAGCAGCCTATGGTTTGTTGACCTCTGTCAAGGTCATAGGACGCTAGGGTCAAAATATTATTGGGAATTTCAAGTGTTGAAATTTGCAATGAGATTGCATACCTTCTATGAGATAGTTGGATCCCGATACCCGCTGCGAGTAAGAGTTACTCCTGGGAGAGTTTTACACATTACAATTAGCCGATCAAGTAGGTGTCTAGAAAGGTGTTAACGAGGTTACGCCTCTGGGAAAACGAGGTTTACATTAATTAGGTTCGTGCGAAAGCATGGGGGACCTCCCTCAAAGTACCGACACTGGCCTGGCTGAAAGATTGGCGAACTTGTAGTGTGTAATTAATCCCGGCTAGTTTTTCCTTTTAGGGTTTGAAAGAAGACTTGATAAAAAGCAGTGGGAGCCATCCTGATTAGATAAAATAATAACCAATCTATTCTTGCAAGAGCGCACGCTGAGTGTTTTCTTCTCTCTCTCTCCTGGTAGCGACCATATCACGCCTTAATCAAGATAATAATACGGATTATTGACCGAACCCGCTTGTTATACTGAGCTGGGGAACGTTGGTCCCGCTCCAACTTATAATTGTTATAAGATAGAGCAGGAAATTGGGGATTACCAGATTTCCCGTGCCGCCCAAACGAAGAAAGTGCATGTTGATGCATCATCTTCGGGTGTGTTCATTACAGAGAACTGTTTCTCTGTATCCTCTACGTCCTGGGTATTTGATACCAGATCAGGATCCCAGATATGTAAAATGTTACATAGGGCTACAGAAAGGTAGAGAACTGAGAACGGGTGATAAGTTTCATGAGACAGAAAACGGGGCAAGTGTTGTAGCCAAGTCTGTTGGTCACTGTCACCCTGTATTACCAATACATTGATTCTGAACGAATGTTATTAGATACCGAACCTGATATACAAAATCATATCTATCTCTTTATTTGTAAAGAAATGATAAAATTTTGTATAGTTGGATAATGTTTTGAACATTTCCTATATCAAAAGTTGATCGGTTCAGGCACGTTATCTAAAAGCATTGATGTTCTAAATCAAACTACAGTTCTTTAGTATACGGAACACACACAAGAGGAAGAGTTCAGAAATGAACGAATCCTTCTTGAGGCATTGTAGACTAGGTCATATCAATGCGATCCGACTGGCTGAAGTTACATTTTAGATGCATATTTAAATCAGTTTGAATTTACATCTTATGAAACTTGCCAGTCATGTCACAAAGATACGATGACCATAGCTCCGTTTACTGGAAATAGAGAAAGAGTTAGTAAACTCTTGGGATGATACATGTTGATGTATGTAAGGTCCCCTGTCTACATATGCCAGGACTGGTTCTTTGTACTTCGTTACATTCTCTGATAATCTCTCAAGATTCAGACATATGTTCCTGTTGAAACACAAGTCCGAATCTTTTGAGATATTCACAGAATATGATTTAGAAGTAGAAAACCAAAACACGGGTATAAGTATTATGTCCTTTGATGTGATCAGGGAGGAGAATACTTGTGCACGGAATTCTTGGACTCTTTTAAAGGAGAATGAGATTCACTTTCAGCATTACTCCTCCGTATACACCATAGCATGATGGTATATCGGGGCGGAGCAATTGCACCCTATATGATAAGGTGTGCTCTATGATGAGTACTACTGAGTTTCCTATTTTCCTTATAGGAGTTATGCACTTGAGAAGCTGCATACCTATTGAATAGGGTTTGAATCAGATCACAGCCTACCACTCCATATGAGATATGGTATGGGAAGAGCCCATGTCTTAAGCTAGTTAAGATTTGGGGTTGTCCGGCCTATGTCTAAAAGCAAAATCCGGACAAGCTCGAGGCAAAGTCTGTTATGTAGAACTGGAAATGTTCCAGCTATACAAACTACAGCAGATGATTTGATAAAACCAAAGGATTCAAAAGTTACCAACGAACCTCAGCCTCTCCGCCGATCTAGTAGGGTTCCTCACCCACCTGAGAGATACTTCGGTTACTCTATGACAGTGGGAGCGAGGATTGCATCATGAGATGATGACCCAACTAGTTTCGAGCTGGCCATCAGGAGTGGGACTCTGTAAGAATGGCTGGATGCTTAGCGATCTGAGATGGAATCCTTATACACCAACAAAGTATGGACTTTGGTTGCTATATCTGAAGGGTTAAATCCCCGTCAGGAGCAAGTATATCTTGAGAAGATTACTTGGTGTAGATGGAAAAGTTGAGACTTTCAAAGCTAGACTTGTTAAAGCTTTTCGTCATTGACCAGGCATGGATAATGATGAAACCTTTTCAAGTGGCTATGCTTAAGTCCATCCAGATCCTACTTGCCACGGCTACATACCTTGACTACGATATTTGGCGGTTGGGTGCCATGACTGCTTTTCTAAATGATGTTTTAGAAGAGAACGTCTATATGTACACAGCCAGAGGGCTTCGTAGACAGTGGGAGCAGCGGAAACGTGTGCAAGATGCTTTATAGGATAAAGCAGGCATCGCGGAGTTGGAACATCTGTTTTGATGATTTAGTCAAAGAGTTTGACATCATCAAAATGGTAGATGAACCTTGTATAAATAAAAAGGTAGTAGGGAGTATGGTGACGATCCTCGTAGAGTACGTAGATGACATACTCTTGATAGGGAAGGAGTTTCCTATGCTATGCTCAGTCAATCTCCGCTTATCACAATGATTCTCCATATAGGATCAAAGTGATACCTCCTAAATCCAAGGTTTTGGATCTATGAGATAGATCTAATTGGATGATAGGATTCTCACTAGTTGTAGTGAGATGGTATCAATCGATCCTGAGGAGAATCACAGGAAGGGTTCCAGGGTGATAAAGACGACTGAATGTCAGTCACATGCATTGTCTTTAGCCTCAGTAAAGGGATGGTATGTTGGAAGAGTTCCAAGCAAGATATCGTGGCATACTAGACGATTAAGGCTGGATACATCGCTACTCAAGATGCTACCAAAGAGACTGTCTAGGTGTATATTTGTTCATGAGATGAACTGAGTTCCTCCCATTGTGTGACAATGGAGTTGTGGCTTATGCCAAGGAACGTCCGTCCCATCAGTGATCCAGACATATTCTAAGGCAGTATTACCTGATCATGGAGATGGTTGATCTCCAGGGGATCGAGGTTAGGAGAGTAGACTCAGAGGACAACACGGCTGATCCACTCACGACGGCCTATTCCCAGAGAGAGACTTTTATGGGATGGTTGAGTATGAGATACTACAACCACTGCTACAGATGGCCTTAGTGCAAGTGGGAGATTGTTAGTTATATGTATGCCCTAGAGGCCATTACTATACATAGGATGTATATTGTAGTGGATGCTTGGACATATATAGGGAGGACTTTCTTGCTCGACATGATAGTATGCTATCTGGTTACTCTTAACCTTAACGTGTACACTGATTGTCTCTCTATTACATGTTGGTAAAGCCCTTAGGATGTGTACTTGACTACCTGGACTATGATGCAGATCATACTAGTGGGGACATGGTAGTCTATAAGTACATCCTTCAAAGTCCCTAGTCGTGGGTGTATCGAGACGGGGCATCGATATACCAGAGTAGACTAGCGTATACCTTTTCGACCCATAAAGATGGGCGATGGATGATCCCATATCCATTGGTGTTTGACATCAGAGATGATATACGGGTGCTCAGTGGAGACTGGGTACACTGGACGGACTCGCCGAGAACTTCCAGATGGTATTATACCTTACGTCAGATGGCAGTTCTCTGGTGACACTGGTACAGAGTAGTCTGTTAACCCGAGATCGTCATAGAGTCTTGTGTGGTTCCTACTGTGCTTTGATTTCCACCTTACCACGTCCAAGAGGGCGTGCAAAACGGTGGTTTTTGGGTACAGTCCTGAGTCACATGGAGGCAATGAGCGATAGGAGGGGATTCGTCTCTCCCGGTATAGGGGGTTGATGTTGCGCTGTGTTCGATTGGCTATAACCGGAAATCACTGGCCAGGGTTGCTGAGATTTACTGGTAAGTGTTTCCAGTAGTTTATCGAACTGTTATACACCTCATATCGATACGACTTATCGAGATATTGGGGTCTGACGTTTACCACCCCTAGGCGAGATATGCGACATATCAGACGACGAGACCGGACTGTACGGTAAGTGTTACTGGTTGGATTCACAGGAGTGTGAGCGGGCTTGCTCGTCGATCTTCTGATCGCTCAATACCCGGGTGGCCGTTAAGTTTAGCAGACCGCTTGTGGCTTGTGGGTGTTTGATATGATCATCATCTGCTACCGGCGTATTGACGAGTCTTTAGAGTCCTACACAGAGGTTTCCTGGCTCAAGCGAAACGAAATAGGAGAGCATATCAGATATGTGCGGGACCAAGAATAATGCGTGTATGTGATACTGTATTTCATTCTCGCGATGAATGTGTCGAATGGTTGTATGCGATATAACCTAGTTATCGAATCAAGGATTGATTCGATAAAACGATACATTGTATACTAGTCGGTTGTGTGCGACATGACCGGATCATTGAATCAAGTGTTGATTTAATGATTTAATGCATAATTATATATTTGATATATTACTTTGCGTTAATTAGTATTGGTTCACTTTAAATGGATTTTCTCACTTGAAGTTCACAAGTTGTATATGTGATATACTTTTGTGCACTTGATTGTATCATGTTTGATGATACATGCTTACTTGAGTTTGTGTAAAGATTAAACCATGGTTATTTAAATGGTTAGGGTTTTGTTTTTCATATCTATTTATTCATTTATTTATTTATTTCTTTTTGGCAAAAGAAAAGAAAAATGGTGGCTTTCTTTGGATGCATGTTGAAGCTTCATGAAGCTTTGACTAAGTCACCATTTTTGTCTTCATGCTTAACCCTAACCATTGACCTAACCCTAGTTTATTCTCTACACTTGACCATGGTTGGATTATGATAAGTATACATTTTATTTTCTTTTTGAAATATACTTATCATAACATTTTTCATCTTCTTCTTCAAGAAGAAGCTTGCCTCCATCAATGGCAACTTGAGAAAATGAGTGAGAAATCCAATTCTAAAGTGAACCCACTTCCTATTTCTTCATCCTCTATCTCTTGCCAAGTAGTATAGGGTGTTTTCTTCACAAGTTTCATGGCTTGGTGAAGTGGGAGCTTGATCTAGTGATGCCTCGACGTAGATCATCTTCGGCATCGTTGTCGATGACCTAGCCCGCCCATTTTTCCGATGAAGCCGACGCTAGAGCCTGGGATTCGATTTGGACAGCGAGGAGACTTCATTGCGGTGCTATGGAGGTGGAGGACCGGATCTACAAAGGTTGTATTTCCGTTCTTGTAGTTAAGTTGTTAACTAGTTTGTTTTGTCGCCTAAAATTCTAGTTAACGATCTAGTCTAGGGTTTCTCGGCACCGTAAAATTTCAAATTGGCATGGTTGATGCCTTGTGAGACCTCATTAGTGTGCCTAGGAACCCTACAGTATAGGGTGTTTTCTTCACAAGTTTCATGAGCTAGTGAAGATGGAGCTTGAGTTAGAGTTGCCTCGACGTAGATCATCTTCGTCATCGAAGTCAAATACCTAGACCGCTCATTTCTCCGACGAAACCATCGCTAGAGTCCGGGATCCCGGTAATCGCAGCGAAGGGACGTCATCACGGAGCTAAAGAAGTGGAGGACCGGATCTACAAAGGTTGTATTTCCATTCACTTTCTAGTAAACTTGTTTACTTGTACAGTTTTCGCCTAATCTCTAGTTAACGATCTAGTTTAGGATTTCTCGGCACCGGAAAATTTTAATTTGGCATGGTTGATGCCTTGTGGAACCTCTTGTGTGTGCCTAGGAACCCTACATATGTACGCAGGTATGGTGTACAATATGTATGTACACAGATATGGTGTACAATATGTATGTATACAGGTATGGTGTACAATATGTACGCAGGTATGGTGTACAATATGTATGTGCGCCATTATGGATGTACAAGTGGGTATATACGCAATTAATTTATGCAAAGAGTCATATCATGATGCAGCAATCCTACTGTGTAGTGACATGGCAATTATCGATGATGAAGTGTGTGAGCCGGCAAATCTGTGTACGTGTAACAAACGCATCATCGATAATGGTGCAAGTGTACTAGCACATGTATAAGTAATGCAATGCGAATAACATGAATGCAGCATAAGGTAAATCATATACAAATGCTGACGGGTATACGTATCTATCATGACCGAGTCGGTGAATCTATCAATCAGCATCTAGCCACACAACATCACGTACGGGATAATCCATCGTATGGTATCCTCTAGTCAAGGGTATGGATCAACCTCAAATCAAACTCATCAGGTACGGAAAATCATAGTACGATGGCATTAAGATATCAGGGGCCCTATCAACCTATGCGACAATGAGGAGTACGGACCTAACGTCTCGTACGACATATCACACATGATTCACGACATTCTATATATATATCTATATACCTATGTCCCAGGTCGCATCCATAACAATCTCGTATTAGGGTACCGGCAAGGTATCAATTACCTCAGTCGACTCGCATCCGTATACCAACATATCATCATATCACATGTCAAATCGTATTCTCTTTTCATCATAATTATATCTCACATAAGGTCAAGTTTATATATACATTCTACCTTTACTATAAGTATAAGTATCTAATCTAACATACACACCCGAACCATACAATCAGTTTTTAAAAGGTGCGAATCGTAGTTTTGAAAGTAGGGGTTACGATGTTTTTAAGGAAAAGATATCGTTTGAAAATCTGTCACGTCCCTCAAGATATCTGTTTAAAAGATGCATACGATTGTTCAGTTTGGAAATAGGTATGGTTCGGATCACACATCTACGTCGACTACCTAGTCTTATAGTACCCTAAACGGTAATATCATCAAATATCATCCTCAAATCCCGTCATCACCTACTAGTCGTATCATATCACTTCTAACTATCCTTAGTTTCTAATATGGTTCTCTAACTACCCTTTTTACTCTATCTATAGTTTTCTAATAAAGGTTTCATTAACCATAATCTATATATAAATCGGTTTCCATCAAAGTGTGCGGGGGTGCTATACGCCATCCACCCGACTTGCCCCGTAGATATAGATCTACTCACCTGCTCCTTGCTTGCCGAAGTCGATGACGCCATGATCTGTCGCCTCGGAATCCATGCGAAGGTACCTACAATAATACACAATCGAAATCTCTATTAAAATCGAATCCGGAAAACCGATACGGCATACGGCGCGCTCATAGGTTAGAACCTATGGCCTACGCGTGCAAAAACAATCAAACAACCCTTGTTATTGATGTACAAACATCCAACAACCAAATACAAATCCAAATAGCAAAACCAAACATTTCAATATACGGAAAACATAGCCAAAATCACACCAAAGTGCTCCCAGATTTTAACTCAGGTCAAACTAGCCAATTCTGCATATGGGGTTGCTCTAGATATCACCAAAGGGACCCACCAACCAAAAATCAACAAATTACACCAAAATGTGGCCGTAATTTGCGGCCACAATGAATAAATCTGCGGCCGGACTAAAGAATTTTGGTGTCGGGTTTCAGGGGTTGCTTCATAATCACCTGCACGCATCTCTGCCAAGGGAACCTATTTTATGGTGATCTCAGGTCATGCTAGATTCCTATATACCATCACAAAATCCACAAAACCCCGATATCGACGAATCTAAAGTTCGTATTTTGGGGTTTTAGTCATTGGTCCAGCTCGAGAATCACCTCTAAAGACTTATTGACAGCCACTAAACATCACCACAACACAAATCCAACCCAATCCTTCTCTTGAAATATCTAACTTCACAATTCTACACTAAAACAACTTCTAACTAAACTAGAATGCTAGGAAAACATAAACTAAACTAAATGGTAGAAATTATACCTCATTTAGGCCACTCTAGAAAACCCTAGTTTCTCAATGTCAACAAAATCCCATTTTGCTTGGTCCATTGTGTAGAGGATGAAGAGGTGATCATTTTTTTGTGAAAGGGGTATAAGATTTTAGCAAAGTTTTTGAGATGGATTTTAGGGTTGAATGTGGAGGGAGATGAGGAAGAAGAAGATGAAGAAAACAAAAGGGGGTGGGGAAATGAGGCAGCTCCTCTCTCTCTCCCACACTTATTCTCACTCCCTTTTCTCTCTTATAGCATGCTCACCCCTCATCCTTGTGTCCCCTCTCTCTCTCTCTCCAATAATTCATTTCTTTTCTTCTCTCTTTTCTTCACAATAACACCCACACAATGAAACAACATGTAATATGTCATGGTGCACTAACTATGAAAAACTTTAGAAACACGGATTTGGCTTAATCGCGATTAGCAGTGCACTAATCGGGTTTTCATTTAAACTGCATATAATAAATCTTAAAAATGCCAAATCCTGTAAATATATTTTTAATGAATAAATCATTTTAATTTTCAATTATTTCACAATTATTGGTATATATTTATACCCTTTTTCGAAAACCACAGTTTCGCAAATCGGGCAGTTTTCGGGAAATATATTATTTTAATATTAAATTCCAAAAATAATATTTTATATTTTCTGAAATGTTACATCCACCCAAACCCTCTCATGAGTTAAGAATCCTTGGATGTATTGAGACAAAGTAATCACACAAACTCTCTACTTCATCTTGGCTATCTAGGTTTGCAAATTAGATACCTAAGTTGCTTCGGTTTTGAGATCGGAGCCCGTATTACTAACCCTTGACGTGGATCTTCTTCGATGTGGGGGGTGTTGGCTATAGTTCCCTCAAGGCAATTATCATAGTCGCGGACTTGTGATTATGATGATTGAGGCAGGACCTATACCGATAAAACAATCTTACTCAAGATGATAGTATACTATCTGGTTTGTCTTTATCATCATATACATGTTGATAGAGCCCATAGGATTCTTGCTTGACTGCCAGCATTGTGATGGCGATCACATACGTGGGAGCTGGGGGTCTATAAGCACATCCTTAAATGTCCCTAGTCGTGGGAGTATCGAGACCGGGCATCGATACTCCAGTGTAGACTAGTGTATACTGATCGAGACCCCGACGAGGGGTGGTGGCCAGGTCTCACAAGCCATTGGTGTTAGTTTATTCACCTAAGATAGTATACAGGTTCTCATTGGGTTATGAGTACACTGGACGGACTCGCTGGGAATTTGCTAGTTGGTATTATACCTATTGTCAGATAGCAGTTCCCAGGTGACATGTGTACAAGTTAGTCTGGCGACCTGAGATTGTCATTTGTCTCGTGTGAGTTCCCACTGTTCTTTGATTACTATCCTACCACGGCTCAAAAAAGTCATGCAAACAGGTTTTAGTTGGATACAGTCCCGAGCCATATGGAGGCAGTGATCGGATCATCGGGGATTCGTCTCTCCCGGTATTGGGGGTTGATGTCGCGTTGTGTACGGATGGCCATCACCATAAATCCGTGGCCACGGTGGACGAGAATTATCGATCCAGGATCGATAGTTTCTCACGTGGTGATGGGTTTCATACCGACACTAAATGTCGTGTTGTTTTGGGTCTGACTTTATCCACCCCCTTAGACTCGATATGTAATACTCTTAGACGAACAGACCGGACTGTACGGATATTGTCACTGTCAGTCTCAGTATGAGTTTGCTCGTCGGCCTCCCTTTCGCTTAATACCTGGGTAGCCGTTACGTACAGCTAGTGCCGCTGACGTGCTTGTGGTTAAACCCACTGCCAGAGTATTGATGAGTCTTTAGAGTCCCACACAGAGAGTTTCCCTGGTTCTGGCGAAATGATGTAGTAGCCGTATTGGATACGTGCAGGGTTCCGATCGATTGGTGTACTTTGTACCAAGACTTTCGATCGGACAATTGATAGTACTAGCCGACTCGGGTTTGAGCTGGATTATTAAATCAGGTATTGATTTGATAATTTACATATATGTATTTCGATACGTATATTCTAGTATTATATTCTTTGTATTATGCTATCTTTTTAGGTATTCGTATTTCGGTACGAATGCAGGTATATTTACAGTTGAATGTAATCTGTAATTTTTACCAGATAACATTCTAGAAGGTGCCACCTCATTTCTTGATTTGACCATTTTATTAAAATGGTAAATGAGGTGGATATTAGCATGATGAGGTGTGGAGACAACCATGCTTGCAATAGTGCACACAAATGAATTGTTAATTCATTTGTGTTCACTATTCAAGTATGGTAGGATTTTAAAATTGAAAAAATGCATTTTACCAAACCTTGCATGCTATTTTTCGCTTTCCAAGAGAAGCTCATTTTTGAAGCATGAAGGTTTTGTTCATTGTTTTTCTTCTTGAGCTCCTCCTTCACCATTTGTGTTTCACCTCCACTAGCTTTCATGCTTTGCTTCCACCTTCAAGTTTTTGAGATAGCTAACACTAAGAAACACTCACACTACATCCTAGGCTCTCTAGGGTAGCATCCTAGAGACCCTAGTTGCTCCATATGCATCATATCATGGAGCTAGAGCCGGAGTTACATTTCTCGGGCGGATCATCGGAGATGGAGGAAGACCGGCGACCAAACCACATCAAGGAACCGTTATGAGCTTGGAATGAAGACCGAAGGACACGGATCAACTCGGTATAATGATTCTAACTCTTAGTTTAGCTTGCTTGTTTAGGGTTTAAGGTCGATCCGGGATTCGGGTAGTGGTAGCGCCGGTTTGATAATTTTTTGTTCCGCATTTTGGCCGTGTTTTGATGGCCGGGGCGTTGCCGGAACCCTTCATGGTATCAGAGCCACCCTTTAAACCCCTTACTAGCTTGGTTAAACGTGCTTGAAAGATCGATCGACGGAAATTTCCAAAAACACGATTCCATTTTTCTGTTCTCTGCCGATTTTCAAAAGTGTTCAAAAAATATTTTCCAGTGGCTTAAAAATCCGTGCAGGCATTTTTAAGGGTGCAGAAAAAATTTGAGCTCCTGAAGCATCCAAAGCGCCGCGGAACCGCCGCACTTACCGCCAATTGGCGGCGGTTCCGCGGCCATTTAGTGGCGACGGGCTTCTAAATTTTTCCTGTAGCCCTCTGACTTGGAATTGTGATTTTTGACATATTCTGTTTTGGCCCAGATTTCTGTTTCAGTGCTGGTTTTGCTATTGGGGCCAAACTGGAATTTAGTCGATCGATATTTTAAGAAGGTATTTAACAGTACATACATTTCTATCTGCGACCGTGAATGTCATTAGATCGGTAAACCCATCTAACTGATATATATTCCTTTAGATGGGTTTGCGAACGTGACATTCACGTTGATGTTCTGTGTTGTGCTGTGATGTTGGTTGGATCGTTGTGGTGGATAGCCTGAGTGTAGTGGTAGTACAGTTTAATTTCATTTGTACATTTGATATTGCGGGGCGAGCGTCCGACATATGGACTGCCGTCACTACCAGTTTGTATATTATTCTTTTGGGGCATGACCGGGTTGAAGTCGATATCACCCTTTTATATTACTTTCTTTTCTGTACTAGGATTACCCCGCGGTGGGGTGCACGAATAGCCGGATTCTAGAGGGAAACGGGTCCGCATCTAATGGCGTTGGGACGGAGGGGACCTTACTCTAGAATTGGCGGGCTATTCGCCCCACTCGTAGGGGGTATAGGTTTCATTGCACATGCTATCCACACGACAGGGAACGTTGGGTCTCACTTGCGGCTCAAGTGAAACCCGGGGCACCAGATTATCCACCATTCTGTGTTGTTTCTGTGATGTTGCTTTATATCATGCCTGGGACGATTGTTATATATATTTATATATATTAGTAGATGTTATATATGTTTTGCACTCGCGCTAGCCCAGTCCCCGCTCTGTCGTTAGTTAAGTAATCTAACGGGTGATGACGAGACCCAGTGGCGAATGCGGATGGCATATACATACATTTTATTTTCGTTCTTTTCTGATGTGATTAATTGATGGGACTGCATTGATTCTTATCAATGCAAGGATAAAACAAACCTATATATGATGTTGTTGGAACCAAGTTTTTTAAAACAAAACCAACATTACAGACGTTCTCTTTTGCTTTGCATCATGGTATTCATTTTGGAATATCCTGCACCTCATTCGACGAGGCAAGGGCCGAGATCCCTTCATCGGGAGTGGCCCCTTGAGTAAAAGTTTACGTCAACGTAATAACTTTACTATAGTCGATTATTTTTGCTTTGCATCGTGGTATTCAGTTTGGGATATCCTGCATCCCATTCCACGGGGAAAGAGCCGAGATCCCTTCACCGGGAGTGACCTCTTTAGCAAAAGTTTTCGCCACTATATATTTATAAAACCACTTGGATTCCTTCATCGATATCAAGTTCATTACGTTAAAGGTTTTTCGCCAAAAACTAGTCGTAGCCCTCCGTCATTTCTTACAGGTATTACTTAGTATTCTTGCTGTGTATGTTGACCTCTGTCAAGGCACAGTGCTTGGTAGCTGGGTAATGCTTGTTTGCTGCATAGATATGCAATTATTTAGGACAGTCGCACGGTCATGCTGACCTTTGTCAAGGGCTCGTGCGGGTGGGTCTAAGTTAATCCAGGACAATGACAGGTTGAATTTGATTTGCGACTTATGATATGTTGACCTCTGTCAAGGTCATAAGCCACTTGGGGTAAAAACACATATCGGGAGTTTCAAACATACAGGAAACTTACCAGGCTTGCACATACCTTGTGGAGTGTGGTGACTTGAGTGGCTTCCATCAGGTTATCATGCGGTGATAGTTGGATCCCGATTCCCACTGATGAGTAGGATTACACCTCGGGTGATTCCGACTAATTCTCCTTTTGGGTTTAGAAGCGAATTCGAGGAAACAGTGGGAGCCATACAGATTGGATAAAATGATTAACCATTCAAATCTAGGTTAGAGTGCACGCTGAGTGTTTCTTATCTCTCTCTCTCTGGATGGACTATGACCCGACCTTTGACTAAAACTCATGAAACCAAGTTAACCGAACCTTCTTAAAACATTTTGACTTTTGGAATGTCACGGTATCGCATACATCATTGCCACTTCTATATCACTTTTACATTTCTCCAGAACACCTCGTATCACTACGAACGTTTACTTCCATTGGATAAATCCATCGTATGGTTATATACGAACTCGAAGGATCTGATTCGAGGATGGATTCTGGTTCTGGAGAGATTGAATATGATTATTTAGTTGTCTTTTCTCTTTACCTTCTCTCAGGTTGTGAGGGCTCCTAGGATTAGGAGAGGGTTCACCTATTGAGCTTATTGGATAGCCTTCCTCCAGACCATAGGCAGGTGCCGAACAGTAGGGAATGAAGAAAACCGACAAGCTTAACTGTGGTGTACAGAAGGTAATAAGTAAAGACATATAAAGGGATTAGAATAATGTCAAAGTAAATTGCGATCACCATCATTCACGACAAAGACCGTGTATACCCCTGCTACTCTTACTTCCATTTTGCTTTTCTCTAGAACACTCCGCATCACTACGGATATCCACTTCCATTGGATAAATCCATCGTATAGTTACGTACGAACTCGAAGGAAATTTTCGAGGATGGATTCTGGTTCAGGAGAAAAAGAATAGGATTATTCAGATGTCTTTTCCCATTACCTTCTCTCAGGTTGCGAGGGCTCCTAGGATTGGGAGAGTACACCTATTACGCTTATTGGATAGTCTTCTTCCAAATCTTAGGCTGGTGCCGAAGAGTAGGGAAGGAAGAAATCCAATTAGCCTAAAGAAGGTGTATAGGAGGTAATAAGTAAAGACATAATAAAGGGATTGGAGTGAGGGCAGGTATAGTATATGGTTACAGTCGTGAATCAGGGTAATGGAAGAGGCGTTACTAGGAATACCAGTTAACCCTTTTGAAACATTTTCATGTTTCAGTTTTACTGTGCGATATTAATTGAAAACTGTTTTCCCAATAAGAATCTAACTCCAGGGTATGTATTTACCAGATCAGTTTCTCACATCTGCATGTTATTACGGATGGTGAGTGGGAGTAAGATATTAGGAATTGGGTGATTAGATCCTCATTATATCGGAATTCGTTGTAATTGGTGATATTTGAGGAAATCTTCTAGTTTTTGCCCGATGGCAAATATTTGGTTTTGAATATCCGTTGTTATGCACCAATTTCAAACTGATATATGTGTACATTTATTTTATAAAGTGAGATATAACTTTTTGATATTATGTCTGTGACATTTACCTATATCAGCTGGTGATTAGGTAAGGTGCATTCAACAGTGGTGTAACTCTTCTTAACCAAAGTACAGTTTTTCAACCTACGACGCACAGAGTTTGAGTTATTGAACTCAGGGGACTTATACAAAGTATTGTATGTTGTCCAGTGTCCGTTAGGACAATGGGGTTGGTACTCGTACTATATTCTGTTTACTTGTGACTTCCCCAGTTCTGGACAAGTATTTCGTTGAAATGCAAAGTCCAGATATTGAGAAGTTATAGGTATAAGAATAAAGTAGAGAACCATTTATTAGAAGTATCGGGATTCTTCGAAGTATTCGAAGATGCAGATACTTGTGTTTGGTATTCCGTTGATAGTGATGGTTTTGAGAACTTGCTTCTCTTTCAGGTTACTCATATATGGATGCACTCCTAGATGAGTAATGCTGATTGCCCTTTTTCCATTTGGTTGATATGCACCGGAGACAGCTGCATGATTTGAATCTGGTTCCAATTAAATTAGTGTTTTTGCTTCTATATAGAATCAATTTATATCTTAACGATGTTAAGGTATAGGGAGTTGTCTGGCTGATGCTTAAAACCAGAATCCAGATAAACTCAAGGCACGTTTCAGTGATGGCTGTTTGTGGGTTATCCCAGGCTTTGACGAGGGTTAACTTTCTACCATCAGGATGATCAGTATTTATATTGTTCTTGACTCGCCACAGCTTTGGTAAAATGGATTTTTTTCCAGAAAAACAAAAGTGGGAGTATGGTAGAACTGGAAGTGTTTCCAGAACCACAAACGATTACTGAAGATTTAATAGAACCTGAGCATTCAATTGGTTTCGACATTCCATTAGCCACTCCGCAGATTTTGGTGGGTAACCTCAGGCACCTGAGAGGTACTTCGGTTTTCTCAGAGATGGTGACAGGGAGGTTCTTGTTTACCCAGACTTGCCATTGCTGCTGTTCTAGACTATAAGACCCGGCAGGGGGATGAGTATAGCGTCGTTCTAAACAAGGTTTAGAAGTGCACGAGTATATGACTCTGCCAGAGGGTTGTTGTAGTCAGTGGGAGCAGCGGAAGCATAGTGGGCAAGTAGCTTATGTCTATTTATAGACTAAAGCAGGTATAGCGGAAATAGATTATCTAATTTTGATGTGACAGTCATAAGCTTTGATTTCATCAGAATAGGAGATGGATCTGCTAAGAAGGTAGTAGAGAGTGATGTCCAGGTATTGGGAGGACATGCACTTGATAGGAAGAGATATTCCTATACTACGATCGGTTATACTGTGGTTGTCACAAAATTGTTTCTCCACATAAGATATGGATATAATATCAGGTTTTCTGTTACTAGATCTATGGTTTTAGATCTAGATTTGGGAAGTATCCCAATCTGGGTACTTTGACATTAAATGGACGACTCCTGGCATGGTGGTGAACCTGCAGGTAATGGAGTCAACCTCTCTAAAGGTGTCTTACAGACTAAAGGGGAGAGAGTTCTACATGATTAATATATCACTTGCTTAGGCAATTGAGTTAATCATGAAATGTCAAGTACCACACCAGATGTTGTTTTTATACTACCTGCAATAAACATATTCAATCCTGGAGAAACATTGGGAAGCAGTTTATGAACATAAGTGAAAGTTCTTTGGATATGGTAACGGCAGCCTCCTTGTGGAGACGGTTATTATATCAGGCTTCCAAGGTGACTTAGATGACAGAGTGATTGTCAGAGTTATAGTTTTCCCTCTTTTGAGGGACAGTATGTTGAACAGGTGGTCTAAGCGAATACTGAGGAAAGGCAAGGCGCAGGATACTGATTAAATTCAGTGGACGATACCGTCTAAGTAGTTTGCTGTATTTGGAGTTCATTTGTGAACTTGGTCCCATCAGATATCCAGAAAAATTCTAAGACAAGTATTGCTCATTTCGGGAGATAGTTTTCTCCGCGAAGTTGAGATTAAGAGAGATACAGAAAAAAACATTGGAGCGGATCCACTCACCGAGGCTATTTCTCGAACGCAATCATTTTCGCAAACAGGCTTTGCGAAACTGATTAGTAGAGAAGTTGGGTGTTCGGTATCACACGGGCTGTGAGTATGCGACATCGCAATAATTGGCCTTAAGTGTATGTGGGAGATTGTTGGTTATAGTGCCCTCAAGGCAATTATCATAGTCGCGGACTTGTGATTATGATGATTAAGGCAGGTCCTATACCGATAAAACAATCTTACTCAAGATGATAGTATGCTATCTGGTTTGTTTTTATCATCATATACATGTTGATAGAGCCCATCAACATATACATGTTGATAGAGCCCATAGGATTCTTGCTTGACTGCCAGCATTGTGATGGCGATCACATACATAGGAGCTGGGGGTCTATAAGCACATCCTTAAATGTCCCTAGTCGTAGGAGTATCGATACGAGGAATCGATACTCCAGTGTAGACTAGTGTATACTTATCGAGACCCTGACGAGGGGTGGTGGCCAGGTCTCACAAGCCATTGGTGTTAGTTTGTTCACCTAAGATAGTATACAGATGCTCATTGGGGTATGAGTACACTGGACACACTAGCCGGGAACCTGCTAGTTTGTATTATACCAATTGTCAGATAGCTGTTCCCAGGTGACATGTGTACAGGTTAGTCTGTCGACCTGAGATCGTCATTTTTCTCGTGTGAGTTCCCACTGTGCTTTGATTACTACCCTACCATGGCTCAAAGGAGTCGTGCAAACAGGTTTTAGTTGGGTACAGTCCCGAGCCACATGGAGGCAGTGAACGGATCGTCGGGGATTCGTCTCTCCCGGTATTGGGCGTTGATGTCGTGTTGTGTACGGATGGCCATCACCATAAATCCGTGGCCACGGTGGACAAGAATTATTGATCCAGGATCGATAGTTTCTCAGGTGGTGATGGGTTTCATACCGACACTAAATGTTGCGTTGTTAGGGGTCTAACTTTATCCACCCCCTTAGACTCGATATGCGATACTCTTAGAAGAACAGACCGGACTGTACGGATATTGTCACTGTCAGGCTCAGTAGGGGTTCTGCATGAGTTTGCTCGTCGGCCTCCCTTTCGCTCAATACCTGGGTAGCCGTTACGTAAAGCTAGTGCCGCTGACGTGCTTGTTGTTAAACCCACTGCCAGCGTATTGACGAGTCTTTAGAGTCCCACACAGAGGGTTTCCCTGGTTCTGGCGAAATGATGTAGTAGCCGTATTGGATACGTGCAGGGTTCCGATCGATTGGTGTACTTTGTACCAGGACTTTCGATCGGACAATTGTTAGTACTAGCCGACTCGGGTTTGAGCCGGATTATTAAATCAGGTATTGATTTAATAATTTACATATATGTATTTCGGTACGTATATTCTAGTATTATATTCTTTGTGTTATACTATCTTTTTGGGTATTCGTATTTCAATACGAATGCAGATATATTTACAGTTGAATGTAATCCGTAATTTTTACCGGATAACATTCTAGAAGGTGCCACATCATTTCTTGATTTGAATATTTTATTAAAATGGTAAATGAGGTGGATATTAGCATGATGAGGTGTGGAGACAACCATGCCTGCAATAGTGCACACAAATGAATTATTAATTCATTTGTGTTCACTATTCAAGTATGGTAGGATTTTAAAATTGAAAAAATGCATTTTACAAAATCTTGCATGCTATTTTTCTCTTTCCAAGAGAAGCTCATTTTTGAAGCATGAAGGTTTTGTTCATTGTTTTTCTTCTTGAGCTCCTCCTTCACCATTTGTGTTTCACCTCCACTAGCTTTCACGCTTTGCTTCCACCTTCAAGTTTTTGAGATAGCTAACACTAAGAAACATTCACACTACATCCTAGGCTCTCTAGGGTAGCATCCTAGAGACCCTAGTTGCTCCATAAGCATCATATCGTGGAGATAGAGCCGGAGTTACATCCCTCGGGTGGATCATCGGAGATGGAGGAAGACCGGCGACCAAACTGTAAGTCCACGTTGCCAACCCCGGTTCTTGCGGGGAGGCGGAAACGGTATAAAAATCAAATTTTTAGCGCATTAGGCAACATGGACTAACAAAAGTCGGGATCTTTTCTAAACTAAATTAGCTACCAAGCTAAAGAGAGTTAGCTACTCGGAAAAGGTGTTATACCTCACTTGAACTCCTTCTTCTTGAAACCTTTGTAGAGGTTGGATGGTGCTTTCCTCGTCGCCTTCTTCCGTCAAAGATGGATCCACCTGAGTGTTCAACCTTCGGGCTCCTTTCTCGAAATTTGAGAGAACTAAGGTCTTTGGCTTGCTAGACCTCTAACCCTAGAGTGAGTAGAGAGTGGTTTTGGGGTGTTTTTATCTCAAGGAGGGGTTTCTCAACACATGAGAGTGAGTCTCCTTGAACTAGAGGAGGAGGAAGAAGAAGAGAGGAGAGAGAAGTTTTATGATAGAATGAATAACTTTTTACAACCATAACAAATATGAAATGAATTATCAAATTAATAAAATTAATCTAAATGAAATAGTTGATGGATGGTTTGATATGACAATTATCATTACACACATTAAATGGTTTTGCTAGAATCAAAGAGCATCTTTGATATGTAATGATGATAGTCAAAGTTTCAACCATGGTCAACAAGTCAACCTTGGTCAATAAGTCAACAAACCCAACCATGACACAATTTCATTTAATTAATATTATTAATTGATATATCATAAATTCATTAGGGTTTGGAAAAAGACGACTGTCAACTGTGCATACGCACCCGTTCCGAAACCCTAATGAAAATCCTCTTCCTCCGCCTCAATCAACTGTGCATACACACCCGCATTCTTGTTCCGAGGAAGATGAATACTATGAGATAAAACTAACCCCAAAACATATACTAGTATCTGGCTCAAACCAGAGCCCGCTAGTAATATCTATCCGGACTCCAAACGTGTACAAGTGCGCGGATGAGAACGAACCCTGTCGCAAAACCATTCGACCTCTACTCTGTTTTGCCCAAAGGCGAATAGCCCTCTGTGTGGGACTCTAAAGACTCGACACTACGCTGGCAGTGGGTTTAACCACAGACCGCAAGCGGCACTAGCTGTGCGTAACGGTCCCCAGGTAGATGCCGATAAGAAGACTGACGAGGTGAACCCCATCTGAACTCCTACTGAGTCTGAATGTGACAGTCTCCGTACAGTCCGGTCTGTTCGTCTGATACATCGCATGGCGGGCCTAGGGGGCGGTAAACGTCAGTCCCCTAATAGCGGTACAAGTCGTGTCGGAGTGAAGCCCAAAACACCCTGAGATAACACTGGAAGCCTACCAGTATATCTCGCTTGCCCTGGCCAGGGACTACTCGTGTAATGGCTCTCCTAGACACAGCGTGATGTCAACCCCCAATGCTGGGAGAGACGAATCCTGTCTAACCGTCACTGCCTCCAAGTGCTTCGGGACTGCACCCAACCACTACCTGTTTGCACGACTCCTCTAAGTCGTGGTAGGGTAGTAATCAAAGTACAGTGGGAACACACTCGAGGCGAAGTGCCAATGTCAAGTCAGCGGACTAAGCTGTACTCATGTCACCTGGGAACTGATAACTGACGATAGATACAAAACCAACTAGTCAGTTCCCGACGAGTCCTATCCAGTGTACTCGTAACCTAACGAGCACCCGCATACTATCTCAAGTACGACATACTGACGGCTGTGGGACAGACCGTCTCCCACACTGGGATGAGAAGCGCATACGCTAGTCTACTTTGGAGTATTGATACCCTGTCTCGATAGTCCTGCGACTAGGGACCTGCATAAGGATGTGCTTATAGATTACCCAGCCCCCACTAGTGTGACTGCCATCACAACGCTGGTAATCAAGCAAAGATCCTAAGGGCTCCACTAATGTGTATAGGTGATATACTAAAATAAACACATGTACACATTGAAGTAGAAACAAACCAAGTAGCATACTACTATTTTGAGCAAGATTGTATATACAAGGTGAATATCCCAAGCTTCCATTAAGTGATATACAAACTAGTATGATACAGTAATGGCCTCTAGGGCATATACACTAACAATCTCCCACTTGCACTAAGGCCATGTACAGGCGTATCGAAGACCTAACATCTCGATTAGCCGCTCGAACTGAGTCTGGGGCAAGGCCTTGGTGAATAGATCTGCAGTGTTTTCTTCTGAAGAAACCCTCAGAACCTCGATCTCCTGGCGATCCACGATCTCCCTGATCAGGTGATACCGCCTCAAGATGTGTCTGGATTTCTGATGGGACCTGGGTTTCTTCGCTAAAGCTATAGCCCCGTTGTTGTCGCAATACAGAGGTATTGGATCAACAATGGACGGAACCACCTGAAGTTCTCTCAAGAACTTCCTCATCCAGACGGCTTCTTTTGCGGCATCAGATGCAGCGATGTATTCCGCTTCCATCGTCGAGTCTGCAACGGTTTCCTGTTTGGAACTCTTCCAACACACCGCCCCTCCATTGAGGGTAAAGACAAAACCCGACATGGACTTGGAATCATCCTTGTCATTCTGGAAGCTGGAGTCAGCAAAGGCTTCGATCTGGAGGTCTTTTCCGCCATACACCAAGAACATCTCCTTAGTCCTTCTCAGGTACTTGAGAATGTTCTTTACCGCTATCCAGTGTTTCTCTCCAGGGTTTGACTGATACCGGCTTACTACACTCAGTGCATAAGCTACATCCGGTCTGGTACACAACATCGCATACATTATAGAGCCTACCGCAGAAGCGTAGGGTATAATAGACATGCGATCCCTCTCCAAATCAGTCTTGGGAGACATCTCTTTAGAGAGGGTGATCCCGTGACAAGCCGGTAGGTTACCGCGCTTGGAATCTTCCATACTGAATCTTTTCAGTATGGTGTCGATGTACCTGGACTGTGAAAGTCCTAATATCCTCTTGGATCTATCACGATGGATCCGGATCCCTAGGATGTAGGAGGCATCACCCAGCTCTTTCATGGAGAACCTGTGTGACAAGAACCCCTTGACAGATTGTAGCATAGGAATGTCATTTCCTATTAAGAGAATGTCATCCACTTATAAAACGAGGAATACTACAGTTCTCGCTACAAATCTACTATAGATGCATGGTTCATCTGGATTTTTGATAAAGCCAAATTCCTTGACCGTCTCATCAAAACAGATATTCCAACTCCGCGATGCCTGCTTTAGTCCATAGATGGACTTAAGAAACTTACACACCTTTCTGCTGCTCCCACTCTGAATGAAACCCTCTGGCTGGTCCATATAGACACTCCTCTAAATTTCCATTTAGAAAAGCGGACTTTACGTCCATCTGCCAAATCTCATTATCGTGGAAGGCAGCAATGGCAAGAAGGATCCGAATGGATTTCAGCATAGCTACTGGAGAAAAGGTCTCGTCATAGTCCAAACCAGGTCTTTGACGAAAACCCTTTGCAACCAGTCTAGCTTTATAGGTCTCAACCTGTCCATCTACACCAATCTTCCTTTTGAAGATCCACTTGCATCCTACGGGTTTTACCCCGTCTGGAGCAATGTCCAACGTCCATACTTTGTTGGTGTACATGGACTCCATTTCGGTCCGCATTGCATCCAGCCATTTTACCGAGTCAACGCTCTGAACAGCCTGCTGGAAGCTAGTAGGCTCATCATAATCTATGATGCAATCCTCTCTATCCCCGTTTATGAGAAAACCGTAGTATCTCTCGGGCGGATGAGACTGCCTACTACTCCTGCGGAGCGGCGTAGGAATGTCCTGTTCTTTTGAACCCTCCGGTTCCACTAAGCTTTCAGTAATAGTCTGTGGTTCTGGAATTTCTTCCAGTTCTACCGCGCTCCCACTTATTTCCTTTTCCAAGAACTGGTGTTCTAGAAAGTGGGCATTTCAAGAAACAAGGACTTTTTGTTCCTCTGCATGGTAGAAAAGATACCCCCTGGTGTTCTTTGGGTATCCCACAAACTTGCACAGTACTGAGCGTGCCTCGAGTTTGTCCGCATGCTGCTTTTTGACAAAAGCTGGACATCCCCAGATCTTCAGATATTGAAGATAGGGTTTCTTCCCACTCCATAACTCATATGGTGTGGTAGGCACAGTCTTAGTGGGAACTCGGTTCAAAAGGTATGCGGCTGATTCTAGCGCATATCCCCAGAATGATCGCGGTAACTCAGCGTTACTCATCATGGATCGCACCATATCCAATAGGGTGCGGTTCCGTCTCTCCGATACACCGTTATGTTGCGGAGTGTATGGAGGAGTAAGCTGAGAGAGAATTCCATTCTCTTTTAAATAGTCCGGGAACTCGGCACTCAAGTATTCACCACCTCGATCCGATCTTAGAATCTTGATACTTTTGCCGGTTTGTTTTTCTACCTCATTTTTATATTCCTGGAATTTTCCAAAGGCTTCGGATTTATGTTTCATTAAGAAGACATGTCCGAACCTTGAAAAATCATCCGTAAAAGTAATGAAGTAAGAAAAACCGCTTCGCGTATGTGTAGACATTGGACCGCATACGTCGCTGTGTACGAGTCCCAAGAGCTCGCTCGCTCTTACTCCGTGTCCAGTGAACGGAGTTTTTGTCATCTTTCCTTTGAGACAGGATTGACAAGTGGCATACGATTGATATTCGAACGGATTCAAATATCCTTCTGTATGTAACTTAGTCAACCTTCTCTCATTGATGTGACCCAGTCTACAATGCCATAAGAAAGCCTGATTGATTTCTGGAGACTTTCTTTTGTGTGTATTCTGGACATTGAAAATCTGTGGTTGGTTTAATACGTATATACCATTGCTCAATGTACCTGACCCAATCAGAACTTGATTAAGGTGAATGTTTACAACATTGCTTAGAAACGCAAATTCATAACCTTCTTTAGAAACCAAAGATACAGAAATGATATTACAAGTTGCGTTGGGTACAAAATAGCAATTACGCAAAACCAAAACATGCCCATCTGACATTCCCAGGTGATAGTCCCCCACGGCTTTAGCATCCATGCTAGCTCCGTTTGCAACTCTGAGGGTCATGTCACCTGCCTTCAAAACCCTATGGTTTCTCAATGCCTGCAAAGAATTACAGATATGAGATCCTGATCCGGTATCCAATACCCAGGAAGTAGAGTTTATCGAAAGACAGTTTTCAATAACATACACACCTGAAGCTGAAGCCGCAACCTGCTTCAGTTCCTGTGTCCTGGCCTTCCAAGCCCTGCAATCTTTCTTCCAGTGTCTACTCTTATGACAATAGAAGCATTCTTCTTTACCCACAAGCTTCCCCGCTATCTTTGTTGCCTTTGCCTTTCCCTTCGTATCTACTTTACTAACACCGCCCCTTGGTTTGGCGGGGGCTTTCTTCTTCTTTCCCTTGGCTTTCGCCTTGGACCTAGAAGAAGAAGATCCTCCTACAAACAAAGTGGATGTTTCCCTACCTTTCTGTAGGGTGCCCTCTGCGCTCCTCAGCATGTTGAGGAGTTCTGAAAGTTCAACTTCTTTTTCTTGTAAGTTGAAGTTCAGTATAAACTGGGCGTAAGTGGAAGGAAGGGACTGGAGAATCAAGTCCGTATAGAGCTCACTCTCCAACGTGGTCCCAAGTTCCGCGAGCTCCTCAATGTAGCCAATCATCTTAAGCATGTGTTCCGCTACGGATGATCCGACGGCCAATCTTGCCGAAAATAACTTCTTCGACACTTCGTATCTTGCGATACGAGACTGCTCTCCATACAGTTCTTTTGTATGGAGAAATATGGATTCCAGGTCCATATTCTTGTGCCTCCTCTGATGTTCGTTGTCCATAGAGGCAAGCACGAGGCACTTGGCCTTCGCGCAATCAATCTCCCAAGTCTTACGGATTTCCTTATCCGCGATGCTGGAGGTGGGACCTGGGACGGGGGGAGCTTTGGTGGTAAGAAGATACCCCAGCTTGTCGTAAGTGATTGCCATTTTGACATTCCTGAGCTAATCTTTGTAGTTTGGCCCTGTCAGTATGTTTTTATCTAGAAGTAACTTAAGTCCAGTCATGTCGATTGGTCGCTGCAATTAGGAGAGAGAGAAGAAACACTCAGCACGATGCTCTTGCAAGTTTAGAATGGTTTTTAGTTTGTCTAAACAGGATGGCTCCCACTATCTCTCGAATCCCTCCTCAAACCATAAAGGAAGAATTAGTCGGGATCAATCCCACCGCACAATACTTGCTTAACCGTTCAGCCAGGCCAGTGTCGGTACTTCGAGGGAGGTTTTCCAACGCTTTCGCGAAGTTCCTTAATTTAAGAACCTCTTTTTCCTGGGGGCGTAGCCCCGCTAACACCTTTCTAGACACCTACTAGGTTTATAGCATTGATCGTTTAGTGAGAAATTTCCCGAGGAGTAGCATATACTCACAGTAGGATCGGGATCCAAATATCATCGTGTGACGAAACTGAAGGAATCCTACCAGAATCATCACACTCCAAATGGTATGCAAATCTAGCAAGTTTCAGTACTTATGAAACTCCCGATATGATTTTTGCCCCATGCTCTTATGACCTTGGCGTGAGGTCAAAATGTCATAAGTCACATGTCAAGTTCTTCCCATCATTATCCCGTTTGGTTTGAACCCACCCGTACCTACCCTTGACGTAGGCCAAAATGGCAGTACGGCTGTCCCAAAACAACGCATTCTATCTATGCAACAGATAAATATCCGGTAGCTACCAATCACTATGCCTTGGCGTGAGGTCAAAATACATAGCTTGAATACTACCGAATATTTAACTGAAATGATGAAGGGCTACGAATGGTTTTGGCAAAACCGTGAACGTAGTGAACTTGATATAATCGATGGAACGAGATAGCTTTTTAAAAAAAGGAGTGGCTCAAGCTCCGCATTTAAAAGTTAGTTTTGAAAAGAACCGAGTGGTTTTTCGAAAGTGTTCCAACGACTTTTGCTTGGTTTATTATCTTGCATTAGTTCTTTTAATGCGTGATATTCTTGCATTAGTTCTTTTAATGCGTCCCATCATTTAATCCTACCATTGCAGAAAACAACTAAAATATGACGTACGCTTATGCCATTCGCATTCGCCACGGGGCCCCGTCATCACCCGTTAGGTTACTTAACTAACGACAGAGCGGGGGCTGGGCTAGCGCGGCTGTAAAACATAAGCAACGCCTAAATAGTTATAAATATATAGCAATGATAGACATTACAGATCACAGATGAATACATTGGATATACTAGGAATCCGCAATCCGTTCGAGCCTGCAACGAAAAGCGGATTACACGGTCGCGGTGAATAGCCAAAACCCCACCCAAGACCCCTACGGGTGCAGCAAACTACCCACCAAGTACCCGAAATGGAGCAACCTCCCTCAACGCCGTGAGTAGGCCACTCGGCACTTCGAGATACCAGGTACTTTGTGCACCCCCTCCATGGGTCTATCCTAGGAGCAAAAACAGTAAAAAGAAATTATACAATGACGGCTACAACCCCGACCCGGTTGTGCGGCCATACAAATAATATTACATCAATTTACATATTACATGAATGAAAGAAAAAGAAACACTCATCTCACATCCACCCCGGCTATTCACCCGCGACAATCCAACGCATTCATATACACATACCATCATCAAACACAGATCACAGATATGTATAACCCCGACTAATCGACATATAGCGATTAGCCGACGTTCAATACATATAAACATCACAGATATAACCGATTAGTCAAAGTATAGTGAAGTTCGATCAAAAATACGGATTTATAGGCCCCCAAAAACAAATTTTTTTCTGGAAAACCTAGGCACAAATAAACCATCTTAAAAATCCCAAAACCCTACCAGAAGAACACTGCACCAAACCCGGTCACGAGACAAGCCAAAACGGCGGCGTTTCCGCGGCAAATGTATACCCATTGCCGCGGAACCGCGGCGGTTTGAAGGGTTCAGGCGACCGTTTTTGGTGGGTGTCTTCACAAAACCCTGAGACGATTTTTGGAGTAAAACTTTTTATTTTTAGAGCACGAAAAATTTTAACAGAAACTTATGGTTTTTGCATGTCGTTGTTTTTGCGATTTTTCCGATCGAACTTCCATACACTTTACTACAAAGCTAGTTTATGTTTAGTTAGGCTCTGATACCATTGTAAGTCCACGTTTCCAACCCCGGTTCTTGCGGGGAGGCGGAAACGGTATAAAAATCAAATTTTTAGCGCATTAGGCAACATGGACTAACAAAAGTCGGGATCTTTTCTAAACTAAACTAGCTACCAAGCTAAAGAGAGTTAGCTACTCGGAAAAGGTGTTATACCTCACTTGAACTCCTTCTTCTTGAAACCTTTGTAGAGGTTGGATGGTGCTTTCCTCGTCGCCTTCTTCCGTCAAAGATGGATCCACCTGAGGGTTCAACCTTCGGGCTCCTTTCTCGAACTTTGAGAGAACTAAGGTTTTTGGCTTGCTAGACCTCTAACCTTAGAGTGAGTAGAGAGTGGTTTTGGGGTGTTTTTATCTCAAGGAAGGATTTCTCAACACATGAGAGTGAGTCTCCTTGAACTAGAGGAGGAGGAAGAAAAAGAGAGGAGAGAGAAGTGTTATGAGAGAATGAATAACTTTTTACAACCATAACAAATATGAAATGAATTATCAAATTAATAAAATTAATCTAAATGAAATAGTTGATGGATGGTTTGATATGACAATTATCATTACACACATTAAATGGTTTTGCTAGAATCAAAGAGCATCTTTGATATGTAATGATGATAGTCAAAGATTCAACCATGATCAACAAGTCAACCTTGGTCAACAAGTCAACAAACCCAACCATGACACAATTTCATTTAATTAATATTATTAATTGATATATCATAAATTCATTAGGGTTCGGAAAAAGACGACTGTCAACTGTGCATACGCACCCGTTCCGAAACCCTAATGAAAATCCTCTTCCTCCGCCTCAATCAACTGTGCATACACACCCGCATTCTTGTTCCGAGAAACATGAATACTATGAGATAAAACTAACCCCAAAACATATACTAGTATCTGGCTCAAACCAGAGCCCGCTAGTAATTTCTGTCCGGACTCCAAACGTGCACAAGTGCGCGGATGAGAACAAACCCTGTCGCAAAACCATGCGACCTCTACACTGTTTTGCCCAAAGGCGAATAGCCCTCTGTGTGGGACTCTAAAGACTCGACACTACGCTTGCAGTGGGTTTAACCACAGACCGCAAGCGGCACTAGCTGTGCGTAACGGTCCCCAGGTAGATGCCGATAAGAAGACTGACGAGGTGAACCCTATCTGAACTCCTACTGAGTCTGAATGTGACAGTCTCCGTACAGTCCGGTCTGTTCGTCTGATACATCGCATGGCGGGCCTAAGGGGCGGTAAACGTCAGTCCCCTAATAGCGGTACAAGTCGTGTCGGAGTGAAGCCCAAAACACCCTGAGATAACACTGGAAGCCTACCAGTATATCTCGCTTGCCCTGGCCAGGGACTACTCGTGTAATGGCTCTCCTAGACACAGCGCGATGTCAACCCCCAATGCTGGGAGAGACGAATCCTGTCTAACCGTCACTGCCTCCAAGTGCTTCGGGACTGCACCCAACCACTACCTGTTTGCACGACTCCTCTGAGCCGTGGTAGGGTAGTAATCAAAGTACAGTGGGAACACACTCGAGGCGAAGTGCCAGTGTCAAGTCAGCGGACTAAGCTGTACTCATGTCGCCTGGGAACTGATAACTGACGATAGGTACAAAACCAACTAGTCAGTTCCCGACGAGTCATGTCCAGTGTACTCGTAACCTAACGAGCACCCGCATACTATCTCAAGTAAGACATACTGACGGCTGTGGGACAGACCGTCTCCCACACTGGGATGAGAAGCACATGCGCTAGTCTACTCCGGAGTATCGATGCCCTGTCTCGATAGTCCTGCGACTAGGGACCTGCATAAGGATGTGCTTATAGATTACCCAGCCCCCTCTAGTGTGACTGCCATCACAACGCTGGTAATCAAGCAAAGATCCTAAGGGCTCCACTAATGTGTATAGGTGATATACTAAAATAAACACATGTACACATTGAAGTAGAAACAAACCAAGTAGCATACTACTATTTTGAGCAAGATTGTATATACAAGGTCAATATCCCAAGCTTCCATTAAGTAATATACAAACTAGTATGATACAGTAATGGCCTCTAGGGCATATACACTAACACAAACTACATCAAGGAACCGCTAGGAGCTTAGAATGAAGACCGAAGGACATGGATCAACTCGGTATAACGATTCTAACTCTTAGTTTAGCTTGCTAGTCTATGGTTTAAGGTCGATCCGGGATTTGGGTAGCGGTAGCGTCGGTTTGATAAATTTTTGTTACGCATTTTGGCCGCGTTTCGATGGTCGGGGCTCTGCCGGAACCCTTCAGGTGGACCAGAGATCAAACTTGATCAAGGAAGCCGCGAGGAGCTACGGACAGAGGTTGAAGACCGAAGGACAAAGATCGTTTGGTATAACCTCTCAAAACTCCTTTTCTTGTTTTGTTATCTAGGGCTTATAGGTCGATCCGTAGACTTGGGTTCCATTAGTGCCGGTTTATTAAATTTTTGTTCCGCATTTGGCCACAGATTGATGGCCGGGGTGCTGACGTAACCCAACGTAGTATCAGAGCCACTCCATAAGCCTTAGTTAACTCATTGCGACATTAGAAATCCATCGATTTTGTCGTGCAACTGCCGACAAAAACAGTTCCAAAAACTGAAATTTTGAGACGTTTGCACAACCCGTGGGCTCACAGATTAGACTGAGAAGCCGTAGGGTGGTGCATGGGCACCCCGGGGAACCCTGAGGGGGCTGAACGGCTGGGCTCACTCCCCAAGACCACCACAAGGTGGTTTTGGCGGTGGGGACCTTGGGCAGTTTCGGGTCTGCCTCACCCCATGGCCACCTCGTGGTGGTCTCGGGGGTGGGGTACCCCCTCTAGGCCCGCCAACTTGAAGTTAATTTCGTTCTCTAACTCCCCGCTAAAGTTCAGGCGCGTTTCATTTTTATTCGGACTTCCGAATTGGCTTTAAACGGTCAGTTTTTGGAACTTTAGCTCACTGTTTTTTCATGGTTTTGGAAATTGGTTTAGTTTGCTAATTGCGTGTGGAATTCTAATGTCGTAGTTTTCAGTACATACATTACTATCTACGACCGTGAATGTCATTAGAGAGGTTCAACTTGTCTGATTGCTATAGTTCTTTTTGACGGGTTTGCGAACGTGACATTCACGTTGATGTTTGGTATTGTGTTGCGGTTGTGGCGGAATCGTCGTGGTGGATAGCTTGAGTTCAATGTTCATACAGTTTAGTTTCATTTGTACATTTGATATCGTGGGGCGAGCGTCCGACATGTGGACTACCGTCACTGCCTGTTTGTATATTATTTATTTGGGGCACGACCGGGTTGAGGTCGATGTCACCGTTGTATATATTATTCTTTTCTGATCTAGGATTACCCCGCGATGGAGTGCATGGATAGCCGAGTTCTAGAAGGCAACGGGCCCGCATCTCATGGCGTTGAGACGAAGGGGGCTTCACTCTAGAATTGGCGGGCTATTCGCCGCACTCGTAGGGGGTATAGGTTGACCCAAGGAGGGGTGCTCAAGTTGTTAGGTCCACGTTACCTCTCCCGGTACTTTCGGGGTTGCGGAAACGGTAAATCAAAATTTTTTCTAAACTTTGTAACATGGACCGTAAAAGCCGGATCTTTGCTAAACTAAACTAGCATACTTGCTAAAGAGAGTTAGCTACTATGATGATGGTTATACCTAAACTTGAACTCCTTCTCTTCTTGTTGTTGTTCTTCTTTCTTGTTCTTTGTAGTAGCTTGAATGGTTCTCTTCTCGTCGCCTTTTTCCGTCGAAGATGGATCCACCTCGAAGGTTCGACCTTTGGGCTCTTCCTCGATCTTTGAGTGAACTCGGGTTTCCGGCTTGCTAAACCTTGAACCCTAGAGAGAGTAGAGAGTGTTTAGGGGTTGTTTTCTTTTCAAGGTGAAGGAATCTCAACACATGAGAAGGAATCACCTTGAGCTAGAGGAAGAAGAAGATGAAGAGAGGAGAGAGAATGGATATGAAAGAATGAGCTCTTTTTTTCTTTTTGCAACAATATCAAAAAGAAAAAGAATTATCTAAATGATAATAATTCAAAATGAGAATAGTTGATGGCAATTTGGAATGACCACTACCATGCTTCATTTAAAGAAATGTAAGCATGAATCAAGGAGGACTTTTTAAAGCATGATGGTGGTCAACATTCAACCATGGTCAACAAGTCAACCATGGTCAACAAGTCAACAAAATTAACCATAACATAATTCTCATTTAATTACTATTATTAATAGATAATTCATAAATCCATTAGGGTTTGGAAAATGATAACTGTCAACTGTGCATACGCACCCGTTCCGAAACCCTAATGAAATACCTCATCCTCCGCCTCAAGCAACTGTGCATACACACCTGCATTCTCGTTCCGAGGAACAAGAATACCAAGATATAAAAGCAACCCCAAATGTATATACCAGTATCTGGCTCAATCCAGAGCCTGCCAGTATAATCCGTCCGGACTCCAAACGTGCACAAGTGCGCGGATGAGAACGAACCCTGTCGCAAAACCATGCGACCTCTACTCTGTTTTGCCCAGAGGCGAATACCCTTTGTGTGGGACTCTAAAGACTCGACACTACGCTGGCAGTGGGTTTAACCACAGACCGCAAGCGGCACTAGCTGTGCGTAACGGTCCCCAGGTAGATGCCGACAAGAAGGCTGACGAGGTGAAACCCCATCTGAACTCCTACTGAGTCTGAATGTGACATTCTCCATACAGTCCGGTCTGTTCGTTTGATACATCGCATGGCGGGCCTAGGGGGGCGGTAAACGTCAGTCCCCTAATAGCGGTACAAGTCGTGTCGGAGTGAAGCCCAATACATCCTGAGATAACACTGGAAACCTACCAGTATATCTCGCTTGCCCTGGCCAGGGACTACTCGTGTAATGGCTCTCCTAGACACAGCGCGATGTCAACCCCCAATACCGGGAGAGACGAATCCTGTCTAACCGTCACTGCCTCCAAGTGCTTCGGGACTGCTCCCAACTACTACCTGTTTGCACGACTCAGTAGAGCCGTGGTAGGGTAGCAATCAAAGAACAGTGGGAACACACTCGAGGCGAAGTGACAGTGTCAAGTCAGCGGACTAAGCTGTACTCATGTCACCTGGGAACTGATAACTGACGATAGGTATAATACCAACCATCAGTTCCCGACGAGTCCTGTCCAGTGTACTCGTAACCCAACGAGCACCCGCATACTATCTCAAGTACGACGTACTGACGGCTGTGGGACAGACCGTCTCCCTTGCTGGGATGAGAAGCGCATACGCTAGTCTACTCCGGAGTATCGATGCCCTATCTCGGTACTCCCACGACTAGGGACGCGTATAAGGATGTGCTTGTAGATTACCCAGCCCCCACGAGTGTGATCGCCATCACAATGCCGGTAATCAAGCAAAGATCCTAAGGGCTCTACTAATGCGTATAGGTGATATAATAAATAAACACACATGTACACATTAAAGCAGAGGCAAACCAAGTAGCATACTACTATATTGAGCAAGATTGTCTGTACAACTGTGAATATCCGAAGCTTCCATCAAGTAATATACATACTAGTATGATACAGTAATAGCCTCTAGGGCATATACACTAACAATCTCCCACTTGCACTAAGGCCATGTACTGGCGTATCGAAGACCTATCATCTCGATCAGCCGCTCGAACTGAGTCTGGGGTAAAGCCTTCGTGAATGGGTCCGCAGTGTTGTCCTTTGTGTCCACTCTCCGCACCTCGATCTCCTGTCGATCAATGATCTCCCTGATCAGGTGATACCGCCTTAAGATGTGCCTGGATCTCTGATGGGACCTTGGTTCCTTCGCTAAAGCTATAGCCCCATTGTTATCGCAATACAAAGGTATTGGGTCAACAATGGACGGAACCACCTGAAGTTCACTAATGAACTTCTTAATCCAGACCGCCTCTTTTGCGGCATCGCTTGCAGCAATGTATTCAGCCTCCATCGTCGAGTTTGCGACGGTATCCTTCTTGGAACTCCTCCAACATACCGCCCCTCCGTTGAGGGTAAACACAAAACCCGAGACAGACTTGCTGTCATCTTTGTCACTCTGGAAGCTTGAATCGGTAAAGGACTCAACCCTGAGGTCTCCATTACCGTAAACCAGGAACATCTCCTTAGTCCTTCTCAGGTACTTGAGAATGTTCTTCACTGCTGTCCAGTGGTCCTCCCCTGGGTCTGACTGATACCGGCTTACCGTGCTCAACGCGTAAGCTACATCTGGTCTTGTACATAGCATCGCATACATTATAGATCCTACCGCCGAAGCGTAGGGTATAGTGCTCATGCGAACCCTCTCCTCGTCAGTCTTAGGAGACATCTTCTTGGAGAGGGTAATTCCGTGCAATGCGGGTATGTTACCGCGCTTGGAATCCTCCATACTAAATCTCTTTAGTACGGTCTCTATGTACCTGGACTGCGAAAGTCCCAATAGTCTCTTGGATCTATCTCTATAGATCTTGATCCCCAGAATGTACGAGGCATCACCCAGGTCCTTCATGGAGAACCTTTGTGACAAAAACAGCTTGACCGATTGTAGCATAGGAATGTCATTTCCTATCAAAAGAATGTTGTCCACGTACAAGACTAGGAATACGACAGTTCGTCCTACAATCTTCTTATATACACAGGGCTCATCTTCGTTCTTGATGAAATCAAATTCCTTGATTGCCTCATCAAAACAGATGTTCCAGCTCCGCGATGCCTGCTTTAATCCATAAATGGATTTAAGCAACTTGCACACCCTTCCGCTGCTCCCACTGTCTACGAAACCTTCTGGTTGATCCATGTAAACGCACTCTTCCAAACTACCGTTTAGGAAAGCCGTCTTAACATCCATCTGCCAGATTTCATAGTCATGGAAGGCAGCAATGGCAAGTAAGATCCGAATGGATTTGAGCATAGCCACCGGAGAAAAAGTCTCATCATAGTCCAAACCAGGTCTTTGACGAAAACCTTTTGCAACGAGTCTAGCTTTATAGGTTTCCACCTGCCCATCTACACCAAGTTTCCTTTTGTAGATCCATTTGCATCCAACGGGTTTTACCCCAGGTGGAGCAATATCCATGGTCCACACTTTATTGGCGTACATGGACTCCATTTCAGATTGCATTGCTTCCTGCCACTTATCAGAGTCCCTACTGATAATGGCCTGCCTGAAACTGGTAGGGTCATCTTCTTCCAAGATGCAATCCTCTCGATCCCCGTCTATGAGAAAACCGTAGTATCTCTCGGGCGGATGAGAAATCCTACCAGATCTGCGGAGTGGCTGAGGTTCGTTTGGGGTCACTGAATTTTCTGGTTCTGCTAAATCCTCAGTTTGAGTTTGTGGATCAGATATTTCATCCAGTTCTACCGTGCTCCCACTTATTTCTTTTGCAAGAAATTGCCACTCTAAAAAGGTGGCGCGGCGAGCAACGAACACCTTCTGTTCCTCAGTGTGGTAGAACAGATATCCCAGAGAATTTCTAGGATATCCCACAAATTTACATAAAACTGACCGTGCCTCAAGCTTGTCTGGTTTTTGTACTTTTACATAGGCCGGACAGCCCCATATCTTAATCCGTTCTAGATATGGTTTCTTTCCACTCCATATTTCATATGGAGTCTTAGGCACGGATTTAGACGGAACCTGATTCAGTAAGTATGCCGATGTATCTAGCGCAAGTCCCCAGAATGAAAAAGGTAACTCAGCATCACTCATCATGGATCGAACCATATCCAATAGGGTACGATTCCTTCTCTCCGATACACCGTTGTGCTGTGGTGTATAAGGAGGAGTGAGCTGAGAGAGAATACCATTCTCTTTTAAGTAATCTCGGAATTCCGTGCTTAAGTACTCTCCTCCTCTATCAGACCGGAGGATCTTGATACTTTTGCCTGTCTGGTTCTCTACTTCGTTTCTGAATTCCTTGAATTTCTCAAAAGTTTTAGATTTGTGTTTCATCAGATACACATATCCGAACCTAGAGAGATCGTCAGTGAATGTGATGAAGTACGAGAACCCACCCCTTGCAAGTATAGACATCGGACCACACACATCACTGTGTATGAGTCCCAAGAGCTCTCTTGCTCTTTCTCCATGTCCGGTGAACGGAGATTTGGTCATCTTCCCTTTGAGACAAGACTGACAAGTTTCATAAGATGAAAACTCGAACGCATTCAAGAGTCCATCTTTATGCAACTTACTCAGTCTTTTCTCTCCGATATGACCAAGTCTACAATGCCACAAGTAGGATTCATTCGGATCTGAATTCTTCCTCTTGCGTGTGTTTTGTATATTGAGAACTGTATTCTGATTTAGAACGTAGATACCATTAAACAGTGTACCCTCTACAACCGGTACCTTATCAAGGTAAATGTTCATGATATTCTTTTCAAGAACAAACTTATATCTATCTTTATCGAGTAAAGAAACTGATATGATGTTGCAAACCATGGAGGGTACATAGTAGCAATCGTTCAAAATCATAGTCTTGCCATTTGGCAATACTAGGTGATATTCACCGACGGCTGCCGCATTAACTTGTGCTCCGTTCGCTACTCTGAGCGACATATCACCCGGTGCAACTTTCCTACTTTTTCTCAGTCCTTGCAATAAATTACAGATATGAGATCCTGATCCGGTATCAAGTACCCAGGAGGTAGGGCTGACCGTAAAACAGTTCTCAATTACAAGAACACCTGATGTAGATGCAAAACCATGCTTCTTCTTCGACTGGGTATCCTGGAAATCCATACAATCCCCTTTCCCATTCTCATACTCATGACTGTTGTCACAAGTTAGAGCTGAACCAACTTTCCCCAGTCCCGAATAAGAATTCGGATCGGTCAAGCGATACATTTTATTATCTTGATTAGGGCGTGAAAAGGTTGCTGCCTGGAGAGAGAGAAAAGAAACACTCAGCGTATGCTCGTGCAAGATTAGATTGGTTTATTAATTTATCTAACCAGGGTGTCTCCCACTGTTTCCTCAAATCCTTCTTAAAACCTTCTAAAAGAAGAACTAGCCGGGTTTTAATTCACGTCACAATACTTGCTTAACCTTTCAGCCAGGCTAGTGTCGGTACTTCGAGGGAGGTTTTCCAACGCTTTCGCGAAGTTCCTTAATTAAAGAACCTCTTTTCCCTGGGGGCGTAACCCCGCTAACACTTTTCTAGACACCTACTAGGTTTATAGCATTGATCGTTAAGTGAAATAATCTCCCGAGAGTAAACCAACTCATCAGTGGGATCGGGATCCAACTGTCATTGTGTGATAACCTAGATGGAATCCACTCTAGTCACCACACTCCAGAAGGTATGCTAAATCTGCAAGTTTCAGTTCTTTTGAAACTCCCGATGCGGTTTTTTCCCCTAACGATTCATGACCTTGACAATGCCAACATATCATGAACTGTTAGTCAAGTTCGGCCCGTCATTATCTTGATTAACTTAGACCCATCCGCACAACTCTTGACAATGCCAACATAGCTATGCGACTGTCCTAAATAATCTGAAAAACAAGGTTGCAAACAAGCAATACTTAGCTACCGATCACTACGCCTTGACAATGCCAAAATACGTAGCTCGAATACTGAGTAGTACTTGTAGGAAATGACGGAGGGCTACGGCTGGGTTTTTGGCGAAAAACCCGTTAACGTAATGAACTTGATGTCGTTGAAGGAACGTGATACACCTTTTTGAAAATATAGTGGCGAAAAACTTTTTGCTAAAGAGGTCACTCCCTGTGAAGGGATCTCGGCTCTTTCCTCGTCGAATGAGGTGCAGGATATTACAAAATAAATATCTCGATGCAAAGCAAGGATAATCGACTATAGTGAAGTTATTACCCTGACGCAAACTTTTGTCCAAGGGGTCACTCCCGGTGAAGGGATCTCGGCCCTTGCCTCGTCGACTGAGGTGCTGGGTATTCATAACCGAATACCGCGATGCAAAACAAAAATGAACGTCCTTGTAATAACAGCTTTTTGAAAAACTTGTTCCAACAACGTCTTTTAGGTTTATTTTCTTGCATTAGTTCTTTTAATGCGTGATATTCTTGCATTAGTTCTTTTAATGCGTCCCATCATTTAATCCTACCATTGCAGAAAACAACCAAAATATGACGTACGCTTATTCCATTCGCATTCGCCACGGGGCCCCGTCATTACCCGTTAGGTTACTTAACTAACGACAGAGCGGGGGCTGGGCTAGCGCGTCTGTAAAACATAAGCAACGCCTAAATAATATCATATATAGATATACTGTAATGATAAACATTTCAGATCACAGATAAATACATTGGATATACTAGCAATCTGTAATTTGTACGAGCCTGTAACAAAAACAGATAACACGGTCGCGGTGAATAGCCAAAACCCCACCCTAGACCCCTACGGGTGTGACAAACTACCCGCCAAGTACCCGAAGCGTAGCAACCTCCCTCATCTCCATGAGTAGGCCACTCGACACTTCGGCATACCCGGTAGTTTGTGCACCCCTCCATGGGTCTATCCTAGGAGCAAAAACAGTAAAAAGAAATTATACAATGACGGCTACAACCCCTTCCCGGTTGTGCGGCCATACAAATAATTATTACATCAATTTACAAATTTACATGAATTGCAAGAAAAGAAAACCCTCGTCTCACAACCCCCGGCTATTCACCCGCGACAATCCAACATATTTATATACACATTCCAATATCAAACACAGATCATGTATAACCCCGACTAATCGTCTTATAGCGATTAGCCGACGTTCAATACATGCAAACATCACAGATATAACCATCATAGTCAAAGTGTAGTGAAGTTCGGGAAAAATACGGAATTATAGGACCCCAAAAGGAAATTTCTTTTCTGCAAAATCTGGGCACATATAATATATTTCAAAAATCCCAAAACCAACACAGACACACACTGCACGAAAAACGATGCACAGAAAACGACAAAGCGCGGCGTTTCCGCGGCGGATGGCTAGATCACGCGGCGGAAGGGCGGCGGTTTGGACGAATTACTGTATCGTTTTTCTTGGGTGTTCACAGAAAACCCTGAGCCGAATTTACAAGTATAAATTTTTTCATTTTGAGCCAAAAAAATTTCAACAGAAACTCAGTTTTTGTAAAAGTTTAGTTTTTGGATTTTTCCGGTTCCGAACTTCGTTACACTTCACTACCAAGCTAGTTTAAGTTTAGTTAGGCTCTGATACCACTGTTAGGTCCACGTTACCTCTCCCGGTACTTTCGGGGTTGCGGAAACGGTAAATCAAAATTTTTTCTAAACTTTGTAACATGGACCGTAAAAGCCGGATCTTTGCTAAACTAAACTAGCATACTTGCTAAAGAGAGTTAGCTACTATGATGATGGTTATACCTAAACTTGAACTCCTTCTCTTCTTGTTGTTGTTCTTCTTTCTTGTTCTTTGTAGTAGCTTGAATGGTTCTCTTCTCGTCGCCTTTTTCCGTCGAAGATGGATCCACCTCGAAGGTTCGACCTTTGGGCTCTTCCTCGATCTTTGAGTGAACTAGGGTTTCCGGCTTGCTAAACCTTGAACCCTAGAGAGAGTAGAGAGTGTTTAGGGGTTGTTTTCTTTTCAAGGTGAAGGAATCTCAACACATGAGAAGGAATCACCTTGAGCTAGAGGAAGAAGAAGATGAAGAGAGGAGAGAGAATGGATATGAAAGAATGAGCTCTCTTTTTCTTTTTGCAACCATATCAAAAAGAAAAAGAATTATCTAAATGATAATAATTCAAAATGAGAATAGTTGATGGCAATTTGGAATGACCACTACCATGCTTCATTTAAAGAAATGTAAGCATGAATCAAGGAGGACTTTTTAAAGCATGATGGTGGTCAACATTCAACCATGGTCAACAAGTCAACCATGGTCAACAAGTCAACAAAATTAACCATAACATAATTCTCATTTAATTACTATTATTAATAGATAATTCATAAATCCATTAAGGTTTGGAAAATGATAACTGTCAACTGTGCATACGCACCCGTTCCGAAACCCTAATGAAATACCTCATCCTCCGCCTCAAGCAACTGTGCATACACACCTGCATTCTCGTTCCGAGGAACAAGAATACCAAGATATAAAAGCAACCCCAAATGTATATACCAGTATCTGGCTCAAACCAGAGCCTGCCAGTATAATCCGTCCGGACTCCAAACGTGCACAAGTGCGCGGATGAGAACGAACCCTGTCGCAAAACCATGCGACCTCTACTCTGTTTTTCCCAGAGGCGAATACCCTCTGTGTGGGACTCTAAAGACTCGACACTACGCTGGCAGTGGGTTTAACCACAGACCGCAAGCGGCACTAGCTGTGCGTAACGGTCCCCAGGTAGATGCCGACAAGAAGGCTGACGAGGTGAAACCCCATCTGAACTCCTACTGAGTCTGAATGTGACATTCTCCATACAGTCCGGTCTGTTCGTCTGATACATCGCATGGCGGGCCTAGGGGGCGGTAAACGTCAGTCCCCTAATAGCGGTACAAGTCGTGTCGGAGTGAAGCCCAATACACCCTGAGATAACACTGGAAACCTACCAGTATATCTCGCTTGCCCTGGCCAGGGACTACTCGTGTAATGGCTCTCCTAGACACAGCGCGATGTCAACCCCCAATACTGGGAGAGACGAATCCTGTCTAACCGTCACTGCCTCCAAGTGCTTCGGGACTGCTCCCAACTACTACCTGTTTGCACGACTCAGTAGAGCCGTGGTAGGGTAGCAATCAAAGAACAGTGGGAACACACTCGAGGCGAAGTGACAGTGTCAAGTCAGCGGACTAAGCTGTACTCATGTCACCTGGGAACTGATAACTGACGATAGGTATAATACCAACCATCAGTTCCCGACGAGTCCTGTCCAGTGTACTCGTAACCCAACGAGCACCCGCATACTATCTCAAGTACGACGTACTGACGGCTGTGGGACAGACCGTCTCCCTTGCTGGGATGAGAAGCGCATACGCTAGTCTACTCCGGAGTATCGATGCCCTATCTCGGTACTCCCACGACTAGGGACGCGTATAAGGATGTGCTTGTAGATTACCCAGCCCCCACGAGTGTGATCGCCATCACAATGCCGGTAATCAAGCAAAGATCCTAAGGGCTCTACTAATGCGTATAGGTGATATAATAAATAAACACACATGTACACATTAAAGCAGAGGCAAACCAAGTAGCATACTACTATATTGAGCAAGATTGTCTGTACAACTGTGAATATCCCAAGCTTCCATCAAGTAATATACATACTAGTATGATACAGTAATGGCCTCTAGGGCATATACACTAACACAAGTTACCGGATTCCGTGAAGTGCTGGGTGGCCCATTCACTTTGATGAAGAGGACTGCCTCACTTCTGGTTTTGGCGGGTAACTTGCCGTGCTCGCAGAGGTCTAGGTTTTCATTGCGCATGCTATCCACACGACCAGGAGAACGTCGGGTTTCACTTGCGGCTTAAAGGAAACCCGGGTCTCCCAGGTTATCAGTATTGTTCTGTGATGCTTATCGCTTATTCTGTGATGTTGCATATATCATGCCTGGAACGATTATTATATATTTTTATATACATACTAGTAGATGTTGTATATGTTTTGCACCCGCGCTAGTCCAGTCCCCGCTCTGTCGTTAGTTAAGTAACCTAACGGGTGATGACGAGGCCCAGTGGTGAATGCGGATGGCATATATGTACATCATATTTTCGTTCTTTTCTGGTGTGATTAATTGATGGGACTGCGTTGATTCTGATCAATGCAAGAAAAACAGACCTATTTGATGTTGTTGGAATAATTTTCAAAAGCTGTTATTACAAGGGCGTTTTCTTTTGTTTTGCACTGCGGTATTCGGTTATGAATATCCAGCACCTCATTCGACGAGGTAAGAGCCGAGATCCCTTCACTGGGAGTGACCTCTTGGGCAGAAGTTTACGTCAGGATAATAACTTCACTACAGTCGATTACTTTTTTTCTTTGCATCGAGGTATTCAGTTGGAATATGCTGCACCTCATTCCACGAGGAAAGAGCCGAGATCCCTTCACCGGGAGTGACCTCTTTAGCAAAGGTTTTCGCCACTTTATATTTGTAAAAAGCTATCCGATTCCTTCAATGATATCAGGTTCGTTACGTTAAAGGTTTTTCACCAAAAACCATTCGTATCTGTCATGACCCGAAATGGCACGTGACTGGCACTTGAATCATATGAAGTCTATAGGACCCCATCTAATTCAAGTAAGCCAAAATCCCAGAAATCTAAACCATTTTAAATAAGAAGTGACGGAAAACTTGTTTTATGGTTTGCATATAATCACTTGAAAAGCCGTAGTAAAACCTTTTTAAAACATCAAGTCTTTTCCGAAAATTTCGGTAGAGTCTCCTTTGTAAATACTGGCCCCAAACGGGTACAACATGCATAATATGAATAAAGGAATCCCCAAGCGGGAGCTAACTCTTCGCCAATTGGCGGTCACAACCACGCAAGCAATATAATATACAACGCTGAAGGGCGATGATGAAAACTCAAAAGAAAACTCAAAATCATCAAGATAACCATAATAATACAACGCGACTATAAGGTCTAAATAATATACACTGGTCTTCTAAGTCAAATAAATATACAAGTCTGGGTTATGGAGTTTCTAGATACAACTGAAATAAATAAAGTACATTGGTGGTCACGATGCGAGTGAACCCACCGACCAAAGCAAACACCCGAAAAGGAGCAGTGTACCAACAAAGCCGCAACGAACCTGTACGGCAAAACCTGCAAGAAACTATGGCACAACAGGGGTGAGCTGTCAACTCGTGAGTAGAAAACATCACAGAGTAGAAATCGTATGTATGACTCAATCCTAGGTCAATACGATCAGTAATATATATCCTCAATATGATAAAGTCTGAAGCATGATAAGGTGGGAAGGGTAAACATCTATACATAAGTGTAATACCAAGTGCTCGTGTGAGTGCCTCAAGTAGCAACATATCATAAGTATGAGGTATGAGTGCAATATAATGAAAACAAAATGCATCATGAATGTGAAAATGTTTTCTTAGTTTAGTGAGATTTCTGTATGTATAAAATGAGGTATCATCAATGAAATCAACAGGGAATCAATGTCTAGCATCGATACAAAATATATATATATATATATCCAAATCCCAATAAATCAATATCTCAGGCTCCGGCAATCCGGATTGGCTTGTATCCTCGAATCTCAATATCTAAGGCTCCGGCTATCCGGACTGGCCCATATCATCAAATCTTAAAACCTCAGGCTATCCGGACTTGCCTGTACTCCGATCGGTATCCTTCGGATATCGGTCGAGTCATAATAAAATCACCGGTCAGTAGTGCTCCCCTGTCACAGGCTCAACTCTATCATGTGCGACCTTCTCGCCCTGGGGTACCGCACCGGGTCCACCATGCACCCACAGATGGTTCCTCCTCCTCCTCAAATCGGGTGTATGATATAGCTCAAGAGCCGAGAAAACTCATGGTGGTCATATCTCAAATCATATCATGAGAAAACCGCATTTTCTATTTTTTAAAAAGAAGATAAGTTTATAAAATCTTTGCGGTTTCTCTAAATCCAGAAATCTCATGGAAATCCAAAATCATGAATCACGATGTAAATAAATAACGAATACTGGGCTCCGGCAATCCGGACTGGCCCAAACTATCGCATGGCAAATAAATATATGAATAACATGCATGAGATAACCCAGTAAATAATGCAATATCTAATCTAGCACACTAATATTATATCGGAACTATCAGCTAACATGCGATATCAATGAATCAATATTCTCTAAAGTTTGCGTAACATGGCAATTACCGATGATGATGTGTGTGATCCGGCAAATAAGTGTTCGTAGACATACGCATCATTGGTAATGGTGCTGTGTCCTGACAGCATGGTTTCATAATAACAATAAAAGTACATTTAAACATGCAATGCGATGCGAACAGCAAAATAAATGGCAAATGAATAGTAAATGCAGCAATAATATGCGGAACATGAATAATGACGCAACAATAAAGAATCTAAGTTAATATATATGTGTCATACCGTTTTTCATTTGAAATCATACGAATCGTGGTGTTTTGAAAATAGGGCTACGGTGTTTTTAAGAAAAGGTATGCCCGTTTGAATATCCGTAGAATCCCTTGGCCTGTTTTTAAAATACTCACGATTCGTTAGTTTTGAAATAGGTATGACTCGGGTCTAGTCTAACATCTACAAGTAAACTACCGGACTAAACTAACAGACTAATCGAAAGGGGTAAGGAAATCCACCTAAGTCTGAGTCGATACATACACACACACACATATATAATAGTCGGTGATCCCGCCTCAATAGTACCACATACGATACTCTATATATAATATGACATCCTTAAGTCAAGAGTGCGGATCTATCATCATAATATAGCTCGTACGGTAAATCCATCGTACGACATCCTAAATCTGGGTACGGGTCCAATATCGCATTTATCTCATTATTCATCTGGTATCCTTGTCATCATATTCTGTAATCGGGGTACTGATCTGAGTCTAGTACATACTGATACCATCTACAAATATGTATGCGTATGTATGAAAACACATCGCCTAAGGATCCGCTATAATAATCATGTCGTACCTCATAATACGAACCATGTTATATCACCGACCTCATGGCATCACGCCCAATCTTATTGACTCATCTCCAAATACCATATACTATCCTCATCATCCATATATTTGTATATGTATATGTATATATATATACATAGTTCTATATACCCATGTATATATATATGCATATATATATATATGCATGCAAGTGTGTGTGTGAGTGTAAACCTTATTCTAGGGTTCGCAACTACAACTAACTAACGACACTATCAATCAATTACACTAAAATTTAACCCATAAACTCCTAAATCTTACTTGCTAACTATCTAAGTTTCACATAATACATAATCACACACACACACACACACACACACACACATATATATCATATATATCGTATACTATACTTCGAACTGCGGGGGTGTTATACGCCATCCACCCGACTTCCCCCGTAGACATATATCTACTCACCTTGATCCTCGCTTGCTGGAGTCGATGACGCTATGCTCTCTTCGTCGTCTCAAAATCCACGTGGGGGTACCTACATGTCATAACATATCGTGTCGCATTAACATCCAATTCAAAACCAAAACGACACGCTAAAAGCCTATAAGTTAGAACCTACGGACTACGCATGCAAGAATAACCAACAACTCTCGACGATTGACGTATAAACGTGAATCGACCGATAAAAACATGAATATCAAAACTTCAATTCAAAAACGTCATGAAACACCAGGCAGCAACTCATGAAAATGGTCCCAGATTTTACCATAGCTGAAATTAGTCAATTTTGCACATGGGAGGGGTTTATTTTACTGGAGATAAAACCCTGCACTAAACACGAAGCCCTAAGTCCCTGCTCTGGACGCAAATTGCGGCCAGAATGGATAAAATTATGGCCATGGGAAGGAATTAGGGTCCTGGGTTTTGGGTATAGGTTCTAGGTTGCCTGCTTGTGTCTCTGTATTTGCTAAATATTTTTCAGGTGTCCCGGGTGATAGCAGATACCAATATATCCTCACAGAATCCACAAAATCCAATATCGGGGATTTATAAGTTCGCTAATTGGGGTTCTAGTCTCTGGTTTAGTCCAGTATACAATCACCACAGAGTTTGCAAGGCCTCTACTAACCTCAATTACACTTTCTTAATACAAAATTCCACAAAACCCTAACTTGGAAATTTCAAAGTTCACTGAACCTCGATAAAACACTTCTAAACATACATACGTGCTAAAGTGAATAAAACACTACACTAATGGTGTAAGAATTACCTCATTTGGTAACTTAAGAATTTTCTTGAGTTTCCCCAAGTCTTCAAAATCCGATTTTTCTTGGTCCAAAGTGTTTGTAGTGGGCTTGTGCATGTTTTTATTGAAAGGGGGATGAACTTTTGAGTTGTTTTTGGTGGTGTTGTGAAGGTTGAAGAGGAGGGGAAAGATGGAGGCAGCCATGGTGAGAGGGAGAGGGAAAAATGATGAAGGAAATGAGGGGGAAAGCAAATGAGGACTTGGTCAATTAGACCCCCCACCTCTCTCTCTTCTCTCTCTTGCCCATACTCATTTTTTTATTCTTTTCTTTTCTCATCTTTTCTTATCCTTTCTTTTCTTTTCAAAAATAAAGAAACCATGCACAAAGAAATCATGGAGAATAAAATGTAACAAGTGTAATAAAAATGTGACATGGTGCATGTCACATGCACAAAACAAGCTTAATGCACGATCTGCGATATTTAATCGTGATTAGCATTGAAATGGAATATAATTAGTTATATAACAGTCTATGAATGCTCAAATCTTATAATCTCTTCCAAATTCAATAATTAACATAATTTTCAAATATTTTCCAATTTATCGGTATTTAATTATATCGCATTATTAAAATATTCAAAATATTAATTATTTAATTATAAAAATTCCCAAAAATAATATTTTATTTTTCTGAAATTTTACAGTATCCCTCCCTTATTTCAGACTGGTTGCACTTAGTATTCATGCTATGTTTGCTGGCCTTAGTCAAGGCATAGTGTATGGTAGCTATTTGTTACTTTTCTGTTGCATAGATAGATGCGTTGGTTTGGGACAGTCGTACAACCTTGTTGGCCTTAGTCAAGGGCGAGTACGGGTGGGTTCAAATTAACCTGGACAATGATGGGTAGAACTTGACATGTGACTTATAATTTGTTGGCCTTAGTCAAGGTCATAAGTGCATGGGGTAAAAATCATATCGGGAGTTTCAAACATACACGAAACTTTCCAGATATGCGCATGCCTTCTGGAGTGTGATAACTTGAGTGGATTCCATTAGATTATCATGCAATGATAGTTGGATCATGATTCCAACTGATGAGTTGGTTTACACCTTGGGTAATTTTAGATGATCCCGACTAATTCTTCTTTAGTGTTTAGAGGAGAATTTGAGGATACAGTAGGAGACATCCTGATTAGCTAAAGCGATTAACCATTCTGATCAAAGTTAGAGTGCATGCTGAGTGTTTCTTTTCTCTCTCTCTTTGGCAGCGACCATGGCCCGACCCTAGACTAGAACTCATAAACCAAGTTAACCGAATTTTCTTAAAATACATTAGCTTTATGATTGTCAGAGTTGCATACTTCATTGCCACTCCTACTTTTACCCTTTTCTTTTCTCCAGAACATTCTGTATCACTACGAATATCCACATTTATTGGATATGACCATCGTATAGTTACATACGAACTCGAAGAAACTTGTTTCAGATTCGAGAATGGTTTCCGGTTCTGGAGAAATTGAATAAGACTATCCAGTTGTCTTTTCCTTTTACCTTCTCTCAGGTTATGAGGGCTCCTAAGATTAGGTGAGAGTACACCTATTGCGCTTATTGGATAGTCTTCTTCCAAACCATAGGAAGGTTCCGAAAGGCGGGGAAGGAAGAAAACCAATTAGCCTAAGTATGGTGTACAGAAGGTAATAAGTAAAGACAAATAAAGAGATTAGAAAGAGGGCAAAGTAAATTGCGACTGCTATCATTCATAACGAAACCGCGTATATCATCGCCACTCCTACATCACCTTTGAATTTCTCTAGAACACCCCGTATCACTACGAAGATCCATATTTATTGGATAATCCATCGTATAGTTACATACGAACTCGAAGGAACTCGTTCCAGTTCGAGAATGGATTCTGGTTCAGGAGAAATAGAATAAATATCAGTTGTCTTTTATCTTTATCTTCTCTCAAGTTGCGAGTGCTCTTAGGATTAGGAGAGTACACCTATTACGCTTATTGAATAGTCTTCTTCCAAACCATAGGCTGGTGTCGAACGGCATGGAAGGAAGAAAACGATTTAGCCTAAGGGTGGTGTACAGAAGGTAATGAGTAAAGAAAAATAAAGGGATTTGGAAAGGTGTCAAGGAAATATAAGGTTACAGTCATGAATCAATATAATGGAATAGGCATTAGTAGGAATACTCGGCTACCCTTTCGAAACATTTTCATGTTTTAGTTTCACTATGCGTTGTTAATTGAAAACTGATTTTCCAATTAGATCCTTGGTCCAGTATATGTATTTACCAGATTTGATTCTTACATCTGTATGGTTTTACAGATGATGAGTAGGAGTAAGTTATTGGAAATTAGGTGATTATATTCTCGTTATATCGGAATTCGTTTTAATTGATATTTGAGGAAATCACCTAGGGTTTTGCCTGACGGCAAATATTTGGTTTTGAATATCCGTTGTTATGCACCAATTTCAGACTGATATATCTGTACGTTTGTTTTATAAAGTGAGATATAACTTTTTGAAATTATGTCTATAACATTTACCTATATCAGTTGATGATTGGGTAAGGAGCATTAAACAACGGTGTACTTCTTCTTAACCATAGTACAGTTTTCAACCTACGACGCACAGGGTTTGAGTTATTCAACTCAGGGGACTTATACAAGGTATTGTATGTTTTCCAGTGCCCATTAGTGCAAAGGGTTTGGTGCTCGTAATATATTTTGTTTACTTGTGACTTCTCAAGTATTTCGTATAAATACAAGGTCAAAGTTTCGAGAAGTTATAGGTACAAGAATAAAGTAGAGAACCATGTGTTGCAAGTATCAGGATTCTTCGAGCTGATCGAAGAAGTAGATACTTGTGTCTGGTATTTAGTTGATAGTAATGGTTTGGAGAACTTGCTTCTCTTTCAGGTTACTCATATCTGGATGCACTCCTGTTTGAGTAATGCTGATCAGCCTCCTTCCATTTAGTTAACATGCACTGGAGACAGCTGCATGATTTGAATCTGGTTCCAATTAAATCAATGCCTCTGTTTCTATATTATATATAGAATGGTTCTGTAGGATTGCTTGGCATGACAGCAAGGGTTTGTGAGGCATCGTCCATGCTATTTTCAAAATTTTGCCATGCTTAACAATCCTAACCTTAGAATCTTAACTAGAGATTTAGACAATATAATGTGTAAACAACTTTACAACTAAGTGAACTAGGAATAAAACCTTTGTAGACCGGTCCTTCACTTCAATAGCTCCGTGTAGTAGTCCCTTCGCTCTAAGCAGTGATCTTGCGGACTCTTGAGTGTCTCCACAAGAAGAAAGCAACGAGCTTGCACGAAGCCTACGAGGCCGAAGATGATCTACGTCAAGGAGACACTAACCCAAGCTACCTCTTCACTAATTAGGGATTAGTGAAGCTAACACTCTAAACTAAATTGCTAATCCAGAAGAAGATGATAAAGTAGGATTTTTTCTCACTTTAGAATTACTTTTCTCACTATTTTTATGCTCCCTTCCAAAACCTAGAGAGCTCTCTCTTGAGCTTGAAGAAGATGAAGCCAAATAATGGATGAGAGAGTCAATGGCAACCATAGGTGAGAAATATCTCATATAACTCATGTAGAGACTTAACCATGAGTTTAGATAATGGTTGGGTTAATAAATATCTAGTGTAAGACAAAACTAGTGGACTAAGTCAATGGATCTCCAAGCTTTTTCAAGCTTCATGCCATGTGACCAATTTCCAACTAATAATTGATTTACTTTAAATAAATAAAACCTTCATTATCATTAGCATGGTGTAAGTCTCATATACCCATGTTGCATGTGGCATCAAGCATGACACAAAAAGAAAACACAATTAACATATATCACACATATATTAAGTGTGCATATGTGAGAAAAAGAAATGCTTAAGTGAGCTAACATTAGTTAATGTAAATTAATATATCAAATATATAATTATACATTAAATCATTATATCAACACTTGATTTAATAATCCGGCTATATCTCATATGACCGACTAATATTATTTGTATCAACTTATCGAATCAACACTTGATTCGATAACCCAGTTATATATCTCATATAACCGACCGATACAGTATCGAATTATCGAATCAACATTTGATTCGATAACCCGGCTATATCTCATATAACTGATCGATACCTTATATCGCGAGAATAGAATACGGTATCACACACTCGTATTAATCTCGGTCTCGCACATATCACATATGTGCTCCTACTTCATTTTTCCTCAGCCAGTGAAACCTCTGTGTAGGACTTTAAAGACTCGTCAATACGCCGATAGTAGGTGATGATCATATCAGGCACCCACAAGCCGTCAGCGGTACTAGCTGGACGTAATGGCTACCCGGGTATTGAGCGATCAGAAGATCAACAAGCAAGCCTGCTCTTACTCCTGAAAAGCCTGTCAGTAACACTACCGTACAGTCCAGTCTCTTAATCTGATATGTCGCATATCTAATCTATGGGTGGTAAACGTCATACCCTAGTAACCGATAAGTCATGCCGATGTAAGGCTCATAACGGGTCGAGAAACTACTGATAACACTTATCAGTAATTCTCCGTAGCAGCCTTGGCCAGGGACTTATCGTTATGGCTAATCGAGCACAGCGCAACATCAACCCCCAATACCGGGAGAGACGAATCCCCTCCTATCGCTCATTGCTTCCATGTGATTCTGGACTATACCCAAAAGCCACCGTTTTGCACGTTCGGTAAGGTTGAAATCAAAGCACAGTGGGAATTACACAAGACTCTATGACGATCTCGGGTCTACAGACTAACCTGTACCAGTGTCACGAAAGAACTGCTATCTGCCGATAGGTATAATACCGGCTAGGAGTTCTCGGTGAGTCCGTTCAGTATAGCCAGTCTCTACTGAGCACCCGTATGCCATCTTTGATGTCAAACACCATTGGATGTGGGATCATCCATCACCCATCATATGGGTCAAGATGCGTATACGCTTGTTTACTCTGGAATATCGATGCCCTGTCTCGATACACCCTCGACTAGGAATAATTATTGGGTGTACTTGTGGACTACCATTGGCCCCACTAGTATGATGTCCATCTTAGTCCTGTTAGTCAAGTACATATCCTAAGGTCTTTATCAATATGTGAGAGTAAGACAACGTCACTTATACAAGTCAACATATTAAGACAAAGAGCAACCAGATAGCATACTATCATGTCGAGCAAGAAAGTCCTCTCTATATATATCCAAGCATCCACTATAATATACATCACTCTACAATAATGGGCTCTAGGGCATACATATAACTAAAAATCTCCCACTTGCACTAAGGCCAGTTGTTGTAGTATCTCATACCCAACATTCCGAAGAGTCTCTCAAATTGTATCTGGGGTATGGCCTTTGTGAGTGGATCCGCCGTGTTGTCCTTCATGTCAACTCTCCTAACCTCGATCTCCCGGCGATCAATTATCTCTCGGATCAGGTGATACCGCCTCAGAATATACTTGGATCGCTGATGGGACCTGGGTTCCTTGGCCAAGGCCACTGCTCCATTGTTATCATAATACAAAGGTATTGGATGCTTAATGGATGGAACCACTCCAAGTTCAGTTATGAACTTCTTCATCCAGATAGCCTCTTTACCAGCATCGTTGGCAGCGATGTATTCAGCCTCCATCATCGAGTCAGCCACGGATTCCTGCTTGGAACTCTTCCAACAAACTGCCCCTCCATTGAGGGTAAAGACAAATCCCGAGATCGACTTAGAGTCGTCCTTATTACTCCGGAAGCTCGAATCTGTAAAGGAATCCACTTGGAGTTCACCCTTACCATACACCAAGAACATCTCTTTAGTCCTTCTCAAGTACTTGAGAATGTTCTTCACATCTGTCCAGTGACTCTCTCCTGGATCTGCTTGATACCTACTCACTACACTTAGTGAGTATGCTACATCGGGTCAGGTACATAACATCGCATACATGATAAAGACTATTGCCGAAGCATAGGGTATCCCTTGCATGCGAGCTCTCTCCAAATCAGTCTTGGGAGACATCTCTTTGGAGAGAGTGAGTCCTGTAATCGTGGGTAAATTCCCATGCTTGGATTCTTCCATACTAAATCTCTTTAGTATGGTGTCAATGTACCTGGATTGGGAAAATCCCAGTATCCGTTTAGATTTATCTCTATAAATCTTAATTCCCAAGATGTAGAAGGCATCGCCTAGATCTTTCATTGAGAATCTTTGTGATAAGAAGAGCTTGACCGAGTGCAGCGTAGGAACATCATTTCCTATCAAGAGTATGTCATCCACGTACAATACGAGAAAGACAACCTTAATCTCTGCCACCTTCTTGTATATACAAGGTTCATCTACATTTTGGATGAAGTTAAACTCTTTGAGTACCACATCAAAACAGATGTTCCAACTCTGCGATGCCTACTTTTATTCCTTAGATGGATTTAAGTAGCTTGCATACCTTCCTGCTGCTCCCACAGTCTATGAAGCCCTCTGGCTGAGTCATGTATACGCACTCTTCTAAATCACCATTTAGAAAGGCGGTCTTAACATCTATTTGCCAGATTTCGTAGTCATGGTATGCAGCAATGGCAAGTAGGATCCGGATAGACTTAAACATAGCCACTGGAGAAAAGATTTCATCATAGTCCACACCTGGTCGTTGACGAAAATCTTTTGCAACAAGTCTAGCTTTGATAGTCTCAACTTTTCCATCTACACCAAGTTTCTTCTTAAAGTTCCATTTGCTCCCGATGGGTTTTACCCTTTCAGGAGCAACTTCCCAAGTCCATACTTTGTTGGTGTACATGGATTCCATCTCAAATCGCATTGTATCTAGCCATTTCATAGAGTCCCCACTCGTGATGGCCTGCAACGAGAAAACCATAGTATGACGTACGCTTGTAGCTAGTTGGGTCATCATCTTCTATGATGCAATTCTCGCTTCCACCATCAACGAGAAAACCATAGTATCTATCAGGTGGATGAGGAACCCTACTAGATCGGCGGAGCGGCTGAGGTTCGTTGTGGACTATCGAATCCTCTGGTGCCACTAAATCTTCAGTTGTAGTTTGTGCTGCTGGAAATTTTTCCAGCTTTACCTCATCGCCACTAATTTATTTTGCAAGAAATTCTTTTTCTAAAAAGGTGGCATGTTGAGCAACAAACACATTTTGTTCCTCACTATGGTAGAAAAATATCCATATGAATTCTTTGGATATCCCACAAACTTGCAAAGAATTGATCGTGTCTTGAGTTTGTCCGGATTTTGCCTTTTGACATAGGCCGGACAACCCCATATATTAACTTGTTTAAAATATGGTCTCTTCCCACACCATATCTCATATGGTGTGGTAGGTACGGATTTAGATGGAACTTGATTCAATAGGTATGCTGCTGTCTCCAGCGCATAACCCTAAAAGAAAATAGGCAACTCAGCAATGCTCATCATAGAGCACACCATATCTAATAGGGTGCGATTCCTCCACTCCGATACACCGTTGTGCTGTGGTGTATATAGAGGAGTAAGCTGAGAGAGAATCCCATTCTCTTTTAGGTAGTCCAGGAACTCATTGCTCAAGTATTCTCCTCCTCGATCAGATCGACGGATTTTAATATTTTTACCCGTTTGGTTCTCGACTTCATGCTTATATTCTTTGAATTTCTCAAAAACTTCAGACTTGTGTTTCAACAGGAACACATGTCCGTGTCTTGAGTGATCTTCAGTGAATGTAATGAAGTATGAGAAACCATCCCTGGCATGTGTAGACATGGGACCGCAAACATCACTATGTATCAGTTCCAAGAGTTCCGTAACTCTTTCTCCGTGTCCAGTAAACGGAGTTTTGGTCATCTTTCTTTTGAGACATGAATGACAAGTTTTATAAGATGATAATTCGAACGAATTCAAATATCCATCCTTATGTAACCTAGCTTGTCGTGTCGCATTGATATGACCTAGTCTACAACGCCACAAGAAGGATTCATTCATTTATGAACTCTTCCTCTTATGTGTGTTTCGTACGTTAAGAACTGTGCTTTGATTTAGAATGTATATGCGATTATTTAACGAGACTGATCCAATCAACTTTTGATTCAGAAAAATGTTCATAACATTATCCTATACTACAAAATTATATCCTTCTTTACTTAATAAAGAAACTGATATAAGATTGCATATCAGGGTCGGTATGTAATAGCATTTGTTCAGATTAATGTATTACCATTTGGTAATACAAGGTGATATTCGCCAACTGCTTTGGCTTCAACATTTGCACCATTCCCTACTAGTACGGAATGATCACCTATTCCCATTTCTCTACCTCTCCTTAGCCCATGTAATATATTACATATATGGGATCCCGATCCAGTATCTAATACCCAGGACGTAGAGTGTACTGAGAAACAGTTCTGGGTAACTAACATACCCGAAGAAGATGCATCAACATGCTCATTCTTCGTTTGGGTGGCATGGAAATCCGGATATTTTCCTATTTTCTGCTCAGACTTATAACAATTATAAGTTGGAGTGGAACCAACGTTCCCCTGCTCAGCATAACAAGCGGGTTCAGTCAATACATCCATTTTATTATCTTGATTAAGGCCTGACATGGTCGCTACCTGGAGAGAGAGAGAAGAAAACACCTAGTGTATGCTCTTGCAAGACTAGATTAGTTTATTATCTTATCTAATCAGGATGGCTCCCACTGTTTTTATCAAATCTTCCTTCAAACCGTAAAAGGTAAGACTGATTGGGATTAATTATACCTTACAAGTTCGCCAATCTTTCAGCCAGGCCAGTGCTGGTACTTTGAGGGAGGTTCTCCGTGTTCTCGCATGGACCTAATTAAAATAAACTTCGTTTTCCCAGTGGCGTAACCCCGTTAACATCTTTCTAGACACATACTTGATTGGCTAATTGTGATGTATAAAACTCTCCCTGGAGTAACTCTTACTCACAGTGGGTATCGGGATCCAACTATCTCATAGAAGGTATGCAATCTCATTGCAAATTTCAACACTTGAAATTCCAGATAATACTTTTACCCTAAGCGATCTATGACCTTGACAAGGTCAACAAACCATAAATCGCAAGTCAAGTTCAACCTGTACATTTCATGATTGAATTAAACCCACCCGCACGACCCTTGACAAGGTCAACAAGGTCGTACGACTACATTAATCCAATCGCATCTCATGCTTTAGCAGATAAGCGCTAATTAGATACCGTACACTACGCCTTGACAAGGTCAACAAACGTAGTACAAGTACTAAATATTACTTATCTGAAATGTCGGATGGCTATGCGGGTTTTTAAGAAAACCATGAGCGTAATGAACTTGATATCGTTGTAGAAACAAGTGATTTTTGAAAAGGAGTGTTTTTGAGGCTTTTTACTAGTTTTGCTAAAGAGATCACTCCTGGTGAAGGGATCTCGGCTCTTTCCTTTTCGAATGAGGTGCTGGATATTCTACAAGGAATACCGCTATGCAAAGCAAAAACTAAAAGAAGCAATCAAAAGACAAAACCGAGTTGGTTGTAGCATCTGCTAGCTTTAGCTAAAGATGTCACTCCCGATGAAGGGATCTCGGCTCTTTCCTCATCGAATGAGGTGCTGCATATTTTACAAGGAATACCGCCATGCAAAGCAACAACTAGAGCTACCCTTTTTGAAAATATGATTCTACAACATCTTTTAGATTTATTTCTTTTTCATTAATCTCATTAATGAAGTCCCATCATTTATGCTTCCTAAGTATCATAGAAGAAACGAAAATACAACGTACGCTTATGCCATCCGCATTCGCCATAGTGTCCTGTTATGTACCGTTTGTAAGTTTACGGTAGCGCCCTGGCCTCCAATCCGAGGCTAAACGCGGAACAAAAACTTTTTCAACTGGTGCTAGCATAGACTTTAACCCGGATCATGCCATTAACACTAAACTAGCTAACTGTAAAATGATAGAATGGCTATACCGATCGATCCGTGTCCTTCGGTCTTTAGCCATTATCCAACGCTCCTTGCGGCATCTTCGATCTCGCTCGATCTCCGGTCTCCTCGTCGGAGTGGCACTACGTCAATGAATCTTTATACGGGCTCCCGCTCCAAACTGAAGCAACTCAGACATGAAGTTTGCTAACCGACATGTCCAAGATTGAAGTAGAGAGAGTGTAGAATACTTTGTCTCAAGGCACCCAACGAATCGGGTGAAGGTGTTAGGTCCACGTTACCTCTCCCGGTACTTTCGGGGTTGCGGAAACGGTAAAACAAAATTTTTTCTAAACTTTGTAACATGGACCGTAAAAGACGGATCTTTGCTAAACAATACACTAGCATCCTAACTTGAGATCTATCTACTCGGTTAGGGGTTATACCTCAACTTGAACTCCTTCTCTTCTTGTTGTTCTTCTCCTTGCTTGCTCCGAGGCTTGATCCGGACTTTGGTCACCTCCGCGGCCTCCTTGAGTCGTAGACGATCCACCCGAGAGATGTGCACCGAGCTCCACCTCGAGCCGAGATAACTAGGGCAAAGAGATTGCTAGTCTAAAAGCCCTAGGTAGTGTAGAAGTGATAGATGAATGCTTTTGTCTTTGTGGGATCTTTATCTCTCAACACATGAGATCAAAAGATGAATCAAGAGGAGGAAGAAGGAGGAGCTAGCTAACAACCATGGAGCTTCTCATTTTCAAGAGAGAGAATGAGAATGAGCAAATGAAAAACTTAACCAAGAGAAAAAAACAACCATGGTTGCAATAATGCAAAAACATTATCATTACTAATCCCATCAAGATAAAGTTGATGGCTACATATGACATGACCATTATCATACCAAAAAGAAAAAGAAAACCAAAGAATACTTTAGATCTTTCAAGAAGATCCTAGTCAACTTTGGTCAAACGGTCAACAAAGTCAAGATGGTCAAATGGTCAATGTAATTAGCCATAACATAATTATCAATGAAAGGATTAGTAAATAATGTCCCCGGCTCATAATGGTTTTGACCAAACGAACTGTCAAAACCCTAATGAGCCTGCCACATAACGGTTTTGGCCGAACCAACTGCCAAAACCATAATGAGGCACCTCCTCCTTCATCGCTCCGGAAAACTGTGCATACACACCTGCATCCGTATTCCTTAGAATGCGGATGCACAGAAGACAAAACAAGTCCATACGTGCAATACTAGGATCCGGCATAAACCAAAGCCCACTAGTATTGCCTGCCCGAACACCACACGCACACAAGTGTACGTAAGTGATCGCAGCCCTGCCGTAAAACCATACAGCTTCTACACGTTTCGCTCAGTGCAGGGAAACTCTCTGTGTGGGACTCTAAAGACTCGACACTACGCTGGCAATGGGTTTAACCACAGACCGCAAGCGGCACTAGCTGTACGTAATGGTCCCCAGGTAGATGTCGATAAGAAGGCCGATGAGGTAAACCCATCCGAACTCCTACTGAGTCTGTATGTGACAATCTCCGTACAGTCCGGTCTGTTCGTCTGATACATCGTATGGCGGGCCTAGGGGGCGGTAAACGTCAGTCCCCTAATAGCGGTACAAGTCGTGTCGGAGTGAAGCCCAGAACACCCTGAGATAACACTGGAAACCTACCAGTATATCTCGCTTGCCCTGGCCAGGGACTACTCGTGTAATGGCTCTCCTAGACACAGCACGATGTCAACCCCCAATACCGGGAGAGACGAATCCTGTCTAACCGTCACTGCCTCCATGTGCTTCGGGACTGCACCCAACTACTACCTGTTTGCACGACTAGTAGAGCTGTGGTAGGGTAGTAATCAAAGAACAGTGGGAACACACTCGAGGCGAAGTGACAGTGTCAAGTCAGCGGACTAAGCTATACTCATGTCACCTGGGAACTGATAACTGACGATAGGTATAATACCAACCATCAGTTCCCGACGAGTCCTGTCCAGTGTACTCGTAACCTAACGAGCACCCACATACTATCTCAAGTACGGCGTACTGACGGCTGTGGGACAGACCGTCTCCCGTGCTGGGATGAGAAGCGCATACGCTAGTCTACTGCGGATTATCGATGCCCTGTCTCGATAATCCAACGACTAGGGACATGTATAAGGATGTGCTTGTGGATTACCCAGCCCCCACGAGTGTGATCGCCATCACAACGCCGATAATCAAGCAAAGATCCTAAGGGCTCTACTAATGCGTATAGGTGATATAATGAATAAACACGCATGTACACATTAAAGCAGAGACAAACCAAGTAGCATACTACTATATTGAGCAAGATTGTCTGTACAACTGTGAATATCCGAAGCTTCCATCAAGTAATATACATACTAGTATGATACAGTAATGGCCTCTAGGGCATATACACTAACAATCTCCCACTTGCACTAAGGCCATGTACTGGCGTATCGAAGACCTATCATCTCGATCAGCCGCTCGAACTGAGTCTGGGGTAAGGCCTTCGTGAATGGGTCCGCTGAGTTGTCCTTTGTGTCCACTCTCCGCACCTCGATCTCCTGGCGATCAATGATCTCCCTGATCAGGTGATACCGCCTTAAGATGTGCCTGGATTTCTGATGGGACCATGGTTCCTTCGCTAAAGCTATAGCCCCATTGTTATCGCAATACAAAGGTATTGGGTCAACAATGGACGGAACCACCTGAAGTTCACTAATGAACTTCTTTATCCAGACCGCCTCTTTTGCGGCATCGCTTGCAGCAATGTATTCAGCCTCCATCGTCGAGTCTGCGACGGTATCCTGTTTGGAACTCCTCCAACATACCGCCCCTCCGATGAGGGTAAACACAAAACCCGAGACAGACTTGCTGTCATCTTTGTCACTCTGGAAGCTTGAATCGGTAAAGGACTCGACCCTGAGGTCTCCATTACCGTAAACCAGGAACATCTTCTTAGTCCTTCTCAGGTACTTGAGAATGTTCTTCACTGCTGTCCAGTGGTCCTCCCCTGGGTCTGACTGATACCGGCTTACCGCGCTCAGCGTGTAAGCTACATCTGGTCTTGTACATAGCATCGCATACATTATAGATCCTACCGCCGAAGCGTAGGGTATAGTGCTCATGCGAACCCTCTCCTCGTCAGTCTTAGGAGACATCTTCTTGGAGAGGGTAATTCCGTGCAATGCGGGTATGTTACCGCGCTTGGAATCCTCCATACTAAATCTCTTCAGTACGGTCTCTATGTACCTGGACTGCGAAAGTCCCAATAGTCTCTTGGATCTATCTCTATAGATCTTGATCCCCAGAATGTACGAGGCATCGCCCAGGTCCTTCATGGAGAACCGTTGTGACAAAAATAGCTTGACCGATTGTAGCATAGGAATGTCATTTCCTATCAAAAGAATGTCGTCCACGTACAAGACTAGGAATACGACAGTTCGTCCTACAATCTTCTTATAGACACAAGGTTCATCCTCGTTCTTGATGAAATCAAATTCCTTGATTGCCTCATCAAAACAGATGTTCCAGCTCCGCGATGCCTGCTTTAATCCATAAATGGATTTAAGCAACTTGCACACCTTCCCGCTGCTCCCACTGTCTATGAAACCTTCTGGTTGATCCATGTAAACGCACTCTTCCAAACAACCGTTTAGAAAAGCCGTTTTAACATCCATCTGCCAGATTTCATAGTCATGGAAGGCAGCAATGGCAAGTAGGATCCGAATGGATTTGAGCATAGCCACCGGAGAAAAAGTTTCGTCATAGTCCAAACCAGGTCTTTGACGAAAACCTTTTGCAACGAGTCTAGCTTTATAGGTTTCCACCTGCCCATCTACACCAAGTTTCCTTTTGTAGATCCATTTACATCCAACGGGTTTTACCCCATGTGGAGCAATATCCAAGGTCCACACTTTATTGGCGTACATGGACTCCATTTCGGATTGCATTGCTTCCTGCCACTTATCAGAGTCCCTACTGATAATGGCCTGCCTGAAACTGGTAGGGTCATTTTCTTCCAAGATGCAATCCTCTCGATCCCCGTCTATGAGAAAACCGTAGTATCTCTCGGGCGGATGAGAAATCCTACCAGATCTGCGGAGTGGCTGAGGTTCTTCTGGGGTTATTGAATTCTGAGATTCTGTCAAATCTTCAGTTTCCTTTTGTGTTCGCTGAATTTCTTCCAGTTCTATCGAACTCCCACTTGTTTCTTTTGCAAGAAATTGCCACTCTAAAAAGGTAGCGTGGCGAGATACAAACACCTTCTGTTCCTCGGTGTGGTAGAACAGATATCCTGTGGAGTTCTTAGGATATCCCACAAATTTACATAGAACTGAACGTGCCTGAAGTTTGTCCGGATTTTGTACTTTTACATAGGCCGGACAACCCCATATCTTAATACGTTTAAGATACGGCTTCTTACCATTCCATATCTCGAACGATGTCTTAGGCACAGATTTAGACGGAACATCGTTCAATAGATATGCTGCTGTCAACAGCGCATGTCCCCAAAATGAAAGAGGTAACTCGACATTACTCATCATGGAGCGAACCATATCCAGTAGGGTACGATTCCTCCGCTCCGATACACCGTTGTGCTGTGATGTATAAGGAGGAGTAAGCTGAGAGAGAATACCATTCTCTTTTAAGTAATCTAGGAATTCCGTGCTTAAGTACTCCCCTCCTCTATCAGACCGGAGGATCTTGATACTTTTGCCAGTCTGGTTCTCTACTTCGTTTCTGAATTCCTTGAATTTCTCAAAAGCTTCAGATTTGTGTTTCATCAGATACACATATCCGAACCTAGAGAGATCGTCAGTGAATGTGATAAAGTACGAGAACCCACCCCTTGCATGTATAGACATCGAACCGCATACATCACTATGTACGAGTCCCAATGGCTCGGTTGCTCTTTCTCCATGTCCGGTGAACGGAGATTTGGTCATCTTTCCTTTGAGACAGGACTGACAAGTTTCATAAGATGAAAACTTGAACGCATTCAAGAGTCCATCTTTATGCAACTTACTCAGTCTTTTCTCTCCGATATGACCAAGTCTACAATGCCACAAGTAGGATTCATTCGTATCTGAATTCTTCTTCTTGCGTGTGTTTTGTATATTGAGAACAGTATTCTGATTTAGAACGTAGATACCATTACACAGTGTACCCTCTGCAACCAGTACCTTATGAAGGTAAATGTTCATGATATTCTTGTCAAGAACAAAGTTATATCCATCTTTATCGAGTAAAGAAACTGATATGATGTTGCAAACCATGGAGGGTACATAGTAGCAATCGTTCAAAATCATCGTCTTGCCATTTGGCAATACTAGGTGATATTCACCGACGCCTGCCGCATTAACTTGTGCTCCGTTCGCTACTCTGAGCGACATATCACCCGGTGCAACTTTCCTACCTTTTCTCAGTCCCTGCAATAAATTACAGATATGAGATCCTGATCCGGTATCAAGCACCCAGGAGGTAGGGCTGACCGTAAAACAGTTCTCAATTACAAGAACACCTGAAGTAGATGCAAAACCATGGTTCTTCTTCAACTGGGTATCCTGGGAATCCATACAATCCCCTTTCCCTTGCTCATACTTATGACTGTTGCCACAAGTTAAATCTGAACCAACGTTCCCCAGCCCCGAATAAGAATTCGGATCGGTCAAGCAATACATTTTATTATCTTGATTAGGGCGTGAAATGGCTGCTACCTGGAGAGAGAGAAAAGAAACATTCAGCGTGCGCTCTTGCAAGATTAGATTGGTTTATTAGTTTATCTAATCAGGATGTCTCCCACTGTTTCCTCAAATTCTTTCTTAAAACCTTTAAAAGAAGAACTAGCCGGGATTTAATTCACGTCACAATACTTGCTTAACCTTTCAGCCTGGCTAGTGTCGGTACTTCGAGGGAGGTTTTCCAACGCTTTCGCGAAGTTCCTTAATTTAAGAACCTCTTTTCCCTGGGGGCGTAGCCCCGCTAACACCTTTCTAGACACCTACTAGGTTTATAGCATTGATCGTTAAGTGAAAATAATCTCCCGAGAGTAATCCAACTCATCAGTGGGATCGGGATCCAAATATCATCGCGTGACAAAACTGAAGGAATCCTACCAGAATCATCACACTCCAAGTGTTATGCAACACTAGCAAGTTTCAGTACTTTTGAAACTCCCGATGTGGTTTTTGCCCCTAGGACCCAAGTGACCTTGACTGAGCCAACATATCAAAGGATCCTAGTCAAGTTCAACCCGTCATTATCTTGACTGCATTAGACCCACCCGTACGAGTCCTTGACTGAGCCAAAATGACCGCACGACTGTCCTAACCAATCACTTTGTATCCTACGGAAAAATATTACATAGCTACCGTACACTACGCCTCGGCTGAGCACGAAATACGTAGCACGAATACTAAGCAATATCAATCCGAAACGACGGAGGGCTACGACTGGGTTTTGGCGAAAAACCCGTTTACGTAATGAACTTGATATCGTTGAAGGAATGTGATACATCCTTTTTGAAAATATAGTGGCGAAAATTTTTGCTAAAGAGGTCACTCCCTATGAAGGGATCTCGGCTCTTTCCTCGTCGAGTGAGGTGCTGGGCATTCGTAAGATGAATACCTCGATGCAAAGCAAGAATGATCGACTATAGTGAAGTTATTGCCCTGACGCAAACTTTTGTCCAAGGGGTCACTCCCGATGAGGGGATCTCGGCCCTTACCTCGTCGAATGAGGTGCTGGGCATTCATAACCGAATACCGCGATGCAAAACAAAAATGAACGTCCTTGCAATAACAGCTTTTTGAAAAACTTGTTCCAACAACGGCTTTTAGGTTTATTTTCTTGCATTAGTTCTTTTAATGCGTCCCATCATTTAAATCCTACCATTGCAGAAAACAACCAAAATATGACGTACGCTTATGCCATTCGCATTTGCCACGGGGCCCCGTCATCACCCGTTAGGTTACTTAACTAACGACAGAGCGGGGGATGGGCTAGCGCGGCTGTAAAACATAAGCAACGCCTAAATAGTTATTATATACAGATATACAGCAATGATAGCCAATCCAGATCACAGATGAACACTTTGGATATACTAGGAACCCGCGATTCGTTCGAGCCTGCAACGAAAAGTGGATTACACGGTCGCGATGAATAGCCAATACCCCACCCAAGACCCCTACGGGTGTGGCAAACTACCTGCCAGTACTCGAAGAGAAGCAACCTCCCTCAACGCCGTGAGTAGGCCACTCGGCACTTCGAGATACCCGGTAGTTTGTGCACCCCCTCCATGGGTCTATCCTAGGAGCAAAAACAGTAAAAAGAATTATACAATGACGGCTACAACCCCGACCCGGTTGTGCGGCCATACAAATAATATTACATCAATTTACAAATTTATTACATGAATGAAAGAAAAAGAAACACTCATCTCACATCCACCCCGGCTATTCATCCGCGACAATCCAACGAGTTCATATACACATACCATCAACAACACAGATCACAGATGTGTATAACCCCCACTAATCGGCGTATAGCGATTAGTAGACGTTCAATACACATATAACATTACAGATATAACCATTAGCCAAAGTCTACAGAACATCGACCAAAAATACGGACTTTTAAGCCCCAAAAACAAATTTTGCTTTCTGGAAAATCTGGGCAGAAAAGTCATATACCAAAAATCACAAAATACCCAAATAAGAAAACTGCAAGAAAAATATTACCCAACAGAGCCAACGCCGCCGCGGAAACGCGGTGCTTTAGACGAGTTGGGGGATGAAATTTTTCCAGTGTTCTATTAAAAGCCTCAGCCGATTTTTAGTGTATGAATTTTTAATTTTGGAACAGTTCTAAAATTCGGCAGAAACTGAATTTTCCGGGGTAATTTTGCGGGTTTTCGTACGGTCGATATTCTTAATACTTTGCTAACATGCTAGGGTGTGTTTAGTTAGTCTCTGATACCACTGTTAGGTCCACGTTACCTCTCCCGGTACTTTCGGGGTTGCGGAAACGGTAAAAAAAAATTTTTTCTAAAATTTGTAACATGGACCGTAAAAGCCGGATCTTTGCTAAACAATACACTAGCATCCTAACTTGAGATCTATCTACTCGGTTAGGGGTTATACCTCAACTTGAACTCCTTCTCTTCTTGTTGTTCTTCTCCTTGCTTGCTCCGAGGCTTGATCCGGACTTTGGTCACCTCCGCGGCCTCCTTGAGTCGTAGACGATCCACCCGAGAGATGTGCACCGAGCTCCACCTCGAGCCGAGATAACTAGGGCAAAGAGATTGCTAGTCTAAAAGCCCTAGGTAGTGTAGAAGTGATAGATGAATGCTTTTGTCTTTGTGGGATCTTTATCTCTTAACACATGAGATCAAAAGATGAATCAAGAGGAGGAAGAAGGAGGAGCTAGCTAACAACCATGGAGCTTCTCATTTTCAAGAGAGAGAATGAGAATGAGCAAATGAAAAACTTAACCAAGAGAAAAAAACAACCATGGTTGCAATAATGCAAAAACATTATCATTACTAATCCCATCAAGATAAAGTTGATGGCTACATATGACATGACCATTATCATAACAAAAAGAAAAAGAAAACCAAAGAATACTTTAGATCTTTCAAGAAGATCCTAGTCAACTTTGGTCAAACGGTCAACAAAGTCAAGATGGTCAAATGGTCAATGTAATTAGCCATAACATAATTATCAATGAAAGGATTAGTAAATAATGTCCCCGGCTCATAATGGTTTTGACCAAACGAACTGTCAAAACCCTAATGAGCCTGCCACATAACGGTTTTGGCCGAACCAACTGCCAAAACCCTAATGAGGCACCTCCTCCTTCATCGCTCCGGAAAACTGTGCATACACACCTGCATCCGTATTCCGTAGAATGCGGATGCACTGAAGACAAAACAAATCCATCCGTGCAATACTAGGATCCGGCTTAAACCAAAGCCCACTAGTATTGCCTGCCCGAACACCACACGCACACAAGTGTACGTAAGTGATCGCAGCCCTGCCGTAAAACCATACGGCTTCTACACGTTTCGCTCAGTGCAGGGAAACTCTCTGTGTGGGACACTAAAGACTCGACACTACGCTGGCAGTGGGTTTAACCACAAACCGCAAGCGGCACTAGCTGTACGTAACGGTCCCCAGGTAGATGTCGATAAGAAGGCCGATGAGGTAAACCCATCCGAACTCCTACTGAGTCTGTATGTGACAATCTCCGTACAGTCCGGTCTGTTCGTCTGATACATCGCATGGCGGGCCTAGGGGGCGGAAAACGTCAGTCCCCTAATAGCGGTACAAGTCGTGTCGGAGTGAAGCCCAGAACACCCTGAGATAACACTGGAAACCTACCAGTATATCTCGCTTGCCCTGGCCAGGAATTACTCGTGTAATGGCTCTCCTAGACACAGCGCGATGTCAACCCCCAATACCGGGAGAGACGAATCCTGTCTAACCGTCACTGCCTCCAAGTGCTTCGGGACTGCACCCAACTACTACCTGTTTGCACGACTCAGTAGAGCCGTGGTTGGGTAGTAATCAAAGAACAGTGGGAACACACTCGAGGCGAAGTGACAGTGTCAAGTCAGCGGACTAAGCTGTACTCATGTCACCTGGGAACTGATAACTGACGATAGGTATAATACCAACCATCAGTTCCCGACGAGTCTTGTCCAGTGTACTAGTAACCTAACGAGCACCCGCATACTATCTCAAGTACGGCGTACTGACGGCTGTGGGACAGACCGTCTCCCGTGCTGGGATGAGAAGCGCATACGCTATTCTACTCCGGATTATCGATGCCCTGTCTCGATAATCCAACGACTAGGGACATGTATAAGGATGTGCTTGTGGATTACCCAGCCCCCACGAGTGTGATCGCCATCACAACGCCGGTAATCAAGCAAAGATCCTAAGGGCTCTACTAATGCGTATTGGTGATATAATGAATAAACACGCATGTACACATTAAAGCAGAGACAAACCAAGTAGCATACTACTATATTGAGCAAGATTGTCTGTACAACTGTGAATATCCCAAGCTTCCATCAAGTAATATACATACTAGTATGATACAGTAATGGCCTCTTGGGCATATACACAAACAGAAGGTAAATGAAGTTGCCTTCGGAGTGATGAGATCAAGAGAGCAATGGAATGAGCTTTAGAATTTTTCAAAGAGATAAATTTCCTCACCTAAATTAATGGGCTCGGCCAAGTCTGCAGAATGCTCTCTGGGAATTGTTTTAAGAAGTGTGCACAAATAAAATCAAGTGGTTATAATAATCCATTCTCATCATAAAATATCCTAAGCAATACAAGAAACTTTAATTGCTTAAGCCACTTCAACAAACAAGCCATGCTCACAATAAATGTTAAAGCAAGTGACTCACCAAAAGATATGCCACCTCACCAAATGACTCACCCCTCACAAAATGATTTCGGCCATGGTAGAATGATGAAGGAAAATGGGGCCAAAAATGATAAACTCAAATCAACCAATAATTAAACATTAAAACTAATGTTTAATCGGGAGAAGAAAAACTGGCAACTCCAAAAATAATCCCGTAACGAATTACAGGATTATCCCACAACTGTATATACATACCCTCATTTGTATTCCAACAGAATACTAATGCAACGAGACGAAAATATTCCTACACAATATAATACTAGGATTCAGTTTAAACCAAAGCCCACCAGTATTATCTGTCCGAACCATGACACGTGCACAAGTGCATGTGCATGTTCGAACCCTGCCATAAAACTATACGGGCTCTACAACGTTTCGCCCGAACTTGGAAAACTATCTGTAGGGGACTCTAAAGACTCGTCAATACCCTGACAGTGGGTTTAACCACAAGCACGTCAGCAGCACTAGCTGTGCGTAACGGCTGCCCATGTATTGACCGAAAAGGAAGCCGATGAGTGAACTCATCCTGGAACCCTACTGAGCCTATCAGTGAAAATATCCGTATAGTCCGATCCGTTCATCTATGTGCATCACATATCGGGCCTAGGGGGCTGGTAAAGTCAGACCCCCAATAGCGGTATAAGTCGTGTCAGAGTGTATCCCAGAACACCCTGAGATACTACTGGAATACGTACCGGTAAATATCACCTGCCTTAGCCAAGGACTTGGTGTAATGGCTCTCCTAGACACAACGCGATCTCACCCCCAATACCGGGAGAGACGAATCCCCTGCCGATCCGCTCACTGCCTCAATGTGGCTCGGGACTGTACTCAACTAAAACCTATTTGCATGACTCCTTTGAGCCGTGGTAGGGTAGTAATCTAAGCACAGTAGGAACTCACACGAGACAAATGACGACCTCAGGTCGATGAACTAACCTGTACACATGTCACCAGGGAAATGCTATCTGACGCTAGGTATAAAACCAACTAACAAGTTCCCGGCGATTCCTGTCCGGTGCACTCATAACCCAATGATCACCTGTATACATCTTAGGTGAACCAACTCACACCAATGGCTTGTGAGACCGGCCACCGCCCCTCGTTGGGGTCTCGACTGTATACACTAGTCTACTCTGGAGTATCGATGCCCTGTCTCGAAACTCCCACGACTAGGGACCACATTTAAGGATGTGCTTATGGACTTTCCAACTCTCACATATATCATCGCCATCATACTGCTGGTAGTCAAGCAAGAATCCTAAGGACTCTATCAACGTGTAATAGTGATCATGTCACCTAAATTTGTACACGATGATAAAGTTAAACCAGATAGTATACTATCATCTCGAGTAAGACCTCCCTACCGGTATAGGTCCTCCTCAATCATTGCAATCACGTGCCTGCGATCCAATAATTGACTTTGAGGGCACTACATCCAACACTGTTAGGTTACTTAACTAACGACATAGCGGGGCGGGACTAGCGCGGGTGCAAAACATAAGCATCGTTTATTATATATCATATATACAATAATAAAGCATTCATCTCTTGCATATAAAGTGATCACATCATAGAATATCAGCAACAGAAGATAACATATGAAATATTGGATATACTAGGAATTCCGTATTTTAAATTAAGCCAGTATAAAACATGGATTCCACGATCGCGATGAATAGCCAAACCCACATCCCTAGACCCCTGCGAGAGCGGCAAGCAACCCTACCAATTCTAGAGTTGGAGACCCGGTCTCGACTCTTCGAGATGGTCTCCCAGTGGACCCTAGAACCCAGTTACATGTGCTCCCCTCCTTGGGTCTATCCTAATGCGGAAAAATAAATAATATACAAAAATGGTGATATCATCCTCAATACGGAAGTTCCCCAATAAAAGAATATTACATGCAATGAATTTTACATGAATGAAAATAAAAACTCTCATCTCACATAAAACCCCGGCTATTCAAAACACGACGATCTAATATAACATATCACAGAAACACATAACATCACATGCCATCAACGTAAGAAAATATGCATATCACAATTGTCGTTGACATATAGCAACGAAAATGGTGATACACCACATATTACACTTACGGTCGCAGAAAAGAAAATGTCAAACTACAATATTTGGAATCCACAATCTCCTTAAATATCATAAACAAGAAATATCACATACTTCGGATTTCATGCCTAACTATATGAATTCCACATATTGTATCACATTTCACAAACAGCTAGACGATGTTAAACATTCCGATCGAATCAACAAACACCCAAAATTTCCCAAAAAGCTCAACACTTGAGCTGTCACGACCCAAAGTTTGGATGTGACCGGCACTAGATTGTATAATATATAAAGATATCTACACAATCTGAGTAAGCCATAAGCCAAGATCAAAAACCCTTTTTGTGGAATGTTTTGGGAAAAATTTAGTTTTTAAGTAAAAATCACAGTTTTTAAGTATTTAAGATCTTAACAGTAATTCCCTATTGAATTTATAATAAAAGCAGTTATAAAGTGTTTAATTTGGTTACATCCCTAGTTGGGAGCAACGATGCCAACAGCGGAAATCAATACACAATTATAATACGTCATCAAAAGAAGAATCTCAAACATAATTAAAAGAAATATCATTTACCACAACTACACGATCTCATCTGTTGAATAAAATAAATACATCCACCTATCATTCTTAGTCACTTATACAGGGTCTATTGGAGATATTCTAGATTCAATATACAATACCAAAAGAGGAGGCTACTACATAAGTAACCTACCTAGCAAAAAGAGCGGTAAAAGCTGATAAGTGGATCTGCACTTCTGCTAACCGTCCACTCGACTCCTGCAAGGAACTGTGGCACAACGGGAGTGAGTTGCCAACTCAGTGAATAAAACTAACATTTAACGGCTGATAATGTAAATATGATGAATTATACTAATAGCAATAAAGATGAGTATAAGGCATGATAACATGTTGAAGCATGAGTTTATACCCTTAAATATATCAATCAAAAACTGAAATCTCAACAATTATTTTCCAACTAAAGTTCATCTTTCCGTGTCCAACATCGACACAAATATTCTAATTCCCTCAGGCATCATTTCTCGAACGATCCTGCAATCAATAACACCGGTCGGTATCCTCTAGATATCTGCCGTGTTTCACAACTATCTCTGGTATTGAGTATCCTCGCTAGGCTTCCCGTCTCAAATGCTGCTTTCCCGCCCTTTGGTCTCGACCGGGTCCACCATGTATCCAACTGTTTGCCCCCCGACTCAGTCCGGAAAACTTGTAAATCCGTAACCTATGACCCTCAAGTCGGTTCGGAATAAAACCAAATCATAAAAACAACATCTCATGGTGGACATGTCACATCATTATAATGAATTACTGATTTTACGCAATAGTATATGAAAACTTAAAACCACAAATCCTCAAAAAAATACAAATGCCACTTATATCAACTTCTAACACTTGAATATGAAACATGATGTCATTTATGCAAAGTACTAATAGTATTGATGTTTAAGGTATGATAGGAATCATATTTAACAGGATAAATACTACGTGTGAAAGTGACATGTTAATATCGATGAGGTGTAGTGTAACATGTAGATATGTGCATGTGCGGCATAACTTGCCGATAACGGTGCAGTGTTCTAACAATTAACATGGCGATGTATATATATCTATAGGAATGCATATGTTCAAACTTTATAAACGAGGGGAAAATTGTAATTTAAACTTAACTACGGGCATATAATTCCATCCATACAAGATCCCCCGGTAGATGTTTAGTCTACTCACCGGAATATGTCGTATTCTACTCAGAAATCACCAATCCCTTTCCTTTCCATTTCTTGCGGCCTCCGAAATTTCCGTATTCGAATCTAATATTGAAATTAACTTGTATAAGAAATGGCTAACTCCGATATGGCGAAAACATGAAATTACAAGTTTTACGTACTAACTATACTACGCACGACTGTTTTAAACTATCTGACACTTATACTAGCTGAGTTTAATTTGATCGCTGTTCGTAAGTGAAAACAGAATCGCTTTACGAAACGTCCATGTCGTGTTTTAAACGTTTTAACCCCATTTCAGATATTAACTCCCAGATTTCCCATACTGAAAATTTAACTTAAACAAATAATACCAAATATTCTAACATCTATACAGAGACCTACCCTAAAACCCACAATACCCAAATCCCCAAGAAATCCGGCGACGCCGGATTTTACATATTCGTCGCCGGCCAAAATCCGATCAAATGGGTTCTTACTCCCAGAGTTTATTCTAGGTCAAATATGTAATATTAAGACACTGTTTTGTTAAGTTAGTTATCATCTAGGTTGTAGCAGATCTTCACAGAGCCTATGTTTCCCAAAAATACCAATTTTTCCGATATCCGATTTCTACAATTTAAGTTTACAGAACTAGATTCCTACAGTATTTAAATATTATACCTACAGAAGATGATTGAAAGGCTTCCTCTAAGCTATCCAAGTCCTTAGCTCCTAGATTGATGGTGGAAATCCTTAACACTAGTTCTTCTTCTCTTCTCCCTTTTTCTATTTTCTTTTGTGAGTTCTATATGGTTTCCCTTTTTTGTCCTTTATAAATTTCTGGTTTTAAAATGTTAAGTGAACTGAACAATTGATATAGGATAAAGAAAAATGAGTGAGGGTTGTAGGAGGAGGTGTCACCAAAGGAGTTGTGGTGAATTCATGCAAGGTTGAGATGGTGTGCATGAGGTGTGCATGCAAGAAGGAGGTGTCTATGTATTATCACTCATATGTTGTGGTGTCTTGAGAAATTTCTGTATCTTAACCCTTTTTCACTTACACTCTCAACATTTCCAAATTTTCACAATTTCCTAAGCTTTAAAAAAAACCCTTCATTACATATGTTATTATATAACACCATTTTTAGTATAATGAAGCTAAATTTCACACTAAAACCCTTGTAATTTACTAATGTTAGAAACTAAAATTTAACTTTACTTAGTTTCACACACTACTCATGAAAATGACCTATTTGGTTTTAATAACTTTTTAAATTAACATTTTATTATTTAATTAAATAATTTATTTATTTTTCTAAAATTTTCAAAATGTTACAATATTCCCCATTAAGAAATTCGGTCCCCGAATTTAAAACTTAACTATACATACCTTCAAAAAGATGTGGAAATTTCTTCCGCATCGCATCCTCGGTCTCCCAAGTTATCTACTCGCGATTCATTCCTTGCCAAAGAACCTTTACAGATGGAAGTATCCTTGATCTCAGTTTTTTTGCCTGCCGGTCGAGAATAGCTACTGGCTGCACTGTGTAGGATAAATCCCTCTCAGGCTGTAAGGTCTGATCCTGGATCGCGTGAGAAGGATCGTGAAGATACTTGCGAAGCATAGACATGTGAAACACCGGATGTACATCAAGAAAACTCGGTGGAAGTGCTAAACGATACGCTACAGCACCCACTTTCTCCAGAATCTCATAGGGTCCGACATATCTGGGGCTGAGCTTCCCCTTTTTCCCGAAACGCATCACACCCTTCATCGGAGATACACGAAGGAACACATGATCTCCCACATCAAACTCGAGTCTACGAAGGCGTCGATCGGCATATGATTTCTTTCTGCACTGTGTCGCTCTCATCCAGTCCCGTATCAACTGGATCTTTTCTGTAGTCTCCTGTACTATCTGCGGTCCCAACACGCTACTCTCATTGAGTTCTGTCCAACAAACGGATGACCGACACTTTCTCCCATACAAAACTTCAAAGGGTGCCATCTGGATCGTCTCCTTAAAACTGTCGTTGTAAGAGAATTCTATCAAAGGTAGATGATGATCCCAACTGCTACCGAAGTTAAGACTGCAGGCTCGAAGCATATCCTCTAGAGTTTATATGGTCCACTCGGACTAACTATCTGTCTGCGGGTGAAAAGCTGTACTAAAACTCAGTCGGGTGCCTAGAGCTTCTTGAAGTTTCTGCCATAATCGGCTGGTGAACTGCGTACCCCTGTCGGACACAATGCACGTCGGAACTCTATGCAATTGTACGATCTCATCAATATAGATCTGAGCATACTGTGCGTACCCATAAGTTTTCTTCACCTGAAGAAAGTGAGCTGTCTTTGTCAATCTATCTACAATCACCCAGATGGAATCATATGCTCTACAAGTCCTGGGTAGACCCACAACGAAATCCATAGAAATCTGCTCCCATTTCCACTCTGTAATAGGCAAGGGCTGCAACTTTCCTGCCGGCCTCTGGTGCTCGGCCTTGACTTGACGACAAGTCAGGCATCTCGAAACAAACTCAGCGACATCTCTCTTCATTCCTTCCCACCAATAGACATCCTTCAAGTCATGATGCATCTTGGTGGAACCAGGATGAATACTATATGCTGACCGATGGGCCTCCTCTAAGATCTCACGTCTCAGTCCTTCCGAATCCGGCACACAGAGACGAGTTCCAAAACGTAATACTGCACGGTCATCTATCACGAACTTAGACTCTCTACCCTGTCTAACCTGATCCATCATCTCCGACAAGCGAGTGTCCATGGGCTGTGCCTCTCTAATACGATCTAGTAACTGAGGATGGGTGCGAACATGACCTAACTGTCCTCCTGTCGTTGTGAACTCAAACTGTATCCGGCTATCGCACAGAATCTGCCATTCTGTCGAAGACTGTCTCTGCATGGTGCGCAAATGAGATAAGCTACCTATAGGCCTCCGACTCAAAGCATCCTCTACAACATTCGCCTTGCCCGGATGATACAAAATCTCGCAATCGTAATCCTTCACTAGTTCCATCCATCGACGCTGCCTCAGATTTAGATCTCGCTACTGAAAAATATTCTTCAAGCTCTTGTGGTCTGTAAATATCTGGCACGACTCTCCGTACAAGTAATGCCTCTAGATCTTTAGTGCGAATACCATAACAGCCATCTCTAAATCATGCGTGGGGTACTTCTACTCGTGCTTCTTCAACTGTTGAGAAGCATAAGCGACAACCCTGCCGTGCTGCATCAACGCATAGCCTAAACCCACTCGAGAGGCATCACAGTAAACAACAAAACTGCCTGACCAAGAAGATAAAGATAAGACTGGTGCATTCATCAAGCGAGTCTTCAACTGTTGGAAACTCTGCTCACATGCCTCTATACACAGAAATGGAACCTCCTTCCTGGTCAACCCGGTCAGCGGTGCAGCGACCCGAGAAAAATACTGCACAAAACGTCGGTAGTAACCGGCCAGACCCAAGAAACTGTGAATTTCGGTAACTGGCACAGGTCTGGGCCAGTGCTGTACTGCTTCAATCTTCTTTGGGTCCACACGTATACCATCTATAGTAACTACGTGACCCATGAATTCCACACTATCCAGCTAAAAAGCATACTTGGAGAATTTAGTGAACAGCTGATGTTCCTTCAATGTCTGCAATGTGATACGCAGATGTTGCGCGTGCTCCTCCCGGCTTCGGGAATAAACAAGAATATCATCAATGAATAGTATTATAAACTGATCAAGGAATGGCCTGAAAATACGGTTCATCATATCCATAAAATCTGCTGCGGCATTGGTGATTCCGAACGACATCACCAAAAACTCGTAGTGCCCATACCGTGTGCGAAAAGCAGTCTTCGGAATATCATCCTTCCGAACTCTCAACTGGTGATACCCTGACCTCAAATCAATCTTCAAAAAGTATCCAGCTCCCTACAGCTGATCGAACAAGTCATCGATACGAGGTAGTAGATACTATTTCGCACAGTAACTCGATTCAGCTGCCTGTAGTCTATGCACAGTCTCATGCTACCGTCCTTCTTCTTAACAAACAAGACAGGAGCTCCCCATGGTGATACACTCGGACGAACAAGTCCTCTATCCAACAACTCCTGCACTGACCTTTAAGTTCCTTCAACTCTGTCGGGGCCATCCGATAAGGTGGTATAGAAATAGGCCCCGCACCCGGAATCAAGTCAATGCAAAATTCGATATCACGATTGGGTGGCAATCCTGGTAATTCAGCAGGAAACACATCCGGAAATTCTCGTGCGATCTGAACCTGGTCTAACGGAACTTCAGCGGCTCCAACGTCCTGGACAAACACTAAGAACCCATGACAACCCTTCTTCAAGGGCCGTCCCGCACAAAGAGCAGAAATCATGTTGGCAGGAGTTACACTACAATCTCCCTGCATAACAAAAATCGGTTCACCTGGTAAACAGGATCTGACCGCTTCCCCCGACAATCTACATAAGCATGACAAGCAGCCAACCAATCCATACCAAGAAGTATATCAAAATCTAACATATCCAGGAGAATCAAATCAACTAATGAATCCCTATCACCAATACGTACTGAACAAGACCTGAATACGTGTCGAGCTACAAAAGAATCTCGCACCGGAGTAATCATAACTAACGGTAACTCTAACTATGACGGTTCTCTCACCAGAGAAAGTGCAAAATATGCAGATACGTAAGAATGCGTAGAATCGGGATCAAATAAAATATGTGCATCTAAAGAACATACTGCAAGAGTACCTGTCACAACTGCATTGGATGCCTGAGCATTCTGTGGAGTCAGTGCAAAAACCCGTGCCTGGCCCCTACCCACATCATGTCGTCCTCTCCTTCGGTCTCCTCTGCCTCTCTTAAATCGTCTTGCAAAGCCCCGACCTCGTGGTGCAACAACCTGGCGCATAGTGCTAACTGGCGGAGGAAGTAGGGCCATCGAAGTAGAAGGTGGAGGGGGTAAAACAGCCTGCGGAACAATAGTCCTTCCATGGAGGCTACACTCTCTAGCTAAATGCCCTGGAAGTCCGCAATTATAACATGTAAATGGAGGTCTCTGCTCCATGGGGTACGAACTGAACATCTGTCCCTGAGTCCAACCTCGACCAAAATCGCGGCCTGGAGTGTTCCCGCCTCGTCCTCTACTAAACTGCCTAGTAACAGACTCAAAAGGTCTGGTTCTCTTTGGCTTCGAAACAATCACTGTCTCTCTCAGAAGCTTTTCCACTCGCATAGCTGCATCCATGGCCTGCACATAAGTATCAAAATGCTGGGAGACGATAGCAAGAAACAGCTGGGTATCCAGGATCCTCACAAATCTCTTCACCCGGTGCTCCTCCGTGGGAACTAAGTACGGAGCATAGCGCGACAACTGGGTGAACTGTAAATCATACTCTGCCACCGACACACTAGCAGTCTTTCGCAACGCTTCAAAACTGCTGGCTCTAGCGTCCCTCACGCTCTGTGGAAGAAATCTGGCAAGGAAGACCTCAGAAAACTCCGCCCATGACATCGAAGGAAGACCCGCAGCTCGCCCTCTCTCCATCGACTTACACTAAGTCTTTGCAAGCCCCTCTAGTCGGAAACTGGTCAGCTCCACTGATCTCGCATCGGCACATCTTAACGACCTTCCAATCCTGGTCATCCTGTCAAGAAAAGACTGAGGATCCTCTGCTACATCGGTCTCGGTAAACACCGGAGCTCTCAACCTCATGAACTCTGGAAGAGATACCTCCATCACTCTCGGTCCTGCCAGTGCGACAGTTTGCATAGACTGTTCATCGGGTTCTGCCTTCGTCGGTGTCTGATCATGCCTCTGAACACGAGTGGCCTCTGCCAACTGTCTCACCACATGCTGTAGGCCCAACATGCCCTCCTCTATCCTAGTCGTCTGTCTAAAGGAAGAGGATCAACATGCTCATCCACCGCCGGAATGTCCGGTGAGTCAATTGCAGTCACAGGGGGAGTTGCCCTAACTGCGTCCCTGGCTGTGGGACGCCTAGCTTGCGTAGCAATAGCAACTGGAACAGAAAACGAGAGTTGATAAGGTGTACGAATAGGAGTAGAAAAATAGGAAGTCAAAGGAAAGATTAAACAAGATGTATATATCTTAAGGTTACTTAGGCTGAGTATCATAGCGTAATTATGCTGCGGAATATATGTACGATACTCTACTCATCCTAAATCACCTACTCCATCAAACAAAGGTCATCCTACGTAACGAAACTTAAGTCTACTTACTCCAAATCTCTACTCGGTTCCGTAAGGTTAATCCTAAGCTCTAATACCAACTTTGTCACGACCCAAAATTTGGATGTGACCGGCACTAGATTGTATAATATATAAAGATATCTACACAATTTGAGTAAGCCAAAAACCAAGATCAAAAACCCTTTTTGCGGAATGTTTTTGGAAAAATTTAGTTTTTAAGTAAAAATCACAGTTTTTAAGTATTTAAGATCTTACCAGTAATTCCCTATTGAATTTATAATAAAAGAAGTTATAAAGTGTTTAATTTAGTTACATCCCTAGTTGGGAGCAACGATGCCAACAGCGGAAATCAATACACAATTATAATACGTCATCAAAAGAAGAATCTCAAACATAATTAAAAGAAATATCATTTACCACAACTACACGATCTCATCTGTTGAATAAAATAAATACATCCACCTATCATTCTTAGTCACTTATACAGGGTCTGATGGAGATATTCTAGATTCAATATACAATACCAAAAGAGGAGGCTACTACATAAGTAACCTACCTAGCAAAAAGAGCGGTAAAAGCTGATAAGTGGATCTGCACTGCTGCTAACCGTCCACTCGACTCCTGCAAGGAACTGTGGCACAACGGGGGTAAGTTGCCAACTCAGTGAATAAAACCAACATCTAACGACTGATAATGTAAATATGACGAATTATACTAATAGCAATAAAGATGAGTATAAGGCATGATAACATGTTGAAGCATGCGTTTATACCCTTAAATATATCAATCAAAAACTGAAATCTCATCAATTATTTTCCAACTAAAGTTCATCTTTCCGTGTCCAATATCGATACAAATCTTCTATTTCCCTCAGGCATCATTCCTCGAACGATCCTGCAATCAATAACACCGGTCAGTATCCTCTAGATATCCACCGTGTTTCACAACTATCTCCGGTATCGAGTATCCTCACTAGGCTCCCCGCCTCAAATGCGGCTTTCCTGCCCCTCGGTCTCGACCGGGTCCACCATGTATCAAACTGTTTGCCCCCCGACTTAGTCTGGAAAACTTGTAAATCTGTAACCGTATGACCCCCAACTCGGTTCAGAATAAAACCAAATCATAAAAACAACATCTTATGGTGGACTTGTCACATCATTATAAAGAATTACTGATTTTACGCAATAGTATATAAAAACTTAAAACCACAAATCCTCAAAAAAATACAAATGCCACTTATATCAACTTCTAACACTTGAATATGAAACATGATGTCATTTATGCAAAGTACTAATAGTATTGATGTTTATGGTATTATAGGAATCATATTTAACAGGATAAATACTAAGTGTGAAAGTGACATGTTAATATCGATGAGGTGTAGTGTAACATGTAGATATGTGCATGTGCGGCATAACTTGTCGATAATGGTGCAGTGTTCTAACAATTAACATGGCGATGTATATATATCTATATGAATGCATATGTTCAAACTTTATAAACGAAGGGAAAATTGTAATTTAAACATAACTACGGGCATATCACGCCATCCATACAAGATCCCCCGGTAGATGTTTAGTCTACTCTCCGGAATATGTCGTATTCTACTCAGAAACTACCAATCCCTTTCCTTTCCTTTCCTTGCGGCCTTCGAAGTTTCCATATTCGAATCTAATATTGAAATTAACTTGTATAAGAAACGGATAACTCCGATATGGCGAAAACATGAAATTACAAGTTTTACGTACTAACTATACTACGCACGACTCTTTCAAACTATCTGACACTTATACTAACTGAGTTTAATTTGATCGCTGTTCGTAACAGAAAACAGAATCGCTTTACGAAACGTCTGTGTCGTGTTTTAAACATTTTAACCCCATTTCAGATATTAACTCCAAGATTTCCCATTCTGAAAATTTAACTTAAACAAACAATACCAAATATTCTAACATCTATACAGAGACCTACCCTAAAACCCACAATACCCAAATCCCCAAGAAATCCGGTGATGCCGGATTTTACCTATTCGTCGCCGGCCAAAATCCGATCAAATGGGTTCTTACTCCCAGAGTTTATTCTAGGTCAAATATGTAATATTAAGGCACTGTTTTGTTAAGTTAGTTATCATCTAGGTTGTAGCAAATCTTCACAGAGCTTATGTTTCCCAAAATTACCAATTTTTCCGATATCCGATTTCTACAATTTAAGTTTACAGAACTAGATTCCTAAATTGTTTAAAGATTATACCTACAGAAGATGATTGAAAGGCATCCTCCAAGATATCCAAGTCCTTAGCTCCTAGCTTGATGGTGGAAATCCTTAGCACTAGTTCTTCTTCTCTTCTCCCTTTTTCTATTTTCTTTTGTGAGTTCTATATGGTTTCCCTTTTTTGTCCTTTATAAATTTCTTGTTTTAAAATGTTAAGTGAACTGGACATTTGATATCGGATAAAGGAAAATGAGTGAGGGTTGTAGGAGGAGGTGTCACCAAAGGAGTTGTGGTGAATTCATGCAAGGTTGAGGTGGTGTGCATGAGGTGTGCATGCAAGAAGGAGGTGTCTATGTATTATCACTCATATGTTGTGGTGTCTTGAGGAATTTCTGAATTTTAACCCTTTTCTAACCCTTTTTCACTTGCACCCTCAACAATTCCAAATTTTCACAATTTCTTAAGCTTTACACAAAAAGCCTTCATTACATATGTTATTATATAACACCATTTTTAGTATAATGAAGCTAAATTTCACACTAAAACCCTAGTAATTTACTAATGTTACAAACTAAAATTTAACTTTACTTAGTTTCACACACTACTCATGAAAATGTCCAATTTGGTTTTAACAACTTTTTCAATTAGCATTTTATTATTTAATTAATTAAATTTATTTATTTTTCTAAAATTTTCAAAATGTTACATGAGCAGTGTTAGAAATACCCAGAACCATACCACAGTGCCTATGGACCAGCAGCTGAAGGCCCGTCCCAAGCCTCTCAAGTAGCGCTACGGAACCGCCGCCAAAACCATGTTTTGGCCGCTGTTCCGTGGTCACTTAGACGACTTAGGGACTCGTTCTTTAGGTGGGTCTATGGAATTACCTGTATGATTTTTAGAGTATTTTTAACATGAAAAATTCCAACTTTTGGAAAAATTTCCACAGAGGGGTCCAAAATTGGGCTTTCGGGGTTCGATCGGACTTCTAACTTCGTCTAGACAACGCCTAAAGCTCTAGCTTGGCTCTGATACCACTGTAGGATTGCTTGGCACGACAGTAAGGGTTCGGGAGGCATGGTTCATGCCATTTTCAAAATTTTGCCATGCTTAACAATCCTAACCCTAGAATCTTAACTAGAGATTTAGACAATATAATGTGTAAACAACTTTACAACTAATTGAACTAGGAATACAACTTTTTTAGACCGGTCTTTTACTTCAATAGCTCCGTGTAGTAGTCCCTTCACTCCAAGTAGTTATCTTGCGGACTCTTGAGTGGCTCCACAAGAAGAAAGCAACGAGCTTGCACGAAGTCTTCGAGGCCGAAGATGATCTACGTCGAGGAGACACTAACCCAAGCTACCTCTTCACTAATTAGGGATTAGTGAAGCTCACACCCTAAAATAAATTGCTAATCCCGTAGAGGATGATGAAGTAGGATTTTTGCTCACTTTAGAATTACTTTTCTCACTATTTTTATGCTCCCCTCAAAAACCTAGAGAGCTCTCTCTTGAGCTTGAAGATGATGAAGCCAAATAATGGATGAGAGAGTCAATGGCAACCATGGGTGAGAAATATCTCATATAACTCATGTAGAGACTTAACCATGAGTTTAAATAATGGTTGGGTCAACAAATATCTAGTGTAAGACAAAACTAGTAGACTAAGTCAATGGATCTCCAAGCTTTTATAAGCTTCATACCAAGTGACCAATTTCCAATTAATAATTGATTTACTTTAAATAAATAAACCCTTCATTATCATTAGCATGGTGTAAGTCTCATACACTTATGTTGCATGTGGCATCAAGCATGACACAAAAAGAAAACACAATTAACATATATCACATATATATTAAGTGGGCGCATGTGAGAAAAAGAAATGCTTAAGTTAACTAATATTAGTTAATGTAAATTAATATATCAAATATATAATTATACATTAAATCATTAAATCAACACTTGATTTAATAATCCGGCTATATCTCATATGACCGACTAATATTATTTGTATCAACTTATCGAATCAACACTTGATTCGATAACCCGGTTATATATCTCATATAACCGACCGATACAATATCGACTTATCGAATCAACATTTGATTCGATAACCCGGCTATATCTCATATAACCGATCGATACCTTATATCACGAGAATAGAATACGGTATCACATACTCGTATTAATCTCGGTCCCGCACATATCACATATGTGCTCCTACTTCGTTTTGCCTGAGCCAATGAAACCTCTGTGTAGGACTCTAAAGACTCGTCAATATGCTGGCAGTAGGTGATGATCATATCATGCGCCCACAAGCCGTCAGTGGTACTAGTTGGACGTAACGGCTACCCGGGTATTGAGCGATTAGAAGATCAACAAGAAAGCCTGCTCTTACTCCTGAAAAGCCTGTCAGTAACACTACCGTACAGTCCGGTCTCTTCGTCTGATATGTTGCATATCTAGTCTAGGGGTGGTAAACGTCAAACGCCCGTAACCGCTAATTCATGCCGATGTAAGGCTCATAACGGGTCGAGAAACTACTGATAACACTTATCAGTAAATCTCCGTAACAGCCCTGGCCAGGGACTTATCGTTATGGCCAATTGAGCACAGCGCAACATCAACCCCCAATACTGGGAGAGACAAATCCCCTCCTATCGCTTATTGCCTCTATGTGATTCTGGACTATACCCAAAAGCCATCGTTTTGCACGTTCTCTTGAATGTGGTAAGGTGTAAATCAAAGCACAGTGGGAATCACACAAGACTCTATGACGATCTTGGGTCTACAGACTAACCTGTACCAGTGTCACCAGAGAACTACTATCTGACGATAGGTATAATACTAGCTAGGAGTTCTTGGCGAGTCCGTTCAGTGTACCCAGTCTCCACTGAGCACCCGTATACCATCTTTGATGTCAAACACCAAGGGATGTGGGATCATCCATCGCCCATCATATGGGTCAAGATGCATATACGCTAGTCTACTCTGGAATATCGATGCACTGTCTCGATACACCCTCGACTAGGAACAATTATAGGGTGTACTTGTGGACTACCATTGGCCCCACTAGTATGATCTCCATCATAGTCGTGGTAGTCAAGTACACATCCTAAGGGCTTTATCAACATGTGAGAGCAAGACAGCATCACTTATACAGGTCAACATGTTAAGACAAAGAGCAACCAGATAGCATACTATCATGCCGAGCAAGAAAGTCCTCTATATGTATATCCAAGGATCCACTATAATATACATCACATATACAATAATGGCCTGTAGGGCATACATATAACTAATAGGTACATATCTTAACGATGTTATGGTATATGGAGTTGTCCGGCTTATGTTTAAAACCAGATTTTGGATAACTGAAGGTATGTTTCTGTAATGGAAGTTTGTGGGTTATCCCGGGCTATGACGAGGGTTAACTTTTTACCATCTGGAAGATCAATAGTGATATTGTTCTTGACTCGCCACAGTTTTAGAAAAATAGATTTTTTCAGAAAACAGTAGTGGGAGTATGGTAGAACTGGAAGTGATTCCAGAACCACAAAAGATTACTGAAAATTTAATAGAACCTAAAGATTCAACTGGTTTTGACATTCCATTAGCCACTCCGCAGATATGCTGGGTAAGCTCAGGCACCCGAGAGGTACTCCAGTATCCTCAAAGACGGTGACAGGGAGGTTCTTGTTTACCCAGACTTACCATTACTGCTGTTCTAGACTATGAGACCCAGCAGGAGGATGAGTATAGCATTGTTCTAAACTAGTTTTAGAAGTGCACGTGTACATGACTCTGCTAGAGGGTTGTTATAGTCAGTGGGAGCTGTGGAATCATAGTGGACAAGTAGCTTATGTCTATTTATAGACTAAAGCAGGTATAACGGAGATATATAATCTATTTCTGATGTGACAGTCATAGGCTTTTACTTCATCAGAATAGAAGATGGATCTGTTAAGAAGGTAGTAGGGTGTGATGTCCTAGTATTTGGATGACATACACTTTGTAGGATGTGAAATTCCAACACTACGATCGGTTATACTGTGGTTGTCACACAGTGGTTTCTCCAAATAGGATATGGATAATATATCAGGCATTCTGGTTACTGGATCTATGGTGTTAGATTTAGATTTGGGTAGTTCCCAATCTGGGTACTTAGACAGTATTCTAAATGTGTTTTAGAATGGATGACTCCTGGCATGGTGGTGTACCTGCAGGTGATGGAGTCACCCTCTCTAAAGGTGTCTTACAGACTAAAGAGGAGAGAGATGTGCATGATTGGCATATCACTTAGCTTAGGCAATTGAGTCAATCATGAGATATTGATTATACATTTTTGCCGTGTTGTATTTAAAGAGAGTTTTGAAATTACCGCAATCAAAACGGTGTCGTGAGTAGCGAGCCACGATGAGTACGGGTCGTCCGCAAGGGGATGGTAAGTTTTTACACTTGTTTTAACGAGTTAACAACGTGTTTTGATTTGTCGGTTAAACTAAATGTCGTAACGAGGATATGTATAATAAAAAGACTTGTTAAGGGTAGTGATAGGTTAGATTGTATGAAGGTGATGTTTGCCGATTCCTTATAGCCCCAACTTTGGTATTGACACTAAAGCAATAGGTAACAATGCGGATTACGGAACTTGAAATATGGTATTTGCGGCATTTCGCTAAATCCGTCTTCCTTGTCCTTTGTCCTTCCGTTGTTATCTCTTGATTTTAGCCTTCGGCAAACCACTAGTAATCCGGTCACGATTAGGAATCATTGCTATCGTGGTAGGATAGGATGCCTAGCGGAGCGGAATTGCGAGTGGTTTGCATGGAGTTTCAATTGCAAGGTTTAAGGTTTTAAAGTTTTAGCAAAGAACATCTTCAAATACAATCTAACCATATTCCACCATTAACAAGTAAGTAGATTACTCACACATATTCACAAAGTAAAAATAAAGAAAAGAGACAAGAATAAGAAACATAATGAACAATGCAAGAAAAGAAAGATAAAGAGAGAACCGATGAATCCAAGTGAGAATATCTCCAAGTGTTCTTAAGCCCAGTGCAATGTGAAATCCAATACCAAACTTTAAGATTGCAAGCTCACTTAAGAGGTTGCAAGATCAAAGTAAAGCAAGAATTTCACAAATTCAAATATGTAAAATAGAACAAGCCATGATAATAAAATGAGAAATTTGATTGAATTGCAAACAAGTTACAAGTGATCTTGAAGTCAAGAACCTAAGCCTTAAGCTTGCAAGATCAAATGAAAGCTGCAAGGTCAAGACAAAGGGGCAAGAGCTCAAGAATTACAAAGAGAAATGAGCTTACAAATTACAAGAAGTCTAAAACAAAACTAAACAAAAAAGTATCCCACTCCTTTGCCCTCTGTTCTGTATTTATAGGCTCAAAAGATGAATAAACAAACAATAACAAAATGATGACAAGGCAGCAAGGAGGGGCCCATAGAAGTTTGAGTCACATTGGAGGCAGGGAGGCCGGCGACCTCGGTTTTGGTGAGAATATGCTCGACGAAAATCCGAGCCCCTAGGCTCGTATTTGGGGTGTGGTCTTCTGTTGTCTCTAGTATCACTCTGGTGTTGTTTATTTTCTCTGTTTTGGCTTTTGATGCACTCAGGGTTTTGGAGGGAACTTGTAGTTTCAAATCAGATACACACTTTTTGCATTAAATGCACATCACACTCATGCCAACCTGCACCAAGTCATCATGTCATGGGCAGCCCTCTTCACTTGGTTCATGAACCAACAATCTAGTTGTACACACTTGTATGTGTTGGACCATTTGTTTAAAAAGTGTGTACACATGAATGTTGCAAAAAGAAATTTATGAAGTATTGGTCGGTTTGCGGTTCTGGTTGCAGTGTCCGCTCACAAATGATATATCCATGATTTTAAGCATATTTTCAGTATTTTGTCACGGATACCTGTAATCTGTAACACTGAGCAGACACTGGTTAATAGTACCGATATATACAAAAAATGGATAATGAATGAGCGATATTAAAATGCAATATTCTGGTGTGAACAAATACCCCCAAACTTATCTGTTGCTCTTCCAGAGCAAAACAAAAAGAAAAGAATCCTGACCTCACTTTCGTAGGGAACGCGATTGCACTGAGCTCATGCAAAAAGCCATTAAACCTCTAGGAGTCCCTAGTAGGAGGAGTGTTGTCTCCTGAGGGTTTTCAGTGGATTGTTAGTTATATGTATGCCCTAGAGGCCATTACTATAGATAGGATGTATATTGTAGTGGATGCTTGGACATATATAGGGAGGACTTTCTTGCTCGACAAGATAGTATGCTATCTGGTTGCTCTTTACCTTAACGTGTACACTGATTGTCTCTCTGTTACATGTTGGTAAAGCCCTTAGGATGTGTACTTGACTACCTGGACTATGATGCGGATCATACTAGTGGGGACATGGTAGTCCATAAGTACATCCTTCAAGGTCCCTAGTCGTGGGTGTATCGAGACGGGGCATCGATATAACAGAGTAGACTAGCGTATACCTTCTCGACCCATACAGATGGGCGATGGATGATCCCATATCCATTGGTGTTTGACATCAGAGATGATATACGGGTGCTCAATGGAGACTGGGTACACTGGACGGACTCGCCGAGAACTCCCAAATGGTATTATACCTTACGTCAGATGACAGTTCTCTGGTGACACTGGTACAGGTTAGTCTGTAGACCCGAGATCGTCATAGAGTCTTGTGTGATTCCCACTGTGCTTTGATTTCCACCTTACCACGTCCAAGAGGGTGTGCAAAACGGTGGTTTTTGGGTATAGTCCCGAATCACATGGAGGCAATGAGCGATAGGAGGGGATTCGTCTCTCCCGGTATAGGGAGTTGATGTTGCGCTATGTTCGATTGGCTATAACCGGAAATCCCTGACCAGGGTTGCTGAGATTTACTGGTAAGTGTTACCAGTAGTTTCTCGAACTGTTATAGACCTCATATCGACACGACTTATCGAACTATTGGGGTCTGACATTTACCACCCCTAGGCGAGATATGCGACATATCAGACGACGAGACCGGACTGTATGGTAAGTGTTACTGGTTGGATTCACAGGAGTGTGAGCGGGCTTGCTCGTTGATCTTCTGATCGCTCAATACCCGGGTGGCCGTTACGTTTAGTAGACCGCTTGCGGCTTGTGGGTGCTTGATATGATCATCACCTGCTGCCGGCGTATTGACGAGTCTTTAGAGTCCTACACAGAGGTTTCCTGGCTCAAGCGAAACGAAATAGGAGCGCATATGAGATATGTGCGGGACCAAGAATAATACCAGTATGTGATACTGCATTCTATTCTTGCGATTTGTATCATTGGACGGTTATATAAGATATAGCCGGGTTACCGAATCAAGTGTTGATTCGATACATTGATACACTTGATATTAGTCGGTTATATGCAATATGACCGGATCATTAAATCAAGTGTTGATTTAATGATTTAATGTATAATTATATATTTGATATATTACTTTACATTAACTAGTATTAGTTCACTTAAGATGGATTTTCTCACTTGATATGCACATTGTATATATGATATAGTTTTGTGCACTAGTTTGTATCATGTTTGATGATACATGCAAACTTGGGTGTGTGTTTATGTTAAACCATGTTTAGGTTAATGGTTAGGTTTTATATTTGTTTTATTTATTTTCTTTAATTCTTTTTTGGAAAGAAATGAAATGGTTGCTTCTTTTGTTCTTTTGTTGAAGCTTCATGAAGCTTTGACCATTTTTGTTTCTTTCCTAAACCTAACCATTCACCTAACCCTAGTTTATTCTCTACACTTGTTAAACTAACCCAAGGTTGCGTAATGATAAGAATCACTTTATTTTCTATTATTCATAATTCTTATCATATTCTTTTTCTTCTTCTTCTTCTTCTTCAAGAAGAAGAAACCTTGCAACCTCTAATGGTGTCATGATAAAAAGAGTGAGAAATCCAATTCTAAAGTGAACCCACTTCCTATTTCTTCATCCTCTACCACTTGCCATGTAGTATAGGATGTTTTCTTCACAAGTTTCATGACTTGGTGAAGTTGAAGCTTGATCTTGTGTTGCCTCGACGTAGATCATCTTCGGCATCGAAGTCGACGACCTAGACCGATCATTTCTCCGATGAAACCAACGCTAGAGTCTGGGATCCGATGATCGCAGCGAAGGGACATCGTCACGGAGCTATGGAGGTGGAGGACCGGATCTACAAAGGTTGTATTTTCCGTTCACTTAGTAGTAAAGCAGTTTACTAGATTGTTGTTTCGCCTAATTTCTAGTTAACGATCCGTATTAGGGTTTCTCGGCACCTATATTTTTTAAATTTGACATGGTTGATGCCTTGTGGAACCTCTTGAGTGTGCCTAGGAACCCTACAGTGGTATCAGAGCCTAGCTAGAGTCTTAGGCGATGCGTAGACGATGTTAGAAACCCGATCGAACCCGAAACCCTAATCCAAAACCCTTCTCTGTACTTTTTTTCAAAACTGGGATTTTTGGGAATTAAAAATATGCAGAAAAATCAGCAGGGAATTTTAAGAAATACTGTGCAGCACGTGTGCCTGAATCCTCTAAAGAGCCGCGGAAGCGCGGCATGAGCATGGCTCGTGCGGCGGTTCCGCGGCCATATTGTCACATCACCATTTGTAAATTGCACAGTAATTCCTATATTTTAGTGCTGTATTTTCTGGGAATTTTTAACTTCTACTCAAGAGTTGAGTTTTCTGGGTTGTATTGGGGACTCGGTGTTTCGATCGGGAAGTCTAATTTCGTCTATGTGTTTTTCCGGGTAATTCTAGAATATGTTAAAAAGTTTGACCGATATAAATACCCACTTTTTCCCCTTTCGGGAAATTTCCAAGTGTTGGATCTTTCCGTAGTTTAAGAACGTTTAGAGTAGTGCAAGTAACGCGATGGTCCCTCTAGAAGACAACAAACCTTAACTCGATTATGTGACCGTCTTGAACTGCCCTTTGAACCTTAGGGTTTGGGGCAGTACGGCGTGACATATGTGAGGCGTTGGCTTGACCCTTCTACGGCTGGACCGTTGGTACTGTGGCATGAAATGGATGTTTTTAGACTTATTTCATGTGTTGAGCTGTTTCGGAAAAACTTGGGTGTTTGATTGTTCGATCAAAAAATTTAACATTTTCTATTTATCTGGAATGTGATACAATATTTGGAATCCACAAGTAGTCATGAGATAACTGATATGAATGTTATAAACATAGCACTTTAGTCTCACTTGATCGGTTGCCACGGAATTTTGATGCGATTAAAAGTCCGTCGCAATCACGTAGCGTACGCGGATATTCGCCGGGTAAACTTAATAGACAGCCACGCCCCATAGCCCCGACCAAGTGACTGTAGGAGAAACCCGTCGCCGAAAGCATCCGTTCGGGTGCTCGCGACAGCAGTGTTCCGCCTTGGTGCACTTCGTCGACGGCATCGGGGGTGCGGCCGCCTAATAAAGTTTGCGACGAGCATTCGATCAAAATGTCGGGAATCTTGTTGAATTGCCCGACTTGATATTGAAAAGAGTTTTCGATAATGAGACTACAATGCGGGGTTTATAATTGTTAGGCATGCGATGTCTAAGGAATTCATATGGTTAGGCATGCGATGTCTAAGAAGGTTGCGGATTCCAACTGTTGTAGTTTTACACTTTCTTTTCTGTGACCGTAAGTGTAATATGTGATATCGCCGATTTCGTTGCTATATGTCAACGACAATTGGGATGGGCATATTTACTTACGTTGATGACATGTGATGTTATGTGTTGCTGGATATGTTATATTGGATCATCGTGTTTGAATAGCCCGGGGATTTTTATGTGAGATGAGTGTTTTTCATTTTCATTCATGTAAAAACTTGTATGTAATATTCTTTTATTGGGGCACTTCCAGGTTGCGGAAGATGTCATCTTTTGTATATTATTTACTTTTCCGCACTAGGATAGACCCAAGGAGGAGGGCACAAGTAACCGGGTTCTGGAGTCCAGTGGGAGACCAACTCGAGGAGTCAAGTCCGGGTCTCCTAACTCTAGAATTGGTAGGGTTGCTTGCCGCTCTCGTAGGGGTCTAGGGGTGTGGGTTTGGCTATTCATCGCGACCGTGGAATCCGTGTTTTATACTGGCTCGTATTGAAAACACGGACGTCCTAGTATATCCAATGTTTCATATGATTCTTCTGCTGCGATATTTGTGATGTGATCATTTGATATGTTTTGATAGATACAGTATATAGTATATATGATATATTATATAGACGTTACTTATGTTTTACATCCGTGCTAGCCCTACCCCGCTCTGCCGTTAGTTACCTAACCTAACGGTGCACGAGGGGACATCAAGGCGAATGCGGATGGCATAAGTGTACGTCGTATTTATCTGTGATGTTTAGGTAACTTAAATGATGGGACTTCATTAATATGATTAATGAAAGAAAAAGAAACCTAAGATATTGTGGAATCGAATTTCAAAAATAAAACAGGTAGCTACAGTTCTTGCTTTGCACAGCGGTATATATGATATATCCTGCACCTTATTCGATGAGGAAAGGGCCGACGATCCCTTCACCGAGAGTGAACCCTTTAGCAATAACTGGAAGATGCTACACACTCGGTTTTTCTTTTGATTGCTTCTATAGTTTCTACTTTGCACTGTGATATATATGATATATCCCGCTCCTCATTCGACGAGGAAAGGGCCGACGATCCCTTCACCGGGAGTGACCCCTTTAGCAAAACTAGAAAAGCCTTAAAAACACTCCATTTTAAAATCATTTGATTCTACAACGATATCAAGTTCATTACGCAAAAGGTTTTCAGAAAGACCTGTCGTAGCCCTCCATCATTTCAGACAAGTCCTACTTAGTATTCGTGCTACGTTTGTTGACCTCCGTCAAGGCGTAGTGTGCGGTAGCTAACTAGTATTTATCTGCTTATGCATATGATGCAGATTGGGTTAGGGTAGTCGTACGGCCTTGTTGACCTCCGTCAAGGGTCGTGCGGGTGGGTTTGATTCAATCAAGAAATGAAGGGTTGAACTTGACTAGTAGCCTATGGTTTGTTGACCTCCGTCAAGGTCATAGGTTGCTAGGGGCAAAATTATCGGGAATTTCAAGTGTTGAAATTTGCAATGAGATTGCATACCTTCTATGAGATAGTTGGATCTTGATACCCACTGCGAGTAATTGTTACTCCTGGGAGAGTTTTACACTTTACAATTAGCTGATCTAGTAGGTTTCTAGAAAGGTGTCAACAGGGTTACGCCTCTGGGAAAATGAGGTTTACTGTAATTAGGTTCGTACGAAAGCACGGGGGACCTCCCTCAAAGTACCGACACTGGCCTGGCTGAAAGATTGGCGAACTTGTCGTGTGTAATTAATTTCGGCTAGTCTTTCCTTTTAGGGTTTGAAGGAAGATTTGATAAAAACAGTGGGAGCCATCCTGATTAGATAAAATAATAACCAATCTAATCTTGACAGAGCGCACGCAGAGTGTTTTCTTCTCTCTCTCTCTAGGTAGCGACCATATCACGCCTTAATCAAGATAATAATACGGATGTATTGACCGAACCCGCTTGTTATACTGAGCTGGGGAACGTTGGTCCCGCTCCAACTTATAATTGTTATAAGACAGAGCAGGATATTGGGGATTACCAGAATTCCCGTACCGCCCAAACGAAGAAAGTGCATACTGATGCATCATCTTCGGGTGTGTTCATTACATAGAACTGTTTCTCAATATCCTTTACGTCCTGGGTATATGATGCCGGATCAGGATCCCGAATATGTAATCAGTTACATGGGCTATAGATAGGTAAAGAACTGAGAACGGGTGATAAGTTTCATGAGACAGAAAATGGTGCAAGTGTTGCAGCCAAGTCTGTTGGTCATTGTCACCCTGTATTACCAGTACATTGATTCTGAACGAATGTTATTAGATACCGAACCTGATATACAAAATTATATCAGTCTCTTTATTAGTAAACAAATGATAAAATTTTGTATTGTTGGATAATGTTTTGAACATTTCCTATATCAAAAGTTGATCGGTTCAGGCACGTTATCTAAAAACATTGATGTTCTAAATCAAAATACAGTTCTTAGTATACGGAACACACACAAGAGGAATAGTTCAGAAATGAACGGATCCTTCTTGAGGTATTGTGGACTAGGTCATATCAATGCGACCCGACTAGCTGAAGTTACATTTAGATGCATATTTAAATCTGTTTGAATTTACATCTTGTGAAACTTGCTAGTCATGTCACAAAGTCTAGATGACCATAGCTCCGTTTATTGGAAACAGAGAAAGAGTTAGTGTACTCTTGGGACTGATACATGATGATGTATGAAGGTCCCCTGTCTACACATGCCAAGACTGGTTCTTTGTACTTCATTACATTCTCTGATGATCTCTTTAGATTCAGACATATGTTCCTGTTGAAACACAAGTCAGAACCTTTTGAGATATTCACAGAATATAAGTTAGAAGTAGAGAACCAAAACAGGTATAAGTATTATGTCCTTTGATGTGATCAAGGAGGAGAATACTTGAGCACGGAATTCTTGGACTTTTCTAAAGGAGAATGAGATTCTCTTTCAGCATTACTCCTCCGTATACACCACAGCACGTTGGTGTATCGGGGCGGAGCAATCACACCCTATATGATATGGTGTGCTCTATGATGAGTACTACTGAGTTTCCTATTTCCTTTTGGGAGTTATGCACTTGAGAAGCTGCATACCTATTGAATAGGGTTTCGATCAAATCAGTTGCCTACCACTTCATATGTGATATGGAAAGGGAAGAGCCCATATCTTAAGTTAGTTAAGATTTGGGGTTGTCCGGGCTATGTCTAAAAGCTAAATCTGGACAAGCTCGAGGCAAGATCTGTTATGTAGAACTGGAAGGGTTCCAGCTATACAAACTGCTGCTGATGATTTGGTAGAACCAAAGGATTCAATAGCAACCAACGAACCTCAGCCTCTCCGCCGATTTAATAGGATTCCTCACCCACCTGAGAGATACTTTGGTTTCTCTATGACAGTGGGAGCGAGGATTGCATCATGAGATGATGACCTAACTAGTTTCGAGCTGGCCATCGAGAGTAAGGACTCTGTAAGAATGGCTGGATGCTTAGTGATCTGAGATGGAATCCATGTACACCAACAAAGTATGGACTTTGGTTGCTATATCTGAAGGGTTAAATCCCCATCAGGAGCAAGTATATCTTGAGAAGATTACTTGGTGTAGATGGAAAAGTTGAGACTTTCAATGCTAGACTTGTTAAAGGTTTACGTCATCGACCAGGCATGGATAATGATGAAACCTTTTCCAGGAGCTATGCTTAAGTCCATCCAGATCCTACTTGCCACGGCTACATACCATGACTACGATATCTGGCGGTTGGGTGTCATGACTGCTTTTCTAAAATGATGTTTTAGAAGAGAGAGTTTATAAGTTCACAGTCAGAGGGCTTCGTAGACAGTGGGAGCAGCGGAAACGTGTACAAGATGTTTTATAGGATAAAGCAGGCATCGCGGAGTTGGAACATCTGTTTTGATGAGATAGTCAAAGAGTTTGACATCATCAAAATGGTAGATGAACCTTGTATATACAAAAAGGTAGTAGGGAGTATGGTGGTGATCCTCGTAGAGTACATGGATGACATAGTCTTGATGGGGAAGGAATTTCCGATGCTACGCTCGGTCAATCTCCGCTTATCACAAGGATTCTCCATATAGGATCAAAGTGATACCTCCTAAATCCTGAGTTTTGATTTATGAGATAGAAGTAATTGGATGTTAGGATTCTCACTAGATGTAGTGAGATGGTATCAATCAATCCTGGGGAGAATCACTGGAAAGGTTCCAGAGTGATAAGGACGACTGAAAGTCAGTCACAGGCATTGTCTTTACCCTCAGTAAAGGGACAGTATGTTGGAAGAGTTCCAAGCTAGATACCGTGGCATACTAGACGATAAAGGCTGGATACATCGCTACTTAAGATGCTACCAAAGAGGCTGTCTGGGTGTATATTAGTTCATGAGATGAACTTAGTTCCTCCCATTGTGTGAGAATGGAGTTGTGGCTTATGCCAAGGAACGTCCGTCCCATCAATGATCCAGACATATTCTAAGGCAGTGTCACCTGATCATGGAGATGGTTGATCCCCAGGGTGATCGAGGTAAGGAGAGTAGACTCAGAGGACAACACGGCGGATCCACTCACAAAGGCCTTTCCCAAGAGGGAGACACTTATGGGATAGTTGAGTATATGATGCTACAACCACTGCTATCAGATGGCCCTAGTGCAAGTGGGAGATTGTTAGTTTTATGTATGCCCTAGAGGCCATTACTATACATAGGATGTATATTGTAGTGGATGCTTGGACATATATAGGGAGGACTTTCATGCTCGACATGATAGTATGCTATCTGGTTGCTCTTTACCTTAACGTGTACACTGATTGTCTCTTTGTTACATGTTGGTAAAGCCCTTAGGATGTGTACTTGACTACCTGGACTATGATGCGGATCATACTGGTGGGGACATGGTAGTCCATAAGTACATCCTTCAAGGTCCCTAGTCGTGGGTATCGAGACGGGGCATCGATATACCAGAGTAGACTAGCGTGTACCTTTTTGACCCATACAGATGGGCGATGGATGATCCCATATCCATTGGTGTTTGACATCAGAGATGATATACGGGTGCTCAGTGGAGACTGGGTACACTGGATGGACTCGCCGAGAACTCCCAGATGGTATTATACCTTACGTCAGATGGCAGTTCTCTGGTAACACTGGTACAGGTTAGTCTGTAGACCCGAGATCGTCATAGAGTCTTGTGTGATTCCCACTGTGCTTTGATTTCCACCTTACCACGTCCAAGAGGACGTGCAAAATAGTGGTTTTTGGGTACAGTCCCGAATCACATGGAGGCAATGAGCGATAGGAGGGGATTCGTCTCTCCCGGTATAGGGAGTTGATGTTGCGCTGTGTTCGATTGGCTATAACCGGAAATCCCTGGCCAGGGTTGATGAAATTAACTGGTAAGTGTTACCAGTAGTTTCTCGAATAGTTATAGACCTCATATCGACACGACTTATCGAGCTATTGGGGTCTGACGTTTACCACCCCTAGGCGAGATATGCGACATATCAGACGACGAGACCGGACTGTACGGTAAGTGTTACTGGTTGGATTCACAGGAGTGTGAGCGGGCTTGCTCGTTGATCTTCTGATCGCTCAATACCCTGGTGGCTATTACGTTTAGCAGACCGCTTGCGGCTTGTGGGTGCTTGATATGATCATCACCTGCTGCCGGCGTATTGACGAGTCTTTAGAGTCCTACACAGAGGTTTCCTGGCTCAAGCGAAATGAAATAGGAGCGCATATGAGATATGTGTGGGACCGAGAATAATACCAGTATGTGATACTGTATTCTATTCTCGCGATTTGTATCATTGGACGGTTATATAAGATATAGCCGGGTTACCGAATCAAGTGTTGATTCGATACATTGATACACTTGATTTTAGTCGGTTATATGCAATATGACCGGATCATTAAATCAAGTGTTGATTTAATGATTTAATGTATAATTATATATTTGATATATTACTTTACATTAACTAGTATTAGTTCACTTAAGATGGATTTTCTCAATTGATATGCACATTGTATATATGATATAGTTTTGTGCACTAGTTTGTATCATGTTTGATGATACATGCAAACTTGGGTGTGTGTTTATGTTAAACCATGTTTAGGTTAATGGTTAGGTTTTATATTTGTTTTATTTATTTTCTTTAATTCTTTTTTGGAAAGAAATGAAATGGTTGCTTCTTTTGTTCTTTTGTTGAAGCTTCATGAAGTTTTGACCATTTTTGTTTCTTTCCTAAACCTAACCATTCACCTAACCCTAGTTTATTCTCTACACTTGTTAAACTAACCTAAGGTTGCATAATGATAAGAATCGCTTTATTTTCTATTATTCATATTTCTTATCATATTCTTCTTCTTCTTCAAGAAGAAGAAACCTTGCAACCTCTAATGGTGTCATGATAAAAAGAGTGAGAAATCCAATTCTAAAATGAACCCACTTCCTATTTCTTCATCCTTTACCACTTGCCATGTAGTATAGGGTGTTTTCTTCAGAAGTTTCATGACTTGGTGATGTTGGAGCTTGATCTTGAGTTGCCTCGATGTAGATCATCTTCGGCATCGAAGTCGACGACTTAGCCCGATCATTTCTCCGATGAAACCAATGCTAGAGTCCGGGATCCGATGATCGCAGCGAAGGGACATCGTCACGGAGCTATGGAGGTGGAGGACCGGATCTACAAAGGTTGTATTTTCCATTCACTTGGTCGTAAAGCAGTTTACTAAATTGTTGTTTAGCCTAATTTCTAGTTAACGATCCGTATTAGGGTTTCTCGGCACCTATATTTTTTAAATTTGGCATGGTTGATGCCTTGTGGAACCTCTTGAGTGTGCCTAGGAACCCTACACGGATTACACCCATAAAATCCTGCCAAGCTAGTTTTGCGAAATAACTATGATTCTAATTCCAAGGTTTTGTTTTAAAGCAAGAAATTCTATTATCCTGAATTTAGAACTATCGAACCTTTAGTTTTCACACCTCGCTTCTTATTTAACTCAAGGTTCTATATGTCTTTACGTGCAGTGCAGATAGTGTCGTTAAGTTTCAAAAGGATTGATTAAAGTCTACATGTCACAAAATAAAGCCCAGATATAGATTTAAAAAGGATCACACAAGTTTTATAAAGAGTTAAGTACATCTCAAGTTTTGTTTTCCAGTTAGGTTTCAAATTCAGAATTTCTATTTTCCTTAACAGGAAACTAGGTCTTATTTTTCACTCCACCCTTTTCTTGTTTTCATTTCATACACACCTCTGTAAACGTGCAATAGTCTTTATCATAGAATAAAACCTTCATACCTCCGCTAGAAATATTTTTATAAAAACCTGTCTTTTGTCAAGATTATTCTCACACAAAGAACCGTTAGGAATTTTAACTCGGGGAGAACACTTGCTTGATTTTGTTATAATCTGGACTTTGTAGGCTTCTTAGCGAGATTTGGGCCAATGCACCCAAACAAGTTGGTTACAGGGCATTAGGTGTAAAGACACCCCAGCGGACTTAATTACTCAAGTTACCTAGGCCCTAAAACAAAAGACCAATTTTAGCGTGAAAATCTTGATGATTTAATTCGAACGGAGATATAACCAGTAGTTCAATTATTTTTTTGGATAAAAGACGTGTTTAGTGGGTTAAGTGTGTAATCACTCCAATCAAGTTCCAGATGGGTTATTTTTCATAATTCGTTCCAATTAAGGCATCAATAATATCCCTTCATATCCACCTTTCTTCATAAACTCGTCTTGATATTACTTATTTCAGAACAAACCTATTTGATCCTCAGAAAATAGTTTATCAATTTAAAAGTTTTTAGACATAAAAGACCTGTCATCTAATTTTCAAAACTCACGAAACGTGTAGTGTGATACAAAGACGTATATTAGCTATAGTTAATATCAAAGGAGAGTTATCTTTCAGGTTTTCAAAATCTAAAAATAGGATTTAGTTGTTCCTATCTTATTAAACAAAACCGTCGAAATATTGAATCTAAGTTCTCCCACTAGCTAATTTGACAACAAAGTTTTTATGTTTTTAGAAAATTATCTGATTTTTATGGGTTTTAATAAGTATGCAGATGCAAAATATACACATGAATGCGAAGGTTATAAATGCGTACTGAGCGTACCCCTAAACATAAACTGGACAGTGCCCTCACTGTCATTGCATTAAAAAATATTGAAGGGTTAAAATTTTCGGTTTGATACACAATTTTTTTTAATTTTTTAATTTTTTATGAAATGAGCATCACCAGACAAGATTGCTCGTCAAAACTGGATATGCACCGGACAAGAATATCCACATATATATACAAAATAGTATATACATACCCCCGAACTTATTTGAAACAATGTCCACTGTTTGGCTGGATAACCGAAGTTTGGTGGTACGCAGAGGAAGATTATGCAGGGTAAACCGGCTCCTGTAAGACCAGGAGCTCCTCTATTGGTTCAGCGCTAAGGTACGGTTTCAGTCTGTGTCCATTTACTTTGAAAAACGAACCGTCCTTTGGATTTTCCAATTCCACAGCGCCTTGTGGGTACACATTCCACACAAAAAATGGCCCTTTCTAGCGAGATCTGAGCTTACCTGAATGGAAATGTAGCCGGGTGTCGTAAAGCAGTACCTGTTGACCAGGTGCGAAAGTTTTCCGCAAAAGGTGTTTATCGTGAAACACCCCCGTTCGGTTCTTAACGACAACCGCGTTTTCATAAGCCTCATCCCGAAGCTCGCTCAATTCGTCTAACTGCAGCTTCCGATGGCTGCCCGCATCTTCAAGAGATAGATTCAGCTTCTTTATCGCCCAAAATACGCGATGCTCTATTTCCACTGGAAGGTGGCAAGCCTTTCCATCAACAAGCCGATAAGGAGACATGCCAAGTTCAGTCTTATAAGCAGTTCGAAATGCCCAAAGGTCATCAGTGAGTTTTAAAGACCAATCCTTACGGTTCTTGGAAACCGTCTTCTCCAAAATCTGTTTGATTTGCCGATTAGACACTTCGGCTTGCATATATGATTGGAGGTGGTAGGGCATAGATAGCTTATGATTAATGGAATATTTCCGCATCAAGGCCTCGAAAGTCATATTACAAAAATGTGTTCCATTGTCACTAATGATCGTGCGGGGGTGTCTAAACTGGGAAAAGATGTTTTCCTTAAGGAATCTAACGACAACCTTATTGTCGTTAGTCTGGCTGGGCTTGGCCTCGACCCACTTACAGACATAATCAACAGCCAAAAGAATGTACAAGTTCCCAAAAGAGCTAGGAAACGGCCCCATAAAATCAATCCCCCAAACATAAAAAATCTCCACAGCCAAGATTAGTTAGAGCGGCATCTCGTTTCTCTTGGATATCCGGCCCAAGTGTTGGCACCGGGAGCAAGTCTTGCAGTAGTCATGAGCGTCTTTGAAGAGTTATGGCCAGTAGAAACCACACTGCAAGATCTTCTCGGCTCTCTTTCTGGGGCCAAAGTGCCCGCCACATGCTTGATCGTGGCAAAATGACAGCACACTCTTGAATTCATTGTCAGGGACACACCGACGAATAATCTGGTCGGGACAGTACTTGAACAGATAAGGTTCCTCCCAGTAAAAGTGTTTTACTTAGGATAAGAATCGAAGTCTGTCCTGACTTGACCATTCAGTCGGTAGTAATCCTGTGGCCAAATAATTCACAATATCTGCGAACCAGGGTTCACAAGATACTGTCAAGAGTCGTTCATTCGGAAAAACGTCGTTGATTGGAAGTTGAAGCGTTGGCGAAGAAGGGAGTCATGAAAGATGGTCGGTGACTACGTTTTCACATCCTCTTTTGTCCTTGATGACAAGGTCAAACTCTTGAAGTAAGAGGATCCAACGTATCAGCCGAGATTTTGCGTCCTTCTTTGCAAAAAGATGGCGAAGAGCTGAATGGTCCGTGTAGACGATGACTGGAGAGCCGATCAAGTAAGGCCTGAACTTTTCTAAAGCGAACACAACAGCCAAGAATTCCTTCTCGGTTGTTGTGTAGTTCTGTTGGGCATCGTTCAGGGTTCGGCTGGAATAATAGATTACGCACGGCATCTTATCGATGTGTTGTCCAAGGACCGCACTGATGGCAAAGTCAGATGTATCGCACATAATCTCAAATGGATACGTCCAGTCAGGATAGGAAAGAACTGGAGCAGAAGTGAGTGATCTTTTTAATGACTCGAACGCAGTCACACAGCTCAAGTTGAAGTCAAATGTCGTGTTCTTGGCCAGCAAAAGAGTCAAGGGCCTAGCAATCTTGCTAAAGTCTTTGATGAACCGTATATAGAAACCGACATGGCCAAGGAAGGCTCGGATGTCTCTGACGCTTTTAGGAGGAGGGAGATCGGAAATGACTTCAATCTTTGCTTTATCTACCTCAATGCCATTTTGCGAAATGATATGTCCTAGGACAATACCTTCGCGTTCCATGAAGTGGGACTTCTCCCAGTTTAAAGTGAGGTTCTTATCCTTACACCGGGTAAGGACAGCGTCAAGATGCAGCAAACACTCATCAAAGGAATCGCCGAAAATGGAGAAATCATCCATGAAGATCTCCAAGAATTTTTCCATCATGTTTGAGAAAATTCCCATCATACACCGCTAGAAGGTAGCGGGCGCATTGCATAACCCAAAGGGTATACGACGATATGCAAACGTGCCGAAAGGACAGGTGAATATGATCTTGTCCTGGTCTTTTTCGGCGATGGGAATCTGATTATAGCCGGAGTAGCCATCCAGAAAGAAGTAGTACTCGTGTCCAGCCAATCATTCAAGCATTTGGTCAATGAAAGGTAGCGGAAAATGGTCTTTCCACATTACGGCGTTGAGTTTTCTATAATCGATGCATACTCGCCACCCAGTCTGGGTGCGAGTAGGGATTAACTCATTCGCCTCATTGGTTATGACCGTTATCCCCGACTTCTTGGGGACAACGTGAATGGGGCTAACCCACTGGCTATCAGAGATAGGGTAAATGATACCACTATCCAGACACTTTACGATCTCCTTTTTTACAGCCTCCTTCATGACTGGGTTGAGTCGCCTTTGTGGATCCCTAGATGGTTTGGCATCATCCATCATATGAATATGATGTTCAACGATCAGGGGACTAATCCCCTTGATGTCCTCCATTGACCAGCCAAAAGCTTGCCGATTGCTGTGCAAGACCGTAAGAAGGGCTTTCTCTTGCTCTGGAGCTAGAGAAGCCGAGATGATAACAGGGAGGGTCTCGTTCTCACCCAAGTAAGAATACTTAAGGTGAGACGGCAATGGCTTGAGTTCGAGCGTTGGCGGTGAAACGATTGAAGGAAAGATTGGTGAAAAGGTCTCGAACTCAAAGTATTCCAGCAGAGGTTCAAAATAAGTGTAAGCGACCGAGTTGGATGGTTCAGCTAACTCATCCAGAAATTCAAAGGATTCAAACTCGGGTGGTGACAGGTCAAGATCGTTCGAGAAAGTGAAACACTCATAATCACAGTCGGGAGCAAAATCAGCAGCAGGGTCGAAGAGGAACGCACTAGTGGCGTCAAGATTGCTGTGATCGAACAAAAAATCCTCGAATTCACAGTCCTCCGAGGTGATCTCCTGGATTGAACAAACGTCTAGTATATGAGCATTAGGTTCAGAGGGATGATTCCCTAACCTAAAAATGTTGAGTTCAATTGTCATATTTCCAAAAGAGAGGTTCATCGAACCATTTCGACAATTGATCACAGCATTTGAGGTTGCAACGAATTGGCGACCGAGTATCACCGAAATTTGATTCCAGGGGTTAGCTACAGGCTGTGTGTCTAAAACAATGAAGTCAACAGTGAATATGAAGTCCCCAACCTTGATTAACACATCCTCTAGCTCACCCTTAGGATGGGTGATCGATCGGTCGGCCATTTGGAGAGTACAGTGTGTGGGTTTCAGCTCTCCTATACCTAGTTGCTCATATACAGAGTAGGGAAGTAGGTTAACACTGGCACCAAGATTCAAAAGTGCGCGGTTGATGTTCTTATCCCCAATGGTAATTGAAATCGTGGGACAGCCAGGGTCTTTCCGTTTTTGAGGGAAAGCATGGGTAAGAGCATCACTCACAGCACTAGCTAAGAAAACTTTCTTGGGTACCTGATGTTAGGTCCACGTTACCTCTCCCGGTACTTTCGGGGTTGCGGAAATGGTAAAACGAAAATTTTTCTTGACTAGGTAACATGGACCGTAAAATGCGGATCTTTGCTAAACTACACACTAGCAACCTAACTAGAGATTTATCTACTCGGTTAGGGGGTTATACCTAGGTCTTCAAGTCCTTCTCTTCTTGCTCCTTAGAGTGAAAGAACGGATCGTCTCGTCGCCTTCTTTTGCCGAAGAAAGATCCACCCGAGGGCCTCTACCTTTGGCTCCAATTTCAAACTAGAAGTAACTAAGGTGCTTGGTGTGCTAAACCTAGGACCTTAGAAAGAGTAGAGAGTATTTTTGAGGGTTTTATCTCAAGCTCAAGGGGTTCTCAACTCATGAGAGGGGAGAGCTAGAGAGAGAGGAAAAGGAGGAGAGAGAGTGAGAATGATAGAATGAGATAGTTTTTTACAACCATAACAATATAAGTGAATTAATCAAATTAATAATTTTAATCAAATGAAAAAGTTGATGGTTGGTTTGATGAGACAATTATCATTTCACATTAAATGGTTTTTGCAAAGATCAAAGAGCATCTTTGATGTCTAATGATGATGGTCAATGTTTCAACCATGGTCAACTAGTCTACCTTGGTCAACAAGTCAACAAACCCAACCATGACACAATTTCATTTAATTAATATTATTAATTGATATATCATAAATTCATTAGAGTTTGGAAAAAGACGACTGTCAGCTGTGCATACACTCCCGTTCCAAAACCCTAATGAAAATCCTCTTCCTTTGCCTCGAACAACTGTGCATACACACCCTCATTCGTGTCCGAGGAACACGAATACAATGAGATAAAACCAATCCCAAATCATATACTAGGATCCGGCTTAAACCAAAGCCCGCTAGTATAAACTGTCTGGACACCAAACGTGCACAAGTGCGCGGATGTGAACGAACCCTGTCGCAAAACCATGCGACCTCTACTCATTTTGCCTAAAGGAGAATAACCCTCTGTGTGGGACTCTAAAAACTCGACACTACGCTGGCAGTGGGTTTAACCACAGACCGCAAGCGGCACTAGCTGTACGTAATAGTCCCCAGGTAGATGCCGATAAGAAGACTGACGAGGTGAAACCCATCTGAACTCCTACTGAGCCTGTATGTGACAATCTCCCTATAGTCCGGTCTGTTCGTCTGAGAATATCGCATGGCGGGCCTAGGGGGGTAGTAAACGTCAGTCCCCTAATAGCGGTACAAGTCGTTCCGGAGTGTAGCCCAGAACACCCTGAGATATCACTGGAAACCTACCAGTATATCTCGCTAGCCCTGGTCAGGGACTTTGTGTAATGGCTCTCCTAGACACAGCGCGATATCAACCCCCAACACCGGGAGAGACGAATCCTGTCTAACCATCACTGCCTCCGAGTGTTTCGGGACTGCACCCAACTACTACCTATTTGCATGACTCAGTAGAGCCATGGTAGGGTAGTAATCAAAGAACAGTGGGAACACACTCGCTGTGAAGTTACAGTGTCAAGTCAGCGGACTAAGATTTACTCATATCACCTGGGAACTGTTAACTGACGATAGGTATAATACCAACCAACAGTTCCCGACGAGTCCTGTCCAGAGTACTCGTAACCTAATGAGCACCCGCACACTATCTCAAGTACGACGTACTGACGACTGTGGGACAGACCGTCTCCCCTGCTGGGATGAGAAGCGCATACGCTAGTCTACTCCGGAGTATCGATGCCCTGTCTCGATAGTCCTACGACTAGGGACCTGTATAAGGATGTGCTTGTGGATTACCCAGCCCCCACGAGTGTGATCGCCTTCACGAAGCCGGTAATCAACCAAAGATCCTAATGGCTCTACTAATGTGTATAGGCGATATGTCAAAAGAAACACATGCACACATTAAAGCAGAAACAAACCAAGTAGCATACTACTATTTTGCGCAAGAATGTCAATACAAGGTGAATATCCCAAGCTTCCATTAAGTAATATACAAACTAGTATGATACAGTAATGGCCTCTAGGGCATATACACTAACAATCTCCCACTTGCACTAAGGCCATGTACTGGCGTATCGAAGACCTATCATCTTGATCAGCCGCTCGAACTGAGTCCGGGGTAAGGCCTTCGTGAATAGATCCGCCGTGTTGTCTTTTTTCTCCACTCTCCGTACCTCGATCTCCTGGCGATCAATGATCTCCCTGATCAGGTGATACCGCCTTTAGATGTGTCTGGATTTCTGATGGGACCTTGGTTCCTTCGCTAAAGCTATAGCCCCATTATTATCGCAATACAAAGGTATTGGGTCAACAATGGACGGAACCACCTGAAGTTCACTAATGAACTTCTTCATCCAGAACACCTCTTTTGCGGCATCGCTTGAAGCAACGTATTCAGCCTCCATCGTCGAGTCTGCGACGGTATCCTGTTTGGAACTCCTCCAACATACCGCCCCTCCATTGAGGGTAAACACAAAACCCGAGACAGACTTGCTGTCATCTTTGTCACTCTGGAAGCTTGAATCGGAAAAGGACTCGACCCTGAGGTCTCCATTACCGTAAACCAGGAACATCTCCTTAGTCCTTCTCAGGTACTTGAGAATGTTCTTCACTGCCGTCCAGTGGTCCTCACCTGGGTTTGACTGATACCGGCTCACCACGCTCAGCGCGTAAGCTACATCTGGTCTTGTACATAGCATCGCATACATTATAGATCCTACCGCCGAAGCGTAGGGTATAGTGCTCATGCGAACCTCTCCTCGTCAGTCCTTAGAGACATCTTCTTGGAGAGGGTAATTCCGTGCAATGCGGGTATGTTACAGCGCTTGGAATCCTCCATACTAAATCTCTTTAGTACGGTCTCTATGTACCTGGACTGCGAAAGTCCCAGTAGTCTCTTGGATCTATCTCTGTAGATCTTGATCCCCAGAATGTACGGGGCATCACCCAGGTCCTTCATTGAGAACCGTTGTGACAAAAATAGCTTGACCGATTGTAGCATAGGAATGTCATTTCCTATCAAAAGAATGTCGTCCACGTACAAGACTAGGAACACGACAGTTCGTCCTACAATCTTCTTATAGACACAAGGTTCATCTTCGTTCTTGATGAAATCAAATTCCTTGATTGCCACATCAAAACAGATGTTCCAGCTCCGCGGTGCCTGCTTTAATCCATAAATGGATTTAAGCAACTTGCACACCTTCCCGCTGCTCCCACTGTCTACGAAACCTTCTGGCTGATCCATGTAAACGCACTCTTCCAAACAGCCGTTTGGAAGAGCCGTTTTAACGTCCATCTGCCAGATTTCATAGTCATGGAAGGCAGCAATGGCAAGTAGGATCCTAATGGATTTGAGCATAGCCACTGGAGAAAAAGTTTCGTCATAGTCCAAACCAGGTCTTTGACGAAAGCCTTTTGCAACGAGTCTAGCCTTATAGGTTTCCACCTGCCCATCTACACCAAGTTTCCTTTTATAGATCCATTTGCATCCAACGGGTTTTACCCCAGGTGGAGCAATATCCAAGGTCCATACTTTATTGGCATACATAGAATCCATTTCGGATTGCATTGCTTCCTGCCACTTATCAGAGTCTCTACTTATAATGGCCTGCCTGAAACTGGTAGGGTCATCTTCTTCCAAGATGCAATCCTCTCGATCCCCGTCTATGAGAAAACCGTAGTATCTCTCGGGCGGATGAGAAATCCTACCAGATCTGCGGAGTGGCTGAGGTTCGTCTGGGGTTATTGAATTCTGTGGTTCTGTTAAATCTTCAGCTTCATTTTGTGGTCACTGAATTTCTTCCAGTTCTACCAAACTCCCACTTGTTTCTTTTGCAAGAAATTGTCACTCTAAAAAGGTGGTGTGGCGAGATACAAACACCTTCTGTTCCTCGGTGTGGTAGAACAGATATCCTGTAGAGTTTTTTGGATATCCCACAAATTTACATAGAACTAAACGTGCCTGAGGTTTGTCCGGATTTTGTAATTTTACATAGGCCGGACAACCCCATATCTTAATACGTTTAGGATACGGCCTTTTACCATTCCATATCTCGAACGGTGTCTTAGGCACAGATTTAGACGGAACATCGATCAATAGATATGCCGTTGTCAATAGCGCATGTCCCTAAAATGAAAGAGGCAACTCGGCATTACTCATCATGGAGCGAACCATATCCAGTAGGGTACGATTCCTCCGTTCCGATACACCGTTGTGCTGTGGTGTATAAGGGGGAGTAAGCTGAGAGAGAATACCATTCTCTTTTAAGTAATCTAGGAATTCGGTGCTTAAGTACTCCCCTTCTCTATCAGACCGGAGGATCTTGATACTTTTGCCATTCTGGTTCTCTACTTCGTTTCTGAATTCCTTGAATTCCTCAAAAGCTTCAGATTTGTGTTTCATAAGATACACATATTCGAATCTAGAGAGATCGTCAGTGAATGTGATGAAGTACGAGAACCCACCCCTTGCATGTATAGACATTGGACCACATACATCACTGTGTATGAGTCCCAAGAGCTCTGCTGCCCTTTCTCCATGTCCGGTGAACGGAGATTTGGTCATCTTCCTTTTGAGACAAGACTGACAAGTTTCATAAAATGAAAACTTGAACGCATTCAAGTGTCCATCTTTATGCAACTTACTTAGTCTTTTCTCTCCGATATGACCAAGTCTATAATGCCACAAGTAGGATTCATTCGTATCTGAATTCTTCCTCTTGCGTGTGTTTTGTATATTGAGAACTGTATTCTGATTTAGAACGTAGATACCATTACACAGTGTACCTTCTGCAACCATTACCTTATGAAGGTAGATTTTCATGATATTTCTATCAAGAACAAAGTTATATCCATCTTTATCGAGTAAAGAAACTGATATGATGTTGCAAACCATGGAAGGTACATAGTAGTAGTCGTTCAAAATTATAGTATTGCCATTTGGCAACACTAGGTGATATTCACCGACGGCTGCAGCATAAACTTGTGCTCCGTTCGCTACTCTGAGCGACATATCAGCAGGTACAACATTCTTACTTTTTCTCAGTCCCTGCAATAAATTACAGATATGAGATCCTGATCCGGTATCAAGTACCCAGGAGGTAGGGCTGACCGTAAAGCAGTTCTCAATTACAAGAACACCTGAAGTAGATGCAAAACCATGCTTCTTCTTCAACTGGGTATCCTTGGAATCCATACAATCCTCTTTTCCTTGCTCATACTTATGACTGTTGTCACAAGTTAGAGCCGAACCAACGTTCCCCAGCCCCGAATAAGAATTCGGATCGGTCAAGCGATACATTTTATTATCCTGATTAGGGCGTGAAATGGTTGCTACCTGGAGAGAGAGAAAAGAAACACTCAGCGTGCGCTCTTGCAAGATTAGATTGGTTTATTAATTTATCTAATCAGGATGGCTCCCACTGTTTCCTCAAATTCTTCTTCAAACCCTAAAAGAAGAACTAGTCAGCATTAATCGCACGTCGCAATACTTGCTTAACCTTTCAACCAAGATAGTGTTGGTATTTCGAGGGAGGTTTTCCAACACTTTCGCGAAGTTGCTTAATTAAATAACCTTTTTTCCCTGGAGGCGTAGCCCCGCTAACACCGTTCTAGACACCTACTTGGTTTATAGCATTGATTGTTAAGTGAAATAATCTCTCGAGAGTAATCCAACTCATCAGTGGGATTGGGATCCAACTATCATTGTGCGATGACCTAGATGGAATCCACTTTAGTCACCACACTCCAGAAGGTATGCTAAATCTGCAAGTTTCAGTTTCTTTAGAAACTCCCAATGTGGTTTTTGCCCCTAGGATCCAAGTGACCTTGATTGAGCCAACATATCAAAGGATCCTAGTCAAGTTCAACTCGTCTTTATCTTGATTGCATTAGACCCACCCGTACGAGTCCTTGACTGAGCCAAAATGACCGCACGACTGTCCCAACCAATCACATTGTATCCTACGGAAAAATATTACATAGCTACCGTACACTACGCTGTAAGTCTACGGTAGCGCCCCGGCCGTCTACAGACACCAAATGCGGAACAAAAACTTTTAACTGGCGCTATCGTATACTATAACCCGGATCTGCCATTATTGCTAAACTAACAAACTGTAAAGAGTGTAGAAAGGTTATACCGAACAATCCGAGTCCTTCATTCTTTAACCATCATCCCACGATCCGTTGCGGCTGCTCCGATCTCGTCGATCTCCGATCTTTTCGTCCAGGTGGCACCACGTCAACGATTCTTTAAACGGGCTCCCGCCTCTGACTCGAGGCAACTCGGTCGTCAAGTTTGCTAAAAGAGACGACCAAGAATGATGTAGAGAATGAGTAGAAGACTTTGTCTCACTTCGTCTAAAGCCGTGGACGATCGGTTAATGAAGTTGCTATGTGAATCGGGTGATGGAATGAAATGAGCTGTGAAATTCCATACACCCCAAAATCTATCATAACCTTTTTACCAGATGAAAACTCAAGTAAGTGAAAGAGAGAGGAGAGGGCCGGCCATATATAGGGAGGAGGAGGGTGAGTGTAGGGGAGGGGGGTGACCATAAGAAAATATCATGTGTGAACATAAACAAATATCTCTAGTGTGAACACAAACAAATATCTCTAGTGTGAACACAAAGTGTGAACACACCAAAAGCAACCAATGAAAACACAACACCATTTAACCTAGTCACCTCATCTAGATGCTTCTAGAAACTTCCACATTCATCTCAAAGAAAAGATAAATCCGTCTTTAACCGAATGTTAAAAGACGGCTGATAGAAAACTGGAAACTGGCAACTTCCAAAAGTGATCCTGAAACGACTTTCAGGATAACCCCGTAACTGTATAAATATACCCGCATTTGTATTACGACCGAATACAAATGCAACTGAGACAAAGATATTATATCTACTTAATATAATACTCGGATCCGGCTTAAACCAAAGCCGACCAGTATCATCTGCCCGAAAAATAACACGTGCGTAAACGCACGTGCATTTTCCGAACCCTGCCATAAAACCATACGGCCTCTACAACGTTTCGCTCGAACTTGGGAAACTGTCTGTGGAGGACTCTAATGACTCATCAGTACCCTGGCAGTGGGTTTAACCACAAACCGTCAGCGGCACTAGCAATGCGTAACGGCTGCCCATGGACTGACCTCAAGGGAGGCCGATGAGCGAACTCATCCGGAAACCCTACTGAGCCTAACAGTGACAATGTATATACAGTCCGGTCCGTTCGTCTATGAGTATCGCATATCTACCTAGGGGGCTAGTAACGTCAGACCCCCAATAGCAGTATAAGTCGTGTCGGAGTGTAGCCCAATAACACCCTGAGATACTACTGGAGTACCTACCAGTAAATCTCCTGCCACGGCCGTGGGCTTTGTGTAATGGCTCTCCTAGACACAGCACGACCTCACCCCCAATACCGGGAGAGACGAATCCCCTGCCGGTCCGCTCACGTGCCTCCATGTGGCTCGGGACTGTACCCAAAAACTACCTGTTTGCACGACTCCTTTGAGCCGTGGTAGGGTAGAAATCAAAGCACAGTGGGAACTTATACGAGACAAATGACGACCTCAGGTCGATGAACTAACCTGTACACATGTCACCAGGGAACTGCTATCTGACGATATGTATAATACCAACTAGCAGATTCCCGGCGAGTCATGTCCGGTGTACTCATAACCCAATGAGCACCTGTATACATCTTAGGTGATCCAACTGACACCAGTGGCTTGTGAGACCGGCCACCGCCCCTCGTCGAGGTCTCGACTGTATACACTAGTCTACTCCGGAGTATCGATGCCCTGTCTCGAAACTCTCACGACTAGGGACAACAATTAAGGATATGCGTATAAACTACCCAACTCTCACGTATATGATCGCCATCATACAGTTGGTAGTAAAGCAAGATCCTAAGGGCTCTATCAAAGTGTAACATGCAATCAGTCACCTGAACATGTACACGACTGATAAAGGAAAACCAGATAGCATACTATCATCTCGAGTAAGACTGTCCTACCGGTATAGGTCCTCCGCAATCATTGCAATCACGTACCTGCGATCCAATAATTGACTATAAGGGCACTATCTCCAACATACGCCTCGGCTGAGCACGAAATACATAGCACGAATACTAAGCAATACCAATCCGAAACGACGGAGGGCTACGGCTGGGTTTTGGCGAAAACCCGTTAACGTAATGAACTTGATATCGTTGAAGGAACGTGATACCCTTTTGAAAATATCGTGGCGAAAACTTTTGTTAAAGAGGTCACTCCCTGTGAAGGGATCTCGGCTCTTTCCTCGTCGAATGAGGTGCAGGATATTCCAAACTGAATACCTCGATGCAAAGCAAGAATAATCGACTATAGTGAAGTTATTACCCTGACGCAAACTTTTTATCCAAGGGGTCACTCCCGATGAAGGGATCTCGGCCCTTGCCTCGTCGACTGAGGTGCTGGGCATTCATAACCGAATACCTCTATGCAAAACAAAAGTGAACGTCCTTGCAATAACAGCTTTTTGAAAATTGTTCCAACAACGTCTTTTAGGTTTATTTTCTTGCATTAAATTAATGCGTCCCATCAATTAATCCTACCATTGCAGATAACAACAAAAATATGACGTACGCTTATGCCATCCGCATTCGCCACGGCGTCCCGTCATCACCCGTTAGATTACATAACTAACGACAGAGCGGGGGCTGGACTAGCGCGGATGCAAAACATAAGCAACGCCTAAATAGATATCATATATAGATATATTCACATTCGTCAGATGCAATGATAGCCATTCCAGATCACAGATGAATACTTTGGATATACTATAAATCTGCATTTCGTTCGAGCCTACAACGAAGGACAGATTACACGGTCGTGATGAATAGCCAAATACCCCACCCTAGACCCCTACTGGTGCGGCAAACTATCCGCCAAGTACCCGAAGTGAAGCAACCTCCCTCAACACCGTGAGTAGACCACTCGGCACTTCGAGATACCCGGTAGTTTGTGAATCCCTCTTTGGGTCTATCCTAGGAGCAAAAACAGTAAAAAGAAATTATACAATGACAGCTACAACCCCGACTCGGTTGTGCGGCCATACAAATAATATTACATCAATTTACATATTACAAGAATTGAAAGAATAAGAAAACTCTCATCTCACAACCCCCCGGCTATTCATCCGCGACAATCCAACGAATTCATATACACAAACCATCAACATTACAGATCACAGATATGTATAACTCCTACTAATCGACGTATAGCGATTAGCAGACGTTCAATACATATATCACATCACAGATATAACCCATTAGCCAAAGTCTACAGAAAATCGACCAAAAATACGGATTTGCAACCACCCCAAACACAAACTTATTCTCTGGAAATTCTGGGCAGAAACAAACTATCTCAAAAATCACAAAACACCCATAGAAGCAAACTGCAGGAGAAACGATCCACGGCCGAGTCAACTCGGTCGCGGATCCGCGGCAGAAGCAAGCTTCTGCCGCTGAACCGCGGTGAGTTGGTGGGTTCGTTGGATCGTTTTTCTTACCTGACCATTAAAAAGCCTGAGCCGATTTTTAAGACATGATTTTTTATTTTTAGAGCAGAAATAAAAATTGGCAGAAATTAGGATTTCTCGAGGTGTTTTTGCGGTTTTTCGTCAGGTCGAAATTCTAAATACTTTTCTAACATTCTAGGGTGTGTTTAGTTAGGCTCTGATACCACTGTTAGGTCCACGTTACCTCTCCCGGTACTTTCGGGGTTGCGAAAACGGTAAAACGAAAATTTTTCTTGACTAGGTAACATGGACCGTAAAATGCGGATCTTTGCTAAACTACTTACTAGCAACCTAACTAGAGATTTATCTACTCGGTTAGGGGGTTATACCTAGGTCTTCAATTCCTTCTCTTCTTGCACCTTGGAGTGAAAGAACAGATCATCTCGTCGCCTTCTTTTACCAAAGAAAGATCTACCGGATGGCCTCTACCTTTGGCTCCAACTTCAAACTAGAAGTAACTAAGGTGCTTGGTGTGCTAAACCTAGGACCTTAGAAAGAGTAGAGAGTATTTTTGAGGGTTTTATCTCAAGCTCAAGGGGTTCTCAACTCATGAGAGGGGAGAGCTAGAGAGAGAGGAAGAGGAGGAGAGAGAGTGAGAATGATAGAATGAGATAGCTTTTTACAACCATAACAATATAAGTGAATTAATCAAATTAATAATTTTAATCAAATGAAAAAGTTGATGGTTGGTTTGATGAGACAATTATCATTTCACATTAAATAGTTTTTTGCAAAGATCAAAGAGCATCTTTGATGTGTAATGATGATGGTCAATATTTCAACTATGGTCAACTAGTCAACCTTGGTCAACAAGTCAACAAACCCAACCATGACACAATTTCATTTAATTAATATTATTAATTGATATATCACAAATTCATTAGAGTTTGGAAAAAGACGACTGTCAACTGTGCATACGCACCCGTTCCAAAACCCTAATGAAAATCCTCTTCCTCTGCCTCGAACAACTGTGCATACACACCCGCATTCATACCCGAGGAACACGAATACAATGAGATAAAACCAATCCCAAATCATATACTAGGATCCGGCTTAAACCAAAGCCCGCTAGTATAAGCTGTCCGGACACCAAACGTGCACAAGTGCGCGGATGTGAACGAACCCTGTCGCAAAACCATGCGACCTCTACTCATTTTGCCTAAAGGCGAATAACCCTCTGTGTGGGACTCTAAAGACTCGACACTACGCTGGCAGTGGGTTTAACCACAGACCGCAAGCGGCACTAGCTGTACGTAACGGTCCCCTGGTAGATGCCGATGAGAAGACTGACGAGGTGAAACCCATCTGAACTCTTACTGAGCCTGTATGTGACAATCTCCATACAGTCCGGTCTGTTCATCTCAGAATATCGCATGGCGGGCCTAGGGCGATGGTAAACGTCAGTCCCCTAATAGCGGTACAAGTCGTGCCGGAGTGTAGCCCAGAATACCCTGAGGTATCACTGGAAACCTACAAGTATATCTCGCTAGCCCTGGCCAGGGACTTTGTGTGATGGCTCTCCTAGACACAGCACGATATCAACCCCTAATACCGGGAGAGACGAATCCTGTCTAACCGTCACTGCCTCCGAGTGTTTCGGGACTGCACCCAACTACTACCTGTTTGTACGACTCAGTAGAGCCGTGGTAGGGTAGTAATCAAAGAACAGTGGGAACACACTCGAGGCGAAGTGACAGTGTCAAGTCAGCGGACTAAGCTGTACTCATGTCACCTGGGAACTGTTAACTGACGATAGGTATAATACCAACCAACAGTTCCCGACGAGTCCTGTCCAGTGTCCTCGTAACCTAACGAGCACCCGCATACTATCTCAAGTACGACGTACTGACGGCTGTGGGACAGACCGTCTCCCTTGCTGGGATGAGAAGCGCATACGCTAGTCTACTCCGGAGTATCGATGCCCTGTCTCGATAGTCCTACGACTAGGGACCTGTATAAGGATGTGCTTATGGATTACCCAGCCCCTACGAGTGTGATCGCCATCACGACGCCGGTAATCAAGCAAAGATCCTAAGGGCTCTACTAATGTGTATGGGCGATATGTCAAAAGAAACACATGCACACATTAAAGCGGAAACAAACCAAGTAGCATACTACTATTTTGAGCAAGAATGTCAATACAAGGTGAATATTCCAAGCTTCTTTTAAGTAATATACAAACTAGTATGATACAGTAATGGCCTCTAGGGTATATACACTAATACCTGAGATTTCCTCTTTTTCGTGCACAAGTCATTCAAGATTTTTGCGTAGGAAGGGACTTGTTGGACAACATCTAAAAGTGGAATGTTGATATTAACCTGCTTAAACAACTCCAGAATCTTCTCCATTTGTGGATTTTGTTTATTGGACCTCAACCGGTTTGGAAATGGAACGTTTTTAAAATTGGTTGAGTCCAATACTTGTCGAGGAGATTGTAGAGTTGGAATGGATCCCAGAGCTGGAGTTTTCATGGAGTGAGAAGTGGGTCCGTTCAGAGCAGAAGAAGAAGAGCCTTTTGAAGAAGGGAGAATAGGCGAAGAAGAAGAAGAAGAAGAAAAAGAAGAAGACGAAGCCGGGGTGTCATCATCTATCTGTGTCCCAATGTTGTTGTGCAGCACCTTCCAGATCTCAATGTAGTCACGACACTCACATTATGGTTCTGTTGTTCAAGAGAAACATGTACATTATGTGGATGAGCAGGATTTGGGAGTGGTTGAGATGGAAGCTTCCCCTTCTCTCGCTCTCTTAAGGCCGCATTCAGCTGTGCTATCTGGGCTTCGATGGTTTTGATGCTTTGCCCGTGGGCGGCAGTGTGTTGCACCAAAGACTGAATGGAAGACTGGATGCTGGCGGTGGATTGAGTCGATTGCTTTACAAATGCCTCCAGACTCCGTTCTAGCTAGGAAACCTTATCGTTGTTTGACGGAACAAAGTTGTTTTGAGGAAAAGAATTGTTGGGTTCAAAGTTGTTCATCGGATTTTGAAAAGGTTGGGATTGGAAAGGCTGCTGATATTGATGTTGAGTTTGTTGCTAAGCTTGTTGTTGCGGAGGAGGGGGCCTCTGGAAATTGTAGCCTTGGAATTGATGCTGGTTCTGATTCCAGGAGAAATTGGGGTGGTTCCTCCTGCCGGGATTGCAAGTGGAAGAGTATGGATCATTTCTTGGTCTTTGCTGAAATGCAGCATTGACCTGATCCTTTCCTTGAGCAGGTGGGTTGTAAGGACACTCTTCGGTCAAATGGGATGGATCAGAACAACAAGCGCAGATGGTACGAGGGGGAGGAGTAGGGGCAGGAGAAGGAGATGAGAATTTGCTCTCAATTGCTTCAAGTTTCCATGTGATTGCTGCCATCTTGGCCTTCATTGCAATTGAGATATCGAGTTGATGAATGCCTGCCCTAGACAAACCGGAAGAAGTGGAAGAAGAAGAAGAAGTACTCGGTCTGGTGCTCTCCTACTGAAGCGTCTGTTCCGCAAGATCGTCGAAGAATTGCCAAGCTTCCTCGTCAGATTTGGATAGGAAGTAGCCTCGACAAATGGTTTCCAACAACTGCTTCCTTGCTGTGTTCAGGCCTTCGTATAAGGTTTGGCAAAGTTGCCATCTCTCAACACCGTGATGAGGGCACTGAACCAGAAGGTTCTTGTATCGGTCCAAGCACTTCCAAAAAGGTTCGGTAGGAAGCTGGGAGAATTGGTTGATTTCGTTTTGGATTCTTGCGGTTTTGTGATTTGGGTAGAATTTTTTCAAAAACGCTTTTACAAACTCATCCCAACTGGTTATGGAATGCGATGCGGTGCTATATAGCCACTTCTCAGCAAGGTCACACAGATTGAAAGGAATGACTCGTAGTCGTATAGCATCGTCGGACAGTTGGGTTGTCTTCATCATTGCACAGACATTCTGGAACTTGTTGATGAAGATGTAGGCATCTTCGAATTCCAGCCCGTGAAATTTAGGCAACATGTTGATGAAGTAGGGCTTAATTTCGAAATTATCCCCATTGGCTGGCGGAAGTGAAAGACAAGTAGGAAGTGCAGAGCGGGTGGGATAGAAACGATCCTGGAGCGCGATTCGTTGTGGCGCTACAACAGGAGGTGGTTGCGGGTTATTCGCACCCAGATGAGGTGGAATCAGTCCCGGGGGAGGTAAAGGGATGTTGGGAGAAAATCCTCACATCTCAGAAGAAGAATTTGGTGATAGTGAAGGTGAGGATGTATGAAACGAATCCCGGTCAATGTCGGAGTTGACCGGCAAAGGTAAGGGTGATAAAGGGGTGGAGAGAGTTTCGACGTTGGAGTCGATAGCGTAGTCCGTAGGAACTAACCAAACACGGACTAAATGGGTACTAGGGTCCCTAGTCCAAGCGGACATACACTAAATGAGTTTAGTATAGTCAAAGCGTAGAATGTGAGGATAAGAAAACGAAAGTGGAGAAAATTGGGTGATGGTGGTAAAAATGGCAGATTTGTGTTTGTTTCAAAAGAATGGGAAAATGACAAGACAGTTCAACAAATACAATCACTAATGCACAGTCACAAATGCACAATCAACACCTAGACTAGGGTCTTCTAAGTCTACTAGAGCTGCTCCTAACTGTTCCAAAGCGACAAACTATAAGATAACCCTCAAATCGCCTCTTCACAGCCAGTTGTGGCCAGGTAAGCACAAGTGAGGTAAGGAGGGTTCCGCTCACGAATCACCGTGAGACGGTCCTTTTAAAATTACCTCTTCATTTGTCTAGCCTAGGCACCACAAAAGTCATGTTTAGATAAACGAACGAATGCCCACAATCTTCCTTTGTCCTATTGAGCGCGACAAGTCCTTAGTTGGCTGAGTCTAGATATTTTTTATTAAGTTTGAGGTGACACTTATGCAATTAGTGATTTCCGGGGTCTTAGGAAGGGTGATGAAATCCCCACCCAATCTGGATTAGTGTTAAAGCCCCTTAAGTCCGTATTAAATGATGCAATGCGCAAATCAACAAAGTTTTGTTTTCAAACAATCAATTCGTTTTTTTATTTTAAATGTGGCGCTGCAACAAATACGGTTAGTTTTTTCTTTGGCTTTTTGCGGAGATGTTGCTAAGAATCCTGCAAAGACAAGGATATTGGAGCGTCGGGTTTGAGAAGAGGAAGTGTTTAGAGAAATATGTACCAAAAGTGTCGAGTTTAAGAAAACTCGTGTCGATATTGCCTCCGAGAGGTCGAATGGTTCACTTGCGCGGGTCCAACTACCCGAATCTTTGGCACCAAGTGTTCACTCCTGTTGTTCTTGAAAATGCCCCCTTGTTCCGCACGATCGCTGCTCACAATCCGTCAAATCTGCAAATGTTGGAAAAATACGGGTATTTGAGCCAAAAAGCGATATGGATAGCCAAAATTCTGAACACAAATAATTAAGAAAATCAAACAATAAAAATAGGATGCAATTTGAACACTGAAAGCAACACAAAAAACCAAAAGTGGAAATGTCCCCACCAGGCCGGCGGCCTCGGTTTTTCAGGTTGTTTCGCGGGTTTTTTTGTGTGGGAATGGGCTAAAATTTTGTGTGTCTCCTCAGTGAAGTAATGTCATTCTATTTTTATAACTTGATTTATTCATTAAACCTCAAAGTGTTAGCAGATTACAAATCCAGAGAAGAAAAAAGATTTTTTTTAAATTTGTGTTGGTTTTGAAAAAGAATGGTTTTATCCGTTTGAATGTGTTAGAAAATTAATTTTTATACAAAGTATGCACAAATTAACCCGAGACTACAAGTTTAAAAGCGTTACCGTCTCCCCGGCAATGGCGCCATTTGATTGTACGTTTTTGCCGTGTTGTATTTAAAGAGAGTTTTGAAACTACCGCAATCAAAACGGTGTTGCGAGTAGCGAGCCGCGATGAGTACGGGTCATCCGCAGGGAGATGGTAAGTTTTTACGCTTGTTTTAACGAGTTAACAACGTGTTTTGATTTGTCGGTTAAACTAAATGTTGTAACCAGGATATGTATAATAAAAAGACTTGTTAAGGGTAGTGATAGGTTAGATTGTATGAAGGTGATGTTTTCTGATTCCTTATATCCCCAACTTTGGTATTGACACTAAAGCAATAGGTAACAACGCGGATTAAGGAACTTGAAATACAGTATTTGCGGCATTTCGCTAAATCCGTCTTCCTTGTCCCTTGTCCTTCCATTGTTATCTCTTGATTTTAGCCTTCGACAAACCACTGTTAGTTATGTATATGCCCTAGAGGCCATTATTGTACATATGATGTATATTATAGTGGATGCTTGGATATATATAAAGAGGACTTTCTTGCTCGACATGATAGTATGCTATTTGGTTTTACTTTGTCTTAACATGTTGACTTGGATTAGTTTACTGTCTTGCTCTCACATGTTGATAAAGCCCTTAGGATATGTACTCGACTACTAAGACTATGATGAGATCATACTAGTGGGGCTAAGGTACTCAATGAGTACATCCTATAACTGTTCCTAGTCGAGGGTGTATTGAGACAGGGTATCGATACTCCAGTGTAGACTAGCGTATACGCATCTTGACCCATATGATGGGCGATGGATGATCCCATATCCATCGGTGTTTGACATCAAAGATGGTGTACGAGTGCTCAGTGGAGACTGGGTATACTGAACGGACTCGCCGAGAACTCCTAGATGGTATTATACCTATCGTCAGATAGCGGTTCTCCGGTGACACTGGTACAGGTTAGTCTGTAGACCCGAGATCGTCATAGAGTCTTGTGTGATTCATACTGAGCTTTGATTTCCACCTTACCACATCCAAGAGGGCGTGCAAAACGGTGGCTTTTGGGTACAGTCCCGAATCACATGGAAGCAATGAGCGATAGGAGGGGTTTCGTCTCTCCCGGTATAGGGAGTTGATGTTGTGCTGTGTTCGATTGGCTATAACTGGAAGTCCCTGGCCAGGGCTGATATAGAGTGCTACTGGTAAGTGTTATCAGTAGTTTCTCGACCTGTTATGAGCCTCACATCGACATGACTTATCGGTTACTGCGGTCTGACGTTTACCACCCCTAGACTGGATATGCGACATATCAGACGAAGAGACCAGACTGTACGGTAGTGTTACTGATTGGATTCACAGGAGAATGTACAGGCTTGCTTGTTGATTTTCTGATCACTCAATACCTGGGTGGCTGTTACGTTTAGCTGACCGCTTGGAGCTTGTGGGTGTTTGATATGATCATCACCTACTGCCGGCGTATTGACGATTCTTTAGAGTACTACACAGAGGTTTCCTGGCTCAGGCATAACGGAGTAGGAGCACATATGTGATATGTGCGGGACCGAGAATGATACGATATGAGATACCATATTCTGTTCTCGCGATATGTGATATCTGCCAGATGTATGTAATATTGCCGGGTCATCGGATCAAGTGTTGATTCGATGAATCGGTACATGTTATATTAGTCGGTTATATGCGATATTGCCGGATTGTCATATCAAGGGCTGATTCGATAATTTAATGTATAATTATATATGTGATATATTACATCACGTTAACTAATATAAGCTCTCTTTATTGATTCATTTTATCATCGGATAATACATTGATATATATGCGATATATGTTAATTGTATTATTTTCTTTTGTTATAAAAAATATATTATATATGTGATATATAATATTGTAACAAGTTAGGGTTTCAAATGCAACATGATTTGTGGAGTTTAAACAAGTTAGGGTTTGATTTGGGTTAGCATTTGGGCTAGCTTTTGCATGAAGCTTCATGAAGCTTTCTTTTGTTTTTTGCTTAGATATTTTGTGTTGATATTTATTAACCCAACCCAAACCCTTTACCTTAGGTTTATTCTCTACATGAGTTAAGCCCTTCATTCTTAACTCATGGTTGATTTGTAACTACAACAATAATTCATTATTCATCACAAAAGGATTATCTTCTTCTTCTTCTTCATTCTCTTAAAAAGAAAACCTTGACTAGCTTTTCATTTGTGATGATAAATGGTGAGAAATTTTAAAAAAAAAGAGAGCTATATTCCTACTTCATCATCCTCATCTATTCTAGCCACTTAGATTAGGGTGTTCACTTCTCTAATAAGTTGTTTAGTGAAGGGTAAGCTTGGTTTAGAGATTCTTCAAGGTAGATAATCTTAGATCATGAAGACTACAAGCAAGGTGTCTCATTTACTTCATGGAGCCACTCGAGAGTCGGAGTTCATGTTGATCGCAGCGAAGGGACCTCAACACGGAGCTTATGAAGCGAAGGAACGGACCACAAAGGTTGTAATCCCTTTCTCTTAGATGTAAAGTTGTTTACATGCCTAGTTAATCCTAATCCTCTTGTTAAGATCTTGGTTACGGTTTGTTTAGCACCCCAAAATTTTTAAAGTAGCATGTTTGATGCTTTCCTAAACCTTGACAAGGTGCTATGCTAATTCTACAGTGGTATCAGAGCCAAGCTAGAGCATTAGGCAATATGTAGACGAAGTTAAAAGTCCGATCGAACCCCGAAACGTCATATTTGACCCCCTCTCTGGAAATTTTTTTAAAAAGATGGTTTTTTCCTTATTAAAAATACTCAGAAAATTAAGCAGGTGATTCTATGTATAACTGTGAAATACGAACCCCTTATTCCTTAGAGTCGCCGCGGAACCGCGGCAATACCAGGATTTTTGCGGCGGTTCCGCGGCCGATCTTGGGTATCAGGAATAGATGTTTCTGGGTAACATCCGTAGGTATTACTACATGCATCTGTGGATTTTTAATATTACTCAAGTGTTGAGTTTTCTGGAGATCTTAGGAATTCATTGATTCGATCGGAAAGTTTAACATCGTTTAGTTTTTCGGATAATTTAGAACGTGTAAAAAGGTTCGAACGGATATCAATAACTCAATTTTTCCCCTGTCGGAAAACTTTCAAGTGTTGGATTTTTCCTGAGTTTAAAACTTTAGGGAAATCATGCTAGCGTATCTGTAGACCCTCTAGAAGAACGTAACCTTAACTCGATTATGTGACCGTCAAAACTGCCACTGTACCCTAAGGTTTGTGGTAGTTTAGCGTTTCTACATGTGAGGTATTGGTTTGACCCTTCTACGGCTGGTTCATTGGGGCTGTGACATGTTCTGAGATTTTTGAACTCCGCTGAAGTGTTGAGCTATTTGGGAAATCTTGGGTATTTGATTATTCGATCGAAAAGTTTAACATTATCTATTTATCTGGATTGTGATACAATAAGTGGAATTCATATAGTTAGGCATGAAATGCGAAGTATGTGATATTTCAGATTTAAGATGTCTAAAGTGATTGTGGATTCCAAATGTTGTAGTTTTACACTTTCTTTTCTATGACCGTAAGCGTAGAATATGGTGTATCACCGTATTCGTTGCTATACATCAATGACAATCGGGATACGCATACTTGCTTACGTTGATGATATGAGATATTATGTGTTGCTGTGATATCTTATATTGGATCATCGTGTTTTGAATAGCCGGGGGTTTTATGTGAGATGAGGGTTTTTATTTTCATTCATGTAAAATTCAAATGTATGTAATATTCTTTTATTGGGGCACTTCCGGGTTGAGGTTGATGTCACCATTGTATATTATTTACTTTTCCGCATTAGGATAGACCCAAGAAGGGGAGCTTAAGTAACCGGGTTCTAGGGTCCAGTAGGAGGCCATCTCGAAGAGTCGAGACCGGGTCTCTTAACCCTAGAATTGGCAGTGTTGCTTGCCGCTCTTATAGGGGTCTAGGGATGTTGGTTTGGCTATTCATCGCAACCGTGGAATCCGTGTTTTATACAGGCTCGATGTAAAACACGGACGTCCTAGTATATCCAATATTTCATATGTTATTTTCTGCTGCAATGTTCTGTGATGAGATCATATTACAGCCTGAGACGAATGCTTATACTATATATATATATGATGATATATAAATATTATTGCTTTTGTTTCTTCTGTGATGCTTAGGAAGCATAATTGATGGGTTTTATTAATGAGATTAATAAAAGAAAAGAAACCTAAAAGATGTTGTAGAATCAAAACTTTATAAAAAGGGTAGCTACAGTTTTGCTTTGCATAGCGGTATATATGATATACCCTGCACCTTATTCGATGAGGAAAGAGCCGAGATCCCTTCACCGGGAGTGAACACTTTAGTAAAACTGGCAGATGCTACAAACTCACGGTTTAGTTTTTGATTACTTCTATAGTTCTTGTTTGCATCGCGGTATATATGATATACCCTGCACCTTATTCGATGAGGAAAGAGCCAAGATCCCTTCACCGGGAGTGACCTCTCTAGCGAAACTAGAAAAGCCTAAAAAACACTCCTTTTCAAAATCACTTGTTTCTACAACGATATCAATTTCATTACGCTCATGGTTTTCTGAAAAACCTGCGTAGCCCTCCGTCATTTCAGATAGAGACTAGTTAGTATTCGTGCTGCGTTGGTTGACCTTAGCCAAGGCGTAGTGTACGGTAGCTAATTAGTATTTATATGTTAAAACATGAGATGTGATTGAGTTAGGGCAGTCGTACGACTTTGTTGACCATAGCCAAGGGTCATACGGGTGGGTTTAATTCAAACGGGAAATGACGGGTTGAACTTGGCTAGCACTTATGATTTGTTGACCTTAGCCAAGGTCATGAGTTGCTAGGGGCAAAAGCATTATCGGGAATTTCAATTGTTGAAACTTGCAATGAGATTGCATACCTCCTATGAGATAGTTGGATCCCGCTACCCACTGTGAGTAAGAGTTACTCCTGGGAGAGTTTTACACAGAACAATTAGCCGATCTAGTAGGTGACTAGAAAGGTGTTTACGGGGTTATAGCCTCTGGGAAACGAGGTTTATTTTAATTTGGTCCGTGCGAAAGCACGAGGAACCTCCCTCAAAGTACCAACACTGGCCTGGCTGAAAGATTAGTCAACTTGTAAGGTGTAATTAATCCCGGCTAGTTTTTTCTTTTAGGGTTTGAAGGAAGATTTGATAAAAACAGTGGGAGGCATCCTGATTAGATAAGATAATAACCAATCTAATCTTGCAAGAGCATACGCTAAAGTGTTTTCTTCTCTCTCTCTCCAGGTAGCGACCATGTCGGGCCTTAATCAAGATAGTAATATGGATGTATTGACTGAACCCGCTTATTATACCGAGCAGGGGAATGTTGGTCCTGTTCTTTCTTATAAGTGTTATAAGACTGAGCAGGAAATAGGAGGATATATGGATTCTCACACCGCCCAAACGAAGAACAAGCATTTTGACGCATCTTCTTCAGGAGTGTTAGTTATTGAGAACTGTTTCTCAGTTCACTCTACGTCCTGGGTATTAGATACCGGATCATGATCCTATATATGTAATATGTTACGTGGGCTACATAAAGGTAGAGAACTGGGAATGGGTGATCATTCCATAAGAGTAGGGAATGGTGCAGATGTTGCAGCCAAGGCAGTTGGCGAATATCACCTTGTGTTACCAAATGGTAATACATTGATTCTGAACGAGTGCTATTACATTCCGACCCTGATATGCAATATTATATCAGTTTCTTTATTGAATAAAGAAGGATATAATTTTGTAGTACAGGATAATGTTATGAACATATTCCTGAATCAAAAGTTGATAGGATCAGGATCGTTAAATAATGGTATGTACGTTCTAAATCAAACTAAAATTCTTAATGTACAGAATACAAACAAGAGGAAAAGTTCTGAAATGAACGAATCCTTCTTATGGTATTGTAGACTAGGTCATATCAATGCGACACGACTAGCTAAGTTACATAAGGATGGATATTTGAATCTGTTCGAATTTTCATCTTATGATACTTGCCAGTCATGTCTCAAAGGCAAGATGACCAAAACTCCGTTTAGTGGACACGGAGAAAGGGTTACAGAACTCTTAGGACTGATACATAGAGATGTATGTGGTCCCATGTCTACACGTGCCATGAATAGTTCTTCCTACTTCATTACATTCACTGACGATCTCTCAAGATACGGACATTTGTTCCTGATGAAACACAAGTCTGAAGCCTTTGAGAAATTCAGAGAATATAAGCACGAAGTAGAGAACCAAACGGGAAAAAGTATTAAGTTCTTTTAATCAGATCGAGGAGGATAAAACTTGAGCAATGAGTTTCTGGACTATCTAAAAGAGAATGGGATTCTCTCTCAGCTTACTCCTCCTTATACACCACAGCACAACGGTATATCGGAATGGAGGAATCGTACCCTATTAGATATGGCGCGCTCTATGATTAGCAATGCTAAGTTGCCTATTTCCTTCTGGGGGTATGCGCTTGAGAAAGCCATACACCTACTGAATATGGTTCCTACCAAATCAGTGCCTACCACTCCATATGAGATATGGAAGGTGATTGGTTCGAAAGAGTGTTTGTAGTAGTTTAACCGCAATCAATAACGGTGTCGTGTGTAGCTAGACCGAGATGAGTACGGGTCGTCCTCAGGGAAACGTTGAATCTTTTACTTTTACTTTAGATGTGTTGACAAAGAGAGGAGGGATAAAGAATATTGTAGAATGGTTTCTAGATCTACGTTAAGCACTAATGCAGAATATAGATCTAGATTATTTATGGATGTAACTAATATAATAAAGGGGCTTGTAGGGTTCGTTAGGATTTAGTAGTTATGGACGATTAATTAAAAGTTACCCTTTTTATCTTTTAATAGATTTAAAACTAGAACGACGGTGATGCGTGCAGATTAGGGTTTCTGGAGGGAAAAGGAATCCCACTCTTAACCCTTATCTCGACATGGAACTCCGTTCATATCTAGCCTTTACCAAAATAATCATTAATCTAATCTCTAATCGCGGTCGGAACTAGCAAAGAATTATTAGCGCGCCCGATTAGGATGTTAATAATTCTTTTGACAAAATTCATAAAATTTATAGGACTTAAAAAGGGTTTAGGGATGTTCATCATCCATTAGCCTACCCTAATCCTACGAACCCTAACAAGCGGAGAATTACTCGCGCATGTTGGGAGAAAAAGAGATGGAAAGAAATTGCATAATTAAACTACGAAGAAATAGAATAAGAAAAAGAAAACTACCTTTATTAATCAACAATATTCATTACACTTTGATTCCTTAGAAAATGATTACAAAGACTAGTTTGCTTCTCGATCTCTTCCAAGGAGGTAGATGAACCGTTGATGACCAGCCTGGATGCGTGAGCCGTCTGGGACTTCGTGATCGCGTCGGCTTGATGATTTTTCCAAGAGGCTCTCGGTCTTTATTTATAGTCCCAAAGCCAGAAAGTTAGCTTCCAAAATTGGAAACTAACAGTATAGATGCAGCCCCAAAATCCTCATCTCCTAAATCTCCTACCCTGCGGCAGATCCGCGGCCAACAGGGGGGTTTGGCCGCGGATCCGCGGCCAAGGGTGGGGATTACTTCATCAAAAGTTTAGGGCTTTCTCCTTGTGACATGTGTCTATCTCTGGTATCTTTGGAAATTTAAAATCTTTTCTTTTCTTCTGCCAGACTTGATTTCTTCATTTTAATTTCTTAATTAGGCAGGTTTTCTTCAACAACCTGATTTCCTTGATTTTAGACCTGAAAATTCTGCACAACAACTTAAATAATATTTAGTAGACTAAGTCTACTAGGATTAGGTCAATGATATTATTTGCATATATTTTCCTACCAAATTCTAATTATAATATATCAACACATGGAAAATAGTATTTTTACAGATAAACCCTCATATGTATGATATATTATAATAAAGACCTTTTTAATATAGAAATGGTAGGAAAAATGTAATAACAAATGTGCAGTTTTATCAACTGAACAAATACCCCCAAACTTATCTTTGATCGTCCCGAGCAAACTAGTTTATTCAAGAGAAGGAGAAAAAAGAAAGGAGAAAACTAAGCACATTTTCGTAGGCAAACACGATTGCACTGAGCATGTGCAATAAGCCGTTAAACCTCTAGGTGTCCCTAGTAGGAGAAGTGTTGTCTTCTGAGGGTTTTCAGCGAATTACACCCACAAAATCCTATAACAAAAGAGAGATGGTGAAATTTACATATAAAGATAAGAACCATAAAAGAAAGACTTTGAAAATAAGAGTTTTCAACTACACTAGCTTTTCAGTTGTCATGAGCCCTATCTTAATAGTCATGAAAAGATGTTAGAAATCACATTATCCCTCAATAAAACATCGTCTTTATTCTTATTCCTGTCTTTCTTCCAAACATTGATCATATACCCCTACGTGTATGTATAGAACATCCCTACACTCGGAGAATTCAATTCAAGCTATCATACTCTTGTCCATCTACCTTAGTACTTTTTAATTTGATGAATACTTAGGTTTGCTCACACCTTTTCATGTGACCGTTAATACTTCTTGAGATACTAACCGACCGATTACTCATGTGCTTGCTGATTAGGTGATAATATTTTCCTTGTCCTGCACCACCTAAGGCATAGCAGTAACTCCCAGACCAGTTGGCCTTAGGGCACTAGGTGAAGAGGCACCCTCGCTATATTTTTTTATTGCTTCCTGGGCGATAACAAAACCAGTGTTCATTTTTTTTCTTTTCACCATTTTTATATTTTCTTCATTTTTTTCATTTCCTTCATACTTTGGCTTTTAGACAAGAGCATTTCAAGGTATCCTCTACTATCCCGAGTTTCAAGACGTGTGTAAGTGCAAATAGTATGGTATCAACATTCAAATGTTTGGCTTCCAGAATAGAAACTATTTTTCAGATTTATTTTTATCCTCAGATTAGTGACTTCCTTCATCTTACTAACCCTTGGGACAACAGCTCATAACTACTTATTACTAGTTCGTTTAAGAAAACTTCTAATTTTCTTGGTTTTCTTAAACTATTCCTATCTTTTGGATGTAATTTTTTCACTTTCTACTCTTTTGTTATCAAAAAAAATTTTGTGCTTATATATAGTATAATGCAAAGTATGTGTAAATAAGCATAAACCTCCCCCAAACTTGTTTTCAACGGTGTCCTCACTGTTGCTATCTGCTGGATCACAAAAACCTGTAAGCTTGGAAGGACATTATTAATGGGGGCAAGAATATATGAAAGTGAAAATGCTCCCCCAAACTTATTTTTGGCTCACAAATTTGAGGACAAAAGTTATGTTCAAGAGCCAAAAATATAACCCCCCCCCTCAAACATGAGTTAGACAATACGAAGCATTTTAAGAGGGGGTGAGTCATTTGGTCAAAGTAAGACTTTACAAAGACCAAAATTTAACACTAACCATTCAAAGATTTTATCAGTATAGCGTATAGGTTGGTGGAAGAATTTGTTGTATCGAGTCAAGAAAAAGTAGGGAAGGGATAAGAGGTGGTCTGGAAAGGGTTTGAAATTAGAGAAAAGAAAGAATGAGGATGAATGTGAATGATTAGAAAGAAGGAATGGTGACGGTTCAACCTCTATAGGTGGAGATTGATTAATCACAAAATCCGTATTGTTTAAAAATTCAATTTCGTCAGCAAAAAGTTCTTCAAAACTTTTATCAATGGTGTGATTGAACATTTTGCTGTCAAAGAGTTTTGTGCCAGAATTTATCCTACTTGATTCAAAAATTATTGAGGTAGAGGACTCGAAAAACTCATCTACCTCATTTTCAAAAATATCCAAATCAAGTTGAATTTCTGGTATTATTGAACTTGAATTAACGGATTGTGATTTATCAAAACTCACTGAAACTATAGGAACAGAAGAAGAACCGGAGAAAGTAGAAGGTGAAACGGGTAAACAAATTGGTGTGTCGAGTGTTACTGAACCAGATGTGGAAGATGGAGGCTGTATTTCGGTCTGATCTTCGGGTATACCATTATCATCAACTTCAAGACATATTTGGGGTTCGGGAAGAAATAAAGGCTCAAGATGATGACCACAAGGAAGTGAAAGGATTTGATGAATTGGTGCGACAAAATCATCCAAAATTTCGGGTTCATCAATCAATATATCCCCAACGTCAATCACCTTATTCAAGTGAAGGTTAAAATTCTCAAACACTTCATCAAAAGTATGGTTTTCAATCAGTTTTGGTTCAAGAGTGGAGGTGTAGAGATCACAAGGGTTGGGTATGGTTTCACTTGAAATGGACCCTTCACAGTCGGGTAAATCAAACACTACAAAGTCACACAACTTATCAGTCATTCTGTTTGGTGTACTTGATGAATCTATGAAACTGGAGTTGTGGATTTCAGTTTGGAAACATAAGGTTTGATTAGGAAGGGTGTACAGTTCTGTCTTACTACCCAAATCCTTCAAAATTTGGTTCGACAGTTCCATAAATTTTTCTAATGTCTGCTCCAGACTAGTCTTGGGTTGATAAAGGGTTTCAGTATAAGATTGAAATTCCTGTGGATAATTAAAACTCCCAAATGACCGATTAGAAGAATTGTCTAGAGTAGGTGGAAAAGTCGGATTGGATTGATAGGAATAGAATGGTTGCGGAACTTGGATAGGAGTAGAATCAATATTATGATAAGAAGAATATTGATATGGGTTGGTTGGTTGGCTATTTTCAACAGACATCTTATGTGCCACAAACCGCATATCAAACTCTTCTCCGGACAGTGGTGGTGATGGTTGATATTAGTCCGGATTGAAACTTTGGCCTCTAGACTTAGCTATGTGCTCAGCAACGAACATTCGTCTAGGAGCTTCCCCACTCTGGGTATCAGCTGAAACAGGTGTAAGATTAGGATACGGTTGATAAGACCAAGACTGAGGTGGCCAACTGTTTCTTCCTGCTTGTTCTATATGATCTCTTAAGGACATGGAAGAGCCGGACGGTATATTGAAGGGATTTCGAAAACAAGAGATATCTGGTTGTGGACAGCAAAGCTCGGCAAGTGTTCTTCTGCTTAGGTCACCCATTATAAGAAGAGAAGAAGGGGGAAGAGGTAAAAAGGGGAGAAATAATTGGTTTGTTTTGAAAAATGACGGATTTAGACAAATCACACAAAAATGCACAAACAACCCTAGAACTATGGTTACCTAGGTCCAGTCTCTAGACCGCTCCTAGACTTCCAAAGGAAAAGCCGCAGGATCAATCCTCTACCGCCTCCGTACTACCCTTGTAGCCAGGTAAGTGTCAGGTAAGTGCGAAGGAACCACAGTAGTGGGCCTAATTAAAAACCACTAGACTTTGACACTGTCATGACCCGAAATTTGTACGTGACGGCCCTAATACTACGCAACCCCTACAGACGTAACGCAGTAAAAGAAAGCCAAAACTCAGAAATCTAAACCATGAAAATACGGAAAAGATAATAAAAGTTTTTGAAACGTTTGAAATCACAACCCAAATTCTTTAAAAGAGTCCACTTTTTCTTTAAAATTTTGGCAGCACCCCCTTTGTAAAAACTAACCCCCAAATGGGTACAACATGAATATAAAGTAAAGCATCCCAAACGGGAGCAAAAATCCACGCCCAACGGCGGAAAACAAACACCACAACAGATATACGACGCCGTAGCGAAGAAATAAGAGACAAAAGAAAGGAAACTGTATAAAAGGCAACAAATCCACAATAATATACAATATCGTCCTCACCAAGTCTCTAAGTCACAACATACTAGTAGTAGATGGAGAGTACAAGAATACAACGAATATACAATACAAAATACAGATAACTACCAAAACCCACCTAAGCAAAACAGCACACTGTGAGCCGATGCGGTATCTGTAGCGAAAGATGATAGATAGGTGAATAGCCTGGCTCGACTACTCTGGGAAAACACCTGCAATACCTGTGGCACAACGGGGGTGAGTTGCCAACTCGTGAATAGTAAATAACATATGCAGGTAATCGCAAGTATGCACGTAATGCGTGAATCTAAGATATGCAATTACCAGTAATAACATGTCATATGAATGCAGAATAATGGAAAGTACTCTAGCAGGTACAACCAATATATATAAAGCAATAATGATAGGACAACAGCATGCAATAATCATACGATAGGGATATGAGAATGTAAATGTGCAATAATTATGAAAGGTACTCTAACAGGTACTACTAATACATGAAGCAGTACACAAATAGATAAAGATGGGGTATGGAGTGAAGTATGTCATTTCTACGGAATCCTGACATCGTGGTAGGATCACAATCCAGCAAGACAATTCAAATCCCAATTTCTCAAATCAGCCCCCAAATTGGCTCTCATATTATCTAAGTATCACATCTCCTCAATTGCACAATATCAACTATATCTTATATATCCCGAATGTACAACCTCAAGTATATCTCACATATATCGAATGTACAATGATCAAGTATATCTCGTATATATCGAATGTACAAAATCAAGTGGATCTCACATATCTCGTGTGTACAATATCAAGTATATCTCACATATCTCGAATGTACAACAACAAGTAGATCTCATATATCTCGAATGTACAATATCAAGTAGATCTCACATATCTCGTATGTACAATATCAAGTATATCTCACATATCTCGAATGTACAACAGTAAGTAGATCTCACATATCTATCCAGTATCCAATCTCAAATGAATCTCTTATATCCCGAGTCAAAATCTCCAGCAAAATTCTAACATCCTAAATATAATGGCGTAAATAAATATGATGAGGTCAATACACATATATTAGCGTCCCATTGCACTAATATTGGTGTAAGGGTATATATAACAGCGGCTCAATCCCCTGTTATATATACAAAGGAGTAATTAGAAATATCATGAAACCAATGTGCCAAGCATCGACACAGAAATACTGTTCCATCAGGTGCTGTCTCCATGACTGGCCCCCTGATAGGTACGTATCATACGCTATCCCGAAAGCTCGAGTGCCTAGCTCTGACCCTCACCTCTCGACGTATCCATACGTACATGACTCCCGTCGGTATCCACATGATAGCCGCTGAGTCATTGGTCCTGTCACCGGATAGTATGGTTCCCCTAAGCCTCATCGCCTGACACCACGGCATCGTTCTTGCTTCGGGGTACCTCCGGGCCCCACCATGTACCCGCACACGGATCCCTCCTTTCCTCGCGTGGGGTATACACATCGTAAACGATAAATCTCATGGTGGCTGCTAAAATATCATATCAAGGAAACCGGGTTTTTCAAATAATGCATAATTTCATGAACTCCCACGGTTCCCGAATCCAGAAAACATCATGAAAAATCCATATAACAATACGAAAATACATGAATAAAGTATACGCAACATAAAAACTGTAATGTAAGCGTATAAAGGAAAAGCCGCTAATTAACTGCAACCAGTTAATATAAATATCATGCGGTTCGTAATATCTCCAATTCTTAATGATACAACAATAAGGGTAAATACATAGCTATAACCAGATATATGTAAACACATGAAGGTATAACAGAAAATATAGGTATCTAACTATTTGTAATGATGTGATATACCTATCAGGTATAAGTGAAGTATGAAATGTAAAGCACACCTGTAGCTATGTCCTTCGGTGTATATGTACCTATCACTAATGGTACAATACCCTATAGGTATACAGGTAACTATATGTCAAATGCGATAAAAAATATGAATCAATGTCACAATGTTCCTAACCAAGCAATATAACATCTATAAGTGGTTTGTGTATGACATGGTAATTATTGATGGTGTGTGTAGCATACAAACAGTGCTCGTGCAACATAAATCGTCAATAATATGTGCAGTGTCCTACTACTACTAGTCCAGGCACACTGCATCTAATTAATAGGGAAAATACGCTATTCTAAACATGACATAGAATATGCGACAAGTTAAAATCTCTAGCCCAGACGTATAACGCCATGTGGGCGATTCCCCTGTAGATGTTAAATCTACTCACCAACGCTCCTGGCTAAATGAAGCCTACCACCTGTTTTCCCCTGTTGTAGCGTCCGAAGTCCCCGCTTGCGAATCTAAAATTTCACAAACACATCACATAAGCATATATTCTACATCGACGAAAAGATATCGAAACGCAAGAATAACGCCCTGAAAATTACACTGCGCGCTTAGCGCATCTAACGCGCACGACATCGGCCAAAAATCCTAACTAGGGTCGCCAAACTACGAAACACCTAGTCTAGATTCCGATCGTCCTGATCGCGCATTCAAAAAACAATAATAAACGTGGACTCAAAATAAATAACGTCGCAACGTCAAAAGAAACCCACGCCTAAAAGTTACCGAAATCTAGTAAGCAGTACTTATCTTTATAGCACAAAACTACGAGTTTTACCAAAACTATAATTTACAAACATCTTCAAATAGCAAGGTTAAACCATTTAAACCATTTCTATATTTTTAAACTTTCTTAATTAAGCTTTAGCAAAAACCAAGTAAGCAAAAACCCTTTATTAGACAAAGTAGTAATTAACAAAAATTAGCATTTTCTACTAGGTTAATCATCTCCAAAACACAAATTAACACATCAAAAGAACACTAAACACTTAACAAAATTTAACCCTAACATGAATTTCTTAAACCAAATATAAATGAATTAATCATAATTTAAAAACTAAACTAAACACAAAGTTAGCTAACTAAATTAGCTAGATTTAAGATTAAAGCAAGTATAAAAGGATTAAGGTAAGAATTATACCTCCCCAAGAACACCAAAATGAAGCTTAATCCATCATCTTAGCATCAAAACCCAAGCTTGTTGAAGAACCAAGAAGGATTAGTGAAAGAAAAGACGGTTTTATATTTATTTAGGATTTTTGTGGATTTATTTCGGAATTTTTCTTGAAGAATTTTGAAGAAATCATGAAGAAATGAGCTTGGAAAATATTTTGGACAGAAATTGGAGATAAGGGTCAGCCATGGGGAGGTTAGGGATATTTTTGTGAATTTTGGGTGAAGAAATAGCTAGGAAAGAGAGTAATAAATGCTAATTAAAGCAATTTTGCCACCTTTCACTCTTTTCTTTTCTTTTCTTTTTTAATCCAAATCCTATTGCACAAAGAAAAATCTAGATATTTGAAAAGAAACTTCTAAAATAATTTTAGTGACAAAAAAATAAATTTATTCACAGGAGAAAAATTTTCCGATTCACGTGCACAAAATACCGTTTAAAACAATATTTTATTTGGGAAAAATTCTATCTGAACCAAAACCTCCCAAATACCCCTAAAGTTCGCGCACAAGCTTTATTTTAGCTAAAAAAAGTGCCGGTAAGTTTATACGGACGTTTGATCAAAATCGGGTTAAAACGGGAAAAACCGACAATTTTGCCCTAAAACGGGAAAATTCGCAAAACGATTCTGAAACGTTACAGACACACTTGCCTAGGCACTACAAAAGTAATGCGGATAAGCGATAAATTACCTACGACCTTCCTCTGTCCTTAATGAGCGCGACAGTCCTTAGAGTCTGGTCTAGATATTTTTTAAATTAATGAAGGGTTAATGCAGATGCTCGGTTTGTGATTTGTGGGGCTTAGGAAGGGTGATGAAATCCCCACCTAATCTGGATTTTGGTCTTTCCCCTTAAAAATCAGTATTAAAATATGCAAAAACAAACCGCAAAACAAAACTTTGCAAAAAGATTTTTGAGCGGCGAATATTTTACAAAGAATCCTGCAGAAAATAGATTTTATTGGATTTGAGAGGAGAGAGAAGGAGTTAAGAAAGATACCAGAGAAGTGTGAAACCCTAGATCTCCTGTTTCCTCAAGTCCGTGACTCCAGATTCCCTCGCAAAATTCACACACAAATCGTTAAATATGCAATTTGCAGTTTTGTTTTAATAATGATATGAATCGTCTAAGAATTCAACACAAATAGTAAGAATAAAAAATTACGCACGTCTCCCCGGCAACGGCGCCATTTGATTCGTTCGAAAAGAGTGTGTGTAGTATAACCGCCTGTCACGCGGGTGACCCGGGTTCGATCCCCGGCAACGGCGCCATTTGATTGGTTCGAAAGAGTGTTTGTAGTAGTTTAACCGCAATCAATAACGGTGTCGCGTGTAGCTAGACCGAGATGAGTACGGGTCGTCCTCAGGGAAACGTTGAATCTTTTACTCTTACTTTAGATGTGTTGAGAAAGAGTGGAGGGATAAAAAATATTGTAAAATGGTTTCTAGATCTACGTTAAGCACTAATGCAGAATATAGATCTAGATTATTTATGGATGTAGCTAATATAATAAGGGGGCTTGTAGGGTTCGTTAGGATTTAGTAGTTATGGACGATTAATTAAAAGTTACCCTTTTATCCTTTAATAGATTTAAAACTAGAACGACGGTGATGCGTGCAGATTAGGGTTTCTGGAGGGAAAAGGAATCCCACTCTTAACCCTTATCTCGACACGGAGCTCCGTTCATATCTAGCCTTTACCAAAACAATCATTAATCTAATCTCTAATCGCGGTCGGAACTAGCAAAGAATTGTTAGCGCGCCCGATTAGGATGTTAATAATTCTTTTGACAAAATTCATAAACTTTATAGGACTTAAAAAGGGTTTAGGGATGTTCATCATCATTAGCCTACCATAATCCTACGAACCCTAACAAGCGGAGAATTACTCGCGCATGTTGGGAGAAAAAGAGATGGAAAGAAATTGCATAATTAAACTACGATGAAATACAATAAGAAAAAGAAAGCTACCTTTATTAATCAACAATATTTATTACACTTTGATTCGTTAGAAAATGATTACAAAGACTAGTTTGCTTCTCGATCTCTTCCAAGGAGGTAGATGAACCGTTGATGACCAGCCTGGATGCGTGAGCCGTCTGGGACTTCGTGATCGCGTCGGCTTGATGATTTTTCCAAGAGGCTCTCGGTCCTTATTTATAGTCCCAAAGCCAGAAAATTAGCTTCCAAAATTGGAAACTAACAGTATAGATGCACCCCCAAAATCCCCATCTCCTAAATCTCCTACCCTGTGGCGGATCCGCGGCCAACAGGGGGGTTTGACCGCGGATCCGCGGCCAAGGGTGGGGATTACTTCATCAAAAGTTTGGGGCTTTCTCCTTGTGACATGTGTCTATCTCTGGTATCTTTGGAAATTTGAAATCTTTTCTTTTCTTCTGCCAGACTTGATTTCTTCATTTTGATTTCTTAATTAGGCAGGTTTTCTTCAACAACCTGATTTCTTTGATTTTAGACCTGAAAATTCTGCACAACAACTTAAATAATATTTAGTAGACTAAGTCTACTAGGATTAGGTCAATTATATTATTTGCATACATTTTCCTACCAAATTCTAATTATAATATATCAACACATGGAAAATAGTATTTTTACAGATAAACCCTCATATGTATGATATATTATAATAAAGCCCTTTTTAATATAGAAATGGTAGGAAAAATATAATAACAAATGTGCAGTTTTATCAACTGAACAGAAGGGAAAGAGACCATCTCTTAAGTATGTTAAGATATGGGGTTGTCCGGCCTATGTCAAAAGGCACAATCCGGACAAACTCGAGGCAAGGTCTGTCCTATGTAAGTTTGTAGGATGTTCCAAAAACTCACAAGGGTATATCTTCTACCACACTGAGGAACAAAAGGTGTTTGTTTCTCGACATGCCACCGTTTTAGAAAAGGAATTTCTTGCAAAGGAAATTTGTGACGAAGAGGTTGAACTGGAAGAAGTTCCAGCAACACAAACTACGACAGAAGATTTAGTGGAATCAGAGGATTCAGTAGTCCCCGACGAACCCCAGCCTCTCCGCCGATCTAGTAGGGTTTCTCATCCACCTAAGAGATACTACGGTTTTCTTGGTTATGGTGGGAGCGAGGATTGCATCATGGAAGATGATGACCCGACTAGCTTCGAGCAGGCCATCACGAGTGGTGACTCTGTGAAGTGGCTGGATGCAATACGATCTGAGATGGAATCCATGTACACCAACAAAGCATGGACATTGGAAGTTGCTCCTGAAGGTGTAAAACCCATTGGGAGCAAATGGATCTTTAGGAAGAAACTTGGTCTTGATGGAAAAGTTGAGACTTTCAAAGCTAGACTTGTTGCAAAGGGTTTTCGTCAACGACCAGGTGTGGATTATGTCGAAACCTTTTTTCCAGTGGCTATGCTTAAGTCCATCTGGATCCTACTTGCCATTGTTGCATACCATGACTACGAAATCTGGCAGATGGATGTTAAGACCTCCTTTATAAATGGTTATTTAGAAGAGTGCGTGTACATGACTCAGCCAGAGGGCTTCGTAGATAGTGGGAGCAGCGGAAAGGTGTGCAAGTTGCTTAAATCCATCTACGGGTTAAAGCAGGCATCGCGGAGTTGGAACATCTTCTTTGATATTGTAGTCAAAGAGTTTGACTTCATCAAAAACGTAAATGAACCTTGTATATAGAAGAAGGTTGCAGAGAGTAAGGTTTTCTTCCACGTATTGTACGGAGATGACATACTCTTGATAGGAAATGATAATCCTATGCTGCACTCAGTCAAGCTCTTCTTATCAAAAAGATTATCAATGAAAGATCTAGGTGATGCCTCCTGCATACTGGGAATTAAGATCTATAGAGATAGATCTAAACGGATACTGGGATTGTCCCAATCCAGATACATTGACACCATACTAAAGAGATTTAGTATGGAAGAATCTAAGCGTGGGAACAAACCCACGATCTCTGGACTCACTCTCTCTAAAGAGATGTCTCCCAAGACTGATTTGGAGAGAGCTCGCATGTAAGGGATACCCTATGCTTCGACAGTAGGCTCTATCATGTACGTGATGCTATGTACCAGACCCGATGTAGAATACTCACTAAGTGTAGTGAGTAGGTATCAAGCAGATCCTGGAGAGAGTCACTGGATAGCTGTGAAGAACATTCTCAAGTACTTGAGAAGAACTAAGGAGATGTTCTTAGTGTATGGTAACGGAGAACTCCAGGTGGAGTCCTTTACCGATTCGAGTTTCCAAATTTGGGTTAGCTTTTGCATGAAGCTTCCTTTTTTTTTTTTGCTTAGATATTTTGTGTTGATATTTATTAACCCAACCCAAACCCTTTACCTTATGTTTATTCTCTATATGAGTTAAGCCCTTCATTCTTAACCCATGGTTGATTTTTAACCACAACAATAATTCATTATTCATCACAAAAGGATTATCTTCTTCTTCTTCTTCATTCTCTTAAAAAGAAAACCTTGACTAGCTTTTCATTTGTGATGATAAATGGTGAGAAATTGAAAATAAAAGAGATCTATATTCCTACTTCATCATCCTCATCTATTCTAGCCACTTAGATTAGGGTGTTCACTTCTATAATAAGTTGTTTAGTGAAGTGTAAGTTTGGTTTTGAGATTCTTCAAGGTAGATCATCTAAATCATGAATTCTACAAGCAAGGTGTCTCATTTATTTCATGGAGCCACTCGAGAGTCTGAGTTCATGTTGATCGCAGCGAAGGGACCTCAACACGGAGCTTATAAAGCGAAGAAACGGACTACAAAGGTTGTAATCCCTTTCTCGTAGATGTAAAGTTGTTTACATGCCTAGTTAATCCTAATCCTCTAGTTAAGATCTTTGTTAGGCTTTGTTTAGCACCTCAAATAGTTTAAAGTAGCATGTTTGATGCTTTCCTAAACCTTCACAAGGTGCTATGCTAACCCTACAACCACTAGTAATCCGATCACGATTAGGAATCACCGCTATCGTGGTAGGATAGGATGCCTAGTGAAGCGGAATTGCGAGTGGTTTGCACGGAGTTTCAATTGCAAGGTTTAAGGTTTTAAAGTTTTAGCAAAGAATATCTTCAAATACAATCTAACCATATTCCACCCTTAACAAGTAAGTAGATTACTCACACATATTCACAAAGTAAAAATAAAGAAAAGAGACAAAAATAAGAAGCACAATGAACAATGTAAGAAAAGAAAGATAAAGAAAGAACCGATGAATCCAAGTGCGAATATCTCTAAGCGTTCTTAAGCCCGGTGTAATGTGAAATCCAATACCAAATTTTAAGGTTGCAAGCTCACTTAAGAGGTTGCAAGATCAAAGTAAAGCAAGAATTTCACAAATTCAAATATGTAAAATAGAACAAGCCATGGTAATAAAATGAGACTTTTGATTGAATTGCAAACAAGTTACAAGTGATCTTGAAGTCAAGAACCTATGCCTTAAGCTTGCAAGTTCAAATGAGAAGTTGCAAGGTCAAGACAAAGGGGAAAGAGCTCAAGAATTACAAAGAGAAATGAGCTTACAAATTACAAGAAGTCTAAAACAAAACTAAACAAAAAAGTATCCCACTCCTTTGCCCTCTGTTCTGTATTTATAGGCTCAAAAGATGAATAAACAAACAATAAAAAAATGATGACAAGGCAGCTAGGAGGGGCCCACAGAAGTTTGAGTCACATTAGTGGAAGGGGGGCCGGCGACCTCGGTTTTGGTGAGCATGTGCTCGGCCAAAATCCGAGCCCCTAGGCTCGTATTTGGGGTGTGGTCTTCTGTTGTTTCTAGTATCACTCTGGTGTTGTTTATTTTCTCTGTTTTGGCTTTTGATGTACTCATAGTTTTGGAGGGAACTTGTAGATTCAAATCACATCAACTCTTTTTGCATTAAATGCACATCACACTCATGCCAACTTGCACCAAGTCATCATGTCATGGACAACCCTCTTCACTAGGTTCATGAACCAACAAGCTAGTTGTACACACTTGTATGTGTTGGACCATTTGTTTAAAAAGTGTGTACACATGAATGTTGCAAAAATAAACTTATGAAGTATTGGTAGATTTGTGGTTCTAGTTGCAGTGTCGGCTCACAAATGATATATCCATGATTTTAAGCGTATTTCAAGTATTTTGTCACGTATACCTGTAATCTGTAATACTGAGCAGACACTGGTTAATAGTACCGATATATACAAAAAATGGATAATGAATGAGCGTTATTAAAATGCAATATTCTGGTGTGAACAGATGTCAAGTACTACACCGGATGTTGTTTTTATACTAGATACAATAAGTTTATATATTAATCCAATCGTGGGAAAATGTTCGGAAGCTGTTTATGAACATAAGTGGATGTTCTGGTAACGGCAGCCTCCTTCTGGAGACAGTTATCATTCCAGGCTTCCAAGGTGACCTGGATGATAGAGTAACTGTCAGAGTTATAGCTTTCCCTCTTGACGAGGGCAGTAGTTTGGACAGGTGGTCCAAAAGGATACTGAAGAAGGCATGGCGCATGATACTGATTAAATTCAGCGGATGATAAAGTCTAAGAAGTTTGCTGGATTTGGAGTTCAAAGATGAACTGGGTCCCATCAGATATCCAGACATCTTCTAAGACAGGTATTGCTCATTTCCGGAGAAGGTTTTCTCCGTGAACTTAAGATAAAGAGAGACATAGAAAGAGACATTTAGCGGAACCACTCACTGAGGCTATTTCTCGAACACAATAGTTTTACAAACGAGTTTTGTGAAACAGATTAGTAGAGAAGTCGGGTGTTTGGTATCACACGAGCCGTGAGTATGTGACACCGCAATAATTAGCCTTAAGTTCAAGTGGGAGATTGTTGGCTATAGTGCCCTCAAGTCAATTATTGGATCGCAGGCACGCGATTGCAATGATTGAGGGATGACCTATACCGGTAGAACAGTCTTGCTCGAGATGATAGTATTTTATCTGGTTTTTCTTTATCATCGTGTACATTCTTTAGGTGACATTACAGATCACTATTACATATTGATAGAGCCCATAGGATTCTTGCTTGACTACCAGCAATATGATAGAGATCATATACGTGAGAGCTGGGTGGTCTATAAGCACATCCTTAGAATGTCCTTAGTCGTGGGAATTTCGAGACTGGACATCGATACTCCAAGAGTAGACTAGTGTATACTGATCAAGACCCCGACGAGGGGCGGTGGCCGGTCTCACAAGCCATTGGTGTTAGTTGGTTCACCTAAGATGTATACAGGTGCTCATTGGGTTATGAGTACACCGGACGGACTCGCTGGGAACATGCTAGTTGGTATTGTACCTATTGTCAGATAGCAGTATCCTGGTAACATGTATACAGGTTAGTCTATCGACCTAAGATCGTCATTTGTCTCGTGTGAGTTCCCACTGTGCTTTGATTACTACCCTACCACAGCTCAAAGGAGTCGTGCAAACAGGTTTTAGTTGGGTATAGTCCCGAGCCACATGGAGGCAGTGAGCGGATCATCAGGGTACTTGTCTCTCCCGGTATTGGGGGTTAATGTCGCGGTGTGCATGGGTGTCCATCACCAGAAATCCTTGGCCAAGGTAGTCGAGAATTACTGATCTAGGATTGGTAGTTTCTCAGGTGGTGATAGGTTTCATGCCGACACTAAATTTCGCGTTATTAGGGGTCTGACTTTATCCACATCTCTATACTCGATATGCGATACTCATAGACGAACGGACCGGACTGTATGGATATTGTCACCGTCAGGCTCAGTAGGGTTTCAGGATGAGTTTGCTCGTTGGCCTCCCTTATTCTCAATAGCTGGGTAGCTAGTGCCGCTGACGTGCTTGTGGTTAAACCCACTGCTAGCGTATTAACGAGTCTTTAGAGTCCTACACAGAGGGTTTCACTGCTTTGGGCGAAACGTTGTAGTGGCCGAATGGTTTTATGGCACGGTTTGATCATATACATGCACTTATGCACGGATAATGATCGGACGGATAATACTAGTGGGCTTTGGTTTAAGCCAGATTATAGTATTATATTGTTGGATTATTTTTGTCTCGTTGTATTCGTATTCAGTCGGAATACGGATGCGGGTATGTATATACAGATGAGGGGTATTCTTGTAATTCGTTACAAGTTTACTTTAGATAATGCCATTTCATTTTGTTATTAAACATTTTGGTTTGAATGTTTATGGAGTGGGAAAGTGTGACTCATTATTCTAGCATGCTCACTTGGTGATTCATGGATATCATATGGGTGTGACTCATGGTGGATCATGGGTGACATGCTAGGGTTTTTGTTTGTGGTGTAGGATATTTTTTGTGAGCTTGGGATATTTTTTCTTGGGTTGATTTTCTTTAGTTGCTCACAAACAAATACTCACACAAAACACACTTGAAAGAAGCAGCCACTTCTTTTTCTAGACTTGCTCTTTTCTTTTCTTGAGCTCATACTCCTTCACTCCTATGGCATCTTCTTCAAACTCCACCCAAACCCTCCTATGAGTTGAGAATCTTTGGGTGTATTGAGACAAAGTAATCACACACACTCTCTACTTCATCTTGGCTATCTAGATTAGCAAACTAGATACCCGAGTTGCTTCGGTCTTGAGGTCGGAGCCTGTATTACTAACCCTCGATGTGGATCTTCTTCGATGTGGGGAGACCGGAGATCAAACTTGATCAAGGAAGCCGCAAGGAGCTTGGAACAGAGGTTAAAGACTGAAGGACATAGATCGTTTGGTATAACCTCTCTAAACTCCTTTGCTTGTTTTGTTATCTAGGGCTTATGGGTTGATCCATAGACTCGGGTTCCGTTAGCGCCGGTTTATTAAACTTTTGTTCCGCATTTGGCCACGGATTGATGGCCGGGGCGCTGGTGTAACCCAACATGTCCAAGCATCCACTATATCGTACAATAATGGTCTCTAGGGCATACATATTCCTAAAAATCTCCCACTTGCACTAAGGCCAGTTGTTGTAGTATCTCATACCCAACATCCTAAAAAGTCTCTCAAATTTCTTCCGGGAGAAGGCTTTCGTGAGTACATCCGCTGTGTTATCCTTTGTGTTAAATCTCTTGACTTCGATCTCCCGGTGATCAACTATCTCCCGGATCAGGTGATACCGCCTAAGAATATGTTTGGATCGCTGATGGGATCGGGGTTCCTTGGCCAAAGCTATAGGGTTCCTAGGCACTCATACAAGGGTCTATAAGGCATCAACCATGCCCGATTTAAAAATTAGACATGCCGAAACAACCCAAAGCCGGGATCTTTGCTTGATTATTAGGGTTTAACATGCAAGTAAACATCTTTACAAGTAAGAGTGAGGGATTACAACCTTTGTAGTCCGCTCCTTCGCTTCATAAGCTCCGAGTAGAAGTCCCTTCGCCGCGATCCACGATCTCCCGGATTCAAGGGAGGCTCCACAACTCGAATGATCCATGCTAGCTTGTAGTCTTCCTTTTCTCCGATGATCTACCTCGAAGTTTCTATAACTCAAGCTCTCTCTCTCTCTCTCTAATGAGGTGAACACCCTAATCTAATTGGTTAGATTAGATGAGGATGATGGAGTAATATTTGTACTCTCTTTTTATATCAAATTCTCACTTTAATTCATCACCTAAAGAAAACCTAGAAAGCTTTCTTAAAGCTCAAGGAAGAAGAAGAAGGAAAATCCTTTTGTGATGAATAATGAAATAAATATCATAATGATTAATAATGCAACCATGGTTTAATATGAAGAGGCTAACTCATGTAGAGACTTAAACTAGGGTGAAGGGTTTGGGTTGGGTTAGAAATATTTAGCAAAAAAATCAAACAAAAATCTTTGCTAGAAACAAAGTAAAACCTTCTAGATGCATCAAGAAAGAACTAACCCAAATCAATCCCTAACCTTGTTTATTCTCCACTAAACATATTGCATTAGTAATCATATCATGTTATAATATTATATATCACATATATAATATATATTTGTAACAAAAGAAAATAATACAATTAACATATATCGCATATATATCAAAGTATTATCCGGTGAGAAAATGAATTAATAAAGCAAGCCAATATTAGATAATGTAATGTAATATATCACATATATAATTATACATTAAATTATCGAATCAACACTTGATCCGACAATCCGGCTATATCGAATATAACCGACTAATATATCCTGTTCCGATTCATCGAATCAACACTTGATCCGATGACCCGGCTCATATCAAAGTATCGCGAGAATATAATACGGTATCTCATATCACATTATCTTCGGTCATGCACATATCACATATGTGCCCCTACTCCGTTTTGCCTGAGTTAAGAAACCTCTGTGTAGAACTCTAAAGAATCGTCAATACGCCGGCAGTAGGTGATGATCATATCAAACACCCACAAGCTGCAAGCGGTCAGCTAAACGTAACAGCCACTCTGGTATTGAGCGATCATAAGATCAACAAGCAAGTATGTACATTCTCCTGTGAATCCAATCAGTAATACTCCCGTACAGTCCGGTCTCTTCGTCTGATATGTTGCATATCTAGTCTAGGGGTGGTATACGTCAGACCCCAGTAAACGATAAGTCGTGTCGATGTGAGGCTCATAACAGGTCGAGAAACTACTGATAACACTTACCAGTAAATCTCTATATCAGCCTTGGCCAGGGACTTCCAGTTATAGCCAATCGAACACAGCATAATATCAACTCCCTATATCGGGAGAGACGAATTCCCTCCTATCGTTCATTGCCTCCATGTGATTCGGGACTGCTCCCAAAAGCCACCGTTTTGCACGCCCTCTTGGACGTGGTAAGGTGGAAATCAAAGCACAGTGGGAATCACACAAGACTCTATGACGATCTCGGGTCTACAGACTACCCTGTACCAGTGTCACCGGAGAACTGCCATCTGACGTGAGGTATATCACCATCTGGGAGTTCTCGCGAGTCCGTCCAGTGTACCCAGTCTCCACTAAGCACCCGTACACCATCCTTGATGTCAAACACCGATGGATATAGGATCATACATCGCCCATCATATAGGTCAAGATGCGTATACGCTAGTCTACTCTGGTGTATCGATGCCCTGTCTCGACACACCCTCGACTAGGAACAATTATAGGATGTACTCATCGACTACCGTGGCCCCACTAGTATGATCTCATCATAGTCCCAGTAGTCGAGTACATATCCTAAGGGCTTTATCAACATGTGAGAGTACGACAGTAAACTAATATAAGTCAACATGTTAAGATAAAATGAAACCAAATAGTATACTATCATGACGAGCAAGAAATTCCTCTCTATATATATCCAAGCATCTATTATAATATACATCATACGTACAACAATGGACTCTAGGGCATATACATAACTAACAATCTCCCACTTGCAGTAAGGCCAACTGCTGTAGTATCTCATACTTAGCATCCCAAATAATCTCTCAAACTGTATCTGGGGAATGGCCTTCGTGAGTGGATCCGCAGTTTTGTCCTTCGTATCAACTCTCCTGACCTCGATCTCCTGGCGATCAACTATCTCCCTGATCAGGTGATACCGCCTCAGAATATGTCTGGACTTCTGATGGGACCTGGGTTCCTTGGCCAAAGCCACAGCTCCATTGTTATCGCAATATAAAGGTATTGGATGCCTAATGGACGGAACCACACCAAGTTCAGTAATGAACTTCTTTATCCAGACAGCCTCTTTGGCAGCATCGTTGGCAGCGATGTATTCAGCCTCCATCGTCGAGTCTGCAACGGTATCATGTTTGGAATTCTTCTAACATACCGCCCCTGTATTGAGGTTAAAGATAAATCCCAAGTGCGAATTAGAGTCGTCCTTATCACTTTGGAAGCTCGAATCGGTAAAGGACTCCACCTGGAGTTCTCCGTTACCATACACCAAGAACATCTCTTTAGTTCTTCTCAAGTACTTGAGAATGTTTTTCATAGCTATCCAGTGACTCTCTCCAGGATCTGCTTGATACCTACTCACTACACTTAGTGAGTATGCTACATCGGGTCTGGTACATAGTATCGCAAAGATGATCGAGCCTACTGCCAAAGCATAGGGTATCCCTTGCATGCGAGCTCTCTCCAAATCAGTATTGGGAGACATCTCTTTGGAGATAGTGAGTCCATAGATCGTGGGTAGGTTCCAACGCTTGGATTCTTCCATACTAAACCTCTTTAGTATGGTTTCAATGTACCTGGATTGGGACAATCCCAGTATCCGTTTAGAACTATCTCTATAGATCATAATTCCCAGAATGCAGGAGGCATCACCTAGATCTTTAATTGAGAATCTTGTTGATAAGAAGAGCTTGACTGACTGCAGCATAGGAACATCATTTCCTATCAAGAGTATGTCATCGACGTATAATACGAGGAGGACTACCTTACTCTCTGCAACCTTCTTATAGATACAAGGTTCATCTAAGTTTTTGATGAAGTCAAACTCTTTGACTACAACATCAAAGCAGATGTTCCAACTCCGCGATGCTTGCTTTAACCCATAGATGGATTTAATCAATTTGCACACCTTTCCGCTGCTCCCACTATCTACGAAGCCCTCTGGCTGAGTGTAACGTCTTAAAAATAAATAATTAAATAATTAAATAAATAAAATTCTTTAAGTGAATTTTCTGATTTTCGGAAAAATAAACTGTATTTTCCGTAAAACTTAACTATAAATAATTTTCTACATAAATTTAAAAATATCTATTTTAATTATGTAATTACTAGTAAATGGTGTTTATTTAGTCACTTATAAATTTTTAGTTTAATTAAATATTTTTCCTAAATTAATTATTCTAAATATTAACATAAGCTTTATTTATACACTAAATTGGTGTAAATTACAAATCAGAATGGGTTTAATTAGAAAAGGTGAACCATTACATATTGGAATCAAGTGTGTTTCATGCAAAATTTATTTTCAAAATTTTCCACGGTTCTAGACCATTCTTGGTTAAATGGAGTTAAGAAAATAAAGAATTTTTATTAAATTCATGAAAAGACTTAATTGTGTGATATTTTTGTGACACCTTCTACACTTTTCTTCACCTTTTTTCACTTTCCTCTCCCTCCTCCTCACATGGCCGGTCCTCACCTCTTGGCTGCCCCAAAATTTCCCCACTTCACTTTGCATAAAAAATCATCAAAATTTCATCAAAAATTCCAAAATAAACCTCAAAATTCATATTCAATCTTTACCCAATATTCTTTGACCTATTTAGCATGGATCTTGGAGATGGAAACCATTATTTTGGAGGCATATTTTCATGTTTGGATTTCATGATGTGGAGGTATAAATTTTATTCTTATGGTTAATTGTTATTAAATGTTTAATCTAGCATATTTAGATTTTCCTAATTAATTCTATTTGCAAGTTTAAAATTTAAGTTAGGGTTTATAAAATCAAGTTATGGCTTTATTAATTAAGTGGGGTTATAATAACTAGTTTAACATTTTTTTTGGAATGGAAAATCTTGCATGGTTGTTGAATTATAATTTGTTCATTCCAATTTGTTTAAATTAAGCATTTTTGCTAACTAGGTTTCTATAAAACATAAATATTGGTGATATAAAATTCTAATTAAGGTTGTTATCATTAGATTTTAGTTTTAATGAGAATATTAACATTTTAAAGGAATGAAAAACTTAATTTGGTTACTAGTTTCTATTGATAATTGAAAATAGTGATAAAAATGCTATTTTTGCTAACTAGATTTTAGAAACTCTTGAATAAATGAGATTTAAAATATAATTTATGGCTTCATTATATTATTATCATCATGAATTGTAGTTTAATAAGTTAATTCATGCAAAATCAAGTTTAGTTGTGATATTGTGAAATTTTTCTTAAAAGTATCGAAATCGGGCAAGTTTGCAAACTAGAATTTCCAAACTAATACAAATTAGGGTGTTAAAAATATATTAGTGGTTAATATAATCTAGTTATGCTATTTAATGAGTATTACGACCATTAGTTTCATTTAAACGTCAAGTTTTGAAGTAAAACGGTAAATTGACATTTTCATGGTTTTGCGGAATTGGACAATTTGATCGATTTTAGGGTTTCGATAATTTAAACCAGGTTTTATATTATAAATAATGGGTTTTGAAACTACGAGTTGTTTATTGTTGTTTATCTCGATCAATCGGCGTCTGTACGCCGATATCGGGCGATATTTGGTTCTTTTGCATGAGCGGGACATAGGTTTTAACCTATGCGCGTTTCGTGCGTCGTTTTGATTTTGTCCGTGATTCAGTTTACGATATTATATATGTTTGCGTATAGGTACCCCTCATGTGGACTTCGGACGATGAAGAAGTGGATGGCGACATCGTCTTCGACAGACAAGGACCAGGTGAGTAGATGTATATCTACGGGGGAAATCGGGTGGATTGCATTTAGCACCCCCGCAAACGTAGAATAGAGATATTACTTATTGTCATTAGGAAGTCAGGCGTGACCTTAGAATCTTGGTGAGTAGGACCCTAGTAATGACCATAGGTTGGACTAGACTGATTTAGAAAGACCTTACCAGAGGATGAATATCTTGTAGGAGATTCGTAGGTTTCAGGTAGACACACACACGCGCACACAGAGACTTGACTTGGTGTATATGTGTATGTGTATGTATGTATAGGACTATGTGTAGGTATATATATACATAACATGTATATGTGATTCAAGGATGTGATATGATATATGGGGATGAAACAATATAACTGGGCTTGATGCCGTGAATTCTTGGCTATACAGTCGTGTTATGATGTTAGCGGATCATTAGAAAATGAGATAATGGATATGTATACATAAACAATAATAGGTGGTGATGATATTGAGGTACATGATACTCTAAAAATAGAACCCGGACTGTAACCCGTGACTTGATTACGATATGAGATATGTGTAACTTGATTACGATATGATATATATATGTGACTTAATCACGACTTGATATATGTGACTTGATCAAGATAAGATATACGTGATATGATATTTCTGAGGACCAATTGGCAATGTATACTTACGCAGACATGGTATATGATTGATGATATTGGGATGTATGCGATTACAGTACAGTACCTTGATCATGACATTATTTGAAGATGATATTTAACGAATGATGATGTACGTAGGTGATACTTGACCCGTACCCCGATATTAGGCGGCCGTATGATGGATTTTACCGTACGAGGCATAGATGTGATGATTGATCCGCACTCTTGATTCGAGAAAGTCGTACTATGTACGTGACGCTATTAAGGCTGGATCGCCGACTATTAGAGATATGGACTTAGACCTTAGGTAGATTCTTATTTCTTATCGACTAGTTTCTTTAGTTTAGTTCTTAGGGGGTTAAATAGATATCTGTTCAGGCTCGAGTCATATAGATGTAGTTAGATATGTATATTCCAAATGAGTGGTTAGTACACATTTGGCCTTTATTTTCAGATTGTAATCATCATGTTGCATGTTCATACATATGTTTCTTTAATCAGTATGAAACTCTGCCTGTTAGGACACCAGCACCATTACCGATGATGCGCATATTCCACGCACACTTATTTGTCGGCTCACACACATCATCATCGGTAATTGCTATGTCACGTACACTTTAGAACATATTATCTTTTATTTACAGAATCAGCTAAAAGCTAGATCGATATAATATTGTGATTACTCTCAGGTGTTAGTCTAGACATGGCATTTATTACTTAGACATTTCATGCATTCACATTTTCATGTTATCATGCAGTATTGTGGGGCATATGCCGACACTTATCATATACTTACTCATGATTTTGGGATTTTGGATTTCTATGAGATTTCTGGATTTTGGGGAAAACCGCAAGAATATATAAAAAACTTCTCCCTCTCCTCCTCTCTTTTTAAAATATAAGTTGCGGTTTTCTCGTGATGTATGTGTCGTCCACCATGAGATTTCATGTTTTCTGTTGGATTTCGAGACACGATTCGAGGAGTGGATGAACCGTCTTGGGTACATGGTGGGCCCGGTATGGTACCCCGGGGCAAGAAGATCGAGTTGTAGACGATGAGCTTGGCAGGGGAAGACTACCTACCGGTGATGTCTGTCGCGGCGGATATCCAGAGGATACCGACCGTTGTCATGAAATTTGATGATATGGGCCGATCCGGAATGACGGAGTCCGAGATATTGAGACTATGAGATATTGAGACTTTGAGGTATTGAGACTTGAGATTTACATGTTTTGTGTCGATGCTTGACACGGATTTCCATGGATTTCATCAACGTTATTAAGATTTCTATACAAATTACCATGAGAAAAGTTAAAGATTTCTTATACAGATATATCCAGATTTCAGGAATTATTGTTTTACATTCATGGTGCATGCATACTCATTCACTGACACGAGCACGGAGCTTTTACACTACACGTAGTTTATTATCCTTCCATTACTAGATGATTAGTAATATATTAGTATATTATTATGACCTAGGATAGCGTCGTGCATTTGATTTCTTTTCGCAGATATCTTCTACTCATGAGTTGGCAACTCACCCTCGTTGTGCCAAATTTTATTATAGGTTCGATGTACAGGTTTCCCTGGCAGCTTACTGGCACATCTTTTCTTTCAGGGTGATTTGCACGGTAGGTTGGTTCACTTGTATCTGAACCGCCGTTGTACTTTTATTATTTCATTTGTATCTAGTAAGCTCCATCAACCATACTTGTATTACTTGATAAGTTTACTAGACCAGTTATTTAATTCGACCTTAGAGTCGCTCTTGTATTATTATGATATCTGGTGGATTTGTTTTCTTTTGAGTTTTGAGCCTCGCGCCTTGGCGTTGTATACTATTGTGCATTGGTGTGGTTGTTTCCGCCTGTTGGCGTAGAGCTAGCTCCCGCGTGGGGATGCCTTTTTATTATTTCATATGTATTATACTTGTTTGCACACGTTTGGGGCCAGTTTTTACAAAGGAGACTCTACCGAAATTTTTGAGAAAATTGGATGTTGCTTTTAAACTTGTTTTCTACAAGTTTTCCTTTACTTCTTCTTCTTTTTATGGTTTAGATTTCTGGGCTTCGGCTTACTTAGATTACGTCGCGCCTCTAGACGCTTCGTAATCTAAGTGCCGGTTACGTTCCGTACTTTCGGGTCGTGACACTGAGTCATGTACACGCACTCTTCTAAATCACCGTTTAGAAAGGCGGTCTTAACATCCATTTGCCAGATTTCGTAGTCATGGTATGCAGCAATGGCAAGTAAGATCCGGATGGATTTAAGCATAGCCACTGGAGAAAAGGTTTCGTCATAATCCACACCTGGTCGTTGACGAAAACCCTTTGCAACAAGTCTAGCTTTGAAAGTCTCAACTTTTCCATCTACACCAATTTTCTTTTTAAAGATCCACTTACTCTCAATGGGTTTTACCCCTTCAGGAGAATTTTCCAATGTCCATACTTTGTTGGTGTACATGGATTCCATCTCAGATCGCATTGCATCCAGCCATTTCACAGAGTCACCACTCGTGATGGCCTGCTCGAAACTAGTCGGGTCATCATCTTCCATGATGCAATCCTCGCTCCCATCATCATTGAGAAAACTGTAGTATCTCTCAAGTGGGTGAGAAACCCTGCTAGATCGGTGGAGAGGCTGGGGTTCGTCGAGTACTACTGAATCCTTTGGTTCCACTAAATCTTCTGTTGTAGTTTGTGTTGCTGGAACTTCTTCCAGTTCTATCTCAGAGCCACTAATCTCTTTTGCAAGAAATTCCTTTTCTAAAAAGGTGGTGTGCCGAGAAACAAACACCTTTTGTTCCTCGGTGTGGTAGAAGATATACCCGCGCGAATGTTTGGGATATCCAATAAACTTGCACAGAATAGACCTTGCCCCGAGCTTGTCCGGATTTTGTGTTTTCACATATGCCGGATGATCAGTCGAAAATACTGCATTTTTAACACGGCAATTTCCCTATCATTTACACTTATCTAGAAGTGTTCGGTATGTATATTGCACATATTAGCAAAACATGTCTGAAATACCAGATTGCATGTGTTAGACTTTAAAACCGGCACTTTGAGTGAAAGTGACTGTTTATCATGGCATCACATCATTCTTATATAGCGCAACTCTTGTTTCGAGAAATTTTGCAGGAAATTGCAGGAACAGAACCAAAATTGGGAAAAGAGCTGATCAAAATTACGCCAAGTCTAAGATTGTTGATCTGGTAGCAATCTAAAAAAAGTATGAGAATAAACATATCATAAAAATACCAAGAATTTATCAAGAAGCAGTACTGGAAATATGAAGCAGTGTCTCCCTCACGTGACCGCGGTTCCGCGGCAGGAGCAGGCACATGCCGTGGAACCGCGGCGGTTATTCCACGTCAGCACTCCAGTTTTGTTGCATTATTCCTATCTCTGTGCCTACACTTCAGAATAATATGTCAAATTCCAGATGACCCTCGAAGCTTCTGCCAGATCAGCGAAGATCATTAAATTAAGCCTAATCATGATTAAGCTCCTAACAAACTAGTTCTAGAAGCTCCCTCCTAACAAACTACTTCTAGAAGCCTCTCTTGCTAACAAACTTTTGGAGGGAAATTCAAATTTGAAATCCTAGATCTAGGGTTTTGATGGTCTATAAAAGAGAGCCTAGATCTAAGGGTTAGGGGTAATCATTGGTTCATTAATTCATCATTCTCTCTTCATCTTCCATCCACAAGTTGAGTGACACGACTTGTGCGAAACCCTAACCCTAATTCCAATCCAAATTCAAGATCCCGAGTACCAAATCAAGCAAGAAGCCTTCAACCTTTTAGGAGCAGAGCCGATCTTCAATCGAGCAAGTGATCCAAGCCGATCCGCGACTCAAGGAGACGAGCGAAGCCAAATCGACGATCGAGTTCTTCCTCTTGTAGTTCTTGAGCGATTGTAACGAAATTGTCGATATAAATAAAAGGTGAAATTCTTTAATCTTGCTTTCTTTAAATTCTTGCATCATGATTCGATCTCAATTTGTGATTGTGGTTCTTGTTGTGATGTTTGAGTAAAACTCCGCTCGTAAAGGAGTCGAGACGATTAATAGAATGATGATGTAACAAATCTTAATACGATTCTTAAGTCCTACGAGTTTTGTAAACCCTAGCAAATTGAAGAATCGACGACCTAGTTTCGTTGCGATGCTTTCTTGATTGTGATCGCTCGAAATTAGGGATCCACGATCGATTCTTGAATTTACTAGAGGCTAGAATGTGAACGATATCAACGAAGGAACAAGGGATAAATGATGAAACCCTAGTTTCACTAGAAATCTCTAATTCTCATCGATCATCATCGATCTAGTATCAATTCATCGATGGATAAGAATACGTAATCACTAGATTTCATCACATCTATAGATCCGATCGATTCCTACGAGCCTCATTTCGATTCTTGATATTTAGTTTGGAAAATCATCAAATTCTCAATTCTTGATTTTATCATTTCTTGTTATTAGATCTATATTTTCTAATTCTTGAACTTCAATTACAAATCATGAATTGTTTGTTTTCTTTTCCTTAAAAGTTTCAACTCATATAATTCGAAAGACGAACGATTACACTTTCCCTGTGGACGATCCGCACTTACTAACGCGCTACATTCGACACCGTTATTGATTGCGGTCAAAATATTTTTGGTTGTGATTTCTATACAAATTTTCTCACTACACAATCCGGAATTCATTCAATCAAATGGCGCCGTTGCCGGGGATAGTGCGCAAATTGTTCGTATTTTGAAATTTGAGTTGAAAAGTTTATTCCATCTATATTTTTTTTTAGATCTAAACTCGTACAAACCCTAATACGAGTTGTTGTGATTTGTTGCGAGGTAATATGGAAATTTTGGTGCTTGAGAACAATTTTCAGAGAAGTCCAGAGAGCTCTTGAGGTGAACAGGAACAGTGACAAAAATTTCAGTGCAGTGATCCCTTGACAAGACCGTGATTCCGCGGCACTAGCTTGCAACTGCGGCGATTCCGCGGCGTGCTGACGTCATCGCAGCGCAAAAATTTCTCTGTAACTTCCCAACTTTCTTATCCCTCTCCAAATCTGCTCCAATTAACATTTTGTGCAGGTTTCTTTGCAAATAAATCGCAGCGCCGTAAAAGCAAAAATAAATTGTGCGTGTTTTGATTTTTGGTTGTTTGTATATTAATACGGAAATTAAGGGGCACGACCAAATCCAGATTAGGTGGGGAGTTCATTACCCTTCCTAAGCCCCAAAAATCACAAACCTGCATCCGCATTACCCTCATTAACTAAAAAAGATCTAGAGATGACTCTAAGGACCGTCGCGCACACTTAGGACAAGAGAAGGCCGTGGGTAATCCATTGTTTATCCGTGTTTCTTTTGTGGTGTCTAAAGCAAGTGTGTCGAAGGCTAGTGGTTACTTAATTAGGCCCACTACTTACGTAGTTGAGAACCTCCCACTTACCTGGCACTTACCTGGCAACAGGAGAGACAAAGAGGCAGTGGAGGATTTATCCTGCGACTTGTCTTTTGGCAGTTAGGAGCGGTCTAGAGCTTTGACCTAGGCGACCACTAGATTCAAGGGTTTTGCTTGTTGCATTTGTTGTGATCGCATCATATTTTCAAAAAAATCCGTAAAATTTTCAAAACAAACACCAACACATTCATCATTTCCCCTAATTATAAGTCACGCTGCCACTTGTACTAACCCTTTTTAGTGCAAGATAGGCTGGACACGGGATTCTAGTGCCCGTTTAGTCCGCGTCCCCTGATCGACCCAAAAGTCGGTATTTCTACATTTACCTTTTCTTTACCCACCACCACACCCACATCGATAGATCCGTCTCTATCGAACTTCTTTACCACTACTCTGCCGCCGTCCGTTGGTGCGCAGAATCCACCCCGCATCTCTCTCCAAGAGAGGTGCTATCCTACTCGAGGTCCCCTTTCCACCTGTATTTCCATTCCACCAGCCAACGGGGAAAATTTTCATATTAAACCCCAATACATCAACCTTCTATCCAAATTCCACGGTCTCGAGTCTGAGGACGCATACGTGTTTATCACGAAATTTTAAAATGTATGCGCAATGATGGGTACCTCACAGCTGTCTGTGGATGCTATGCGTCTTCGTCTTCAACCATTTACCTTGTGCGATATAGCCGAGAAGTGGCTGTATAACACTACCGCACATTCCATTTCAAACTGGGAAGAGTTCGTAAAATCATTCCTTAAGAAATTCTACACACATCATAAGACAGCTCGAGTCCGTAGCGAAATATATCAATTCACCCAGCTTCCAAATGAAACATTTTCACAATGTCTTGAACGCTTTAAGGATCTGTTAGTTCAATGTCCACATCACGGAATCCCCATATGGGATCTCTGCCGAATCATATATGAGGGCATTAATCCTAATACAAGACAGACCCTTGAATCCATGTGTCAAGGCAACTTCATGACCAAAGATGATGGGGAAGCCTGGAAATTCTTAGAAAATTTCGCTGAAAAATCTTTATAGTGGGAGGTTGTGAGTCAATCGTCTAGGGCTGGCAATAACCAATCGAATGTTTCCATAGGAGTTAGAGCTGAAATTTCAGCTATGCAAAAGAAACTCGAGACTATGGAAAACAAATTTTTAGCTGCCGCCCTAAATCAAATGTCACTCTCCAAAACTGTATGTGGATGCTGTTCTGATCCATCACATCTCACGGAAGAATGTCCACTAAATTCTCCGTTTCAAGGTCATGAGCATACCAATGCCGCATTTCAAAGACCTAGAAACGATCCATTTTCTTCCACATATAATCAGGGTTGGAGGAATCACCCTAACTTTTCTTGGAACCAATCACAATCTCAAAACACCGTTCCAACCCAAAACAATTTCCAAAGGGTCCCTCCACCACAACAGCAACCACTTTCATTGAGTCAGCATCCCTTCCAATCACAAAGTTTCCAAAATCCGGTCAACACTTTTGCACCACATGAAAACTCTTTGCAATTGACCGGTACAGATAATACCTCTGCACTAGCACAAACCTTGGATACTTTCATGAAACAATCCATCCAAGGGACGGCAAGTTTGCAATCTTCCATCGAGAATGTGATGAAGATCATTGTCTCTCAAAATGAGAATATCAAATCGATGGAAGCACAAATTGCACAATTAAAAGCCGAAATGAGTGCAAGAGAGAAAGGGAAACTTCCAGCTCAACCTTTGCTTAATCCTGGCTATTCACATCATGTGGATGCAATCACCACGTTGAGATCTGGAAGAGTGCTTGACAATTACGTTGGGGAAGAGATTGATGACACTGAAAAATCTATCGATGATACCCTGGCTGAGACCTTTCCTTCCACCTCTACTTCTAATTCTAACCCAAGTTCTTCTACCCCACCACCTTCTTACGAGCCTATTCTTCGTTTCCCAAAAGGCTCCCCACCTCAGCCCACCTCTTCTATTCCTCCACAGACGATCCCCACTTCTATTATGGGATCGGGTCCACACACACTTCCTTCTCCTATGATGGACCCAGCGCTTATTGCTAAAGCACCTTATCCTAATCGGTTAAAGGCTAACAGATCGAGTCCATGTATGGAGAAGATTATGGACATGTTTAAGCAAGTTAACATCAACATCCCTCTCCTAGATGCCATCCAACAAGTTCCGTCCTATGCGAAAACTCTTAAGAACTTGTGCACTAGGAAGAGGAAGACTCAAGTGCCCAAGAAGATATTCATGGCAAAGACCGTAGACACGGCTTTCCCCCAACAATTACCGAGGAAACGTAAGGATCCTGGATATCCTACTATTTCCATTTCTATTGGGGAAAAACACATTAACCGTGCTCTACTAGATCTGGGCGCAAGTGTTAACCTGCTTCCTTTCTCAGTCTATGAGAAGTTAGGGATCGGAGAGTTGAAGCCAACCCATTGCACTCTCCAGATGGCTGACCGATCAATCACCAAACTTAGGGGTGAACTGGAGGATGTGTTAATAAAAATCGGGGAATTTATATTCCCTGTGGACTTTATTCTAATTGATACACAGCCTGTAGCGAACCCACGGAATCAAATTCCAGTGATTTTAGGTCGCCCCTTTTTGGCCACTTCCAACGCTATCATCAACTGTCGTAATGGTTCTATGAACCTATCATTCGGGAATAGGTCAATTGAGCTGAACATTTACAAGTTGGGAAGTGTACCCTTCGAACCTACCGCTCAGGTCTGTTCTGTCGACTTAATGGATGTCGACAGCAGCGAGTTTGATGATCCTCATGATACTGATCTTGACTCTTTTCATATGTTATTGTTTGACCCAACTATGTATCATACACATACGGACTCTTCCACTGAGATGTCCGGGTCAAAAACTAACACCGATTATGAACTGCTTTTAGAGTCTAAAGATCACCCCGCACTTGGTGATGACATTATTCATCGGGGTATTGATGGAACTTTTGAGGAAATCTTCGCTTATGAACTCGCATTTTTGAATGACACGGGTGTTGAGATAAATCATCTCCCAATCAATGAAATTGAACCTCAACCCCTTTTTCTGAACTGTAAAAAGAATGCGAGTAATCCATCACATTCACTGCATCGTCTCTCCAAAATGAGACGCACACACATTCTATTCCACCACTTACCCTTTCCCCACTTCTTCTTCCACCAACCCGAGCACTGCATTGATAAAATTTTTGAATGGTTGGTGTTAACCTTCGGTCTTTGCAAAGCTTGGAATCGACCACTGATTTTTGACCCCCTCATATGATTTTCAAAGATTAACATTGCTTAACTCAAGTTTGGAGGGGTATAATCGGGCTCTTGAAAAGAAAAATTTTTACATAAAATTTGGAGCCAAAAATAAGTTTGTGGGAGGATCTTCACTTAAATATTTTGCCCCCACTAATAAATTCCTCCCAAGTTTACAGGTTTTTCGAGATTTAGTAGATGGCAATAGTGAGGACACTGTTGAAAACAAGTTTGGGGGAGGTTTGTGCTTATTTTTGCATCATTTGCATATCATTTGCATAAGAACAAAACATTTTCGAAAACCCATAAAAATTTAAAAATTTCCAAAAAAATAAAAATATTTTTGTACATAAATAAGATAATAAAAGATTAGATAGTGAAAAATTACATCCATGAGATTAGAAAATTTTAAGAAAACCAAGAAAATTAGAAGTTTTCTTATACGAACTAGTAATAAGTAGTTACGAACCGTTGTCCCAAGGGTTAGTAAGATGAAAGAAGTCACTAATCTAAGGAGAAAAATAAGTCTGAAAAATAGTTTCTATTCTGGAAGCCAAACATTTTGAACGTTGATACCCTGCTATTCGCACTTACACACGTCTTGAAGCCCGGGATAGGAGAGGATACCTTGAAATGCTCGTCTTAAAGCCGATGTATGAAGGAAATAAAAAAAATTGAAGAAAATATTAAGTGGTGAGAAAAATGGACACTGGTTTTGTTATCACCAAGGGCAATAAAAAAATATATAGCGAGGGTGCCTCTTCACCTAGTTCCCTAAGGCCAACTGGTCTGGGAGTCACTGCTATACCTGAGGTGGTGCAAGATGAGGAAAATACACCAAATAAGCAAGCACATGAGTAATCGGACGGTTAGTACCTCAAGAAGTATTAACGGTCGCATGAAAATGTGTGAGCACATTTAAATATTCATTAATCAAAAAGTACTGAGGCTGATGGGCAAGAGTATGATAGCTTGAATTGAATTCTCCGGGTGTAGGGATGTCCTTTACACACACGCAGGGTGATATGATCGATGTTTGGAAGAAAGATAGGAATGAAGAATAAGACGATGTTTTATTGAGGGAGGACGTGATTTCTGACATCTTTTCATGACCATTAAGATAGGGCTCATGACAACTGAAAAGCTAGCTTAGTTGGAAACCCTAATTTTCAAGGCTTTTCATTTACAATTCTTTTCTTTAAATGTAATATTCATGATCTTCCTTTTATTATTGGATTTTATGGGTGCAATCTGCTGAAAACCCTCAGGAGACAACACTCCTCCAAGTAGGGACACCTAGAGGTTTAAAGGCTAGTTGCACGTGCTCAGTGCAATCGTGTTGCCTACGAAAGTGTGCTAGTTAGTTTTTCTCTTTCTTTATTTTCTCCTTCTCTTTTTAATAAAACAGTTCGATCGAGACGATCGAAAATAAGTTTGGGGGAATTTGATCAGTCGAAAATACTGCATTTTTAACACGACAATTTCCCTATCATTTACACTCATCTAGAAGTGTTCGGTATGCATATTGCATATATTAGCAAAACATCTCTGAAATACCAGATTGCATGTGTTAGACTTTAAAACCGTCACTTTGAGGGAAATTGACAGTTTATCATGGCATCGCATCATTCTTGTATAGCGCAACTCTTGTTTCGAGAAATTTTGCAGGAAATTGCAGGAACAGAACCAAAATTAGGAAAAGAGCTGATCAAAATTATGCCAAGTCTAAGATTGTTGATCTGGTAGCAATCTAGAAAAAAGTGTGAGAATAAACATATCATAAAAATACCAAGAATTTATCAAGAAGCAGTACTGGAAATATGAAGCAGTGTCTCCCTCACGTGACCGCGGTTCCGCGGCAGGAGCAGGCACATGCCGTGGAACCGCAGCGGTTATGCCACGTCAGCACTCCAGTTTTGTTGCATTATTCCTATCTCTGTGCCTACACTTCAGAATAATATGTCAAATTCCAGATGACCGTCGAAGCTTCTGCCAGATCAGCGAAGATCATTAAATTAAGCCTAATCATGATTAAGCTCCTAACAAACTAGTTCTAGAAGCTCCCTCCCAACAAACTACTTCTAGAAGCCTCTCTTGCTAACAAACTTTTGGAGGGAAATTCAAATTTGAAATCCTAGATCTAGGGTTTTGATGGTCTATAAAAGAGAGCCTAGATCTAAGGGTTAGGGGTAATCATTGGTTCATTAATTCATCATTTTCTCTTCATCTTCCATCCACAAGTTGAGTGACACGACTTGTGCGAAACCCTAACCCTAATTCCAATCCAAATTCAAGATCCCGAGTACCAAATCAAGCAAGAAGCCTTCAACCTTTTAGGAGCAGAGCCGATCTTCAATCGAGCAAGTGATCCAAGCCGATCCGCGACTCAAGGAGACGAGCGAAGCCAAATCGACGATCGAGTTCTTCCTCTTGTAGTTCTTGAGCGATTGTAACGAAATTGTTGATATAAATAAAAGGTGAAATTCTTTAATCTTGCTTTCTTTAAATTCTTGCATCATGATTCGATCTCAATTTGTGATTGTGGTTCTCGTTGTGATGTTTGAGTAAAACTCCGCTCGTAAAGGAGTCGAGACGATTAATAGAATGATGATGTAACAAATCTTAATACGATTCTTAAGTCCTACGAGTTTTGTAAACCCTAGCAAATTAAAGAATCGACGACCTAGTTTCGTTGCGATGCTTTCTTGATTGTGATCGCTCGAAATTAGGGATCCACGATCGATTCTTGAATTTACTAGAGGCTAGAATGTGAATGATATCAACAAAGGAACAAGGGATAAATGATGAAACCCTAGTTTCACTAGAAATCCCTAATTCCCGTCGATCATCATCGATCTAGTATCAATTCATCGATGGATAAGAATACGTAATCACTAGATTTCATCACATCTATAGATCCGATCGATTCCTACGAGCCTCATTTCGATTCTTGATATTTGGTTTGGAAAATCATCAAATTCTCAATTCTTGATTTTATCATTTCTTGTTATTAGATCTAGATTTTCTAATTCTTGAACTTCAATTACAAATCATGAATTGTTTGTTTTCTTTTCCTTAAAAGTTTCAACTCATCTAATTCGAAAGACGAACGATTACACTTTCCCTGTGGACGATCCGCACTTACTAACGCGCTACATTCGACACCGTTATTGATTGCGGTCAAAATATTTTTGGTTGTGATTTCTATACAAATTTTCTCACTACACAATCTGGAATTCTTTCAATCAAATGGCGCCGTTGCCGGGGATAGTGCGCAAATTGTTCGTATTTTGAAATTTGAGTTGAAAATTTTATTCCATATATATTTTTTTTAGATCTAAACTCGCACAAACCCTAATACGAGTTGTTGTGATTTGTTGCGAGGTAATCTGGAAATTTTGGAGCTTGAGAAAAATTTTCAGAGAAGTCCAGAGAGCTCTTGAGGTGAACAGGAACAGTGACAAAAATTTCAGTGCAGTGATCCCTTGACAAGACCGCGATTCCGCGGCACTAGCTTGCAACTTCGGCGATTCCGCGGCGTGCTGACGTCATCGCAGCGCAAAAATTTCTCTGTAACTTCCCAACTTTCTTATCTCTCTCCAAATCTGCTCCAATTAACATTTTATGCAGGTTTCTTTGCAAATAAATCGCAGCGCCGCAAAAGCAAAAATAAATTGTGCGTGTTTTGATTTTTGGTTGTTTGCATATTAATACGGAAATTAAGGGGCATGACCAAATCCAGATTAGGTGGGGAGTTCATTACCCTTCTTATGCCCCAAAAATCACAAACCTGCATCCGCATTACCCTCATTAACTAAAAAAGATCTAGAGATGACTCTAAGGACCGTCGCGCTCACTTAGGACAAGAGAAGGCCGTGGGTAATCCATTGTTTATACGCGTTTCTTTTGTGGTGTCTAAGACAAGTGTGTCGAAGGCTAGTGGTTACTTAATTAGGCCCACAACTTACGTAGTGGAGAACCTCCCACTTACCTGGCACTTACCTGACAACCCCATATCCTAACATAATTAAGATATGGTCTCTTTCCTTTCCATATCTCATATGGAGTGGTTGGCACAAATTTGGTGGGAACCATATTCAATAGGTCTGCAGCTGTCTCCAGTGCATATCCCCAAAAGGAAATAGGTAACTCAGCTGTGCTCATCATAGAGCGCACCATATCTAATAGGGTGCGATTCCTCCGTTCCGATACACTGTTGTGCTATGGTGTATATGGAGGAGTAAGCTGAGAGAGAATCCCATTATCTTTTAGATAATCTAGGAAATCATTGCTTAAGTATTCACCTCCTCGATCAGATCGAAGAATCTTAATACTTTTGCCCGTTTGGTTCTCTACTTCGTGCTTATATTCTCTGAATTTTTCAAAAGCTTCAGACTTGTGCGTATCTTGAGAGATAGTCAGTGAATGTAATGAAGTAGGAAGAACCGTTCCTGGCGTGTGTAGACGTGTGACCGCATACATTACTATGTACCAGTCTTAAGAGTTCCACAACTCTTTCTCCGTGTCCACTAAATGGAGTTTTGGTCATTTTTCCTTTGAGACATGAATGGCAAGTATCATAATATGATAATTCGAATGGATTCAAATATCCATCTTTATATAACTTAGCCAGCCATGTTGCATTGATATGACCAAGTCTACAATGCCATAAGAAGGATTCGTTCATTTCTGAACTCTTCTTCTTGTGTGTGTTTTGTATATTAAGGACTGTATTTTGATTGAGAATGAATATGCCATTATGTAATGAGCCCAATCCAATCAACTTTTGATCTAGAAAGATGTTCATAAGATTATCCTGTACTACAAAATTATATCCTTCTTTACGTAATAAAGAAACTGATATAATGTTGCACATCATGTTCGGTATATAATAGCACTCATTCAGAATCAGTGTATTACTACTTGGTAATACAAGGTGATATTCACCAACTGCTTTGGCTGCAATGCTTGCACCATTCCCTACTTGAACGGAATGATCACCTTTTCCCAGTTCTCTACCTTTACATAGCCCATGTAACAATTTACATTTGTGAGATCCCGATCCGGTATCTAATACCCAAGACGTAGTGTGAACTGAGAAACAGTTCTCAATAACTAACACACCCGAAGAAGATGCATCAGCATGCATGTTCTTTGTTTGGGCTGTATGAGAATCCAGATATTCTCCTGTTTCCTGTTTAGTCTTATTACTCTTATAAGAAAGAACGGGACCAACGATCCCCTGCTCAGTATAATAAGCGGGTTCAGTCAATACATCCATATTATTATCTTGATTATGGCCTGACATGGTCGCTACCTGGAGAGAGAGAGAAGAAAAACACTTTAGCGTATGCTCTTGCAAGATTAGATTGGTTATTATCTTATCTAATCAGGATGTCTCCCACTGTTTTTATCAAATCTTCCTTCAAACCCAAAAAGGTAAGATTAGCCGGGATTAATTACATCGTACAATTTCGTCAATCTTTCAGCCAGATCAGTGTCAGTACTTGAGGGAGGTTCCCTGTGCTTTCGCACGGACCTAATTAAAATAAACCTCATTTTCCCAAAGGCATAACCCCGTTAACACCTTTCTAGACACCTACTTGATCGGCTAATTGTCCTGTGTAAAATTCTCGCAGGAGTAACTCTTACTCGCAGTGGGTATTGGGATCCAACTATCTCATAGGAGGTATGCAATCTCATTGCCAATTTCAACACTTGAAATTCCCAATAATACTTTTACCCCTAGCGTTCTATGACCTTGACGCAGACCAACAAACCATAGTCCGCTAGTCAAGTTCAACCCGTACATTTCTTGATTGAATTAAACCCACCCGTACGACCCTTGACGCAGGCCAACAAAGTCGTACGACTACCCTGATCCAATCACATCTCATGTTACAGATAAGTACTAGTTAGTTACCGCACACTACGCCTTGACGCATGCCAACAAACGTAGTACGTATACTAAATAGTCTTTATCTGAAATGACGGAGGGCTACATAGGTTTTTCAGAAAAACCATGAGCATAATGAACTTGATATCGTTGTAGAAACAAGTGATTTTGAAAATGAGTGTTTTTTAGGCTTTTCTAGTTTCGCTAAAGAGGTCACTCCCGCTGAAGGGATCTCGGCTCTTTCCCTATCGAATAAGGTGCAGGGTAGATCATATATACCGCTGTGCAAAGCAAGAACTATATAAGCTGTCAAAAACTAAACCGCGAGTTTGTAGCATCTGCCAGTTTCGCTAAAGAGGTCACTCCCGGTGAAGGGATCTCGGCTCTTTCCTCATCGAATAAGGTGCAGAGTATATCATATATACCGCTATGCAAAGCAAAACTGTAGCTACATTTTTTATAAAGTTTTGATTCTACAACATCTTTCAGGTTTCTTTTCTTTTATTAATCTCATTAATATATCCTATCAGCTTATGCTTCCTAAGCATCACAGTAGAAACGAAAAGCAGTAATATTTATATATCAGCATATATATATATATATATATATATATATATAAGCATTTATCTCAAGCAGTAATATGATCTCATCACAGAACATTGCAGCAGAAGAACATATATGAAATATTGGATATACTAGGATGTCCGTGTTTTAATACGAGCCTGTATAAAACACGGATTCCACGGTCGCGATGAATAGCTAAACCCACATCCCTAGACCCCTACGAGAGCGGCAAGTAACACTGCCAATTCTAGGGTTAGGAGACCCGGTCTCGACTCCTCGAGATGGCCTCCCACTGGACCCTAGAACCCGGCTACTTGTGCTCCCCTCCTTGGGTCTACCTAATGCGGAAAAGTAAATAATATACACTGGTGACATCAACCTCATCCCGGAAGTGCCCCAATAAAAGAATATTACATACAAATGAATTTTACATGAATGAAAATAAAAACTCTCATCTCACATAAAACCCCCGGCTATTCAGAACACGACGATCCAATATAATATATCACAGCAACACATAATATCTCATATCATCAACGTAAGTAAGTATGCATACACCGATCATCGTTGATGTATAGCAACGAAAACCGGCAATACAACTATATACTACACTTACGGTCACAGAAAAGAAATTATAAAACTACAACATTTGGAATCCACAATCTCTTTAGACATCGTAAATCTGAAATATCACATACTTCGCATTTCATGCCTAACTATATGAATTCCACATATTGTATCACATTCCAGATAAATAGACAATATTAAACTTTCCGATCGAATAATCAAATACCCAAGATTTCCTAAATAGCTTAACACTTGAGCGGAGTTCAAAAAATCCCAGAATATGACACAGTACCAATGTTCCAGTCGTAGAAGGGTCAAGCCAACGCCACACATGTGGCACGCCGTACTGCCCCAAACCCTAAGGTTTAGAGGCAGTTCAGACGGTCACATAATCGAGTTAAGGTTTGTGTTCTTCTAGAGGGTTCACCGTGTTACTTGCACGTTTTTCCGAAAGATTTAAACTCAAGAAAAATTCAACACTTGAAAGTTTTTCGTGCCGAGAAATAGTGAGTTAATAATATCCTTTCGAACATTTTAACAGTTTCTAAATTATCCGGAAAACAGAACGAAATTAAACTTTCCGATCGAATCAACGAATTCAAAATAATCTCCAGAACACTCAACACTTGAGTCAGATTAAAAATACCTAGAAATATATAGAAACAGCAACGGACATTACTGTACAAATACGTGTCCCCAATTCACTTCTTTGGCCGCGGAACCGCCGCGGCAAGCATGTTCTTGCCGCGGTTCCACGGCTCTTTGAGTTCCTTGGGGGCTCATGTTTTAGGGTTATCCTTAGAATTCCCTGCTGATTTTTTAAAGTATTTTTAATGCAGAAAAAAACACATTTTTACAAAATTTCCAGAGAGAGGGTCAATTTCGACGTATCGGGGTTCGATCGGACTTTTAACTTCGTATACACGTCGCCAAAATGCTCTAGCTAGGCTTTGATACCACTGTAGAGTTCCTAGCCACTCATACAAGGGTCTATAAGGCATCAACCATGCCTGATTTAAAAATTAGACGTGCCAAAACAACCCAAAGCCGGGATCTTTGCTAGATTATTAGGGTTTAATTTGCAAGTAAACATCTTTACAACTAAGAGTGTGGGATTACAACCTTTGTATTCCGCTCATTCGCTTCATAAGCTCTGAGTAGAAGTCCTTTCGCTGCGATCCACGATCTCCTGGACTCAAGAGAGGCTCCACAACTCGAATGATCCGTGGTAGCTTGTAGTCTTCCTTTTCTCCGATGATCTACCTCGAAATTTTATAACTCAAGCTCTCTCTCTCTAATGAGGTGAACACCCTAATCTAATTGGCTAGATTAGATGAGGATGATGGAGTAGTATTTGTGCTATCTTTTTATATCAAATTCTCACTTTAATTCATCACCTAAAGAAAACCTAGAAAGCTTTCTTAAAGCTCAAGGAAGAAAAAGAAGGAAAATCCTTTTGTGATGAATAATGAAAAAAATATCATCATGATTAATAATGCAACCATGGTTTAATATGAAGAGGCTAACTCATGTAGAGACTTAACCTAGGGTGAAGGGTTTGGGTTGGGTTAGAAATATCTAGCAAAAATATCAAACAAAATATCATTGCTAGAAACAAAGTAAAACCTTCTAGAAGTATCAAGAAAGAACTAACCCAAATCAAACCCAAACCTTGTTTAATCTCCACTAAACATATTGCATTAGTAATCATATCATGTTACAATATTATATATCACATATATAATATATATTTGTAACAAAAGAAAATAATACAATTAACATATATCGCATATATATCAATGTATTATCCGGTGAGAAAGTGAATTAATAAAGCGAGCCAATATTAGATAATGTAATGTAATATATCACATATATAATTATACGTTAAATTATCGAATCAACACTTGATCCGACAATCCAGCTATATCGAATATAACCGACTAATATATCATGTTCCGATTCATTGAATCAACACTTGATCCGATGACCGGGCTCATATCAAAGTATCGCGAGAATATAACACGGTATCTCATATCGCATTATCTTCGGTCTCACATATGTACCCCTACTCCGTTATGCCTGAGTCAAGAAACCTCTGTGTAGGACTCTAAAGAATCGTCAATACGCCGGCAGTAGTTGATGATCATATCAAACACCCACAAGCTGCAAGCGGTCAGCTAAACGTAACAGCCACCCAGGTATTGAGCAATCAGAAGATCAACAAGCAACCCTGTACATTCTCCTGTGAATCCAATCATTAACACTCCCGTACAGTCCGGTCTCTATGTCTGATATGTTGCATATCTAGTCTAGGGGTGGTATACGTCAGACCCCAGTAACCGATAAGTCATGTCGATGTAAGGCTCATAACAGGTCGAGAAACTACTGATAACACTTACCAGTAAATCTCTATATCATCCCTGGCCAGGGACTTCCAGTTATAGACAATCGAACACAGCACAACATCAACTCCCTATACCGGGAGAGACGAATTCCCTCCTATCGCTCATTGCCTCCATGTGATTCGGGACTGCACCCAAAAGCCACCGTTTTGCACGCCCTCTTGGACGTGGTAAGGTGGAAATCAAAGCACAGTGGGAATCATACAAGACTCTATGACGATCTCGGGTCTACAGACTACCCTGTACTAGTGTTACCAGAGAACTGCCATCTGACGTGAGGTATATCACCATCTGAGAGTTCTCGGCGAGTCCATCCAGTGTACCCAGTCTCCACTGAGCACCCGTACACCATCCTTGATGTCAAACACCGATGGATATGGGATCATCCATCGCCCATCATATGGGTCAAGATGCGTATACGCTAGTCTACTCTGGTGTATCGATGCCCTGTCTCGACACACCCTCGACTAGGAACAGTTATAAGATGTACTCATCGACTACCATGGCCCCACTAGTATGATCTCATCATAGTCCCAGTAGTCGAGTACATATCCTAAGGGCTTTATCAACATGTGAGAGTAAGACAGTAAACTAATATAAGTCAACATGTTAAGATAAAGTGAAACCAAATAGCATACTATCATGACAAGCAAGATAGTCCTCTCTATATATATCCAAGCATCCATTATAATATACATCATATGTTCAACAATGGCCTCTAGGGTATATACATAACTAACAAAAGCCACAACTCTTTTGTTATCATAATACAAAGGTATTGGATGCTCAATGGATGGAACCACACCAAGTTTTGCAATGAACTTCTTCATCCAGACAGCCTATTTGGCAGCATCATTGGCAGCGATGTATTCAGCCTCCATCGTCGAGTCTGCCACAGTATGTTGCTTGGAACTCTTCCACTATACCGCCCCTCTATTAAGAGTAAAGACAAAATCCGAGACCGACTTACTATCGTCCTTATCACTCTGGAAGCTCGAATCGGTATAGGACTCCACCTGGAGTTCTCCGTTACCATACACCAAGAACATATCTTTAGTCCTTCTCAAGTACTTAAGAATGTTTTTCATAGTTGTCCAGTGCTTCTCCCCAGGATCTTATTGTTAGTTATATGTATGCCCTAGAGGCCATTACTATACATAGGATGTATATTGTAGTGGATGCTGGGACATATATAGGGAGGACTTTCTTGCTCGACATGATAGTATGCTATCTGGTTGATCTTTACCTTAACGTGTACACTGATTGTCTCTCTGTTACATGTTGGTAAAGCCCTTAGGATGTGTACTTGACTACCTGGATTATGATGCGGATCATACTAGTGGGGACATGGTAGTCTATAAGTACATCCTTCAAAGTCCCTAGTCGTGGGTGTATCGAGACGGGGCATCGATATACCAGAGTAGACTAGCGTATACCTTCTCGACCCATACAGATGGGCGATGGATGATCCCATATCCATCGGTGTTTGACATCAGAGATGATATACGGGTGCTCAGTAGAGACTGGGTACACTGGACGGACTCGCCGAGAACTCCCAGATGGTATTATACTTCACGTCAGATGGCAGTTCTCTGGTGACACTGGTACAGAGTAGTCTGTTGACCCGAGATCGTCATAGAGTCTTGTGTGGTTCCCACTGTGCTTTGATTTCCATCTTACCACGTCCAAGAGGGCGTGCAAAACGGTGGTTTTTGGGTACAGTCCCGAGTCACATGGAGGCAATGAGCGATAGGAGGGGATTCGTCTCTGCCGGTATAGGGGGTTGATGTTGCGCTGTGTTCGATTGGCTATAACAGGAAATCCCTGGCCAGGGTTGCTGAGATTTACTGGTAAGTGTTACCAGTAGTTTCTCGAACAGTTATAGACCTCATATCGACACGACTTATCGAGCTATTGGGGTCTGACGTTTACCACCCCTAGGCGAGATATGCGACATATCAGACGATCAGACCGGACTGTACGGTAGTGTTACTGGTTGGATTCACTGGAGTGTGAGCGGGCTTGCTCGTCGATCTTCAGATCGCTCAATACCCGGGTGGCCGTTACGTTTAGCAGACCGCTTGCGGCTTGTGGGTGTTTGATATGATCATCATCTGCTGCCGGCGTATTGACGAGTCTTTAGAGTCCTACACAGAGGTTTCCTGGCTCAAGCAAAACGAAATAGGAGCGCATATGAGATATGTGCGGGACCGAGAATAATACGAGTATGTGATACTGTATTCGATTCTCGCGATGTGACATTGATCGGTTATATGCGATATAGCCGGGTTATCGGATCAAGTGTTGATTCGATAAGATGTTACTAATGATACCAGTCGGTTATGTGCGTCATGACCGGATCGTTAAATCAAGTGTTGATTTAATGATTTAATGCATAATTATATATTTGATATATTACTTTGCATTAACTAGTATCGGTTCACTTTAAATGGATTTTCTCGCTCGGTTGTGCACATTGTATATTCGATATATTTTCGTGCACTTCATTGTATCATGTTTGATGATACATGTTTAACTATAGTTAAGTGTAATGGATTAAGCCATGGTTAAACTAATGATTAGGGTTTTCTTTTCTTACTTATTTATTTATTTATTTAGAATAGATAAGAAAAGAATGGTTGCTAATTTTGGAGTTTAGTTGAAGTTTCATGAAGCTTTGACTTTGTAACCATTCTTGTCTTCATCTTTAACCCTAACCATTAATCTAACCTTAGTTAATTCTCTACACTTGACCATGGTTTAGATTATGATAAGTTTTGATTTTTCCTTTCATTTTAAATAACTTATCATATATCATTTTCTTCTTCTTCTTTCTTGAACTCAAGAAGAAAACCTTGAGGTCATCAATGGTGATTGATGATAAAGAGTGAGAAATCCAATTCTAAAGTCTACCCACTTCCTATTTCTTCATCCTCTACCTCTTGCCAAGTAGTAGAGTGTGTTTCCTTCACAAGTTTTTAGGGCTTGGTGAAGGTGGAGCTTGATTTAGCGATGCCTCGACGTAGATCATCTTCGGCATGGACATCGACGACCTAGCTCGCTTTTTCTCCGACGAAGCCGACTCTAGAGCCCGGATTCCTTTTGGACAGCGGAGACAACTTCGTTGCGGAGCTAAGGAGGTGGAGCACCGTATCTACAAAGGTTGTATTTCCGATATCCCATTAGTTAAGTTGTTAACTAGATTGTTTTTCGCCTAGATTTCTAGCCAACGGTCCGTATTAGGGTTTCTCGGCACCTAGATTTTTTGAAATTGGCATGGTTGATGCCTTGTGAGACCTCATTAGGGTGCCTAGGAACCCTACACTTATTGTTACCTACTTACCACACTAAGTGCGTAAGCTACATCCGGTCTAGTACACAACATCGCGTACATGATTGACCCAACTGCAGAAGCATAGGGTATCCCTTGCATGCGAGCCCTTTCAAAATCAGTCTTGGGAGACATCTCTTTGGAGAGAGCGATTCCTGAGCAAGCGGATAAATTACCACGCTTAGAATCTTCCATACTAAACCTCTTTAGTATGGTGTCTATGTACCTGAATTGGGAGAATCCCAACATCCTCTTAGATCTATCTTTATAGATCTTAATCCCAAGGATGTAGGACGCATCTCCTGGATCTTTCATTGAGAACTTTTGTGATAAGAAGATCTTGACCGAGTGTAGCATAGGAACATCATTTCCTATCAAGAGTATGTCATCCACGTACAATACGAGTAAGACAACCTTACTCTCTACCGCCTTCTTGTATATACAAGGTTCATCTACGTTTATGATGAAGTCAAACTCTTTGATTACCACATAAAAACAGATGTTCTAGCTCCGTGATGCCTGCTTTAATCCATAGATTGAGTTAAGCAGCTTGCATACTTTTCTGCTGCTTCCATTGTCTATGAAGCCCTCTGGCTGTGTCATGTACACGCTCTCTTCTAAATCACCATTTTGAAAAGCGGTCTTGACGCCCATCTACCAGATTTCGTAGTTATGGTATGCAGCAATGGCAAGTAGGATACTGATGGACTTAAGCATAGCGACTGGAGAAAAAGTTTCATCATAATCGACACCTGGTCATTGACGAAAACCTTTTGCTTCAAGTCTAGCTTTGAAGGTCTCAACCTTTTCATCTACACCAAGTTTCTTCTTAAAGATCCACTTGCTCCCGATGGGTTTTACCCCTTCAGGAGCAACTTCCAATGTCCATACTTTGTTGGTGTACATGGATTCCATCTCAGATTGCATAGCATCCAGCTATTTCACAAGTCTCCACTTGTGATGGTCTGCTCAAAACTAGTTGGGTCATCATCTTCCATGATGCAACCCTCGCTCCCACCGTCAATGAGAAAACCGTAGTATCTCTCAGGTGGATAAGGAACCGTACTAGATCTGCGTAGTGGCCGAGGTTCGTCGGGGACTATTGAATTCTCCGGTTCCACTAAATCATCAGTTGTAGTTTGTGTAGGTGGAACTTCTTCCAGTTCTATCTCATTGCCACTAATTTCTTTCACAAGAAATTCCTTTTCTAAAAAGGTGGCATGCTGCGCAACAAACACCTTTTGTTCCTCACTATGGTCGAATAGATATCTATGTGAATTCTTTGGATATCCCACAAACTTGCAAAGAACTGTTCGTGTCTCTAGTTTGTCCGGATTCTGTTTTTTAACATAGGCCGGACAACCCCATATCTTAACTCGTTTAAGATATGGTCTCTTTCCACTCCATATCTCATATGGTGTTTTAGGCACTGATTTTGATGGAACTTGATTCAATAGGTATGCGACTGTCTCAAGTGCATAACCCCATAAAGAGATAGGTAATTCAACATTACTCATCATAGAGCGCACCATATCTAATAGGGTGTGATTTCTCCGCTTCGAAACTCCATTGTGTTGCGGTATATACTGAGGAGTAAGCTGAGAGAGAATCCTATTCTCTTTTATATAGTCACAGAATTTTGTGCTCAAGTATTCTCCTACTCAATCAGGTCGAAGGATTTTAATACTTTTACCCGTCTGGTTCTCGACTTCACACTTATATTCCTTGAATTTCTCAAAAGTTTCAGATTTGTGTTTCAACAAGAACACATGTCCGAATCTTGAGAGATCAACGGTGAATGTAATAAAGTACGAGGAACCATTCTTGGCATGCGTAGACATAGGACCACATACATCATTATGTATTAGTCCCAAGAGTTCAGTAGCTCTTTCTCCGTGTCCAGTAAACAGAGTTTTGGTCATCTTACCCTTGAGACATGACTGTCAAGTTTCATAAGATGTAAATTCAAACCGATTTAAATATCCATCTTTGTACAACTTCGTTAGTCTTGTCACATTGATATGACCAAGTCTACAATGCCACAAGAAGGATTCATTCATTTCTGAACGTTTCCTATTGTGTGTGTTCTGTATGTTTAGAACTGTGGTTTAATTTAGAATGTATATACCGTTATACAACGTACCAAACCCAATCAACACTTGATTTAAGAAAATGTTCATAACATTTTTCTCTAGTACATAGTTATTTCCTTCTTTATCTAATAATGAAATTGATATTATATTGCACATCATTTTTGGTACGAAGTCGTCCAGAATCAATGTATTACCATTCGGTAATATAAGGTGATATTCGCCAACTGCTTTGGCAGTAACAATTGCACCATTCCCTACTACTAGAGTTTTATCACCCTTTCCCAGTTCTCTACTTCATCTTAACCTATGTAACATATTACAAACGTGGGATCCTGATTCAGTATCAAATACCCAGGACGTAGAGCATACTGAGAAACAGTTCTCGGTAACGAACACACCCGAAGAAGATGCATCATCATGCTCTTTCTTCGTTCAGGTTGCATGGAAATCCGTATATTCCCTTATTCCTTATTCAGACTTATGATAATCATAAGATAGAGCAGAACCAACGTTCTCCCGCTCAGTATAATAAGCGGGTTCGGTCAATACTTCCATATTATTATCTTGATTAAGGTATGTCATGGTCGCTACCTATAGAGAGAGAGAGAGAGAGAAGAAAACACTTTAGTGTGCGCTCTTATAAGATTAGATTAGTTATTATCTTATCTAATCAGGATAGCTCCCACTGTTTTTATCAAATCTTCCTTCAAACCCTAAAAGGTAAGACTAGCCGGAATTAATTACACCCTATAAGTTCGCCAATCGGTCAGCCAGGCAGGTATTGGTACTCCGAGGGAGTCTCCCCGTGCTTTCGCATGGAACTAATTAGATAATCTCGTTTCCGCAGGGGTATAACCCCATTAACACTTTTCTTAGACACCTACTGGATTAACTAATTGTAAAGTGAAAAACTCTCCCAGGAGTAACTCTTACTCGTAGTGGGTATTGGGATCCAACTATCTCATAGAAGATATGCAATCTCATTGCAAATTTCAACACTTGAAATTCCCAATATCCGTTTTTACCCCAAGCGGTTTATGACCTTGATAAGGTCAACAAACCATAAACCGCAAGTCAAGTCCAACCCGTTCATTTCATGATTGAATTAAACCCACCCGCACGACCCTTGACAAGGTCAACAAAGCCGTATGACTACCCTAATCCAATCGCATCATATGCAGCAGATAAGCACTAATCAGCTACCATACACTACGCCTTGAAAAGGTCAATAAACGCAGCAAGAATACTGAATATTACTTATCTGAAATGACGGAGGGCTACGAATGGGTTTTAAGAAAACCTTTAGAGTAATGAACTTGATATCATTGTAGAATCGAGTGATTTGAAAGTGAGTGGTTTAATCTCTGCTTTTAAAATCGAGTAGTTTTCATAACAAACCTAGTGGGTTGTAGCATTTGCTAGCTTTTACTAAAGACATCATTCCCGGTGAAGGGATTTCGCCTCTTTCATCATCGAATGAGGTGCTAGATATCCATAAAAGAATACCACTATGCAAAGCAATAACTTGAGCTACCTTTTGGAAAAATTTGATTCTACAACATCTTTTAGCTTTCTTTTCTTTCATTAATCTCATTAATGACGTCCCATCATTTATGTTTCCTAAACATCACAGAAGAAACGAAAATAGAACGTACGCTTATGCCATCCGCATTCGTCACGGGGCCCCGTCAAATACCGTTAGGTTACTTAACTAACGGCAGAGCGGGGACAAGACTAGTGAGGGTACAAAACATAAGCAACATTTATTATATATATCATTCGTCTTAGGCAGCTATATGATCACATCACAGAACTCAGGCAGCAGAAGTCAACATATGAAATATTGGATATACTAGGAGGTCCGTGTTTTAAATACAGTCAGTAATGAAAAACACGGATTCCACGGTCGTAATGAATAATTGTGTCACGACCCAAAGTTTGGATGTGACCGGCACTTAGATTGTATAACATCTAAAGATATATACACAAACCGAGTAAGCCGAAACCAAGATCAAAATCCTTTTTGCAGAATTCTTTATAAAAATTTAGTTTTTAAGCAAAAATCACAGTTGTTATGAAATTAATAACAAATATAAAGTGTTAACTTTGGTTGCATCCTTAGTTGGGATCAACAAAATACAACAGCGGAATAAAAATTACAACCTATATGAGACCACTAGAATCACAGATATAATTAAAAGAAATATCCACTAAAGTACCAACGATCTCACCGGTCAACTAATACACATATAATCATCTCTCGTTCTAATTCATAGTACAAGGTTTGATGGAGATTTTTCTAGATACCATGATACAATATCAAAATAGAAGGTCGCTACATATGTAACCCACCTATCAAAAGATGCGGTAAAAGCTGCAAAAGTGGATCTACACCGCCACTAACCGTCCACTCTACCCCCGCAAGGAACTGTGGCACAACGGGAGTGAGTTGCCAACTCAGTGAATATAAATAACATATAACGGTAAATAATGTAAATATGACGATCACAACTAACTGAAATGAGAGCAAATAGGATATACGATAGTATATGGAAAGCATGAATCTATACTACAAATCAGATAACCAAAACTGAAATCTCATCATTTAGTATCAACAAATTTAATCTTTCCGTGTCCATCATCGACACAAAACTTCCATTTCTCTCAGACATCATTCCTCGAACGATCCTGTAATCAACAAAGTCCACCATGTATCCAACTGTTTCACCACCGACTCAGTCTGGATAAAACTGTAAATCCGTAACCGTATACCTACCGACTCGGTTCGAAATAAAACTAAAAATCCATAACCGTATACCCACCGACTCGGTTCGGAATAAACTCAAATGAAAAAAACATCTCCTTGTGGACATGTCACATAAATCATGAAATCACTGGATATATGTAACAGTACAGAAAAACTCAAACCATAAATTCTCAATAATATAAAACTGCCTATATCAACTTAGAATACTCGGATGATAAATATGATGTCATTTATGCAAGTTACCACTAATGTTAATAATTTAGGTATGATAGGAATCATTTTTAACAAGATAAATATTTAGTGTAAAAGTGACATGTTAATATCGACGAGGTGTAGTGTAACATGTAAAGATGTACACGTGCGGCATAACTCGTCAATAATTGTGCAGTGTTCTAACGACTAAAGTGAGGTACATGTAGATATGAATGCATATTATCATTTTAGCAAACAAAAGTAAAGCATTTATTTAAATAAAAGTACGAGCGTTACACGCCATCTTTACAAAATTCGCCGGTAGATATTTAGTCTACTCACAGGAAAAACATCGTATCTACTCAGGAATCGCCAATCCTTTTCCTTTCCTCGCCGCCTCCGAAACTCCTAAACTCAAATCTAATATTAAATTTAACTTGTATAAGAAAACGGCTACATTCCGATACGATAGAATCAAGAAATACAAGTTGTACGTGATAACAACACTACGTACAACATTAGCTAACAATCTAACACTCATCCTCACTGAATTTGAACCCAACTCTGCATCGCGACAGAAAACAGACCGCGATACGTTTTTAACCGTGTCGTATTTTGGGTTTTTAGATACCTTTTCCGACATTAGCGTTCAGATTTCCTATACAGTTAAATTAACTTATTTAAACAGTACCAAAATGATCAAAACTCTACACATAAACCTACCCAACAAGCCAAAACACCCTAGCTCCCTATAAATCTGGCGATGCCGGAATTTCCCTATTGGTCGCCGGCCCAAAACCGAGCCCTCTGGTTAGTTTCTTATGGTTTGCTTTAGGTTCAACATACATCATTTAGACCTTATTTAGTTAAGTAAATTTTTCTCTAAATTACAGCAGATTCAAACAGAGCCTAGTTTTAACTAAAATATGAAATTATAGAAAATTTTCATTTCAATTTAAACTAGTTACAGAATCTAAATTCCTACCGTGGTTAAGGATTTTACCTTCAAGTAATTTGCTGGAAGAACACCTACCAAGATGCACAAGCTCCTAGTCCCAACTTGATGATGATGAAATCCTAGACTTAGCTCTTCTCCTTTCTCTTGTTCTTCTATGTTTGTTCTTGTTTTCTTTTTCTTTCTTCAAAATTTCAGAATTTAAACTAGCTAAATGATCTGAACATGAGTTATATATGACAAAAAGAAAGAATAAGGTGAATGAGGAGGTGTCATCAAGTAAGATGTGGTGGTTTCATGCAAGGAGGAGGTGTGGTGAAGGTGTGTGCGTGCAAGAATGATGTGAAATTTATATTTCTTTTCTGATTTGAATTATCCTTTGATTTTATTCTGAACTAAATCTTAGTTAAACCTTTTTCCATTTACACCCATTAACAAAACTCAATTTGCACAATATCCTAAACTTGTATAAAACCCCTCACAATTTATGTTATTATATAACACCCTTTTTTATTAAAACGAAGCTAAAATTCTCACTAAAACCTTTATAACTTATTTATGTTACATATTAAAATTTTAATTTAATTTATTTTACATACTACTTGTAAAAATGTTTTATTTAGTTTTGATAACTTTTTAATTTGGCATTTTATTATTTAATTAATTAATTTTATTTATTTCTAAATTTTTTGAATGTTACAATATCCCCCCCTTAAGAAAATTCGGTCCCCGAATTTAAAACTTAACTAAACATACCTTCAAAACGATGTGGAAATTTCTTTCGCATCGCATTCTCGGTCTCCCAAGTAATCTCCTCGCGATTCTTTCCTTGCCAAAGAACCTTTATAGACGGAAGTACCCTTGATCTTAGTTTCTTTGCCTGCCTATCTAGTATAGCGACTAGCCGCACTGTGTAGGATAAATCCGGCTCAAGCTGTAAAGTCTGATACTGGATCGTGTGAGAAGGATCATGAAGATACTTGCGAAGTATCGAAACGTGAAACACCGGATGCACATCGGGAAATCTCGGTGGAAGTGCTAAACGATAAGCTACAGCACTTACTCTCTCTAGAATCTCATAAAGTCCGACATATCTGGGGCTGAGCTTCCCATTCTTCCCGAAGCGCATCATACCTTTCATCGGAGATACCCGAAGAAACACATGATCTCCCACTTGAAACTCGAGTTTACGACGTCGTCGATCTGCATATGATTTCTGTCTGCACTGGGCCGCCCTCATTCTGTCCCGTATCAGTTGAATCTTTTCTGTAGTCTCCTGTACTATCTGCGGTCCAAAAATTCTACTCTCGCTCAGTTCCGTCCAGCAAACGGGTGATCGACATTTCCTCCCATACAAAGCTTTAAAGGGTGCCATCTGGATCGTCTCTTGAAAACTGTTGTTGTACGAAAATTCTATCAAAGGTAGGTGACGATCCCAACTACCACCAAAATCAAGGCTGCAAGCGCGAAGCATATCCTCTAAAGTCTGAGTGGTCCGCTCTGACTGACCATCGTCTGTGGGTGGAAAGCTGTACTAAAACTCAATTGTATACCGAGAGCTTCTTGAAGTTTCTGCCATAGCCTGCTAGTAAACTGGGTACCCCGATCTTTTACTGTGCACGTCGGAACTCCATGCAATCGTACAATCTCATCGATATAAATCTTAGCATACTGTGCAAACCCATACGTCGTCTTCACCGGAAGAAAGTGAGCTGCCTTTATCAATCTATCTACAATCACCCAAATGGAACCATACCCTCTGCTAGTCCTGGGTAGACCCACAACGAAATCCATAGAAATCTGTTCCCATTTCCACTCTGGAATGGGCAAGGGCTGCAACTCTCCGGCTGGCCTCTGGTGTTCTTCCTTGACTTGCTGACAAGTCAAGCATCTCGAAACAAACTCCGCAACATCCCTTTTCATTCCTTCCTACCAATAAACATCTTTCAGATCATGATACATCTTGGTGGAACCAGGATGAATACTGTATACTGATCTATGGGCCTCCTTTAAGATCTCATGTCTCAATCCGTCAGAATCTGGTACACAAAGACAAGTCCCAAAGCGTAATACTCCATGATCATCAATCACAAACTCCGACTCCCTGCCCTGCCTAACCTGATCCATAATCTCTGATATACGAGCATCTGCGGGCTGTGTCTCTCGAATACGATCCAATAACTGAGGTCGGGTGCGAACATGTGCTAGCTGTCCTCCTATCGGGGTGAACTCAAACTGTATACGACTATCATATAAAATCCGCCAGTCTGTAGAAGACTGTCTCTGTAAGGTGCGCAAATGAGATAAGCTACCTCCAGGTCTCCGACTCAAAGCATCTGCTACAACATTCGCTTTACCTGGATGATACAAGATCTCACAATCGTAATCTTTCACTAGTTCCATCCATCTATGCTGCCTTAGGTTCAGATCCCTCTGGTGAAAAATATACTTCAAACTCTTATGATCTGTGAAGATTTGGCAGGACTCTCCGTACAAATAATGTCTCCAAATCTTCAATGCGAATACCACAGCAGCCATCTCTAGATCATGAGTGGGGTAGTTCTGTTCGTGCCTCTTCAACTATCGAGAAGCATAAACTACAACCCTGCCGTGTTGCATCAACACACAGCCTAAACCCACTCTAGAGGCATCACAATACACAACAAAGCCACTTGACCCAGAAGGTAACGATAATACAGGTGCAGTCGTCAAGCGAGTCTTCAACTGCTGGAAACTCTGCTCACATGCATCTGTCCACAGAAATGGAACCTCCTTCCTAGTCAATCCGTTCAACGGTGCAGCTATCTGAGAGAAATCCTGTACAAAGCGTCGGTAATAACCTGCCAGACCTAAGAAACTGCGAATCTTTGTAACTGACACAGGTCCGGGCCAGTGCTGCACTACTTCGATTTTCTTTGGGTCCACACGTATACCTTCTCTCGTAACCACGTGACCCAAGAAATCCACAGTATCTAGCTAGAAAGCACACTTGGAGAATTTTGCAAACAGCTGATGCTCTTTCAAGGTCTGTAACGTGATACGCAAATGCTGCTTGTGCTCCTCTCGGCTCCGGGAATAAACGAGAATGTCATCAATAAATACTATAATAAACTGATCAATGAAGGGCCTTAAGATACGGTTCATCATATCCATAAAAGCTGCAGGGGCGTTGGTGGGTCCGAACGACATCACCAGGAACTCATAGTGTCTATATCTTGTGCGAAACGCGGTCTTCGGAATATTGTCTTTCCGAACCCTCAACTGGTGATACCCTGACCGCAAATCAATCTTCGAGAAGTAGCCAACACCTTGCAACTGATCGAACAAGTCATCGATACGAGGTAGTGGATACCTATTTAGCACAGTGACGCGATTCAGCTGTCGGTAGTCGATGCACAGTCTCATACTACCATCCTTCTTCTTTACAAATAAGACAGGAGTTCCCCACGGCGATACACTGGGACGAACTAGTCCTCTATCTAATAATTCTTGCAATTGGTTTTTGAGTTCCTTCGACTCCGTCGGGGCCATCCGATAAGGTGGTATAGAAATAGGCCCCGCACCCGGAATCAAGTCAATACAAAATTCAATATCGCGATCAGGCGGTAGTCCTGGTAACTCAGCAGGAAACACATCCGGAAATTCTCGTGCGATCGGAACCTGGTCCTATGGAATCTCAGCGACTCCTAAGTCCTGAACAAATGCCAAGAACCCATGGCAACCCTTCTTCAAGAGTCGTCCCGTACAAATAGTAGAAATCATGTTGGCAGGAGTTATATTACAGTCCCCCTGCACAACAAAGATTGGTTCACCTGGAAAACAAAATCTAATCGCTTTCCCCCGACAATCTACAGAGGCATGACAAGCGGCCAACCAATCCATACCGAGAAGTATATCAAAATCTAACATATGCAGGAGAATCAGATCAACTAGCGAATCTCTATCACCAATATGCACAGAACATGATCTGAATACGTGTCAAGCTATAAAAGAATCTCCCACCGGAATAATCACCACTAATGGTAACTCTAACAACAATGACTCTTTCCCCAAAAAAAGTGCAAAGCGTCAAGATACATAAGAATGTGTAGAACCGGGATCAAATAAAATATGGGCTTCTAAGGAACATACTATAAGAGTACCTATCATAATTGCATTTGATGCCTGGGCATCCTGTGGAGTTAGCGCAAAAACCCATGCCAGGCCCCTGCCCGCATCCTGTCGTCCTCTACCTCTATCTCCTCGACCTCTCCGAGATCGTCCTGCAAAGCCTCGACCTCGTGGTACAACTGTCTGGCATGTAGGGCCAACTGGGGAGGAAGTAAAGCCATTGGCGTAGAAGGTGGAGGGAGTAAAGCAACCTGTGGAGTAACAGTCCTGCTATAACGTGTACACCCTCTAGCCGTATACTCTGGAAGCCCGCAATTATAACATGTAAGTGGGGTCCCCTGATCATCGGGGTATGAATTAAACATCTGTCCCTGGGTCTAACCTCGTCCGAAACTGTGGCCTGGAGTATATCTGCCTCTACCTCTGCCAAACTGCCTAGTCATTGGCCCAATCGGTCTACTCCTCTTTGGCTCCTGAACAACCACTGCCTTGCTCAATCGCTCCTCCACTCGTATCACTGCATCCATGGCCTGCGCATACATATCAAAATGCTGGGTGCCTATAGCCAGATACAACTGCGTGTCCAGACTCCTTAGGAATCTCTTCACCCGAAGCTCCTCCGTATGAACTAAATATGGAGAATAGCACGACAACTGGGTGAATCGTAAATCATAATCTGCTACCGACATACTTGCCGATTTCCTCAATGCTTCAAAACTGCTAGCTCTAGCGGCCCTCACACTCTATGGAAGAAATCTGGCAAGAAAGACCTCAGAAAACTCGGTCCACAACATCGAAGGAAGACCCGTAGCTCGCCCTCTCTCCATCGACTCACACCACTCCTGTGCAAGTCCCTCTAAACGAAAGCTAGTCAGCTCAACTGACCTGGCATCAGAACATCGCAATGATCTACCAATCCTCGTCATCCTATCAAGAAAGGACTGAGGATCCTCCGCTACATCGGTCCCTGTAAATACCGGAGTTCTCAATCTCATAAACTCTGCAAGCGATACCTCCGTCACTCTCGTATCTACAAGTGCTACCGTCTGCGTGAGCTGTACCTTGGACTCTACCACGGTTGGTACTGGATCCTGTCTCAGTACTCGAGTGGCTTCAGCTAACTGTCCTACCACTCGCTGTAATCCTAACATTCCCTCCTCTATCCTAGTCATGCGATCTGGAGGAGGAGGATCAACATGCTCATGCACTGCTGGAACGTCCGGAGTACTAGTCGCCGGCATAGGAGGATTCGCCCTAGCTGCATCTCTGGCTGCGGCTCGCCTAGCTCGCTTAGCCATAGCAACTGGAATATGAAACGAGAGTTGATAAGGCTTATGAATAGGAACAAGTAATAACAGAGAGTCAAAGGAAGGACAAATCAAGACATACATCCTAAGGTTAATTAGGCTGAGTGTGGTAAAGTAAATATGTCGCGGAACATACGTACAGTATTGCACTCATCCTAAATCACCTACTCCATCAAACCAAAGGTCATCTTAAATCACGGACTCACGTCAACCTATCTTAACTCACTACTCGATTCCGTAAGGTTAATCCTACGCACTGATACCAACTTTGTCACGACATAGAGTTTGGATGTTACCGGCACTTAGATTGTATAACATCTAATGATATATACACAAACCTAGTAAGCCAAAACCAAGATCAAAATTCTTTTTGCGGGATTCTTTATAAAAATTTAGTTTTTAAGTAAAAATCACAGTTGTTATGAAATTAATAACAAATATAAAGTGTTAACTTTGGTTGCATCCCTAGTTGGGATCAACAAAATACAACAGCGGAATAAAAATTACAACTTATATGAGACCAATAGAATCACAGATATAATTATAAGAAATATCCACTAACATACCAACGATCTCACCGGTCAACTAATATACATATAATCATCTCTAGTTCTAATTCATAGTACAAGGTTTGATAGAGATTTTTTAGATACCATGATACAATATCAAAATAGAAGGTCACTACATATGTAACCCACCTATCAAAAAATACGGTAAAAGCTGCAAAAGTGGATCTACACTGCTGCTAACCGTCCACTCTACCCCTGCAAGGAACTGTGGTACAACGGGGGTGAGTTGCCAACTCAGTGAATATAACTAGCATATAACGGTAAATAATGTAAATATGACGATCACAACAAACTGAAATGAGAGCAAGTAGGATGTACGATAGTATATGGAAAGCATGAATCTGTACTACAAATCAGATAACCAAAACTGAAATCTCATCATATAGTATCAACAAATTTCATCTTTTCGTGTCCATCATTGACACAAAACTTCAATTTCTCTCAGGCATCATTCCTCGAACGATCCTGTAATCAACAAAGTCCACCATGTATCCAACTGTATCCCCACCGACTCAGTCTGGATAAAACTGTAAATCCGTAACCGTATACCCACCGACTCGGTTCGGAATAAAACTAAAAATCCATAACCGTATACCTACGGACTCGGTTCGGAATAAACACAAATGAAAAAAACATCTCCTGGTGGACATGTCACATAAATCATGAAATCACTGGATCTATGTAATAGTACAGGAAAACTCAAACCATAAATTCTCAATAATATAAAACAGTCTATATCAACTTAGAATACTCGGATGATAAACATGATGTCATTTATGCAAGTTACCACTAATTTTAATAATTTAGGTATGATAGGAATCATTTTTAACAAGATGAATATTTAGTGTGAAAGTGACATGTTAATATCGACGAGGTGTAGTGTAACATGTAAAGATGTGCATGTGCGGCATAACTCGTCGATAATTGTACAGTGTTCTAACGACTAAAGTGAGGTACATGTAGATATGAATGCATATTATCATTTTAGCATACAAAAGTAAAGCATTTATTTAAATAAAACTACGGGCGCAACACGCCATCTCTACAAAATTCCCCTGTAGATGTTTAGTCTACTCACCGGAAAAATGTCGTATCTACTCAGGAATTGCCAATCCTTTTCCTTTCCTTGCCGCCACCGAAACTCCCGAACTCAAATCTAATATTAAATTTAACTTGTATAAGAAAACGGCTACATTCCGATATGGTAGAATTAAGAAATACAAGTTGTACGTGCTAACTACACTACGTACGATTATAGCAAACAATCTAACACTCATCCTCACTGAATTTGAACCCAACTCTGCATCGCGACAGAAAACAGATCGCGATACGTTTTAACCGTGTCGTATTTTTGGTTTTTAGATACTTTTTCTGACATTAGCGTTCAGATTTCTTATACTGTTAAATTAACTTATTTAAACAGTACCAAAATGACCAAAACTCTACCCAGAAGCCTACCCAACAAGCCAAAACACCCTAGCTCCCTACAAATCCGGCGACGCCGGAATTTCTCTATTGGTCGCCGGCCCAAATCCGAGCCCTCTAGTTCGTGTTCTTATGCTTTGCTCTAGGTTCAACATACATCATTTAGACCTTATTTAGTTAAGTAAATTTATCTCTAAACTATAGCAGATTCAAACAGAGCCTAGTTTTAACTAAAATACGAAATTATAGAAAATTTTCATTTCAATTTAAACTAGTTACAGAATCTAAATTCCTACTGTGGTTAAGGATTTTACCTTCAAGTAATTTGCTGGAAGAACACCCACCAAGATGCACAAGCTCCTAGTCCTAGCTTGATTATGCTGAAATCCTAAACATAGCTCTTCTCCTTTCTCTTGTTCTTCTATGTTTGCTCTTGTTTTCTTTTTCTTTCTGTAAAATTTCAGAATTTAAACTAGCTAAATGATCTGAACATGAGTTATATATGAAAAAAAGAAAGGATAAGGTGAAGGAGGAGGTGTCATCAAGTAAGATGTGGGGGTTTAATGCAAGGAAGAGGAGTGGTGAAGGTGTGTGCATGCAAGAATGATGTGGAATTTATATTTCTTTTCCAATTTGAATTATCCTTTGATTTTATTATGAACTAAATCTTGGTTAAACCTTTTTCCATTTACACCCATTAACAAAACTCAATTTGCACAATATCCTAAACTTGTATAAAAACCCCTCACAATTTATCTTATTATATAACACCCTTTTTATTAAAATGAAGCTAAAATTCTTACTAAAACCCTTATAACTTATATATGTTACATATTAAAATTTTAATTTAATTTATTTTACATACTACTTATAAAAATGTTTTATTTAGTCTTGATAACTTTTTAATTTGGCATTTTATTATTTAATTAATTAATTTTATTTATTTCTAAATTTTCTGAATGCTACAAATTGTCACGACCCGAAATAGTACGTGACTAGCACTTGAATCATATGAAGTCTATAGGACCCCATCTAATTCAAGTAAGCAAAAAATCCCAGAAATTAAACCATTTTAAGAAAGGAGTGAAGAAAACTTATTTTTAAAGCAAGTGGTTTTAATAGCATAAGCTGAAGTATGCATTTTTAAAGCATCAAGGCTTTTCTGAAAATTTTGGTAGAGTTTCCTTTGTAAATACTGTCCCCAAACGGGTACAATATGTATAATATGAATAAAGGCATCCCCAAGCGGGAGCTATCTCTTCGCCAATTGGCGGATAAAACCACACAAGCAATATAATATACAACGCTGAAGGGCGAGAATTAAAACTCAAAAGGAAACTCGAAATCAACAAGAAAACCATAATAATACAAGCGCGACTCTAAGGACGAAATAATATACAACTGGTCTTCTAAGTCTAAACAATATACAAGTTTGGTTGATGGAGTTTCTAGATACAACTGAAATAAAAGAGTACAATGGTGGTACGATGCAAGTGAACCAACCTACCAAAGCAATCACCCAGAATGAAGTAGTGTGCCAGCAAAGCCGCCAAGGAAAACCTGTACGACAAAATATGCTAGAAACTGTGGCACAACGGGGGTGAGTTTCCAACTCGTGAGTAGAAAACATCACAGAGCAGAAATCACAAGTATGACTCAATCCTAGATCATACGATCAGTAATATCCTCAAATAATATGGTCTGAAGCATGATAAAACAGCAAGGGTAAACATCTATACATTAGTGTAATACCTAGTGCTCGTGTCAGTGCCCCAGGTAGCAACATATCGTATACATGATGTATGAATGCATGAAAACAGAATACATCTAAATAGGAAAACTGTTTTCTTTATGAATGAGATTTTTGTATGTATATATATATATATATATATATATATATATAAATCGAGGTATTATCAATGAAATCAACATAAAATCAGTGTCAAGTATCGACACAAAACATATATCCAATATCTCAGGATCCGGCAATCCGGACTGGCATGTATCCTCGAATCTCAAAATCTAGGGCTCCGGCTATCCGGACTGGCCCATAACATCAAATCTTAATATCTAAGGCTCCGGCTATCCGGACTGGCCCATACTCTGATCGGTATCCTTCGGATATCCGTCGAGTCACAAAACAATCACCGGTCCGTAATGCTCCTCTGCCAGGCTCAATGCCATCATCTGGGACCATCTTGCCTCGGAGTACCGCACCGGTTCCACCATGCACCCACAGACGGTTCCTCTTCCTCCTCGAATCGGGTGTATGATATCACTCAAGAGCTGAGAAAACTCATGGTGGACATATCTCAAATCATATCATGAGAAAGCCGCAATTTTTCTATCTTTTAAAAAGATAATAAGTTTATAAAATCTTTGTGGTTTCTCTAAATCTATAAATCTCATGGAAATCTGAAATCTCAAAATCACAATGTCAATAGACAGTGAATACTGGTATAAAGCTCCATAATATTGCATGACAATAAATAAATAAATGCATCGGATATCAAGCAAGGAATGCAGTAACTAAACGAGCATATGGAAGCAATAACATATTGGAACTATCAACTAACAAGCTATGTCAATGAAATATATCCTCTAAAGTGTACGTGACATAGAAATTACCGATGATGAGGTGTGTGAGCCGGCAAGCAGGTGTACGTGGAGCATACGCATCATCGGTAATGGGGCTGGTGTCCTGATAACATGGGTTCAATAACAACTAATGCAACATATATATATATATATCATATGATATCCTCGAGTCAAGAGTGCGGATCTATCATCATAATTATATCTCGTACAGTTAATCCATCGTACGACATCACAAATCAGGGTAAGGGTCAATATCACATTTATCTCATTATCCAACTGGTATCCTTATCATCATATATCATGAGCTAGGTACTGATCTATGTATAGTACATACTGATACCATCAAATATATAAATGCATATGTCTAAAAACACATCGCCTAAAGATCCTCTATAATATCATGTCGTATCTCAAATACGAACTAAAATCACATCACCGATCTCATGGCATCATGCCCAATCACATCGACTCATCTCTAAGTACCACATACTATCCTCATCATCCATGTATATGTATACGTATATATATACATAGTCCCATACCTGTGTGTGTGTGTGTATACATATCCCCATATACGCACAAGTAAGTAAAATGTATGCGTGTGTATGTGTGCGTGTATCTTATTTTAGGGTTACGCAACTAAAACTAGCTAACGACACTGTCATCCAATTATGCTAAAATTTATCCATAAACCCCTTAAGTCTATCTAGAGAATCATCTAGTCTCACAATAAACATATTTATATATATAGGTATACGTATTCGTATACAAAACTACAAAACTGCGGGGGTGCTATACACCATCCACCCGACTTTCCCTATAGATATATATCTACTCAACTTGATCCTTGCTTGCCGAAGTCGATAACGCCACGATCGTCCTTGTCGTTCATGTCTACTCGAGGGTACCTACATACACACACATACAGTATCATAAACTGAAATCGTGAACGAAAATCAAAACAGCACGCGTATCACGCATATGTTAAAACCTATGGTCTCGTATGCAAGACACTACAAAATAACCTTCGTTGTTGACGTTCAAACACCACACGATGGAACACAATAACAATTACCAAATCCCAATTCATTAAAAGCCGCAAAACGAAATTAGAAACTTTGAAAACTTGCTTCAGATTTTACCCTAGGTCAAATTAGCCAATTTTGAATATGGGTAGGGTCTATTTTACTTACATAGGAGCTACAGAACAAACACAAGACCAAGATCACCTAACCTGGCCGCAAATTGCGGCCAGAATGAATTTAATTGCGGCTAGGAAGTGGTGTTGGGGTCTCGGGTCTTGGGGTAATTATCTAGGCTTCCTGCACTACTCACTGTGTTTGCTAAATAATTTTTCAGGTCTCCTAGTCATAGCAGATTTCCAATAACACCTCAAATTTTCACAAATTCCCGATGTCAAGGTTTCTATGTTCGGGTTAAGGGGTTCTAATCTCTGTTTTAGTCCATAAAACTAACACTACAGGGGTTATATGGCCTCTACTAGCCTCAATTACACCTTTGGATTCAATAATCCCACAACCCTCTTTTAGGAATTTTCAAAGTTCACTAATTTTCACTAAATCACTTCTAAACTAACATGAATGCTAAAGTGATTGAAATTCTACACTAATGGTAAAGAAATCATCTCCTTTGGCAACTCAAGAATTTTCTTGAGTTGCCCCAAGTCTCCAAAATCCAAACTTTCATGGTCCAAAGTGCTTGTAGTGAGCTTGTGCACATTTTTTGTGAAGATGAGATGATGTTTTAATGTGTTTTTGATGATGAAGTGAGGAGGTAGAGGAGGGAGGAGATGGGGGGCAGCTATGGGGAAAGAGGAGAAGAAATGATGAAGATGATGAAGTGAGAAGGTAGAGCCATGGTCCAAGGTTGACCCCTCACCCTCTCTCTCTCTCTCTTGCCCATACCCAATTCTTTACTATTTTTCCTTTTCTTTTCTATTTTCCTTTATCTTTTCTATTCTTTTCATTTCAATTTAAAACAAATCCAAGCAAAAGGAAAAGAAAAGCCATGGTAGAAAAATGTAAAAAGTGAAATGTGACATGGTGCATGTCATGTGCACAAATCAAACTTAATACACGATTAGTGATATTTAATCGCGATTAGAATTAAAAATGGAATATAATTAATTATATATAATTTCTTTCGAATTCAATAATTAACATAATTTCCAAATATTTCCCAATTTATCGATATTTAATTATACCACATTATTAAAATATTCATAATATTTATTATTTAATTATAAAAATTCCCAAAATAATATCTTATTTTTCTGAAATGTTACAATCTTCCCCCCTTAAAGAAATTCGGTCCCGAATTTAAATTTAAACCCCTCAAATACTAAAACATTTCAGTAAAAAGATGAAGTCGTCGGGGCTCCGAAATCATAAGTACATAAAATACATCGTAGCGCAATGCATGCGCATGAAAAATGAGTATATAAACCAAAATCAAAACTCCATCAAGCATCCCGCAATCATCGGAATTATGGCGAAGACACCAATGTCAAAGCCCAAAATGAAAACCAACATGATATACATCAACTATACATGTAAACATCATTAAAACATCTGAAAGAAATTCATGCCAAACCTTTTCAAGTCGCTGTGCGATGTGCGTATCACTGCACAGTGGTGGACGTCTATTGTGAGAAAATAACTATATGTATATACACCCTTTGTTTAACATACACGTCCCGCCGTTTTGAAATAATTTAGAAGGGTTTCCTTTGTAAAATGTTTCATGTCATAACAGACACGTAGGTAAATACTGAGACTATAACTACTTTTTGGAAATCCCTTCGTTAACCATCAATGCATGCAAAAATATATTCTGGTACTGTCCTCGGACTAGTCCTGCTCAGCTATTATACCATATAGTATGTATCATAAAACATACTGCTCTAAAAGAAATCAATCCCTAAAATGTGTATATGAATGCCACGTACGTCTGGTGCGCACAGAAATCGAAATCCTTGAATAGGCCATACATGTGCACAGAAACAAAATCTAAGTGCAACGGGTGTGCACGAAGCACCTGTCAAGGGCAACGGTGCACCTGACAAAAATATCAGGTGCATCTGATATGCACGAAGACTCCCGATTTAGTGCATCTGGCGTGCACCAAAATCGCATCAAGCGCGTCAAGTATGTGTAAGAATCCAAATCAAGTGCACAAGGTGTACGAAAACCAATATCGAGTATCACAATCGAAATCAACGGTATACAACTCATTTCAATCCAAATCCAAATCAGGCATACCGTGGTATATAATCTCACAACCATGTGCATCAGTATGCATAAATCGAATCAAAATACTAAAAGTGCATGAAAACTATGCCGAAAGCACAAGTCAAATCATAGGCATGTCATAGGCATGAAATCAAAATCAACATCTCGAATAACCACAAATCGAAGTCAATTGCAACTATAGTGCACAAAATCTCAATCATGCAAATAAATCGTCCAAAATACCGAAATCAAAGATGGCGGGAACAGTTCCGCTCAGGCACATCCTCTAAAGATCTCTGGCCAACTATCATGGTCACTCATAACATGTCTCATCGACGATGCCGAACTCTGGCCTACTCGGTGTGCGTAATATGACCGCTCCTGGGTCCAAGTCTTCTCGTATAGTATTCCAGAAAGGTTCTGTCGAAGTCTCTCCCGAATCTCGTTTCTGCCGAACTGTCCGGAGTTATCACCCTTTAATTGATATATTTCTTGTTCCGGAAGGGCTGCATACTCATCACGACTCCTTCTGGAAGGTATTCCCATGTACAACACCTCTACAGGCGTATAACATCTCTGATGTCAGCGGAGTGGAACGTCATCTAATCAAGATCTCGTATGAACTTCTTACTCTACTTTTCTCTAATGTCAACTGATTCGGACTCGTCTCTTCGTGGCTGTATGGACTGCGCTCCAACGGCTAAACTCGTATTTGGAGTTTCCCAAGCAATATATCCCATCACATGATATCCGAATGACGTCGAACTTTTCGATCGATTCATCAAAGTTCCATAATCCCTTAAGAGCTCAACATCTTGAGTACAGTTTAATAGTATCGAGTACATGCCATAGTACCTATGGACCAGCTGTAGAAGGGCAAACCCAAGCCTCTTTAATGGCACCGCGGAACTACTGCAAACCATAAGGTTTCAAAGCGTTCTCATGGTCATTATATCGAGTTAGGGTTTCATTCTTCTAGAGGGTCCACGGAATTACTTGCATGTTTTTCCGAATACTTTAAACTTGGAAAATGGGTTTCTGACATTCGATCATTTTCCTTCGACTCCCAACGTACCTGCGTGAAGTCGTCTCTAGCTGGAATCAATCAATCTGATGACCTCGTACCCGGGTAGGCAACGAATCACATGTCCTAGTCATTTCTCCTTGGGTGACTAGCGATCTTCTATCATATCTCTAGGTACAACTCGTGCGGTGTTAGCTTCAAACATCTGGGCGACATCTCGTCAGTCGCAGCAACAACTGAATCATTCGTCCGCACAATGAACAGTGCCTCAATCATCAAGAATAATCGGTGCATTGACGGTCATCACATTCTGGCTGGCCTCTAGCAGTGGCCCAATCCTCTGGTGCCGATCTGCACGTCCGAGAAATCTTGTAAAAGCGATCCATCAAATGCTCATTGCGCGAAAACGCAATAAGATGATACATCTATACAATCGTGTGTCCCTGGAATCACGCTCTGGTCAGTCCTCGTCCTTGATGAGCTCATGCTGACGCAACTCTTGCCGCATCTCTCTCTGCCCGTGTAATCGTAATAGTAAAACCATAACCGATATCAATGAGGATAAATCACAGGAATGAATATAATGCTGTGCAAGGAAATGTACATCCTAAGGCTTCTTAAGTGGAGTAGCGTATTGTAAGTATGCCGCGGAACATATACACCGTACGTCACTTTACTTAAGTCACCTACTCCATCAACCAAGGTCAACTTATGCGATGAAAGTTCAGGTCTAATACCCCCTCGACCAATTCTAAGTTCCGTAAGGTCAAGCCTAGGTTCCGAATATATATAAACGCCCTAGACTTCGCATAGTCAAACATAGACTCGAACCAAGGTTAACCTAGCGCTCTGATACCAACTTTGTCATGAACCGAAATAGTATGTGACTAGCACTTGAATCATATGAAGTCTATAGGACCCCATCTAATTCAAGTAAGCAAAAAATCCTAGAAATCTAAACCATTTATGAAAGGAGTGAAGAAAACTTATTTTTAAAGCAAGTAGTTTTAATAGCATAAGCCGAAGTGTGCATTTTTAAAACAACAAGTCTTTTCTGAAAATTTTGGCAGAGTTTCCTTTGTAAATACTAGCCCCAAACGGGTACAACATGTAGAATATGAATAAAGGCATTCCCAAGCGGAAGCTAGCTCTTCACCAATTGGCGGTCACAACCACGCAAGCAATATAATATACAATGCCGAAGGGCGAGAATCAAAACTCAAAAGGAAACTCAAAATTAACAAGAAAACCATAATAATACAAGCGCGACTCTAAGGTCGAAATAATATACAACTGGTCTTCTAAGTCTAAACAATATACAAGTTTGGTTGATGTTGTTTCTAGATACAACTGAAATAAAAGAGTACTGATTGAAACATTTTCTGACGTGTATATGTAAAAAGTAACGACAATCAAAAAATTATATTGACCGCAATCAAACTACGGTGTCGGATGTAGTTAATGAATGAGTGCGGATCGTCCACAGGGATTGCACAATTCAATTGTATTTTGATACGTTTGAAATGAAATGTTAAGCAACAATAAACGAAAACATGATTAAAGATGTGATTTGTATTCGAGTGTCACTATTCTTTACTCAAGAATCAAGAAACTATAAACAATCAAGAATCGGTAGTTTTGATAATATTTCCAATCAACAATCAAGAATATAAGTGAGGCTCGTAGGAATCGATCGGATCTTTAGACGTGATGTAATCTAAAGGGTTTCGTGTTCTAGTCCTTCGAAGAATTGATACTAGATCAATGGTGATCGACGAGAGTTAGGGTTTTCTTGATGAAATTAGGGTTTCATCTCTTAACCCTTGTTCTTTCGAGGATACCATTTATATTCTAGCCTCTAGCAATTTCAAGAAACGATCGGAACTCCCCAATCTCGAGCGATGTCGATCAAGAAAGCATCGCAACGAATTGGGTCGTCGATTCTTGAACTTGCTAGGGTTTACAAACTCGTGGGATTCAAGAATTGATTACAAATTTGTTACATCATCATACTAAAGATCGTCTCGACTCCTCGACGAGCGGAGTTTTATTCACACATCACCACAAACACAATATTAAAGAATTGTAAAGATAACATGATGCGGAATTTAAAGAAAACAAGATAAAAGAATATCACCTTTTATTTAATCAACAATTTCAATACATTCTTTCAAGAATCTACAAGAAGAAGAAATCGATCGTTGACTCGGCTTCGCTCGTCTCCGTGGATCGTGGATCTACTTTGATCTCTTGCCCGATTGAAGATCGGCTCGGCTCATAAAAGGGTTGAAGGCATCTTGCTTGGCTTGCACTCAAGATCTTGAATTGTGGTTGGATTTAGGGTTAGGGTTTCCTACAAGCTCTCTCACTAAACTTGAGGAAGAGGGGATGAAGAAAGAGATTGATTTTCTAAACTTTCCCAAGGTTGAATCCTAAGGTTGAATAATGTCCAAATGATGAGCCTAGGGTCTTATTTATAGAACTCCGAAACCCTAGGTTTAGGTTTGAATTAGAACTTTCCCTCCCAAAGTTTGTTGAAGAGTTTCTAGAAGGAGTTTGTTAGGAGTTAGCTTAGGGCTTAAGCTAGGGTTTAGGGAAAGTTCTAGAAGTATTAGGCTAGTTTAGGTGTTTGCTGATCTGGAGGAAGTATCTGGAATATTCTGGAAGTTTGTGAGCATTATTGAGCTGTAGCCACTGAAACAGGAGTTGTGCACTGAAATTGGGGAACTGATTCCCTGTAGCCGCCGCGCAACCGCCGCAAGAACCAGGTATTGGCCGCGCTTCCGCGGCTTGTTGGTAAGCTTGGGCCTTTGACTTTCTTCTGTGGTCTTGGGCTGCTGTTTTTAGCTTCCTTTGATGTTTAGATTTGTATTTCCTCTTCTGTGTTGATACCAGATTTGAGTTAAGTGAGTTTACGAGCAATTGTAATGGTCGAGCAATGTAATGATCGAGCAAGCTTCTCTTTTCCTGCACAGACTTCGAAACACGGGTTGCAAGATATAGAAAATATGCTATGTAATGCAATGCGGTCAATTTCCCTAGAAATGCCGGTTTTAAGGTCGAATACATGTAATCTGATATTTTGCGACCGATTTGCTAATATGTGAATTATGAATACCGTACACTTCTATATGGATGCAAATGATAAGGAAATTGCCGGTTAAAATATGCAATATTTTCGACTGATCAAATACCCCCAAACTTAATTTCGATCGTCTCGAGCGAATGTTTTATTAAAAAGAGAAGGAGAAAATAAAGAAAGAGAAAAAACTAACTAGCACACTTTCGTAGGCAACACGATTGCACTGAGCACGTGCAACAAGCCTTTAAACCTCTAGGTGTCCCTAGTAGGAGGAGTGTTGTCTCCTGAGGGTTTTCAGCGGATTGCACCCACAAAATCCAATAATAAAAGCAAGATCATGAATATTACATTTAAAGAAGAGAATTGTAAAAGAAAAGCCTTGAAAATTAGGGTTTCCAACTAAGCTAGCTTTTCGGTTGTCATGAGCCCTATCTTAATGGTCATGAAAAAATGTCAGAAATCACGTCCTCCCTCAATAAAACATCGTCTTATTCTTCATTCCTATCTTTATTCCAAACATCGATCATATCACCCTGCGTGTGTGTAAAGACATCCCTACACCCGGAGAATTCAATTCAAGCTATCATACCCTTGCCCATCGGCCTCAGTACTTCTTGGCAAACGAGATTGCTTACACACTTTCATGCGACCGTTAATACTTCTTGAGGTACTAACCGACCGATTACTAATGTGCTTGCATGCTTGGTGTATTTTCCTCGTCTTGCACCACCTCAGGCATAGCAGTGACTCCCAGACCAGTTGACCTTGGGGCACTAGGTGAAGAAGCACCCTTTTTGCTATATATTTTTATTGCCCTCGGTGATAACAAAACCAGTATCCATTTTTCTCACCACTTTAAAACACATTTTTTTTCCATACTTTTGGCTTTAAGACAAGAGCATTTCAAGGTATCCTCTACTATCCCAGGCTTCAAGACGTGTGTAAGTGCGAATAGCAGGGTAGCAACGTTCAAAATGTTTGGCTTCCAGAATAGAAACTATTTTTCAGACTTATTTTTATCCTCAGATTAGTGACGTCCTTCATCTTACTAACCCTTGGGACAACGGCTCATAACTACTTATTACTAGTTCGTATAAGAAAACTTCTAATTTTCTTAGTTTTCTAAAATTTTTCTAATCTCATGGATGCAATTTTTCACTATCTAAACTTTCATTATCTTATTTATATACAAAAAGTGTAAATATTAAAATTATTTTTATATTTGAAAATTTTTAAATTTTTATGGGTTTTGAAAATTTTTCAATTTTTATAGATTTTTAAAAGAAATGTTTTTGTGCTTATGCAGATGATATGCAAATGATGCGAAAATAAGCACAAACCTCCCCCAAACTTGTTTTCAACAGTGTCCTCACTGTTGCCGACAGCTATATCTACAAAACCTGTAAATCTGGGGGGAATTATTAGTGGGGGCAAAATATATAAGTGAAGAACTTCCCCCAAACTTATCTTTCACTCACCTTCATTCAAAAGATGATGCAATGATATACAGGATATGAAGGTGAGACGGAGGAATTTTAATCCAAATAAACTGGCTCTTGTAAGAACAAGAGATCCTCCGTGGGGTCAGTGGAAAAATACGGCTTTAATCTATGTCCATTTACTTTGAAAACAGTGCCGTTTTTAACATTTTCAACTTCTACTGCCCCGTGCGGGTATACAGACCGCACAACTAAAGGTCCCTTCCATCGAGATCGGAGCTTACCCGCATGAAGGTGTAATCGTGAATCATAAAGAAGGACTTGTTGACCAGGTAAAAATGTTTTCCTTAAAATGCTTTTATCGTGAAAAACCTTAGTCCTATTCTTTGTGACTACAACATTATCATAAGCTTCATCGCGGAGTTCGCTTAGCTCGTTAAGTTGCAGCTTCCGAAAGTTGCAAGCAAGGTTTAGATCAAAATTTATTTCCTTTATAGCCCACAATGCTTTATGTTCTATCTCAACAGGTAGATGACATGCTTTACCAAAAACTATCCTATATGGAGACATTCCTAGGTCAGTCTTATATGCAGTCCTGAATGCCTAAAGAGCATCCGTCAATTTGGTCGACCAGTCTTTTCTATTCTTAGCAACAGTTTTCTCCAGGATAAGTTTGATTTGTCTGTTTGAGATCTCAGCCTGCCCGCTTGTTTGGGGGTGATAGGGTGTAGAAAGACGGTGGTTGATTGAGTATTTTCGCATTAGAGTCTCGAAAGACCTGTTGCAGAAATGTGTCCCATTATCGCTAATGATAGCGCGTGGGTGTCCAAATCGCGAAAAGATATTCTCTTTTAAGAACTTAATGACAACTTTCCTGTCATTAGTGCGACATGGAATGGCTTCTACCCACTTTGAGACATAATCAACCGCCAGCAATATGTACAGATTCCCAAAGGAGTTGGGAAAAGGACCCATAAAATCAATGCCCCAAACATCAAACATTTCAACAACCAAGATGGGTTGCTGAGGCATTTCATTCCTCTGGGATATTCTACCCGTATACTGATATTGTGTACAGGTTTTGCAATACTCAAATGCGTCCTTGAATAAGGTTGGCCAGTAAAATCCACATTGCAAAACCTTTTCCGCTGTCTTTCTAGGACCAAAGTGACCCCCACAAGCCTGATCATGACAAAATGAAAGAACACTCTTGAACTCTTCATTCGGGACGCACCGGCGAATGATCTGATCAGGACAATATTTAAACAAATAGGGCTCGTCCCAGTAATAGTGTTTTACTTGGGAAAGAAAACGATATTTGTCCTGTTTTGACCAATCTCTCGGTATAAGTCCAGTGGCATGATAGTTCACAATATCCCTGAACCATGGTTCAGCGGATACGCTCAAGAGCTGTTCATCAGGGAATGAGTCATCAATCGGCAGGGTCACAGGGGAAGAAACGATGCGTGAAAGGTGGTCAGCTACTACGTTTTCACATCCTTTCTTATCTTTGATAACAAGATCGAATTCTTGTAAAAGAAGGATCCAACGTATTAGTCGACCTTTTGCATATTTCTTAGCCAGAAGATGTTTTAAAGCGGAATGGTCAGTATATACAACTATAGGTGAGCCGATTAAGTAAGACCTGAATTTTTCTAATGCAAATACAACCGCTAAAAGTTCTTTTTCTGTGGTTGTATAATTGATTTGCGCATCATTCAGGGTCTTACTAGCATAGTAAATCACGTGTGGCATCTTTTCGATGTGCTGTCCTAAGACTGCACCTACTGCAAAATCAGATGCGTCACACATCAGCTCAAAGGGGTAGTCCCAATTTGGTGATGATAAAACGGGGGCTGTGGTGAGTGAGTGTTTAAGTGAGTCGAAAGCTGTCTCGCAATTCGAGTCAAAATGGAAGGTCGTATCCTTGGCCAGGAGTAGTGTTAAAGGTCTAGCAATTTTGCTAAAGTCCTTTATGAATCTCCTATAAAAGCCCGCATGGCCAAGGAAAGAGCGAATATCTTTGACGCTTTTGGGATGAGGCAGGTTTTGAATGACATCTACTTTAGCTCTGTCAACCTCAATGCCTTTCTGTGAAATGACATGTCCAAGGACTATTCCTTCCTGGACCATAAAATGGTATTTTTCCCAGTTCAAAGTCAAGTTCTTCTCTTTGCAACGAGTAAGAACAGCGTCAAGATTCGCTAGGCAATCAGAAAAAGAGTCTCCAAAAATCGAGAAGTCGTCCATAAAGATCTCCAAGAAATTCTCTACCATATCAGAGAATATCCCCATCATACACCGCTGAAAGGTAGCGGGAGCATTGCATAACCCAAAGGGCATGCGACTGTAAGCAAAGGTACCAAAAGGACAAGTAAAAGTGGTTTTATCTTGATCCTTTTTAGCGATGGGGACCTGATTATAGCCTGAGTATCCGTCCATAAAACAATAGAACTCTCGTCCCGCTAAGCGTTCCAGCATTTGATCAATAAATGGTAGAGGAAAATGGTCTTTCCTCGTAGCAGCGTTGAGTTTTCTATAATCGATGCATACACGCCATCCAGTTTGGGCGCGTGTTTGAATCAACTCATTCGCTTCATTTGTGATAACTGTGATGCCGGATTTCTTAGGAACGACATGTATAGGACTTACCCACTAGCTATCGGAGATGGAGTATATAATACCATTATCTAAGCACTTGACGATTTCTTTCATGACAGCTTCCTTCATGACGGGATTCAACCGTCTCTGTGGTTCTCGGGTCGGTCTGGCATCATCCATCACATGTATATGATGTTCAACTATCAAGGGACTAATCCCTTTGATGTCCGCCATACTCCAACCAAACGCCTCTTTGTTAGATCTCAATACCGATAAAAGGGCATTCTCTTGCTCTGATGCAAGAGAAGCGGAAATGATAACCGGTAATGACTCGTTCTCACCAAGATATGCATATTTCAGGTGAGAAGGTAAAATTTTGAGATCTAACTCAGGCGGAGAAATGATAGAAGGAAGGGTCACAGATTGATTTTTGGATCTACAAAGAAGCTCAGAGCCTGTGAAAGATACAGACTCGGGTGGAGAAAAGTCAGAAGTGCAGGACTCATGTGTAGCTAAAGTGTCCTCACTAAGATCTAGTGCAAAGTCAAGAAGAGATGTGCTAATGTCATCGAGATCAGTAAAGCAAAGATCCTCAGCTCCACAACTATCGGGAGCGATCTCATGGACAGAGCACACATCTAAAATATGAGCAGAGGGTTCTGACGGCTGACTTCCAACTTTATAGATATTTAGTTCAATGGTCATATTTCCAAATGATAAATTCATTGAACCATTTCTACAGTTTATAACAGCGTTGGAAGTGGCATGGAAAGGACGACCTAGAATCACCGGAATTTGGCCCCGGGGGTTTGCTACAGGATGTGTGTCGAGCACAATGAAGTCTACAGGGAAAACAAATTTCCCGACCTTTATCAACACATCCTTTAATTCACCCCTTGGTTTGGTGATAGATCGGTCTGCCATCTGGAGAGTACAATGAGCAGGTTTCAGCTCTCCAATCCCTAGTTGCTCATAGACAGAATAAGGTAACAGGTTAACACTCGCGCCAAGGTCTAAAAGAGCACGATTTATGTTTTTACCCCCAATTGAAATCGATATTGTAGGACAACCTGGGTCCTTTCTTTTCTTTGGAAGCTGGGGTATAAAAGCAGTGCTGATATTATTAGACATAAAGACCTTCTTCGGCACTTGAGTCTTCCTCTTCCTAGTGCACAAGTCCTTAAGAATCTTCGCATAAGCGGGGACTTGCTGAATCGCATCTAGGAGAGGGATATTGATGTTAACCTGTTTGAACATCTCTAAAATTTTCTCCATATGAGGACTCATTCTGTTAGCCCTTAGCCGGTTCGGGTAAGGTGCTTTCGCAATAAGCGCGGGGTCCATCACAGGAGAAGGAAAGGGGGGTAGACGAGATCCCAAAGGAGGTGTGGGGACCGTCTGTGGAGAACTATAAGGGTTGGGTGAAGGTGTTGAGCCTAAAGGGAAATGGAGAATAGGCTCGTGCGAAGGTGGTTTGGTAGAAGAAGAAGGATCAGAAGGTGAAGTGTGTGTATGTGGGAAAGACTTAGCCGGGGTGTTGATATGATTTTCAGTATTATCAATACCTTCCCCGACATGATTATTCAGCACTCTTCCCGATCTCAACGTTGTAATGGCATTTACATTGTAATGCCCAGGATTCTGTAGGGGTTGAGAGGGAAGTTTCCCTTTTTCTCTCGCACTCATTTCGGCTTTTAAGCGTGCAATTTCAGCTTCCATCGTGCGAATACTCTCAGCTTGGGACGCTGAGTTTTTCTTTATTTCACTGACGGAAGATCTAACCTCAGTCGAAACATCCATGAAATTTGATAAAAGTGATTTCATGGTTTGAGTGAATTGAGAGAACTCGTCAGAACAGGGCTGCATAGGATTAGACTGTGCAGGAGTGTTGCCCTGGTTTTGGAAATTTTGTGACTGATAGGGGTGCTGAGTGAGTTGTAGGGGTTGCTGTTGTGGTGGAGGAAGAGCCCGTTGAAATTGATTCGTGTTTGGAACCGTGTTTTGAGATTGGTTTTGGTTCCAAGCAAAATTCGGGTGGTTCCTCCAACCCTGATTGTAACTGGAAGAATATGGATCGTTTCGAGGTCTTTGAAATGCGGCATTAGAATGCTCGTGACCTTGAAACGCAGAGTTTAATGGACATTCTTCCGTTAAATGTGACGGATCAGAACAGCACCCACAAACAGTTTTGGGGAGCGACATTGGGTTTAGGGAGGCTGCTGCAAATTTGTGTTCCATAGCGTCGAGCTTCTTTTGCATTGCTGCCATTTCAGCTCGAACACCTATGGACACATCTATTTGGTGTACGCCACCCCTATTCAATGGTTGTGTTCCACTCTCCCAAATTAGTGATTTTTCAGCGAACTCTTCTAAGTATCGTCAGGCTTCCCCATCATCTTTGGTCATAAAAGTACCTTGACACATGTTTTCAAGGCTCTGTTTAGTGCTAGGGTTACTGCCCTCATATATGATTCGGCAAAGCTCCCATCTAGGGATGCCGTGGTGAGGACATTGAACCAATAGATCCTTGAAACGTTCAAAGTATTTTGAAAATGGTTCGGCAGGGAGCTGGGCAAATTGGTTCAGTTCGCTACGGATTCGAGCCGTCTTTTGGACTGGGTAAAATTTCTTAAGGAATGCAGCGACGAATTCTTCCCAATTCGTAATAGAGTGTGCGGTGGTGTTATATAGCCACTTCTCGGCTATATCGCACAAAGTAAATGGAAGAAGTCGTAGACGCATCGCATCCACTGAAACTTGTGACGTACCCATCATTGCGCATACGTTTTCAAATTTGGTAATGAAAACGTAAGCGTCCTCGGTCTCGAGTCCGTGGTATTTGGGTAAAAGATTGATATACTGGGGCTTAATCTCAAAGTTATCCCCATTGGCTGGTGGTGTGGATAAGCAGGTCGAAAGAGGACCTCTATGTGGATAGCATCTTTCCTGGAGAGAAATGTGGGGTGGAGTAGGATTCTGCGCACCAACGGACGGTGGCAGATTAGGGTTAAAAAAGTTTGATGGATTCGGATCCATCGGTGTGGGTGTGGTAATGGGTAAAGAAAAGGTAAATGGAGAATTATCGACTTCAGAGTCGATAAAAGGTACGCGGACTAAACGGGCACTAGAATCCCGTGTCCAGCCTATCTTGCACTAAAAAGGGTTAGTACAAGTGGCAGCGTTGACTTATAATTAGGGGTAAAATGAATGCGGTGCTTGCTTTAAAAAGGGACGGATTTTGAAAAAATGATGCGACAAAACAAATGCAGCACACAAACCCTAGAATCTAGTGGTCACCTAGGTCCGATCTCTAGACCGCTCCTAACTGCCAAAAGACAAGTCGCAGGATAGAATCCTCCACTGCCTCTTTGTCCCCCTGTGGCCGGATAAGTGCCAGGTAAGTGGGAAGGAACCACCACTACAGTGGACCTAATTAATAACCACTAGCCTTAGACACACTCGCCTTAGGCACCACAAGAAAACGCGGATAAGCAATGAATTACCCACGACCTTCTCTTGTCCTATTGAGCGCGACAGTCCTTAGAGTCTTCTCTAGATTTCTTTTAGTTAATGGAGGTAATGCGGATGCAAGTTTGACGATTTTCGGGGCCTAGGAAGGGTAATGAAATCCCCACCTAATTTGGATTTGGCCGTGCCCCTTAAATTTCCGTATTAGAATGCAAACAACCAAGAAATCAAAATCACACACAAATTTTTATTTTGCTTTTGCGCGCTGCGATTTATTTGCAAAGAATCCTGCAGCAAAGGGTTAATTGGAGCTAAAAAGAGGAGAGGGGAGAGAGCAAGAAATCACCTGCTGGAAAATTTTCCAGAGAACCCTCAAGACTGTGGCGCTTCCGCCGCGATTCCTATGTATTAGCCGCTCTTCCGCGGTCAGGTGTTGGGAACAGTGTACAATTTTTCAACAGCTTCTTCCTGTTGCTATCTACAGCTCTCTAGTATATCCCAAATAATTTTTCCACAGCACAGAATGCTCCAGATCACCTTGCAATCAAATCACAACACACGTGTAAGAGTTTGTACGAATTTTGATTTCAAGAAGTAAAACGTAATAATTCTTTCACTTCAAACTAAAATTGCAAATGAATTAGCGCGATCCCCGGCAACGGCGCCATTTTGATTGAAACATTTTCTGACGTGTATATGTAAAAAGTAACGACAATCAAAAAATTATATTGACCGCAATCAAACTACGGTGTCGGATGTAGTTAATGAATGAGTGTGGATCGTCCACAGGGATTGCACAATTCAATTGTATTTTGATACGTTTGAAATGAAATGTTAAGCAACAATAAACGAAAACATGATTCAAGATGTGATTTGTATTCGAGTGTCACTATTCTTTACTCAAGAATCAAGAAACTATAAACAATCAAGAATCGGTAGTTTTGATAATATTTCCAATCAACAATCAAGAATATAAGTGAGGCTCGTAGGAATCGATCGGATCTTTAGACGTGATGTAATCTAAAGGGTTTCGTGTTCTTGTCCTTCGAAGAATTGATACTAGATCAATGGTGATCGACGAGAGTTAGGGTTTTCTTGATGAAATTAGGGTTTCATCTCTTAACCCTTGTTCTTTCGAGGATACCATTTATATTCTAGCCTCTGGCAATTTCAAGAAACGATCGGAACTCCCCAATCTCGAGCGATGTCGATCAAGAAAGCATCGCAACGAATTGGGTCGTCGATTCTTGAACTTGCTAGGGTTTACAAACTCGTGGGATTCAAGAATCGATTACAAATTTGTTACATCATCATACTAAAGATCGTCTCGACTCCTCGACGAGCGGAGTTTTATTCACACATCACCACAAAGACAATATTAAAGAATTGTAAAGATAACATGATGCGGAATTTAAAGAAAACAAGATAAAAGAATATCACCTTTTATTTAATCAACAATTTCAATACATTCTTTCAAGAATCTACAAGAAGAAGAAATCGATCGTTGACTCGGCTTCGCTCGTCTCCGTGGATCGTGGATCTACTTTGATCTCTTGCCCGATTGAAGATCGGCTCGGCTCATAAAAGGGTTGAAGGCATCTTGCTTGGCTTGCACTCAAGATCTTGAATTGTGGTTGGATTTAGGGTTAGGGTTTCCTACAAGCTCTCTCACTAAACTTGAGGAAGAGGGGATGAAGAAAGAGATTGATTTTCTAAACTTTCCCAAGGTTGAATCCTAAGGTTGAATAATGTCCAAATGGTGAGCCTAGGGTCTTATTTATAGAACTCCCAAACCCTAGGTTTAGGTTTGAATTAGAACTTTCCCTCCTAAAGTTTGTTGAAGAGTTTCTAGAAGGAGTTTGTTAGGAGTTAGCTTAGGGTTTAAGCTAGGGTTTAGGGAAAGTTCTAGTAGTATTAGGCTAGTTTAGGTGTTTGCTGATCTGGAGGAAGTATCTGGAATATTCTGGAAGTTTGTGAGCATTATTGAGCTGTAGCCACTGAAACAGGAGTTGTGCACTGAAATTGGGGAACTGATTCCCTGTAGCCGCCGCGCAACCGCCGCAAGAACCAGGTATTGGCCGCGCTTCCGCGGCTTGTTGGTAAGCTTGGGCCTTTGACTTTCTTCTGTGGTCTTGGGCTGCTGTTTTTAGCTTCCTTTGATGTTTAGATTTGTATTTCCTCTTCTGTGTTGATACCAGATTTGAGTTAAGTGAGTTTACGAGCAATTGTAATGGTCGAGCAATGTAATGATCGAGCAAGCTTCTCTTTTCCTGCACAGACTTCGAAACACGGGTTGCAAGATATAGAAAATATGCTATGTAATGCAATGCGGTCAATTTCCCTAGAAATGCCGGTTTTAAGGTCGAATACATGTAATCTGATATTTTGCGACCGATTTGCTAATATGTGAATTATGAATACCGTACACTTCTATATGGATGCAAATGATAAGGAAATTGCCGGTTAAAATATGCAATATTTTCGACTGATCAAGTACAATGGTGGTCACGATGCAAGTGAATCCACCTACCAAAGCAATCACCCGGAATGAAGTAGTGTGCCAGCAAAACCGCCAAGGAAAACCTGTACGGCAAAACCTGCAAGAAACTGTGGCACAACAGGCGATAGTTGCCAACTCGTGAGTAGAAAACATCACATAACAGAAATCGCATGTATGACTCAATCCTAGGTCATACGATTAGTAATATTCTCAAATAATATGGCCTGAAGCATGATAAAATGGTAAGGGTAAACATCTATACATAAGTGTAATACCAAGTGCTCGTGTCAGTGCCTTAGGTAGCAATATATCGTATACATGATGTATGAATACATGAAAACAGAATACATCTAAATAAGAAAACTGTTTTCTTTATGAATGAGATTTCTGTATATATATATAAATCGAGGTATTATCAATGAAATCAACATAAAATCAGTGTCAAGTATCGACACAAAACATATATCCAATATCTCAATATCTAGGGCTCCGGCAATCCGGACTGGCATGTGTCCTCGAATCTCAAAATCTAAGGCTCCGTCTATCCGGACTGGCCCATAACATCAAATCTCAATATCTAGGGCTTCAGCTATCCGGACTGGCCCATACTCCGATCGGTATCCTCCGGATATCCGTCGAGTCACAAAACAATCACCGGTCGGTAGTGCTCCCCAGCCAGGCCAACGCCATTATCTGCGACCATCTTGCCCCGGGGTACCACACCGGGTCCACCATGCCCCCACAGACGGTTTCTCCTCCTCCTCGAATTGGGTGTATGATATCGCTCAAAAGCCGAGAAAACTCATGGTGGACATATCTCAAATCATATCATGAGAAAACCGCAATTTTATATCTTTTAAAAAGATAATAAGTTTATAAAATCTTTGCGGTTTCTCCAAATCCAGAAATCTCATGGAAATCCGAAATCTCAAACTCACAATGTTAATAGACAGTGAATACTGGCATAAAGCTCCATAATATTGCATGACAATAAATAAATAAATGCATCGGATATCAAGCAAGGAATGCAATAACTAAACTAGCATACGGAAGCAATAACATATTGGAACTATCAACTAACAAGCTATGTCAATGAAATATATCCTCTAAAGTGTACGTGACATAGCAATTACCGATGATGATGTGTGTGAGCCGGCAAGCAGGTGTACGTGGAGCATACGCATCATCGGTAATGGTGTTGGTGTCCTGATAACATGGGTTCAATAACAACTAATTCAACATATATAAGCATGCAATGCGATACAAACAGCAAACATGTATGGAAAATGAATAGTAACGCAACATATAAGAATAACATTATATTTATGAGTCGTACCGTTTGACATTTGAAATAGCACGAATCGTGGTGTTTAGAAAATAGAGTTATAGTGTTTTTACGAAAATGTACGTCCTTTGAAATATCCGTAGTATCCCTTGGCTTGTCTTTAAAATACTCATGATTCGTTAGTTTGAAATAGGTATGACTCGAGTCTAGTCTAACATCTACAAGTAAACTACAGGACTAAACTAATAGACTAATCGAAAGGGGTAAGGAAAACCACCTAACTTTGAGTCGATATATATAAATATAATAGTCGGTGATCTCGCCACAATAGTATCGCGTACGATACAATATATATATCATATGATATCCTCGAGTCAAGAGTGCGGATCTATCATTATAATTATATCTCGTACGGTAAATCTATCATACGACATCCCAAATCAGGGTACGGGTAAATATCACATTTATCTCATTATCCAACTGGTATCCTTATCATCATATATCATGAGCTGGGTACTGATCTACGTCTAGTACATACTGATACCATCAAATATATATATGCGTATGTCTGAAAGCACATCGCCTAAAGATCCGCTATAATATCATGTCGTATCTCAAAATACGAACCAAAATCACATCACCGATCTTGTGGTATCATGCCCAATCACATCGACTCATCTCCAAGTACCACATACTATCCTCATCATCCATGTATACACACACACACACACACAGCCCCATACCTGTGTGTGTGTGTGTCTATATATACACATATCCCCATATACGCACAAGTAAGTAAAATGTATGCGCGTGTGTGTGCGTGCGTGTATCTTATTCTAGGGTTACACAACTAAAACTAGCTAACGACACTATCATCCAATTACACTAAAATTTATACATGAACCCCTTAAGTCTATCTAGATAATTATTTAGTCTCACAATAAACATATTTATATATATAGGTATACGTATTAGTATACAACACTACAAAACTGCGGGGGTGCTATACGCCATCCACCCGACTTTCCCTGTAGATATATATCTACTCACCTTGATCCTTACTTGCCGAAGTCAATGACGCCATGCTCGTCCTTGTCGTTCATGTCCACTCGAGGGTACCTACATACACACACACACAGTATCGTAAACTGAAATCGCGAACGAAAAACAAAACGGCACGCGTATCACGCATAGGTTAAAACCTATGGTCTCGCACGCAAGACACTACCAAATAACCCTCGTTGTTAACGTTCAAATGCTACACGAGGGAACACAATAATAAATACCAAATCCCAATTCATTAAAAGCTGCAAAACGAAATTAGAAACTTTGAAAACTTGCTCCATATTTTACCCTAGGTCAAATTAGCCAATTTTGCATATGGGTAGGGTCTATTTTACTGACATAGGAGCTACAGAACAAACACGAGACCAAGATCACCTAACCTGGCCGCAAATTGCGGCCAGAATGAATTTAATTACGGCCAGGAAGTGGTGTTAGGGTCTCGGGTCTTAGGGTTATCATCTAGGCTGCATGCACTACTTACTGTGTTTGCTAAATAATTTTTCAGGTCTCATAGTCATAGCAGATTTCCAATAACACCTCAAATTTCCACAAATTCCCGATGTCGGGGTTTCTAAGTTCGGGTTAATGGGTTCTAGTCTCTGTTTTAGTCCAAAAAACTAACACTACAGGGGTTATATGGCCTCTACTAGCCTCAATTATACCTTTGGATTCAATAATCCCACAACCCTCTTCTAGGAATTTTCAAAGTTCACTAATCTACACTAAATCACTTCTAAACTAACATGAATGCTAAAGTGAATGAAATTCTACACTAATGGTAATGAAATTATATCATTTGGCAACTCAAGCATTTTCTTGAGTTGCCCCAAGTCTCCAAAATCCAAACATTCATGGTCCAAAGTGCTTGTAGTGGGCATGTGCACATTTTTTGTGAAGAGGAGATGAAGTTTTAATGTGTTTTTGATGATGAAGTGAGGAGGTAGAGGGGGGAGGAGATGGAGGGCAGCCATAGGGAAAGAGGAGAAGAAATGATGAAGATGATGAAGTGAGAAGGTAGTGCCATGGTCCAAGGTTGACCCCTCACCCTCTCTCTCTTGCCCTTACCCAATCTTTACTATTTTTCCTTTTCTTTTATATTTTCCTTTATCTTTTCTATTCTTCTCATTTCAATTTAAAACAAATCCAACCAAAAGGAAAAGAAAAGTTATGGTAGAAAAATGTAAAAAGTGAAATGTGACATGGTGCATGTCATGTGCACAAATCAGGCTTAATGCACGATTAGTGATATTTAATCACGATTAGTATTAAAAATGGAATATAATTAATTATATAAAATCTATGAATGCCCACTATTATAATTTCTTCCAAATTCAATAATTAAAATAATTTCTAAATATTTCCCAATTTATCGGTATTCAATTATACCACATTATTGAAATATTCATGATATTTATTATTTAATTATAAAATTTCCCAAAATAATATTTTATTTTTCTGAAATGTTACAATAACTAAACCCACATCCGTAGACCCCTACGAGAGCGTCAAGTGACCCTGCCACCTCTAGAACCCTGTTACTTGTGCTCCCCGTCTTTGGTCTCTCCTAATGCGGAAATGTAAATAATATACATTAATGGTGATATCATCCTCAACCCGGATGTGTCCTAATAAAAAAATATTACATACAGTTTTTACATGAATGAAAATAGAAAAGCTCTCATCTCACGCAAAAAATAACCCCGGCTATTCAATCACGACGATCCAATATAACATATCACAGCAACACATAACATCACATGTCATCAACGTAAGTAAATATGCGTATCCCGAATGTCATTGATGTATAGCAATGAGATCGGGGATACACCACATATTACACTTACGGTCGTAGAAAATAAATGAAAACTACAATAATTAGAATCCGTATATTCTTAGACATCATAAACCCGGAATATCTCATATCTCGGATTTCATGCCTAACCCAATAAATCTTGCATTTATGTCTCGTATTGAAAACACTTTTCAATAGTCAAGTCGGGTAATTCAACAAGATTCCCGATTAAATGATCGAATACTCATCGGGAACTTTAGTAGATTGCCGCACCCCCGATGCCATCAATGAAGTGCACTTGGGTGGAACACCGCGGCCGTGAGCACCCGAGTGGATGCTTTTGGCTACAGTGTTCTCCTATAGTCACTTGGTCGACGCAATGGGGCATGGCTATCTAGTAGTGTTTTCCGGAGACTATCCACGTACAATACGAGATTGCGACGGAGTTTTGATCCGAATCGAAACTCCATAGCAATCGATCAAAAGAGACTAAAACGCGAGATTTACAAAACACAAACTAGTTTTCACAAAACTAATTAATGTGGATTCCAAATATTGTATCGCATATCATATATATCTAGACGACGTTAAACTTTTCGATCGATATATCAAACACCCACAAATCACAGATAGCTCAACAACTTGAGTCTCATTAAAAACACCCAGAAAGTGCCAAATTACATAATGGAGTAGCACAAGAAAATTGAGTTCCTAACTCACCAATAATGCCGCGGAACCGCGGCTAAACCTAAGTTTATGCCGCGGTTACGGGGCCAATTGGTCGAGTTTGGCCCTTGAATTTCTTGGGGTTCCATAGAAAACCCTACACAATTTTCTGCATATTTTTAATGAACAAAATTTAAACTTTTGAAAAATTGGACAGAAACATAGAAAAATAGGGGTATTGAAGTTCGATCAAATACTTCAACGTCGTTTAGACCAAACCTAATGCTCTAGCTTGGCTCTAATACCATGAAATTGTGTCTTAGCACCTCTACTAAGTTTCCACATACATCAAGTATGCAATTTAAAAAATCTAGAGGTCTAAGCTACACCAACCTAGAATCGAACTAGAGAATTATCATTTCTAAGCATGTAAACAAGTTTTACACTAAGTGAATAGAGAATATAAACTTTGTAGACCGGTCCTTCACTTCTAAAGCTCCCTTATCTCCAAGTAGTGCTCCCTAGAACTCTTCTTAGGCTCCACTTGGTGAAGCGAACGAGCTTGCTTCGTCGTCTTCGTGGCCGAAGATGATCCACGTTGAAGTTACTCTAACTCAAGCCACCTCTTCACTAATCAAGGAATTAGTGAAGCAAACAACCAAATCTTATGGGCTAGATGAGAGTAGGTTGATGAAGTAGGAATTTTGCTCACTTTAGAAATCACTCTCTCTTTTTCCTTTATCACCTCATGAAAATGCTAGAAAGCAAGAAGATGAACTTGGGTGAAGAAATATCTCCCAGTGATAAGTAGAGAGTTAACCATGGACTAAAAATAATGGTTGGGTTAAAAAATATCTAGAGTAAAACAAAAATTAGTGGAATGAGTCATGGCTTCTACATACTTCTACGAGCATCTTAACCCTTGCTTATTTCCACCTAATTTTTGAATTTCCTCTTAATTAATAATCACCCAAATAATCTTTAGTCTTGGTGTGAGTCTCATACACCCATGTCCTATGTATCATCCACCATGACACAATATATAAATACATATATTAATATATATCACATATATATTAAATGTATTTCAAGAGAAGAAAATCTTTAGTGAGTACAATATTAGTTAATATATATTAATATATCAAATATAAAAATATATATCAAATTATTAAATCAACACTTGATTCAATAATCCGATCATAACATATATAACCAACTAATATCATTTATATGTATATCAAATTATAAAATCAACACTTGATTCAATAACCCGGTCATATCACATATAACCGACAAATATTCAATACTACATTAAATCAATGTTCATATCATAATTTTGCATTTTTATATTTCCCATTCTTAATCATTTTACAAATAAATAGGTGCTTTTGATCCATGTCTGCTAAATAGTTGCAGGTTACAGGTTCTCGGAACAATACAGTGAAAATGGTGAAAAGACGCTACAAAAGTGAGATTACGATCAACAAATAGAAGAATCTTTATCATGCTGCCTGCAGTTTGAGGGACAAACAAAAATCAATGAACAATTTCACAAAGTACAAAGGCAGTATAAGATTCAAGACTTCAACACGAAGCGAATGGTAAAAATCCACAACATTCTGCACTGTGGAAATCTGGAAGAAACTAGAAGACATTTTGAAGAACCAAGTGAAGAAATCAGAAGGAAAAAGCAACAGAAAGCAACCCTAGAAAAATGAGCCAGCAAGCCCACTATATGGACGCGGAACCGCGGCCAAACCATGCTTATGGCCGCGGATCCGTGGCCGTGCTGTGCACGTGTCGGCGCGTGTCGATGCGTGTCGGTGGAATCGGTGCGTTGACCCGGTTTTCTTAGGGTATTTTTGTAATTCTAGATATGGATCAGATGTAAATCCTAGGTTTCCATTATCTATAAATAGGAATCCTACAGTTCTTTTTGGAGCATGCCTCTTTTTAATTCTAAGTTTAAAGTTTCCATTCATTGTAATCGTAAAAGAGTGCATCAGCAAAGTAAGTTTTTTTTCTGCCCTAGTTATTTCTCCAGCAATTTTATTTCTCTGCCGTAGTTTATTTTTTATCTGCCGTAGTTATTAAATAAAAACAAAAAAAAATGAACTTGTTTATCAATTCCCAAATAAGTGAGTAGTTCCTCACTTGTTAGGGTTAGGTTTGGGGAAGCTTTGAGAGATGAAAATCTCTCACCCCTTTCTTGCCCGTTCAACATTTTAAAGTAGACTCTATGCATACATACACACACCGCTCACTACGGCATCCTATCCCACGAGGTAGCGGTGATTCCCTAGTTAAAAACCGGTTGTGATTGTTTTCCATAGAGGTTAGGGTAAGAGTTAAGAAAGTACGGACAAGGACCGAAGGGAAGAAACCTAGTTTCTTCCCGATCGTGCTAATCCCCTTTGTTAACTATTACCTTAACACCTAAAAGTTCTTAATTATGGAAAAGAAAGCGGTGAGAATAATTGACTTTCCAAACTAACCTAATCCTAACCCTAGCAAGGTTTTAATCCTAATTAAACTTAACTTCTGTTTTTATTGAAAATCAAATCTACCACAAATAGGAATTGACTCGTTAGAACAACTAGAAAATACACGTAATCCCTGTGGATCGACCCGTACTCAACCGGCTAGCTACCAAGCGACACAGTTATTGATTGCGGTTAATTCTTTGATCACAAATAACGTAAGCACATAAATCCTAATAATCAAATGGCGCCGTTGCCGGTGATGGCGTAGTTATTTTCTATTTGCAATTTCGGGTTAATTAAAAATTGAAAAATCATAAAAACTGAAACATAAAAAAAATATATAAAATTTATCATCTTGTTATTGTTTGAAGGGTTTTCGTGCGAATTGTGCAGGATCGGAAAGACGAACCGATTCAGATCTGGAAAAATCCAGTGAGCAAAACAGCAAACAGAAGATCTGAATAAACAGAGCATAACCACAACAGAGAAACAGAAAAAAATTTGAAGCCTGATCCATCTTTTTTACCACGGAACCGCCGCGAAACTGCGCTTTTGACCGCGGATCCGCCGCGGTCTGGTGACGCCAGCTATCCTAATCTTCTCTGTAAGTACTCTTTTCCTCTCTTCTGGCCTCTGTAGTCCTCTACAATAATTTTCCTGCAGGATTCTTTACGCAAAAACTTCTCCCCCTTCTCCAATAACTTGATCTTGTGCAGGATTCATTGTGCTGCAATAAAAGAAAAAAAAAATTTGGCAAGTGTTTTGTGTGTTTACTGCTTTGCATTTTTAAAGCTGACTTTTAAGGGGCTATAACACCAATCCCGATTGGGTGGGGATTTCATTACCCTTCCTAGGACCCCAAAAATCACAAAAAGTATTCGCATCAACCATTGAGTTAATTAAAAAAAGATTAGACTTAGCCTATAAGGACTGTCATGCTCATTAGGACAAAGGAATAGTTGTAGGCATCGGTCGTTTATCTAAACCAGACTTTGTAGTGCCTAGGCTAGACAAGTGGGAAAGGTAATTTTAAAAGGCCCGTCTCACGGTGATTCGTGAGCGGATCCCTCCTTTCTTTATTTGTGCTTACTTGACCACAATTGGCGGTGAAAAGGCGATTTGAGGATCTCACAACTTGTCCTTTGGAACAGTTAGGAGCAGTTTAGTTGACCTAGGAGACCCTAGCTCTAGGCTTGATTGTGCATATTGCGATTGCTTGAAAGTGTGTCTAACCCCCTTATAAAAATCTTTTTGCAAAACTCCTTATAAGAAAACACAAAACAGAAATTTTACAAAAAGACTTACCAATTTTGTCGCTAGAAAACCATTGCACCTCACTTGCACCCACTTCCTCTCATTGACATTTTCTTACCCCCACCTTCTCTTTTTACCTTTTGACTACACTACCCCTCTTTAGTATATGTCCAGTTGGACTAGGGACACTAGCGCCCGTTTAGTCCGTGTCTCGTTAGTGCCGACTGACGACGCTTTCGACTCCGAAGTCGAAATTCCCTCCATTTCTTTGCCTTCATCTTCATATTCATCATCTTCTAAAGAGATGTCAGGATTCAATCCTAACAACCCCTTACCTGCGGAATTGATTCCACCTCCACTAGGTGCGAATAACCCACCACACCCTCCCGTCGAAGCGCCCCAATGAATCGCGCTCCCGGATCTTTTCTATCATATCCGCACCGCACTTCCCACTTGTCTTTCACTTCCACCAGCTAATGGGGATAACTTTGAAATTAAACCCCACTTTATCAATATGTTGCCCAAATTTCATGGGCTGGAATATGAAGATTTCTACATCTTCATTAACAAATTCCAGAATTTTTGCGCAATGATGAAGACCACACAACTTTCTGATGATGCTATAAGGCTACGTGTCATTCCATTCACTTTATATGACTTAGCTGAAAAATGGTTATATAGCACAGCATCACACTCCATAAAAATTGGGAAGAGTTTGTTAAGGCTTTTCTAAAAAAGTTTTACCCACACCACAAGACCGCGAGAATTCGCAATGAAATTATTCAATTTTTCCAGCTTCCTTCCAAACCTTTTTGGAAGTGTTTTGAAAGATTTAAGGACCTCCTTGTTCAGTGCCCTCACCACGGTATCGAGAATTGGCAACTTTGCCAAACTTTATACGAAGGACTGAACCCAACAACTATGCAGTTGTTGGAAACCATTTGTCAAGGTCACTTTCTTACAAAATCAAGCGAGGAAGCTTGGCAATTTCTCGACGATCTTGCTGAACAAACACTTCAGTGGGAAAGCACTAAGACCAATTCATCTATTTCATCAGGTCAATCTAGGGCAGGCATATATCAACTTGATATGTCGATTGCAATGAAGGCTGAAATGGCTGCACTCATGAAAAAACTTGAAGCAATTGAGAGCAAATTCTCATCGCCTTCTCCTGCCCCTGCTTTACCCCCACGCACTGTTTGCGCTTGTTGTTCGGATCCGTCCTATCTTACTGAAGAGTGTCCTCACAATCCACCTGTTCAAAGACAAGATCAAGTCAATGCTGCCTTTCAGCAAAGACAAAGAAATGACCCATACTCTTCAACTTACAATCCTGGTTGGAGGATCCACCCAAATTTTGCTTGGAATCAAAATCAACAACAATTCCAAGGAAATAACAACTTTCAAAGGCCTCCTCCACAACAACAAACTCAATCTCAGCAACCTTTCCAACCCCAACCTTACCCAAACCAAATGAACAATTTTGTACCCAACAACTCTTATCCTCAAAACAATTTTGTTCTGCCAAATAACGATAAGTTTTCCTCGCTAGAACGAAGTCTGGATGCGTTTTTAAAACATTCTACACAATCCTTAGCAAGCATCCAGTTTTCCATTGAGTCTTTGGTGCAACACAGTGCTTCACATGATCAGAGCATCAAAACAATTGAGGCCCAAATTGCAAAACTGAATGCTACGTTAAGCGAGCGAGAGAAGGGAAAGCTTCCGTCTCAACCATTGCCAAATCCCGGTCACACACACAACGCACATGTTGCTTATGAACAACAAAATCATAATGCAAATGCTGTGACTACGTCCAGATCTGGAAGAGTGTTGCACAATAATGTGGGTATTAGTGATGAAACCCCGGCTGCCGCTTCTTCTTCTTCTTCTTCGTCATCTTCTTCTTCGTCAGAGCCTGTTCTTCATTCTTCACAAGGCTCTACTGCTTCAAAATTCGAACGGACCCACATCTCACTCCACGATAACACCAACAATGGGATCCGTTCCAACTCGCAATCTACTCCACAAATATTGAACTCAACAAATTTTCAAAATATTCCATTTCCAAACTGGTTGAGATCCAATAAACAAACTCCACAAATGGAGAAGATTGTGGAGTTATTCAAACAGGTTAGCATTAACATACCTCTCTTGGATGCAATCCAACAAGTCTCTTCTTACGCGAAAATCATGAAGGTCTTATTCACCAAGAAGAGGAAGTCTTAGGTACCTAAGAAAGTATTCGTAGCTAGTGCCGTGAGCAATGCTATTAACCAAGCTTAACCATTGCCCCAAAAACGAAAGGACCCTGGTTGTCCTACAATTTCAATAACAATTAGGGATAAGAACATAAATCGCGCACTTTTAGATCTTGGTTCCAGTGTTAACCTGCTTCCCTATTCCGTTTATGAGCAATTAGGCGTTGGAGAGCTGAAACCCACTCATTGTACTCTCCAAATGGTTGATCGATCCATCACCCGTCCTAGGGGTGAGTTAGAGGATGTGTTGATTAAAGTAGGGGACTTCATATTCCCCGTTGATTTCATTGTTATGGATACACAGCCTGTGGCTAACCCACGGAACCAAATTCCGGTGATCCTCGGTCGACCATTTTTGGCCACTTCTAATACCGTAATCAACTGTCGTAACGGCTCTATGACTCTATCCTTCGGGAAGATGTCAAGTGAGTTCAACATTTACAAGATAGGAAGTCTGCCCTCCGAACCTTCTGCTCATGCATATTCTGTCGAATTAATGGATGTCGACAGCAGCGAATTTGATCAGCTTCAGGATACTGATCTAGACTCTTTTCATACGTTGCTTGACCCAACTATGTATTATACACATACGGACTCTTCTATTAAGTTGTTCGGGTCAACATCGACCGCTGTTTATGAATCTTTCATGGAGATTAGAGAACGCCCCACTCTTTTTTATGACATTATTCTTCGGGGTATCGAAGAAAGCTTTGTGGAAATTTTCGCTGATGAGCTCGCATTTTTAGCAAACACGGGTGTTGAGATGAATCAACTCCAAAAAGAAATTGAACCTCCGCCCCTTCTTCTTGACAATCACAAAAATGCGAGTAATCCATCATCACAATCAATTTGTCGTCTCTTCAAATTAAGATGCGAACCAGTTCTGTTACACCACTTATCTCTTCCCCACTTCTTCGTGATTCTAGACAACATGCTCTACCACCAACAGCTGTTTTTTACTGAGAAATTCTTCGAATGGTTGGTATTGACTTTTGGTCTGTGCAAAGCTTGGCATTAACTTGTAACATTGTTTAATTCAAGTTTGGGGGAGATTGTGTTGGCTCTAGAAAAAAAATTATTTTTAGCTAACCGTATGATTAAGGGTACGTTTACCACTTGTAAATATAAAAATAAAAAAAATTTATTTTTTTTGGATATTTTTGTAAATTTCCAGATTTAATAAAATAAAAATAAAAATAAAAATTTTATTTGCAAATAATTTCCTCTCTTGGAGAGGGGCTTTTTGCAAATATCCAACACACTTCCCCCCTATAAATAAGATCCCGACCCTCTCTGTTTTACAAACCCTAAAAATTTCCCAGAGAAAACCCTAGCCGCCGCCGCAAGTTTTGCAGCTCGATCTCGTCGCCGCGCCACGCTTCTGCCGCAGGAACCAGCATTTCACCGCCCTTCCGCCGCGCTTCTGACTCTGCTCCCTCTGAAATTTTCAGAGGCGGTTCAATTCCTAAGACTCCTCTTTGTTAAATTTTTTTTTAGATCTGTAGATTATTTGTGATGGCACCAAATATGCAGTTAGAGCGTGATTTCTCATAGATCTTTTCACGCACGATATATGGGAGTTACTTTGCTAATGAAATCGCACGTAGGGGCTGGAATTTTCTTATCTATAATCACCCAAATGCTTACGCCCTTCCAGATCTAGCAACTCGTTTTTATGAGTGCATGGAAGACGGCTGTCTCGCACAATATGGCTTTATCAAATTATTGTGGGGTGATAGAGAAATAATTATTGATAGAGACTTTATACATGAAGTCACTTTAATCCCTAGGATACCTGTTCATGATTAACCAATTCAGTTAGAAGATTACATGCCCTTAATGGGTAGTGATTGCTCTAGGGAACCAAGAAAAGGAGTACAACCGAGAACCCTTTTCGCTAATGTTTTAACTGTATGCCGGTGGGCACAAAACAATATTTTTGGGAGTTCCCATAACACCACATTTTCACCCCATCACTGCATATCGTGCACAAACTTATGACAATGAACCCTAGATTCGATATGTGCACAGTTCTGCTTAACTCAATTGGTGCGGGCAAAAGGGCCGTGAACTACCCATGCCCCATGCTAGTGACACAACTGTCGCTATTTCCTCCATGTGGAGGAATTCAAATTTTACATGCATGGAGGCATACCCGTCAGGCCTCTCATTGAGGGCGTATCTACGTCCTATACACGCTTAACAGATGTTTGGCCACGAACTGAACCGACGGAACACGTGCCCGCCAGAACACCTAGCTCCAGCTCGATTGCGAGCGAGGGAGAGCTCACCCCCTTAGAACATGCACAATTAATGAGAAAAGCCATTAAGGGGATTGACGAGTTGAGGGGGATGATGAGGGAGCATGATCGGAGTTTGACTGAAGTAAAGCAGGGGGTCCGAACCCTTCTGGCTAGGGAGGAGCGTTCTCGATCACGCTCAAGGGGGCGGCGTGGGGCCGAGCAGTGAGGGTACTGCTTTTGGTAAGTTTGGGGGAGGAGGTGGTTGTAAATAGTTATCATTTGCATTGCATATATATATATATATTTTAAAAAAATTTGTATATATTTTTTGTTTTTCTTTTGCATGTTTAATTCTGCATTGGATCTTTATAAAAAAATTATAAAAATTGAAAAAATAAAAAAAATATAAAAATATAAAAATCAAATAAAAACTGAATTTTTTTTAAAATTATAAAAATTGAAAAATTTAATTTTGGCCTTAATTGACTTAAGTTTGACAAGATGGTTAACTAGCTAGGAAAAACTAGATCCAAAACTTAGTAAATTAAAAACCCTAAAAATAACCTTTCTTAAAATTTAACGGTAGAAAATATATGTGTTTGTAGTTTACTTAGAAATAGGCAAAGTTTGAGTTCACTTTTTGGGCTAAGTCAAAATAAAGGAAGAGTATTGAAATTTTTATTAAAGTGTAAGTCTGAAAAATAATCCATAAGCTTAAGTCTAAATTCTGAAAATATATACCCTACAACTTGCACAAACACGAATCTTGAAACTTGGACTAGAGAATAACTTGAAATGCTCTTGTCTAAAATACTTAGTATGAAGGAAAATAAAATTATAAGTGTGAATAAAGAGATATAAAAAAATGAACACTGGTTTTGTAATTACTTATGGCTGCATAAAATAAAAAATATATAGCGAGGGTGGTTTATCACCTAGTGCCTTAGACCAACTGGTTTGGGAGTCACTACTAAAGCCTTAAGTATTATAAGACGAGGAATTACGTCTTAATGCGCAAACACATTTTGTAATCGGTCGTTAGTACCTCAAGAAGTATTAACGGTCGCATGAAGGATGTGTGAGCAATTTCATCTAAAATTCACAAACTAAAAGTACTTTGGACGATGGACAAGAGTATAAGAGCTTGAATTGAATTTCCAAGTGTAGGGGATACATACACACACGTAGGGGTATATGATTGGGGTTTGGATGAGAGATAGGAATGAAAAATAGGACTTATATCTTTAGTAGAGATGATAAAAATTCCTAAATTGAGATGGAACCTTAGAAGGAAAATTCAAAATATGCTAAAAGCTAAATAAATTTACAGAACATATACAATCTTAAGTTAAATGATAAGGAAGCGTGAAAAATAGGGGTTGATAATTTCTGAGTTGAAGATAATAGAATTCTTGCTAGAACACCGAATTGAAGAATAAAAGTCAATAGGCCAAATTGATCGGATTTTGTGGGTAGTATCCGCTGAAAACCCTCAGGAGACAACACTCCTCCTACTACGGACACCTAGAGGTTTAACGGCTTGTTGCACGAGCTCAGTGCAATCGCGTTTCCCTGCGAAAGTGAGGTTAAGCATTTTCAAGAATAAAACTAGTTTTGCTCGAGACGAGCAAAAGAAAGTTTGGGGGTATTTGTTCATATCATAATTTTGCATTATTATATTCCCCATTCTTAATCATTTTACAAATAAATAGATGTTTTTGATCAATGTCTACTAAATAGTTGTAGGTTACAGGTTCTCGGAACAATACAGTGAAAATGGTGAAAAGACGCTACAAAAGTGAGACTACGACCAACAAATAGAAGAATCTTTATCATACCGCCTACAGTTTGAGGGACAAACGAAGATCAATGAACAATTTCACAAAGTGCAAAGGCAGCCCAAGATTTAAGACTTAAACACGAAGCGAACGGTAAAAGTCCACAACATTCTGCACTGTGGAAATCTGGAAGAAACTAGAAGACATTCTGAAGAACCAAGTGAAGAAACCAGAAGGAAAAAGCAACAGAAAGCAAACTTAGAAAAATGAGCCAGCAAGCCCACTATATGGCCATGGAACCGCGGCCAAACCATGCTTATGGCCGCGGATCTGCGGCCGTGCTGTGCACGTGTCGGTGCGTGTTGGTGCGTGTCGGTGGAGTCGGTGCGTTGACCCGGTTTTCTTAGGGTATTTTTGTAATTCTAGATATGGATCAAATGTAAACCCTAGGGTTTCTATTATCTATAAATATGAATCCTATAACTCTTTTTGGAGCATGTCCCTTTTTAATTCCGAGTTTAAAGTTTCCATTCATTGTAATTGTAAAAGAGTGCATCAATAAAGTAAGTTTCTTTTCTGCCTTAGTTATTTCTCTAGCAATTTTATTTCTCTGCCGTAGTTTATTTTTTATCTGCCGTAGTTATTAAATAAAAACCAAAAAATGAACTCGTTTATCAATTACCTAATAAGTGAGTAGTTCCTCACTTGTTAGGGTTAGGTTTGGGGAAGGTTTGAGAGATGAAAATCTCTCACCCCTTTCTTACCCGTTCAACATTTTAAAGTAGACTCTATCCATACATACATACACCTCTCACTACGGCACCCTATCCCACGAGGTAGCGGTGATTCCCTAGTTAAAGACCGGTTGTGATTGTTTTCCATAGAGGCTAAGGTAAAATTTAAGAAAGTACGGACAAGGACTGAAGGGAAGAAACCTAGTTTCTTCCCGATCGTGCTAATCCCTTTTGTTAACTATTTCCTTAACACTTAAAAGTACTTAATTAGGGCAAAGAAACCGGTGAGAATAATTGACTTTCCAAACTGACCTAATCCTAACCCTAGCAAGGTTTTAATTGTTGGAGATAGTGCCCTCAGAGTCAATTATTGGATCACAGGCACGTGATTGCAATGATTGAGGGAGGACCTGTCCCAGTAGAACAGTCTTACTCGAGATGATAGTATGCTATCTGGTTTATCTTTATCATCGTGTACTGCTTTAGGTGACCTGACATGTCGCTATTACACGTTGATAGAGCCCCTAGGATTCTTGCTTGACCACCAGCAGTATGAGGGCGATCATATAAGTGGGAGCTGGTAGTCTATAAGCACATCCTTAAAAGGTCCCTAGTAGTGGGAGTTTCGAGACATGGCATTGATACTCCAGAGTAGACTAGTGTATACAGTCGAGACCCCGACGAGAGGCGGTGGCCGGTCTCACAAGCCATTGGTGTCAGTTGGATCACCTAAGATGTATACAGCTGCTCATTGGGTTATGAGTACACCGGACAGGACTCGCCGGGAATCTGCTAGTTGGGATTATACCAGACGTCAGATAGCAGTTCTCAGGTGACATGTGTACAGGTTAGTTCATCGACCTGAGGATCGTCATTTGTCTCATGTGAGTTCCCACTGTACTTTGATTACTACCCTACCACGCTCAAAGGAGACGTGCAAACAGGTTTTAGTTGGGTACAGTCCCGAGCCACATGGAGGCAGTGAGCGGATCTTCAGGGGTTCGTCTCTCCCGGTATTGGGGGTGAGGTCGCGCTGTGTCTAGGAGAGCCATTACACGAAGCCCTCGGTCGAGGCAGGAGATTTACTGGTAGGTATTCCAGTAGTATCTCAGGGTGTTCTGGGCTACACTCCGACACGACTTGTACCGCTTTTGGGGGTCTGACTTTTACCAACCCCCTAGGCCCGCCATGCGATGCTCATAGACGAACGGACCGGACTGTACGGATATTGTCACTGACAGGCTCAGTAGGGTGTCAGGCTGAGTTCGCTCACAGACGTCCCTTTTGGTTAATACCTGGTAGCCCGTTACGTATTGGCTTATACCTCTGACGTGCTAGTGGTTAAATCCATAACCAAGATGTTGACGAGTCTTTAGAGTCCCCCACATTCAGTTGCCCAAGTTTTCGGGCGAAACGCTGTAGAGGCCGTATGGAGATATGGCAGGGTTCGATAAGATATGTGCGGTACTGCACGGATCAGGATCGGACGGATATTACTAGCCGGCTTTGGTTTAAGCCGGATCCTAGTCTAGTACAGTGTAGATTTTGTCTCATTGCGTTTGTATTTCGGTTGGAATACAAATGCGGGTGTGTATACACAGTATCGGGGTTTTCCTGTAATTTATTACGGGACCAGTTTTCTGGAGTTGCCAGTTTCCTTTCCGTTTCGGCCAATTTCCTTTGTATCGTTCATTGGCCGAAGTTTGGTGGAGGAGGGCTTATTTGCATTTATGCAAATAAGCAATTTGGAAGGGGGTCTTTGCATATTATTGTATCATGATACTTGCACCACCCATGGTTGTGGTTGAGTGTGGATTTGTTAGTGATCATTGCTTGACTTTGGAGTCATCATGCTTTTGATGATGGTTGAATATGATAACCATTTCCTTTCACTTGCTTATTCTTGTGGCTACCCTCTTTCACTCTCATTCTCACTCTCCCACCAAGCCATGGCTGGCCACTTCTAATGAGGGCTGTCCAAATTTCATGTGTGGGGTTTTTTGTGCTTTTGCTTTGGTAAAAATCCCACAAGATCAATCTCCAAAAGCTTGTATCATTCCTCCACTAAAAAGGCAACCTCCATGAACCCCAAATGAGACACAGCCTCTACACACATTCTACAGCAATCCTTGGGCACGTCGGCCCGCCAACTTCGTGCCCGAGTTGCCTCGGTATAGAGGTAGGAGCCCATAAAAGAAGCCGGCGATGTGGTGCCCTTCCGGCGAGGAGGTGGAGACCGGACATTCCGCGGGAGATCGGGACGACGACGAGAAGACCGGAGGACTCGGATCACTCGGTATATTTCTCATCCCCATTTTGTAGTTAGCTAGAACTAGTTAATGGTCCGATCCGGGTTTTAGTGCGCGGTGGTGCCGGTTCAAGAAAAATTAAAGTTAACCATCGCTTTCGCTTTTGGCCTCGGGATGGAGGCCGGGCCGCCGCCGTGCACTTACAGTGGTATCAGAGCCTCGCCATTAACCTAGTCTAGCTTTGTTTGATGTGTTTAAAGTTTCGATCGAGCAAAAATTCCAAAATCTGCGTTTTCTCATGCATCAGTTCTCTGTTAAAATTTTTTGTACTCCAAAATTTTTTCAGTGTGTTGCAGAAGTATGTGCATGGACTTTTAAGCATACTGTAAAAATTCGACAACATGATTCAACAAGAAGACCGCGGAACCGCGGCCAAAACCCCCTTCTGGCCGCGGTTCCGCGGCGGTTCTGTGTTATCATTTTGCCAATTTTTTCCAGTGGGCTTTTGGGCTGAAAATAGGGGTTTTGGAATATTAATTTTGGGCCCAGAATTTCTTTTAGTGCTATAGTAAGGCTTGGGGGCCCACTTGATAAAATTTAATCGATCGGATATTTTAAACACATTTGTTCACAGTATTTACATTATATCTGCGACCGTGAATGTCACTTGATCGGTAAATCCTGTCTAACTGCTGTAGCCCGGTTAGACGGATTTGCGAACGTGACATTCACGTTGATGTTCTGTGTATTGCTGTGATGTTGTGGATTGGTCGTGGGGGATAGCCTGATTGCAGTGGTAGTACAGTTTTGTTGTATTATGTACATTTGATATTGCGGGGTGAGCGTCCGACATGTGGACTGCCGTCACTGCCTGTTTGTATTATTATTTTGGGGCATGACCAGGTTGCGGTCGATGTACCCGTTGTATGTATATTTTACTTTCTGTACTAGGATTACCCCAAGGTGGGGTGCACGGATAGCCGGATTCTAGAAGGCAACAAGCCCGCATCTCATGGCATTGGGACGGAAGGGGCTTCACTCTAGGATTGGCGGGCTATTCGCCGCACTCGTAGGGCGTACAGGTTGACCCAGGAAGGGTGCCCAAGTTACCGGATTCCGTGAAGTGCTGGGTGGTCCATTCACGTTGCTGAAGGGGGCTGCCTCACTTCAGGTTTTGGCGGGTAACTTGCAGCGCCTGTAGGGGTCTAGGATTTCATTGCACAGGCTATCCACACGACCAGGGAAACGTCGGGTTTCAGTAGTGGCTCTGTGAAACCCGGGGATCCCAGATATCTGTATTGATCTGTGATGCTGTACATTTCAGTGATGTTGCATTTTATCACGCCTTGAGCGAATATAATATATTGGTATATATATTAGTAGATGTTGTATATGTTTTGCATCCGCGCTAGTCCAGTCCCCGCTCTGTCGTTAGTTAGCTAACGTAACGGGTAATGACGGGACCCAGTGGCGAATGCGGATGGCATATACGTACATCAGTATATTTTCGTTCTTTGTGGTGTGATCAATTGATGGGACTGCGTTGATTCGGATCAATGCAAGTTAAAAACAAACCTAATTTGATGTTGTTGGAACACTTTTCAAAAAGCTGTTATTGCAAGAACGTTCACTTTTGTTTTGCATCGTGGTATTCAGTTGGAATATCCTGCTCCTCAGTCGACGAGGCAAGGGCCGAGATCCCTTCACCGGGAGTGACCCCTTGGACAGAAAGTTTGCGTCAGGGCAATAACTTTACTATAGCCGATTACTTTTGCTTTGCACCGTGGTATTCAGTTGGAATATCCTGCACCTCATTCTACGGGGAAAGAGCCGAGATCCCTTCACCGGGAGTGACCTCTTTAGTAAAGGTTTTCGTCACTATATTTTCTAAAAAGCTATCAGTTCCTTCAACGATATCAAGTTCTTTACGTTAATGGTTTTCGCCAGAAACCATTCGTAGCCCTCCATCATTTCAGTTAAATATTCGGTAGTATTCAAGCTATGTATTTTGACCTCACGCCAAGGCATAGTGTTTGGTAGCTGCCGGGTATTTATCTGTTGCATAGATAGATGCGTTGGTTTGGGAAAGTCGTACTACTATTTTGGCCTACGTCAAGGGTATGTACGGGTGGGTTCAAATTAACCTGGACAATGATGGGTAGAACTTGACATGTGACTTATGATATTTTGACCTCACGCCAAGGTCATAAGAGCATGGGGCAAAAATCACATCGGGAGTTTCAAAAGAACTGAAACTTGCCAGATATGCGCATACCTTCTGGAGTGTGATAGCGTGAGCGGATTCCGTCACGTTATCATGCGATGATAGTTGGATCCCGATTCCCACTGATGAGTTGGTTTACTCCTCGGGTGATCCCGACTAATTCTTCTTTCAGGTTTGGAGGATAATTTGACGGTACAGTGGGAGGTTTCCAGATTAGATAAATTGGTAACCATTCTGATCTAGGTTAGAGTGCACGCTGAGTGTTTCTTTTCTCTCTCTCTTTGGCAGAGACCATTGACCCGACCCTAAGACTATGACTCAGTGACCAAGTTGACCGAAGCTTCTTGAACACTGGCATTTGGATTGTCAGAGTTGCAAACCTCTTTGCCACTCCTACTTTTACCCTTTTCTCCAGGACACTCCGTACTACTACGAACGTCCACTTCCATTGGACAAAACCATCGTATGGTTAGATACGAACTCGAAAGAATTTATTCGAGGATGGTTTCCGGCTCTGGAGAAAACGGATAGGATTATTCAGTTGTCTTTTCCTTTTACCTTCTCTCAGGTTGCGAGTACTCCTTGCTTTAGGAGATAGTACACCTATTACGCAAATTGGATAGTCTTCTTCCAAACCTTAGGCTGGTGCCGAACGGTGGGGAAAGAAGAAAACCAATTAGCATAACGATGGTGTGCAGAAGGTATTAAGTTAAGACAAAGCAAGAGATTAGTAAGAGGGCAAAGTAAATTGCAACTGATATTCACGACCAAACCAAATATTCCTTCGCCAATCCTAAATCACCTTTGTATTTCTCCAGGACACTCCGTATCACTACGAAGATCCACAGTTTATTGGATACTCCATCGTATGGTTATATACGAACTCGAAAGGAACTTGTTCCAGTTCGGGGATGGATTCTGGTTCAGGAGAAATAGGAATAAGGTTTATTCGGTTGTCTTTTATCTTCACCTTCTCTCGCATTGTGAGTGCTCCTAGGATTAGGACAGTACACCCATTATGCTTATTGGATAGTCTTCTTCCAAACCATAGGCTGGTGCCGAACGGTAGGGAAGGAAGAAAACCATTTGGCCTAAGGGGTGTGCAGAAGGTAATGACTAAAGACATATAAAGGGATTTGGAGAGGTGGCAAAGAATTATACGGTTACAGTCGTGAATCTGGAAGAGGCATTACTAGGAATACCGGGATACCCCAACGAAACATTTCAATGTTTCAGTTTCACTGTGTACTGTTAAAGGAAAACTGATTTCCCGGTTAGACACTTGCTCCAGGGTATGTGCTTACCAGGAATGATTCTCATATCTGTATGGTTTTACAGATGATGAGTGGGAGTAAGTTATTGGGAATTGGGTGATCATCCTCATTATATCGGGATTCGTTGTAATCGGTGATATTTGAGGAAGTCACCTGGGTTGTTTGCCAGTCGGCAAGTATTTGGTTTTGAATATCCGCTGTTATGCACCAATTTCAAATCGATACATCTGTACGTCTATTTTTATAGAGTGAGATATATCTTTTTGAAATTATGTCTGTGACATTTACCTATATCAGTGGATGGTTAGGTAAGGAGTATTAAACAGCGGTGTAATTCTTCTTAACCATAAGTACAGTTTTCAACCTACGACACACAGTGAATGAGTAATCAGACTCAAGGGACTTATACAGAGTATTGTATGTTGTCCAGTGTCCATTAGGACAGAGGGGTTTGGTCCTCGTACTATATTTGGTTTACTTATGACTTCTCTAGTTTTTAGACAGGTGTTTCGTGGAAAGACAGGGTCCGAATTTTGAGGAGTTATAGGTATTTGAATAGAGTAGAGAACCAGGTGTAGCAAGTATCGGGATTCTTCAAAGAGATCGAAGATGTAGATACTTTTGTATGGTATTCAGTTGATAGTAATGATTTAGAGAACTTGCTTCTCTTTCAGGTTACTCATAATTGGAAGCATTCCTAAGTTGAGTAACGCTGATAGGCCTCCTTCCATTTAGTTGACATGCACTGGAGACAGCTGCATGATTTGAATCTGGTTCATTTAAGATCAGTGCCTCTGGTTCTATATTGGATATAGAACGGTTCATATCTTAACGTTGTTAAGGTATGGGGAGTTTTCCGGCTTATGATTAAAACCAGACTCTGGATAACTCAAGGCACGTTTCCGTAATGACTGTTTGTGGGTTGACCCAGGCTATGAAGAGGGTTGAATTTCTACCATAAGAAAGATCAATAGTGATATTTTTCTAGGCTCGCCACAGTTTTAATAAAAAAATGAATTTTTTTCAGAAAACAGTAGTGGGAGCATGGTAGAACTGGAAGTGATTCCAGAACCGCAAACGATTACTGAAGATTTGATAAGAACCTAAAGATTCAATCTGGTTTGACATTCCATTGGCCACTCCGCAGATAAAGTGGGTAACTTCAGGCACCCGAGAGGTACTCCGGTAGCCTCAAGGACGGTGACAAGGAAGTTCTTGTTTACCCACACTTGCCATTGCTGTTTTTCCAGGCTGTGAGACCCGGCAGGAGGATGAGTATAGCGTCGTTCTGAACTGCCTTCAGAAGTGTACATGTATATGACTCTGCCAGAGGGTTGTCGTAGTCAGTGGGAGCAGCGGAAGCATTGGAGGACAGGTGTCTTATGTCTATTTATAGACTAAAGCAGATGTAGCGGAGATAGATCATCAATTTCTAATGTGACAGTCATAGGTTTGACTTCATCAGAATAGGGGATGGATCTGTTGAGAAGGTAGTAGGGTGTGATGTCATGGTATTTGGATGACATACACAGAATAGGAAAAGAAACTCCTATGCTACGATCGGTTATACTTTGGTCATCACACAGTAGTTTCTCCACATGGGACTTGGACATTATATCAGACATACTGGTTACTAGATATATGGTTTTAGATCTAGATTCGGGTGGTTTCCCAATTAAGGGTACTTAGACAGCATTCTATGAGTATTTAGAATGGACGACTCCTGGCACGGTAGTGTACCTGCAGATAATGGAGTCACCCTCTCTAAAGGTGTCTTACAGACTAAAGGGGAGAGGGATGTGCATGATTGGCAGATCACTTGCTCAGGCAATTGAGTCAATCATGAGATGTCAAGTACCACACCAGCTGTTGTTCTTGCACTAGATGCAATAAGTTGACATTGATCCAATCCTGGAGAAACAGTCGGAAGCAGTTTTAGAACATAAGTGGATGTTCTAGGGATATGATAACGACAGCCTCATTCGGGAGACAGTTATCATTCCAGGCTTCCAAGGTGACCTGGACGACAAGGAGGTTGTCAGAGTTATATTTTTCCTTCTGACGAGGGGCAGTATTTTGGACAGGTGGTCCAAGGCAATACTGAGGGAGGCATGGCGCAGCATACTGATTAAGTTCAGTTGACGATACAGTCTAAGAAGTTTGGATTTGGAGTTCATTTATGAGCTAGGTCCCATCAGACATCCAGACACATTCTTGGACAGGTATTGCTCATTTCGGGAGATGGTTTTCTCCGTGAACATGAGATATAGAGAGACATAGAAAGAGACATCAAAGCGGATCCACTCACTGAGGCTATTCCTCGAACGCAATAGTTTCGCAAACGAGCTTTGTGAGACTGACTAGTAGAGGAGTTGGGTGTTCGGCATCACACGGGCTGTGAGTATGCGACATCGCAATAATTAGCCTTGAGTGCAAGTGGGAGATTGTTGGAGATAGTGCCCTCAGAGTCAATTATTGGATCATAGGCACGTGATTGCAATGATTGAGGGAGGACCTGTCCCAGTAGAACAGTCTTACTCGAGATGATAGTATGCTATCTGGTTTATCTTTATCATCGTGTACTGCTTTAGGTGACCTGACATGTCGCTATTACACGTTGATAGAGCCCCTAGGATTCTTGCTTGACCACCAGCAGTATGAGGGCGATCATATAAGTGGGAGATGGTATTCTATAAGCACATCCTTAAAAGGTCCCTAGTCGTGGGAGTTTCGAGACAGGGCATTGATACTCCAGAGTAGACTAGTGTATACAGTCGAGACCCCGACGAGGGGCGGTGGCCGGTCTCACAAGCCATTGGTGTCAGTTGGATCACCTAAGATGTATACAGGTGCTCATCGGGTTATGAGTACACCGGACAGGACTCGCCGGGAACCTGCTAGTTGGGATTATACCAGACGTCAGATAGCAGTTCTCAGGTGACATGTGTACAGGTTAGTTCATCGACCTGAGGATCGTCATTTGTCTCGTGTGAGTTCCCACTGTACTTTGATTACTACCCTACCACGCTCAAAGGAGACGTGCAAACAGGTTTTAGTTGGGTACAGTCCCGAGCCACATGGAGGCAGTGAGCGGATCTTCAGGGGTTCGTCTCTCCCGGTATTGGGGGTGAGGTCGCGCTGTGTCTAGGAGAGCCATTGCCCTCGGCCGAGGCAGGAGATTTACTGGTAGGTATTCCAGTAGTATCTCAGGGTGTTCTGGGCTACACTCCGACACGACTTGTACCGCTTTTGGGGGTCTGACTTTTACCAACCCCCTAGGCCCGCCATGCGATGCTTATAGACGAACGGACCGGACGGTACGGATATTGTCACTGACAGGCTCAGTAGGGTGTCAGGCTGAGTTCGCTCACAGACGTCCCTTTTGGTCAATACCTGGTAGCCCGTTACGTATTAGCTTATACCTTTGACGTGCTAGTGGTTAAATCTACAACCAAGGTGTTGACGTGTCTTTAGAGTCCCCCACATTCAGTTGCTCAAGTTTTCGGGCGAAACGCTGTAGAGGCCGTATGGAGATATGGTAGGGTTCGATAAGATACGTGCGGTACTGCACGGATCAGGATCGGACGGATATTACTAGCCGGCTTTGGTTTAAGCCGGATCCTATTATAGTACAGTGTAGATTTTGTCTCATTGCGTTTGTATTTCGGTTGGAATACAAATGCGGGTGTGTATACACAGTATCGGGGTTTTCCTGTAATTTATTACGGGACCAATTTTCTGGAGTTCCCAGTTTGCTTTCCGTTTTGGTCAATTTCCTTTGTATCGTTCATTGGCCGAAGTTTGGTAGAGGAGGGCTTATTTGCATTTGTGCAAATAAGCAATTTGGAAGGGGGTCTTTGCATATTATTGTATCATGATACTTGCACCACCATTTGACTTCTTCTTGTCATCATGGTTGTGGTTGAGTGTGGATTTGTTAGTGATCATTGCTTGACTTTGGAGTCATCATGCTTTTGATGATGGTTGAATATGATAACCATTTCCTTTCACTTGCTTATTCTTGTGGCTACCCTCTTTCACTCTCATTCTCACTCTCCCACTAAGCCATGGCCGGCCACTTCTAATGAGGGCTGTCCAAATTTCATGTGTGGGGTTTTTTGTGCTTTTGCTTTGGTAAAAATCCCACAAGATCAATCTCCAAAAGCTTGTATCATTCCTCCACTAAAAAGGCAACCTCCATGAACCCCAAATGAGACATAGCCTCTACACACATTCTACAGCAATCCTTGGGCACGTCGGCTCGCCAACTTCGTGCCCGAGTTGCCTCGGTATAGAGGTGGGAGCCCGTAAAAGAAGCCGGCGACGTGGTGCCCTTCCGGCGAGGAGGTGGAGACTGGACATTCCGCGGGAGATCGGGACGACGACGAGAATACCGGAGGACTCGGATCACTCGGTATATTTCTCATCCCCATCTTGTAGCTAGGTAGAACTAGTTAATGGCCCGATCCGGGTTTTAGTGCGCGGTGGTGCCGGTTCAAGAAAAATTAAAGTTAACCATCGCTTTCGCTTTTGGCCTCGGGATGGAGGCCGGGGCGCCGCCGTGCACTTACATTAATCCTAATTAAACTCAACTTCAGTTTTTATTGAAAATCAAACGTACCACAAATAGGAATTGACTCGTTAGAACAACTAGAAAATACACGTAATCCCTGTGGACCGTACTCAACCGGTTAGTTACCAAGCGACACCGTTATTGATTGTAGTTAATTATTTGATCACAAATAGCGTAAGCACATAAATCCCTACCAATAAATCAACACTTGATTCAATAATCCGATTATATCACATATAACCTAACCGATATCACATATCGCGAGATTAGAATGCAGTATCACGTACTCGTATTTAATCAAGCTTCCGTACATATCACCATATGTGGTTTACTTCATTTCGCTTGAACTATGAAATCTCTGTGTGGGACTCTAAAGACTCGTCAATACGCTAGCAGTAGGTAATGATCACTTCAGTCATCCACAAGCCGTCGGCGATACTAGCTGGACGTAACGGCTACCCAGGTATTCAGTGAATAGAAGATCAACAAGCAATCTTGTCCAAACTCCTGCAAAGCCTATAAGAAACACTTACCGTACAGTCCGGTCTTTTCATCTGATATGTCGCATATCAAGTCTAGGGGTGGAATCGTCATACCCCAAAAACTTGATAATTCATGCTGATGTGTGGCCTATAACCGTTCGAGAAACTACTGATAACATTTACAAGAAAATATCATCATTCCTAGCCAGGGACTTGCTGTTATAGCCAATCGAGCATAGGGCAACATCAACTCCCTATACCGGGAGAGATGAAACCCCTCTTATCGCTCATTGTCTTCATGTGACTAGGGACTGTACCCAAAATCCATCTATTTTCATGACTCCTTTGAGCCGTGGTAGGGAGGAAATCAAAGCACAGTGGGAACCACACAAGGCTCTATGACGATCTCGGGTCTACAGACTAACCTATACAAGTGTCACCAGAGAACTGCTATCTGACGATAGGTATAGTACCAACTAGGAGTTCTCGGCGAGTCATGTTCGGTGTACCTATTCTCTAATGAGCACCTATGTACAATCTTTGATGTCAAACACCAATGGATGTGAGATCAACCATCGTCCCATACAGGGTCAAGAAACATACATACTAGTCTACTGTGGAATATCAATGCCCTGTTTCGATACTCATTCGACTAGGATTTGTTAAAGGGTGTGCTTGCGGACTACACAAGCCCCGTTAGTATGATCTGTATCATAGTCCTGGTAGTCAAGCTAACATCCTAAGGGCTTTATCAACATGTATCAGAGAGAAAGTATAATAATACTAGTGTACATGTTAAGATAAAGAGAAACCAGATAGTATACTATCATGTCGAGCAAGAAAGTCTTCTATATATATATCCAAGAATCCACTATATCATACAATAATGGCCTCTAGGGCATACATATTCCTAACACTATCAACATATAATAGTGATCTGTAATACCACATAATGCATGTACATGATGATAAAAGAAAAACCAGATAGCATACTATCATTTTGAGTAAGACCGTTCTACTTGTATAAATCCTTCCTCAATCATTACAATCTTGTGCCTGTGATTACAATAATTGACTTGAGGGCACTATAGCTAACAATCTCGCACTTGCACTTAAAGCTAATTATTGCGGTGTCACATACTCACAGCCCGTGTGATACCAAACACCCAACTTCTTTACTAATCAGTCTTGCAAAGCCCCGTTTGTGAAACTATTGCGTTCGAAAAATAGCCTCAGAGAGTGGATCCGCTCAAATATTTTTATCTTTATCTCTCTATATCTCAATTTTGCGGAGAAAGACTATCTCTTGAAATGAGCAATACTTGTCTTAGAATTTGTCTGGACATATGATGGGACCCAGTTCACAAATGAACTTCAAATCCAACAAACTTCTTAGACTGTATAATCCACTGAATTTAATCAGTATCCTGTGCCATGCCTTACACAGTATCCTCTTGGACCACCTGTTCAACATTCTCAAAAGAGGGAAAACTATCACTCTGACAGTCACTCTGTCATTCAGGTCACCTTGGAAGCCTGAAATGATAATCGCCTCCTGAAGAAGGATGCCGTTACCATTTACCAAGAACATCCATTTATGTTCATAACTGCTTCCTGTTCAGTCTAAAATATTGCACATTTGATTGAACATTTTCCTTACTTTTGTTAAGTACTTAAAGGTGTTTATGGTAATTATGGTACATATGAGGGTTTATCTGCAAAATACTCTTTATCATATGTTTATACACTATATTTAACATTATGAAGGAAAATATATGCATATAATATTTATATAATATTTTAGTAAATTAAATATGCATGTCATATCAAATATCCCTAATCAATATTCTTAAAATATCATATCATATAAAATGGTTAGGATAATATCTCAAAATAAATAACGAATATTACGAATACTATGAATTGAGATATTGTGTAGATTTAGCTCAGGTCTGGAGATCGAGATATCCAAGATGTTATGATTGAAATCTGCCGATAAAGTTGAATCAAATCGTAAAATCATGAATGTCAGAGACTCAGAGAAGATTTAAAGATTCCATACATAACGAAGATCTCCACGTGTCTGCACCAAATAGCAGAAAAATTTCATAATCCGATCTCCCCCATCTGCCGACCAATCGCGGCCAAACCCCTACATTTGCGGCGGATCCACGGCCATATTGTGGCTGTTGGATCTAGGATTTTATGGGTATGATCGTATCAACAAATCTTAACACATGGAATCTAGGGTTTTCTGCTTGTATGACTATTTAAAGGACTGAGAGCGTCATATGAAAAAATTATCTATCTGAAGCGATCAAGAGGTTCTCAGTGATTCACGAATCCAGGAGATCAATCGACCATCATCTACTTCCTACGAGACAGAGATCAGGATCATAAACTAGGGTTCTTGTACTCTAAATTCGACGGATTTGTAAATGATAGTTGATTAATAAAAAGATAGATCTTTAATTTAGTTATTTGCATTATACTTTCTGCATTTACATTATGATCTCTTTCTTTATCTTCTCTTCTATCTCAACCATACGTGAGTATCTACGCTTGATAGGGTTCGTCGGATTAGGGTAGATCAATGGATGATAAAATCTCTTAACTTCTTTTACATCTTATAAAGTTTATAAACTTTAGCAAAATAAATGTTAACATCCTTATCGGGCACGCTACCAATTTATTGATAGTCTGAGATTAGATTAACAATTGTTTTGGTAAAAGATAGACATGAATAGAGATCAATGCAAGGATAAGGGTTAAGAGTGGGGAAACCCTAGTTTCTTCCAAAAGAACCCTAATCCACATTCATCACCATCGATCTAGTTTTAAATATATTAAAAGATAAAAGGAGTCATTTTTAATTAATCATCCATTACTACTAAATTCTATGAACCCTACAAGCCTCTTCTTTATAGATTCTACATCTGTATATCGTAAATCTACAACCAATCACCCCTTCTTTCAATCAACTCGTCTAAAGCAACTAAAAGGTTCGACGTTTTCCTGAGGACGACCTATACTTATCACGGCTAGCTACTAGTGACACCGTTATTGATTGCGATTACAACTTTTACTGAACACTTTTTTATAAAAACGCATCAGCCAATCAATTGGCACGGTTGCTGGAGATACGTGCGTAATTTTTTTTCCTTGCTATTCATGTTGAATTATTATAAAATCCAGTAAACATATTATAAAAGAGAAAAAAAAACTGCAATTTGCATATTTAACGATTATTGTGCGAATTTGTAAGGGTATCTAGAGTCGCTGGAACGAGGAATTAGAGATTCAGAAATTTTTATCAAAGCCAAGAGGAGAATTGGAGGCTACTGAAGAAAAATCAGTAAAACAAACTCATCAACGTGCCGCGGAACCGTGGCAATAGTAAGGACTTGGCCGCATAACCGCGGCGGCTCTGTCGAGTTGGGCTTCCAAAATCTTCTAGTGATATCCACATACCAGTCTTTTTCCTCTAAAATCCAATAATTTGAATTTTCTGCAAGATTCTTTGCAAAAAGCGCAGCTCAAAAATCTTTTTACGTGTTTTGATATTGGTTTGTTTGTGCATATTTTAACCACACATTAAGGAGAAAGACCAAAATTCAGATTAGGTGGGGATTTCATCACCCTTCCTAGGCCCCACAAATCACAAAACGAGCATCTGCATATGTAATACGCAGTTCTTTTATACGCCAATATCCGTATTTTTATAAAAGGGCCACTTACAAATTTACCTATTTATTTTTATAATTATTTAAAGTATTTAAAAATCCTAATTCCTTCATTCTATTTCCCTTTTTAAATTCTTTTACCTAAATTAACCCTAACCCTATTATCTAATTTTCCTTTTCCCTTTTATTTTCCCGAGCCCGGCCCATCTCTTTCTCCCTTTCCCAATTAATTCCATTTCCCCGAGCCCATCCCATATCCATATCCTTATCCCTTTTTCCTTCACAAAACTAATAATCAAATTAATCCTCAAAAGCCGGCCAAAGGCCATGCCTTTACCTTACCCGGGCCCAAACCCGACCTACCCGACCCGTTAAGCTTCCTTCCCCACCCCTTCTCGTTTTCCTGCTCTTTCCCCTGCATGCCCACGTCGTCGCCCACGTCGCCTCGCCGCACCCCCGCTCGCGACCACGATCCCCCCCCCGCTCATCGACCACGACCTCGCGCGCGCCTTTCAAACCTCTCCTGTCACTCTAACCCTCTTCCCCCTCACTCTCGTTCTCTCTCTCACGTTCCCCATATCCTCCCGCAACACTCGTCGAAGCTAGCTCCACCCACCTCCATCGCCGACCCTCGACTTCCATCACCACCAAGCTCCTAGCTTCCTTCCTCTCCTCCTCAACCACCCAACTACTCTTGCCGCCGCTACCTTGCCGCTTTCCTTCGCCGGCGAACTCCTTCCACCACCGAGTACTGCCTACATCGCCGACGAGTTCGCCTCCACCACCACAACGCCTGAGCCCTCCACCAATCTGCATCCACCGTGTCATCGTCGCCTCCCACTGTAGCCCAGCACACTGCAGTCGCTGTGACGAAACCTTCGACCTCGCCGGCAACCTCACTCTCGCCGAAAAATCCGTCACCACCGACCTCCTCTTCACACCCTCGCCTTCGACCTCTCGCTCGCTCCATCTTCAAACGAGTCCCCGCCAACCACGCTACCACCATCACTAATTCTACCATCGAGCAGCCACTGCCTGCCCCTCGCCGGCACCACGAGTGCTTCCGCTTCCTCCTGCGACCCGCACCTGCAATCCCCATCGCCCACGTTACTGCAACCCATCTCCGACGACTCCTTCCCTGCACGCCGCAGCCGCAACCTCCAAGCTCCGACTTCTTCACCGAGGCCAAGATCGAATCCCAGCCGTGCGTAGCCGTGTGCTTGTCACTGTGCTAACCGTGCCGTCGCTGCAGGCTACCGCCATCATCGACTTCGTGACCATCGGTCGTCGTCAGGCCAGTTTTAATACTTTCTTCATGCTAGATATATTCATTTCGATTGCGATCTGATACTATTATAAGTGTTCGATGTAACCATGACCTACAAACCCCGTTAAATTGACAGAAGCAAATAACCTGTGATGGTCCGAGTTATAATGAGTGTCCCTTAAGACTTTGGTTACAAACCAATGTCGTTTACTCACGTAAAATGGTGTCCCGATTTCTGTCGTAAAACCTGAAAACTTTCGTACATGCTAAACTGTAAAATTTATATTAAATTATGTATAAATCGGATTTTAGCGTTCCATAGCTCGTATCGAAGATAACTGTTTAACCTACAGTATTCTATAGTTTTTCATTGAATTATATCTAAGTATGATAGAGATAATTGTGGAGAATTACGATTCTGGACTGCAGTGCAGAACGGAAATCCCAGTTAACCCCTGTTTCTAAATGCCAATATATTCCTGTTCAAATATGAGGATGTGCGGAACCCTATATCATTGCGTAGAAAATTGAGTTAGATTTCTTACTCTACTGGTCTCACTGGATTCCTCAACTGTTTGTTATCTTAAAACCATTTTATAATGTCGATATGCTTTGCTGAATTCTGCAGTGGTAGATTTTACACATCAACCGTAACCTGATCATAGGTCCCTGTTGAGATAGTATATTATTGATCCTCCAATTGCGGTGGAAACCTAACTGATAACCCTAAACATTGTTCCAGTATAGCATCGCCTAATTATGATCCCAATTAGGATTAAAATGTGTTACGAAACGGACTTCCGATTCTGAAACCAGATTTCCAGGAGTGAATACTTAAAATGAAATGATCATAACTATCAAACCTGAAACCCGATTGACACGAAACTAATTTTGATGGATAGATAATTAAACATATGGCATACCACCTTTACATTGTTTCGCTTAATTCTGCATTTATGATCTATAATAAATTATGCAAGTTGTAGGACACTGACTGATGATATCTTAATCATGCCTTAATTATCGCATTCTCATCATATCATGTAAAGCTCATATGCATTGGTAACCTAGTGATCGTACATTACCCAGTGTTAGGTATTAGTGCTTGATTGTGGCAAGTACTTTAGTGTTTAAGCATGAATGGATACGTGAAAGTGACACATACTTGTACACAATAAGCAGACCCTATTGATGTATTCCATTGTCGACGTCTATGGGACATGTATAAGTGTAACTATAATTGGTATGGGACGATTATGGATGCACTTATATAGGTGTCATAGGTAAGGCACCAAACATTGTCCATTCGTCTTGGGTATCAGTCGAGGAATGCTTGATGGAGATCCTGTCTCCAGTTCTCGCGTATACTCGTCATGGACCGACTGGTATTTGAGTTTATGGTTGGCCTTTGATGCAGACCACGGGGTGTGGGGTAGTTTGAGTGTGAGTTCAACAGAATCTCGGGAGTCCCATTGCCGGCACATACAGCGATTCTGGAGATATATAGGGATATTACTGATTATTAGCGAGCGACTCGGGCCCATGTTCCCTTGCCTTTGGGTCCTACCCTTGGGTAAGGCATACTCACGAGTGGTTGACTCTCACTCTTGGACTAACGATAGGCTTAGTGACCTGTACAGTGAGACTTAGAGACTGATAGGGTTAGTGGCATTGACATGCATTTCTTACTGATTCAATATACTTGCCATACTGTTTACTGCTTTACTGTTTACCTGCTATATTAGCTACCTGTATTGGCTACTTCATGCTCACGTCATTATTCCATGCTTACTGTTTCATATTCATCATTATTGCACGTGTTCACATTTGTATCTATAAATATATTGTTATCGTGTCGCTCTGCCGATCTGAGTATGCATGCTCAGAGTGAGAAGTGGATCTAGCTTGGACCAGTACCTGACGTACCTCGAGGACATCGCGGACATCTTAATCAGCGACCCAGAGCTATACTTCCTTGATCTCCATCTGGTTAGTTCTTTTGATTTAGATACTCCATTTCTCATTACCTGCGCATTGATTACTGATTACCACGTAGTGCTAGAAGCCGAAGTATGACCACGGAGGGATATTTCCTCGACCGTAGGAGCATGGCTGGCCTTGTCAACCCCTCGTATTCCGTATTTTGGGAAGCGGCGCGTGACATGGTTTTGTTGGTATCAAAGCCAGGTTTTAATAAGATTGGGATTGCAGTTTCCGAGTAGAGCTTGACAAATTAAGTCGCTCTTTCGGTCTAGATTGTGAACTGTTATCTTTGACTTGAATCTTTATTATTCGTCGTGCCATATTTTGACTCCATCCGTTAGAGTTTTAGGTGACTTAGTAGAGTACGTAATTGTAATTATGAACTGCAGCATGGTTACAATACTGTACTTTGTTGAGTGACTTGGAGATCAACATTTGATTTCCAGTCGTTTGAGTTTCACCTCACCCGATACTCTTGTTTCGTTGTTTATTCCATATCATATTTTGACTCTAATTACTGTGCCTTTTATCGTCCTCAAAATCGTTGTTTCAGGATCATGTCTTCTAATGACTCTTCTTCAATCTCCACTCCCTAAAATCAGACCGTCGAGATTTTGAATGTACTGCAAAGTCTGAAGGAATCACAGGATCGAATGAACGACCTGTTAGCTGAAGGATTAAGAAGGCAGATGACTCAGGCACCAGCGGAAGCCTCCAATTGTAAAGGGATCCCTGTTAGACAGGGAAAAGAGGTGAAGATGAAGCGCCCACTTGTTCCCCAGCAACGGAATCAGCGGAAGACCTAGTGTTGTGGATACTGCAAGAAGCCAGGACACTTTCAGAGAGACTGTCGCAGCGTCAAAGGGCAGCGCCTGATTTGCAGATCCAACGAACATCTATTCAATGGTTACCCTAAAAGGAAGGAACTACAAGGGGAGATTCTTCCACACTCTCCACTCTCGCTAAGTGATGGTTATTTCGTAATTCGAGCTTCGAGGATAGTACGGACCCAGCGCACGATTCAACTCGCGTGACGAGAATGCTGCGGTCTAAATATCAAAGAATAATTATCACCTTTCTGCTTTCAATAAAAAAAAATATTGTCACCCTTTTGTAAATATTTCCTTTCGTTTGAGATCTTGTATCCGCTGAACTTTTAGTTGAATGCAATAAAATTCTGAGTTGTGATGTATGTATCGTTCCCTTGCCTCTCACTTTACTTATACTATTTATTGCATCAGTATTCTAATTTTTGATTTTTCAGTCCTTACCTACCGCATATTTTCCTTATGCTCCGTATCCTTAGTTATTTTCTTGTTGTGTTCCACTGCCTAATCATGACTCTTTGTTTCAGGCCATGGCCCATCCTGGAGAAGCGCCGCTTCTAGATGAGGACACACGGTCGTGCGTTTCCTTGGACTGCAAGCTGGTGAGTTCAGATGACGAGATCAACGGCCCACAGGTTATTTTCAGAAACAGCGATTCTGAGGATGAAGGAGTCGCAGCCCCAGAAGTCGACATGATCAGTGATTCCGACGGGGAGGAAGAAGACCCCAAAGAGGACTCGATAGAAGAAGATCCCGAGGAGGACCCGATAGAAGAAAATCCAAGGGAGGAAGACCTTGGGGAGGATCCAGTGGAAGAAAATCCTATAGAAGAAGGTCCAGAAGAAGAGAATCACGTGGAAGCAGATCTCGATGAAGAAGCTCCAGCCGAGGGAGAAGGACCGGAAGAACAAGTCCCCGCGGCAGAAGAACCTCCAGTGGCGATCCCTGCGAGGCGCTATGGAAATGGACGTCCCTATCTGAGCGCGCGAGCCTACCGTAACCTACTGAACTTCCATAACCGTGCCTGACGTGATTTATCTTTTGTCTGCTCTGGCCAAATAAATCTATGTATAGTTTAGGGCCATCTTCTATCTTTCGAGAATGCCTTGTTTGGAATTTTCTGGAATGATGATAAAATTTCTGAGTTCGCTAATCTTTTGATTTTTGGTTTCCATGATGCATTGACTATTCTCCCTCCCCAATACATTTCTTTCCCTCCTGAGATTCATGACTGTTCACCCTTACGTCCTGTGCTGACCCGACCCCAGTCCCTTCGACATTTAGTTTGAAGTACCACAGTCCGACCTTTTGAATGGGCCATACTCCATTGTAATCCCTACCCTGACTAGCCCCTATATAATTTTTTGTGTTATCTCCTATTACCATAATTACATTTAGGGACATCGTTATTCGAAAATTTAGTTTTCATTATTTTGTATTTATCGAAAAATTGCGTGTTATTAACTACTTCCATTTTATTCATTTTAAATGCTTTACTATTCTTCACATTTTCAATAGCGCAAACATATATCGCGCATATTATTTTGTGCTTTTTTTCTTATTTTCACCATGTTGGTTTTCTAAGTTATTTTAAAATTTGTTTGATCGATACATTTATTCTAAAATACTTTGGCCTATCGACAAACCCTTCACTATCGTTTGTATTTGCTATTTTATTTTCTGGTATTGTGCATATAATTTATCCTTATAGATGGTCCTGTCTTGTGCTTGCTTAGGCATATTCTGTTAGTTGCGTTATTTCTTATACTTATATGGACCTTGGATTTTCCTAACTGCTTTAATTAAATCACTATATGTCAGTACTTGATTTTGTGGCTTTTACATATCATTTTATAGGTTATTGTTTATTTTAAATTTCGAGGAAGAAATTTTTATAAGGGCGGTATGATGTAATGCCCAGTTCTTTTATACGCCAATATCCGTATTTTTATAAAAGGGTCACTTACAAATTGACCTATTTATATTTATAATTATTTAAAGTATTTAAAAATCCTAATTCCTTCATTCTATTTCCCTTTTTAAATTCTTTTACCTAAATTAACCCTAACCCTATTATCTAATTTTCCTTTTCCCTTTTATTTTCCCGAGCCCGGCCCATCTCTTTCTCCCATTCCCAATTAATTCCATTTCCCCGGGCCCAGCCCACTTCCATATCCTTATCCATTTTTCCTTCACAAAACTAATAATCAAATTAATCCTCAAAAGCTGGCCCAAGCCCATGCCTCTACCTTACCCACGTCCAAACCCGACCTACCCGACCCGTTAAGCTTCCTTTCCCACTCCCTTCTCGTTTTCCCGCTCTTTCCCCTGCGTGCCAACGTCGTCGCCCACGTCGCCTCGCCGTGCCCCCGCTCGCGACCACGATCCCCACCCGCTCGTCGACCATGACCTCGCACGCGCCTTTCAAACCTCTCCTTGTCACTCTAACCCTCTTCCCCCTCACTCTCGTTCTCTCTCTCACTTTCTCCATATCCTCCCGCAACCCTCGTCGAACCTAGCTCCACCCACCTCCATCGCCGACCCTCGACTTCCATCACCACCGAGCTCCAAGCTTCCCTCCTCTCCTCTTCAACCACCCAACAACTCTTGCCACCGCTACCTTGTCACTTTCCCTCGCTGGCGAACTCCTTCCACCACCGAGTACTGCCTACATCGCCGACGAGTTCTCCTCCACCACCACAACGCCTGAGCCGTCCACCAATCTGCATCCTTTTCGTCGCCTCCCACTGCAGCCCAGCCCACTGCAGTCACCATGACGAAACCTTCGACCTCGCCGGCAACCTCACTCTCGCCGGAAAATCCGTCACCACCGACCTCCTCTTCACACCCTCGCCTTCGACCTCTCGCTCGCTCCATCTTCAGCCGACACCCCGCCGACCACTCTACCACTATCACCAATCCTACCACCGACCAGCCAGTTCCTGCCCCTTGCTGGTACCATGAGTGCTTCCGCTTCCTCCTGCGACCCGCACCTGCAATCCCCGTCGCCCACGTCACTGCAACCCATCTCCGATGACTCCTTCCTTGCATGCCGCAGTCGCAACCTCCAAGCTACGTCTTCTTCACCGAGGCCAGGCTCGAATCCCAGCCTTGCGTAGCCGTGTGCATGTCACTATGCTAACTGTGCCGTCGCTGCAGGGTTCAGCCATTATCGCCTTCGTGACCATCGGTCGTCGTCAGGCAAGTTTTAATACTTGTTTCATGCTGCATATATTCATTTCGATTGCGATATGATACTATTATAAGTGTTCGATGTAAACCATGACCTAAAAACCCCGTTAAATTGATGTAAACAAATAACCTGTGATGGCCCGAGTTATAATGAGTGTCCCTTAAGACTTTGATTACAAACCAATGTCGTTTGCTTACGTAAAATGGTGTCCCGATTTCTGTCGTAAAATCTGAAAACTTTCGTACATGCTAAACTGTAAAATTTATATTAAATTATGTATAAATCGGATTTTATCGTTTCATGGCTCGTATCGAAGATAACTGTTTAACCTACAGTATTCTATAGTTGGTCACTGAATTCTAACTAAGTATGATAGAGATAATTGTGGAGGATTACGATTCTGGACTGCAGTCCAGAACGGAAATCCCAGTTAACCCCTATTTCTAAATCCCTGTATATTCCTGTTCAAATATGAGGATGTGCGGAACACTATATCGTTGCATAAAAATTGAGTTAGCTTTCTTACTCCACTGGTCTCACTGGATTCCTCAACTGTTTGATATCTTAAACCCATTTTATAATGTCGATATGTTTTGCTGAATTCTGCAGCGGCAGATTTTACACATCAACCGTAACCTGATCATAGCTCCCTCTTGATATAGTATATTATTGATCCTCCAATTGCGGTAGAAACCTAACTGATAACCCTAAACATTGTTCAACTATAGCATCGCCTAATTATGATCCCAATTCGGATTAAAATGGGTTACGAAACGGACTTCCGATTCTGAAACCGGATTTCCAGCAGTGAACACTTAAAATGAAATGGTCATAACTAGCAAACCTGAAACCCGATTGATGCGAAACTAATTTTGATGGATAGATAATTAAACATACGGCATACCCCTTTTACATTGTTTCGCTTAATTCTGCATGTATGACCTATAATAAATTATGCAAGTGGTAGGGCACTGACTGATGATATCTTAATCATGCCTTAATTATCGCATTCTCATCATATCATGTAAAGCTCATATGCATTGGTAACCTAGTGATCGTGTACATTACCCAGTATTAGGTATTAGTGTTTGATTGTGGCAAGTACGTTAGTGTTTAAGCATGAATGGATAAGTGAAAGTGACACGTACTTGTACACAATCAGCAGGCCCTATTGATGTATTGCATTGTCGACGTCTATGCGATATGTATAAGTGTAACTATAATTGGTATGGGACGATTATGGAAGCACTTATATGGGTGTCGTAGGTAAGGCACCAAACACTGTCCATTCATCTTGGTTATCAGTCGAGACATGCTTGATGGAGATCCTGTCTCCAGTTCTCGCGTAGACTCGTCATGGACCGACTGGTATTTAAGTTTATAGTTGGCGTTTGATGTAGACCACGGGGTATGGGGTAGTTTGAGTGTGAGTTCAACCGAATCTCGGGAGTCCCATTACCGGCACATACAGCGATTCTGGAGATATATGGGGATATTACTGATTATTAGCGAGCGACTCGGGCCTGTGTTCCCTTGCCCTTGGGTCCTACCCTTGGGTGGGGGATACTCACGAGTGGTTGACTCTCACACTTGGACTGACGATAGGCTTAGCAACCTGTACAATGAGAATTAGAGACTGATAGAGTTAGTGGCATTGACATGCATTGCTTACTGATTCAATATACCTGCCATATTGTTTACTGCTTTACTGTTTACCTGCAATATTAGCTACCTGTATTGGCTACTTCATGCTCACGTCATTATTCCATGCTTATTGTTTCATATTCATCATTATTGCACGTGTTCACATTTGTATCTATAAATATATTGTTATCGTGTCGCTCTGACGACCTGAGTTTGCATGCTCAGAGTGAGAAGTGGATCTAGCTTGGACCAGGACCTGACGTGCCTCGAGGACATCGCGGACATCTTGATCAGCGACCTAGAGCTATACTTCCTTGATCTCCATTTGGTTAGTTCTTTTGATTTAGATACTTCATTTCTCATTACCTGTGCATTGATTACTGATTACCACGTAGTGCTAGAAGCCGAAGTGTGACTACGGAGGGATATTTTCTCGACCGTAGGAGCATGGATGGCCTTGTCAACCCCTCGTATTCCGTATTTTGGGAAGCGGGGCATGACAGCATAACCCTGCATTAATTAAAAAAATATCTGGACCAAGACTCTAAGGACTGTCGTGCTCAATTAGGACAGAGGAAGGTCGTGGGTAATCTATCGCTTATCGGTATTTCTCTTGTGGTGTCTAGGAAAGTGTGACTGAGAAAAGTGGTTACTTAATTAGGCTCGATATTTTTGGTGATTCGTAAAGCGGATACCTCCTACTTCCCTGGCCACAAGAGTGATTAAGAGGTGGTAGAGGATTGAATCCTGCGACTTGTCCTTTGGAAGTCTAGGAGCGTTCTAGTGCTTGACCTAGGTGACCTTAGTTCTAGGGTTGATTATGCATTTTATGATTTGTTGAGTCAAGCCTCACGTCCGGCACTTTTCAAAACAAACTATTTAAATCGTTCTCACACACGCTGCTAGATGCGCTAAACCTGCTTAGTGCATGATCGGCTGGACACGGGATTCTAGTATCCGTCTTATCCGCGTTTCTGCTATCGACTCCGAAGTCGGTACTTCTTCATCTTCTTTTTTCCCTCCACCCACCACATCGACTGAGATGGACAGTTCTCCATCAGATTTTACCAACACATCCCTGCCGCCACCCGTAGGTATGCAGAATACACCGCGCATCTCTCTTCAAGAAAGATGCTACCCGATACACGGTCCCTTTCCTACTTGTCTATCTATTCTACCAGCCAATGGGGATAATTTTGAAATTAAACCCCATTTCATCAACTTGTTGCCCAAATTTCACGGGCTTGAATCCAAAGACGTATAGGTTTTTATAACTAAATTCGAAAACGTATGCGTAATGATGGGCACTACACAAGTTTTTATGGATGCTATGAGATTACGTCTTCTCCCTTTTACCTTGTGCGAACTAGCAGAAAAATGACTTTATAGCACTGCCGCACATTCTATCGCCAAATGGGACGAATTCGTTATAGCATTCTTTATGAAATTTTATCCCAATCGCAAGACTGCCTATGTCCGAAGCGAGATTAACCAGTTTACCCAACTTCCCAACGAACCATTCTGGAAATGTTTTGAACGGTTCAAGGATTTTCTTCCACAATGCCCCATCACGGATTTGATAAATGGCAACTTTGCCGAATTACATATGAGGGTGTTAATCCTGCCACAAAACAGATGCTTGAAACCATTTGTCAATACCATTTCATGTCTTAAGACGATAGTGAAGCTTGGAAATTTCTGGAAGATCTTGCTGAATAAACTTTGTAGTAGGAAAGCGTTAGACCAACATTGTCTAAGGGAGGTATCCATCGGCTCGACGTTTCCATCGGAGTGAAAGCCGAAATGGCCGCGATGCAAAAGAAACTCGACGCTATCGAAAAAAAATTCTTATCTGCCTCCCTAAACCAAGTTACGCTTCCCAAAACCATGTGTGGTTGTTGTTCCGACCCATCGCATTTAACGGAAGAATGTTCTCTGAATCCTCCGTTTCAAGGTCAAGAACAAACAAACGCTGCTTTTCAGTAACGACCAAGAAACGATCCTTATTCTTCCACATACAATAAGGGATGGAGGAATCATCCTAATTTTGCTTGGAACCAAAACCAAACTCAAAATTAAAACTAGTTCCCAAGCAACTATCAAAGGCCCCCCCACAACAACAGTAGCCACCATAACAAAATTAGCACCCCTTTTAACCGCAAACTTTTCAAAATCCGGCCAACAATTTTGCACCTTATAATAATTCTTTCTAAACAGCCGGTACCGATAAAACCTCTGCACTTGAACGTAACTTAGAAACGTCCATTAACCAATCTACACAAACGACGGCTAATTAAACATCTTCTATCCAAACGTTAGTGCAGCACACCGCTTCCCACGGTGAAAGCATAAAATCGATAGAAGCACAACTTGCACAGTTAAATACCGTGATTAGTGAGAGAGAGAAAGGGAAACTTCCATCTCAATCTCTACCAAATCCTAGCCACTCACAAAGTCATAATGTGTGTGTCGTAACTACGTTGAGATCGGAAAGAGTGCTGAATAACCAAGTGGGTGAACATGTTGATGTCGATGATATTAATGATACCCCGGCTTCTACTTCTATTCCTCCTTCATCTAGTCCACCCTCTTCTTCCGAGCCTATTCTCCGTTTTCCACTAGGCTCGAACCCTCAACCCCTGAGTCAACCTCAAACGATCCCAACTCCAATTATGGGATCCATTCCATCCCCACAAACTTCTCCAATGTTGGACCCAACCCTTATTGATAAAGCTCATTTTCCACACAGGTTAAGGGCCAAAGACCAAGTCCACAAATGGAGAAGATTGTGGAAAATTTTTAAGCAAGTTAACATAAACATTTCTCTCCTAGATGCTATCTAACAATTTCCATCCTATGCGAAAATCCTTAAGGACTTGTGCACTAGGAAAAGGAAAATTCAAGTGCCTAAAAATGTTTTCCTAGGGAATAATGTGAGCATTGCTTTTACCCAATAAATACCTAAGAAATGAAAGGACCCCGGGAGTCCTATAATATCTATTGCTATTGGGGGTAAAAATTTCAATCGTGCTCTACTCGATTTAGGTGTTAGTGTTAACTTGCTTCCGTATTCTGTCTATGAGCAATTAGGCATCGGAGAGTTAAAACCGGCCACTGCACGCTTCAGATGGCCGATCGATCTATCACCTAACCTAAGGGTGAGCTAGAGGACATGTTAATCAAAGTCGGGGAATTTTTATTCCCTGTGGACTTTATAGTTAATGATACACAGCCTGTATCAAACCCCCGAAACCAAATCCCGGTAATTCTGGGTCGACCTTTTCTAGCGACTTCCAACGCAGTAATCAATTGTCGTAATGGTTCTATGACCCTATCCTTCGGGAAAATGTCAATTGAGCTTAACATTTACAAGTTGAGAAGTGAACCCTCCGAACCCTATGCTCAAGTATGTTTTGTCGAAACGATAGATTCTGACAACAGTGAACTTGAATAGCTTCTCGATACTTATCTCGACTCCATTAGTGCGTTATTGTTTGATCCTGCTATTTATTATACACATGGGGACCCTTCTATCGAAAAGTCCACACCCAAGTCCGAATCCTTTAACATGTCGAATAAGTTAGTCGAGCTGTCCAGGTCAACATCTAACGCTAAATATGTGTAAGTCGATGTTGCGTACCCCGCGGGTCCGCGGGGAGGCGGAATATTTAAAAAACGATCTTTACAAAGATCGCAACACCGACCTGAACTCCAAGATCATTGCTAAACCCTAACTAGCAAACTAGAAAGAGGTAAACAACATGAATAGAATGTTATACCTCATGAATTCATGTACTTCGGGTCTTCTTATCTCTCTCCTCCACCTCGTCATAGGCTCCAAGGATCGTTTGGATCGAGCCTCCTCGTCGGTCCTCCCATGTCAAAGACGATCCACCCGAGAGTCTGTAGATCAAGCTCCCACTTCAAAACTAAAGTAACTAGGGTACCTAGTTCGCTACACTAGATGACGTAGATGATGTAAAGAATATAGATGGAATGCGTTGTCTCTCATAGCCATAGGTTTCTCAACTCATGAGACATAAATGGCTAGAGGTAGAAGAAGAACTCTTCAGGAAAAAGCTGGTGAAATTTTTGCATATAAAAGAGAATGAGCTCTCATTTTCTCAAAACTGAACCATACCCCTTTCTCAATAGAATAACTCATATTAGAAAATGAAATATGGTTCATATTCAACTTAGTGAGTCATGGCTTGAAAATCATCTATGTGTCACTAAGAGCCATGCTCAAATATATGAAAAAATCCACCTCATTTCCTCCACCTCATATTGCAATAAACATTTAACCTAAAATGATAAATACAAAATATGAGGTGTTTCTTCTAGAAGCATCTTTGAACAAATTACAAAAATGCCCCACATCCATATATACATACCCGTATCCGTATTCTGAAAATAATGAATGCAAAAAAGACAAAAATAATCCATCAATAAAATACTAGGATCCGGTTTAAACCAAAACCCACTAGTATTATCTGTCCGAATCATCATCCGTGCACAAGTGCATATATGTGAGCGAACCCTGTCGTAAAACCATATGACCTCTACATCTTTTTCCCGATGCAAGAAAACCCTCTGTGTGGGACTCTACACTACGCTGGTAGTGGGTTTAACCACAGGATGCAACAGTACTAGTTGCACGTAATGGCCCCCAGGTATATGTCGATAAGAAGGACGATGAGTAAACTCATCCGAACTCCTACTGAGCCTATCTGTGATAATCTCCGTACAGTTCGGTCTGTTCATCTTAGAGTATCGCATATCGGGCCTAGGGGGCGGTAATCGTCAGACCTCTAATAGCGCAATAATTCGTGTCGGAGAGTAGACCAAAACACCCTGAGAAACTACTGGAGTACCTACCAGTAAATCTCGCTTGCCTTGGCCAAGGACTTTGTGTAACGGCCTTCCGAAAATAGCACAATATCAACCCCCAATACCGGGAGAGACGAATCCTATCTAACCGCTACTGCCTCTAAGTGCTTCGGGACTGCACCCAACTACTACCTGTTTGCACGACTCCTTTGAGCCGTGGTAGGGTAGTAATCAAAGAACAGTGGGAACACACTCGAGGCGAAGTAGCTGTGTCAAGTCAACAGATTATGTTGTACTCATATCACCTGGGAACTGCTACCCAACGATAGGTATAATACCCACCAGCAGTGTTGGCTATAGTGCCCTCAAGGCAATTATCATAATCGCAGGCACGCGATTGCGATGATTGAGGGAGGACCTATACGGATAGAACAGTCTTATTCGAGATGATAGTATGCTATCTGGTTTGTCTTTATCATCATGTACATGATTTATATGGTATTATAGATCACTATTAAATGTTGATAGAGCCCGTAGAATTCTTGCTTGACTACCAGTATTATGATGGCGATCGTATACGTAGGAGGTGGGTGGTCTGTAAGCACATCCTTAAATGTCCCTAGTCGTGGGAGTTTCGAGACTGGGCATCGATACTCCAGAGTAGACCAGTGTATACTGATCAAGACCCCGATGAGGGGTGGTGGCCAAGTCTCACAAACCATTGGTGTTAGTTTGTTCACCTAAGATAGTATACAGGTGCTCATTGGATTATGAGTGCACTGGACGGACTCGCCAGGAACCTGCTAGTTGGTATTTTACCTATTATCAGATAGCAGTTCACAGGTGACATGTGTAAAGATTAGTCTGTCGACCTGAGATCATCATTTGTCTCGTGTGAGTTCCCACTATGCTTTGATTACTACCCTACCATGGCTTAAAGGAGTCGTGCAAACAGGTTTTAGTTGGGTACAGTCCCGAGCCACATGGAGGTAGTGAGCGGATCGTCGGGGATTCATCTCTCCCGTTATTGGGGGGTTTATGTCGCGCAGTGCATGGGTGGCCATCACCAGAAATCCTTGGACAAGGTAGTCGAGAATTACTGATCTAGGATCGGTAGTTTCTCAGGTGGTGATGGGTTTCATACCGACACTAAATGTCGTGTTATTAGTGGTTTGACTTTATCCACCCCCTTAGACTTGATATGCGATACTCATAGACGAACGGACCGGACTGTACGGATATTGTCACTGTCAGGCTCAGTAGGGTTTCAGGATGAGTTTGCTCGTCAGCCTCCCTTTCGCTCAATACCTGGGTAGCCATTACGTACAGCTAGTGCCGCTGACGCGCTTATGGTTAAACCAACTGCCAGCATATTAATAAGTCTTTAGAGTCCCACACAGAGGGTTTCCCTGCTTCGGGCGAAATGATGTAGAGGCCGTATAGTTTTACGGTAGGGTTCGATCATTCACGTGCACTTGTGCACGTATCAGGATTCGGACGAATAATACTAGGGGGCTTTGGTTTAAGCCGGATTCTAGTATTATATTGATGGATTATTTTCATCTCATTGTATTCGTATTTTTCAGAATACAGATATGGGTATGTATATACAGATGAGGGGTATTCTTGTAATTCGTTACAAGGTGCTTCTAGAAGATGCCACCTCATTTAGTCTTAACCATTTAGGATTAAATGGTTAATGAGGTGGAAAGGATGAGGTGTTTATTGCATAATTATGTGTCATAGCTTTGTTGTGACTCGTGGTCACTATTCTAGCATGCTAAATCTTTTGTTTGTTGTGAGAATTTTGCTGACTTGAGATATTTTTGTTGACTCTAGATATTTATTGGATGGATTCTATTTGTAACACTCACAACACACAAATGACTAAGCAAATTTTAGTTTCTCTTTCTTGAGTTTCCATGGCTCTCTCTCTCATCCTCAAGCATCTTCTTCTACCTCCACCCTAACCTTCTCATGAGTTGAGAATCTTAGGGTGTCTTGAGACAAATAATTCCCTCATCACTTTCTACATCTCCTAGGTTATCTAGTGTAGCGATCTAGGTATCCTAATTACCTCGGATATGAGGTTTGAGCTCGTTTCACAAACTGTCGGGTGGATCATCTTCGTTGGAGGGAGACAGGAGATCAAGATTGATCATGGTGGCCTCTAGGAGCTTGGGACGGTGGTTGAAGACTGAAGGACACGGATCGATTCAGTATAACCATTCCTAACTCTTTATATTATTTGCTAGTTTAGGGTTTGGGGAAGATCCGGGCATTGGGTTTCATTAGCGCCAGTTTAGAAAAATTTTGCTCCGCATTTGTTCACTGATTGATGGATGGGGCACTACCAAAACTCAACATGGTATCAGAGCCAACCCTTAAACCCATAGCTAGCTAGTTTAGACAATGTTAAAGTGTCAAAACCGAAACAACTCCGGAACAATACCATGCACATTCCAGTCACTGTCGAAATTACAGACTCTTCAAAAAAAATTTTAAACAATTACAGAAGGCTATTTTTGAGGTAACTAGAACACCCTATAAAAATGAGCTCCATTCACAGGATTTGACCCGGTGAGATAGCATAAAAAACCGGTATGGCCGGTTTTAGTTATGAGTTTGGACTTGAATTTTGTAGGGTTGTCTAGTCTTTGGAATATTGGTTCAATGGTATTGTTTGTTTTACCCAGTTTTGATATAGTGTTATCTATTGTTCAGGGGAAATTCGGGGTGCTTCGAAGTCGATATTTCTAACACTGTATAAAAGTTTACAGTGCATACATTACTATCTGCGACTGTGAATGTCATTAGAGCGGTACAACTCGTCTAATTCCTATATGACCTTTTAGACGAGTTTGCGAACGTGACATTCACGTTGATGTTCTGTGTTGTGCTGTGGTTGTGGTTGGATCGTCGTGGTGGATAGCTTGGGTGCAATGTTAGTACAGTTTAGTTTCATTTTTACATTTGATATTGCAGAACGAGCATCCGACATGTGGACTGCCATCTCTGCCAGTTTGTATATTATTTGTTTGGGGCACGACCGGATTGAGGTCGATGTCACCCTTGTATATATTATTTTCTTTTCTGTACTAGGATTACCCCGCGGTGGAGTGCACGAATAGCCGGGTTCTGGAGGGCAACGGGTCCGCATCTTATGGCGTTGAGACGGCGGGGACCTTAGTCTAGAATTGGCGGGCTAGTCGCCGCACTTGCAGGGGGTATAAGTTGACCCAAGGTGGGGTGCCCAAGTTACCGGATTCCATGAAGTGCTGGGTGGCCCATTCACATTGTTGATTGGGGTTGCTTCGCTTCTGGGATTAGCGGGTAACTTTCCGCACTCGTAGGGGTCTAGGTTTTCATTGCACAGGCTAACCACACGACAGGGAACGTCTGGTCTCATTTGCGGCTCAAGTGAAACCCGAGTCTCCAGGATTATCCACTACTCTGTGTTGTTGGCTGAGATTTTGTTATGTCGCTTTATATCATGCCTGGGTCGATTGTTATATATATATTTATATATATACTAGTAGATGTTGTATATGTTTTGCATCCGCGCTAGTATAGCCCCCTGTCTGTCGTTGGTTATGTAACCTAATGGGTGATGATGGGGCCCAGTGGCGAATGCGGATGGCATATATGTACATCATATTTTCGTTCTTTTCTGGTGTGATTAATTGATGGGACTGCGTTGTTTCTGATCAATGCAAGGAAAACAAACCTATATATGATGTTGTCAGAACCAAGTTTTTTAAAAAAGACTGACATTACAGACGTTCTCTTTTTCTTTGCACAGTGATATTCGGTTATGGATATCCAGCACCTTATTCGACGAGGCAAGAGACGAGATCCTTTATCGGGAGTAACCTCTTGATCAAAAGTTTGTGTCAGGGTAATAATTTCACTATAGTCAATTCTTGTGCTTTGCATCGTAGTACTCAGTTTGGAATATCCTGCACCTCATTTGACGACGAAAAAGCCGAGATCGCTTCACCGGGGGTGACCTCTTTAGCAAAAGTTTGCGCCACTATATAATTGTAAAACCACTCGGTTCCTTCAACGATATCAAGTTCATTACGTTAAAGGTTTTTTCGCCAAAAACCGCTGTAGCCCTCCATCATTTCTTATAAGTACTATTTAGTATTCGTGCTGTGTTTGTTGGCATCCGTCAAGGCATAGTGTACGGTACCTGAATAATACTTATTTGTTGCCATGGATATGCATTAATTTAGGACAGTCGTACAGCCTTGTTGGCATCCGTCAAGGGCGAGTATGGGTGGATCTAAATTAATCAAGAAAATGACGGATAGAACTTGACTTGCGCTTTATGATTTGTTGGCATCCGTAAAGGTCATAAGACGCTTGGGGTAAAAATCACATCGGGACTTTCAAACATATAGGAAACTTAACAGGCATGCGCATACCTTCTGGAGTGTGGTGACTTGACTGGCTTCCATCAAGTTATCATGCGATGATAGTTGGATTCCGATTTCTACTGATGAGTAGGTATTACTCCTCGGGTGATTTTAGATGATCCCGACTAATTCTCCTTTTGGGTTTGGAGGATAATTCGAGGAAACAGTGGTAGCCATCCTGATTAACCATTCTGATCTAGATTAGAGTGCACACTGAGTATTTCTTTTCTCTCTCTCTTTGGCAGCGACCAAGGCCCGAACCTAAACTAAAACTCATGAACCAAGTTAACTAAACCTTAAAACACTTTGGCTTTTAGAATGTCATGGTGTCGCATATATCATTGCCACTTCTATATCACCTTTGCGTTTCTCCATAACACCCCGTATCACTACGAAGATCCATATCTATTGGATAATCCATCATATAGTTACATACAAACTCGAAGGAACTTGTTCCAGATTCGAGGATGGATTCTGATTCAGGAGAAATTGAATAGGATTATTCGGTTGCCTTTTCCCTTTACCTTATTTCAGGTTGTGAAGGCTCCTTGGATTAGGAGAGGGTACACCTATTGCGCTTATTGGATAGTCTTCTTCCAAACCATATGCAGGTGCCGAAAGGTGGGGAAGGAAGAAAACCAATTATCCTAAGTGTGGTGTACAGAAGGTAATAAGTAAAGACATATAAAGGGATTAGAATAAAGACAAAAGGAAATTGCGACTACTATCATTCACGACGAAACCAGGTAACCCCTACCACTCCTACATCCACTTTGGATTTCTCCAGAACACTTCGTATCACTATGAACGTCCATAATGCTTAGATACGCCATCGTATAGTTACATACGAACTCGAAGGAACTTGTTCCAGATTCGAGAATGGTTTCCGGTTCAGGAGAAATAGAATAGGATTATTCAGTTGTCTTTTCCTTTTACCTTCTCTCAGGTTGCGAGGGCTCCTGGTATTAGGAGAGTACACCTATTACGCTTATTGGATAGTCTTCTTCCAAACCATAGGCTGGTGCCGAAAGGTAGGGAAGGAAGAAAACCAATTAGCCTAAAGGTGGTGTACAGAATGTAATATGTAAAGAAAAAATAAAGGGATTGCAGTGATGGAATGGAACTATACGGTTATAGTCATGAATCAGGATAATTGAAGAGGCATTACTAGGAATACCAGGATACCCCTCCGAAACATTTTCATGTTTCAGTTTCACTGTGAGATATTAAGTGAAATCTATTTCCTAATTGGATTCAAATTCTAGGGTATGTATTTACCAGATTTGATTCTCACATCTGTATGGCGTTACAGATGGTGAGTGGGAGTAAGATATTGTGAATTAGGTGATTAGATCCTCAATGAATATCAGAATTCTTTGTAATTGGTGACATTTGAGGAAAGCACATGGGTTTTGCCTCGTAGAAAATATTTGGTTTTGAATATCCGTTGTTATGCATCAATTTCAAATTCATATATCTGTACGTTTATTTTATAAAGTGAGATATAACTTTTTGATATTATGTCTATGAGATTTACCTAAATCAGTTGGTGATTAGGTAAGGTGCATTCAACATCGGTGTAATTCTTTTTAACCATAATACAGTTTTCAACTTACGACGCACAGCGTTTGAGTTGTTGAACTCAAAGGACGTCTACAAAGTATTGTATGTTGTCTAATGTCCATTAGTACAAAGGGATTGGTACTCGTACTGTATTCTGTTTACTCATGACTTCTCCAGTTCTAGACAAGAATTTCGTTGAAATACAAGGTCCAGATATTGAGAAGTTATAGGTATAAGTATAAAGTAGAGAACCATTTGTTGGATGTATCAGGATTCTTCAAGGTAGTCGAAGATATAGATGCTTGTGTTTGGTATTCCGTTGATAATAATGGTTTTAAGAACTTGCTTCTCTTTTTGGTTACTCATATATGGATGCACTCCTAGTTGAGTAATGCTGATTGGCCTCCTTCCATGTAGTTGATATGCACTGGAGACAGCTGCATGTTTTTGAATCTGGTTCCAATTAAATTAGTGCCTTTGTTTCTATATGGTATGTAGAATCAATCTATATCTTAACGTTGTTATTGTAACGCCTTAGATTTCGATTAGTGTTAGTTTAGACGATGATGCGGGTTTTTGGTAAAAAGTTTACCAATTTGGGTTCCTCGCATTTTATAACATTTAATTAATAATTTTTTATTATTTGTTATGGCTTGCACGCACATGTGCACGTTAATGTGAGGGTTTGTTTGTGTTAATCTTGTTCTTAGCAACCATGACAACTTAACCCCAATCTAATCCTTTGCTTTATCCTAATCCTTTATTTTAATCTTATCCTTAACCTTTTTCCCTAGATATTCGTTGAGAGAAAAGATATTTCTTCTTTGGGTTTTGTTTGTTGAGAGGTGGCATGGTGAGCATGGTGTATATTAATGGCTTGCATGAATGTGTGATTTAATATAAAGGGTGCACTCACCTCACTCTCACCCTACACTCACCTCCCTCTCTTATTATCCTCACACTCTCTCATTTCTCTCTCACTTATTCCCTTATCATTATTTCTTCACTTCTTTCATCTCAAACTGAACACTTGCTAATCCTTTCATCTAATCCATCACAAACTTCATAAAATCTAATCACATCTTTTGCCTTGATTTTCCTCTTGGATGCCTTGGAGCTTGGAAAGCTAGGATCTTTGAGTTCTTTTGGATAGGTAATGATCTCTTTTTATTAAGTAGGTATTTATTGTGTAGAGTAGCTTGTTAGTTTCAGTTTAGAACGCGTATAGTTTCATTTTGGGTAAATATCGTATTTTTAGTGTAGTTTTGGGTCTCGGATGATCTGCTATCAAACCAGGTATTTGTTGCAAAAGTTCCCATCACAGTGACCTAGTGTAGTGACTTAGAACATACCCCCAAAATACAAGCCCATTCCCTTGTAGACTGGCCGCAGATTTATTACTTCTGGCCGCAATTTGCGGCGAGAGTGGGGACTGAGGGGTTGAGTTTTGCTGTAGGGGTCTCTGGGGTTGTGTGTGGTCTCTCGGTACTTGCAACTTTTACAGAGTGTTGGTATAGAAAAATCTGGAATCACTTGCTTGTTTTCTTATGTTTCGTTTCACGCGTAACGTTATCCGATACGGTTCGTGTTCCGTGTTGCTGTTGCTCTGAGTTGGTTTAGTTGTGTTGCTATGCACGTTAGCTACAATACGAACAGTTGAGAGTATGTTTTGTGTTGGTGCGTCAGTCAAACATAGTTTGTACGTGTTTTGGGTTTATTTCTAATATATACTTGTTATAATGTTTTATGTTTTAGGATCGCAGGCGGGGATTTCGGACGCCGCGAAAAAGGAGAAACAGGTGGTGGGCTTTACATAGCCAGGAGCGTTGGTGAGTAGATTTAACATCTACAGGGGAATCGCCCGCATGGTGTTATGCGTCTGGGCTAGAGATGTTATGATATTGTTGCATATTCTATTGCATATATAGAGTTGCGCATACACCTTATTGCTTAGTTACTTGTACCCTTAGGACACTGCACTATTATTGACGGCTCATGTTGCATGATCACTGATTTTATGCTAGCCACACCGTCAATAATTGCCATGACACGCACAACACGCACATATATATGATATTGTTTGGTTAGGGACATTGAGACATTGATTCATATTCCTTAATGCATATGACATATAGTTACCTGTATACCTACATGCTTACACATATGCCTTGACATGCTTACATGCTATTTACCTGTATACCTATATGGTAGTGTACCATTAGTGATAGGTATATTTCACACAAAATGACATAGCTACATGTATACCTTGCATACATACTTCACTTATACCTGGAGGTTATATTACATCATTACTGATCGGTAGATACATATACCTTGCTATACCTTCATGTTTACATATATATCTGGGTATAGCTACGTGTTTTCCTTTATTTGATGTTATATAGACTCGGAGAAAATTGGAACCGTATGATATATATATTAACTTGTTGCAGTTAAATAGCGGCTTTTCCTTTATATGCTCACATTACAGTTTTATGTTGCATATATTATATTCATGGATTTTCATATTGAGATATGGATTTTTCAAGACGTTTTCTGGATTTGAGGACCGTGGTAGTTCAATGAAATTATGCATTATTTGAAAAACCCGGTTTCTCTTGATATGATATTTCAGCAGCCACCATGAGATTTATCGGTTCTGATATATATACCCCATGCGAGGAGGAGCCGTGGGCTGTGTGAGGGTATATGGTGGGGCCCGGGGGTACCCCGGGGCAAGAAAAGTATTTCGATGGACCACGCTGATGAGCCTGACAGGGGAACCATACCTACCGGTGACAGTACCTATGACTCGGCGGTTATCGTGAGGATACTGACAGGAGTCATGTACGTATGGATACGTCGAAAGGCGAGGGTCGAAGCTGGGCACTCGAGCTTTCGGGATAGCGTATGATACGTACCTATCAAGGGGCCTGTCGTGGTGACAGCACCTGATAGATCAGTATTTATGTGTCGATGTTTGACACAGGTTTTCATGATATTTTTACTCCTAAGTATATATAAAAATGGAATGGGACGCTGTTATATATATATATATATATATATATATATATATATTAGTGGAATGGGACACTAATATATATGTATACAATCAATTTATATACATTATCATAATAATCTTGCAATTATACTCACTTAGGATATATGAGATTCACTTGATATTGGATACATGATTTATGAGATTCATTTGATATTGGATACATGATTTATGAGATTCACTTGATATTGGATACCGGATATATGAGATTTACTTGATATTGTACACTCAGGATATATGAGGTTTACTTGATATTGTACATTCAGGATATATGAAACTTACATGATATAAGAGCCAATTTGGGGGCCGAGTTTGAGGAAATTAGGATTTGGATTGTCTTGATGGACTTTGGTCCTACCACGAGGTCAGGATTCCGTGGGAATGACACGTTTTATCCCATACTTAATATTTATTTTATATTCATTACTTCATGTATTAGTTGTACCTGATAGAGTACCTTTCATGACAGTAGCATATATACATTGGCATATCATTGTTCATGTATTAGGAGTACCTGATAGAGTACCTTACATGACTATTGCTATTTATTGTTCATGTATTAATAGTACCAGATAGAGTACCTTACATGATTGTTGCATACATATTGTCATATTATTGCTTCATGTATTAGTTGTACCTGCTAGAGTCTCTTTCAGGACTATTGCATACATATGACCATTTATTGCTATTAGCTTGCATATGTTAGATTCGCGCTGTACGTGCTTACTTGCGATTACCTGCATATGTTATTTACTATTCACGAGTTGGCAACTCACCCCCGTTGTGCCACAGTGTTTTGCAGGTTGTTCCTCAGAGTAGTCAGAGGCAGGGCTATTTTCATCTATCGTATCATCTTTTGTTGCGGATACCGCTTCGGCTCACAGTGTGCAGTTTTTCTTTAGGTAGGTTTTGTGGTTATCCGTTTATGTTCTTTGTATATTCGTTGTATCCTGTACTCTCCATCTACCACTTTCATGTATTGACTTAGGGACTTGATGTGAGGACGATGTTGCATATTATTTTGTGACTTGGAGGTCTTTATGCAGTTTTATTTATATCGTCTTTTATTTCTTCACTACGGCGTCGTATATTTGTTGTGGTGGTTGTTTTCCGCCTTTGGGCATGTTTTTTCTCCCGTTTGGGAATGCTTTACTTATATCTTGTTGTACCCATTTTTGGATTGGTTTTTACAAAGGAGGTGCTGCCAAAATTTTAAAGGAAATAAAGTTGGACTTTAAAGAATTTGGGTTAAGATTTAAAAGCTTTTAAAATTGTTATTATCACTAACTATTTTTGATGGTTTAGATTGCTGGGTTTTCGGTTTACTTAAATTGCGTTACGCCTATAGACGTTGCGTAGTTTAAGGGCCGTCACGTACCAATTTCGGGTCATGACAAAGTTGGTATCAGAGCGCTAGGTTTTACCTTTCGGAGTGTAGGATGACCTTGGTATGATGGAGTAGGTAACTTGAGCAGAGTAACATATTGTGTGTATGTCCGCGGCATACTTACGACACGGTACTCCGCCTAAAGAGACCTAAGTACTAATTGCTTGAAATTCCTTCCTTGATGATACATATCCTTGTGATTCGATTTCCGTGTTCATATCGAAACGTATTTCTATTTATAGCCTTTGCCACCGATGACTATGAGAACTCAGAGAGGTGCAGCGAGGGTCGAGGTCAGAGTTGACTCTGGTGGTACAAGGACTGACCAGGATGGCACGCTCGTTGCACTGGAGCAGATGGATCTGCCTTTGATAGATCGTATCGATAGGCTTGAGGCTGAGATGGAGGACTTGCGCCAGTCGATGAGGTCTTTGGTTGAAGCCGGCAGAGCATAGCGACAAGAGGTTTCCACCCCTATTACCCAGTTGTTCCTTACGATCTGCACACAACATTTCATCACCTACACAACACCAGGTGATGCATCCCTAGTTGATGAGGCACGTATTCCAGAGACTTTGGGAGTTTCGGAACAGTGGAGGGCTAGTACAGGTGTGTCAGCCCCGAGACAGAGGTTCAGTAGTCGTGACAGGTTTCGTGCACGTCGCGGGAGTAGCAGAGGCTTGGGACGAGGAGAGTTGGTTAGCTAGATCAGTCGTTGTTGTGTTAACTTCTGTCAATGATTCTTTTGTTGCGCGACACGTATTTCAGTCGTGTGCCAATCGGATAGGAGATAGAGATTCGTCCTTCGTTTTGATCCATCTAGAGATGTTGGATTTGACGTTCTCCTGGGCACAGACTGGTTAGCTACGTGATAGGCGTCTGTGGACTGCCGTGAGGAAATAGTCAGGTTTTGTTTTCCCGGCAAGTCAGTTCTTGTTGTGCAGGGGGACAGTGGTGCCGCCTCTCACAGCTTGAATTCAGCCTTTTTCGCTAGTCGGCTTTTGAGGAGAGGATGTCGATGATTCTTGGCTTTCATTCGTGATACCGGAGCCACAGTGGGATTGTTGGACCGGGTTCCTATCGTACGAGAGTTTTCCGATGTTGTTCCAGATGAGCCGGCGGAGCTTAGGGAGCTTAAGGATCAGCTGCAGAGTTGCTAGATAGGGGGGCTTGTGCATCTGAGTGTTTCGCTTTGGGAGGTCCTTTTTTCTTCGTCGGGAGAAGGATGGCAGTTTGAGGTTGTGTGTTGATGGATCGTCAATTGAACCGGGTTACGGTACGGATAGGTATCCTTTACCTCGCAGTGACGATTTGCTCGACTTGCTCTAGAGTGCGAGACCTTTTCTAAGTTTGTTTGGGATCTGCTTATCATTTGTTGCGGGTTCGGAGTGATGTCGTTTCGAAGACTGCTTTTGTGCGCGCTACTGGAAGTATGAGTTCTTGGTGGTGTCGTTGGACTCACCAATGCCCTAGCATCATTCGTGGATATGATGAACAAGATTTCTTCAGGTCGTTCCTCGAATAGTTGATTGTTGTGTTATTGATGACATTATGGTCTTTTCTATGAGTCATGAGGAACGTGGGCAGCACTTGAGGATTTGCTTTGCAGACATTTGGGAGAGCACCAGTTGTTTGCTAAATTCTCGGAGTGTTCATTCAGGCTTGATTGTGTTGACTCCTAGGTCTTGTAGTTACGGGAGATGGTTTCGTATGGTCCCGAGGAAGATTGAGGCCTTTCAGCTTTGTCCCAGACTTGTGTACGGGACGGAGGTCCGCAGATTTTTGGGCTTAGCAGGTTTTTACTGCCGTTTCGTGCAGGATTGCTTGTGTATCGCTGCACCGTTGACTGAACTGACCAGAAAGGAGGTTCTTTTCTTTGGACTGAGGCATGCGTGCGGGGTTTTCGGTGGTTGAAGACTCGGTTGACAACTGCACCAGTTCTTTCCTTGTTTTCTGGTTCGGGCAATTTTGTTGTTTATCTATGACGTTTCGCGAGTGGGGCTCGATTGTGTACTGATGTGACACTATCGAGTTATCGCTTTTGCTTCCCGATAGTTGGAGGAAGTACGAGCAGGATATCCCACTCATGATCTGGAGATGGCCGCGGTGGTCGTGCATTGGAGATTTGGAGACATTACTTGTTCGGAGAGTCGTGTCAGATTTTCACGGACCACCAGAGCTTAATGTAAATCTTCCTGCAACGGGTTTTGATTGTTGAGATAGCGCCGTTGGATGGAGCTTGTGGAGGACTGTGTTTGTGAGATCCTCGTTACCCGTGGCAAGACAATTGTGGTAGCTGATGCTGGAATCGTAGGCCCGCGGTTAGCTTGTCCCTGTTGTGCGCAGTTTTGAGACAGTCTTCTGTAGATTTACAGTTCTTGTGCGATCGTTGAGTACAGCTTAGGTTCGCCTCTACTAAGGGGACAGCTTGCTCATGTCCGCGCCCATCCACTTTTCCTTAATCGTTTTCGCGAGGCACAGCCTGCCGATGCTCATTTTCAGAGATACTTAAGCATGTTCAGCTGGGTAAAGATTCGGAGTCCTTGATTTGTGACCAGGGTGTGCTACGTTAAAGGACGCGTTTGTGTGTACCTGATGCTGATGGGTAGAGACGCGAAATCCTAGAGCAAGCACATCAGTCAACTTTCTGTGTTTATTCAAGTTCCACCAATATGTGACGTGACTTGTGAGATAGTTACGGGTGGGCAGGGATGAAGAGTGAAGTTCCGGATTTCGTTTCGATGTGTCTGTCTTGTTGTAAACTAAGGTTGAGCATCTGAGACCGGCTGGAGAGTTGCAACCTTTAACCATTTCGGAGTGGGAATGGGAGCGGATTTCCATGAATTTTTTTGTGGTGTCTACCCCAGTCTAGACAGGGTGTGACTCCCTTCGGGTGTTTGTTGTCCGGTTATGCTCAGTTTGCTCAGTTGTTCTTTGTTAAGTTTGTACGTTTGCACGGAATTCCTTCATGCGTTGTATGCAATAGAGGCACTCTGTTCGCTTGTCGTCTTTTTCAGAAGCTTCAGGAAGCATTGGATACTGGTTGAGCTTTAGCTTCGCTTTCCATCCGTTGGCTTATGATTAGACAGAACGGACTATACAGACTCTGGAGGATATGCTTGTGCATACATACTAATTGTTGTTGGCAGTTGGGATCGTCACTTTCCATTGTTAGGGTTCTCCTTCGATAGCAGTTATCATGAGACATTCCAATTGGCAACCTTTAGGTTTTGTTTGGTAGGTTGTCGATCGCCGGTCAGTTTTTCTGACTCCACGAGAGTAGGATTTTTAGACCCCAGCTAGTCTAGAGACTTCAGAGATGATCCAGTTGGTTCAGGTTAGGATAAGAGTAGCCCAGTCCAGACAGAGGTCCTATGCCGACCGTGGTGGTCGCAGACTTGAGTTCGCAGTAGGAGATCATGTATTCCTACAGATTTTTTCCGATGAATGACGTGTTGAGTTTTGGGAAGCTTGTCCCAGGATTGTTGGTCCTTTTGAGATCCTTAAAGCGAGTTAGTTCCGTTGCCTATAATTTGGCACTTCCGCCCAGATTATTGAGTATTCACCCCGTATTCCTTGTGTCGATACTTCGCAAATACCTTCATGACCTTTCTTACATGATTCGGCACCAGACCATTTAGCTTGGATGCGATCTTTTTTTCATCGGCAGCCAATTGTGTTAGTGGCTAAGCAGGTGGCGAAACTTCGGCCAAGGGTCTTGCCATTTGTGGAGATTTCTTGGGCGTAGCCGTATAGTGAGGTGATCACTTAGGAGGCTGCGAGCGAGATTTGGGAGTTTTGTACTTTTCTCTTTGAAGGTAGGCTTAGTTAGAATTTTAAATTCGGGGACGAATTTTTATAAAGGGGGAGATTGTAACGCCTTAGATTTCGATTAGTGTTAGTTTAGACGATGATGCGGGTTTTTGGTAAAAAGTTTACCAATTTGGATTCCTCACATTTTATAGCATTTAATTAATAATTTATTATTATTTGTTATGGCTTGCACGCACATGTGCACGTTAATGTGAGGGTTTATTTGTGTTAATCTTCTTCTTAGCAACCATGATAACTTAACCCTAATCTAATCCTTTGCTTTATCCTAATCCTTTGTTTTAATCTTATCCTTAACCTTTTTCCCTAGATATTTGTTGAGAGAGAAGATATTTCTTCTTTGGGTTTTGTTTGTTGAAAGGTGGCATGGTGAGCATGGTGTGCATTAATGGCTTGCATTAATGTGTGATTTAATGCAAAAGGTGCACTCGCCTCACTCTCACCCTACACTCACCTCCCTCTCTCATCATCGTCACACTCTCTCATTTCTTTCTCACTTATTCCCTTATCATTATTTCTTCACTTCTCTCATGTCAAACTGAACACTTGCTAATCCCTTCATCTAATCCATCACAAACTTCACAAAATCTCACAAAAATCACATCTTTTGCCTTGATTTGCCTCTTCGATGCCTTGGAGCTTGGAAAGCTAGGATCTTTGAGTTCTTTTGGATAGGTAATAATCTCTTTCTGTTAAGTAGGTATTTATTGTGTAGCGTAACTTGTTACTTTCAGTTTAGAATGCGTATAGTTTCGTTTCGGGTAAATATCGTATTTTTAGTGTAGTTTTGGGTCTCAGATGATCTGCTATCAAACCAGATATTTGTTGCAAAAGTTCGCATCACAGTGACCTAGTGTAGTGAGCTAGAACCTACCCTTAAAATACGAGCCCATTCCCTTGTAGACTGGCCACAGATTTATTGCTTCTGGCCGCAATTTGTGGCCAAAGTTGGGACTGAGGGGTTGAGTTTTGGTGTAGGGGTCTCTGGGGTTGTGTGTGGTCTCTTGGTACTTGCAACTTTTACAGATTGTTGGTATAGCCAAATATGGGATCACTTGCTTGTTTTCTTATGTTTCGTTTCACGCGTTACGTTATCCGATACGGTTCGTGTTCCGTGTTGCTGTTGCTCTGAGTTGGTTTCATTGTGTCGCTATGCACGTTAGCCACAATACGAACACTTGAGAGTGTGTTTTGGGTTGGTGCGTCGGTCAAACATAGTTTGTACGTGTTTTTGGTCTATTGCTAATATATACTTGTTATATTGTTTTATGTTTTAGAATGGCAGGCGGGGAGTTCGGAAGCTGCGAAAAAGGAGAAACAGGTGGTAGGCTTTATTTAGCCAGGATTGTTGGTGAGTAGATTTAACATCTACAGGGGAATCGCCCGCATGGCGTTATGCATCTGGGCTAAAGATGTTATGATATTGTCGCATATTCTATTGCATATATAGAGTTGTGCATACACCTTATTGCTTAGTTACTTGTTCTGCTTGGACTTGTACCCTTAGTACACTGCACTATTATTGACGGCTCATGTTGCACGATCACTGATTGTATGCCACACACACCGTCAATAATTGCCATGACACGCACAACACACACACACACACATATATATATGATATTGTTTGGTTAGGGATATTGAGACATTGATTCATATTCCTTGTTGCATATGACATATAGTTACCTGTATACCTACATGCTTACACATATGCCTTGACATGCTTACATGCTGGTTACCTGTATACCTATATGGTATTGTACCATTAGTGATAGGTATATTTCACACATAATGACATAGCTACATGTATACCTTGCATACATACTTCACTTATACCTGGAGGGTATATTACATCATTACTGATAGATAGATATATATACCTTATTATACCTTCATGTTTACACATATATCTGGCTATAGCTACATGTTTACCTGTATTTGATGTTATATAGACTTAGAGAAAGTTGGAACCGCATGATATATATATTAACTTGTTGCAGTTAAATAGCGGCTTTTCCTTTATATGCTCACATTACAGTTTTATGTTGCATATATTATATTCATGGATTTTCGTATTGAGATATGGATTTTTCATGATCTTTTCTGGATTTGAGGACCGTGGTAGTTTCATGAAATTACGCATTATTTGAAAAACCCGGTTTCTCTTGATATGATATTTCAGCAGCCACCATGAGATTTATCAGTTCTGATATATATACCCCATGCGAGGAGGAGCCGTAGGCCATGTGAGGGTACATGGTGGGGCCCGGAGGTACCCCGGGGCAAGAAAGGTAATTCGATTGTAACATTTCAGAGAATATAAAATATTATTTTTGGAATTTAATATTAAAATAATATATTTCCCGAAAACTGCCGATTTGCGAAATTGGGGATTTCGAAAAAGGGTATAAATATATACCAATAATTGTGAAATAAATAGAAATTAAAATGATTTATTCATTTAATAATATATATAAAGGATTTGGCATTTTTAAAATTTATTATATGCAGTTTGGATAAAAACCCGATTAGTGCACTGCTAATCGCGATTGAGCCAAATCCGTGTTTTTACAGTTTTCCGTGGCCAGTGCACCATTTCATGTTGCATTTTGGTTACATGTTGTTTTCTTATGTTGTTTTGGGTATTTTATGGTTTGGTTTTAAAAGAAAAGAGAAAAGAAAAGAGAAAAGGGTAAAAGGGTTAAAAGAAGAGAGTGATTGGAGAGAGAAAAGGATGGTGGGAATAAGAGAGTGAGAGTAGGAGAAAGAGAGGGCAGCCATACTTTCCCCTCCCCATTATTTTTATTCTCCTTCTTCTCTTCATCACTTCCCTCCACCATCAACCCCAAGATCCACCTTAAAAACTCTATCAAAACCCTAAACCACTTTCATTAAAGTTGATCTCCTCCTTCTCCTCTACACATTGGACTTAGAAAAGTGGGATTTTGACAATATTGGAACTTCTAGGGTTTGCTTGAGTTTCATCTATGAGGTATACTCCTTTCCACTTTGTTATTTTTGAGATTTCTAGTATTTCAGATAGTTTAGAAGTTGAATTGGTTTGGTGGTTGTGAGGATCAAAATCCATAGAGAGGGTTTAGGTTTAAAAAGTGGTTTTGGTGAACTCTTGTGCCAGTTACTAGACCTGGGCTTGAGTATAGAAAACCAAAATACGGATTTAGGAATTGATTATGTCAGTTTTGTGTTGATTTGTGAGGGTATATGGAAATCTGGAGTAACCCCGGGGCACTAAAAATTATTTAGCGAACACGGTGACACATGCGGGCACCCAGGAAGCTAACCCCATGACCCAAGACCCCAACTCAAGCTCTGGGCCACAGATTTATTCATTGTGGACGCAAATTGCGGCCACATTAGGGAATTTTGGGTTGGTTCTTGGTATATGGTTCACTTATCTGATAATTTGACCCCCTGTATGTGCAGAATTGGCCAATTTTACCTGAGAGAAAATCTGGGAGCACCTTGAAGTAATTTTAGGCTATGTTTTCCGTATTTTGAAATGTTTGGTTTTTTTATTTGGATTTGTGTTGGGTTGTTGGATGTTTGTACATCAACAACAAGGGTTGTTTGGTTGGTTTTATACGCGTAAGCTATAGGTTTTAACCTATGAGCGAAACTTGTGCCGTTTTGGTTTCTCCGACTTGATTTTAATAGCGTTGTGATATGTGTTATTATTTTAGGTACCTTCGCATGGATTCCGAGGCGACGGGGCATGGCGTCATCGACTTCGGCAGGCAAAGCAAGGTGAGTGGATCTATATCCAAGGGGGAAGTCGGGTGGATGGCGTATAACACCCCCGCAAAGTTTTGGTGGAAACCGATTTGTAGCATATGGTTAATAAAACCCAGAGTAGAAAACTAGGGTTAGAATTAAAGGATAGTTAGGTAAACCATATTAGAAACTAAGGATAGTTAAAAGTGATATGATACGACTATTATGTGATGACGGAACTTGAGGATGATATTTGACGATATTGCCGTTTTGGGTACTATAGGAATAGATAGCCGACGTAGATGTGTCATCCGAACCATACCTATTTCCAAACTAAAGAATCATATGCATCTTTTAAACATGTATCGTAGGGGATGTAACGGATTTTCAAAAGATATCTTTTCCTTAAAAGCACCGTAGCATCTACTTTCAAAACTACTATTCGTTTCTTTTAAAAACTGATTGAGTAGTTCGGGTGTGTATGTTAGATTGGATACTTATGCTTATAGTAAAGGTAGAGTGTATTTGTAAAATTGACTTGATGAGGGATATAAATACGATGAAAAGAATATGTTACGTGATATGATGATTTGATAATATGTTGGTATACGGATGCGAGTCGATTGAGATGATTTATACTCTGCCAGTCCCCTGATAAGAGATTATTGCGGATGCGACCTGGGACATAGGTATATAGAGATATTTTTATGTGTCGTGAATTGTGAGTGATAGCCGTACGAGACGTTAGGTCCTACCATCCCCGTCTTATAGGCTGATAGGATCCCTGATAGCTTAATGCCGCCGTACGATGATTTTCCGTACGTGATGAGTTTGACTTGAGGTTTGATCCATACCCTTGACTAGAGGTTGTCGTACGATGGATTATACCGTACGCGATGTTGTTAGGCTAGATGCCGATTGATAGATACACCGACTCGGTCATATTAGATACGTATACCTGTCAGCATTTGCATGTGATTTACCTTATGCTGCATCCATGTTATTCGCATTGCATTAATTATACCTGTGCTAGAACACTTGCACCATTATCGATGATGCGTATGTTACACGTACACAGATTTGCCGGCTCACACACTTCATCATCGATAATTGCCATGTCACTACACAGTAGGATTGTTGCATCATGATATGACTCCTCGCATAGTTTACTTGCTATAGTTAAATATGCACGTATTTGACTTGGAGAATTTGGGAACCGCGTGATATATTTTCAAAACTAGATCCATTTAAAAGAGCGGTTTTTCCTTAATATGTCATATCACTATTCCATGTTGCATGATATTCGGATATGCTTACATTTTTATCATAAGTCGCATACATCATGCTTTATGATTTTACGTATTGAGATATGCTGTTTTCATGAGATTTCTGGATTTGAGAACCGTGGCTATTTCAAAAGAAAGTATATGCTGTTTTAAAAACCCGGTTTCTCTTGATATGATATTTCAGTGCGTCCACCATATGTTTTCTCGGTTCTGAGAGTGACATGTGAAACCCGATTCGAGGAGGCGGATGATTCCGTTTGCGGGTACATGGTGGACCCGGTATGGTACCCCGGGGTGAGAGAGAGATTTCGTGTAGATGACGATGAGCCTGGTAAAGGGACTACTACCTTACGGTGATTGTATTTGGGCTCGGCGGATATCCGGAGGATACCGACCGGAGTCGGGAGATGATATGGGCCGATCCGGACTGACGGAGCAATCCGGACTGACGGAGCTCGAGATATGAGGATTTATGTGTCGATGCTGGACACGGGATTCATGATGTTTTCGGGTGTCGATGTTGGATACCCAGGTTCCATGATTTTGATGTGTCGCGAGGGACACCGTTGATTTATATCCTCAAACTTACTTGCATACAGACATTGATTATATGGTTGGAGGAGATCTACATGCATACATACATTGATTATATGGTTGGATGATATCCGCATGCATATAGGTAGTGATTACATTGTTGGCACATATGATGACCCGGTCACCCTAAATATCATAGTATTACTTTTATGATATAGTTGACCGAGGATTCGTTGTTTATTCAATTTCTGCTTGTAGACGTTTTTCTACTCACGAGTTGGCAACTCACCCCGTTGTGCCACAGTTCTTGTTGGTTGACCGCATAGATCCGTAACCGCATCGCTGGCACATAAGTATTTTGCATTGGTAGGTGGGACATTTGTATCGTACCCACTCTTGTATTTATATTTCACATTCTATCTAGTCAACTCCATCAATCAAAATTAGTAAATTGTATAAGTAATGAGACTTAGTGAGATTGTGGTTGCGAGACTTAGAGCGAGGGGTTTTCCGCTACTGGTGGTTTTGATGTCTTGCTTATTTCTTTATCTTTTGTGGTGATCTTCGCCGTTGGGCGTCGTATACTTATTTTTATGCTTCGCGTTGTTGTGATCCGCCGTTTGGCGAAGAGCTAGCTCCCGCTTGGGGTTGCTATTATTCTTGTTATGTATTGTGGTTTTGGATCCAAATATACAAAGGAGGTGCTGCCCAAATTTTAAAAAGACGACACGTTTTCAAACTAGTAAATTTCACTTGCATTTTTATGTTCCTTTTTTATGCATTAAGAAAACTTGATTTCAAAACATCACCTCCTTTATTTTCTTAAAAAGGATTAGATTTCTGGGTTTCAGCTTACTTGAATTACGTTACGCCTCTAGGCGTTGCGTGATTAAAGTTCTGGTCATGAGCTAATATTTCGGGTCGTGACAAAGTTGGTATCAGAGCGCTAGGTTTAACCTTGGTTCGAGTCTATGTTTGACTATGCGGAGTCTAGGGCGGGTATGTATTTCGGAACCTAGGCTTGACCTTACGGAACTTAGACTTGAACGTGGGGGGATATTAGACCCAAACTTTCGTTTCATAGGCTGAACCTGATTGATGGAGTAGGTAGCTTGAGTAGAGTGACGTACCGTACGTATGTTCCGCGGCATATTTACGATACGATACTCCACTTAAGAAACCTTAGGATGTACATATTTTAAGATCTTCGATTCTATTCATTTCCATGATCATACTCTCATTGATGTTGTTCCTTCTTATGATTATGTATCCATTATGGATCTGTCATTTCCTTTCATGCCGTTGATCTGTTTTCTTCGATACTCGATAGAGGTTCCTGTCACCATGGTTTGAGCACAGATTGAGCTGCTGCTAGTGTTGCGGTCAGGGCGAGCTCGTCTTGTACGAGGACTGACCATTATGGTTTCTGGTGACATGGGAACGTCTTGAGTTAGTATTTATGTTGTGACCTCTTGTGGAGGCGACAGCTTGGTTTTACACCAGATGATCGGGCCATTGTTAGAGCTGCCAGTTGTGAGAGCACTGTTGATGTACAACATACTTCAGAGATTATGATGTCGGCTACCGTGCAGACAAATGACCCAGCTGTTGCTGAGATTGATAGGATGTCGCTTCCAGAGCTTACGAGCTGAGATCGCTGGAGCTTTCAGGCAGAGACGCGACAGATGATAGCTAGTCTATCCCGAGTTGAGAGACGAAGATGATTCGTCAGATTGATGCGCCGACGCAGGCCCAGTTGAGTTAAAGATTTTCAATGTGGAGAGTCTTACTCAGATCTAGAGCATACCGATCCAGAGATAACCGTTGATGTATCGTCTTTCCTGGAGGATGAGGCATTGTTTAGCATGCGGGCGAAGGGTATTCACATGTCGGCTAGGCGAAGCTAAAAAGTTCGAGCGAGTGTTAGAAACCCATTTTTTCCAAGTTTAAAGTGTTCGGAGGAACATGCAGGTGATTCTGTGGACCCTTTAGAAGAATGAAACCCTAACTCGACATGATAACCATGGAACCGCTTTTGAACCTTAGAGTTTGTGGCTGTTTAGCGGTGCCATCAGTGAGGCTTGGGTTTGCCCTTCTACGGCTGGTCCGGAGGTACTGTGGTATGTACCAGATATTTTAGACTGTGCTCAGGTGTTGAGCTTTTGGAAAATTTTGGGACCTTGATAACTCGATCGAAAAGTTTGAAGTTGTCCGGATATCATGTGGTAGGAGACCAGTAAGCTGATCAACTTCGGATAGAAGACCTCACCCAGATGCGTTGTGAGTTGATAGAGAACGGACGAGTATTGAGTATTCCTCCGATGGTTGGGATGAGTTCCCGAGGACGTGTTCGGCCAGATATCTTCTACAGAGTGATGGAGCTACAGAGTACGTGATTTCTAGTCCGTGTGAGAGACTTCAGATTGACCGTGGCTGAGAACAGTAGCAGTACGCAGACAGCAAGACGTGACGTCGAAGCGGACGATGATAAAGACGAGCAGAACCAGAGTTTCGTGCGAGATGCAGACGAGCTGTTGTTACTCTCCGTAGAGATCAGAGATCTGATATGCTTACAGAGGCGTTGGGATGCGGCCAGTTCCCGAGGAAATGTTGTGCTGAGATCGCAGATGTCCAAAAAGCGTGGAAAGATTATGTAAGAGTACCAGCCTTCGTACAGTTCGGCATAGGCGAGATCGAAAGAGACCCTGAGCAGATTCCTTTCAGGACACTACCGTGATGAGATTTGCACCCAGGATCAGTTGTGTCGCGAGTATTTAAAGGGCCAGTGACGTGCTGCTTTACTAGTGGTCATGATGATTTACCGAGAGATACCTAGAGAAGTGCCACGATGGAATCAGCCCCGTTAGCACACCTGACTGGGCCGATGAGCCGATGGATTGCGAAATTGATAAATCCACATAAAAGATAAGGACCAAGAGACTGAGGACGCCAGACCGTGAGCAGGAGGCAAGCGGATATTCTTGTTCTGCCGGTTTTAGGCGCACCGATTTATTTTTCGATATTGTAGGAGGTGTACCTCAATGTCATTTGTTGTGATTTGCATTTGTGATCCGAGTTTCACGCTTATATCGTTTGGATTTGAGTTTTGAGGATTGAGTTTCATGATATCGTTTTCGTGCACCATGGCTGCACCTACTGGGTATTTACATTTTTGCGCATAGTTATCATACCTGATATATTTTTTATACACCATTGTGTTGATTTGCGATTTGTGCATATCGATTGCATGTGATGTCGATTTTGTACCTTTGTAGCATATGTTTATTATTTCTTGGATTTCATACGGATGATGTGATTTTTGCACTTGGTATAGCTTATATGTGCTTGCAGTGCATTGATATGTGTTTTGTGCATGCAGTTGCACACATTTACGATTTTATACACCTTAGTGTACTCGGTGTTGCTTTTATGCGTTTGAGTTATTGATTGTATTTCGTGCATTTGATGCACCAGATGTTGTTTTCGTGCACAATAGATGTGCCAAATGTGTTGTCGTGCACACCCGTTGCACTGGACAGTTGTTTTTGTGCACACCTATTGCACTTAGTTTTGGATTTTATGCATATTGTGGCACCTGTATTTGGATTTAATTTCCATGAGCACCAGACGCACGTGATTGTTGGATACGCCTTTCAAGGCTGATTTTTCTTTTGAGCACATTGTTTTTATGATGGGCACCATATTATATAATGCCCAAACGCGACTGATCTGAGGACAATACCTGAGTACTTTGCATGCATTAAAAGTTTACCAAGATGTTTTTGAAAAAGAGCTATCGTCTCTCTATTTCCTACGTGACCGTGAGCGACACGAACATTTTTAAAGGAAAACCTTTTAGGATATTTTGAAAACGACGGAACGTATATTTAGGGAAATGTATATGGAAATATACTATTATTTTAAAATGAGCGTCCGTCACTTATGCCGTGAGTTATGCATTCACGCGGCAATTTCGAAAATATTTTTGTATGAGTTTTATTTAGTTCTTGAAAGTCTTCCAAAGATGCGTACTATACACGTATTATGGTATTTGACTAGTGTATATTGGATTTCAGTAGTGGATTTCGAGATCTGTATCTCTATTGTAACTCCAAGGATATGCGTGCATATACGATGATTTGTGTGACACTTGACGGAGTTCGATTTTGAGTTTTGTACTCGTTTTCATGCGCACTTGACACGCGGTGTTGTTTCTGCATCTTCCGTGATTTCGGAGCCCCGTTGATTTAAGCTGATTATTGAAATGTTTTAGATTTTAGTGGTTTGGAGACCGAATTTATTTAGGGGGGAAGATTGTAACATTTCAGAAAATATAAAATATTATTTTTGGAATTTAATATTAAAATAATATATTTCCCGAAAACTGCCGATTTGCGAAATTGGGGCTTTCGATAAAGGGTATAAATATACACCAATAATTGTGAAATAAATGGAAATTAAAATTATTAATTCATTTAATAATATATATAAAGGATTTGGAATTTTTAAAATTTATTATATGCAGTTTGGATAAAAACCCGATTAGTGCACTGCTAATTGCGATTAAACCAAATCCGTGTTTTTACAGTTTTCCGTGGCTAGTGCAACATGTCATGTTGAATTTTTGTTACATGTTGTTTTCTTGTGTTTTTTTTGGGTATTTCTTGGTTTGGTTTTAAAAGAAAAGAGAAAAGAAAAGAGAAAAGGGTAAAAGGGTTAAAAAGAGAGAGTGATTGTAGAGAGAAAAGGAGGGTGAGAATAAGAGAGTGAGAGTAGAAGAGAGAGAGGGGGCAGCCATTCTTTCCTCTTCCCATTATTTTTCTTCTCCTTCTTCTCTTCATCACTTCCCTCTACCATCAACCCTAAGATCCACCTCAAAAACTCCATCAAAACCCTAAACCCCTTTCATTAAAGTTTATCTCCTCCTTCTCCTCTACACATTGGACCAAAAAAAGTGGGATTTTGACAATATTGGGACTTCTAGGGTTTGCTTGAGTTTCATCTATGTGGTATACTCCTTTCCATTTTGTTAGTTTTGAGATTTCTAGTATTTTAGATAGTTTAGAAATTGAATTGGTTTGGTGGTTGTGAGGATAGAAATCCCTATAGAGGGTTTAGGTTTAAAAAGTGGTTTTCGTGAACTCTTGTGGCTGTTACAAGACTTGGGATTGAGTATAGAAAACCAAAATACAGATTTAGGAATTGATTATATCGGTTTTGTGTTGATTTGTGAGGGTATATGGAAATCTGGAGTAACCCGGGGGCACTAAAAATTATTTAGCGAACACAGTGACACATGCAGGCACCCAGGAAGCTAACCCCAAGACCCGAGACCCCAACTCAACCTCTAGGATGCAGATTTATTCATTATGGCCGCAAATTGCGGCCTCATTAGGGAATTTTGGGTTGGTTCTTGGTATATGGTTCACTTATCTGATAATTAGACCCCCTGTATGTGCTGAATTGGCCAATTTTACATGAGAGAAAATCTGGGAGCACCTTGATGTAATTTTGGGCTATGTTTTCTGTATTTTGAAATGTTTGGTTTTGTTATTTGGATTTATGTTTGGTTGTTGGATGTTTGTACATCAACAACAAGGGTTGTTTGGTTGGTTTTATACGTGTAAACTATAGGTTTTAACCTATGAGCGAAACTTGTGCCGTTTTGGTTTCTCCGACTTAATTTTAATAGCGTTATGATATGTGTTATTATTGTAGGTACCTTCGCGTGGATTCTGAGATGACGGGGCATGGCATCATCGACTTCGGCAGGCAAAGCAGGGTGAGTGGATCTATATCCACGGGGGAAGTCGGGTGGATGGCGTATAACACCCCCGCAAAATTTTGGTGGAAACCGATTTGTAGCATATGGTTAAGAAAACCTAGAGTAGCAAACTAGGGTTAGAATTAAAAGATAGTTAGATAAACCATATTAGAATCTAAGGATAGTTAAAAGTGATATGATACTAGTAGTATGTGATGACGGAACTTGAGGATGATATTTGACGATATTGCCCTTTAGGTTACTATAGGACAAGATAGCCGACATAGATATGTCATCCGAACCATACCTATTTCCAAACTAAAGAATCGTATGCATCTTTTAAACATGTATCGTGGGGGATGTTATGTATTTTTAAAATATATCTTTTCCTTAAAAGCACCGTAGCCCCTACTTTCAAAACTACGATCCGTTTCTTTTAAAAACTGATTGAGTGGTTTTGGTGTGTATGTTAGATTTTATACTTATGCCTATAATAAAGGTAGAGTGTATTTGTAAAATTGACTTGATGAGGGATATAAATGCGATGAAAAGAATATGTGACGTGTTATGATGATATGTTGGTATACGGATGCGAGTCGATTGAGATGATTTATACTCTGCCGGTCCCCTGATATGAGATTATTGCGGATGCGATCTAGGACATAGGTATATAGAGATATTTTTATGTGTCATGAATCGAGAGTGATTGTCGTACGAGGCGTTAGGTCCGTACCCTCCTCGTCTTATAGGCTGATAGGATCCCTGATAGCTTAATGCTGTCGTACGATGATTTTCCGTACGTGATGAGTTTGACTTGAGGTTTGATCCATACCCTTGACTAGAGGTTGTCATACGATGGATTATACCGTATGCGATGTTGTTAGGTAAGATGCTGATTGATAGATTCACCGACTCGGTCATATTAGATACGTGTACCTGTCAGCATTTGCATGTGATTAACCTTATGCTGCATCCATGTTATTCGCATTGCATTACTTATACCTGTGCTAGTACACTTGCACCATTATCGATGATACGTATGTTACACGTACACAGATTTGCCGGCTCACACACTTCATCATCGATAATTGCCATATCACTACACAGTAGGATTGCTGCATCATGATATGACTCCTCGCATAATTTACTTGCTATTGTTACATATGCACCTTATACGATGTTGCATTTGACTTGGAGAATTTGGGAAACACATGATATATTTTCAAAGCTTGATCCATTTAAAAGAGCGGTTTTCCCTTAATATGTCATATCACTGTCCCATGTTCCACGATATTCGGATATGCTTACATTTTTATCATATGTCGCATACATCATGATTTATGATTTTACGCATTGAGATATGCTGTTTTCATGAGATTTCTGGATTTGAGAACCGTGGCTATTTCAAAAGAAAATATGCTCTGTTTTAAAAACCCGGTTCTCTTGATATGATTTTTCAGTGCGTCCACCATGTGTTTTCTCGGTTCTGAGAGTGACATGTGAAACCCGATTCGAGGAGGCGGATGATTCCATTTGCGGGTACATGGTGGACCCGGTATGGTACCTCTAGGCGAGAGAGAGATTTTGTGTGGATGACGATGAGCCTGGAAAAGGGACTACTACCTATCGGTGATTGTATTTGGGCTCGGCGGATATCCGGAGGATACCGACCGGAGTCGAAAGATGATATGGCCCGATCCGGACTGACGGAGCCCGTGGGCCGACGGAGCCCGTGGGCCGATCCGGACTGACGGAGCCTGAGATATGAGGATTTACGTGTCGATGCTGGACACGTGTTTCATGATTTTTTCGGGTGTCGATGTTGGATACCCAGGTTCCATGATTTTGATGTGTCGCGAGGGACACCGTTGATTTATATCCTCATACTTACTTGCATAAAGACATTGATTATATGGTTGGACGAGATCCACATGCATACATATATTGATTATATGGTTGGATGATATCCGCATGCATATAGGTATTGATTACATTGTTGGCACATATGATGACCCGGTCACCCAAGATATCATAGTATTACCTTTATGATATAGTTGACCCAGGAGTCGTTGTTTATTCGATTTCTGCTTGTAGATGTTTTTCTACTCACGAGTTGGCAACTCACCCCCGTTTTGCGATAGTTCTTGCAGGTTGACCGCATGGATCCGTAGCGGCATCGCTGGCATATAGCTACTTTTGGGTGTTTTCCATTGGTAGGTGGGACATTTGTATCGTACCTACTCTTGTATTTATATTTCACATTGTATCTAGTCAACTGCATCAATCAAAATTAATAAATTGTATAAGTAATGAGACTTAGTGAGATTGTGGTTGCGAGACTTAGAGCGAGGGGTTTCCGCTACTAGTGGTTTTGATGTCTTGCTTATTTCTTTATCTTTTGTGGTGATCTTCTCCGTTGGGCGTCGTATACTTATTTTTATGCTTTGCGTTATTGTGATCCGCCGTTTAACGAAGAGCTGGCTCCTTCTTGGGGATGCCATTATTCTTGTTATGTATTGTGGTTTTGGATCCAAATATACAAAGGAGGTGCTGCCCCAATTTTTAAAAGACGAAACACGTTTCCAAACAAGTAAATTTCACTTGCATTTTTATGTTCCTTTTCTATGCATTAAGAGAACTTGATTTCATTATACCTTTATTTCAAAACTTCACCTCCTTTTTTTCTTAAAGTGGTTTAGAATTCTGGGTTTCAGCTTACTTGAATTACGTTACGCCTCTAGACGTTGCGTGATTTAAGCGCTGGTCACGAGCTAATATTTCCTGTCGTGACATCGATGGACCACACCGATGAGCCTGACAGGGGAACCATACCTACTGGTGACAGTACCTATGACTCGGCGTTTATCGTGGAGATACCGACGGGAGTCATGTATGTATGGATACGTCGAAAAGGGAGGGTCGAAGCTGGGCACTCGAGCTTTCGGGATAGCATATGATACGTACCTATCAGGGGGCCAGTCGTGGTGACATCACCTGATAGAACAGTATTTATGTGTCGATGCTTAACACAGGTTTTCATGATATTTTTACTCCTAAGTATAAATAACAGTAGAATGGGACGCTGTTATATATGGATATATATATATTAGTGGAATGGGACGCTCATATATATGTATACATATCAATTTATATACATCATCATAATAATCTTGCAATTATACTCACTTAGGATATATGAGATTCACTTGATATTGGATACATGATTTATGAGATTCACTTGATATTGGATACATGATTTATGAGATTCACTTGATATTGGATAGAGGATATATGAGATTTACATGATATTATACACTCAGGACAAATGAGATTTACTTGATATTGTACATTTAGGATATTTGAGACTTACATGATATGAGAGCGAATTTGGGGGCTGAGTTTGAGGAAATTGGGATTTGGATTGTCTTGATGGACTTTGGTCATACCACGAGATCAGGATTCCGTGGGAATGACATGTTTTATCCCATACTCCACATTTACTTTATATGCATTGCTTCATGTATTAGTTGTACCTGATAGAGTACCTTTCATGACAGTTGCATATATACAGTGTCATATCATTGTTCCTGTATTAGCAGTACCTGATAGAGTACCTTACATGACTGTTGCATACATATTGCTATTTATTGTTCATGTATTAGTAGTACCTGATAGAGTACCTTACATGATTGTTGCATACATATTGTCATATTATTGCTTCATGTATTAGTTGTACCTGCTAGAGTACCTTTCATGACTGTTGCATACATATGACCATTTATTGCTATTAGCTTGCATATGTTAGATTTGCGCTGTACGTGCATACTTGCGATTACCTGCATATGTTATTTACTATTCACGAATTGGCAACTCACCCCCATTGTGCCACAGTGTTTTGCAGGTTGTTCCTCATAATAGTCAGAGGCAGGGCTATTTTCATCTATCATATCATCTTTTGCTGTGGATACCGCTTCGGCTCACAGTGTGCAGTTTTGCTTTAGGTGGGTTTTGTGGTTATCCGTTTATGTTCTTTGTATATTCGTTGTATCCTGTACTCTCCATCTACCACTTTCATGTATTGACTTAGAGACTTGATGTGAGGACGATGTTGTATATTATTTTATGACTTGGAGGCCTTTATGCAGTTTTATTTATATCGTCTTTTATTTCTTCGCTACGGCGTCGTATATCTGTTGTGGTGGTTGTTTTCCGTATTTGGGCATGTTTTTGCTCCCGTTTTGGAATGCTTTACTTATATCTTGTTGTACCCATTTTTGGGTTGGTTTTTATAAAGGAGGCGCTGCAAAAATTTTAAAGGAAATAAAGTTGGACTTTAAAGAATTTGGGTTGAGATTTCAAAGGTTTTAAAAATGTTATTATCACTTACTACTTTTGATGGTTTAGATTGCTGGGTTTTCGGCTTACTTAAATTGCGTTATGCCTGTAGACGTTCCGTAGTTTATGGGCCGTCACGTGCCAATTTCGGGTCGTGACAGTTATGGTATAGGGAGTTGTCCAGCGGATACTTAAAACCAGAATCTGGACGAACTCAAGGCACGTTTCAGTAATGGTATTTTGTGGGTTATCCCGGGGTTCGACGAGGGTTAACATTTTACTATTAGGAAGATCAATGGTTATATTGTTCTTGACTCGCCACATGTTTTAATAAAATGGATTCTTTTCAGAAAACATTAGTGGGAGTATGGTAGAACTGGAAAAGATTCCAGAACCATACACGATTACTGAAAATTTAATAGAACCTGAGGATTCAATTAGTTTCGACATTCCTTTAGCCACTCCGCAGATTTGGTGTGTAACCTCAGGCACCAGAGAAGTACTTCGGTCTTCTCAGAGACTGTGACAGGGAGGTTCTTGTTTACCCAGACTTGCCATTGCTGCTGTTCTAGACTATAAGACCCGGCAGGAGGATGAGTATAACATCGTTCTCAACTAGCTTCAGAAGTGCGTGTATATGACTCTGCCAGAGGGTTATTGTAGTCAGTGGGAGCAGCTGAAGCATAGAGGGTAGGTAGCTTATGTCTATTTATAGACTAAAGCAAGTATAGCGGAAATTGATCATCTATTTTTGATGTAACAGTCATAGGTTTTGACTTCATCAGAATCGAAGTTGGAGGTGATAAGAAGGTAATAGAGAGTGATTTCTAGTTATTTGGATGGCATGCACTTGATAGGAAGTGAAATTCCTATACTACGATCGGTTATACTGTGGTTGTCACAAAGTTGTTTCTCCACATAGGATATAGATATAATATCAAGGATTCTGGTAACTAGATCTATGGTTTTAGATCTAGATTTGGGAAGTTTCCCAATCTGTGTACTTGGCATTATTCTAAAGGTGTTTTAGAATGGTTGACTCCTGGCATGTTGGTGTACCTGCAGGTGATGGAGTCACCCTCTCTAAAAGATGTCTTTCAGACTAATAGGGAGAGGGATTTTCATGATTGACATATCACTTGCTTAGGTAATTGAGTCAATCATGAGATGTCAAGTACAACATCATATATTGCTTTTGCACTGGTTGTAATAAGAAGATATATTAATCCAATCCTGGAGAAACGTTGGGAAGCAGTTGTGAACATAAGTGGATGTTTGATATGGTAACAGCAGCCTCCTTCAGGAGACGGTTATCATTTCAGGCTTCCAAGGTGACCTGGATGACAGAGTGACTGTTAGAGTTATAGTTTTCCCTCTTTTGAGGGACAGTATGTTGGACAGGTAGTCCAAGCGGATACTGTGGAAGGCATGGAACATGATACTGATTAAATTCAGTGGCTGATACAGTCTAAGAAGTTTTTTGGATTTGGAGTTCATTTATGAACTGGGTCCCATCAGATATCCAGACAAATTCTAAGACAAGTATTGCTTATTTCGGGAGATAGTCCTTCTCCACGAAGTTGAGGTATAAAGTGAAATAGAAAAAAATATTGGAGCAGATCCACTCACTAAGACTATTTCTCGAATACAATAGTTTCACAAACGAGCTTTGCGAAGTTGATTAGTAGAGAACTTGGGTGTTCGGTATCACATGAGCTGTGAGTATGGGACACCGCAATAATTTGCCTTAAGAGCAAGTGGGGGATTGTTGGCTATAGTGCCCTCAAGGCAATTATCATAATCGAAGGCACGCGATTGCAATGATTGAGGGAGGACCTATACGGATAGAACAGTCTTACTTGAGATGATAGTATGCTATTTGGTTTATCTTTATCATCATATACAAGATTTATGTGGTATTACAGATCACTATTACATGTTGATAGAGCCCATAGGATTCTTGCTTAACTAACAGCATTATGATAGCGATCATATACGTGGGAGCTGAGTGGTCTATAAGCACATCCTTAAATGTCCCTAGTCATGGGAGTTTCGAGACTGGGCATCGATACTCCAGAGTAGACTAGTGTATACTGATCGAGACCCCGGTTAGGGGCGTTGTGCAGGTCTCACAAGCCATTGGTGTTAGTTTGTTCTCCTAAGATAGTATACCGGTGCTCATTGGGTTATGAGTACACTGGACGGACTCGCCGGGAACCTTTTATTTGGTACTATACCAATTGTCAGATAGTAGTTCCCAGGTGACATGTGCACAGGTTAGTCTGTCGACCTGAGATCGTCATTTGTCTCGTGTGAGATCCCACTGTGCTTTGATTACTACCCTACCACGGCTCAAAGGATTCGTGCAAACAGGTTTTAGATGGGTACAGTCCTGAGCCACATGGAGGTAGTGAGCGCATCGTCGGGGATTCATCTCTCCCGGTATTGGGGTTGATGTCGCGCAGTGCACGGGTGGCCATCACCAGAAATCCTTGGCCAAGATAGTTCAGAATTACTGATCTAGGATTGGTAGTTTCTGAGGTGGTGATGGGTTACATACCGACACTAAATATCTCATTATTAGGATTCTAACTTTATCCACCCCGTAGACTCGATATGCGATACTCAAAGACAAATGGACCGGACTGTACGGATATTGTCACTGTCAGGCTCAGTAGGATTTCAGGATAAGTTTGCTCAACGGCCTCCCTTTCGCTCAATAACTGGGTAGCCATTACTTACAGCTAGTGCCGCTGACGTGCTTGTGGTTAAATCTACTGCCAGCGTATTGACGAGTCTTTAGAGTCCTGCACAGAGGGTTTCCCTGCTTCGGGCGAAACGATATAGAGGCCGTATGGTTTTACGGCAGGGTTCGATCGTTCACATGCACTTGTGCACGTATCATGATTCAGACGGATAATACTAGAGGGATTTGGTTTAAGCCGGATCTAGTATTATATTGATGGATTATTTTCATCTCATTGTATTCGTATTTTTTGGAATACGGATATGGGTATGTATATACGGATGAGGGGTATTCTTTTAATTCATTACAAGGTGCTTCTAGAAGATGCTACCTCATTTATTCTTAACCATTTAGGATTTAATGGTTAATGAGGTTTAAAGGATGAGTTGTTTATTGCATAATTATGTGCCATGGCTTGTTGTGACTTGTGGTCACTAGTCTAGCATGCTAAGTCTTTTGTTTGTTGTGAGAATTTAGTTTACTTCAGATATTTTTGTTGATTATAGATATTTATTGGATGGATTCTATTTATAACACTCACAACATACAAAAGATAAAGCCAATTTTAGTTTCTCTTTCTTGAGTTGCTATGGCTCCCTCTCTCATCCTCAAGCATCTTCTTCTACCTGCATCCTAGCTCTCTCATGAGTTGAGAATCCTAGGGTGTCTTGAGACAAATAATTCCCTCATCACTCTCTACATCTCCTAGGCTATCTAGTGTAAAGATCTAGGTACCATAGTTACCTCTGATATGAGGTTGCAGCTCGTTTCACAAACTCCCGGGCGAATCATCTTCGATGGAGGGAGACTGGAGATCAAGCTTGATCATGGTGAAATCTAGGAGCTTGTGAAGGTGGTTGAAGACCGAAGGACACATATCGATTCGCTATAACCATTCCTAATTCTTTTATTATTTGCTAGTTTAGGGTTTAGGGAAGATCCGGGCATCGGGTTTCGTTAGCACCAGTTTAGAAAATTTTTGTTCCGTATTTGGTCACGGATTGATGGCTGGGGCACTGCCGAAACCCAACAAGTAGTTCCTGACGAGTCCTGTCTAGTGTACTCATAACCCAATGAGCACCTGCATACTATCTCCAGTACGACGTACTAATGGCTGTAGGACAGACCATCTCCCCTGCTGGGATGAGAAACGTATACAGTAGTCTACTATGGAGTATCGATGCCCTGTCTCTATACACCTATTACTAGGGACCTGTATAAGGATGTGCTTATAGACTACCCAGCCCCCTTAGTATGACTGCCATCACAACATTGGTAATCAAGCAAAGATCCTAATGGCTCTACCAATATGTATAAGCGATATGCTATAAGAAACATATGCACATATTGAGGTAGAAACAAACCGGGTAGCATGCTACCATTTCGAGCAAGACTGTTACTATATTCGTGTATATCTCAAGCTTCCATTAAGTAATATACAAACCAGTATGATACAATAATGGCCTCTAAGGCATATATCACTAACAATCTCCCACTTGCACTAAGGCCATATATTGGCGTATCGCAGACCTATGATCTCGAATAGAAATTCGAACAGTGTCTGAGAAATGGCTTTTGTGAGTAGATCTGCAATGTTGTTCTCCGAATCTACTCTCCTCACCTCGATCTCCCTAATCAGGTAGTACCGCTTCAAGATATGTCTGGACTTTTGATGGGACCTAGGTTCCTTCGCTAAAACTATAGTGTCGTTGTTGTCACAGTACAGAAGTATTTGGACCAACAATGGTCCGAACCTCTTGATGATCTCTTAAGAACTTTCTTATCCAGACTGCATCTTTTGCGACGTCTCAAGCAGCGATATACTCCACTTCCATCGTCGATTCAGCAACGGTGTCCTGCTTGGAACTCTTCCAATAGACCGTCCCTCCATTAAGGGTAAAGACATAACCTGACATGGATTAGGATTCATCTTTATCACTCTAGAAGCTGGAATCAGCAAAGGCCTCGATTTGGAGGTCTTTTCCGCCGTACTCCAAGAGTATCTTTTTAGTCCTTCTCAGGTACTTAAGAATGTTCATTACTGCTATCCTGTGCTTCCCCACTGAGTTTGACTGATACCGGCTTACCACGCTAAGTGCGTAAGCAACATCTGGTCTGGTACACAACATCGCATACATTATAGAGCCTATTGCAGAAGCGTAAGGTATAATCGACACGCGTGCCCTTTCCAAATCAGTCTTGGGAGACTTCTCTTTGGAGAAGGTGATTTCGTGACAAGCCGGTAGACTACCGCGCTTTGAATCATCCACACTAAATATTTTCAGTATAGTGTTGATGTACCTTGACTGTGAAAGTTTAGGGTTACCTAGCATAGCCACTGGGTTTCGGGAGGCATCGACCATGCCGTTTTCAAAATTTTTCCATGCTAAAAAACCCTAGACATAGAATCTTAACTAGAGAATTAGACGAGACCATGTAAACAACTTTACATCTAATTGAATGGGAATACAGTCTTTGTAGAGCGGTCCTTCACTTCAATAGCTCCGTGTAGAAGTCCCTTTGTTCCAAGTAGTGGTCTCCCGGACTCTAGTTGGACTCCACAAGATGAAAGGAACAAGCTTGCTTTATGTTTTCGAAGACGAAGATGATCTATGTCGAGGAGACTCTAACTCAAGCTATCTCTCACTAATTAGAAATTAGTGAAGCAAACAACCTAAACTAAATGGCTAATCTAGTGTAGGTTGGTGAAGTAGGAATTTTGCTCACTTTAGATTTATTTTTCTCACTAATTTTCTTCACCTCTTGAAAACCTAGAGAGCTCTCTCTTGATGAAGAAGAGGATGAAGTCCATAATGTTAACCATGGGTGTGAAATATCTCATATAACTCATGTATAAACTTAACCATGGCTTTAGATAATGGTTAGGTTAATAAATATCTAAGGTAAGACAAAATTAGTGGACTAAGTCAATAGTTCAACAAGCTTCCACAAGCTTCAACCATGTGCTAATTTCCAACTAATTTTGATTTACTTTAAATAAATAAACCCCACATTATCATAAGCATGGTGTGAGTCTCATACACCCATGTAGCATGTAGTAACAAGCATAACACAATAATATATATATATATATATATATGAAATGTGCTCAAGTGAGAAAAAGAAATGCTTAGGTGAGCTAATATTAGTTAATGTATGTTAATATATCAAATATACAATTATACATTAAATTATGAAATCAACACTTGATTTACAAATCCGGTTATATCACATATAACCGACTAATATTATTTGTATCAATTTATCGAATCAACACTTGATTCGACAACCCGGCTATATCACATATCGCGAGAATAGAATACGGTATCACATACACGTATTAATCTCGGTCCCGCACATATCACATATGTGCTCCTACTTCATTTCGCCTGAGCCAGGAAACCTTTGTGTAGGACTCTAGAGACTCGTCAATACGCCGGTAGTAGGTGATGATGATATCAGTTACCTACAAGCTGTCAGCGGTACAAGCTGTACGTAACGGCTACTCGGGTATTGAGCGATCAGAAGTTCAAGATGCAAGCTTGTCTAAACTCCCGCAAAGCTTGTCAGTAACACTACCGTACAGTCCGGTCTCTTCGTCTGATATGTTGCATATCTAGTCTAAGGGTGGTAAACGTCAGACCACAGTAACTTGATAAGTCATGCCGATATGAGGCTGATAACGGGTCGAGAAACTAATGATAACACTTACCAGTAAATCTCTATATCAGCCCTCGCCAGGGACTTCTTGTTATGGCCAACCGAGCACAGCGCAACTGTTACTTATATGTATGCCCTAGAGGCCATTATTGTATATATGATTTATATTATAGTGGATGCTTGGACATATATAGAGAGGACTTTCTTGCTCGACATGATAGTATGCTATCTGGTTACTCTTTATCTTAATATGTTGACTGGTATTCTTTACTGGCTTTCTCTCACATGTTGATAAAGCCCTTAGGATATGTACTTGACTACTAAGATTATGATGATATCATTCTAGTAGGGCTAGGGTGGTCCACAAGTACATCCTTTAATCAGTTCCTAATCGTAGGAATATCGAGACTAGGGTATCGATATTCCAGTGTAGACCAGTGTGTATATTTCTTGTCCCTTAGAGGGCGATGGTTGATCCCACAACCATTGGTGTGTGACATCAAAGATTGTATACAGGTGCTCATTGGAGAATGGGTACACCGAACATGAGTCGCCGAGAACTCCTATATAGTAGTATACCTATCATCAGATAGCAGTCCTCTGGTGACACTGATACAGGTTAGTCTGTAGACTCGAGATCGTCATAGAGTCTTGTGTGGCTCCCAGTGTGATTTGATTTCCTCCCTACCACGGCTCAAAGGAGTCGTGCAAATAAGTGGAGTCCCGAGTCACATGGAGGCAATGAGCGATAGGAGGGGTTTCGTCTCTCCCGGTATTGGGGGTTGATGTTGCGTTTTGCTCGATTGGCTATAACTGGAAGTCCCTGGCCAGAGACGCTTCTTTCTTCCAATACCAGAAATGTGGAAGACTTGTTGCTGAGATTTACTGATAAGAGTTATCATTAGTTTCTCGAACCGTTATAGTCCAGACATCAGCATGACTTATCACGTTACTGGGGACTGACGTTTACCACCACTAGGCATGATATGCGACATATCAGATGAAGAAACCGGACTGTACGGTAGTGTTACTGATAGGCTTCATTGAGAGTATGGACGAGCTTGCTTGTTGATTTTCATATCGCTCAATACCCGGGTCGCCGTTACGTCCAGCTAGTACCGCTAACGGCTTGTAGGTGATTGATGTGATCATTACCTACTGCTGGCGTATTGATAAGTCCTTAGAGTCCCACACAGAAGTTTCCTGGTTCAATAGAAACGAAGTAGGACACATATGTGATATGTGTGTAGGCCTGATTAAATACGTGTATGTGATACCGTATTGTAATCTGGCAGTTATCTGTTATCGGTTCGGTTATATGTGATATATCCAGATTGTCGAATCAAGTATTGATTTGATAATGTGATATACAGATAAATGATATTAGTCGGTCATATGTGATATAATCTGATTATTAAATCAAGTGTTGATTTAATAATGTGATATATATTATAAGTGATATAATTATATCTTAACTAATATCATTAGCTCACTAATTATTCTTCATAATATATATATATATATATATTAATTTATATGATATATATATATATAATGAAGCATGGCTTGAATTTCAATTTTTGAGAAAAATAGAAATGAGGTGGAAAATGAGAGCATGGTTGCAAATATGGGCTTTATTCATAGTTTATTCATCTTGACTCACTATTCAAGCATGGTTGCAATTTTATATTGCAAAATTCTATGCTTGAATGAGTGGGGGTCAAGAGTTGCCATTCATTCTATTCTCATTCTCAACACTTATCCATTTTTCTTGAGTTGCTCCCATGGTTGCTCTCTAGCTTCATCTTCCTCCTCAATTGCCATGGTTCAAACTTCAACCCTCATATGAGATGTGAATCATGAAGCTTGAACACAATCTTGTGATCTTTTAACATCCCCTACTTCACCATCTCACACCAAACTAGCAGTTTATAGTAATATCTTATTTAAATTTTGTATAATTAGGTCTGTAATGAAAAAAATACCTATTTTGACTTTTTACGGAAAAGACTGCAATTTTTGCCGGTTACCGAAAAACTGCCTAAACGATTTTCGAAGCGTTACAATCTTCCCCCTTAAAGAAATTCGGTCCCCGAATTTAAAATTCTAACTACGCGTACCTTCAAAAAGATGGGGATATCTCTTCCTCATCTCGACCTCGGTCTCCTAGGTGATCTCCTCGCTGTTCGGGCCACGCCAAAGGACCTTGATGGACGGTATAACCTTCAACCTCAATTTCTTCACCTGCCGATCCAAAATGACCACCGGCTGCTCGGTGAATGAAAGATCACGCTCTAGCTGGATCGTCTGGTGCTAAATCGCATGGGAAGGATCATGAAGGTACTTGCGGAGTATCGAAACATGGAACACGGGGTGAACATCAGGGAAGCTGGGCGGAAGAGCTAACCGATAAGCGACTGGACCAACACGCTCTAGGATCTCGAAGGGACCAACATATCTAGGACTAAGTTTCCCTTTCCGCCCAAATCTCATCACACACTTCATCGGAGAGACCCTCATGAAAACATGATCGCCAACAGCGAACTCGAGTTGGCGACGGCGCCTGTCAGCATATGATTTCTGCCTACTCTGTGCCGCTCTCATCCTGTCCTGAATCATCTGTATCTTTTCGGTCGTCTCCTGTACGAACTGCGGCCCCAAAATACTGCTCCCCCTGAGCTATGTCCAACATACAGGCGATCGACATCTCCTCCTATATAAAGCCTCGAAAGGTGCCATCTGAATCGTCTCCTGGAAGCTATTATTGTAGGAGAACTCGATCAAAGGCAAATGACGATCCCAGCTACCACCGAAATCTAAAACACAAGCTCTGAGCATGTCCTCAAGAGTCTGAATAGTACGCTCCGACTGACCGTCAGTCTGCGGGTGAAAGGCTGTGCTAAAACTCAATCGGGTGCCCAAAGCTTCCTGAAGTTTCTGCCATAATCGGCTGGTAAACTGGGTGCCCTGGTCGGACACGATGCAAGTCGGAACACCATGCAGTCGCACGATCTCATCAATATAAATCTGGGCGTACTGAGAAAATCCAAAAGTGGTCTTCACTGGCAGGAAGTGAGCCGCTTTCGTCAGTCGATCCATAATCACCCAAATAGAGTCATACCCTCGACTGGTCCTGGGTAGACCCACAATGAAGTCCATGGAGACCTGCTCCCACTTCCACTCAGGGATGGACAAAGGCTGTAACTCGCCGGCTGGCCTCTGGTGCTCGGCCTTGACTTGCTGACAAGTCAGGCATCTCGACACAAAGTCTGTAACATCCTTCTTCATCCCGTCCCACCAGTAAACCTCTCTCAAATCACGGTACATCTTGGTGGAACCTGGATGAACACTGTATGCTGATCTATGTGCCTCCTCAAGGATATCACGCCTCAGTCCCTCAGAATTTGGTACGCACAGTCGAGTCCCAAATCGAAGTATCCCCTGATCATCAATCACGAACTCAGAAACTCTGCCCTGCCGAATCTGCTCAATAATCTTTAAAATATGGGCATCGCCGGACTGTGCCTCGCGGATACGATTAAGTAATTGTGGGCGTACTCTGAAATGGGCCAGCTGTCCCCCTGTAGGAGTAAACTCGAACTGCACTCTACTATCACATAAAACCTGCCAATCCGCCGTCGACTGCACCTGTACTGTGCTCAAACAAGATAAGCTACCTCCGGGCCTCCTACTCAAAGCATCTGCCACGTCATTCGCCTTGCCCGGATGGTATAGAATCTCGCAGTCATAATCCTTCACCAACTCCATCCAACGACGCTGTCTCAGATTCAGATCTCGCTGCTGAAAGATATACTTCAAACTCTTGTAGTCAGTGAATATCTGGTACGACTCACCGTATAGGTAATGTCTCCAAATCTTAAGTGCAAATACAACTGCAGCCATCTCTAAATCATGAGTGGGGTAGTTCTATTCGTGTTTCCTCAGCTGCCGAGAAGTATACGCGATAACTCTGTCGTGCTGCATCAATACACAGCCCAGCCCAACTCGAGAAGCATCACAATATACCACGAACCCGCCTGATCCTGAAGGCAATGCTAACACTGGTGCAGTAGTCAGACGAGTCTTCAACTGCTGGAAACTATCCTCATAGGCCTGGGTCTAATCGAAAGGAACCCCTTTCCGGCTCAACCCGGTCAACAGTGCAGCAATGCGGGAGAAATCCTGGACAAAACGTCGATAATAGCCGACCAGACCTAGAAAGCTGCGAATCTCTGTAACTGATACCGGTCTAGGCCAACGCTGAACTGCCTCGATCTTCTTCGGGTCTATACAAATACCAACTCTCGTCACCACATGACCCAAAAAGTCGACACTGTCTAGCCAGAATGCGCACTTGGACAATTTGGCGAATAACCGATACTCCCTTAAAGTCTGCAATATGATACGTAAGTGCTGCTCATGCTCCTCCCGGCTCCGAGAATAAACCAAGATGTCGTCAATGAACACAATGATGAACTGATCGAGATACGGCCTGAATACACGGTTCATCAAGTCCATAAATACTGCCGGGGCATTGGTGAGCCCGAACGACATCACCAAGAACTCTTAATGACCATATCGAGTACGGAAAGCGGTCTTCGGAATATCCTCCTTCCGAACCCGCAACTGGTGATAACCTGACCGTAAATCAACCTTCGAGAAAAACCCTGCACCCTAGAGCTGATCGGATAAGTTATCAATGCGGGGTAGAGGATATCTGTTCCGCACAGTAACCCGGTTCATCTGACGATAATCAATGCATAAGCGCATACTTCCGTCCTTCTTCTTAACAAACAGGACGGGAGCACCCCAAGGTGACACACTCGGTCGGATAAGCCCTTTGTCCAGCAAGTCCTGTAACTGATCCTTCAGCTCTCTCAGCTCCGCCGGGGCCATCCGATAAGGCGGTATGGAGATAGGCCCCGTGCCGGGGATCAACTCGATGCAGAACTCAATCTTGCGCTCTGGTGGTAGACCAGGCAGCTCGTCAGGGAATACATCAAGAAACTCTCTCACAACAGGGACCTGGTCCAACGGAACCTCTGTGGCGCTAGCATCACAAACATAGGCTAAGAATCCATGACACCCTTTCCGCAATAGCTGACCAGCGCGGAGGGAGGAAATCAAGCTGGGAAGGGTAGCGCTACGATCTCCCTGAATAACAAGAACCGGCTCACCAGGAAAACTGAATCTGACTGCTTTCTCACGGCAGTCCACGGATGCATAACAGGTGGCTAGCTAGTCCATACCAAGAAGAACGTCAATGTCTAGAATATCGAGGAGAATCAAATCAACTTAAGAATCTCTCTACCCGATACGAACGGAACATGATTGGTACACAACACGGGCAACAAACGACTCGCCTACCGGTGTAATAACGACAAGCGGATGATCTAACGGAAAAGACTCTCGACCTAACCTCGGTGCAAAGTACGTGGATACATAGGAATGTGTGGATCCTGGATCAAATAATACCCGTGCATCAAAAGAACATACTGGCAGAGTACCTGTCACGACGGCATTGGATGCCTGTGCATCCTGAGGAGTCAGCGTGAACACTCGGGCCTGTCCACCACTAATAGCTGGCTGTCCTCTGCCTCTACCTCGGCCTCTGCCTCTGCCTCTGTCGTCTCGTCCTCTCTGAACCGGACCGCCACGCCTACGACCTCTAGAAGCATCTGGCTGGCGTGGAACATCATCAGGAGTAGGAAGTAGAGCTCTCTAAGGAAGTGGTGAGGGTGGTAAGGTCACATGCGGGACTGTCGCCGTGCCCTGGCGCCCCATGGTACAGTCTCTGATACGGTGGTACTGACTCCCGCACCGAAAACATCCTGGCGACGACTGCTGGGTCTTTGGATATGAACCAAATAACTGAGCTCGTCTCAATCCTCTGCCTCCACCATCTCCCGAAAATAATCTATCGCGGTGTCTACCCATCTGCCGCTGAGCTGGCGTATCAGTACGAATCCTCTTCGGCCCAGAAACGACCGGAGTCTCAGAAATACACTCCTCCAAAAGTAAGGCTACGTCCATCGCGGCTGCGTATGTATCAAAGTGCTGGGTGCCGATGGCAAGGAATAGCTGTGTATCAAGCCCTTGCACAAACCTCTTTATTCTCTTCCCATCCGTGTCTACTAGGTACGGAGCATATCGAGACAACTGGGTAAACTGTATATCATACTCCGATACCGTCATCCCAGGAGTCTTGCGTAGAGACTCAAAACTACGGGCTCGAGCATCTCGGACACTCTCCAGAAGAAAATGGGCAAGAAACGCAGCTGTAAACTCATCCCAGGTCATAGAAGGTAGACCTGCAGCTCGGCCTCTCTCTACTGAATCGTACCATGTCTGGACAAGACCCTCCAGACGAAAACTCGCGAACTCCACCAATCTATCATCAGAACACCTCAACGAACGGCAAATCCTAGCCATCCTGTCAAGAAATGCCTATGGGTCCTCTGTCGCATCCGTACCGGTAAAAGCTGGAGGTCTTAATCTCAGAAACTCCTGTAGTGAAACAGGGATAGTCGCTGTAGAAGCAGGAGCGACCATCTGTGCAGCAGGTACAATCGTGGTCTGTGCGGTGGAAGGAACTTCCTCGGACCTCTGTGCCCGACTGGACTCAACTAAAGATCCCATCATCTGTCGCAACTCCTGTATGCCGGCCTCTAATCTAGCAATACGGTCTGGATAAGGCGGATCAATATGACCCTGAGGGGTAGGCGTATCATCCCACTCAATCCTCGCCTCAGACGAGCCCGCTCGAATCTCATTCCTAGCGGCAGCCCGCTGAGCTCCCGTAGTCTTTGGCGGCATCGAAGCTGGAATAAGAAACAGGAGCGATAAGAACATTGTAATTGAATCAGGAAATGTAAGGAATCAAGACGGGAAATATAAGCTGTTAGTTATATGTATGCCCTAGAGGCCATTACTGTACATTGGATGTATATTGTAGTGGATGCTGGGACATATATAGGGAGGACTTTCTTGCTCGACATGATAGTATGCTATCTGGTTACTCTTTACCTTAACGTGTACTTTGATTGTCTCTCTGTTACATGTTGGTAAAGCCCTTAGGATGTGTACTTGACTATCTGGACTATGATGCGGATCATACTAGTGGGGACATGGTAGTCCATAAGTACATCCTTCAAGGTCCCTAGTCATGGGTATATCGAGACGGGGCATCGATATACCAGAGTAGACTAGCGTATACCTTCTCGACCCATACAGATGGGCGATGGATGATCCCATATCCATTGGTGTTTGACATCAGAGATGATATACGGGTGCTCAGTAGAGACTGGGTACACTGGACGGACTCGCCGAGAACTCCCAGATGGTATTATACCTTACGTCAGATGGCAGTTCTCTGGTGACACTGGTACAGAGTAGTCTGTTGACCCGAGATCGTCATAGAGTCTTGTGTGGTTCCCACAATGCCTTGATTTCCATCTTACCACGTCCAAGAGGGCGTGCAAAACGGTGATTTTTGGGTACAGTCCCGAGTCACATGGAGGCAATGAGCGATAGGAGGGGATTCGTCTCTCCCAGTATAGGGAGTTGATGTTGCGCTGTGTTCGATTGGCTATAACCGGAAATCCCTGGCCAGGGTTGCTGAGATTTACTGGTAAGTGTTACCAGTAGTTTCTCGAACTGTTATAGACCTCATATCGACACGACTTATCGAGCTATTGGGGTCTGATGTTTACCACCCCTAGGCGAGATATGCGACATATCAGACGATCAGACCGGACTGTACGGTAAGTGTTACTGGTTGGATTCACAGGAGTGTGAGCGGGCTTGCTCGTCGATCTTCTGATCGCTCAATACCCGGGTGGCCGTTACGTTTAGCAGACCGCTTGCGGCTTGTGGGTGTTTGATATGATCATCATCTGCTGCCGGCGTATTGACGAGTTTTTAGAGTCCTACACAGAGGTTTCCTGGCTCAAGCGAAACGAAATAGGAGCGCATATGAGATATGTGCGGGACCGAGAATAATACGTGTATGTGATACCGTATTCTATTCTCGCGAGAATGTATTGATTGGTTGTATGCGATATAACCTAGTTATCGAATCAAGGATTGATTCGATAAGTCGATACATTGCATATTAGTCGGTTATATGCGATATGATCAGATCGTTAAATCAAGTGTTGATTTAATGATTTAATGCATAATTATATATTTGATATATTACTTTGCATTAACTAGTATTGGTTCACTTTAAATGGTTTTTCTCACCTGTTTGTGCACATTGTATATGTGATATATTTTTGTGCACAAGTTTGTATCATGTTTGATGATACATGCTTATTTGGTTAAGTGTAAAGAACTAAACCATGGTTAAAATGATGATTAGGGTTTTGCTTATTCATTCTTTTATTTGTTTATTCATTTTGGAAATGATAAGAAAAGAATGGTGGCTTTATTTGTAGTTTTGTTGAAGCTTCAAGAAGCTTTGACCTAGTCCACCATTCTTATCTCATCCTTAACCCTAACCACTCCTTTTAACCCAAGTTCATTCTCTACACTTGACCATGGTTGTATTATGATAAGTATTGTTTTTATTTTCTTTTTAAAAACAACTTATCATAACATTTTCATCTTCTTCTTCTTCTTCTTGAAGAAGAAACCTTCCTCCATCAATGGCAACTCTTGAAAATGAGTGAGAAATCCAATTCTAAAGTGAACCCACTTCCTATTTCTTCATCCTCTACCTCTTGCCAAGTAGTAGAGTGTGTTTTCTTCACAAGTTTCATGACTTGGTGAAGTGGGAGCTTGATCTTGTGATGCCTCGACATAGATCATCTTCGGCACGAAGCCGACGACCTTGCCCGCCCATTTCTCCGATGAAGCCGACGCTAGAGCCCGGGTTTCCATTTGGACAGCGAGGAGACTTCATTGCGGAGCTATGGAGGTGGAGGACCGGATCTACAAAGGTTGTATTTCCGTTCTCTTAGTATAGTAGTTTACTAGTTGCATCTTTCGTCTAGACATCTAGTTAACGATCCGTATTAGGGTTTCTCGGCACCCGTAAAATTTGAAATTGGCATGGTTGATACCTTGTGAGACCTCATTAGAGTGCCTAGGAACCCTACAGTGGTATCAGAGCCTAGGTAGAGCCTTAGGCGACGCGTAGACGGAATTAGAAGTCCGATCGAACCAAAACCAAAACCCTAAAATGCTCTTTGGACAATTTCTGAAATCTGGTCTTTTTCGAAATTAAAAATATGCAGAAAAATCAGCAGGGAATCTTAAGAATTAATGTGCAATACGTATCCATGATTCAACAAGAGTGCGGCGGAACCGCGGCAGAAGCAAGGCTTCTGCGGCGGTTCCGCGGCCGTATTGTCACAATGCCCAATACTTTTTGCACAGTAATTCCTATTTTCTGGTACTGGCTTTTCTGGGATATTTTAATATTTATTCTACAGTTGAGTTTTCTGGGGTTGTATTGGGACTTCGGTGAATCGATCGGATTGTCTAATCTTGTCTGTGTTCTTCCGGATAATTTTTGAATATGTTAAAAAGTTCGACCGGATATAAATACCCAATTTTTCCTCTGTCGGGAAATTTCCAAGTGTTGGATTTTTCCGTAGTTTAACGACGTTCTAAGTAGTGCAAGTAACGCGATGGTCCCTCTAGAATACAACAAACCTTAACTCGATTATGTGACCGTCTTGAACTGCCCTTTGAACCTTCGGGTTTGGGGCAGTACGGCGTGCCACATGTGAGGCATTGGCTTGACCCTTCTACGGCTGGACCGTTGGTACTGAGGCACGAACTGAATGTTTTTAGACTTATTTCATGTGTTGAGCTGTATCGGGAAAACTTGGGTGTTCGATTGTTCGATCGGAAAGTTTAACATTTTCTATTTATCTGGATTGGGATACAATAATTGGAATTCACAATAAGTTATGAGATAACTGAATGAATATTATAAACATAGCAGTTTAGTCTCACTTGATCGGTTGCTACGGAATTTTGATATGATCAAAAGTCCGTCGCAATCACGTAGCGTACGCGGATACTCGCCGGGTAAACTTAATAGACAGCCTCACTCCATAGCCCCGACCAAGTGACTGTAGGAGAACCCCGTCGCCGAAAGCATCCGTTCGGGTGCTCGCGGTAGCGGTGTTCCGCCTTGGTGCACTTTGTCGACGGCGTCGGGGGTGCGGCCGCCTACTAAAGTTTGCGACGAGCATTCGATCAAAATGTCGGGAATCTTGTTGAATTGCCCGACTTGATATTGAAAAGTGTTTTCGATAATGAGACTAAAATGAGGGGTTTATAATTGTTAGGCATGCGATGTCTAAGGAATTCATTTAGTCAGGCATGCGATGTCTGAGGATGTTGCGGATTCCAACTGTTGTAGTTTTACACTTTCTTTTCTGTGACCGTAAGTGTAATATGTGATATCGACGGTTTCGTTGCTATATGTCAACGACAATTGGGATGCGCATATTTACTTACGTTGATGACATGTGATGTTATGTGTTGCTGGATATGTTATATTGGATCGTCGTGTTTGAATAGCCGGGGGTTTTTATGTGAGATGAGTGTTTTTCATTTTCATTCATGTAAAAACTTGTATGTAATATTCTTTTATTGGGGCACTTCCAGGTTGCGGAAGTTGTCACCCTTTGTATATTATTTACTTTTCCGCACTAGGATAGACCCAAGGAGGGGAGCACAAGTAACCGGGTTCTGAAGTCCAGTGGGAGACCAACTCGAGGAGTCAAGTCCGGGTCTCCTAACTCTAGAATTGGTAGGGTTGCTTGCCGCTCTCGTAGGGGTCTAAGGGTGTGGGTTTGGCTATTCATCGCGACCGTGGAATCCGTGTTTTATACTGGCTCGTATTGAAAACACGGACGTCCTAGTATATCCAATATTTCATATGTTTCTTCTGCTGCGATATCTGTGATGTGATCATGTGATGTTCTGTGATAGATACTATATATAGTATATATGATATATTATATAGACGTTACTTTGGCAAGGCTTGGCTACGGTGGGTAACCTGCTCCCTCTCAATAGGCGAGTAGCTCTCTTGTTTTACACCCACGCTAGCCCTGCCCCGCTCTGCCGTTAGTCACCTAACCTAACGGTGCACGAGGGGACATCGAGGCGAATGCGGATGGCATAAGTGTACGTCGTATTTATCTGTGATGTTTAGGTATTTTAAATGATGGGACTTCATTAATATGATTAATGAAATAAAAGAAACCTAAGATGTTGTAGAATCGAATTTCAAAATAAGAAAGGTAGCTACAGTTCTTGCTTTGCACAGCGGTATATATGATATATCCTGCACCTTATTCGATGAGGAAAGGACCGAGATCCCTTCACCGGGAGTGACTCCTTTAGCAATAACTGGCAGATGCTACACACTCGGTTTGTCTTTTGATTGCTTTTAAGAGTTTTTGCTTTGCCCAGTGATATATATGATATATCCCGCACCTCATTCGACGAGGAAAGGACCGACGATCCCTTCACCTGGAGTGACTCCTTTAGCAAAACTAGAAAAGCCTCAAAAACACTCCATTTTTAAATCATTTGATTCTACAACGATATCAAGTTCATTACGCAATAGGTTTTCAGAAAAACCTGTCGTAGCCCTCCGTCATTTCAGATAAGTACTAGTTAGTATTCGTGCTGCGGTAGTTTGGCCTCCGTCAAGGCGTAGTGTACAGTAGCTAACTAGTGCTTATCTGCTAGCATATGATGCGATTGGATTAGGGTATTCGTACGGCGTTGTTTGGCCTCCGTCAAGGGTCGTGCGGGTGGGTTTAATTCAATAAGGAAATGACGGGTTGAACTTGACTAGCGGACTATGGGTAGTTTGGCCTCCGTCAAGGTCATAGGACGCTAGGGGCAAAATTATCGGGAATTTCAAGTGTTGAAATTTGCAATGAGATTGCATACCTTCTATATGATAGTGTCACGACCCGAAAGTACGGAACGTGACTGGCACTTAGATTACGAGACGTCTAAAGGCGTACCGTAACCTAAGTCAGCCAAAACCCAGAAAATCTAAACCAAAATCAAAAGAGAGTGAAGGAAAACCTAAAATGAAAACGTTTTTTTTTTTTAAATCAATTGAGTTGCAAAGAATCCCTTTTTAAAACATCAAAAATTTCTGAAAATTTCGGCAGAGTCTCCCCTGTATTTTCTATCCCCAAAAATGGGTACAACAAGATAATACATATGAAATCATAAAAATGGCATCCCCAAGCGGGAGCTAGCTCTTCGCCCAAGGCGGATCACAACCACATGCAATATATATAAGCAATACTAAGAAAAGAGCAGAAGAAACCCAAAATATCAGAAAACGCAACGCCGGCTCAAGTGAGCTCGACCCAAAAGAAACCACAAATATACATATCTCTCATTCTCATCACTAGGTCGCATATACAATACAAGTGGTAGATGGAGAATACTAGATACAATGATAAAGCAAAAAGGAATAAAGTATACTCGCAACCCACCTACGGGCGATGTCGCGAGTCTGAGCAAAAGAAACTGATGACAAGATAGCCCGCCGCTACGAGACTGACGGGTCCGACCTGCAAGACACTGTGGCACAACGGGGGTGAGTTGCCAGCTCGTGAGTAAATATAACATCTACTAAGGCAATCGTAAGAATGCACGCAATGCGGAACAACATGTATGTCCATATGTGATATAATAACTCTAGTATGCATGCACATGTATGCAATATCTTTTCTAACTCTTGAAGTGTTTTAAATGTTAATGTTACTGCATTCTTAACTTTTAGAAAATGAATGTCTGCATAATAGCTAAATATCATTAAGAAATCCTCTGAAAACCCGTGTCAAGCATCGACACCAAATAGGAATCACATCTGTCTCAATATCGGGCTCCGTCAGTCCGGATCGGCCCATATCATAAATCTCACGACAACGGTCGGTATCCTCCGGATATCCGCCGCGCCAGACATCACCGGTAGGTAGTCTTCCCCTGCCAGGCTCATCGTCTACAACTCGATCTTCTTGCCCCGGGGTACCATACCGGGCCCACCATGTACCCGAGACGGTTCATCCACTCCTCGAATCGGGTCTCGAAATCCAACAGAAAACATGAAAACTCATGGTGGACGACACATACATCACGAGAAAACCGCAACTTTGTTTTGAAAATGATAAATATAAGGTTTTGTTAAATTCTTGCGGTTTTCCCCAAAAATCCAGAAATCGCAGCAAACTGAAATCCTCAAGAAATCATAATGTCCACATGTTATATATGATAAGTGTCTATGGTATCAATGTATATGATGTGAGAGTTTGGCTAGAAATCTATGTAAATATGATAGTAATGTGAGGTATATGCGTGCGATACAATCTCAAATATCATGCATGAATGCAATGGCGTTACTAAGCTAAACAGGTTTTTATAGTGTACGTGGCATGGCAAATACCAAAGGCATGTGTGTCACATGAATAGTGCGCGTGCAATAGATTCCAATGGTAAGGTGTTCGTGTCCTACGAAATGATATCGCATATGTATATATGAATGTCATATTAATGTCCATGCAATCTAGTATAGGGTTAGCTGTAAGGGTATGCAATGTACATAAACGGATAAGCTAGCTAACAATATAATTATTGCATAAAGTAGAGTAATCCTAACTAGGGAGGAGGGGCGCCTCGCGCCATCCAAACGATTCCCCCATAGATGAATATATCTACTCACCAGAAATCCCCGCTAATCTGATCCGGCCACCGCTTTGCCTTTACGCGCCGTGTCCGATGTTTCTCCGACCGATCCTATGTTTGCACAATACCAAGTATAAGATTACATAACCTAAAACGATGCAAGTCACATTATACAAATATCGACGCTCACAAATTTATCATAGCATGCACTCGGTACGCGGAAAAACGCACGAAAATCGCAATCCTTTAACAAAAATCGTCATTTCGGGGCAATTGTCAAAACTAAAACCCGACTAAATAAAACTCCGCATTCACACACCCTAATAGTCGTATAAGATGCTAATTATATCGCCTAAATAACACAATTAGATCACCTTCTAAAATTTTAGAAAAACTAGTAAGCAATTAGCATCCCGATTCAACGCAAATATCGCAATTTATCGATCTAGCGAGCGCCACATCGCACAATTTCCCCACCCTAACTAATTAGACAACCAAACCCTAACTTAACTCCATCATCCATGCTACAAACCCTAATTTGAAATTAAATCCCACTCTTGATTTTTCATGAACAAGTAATTGCAACTACAATAATACTTCAAAATTCAATTTTTTAGCACATTCAATCCACAATTTAACAACTAGTTTAGAAATTTCACCTCACAAGTTGAATCCTAACATGCTCAAGTCACCAAAGAAGCCTCCTTTCTCCAAGTTTTGAACTAATTTGGCTTGAGGAGAGAGTGGATTAGGGTTTTGTTTTGAATTGGAGAAGTAATTTGTGAATTTTTGATGAATTTTGGCATGAAAATGAAGCAAGAAGGAAGTGAGAAAAATGGGGGTTGCTGCAGTTTGGAGCTCGACCAGCAGGTGGAGGAAAGAGTTTGGGAAATTTAGAGAAGATTCTAGGTCCAAAACACCCCCATGTTATCATTTAATGCATTTCTTTTCAACATTTTACAAAAAAACCCTTATTTTACCTCATTTTCTCATTAAATTTCCAACCCAAAAACTAAAAATGTGAAAGTCATGACACAATTTTATTAACACCATATTTTAGCTTATAAAGACTCCTAATTAAGAAATTTACCTAATTAAATTTGTATTTATCCCTAATTAAATGTATTTAAAAAGGCTTAAAATAATAAAAAAATAATTAATTACGAATTTTTTTTTTATTTAACTAGAAAATTATAAATGACATTTTAGTGACAAAATTATAGTAATATCTTATTTAAATTTTGTATAATTAGGTCTATAATGAAAAATATCAATTTTGACTTTTTACGGAAAAAGCCGAAAAATTAGCCGTTTGCCGAAAAACTGCCAAAACGATTTTCGAAGGGTTACAATCTTCCCCCCTTAAAGAAATTCGGTCCCCGAATTAGAATTTAACTACGCGTACCTTCAAAAAGATGGGGATATCTCTTCCTCATCTCGACCTCGGTCTCCCAGGTGACCTCCTCGCTGTTCGGGCCACGCCAAAGGACTTTGACAGACGGTATGACCTTCGACCTCAATTTCTTCACCTGCCGATCCAAGATGACAACCGGCTGCTCGGTGAAAGAAAGGTCACTCTCTAACTGGATCGTCTGGTGTTGAATCACCTGGGAAGGATCATGAAGGTACTTGCGGAGCATCGAGACATGGAATACGGGGTGAACATCGGGGAAGCTGGGCGGAAGAGCTAACTGATAAGCGACTGGACCAACACGCTCTAGGATCTCGAAAGGACCAACATATCTAGGACTCAGTTTCCCTTTCCGCCCAAATCTCATCACACCCTTCATCGGAGAGACCTTCAGGAAAACATGATCGCCAACAGCGAACTCGAGTCGGCGACGGCGCCTGTCAGCATATGATTTCTGCCTGCTCTGTGCCGCTCTCATCCTGTCCCGAATCAGCTGTATCTTCTCGGTCGTCTCCTGTACGATCTGCGGCCCCAAAATACTGCTCTCCCTGAGCTCTGTCCAACATACCGGCGATCGACATCTCCTCCCATATAAAGCCTCGAAAGGTGCCATCTGAATCGTCTCCTGGAAGCTATTATTGTAGGAAAACTCGATCAAAGGCAAATGACGATCCCAGCTACCACCGAAATCTAAAACACAAGCTCTGAGCATGTCCTCAAGAGTCTGAATCGTACGCTCCGACTGACCGTCAGTCTGAGGATGAAAGGCTGTGCTAAAACTCAATCGGGTGCCCAAAGCTTCCTGTAGTTTCTGCCACAATCGGCTGGTAAACTGGGTGCCACGGTCGGACACGATGCAAGTCGGAACACCATGCAGTCGCACTATCTCATCAATATAAACCTGGGCGTACTGAGAAAATCCAAAAGTGGTCTTTACTGGCAGAAAGTGAGCCGCTTTCGTCAGTCGATCCACAATCACCCAAATAGAGTCATACCCTCGACTGGTCCTGGGTAGACCCACAACGAAGTCCATGGAGACCTGCTCCCACTTCCACTCAGGGATGGGCAAAGGCTGTAACTCGCCGGCTGGCCTCTGGTGCTCGGCCTTGACTTGCTGACAAGTCAGGCATCTCGACACAAAGTCTGTAATATCCTTCTTCATCCCGTCCCACCAATAAACCTCTCTCAAATCACGGTACATCTTGGTGGAACCTGGATGCATACTGTATACTGATCTATGTGCCTCCTCGAGAATATCACGCCTCAGTCCCTCTGAATCTGGCACGCACAGTCGAGTCCCAAATCGAAGTATCCCCTGATCATCAAGCACGAACTCAGAAACTCTGCCCTGCCGAATCTGCTCAATAATCTCTAATGTACGGGCATCGCCGGACTGTGCCTCGTGGATACGGTCATGTAACTGTGGGCGTGCTCTGAAATGGGCCAGCTGTCCCCCTGTAGGAGTAAACTCGAACTGCACTCGGCTATCACATAAAACCTGCCAATCCGCCGTCGACTGCATCTGTACTGCACTCAAACAAGATAAACTACCTCCGGGCCTCCTACTCAAAGCATCTGCCACCACATTCGCCTTGCCCGGATGGTATAAAATCTCGCAGTCATAATCCTTCACCAACTCCATCCAACGGCGCTGTCTCAGGTTCAGGTCTCGCTGCTGGAAGATATACTTCAAACTCTTGTGGTCAGTGAATATCTGGCACGACTCACCGTATAGGTAATGTCTCCAGATCTTGAGTGCAAACACCACTGCAGCCATCTCTAAATCATGGGTGGGGTAGTTCTGCTCGTGTTTCCTCAGCTGCCGAGAAGCATACGCGATAACTCTGTCGTGCTGCATCAACACACAGCCCAGCCCCACTCTAGAAGCATCACAATATACCACGAACCCGCCTGATCCTGAAGGCAATGCTAACACTGGAGCAGTAGTCAGACGAGTCTTCAACTGCTGAAAGCTATCCTCACATGCCTGTGTCCAATCAAAAGGAACCCCCTTCCGGGTCAACCCGGTCAACGGTGCAGCAATGCGGGAGAAATCCTGGACGAAACGTCGATAATAGCCGGCCAGACCTAGAAAGCTGCGAACCTCTGTGACTGATACCGGTCTAGGCCAACGCTGAACTGCCTCGATCTTCTTCGGGTCCACGCAAATACCATCTCTCGTCACCACATGACCCAAGAAGTCGACACTGTCTAACCAGAATGCGCACTTGGAGAATTTGGCGAACAGCTGATGCTCCCTCAAAGTCTGCAATGTGATACGTAAGTGCTGCTCATGCTCCTCCCGGCTCCGAGAATAAACCAAGATGTCGTCAATGAACACAATAATGAACTGATCGAGATACGGCCTGAATACGCGGTTCATCAAATCCATAAAAGCTGCCGGGGCATTGGTGAGCCCGAACGACATCACCAAGAACTCGTAATGACCATAACGAGTACGGAAGGCAGTCTTCGGAATATCCTCCTTCCGAACCCGCAACTGGTGATAACCTGATCGTAAATCAACCTTCGAGAAAAACCCTGCACCCTGGAGCTGATCAAATAAGTCATCAATGCGGGGTAGGGGATACCTGTTCCGCACAGTAACTCGGTTCAACTGACGATAATCAATGCATAAGCGCATACTTCCGTCCTTCTTCTTAACAAACAGGACGGGAGCACCCCAAGGTGACACACTCGGTCGGATAAGCCCTTTGTCCAGCAAGTCCTGTAACTGATCCTTTAGCTCTCTCAGCTCCGCCGGGGCCATCCGATAAGGCGGTATAGAGATAGGCCCCGTGCCGGGGATCAAGTCAATACAGAACTCAATCTCGCGCTCTGGTGGCAGACCAGGCAGCTCGTCAGGGAATACATCAGGAAACTCTCTCACAACAGGGACCTGGTCCAACGGAACCTCTGTGGAGCTAGTATCACAAACATAGGCTAAGAATCCCTGACACCCTTTCCTTAAGAGCTGACCAGCGCGAAGAGAAGAAATCAAGCTGGGAAGGGTAGCGCTACGATCTCCTTGAATAATAAGAACCGGCTCACCAGGAAAACTGAATCTGACTGCTTTTTCACGGCACTCCACGGATGCATAACAGGTGGCTAGCCAGTCCATACCAAGAAGAACGTCAAAGTCTAGCATATCGAGGAGAATCAAATCTACTGAAGAATCTCTCTCCCCGATACGAACGGAACAAGATCGGTATACAAAACGGGCAACAAAAGACTCGCCTACCGGGGTAATAACGACAAGCGGCTGATCTAACGGACAAGACTCTCGGCCCAACCTCGGTGCAAAATACGTGGAAACATAGGAATGTGTGGAGCCTGGATCAAATAATACCCGTGCATTAAAAGAACATACTGGCAGAGTACCTGTCACGACGGCATTGGATGCCTGTGCATCCTGAGGAGTCAACGCGAACACTCGGGCCTGTCCACCACTAATAGCTGGCTGTCCTCTGACTCTACCTCGGCCTCTGCCTCTGCCTCTGTCGCCTCGTCCTCTCTGAACCGGACCGCCACGCCCACGGCCTCTAGAAGCATCTGGCTGGCGTGAAGCATCATCAGAAGGAGGAAGTAAAGCTCTCTGCGAAGGTGGTGAAGGTGGTAAAGTCACATGCGGGACTGTCGCCGCGCCCGGACGTCCCATGGTACAGTCTCTGACACGGTGATACTGACTCCCACACCGAAAACATCCTGGAGACGACTGCTGGGTCTGTGGATATGAACCAAATAACTGACCTCGTCTCAATCCTCTGCCTCCGCCATCTCCCGGAAATAATCTATCACGATGTCTGCCCATCTGCCGCTGAGCTGGCGTATCAGTACGGATCCTCTTCGGCCCAGAAGCGACCGGAGTCTCAGAAATACGCTCCTCCAAAAGTAAGGCTGCGTCCATCGCGGCTGCGTATGTATCAAAGTGCTGGGTGCCGATGGCAAGGAATAGCTGTGTATCAAGCCCTCGTACAAACCTTTTTATCCTCTTCGCTTCTGTGTCGACTAGGTGCGGAGCATATCGAGACAACTGGGTAAACTGTATATCATACTCCGACACTGTCATCCCCGGAGTCTTGCGCAAAGACTCAAAACTACGGGCTCGAGCATCTCGAACACTCTCCGGAAGAAAACGGGCAAGAAATGCAGCTGTAAACTCATCCCAGGTCATAGAAGGCAGACCTGCAGCTCGGCCTCTCTCTACTGAGTCGTACCATGTCTGGGCAAGTCCCTCCAGACGAAAACTCGCAAACTCCACCAATCTATCATCAGAACACCTCAACGAACGGCCAATCCGAGCCATCCTATCCAGAAATGCCTGTGGGTCCTCTGTCGCATCTGTACCGGTAAAAGCTGGAGGTCTCAATCTCATGAACTCCTGTAGTGAAACAGGGATAGTCTCCGTAGTAGCAGAAGGAGTGACCATCTGTGCAGTAGGTACGATCGTGGTCTGTGCGGTGGAAGGAACGTCCTCGGATCTCTGTGCCCGGCTGGACTCAACTAAAGATCCCATCATCTGCCGCAACTCTTGCATGCCGGCCTCTAATCTGGCAATACGGTCTGGATAAGGCGGATCAGTAGGACCCTGAGGGGTAGGAGTATCCTCCCGCTCGATCCTCGCCTCAGACGGGCCCGCCCGAATCTCATCCCTAGCGGCAGCCCGCTGACCTCTCGTAGTCTTTGGCGGCATCGAAGCTGGAATAAGAAATAGAACTGATAAGGACATTGCAATTGAATCAAGGAATGCAAGGAATCAAGAAAGGAAATACAAGCAATTATGTCCTAAGGTTACTTAGGCGGAGTACCGTATCGTAAGTATGCCGCGGATCATACCCACGCTACGCCACTCTGCTTAAGTCACCTACTCCATCTACCAAGGTCGTCCTACACTCAGAAAGGTAAAACCTACGCTCTGATACCAACTTTGTCACGACCCGAAAGTACGGAACGTGACTGGCACTTAGATTACGAGACGTCTAAAGGCGTACCGTAACCTAAGTCAGCCAAAACCCAGAAAATCTAAACCAAAATCAAAAGAGAGTGAAGGAAAACCTAAAATGAAAACGTTTTTTTTTTTTAAATCAATTGAGTTGCAAAGAATCCCTTTTTAAAACATCAAAAATTTCTGAAAATTTCGGCAGAGTCTCCCCTGTATTTTCTATCCCCAAAAATGGGTACAACAAGATAATACATATGAAATCATAAAAATGGCATCCCCAAGCGGGAGCTAGCTCTTCGCCCAAGGCGGATCACAACCACATGCAATATATATAAGCAATACTAAGAAAAGAGCAGAAGAAACCCAAAATATCAGAAAACGCAACGCCGGCTCAAGTGAGCTCGACCCAAAAGAAACCACAAATATACATATCTCTCATTCTCATCACTAGGTCGCATATACAATACAAGTGGTAGATGGAGAATACTAGATACAATGATAAAGCAAAAAGGAATAAAGTATACTCGCAACCCACCTACGGGCGATGTCGCGAGTCTGAGCAAAAGAAACTGATGACAAGATAGCCCGCCGCTACGAGACTGACGGGTCCGACCTGCAAGACACTGTGGCACAACGGGGGTGAGTTGCCAGCTCGTGAGTAAATATAACATCTACTAAGGCAATCGTAAGAATGCACGCAATGCGGAACAACATGTATGTCCATATGTGATATAATAACTCTAGTATGCATGCACATGTATGCAATATCTTTTCTAACTCTTGAAGTGTTTTAAATGTTAATGTTACTGCATTCTTAACTTTTAGAAAATGAATGTCTGCATAATAGCTAAATATCATTAAGAAATCCTCTGAAAACCCGTGTCAAGCATCGACACCAAATAGGAATCACATCTGTCTCAATATCGGGCTCCGTCAGTCCGGATCGGCCCATATCATAAATCTCACGACAACGGTCGGTATCCTCCGGATATCCGCCGCGCCAGACATCACCGGTAGGTAGTCTTCCCCTGCCAGGCTCATCGTCTACAACTCGATCTTCTTGCCCCGGGGTACCATACCGGGCCCACCATGTACCCGAGACGGTTCATCCACTCCTCGAATCGGGTCTCGAAATCCAACAGAAAACATGAAAACTCATGGTGGACGACACATACATCACGAGAAAACCGCAACTTTGTTTTGAAAATGATAAATATAAGGTTTTGTTAAATTCTTGCGGTTTTCCCCAAAAATCCAGAAATCGCAGCAAACTGAAATCCTCAAGAAATCATAATGTCCACATGTTATATATGATAAGTGTCTATGGTATCAATGTATATGATGTGAGAGTTTGGCTAGAAATCTATGTAAATATGATAGTAATGTGAGGTATATGCGTGCGATACAATCTCAAATATCATGCATGAATGCAATGGCGTTACTAAGCTAAACAGGTTTTTATAGTGTACGTGGCATGGCAAATACCAAAGGCATGTGTGTCACATGAATAGTGCGCGTGCAATAGATTCCAATGGTAAGGTGTTCGTGTCCTACGAAATGATATCGCATATGTATATATGAATGTCATATTAATGTCCATGCAATCTAGTATAGGGTTAGCTGTAAGGGTATGCAATGTACATAAACGGATAAGCTAGCTAACAATATAATTATTGCATAAAGTAGAGTAATCCTAACTAGGGAGGAGGGGCGCCTCGCGCCATCCAAACGATTCCCCCATAGATGAATATATCTACTCACCAGAAATCCCCGCTAATCTGATCCGGCCACCGCTTTGCCTTTACGCGCCGTGTCCGATGTTTCTCCGACCGATCCTATGTTTGCACAATACCAAGTATAAGATTACATAACCTAAAACGATGCAAGTCACATTATACAAATATCGACGCTCACAAATTTATCATAGCATGCACTCGGTACGCGGAAAAACGCACGAAAATCGCAATCCTTTAACAAAAATCGTCATTTCGGGGCAATTGTCAAAACTAAAACCCGACTAAATAAAACTCCGCATTCACACACCCTAATAGTCGTATAAGATGCTAATTATATCGCCTAAATAACACAATTAGATCACCTTCTAAAATTTTAGAAAAACTAGTAAGCAATTAGCATCCCGATTCAACGCAAATATCGCAATTTATCGATCTAGCGAGCGCCACATCGCACAATTTCCCCACCCTAACTAATTAGACAACCAAACCCTAACTTAACTCCATCATCCATGCTACAAACCCTAATTTGAAATTAAATCCCACTCTTGATTTTTCATGAACAAGTAATTGCAACTACAATAATACTTCAAAATTCAATTTTTTAGCACATTCAATCCACAATTTAACAACTAGTTTAGAAATTTCACCTCACAAGTTGAATCCTAACATGCTCAAGTCACCAAAGAAGCCTCCTTTCTCCAAGTTTTGAACTAATTTGGCTTGAGGAGAGAGTGGATTAGGGTTTTGTTTTGAATTGGAGAAGTAATTTGTGAATTTTTGATGAATTTTGGCATGAAAATGAAGCAAGAAGGAAGTGAGAAAAATGGGGGTTGCTGCAGTTTGGAGCTCGACCAGCAGGTGGAGGAAAGAGTTTGGGAAATTTAGAGAAGATTCTAGGTCCAAAACACCCCCATGTTATCATTTAATGCATTTCTTTTCAACATTTTACAAAAAAACCCTTATTTTACCTCATTTTCTCATTAAATTTCCAACCCAAAAACTAAAAATGTGAAAGTCATGACACAATTTTATTAACACCATATTTTAGCTTATAAAGACTCCTAATTAAGAAATTTACCTAATTAAATTTGTATTTATCCCTAATTAAATGTATTTAAAAAGGCTTAAAATAATAAAAAAATAATTAATTACGAATTTTTTTTTTATTTAACTAGAAAATTATAAATGACATTTTAGTGACAAAATTATAGTAATATCTTATTTAAATTTTGTATAATTAGGTCTATAATGAAAAATATCAATTTTGACTTTTTACGGAAAAAGCCGAAAAATTAGCCGTTTGCCGAAAAACTGCCAAAACGATTTTCGAAGGGTTACAGATAGTTGGATCCCGATACCCGCTGCGAGTAAGAGTTACTCCTGGGAGAGTTTTACACATTACAATTAGCCGATCAAGTAGGTGTCTAGAAAGGTGTTAACAAGGTTACGCCTCTTGGAAAAACGAGGTTTACATTAATTAGGTTCGTGCGAAAGCACGGGGGACCTCCCTCAAAGTACCGACACTGGCCTGGCTGAAAGATTGGCGAACCTGTAGCGTGTAATTAATCCCGGCTAGTCTTTCCTTTTAGGGTTTGAAGGAAGATTTGATAAAAAACAGTGGGAACTATCCTGATTAGATAAAATAATAACCAATCTGATCTTGCAAGAGCGCACGCAGAGTGTTTTCTTCTCTCTCTCTCCTGGTAGCGACCATGTCATGCCTTAATCAAGATAATAATACGGATTATTGACCGAACCCGCTTGTTATACTGAGCTGGGGAACATTGGTCCCGCTCCAACTTATAATTGTTATAAGACAGAGCAGGAAATTGGGGATTACCAGAATTCCCGTGCCGCCCAAACGAGGAGAGTGCATGATGATGCATCATCTTCGGGTGTGTTCATTACAGAGAACTGTTTCTCAGTATCCTTTACGTCCTGGGTATGTGATACCAGATCAGGATCCCAGATATGTAATCTGTTACATAGGTCTACAGAAAGGTAAAGGACTGAGAACGGGTGATAAGTTTCATGAGGCAGAAAACGGGGCAAGAGTTGCAGCCAAGTCTGTTGGTCACTGTCACCCTGTATTACCAATACATTGATTCTGAACGAATGTTATTAGATACCGAACCTGATATACAAAATCATATCAGTCACTTTATTAGTAAAGAAATGATAAAATTTTGTATTGTTGGATAATGTTTTGAACATTTCCTATATCAAAAGTTGATCGGTTCAGGCACGTTATCTAAAAGCATTGATGTTCTAAATCAAACTGCAGTTCTTAGTATACGGAACACACACAAGAGGAAGAGTTCAGAAATGAACGGATCCTTCTTCAGGTATTGTAGACTAGGTCATATCAATGCGACCCGACTAGCTGAAGTTACATATAGATGCATATTTAAATCAGTTTGAATTTACATCTTGTGAAACTTGCCAGTCATGTCACAGAGATAAGATGACCACAGCTCTGTTTATTTGAAACAGAGAAAAAGTTAGTGAACTCTTGGGACTGATACATGATGATGTATGTAAGGTCTCCTGTCTACACATGCCAGGAATGGTTCTTTATACTTCATTACATTCTCTGATGATCTTTCGAGATTCAGACCTATGTTCCTGTTGAAACATAAGTCCGAACCTTTTGAGATATTCACAGAATATAAGTTAGAAGTAGAGAATCAAAATACGGGTATAAGTATTATGTCCTATGATGAGATCAGGAAGGAGAATACTTATGCATGGAATTCCTGGACTTTTCTAAAGGAGAATGAGATTCTCTCTCAGCATTAGTCCTCCGTATACACCATAGCACGATGGTATATCGGGGCGGAGCAATCACACCCTATATGATAAGGTGTGCTCTATGATGAGTACTACTAAGTTACCTATTTCCTTTTAGGAGTAATGCACTTGAGAAGCTGCACACCTATTGAATAGGGTTCAAATCAAATCCGATGCCTACCGCTTCATATGTGATATGGAAAGGGAAGAGCCCATATCTTAAGTTAGTTAAGATTTGGGGTTGTCCGGCCTATGTCTAAAAGCAAAATCCGCACAAGCTCGAGGCAAGGTCTGTTATGTACAACTGGAAAGATTCCAGCTTTACAAATTACAGCAGATGATTTGATAAAACCAAAGGATTCAATAGTTACCAACGAACCTCAGCCTCTCCGCCGATCTAGTAGGGTTCCTCACCCACCTGAGAGATACTTCGGTTTCTCTATGACAGTAGGAGCGAGGATTGCATCATGAGATGATGACCCAACTAGCTTCGAGCTGGCCATCAGGAGTGAGACTGTGTAAGAATGGCTGGATGCTTAGCGATCTGAGATGGAATCCTTATACACCAACAAAGTATGGACTTTGGTTGCTAAATCTGAAGGGTTAAATCCCCATCAGGAGCAAGTATATCTTGAGAAGATTACTTGGTGTAGATGGAAAGGTTGAGACTTTCAAAGCTAGACTTGTTAAAGGTTTTCGTCATCGACCATACGTGGATAATGATGAAACCTTTTCCAGTGGCTATGCTTAAGTCCATCCAGATCCTACTTGCCACGGCTACATACCATGACTACGATATCTGGCGGTTGGGTGCCATGACTACTTTTCTAAATGATGTTTTAGAAGAGAACGTCTATAAGTACACAGCCAGAGGGCTTCGTAGACAGTGGGAGCAGCGGAAACGTGTACAAGATGCTTTATAGGATAAAGCAGGAATCGCGGAGTTGGAACATCTGTTTTGATGTGTTAGTCAAAGAGTTTGACATCATCAAAATGGTAGATGAACCTTGTATAAAAAAAAAGGTAGTAGGGAGTATAGTGACGATCCTCGTAGAGTACGTGGATGACATGCTCTTGATAGGGAAGGAGTTTCCTATGCTACGCTCGGTCAATCTCCGCTTATCACAATGATTCTCCATATAGGATCAAAGTGATACCTCCTAAATCCTGGGTTTTGGATCTATGAGATAGATCTAATTGGATGTTAGGATTCTCACTAGTTGTAGTGAGATGGTATCAATTGATTCTGGGGAGAATCACTGGAAAGGTTCCAGAGTGATAAAGAAGACTGAATGTCAGTCACAGGCATTGTCTTTACCCTCAGTAAAGGGGCGGTATGTTGGAAGGGTTCCAAACTAGATACCGTGGCATACTAGACGATTAAGGATGGATACATCGCTACTTAAGATGCTACCAAAGAGGCAGTCTGGGTGTATATTGGTTCATGAGATGAACTTTGTTCCTCCCATTGTGTGACAATGGAGTTGTGGCTTATACCAAGGAACGCCGGTCCCGTCAGTGATCCAGACATATTCTAAGGCAGTATTACTTGATCATGGAGATGGTTGATCTCCAGGGGATCGAGGTTAGGAGAGTAGACTCAGAGGACAACACGGCGGATCCACTCACAAAGGCCTTTTCCCAGAAAGAGACTTAAATGGGATGGTTGAGTATGAAATACTGCAACCACTGCTATCAGATGGCCCTAGTGCAAGTGGGAGATTGTTAGTTATATGTATGCCCTAGAGGCTATTACTGTACATTGGATGTATATTGTAGTGGATGCTGGGACATATATAGGGAGGACTTTCTTGCTCGACATGATAGTATGCTATCTGGTTACTCTTTACCTTAACGTGTACATTGATTGTCTCTCTGTTACATATTGGTAAAGCCCTTAGGATGTGTACTTGACTATCTGGACTATGATGCGGATCATACTAGTGGGGACATGGTAGTCCATAAGTACATCCTTCAAGGTCCCTAGTCGTGGGTATATCGAGACGGGGCATCGATATACCAGAGTAGACTAGCATATACCTTCTCGACCCACACAGATGGGCGATGGATGATCCCATATCCATTGGTGTTTGACATCAGAGATGATATACGGGTGCTCAGTAGAGACTGGGTACACTGGACGGACTCGCCGAGAACTCCCAGATGGTATTATACCTTACGTCAGATGGCAGTTCTCTGGTGACACTGGTACAGAGTAGTCTGTTGACCCGAGATCGTCATAGAGTCTTGTGTGGTTCCCACTGTGCTTTGATTTCCATCTTACCACGTCCAAGAGGGCGTGCAAAATGGTGGTTTTTGGGTACAGTCCCGAGTCACATGGAGGCAATGAGCGATAGGAGGGGATTCGTCTCTCCCGGTATAGGGAGTTGATGTTGCGCTGTGTTCGATTGGCTATAATCGGAAATCCCTTGCCAGGGTTGCTGAGATTTACTGGTAAGTGTTACCAGTAGTTTCTCGAACTGTTATAGACCTCATATCGACACGACTTATCGAGCTATTGGGGTCTGACGTTTACCACCCCTAGGCGAGATATGCGACATATCAGACGATCAGACCGGACTGTACGGTAAGTGTTACTGGTTGGATTCACAGGAGTGTGAGCGGGCTTGCTCGTCGATCTTCTGATCGCTCAATACCCGGGTGGCCGTTACGTTTAGCAGACCGCTTGCGGCTTTTGGGTGTTTGATATGATCATCATCTGCTGCCGGCGTATTGACGAGTCTTTAGAGTCCTACACAGAGGTTTCCTGGCTCAAGTGAAACGAAATAGGAGCGCATATGAGATATGTGTGGGACCGAGAATAATGCGTGTATGTGATACCGTATTCTATTCTCGCGAGAATGTATTGATTGGTTGTATGCGATATAACCTAGTTATCGAATCAAGGATTGATTCGATAAGTCGATACATTGCATATTAGTCGGTTATATGCGATATGACCGGATCGTTAAATCAAGTGTTGATTTAATGATTTAATGCATAATTATATATTTGATATATTACTTTGCATTAACCAGTATTGGTTCACTTTAAATGTTTTTCTCACTTGTTTGTGCACATTGTATATGTGATATATTTTTGTGCACAAGTTTGTATCATGTTTGATGATACATGCTTATTTGGTTAAGTGTAAAGAACTAAACCATGGTTAAAATGATGATTAGGGTTTTGCTTATTCATTCTTTTATTTGTTTATTCATTTTGGAAATGATAAGAAAAGAATGGTGGCTTTATTTGTAGTTTTGTTGAAGCTTCATGAAGCTTTGAACTAGTCCACCATTCTTATCTCATCCTTAACCCTAACCACTCCTTTTAACCCAAGTTAATTCTCTACACTTGACCATGGTTGTATTATGATAAGTATTGCTTTTATTTTCTTTTTAAAAACAACTTATCATAACATTTTCATCTTCTTCTTCTTCTTCTTGAAGAAGAAACCTTCCTCCATCAATGGGAACTCTTGAAAATGAGTGAGAAATCCAATTCTAAAGTAAACCCACTTCCTATTTCTTCATCCTCTACCTCTTGCCAAGTAGTAGAGTGTGTTTTCTTCACAAGTTTCATGACTTGGTGAAGTGGGAGCTTGATCTTGTGATGCCTCGACGTAGATCATCTTCGGCACGAAGCCGACGACCTTGCCCGCCCATTTCTCCGATGAAGCCGACGCTAGAGCCCGGGTTTCCATTTGGACAGCGAGGAGACTTCATTGCGGAGCTATGGAGGTGGAGGACCGGATCTACAAAGGTTGTATTTCCGTTCTCTTAGTATAGTAGTTTACTAGTTGCATCTTTCGCCTAGACATCTAGTTAACGATCCGTATTTGAGTTTCTCGGCACCCGTAAAATTTGAAATTGGCATGGTTGATGCCTTGTGAGACCTCATTAGAGTGCCTAGGAACCCTACATAAGCAATTTTGTCCTAAGGTCACTTAGGCGGAGTACCGTATCGTAACCATGTAAGTGCACGGCGGCGCCCCGGCCGTCAATCCGACGGCCAAAACCGGAAGCGGTGATAAACTATTAATTTTTCATGAACTGGCACCACCGCGCACTAATACCCGAATCGAACCATTAACTAGTCCTAGCTAACTACAAGATGGGGAAGAGAGATATACCGACTGATCCAAGTCCTCCGGTCTTCTCGTCGTCATCCCGATCTCCCGCGGAATGTCCTGTCTCCACCTCGTCGCCGGAAGCGCACCACATCGCCTTCATTTTTTACGGGCTCCCACCTCAATGCCGAGGCAACTCGGGCACGAAGCTGGCTAGTCGACGTGCCCAAGGTTTGCTGTAGAATGTCTAGTGAGCAAGTCTCATTTGGGGTTGTGGAATTGCCTTATTGGTGGAGGAAATGATATGAGCTTGTGGAGATGAAACATGTGGGATTTTACAAAGCTAGAAGAACAAAAATCCCACCCCAAGAAATTTGGACAGCCCCCTCCCTCATAGTGGCCGGCCATGTAAATGGTGGTGGAGAGAATGAGAGTAAGTGAGTGTATCAAAAGATAATCAACCTCATAATGCAAGAGAGAGAGGGAAAAAACTATCATGCACAAGCATGATAACAATCTAAAACCAACACTCCACAACCATATCATAACCCATCATCAAGCATAATGACTTCAAAAAGTCAAGCCATCATGAAGAAGTCAAGAAGTCAAGGTCAATGGATGGTGCACCATCATGATGCAACAAAAAGCAAAGACCACCTTCAACAAATGCTTATTTGCAACAATGCAAATAAGCCTTCCTCCACCAATCTTCGGCCAATGAACGATACAAAGGAAATCGGCCGAAACGGAAAGCAAACTGGCAACTCCAGAAAACTGGTCCCGTAATAAATTACAGGAAAACCCCGATACTGTGCATACACACCCGCATTTGTATTCCGACCGAAATACAAATGCAATGAGACAAAGTCTACACTGTACTATACTAGGATCCGGCTTAAAACCAAAGCCGGCTAGTAATATCCGTTCGATCCTGATCCGTGCAATACCGCACGTATCTGATCGAACCCTGCCATATATCCATACGGCCTCTAGTACAAACTGTCCGATCCTGATCCGTGCAATACCGCACGTATCTGATCGGACCTTGCCATATCTCCATACGGCCTCTACAGCTTTTCGCCCGAAAGCTTGAGTAACTGAATGTGGGGGACTCTAAAGACTCGTCAACACCTTGGTTATGAATTTAACCACTAGCACGTCAGAGGTATAAGCCAATACGTAACGGGCTACCAGGTATTGACAAAAAGGGACGTCTGTGAGCGAACTCAGCCTGACACCCCTACTGAGCCTGTCAGTGACAATATCCATACAGTCCGGTCCGTTCATCTATGAGAATCGCATGGCGGGCCTAGGGGGTTGGTAAAAGTCAGACCCACAAAAGCGGTACAAGTCATGTCGGAGTGTAGCCCAGAACACCCTGAGATACTACTGGAATACCTACCAGTAAATCTCTTTGCCTCGGCCGAGGGCTTCGTGTAATGGCTCTCCTAGACACAGCGCGACCTCACCCCCAATACCGGGAGAGACGAACCCCTGAAGATACGCTCACTGCCTCCATGTGGCTCGGGACTGTACCCAACTAAAACCTGTTTGCACGTCTCCTTTGAGTGTGGTAGGGTAGTAATCAAAGTACAGTGGGAACTCACACGAGACAAATGATGATCCCTAGGTCGATGAACTAACCTGTACACATGTCACCAGGGAACTGCCATCTGACATCTGGTATATGACCAACTAGCATGTTCCCGGCGAGTCTTGTCCGGTGTACTCATAACCCAATGAGCACCTGTATACATCTTAGGTGATCCAACTGACACCAATGGCTTGTGAGACCGGCCACCGCCCCTCGTCGGGGTCTCGACTGTATACACTAGTCTACTCTGGAGAATCGATGCCCTGTCTCGAAACTCTCACGACTAGGGACCATTTAAGGATATGCTTATAGACTACCAGCTCCCACGTATATGATCGCCCTCATACTGCTGGTGGTCAAGCAAGAATCCTAGGGGCTCTATCAACGTGTAATAGCGACCTGTAAGGTCACCTGAAGCAGTACACGATGATAAAGGTAAACCAGATAGCATACTATCATCTCGAGTAAGACTGTCCTATCGGGATAGGTCCTCCCTCAATCATTGCAATCACGTGCTTGTGATCTAATAATTGACTCTGAGGGCACTATCTCCAACAATCTCCCACTTGCACTCAAGGCTAATTATTGCAATGTCGCATACTCACAGCCCGTGTGATACCGAACACCCAACTCCTCTACCAGTCAGTCTCACAAAGCTCGTTTGCGAAACTATTGCGTTCGAGGAATAGCCTCAGTGAGTGGATCCGCCTTGATGTTTCTTTCTATGTCTCTCTATATCTCAAGTTCGCGGAGAAAGCCATCTCCCGAAATGAGCAATACCTGTCTTAGAATATGTCTGGATGTCTGATGGGACTTAGCTCATAAATGAAATCCAAATCCAAACTTCTTAGACTGTATCGTCAACTGAACTTAATCAGTATCCTGCGCCATGCCTCCCTCAGTATTGCCTTGGACCACCTGTCCAAAATACTGCCCTTTGTCAGAAGGAAAACTATAACTCTGACAACCTTCTTGTCGTCCATGTCATCTTGGAAGCCTGGAATGATAACTGTCTCTCGAAAGAGGCTGTCGTTATCATATCCCTAGAACATCCACTTATGTTCCAAAACTGCTGTTCATACCAGAATATTGCATTTTATACCGCCCAATCTTATGCTCGTGTGTTTATAGGTAGGTGCTTGTAATCCGTGTTTGTTACATATTTACAGAATACAGGTTTCCAGTACAAATATTGCAAATCAAGACAAAAATCTCCACAGTTACACCAAATACAGAACATCTGTCACAGCAGATAAAAGCCGGGTTCCGGTCATCCATATCCGTCCAGTGCCGAGTACCAGTTCCAGAGACAAGACATATGACAGTGGTCATTCGTGTCTCGGACAAGCACAGAGCACGAGGGGGGCAGCACAAGAATCAATGGGTGTGCGGAGCTCGAGAGAGATAAAGTCAAAAGTAAAGAAAAGTTAAGCTATGTTTGGACTGTGCAAATCTGAAGCAACTGTGGAACCAAATTGCAGATTGGTACATGTATAACAACACAGGACAAGAAACCAGGGAAGCACCCAAAATACGACGACCCAACTCATCAAGACGGCCGCGGATCCGCGGCCAAAGGGGGGTATTGGCCGCGGATCCGCGGCCATGTGGGCTCCTCTCACTGTCAACTTTTGGGGGAATTTTGGTACATTCATGTTGAGGCAGATTCTTGCCCTAGGTCTTCAACCCTCTGCCTATAAATACTCCAGAATTGAGCTAAGCCAAGGGGTCCAATTTTGTGTCCACTCTTTGTTAGTTTTTTGTATACTTCTTCTTCTTCTTCTTCATTCTTTTTCCATGAAAATTGTAGTGAGAGCTTTTTGAGTGGGAGATCAATGAAGATGAGGGCCTTTTGTATCATTCTCTCTTGTTTCTTCTTCCCCATGAGATTCATGCTTTCTCTTGATCATTCAACCTCTTCATTGAGCTTGAATGGTTAAGGGTTAGTTATTGATCTCAAGGGTCGTATTCTTTCATGGAATTAGCACTTCATTTCACATGCGTTCTCTACCCTTCCCTTGATCTTGCAACCTTTTGATTGAGCTTGCAAGTTTAAGGGTTTGCTATTGATCACATGCTTGTCTTGAGTTCTAGTTTCTTGTTCTTTTTATTTGCTTATTTATTACTTGCTTTTTATTACCTTGCTTTACTTTCTTGCAATTTATATTCATGCACTTTAATTACTTGTTTGTAATCTTTTCTTTTCTTTGTTCTTTTCTTTTTGTTCTCTCTTTTTGGTTCTTTTTGTGAATGAATGTAATTATTATTGTTAAGAAGAAATACGGTATTATAAGTTAAACGTTTCTTTGCCCATTTCCTTTTCCCGTATTTTCCATTGAACTCCGCCCAAACGATACGCAAGCGCTCCGTTAGGCACCGTACCCTGACAAGGTAACGGTGATTCTTAACCGCGACCGGTTGCGTTCGGTTTGGCCGGAGGCGAAAGCAAGAGACAAGAATGGAAGGACAAGGGTAAATAAGCCGTATTCCACGAATACCGCGCTTAAATCCCCTAATCCACGTTGTTGCCGATTGCTCTAGCTTCAATTGGTCAAGACTCGGCTCAAAGGTTTTGAGTACGGATTTCTTTAGCTTATAATCTCGTATCTTTTTCTTAACAACTTTATACTTGCAAATAGTACACATAGGATAGTCTTGAACAAACTCATACAAATTCTTTATTGACTCGTCTAAATCAAGAAAGGACATACAACCATCTCCCTGTGGATCGACCCGTGCTCAACCGGCTAGCTGCATAGCGACACCCTCTTGATTGCGGTTAACTTAAATTCTTCCAATCAAATGGCGCCGTTGCCGGGGAGACGGTAGCGTATTTCTTTTCTTGTTATTCGGGTTAATATTCTTTTTGTATATATAAAAAAAAAAATCTTTTTGTTATTTTTGATAATTTTTGTGGGCAAGTGTGCAGATTTTTGCGTATTTGCAAACTACGATTGTGGGAAGCAAAGTGTGCATTCAAGGCTAAGGTGATTACGAAGTACAGTGCCAAAGATCCGGGTAGTTTGACCCGCGCAAGCGAACTTTCCAAGCTTACCGGATTTGATTCAACGGGGGTTTCCTAACCCAAAACTTAACGGTACGTTCTTTACTAACACCTTCTTCTCAAATCCGACGCTTCCAATATACTATTCTTTGCAGGATTCTTTGCAAGTTCGCTAGCAAACGCCAAAATTAACTAACCCGTATTTGTTGCAGTACCGTGCTAGAATAAAAAAAAACAATTTTTTGATTCTTTATAGAATTTTTATTGAATTGTGCATTGCATACATTAATACGGACTTAAGGGCAAGCGAACCCCACAATATACGGTAAAGGATTTCATCACCTTTTCCTTGGCCCACAAATCACGAACTTGAGCATAACGTTTACCCGCACAAATTTTAAAAGAAATTAGACTTTAAGCCTTAAGGACTTCGCGCTCATTATGAGAAGTTAACTGTGTTTAGAACCTTGCTTAACGGTATATTGTTTACGGGGTGTCTAGGAAAGTGTTAACGGCGCAACCGCCAAAAGAGAAAGGGTTATTTAATTAAGGAACTTCGCGAAAGCGTTGGAAAACCTCCCCTTATCTCTGCACTTACCTGGCCTCGTGATCAGTGTATCTTGAGCCCATTTCTCGACACAGTTTTACTTCGACAATCAAGTTCTGGAGCAGGTCTAGTTGACCTAGGTGAACCTTAGAACGATTAGGTGTGTGGTATTTTTGTGTCGTGATTGTTTTTGTCCATATTCTTTTTGTGTGTATATTTCCTTCTTCTGTTAATATATAAACTAAAAAAAATTAAAAAATATCACATTCTTTTTCCCCTCCTTTTCTCTGCCTTTCTTTCTTTCTCTTTTCATATCATGGGTACTCCACCTCGCAAAACTCTTGCCGAACTTTGGTACCCACAACCAGACATTACTTCTTACGGTTCTTGCTTTGGCCGAACATCGAACGACCCCTCCATGCCCAAAGTTTCATTGAGAGATCGGATAGACGCGTCTAGGACAAACAATTTGACTCCGCAATCCACTTCGTATCAACCATTTCATACATTCACCCCTTCTTACGTTGATACCCCTTCTTCGAGTCATGTTGCAACTCCAAGACCTATGTCTATTGCAGAACGTATTGAACAATCTCGTAGCCGATCTTTCACTCCTTTCACCACTTCAAATTCTTAGGATCAACAATTCCATTCACCTTCCTATCCAAATGTTGATCCTGCTCCTGTCCAGCCATTCAATTCCTACCAATCCTACCCTACTTTTGCACCTTCCCTAGACATTGCTTCAGAACCGCCATTTGGGAGTTTTCAGTATCCAAACAACTTTGAATCTTTTACTGAAACCCATTCACAACCCATGTCTAGTCTGGAACAGTCGTTGGAAGACTTTAGGGTAGCATCAAGCCAACAAATGATGGATTTGAATGCGTCCATGGCCGCTCTCGTACAACATACTGACCCGGTAGCTCGTTTTCAACCAGCTCCTAATTTTTCAATGTATGATGAGGCGGTCGGACAGGCTGTGAATTTGAGTGGAGAGAGTGAGCTGTACCCCCTTCCAAATCAAACCTACCCGTTTCAAATTGAATCCCACAACTCCTGTGTTGAAAGTCTATCAAGTGTCCCAACTGAATTATCAATTGAAGATAGAATGTTTAATGAGTTGTTCGACTTCATAGTGTTTGATTTACCTGATTGTGAAGGGTCCCTTCCAAGTGAAACCAATCCAGATCCTTTTGACCTCTACACCTCCATCTTAGAACCAAAATCGATTGAAATCCATGCTTTTGATGAGGTGTCTGAGAATATTGATTTTCACTTGATTGAGGATATTGACGCTGGGGATATTTTGGATGATGAACCCGTAGATTTGGCTGAGTTTGTCTCTTCAAATCATCATCCCGAGTCATTAAATGTTTTTCCCGAACCCCATATGCGTCTGGACTTTGAAGAGAAGAGCATGGATGTGCTAAATTTTGAGGAGAATATTGAGGATAGTTTTGAGGATGAACCAGTTTTGCTTGATGAGTCGGATTTTCCAATTCATCCTGTTCCTTCCACTGACTGTGTACACCCTCCTGAACCTTTAACCGATACCCTTTCTCAACCACTTCCCTCCATCCTTTCCATCGTTCCGACCTTGCAAGAACCCGTCTCACTTTCATTTACAGTGTCTGGTTTACCAAGTTCAGCGTACCTATGGTTTCTCACGAATCTTGAGGGATTTGACCCCATTTCTCGACGGGTAAATATATTAGCACAATCTCTTTTTACACATCGCTCATCACAAATTGTGCTAATCTATTTACTCCATTTGCACCCTCAAGTTCATATTGCATTTCTTTTTCCCTTCCGCCATTCTTCTTCCTTTCATATACCGAGACCGTATCCCGCTTCTCTTCGCATACGGTCTCGCGTATTCTCCATCTCTTTTCTCTACGCCTTCTTTCACCAACCAGCACATTATAGAGATAAGATCTTTCAATGGTTGGTACTAACTTTTGGCCTGTGTAAGGCCTTGTATAGCTTGATACTGTTCTTTCCCCCCTAATCCTGAACTTCAACGCTTAACAGTGGAAACACTGTTTTACTTAAGTTTGGGGGGGACATCTTTTTGTATATATTTTTGTTTTCCTTTTTGTTTTGTATATAATTTTTTTAGGGAGCGCCGACAATTTTGACCCTCTTGGTGTAGCCTGACAGTGAGGGCACTGTCCAGTTTAAGTTTGGGGGTGTGCTCGGTAAGCTTTCTTCCTTCGCATTCATTTGTATATTTTGCATTTGCATACCTTATTAAAAACCCACAAAAATTAATAATTTTCCAAAAATATAAAAACTTTGTCGTCAAGTTAGCTAATAGGGTAACTTAGGTTTTTATTCTGAAAGTTTAGTTGATATGATAGAAATAACTAAATTCTAGGCTTAGGGATTGAAAACCCTAAAAATAACCCTCATTCTGTCTAACTTTGGTAAGTATATGTCCTTACAGTTTTTTTTGAGAAATAGGTAATCTTGAGTTCAGTTCTTGAGTTAAGTCAAGATGAAGGGAAAGTATTGATGCTTTACTGAAGGTTAAGTCTGAAAAATAGTTTCTTTTCTCGAGTTCAAATTTAGAAAATATATACCCTACAAACTGCACTTACACGCACCTTGAAACTTGGGATAGTAGAGAATACCTTGAAATACTCTTGCTTGAAAGCCTAGTATGAAAGAAAAAACGGTATTTAAAGCTAAACACCAAAAGAGCATGTTGAAAAATATATCCGGCCTTGAAAAAGAAAAAAGAAAAAGAAAAAGAAAAAGAAAAAGAAAAATAGAATAAAGTCAAGACCTGGAAACTGCTATTTACGCTTTAAGCTCACACATTCAGTAATCGGTCGTTAGTGCCTCAAGAAGCATTAATAATCGCATGAAAGGTGTGTGAGCAACACCGTCCATCATTAAATGAAAAGAAGTAGTATTAGGTATTAAGGCAAGGGTATTATAGCTTGAATTGAATTCTTGAGTGTAGGGGTGCAAATATACACACACGTAGGGGTATACAATCGATGTTTGGATAAAAGATAGAAATAAAGAATAAGACTTATGTTTTCTGTAAAGTTGATAAAAATCCCTGATTTAAGACCACACTTTAGAAGGAAAACTCAGGGGAACCAACATCTTTCTAAACTTTTTTGGAACGTATATGATCTAAGAATAAATAGATTAGAGGTGTGAAGCATAAGGGTTGGATATTTCTAACTTAGGATGATAGAATTTCTAACGTAAATACTAAACTGAAGGAGTAGAATCGACGTTAACTTATGACACTAGCTTGACGGGATTTTGTGGGTAGTATCCGCTGAAAACCCTCAGGAGACAACACTCCTCCTACTAGGGACACCTAGAGGTTTAACGGCTTGTTGCACATGCTCAGTGCAATCGCGTTCCCTGCGAAAGTGCGGTTAGGATTTTCTTTTTTGTGAATAACTGGTTTTGCTCGGGACGAGCAAAAGTTAAGTTTGGGCGTATTTGTTCATACCAGAATATTGCATTTTATACCGCCCATTCTTATGCTCGTGTGTTTATAGGTAGGTGCTTGTAATCCGTGTTTGTTACATATTTACAGAATATAGGTTTCCAGTACAAATATTGCAAATCAAGACAAAAATCTCCACAGTTACATCAAATACAGAACATCTGTCACAGCAGATAAAAGCCGGGTTCCGGTCATCCATATCCGTCCAGTGCCGAGTACCAGTTCTAGAGACAAGACATATGACAGTGGTCATTCGTGTCTCGGACAAGCACAGAGCACGAGGGGGGCAGCACAAGAATCAATGGGTGCGCGGAGCTCGAGAGAGATAAAGTCAAAAGTAAAGAAAAGTTAAGCTATGTTTGGACTGTGCAAATCTGAAGCAACTGTGGAACCAAATTGCAGATTGGTACATGTATAACAACACAGGACAAGAAACCAGGGAAGCACCCAAAATACGACGACCCAACTCATCAAGACGGCCGCGGATCCGCGGCCAAAGGGGGGTATTGGCCGCGGATCCGCGGCCATGTGGGCTCCTCTCACTGTCAACTTTTGGGGGCATTTTGGTACATACATGTTGAGGCAGATTCTTGCCCTAGGTCTTCAACCCTCTGCCTATAAATACTCCAGAATTGAGCTAAGCCAAGGGGTCCAATTTTGTGTCCACTCTTTGGTAGTTTTTTGTATACTTCTTCTTCTTCTTCTTCATTCTTTTTCCATGAAAATTGTAGTGAGAGCTTTTTGAGTTAGAGATCAATGAAGATGAGGGCCTTTTGTATCATTCTCTCTTGTTTCTTCTTCCCCTTGAGATTCTTGCTTTCTCTTGATCATTCAACCTCTTCATTGAGCTTGAATGGTTAAGGGTTAGTTATTGATCTCAAGGGTCGTATTCTTTCATGGAATTAGCACTTCATTTCACATGCGTTCTCTACCCTTCCCTTGATCTTGCAACCTCTTGATTGAGCTTGCAAGTTTAAGGGTTGGCTATTGATCACATGCTTGTCTTGAGTTCTAGTTTCTTGTTCTTTTTATTTGCTTATTTATTACTTGCTTTTTATTACCTTGCTTTACTTTCTTGGAATTTATATTCATGCACTTTAATTACTTGTTTGTAATCTTTTCTTTTCTTTGTTCTTTTCTTTTTGTTCTCTCTTTTTGGTTCTTTTTGTGAATGAATGTAATTATTATTGTTAAGAAGAAATACGGTATTATAAGTTAAAAGTTTCTTTACCCATTTCCTTTTCCCGTATTTTCCATTGAACTCCGCCCAAACGATACGCAAGCGCTCCGTTAGGCACCGTACCCTGACAAGGTAACGGTGATTCCTAACCGTGACCGGTTGCGTTCGGTTTGGCCGGAGGCGAAAGCAAGAGACAAGAACGGAAGGACAAGGGTAAATAAGCCGTATTCCACGAATACCGCGCTTAAATCCCCTAATCCACGTTGTTGCCGATTGCTCTAGCTTCAATTGGTCAAGACTCGGCTCAAAGGTTTTGAGTACGGATTTCTTTAGCTTATAATCTCGTATCTTTTTCTTAACAACTTTATACTTGCAAATAGTACACATAGGATAGTCTTGAACAAACTCATACAAATTCTTTATTGACTCGTCTAAAACAAGAAAGGACATACAACCATCTGCCTGTGGATCGACCCGTGCTCAACCGGCTAGCTGCATAGCGACACCGTCTTGATTGCGGTTAACTTAAATTCTTCCAATCAACTGCTTCCGACTGTTTCTCCAGGATTGGATCAATATCAACTTATTGCATCTAGTGCAAGAACAACATCTGGTGTGGTACTTGACATATCATGATTGACTCAATTGCCTAAGCAAGTGATCTGCCAATCATGCATAGCCCTCTCCAAATTAGTCTGTAAGACACCTTTGGAGAGGGTGACTCCATCACCTGCAGGTACACCACCGTGCCAGGAGTCGTCCATTCTAAATACTCTTAGAATGCCGTCTAAGTATCCTGATTGGGAAACCACCCAAATCTAGATCTAATACCATAGATCTAGTAACCAGTATGTCTGATATAATGTCCAAGTCCCATATGGAGAAACTACTGTGTGACGACCAAAGTATAACCGATCGTAGTATAGGAATATCCCTTCCTACTCTGTGTATGTCATCCAAATACCATGACATCACACCCTACTACCTTCTTAACAGATCCATCCCCTATTATGATGAAATCAAACCTATGACAGTCACATCAGAAATGGATGATCTTTCTCCGCTATATCTGCTTTAGTCTATAAATAGACATAAGCCACCTGTCCACCAATGCTTCCGCTGCTCCCACTGACTATGACAACCCTCTGGCAGAGTCATATAAACGTACACTTCTAAAGCAAGTTTAGAACGACGCTATACTCATCCTCCTGCCGGGTCTCACAGTCTGGAACAACAGCAATGGCAAGTGTGGGTAAACAAGAACCTCCCTGCCACCGTCCTTGAGGCTACCGGAGTACCTCTCGGGTGCCTGAGGTTACCCACCGTATCTGCGGAGTGGCCAATGGAATGTCAAACCAGATTGAATCTTTTGGTTCCTATGAAATCTTCAGTAATCGTTTGTGGTTCTGGAATTACTTCCAGTTCTACCATACTCCCACTACTGTTTTCTGAAAAAATCCATTTTTAATAAAACTGTGGCGAGTCTAGAACAATATCGCTATTGTTCATCCAGATGGTAGAAAGTCAGCCCTCGTCATAGCCTGGGTGAACCCACAAACAGCCATTACAGAAACGTGCCTTGAGTTGTCCAGTATCTGGTTTTAATCATAAACCAGACAACTCCCCGTACCTTAACATTGTTAAGATATGAACTGTTCTATATCCAATATAGGACCAGAGGCACTGATTTAATTGAACCAGATTCAAATCATGCAGCTATCTCCAGTGCATGTCAACTAAATGGAAGGAGGTCGATCAGCGTTACTCAGCTTAGGAATGCTTCCAATCATGAGTAACCTGAAAAAGAAGCAAGTTCTCTTAACCATTACTATCAATTGAATACCATACTCAAGTATCTACATCTTCGATCAACTTGAAGAATCCCGATACTTGCAACACCTGGTTCTTTACTTTATTCAAATACCTATAACTTCTCAAAATTCGGACCTTGTGTTTCCACGAAACACCTGTCTAAAAACTAGAGAAGTCATAAGTAAACCGAATATAGTGCGAGGACCAACCCCTCTGTCCTGATGGACCCTGGACAACATACAATACTCTGTATAAGTCCTTTGAGTCTGATAACTCATTCTCTGTGTGTCGTATGTTAAAAACTGTACTTAGGGTTAAGAAGAATTACACCGCTGTTTAATGCTCCTTACCTAACCATCCACTGATATAGGTAAATGTCGTAGACATAATTTCAAAAAGGTATATCTCACTCTATGAAAATAGACGTACAGATATATTAATTTGAAATTGGTGCATGACAGCGGATATTCAAAACCAAATATTTGCCGACCGGCAAACAGTCCAGGTGATTTCCTCAAATATCACCGATTACAACGAATCCCGATATAATAAGGATGATCACCCAATTCCCAATAACTTACTCCCACTCATCATCTGTAAAACCATACAGATGTGAGAATCGTACCTGGTAAATACATACCCTGGAGTAAGGACTAATTGGGAAATCAGCTTTCCTTTAACAGTACATAGTGAAACTGAAATATTGAAATGTTTCGATGGGGTATCTGGGTATTCCTAGTAATGCCTTTTCCATTATCCAGATTCACAACTGTAACCGTGTATTTCTTTGCCACCTCTCCAAATCCCTTTTTATGTCTTTAGTCATTACCTTCTGCACACCCCTTTAGGCCAAATGGTTTTCTTCCTTCCCTACCGTTCGGCACCAGCCTATGGTTTGGAAGAAGACTATCCAATAAGCATAATGGGTGTACTGTCCCAATCCTAGGAACACTTGCAATGCGAGAGAAGGTGAAGATAAAGGACACCTGAATAAACCATATTCCTATTTCTCCTGAACCAGAATCCATCCCCGAACTGGAACAAGTTCCTTTCGAGTTCGTATATAACCATACGATGGAGTATCTAATAAACTGTGGATCTTCGTAGTGATACGGAGCGTCCTGGAGAAATACAAAGGTGATGTGGGAGTGGTAACGAAAAACTTGGTATGGTCGTGAATAGCAGTCGCAATTTACTTTGCCCTCTTACTAATCCCTTGCTTTGTCTTAACTTAATACCTTCTGTACACCATCGTTAGGCTAATTGGTTTTCTTCATTCCCTACCAGTCGGCACCTGCCTATGGTTTGGAAGAAGACTATCCAATTTGCGTAATAGGTGTACTATCCCCTAATCTAAGGGGTACTCAGAACCTGAGAGAAGGAAAAAAGGAAAAGACAACTGAATAGTCCTATCCGTTTCCTCCAGAACCTGAAACCATCCTCGAATTCCTTCGAGTTCGTATATAACCATACTATGGTTTTGTCCAATGGAAATGGACGTTCGCAGTAATACGGAGTGCCCTGGAGAAAAGGGTAAAAGTAGGAGTGGCAATGAGGTCTGCAACTCTGACAATCCAAAAGCCAGTGTTTAAGAAGGTTCGGTTAATTTTGGTCACTGAGTCATAGTCTTAGGGTCGGGTCAATGGTCGCTTCCAAAGAGAGAGAGAAAAGAAACACTCAGCGTGCACTCTAACCTAAATCAGAATGGTTACCAATTTATCTAATCTGGAAACCTCCCACTGTACCGTCAAATTCTCCTCCAAACCTAAAAGAAGAATTAGTCGGGATCACCCAAGGAGTAAACCAACTCATCAGTGGGAATCGGGATCCAACTATCATCGCATGATAACATGACGGAATCCGCTCACGTCATCACACTCCAGAAGGTATGCGCATATCTGGCAAGTTTCAGTTCTTTTGAAACTCCCGATATGATTTTTGCCCCATGCTCTTATGACCTTGACTTTGGCCAACATATCATAAGTCACATGTCAAGTTCTACCCGTCATTCTCCAGGTTAATTTGAATCCACCCGTACCTACCCTTGACTTTGGCCAAAATGGCAGTACGACTGTCCCAAACCAACGCATCTATCTATGCTGCATATGAATACCCCAATAGCTACCAATCACTGTGCCTTGACTTTGGCCAACATACACAGCTTGAATACTATTGACCATCCATATGAAACGACGGAGGGCTACGAATGGTTTCTGGCGAAAACCTTTAACGTAGTGAACTTGATATCGTTGAAGGAACGGATAGCTTTATAAAAATATAGTGACGAAAACCTTTGCTAAAGAGGTCACTCCCGGTGAAGGGATCTCGGCTCTTTCCCCGTAGAATGAGGTGCAGGATATTCCAACTGAATACCACGATGCAAAGCAAAAGTAATCGGCTATAGTGAAGTTATTGCCCTGACGCAAACTTCTGTCCAAGGGGTCACTCCCGGTGAAGGGATCTCGGCCCTTGCCTCGTCGACTGAGGAGCAGGATATTCCAACTGAATACCACGATGCAAAACAAAAGTGAACGTCCTTGCAATAACAGCTTTTTGAAAAGTGTTCCAACAACATCAGATTAGGTTTGTTTTTAACTTGCATTGATCCGAATCAACGCAGTCCCATCAATTGATCGCACCACAAAGAACGAAAATAATATGACGTACGTATATGCCATCCGCATTCGCCACTGGGTCCCGTCATTACCCGTTAGGTTAGCTAACTAACGACAGACGGGGACTGGACTAGCGCGGATGCAAAACATATACAACATCTACTAATATATATACCAATATATTATATTCGCTCAAGGCGTGAATAAAATGCAACATCACAGAAATGTACAGCATCACAGAAACAATACAGATATCTGGGATCCCCGGGTTTCACAGAGCCGCTGAAACCCGACGTTTCCCTGGTCGTGTGGATAGCCTGTGCAATGAAATCCTAGGCCCCTACGGGCGCGGCAAGTTACCCGCCAAAACCTGAAGCGAGGCAGCCCCCTTCAACACCGTGAATGGACCACCCAGCACTTCACGGAATCCGGTAACTTGGGCACCCGTCCTGGGTCAACCTGTACCCCCTACGAGTGCGGCGAATAGCCCGTCAATCCTAGAGTGAAGCCCCCTCCGTCTCAATGCCATGAGATGCGGGCTTGTTGCCCTCTAGAACCCGGCTATCCGTGCACCCCTCTGCGGGGCAATCCTAGCACAGAAAGTAAAATATACATACAACGGGTACATCGACCGCAACCTGGCCGTGCCCCAAAATAATAATACAAACAGGCAGTGACGGCAGTCCACATGTCGGACGCTCGCCCCGCAATATCAAATGTACATAATACAATAAAAACTGTACTAGCATTGCATCCAGGCTATCCTCCACGACCAATCCGCAACATCACAGCAATACACAGAACATCAACGTGAAAGTCACGTTCGCAAATCCGTCTAACCGGGCTATAGCAGTTAGACAGGATTTACCGATCAAGTGACATTCACGGTCGCAGATATAATGTAAATACTGTGAAATAATGTGTTTAAATATCCGATCGATCAAATTTTAACAAGTGGGCCCCCAAGTATTACTGTAGCACATCAAGAAATTCTGGGCCCAAAATTAATATTCCAAAACCCCTATTATTAGCCCAGAAGGCAACTGGAGAAAAATGACACAGTGATCTGATCATAGTGCGGCGGAACCGCGGCCCAAAGGGGGGTTTGGCCGCGGTTCCGCGCTCCTACTATGGAATCACTCTGTCGAATTTCTACAGTAGCCTTATATTTTCCAGTACATCACTTTTCTGTAACCTGAAAAAAATTTCGACTCCAAAAAATTTCAACAGAAAACTGATGTGAACAAAAATGCGGATTTTGGAATTTTGGTCGATCGGAAATGCAAACACATTAAACAAAGCTAGACTAAGTTAATGGCGAGGCTCTGATACCAATGTAAGTGCACGGCGGCGCCCCGGCCGTCAATCCGACGGCCAAAAGCGGATGCGGTGATAAACTATAAATTTTTCATGAACTGGCACCACCGCGCACTAATACCCGGATCAAACCATTAACTAGTCCTAGCTAACTACAAGATGGGGAAGAGAGATATACCGACTGATCCAAGTCCTCCGGTCTTCTCGTCGTCGTCCCGATCTCCCGCGGAATGTCCTGTCTCCACCTCGTCGCCGGAAGCGCACCACATCGCCTTCATCTTTTACGGGCTCCCACCTCAATGCCGTGGCAACTCGGGCACGAAGCTGGCTAGTCGACGTGCCCAAGGTTTGCTGTAGAATGTCTAGTGAGCAAGTCTCATTTGGGGTTGTGGAATTGCCTTATTGGTGGAGGAAATGATATGAGCTTATGGAGATGAAACATGTGGGATTTTACAAAGCTAGAAGAACAAAAATCCCACCCCAAGAAATTTGGACAGCCCCCTCCCTCATAGTGGCCGGCCATGTAAATGGTGGTGGAGAGAATGAGAGTGAGTGAGTGTATCAAAAGATAATCAACCTCATAATGCAAGAGAGAGAGGGAAAAAACTATCATGCACAAGCATGATAACAATCTAAAACCAACACTCCACAACCATATCATAACCCATCATCAAGCATGATGACTTCAAAAAGTCAAGCCATCATGAAGAAGTCAAGAAGTCAAGGTCAATGGATGGTGCACCATCATGATGCAACAAAAAGCAAAGACCACCCTCCACAAATGCTTATTTGCAACAATGCAAATAAGCCCTCCTCCACCAATCTTCGGCCAATGAACGATACAAAGGAAATCGGCCGAAACGGAAAGCAAACTGGAAACTCCAGAAAACTGGTCCCGTAATAAATTACAGGAAAACCCCGATACTGTGCATACACACCCGCATTTGTATTCCGACCGAAATACAAATGCAATGAGACAAAGTCTACACTGTACTATACTAGGATCCGGCTTAAAACCAAAGCCGGCTAGTAATATCCGTTCGATCCTGATCCGTGCAATACCGCACGTATCTGATCGAACCCTGCCATATATCCATACGGCCTCTAGTAAAAACTGTCCGATCCTGATCCGTGCAATACCGCACGTATCTGATCGGACCTTGCCATATCTCCATACGGCCTCTACAGCTTTTCGCCCGAAATCTTGAGTAACTGAATGTGGGGACTCTAAAGACTCGTCAACACCTTGGTTGTGGATTTAACCACTAGCACGTCAGAGGTTTAAGCCAATACGTAACGGGCTACCAGGTATTGACAAAAAGGGACGTCTGTGAGCGAACTCAGCCTGACACCCCTACTGAGCTTGTCAGTGACAATATCCATACAGTCCGGTCCGTTCGTCTATGAGAATCGCATGGCGGGCCTAGGGGGTTGGTAAAAGTCTGACCCCCAAAAGCGGTACAAGTCGTGTCGGAGTGTAGCCCAGAACACCCTGAGATACTACTGGAATTCCTACCAGTAAATCTCCTTGCCTCGGCCGAGTGCTTCGTGTAATGGCTCTCCTAGACACAGCGCGACCTCACCCCCAATACCGGGAGAGACGAACCCCTGAAGATACGCTCACTGCCTCCATGTGGCTCGGGACTGTACCCAACTAAAACCTGTTTGCACGTCTCCTTTTAGCGTGGTAGGGTAGTAATCAAAGTACAGTGGGAACTCACACGAGACAAATGACGATCCCCAGGTCGATGAACTAACCTGTACACATGTCACCAGGGAACTGCCATCTGACATCTGGTATATGACCAACTAGCATGTTCCCGGCGAGTCCTGTCCGGTGTACTCATAACCCAATGAGCACCTGTATACATCTTAGGTGATCCAACTGACACCAATGGCTTGTGAGACCGGCCACCGCCCCTCGTCGGGGTCTCGACTGTATACACTAGTCTACTCTGGAGAATCGATGCCCTGTCTCGAAACTCTCACGACTAGGGACCATTTAAGGATATGCTTATAGACTACCAGCTCCCACATATATGATCGCCCTCATACTGCTGGTGGTCAAGCAAGAATCCTAGGGGCTCTATCAACGTGTAATAGCGACCTGTAAGGTCACCTGAAGCAGTACACGATGATAAAGGTAAACCAGATAGCATACTATCATCTCGAGTAAGACTGTCCTATCGGGATAGGTCCTCCCTCAATCATTGCAATCACGTGCTTGTGATCTAATAATTGACTCTGAGGGCACTATCTCCAACAAAGTATGCCGCGGATCATACCCACGCTATGCCACTCTGCTTAAGTCGCCTACTCCATCTACCAAGGTCGTCTTACACTCAGAAAGGTAAAACCTGGCTCTGATACCAACTTTGTCACGACCCGAAAGTACGGAACGTGACTGGCACTTGGATTACGAGACGTCTAAAGGCGTAACGTAACCTAAGTCAGCCAAAGCCCAGAAAAATCTAAACCAAAACCAAAACCAAAAGAGTGAAGGAAACCTTACATGAAAACGATTTTTGAAATCAATTAAGTTGCATTGAACCCCTTTTTAAAAAAAACATCAAAATTCCCGAAAATTTCGGCAGAGTCTCCTTTGTAAATTCTATTCCCCAAAATGGGTACAACACTATATATAAACCTGTAATCACAAAATGGCATCCCCAAGCGGGAGCTAGCTCTTCGCCCAAGGCGGATCACAACCACATGCAATATATATGTAATCTCAAGAAACAGAGCATAAAGAAATGCGAAATGTAAGAAAACACAACGTCGGCTCAAGTGAGCTCGACCCAAAAGAACCCACATATACACAAATCTCTCAGTCTCATCACTAGGTCGAATATACAAATAAGAAGTGGTAGATGGAGAATACTAGATAAAAAAATTGTACAAAAAGAGATAATAGGGCTCTCGCAACCCACCTACAAGCAATGTCGCGAGTCTGAACAAAAGAAGTCACTAATAAGATAAGCCGCCACTACTAGGCTGATGAGTCCGACCTGCAAGACACTGTGGCACAACGGGGGTGAGTTACCAGCTCGTGAGTAGAATATAACATCTAGTAAGGCTATCGTAAGAATGCACGCAAATGCGTCACAGCATGTATGTCCAGATATGATGTAATACCTCTAGTATGCATGCACATATATGCAATGTCAATACTAAATTTTTAAGTGTTTTAAATGCTATGAGTTCTGCATTCTTAACTTTCGGAAAAAAAAATATCTGTATAATAGCTAAATACCATGAAGAAATCATCTGAAACCCGTATCAAGTATCGACACCAAATATGAAAACACATCTGTCTCAATGTCTTACTGTATCAATGTCTCAATACATCGGGCTCCGTCAGTCCGGATCGGCCTATATCATCAAATCTCACGACAAGGGTCGGTATCCTCCGGATATCCGCCGCGCCAGACATTACCGGTAGGTAGTCTTCCCCTGCCAGGCTCATCGTCTACAACTCGATCTTCTTGCCCCGGGGTACTATACCGGGCCCACCATGTACCCGAGACGGTTCATTCACTCCTCGAATCGGGTCTCGAAATCCAACAGAAAACATGAAAACTCATGGTGGACGACACATACATCATGAGAAAACATCAACTTTGTTTTAAAAATATGATAATTATAAGGTTTTGTTAAATTCTTGCGGTTTTCCCCAAAATCCAGAAATCGCAGCAATACTGAAATCCTAAAGAAAATCATAATACTCAATATGTTGTATATGATAAATGTCTATAATATCAAGGTATGCGATATAATTTGTGGCTAGAAATCTATGTAAGTATGATGATAATGCGAGGTATATACATGCTATGCGATTTCATATATCATGTATGATGCAAGTGGAGATACTAAGCTAAACCGGTTCTATGGTGCACGTGGCATGGCAATTACCAAAGGCGTGTGTGTCACATGAATAGTGCGCGTGCAACAGGAGCCAATGGTAATGGTGTTCGTGTCCTATGAAGTGATATCGGACATGTGTATATGAATATCATGCAATCTAGCTGACGATTAGCTATAAGGGTATGCAATGTGAATGAGGGGGTAAGCTAACTAACAATGCAAATCTTGCAAGAAATAAAGTAATCCTAACTAGGGGGCGCTTCGCGCCATCCAGACGATCCCCCCATAGTTGAATACATCTACTCACCTGAAAGCCCCGCTAATCCGATCCGACCACCGCCTTGCCTTTGCGCACCGCGTCCGATGTTTCCGCGAACGATCCTAGAATTGCATAACACACAATGTAAGACTACAGATTCCTGAAATGACGCAACTCACAATATGAAAAGATCGACGCTCTCGAATTAATCACAACGTGCACTCGGTGCGCGGAAAACACACGAAAATCGCTAAAATCTTAACTAAAATCGTCGTTTCGGGGCAATCGCCAAAACTAAAACCCGACTAGACAAAACCCCGCATTCGCGCACACTAATAGTCGTATGGGATGCTAATTGTATCGTCAATATACCGCAATTTGGTCACCTCCTAATTTTTAGGAAAATCTAGTAAGCAAAAAAAAGATTTCAACTTAGATACAAACATCGCGGATTAACGGTATATTAATCACAATCAAGCACAAACACCCAACACTACTACTAGATAACCACTACTCTAATTTAATCTATTAACAACACTTCAAACCCTAATTACAAAAGCAACCATTTTTCTTAAATTCCAAAAATAAGAAATTATAACCAATTTTCACACTTCAAATTTCTAATTTATCATATTTAAACTACAATTTAACACTTAGATTAGAATTTTCACCTCACAAGTTGTGAACCCTAGCATGCACTAGCCTCCAAAGATGGCTTCATTGCACTAAGATTCAAGCTAGAGTAGCCAAGGAGAAAGGATAAGGAATTTGCTTAAGCTTGAAGATTTTTGTGTAGATTTCTTGGATTTATTATTTTTTTTTGATGAAATCTTGATGAAATGAGATGAGGAATGAGTGGAAATTTCTTGGGGAAATTCTCTGCAGTAAGGTCAGATCGAAGAGGGAAGGGGAGATGAGTGGAGGAATGTGGAAATTTCTAGGCCTAAACACATCATTCAAATCAAGTTAATGCATTCACTTTAATTTTTTTCACTAAACCCCCTTTGTAAAGTTTCTATTTCCAACCAAGTGGGAAAAACGGAGATGGGAATCCTGCAGTTCGAAAATGAAGGGGGAAGAGTGGGGTTTGTGTTGAAGAGTGTAGTATTTTTTCTTTATAACAATAAAGCCCCTCAAGTTCATAATACATGAAACAACATTCCTAGCTAAAATTTCATTTTAAACTATAGAAACAACTAGAATTGTAATGACTTGGTAAAATTTTTGTTAACACTAAATTTAGTTTATTATGGTTCCTAATTATGTAATTTACCCAATTAAATTTGTATTTATCACTAATTAAATATATTTTTAAAAGCTTAAAATAATTATAAAAATAATTAATTAAGGAATTTTTTTTTATTAACTAGAAATTTTTAAGTGACATTTTAGTGACCAGTTTATAGTAATATCTTATTTAAATTTTGTATAATTAGGTCTATAATGAAAAAAATACCTATTTTGACTTTTTACGGAAAAGACTGCAATTTTTGCCGGTTACCGAAAAACTGCCTAAACGATTTTCGAAGCGTTACACGAAGATTCGGGAGGGTTTCCAGTTCGTTTCGACTCCCGGATTGGCTTAAAATGATTGGTTTTGAAACTTTAGCTTACTGAATTTTTCAAGTGTTGGAAAAATTAGTTTAGTTTGCTAATTGCATGCGGAATTCTAATGTCGCGGTTGCTATACAAACTTTGTAACGTGTGATACAATTATTAGAATCTGGATTGATTAGTTTTATGAAAATTAGTTAGTGCATTGTAAAGCTAGCCGTTTAGTCTCAATTGATCGATTGCAACGAAGTTTTGATTCGGATAAAAACTCCGTCGCAATTGCGTATTGTACGTGATTATTAAGTCGGGAATCTTGTTGAATTATCCAACAACCAATTGAAAAGAGTTTTCAATTTGAGACTAAAATGCAAGTTTTACATGTTACGCATGAAATCCGGAATATGAGATATTCCGGGTTTATGATATCTAAGGATATTGCGGATTCTAATCTTTGTAGTTTTCTGTTTCTTTTCTGCGACCGTAAGTGTAATATGTGGGGTATCCCAATCTCGTTGCTATATGTCAACAAGTTTTAGGGAAACACATATTTGCTTACGTAGATGATATGTGATATCATGTGTTGCTGTTGATATGATTTATTGGATCGTCATGAAAGAATAGCTTGGGGTTTTTATGTGAGATGAGGGTTTTATTTTCATTCATGTAAAATCTGTATGTAATATTCTTTTATTGGGGAATTTCCGGGTTAAGGATGATGTCACCACTATTTTATTTTATTTACTTTTTCTCATTAGGATAGACCCAAGGCGGGGAGCACAAGTAACCGGGTTCTAGAGTTCAGTGGGAGACCATCTCAAGGAGTTGAGACCGGCTCTCCTAACTCTAGAATTGGCAGGGTTACTTGCCGCCCTCGTAGGTGTCTACGGATGTGGGTTTGGCTATTCATCACAACTGTGGAATCCGTGTTTTACATTATTGGCTAAATTTAAAACACGGACATCCTACTATATCCAATATTTCATATGTTGCTTCTGCTGCTTGATTCTGTGATGTTGATCATATAACTGCGTGAGACGAATGTAATATTATATATATGATATATAAAAAACATTGCTTATGTTTTGCACCCGCGCTAGTCTAGCCCTCGCTCTGCCGGTAGTTGTAAGTCGATGTCGCGCACCCCACGTGTTCGCGAGGAGGCAGAATTTACAAAAAATGATTTTTACGGGCTTCGCAACACCAACTAGAACCAAGAATCGACCATAAACCCTAGCTAGCAAACAACAAGAGATTTAACTACTCGGAAAGAATGTTATACCTCATGATACAAGTCCTTCGGGTCTTCTCCACTTTCCTCCTCATCATCGTAGGCTCCAAGGATCGATCCGTATCGTAGCTTCCTCGTCGGCTTCTTCGAGTCAAAGACGATCCACCCGAGAGTCTATAGTCCGAGCTTCAACCTCAAAACCGAGGTAACTAGGGCAACAAGATTTCTAAACTTGATGGCCTAGGTGATGTAGAGAAGGAAAATGGATTTATTTGTCTCTTGAAACCCTAGTTTACTCAACTCATGAGACCTTAAGGGTTTTAGTTGTGAGGAAGAAGAAGAGAGCTAACATGAGGAAAGAGAAAATGGTTTTTGATAATGATAATAGAAAATGTGATAGCTCACTTGATTTGACCACAAGCATGGCAAGAAAATATCTCACCCAAAATATCTAGGGCCACAAAATATCTCACAAGAAATATCTGGTAAAAGAGTAAAACCAAGTCAAATGGTCGAACCAAGTTAAGTAGTCAAAACAAGTAGCCATACTACAATTATCATTTACAAATATAACAAATACTTTCCTCTAGCTCATAATTGTTTTAATCAAGTCAATGGTCAAAACCCTAATTAGGTGTCTCCTTCTATGCCCCTCTCATCCGTATATACATACCCGCATCCGTGTTCCGAGAAACACGAATACAAAGAGACGAAACCGATCCATCAATATACTAGGATCCGGCTTAAACCAAAGCCTACTAGTATTATCCGCCTGAACATCATACGCGCACAAGTGCACGTACGTGATCGAAGCCCTGCAGTAAAACCATACGGTCTCTACACCTTTTGCCCGGTGCAGGGAAACTCTCTATGTGGGGCTCTAAAGAGTCGACACAACGCTGGCAGTGGGTTTAACTACAGGCCGCAAGCGGTACTAGCTGCACGTAACGGTCCCCAGGTAGATGTCGATAAGAAGGCCGATGAGGAAAACCCATCCGAACTCCTACTGAGTCTGAATGTGACAATCTCTGTACAGTCCGGTCTGCTTGTCTAAGAGTATCGCATATCGGGCCTAGTGGGTGGTAATCATCAAACCCCTAATAGCGCAATAAGTCATGCCAGAGTGTATCCCAAAACACCCTGAGAAACTACTGAAATACCTACCAGTAAATCTCGCTTGCCCTGGCTAGGGACTTTGTGTAATGGCTCTCCGAACACAGCACAATATCAACCCCCAATACTGCGAGAGACGGATCTTATCTAACCGCCACTGCCTCCAAGTGCTTCGGGACTGCACCCAACTACTACCTGTTTGCACGACTCCTTTGAGCAGTGTCAAGTCGATGGACTAAGCTATACTCATGTCACCTAGGAACTCCTACCCAACGATAGATATAATACCAACAAACAGTTCCCGACGAGTCCTGTCCAGTGTACTTATTGGGTTACGGCAGAATCCCGGCCATCTGTCATGACCCGAAATATTAACTCGTGACTAGCACTTAAATCACGCAATGTTTAAAGGCGTAACGTAATTCAAGTAAGCCGAAACCCAGAGATCTAAACCTTTTTAAGAAAATAAAGGATGTGAAGTTTTGAAATAAAGGTATAATGAAATCAAGTTTTCTTAAATGCATAGAAAAGGAACATGAATAATACAAGTGAAATTTACTAGTTTGAAAACATATTTCGTCTTTTGAAAATTTGGGCAGCACCTCCTTTGTATATTTTGATCCAAAACCACAATACATAACAAGAATAATGGCATCCCCAAGCGGGAGCTAGCTCTTCGCCAAACGGCGGATCACAACCACGCAAGACAGTATAAATAAGTATACGATGCCCAACGGCAAAGTTCACCACAAAAGATAAAATAAATAAGCAAGACATCAAACTACAAGTAGCGGAAAACCCCTCGCTCTAAGTCTCGCAACCATAATCTCACTAAGTCTCATTACTTACACAATTTACAAATTTTGATTGATGGAGTTAACTAGATACAATATGAAAAATAGATACAAGAGTGGGTATGATACAAATGTCCCACCTACCAATGCAAAACACCCGAATGCAACTGTGTGCCAGTGAAGCCGCTACTGATCCAAGCGGTCAACCTGTAAGAACTGTGGCACAACGGGGGTGAGTTGCCAATTTGTGAGTAGAAAAATATCAACAGATAGAAATCGAATAAACAACGACTCCTAGGTCAACTATATCATGAAGGTAATACTATGATATCTAGGGTGACCGGGTCATCATATGTGCCAACAATCTAATCAATGTATATATGCATGTGGATCTCGTCCAACCATATAATCAATGTCTGTACGCACGTAAATATCATAAAAAAGTGTACATGAAAGTTTGAAGATGCAAATCAACGGTGTCCCTCACGACACATCAAAATCATGGAACCTGGGTGTCCAAAATTGACACCCGAAAACATCATGAAACCCGTGTCCAGTATCGATACGTAAATCCTCATATCTTAGGCTCCGTCAGTCCGGATCGGCCCATACCATCTTTCGACTCCGGTCGGTATCCTCCGGATATCCACCGAGCCCAAATTCTATCACCGGTAGGTAGTGCTCCCGTGTCAGGCTCATCGTCATCCACACAAAATCTCTCTCTCGCCCCGGGGTACCATACCGGGTCCACCATGTACCCGCAAACGGAATCATCCGCCTCCTCGAATCGGGTTTCACATGTCACTCTCAGAACCGAGAAAACACATGGTGGACGCACTGAAATATCATATCAAGAGAAACCGGATTTTTAAAACAGTACATACTTTCTTTTGAAATAGCCACGGTTCTCAAATCTAGAAATCTCATGAAAACATTATATCTCAATGCGTAAAATCATAAGGCATGATGTATGCGACATATAATAAAATGTAAGCATATCCGAATATCATGCAATATGGAACAGTAATATGACATATTAAGGGAAAACCGCTCCTTTAAAATGATTCCAGTTTTTAAATATATCCTGCGATTCCCAACTTCTCCAAAGTCAAACGCAACATCGTCTATATATGTGCAATAAGTATGTATGTAGGCATGGATGCACAAAGATATACGTACGCAAGTATGAGTGTACAATATGTATGTCATGATGCAACAACCCTACTGTGTAGTGACATGGAAATTATCGATGATGAAGTGTGTGAGCAGGAAAATCTGTGTACGTGTAACATACGCATCATCGATAATGGTGCAGGTGTACTAGCACAGGTATAAGCAAGGCAATGAGAATAATATGAATCCAGCATAAGGTAGATCATATGCAAATGCTGACGGGTATACGTATCTAACATGACCGAGTCGGTGAATCTATCAATCGGCACCTAGCCACACAACGTCATGTACGGTATAATCCATCGTATGACATCCTCAAGTGAAGGGCATGGATCAATCATCAAGTCAAACTCATCACGCACGGAAAAATCATCGTACGACGGCATTAAGCTATCAGGGATCCTATCATCCTATAAGACGAGGAGGGTACGGACCTAACGTCCCGTATGGCTATCACCCGCTATTCACAACATATAAATATCTCTATATACCTATGTCCCAGGTCACATCCGCAATAATCTCATATCAGGGGACCGGCAGGGTATAACTCATCTCAATCGACTCGCATCCGTATACTGACATATCACCAAGTTATCATATCATATCGTACATTCTTTTCATCAAATTTATCTCCCACATCGAATCAATTCTACATAACCATTCAATCTTACTATAAGTATAAGTATCTAATCTAACATACACAACCGAACCATACAAACAGTTTTTGAAAGATGCGAATCGTAGTTTTGAAAGTAGGAGCTACGGTGTTTTTAAAGAAAAGATATCATTTGAAAATCCGTTACGTCCCTCAAGGTATCTGTTTAAAAGATGCATATGATTTTTCAGTTTGGAAATAGGCATGGTTCGGATTGACACATCTACGTCGACTACCTAGTCCTATAGTACCCTAAACGGCAATATCATCAAATCTCATCCTCAAGTCCCGTCATCACATATTAGCCGCATCATATCACTTCCAACTATCCTTAGTTTTCTAATATGGTCCTCTAATTACCATTTTACTCTATCTATAGTTTTCCATTTAAGGTTTCATTAACCATAAACTATATATAAATCGGTTTCCATCAAGTGTGCGGGGGTGCTATACTCCATCCACCTGACTTCCCCCGTAGATATAGATCTACTCACCTTGGCCTTCACTTATCGAAGTCGATGATGCCATGCTCCGTCACCTCGGAATCTATGTGAGGGTACCTACAATAATAAACAATCGCAATGCGTATTGAAATCAAGGCGGAAAACCAAAACGGCACACGTTTCGCTCATAGGTTAAAACCTATAGCCTAGCATGTAAAACACGACCAATAACCCTGGTCGTTGATGTCCAAATGCCACATGATGGAAACACAATACCAAATACCAAATTCAAATTCATTAAAAGCCGCAAAACAATTTCAGAAACTAAGTACAACACTCCCAGATTTTCCCCAGGTGACAATTAGCCAATTTTGCATACAGGAGGGGTCTAATTTATTGTAAACGGATCCATGGACGAAACCTGGGACCCTAATTCCCTGCTCTGGCCGCAAATTGCGGCCAGAATGGATATAATTGCGGCCTGAGTTGGGGGTTGGGGCTCGGGTCATCAGGGTACACTCCAGGTTGCCTGCACGACTCCTAGTATTCGCTAAATAATTTTTAGTGTCACCGGGTTACTCCAGATTCCCATATACCCTCACAATTCAACACAAAACCGACATAATCAATTTCTAATTCCATATTCTGGTTTCTATACTCAAACCCAGGTCTTAAACAGCTACTCAACAGCCACTCAATCATCACCAATCCACAATTTCACACAAACCCTCACTAGGATTTTCCAAGTTCACAAATCCACATCTTAAACCCATTTCTAACTAACTAGAATATAAAGAAACTTAAAACTATCTAAATGGTAGAAATTATACCTCATGGATGCAACTCAAGAAATACCCTAGCTCCTGAAGGTTGTCAAAATCTAACTTTTCTTGGTCCAATGTATAGAGGAGAAGGAGGTGATCAATTTTAATGCAAGGGGTTTATGGTTTTGATGGATATTTTGAGATGATATCATGGGGTGAAGGTGGAGGGAAGTGAGGAAGAAGATGGAGAAGAAAATGATGGGGGAGGTGAAAATGAGGCATCCCCTCTCTCTCTCCTCTTTTATTCTCACCCACTCTTTCATCTATTTACCCTTTTATCATTTTCTCTTTTCTTTTCTCTTTTCTTTTAAAACCAAACCATAAAATACCCAAAAAAACCACAAGAAAACAACATGTAACCAAAATGCAATATGACATGGTGCACTAGCCAGGAAAAACTGTGGAAACACGGATTTGGCTTAATCGCGATTAGCAGTGCACTAATCGGGTTTTATCGAGACTGCATATAAAAAATTTAAAAATGCCAAATCATTTAAATTTACTATTAAATGAATAAATCATTTTAATTTCCATTTATTTCACAATTATTGGTATATATTTATACCCTTTTTCGAAAACCCCAATTCCGGAAATCGGGCAGTTTTCGGGAAATATATTATTTTAATATTGAATTCCGAAAATAATTTTTTATATTTTCTGAAATGTTACAATCTTCCCCCCTTAAATAAATTCGTTCCCCGAATTTAAATTTAAACCCCCCAAAATCTAAAATATTTCAATAATCAGCTCAAATCAAAAATCACGGTAGATGCAGAAACAACACAGCGCGTCAAGTGCGTATGAAAACGAGTACAAAACTCAAAATTGAACTCCGTCAAGCGTCACGCAAATCATTGGATTTGCACGCATATTCTCGGAGTTACAATAGAGATACAGATCTCGAAATCCACTACTGAAATCCAATATACACTGGTCAAATACTATAATACGTGTATAGTACGCATCCTTGAAAAACTTTCAAGAACTAAATAAAACTCATGCAAAAATGTTTCTAAATCGCCGCGTGAATGCGTAGCTCACGACATAAGTGACGGACGTTCATTTTAAAATAATAATATATATCAATATATGTTTTCCTAAATACACGTTCCGTCGTTTTCAAAATATCCCAAAAGGTTTTTCTTTATAAACGTTCATGTCGCTCACGGACACGTAGGAAATAACGAGACTATAGCTCTTTTTCAAAAACCTTTTGGTAAACTTTTAATGCATGTAGAATACTCAGGTACTGTCCTCGGATAAGTCATGTTCGGCTCCTACATAACATAGTGCCCATCATGAAAACAAAGTGCTCAAAAGCAAAATCAGCCTCAAAAGGCCTATCTAACCATCACGTGCGTCTGGTGCGCACGGAAATCAAATCCAAATAAACGTGCCACAACATGCATAAAAGCAAAACTAAGTGCAACGGGGGTGCACGAAAACATCTGTTCAATGCAACGGGTGTGCATGAAAATAATATCAAGTGCACCTAGAGTGCACGAAAATCTCAATCCAGTGCAACTAACGTGCACGAATAAAAATCCCAAATCGAGTGCATCCGGTATGCACAAAATCCAAAATCAAGTGCCTATATGCGCAAAAATCCAACCCAAGCGCGTCGGGCCTGTAAAAGCATATAGTGCAGTAGCATGCACGAAAACGAACGGCAAGTGCCAACGCGCACGAAAACACAAATCGGATAACACAAATTCTCATAGACATAAATCGGTGCAGCAATGTACGGAGTATAAATCTAGCGCAACCAATGCGCAAAACATAAATCCGGTGCATCCAGGACACGAAACACAGTGCATAAATGCATAAATACAAATCTGGTGCATCAAGTGCACGAAATACAAATACGGTGCATCCAGTGCACGAAATACAAATCCAGTGCATTCAGTGCACGAAATATCGATCAGTAACTCAAATGCATAAACAGCAACACCGAGTGTACTAAGGTGTGTAAAATTATAAACGTGTGCAACTGTGTGCACAAAATACATATCAATGCACTACAAGCACATATAAGCTATACCGAGTGCAAAAATTAAATCGAGTGCGTACCACACGCATAAAAATCATATCAACTGTATGAAATCCACGAAATCATACACATGTACAGCCAAGGCACAAAACCGATATCAAGTGCAATAAATATGCACATAATATAAATATCCAGTAGGTGCAGCCATGGTGCATGAAATCAATATCATAAAGCTCAATCATCAAAACTCAAATCCAAGCGATATAAGCATGATACTCGGATCACAAACGCAAATCGCAATAAATGAAATCGAGGTACACCTCCTACAATGTCGAAGAATAAATCGATGCGCCCAAAACTAGCAGAGCAAGAACATCCGCTTGTCTCCTACTCACGGTCTGGCGTCCTTTGTCTCTAGTTCCTTATCTTCTCTGTGGATTACCAATCTCGCAATCCATCGGCTCATCGGCCCTGTCAGGTGTGCTAACGGGGACGATTCCGTCCTGGCACTCCTCTGGTCATCTCTCAGTCAATCATCACGACTACTCGTAAAGCAGCACGTTACTGGCGTCGGCCTCTGGCCCTCTGAATACTCGCGACACAACTGATCCTGGGTGCAAATCTCATTGCAGCAGTTTCCTTGAAGGAATCCTGCTCAAGGTCTCTTCCGATCTCGTCTATGCCGAACTGTACGGAGGATGGTACTCTCACATAATCTTTTCTCACTTTCTGGACATCTGCATTCTCGCCACAACATTTCCTCGGGAATTGGCCGTATCCCAACGCCTCTGTATGCATATCAGATCTCTAATCTCGACGGGGAGTAGCAACAGCTCATCAGCATCTCACATGAACCTTTGGCTCCACTCATCTTTATCATCGTCCACTTCGACGTCACGTCTTGCTGTCTGCGTACTGCTACTGTTCTCGGCCATGGTCAATCCGAAGTCTCTCACACGGACTCGAAATCGCGTACTCTGTATCTTCATCACTCTGTAGAAGATATCTGGCCGAACACGTCCTCGGGAACTCGTCCTAACCATCAGAGAAATACTCAATACTCGCCCGTCCTCGATCAACTCCCAACGCATCTGGGTGAGGTCCTCAATCCAAAGCTGGTCAGCTTGATGATCTCTTATCACATGATATCTGGACGACGTCAAAATTTTCGATCGAGTCATCGAGGACCCAAAATTTCCCGAAGGCTCAACACCTGAGCACAGTCTAAAAATATCTGGTACATACCACAGTACCTCTGGACCAGCCGTAGAAGGGCAAACCCAAGCCTCACTGATGGCACTGATAAACTGCTGTAAACCCTAAGGTTCAAAAGCGGTTCCATGGTCATCATGTCGAGTTAGGGTTTCATTCTTCTAGAGGGTCCACAGAATTACCTGCATGTTCCTCCGAACACTTTAAACTTGGGAAAAATGGGTTTCTGACACTCGCTCAAACTTTTTAGCTTCGCCTAGCCGACCTGCGAATACCCTCCGTCCGCACGCTAAACAATGCCTCAATTCTCCAGGAAAGGCAATACATCGGCGGTCATCTCTGGATCGGTCTGCTCTAGATCTGAGTAAGACTCTCCACACTAAAAATCTTCAACTCAACTGGTCCTGCGTCGGCGCATCAATCTGACGAATCACCTTCGTCTCTCAACTCGGGATAGACTAGCTATCATCTGTCGCATCTCTGCCTGAAAGCTCCAGCGATCTCAGCTCGTAAGCTCTGGAAGCGACATCCAATCAATCTCAGCAACAGCTGGGTCATCTGTCTGCACGGTAGGCAATATTATAATCTCTGAGGTATGCTGTACATCAACAGTCCTCTTACAACTGGCAGCTCTAACAATGGCCCGATCATCCAGTGTAAAACCAAGCACTCGCCTCCACAAGAGGTTACAACATAAATACTAACTCGAGACGTTCCCATGTCACCAGAAACCACAATGGTCAATCCTCATACCAGACGATCTCGTCCTGACCGCAACACTACCAGCAGCTCAATCTGCGCTCAAACCATAGTGACAGGAACCTCAATCGAGTATCGAAGAAAGCTAATCAACTGCATGAAAGGAAACGACAGATCCAGAATGCATACATGATTATTAGAAGGAACAACATCAATGAGAGTATGATCATAGAAACGAATAGAATCGAAGATCTCAAAATATATACATCTTAAGGTTTCTTAAGTGGAGTATTGTAACGTTTTGAAAATCGTTTCGGTGAAATTTCGGAAAATCGGTAAAATAAGGGGGTTTCTGTAAAAAGTCAAAATACAAATATCTTTATTATAAAATTAAATATACATATTCTAGCTATGTAATTGCTAGTATTTGGTGTTTATTGAGCCACTGGTGAAATTTCAAATTTTCTGAAAATTTTTCTGAAATTAATTATTTTAATATTATTTTAAGCCGTCACTAATACATTTAATTAGGTAAAATTACAAATTGGAATGGGTTGATACAAATTTTATAATTCATGACACACTAAACTGATATGTAAAATATTATTTCTGAAACGAAATCGTTTGCCAAAACGGTTTAGAAAATATTGAAGAAAAGAGGCTTATTTGGTGAAATTAGTGTAAATGGTTTTGGGGGTATAATATTTATCTTTTTTTTCCACACCCACACTCACACCCCACCTTTTTCCTCCCCTCCTTGGCTGAATTTTCAGCAGCCGCATTCCCCCCATGTCCCCACTTCTTTTGATAAAAAGAAATGAATAGAATAAAGAGAGAAGGAATAGATATATGGGTATTGGTTTGACTTTGACAATACCACACATTTTCTCCACCTCACTCTCTCTCCTCCCTCACCCCCTTCCATTTCTGGCGGAAATATGTAGGTCCCAACAGCAGCCCCCGCCCTTTCCTCTTCTCCTCTCTTTTTCCATCAAAAAATTGTCAAAAATCAAAGTAAAACCTCACCGAAATCAAAATCCAACTCCTACCCATTTCTCATTTGCCTATCTAACATGGATCTAGGGAACAAGATTTCAATTTGGGAGGCTATGTGAGCTTGTGGATCTTCAAATGTTTTTGGGTATAAATTCTAAACCTTTTGCTTAATTTGTTAGCTAATTTCTTAAAGACAATTTATTTAAGTGTTAATTAAGCTTTAGTTGCAAGTTTGGAAATTCTAGAATTGGGTATGGATCAAGTTAGGGTTTTATATCATTTGATCATGGTTTAAGTGTATAATTTAACATATTATGGCATGTAAAATCTTACCCACTAACTAGTTTGCTAATTATTATTTTAAAATTTTACTAATTAAGCTATTTTGCTAACTAAGGTTTTTGGAAAATTCTTAAATGCTTTAGATTAAATATAATTAAAGTTTCATGTCATTATTAATATTATAATGAATGGTTTAATGCCTTTGGACCATGTAAAACCAAGCGTACTTGTTGTTTTGTGCATTTTCACTCGAAATTGTTAAAATTAGATAAATTGCAAAACTAGAATTTTTAGTTTTATAAGAATTGATGAGATTAAATTTGTAAAATTGATTGTATGATTTATTTAAGATGTTTAACAAGAATTACGGCACTAGATTTGTTTAAACGTCGAGTTTTGTACTAAAACGGGTAATTTTGCTTGCTAGATTTTCGGAAAAATGGCTTTTAAAGTGAGTTTGGGGTTTTTGTGAATTTTAACCTATTTTATATTATAATTAGTGTTCGTGAATGTGCAAATGAGTGTGTTTAGGTTTTTCTCGCTGGTTTGACGTTTGTACATCGACATCGAGGGTTGGTTTGGCTATTCTTGCATGCGTAGGCGATAGGTTTTGACCTATGCGTGATACGCGTGCCGATTTGATTTTCGTATACCGTTTCGATTTCGAATTTGGTTTTAATGCGATACGGTGCGTTATGATATGTAGGTACCCCATGTGGACTTCGAGACGACAAGCAAGCGCGTGGCGATGTCGGCACCGGCTAGCGAGGATCAGGTGAGTAGATTTATATCTACGGGGAGAAGTCGGGTGGATGGCGTATAGCACCCCCGCAGTTCGTGGTGATCTATACGAATACGTATACACACATATATTTTGATTATATATTGGTGAGTTTATCGATGATAAAGATAAATTTTAGGTGTGATTGGATAGGTTTAGTGTTGCGAAACCCTAGGATAGTGGTTGCACCACACATACACCCACCCACCCATACTTGCATACATTCTTCTTTAATTTGTACTTATACGGGAATATGTATTTATGTGTTCACATGGGTATGGGACTATGTGTTCATATACTGGATTTGAGGATAGTGTTTGGGTTTTGAGGTGAGTCGATGAGATTGATTGGAGACCGTGAGATCGGTGATATAGCAGGATTCGTATTTGAGATACGTCCTGATGTTATAGCGGATCTTGGGACGACGATACATGTGAGTAGTGTTATACATTGAATGGTTGACATGTGATCATGATATGAGATAAGATATGTTAAGATATTCATAATAGGTCGCATTAGGCGATGTATACCTCTTTATGACGATAATTGATGATGATATCGGTTTGTATGAGGCTGTAGATCAGCAGTCAGATCATGATTAGATTGATGATATTAGTATTGTATTAGACGTAGATCAATACCCCGGATTATGATCTTTGATAAAGAGGATACCAAATGATTAAATTGATGAATGTGATGCTGACCTGTACCCAGATTTGGGGATGCCGTACGATAGATTTACGTACGAGCTATATATTGATGTTTGATCCGCAATCTTGACTTGGGAATTGTTAGTTGTATGTATTCCCTAGAGGCCATTACTGTACATTGGATGTATATTGTAGTGGATGCTGGGACATATATTAGGAGGACTTTCTTGCTCGACATGATAGTATGCTATCTGGTTGATCTTTACCTTAACGTGTACACTCATTGTCTCCCTGTTACATGTTGGTAAAGCCCTTAGGATGTGTACTTGACTACCTGGACTATGATGCGGATCATACTAGTGGGGACATGGTAGTCCATAAGTACATCCTTCACAGTCCCTAGTCGTGGGTATATCGAGACGGGGCATCGATATACCAGAGTAGACTAGCGTATACCTTCTCGACCCATACAGATGGGCGATGGATGATCCCATATCCATTGGTGTTTGACATCAGAGATGATATACGGGTGCTCAGTGTAGACTGGGTACACTGGACGGACTCGCCGAGAACTCCCAGATGGTATTATACCTTACGTCAGATGGCAGTTCTCTGGTGACACTGGTACAGAGTAGTCTGTTGACCCGAGATCGTCATAGAGTCTTGTGTGGTTCCCACTGTGCTTTGATTTCCACCTTACCACGTCCAAGAGGGCGTGCAAAACGGTGGTTTTTGGGTACAGTCCCGAGTCACATGGAGGCAATGAGCGATAGGAGGGGATTCGTCTCTCCCGGTATAGGGGGTTGATGTTGCGCTGTGTTCGATTGGCTATAACCGGAAATCCCTGACCAGGGTTGCTGAGATTTACTGGTAAGTGTTACCAGTAGTTTCTCGAATTGTTATAGACCTCATATCGACACGACTTATCGAGCTATTGGGGTCTGACGTTTACCACCCCTAGGCGAGATATGCGACATATCAGACGATCAGACCGGACTGTACGGTAAGTGTTGCTGGTTGGATTCACAGGAGTGTGAGCGGGCTTGCTCGTCGATCTTCTGATCGCTCAATACCCGGGTGGCCGTTACGTTTAGCAGACCGCTTGCGGCTTGTGGGTGTTTGATATGATCATCACCTGCTGCCGGCGTATTGACGAGTCTTTAGAGTCCTACACAGAGGTTTCCTGGCTCAAGCGAAACGAAATAGGAGCGTATATGAGATATGTGCGGGACCGAGAATAATGCGTGTATGTGATACCGTATTCCATTCTCGCGATGAATGTATCGAATGGTTGTATGCAATATAACCTAGTTATCGAATCGAGGATTGATTCGATAAAACGATACATTGGATATTAGTCGGTCTTATGCGATATGACCGGATCGTTAAATCAAATGTTGATTTGATGATTTAATGCATAATTATATATTTGATATATTACTTTGCATTAACTAGTATTGGTTCACTTTTAAATGGATTTTCTCACTTGGATTGCGCACATTGTATATGTGATATACTTTTGTACACAAGTTTGTATCATGTTTGATGATACATGCTCACTAGGGTTTGTGTAAAGATTAAACCATGGTTGTGAAATGGTTAGGGTTTTCCTTTTGTTTTCTTATTCATTTATTTATCTATTTATTCTTTTTGGAAAAATATTTAGCATAAAGATAAATGGTGGCTTTCTTTGGAAGGATATTGAAGCTTCATGATGCTTTGACTAAGTCACCATTTTGTCTCATGCTTAACCCTAACCATTCCCACTAACCATGATTTATTCTCTACACTTGACCATGGTTTGGTTATGATAAGTATTCTTTTATTTTTCTTTTTGGAATTAACTTATCATAACTTTTCTTCATCTTCTTCATCTTCAAGATGAAGAAGCTTGCCTCCATCAATGGCAATTAGTGAAAAAGAGTGAGAAATCCAACTCTAAAGTGAACCCACTTCCTATTTCTTCAACCTCTACCTCTTGCCAAGTAGTAGAGTGTATTTTCTTCACAAGTTTCATGACTTGGTGAAGTTGGAGCTTGATCTAGCGATGCCTCGACGTAGATCTTCTTCGGCATCGTCGTCGATGATCTAGCCCGCTTTTTCTCCGATGAAGCCGACGCTAGAGCCCAAGATCCGTTTTGGACAGCGAGGAGACTTCATTGCGGAGCTATGGAGGTGGAGGACCGGATCTACAAAGGTTGTATTTCCGTTCTTTTAGTTTAGTTGTAAACTAGTTTCATTTGTCGCCTAAACTTCTAGCCAACGATCTGTATTAGGGTTTCTCGGCACCTCTAATTTTTGAAATTGGCATGGTTGATGCCTTGTGAGATCTCTTGAGAGTGCCTAGGAACCCTACAGTGGTATCAGAGCCTAGCTAGAGCCTTAGGCGATGCTCTGACGGAGTTAGAACTCCGATCGAACCGAAACCCCAATTCAAAACGGCTCTCTGGACATTTTCTGATTTTGTGGAATTTTGAGGATTAAAAATATGCAGAAAACTAAGCAGGAAGTCCTAAGAATTACTGTGAAGCCCGACCACCTGAATCGATGGAGGCGCGGCGGAACCGCGGCAATAGCATGCCTATTGCGGTGGTTCCGCGGCCACTTGGTCTCTTCATACAATTTTTCCTGCACAGTAATTCTTATATTGTGTTGCTATATTTTCTGGGAATTTTTAATCTAAATTCAAGAGTTTTATTTTCTGGGGTTGTTTTGGGGATTCGGTGTTTCGATCGGAGTATCTGATTTTGTCTATGTGGCTTTCCGGGCAATTATTGAATATGTTAAAAAGTTCGACCGGATATAAATACCCACTTTTTCTCCTGTCGGGAAATTTCCAAGTGTTGGATTTTTCCGTAGTTTAAAGACGTTCTAAGTAGTGCAAGTAACGCGATGGTCCCTCTAGAAGACAACAAACCTTAACTCGATTATGTGACCGTCTTGAAATGCCCTTTGAACCTTCGGGTTTGGGGCAGTACGGCGTGCCACATGTGAGGCGTTGGCTTGACCCTTCTACGGCTGGACCGTTGGTACTGAGGCACGAAGTGAATGTCTTTGAACTTGTTTCATGTGTTGAGCTGTTCCGGGAAAACTTGGGTGTTCGAATGTTCGATCGGAAAGTTTAACATTTTCTATTTATCTGGAAAGGGATACAATAATTGGAATTCACAATAAGTTATGAGATAACTGAATGAATGTTATAAATCTAGCGGTTTAGTCTCACTTGATCGGTTGCCACGGAATTTTGATGTGATCAAAAGTCCGTCGCAATCACGTAGCGTACGCGGATACTCGCCGGGTAAACTTAATAGACAGCCTCACTCCATAGCCCCGACCAAGTGACTGTAGGAAAACCCCGTCGCCGAAAGCATCCGTCCGGGTGCTCGCGGTAGCGGTGTTCCGCCTTGGTGCACTTCGTCGACGGTATCAGGGGTACAGCCGTCTACTGAAGTTTGCGACGAGCATTCGATCAGGATGTCGGGAATCTTATTGAATTGCCCGACTTGATATTGAAAAGAGTTTTCGATTTTGAGACTAAAATGCGGGGTTTATAATTGTTAGGCATGCGATGTCTAAGGAATTCATTGGATTAGGCATGTGATGTCTAAGGAGATTGCGGATTCCAAGTGTTGTAGTTTTACACTTTCTTTTCTGTGACCGTAAGTGTAATATGTGATATCGCCGGTTTCGTTGCTATATGCCAACGACAATTGGGATGCGCATATTTACTTACGTTGATGACATGTGATGTTATATGTTGCTGGATATGTTATATTGGATCGTCGTGTTTGAATAGCCAGGGGTTTTTATGTGAGATGAGTGTTTTTCATTTTCATTCATGTAAAAACTTGTATGTAATATTCTTTTATTGGGGCACTTCCAGGTTGCGGAAGATGTCACCCTTTGTATATTATTTACTTTTCCGCACTAGGATAGACCCAAGGAGGGGAGCACAAGTAACCGGGTTCTAGGGTCCAGTGGGAGACCAACTCGAGGAGTCGAGTCCGGGTCTCCTAACTCTAGAATTAGTAGGGTTGCTTGCCGCTCTCATAGGGGTCTAGGGGTGTGGGATTGGCTATTCATCACGACCGTGGAATCCGTGTTTTATACTGGCTCGTATTGAAAACTCGGACGTCCTAGTATATCCAATATTTCATATGTTTCTTCTGCTGCGATATCTGTGATGTGATCATGTGATGTTCTGTGATAGATACAGTATATAGTATATATGATATATTATATAGGCGTTACTTATGTTTTACACCCGTGCTAGCCCTGCCCCGCTCTGTCGTTAGTTACCTAACATAACGGTGCACGAAGGGACATCGAGGCGAATGCGGATGGCATAAGTGTACGTCGTATTTACCTGTGATGTTTAGGTACTTAAATGATGGGACTTCATTAATATGATTAATGAAAGAAAAAGAAACCTAAAGATGTTGTTGAATCGAATTTCAAAAATAAAACAGGTAGCTACAGTTCTTGCTTTGCACAGCGGTATATGTGATATATCCTGCACCTTATTCGATGATGAAAGGACCGAGATCCCTTCACCGGGAGTGACTCCTTTAGCAATAACTGGCAGATGCTACACACTCGGTTTGTCTTTTGATTGCTTTTAAGAGTTTTTGCTTTGCACAGTGATATATATGATATATCCCGCACCTCATTCGACGAGGAAAGGACCGACGATCCCTTCACCGGGAGTGACTCCTTTAGCAAAACTAGAAAAGCCTCAAAAACACTCCATTTCAAAATTCATTCGATCCTACAACAATATCAAGTTCATTACGCAATAGGTTTTCAGAAAAACCTGTCGTAGTCCTCCGTCATTTCAGATAAGTACTAGTTAGTATTTGTGCTGCGGTTGTTTGGCATGCGTCAAGGCGTAGTGTACGGTAGCTAACTAGTGCTTATCTGCTAGCATACGATGCGATTGAATTAGGGTATTCGTACGGCGTTGTTTGGCATGCGTCAAGGGTCATGCGGGTGGGTTTAATTCAATCAAGAAATGTACGGGTTGAACTTGACTAGCGGACTATGGGTTGTTTGGCATGCGTCAAGGTCATAGCACGCTAGGGGCAAAATATTATCGGGAATTTCAAGTGTTGAAATTTGCAATGAGATTGCATACCTTCTATGAGATAGTTGGATCCCGATACCCGCTGCGAGTAATTGTTACTCCTGGGAGAGTTTTACACATTACAATTAGCCGATCAAGTAGGTGTCTAGAAAGGTGTCAACGGGGTTACGCCTCTGGGAAAACGAGGTTTACATTAATTAGGTTCGTGCGAAAGCACGGGGGACCTCCCTCAAAGTACCGACACTGGCCTGGCTGAAAGATTGGCGAACTTGTAGTGTGTAATTAATCCCGGCTAGTCTTTCCTTTTAGGGTTTGAAGGAAGATTTGATAAAAAGCAGTGGGAGCCATCCTGATTAGATAAAATAATAACCAATCTATTCTTGCAAGAGCGCACGCTGAGTGTTTTCTTTTCTCTCTCTCCTGGTAGCGACCATGTCACGCCTTAATCAAGATAATAATACGGAATATTGACCGAACCCGCTTGTTATACTGAGCTGGGGAACGTTGGTCCCGCTCCAACTTATAATTGTTATAAGACAGAGCAGGAAATTGGGGAATACCAGATTTCCCGTGCCGCCCAAACGAAGAAAGTGCATATGATGCATCTCCTTCGGGTGTGTTCGTTACACAGAACTGTTTCTCTGTATCCTCTACGTCCTGGGTATGTGATACCAGATCAGGATCCCAGATATGTAATCTGTTACATAGGGCTACAGAAAGGTAGAGAACTGAGAACGGGTGATAAGTTTCATGAGGCAGAAAACGGGGCAAGAGTTGCAGCCAAGTCTGTTGGTCACTGTCACCCTGTATTACCAGAATACATTGATTCTGAACGAATGCTATTAGATGCCGAACCTGATATACAAAATCATATCTATCTCTTTATTAGTAAAGAAATGTTAAAATTTTGTATAGATGGATAATGTTTTGAACATTTCCTATATCAAAAGTTGATCGGTTCAGGCACGTTATCTAAAAGCATTGTAGTTCTAAATCAAACTACAGTTCTTTAGTATACGGAACACACACAAGAGGAAGAGTTCAGAAATGAACGAATCTTACTTGAGGCATTATAGACTAGGTCATATCAATGTGACCCGACTAGCTGAAGTTACATGTAGATGCATATTTAAAACAGTTTGAATTTACATCTTGTGAAACTTGCCAGTCATGTCACAGAGATAAGATGACCATAGCTCCGTTTACTAGAAACAGAGAAAGAGTTAGTGAACTCTTGGGATGATACATGTTGATGTATGTAAGGTCCCCTGTCTACATATGCCAAGTCCGGTTCCCTATACTTCATTACATTCTCTGATGATCTTTCGAGATTCAGACCTATGTTCCTGTTGAAACACAAGTCCGAACCTTTTGAGATATTCACAGAATATGATTTAGAAGTAGAGAACCAAATTACGGGTACAAGTATTATGTCCTTTGATGTGATCAAGGAGGAGAATACTTGAGCACGGAATTTCTGGACTTTTCTAAAGGAGAATGAGATTTTCTCTCAGCATTACTCCTCCGATACACCATAGCACGATGGTATATCGGGACGGAGCAATCACACCCTATATGATAAGGTGTGCTCTATGATGAGTACTACTAAGTTACCTATTTCCTTTTGGGAGTTGTGCACTTGAGAAGCTGCATACCAATTGAATAGGGTTCGAATCAGATCACACCCTACCACTCCATATGAGATATGGTATGGGAAGAGCCCATGTCTTAAGCTAGTTAAGATTTGGGGTTGTCCGGCCTATGTCTGAAAAGCAAAATCCGGACAAGCTCGAGGCAAGGCCAGTTATGTAGAACTGGAAATGTTCCAGCTATACAAACTGCAGCTGATGATTTGACAGAACCAAAGGATTCAATAGTTACCAACGAACCTCAGCCTCTCCGCCGATCTAGTAAGGTTCCTCACCCACCTGAGAGATACTTCGGTTACTCTATGACAGTGGGAGCGAGAATTGCATCATGAGATGATGACCCAACTAGTTTCGAGCTGGCCATCAGGAGTGGGACTCTGTAAGAATGGCTGGATGCTTAGCGATCTGAGATGGAATCCATGTACACCAACAAAGTATAGACTTTGGATGCTATATCTGAAGGGTTAAATCCCCATCAGGAGCAAGTATATCTTGAGAAGATTACTTGGTGTAGATGGAAAAGTTGAGACTTTCAAAACTAGACTTGTTAAAGTGTTTTCGTAATCGACCAGGCGTGGATAATGATGAAACCTTTTCAAGTGGCTATGCTTAAGTCCATCCAGATCCTACTTGCCATGGCTACATACCATGACTACGATATCTGGCGGTTGGGTGTCATGACTGCTTTTCTAAATGATGTTTTAGAAGAGAGAGTCTATAAGTACACAGCCAGAGGGCTTCGTAGACAGTGGGAACAGCGGAAACGTGCACAAGATGCTTTATAAGATAAAGCAGGTATCGCGGAGTTGGAACTTCTGTTTTGATGTAGTAGTCAAACAGTTTGACATCATCAAAATGGTAGATGAACCTTGTATATACAAAATGGTAGTAGGGAGTATAGTGATGATCCTCGTAGAGTACGTGGATGACATACTCTTGATAGGGAAGGAGTTTCCTATGCTACGCTCGGTCAATCTCCGCTTATCACAATGATTCTCCATATAGGATCAAAATGGTACCTCCTAAATCCTGGGTTTTGGATCTATGAGATAGATCTAAATGGATGTTAGGATTCTCACTAGTTGTAGTGAGATGGTATCATCCGATCCTCGGGAGAATCACTGGAATGGTTCCAGGGTGATAAAGACGACTGAAATTCAGTCACAGGCATTGTCTTTACCCTCAGTAAAGGGACGGTATGTTGGAAGAGTTCCAAGACAGATACCGTGGCATACTAGACGATAAAGGCTCGATACATCGCTACTTAAGATGCTACCAAAGAGGAAATCTGGATGTATATTTGTTCATGAGATGAACTTAGTTCCTCCCATTGTGTGACAATGGAGTTGTGGCTTATGCCAAGGAACGTCCGTCCCATCAGTGATCCAGACATATTCTAAGGCAGTATCACCTGATCATGGAGATAGTTGATCTCCAGGGTGATTGAGGTTAGGAGAGTAGACTCAGAGGACAGCATGGCGGATCCACTCACGAAGGCCTATTCCCAGAGAGAGACTTTTATGGGATGGTTGAGTATGAGATACTACAACCACTGCTATAGATGGCCCTAGTGCAAGTGGGAGATTGTTAGTTGTATGTATGTCCTAGAGGCCATTACTGTACATTGGATGTATATTGTAGTGGATGCTGGGACATATATAGGGAGGACTTTCTTGCTCGACATGATAGTATGCTATCTGGTTGATCTTTACCTTAACGTGTACACTCATTGTCTCCCTGTTACATGTTGGTAAAGCCCTTAGGATGTGTACTTGACTACCTGGACTATGATGCGGATCATACTAGTGGGGACATGGTAGTCCATAAGTATATCCTTCACAGTCCCTAGTCGTGGGTATATCGAGACGGGACATCGATATACCAGAGTAGACTAGCGTATACCTTCTCGACCCATACAGATGGGCGATGGATGATCCCATATCCATTGGTGTTTGACATCAGAGATGATATACGGGTGCTCAGTGTAGACTGGGTACACTGGACGGACTCGCCGAGAAATCCCAGATGGTATTATACCTTACGTCAGATGGCAGTTCTCTGGTGACACTGGTACAGAGTAGTCTGTTGACCCGAGATCGTCATAGAGTCTTGTGTAGTTCCCAGTGTGCTTTGATTTCCACCTTACCACGTCCAAGAGGGCGTGCAAAACGGTGGTTTTTGGGTACAGTCCCGAGTCACATGGAGGCAATGAGCGATAGGAGGGGATTCGTCTCTCCCGGTATAGGGGGTTGATGTTGCGCTGTGTTCGATTGGCTATAACCGGAAATCCCTGGCCAGGGTTGCTGAGATTTACTGGTAAGTGTTACCAGTAGTTTCTCGAATTGTTATAGACCTCATATCGACACGACTTATCGAGCTATTGGGGTCTGACGTTTACCACTCCTAGGCGAGATATGCGACGTATCAGATGATCAGACCGGACTGTACGGTAAGTGTTGCTGGTTGGATTCACAGGAGTGTGAGCGGGCTTGCTCGTCGATCTTCTGATCGCTCAATACCCGGGTGGCCGTTACGTTTAGCAGACCGCTTGCGGCTTGTGGGTGTTTGATATAATCATCACCTGCTGCCGATGTATTGACGAGTCTTTAGAGTCCTACACAGAGGTTTCCTTGCTCAAGCGAAACGAAATTGGAGCACATATGAGATATGTGCGGGACCGAGAATAATGCGTGTATGTGATACCGTATTCCATTCTCGCGATGAATGTATCGAATGGTTGTATGCGATATAACATATTTATCGAATCGAGGATTGATTCGATAAAACGATACATTGGATATTAGTCGGTCATATGCGATATGACCGGATCGTTAAATCAAATGTTGATTTGATGATTTAATGCATAATTATATATTTGATATATTACTTTGCATTAACTAGTATTGGTTCACTTTTAAATGGATTTTCTCACTTTGATTGTGCACATTGTATATGTGATATACTTTTGTACACAAGTTTGTATCATGTTTGATGATACATGCTCACTAGGGTTTGTGTAAAGATTAAACCATGGTTATGAAATGGTTAGGGTTTTCCTTTTGTTTTCTTATTCATTTATTTATCTATTTATTCTTTTTGGAAAAATATTTAGCATAAAGAAAAATGGTGGCTTTCTTTGGAAGGATATTGAAGCTTCATGATGCTTTGACTAAGTCACCATTTTGTCTCATGCTTAACCCTAACCATTCCCACTAACCATGATTTATTCTCTACACTTGACCATGGTTTGGTTATGATAAGTATTCTTTTATTTTTCTTTTTGGAATTAACTTATCATAACTTTTCTTCTTCTTCTTCTTCATCTTCAAGATGAAGAAGCTTGCCTCCATCAATGGCAACTAGTGAAAAAGAGTGAGAAATCCAATTCTAAAGTGAACCCACTTCCTATTTCTTCATCCTCTACCTCTTGCTAAGTAGTAGAGTGTGTTTTCTTCACAAGTTTCATGACTTGGTGAAGTTGAAGCTTGATCTAGCGATGCCTCGACGTAGATCATCTTCGGCATCGTCGTCGATGATCTAGCCCGCTTTTTCTCCGATGAAGCCGACGCTAGAGCTCAAGATCCGTTTTGGACAGCGAGGAGACTTCATTGCGGAGCTATGGAGGTGGAGGACCGGATCTACAAAGGTTGTATTTCCGTTCTTTTAGTTTAGTTGTAAACTAGTTTCATTTGTCGCCTAAACTTCTAGCCAACGATCCGTATTAGGGTTTCTCGGCACCTCTAATTTTTGAAATTGGCATGGTTGATGCCTTGTGAGATCTCTTGAGAGTGCCTAGGAACCCTACAGGAATGTCTGATTATAGATATAGTATCGGATGTGATATTATTGAGGCAGGATCACCGACTAACATATATATGTAGGTATATGTATCGACTCAGAGGTTAGGCTGGTTCCTTACCTTCAGTAGCCAGTTAGCTTAGCCCTTTAGTTTAGTGTAGTTGTTAGACTAGATTTATATTAAATATAGATTGGTTATCTTTGTGTCTAGTATTTAGCTCCCGCTCATTATTGTTGTTGCTCCGCATCGCATACATATTTCTGATTCATACTCTATTGTTAATATCATGTTGTTAGGACTCCAGTACCATTACCGATGACGCGTATGTACCACGTACACTTACTTGCCGGCTCACACACATCTTCATCGGTAATTGCCATGTCACGAGCACTTTAGAAAATACTATTTCATTGACATAGGTTGTTAGCTAATAGTTTAGACATAATATTAGTGTACTTGCTTTATATGCTAGTTTAGACATTGTAGTTATTGCCTGCTACTTCATGCATGTTATTATTCACTGTTGTGCCGCATTCATGGATTTTCATGCCTATATTCACTGTTTACATGCTATTGATGATTTGGATTTGGATTTCAAGAGATTTCTTGGATTTGGAGGAAAGCCGCAAAAACATAAATAAACCTTTTCTCTCTCTTTTTAAATAAAAAAATGCGGTTTTCCCATGATGTATGAGTCGTCCGCCATGTGTTTACTGATGGATTTCGAGACCCGAGTTCGAGGAGTGGAGGAACCGTTTCGGGTACATGGTGGACCCAGTGCGGTACCCCGGGGCAAGAGGATCGCAGATGATGGCGTTGAGCCTGGCAGGAGAGCACTACCGACCGGTGATTTTACCCGACGCGTCGGATATCCAGAGGATACCGTCGTGGTATTGAGATGGATGGTAGGGGCCGGTCTGGACTGACGGTGCCCTAGATATTGTGATTGAGACATTGAGATTTTAAGATATTGAGGTACAGAGATTGCGACACAGAGATATCGAGATATTTGTATACTTGTTTTGTGTCGATGCTAGGCACTGTTTATGCTGATTTCATTTATGATACCTCATTTTAAAAATACAAAGGAAATCTCACTAAATTAAGAAAGCAGTTTCTTCGGTACATGTATTCTGTTTTCATGCATTCATACATCATCCATATGATATATTGCTACCTGAGGCACTGACACGGGCATATGGGATTACACTTGGGTTAGATACTTACCCTAGCCATTGTTATAGACTGCTGGTTACATATTTGAGGATATATTATGATCATATGACCTAGGATTGCGTTGTTCATGCAGTTTCTGTTTGTAGATGTTTTTCTACTCACGAGTTGGCAACTCACCCCCGTTGTGCCCCAGTTTTCTTGTAGGTTTTGCCGTACAGGTTTCATTACGGCTTACTGGCACTATTTTCATTCCGGGTGATTTGCTAGTAGGTGGGTTTATTTGTATCGTACCCATCATTATACCTTGTATATTATTATTCTGTTGTATCTAGAAGTTCCATCAACCAAACAAGTATTTATTGTTGAGATAGAGACCAGTGATGTTATTCTTTCGACCTTAAAGTCGCGCATTAAATTTCTTTGCATTTCTTGTTGTTTTGAGTTTCCTTTTGAGTTTTGATCCTCGCCCTTGGCGTTGTATATTATATTGCTTGTGTGGTTGTGACCGTCGATTGACGAAGAGCTAGCTCCCGCTTGGGGATGCCTTTTAATTGATTTCGTATACTATTCATGTTGTATCCCGTTTGGGGGCCAGTATTTACAAAGGAGACTCTACCGAAATTTTCAAGAAATACTTGATATTTTTAAAAAACGCATAATTCGGCTTATGCTATTAAAACTACTTGTTTTAAGTTGGTTTTCCTTCACTCTACTACTTTTCTTGGCTTGGATTTCTGGGTTTTCGGCTTAATTAGATTACGTACGCCTCGAGACATTTCGTAGTTTAAGTGCCAATCATGTTCCGTACTTTCGGGACGAAACAAAGTTGGTATCTGAGCGTTAGGTTTTACCTTCGAAGCGTAGGATGATCCTTGGTTGATGGAATAGGTGACTAAAGTAGAGTGACGTACAGTGGGTATGTTCCGCGGCATACTTACGATACGCTACTCCACTTAAGGAGCCTTAGGATGTACATTTCTTTGTTTAGTATTATATTCATTCCTGATCTAGCCTCATCGGTACCAGTCATGGTTTTGCTGCCACGATTACGGGCAGGGAGAGCTACGGCTAGAGTTGCGGTCAGCACGAGCTCGTCACGAACGAGGACTGACCACGGCATGATTCCAGGGACATACGATTGCATTGAGAGGCGTCGTCTTATTGTGTTTTCACGCCATGAGCGTTTGACAGATCGCCTTTAAGAGATTTCTCGGACGTGCCGATCAGTACCAGAGGATCGAGCCAATGATAGAGGCCAACCAGATTTTGATGACCGTTGGTGTATTGCTTATTCATGATGTTTGAGGCACTGTTCAGCGTGCAGACGAGTGAGCCAGTAATTGCTGCGAACGACGAGATATCGCCCCAGATGTTGGAGCTATTGCAGCACGAGTTGTACTAAGAGATGATAGAAGGTCACTAGTCACCCGAGGATGAATGACTAGGACATGTGGTTAGTTCGCCTACCCCGATGCGAGGTCATCAGATAGATTGATTCCAGCTAGAGACGACTTCACGCGGAGACGTTGAGAGTCGATAGAGACGATGGAATGTCAGAAACCTATTATTCCAAGTTTAAAGTATTCGGAAAGACATGCAGGCAATTCTATGGACCCTCTAGAAGAATGAAACCCTAACTCGACTTATTGACCGTGTGAAAGACTTTGAACCTTAGGGTTTGCGGCAGTTTCGAGGCACCATTAGTGAGGCTTGGGTTTGCCCTTCTACGGCTGGACCATCGATGCTGTGGTATGTACTCGATACTGTTAAACTGTACCCAAGGTGTTGAGCTCTTGGGGGATTACGAGGTTTTGACGAATCAATCGGATGGTTTGACTTCATTTGAATGCTAGGTGGTGAGATGCATTTCTTGGGAGACTTCAGATACGAGGATAGCCGTTGGAGCTCAGTCCATGCAGCCACGACGAGACGAATCCGAAGCAGTTGACATTAGAGAAAGTGGAGTAAGAGGTTCGTACGAGATCTTGATGAGACGACGTTCTACTCTGCCGACATCAGAGATGCGATACGCATGCTGAGGCATTGTACTTGGATATACCTTCCAGAAGGAGTCGCGATGAGTGTGCAGCCGTTCCGGAAAAAGAAACTGATATAGTAAAGGACGATGACTTCCGGACAGTTCGGCAGAGACGAGATTTGGGAGAGACCTCAATAGGACCTTTCTGGAATAAATTACGAAAAGACTTGGACCCAGGAGTGGTCATGTTATGCACACCGGCAGGCCAGAGTTCAGAATCGTCGACGAGATATGTTATGAGTGACCACGACAGTTGGCCAGAGATTCTTGGAGGATGTGCTTGAGCGGGACTATTCCGCCATAATTGATTTTGGTAATTTGAGCGATCTATTCGCATGATTTGGTTTTGATGATTGAGTTTCATGATATCGTTTTCATGCACCATGGTTGCACCTACTGAGTATTTACGATTTTTGCACAGTTGTTACGCTTGAGATAGTTTTCGTGCCTTGGTTTCTCATGCTTGTGATTATATGGATTTCGTACAGTTAAGTTGAGTTGTGCGTATATACGCATACGATTTGGTTTTTGCACTTGGTATAGTTCACATATGCTTGCAGTGCAATGATACGCATTTTGTGCACTTACATGCACTGGACTTCGATTTCGATTGCGATGCTCGATATTGGTTTTGTGCATCTTGTGCACCTGATTGGATTTTGCACATGTTCGGCGCTTGATTGGATTTCATGATTTCGTGCATGATAGATGCACCTGCCTTGGATTTTCGCGCATGCTGAGTGCATGTTTTGAGATACGATTTTGGTGCACACCAGATGCACTAAATCGAGATTCTTCATGCGTGTCAGATGCACCTGTCTTTGCTGTCAGGCACACACGTTGCCTATGACAAATGTTGTGTGGACATCCGATGCACTTAGATGTTGTTTCTGTGCCATGTATGGCACATATATGGATTTTGATTTCTGTGCGCACCAGACGCACGTAATATTCATATGCATATTTTGGGATTGATTTCTTATAGAGCAGTATGTTTTTATGACATTTGCTATGTATTTTCGTACTGAGCAGGACTAGTCAGAGGACAGTACCTGAATGTATTTTGCATGCATTGATAGCTATCGAAGGGAATTCCAAAAGCGAGCTATAGTCTCAGTATTTATCTACGTGTCTGATATGACACGAAACGTTTAAAACAAGGAAACCTTTCTAAATTGTTTCGCAAAACGGCGGAACGTACATTTTAAACAAAAGGTATATATGTATATGGTTATTTTCTTATGATAGACGTCCGCCACTGTGCAGTGTTATGCGCATTGCACAACGACTTTAAGAGATTTGGCATGCATTTCCTTCAGATATTTACCTATATAGATTTGATATTTACTTGTATAGTTTCGAGTTATATCATATTGGTTTTGTATTGGATTTGACATTTGTGTCTTTACCATGACTCCGATGATTGCGGGATGCTTGACGGAGTTTTGATTTTGAGTTATATTCTCATTTTTCATGCGCATGCGCTGCGCAACGGTTTGTTTTAGGTATTCATGATTTCGGAGCCCCGACGACTTGATGGTTTTGCTTAGATATTTTAGTATTTAGGGAGAGTTTTAATTTAAATTCGGGGACCTACTTTCTTTAAGGGGGGAAGATTGTAACGTTTTGAAAATCGTTTCGGTGAAATTTCGGAAAATTGGTAAAATAAGGGGGTTTTCCTGTAAAAAGTCAAAATACAAATATTTTTATTATAAAATTAAATATACATATTCTAGCTATGTAATTGCTAGTATTTGGTGTTTATTGACCCACTGGTGAAATTTCAAATTTTCTGAAAATTTTTCCGAAATTAATTATTTTAATATTATTTTAAGCCGTCACTAATACATTTAATTAGGAAAAATTACAAATTGGAATGGGTTGATACAAATTTTATAATTCATGACACACTAAACTTACATGTAAAATATTGTTTCTAAAACGAAATCGTTTTCCAAAACGGTTTAGAAAATATTGAAGAAAAGAGGCTTATTTGGTGAAATTAGTGTAAATGGTTTTAGGGGTATAATATTTATCTTTTTTTTTTCCACACCCACACTCACACCCCACCTTTTTCCTCCCCTCCTTGGCTGAATTTTCAGCAGCCCCATTCCCGCCATGTCCCCACTTCTTTTGATAAAAAGAAATGAATAGAATAAAGAGAGAAGGAATAGATATATGGGTATTGGTTTGACTTTGACAATTCCACACTTTCTCCACCTCACTCTCTCTCCTCCCTCACCCCCCTTCCATTTCTGGCCGAAATCTGCAGATCCCAACAGCAGCCCCCCCTTCCATCTTCTCCTCTCTTTTTCCATCAAAAAATTGTCAACAATCAAAGTAAAACCTCATCGAAATCAAAATCCAACTCCTACCCATTTCTCATTTGCCTATCTAGCATGGATCTAGGGAACAAGATTTAAATTTGGGAGGCTATGTGTGCTTGTGGATTTTCAAATGTTTTTGGGTATAAATTCTAAATCTTTTGCTTAATTTGTTAGCTAATTTCTTAAAGACAATTTATTTAAGTGTTAATTAAGCTTTAGTTGCAAGTTTGGAAATTCTAGAATTAGGTATGGATCAAGTTAGGGTTTTATATCATTTGATCATGGTTTAAGTGTATAATTTAACATATTATGGCATGTAAAATCTTACATAGTAACTAGTTTGCATATTGTTATTTTAAAATTTTACTAATTAAGTTATTTTGCTAACTAGGGTTTTTGGAAAATTCTTAATTGCTTTAGATTAAATATAATTAAAGTTTCATGTCATTATTAATATTATAATGAGTGGTTTAATACCTTTGGACCATGCAAAACCGAGCGTAGTTGTTGTTTTGTGCATTTTCACTCGAAATTGTTAAAATTAGATAAATTGCAAAACTAGAATTTTTAGTTTTATAAGAATTGATGAGATTAAATTTGTAAAATTGGTTGTATGATTTATTTAAGATGTTTAACAAGAATTATGGCCACTATATTTTTTTAAACATCGAGTTTTTTACTAAAACAGGTAATTTTGCTTGCTAGATTTTCGGAAAAATGGCTTTTAAAGTGAGTTTGGGGTTTTTGTGAATTTTAACCTATTTTATATTATAATTAGTGTTCGTGAATGCGCAAATGAGTGTGTTTGGGTTTTTCTCGAGGGTTTGACGTTTGTACATCGACATCGAGGGTTGGTTTGGCTATTCTTGCATGCGTAGGCGATAGGTTTTGACCTATGCGTGATACGCGTGCCGATTTGATTTTCGTATGCCGTTTCGATTTCGAATTTGGTTCTAATGCGATACGGTGCGTTATGATATGTAGGTACCCCATGTGGACTTCGAGACGACAAGCAAGCGCGTGGCGACGTCGGCACCGGCGAGCGAGGATCAGGTGAGTAGATTTATATCTACGGGGCGAAGTCGGGTGGATGGCGTATAGCACCCCCGCAGTTCGTGGTGATGTATACGAATACGTATACACACATATATTTTGATTATATATTGGTGAGTTTATCGATGATAAAGATAGATTTTAGGTGTGATTGGATAGGTTTAGTGTTGCGAAACACTAGGGTAGTGGTTGCACCACACATACACACACACCCATACTTGCATAAATTCTTCTTTCATTTGTGCTTATATGGGAATATGTATTTATGTGTTCACATGGGTATGTGACTATGTATTCATATACTGGATTTGAGGATAGTGTTTGGGATTTGAGGTGAGTCGATGTGATTGATTGGAGACCGTGAGATCGGTGATATAGAAGGATTCTTATTTGAGATACGTCCTAATGTTATAGCGGATCTTGGGATGATGATACATGTGAATAGTGTTATACATTGAATGGTTGACATGTGATCGTAATATGAGAGAAGATATGTTAAGATATTCATAATAGGTCGCATTAGGCGATGTATACCTCTTTATGACGATAATTGATGATGATATCGGTTTGTATGAGGCTGTAGATCAGCAGTTAGATCATGATTAGATTGATGATATTGGTATTGTACTAGACGTAGATCAGTACCCCGGATTATGATCTTTGATAAAGAGGATACCAAATGATTAAATTGATGAATGTGATACTGACCTGTACCCAGATTTGGGGATGTCGTACGACGGATTTACGTATGAGCTATATATTGATGTTTGATCGCACTCTTGACTTGGGAATGTCTGATTATAGATATGGTATCGGATGTGATATTATTGAGGCAGGATCACCGACTAACATATATATGTAGGTATATGTATCGACTCAGAGGTTAGGCGGGTTCCTTACCTTCAGTAGCCAGTTAGCTTAGCCCTTTAGTTTAGTGTAGTTGTTAGACTAGATTTATATTAAATATAGATTGGTTATCTTTGTCTCTAGTATTTAGCTCCCGCTCATTATTGCTGTTGCTCCGCATCACATACTTATTTCTGATTCATATTCTATTGTTAATATCATGCTGTTAGGACACCGGCACCATTACCGATGACGCGTATGTACCACGTACACTTACTTGCCGGCTCACACACATCTTCATCGGTAATTGCCATGTCACGAGCACTTTAGAAAATACTATTTCATTGATATAGGTTGTTAGCTAATAGTTTAGACATAATATTAGTGTACTTGCTTTATATGCTAGTTTAGACATTGTAGTTATTGCCTGCTACTTCATGCATGTTATTATTCACTGTTGTGCCGCATTCATGGATTTTCATGCCTATATTCACTGTTTACATGCTATTGATGATTTGGATTTGGATTTCATGAGATTTTTTGGATTTGGAGGAAAACCGCAAAAACATAAATAAACCTTTTCTCTCTCTTTTTAAATAAAAAATGCGGTTTTCCCATGATGTATGAGTCGTCCACCATGAGTTTGCTGATGGATTTCGAGACCCGAGTTCGAGGAGTGGAGGAACAGTTTCGGGTACATGGTGGACCCGGTACGGTACCCCGGGGCAAGAGGATCGCAGATGATGGCGTTGAGCCTAGCGGGGGAGCACTACCGACCGGCGATTTTGCCCAACCCGTCGGATATCCGGAGGATACCGTCGTGGTCTTGAGATGGATGGTAGGGACCGGTCTGGACAGACGGCGCCCTAGATATTGTGATTGAGACATTGAGATTTTGAGATATTGAGGTACAGAGATTGCGACACAGAGATATCGAGATATTTGGATACTTGTTTTGTGTCGATACTAGGCACTGTTTATGCTGATTTCATTTATGATACCTCATTTTAAAAATACAAAGAAAATCTCACTAAATTATGAAAGCAGTTTCTTCGGTACATGTATTCTGTTTTCATGATTTCATACATCATCCATATGATATATTACTACCTGAGGAACTGACACGGGCATATGGGATTACACTTGGGTTAGATAGTTACCCTAGCCATTGTTATAGACTGCTGGTTACATATTTGAGGATATATTATGATCATATGACCTAGGATTGCATTGTTCATGCGGTTTCTGTTTGTAGATGTTTTTCTACTCACGAGTTGGCAATTCACCCCTGTTGTGCCCCAGTTTTCTTGCAGGTTTTGCCGTACAGATTTCATTACGGCTTGCTGGCACTATTTCCATTCCGGGTGATTTGCTAGTAGGTGGGTTTATTTGTATCGTACCCATCATTATACCTTATATATTATTATTCTGTTGTATCTAGAAGTTCCATCAACCAAACATATATTTATTGTTGAGATAGAGACCAGTGATGTTATTCTTTCGACCTCAGAGTCGCGCGTTATATTTCTGTTGATTTCTTGTTGTTTTGAGTTTCCTTTTAAGTTTTGATCATCGCCCTTGGCGTTGTTTATTATATTGCTTGTGTGGTTGTGACCGTCGATTGACGAAGAGCTAGCTCCCGCTTGGGGATGCCTTTTTATTGATTTCGTATACTGTTCATGTTGTATCCCGTTTGGGGGCCAGTATTTACAAAGGAGACTCTGCCGAAATTTTCAAGAAATACTTGATGTTTTTAAAAAACGCATAATTCGGCTTATGCTATTAAAACTACTTGTTTTAAGTTGGTTTTCCTTCACTCTACTACTTTTCTTGGCTTAGATTTTTGGGTTTTCGGCTTACTTAGATTGCGTACGCCTCGAGAAGTTTCGTAGTTTAAGTGTCGGTCATGTTCCGTACTTTCGGGACGTGACAAGTATTGTATCGTAAATATGCCGCGGAACATACGTACGGTACGTCACTCTACTCAAGCTACCTACTCCATAAATCATGGCCAACCTATGAAACGAAAGCTTGGGTCTAATACCCCCCTCCTTTCAAGTCAAAGTTCCGTAAGGTCAAGCCTAGGTTCCGAAATACATACCCGCCCTAGACTCCGCATAGTCAAACATAGACTCGAAAAAAGATTAAACCTAGAGCTCTGATACCAACTTTGTCACGACCCGAAATATTAGCTCGTGATCAGCACTTAAATAACGCAACGTCTAAAGGCGTAACGTAATTCAAGTAAGCCGAAACCCAGAAATCTAAACTTTTTTATGAAAATAAAGGAGGTGAAGTTTTGAAATAAAGGTATAATGAAATCAAGTTTTCTTTAATGTATAGAAAAAGGAACATGAATAATACAAGTGAAATTTACTAGTTTGAAAACATATTTCGTCTTTTGAAAATTTGGGCAGCATCTCCTTTGTATATTTTGATCCAAAAACACAATAGATAACAAGAATAATGGCATCCCCAAGCGGGAGCTAGCTCTTCGCCAAACGGCAGATCACAACCATGCAAAACAGTATAAATAAGTATACGACGCCCAACGGCGAAATTCACCACAGAAGATAAAATAAATAAGGAAGATATCAAACCACAAGTAGCGGAAAACCCCTCGCTCTAAGTCTCGCAACCACAATCTCACTATGTCTCATTAGTCACACAATTTACTAATTTTGATTGATGGAGTTAACTAAATACAATATGAAATATAGATACAAGAGTGGGTACGATACAAATGTCCCACCTACCAATACAAAACACCCGAATGCAACTGTGTGCCAGCGAAGCCGCGACTGATCCAACCGGTCAACCTGCAAGAACTGTGACACAACGAGGGTGAGTTGCCAACTCCTGAGTAGAAAAATATCAACAGATAGAAATCGAATAAACAACGACTCCTAAGTCAACTATATCATGAAGGTAATACTATGGTATCTTGGGTGACTGGGTCATCATATGTGCCAACAATGTAATCAATGTATGTATACATGTGGATCTCGTCCAACCATATAATCAATGTCTATACGCACGTAAATATCATAAAAAAGTGTGCATGAAAGTATGAGGATATAAATCAACGGTGTCCATCACGACACATCAAAATCATGGAAGCTGGGTGTCCAACATCGACCCCCGAAAATATCATGAAACCCGTGTCCAGCATCGACACGTAAATCCTCATATCTCATGCTACGTCAGTTCGGATCGGCACACGGGCTCCGTCAGTCCGGATCGGCCCATACCATCTCTCGACTCTGGTCAGTATCCTCCGGATATCCGCCGAGCCTAAATACTATCACCGGTAGGTAGTGCTCCCCTGTCAGGCTCATCGTCATCCACACAAAATCTCTCTCTCGCCCCGGGTACCATACTGGGTCCACTATGTACCCGCAAAAGGAATCATCCGCCTTCGCGAATCCGGTTTCACATGTCACTCTCAGAACCGACAAAACACATAGTGGACACGCTGAAATATCATATCAAGAGAAACCGGGTTTTTAAATCAGTACATACTTTCTTTTGAAATAGCCACGGTTCTCAAATCCAGAAATCTCATGAAAACAGCATATCTCAATGCATAAAATCATAAAGCATGATGTATGCGACATATGATAAAATGTAAGCATATCCGAATATCATGCAACATGGAACAATAATATGACATATTAAGGGAAAACTGCTCTTTTAAAATGATTCCAGTTTTTAAATATATCCTGCGGTTCCCAACTTCTCCAAAGTCAAATGCAACATCGTCTATGTATGTGGAATATGTATGTATGTAGGCATGGATGCACAAAGATATATGTACGCAAGTATGAGTGTACAATATGTATGTCATGATGCAGCAACCCTACTGTGTAGTGACATGGCAATTATCGACGATGAAGTGTATGAGCCGGCAAATCTGTGTACGTGTAACATACGCATCATCGATAATGGTGCAGGTGTACTAGCACAGGTATAAGCAATGCAATGAGATTAATATGAATGCAGCATAAGGTAAATCATATGCAAATGCTGACGGGTATACGTATCTAACATGACCGAGTTGGTGAATTTATCATTCAGCACCTAGCCACACAACGACATGTACGGTATAATCCATCGTACGACATCCTCAAGTCAAGGGCATGGATCAATCATCAAGTAAAATTCATCACGAACGGAAAAATCATCGTACGACAGCATTAAGCTATCAGGGATCCTATCATCCTATAAGAAGAGGAGGGTACGGACCTAACGTCTCGTACGGCTATCACTCACTATTCACAACATATAAATATCTCTATATACCTATGTCCCGGGTCACATCCGCAATAATCTCATATCAGGGACCGGCAGGGTATAACTCATCTCAATCGACTCGCATCCGTATACCGACATATCACCAAGTTATCATATCGTAATGTACATTCTTTTCATCACATTTATCTCCCTCATCGAATCAATTCTACATAACCATTCTATCTTACTATAAGTATAAGTATCTAATCTAACATACACACCTGAACCATACAAACAGTTTTTGAAAGATGAGAATCGTAGTTTTGAAAGTAGGAGTAACGGTGTTTTTAAATAAAAGATATCATTTGAAAATCCGTAATGTCCCTTAAGGTATCTGTTTAAAAGATGCATACGATTCTTCAGTTTAGAAATAGGTATGGTTCGGATTGACACATCTACGTCGACTACCTAGTCCTATAGTACCCTAAACGGCAATATCATCAAATCTCATCCTCAAGTCCCTTCATCACATATTAGCCGCATCATATCACTTCCAACTATCCTTAGTTTTGTAATATGGTCCTTTAATTACCTTTTTACTCTATCTATAGTTTTCTATTTAAGGTTTCATTAACCATAAACTATATATAAATCGGTTTCCATCAAGTGTGTGGGGGTGCTATACGCCATCCACCCGACTTCCCCCGTAGATATAGATCTACTCAGCTTGGTCTTCGCTTTTCGAAGTCGATGACGCCATACTCCATCATCTCGGAATCCACATGAGGGTACCTACAATAATAAACAATCGCAATGCGTATTAAAATCAAGGCAGAAAACCAAAACGGCACACGTTTCTCTCATAGGTTAAAAGCTATAGCCTAGCATGCAAAACACGACCAATAACCCTAGTCGTTGATGTCCAAACGCCACACGACGGAAACACAATACCAAACACCAAATTCAAATTCATTAAAAGCCGCAAAACAATTTCAGAAACTAAGTACAACACTCCCAGATTTTCCCCAGGTGACAATTAGCCAATTTTGCATACAAGAAGGGTCTAATTTATTGCAAAAGGAGCCATGGACCATACCTGGGACCCTAATTCCCTGGTCTGGCGCCAAATTGCGGCCAGAATGGATATAATTACAGCCTGAGTTTGGGGGTTGGGGCTCGGGTCTTCAGGGTACACTCCAGGTTGCCTGCGCGACTCCCAGTATTCGCTAAATAATTTTTAGTTTCTCCGGGTTACTCCAGATTCCTATATACCCTCACAATTCAACACAAAACCGACCTAATCAATTGCTAAATCCGTATTCTGGTTTCTATACTGTAACCTAGGTCTTAAACGACCACTCAACAGCCACTCAATCATCACCAATCCATAATTTCACTCAAACCCTCACTAGGATTTTCCAAGTTCACAAATCCGCATCTTAAACCCATTTCTAACTAACTAGAGTATAAAGAAACTTAAACTATCTAAATAGTAGAAATTATACCTCATGGATGCCACTCAAGAAAAACCCTAGCTCCTCAAGGTTGTCAAAATCTATTTTTTCTTGGTCCAATGTGTAGAGAAGAAGGAGGTGATCAATTTTAATGAAAGGGATTTAGGGTCTTGATGGATATTTTGAGATGATATCATAGGGTGAAGGTGGAGGGAAGTGAGGAAGAAGAAGGAGAAGAAAATGATGGGGGAGGTGAAAATGAGGCCGTCCCCCGCTCTCTCTCCTCTCTTATTTTCACCCACTCTTTCATCTATTTACCCTTTTACCCTTTTCTCTTTTCTTTTAAAACCAAACCCTAAAATACCCAAAACAACACAAGAAAACAATATGTAACCAAATTGCAACATGACATGGTGCACTAGCCATGAAAAACTGTGGAAACACGGATTTGGCTTAATCGCGATTAGCAGTGCACTAATCGGGTTTTTATCGAGACTGCATATAAAAATTTTAAAAATGCCAAATCCTTTAAATATACAATTAAATGAATAAATAATTTTAATTTTCATTTATTTCACAATTATTGGTATATATTTATACCCTTTTTCGAAAACCTCAATTCCGCAAATTGGGCAGTTTTCGGGAAATATATTATTTTAATATTAAATTCAAAAAATAATATTTTATATTTTCTGAAATGTTACACCATCAAACCGTGGCAAAATGCGGAACAAAAATTTTCTAAACTGGCGCTACCATGACCCGATGACCGGATATACCCTAAACCCTAAACTAGCAAGCTAATAAAAGAGATAGGAATGGTTATACCGAGTTGATCCATGTCCTTCGGTCTTCAACCATCTTTCTAAGCTCCTATTGGTCGTATAGATCGAGTTTGTTTGCCGTTCATCCTCCATCTACGATGATCCACCTGAGGGAAACGGCGCAAGCTTCAGCCTCGCCGAACGAGCCAACCGACGCTTCAAGGTTGCTAGCAATGGAGAGTAGAGGTGTAGGAATGTGTCACTATAATTTTTCTCTCACAAATGGTCCATAAGCAACTCAAGAAGATGAAGAGGAGGTGAAGAAAACATGTGGCATCAGCAACTAAATAAATGTGCTAAGTATTTTCTCCAAGTGGGAATGAATGAGTGAAGAGAGAAAGTAAAGAAATCAAGTGGAGAAAAGAAATGAGCAAGCCCACAAGTGTGATGGCAGCCCCCTCCTCTCTCAATCATGCACACACACTAAAGAAAAATATCCCATCTCAATTTTCCAATAAACAAATGCATGTCATACCTCTCTACATGCTCAAACCTATACCCATACCAACTCACCCCTCCACCTCATTTCCATTATTTATTTTCTAAAAATAAAATCGATAATAAGGTGACCATCTTCTAGAAGCTATTCCGTATAAATACGGAATACTCCCGGTACACGTATCGAAATACATATACGCGTATTCGTACTAAAATACGAATAGCCAAGAGAGAAAATGAATAGTGAACAATAATACTAGAATACGTATATATAAATACATATATATATATAAATTATTAAATCAAAACCTGATTTAATAATCCGGCTTAATCCTAAGTCGCTAGTATTATCAACCGTCCGATTCAAGTCTATGCAACCTGTACACATATTTAATCGGACACCTGTATGTACCAACATACGTCATCTATACCATATCGCCTGAACCATGAAATCCCTATATGGGGGACTCTAAAGACTCATCAATACGCTGGCAGTGAGTTTAACCACAAGCACGTCAGTGGCACTAGCTGTACGTAATGGCTACCCAGGTATTGGGCGAAAGGAAGGCCGACGAGAAAACTCATCCAAACCCCTACTGAGCCTGACAGTGACAATATCCGTACAGTCCTGTCTGCTCGTCTAATAGTATCGCATATCGAGTCTAGAGGGGTGGATAAAGTCAGACCCCTAACAACATGACATTTAGTGTCAGCATGAAACCCATCACCACCAGAGAAACTATCGATCCTGGATCGGTAATTCTCGTCTACCTTAGCTAAGGATTTCTGGTGATAGCCACCCGTGCACCGCGCGACATCAGCCCCTAATACCGGGAGAGACGAATCCTCGACGATCCGATCACTGCCTCCATGTGGCTCGGGACTGTACCCAACTAAAACCTGTTTGCACGACTCCTTTGAGCCATGGTAGGGTAGTAATCAAAGCACATTGGGAACTCATACGAGACAAATGAAGATCTCAGGTCGACAAATTAACCTGTACACATGTCACCTGGGAACTGCTATCTGACAATATGTATAATACCAACTAGCAGGTTATTGGCGTGTCCGTCCAGTGTACTCATAACGTAATGAGCACCTGTATACTATCTGAGGTGAACAAACGAACACCAATGACTTGTGAGACCTGGCCACCGCCCCTCGTCGGGGTCTCGATCAGTATACACTAGTCTAGACTGGAGTATCGATGCCCAGTCTCGATACTCCCACGACTAGGGACATTTAAGGATGTGCTTATAGACCCCTAGCTCCCACGTATATGATCGCCATCATAATGCTGGTAGTCAAGAAAGAATTCTATGGGCTCTATCAAAATGTAATAGTGATGATAAAGACAAAGCAGATAGCATACTATCAATACGAGTAAGACTGTTCTACCGGTATAGGTCCTCTCTCAATGATCATAATCACCTATCTGCGACTACGATAATTGCCTTGAGGGCACTATAGCCAACAATCTCTCACTTGCACTTAAGGTTAATTATTGCGATGTCGCATACTCACAGCCCGTGTGATACCAAACACCCAACTTCTCTACTAATCAGTTTCGCAAAGCCCGTTTGTGAAACTATTGCGTTCGAGAAATAGCCTCAGTGAGTGGATCCGGTCCAATATTTCTTTCTGTATCTCTCTATATCTCAACTTCGCGGAGAATAAACATCTCTCGAAATGAGCAATACCCTGTCTTAGAATTTTTCTGGATATCTGATGGGACCCAGTTCACAAATGAACTCCAAATCCTGCAAACTTCTTAAACTATATCATCCGCTGAATTTAATCAGTATACTGCGCCATGCCTTCCTCAGTATCCGCTTGGACAACCTGTCCAACATATTGTAACATTTCAGAAAAATAAAATATTATTTTTAGGAATTTAAATAATTAAAATAATAAATATCATGAATATTTTAATGATGTGGTATAATTATATACCGATTGTTTGGAAAATATTGGAAAATTAAATTGATTGGTGATTTTTGGAGGGATTTATGCGATTTAGGCAAATTATAAATTTTTATAATAAATTATGCAAGTTATTTCTAAACTTGATTAATAATCACTAATTATGCATTAAGCGTGCTTATGCACATGACATGCACCATGTCACATTTTCTAATAATACTTGTTTCATTTTTTATGAAGCATGATTTGAAGTCTTCATTGCATTTTTGCAACTGTTTTACAAAAAAAACCATAAGAAAAGAAAAGAAAAGAAAAAGAAAAGAAAAAGAAAAAGGAATAAAAAATTGGGGACATGGAGGCATGGGCTTTGGAGAGAGAGAGAGAGAGAGAGAGGGTGAGGGGTCTCCTAGAACCATGGCTCCTTGTTTCACATCATCATCTTCATCATTTCCCTCTCCTTCCTCACCTCCATAGCTGCCCTCTTCCTCCACCACCTCTACCTCCTCACTACAACCCCAAAACCACATCAAAATATCATTTTCCCTTCATTAAAATTGTGCACAAGCTCACTACAAGCATCGGGAACCAAGAAAGTTTGAATTTTGAGCACTTGGGGCAACTCAAGAAAATTCTTGAGTTGCTAAATGAGGTATTTCCTTCACCATTAAAGAAGTATATCATTTCCTTGAACATCTATTTAAGTTTAGAACTGTTTTAATGTAGTTAAGTAATCTTGGAAAATTCTAAGATCAAGTTTAGGGAAATTTTGAGTTGTGATGGTGAAATTAAGGTGCAATTGGTGACTAGAACCAGTTAGTGTTAAAAACCAGAGACTAGACACCAAGACGTAAACTTGAAATTTTGCCGATATCGGGTTTTTGTGGGAATTGTGACGATATTAAGAGATCTGCTATGACCCGGAACACCTGAAAAATAATTAGCAATTACAGTGGGTTGTGCAGGCAAAGTGGAGCATACCCTAAAGACCCGAGACCCCAACCGTACCTTATGGCCGTAAATAAACTCCTCATGGCCGCAATTTGCGGCCTGGGTACTTCCATTTTGGTTCGTGCTTTGTCCAGGGCTTTATCTTCAGTAAATTAGACCCCCTACATATGCAAAATTGGTTACACCTGGGGTAAAATATGGAAGTGTTTTTCATAGTTTCTGATTTCGGTTTGTGAGTTCTGTGAACTTGAACTTTGGTATTTGTGTTTTATCTCGATCACTTGACGTTTGTACGTCGATATCGGGTGTTGTTTGGTTCTTTAACATGTGTAGGCTATAGGTTCTAACCTATAGGCACCTCGCATGTCGTTTTGGTTTCGAAACGGATTTTAATGCGATACACTATGTTATGACATGTAGGTACCTCTGCGTGAACTTCGGGACGACAAGCAAAGGCGTGGCGACATCGACTTCGGTAAGTAAGGATCAAGGTGAGTAGATATATATCTATGGGGGAAGTTGGGTGGATGGCGTATAGCACCCCCGCAGTTTCGTAGTGTAATATACGAATACGTTATATATATAAATACGTGTTTTTGAGACTAAATGATTATCAAGATAGTCTTTAGGTGTTCAAGGGTTAGTTTTAGTGTAAATTGAAAATAGTGCTTATTGTATAGTTTCTTAGTTGTGAACCCTAGAGTATAGGTGCACACATGCACACATGCACACACGGGATATATTTAGGTGTATATGTTTATATGTATATATATATGTGTGTGTGTGTGGATTGTGTTGGTACGTATATATATATATACATACATACATACATATACGTATACACGGAAGATGAGGATAGTATATGATACTTGGAGATGAGTCGATGTGATTGGGCATGATGCCGTGAAATCGGTGATGTGAATTGGGTCGTGTAATGATATACGACATGATATTATAGAGGATCGTTGGGCGATGTGTTTTCATACACACGTGGATATATATATATATATATATATGTTGATGGTATCGAAATGTACTAGACTTTAGATCAGTACCCCTAATTCAGAATACGATGATAATGATACCAAATGAATAATGTGTTTTTTATGATATTCGACCCGTACCACGATTTTGGGATGCCGTATGAAGGTTTTACCGTACGAGATATAAAAATTATAATAGATCCGCACTCTCGACTCGAGGATGTCGTATTATATGTTTTATCGTACGTGACGCTATTGAGGCGGGATCACCGACTATTAGATATATCGACTCGGACTTTAGGTGGATTTCTTTACATTTTCGACTAGTCCTTTAGTTTAGTCATGTAGTTTATTAGGTAGGTATTAGACCGGGCTCGAGTCATACTTATTTTCAAACTAACGAATCGTGAGTATTTTAAAGACAGGTCCTATTTTCTAAAAACCACGATTCGTGCTATTTCAAATGCCAAAAATTGTATGACTCGTACTTATAAATGTTTATTCTTATATGTTGCATTACTATTCATTTTCCGTATATTCTTGCTATTCGCATCGCATTGTATGCTTAAATGTGTTTCCATTAGTTATTATGAACCCATGTTGTCAGGACACCAGCACCATTACTGATGATGCGTATGCTCCACGTACACCTGCTTGCCGGCTCACACACATCATCATCGGTAATTTTCATATCACGTACACATTAGAAAACACTATTCATTAGTATAAATTGCTTGCTGATAGTTTTGACATAGTATAAGTACGCTTGCTTTCATATGATAGCTTAGACATTGCATTGGTTACGGTGATATTTCGTGCATGTGCATATTCATTTTTCGTGCAATATTATGAGGCTTATTGTCGGTATTCACTATTTATTGACTTTTGCTTATGGGATTTGGATTTCCATGAGATTTCTGGATTGGAGAAACCGCAAGGATTTTATAAACTCATTATCATTTCTAAAAATAGAAATTGCGGTTTTCTCGTTATATGATGTGAGATATGTCCACCTTGACTTTTCTCAGCTCTTGAGCGGTATCATACACCCGATTCGAGGAGGAAGAGGAATCGTCTGCGGGTGCATGGTGGACCCGGTGTGGTACCCCGGGGCAAGATGGTCGCAGATGATGGTGTTGAGCCTGGCACGGGAGCACTACCGACCGGTTATTTATGACGCAGCGGATATCCAGAGGATACTGACGTAGTCATGAGATTTGATGATTTGGGCCAGTCCGGATTGCCGGAGCACAGGGGCCAGTCCGGATTGCCGGAGCCTGAGATATTGAGACATTGAGATTTTATGATATGGGCCAGTCCGGATTGCCGGAGCCCGAGATATTGAGATATTGGGATATATATTTTGTGTCGATGCTTGACACGGATTCTTTGTTGATTTCATTGATGATACTTCAATTTTTATGCAGAAATCTCACAGAGATAAGAAAACAGTTTTCTCATTTAGATGTATTCTGTTTTCATACATTCATACATCATATATATGATATTTTGTTACCTGGGGTTTTGACACGAGCACTTGGTATTACACTTCCGTATAGATGTTTACCCTTGCCATTATTTAGATGCTTCAGGTTAATTATGTATTAAGGATATATATTATCGTATGACCCAGGATAGAGTCATACATACGATTTCTGCTCGGTGATGTTTTCTACTCATGAGTTGGCAACTCACCCCCGTTGTGCCATAGTTTCTTGCAGGTTTTGATGTACAGGTTTCCTTGGCGGCTTTGCTGGCACACTACTTCATTTCACGTGATTGCTTTGGTAGGTGGGTTCACTCGCATCGTGACCACCATTGTACTTTATTTACATTCAGTTGTATCTAGTAAACTCTATCAACCAGACTTGTATATTTGATAGACTTAGAAGACTTGTATATATTCTTTCGACCTTAAAGTTGTGCGCCTGTATTATTATGGTTTTTCTCCGGTTTTCTTGAGGATATTTCTTTTCTTGATGAGTTTTGATCCTTGCCCTTCGGCGTTGTATATTATATTGCTTGCGTGGTTGTGTCCGCCAATTGGCGAAGAGCTAGCTCCCACTTGGGGATGTCTTTAATCATCATTATGTATATTATTCATATTTGTACCTATTTCGGGCCAGTATTTACAATAGAGACTCTGCCGAAATTTTCGGGAAATTATGATGTTTCTTTTAAAATGTTTAATGCCTTATTTTATGAAAACCACTTTCTTTAAAACAAGTTTTCCTTCACTTCTTATTTAAAATGGTTTAGATTTCTGGGCTTTTGGCTTACTTGAATTAGGTGGGGTCCTATAGACTTCACATGATTCAAGTACCATTCACGTGCTATTTCGGGTCGTGACAAAGTTGGTATCATAGCGCTAGGTTTAACCTTGGTTCGAGTCAATGTTTGACTGTAAGGAGTCTAGGGCATATATTTATATTAGGAATCTAGGCTTGACCTTACGGAACTTAGACTTGGTCGAAGGGGTATTATGTTAGTTATATGTATGCCCTAGAGGCCATTACTGTACAAACGATGTATATTGTAATGGATGCTTGGACATATATAGGGAGGACTTTCTTGCTCAACATGATACTATGCTATCTGGTTGTACTTTATCTTAACATGTACTCTGATTGTATCTATGTTACATGTTGATAAAGCACTTAGGATATGTACTCGACTACTGGGACTATGATGAGATCGTACTAGTGGGGCCACGGTAGTCGACGAGTACATCCTATAACTGTTCCTAGTCGAGGGTGTATCGAGACAGGGCATCGATACACCAGAGTAGACTAGTATATACGCATCTTGACCCATATGATGGGCGATGGATGATCCCATATCCATCGGTGTTTGACATCAAGGATGGTGTACGGGTGCTCAATAGAGACTGGGTACACTGGACGGACTCGCCGAGAACTCCCAGATGGTATTATACCTCATGTCAGATGGCAGTTCTCCGGTGACACTGGTACAGAGTTGTCCGTTGACCCGTGATCGTCATAGAGTCTTGTGTGATTCCCACTGTGCTTTGATTTCCATCATACCACGTCCAAGAGGGCGTGCAAAAAGGTGGCTTTTGGGTACAGTCCCGAATCACATGGAGGCAATGAGCGATAGGAGGGGATTCGTCTCTCCCGGTATAGGGAGTTAATGTTGTGCTGTTTTCGATTGGCTATAAATGGAAATCCCTGGCCAGGGATGCTGAGATTTACTGGTAAGTGTTATCAGTAGTTTCTCGAACTGTTATAGACCTCATATCGACACGACTTATCGAGCTTCTAGGGTCTGACGTTTACCACCCTAGGCGAGATATGCGACATATCAGACGACGAGACCGGACTGTACGGGAGTGTTACTGATTGGATTCGCAGGAGAATGTACAGGCTTGCTTATTGATCTTCTGATTGCTCAATACCTAGGTGGCTGTTACGTTTAGCTGACTGCTTGTAGCTTGTGGGTGTTTGATATGATCATCACCTACTGCCGGCGTATTGACAATTCTTTAGAGTCCTATACAGAGGTTTCTTGACTCAGGCAAAACGGAGTATGGGCACATATGTGATATGAGCAGGACCGAGGATAATGCGATATGAGATACCGTATTATATTCTCGCGATATTTGATATCAGCCGGATCATCGGATCAAGTGTTGATTCGATGAATCGGTAAATGAGATTTTAGTCGGTTATATGCGATATAGCCGGATTGACGGATCAAGTGTTGATTCGATAATTTAATGTATAATAATATATATGATATATTAAATTACATTAACTAATATTAGCTCACTAAAAGAGTCTTTTTGTCTCTCGGGTAATACATTGATATATATGCGATATATGTTAAATGTATTACTTTATTTTGTTACAATAAATATTATATATGTGATATATAATATTGTAACATGATATGATTACTAATGCAACATGTTTAGTGGAGATTAAACAAGATTAGGGTTTGAATTTGGTTAGTTCATTCATTAACCTTCTAGAAGGTTTTTCTTTTGTCATGAAAGAGATATTATGCTTGATAATTTTGTGTGACTCATTCTTAACCCAACCCAAACCCTAGCCCTAGTTAAATCTCTACATGAGTCATCCTTGACCATGGTTGCATGATTAATCATTATCTTCTTTCCATTATTCATCACAAACGGTTTCTAATCATGATTCATCTTCTTCTTCCTTCTCTTTTCATGGAAAAGTTTTTCTTGCTTTGATTTTGTGATGATTATGTGTGAGAAAAAGATTATAAATGAGAGCAAAAATCCTACTTCATCATCCTCATCTACCTTTGCCATTTAGATGAGAGTGTTCACATTATTTAGTGAGTGAGAGCTTGTGTTAATGAAACTTCAAGGTAGATCATCTTTGTTATCGAAGATCGTAAGCAAGCTTGCATCTTTCTCTTCGTGGAGCCTCTCGAGAGTCCGGAACATGACGATCGCAGTGAAGGGACCTCAACACGGAGCTTAAGAAGTGAAGGACTGGATCTACAAAGGTTGTAATTCCTTTCACTTAGTGTTAAAATGTTTAACATGCTTGTTTTCGCTTAATCTCTAGTTTAAAGATCCGGCTTTGGGTTGTTCGGCACGGCTAAATTTTAAATTGGGTATGGTTGATGCCTCATAGACCCTTGTGCGTGTGCCTAGCAACCCTACAGTGGTATCAGAGTCAAGCTAGAGTTTTAGGCGAAGTTTAAAGTCCGATCGAACTCGCAAACCCCCGATTATACCCTTCTCTGGATATTTTTTAAAAATGTGTTTTTTTCTGTATTAAAAATACTAAAAAAAATCAGCAGGGAATTTTATGGATATATGTGAAAAACGAGCCACTAACTCACCTAAGCTGCTGCGGAACCGCGGCAATGATATACCATTAGCGGCGGGTCCGCGGCGCAACAGAGGAGTTAGGGTTTCGTTTTTGTACAGTTCCATCCGTATGTGTTTCCTGATGTTTCTGGGTATTTTTAAAATATACTCAAGAGTTGAGTTTTCTGGGTTGTATTGGGGACTCGTTGATTCGATCGGATAATCTAACTTCGTTTATTTTTTCCGGATAATTTTTTAGAACGTGTTAAAAAGTTCGAACGGATATCAATAACTCACTTTTTCCCCTGTCGGAAATTTTTTCAAAAGTTCGATTTTTTCTTGAGTTTGAAACTTCCGGAAAATCATGCAAGTAACGCGGTGGACCCTCTAGAAGACAACAAACCTTAACTCGATTATGTGACCATCTTGAACTGCCTCTGAACCTTAGGGTTTGGGGAAGTACGGCGTGCCATATGTGAGGCGTTGACTTGACCCTTCTACGGCTGGACCATTGGTACTGTTGCATGTGATGGATACTTTTTGAACTCCGCTTAAGTGTTGAGCTATCTGGGAAATCTTAGGTGGTTGTTTATTCGATCGGAAAGTTTAACATTGTCTATTTATCTGGAATGTGATACAATATTTGGAATCCACAAGTAGTTATGAGATAACTAATTTGAATGTTATAAATCTAGCACTTTAGTCTCAAATGATCAGTTGCCACGGAATTTTGATGTGATCAAAAGTCCGTCGCAATCACGTAGCACACGCGGATACTCGCCGGATAAACTTAATAGACAGCCATGCCCCATAGCCCCGACCAAGTGACTGTAGGAGAACCCCGTCGCCAAAAGCATCCGTTCGGGTGCTCGCGGCAGCGGTGCTCCGCCTTAGTGCACTTCGTCGACGGCATCCGGGGGTGCGGACGTCTATCAAAGTTTGCGATGAGCATTCGATCAGGATGTTAGGAATCTTGTTGAATTGCCCGACTTGATATTGAAAAGAGTTTTCGATAATGAGACTAAAATGCGGGGTTTATAATTGTTGGGCATGCGATGTCTAAGGAATTCATTTGGTTAGGCATGCGATGTCTAAGGAGGTTGCGGATTCCAACTGTTGTAGTTTTACACTTTCTTTTCTGTGACCGTAAGCGTAGTATGTGGTGTATCACCGGCTTCATTGCTATACATCGACGACAATCGGGATACACATACTTGCTCACGTTGATGATATAAGATATTATGTGTTGCTGTGATATGTTATATTGGATCGTCGCGTTCTGAATAGCCCGGGGTTTTATGTAAGATGAGAGTTTTTCTTTTTCATTCATGTAAAATTCATTTGTATGTAATATTCTTTTATTGGGGCACTTCCGGGCTGAGGATGATGTCGGCATTGTATATTATTTACTTTTCCGCATTAGGTAGACCCAAGGCGGGGAGCACAAGTAACCGGGTTCTAGGGTCCACTGGGAGACCATCTCGAGGAGTCGAGACCGGGTCTCCTAACCCTAGAATTGGCAGTGTTGCTTGCCGCTCTCGTAGGGGTCTAGGAATGTGGGTTTGGCTATTCATCGCGACCGTGGAATCCGTGTTTTATACAGGCTCGTATTAAAATACGGACGTCCTAGTATATCCAATATTTCATATATGTTCTTCTGCTGCAATGTTCTATGATGAGATCATATTACTGCCTGAGAGGAATGTTTATATTATATATATGAGATATATATTATATTGCAGATTTCGTTTCAAGTGTGATGCTTGTGAAGCATAATAAAATGGGACTTCATTAATGAGATTAATGAAACTAAAAGAAACCTAAGATGTTGTAGAAACTTTTTTAAAAACTGGTAGCTCTAGTTCTTGCTTTGCATAGCGGTGTTCCTTATATAACATCCAGCACATTATTCGATAAGGAAAGAGCCGAGATCCCTTCACCGAGAGTGACCTCATTAGTGAAACTAGTAGATGCTACTAACTCGGTTTGTCTTTTGATTGCTTCTATAGTTCGTGCTTTGCACAGCGGTATTTGTGAAATATCCTGCACCTTATTCGATGAGGAAAGATCCGACGATCCCTTCACCGGGAGTGACCTCTTTAGCAAAACTAGAAAAGTCTCAAAAACACTCCATTTAAAATCACTCGATTCTACAACGATATCAAGTTCATTACGCAAAGGGTTTTCTTAAAAACCTGTCGTAGCCCTGCGTCATTTCAGATAAGTACTACTTAGTATGCGTGCTGCGGCAGTTTGGCCTCCGTCAAGGCGTAGTGTACGGTAGCTAACTAGTGCTTATCTGCTAGCATACGATGCGATTGGATTAGGGTATTCGTACGGCATAGTTTGGCCTTCGTCAAGGGTCATGCGGGTGGGTTTAATTCAATCAAGAAATGAACGGGTTGAACTTGACTAGCGGACTATGGGTAGTTTAGCATTCGTCAAGGTCATAGGACGCTAGGGGTAAAATATTATTGGGAATTTCAAGTGTTGAAATTTGCAATGAGATTGCATACTTTCTATGAGATAGTTGGATCCCGATACCCGCTGCGAGTAAGAGTTACTCCTGGGAGAGTTTTACACATTACAATTTGCCGATCAAGTAGGTGTCTAGAAAGGTGTCAACGGGGTTACGCCCCTGGAAAAACGAGATTTATTTTAATTAGGTCCGTGCGAAAGCACGGGGAACCTCCCTCAAAGTACCGGCACTGGCCTGGCTGAAAGATTGATGAACTTGTAAGGTATAATTAATCCCGGCTAGTCTTTCCTTTTAGGGTTTGAAGGAAGATTTGACTAAAACAGTGGGAGACATCCTGATTAGATAAATTGATAACCAATCTAATCTTGTAAACGCGCACGCTGAGTGTTTTCTTCTCTCTCTCTCCAGGTAGCGACCATGTCACGCCTTAATCGAGATAATAATACGGATGTATTGACCGAACCCGCTTGTTATACTGCGCTAGGGAACGTTGGTCCCGCTCCAACTTATAATTGTTATAAGACAGAGCAGGAAATAGGGGATTACCAGAATTCCAGTGCCGCCCAAACGAAGAAAGTGCATGTTGATGCATCATCTTCGGGTGTGTTCATTACAGAGAACTGTTTCTCAGTATCCTTTACGTCCTGGGTATTTGATACCGGATCAGGATCCCACATATGTAATTTGTTACATGGGCTACAGATAGGTAGAGAACTGAGAACGGGTGATAAGTTTCATGAGATAGAAACGGTGCAAGTGTTGCAGCCAAGTCTGTTGGTCACTATCACCCAGTATTACCAGAATACATTGATTCTGAACGAATGTTATTAGATATCGAACCTGATATAGAACATCATATCAGTCTCTTTATTAGTAAAGAAAGGATATAATTTTGTATTGTTGGATAATATTTTGAACATTTACTATATCAAGAGTTGATCGGTTTAGGCACGTTATCTAAAAGTATTGACGTTCTAAATCAAACTACAGTTCTTAGTATACAGAATACACACAAGAGGAAGAGTTCAGAAATGAATGAATCCTTCTTGAGGCATTATAGACTAGGTCATATCAATGCGACCCGACTAGCTAAGTTACATTTTGTCACGACCCGAATATTTCGACTCGTGACCGGCACTTAACCACGCTACGTCTACAGGCGTAACGCGACTAAGTAAGCCGAACCCAGAAATCAAAACCATTTAAACATAGTGAGTGTTGAAAACATTTAGTTAAAACATTTAGAAAACCTTAATTAGTTCAATAAGTTCTTTTAAAGTTACTTAATCATTTAAATAATTTTGGCAGCATTTCCTTTGTAAAAGTAGCCCCGAGACCGGGTATAAAAAGGATATGAGTAAAAATGAGATATAATGAAACAAAACATTCCCAAACGGGAGCAATCACGCCCAACGGCGGAAACCATCATCACAAGAGTAATATACGACGCCGTAGCGAAGAATGAGCAATAAGTAAACATCACAGCATATAAACTACATATAAAAACAGTCGGCTCCCACGAGCTCGACACCAGAATACAAAATACACAACATCGTCCTCACACAGTATCTAAGTCCAGTACATAAATGGTAGATGGAGAATAATAGATACAAAAGGAGTACAATAAAAGTAATCAGATACCACAACCCACCTAAATGCAAAACAGCTCTCGCCGCAACTGTAGTGGTATCTGTAGTCAAAAGATGCAAAAGACAGCCTGCTGCGAATATGCTGAGGGCAACCTGCAAATACTGTGGCACAACGGGGGTGAGTTGCCAACTCGTGAATAGAGATAACATATAAATGTAATCGTGAGCATGCACGTATTGCGCTACTCAAACAAATGCCAGCAGATGATATCAATGCGTGATAAGCAGTATGTGCAATAATCATGCAGATGCTCTGTCAGGTAAAATAACTACAGGATGAGATATATGATAATCAATGCTGAGCCTGGGATAAACAACATCTACACGGAATATCAACGTGGAAAACAATCGGTGCCCACAACTGCACCCAAATCCTAAATAACTCAGGCGCCGGCACACCCATCGGTCCTCAAATCCTGTAAATCTCCGAGAAGTCACGAGTGCCTAACATCGGCACCCAAAATATCATAAAATACTCGTGTCCAGCATCGACACGCAAATCCTCATATATCGGGCTCCGTCAGTCCGGATCAGCCAACGGGCTCCGTCTGCGGTATCGGCCCTCGGCCCCGGCAGTACGGATCATCCCGCATCCTTCTTTCGACTCTGGTCAGTATCCTCCGGATAACCGCCAAGTCCAACCAATCACCGGTAGGTACTCGCCACCCAGCCAGGCTCATCGTCTACTCCACGAAAAACATTTCTCGCCCCATGGAACCATACCGGGTCCACAACGAACCCGCAAACGGATCATCCATCTTCTCGAATCGGGTTTCAAGCACACGTCTCAGCACCGAGAAAACGCGTGGTGGACGCACCAAAATATCATATCACGAGGAACCGGGTTTTCAAATAGTGCATCTTTTCTTAAAAATCCCACGGTCCTCAAAACCAGAAATCACATGAAAATCCAACACCAAGAAATAAATCCAATGCGATGTGCCAAGTACACCAATCCATGATATAGGTATAAGGGAAAACCGCTTTTAAAATTAGTTTCCGTTTTTAAAGATATCATGCGGCTCCCAATTTCCATGAAAGTCATATCGAATCATACATGAAATGAACTACAACAATATAATCATGGCAGATCTACAGTGAGTGTGTCATGGCAATTACTAACGGTGTGTGTGTAGCATGCAGATTAGTGCTCATGCAACATGAACCGTTAGTAATAGTGCGGTGTCCTATCAATTCTAAGCATACATACAGCAGGGAATGCAATATGCAATGACAGTCCATGAGGTAAATGCAACATATAATAATAAGGTCCTATCAGCCCTGACGCATAACGCCATGCGGGCGATATCCCCGTAGATGTTAAATCTACTCACCGAAGTCTCGCGCTAAGTGTAGCCGACGACTTGCTTGCCCTTCTTCGCAGCGTCCGTCTCACTCTCCTGCGAACCTAGAATCACATAACATATATCACATATAAGCTCAATTTCATAAGAATATGATATTAGGGTCAACCTAGAGACCCGTGTCGCAAACCAAGCGCGCGTGTGCGCGATACGCTAAAACGTGTGATCACGCGCCTGAAACTACCCTGACGCGTCGCGATACGCAGAAACCCCAAACCCACACGCATATCACGCATGTCGCGAAGGTTTAAAATACGAGAAATAGGTATTTAGTTCCACATTTTCCTGCAGTGAGAACCAAACAAAATTGCACATGCCATGAGTCTATGGGTTGCAACAGACACCTATAGGACCAAACCCTAATCCAAACCCTACCCATCTGGCCGCAATTTGCGGCCAGAAACTATATTCCGGCGGCCTAAACATGAAGAAAGGGGGTCGGGTTCTACCTGGGGTATCAGTACCTAACCACTATATTGCAGTCTTCTCAAAATTATTCTGAACTCACCGGGTCGATAGCAGTTTACAGAACTCAAATTTTGCTTAAAAACGATGAATTTGCATCAAATAGGGATCTGGTGGTATTTTAGTGCAATTGGGGTTTAAGCTGGGTTAAAATGGCCTTAACAACACTCTATCAACCTACTGAAACCAAAACACACATCATTTGGCCAAGGTTCTCACTAAACACCTCATATCGCACTAAATCGCATCAATAACCACTAACCGAAGCAAAACTACACTAAACAAGTAAACTAGGGAGTAAGTTTAGGAAATATACCCCACAGTCGACCCTAGGGAGCTGGAGAAAGAAGAAGAAGTGAAGGGAAGGAGCTGCAGCTGGAGTTGCTGCTGTTGCTGCTGCTAACTGCTGCTACTGGTGCTGTTTCTGCTGCCGTGAAGCCTGCTGCTGCTGCTGTGAATGCTTGCTGCTGTTGTGGATGCTTGCTGCTGCTGCTGCTGAAGAGGTAAGTGTGTGTGTGTGTGTGAGAGAGAGTGAGGTTGAAAGAAAAGAATACAAAAATGAGAGGAAATCATAACCACCAATGTCAACCCCTCACTCTCTCTCTCCTCATTAATTGCAAGCATGGCTTAAGCCATGATGCACTCTCTCTCTCTCACCAAGTCAACACCCCTAGGAAATTCAAATTAAAGCAACTATTAATTAACTAATTAAACTTAAATAAAACCCAAAAGACTTAATCCCCATGATTAACCCACCATGGTTACTAATCATGGTAATACCTCATTTAAAAACCCTAGTTTACATGCACATGTGTGTGCAAGCCTAGGAAAATTCTAGAAAAATATTTATTAATTTAGGAAAAATATTTAAAACCCAATTTGGTAAACTTTTTATTAAAAACCCTTTATTTAAATATAATAGTCACAAAACACATTCTTAGGTGTTACAATCTCTCCCCCTTAAAGAAATTCGTCCCCGAATTTCAAAATCTAACTACACGTACCTTCGAAAAGATGGGGATACATATTCTTCATCTCGCTTTCGGTCTCCCAAGTGACCTCCTCACGGCCCTGACCACGCCAAAGTACCTTGACTGATGGAATGTCCTTTGATCTCAATTTCTTCACTTGTCGATCCAAGATCATCACCGGCTGCTCTGCATAGGAAAGGTCACGCTCAAGCTGGATCATCGGATGCTGAATCGCATGCGAGGGATCATGAAGATATCTATGGAGCATCGATACGTGAAATACAAGGTGCACATCTGGAAAACTGGATGGAAGGGCTAATCGGTATGCAACTGCACCAACACGCTCGAGGATCTCGAAGGGGCCCACATATCTGGGACTGAGCTTCCCCTTCTTCCCAAACCTCATCACACCTTTCATTGGGGAGACCCTCAAGAAAACATGATCACCAACAGAAAACTCAACTCCGCGTCACCGACGGTCCGCATAAGATCTCTGCCTACTCTGGGCTGCTCTCATCCTATCGCGAATCAACTGGATCTTCGTGGTCGTCTCCTCAACAATCTGTGGCCCTAAGATACTACTCTCACTGAGCTCTGTCCAACAGGCGGGCGATCTGCATCTCCTCCCATAAAGAGCCTCAAATGGTGCCATCTGAATGGTCTCCTGGTAGCTGTTATTGTAGGAGAACTCTACTAAGGGCAAATGATGATCCCAGCTACCTCCGAAATCTAATACACAAGCTCTGAGCATGTCCTCGAGAGTCTGAATAGTCCGCTCTAACTGTCCATCGTTCTGCGGATGAATTGCTGTGCTGAAACTCAAGCGAGTGCCCAAAGCCTCCTGAAGCCTCTGCCATAATCGGCTGGTAAACTGGGTGCCTCTGTCGGACACAATACACTTCGGGACTCCGTGCAGTCGTACTATCTCGTCAACGTAAATCTGGGCGTACTGAGAAAATCCGAAAGTCGTCTTCACTGGCAGGAAGTGAGCCGCTTTCGTCAAAGGATCTACGATCACCCAAATGGAGTCGTACCCTCACCTAGTCCTGGGTAGACCCACAACGAAATCCATCGAAATCTGCTCCCATTTCCACTCCGGAATGGGTAACGGCTGTAACTCTCCCGCGGGCCTCTGGTGCTCAGCCTTGACTTGCTGTCAAGTCAGGCATCTCGACACAAAATCTGCGATGTCTCTCTTCATTTCGTCCCACCAGTAAACACCTCTCATATCATGATACATCTTGGTGGAACCGGGATGGACACTATATACCGATCGATGTGCCTCCTCAAGAATTTCGCGCCGCAGTCCCTCAGCATCTGGTACGCACAGTCTAGTCCCAAATCGTAGTATCCCCTGATCATAGATCACGAACTCGGAAAATCTGCCCTGTCCAATCTGTGCCATGATCTCTGAACATCGGTCATCACTGCGCTGTGCTTCATGTATGCGGTCAAGTAACTGTGGGCGTGCACGAACATGCGCGATCTGTCCTCCAATCGGCGTGAACTCGAACTGTACTCGGCTGTCGCATAATATCTGCCAATCTGCCGACGACTGCCCTATACTGCGCTCAAACAAGATAGACTACCCCCGGGCCTCCTGCTCAAAGCATCCGCCTCCACATTTGCCTTGCCCGGGTGATACAAGATCTCGCAGTCGTAATCCTTCATTAACTCCATCCATCGGCGCTGTCTAAGGTTCAGGTCCCGCTGCTGAAATATATATTTTAGACTCTTGTGATCCGTGAATATCTGGCACAACTTGCCGTATAGGTAATGTCGCCAGATCTTAAGTGCAAAGACCACTGCAGCCATCTCCAAGTCATGAGTGGGGTAGTTCTGTTCATGTTTCTTCAATTGTCGCGAAGCATACGCGATCACCCTGTCATGCTGCATCAAAACGCACCCTAGCCCCACTCGAGAGGCATCAGAATAGACCACAAACCCACCTGAGCCTGAAGGTAATGATAATACCGGTGCCGTCGTCAGCCGAGTCCGTAGCTGCTGAAAACTGTGCTCGCACTCCTCCGTCCAATCGAAAGGGACTCCTTTCCGGGTCAACCCGGTCAAAGGTGTAGCAATACTGGAGAAGTCCTGCACAAATCTCCTGTAGTAACCGGCCAACCCCAAGAAGCTGCGAATCTCCGTAACCGATGTGGGTCTGGGCCAACGCTGCACGGCCATGATCTTCCTCGGGTCCACACATATACCGTCTCGTGAAATCACATGTCCCAAGAAGTCTACGCTGTCCAGGCAGAAAGCACACTTGGAGAATTTCGCATAAAGCTGGTGCTCCCTCAAAATCTGCAGTGTAATCCGCAGGTGCTGCTCGTGCTCCTCACTACTCCGGGAATACACCAAGATATCGTCAACGAAGACTATGATGAACAGATCCAAATATGGCTGGAAAATACGGTTCATCAAGTCCATGAATGCTGCTGGCGCATTGGTGAGTCCGAACGACATCACCAAAAACTCATAATGGCCGTAGCGCGTACGGAAAGCTGTCCTGGGAATGTCCTCCTGTCGAACCCGCAGCTGATGATAGCCCGATCGTAAATCGATCCTCGAAAAGTACCCTGCCCCCTGAAGCTGGTCGAACAAATCGTCGATGCGCGGCAAAGGATATCTGTTCCGTACTGTCACCCTGTTCAGCTGGCGGTAGTCGATACACAGACGCAAACTGCCATCCTTCTTCTTGACGAACAGGACTGGAGCACCCCAAGGAGAAACACTGGGTCGATTAAGTCCCCTGTCCAGCAAATCTTGCAACTGACCCTTCAATTCTCTAAGTTCCGCCGGGGCCATCCGATAAGGCGGTATGGAAATAGGCCCCGTGCCAGGAACCAAATCAATACAGAAAGAAATGTCGCGCTCGGGCGGTAGCCCAGGAAGCTCGTCAGGGAACACATCAGGGAACTCGCTAACAACCGGAACCTGATCCAATGGAACCTATGTAGCACTAGCATCGCAAACATAGGCGAGAAATCCCTGACATCCTTTCCTCAAAAGCTGTCCAGCGCGAAAAGAAGAAATCACACTGTGAGGGGTGGCACCACGGTCCCCCAACACAACAAAAACCGACTCGCCGGGAAAACAAAATCTAACTGTCTTCTCACGGCAGTCCACAGAAGCATAGCACGTGGCTAACCAATCCATGCCCAAAAGAACGTCGAAGTCCAACATCTCCAGAAGGATCAAGTCGACAGGCAACTCTCTCTCGCCAATACAGACGGTGCAGGACCAGAACACGTGCCTAGCAACAAACGACTCTCCCACAGGAGTGGTCACAACAAGTGGCTGATCAAGCAAACCGGACTCTCTACCCAAAATCGGCACAAAGTGTGTGGATACATACGAGTGCGTGGATCCGGGATCGAACAATACGTGTGCATTAATTGAACATACTGGAAGGATACCTGAGACCACCGCATTGGACGCCTGCGCGTCCGGATGGGTCAAAGCAAAAACCCGCGCCTGTCCACCACCTGCGACTGACTGCCCTCTGCCTCGGTCATCTCGCCCTCTCTAAGCAACTCCTCCACGACCACAACCTCTCTGTGTGTGAGTCTGGCGCGGAGCAACGGTAGGTACAACAGGCAACGCCCTCTGGGGTGGTGAAGGTGGTAAGGTAACATGCGTTGCTGCCGCCTCCCTCCGGTGTATCTCAGGACAATCTCTAACGAGGTGAAGTAGACTGCCACATCTAAAGCAACCCCGCGGCGACTGCTGACTCTCCTGGAGATACGAACTAAACATCTGGCCTCGTCCCGAATCTCTGCTACTCCTCGTACCAGAACGATACCTGTCGCGGCGTCTGAATGACTGCCTCCGTGCGGATATACTAGTACGAACTCTCTTCGGCTCTGGAACTACCGAAGTCTCAGCAAGGCGCTCCTCGACTAATAGGGCTGCGTCTACAGCTGCTGCATAGGTCTCGTAGTGCTGCGCGCTGATCGCAAGGAATAGTGGTGTAAGCAAGCCTCGAACAAATCTCTTGACTCGCAACTCCTCGGTAGCCACTAAATACGGGGCATAAGCTGCTAGCTCTGTAAACAGCACGTCATACTCTGCCACTGTCATCCCTGGCGTCTGGCGCAAGGACTCAAATCTGCGTGCTCGGGCATCCCTAACACTCTGGGGAAGGAAACGGGCTAGAAATACTGTCACAAACTCTGTCCAGGTCATAGGAGGAAGACCTGCTGCTCTGCCTTTCTCAACTGAATCACACCACTTCTGCGCAAGACCTTCCAGGCGAAAGCTCGCGAACTCAACCCATCTCGCATCTGCGCATCTGAGGGAACGGTATATCCGGGCCATCCTGTCGATGAAAGACTGTGGGTCCTCGGCTGTATCGGTGCCTGTGAAGACCGGAGGCTTCAGCCTCATAAACTCTGACAGCGATACTGTAATCACCTCCGTGGCTGCAGGGGCAACTGGCTGTGCGGTAGGTACCATCGCGGTCTCTGGAACGGGTGGAGCTACCTCTGGTCGCTGCGCTCGAAGCGTCTCATCTAGCGATCCTATCATCTGGCGCATCTCCTGCATGCTGGATCCCACCGTCTGGCGTATCTCCTGCACACCAGCCCCTAGCGTGGCGATCTGATCTGTCACAGGAGGAACAGTCTGCTTGGGTACAACGGGTGCACTGCCCGGATCAGTCCTCGTCTCGGACGAGTCAACTCGAATCTCGGCCCTCGTGGCCGCTCTCTGTGCCCTCATAGTCTTTGGCGGCATAATGGCTGAAAGGAAATTAGGATTCGATAAGAATACGGAAATCGAATCACAAGAATATATATATACACAAGAAGGAATTAAATCAATAAGTCCTAAGGTCGCTTAGGCGGAGTACCGTGTCGTGAGTATGCCGCGGAACATACACACAGTACGCTACCCTGCTGCAGCTACCTACTCCATCATACCAGGGTCATCCTACACTCCGAAGGTAAAACCTACGCTCTGATACCAACTTTGTCACGACCCGAATATTTCGACTCGTGACCGGCACTTAACCACGCTACGTCTACAGGCGTAACGCGACTAAGTAAGCCGAACCCAGAAATCAAAACCATTTAAACATAGTGAGTGTTGAAAACATTTAGTTAAAACATTAAGAAAACCTTAATTAGTTCAATAAGTTCTTCTAAAGTTACTTAATCATTTAAATAATTTTGGCAGCATTTCCTTTGTAAAAGTAGCCTCGAGACCGGGTATAAAAGAGGATATGAGTAAAAATGAGATATAATGAAACAAAACATTCCCAAACGGGAGCAATCACGCCCAACTGCGGAAACCATCATCACAAGAGTAATATACGACGCCGTAGCGAAGAATGAGCAATAAGTAAACATCACAGCATATAAACAGCATATAAAAACAGTCGGCTCCCACGAGCTCAACACCATAATACAAAATACACAACATCGTTCTCACACAGTATCTAAGTCCAGTACATAAATGGTAGATGGAGAATACTAGATACAAAAAGAGTACAATAAAAGTAATCAGATACCACAACCCACCTAAATACAAAACAGCTCTCGCCGCAACTGTAGTGGTATCTGTAGCCAAAAGATGTAAAAGACAGCCTGCCGCGACTATGCTGAGGGCAACCTGCAAATACTGTGGCACAACGGGGGTGAGTTGCCAACTCGTGAATAGAGATAACATATAAAGGTAATCTCGAGCATGCACGTATTGCGCTACTCAAACAAATGCCAGCAGATGATATCAATGCGTGATAAGCAGTATGTGCAATAATCATGCAGATGCTCTGTCAGGTAAAATAACTACAGGATGAGATATATGATAATCAATGCTGAGCCTGGGATAAACAACATCTACACGGAATATCAACGTGGAAAACCATCGGTGCCTACAACTGCACCCAAATCCCAAATAACTCAGGCGCCGGCACACCCATCGGTCCTCAAATCCTGTAAATCTCTGATAAATCACGAGTGCCCAACATCGGCACCCAAAATATCATAAAATACTCGTGTCCAGTATCGACACGCAAATCCTCATATATCGGGCTCCGTCAGTCCGGATCAGCCCACGGGCTCCGTCTGCGGTTTCGGCCCTTGGCCCTGGCAGTACGGATCATCCCGCATCCATCTCTCGACTCTGGTCAGTATCCTCCAGATAACCGCCAGATCCAACTAATCACCGGTAGGTACTCGCCACCCTGCCAGGATCATCGTCTACTCCACGAAAAACATTTCTCGCCCCGGGGAACCATACCGGGTCCACCACGAACCCGCAAACGGATCATCCATCTCCTCGAATCGGGTTTCAAGCACACGTCTCAGCACCGAGAAAATGCATGGTGGACGCACCAAAATATCATATCACGAGGAACCGGGTTTTCAAATAGTGCATCTTTTCTTAAAAATCCCACGGTCCTCAAAACCAGAAATCACATGAAAATCCAACACCAAGAAATAAATCCAATGCGATGTGCCATGTACATCAATCCATGATATTGGTATAAGGGAAAACCGCTTTTAAAATTAGTTTCCGTTTTTAAAGATATCATGCGGCTCCCAATTTCCATGAAAGTCATATCGAATCATACATGAAATGAACTACAGCAATATAATCATGGCAGATCTACAGTGAGTGTGTCATGGCAATTACTAACGGTGTGTGTGTAGCATGCAGATTAGTGCTCGTGCAACATGAACCGTTAGTAATAGTGCGGTGTCCTATCAATTCTAAGCATACATACAGCAGGGAATGCAATATGCAATGACAGTCCATGAGGTAAATGCAACATATAATAATAAGGTCCTATCAGCCCTGACGCATAACGCCATGCGGGCGATATCCCCGTAGATGTTAAATCTACTCACCGAAGTCTCGCGCTAAGTGTAGCCGACGACTTACTTGCCCTTCTTCGCAGCGTCCGTCTCACTCGCCTGCGAACCTAGAATCACATAACATATATCACACATAAGCTCAATTCCACAAAAACATGATATTAGGGTCAACCTAGAGACCTGTGTCGCAAACCAAGCGCGCGTGTGCGCGATACGCTAAAACGTGTGATCACGCGCCTGAAACTACCCTGACGCGTCGCGATACGCAGAAACCCCAAACCCACACGCGTATCACGCGTGTCGCGAAGGTTTAAAATACGAGAAATAGGTATTTAGTTCCAGATTTTCCTGCAGTGAGAACCAAACAAAATTGCACATGCCATGAGTCTAAGGGTTGCAACAGACACCTATAGGACCAAACCCCAACCCAAACCCTACCCATCTGGCCGCAATTTGGGGCCAGAAACAATATTCCGGCGGCCTAAACAAGAAGAAAGGGGGTCGGGTTCTACCTGGGGTATCAGTACCTAACCACTATACTGCAGTCTTCTCAAAATTATTCTGAACTCACCGGGACGATAGCAGTTTACAGAACTCAAATTTTGCTTAAAAACGATGAATTTGCATCAAATAGGGATCTGGTGGTATTTTAGTGCAATTGGGGTTTAAGCTGGGTTAAAATGGCCTTAACAACACTCTATCAACCTACTGAAACCAAAACACACATCACTTGGCCAAGGTTCTCCCTAAACACCTCATATCGCACTAAATCGTATCAATAACAACTAACCGAAGCAAAACTACACTAAACAAGTAAACTAGGGAGTAAGTTTAGGAAATATACCCCACACTCGACCTTGGGGAGCTGGAGGAAGAAGAAGAAGTGAAGGGAAGGAGCTGCAGCTGGAGTTGCTGCTGTTGCTGCTGCTAACTGCTGCTACTGGTGCTGTTTCTGCTGCTGTGAAGCCTGCTGCTGCTGCTGTGAATGCTTGCTGCTGCTGTGGATGCTTGCTGCTGCTGCTGCTGAAGAGGTAAGTGTGTGTGTGTGTGTGAGAGAGAGTGAGGTTGAGAGAAAAGAATACAAAAATGAGAGGAAATCATAACCACCAATGTCAACCCCTCACTCTCTCTCCCCTCATTAATTGCAAGCATGGCTTAAGCCATGATGCACTCTCTCTCTCTCACCAAGTCAACACCCCTAGGAAATTCAAATTAAAGCAACTATTAATTAACTAATTAAACTTAAATAAAACCCAAAAGGCTTAATCCCCATGATTAACCCACCATGATTACTAATCATGGTAATACCTTATTTAAAAACCCTAGTTTACATGCACATGTGTGTGCAAGCCTAGGAAAATTCTAGAAAAATATTTATTAATTTAGGAAAAATATTTAAAACCCAATTTGGTAAACTTTTTATTAAAAACCCTTTATTTAAATATAATAGTCACAAAACACATCCTTAGGTGTTACACATTTAGATGCATAATTAAATTAGTTTGAATTTACATCTAGTGAAACTTGCCGGTCATGTCATAAAAATAAGATGACCTTAGCTCTGTTTATTTGAAACAGAGAAAGAGTTAGTGAACTCTTTTGATTGATACATGCTGATATATGTAGGTCCCCTGTCTACACATGCCAAGACCGGTTCTTTGTACTTCATTATATTCACTGATGATCTCTCTAGATTCAGACATATGTTCCTGTTGAAACACAAGTCCAAAAATTTTGAGATAATCACAGAATATAAGTTAGAAGTAGAGAACCAAAAACGGGTATAAGTATTATGTCCTTTGATGAGATCAAGGAGGAGAATACTTGAGCACGGAAATCCTGGACTATTCTAAAGGAGAATGAGATTCTCTCTCAGCATTACTCCTCCATATACACCATAGCACGATGGTATATCGGGACGGAGCAATATCACCCTATGTGATATGGTGTGCTCTATGATGAGTACTACTGAGTTACTATTTCCTTTTGGGAGTTATGCACTTGAGAAGCTGCATACCTATTGAATAGGGTTCCAATCAAATCAGTTGCCTACCACTTCATATGTGATATGGAAAGGGAAGAGCCCATATCTTAAGTTTATTAAGATTTGGAGTTTTCCGGCCTATGTTTAAAAAGCAAAATCCGGACAAGCTCGAGGCAAGGTCAGCTCTGTAAAACTGGAAGAAGTTCCAGCTATACAAACTGCTACAGATGATTTGGTAGACCCGGAGGATTCAATAGTTTTTAACGAACCTCAGCCTCTCCGCCGATCTGGTAGGGTTCCTCATCCACCTGAGAGATACTTCGGTTTCTCTATGACAGTGGGAGCAAGGATTGCATCATGAGATGATGACCCAACTAGTTTCGAGCTGGCCATCAGGAGTGGGACTCTGTAAGAATGGTTGGATGCCTAGTGATCTGAGATGGAATCCTTATACACCAACAAAGTATGGACTTTGGTTGCTTTATCTGAAGGGTTAAATCCCCATCATGACCAAGTATATCTTGAGAAGATTACTTGGTGTACATGGAAAAGTTGAGACTTTCAAAGCTATGCTTAAGTCCATCCAGATCCTACTTGCAACGGCTACATACCATGACTACGATATCTGGTGGTTGGGTGTCATGACTGCTTTTCTAAATGATGTTTTAGAAGAGAGCGTCTATAAGTACATAGCCAGAGGGCTTTGTAGACAGTGGGAGAAGCGGAAACATGTGCAAGATGTTTTATGTTATAAAGCAGGCATCCGGAGTTGGAACGTCTGTTTTGATGTGGTAGTCAAAGAGTTTAGTTTCATCAAAATGGTAGATGAACCTTGTGTATACAAAAAGGTAGTAGAGAGTATGGTGATGATCCTTGTAGAGTACGTGGATGACATACTCTTGTTAGGGAAGCAGTTTCCTATGCTACGCTCGGTCAATCTCCGCTTATCACAAGGATTCTCCATATAGGATCAAAGTGATACCTCCTAAATCCTGGGTTTTGGATCTATGAGATAGATCTAATTAGATGTTAGGATTCTCACTAGTTGTAGTGAGATGGTATCAATCGATCCTGGGGAGAATCACTGGAAAGGTTCCAGGGTGATAAAGACGACTGAATGTCAGTCGCAGGCATTGTCTTTACCCTCAGTGGGGGGACGGTATGTTGGAAGAGTTCTAAGCAACATATCGTGACATACTAGACGATTAAAGGCAAGATACATCGTTACCAAGGATTCTACCAAAGAGGCAGTCTGGATATATATAAGTTCATGAGATGAACTCCATTCCTACCATTGTGTGACAATGGACTTGTGGCTTTAGCCAAGGAACTACCGCCCCATCAGAAATCCAGATATAATTCTTAGGCAGTATCACCTGATCATGGAGATGGTTGATCTCCAGGGAAATCGAGGTTAGGAGAGTAGACACAGAGGAGAACAGCGCGGATCCACTCACAAAGGCCTTTTCCCCAGAAGAGACTTTTATGGGATGGTTGAGTATGAGATACTTCAACCACAGCTAATTGCTGGGTATGTGATACCACGACAGATGGCCCTAGTGCAAGTGGGAGATTGTTAGTTATATGTATGCCCTAGAGGCCATTACTGTACATACGATATATATTGTAATGGATGCTTGGACATATATAGGGAGGACTTTCTTGCTCAACATGATAGTATGCTATCTGGTTGTACTTTATCTTAACATGTACTCTGATTGTCTCTATGTTACATGTTGATAAAGCCCTTATGATATGTACTCGACTACTGGGACTATGATGAGATCATACTAGTGGGGCCACGGTAGTCTACGAGTACATCCTATAACTGTTCCTAGTCGAGGGTGTATCGAGACAGGGCATCGATACACCAGAGTAGACTAGCGTATGCGCATCTTGACCCATATGATGGGCGATGGATGATCCCATATCCATCGGTGTTTGACATTAAGGATGGTGTACGGGTGCTCAGTGGAGACTGGGTACACTGGACGGACTCGCCGAGAACTCCCAGATGGTATTATACCTCACGTCAGATGGCAGTTCTCCGGTGACACTGGAACAGAGTAGTCTGTTGACCCGAGATCGTCATAGAGTCTTGTGTGATTCCCACTGTGCTTTGATTTCCATCATACCACGTCCAAGAGGGCGTGCAAAATGGTGGCTTTTGGGTACAGTCCCGAATCACTTGGAGGCAATGAGCGATAGGAGGGGATTCGTCTCTCCCGGTATAGGGAGTTGATGTTGTGCTGTGTTCGATTGGCTATAACTGGAAATCCCTGGCCAGGGTTGCTGAGATTTACTGGTAAGTGTTATCAGTAGTTTCTCGAACTGTTATAGACCTCATATCGACACGACTTATCGAGCTACTGGGGTCTGACGTTTACCACCCCTAGGTGAGATATGCGACATATCAGACGACGAGACCGGACTATATGGGAGTGTTACTTATTGGATTCGCAGGAGAATGTACATGCTTGCTTATTGATCTTCTGATAGCTCAATACCTGGGTGGCTGTTACGTTTAGCTGACCGCTTGCAGCTTGTGGGTGTTTGATATGATCATCACCTACTGCCAGCGTATTGACGATTCTTTAGAGTTTTACACAGACGTTTCTTGACTCAAGCAAAACGGAGTAGGGGCACATATGTGATACGTGCAGGACCGAGGATAATGCGATATGAGATACCGTATTATATTCTCACGATATTTGATATCAGCCGGGTTATCGGATCAAGTGTTGATTCGATGAATCGGTAAATGAGATATTAGTCGGTTATATGCGATATAGCCGGATTGTCGAATCAAGTGTTGATTCGATAATTTAATTTATAATAATATATATTATATATTAAATTACATTAACTAATATTAGCTCACTAAAAGAGTCTTTTTCTCACTCGGGTAATACATTGATATATATGCGATATATGTTAAATGTATTATTTTATTTTGTTACAATAAATATTATATGTGATATATAATATTGTAACATGATATGATTACTAATGCAACATGTTTAGTGGAGATTAAACAAGATTAGGGTTTGAATTGGGTTAGTTCATTCATGAACCTTCTAGAAGGTTTTTCATTTGTCATGAAAGAGATATTATGCTTGATATTTTTGTGTGACTCATTCTTAACCCAACCCAAACCCTAGCCCTAGTTAAATCTCTACATGAGTCATCCTTGACCATGGTTGCATGATTAATCATTATTTTCTTTTCATTATTCATCACAAAAGGTTTCTAATCATGATTCATCTTCTTCTTCCTTCTCTTTTCATGGAAAAGTTTTTCTTGCTTTGATTTTGTGATGATTATGTGTGAGAAAAAGATTATAAATGAGAGCAAAAATCCTACTTCATCATCCTCATCTACCCTTGCCCTTTAGATGAAAGTGTTCACATCATTTAGTGAGTGAGAGCTTGTGTTAATGAAACTTCAAGGTAGATCATCTTTGTTATCGAAGATCGGAAGCAAGCTTGTATCTTTCTCTTCGTGGAGCCTCTCGAGAGTCTGGAACACGATGATCGCAGCGAAGGGACCTCAACACGGAGCTTAAGAAGTGAAGGACCGGATTTACAAAGGTTGTAATCCCTCTCACTAAGTGTTAAAATGTTTAACATGCTTGTTTTCGCCTAATCTCTAGTTTAAAGATCCGGCTTTGGGTTGTTCGGCACGACTAAATTTTAAATCGGGCATGGTTGATGCCTCGTAGACCCTTGTGCGTGTACCTAGCAACCCTACATATTAGACCCAAACTTTCGACGCATAGGTTGACCATGGTTGATGGAGTAGGTGACTTAAGTAGAGTGACGTACCGTGTGTATGTTCCGCGGTATACTTACGATACGCTACTCCGCTTAAGAAGCCTTAGGATGTACATTTCTTTGCAAAGTATTATATTCATTCCTATGATCTATCCTCATCGATATCGGTTGGTGGTTTTGTTACCACGATTGCATAGGCAGAGAGAGCTACGGCTAGTGTTGCGGTCAGCATGAGCTCGTCTTGGACGAGGACTGACCACGGCGTAATTCCGGTGACACACGATTGCATAGATGTTTCGTTTTATTGTGTTTTCATGCCATGAGCCTTTGATGGATTGCTTTTACTAAAATTTCTCGAACGTGCAGATCGGCACCAGAGGATTGGGCCACAGATAGAGGCCGGCTAGAATGTGATGACCGTCAATGCACCATTTATTCTTTATGATTGAGGAATTGTTCAGCATGCGGACGAATGAGCCAGCTTTTGTTGCAAATGACAAGATATTGCCCCAGATGTTTGAAGCTATTGCAGCATGAGTTGTACTTAGAGATATGATAGAAGATCGCTAGCCACCCAAGGATGAATGACTAGGACATGTGGTTCGTTGCATTCCCCGATACGAGATCATCATATTGATTGATTCCAGCCAGAGAAGACTTCACGCAGGTACGTTGAGAGTCGATAGAAAATGATCGAATGTCAGAAACCCATTTTTCCAAGTTTGAGGGGTTCGGAAAAACATGCAAGTAATTCCGTGGACCCTCTAGAAGAATGAAACCCTAACTCAATATAATGACCATGGGAACGCTTTTGAACCTTAAGGTTTGCGACAGTTCCACGGTGCCATTAATGAGGCTTGGGTTTGCCCTTCTATGGCTGGTCCATAGGTACTGTGGAATGTACAGGATATTATTAAACTGTGCATGAGTCTTGCGATCTCGAGGAATTATGGGACTTTGACGAATCGATCGAAAAGTTCGACGTCGTCCGGATATCATGTGACGGGATACATTACTTGGGAGACTCTAGATATGAGTATAGCCGTTTGTAGCGCAGTCCATACAGCTATGAAGAGACGAGTCCAAATCAGTCGACATTAGATAAAAGTGGAGTAAGAGGTTCGTGCAAGATTTCGATGAGATGGTGCTCCACTCCGTTGACATCAGAGATGTGATACGCATGCAGAGGCGTTGAATATGATATATCTTCCAGAAAGAGTCGTGATGAGTATGCAGCTGTTCCGGAACAAGAAATAGATTTAGTAAAGGGTGATAACTTCCGGGCAGTTCAACAGGAACGAGATTTGGGAGAGACCCTAACAAGATCTTTCTGGAAATACTAAATGAGAAGACTTGGACCTAGGATCGGTCGTATTACGCACACCCAGCAGGACAAAGTTCGGCAGTATCAACGAGACCTGTTATGAGTGACCATGATAGTTGGCCACAGATCTTTGGGGGATGTGCGAGAGCGGAACCGTTTCCGTCATCGTTCTATATTGGGCTGTGGAGCCGAGGAGCTATGTAACTAGTAATTCGCGCCGAAAGACGAGAGCCTAAGGGCACCAGGCGCTAGGCCATGAACAGGAGACAAGTAAATATCTTGCTCTGCTAGCTTTGGATGCATCGACACTTTCTCGACTTTGAAGGAGGGATATATCGATGACAATGTTTACATTTTGCGATTTGGTGATTCGAGTATCAAGTATCTGTCATTTTGGATTTCGGTATTTTGGGCGATTTATTTGCATGATTGAGTTTTCGTGCACCACAGTTGCACTCGAGTTCGATTTGATGTCGTTCGAGATGTTGATTTTGATTTTATACCTATGTTATGTATATGATTTGATTTGTGCCTTCGATATAGTTTTCATGTACTTTTAGTACTTTGTTCCATTTTGTGCACGCTGATGCACATGGCTATGAGATTATATACCACGGTATACCTGATTTGGATTGAGCTTTGTTGTATACCGTCGATTTTGACTGTGATATTCGATATTCGTTTCCGTACACCATGTGCACTTGATTTGGGTTCTTGCGCATACTTGACGCGCTTGATGCGATTTTGGTGCACACTAGATGCACTAAATCGGGATTCTTCGTGCATATCAGATGCGCCTGATATTGTTGTCAAGCACACCGTTACCCTTGATAGGTGTTTTTGTTAGTTATATGTATGCCCTAGAGGCCATTACTATACATAGGATGTATATTGTAGTGGATTCTCGGACATATATAGGGAGGACTTTCTTGCTCGACATGATAGTATGCTATCTGGTTGATCTTTACCTTAACGTGTACACTGATTGTCTCTCTGTTACATGTTGGTAAAACCCTTAGGATGTGTACTTGACTACCTGAACTATGATGTGGATCATAATAGTGGGGACACGGTAGTCCATAAGTACATCCTTCAAAGTCCCTAGTCGTGGGTATATCGAGACGGGGCATCGATATACCAGAGTAGACTAGCGTATACCTTCTCAACCCATACAGATGGGCGATGGATGATCCCATATCCATTGGTGTTTGACATCAGAGATGATATACGGGTGCTAAGTGGAGACTGGGTACATTGGACGGACTCGCCGAGAACTCCCAGATAGTGTTATACCTTACGTCAGATGGCAGTTCTCTGGTGACACTGGTACAGAGTAGTCTGTTGACCCGAGATCGTCATAAAGTCTTGTGTGGTTCCCACTGTGCTTTGATTTCCACCTTACCACATCCAAGAGGGCGTGCAAAACGGTGGTTTTTGGGTACAGTCCCGAGTCACATGGAGGCAATGAGCGATAGGAGGGGATTCGTCTCTCCCGGTATAGGGGGTTGATGTTGCGCTGTGTTCGATTGGCTATAACCGGAAATCCCTGGCCAGGGTTGCTGAGATTTACTGGTAAGTGTTACCAGTAGTTTATCGAACTGTTATAGACCTCATATCAATACGACTTATCGAGCTGTTGGGGTCTGACGTTTACCACCCCTAGGCGAGATATGCGACATATCAGACGACGAGACCGGACTGTACGGTAAGTGTTACTGGTTGGATTCACAGGAGTATGAGCGGGCTTGCTCGTCGATCTTCTGATGCCTCAATACCCGGGTGGCCGTTACGTTTAGCAGACCGCTTGCGGCTTGTGGGTGTTTGATATGATCATCACCTGCTGCCGGCGTATTGACGAGTCTTTAGAGTCCTACACAGAGGTTTCCTGGCTCAAGCGAAACGAAATAGGAGCGCGTATGAGATATGTGCGGGACCGAGAATAATGCATGTATGTGATACCGTATTCTATTCTCGCGATGAATGTATCGATATGGTTGTATGCGATATAACCTAGTTATCGAATCAAGGATTGATTCGATAAGCCGATACATTGGATATTAGTCGGTCACATGCGATATGACCGGATCGTTAAATCAAGTGTTGATTTAATGATTTAATGCATAATTATATATTTGATATATTACTTTGCATTAACTAGTATTGGTTCACTTTAAATGGATTTTCTCACTTAAAGTTCACAAGTTGTATATGTGATATATTTTTGTGCACTTGGATGTATCATGTTTGATAATACATGTTTGCTAGGGTTTGTGTAAAGAATTAAACCTTGGTTAAGTAAATGGTTAGGGTTTTTATTTAGTTATTCATTCATTTATCTTTTTAATTGGATTAAAAAGAAATGGGATAAGAAAACAAAATGGTTGCTTTCATTCTTGAAGCTTGTTGAAGCTTCATGAAGCTTTGACCAAAGTGACCATTTTGTCTTCATCCTTAACCCTAACCATTCATCTAACCTTAGTCAATTCTCTACACATAACCATGGTTCATATTATGATAAGGATTGATTTTCTTTTGGTTTTTAAAAAAAAAAAAAACTTATCATAAAAATTATCTTCTTCTTCTTCCTCTTCTTAAAGAAGAAAACCTAGCTTTCATCAATGGTGATTTGATGAAAAGAGTGAGAAATCCAATTCTAAAGTGAACCCACCTCCTATTTCTTCATCCTCTACCTCTTGCCAAGTAGTATAGGGTGTTTTCTTCACAAGTTTCATGACTTGGTGAAGTGGGAGCTTGATCTTGTGATGCCTCGACGTAGATCATCTTCGGCATCGTAGTCGATGACCTAGCCCGCCCATTTCTCCGATGAAGCCGACGCTAGAGCCCGGAATTCGATTTGGATAGCAAGGAGACTTCATCATGGAGCTATGGAGGTGGAGAACCGGATCTACAAAGGTTGTATTTCCGTTCACTTAGTTAAGTTGTTAACTAGTTGCTTGTTTCGCCTAAAATCTAGTTAACGATCCGTATTAGGGTTTCTCAGCACTTGCAAAATTTGAAATTGGCATGGTTGATGCCTTGTGAGACCTCATTAGTGTGCCTAGGAACCCTGCAGTGGTATCAGAGCCTAGCTAGAGCCTTAGGCGATGCGTAGACGGAGTTTGAAGTCCGATCGAAACAAAACCCTAACCCGAAAATGCTCTCTGGACTTTTTTCAAAAACTGGGTTTTTTCAAAATTAAAAATATGCAGAAAAATCAGCAGGAATATCTAAGAGTTACTGTAAAATTCGATGCCCTAATTACATCAAGCCGCCGTGGTTCCGCGGCACGAGCATGGCTCGTGCGGCGGTTCCGCGGCCGATTTGTCTTATCATGCATTGAATTTTGCACAGTAACTCCTACTTTGCAGTGCTGGTTTTCCTGGGAATTTTTAATATTTATTCAAGAGTTGAATTTTCTGGGTTGTATTGGGGACTCAGTGTTTCGATCGGATTGTCTAATTTTGTCTATATGTTTTCCGGATAATTATTGAATATGTTAAAAAGTTCGACCGGATATAAATACCCACTTTTTCCCCTGCCGGAAAATTTCCAAGTGTTGGATTTTTCTGTTGTTTAAGGACATTCTAAGTAGTGCAAGTAACGCGATGGTCCCTCTAGAAGACAACAAACCTTAACTCGATTATGTGACCGTCTTGAACTGCCCTTCGAACCTTCGGGTTTGGGCAGTACGGCGTGCCACATGTGAGGCGTTGGCTTGACCCTTCTACGGCTGGACCGTTGGTACTGAGGCATGAACTGGATGTTTTTAAACTTGTTTCATGTGTTGAGCTGTTTCGGGAAAACTTGGGTGTTTGAATGTTCGATCGGAAAGTTTAACATTTTCTATTTATCTGGAATGGGATACAATAATTGGAATTCACAAGTAGTTATGAGATAACTGAATGAATGTTATAAACATAGCAGTTTAGTCTCACTTGATCGGTTGCCACGGAATTTTGATGTGATCAAAAATCCGTCGCAATCACGTAGCGTACGCGGACACTCGCCGGGTAAACTTAATAGACAGCCTCGTCCCATAGCCTCGACCAAGTGACTGTAGGAGAACCCCGTTGCCGAAAGCATCCATTCGGGTGCTCGCGGCAGCGGTGTTCCGCCTTGGTGCACTTCGTCGACGGCGTCGGGGGTGCGGCCGTCTACTGAAGTTTGCGACGAGCATTCGATCAGAATGTCGGGAATCTTGTTGAATTACCCGACTTGATATTGAAAAGTGTTTTCGATAATGAGACTAAAATGCGGGGTTTATAATTGTTAGGCATGTGATGTCTAAGGAATTCATTTGACTAGGCATGCGATGTCTATGCAGGTTGCGGATTCCAACTGTTGTAGTTTTACACTTTCTTTTCTGTGGCCGTAAGTGTAATATGTGATATCGCCGGTTTCGTTGCTATATGTCAACGACAATTAGGATACGCATGTTTACTTACGTTGATGACATGTGTTGTTATGTGTTGCTGGATATGTTATATTGGATCGTCGTGTTTGAATAGCCGGGTTTTTTTTATGTGAGATGAGTGTTTTTCATTTTCATTCATGTAAAAACTTGTATGTAATATTCTTTTATTGGGGCACTTCCAGGTTGCGGAAGATGTCGCCTTTTGTATATTATTTACTTTACCGCACTAGGATAGACCCAAGGAGGGGAGCACAAGTAACCAGGTTCTGGAGTCCAGTGGGAGACCAACTCGAGGAGTCGAGTCCGGGTCTCCTAACACTAGAATTGGTAGGGTTGCTTGCCGCTCTCGTAGGGGTCTAGGGGTGTGGGTTTGGCTATTCATCACGACCGTGGAATCCGTGTTTTATACTGGCTCGTATTGAAAACACGGACGTCCTACAATATCCAATATTTCATATGATATTTTCTGCTGCGTTATCTGTGATGCGATCATGTGATGTTCTGTGATAGATACTGTATATAGTATATATGATATATTATATAGACGTTACTTATGTTTTACACCCGCGCTAGCCCTGCCCCGCTCTGCCGTTAGTTACCTAACCTAACGGTGCACGAGGGGACATCGAGGCGAATACGGATGGCATAAGTGTACGTCGTATTTATCTGTGATGTTTAGGTACTTAAATGATGGGACTTCATTAATATGATTAATGAAATAAAAGAAACCTAAGATGTTGTAGAATCGAATTTCAAAAATAAAACAGGTAGCTACAGTTCTTGCTTCGCATAGCGGTATATATGATATACCCTGGACCTTATTCGATGAGGAAAGGACCGAGATCCCTTCACCGGGAGTGACTCCTTTAGCAAATAACTGGCAGATGCTACACACTCGGTTTGTCTTTTGATAGCTTCTATAGTTTTTTCTTTGCACAGTGATATATATGATATATCCCGCACCTCATTCGACGAGGAAAGGGCCGACGATCCCTTCACCGGGAGTGACCCCTTTAGCAAAACTAGAAAAGCCTCAAAAACACTCCATTTCAAAACTTCATTTGATTATACAACGATATCAAGTTCATTACGCAATAGGTTTTCAGAAAAACCTGTCGTAGCCCTCCGTCATTTCAGATAAGTACTAGTTAGTATTCGTGCTACGTTTGTTGACTATGTTAAGGCGTAGTGTGCGGTAGCTGATGGGTGCTTATCTGTATAAGCATATGATGCGATTGGATTAGGGTAGTCGTGCGACTTTGTTGACTATGTTAAGGGTCGTGCGGGTGGGTTTAATTCATTCAGGAAATGACGGGTTGAACTTGACTAGCACTTATGATTTGTTGACTATGTTAAGGTCATATAGCTGCTAGGGGCAAAATATTATCGGTAATTTCAAGTGTTGAAATTTGCAATGAGATTGCATACCTTCTATGAGATAGTTGGATCCCGATACCCACTGCCAGTAAGAGTTACTCCTGGGAGAGTTTTACACATTACAATTAGCCGATCAAGTAAGTGTCTAGAAAGGTGTCAACGGGGTTACGCCTCTGGGAAAACGAGGTTTACTTTAATTAGGTCGAGGCGAAAGCACGGGGAACCTCCCTCAAAGTACCGACACTGGCCTAGCTGAAAAATTGGCGAAGTTGTAGGGTGTAATTAATCCCGGCTAGTCTTTCCTTTTAGGGTTTGAAGGAAGATTTGATAAAAACCAGTGGGAGCCATCCAGATTAGATAAGATAATAACCAATCTATTCTTGAAAGAGCGCACGCTGAGTGTTTTCTTCTCTCTCTCTCTCCAGGTAGCGACCATATCACGCCTTAATCAAGATAATAATACGGATTATTGACCGAACCCGCTTGTTATACTGAGCTGGGGAACGTTGGTCCCGCTCCAACTGTAGGGTTCCTAGGCACTCTCAAGAGGTCTCACAAGGTATCAACCATGCCAATTTCAAAAATTACGGTGCCGAGAAACTCTAATACGGATCGTTAACTAGAATTCTAGGCGAAAACAATAAGTAGTTAACAACTTAACTAGGAGTAGACGGAAAATACAACCTTTGTAGATCCGGTCCTCCACCTCCATAGCTCCGCAATGTAGTCTCCTCGCTGTCCATATCAAAATCCGGGCTCTGGCGTCGGCTTCATCGGAGAAATGGACGGGCAACGTCGTCGGCTTCGTGCCGAAGATGATCTACGTCGAGGCATCACAAGATCAAGCTCCCACTTCACCAAGTCATGAAACTTGTGAAGAAAACACACTCTACTACTTAGCAAGAGGTAGAGGATGAAGAAATAGGAAGTGGGTTCACTTTAGAATTGGATTTCTCACTCTTTTCATCAAGTTGCCATTGATGAGGCAAGCTTTTTCTTCAAGTGAAGAAGAAGAAGAAGATGAAAGAATATCATAAGTATTTTCAAAATAGAAAATAATATCAATACTTATCACATCCTAACCCTAGTTAAGTGTAGAGAGTAGACCATGGTTTGTTTAGATGGTTAGGGTTAAGCATGAGACAAAATGGTCATGTAGTCAAAGCTTCATGAAGTTTCAACTACAAACAAAGAAAGCCACCATTTTCCTCTTTTATCTTTTCCAAAATGAAAAACAAATAAATAAACAAAACCCTAATCTTAAACTTAACCATGGTTTAATCTTACACTTAACCAAGTTAGCATGTATCATCAAACATGATACAATCAAGTGCACAAAAGTATATCATATATACAACTTGTGAACTTCAAGTGAGAAAATCCATTTAAAGTGAACCAATACTAGTTAATGCAAAGTAATATATCAAATATACAATTATACATTAAATCATTAAATCAACACTTGATTTAACGACCCGGTCATATCGCATATAACCGACTAATATCAATAGTAACAACTTATCGAATCAACACTTGATTCGATAACCCGGCTATAACGCATATAACCGATCAATGTTACAAATCGCGAGAATCGAATACAGTATCACATACTGGTATCATTCTCGGTCCCGCACATATCTCATATGCGCTCCTATTTCGTTTCGCTTGAGCCAGGAAACCTCTGTGTAGGACTCTAAAGACTCGTCAATACGCCGGCAGCAGATGATGATCATATCAAACACCCACAAGCCGCAAGCGGTCTGCTAAACGTAACGGCCACCCGGGTATTGAGCGATCAGAAGATCGACGAGCGGGCCCGCTCACACTCCAGTGAATCCAACCAGTAACACTACCGTACAGTCCGGTCTCGTCGTCTGATATGTCGCATATCTCGCCTAGGGGTGGTAAACGTCAGACCCCAATAGCTCGATAAGTCGTGTCGATATGAGGCCTATAACAGTTCGAGAAACTACTGGTAACACTTACGAGTAAATCTCAGCAACCCTGGCCAGGGATTTCCGGTTATATCCAATCGAACACAGCGCAACATCAACTCCCTATACCGGGAGAGACGAATCCCCTCCTATCGCTCATTGCCTCCATGTGACTCGGGACTGTACCCAAAAACCACCGTTTTGCACGCCCTCTTGGACGTGGTAAGATGGAAATCAAAGCACAGTGGGAACCACACAAGACTCTATGACGATCTCAGGTCAACAGACTACTCTGTACCAGTGTCACCAGAGAACTGCTATTTGACGTAAGGTATAATACCATCTGGGAGTTCTCGGCGAGTCCGTCCAGTGTACCCAGTCTCTACTGAGCACCCGTATATTATCTCTGATGTCAAACACCAATGGATATGGGATCATCCATCGCCCATCTGTATGGGTCGAGAAGGTATACGCTAGTCTACTCTGGTATATCGATGCCCCGTCTCGATACACCCACGACTAGGGACCTTGAAGGATGTACTTATGGACTACCATGTCCCCACTAGTATGATCTGCATCACAGTCCAGGTAGTCAAGTACTCATCTTAAGGGCTTTACCAACATGTAACAGAGAGACTATCATTGTACACGTTAAGGTAAAGAGTAACCAGATAGCATACTATCATGTCGAGCAAGAAAGTCCTCCCTATATATGTCCCAGCATCCACTACAATATACATCCTATGTATAGTAATGGCCTCTAGGGCATACATATAACTAACAATCTCCCACTTGCACTAGGGCCATCTGTTAGCAGTGGTTGCAGTATCTCATACTCAACCATCCCATAAAAGTCTTTCTCTGGGAAAAGGCCTTTGTGAGTGGATCCGCCGTGTTGTCCTCTGAGTCTACTCTCCTAACCTCGATCACCCTGGAGATCAACTATCTCCATGATCAGGTGATACTGCCTTAGAACATGTCTGTATCACTGATGGGACGGGCGTTCCTTGGCATAAGCCACAACTCCATTGTCTCACAATGGTAGGAACGAAGTTCATCTCATGAACTAATATACACCCAAACAGCCTCTTTGGTAGCATCTTAAGTAGCGATGTATCGAGCCTTTATCGTCTAGTATGCCACGGTATCTAGCTTGGAACTCTTCCAACATACCGTCCCTCCACTGAGGGTAAAGACAATGCCTGTGACTGACATTCAGTCATCTTTATCACTCTGGAACACTTCCAGTGATTCTTCCTAGGATCAACTGATACCATCTCACTACAACTAGTGAGTGTCCTAATATCCAACTAGATCTATCTTATAGATCCAAATTCCAGGATTTAGTAGGTATCACTTTGATCTTATGTGGAGAATCAGTGTGATAAGAGAAGATTGATCGAGCGTAGCATAGGAAACTCCTTCCCTATCAAGAGTATGTCATCCACGTACTCTACGAGGATCGTCACCATACTCCCTACTACCTTTTTGTTTATACAAGGTTCATCTACCATTTTGATGATGTCAACTTCTTTGACAAATCAAAACAGATGTTCCAACTCCGCGATGCCTGCTTTATCCTATAAAGCATCTTGCACACGTTTCCGCTGCTCCCACTGTCTACGAGGCCCTCTGGCTGTGTACTTATAGACTACCTTTTCTAAAACATCATTTAGAAAAGCTGTCATGACACCCAACCACCAGATATCGTAGTCATGGTATGTAGCCGTGGTAAGTAGGATCTGGATGGACTTAAGCATAGCCACTGGAAAAGGTTTCATCATTATCCACGCCTGGTCGATGACGAAACCCTTTAACAAGTCTAGCTTTGAAAGTCTCAACTTTTCCATCTACACCAAGTAATCTTCTCAAGATATACTTGCTCCTGATGGGGATTTAACCCTTCAGATATTGCAACCAAAGTCCATACTTTGTTGGTGTATAAGGATTCCATCTCAGATTGCAAAGCATCCAGCCATTCTTACAGAGTCCCACTCCTGATGGCCAGCTCAAAACTAGTTGGGTCATCATCTCATGATGCAGTCCTCGCTCCCACTGTCATAGAGAAACCGAAGTATCTCTTGTAGGGTTCCTAGGCACTCTTTAGAGTCCGACACAGAGGTTTCCTGGCTCAAGCGAAACGAAATAGGAGCGCATATGAGATATGTGCGGGACCGAGAATAATGCGTATATGTGATACTGTATTCGATTCTCGCGATGTGACATTGATCAGTTATATACGATATAGCCGGGTTATCGGATCAAGTGTTGATTCGATAAGTTGTTACTAATGATACCAGTCGGTTGTGTGCGTCATGACCGGATCGTTAAATCAAGTGTTGATTTAATGATTTAATGCATAATTATATATTTGATATATTACTTTGCATTAACTAGTATTGGTTCACTTAAGATGGATTTTCTCACTCGGATGTGCGCATTACATATGCGATATGATTTTGTGCACATGTTTGTATCATGTTTGATGATGCAAGAATGCTAGGGTTTGTGTAAAGAATTAAACCTTGGTTAAGTAAATGGTTAGGGTTTTATTTATTTATTCATTCATTTATCTATTTCTTTTTGGATGAAAAGAATAAGAAAAGAAAACAAATGGTTGCTTTCTTAGAAGCTTCTTCAAGCTTCATGCAACTTTGACCAAAGCAACCATTCTTGTCTTCTTCTCTAACCCTAACCATTCCACCTAACTAAAGTTAATTCTCTACACTTTACCATGGTTAAAGTTATGATAAGTATTATATTTCTTATTGTTAGTGTATATGCCCTAGAGGCCATTACTGTATCATACTAGTTTGTATATTACTTAATGGAAGCTTGGGATATTCACAGTTGTATATACAATCTTGCTCGAAATGGTAGTATGCTACTTGGTTTGTCTCTGCTTTAATATGTGCATGTGTTTCTTTTAGCATATTGCTGGTATACATATTAGTAGAGCCCTTAGGATCTTTGCTTGATTACCAGCGTTGTGATGGCGCTCGCACTCGTGGGAGCTGGGTAATCTATAAGCACATCCTTATACAGGTCCCTGGTCGTTGGACTATCGAGACAGGGCATCGATACTCCGGAGTAGACTAGCGTATGCGCTTCTCATCCCAGTGTGGGAGACGGTCTGTCCAACAGCCGTTAGTACGTCGTACTTGGGATAGTATGCGGGTGCTCGTTAGGTTACGAGTACACTGGACAGGACTCGTCGGGAACTGTTGGTTGGTAATATACCTATCGTCAGTTATCAGTTCCCAGGTGACATGAGTACAGCTTAGTCCGCTGACTTGACACTATCACTTCGCCTCGAGTGTGTTCCCACTGCACTTTGATTACTACCTTACCACGGCTCAAAGGAGCTGTGCAAACAGGTAGTTTTTGGGTGCAGTCCCGAAGCACTTGGAGGCAGTGACGGTTAGACAGGATTCGTCTCTCCCGGTATTGGGGGTTGACATCGCGCTGTGTCCAGGAGAGCCATTACACGAGTAGTCCCTGGCCAGGGCAAGCGAGATATACTGGTAGGTTTCCAGTGTTATCTCAGGGTGTTCTGGGCTACACTCCGACACGACTTGTACCGCTATTAGGGGACTGACGTTCACCGCCCCCCTAGGCCCGCCATGCGATGTATCAGACGAACAGACCGGACTGTACGGAGACTGTCACATACAGGCTCAGTAGGAGTGCAGATGGGGTTCACCTCGTCAGTCTTCTTATCGACATCTACCTGGGGACCGTTACGTACAGCTAGTGCCGCTTGCGGTCTGTGGTTAAACCCACTGCCAGCGTAGTGTCGAGTCTTTAGAGTCCCACACAGAGAGCTATTCGCCTTTAGGCAAAATGAGTAGAGGTCGCATGGTTTTGCGACAGGGTTCGTTCACATTCGCGCACTTGTGCACGTTTGCTGTCCGGACAGTTTATACTAGCGGGCTTTGGTTTAAGCCGGATCCTAGTATATGATTTGAGATTGGTTTTTCTCATTGTGTTCGTGTTCCTCGGATCACGAATGCGGGTGCGTATGCACAGTTGCTTGAGATTGAGGGAGAGGACCTTGATTAGGGTTAATGGCTATTGTCATTTTATTAACCCTAATATTTATGTGTGTGTTATTGTTAATTAGTAATTAGTTTAATAATTATCCATGGTTGTGGTTGTTGAACATTTGACTTCTTTGACTTGTTGACCTAGGTTGACACTTTGACCATCATAATTTCTTTTGGAAGATGCTTTTTGATCTTTGCAATTTGAAATGATAATGGTCATGTCATGATTTACCATGATAATTATCTAGCTAATTATTCAATTAAATTAATTCACACATATTTGTGAGAAGAGCTCTATTATTTTCTCATTCTCTCATATCATTTCTCTCTCTTGTTCATCCTCTCCCTCAAGCTCTCTCCCTCTCATAGGTTGAGAAACAAAAAGCTTGAGAAAAACCTTCACTTGATCCTCTCTACTCTCTTCTAGGGTTCAAGTCTTAGCATTTCTTGCACTCTAGTTACTCCTAGCTTGGAGTTGAAGCTAAAGGTGGTGGCTTTCAAGTGGATCTTTCTTTGACGGGAAAAGACAAGCAAGGTGAACTCTTTCTACCATTCCTAGGAGCAAGGAGAGAAGGACTAAAGACCAAAGGTATAACCTTTCCATCACTTAGCTACTTAGTAGTTAGGGTTAGCAAGTTTATGTTTAGCAAAGATCCTTAAAGCATAGTCCATGTTGCCTATAGTTGATAAAAATCAAATTTTTATTATGTTTTCCGCCTCCCCGTAAGCACCGGGGTGGGCAACACGGACTTACAGTGGTATCAGAGCCAGGTTAAACCTAAACTAGCTAAGTAGTTAAGTGTAACGAAGTTTCGAAACCGGAAAATCGAAAAACCAAACTCGCAAAACCCTAGTTTCTGTTAATTTTTTTTCTGGTCAAAATGAAAAACTTTATACTTCAAAAATTATCTCAGGGTTTTGTGTGAAACACCACCAAAGACGAACCAGAGAGGAGTCTAGAGGACCGCGCTTCCGCGGCATAAGGAAGCTCTTGCCGCGGAAGCGCGGCCGTCTTGTCCCCTCTCTGTATCGTTTTTGGTGCAGTATGTTTCTGGGTTGGTTTTAGGATTTTTAGGATATATTATATGTGCCCAGATTTTCCAGAACTAAAATTTACTTTTGGGGGCCTATAAATCCGTATTTTTCGGAACTTCACTACACTTTAACTACATCGGTTATATCTGTAATGCTTGCATGTATTGAACGTCGGCTAATCGCTATAAGACGATTAGTCGGGGTTATACATGATCTGTGATTGTTATTGGTTTGTGGATATGAATGGATTGGATCGTCGCGGGTGAATAGCCGGGTTGGATGTGAGATGAGCGTTATTTTTCTTTCATTCATTTGTAACATGTAAATTGGTGTAATAATATTCTTTGTATGGCCGCACAACCGGGTCGGGGTTCTAGCCGTCATTGTATAATTCTTTTTACTGTTTTTGCTCCTAGGATAGACCCATGGAGGGGTGCACAAACTACCGGGTATCTCGAAGCGCCGAGTGGCCTACTCACGGTTGTGAGGGAGGTTGCTTCGCTTCGGGTGCTTGGCGGGTAGTTTGCCGCACCCGTAGGGGTCTTGGGTGGGGTATTGGCTATTCACCGCGACCGTGTAATCCGCTTTGCGTTGCAGGCTCGAACGCATTGCGGATTCCTAGTATATCCAATGTATTCATCTGTGATCTGTAATGTCTATCATTGCTATATATTTATATATAATAACTATTTAGGCGTTGCTTATGTTTTACAGCCGCGCTAGCCCAGCCCCCGCTCTGTCGTTAGTTAAGTAACCTAACGGGTGATGACGGGGCCCCGTGGCGAATGCGAATGGCATAAGCGTACGTCATATTTTGGTTGTTTTCTGCAATGGTAGGATTAAATGATGGGACGCATTAAAAGAACTAATGCAAGAAATAAACCAAGTAAAAGTCGATTGGAACACTTTGAAAACCACTCGGTTCTTTTCAAAATCTAAACTTTTAAACGCGGAGCTTGAACCACTCCTTTTAAAAGCTATCTCGTTCCATCGATTATATCAAGTTCACTACGTTCACGGTTTCGCCAAAACCATCCGTAGCCCTCCGTCGTTTCATATGAATATTCAACGGTATTCAAGCTGTGTTTGTTGGCCTTAGTCAAGGCACAGTGTTTGGTAGCTGGTGGGTATTCATATGTTGCATAGATAGAATGCGTTGGTTTGAGACAGTCGTATTGCCTTGTTGGCCATAGTCAAGGGTGGATACGGGTGGGTTCAAATTAACCTGGATAACGACGGGTAGAACTTGACATGTGACTTATGATTTGTTGGCCTTAGTCAAGGTCATAAGAGCATGGGGCAAAAATCCACATCGGGAGTTTCATAAGTACTGAAACTTGCTAGATTTGCATACCATTTGGAGTGTGATGATTCTGGTAGGATTCCTTCGGTTTTATCACGCGATGATATTTGGATCCCGATCCTACTGTGAGTATATGCTACTCCTCGGGAAAACTCTCACTTAACGATCAATGCTATAAACCTAGTAGGTGCCTAGAAAGGTGTTAGCGGGGCTACGCCCACAGGGAAAAGAGGTTACTTAATTAAGGAACTTCGCGAAAGCGTTGGAAAACCTCCCTCGAAGTACCGACACTGGCCTGGCTGAACGGTTAAGCAAGTATTGTACGGTGAGAATGATCCCGGCTAATCCTTTTCTTTACGGTTTGAGAAGGGATTCGAGAGACAGTGGGAGCCATCCAGTTTAGACAAACTAAAAACCACTCTAAACTTGCAAGAGCATCATGCTAAAGTGTTTCTTTTCTCTCTCCTAATTGCAGCGACCATTCAAGATGACCGGACTTAAGTTACTATTAGATAAAAACATATTGACAGGGCCAAACTACAAAGATTGGCTCAGGAATGTCAAGATGGCTATCACTTATGACAAGCTGGGGTATATACTTACCACCAAAGCTCCCCCCGTCCCAGGTCCCACCTCCAGCGTCGCGGATGTAGAAATCCGTAAGACATGGGAGATAGATTGCGCGAGGGCTAAATGCCTCGTACTAGCCTCGATGGACAACGACCATCAGAGGAGGCACGAGAATATGGACTTAGAGTCCATATTTCTCCATACAAAAGAACTGTATGGAGAGCAGTCTCGTATCGCAAGATACGAAGTGTCGAAGAAGCTCTTTTCGGCAAGGTTGGCCGTCGGATCATCGGTAGCGGACCACGTGCTTAAGATGATCGGCTACATAGAGGAGCTCGCGGACCTTGGGACCACGTTGGAGAATGAACTCTATACCGATTTGATTCTCCAGTCCCTTCCTTCCACTTACGCCCAGTTCATTCTTAACTTCAACATGCAAGGAAAGGAGGTTGAACTTGCCGAACTTCTGAACATGTTGAGGACTGCTGAGGGCACCCTACAGAAGGGTAGGGAGACATCCACTTTGTTTGTAGGAGGATCTTCCTCTTCTAGGTCCAGGGCGAAAGCCAAAGGGCAAGAAGAAGAAAGCCCCCGCCAAACCAAGAGGCGGTGTCGGTAAAGTGGATACGAAGGGAAAGGGTAAAGCAACAAAGGTAGCGGGGAAGCTGGTGGGGAAGGAAGAATGCTTCTATTGTCACAAAAGTGGTCACTGGAAACAAGATTGCAAGGCTTGGAAAGCCAGAACATAGGATTTGAAGCGAGTTGCAGCTTCAGCTTCAGGTGTGTATGTTATTGAAAATTGTCTATCAATAAACTCTACTTCCTGGGTATTGGATACCGGATCAGGATCTCATATCTGTAATTCTTTGCAGGCGTTGAGAAAGCGTAGAGTTTTGAAGGCAGGTGACATGACCCTCAGAGTTGCGAACGGTGCTAGCATGGATGCAGAGGCCGTGGGGGACTATCACCTGGGATTATCTGATGGACATTTTTTGGTTTTGCGTAGTTGTTATTATGTACCAAATGCAACCTGTAATATCATTTCTGTATCTTTATTATCTAAAGAAGGTTATGAATTTGCATTTGTAAGCAATGTAGTGAACATTCACCTTAATCAAGTTTGATTGGGTCAGGTACATTAAACAACGGTATTTACGTTTTAAACCAACCACAGGTTTTCAATATCCAGAATACACACAAAAGAAAGTCTCCAGATATTAATCAGGCTTTCTTATGGCATTGTAGACTGGGTCACATCAATGAGACACGGTTGACTAAGTTACATAAAGAAGGATACTTGGATCCGTTCGAGTATCAGTCTTATGCCACTTGTGAATCTTGTCTCATGGGAAAGATGACAAAGGCTCCGTTCACTGGACACGGAGAAAGAGCGAGCGAGCTCTTGGGACTCGTACACAGCGACGTGTGCGGTCCAATGTCTACACATGCGCGAAGCGGTTACTCTTACTTCATTACTTTTACGGATGATTTTTCAAGGTACGGTTATGTCTTCTTAATGAAACATAAGTCCGAGGCCTTTGAAAAGTTCCAGGAATATAAGAGTGAAGTGGAGAAACAAACCGGCAAAAGTATCAAGATCCTAAGATCGGATCGAGGGGGAGAATACTTAAGTGCCGAATTCCTGAATTACTTAAAAGAGAATGGAATTCTCTCTCAGCTTACTCCTCCATACACTCCGCAACACAACGGTGTATCGGAGAGACGGAACCGAACCCTATTGGATATGGTACGGTCCATGATGAGTAAGGCTGAGTTACCGCGATCTTTCTGGGGTTATGCACTGGAAACAGCTGCACATCTCTTGAACCAAGTTCCTACTAAAACAGTGCCTACCACACCATATCAGATGTGGAGTGGGAAGAAACCCTGTCTTAAATCCTTTAAGACATGGGGATGTCCAGCTTTTGTAAAAAAGCAGCATGTGGACAAGCTCGAGGCACGCTCAGTACAGTGCAAGTTTGTGGGATACCCAAAGAACTCCAAGGGGTATCTCTTCTATTACGCAGAGGAGCAAAAAGTCCTTGTTTCTCGTCATGCCCGCTTCTTGGAAACTGAGTTTTTAGAAAATCAGATAAGCGGGAGCGCAGTAGAACTGGAAGAAATTCCAGAACCACAAACCATTACTGAAAGCTTAGAGGAACCAGAAGGTTCAAAAGAACAGGACATTCCTATGCCACTCCGCAGGAGTAGTAGGCAGTCTCATCCGCCCGAGAGATACTACGGTTTTCTCATTGACGGGGATAGAGAAGACTACATCCTGGATTGTGATGAACCTACTAGCTTCCAGCAAGCCATTCAGAGCGTCGACTCGGTAAAATGGCTGGATGCAATGCGGACCGAGATGGAGTCCATGTACACCAACAAAGTATGGACGTTGGACATTGCTCCAGACGGGGTAAAACCCGTAGGATGCAAGTGGATCTTCAAAAGGAAGATTGGTGTAGATGGAAAGGTTGAGACCTATAAAGCTAGACTGGTAGCAAAGGGTTTTCGTCAGCGACCTGGTTTGGACTATGACGAAACCTTTTCTCCAGTAGCTATGCTGAAATCCATTCGGATCCTTCTTGCCATCGCTGCTTTCCACGATTATGAGATTTGGCAGATGGACGTAAAGACAGCTTTTCTAAATGGTCATTTAGAGGAGTGTGTCTATATGGACCAGCCAGAGGGTTTCATTCAGGGTGGGAGCAGCGGAAATGTGTGCAAGTTGCTCAAGTCCATTTATGGACTCAAGCAGGCATCGCGGAGTTGGAACATCTGTTTTGATGAGACGGTCAAAGAATTTGGCTTTATCAAAAATCCAGATGAACCATGCATCTATTGTAGATTTGTAGCGAGAACTGTAGTATTCCTCGTTTTATACGTGGATGACATTCTCTTAATAGGAAATGACATTCCTATGCTACAATCTGTCAAGGGGTTCTTGTCACACAGGTTCTCCATGAAAGACCTGGGTGATGCCTCCTACATTCTGGGTATCCGGATCTACCGTGACAGATCCAAGAGGATATTAGGACTCTCACAGTCCAGGTACATCGACACCATACTGAAGAGATTCAGTATGGAAGATTCCAAGCGCGGTAATCTACCGGCTTGTCACGGGATCACCCTCTCCAAAGAGATGTCTCCCAAGACTGATTTGGAGAGGGATCGCATGTCTATTATACCCTACGCTTCTGCGGTAGGCTCTATAATGTATGCGATGTTGTGTACCAGACCGGATGTGGCTTATGCACTAAGTGTGGTAAGCAGGTATCAGTCAAACCCTGGGGAGAAACATTGGATAGCAGTAAAGAACATTCTCAAGTACCTGAGAAGGACTAAAGAGATGTTCTTGGTGTATGGCGGAAAAGACCTGCAGGTTGAGGCCTTTGCTGACTCCAGCTTCCAGAGTGACAAGGATGATTCCAAGTCCATGTCGGGTTTTGTCTTTACCCTCAATGGAGGGGCGGTGTGTTGGAAGAGCTCCAAACAGGAAACCGTTGCTGACTCGACTATGGAAGCGGAATACATCGCTGCATCTGATGCCGCAAAAGAAGCTGTCTGGATGAGGAAGTTCTTGAAAGAACTTCAGGTGGTTCCGTCCATTGTTGACCCAATACCTCTGTATTGCGACAACAACGGGGCTATAGCTTTAGCGAAGGAACCCAGGTCCCATCAGAAATCCAGACACATCTTAAGGCGGTATCACCTGATCAGGGAGATCGTGGATCGCCAGGAGATCGAGGTCCGGAGAGTTGCATCAGAGGATAACACTGCAGATCCACTCACAAAGGCCCTACCCCAGACTCAGTTCGAGCGGCTGATCGAGATGATAGGTCTTCGATACGCCAGTACATGGCCTTAGTGCAAGTGGGAGATTGTTAGTGTATATGCCCTAGAGGCCATTACTGTATCATACTAGTTTGTATATTACTTAATGGAAGCTTGGGATATTCACAGTTGTATATACAATATTGCTCGAAATGGTAGTATGCTTCTTGGTTTGTCTCTGCTTTAATATGTGCATGTGTTTCTTTTAGCATATTGCTGGTATACATATTAGTAGAGCCCTTAGGATCTTTGCTTGATTACCAGCGTTGTGATGGCGCTCGCACTCGTGGGAGCTGGGTAATCTATAAGCACATCCTTATACAGGTCCCTGGTCGTTGGACTATCGAGACAGGGCATCGATACTCCGGAGTAGACTAGCGTATGCGCTTCTCATCCCAGTGTGGGAGACGGTCTGTCCCACAGCCGTTAGTACGTCGTACTTGGGATAGTATGCGGGTGCTCGTTAGGTTACGAGTACACTGGACAGGACTCGTCGGGAACTGTTGGTTGGTAATATACCTATCGTCAGTTATCAGTTCCCAGGTGACATGAGTACAGCTTAGTCCGCTGACTTGACACTGTCACTTCGCCTCGAGTGTGTTCCCACTGCACTTTGATTACTACCTTACCACGGCTCAAAGGAGCTGTGCAAACAGGTAGTTTTTGGGTGCAGTCCCGAAGCACTTGGAGGCAGTGACGGTTAGACAGGATTCGTCTCTCCCGGTATTGGGGGTTGACATCGCGCTGTGTCCAGGAGAGCCATTACACGAGTAGTCCCTGGCCAGGGCAAGCGAGATATACTGGTAGGTTTCCAGTGTTATCTCAGGGTGTTCTGGGCTACACTCCGACACGACTTGTACCGCTATTAGGGGACTGACGTTCACCGCCCCCCTAGGCCCGCCATGCGATGTATCAGACGAACAGACCGGACTGTACGGAGACTGTCACATACAGGCTCAGTAGGAGTGCAGATGGGGTTCACCTCGTCAGTCTTCTTATCGACATCTACCTGGGGACCGTTACGTACAGCTAGTGCCGCTTGCGGTCTGTGGTTAAACCCACTGCCAGCGTAGTGTCGAGTCTTTAGAGTCCCACACAGAGAGCTATTCGCCTTTAGGCAAAATGAGTAGAGGTCGCATGGTTTTGCGACAGGGTTCGTTCACATTCGCGCACTTGTGCACGTTTGCTGTCCGGACAGTTTATACTAGCGGGCTTTGGTTTAAGCCGGATCCTAGTATATGATTTGAGATTGGTTTTTCTCATTGTGTTCGTGTTCCTCGGATCACGAATGCGGGTGCGTATGCACAGTTGCTTGAGATTGAGGGAGAGGACCTTGATTAGGGTTAATGGCTATTGTCATTTTATTAACCCTAATATTTATGTGTGTGTTATTGTTAATTAGTAATTAGTTTAATAATTATCCATGGTTGTGGTTGTTGAACATTTGACTTCTTTGACTTGTTGACCTAGGTTGACACTTTGACCATCATAATTTCTTTTAGAAGATGCTTTTTGATCTTTGCAATTTGAAATGATAATGGTCATGTCATGATTTACCATGATAATTATCTAGCTAATTATTCAATTAAATTAATTCACACATATTAGTGAGAAGAGCTCTATTCTTTTCTCATTCTCTCATATCATTTCTCTCTCTTGTTCATCCTCTCCCTCAAGCTCTCTCCCTCTCATGTGTTGAGAAACAAAAAGCTTGAGAAAAACCTTCACTTGATCCTCTCTACTCTCTTCTAGGGTTCAAGTCTTAGCATTTCTTGCACTCTAGTTACTCCTAGCTTGGAGTTGAAGCTAAAGGTGGTGGCTTTCAAGTGGATCTTTCTTTGACGGGAGAAGACAAGCAAGGTGAACTCTTTCTACCATTCCTAGGAGCAAGGAGAGAAGGACTAAAGACCAAAGGTATAACCTTTCCATCACTTAGCTACTTAGTAGTTAGGGTTAGCAAGTTTATGTTTAGCAAAGATCCTTAAAGCATAGTCCATGTTGCCTATAGTTGATAAAAATCAAATTTTTATTATGTTTTCCGCCTCCCCGTAAGCACCGGGGTGGGCAACACGGACTTACACTTTTGGATTTAAATTAACTTATCATATTCATATCTTTCTTCTTCTTCTTCTTCATCACATGAAGAAGCTTGCTTCATCAATGGTGATTGATGAAAACAAGTGAGAAATCCAATTCTAAAGTCTACCCACTTCCTATTTCTTCATCCTCTACCTCTTGCCAAGTAGTAGAGTGTGTTTCCTTCACAAGTTTTCTAAACTTGGTGAAGTTGGAGCTTGATCTAGCGATGCCTCGACGTAGATCATCTTCGGCACGTCGTCGATGACCTAGCCCGCTCTTTCTCCGATGAAGCCGACGCTTGAGCCCGGGAATTCATTTGGACAGTGAGGGGACTTCGTTGCGGAGCTATGGAGGTGGAGCATCGGATCTACAAAGGTTGTATTTCCGTATTCTTGTAGTTAAGTGTTAACTAGTTTGCTTTTCGCCTAGACATCTAGCCAACGATCCGTAGTTTAGGGTTTCTCGGCACCGTAAATTTGAAATTGGCATGGTTGATGCCTTGTGAGACCTCTTGAGAGTGCCTAGGAACCCTACAGTGGTATCAGAGCCTAGCTAGAGCCTTAGGCGATGCGTAGACGGAGACTCACAGCCTGATCATCACAGACAGCCGCGGAACCGCCGCAAAAGGGGGGTCAACGCCGCGGTTCCGCGGCCGTACTGTAGAATTAGGCTGTCGTTTTCTGCAGTTTTTCTTAGAATTTCCTGTGTGTTCTGGATGTTTTTAATATTTTTTCCAGAGTTCCATTTTCTGGGTTGTTTTGGGGATTCGGTGTTTCGATCGGAGTATCAAATTTTTTCTATGTGGCTTTTCGGATAAATTTTAGAATATGTTAAAAACTTCGACCGGATATAAATACCCAATTTTTCCCCTGTCGGGAAATTTCCAAGTGTTGGATTTTTCCGTAGTTTAACGACGTTCTAAGTAGTGCAAGTAACTCGATGGACCCTCTAGAAGACAACAAACCTTAACTCGATTATGTGACCGTCTTGAACTGCCCTTTGAACCTTCGGGTTTGGGGCAGTACGGCGTGCCACATGTGAGGCGTTGGCTTGACCCTTCTACGGCTGGACCGTTGGTACTGAGGCACGAACTGAATGTTTTTAGACTTGTTTCATGTGTTGATCTGTTTTGGGAAAACTTCGGTGTTCGACTGTTCGATCGGAAAGTTTAACATTTTCTATTTATCTGGAATGGGATACAATAATTGGAATTCACAAGGAGTTATGAGATAACTGAATGAATGTTATAAACATAGCAGTTTAGTCTCATTTGATCGGTTGCTATGGAATTTTGATGTGATCAAAAGTCCGTCGCAATCACGTAGCGTACGCGCATACTCGCCGGGTAAACTTAATAGACAACCTCACTCCATAGCCCCGACCAAGTGACTGTAGGAGAACCCCGTCGCCGAAAGCATCCGTTCGGGTGCTCGCGGTAGCGGTGTTCAGCCTTGGTGCACTTCGTCGACGGTATCGGGGGTGCAGCCGTCTACTGAAGTTTGCGACGAGCATTCGATCAGGATGTCGGGAATCTTGTTGAATTACCCGACTTGATATTGAAAAGTGTTTTCGATTTTGAGACTAAAATGCGGGGTTTATAATAGTTAGGCAAGCGATGTCTAAAGTATTCATTTGATTAGGCATGCGATGTCTATGCAGGTTGCGGATTCCAACTGTTGTAGTTTTACACTTTCTTTTCTGTAACCGTAAGTGTAATATGTGATATCGCCGGTTTCGTTGCTATATGTCAACGACAATTGGGATGCGCATATTTACTTACGTTGATGACATGTGATGTTATGTGTTGCTGGATATGTTATATTGGATCGTCGTGTTTGAATAGCCGGGGGTTTTTATGTGAGATGAGTGTTTTTCATTTTCATTCATGTAAAAACTTGTATGTAATATTCTTTTATTTGGGGCACTTCCAGGTTGCGGAAGATGTCACCTTTTGTATATTATTTACTTTTCCGCACTAGGATAGACCCAAGGAGGAGGGCATAAGTAACCGGGTTCTGGAGTCCAGTGGGAGACCAACTCGAGGAGTCGAGTCCGGGTCTCCTAACTCTAGAATTGGTAGGGTTGCTTGCCGCTCTCGTAGTGGTCTAGGGGTGTGGGTTTGGCTATTCATCACGACCGTGGAATCCGTGTTTTATACTGGCTCGTATTGAAAACACGGACGTCCTAGTATATCCAATATTTCATATGATTCTTCTGCTGCGATATCTGTGATGTGATCATGTGATGTTCTGTGATAGATACAGTATATAGTATTTATGATATATTATATAGGCGTTACTTATGTTTTACACCCGCGCTAGCCCTGCCCTGCTCTGCCGTTAGTTACCTAACCTAACGGTGCACGAGGGGACATCGAGGCGAATGCGGATGGCATAAGTGTACGTCGTATTTATCTATGATGTTTAGGTACTTAAATGATGGGACTTCATTAATGTGATTAATGAAAGTAAAAGAAACCTTAGATGTTGTAGAATCGAATTTCAAAATAAAACAGGTAGCTATAGTTCTTGCTTTGCACAGAGGTATATATGATATATCCTGCACCTTATTCGATGAGGAAAGGACCGAGATCCCTTCACCGGGAGTGACTCCTTTAGCAATAACTGGCAGATGCTACACACTCGGTTTGTCTTTTGATTGCTTTTAAGAGTTTTGCTTTGCACAGTGATATATATGATATATCCCGCACCTCATTCGACGAGGAAAGGACCGACGATCCCTTCACCGGGAGTGCCTCCTTTAGCAAAACTAGAAAAGCCTAAAAAACACTCCATTTCAAAAATCATTTGATTCTACAACGATATCAAGTTCATTACGCAATAGGTTTTCAGAAAAACTTGTCGTAGCCCTCCGTCATTTCAGATATGTACTAGTTAGTATTCGTGCAGCGGTAGTTTGTCATTCGTCAAGGCGTAGTGTACGGTAGCTAACTAGTATTTATCTGCTTGAGCATATGATGCGATTGGATTAGGGTATTCGTACGGCGTTGTTTGGCATTCGTCAAGGGTCGTGCGGGTGGGTTTAATTCAATCAAGAAATGTACGGGTTGAACTTGACTAGAGGACTATGGGTTGTTTGGCATTCGTCAAGGTCATAGAACACTAGGGGCAAAATATTATCGGGAATTTCAAGTGTTGAAATTTGCAATGAGATTGCATACCTTCTATGAGATAGTTGGATCCCGATACCCGCTGCGAGTAAGAGTTACTCCTGGGAGAGTTTTATACATTACAATTAGCCGATCAAGTAGGTGTCTAGAAAGGTGTTAACGAGGTTACGCCTCTGGGAAAACGAGGTTTACATTAATTAGGTTCGTGTGAAAGCACGGGGGACCTCCCTCAAAGTACCGACACTGGCCTGGCTGAAAGATTGGCGAACTTGTAGTGTGTAATTAATCCCGGCTAGTCTTTCCTTTTAGGGTTTGAAGGAAGATTTGATAAAAAGCAGTGGGAGCCATCCTGATTAGATAAAATAATAACCAATCTATTCTTGCAAGATCATACGCTGAGTGTTTTCTTCTCTCTCTCTCCTGGTAGCGACCATAGCACGCCTTAATCAAGATAATAATACGGAATATTGACTGAACCCGCTTGTTATACTGAGCTGGGGAACGTTGGTCCCGCTCCAACTTATAATTGTTATAAGACAGAGCAGAAAATTGGGGAATACCAGATTTCCCGTGCCGCCCAAACGAAGTAAGTGCATGCTGATGCATCATCTTCGGGTGTGTTCATTACAGAGAACTGTTTCTCAGTATCCTTTACGTCCTGGGTATGTGATACCAGATCAGGATCCCAGATATGTAATATGTTACATAGGGCTACAGAAAGGTAGAGAACTGAGAACGGGTGATAAGTTTCATGAGACAGAAAACGGGGCAAGTGTTGCAACCAAGTCTGTTGGTCACTGTCACCCTGTATTATCAATACATTGATTCTGAACGAATGTTATTAGATACCGAACCTGATATACAAAATCATATCTATCTCTTTATTAGTAAAGAAATGATAAAATTTTATATAGTTGGATAATGTTTTGAATATTTCCTATATCAAAAGTTGATCGGTTCAGGCACGTTATCTAAAAGCATTGATGTTCTAAATCAAACTACAGTTCTTAGTATACGGAACACACACAAGAGGAAGAGTTCAGAAATGAACAAATCCTTCTTGAGGCATTGTAGACTAGGTCATATCAATGCGACCCGACTAGCTGAGGTTACATGTAGATGCATATTTAAATTGGTTTGAATTTACATCTTATGAAACTTTCCAGTCATGTCACAAAGATAAGATGACCATAGCTCTGTTTATTGGAAACAGAGAAAGAGTTGGTGAACTCTTGGGATGATACATGTTGATGTATGTAGGTCCCCTGTCTACACATGCCAATACTGGTTCTTTGTACTTCATTACATTCTCTGATGATCTTTCGAGATTCAGACCTATGTTCCTGTTGAAACACAAGTCCGAACCTTTTGAGTTCACAGAATATAAGTTAGAAGTAGAGAACCAAAATACGGGTATAAGTATTAGGTCCTATGATGAGATCAGGGAGGAGAATACTTGTGCATGGAATTCCTGGACTATTCTAAAGGAGAATGAGATTCTCTCTCAGCATTACTCCTCCGTATACACCATAGCACGATGGTATATCGGGGCGGAGCAATTGCACCCTATTCGATATGGTGTGCTCTATGATGAGTACTACTGAGTTACCTATTTCCTTTTTGAGAGTTATGCACTTGAGAAGCTGCATACCTATTGAATAGGGTTCGAATCAAATCAGTTGCCTACCACTTCATATGTGATATGATAAGGGAAGAGCCCATATCTTAAGTTAGTTAAGATTTGGGGTTGTCCGGGCTATGTCTAAAAGCAAAATCCGGACAAGCTCGAGGCAAGGTCAGTAATGTAGAACTGGAAATGTTCCAGCTATACAAACTGCAGCTGATAATTTAATAGAACCAAAGGATTCAATAGATACCAATGAACCTCAGCCTCTCCGCCGATCTAGTAGGGTTCCTCACCCACCTGAGAGATATTTCGGTTTCTCTATGACAGTGGGAGCGAGGATTGCATCATGAGATGATGACCCAACTAGTTTCGAACTGGCCATCAGGAGTGGGACTCTGTAAGAATGGCTGGATGCTTAGCGATCTGAGATGGAATCCATGTACACCAGCAAAGTATGGACTTTGGCTGCTATATCTGAAGGGTTAAATCCCTATCAGGAGCAAGTATATCTTGAGAAGATTACTTGGTGTAGATGGAAAAGTTGAGACTTTCAAAGATAGACTTGTTGAAGGTTTTCGTCATCAACCAGGCGTGGATAATGATGAAACCTTTTTCCAGTATCTATGCTTAAGTCCATCCAGATTCTACTTGCCGCGGCTACATACCATGACTACGATATCTGGTGGTTGGGTGTCATGATAGCTTTTCTAAATGATGTTTTAGAAGAGGGAGTCTATAAGTACACAGCCAGACGGCCTCGTAGACAGTGGGAGCAGCGGAAACGTGTGCAAGATGCTTTATAGGATAAAGAAGGCATCGCGGAGTTGGAACATCTGTTTTGATGAAATAGTCAAAGAGTTTGACATCATCAAAATGGTAGATGAACCTTGTATATACAAAAAGGTAGTAGGGAGTATGGTGATGATCCTCGTAGAGTACGTGGATGTCATGCTCTTGATAAGAAAGGAGTTTCTTATGCTACGCTCGATCAATCTCCGTTTATCACAAAGATTCTCTGTGTAGGATCAAAATGATACCTCCTAAATCCTGAGTTTTGGATCTATGAGATAGATTTAATTGGATGTTAGGATTCTCACTAGTTGTAGTGAGATGATATCAAACGATTTTGGGGAAAATCACTGGAAAGGTTCCAGAGTGATAAAGACGACTGAATATTAGTCACAGGCATTGTCTTTACCCTCAGTAAAGGGACGGTATGTTGGAAGAGTTCCAAGCTACATACCGTGGCATACTAGACGATAAAGGCTGGATACATCGCTATTTGAGATGCTACCAAAGAGGCAATCTGGATGTATATTTGTTCATGAGATGAACTTAGTTCCTCCCATTGTGTGACAATGGAGTTGTGGCTTATGCCAAGGAACGTCTGTCCCATCAGTGATCCAGACATATTCTAAGGCAGTATCACCTGATCATGGAGATAGTTGATCTCCAGGATGATCAAGGTTAGGAGAGTTGACTCAGAGGACAACACAACGGATCCACTCACAAAGGCCTTTTCCCAGAGAGAGACTTTTATGGGATGGTTGAGTATGAGATACTACAACCACTGCTATCAGATGGCCCTAGTGCAAGTGGGAGATTGTTAGTTATATGTATGCCCTAGAGGCCATTACTGTACATTTGATGTATATTGTAGTGGATGCTGGGACATATATAGGGAGGACTTTCTTGCTCGACATGATAGTATGCTATCTGGTTGAACTTTACCTTAACGTGTATACTAATTGTCTCTCTGTTACATGTTGGTAAAGCCCTTAGGATGTGTACTTGACTACCTGGACTATGATGCGGATCATACTAGTGGGGACATGGTAGTCCATAAGTACATCCTTCAAAGTCCCTAGTCGTGGGTGTATCGAGACGGGGCATCGATATACCAGAGTAGACTAACGTATACCTTCTCGACCCATACAGATGGGCGATGGATGATCCCATATCCATTGGTGTTTGACATCAAATATGATATACGGGTGCTCAGTAGAGACTGGGTACACTGGACGGACTCGCCGAGAACTCCCAGATGGTATTATACCTTACGTCAGATGGCAGTTCTCAGGTGACACTGGTACAGAGTAGCCTGTTGACCCGAGATCGTCATAGAGTCTTGTGTGGTTCCCACTGTGCTTTAATTTCCATCTTACCACGTCCAAGAGGGTGTGCAAAACGGTGGTTTTTGGGTACAGTGCCGAATCACATGGAGGCAATGAGCGATAGGAGGGGATTCGTCTTTCCCGGTATAGGGAGTTGATGTTGCGCTGTGTTCGATTGGCTATAACAGGAAATCCCTGGCCAGGGTTGCTGAGATTTACTGGTAAGTGTTACCAGTAGTTTCTCGAATTGTTATAGACCTCATATCGACATGACTTATCGAGCTATTGGGGTCTGACGCTTACCACCCCTAGGCGAGATATGCGACATATCAGACGATCAGACCGGACTGTACGGTAGTGTTACTGGTTGGATTCACAGGAGTGTGAGCGGGCTTGCTCGTCGATCTTCTGATCGCTCAATACCCGGGTGGCCGTTACGTTTAGCAGACCGCTTGCGGCTTGTGGATGTTTGATATGATCATCATCTGCTGCCGGCGTATCTACGTCGAGGCATCGCTAGATCAAGCTCCAACTTCACCAAGTCTAGAAAACTTGTGAAGGAAACACACTCTACTACTTGGCAAGAGGTAGAGGATGAAGAAATAGGAAGTGGGTAGACTTTAGAATTGGATTTCTCACTTGTTTTCATCAATCACCATTGATGAAGCAAGCTTCTTCATGTGATGAAGAAGAAGAAGAAGAAAGAAATGAATATGATAAGTTAATTTAAATCCAAAAGAAATATAATACTTATCATAACTTTAAACATGGTAAAGTGTAGAGAATTAACTTTAGTTAGATGGAATGGTTAGGGTTAGAGAAGAAGACAAGAATGGTTGCTTTGGTCAAAGTTGCATGAAGCTTGAAGAAGCTTCTAAGAAAGCAACCATTTGTTTTCTTTTCTCATTCTTTTCATCCAAAAAGAAATAGATAAATGAATGAATAAATAAATAAAACCCTAACCATTTACTTAACCAAGGTTTAATTCTTTACATCTCTCAGGTGGGTGAGGAACCCTACTAGATCGGCGGAGAGGCTGAGCTTCGTTGGTTACTAATGAATCCTTTGGTTCTTTCAAATCATCTGCTGTAGTTTGTATAGCTGGAACCTTTCCAGTTCTACATAACAGTATTTGCCTCGAGCTTGTCCGGATTTTGCTTTTAGACATAGGCCGGACAATCCCAAATCTTAACTAGCTTAAGACATGGGCTCTTCCCATTCCATATCACATATGAGGTGGTAGGCAACTGATTTGATTTGAACCCTATTCAATAGGTATGCAGCTTCTCAAGTGCATAACTCCCAAAAAGGAAATAGGTAACTCAGTAGTACTCATCATAGAGCACACCTTATCATATAGGGTGTGATTGCTCCGCCCCGATATACCATCGTACTATGGTGTATACGGAGGAGTAATGCTGAGAGAGAATCTCATTCCCCTTTAGAATAGTCCAGGAATTCCGTGCTCAAGTATTCTCCTCCTTGATCTCATCAAAGGACATAATACTTATACCCATATTGGTTCTCTACTTCTAAATCATATTCTGTGAATATCTCAAAAGGTTCGGACTTGTGTTTCAACAGGAACATATGTCTGAATCTTGAGAGATTATCAGAGAATGTAATGAAGTACAAGGAACCGGTCTTGGCATATGTAGACAAGGGACCTTACATACATCATCATGTATCAGTCCCAAGAGTTCATTAACTCTTTCTCTGTTTCCAATAAACAGAGCTATGGTCATCTAATCTTTGTGACATGACTGGCAAGTTGCACAAGATGTAAATTCAAACTGATTTAAATATGCATCTAAATGTAACTTCAGCTAGTCGGGTCGCATTGATATGACCTAGTCTACCATGCCTCAAGAAGGATTCGTTCATTTCTGAACTCTTCATCTTGTGTGTGTTCTGTATACGAGGAACTGTAGTTTGATTTAGAAAATCAATGCTTTTAAATAACGTGCCTGAACCGATCAACTTTTGATATAGGAAATGTTCAAAACATTATCCATCTATACAAAATTTTATCATTTCTTTACTAATAAAGAGATAGATATGATTTTGTATATCAGGTTCAGTATCTAATAACATTCGTTCAGAATCAATGTATTTGGAATACAGGGTGACAGTGACCAACAGACTTGGCTGCAACACTTGCCCCGTTTTCTGCCTTATGAAATTTATCACCCGTTCTCAGTTCTCTACCTAGTTGTAGCCCTATGTAACAGATTACATATCTGGGATCCTGATCTGTTTCACATACCCAGGACGTAGAGGATACAGAGAAACAGTTCTTTGTAACGAACACACCCGAAGATGATGCATCAACCTGCACTTTCTTCGTTTGGGCGGCACGGGAATTCTGGTAATCCCCAATTTCCTGCTCTGTCTTATAACAATTATAAGTTGGAGCGGGACCAACCTTCCCCAGCTCAGTATAACAAGCGGGTTCGGTCAATATTCCGTATTATTATCTTGATTAAGGCGTGATATGGTCGCTACCTGGAGAGAGAGAGAAGAAAACACTCAGCGTGCGCTCTTGCAAGAATAGATTGGTTATTATTTTATCTAATCAGGATGGCTCCCACTGCTTTTTATCAAATCTTCCTTCAAACCCTAAAAGGAAAGACTAGCCGGGATTAATTACACACTACAAGTTCGCCAATCTTTCAGCCAGGCCAGTGTCGGTACTTTGAGGGAGGTTCCCCGTGCTTTCGCACGAACCTAATTAATGTAAACCTCGTTTTCCCAGAGGCGTAACCCCGTTGACACCTTTCTAGACACCTACTTGATCGGCTAATTATAATGTATAAAACTCTCCCAGGAGTAACAATTACTCGCAGTGGGTATCGGGATCCAACTATCTCATAGAAGGTATGCAATCTCATTGCAAATTTCAACACTTGAAATTCCCGATAATATTTTGCCCCTAGTGTTCTATGACCTTGACGAATGCTAAACATCCCATAGTCCACTAGTCAAGTTCAACCCGTACATTTCTTGATTGAATTAAACCCACCCGCACGACCCTTGACGAATGCCAAACAACGCCGTACGAATACCCTAATCCAATCGCATCATATGCTCAAGCAGATAAATACTAGTTAGCTACCGTACACTACGCCTTGACGAATGCCAAACTACCGCAGCATGAATACTAACTAGTACATATCTGAAATGACGGAGGGCTACGACAGGTTTTTCTGAAAACCTATTGCGTAATGAACTTGATATCATTGTAGGATCGAATGAATTTTGAAATGGAGTGTCTTTGAGGCTTTTCTAGTTTTGCTAAAGGAGTCACTCCCGGTGAAGGGATCGTCGGTCCTTTCCTCGTCGAATGAGGTGCTGGATATATCATATATATCACTGTGCAAAGCAAAAACTCTTAAAAGCTATTAAAAGACAAACCGAGTGTGTAGCATCTGCCAGTTATTGCTAAAGGAGTCACTCCCGGTGAAGGGATCTCGGTCCTTTCCTCATCGAATAAGGTGCAGGATATATCACATATACCGCTGTGCAAAGCAAGAACTGTAGCTACCTGTTTTATTTTGAAATTCGATTCTACAACATCTTAGGTTTCTTTTATTTCATTAATCACATTAATGAAGTCCCATCATTTAAGTACCTAAACATCACAGATAAATACGACGTACACTTATGCCATCCGCATTCGCCTCGATGTCCCCTCATGCACCGTTAGGTTAGGTAACTAACGGCAGAGCGGGGCAGGGCTAGCGCGGGTGTGAAACATAAGTAACGTCTATATAATATATCATATATACTATATACAGTATCTATCACAGAACATCACATGATCACATCACAGATATTGCAGCAGAAGAATCATATGAAATATTGGATATACTAGGACGTCCGTGTTTTCAATACGAGCCAGTATAAAACACGGATTCCACGGTCGTGATGAATAGCCAAACCCACACCCCTAGACCCCTACGAGAGCGGCAAGCAACCCTACCAATTCTAGAGTTAGGAGACCCTGACTCGACTCCTCGAGTTGGTCTCCCACTGGACTCCAGAACCCGGTTACTTGTGCTCCCCTCCTTGGGTCTATCCTAGTGCGGAAAAGTAAATAATATACAAAGGGTGACATCTTCCGCAACCTGGAAGTGCCCCAATAAAAGAATATTACATACAAGTTTTTACATGAATGAAAATGAAAAACACTCATTTCACATAAAACCCCCCCGGCTATTCAAACACGGCGATCCAATATAACATATCCAGCAACACATAACATCACATGTCATCAACGCAAGTAAATATGCGCATCCCAATTGTCGTTGACATATACCAACGAAACCGGCGATATCACATATTACACTTACGGTCACAGAAAAGAAAGTGTAAAACTACAACAGTTGGAATCCGCAACCTACATAGACATCGCATGCCTAATCAAATGAATTCCTTAGACATCGCATGCCTAACAATTATAAACCCCGCATTTTAGTCTCAAAATCGAAAACACTTTTCAATATTAAGTCGGGTAATTCAACAAGATTCCCGACAATTTGATCGAATGCTCGTCGCAAACTTCAGTAGACGGCTGCACCCCCGATACCGTCGACGAAGTGCACCAAGGCGGAACACCGCTGCCGCGAGCACCCGAACGGATGCTTTCGGTGACGGGGTTCTCCTACAGTCACTTGGTCGGGGCTATGGAGTGAGGCTGTCTATTAAGTTTACCCGGCGAGTATCCGCGTACGCTACGTGATTGCGACGGACTTTTGATCACATCAAAATTCCGTGGCAACCGATCAAGTGAGACTAAAGTGCTATGTTTATAACATTCATTCAGTTATCTCATAACTCTTGTGAATTCCAATTATTGTATCACATTCCGAATAAGATAGAAAATGTTAAACTTTCCGATCGAACAATCAAACACCCAAGTTTTCCCGAAACAGATCAACTCTTGAAATAAGTCTAAAAACATTCAGTTCATGCCTCAGTACCAACGGTCCAGCCGTAGAAGGGTCAAGCCAACGCCTCACATGTGGCACGCCGTACTGCCCCAAACCCTAAGGTTCAAAGGGCAGTTCAAGACGGTCACATAATCGAGTTAAGGTTTGTTGTCTTCTAGAGGGACCATCGCATTACTTGCACTACTTAGAACGTCTTTAAACCACGGAAAGATCCAACACTTGGAAATTTTCCGGCAGGGGAAAAGTTGGGTATTTATATCCGGTCGAACTATTTAACATATTCAAAAATCATCCGGAAAGACACATAGACAGAGTTTGACAATCCGATCGAATAAACGAACTCCCAATACAACCCAAAATACTCAACTCTTTATTTCAGATTAAAACTTCCAAGGAAAACCAGCACTGCCAAATAGGAATTACTGTGCAAAATTTAATGGGAGAAGAGACAAAAGGGCCGCGGAACCGCCGCATTAGCACGCTAATGCCGCGGTTCCGCCGCACTTTTATGGAATTAGGTCATCGAACTTCACAGTAATTCTTATAAATTCCTTCTGGATTTTCTGCATATTTTTAATTCTGAAAAATCGCCGAATTTCAAAAATGTCCAGAGAGCATTTTGGAGGTAGGTTTTCGGTTCGATCGGACTTCAAACTCCGTCTACGCATCGCCTAAGGCTCTAGCTAGGCTTTGATACCATTGTAGGGTTCCTAGGCACTCTCAAGAGGTCTCACAAGGCATCAACCATGCCAATTTCAAAAATTACGGTGCCGAGAAACTCTAATACGGATCGTTAACTAGAATTCTAGGCGAAAACAATAAGTAGTTAACAACTTAACTACGAGTAGACGAAAAATACAACCTTTGTAGATCCGGTCCTCCACCTCCATAGCTCCGCAATGAAGTCTCTTCGCTGTCCATATCAAAATCCGGGCTCTGGCGTCGGCTTCATCGGAGAAATGGACGGGCAACGTCGTCGGCTTCGTGCCGAAGATGATCTACGTCGAGGCATCACAAGATCAAGCTCCCACTTCACCAAGTCATGAAACTTATGAAGAAAACACACTCTACTATTTGGCAAGAGGTAGAGGATGAAGAAATAGGAAGTGGGTTCACTTTAGAATTGGATTTCTCACTCTTTTCATCAAGTTGCCATTGATGAGGCAAGCTTTTTCTTCAAGTGAAGAAGAAGAAGAAGATGAAAGAATATCATAAGTATTTTCAAAATAGAAAATAATATCAATACTTATCACATCCTAACCCTAGTTAAGTGTAGAGAGTAGACCATGGTTTGTTTAGATGGTTAGGGTTAAGCATGAGACAAAATGGTCATGTAGTCAAAGCTTCATGAAGTTTCAACTACAAACAAAGAAAGCCACCATTTTCCTCTTTTATCTTTTCCAAAATGAAAAACAAATAAATAAACAAAACCCTAATCTTAAACTTAACCATGGTTTAATCTTACACTTAACCAAGTTAGCATGTATCATCAAACATGATACAATCAAGTGCACAAAAGTATATCATATATACAACTTGTGAACTTCAAGTGAGAAAATCCATTTAAAGTGAACCAATACTAGTTAATGCAAAGTAATATATCAAATATACAATTATACATTAAATCATTAAATCAACACTTGATTTAACGACCCGGTCATATCGCATATAACCGACTAATATCAATAGTAACAACTTATCGAATCAACACTTGATTCGATAACCCGGCTATAACGCATATAACCGATCAATGTTACAAATCACGAGAATCGAATACAGTATCACATACTGGTATCATTCTCGGTCCCGCACATATCTCATATGCGCTCCTATTTCGTTTCGCTTGAGCCAGGAAACCTCTGTGTAGGACTCTAAAGACTCGTCAATACGCCGGCAGCAGATGATGATCATATCAAACACCCACAAGCCGCGAGCGGTCTGCTAAACGTAACGGCCACCCGGGTATTGAGCGATCAGAAGATCGACGAGCAAGCCCGCTCATACTCCAGTGAATCCAACCAGTAACACTACCGTATAGTCCGGTCTCGTCGTCTGATATGTCGCATATCTCGCCTAGGGGTGGTAAACGTCAGACCCCAATAGCTCGATAAGTCGTGTCGATATGAGGCCTATAACAGTTCGAGAAACTACTGGTAACACTTACCAGTAAATCTTAGCAACCCTGGCCAGGGATTTCCGGTTATAGCCAATCGAACACAGCGCAACATCAACTCCCTATACCGGGAGAGACGAATCCCCTCCTATCGCTCATTGCCTCCATGTGACTCGGGACTGTACCCAAAAACCACCGTTTTGCACGCCCTCTTGGACGTGGTAAGATGGAAATCGAAGCACAGTGGGAACCACACAAGACTCTATGACGATCTCGGTTCAACAGACTACTCTGTACCAGTGTCACCAGAGAACTGCCACCTGACGTAAGGTATAATACCATCTGGGAGTTCTCGGCGAGTCCGTCCAGTGTACCCAGTCTCTACTGAGCACCCGTATATTATCTCTGATGTCAAACACCAATGGACATGGGATCATCCATCGCCCATCTGTATGGGTCGAGAAGGTATACGCTAGTCTACTCTGGTATATCGCTGCCCCGTCTCGATACACCCACGACTAGGGACCTTGAAGGATGTACTTATGGACTACCATGTCCCCACTAGTATGATCCGCATCACAGTCTAGGTAGTCAAGTACTCATCCTAAGGGCTTTACCAACATGTAACAGAGAGACTATCATTGTACACGTTAAGGTAAAGAGTAACCAGATAGCATACTATCATGTCGAGCAAGAATGTCTTCCCTATATATGTCCCAGCATCCACTACAATATACATCCTATGTATAGTAATGGCCTCTAGGGCATATATATAACTAACACCAACTTATAATTGTTATAAGACAGAGCAGGAAATTGGGGATTACCAGAATTCCCGTGCCGCCCAAACGAAGAGAATGCATGCTGATGCATCATCTTCGGGTGTGTTCGTTACAAAGAACTGTTTCTCAGTATCCTCCGCATCCTGGGTATATGATACCGGATCAGGATCCCAGATATGTAATCTGTTACATAGGGCTACAGATAGGTAGAAAAACTGAGAACGGGTAATAAGTTTCATGAGGCAGAAAACGGGGCAAGTGTTGCAACCAAGTATGTTGGTCACTGTCACCCTGTATTCCAAATACATTGATTCTGAACGAATATTATTAGATACCGAACCTGATTTACAAAATCATATCTATCTCTTTATTAGTAAAGAAATGATAAAATTTTGTATAGTTGGATAATGTTTTGAACATTTCCTATATCAAAAGTTGATCGGTTCAGGCACGTTATCTAAAAGTACTGATGTTCTAAATCAAACTACAGTTCTTTAGTATACGGAACACACACAAGAGGAAGAGTTCAGAAATGAACAAATTCTTCTTGAGGCATTGTAGACTAGGTCATATCAATGCGATCCGACTGGCTGAAGTTACATTTTAGATGCATATTTAAATCAGTTTGAATTTACATCTTATGAAACTTGCCAGTCATGTCACAGAGATAAGATGACCATAGCTCCGTTTACTGGAAACAGAGAAAGAGTTAGTAAACTCTTGGGATGATACATGTTGATGTATGTAAGGTCCCCTGTCTACACATGCCAAGACCGGTTCCTTATACTTCATTACATTCTCTGATAATCTCTTTAGATTCAGACATATGTTCTTGTTGAAACACAAGTCCGAACCTTTTGAGATATTCATAGAATATAAGTTAGAAGTAGAGAACCAAAACGGGTATAAGTATTATGTCTTTTGATGTGATCAAGGAGGAGAATACTTGAGCACGGAATTCCTTGACTATTCTAAAGGAGAATGAGATTCTCTCTCAGCATTACTCCTCCGTATACACCATAGCACGATGGTATATCGGGACGGAGCAATCACACCCTATATGATAAGGTGTGCTCTATGATGAGTACTACTGTGTTTCCTATTTCCTTTTGGGAGTTATGCACTTGAGAAGCTGCATACCTATTGAATAGGGTTCAAATCAAATCAGTTGCCTACCATTTCATATGTGATATGATAAGGGAAGAGCCCATATCTTAAGTTGGTTAAGATTTGGGGTTGTCCGGGCTATGTCTAAAAGCAAAATCCGGACAAGCTCGAGGCAAGGTCAGTTATGTAGAACTGGAAAGGTTCCAGCTATACAAACTGCAGCTGAAGATTTGGTAGAACCAATGGATTCAATAGTAACCAACGAACCTCAGCCTCTCCGCCGATCTAGTAGGGTTCCTCACCCACCTGAGAGCTACTTCGGTTTCTCTATGACAGTGGGAGCGAGGATTGCATCATGAGATGATGACCCAACTAGTTTCGAGCAGGCCATCAGAAGTAAGACTCTGTAAGAATGGCGGGATGCTTAGTGATCTGAGATGGAATCCATGTACACCAACAAAGTATGGACTTTGGTTGCAATATCTGAAGGGTTAAATCCCCATCAGGAGCAAGTATATCTTGAGAAGATTACATGGTGTAGATAGAAAAGTTGAGACTTTCAAAGCTATACTTGTTAAAGCTTTTCGTCATCGACCAGGCGTAGATAATGATGAAACCTTTTCAAGTGGCTATGCTTAAGTCCATCCAGATCCTACTTGCCACGGCTACATACCATGACTACGATATCTGGCGGTTGGGTGCCATGACTGCTTTTCTAAATGATGTTTTAGAAGAGAAAGTCTATAAGTACACAGCCAGAGGGCTTCGTAGACAGTGGGAGCAGCGGAAACGTGTACAAGATGCTTTATAGGATAAAACAGGTATCGCGGAGTTGGAACATCTGTTTTGATGTGTTAGTCAAAGAGTTTGACATCATCAAAATGGTAGATGAACCTTGTATATACAAAAAGGTAGTAGGGAGTATAGTGATGATCCTCGTAAAGTACGTGGATGACATACTCCTGATAGGGAAGGAGTTTCCTATGCTACGCTCGGTCAATCTCCGCTTATCACAATGATTCTCCATATAGGATGAAAGTGATACCTCCTAAATCCTGGGTTTTGGATCTATGAGATAGATCTAATTGGATGTTAGGATTCTCACTAGTTGTAGTGAGATGGTATCAACCGATCCTGGGGAGAATCACTGGAAGGGTTCCATGGTGATAAGGACGACTGAAGGTCAGTCACAGGCATTGTCTTTACCCTCAGTAAAGGGACGGTATGTTGGAAGAGTTCCAAGCTAGATACCGTGGCATACTAGACGATAAAGGCTCGATACATCGCTACTTAAGATGCTACCAAAGAGGCAGTCTGGATGTATATTTGTTCATGAGATGAACTTAGTTCCTCCCATTGTGTGATAATGGAGTTGTGGCTTATGCCAAGGAACGTCCATCCCATCAGTGATCCAGACATATTCTAAGGCAGTATCACCTGATCATGGAGATGGTTGATCTCCAGGGTGATCAAGGTTAGGAGAGTAGACTCAGAGGACAACACGGCGGATCCACTCACAAAGGCCTTTTCCCAGAGAGAGACTATTATGGGATGGTTGAGTATGAGATACTACAACCACTGCTATCATATGGCCCTAGTGCAAGTGGGAGATTGTTAGTTATATGTATGCCCTAGAGGCCATTACTATACATAGGATGTATATTGTAGTGGATGCTTGGACATATATAGGGAGGACTTTCTTGCTCGACATGATAGTATGCTATCTGGTTGATCTTTAACTTAACGTGTACACTGATGGTCTCTCTGTTACATGTTGGTAAAACCCTTAGGATGTGTACTTGACTACCTGGACTATGATGCGGATCATACTGGTGGGGACACGGTAGTCCATAAGTACATCCTACAAAGTCCCTAGTCGTGGATATATCGAGACGGGGCATCGATATACCAGAGTATACTAGCGTATACCTTCTCGACCCATACAGATGGGCGATGGATGATCCCATATCCATTGGTGTTTGACATCAGAGATGATATACGGGTGCTCAGTGGAGACTGGGTACACTGGACGGACTCGCCGAGAACTCCCAGATGGTATTATACCTTACGTCAGATGGCAGTTCTCTGGTGACACTGGTACAGAGTAGTCTGTTGACCCGAGATCGTCATAGAGTCTTGTGTGGTTCCCACTGTGCTTTGATTTCCACCTCACCACGTCCAAGAGGGCATGCAAAACGGTGGTTTTTGGGTACAGTCCCGAGTCACATGGAGGCAATGAGCGATAGGAGGGGATTCGTCTCTCCCGGTATAGGGGGTTGATGTTGCGCTGTGTTCGATTGGCTATAACCGGAAATCCCTGGCCAGGGTTGCTGAGATTTACTGGTAAGTGTTACCAGTAGTTTCTCGAACTATTATAGACCTCATATCGACACGACTTATCGAGCTGTTGGGGTCTGACGTTTACCACCCCTAGGCGAGATATGCGACATATCAGACGACGAGACCGGACTGTACGGTAAGTGTTACTGGTTGGATTCACAGGAGTATGAGCGGGCTTGCTCGTCGATCATCTGATCGCTTAATATCCGGGTGGCCATTACGTTTAGCAGACCGCTTGCGGCTTGTGGGTGTTTGATATGATCATCACCTGCTGCCGGTGTATTGACGAGTCTTTAGAGCCTACACAGAGGTTTCCTGGCTCAAGCGAAACGAAATAGGAGCGCATATGAGATATGTGCGGGACCGAGAATAATGCGTGTATGTGATACCGTATTCTATTCTCGCGATGAATGTATCGATATGGTTGTATGCGATATAACCTAGTTATCGAATCAAAGATTGATTCGATAAGCCGATACATTGGATATTAGTCGGTCACATGCGATATGACCGGATCGTTAAATCAAGTGTTGATTTAATGATTTAATGCATAATTATATATTTGATATATTACTTTGCATTAACTAGTATTGGTTCACTTTAAATGGATTTTCTCACTTAAAGTTCACAAGTTGTATATGTGATATATTTTTGTGCACTTGGATGTATCATGTTTGATGATACATGTTTGCTAGGGTTTGTGTAAAGAATTAAACCTTGGTTAAGTAAATGGTTAGGGTTTTTATTTACTTATTCATTCATTTATCTTTTTAATTGGATTAAAAAGAAATGGGATAAGAAAACAAAATGGTTGCTTTCATTCTTGAAGCTTGTTGAAGCTTCATGAAGCTTTGACCAAAGTGACCATTTTGTCTTCATCCTTAACCCTAACCATTCATCTAACCTTAGTCAATTCTCTACACATAACCATGGTTCATATTATGATAAGGATTGATTTTCTTTTGGTTTTAAAAAAAAAAAACTTATCATAATAATTATCTTCTTCTTCTTGTTCTTCTTCAAGAAGAAAACCTAGCTTTCATCAATGGTGATTTGATGAAAAGAGTGAGAAATCTAATTCTAAAGTGAACCCACCTCCTATTTCTTCATCCTCTACCTCTTGCCAAGTAGTATAGGGTGTTTTCTTCACAAGTTTCATGACTTGGTGAAGTGGGAGCTTGATCTTGTGATGCCTCGACGTAGATCATCTTCGGCATCGTAGTCGATGACCTAGCCCGTCCATTTCTCCGATGAAGCCGACGCTAGAGCCCGGAATTCGATTTGGACAGCAAGGAGACTTCATCATGGAGCAATGGAGGTGGAGAACCGGATCTACAAAGGTTGTATTTCCGTTCACTTAGTTAAGTTGTTAACTAGTTGCTTGTTTCGCCTAAAATCTAGTTAACGATCCGTATTAGGGTTTCTCGGCACTTGCAAAATTTGAAATTGGCATGGTTGATGCCTTGTGAGACTTCATTAGTGTGCCTAGGAACCCTACAGTTTTCGTGCACACCCTTTGCACTTAGATTTAGTTTTTGTGCACATGTATGGCACATTCATTGATTTTGATTTCTGTGCGCACTAGACGTACGTTGCATTATTACATGTACTATTGAGTACGATTTCTTTTGAGCAGTATGTTTTTATGATATTTACTATTTGGTTTAATAGCCGAGCCAGACTATTATGAGATCAGTACCTATGTGTTTTTGCATGCATCGATAGTTATCGAAGGGATTTTCAAAAAGGAGCTATAATCTCAGTATTTACCTACGTGTCCGCGACGACACGAAATATTTTACAAAGGAAACCTTTCTAAATTATTTCAAAACAGCAGGACGTGTATGTTAAACAAAGTATATGCATGTATATAGTTATATTCTTACAATGAACGTCCGCTACCTGTGCCGTGATATGCGCATTGCACAGTGATTTGAAAAAGGTTGGCAAGCATTTCTTTCAGATGTTTTGACGAGTTTACTACGATCCGTACTATGTACATGTTATAGTCTTGATGTATATCATGTTGGTTTTCGTATTGGAGTTTGACATTGGTATCTTCCCCATAACTCTAATGATTGTATGATGCTTGACGGAGTTTTGATTTTGAGTTTTATACTCATTTTTCATGCCCATGCATTGCGCTACGATATGTTTTATGTATTTATGATTTCGGAGCCCGACGACTTGATCAATTTACTGAAATGTTTTAGTATTTGAAGGGCTTAATTTAAATTCGGGGACCTAATTTATTTAAGGAGGAAGACTGTAACATTTCATAAAAATAAAATATTATTTTTGGGAATTTAAATAATTAAAATAATAAATATCATGAATATTTTAATGATGTGGTATAATTATATACCGATAGCTTGGAAAATATTGGAAAATTAAATTGAATGGTGATTTTTGGAGGGATTTATGCGATTTAGGCAAATTATAAATTTTTATAATTAATTATGCAAGTTATTTCTAAACTTGATTAATAATCACTAATTATGCATTAAGCGTGCTTATGCACATGACATGCACCATGTCACATTTTCTAAAGATACTTGTTACATTTCTTTTGAAGCATGATTTCAAGTCTTCATTGTGTTTTTGCAACTGTTTTACAAAACAAAACCATAAGAAAAGAAAAGAAAAAGAAAAAGAAATAAATAATCGGGGACATGGAGGTATGGGCTTTGGGGGGAGAGAGAGAGAGAGAGAGGGTGAGGGGTCTCCTTGAACCATAGCTCCTTGTTTCACTTCATCAACTTCATCATTTCCCTCTCCTTCCTCACCTCCATGGCTGCCTTCTTCCTCCACCGCCTCTAGCTCCTCTCTACAACCCCAAAACCACATCAAAACATCATTTTTCCTTCATTAAAATTGTGCACAAGCTCACTACAAGCATATGGAACCAAGAAAGTTTGGATTTTGAGCACTTGGGGCAACTCAAGAAAATTCTTGAGTTGCCAAATGAGGTATTTCCTTCACCATTAGAGAAGTATATCATTTCCTTGAACATCTATTTATGTTTAGAACCGTTTTAGTGTAGTTTAGTGATCTTGGAAAATTCCAATATCAAGTTTAGGGAAATTTTGAGTTGTGATGGTGAAATTAAGGTGAAATTGGTGACTAGAACCCCTTAGTGTTAAAAACCAGAGACTAGACACCAAGATGTGTACTTGAAATTTTGTTGATATCGAGTTTTTGTGGGAATTGTGACGATATGTAGGGATCTGCTATGACCCGGGGCACCTAAAAAATAATTAGCAATTACAGTGGGTTGTGCAGGCAAAGTGGAGCATACCCTAAAGACCCGATACCCCAACCTTACCTTATGACCGCAAATAAACTCCTCATGGCCGCAATTTGCCGCCTGGGTACTTCCATTTTGGTTCATGCTTGGTCCAGGGCTTTATTTTCAGTAATTTAGACCCTCCACATATGCAAAATTGGTTAATTTCACCTGGGGTAAAATATGGAAGTATTTTTCATAGTTTCTAATTTCGGTTTGTGAATTCTGTGAACTTGAACTTTGGTATTTGTGTTTTATCTCAATCACTTGACGTTTGTACGTCGATATCGGGTGTTGTTTGGTTCTTTAACATGTGTAGACTATAGGTTCTAACATATACGCACCTCGCGTATCGTTTTTGTTTCGAATCGGATTTTAATGCGATATGCTATGTTATAACAAGTAGGTACCTCCGCGTGAACTTCAGGACGACAAGCAAAAGCGTGGCGACATCGACTTCGGCAAGTAAGGATCAAGGTGAGTAGATATATATCTACGGGGGAACTCGGTTGGATGGCGTATAGCACCCCCGCAGTTTCATAGTGTAATATGCGAATACGTTATATATATATAAATACGTATTTTGTGAGACTAAATGATAATCAAGATAGTCTTTAGGTGTTCACGCGTTAGTTTTAGTGTAAATTGAAAATAGTGATTATTGTATAGTTTCTTAGTCATGAACCCTAGAGTATAGGTGCCCACACGCACACATGCACACACGGGATATGTTTGGGTGTATATGTTTATATGTATATATATATATGTGTGTGTGTGTGTGTGTGAATGTGTGTGTGTGGATTGTGTTGGTATGTATATACACACACACACACATACATATACACGGATGATGAGGATAGTATATGATACTTGGAGATGAGTCGATTTGATTGGACATGATGCCGTGAGATCGGTGATGTGAATCGGGTCGTGTTATAATATATAACATGATATTATAGCGGATCGTTTGGCGATGTGTTTTCATACACACGTGGATATATATGTTGATGGTATCGAAATGTACTAGATTTTAGATCAGTACCCCTAATTCAGAATACGATGATAATAATACCAGATGAATAATGTGTTATTTGTGATATTCGACCCGTACCCCGATTTTGGGATGCCGTACGATGGATTTACCGTATGAGATATAAAAATTATGATAGATCCGCACTCTTGACTCGAGGATATCGTATAATATGTTTTATCATGCGTGACGCTATTGAGGGGGGATCACCGACTATTAGATATATCGACTCGGACTTTAGGTGGATTTCCTTACCTTTTCGACCAGTCTCTTTGTTTAGTCCTGTAGTTTATCAAGTAGGTGTTAGACTGGGCTCGAGTCATACTTATTTTCAAACTAACGAATCGTGAGTATTTTAAAGACAGGCCCTATTTTCTAAAAACCACGATTCGTGCTATTTCAAATGCCAAAATTGTATGACTCGTACTTATAAATGTTTATTCTTATATGTTGCGTTACTATTCATTTTCCGTATATTCTTGCTGTTCACATCGCATTGCATGCTTAAATGTGTTTTCATTAATTATTATGAACCCATGCTGTCAGGACACCAGCACCATAACCGATGATGCGTATGCTCCACGTAAACCTGCTTGCCGGCTCACACACATCATCATCGGTAATTTTCATGTCACGTACATATTAGAAAACACTATTCATTGGTATAAATTGCAAGCTGATAGTTTCGACATAGTACTAGTACGCTTGCTTTCATATGATAGCTTAGACATTGCATTTGTTACGGTGATATTTCATGGATGTGTATATTCATTTTTCGTGCAATATTATGAGGCTTATTTCCGGTATTCATTGTTTATTGACTTTTGATTATGGGATTTGGATTTCCATGAGATTTCTTGATTTGGAGAAACCGCAAGGACTTTATAAACTCATTATCATTTCTAAAAATCGAAATTGCGGTATTCTTGTGGTATGATGTGAGATATGTCCACCTTGAGTTTTCCGGCTCTTGAGCGGTATCATACACCCCATTCGAGGAGGAGGAGGAACCGTCTGCGGGAGCATGGTGGACCCGGTGCGGTACCCTGGGGCAAGATGGTCGCAGATGATGGCTTTGAGACTGGCAGGGGAGCACTACCGACCGGTTATTTGTGACGCGGCGGATATCCAGAGGATACCGACGTAGTCATGAGATTTGATGATTTAGGCCAGTCCGGATTGCCGGAGCCCAGGGGACAGTCCGGATTGCCGGAGCCCGAGATATTGAGACATTGAGATTTTATGATATGGGCTAGTCCGGATTGCCGGAGCCCGAGATATTGAGATATTGGGATATATATATTGTGTCGATGCTTGACACAGATTCCTTGTTGATTTTATTGATGATACTTTGATTTTTATGCAGAAATCTCACAGAGATAAGAAAACAGTTTTCTCATTTAGATGTATTCTGTTTTCATGCATTCATACATCATATATATGATATTTTGTTACCTGAAGCCCTGGCACGAGCACTTGGCATTACACTTCTGTATAGATGTTTACCCTTGCCATTATTTAGATGCTTCAGGTTATATATGTATTGAGGATATATATTATCGTATGACCTAGGATAGAGTCATACATGCGATTTCTGTTCGGTGATGTTTTCTACTCACGAGTTGGCAACTCACCCCCGTTGTACCACAGTTTCTTGCAGGTTTTGCCATACAGGTTTCTTTGGCGGCTTTGCTGGCACACTACTTCATTTCGGGTGATTGCTTTGGTAGGTGGGTTCACTCGCATCGTGACCGCCATTGTACTTTATTTACATTCAGTTGTATCTAGTAAACTCAATCAACCAAACTTGTATATTTGATAGACTTAGAAGACCAGTGTATATTCTTTCGACCTTAGAGTCGCGCGCCTGTATTATTATAGTTTTTCTCTGTTTTTCTTGAGGATATTTCTTTTCTTGATGAGTTTTGATCTTCACCTTTCGGCGTTGTATATTATATTGCTTGCGTAGTTGTGTCCGCCAATTGGCAAAGAGCTAGCTCCCACTTGGGGATGCCTTTATTCATCATTATGTATATTATTCATGTTTGTACCCGTTTGGGGCCAGTATTTAAAAAGGAGACTTTGCCGAAATTTTCGGGAAAATACAATGTTGCTTTTAAAATGTTTAATGCCTTATTTTGTTAAAACCACTTTCTTTAAAACAAGTTTTCCTTCACTTCTTATTTAAAATGGTTTAGATTTCTGGGCTTTTGGCTTACTTGAATTAGGTGGGGTCCTATAGACGTTACATGATTCAAGTGCTAGTCATGTGTTATTTCGGGTCGTGACACATATTGTCCCTCAGAAAAGGGAAAAATAAAACTCTGACAGTCACTCTGTCATCCAAGTCACCTTGGAAGCCTGAAAGGATAACCGTCTCCTGAAGGAGGATTCCATTACCATATCCCTAGAACATCCATTTATGTTCGTAAACTACTTCCCTACATTTCTCCAGGATTGGATTAATATATGTTTATTGCAGCTAGTGCCAAAACAATATCTGGTGTGGTACTTGACATTTCATGAATAACTCAATTGCATAAGCAAGTGATATGATAATCATGCAGATCCCTCTCCCCTTTAGTCTGTAAGACACCTTTAGAGAGGGTGACTCCATCACCTGCAGGTACACCACCATGCCAGGAGTCGTCCATTCTAAAAACACTTTAGAATTGTGTCAAGTACCCAAATTGGGACACTTCCAAAATCTAGATCTAAAACCATAGATCTAGTAACCAGAAACCCTAATATTATATCGATGTCCTATGTGGAGAAATAATTGTGTGACAACCACAGTATAACCGATCGTAGTATAGGAATATCCCTTCCTATAAAGTGCATGTTATCCGAAATTCCAGGACATCATACCCTACTACCTTCTTACTTGATCCATCTTCTATATTGATGAAGTCAAAGCCTATGACTGTCACATCAAAAATAGATGATCTATTTCTGCTATACATGCTTTAGTCTATAAATAGACATAAGCTACTTGCCCACTATGCTTCCGCTGCTCCCACTGACTACAAGAACCCTCTGGCAGAGTCATATACACGTGCACTTATAAAGCTAGTTTAGAACGACGCTATACTCATCCTCCTTCCGGGTCTTATAGTCTAGAACAGCAGCAATGGCAAGTCTGGGTAAACAAGAACCTCCCTGTCACCGTCTCTGAGAGGAATGAAGTACTTCTCGGGTGCCTGAGGTTACCCACCAAATCTGCGGAGTGGCTAATGGAATGTCAAATCCAATTGAATCCTCAGGTAAAATCTTCGGTGATCGTTTGTGGTTCTCGAATCACTTCCAGTTCTACCATACTCCCACTTTTGTTTTCTGAAAAAATCCATTTTACTAAAACTGTGGCAAGTCAAGAACAATATCACTATTTATCTTCCTGATGGTAGAAACATAACCCTCGTCAAAGCCCGGGATAACCCACAAACTGCCATTACTGAAACGTGCCTCGAGTTTATCCGGATTCTGGTTTTAAGCATCAGCCAGACAACTCCCTGTACCTTAACATCGTTAAGATATAAATTGATTCTATATATATCCAATATAGAAGCAAAAGCACTAATTTAGTTAGAACCAGATTCAAAATCATGCAGCTGTCTCCAGTGCATATCAACCAAATGGAAAGAGGTCATTCAGCATTACTCATCTAGGAGCGCATCCATATATGAGTAACTTGAAAGAGAAGCAAATTCTCAAAACCATTACTATCAACGGAATACCAAACACAAGTATCTACATCTTCGACTACCTCGAAGAATCCTTATACTTCCAACAAATGGTTCTCTTATTTATTCTTATACCTATAACTTCTCAAAATCTGGACCATGTCTTTCAACGAAATGCTTGTCTAGAACTGGAGAAGTCATGAGTAAACAGAATATAGTATGAGTACCAACCGCACTGTCCTAATGGACACTGGACAACATACAATACTTTGTATAAGTACCCTGAGTTCAATAACTCAAACCTTGTGCGTCGTAGGGTGAAAACTGTACTATGGTTAAGAAGAATTACACCGCTGTTGAATGCACCTTATCTAACCATCAACTGATATAGGTAAATGTCACAGACATAATTTCAAAAGGTTATATCTCACTTTATAAAATAAACATACAGATATTTCAGTTTGAAACTAGTGCATAACTACGGATATTAAAAAACAAAAATTTGTCATCCGGCAAAAACCCAGGTGATTTCCTCAAATATCACCAATTACAATGAATTCCAATATTATGAGGATCAAATCACCCAATTCCCAATATGTTACTCCCACTTACCATCTATAATAACATATAAATGTGAGAAACAAATGTGGTAAATACATACCCTGGAGTTAGATTCCAATTTGGGAAAAGAGTTTTCAATTAAAATCGCTCAGTGAAACTGAAACATGAAAATGTTTCAAAGGGGTAACCGGGTATTCCTAGTAATGCCACTTCCACTATCCTGATTCATGACTGTAACAGTATACTTCCATGCCCTAACTCCAATCCCTTTATTATGTCTTTACTTATTACCTTCTGTACACCTTCTTTAGGCTAATTAGTTTTTTTACTTCCCTACCCTTCGGCACCAGGCTAAGGTTTGGAAGAAGACTATCCAATAAGCGTAATTGGTGTACACTCTTTATGCCAGGAGCCCTCACAACCTGAAAGAAGGTAATGGGAAAGACATCTGAATAATCCTATTCTATTTCTCCTGAACCGGAAGCCATCCTCGAATCTTGAACGCATTCCTTCGAGTTCGTATGTAACTATATTGTTAGTTATGTATATGCCCTAGAGGCCATTGTTGTACATATGATGTATATTATGATGGATGCTTGGATATATATAGAGAGGACTTTCTTGCTCGTCATGATAGTATGCTATTTGGTTTCACTTTATTTTAACATGTTGACTTGTATTGGTTTACTGTCTTTCTCTCACATGTTGATAAAGCCCTTAAGATCTGTACTCGACTACTTGGACTATGATGAGATCATACTAGTAGGGCCACGGTAGTCGATGAGTACATCCTATAACTGTTCCTAGTCGAGGTTATATCGAGACAGGGCATCGATACACCAGAGTAGATTAGCGTATACGCATCTTGACCCATATGATGGGCGATGGATGATCCCATATCAATCGGTGTTTGACATCAAGGATGGTGTACGGGTGCTCAGTGGAGACTGGCTACACTGGACGGACTCGCCGAAAACTCCCAGATGGTGATATACCACACGTCAGATGGCAGTTCTCCGGTGACACTGGTACAGGGTAGTCTATAGACCCGAGATCGTCATAGAGTCTTGTGTGATTCCCACTGTGCTTTGATTTCCACCTTACCACGTCCAAGAGGGCATGCAAAACGGTGGCTTTTGGGTGCAATCCCGAATCACATGGAGGCAATGAGCGATAGGAGCGGATTCGTCTCTCCCGGTATAGGGAGTTGATGTTGTGCTGTGTTCGATTGGCTATAACTGGAAGTCCCTGGCCAGGGATGATATAGAGATCTACTGGTAAGTGTTACCAGTAGTTTCTCGACCCGTTATGAGCCACACATCGACACGACTTATCGGTTACTGTGGTCTGACGTATACCACCCCTAGACTTGATATGCGACATATCAGACGAAGAGACCGGACTGTTCGGGGGTGTTACTGATTGGATTCACAGGAGAACGTACAGGCTAGCTTGTTGATCTTCTGATCGCTCAATACCTGGATGGCTGTTATGTTTAGCTGACCGCTTGCAGCTTGTGGGTGTTTGATATGATCATCACCTGCTACCAGCGTATTGACGATTCTTTAGAGTCCTACACAGAGATTTCTTGGCTCAGGCAAAACGGAGTAGAGGCACATATGTGATATGTGCAGGACCGAGGATAATACGATATGAGATACCGTATTATATTCTCGCGATATTTAGATATGAACCGGGTCATCGGATCAAGTGTTGATTCGATGAATCGGTACATGATATATTAGTCGGTTATATTCGATATAGCCGGATTGTCGGATCAAGTGTTGATTCGATGATTCAATGTATAATAATATATGATATGCTGTATTACATTATCTAATATTGGCTCGCTTTATTATTTCATTTACTCACCGGATAATACATTGATATATATGCGATATATGTTAATTGTATTATTTACTTTTGTTACAAATATATAATATATACGTGATATATATTATAGTAACATGATATGATTAATAATGGAACATGTTTAGTAGAGATTAAGCAAGGTTAGGGTTTGATTAGGGTTAGCTCCTTTTTGCACCATCTAGAAGCTTTCCTTTTGTCTAGTGTAAGATATTATGGTTGATATTATCTTATGACTCCTTTTTTAACCTAACCAAACCCTAGCCCTAGTTTATTCTCTATAAAGGTTATCCTTGTCATCCTTGACCATGATTCCATGATCAATCATATATTCACTTCTACTATTCATCACAAAAGGATTAACTCTTTTTGTTAGTGTATATGCCCTAGAGGCCATTACAATATCATACTAGCTTGTATATTACTTAATGGAAGCTTGGGATATTCACAGTTGTATAGACAATCTTGCTCAAAATGGTAGTATGATACTTGGTTTATCTCTACTTCAATATGTGCATGTGTTTCTTTTAGCATATCGTTCATATACATATTAGTAGAGTCCTTAGGATCTTTACTTGATTACCAGCGTTGTGATGGCAGTCATACTCGTGAGGGCTGGGTAATTCATAAGCACATCCTTATACAGGTCCCTAATCGTAGGACTACCGAGACAGGGCATCGATACTCCGAAGTAGACTAGCGTATGCGCTTCTCATCCCAGCGGGGGAGACGGTCTGTCCCACAGCCGTCAGTACGTCGTACTTGAGATAGTATGCGGGTGCTCGTTAGGTTACGAGTACACTGGACAGGACTCGTCGGGAACTGTTGGTTGGTATTATACCTATCGTCAGTTATCAGTTCCCAGGTGACATGAGTACAGCTTAGTCCGCCGACTTGACACTGTCACTTCGCCTCAAGTGTGTTCCCACTGTACTTAGATTACTACCCTAACACGGCTCAAAGGAGTCTTGCAAATAGGTAGTAGTTGGGTGCAGTCCCGAAGCACTTGGAGGCAGTGACGGTTAGACAAGATTCGTCTCTCCCGGTATTGGGGGTTGACATCGCGCTGTGTCTAGGAAAGCCATTACACAAGTAGTCCCTGGCCAGGGCAAGCGAGATATACTGGTAGGTTTCCAATGTTATCTCAGGGTGTTCTGGCTACACTCCGACACGACTTGTACCGCTATTAGGGGACTGACGTTCACCGCCCCCCTAGGCTCGCCATGTGATGTATCAGACGAACAGACCGGACTGTACGGAGATTGTCACATACAGGCTCAGTAGGAGTTCGGATGGGTTTACCTCATCGGCCTTCTTATCGACATCTACCTGGGGACCGTTACGTACAGCTAGTGCCTTTTGCGGTCTGTGGTTAAACCCACTACCAGCGTAGTGTCGAGTCTTTAGAGTCCCACACAGAGAGTTTCCCTGCACTGAGCGAAACGTGTAGAGGCCGTATGGTTTTACGGCCGGGCTACGATCACTTACATGCACTTGTGTACGTATGCTGTTCGGGCAGGCAATACTAGTGGGCTTTGGTTCAAGTCAGATCCTAGTATTGCACAGATGGATTTGTTTTGTCTTCTGTGCATTCACATTCAACGGAATGCGGATGCGGGTGTGTATGCACAGTTTTGAGGAGTGATGAAGGAGGAGGTGCCCCATTAGGGTTTTGGCAGTTGGTTCGGCCAAAACCGTAATGTGGCAGGCTCATTAGGGTTTTGACAATTCGTTTGGTCAAAACCATTATGAGCAGGAGACATTGTTTACTAATCCTTTTAGTGATAGATTTGTGATGGCTAATTGCATTGACCATTTGACCACTTAGATCTCTCTTGAATTTGTTGACCCGTTGACCGTGTTGACCATTGACCTTCAAGAGTGGTCTACACTCTTCTTTGATTTTCTTTTCTAATTTTTGATTATGATAATGGTCAATTCAATGTAGCATCAACTTTATCATGATAAGATTAGTAATGATGGTTTTGGTGTATTATTGCAACCATGGTTCATTTTCTTGACTTAATCTTTTTCATTATTCTCTTCTCATTCTCTCTCTTGAAGTGAGAAGAAAAGAAAAGCTCCATAGTTGCTAGAGTTTCTCCTTCATCTTCCTCCTCTTGAAAATTCTTTTGATCTCATGTGTTGAGAGAAAAAGAATCCACATAGACAGGCACTTCCATCTTTCTCTTCTACACAACCTAGGGTATCTAGACTAGCGATCTCGTTTCCCGAGTTGCCTCGGCTTAAGGTGGAGCTCGGTGTACAACTCTCGGGTGGATCGTCTTCGACTCAAGAAGGCCGCGGAGGTGACCTAGATCCGGATCGACCCTTGGAGCGTGGATGGACGAGCCGGACAGCGGAGAGAAGACCCGAAGGACCGGTTTCGTGAGGTATATTTTCTACAGCATAGTAGTTAAAGCCTCTACTTGTTTGCTAGTTTCTAGTTTAGCCAAGATCTTGCTTTTGAGTCCATGTTGCCTTGCGCCAAATCATTGTTTTTCGTCGTTTCCGCCTCCCCGTAAGAACCGGGATAATCAACGTGGACTTACAGTGGTATCAGAGCCTAGCTAAACATAAACTAGTAAGTTAGCATAGTGTTTAGAATATCGATCGGAAAAAAGTCGCAAAACACATCCGCAAAACCTCAAGTTTCTGTCGATTTTTATACTGCTCAAAAAGTGATTTAAAATATATGAAAAATCGTCTCAGGGTTTTGTAAAAACACTGCAGAAAAACGATCCAGTGATTCGATCAAACCGTCGCGGTTACGCGGCCATGACATGCTTATTGCCGCAGTTCCGCGGCCGATTTAACTCGGCAGTGGATCGGGTTTTGTGCAGTGTTTTATTTTGGCTGTTTTGGGATTTTTAAGACAATTTTTTTCTACCCAGATTTTCCAGAGAGCAAATTGACTTTTGGGGTGGTTAAAAATCCGTATTTTGATCGATATTCCGTAGACTTTGGCTAATGGATATTATCTGTGATGTGATATATGTATTGAACGTCCGCTAATCGCTATACGTTGATTAGTGGGGTTTATACATATCGGTGATCTGTAATGTTGATAGTTTGTGTATATGAACTCGTTGGATTGTCGCAGATGAATAGCCGGGAATGGATGTGAGATGAGAGTTTCTTTTTCTTTCATTCATTGTAAAATTTGTAAATTGATGTAATATTATTTGTTTGGCCACACAACCCGGTCGAGATTGTAGCCGTCATTGTATAATTTCTTTTTACTGTTTTTTCTCCTAGGATAGACCCAAGGAGGGGTGCACAAACTACCGGGTATCTCGAAGTGCCGAGTGGCCTACTCACGGGTTGAGGGAGGTTGCTTCGCTTCGGGTACTTGGCGGGTAGTTTGCCACACCCGTAGGGGTCTAGGGTGGGGTTTGGCTATTCATCGCGATCGTGTAATCCGCTTTTCTTTGCAGGCTCGAACGAATCGCGGGTTCTTAGTATATCCAAAATGTTCATCTGTGATCTGGATTGGCTATCATTGCTATATATCTATATATGATATTTACTTAGGTGTTGCTTATGTTTTGCATCCGCGCTAGTCCAGCCCCCGCACTGTCATTAGTTAAGTAACCTAACGGGTGATGACGGGACCCCGTGGCGAATGCAGATGGCATAAGCGTACGCCATATTTTGGTTGTTTTCTGCAATGGTAGGATTAAATGATGGGACGCATTGGAATTAATGCAAGAAAATAAACTAAGTAAAAGTCGTTGGAACACTTTCAAAAACCACTCGTTTCTTTTCAAAAACCAGCTTTTTTTTAAAATGCGGAGCTAGAACCACTCCTTTTAAAAGCTATCTCGTTCCATCGATTATATCAAGTTCACTACGTTCACGGTTTCACCAAAACCATTCGTAGCCCTCTGTCGTTTCATATGAATATTCAACAGTATTCAAGCTTTGTTTGTTGGCCTTAGTCAAGGCACAGTGTTTGGTAGCTGGTGGGTATTCATATGTTGCATAGATAGAATGCGTTGGTTTGGGACAGTCGTATTACTTTGTTGGCCATAGTCAAGAGTATATACTGGTGTGTTCAAATCAACCCGGACAACGACGGGTAGAACTTGACATGTGACTTATGATTTGTTGGCCTTAGTCAAGGTCATAAGAGCATGGGGCAAAAATCCACATCGGGAGTTTCAAAAGTACTGAAACTTGCTAGTGTTGCATACCATTTGGAGTGTGATGATTCTGGTAGGATTCCTTCAGTTTTGTCACGCGATGATATTTGGATCCCGATCCTACTGTGAGTATATGCTACTCCTCGGGAACTTTCTCACTTAACGATCAATGCTATAAACCAAGTAGGTGTCTAGAAAGGTGTTAGCGGGGCTACGCCCATAGGGAAAAGAGGTTACTTAATTAAGGAACTTCGCGAAAGCGTTGGAAAACCTCCCTCGAAGTACCGACACTGGCCTGGCTGAACGGTTAAGCAAGTATTGTACGGTGAGATTGATCCTGACTAATTCTTCCTTTATGGTTTGAGGAGGGATTCGAGAGACAGTGGGAGCCATCCTGTTTAGATAAATTAAAAACCAATCTAAACTTGCAAGAGCATCATGCTAAGTGTTTTCTTCTCTCTCTCTTAATTGTAGCGACCCAGTGACGCACCTAGGTTACATCTAGATAATAAAATGACTGAATCTGACTGTTATGACTGGTAAAGGTCTGTCCAGATGTCCATTGCCTATGACAAGCTGGGACAGCCCTTAACTAATCCAATCCCTGCCGTCTCAGGTCCAGCTTCCCCTGTCATGGATATTAATATCCATAGGACATCAGAAAAAGACTGTGCGAAAGCCAAGTGCCTCATGTTAGCCTCAGTTGATGGTGCATACCAGAGGCAGCACGAGAAGATAGACTCAGTTTCTATCTTCCTCCATAACAAAGATTTATATGGAGAGTTATCTCCTATCGCAAGATATGAGACCTCGAACGAATTGCTTCCAGCGAGGTTGGCTATCGGGTCATCTGTAGGGGGCAACGTCCTTACAGAGACCAGCTCTTTTGAGCTCACGGACCTGAAGACCATGTTGAAGAACGGGTCAGATGCTGACTTAGTTCAACAGTCTCTACTTAGTACCCTGAAGGAAACCAGGGAAGTAGAAAGAAAGGGAAGGGCAGAAGTTTTGGGAATAGATGTAGTAAAAGAGGGATGTTCCTATTGTTACGGGGATGAACATGGACAGAAAGATTGCAGGGCTTGCAAAGCCAGTAGCCAGAATTCGAAGCATGTTATGGCTTCGGTTTTGGGTATGTTTGTAATAGAGAACTGTATGTCAGTTAACCCTACTTCCTGGGTATTAGATACCGGATCAGGATCTCATATCTGTAATTCGTTACAGGCTCTGAGAAATCGTAGGGTTATTAAGAAAGGTGATATGACTCTCAGGGTTGCTAACGGAATGGGCATGTATGCTGAATCCGTAGGGGAATATCACCTAGGACTGACAACTGGGCAGATATTGATCCTGCGTGACTGTTTTTATGTACCAGGTGCGACTTGTAATATCATATCTGTATCCTTATTTTCTAAGGAAGGATATGATTTTACTTTTGTAAGCGATGTAGTAAACATCCACCTAAATCAAGTTCTGATTGGGTCAGGTACATTGAAAAACGGTATATACGTACTGAATCAAGCTCAGGTTTTCAGTGTCCAGAACACACCTAAAAGAAAGTCTCCAGAATTAAATCAGGCTTTCTTATGGCATTGTAGACTGGTTCACATCAATGAGACACGGTTGACAAAGTTACATAAAGAAGGATACTTGGATCCGTTCGAGTACCAGTCTTATGCCACTTGTGAATCTTGTCTCATGGGAAAGATGACAAAGACTCTGTTCACTGGACACGGAGAAAGAGCAAGTGAGCTCTTGGGACTCAGACACAGTGATGTGTGTGGTCCAACGTCTGCACATGCGCGAAGTGGTTATTCATACTTCATTACTTTCGCAGATGATTTCTCTAGGTATGGACATGTCTTCTTGATGAAGCATAAATCCGAGGCTTTTGAGAAATTTCGGGAATACAAGAATGAAGTTGAAAAACAAACAGGCAAAAGTATCAAGACACTGAGATCTGATCGAGGTGGTGAATACTTGAGTGCCGAGTTTCTAGGCTTCTTAAAAGAGAATGGAATTCTCTCTCAGCTTACTCCTCCATACACACCACAACACAACGGTGTATCGGAAAGGCGGAATCGAACCCTATTGGATATGGTTCGTTCCATGATGAGTAAGGCTGAGTTGCCGCTATCCTTCTGGTGTTATGCACTAGAAACAACTGCATATCTTTTGAACCAAGTTCCTACTAAGTCAGTGCCTACCACACCATATCAGATGTGGAGTGGGAAGAAACCCTGTCTTAAGTATCTAAAGACATGGGGATGTCCAGCTTTTGTAAAGAAGCAGCATGCGGACAAGATCGAGGCGCGTTCAGTACAGTGTAAGTTTGTAGGATACCCAAAGAACTCCAAGGGGTATCTTTTCCATTACGCAGAGGAACAAAAGGTTTTTGTTTCTCGTCATGCCCGCTTCTTGGAAACTGAGTTTTTGGAAAACCAGACAAGTGGGAGCGCAATAGAACTGGAAGAAATTCCAGAACCACAAGCTATTACTGAAAGCTTGGAGGAACCAGAAGTTTCAAGAGAACCGGACATCCCAGCGCCACTCCGCAGGAGTAGTAGGCAGTCTCATCCGCCCGAGAGATACTATGGTTTTCTCATAGATGGGGATAGAGAGGATTGCACCATGGATTATGGTGAGCCTACTAGCTTCCAGCAAGCCATTCAGAGCGGTGACTCGGTAAAATGGCTGGATGCAATGCGGACCGAGATGGAGTCCTTGTACACCAACAAAGTTTGGACTTTGGACTTTGCTCCAGAAGGGGTAAAACCCGTAGGCTGCAAATGGATCTTCAGAAAGAAGATTGGTGTAGATGGGCAGGTTGAAACCTATAAAGATAGACTTCTTGCAAAGGGTTTTCGTCAAAGACCTGGTTTTGACTATGAAGAGACTTTTTCTCCAGTGGCTATGCTGAAATCCATTCGGATCCTTCTTGCCATTGCTGCTTTCAATGATTATGAAATCTGGCAGATGGACGTAAAGACGGCTTTCCTAAATAGAAATTTAGAAGAGTGCGTCTATATGGATCAGCCGGAGGGATTCATTCAGAGTGGGAGCAGTGGTAGAGTGTGCAAGTTGCTAAAGTCCATCTATGGACTGAAGCAGGCATCGCGGAGTTAGAACATCTGCTTCGATGATACTGTCAAAGAATTCGACTTTATCAAAAACCCAGATGAACCATGCATTTAAAGTAAGATTGTAGGGAGAACTGTGGTATTCCTCGTCTTGTACGTGGATGACATTCTCCTAATAGGAAATGATATTCCTATGTTACAGTCAGTCAAAGGATTCTTGTCGCAGAGGTTCTCCATGAAGGACCTGGGCGATGCCAACTACATTCTGGGGATCCAGATCTATCGTGATAGATCTAAGAGGATGTTGGGACTTTCACAGTCCAGGTACATTGACACCATACTGAAAAGATTCGGTATGGAAGATTCAAAGCGCGGTAATCTACCGGCTTGTCACGGAATCACCCTCTCCAAAGAGATGTCTCCCTAGACTGATTTGGAAAGGGATCACATGTCTATTATACCCTACGCTTCTACGGTAGGCTCTATAATGTATGCGATGTTATGTAACAGACCAAATGTAGCATACGCATTGAGCGTTGTAAGCCGGTATCAGTCGGACCCAGGGGAGAAACACTGGATAGCGGTAAAAAACATTCTCAAGTACCTGAGAAGGACTAAGGAGATGTTCTTGGTGTATGGCGGAAAAGACCTCCAGGTCGAGGCCTTTGCTGACTCCAGCTTCCAGAGTGACAAGGATGACTCCAAGTCCATGTCGGGTTATGTCTTTACCCTCAATGGAGGGGCGGTTTGCTGGAAGAGTTCCAAGCAGGAGACCGTTACTGACTCAACTATGGAAGCGGAGTACATAGCTGCTTGCGATGCCGCAAAGGAAGCTTTCTGGATGAAGAAGTTCCACATGGAGCTTCAGGTGGTTCCTACCTTTGTTGATCCAATACCGTTGTATTGCGACAACAACGGAGCTATAGCTTTAGCGAAGGAACCCAGGTCCCATCAAAAGTCCAGGCACATTTTGAGGCGGTACCACCTGATCAGGGAGATCGTAGATCGCCGGGAGATCGAGGTGAAGAGAGTAAATATGGAGAACAACACTACAGATCCACTCACGAAGGCCCTACCCCAGACTCAATTCGAGCGGCTGATCGAGATGATAGGTCTTCGATACGCCAGTACATGGCCTTAGTGCAAGTGGGAGATTGTTAGTGTATATGCCCAAGAGGCCATTACTGTATCATACTAGCTTGTATATTACTTAATGGAAGCTTGGGATATTCACAGTTTATAGACAATCTTTCTCAAAATGGTAGTATGCTACTTGGTTTGTCTCTACTTCAATATGTGCATGTGTTTCTTTTAACATATCGCTTATATACATATTAGTAGAGCCCTTAGGATCTTTTGCTTGATTACCAGCGTTGTGATGGCAGTCATACTCGTGGGGGCTGGGTAATCCATAAGCACATCCTTATACAGGTCCCTAGTCGTAAGACTATCGAGACAGGGCATCGATACTCCGGAGTAGACTAGCGTATGCGCTTCACATCCCAGCGGGGGAGACGGTCTGTCCCACAGCCGTCAGTACGTCGTACTTGAGATGGTATGCGGGTGCTCGTTAGGTTACGAGTACACTGGACAGGACTCATCGGGAACTGTTGGTTGGTATTATACCTATCGTCAGTTATCAGTTCCCAGGTGATATGAGTACAGCTTAGTCCGCCGACTTGACACTGTCACTTCGCCTCAAGTGTGTTCCCACTGTACTTAGATTACTACCCTACCACGGCTCAAAGGAGTCCTGCAAACAGGTAGTAGTTGGGTGCAGTCCCGAAGCACTTGGAGGCAGTGACGGTTAGACAGGATCCGTCTCTCCCGGTATTGGGTGTTGACATCGCGCTGTGTCTAGGAGAGCCATTACACAAGTAGTCCCTGGCCAGGGCAAGCGAGATATACTGGTAGGTTTCCAGTGTTATCTCAGGGTGTTCTGGGCTACACTCCGACACGACTTGTACCGCTATTAGGGGACTGACGTTCACCGCCCCCCTAGGCCCGCCATGCGATGTATCAGACGAACAGACCAGACTGTACGGAGATTGTCACATACAGGCTCAGTAGGAGTTCGGATGGGTTTACCTCATCGGCCTTCTTATCGACATCTACCTGGGGACCGTTACGTACAGCTAGTGCCGCTTGCGGTCTGTGGTTAAACCCACTGCCAGCGTAGTGTCGAGTCTTTAGAGTCCCACACAGAGAGTTTCCTTGCACTGAGCGAAACGTGTAGAGGCCGTATGGTTTTACGGCAGGGCTAAGATCACATACGTGCACTTGTGTACGTATGCTGTTCGGGCAGGCAATACTAGTGGGCTTTGGTTTAAGCCAGATCCTAGTATTGCACAGATGGATTTGTGTTGTCTTCTGTGCATTCGCATTCTACGGAATGCGGATGCGGGTGTGTATGCACAGTTTTGAGGAGTGATGAAGGAGGAGGTGCCCCATTAGGGTTTTGGCAGTTGGTTCGGCCAAAACCGTAATGTGGCAGGCTCATTAGGGTTTTGACAATTCGTTTGGTCAAAACCATTATGAGCCGGAGACATTGTTTACTAATCCTTTTAGTGATAGATTTGTGATGGCTAATTGCATTGACCATTTGACCACTTAGAACTCTCTTGACTTTGTTGACCCGTTGACCGTGTTGACCATTGACCTTCAAGAGAGGTCTACACTCTTCTTTGATTTTCTTTTCTAATTTTTGATTATGATAATGGTCAATTCAATGTAGCATCAACTTTATCATGATAGGATTAGTAATGATGGTTTTGGTGTATTATTGCAACCATGGTTCATTTTCTTGACTTAATCTTTTTCATTATTCTCTTCTCATTCTCTCTCTTGAAGTGAGAAGAAAAGAAAAGCTCCATGGTTGCTAGAGTTTCTCCTTCATCTTCCTCCTCTTGAAAATTCTTTTGATCTCATGTGTTGAGAGAAAAAGAATCCACATAGACAAACACTTCCATCTTTCTCTTCTACACAACCTAGGGTATCTAGACTAGCGATCTCGTTGCCCTAGTTGCCTCGGCTTGAGGTGGAGCTCGGTGTACAACTCTCAGGTGGATCTTCTTCGACTCAAGAAGGCCGCGGAGGTGACCTAGATCCGAATCGACCCTCGGAGCGTGGATGGACGAGCCGGACAGCGGAGAGAAGACCCGAAGGACCGGTTTCGTCAGGTATATTTTCTACAGCATAGTAGTTAAAGCCTCTACTTATTTGCTAGTTTCTAGTTTATTCAAGATCTTGCTTTTCAGTCCATGTTGCCTTGCGCCAAATCATTGTTTTTCGTCGTTTCCGCCTCCCCATAAGAACCGGGGTGTGCAACGGGGACTTACACTTTTTCTATCATCTTCTTCTCTCTTGAGCTTTGAGAAAACTCACTAGTTATTCATTTTGTGGTGATTTCTTGTGAGAAATTGATATAAAAAGATAGCATAAATACTACTCCATCATCCTTATCTAATCTAGCCCATTAGATTAGGGTGTTCACCTCATTAGAGTGAGAGAGCTTGAGTTATAGCAACTTCGACGTAGATCATCGGAGAAACGGAACACTACAAGCTAGTATGGATCGTTCGAGTCGTGGAGCCTCTCTTGAGTCCGGGAGATCGTAGATCGTGGAAAATGGACTTCTACTCGGAGCTTATGAAGCGAAGGAGCGGACTACAAAGCTTGTAATCCCTCACACTTAGTGGTAAAGATGTTTACTTGCATGTTAAACCCTAATAATCTAGCAAAGATCCCGGCTTTGGGTTGTTCGGCACATCTAAATTTTTATTCGGGGATGGTTGATGCCTTATGAACCCTCACAAGAGTGCCTAGGAACCCTACAGTAGTATCAAAGCCTAGCTAGAGCATTAGGCGACGTGTATATGAAGTTAAAACTCCGATCGAACCCGATACGACGAAATAGAACCCCTCTCAGGAAATTTTTTTAAAATGTGATTTTTTCTGCATTAAAAATACTCAAAAAAATCAGCAGGGAATTCTAAGAATTACCATGAAATACGAGCCCACAATTCCATGAAGTCGCCGCGGAACCACGGCGGAAACCTGCTTCCCGCGGCGGTTCCGCGGCCGATCTTTGGGATTGCGACACGTGTCTTCAGGGTAATATCCGTAGGTGCTTGTTGCTGCTTCTGGGTATTTTTAATCTGTCTCAAGTGTTGAATGTTCTGGGGTTTATTTTGTAATCCTTGATTTGATCGGAAAATTTAAATTCGTTATGATTTCCGGATATTTAGAAACTGTTAAAAAGTTCGAGCGGATATCATTAACTCGCTTTTTCCCGGCACGAAAAACTTTCAAGTGTTGAATTTTTATCGGGTTTAAATCTTTCGGAAAAATGTGCAAGTAACGCGGTGGACCCTCTAGAAGAACACAAACCTTAACTCGATTATGTGACCGTCTTGAACTGCCTCTAAAGCTTAGGGTTTGGGGCAGTACGGCGTGCCACATGTGAGGCGTTGGCTTGACCCTTCTACGGCTGGATCATCGGTACTGTGACAGTTTCTGAACTCCGCTCAAGTGTTGAGCTATTTAGGAAATCTTGGGTATTTGATTATCCGGTCGGAAAGTTTAATACTGTCTATTTATCTGGAATGTGATACAATATGTGGAATTCATATAGTTAGGCATGAAATGCGAAGTATGTGATATTTCGGATTTACGATATCTAAAGTGATTGTGGATTCCAAATATTGTAGTTTTACAATTTCTTTTCTGTGACCGTAACTGTAGTATGTAGTTGTATTGCCGGTTTTCGTTGCTATACATCAACGACGATCGGTGTATGCTTACTTACTTACGTTGATAATATGTGATATTATGTGTTGCTGTGATATGTTATATTGGATCGTCGTATTCTGAATAGCCGGGGGTTTTATGTGAGATGAGGGTTTTTATTTTCATTCATATAAAATTCATTTGTATGTAATATTCTTTTATTGGGGCACTTCCGGGATGAGGTTGATGTCACCATTGTATATTATTTACTTTTCCGCATTAGGTAGACCCAAGGAGGGGAGCACAAGTAACCGGGTTCTAGGGTCCAGTAGGAGGCCATCTCGAGGAGTCGAGACCGGGTCTCCTAACCCTAGAATTGGCAGTGTTACTTGCCGCTCTCGTAGGGGTCTTGGGATGTGGGTTTGGCTATTCGTCGGGACCGTGGAATCCGTGTTTTATACCGGCTCGTATTAAAAACACGGACATCCTAGTATATCCAATAATTCATATATGTTCTTCTGCTGCAATGTTTTGTGATGAGATCATATTACTGTCTGAGACGAATGCTTATACTATATGTATATGCTGATATATAAATATTACTGCTTTCGTTTCTTCTATGATGCTTAGGAAGCATAAGCTGATGGGATTTTATTAATGAGATAAATAAAAAGAAAAGAAACCTAAAAGATGTTGTAGAATCAAAACTTTATAAAAAGGGTAGCTACAGTTTTGCTTTGCATAGCGGTATATATGATATACCCTGCACCTTATTCGATGAGGAAAGAGCCGAGATCCCTTCACCGGGAGTGACCTCTTTAGCGAAACTGGCAGATGCTACAAACTCGCGGTTTAGTTTTTGACAGCTTCTATAGTTCTTGCATTGCACAGCGGTATATATGATATACCCTGCACCTTATTCGATGAGGAAAGAGCCGAGATCCCTTCACCGGGAGTGACCTCTTTAGCGAAACTAGAAAAGCCTCAAAGACACTCCTTTTTCAAAAACTACTAGATTCTACGACGATATCAAGTTTATTACGCTCAAGGTTTTCTGAAAAACCTGCGTAGCCCTCTGTAACGTTTTGAAAATCGTTTCGGTGAAATTTCAAAAAAACGGTAAAATAAGGGGGTTTTCTGTAAAAAGTCAAAATGCAAATATCTTTATTATAAAATTAAATATACATATCCTAGCTATGTAATTGCTACTATTTGGTGTTTATTGAGCCACTGGTGAAATTTCAAATTTTCTGAAAAAAATATTATTTTAATATTATTTTAAGCCGTCACTAATACATTTAATTAGGGAAAATTACAAATTGGAATGAGTTGAAACAAATTTTGTGCATCATAAAACATTAAATAAAATTTTATCATGTGGTTTTTGAAATGAAATCGTTTGCCAAAACGGTTTAGAAAATATCGAAGAAAAAGGCTTTTTTTCGGTGAAATTAGTGTTAATGGGAATTGGGGTAATACATTTATCTTTTTCCCTCACCCACACTCACCCACACCCTCTCTCCCCTTTCCAAATCAGCAGCCCCTAGTGCCCCCTCATTTTCTCACTTGAATGGCTAAAAGAAAAGAAATGAAAAGAAATGAGAAGAAAGGGTATATATATATAAGTATTGGTTGGGTTGACTTGGACTTCCTTTGACTTGGACTTTTCTACCCACTCTCACTCCCACACCCACACCCCCTCACCCCCTCAATTTTCGGCCAGAATTGCAACAGCCCTCCCTTCTCCAAATCCTCACATTCTTCACCTCTAAAATCCACAAAATTTCTTCAAAATCCACATAAAAACATCACTAATCTCAAATCCAACCTTGACCCATTATTTCTTTGCCGATGTTAGCTTGAATCCTTGGAGTAAGATGGCATTTTGGGGGCTATGTTTTGGCAAGTGTGGATCTCATTTCAAACTAGTATAAGGTATAACCCCTTTTCCAAATGATACTTGTTTTAGTCTAAGTTTTTAATTAAGTGTTTAATTAAGTTTTGATTGCAAGCTTGGAAATCAAGAAAGGTTTTGATTTAATGTTAGCATTTTGATCTATAGATTATGGTTGTAATGGGTAGCTTACCATCTTAGGATTTGAAGAATGTAAACTAGTAGTTAGATTGCAAATTGTTACATGAAAAATTGTTAAAATTGCATGATTGTGCAAACTAGGTTTTTAGGAATTTTGAATATATTTGAGTGAAAAATATAGTTAATATTTTTGTGACCTAATTAAGTTATTTGGTGAATATTGTGGCCACTAAAATTGTTAAAACAAGATTAGTAGTTAGTTGTTAATGGTTAGTTTAAAAATAATTGTGTTAATTATGCTAATTTGCTAACTAGGCTTTTGAAATTGGTTAAATAATTGGGATTAAAAATGTAAAAATTGTTTGTATAACTTATTTAAGATATTTAATAAGTATTATGGCCGCTACATTTGTTTAAACATCATGTTTTGTACAAAAACGGCGAATTGTGCTTGCTAGATTTTCGGAAAAATGACTTTTTAAGTGAAATTGGGGTTTTTGTGAGTTTTGACCTATTTTATATTAAAATTAGTGTTCGTGAATGTGCAAATGAGTGTATTTGGGTTTTTCTCGATGGTCTGACGTTTGTACATCGACATCGAGAGTTGGTTTGGCTGTTCTTGCATGCGTAGGCGATAGGTTTTGACCTATACGTGATACGCGTGACGATTTGATTTTCGTATGCCGTTTCGATTTCGAATTTGGTTTTAATGCAATACAGTGCGTTATGATATGTAGGTACCCCATGTGTACTTCAAGACGACAAGCAAGCGTGTGGCGACGTCGGCACCAGCGAGTGAGGACCAGGTGAGTAGATTTATATCTACGGGGAGAAGTCGGGTGGATGGCGTATAGCACCCCCGCAGTCCGTAGTGTAGCTCATATATATATGTTTATATAGGTGTTTTATGATATGAGAGTGTTCATTCATGTTATGTTTATGTGTTCATGGAGTACCTTTGGGTTAGGTGCGAAACCCTAGAGTAGTTGTTATACCCACATACGCACACACAGACTTGCATACTTTACTTTCTTGTGCGTAGATTTGGACGTGTATATATGTATATATGCGTGGGTATGGGACTATGCATATGTACATTCATATACGCATGCATGGATAATGAGGATAGTACTTGGGATTTATGATGAGTCGATGAGATTTGATTTGAGGCCGTGAGATCGGTGATATAGCAGGGTTCGTATTTGAGATACGACATGACGTTGTAGCGGGTCCTTGACGTAGTGTTTCACACACGTGCATGCATACTTAGGCGGTATCAGTATTGTACTAGACGTAGATCAGTACCCCGATCATGATATTTGATAAAGAGGATACTAGGTGAATAGTATGATGAATGTGATATTGACCCGTACCCAGATTTGGGGATGCCGTACGATGGATTTACGTACGAGCTATATTTTGATGATTGATCCGCACTCTTGACTTGGGATGTCTGGTTATAGATATGGTATCGGATATGATATTATTGAGGCAGGATCACCGACTAATATATATATACAGGTATGTATATGTATCGACTCAGATGTTAGGCGGTTTCCTTACCTGCGGTCCAGTTTGTTAACTTTGTCCTTTAGTTTAGTTTAGTTGTTAGATTAGATTCGATTCTTACCTATTTCAAAAAACTAACGAATCGTGGGTATTTTAAAAGACAGCCCAAGGGATCCTACGGATATTTTAAAAGACGTATCTTTTCATAAAAACACCGTAGCCCCTATTTTCAAAACCCCATGATTCGTGTTATTTCAAAAGGCACTATTGTAGGACTTATATTAGGATAATGCAGTTTAGTTATCGTTGTATCTAGTAATCTGCTCATTATTACTGTTCGCTCCGCATCGCATACTTATATTACAATTTCTTATTGCATTGTTGATATCATACTGTTAGGACACCAGCACCATTACCGATGATGCGTATGTACCACGTACACTTGCTTGCCGGCTCACACACATCTTCATCGGTAATTGCCATGTCATGCACACCTTAGAAAATATTATCGCCTAATGTAGCTTGTTAACTAGTAGTTTTGACATGATGATTAGTTGCTTGCATTATATGCTAGTTTAGACATTGTAGTTATTACTTGTCACTTCATTCATACCGTTATTCATTATATGTCGTATTCATGGATTCTCATGCTTATATTCATGGTTTTACATGCTATTGATGATTCGGATTTCCATGATATTTTCTGGATTGGGAGGAAAATCGTAAAACATATATAAACTGCTTTCTCTCTTTTTAAATAAAAATGCGGTTTTCCCATGATGTATGAGTCGTCCACCATGAGTTTGCTGATGGATTTCAAGACCCGATTCGAGGAGATGGATGAACCGTTTCGGGTACATGGTGGGCCCGGTAAGGTACCCTGGGGCAAGAAGGTCGTGATGCTGACGTTGAGCCTGGCAGGGGAGCACTACCTACCGGTGATATTACCCGACGCCTCGGATATCCGGAGGATACCGCCGTGGTCTTGAGATGGATGGTAGAGGCCGGTCTGGACTGACGGCGCCCTAGATATTGTGATTGAGACATTGAGATTTCGAGATATTGAGGTACAAAGACTGTGATACAGAGATATCGAGATATTGGGATTACGTTTTGTGCCGATGCTAGGCACTGTTTTATGCTGATTTCATTATGATACCTCATTTAAAAAATACAAAGGAAATCTCACTAAATTATGAAAACAGTTTCTTCATTTACATGTATTCTGTTTTCATGCATTCATACCTCATTCATATGATATTTTGCTACCTGAGGCACATGAGATTACACTCGGGTTAGATATTTACCCTAGCCATTGTTATAGGCTGCATGTTATATACATATTTGAGGATATATTATGATCATTGACCTTGGATTGCGTTATTTATGCGATTTCTGTGCGTAGATGTTTTTCTACTCACGAGTTGGCAACTCACCCCCGTTGTGCCACAGTTCTTGCAGGTTTCGCCGTACAGGTTTCATTACGGCTTGCTGGCACTCTTTCCATTTCCGGGTGACTTGCTAGTAGGTGGGTTTATTTGTATCGCACCCATCATTATATCTTGTATATCATTATTCTATTGTATCTAGAAGTTCCATCAACCAAACATGTATTTGTTTTGAGATAGAGACCAGTGATGTTATTCCTTCGACCTTAGAGTCGCGCGTTATATTTCTGTGGTTTTCCTGTGGTTTTGAGTTTCCTTTTGAATTTTGATCCTCGCCGTTGGCGTTGTATATTATATTGCTAGTGTGGTTGTGACCGCCGATTGACGAAGAGCTAGCTCCCGCTTGGGGATGGCTTTTTATTGTTTTCGTATACTATTCATGTTGTATCCCGTTTGGGGGCCAGTATTTACAAAGGAGACTCTGCCGAAATTTTCGGGAAATATTTGATGTTCTTTTTTAAAACCGCATAATTCGGCTTATGTTATTAAACTACTTGTTTTAAATTGGTTTTCCTTCACTTTACTACTTTTCTTGGTTTGGATTTCTGGGTTTTCGGCTCACTTAGATTACGTACGCCTCGAGACGTTCGTAGTTTAAGTGTCGGTCATGTTCTGTACTTTCGGGTCGTGGCAAAGTTGGTATCAGAGCGTTAGGTTTTACCTTCGGAGCGTAGGATGACCCTTGGTTGATGGAATAGGTGACTAAAGTAGAGTGACGTACCGTAGGTATGTTCCGCAGCATATTTACGATACGCTACTCCACTTAAGAAGCCTTAGGATGTACATTTCTTTGTTCAGTATTATATTCATTCCGATCTAGCCTCATCAGTACCAGTTATGGTTTTGCTGCCACGATTACGGGCAGGGAGAGCTACAGCTAGAGTTGCGGTCAGCATGAGCTCGTCACGAACGAGGACTGACCAGGGCGAAATTCCGGCGACACACGATTGCGGAGATGTGTCTTTTTACTGTGTTTCAGCGCCACGAGCGTTTGGCGGATCACCTTTATGAGGTTACTCGGATGTGCTGATCGACACTAGAGGATTGAGCCACTGACAGTGGCCAGCCAGATTTTGATGACCGTTGGTGTATTGCTCATTCATGATGATTGAGGCACTGTTCAACGTGCAGACGAGTGAGCCAGTTGTTGCTGCGAGCGACGGGATATTGCCCCAGACGCTGGAGTTAATGCAGTACGAGTTGTACTAAGAAATGATAGAAGGTCGCTAGTCACCCGAGGATGAATGACTAGGACATGTGGTTCGTTCGCCTACCCGATGAGAGGTCATCAGATAGATTGATTCCAGCTAGAGACGACTTCACGCGGAGACGTTGGGAGTCGACAGAGAAGATCGAATGTCAGAAACCTATTATTCCAAGTTTAAAGTATTCTCAAGGGCATGCAGGCAATTCTATGGACCCTCTAGAAGAATGAAACCCTAACTCGACTTAATGATCGTGTGAAAGCCTTTGAACCTTTGGGTTTACGGCAGTTCTACGGCGCCATTAGTGAGGCTTGGGTTTGCCCTTCTATGGCTGGACCACCGATGCTGTGGTATGTACTCGATACTATTAAACTGTGCCCAAGATGTTGAGCTCTTGGGGGATTATGAGGTTTTGACGACTCGATCGGATAGCTCGACTTAATTCGGATGCTAGGTGGTGAGATGCATTTCTTGGGAGACTCCCGATACGAGGATAGCCGTTGGAGCTCAGTCCATGCAGCCGTGACGAGACGAGTCCAAAGCAGACGACATTAGAGAAAAGTGAAGTAAGAGGTTCGTACCAGATCTAGATAAGATGACGTTCCACTCTGCTGACATCAGAGATGCGATACGCATGCCGAGGCAGAGTATTGGATTTACCTTCCAGAAGGAGTTGCGATGAGTATGCAGTCGTTCCAGAGCAAGATGCAGATATAGGAAAGGATGATGACTTCCGGACAGTTGTCAGAGACGAGACATGGAAGAGACCGTGAGCAGGATTCCTTCAGGGACACTGCTGCAATGATACTTGCACCCAGGATCAGATGTGTCACGTACATTCAGAGAGCCAGAGGCCGACGCCAGTGATATGTTGTCTTACGAGTGGTCGCGATGATTGACCGGGAGATGACAAGAGACGTGCCAGAACGAGATCATCCCCGTTAGCACACCTGACAGGGCCGATGAGCCGATGGATTGAGAGATTGATAATCCACAGTGAAGACCTTGACCCAGGAGTGGTCATTGTTACGCACACCAGCAGGTCAGAGTTCATGATCATCGACGAGACGTCCCACTAGTGACCGCGACAGTTGGCCCGAGATTCTTAGAGGATGCACTTGAGAGGTACTATTCCGCCATTATTGATTTTGATGTTTTGGGTGATTTATTCGCATGATTTGATTTTGATGATTGATGATTTACGATCTTTGCACAGTGTTGCACTTGATATCGTTTTCGTGCTTTGGTTTCACATGGTTGTGATTTTACTGTTTTAAACATTTGAGTTGATTTTGTGCGTATGCACGCACACGATTTGGTTCCTGCACTCTGCATAGTTTATATATGCTTGCAGTGCAGTGATACGCTTTTTGTGCACTTAGATGCACTGGACTTCGATTTCGATTGTGATACTCGATATTTGTTTTGTGCACCTTGTGCACCTGATTTGATTTTGCGCATGTTCGGCGCTTGATATTGGATTTCATGATTTCGTGCATGATGGATGCCCCTGGTTTTGGGTTTTCGCGCATGTTGAGCGCATGTCTTGAGATGCGATTTTGGTGCACACCAGATGCGCTAAATCGAGATTTTTTCGTGCATGTCACATGCACCTGGTTTTGCTGTCAGGCACACACGTTGCCTACGACAGATGCTTTGTGCACACCCGATGCACTTAAATCTTGTTTCTGTGCACTTATATGGCACGTATATGGATTTTGATTGTCGTGCGCACCAGACGCACGTAGTATTCATACGCGTATTTTGGGATTGATTTCTTATAGAGCAGTACGTTTTTTTTATGATAATTGCGATGTGTTTTCGTTCTAAGCAGGACTAGTCAGAGGACAGTACCTGAATGTACTTTACATGCATTGATAGCTATTGAAGGGAATTCCAAAAAGCGAGCTATAGTCTCAGTATTTACCTACGTGTCTGATATGACGTGAAACGTTTAAAACAAGGAAAACCCTTCTAAATTGTTTCCCAAAACGGCGGAACGTACATTTCAAACAAAGGTATATATGTATATAGTTATTTTCTTATGATAGACGTCCGCCACTGTGTAGTGTTATGTGCATTGCACAGCAACTTAAAGGATTTGGCATGCATTTCCTCCTGATATTTACATGTATAGTTCTGATTTACAGCATATCGGTCTTGCTTGAGATTTGGCATTCGTGTCTTCACCTTGACTCCGATGATTGCGGGATGCTTGACGGATTTTTGATTTCGAGTTATCTACTCATTACTCATGCGCATGCATTGCGCTATGATGCGTTTATGTATTTATGATTTCGGAGCCCCGGCGATTTGATAGTTTTGGCTGAATTATTTTAGTATTTGGGGGGGCGGGTTTAATTTAAATTCGGGGACCGAATTTCTTTAAGGGGGGAAGATTGTAACGTTTTGAAAATCGTTTCGGTGAAATTTCGAAAAAACGGTAAAATAAGGGGGTTTTCTATAAAAAGTCAAAATGCAAATATCTTTATTATAAAATTAAATATACATATCCTATCTATGTAATTGCTACTATTTGGTGTTTATTGAGCCACTGGTGAAATTTCAAATTTTCTGAAAAAAATATTATTTTAATATTATTTTAATCCGTCACTAATACATTTAATTAGGGAAAATTACAAATTGGAATGAGTTGAAAAAAAATTTGTGCATCATAAAACATTAAATAAAAGTTTATCACATGGTTTTTGAAATGAAATCGTTTGCCAAAACGGTTTAGAAAATATCGAAGAAAAAGGCTTTTTTTCGGTGAAATTAGTGTTAATGGGAATTGGGGTAATACATTTATCTTTTTCCCTCACCCACACTCACCCACACCCTCTCTCCCCTCTCCAAATCAGCAGCCCCTAGTGCCCCCTCATTTTCTCACTTGAATGGCTAAAAGAAAAGAAATGAAAAGAAATGAGAAGAAAGGGTATATATATATAAGTATTGGTTGGGTTGACTTGGACTTCCTTTGACTTGGTCATTTCTACCCACTCTCACTCCCACACCCACACCCCCTCACCCCCTCAATTTTCGGCCAGAATTGCAACAACCCTCCCCTCTCCAAATCCTCACATTCTTCACCTCTAAAATCCACAAAATTTCTTCAAAATCCACATAAAAACATCACTAATCTCAAATCCAACCTTGACCCATTATTTCTTTGCCCATGTTCGCTTGAATCCTTGGAGTAAGATGGCATTTTGGAGGCTATGTTTTGGCAAGTGTGGATCTCATTTCAAACTAGTTTAAGGTATAACCCCTTTTCCAAATGATACTTGTTTTAGTCTAAGTTTTTAATTAAGTGTTTAATTAAGTTTTGATTGCAAGCTTGGAAATCAAGAAAGGTTTTGATTTAATGTTAGCATTTTAATCTATAGATTATGGTTGTAATGGGTAGCTTACCATCTTAGGATTTGAAGAATGTAAACTAGTAGTTAGATTGCAAATTGTTACATGAAAAATTGTTAAAATTGCATGATTGTGCAAACTAGGTTTGTAGGAATTTTGAATATATTTGAGTGAAAAATCTTGTTAATATTTTTGTGACCTAATTAAGTTATTTGGTGAATATTGTGGCCACTAAAATTGTTAAAACAAGATTAGTAGTTAGTTGTTAATGGTTAGTTTTAAAAAAATTGTGTTAATTATGCTAATTTGCTAACTAGGCTTTTGAAATTGGTTAAATAATTGGGATTAAAAATGTGAAAATTGTTTGTATAAGTTATTTAAGATATTTAATAAGTATTATGGCTGCTACATTTGTTTAAACATCATGTTTTGTACAAAAACGGCGAATTGTGCTTGCTAGATTTTCGGAAAAATGACTTTTTACGTGAAATTGGGGTTTTTGTGAGTTTTGACCTATTTTATATTAAAATTAGTGTTCGTGAATGTGCAAATGAGTGTATTTGGGTTTTTCTCGATGGTCTGACGTTTGTACATCGACATCGAGAGTTGGTTTGGCTGTTCTTGCATGCGTAGGCGATAGGTTTTGACCTATTCGTGATACGCGTGCCGTTTTGATTTTCGTATGCCGTTTCGATTTCGAATTTGGTTTTAATGCGATACGGTACGTTATGATATGTAGGTACCCCATGTGTACTTCGAGACGACAAGCAAGCGTGTGGCGACGTCGGCACCGGCGAGCGAGGACCAGGTGAGTAGATTTATATCTACGGGGAGAAGTCGGGTGGATGGCGTATAGCACTCCCGCAGTCCGTAGTGTAGCTCATATATATATGTTTATATAGGTGTTTTATGATACGAGAGTGTTCATTCATGTTATGTTTATGTGTTCATGGAGTACCTTTGGGTTAGTTGCGAAACCCTAGAGTAGTTGTTATACCCACATACGCACACACAGACTTGCATAATTTACTTTCTTGTGCGTAGATTTGGATGTGTATATATGTATATATGCGTGGGTATGGGACTATGCATATGTACATTCATATACGTATGCATGGATAATGAGGATAGTACTTGGGATTTATGATGAGTCGATGAGATTTGATTTGAGGCCGTGAGATCGGTGATATAGCAGGGTTCGTATTTGAGATACGACATGACGTTGTAGCGGGTCCTTGACGTAGTGTTTCACACACGTGCATGCATACTTAGGCGGTATCAGTATTGTACTTGACGTAGAGCAATACCCCGATCATGATATTTGATAAAGAGGATACTAGGTGAATAGTATGATGAATGTGATATTGACCCGTACCCAGATTTGGGGATGCCGTACGACGGATTTACGTACGAGCTATATTTTGATGATTGATCCGCACTCTTGACTTGGGATGTCTGGTTATAGATATGGTATCGGATATGATATTATTGAGGCAGGATCACCGACTAATATAAATATACAGGTATGTATATGTATCGACTCAGATGTTAGGCGGTTTCCTTACCTGCGGTCCAGTTTGTTAACTTTGTCCTTTAGTTTAGTTTAGTTGTTAGATTAGATTCGATTCTTACCTATTTCAAAAAACTAACGAATCGTGGGTATTTTAAAAGACAGCCCAAGGGATCCTACAGATATTTCAAAAGACGTATCTTTTCATAAAAACACCGTAGCCCCTATTTTCAAAACCCCATGATTCGTGTTATTTCAAAAGGCACTATTGTAGGACTTATATTAGGATAATGCAGTTTAGTTATCGTTGTATCTAGTATTCCGTTCATTATTACTGTTCACTCCGCATCGCATAGTTATATTACAATTTCTTATTGCATTGTTGATATCATACTGTTAGGACACCAGCACCATTACCGATGATGCGTATGTACCACGTACACTTGCTTGCCGGCTCACACACATCTTCATCGGAAATTACCATGTCACGCACACCTTTGAAAATATTATCGCCTAATGTAGCTTGTTAACTAGTAGTTTCGACATGATGATTAGTTGCTTGCATTATATGCTAGTTTAGATATTGTAATTATTACTTGTCACTTCATGCATACTGTTATTCATTATATGCCGTATTCATGGATGCTCATGCTTATATTCATGGTTTTACATGCTATTGATGATTCGGATTTCCATGATATTTTCTGGATTGGGAGGAAAATCGCAAAACATATATAAACTGCTTTCTCTTTTTTTAAATAAAAATACGGTTTTCCCATGATGTATGAGTCGTCCACCATGAGTTTGCTGATGGATTTCGAGACCTGATTCGAGGAGATGGATGAACCGTTTCGGGTACATGGTGGGCCCGGTAAGGTACCCAGGGGCAAGAAGGTCGTGTTGCTGATGTTGAGCCTGGCAGGGGAGCACTACCTACCGGTGATATTACCCGACGCGTCGGATATCCGGAGGATACCGTCGTGGTCTTGAGATGGATGGTAGGGGCCGGTCTGGACTGACGGCGCCCTAGATATTGTGATTGAGACATTGAGATTTCGAGATATTGAGGTACAGAGACTGTGATACAAAGATATCGAGATATTGGGATTACGTTTTGTGCCGATGCTAGACACTGTTTTATGCTGATTTCATTATGATACCTCATTTTAAAAATACAAAGGAAATCTCACTAAATTATGAAAACAGTTTCTTCATTTACATGTATTCTGTTTTCATGCATTCATACCTCATTCATATGATATTTTGCTACCTGAGGCACTGACACAGGCACATGAGATTACACTCGGGTTAGATATTTACCCTAGCCATTGTTATAGGCTGCATGTTATATACATATTTGAGGATATATTATGATCATTGACCTAGGATTGCGTTATTTATGCGATTTCTGTGCGTAGATGTTTTTCTACTCACGAGTTGGCAACTCACCCCCGTTGTGCCACAGTTCTTGCAGGTTTCGCCGTACAGGTTTCATTACGGCTTGCTGGCACTCTTTCCATTTCCGGGTGACTTACTAGTAGGTGGGTTTATTTGTATCGCACCCATCATTATATCTTGTATATCATTATTCTATTGTATCTAGAAGTTCCATCAACCAAACATGTATTTATTTTGAGATAGAGACCAATGATGTTATTCCTTCGACCTTAGAGTCGCGCGTTATATTTCTATGGTTTTCGTGTGGTTTTGAGTTTCCTTTTGAATTTTGATCCTCGCCGTTGGCGTTGTATATTATATTGCTTGTGTGGTTGTGACCGTCGATTGACGAAGAGCTAGCTCCCGCTTGGGGATGCCTTTTTATTGTTTTCGTATACTATTCATGTTGTATCCCGTTTGGGGGCCAGTATTTACAAAGGAGACTCTGCCGAAATTTTCGGGAAATATTAGATGTTTTTTTTAAAAACCGCATAATTCGGCTTATGCTATTAAACTACTTGTTTTAAATTGGTTTTCCTTCACTCTACTACTTTTCTTGGTTTGGATTTCTGGGTTTTCGGCTCACTTAGATTACGTACGCCTCGAGACGTTCGTAGTTTAAGTGCCGGTCATGTTCTGTACTTTCGGATCGTGACACCCTCCGTCATTTCAGATAAGTACTACTTAGTATTCGTGCTACGTTTGTTGACCATGTTAAGGCGTAGTGTGCGGTAGCTAATTAGTGCTTATCTGCTAAAACATGTGATGCGATTGGATTAGGGTAGTCATACGACTTTGTTGACCTTGTTAAGGGTCGTACGAGTGGGTTTAATTCAATCGGGAAATGACGGGTTGAACTTGGCTAGCGCTTATGATTTGTTGACCATGTTAAGGTCATGAGTTGCTAGGGGCAAAAGCATTATCAGGAATTCAAGTGTTGAAATTTGCAATGAGATTGCATATCTTCTATGAGATAGTTGGATCCAGATACCCACTGCGAGTAAGAGTTACTTCTGGGAGAGTTTTACACAGGACAATTAGCCGATCAAGTAGGTGTCTAGAAAAGTGTTAATGGGGTTACGCCTCTGGGAAAACGAGGTTTACTTTAATTAAGTCCGTGCGAAAGCACGGGGAACCTCCCTCAAAGTACCGACACTGATCTGGATGAAAGATCGACGAAATTGTAGGGTGTAATTAATCCCGGCTAATCTTACCTTTTAGGGTTTGAAGGAAGATTTGATAAAAACAGTGGGAGACATCCTGATTATATAAAATAATAACCAATCTAATCTTGCAAGAGCATACGCTAAAGTGTTTTCTTCTCTCTCTCTCCAGGTAGCGACCATGTCAGGCCATAATCAACATAATAATATGGATGTATTGACTGAACCCGCTTATTATACTGAGCAGGGGAACGTTGGACCCGTTCTTTCTTATAAGAGTTATAAGACTGAATAGGGAATAGGAGAATATCTGGATTCTCACGCCACCCAAATGGAGAACATGCATGTAGATGCACCTTCTTCGGGTGTGTTAGTTATTGAGAACTGTTTCTCAGTTCACCCTACGTCCTGGGTATTAGATACCGGATCAGGATCCCACATATGTAAATTGTTACATGGGCTACGTAAAGGTAGAGAACTGGGAAAAGGTGATCATTCTGTTCAAGTAGCGAATGGTGCAAGTATTGCTGCAAAAGCAGTTGGCGAATATAACCTAGTATTACCTAGTCGTAATACACTGATTCTGAATGAGTGTTATTATATACCGAACATGATGTGCAACATTATATAAGTTTCTTTGTTAAGTAAAGAAGGATATAATTTTGTAGTACAAGATAATGTTATGAACATCTTCCTAAATCAAAAATTGATCGCATCAGGCTCGTTACATAATAGCATATTCATTCTCAATCAAAATACAGTCCTCAATATACAAAACACTCACAAGAGGAAAAGTTCAGAAATGAACGAATCCTTCTTGTGGTATTGTAGACTTGGTCATATCAATGCGACACGACTAGCTAAGTTACATAATGATGGATATTTGAAACCGTTCGAATTATCATCTTATGATACTTGCCATTCATATCTCAAAGGAAAAATGACCAAAGCTCCGTTTAGTGGACACGGAGAAAGAGTTACAGAACTCTTAGGACTGGTACATAGTGATGTATGCGGTCCCATATCTACGCATGCCAGGAACGGTTCTTCCTACTTCATTACATTCACTGACGATCTCTCTAGATACGGACATGTGTTTCTGATGAAATACAAGTCTGACGATTTTGAGAAATTCAGAGAGTACAAGCACGAAGTAGAGAACCAAACGGGTAAAAGTATTAAGATCCTTCGATCTGATCGAGGAGGAGAATACTTGAGCAATGAGTTCCAGGATTATCTAAAAGAGAATAGGATTCTCTCTCAGCTTACTCCTCCTTATACACCACAGCACAACGGTGTATCGGAGTGGAGGAATCACACCCTATTAGATATGGTGCGCTCGATGATGAGCACTGCTGAGTTACCTATTTCCTTCTGGGTTATGCACTTGAGACTGCAGCATACCTGTTGAATCAAGTTCCGTCTAAATCAGTGCCTAAAACCCCATATGAGATATGGAGGGGAATGAGACCATATTTTAAAAGGTTTAAGATATGGGGTTGTCCGGCCTATGTAAAAAGGAAAAATCCGGACAAACTCGAGGCACGATCAGTTCTTTGCAAGTTTGTAGGATATCCAAAGAATTCTCAAGGATATATTTTCCACCATGCTGAGGAACAAAAAATATTTGTTTCACAATATGCCACCTTTTTAGAAAAGGAATTTCTTGCAAAAGAAATTAGTGGCAAAGAGGTGGAGCTGGAAGAGGTTCCAGCACCGCAAACTACAACTGATGATTTATTAGAACCAGAGGACTCAGTAGTACTCGACGAACCCCAGCCTCTCTGCTGATCTAGTAGGGTTTCTCGTCCACCTGAGAGATACCACGGTTTTCTTATTGATGGTGGAAGCGAGGATTGCATCATGAAAGATGATGACCCGACTAGTTTCGAGTAGGCCATCACGAGTGGTGACTCTGTAAAATGGCTGGATGCAATGCGATCTGAGATGGAATCCATGTACACCAACAAAGTATGGACTTTGGAAAATGCTCCTGAAGGGGTAAAACCCATAGGGAGCAAGTGGATCTTTAAAAAGAAATTTGGTGTAGATGGAAAAGTTGAGACATTCAAAGCTAGACTTGTTGCAAAGGGTTTTCGTCAAAGACCAGGTGTGGATTATCACGAAACCTTTTCTCCAGTGGCTATGCTTAAGTCCATCCGGATCTTACTTGCTATTGCTGCATACCATGACTATGAAATCTGGCAAATGGATGTTAAGACCGCCTTTCTAAATGGTGATTTAGAAGAGTGCGTGTACATGACTCAGCCAGAGGGCTTCGTAGATAGTGGGAGTAGCGGAAAAGTGTGGAAGCTGCTTAAATCCATTTATGGGTTAAAGCAAGCATCGCGGAGTTGGAACATCTGTTTTGATGTTGTAGTCAAAGAGTTTGACTTCATCAAAAACATAGATGAACCTTGTATATATAAGAAGGTAGCAGAAAGTAAGGTCGTCTTCCTCATATTGTACATAGATGACATACTCTTGATAGGAAATGATATTCCTATGCTGCAATCAATCAAGCTCTTCTTATCACAAAGATTCTCAATGAAAGATCTAGGTGATGCCTCCTGCATATTGGGAATCATGATCTATAGAGATAGATCTAAACGGATACTGGGATTGTCCCAATCCAGGTACATTGACACCATACTAAAAAGGTTTAGTATGGAAGAATCCAAGCGTGGGAACCAACCCACGATCTGAGATGGAATCCACGTACACCAACAAAGTATGGACTTTGGTTGCGATATCTGAAGGGTTAAATCCCCATCAGGAGCAAGTATATCTTGAGAAGATTACTTGGTGTAGATGGACAAGTTGAGACTTTCAAAGCTAGACTTGTTAAAGGTTTTCGTCATCGGCCAGGCACGAATAATGATGAAACCTTTTCCAGGGACTATGCTTAAGTCCATCCAGATCCTACTTACCACGGCTACATACCATGATTACGATATCTGGTGGTTGGGTGCCATGACTACTTTTCTAAATAATGATTTAGAAGAGAACGTCTATAAGAACACAGCCAGAGGACTTCGTAAACAGTGGAAGCAGCGGAAACGTGTGCAAATTGCTCTATATAATGAACCAGGCATCGCGGAGTTGGAAGGTCTGTTTTGATGTGATAGTCAAAGTGTTTGACTTCATCAAAATGGTAGACGAACCTTGTATATACAAAAGGGTAGTAGAGAGTAAGGTGGTCATCTTCGTATTGTACGTAGACAACATACTCTTGATTGGAAAAGAGTTTCCTATACTACGATCGGTCGATCTCCTATTATCACAAAGATTCTCCAATAGGATTAAAGTGATACCTCCTAAAATCCTGAGTTTTCATCTATAAGATAGATGTAATTGGATGCTAGGATTCTCACTAGATGTAGTGAGATGGTATCAATCGATCCTGGGGAGAATCTCTGGAAGGGTTCCAGGGTGATAAAGACGACTGAATGTCAGTCACAGGCATTGTCTTTACCCTCAGTAAAGGGACGGTATGTTGGAAGAGTTCCAAGATAGATACCGTGGCAAACTAGACGATAAAGGCTGGTAACATCGCTATTAAAGATACTACCAAAGAGGCAGTTTGGGTGTATATAGGTTCATAAGATGAACTAGGTTCCTACCTTTGTATGACAATGGAAGTGTGGTTTTGGCCCTGGAACCCTGGTCCCATCAGTGACCCAGACAAATTCTGAGGCAGCATCACCTGATCATGGAGATAGTTGATCTCCAGGTTGATCGAGGTTAGGAAAGTAGACTCAGAGGACAACACGGCGGATCCACTCATGAAGGCCTTTTCCCAAAGAGAGACTTTTACGGGATGGTTGAGTATATGATACTGCAACCACTGCTACAGATGGCCCTAGTGCAAGTGGGAGATTGTTAGTTATATGTATGCCCTAGAGGCCATTACTGTACATTGGATGTATATTGTAGTGGATGCTGGGACATATATAGGTAGGACTTTCTTGCTCGACATGATAGTACGCTATCTGGTTGCTCTTTATCTTAACGTGTATACTTTCTGTCTCTCTGTTACATGTTGATAAAGCCCTTAGGATGTGTATTCGACTTCCAGGACTGTGATGCAGATCATACTAGTGGGGCCTGGATAGTCCATGATTACATCCTTCAATGTTCCTAGTCGAGGGAATATCGAGACGGGGCATTGATATTCCAGAGTAGACTAGCGTATATCTTCTCGACCCATGCGATGGGCGATGGATGATCCCATATCCATTGGTGTTTGACATCAGAGATGGTATACGGGTGTTCAGTGAAGACTGGGTACACTGAACGGACTCGCCGAGAACTCCCAGATGGTATTATACCTCACGTCAGATGGCAGTTCTCTGGTGACACTGGTACAGCTTAGTCTGTTGACCCGAGATCGTCATAGAGTCTTGTGTGTCTCCCACTGTGCTTTGATTTCCACCCTACCACGGCTCTACTGAGTCGTGCAAACAGGTGGTTTTTGGGTACAGTCCCTATTCACATGGAGGCAATGAGCGATAGGAGGGGATTCGTCTCTCCCGGTATTGGAGGTTGATGTTACGCAATGCACGACTGGCCATAACAGGAAATCCCTGGCCAGGGTTGCAGTGATATACTGGTAATAGTTATCAGTAGTTTCACGAATGTTATGGACCCTACGTCGGCATGACTTATCGAGCTATTGGGGTCTGACGTTTACCACCCCTAGGCGAGATATGCGACATATCAGACGAACAGACCGGACTGTACGGTAAGTGTTACTGGTTGGATTCACAGGAGTGTGAGCGGGCTTGCTCGTCGATCTTCTGATCGCTCAATACCCTGGTGGCCGTTACGTTTAGCAGACCGCTTGCGGCTTGTGGGTGTTTGATATGATCATCATCTGCTGCCGGCGTATTGACGAGTCTTTAGAGTCCTACACAGAGGTTTCCTGGCTCAAGCGAAACGAAATAGGAGCGCATATGAGATATGTGCGGGACCGAGAATAATTCGTGTATGTGATACCGTGTTCCATTCTCGCGATGAATGTATTGATTGGTTATATGCGATATAACCTAGTTATCGAATCAAGGATCGATTCGATAAGCCGATACATTGGATACTAGCCGGTTATATGCGACATAACCGGATCATTGAATCAAGTGTTGATTTAATGATTTAATGTATAATTATATATTTGATATATTACTTTGCATTAACTAGTATTGGTTCACTTTAAATTGGATTTACTCACTTGTATTGCACATTGTATATGTGATATATTTTGGTGCACATGATTGTATCATGTTTGATGATACATTCTCGCTTGGTTTTGTGTAAAGTATTAAACCATGGTTAGTTAGTGGTTAGGGTATCATTTCTTTTACTTATTCATTTATTTATTTTATTTATTTCATTTGAAAAGAAAAAGAGAGAAGAATGGTTGCTATTTTTGTTTTTATTTGAAGCTTCTTGAAACTTTGAACAAGTCCACCATTCTTGTCTCTTCTCTAACCCTAACCACTCATCTAACCTTAGTTAAATCTCTACACTAAACCTGGTTGAAGTCATGATAAGTATTGATTTATTTATCAAATTAAAAATAACTTATCATATCTTCTTCATCTTCTACTTCCATGAAGAAAGCTTGCTACATCAATGGTGATTGATGAAAAAGTGTGAGAAATCCAAATCTAAAGTCTACCCACTTCGTATTTCTTCATCCTCTACCTCTTGCCAAGTAGTATAGGTTGTTTCCTTCACAAGTTTTCTTGACTTGGTGAAGTTGGAGCTTGATCTAGCGATGCCTCGACGTAGATCATCTTCGGCATCTTCGTCGATGACCTAGCCCTCTTTTTCTCCGATGAAGCCGACGCTAGAGCCCAAGATCCGATTTGTACAGCGAGGAGACTTCATCGCGGAGCCATGGAGGTGGTGGACCGGATCTACAAAGGTTGTAGCCACTTTCCTTTAGCATTTAAATCGTTTACATGCTTGCATCGCCTCATTATCTAGTTAACGATCCGTATTAGGGTTTGTAGGCACCCGTAAAACTTGAATTATCTATGTTTGATGCCTTGTGAGACTCCACTTGAGTGCCTAGGAACCCTACAGTGGTATCAGAGCCTAGCTAGAGCCTTAGGCGATGCGTAGACGGAGTTAGAAGTCCGATCGACCCGAAACCCCGATTAAAACATGCTCTCTGGACATTTTTGAAATTCGTGGATTTTTGTGAATTAAAAATATGCAGAAAACTAAGTAGAATATTCTAAGAATTACTTGTAAAACGGGACCCATGAATCGATAATAGTGCGGCGGAACCGCGGCATTGGCATGCCCAATGCGGCGGTTCCGCGGCAACTTGATCTCTTCTGACACTTTTTGCTGCACAGTAATTCTTATATATTATTTCTGGTTTTTCTGGGAATTTTTAATAATTATTCAAGGGTTGATTTTCTGGGTTGTATTGGGGACTCGGTGTACCGATCGGATTGTCTAATTCTGTCTGTGTGCTTTTCCGGGTATTTTTTAGAATATGTTAAAAAGTTCGACAGGATATAAATACCCACTTTTTCCCCTGTCGGGAAATTTCCAAGTGTTGGATCTTTCCGTGGTTTAACGACGTTCTAAGTAGTGCAAGTAACGCGATGGTCCCTCTAGAAGACAACAAACCTTAACTCGATTATGTGACCGTCTTGAACTGCCCTTTGAACCTTCTGGTTTGGGGCAGTACGGCGTGCCACATGTGAGGCGTTGGCTTGACCCTTCTACGGTTGGACCGTTGGTACTGAGGCACGAACTGAATGTTGTTAGACTTATTTCATGTGTTGAGCTGTTTCGGGAAAACTTGGGTGTTCGAATGTTCGATCGGAAAGTTTAACATTTTCTATTTTATCCGGAATGTGATACAATAATTGGAATTCACAAGTAGTTATGAGATAACGGAATGAATATTATAAACATAGCAGTTTAGTCTCACTTGATCGGTTGCCACGGAATTTTGATGAGATCAAAAGTCCGTCGCAATCACGTAACGTACACGGATACTCGCCGGGTAAACTTAATAGACAGCCTCACTCCATAGCCCCGACCAAGTGACTGTAGGAGAACCCCGTCGCCGAAAGCATCCGTTCGGGTGCTCGCGGCAGCGTTGTTCCGCCTTGGTGCACTTTGTCGACAGCGTCGGGGGTGCGGCCGCCTACTAAAGTTTGCGACGAGCATTCGATCAGAATGTCGGGAATCCTGTTGAATTGCCCGACTTGATATTGAAAAGTGTTTTCGATTTTGAGACTAAAATGCGGGGTTTATAATTGTTAGGCATGCGATGTCTAAGGAATTCATTTGGTCAGGCATGCGATGTCTGAGGTGGTTGCGGATTCCAACTGTTGTAGTTTTACACTTTCTTTTCTGTGACCGTAAGTGTAATATGTGATGTCGCCGGTTTCGTTGCTATATGTCAACGACAATTGGGATGCGCATATTTACTTACGTTGATGACATGTGATGTTATGTGTTGCTGGATATGTTATATTGGATCGTCGTGTTTGAATAGCCGGGGGTTTTTATGTGAGATGAGTGTTTTTCTTTTTCATTCATGTAAAAACTTGTATGTAATATTCTTTTATTGGGGCACTTCCAGGTTGCGGAAGATGTCACCGTTGATGTATATTATTTACTTTTCCGCATTAGGATAGACCCAAGGAGGGGAGCACAAGTAACCGGGTTCTGGGGTCCAGTGGGAGACCAACTCGAGGAGTCGAGTTCGGGTCTCCTAACCCTAGAATTGGTAGGGTTGCTTGCCGCTCTCGTAGGGGTCTAGGGGTGTGGGATTGGCTGTTCATCACGACCGTGGAATCCGTGTTTTATACTGGCTCGTATTGAAAACACGGACGTCCTAGTATATCCAATATTTCATATGATATTTTCTGCTGCGTTATCTGTGATGTGATCATGTGATGTTCTGTGACAGATATTATATATAGTATATATGATATATTATATAGACGTTGCTTATGTTTTACACCCACGCTAGCCCTGCCTCGCTCTGGCGTTAGTTACCTAACCTAACGGTGCAGACGGGACATCGAGGCGAATGCGGATGGCATAAGCGTACGTTATATTTATCTGTGATGTTTAGGTGGACTTAAATGATGGGATATTCATTAATGAGATTAATGAAAGAAAATAAACCTAATTGATGTTGTGGAATCGAATTTCAAAATAAAAACAGGTAGCTACAGTTCTTGCTTTGCATCGCGGTGTTCATTATAGAACATCCTGCACCTTATTCGATGAGGAAAGGACCGAGATCCCTTTACCGGGAGTGACTCCTTTAGCAATAACTGGCAGATGCTACAACCCTCCGTTTGTCTTTGATCGCTTCTATAGTTTTCGCTTTGCACAGTGATATATATGATATATCCCGCACCTCATTCGACGAGGAAAGGGCCGACGATCCCTTCACCGGGAGTGACCCTTTTAGCAAAACTAGAAAAACATCAAAAACATTCCATTTAAAAACCATTTGATTCCGCAACGAGATCAAGTTCAAAGCGTTAAAGATTTTCATAAAAAACCATTCGCAACCCTCCGTCATTTTAGGAAGTAGAGTACTTAGTATTCGTGCTGTGTTTGTTGACCATAGTCAAGGCACAGTGTACGGTAGCTAAGTGATGTCTTCCTACACCGCATATGATGCGATTAGTTAGGACAGTCGTGTGACTTTGTTGACCTTAGTTAAGGGTCATGTGGGTGGGTCTAATTAATCACGAAATGACGGGTAGAACTTGACTAGTACTTATGATTTGTTGACCTTAGTTAAGGTCATAAGTGCTAGGGGTAAAAACCGTTATCGGGAGTTTCAAGTGTTGAAATTTGCAATGAGATTGCATACCTTCTATGTGATAGTTGGATCCCGATACCCACTGCGAGTAATTGTTACTCCTGGGAGAGTTTTGCACTTTACAATTAGCCGATCAAGTAGGTGTCTAGAAAGGTGTCAATGGGGTTATGCCTCTGGGAAAAAGAGGTTTACTGTAATTAGGTCCGTGCGAAAGCACGGGGAACCTCCCTCAAAGTACCGACACTGGCCTGGCTGAAAGATTGGCGAACTTGTAGAGTGCAATTAATCCCGGCTAGTCCTTCTTTTTAGGGTTTGAAGGAAGATTTGATAAAAACAGTGGGAGCCATCCTGATTAGATAAAATACATAACCAATCTAATCTTGCAAGAGCGCACGCTGAGTGTTTTCTTCTCTCTCTCTCCTGGTAGCGACCATATCACGCCTTAATCAAGATAATAATATGGATGTATTGACCGAACCCGCTTGTTATACTAAGCTGGGGAACGTTGGTCCCGCTCCAACTTATAATTGTTATAAGACAGAGCAGGAAATAGGGGAATACCAGAATTCCTATGCCGCCCTAACGAAGAAAGTGCATGAGATGCATCTCCTTCCGGTGTGTTCATTATAAAGAACTGTTTCTCAGTATCCTCTGCATCCTGGGTATATGATACCGGATCAGGATCCCAGATATGTAATCTGTTACATAGGGCTATAAAAAGGTAGAAAAACTGAGAACGGGTGATAAGTTTCATTAGACAGAAAACGGGGCAAGTGTTGCAGCCAAGTCTGTTGGTCACTGTCACCCTGTATTACCAATACATTGATTCTGAACAAATACTATTAGATACCGAACCTGATATACAAAATCATATCAGTCTCTTTATTAGTAAAGAAATGATATAATTTTGTATTGATGGATAATGTTTTGAACATTTCCTATATCAAAAGTTGATCGGTTCAGGCACGTTATCTAAAAGCATTGACGTTCTAAATCAAACTACAGTTCCTTGTATACTGAACACGCACAAGAGGAAGAGTTCAGAAATGAACAAATTCTTCTTGAGGTATTGTAGACTAGGTCATATCAATGCGACCCGACTAGCTGAAGTTACATTTAGATGCATATTTAAATCAGTTTGAATTTACATCTTGTGAAACTTGCCAGTCATGTCACAAAGATATAATGACACCAGCTCTGTTTACTGGAAGTAGAGAAAGAGTTAATGAACTCTTGGGACTGATACATAATGATGTATGTAAGGTCTCCTGTCTACACATGCCAGGACTGGTTCTTTATACTTCATTATATTCTCTGATAATCTCTCAAGATTCAGTCATATATTCCTGTTGAAATATAAGTCCGAACCTTTTGAGGTATTCACAGAATATAAGAACGAAGTAGAGAACCAAAATACGGGTATAAGTATTGTGTCCTATGATAAGATCAGGGAGGAGAATACTTGTGCATGGCATTCCTGGACCATTCTAAAGGAGAATGAGATTCTCTCTCAGCATTACTCCTCCGTATACACCATAGCACGATGGTATATCGGGGTGGAGCAATCACACCCTATATGATATGGTGTGCTCTATGATGAGTACTACTGAGTTACCTGTTTCCTTTTTAGGGGTTATGCACTTGAGAAGCTGCATACCTATTGAATAGGTTCGAATCAAATCAGTTACCTACCACTTCATATGTGATATGGAAAGGGAAGAGCCCATATCTTAAGTTTTTTAAGATTTGGGGTTGTCTGGCCTATGTCAAAAGCAAAATCCGGACAAGATCGAGGTAAAGTCAGTTGTGTAGAACTGGAAAGGTTCCAGCTATACAAAACTGCAGCTGATGATTTGACAGAACCAAAGGATTCAATAGTTCCCGACGAACCTCAGCCTCTCCGCCGATCTAGCAGGGTTCCTCACCTGCTTGAGAGATACTTCGGTTTCTCGATCAAAGTGGGAGCAAGGATTGCATCATGAGATGATGACCCAACTAGATTCGAGCAGGCCATCAAGAGTAGGGACTCTGTAAGACTGGCTGGATGCTTAGCAATCTGAGATGGAATCCATGTACACCAACAAAGTATGGACTTTGGTTGCGATATCTGAAGGGTTAAATCCCCATCAGGAGCAAGTATATCTTGAGAAGATTACTTGGTGTAGATGGACAAGTTGAGACTTTCAAAGCTAGACTTGTTAAAGGTTTTCGTCATCGACCAGGCACGAATAATGATGAAACCTTTTCCAGGGACTATGCTTAAGTCCATCCAGAACCTACTTACCACGGCTACATACCATGACTATGATATCTGGTGGTTGGGTGCCATGACTACTTTTCTAAATAATGATTTAGAAGAGAACGTCTATAAGAACACAGCCAGAGGACTTCGTAAACAGTAGGAGCAGCGGAAACGTGTGCAAATTGCTCTATATAATGAACCAGGCATCGCGGAGTTGGAACGTCTGTTTTGATGTGATAGTCAAAGTGTTTGACTTCATCAAAATGGTAGACGAACCTTGTATATACAAAAGGGTAGTAGAGAGTAAGGTGGTCATCTTCGTATTGTACGTAGACAACATACTCTTGGTTGGAAAAGAGTTTCCTATACTACGATCGGTCGATCTCCTATTATCACAAAGATTCTCCAATAGGATTAAAGTGATACCTCCTAAAATCCTGAGTTTTCATCTATAAGATAGATGTAATTGGATGCTAGGATTCTCACTAGATGTAGTGAGATGGTATCAATCGATCCTGGGGAGAATCTCTGGAAGGGTTCCAGGGTGATAAAGACGACTGAATGTCAGTCACAGGCATTGTCTTTACCCTCAGTAAAGGGACGGTATGTTGGAAGAGTTCAAAGATAGATACCGTGGCAAACTAGACGATAAAGGCTAGTAACATCGCTATTAAAGATACTACCAAAGAGGCAGTTAGGGTGTATATTGGTTCATAAGATGAACTAGGTTCCTGCCATTGTATGACAATGGAAGTGTGGTTTTGGCCCTGGAACCCTGGTCCCATCAGTGACCCAGACAAATTCTGAGGCAGCATCACCTGATCATGAAGATAGTTGATCTCCAGGTTGATCGAGGTTAGGAGAGTAGACTCAGCGGACAACACGGCGGATCCACTCACGAAGGCCTTTTCCCAAAGAGAGACTTTTAGGGGATGGTTGAGTATGTGATACTGCAACCACTGCTACAGATGGCCCTAGTGCAAGTGGGAGATTGTTAGTTATATGTATGCCCTAGAGGCCATTACTGTACATTGGATGTATATTGTAGTGGATGCTGGGACATATATAGGTAGGACTTTCTTGCTCGACATGATAGTACGCTATCTGGTTGCTCTTTATCTTAACGTGTATACTTTCTGTCTCTCTGTTACATGTTGATAAAGCCTTTAGGATGTGTACTCTACTTCCAGGACTGTGATGCAGATCATACTAGTGGGGCCTGGATAGTCCATGAGTACATCTTTCAATGTTCCTAGTCGAGGGAATATCGAGACGGGGCATTGATATTCCAGAGTAGACTAGCGTATATCATCTCGACCCATGCGATGGGCGATGGATGATCCCATATCCATTGGTGTTTGACATCAGAGATGGTATACGGGTGTTCAGTGAAGACTGGGTACACTGAACGGACTCGCCGAGAACTCCCAGATGGTATTATACCTCACGTCAGATGGCAGTTCTCTGGTGACACTGGTACAGCTTAGTCTGTTGACCCGAGATCGTCATAGAGTCTTGTGTGTCTCCCACTGTGCTTTGATTTCCACCCTACCACGGCTCTACTGAGTCGTACAAACAGGTGGTTTTTGGGTACAGTCCCGATTCACATGAAGGCAATGAGCGATAGGAGGGGATTCGTCTCTCCTGGTATTGGGGGTTGATGTTGCGCAATGCACGACTGGCCATAACAGGAAATCCCTGGCCAGGGTTACAGTGATATACTGGTAAGAGTTATCAGTAGTTTCACGAATGTTATTGACCCTACGTCGGCATGACTTATCGAGCAATTGGGGTCTGACGTTTACCACCCCTAGGCGAGATATGCGACATATCAGACGAACAGACCGGACTGTACGGTAAGTGTTACTGGTTGGATTCACAGGAGTGTGAGCGGGCTTGCTCGTCGATCTTCTGATCGCTCAATACCCGGGTGGCCGTTACGTTTAGCAGACCGCTTGCGGCTTGTGGGTGTTTGATATGATCATCATCTGCTGCCGGCGTATTGACGAGTCTTTAGAGTCCTACACAGAGGTTTCCTGGCTCAAGCGAAACGAAATAGGAGCGCATATGAGATATGTGCGGGACCGAGAATAATTCGTGTATGTTATACCGTGTTCCATTCTCGCGATGAATGTATTGATTGGTTATATGCGATATAACCTAGTTATCGAATCAAGGATCGATTCGATAAGCCGATACATTGGATACTAGCCGGTTATATGCGACATAACCGGATCATTGAATCAAGTGTTGATTTAATGATTTAATGTATAATTATATATTTGATATATTACTTTGCATTAACTAGTATTGGTTCACTTTAAATTGGATTTACTCACTTGTATTTCACATTGTATATGTGATATATTTTGGTGCACATGATTGTATCATGTTTGATGATACATTCTCGCTTGGTTTTGTGTAAAGTATTAAACCATGGTTAGTTAGTGGTTAGGGTATCATTTCTTTTACTTATTCATTTATTTATTTTATTTATTTCATTTGAAAAGAAAAAGAGAAAAGAATGGTTGCTATTTTTGTTTTTATTTGAAGCTTCTTGAAACTTTGAACAAGTCCACCATTCTTGTCTCTTCTCTAACCCTAACCACTCATCTAACCTTAGTTAAATCTCTACACTAAACCATGGTTGAAGTCATGATAAGTATTGATTTATTTATCAAATTAAAAATAACTTATCATATCTTCTTCTTCTTCTTCATCTTTTTCTTCCATGAAGAAAGCTTGCAACATCAATGGTGATTGATGAAAAAGTGTGAGAAATCCAAATCTAAAGTCTACCCACTTCCTATTTCTTCATCTTCTACCTCTTGCCAAGTAGTATAGGGCGTTTCCTTCACAAGTTTTCTTGACTTGGTGAAGTTGGAGCTTGATCTAGCGATGCCTCGACGTAGATCATCTTCGGCATCGTCGTCGATGACCTAGCCCGCTTTTTCTCCGATGAAGCCGACGCTAGAGCCCAAGATCCGATTTGTACAGCAAGGAGACTTCATCGCGGAGCCATGGAGGTGGTGGACCGGATCTACAAAGGTTGTAGCCACTTTCCTTTAGCATTTAAATCGTTTACATGCTTGCATCGCCTCATTATCTAGTTAACGATCCGTATTAGGGTTTGTAGGCACCCGTAAAACTTGAATTAGCCATGTTTGATGCCTTGTGAGACTACACTTGAGTGCCTAGGAACCCTACATGTACCAGACCTGATGTAGCATACTCACTAAGTGTAGTGAGTCGGTATCAAGCAGATCCTGGAGAGAGTCACTGGACAGCTGTGAAGAACATTCTCAAGTACTTACGAAGGACTAGAGACCTGTTCTTGGCGTATGGTAACGGAGAACTCCGGGTGGAGTCCTTTACCGATTCCAGCTTCCAAAGTGATAAGGACGACTCTAAGTCGCACTCGGGTTTTGTCTTTACCCTCAATGGAGGGGCGGTATGTTGGAAGAGTTCCAAACAGGATACTGTTACAGACTCGGCGATGGAGGCTGAATACATTGCTGCCAACGATGTTGCTAAAGAGGCTGTCTGGATAAAGAAGTTCATTAGTGAACTTGGTGTGGTTCCATCCATTGAGCATCCAATACCTCTGTATTGCGATAACAATGGAGCTGTGGCTTTGGCCAAGGAACCCAGGTCCCATCAGAAGTCCAGACATATTCTGAGGCGGTATCACCTGATCAGGGAGATAGTTGATCGCTGGGAGATCGAGGTCAGGAGAGTAGATACGAAGGACAACACTGCGGATCCACTCACGAAGGCCATTCCCCAGATACAGTTTGAGAGATTATTCGGGATGCTAGGTATGAGATACTACAGCAGCTGGCCTTAGTGCAAGTGGGAGATTGTTAGTTATATATATGCCTTAGAGGCCATTGTTGTACATATGATGTATATTATGATGGATACTTGGATATATATAGAGAGGACTTTCTTGCTCGTCATGATAGTATGCTATTTGGTTTCACTTTATCTTAACATGTTGACTTGTATTGGTTTACTGTCTTTCTCTCACATGTTGATAAAGCCCTTAGGATCTGTACTCGACTACTGGGACTATGATGAGATCATACTAGTAGGGCCACGGTAGTGGATGAGTACATCCTATAACTGTTCCTAGTCGAGGGTATATCGAGACAGGGCATCGATACACCAGAGTAGACTAGCGTATACGCATCTTGACCCATATGATGGGCGATGGATGATCCCATATCCATCGGTGTTTAACATTAAGGATGGTGTACGGGTGCTCAGTGGAGACTGGGTACACTGGACGGACTCGCCGAGAACTCCCAGATGGTGATATACCACACGTCAGATGGCAGTTCTCCGGTGACACTGGTACAGGGTAGTCTGTAGACCCGAGATCGTCATAGAGTCTTGTGTGATTCCCACTATGCTTTGATTTCCACCTTACCACGTCCAAGAGGGCATGCAAAAAGGTGGCTTTTGGGTGCAGTCCCGAATCACAAGGAGGCAATGAGCGATAGGAGGGGATTCGTCTCTCCCGGTATAGGGAGTTGATGTTGTGCTGTCTTCGATTGGCTATAACTGGAAGTCCCTGGCCAGGGCTGATATAGAGATTTACTGGTATGTGTTACCAGTAGTTTCTCGACCCGTTATGAGCCATACATCGACACGACTTATCGGTTACTGGGGTCTGACGTATACCACCCCTAGACTTGATATGCGACATATCAGACGAAGAGACCGGACTGTACGGGAGTGTTACTGATTGGATTCACAGGAGAATGTACAGGCTAGCTTGTTGATCTTCTGATCGCTCAATACCTGGGTGGCTGTTACGTTTAGCTGACCGCTTGCAGCTTATGGGTGTCTGATATGATCATCACCTGCTACCGGCGTATTGACGATTCTTTAGAGTCCTACACAGAGGTTTCTTGGCTCAGGCAAAACGGAGTAGAGGCACATATGTGATATGTGCAGGACCGAGGATAATACGATATGAGATACCGTATTATATTCTCGCGATATTTAGATATGAACCGGGTCATCGGATCAAGTGTTGATTCGATGAATCGGTACATGATATATTAGTCGGTTATATTCGATATAGCCGGATTGTCGGATCAAGTGCTGATTCGATGATTTAATGTATAATAATATATATGATATATTGTATTACATTATCTAATATTGGCTCGCTTTATTATTTCATTTTCTCACCGGATAATACATTGATATATATGCGATATATGTTAATTGTATTATTTTCTTTTGTTACAAATATATAATATATACGTGATATATATTATAGTAACATGATATGATTAATAATGGAACATGTTTAGTAGAGATTAAGTAAGGTTAGGGTTTGATTAGGGTTAGCTCCTTCTTGCACCATCCAGAAGCTTTCCTTTTGTCAAGTGTAAGATATTATGGGTGATATTATCTTATGACTCATTTTTTAACCTAACCAAACCCAAGCCCTAGTTTATTCTCTACAAAGGTTATCCTTGTCATCTTTGACCTTGGTTCCATGATCAATCATATATTCACTTCTACTATTCATCACAAAAGGATTAACTCTTTTTCTATCATCTTCTTCTCTCTTGAGCTTTGAGAAAGCTCACTAGTTATTCATTTTGTGATGATTTCTTGTGAGAAATTGATATAAAAGATAGCATAAATACTACTCCATCATTCTCATCTAATCTAGCCCATTAGATTAGGGTGTTCACCTCATTAGAGTGAGAGAGCTTGAGTTATAGCAACTTCGACGTAGATCATCGGAGAAACGGAACACTACAAGCTAGTATGGATCGTTCGAGTCGTGGAGCCTCTCTTGAGTCCGGGAGATCGTGGATCGCGGTGAAGGGACTTCTACTCGGAGCTTATGAAGCGAAAGAGTGGACTACAAAGCTTGTAATCCCTCACACTTAGTGGTAAAGATGTTTATTTGAATGTTAAACCCTAATAATCTAGCAAAGATCCCGGCTTTGGGTTGTTCGGCACATCTAAATTTTTATTCGGGCATGGTTGATGCCTTATGAACCCTCACAAGAGTGCCTAGGAACCCTACATATATGATGGCATGTCCAAGAATTATGGACGTTCGTAGTGATACGGAGTGTTCTGGAGAAATCCAAAGTGGATGTGGGAGTGACAGGGGTATACACGGTTTTGTCGTGAATGATAGCAGTCGCAATTTTCTTTGCTGTTATTCTAATCCTTTTATTTTTCTTTACCTATTACCTTCTGTACACCACACTTAGGCTAATTGGTTTTCTTCCATCCCTACCGTTCGACACCTGCCTATTGTTTGGAGGAAGACTATCCAATAAACTCAATAGGTGTACCCTCTCCTAATCTTAGGAGCCCTCACAACTTGAGAGAAGGTAAAAGGAAAAGACAACCGAATAATCTTATTCAATCTCTCCAGAACCAGAATCCATCCTCGAATTTGGAACAAGTTCTTTCGAGTTCGTATGTAACTATACGTTGGATATATCAAATAGGAGTGGATGTTCGTAGTGATACGGGGTATTCTGGAGGAATGCAAATGTGATATAGAAGTGGTAAGGATATATGCGACACCGTGACATTCCAAAAATCCAAAGTGTTTTAAGAAGGTTTGATTAACTTCGTTCATGAGTTTTAGTCAAGGGTCGGGCCATGGTCACTGCCAAAAAGAGAGAGAGAAAAGAAACACTCAGCGTGCACTCTAACCTAGATCAGAATGGTTAATCACTTTATCTAATCTGGATGGCTCTCACTGTATCCTCGAATTCTCCTCCAAACCCTAAAGGAGAATTTGTCGGGATCATCTAAAATCACCCGAGGAGTAATCCTCCAAATCAGTGAGAATCGGGATCCAACTATCATCGCCTGATAACTTGATGGAAGGCACTTAAGTCACCACACTCCAGAAGGTATGCTCAAGCCTGGCAAGTTTCCTATATATTTGAAACTCCCGATGTGATTTTTACCCCTAAGAACCAAGTGACCTTTAGTAAAGATCAAAATGTCAAAAAGTCCTTGTCAAGTTCTACCCGTCATTATCTTGATTGCATTAGACCCACTCGTACGAGCCTTGACCAAAGACCAAAATGATCGCATGACTGTCCTAACAAATCGCATATGCATTCAACGGAAAAGCATTTGTAACGTTTTGAAAATCGTTTAGGTGAAATTTCGGAAAATCGGTAAAATAACGGGTGTTTTTCATAAAAAATCAAGATATAAATATCTATTAATATAAAATTAAATATACATATTCTACCAATGTAATTGCTAGTATTTGGTGTTTATTGAGCCACTGATAAAATTTCTAGTTTACAGAAATTTTTTCCGAAATTAATTATTTTAATATTATTTTAAATCGTCACTAATACATTTAATTAGCGAATATTACAAATTTTAAATGGGTTAATAAAAATTTTGTACATCATGACACACTAAACTAACATGTAAAATAATGTGTTCGAAATGAAATGAAATTGTTAAACGGTTTTAGAAAATATCCAAGAAAAGGGCTTAAATGGTGAAAATAAGTTAAATGGAAATTTAGGGTATAACATTTATCATTTTCCTTCACCCCACACAAACACCCACACTCACACATCCCTACTTGCCATCATTGGCCGAGCCCATGGCAGCCCAATCTCCAAGTTTCCACTCAAAATGAGAAAAGAAAAACAATATGAAACGAAAAGGAAATGAAAGAAAATAAATATATAGGTATGGGCTTGGTTGACTTGTCAATTCTTGACCTCACAACACCATATTTCACTCGCCTCTCCCCTCCCCCTTTTCTGGTCGAGTCCCCCTCCCCAAACTGCAGCAGCCCTTCCCCCCCAAATCCATCTCTTTTCCATAAAAAAATTCATCAAATTACATCAAAAATCCAAACAAAATTCAAATCCAAGCCCTACCCATTTTACCTTAGCCTATCTTGTATGGATGTTGGGGAAAAGTTAGGATTTTGGAGGCTTAGTTCCATGTTGATCTCATGTTTTGAAGGTATAACCTCAACCTTTTGTTAAATTGTTGTTTGGTTGCTTCAATCAAAACTTATTTAGTAAAAATCATGGTTCCAATTTCAAGTGTAAGAAATTCAAGTGAGGGTTTTGTTTTGGAGTTAGGGTTGTGATCAATTGTGCATGGTTGTGTGATATAGGCTCGCACCTTAAGACGTGTTAAAACTAAACTAGTTGCTAATAACAAATTGTTACTTGTAAAATGTCCAAATTAAGCTTTTTAGCAAACTAGGTTTTTATAAACTATGAAAATAATTAAGAGAAAAATCTAATTAGGTTATTCATGACATTATTAACATTTCAAATTGTAGTTTAAAACTTTAGTTCATGCAAAACCAAACTTAATTGTTGAATTGTGAATTTTTGCTTTAAAAATGTTAAAAATTGGATTAGTGTGCGAACTAAAAATGTTGGTTTAATGCATTAGTGTGATAAAATCTAGTAAATATTTATGTGGCCTAGTTAAGCTAATTAGTGAACATTGCGGCCGCTATATTTGTTTAAACATCAAGTTTTGTACTAAAACGGTTAAAATTTTGCTTACTAGGTTTTCAGAAAAATAACTTTTAATGTGAGTTTGAGGTTTTTGTGAATTTCAACCCACTTCATATTAAAATTAGTGATTTGTGGGAACACGATTGGGGTGTTTGGATTTTTCTCGATGGTTTGATGTTTGTAGGTCGACATCGAGGATCGGTTTGGCTATTCTTGCATGCGTAGGCGATAGTTTTTGACCTATTTGTGATACGCGTGCCGATTTGGTTTTCGTATGCCGTTTCGATTTCGAATTGGGTTTTTATGCGATACGATATGTTGTGACATGTAGGTACCCCCATATGGACTTCGAGACGACGATCGAGCACGTGGCGACGTCGGTACCGGCGAGCGAAGATCAGGTGAGTAGATATATATCTATGGGGAAAGTCGGGTGGATGGCGTATAGCACCCCCGCAGTTTGATGTATAGTATGTTATACATATATACTATATATTTATGATATCTATTTTGTGTGACATGGATGTTAATGATAGGGTTACATGTTCATGGATTAGTAGTGTTACTTGCGAAACCTTAGAGTAGTTGTTGCACCCATACACGCACACACACTTGCATACATTCATTCTTTTACATGTGCGTATATGGGGATATGTATATATATACACAGACACACAAACACACACACACATGGGTATGGGAATATGTATATATATATATACATATACATATACACAGATTATATGGATAGTACTTAGGATTGGAGATCAGTCAATGAGATTGGGCTTGATGCCGTGAGATCGGTAATGTGACAGGGTTCGTATTTGAGTTACGACGTGATATGATTAGCGGGTCCTTTAGGCATGGTGTTTTCATACACACGCATGCATACATAGATGGTATCAGTATTGTATTAGACATAGATCAGTACCCCAGATCTTGATTTTTATAAAGATGATACCAGATGAATAATATGATGAATGTGATATTTGACCCGTACCCAGATTTGGGAGGCCGTACGATGGATTTACCGTACGAGCTATATATTGATGATAGATCCGCACTCTTGATTCGAGGATGTCATATTATATAGGGTATCGTATGGGATAGTATTGAGGCGGGATCACCGACTATTACACACACACACACACATATCGGCTCAGATTTAGGTAGTTTCCATACCGCCTCCGATTGGTTGTTAGTTAGACCTGCAGTTACCTAGTAAAGAGTGGACTGGACCCGTGTCATACCTATTTTCCAAAATAACGAATCGTGAAGATTTTAAAGACATGTTAAGGGATACTACGGATATTTCAAAAGACGTACCTTTTCTAAAAAAAACACAGTAGCCCTTATTTTCAAAACACCACGATTCGTACTATTTCAAACGGCAAAACAGTATAACACAGGTGTAGCGATGTATATTATTTATTGTTACGTTATCATTCATGTTCCGCATATTATTGTTGTAATTACTATTCATTACCATTTATCATGTTGTTATCGTCTCATTGCATATTTATTGTGTACTTAGTGATTATGAATCATGCTGTCAGGACACCGGCACCATTACCGATGATGCGTATGTTCTACATACACTTACTTGCTGGCTCACACACATCATCATCAGTAATTGTCATGTCACGTACACTTTAGAAAATACTACTTCATTGACATAGCTTGCTGACTGATAGTTGCTACATGTTATTGCTTTCATATGCTAGTTTAATTATTGCATGATATCAGATGCATCCATATATTCATTGGTTATGCGGTATTATGGAGATTTATGCCGGTTTTCAATATTGTTGACATGGTGACTTGATGATTTTTGAATTCTTCTTCATATTTTTTGGATTTGGAAACCGCATGTGAAAGTTTTATAAACTGATGAACCATTTTAAAGAGAAAAATGCGGTTTTCCTTCATATGTTGAGTATCGTCAACCATGATGTTTTCTCGGTTCTGAGATGTTTTTGAGACCCGATTCGAGGAGTTGGATGAACCGTTTCGGGTACATGATGGACCCGGTATGGTACCCCGGGATAAGAAGCTCGAGTTGTAGATGATGAGCCCGGCAGGGGTAGACTGCCTAGCGGTGATTTTACCTGGCGTGGCGGATATCCGGAGGATACCGTTCGTGGTCGTGTGATTGATGATATGGGCCGATCCGGATTGACGGAGCCCGAAATATTGAGATATTAAGATTTGAGACACTGAGATATATAGATTTGGTAATACAGGCCAGTCCGGATAGCCGGAGCCTGAGATATTGAGACATTGACGTTTATGTTTTGTGTCGATGCTTGACACGGATTTGATGTTGATTTCATTGATGATATCTCGATTTATATACATACAGAAATCTCATTAAATAAAGAAAAACAGTTCTTTGATTCATGATGTACTCTATTCTCATTATATGCATTGCACATCATTTTAGTGATATATTGTTACCTGACATTTGTACATCATATTCGTGGCATGTTGTTACCTGAGGCACTGACACGAGTACTTGCTATTACACTTAGGGATAGATGTTTACCCTTACCATTATATTATGCTTCAGGCCATATTGTTATTTTGAGGATATTACTGATCGTATGACCTAGGATAGCGTCATGCATGCGATTTCTACTCGTAGATATTTCTACTCACGAGTTGGCAACTCCCCCCCGTTGTGCCACAGTTCCTTGCAGGTTTTGCCGTACAGATTTCGTTGCGGCTTGCTGGCACACTGTTCCTTCCGGGTGATTGCTTTAGTAGGTGGGTTCTTTGCATCAGGACCACCATTGTTTATTTATTATTTCAGTTGTATCTAGAAACTCCATCAACCAGATTGTATATTTGATAAACATAGAAGACCATACTTGTTATTATTTCGACCTCAGAGTCGCACATTGTATCATTATGGTTTTCATGCTGATTTTGGGTTTTGTTTTGAGTTTTGATCCTCGCCCTTCAGCGTTATATATTATATTGCTTGCGTGGTTGTGACTGTCGATTGACAAAGAGCTAGCTCCCACTTGGTGATGCCTTTTTATTTATTTCGTATACTATTCATGTTGTATCCCGTTTGGGGCCAATATTTACACTGGCGACTATGCCGAAATTTTCAGAAAATACTTGAGATTTTAAAAATACATACTTCGGCCTATGTTGTTAAAACTACTTGCTTTAATTTGGTTTTTCCTTCACTCTACTGCTTCTTTGGTTTTGTTTTCTGGGTTTTGGCTTACTTAGATTACGTACGCCTCGAGACGTTTCGTAGTTTAAGTGCCGGTCATGTTTTGTACTTTTCGGGTCGTGACAAAGTTGGTATTATAGCGTTAGGTTTTACCTTCGGAGTGTAGGATGACCCTTGGTTGATGGAGTAGGTAGCTTGATTAGAGTGATGTACCGTACGTATGTTCCGCGGCATACTTACGATACGCTACTCCGCTTAAGAAGCTTCAGAATGCACATTTCCTTGCACAGTATTATATTCATTCCTATGATCTAGCCTCATCAGTACCAGTTATGATTATGTTATCATGGTGGTACGGGCAGAGAGAGGTACGGCTAGAGTTGCGGTCAGCACGAGCTCTTCACGAATGAGGACTGACCAGGGCGTGATTCCTGGGACTTACGATTGCATAGAGGCGTCGTTTTATTGTGTTTTCGTGCCACGAGCGTTTGATGGATCGCTTTTATGAGATTTCTCGGACGTGCAGATGAGCACCAGAGGATTGGGTCCCTTTAAGAGGCCAGCCAAATTGTGATGACCATCAGAGCACGGATTATTTTGGTGATTGAGGCACTGTTCAGCGTGCGGACGAATGAGCCAGTGATTTTGGCGAATGAAAAGATATCGCCCCAGATGTTTGAAGCTAACGCCGCACGAGTTATGTTCATACCATAATATTGCATTATTAAATTCCTCAGTCCTAGTTATTTTATAAATAAACAGATGCTTTTGACCCATGTCTGCTACTTAGTTGCAGGTTACAAGTTCTCGGAATAAAAACAGTGAAATGATGAAAAGACGATGCAAAAGTTAGACTTCGACCAACAAGTAGAGAATCTTTATCTTGCCTACAGTTTGAATACTAAATGAAGATCAATGGACAATTTCACAAAGCACAAAGGCAAGAGCAAGGTTCAAGACTTCGACATGAAGCAAGCGGTAAAAGTCCACGACTTTATTCACTGTAAAGATCTGGAAGAGAACGAGAGAATATTCTGAAGAACCAACTGCAGAAACAGGAAGTACAAGTCAACCAAAGCCAGCAGAAGAAATTGCAAAGCACAAGCTTCTCTTTTGGCCGCAGAACCGTGGCCAAACCATGGCTGCGGCCGCGGTTCCGCGGCCGGGTAGAGCCCGTAGTGGCGTAGAATTTTACCATGTTCTGTGGCGGCGCTGACTAGTCTTCCTAGGGGTATTTGTAAAAGCATACATGCGGCTATTGTAAACCTAGTGTTTTCTATGTCCTATAAATAGAGACAAAATTTCTTGTATTAGGTCATGCCTCCTTTCATTAATAAAATTCAGATTTCTTTTTGAGAGCATCGATGCCTCTTTTCATATCATCTATTCAGATCTGACAACCCTGTGTAAATGTTTGGAAAGAGCCATCTGTAAAGTAAGTAGTTTTATTTAATTGCCCTAGTTTAGATCTTTAATTCCTTGCCCTAGATATATAGATAACATGTTTTTCAATTCCCTAATGAGCGAGTAGTCTCCTTGCTTGTTAGGATTAGCTTTGGGGAAGGCTTTTGAGAGATGAGATCTCTCATCCCTTTCTTGCCCATCACATATAATCAATAGGACTCCATGCATACATGCACACACCGCTCCCTACAGCACCCTATCCCATGAGGTAGCGGTGATACCGTAGTATAAAGGCCCGGTTGTGCGTGTTTTCCATGGAGGTTAGGGTAATGATTGATAAAGGAAGGACAAGAATCTAAAGGAAGAAACATCTTCCCGAATGGTTCAAATCCCCTTTATTAATAATTACCATAACGCCTCATAGATCTTAATTTGGGTATAGAAAGTGGTGAGATTTATTTACATTTCCAAACCTACCCTAGACCTAACCTTAGCAAGACTTTGATCTAGATAATCTTAGTATAAATCAATTTAGGTTTTAGAAATAATCAATCCGACCCCAATCGGAATTAACTCGTTAGACTAACTAGGAAATTCACAACATCTCTGTGGACCGACCCGTACTCACCGGCTATCTACCAAGCGACGTCGTTCTTGATTGCGGTTTAGAAATATTTTTGACATACGAATCAAATGGCGCCGTTGCCGGGGATGGCATGTTATTTACTTTTTGTAATTTCGGGTTAATATAAATCATAAAAATCATAAAAAACTGAAAAATTAAAAAAATATATATAAAAATTTATCATCTTTTATTTTTGTGAAGGGTATTTTTGTGTGAAGTTTGCAGGATCTACAATCGAGTTCGGATGTGGAAAAATCCAGAGACCAAAATAGAAAAAGGCAGATCTGAACAGCAGGGGATTTTACCAACAGAACCATAGAAGAAATCTAGAGAAGTGATCAGCACCTGCCACCGCGGAACCGCCGCAATAGACCCACTCTGACCGCGGAAACCCGGCTGCCTACTGACGTCAGCAAAATCTGACGGCTTGATCCACACGTGCCACCGCGGAACCGCCGCCCGAGGTACCATTTTGCCGCGGAAGCGCCGCTGTTTGGTGACGTCATCTTACGCAAATTTTTCTGTGAGCTTATTTTCTCCTCCTCTGAAAATCCCGATATATCTTTTGTAAAAATCTCCTGCAGGATTCTTTGAGCTTTAAAAAAAAATTCTTTCCCCTTCCAAAAATAGATTTTGTGCAGGATTCTTTGCGCCGCGCTTCAATAAAAAAAAAATTTGATTGCAATTGATTTTTACTGCTTTGCATATTTTTAATCGGACTTTAAGGGGCTTGAAACCAATCCAGATTGGGTAGGGATTTCATCACCCTTCCCAGGACCCCAGAAATCACATAAGGCATATGCATTGACCATCATTAATTAAAAAATTCTAGACTCAGCCCTAAGGACGTCGCGCTCAATAGGACAGAGGACTAGTTGTAGGCATCGGCCGTTGATCCTAACCTGACTTTGCGGTGTCTAGGCAAGTGTGTCTAAGGCGAGTGGTTACTTAATTAGGGCCACTACTTGTAATGGAGAGCCTCCCACACATCTGGCACTTACCTGGCCGCAATTGGCGGCGAAGAGGTGGTTTGAGGTCTTATTTCTAGCCCTTTGGAACAGTTAGGAGCTGTCTAGCTGACCTAGGTGACCCTAGATTTAGGCCTGATTATGCATTTTTGGTTGATTGAAAGTGTGTTTAAGCCCTTTATCGAATTTTTTTTGCAAACAGTTACAAATAAAAAAAAAGGGAAATTTTTTAAAAGACTTGCAAATTTTGTCGCTAAGAAATCCGTGCACCCCAACCTTCTTTCTCCTCTCCTTCTTACATCATGGGTACCCCACCTCATAAATCTCTTGCCGAACTTTGGTATCCTGAACCTAACTTTGCCTCGTATGTCAATTGTTTCGGTCGATTTAAGGACGATCCCTCCATGCCCAAAATTTCTTTGAAAGATCAAATAGAAGCGTCTAGGAGAAACAGTTCGACTTTGCAACCCACTTTGTATCAACCGTGTCAACCTTTACCACCTTCGTACGTTGATACCATTTTTTTGAGTCCTGTTGTAACTCCTAAACCCATGTCTATAGCTGAGCATATTGAACAATCTCGTAACCGATCTTTCACTCCTCTCCACACATCCAGTTCTAGGATCAACAAGTCCATTCATCTTTTTATCCAAATGTTGATCCCATTCCTATCCAACCATCCAATTCCTACCAGTCCTACCCGACTCTCCCACCTTCACTAGATATTGCTTCTACACAGCTATTTGGGAGTTCCACGTATCCAAACAATTTTGAATCTTTTACCGAAACCCCTTCACAACCCATGTCTAGTTTGGAACAGTCGTTGGAAGCTTATATTTTAGCGACAAACAAAATGGTTAGGAATGTGGATGCATCTATTGCCGCACTTATGCAACCTAGTGAACCGGTAGCTAGTTGCCAACTAGCTCCAAAAATTCCAATGTATGAGGAGGCGGTTGGACAGAGTGAGAATTTGAGAGGAGAGAGTGAGTTCTACACCTTTCCAAATCAAACTTACCCATACCCATTTGAATCCCACAACTCCAGTTTTCAAACATGTGTCCAAAATGATGAGTTGTGCGACTTTGTAGTGCTTGATTTGCCAAATTGTGAAAAGTCTCTTTCGAGTGAAACCACACCTAATCCTTTCGATCTTTACACCTCCAATCTAGAACCTGAATTGATAAATATCCATGCTTTTGATGAGGTGTCCAAAAAAATTGACTTTCACTTGATTGAGGAAATAGACGCCGGGAATATTTTGGATGATGAACCCGTAAATTTGACTAAAATTTTATCTCCAATTCATCATCCCGAGTCATTAAATGTTTCTCCCGAACATCATATGCGTCTTGATTTTGATGATAATGACATGGATAAGCTAAATTTTGAGGAGAATTATGAGGATAGTATTGAGGAGAGTATTGATGATAATATTGAGGTTGAACCATTTTTGTTTGATGTGTCGGATTTTCCAATTCATCATCTTGAACCTTTAACTAAATCACCCTCCCTCCTTTCCATCGTTCCGACCACGTAAAAGATCACGCTTGAAGACTGTGAGCTTGAAAAATTTCTCTTTGAATCTGACACAGTTCTCACAGACGATAATAATTACGAGTGTTTCACTTTTTCGGACGATGTTGAAAGCTCACCTCCCGAGTTTGAATCCTTTACATTTTCATATGAGTTAGTTGAACCATCAGACTCGGTTGCTTACAGTTAATTCGAACCATTAATGGAATCCTTTGAGTTCGAGACAGATTACTTAGGTGAGATTATGACTATCCCTAAATCACTCCCTTTCATCCTTCCTATCGTTTCGACCACGCAAGACTCCGTCGCGTTTCCATTTTCAAAGGAGGGTTTACCAAGTTCGACGTACCCATGTTTTCTTGCGAATCTTGAGGGATTTGACCCTATTTCTCGACGGGTTAATAGATTAGCACAATCTCTTTTAACACATCGGTCATCACAAATTGCGCTAATTTATTCACTCGATTTACACCCTCAAGATCGTACCACACTTCTTTCTCTCTTAGGCCATTCTCCTCCTCCACCGAGACCGTATACCGTTACTATCTCCACACGGTCTCGTGTGCATCTCATTTCTTTTCTTTACACTCCATTCTTTCACCAACCCCACAATTACCACGATAGAATTTTTGAATGGTTGGTGCTAACCTTTGGCCTGTGTAAGGCCTTATATAGTTCGATTTTTCTCCGCCCTAACTCTAAAGTTTAACGCTTAAACAGTGGAAACACTGTTTCACTTAAGTTTGGGGGGAACCTTGTTGTATATATATTTTGTTTTCTTTTAACAATAAAAAAAATAAAAAAATTATTATAAATAAATAAATAGGGGAGTGCCGACAATTTTGACCCTCTTGGTGGCATGACAGTGAGGACACTGTCAAGGTTAAGTTTGGGGGTATGCTCAGTAAGCCTTCTTCCTTCGTATTCATGTGTATATTTTTGCATTTGCATTACTTATTTTAAAAACCCATAAAAATTGAAAAAAATTTAAAATTATAAAAATTAATGTATTCAATTTTGGCCCTAATTGACTTGAGTTTGACAAATAGGTTAACTAGCTAGGAACAACTAGATCTTAGACCTAGTAAATTAAAAACCCTAAAATTAACCTTTCTTAAATTTTAACGGTAGAAAGTATATGTCTTTGTAGTTTATTTAGAAATAGGCAAATTTCGAGTTGACTTCTTGGGCTAAGTTAAAACAAGCGAAAAGTATTGATATCTTTATTAAAGTATAAGTTTGAAAAATAATTCCTAGCTTAGGTCTAAATTCTGAAAATGTATACCCTACAAAATTGCACAAACAAGAACCTTGAAACTTAGAATAGTAGGAGAGACGTTGAAATTCTCTTGTCTAAAGTCCTTAGTACGAAAAAAATAAAATAAAAATTCAAGTGTGAATAAAGAGATAATAAAAAAATAAACACTGGTTTTTGTGATTACTTAAGGCTGCAAAAATAGAAAAAATATTTAGCGAGGGTGCTTCATCACCTAGTGCCTTAGACCAACTGGTTTAGGAGTCACTGCTAAAGCCTTAGGTGTTAAAAGATTAGGAATTAAGCTTTAATGTGCAAACACATCTTGTAATCGGTTGTTGGTACCTCAAGAAGTATTAACGATCGCATGAAGGATGTGTAAGCAAAATTCATCTAAAAATTGACCAATTAAGAAGTGATTTGGACAACGGACAAGAGTATGATTACTTGATTTGAATTTCCAAGTGTAAGGGTGATATATACACACACGTAGGGGTATGTGATTGGGATTTAGATAAGAGATAGGAATGAAGAATAGGACTTGTATCTTTAGTAGAGATGATAAAAATTCCTAAGTTGAGATAGAACCCTAGAAGGAAAATTTAAAAGATGCCGAAAGCTAAGTAAGTCTACAAAACATATATAATCTTAAGTTAAATGATAAGAAAGCGTGAAGAATACGGGTGGATAATTTACGAGTCAAAGATAATAGAATTCCTTGTTGGAAAACCTAATTGGAGAGTAAAAGTCAATGGGCCTAATTGATAGGATTTTGTGGGTAGTATCCGCTGAAAACCCTCAGGAGACAACACTCCTCCTACTAGGGACACCTAGAGGTTTAACGGCTTGTTGCACGAGCTCAGTGCAATCGCGATTCCCTGCGAAAGTGAGGTTAGGATTTTGTCGAGAATAAAACTAGGTTTGCTCGAGGATGAGCAAAATATAAGTTTGGGGGTATTTGTTCATACCATAATATTGCTTTATTATATTCCCCAGTCCTAGTTATTTTACAAATAAACAGGTGCTTTTGACCCATGTCTGCTACTTAGTTGCAGGTTACAGGTTCTCGAAATAAAAACAGTGAAATGATGAAAAGATGATGCAAAAGTGAGATTTCGACCAACAAACAGAGAATCTTTATCTTGCCTACAGTTTGAAGACTAAACGAAGATCAATGGACAATTTCACAAAGCATAAAGGAAAGAGCAAGGTTCAAGACTTCGACACGAAGCAAGCGGTAAAAGTCCACGACTTTATTCACTGTAAAGATCTGGAAGAGAACGAGAGAATATTCTGAAGAACAAACTACAGAAACAGGAAGTACAAGTCAACAAAAGCCAGCAAAAGAAATTGCAAAGCACAAGCTTCTCTTTTGGCCGCGGAACCGTGGCCAAACCATGTCTGCGGCCGCGGTTCCGCGGCCGGGTAGAGCCCGTAGTGGCGTAAAATTTTACCATGTTCCGTGGCGGCGCTCACTAGTCTTCCTAGGGGTATTTTTGTAAAAGCATACAGCGGCGATTGTAAACCTAGGGTTTTCTATGTCCTATAAATAGAGACCAAATTTCTTGTATTAGGCCATGCCTCCTTTCATTAATAAAATTCAGATTTCTTTTGGAGAGCATCGATGCCTCTTTTCATATCATCTATTCAGATCTGACAACCCTATGTAAATATTTGGAGAGAGCCATCTGTAAAGTAAATAGTTTTATTTAATTGCCCTAGTTTAGATCTTTAATTCCTTGCTCTAGATAGATAGATAGATAGATAGACAGATAGCATGTTCTTCAATTCCCTAAAGAGCGAGTAGTCTCCTCGCTTGTTAGGATTAGCTTTAGGGAAGGCTTTTGAGAGATGAGATCTCTCATCCCTTTCTTGCCCATCACATATAATCAATAGGACTCCATGCATACATGCACACACCGCTCCCTACGGCACCCTATCCCACGAGGTAGCGGTGATACCGTTGTATAAAGGCCCGGTTGCGCGTGTTTTCCATGGAGGTTAGGATAAGGATTGATAAAGGAAGGACAAGAACCTAGAGGAAGAAACATCTTCCCGAATGGTTCTAATCCCCTTTATTAATAATTAGCATAACACCTCATAGATCTTAATTTAGGTATAGAAAGCGGTGAGATTTATTTACATTTTCAAACCTACCCGAGACCTAACCCTAGCAAGACTTAGATCTAGATAATCTTAGTATAAATCAATTTAGGTTTTAGAAATAATCAATCCAACCCCAATCGGAATTAACTCGTAAGACCAATTAGGAAATTCACAACATCCTTGTGGACTGACCCGTACTCACCGGCTAGCTACCAAGCGACGTCGTTCTTGATTGCGGTTTAGAAACATTTTTGACATACGAATCAAGTTATACTTCGAGATATGACAGAAGTTAGCTAGTCACCTGAGGATGAATGACTAGGACATGTGATTCATTGCATACCCCGATGCGAGGTCATCAGATTGATTGGATCCAGCAAGAGACGACTTCCCGCTGATACGTTGAGAGTCGATATAGATGATCGAATGTCAAGGACCCATTTTCCGAGTTTAAAGTATTCGGAAAACAATGCAAGCAATTCTATGGACCCTCTAGAAGAATGAAACCCTAACTCAACTTAATAACCATGGAACGCCAGTGAACCCTAGGTTTTGCGTCAGTTCAGTGGTGCCATTAGTGAGGCTTGGGTCTGCCCTTCTACAGTTGGTCCATAGGTGCTGTGGCATATATGCGATACTATTAAAATGTACACAAGATGTTGAGCTCTTGGGGGATTATGAGGTTTTGACAATCGATCGGATGGTTCGACTTCATTCAGATATCATATGATGGGATACATTGATTGGGAGACTCCAGATACGATTATAGCCGTTGGAGCGCAGTCCATGAAGCCACGAGGAGGCGAGTCCGAATCGGTCGACATTAGAGAAAAGTGGAGTAAGAGGTTCGTACGAGATTTTGATAAGATGATGTTCCACTCCGCCGACATCAGAGATGTGATACGCAAGCAGAAGCGTTGACTATGGATATACCTTCCAGGAGGAGTCGTGATGAGTATGCAGCCGTTCTGGAACAAGAAATAGATTTGGTAAAGGTAATGACTTCCAGGCAGTTCGACAGAAACGAGACTTGGGAGAGGGTTCGACAGGACCTTCCTAGAAATACTAAACGAGAAGACCTGGACCCAGGAGCGGTCATATGACGTACACCCAGCAGGCCAGAGTTCACCATCATCGACGAGACATGTTATGAGTAACCATGATGGTTGGTCAGAGATCTTTAGAGGATGTGTTAGAATGGACTGCTTCCGTTATCATTTCTATATTGGACCGTTGAGCCGAAGAGCTATGTACTTAGCAATCCGCAGTGAGAGACGAGAGCCTAAGGGCACTAGACGACAGGCCATGATCAGGAGGTAAGTAGATACCTTGCTCTGCTACCATTGGGTGCACCGACACCTTCTCAACCTTGAAGGAAGGACATCGACGACAGTATTTATGATTTGTGATTTCGTGAGTTGACTATCAGGTATCCGTCACTTTGGATTTCATTATTTTTGGGTGATTTAGTTCATGATTGAGTTTTGATAACCGAGTTTTATGATATTTGATTTCATGCCTAGGGCATGCATATGATTTGACTTATGCTTTCGGCATAGTTTTCATCCACTTTTAGTGTTTTGACTTACTTTTGTGCATGCCAATGCACAGGATGGTGAGATTTTATACCAAGGTATACCTGATTGGGATTTTGATTGAAATGTATTGTATACCGTCGATTTCGATTGTGATATTTGATATTTGTTTTCATGCACCTTGTGCACTTGATTTGGATTTTGCGCATACTTAAGGCGTTTGATGCGATTTAAGTGCACACTAGATGCACTAAATCGAGATTCTTCGTGCATATCAGATGCACCGGGTTCTGCTGTCAGGCACACACGTTGCCTTTGACAGGTGTTTGCGTGCACACCCATTGCACTCAGATTTTGTTTCCGTGCACATGTATGGCACATTCAAGGATTTCGATTTCCGTGCGTACCAGACATACATGGAATTCATATATATATATATATATATATTGGGATTGATTTCTTTTGGAGCCGTATATTTTATGATACTTGTTATTTGGTTTAGTACTGAGCAGGACTAATTAGAGGACAGTACCTGAGTATATTTTTGCATACATTGATAGTTATCGAAGGGATTTTCAAAGAGGCGCTATAGTCTCAGTATTTAACTACGTGTCCGAGATGATACGAAACATTTTATAAAGGAAACCCTTCTAAAATTGCTTTCAAAATGGCATGATGTGCATGTTAAACAAAGGATATATATAGTTATTTTTTTACAATAGACGTCTGCCACTGTGCAATGTTACGAACATCGCACGGCGATTTGAAAAAGGTTTGGCATGCATTGCTTCCAGATGTTTTAATGATGTATATCATGATGGTTTTCATATTGGATCTTGACATTGATGTCTTCCCCATGACTCCGATGATTGCGGGATGCTTGACGGAGTTTTGATTTTGAGTTATACACTCTTTTTCATGTGCATGCATTGCGCTACGATATATGTTTTATGTATTTATGATTTCGGAGCCCCGACGACTTGATTGATTTGCTGAAATGTTTTAGTATTTAGGAAAGTTTTAATTTAAATTCAGGGACCGAATTTCTTTAAGGGAGAAGATTTTAACGTTTTGAAAATCGTTTAGGTGAAATTTAGGAAAATCGGTAAAATAACGAGTGTTTTCCGTAAAAAATCAAGATATAAATACCTTTTAATATAAAATTAAATATACATATTCTAGCTATGTAATTGCTAGTATTTCGTGTTTATTATGCGACTGGTAAAATTTCTAGTTTACTGAAAAATTTTCCGAAATTAATTATTTTAATATTATTTTAAGCCGTCATTAATACATTTAATTAGGGAAAATTACAAATTTGAAATGGGTTAATACAAATTTTGTGCATCATGACACACTAAACTAACATGTAAAATATTGTTTTTGAAATGAAATGAAATTGTCAAACGGTTTTAGAAAATATCTAAGAAAAAGGCTTAAATGGTGAAAATAAGTTAAATGGAAATTTGGGGTATAACATTTATCATTTTCCTTCACCCCACACACACACCCAAACTCACACATCCCCACTTGCCATCATTGGCCGAGCCCATGGCAGCCCATTCCCCAAGTTTCCACTCAAAATGAGAAAAGAAAAACAATATGAAAAGAAAAGGAAATGAAAGAAAATAAATATATAGGTATGGGCTTGGTTGATTTGTCAATTCTTGACCTCACAACACCATATCCCACTCACCTCTCCCTTCCCTCTTTTCTGGTCGAGCCCCCCTCCCCAAACTGCAGCAGCCCCTCCCCCCCAAATCCATCTCTTTTCCATCAAAAAATTCATCAAACAACATAAAAAATCCAAACAAAATTCAAATCCAAGCCCTTCCCATTTTACCTTAGCCTATCTTGTATGGATCTTGGGGAAAATTTGGGATTTTGGAGGCTTAGTTCCATGTTGATCTCATGATTTGAAGGTATAATCTCAACCTTTTGTTAAATTGTTGTTTGGTTGCTTGAATCAAAACTTATTTAGTAAAAATCATAGTTCCAATTTCAAGTGTAAAAAATTAAAGTGAGGTTTTGTTCTGGAGTTAGGGTTGTGATCAATTGTGCATGGTTGTGTGATGTAGGCTAGCACCTTAAGACTTATTAAAACTAATCTAGTTGCTAATTACAAATTGTTACTTGTAAAATGTCCAAATTAAGCTTTTTAGCAAACTAGGTTTTTGTAAACTATGAAAAAATTAAGAGAAAAATCTAATTAGGTTATTCATGATATTATTAATATTTTAAATTGTTGTTTAATACTTTAGTTCATGCAAAACCAAACTTAATTGCTGAATTGTGAATTTTTGCTTTAAAAATGTTAAAAATTGGATTAGTGTGCAAACTAAAAATGTTGGTTTAATACATTAGTGTGATAAAATCTAGTAAATGTTTATGTGGCCTAATTAAGCTAATTAGTGAACATTGCGGCCGCTAGATTTTTTTAAATATCAAGTTTTGTACTAAAACTGTTAAAATTTTGCTTACTAAGTTTTCGGAAAAATAGCTTTTAAAGTGAGTTTGAGGTTTTTGTGAATTTCAACCTACTTCATATTAAAATTAGTGATTTGTGAGAACACGATTGGGGTGTTTGGGTTTTTATCGTTGGTTTGACGTTTGTACATCGACATCGAGGGTCGGTTTGGTTATTCTTGCATGCGTAGGCGATAGGTTTTGACCTATGTGTGATACGCGTGCCGATTTGGTTTTCGTATGCCGTTTCGATTTCGAATTGGGTTTTTATGCGATACGATACGTTGTGACATGTAGGTACCCCCATGTAGACTTCGAGACGATGAGCAAGCGCGTGGTGACGTCGGCACCAGCGAGCGAAGATCAGGTGAGTGGATATATATCTACGGGGGAAGTCGGGTGGATGGCGTATAGCACCCCCGCAGTTCGATGTATAGTATGTTATACATATATACTATATATTTATGATATCTATTTTGTGTGACATGGATGTTAATGATAGGGTTACATGTTCATGGATTAGTAGTGTTACTTGCGAAACCCTAGAGTAGTTGTTGCATCCATACACGCACACACACTTACATACATTCATTCTTTTACCTGTGCGTATATGGGGATATGTATATTTAGATATACACATGGGTATGGGAATATGTATATATATATATACGTATACATATACACAGATTATGAGGCTAGTACTTGGGATTGGAGATGAGTCGATGAGATTGGGCTTGAGGCTGTGAGATCGGTGATGTGACATGGTTCATATTTGAGTTACGACGTGATATGTTTAGCGGGTCCTTTAGGCGTGGTGTTTTCATACACACGCATGCATACATAGATGATATCAGTATAGTACTAGACGTAGATCAGTACCCCAGATCTTGAGTTTGATAAAGAGGATACCAGATGAATCATGTGATGAATGTTATATTTGACCCGTACCCAGATTTGGGAGGCCGTACGACAGATTTACCGTACGAGCTATATATTGATGATAGATCCGCACTCTTGATTCGAGAATGTCATATTATATAGGGTATCGTATGGGATACTATTGAGGCGGGATCACCGACTATTATACATATATATATATATATATATATATATATATATCGTCTCAGATTTAGGTAGTTTCCATACCCCTTCCGATTGGTTGTTAGTTAGACCAGTAGTTACCTACTAGATGTTGGACTTGACCCGAGTCATACCTATTTTCCAAAACTAACTAATCGTGGAGATTTTAAAGACATGTCAAGGGATACTACGGATATTTCAAAAGACGTACCTTTTCTAAAAAAAATCACCGTAGCCCTTATTTTCAAAACACCACGATTCGTACTATTTCAAACGGCAAATCAGTATAACACAGGTGTAGCGATGTAGATTCCTAATTGTTACGTTATCATTCATGTTCCGCATATTATTGTTGCAATTACTATTCATTGCCATATATCATGTTGTTATCGTCTCATTACATGTTTATTGTGTACTTAGTGATTATGAACCATGCTGTCAGGACACCGGCACCTTTACCGATGTTGCGTATGTTCCACATACACTTACTTGCTGGCTCACACACATCATCATCGGTAATTGCCATGTCACGTGCACTTTAGAAAATACTAATTCATTGACATAGCTTTCTAACTGATATTTGCTACATGTTATAGCTTTCATATGCTAGTTTAATTATTGCATGTTATCTGATGCATCCATATATTCATTGGTTATGCGGTATTATGGAGATTTATGCTGGTTTTCATTGTTGTTGACATGGTGACTTGATGATTTTTGGGTTCTTCTTGATATTTTCTGGATTTGGAAACCGCATGTGAAAGTTTTGTAAACTGATGAACCATTTTAAAGAGAAAAATGCGGTTTTCCTTGATATGTTGAGTATCATCCGCCATGGTGTTTTCTCGGTTCTGAGATATTTTCGAGACTCGATTCGAGGAGTTGGATGAACCGTCTCGGGTACATGGTAGACCCGGTATAGTACCCCGGGGCAAGAAGCTCGAGTTGTAGACGATGAGCCCGGCAGGGGCAGACTGCCTACCAGTGATTTTACCTGGCGCGTCGAATATCCGGAGGATACCGTTCGTGATCGTGTGATTGATGATATGGGCCGATCCGGATTGACGGAGCCCGAAGTATTGAGATATTAAGATTTGCGACACTGAGATATATAGATTTGATGATACAGGTCAGTACGGATAGCCGGAGCCTGAGATATTGAGACATTGAGGTTTATGTTTTGTGTTGATGCTTGACACGGATTTGATGTTGATTTCACTGATGATATCTCAATTTATATACATACAAAAATCTCATTAAATAAAGAAAAATAGTTCTTTGATTCATGATGTACTCTATTCTCATTATATGCATTGCACAACAATTTAGTGACATATTGTTACCTGACATTTGTACATCATATTCGTGGCATGTTGTTACATGAGGCATTGACACGAGTACTTGGTATTACACTTAGGGATAGATGTTTACCCTTACCATTATGTTATGTTTCAGGCCATATTGTTATTTTGAGGTTATTACTGATCGTATGACCTAGACTAGCGTCATGCATGCGATTTCTACTCGTAGATGTTTTCTACTAACGAGTTGGCAACTCACCCCCGTTGTGCCACAGTTCCTTGCAAGTTTTGCCGTACAGATTTCGTTCGGCTTGCTGGCACACTGTTCCTTCCGGGTGATTGCTTTGGTAGGTGGGTTTTTTGCAACAGGACCACCATTATTTATTTATTATTTCGGTTGTATCTAGAAACTCCATCAACCAGATTGTATATTTGATAAAGATAGAAGACTAGACTTGTTATTATTTCGACCTTAGAGTCACGCGTTGTATCATTATGGTTTTCATGCTGATTTTGGGTTTTCTTTTGAGTTTTGATCCTCGCCCTTCGGCGTTGTATATTATATTGCTTGCGTGGTTGTGACCGTCGATTGACGAAGAGCTAGCTCCCGCTTGGGGATGCCTTTTTATTTATTTCGTCTACTATTCATGTTGTATCCCGTTTGGGGCCAGTATTTACAAAGGAGACTCTGCCGAAATTTTCAGAAAATACTTGAGATTTTAAAAATACATACTTCGGCCTATATTGTTAAAACTACTTGCTTTAATTTGGTTTTTCCTTCACTCTACTGCTTCTTTGGTTTTGTTTTCTGGGTTTCGGCTTACTTAGATTACGTATGCCTCGAGACGTTTCATAGTTTAAGTGCCGGTCATGTTTCATACTTTTCGGGTCGTGACAGCATTAGATCGCTACCGAACACTACGCCTCGACTAATGATCGAAATACGTTGCACGAATACTAAGCACTACCAATCCGAAATGACGGAGGGCTATGGCTAGTTTTTGGCAAAAAATCATTAATGTAATGAACTTCATATCGTTGAAGGAATCCAATTGGTTTTACAAATATATAGTAGCGAAAACTTTTGCTAAACAGGTCACTCTTAGTGAAGGGATCTCGGCTCTTTCCTCATCGAATGAGGTGCTGGATATTCCTAACTGAATATCACGATACAAAACAAAAGGAAACGACTATAGTGAAGTTATTACGCTGACGCAAACTTTCGCTCAAGGGGTCACTCCCGATGAAGGGATCTCGGCCCTTCCCTCGTCGAATGAAGTGCAGACTATTCCTAATCCAATACCATTGTGCAAAGCAAAAGAAAACGTCTGTAATGTTAGTTTTAAAAACTTGGTTCCAACAACATAATATAGGTTTGTTTTATCCTTGCATTGATAAGAATCAATGCGGTCCCATTAATTAATCACACCAGAAAAGAACGAAAATATGATGTACGTATATGCCATCTGCCTTCGCCACTGGGCCCCGTCATCACCCGTTAAGTTACTTAACTAACGACAGAGCAGGGGCTGGACTAGCGCAGGTGTAAAACATATACAACATCTACTAGTATATATATAAATATATATAACAATCGTCCCCGGCATGATATAAAGCAACATCACAGAAGCAACAACATAGAATGGTGGATAATCCTAGAGCCCCGGGTTTCTCTTGAGCCGCAAATGAGACCCGATGTTCCCCTGTCGTGTGTATAGCCTGTGGAATGAAAACCTAGACCCCTATGAGTGCGACAAGTTACCCGCCAATCCCAGAAGCGAGGCAACCTTAATCAACAACGTGAATGGGCCACCGAACACTTCACAGGATCCGGTAACTTGGGCACCCCTCCGTGGGTCAACCTATTCCCCCTACGAGTGCGGCCAATAACCCACCAATTCTTGAGTAACGTCCCTTCTGTCTCAATGCCATGAGATGCGGACCCGTTTCCCTCTAGAACCCGACTATTCATGCACTCTACCGCGGGGTAATCCTAGTACAGAAAAGAAAATAATATACATGGGTGACATCTACCCCAACCCGGTCGTGCCCTAAAAAAATAATATACAAACTGGCAGAGACGGCAGTCCACATGTCGGACGCTCACCCCGCAATATCAAATGTACAAATAAAACTAAACAGTACTAACATTGCACCCAAGCTATCCACCACGATGACCCAACCACAATACAACACAACACTGAACATCAACGTGAATGTCACGTTCGCAAACTCGTCTAAAAGAACATATAGCAATTAGACGAGTTGTACCACTCGAATGACATTCACGGTCGCAGATAGTAATGCATGTACTATAAATATTTAAACAATGTTAAATTATCGACTTCGAAACACTCCGAATTTCCCCTGAAGAAACGATAACATAATATCCAAAATGGGCAAAACAAGCAATACCACTGAACCAATATTCCAGAGATTAGACCACACCAAAAATTTCAAGTCCAGACTCCACTAAAAAACCGGCCTAACCCATTTTTTCGCAACTCTCGCTTGGTCAAATCCGGTGGATGGGGCTCGTTTTTGTAGGGTGTTCTAGTTGTCATGAAAGTAGTCTTCTGAAATTGCTAAAAAAAATTTTAAGACTTTGAAAATCGACATAAACTGAAATGTGCAGTGTACTGTTTCGTGGTTGTTTCGGTTTCAATACTTTAACATTGTCTAAACTAGCTAGCTAAGGGTTGGCTCTGATGCCATGATGGGTTACGGCAGTGCCCCGGCTATCAAACCGTGGCCAAATGCGGAACAAAAATTTTCTAAACTGGCGCCACCATGACCCGATGCCTGGATCTACCCTAAACCCTAAACTAGAAAGCTAATAAAAGAGATAGGAATGGTTATACTGAGTTCATCCGTGTCCTTCGGTCTTCAACCATCTTAATAAGCTCCTAGTGGTCGTCTGGATCGAGTTTGGTTGCCGGTCTTCCTCCATCTACGATGATCCACCAAAGGAAAACGGTGGAAGCTTCAGCCTCGCCGAGCGAGGAAACCGATGCTTCAAGGTTGTTAGCAATGGAAAGTGGAGGTGTAGGAATGTGTCACTATAATTTTTCGCTCACCACAAATGCTCCTTGAGCAACTCAAGAAGGAGGAGGTGAAGAAAACATGTGGCATGAGCAACTAAAGAAATGTGCTAAGTTTTTTCTCCAAGTGAGAATGAATGAGTGAAGATAGAAAGTAAAGAAATCAAGTGGAGAAAAGAAATGAGCAATCCCCCATGTGTGATGGCAGCCCCCTCCTCTCTCAATCATGCACACACACTAAAGAAAAATATCTCATCTTAATTTACCAATAAACAAATGCATGCCATACTTCTTTACATGCTCAAACCCATGCTCATGCCAACTCACCGCTCCACCTCATTTCCATAATTGATTTTCTAAAAAGAAAATCAATAATGAGGTAGCCATCTTCTAGAAGCTATTCTGTATAAATACGGAATACTTCTCGGTACACGTAGCGAAATACATATACGCGTATTCGTACAAAAATACGAATAGCCAAGAGAGAAAATGAATAGTGAACAATAATATTAGAATACATATATATAAATAATATATATATAAATTATTAAATCAAAACCTGATTTAATAATCCGGTTTAATCCTACGTTGCTAGTATTATCAACAGTCCGACTAAAGTCTGTGTAGCCTGTAACATATTTAATCGGACACCTGTATGTACCAACATACGTCATCTACACCATATCGCCTGAACCGTGAAAACTCTTTGTGTGGGACTCTAAAGACTCGTCAATACGCTGGCAGCGGGTTTAACCACAAGCACATCAGCGGCACTAGCTGTACGTAACGGCTACCAAGGTATTGAGCAAAACAAAGGCCGACGACCAAACCCATCCAAACCCCTACTGAGCCTGACAGTGACAATATCCGTACAGTCCGGTATGTTCGTCTAAGAGTATCGCATATCGAGTTTAGGGGGTGGATAAAGTCAGACCCCTAACAACGTGACATTTAGTGTCGGCATGAAACCTATCACCACCTGAGAAACTATTGATTCTGGATCGGTAATTCTCGTCTGCCTTGGCCAAGGATTTCTAGTGATGGTCACCCGTGCACCGCGCGACATCAAATCCCAATACCGGGAGAGACAAATCCCCGACGATCCGATCACTGCCTCTATGTGGCTCGGGACTGTACCCAACTAAAACCTGTTTGCACGACTCTTTTGAGCCGTGGTAGGGTAGTAATCAAAGCACAGTGGGAACTCACATGAGACAAATGACGATCTCAGATCGACAGACTAACCTGTACACATGTCACCTGGGAACTGCTATCTGACAATAGGTATAATACCAACTAGTAGGTTCCCGGCGAGTCCGTCCAGCGTACTCATAACGCAATCAGCACCTATAAACTATCTTAGGTGAACAAACTAACACCAATGGCTTGTGAGTCCTGGCTACCGCCCCTCGTCGGAGTCTCGATCAGTATACACTAGTCTACACTGGAGTATCGATGCCCAGTCTCGATACTCCCACCACTAAGGACATTTAAGGATGTGCTTATAGACCCCCAGCTCCCACATATATGGTCACCATCGGAATGCTGGTAGTCAAGCAAGAATCCTATGGGCTCTATAAACATGTAATAGTGATGATAAAGACAAACCAGATAGCATACTATCATCTCGAGTAAGACTGTTCTACCGGTATAGGTCATCCCTCAATCATCATAATCACCTGCCTGCGACTACGATAATTGCCTTGATGGCACTATATCCAACAGTACTCGTAACCTAACGAGCACCTGCATATTATCTCCAGCACGATGTACTAATGGCTGTGGGACAGACCATCTCCTCTGCTGGGATGAGAAGCATATAAACTAGTCTACTCCGGAGTATCGATGCTCCATCTCAATAATCCTACGACTAGGGACCTGTATAAGGATGAGCTTGTAGATTTCCCAGCCCCCACTAGTGTGACTGCCATCACAACGCTGGTAATCAAGAAAAGATCCTAAGGGCTCTACTAATATGTATAAGCGATATGCTAAAAGAAACACATGCACATATTGAAGTAGAAACAAACCAAGTAGCATACTACCATTTTGAGCAAGACTGTCAATACAACTGTGAATATCCTAAGCTTTCGTTAAGTAATATACAAACCAGTATGATACAATAATTGCCTCTAGGGCATATACACTAACAATCTCCCACTTGCACTAGGGCCATGTATTGGCATAACGCAGACCTATCATCTCGATTAGCCTCTCGAACTGTGTCTGAGGGATGGCCTTCGTGAGTAGATCTTTAGTGTTGTTCTCCGTATCTACTCTCCTCATCTTGATCTCCTGGGATCAACGATCTCCCCGATCAGGTGGTGCCGCATCAAGATATGTCTGGATCTCTGATGGGACCTGCGTTCCTTCCCTAAAGCTATAGTGCCGTATGTTGTCACAATACTAAAGTATTGAACCAACAATGGAAGGAACCACCTGAAGTTCAATTACGAACTTCCTCATCCAGACTGCCTCTTTTGCGGCGTCTCATGCAACTAACTACTCTGTTTCCATCGTCGAGTCTGCAACGGTGTCCTGCTTGGTGCTCTTCCAACAGACCGCCCCTGCATTGAGGGTAAAGCTATAACCTGACATGGACTTGGAGTCATTCTTATCACTCTGGAAGCTGGAGTTAGCAAAGGCCTCGATCTGGAGGTTCTTTTCCGCCATACACCAGGAACATCTCCTTAGTCCTTCTCAGGCACTTGAGAATGTTCTTTACTACTTCCCAGTGCTTCTACCGTGGGTTTGACAGATACCAGCTTACCACGCTCAGTGCGTAAGCTACATCTGGTCTGGTACACAACATCGCATACATTATAGAGCCTACCGCAGAAGCGTAGGGTATAATCGACATGTGAGCCCTTTCCAAATCAGTCTTGGAAGACATTTCTTTGGAGAGGGTGATTCCATGACAAGCCGGAAGACTACCGCGATTAGAATCACCCATACTAAATTTTTTTAGTATGGTGTTGTTGTACCTTGACTGTAAAGGTCCCACCATCCACATTGATCTATCACGATAGATCTAGATCCCCAGAATGTAGTTGGTATCACCAAGGTCTTTCATGGAGAACCTCTGTGATAAGAGTCCTTTGACTGATTGTAGTATAGGAATGTCAATTCCTATCAAGAGAATGTCATCCACGTACTCAATGAGGAATTCCATAGTTCTTGCTACAATCTTACTATAAATGCATGGTTCATCTGGGTTTTTTATGAACTCGAATTCTTTGACTGTCTCAATAAAAACAAATGTTCCAACTCCGCGATCCCTGCTTTAGTCTATAAATGGACTGAAGCAATTTGCACAATGTCCCACTGCTCCCACTCTGATTAAAACCCTCTGGCTGATCTATATAGACGCACTCTTCTAAATTACCATTTAGAAAAGCCGCCTCTACGTCTATCTGCCGGATCTTAAAATCTTGGAAGGCAGCAATGGCAAGAAGGATCCGAATGGATTTGAACATAGAAACTGGAGAAAAGATTTCATCATTGTACAAATTAGGTCTTTGACGAAAACCTTTTACAACAATTCTAGCTTTATAGGTTTCAACCTATCCACCTACACCAAGCTTCTTTCTGAAGATCCATTTGCAGCCTATGGGTTTTACCCCTTCTGGAGCAATGTTCAAAATGCATACTTTATTGGTGTACAAGGACTCCATTTCGGTCCGTATTGCATCCAGCCATTTTACCGAGTCGCCGCTCTGAATGGCTTACTGGAAGCTAGTTGGCTCATCATTGTTAATGATGCAATCCTCTCGATCCCCGTCTATGAGAAAACCGTAGTATCTCTCTAGCGGATGAGACTGCCTACTAGTCCTATGGATTGGTGTAGGGATGTCCGGTTCTTTTGAAACCTCTGGTTCTACTATACTTTCAGTAATAGTTTGTAATTCTGGAATTTCTTCCAGTTCTATTGCGCTCCCACTATTTCCTTTTACAAAAAATTGATTTTCTAAAAAATGGGCATGACGAGGAACAAAAACCTTTTGTTCCTCTGCGTAATAGGAAAGATACCCCCATGAGTTCTTTGGGTATCCCACAAACTTACACATTACTGAGCATGCCTCGAGCTTGTCCGCATACTGCTTTTCAATAAAAGCTGGACATCCCTATATCTTTAGATACTGAAGATAGGGTTTCTTCCCACTCCATATCTGATATGGTATGGTAGACACAGTCTTGGTAGGAACCTTTTTCAAAAGATATGAAGCTGATTCAAATGCATAACTTCAGAAGGATCACGACAACTCAGCGTTACTCATCATGGAATGAACAATATGCAATAGGGTTCTATTCCGCCTTTCCTATACACCGTTGTGTTGTGGTGTGTATGGAGGAGTAAGCTGAGAGAGAATTCTATTCACTTTTAGGTAATCCAGGAACTCCGCAATTTAAGTATTCACCATGTCGATCAGATCTCAGTTTCTTGATACTTTTACATGTTTGTTTTTTCCAATTCATTCATATATTCCCGGAATTTTCAAAGGGTTCGGATTTATGCTTCATCAAAAAGACATGTCCATACCTAGAGAAATCATCCGTAAAAGTAATGAAATAGGAATACCCACTTCGTGCATCTGTAGATATTGGACTGCACACATCGCTGTGTATGAGTCCCAAGAGCTCGCTCGCTCTTACTCCGTGTCCAGTGAACGGAGTCTTTGTCATCTTTCCTATGAGACAAGATTAACAAGTTGCATAAGACTGATATTCGAACAGATCCAAATATCCCTCTCTATGTAACTTCGTCAACTGTGTTTCATTGATGTGACCCAGTCTATAATGCCTTAAGAGAGCCTTATTTAATTCTCGAGACTTTCTTTTAAGTGTGTTCTGGACATTTGAAAACCTGAGCTTGATTTAATATATATTGTCCTCTAGTGTACCTGACCCAATCAAACTTTGATTTAGATGGATGTGAACCACATCGCTTACAAACTAGACTTGGTGCACACAAACAGTTACGTAGAATCAATATCTGCCCACTTGTCAATTCTAGGTGATATACCCTACGGATACAACGTCCACGCTCATTCCGCTAACAACCCTGAGAGTCATATCACCTTCCCTGATAACTCTATGGTTTCTCAAAGCCTGTAATGAATTACAGATATAAGATCATGATCCGGTATCTAGTACCCAGGAAGTGGAGCTAATTGACAGACCATTTTCAATCACAAATACACCCGAAGTCGGAGCCACAACTTGTTTCGGATCCTGGATCCTGGCTTCCCAAGCCCTGCATCCCTTCTGCCAATGCCCTTTCCCGTAATAATAGGAACATCCCTCCTTTCCTACTGTTAACCAGGAAACTTTTGTCCTTCCCTTTTCTTCTACCTTATCGACACCGCCTATCGGCTTTGTGGAGGTCTTCTTCTTTTCACCCTTGGCATCCTCCATAGATCCAGAAGAGGAAGATTCCCCAATAAGCAGAGCGGGTGTCTCCCTGGTTTCCTTCAGGGTGTCTTCAACTGAAAGTATAACTTTCTTCCCCTGGGCGTAAGTAGGAGGTAGGGACTGTAGAATCAAGTGAGCATATGACTCGTTCTCCAACGTGGTCTCCAGGTCTGTGAGCTTTTTAATATATCTAATCATTGTAGGGACGTGGTCCCCTACAGATGATCCGACAGCCATCCTCTCTTAAAGCAATTCCTTCGAGGTATCATATCTTGCGATACGAGATTGCTCTCCATATAAAACATTGTTTTAGAGGAAGATGGAAACTAAGTCCATCATCTCGTGCTGCCTCTGGTATACACCATCAACTGAGGCCAACACGAGGCACTTGGCATTCGCATTGTCCTTTTCCCTTGTCTTACGGATATTAATATCTATGACGGTGGAAACTGGACCTGGGACGGCAAGGGCTTGAGTAGTAATGAGGTCTCCCAGCTTGTCATAGGAAATGGACATCTGGACAGACCTTTGCCATTCATTATAGTCAGATTCAGTCATTTTATTATCTAGATGTAATCTATGCCTGGTCACGGGGTCGCAGCAATTAGGAGAGAGAGAATAAAACACCTAGCATGATACTCTTGCTAGTTTAGATTGGTTTTTAATATATCTAAACAGGATGGCTCCCACTGTTCCTCAAATCCTTCCTCAAACCATAAAAGAATAATTAGTCAGGATTAATCTCACCGTACAATTCTTACTTAACCGTTCAGCCAGGCTAGTGTCGTTACTTCGAGGGAGGTTTTATGACGCTTTCACGAAGTTACATAATTAAATAACCTCTTTTCCCTGGAGGCGTACCCCGCTAACACTGTTCTAGACACCTACTTGGTTTATAGTATTGATCGTTAAGTGAAAAATCTCCCGAGGAGTAGCATATACTCACTGTAGGATCGAGATCCAAATATCATTGTATAATAATGCTGAAGGAATCCTACCAATATTATCACACTCCAAATGGTTTGCAACACTAGCAAGTTTCAATTTCCTTAGAAACTCCCGATATGGATTTTTTCCCCATGCTCTTATGATCTTGACTAAGGCCAACAAATCATAAGTCACATGTCAAGTTCTACCCGTCAGGTCCAGGTTAATTTGAACCCACCCGTACATACCCTTGACTAAGGCCAACAAAGTAGTACGACTGTACCAAAAAAACGCATCTATCTATGCAACATATGAATACCCAGCAGCTACTAATCACTATGCCTTGACTAAGGCCAACAAACATAGCTTGAATACTATTGAATATCCATATGAAATGACGGAGGGCTACGAATGGTTTTGGCGAAACCGTGAACGTAGTGAACATGATATAATCGAAGGAACCTGATAGCTTTTAAAAGGAGTGATTTAAGCTCCGCATTTTAAAGTCTGCTGTTTTAAAATAACCGAGTGGTTTTAAAATTTGTTCCAACGATTCATCTTTGGTTTGTTTGCTTTGCATTAATTTAATGCAGTCCCATCAATTAACCTACCATTGCAGAAAACAACGAAAATACAACGTACGCTTATGCCATCCATATTCGCCACGGGGCCCCTGTTGGGTTCATAAGCACAACAACAAGATTTCGGGTGGTATCGTCCATGCCAAATTAAAATTTTGCTATGATTAAAAGAACCCTAATCTAGTTCTTTAACTAGAGATTCATACGGAAATGAAAAGGAAACAACTTTACTTCTAAGTGATTAGGGATTACAACCTTTGTAGTCCTCTCCTTCACTTCTATAGCTCCAAGTTGTGGTCCCTTCCCTGCAATCATCGAGCTCCCGGACTCTTGAGAGGCTCCATACGGTGTATGATGTATGCTTGCTTGAAGTCTTCAAAATCCAAGATGATCTACTTTGAGGAAACACAAACTCAAGCTATGACTTCACTAATGTGGAATTAATGAAGCTAACACCCTAATCTAAATGGCTAGTATAGAAGAGGATGCTGAAGTAGGAATTTTGCTCACTTTAGTATTTAATTTCTCACAATATTTCTTCTCTTTCTCAAGATCTAGAGAGCAAGAATGAGATGAATGAAGAAAATGAAGTGAATGAGATGAGTTTAGAAATGCAACCTTGGATTAGTTTATGTCATGGATAACACATGCAGGGAATAAACCATGGCTAGTGATTAGGGTTAGGTTAATAAATATCTTTAAAAAATATCAAAATTGGTGGACTTAGTCAACATAAAATATCTTTAGCTAAAAATCCACACAGTTTTGAATTATCAAGAATAAATATAAATCCCACCATTATCACAAATCATGGTGTGATTCTCATATACCCAAGTTGCATGTATAACCTAGCATGTTACAATTATACATATTACGTAAATATAATTTTGTAACAAAAGAAAAGAATACATTAAACATATATCACATATATTTTAAATGTATCCAAATGTGAGAAAATGAAATACTTAAGTGAGCATATATTAGTTAATGTAATTTAATATATCAAATATATAATTATACATTAAATTATTATATCAATACTTGATTTAATAATCCGGCTATATCATATATAACCGACTAATATAAAATGTATCATTTCATCGAATCAACACTTGATCCGATGACCCGGTTATATCATATATAACCGGCCGATATCACATATCGCGAGAATAGAATACGGCATCACATATACGTATCAATCTCCGTCCCGCACATATCACATATGTGCTCCTACTCTGTTTCGCCTGAGCCAGGAAACCTCTGTGTAGGGCTCTTAAGACTCGTTAATACGCCTGCAGTAGGTGATGATCATATCAAACAGCCACAAGCCGCAAGCGGTCAGCTAAACGTAACGACCACCCAGGTATTGAGCGACCAAAAGATCAACAAGCAAGGCTGTACATACTCCTACGAATGCAATCAGTAATACTACCATACAGCACGGTCCTTTCGTCTAATATGTCGCATATCCAGTCTAAGGGTGGTAAACGTCAGACCCTAGTAATCGATAAGCCGTTCCGATGTGAGGCTCATAACGGGTCAAGAAACTACTGATAACACTTACCAGTAGATCTCTATATCAGCCCTGGTTAGGGACTTCCTGTTATAGCCAATCGAGCACAGCGGAACATCAATCCCCAATACCGGGAGAGACGAAATCCCTCCTATCGCACATTGCCTCCATGTTATTTGGGACTGTACAAAAAAGCCACCGTTTTGAACGTTCTCATGAACGTGGTAAGGTGGAAATCAAAGCACAGTGGGAATCACACAAGACTTTATGACGATCTCGGGTCTACAAACTAACCTGTACCAGTGTCATCAGAGAACTGCTATCTGACGATAGGTATAATACAATCTAGGAGTTCTCGGCGAGTCCGTTCAGTGTACCCAGTCTCCATTGAGCACCTGTATACCATTTTTGATGTCAAACACCAGTAGATGTGGGATCATCCATCGCCCATCATATAGTCAAGAGACGTATACGCTAGTCTACTCTGGAGTATCGATGCCCTGTCTCGATACACCCACGACTAGGAACAATTATAGGATGTACTTGTGGACTACCCTGGCCCCACTAGTATGATATCCATCATAGTCCTCGTAGTCAAGTACACATCCTAAGGGCTTTATCAACATGTGAGAGCAAGACTGTAACACAATACAAATCAACATGTTAAGATAAAGAGCAACCAGATAGCATACTATCATATCGAGCAAGAAATTCCTCTCTATATATGTCCAAGCATCCACTATAATATACATCTAATGTAAAATAATGGCCTCTAGGACATATACATAACTAACAATCTCCCACTTGCACTAAGGCCAGCTGTTGTAGTACCTCATACCTAACATCTCGAAGAGTCTCTCAAATTGTATCTGGGGTATGTCCTTCGTGAGTGGATCCGCAATGTTGTCATTCATGTCAACTCTCCTGATCTCAATCTCCCGGCGATCGAATATCTCCTGGATTAGGTGATACTGCCTCATAATATGCATGGATCTCTGATGGGACCTGGGTTCCTTGGCCAAAGCCACAGCTCTATTGTTATCAAAATACAAAGGTATTGGATGCTCAATGGACGGAACCACTCCAAGTTCGTTTATGAACTTCTTCATCCAGACAGCCTCTTTGGCAGCATCGTTGGCAACGATGTATTCAGCCTTTATCGTCGAGTCTGCCACGGTTTCCTGTTTGGAACTATTCCAACAAACCGCCCCTCCATTGAAGGTAAAGACAAATCCCGAGTATGACTTAGAGTCATCCTTATCACTTTGGAAGCTCGAATCGGTAAAGGACTCCACTTGGTGTTCGCCGTTACCATACACCAAGAACATCTCTTTAGTCCTTCTCATGTACTTGAGAATGTTCTTCACAGCTGTCGAGTGACTCTATCCTGGATCTGCTTGATACCTACTCACTACACTTAGTGAGTATGCTACATCGGGTCTAGTACATAGCATCGTGTATATGATAGAGCTTACTGCCGAAGAATAGGGTATCCCTTGCATGCGAGCTATTTCCAAATTAGTCTTAGAAGACATCTCTTTGGAAAGAGTGAGTCCAGAGATCGTGGGTAAATTCCAACGCTTGGATTCTTCCATACTAAACTTTTTTAGTATGGTGTCAATGTACCTGGATTGGGACAATCCCAGTATCCGTTTAGATCTATCTATATAGATCTTAATCCCTAAGATCCAAGAGGCATCACCTAGATCTTTCATTGAGAATCTTTGTGATAAGAAAAGCTTGACCGAGTGCAGTATAGGAACATCATTTCCTATCAAGAGTATATCATCCACGTACAATACGAGTAAGGCAACCTTACTCTCTGCCACCTTCTTGTATATACAAGGTTCATCTACATTCTTGATGAAGTCAAACTCTTTGACTACCACATCAAACAGATGTTCCAACTCCACGATGCCTGCTTTAACCCGTAGATGGATTTAAGAAGCTTGCACACCTTTCGGCTGCTCCCACTGTCTACGAAGCCCTCTGGCTAAGTCATGTACACACACTTTTCTAAATCACTATTTAGAAAGGTGGTCTTAACATCCATTTGCCAGATTTCGTAGTCATGGTATGCAGCAATGGCAAGGAAGATCCGGATGGACTTAAGCATAGCCACTGGAGAAAACCTTTTGCAACAAGTCTAGCCTTGAAAGTCTCAACTTTTCCATCTACACCAAGTTTCTTCTTAAAGATCCATTTGCTCCTAATGGGTTTTACCCCTTCAGGAGCAACTTCCAAAGTCTATACTTTGTTAGTGTACATGGATTCCATCTTAGATCGCATTGCATCAAGCCATTTCACAGAGTTCCCACTCGTGATGGCCTACTCGAAGCTAGTCGGGTCATCATCTTCTATGATACAGTCCTCGCACCCACCATCAATGAGAAAACCATAGTATCTCTCAGGTAGATGGGAAACCCTACTAGATCGGCGGAGAGGCCGGGGTTCGTCGGGAACTACTGAATCCTCTGGTTCTACCAAATCCTCTATCGTAGTTTGTATAGATGAAACTTCTTCCAGTTCTACCTCCTCGCCACTAATTTCCTTTGCAAGAAATTCCTTTTCTAAAAAGGTGGTATGTCGAGAAACAAACACTTTTTGTTCCTCGGTGTGGTAGAAGATATACCCTTATGAGTTTTTGGGATATCCTACAAACTTGCACAGAATAGACCTTGCCTCGAGTTTGTCCGGATTGTTCCTATTGACATAGACCGGACAACCCCATATCTTAACATAATTAAGACATGGACTCTTCCCCTTCCATATCTCAAATGGAGTGGTAGGCACTGATTTGGTAAGGACCATATTCAATAGGTGTATGGCTGTCTCAAGCGTACATCCCCAAAAGAAAATAGGCAACTCAGCAGTACTCATCATAGAGCGCACCATATCTAATAGGGTGCGATTCCTCCGTTCCGATACACCGTTGTGCTGTGGTGTATATGGAGGTATAAGCTTAGAGAGAATCCCATTCTCTTTTAGATAGTCCCGGAACTCATTGCTCAAGTATTCTCCTCCTCGATCAGATCGAAAGATCTTAATACTTTTACCCGTTTGGTTCTCGACTTTGTTCTTATATTCTTTGAATTTCTCAAAAGCTTCACACTTGTGTTTCAACAGGAACACATGTCCGTATCTTGAGAGATCGTCAGTGAATGTAATAAAGAATGAAGAACCATTCCTAGCATGTATAGACATGGGACCGCATACATCACTATGTATCAGTCCCAAGAGTTCCGTAAATCTTTCTCCGTTTCCACTAAACGGAGTTTTGGTCATCTTACCTTTGAGACATGAATGGCAAGTTTCATAAGATGATAATTCGAACCAATTCAAATATCAATCTTTATGTAATATAGCTAGTCGTGTCACATTGATATGACCTAGTCTACAATGCCACAAGAAGGATTCGTTCATTTCTGAACTCTTCCTCTTGTGTGTGTTTTGTACAATAAGAACTGTGGTTTGATTTAGAACGTATATGGAATTATCTAACGAGCCTGATCCAATCAACTTTTGATTCAGGAAGATGTTCATAACAATATCCTATAGTACAAAATTATATCCTTCTTTACTTAAAAAAGAAACTGATATATGATAGCACATCAGGGTCGGAATGTAATAGCATTCGTTCAGAATCAATGTATTACCATTTGGTAATACAAGGCGATATTCGCCAACTGCTTTGGCTGCAACATTTGCACCATTCCATACTCTTATGGAATGATCACCCTCTCCCAGTTCTCTACCTTTCATTAGCCCATGTAACATATTACATATGTGGGATCCCGATCCGGTATCTAATACCCAGGACGTAGAGTGAACTGAAAAACAGTTCTCGATTACTAACACACCCGAAGAAGATGCATCAACATGCTTATTCTTCGTTTGGGCGGTGTGGGAATCCGGATATGTCCCTATTTCCTGCTCAGTCTTATAACAATTATAAGAAAGAATATAACCAACGTTCCCCTGCTAAGTATAACAAGCGGGTTCGGTCAATACATCCATATTATTATCTTTATTAAGGCCTGCCATGGTCGGTACCTGGAGAGAGAGAGAAGAAAAACACTTTAGCGTATGCTCTTGCATGATTAGATTGGTTATTATCTTATCTAATCAGTATGGCTCGGACCGGTTTTATCAAATCGTCCTTCAAACCCTAAATGGTAAGACTAGCCGGGATTAATTACAAAGTTCGCCAATCTTTCAGGCAGGCCAGTGTTGATACTTTGAGTGTAACATTCTGGAAAATTATAAATATTAATTTATAATTTTAAATATAAAAATAACGAGTTTATAAAAGTGATATCACATACAACTTTTGGGTATCGGAATAATATCCGTAAAAATGTAGGTATTTTGCTATATACAAAGAAAGGTGTGCGATATCATAAAAATGATATATTTTATTATTTTAACATGATATTGAATTTTACATTAAGCTAATGACATTTAAGTGATAGATTAAATCATTTCATATCTTTCATTTCATAAGGATTTAAATTGTAACATGATATAAGATTTCATATTAAGATAAGAATATTTAAGTGTCGTGACAAGTATTTCATTTTAAGCATGAATGTAGATTTTACATGAAAAGGGTTTTCTTTCTTTTGTTGTTTTAATTATTTGGAAATGGTTGACATATCATAACCTAGACTAAACCCTCACATACAACTCACCTCACCTATGGTCACAATCCTCCACCTCCTTCTTCAAGTTTAATATCTCCTCCTGGCATGAATGCACCATGCTTCCTTATAGTGACACCTCCTCTTTCCTCCATGCTGTTAGTGTATATGCCCTAGAGGCCATTACTGTATCATACTAGTTTGTATATTACTTAATAGAAGTTTGGGATATTCAAAGTTGTATAGACAATCCTGCTCAAAATGGTAGTATGCTACTTTGTTTGTTTCTACTTTAAAATGTGCATGTATTTCTTTTAGCATATCGCTTATACATATTAGTGGAGCACTTAGGATCATTGCTTGATTACCAGCGTTGTGATGGCAGTCACACTTGTAGGGGCTGGGTAATCTACAAGCACATCCTTATACAGGTCCCTAGTCGTAGGACTATCGAGACGGGGCATCGATTGTCCGGAGTAGACTAGCGTATGCGCTTCTCATCCTAACAGGGGAGATAGTCTGTCCCACAGCCATTAGTACGTCGTACTGGAGATAGTATGCGGGTGCTCGTTAGATTGCGAGTACACTGAACAAGACTCGTCGGGAACTGTTGGTTGGTACTATACCTATTGTCAGATAACAGTTCCCAGGTGACAGGAGTACAGCTTAGTCCGTCGACTTGACACTGCTACTTCGCTTCGAGTGTGTTCCCACTGTACTTTGATTACTACCCTACCACGGCTCAAAGGAGTCGTGCAAACAGGTAGTAGTTGGGTGCAGTCCCGAAGCACTTGGAGGCAGTAGCGGCTAGATAGGATCCGTCTCTCCCGGTATTGGGGGTTGATATCGCACTGTGTCTAGGAGAGCCATTACACAAAGTCCCTGGACAGAGCAAGCGAGAATTACTGGTAGTGTTTCCAGTAGTTTTTCAGGGTGTTCTGGGCTACACTCCGGCATGACTCGTACCGCTTTTAAGGGTCTGACGTTTACCACCCCTCTAGGCCTGACATGCGATACTCTCAGACGAACAGACCGCACTCTACGGAGATTATCACATTCAGGCTCAGTAGGAGTTCGGATGGGTTCACCTCATCGGTTTTCTTACCGGCATCTACCTGGGGACTGTTACGTACAACTAGTACCGCTTGCGGCCTGTGGTTAAACCCACTGCAAGCATAGTGTTGAGTCTTTAGAGTCCCATACAGAGGGTTGTTCGCCTTTGGGAAAAACAGAGTAGAGGTCGCATGGTTTTGTGACAGGGTTCGTTAACATACGCGCACTTGTGCACGTTTGGTGTCCGGGCAGTTTTTACTAGCGGGCTTTGGTTTAAGCCAGATCCTAGTATTTGTTTTGTGATTGGTTTTGTCTCATTGTATTCGTGTTCCTCGGAACACGGATGCGGGTGTGTATGCACAGTTGACAGAGGCAGAGGAATCTCATTAGGGTTTTTGACAGTTGACATTTTCTAAACCCTAATGAGAATAAGAAATATGATTAATAATATTAATTAAGGATAATTGTGCCGTGGTTAGGTTTTGGTTGACCATTTGACTATGGTTGATCATTTGACTCTTGTTGACCATTTGACCATGATCATTTCTTTTGCAAGATGCTTCTTGATTCTTGCAAATTGTATTAAATGTGAAATGATAATGGTCATTTCAACTAACCATCACAATTTTCTTTACTTATTATTATTATTATTCTCATATGAGAGGATGGTGGTTATTCTTGCTCATTCTCTCTGATGCAAATCTCTCCCTCTTCCTCTCTCAAAGCTCTCTTCTTTCATGTGTTGAAAACCATGAGCTTTGTGAGATAAAACCATCAAGACATCTCTCTACTCATTCTAGGGTTCTTAGTTTAGCAAGCCAAGCACTCTAGTTACCTCTTGGTGGAGGTAGGAGCTCAAGGTAGAGGCCTTCGGGTGGATCTTTCCTCGGCAAAGAGAAGACGAAGACGAGGAGCCGTCTACAACACTCCAAAGAGCAAGCAAGAAGGAGGACCACAACAAGAAGAGAAGGAATTCAAGATCTAGGTATAACCATCTAACATAGTAGCTAGAACTTGTAGTTTGTTTGTTAGTTTTTGTTTAGCAAAGATCCTCTAATTTTAGTCCATGTTACCTTGTGTTAAAAATCTGTTTTTTACCTATTCCGCCTCCCCGTAAGAACCGAGGTGGGTAACGTGGACTTACAGTGGTATCACAGCCTAGCTAAACAACAACTAACATGTTAGCAAAGTGTTTAGAACTTCTATCCGGAAAAAATCGCAAAATCCATCAAAAATCTTGTATTTTCTGTCGATTTTTTAAGCAAGCCTAAAAATATTTTAAGTGACATGAAAAATACAAGCAGGCTTTTTTGAGAAATCAGTAGAAATTTGGGTGCCTGAGTCGCTCAGAAGACCGCGGATCCGCGGCCGATCCAAGTGATCCGCCGCGGATCCGCGGCCAAATCAACTCGGTTGCGCACCAAATTTCTTCTGGGGTTCTCTGTGTTTGTTTTGTGACTTTTAAGATGATTTGTTTCTGCCCATATTCTTCAGAGAACAGTATTGTATTTGGTGTAGTTTCAAATTGGAATATTGATCGAAATTCTATAAACTTTAGCTAATTGGTTTTATCTGTAATGTGATATATGTACTGAACGTCGACTAATCGCTATACATCGATTAGTGGGAGTTATGCATATCTATAATCTGTGATGTTGGATTGTGTATATGAATTTGTTGGATTGTCGCGGATGAATAGCCGGGGTTGTGAGATGAGAGTTTCTTTATCTTTCATTTGATGTAAATTGTAAATTGATGTAATATTATTTTTATGGCCGCGTATCCGGGTTGAGGTTGTAGCCGCCATTGTATATTATTTCTTTTAGTGTTTTTGCTCCTAGGATAGACCCAAGGAGGGGTGCACAAACTACCGGGTACTTTGAAGTGTCGAGTGGCCTACTCACTTTGTTGAGGGAGGTTGCTTCACTTCGGGTACTTGGCGGGTAGTTTGCCTCACCCATAGGGGTCTAGGGTGGGGTTGGGCTATTTATCGCGACCGTGTAATCCGTCTTTCGTTGCAGGCTCGAACGAAATGCGGATTCCTAGCATATCCAATGTGTTCATCTGTGTTCTGGAATGGCTATCATTGCATCTGATGAATGTATATATCTATATATGATATCTAGTAGGTGTTGCTTATGCTTTGCATCCGCGCTAGTCCAGCCCCCGCTCTGTCGTTAGTTAAGTAACCTAACGGGTGATAACGGGGCCCAGTGGCGAATGCGGATGGCATAAGCGTACGTCATATTTTCGTTGTTTTCTGCAATGGTAGGATTTATTGATGGGACGCATTAAATTAATGCAAAGAAAACAAACCATAGTTAAATCGTTGGAACAACTTCAAAACCACTCGTTTTTTTTCAAAACAGAAAAACTTTTAAAAACGTGGAGCTTAAACCACTCCTTTTAAAAGATATCAGGTTCCTTCGATTATATCATGTTCACTACGTTCACGGTTTCGCCAAAACCATTCGTAGCCTCCGACATTTCAGTTAAATATTCAGTAGTATTCAAGCTATGTATTTTGACCTTCGCCAAAGCATAGTGATTGGTAGCTGCTGAATATTTATCTGTAGCATCGATAGATGCGTCGGTTTGGGACAGTCGTACTACTATTTTGGCCTTCGACAAGGGTATGTAAGGATGGGTTCAAATTAACCTGGATAATGACGGGTAGAACTTGGCATGTGACTTATGATATGTTGGCCTTTGTCAAGGTCATAAGAGCATGGGGAAAAAATCCACATCGGAAGTTTCTAAGGAAATTGAAACTTGCTAGTGCTGCATACCATTTGGAGTTTGATAATGTTGGTAGGATTCCTTCAGCATTATCGCACAATGATATTTGGATCCCGATCCTACTGTGAGTATCCGCTACTCCTCGGGAGACTTTTCACTTAACGATCAATGCTATAAACCAAGTAGGTGTCTAGAAAGGTGTTAGCGGGGCTACGCCCACAGGGAAAAGAGGTTATTTAATTAAGGAACTTCGCGAAAGCGTCGTAAAACCTCCTTCGAAGTACCGACACCAGCCTGGCTGAACGGTTAAGCAAGTATTGTACGGTGAGATCAATCCCGACTAATTCTTCTTTTATGGTTTGAGGAAGGATTCGAGAAACAGTGGGAGCCATCCTGTTTAGATAAACTAAAAACTAATCTAAACTTGCAAGAGTATCATGCTAAGTGTTTTCTTCTCTCTCTCTTAATTGGAGCGACCCAGTGACCGGACATAGGTTACATCTAGATAATAAAATGACTGAATCTGACTGTTATGACTGGCAAAGGTCTGTCCATATATCCATTACCCATGACAAGCAGGGACACCTCCTAACTAATCAAACCCCTGCCGTCTCAGGACCAGTTTCCCCTGTCACGGATATTGATATCCGTAAGACATCGGAAAAAGACTGTGCGAATGCCAAGTGCCTCGTGTTAGCCTCAGTTGATGGTGCATACCAGAGGCAGTACGAGAAGATGGACTTAGCTTCTGTCTTCCTCCATAATAAAGATTTATATGGAGAGCAATCTCGTATCGTAAGATATGAGACCTCGAACGAATTGCTTCAAGCGAGGTTGGCTTTCGGGTCATCTGTAGGGGACAACGTCCTTACAGAGACTAGCTATTTTGATGAGCTCACGGACCTGAAGACCACGTTGAAGAACGGGTCAAATACTGATTTGATTCTACAGTCTCTGCCCTTTAATTATACCCTGAAGGAATCCAGGGTAGAAGAAGGAAAGGGAAGGGCAAAAACATCGGGACTGGAAGTAGTAAAGGAGGGACGTTCCTATTGTTACGAGAAAGGACATTGGCAGAAGGATTGTAGGGCTAGCAAAGCCAGTTGCCATGATTCGAAGCATGTTGTGGCTTCGGCTTCGGGTGTGTTTGTAAAAGAAAACTGTATGTCAATTAAACCTACTTCCTGGGTATTGGATACCGGATCAGGATCTCATATCTGTAATTCATTACAGGCTCTGAGAAACTGTAGAGTTATCAGGATAGGTGATATGACTCTCAGGGTTGCTAACGGAATGAGCATGGACTCTGAATCCGTAGGGGAATATCACCTTGGATTAACAAGTGGGCAGATATTGATTCTGCGTAACCGTTTGTATGTACCTAGTATGGCTTGTAATATCATATCTGTATCCATACTTTCTAAGGAAGGATATGATTTTACTTTTGTAAGCGATGTGGTCCACATCCACCTAAATCAAGTTCTGATTGGGTCAGGTACATTAGAAAACGGAATATACGTATTGAATCAAGCTCAAGTTTTCAGTGGCCAGAACACACTTAAAAGAAAGTCTCCGGACACAAATCAGGCTTTCTTATGGCATTGTAGACTGGGTCACATTAATGAGACACGGTTAACAAAGTTACATAAAGAGGGATACTTGAATCCGTTCGAGTATCAGTCTTATGCTACTTGTAAATCTTGTCTCATGGGAAAGATGACAAAAACTCCGTTCACTAGACACGGAGTAAGAGCGAGCGAGCTCTTGGAACTCATACACAGTGACGTGTGTGGTCCAATGTCTACACATGCGCGAAGTGGTTATTCATACTTCATTACTTTTATGGATTATTTGTCCAAGTATGGACATGTCTTCTTGATGAAGCATAAATCCGAGGCCTTTGAGAAATTTCGGGAATACAAGAATGAAGTTGAAAAACAAACTGGCAAAAGTATCAAGACACTGAGATATGATCGAGGTGGTGAATACTTAAGTGCCGAGTTTCTGGACTACCTAAAAGAGAATGGAATTCTCTCTCAGCTTACTCCTCCATACACACCAAAACACAACGGTGTATCTGAAAGGCGGAATCGAACCTTATTGGATATGGTTCATTGCATGATGAGTAATGCTGAGTTACCGCGATATTTCTGGGGTTATATACTAGAATTAGCTGCATATCTTTTGAACAAGGTTCCCTCCAAGACTGTGCCTACCACACCATATCAGATGTGGTGTGGGAAGAAACCCTATCTTCAATATCTGAAGATATGGGGATGTCCAGCTTTTGTTAAAAAGCAGCATGCGGACAAACTCAAGGCATGCTCAGTACTGTGTAAGTTTGTGGGATACCCAAAGAACTCCAGGGGTATCTTTTCTACTACGCAGAGGAACAAAAGGTTTTTGTTTCTCGTCATGCCCACTTTCTGGAACATCAGTTTTTAGTAAAAGAAACATGTGGCAGCCCAGTAGAACTAGAACAAATTCTAGAACCACAAGCTATTACTGAAAGCTTGGTAGAACCAGAAATTTCAAGAGAACCGGACATCCCAGCGCCACTCCGCAGGAGTAGTAGGCAGTCTCATCCGCCCTAGAGATATTACGGTTTTCTCATAGACGGGGATTGAGAGGATTGCGTCATTGAAAATGATGAGCCTACTAGCTTCCAGCAAGCCATTCAGAGCAGTGACTCAGTAAAATGGCTGGATGCAATGCGGACCGAGATGGAGTCCATGTACACCAACAATGTTTGGACTTTGGACATTGCTCCAGAAAGGGTAAAACCCGTAGGCTGCAAATGGATCTTCAGAAAGAAGATTGGTGTAGATGGGCAGGTTGAAACCTATAAAGCTAGACTTGTAGCAAAGCGTTTTCATCAAAGACCTGGTTTAGACTATGACGAAACCTTTTCTCCAGTGGCTATGCTCAAATCCATTCGGATCCTTCTTGCCATTGCTGCCTTCTACGATTATGAGATCTGGAAGATAGACGTAAAGACGGTTTTTCTAAATGGAAATTTGGAAGAGTGCGTCAATATGGATCAGCCGAAGGGTTTCATTCAGAGTGGGAGCAGCGGTAAAGTGTAAAAGTTGCTTAACTCCATTTATGGACTGAAGCAGGTATCGCGGAGTTAGAACATCTGCTCTTATGATACTGTCAAAGAATTTGACTTTATCAAAAATCCGGATGAACCATGCATTTACACTAAGATTGTAGGGAGAACTGTGGTATTCCTCGTCTTGTACGTGGATGACATTCTCCTAATAGGAAATGACATTCCTATGCTACAGTCAGTCAAAGGATTCTTGTCACAGAGGTTCTCCATGAAGGACTTGGGCGATGCCAACTATATTCTGGGGATCCAGATCTATCGTGATAGATCTAAAAGAATGTTGGGACTTTCGCAGTCCAGGTACATCGACACCATACAAAAACGATTCTGTATGGAAGATTCAAAGCGCGGTAATCTGCCGGCTTGTCACGGAATCTCCCTCTCCAAAGATATGTCTCCCAAGACTGATTTGGAAAGTGCTCGCATGTCATCTATACCCTACGCAACTGCGGTAGGCTCTATAATGTATGCGATGTTGTGTACTAGACCAGATGTAGCATACGCATTAAGCGTTGTAAGCCGGTATCAGTCGGACCCAGGGGAGAAACATTGGATAGCAGTAAAGAACATTCTCAAATACCTGAGAAGGACTAAGGAGATATTCTTAGTGTATGGCGGAAAAGACCTCCAGATTGAGGCCTTTGCTGACTCCAGCTTCCAGAGTGACAATGAGGACTCCAAGGTCGGGTTATGTCTTTACCCTCAATGGAGGGGAGGTTTGCTGGAAGAGCTCCAAGCAGAAACCGTTGCTGACTCAACTATAGAAGCGGAGTACATAGCTGCTTGCGATGCCGCAAAAGAAGCTGTCTGGATGAAGAAGTTCCTTGCGGAGCATCAGGTGGTTCCTCCCATTATTGATCCAATACCGCTGTATTGTGACAACAATGGCGCTATAGCTTTAGCGAAGGAACCCAGGTCCTATCAAAAGTCCAAACACATTTTGAGGCGGTACCATCTGATCGGGGAGATCATAGATCGCCGGGAGATCGAGGTGAAGAGAGTAGATTCGAAGAATAACACTGCAGATCCATTCACGAAGGCCATACCCTAGACTCAGTTCGAGCGGCTGATCGAGATGATAGGTCTCTGATACGCCAGTACATGGCCCTAGTGCAAGTGGGAGATTGTTAGTGTATATGCCCTAGAGGCCATTACTGTATGATGCTAGTTTGTATATTACTTAATGGAAGCTTGGGATATTCACAGTTGTATAGACAATCTTGCTCAAAATGGTAGTATGCTACTTGGTTTGTTTCTACTTTAAAATGTGCATGTGTTTCTTTTAGCATATCGCTTATAAATATTAATGGAGCCCTTAGGATCTTTGCTTGATTACCAGCGTTGTGATGGCAGTCACACTTGTGGGGGCTGGGTAATTTTTAAGCACATCCTTATACAGGTCCCTAGTCGTAGGATTATCGAGACGGGGCATCGATTGTCCGGAGTAGACTAGCGTATGCGCTTCTTATCCCAGCAGGGGAGATGGTCTGTCGCACAGCCATTAGTACGTCATACTGGAGATAGTATGCGGGTGTTCGTTAGGTTACGAGTACACTGGACAGGACTCGTTGGGAACTATTAGTTGGTACTATACCTATCGTCAGATAACAGTTCCCAGGTGACAGGAGTACAGCTTAGTCCGTCGACTTGACACTGCTACTTCGTCTCGAGTGTGTTCCTACTGTACTTTGAATACTACCCTACCACGGCTCAAAAGAGTCGTGCAAAAAGGTAGTAGTTGGGTGCAGTCCCGAAGAATTTGGAGGCAGTAGCAGTTAGATAGGATTCGTCTCTACCAGTATTGGGAGTTGATATCGCGCTGTATCTAGGAGAGCCATTACACAAAGTCCCTGGCCAGGGCAAGCGAGAATTACTGGTAGTGTTTCCAGTAGTTTCTCAGGGTGTTCTGGGCTACACTCCGGAATGACTTGTACCACTATTAAGAGTCTGACTTTTACCGCCCCCCTAGGCCCGACATGCGATACTCTCAGACGAACAGACCGGACTGTACGGAGATTGTCATATTCTGGCTCAGTAGGAGTTCGGATGGGTTCACCCCATCGGTCTTCTTATCGGCATCTACCTGGGGACCGTTACGTACAGCTAGTACCGCTTGCGGCCTATGGTTAAACCCACTGCCAGCATAGTGTTGAGTCTTTAGAGTCCCACACAAAGGGTCGTTCCCCTTTGGGCAAAACAGAGCAGAGGTCGCATGGTTTTACGACAGGGTTCGTTCACTTACGCGCACTTGTGCACGTTTGGTGTCCGGGCAATTTTTACTAGCAGGCTTTGGTTTAAGCCAGATCCTATTATTTGTTTTGGGATTGGTTTTGTCTCATTGTATTCGTGTTCCTCGAAACACGGATGCGGGTGTGTTTGCACAGTTGACAGAGGCAGAGGATTCTCATTAGGGTTTTTGACCGTTGACTTTTTATAAACCCTAATGAGAATGAGAAATATGATTAATAATATTAATTAAGGATAATTGTGCCATGGTTAGGTTTTAGTTGACCAATTGACATTGGTTGACCATTTGACTCTTGTTGACCATTTGACCATGATCATTTCTTTTGCAAGATGCTTCTTGATTCTTGCAAATTGCATTAAATGTGAAATGATAATGGTCATTTCAACTAACCATCACAATTTCTTTAGTTATTATTATTATTATTATTCTCATATGAGAGGATGGTGGTTATTCTTGCTCATTCTCTCTTGCTCTTTCTCTCTCATGCAAAGCTCTTCCTCTTCCTCTCTTAAAGCTATCTTCTTTCATGTGTTGAAAACCATGAGCTTTGTGAGATAAAACCATCAAGACATCTTTCTACTCATTCTAGGGTTCTTAGTTTAGCAAGCTAAGCACTCTAGTTACCTCTTGGTTGAGATAGGAGCTCAAGGTAGAGGCATTTGGGTGGATCTTTCTTCGGCAAAGAGAAGACGAAGAGGAGGAGCCGTCTACACCACTACAAGGAGCAAGCAAGAAGGAGGACCACAACAAGAAGAGAAGGAGTTCAAGATCTAGATATAACCATCTAACATAGTAGCTAGAACTTGTAGTTTGTTTGTTAGTTTTTGTTTAGCAAAGATTATCTAATTTTAGTCCATATTACCTTGTGTTAAAAATCTGTTTTTTACCTATTCCGCCTCCCCGTAAGCACCGGGGTGGGTAACCTGGACTTACACATGTCACCTCCACCTCTTAACCTCCACATAATACTTTCTCTACACAATAACACATACACATAGGAACTCCTTAGCCTCCTCAAACTGAACACTTACCAAAGTTCTAACAATAAAAACCTATGTGTTCCTAACATCAAAAGAGAAGAAATGATTCACCTCATCAAAGTTGTGCACATCACCAAGCTAGAGCCCTATAAGACGTAGATGCTCCCACACACAATTCATGAGCTGGGGTGTCATTTTACACAATCTCCATATGTATAATCTCTAAACTCTATGGGATTCTAGTTCTGATTGTTAGGTCCACGTTACCTCTCCCGGTACTTTCGGGGTTGCGGAAACGGTAAAACAAAATTTTTTCTGAACATGGTAACATGGACCGTAAAAGCCGGATCTTTACTAAACAATACACTAGCATCCTAACTAGAGATTTATCTACTCGTTTAGGGGTTATACCTCAACTTGTACTCCTTCACTTCTTGTTTTTCTTCTCCTTGCTTGCTCCGAGGCTTGATCCGGACTTTGGTCACCTCCGCGGCCTCCTTGAGTCGAAGACGATCCACCCGAGAGATGTACACCGAGCTCCACCTCGAGCCGAGGTAACTAGGGCAAAGAGATTGCTAATCTAGAAGCCCTAGGTTGTGTAGAGGAGATGTATGGATGTGTTTGTCTTTGTGGGATCTTTTTCTCTCAACACATGAGATCAAAAGATGAGATCAAGAGGAGGAAGAAGAAGGAGAAACTTAGCAACCATGGAGCTTTTCTTTTTCTTCTCACTTCAAGAGAGAGAAATGAGAAGAGAATAATGAAAAGATTAAACCAAAAGAAATGAACCATGATTCCAATAATACACAAAATCATCATTACTAATTCTATCATGATAGAAGTTGATGGCACATTGAATTGACTATTATCATAACACAAGAAATAAAAAGAAAATGAAAGAAGAGTGTGGATCTCTCTTGAAGGTCAATGGTCAACACGGTCAACGGGTCAACAAAGTCAAGAGAGATCCCAGTGGTCAAATGGTCAATGCAATTAGCCATCACAAATCAATCACTAAAAGGATTAGTAAACAATGTCTCCGGCTCATAACGGTTTTGACCAAACGAACTGTCAAAACCCTAATGAGTGTGCCACATTACGGTTTTGGCCGAACCAACTGCCAAAACCTTAATGGGGCACCTCCTCCTTCATCGCTCCTCAAAAATGTGCATACACACCCGCATCCGCATTCTGTAGAATGCGAATGCACAGAAGACAAATCAAATCCATCTGTGCAATAATAGGATCTGGCTTAAACCAAAGCCCACTAGTATTACCTGCCCGAACACCACACGCACACAAGTGTACGTAAGTGATCGCAGCCCTGCCGTAAAACCATACGGCTTCTACACGTTTCGCTCAGTGCAGGGAAACTCTCTGTGTGGGACTCTAAAGACTCGACACTACGCTGGCAGTGGGTTTAACCACAGACCGCAAGCGGCACTAGCTATACGTAACGGTCCCCAGGTAGATGTTGATAAGAAGGCCGATGAGGTGAACCCATCCGAACTCCTACTGAGCCTGTATGTGACAATCTCCGTACAGTCCGGTCTGTTCGTCTGATACATCGTATGGCGGGCCTAGGGGGCGGTAAACGTCAATCCGCTAATAGCGGTACAAGTCGTGTCGGAGTGAAGCCCATTACACCCTGAGATAACACTGGAAACCTACCAGTATATCTCGCTTGCCCTGGCCAGGGACTACTCGTGTAATGGCTCTCCTAGACACAGCGCGATGTCAACCCCCAATACCGGGAGAGACGAATCCTGTCTAACCGTCACTGCCTCCAAGTGCTTCGGGACTGCACCCAACTACTACCTGTTTGCACGACTCAGTAGAGCCGTGGTAGGGTAGTAATCAAAGAACAGTGGGAACACACTCGAGGCCAAGTGACAGTGTCAAGTCAGCGGACTAAGCTGTACTTATGTCACCTTGGAACTGATAACTGACGATAGGTATAATACCAACCATCAGTTCCCGACGAGTCCTGTCCAGTGTACTCGTAACCTAACGAGCACCCGCATACTATCTGAAGTACGACGTACTGACGGCTGTGGGGCAGACCGTCTGCCGTGCTGGGATGAGAAGCGCATACGCTAGTCTACTCCGGAGTATCGATGCCCTGTCTCGATAATCCCACGACTAGGTGTTAGTTATATGTATGCCCTAGAGGCCATTACTATACATAGGATGTATATTGTAGTGGATGCTGGGACATATATAGGGAGGACTTTCTTGCTCGACATGATAGTATGCTATCTGGTTGAACTTTACCTTAACGTGTATACTGATTGTCTCTCTGTTACATGTTGGTAAAGCCCTTAGGATGTGTACTTGACTACCTGGACTATGATGCGGATCATACTAGTGGGGACATGGTAGTCCGTAAGTACATCCTTCAAAGTCCCTAGTCGTGGGTGTATCGAGACGGGGCATCGATATACCAGTGTAGACTAGCTTGTACCTTCTCGACCCATACAGATGGGCGATGGATGATCCCATATCCATTGGTGTTTGACATCAGAGATGATATACGGGTGCTCAGTAGAGACTGGGTACACTGGACGGACTCGCCGAGAACTCCCAGATGGTATTATACCTCACGTCAGATGGCAGTTCTCTGGTGACACTGGTACAGAGTAGTTTGTTGACCCGAGATCGTCATAGAGTCTTGTGTGGTTCCCACTGTGCTTTGATTTCCATCTTACCACGTCCAAGAGGGCGTGCAAAACGGTGGTTTTTGGGTACAGTCCCGAGTCACATGGAGGCAATGAGCGATAGGAGGGGATTCGTCTCTCCCGGTATAGGGGGTTGATGTTGCGCTGTGTTCGATTGGCTATAACAGGAAATCCCTGGCCAGGGTTGCTGAGATTTACTGGTAAGTGTTACCAGTAGTTTCTCGAACAATTATAGACCTCATATCGACACGACTTATCGAGCTATTGGGGTCTGACGTTTACCACCCCTAGGCGAGATATGCGACATATCAGACGATCAGACCGGACTGTACGGTAGTGTTACTGGTTGGATTCACAGGAGTGTGAGCGGGCCTGCTCGTCGATCTTCTGATCGCTCAATACCCGGGTGGCCGTTACGTTTAGCAGACCGCTTGCGGCTTGTGGGTGTTTGATATGATCATCATCTGCTGCCGGCGTATTGACGAGTCTTTAGAGTCCTACACAGAGGTTTCCTGGCTCAAGCGAAACGAAATAGGAGCGCATATGAGATATGTGCGGGACCGAGAATGATACCAGTATGTGATACTGTATTTGATTCTCGTGATTTGTGACATTGATCGGTTATATGCGATATAGCCGGGTTATCGGATCAAGTGTTGATTCGATCAGATGTTGCTGTTGATATTAGTCGGTTATATGCGATATGACCGGATCATTAAATCAAGTGTTAATTTAATGATTTAATGTATAATTATATATATTTGATATATTACTTTGCATTAACTAGTATCGGTTCACTTTAGAAGGATTTTCTCACTTGGATGTACAAGTTGTATATGTGATATACTTTTTGTGCATTTTATTGTATCATGTTTGATGATACATGTTTACTTGGTTAAGTGTAAAGAATTAAACCATGGTTAAACTTATGATTAGGGTTTTATATCCTTTTCTCATTTATTTATCTATTTATTCATTTTGGAAAATAGATGGAAAAAGGAGAAAAGAATGGTGGCTTTTTTGTTGTTTAGTGGAAGCTTCATGAAACCTTAACCCTAACCATTCCTTTAACCTTGGTCAATTCTCTACACATAACCATAGTTACAATTATGATAAGGATGGTTTTTCTTTTCTTTTCTAATTAATCTTATCATAATATTCTTCTTCTTCTTCCTTGAACTCAAGAAGAAACCTTCACTTCATCAATGGTGGATTGATGAAATGAGTGAGAAATCCAAAACTAAAGTCTACCCACTTCCTATTTCTTCATCCTCTACCTCTTGTCAAGTAGTAGAGTGTGTTTCCCTCACAAGTTTTCAAGACTTGGTGAAGGTGGAGCTCGATCTAGCGATGCCTCGACGTAGATCATCTTCGGCACGTCGTCGACGACCTAGCCCGTCCATTCTCCGATGAAGCCGACGCTAGAGCCCGGATTTGATTTGGACAGCGGAGAGGACCTCATCTCGGAGCCGTGGAGGTGGACGACCGGATCTACAAAGGTTGTATTTCCGTATCTCTTAGTTAAGTGTTAACTAGTTAGCTTTTTCGCCTATATATCTAGCCAACGATCCGTATTAGGGTTTCTCGGCACCCGTAAAATTCGAAATTGGCATGGTTGATGCTATGTGAGACCTCTTGAGAGTGCCTAGGAACCCTACAGTGGTATCAGAGCCTAGCTAGAGCCTTAGGCGAAGTCCAGACGGATTTTGAAGCCCGAACGAAACCGAAACCAACCCGGAAAATGCTCTCTGGACGTTTTCTGAAAACGTGGATTTTTTCAAATTAAAAATTGCTAAAAAATTCAGCAGGAAAAAATAAGAATTATGATGCAAAATTTTTTCAATGAACAGTACAAACCGCGGCGGAACCACGGCAGAAGCCTGCCTTATGGGGCGGTTCCGCGGCGGAATGATGACGTCATCGTACACTGTTTGCACAGTAACTCCTATTATTTTATGCTGGATTTTCTGGGTATTTTAAAATTTATTCTAGAGTTGAATTTTCTGGAGTTGTTTTGGGGATTCGGTGTTTCGATCGGGATATCAAATTTTGTCTATTTGGCTTTCCGGATAAATTTTAGAATATGTTAAAAAGTTCGACCGGATATAAATACCCAATTTTTCCCCTGTCGGGAAATTTCCAAGTGTTGGATTTTTCCGAAATTTAACGACGTTCTAAGTAGTGCAAGTAACGCGATGGACCCTCTAGAAGACAACAAACCTTAACTCGATTATGTGACCGTCTTGAACTGCCCTTTGAACCTTCGGGTTTGGGACAGTACGGCGTGCCACATGTGAGGCGTTGGCTTGACCCTTCTACGGCTGGACCGTCGGTACTGAGGCACGAACTGAATGTTGTTAGACTTATTTCATGTGTTGATCTGTATCGGGAAAACTTGGGTGTTCGATCGTTCGATCGGAAAGTTTAACATTTTCTATTTATCTAGAATGTGATACAATACTTGGAATTCGCAAATTGTTATGAGATAACTGAATGAATGATATAAACATAGCAGTTTTGTCTCACTTGATCGGTTGCCACGGAATTTTGATGTGTTCAAAAGTCCGTCGCAATCACGTAGCGTACGCGGATACTCACCGGGAAAACTTAATAGACAGCCTCACCCCATAGCCCCGACCAAGTGACTGTAGGAGAACCCCGTCGCCAAAAGCATCCGTTCGGGTGCTCCCGGCAGCGGGGTTCCGCCTTGGTGCACTTCGTCGACGGCGTCGGGGGTGCGGCCGCCTACTGAAGTTTGCGACGAGCATTCGATCAGGATGTCGGGAATCTTGTTGAATTACCCGACTTGATATTGAAAAGTGTTTTCGATTTTGAGACTAAAATGCGGGGTTTATAATTGTTAGGCATGTGATGTCTAAGGTATTCATTTGATTAGGCATGCGATGTCTATGCAGATTGCGGATTCCAACTGTTGTAGTTTTACACTTTCTTTTCTGTGACCGTAAGTGTAATATGTGATATCGCCGGTTTCGTTGCTATATGTCAACGACAATTGGGATGGACATATTTACTTACGTTGATGACATGTGATGTTATGTGTTGCTGGATATGTTATATTGGATCGTCGTGTTTGAATAGCCGGTGGTTTTTATGTGAGATGAGTGTTTTTCATTTTCATTCATGTAAAAACTTGTATGTAATATTCTTTTATTGGGGCGCTTCCAGGTTGCGGAATTTGTCACCGTTTGTATATTATTTACTTTTCCGCACTAGGATAGACCCAAGGAGGAGGGCACAAGTAACCGGGTTCTGGAGTCCAGTGGGAGACCAACTCGAGGAGTCGAGTCCGGGTCTCCTAACTCCAGAATTGGTAGGGTTGCTTGCCGCTCTCGTAGGGGTCTAGGGGTGTGGGTTTGGCTATTCATCACGACCGTGGAATCCGTGTTTTATACTGGCTCGTATTGAAAACACGGACGTCCTAGTATATCCAATATTTCATATGATTCTTCTGCTGCGATATCTGTGATGTGATCATGTGATGTTCTGTGATAGATACAGTATATAGTATATATGATATATTATATAGACGTTACTTATGTTTTACACCCGCGCTAGCCCTGCCCCGCTCTGTCGTTAGTTACCTAACCTAACGGTGCACGAGGGGACATCGAGGCGAATGCGGATGGCATAAGTGTACGTCGTATTTATCTGTGATGTTTAGGTATTTAAATGATGGGACTTCGTTAATGTGATTAATGAAATAAAAGAAACCTAAGATGTTGTAGAATCGAATTTCAAAATAAAACAGGTAGCTACAGTTCTTGCTTTGCACAGCGGTATATACGATATATCCTGCACCTTATTCGATGAGGAAAGGACCGAGATCCCTTCACCGGGAGTGACTCCTTTAGCAATAACTGGCAGATGCTACACACTCGGTTTGTCTTTTGATTGCTTTTAAGAGTTTTTGCTTTGCACAGTGATATATGTGATATATCCCGCACCTCATTCGACGAGGAAAGGACCGACGATCCCTTCACCGGGAGTGACTCCTTTAGCAAAACTAGAAAAGCCTCAAAAGCACTCCATTTTAAAATCATTTGATTCTACAACGATATCAAGTTCATTACGCAATAGGTTTTCAGAAAAACCTGTCGTAGCCCTCCGTCATTTCAGATAAGTACTAATTAGTATTCGTGCTACGTTTGTTGACCTCTGTCAAGGCGTAGTGTGCGGTAGCTGATTAGTGCTTATCTGTATAAGCATATGATGAGATTGATTTAGGGTAGTCATGCGACCTTGTTGACCTCTGTCAAGGGTCGTGCGGGTGGGTTTACTTCAATCAGGAAATGACGGGTTGAACTTGACTAGCAGCCTATGGTTTGTTGACCTCTGTCAAGGTCATAGGACGTTAGGGGCAAAATATTATCGGGAATTTCAAGTGTTGAAATTTGCAATGAGATTGCATACCTTTTATGAGATAGTTGGATCCCGATACCCGCTGCGAGTAAGAGTTACTCCTGGGAGAGTTTTACACATTACAATTAGCCGATCAAGTAGGTGTCTAGAAAGGTGTCAACGAGGTTACGCCTCTGGGAAAACGAGGTTTACATTAATTAGGTTCGTGCGAAAGCACGGGGGACCTCCCTCAAAGTATCGGCACTGGCCTGGCTGAAAGATTGGCGAACTTGTAGTGTGTAATTAATCCCGGCTAGTCTTTCCTTTTAGGGTTTGAAGGAAGATTTGATAAAAAGCAGTGGGAGCCATCCTGATTAGATAAAATAATAACCAATCTATTCTTGCAAGAGCGCACGCTGAGTGTTTTCTTCTCTCTCTCTCCAGGTAGCGACCATATCACGCTTTAATCAAGATAATAATACGGAATATTGACCGAACCCGCTTGTTATACTGAGCTGGGGAACGTTGGTCTCGCTCCAACTTATAATTGTTATAAGACAGAGCAGGAAATTGGGGATTACCAGAATTCCCGTGCCGCCCAAATGAAGAGAGTGCATGCTGATGCATCATCTTCGGGTGTGTTCATTACAAAGAACTGTTTCTCTTTATCCTCTACGTCCTGGGTATGTGATACCAGATCAGGATCCCAGATATGTAATATGTTACATAGGGCTACAGAAAGGTAGAGAACTGAGAACGGGTGATAAGTTTCATGAGGCAGAAAACGGGGCAAGTGTTGCAGCCAAGTCTGTTGGTCACTGTCACCTTGTATTACTAATACATTGATTCTGAACGAATGTTGTTAGATACCGAACCTGATATACAAAATCATATCAGTCTCTTTATTAGTAACGAAATGATAAAATTTTGTATTGTTGGATAATGTTTTGAACATTTCCTATATCAAAAGTTGATCGTATCAGGCACGTTATCTAACAGCGTTGATGTTCTAAATCAAACTACAGTTCTTAGTATATGGAACACACAAAAGAGGGAGAGTTCAGAAATGAACGGATCCTTCTTAAGGTATTGTAGACTAGGTCAGATCCATGTGACCCGACTAGCTGAAGTTACATGTAGATGCATATTTAAATCAGTTTGAATTTACATCTTGTGAAACTCGCCAGTCATGTCACAAAGATAAGAGCGAAGCTCTGTTTATTAGAAACAGAGAAAGAGTTAGTGAACTCTTGGGATGATACATGTTGATGTATGTTAGGTCCCCAGTCTACACATGCCAAGACTGGTTCTTTATACTTCATTACATCTCTGATAATCTTTCAAGATTCAGACCTATGTTCCTGTTGAAACACAAGTCCAAACCTTTTGAGATATTCACAGAATATAAGTTAGAAGTAGAGAACCAGAATACAGGTATAAGTATTATGTCCTATGATGCGATCAAGGAGGAGAATACTTGAGCACGGAATTCCTGGACTTTTCTAAAGGAGAATGAGATTCTCTCTCAGCATTACTCCTCCGAATACACCATAGCACGATGGTATATCGGGGCGGAGCAGATACACCCTATATGATATGGTGTGCTCTATGATGAGTACTACTGAGTTACCTTTTTCCTATTGGGAGTTATGCACTTACGAAGTTGCATACCTATTGAATAGGGTTCCAATCAAATCAGTTGCCTACCACTTCATATGTGATATGGAAAAGGAAGAGCCCATTTCTTAAGTTACTTAAGATTTGGGGTTGTCCGGCCTATGTTTAAAAGCAAAATCCGGACAAGCTCGAGGCAAGGTCTGTAATGTAGAACTGGAAAGGTTCCAGCTATACAAACAACAGCAGATGATTTGGTAGAACCAAAGAATTCAGTAGATTCCAACGAACCTCAGCCTCTCCGCCGATCTAGTAGGGTTCCTCACCCACCTGAGAGACACTTCTGTTTCTCTGTGACAGTGGGAGCGAGGATTGCATCATGAGATGATGACCCAACTAGTTTCGAGCTGGCCATCAGGAGTGAGACTCTGTAAGAATGGCTGGATGTTTATCGATCTGAGATGGAATCCTTATACACCAACAAAGTATGGACTTTGGTTGCTATATCTGAAGGGTTAAATTCCCATCAGGAGCAAGTATATCTTGAGAAGATTACTTGGTGTACATGGAAAAGTTGAGACTTTCAAAGCTAGACTTGTTAAAAGTTTGCATCATTGACCAGGTGTGGATAATGATGAAACCTTTTCAAGTAGCTATGCTTAAGTCCATCCAGATCCTACTTGTCACGGCTACATACCATGACTGCGATATCTGGTGGTTGGGTGTCTTGACTGCTTTTCTAAATGATGATTTAGAAGAGAGCGTCTATAAGTACACAGCCAGAGGGCTTCGTAGACAGTGGGAGCAGCGGAAACGTGTGCAAGATGCTTTATTTAATAAAGCAGGCATCGCGGAGTTGGAACATCTGTTTTGATGGATTAGTCAAAGAAGTTGACATCATCAAAATGGTAGATGAACCTTGTATAAACAAAAAGGTAGTAGGGAGTATGGTGACGATCCTCGTAGAGTACGTGGATGACATACTCTTGATAGGGAAGGAGTTTCCTATGCTACGCTCGATCAATCTCCGTTTATCATAATGATTCTCCATATAGGATCATAATGATACCTACTAACTCCTGGATTTTGGATCTATGAGATAGATCTAAATGGATGTTAGGATTCTCACTTGTCGAAGTGAGATGGTATCACATGATCCTGGGGAGAATCACTGGAATGGTTCCAGGGTGATAAAGACGACTGAATGTCAGTCACAGGCATTGTCTTTACCCTCAGTAAAGGGACGGTATGTTGGAAGAGTTCCAAGCTAGATACCGTGGCATACTAGACGATAAAGGCTGGATACATCGCTACTAAAGATGCTACCAAAGAGGCTGTTTGGGTGTATATTGGTTCATGAGATAAACTATGTTCCTCCCATTGTGTGACAATGGAGTTGTGGTTTATGCCAAGGAACGTCCGTCCCATCAGTGATCCAGACATATTCTAAGGCAGTATCACCTGATCATGGAGATAGTTGATCTCCAGGGTGATCGAGATAAGGAGAGTAGATTCTGAGGACAACACAGCGGATCCACTCACAAAGGCCTGTTCCCAAAAAGAGATTTTTTTATGGGATGGTTGAGTATGAGATACTGCAACCACTGCTACGGATGGCCCTAGTGCAAGTGGGAGATTGTTAGTTATATGTATGCCCTAGAGGCCATTACTATACATAGGATGTATATTGTAGTGGATGCTGGGACATATATAGGGAGGACTTTCTTGCTCGACATGATAGTATGCTATCTGGTTGAACTTTACCTTAACGTGTATACTGATTGTCTCTCTGTTACATGTTGGTAAAGCCCTTAGGATGTGTACTTGACTACCTGGACTATGATGCGGATCATACTAGTGGGGACATGGTAGTCCGTAAGTACATCCTTCAAAGTCCCTAGTCGTGGGTGTATCGAGACGGGGCATCGATATACCAGTGTAGACTAGCGTGTACCTTCTCGACCCATACAGATGGGCGATGGATGATCCTATATCCATTGGTGTTTGACATCAGAGATGATATACGGGTGCTCAGTAGAGACTGGGTACACTGGACGGAATCGCCGAGAACTCCCAGATGGTATTATACCTCACGTCAGATGGCAGTTCTCTGGTGACACTGGTACAGAGTAGTCTGTTGACCCGAGATCGTCATAGAGTCTTGTGTGGTTCCCACTGTGCTTTGATTTCCATCTTACCACGTCCAAGAGGGCGTGCAAAACGGTGGTTTTTGGGTACAGTCCCGAGTCACATGGAGGCAATGAGCGATAGGAGGGGATTCGTCTCTCCCGGTATAGGGGGTTGATGTTGCGCTGTGTTCGATTGGCTATAACAGGAAATCCCTGGCCAGGGTTGCTGAGATTTACTGGTAAGTCTTACCAGTAGTTTCTCGAACAGTTATAGACCTCATATCGACACGACTTATCGAGCTATTGGGGTCTGACGTTTACCACCCCTAGGCGAGATATGCGACATATCAGACGATCAGACCGGACTGTACGGTAGTGTTACTGGTTGGATTCACAGGAGTGTGAGCGGGCCTGCTCGTCGATCTTCTGATCGCTCAATACCCGGGTGGCCGTTACATTTAGCAGACCGCTTGCGGCTTGTGGGTGTTTGATATGATCATCATCTGCTGCCGGCGTATTGACGAGTCTTTAGAGTCCTACACAGAGGTTTCCTGGCTCAAGCGAAATGAAATAGGAGCGCATATGAGATATGTGCGGGACCGAGAATGATACCAGTATGTGATACTGTATTTGATTCTCGCGATTTATGACATTGATCGGTTATATGCGATATAGCCGGGTTATCGGATCAAGTGTTGATTCGATCAGATGTTGCTGTTGATATTAGTTGGTTATATGCGATATGACCGGATCATTAAATCAAGTGTTAATTTAATGATTTAATGTATAATTATATATATTTGATATATTACTTTGCATTAACTAGTATCGGTTCACTTTAGAAGGATTTTCTCACTTGGATGTACAAGTTGTATATGTGATATACTTTTTGTGCATTTTATTGTATCATGTTTGATGATACATGTTTACTTGGTTAAGTGTAAAGAATTAAACCATGGTTAAACTTATGATTAGGGTTTTATATCCTTTTCTCATTTATTTATCTATTTATTCATTTTGGAAAATAGATGGAAATAGGAGAAAAGAATGGTGGCTTTTTTTGTTGTTTAGTGGAAGCTTCATGAAACCTTAACCCTAACCATTCCTTTAACCTTGGTCAATTCTCTACACATAACCATAGTTACAATTATGATAAGGATGGTTTTTCTTTTCTTTTCTAATTAATCTTATCATAATATTCTTCTTCTTCTTCCTTGAACTCAAGAAGAAACCTTCACTTCATCAATGGTGGATTGATGAAATGAGTGAGAAATCCAAAACTAAAGTCTACCCACTTCCTATTTCTTCATCCTCTACCTCTTGCCAAGTAGTAGAGTGTGTTTCCCTCACAAGTTTTCAAGACTTGGTGAAGGTGGAGCTCGATCTAGCGATGCCTCGACGTAGATCATCTTCGGCACGTCGTCGACGACCTAGCCCGTCCATTCTCCGATGAAGCCGACGCTAGAGCCCGGATTTGATTTGGACAGCGGAGAGGACCTCATCTCGGAGCCGTGGAGGCGGACGACCGGATCTACAAAGGTTGTATTTCCGTATCTCTTAGTTAAGTGTTAACTAGTTAGCTTTTTCGCCTATATATCTAGCCAACGATCCGTATTAGGGTTTCTCGGCACCCGTAAAATTCGAAATTGGCATGGTTGATGCTATGTGAGACCTCTTGAGAGTGCCTAGGAACCCTACACTAGGGACGGGTATAAGGATGTGCTTGTGGATTACCCAGCCCCCACGAGTGTGATCGCCATCACAACGCCGGTAATCAAGCAAAGATCCTAAGGGCTCTACTAATGCGTATAGGTGATATAATAAAGAAACACACATGTACACATTAAAGCAGAGACAAACCAAGTCGCATACTACTATATTGAGCAAGATTGTCTATACAACTGTGAATATCCCAAGCTTCCATCAAGTAATATACATACTAGTATGATACAGTAATGGCCTCTAGGGCATATACACTAACAATCTCCCACTTGCACTAAGGCCATGTACTGGCGTATCGAAGACCTATCATCTCGATCAGCCACTCGAACTGAGTCTAGGGTAAGGCCTTCGTGAATGGATCCGCCGTGTTGTCTTTTGTGTCCACTCTCCGCACCTCGATCTCCTGGCGATCAATGATCTCCCTGATCAGGTGATACCGCCTTAAGATGTGCCTGGATTTCTGATGGGACCTTGGTTCCTTCGCTAAAGCTATAGCCCCATTGTTATCGCAATACAAAGGTATCGGGTCAACAATGGACGGAACCACCTGAAGTTCATTAATGAACTTCTTCATCCAGACCGCCTCTTTTGCGGCATCGCTAGCAGCAATATATTCAGCCTCCATCGTCGAGTCTGCGACGGTATCCTATTTGGAACTCCTCCAACATACCGCCCCTCCGTTGAGGGTAAACACAAAACCCGAGACAGACTTGCTGTCATCTTTGTCACTCTGGAAGCTTGAATCGGTAAAGGACTCGACCCTGAGGTCTCCATTACCGTAAACCAGGAACATCTCCTTAGTCCTTCTCAGGTACTTGAGAATGTTCTTCACTGCTGTCCAGTGGTCCTCACCTGGGTCTGACTGATACCGGCTTACCGCGCTCAGCGCGTAAGCTACATCTGGTCTTGTACATAGCATCGCATACATTATAGATCCTACCGCCGAAGCGTAGGGTATAGTGCTCATGCGAACCCTCTCCTCGTCAGTCTTAGGAGACATCTTCTTGGAGAGGGTAATTCCGTGCAATGCGGGTATGCTACCGTGCTTGGAATCCTCCATACTAAATCTCTTTAGTATGGTCTCTATGTACCTGGACTGCGAAAGTCCCAGTAGTCTCTTGGATCTATCTCTATAGATCTTGATCCCCAGAATATACGAGGCATCACCCAGGTCCTTCATGGAGAACCGTTGTGACAAAAATAGCTTGACCGATTGTAGCATAGGAATGTCATTTCCTATCAAAAGAATGTCGTCCACGTACAAGACTAGGAATACGACAGTTCGTCCTACAATCTTCTTATAGACACAGGGTTCATCTTCGTTCTTGATGAAATCAAATTCCTTGATTGCCTCATCAAAACAGATGTTCCAGCTCCGCGATGCCTGCTTTAATCCATAAATGGATTTAAGCAACTTGCACACCTTCCCGCTGCTCCCACTGTCTACGAAACCTTCTGGCTGATCCATGTAAACGCACTCTTCCGAACAACCGTTTAGGAAAGCCGTTTTAACATCCATCTGCCAGATTTCATAGTCATGGAAGGCAGCAATGGCAAGTAGGATCCGAATGGATTTGAGCATAGCCACCGGAGAAAAAGTTTCGTCATAGTCCAAACCAGGTCTTTGACGAAAACCTTTTGCAACGAGTCTAGCCTTATAGGTTTCCACCTGCCCGTCTACACCAAGTTTCCTTTTGTAGATCCATTTGCATCCAACGGGTTTTACCCCAGGTGGAGTATCCAAGGTCCACACTTTATTAGCATACATAGACTCCATTTCGGATTGCATTGCTTCCTGCCACTTATCAGAGTCCCTACTGATAATGGCCTGCCTGAAACTGGTAGGGTCATTTTCTTCCAAGATGCAATCCTCTCGATCCCCGTCTATGAGAAAACCGTAGTATCTCTCGGGCGGACGAGAAATCCTACCAGATCTGCGGAGTGGCTGAGGTTCGTTGGTTGTAACTGAATCTAGCAGTTCCACCAAATCTTTTGTTAAAGCTTGTGTTTCTGGAATTTCATCCAGTTCTACCGTGCTGCCACTAATATTTTTAACAAGAAATTCTTTTTCTAAAAATGTGGCATTTCGTGAAACAATTATCTTCTGTTCCTCTGCATGGTAGAATAGATACCCAGTTGAATCTTTTGGGTATCCCACAAACTTACACAAAACTGTCCGTGCCTCAAGTTTGTCTGGGTTATGCTTTTTGACATAAGCTGGGCAACCCCAAATCTTAATACGTTTAAGATAAAAACTCTTACCACTCCATATTTCATACGGAGTCTTAGGCACGGATTTGGATGGAACTTGATTCAATAGATGTGCTGCAGTTTGAAGTGCATATCCCCAGAATGAAAGAGGTAACTCAGCACTACTCATCATGGAGCGAACCATATCCAATAGGGTACGATTCCTCCGCTCCGAAACACCGTTGTGCTGTGGTGTATAAGGAGGAGTAAGATGAGAGAGAATGCCATTCTCTTTTAAGTAATCTAGGTATTCCGTGCTTAAGTACTCCCCTTCCCTGTCAGACCGGAGGATCTTGATACTTTTGCCAGTCTGGTTCACTACTTCGTTTCTAAATTCCTTGAGTTTCTCAAAAGCTTCAGATTTGTGTTTCATAAGATACACATATCCGAACCTAGAGAGATCGTCAGAGAATGTGATGAAGTACGAGAACCCACCCCTTGCATGCATAGACCTCGGACCACATACATCACTGTGTATGAGTCCCAAGAGCTCTGCTGCCCTCTCTCTATGTCCGGTGAACGGAGATTTGGTCATCTTCCCTTTGAGACAAGACTGACAAGTTTCATCGGATGAAAACTTAAAAGTATTCAAGAGTCCATCTTTATGCAACTTACTCAGTCTTTTCTCTCCGATATGACCAAGTCTACAATGCCACAAGTAGGATTCATTCGTATCTGAATTCTTCCTCTTGCGTGTGTTTTGTATATTGAGAACTGTATTTTGATTTAGAACGTAGATACCATTACACAGTGTACCTTCTGCAACCAGTACCTTATGAAGGTAAATGTTCATGATATTTCTATCAAGAACAAAGTTATATCTATCTTTATCGAGTAAAGAAACTGATATGATGTTGCAAACCATGGAAGGTACATAGTAGCAATCGTTCAAAATCATAGTCTTGCCATTTGGCAATACTAGGTGATATTCACCGACGGCTGCCGCATTAACTTATGCTCCGTTCGCTACTCTGAGTGACATATCACCCGGTGCAACTTTCCTACTTTTTCTTAGTCCCTGCAATAAATTACAGATATGAGATCCTGATCCGGTATCAAGTACCCAGGAGGTAGGGCTGACCGTAAAACAGTTCTCAATTACAAGAACACCTGAAGTAGATGCAAAACCATGCTTCTTCTTCAACTGGGTATCCTGGGAATCCATACAATCCCCTTTCCCTTGCTCATACTTATGACTGTTGTCACAAGTTAGAGCCGAACTAACGTTCCCCAGCCCCGAATAAGAATTCGGATCGGTCAAGCGATACATTTTATTATCTTGATTAGGGCCTGAAATGGTTGCTACCTGGAGAGAGAGAAAAGAAACACTTAGCGTGCGCTCTTGCAAGTTTAGATTGGTTTTTAATTTATCTAAACAGGATGGCTCCCACTGTCTCTCGAATCCCTCCTCAAACCATAAAGGAAGAATTAGTCGGGATCTATCTCACCGTACAATACTTGCTTAACCGTTCAGCCAGGCCAGTGTCGGTACTTCGAAGGAGGTTTTCCAACGCTTTCGCGAAGTTCCTTAATTAAGTAAACTCTTTTCCCTGTGGGCGTAGCCCCGCTAACACCTTTCTAGACACCTACTTGGTTTATAGCATTGATCGTTAAGCGAGAAAGTTCCCGAGGAGTAGCATATACTCACAGTAGGATCGGGATCCAAATATCATCGCGTGACAAAACTGAAGGAATCCTACCAGAATCATCACACTCCAAATGGTATGCAACACTAGTAAGTTTCAGTACTTTTGAAACTCCCGATGTGGTTTTTGCCCCTAGGACCTAAGTGACCTTGACACAGTCAACAAATCAAAGGGTCCTACTCAAGTTCAACCCGTCATTATCTTGATTGTATTAAACCCACCCGCATAACCCTTGACACAGTCAACAAGGTTACACGACTGTCCTAACTAATCACATTGTATCCAGCAGATAAGCAATACTCAGCTACCGTTCACTATGCCTTGACACAGTCAACAAACGCAGCACGAATACTAAGTATAACTTATAAGAAATGACGGAGGGCTACGGCTGGGTTTTGGCGAAAACCCATTAACGTAATGAACTTGATATCATTGAAGGAACATGATACACTTTTTGAAAATATAGTGGCGAAAAACTTTTGCTAAAGAGATCACTCCCTGTGAAGGGATCTCGGCTCTTTCCTCGTCGAATGAGGTGCAGGATATTCCAAACTAAATACCTCGACGCAAAGCAAGAATTAATCGACTATAGTGAAGTTATTACACTGACGCAAACTTTTGTCCAAGGGGTCACTCCCGATGAAGGGATCTCGGCCCTTGCCTCGTCGACTGAGGTGCTGGGCATTCATAACCGAATACCTCGATGCAAAACAAAAATGAACGTCCGTGCAATAACAGCTTTTTGAAAAATTGTTCCAACAACGTCTTTTAGGTTTATTTTCTTGCATTAGTTCTTTTAATGCGTCCCATCAATTAAATCCTACCATTGCAGAAAACAACCAAAATATGACGTACGCTTATGCCATTCGCATTCGCCACGGGGCCCCGTCATCACCCGTTAGGTTACTTAACTAACGACAGAGCGGGGGCTGGGCTAGCGCGGCTGAAAAACATAAGCAACGCCTAAATAGTTATTATATATATAGATATATAGCAATGATAGCCAATCCAGATCACAGATGAACACTTTGGATATACTAGGAACCCGCGATTCGTTCGAGCCTGCAACGAAAAGCGGATTACACGGTCGCGATGAATAACCAATACCCCACCCAAGACCCCTACGGGTGCGGCAAACTACCCGCCAAGTACCCGAAGCGAAGCAACCTCCCTCAACGCCGTGAGTAGGCCACTCGGCACTTCGAGATACCCGGTAGTTTTTGCACCCCCTCCAAGGGTCTATCCTAGGAGCAAAAACAGTAAAAAGAATTATACAATGACGGCTACAACCCCGACCCGGTTGTGCGGCCATACAAATAATATTACATCAATTTACAAATTTATTACATTAATGAAAGAAAAAGAAACTCTCATCTCACATCCACCCCGGCTATTTATCCGCGACAATCCAACGAGTTCATATACACAAATCATCAACAACACAGATCACAGATATGTATAACCCCCACTAATCGACATATAGCGATTAGTAGACGTTCAATACACATATAACATCACAGGATATAACCAATAGCCAAAGTCTACAGAACATCGACCAAAAATACGGATTTTTAAGCCCCAAAAACAAATTTTTCTTTCTGGAAAATCTGGGCAGAAAAGTCATATTGTAAAAATCCCAAAATACCCATCTAAGAAAACTGCAGGAAGCAGATCCCCCAATTAGTTAAATTGGCCGCGTTTCCGCGGCATAAGCAAGCTTATGCCGCGGAACCGCGGCGCTTTAGTCGAGTTGGGGGTTCAAATTTCTCCAGTTTTCTAACAAAAGCCTGAGCCGATTTTTAGTGCATGATTTATTAATTTTTGAACAGAAAAAAAAATCGGCAGAAACTTGAAATATCCGGGGTGTTTTGCGGTTTTTTGTCCGGTCGAAATTCTAAACACTTTGCTAACATGCTAGGGTATGTTTAGTTAGGCTCTGATACCACTGTTAGGTCCACGTTACCTCACCCGGTACTTTCAGGGTTGCGGAAACGGTAAAACAAATTTTTTTCTGAACATGGTAACATGGACCGTAAAAGCCGGATCTTTACTAAACAATACACTAGCATCCTAACTAGAGATTTATCTACTCGGTTAGGGGTTATACCTCAACTTGTACTCCTTCTCTTCTTGTTGTTCTTCTCCTTGCTTGCTCCGAGGCTTGATCCGGACTTTGGTCACCTCCGCGGCCTCCTTGAGTCGAAGACGATCCACCCGAGAGATGTACACCGAGCTCCACCTCGAGCCGAGGTAACTAGGGCAAAGAGATTGCTAATCTAGAAGCCCTAGGTTGTGTAGAGGAGATGTATGGATGTGTTTGTCTTTGTGGGATCTTTTTCTCTCAACACATGAGATCAAAAGATGAGATCAACAGGAGGAAGAAGAAGGAGAAACTTAGCAACCATGGAGATTTTCTTTTTCTTCTCACGTCAAGAGAGAGAAATGAGAAGAGAATAATGAAAAGATTAAACCAAAAGAAATGAACCATGGTTCCAATAATACACAAAATCATCATTACTAATTCTATCATGATAGAAGTTGATGGCACATTGAATTGACTATTATCATAACACAAGAAATAAAAAGAAAATGAAAGAAGAGTGTGGATCTCTCTTGAAGGTCAATGGTCAACACGGTCAACGGGTCAACAAAGTCAAGAGAGATCCAAGTGGTCAAATGGTCAATGCAATTAGCCATCACAAATATATCACTAAAAGGATTAGTAAACAATGTCTCCGGCTCATAACGGTTTTGACCAAACGAACTGTCAAAACCCTAATGAGTGTGCCACATTACGGTTTTGGCCGAACCAACTGCCAAAACCCTAATGGGGCACCTCCTCCTTCATCGCTCCTCAAAACTGTGCATACACACCCGCATCCGCATTCCGTAGAATGCGAATGCACAGAAGACAAATCAAATCCATCTGTGCAATACTAGGATCTGGCTTAAACCAAAGCCCACTAGTATTGCCTGCCCGAACACCACACGCACACAAGTGTACGTAAGTGATCGCAGCCCTTCCGTAAAACCATACGGCTTCTACACGTTTCGCTCAGTGCAGGGAAACTCTCTGTGTGGGACTCTAAAGACTCGACACTACGCTGGCAGTGGGTTTAACCACAGACCGCAAGCGGCACTAGCTGTACGTAACGGTCCCCAGGTAGATGTCGATAAGAAGGCCGATGAGGTGAACCCATCCGAACTCCTACTGAGCCTGTATGTGACAATCTCCGTACAGTCCGGTCTGTTCGTCTGATACATCGCATGGCGGGCCTGGGGGGGCGGTAAACGTCAGTCCCCTAATAGCGGTACAAGTCGTGTCGGAGTGAAGCCCATTACACCCTGAGATAACACTGGAAACCTACCAGTATATCTCGCTTGCCCTGGCCAGGGACTACTCGTGTAATGGCTCTCCTAAACACAGCGCGATGTCAACCCCCAATACCGGGAGAGACGAATCCTGTCTAACCGTCACTGCCTCCAAGTGCTTCGGGACTGCACCCAACTACTACCTATTTGCACGACTCAGTAGAGCCGTGGTAGGATAGTAATCAAAGAACAGTAGGAACACACTCGAGGCGAAGTGAAAGTGTCAAGTCAGCGGACTAAGCTGTACTCATGTCACCTGGGAACTGATAACTGATGATAGGTATAATACCAACCATCAGTTCCCGACGAGTCCTGTCCAGTGTACTCGTAAACTAACGAGCACCCGCATACTATCTCAAGTACGATGTACTGACGGCTTTGGGACAGACCGTCTCCCGTGCTGGGATGAGAAGCGCATACGCTAGTCTACTCCAGAGTATCGATGCCCTATCTCGATAATCCCATGACTAGGGACGGGTATAAGGATGTGCTTGTGGATTACCCAGCCCCCACGAGTGTGATCGCCATCACAACGCCGGTAATCAAGCAGTGATCCTAAGGGCTCTACTAATGCGTATAGGTGATATAATAAAGAAACACACATGTACACATTAAAGCAGAGACAAACCAAGTAGCATACTACTATATTGAGCAAGATTGTCTATACAACTGTGAATATCCCAAGCTTCCATCAAGTAATATACATACTAGTATGATACAGTAATGGCCTCTAGGGCATATACACTAACACTGATAAGTTTAAATATTGAAATCGGATTTCGGAAATATCGTATTTTGATAGGAATAAGCTCTATTTTGAATCTGCTATAGTTTAGATGCAAATTAGAAAACCCAAAGAGTGCTTTAATCTTGTAAATTGGACCTAGAATAACTCATAGGAATACGAACCCATTACCTCGGATTTTGGCCGGCGACACATAGAGGAAATCCGAGCTCGCCGGATTTTTAGGGGATTTGGGTATTGTGTTTTCAAGGTAGCTATCTGTATATGTGTTAGGATGTTTGGTATTGCTAGTTTAAGATAATTTTTGAGTAGGTTAAATCTGTAGGTTAGTATCTGTTTTGGAGTAAAATTCTATATACGACACGTAGCATGTTTTGTTTGTGTAGTATCATAAACTAGGATTTTCTGATATCTAACTTATTGCAATTGAATCTGGAACCAATAGGTATAAGCCCTAGAAAAACTAGCAACACCATAAGCATCATAGGACCTCTATAAGACTAAACTCAAAGACGGAGCCCCCAAGTCATTGGTTTACCCGGCAACATATAGGCCTTTTCCGAGCTCGCCGGCCCCCCTTAGGTGTTTGGTGTTGGTTTTTCTTATGTGTCTTTGTATGGGAAAATTATGATTTTTAGTATTGTTTGATTTGTCCCAATATTCATACAGAGAAATCTGGGAATGTTTAGTTGGGTTTTATTTAAAGTTTCCGACATTTCGATATGATTTTCTGTATTTCTGTACCGCAACTGAAACGTTGACGTTCGTACGTTAAGTTCAGGGGCAATTGTTCATCTTTGGGGTAAGTGAGCTGTAGGTTCTAACCTACAGGTGCTTAGCTCATTGTTTTAGTTTTCAATATGATATTTACATCGATGTGATTTTCAATACGATTATAGGTGCGATCGCGAAGGATTCCGAGACAGAGTTGACGGATATAGCAGCGTGGATTTCAGCGAGCACAATAAGTTGGTGAGTAGATTTACATCTATTGGGAAAGTCGGGTGGATGGCGTATGGCACCCCCGCAACCTTATAAATAGTATTATGATATCTAGTTAGTTTTGTATTTATTCAAGATAATGATATAGTATCGTATCTAGTATGTTCTTCATTGCATATAGTTTCATACATAGTTTTAAATGAGATACGTACGTGATGTTAGATCCGTACGATGTGGATATGGTTGATGGATTTGTACGAGGGATCATGCCGTATTTATGATGATACAGACACAGTGGTACAATATGGTATTATACAAAAGATTATACGTTTTGGAAGTGATGAGATTCGTATGCCGAATAACGGCCAAGTTTTTGTTTAGACTCGTAGAGTTAGATTATATTCCGTTTTAGGATGTAATACTTGTGTGAGCTATATTCTTTTAAAAACTACGATTCGATTCTCTTTTAAATGATAAAATACAAGGATGTGATGCCACTTCCAAAATGTATATCTATTTTAAACTTAGGCAGCTTCCTTATTTCAAACCTAACGTATCGTTCCATTTCTAAAGATAATGGTATAGCTCATAGCAAGTAATTACACTTAATAGTTATGCTTAGATTACTATACATGTTTGCGTTACACTATCGATGTATACATTTTCGCGATACGAACACTCAGATAGAACACTGCACAACTACAAATGAGTACTATATTGCACAAGCATGTATACCTATGTTACACTACACCTCATTGGTACTGCCATGTCACTGTACAACCGTTCTCTTATATTGTGCTTATATATATGTTAATATGAATAGGTTATTACACCTGTAGAACACTTGCACAAATACTAATGATTGCCATGCTGAACGAGCACACACGCGTATGTTACACCACACATCATTAGTATTGCCATGACACAGTAGAATTGATACGTTTAATTCCTTGTATGATTTATTTACGTACTTCACCTTATTATTTGTTAAGCATTGTGAATACCAGTACTATGAATGTTATATTTGATTTTATGTGTTTTCTGGACATTTACTTTGATGATATATCTCAGTGGTATAGAACGTTGTTATATATATATATATATATATATATATATATATATATATATATATCATCAGGATAATCTATGCTAATATTCTCATTCTTTACTTGATATTTTGTATATGATGAGTTAGCGTCCACCATAAGCTTTATGTTTCTGAGTATTTTATTCCGAACCGAGTGGTGGAGCTATACGGTTTCGGACTTGTTATTATCCGGACTGAGTGGGGGAGATATACATTCGGATACATGGTGGACCCAGTTCGAGACCGAGGGGCAGGAAAGCCGCATTAGAGGCGGTGTCACAACCCAAATGTGGTACATGACCGGCACTTAAAACATGTGAAATCAAAAGACATCGACGCAATCTATGTAAGCCGAAACCCGAAATCTAAACCCCTTTTGAAAATATTTGAGGTGAGATTTAAATAATCATCCGATAAAATCCATTTAAAATAACATCTAAATTTAACTATGTATGTTGAAAAACATTTATGACGTTTTGATAACTTAACATCACCTCTTTTGTATTTTAATAAAACTAGATACAACATAATAAAATATCATCCCAACGGAAGGTAGTCTCCACGTCCAAACAATGGAGCAACCAAATAACCTAAATCAGAAGTCGACCCCAAAGAGTGCAAAGTCACCACACATAAATTCTAAGTCTTGCTTCTAAGTTCATAATATACCACTTCTAAGTTGATGGAGTTTCCACTAGATACAAGAATATGTGGATAATCAAGAGTGTGTATAACAAAATTATAACCCACTTACCAATCAATCCCCGAAAAAAGAATGTGTGTCCAAGCCGCTGATAATCCAAGTGGTGAAACGTGCAAGAAACTGTGGCACAACGGGGATGAGTTACCAACTCAGTGAATAAAAGTACTTTTAAAGGTAGAAATCGAAATACATGACGATACCAAGGTCATAAGTATAATCCTATCATAATCTGTACCGATATACTATATGATATGCATATGTGGAACACTAACTATCATGCAATCCCAAGTATAATATCTCAATGTCATATGAGTCAAAATCATGAGTCTATAATCCGTATTGGAATTCCCTTTTTATCTATGAATGTCTGTACAAATATTTGCAGGCACTATCCCCTGGATCAGTCCTGGTGGAATCCAATAAATAATATCTAACGGTGTACCTAATGATAATGATCATATCAATACATATAGATGTCCAACATCGACATCGAAATCCGAAATCTCTCGTGTCCAGCATCGACAAGTAAATGCAGATATCGTCGACACCATCTCAACAGATGATCACCACCCGATATCTTGGCTACGACCAGTATCCCCTGGATATCTGCCGTACCCAATCGAACCCCGGTCAGTATCTCCTGGATAGCTCCCATGCTCATCTCAATCTCCGGTCAGTATCCCCTGGATATCTGCCCTGTTCAATTCTATCTCCGGTATCGGGTATCCTCGTTAGGCTCCCTTCCTGAACTGCGGCTATCCTGCCTCTCGGCCCTGAACCGGGTCCACCATGTATCTAACCGTATATCTCCCCCACGCAGTCTGGATAACGTAAAAATCCGCGACCGTATATCACCCCCACTCGGTCCGGAATAAAACCAAAAAACACAAAACTCATGTTGGACGTTTTACTCATCATATCAAAATATCAAGTAAGGAATAAGAATAATTGCATAGATTGTATTGATGATGTATTATAAATATATATATATATATATAACAGTGTCCCATACCAACGATATATATCATAAGGAGTAAAATACCCAGAAATCCTAAGAAATCAAATACAGCATCTATAGTACTACAACATGAATAGGAAAAGACTACGTGATCATATTGTTAGTGTATATGCCCTAGAGGCCATTACTGTATCATACTAGTTTGTACATTATTTAATGGAAGGTTGTGATATTCACAGTTGTATAGACAATCTTGCTCAAAATGGTAGTATGCTACTTGGTTTGTTTCTACTTCAATATGTGCATGTGTTTTTTTTTAGCATATCGCTTATAACTATTAGTGGAGCCCTTAGGATCTTTGCTTGATTACCAGCGTTGTGATGGCAGTCACACTAGTGGGGGCTGGGTAATCTACAAGCACATCCTTATACAGGTCCCTAGTCGTAGGAATAACGAGACGGGGCATCGATACTCCGAAGTAGACTAGCGTATACGCTTCTTATCCCAGCAGGGGAGATGGTCTGTCCTACAGCCATTAGTACGTTGTACTGGAGATAGTATGCGGGTGCTCATTAGGTTACGAGTACACTGGACAGGACTCGCTGGGAACTGTTGGTTGGTATTATACCTATCGTCAGTTATCAGTTCCCAGGTGACATGAGTACAGCGTAGTCCGTTGACTTGACAGTGTCACTTCGCCTCGAGTGTGTTCCCACTGTTCTTAGATTACTGCCCTACCATGGCTAAAATGAGTCGTGCAAACAGCTAGTAGTTGGGTGCAGTCCTGAAGCACTTGGAGGCAATGACGGTTAGACATGATTCGTTTCTCCTGGTATTGGGAGTTGATATCGCGCTATGTCTAGGAGAGCCATTACACAAAGTCCCTAGTCAGGGCAAGCGAGATTTGCTGGAAGTGTTTCCAGTAGATTCTCAGGGTGTTCTGGGATACACTCCGACACGACTTGTACCGCTTTTAGGGGACTGACGTTTACCGGCCCCCTAGGCCCGACATGCGATACTCTCAGACGAACTGACTGGACTGTAAGGAGATTGTCACATTCAGGCTCAGCAGGAGTTCGGATGGGTTCACCTCATCGGTCTTCTTATCGGCATCTACCTAGGGACCGTTACGTACAGCTAGTACCGCTTGCGGCCTGTGGTTAAACCCACTGCCTGCGTAGTGTCGAGTCTTTAAGAGTCCCACACAGAGGGTTGTTCGCCTTTGGGCAAAACAAAGTAGAGGTCGCATGGTTTTGCGACAGGATTCGTTCACATACGCGCACTTGTGCACGTTTGGTGTCCGGACAGTTTTTACTAGCAGGCTTTGGTTTAAGCCAGATTCTAGTATTTGTTTTGGGATTGGTTTTGTCTCATTGTATTTGTGTTCCTCGGAACACAGATGCAGGTGTGTATGCACAGTTGACGGAGGCAGAGGAATCTCATTAGGGTTTCGACTGTTGACTTTTTCTTAACCCTAATGAGAATGAGAAATATGATTAATAATATTAATTAAGGATAATTGTGCCATTTTTAGGGTTGGGTTGACCATTTGACTTTTGTTGACCATTTGACCATGATGATTTCTTTTGCAAGATGCTTCTTGATGCTTGCAATTAGCATTAAATGTGAAATGATAATGGTCACTTCAACTAACCATCACAATTTTCTTTAATTATTATTATTATTCTCATATTCTCTCATATGAGAGCATGGTTGTGATTTTTTGGCTCATTCTCTCTTGCTCTTTCTCTCTCATGCTTTGCTCTCTCTCTTCCTCTTTCAAAGCTCTCTTCTTTCATGTGTTGAAAAACATGAGCTTTGTGTGATAAAACTATCAAGACAACTCTCCACTCATTCTAGGGTTCTTAGTCTAGCAAGCCAAGCACTCTAGTTACCTCTTGGTTGAGGTAGGAGCTCAAGGTAGAGGCCTTCGGATGGATCTTTTTTCGGCAAAGAGAAGACGAAGAGGAGGAGCCGTCTACACCACTCCAAGGAGCAAGCAAGACGGAGGACCACAACAAGAAGAGAAGGAGTTCAAGATCTAGGTATAACCATCTAACCTAGTACCTAGAACTTGTAGTTAGTTTGTTAGTTTTTGTTTAGCGAAGACCCTCTAATGATTAGTCCATGTTACCTTGTGATAAAAATCCGATTTTTAATCTTTCCGCCTCCCCATAAGTACCGGGATGGGTAACGTGGACTTACAGTGGTATCAGAGACTGGCTAAACAACAACTAACATTTTAGCAAAGTGTTTAGAACTTCGATCCGGAAAAAAATCGCAAAATACATCAAAATCTTGTGCTTTCTGCCGTTTTTAAAAACAGATCTAAAAATATTTCCACACACCTGAAAAATACGTGCAGGGTTTTTTAGGAACACCCAAGAAAACCGAGCACATGACTCGATCAGACTGCCGCAGAAGCACGGCGAAACCAAGCGTTTCACCGCGGATCCACGGCCGAGTCGACTCGGTCGCGACTCGTTTTTCCTGCAGTGTGTTCAGACTGATGTTTTGTAATTTTTAAGATGATTTGTTTCTGCCCAGATTCTTCAGAGAACAGTATTGTATATGGGGTAGTTTCAAATTGGAATATTGATCGAAATTCTATAAACTTTTGCTAATTGGTTATATCTGTAATGTGATATATGTACTGAACGTCGACTAATCGCTATACGTCGATTAGTGGGAGTTGTGCATATCTGTGATCCGTGATGTTGGATTGTGTATATGAACTTGTTGGATTGTCGCGGATGAATAGACGGGGTTGTGAGATGAGAGTTTCTTTATCTTTCATTTGATGTAAATTGTAAATTGATATAATATTATTTTTATGGCCGCACATCCGGGTTGAGGTTGTAGCCGCCATTGTAAATTATTTCTTTTACTGTTTTTGCTCCTAGGATAGACCCAAGGTGGGGTGCACAAACTACCGGGTATTTTGAAGTGCCGAGTGGCCTATTCACGTTGTTGAGGGAGGTTGCTTCACTTCGGATACTTGGCGAGTAGTTTGCCGCACCCGTAGGGGTCTAGGGTGGGGTTTGGCTATTCATCGCGACCGTGTAATCCGTCTTTCGTTGCAGGCTCGAACGAAACGCGGATTCCTAGCATATCCAATGTGTTCATCTATGATCTGGAATGGCTATCATTGCATCTGACGAATGTATATATCTATATATGATATCTAGTAGGCGTTGCTTATGTTTTACATCCGCGCTAGTCCAACCCCTTCTCTGTCGTTAGTTAAGTAACCTAACGGGTGATGATGAGGCCCCGTGGAGAATGCGGATAGCATAAGCGTAAGTCATATTTTCGTTGTTTTCTGCAATGGTAGGATTAATTGATGGGACGCATTAATTAATGCAAAGAAAACAAACCAAAGCTGAATCGTTGGAACAATTTCAAAACCACTCGGTTTTTTCCAAAACAGAAAACTTTTAAAGACGCGGAGCTTAAAACACTCCTTTTAAAAGCTATCAGGTTCCTTCGATTATATCAAGTTCACTACGTTCACGGTTTCGCCAAAACCATTCGTAGCCCTCCGTCATTTCTTTTGAATATTCAATAGTATTCAAGCTATGTTTGTTGACCTTCATCAAGGCATAGTGATTGGTAGCTGTTGGGTATTCATATGTAGCATAGATAGATGCGTTGGTTTGGGACAACCTTATTACCTTGATGACCTTCTTCAAGGGTATATATGGGTGGGTTCAAATTAACCTAGACAATGATGGGTAGAACTTGACATGTGACTTTTCATTTGTTGACCTTCGTCAAGGTCATAAGAGCATGGGGCAAAAATCCACATATGGAGTTTCTAAAGAAACTGGAAGTTGCTAGTGCTGCATACCATTTGGAGTTTGATAATGTTGGTAGGATTCCTTCAGCATTATCTCATAATGATATTTGGATCCCGATCCTACTGTGAGTATCCGCTACTCCTCGGGAAACTTCATTTAACGATCAATACTATAAACCAAGTAGGTGTCTAGAAAGGTGTTAGCGGGGCTACGCCCACAGGGAAAAGAGGTTATTTAATTAAGGAACTTCGCGAAAGCGTCGTAAAACCTCCCTTGAAGTACCGACACTAGCCTGGATGAACGGTTAAGCAAGTATTGTACGGTGAGACCAATCCCGACTAATTCTTCTTTTATGGTTTGAGGAAGGATTTGAGAAACAGTAGGAGCCATCCTTTTTAGATAAACTAAAAACCAATCTAAACTTGCATGAACATCATGCTAAGTGTTTTCTTATCTCTCTCTTAATTGCAGCGACCCAGTGACCGGACATAGGTTACATCTAGATAATAAAATGACTGAATCTGACTGTTATGACTGGCAAAGGTCTGTCCAGATGTCCATTACCCATGACAAGCTAGGACACCTCCTAACTAATCAAACCCCTGCCGTCTCAGGACCAGTTTCCCCTGTCACGGATATTGATATCCGTAAGACATCGGAAAAAGACTGTGCGAATGTCAAGTGCCTCGTGTTGGCCTCAGTTGATGGTGCATACCAGAAGCAGCATGAGAAGATGGACTTAGCTTCTGTCTTCCTTCATAACAAAGATTTATATGGAGAGCAATCTTGTATCGTAAGATATGAGACATCGAACGAATTGCTTCAAGCGAGGTTGGCTTTCGGGTCATCTGTAGAGGACAACGTCCTTACAGATACTAGCTATTTTGATGAGCTCACGGACCTGAAGACCACGTTGAAGAACGGGTCAAATACTGACTTGATTCTACAGTCTCTGCCCTCTAATTATACCCTGAAGGAAACCAGGGAAGAAGAAGGAAAGGGAAGGGCAAAAGATTCAGGACTGGATGTAGTAAAAGAGGGACATTCCTATTGTTACGGGAAAGGACATTGGCAGAAGGATTGCAGGGCAAGCAAAGCCAGTAGGCAGGATTCGAAGCATGTTGTGGCTTCGGCTTCGGGTGTGTTTGTAATAGAAAACAATAAGTCAATTAACCCTACTTCCTGTATACAGGATACCGGATTAGGATCTCATATCTGTAATTCATTACAGGCTTTGAGAAACCATAGAGTTATCAGGATATGTGATATGACTCTCAGGATTGCCAACGGAATGAGCGTGGACGCTGAATCCGTAGGGGAATATCACCTTGGATTGACAAGTGGGCGGATATTGATTCTGCGTAACTGTTTGTCTGTACCAAGTATGGCTTGTAATATCATATCTGTATCATTACTTTCTAAGGAAGGATATGATTTTACTTTTGTAAGCGATGTGTTCCACATCCACCTAAATCAAGTTCTGGTTGGGTCAGATACATTAGAAAATGGAATATACGTATTGAATCAAGCTCAGCTTTTCAGTGTCCAGAACACACTTAAAAGAATGTCTCCGGAAACAAATCAGGCTTTCTTATGGCATTGTAGACTGGGTCACATTAATGAGACACAGTTAACAAAGTTACATAAAGAGGGATACTTGAATCCGTTCGAGTATCTGTCTCATGTTACTTTTGAATCTTGTCTCATGGGAAAGATGACAAAGACTCGGTTCACTGGACACAGAGTAAGAGTGAGCGAGCTCTTGGGACTCATACACAGTGACGTGTGTGGTCCAATATCTATATATGCGCGAACTGGTTATTCATACTTCATTACTTTTACGGATGATTTCTCTAGGTATGGACATGTCTTCCTGATGAAGCATAAATCCGAGGCCTTTGAGAAATTTCGGGAATACAAGAATGAAGTTGAAAAACAAACAGGCAAAAGTATCAAGACACTGGGATCTGATCGAGGTGGTGAATACTTGAGTGCCGAGTTTCTGGGCTACTTAAAAGAGAATGGAATTCTCTCTCAACTTACTCCTCCATACACACCAAAACACAACGGTGTATCGGAAAGACGGAATCGAACTCTATTGGATATGGTTCGTTCCATGATGAGTATGGCTGAGTTACCGCGATCTTTCTGTGGTTATGCACTAGAAACAGCTGCATATCTTATGAACAAGGTTCCAACCAAGACTGTGCCCACCACTCCATATCAGATGTGGAGTGGGAAGAAACCCTGTCTTAAGTATCTTAAGACATGGGGATGTCCGGCTTTTGTAAAGAAGCAGCATGCGAAAAAGCTCGAGGCACGCTCAGTACTGTGTAAGTTTGTAGGATACCCCAAGAACTCCATGGGGTATCTTTTCTATTTCACAGAGGAACAAAAGGTTTTTGTTTCTCAGCATGCCCACTTCTTGGAAACTGAATTTTTAGAAAATCAGATAAGTAGGAGCACAATAGAACTGGAAGAAATTCCAGAACCACAAGCTATTACTGAAAGCTTGGTAGAACCAGAAGTTTCAGGAGAACCGGACATCCCAGCGCCACTCCGCAGGAGTAGTAGGCAGTCTCATCCGCCCGAGAGATACAACGGTTTTCTCATAGACGGGGATCGAGAGGATTGCGTCATTGAAAATGATGAGCCTACTAGCTTTCAGCAAGCCATTCAGAGCGGTGACTCAGTAAAATGGCTGGATGCAATGCGGACCGAGATGCAGTCCATGTACACCAATAAAGTTTGGACTTTGGACATTGCTCCAGAAGGGGTAAAACCCATAGGCTGCAAATGGATCTTCAGAAAGAAGATTGGTGTAGATGGGCAGGTTGAAACCTATAAAGCTAGACTTGTTGGAAAGGGTTTTCGGCAAAGACCTGGTTTGGACTATGACGAAACCTTTTCTCCAGTGGCTATGCTCAAATCCATTCGGATCCTTCTTACTATTGCTGCCTTCCACGATTATGAGATCTGGCAGATGGACGTAAAGATGGTTTTTCTAAATGGAAATTTGGAAGAGTGCGTCTATATGGATCAGCCGGAGGGTTTCATTCAGAGTGGGAGCAACGGTAAAGTGTGCAAGTTGCTTAAGTCAATTTATGGACTGAAGTAGGCATCGCGGAGCTGGAACATCTGCTTTGATGATACTGTCAAAGAATTCGACTTTATCAAAAATCCGGATGAACCATGCATTTACAGTAAGATTGTAGGAAGAACTGTGGTATTCCTCGTCTAGTATGCGGATGACATTCTCCTAATAGAAAATGACATTCCTATGCTACAGTCAGTTAAAGGATTCTTGTCACAGAGGTTCTCCATGAAGGACCTGGGCGATGCCAACTACATTCTGGGGATCCAGATCTATCGTGATAGATCTAAGAGGATGCTGGGACTATCGCAGTCCAGGTACATCGACACCATACTGAATCCCAGGTACATCGACACCATACTGAAATGATTCAGTATGGATGATTCAAAGCGCGGTAATCTACCGGCTTGTCATGGAATCACCCTATCCAAAGATATGTCTCTCAAGACTGATTAGGAAATGGCTCGCATGTCATCTACACCCTACGCATCTGCGGTAGGCTCTATAATGTATGCGATGTTGTGTACCAGACCATATGTAGCATACGCATTAAGCGTTGTAAGCCGGTATCAGTCGGACCCAAGGGAGAAACACTGGATAGCAGTAAAGAACATTCTCAAGTACATGAGAAGGACTAAGGAGATGTTCTTGGTGTATGGCGGAAAAGACCTCCAAATCGAGGCCTTTGCTGACTCCAGCTTCCAGAGTGACAAGGTTGACTCTAAGTCCATGTTGGGTTATGTCTTTACCCTTAATGGAGGGACGTCTGTTGGAAGAGCTCCAAGCAGGAAACCGTTGCTGACTCAACTATGGAAGAGGAGTACATAGCTGCTTGCGATGCCGCAAAGGAAGTTGTCTGGATGAAGAAGTTCCTTACGGAGCTTCAGGTGGTTCCTACCATTGTTGATCCAATACCGCTGTATTGTGACAACAACGGCGTAATAGCTTTACCGAAGGAACCCAGGTCCCATAAGAAGTCCTGACACATCTTGAGGCGGTACCACCTGATCAGGGAGATCATAGATCACCGGGAGATCGAGGTGAAGAGAGTAGATTCAGAGAATAACACTGCAGATCCATTCACGAAGGCCATACCCCAGACTCAATTCGAGCGGCTGATCGAGATGATAGGTCTCCGATACGCCAGTACATGGCCCTAGTGTGAGTGGGAGATTATTAGTATATATGCCATAGAGGCCATTACTGTATCATACTAGTTTTTATATTACTTAATGGAAGGATGGGATATTCACACTTGTATAGATAATCTTTCTCAAAATGGTAGTATGCTACTTGGTTTGTTTCTTCTTCAATATGTGCATGTGTTTCTTTTAGCATATCGCTTATACATATTAGTGGAGCCCTTAGGATCTTTGCTTGATTACCAGCGCTGTGATGGCAGTCACACTAGTGGAGACTGAATAATCTACAAGCACATCCTTATACAGGTCCCTAGTCGTAGGAATATCGAGACGGGGCATCGATACTCCGAAGTAGACTAGCGTATATGCTTCTCATCCCAGCAGGGGAGATGGTCTGTCCCACAGCCATTAGTACGTCGTACTGGAGGTAGTATGCGGGTGCTCGTTAGGTTATGAGTACACTGGACAGGACTCGCTGGGAACTGTTGGTTGGTATTATACCTATCGTCAGTTATCAGTTCCCAGGTGACATGAGTACAGCTTAGTCCATTGACTTGACACTGTCACTTCACCTCGAGTGTGTTCCTACTGTTCTTACATTACTATCCTACCATGGCTCAAATGAGTCGTGCAAACAGGTAGTAGTTGGGTGCAGTCCCGAAGCACTTGGAGGCAGTGACGGTTAGACAGGATTCGTCTCTCCCGGTATTGGGAGTTGATATCGCGCTGTGTCTAGAAGAGCCATTACACAAAGTCCCTGGTCAGGGCAAGCGAGATTAGCAGGTAGTATTTCCAGTAGTTTCTCAGGGTGTTCTGGGCTACACTCCGACACGACTTATACCGCTATTAGGGGTCTGAAGTTTACCGCCCCCTAGGCCCGACATGCGATACTCTCAGAAGAACAGACCGGACTGTATGGAGATTGTCACATTCAGGCTCAGTAGGAGTTCGGATGGGTTCACCTCATCAGTCTTCTTATCGGCATCTACCTAGGGACCGTTATGTATAACTAGTACCGCTTGTGGCCTGTGGTTAAACCCACTTCCAGCGTAGTGTCGAGTCTTTAGAGTCCCACACAGAGGGTTGTTCGCCTTTGGGCAAAACAGAGTAGAGGTCGCATGGTTTTGCGACAGGGTTCGTTCACATAGGCGCACTTGTGCACGTTTGGTGTCCGGGCAGTTTTTACTTGTGGGCTTTGGTTTAAACCAGATCCTAGTATTTGTTTTGGGATTGGTTTTTTCTCATTGTATTCGTGTTCCTCGGAACACGGATGCTGGTGTGTATGCACAGTTGACGGAGGCAGAGGAATCTCATTAGGGTTTTTGACAGTTGACTTTTTCTTAACCCTAATGACAATGTGAAATATGATTAATAATATTAATTAAGGATAATTGTGCCATGGTTAGGGTTGGGTTGACCATTTGACTTTTGTTGACCATTTGACCATGATGATTTCTTATGCAAGATGCTTCTTGATGCTTGCAATTAACATTAAATATGAAATGATAATGGTCACTTCAACTAACCATCACAATTTTCTTTATTTATTATTATTATTCTCATATTCTCTCATATGAGAGCATGGTTTTGATTTTTTTGCTCATTCTCTCTTGCTCTTTCTCTCTCATGCTTTGCTCTCCCTCTTCCTCTCTCAAAGCTCTCTTCTTTCATGTGTTGAAAAACATGTGCTTTGTGAGATAAAACCATCAAGACAACGCTCTACTCATTCTAGTGTTCTTAGTCTAGCAAGCCAAGCACTCTAGTTACCTCTTGGTTGAGGTAGGAGTTCAAGGTAGAGGCCTTCGGGTGGATCTTTCTTCGGCAAAGAGAAGACGAAGAGGAGGAGCCGTCTACACCACTCCAAGGAGCAAGCAAGAAGAAGGACCACAACAAGAAGAGAAGGAGTTCAAGATGTAGGTATAACCATCTAACCTATTAGCTAGAACTTGTAGTTAGTTTGTTAGTTTTTTTTAGCAAAGATCCTATAATGATTAGTCCATGTTACCTTATGATAAAAATCCGATTTTTAATCTTTCCGTCTCCCCTTAAGTACCGGGGTGGGTAACGTGGACTTGCACATATCACATAACATAATGATTTCAATTCTAAGGTGTCATGGCACCACTAATGATGTGTAGTGTAGCATACGCGTTTGTGCTCGTGCAACATGGAAATCGTTGGTATTTGTGCAGTGTTCTATTAGAGTGTGCATATCGCAGAAACGTTTAATATTGATAATATAATGCAAACCTAAAAATTAATTTAAGCACAATTATTGTAATCACTTGCTATGAGCTATACCATTATCTTTAGAAATTAAACGAAACGTTAAGTTGAAATAAGGATTTTATTCTAGGTTCGTGCTTCTAGGGTTTGTTCTAGGTCTAACATACAATATTTAGGTATTGATTGGTTAAGTTGATTTTATTCTGACTAATAGCAGATTACCACAGAGTTCAGTTTTGCTTAAAATACGATATTAGAGACATTAGATTTTTAATTTAAATTGATTACAGAACTAAATCCTACAGTGATCCAAGATTTTACCTATAAAGGATTGCCGGAAGAACTCCCTCCAAGATGCACAAGCTCCTAGTCCTAGCTTGATGGTGGAAATCGTAAAACTTGGCTCTTCTCTTCTCCTTTCTCTTGTTCTTCTTTGTTTGTTCTATTTTTCTTTTTCTTTCTTTTGAATATTCAGAAGTTTTAAATTGATTAACTGATCTGAACACCTTATATATATGGAAGAGAGAAGAGAGAGGTGTAGGAGGAGGTGTCAACTAAGGAATTATGGTGGTTTCATGCAAGTAGGAGGTGTTGAGTGTGAAGTGTGCATGAAAGGAGGATGTGTCATGCACTTTCATGTTAATTTATTTATCTTGTAATTAAAATTCTGAACCTAAACCTTAATTAACCCCTTTTATACTTACACCCTAAATAAATTCCCATTTGCACAAAATTCCTAAACTTTACATAAAAACCCCTCACTACCTATGTTATTATATAACACCATTTTAAGTAAAATGAAGCTAAATTGCACATTAAAACCCTTATAATTTATTCATGTTACATATTAAAATTTTAATTTAATTTGTTTTACATACTATTTATGAAAATGTCTTATTTGGTTTTAATAACTTTTTAATTTAACATTTTATTATTTAATTAATTAATTTTATTTATTTCTAAATTTTCAAAATGCTACAATATTCCCCCTAAAAAATATTCGGTCCCCGAATTTAAAACTTAACAAGACGTACCTTCGAAAAGATGGGGAAATTTCGTTCACATCGCATCCTTGGTCTCCCAAGCAATCTTCTCGCGATTCGTTCCTCGCCAAAGAACCTTTACAGATGGAAGTACCCTTGATCTCAGTTTGTTTGCCTGTCGGTCTAGAATAGCTACAGGCTGCACTGTGTAGGATAAATCCGGCACAAGTTGTAAGGTCTGATGCTAGATCGCATGAGTATGATCGTGAAGATACTTGCGACGCACCGATACATGAAACGCCGGATGCATATCGGAAAAACTCGGTGGAAGTGCTAACCGATAAGCTGCAGTACCCACTCTCTCTAGAATCTCGTAGGGTGAGACATATTTGGGCCTGGGCTTTCCCTTTTTTCCCGAAATGCATCACACCTTCCATCGAAGATACACGAAGGAGCACATGATCTCCCACCTGAAACCCGAGTCTACGACGTCGTCGATCGGCATAAAATTTCTGTCTGCACTGGGCCGCTCTCATTCTGTCTCGTATCAGTTGAATCTTTTCCGTAATCTCCTAGACTATCTGCGGTCCCAAAATGCTACTCTCGCTTAGTTCCATCCAGCAACGGGTGATCGACATTTTTTCCCATACAAAACTTCAAAGGGTGCCATCTAGATCGTCTCCTGAAAGCTGTTGTTGTACGAAAATTCTATCAAAGGTAGGTGACGATCCCAACTACCACCGAAATCAAGGCTGCAAGCTCTAAGCATATCTTCTAGAGTCTGAATGGTCTGCTCTGACTAACCATCCGTCTATGGGTGAAAAGCTGTAATAAAACTCTATCGTGTACCAAGAGCTTCTTGAAGTTTCTACCATAGCCTACTAGTAACTGGATACCCATATCTGACAATATGCTCGTCGGAACTCCATGCAATCGGACAATCTCGTTGATATAAATCTGAGCATACTGCGTAAACCCATACGTAGTCTTCACTGGTAGAAAGTGAGTTGCCCTTGTCAGTCTATCTACAATCACCTAGATGGAATCATACCCTCTGCTAGTCCTGGGTAGACCCACCATGAAATACACGGAAATCTGTTCCCATTTCCACTCCGGAATGGGTAAGGGCTGCAATTCACCAGCCGGCCTCTGGTGCTCTGCCTTGACTTGCTGACAAGTCAAGCATCATGAAACAAACTCCGCAACATCCCTCTTCATTCCTTTCCACCAATAACCATCATTCAAGTCATGATACATCTTGGTGGAACCAGGATGTATAGTGTATGCTGATTGATGGGCTTCCTCTAAAATCTTACGTCTCAGTCCATCCGACTCTGGCACACAAGGACGAGTCCTAAAACATAATACTCTATGGTCATCTATCACGAACTCCGACTTTCTGCCCTGTCTAACCTGATCCATAATCTCTTACATACGAGCATCTGCGGGCTGTGTTTCCAGAATATGATCCAATAATAGAGGACGGGTGCGAACATGTGCTAACTGTCCTCCTGTCAATGTGAACTCGAACTGTACATATCAAATAAAATATGCCAGTCTGTAGAAGACTGCCTCTGTAAGGTGCGCAAATGAGATAAGCTACCTCCAGGCCTCCGACTCAAGGCATCTGCTACAACATTCACTTTGCTTGGATGGTACAAGATCTCACAATCGTAGTCCTTCACGAGTTCCATCCATCTACGCTGCCTTAGATTCAGATCCCTCTGCTGAAAAATATACTTTAAGCTCTTATGCTCTGTGAAGATTTGGCACGACTCACCGTATAAGTAATGCCTCCAAATCTTCAGTGCGAAAACTACTACAGCCATCTCAAAATCATGAGTGGGGTAGTTCTGCTCGTGCCTCTTCAACTGCCGAGAAGCATAAGCTACAACCATGCCGTGCTTCATCAATACACAGCCTAAACCCACTCGAGAGGTATCACAATATACCACGAAACCACCTGACCCGGAAGGTAATGATAAGACAGGTGGAGTCTTCAAGCGAGTCTTCAACTACTGGAAACTCTGCTCACATGCATCTGTCCAAAAAAATAGAACTTCTTTCCTAGTCAATCCTGTAAACGGTGCAGCAATCCGAGAAAAATCCTGCACAAAACGTCTGTAATAACCGGCCAGACCCAAGAAACTTCGAACATCTGAAACTGACACAGGTCTTGGCCAGTGCTGTACCGCTTCTATCTTCTATGGGTCCACACGTATCCCATCTCTTGCAACTACGTGACCCAAGAAATCTACACTATCCAGACAGAAAGCACACTTGGAGAATTTAGAAAATCCATTACTTCTGATACCATATAGAGAAATCTGGCTAATCTCACCTTCGGAGAGTCGTCCCAATTTGTCAGAGGAAAGCTTACTACACGATCTCCTTCTTGAACTACTTGCACCTGGTCTGAACAAACTCCATCGAAAGAAGTACATCAATTTTACTGATCTCGTATCGAAGCGCCACAACGGATTAAAAATCCTAACCATCTCACATCTGAATGGCTATGAATCCTTCTAATCCATCTATACTGGTAACGTCGTCAACCATTTAACTTCATGAACTCGGGAAGCAACATCTCGATAACCTCAGCAATGATTGTTACCGCTATCTAAACAGTACACGACACCACGATTCTCTGAGAGGAGAAAAACATCACGTCTCAAGTCTTTCTGATCTCTGACAATGACTCTACCATCTGGTGCGGATCCCGAAAAAACTTGCTCCACTATTTGAATTCGATCATATATGAATAAAAGACGTGTCTCTATATCATCGAAAAGTCACCCCAGTCAGACCTTGTCCCAAACAAGTCCGCTCTGACCGTATCTGTAACTGCAGCCCTCACGGCCCTCATAATATGGTGATCGAACAATCAATCATGCACTGACGAAGATAGATCAACGGAAGGAACAGAAGGAAGATCTCAAGATATAAATCCTAATGTATCTTAGGCGGAGTATCATATCGTAAATATGCCGCGGAACATATGTACGGTACATCACTCTACTTAGTACCTACTCCATCAACAAAGGTCATCTTATATAACGAAAGTTCGAGTATAAGACCTCTAAAGTCAAGTCTACGTCCTATAAGGTTAAGTCCAGGTAACAAAATGTATTCCCAGACTCCATATAATCAACCTAAACTCGAACAAAGGTTAAACCAAACGCTCTGATACCAACTTTGTCATGACCCAAATGTGGCACATGACCGGCACTTAAAACACGTGACATCAAAAGACATCGACGCAATCTAAGTAAGCCGAAACCCTGAATCTAAACCCTTTTTGAAAATATTTGAGGTGAGATTTAAATAATCATCCGATAAAATCTATTTAAAATAACATCTAGATTTAACTAAGTATGTTGAAAAACATTTATGACGTTTTGAAAACTTAACATCACCTCCTTTGTATTTTAATAAAACCCGATACAACATAATAAAATAGCCTCCCAACGGAAGCTAGTCTCCACGTCCAAACAATAGAGCAACCAAATAACCTAAATCAGAAGTCGACAGCAAAGAGTGCAACATCACCACACATAAACTCTAAGTCTTGTTTCTAAGTCTATAATATACCACTTCTAAGTTGATGGAGTTTTCACTAGATACAAGAATATGTGGATAATCAAGAGTGTGTATAACACAATTATAACCCACTTGCCAATCAATCCCCGAAAAAAAAATGTGTGTCCAAGCCGCTGATAATCCAAGCGGTGAAACCTGCAAGAAACTGTGGCACAACGGGGATGAGTTGCCAACTCAGTGAATAAAAGTACTTTTAAAGGTAGAAATCGAAATACATGACGATACCAAGGTCATAAGTATAATCCTATCATAATCTGTATCGATATACTTTAAGATATGCATATGTGCAACACTAACTATTATGCAATCCCATGTATAATATCTTAATGTCATATGAGTCAAAATCATGAATCTATAATCCGTATTGGAATTCCCTTTTTGTCTATGAATGTCTGTACAAATATATGCAGGCACTATCCCCCGGATCAGTCCTGGTTGAATCCAATAAATAATATCTAACGGTGTACCTCATGATAATGATCGTATCAATACATATGATGTCTAGCATCGACATCGAAATCCGAAATCTCTCGTGTCCAGCATCGACACGTAAATGCATATATCGTCGACACCATCTCAACAGATGATAGCCACCCGATATCTTGCCTACTATCAGTATCCCCTGGATATCTGCCGTACCCAATCGAACCCCGGTCAGTATCCCGTGGATAGCTGCCGTGCTCATCTCAATCTCCGGTCAGTATCCCCTTGATATCTGCCGTGCTCAATTCTATCTCCGGTATCAGGTATCCTCGTTAGGCTCCCTGCCTGAACTGCGGCTATCCTGCCTCTCGGCCCCGAACCGAGTCCACCATGTATCCAACTGAATATCCCCCCCACTCATCCTGGATAACGTAAAAATCCGCGACCGTATTTCTCCCCCACTCGGTCCGGAATAAAACCAGAAAACACAAAACTCATGGTGGACGTTTTACTCATCATATCAAAATATCAAGTAAGCAATAAGAATAATTGCATAGATTGTATTGATGATATACTATATATATATATAACAGTGTCCCATACCACCGATATATATAATCAGGAGTTAAATACCCAGAAATCCCAAGAAATCAAATACAACATCTATAGTACTACAACATGAATAGGAAAAAACTACGTAATCATATCACATAACATAATGATTTCAATTCTAAGGTGTCATGGCACTACTAATGATGTGTAGTGTAGCATACGCGTCTGTGCTCGTGCAACATGGAAATCATTAGTATTTGTGCAGTGTTCTATCAGAGTGTGCATATCGCAGAAACGTATAATATTGATAATATAATGCAAACCTATAAATTAATTTACGCATAATTATTGTAATCACTTGCTTTGAGCTATACCATTATCTTTAGAAATGAAACGAAACGTTAAGTTGAAATAAGGAAGCTGCCCTAGATTTAAAATAGATATTCGTTTTGAAAATCGGCACCGCATCCTAGTATTTATAAAAAAGGCAACGACTCGTAGTTTTTAAAATAATATAGCTCACACAAGCATTACATCCTAAAACAGAATATAACCTAACTCTATGATTCAAAAGATAAATTGGCCATCATTCGGCATACAAATTCTTCATTTCCAATACGTATCAACCCTTGTATTATATCTCATCATATAGCTATATCCATATCATCTCAATTACGGCATGATCCCTCGTACAAATCCATCAAACTATATCCATATCTTATGTACCAAATATCACGTATATCTCATTTAAAAACTACATATGAAACTTGATGCAAATGGAGGGCATACAAGATGCAATACTATATCAATACCTTGAAGAAAAGCTAAACTTAACTAGATATCATAATAATATTTATAAGGTTGCAGGGGTGCTATACGCCATCCACCCGACTTCCCCCGTAGATGTAAATCTACTCACCGAAATACGTCATAACTACTCAGGAATCGCCAATCCTTTTCCTTTCCTTGCGGCCTCCGAAGTTCCTACACTCAAATCTAATATTGAATTAACTTGTATAAGAAAATGGCTACATTCCGATACGGCGAAATCATGAAAACACAAGTTGTACATACTAATTAAAATACGTACGACTAATTTATACTATCTAACACCTATACTAACTGAGTTTTAAACCTTCGCTGTTTGCAAAAGAGAACTTAAACGCGTTACGAATTAACCGTGTCATATTTTGGATTTTTGATTTCCTTTTCCAATATTAGTTTCCAGATTTCAAATACAGTTAAACTAACTTAATTAAATAATACCAAATTTTCCCAAAATCTAAACAGAGACCTACCCAAAAACCCAAAACACCAAACCTCCCTACAAATCCGGCGACGTCGGAATTCTCCTATTGGTCGCCGGCCCAAATCCGAGCCCCTTGGTTCGTGCTTCTAGGTTTTGTTCTAGGTCTAACATACAATATTTAGGTATTGATTGGTTAAGTTGATTTTATTCTGACTAATAGTAGATTACCACAGAGTTCAGTTTTGCTTAAAATACAATATTAGAGACATTAGATTTCTAATTTAAACTGATTACAGAACTAAATCCTACAGTGATCCAAGATTTTACCTACAAAGGATTGCTGGAAGAACTCCCTCCAAGATGCACAAGCTCCTAGTCCTAGCTTGATGGTGGAAATCCTAGAACTTGGCTCTTCTCTTCTCCTTTCTCTTGTTCTTCTTTGTTTGTTCTATTTTTCTTTTTCTTTCTTTTGAATTTTTAGAAGTTTTAAATTGATTAACTAATCTGAACACCTTATATATATAGAAGAGGGAAGAGTGAGGTGTAGGAGGAGGTGTCAACTAAAGAATAGTGGTGGTTTCATGCAAGTAGGAGGTGTTGAGTGTGAAGTGTGCATGAAAGGAGGATGTGTCATGCACTTACATGTTAATTTATTTATCTTGTAATTAAAATTCTAAACCTAAACCTTAATTAACCCCTTTTCTACTTACACCATAAATAAATTCCCATTTGCACAAAATTCCTAAACTTTACATAAAAACCCCTCACTACCTATGTTATTATATAACACCATTTTAAGTAAAATGAAGCTAAATTTGACATTAAAACCCTTATAATTTATTCATGTTACATATTAAAATTTTAATTTAATTTGTTTTACATACTGCTCGTCCCGAGCAAAACCAATTATTCACAAAAATAAAATGATAACCGCACTTTCGCAGGGAACGCGATTGCACTGAGCATGTGCAACAAGCCGTTAAACCTCTAGGTGTCCCTAGTAGGAGGAGTGTTGTCTCCTGAGGGTTTTCAGCGGATACTACCCACAAAATCCGGTCAAGCTAGTTTTGTAAAATACTAAGATTCAAGCCCCTAAAGTTTTGTTTTAGAAAATAACAACTCTATAATCCTAAGTCTAGACCATCGAACCTTTATTTTTCACACCTCGCTTCTTATTTAACTACAGATTTTATATGTCTTTACGTGCAGTGCAAAATAGTGTCGTTAAGTTCCTGAAAGGTCGAATAAAGTCATTATGTCACACAATAAAGCCCAGATAACAATTTTAAAAGGATCACATAAGTTTTATAGAGAGCTAAGCATTTTTCAAGTTTCGTTTTCCAGTAAAGTTTCAACTTCAGAATTTCTATCTTCCCTAACAGGAAACTAGGTCTTATTCTTCACTCCACCTTTTTCTTGTTTTCATTTCATACACACCTCTGTGAACGTGCAATAGTCTTTATCAAAGAGTAAAACCTTCATATCTCCGTTAAGAAATTTTTATAAAAGCCTGTCTTTTATCAAGATTATTCTCACACAAAGAACCGTTAGGAATTTTAACTCGGAGAGAACACTTGCTTGACTTTGTTTTAAATTGGACTTTCTAGGCTTCTTAGCGAGCTTTGGGCCAATGCGCCCAAACCAGTTGGTTTTAGGGCATTAGGTGTAGAAACACCCCAGCGGACTTAATTACTCAAGTTACCTAGGTCCAAAAACAAAAGACAGTTTGGCGTGAAAAACATGATGATTCAATACGAACGGAGATATAACCGGCAGTTCAGTTATTTTTTTGGATAAAAGACGTGTTTAGTGGATTCGGTGTGTAATCATTCCAATCAAGTTTCAGATGGGTTATTTTTCAGACTTAGTTCCAATTAAGGCATCAATAACATTCCTTCATATTCACTTACTTCATAAACTATTCTTGATATATTACTTATTTCAGAACAAACCTATTTGATCCTCAGAAAATCATTTATCTTATTTAAAAGTTTTTAAACATAAAAGACTTGTCATCTAATTCCCAAAAACTCACGACACGTGTAGTGTGATGTAAAGACGTATATCAGCTATAGTTAACTTCAAAGGAGAGTTATCTTTCAGGTTTTCAAAATCTAAACATAAGATTTAGTTATTCCTATTTTTTCAAACAAAAAAAACCGTCGAATGTTGAATCAGAGTTCTTCCACAATCTAACTTGACAAAAAAGTTTTTATATTTTAGAAAATTTTCAGTTTTTATGGGTTTTTAAAATAAGGTATGCAAATGCAAAATATACAAATGAATGCGAAGGAAGAAAGCTTTACCGAGCACACCCCCAAACTTAAACTTGACAGTGCCCTCACTGTCAGGCTATACCAAGAGGGTCAAAATTGCCGGTGCTTCCTAAAAACAAATTATATACAAAAACAGAAAAAAAAAACAAAAAATATATACAAAAAAGTGTGTCCCCCCCAAACTTAAGTAAAACAGTGTTTCCACTGTTAAGCGTTGAAGTTCAGGATTAGGGGGGAAAGATCTGAATAAAGCTATACAAGGCCTTACACAGGCCAAAAGTTAGTACCAACCATTCAAAGATTTTATCGTGAAAAAGCAGTGGTTGGTCAAAGAAGACGGAGAGGTAAGAAATGGAGACTACGCGAGACCGCTTGTGGAGAGAAGTGGAATGCGGTCTCGGTAGATGAGAAGAAAAAGAATGGCGGAAGGGAAAAAGAAGTGGAGTACGAACTTGAGGGTGCAAATGGAGTAAATAGATTAGCACAATTTGTGATGAACGCTGTGTGAAAAGTGATTGTGCTAATATAGTTACCCGTCGAGAAATGGGGTCAAATCCCTCAAGATTCGTAAGAAACCATGGGTACGCCAAACTTGGTAAACCAGACATATGAAATGAAAGTGATACGGGTTCTTGCAAGGTCGGAACGACGGACATGATGGAGGGAAGTGGTTGAGGAAGGGTATCGGTTAAAGTTTCGGGAGGGTGTACACAGTCAATGAAAGGAACAGGATGAATTGGAAAATCCGACTCATCAATTAAAACTGTTTCATCCTCAAAACTATCCTCAATATTCTCCTCAGAATTTATCTCATCCATGCCTTTATCATCAATATCAAGACGCATATGATGTTCGGGAAAAACAGTTAAAGACTCGGGATGATGATTTGAAGAGACAACCTCAGCCACATCTATGGGTTCATCATCCAAAATATTCCCAGCGTCAATATCCTTAATCAAGTGAAAATCTATATTCTCGGACACCTCAACCAAAGCATGGATATCAATCATTTCTGGTTCTAAGATGGAGGTGTAGAGGTCAAAAGGATTAGGTATGGTTTCACTTGGTAGGGACCCTTCAAAATCAAACACTACGAAGTCGCACAACTCATTCATCATTCTATCTTCAATTGATAAATCATGTGGGATACTCGATAGACTTTCAAAACAGGAGTTGTGGGATTCAATTTGGGACGGGTAGGTTTGATTTGGAAGGGGGTACATCTCACTCTCTCCACTCAAATTCACTGCCTGTCCTGCCGCCTCATCATACATTGAAAAAGTTGGAGCTAGTTGAAAACTAGCTACCGGATCACTAGGTTGTATGAGGGCAGCCATGGACGCATTCAAATCCATCATTTGTTGGCTTGACGCTACCCTAAAGTCTTCCAAGGACTGTTCCAGACTAGACATAGATTGTGATGGGGTTTCAGTAAAAGATTCAAAGTTATTTGGATACTGAAAACTCCCAAACGGCTGTTCTGAAGCAATGTCTAGGGAAGGTGCAAAAGTAGGGTAGGATTGGTAGGAATTGAATGGCTGGACAGGAGTGGGATCAACAGGTGGATAAGACGGAGAATGGAATTGTTGATCCCAAGAATTTGAAGTGGTGAAAGGAGTGAAAGATCGGTTACGGGATTGTTCAATATGTTCAGCAAGAGACATTGGTCTTGGGTTTACAACTGGATTTTCAAAAGGGGTATCAACGCAAGAAGGGGTGAATGTTTGAAACGGTTGATACGAAGTGGATTGCGGGGTCCAGTTGTTCGTCCTAGACGCGTCTATCCGATCTTTCAAAGAAATTTTGGGCATGGAGGGGTCGTTCGATGTTCGGCCAAAACAAGAACCGTATGAAGTAATGTCTGGTTGTGGGTACCAAAGTTCGGCAAGAGTTTTGCGAGGTGGAGTACCCATGATAGAATGAAAGAAAGGTAGAGAAAAAGGAGGGGAAAAGAATGTGATTTTTTTTATTTTTTTGTTATTTTAGTTAGTAAAAGAATGAAATATACATAAAAAAGAATATGGACAAAAATCACGACACAAAAATACCACACACCTAATCGTTCTAGGGTTCACCTAGGTCAACTAGACCTGCTCCAGAACTTGATTGTCGAAGTAAAACTGTGTCGAGAAACAGGCTTAAAAATACACTGATCACGAGGCCAGGTAAGTGCAGAGATAAGGGGAGGTTTTCCAACGCTTTCGCGAAGTTCCTTAATTAAATAACCCTTTCTCTTTTGGCGGTTTCGCCGTTAACACTTTCCTAGACACCCCGTAAACAATATACCGTTAAGCAAGCTTCTAAATACAGTTAACTTCTCCTAGTGAGCGCGAAGTCCTTAAGGCTTAAAGTCTAGTTTCTTTTAAAATTTGTGCGGGTAAACGTTATGCGCAAGTTCGTGATTTGTGGGCCACAGAAAAGGTGATGAAATCCTTTACCGTATGTTGTGGGGTTCGCTTGCCCTTAAGTCCGTATTAATTGATGCAATGAGCAATTCAAAAAATTCTTATAAAGAATCAAACAATCGTTTTTTAGTTTAAGCGCGGCGCTGCAACAAATACGGGTTAGTCAATTTTTTTTTGCGTTTGCTAGCGAACTTGCAAAGAATCCTGCAAAGAATAGAATATTGGAAGCGTCGGATTTGAGAAGAAAGTGTTAGTAAAATACGTACCGTTAAGTTTTGAGTTAGGAAACCCCCGTTGAATCAAATCCGGTAAGCTTGAAAGGTTCGCTTGCGCGGGTCAAACTACCCGGATCTTTGGCACTGTACTTCGTAATCACCTTTGCCTTGAATGCACACTTTGCTTCCCCACTATTGCAGTTTGCAAACTTGCAAAAATCTGCACACTTGCCCACAAAAATATTGTCCAAAAAACAAAAAAGAATATATTTTTTTTTTATATACAAAAAAGAATATTAACCCGAATAACAAGAAAGAAAATACGCTACCGTCTCCCCGGCAACGGCGCCATTTAATCGCACGCCGATGGCGTGTCGGATGAAAGAATTAAAGTTTACCGCGATCAGGACGGTGTCGCTATGCAGCTAGCCGGTGAGCACGGGTCGGTCCACAGGGAGATGGTGTTATCTTACCTTCTTGCTTTAGACGAGTCAATAAAGAATCTTGTATGTTTGTTTGTTCTAACCTATGTGTTTATCTGCAAGTATAAAGTTGTTAAGAAAATACGAAATTATAAGCTAAGAAATCCGTACTCAAAACCTTTGAGCCGAGTCTTGACCAATTGAAGCTAAGCAATCGGCAACAACGTGGATTAGGGGATTTAAGCGCGGTATTCAAGGAATCCGGCTTATTTACCCTTGTCCTTCCGTTCTTGTCCCTTGCCTTCGCCTCCGGCCAAACCGAACGCAACCGGTCGTGGTTAGGAATCACCGTTACCTTGTCAGGGTACGGTGCCTAACGGAGCGCTTGCGTATGGTTTGGGCGGAGTTCAAAAGGAAAATAACGGGAAAAGGAAATGAGAAGGAAATGTTAACTTATAAAACCGTATTAATTCTTAACATCAACAATAATTACAACATTCACAAAATAAACAAAAGAGAACAAAAATAAAAGAACAAAGAAAAGAAAAGATACAAGAATGAAAGTGCATGAATTTAAATGCAAGTAATAAAAGCAAGTAATAAAAGACAAGGTAATAAATTGCGAATAATAAAAAGCGATAAAAAGAATACGGAACTAGGACTCAAGACAAGCATGTGATCAATAGCCAACCCTTAAACTTGCAAACTCAATGAAGAGATTGCAAGATCAAGAGAAGGGTAGAAACCGCATGTGAAATGAAGTGCTAGTCCGGGAAGAAAATACGACCTTTGAGATCAATAACTAACCCTTACCCATTCAAGCTCAATAAAGAGGTTGAATGAGCAAGAGAAAGCAAGAATCTCAAGGGGAAGAAGAAATACAAAAGAATGATACAAAACCCTCATCTTTATTCACATCCACAAAAAGCTCTCACTACAATTCATGGAAGAGGAATGAAGAAGAAGAAGAAAAACTATACAAAGTAACAAAAATGAGAACAAAGAAAAAGCTCCTTGGTTAAGCTCTGGTCCGGGGTATTTATAGGAGGGAAACTGGAATTATAGGGCAACCATCTGTCCATAAATGAAATCCCCAAAATAACCCCAAAAGATGACAGTGAGTGGGCCCCACCTTGCCGCGCTTGCGCGGCCAAAACCCCATTTTGGCCGCGCATGCGCGGCCATCTTGACGAGTTGGGCAGTGGGCTTTCTGGTGGTTTCCTGGTTTGGTGTCCCCTGTTGTCTAGTACATGTAGTTTCTGAAAATACTTTCACATTTCTTCCAGAATTTCTGTTGAGGAAAGGTGGACTTTTTGTCAAGATTTGGAATGATTGCCTCGAGCTCCGCGTAGATCTCTTGGATCTTGTGCTACCATTGAGCCTTGTGCATGAAAGCGACATTGATTTGACATTTTGTCTCTTAACTGATATCTGGTAACATACGGATGAAGAGCGGAGACCGTGTTTTATCAGTGGTTGGCAGGAACCCGGATATTGTCGTGTTTTCCATGAATTTCACCGTTTTAGAACCGAGAACCTGTATTCTGCAAATATGTGATAAACACGGATAAAAAGCACCTACCTATAAACACACGAGCGTAAGAATGGGCGGTATAAAATGCAATAATCTGGTATGAACACATACTATTTATGAAAATGTCTTATTTGGTTTTAATAACTTTTTATTTAACATTTTATTATTTAATTAATTAATTTTATTTATTTCTAAATTTTTAAAATGCTACAGGCTGGGAGCCTAGCGAGGATATTCGATACCGGAGATAGAGACGAGCACGACAGATATCCAGGGGATACCGACCGGGGTTCGATTAGGCACGGTGGATATCCAAGGGATACCGACCGGGCCAGGGATATCGGGTGGCGATCATCTATTGAGATGGTGTCGACGGTATCTGTATTTACGTGTCGATGCTGGACACGAGAGATTTCTGATCTCGAAGTCGATGCTGGACATCCATTTATATTGATATGATTGTTATTATGAGGTACACAGTTAGATTTCATTTATTGGATTCGACTAGGACTGATCCGGGGAACAGTACCTATATATTTATATTCTACATGGGATTGCATGACAGTTAGTGTTGCATTATGATACATATGCATATTTTAAGTCAATGCTATGCACCCTGCGGATCGCGAGGAGGCGGAAGGTTTAAAAAACGATAATTATAGCATCATAACATCGACTCTAAGCCAAGATCGTAATCTAAAACGTATCAAGCAAAAGCAAAAGAAGTATAAACTAAGTGCAGAAATTATACCTCAAGAAACCTAGTCCTTCTTCTCCTATCTCACTGTCCTCCTCACCTGCACGAACTCCTCGAAGTGGTACGGATGTCGTCTCCTCGTCGGCTTGCTCGAATCCTAGATGATCCCTCCGAACGTTTGTGCACCAAGCTTATCTTCTAAACTAAAGAAACTAGATTAATTAGATTGCTAATCTAAATGATCTAGGTTATATAGATGGTGTAGATGGATTGAGGAGTCTTTCTATTTCTTCCTAGGTAACTCAACACGTGAGTATCCTAGGGTTTGAAAAAGAAGAAGATGTTTTAGAAAATGCTAGTGAAGAAATGTATGAGAGAGTGTGTGTCTAACTTATGGATCTAAACTGAACACTCTCTATTATTCATCTAATAAATTAAATGAATATTAGTAGTTGGGGTTCAATTAACAACCAAATGAGTTATGGCTTCAAAATCCACCATGTGTCATATTTAGTCATGCTCAATACCATGCATTTTCCATCTCATGTCTACCATGTCATAATGCATAAATCATTTAATCCAAAATGAAAAATACATATATGAAATATCATCTTCTAGAATCATCTTTGAATAAATTACAAAAACGCCCCCTCGTCCGTATATACGTACCTGTATTCGTATTACGAAAAATACGAATACCGAAAGCGAAGAAAATCCATCAGTACAATACTAGGATCCGGTTTAAACCAAAGCTCACTAGTATTGTCCGTCCGACTCATCGTGCATGCACGAGTGTACGCACGTGATGGAACTCTTTCGTAAAACCATACGATATCTACACGTTTTGCCTAATGTAGGGAAACGCTCTGTGTGGGACTCTAAAAACTCGACTCTATACTGGCAGTGGGTTTAACCACAGGCCGCAAGCGGTACTAGATATATATAACGGTCCCCAGGTATTGTCGATAAGAAAGCCGATGAGCATAACTCATCCGAGCTCCTACTGAGTCTGTATGTGACAATCTCCGTACAGTCTGGTCTGTCCGTCTAAGAGTATCGCATATCGGGCCTAGGGGGGTGGTAAACGTCAGACCCCTAATAGCGGTATAGGGTCATGTTGGAGTACGGTCCAATACACCCTGAGAAACTACTGAAATACCTACCAGTAAATCTCGCTTGCCCTGGCCAGGCACTATGTGTGATGGCGTTTCGAACACAGCACGATATCAGCCCCCAATACCGGGAGAGACGAATCCTATCAAACCGCCACTGCCTCCAAGTGCTTCAGGACTGCACCCAACTACTACCTGTTTGCACGACTCAGTAAATCCGTAGTAGGGTAGTAAGCTAAGAACAGTAGGAACATACTTGAGACGAAGCAGCAGTGTCAAGTCAACGGACAAAGCTATACTCATGTCACCTGGGTACTGCTATCTGACGATAGGTATATAACCAACCAGCAGTTCCTTATGAGTCCGTCCAGTGTAACTCACAACCTAATGAGCACCAGCATACTATCTCCAGTACGACGTACCGATGGCTATGAGACAGACCATCTCCTAGGCTGGGAAGGGAAGCGTATACACTAGTCTAATCTGGAGTATCGATGCCCGGTATCGATAATCCCGCGACTAGGGACCTGTATAAGGATGTGCTTGTAGATTACCCAGCCCCCACTAGTGTGACTGTCATCACAACGCTGGTAATCAAGCATAGATCCTATGAGCTCTACTAATATGCATAGGCGATATGTTAAAAGAAACATAAGTACAAATTGAATTAGAAACAAACAAGTAGCATACTACTATTTTGAGCAAGAATGTTATTACAACTGTGAATATTCCAAGCTTCCATTAAGTAATATACAAACTAGTATGATACAGTAATGGCCTCTAGGGCATATATACTAATAATCTCCCACTTGCACTAGGGCCATGTTCTGGCATATCGCGGACCTATCATCTCGAATAACCACTCGAACTGCGTCTGAGAAATAGCCTTTGTGAATGGATCTGCAGTGTTTTCCTCTGTAGCAACTCTCCGAACCTTGATCTCCTGTCGATCCACGATCTTCCTGATCAGGTGATACCGCCTCAAGATATGTCTGGACCTTTGATGGGACCTGGGTTCCTTGGCTAAAGCTATAGCCCCGTTGTTGTCACAATACAGAGGTATTGGACCAACATTGGATGGAACCACTTGAAGATCTGTTAAGAACTTCCTCACCCAGACTGCTTCTTTAGCGGTGTTAGAAGCAGCAATATACTCCGCTTCCACAGTTGAGTCAGCAACGGTATCCAGTTTGGAACTCTTCCAACACACCGCCCCTCCGTTGAGGGTGAAGACTGTAGGGTTTCCTTAGTGCCTCATATAGGGTTTGGAAGCATCACACATGCCACAATTTAATTTTTAAGAGGTGCTAAGCAAACTTAACTAGGAATCAAACTAGAATTATTGAGTAACAATTAATAGTATCACATATAAAAGATTATCTAACACTAATTGGAGAGACTACAACCTTTTTAGACCTCCTAAGGCAACTCCTTGGATCTCCTGAGGTTTGGAACGGCTCGCTTGAACGCTTCCAAGACCACGACGATCCACTCGAAGTCCTTTACTCAAAGCTTGTAGCTTCACTTGATCTATGAAATCCTTGAAGCGAACACCCTACAAAAAATAGCTAGAGATGTATAGGATGATGAATTGGTTTAGGTTCTTACTTAAAACCCTTTCTTTCTTTTAACCTCACTCAATTTTAGAACTCAAGAGAGAGTTAGAGAGAGGAAGATGAAGATGGCAATATTTTCTTTTGGATGAATAATGATCTCATAATAATAATGAGAGAGAGAGAGAGAAATATCATAAAACAAACCATGGTTAATAATAATATCTAGATATTTTGTGATGAGTTAAAGAGCAAAGGAAATTAACCAAGGTTGAGTCAAAGGTCAACCATGCAAGTGTGTAGAAACAATGAGTCATTTGTGAAGAAATGAGTCATTAATTTAATTTCCTTTATCTTTAAATTAAAGCAAAAATATCCATATATATAAATATGAACCATGTGAGTCTTATATTGCTATCTATGTTGTATCATCAACCATGATACAAATGCATGTATGTATGTGTGTATGCACATGAACATGTACATATACATGCATGCATCCATCTAAAGAAAAAGGGTTTAAATAAATGAGACAAAAGTCAATATTAAATCAACACTTGATTTAATAAACCGGTAATATCTCATATGACCCGACTAATATAAAACGCCCGATTAAAATATGGTATCATATACACGTATTTAATGAAGCTCCCGTACATATCTCATATGCACACCACATCGTTTCGCCAGAGCCAGGAAACTTCTGTGTGGGACTCTAAGACTCGTCAATACGCCAGCAGTAGGTGATGATCATAATAAACACCTACGAGCCACAAGCGGTCAGCTAAACGTAACGGCCACCCGGGTATTGAGCGATCAGAAGAAGAACAAGCAAACCTATCAAAACTCCCATCAATCCGACTGGAAACACTTACCGTGCAATCCGGTCTCTTCGTTAGATATGCTACATATCGAGTCTAGGGATGGAATTGTCGACCCTAATAACTCGATAAGTCATACCGGTATATGGTCTACAACAGATCGAGAAACTACTGATAACACTTATTAGTAATATCTCAGCAGCCCTAGCCAGGGACTTCCTGTTATAGACCATCGTGCATAGCACAACATCAACCCTCAATACCGGGAGAGACGAAACCCTTCCTATCGCTCATTGCCTCTATATGTCTCGGGACTGTACCCAAAATCCACCTGTTTGTACGACTCAGTAGAGCCGTAGTAGGGTGGAGATCAAAGTACAGTGGGAGGACATACAAGACTCTATGGCGATCTCAGGTCTACAGACTAACCTGTACTAGTGTCACCTGAGAACTACTATCCGACGTATGATATAATACCACATAGGAGTTCTCGGTGAGTCCGTTCACTGTACCCAGTCTCACTGAGCACCCGTATACAATCTTTGGTGTCAGCACACCAGATGGATATGGGATCATCCATCGCCCATCATATGGAACAAGAATGGTATACGCTAGTCTACACTGGAATATCGATGCCCTGTCTCGATATACCTATGACTAGGAACATTTCAAGGATATGCTTATAAACTACAAGTGTCCCACTAGTATGATCCACATCATAATCCCAGTAGTCAAGCCAATATCCTTAGGGCTTTATCAACATGTATCAAATGAGTAAAAACATGATCAAGTGAACATATGATAAAGAGAAACCTGATAGCATACTATCATGTCGAGCAAGACTGTCCTCTGAATACACACACACACACACACACACACACACACATCAGTAACATACAATATCATATAATGGCCTCTAGGGCATACATATATCCAACAATCTCCCACTTGCACTAAGGCCAATTATTGGCGTATCTCATACCCAACATCTCAAAATGTCGCTCATGCTGCGGCTGAGGGAGGGCCTTGGTGAATGGATCCGCAGCATTGTTCTTTGTATCTACTCTCTTAATCTCGATCTCGTGGCGATCAACTATCTCCCGGATCAGATCATATCGCCGCAGGATGTGTCTGGACTTCTGATGGGACCTGGGCTCTTTAGCCAACGCCATAGCCCCATTATTGTCACAATACAAAGGTATTGGATCAATAATGGTTGGAACTACTCCTAGCTCCGAGATGAACTTCCTCATCCAGACGGCTACTTCGGAAGCATCATTTGCAGCAATGTACTCAGCTTCCATCGTTGAGTCTGCAACGGTATCCTGTTTGGAACTCTTCCAACTCACCGTCCCTCCATTGAGGGTAAATTCAAACCCTAAGATAGACTTGCTATCATCCTTGTCACTCTAGAAGCTCGAATCGGTAATGGCCTCCATTTGGAGATCCCTGTTACCATACACCAAGAACAATTCTTTAGTCCTTTGCAAGTACTTAAGAATGTTCTTCACAGCAGTCCAGTGATTCTCCTCTGGGTTTGACTGATACCTGCTTACTACACTAAGTGCATAAGCAACATCAGGGCGTGTACATAACATCGCATACATTATCAATCCTACTTCCGAATCATAGGGAATAATGCTCATGCGAGCTCTCTCTATATCAGACTTTGGGCAATCATCCTTGGAGAGAGTGACTCCATGGAAAGCGGGTAAGGCACCCCACTTGGAGTCTTCCATACTAAACCTCTTTAGGATGGTGTTAATGTACTTGGTTTGGGACAATCCCAACAACCGTTTGGATCTATCCCTATAGATCCGTATGCCCAATATGTATGTGGCATCACCAAGGTCCTTCATGGAGAACCTTTATGATAAGAATGATTTGACTGACTGTAGCATAAGAATATCATTTCCTATCAGAAGTATGTCATCCGCGTACAATATGAGGAATGCGACAGATCTCCCTACAGTCTTTTTATAAACACAAGGTTCATCTAGATTTTTGATGAAATCAAACTCTTTGATAACATCATCAAAACAGATGTTCCAACTCCGTGATGCCTGCTTCAATCCATAAATGGATTTAAGCAACTTACATGCTTTTTCGCTGCTCCCACTGTCAATGAAGCCCTCTGGCTGATCCATATAAACGCATTAATCTAAATCACCATTTAGAAATGCAGTTTTAACGTCCATCTGCCAGATTTCATAGTCGTAGTGAGCAGCAATTGCAAGTAGGATCCGAACGGTTTTAAGCATGGCTACCGGAGAGAAAGTCTCGTCATAGTCCAAACATGGTCTTTGACGATTTCGCTACCAACCTTGCCTTATAGGTCTCCACCTGTCCATCTACTCCGATCTTTCTTTTAATGATCCATTTGCAGCCTACAGGTTTTTTCCCGGAGGGTACATCTTCCAAAGTCTATACTTTGTTGGTGTACATGGACTCCATTTTAGATCTCATGGCATCCATCCATTTCACAGAGTCACCACTCGTGATAGCTTGATGAAAACTGGCAGGATCATCATCATCCATGATGCAATCTTCTCTATCACCTTCAATGAGAAAACCGTAGTATCTCTCCGGTGGGCGAGTAGTCCTACCAGATCTACGGAGTGGCTGAAATTCATTAGATTCTGTTACAACATCAGCCAAGTCATCATTTGTAACTTGTGTTTCTAGAACCTCTTCTAGATCTACCACATTGCCATTAGTATCATTTGGAAAAATCTCATTTTCTAAAAATGTGGCATACTGAGAAACAAACATCTTTTGTTCCTCCTTGTGGTAGAAAAGATACCCAAACGAATGTTTTAGATATCCCACAAATATACATTTGACCGATCGTATCTCTAGTTTTTCTGGATTCTTCTTTTTGACAAAAGCCGTACAACCCCAAATCTTAACTCGTTTAAGAGATGGCCTTGTTGGAGATAGTGCCCTCAAAGTCAATTATTGGATCCCAGGTACGTGATTGCAATGATTGAGGCAGGACCTATACCGATATGACAATCTTGCTCGAGATGATAGTATGCTATCTGGTTTGTCTTTATCATCGTATACATGCTTTAGTTCACTATTGCATGATGATAGAGCCCATAGGATTCTTGCTTGACTACCAGCAGTATGATGGCGATCATATACGTGGGAGCTGGGGTCTGTAAGCACATCCTTAAAGTGTCCCTAGTCGTGGGAGTTTCGAGACAGGACATCGATACTCTAGAGTAGACTAGTGTATACAGTCGAGACCCCGACGAGGGGCGATGGCCGGTCTCACAAGCCATTGGTGTTAGTTTGTTCACCTAAGATGTATACAGGTGCTCATTGAGTTATGAGTACACCGGACAGGACTCGCCGAGAACATGCTAGTTGGTATTATACATATCGTCAGATAGCAATTCCCTGGTGACATGTGTACAGGTTAGTTCATCGACCTGAGATCGTCATTTGTCTCGTGTGAGTTCCCACTGTGCTTAGATTACTACCCTACCACGATCAAAGGAGTTGTGCAAACAGGTTTTAGTTGGGTACAGTCCCGAGCCACATTGGAGGCAAGTGAGCGGATCGTCGGGGATTCGTCTCTTCCGGTATTGGGGGTTGATGTCGCGCAGTGCACGGGTGGCCATCACTAGGAATCCTCGGCCGAGGTAGTGGAGAATTACTGATTTGGATCAGTAGTTTCTCAGGAGGTGATGGGCTTCATAACAACACGATTTATCGCGTTATTAGGGGTCTGACTTTATCCACCCTCCTAGACTCGATATGCGATACTCTTTAGAAGAATGGACCGGACTGTATATACATTGTCACTGTCAGGCTTAGTAGGGTTTATAGATGAGTTCGCTCGTCAGCTTCCCTTCCAATCAATACATAGGCAAAACGTTACGTGCAGCTTGTACCTCTGACGTGCTAGGGGTTATACCCAGTGCCGATGTGTTGATGAGTCAATAGAGTCCCCCACAGACACTTTCCTAAGTTCGGGCGAAACGTTGTAGAGGCCGTATGGGTTTATGGAAAGGTTCGGAAAAAGCACGTGCGTTTTCGTACGTGTCGTTTTTCGGATAGATAATACTGGTAGGTTTTGGTTTAAGCCGGAACCCAGTATTATACTGTATACATATAATATCTTTGTCTCAGTTACATTTGTATTCGGTCGTAATATAAATGAGGGTATGTTTATACCGATACGGGGTTATCCTGAAATTTGTTTCAGGATCACTTTTAGAATTCGCCAGTTTTCAGTTTTCTATCAGCCGTATTTAACAGTCGGTTAAATGCGGATTTATCTTTTCTTCTTGGGTGAGTCATGAGGGTGAGTCATGCTTATAGAAGTTTCTAGATGTGGTGACTCTTGGTTTGCATTTATTGCATGGTGACTACGATAATGACTAGGTTAAGTTTCATTGGTTTGCATTTATTGTTATTTGGTGACTCATTCATTTCATTAAGTGAGATGATAAGCTTTTTGGTTATGGTCACCCCCTCCTCTCTCCTACACTCACCTCCCTTCCTCTTCAAATATGGCCGGCCACTTCATTGTGGAGAATGGTTGGTTATTTGCTTGAAAAGATTATGATATTTTTGTGTATGGAAATTTCATATAGTTCAATTTCCATTTACCCGATTCCAAATGGCACCTTCTTTTAACCGTTCGTCCATAGCCTTGGAAGTAACGAGACAAAGTGTTCTACTCATTCTCTACTTCATCTTGGTCGTCTCTTTTAGCAAACTTGACGATCGAGTTGCCTCGGTTCAGAGGCGGGAGCCCGTTTAAAGATCCATCGACGTGGTGCCACCTGGACGACGAAACTGGAGTTTCAGAAGATCGAAGCCGCCGCAACAAGCGTGGGATGATGGTTGAAGACCGAAGGACTCGGATCGTTCGGTATAACTCTTCTACCCACTTTGTAGTTTGTTAGTTTAGCTTTAATGGCAGATCCGGGTTACGGTATACGATAGCGCCAGTTTGTAAAAAGTTTTTGTTCCGCATTTGGCGTCTGTTAGACAGACGGAGTGCTACCTGGACTTACAGTGGTATCAGAGCCTCACCATTAAGCTATACTAACTTGTGCTAACGCGTTTAGAATATCGATTGAACCGAATTTCGAAAATCACAAATTTCAAGCACCCTTGTTTCTGTCGATTTTTAAAAGGACCTAAAAATAATTTTACATATCACAGAAAGATAAGCAGGGTTTTCTAAGCATACTGAAAAAAATTAGGCACGTGATCCCACAGGAGCGCGGCGGTTTCGCGGTCAAACCCATGGTTTGACCGCGGAAGCGCGGCGCTTTAGTGGGAACAGTGCATCAATTTTTCCCAGAGAGCTTAGTTTTGGAATTTGGGGTTTTTGGTATATATATTTTGGGCCCAGATTTTGTTACTGTACAGCAGATGTACGTGGGGCCCACTTCGTCATATTTAGTCGATCGAAATTTTAAACTTGTTAGTTTACAGTATTTACTTTATATCTCCGACCGGGAATGTCATTTGATCGGTAAACCACGTCTGATTGCTATAGTTCTTTTAGACAGGGTTTGCGAACGTGACATTTGCGTTGATGTTCTGTGTTGTGCTGTGATGTTGCGGATATGTCGTGGTGGATAGCAGGGTGCAATGATAGTGCAGTTTGGATTTATTTGTACATTTGATATTGCGGGGAGCGCGTCCAACATGTGGACTGCCGTCACTGCCTGTTTGTATAATATTCTTTTGGGGCACAACTGGGTCGAGGTCGATGTACCCGTTGTACATATTTTATTTTCTGTACTAGGTTTATCCCGCGAAGGAGTGCACGGATAGCCGGGTTCTGGAGGGCAACGGGTCCATATCTCATGGCTTTGAGAGGCAAAGGGACCTCACTCTAGAATTGGCAGACTATTCGCCGCACTAGTAGGGGGTACAGGTTGACCCAAGGAGGGGTGCTCAATTTACCGGATTCCATGAAGTGCCGGGTGTTCCATTCACTATGCTGTAGGGGACTACCTCGCTTCAGGTTTTGGCGGGTAACTTGCCGCACCCGTAGGGGTCTAGGTTTCATTGCATAGGCTATCCACACGACCAGGGGAACGTCGGGTTTTAGCAGCGGCTCTGTGAAACTCGGGGATCCCAGATTATCTGTATTGTTTTGTGATGCTTATTGCTTTTTCTGTAATGTTGTATATTATCACGCCTGGAGCGATTATTGTATATTAGTATATATACTATTAGATGTTGTATATGTTTTACACCCGCGCTAATCCAGCCCCCGCTCTGTCGTTAGTTAAGTAACCTAACGGGTGATGACGGGACCCAGTGGCGAATGCGGATGGCATATACGTACATTTTATTTTCGTTCTTTTCTGGTGTGATTGATTGATGGGACTGTATTGATTTTGATCAATGCAAGGATAAAACAAACCTATATTTGATGTTGTTGGAACAAATTTTAAAAGTGTTATTACAAAGATGTTTCCTTTTGTTTTGCATAGCGGTATTCAGTTAGAATATCCTGCACCTCATTCGACGAGGCAAGGGCCGAGATCCCTTCACCGGGAGTGACCCCTTGGGCAGAAGTTTGCGTCAGGGTAATAACTTTACATATAGTCGATTACAAGTTGCTTTGCGTTGCGATATTCAGTTGGAATATCCTGCACCTTATTCCACGAGGAAAGAGCCGAGATCCCTTCACCGGGAGTGACCTCTTTAGCAAAACGTTTTCGTCACTATATTTTTTATAAAAGCTATCAGTTTCCTTCAACGAGATCAAGTTCATTACGTTTAAGGTTTTTCGCCAAAAACCAGTCGTAGCCCTCCGTCATTTCTTATGGATGGTCAGTAGTATTCAAGCTATGTATTTTGACCAACGCCAAGGCATAGTGTTTGGTAGCTGCTGGGTATTCATCTATTGCATAGATAGATGAGTTGGTTTGGGACAGTCATTCTGCCATTTTGGCCAACGTCAAGGGCATGTGCGGGTGGGTTCAAATCGACCAGGATAGTGACGGGTAGAACTTGGCATGTGACTTATGATATTTTGACCAACGCCAAGGTCATAAGAGCATGGGGCAAAAATCACATCAGGAGTTTCTAAAGAAACTGAAACTTGCCAGATATGCGCATACCTTCTGGAGTGTGATAACATGAGTGGCTTCCATCAAGTTATCATGAGATGATAGTTGGATCCCGATTCTCACTGATGAGTTGGTTTACTCTTCGGGTGATCCCGACTAATTCTTCTTTCAGGTTTGGAGGAGAATTTGAGATAACAGTGGGAGGTTTCCTGATTAGATAAAGTGATAACCATTCTGATCTAGGAAAGAGTGCACGCTGAGTGTTTCTTTTCTCTCTCTCTTTGGCAGCGACCTTTGACCGACCCTAAACTATGACTCAGTGACCAAGTTGACCGAACCTTCTTAAAATACTGGTTTTGGATTGTCTGAGTTGCATAAGTCATTGCCGCTCCTTCTTTTACCCTTTAAATTTCTCAGAACACCCCGTATTACTACGGACATCCACTTCCATTGGATAGATCCATCGTATGGTTATCTACGAACTCAAAGAGACTTCTTCGAGGATGGATCCAGGTTCAGGAGAAATTGAATTGGTTTATTCGATTATCTTTTGTTATCACCTTCTCTCGGGTCGTGAGGGCTCCTTAGTTTAGGAGAGTACACCTATTACGCTTATTTAATAGTCTTATTCCAAACCATAGGCTGGTGCCGAAAGGTAGGGAATGAAGAAAACCAATTAGCCTAAGTAGGGTGTACAGAAGGTAATATGTAAAGACAAAATAAAGGGATTGGAAAGAGGGCAAAGTAAATTGCGACTGTTATCATTCACGACGAAACCGCGTACTTCATCACCACTCCTATTTCACCTTTGATTTTTCCTAGTTCGGGAGAAATAGAATAAGGTTTTATTCAGTTGTCTTTTATCATCACCTTCTCTCAAGTTACGAGTACTCCTAGGATTAGGAGAGTACACATATTATGCTTACTGGATAGTCTTCTTCCAAACCATAGGCTGGTGCCGAACGGTAGGGAAGGAAGAAATCCATTTAGCCTAACGAAGGTGTATAGAAGGTAACGACTAAAGACAAATAAAGAGATTTGGAGAGATGGCAAAGAAATATACGGTTATAGTCATGAATAGGATTATGGAAGTGGCATTACTAAGAATACCAGAATACCCCTATGAAACATTTTCATGTTTCAGTTTCACTACCCATTGTTAAAAGAAAACTGTTTTCCCTATTAGATACTTACTCCAGGGTATGAATTTACCAGGTTTCATTCTCATATCTGTATAGTTTTACAGATGATGAGCGGGAGTATGTTATTGGGAATTAGGTGATCATCCTCATTATATCGGAATTCGTTGTAATTGGTGATATTTGAGGAAATCGCCTGAGTACTGTTTTCAACCTACGATGCACAGGTTTTGAGTTATTCAAACTCAGCGGACTTATACAGAGTATTGTATGTTGTCCAGTGTCCGTCAGGACAAAAGGGGTAGGTCCTCGTACTGTGTTCTGTTTACTTGTGACTTCTCCAGTTTTTTGACAAGTGTTTCGTTGAAATACAATGTCTAAAATTTTGAGAAGTTATGGGTACAAGAATAAAGTAGAGAACCAGATGTCGCAAGTATCAGGATTCTTCAAAGAGATTGAAGATGTAGATTGTTGTGATTAGTATTCAGATGATAGTAATGGTTTTGAGAAACTTGTTTATCTTTCAGGTTACTCATAATTGGATGGATTCCTAAGTTGAGTAATGCTGAGTAGCCTCTCTCCATTAAGTTGATATGCACTGTAGACAGATGCATGATTAGAATCTGGTTCCAATTAAATTAGTGCCTCTATTTCTATATTGGATATAGAATGGTTCATATCTTAACGATGTTAAGGTAAGGGGAGTTGTCCAGCTTATGCTTAAAACCCGACACTGGATAACTCAAGGCACGTTTCTGTAATGGCTGTTTGTGGGTTGACCCTGGCTTCGACGAGGGTTGACATTTCTACCATCTGATATATCAATAGTGATATTGTTCTTCACTCGCCACAGTTTTAGTAAAATGGATTTTTTTCAGAAAACAGTAGTGGGAGTATGGTAGAACTGGAAGTGATTCCAGAACCGCAAACGGTTACAGAAAATTTAATAGGACCTATATATTCAAACATGTTTGACATTCCAATAGCCACTCCGCGGATATGGTGGGTAACCTCAGACACCCGAGAGGTACTCCGGTAGCCTCAAGGACGGTGACAGGGAGGTTCTAGTTTACCCAGACTTGACACTACTGTTGTTCCAGACTATGAGACCCGGCAAGAGGATAAGTATAATGTCGTTCTAAACTAGATTTAGAAGTATACGTATATATTATTCTTCCAGAGGGTTGCCGTAGTCAGTGGGAGCAGCGGAAGCATAGTGGGCAAGTAGCTTATGTCTATTTATAGGCTTGAGCAAAGATAGCGGAGATAAGATCATCTAATTTTGATGTAACAGTCATGGCTTTGACTTCATCAGAATAGGGGATGGATATGTTAAGAAGGTAGTAGGGTGTGATGTACTAGTATTTGGATGACATACACAGAGAAGGAAGTAAAATTCCTATACTACGATCGGTTGTACTGTGGTCGTCACACAGTTGTTTCTTCACACAGGATATGGATATAATATCAGACATTCTGGTTACTAGATCTATGGTTTTAGATCTAGATTTGGGTAGTTTCCCAATTTGGTTACTTTGACAGTATTCTAGTGGTATTTTAGAATAGATGACTCCTGACATGGTGGTGTACCTGCAGGTGATGGAGTCACCCTCTCTAAAGGTGTCTTAAAGACTAAAAGGGAGAGGGATGTGCATGATTGGCAGATCACTTGCTTAGGCAATTGAGTCAATCATGAGATGTCAAGTACCACACCAGATGTAGTTTTTGCACTTGATGCAATAAGATTATATTAATCCAATCCTGAAGAAATATAAGGAAGCAGTTTTAGAACATAAGGTGCATGTTCTATGGATTTGATGACGGCAGCCTCTTTCGGGAGACGGTTATCATTCCAGGCTTTAAAGGTGACATGGATGACAGAGTGATTGTCAGAATTATAGTTTTCCCTCTGACGAGGGACAGTATTATGTACAGGTGGTCCAAGAGGATACTGTGGGAGGCATGGTGCTGGATACTGATTAGGTTCAGTTATCGATACAGTCTAAGAAGTTTGGATTTGGAGTTCATTTATGAACTAGGTCCTATCAGATATCCAGACATATTCTAAGACATGTATTACTCGATTCGGGAGATGGCTTTCTCCGCGAACTTGAGATTAAGAGAGACATAGAAAGAAACATCAGGACGGATCAACTCACTGAGGCTATTTCTCGAACACAAGAGTTTTACAAACTAGCTTGGTGAAACTGATTAGTAGAGGAGTTGGATGTTCGGTATGACACGGGCTGTGAGTATGCGACATCGCAATAATTAGCCTTAAGTGCAAGTGGGAGATTGTTGGAGATAGTGCCTTCAAAGTCAATTATTGGATCCCAGGTACGTGATTGCAATGATTGAGGCAGGACCTATACCGATATGACAGTCTTGCTCGAGATGATAGTATGCTATCTGGTTTTTCTTTATCATCGTATACATACTTTAGTTAACTATTGCATGATGCTAGAGCCCATAGGATTCTTGCTTGACTACCAGCAGTATGATGGCGATCATATACGTGGGAGCTGGGGTCTGTAAGCACATCCTTAAAGTGTCCCTAGTCGTGGGAGTTTCGAGACAGGGCATCGATACTCCAGAGTAGACTAGTGTATACAGTCGAGACCCCGACGAGGGGCGATGGCCGGTCTCACAAGCCATTGGTGTTAGTTGGTTCACCTAAGATGTATACAGGTGCTCATTGGGTTATGAGTACACCGGACATGACTCGCCGGGAACATGCTAGTTGGTATTATACATATCGTCAGATAGCAATTCCCTGGTGACATGTGTACAGGTTAGTTCATCGACCTGAGATCGTCATTTGTCTCGTGTGAGTTCCCACTGTTCTTAGATTAGTACCCTACAACGCTCAAAGGAGTTGTGCAAACAGGTTTTAGTTGGGTACAGTCCCGAGCCACAATGGAGGCTAGTGAGCGGATCGTCGGGGATTCGTCTCTCACGGTTTTGAGGGTTGATGTCGCGCAGTGCACGGGTGGCCATCACCAGGAATCCTCGGCCGAGGTAGTGGAGAATTACTGATTTGGATCAGTAGTTTCTCAGGAGGTGATGGGCTTCATACCGACACGATTTATCGCGTTATTAGGGGTCTGACTTTATCCACCCCTAGACTCGATATGCGATACTCTTTAGACGAATGGACCGGACTGTATATACATTGTCACTGTCAGGCTCAGTAGGGTTTATAGATGAGTTCGCTCGTCAGCTTCCCTTCCAATCAAAACATAGGCAAAACGTTACGTGCAGCTTGTACCTCTGACGTGCTAGGGGCTATACCCAGTGCCGATGTGTTGATGAGTCATTAGAGTCCCCCACAGACACTTTCCCAAGTTCGGGAGAAACGTTGTAGAGGCCGTATGGGTTTATGGCAAGGTTCGGAAAAAGCACGTGCGTTTTCGCACGTGTCGTTTTCCGGATAGATAATACTGGTAGGGTTTGGTTTAAGCCGGAACCCAGTATTATACTGTATACATATAATATCTTTGTCTCAGTTATATTTGTATTCGTTCGTAATACAAATGCGGGTATGTTTATACTGATACGGGGTTATCCTGAAATTTGTTTCAGGATCACTTTTGGAAGTTGCCGGTTTCCAGTTTTCTATCAGCCGTATTTAACTGTCGGTTAAATGCGGATTTATCTTTTCTTCTTGGGTGAATCATGAGGGTGAGTCATGCTTCTAGATGTTTCTAGATGTGGTGACTCTTGGTTTGCATTTATTGCATGGTGACTAGGTTAATGACTAGGTTAAGTTTCATTGGTTTGCATTTATTGTTATTTGGTGACTCATTCATTTCATTAAGTAAGATGATAAGCTTCTTGGTTATGGTCACCCCCTCCTCTCTCCTACACTCACCTCCCTCCCTCTTCAAATATGGCCGACCACTTCATTGTGGAGAATGCTTGGTTTTTTGCTTGAAAAGATTATGATATTTTTGTGTATGGAAATTTCATATAGTTCAATTTCCATTTACCCGATTCCAAATGGAAACTTCTTTTAACCGTTCGTCCATAGCCTTGGACGTAACGAGACAAAGTGTTCTACTCATTCTCTACTTCATTTTGGTCATCTCTTTTAGCAAACTTGACGATCGAGTTGCCTCGGTTCAGAGGCGGGAGCCCGTTTAAAGATCCGTCGACGTGGTGCCACCTGGACGACGGAACTGGAGTTTCAGAAGATCGAAACCGCCGCAACAAGCGTGGGATGATGGTTGAAGACCGAAGGACTCGGATCGTTCGGTATAACTCTTCTACCCACTTTGTAGTTTGTTAGTTTAGCTTTAATGGCAGATCCGGGTTACGGTACACGATAGCGCCAGTTTGTAAAAAGTTTTTGTTCCGTATTTAGCGTCTGTTAGACGGCCGGGGCGCTACCGTGGACTTACAGGTCTCTTCCCATGCCATATATCATATGGAGTGGTAGACACGGCCTTTGTTGGAACTTTGTTTACCAGAAAAGCTACAATTTCCAATGCATGCCCCCAAAAGGAGAGGGGTAACTCAGAATCATTCATCATGGATCGTACCATATCTAATACGGTACGATTCCGTCGCTCTGACACACCGTTATGCTGTGATATGTAAGGAGGAGTGAGCTGAGAGAGAATCCCATTCTCTTTTAGGAAGTCCAAGAATTCAGTACTTAAGTACTCTCCACCTTGATCTGATCGAAATATCTTGATTCTCATTCCTGTTTGGTTTTCTACTACAAGTTTGTACTCGTTGAATTTCTCGAGAGCTTCAGATTTATGTTTTATCAAAAACACATGACCAAATCTTAAGAAATCATCAGTAAAAGTTATGAAGTAGGAAAGACTGCCTCTTGCATGAGTAGACATTGGCCCACATACATCACTATGTATGAGGCCTAGGAGCTCAGTAGCTCTTTCTCTGTGTCCAGTAAACGGAGTTTTGGTCATTTTACCTTTGATACAAGACTGGCAAGTTGCATAAGATTTATACTCAAAAGAATTTAAATATTCATCTTTATGAAGCTTGTTTAGTCTTGTTTCATTAATATGACCAAGTCTACAATGCCAAAGTAAAGCTTCATTTATATCTGAAAATTTTCTTTTATTTGTGTGTTGAATGTTGAAAACTGTGTGTTGATTCAGGACGTATATCCCGTTATTTAGTGTACCACAACCAATCTACTCTTGATTAAGTCTAATGTTCATAACATTGTGTTGTACAGCAAAATGATATCCTTCATTGTCTAACAAGGAAACGGATATAATATTACAAAGTATACTTGGCACAAAATAACATGGGTTCAAAACCAATATACAACCCGACGGCAACCATAGGTGACACTCTCCTACTGAAACTGTATTTACATTGGAACCATTTCCAACCTGGAGAGTATGATCACCTGTCTTCAAAACTCTGCTATTTCTCAACGCCTGCACAGAATTGCAAATATGAGAACTTGAACCGGTATCTAATACCCAGGAAGTAAAGTTAATAAAAAAAAGTTTTCAATCACGAACACACCTGAAGCTGAAGCATCACCATGCTTCTTCTTGAGTTCAAGGTACTCAGTACAGTTCTGCTTCCAGTGTCCCATTTTCTTGCAGTGGAAACATTCTCCTTTCCCCGATTCCCCAACCTTGGACTTGTCTTTCCCCTTAACCTTTTTGACTCCTCCCTTTGGTTTGGTGGGTTTCTTCTTCATCTTTCCCTTGGCTTTAGCCTTCGGGCGAGAGGAGGAAAAAGTCCCAGGACCCAAAACGGGAGTCTTCATTGACTTCAGTGTGCTCTCTGCACTCCTTAATATATTAAGGAGTTCAGGTAGTTCCTTCTCCATGTTGTGCATGTTGAAGTTAACGATGAACTGAGCAAAGGTGGAGGGGAGAGACTACAGAATAATATCCGTCTATTGCTCATTGTCCATTTTCCACCCAAGGTCCTCAAGCTCTTCTATGAGAGCTATCATCTTCAGAACGTGGTCTCCTACTGCTGTACCAGTGGCCATTCGCATCTGAAACAGCTTTCTAGATGCTTCGTTTCGTAATACGCGAGATTGCTCTCCATACAACTCTTTTGTATGGAGGAATATGGATTGTACGTCCATATTCTCGTGCTGCTTCTGATGTGTGTTATCCATCGATGCAAGCGCGAGGAATTTGGCCGTGGAACAGTTAGTGTCCCATATCTTGCGGATTTCCTTATCCGTAACTGAAGATTTAGGACCTGGGCTGGACGGGGTTGGAGCGGTGAGGACATATGATACCTTATCATAATTTAAGGCAATGTTGAGATTCCTCAGCCAATCTTTATAATTGGTCCCATTCAATTTATTTTTATCTAATAGAAGCTTGAGTCCTGACATTTGTATCTGCTGTTAAGAGAGAGAAAAGAATACACTCAGCGAAAACTCTTGCAAAGATTAGATTGGTTATTATCTTGTCTAATCGATGTCTCCCACTGTTTTTATCAAATTTTCTTTAAAACCTTTTAAAAAGAAAACTAGCCGGGATTAATTACATTCTACAACTTCGCTAACCGTTTAGCCAGGCCAGTGCCGGTACTTGAGGGAGGCTCCCCGTGCTTTCGCACAGACCAAATTAAAATAAACCTCGTCTTCCCAGAGGCGTAGCCCCGTTTGACACCTTTCTTGACACCTACTGAGTTAGCTAATTGTAAAGTGCAAAATTCTCCAGGGAGCAACTTTTGCTCGCAGTGGGATCGGGATCCTACTATCATATAGAAAGTATACAATCTCATTGTAAATTTCAACTCTTAAAATTCCCGATATTACTTTTACCCCTAGTACTCATGACCTTAACTATAGTCAATATATCATAAGTACTAGTCAAGTTCTTCCCATCATTTCGTGATTAACTAGACCCACCCATATGACCCTTAACTAAAGTCAACATAATCATATGAATGTCCTAACTAATCTGCATCATATGCAGTGTAGGAAGACATCACTTAGCTACCGTACGCTGCGCCTTAACTAAAGTCAAAATACGCAGCACGAATACTAAGTACTCTACTTCCTAAAATGACGGAGGGTTGTGGATAGGTTTTATGAAAACTTTTAACGTTTTGAACTTGATATCGTTGTAGAATCTAATGGGTTTAAAAGGAGTGGCTTTAAGCTCCGCATTTTGAAAATTGCTGTTTCATAAAAAGGCCGAGCGTGTTTCAAATCTGATTCTACAACATCTTTCTAGGTTCATTTATCTTTACATTAATATCATTAATGTAGTCCCATCATTTAATTCCTAAAGCCATCAAAGAAAAAAACGAAAATATAACGTACGCTTATGCCACTCGCATTCGCCACAGTCTCCTGATATGTACCATTAGGTTACTTAACTAACGACATACCAGGACGGGGCTAGCGCGGGTGCAAAACATAAGTAACGTCTATTATATATCATATATATAATATTCCATTCGTCTCAGATATATATTAAAAGATCACATCAGATAATAAAAGCAGCAGAAGCACATTTAATATAGGATATCTAGGAGGTCCGTATTTTGTATTTAGCCAGCAATAGAAAATACGGATTCCACGGTCGCGATGAATAGCCAAGCCCACACCCGTAGACCCCTACGAGAGTGGCAAGTGACCCTACCAATTCTGGAGTTTAGGAGACCCGGTCTCGACTCCTCGAGATGGCCTCCCACTGAATCCTAGAACCCGGTCACTTGTGCCCTCCTCCTTGGGTCTATCCTAATGCGGAAAAGTAAATAATATACAACACTGCTGACATCCACCTCAACCCGGAAGTGCCCCAAATAAAAGAATATTACATACAAATTAATTTTACATGCTTGAAAAGAAAACTCTCATCTCACATAAAACCCCCGGCTATTCAATCACGGCAATCCTGCACATCAAATCTCAGCAACACATAATATCATATATCATCAACGTAAGTAAGTATGCGTACCCCGATTGTCGTTGATGTATAGCAACGAAACCGGCAATACACCACATACTACACTTACGGTCACAGAGAAATAAAATGAAAACTACAACAATTAGAATCATAACTGCCTTTAGACAACACAAACCGGAATATCACATATACAAGATTTCATGCCTAACAATGTAAAGCTCGCATTTAAGTCTCACCCATGAAAACACCTTTTCAAAATAAGCCGGATAATTCAACAATATTTCCGATTATTCCCGAGACCGAACTGCTAGATTTACACGCAACAAACAAATTTGTAGATTCCAATTATTGTATCACATACTAATAAACTAGGCGCAGTTAAAACATTCGATCGAATGATTAAACACCCAAAGACTTCTCAGAAAGCTCAACACTTGAGCAATTTTAAAAATTACCAGAAACTGCACAAAGTACACCAAAGGCTCCGCGGAACCGCCGCGGAATGTCCATTCATGCCGCGGTTCCGTGGTCCTTCAGTGGAGTTAGGGGTTCGTGTTTCTTGCGGGCCTATAAAATACCCTGCTGAATTTTTTAAGTATTTTTAATGTGAAAAAATCCACGTTTTTGAAAAATTTCCAGAGAGCACCCCCCGGGAGTCGTATTTCGTCCGTTCAAGGTTTTTAACGTCGTCTAGCTTACTCTAAAGCTTTAGCTTGGCTCTGATACCACTGTAGGGTTTCCTTAGTGTCTCATAAAGGGTTTGGAAGCATCACACATGCCACAATTTAATTTTTAAGAGGTGCTAAGAAAACTTAACTAGGAATCAAACTAGAATTATTGAGTAACAATTAATAGTATCACATATAAATGATTATCAAACACTAAGTGGAGAGACTACAACCTTTGTAGACCTCCTAGGGCAACTCCTTGGATCTCCTGATGTTTGGAACGGCTCGCTTGAACGCTTCCAAGTCCACGACGATCCACCCGAAGTCCTCTGCTCAAAGCTTGTTGCTTCACTTGATCTATGAAATCCTTGAAGCAAACACCCTACACAAAGTAGGTAGAGATGTGTAGGATGATGAACTGGTTTAGGTTCACACTTAAAACCCTATCTTTCTTTTAACCTCACTCAATTTTAGAACTCAAGAGAGAGCTAGAGAGAAGAAGATGAAGATGGCAATATTTTCTTTTGGATGAATAATGATCTGATAATAATAATGAGAGAGAGAGAGAAATATAATAAAACAAACCATGGTTAATAATAATATCTAGATATTTTGTGATGAGTTAAAGAGCAAAGGAAATTAACCAAGGTTGAGTCAAAGGTCAACCATAGAAGTGTGTAGAAACAATGAGTCATTTGTGAAGAAATAAGTCATTAATTTAATTTCCTTTATCTTTAACTTAAAATAAAAATATCCATATATATAAATATGAACCGTGTGAGTCTTATATTGCCATCTATGTTGTATCATCAACCATGATACAAATGCATGTATGTATGTGTGTATGCACATCAACATATACATATACACGCATGCATCCATCTAAAGATAAAGGGTTTAAATAAATGAGATAAAAGTCAATATTAAATCAACACTTGATTTAATAAACCGGTCATATCTCATACGACCCGACTAATATAAAACGCCCGATTAAAATACGTTATCATATACACGTATTTAATCAAGCTCCCGCACATATCTCATATACACACCATATCGTTTCGCCTGAGCCAGGAAACTTCTGTGTGGGAGTCTAAGACTCGTCAATATGCCAGCAGTAGGTGATGATCATATCAAACACCTACAAGCCGCAAGCAGTCAGCTAAATGTAACGGCCACCCGAGTATTGAGCGATCAGAAGAAGAACAAACGAACCTGTCAAAACTCCCGTCAATCCAACTGGAAACACTTACCGTACAGTCCGGTCTCTTCGTCAGATATGCTGCATAACGAGTCTAGGGATGGAATCGTCGACACTAATAACTAAATAAGTCATGCCGGTATATGGTCTATAATAGATCGAGAAACTACTGATAACACTTATCAGTAATATCTCAGAAGCTATGGCCAGGGACTTCTTGTTATAGCCAATCGTGCTAGCACAGCATCAACCCCCAATACCGGGAGAGACGAAACCCCTCCTATCGCTCATTGCCTCCATATGCCTTGGGACTGTACCCAAAATCCACCTGTTTGTACGACTCAGTAGAGCCGTAGTAGGGTGGAGATCAAAGTACAGTGGGAGGACACACATGACTCTACTTATAAACTACAGGTGTCCCACTAGTATGATCCACATCATAATCCCAGTAGTCAAGCCAATATCTTTAGGGCTTTAACAACATGTACCAAATGAGTAAAAACATGATCAAGTGAACACATGATAAAGAGAAACCAAATAGCATACTATCATGTCGAGCAAGACTGTCCTCTGAATATATATATATACACACATCAGTACATACAATATCATATAATGGCCTCTAGGGCATACATATATCCAACAAAGACATAACCCGACACAGACTTGGAGTCATCCTTATCGCTCTGGAAGCTGGAGTCAGCAAAAGCCTTGATCTGGAGGTCTTTTCCGCCATACGCCAAGAACATATCCTTAGTCCTTCTTAGGTACTTAAGAATGTTCTTTACTGCTATCCAGTGGTTCTCTCCTGGGTCTGACTGATACCGGCTTACCACGCTTAGTGCGTAAGTTACATCTGGTCTGGTACACAACACCGCATACATTATAGAGCCTACTAAAGAAGCGTCGGGTATAATAGACATGCGATACCTTTCCAAATCAGTCTTGGGAGACATCTCTTTGGAAAGGGTGACTCCGTGACAAACTGGTAAGTTACCGCGTTTGGAATCTTCCATACTGAATTTTTTATGTATGGTGTCGATATACCTGGACTGTGAAAGTCCCAACATCCTCTTTGATCTATCACGATAGATCCGGATCCCCAGTATGTAAGAGGCATCACCCAGGTCTTTCATAAAGAACCTTTGTGATAAGAATCTTTTGACACATTGTAGGGTAGGAATGTCATTACCTATCAAGAGAATGTCGTCTACATATAATACGAGGAACACAACAGTTCTCCTTACAATCTTACTATATAAGCATGGTTCATCTGGATTTTTTATAAAGTCGAAGTCTTTGACTGTTTCATCAGAACAGATGTTCCAACTCCGTGATGCCTGCTTTAGTCCATAAATGGACTTAAGCAGCTTGCACACATTCTCGCTGCTCCCACATTGATTAAAACCTTCTGGCTGATCCATATAGACGCACTCATCTAAATGTCCATTTAGGAAAGCCGTCTTTACGTCCATCTACCAGATATCATAATCGTAGAAGGCAGCAATGGCAAGGATAATCCAATGGATTTGAGCATAGCCACTGGAGAAAAGGTTTCATCATAGTCCAAACTAGGTCTTTGACAAAAATCTTTTGCAACAAGTCTAGCCTTATAGGTTTCAACCAGTCCATCTACACCAATCTTCTTTTTGAAGATCCATTTGCAGCCAATGGGTTTTACCCCTTCTGGAGCAAAGTCAAAAGTCCATACTTTGTTGGTTTACATGGACTCCATCTCGATCCGCATTGCATCCAGCCATTTTACCGAGTCACCGCTCTGAATGGCTTGCTAGAAGCTAGTTGGCACATTATCGTTAATAATGCAATTCTCTCTATCCCCATCTGTGAGAAATCCATAGTATCTCTCGGGCGGATAAGAAAGCCTACTACTCCTGCGGAGTGGTGTGGGAATGTTCCGTTCTTTTGAAACTTCTGGTTCTACCAAGCTTTCGGTAATAGCTTGTGGTTCTGGAATTTCTTCCAGTTCCATTGCGCTCCCACTTATTTCTTTTTCTAAGAACAGATGTTCCAGAAAGTGGGCATGACGAGAAACAAATACTTTTTGTTCTTCTGCGTAATAGAAAAGATACCCTCTGGAGTTCTTTGGGTATCCTACAAGCTTAAACAGTACTGAGCGTGCTTCGAGTTTGTCCACATGATGCTTTTTGATGAAAGCTGGACATCCCCATATCTTCAGATATTGAAGATAGGGTTTCTTCCCACTCCATATCTGATATGGTGTGGTAGGCACTGTCTTGGTAGGAAATTTGTTTAAAAGATATGCAGCTGATTCTAGTGCATAACCCTAGAAAGATCGCGGTAACTCAGCATTACTCATCATGGAACGAACCATATCCAATAGGGTTCTATTCCGTCTTTTCGATACACCATTGTGTTGTGGAGTGTATGGAGGAGTAAGCTGAGAGAGAATTCCATTCTCTTTTAGGTATTCCAGGAACTCGACACTTAAGTATTCACCACCTCGATCAGATCTCAGTGTCTTGATACTTTTGCCAGTTTGGTTTTCAACTTCATTCTTTCCCGGAATTTCACAAAAGCTTTGGATCTATGCTTCTTCAAGAATACATGTCCGTACTATGAGAAATCATCCGTAAAAGTAATTAAATAAGAATAACCGCTTCGTGCATGTGTAGACATTGGACCACATACATCGCTGTGTATGAGTCCCAAGAGCTCGCTTGCTCTTACTCTATGTCCAGTGAATGGAGTCTTTGTCATCTTCCTTTTGAGACAAGATTGACAAGTTGTATAAGATTGATATTCGAACGAATCCAAATATCCTTCTTTATGCAATTTAGTGAACCGTGTTTCATTGATGTGACCCAGTCTACCTTGCCATAAGAAAGCATGATTAATTTCTAGAGACTTTCTTTTGTGCGTATTCTGGATATTGAAAATCTGCGGTTGGTTTAATACGTATATACCATTGCTTAATGTACTCGACCCAATCAAGTTATGATTATGGTGGATGTTTACGACATCGCTTACAAATGCAAAATCATAACCTTCTTTATTAAAGATACAGATATGATATTACAAGTCAAACTAGGTACATAATAACAGTTGCGTAAAACCAAAACATGTCTATTAGTCAATCCTAAGTGATATTCCCCCATGGACACAGCATCTATGCTTGCTCCATTTGCAACTCTGAGGGTCATATCACCCGCCTTCAAGACCCTACGGCTTCTTAGTGCCTGCAAAGAATTACAGATATGAGATCCTGAACCGGTACTCAATACCCAGGAAGTAGAGTTGATTGACAGACAGTTTTCAATTACATACACACCTGAAGTCGAAACCACAACCTGCTTCACTCCCTGGTTCTGGGCATTCCAGACCCTGCAATCCTTCTTCCAATGGCCCTTCTTATGACAGTAAAAGCATTCTTCCTTCCCTACAGTCTGCCCCATAACTTTTGCTTTTCCCTTTGCTTCCACCTTACCAACACCACCTCTCGCTTTGGTGGGGGCTTTCTTCTTCTTTCCTTTGGCTTTCGCCTTAGACCTGGATGAAAAAGTACCACCAATAAATAGAGCGGGTGTTTCCCTTACTTTCTGCAGGGTGCCCTCAGCACTCCTCAACATGTTGAGAAGTTCCGGAAGTTCAAATTCTTTATTTGAATATTAAAATTTAAAATAAACTGGGCGTAGGTGGAAAGAAGGGATTGGAGAATCAAGTCTGTATACAGCTCATTCTCTAACGTGGTCTCGAGGTCTGCGAGCTCCATAATGTAGCCAATCATCTTAAGGACGTGTTCCCCGACAGATGATCCGACGGCCAACCTCGCTTGGAACAGTTTTTTCGAGGTCTCGTATCTTGCGATAGGATATTTCTCTCTATATAATTCCTTTGTATGGAGGAATATGGATTCTAGGTCCATATTCTCGTGCCTCCTCTGATGTTCATTGTCCATAGAGGCAAGCATGAGGCACTTGGCGTTCTCGCAGTCAATCTCCCAGGTCTTACGGATTTCCCTGTCCATGACACTGGAGTCAGGTCCTGGGACGGCGGGGGTTTTTGTAGTAAGGACATAGCCCAACTTGTCATAAGTAATAGCTATCTTGACATTCCTGAACCAGTGTTTATAGTTTGGCCCTGTCAACATGTTTTTATCTAAAAGCAACTTAAGGCCCGTCATGTTTGGTTGCTGCAATTAGGAGAGAGAGAAGAAACACTTTAGCATGATGCTCTTGCAAGTTTAGAATGGTTTTTAATTTATCTAAACAGGATGGCTCCCACTGTTTCTTGAATCCCTCCTCAAACCAAAAGAGGAATTAGTCAGGATTAATCTCACCGTACAATTCTTGCTTAACCGTTCAACCAGGCTAGTGTTGGTACTTCCAGGGAGGTTTTCTAACGTTTTCAAAATGTTCCTTAATTACATAACCTCTTTTCCCTGGAGGTGTAGCCCTGCTAACACTGTTCTAGACACCTACTTGGTTTATAGCATTGATCGTTTAGTGAAAAAATCTCCTGAGGAGTAGCATATACTTACAGTAGGATCGGGATCCAAATATTATTATGTGATAAAGCTAAAAGAATCCTACCAAAATTATCACACTCTAAATGGTATGCAACACTAGCAAGTTTCAGTTTCTTTAGAAACTCCCGATGTGGGTTTTTGCCCCATGTTCTTATGACCTTGACGAAGGCCAACATATCATAAGTCACATGTCAAGTTCTACCCGTCATTCTTCAGGTTAATTTGGACCCACCCGTACATACCCTTGACGAAGGCCAAAATAGCAGTGCGACTGTCCCAAACCAACGCATCTATCTATGCTATAGATAAATATTTAGTAGCTACCAATCACTATGCCTTGGCGAAGGTCAAAATGTATAACTTGAATACTACTGAACATTTAACTGAAATGACGGAGGGCTACGACTGGTTCTGGTAAAACCATGAACGTAGTGAACTTGATATAATCGAAGAAACATGATAGCTTTTAAAAAGATTGGTTTAAGCTCCGCATTTTAAAAGTTTGCTGTTTTGAAAAAAACCCAAGTATTTTTCAAATTTGTTCCAACGATTTAAGTTTGGTTTATTTGCTTTGCATTAATCTAATGCAGTCCCATCATTTACTCCAATCATTACAGAGAGAATTTAAAAAAAAATATCACGTCCTCTTATGCCATCCGCATTCGCCACTAGGCCCCGTCATCACCCGTTAGGTTACTTAACTAACGACAGAGCGGGGGCTGGGCTAGAGCGGATGTAAAATATAAGTGACGCCTACTATATACCATATATAGATATTTTACAATCATCTCATGCAATAATAATCATTCTAGACATAGATAAACATTTCAGATATGCTAGGAATGCCGCGTTTCGTTTAAGCCTGCAATGAAAGACGGATCCCATGGTCGCGATGAATAGCCAAACCCTACCCCAGACCCCTACGGGTGCGGCAAACTACCCGCTAAATTCCAGAAGTGAAGCAGCCTCCCTCAACAAAGTAAGTAGGCCACTTGGCACTTCAAAAAACCCGATAGTTTGTGTACCCCACCTTGGGTCTATCCTAGGAGCAGAAAACAATAAAAAGAAAATAATACAACGGTGGCTACAAACTCAACCCGGATGTGCCCCGCGAAATAATATTACATCAATTTTACAATTTACATGAATGAAAGATAAAAAAAACACTTATCTCACATCCCCGGCTATCCATCATCGACAATCAGAAAATGTTTATATATACAAACCAACAGATATGTGCAACCTCGACTAACCGTCGTATAGCAATTAGTCGACGTTTAAAACACATATAACAATATAGAAGAACCAATTAGCTAAGTACAATAGGAATTCGATCGAAACATATTTTCCGTATCTACCCCTAATGCAAACCAGCACTCAGAAACATACTAGGTAGAAACCAAATATTCCAGAAATCATAATACCAAAATTAAGATATAACAGAATAACTCCGAGTTGAATCGTCCATGACTCAGCCGCGGATCCGCCTCAGAAAGACGATTCTGCCACGGATCCGCGGCTGTCTTGGCGATTCAGAGGCTCGAATTTCTTGTGTCATCTTAGAAAACCCTGCATGTATTTTTCATGATACTGAAATAATTTTACAGACATTTTTGAAAAACGACAGAATGTAGGGTTTTCGGTATTTAGTTTTCTAGTTTTTCCGACAATCGAAGTTCTACTACTTGCTAACATGCTAGATTAGGTTTAGTTGACTCTGATACTACTGTAAGTCGATGCTATGCACCTCGTAGAATCGCGGGGAGACGGAAGGTGTAAAAAATGATAATTATAGCATCATAACATCGACTCTAAGCCAAGATCGTAATCTAAACCGTATCTAGCGAAAGCAAAAGAAATATAAACTAAGTATAGAAATTATACTTCAAGAAACCTGGTCCTTCTTCTGCTTATCTCGCTGTCCTTCTCACCTGCACGAACTCCTCGAAGTGGTATGGATGTCGTCTCCTCGTTGGCTTGCTCGGATCCTAGATGATCCACCCGAATGTTTGTGCACCAAGCTTATCTTCTAAACCAAAGAAACTAGATCAAGTAGATTGCTAATCTAAATGATCTAGGTTGTGTAGATGGTGTAGATGGATTGAGGAGTCTTTCTATTTCTTCCTAGGTAAAGGTAACTCAACACATGAGTATCCTAGGGTTTGAGGAAGAAGAAGATGTTTTATAAAAAGCTAGTGAAGAAATGTATGATAGAGTGTGTGTCTGACTTATGGTTCTAAACTGAACACTCTCTATTATTCATCTAATAAATTAAATGAATAATAGTAATTAGGGTTCAATTTACAACCAAATGAGTCATGGCTTCAAAATCCACCATGTGTCATATTTAGCTATACTCAATACCATGCATTTTCCACCTCATGTCTACCATGTCATAATGCATAAATCATTTAATCCAAAATGAAAAATACATATATGAAATATCATCTTCAAGAAGCATCTTTGAATAAATTAGAAAAATGCCCCCTCGTCCGTACATACGTACCTGTATTCGTATTCCGAAAAATACGAATACTGAAGACGAAGAAAATCCATCAGTATAATCCTAGGATCTAGCTTAAACCAAAGCCCACTAGTATTGTCCGTCCGACTCATCGTGCGTGCACGAGTGTACGCACGTGATCGAACCCTTTCGTAAATGTTAGTTATATGTATGCCCTAGAGGCCATTACTGTACATTGGATGTATATTGTAGTGGATGCTGGGACATATATAGGAAGGACTTTCTTGCTCGACATGATAGTACGCTATCTGGTTGCACTTTATCTTAACATGTATACTTTCTGTCTCTCTGATTACATGTTGATAAAGCCCTTAGGATGTGTGCTCGACTTCCAGGGATATGATGTAGATCATACTAATGGGGCCTGAGTAGTCCATGAGTACATCCTTGAAAAGTTCCTAGTCGAGGGAATATCGAGACGGGGCATCGATATTCCAGAGTAGACTAGCGCATATCTTCTCGACCCATGCGATGGGCGATGGATGATCCCATATCCATTGGTGTTTGACATCGAAGATGGTATGCGGGTGCTCAGTGGAGACTGGGTACACTGAACGGACTCGCCAAGAACTCCCAGATGGTATTATACCTCACGTCAGATGGCAGTTCTCTGGTGACACTGGTACAGCTTAGTCTGTAGACCCGAGATCGTCATAGAGTCTTGTGTGTCTCCCACTGTGCTTTGATTTCCACCCTACCACGGCTCTACTGAGTTGTGCAAACAGGTGGTTTTTGGGTACAGTCCCGATTCACATGGAGGCAATGAGCGATAGGAGGGGATTCGTCTCTCCCGGTATTGGGGGTTGATGTTGTGCTATGCTCGACTGGCCATAACAGGAAATCCCTGGCCAGGGTTGCAGTGATATACTGGTAAGTGTTATCGGTAGTTTCACGAATGTTATGGACCCTACGTCGGCATGACTTATCGAGCTATTGGGGTCTGACGTTTACCACCCCTAGGCGAGATATGCGACATATCAGACGAACAGACCGGACTATACGGTAGTGTTACTGGTCGGATTCGCAGGAGTGTGAGCGGGCTAGCTCGTCGATCTTCTTAACGCTCAATACCCGGGTGGCCGTTACGTTTGGCAGACCGCTTGCGGCTTGTGGGTGGATGATATGATCATCATCTGCTACCGGCGTATTGACGAGTCTTTAGAGTCCTACACAGAGGTTTCCTGGTTCAAGCGAAACGAAATAGGAGTGCATATGAGATATGTGCGGGACCGAGAATAATGCGTGTATGTGATACCGTATTTGATTCTCGCGATCAATGTATCGAATGGTTATATGCGATATAACCTAGTTATCGAATCAAGGATTGATTCGATAAGCCGACACATTGGATACTAGCCGGTTATATGCGATATGACCGGATCGTTAAATCAAGTGTTGATTTAATGATTTAATACATAATTATATATTTGATATATTGCTTTGCATTAACTAGTATCGGTTCACTTTAAATGGATTTTCTCGCGCGGATGTGCACATTGTATATTCGATATAGTTTTGTGCACATGATTGTATCATGTTTGATGATACATTCTAGCTTGGTTTTGTGTAAAGTGTTAAACCATGGTTAATTAGTGATTAGGGTTTCTTTTTCATTTACTTAATCATTTATTTATTCCTTTTATTTATTTTGGAAAAAGAAAAGATAAAGAGATAAGAATGGTTGCTAGTTTTGTTTTTATTTGAAAGCTTCTTGAAGCTTTGAACTTAGTCCACCATTCTTGTCTTTTATCTAACCCTAACCACTATCTAACCTAAGTTAAGTCTCTACACTAAACCATGGCCAAAGATATGATAAGTATTGGATTTTCTTTTCTTTTTATAATTAAGTTATCATATCATCTTCTTCTTCTTCATCTTCTTCTTCCATGGATGTAGCTTGCTACTCCAATGGCAAGTGTTAAAAAAGTGTGAGAAATCCAAATCTAAAGTGAACCCAACTCCTATTTCTTCATCCTCTACCTCTTGCCAAGTAGTATAGGGTGTTTCCTTCACAAGTTTTCCAAGCTTGATGAAGTTGGAGCTTGTTCTTGCGATATCTCGACGTAGATCATCTTCGGCATTGAACCGACGATCAAGCTCGCCCATTCTTCGATGATACCGATGCAAGAGTCATGGGTCCGTTTTGGACAGCGGAGAGACTTCTTCACGGAACCTAGGAGGTGGTGGACCGGATCTACAAAGGTTGTAGCCCATTCCCTTTAGATATATTTCCATTTACTTGCATGTTTCGCCTAGATATCTAGTAAACGATCCGTAGTCGGGTTTGTAGGCACCCGTATAATTTTATTTGTGCATGTTTGATCACTTGTGAAACTTAACTAGAGTGCCTAGGAACCCTACAGTGGTATCAGAGCCTAGCTAGAGCCTTAGGCGAAGTCTAGACGGAATTTGAAGTCCGAACGAACCCGAAACCCCGAATCAAATATGCTCTCTGTCCAATTTTTAAAATCTGGTCTTTTTCCAAATTAAAAATATCCAGAAAATTAAGCAGGGTTTTATAAGAATTACTGCAAATTTCGAGGGCCCAAGTCAACTTTTCCGGCGCGCTTCCGCGGCATGAGCTAAGCTCATGCGGCGGATCCGCGGCCGTACGGCCCCTGTATTTATTTTATTATGCACAGTAATTCTTAGTTTCCAGTGCTGATATTTCTGGGAATTTTTAATAATTTTTCAAGAGTTGAATTTTCTGCAGTTGTTTTGGGGATTCGGTGTTTCGATCGGGGTATCAAATTTTGTCTGTGTGGCTTTCCGGATAAATTTTAGAATATGTTAAAAAGTTCGACCGGATATAAATACCCACTTTTTCCCCTGACGGGAAATTTCCAAGTGTTGGATTTTTCCGCAGTTTAACGACGTTCTAAGTAGTGCAAGTAACGCGATGGTCCCTCTAGAAGACAACAAACCTTAACTCGATTATGTGACCGTCTTGAACTGCCCTTTAAACCTTCGGGTTTGGGGAGTACGGCGTGCCACATGTGAGGCGTTGGCTTGACCCTTCTACGGCTGGACCGTTGGTACTGAGGTACGAACGGAATGTTGTTAGACTTATTTCATGTGTTGAGCTGTATCGGGAAAATTTGGGTGTTCGATTGTTCGATCGAAAAGTTTAACATTTTCTGTTTATCTGGAATGTGATACAATAATTGGAATTCACAAATAGTTATGTGATAACTAAATGAATGTTATAAACATAGCACTTTAGTCTCACTTGATCGGTTGCCACGGAATTTTGATGCGATCAAAAGTCCGTCGCAATCACGTAGCGTACGCGGATACTCGCCGGGTAAACTTAATAGACAGCCTCACCCCATTGCCCCGACCAAGTGATTGTAGGAGAACCCCGTCGCCGAAAGCATCCGTTCGGGTGCCCGCGGTAGCGGTGTTCCGCCTTGGTGCACTTCGTCGACGGCGTTAGGGGTGCGGCCGTCTACTGAAGTTTGCGACGAGCATTCGATCAGAATGTCGGGAATCCTGTTGAATTGCCCGACTTGATATTGAAAAGAGTTTTCGATAATGAGACTAAAATGCGGGGTTTATAATTATTAGGCATGCGATGTCTAAGTAATTCATTTGGTCAGGCATGCGATGTCTGAGGAGGTTGCGGATTCCAACTGTTGTAGTTTTACACTTTCTTTTCTGTGACCGTAAGTGTAATATGTGATATCGCCGGTTTCGTTGCTATATGTCAACGACAATTGGGATGCGCATATTTACTTACGTTGATGCCATGTGATGTTATGTGTTGCTGGATATGTTATATTGGATCGTCGTGTTTGAATAGCCGGGGTTTTTTATGTGAGATGAGTGTTTTTTATTTTCATTCATGTAAAAACTTGTATGTAATATTCTTTTATTGGGGCGCTTCCAGGTTGCGGAAGTCGTCACCCGTTGTATATTATTTACTTTTCTGCACTAGGATAGACCCAAGGAGGGGAGCACAAGTAACCGGGTTCTGGGGTCCAGTGGGAGACCAACTCGAGGAGTCGAGTTCGAGTTTCCTAACCCTAGAATTGGTAGGGTTTCTTGCCGCTCTCGTAGGGGTCTTGGGGTGTGGGATTGGCTATTCATCACGACCGTGGAATCCGTGTTTTATACTGGCTCGTATTGAAAACACGGACGTCCTAGTATATCCAATATTTCATATGTTTCTTCTGCTGTGATTTATCTGTGATCATGTGATGTTCTGTGACAGGTATTATATATAGTATATATGATATATTATATAGACGTTGCTTATGTTTTACACCCGCGCTAGCCCTGCCTCGCTCTGGCGTTAGTTACCTAACCTAACGGTGCAGACGGGACATCGAGGCGAATGCGGATGGCATAAGCGTACGTTATATTTATCTGTGATGGTTAGGTGGACTTAAATGATGGGATATTCATTAATGAGATTAATGAAAGAAAATAAACCTAATTGATGTTGTGGAATCAAATTTCAAAATAAAACAGGTAGCTACGGTTCTTGCTTTGCATCGCGGTGTTCATTATAGAACATCCTGCACCTTATTCGATGAGGAAAGGACCGAGATCCCTTCACCGAGAGTGACTCCTTTAGCAATAACTGGCAGATGCTACACACTCGGTTTGTTTTTGATCACTTCTATAGTTTCTGCTTTGCACAGTGATATATATGATATATCCCGCACCTCATTCGACGAGGAAAGGGCCGACGATCCCTTCACCGGGAGTGACCCCTTTAGCAAAACTAGAAAAGCCTCAAAAACATTCCATTTAAAAAAATCATTTGATTCCGCAACGAGATCAAGTTCAAAGCGTTAAAGGTTTTCGCAAAAACCAGCCGCAACCCTCCGTCATTTTAGGAAGTAGAGTACTTAGTATTCGTGCTGTGTTTGTTGACCATAGTCAAGGCACAGTGTACGGTAGCTAAGTGATGTCTTCCTACACCGCATATGATGCGATTAGTTAGGACAGTCGCGTGACTTTGTTGACCTTAGTTAAGGGTCATGTGGGTGGGTCTAATTAATCACGAAATGACGGGTAGAACTTGACTAGTACTTATGATTTGTTGACCATAGTTAAGGTCATAGGTGCTAGGGGTAAAAACCTTTATCGGGAGTTTCAAGTGTTGAAACTTGCAATGAGATTGCATACCTTCTATGTGATAGTTGGATCCCGATACCCACTGCGAGTAAGTGTTACTCCTGGGAGAGTTTTATACATTACAATTAGCCGATCAAGTAGGTGTCTAGAAAGGTGTCAACGGGGTTACGCCTCTGGGAAAACGAGGTTTACATTAATTAGGTTCGTGCGAAAGCACGGAGGACCTTCCTCAAAGTACCGACACTGGCCTGGCTGAAAGATTGGCGAACTTGTAGTGTGTAATTAATCCCGGCTAGTCTTTCCTTTTAGGGTTTGAAGGAAGATTTGATAAAAACAGTGGGAGCCATCCTGATTAGATAAAATATATAACCAATCTTTTCTTGAAAGAGCGCACGCTGAGTGTTTTCTTCTCTCTCTCTCCTGGTAGCGACCATATCACGCCTTAATCAAGATAATAATACGGATTATTGACCGAACCCGCTTGTTATACAGAGCTGGGGAACGTTGGTCCCGCTCTAACTTATAATTGTTATAAGACAGAGCAGGAAATAGGGAAATACCAGAATTCCTATGCCGCCCAAACGAAGAAAGTGCATATGATGCATCTCCTTCGGGTGTGTTCATTACAAAGAACTGTTTCTCAGTATCCTCTGCATCCTAGGTATATGATACCGGATCAGGATCCCAGATATGTAATCTGTTACATAGGGCTACAAAAAGGTAGAAAAACTGAGAACGGGTGATAAGTTTCATGAGACAGAAAACGGGGCAAGTGTTGCAGCCAAGTCTGTCGGTCACTGTCACCCTGTATTACGAATACATTGATTCTGAACAAATGCTATTAGATACCGAACCTGATATACAAAATCATATCAGTCTCTTTATTACTAAAGAAAGGATATAATTTTGTATTGATGGATAATGTTTTGAACATTTCCTATATCAAAAGTTGATCGATTCAGGCACGTTATCTAAAAGCATTGAAGTTCTAAATCAAACTCCAGTTCCTAGTATACAGAACACACACAAGAGGAAGAGTTCAGAAATGAACGAATCATTCTTGAGGCATTGCAGACTAGGTCATATCAATGCGACCCGACTGGCTGAAGTTACATTTTAGATGCATATTTAAATCAGTTTGAATTTACATCTTATGAAACTTGCCAGTCATGTCACAAAGATTAGATGACCATAGCTCTGTTTACTAGAAACAGAGAAAGAGTTAGTAAACTCTTGGGACTGATACATGATGATGTATGTAAAGTCTCCTGTCTACAAATGCCAGGACTGGTTCTTTATACTTCATTATATTCTCTGATAATCTCTCAAGATTCAGTCATGTGTTCCTGTTGAAACATAAGTCCGAACCTTTTGAGGTATTCACAGAATATAAGTTAGAAGTAGAGAACCAATAACCGGGTATAAGTATTATGTCCTATGATAAGATCAGGGAGGAGAATACTTGTGCATGGCATTCCTGGACCATTCTAAAAGAGAATGAGATTCCCTCTCCATACTACTCCTCTGATTACACCACAGCACAACGGTGTATCAGGGCGGAGCAATCACACCCTATATGAGATGGTGTGCTCTATGATGAGTATTACTGAGTGACCTATTTCCTTTTGGGGTGTTATGCACTTGAGAAGCTGCATACCTATTGAATTGGGTTCGAATCAAATCACTGCCTACCACTCCATATAAGATATGGTATGGGAAGAACCCATCTCTTAAGCGAGTTAAGATTTGGGATTGTCCGGCCTATGTCAAAAGCAAAATCCGGACAAGATCGAGGTAAGATCAGTTCTGTAGAACTGGAAAGGTTCCAGCTGTACAAAACTGCAGATAATTTGGTAGAACCAAAGAATTCAATAGTTTCCGACGAAACTCAGCCTCTCCGCCGATCTAGTAGGGTTCCTCACCCACCTGAGAGATACCTCGGTTTCTCGATGACAGTGGGAGCAAGGATTGCATCATGAGATGATGACCCAACTAGTTTCGAGCAGGCCATCGAGAGTAGGGACTCTGTAAGAATGGCTGGATGCTTAGCGGTCTGAGATGGAATCCATATACACCAACAAAGTATGGACTTTGGTTGCTATATCTGAAGGGTTAAATCCCCATCAGGAGCAAGTATATCTTGAGAAGATTACTTGGTGTACATGGAAAAGTTGAGACTTTCAAAGCTAGACTTGTTAAAGGTTTTCGTCATCGACCAGGCGTGGATAATGATGAAACCTTTTTCCAGTAGCTATGCTTAAGTCTATCCAGATCCTACTTACCACGGCTACATACCATGACTACGATATCTGGCGGTTGAGTGCCATGACTGCTTTTCTAAATACTGATTTAGAAAAGAACGTCTATAAGAACACAGCCAGAGGTCTTCGTAAACAGTGGGAGCAGCGGAAACGTGAGCAAGTTGCTTTACATAATGAAGCAGGCATCGCGGAGTTGGAACGTCTGTTTTGATGTGATAGTCAAAGTGTTTGATTTCATCAAAATGGTAGACGAACCTTGTATATAAAAAGGGGTAGTAGAGAGTAAGGTGGTCATCTTCGTATTGTACGTAGACAACATACTCTTGATAGGAAAAGAGTTTCCTATACTACGATCGATCAATCTCCTATTATCACTAAGATTCCCCAAATAGGATCAAAGTGATACCTACTAAATCCTGGATTTTGGATCTATGAGATAGATCTAATTGGATGTTAGGATTCTCACTAGATGTAGTGAGATGGTATCAATCGATCCTGGGGAGAATCACTGGAAGTGTTCCAGGGTGATAAAGACGACTGAATGTCAGTCACAGGCACTGTCTTTACCCTCAGTAAAGGGACGGTATGTTGGAAAAGTTCCAAGCTCAATACCGTGGCAAACTAGACGATAAAGGCTGGTAACATCGCTATTGAAGATACTACCAAAGAGGAAGTTTGGGTGTATATTGGTTCATAAGATGAACTAGGTTCCTGCCATTATATGACAATGGAAATGTGGCTTTGGCCCTGGAACCCTGGTCCCATCAGTGACCCAGACAAATTCTGAGGCAGCATCACCTGATCATGGAGATAGTTGATCTCCAGGGTGATCGAGGTTAGGGAAGTAGACTCAGAGGACAACACGGCGGATCCACTCACGAAGGCCTTTTTCCCAAAGAGAGACTTTTAGGGGATGGTTGAGTATGTGATACTGCAACCACTGCTACAAATGGCCCTAGTGCAAGTGGGAGATTGTTAGTTATATGTATGCCCTAGAGGCCATTACTGTACATTGGATGTATATTGTAGTGGATGCTGGGACATATATAGGAAGGACTTTCTTGCTCGACATGATAGTACGCTATCTGGTTGCACTTTATCTTAACATGTATACTTTCTGTCTCTCTGATTACATGTTGATAAAGCCCTTAGGATGTGTGCTCGACTTCCAGGGCTATGATGTAGATCATACTAATGGGGCCTGAGTAGTCCATGAGTACATCCTTGAAAAGTTCCTAGTCGAGGGAATATCGAGACGGGGCATCGATATTCCAGAGTAGACTAGCGCATATCTTCTCGACCCATGCGATGGGCGATGGATGATCCCATATCCATTGGTGTTTGACATCGAAGATGGTATGCGGGTGCTCAGTGGAGACTGGGTACACTGAACGGACTCGCCAAGAACTCCCAGATGGTATTATACCTCACGTCAGATGGCAGTTCTCTGGTGACACTGGTACAGCTTAGTCTGTAGACCCGAGATCGTCATAGAGTCTTGTGTGTCTCCCACTGTGCTTTGATTTCCACCCTACCACGGCTCTACTGAGTTGTGCAAACAGGTGGTTTTTGGGTACAGTCCCGATTCACATGGAGGCAATGAGCGATAGGAGGGGATTCGTCTCTCCCGGTATTGGGGGTTGATGTTATGCTATGCTCGACTGGCCATAACAGGAAATCCCTGGCCAGGGTTGCAGTGATATACTGGTAAGTGTTATCAGTAGTTTCACGAATGTTATGGACCCTACGTCGGCATGACTTATCGAGCTATTGGGGTCTGACGTTTACCACCCCTAGGCGAGATATGCGACATATCAGACGAACAGACCGGACTATACGGTAGTGTTACTGGTCGGATTCGCAGGAGTGTGAGCGGGCTAGCTCGTCGATCTTCTGATCGCTCAATACCCGGGTGGCCGTTACGTTTGGCAGACCGCTTGCGGCTTGTGGGTGCATGATATGATCATCATCTGCTACCGGCGTATTGACGAGTGTTTAGAGTCCTACACAGAGGTTTCCTGGTTCAAGCGAAACGAAATAGGAGTGCATATGAGATATGTGCGGGACCGAGAATAATGCGTGTATGTGATACCGTATTTGATTCTCGCGATCAATGTATCGAATGGTTATATGCGATATAACCTAATTATCGAATCAAGGATTGATTCGATAAGCCGACACATTGGATACTAGCCGGTTATATGCGATATGACCGGATCGTTAAATCAAGTGTTGATTTAATGATTTAATACATAATTATATATTTGATATATTGCTTTGCATTAACTAGTATCGGTTCACTTTAAATGGATTTTCTCGCGCGGATGTGCACATTGTATATTCGATATAGTTTTGTGCACATGATTGTATCATGTTTGATGATACATTCTAGCTTGGTTTTGTGTAAAGTGTTAAACCATGGTTAATTAGTGATTAGGGTTTCTTTTTCATTTACTTAATCATTTATTTATTCCTTTTATTTATTTTGGAAAAAGAAAAGATAAAGAGATAAGAATGGTTGCTAGTTTTGTTTTTATTTGAAAGCTTCTTGAAGCTTTGAACTTAGTCCACCATTCTTGTATTTTATCTAACCCTAACCACTATCTAACCTAAGTTAAGTCTCTACACTAAACCATGGTCAAAGATATGATAAGTATTGGATTTTCTTTTCTTTTTATAATTAAGTTATCATATCATCTTCTTCTTCTTCATCTTCTTCTTCCATGGATGTAGCTTGCTACTCCAATGGCAAGTGTTAAAAAAGTGTGAGAAATCCAAATCTAAAGTGAACCCAACTCCTATTTCTTCATCCTCTACCTCTTGCCAAGTAGTATAGGGTGTTTCCTTCACAAGTTTTCCAAGCTTGATGAAGTTGGAGCTTGTTCTTGCGATATCTCGACGTAGATCATCTTCGGCATTGAACCGACGATCAAGCTCGCCCATTCTTCGATGATACCGATGCAAGAGTCATGGGTCCGTTTTGGACAGCGGAGAGACTTCTTCACGGAACCTAGGAGGTGGTGGACCGGATCTACAAAGGTTGTAGCCCATTCCCTTTAGATATATTTCCGTTTACTTGCATGTTTCGCCTAGATATCTAGTAAACGATCCGTAGTCGGGTTTGTAGGCACCCGTATAATTTTATTTGTGCATGTTTGATCACTTGTGAAACTTAACTAGAGTGCCTAGGAACCCTACAGTAAAACCATTCGATATCTACACGTTTTGCCCGATGCAGGGAAACGCTCTGTATGGGACTCTGAAGACTCGACTCTACGCTGGCAGTGGGTTTAATCACAGGCTGCAAGCGGTACTAGCTGTACGTAACGGTCCCCTGGTATTGTCGATAAGAAAGCCGATGAGCATAACTCATCCGAGCTCCTACTGAGTCTATATGTGACAATCTCCGTACAGTCCGGTCTGTCCGTCTAAGAGCATCGCATATCGGGCCTGGGGGGGCGGTAAACGTCAGACCCCTAATAGTGGTATAAGTCGTGTTGGAGTACGGTCCAATACATCCAGAGAAACTACTAGAGTACCTACCGGTAAATCTCGCTTGCCCTGGCCAGGGACTATGCGTAATGGCGTTCTGAACACAGCGCGATATCAGCCCCCAATACCGGGAGAGATGAATCCTATCTAACCGCCACTGCCTCCAAATGCTTCGGGACTGCACCCAACTACTACCTGTTTGCACGACTCAGTAGAGCCGTGGTAGGGTAGTAATCTAAGAACAGTGGGAACATACTTGAGACGAAGCGGCAGTGTCAAGTCAACGGACTAAGCTGTACTCATGTCACCTGGGTACTGCTATTTGACGATAGGTATATAACTAACCAGCAGTTCCCTATGAGTTCGTCCAGTGTAACTCACAACCTAATGAGCACCTGCATACTATCTCCAGTACGACGTACCGATGGCTGTGGGACAGACCATCTCCCAGGCTGGGAAGGGAAGCGTATACACTAGTCTACTGTGGAGTATCGATACCCTGTATCGATAATCCCGCGACTAGGGACCTGTATAAGGATATGCTTATAGATTACCCAGCCCCACTAGTCTGACTGCCATCACAACGCTGGTAATCAAGCATAGATCCTATGGGCTCTACTAATATGCATAGGCGATATGTTAAAAGAAACATAAGTACATATTGAAGTAAAAACAAACCAAGTAGCATACTACTATTTTGAGCAAGAATGTTATTACAACTGTGAATATCCCAAGCTTCCATTAAGTAATATACAAACTAGTATGATACAGTAATAGCCTCTAGGGCATATACACTAACACATATCATGTTATATTAGTACAGATTAATGTAGTACTATACTTATGACCTAGGTATCGTCGTGTATTTCGATTTCTATCTTTAGATGTACTTTTATTCACTGAGTTGGCAACTCATCCCCATTGTGCCACAGTTTCTTGCAGGTTTTATCGCCTAGATTATCAGCAGCTAGGACACACATTCTTTTTGATGATTAATTGGTAAGTGGGTTATTATTGTATCGTACTCTCTCATGATTATTCACATATTCTTGTATCTAGTGGAAACTCCATCAACTTAGAAATGTTATATTGAGACTTACAAGCGAGACTTAGACATTGTGAGGTCGCACTCTTTGGAGTCGACTTCTGATATAGATTGTTTGGCTGCTCCGTCGTTTGGACGTGGAAGCTGGCTCCCGTTGGGATGCTATTTATTTATTATGTTGTATCGGGTTATACATAAATGCATAGGAGGTGCTATCGAATTTCAAAACGTCATAGATGCTTTTTAAACACACTTAGTTAAATTTAAATGTTATTTAAACTGATTCCATCTGATGACTATTTTAAACTCATCTCCAATATTTCAAAAAGGGTTTAGATTCCGGGTTTCGGCTTACTTGAACTGCGTCGACATCTTCAGATGTCCCGTGTTTTAAGTGCCGGTCACATGCCACATTTGGGTCATGACAAAGTTGGTATCAGAGCGTTTGGTTTAACCTTTGTTCGAGTCTAGGATTGGCTATATGGGGTCTAGGTATGCACTTTTGTTACCTGGATTTACCTTATATGACAACCTTGTAAGACTTAAACTTGACTTTGGAGGTCTTATACCCGAACTTTCATTATATATGATGACCTTGGTTGATGGAGTAGGTACTAAGTAAAGTGACGTAGCGTACATATGTTTCGCGGAATATTTACGATATGATTCTCTGCCTAACATACCATTGGATTTATATCTTGGGATCTTCCTTCTATTCCTTCCGTTGATCTATCCTCGTCAGTGCATGTTGATTGTTTCGGTCACCCTGTTTATGGGATCCGAGGGGGGGCTGCAGTTAGAGATACGGTCAGAGCAGACTTGTCGGGGACAAGGACTGACCAGGATGAAATTCCGATGACATAGAGACACATTGTTTATTTATATGTGATCGAGTTCTAAGATTGAGGTGAGTTCTTCGGGATCCGCACCAGATGGTAGGATCATTGCTAGAGATCAGCCGGACTTGAAGAGTGATGTTTTCCCCTCTCTGAAGATCGTGGTGTTGCGTACTGTTCAGACAGCGGTACATTGCTGAGGGTATCGAGATCACGAAGTTAATGGTTGACGATGTTTATGAGTGAAGACGGATCAGAAGGATTCATAGCCATTAAGATGTGGGATGATTAGGACTTTTAATCTGTTGTGGCTCTCCGATAAGAGATCGGTGAAATTTATTAGATTTTTCCGATGGATCTTACTCAGACCTGATACAAGTCGCTCGAGAAAGAGATCATGTTCCTCCGACAAATTTAGACGAGTTTTCCAAGGTGAGCATAGCCAGATTCTTCTACAGAGTATCAGAGATGTCGGATTCGTGTTTTTTTGGAAGTCTTGTAAGACTCCGGGCATGGTCATAATTGAGTATGACTTACAACTCGCATGATTATCGTGATACGTTTCTTAAGTGGTTGATATTAGAAATTATGGAACAGGAGATTCGTGCATGGTTTCAGTGGACAGTTGTTCTTCACCATTGATATCGAAGATTCAAAGCAAATGCAAAAGCAAGTACGACCATACTTTCATGGAAAATCTTAAGGAATGACAGTTGTTACAAAAGAGAAAGTGGATTCAGTAATGATTGGTAGTTTCGGGCAGGGTGGATAGCTGAGATCAGTAGGAGACTTGAAGGGGTTCTTTCTGGAAGTGGATAATAAGTAAGATTGGACCCATGATCAGTTGTTAGCACACAAGAAGAGGATAGAGATTTCAGTCATTAGCATTTTGCGTTACGAGAGACTGGACTACCGGCCAAGAAGATGTGTTGAGGGGTATCAGCAGTAGGACTGATTGTGTCGTTGCTCCTCACCGAACGAGTGTATGAAGAGACCCTGACGTAAGAGATCCGCAATGAGAACAGAATTCAGAATCAGAGGACGTTAGAACGTGGCAGACGGCAAGTAGTAATTCTTGCTATGCCAATTTCGGTGGTATAAACACCTTCTGAATTTGAAGAGGATAGGTTTCGATGTCCTTGGAGTTCAATTTGCGTTTTTATGATCTAAAATAATTCATTTTTAACATTTAAGAAGGGATAACTCTATGTCCATTATTTTGATATATGTATTTTGAGGATTTGACGGTCATTTTATGTGTCGTGCACACCAGATACACTTGATGAGATTTCCATGTACAATTAATTCATTTTGATTTATGTTTTATGCACATCAGGTGCACTTATTGAGAATTTCGTGCAAGGTGACTGCACTCGATTAGAGTGTTATGTACATCAGGTGCACTGCACTAATATTTCCGTGCACATCGGATGCACACGGTCAAGAGATCTTATATATATACCCCATAGATATACTTAGTTTTTGATTTTATGCACTCTGATGCACTTGATATTGATTTTGTGCACCCCGATGCACTTAATACTATTTTGTACACTTTTGTTCCATGCATAGTAGATGCAGTGGATATCGTTTCGTGCACGCCTATTGCACTTAACGCAGTTTTGTTTTCATTTACACTGTGACGTGTGGTTTGAGATTGCATGCAAACCTATTAGGGTTGATTTTGTTTTCGTGCTTTGCACTTGATAGGATATATTATAGATTTGATTTATATAAAAGAATTTTCGCTTGATCGTGTGCATTGATATTGCACTACGATTATAATAATTATTGTGTACTTAAGATACACAACGGTTTTCGTATTTGGCAAATTGCATCATAACTGGAGTAATTCTCATAGCACCAGCTAGAGTTACAGTTATGTGAGTTTTATATATTTTGATGTTTCACGCACACTGTTGCGATATGATGCGATTTAGCTCGTATGGGACTTTGGAGTTTTGTTATACCGAGCGGGTGTTATGTTTTAAATTTGGACCCCGGAAAATTGTTTTGAAATGAGTGAATTGGATTGAGAAAAATGCTTTAAGTAGGGGATTGAATTTAAGTTCGGGGACCGAATTTCTTTAAGAGGGAGAGACTGTAACATTTTGGAAAATTATAAATATTAATTTATAATTTTAAATATAAAAATAATGAGTTTATAAAAGTGCTTTTGGGTATCGGAATAATATCCGTAAAAATGTAGGTATTTTGGTAAATACAAAGAAAGGTGTGCGATATCATAAAAATGATACATTTTATTATTTTAACATGATAATGAATTTTACATTAAGCTAATGACATTTAAGTGATAGATTAAATCATTTCATATCTTTTATTTCATATGCATTTAAATTGTAACATGATATAAGATTTCTTATTAAGATAAGAATATTTAAGTGTCATGACAAGTATTTCATTTTAAGAATGAACGTAGATTTTACATGAAAAAGGTTTTTTTTTCTTTTGTTGTTTTAATTATTTGGAAATGGTTGACATATCATAACCTAGAATAAACCCTCACATACAACTCACCTCACCCATGGTCACAATCCTCCACCTCCTTCTTCAAGATTAACATCTCCTCCTTGCATGAGTGCACCATGCTTCCTTATAGTGACACCTCCTCTTTCCTCCATGCCACCTCCACCTCTTAACCTCCACCTCATACTTTCTCTACACAATAACACATACACAAAGGAACTCCATAGCCTCCTCAAACTGAACACTTACCAATGTTCTAACAATAGAAACCTATGTGTTCCTAATATCAAAAGAGAAGAAATGATTCACCTCATCAAAGTTGTGCACATCACCAAGTTAGAGCCCTACAAGACTTAGATGCTCCCACACATAATTCATGAGCCGGGGTTTAATTTTACACAATCTCCATAGGTATAATCTTTAAACTCTATGGGATTCTAGTTCTGAAAAGTTTAAATATTGAAATCGGATATCGGAAATATCGTATTTTGATAGAAATAAGCTCTATTTTGAATCTGCTATAGTTTAGATGTAAATTAGAATACCCAAACAGTGCTTTAACTTTCTAAATTGGACCTAGAATAACTCATAGGAAGACGAACCTATTACCTCGGATTTTGTCCGGCGACACATAGAGGAAATCCGAGCTCGCCGGATTTTTAGGGGATTTGGGTATTGTGTTTCTCAGGGTAGCTATCTGTATATGTGTTAGGATGTTTGGTATTGCTAGTTTAAGTTAATTTTTCAGTATGTTAAATCTGTAAGCTAGTAACTGTTTTGGAGTAAAATTCTATATACGACACGTAACATGTTTTATTTGTGCAGTATCACAAACTGGGATTTTGTGATATCTAGCTTATTGCAATTGAATCTGGAACCAATAAGTATAAACCCTAGAAAAACTAGCAACACCATAAGCATCATAGGACCGCTATAAGACTTAACTTAAAGACATAGCCCCCAAGTCATTGGTTGACCCGGCGACATATAGGCCTTTACCGAGCTCGCCGGCCCCCCTTGGATGTTTTGTGTTGGTTTTTCTTCTGTGTCTTTGTATGGGAAAATTATGATTTTTAGTATTGTTTGATTTATCCCAATATTCAAACAGAGAAATCTGGGAATGTTTAGTTGGGGTTTATTTAAAGTTTCCGACATTTCGATATGATTTTCCGTATTTCTGTACCGCAATTGAAATGTTGACGTTCGCACATTATGTTCAGGGGCAATTGATCATCTTTTAGGTAAGTGAGCTGTAGGTTCTAACCTACGGGTGCTTAGCTCATTGTTTTAGTTTTCAATATGATATTTACATCGATGTGATTTTAAATACGATTATAGGTGCAATCACGAAGGATTCCAAGACGGAGTTGACGGATATAGCAGTGTGGATTTCAGCGAGCACAACGAGTTGGAGAGTAGATTTACATCTACCGGGGAAGTCAGGTGGATGGCATATAGCACCCCCGAACTTTATAAATAGTATTATGATATCTAGTTAGTTTAGTATTTATTCAAGGTATTGATATAGTATTGCATCTAGTATGTCTTTCTTTGTATATAGTTTCATACATAGTTTTAAATGAGATACGTACGTGATGTTAGATCCGTACGATGTGGATATGGTTGATGGATTTGTACGAGGGATCATGCCGTATTTATGATGATACAGATATAGTGATACAGTGAGGTATTATACAAAAGATTATACGTATTAGAAGTGATGAGATTCGTATGCCGAATAACGGCCAAGTTTTTCTTTAGACTCGTAGAGTTAGATTATATTCCGTTTTAGGATGTAACACTTGTGTGAGCTATATTCTTTTAAAAACTAAGATTCGTTTCTGTTTTATATGATAAAATACAAGGATGCGATGCTACTTCCAAAATGAATATCTATTTTAAGCTAAGGCAGCTTCCTTATTTCAAACCCAACGTATCATTCCATTTCTAAAGATAATGGTATAGCTCATAGCAAATAATTACACTTAATAGTTACGCTTAGATTACTTTACATGTTTGCGTTACACTATCGATGTATACGTTTCCGCGATACGAACATTATAATAGAACACTGCACAACTACCAATGAGTACTATGTTGCACAAGCACGTATACCTATGTTACACTACACCTCATTGGTACAGCCATGTCACTGTAGAACCGTTCTGTTATATTATCCGTATATATATATATATGTTAATATGAATAGGTTATTACACATGTAGAACACTTGCACAAATACTAATGATTGCCATGCTGCACGAGCACAGACGCGCATGTTACACCACACATCATTAGTATTGCCATGACACAGTAGAATTGATACGGTTATTTGCTTGTATGATTTATTTACGTACTTTACCTTATTATTTGTTAAGCGTTGTGAATACCCGTACTATGAATGTTATATTTGATTTTATGAGTTTTCTGGACGATTTACTTTGATGATATATCTCAGTGGTATGGGACGTTGTAATATATATATATATATATAATATCATCAGGATAATCTATGCAAATATTCACTTTCTTTATTTGATATTTTGTATATGATGAGTTGGCGTCCACCATGAGTTTTATGTTTCTGAGTATTTTATTCCGGACCGAGTGGGGGAGTTATATGGTTTCGGACTTGTTATTATCCGTACTAAGTGGGGGAAATATACAGTCGGATACATAGTGGACCCGGTTCGAGACCGAGGGGAAGGAAAGCCGCATTAGAGGCAGGGAACGTAGCGAGGATACTCGATACCAGAGATAGAGACGAGCACGGCAGATATCCATGGGATACGGACCGGGATTTGATTGGGCACGGTGGATATCCAGGGGATACCGACCGGGCCAGGAATATCGGTTGGCGATCATCGATTGAGATGGTGTCGACGGTATCTACATTTACGTGTCGATACTGGACACGAGATATTTCTGATTTCGATGTCGATGCTGGACATCCATATATATTGATATGATTGTTATTATGAGGTACACCGTTAGATTTCATTTATTGGATTCGACTACGACTGATCCGAGGGACAGTACCTATATATATATTCTACTTGGGGTTGCATGAAAGTTAGTGTTGCATTATGATACATACGCTTATCATGTTATATTAGTACAGATTATGGTAGTACTATACTTATGACCTAGGTATCGTCGTGCATTTCGATTTCTACGTTTAGATGTACTTTTATTCACTGAGTTGGCAACTCATCCCCGTTGTGCCACAGTTTCTTGCAGGTTTTATCACTTGGATTATCAGCGGCAAGGACACACATTCTTTTTGATGATTAATTGGTAAGTGGGTTATTATTGTATCGTACTCACTCTTATTTATTCACATATTCTTGTATCTAGTGGAGACTCCATCAACTTAGAAATGTTATATTGAGAATTAGAAGCGAGACTCAGACATTGTGAGGTCGCACTCTTTGGAGTCAACTTCTGATATAGATTGTTTGGCTGCTCCGTCGTTTGGACGTGGAAGCTGGCTCCCGTTGGGATGCTTTTTATTTATTATGTTGTATCGGGTTATACAAAAATGCAAAGGAGGTGCTATCGAATTTCAAAACGTCATAGATGCTTTTTAAACACACTTAGTTAAATTTCAATGTTATTTAAACTGATTCCATCTGATGACTATTTTAAACTCACCTCCAATATTTTCAAAAAGGGTTTGGATTCCGGATTTCGGCTTACTTGAACCGCGTCGACATCTTTAGATGTCACGTGATTTAAGTGCCGGTCACATGCCACATTTGGGCCGTGACATTGAGGGAGGTTCCCCGTGCTTTCGCACGGACCTAATTAAAATAAACCACGTTTTCCCAGAGGCATAACCCCGTTAACACCTTTCTAGACATCTACTTGATCGGCTAATGGTCATGTGTAAAACTCTCCCAGGAGTAACTCTTACTCACAGTGGGTATCGGGATCCAACTATCTCATAGAAGGTATGCAATCTCATTGCAAATTTCAACACTTGAAATTCTCGATAATACTTTTGCCTCTAACGTGCTATGACCTTGACGAAAGCAACAAACCATAGTCCGCTAGTCAAGTTCAACCCGTACATTTCATGATTAAATTAAACCCACCCGCATGACCCTTGACGAAAGCTAACAAAGCCGTACGAATACCATAATCCAATCGCATCATATGCAACAGAGAAGCAGTAAGTAGCTACCGCACACTACGCCTTGACGAAAGCCAACAAACGTAGCACAAATACTAAATATTACTTATCTGAAATGTCGGAGGACTACGACAGGTTTTTCAGAAAACCTTTCGCGTAATGAACTTGATATCGTTGTAGAAACAAGTGATTTTGAAAAGGAGTGTTTTTGAGGCTTTTACTAGTTTCGCTAAAGAGGTCACTCCCGTTGAAGGGATCTCGGCTCTTTCCTTAACTAATAAGTTGCAGGATATTTCATAAATACCGCTATGCAAAGCAAGAACTATAGAAGCAATCAAAAACAACACCGAGTGAGTTGTAGTATTTGCTAGTATCGCTAAAGAGGGTCACTCCCGGTGAGGGGATCTCGGCTCTTCCATTATCGAATAAGGTGCTGGATATTCTACAAGGAATACCACTATGCAAAGCAAAAACTAGAGCTACCCTTTTTGAAAATCTGATTCTTCAACATCTTTTAGGTTTCTTTTTCCTTCATTAATATCATTAATGAAGTCCCATCATTTATGCTTCCTAAGCATCACAGAAGAAACGAAAATACAACATACAGTTATGCCATCCGCATTGGCCACAGCGTCCCGTTATGCACCGTTAGGTTACTTAACTAACGCCATACTGGGGCGGGGCTAGCACGAATGCAAAATATAAACAACGTTTATTATATATCATATATATAATAATAAGGCATTCGTCTCACGCATATAAAGTGATCACATCACAGAATATCAGCAGCAGAAGATAACATATGAAATATTGGATATATTAGGAGGTCCGTGTTTTATTTTGAGCCTGTATAAAACACGGATTCCACGGTCGCGATGAATAGCCAAACCCATATCCCTAGACCCCCTATGAGAGCGGCAAGCAACCCCACCAATTCTAGAGTTAGGAGACCCGGAATCGACTCCTCGAGATGGTCTCCCGCTGGACTCTAGAACCCGGTTACTTGTGCTCCCCGCCTTGGGTCTATCCTAATGCGGAAAAATAAATAATATACAATGGTGACATCATCCTCAACCCGAAAGTGCCTCAATAAAAGAATACTACATACAAAGAATTTTACATGAATGAAAATAAAAACTCTCATCTCACATAAAAACCCCAGCTATTCAAAAGCGACGATCCAATATAACATATCACAGCAACACATAACATCACATATCATCAACGTAAGTAAATATCTGTATCCCAATTATTGTTGACATATAGCAACGAAAATGGCGATACACCACATATTACACTTATGGTCGCAGAAAAGAAAATGTCAAACTACAACATTTGGAATCCACAATCACTTTAGACATCATAAACCCGAAATATCACATATCTCGGATTTCATGCCTAACTATATGAATTCCACATATTGTATCACATTCCAGAAAAAGATAAACGACGTTAAACATTTCGATCGAATCAACAAACACACAAAATTTCCTAAAAGCTCAGCACTTGAGCGTAGTTTAAAAATATTCAGTACATGTCACGGTACCAATGAACCATCCGTAGAAGGGTCAACCAATGCATCACCTATGGCGCCGCGGAACTACCGCAAACCCTAGGGTTTGGCGGTGGTTCTTACGGTCACAGAATCGAGTTAGGGTTCTGTTCTTCTAGAGGGTCCACCGCATTACTTGCATGATTTTAGATGTTTTTTAACTTGAAAAAAATCCAACTCTTGCAAAATTTCCAGTGAGGGTTAAAGTGGGTATTTGATATCCGTTCGAACTTTTTAACACCGTCTAAAATAACCCAAAAACAAACTAGAATTACGAATACGAAACACTCCGAATAGCCAATGCATAAAGATAACACCACATGAAAATTTAGCAAAAACTTGCAACGCCTGAAATACCAAATACCAGAGACTGGAACACTGTAAAAATTTGAACCCAGAACCTTGCACAAAAAACGAGGTGGCCAGTTTTTATTAACTTTTGATCGGCCAAAATCCGACGTCTGGTGTTCAATTTTCTACTGTGATCATATTGTATCTCATACAACATTCTGCAGTTGTTTAAAAAAAATTTTGACACTCAGAAAATTTCGACAGAAACTAGGGTTTAGAATCGGGTGTTTTGGAGTTGTTTCGGTTTCGTAATCCTACACAATCCGTCTAATTCTCTAGCTGGGCTCTGATACCACTGTTGGGTTCCTAAGAACGACAGTAAGGTTTCGGGTGGCATCGTCCATGCCAAATTAAAATTTTGCCATGCTTAAAATAACCCTAACCTAGATCTTTAACTAGAGATTCATACAGAAATGAAAAGGAAACAACTTTACTTCTAAATGATTAGGTATTACAACCTTTATAGTCCTCTCCTTCACTTCTATAGCTCCAAGTTGTGGTTCCTTCGCTGCGATCATCGAGCTCCCGGACTCTTGAGAGGCTCCACACGGTGTATGATACATGCTTGCTTGAAGTCTTCAAAATCCAAGATGATCCACTTCGAGAAAACACGAACTCAAGCTATGATTTCACTAATGTAGAATTAGTGAAGGTAACACCTTAATCTTAAGTAGTTCGTCAGAAGGATAGGCGAGACAATCTCTCAGTTTGGAACTTTTATAAGAGACGAGACCAGGCTGCTCTTGGGCTTGGCATTCGGTTTGCAAAGGCTCCGTAAGATCCTGTAGAATAGAATAAGTGATGTGGCGCGATCCAATGTTCTATCTATTCCACTTACTTATTTATAGTTTGTTTAAAAAAAATAATTTTTGGATTTGAATAAAAAAACGAAATAAAAAGAAAATTGAAAATATATATATTTTCAATTAAATTAAATGGATAGTATAGAAGAGGATGATGAAGTAGGAATTTTGCTCACTTTAGTATTTAATTTCTCACAATATTTCTTCTTTTTCTCAAGAGCTAGAGAGCAAGAATGAGATGAATGAAGAAGATGAAGTGAATGGGATGAGGTTAGAAATGCAACCTTAGGTTAGTTTATTTCTTGGCTAACTCATGTAGATAATAAACCATGGCTAGTGATTAGGGTTAGGTTAATAAATATTTTAGAAAATAACAAAATTGGTGGACTTAGTCAGCATAAAATATCTTAGCTAAAAATCCACACAATTTTGAATTATCAAGAATAATATAAATCCAACCATTATCACAAATCATGGTGTGATTCTCATATACCCAAGTTTCATGTATAACCTAGCATGTTACAATTATACATATCACATATATATAATTTTGTAACAAAAGAAAAGAATACATTAAACATATATCACATATATGTTAAATGTAACCAAATGTGAGAAAATGAAATACTTAAATGAGCATATATTAGTTAATGTAATTTAATATATCAAATATATAATTATACATTAAATTATTAAATCAATACTTCATTTTATAATCCGGCTATATCACATATAACCGACTAATATAAAATGTATCATTTCATCGAATCAACACTTAATCCGATGACCCGGTTATATCACATATAACCGGCCGATATCACATATCGCGAGAATTGAATACGGTATCACATACACGTATCATTCTCGGTCCCTCGCATATTACATATGTGCTCCGACTCCATTTCGCCTGAGCCAGGAAATCTCTGTGTAGGACTCTAAAGACTCGTCAATACGCCGGTAGTAGGTGATGATCATATCAAACACCCTAAAGCCACAAGCGGTCAGCTAAACGTAACAGCCACCCGGGTATTGAGCGACAAGAAGATCAACAAGCAAGCATGTACATACACCTACGAGTCCAATAAGTAATACTACCGTACATTCCGGTCTCTTCGTCTGATATGTCGCATATCTAGTCTAGGGGTGGTAAACGTCAGACCCCAGTAACCGATAAGTCGTGCTGATGTGAGGCTCTTAACGGGTCGAGAAACTACTGATAACACTTACCAGTAGATCTCCATATCAGCCCTGGCTAGGGACTTCCTGTTATAGCAAATCGAGCACAGCGCAACATCAACCCCCAATACCGGGAGAGACGAAACCCCTCCTATCGCTCATTGCCTCCATGTGATTCGGGACTATACCCAAAAGCCACCATTTTGCACGTTCTCATGAACGTGGTAAGGTGGAGATCAAAGCACAGTGGAAATCACACAAGACTCTATGACGATCTCGGGTCCATAGACTAAACTGTACCAGTATCACCAGAGAACTGCTATCTGATGATAGGAATAATACCATCTAGGAGTTCTTGGCGAGTCCGTTCAGTGTACCCAGTCTCCAATGAGCACCAGTATACCATATTTGATGTCAAACACCAATGGATGTTGGATCATTTATCGCCCATCACATGGGTCAAGAGGCGTATACGCTAGTCTACTCGGGAGTATCGATGCCCTGTCTCGATACACCCTCGACTAGGAACAATTATAGGATGTGCTTATGGACTACCCTGGCCCCACTAGTATGATCTCCATCATAGTCCTAGTAGTCAAGTACACATACTAAGGACCTTATCAACATGTGAGAGCATGACAGTAACAAATACAAGTCAACATGTTAAGACAAAGAGCAACCAGATAGCATACTATCATATTGAGCAAGAAAGTCCTCTCTATATATATCTAAGCATCCAGTATAATATACATCATATGTACAATGATGGCCTCTAGGGCATATACATAACTAACAGCCCCGTCATCACCCGTTAGGTTACTTAACTAACGACAGAGCGGGGGCTGGACTAGCACGGATGCAAAACATAAGCAACGTCTATTATATAATACATATATAATAATATCCATTCGTCAGACGCAATGATAGGCATTCCAGATCACAGATGAACACATTGGATATACTAGGAATTCCGCGTTTCGTTTGAGCCTATAACGAAAGACAGATTCCATGGTCATGACGAATATCCAAATCAAACCCTAGACCCCTATGGGTGCGGCAAACTACCCGCCAAATACCCGAAGTGAAGCAATGTCCCTCAACAAAGTAAGTAGGTGTCACGATCCGAAAAGGTACGGAACGTGACTGGTACTTAAATTACGAAACGTCTCGAGGCGTACGTAATCTAAGTAAGCCAAAGCCCAGAAATCAAAACCCAATTGAGAAATAGAGTGAAGGAAAACCAATAAGTCGCATCAAAATCTTTAAAAACAGCATCAAATTTTCCAAAAATTTCAGCAGAGTCACCTTTGTAAAGACTGGCCCCAAAACGGGTACAAATCATGAATAAACATATAACATCAATAAGGCATCCCCAGGAAGGAGCTAGCTCTTCGCCGAAGCGGACTCAAATCCCACGCAATGTAAATCATCAATGTGCAAAAATAAGCATAGTAGGCACAAGTAATAAGCATCATGTCGGCTCATGTGAGCTCGACCCAGAGAAACAACATAAATGTCCATAAATCTCACTGTCTCGTCTCTAGGTCATAGTACATCAATATAAGTAGCAGTTACAGTAGATTGAGTATGCTAGATACAATAAATATACAAGGTGGAAACAAAATAATCTCACAACCCACCTACGAGCAAAAGTCTCAAATCCAAGCAAAAGGAGCAACTGGGCCGCCGCTACAGTGCTGACGGAACGTACCTGCAAAATGGCTATGGCACAACAAGGGTGAGTTGCCAACTTGTGAGTAATAAGTAACATCTATAAAGGCTATCGTAAGCATGCACGTAAAGTGTTATAACTCAACAATACTGATATGGCATGCTATACTAGCAGATATGTATCCAACATGAATCAATTTACAATACTAATCTGGTATGATGTACTAGCAGGTATGTGTTCAACATAAATCAAGTTTAACCCGTGATCGGAATATGTTGATATGAGAAAATCATTATTTTCATCTTAGAAAACTCTTTTGAAATATCAAAATAATATCGATGGAATCAACAGAAATCCGTGTCTAGCATTGACACCTCAAATGATTATCTCAAAGCCTCAAAGTATCGGTATCACAGTATCTCGGGCCCCAGTCGTCCGGCTGGCCCATCTCAACGTATCAATATCACAATATCTCACGACCACGATCGATATCCTCTGGATATCCGCCGCGCCAACAATCACCGGTAGGTAGTCTGCCCCTGCCAGGCTCATCGTCTACAACTCGAACTTCTTGCCCTGGGTACCTTACCGGGCCCACCATGTATCCGAGACGGTTCATCCAACTCCTCGAAACAGGTCTCGAAAACTAACAGAAAACCCATGGTGGACGACACATGTATCATATCAAGAGAAAAACCGCAACTCGCAATGTTTAAAATAATATCAGGTTTATTAAATCCTTGCGGCTTTTCCCCAAAATCTCTTAAATCTCAAGTGCTGAAATCCTCAAGAAAATCATCATAAGTACACATGTCAATGATAATGAATGTCTATGGTATCAACAAGGCGAACTGCAATGTATGACTAAAAGACTAGGCACGAACGAATGATGCAATGAGGTACATGCATATGACTAGCAATCCTATATGTTCATCCTGAGGAATTTAAATGTATTAGTACAGGTTTACACAATATATATGGTAAAATTGTTCTAGATTTCAGGTTATACAAGTTATCTAGTGTTTGACGCATAGCAATTACCAAGGCGTGTGTGTCCGCGTGAATTGTGCTCGTGCTGCATAAAAGCTTGGCAATGGTGCAAGTGTCCTATGAGATGAGTTCGCACATGTATGTAAATATATAGGATCGTGAATGCAGCAAGATGATTAACTAGGAAATATACTCATAAATGCTAGTACTTCTGTAAGTTTTTAAACTATCTAAACTATTTGGCGTCTTGCGCCATCCAAAGGATTTCCCCCGTGGATTTTACATCTACTCACTCGTGATCTCGTGCTTGCCAGGTCCAACCACCGCTTTTCCCTTCCGCGCCACGTCCGACGTCCCCGCGATCGATCCTAGAAACACACAAGCAACACACATAAGGCTAAAATCCAGCCAAAAATGCGATATCAAGATCAAAAGAGAAACTCGTGTTGGAAGCTAAACGCGTGTGCACTCGATATGCCAAAACGTGTGTAACCTCGCCTTAAACCACCCCGACTCGCTGTGACGCACAGTGAACAACAAACCCAACTCACATAACGCACGTGTCACACAAGTTAAAAAGTATTGAAAACGAGGTTTTAGGTTCAAGATTTTGACTCGAGTGGAAAAAGCAAAAGTTGTATATACCAAAAACCTTAGATATATAGCAGACTCCTACAGACCAAGACCCGACACCCATACCCACCCTCTGGCCACAATTTGTGGCCAGAGACATTAAAAGTGCGGCCAAAAAGGGGAGAGGCGGTCTCGTGTTTTAGGTGTGCGGGCTTATCCCAGTCACTGAGCTCCAGTATTTGCAACTTTTTCCTGATGTACCCGGGTCAAAAGCAGATCTCAAAACGAACCCAAATCCTAACTAAAACACTAATTAACACTAAAATGATACAATATGGTATTTTTGTGAAATCTGGTGCAAAGATTTGGATTAGATGACCTTAATAACATTTAGTTAAGCTATATTAGCCATAAAAATCCTAACTTGGCCTAAACTCCACTTAAATCAGAAAACAAGCACTAAAATCAACTTAAACCCTAAATTATGCTAAATGAACTACAAGTTTAGAAAAAGGAAGTTGAGGTTAACCTTATACCTCAAGTTGTTCTAGGTATGGCTCAAACTTGATGATCTTGCCTCAAGGTCCAGCAAGGAAGGGTTTTGGGTGCTTTAGCAAGAGATTTTAGTGAAGAAAACTGGATTTTTGTGTTAGGGATTGGAGTTTGAGTGTCCGCGTGAATTGTTCTAGATTTCAGGTTTACACATTATATATGGTGAAATTGTTCTAGATTTCAGGTTATACAAGCTATCTAGTGTTTGACGCATAGCAAAAACCAAGGCATGTGTGTCCGCCTGAATTGTGCTCGTGCTGCATAAAACCTTGGTAATGGTTCAAGTGTCCTATGAGATGAGTTCGCACATGTATGTAAATATATAGGATCGTGAATGCAGCAAGATGATTAACTAGGAAATATACTCATAAATGCTAGTACTACTAAAAGTTTTTAAACTATCTAAACTATCTGGCGTCTTGCGCCATCCAAACGATTTCCCCCATGGATTTTACATCTACTCACTCGTGATCTCATGCTAGCCAGGTCCAACCACCGCTTTTCCCTTCCGCGCCACGTTCGACGTCCCCGCGATCGATCCTAGAAACACACAAGCAACACACATAAGGCTAAAATCCTGCCAAAAATGCGATATCAAGATCAAAAGAGAAACTCGTGTTGGAAGCTAAACGCGTGTGCACTCGATGTGCCAAAACGTGTGTAACCTCGCCTGAAACCACCCCGACTCACTGTGACGCACAGTGAACAACAAACCCAACTCACATAACGCACGTGTCGCACAAGTTAAAAAGTATAGAAAACGAGGTTTTAGGTTCAAGATTTTGACTCGAGTGGAAAAAGCAAAAGTTGTATATACCAAAAACCTTAGATATATAGCAGACTCTTACAGACCAAGACCAGACACCCACACCCACCCTCTGGCCACAATTTGCGCCCAGAAACATTAAAAGTGCGGCCAAAAAGGGGAGAGGGGGACCCGTGTTTCGGGTGTGCGATCTTATCCCAGTCACTGAGCTCCAATATTTGCAACTTTTTCCTGATGTACCCGGGTCAAAAGCAGATCTCAAAAAGAACCCAAATCCAAACTAAAACACTAATTAACACTAAAATGATACAATATGTTATTTTTGTGAAATCTGGTGCAAAGATTTGGATTAGATGACCTTAATAACACTTAGTTAAGCTACATTAGACATAAAAATCCTAACTTGGCCTAAACTCCACTTAAATCAGAAAACTAGCACTAAAATCAACTTAAACCCTAAATTATGCTAAATGAACTACAAGTTTAGAAAAAAGGAAGTTGAGGTTAACCTTATACCTCAAGTTGTTCTAGGTGTGGCTCAAACTTGATGATCTTGCCTCAAGGTCCAGCAAGGAAGGGTTTTGGGTGCTTTAACAAGAGATTTTAGTGAAGAAAACTGGATTTTTGTGTTAGGGATTGGAGTTTGAGTAAATGGAGAAGAAGGAAAAGAGAAGAAGAAGAAAAGAAGAAGGGGGAGGGGCTGTTGGTGCAGGAGCTGCTGCTGCTGTAGTTGAGGGAAAAGGGAAGAGAGGGAGTGAGAATTATAAGTGAAAAGAAATGAGAGTGAGGGAATGAGTGGGAGTGTCAGGGTGTTTGAGAGTGAGGGTTTGAAAATGAGGGTGAGGTTAGTGGAGCCATGCCTCCCCTCTCTCTCCTCACTTTCACAAGTCAACCCCAAAACAAACAAAAGTTAATTTAATTATGTAAACTAATTCCCTTAATTAACTTCATATGATCCTAATAAAATGGGTTACTACACCATGGTCTAACCCCAAATTTAGCCCTAGGTTAACATGCACAAATGTGTTCAAGCCCAAACTAAAATCTAATAAAATATTCATTAATTTTTATAAAATATTTGAAAACCGTTTTGGTAAACTTTTTACGAAAAACCGTATTATCGCTTAACTAACCACAAAACGCATTCTAAGGTGTTACAATCTTCCCCCTTAACGAAATTCGTCCCCGAATTTTAAAAAAAAATCTAACTACGCGTACCTTCAAAGTAACGGGGATATTTCTTCCTCATCTCCTCCTCGGTCTCCCAGGTGACCTCCTCGCTGCTCGGGCCACGCCAAAGGACCTTCATGGACGGTATAACCTTCGATCTCAATTTCTTCACCTGCTGATCCAAGATGACCACTGGCTGCTCCACAAAAGAAAGGTCGTGCTCCAGTTGGATCGTCGGGTGCTGAATCGCATGCGAAGGGTCATGAAGATACTTGCGGAGCATCGAAACGTGGAATACGAGGTGAATGTCCTGAAATCTGGGTGGAAGAGCCAAACGATAAGAAACTGCACCGACACGCTCGAGGATCTCGAAGGGACCCAAATATATGGGACTAAGCTTTCCTTTTTGCCCAAATCTCATCACGCCCTACATCGGAGAGACCCTCAGAAAAACATGATCGCCAACTGCGAACTCTAGTCTGTGACGGCATCTGTCCGCATACGATTTCTGCCTGCTCTAAACCGCTCTCATCCGATCTCGAATCAACTGTACTTTCTCGGTCGTCTCCTGCACGATCTGCGGCCCTAAAATACTGCTCTCGCTGAGCTTTGTCCAAAAGACGGGCTATCTACATCTCCTCCCATACAAGGCCTCAAAGGGTGCTATCTGAATAGTATCCTTAAAGATATTGTTGTAGGAGAACTCCACTAAGGGTAATGATGATCCCAGCTACCACCGAAGTCTAATACGCACGCTCGGAGCATGTCATCGAGAGTCTGAATAGTCCGTTCTGACTGGCCGTCGGTCTGCGGAAGAAATGCCGTCCTGAAACTCAAACGGGTGGCTAACGCCTCCTGAAGTCTCTGCCATAGTCGGCTAGTAAACTGGGTGCCTCGGTCTGACACGATACAAGTCCGGACGCCATGCAACCGTATGATCTCGTCGATGTAGATCTGGGCATACTAAGTAAAACCGAAAGTGGTCTTCACTGGCTGGAAGTGAGCCGCTTTCGTCAATCGATCCATGATCACCCAAATGGAGTCATACCCTCGACTGGTCCTTGGTAGACCCACAATGAAGTCCATAGAAATCTGCTCCCACTTCCACTCCGGAATGGGCAAAGGCTGCAACTCTCCAGCGGGCCTCTGGTGCTTGGCCTTGACTTGGTGACAAGTCAGGCATCTCGACACGAAGTCTGTGACATCCCTCTTCATTCCGTCCCACCAATAAACATCTCTTAGATCGTAATACATCTTGGTGGAACCTGGATGAACGCTATAAATCGACCTATGCGCCTCCTCAAGAATCTCACGCGGCAGTCCCTCAGAATCTGGTATGCACAATCGAGTCCCAAATCGCAGTACCCTCTGATCATCGATCACGAACTCGGAATCTTTGCCCTGCCTAATCTGCTCCATGATCTCTAAAAGACGGTCATCACTGGGCTGCGCCTCTCGAATACGGTCAAGCAACTGCGGACGTGAACGAATATGCGCAAGCTGTCCCCCGATCGGAGTGAACTCGAACTCAACTCGGCTATCGCATTGAATCTGGAAATCTGCTGACGACTGCCTCTGCACGGCGCTCAAACAAGATAAACTAACTCCGGGCCTCCGACTCAAAGCGTCTGCCACTACGTTCTCTTTTTCCGGATGATAAAGGATTTCGCAATCATAGTCTTTCACCAGCTCTATCCAACGGCGCTGTCTCAGATTTAGGTCTCGCTGCTGAAATATGTACTTTAAGCTCTTGTGGTTCGTGAATATTCAGCACGACTCGCCATATAGGTAATGGCTCTATATCTTGAGTCCAAACACCACTGCAGCCATCTCTAAATCATGGGTAAGATAGTTCTGTTCGTATTTCTTCAGCCGCCGAGAAGAATACGTGATAACCCTGTCGTGCAGCATCAACACGCAACCTAGCCCCACTCTGGAAGCGTCACAATAGACCATAAATCCGCCCGATCCTGAAGGAAATGATAACACTGGTGCAGTAGTCAAACGAGTCTTCAACTGCTGAAAGCTATGCTCGCACGCCTTGGTCCAAACAATAGGAATTCCCTTCCGGGTCAACCCGGTCAACGGTGCAGCGATACAGGAGATGTCCTGAACAAAACGTTGATAGTAGCCGGCCAGGCCTAGGAAGCTGTGGATCTCTGTAACTGATGCTGGTCTGGGCCAATGCTGAACTGTCTCGATCTTCTTCGGGTCCACGCATATACTATCACTCGTAACCACGTGACCCAAGAAATCAACGCTGTCTAGCCAAAATGTGCACTTGGAGAACTTCGCGAATAGCTGGTGCTCTCTCAACGTCTGCAACGTGATCCACAAATGCTGCTCGTGCTCCTCTCGGCTCCGGGAATACTCTAAGATGTCATCAATAAATACGATGATGACCAACCAACGCATTTCCCTTCCGCGCCGCGTCCGACGCCCCCGCGATCGATCCTAGAAACATACAAGCAATACACATAACGCAAAAATCCTGCCAAAAATGCGATATCAAGATCAAAAGAGAAACTCGCATTGGAAGCTAAATGCGTGTGCACTCGATACGCCAAAACGTGTGTAACCTTGCCGGAAACCACCCCGACTTGCTGTGACGCGCAGTGAACAACAAACCCAACTCACATAACACACGTGTCGTACAAGTTAAAAAGTATTGAAAATGAGGTTTTAGGTTCCAGATTTTGACTCGAGTGGAAAAAGAAAAAGTTGTATATACCAAAAACCTTAGATATATAGAAGACTCCTACAGACCAAGACCCGACACCCACACCCACCCTCTGGACGCAATTTGGCCCAGAAACATTAAAAGTGCGGTCTAAAAGGGGAGAGGGGGTCTCGTGTTTCTGGTGTGTGGTCCTATCCCAGTCACTAAGCTCCAGTATTTGCAACTTTTTCCTGAAGTACCCGGGTCAAAAGCAGATCTCAAAAAGAACCCAAATCCTAACTAAAACACTAATTAACACTAAAATGATACAATATGGTATTTTTGTGAAATCTGGTGCAAAGACCTAGATTAGATGACCTTAATAACACTTAGTTAAGCTACATTAGCCATGAAAATCCTAACTTGGTCTAAACTCCACTTAAATCATAAAACTAGCACTAAAATCAACTTAAACCCTAAATTATGCTAAATAAACTACAAGTTCAGAAAAAAGGAAGTTGAGTTTAACCTTATACCTCAAGTTGTTCTAGGTGTGGCTCAAACTTGATGATTTTGCCTCAAGGTCTAGCAAAGAAGGGTTTTGGGTGCTTTAGTAAGAGATTTTAGTGAAGAAAAATGGATTTTTGTGTTAGGGATTGGAGTTTTAGTGAATGGAGAAGAAAGAAAAGAAAAGAAGATGGGGGAGGGACTGTTGGTGAAGGAGCTGCTGCTGTTGCATGTCACGACCCGAAGGTACGGAACATGACTGGCACTTAGATTACGAGACGTCTCAAGGCGTAATGTAACCTAAGTCAGCCAAAGCCCAGAAAATCTAAACCATAAACAATAAGAGTGAAGGAAACGTTTCCTGAAAATGACTTTAAAATCAATTAAGTTGCATTAACCCCTTTTTAAAAGCATCAAAAATTTCCGAAAATTTCGGCAGAGTCTCCTTTGTAAATACTAGCACTAAAAAATGGGTACAACAAGATATATAACCTGTAACGATAAAATGGCATCCCCAAGTGAGAGCTAGCTCTTTACCCAAGGCGGATCATAACCACACGCAATATATATGGAATATCAAGCAATTAAGCATAAAGAAAAGCAAAATATAAGAAAAACACAACGTCGGCTCAAGTGAGCTCGACCCCAAAGAAACCACATATACAAAAATCTTTCAGTCTCATCACTAGGTCGCATATACAAATAAGAAGTGGTAGATGGAGAATACTATATACAAATAAGGTACAAAAAAGAGATAAAGTGTCCTCGCAACTCACCTACGAGCAATGTCACGAGTCTGAGCAAAAGAAGCCAACGTTAAGATAAGCCCGCCGCTACAAGGCTGACGGGTCCGACCTGCAAGACACTGTGGCACAACGGGGGTGAGTTGCCAGCTCGTGAGTAGAATATAACATCTAATAAGGCTATCGGAAGAATGCACGCAAATGCGTCACACCATGTATGTCTAGTTGTGATGTAATGCCACTAGTATGTATGCACATGTATGCAACATCAATAAGAAATCTTTAAGTGTTTTAAAATACTATAAGCCCTGCATTCTTAACATAGAAAAAGAATATCTGTGCAATAGCTAAAGTACCATCAATGAAATCATCTGAAAACCGTGTCAAGCATCGACACCAAATATGGAAATATATCTGTCTCAATGTCTCACTATATCAATGTCTCAATACATCGGGCTCCGTCAGTCCGGATCGGCCCAAATCATCAAATCTCACGACAACGGTCGGTATCCTCTGGATATCCGCCGTGCCAGACATTACCGGTAGGTAGTCTTCCCCTGCCAGGCTCATCGTCTACAACTCGATCTTCTTGCCCCGGGGTACCATACCGAGCCCACCATGTACCCGAGACGGCTCATCCACTCCTCGAATCGGTTCTCGAAATCCAACAGAAAACACGAAAACTCATGGTGGATGACACATACATCACGAGAAAACCGCAACTTTATTTTAAAAACGATAATAATAAGCTTTTGTTAAATTCTTGCGGTTTTCCCCAAAATCCAGAATCTCATCAATACCGAAATCCTCAAGAAAATCATAATACCCAACATGTTGTATGTGATAAATGTTTATGATATCAAAGGTATGCAATTGATTTGTGACTAGGAATCTATATAAGCACGATAATGATGTAAGATATATACATGCTATGCAATTCAATGTCTCATGTATGATGCAAGTGGTGATACTAAACTAAGAAGGATCTAAAGTGCTCGTGACATGTCAATTACCAAGGCGTGTGTATTCACATGAATAGTACGCGTGCGACATGAGCCAAAGGTAATGGTGTAAGTGTCCTAAGGGGTGATATCACACATAGGTATATAGATGTCCATGCAATGCCAGCAGACGAATAACTAGACGGGTATGTATATGAATGAGATGGTTAACTAACTAACTGTGCATATAGTTTGCAGGTAATAAAGTGATCCTAACTATGGGGCGCCTCGCGCCATCCAGACGATTTCCCCATAGATGTATACATCTACTCACCCGGACGCCTCGCTAATCTGAACCAACCACCGCTTTGCCTTTGCGCGCCGCGTCCGATGTTTCCGCAACCGATCCTATAATTGCACACACACAACGTAAGATTAAATATCATGGAAAAACACAAGTCACAATATAAAAAGATCGACGCTCACAAGTTAGGCACAACGTGCGCTCGGTGCGCGGAAAACACACGAAAATCGCTAAACCTTAACTAAAATCTTCGTTTTAGGGCAACCGTCAAAACTAAAACCCGACTAAACCAAATTACGCAGTCACAAACCCTAAAAGTCATAGGAGATGCTATAAATATTATCAAGATATCGCAATTACTTTACCACTTAATTTTATGAAAAACCTAGTAAGCATTAACAACTAAATTTCGATGCAAACATCCCGGTTTAACGATGTAGCGATCATAATCTAGCACAACATCCAATTCAAACTACTAGATGGCCACTACACAAATTATAACCCACTTACGAAGCTTCATACCCTAACTAAAATTCCAAACCTTTACTAGAATTTCCTAAATTAGAAAATATAACCAAATTAACACTTTAAAAATCTAAATTAGCATATTTAAACTACCAATTTAACAACTAGATTAAAATTATACCTCCCAAATGTTGATCCCCTTGCACTTAGCCTCCAAAGTTGCCTCTTTTCTCTTTGTTTTAAACCAATTAGGGTTTGGGAAAAGGTAGAATAGGGTTTAGGTTTGAATTAGTGAAGAAAATGTGAATTTTTCTTGAATTTTGATGGAATTTGAAGTTAGATGAAATGGGGAAAAGAATGGGGAGCTGCTGCTGTAGGCTCAGCCAGGGGAGGGGAGTGCGGGAGAGTGAGGGAAAAGTATGGAAAGTTCTAAGAAAAAGTCACTCTCAAATGCATTTAATGCTTAACACATCAAACTTTACCAAAAAAACCCATTTTAATTCTATTTTTCAACCATAGAACTACAATCTTGGAAAGTTTTGATAAAATATTTGTTAACACAAATGTTTAGTTTATAATGGCTCCTAAGTATGTAATTTACCTATTTAAATTTGTATTTACCACTAATTTAATGTATTTTTAAAAGCTTAAAATAATATTAAAAATAATTAATTAAAGAATTTTTTTAAATAACTAGAAATTTTTAAGCGACAATTTAGTGACCAAATTCTACCAATATCTTATCTAAATTTTGTATAATTAGGCCTATATTGGAAAATACTTATTTTGACTTTTTACGGAAAAGACTGATTATTTTACCGATTACCGAAAAACTGTCTAAACGATTTTCGAAGCGTTACAGTCTTCCCCCATAAAGAAATTCGGTCCCCGGATATAGAATTTAACTACACGTACCTTCAAAAAGATGGGGATATCTCTTCCTCATCTCGACCTCGGTCTCCTAGGTGACCTCCTCACTGTTCGGGTTACGCCAAAGAACCTTGACGGACGGTATAACCTTTGACCTCAATTTCTTCACCTGCCGATCCAAAATGACCACCGGCTACTCGGTGAATGAAAGATCACGCTCTAGCTAGATCGTCTAGTGCTGAATCGCATGAGAAGGGTCATGAAGGTACTTACAGAGTATCGAAATATGAAATACGGGGTGAACATCAGGGAAGCTGAGCGGAAGAGCTAACCGATAAGCCACAGAACCGACATGCTCTAGGATCTCGAAGGGACCAACATATCTTGGACTAAGCTTCCCTTTCCGCCCAAATCTCATCACATCCTTCATCCGAGAGACCCTCAGGAAAACATGATCGCCAACAGCGAACTCGAGTCGGCGACGGCGCCTATAAGCATATGATTTCTGTCTACTCTGGGCCGCTCTCATCCTGTCCCGAATCAGCTGTATCTTTTCGTTCGTCTCCTGTACGATCTGTGGCCCCAAAATACCGAGCTCTGTCCAACATACAGGCGATCGACATCTCCTCCTATATAAAGCCTCGAAAGGTACCATCTGAATCGTCTCCTGAAAGCTATTATTTTAGGAGAACTCGATCAAGGGCAAATGACGATCCCAGCTACCACCGAAATCTAAAACACAAGCTCTGAGCATGTCCTCAAGAGTCTGAATAGTACGCTCTGACTGACCGTCAGTCTGCGGATGAAAAGCTGTGCTAAAACTCAATCGGGTGCCCAAAGCCTCCTGAAGTTTCTGCCATAATCGGCTGGTAAACTGGATGCCCCGGTCGGACACGATGCAAGTCGGGACGCCTTTCAGTTGCACGATCTCATCAATATAAACCTGGGCGTACCGAGCAAATCCAAAAGTGGTCATCACTGGCAAAAAGTGAGCCGCTTTCGTCAGTCGATCCATAATCACCCAAATAGAGTCAAACCCTCGACTGGTCCTGGGTAGACCCACAATGAAGTCCATGGAGACCCGTTCCTACTTCCACTCAGGGATGGGCGAAGGCTGTAACTCACCGGCTAGCCTCTGGTGCTCAGCCATGACTTGCTGAGAAGTCAGGAATCTCGATACAAATTCTGTAACATCCTTCTTCATCCCGTCCCACCAGTAAACCTCTCTCAAATCACGGTACATCCTGGTGGAACCTGGATGAACACTGTACACTGATCTATGTGCCTCCTCAAGGATATCACACCTCAGTCCCCCAGAATTTGGTACGCACAGTCGATTCCCAAATCGAAGTATCCCCTGATCATCAATCACAAACTCGGAAAGTCTGCCCTGCCGAATCTGCTTGATAATCTCTAAAATACGGGCATTGCCGGACCGTGCCTCGCGGATACAATCAAGTAACTGTGGGCGTGCTCTGAAATGGGCCAGCTGTCCCCTGTAGGATTAAACTCAAACTGTACTCTGCTGTCATATAAAACCTGCCAATCCGCCGTCGACTGCATCTGTACTGCGCTCAAACAAGATAGGCTACCTCCGAGTCTCCTACTCAACGCATCAGCCACCACATTCGCCTTGCCCGGATGGTATAAAATCTCACCGTCATAATCTTTCACCAACTCCATCCAACGGCGCTGTCTAAGATTTAGATCTCGCTACTGAAAGATATACTTCAAGCTCTTGTGGTCAGTGAATATCTGGCATGACTCGCCGTATAGGTAATGTCTCCAGATCTTAAGTGCAAATACCACTGCAGCCATCTTTAAATCCTGAGTGGGGTAATTCTATTCGTGTTTCCACCGCTGCCGAGAAGCATATGCGATAACTCTGTCGTGCTGCATCAATACACAGCCCAGCCCCACTCGAGAAGCATCACAATATACCACGAAACCGCCCGATCCTGAAGGCAATGATAACACTGGTGCAGTAGTCAGACGAGTCTTCAACTGCTGGAAGCTATCCTCACATGCCTGGGTCCAATCAAAAGGAACCCCCTTCCCGGTCAACCCGGTCAACGGTGCAGCAATACGGGAGAAATACTGGACAAAACGTCGATAATAGCCGGCCAGACCTAGAAAGCTGCGAACCTCTGTAACTGATACCGGTCTGGGCCAACTCTGCACTGCCTCGATCCTCTTCGGGTCCACACAAATACCATCTCTCGTCACCACATGACCCAAGAAGTCGACACTGTCTAGCCAAAATGCACACTTGGAAAATTTGGCGAACAGCTGATGCTCCCTCAAAGTCCGCAATATGATACACAAGTGCTGCTCATGCTCCTCCCGGCTCCGAGAATATACCAAGATGTCGTCAATGAACACAATGATGAACTGATCAAGATACGGCCTGAATACACAGTTCATCAAGTCCATAAATGCTGCAGGGCATTGGTGAGCCCGAACGACATCACCAAGGACTCATAATGACCATAACGTGTACGGAAAGCGGTCTTCAGAATATCCTCCTTCCGAACCCGCAAGTGGTGATAACCTGACCGTAAATCAACCTTCGAGAAGTACCCTGCACCCTGGAGCTGATCGAATAAGTCATCAATATGGGGTAGGGGATATCTATTCCCCACAGTAACCCGGTTCAGCTGACGATAATCAATGCATAAGCGCATACTGCCGTCCATCTTCTTAACAAACAGGACGGGAGCACCCCAAGGTGACACACTCGGTAGGATAAGCCCTTTATCCAGCAAGTCCTGTAACTGATCCTTCAGCTCTCTATGCTCCGCCGGGGCCATTCGATAAGTTTGTATAGAGATAGGCCCCGTGCCGGGGATCAAGTCGATGCAGAACTCAATCTCGCGCTCTGGTGGAAGACCAGGCAGCTCGTCAGGGAATACATCAGGAAACTCTCTGACAATAGGGACCTGGTCCAACGGAACCTCTATGGCTCTAGTATCACAAACATAGGCTAAGAATCCCTGACACCCTTTCCTTAAGAGCTGACCAGCGCGAAGGGAAGAAATCAAGCTCGGAAGGGTAGCGCTACAATCTCCCTGAATAACAAGAACCGGCTCACCAGGAAAACTGAATCTGACTGCTTTCTCACGGCAGTCCATAGATGCATAACAGGTGGCTAGCCAGTCCATACCAAGAAGAACGTCGAAGTCTAGCATATCGAGGAGAATCAAATCAACTGAAGAATCTCTCTCCCCGATACGAACGGGACACGATCGGTACACAAAACGGGCTACAAATGACTCGCCTACCGGAGTAATAATAACAAGAGGCGGATCTAACAAAGAAGACTCTTGGCCCAACCTTGGTGCAAAGTATGTGAATACATAATAATGTGTGGAGCCTGGATCAAATAATACCCGTGCATCCAAAGGAACATACTGACAGAGTACCTGTCATAACGGCATTGGATGCCTGTGCATCTTGAGGAGTCAACGTGAACACTCGGGCCTGTCCACCACTAATAGCTAGCTGTCCTCTGCCTCTACCTCTGCCTCTGCCTCTGTGTCTGTCGCCTCGTCCTCTTTGAACCGGACCGCCACGCCCACGACCTCTAGGAGCATCTTCCTGGCGTGGAGCCTCATCAGGGGTAGGAAGTAGAGCTCTCTGAGGAGGTGATGAAGGTGGTAAGGTCACATATGGCACTGTCGCCGCGTCCTGGCACCCCATGGTACAGTCTCTGATATGGTGATACTGACTCTCGCACCGAAAACATCCTGGCGACGACTGCTGGGTCTGCGGATATGAACCAAATAACTGACCTCGTCTCAATCCTCTGCCGCCACCATCTCTCAAAAAGAATCTATCACGGTGTCTACCCATCTGCTGCTGGGCTGGCGTATCAATACGGATCCTCTTCAGCCCAGAAATAACCGGAGTCTAAGAAATGCGCGCCTTTAAAAGTAAGGCTACATCTATCGCGGCTGCGTATGTGTCAAAGTGCTGGGTGCCGATGTCAAGGAATAGCTGTGTGTCAGGACCTCGCAAAAACCTCTTTATTCTCTTCTCTTCCATGTCTACTAGGTACGGAGCATATCGAGACAACTGGGTAAACTGTATATCATACTCCGACACTATCATCCCAGGAGCCTTGCGCAAAGACTCAAAACCACGGGCTCGAGCATCTCGGACACTCTCCGGAAGGAAACGGGCAAGAAATGTAGCTGTAAGCTCGTCCCAGGTCATAGGAGATAGACCTGCAGCTCGTCCTCTCTCTACTGAATCATACCACGTCTGGACAAGGCCCTCCAGACGAAAGCTCACGAACTCCACCCATCTATCATCAGAACACCTCAACGAACAGCAAATCCTAGCCATCCTATCAAGAAATGCCTGCGGGTCCTCTATCGCGTCCGTGCCGGTAAAAGCTGGAGGTCTCAGCCTCATAAACTCCTGTAGTGAAAGGGGATAGTCGCAGTAGTAGTAGGAGTAACCGTCTGGGAAGCAGGTATAATCATGGTCTGTGCGGTGGAAGGAACGTCCTCGGATCTCTGTGCCCGACTGGACTCAACTAACGATCCCATCATTTGTCGCAACTCCGGCATACCGGCCTCTAATCTAGAAATACGGTCTAGAGATGGCAGATCAATCTGACCCTGAAGGGTAGGCGTATCATCCCGCTCGATCCTCGCCTCAGACGAGCCCACTTGAAGCTCATCCCTAGCGGCAGCCTGCTGAGCTCTCGTAGTCTTTGGCAGCATCAAAGCTGGAATAAGAAACAGGAGCGATAAGGACATTGCAATTGAATCAAGGAATGCATGGAATCAAGGAGGAAATACAAGCAATTATGTCTTAAGGTCACTTAGGCGAAGTACCGTATCGTAAGTATGCCGCGGAACATACCCACGCTACGCCACTCTGCTTAAGTCAACTACTCCATCTACCAAGGGTCGTCCTACAATCAGAAAGGTAAAACCTACGCTCTGATACCAACTTTGTCATGATCCGAAGCTACGGAACGTGATAGGCACTTAGATTACGACACGTCTCAAGGCGTAACGTAACCTAAGTCAGCCAAAGCCCAAAAAATCTAAACCATAAACAATAAGAGTGAAGGAAACCTTTCATGAAAACGACTTTAAAATCAATTAAGTTGCATTAACCCCTTTTTAAAAGCATCAAAAATTTCCGAAAATTTCGGCAGAGTCTCCTTTGTAAATACTAGCCCCCAAAAATGGGTACAATAAGATATATAACCTGTAACGATAAAATGGCATCCGCAAGCGGAAGCTAGCTCTTCGCCCTAGGAGGATCACAACCACACGCAATATATATGCAATATCAAGCAAATAAGCATAAAGAAAAGCAAAATATAAGAAAAACACAACGTAGGCTCAAGTAAGCTCGACCCTAAAGAAACCACATCTACACAAATCTCTCAGTCTCATCACTAGGTCGCATATACAAATAAGAAGTGGTAGATAGAGAATACTAGATACAAAGAAGGCATAAAAAAGAGATAAAGTGTCCTCCCAACCCACCTACGAGCAATGTCGCGAGTCTGAGCAAAAGAAACCAACGATAAGATAAGCCCACCGGTACAAGGCTGACGGGTCTGACCTGCAAGACACTGTGGCACAACGGGGGTGAGTTGCCAGCTCGTGAGTAGAATATAACATCTAATATGGCTATCGTAAGAATGCACGCAAATGCGTCACAACATGTATGTCTAGATGTGATGTAATGCCACTAGTATGTATGCACATGAATGCAACATCAATACGAAATCTTTAAGTGTTTTAAAATACTATAAGCTCTGCATTCTTAACTTAGAAAAAGAATATCTCTGCAATATCTAAAGTACTATCAATGAAATCATCTGAAAACCGTGTCAAGCATCGACACCAACTATGAAAATATATCTGTCTCAATGTCTTACTATATCATTGTCTCAATATATCGGGCTCCCTCAGTCCGGATCGGCCCATATCATCAAATCTCACAACGGTCGGTATGCTCCGGATATCCACCGCGCCAGACATCACCGGTAGGTAGTCTTCCCCTTCCAGGCTCATCGTTTACAACTCGATCTTCTTGCCCCGGGGTACCATACCGGGCCCACCATGTACCCGAGACGGTTCATCCACTCCTCGAATTGGGTCTCGAAATCCAACAGAAAATATGAAAAGTCATGGTGGAAGACACATACATCATAAGAAAACCGCAACTTTATTTTAAAAACGATAATAATAAGCTTTTTTTAAATTCTTGCGGTTTTCCCCAAAATCCAGAATCTCATCAATACTGAAATCCTCAAGAAAATCATAATACCCAACATGTTGTATATGATAAATGTTTATGATGTCAAAGGTATGCAATTGATTTGTGACTCTGAATCTATATAAGCATGATGATGATGTAAGATATATACATGCTATTCAATTCAATGTCTCATATATGATGCAAGTGGTGATACTAAACTAAGCAGGTTCTAAAGTGCTCGTGACATGTTAATTACCAAGGCGTGTGTGTTCACATGAATAGTGTGCGTGCGATATGAGCCAATGGTAATGGTGTAAGTGTCCTAAGCGGTGATATCACACATAGGTATATAGATGTCCATGCAATGCCAGCAGACGAATAACTAGACGGGTATGTATATGAATGAGATGGTTAACTAACTAACAATGCATATAATTTGCAGGTAATAAAGTGTTCCTAACTATGGGGTGCATCGCACCATCCAGACGATTTCCCCATAGATGTATACATCTACTCACCCGGACGCCTCGCTAATCTGATCCAACCACCGCTTTGCCATTGCGCACCGCGTCCGATGTTTCCGCAACCGATCCTATATCTGCACACACACACAACATAAGATTAAATATCATGGAAGGACGCAAGTCACAATATAAAAAGATCGACGCTCACAAGTTAGGCTCAACGTGCGCTCGGTGCGCGGAAAACACACGAGAATTGCTAAAACCTAAACTAAAATCATCGTTTTAGGGCAACCGTCAGAACTAAAACCCGACTAAACCAAATTACGCATTCACAAACCCTAAAAGTCATAGGAGATGCTATAAATATCGTCAAGATATCGCAATTACTTCACCACTTAATTTTAAGAAAAAGCTAGTAAGCATTAACAACTAAATTTCGATGCAAACATCCCGGTTTAACGATTTAGCGATCACAATCTAGCACAACATCCAATTCAAACTACTAGATGGCCACTAGACAAATTATAACCCACTTACAAAGCTTCAAACCCTAACTAAAATTCAAAACCTTTACTAGAATTTGCTAAATAAGAAATTATAACCAAATTAACTCTTTAAAAATCTAAATTAACGTATTTAAACTACCAATTTAACAAATAGATTAAAATTATACCTCCCAAGTGGTTATCCCCTTGCACTTAGCCTCCAAAGTTGCCTATTTTCTCTCTTTTTTAAACCAATTAGGGTTTGAGAAGAGGTAGAATAGGGTTTAGGTTTGAATTAGAGAAGAAAATGTGAATTTTTCTTGAATTTTGATGGAATTTGAAGCAAGATGAAATGGGGAAAAGAATGGGGAACTGCTGCTGTAGGCTCGGCCAGGGGAGGGGAGTGGGGGAGAGTGAGGGAAAAGTGTGGAATGTTCTAAGAAAAAGTCACTCTCAAATGCATTTAATGCTTAACACATCAAACTTTACAAAAAAAAACCCATTTTAATTCTATTTTTCAACCATAGATCTACAATCTTGGAAAGTTTTGATAAAATATTTGTTAACACAAATTTTTAGTTTATAATGGTTCCTATGTATGTAATTTACCCATTTAAATTTGTATTTATCACTAATTTAATGTATTTTTAAAAGCTTAAAATATTATTAAAAATAATTAATTAAGGAAATTTTTTTAAATATCTACAAAATTTTAAGTGATAATTTAGTGACCAAATTCTAGCAATATCTTATCTAAATTTTGTATAATTAGGCCTATATTGAAAAATAGTTATTTTGACTTTTTATGGAAAAGACTGATTATTTTACCGATTACCGAAAAACCGCCTAAACGATTTTCGTAGCGTTACACTGCAGTTGAAGGAAAAAAAAGAAGAAAGGGAGTGAGAATTATGAGGGAAAAGAAATGAGAGTGAGGGAATGAGTGGGAGTGTCAGGGTGTTAGAGAGTGAGGGTTTGGAAATGAGGGTGAGGTTAGTGGAACCATGCCTCCCATATCTCTCCTCACTGTCACAAGTCAACCCCAAAACAAGCAAAAGTTAATTTAATTATGAAAACTAATATCCTTAATTAACTTTATATGATCCTAATAAAATGGGTTACTACACCATGGTTACATAACATGGTCTAACCCCAAATTTTTCCCTAGGTTAACATGCACATGTGTGTTCAAGTCCAAACTAAAATCTAATAAAATATTCAGTAATTTTTATAAAATATTTGAAAAGCATTTTGGTCAACTTTTTACGAAAAACCGCATTATCGCTTAACTATCCACAAAACGCATTCTAAGATGTTACAGTAGGCCACTCGGTGTTGGCTGTAGTGCCCTCAAGTCAATTATTGGATTGCAAGCACGTGATTGCAATTATTGAGGGAGGACCTACACCGGTATAACAGTCGTATTCGAGATGATAGTATGCTATCTGGTTTGTCTTTATCATCATGTACATGCTTCAGGTGACACTACAGATCATTATTACATGTTGATAGAGCCATAGGATTCTTGCTTGACTACCACCAATATGATGGCGATCATATACGTGAGAGTTGGGTGGTTTATAAGCACATCCTTAAAGTGTCCCTAGTCGTAGGAGTTTCGAGACTGGGCATCAATACTCCATGAGTAGATTAGTGTATAAGGATCGAGACCCTGACGAGGGGCGGTGGCCGGTCTCACAAGCCATTGGTGTCAGTTGGTTCACCTAAGATGTATACAGGTGCTAATTGGGTAATGAGTACACTGGACGGACTCACCGGGAACATGCTAGTTGGTATTATACCTATTGTCAGATAGTAGTTCCCTGGTGAAATGTGTACAGGTTAGTCTATCGACCTGAGATCGTCATTTGTCCTGTGTGAGTTCTCACTCTGCTTTGATAACTACCCTACCAAGGCTCAATGGAGCCTTGCAAACAGGTTTTAGTTAGATGCAGTCCTAAGCCATATGGAGGAAGTGAGCAGGTCGTCAGGGGATTCGTCTCTCCCGGTATTGGGGGTTGATGTCGCGGTGTGCACGGATGGCCATCACCAGAAATCCTTGGCCAAGGTAGTCGAGAATTACTGATTCGGATCAGTATTCTCAGATGGTGATAGGCTTCATAGCGACACTAAATGTTGCGTTATTAGGGGTTTGAATTTATCCACCCCCGAGACCCGATATGCGATACTCATAGTCGAACGGACCAGACTGTATGGATATTGTCACTGTCAGGCTCAGTAGGGTTTCAGGATGAGTTTGCTCGTCGGCCACCCTTTCGCTCAATACCTGGATAGCCATTACGTACAGGTAGTGCCACTGACGTGCTTATGGTTAAACCCACTGCCAACGTATTGATGAGTCTTTAAAGTCCCACACAGAGGGTTTCCCTGGTTCGGGCGAAATGTTGTAGAGGCCGTATGGTTTTATGGCAGGGTTCGATCATATTCGTGCACTTGTGCATGGATCATGGTCGGATAGATAATACTAGTGGGCTTTGGTTTAAGCCGGATCCTAGTATTATATTGTTGGATTATTTTCGTCTCGTTGTATTCGTATGCAGTCGGAATACGGATGCAGGTATGTATATACGGATGAGGGGCATTCTTGTAATTCGTTACGAGATCACTTTAGAATTGCCATTTCATTTTTGGTTTAAACATTTAGATTAATGTTTAAGTGATGGAATGTGTGATGTTATGTTTTGGCATTGTGCATTTACGTTTGGTGCATGCACTTGTGAGACTTGGTTTTGTCTTGGCTAGGATATTTATAAGATATTTGTGGTGAGCATGTGCAATGCCAGATCTTTGTGTGTGTGTGTGTTTTTCTTGAGTTGGTTTTTATATAATGCTCACTACAAATACACACACAATTAACCAAGCCAAAATAAGAACCCCAAAAAAACAGAGAACGTTTTTGTGTGCAGGGGATATTTTCTTGTGTTGCTTTAAAAATACAACACAACTCATGAAAACATCTCAGCCATTTTCCTCACAAGCCATTTTTCTTTTCCTTACACTCTTCATCTCATGGCAACTCTTTAACCTCCACCCATTCCATCTCATAAGTTGAGAATCCATGGGTATATTGAGACAAACTATTCACACACTATCTCTACTTCACCTTGGGTATCTAGGCTAGCAAACTGGATGCCTGAGTTGCTTCGGTTTTGAAGTGGGAGCCCGTATTACTAATCCTTGTCGTGGATCTTCTTCGACGAGGGAGACCAGAGACCGAACTTCATCGGGGCAGCCGCGAGGAGTTTGGGCAGAGGTTTAAGACCGGAGGACACAGATCGATCGGTATAACCTCTCTAAACTCTTTACAGTTAACTAGTATAGGGTTAATGGTACGATCCGTTGTTTAGGGTTACGTTAGCACCAGATTTTAAAAGTTTTTGTTCCGCATTTAGCTACAGATTGACGACCGGGGCGCTGTCGTAGCCTTACATGGTATCAGAGCCAACCCATTAACCGTATACTAGTTGTTTAGACGATGTTAACCTATCGAAGCCGAAACAACTCCAAATCAATACCCGTAGTATTCCAGTTTCTATCAATTTTTTCTGTGTCTTCAAAAATTATTTTGGCAACTGCAAAAGACTACTAACGTGACCACTTGACAGCACCCTAAATACGAGACCAATCCAACACTTTTTGGCCGAGCATATTGAGAAAAAAACCGATCTGGCCGGCCTCTTTTCGGAATTTTGGTTTCGTATTTTGTGTGTGGTTTAGACTCTGGAATATTGGTTTATTGGTATTGCTAGTTTAGCCCAGTTTTGATATGGATTTATCTAGTTGTTTGGGACTATTCGGGGTTATTTCAAGGTCGATATTTCTAACATTGTTTAATGTTTTACCGTACTTACATTACTATCTGCGACCGTGAATGTCATTAGAGCGGTACAAATTGTCTAATTGCTATAGTTCTTTTAGACAGGTTTGCAATCGTGACATTCACGTTGATGTTCTGTGTTGTGCTGTGTCTGTTGCGGATTCATCGTGGTGGATAGCTTGGTTGTAATGATAGTACAGTTTAGTTTTATTTGTACATTTGATATCGCGGGGCGAGCATCCGACATGTGGACTGCCGTCACTGCCTGTTTGTATATTATTCTTTTAGGGAACGACCGGGTTCAGGTCGATATCAAAGTTGTACATATTTTCTTTTCTGTACTAGGATTACCCCGCGATGGAGAGCACGGATAGCCGGGTTCTGGAGGGCAATGGGTCCGCATCTTATGGCGTTGAGAAGGAGGGGGCCTCACTCTAAGATTGGCGGGCTATTCGCCGCACTCGTAAGGGGTACAGGTTGACCCAAGGAGGGATGCTCAAGTTACCGGAATCCGTGAGGTGTCGGGTGGTCCATTCACTTTAATGAAGAGGGCTGCCTCGCTTCTGGTTTTGGCGGGTAACTTGCCGCATTCGTAGGGGTCTAGGTTTTCATTGCACAAGCTATCCACACGACCAGGGGAACGTCGGGTTTCACTTGTGGCTCAAACGAAACCCGGCGCTCCCAGATTATCTGTATTGTTCTGTGATGCTTATCGCTTGTCTGTGATGTTGCATTTATCACGCCTGGAGCGATTATTGTATATTTCTATATATATACTAGTAGATTTTGTATATGTTTTACACCCGTACTAGTCCAGTCCCCGCTCTGTCGTTAGTTAAGTAACCTAACGGGTGATGACGGGACCCAGCGGCGAATGCGGATGGCATATACGTATATCATATTTTCGTTCTTTTGTGGTGTGATTAATTGATGGGACTGCGTTGATTCAGATCAATACAAGGAAAACAAACCTATTCGATATTGTTGGAACAATTTTCAAAAAGCTGTTATTACAAGGACGTTTTCTTTTGTTTTGCACAGCGGTATTTGGTTATGAATATCTAGGACCTCATTCGACGAGGCAAAAGCCGAGATCCCTTCACCGGGAGTGACCTCTTTACCAGAAGTTTGCGTCAGGGTAATAACTTCACTATAGTCGATTACTTTTTGCTTTGCATCGAGATATTCAGTGGGAATGTCCTGCACTTCATTCCACGAGGAAAGAGCCGAGATCCCTTCCTCGGGAGTGACCTCTTTAGCAAAGATTTTCGCCACTATATATTTGTAAAAATCTATCCGGTTCCTTCAACGATATCAAGTTCATTACGTTAAAGGTTTTTCGCCAAAAACCATTCGTAGCCCTCCATCATTTCAGATGGGTAGCACTTAGTATTCATTCTATGTTTGTTGGTCTTCGTCATGGCATAGTGTATGGTAGCCGCTTGTTACTTTTCTGTTGCATAGATATATGCGTTGGTTTGGAACAGTCGTACTACTATTTTGGCCTTCGTCAAGGGTATGTACGGGTGGGTTCAAATTAACCTGGACAATGACGGGTAGAACTTTACATGTGACTTATGATATGTTGGCCTTCGTCAAGGTCATAAGAGCATGGGGTAAAAATCGCATCGGGAGTTTCTGAAGAAACTTTAACTTGCCAGGCATGCACATACCTTTTGGAGTGTAATAACGTGAGTGGATTACATCAGGTTTTCATGTGATGATAGTTGGATCCCGATACCCACTGATGAGATGGTTTACTCCTCGGGTGATTTTAGATGATCCCGACTAATTCTTCTTTCAGGTTTGGAGTAGAATTTGAGGATACAGTGGGAGACATCCTGATTAGATAAAATGATTGACCATTCTGATCTAAGTTAGAGTGAACGCTGAGTGATTCTTTTCTCTCTCTCTCTCTCTTTGGCAGCGACCATGTCCACACCCTAGACTAGAACTCAGGAACCAAGTTAACCGAACCTTCTTAAAACACACTGGCTTTTGAATTGTCAAAATTGCATACTTCATTGCCACTCCTACTTTTACCCTTTGCTTTTATCCGGAACATTCCGTATCACTGCGAAGATCCACATTTTATGGATATGACCGTCGTATAGTTACATACGAAATTGAAGAAACATGTTTCAGATTCGAGAATGGTTTCCGGTTCTGGAGAAATTGAATATGACTATTCAGTTGTCTTTTCCTTTTACGTTCTCTCAGATTGGGAGGGCTCCTATGATTAGGAGAGGGTAAACCTATTACGCTTATTGGATAGTCTTCTTCCAAACCATAGGTAGGTGCCGAAAGGTACGAAAGGAAGAAAACCAATTAGCATAAGTGTGGTGTACAGAAGGTAATAAGTGAAGAAAAATAAAGGGATCAGAATGAGAGCAAAGTAAATTGTGACTGCTATCATTCATGACCAAACCGTGTATATCATCACCACTCCTACTTCACCTTTGCATTTCTTCTGTTCAGGAGAAATAGAATAAGGTTTATTCAGTTGTCTTTTATCTTTACCTTCTCTCAAGTTGCGAGTACTCCTAGGATTACGAGAGTACACCTATTACGCTTATTGGATAGTCTTCTTCCAAACCATAGGCTGTTGCCGAACGGTAGAGAAGGAAGAAAACCATTTAGCCTAAGGGTGGTGTATAGAAAGTAATGAGTAAAGACAATAAAGGGATTTGGAGAAATGGCAAAGAAATATACGGTCACTGTCATGAATTGGGATAATGGAAGAAGCATTACTAGGAATACCTGGCTACCCCTTCGAAACATTTTTATATTTCAGTTTCACTATGCGTTATTAATTGAAAACTGATTTCCTAATTAGATCCTTACTCCAGGGTATGTATTTACAAGTTTTTGCTCCGCATTTGGCCACTGTCATGAATTGGGTTTTAAAAGTTTTTGTTCCGCATTTGGCCACGGATTGACGGCCGGGGCACTGACGTATCCTTACACTCGGCACTTCAAAGTACCCGGTAGTTTTTGCACCCCACCTTGGGTCTATCCTGCGAGCAAAAACAGTAAAAGAAATAATACAGCGGTGGCTACAACCTCAACCCAGATGTGCCCTGCAAAAATAATATTACAACACTTTAAAAATTTACATCGAAAGAAAGAATAAAAACTCTCATCTCACATCCACGGCTATTCATCCACGACGATCCAACAAGTTCATATACACAAACCATCATAACAACATCATAGATATGTGCAACCCCGACTAATCGACGTATAGCAATTAGTCGATGTTTAAAAATACATATATACAACAAAAAGCTTGTAAAGTAACTACGACATTAGAATTCTGCACGCAATTAGCAAACTTAACCAATTTTCCAAGACATGAAAATCCAGAGAGCTAAAGTTCCAAAACCGATCGTATTGAGCCAATTCAGAAGTCCGAATCAAAACGAAACGCGCCCGAACCTTCGCAGGAAGTTACAGCGTCCAGTTGGGGGACCTAGAGGGGGTACCCCTCCCCCGATGCCACACGAGGTGGCCAAGGGGTGAAGCAGATCAAAAACTGCCCAAGGTGGGGCAGTTTCGGGTCCCCACCACCAAGACCAGCTTGTGGTGGTCATGGGGAGTGGGCCCAGCCGTTCGGCCCCCCCGAAGGGTCCCCGTGGTGCGCATGCTCCACCCCACATCTTCTCGATTCAAACCGTGAGCCCGCGGGGTGTGTAAACAACTCAAAACTTCACTTTTGAAAGCTGTTTTTCTGACAGTTTTTGCACGACAAAAATAGGCGGAATTCTAACATCGCTACAAGCTATCTAGGGTTTATGAGAAGCTCTGATACCACTGTAAGTCGATGTCGTGCACTCTACGTGGTCGCAGGGAGGTGGAATTTGCAAAAAATAATTTTTACGGGCTTCACAACACCGACTAGAACCAAGGATCGACCATAAACCCTAGCTAGCAAACAACAAGAGATTTAACTACTGGGAAAGAATGTTATACATCATGATACAAGTCCTTCGGGTCTTCTCTGCTGTCCTCCTCATCATCATAGGCTCCAAAGATCGATCCGGATCGCAGCTTCCTCGTGGGCTTCCTCGATTCAAAGACGATCCGCCCGATAGTCTATAGTCCGAGCTCCAACCTCAAAACCGAGGTAACTAGGGAAACAAACTTGCTAAAATTGATGGCCCAGGTGATGTAGAGAATGAAGATGGATTTATTTGTCTCTTGAAACCCTAGTTTACTCAACTCATGAGACTTTAAGGGTTTTAGTTGTGAGGAAGAAGTAGATAGCTAATATGAGGAAAGAGAAATGCTTTTTGATAATGATAATAGGAAATGTGATGGCTCACTTGATTTGACAACAAGCATGGCAAGAAAATATCTCACCCAAAATATCTAGTGCCACAAAATATCTCATAAGAAATATCTAGTCAAAGAGTTAAACCAAGTCAAATGGTCAAACCAAGTCAAGTAGTCAAAACAAGTAACCATGCCACAATTAACGTTTACAAATATAACAAATGTTTATTATATGTATGCCCTAGAGGCCATTACTTTACATGGGATGTATATTTTAGTGGATGCTTGGACATATATAGGGAGGGCTTTCTTGCTCGATATGATAGTATACTATCTGGTTGCTCTTTATCTTAACATATTGACTTGTATAAGTGATGCTGTCTTGCCCTCACATGTTGATAAAGCCCTTAGGATGTGTACTTGACTACCAGGACTATGATGGAGATCATACAAGTGGGGCCAAGGGTAGTCCATAAGTACACCCTTCAATTGTTCCTAGTCGTGGGAGTATCGAGATAGGGCATCGATACTCCAGAGTAGACTAGCGTATACGCTTCTCGACCCATGTGATGGGCGATGGATGATCCCATATCCATTGGTGTTTAACATCAGAGAAGGTATTTGGGTTCTCAGTGGAGACTGGGTACATTGAACGGACTCGCCGAGAACTTCTAAATAGTATTATACATATCGTCAGATACCGGTTCTCCGGTGACACTGGTAAAGGTTAGTCTGTCGACCCGAGATCGTCATACTGTCTTGTGTGATTCCCACTGTGCTTCAATTTCCACCATACCACGGTCAAGAGGTCGTGCAAAAAGGTTGTTTTTGGGTACAGCCCCGAGTCACATGGAGGTAATGAGCGATAGGAGGGGATTCGTCTCTCCCGGTATTGATAGTTGATGTTGCCCTATACTCGATTGGCCATAACAGGAAATCCCTGGCCAAGGTTGCTGAGATTTACTGGTAAGGGTTATCAGTAGTTTTTCGAACCGTTATGGACCTTGCATCGGCATGACTTATCAGGGTACTGGGGTCTGACGTTTTACCACCCCCAAGCGTTGATATGCGACATATCTGACGAAGAGACCGGACTGTACGGTAGTATTACTGATTGGATTCGCAGGAGTACGAGAAGGCTTGCTTGTTGATCGTCTGATCGCTCATTACCCGGGTGGCCGTTACGTTTAGCTGACCACTTGTGGCTTGTGGGTGTTTGATATGATCATCACCTACTGCCGGCGTATTGACGAGTCTTTAGAGTCCTACACAGAGGTTTCCTGGTTCATGCGAAAGAAAGTAGGAGCACATATGTGATATGTGCGGGACCGGGATTAATGCATGTATGTGATACCGCATTCTATTCTCGCGATATGTGATATCGGAAGATTATGAGATATAGCCGATTATCGGATCAAGTGTTGATTCGATGGATTGTTACATTTGATATTAGTCGGTTGTATATGATATAGCCGGATTATTAAATCAAGTGTTGATTTAATAATTTAATGTATATTTATATATTTGATATATTATCTTACATTAACTAATATTAGCTCACTTTAGATTTCTTTTCTCACTTGTGTACACTTGGTATATATGTGATATATATTAATGTACATTATTTTGTGTCATTCTTGATGCCATATACAATATAGGTGTATGAGACTTACACCATACTTATAATAATGTGAGGGTTTTATTTATCTTGGTTATTCACAAAATTAGTGGTAATTAGTCACATGGTTGAAGCTTGTGGAACCATTGACCAAGTCCACTCATTTTGTTTTACTTGAAGATATTTATTAACCCAAGCTTTATTGTTAACCCATGATTTATTCTCTACATGGGTTAGTGTATGACACGAAATCACCCATGGTTGCTATTCTCACCTCATGAGTTCATTTCTCTCTTTCTTCTTCTTCTTCCTCTTCATGAGAGAAAAAGCTTACTAGCCTTTTCTATGGTGAGAAAATATTGTGAGAAAAAGAAAACTAAAGAGAGTTCATTTCCTACTTCATCATCCTATACTATTAGCCATTTAGTTTAGGATGTTTGCTTCACTAAAACCTAATTTAGTGAAGAGGTTGCATAAGCTTGAGTCTCCTCGACATAGATCATCTTCGGCCTCGAAGACTTCGAGCAAGCTTGTTCATTTCTCCAAGGGAACACATACTAGAGTTCGGGAGATCACAACTCGCAACGAAGGGACGTCTACATAGAGCATTTGAAGTGAAAGACTGTTCTACAAAGGTTGTGATCCTCATTCACTTAGTATGTAAAGTTGTTTGCATGCTTTTTGTTTAAATCTTTAGTTAAGATTCTAAGGTTAGAGTTATTTAGAATGGCAAAGTTTTGAAAACTGCATGGACGATGCCTCCCGAAACCTTGCTGCCGTCCTAGGTAACCCTACAGTGGTATCAGAGCCAAGCTAGAGATTTAAACATGTTTGTTAGATTAAAAAACCGAAACCACTCTGAAACTTGCAATGCCAAATTCCAGTTTCTGTCGAATTTTTGAAGGGTTGTAAAATTTTTTTAAACAACTGCAGAATGTTGTATATGATATAATATGAACACAGTATAAATTTCAACCCTTTTAGCCAGAATTTGGCCGGCCACTTTGCTCCTAAAACAGGTGAGCTCGTTTCCGGTATGCAATCTGGGCTTGAAATTTTTACTGTGTTCCACGGTCTGGGTTTTGGTGTTTCAGGTGTTGTTTGTTTTTGCTAAATTTGCATATGATATTAAATTTCTGCAAAGGCATATCGGAGTGTTTCGTATTCGTAAATCAAACATGTATTCTGATTATTTAAAAGATGTTAAAAGGTTTAAACGGATATCAATAACCCAATTTTTCCCAGCTGGAAATTTTTCAAGTGTTGGATTTTTCCTGAGTTTAAAACTTTCAGAAAATCATGCAAGCGATTCTATGAACCTTGTAGAAGAATGAAACCTTAACTTGATTATGTGACCGTCAGAACCGCCATTAAACCCTAGGGTTTGTGGTAGTTCAGCGGTGCAACATGTGAGGCATTGGTTGACCCTTCTACGGCTGGTCATAGGAGCTGTGGCAGTTTCTAGGTACTTTTTGAACTCCGCTCAAGTGTTGAGCTTGTAGGGAAATTTTGGGTGCTTGCTTATTCGATCGAGAATTTTAACTTCATCTAGCTATCTATGATTGTGATTGTGATACAATATTTGGAATCCACATAATTAGTTATGAGATAACTAGTTTGAATTTTATAAATCTAGCAATTTAGTCTCATTTGATCGGTTACCAACGGATTTTGATGTGATCAAAAGTCCGTTGCAATTACGTAGTGTACGCGGATACTCGCCGGGTAACTTTACTTGATGGCCACGCCCCATAGCCACAACCAAGTGACTGTAGGAGAACCCCGTCACCAAAAGCATCCGTTCGGACGCTCGCGGCAGCGGTGTTCCGCCTTAGTGCACTTCGTCGACGGCATCGGGGGTGCGGCCGTCTAATAAAGTTTCCGACGAGCATTCGATCAGGTTATCAGGAATCTTGTTGAATTACGCGACAGGTTATTGGAAAGTGTTTTCAATATCAAGACTAAAATGCGGAGTTTATAATTGTTTGGCATGTGATGTCTAAGGAATTCATTTGTTGGGCATGAAATACAAAATATGTGATACATTGGATTTATGATGTCTGAGGTGGTTGCGGATTCCAATTGTTGTAGTTTTTCACTTTCTTTTCTGCGACCGTAAGTGTAATATGTGGTGTATCGCCGGTTTCTGTGTTATATGTCAATGACAACTGGGATACTCATGTTTACTTACGTTGATGACATGTGATGTTATATGTTGCCGTGATATATTATATTGGATCGTCATGTTCAAATAGCCGGGGGTTTTATGTGAGATGGGAGTTTTTCATTTTCATTCATGTAAAAACTTGTATGTAATATTATTTTATTGGGGCACTTCCGGGTTGAGGATGATGTCACCATTGATGTATATTATTTACTTTTCTGCATTAGGATAGACCCAAGGAAGGGAGCACAAGTAACCGGGTTCTAGGGTCCAGTGGGAGACCATCTTGAGATGTCGAGACCGGGTATCCTAACTCTAGAACTGGTAGGGTTACTTGCCGCTCTCGTAGGGGTCTAGGGATGTGCGTTTGGATATTCATCGCGACCGTGGAATCCGTGTTTTATACTTGCTTAACTTAAAACACGGAATTCTTAGTATATCCAATATTTCATATGTGTTCTTCTGCTGCTGATATTTTATGATTTGATCACTTGATATGTTCTGAGACTAATGCTTATATTTTAAATATATGATATATTATAAATATTGATGCTTTTGTTTCATATGTGATGCTTGGGAAGCATAATTAATGGGACTTCATTAATGAGATTAATGAAATAAAAGAAATCTAAAGGTGTTGTAGAAACTTGTTTTAAAAACTGATAGCTCTAGTTCTTGCTTTGCATAGCGGTATTCCTTGTAGAATATCCAGCACCTTTTTCGATAAGGAAAGAGCCGAGATCCCTTCCCCGGGAGAGACCTCTTTAGCGAAACTAGCAGATGCTACAAACTCGGTTTGTCTTTTGATTGCTTTTATAGATTTTTCTTTGCATAATAGTATTTGTGAAATATCATGCACCTTATTCGATAAGGAAGGATCCGAGATCCCTTCATCGGGAGTGAGCTCTTTAGCAAAACTAGTAAAAGCCTAAAAAACACTCCTTCTAAAAAATCACTCGATTCTACAACGATATCAAGTTCATTACGCAAAAGGTTTCTTAAAAACCTGTCGTAGCCCTCCGTCATTTCAGATAAGTACTTCATAGTATTCGTGCTGCGTTTGTTGGTTTTTGTCAAGGCGTAGTGTGCGGTAGCTATTTATGCTTATCTGCAAAGGCATATGATGCGATTGAATTAGGGTAGTCGTGCAACTTTGTTGGCTTTCTTCAAGGATCGTGCGGGTAGGTTTAATTCAATCAGGAAATGACGGGTTGAACTTGACTAGCAGCCTATGGTTTGTTGGTTTTTGTCAAGCTCATAGGATGCCAGGGGAAATGTAACGTTTTCAAAATTGTTTCGGTGAAATTTCGGAAAATCGGTAAAATAAGGGGTTTTCCATAAAAAGTCAAAATATAAATATCTTTTAATATAAAATTAAATATATATATTCTAGCTATGTAATTGCTAGTATTTGATATTTATTGAGCCACTGGTAAAATTTCTAATTTTCTGAAAACTTTTCCGAAATTAATTATTTTAATATTATTTTAAGCCGTCACTAATACATTTAATTAGGTAAAATTAAAAATTGGAATGAGTTGAAACAAATTTTGTGCATCATAACACATTAAACAAAATTTTAACATGTTGTTTTTGGAATGAAATTAAGCTGTCAAATGGTTTGCGAAAATATCGAAGAAAAAGGCTTATTTTGCGAAAATAAAAATAGCAATAGAAGTGAGGTGTTTTAATGAGGCTTAAGGGGTTAATTTGACTTGGAAAATTTCTTCACAAACACACACACACACCATAACCATTGTGGCCGAATCCATGCTGCCCCCACCATTTTCCCACTTAAGAAAAAGTCAAAGAAAATGTATAGGAAAATAGAATAATGGAAAAAGAAAAATATTAAGAATTAAGGTATGGTTTTGTTTGGTGGGGGATTCAACATAACACCTCATCACTCACTACCCTCACCTCATTGTGGCCGAGCCCCCTTCTCCAAACCAGCAGCAGCCCCTCCCCATTTCACCCCTCATTTCTCTTGAAGAAATCCATCAAAATTGCCTCAAAATCCATCAAAAAAATCCCAAAAGCCAAATCCAACTCTTACCCATTATTTCATGCCTAAGCTAGCATGGATCTAGGGAACAAGATTTCAATTTGGGAGGCTATGTGTGCTTGTGGGATCTTCAAATTTATTGGGTATAAATCCTAACCCTTTACTTAATTTGTTGTTAAATACTTTAAATCAAACATAATTAGTTAATATTATGGGTTTAATTGAATGTTTGGAAAATCTAGTAAGGGTTTGTGATTTCAGTTAGGGTTCTTAACATATAATCATGGTTGCAAAGTGTATATTATCATCTTAAGGAAACGAAAACCTAATCTTGTTGTTCATATGTAAATTGTTATATGTAAAATTTCCAAACTAAACTTTTTAGCAAACTAGGTTTTTGTATACTATGAAAATAATTAAGAGAAAAATCTCATTAGGGTTTCATGATATTATTAACATTATAAATTGTGGTTTAATACTTTAGTAAATGCAAAACCAAGCTTAATTGTAAAATTGTGAATTTTACTTTAAAAAGAGTTAAAATCGGTATTTTTTTTTTGCAAACTAGGAATTTGGAATTAATACAAAATGATGAGATTAAATTATGAAAGTGTTTTGTATGACCTAATTATGATATTTAATGAGCATTTTGGCCATTTGAATCGTTAAAATATGTATATTGGTTAAACATCAAGTTTTCAAACGAAATGGGAATTTGTGCTAACTAGATTTTTGGGAAATAAAACGATTTGTTTAATTTTATAGTTTTGACGAATTAAACCCTATTTCTTATACACTTAGTGAGTTTTGAAACCATGATTTGTACGTTTGAGATTTTCTCGGTCACTCGGCGTTTGTACGCTGATGTCGAGTGTTTTGGGTTGATTTGAGAGAGCAAACCATAGGTTTTGACTTATGTGAGACTCGTATGTCGATTTGGTCGTGAGTCGGACTTTAATGCGATACGGTGCGTCATGATATATAGGTACCCTCACGAAGACTTCGAGATGACAAGCAAGCGCGTGGCGACGTCGTCACCGGCGAGCGAAGATCGGGTGAGTAGATTTATATCTATGGGGAGAAGTCGGGTGGATGGCATATAGCACCCCCGCAGTTCGATGTATAGTATATTATACATATATAATATATATTTGTGATATCTATTTTGTGTGACATGGATATTAATGATAGGGTTACATATTCATGTTCTCGTAGTGTTACCTGCGAAACCCTAGAGTAAGGATTTGCATACACGCACACATACACACTTGCATATATCATCTTCTTGTGCATATATGGGAATGTGTATATATGTATATACGCATGGGTATGGGACTATGCATATATATATTCATATACACATGCATGAATGTTGAGGATATTGTATGATATTTGGAGATGAGTCGATGCGATTGAGCTTGAGGCTATGAGATCGGTGATGTGATATGGTCCGTATTTGCGATATGACATGATATTTTAGCGGGTTCTTTAGGCGTGGTGTTTTCATACACACGCATGCATTTTATAGATGGTATCAGTATTATAATAGACGTAGATCAGTATCCCGATCATGATATTTGATAAAAAGGATACCAGATGCTTAATGTGATAGATGTGACATTTGACCCGAACCCAGATTTAGGAGGCCGTACGACGGATTTACCGTACGAGCTATATATTGATGATAGATCCGCACTCTTGACTCGAGGATGTCCTATTAGATGATGTATCGTATGAGATATTATTGAGGCGGGATCACCGACTATATATATGTATATATGTATCGACTCAGATGTAGGTGGTTTCCATATCCTTTTCGATTGGTTGTTAGTTAGACTTGTAGTTTACCTAGTAGATGTCAGACTTGACCCGAGTCATACCTATTTCCAAAATTAACGAATCGTGAGAATTTTAAAGACATACCAAGGGATACTACGGATATTTTAAAAGACATACCTTTTCTTAAAAACACCGTAGCCTTTATTTTCAAAAACACCACGATTCGTACTATTTCAAACGGCAAAACAGTATAACGCATGTTTAGTAGGGTAGATTCCTTGTTGTCACGTTATTATTCATGTTTCGCATATTATTGTTGTATTTACTATTCATTTTCCTTATTATGTTGTTATCGCCTCATTGCATGTTATTATGTACGTAGTAATTATGAAACCAAGCTGTTAGGACACCAGCACCATTACCGATGACGTGTATGCTCCACGTACACTGGCTTGCCGGCTCACACACATCTTCATCGATAATTGTCATGTCACGTAGACTTTAGAAAATACTATTTCATTGACATAGCTTGCTAGCTGATAGTTGTAATATGTATTAGTTTCCATATGCTAGTTTAATTATTGCATTCATTGCATGATATCAGATGCATCCATATAGTCAATGGTTATGCAGTATTATGGAGATTTATGCCGGTATTCACTGTTTATTGGTATCATGATATTGATGATTGGATTTCGGATTTTCATGAGATTTCCTGGATTTGGGAGAAAACCGCAAGAATATTTATAAGCTTCTCTCTCTTTTTAAAAATGAAATGTGCGGTTTTCTCATAATGTATGAGTCGTCCACCATGATGTTTTCTCGGTTATGAGATGGATTTTGAGACCCGATTCAAGGAGTTGGATGAACCGTCTGCGGGTACATGGTGGACCCGGTAAGGTACCCCGGGGCAAGAAGATCGAGTAGTAGACGATGAGCCCGGCAGGGGAAGACAGCCTATCGGTGATTTTATCTGACGCGTCGGATATCCGGAGGATACCGTCGTCATCGTGTGATTGATGTTAGGGGCCGATCCGGACTGACGACGCCCTAGATAGTGAGATTTGATAATACAGGCCAGTCCGGGTAGCCGGAGCTTGAGATATTGAGATATTGGGATTTATGTTTTGTGTCGATGCTAGACACTGTTTATGTTGATTCCCTTGATGATACTTCTTTTTAAATATACAGAAATCTCACTAAGTTATGAAAGCGGTTTCTTCATTTACTTGTATTCTGTTTTCATGCATTCATACCTCATTCATGTGATACGTTGCTACCTGAGGCACTGACACGAGCACATGGGGTTACACTTAGGTATAGATGTTTACCCTTGCCACTTTTTCTTGCTTCAGACATTATCATTTGAGGATTATATATTGATCGTATGACCTAGGATTGCGTCATGCATGCGATTTCTACTTGTAGATGTTCTCTACTCACGAGTTGGCAACTCACCCCTGTTGTGCCAAAGTTCCTTGCAGGTTTTGCCGTACAGGTCCTTTACGGCTTTGCTGGCACACTATTCTTTCCGGGTGATTGCTTTGGCAGGTGGGTTCTTTGCATCAGGACCACCATTGTTTATTATTATTCCAGTTGTATCTAGAAACCCCATCAACCAGATTGTATATTTGAGAGAGATAGAAAACCAGACCTGTTATTCTTTCGACCTTAGAGTCGCGCATTGTATTATTATGTTTTTCATGTGTTTTGAGTTTCTTTTGAGTTTTGATCCTCTCCCTTGGCGTTGTATATTATATTTCTTGCGTGGTTGTGACCGTCGATTGACGAAGAGCTAGCTCCCGCTTGGGGATGCCTTTTTATTGATTTCGTATACTATTCATGTTGTATCCCGTTTCGGGGCCAGTATTTACAAAGGAGACTCTGCAGAAATTTTCAGAAAATACTTGATGTTTTTTAAAAAAACGCATAATTTGGCTTATGCTATTAAAACTACTTGCTTTAAATTGGTTTTTCCTTCACTCTACTCTTCCTTGGTTTTGATTTCTGGGTTTTGGCTTATTTAGATTACGTACGCCTCGGGACGTTTCGTAATTTAAGTGCCGGTCATGTTCCGTACTTTTCGGGTCGTGACAGGAAAATTTATTGGGAATTTCAAGTTTTGAAATTTTCAATGAGATTGCATACCTTCTATGAAGATAGTTGGATCCCGATACCCACTTCGAGTAAGAGTTACTCCTGGGAGATTTTTGCACATTACAATTAGCCGATCAAGTAGGTGTCTAGAAAGGTGTTAACAGGGTTACGCCCCTGGAAAAACGGGGTTACGCCCCTGGGAAAACATGGTTTATTTTAATTAGGTCCGTGCGAAAGCATGGGGAACCTCCATCAAAGTACCGACACTGGCCTGGCCGAAAGATTGGCAAACTTGTAGAGTGTAATTAATCCCGGCTAGTCTTACCTTTTAGGGTTTGAAGGAAGATTTGATAAAAATAGTGGGAGCCATCCTGATTAGATAAAATAATAACCAATCTGATCTTGCAAGAGTGCACGCAGAGTGTTTTCTTCTCTCTCTCTCCTGGTAGCGACCATGTCACACCTTAATCAAGATAATAATATGGATGCATTGACCGAGCCTGCTTATTATACGGAACTAGGGAACGTTGGTTCCGCTCAATCTTATAATTGTTATAAGTTCGAGCAGGAAATAGGGGAATATCCGGATTCCCATGCCACCTAATCGAAGAAAGTGCATGTTGATGCATCTTCTTCGGGTGTGTTCATTACCAAGAGCTGTTTCTCAGTATCCTCTACGTCCTGGGTATGTGATACCAGATCAGGATCCCGCATATGTAATATGTTACATGGGCTACAGATAGGTAGAGAACTGGGAATGTGTGATATGTCTCTAAGTGTAGAGAATGGTGCAAGTGTTGTAGCCAAATCAGTTGGCAAATATCACCTTGTATTAATACATTGATTATGAACGAATGTTATTACATACCGAACCTGATATACAATATTACATCAGTTTCTTTAATAAGTTAAAGAAAGATATAATCTGTATTGGAGGATAATGTTATGAACATTTTCCTGAATCAAGAGTAGATTCGATCAGGCATGTTATATAGTAGCATATACGTTCTAAATCAAACCACAGTTCAAAGTAATTAGAACACACACAAGAAGAGTAGTTCAGAGATGAACGAATCCTTCTTGTGGCATTTTAGACTAGGTCGTATCAATGCGACACGACCAGCTAAGTTACATAAGGATGAATATGAGAATCTGTTTGAAATTTCATCTTATTATACTTGCCTGTGTTGTCTCAAATGTAAAATGACTTCTACTCTGTTTATTGGAAACAGAGAAAGAGTTACTGAACTTTTGGAACAGATACATGATGATGTATAAGGTCCTATGTCTAAGATGCCAAGGATGGTTCCTCTTACTTCGTTATTTATATTCACTGATCTTCTCTCAGGATTCGGGCATATGTACCTGTTGAAACACAAGTCTGAAACTTTTTGAGAAATTCAAGGAATATAAGCTTGAAATTAAGAACCAGACGGGTAGAAGTATTAAAGTCCTTCGATGAGATCGAAGAGGCGAATACTTGGGCATGGAGTTCCTGGAGTTTCTAAAAGGAGAATGAGATTCTCTCTCAGCTTACTCCTTCGTATACACCACAGCACAACAGTGTATCGGGGCGGAGGTATCTCTCCTTATGAGATATGGTGCGCTCTATGATAAGTACTACTGAGTTACCTGTTTTCTTTTGGGTGTTATGCACTTGAGAAGCTGCATACCAATTGAATGGGGTTCCATCCAAATCAGTGCCTACCACTACATATGAGATATGCAATGGGAAGAGACTATGTCTTAACGGAGTTAAGATATGGGGTTGTCCGGCCTATGTTGAAAGACAGAATCCGGACAAGCTCGAGGCAATGTCAGTTCTGTATAAGTTTTTTAGGATATCCCAAACATTTGTGAGGGAATATCTTTTACTACCCTGAGGAGCAAAAGATGTTTTGTTTCTCAGCATGCCACCTTTTTAGAAAAAGAATTTCTTGTGAAAAAATTAGAGGTCATGAGGTAGAACTGGAAGAGTTCCAGCTGGACAAACTAACAACTGATGATTTGGTAAAACCAAAGGATTCAATAGTCTCCAACGAACCTCAGCCTCTCCGCGAATCTGGTAGGGTTCCTTATCCACTTGAGAGATATTACGATCTTCTCGGTGACAGTGGGAGCGAGGAATGCATCATGGTAGATGATGGCCCAACTTGGTTCAAGCAGGCCATCACGAGTGGGGACTCTGTGAAATGGCTGGATGCTATGCGATCAAAGATGGAATCCACATACACCAACAAAGTATGACTTTGCATATTGCACCTGAAGGGGTAAAACCCATTGGGAGCTAATGAATCTTGAGAAGATTCTTAGTATAGATGGAAAAGTTGAGACTTTCAAAGCTATGCTTAAGTCCATCAAGATCAATGCGCGCATCGCGGAGTTGGAACATCTGTTTTGATGTGGCAGTCAAAGGGTTTGACATCATCGAAAAGGTAGATGAACCTTGTATATACAAGAAATTTGTAGTGAGTAAGGTTGACTTCCACGTATTATACATAGATGACATACTCTTGATAGGAAAGTGTTTCCTATGCTACACTCGGTCAAGCTCCTCTTATCACGAGGATTCTCAATATAAGATCTGGATGAAACCTACTACATCTTGTGGATTATGATCTATAGTGATAGATCTAAGTGGATGTTGGGAGTGTCCAAAATCCAGGTACATTAACATCATAGTAAAAGGGTTTACTATGGAGGATTCTGTTAGTTATATGTATGCCCTAGAGGCCATTACTATACATAGGATGTATATTGTAGTGGATGCTGGGACATATATAGGGAGGACTTTCTTGCTCGACATGATAGTATGCAATCTGGTTACACTTTACCTTGACGTGTACACTGATTGTCTCTCTGTTACATATTGGTAAAGCCCTTAGGATGTGTACTTGACTACCTGGACTATGATGCGGATCATACTAGTGGGGACATGGTAGTCCATAAGTACATCCTTCAAAGTCCCTAGTCGAGGGTATGTCGAGACGGGGCATCGATATACCAGAGTAGACTAGCGTATACCTTCTCGACCCATACAGATGGGCGATGGATGATCCCATATCCATTGGTGTTTGACATCAGAGATGATATACGGGTGCTCAGTGGAGACTGGGTACACTGGACTGACTCGCCGAGAACTCCCAGATGGTATTATACCTTACGTCAGATGGCAGTTCTCTGGTGACACTGGTACAGAGTAGTCTGTTGACCCGAGATCGTCATAGAGTCCTGTGTGGTTCCCACTGTGCTTTGATTTCCATCTTACCACGTCCAAGAGGGCGTGCAAAATGGTGGTTTTTGGGTACAGACCCGAGTCACATGGAGGCAATGAGTGATAGGAGGGGATTCGTCTCTCCCGGTATAGGGGGTTGATGTTGCGCTGTGTTCGATTGGCTATAACCGGAAATCCCTGGCCAGGGTTGCTGAGATTTACTGGTAAGTGTTACCAGTAGTTTCTCGAACTGTTATAGACCTCATATCGACACGACTTATCGAGCTACTGGGGTCTGACGTTTACCACCCTAGGCAAGATATGCGACATATCAGACGACGAGACCGGACTGTACGGTAAGTGTTACTGGTTGGATTCACCGGAGTATGAGCGGGCTTGCTCATCGATCTTCTGATTGCTCAATACCCGGGTGGCCGTTACGTTTAGTAGACCGCTTGCGGCTTGTGGGTGTTTGATATGATCATCACCTGCTGCCGGCGTATTGACGAGTCTTTAGAGTCCTACACAGAGGTTTCCTGGCTCAAGCGAAACGAAATAGGAGCGCATATGAGATATGTGCGGGACCGAGAATAATGCGTGTATGTGATACCGTATTTCATTCTCGCGATGAATGTGTCGAATGGTTGTATGCGATATAACCTAGTTATCGAATCAAGGATTGATTCGATAAATCGATACATAAATATTAGTCGGTCATATGCGATATGGCCGGATCGTTAAATCAAGTGTTGATTTGATGGTTTAATGCATAATTATATATTTGATATATTACTTTGTATTAACTAGTATTGGTTCACTTTAAATGGATTTTCTCACTTGAAGTTCACAAGTTGTATATGTGATATACTTTTGTGCACTTGTTTGTATCATGTTTGATGATACATGCTCACTTGGGTTTATGTAAAGAATTAAACCATGGTTATAAGAATGGTTAGGGTTTCTTTTCCTTTATTTATTCATTTATCTATTTATTGATTTATTTATTTCTTTCTTTTTGGATTAAAAAGAAATGGGAAAAGAAAACATAATGGTAGCTTTCTTACTTGAAGCTTCTTGAAGTTTAATGCAACTTTGACCAAAGCAACCATTCTTGTCTTCTTCTCCTAACCCTAACCATTCCACCTAACCTTAGTTAATTCTCTACATCTAACCATGGTTGTAGTTATGATAAGAATAATCTTTTTCTATTTTCTCATTATTCTTATGATAATTATCTTCTTCTTCTTCTTCTTCACTTGAAGAAGCTTGATTCCATCAATAGTGATTTGATGAAAAGAGTGAGAAATCCAATTCTAAAGTGAACCCACTTCCTATTTCTTCATCCTCTACCTCTTGCCAAGTAGTATAGGGTGTTTTCTTCACAAGTTTCTTGACTTGGTGAAGTGGGTGCTTGATCTTGTGATGCCTCGACGTAGATCATCTTCGGCATCGAAGTCGACGACCTAGCCCGCCCAATTCTCCGATGAAGCCGACGCTAGAGCCCGGGTTTTGATTTGGACAGCGAGGAGACTTCATTGCGGAGCTATGGAGGTGGAGGACCGGATCTACAAAGGTTGTATTTCCGTTCTTGTAGTTAAGTTGTTAACTAGTTTCATTTATCGCCTAGACTTCTAGTTAACGATCCGTATTAGGGTTTCTCGGCACCCGTAAAATTTGTAATTGGCATGGTTGATGCCTTGTGAGACCTCATTAGTGTGCCTAGGAACCCTACAGTGGTATCAGAGCTACTAGACATTGGATGTCGACCCATGGGGGGTTCTCACTGTGTGACAGTGTGGCGAAGCATAGGCTCTTACCCCCAGGGTGTCCTGAGACCGGAAGGTGTTCCGGCGGGTTGTAGTCCTCGCGAGGGGGCATGCGTAAAAAGTAGCTGCTGAGGGACCCGTTGGTGCCACGGCGACCCCATTGGATGGGTTTGCTGCCTGACCTACAGTGGTATCAGAGCCTAGCTAGAGCCTTAGGCGATGCCTAGACGACGTTTGAAACCCGATCGAACCGAAACCCTAATTCAAAACATGCTCTCTGGACTTTTTTCAAAAACTGGGTTTTTTCCAGATTAAAAATGCTTAAAAAATTCAGCAGGGAATTATAAGAATTACGGTGCAAAATTTGACAAAAGTTGCTTCAAGATGGCGGCGGAACCGCGGCATAAGCCTAGCTTATGCGGCGGTTCCGTGGCAAAAGTGTGACGTCACCCTCCCAACATTGCACAGTAACTCCTATTTAACAGTGCTGAGTTTTATGGTTATTTTTAATATTTATTCAAGAGTTGAATTTTCTGGGGTTGTTTTGGGGATTCGATTGTTTGATCGGATTATCAAGTTTTGTCTATGTGGCTTTCCGTATAATTTTAGAATATGTTAAAAAGTTCGACCGGATATAAATCCCCAACTTTTCCCCTGTCGGAAAATTTCCAAGTGTTGGATTTTTCTGAGGTTTAAAGACGTTGTAAGTAGTGCAAGTAACGCGATGGTCCCTCTAGAAGACAACAAACCTTAACTCGATTATGTGACCGTCTTGAACTGCCCTTTGAACCTTCGGGTTTGGGGCAGTACGGCGTGCCACATGTGAGGCGTTGGCTTGACCCTTCTACGGCTGGACTGTTGGTACTGAGGCACGAACTGAATGTTTTTAGACTTGTTTCATGAGTTGAGCTATTTAGGGAAAACTTGGGTGTTCGATTGTTCGATCGGAAAGTTTAACATTTTCTATCTTATTCGGAATGTGATACAATAATTGGAATTCACAATAAGTTATGAGATAACTGAATGAATGTTATAAACATAGCACTTTAGTCTCACTTGATCGGTTGCCACGGAATTTTGATGTGATCAAAAGTCCGTCGCAATCACGTAGCGTACGCAGATACTCGCCGGGTAAACTTAATAGACAGTCTCGCCCCATAGCCCCGACCAAGTGATTGTAGGAGAACCCCGTCGCCGAAAGCATCCGTTCGGGTGCTCGCGGTAGCGGTGTTCCGCCTTGGTGCACTTCGTCGACGGCATCGGGGGTGCAGCCGTCTACTGAAGTTTGCGACGAGCATTCGATCAGGATGTCGGGAATCTTGTTGAATTACCCGACTTGATATTGAAAAGTGTTTTCGATTTTGAGACTAAAATGCGGGGTTTATAATTGTTAGGCATGTGATGTCTAAGGAATTCATTTGATTAGGCATGCGATGTCTATGCAGGTTGCGGATTCCAACTATTGTAGTTTTACACTTTCTTTTCTGTGACCGTAAGTGTAATATGTGATATCGCCGGTTTCGTTGCTATATGTCAACGACAATTGGGATTCGCATATTTACTTACGTTGATGACATGTGATGTTATGCGTTGCTGGATATGTTATATTGGATCGTCGTGTTTGAATAGCCGGGGGGGTTTATGTGAGATGAGTGTTTTTTATTTTCATTCATGTAAAAACTTGTATGTAATATTCTTTTATTGGGGCACTTCCAGGTTGCGGAAGATGTCACCATCTGTATATTATTTTCTTTTCCGCACTAGGATAGACCCAAGGAGGGGAGCACAAGTAACCGGGTTCTGGAGTCCAGTGGGAGACCAACTCGAGGAGTCGAGTCCGTGTCTCCTAACTCTAGAATTAGTAGGGTTGCTTGCTGCTCTCGTAGGGGTCTAGGGGTGTGGGTTTGGCTATTCATCACGACCGTGGAATCCGTGTTTTATACTGGCTCGTATTGAAAACACGGATGTCCTAGTATATCCAATATTTCAAATGATATTTTCTGCTGCGTTATCTGTGATGTGATCATGTGATATGTTCTGTGATAGATACTGTATATAGTATATATGATATATTATATAGGCGTTACTTATGTTTTACACCCGCGCTAGCCCTGCCCCGCTCTGCCGTTAGTTACCTAACCTAACGGTGCACGAGGGGACATCGAGGCGAATGCGGATGGCATAACTGTACGTCGTATTTATCTGTGATGTTTAGGTAATTTAAATGATGGGACTTCATTAATGTGATTAATGAAATAAAAGAAACCTAAGATGTTGTAGAATCGAATTTCAAAATAAAAAAAAAGGGGTAGCTACAGTTCTTGCTTTGCACAGCGGTATATGTGATATATCCTGCACCTTATTCGATGAGGAAAGGACCGAGATCCCTTCACCGGGAGTGACTCCTTTAGCAATAACTGGCAGATGCTACACACTCGGTTTGTCTTTTGATTGCTTCTATAGTTTCTGCTTTGCACCGTGATATATATGATATATCCCGCACCTCATTCGACGAGGAAATGACCGACGATCCCTTCACCAGGAGTGACTCCTTTAGGAAAACTAGAAAAGCCTCAAAAACACTCCATTTCAAAATTCATTCGATCCTACAACGATATCAAGTTCATTACGCAATAGGTTTTCAGAAAAACCTGTCGTAGCCCTCCGTCATTTCAGATAAGTCCTGTTTAGTATTCGTGCTGCGTTTGTTGACCTTGTCAAGGCGCAGTGTGCGGTAGCTAACCAGTATTTATCTGCTTATGTATATGATGCAGATTGGGTTAGGGTAGTCGTGCGGCCTTGTTGACCTTGTCAAGGGTCGTGCGGGTGGGTTTGATTCAATCAAGAAATGACGGGTTGAACTTGACTTGCGGTCTATGGTTTGTTGACCTTGTCAAGGTCATAGATCGTTCGGGGCAAAATATTATCGGGAATTTCAAGTGTTGAAATTTGCAATGAGATTGCATACCTTCTTTGAGATAGTTGGATCCCGATACCCACTGTGAGTAAGAGTTACTCCTGGGAGAGATTTACACATTACAATTAGCCGATCAAGTAGGTGTCTAGAAAGGTGTTAACAAGGTTACGCCTCTGGGAAAACGAGGTTTACATTAATTAGGTTCGTGCGAAAGCACGGGGGACCTCCCTCAAAGTACCGACACTGGCCTGGCTGAAAGATTGGCGAACTTGTAGTGTGTAATTAATCCCGGCTAGTCTTTCCTTTTAGGGTTTGAAGGAAGATTTGATAAAAAACAGTGGGAGCCATCCTGATTAGATAAAATAATAACCAATCTATTCTTGAAAGAGCGCACGCTGAGTGTTTTCTTCTCTCTCTCTCCAGGTAGCGACCATATCACGCCTTAATCAAGATAACAATACGGAATATTGACCGAACCCGCTTGTTATACTGAGCTGGGGAACGTTGGTCCTGCTCCAACTTATAATTGTTATAAGACAGAGCAGGAAATTGGGGATTACCAGAATTCCCGTGCCGCCCAAACGAAGAGAGTGCATGCTGATGCATCATCTTCGGGTGTGTTCGTTACAAAGAACTGTTTCTCTGTATCCTCTACGTTCTGGGTATATGATACCGGATCAGGATCCCAGATATGTAATCTGTTACATAGGGCTGCAAAAAGGTAGAAAAACTGAGAACGGGTGATAAGTTTCATGAGGCAGAAAACGGGGCAAGTGTTGCAGCCAAGTCTGTTGGTCACTGTCACCCTGTATTCCAAATACATTGATTCTGAACGAATGTTATTAGATACCGAACCTGATATACAAAATCATATCTATCTCTTTATTAGTAAAGAAATGATAAAATTTTGTATAGATGGATAATGTTTTGAACATTTCCTATATCAAAAGTTGATCGGTTCAGGCACGTTATCTAAAAGAATTGATGTTCTAAATCAAACTACAGTTCTTAGTATATGGAACACACAAAAGAGGAAGAGTTCAGAAATGAACGAATCCTTCTTAAGGCATTGTAGACTAGGTCATATCAATGCGACCGGACTAGCTGAAGTTACATGTAGATGCATATTTAAATCAGTTTGAATCTACATCTTGTGAAACTTGCCAGTCATGTCACAGAGATAAGATGACCATAGCTCCGTTTACTGGAAACAGAGAAAGAGTTAGTGAACTCTTGGGATGATACATGTTGATGTATGTAAGGTCCCCTGTCTACACATGCCAAGACCGGTTCTTTATACTTCATTACATTCTCTGATGATCTTTCGAGATTCAGACCTATGTTCCTGTTGAAACACAAGTCAGAACCTTTTGAGATATTCACAGAATATAAGTTAGAAGTAGAGAACCAATACGGGTATAAGTATTATGTCCTTTGATGAGATCAAGGAGGAGAATACTTGAGCACGAAATTCTTGGACTATTCTAAAGGAGAATGAGATTCTCTCTCAGCATTACTCCTCCGTATACACCATTGCACGATGGTATATCGGAGCGGTGCAATCACACCCTATATGATAAGGTGTGCTCTATGATGAGTACTACTGAGTTTCCTATTTCCTTTTGGGAGTTATGCACTTGAGAAGCTGCATACCTATTGAATGGGGTTCCGATCAAATCAATTGCCTACCACTTCATATGTGATATAGAAAGGGAAGAGCCCATATCTTAAGTTAGTTAAGATTTGGGGTTGTCCGGCCTATGTCTAAAAGCAAAATCCGGACAAGCTCGAGGCAAGACCTGTTATGTAGAACTGGAAATGTTCCAGCTATACAAACTGCGGCTGATGATTTGAAAGAACCAAAGGATTCAATAGTTACCAACGAACCTCAGCCTCTCCGCCGATCTAATAAGGTTCCTCACCTGCCTGAGAGATACTTCGGTTACTCTATGACAGTGGGAGCGAGGATTGCATCATGAGATGATGACCTAACTAGTTTCGAGCTGGCCATCAGGAGTGGGACTCTGTAAGATTGGCTGGATGCTTATCGATCTGAGATGGAATCCTTATACACCAACAAAGTATGGACTTTGGTTGCTATATCTGAAGGGTTAAATCCCCATCAGGAGCAAGTATATCTTGAGAAGATTACTTGGTGTACATGGAAAAGTTGAGACTTTCAAAGCTAGACTTGTTAAAGCTTTTCGTCATCGACCAGGCGTGGATAATGATGAAACCTTTTCAAGTGGCTATGCTTAAGTCCATCCAGATCCTACTTGCCACGGCTACATACCATGACTACGATATCTGGCGGTTGGGTGCCATGACTGCTTTTCTAAATGATGTTTTAGAAGAGAACGTCTATAAGTACACAGCCAGAGGGCTTCGTAGACAGTGGGAGCAGCAGAAACGTGTACAAGATGCTTTATAGGATAAAGCAGGTATCGCAGAGTTGGAACATCTGTTTTGATTTGTTAGTCAAAGAGTTTGACATCATCAAAATAGTAGATGAACCTTGTATAAACAAAAAGGTAGTAGGGAGTATGGTGGTGATCCTCGTAGAGTACGTGGATGACATACTCTTGATGGGGAAGGAGTTTCCTATGCTACGCTTGGTCAATCTCCGCTTATCACAAGGATTCTCCATATAGGATCAAAGTGATACCTCCTAAATCCTAAGTATTCATCTATGAGATAGATGTAATTGGATGTTAGGATACTCACTAGATGTAGTGAGATGGTATCAATCGATCCTGGGGAGAATCACTGGAAAGGTTCCAGGGTGATAAAGACGACTGAATGTCAGTCACAGGCATTGTCTTTACCCTCAGTAAATGGACGGTATGTTGGAAGGGTTCCAAGCTAGATACCGTAGCATACTAGATGATAAAGGCTCGATACATCGCTACTTAAGATGCTACCAAAGAGGCAGTCTGGATGTATATTTGTTCATGAGATAAACTTAGTTCCTCCCATTGTGTGACAATGGAATTGTGGCTTATGCCAAGGAACACCCGTCCCATCAGTGATCCAGACATATTCTAAGGCAGTATCACCTGATCATGGAGATGGATGATCTCCAGGGTGATCGAGGTCAGGAGAGTAGACTCAGAAGATAACACGGCGGATCCACTTACAAAGGCCTTTTCCCAGAGAGAGACTTTTATGGGATGGTTGAGTATGAGATACTGCAACCACTGCTATCAGATGGCCCTAGTGCAAGTGGGAGATTGTTAGTTATATGTATGCCCTAGAGGCCATTACTATACATAGGATGTACATTGTAGTGGATGCTGGGACATATATAAGGAGGACTTTCTTGCTCGACATGATAGTATGCTATCTGGTTACACTTTACCTTGACGTGTACACTGATTGTCTCTCTGTTACATGTTGGTAAAGCCCTTAGGATGTGTACTTGACTACCTGGACTATGATGCGGATCATATTAGTGGGGACATGGTAGTCTATAAGTACATCCTTCAAAGTCCCTAGTCGAGGGTATGTCGAGACGGGGCATCGATATACCAGAGTAGACTAGCGTATACCTTCTCGACCCATACAGATGGGCGATGGATGATCCCATATCCATTGGTGTTTGACATCAGAGATGATATACGGGTGCTCAGTGGAGACTGGGTATACTGGACGGACTCGCCGAGAACTCCCAGATGGTATTATAACTTACGTCAGATGGCAGTTCTCTGGTGACACTGGTACAGAGTAGTCTGTTGACCCGAGATCGTCATAGAGTCTTGTGTGGTTCCCACTGTGCTTTGATTTCCATCTTACCACGTCCAAGAGGGCGTGCAAAATGGTGGTTTTTGGGTACAGACCCGAGTCACATGGAGGCAATGAGCGATAGGAGGGGATTCGTCTCTCCCGGTATAGGGGGATGATGTTGCGCTGTGTTCGATTGGCTATAACCGGAAATCCCTGGCCAGGGTTGCTGAGATTTACTGGTAAGTATTACCAGCAGTTTCTCGAACTGTTATAGACCTCATATCGACACGACTTATCGAGCTACTGGGGTCTGACGTTTACCACCCCTAGGCAAGATATGCGACATATCAGACGACGAGACCGGACTGTACGGTAAGTGTTACTGGTTGGATTCACAGGAGTATGAGTGGGCTTGATCGTCGATCTTCTGATCGCTCAATACCCGGGTGGCCGTTACGTTTAGTAGACCGCTTGCGGCTTGTGGGTGTTTGATATGATCATCACCTGCTGCCGGCGTATTGACGAGTCTTTAGAGTCCTACACAGAGGTTTCCTGGCTCAAGCGAAACGAAATAGGAGCGCATATGAGATATGTGCGGGACCGAGAATAATGCGTGTATGTGATACCGTATTTCATTTTCGCGATGAATGTGTCGAATGGTTGTATGCGATATAACCTAGTTATCGAATCAAGGATTGATTCGATAAATCGATACATAAATATTAGTCGGTCATATGCGATATGGCCGGATCGTTAAATCAAGTGTTGATTTGATGGTTTAATGCATAATTATATATTTGATATATTACTTTGTATTAACTAGTATTGGTTCACTTTAAATGGATTTTCTCACTTGAAGTTCACAAGTTGTATATGTGATATACTTTTGTGCACTTGTTTGTATCATGTTTGATGATACATGCTCACTTGGGTTTATGTAAAGAATTAAACCATGGTTATAAGAATGGTTAGGGTTTCTTTTCCTTTACTTATTCATTTATCTATTTATTGATTTATTTATTTATTTCTTTTTGGATTAAAAAGAAATGGGAAAAGAAAACATAATGCTAGCTTTCTTACTTGAAGCTTCTTGAAGTTTCATGCAACGTTGACCAAAGCAACCATTCTTGTCTTCTTCTCCTAACCCTAACCATTCCACCTAACCTTAGTTAATTCTCTACATCTAACCATGGTTGTAGTTATGATAAGAATAATCTTTTTCTATTTTCTCATTATTCTTATGATAATTATCTTCTTCTTCTTCTTCTTCACTTGAAGAAGCTTGATTCCATCAATGGTGATTTGATGAAAAGAGTGAGAAATCCAATTCTAAAGTGAACCCACTTCCTATTTCTTCATCCTCTACCTCTTGCCAAGTAGTATAGGGTGTTTTCTTCACAAGTTTCTTGACTTGGTGAAGTGGTAGCTTGATCTTGTGATGCCTCGACGTAGATCATCTTCGGCATCGAAGTCGACGACCTAGCCCGCCCATTTCTTCGATGAAGCCGACGCTAGAGCCCGGGTTTCGATTTGGACAGCAAGGAGGCTTCATTGCGGAGCTATGGAGGTGGAGGACCGGATCTACAAAGGTTGTATTTCCGTTCTTGTAGTTAAGTTGTTAACTAGTTTCATTTATCGCCTAGACTTCAATTTAACGATCCGTATTAGGGTTTCTCGGCACCCGTAAAATTTGTAATTGGCATGGTTGATGCCTTGTGAGACCACATTAGTGTGCCTAGGAACCCTACAGATTCGAAGCGTGGTCGTTCGTCCACATACTCAGGAATCACTCTCTCCAAAAAGATGTCTTCCAGGACTGATTAGGAGAGAGCTCGCGTGCAAGGGATAGCCTATGCTTCGGCAGTAGGCTCTATCAGAGTATGCGATGTTATGTTCCAGATCAGATGTAGATGACTCACTAGGTATAGTGATCATGAATCGATCGGATCTTCGGAGAATCACTGGACATATGTGGAGGACATTCTTAAGTACTTGAGAAGCACTAAAAAATGTTCTTGGTTCAAACTTCCAGAGTGATAAGGTCGACTGAAAGTCAGCTACAGGAATTGTTTTTACCCTCAGGGGAGGGACGATATGATTGGAAGAGTTCCAAGTTAAATACCATAACATACTAGACGATAAAGGCTGAATACATCACTACCAACGATGCTACCAAAGAGGTTGTCTGGACAATACGTGTTCATGAGATGAGAAAGGTTCCTATCATTAAGCGTCCAATAAATGTTATTGTGACTATAATGGAGTTGTGGCTTTGGCCTAGGAACACCGGTCCCGTTTGCGATCCAGACATATTCTGAGGCAAGTATCACCTGATCAAGAAGATGGTTGATCTCTAAGGAATCGAGGTAAAGAGAGTAGATTTTGAGGTTAACACGGCGGATCCACTCACCAAGGCCTGCTTCCCCAAATACTATTCGAGAGATTTTGGGATGGTTGAGTATGAGATACTACAACCACTGCTATATTGTTGGGTATTGGATATTACAACAGATGGCCTTAATGCAAGTGGGAGATTGTTAGTTATATCTATGCCCTAGAGGCCATTACTGTAAATGGGATGTATATTGTAGTGGATGGTTGGACATATATAGGGAGGACTTTCTTGCTCGATATGATAGTATGCTATCTGGTTGCTCTTTATCTTAACATGTTGACTTGTATAAGTGATACTGTGTTGCTCTCACATGTTGATAAAGCCCTTAGGATGTGTACTCGACTACTAGGACTATGATGGAGATCATACTAGTAGGGCCAAGGGTAGTTCACAAGTGCACCCTTCAATTGTTCCTAGTCGTGGGAGTATCAAGAGAGGGCATCGATACTCCAGAGTAGACTAGCGTATACACTTCTCGACCCATGTGATAGGCGATGGATGATCGCATATCCATTGGTGTTTGACATCGGAGAAGGTATACGGTTGCTCAGTGGAGATTGGGTACACTGAATGGACTCGCCGAGAACTCCTAGATGGTATTATACCTATCGTCAGATAGCAGTTCTCGGGTGACACTGGTACAGGTTAGTCTGTCGACCCGAGATCGTCATACAGTCTCATGTGATTCCCACTGTGCTTTGATTTCCACTATAACATGGTCAAGAGATCGTGCAAAAAGGTGGTTTTTGGGTACATTCCTGAGTCACATGGAGGCAATGAGCGATAGAAGGGGATTCGTCTCTCCCGGTATTGGGAGTTGATGTTGCGCTATGCTCGATTGGCCATAACAGGAAATCCCTGGCAAGGGTTGCTGAGATTTACTGGTAAGGGTTATCAGTAGTTTCTTGAACCGTTATGGACCTTGCATCGGCATGACTTATCAGGTTATTGGGGTCTGACGTTTTATAACCCCCAGGCGTTGATATGCGACATATCTGACGAAGAGACCGGACTGTACGGTAGTTTTATTGATCGGATTCGCAGGAGTACGGGCAGGCTTGAATGTTGATCTTCTGATCGCTCAATACTCGGGTGGCCGTTACATTTAGTAGACTGCTTGCGGCTTGTGGGTGTTTGATATGATCATCACTTACTGCCGGCGTATTGATGAGTCTTTAGATTCCTACACAGAGGTTTCTTGGTTCATGCGAAATGAAGTAGGAGCACATATGTGATATGTGCGGGACGGAGATTAATGCGTGTTTGTGATACCTCATTTTATTCTCGCGATATATGATATCGGACGGTTATATGAAATATAGACGGGTTATTGGATCAAGTGTTGATTCGATGGATTGTTACAATTGATATTATTCGGTTGTATATGATATAGCCGGATTATTAAATGAAGTGTTGATTTAATAATTTAATGTATAATTATATATTTTATATATTATCTTACATTAACTAATATTAGCTCACTTAAGATTTCTTTTCTCATTTGTGTACACTTGGTATATATGTGATATATATTAATGTACATTATTTTGTGTCATGCTTGATGCCACATGCAAAATGGGTGTATGAGACTTACACCATGCTTATAATAATATGAGGGTTTTGTTTATCTTGGTAATTCACAAAATTGGTGGTAATTAGTCACATGGTTGAAGCTTGTAGAAGCTTGTGGAACCATTGTCCAAGTCCACTCATTTTGTTTTACTTGAAAATATTTATTAACCCAACCATTATTGTTAACCCATGGTTTATTATCTACATGGGTTAGTGTATGATACTAACTCACCCATGATTGCTATTCTCACCTCATGAGTTCATTTCTCTCTTCCTTCTTCATCTTCCTCTTCATGAGAGAAAAAGCTTACTAGCCTTTTCTATGGTGAGAAAATATTGTGAGAAAAAGAAAACTAAAGAGAGCCCATTTTCTACTACATCATTCTCTACTATTAGCCATTTAGTTTAGGGTGTTTGCTTCACTAAACCCTAATTTAGTGAAGAGCTAGCATGAGCTTGATTCTCGTCGACGTAGATCATCTTCGGCCTGGAAGACTTCAAGCAAGCTTGTTCATTTCTCTAAGGGACCCCATACTAAAGTTCGGGAGATCACAACTCGCAGCGAAGGGACATCTACATGGAGCATTGGAAGTGAAGGACCGGTCTAAAAAGGTTGTATTCCTCATTCACTTAGTATGTAAAGTTGTTTGCATGCTTTTTGTTTAAATCTTTAGTTAAGATTCTAGGGTTAGAGTTATTTAAAACGGAAAATTTTTGAAAATGGCATGGACGATGCCTCCCGAAACCTTATTGCCGTCCTAGGTAACCCTGCAACAAATACTTTCCTCCACCTCATAATTGTTTAAATCAAGTCAATGGTCAAAACCCTAATGAGGTGTCTCCTTCTATATCCCTCTCATCCGTATATACATACCCACATCGGTGTTTTGAGAAACACGAATACAAAGATACGAAACTGATCCATCAATATACTAGGATCCGGCTTAACCCAAAGCCCACTAGTATTATCCCTCCGAACATCATACGCGCATAAGTGCACATACGTGATTGAAGCCGTGGCGTAAAACCATACGGCCTCTACACCTTTTACCTAGTGCAGGGAAACTCTCTATGTGGGACTCTAAAGACTCGACACTACACTGGCAGTAGGTTTAACCACAGGCCGCGAGCGGTACTAGCTGCACGTAACGGTCCCCAGGTAGATGTCGATAAGAAGGCCGATGAGGAAATCCCATCGGAACTCCTACTGAGCCTGAATGTGACAATCTCTGTACAGTCCGGTTTGTTCATCTAAGAGTATCACATATCAGGCCTAGGGGGCGGTAATCGTCAGACCCCTAATAGCGCAATAAGTCGTGCCGGAGTGTAGCCTAAAACACCTTGAGAAACTAATAGAATACCTACCAGTAAATCTCGCTTGCCCTGGCCAGGGACTTTGTGTAATGGATCTCCGAACACAGCACGATATCAACCCCTAATACCGGGAGAGACGAATCCTATCTAACCGCCATTGCCTCCAAGTGCTCCGGGACATCACCCAACTACTACCTATTTGCACGAATCTTTTGAGCCGTGGTAGGGTAGTAATCAAAGTACAGTAGGAACACACTCGAGGCGAAGTAGCAGTGTCAAGTCTACGGACTAATCTATACTCATGTCACCTGGGAACTGCTACCCGACGATAGGTATAATACCAACCAACAGTTCCCGACGAGTCCTGTCCAGTGTACCCGTAAGCTAACGAGCACTTGCATACTATCTCCGGTACGACGTATTAATAGTTGTGGGACAAACCATCTCCCCTGCTGGGATGAGAAGCGTATACACTAGTCTACTCCAAAGTATCGATGCCCCGTCTCGATAATCCTACTACTAGGGACCTGTATAAGGACGTGCTTGTATATTACCTAGCCCCCACTATTGTGCCTGCCATCACAACACTGGTAATCAAGAAAAGTGTAAGTCGACGTTACACACCCCACTAGATGCGGGGAGGCGGAATAAGTATAAACAATCATTTTAAACAAGGTAACATCGACTAAGCATAAGGATCTTTGATAAACCATATCTAACACAACTAACTAGAGGTATTATCTACTTGGTAAGAAGATTATACCTAAAGTTCCTAGTCCTACTCCTCTCGCTGTCCTCCTCCACCACTTGGGCTCCTTTGGAGTGGAAAGGATGGCACCTCCTTGTCGGCTCCTCGATGTAATAGAAGATCCACCCGAGAGTTCCTACTACAAGCTTTAACCTTTAACTTGAGGTAACTAAGTGACTTAGAGTGCTAATCTAAGTGACCTAGAGAATATAGAGATGGATTAAGGATTGATTAGTCTTGCTAACCCTAGCGTTCTCAACTCATGAGAGGATTAGGGTTAGAATGAAGAAGAGAGAGCTTGAGGAGAGAGAAGTGTTTTGTGATAATGAATTGAACCTTACTCACTTTGAATATTATGAAGTATAAAAATATCTTGCATAAATATCTTGCACAAATATCATCCATACATCATTTAATTCTTGAGATGAATCATGTCATGAGTCATGGTGCAATTAATGATAATAACACCTCATCTCCTCCACCTCATTTAGTTTAATTCACAAATGAATTAAAACTAAATGAGTCACCATTCTTCTAGAAGCTTCCCGACTAATTACGAGAATGCCCCTCCCATCCATATTTATGAAAAACATGGATATACTAAGACTGCATAAATCCAATAATCTAATACTAAAATCTGGCTTAGACCAAAACCCGCTAGTATAATTTGTCCGAATATCATACATGCACCAATACACGTATATGTCCAAACCCTGTCGTAAAACCATACGACCTCTATATCGTTTCGCCCGAAGCAAGGAAACCCTCTGTATGGGACTCTAAAGACTCGACACTACGCTGGCAGTGGGTTTAACCACAGGCCGCAAGCGGTACTAGCTTTACGTAACGGTCCCCAGGTAGATGTTGAAAAGAAGGCCGATGAGGAAACCCATTCGAGCTCTTACTGAGCCTGATGTGACAATCTCCGTACAGTCTGGTCTGTTCGTCTAAGACTATCGCATATCGGGCCTAGGGGGCGGTAAGCGTCAGTCCCCTAATAGCGGCATAAGTCGTGTCGGAGTGAAGCCCATTATACCTTGAGAAACAACTGGAACACCTACTAGTAAATCTCGCTTGCCCTGGCCAGAGACCTTGCGTAATGGCTCTCCAAACACAGCGCGATATCAACCCCTAATACCGGGAGAGACGAATCCTATCTAACTGCCACTGCCTCCAAGTGCTTCGGGACTGAACCCAATTGCTACCTGTTTGCATGACTCAGTCGAGCCATGGTAGGGTAGCAATCTAAGAACAGTGGGAACACACTCTAGGCGAAGCAGCAGTGTCAAGTTAACAGACTATGTTGTACTCATGTCACCTGGGAACTATTAACTGACGACGGGTATAATACCAACCAACAGTTCCCTTCGAGTCCTTTCCGGTGTACCCGTAACCCAACGACCACCTGCATACTATCTCCAGTACAACATACTAATGACTGTGGGACAGACCATCTCTCCTGCTGGGACGAGAAGCGTATAAACTAGCCTACTCCAGAGTATCGATGCCCTGTCTCGATAATCCTATGACTAGGGACTTGAAAAAGGATGTCACGCCCCGCTTCCCAAAATACGGAATACGAGGGGTAGACAAGGCCAGCCATGCTCCTACGGTCAAGGAAATATCCTGCCGTAGTCATACTTTGGCTTCTAGTTTTTCATGGTAAACAGTAATTGATGCACAGGTAATGAGAAATGCAGTAACTGGAATAAAAAAATAGTAATAGAAACTAACCTGATGGGAAACAAATGAATGTAACCCTGAATAGCAAATCAAGAAGTCTGTGATGCACGTCTAGTTCTGGTCCAGGCTAAATCTTCTCCTCACACTGAGCATGCATACTCAGGTCGTCAGAGCGACACAATAGCAATATAATATATATAAAATCATGTGACAATTCTAACAGTGGTAAATAGATATGTGAAACTGTAACTCAATGACATCATGAATATGAATGTGCAGTAATCAATGCAGCGGTACAGTAAAGCAGTAGAACGATATGTCACGTATGTCAACACAGTATATAAGGTATATAAATGCCAGTATCCCTATCAGTCTCTAATTCTCACTGTACAGGTCACTAAGCCTATCGTCAGTCCAAGTGTGAGAGTCAACCACTCGCGAGTGTCCTCCACCCAAGGGTAGAACCCAAGGGCAAGGGACCATGGGCCCAACATGTAACATGTATATCACGGTGAAATATCACATACCCTGTAAATCTCCATATAATTCCCTAAATATATAAGCCGGCATGGGACTCCCGAGATTCTTTTGAACTCACACTTAAACTACCCCACACCCCGTGGTCTACATCAAACGCAAACCATAACCCTAAATACTAATCGATCCGTGACAAGTCTGCGCGAGAACTGGAGGCAGGACCTCCATCAAGCACGTCCCGACTAATACCTAAGATAAATGGCAGTGTCGGATGCCTTATCTGTGACACCCGTGCCAGCGCTTCCATAAGTGTCCCATACCAATTATAGTCACACGTACACGCGTCCCACAGACGTCGACAATGCAATAGAATAATAGGGTTACTGATTGTGTACAAGTACGAATCACTTTCACTTAATCACGGATACACGAACACTGACGTACTTGCCACAATCATCACTAAAATCTATCACTGGGTAAATGCACGATATCACTAGGTTATCACTACAATGATATGAGTATGATATGATACGTAAACAGTATATGGAGTATGATAAAGGTGTCATAAAGTAGTATTCTATTACTTGCACGATTTATCATGAAACGTACGTGTATAGTTTAGTGAAACGGTAAACAGGTAATAATTAGTATGTTCAGTTATCCATCCATTGAATTTAGTTTCAAGCAAATGGGGTTCCAGGATCATTAATTATAACAATTTCATTTTAAGCGCTCGCGGCTGGAAATCCGGTTTCCGAGTCAGAAGTCTGTTTTACAATGCAATTTAATCCCAGTTGGGGTCAGATTTTAGCGACGCTATAGTTGAAAGAAATCTAGGGTTTTCAGTAAGGTTTTCAACGCAATAGACGGATCTTCAATCGCATCTGTACGTCAGGAGATATACACTATTCAATACCAATATTTCAGTTCTGATTCTGCTGGGACTGTTATGCGTCCCGATCTATTAAATTACAGATTAAATATCAAACGGTAACGGAACAGAATGAAACCAATTGTGTTATCTAGCTAACAGATTCACCTACTATAAACAGTGGAGTTACGCAACCTACAAGTTTAGGAAAAACTGCGGTACCCATTACGGAACAGCAAGCAACAATTTGAGTCGCTCTGGACTGCAGTCCAGAGTCGCACTCCGATCCAATTATCATCACGTTTTAAGTACAGGAATGTCTGGAAACTAGTATAGGGTTAAAGTTCATCGAGATGGATGCGATTTGAACCCTTGAACGCACCATTCTAATATGTATATGATTTATGGTGAATTTAACGATTTTCAGGTACAATAAAATTACAGTTTTACGATCAAACTTGGGGGTAGCCGTTTTGGTCATTAGCAGTCATATTATCAAACGAAATTTGTACAAGATATTCATCACACCAAGGGCCAACAAGAACAATCTGGTTCCATCAAATTAGACGAGTAATTTCATTGGGATCACACATCGAACGGTTATGACGCCTAATCGATCTAACATTGTAATGTGATAATCTAAGCAGTCTAAGTTTGTAACTCGAGTATATAGCATGTAAGCAAGTAAAATACTTGCCTGGAAACGTTGAATTGATGGCACGGTATGCACGGCACGACCACGCGGCAACAGTGTCAAGAATTTGGCCTCGGCCTCGGATTGAGCTCCGTGCAATGGTTCAGCGGTGACGATGAGCTCCGGCTTGGATGCTGAAGGTCGGCTGTTCGAGCTTCAGAGAAGGTGAGCGCAGTGACGAGTGGCCGAAGCTTGGAGGGTAGTTGACGAGGGGAGGCTTGGGTTGAATCGTGAGGAGAGAGAGAAAGGGTTTAGAGATATAGAGAGAAAGATTGAGAAAGAGAGGGAGAAAGGAACTGAGAGAGAGAGAGAGAGATGAGAGAAGTGTAGAGGGAGAGAGAGCTGAGAGTCAGAGAGAGAGAGGGACAGAGGGAGAGAGAGAACAGAGTGAGAGAGAGTTGAGAGGGAGAGAAAGAGAGAGAGTAGGCACAGATAGAGAGTGAGAGAGAAAGGGATGGTGAGGAGGATGACGACGACGACGATGTTGATGATGAGGTCGACGAGATGCGATGGATGTCGAAGATGAGACGAGGGGTTCGCCGGTCGTCGGCACAGGGGTGGCCGAGCTCGGGTGCAGGGTTGGTGTGCAGGGCGCTCGACAAGGGGTGCTCGGGTGTGGGTGCGAGGGTGGTCGGTTGCTGGTGAGCGAGGGAGGAGAATGGAGGTGAGATGAGGGCACCGACGGTGGTAGAAGGAGGTCGAGACGGCGCCGGCGGGTTCTGGTGAGGAGGAATGAGGTGGGTTCCAGAAGGAAGATGACGATGGCTGATTTCGGTCGCGGGACGAGGGTGTTGCGAAGAGGTGAGGTGAGGAGGGAGCGGGTGAGGCGGTGGTGGTGATCGGGAATGATCGACGATCGTCGGAGGTTGCAGGTGGGTGCAGAGAGAGAGAGGAGGAAGGAGAACGAATGAGAGAGTGAGCGAGGAAAAGGGAGTAGTGGGTAGAGGAGAGAGGGTCGTGGGGGAAAACGCGCGCGTCATGGGGAGAAATTGTGCATGCGCGAGCGGGGGCGGGGGTGAGGGCGAGGGAGACGGCGAAGGAAACGCGCGCGAGATTGGCGGGAGAGCCGTTGGGAAGTGTAGGGTTCCTAGGCATCCTAATGAGGTCTCACAAGGCATCAACCATGCCAATTTCAAAAAATCTAGGTGCCGAGAAACCCGACTACGGATCGTTGGCTAGAAATCTAGGCGAAACAACTAACTAGTTAACACTTAACTAAGGGAATACAGAAATACAACCTTTGTAGATCCGGTGCTCCACCTCCATAACTCCGCAATGAAGTCCTCTCCGCTGTCCAAATCAAATCCGGGCTCTAGCGTCGGCTTCGTCGGAGAATAAGCGAGCTACGTCGTCGATGTCCATGCCGAAGATGATCTACGTCGAGGCATCGCTAAATCAAGCTCCGACTTCACCACGTCAAGAAACTTGTGAAGTAAACACACTCTACTACTTGGCAAGAGGTAGAGGATGAAGAAATAGGAAGTGGGTAGACTTTAGAATTTGATTTCTCACTCTAATTCTCACTTTGCCATTAAAGCTTGTGAAGCTTTTTCTTGAAGTGAAGAAGAAGAAGAAGATGAAGAATATGATAAGTTAATTGAAAATAGAAAAATAAAACAATACTTATCATAATCTTAACCTTAGTTAAGTGTAGAGAATTGACTAAGGTTGGGTTGAATGGTTAGGGTTAAGGATGAGAACATAAGGTCAACAAGTCAAAGCTTCATGAAACTTCAACTAAAAACAAAAGTAGCCACCATTCATTTATCTTCCAATTTATTCAAAATGAATAAATAAATAAGATATATGAATAAGTAAAACCCTAATCAACAACTTAACCTTGGTTTAATTCTTTATACTTAACCAAAAAGCATGCATCATCAAACATGATACAAACATGTGCACAAAATCATATCGCATATGCAATGCGCACACCCGAGTGAGAATATCCATTTAAAGTGAACCGATACTAGTTAATGCAAAGTAATATATCAAATATATAATTATACATTAAATCATTAAATCAACACTTGATTTAACGATCCGGTCATATCGCATATAACCGACAAGTATCCTATGTATCGGCTTATCGAATCAACCTTTGATTCGATAACTAGGGTATATCGCATATAACCTAATCGATACATTCATCGCGAGAATGGAATACGGTATCACATACACGCATTATTCTCGGTCCCGCACATATCTCATATGCGCTCCTATTTCGTTTCGCTTGAGCCATGAAACCTCTTGTAGGACTCTAAAGACTCGTCAATACGCCGGCAGCAGGCGATGATCATATCAAACACCCACAAGCCGCAAGCAGTCTGCTAAACGTAACGGCCACCCGGGTATTGAGCGATCTGAAGATCGACGAGCGAGCCCGCTCACACTCCAGTGAATCCGACCAGTAACACTACCGTACAGTCCGGTCTGATCGTCTGATATGTCGCATATCTCGCCTAGGTGTGGTAAACGTCAGACCCTAATAGCTCAATAAGTCGTGTCGATATGAGGTCTATAACTGTTCGAGAAACTACTGGTAACACATACCAGTAAATCTCAGCAACCCTGGCCAGGGATTTCCTGTTATAGCCAATCGAACACAGCGCAACATCAACTCCCTATACCGGGAGAGACGAATCCCCTCCTATCGCTCATTGCCTCCATGTGACTCGGGACTGTACCCAAAAACCACCGTTTTGCACGCCCTCTTGGACGTGGTAAGATGGAAATCAAAGCACAGTGGGAACCACACAAGACTCTATGACGATCTCGGGTCAACAGACTACTCTGTACCAGTGTCACCAGAGAACTGCCATCTGACGTGAGGTATAATACCATCTGGGAGTTCTCGGCGAGTCCGTCCAGTGTACCCAGTCTCCACTGAGCACCCGTATATGATCTCCGATGTCAAACACCAATGGATATGGGATCATCCATCGCCCATCTGTATGGGTCGAGAAGGTATACGCTAGTCTACTATGGTATATCGATGCCCCGTCTCGATACACCCACGACTAGGGACTTTGAAGGATGTACTTATGGACTACCATGTCCCCACTAGTATGATCCGCATCATAGTCCAGGTAGTCAAGTACAGATCCTAAGGGCTTTACCAACATGTAACAGAGAGACAATCAGCATACACGTTAAGGTAAAGATCAACCAGATAGCATACTATCATGTCGAGCAAGAAAGTCCTCCCTATATACGTCCTAGCATCCACTACAATATACATCATATGTACAGTAATGGCCTCTAGGGCATACATATAACTAACAATCTCCCACTTGTACTAGGGCCATCTGTAGCAGTGGTTGAAGTATCTCATACTCAACCATCCTATAAAAGTCTCTCTCTGGGAATAGGCCTTTGTGAGTGGATCCGCTGTGTTGTCCTCTGAGTCTACTCTCCAAACCTCGATCACCCTGGAGATCAACCATCTCCATGATCAAGTGATACTGCCTTAGAATATGTCTGGATCACTGATGGGACCGGCGTTCCTTGGCATAAGCCACAACTCCATTGTCACACAATGGTAGGAACATAGTTCATCTCATGAACTAATATACATCCAAACAGCCTCTTTGGTAGCATCTTAAGTAGCGATGTATCCTGCCTTTATCGTCTAGTATGTCACGGTATCTAGCTTGGAACTCTTCCAACATACCGTCCCTTTACTGAGGGTAAAGACAATGCCTGCGACTGACATTCAGTCGTCTTTATCACCCTGGAACACTTCCAGTGATTCTCCCCAGGATCATGTGATACCATCTCATTTCGACAAGTGAGAATCCTAACATCCATTTAGATCTATCTCATAGATCCAAAATCCAGGAGTTAGTAGGTATCTTTATGATCCTATATGGAGAATCATTGTGATAAACGGAGATTGATCGAGCGTAGCATAGGAAACTTCTTCCCTATCAAGAGTATGTCATCTACGTACTCTACGAGGATCGCCACCATACTCCCTACTACCTTTTTGTTTATACAAGGTTCATCTATCATTTTGATGATGTCAACTTCTTTGACTAATTCATCAAAACAGATGTTCCAACTCCGCGATGCCTGCTTTATCCTATATAATGCATCTTGCACACGTTTCCGCTGCTCCCACTGTCTACGAAGCCCTCTGGCTGTGTACTTATAGACGTTCTCTTCTAAAACAACATTTAGAAAAGCAGTCATGGCATCCAACCGCCAGATATCGTAGTCATGGTATGTAGCCGTGGCAAGCAGGATCTGGATGGACTTAAGCTTAGGTACTGGAAAAGGTTTCATCATTATCCATGCCTGGTCGATGACGAAAACCTTTAACAAGTCCAGCTTTGAAAGTCTCAACTTTTCCATCTACACCAAGTAATCTTCTCAAGATATACTTGCTCCTGATGGGGATTTAACCCTTCAGATATTGCAACCAAAGTCCATACTTTGTTGGTGTATAAGGATTCCATCTCAGATCGCTAAGCATCCAGCCATTCTTACAGAGTCCTACTCCTGATGGCCAGCTCGAAACTAGTTGGGTCATCATCTCATGATGTAATCCTCGCTCCCACTGTCATAGAGAAACCGAAGTATCTCTCAGGTGGGTGAGGAACCCTACTAGATCGGCGGAGAGGCTGAGGTTCCTTGGAATCTACTGAATCCTTTGGTTCTTTCAAATCATCTGCTGTAGTTTGTATAGCTGGAACCTTTCCAGTTCTACAATACAGACTTTGCCTCGAGCTTGTCCGGATTTTGCTTTCAGACATAGCCCGGGCAACCCCAAATCTTAACCAACTTAAGATATGGGCTCTTCCCTTTCCATATCACATATGAAGCGGTAGGCAACTGATTTGATTTGAACCCTATTCAATAGGTATGCATCTTCTCAAGTGCATAACTCCCTAAAAGAAATAGGTAACTCAGTAGTACTCATCATAGAGCACACCATATCAAATAGGGTGTATCTGCTCCACCCCGATATACCATCGTGCTATGGTGTATACAGAGGAGTAATGCTGAGAGAGAATCTCATTCTCCTATAGAATAGTCCAGGAATTCCATGCACAAGTATTCTCCTCCCTGATCTCATCATAGGACATAATACTTATACCCGTATTTTGGTTCCCTACTTCTAAATCATATTCTGTGAATATCTCAAAAGGTTCGGACTTGTGTTTCAACAGGAACATATGTCTGAATCTTGAGAGATTATCAGAGAATGTAATGAAGTACAAAGAACCGGTCTTGGCATATGTAGACAGGGGACTTACATACATCAACATGTATCATCCCAAGAGTTCACTAACTCTTTCTCTGTTTCCAGTAAACGGAGCTATGGTCATCTTATCTTTGTGACATGACTGGCGAGTTTCACAAGATGTAAATTCAAACTGATTTAAATATGCATCTATATGTAACTCTAGCTAGTCGGGTCACATTGATATGACCTAGTCTACAATGCCTCAAGAAGGATTCGTTCATTTCTGAACTCTTCCTCTTGTGTGTGTTCCATATACTAAGAACTGTAGTTTGATTTAGAACATCAACGCTTTTAGATAACGTGCCTGAACCGATCAACTTTTGATATAGGAAATGTTCAAAACATTATCCAACAATACAAAATTATATCCTTTCTTTACTAATAAAGAGACTGATATGATTTTGTATATCAGGTTCGGTATCTAATAACATTTGTTCAGAATCAATGTATTGGTAATACAGGGTGACAGTGACCAACAGACTTGGCTGCAACACTTGCCCCGTTTTCTGCCTCATGAAACTTATCACCTATTCTCAGTTCTCTACCTATCTGTAGCCCTATGTAACAGATTACATATCTGGGATCCTGATCTGGTATCACATACCTAGGACGTAAAGGATACTGAGAAACAGTTCTGTATAATGAACACACCCGAAGATGATGCATCAGCATGCACTCTCTTCGTTTGGGCGGCACGGGAATTGTGGTGATCCCCAATTTCCTGCTCTGTCTTATAACAATTATAACTTGGAGCGGGACCAACGTTCCCCAGCTCAGTATAACAAGCGGGTTCGGTCAATATTCCGTATTTTTTTATCTTGATTAAGGCGTGATATGGTCGCTACCTGGAGAGAGAGAGAAGAAAACACTCAGCGTGCGCTCTGTCAAGAATAGATTGGTTATTATTCTATCTAATCAGGATGGCTCCCACTGTTTTTTATCAAATCTTCCTTCAAACCCTAAAAGGAAAGACTAGCCGGGATTAATTACACACTACAAGTTCGCCAATCTTTCAGCCAGGCCAGTGTCGGTACTTTGAGGGAGGTCCCCCGTGCTTTCGCACGAACCTAATTAATGTAAACCTCGTTTTCCCAGAGGCGTAACCCCGTTGACACCTTTCTAGACACCTACTTGATCAGCTAATTGTAATGTATAAAACTCTCCCAGGAGTAACTCTTACTCGCAGCGGGTATCGGGATCCAACTATCTCATAGAAGGTATGCAATCTCATTGCAAATTTCAACACTTGAAATTCCCGATAATATTTTGCCCCTAACGTGCTATGACCTTGACGAAAGCCAACAAACCATAGCCCGCTAGTCAAGTTCAACCCGTACATTTCCTGATTGAATTAAACCCACCCGCACGACCCTTGACGCAGGCCAACAAAGTCGCACGACTACCCTAATCCAATCACATCATATGCTTATGCAGATAAGCACCAGTTAGCTACCGCACACTACGTCTTGACGCAGGCCAACAAACGTAGCACGAATACTAACTACTACTTATCTGAAATGACGGAGGGCTACGACAGGTTTTTCTGAAAACCTATTGCGTAATGAACTTGATATCGTTGTAGAATCAAATGATTTTAAAATGGAGTGCTTTTGAGGCTTTTCTTGTTTTGCTAAAGGAGTCACTCCCGGTGAAGGGATCGTCGGTCCTTTTCTCGTCGAATGAGGTGCGGGATATATCATATATATCACTGTGCAAAGCAAAAACTCTTAAAAGCAATCAAAAGACAAACCGAGTGTGTAGCATCTGCCAGTTATTGCTAAAGGAGTCACTCCCGGTGAAGGGATCTTGGTCCTTTCCTCATCGAATAAGGTGCAGGATATATCACATATACCGCTGTGCAAAGCAAGAACTGTAGCTACCTGTTTTATTTTGAAATTCGATTCTACAACATCTTAGGTTTCTTTTATTTCATTAATCACATTAATGAAGTCCCATCATTTAAGTACCTAAACATCACAGATAAATACAACGTACACTTATGCCATCCGCATTCGCCTCGATGTCCCCTCGTGCACCGTTAGGTTAGGTAACTAACGGCAGAGCGGGGCAGGGCTAGCGCGGGTGAAAAACATAAGTAACGTCTATATAATATATCATATATACTATATACTGTATCTATCACAGAACATCACATGATCACATCACAGATATCGCAGCAGAAGAAACATATGAAATATTGGATATACTAGGACGTCCGTGTTTTCAATACGAGCCAGTATAAAACACGGATTCCACGGTCGTGATGAATAGCCAAACCCACACCCCTAGACCCCTACGAGAGCGGCAAGCAACCCTACCAATTCTGGAGTTAGGAGACCCGGACTCGACTCCTCGAGTTGGTCTCCCACTGGACTCCAGAACCCGGTTACTTGTGCCCTCTCCTTGGGTCTATCCTAGTGCGGAAAAGTAAATAATATACAAACGGTGACTACTTCCGCAACCTGGAAGCGCCCCAATAAAAGAATATTACATACAAGTTTTTACATGAATGAAAATGAAAAACACTCATCTCACATAAAAACCCCCGGCTTTTCAAACACGACGATCCAATATAACATATCCAGCAACACATAACATCACATGTCATCAACGTAAGTAAATATGTGCATCCCAATTGTCGTTGACATATAGCAACGAAACCGGCGATATCACATATTACACTTACAGTCACAGAAAAGAAAGTGTAAAACTACAACAGTTGGAATCCGCAACCACCTCAGACATCACATGCCTGACCAAATGAATTCCTTAGACATCGCATGCCTAACAATTATAAACCCCGCATTTTAGTCTCATTATCGAAAACACTTTTCAATACCAAGTCGGGTAATTCAACAAGATTCCCGACATTCTGATCGAATGCTCGTCGCAAACTTTTAACAGGCGGCCGCACCCCCGATACCGTCGACGAAGTGCACCAAGGCGGAACACCGCTACCGCGAGCACCCGGATGGATGCTTTCGGCGACGGGGTTCTCCTACAGTCACTTGGTCGGGGCTATGGGATGAGGCTGTCTATTAAGTTTATCGGCGAGTATCCGCGTACGCTACGTGATTGCGACGGACTTTTGATCACATCAAAATTCCGTGGCTACCGATCAAGTGAGACTAAAGTGCTACGTTTATAACATTCATTTAGTTATCACATAACTTTTTGTGAATTCCAATTATTGTATCCCATTCCAGATAATTAGAAAATGTTAAACTTTCCGATTGAACATTCGAACACCCAAGTTTTCCCGATACAGATCAACACATGAAACAAGTCTAACAACATTCCGTTCGTGCCTCAGTACCAACGGTCCAGCCGTAGAAGGGTCAAGCCAACGCCTCACATGTGGCACGCCGTACTGCTCCAAACCCGAAGGTTCAAAGGGCAGTTCAAGACGGTCACATAATCGAGTTAAGGTTTGTTGTCTTCTAGAGGGACCATCGCGTTACTTGCACTACTTAGAACGTCGTTAAACTACGGAAAAATCCAACACTTGGAAATTTCCCGACAGGGGAAAAATTGGGTATTTATATCCGGTCGAATCTTTTAACATATTCTAAAAATTATCCGGAAAGCCACACAGAAAAAATTTGATACTCCGATCGAAACACCGAATCCCCAAATCAATCCCAGAAAATACAACTCTGTAATAAATATTAAAAATATCCAGAACACACAAGAAACACCAACACAAACAACTGAAGAAAACACACATGCTAATCATCACATACGGCCGCGGGACCGCCGCAAAAGGGGGGTCAAAGCCGCGGTTCCGCGGCCGTACCGTTGAATCAGGTTGTCGTTTTCTCCAGTTTGCCTTAGAATTTCCTGCACATTTCTCTGCATATTTTTAATTCCAAAAAATCCACATTTTACAGAAAAGGACAGAGAGCAAGTTTGGTTTGGGGTTTCGGGTTCGTTCGGACTTTAAATTCCGTCTGGACTTCGCCTAAGGCTCTAGCTAGGCTCTGATACCACTGTAGGGTTCCTAGGCATCCTAATGAGGTCTCACAAGGCATCAACCATGCCAATTTCAAAAAATCTAGGTGCCGAGAAACCCGACTACGGATCGTTGGCTAGAAATCTAGGCGAAACAACTAACTAGTTAACACTTAACTAAGGGAATACGGAAATACAACCTTTGTAGATCCGGTGCTCCACCTCCATAGCTCCGCAACGAAGTCCTCTCCGCTGTCCAAATCAAATCCGGGCTCTAGCGTCGGCTTCGTCGGAGAATAAGCGAGCTAGGTCGTCGATGTCCATGCCGAAGATGATCTACGTCGAGGCATCGTTAAATCAAGCTCCGACTTCACCAAGTCAAGAAACTTGTGAAGTAAACACACTCTACTACTTGGCAAGAGGTAGAGGATGAAGAAATAGGAAGTGGGTAGACTTTAGAATTGGATTTCTCACTCTAATTCTCACTTTGCCATTAAAGCTTGTGAAGCTTTTTCTTGAAGTGAAGAAGAAGAAGAAGATGAAGAATATGATAAGTTAATTGAAAATAGAAAAATAAAAGAATACTTATCATAATCTTAACCTTAGTTAAGTGTAGAGAATTGACTAAGGTTGGGTTGAATGGTTAGGGTTAAGGATGAGAACATAAGGTCAACAAGTCAAAGCTTCATGAAACTTCAACTAAAAACAAAAGTAGCCACCATTCATTTATCTTCCAAGTTATTCAAAATGAATAAATAAATAAGATAAATGAATAAGTAAAACCCTAATCAACAACTTAACCTTGATTTAATTCTTTATACTTAACCAAAAAGCATGCATCATCAAACATGATACAAACATGTGCACAAAATCATATCGCATATGCAATGCGCACACCCGAGTGAGAATATCCATTTAAAGTGAACCGATGCTAGTTAATGCAAAGTAATATATCAAATATATAATTATACATTAAATCATTAAATCAACACTTGATTTAACGATCCGGTCATATCGCATATAACCGACCAGTATCCTATGTATCGGCTTATCGAATCAACCTTTGATTCGATAACTAGGGTATATCGCATATAACCTAATCGATACATTCATCGCGAGAATGGAATACGGTATCACATACACGCATTATTCTCGGTCCCGCACATATCTAATATGCGCTCCTATTTCGTTTCGCTTGAGCCAGGAAACCTCTGTGTAGGACTCTAAAGACTCGTCAATACGCCGGCAGCAGGCGATGATCATATCAAACACCCACAAGCCGCAAGCGGTATGCTAAACGTAACGGCCACCCGGGTATTGAGCGATCGGAAGATCGACGAGCAAGCCCGCTCACACTCCAGTGAATCCGACCAGTAACACTACCGTACAGTCCGGTCTGATCGTCTGATATGTCGCATATCTCGCCTAGGGGTGGTAAACGTCAGACCCCAATAGCTCAATAAGTCGTGTCGATATGAGGTCTATAACTGTTCGAGAAACTACTGGTAACACTTACCAGTAAATCTCAGCAACCCTGGCAAGGGATTTCCTGTTATAGCCAATCGAACACAGCGCAACATCAACTCGCTATACCGGGAGAGACGAATCCCCTCCTATCGCTCATTGCCTCCGTGTGACTCGGGACTGTACCCAAAAACCACCGTTTTGCACGCCCTCTTGGACGTGGTAAGATGGAAATCAAAGCACAGTGGGAGCCACACAAGACTCTATGACGATCTCGGGTCAACAGACTACTCTGTACCAGTGTCACCAGAGAACTGCCATCTGACGTGAGGTATAATACCATCTGGGAGTTCTCGGCGAGTCCGTCCAGTGTACCCAGTCTCCACTGAGCACCCGTATATGATCTCCGATGTCAAACACCAATGGATATGGGATCATCCATCGCCCATCTGTATGGGTCGAGAAGGTATACGCTAGTCTACTCTGGTATATCGATGCCCCGTCTCGATACACCCACGACTAGGGACTTTGAAGGATGTACTTATGGACTACCATGTCCCCACTAGTATGATCCGCATCATATTCCAGGTAGTCAAGTACAGATCCTAAGGGCTTTACCAACATGTAACAGAGAGACAATCAGCATACACGTTAAGGTAAAGATCAACCAGATAGCATACTATCATGTCGAGCAAGAAAGTCCTCCCTATATACGTCCTAGCATCCACTACAATATACATCATATGTACAGTAATGGCCTCTAGGGCATACATATAACTAACAGGAAGAAGATGCTGTAGGGAGCGGGTCGGGTCGAAGCGGTGAGGAGATGTTGTTGAGGTGAGATGGGCTGGGCCTGGATTAAAATGAAATCATTTAATTTGTGTGGGCTGAGGAGGGACGGGCCGAGAAAAATAAAGAATTGTGAAGGGAAAGGGAAGGAGGGCCAGGCCGAGAAAATAAAGAGTTGAGAAGGAAAAGGGAAAAATTTAGTTAGGTTTAGGATATGTAAAATTATAAATAAGATAAGTAAAATTATAAATAAATAAAATTATAAAATAAAAATAAATAAGATTATAAAATAAAATAAATAAAATTATAAAGCAACAAAATGCGGATTTTGGTATAAAAGAGCTGGGTATTACAAAGGATGTGCTTGTAGACTACCCAGCCCCCACTGGTGTGACTGCCATCACAAGGCTGGTAGTCAAGTAAGATCCTAAGGGCTCTATCAATATGTATTCGTGATATGCTAAAAGAAATATATATACATATTAAGATAGATATAAACCAAGTAGCATACTACTATGTTGAGCAAGACTGTTAATATAACTGTGAATATTCCAAGCTTCCATTAAGTAATATACAAGCTACTATGATACAATAATGGCCCCTAGGGCATATACACTAACAATCTCCCACTTGCACTAGGGCTTTGTACTGGCGTATTGCAGACCTATCATCTCTAATAGCCTCTCGAACTGTGTCTGAGGTAAGGCCTTTGTGAATGGATTTGCAGTGTTCTCCTCTGTAGCAACTCTCCGGACCTGGATCTCCCGGCGATCTATGATCTCCCTGATCAAGTGATACCGCCTCAAGATGTGTCTGGACTTTTGATGGGACCTGGGTTCCTGCGCTAAAGCTATAGCGCCGTTGTTGTCTCAATACAGAAGTATTCGATCAACAATGGTAGGAACCAACTGAATTTCTGTGAGGAACTTCTTCATCCAGACAGCTTCTTTTGCGGCATCGCAAGCAGCGATATACTCCGCTTCCATCGTCGAGTCAGCAACGGTGTCCTGCTTGGAACTCTTCCAGCACACCGCCCTTCCATTAAGGGTAAAGATATAACCTGACATGGACTTGGAGTCATCCTTGTCACTCTGGAAGCTGGAGTAAGCAAAAGCCTCGATCTGGAGATCTTTTCCGCCGTAAACCAAGAACATATCCTTAGTCCTTCTCAGGTACTTGAGAATGTTCTTTACTGCTATCCAGTGCTTCTCCCCTGGGTCTGACTGATACCGGCTTACCATGCTTAGTGCGTAAGCTACATGCAGTCTAGTGCACAACATCACATACATTATAGAGCCTACCGCAGAAGCGCATGGTATAATCGACATGTGATCCCTTTCCAAATAAATCTTGGGAGACATCTCTTTGGAGAGGGTGATTCCGTGACAAGCCAGTAAATTACCGCGCTTAGAATCTTCCATACTGAATCTTTTCAGTATAGTGTTTGTAAGACTGCGGTAGTGCCCCGTTCGTCGATCTGAGGCCAAAATACGAAAAAAAAACTTTTTCAAACTAGAAACCGGCGCTATCGTATGCTTAAAACCCGAATCGAACCATTAACCAATAACTAGCTATCTAGAGAAGGGATAGAAAGGCTATACCGATCGATCCGTGTCCTTCGGTGTTTGGCCACCATCCTAAGCTCCTCGCGGCATCTCCGGTCTCAATCTCCTCGTTGGAAAGGGCACCACATCATCGATTCCTTTTACGGGCTCCCGCTTCATCCGAAGCAACTCGGGCATGAAGTGTGCTAGGCGACGTGTCCAAGGTGTGGTAGAGAATGTTTGTGATCACTTTGTCTCTTGCATCCATGGATTTAGATGGAGGTTAAAGGTGTTGCCATTGATGGAGATTTTAAGCTAAAGAAGAAAGAGGAAGAAGAAGGAGTTTTCTCTCTCTTTTCTTTTTGTGTTGTTCTTTTTTAAAATGAGAGTGAGAGAGGAATAATATGAGAGATCACAACCATCACATGGCTGCCCTTCCTCTCTCCTCCTCTCATTTAATCCACACGTCAATCACTAAATGTGACATTTTTCACAAAAAAGATACCATGAGTCACTATATGTGTCTATGTCATATTTAATGCATCTCATGATGAATTCTAGCTCATTATTTCCAAATGCAAACATTAATCCAAATGTTTGCCATGACAAAAAGATACGGCAACATCTAAAGTAAACTTGTGACGGATCACAAGGATAGCCCTCACCTGTATATACATACCTGCATCCGCATTCCGACTGAATGCGAAGCGATGAGACTAAAGTAATCCAACAAATCTAATACTAGGATCCGACTTAAACCAAAGCCCACTAGTATGATCCGCCCGATCATGATCCATGCACTACTGCACGTATATGATCGGTCCCTACCATATATCGTACGGCCTCTACAACCTTTCGCCCGAACCTTGAAAAACAGTCAGTGGGGGACTTTAAAGACTCGTCAATACTTTGGCTGTGGATTTAACCACTAGCACGTCAGAGGTATTAGCTGTATGAACGGGCTACCAGGTATTGACCAAAAGGGAGGTCGATGAGCAAACTCATCCTGACACCCTACTGAGCCTGTCAGTGACAATATCCGTACAGTCCGGTCCGTTCGTCTATGAGCATCGCATGTCGGGCCTAGGAGGTTGGTAAAAGTTAGACCCCCAAAAGCAGTACAAGTCATGTCAGAGTGTAGCCTAGAACACCCCGAGATACTTCTGGAATACCTACCAGTAAATCTCCTGCCTCGGCCGAGGGCTTTGTGTAATGGCTCTCCTAGACACAGCGCGATCTCACCCCTAATACCGGGAGAGACGAAACCCCTGCCGATCCGCTCACTGCCTCCATGTGTCTCGGGACTGTACCCAACTAAAACCTGTTTGCACGACTCCTTTGAGCCATGGTAAGGTAGTAATCAAAGTACAGTGGGAACTTACACGAGACAAATGACGATCTCAGGTCGATGAACTAACCTGTATACATGTCACCAGGGAACTGCTATCTGACGCTAGGTATAATACCAACTAGCATGTTCCCGGCGAGTCCTGTTCGGTGTACTCATAACCCAATGAGCACCTGTATACATCTTAGGTGAACCAACTGACACCAATGGCTTGTGAGACCGGCCACCGCCCCTCGTCGGGGTCTCGACTATATACACCAGTCTACTAATGGAGTATCGATGCCCAGTCTCGAAACTCCCACGACTAGGGACCTTTTAAGGATGTGCTTATAGACCCCAGTTCCCATGTATATGATCGCCATCATACTACTGGCAGTCAAGAAAGAATCCTAAGGGTTCTATCAACGTGTAATAGCGACCTGTAAGGTCACTTAAAGCAGTACACGATGATAAAGACAAACCATGGTAGCATACTATTCTCTATCAACGTGTAATAGTGAACTACAATGTCACCTAAAGCATGTACACGATGATAAAGACAAACCAGATAGTATACAAACCTCTCGAGTAAGACTGTCCTATCGGTATAGGCCCTCCCTCAATCATCGCAATCACGTACCTGTGATCCAATAATTGACTCTGAGGGCACTATATCCAACAATCTCCCACTTGCACTCAAGGTTAATTATTGCGATGTCGCATACTCATAGCCCGTGTGATACCAGACACCCAACTCCTCTACTAATCAGTCTCACAAAGCTCGTTTGCGAAACTATTGCGTTCGAGAAATAGCCTTAGCTAGTGGATCCGCCCTGATGTTTCTTTCTATGTCTCTCTTTATCTCAAGTTCGCGGAGAAAACCATCTCCCGAAATGAGCAATACCTGTCTTAGAATATGTCTGGATATCTGATGGGACCTAGTTCATAAATGAACTCGAAATCCAAACTTCTTAGACTGTATCGTCAACTGAAACCAATCAGTATCCTGCACCATGCCTCCCTCAGTATCCGCTTGGACCACCTGTCCAAATTACTGCCCCTCGTCAGAGGGAGAACTATAACTCTGACAGCCACTCTGTCATCCAGGTCACCTTGGAAGCCTGGAATGATAACTGTCTCCTAAAAGTGGCTGTTGTTATCATATCCCTAGAACATCCACTTATGTTCTAAAACAGCTTCCGAATGTTTCTCCAGGATAGGATTAATATCATCGTATTGCATCTAGTGAAAAAACAACATCTGGTGTGGTACTTGACATCTCATGATTGACTCAATTGCTTAAGCAAGTGATCTGCCAATCATGTACATCCTTCTCCCCTTTAGTCTGTAAGACACCTTTAGAGAGGGTGACTCCATCACCTGCAGGTACACCACCGTGCCAGGAGTCGTCCATTCTAAAACACCTTTAGAATGCTGTCTAAGTACCCAGATTGGGAAACTACCAAAAACTTGATCTAAAACCATAGATCTAGTAACCAGAATATCTGATATAATATCCAAGCCCTTTGTGGAGAAACCACTGTGTGACAACCAAAGTATAACCGATCGTAGTATAGGAATTTCACTTCCCACTCTGTGTATGTCATCCAAATACCAGGACATCACACCCTACTACCTTCTTAACAGATCCATCCCCTATTCTGATGAAGTCAAACCTATGACTGTCACATCAGAAATGGATGATCTATCTCCGTTATATCTGCTTTAGTCAATAAATGGACATAAGCTACTTGTCCACTATGCTTCCGTTGCTCCCACTGACTATGACAACCCTCTGGCAGAGTCATATACACGTACACTTCTAAAGCTAGTTTACAATGACGCTATACTCATCCTCCTGCCGGGTCTCACAGTCTGGAACAACAGCAATGGCATTTCTGGGAAACAAGAACCTCCCTTTCACCGTCTTTGAGCATACCGAAGTACCTCTCGAGTGCCTGAGGTTACCCACCATATTTGTGGAGTGGCAAATGGAATGTCAAACTAGATTGAATCTTTAGGTTCTTATCAAATTTTCAGTAATCGTTTGCTGTTCTAGAATCACTTCCAGTTCTACCATACTCCCACTACTGTTTTCTGAAAAAATCCATTTTACTAAAACTATGGCGAGTCAAGAACAATATCACTATTGATCTTCCAGATGGTAGAAAGTCAACGCTCGTCATAGCCTGGATCAACCCATAAACAGCCATTACAGAAACGTGCCTTGAGTTATCCAGAGTCTGGTTTTAAGCATAAGCCAGACAACTCCACGTACCTTAATATTGTTAAGATATGAACTATTCTATATCCAATATAGAATCAGAGGCACTGATTAATTGGAACCAGATTCAAATCATGCAGCTGTCTCCAGTGCATGTCAACTAAATGGAGAGAGGCCAATCAGTATTACTCAACTTAGGAATACATCCAGATATGAGTAACCTGAATGAGAAGCAAGTTTTCATAATCATTACTATCAACTGAATACCATACACAAGTATCTACATCTTCGATCACCTTAAAGAATCCTGATACTTGCAACGCCTGGTTCTCTACTTTATTCTTATACCTATAATTTCTCAAAACTAAGACCTTGCATTTCTACGAAACACATGTCTAAGAACTAGAGAAGTCAAAAGTAAACAGAATATAGTACGAGTACCAACCCCTCTGTCCTCATGGACACTGGACAACATAGAATACTCTGTATAAGTCCCTTGAGTCTAATAACTCATTCCCTGTGTGTCGTAGGTTGAAAACTGTACTTATGCTTAAGAAGAATTACACCGCTGTTTAATGTTCCTTACCTAACCATCCACTGATATAGGTAAATGTCATAGACATAATTTCAAAAAGTTATATCTCACTTTATAAAAATAAACGTACAGATATATCAATTTGAAATTGGTGCACAACAACAGATATTCAAAACCAAATATTTGCCGTCCGGCAAACAACCCAGGTGATTTCCTCAAATATCACCAATTACAACGAATCCCGCTATAATGAGGATGATCACCCAATTCCCAATAACTTACTCCCACTCATCATCTGTAAAACCATACAGATGTGAGAATCACACCTGGTAAATACATACCCTGGAGCAAGGACTAATTGGGAAATCAGTTTTCCTTTAACAATACACAGTGAAACTGAAACATGTAAATGTTTCGAAGGAGTATCCAGGTATTCTAAGTAATGTCTCTTCCATTATCAGATTCACAACTGTAACCGTATATTTCTTTGCCATCTCTCCAAATCCCTTTATATGTCTTTAGTCATTACCTTCTGTACATCCCTTTAGGCCAAATGGTTTTCTTCCTTACCTACCGTTCGGCACCAGCCTATGGTTTGGAAGAAGACTATCTAATAAGTATAATGGGTGTACTCTCCTAATCCTAGGAGTACTCATAACCTGAGAGAAGGTGAAGATAAAAGACAACCGAATAAACCTTATTCCCATTTCTCCTGAACCAGAATCCATCCCCGAACTGGAACAAATTCCTTTCGAGTTCGTATATAACCATACGATGGAGTATCCAAATAACTGTGGATCTTCGTAGTGATACGGAGTGTCCCGGAGAAATACAAAGGTGAAATTGGAGTGGCGATGAAATACTTGGTTTGGTCGTGAATAGCAGTCGCAGTTTATTTTGCCCTCTTACTAATCCCTTCATTTGTCTTTACTTAATACCTTCTGTACACCATTTAGGCTAAATGGTTTTCTTCATTCCCTACCGTTCGACACCTGCCTATGGTTTGGAAGAAGACTATCTAATTAGCGTAATAGGTGTACTGTCCTAATCCAAGGAACACTGGCAACCTAAGAGAAGGTAAAAGGAAAAGACAACTGAATAGTCCTATTCATTTTCTCCAGAACCGGAAACCATCCTCGAATCTGGAACAAGTTCCTTCGACTTCGTATATAACCATACGATGGCTTTATCCAATGGAAGTGGATGTTCTTAGTAATAGGGGTGTTCTGGAGAAAAGGGTAAAAGTAGGAGTGACAATGACGTATGTAACTCAGAAAATCCAAAAGCCAGTGTTTTAAGAAAGTTCGGTTAATCTTGGTCACTGAGTCATAGTCAAGGGTCGGGTCATGGTCGCTGCCAAAGAGAGAGAGAAAAGAAACACTCGGCGTGCATTCTAACCTAGATCAGAATGGTTATCACTTTATCTAATCAGGAAACCTCCCACTGTAACCTCAAATTCTCCTCCAACCCTGAAAGAAGAATTAGTCGGGATCACCCGAGGAGTAAACCAACTCATCAGTGGGAATCGAGATCCAACTATCATTGAATGATAATGTGATGGAATCCACTCACGTTATCACACTCCAGAAGGTATGCGCATATCTGGAAAGTTTCAGTTTCTTTAGAAATTCCCGATGTGATTTTTACCCCTAGCGGCTTATGACCTTGACTAGGTCAACAAACCATAAACCGCTAGTCAAGTTCAACCCGTCATTATTCTAGATCGCATTAAACCTACCCGTACGTGCCCTTGACTAGGTCAACAAGGCCGCACGATTGTCCTAACCAATCTCATTTATGCAACAAACAAGTACCACTTAGCTACCGAACACTACGTCTTGATTAGGTCAACAAACGCAGCACGAATACTAAATAAAACCCGTAGGAAATGACGGAGGGCTACGGTTGGTTTTTGGCGAAAACCTTTAACGTAATGAACTTGATATCGTTGAAGGATCTGCATAGCTTTTTTTAAATAAATATATAGTGGTGAAAACCTTTGCTAAAGAGGCCACTCCCAGTGAAGGGATCTCGGCTCTTTCCCCGTAGAATGAGGTGCAGGATATTCCAACTGAATACCACGATTCAAAGCAAAAGAGTAATCGACTATAGTGAAGTTATTACCCTGACGCAAACTTGTGTCCAATGGGTCACTCCCGGTGAAGGGATCTCAGCCCTTGCCTCGTCGACGAGGTGCTGGATATTCATAACCGAATACTATTGTGCAAAACAAAAGAGAACGCCCTTGCAATAACAGCTTTTTTTTTTGAAAAATGTTCCAACAACATCAGAATAGGTTTGTTTATCTTGCATTGATCCGAATCAATGCAGTCCCATCAATTAATCACACCACAAAAGAGTAAAAATACGATGTACGTATATGCCATCCGCATTCGCCACTGGGTCCCGTCATCACCCGTTAGGTTACTTAACTAACGACAGAGCGGGGACTGGACAAGCGCGGGTGTAAAACATATACAACATCTACTAGTATATATATCAATATATAATATTCGCTCAAGGCATGATAAAATGCAACATCAAAGAAATGTAATAAGCATCACAGAACAATACAGATAATCTGGGATCCCCGGGTTTCATAGAGCAGCTACTGAAACCCGACGTTCCCCTGGTCGTGCGGATAGCCTATGCAATGAAATCCTAGACCCCTATGGGTACGGCAAGTTACCCGCCAAAACTTGAAGCGAGGCATCCCCCTTCAACAACGTGAATGGACCACCCAGCACTTCACGGAATCCGGTAACTTGAGCACCCCTCCTTAGGTCAACCTGTACCCACTACGAGTGCGGCGAATAGCCCGCCAATTCTAGAGTGAAGCCCCCTCCGTCTCAAAGCCATGAGATGCGGGCCCGTTGCCCTCTAGAACCCGGCTACCCGTGCACCCCTCTGCGGGGTAATCCTAGTACAGAAATTAAAATATACAACGGGTACATCGACCTCAGCCCGGTCATGCCCCAAAAGAATAATATACATACAGGCAGTGACGGCAGTCCACATGTCGGATGCTCGCCCCGCAATATCAAATGTACATGTACAACCAAACTGTACTACCATTGCATCCAGGCTATCCACCACGACAAATCCGCAACATCACAGCACAACATAGAACATCAACGTGAATGTCACGTTCGCAAATCCGTCTAAAAGAACTATAGCAATTAGGCAGGATTTACCGCTCGATTGACATTCACGGTCACAGATATAATGTAAATGCTGTAAACTAACATATTTAAATTTTCGATCGACAAAATTTCCCGAAGTAGGCTCCAAGCACAACTGCTGCACTCAAAATAATCTGTGCCCGAACAAAAATTACCAGAAACCCCAATTCCAACTCAGGAATCACTGTAGGAAAAATGGTGCAATGAAGCTACTGTTCAGCGGCGGAACCGCGGCCCAAATGGGGTTAAGGACGCGGTTCCGCGGCGCCACAGTAAGATCATGGTACCGGTTTTCTGCAGTGTACTCTAAAAACCCTGCCTGATTTTCTGCAGTACACCAAATAATTTTTTGACAACAAAAGAAAATCGACAGAAACTGAACAATTGGAAACGCGGTTTTTGGAAATTTCGTCCGATCGAAGTTCTAAACACGCTAGAGCAAGCTAGTAAAGGTTAATGGCATGGCTCTGATACCATGTAAGACTGCGGTAGCGCCCCGGCCGTCGATCCGAGGCCAAAATGCGGAAAACAAAAACTTTTTCAAACTAGAAACCGGCGCTATCGTATGCTTAAAACCTGGATCGAACCGTTAACCTATAACTAGCTATTTAGAGAAGGGATAGACAGGCTATACCGATCGATCCGTGTCCTTCGGTCTTTGGCCACCATCCCAATCTCCTCGCGGCATCTCCGGTCTCAATCTCCTCATCGGAAAGGGCACCACATCATCGATTCCTTTTACGAGCTCGCGCTTCATCCGAAGCAACTCTGGCACGAAGTGTGCTAGCCGACGTGTCCAAGGTATTGTAGAGAATGTTTGTGATCACTTTGCCTCTTGCATCCATGGATTTGGATGGAGGTTATAGGTGTTGCCATTGATGGAGATTTTGAGCTAGAGAAAAAAGAGAAAGAAGATGGAGTTTTCTCTCTCTTTTCTTTTTGTGTTGTTCTTTTTTAAAATGAGAGTGAGAGAGGAATAATATGAGAGATCACAATCATCACATGGCTACCCTTCCTCTCTCCTCCTCTCATTTAATCCACACATCAATCACTAAATGTGACATTTTTCACAAAAAAGAGACCATGAGTCACTATATGTGTCTATGTCACATTTAATGCATCTCATGATGAATCCTAGCTCATTATTTCCAAATGCAAACATTAATCCAAATGTTTGCCATGACAAAAAGATACGGCAACATCTAAAGTAAACTCGTGACGGATCACAAGGATACCCCTCACCTGTATATACATACCTGCATCTGCATTCCGACTGAATGCGAATGCGATGAGACAAAAGTAATCCACCAAATCTAATACTAGGATCCGGCTTAAACCAAAGCCCACTAGTATGATCCGCCCGATCATGATCCGTGCACTACTGCACGTATATGATCGGACCCTGCCATATATCATACGGCCTCTACAACGTTTCGCCCGAAACTTGAGAAACAGTCTGTGGGGGACTCTAAAGACTCGTCAATACTTTGGCTGTGGATTTAACCACTAGCACGTCAGAGGTATTAGCCGTACGTAACGGGCTACCAAGTATTGACCAAAAGGGAGGTCGATGAACGAACTCATCCTGACACCCTACTGAGCCTGTCAGTGATAATATCCGTACAGTCCGGTCCGTTCGTCTATGAGCATCGCATGTCGGGCCTAGGGGGTTGGTAAAAGTCAGACCCCCAAGAGCGGTACAAGTCGTGTCGGAGTGTATCCTAGAACACCCTGAGATACTACTGGAATACCTACCAGTAAATCTCCTGCCTCGGCCGAGGGCATTATGTAATGGCTCTCCTGGACACAGCGCGATCTCACCCCCAATACCGGGAGAGACGAAACCCCTGCCGATCCGCTGACTGCCTCTATGTTGCTCGGGACTGTACCCAACTAAAACCTGTTTGCATGACTTCTTTGAGCCGTAGTAGGGTAGTAATCAAAGTACAGTGGGAACTCACACGAGACAAATGACGATCTCAGGTCGATGAACTAACCTGTACATATGTCACCAGGGAACTGCTATCTGACGCTAGGTATAATACCAACTAGCATGTTTCCGGCGAGTCATGTCCGGTGTACTCATAACCCAAGGAGCACCTGTATACATCTTAGGTGAACCAACTGACACCAATGGCTTGTGAGACCGGCCACCGTCCCTCGTCGGGGTCTCGACTGTATACACTAGTCTACTAATGGAGTATCGATGCCCAGTCTCGAAACTCTCACGACTAGGGACCTTTTAAGGATGTGCTTATAGACCCCAGCTCCCACGTTTATGATCGCCATCATACTGCTGGCAGTCAAGCAAGAATCCTAAGGGCTCTATCAACGTGTAATAGCGACCTGTAAGGTCACCTAAAGCAGTACACGATGATAAAGACAAACAATGGTAGCATACTATTCTCTATCAACGTGTAATAGTGAACTACAGTGACACCTAAAGTATGTACACGATGATAAAGACAAACCAGATAGTATACAAACCTCTCGAGTAAGACTGTCCTACCGGTATAGGCCCTCCCTCAATCATTGCAATCACCTACCTGTGATCCAATAAATGACTCTGAGGGCACTATATCCAACAGTGTTGATATACCTGGAGTGCGAAAGTCCCAACATCTTTTTAGATCTATCACGATAGACCTGGATCCCCAGAATGTAAGAGGCATCACCCAAGTCTTTCATGGAGAACCTGTGTGACAAGAATCCTTTGACAGATTGTAGCATCGGAATATCATTTCCTAACAAGAGAATGTCATCAACGTATAAGACGAGGAATACGACAATTCGTGCTACAATCTTACTATAAATACATGGCTCATCTGGATTTTTGATAAAGTCATATTCTTTGACCGTTTCATCAAAACAGATGTTCCAGCTCCGCAATGCCTGCTTTAGTTCATAAATGGACTTAAGCAACTTGCACACTTTCCCGCTGCTCGCACTCTGATTGAAACCTTTTGGCTGATCCATATAGACGCACTCGTCCAAATTTCCATTTAGAAAAGCTGTCTTAACGTCCATCTGCCAGATCTCATAATCATGGAAGGCAGCAATGGCAAGAAGAATCCGAATGGATTTGAGCATAGCCACCGGAGAAAAAGTTTCATCATAGTCCAAACTAGGCCTTTGACGAAAACCCTTCGCAACAAGTCTAGCCTTATAGGTTTCCACCTGTCCATCTACATCAATCTTCTTTCTGAAGATCCACTTGTATCCTATGGGTTTTACCCCCATCTGGAGCAAAGTCCAAATTCCATACTTTGTTGGTATACATGGACTCCATCTCGGTCCGCATTGCATCCCGCCATCTTACTGAGTCGCCGCTCTGAATGGCTTGCTGGAAGCTAGTAGGTTCATCAATATCAATGACGCATTCCTTTCTATCCCCGTCTATGAGAAAACCGTAGTATCTCTCAGGCGGATGAGATGGCCTACTACTCCTGCGGAGGGGTGCGGGAGTGTCCTGTTCTTCAGGAACTTCTGGTTCTACCAAGTTTTCAGTAGTAGCTTGTTGATCGATCATCTTCGTGTGTATGGAAAAGTTTTAATCACAACCAAAGAAATTTATATGGCAATCAATGACGCTGTCTATTGTAGTTTCATTAGCGAGAGTGGATCGTCCACTGAGAAAGTGTGAATTTGTTCGAAATCATTTAATTTGAGTTGAAAAGAAAAGATAAAAGAAAATGATTCAATATTTGTGAGATTTTAGTTTCAAGAACATAAAGAAATAGATCTAAAATCAAGAATTAATAAAGATCAAGAAAATGTCCAGACCAATCGAATTATCAAGATTTGTAAAGTAACTTATAGGAATCGATCAAATTGATAGTGATGATGAATACTAATGATTACGAATTCTTATCTATTGAGGATTTGTTGCTAGATCGATGACAAACAACGAGGTTAGGGATCTATTGAAGAAACTTTGGTTTCTCCTTCACCATCCCTTGTCCTTTCATTGATTATCATTCAAATTCTAGCCTCTAGCAAATTAAATCACCGATCGTTGATCTCTAATTTGGAGCGAAAATATTCAAGAAAACGATCTCGCTCAAATTAGGTCTTCGATGATTCAATTTCCTAAAGTTTACAAAACTCATAAGACTTAAAAATCGTTCGAGAATTTCATCATCATCATCTACCTATTCTCTCAATTCCACTACAAGAGGAGATTTCACTCACACATCATGAAAAAGGAAAGAATCAAGAATCGATAACTTTTCATAATGCAAGAATGTAAAGAAAAGCAAGATTTATAATTTTCACCTTTATTAATCGACAACTAGGTACACATTCACTCAATTCAAGGTTACAAGATTCGAGAAGGTAAATAGATCCGCCCAAATTAGCTTCGCATCGATCTTCTTGAGTCGTGGATCATCGTGGATCTCTTGCTCGGATGATGATCGGCGTTGCTTCAAAGGATCGTTGATGGCTTGCTTGATTTGCTTCTCGATGGATCTTGAGTTGGCTTTGAATTTGGATTTGGGTTAGGGTTTTGGATCACAAGTTGTGTCACTCAACTTGTGCAAATTTGGCTCAACATTCAACAACTAATTGTGTAACCCCCAAAACCTTAGATCTAGATCCCCTTTTATAGTTTTTCCTTTATCTTCTCCTAGAAGCTTGGTTGTTATGAGGTTTGCAAAGGAAGCTAGGTAGGTACCAAGCTTACACTAGAAGATTGGCAGTTGTAGAGAAGCTTCTGAAGATTTCTAGGAATTTTGAAGCGTCTTGAAGAAGCTTAGCCATTAAAAGGAGACCACTGCAAAAAGTTCCCACCACCGACGAGTCAGATCGGCCGTGGATCCGCGGTGGATCGGCCTGACTCGGCCGCGGATCCATGGCCATATAGTGGACTCAGTGCTTGAAATCTTCAGGGTATTCTAGTGTTAGCTTTTGGGTTGTTTCCTGATGTATGGAATCTTATAGTTCTTTCTAGTTTACTGCCAAATCTCAAGTCTTGGACTTGCTGCAATTTATCAGCTCTTTTGTGATTCCGGCTCTTTAACCTGAAGAATTTCCTACACGCAATCTTGAGACAAGTGTTTAAATATAAAAAGATCATGTGAGTAATAATAAACATACAATTTCCCTCATAATGCCGGTTATAATGTATAACACATGTTATTTGATATTTTGCAGACGAATTGCTAATATGTGCTATATTTATACCAAACACCTTTAGATGATTAGAAAAAGTCGGGAAATTGATGTTTTAAGAAAGCAATATTTCTGAATGATCAAATTCCCCCAAACTTAATTTCGGTCGTCTCGAGCAAAATTGTTTTATTCATGAGAAGGAGAAAATATAAGAAAAAGAAAAACTAACTAGCACACTTTCGTAGGCAACACGATTGCACTGTGCACGTGCAACAAGCCTTTAAACCTCTAGGTGTCCCTAGTAGGAGGAATGTTGTCTCCTGAGGGTTTTCAGTTGATTGCACCGACAAAATCCCAAAATAAAATGAAGACTGTGAAAGTTACATATAAAGATAAAAATTGTAAAAGAAAGACTTTGAAAATCAGAGTTTCCAACTACACTAGCTTTTCAGTTATCATGAGCTCTATCTTAATAGTCATGAAAAGATATTAGAAATCATATCATCCCTCAATAAAACATCGTCTTTATTCTTCATTCCTACCTTTCTTCCAAACATCGATCATATACCCCTACGTGTATGTAAAAGACATCCCTACACTCGGAGAATTCAATTCAAGCTATTATACTCTTGTCCATCTAGTTCAGTACTTTTTAATTGGTGAATATTTAGATGGATTTGCTCACACATTTTTCATGCGACCGTTAATACTTCTTGAGGTACTAACCGACCGATTACTCATTGCTTACTGATTAGGCGTAAGTAGCATTTTCCTCGTCTTGCAACACCTAAGGCTTAGCAGTGACCCCCAAACCAGTTGGTCTAAGGCACTAGGTGATGAAGCACCATCGCTATACTTTTTTATTGCTGCCTTGGTGCAAAACCAGTATCCATTTATCTACACCATTTTATATTTTATTTTTCATTCATTATTTCCTTCATACTTTGGCTTTTAGACAAGAGTATTTCAATTTATTCTCTACTATCCCGAGTTTCATGTTAGTTATATGTATGCCCTAGAGGCCATTACTGTACATAGGATGTATATTGTAGTGGATGCTGGGACGTATATAGGAAGGACTTTCTTGCTCGACATGATAGTATGCTATCTGGTTGAACTTTACCTTAACGTGTATACTGATTGTCTCTCTGTTACATGTTGGTAAAGCCCTTAGGATCTGTACTTGACTACCTAGACTATGATGCGGATCATACTAGTGGGGACATGGTAGTCCATAAGTACATCCTTCAAAATCCCTAGTCGAGGGTGTATCGAGACGGGGCATCGATATACCAGAGTAGACTAGCGTATACCTTCTCGACCCATACAGATGGGCGATGGATGATCACATATCCATTGGTGTTTGACATCAGAGATGATATACGGGTGCTCAGTAGAGACTGGGTACACTGGACGGACTCGCCGAGAACTCCCAGATGGTATTATACCTCACGTCAGATGGCAGTTCTCTGGTGACACTGGTACAGAGTAGTCTGTTGACCCAAGATCGTCATAGAGTCTTGTGTGGTTCCTACTGTGCTTTGATTTCCATCTTACCACGTCCAAGAGGGCATGCAAAACGGTGGTTTTTGGGTACAGTCCCGAGTCACATGGAGGCAATGAGCGATAGGAGGGGATTCGTCTCTCCCGGTATAAGGGGTTGATGTTGCGCTGTGTTCGATTGGCTATAACAGGAAATCCCTGGCCAGGGTTGCTTAGATTTACTGGTAAGTGTTACCAGTAGTTTCTCAAACGGTTATAGACCTCATATCGACACGACTTATTGAGCTATTGGGGTCTGACGTTTACCACCCCTAGGCAAGATATGCGACATATCAGACGAACAGACCGGACTGTACGGTAGTGTTACTGGTCGGATTCGCTGGAGTGTGAGCGGGCTTGCTCGTCGATCTTCAGATCGCTCAATACCCGGGTGGCCGTTACGTTTAGCAGACCGCTTGCGGCTTGTGGGTGTTTGATATGATCATCATCTGCTGCCGGCGTATTGACGAGTCTTTAGAGTCCTACACAGAGGTTTCCTGGCTCAAGCTAAACGAAATAGGAGCGCATATGAGATATGTGCGGGACCGAGAATAATACGGTATGTGATACTGTATTCGATTCTCTCGATGTGACATTGATCGGTTATATGCGATATAGCCGGGTTATCGGATCAAGTGTTGATTCGATAAGATGTTACTAATGGTACCAGTCGGTTATGTGCGTCATGACCGGATCGTTAAATCAAGCGTTGATTTAATGATTTAATGCATAATTGTATATTTGATATATTACTTTGCATTAACTAGTATCGGTTCACTTTAAAATGGATTTTCTCACTCGAGTGTGCGCATTATATATGCGATATGATTTTGTGCACATGATTGTATCATGTTTGATGATGCATGCTAAATTGGTTAAGTGTAAAGATTAAACTATGGTTGTGAATGGTTAGGGTTATGTTTTCTTTTTCATTTATTTATTTATTAGTTATTCATTTGGAAAAGAAAATTAAAAGCAAAAAAGGGAAAATGGTTGCTATTTTGTTTTGTTCATGAATCTTCATGAAGCTTTGACTTAGTTAACCATTTTGTCTCATGCTTAACCCTAACCACTCCACTAACCCTAGTTCACTCTCTACAACTAACCATGGTCATGTTATGATAAGAATGAGTTTCTTTTCTAATTAAATTAATTCTTATCATAATACTTATCTTCTTCTTGCTCTTCTACTTCTTCATTTTCTTCTTTGAAGAAAAGCTTGACCATCAATGGCAACTTGATGAAATGAGTGAGAAATCCAATTCTAAAGTCTACCCACTTCCTATTTCTTCATCCTCTACCTCTTGCCAAGTAGTAGAGTGTGTTTTCTTCACAAGTTTCATGACTTGGTGAAGTGAGAGCTTGATCTTGCGATGCTTCGACGTAGATCATCTTCGGCATGGACATCGACGACCTAGCTTGCCCATTCTCCGACGAAGCCGACGCTAGAGCCCGGATTTGATTTGGACAGCGGAGAGGACCTCCTTACGGAGCCATGGAGGTGGAGCACCTGATCTACAAAGGTTGTATTTCCGTATCTCTTAGTTAATTGTTAACTAGTTAGCTTTTTCGCCTATTTTTCTAGCAAACGATCCGTAGTCGGGTCTCTCGGCACCCGTAAAATTTTATATTGGCATGTTCGATGCCTTGTGAGACCTCATTAGGGTGCCTAGGAACCCTATAGTGGTATCAGAGCCTAGCTAGAGCCTTAGGCGAAGTCTAGACGGAATTAGAACTCCGATCGACCCGAAACCCCGACAAGAAAATGCTCTCTGGACATTTCTGTAAAACGTGGTTTTTTGTCAATTAAAAATGCTTAAAAAATTCAGTAATGAAATACAAGAATTACTGTGCAAAACGTTTCCCATGAACAGTGCAAACAGCCGCGGAAACGCGGCAGAAGCCTGCTTCTGCGGCGCTTCCGCGGCAAGTTGGTGCGTCAGCCCTTGGTTTTTCCACAGTAATTCCTGATAAATTCTTCTGAGTTTTCTGGGAATTTTAAATTGATTCCAGAGTTTTAATTTCTGGGTTGGATTGGGGACTCGATGAATCGATCGGATTTTTAACTTTGTCTATGTGGCTTTCCGGATAAATTTTAGAATATGTTTAAAAGTTCGACCGGATATAAATACCCAATTTTTCCCCTGTCGGGAAATTTCCAAGTGTTGGATTTTTCCGAAGTTTAACGACGTTCTAAGTAGTGCAAGTAACACGATGGACCCTCTAGAAGACAACAAACCTTAACTCGATTATGTGACCGTCTTGAACTGCCCTTTGAACCTTCGGGTTTGGGGCAGTACGGCGTGCCACATGTGAGGCGTTGGCTTGACCCTTCTACGGCTGGACCGTTGGTACTGAGGCACGAACTGAATGTTGTTAGACTTATTTCATGTGTTGATCTGTATTGGGAAAACTTGGGTGTTCGATTGTTCGATCGAAAAGTTTAGCATTTTCTATTTATCTGGAATGTGATACAATAATTGGAATTCACAATAGTTATGAGATAACTAAATGAATGTTATAAACATAGCAGTTTAGTCTCACTTGATCGGTTGCCACGGAATTTTGATGTGATCAAAAGTCCGTCGCAATCACGTAGCGTACGCGGATACTCGCCGGGTAAACTTAATAGACAGCTTCACTCCATAGCCCCGACCAAGTGACTGTAGGAGAACCCCGTCGCCGAAAGCATCCGTTCGGGTGCTCGCGGTGGCGATGTTCCGCCTTGGTACACTTCGTCGACGGTATCGAGGGTGCAGCCGTCTACTAAAGTTTACGACGAGCATTCGATCAGGATGTCGGGAATCCTGTTGAATTGCCCGACTTGATATTGAAAAGAGTTTTCGATTTTGAGACTAAAATGCGTGGTTTATAATTGTTAGGCATGCGATGTCTAAGAAATTCATTTGGTCAGGCATGCGATGTCTGAGGTGGTTGCGGATTCCAACTGTTGTAGTTTTACACTTTCTTTTCTGTGACCGTAAGTGTAATATGTGATATCGCCGGTTTCGTTGCTATATGTCAACGACAATTGGGATGCGCATATTTACTTACGTTGATGACATGTGATGTTATGTGTTGCTGGATATGTTATATTGGATCGTCGTGTTTGAATAGCCGGGGGTTTTTATGTGAGATGCGTGTTTTTCATTTTCATTCATGTAAAAACTTGTATGTAATATTCTTTTATTTGGGGCACTTCCAGGTTGCGGAAGTTGTCACCCTTTGTATATTATTTACTTTTCCGCACTAGGATAGACCCAAGGAGGGGAGCACAAGTAACCGGGTTCTGGAGTCCAGTGGGAGACCAACTCGAGGAGTCGAGTCCGGGTCTCCTAACTCCAGAGTTGGTAGGGCTGCTTGCCGCTCTCGTAGGGGTCTAGGGGTGTGGGTTTGGCTATTCATCACGACCGTGGAATCCGTGTTTTATACTGGCTCGTATTGAAAACACGGACGTCCTAGTATATCCAATATTTCATATGTTTCTTCTGCTGCGATATCTGTGATGTGATCATGTGATGTTCTGTGATAGATACAGTATATAGTATATATGATATATTATATAGGCGTTACTTATGTTTTACACCCGTGCTAGCCCTGCCCCGCTCTGTCGTTAGTTACCTAACCTAACGGTGCACGAGGGGACATCGAGGCGAATGCGGATGGCATAAGTGTACGTCGTATTTATCTGTGATGTTTAGGTATTTATATGATGGGACTTCATTAATGTGATTAATGAAATAAAAGAAACCTAAGATGTTGTAGAATCGAATTTCAAAATAAAACAGGTAGCTACAGTTCTTGCTTTGCACAGCGGTATATGTGATATATCCTGCACCTTATTCGATGAGGAAAGGACCGAGATCCCTTCACCGGGAGTGACTCCTTTAGCAATAACTGGCAGATGCTACACACTCGGTTTGTCTTTTGATTGCTTTTAAGAGTTTTTTCTTTGCACAGAGGTATATGTGATATATCCTGCACCTTATTCGACGAGGAAAGGACCGACGATCCCTTCACCGGGAGTGACTCCTTTAGCAAAACTAGAAAAGCCTCAAAAACACTCCATTTTAAAAATCATTTGATTCTACAACGATATCAAGTTCATTACGCAATAGGTTTTCATAAAAACCTGTCGTAGCCCTCCGTCATTTCAGATAAGTGCTGTTTAGTATTCGTGTTGCGTTTGTTGACCTCCGTCAAGGCGCAGTGTGCGGTAGCTAACCAGTATTTATCTGCTTATGCATATGATGCAGATTGAGTTAGGGTAGTCGTACGGCCTTGTTGACCTCCGTCAAGGGTCGTGCGGGTGGGTTTAATTCGATCAAGAAATGACGGGTTGAACTTGACTAGTAGCCTATGGTTTGTTGACCTCCGTCAAGGTCATAGGGTGCTAGGGGCAAAATATTATCGGGAATTTCAAGTGTTGAAATTTGCAATGAGATTGCATACCTTCTATGAGATAGTTGGATCCCGATACCCGCTGCGAGTAAGAGTTACTCCTGGAAGAGTTTTATACATTACAATTAGCCGATCAAGTAGGTGTCTAGAAAGGTGTCAACGGGGTTACGCCTCTGGGAAAACGAGGTTTACATTAATTAGGTTCGTGCGAAAGCACGGGGGACCTCCCTCAAAGTACCGACACTGGCCTGGCTGAAAGATTGGCGAACTTGTAGTGTGTAATTAATCCCGGCTAGTCTTTCCTTTTAGGGTTTGAAGGAAGATTTGATAAAAAGCAGTGGGAGCCATCCTGATTAGATAAAATAATAACCAATCTATTCTTGCAAGAGCGCACGCTGAGTGTTTTCTTCTCTCTCTCTCCAGGTAGAGACCATATCAAGATAATAATACGGAATATTGACCGAACCCGCTTGTTATACTGAGCTGGGGAACTTTGGTCCCGCTCCAACTTATAATTGTTATAAGACAGAGCAGGAAATTGGGGAATACCAGATTTCCCATGCCGCCCAAACGAGGAGAATGCATGATGATGCATCATCTTCGGGTGTGTTCATTATACAGGACTGTTTCTCAGTATCCTTTACGTCCTGGGTATGTGATACCAGATCAGGATCCCATATATGTAATTTGTTACATAGGGCTACAGACAGGTAGAGAACTGAGAACGGGTGATAAGTTTCATGAGGCAGAAAACGGGGCAAGAGTTGCAGCCAAGTCTGTTGGTCACTGTCACCCTGTATTGCCAATACATTGATTCTGAACTAATGTTATTAGATACCGAACCTGATATACAAAATTATATCAGTCTCTTTAGTAGTAAAGAAATGATAAAATTTTGTATTGTTGGATAATGTTTTGAACATTTCCTATATCAAAAGTTGATCGGTTCAGGCACGTTATCTAAAAGCATTGATGTTCTAAATCAAACTACAGTTCTTAGTATATGGAACACACACGAGAGGAAGAGTTCAGAATTGAACGATTCCTTCTTGAGGTATTGTAGACTAGGTCAGATCAATGTGACCTGACTAGCTAGAGTTACATAAAGATGCATATTTAAATTAGTTTGAACTTACATCTTGTGAAACTCGCCAGTCATGTCACAAAGATAAAATGACCATAGCTCCGTTTAATGGAAACAGAGAAAGAGTTAGCAAACTCTTGGGATAATACATGTTGATGTATGTAAGGTCCCCTGTCTATACATGCCAGGTCCGGTTCTTTGTACTTCATTACATTCTCTGATAATCTCTCAAGATTCAGACATATGTTCCTGTTGAAACACAAGTCCGAACCTTTTGAGATATTCATAGAATATAAGTAAGAAGTAGAGAACCGAAATACGGGTATAAGTATTATGTCCTTTGATGAGATCAAGGAGGAGAATACTTGAGCACGGAATTCCAGGACTATTCTTAAGGAGAATGAGATTCTCTCTCAGCATTACTCCTCCGTATACACCATAGCACGATGGTATATCGGGACGGAGCTGATACACCCTATTTGATATGGTGTGCTCTATGATGAGTAATACTGAGTTACCTTTTTCCTTTTAGGGAGTTATGCACTTGAGAAGCTGCATACCTATTGAATAGGGTTCAAATCAAATCAGTTGCCTACCATTTCATATGTGATATGGAATGGGAAGAACCCATGTCTTAAGTTAGTTAAGATTTGGAGTTGTCCGGCCTATGTCTGAAAGCAAAATCCGGACTAGCTCGAGGCAAAGTCTGTTATGTAGAACTGGAAATGTTCCAGCCATACAAACTGCAACTGATGATTTGATAGAACCAAAGGATTCAGTAAATTCCAACGAACCTCAGCCTCTCCGCCGATCTAGTAGGGTTCCTCACCCACCTGAGAGATACTTCGGTTTCTCTATGACAGTGGGAGCGAGGATTGCATCATGAGATGATGACCCAACTAGTTTCGAGCTGGCCATCGAGAGTAAGACTCTGTAAGAATGGCTGGATGCTTAGCGATCTGAGATGGAATCCTTATACACCAACAAAGTATGGACTTTGATTGCTATATCTGAAGGGTTAAATCCCCATCAGGAGCAAGTATATCTTGAGAAGATTACTTGGTGTACATGGAAAAGTTGAGACTTTCAAAGCTAGACTTGTTAAAAGTTTGCATCATTGACCAGGTACGGATAATGATGAAACCTTTTCAAGTAGCTACGCTTAAGTCCATCCAGATCCTACTTGCCACGACTACATACCATGACTACGATATCTGGTGGTTGGGTGTCATGACAGCCTTTCTAAATGATGTTTAGAAGAGAGTGTCTGTAAGTACACAGCCAGAGGGCTTCGTAGACAGTGGGAGCAGCGGAAACGTGTGCAAGATGTTTTATATGATAAAGCAGGCATCGCGGAGTTGGAACGTCTGTTTTGATGTAATAGTCAAACAGTTTGACATCATCAAAATGGTAGATGAACCTTGTATATACAAAAAGGTAGTAGGGAGTATGGTAATGATCCTCATAGAGTACGTGGATGACATACTCTTGATAGGGAAGGAGTTTCCTATGCTACGCTCGATCAATCTCCGCTTATCACTAGGATTCTCCACATAGGATCAAAGTGATACCTACTAAATCCTGGATTTTGGATCTATGAGATAGATCTAATTGGATGTTAGGATTCTCACTAGTTGTAGTGAGAAGGTATCAATCGACCCTGGGGAGAATCACTGGAATGGTTCCAGGGTGATAAAGACGACTGAGTATCAGTCACAGACATTGTCTTTACCCTCAGTAAAGGGACGGTATGTTGGAAGAGTTCCAAACAAAATACCGTAACATACTAGACGATAAAGGCAGGATACATCGCTACTTAAGATGCTACCAAAGAGGCAGTCTGGGCGTATATTGGTTCATGAGATGAACTTAGTTCCTCCCATTGTGTGACAATGGAGTTGTGGCTTATGCCAAGGAACGCCCGTCCCATCAGTGATCCAGACATATTCTAAGGCAGTATCACTTGATCATGGAGATGATTGATCTCCAGGGTGATCGAGGTTTGGAGAGTAGACTCAGAGGACAACACAGCGGATCCACTCACAAAGGCCTGTTCCCAGAGAGAGACTTTTATGGGATGGTTGAGTATGAGATACTACAACCACTGCTATCAGATGGCCCTAGTGCAAGTGGGAGATTGTTAGTTATATGTATGCCCTAGAGGCCATTACTGTACATAGGATGTATATTGTAGTGGATGCTGGGACGTATATAGGAAGGACTTTCTTGCTCGACATGATAGTATGCTATCTGGTTGAACTTTACCTTAACGTGTATACTGATTGTCTCTCTGTTACATGTTGGTAAAGCCCTTAGGATCTGTACTTGACTACCTGGACTATGATGCGGATCATACTAGTGGGGACATGGTAGTCCATAAGTACATCCTTCAAAGTCCCTAGTCGAGGGTGTATCGAGACGGGGCATCGATATACCAGAGTAGACTAGCGTATACCTTCTCGACCCATACAGATGGGCGATGGATGATCCCATATCCATTGGTGTTTGACATCAGAGATGATATACGGGTGCTCAGTAGAGACTGGGTACACTGGACGGACTCGCCGAGAACTCCTAGATGGTATTATACCTCACGTCAGATGGCAGTTCTCTGGTGACACTGGTACAGAGTAGTCTGTTGACCCGAGATCGTCATAGAGTCTTGTGTGGTTCCCACTGTGCTTTGATTTCCATCTTACCACGTCCAAGAGGGCGTGCAAAACGGTGGTTTTTGGGTACAGTCCCGAGTCACATGGAGGCAATGAGCGATAGGAGGGGATTCGTCTCTCCCGGTATAGGGGGTTGATGTTGCGCTGTGTTCGATTGGCAATAACAGGAAATCCCTGGCCAGGGTTGCTGAGATTTACTGGTAAGTGTTACCAGTAGTTTCTCAAACGGTTATAGACCTCATATCGACACGACTTATTGAGCTATTGGGGTCTGACGTTTACCACCCCTAGGCAAGATATGCGACATATCAGACGAACAGACCGGACTGTACGGTAGTGTTACTGGTCGGATTCGCTGGAGTGTGAGCGGGCTTGCTCGTCGATCTTCAGATCGCTCAATACCCGGGTGGCCGTTACGTTTAGCAGACCGCTTGCGGCTTGTGGGTGTTTGATATGATCATCATCTGCTGCCGGCGTATTGACGAGTCTTTAGAGTCCTACACAGAGGTTTCCTGGCTCAAGCGAAACGAAATAGGAGCGCATATGAGATATGTGCGGGACCGAGAATAATACGGTATGTGATACTGTATTCGATTCTCGCGATGTGACAATGATCGGTTATATGCGATATAGCCGGGTTATCGGATCAAGTGTTGATTCGATAAGATGTTACTAATGGTACCAGTCGGTTATGTGCGTCATGACCGGATCGTTAAATCAAGCGTTGATTTAATGATTTAATGCATAATTGTATATTTGATATATTACTTTGCATTAACTAGTATCGGTTCACTTTAAAATGGATTTTCTCACTCGAGTGTGCGCATTATATATGCGATATGATTTTGTGCACATGATTGTATCATGTTTGATGATGCATGCTAAATTGGTTAAGTGTAAAGATTAAACTATGGTTGTGAATGGTTAGGGTTATGTTTTCTTTTTCATTTATTTATTTATTAGTTATTCATTTGGAAAAGAAAATTAAAAAGGGAAAATGGTTGCTATTTTGTTTTGTTCATGAATCTTCATGAAGCTTTGACTTAGTTAACCATTTTTTCTCATGCTTAACCCTAACCACTCCACTAACCCTAGTTCACTCTCTACAACTAACCATGGTCATGTTATGATAAGAATGAGTTTCTTTTCTAATTAAATTAATTCTTATCATAATAGTTATCTTCTTCTTGCTCTTCTTCTTCTTCATTTTCTTCTTTGAAGAAAAGCTTGACCATCAATGGCAACTTGATGAAATGAGTGAGAAATCCAATTCTAAAGTCTACCCACTTCCTATTTCTTCATCCTCTACCTCTTGCAAAGTAGTAGAGTGTGTTTTCTTCACAAGTTTCATGACTTGGTGAAGTGAGAGCTTGATCTTGCGATGCTTCGACGTAGATCATCTTCGGCATGGACATCGACGACCTAGCTTGCCCATTCTCCGACGAAGCCGACGCTAGAGCCCGGATTTGATTTGGACAGCGGAGAGGACCTCCTTGCGGAGCCGTGGAGGTGAAGCACCGGATCTACAAAGGTTGTATTTCCGTATCTCTTAGTTAATTGTTAACTAGTTAGCTTTTTCGCCTAGTTTTCTAGCAAACGATCCGTAGTCGGGTCTCTCGGCACCCGTAAAATTTTATATTGGCATGTTCGATGCCTTGTGAGACCTCATTAGGGTGCCTAGGAACCCTACATTTCAAGACGTGTGTAAGTGCGTATAGTAGGGTATCAACGTTCAAATGTTTGGTTTCCAGAATAGGAACTATTTTTCAGACTTATTTTTATCCTCAGATTAGTGACTTCTCATCTTACTAACCCTCGGGACAACGGCTCATAACTACTTATTACTAGTTCGTTTAAGAAAACTTCTAACTTTATAGGTTTTCTTAAATTTTTCACATCTTTTGATGTAATTTTTCACTATCTAATCTTTTATTATAAATTAAATATTAATTTTTTTTAATTTTTTAATTTTTTTTATGTTTTGTACTTATGCAAAGTGATATGCAAAGTGATGCGTAAATAAGCAAAACCTCCCCCAAACCTATTTACAACAGTGTCCTCACTGTCGCCATCTGTTAAATCTTGAGAAACCTGTAGACTTGGGAGGAAATTTATTAACGGGGTCAATAATATATGAACATGAAAATCTCCCCAAATTTATTCTTTTCACTCACCTCCATTCTAAAGATGATACAGTATTTTTCAAGACATGGAGGTGAGACGGAGGAATTTTATTCAAGATAAAGAGGCTCCTGTAAAAACCGGAGCTCCTCCGTGGGGTCAGTGGAAAAATACGGTTTTAATCTATGTCCATTTACTTTGAAAATTATACCGTTTTCAATATTTTCAACCTCAACTGCCACGTGCGGGTATACATACCGCACAACAAAAGGTCATTTCCACCGAGATCGTAGCTTACCCGCATGGAGATGGAGACGTGAATCGTAAACAAGGACTTGTTGATCAGGTGTAAAAGTTTTTCTCAAAATATTTTTATCGTGAAATACCTTAGTTCGGTTCTTTACAATTACAGCATTATCGTAAGCTTCATCGCGGAGTTCGCTTAGCTTATTTAATTGCAGCTTCCGAAAGTTGAAGGCCTGATTTAAGTCAAAGTTTAGTTCTTTAATAGCCCACATTGCTTTGTGTTCAATCTCGACCGGTAAGTGACAAGCTTTACCAAACACTAGACGCTATGGAGACATACCTAGATCGGTTTTATATGCAGTTTGGAATGCCCATAGAGCACACGTCAATTTGGTTGACCAATCTTTTCGATTTTTAGAAACAGTTTTCTCTAAAATTTGTTTGATTTGTCTGTTGGAAATCTTAGCTTGCCCGCTTGTTTGGGGATGATAGGGTGTGGAAAGTTTGTGGTTGATTGCATATTTCCGCATCAAAGTCTCGAAAGACCGATTACAGAAATGTATCCCGTTATCGCTAATGATAGCGCGTGGGTGTCCAAATAGCGAAAAGATATTTTCTTGTAAGAACTTAATGACAACCTTTTTGTCATTAGCGCGAAAAGGAATAGCTTCCACCCATTTCGAGACGTAATCAACCGCAAGCAATATGTATAAATTCCCAAAGGAGTTAGGAAAATGACCCATAATGTCAATACCCCACATGTCGAAAATTTCAACCACTAAGATGGGTTGAAGTGGCATCTCATTGCTCCGGGAAATCCAACCCATATGTTGACACTGTGCACGGGTTTTGCAATGATCAAATACATCTTTGAATAAAGTAGGCTAATAAAAACCGTATTGCAAAACCTTTTCCGCCGCCTTTCGAGGACCAAAATGACCCCGCCTGCCTGATCATGACAAAAAGATAAAACACTCTTGAATTCATCATTAGGGACACATCTGCGAATGATCTGGTCAGCACAATACTTAAACAGATAGGGTTCATCCTAGTAAAAGTGTTTTACTTAAGATAGAAATCGTTGTTTGTCCTGTTTCGACCATTCGCGGGGAATAAGCCCCGTAGCAAGATAATTCATAGTATCCCCGAACCAAGGTTCGTCGGATACATTCAAGAGTTGTTCGTCTGGAAAAGAATCCTTGATCGGCAGGGTCATAGGTGAAGAAGAGATACACGACAGATGGTCGGCTACTACGTTTTCACATCTTTTTTTATCTTTAATAACAAGATCAAATTGTTGTAATAGAAGGATCCAACGTATTAACCTACCTTTAGCATCCTTCTTCGCCAAAAGATGTTTCAAGGCGGAGTGGTCAGTGCACACAACAATAGGTGAGCCAATCAAGTAAGGCCTGAATTTTTCTAATGCGAATACAACTGCCAAGAATTCCTTTTCGGTAGTTGTATAATTAATTTGAGAATCATTCTGGGTCTTGCTTGCATAATAAATCACGTGTGGCATCTTTTCTATGTGTTATCCTAAGACTGCACCAACGGCAAAATCTGATGCATCACACATAAGCTCAAACGGGTGGTTCCAATCTAGAGATGATAGAATGGGGGCTTTAGTGAGAGAGTTTTTAAGTGAGTCAAATGCTGCCTCACAATCCGAGTCAAAATGAAAGGTTGTGTCCTTGGCCAAGAGAAGAGTTAAAGGTCTAGCAATTTTGCTAGAATCCTTAATGAATCTACTGTAAAGCCTGCATGGCCAAGAAAGGATCGTATATCCTTGACGCATTTGTGATGAGGAAGATTTTGAATGACATATATTTTAACTTTTTCAACCTCAATGCCTTTTCGTGAAATCACATGTCCAAGCACAATTCCTTCTTGGACTATGAAATGGCATTTTTCCCAATTCAAGCTTAAGTTCTTCTCTTTACAACGAGTAAGAACTGGGTCAAGATGAGATAGGCAGTCATCAAAAGAATCTCCGAATATCGAGAAATCATCCATGAAAATCTCCAGAAAATTCTCAACCATGTCCGAGAATATCCCCATTATACACCGCTGAAATGTAGCGGGAGCATTGCATAACCCAAAAGGCATGCGTCTATAAGAAAAAGTACCAAAAGGACAAGTAAATGTGGTTTTGTCTTGATCCTTTTTGGCAATAGGGACCTGGTTATAGCCAGAGTATCCATCCATGAAGCAGTAATATTCATATCCAGCTAAGCGTTCCAGCATCTGGTCAATAAAAGGTAGAGGAAAGTGGTCTTTCCTCGTTGCTGCATTGAGTTTTCTATAATCAATACATACGCGCCACCCAGTTTGAGCGCGTGTCTGGATTAATTCATTAGCCTCATTTGTTATGACCGTGATGCCAGATTTCTTAGGGACTACATGAATTGGACTTACCCATTGGCTATCGGAGTTGGGTAAATGATACCAACGTCAAGGCATTTCACGATTTCTTTTTTCACCGCATCCTTCTTGACGGGGTTTAACTGTCTCTGTGGTTCTTGGGTTGGTTTGGCTTCATCCATCAGATGTATATGATGTTCAACTATTAAGGGACTAATCCCTTTGTTGTCAGCCATAGTCCAACAAAACGCCTGCCTATTAGATCCCAATACTGTCAAAAGCGCATTCTCTTGCTCTGAGGCTAGAGAAACGGATATGATCATAGGTAAAGACTCATTCTCACCTAAATATGCATATTTAAGATGAGATGGTAAAAGATTGAGATCTAATTCTGGCAGAGAAACTATATAAGGTGGGGGTCATCAATTGATATTCAGATTCATAAAGAAGCTCGTAGCCTGCATAGGATACAGACTCGGAAGGTGAAAAGTCACAAAGTTCAGACTCAAGAGTGGAAAGATTGTCCTCACTAAGATGTGCAAGATCAAACATTGATGTGCTAGTGTCGTCAAGATATTCAAAACAAAGTTCATCAACTTTGCAACTTTCGGGAGCAATCTCGTCGACAGAACAGACGTCAAGTATGTGAGCAGAAGGTTCAGACGGCTGACTTCCAATTTTATAGATGTTCAGTTCAATTGTAATTTTTCCAAAAGATAGGTTCATAGAACCGTTTCGACAGTTAATGACAGCATTGGAAGTGGCAAGGAATTGTCCACCCAAAATCACCGGAATTTGGTTCTGTAGGTTTGCTACAGGTTGTGTATCGAGAACAATAAAGTCCATAGGGAATATGAATTCCCTGACTTTTTTCAACACATCCTCCAGTTCACTCCTAGGTTTGGTGATTGAACGGTCTACCATTTGGAGAGTGCAATGAGCCGGTTTCAACTCTCCAATCCCTAACTGCTCGTAAACAGAACATGGAAGCAGGTTAACACTTGCGCCAAGGTCAAGTAAAGCTCGGTTAATGTTTTTACTTCCAATAGAAATCGATATTGTAGGATATCCTGGGTCCTTACGTTTCTTTGGTAACTGTGGAGTAAAAGCAGTGCTAACATTATTTGTCATGAAGACCTTTTTGGGCACTTAAGTCTTCCTCTTCCTAGTGCACAAGTCTTTGAGAATTTTCGCATAAGACGGAACTTGTTAGATAGCATCTAGGAGAGGGATATTGATGTTAACCTGTTTAAACATTTCCATAATCTTCTCCATATGTGAACTCGTTTTGTTTCCCCTTAACCGATTCGGATAAGGAGCTTTAACAATAATAGCTGGGTCCAACATAGGAGAAGGACGTGTGTGTGGAACTGATCCTAGAATAGCAGTGGGGATCCTCTTTGGTGGACTAGAAGAGGTATGCTGAAGGTTCGAGCCTTGAGGAAAACGAAGAATAAGCTCGCAAGAAGGTGATGGGGTAGACAAAGTAGGATTAGAAGTAGAAGTGGATGTGGAAGGAAAAGTGGTAGTGAAAGCCGGGGTGTTATTGATTAATTCATCATGATTATCAATCTTTTCACCGACTTGATTATTCAGCACTCTTTCAGATCTCAACGTTTTAATGGCATTCACATTATAGTGTTGTGCATGCCCAGGATTCGGTAAGGGTTGAGACGGAAGTTTTCCTTTCTCTCTCGCACTCATCTTGGCATTTAATCGTGCAATTTGTGCTTCCATCGATTTTATACTCTCAGCTTGGGAGGCGGAGTTTTTCTTTATATCATCGACAGAAGACTTAACCTCAGCCGAAACTTGCATGAAATTTTTCAGAATCAAATTCGTGGTTTGTGCGAGTGAAGAGGAGTCATCAGTACCGGTGAACAGCAAAGGATTATATGGTGCAGGTGTGTTGACCGGATTTTGAAAGTTTTGTGATTGGTAGAAGTGCTGACTTATTTGAAGTGGTTTCTGTTGTGGTGGAGGACCCTTTTGGAAATTGTTTTGATTTGGAACTGTGTTTTGATTTTGTTGTTGGTTCCAAGCAAATTTAGGGTGATTCCTCCAACCCTGATTATAAGTGGAAGAATACGGATCGTTTCTAGGTCTTTGTTGGAAAGCAGCATTGGTATGCTCTTGACCTTGAAACGGAGAATTCAATGGACATTCTTCTTTAAGATATGATGAATCAGAACAGCATCCACAGACAGTTTTGGAGAGTGACATCTGATTTAGGGAGGCTGCTAAAAATTTGTGTTCCATAGCTTCTTATTTCTTTTGCATTGCTTCTATTTCAGCTCTAACTCCTATGGAAACATCAAGTTGATGAATGCCACCCCTAGACGATGACTGGTTTACACTCTCCCACTGTAAAGTTCTTTCAGCGAAATCTTCTAAATATCTCCAGGCTTCACCATCATCTTTATTCATGAAGCTGTCTTGACACATGGATTCAACGGTCTGTTTTGTTGTAGGATTAATGCCCTCATATATGATTCTGCACAGATCCCATCTAAGAATTCCGTGATGAGGACATTGAACTAACAGATCCTTGAAGCATTCAAAACACTTCGAAAATGGTTCATTTGGAAGCTGGGTAAATTGATTTATTTTGCTACGGGCTCAAGCTGTTTTATGATTAGGGTAAAATTTCTTTAGGAAAGCTGTTATGAATTCTCCCCATTTTGAAATAGAATGTGTAGTTGTGTTATAGAGCCGCTTCTCGGCTATATCGCACAAAGTGAATGGGAGAAGACATAAACACATAGCATCCACAGAAAGCTGTGAAGTACCCATCATAGCGCATACATTTTCAAATTTGGTAATAAAGACATATGTGTCTTCACACTCGAGACCGTAATATTTTGGTAGAAGATTGATGTATTGTGGTTTGATTTCGAAATTGCCCCCATTGGCTGGTGGAATGGTGAGACAGGTCGAAAGAGGACCTCGCATAGGGTAACATCTCTCTTGGAGAGAGATGCGGAGCGGATTCTTCGGACCTGTGGACGGTGGCAGAGTAGTGTTAAAGAAGTTCGATGGAGATCCATCCATAGAAGTGGGTGTGGTAGTGGGTGAAGAAAAAGTAGACGTAGAAATACCGACTTCAGAGTCGATAGGAGGAACGCGGACAAGACGGGCACTAGAATCCCGTGTCCAGCCGAGCATGCATTAAATGGTTTAGCACAAGTGGCAGCATTAAGTGATAATTAAGGAAAAATGAGCTGGTGTTTGGTCTGAAAAAAATACTAATTTTGTTTTGAAAAATTCGCACAAACAATGCACAAGCAACCCTAAATCTAGTGGTCATCTAGGTCAAGGCACTAAACCGCTCCTAAACTTCCAGAAGACAAGTCGTAAGATAGATCCTCTACTGCCTATTTGCCCCTTCTATGGCCAGGTAAGTGCCAACTAAGTGGGAGGTTCTCCACTACGTAAGTAGTGGGCCTAATTAAGTAACCACTTGCCTTAGACACACTTTCCTTAGACACCACAAAAGAAACACGAATAAGCAATAGATTACCCATGACCTCCTTCTGTCCTAATTGAGCGCGATGGTCCTTAGAGTCATGTCTAGATATTTTTTAGTTAATGAGGGTGATGCGGATGCAAGTTTGTGATTTTTGGGCTTAGGAAGGGTAATGAAATCCCCACCTAATCTTAATTTGGTCTTTTTCCCCTTAATTTCCGTGTTAAAATATGCAAACAACCAAGATCAAACACGCAACAATTTTCTTTATGCGGCGCTGCGAATTTTTGCAAAGAATCTTGCAGAAATTGGTTATTGGACAGAGCAGGGAGGTGATAAGAAAGTATAGATGTTACCACAGAGAAATGGAGCTATGATTCCTCAATATCACCGCGGATCCACCGTGCAAACCTGCATAATGTCGCGGTTCCACGGTCTTTTGAATCGTTTCCTGTAAAAAAATTTATGCAAATGCTCCTATTGCCTCATTGGACTTCCTGAGATGATCTAAATATTTTTCCTCTTGCTCCAATGATTCCAGATTCTCTTGCAGCAATTCACAACAAATTGTTAAGCACTTGTTGCGAATTTTGATCTAAAAATTCTGATGTAATAATAAATTTTTCAGCTCTATTAACAAAAAACGAACAAATTAGCACACGATCTCTGGAAACGGCGCCATTTAGTTAATCATCTTCGCGTGTATGGAAAAGTTTTAATCACAACCAAAGAAATTTATACGGCAATCAATAATGGTGTCTATTGTTGTTTCGCTAGCGAGAGCGGATCGTCCACTGAGAAAGTGTGAATTTGTTTGAAATCGTTTTATTTGAGTTGAAAAGAAAAGATAAAAGAAAATGATTCAATATTTATGAGATTTTAGTTTCAAGAACATAAAGAAATAGATCTAAAATCAAGAATTAATAAAGATCAAGAAAATGTCAAAACCAATCGAATTATCAAGATTTGTAAAGTAGCTTGTAGGAATCGATCAAATTGATAGTGATGATGAATACTAATGATTACGAATTCTTCTCTATTGAGGATTTGTTGCTAGATCGATGACGAACAACGAGATTTAGGGATCTATTGAAGAAACTAGGGTTTCTCCTTCACCATTCATTGTCCTTTCATTGATTATCATTCAAATTCTAGCCTCTAGAAAATTAAATCACCGATCGTTGATCTCTAATTTGGAGCGAAAACATTCAAGAAAGCGATCTCGCTCAAATTAGGTCTTCGATGATTCAATTTCATAAAGTTTACAAAACTTATAAGACTTAAGAATCGTTTAATAATTTCATCATCATCATCTACCTCTTCTAATCGTTTAATAATTTCATCATCATCATCTACCTCTTCTCTCAATTCCACTACAAGCGGAGATTTCACTCACACATCATGAAAAAGTAAAGAATCAAGAATCGATAAATTTTCATAATGCAAGAATGTAAAGAAAAGAAAGATTTATAATTTTCACCTTTATTAATCGACAATTAGGTACACATTCACTCAATTCGAGGTTACAAGATTTGAGGAGGTAACTAGATCCGCCGAAATTTGCTTCGCATCGATCTTCTTGAGTTGTCGATCGTTGTGGATCTCTAGCTCGGATGATAATCGGCGTTGCTTCAAAGGGTCGTTTATGGCTTGCTTGATTCGCTTCTCGATGGATCTTGATTTGGCTTTGAATTTGGATTTGGGTTAGGGTTTTGGATCACAAGTTGTGTCACTCAACTTGTACAAATTTGGCTCAATATTCAACAACTAATTGTGTAACCCCTGAAACCCTAGATCTAGATCCCATTTTATAGTTTTTCCTTTATCTTCTCCTAGAAGTTTGGTTGTTATGAGGCTTGGATAGGAAGTTAGGTAGGTACTAAGCTTACACTAGAAGATTGGCTGTTTTAGAGTAGCTTCTGGAGATTTCTAGGGACTTTGAAGCGACTTGAAGAAGCTTGGTCGTTAAAAGGAGACCTCTGCAAAAAGTTCCCACCGCCGACGAGTTAGATCGGCCGCGGATCCGCGGGAGATTGTCCTGACTCGGCCGCGGATCCACGAACATATAGTGGAATCAGTGCTTCAAATCTTCTGGGTATTCTGGTGTTGGCTTTAGGGTTGTTTCCTGATGTCTGGAATCTTATAGTTCTTTCTAGTTTACTGCCAGATCTCAAGTCTTGGACTTGCTGCAATTTATCAGCACTTTTGTGATTCCAGTTCTTTAACCTGGAGAATTTTCTGCACACAATCTTGAGACAAGTGTTTAAATATACAAAGATCATGCGAGTAATAATAAACACACAATTTCTCTCATAATGCCGGTTATAATTTATAACACATGTTATTTGATATTTCGCAGACGAATTGCTAATATGTGCTATATTTATACCAAACACGTTTAGATGATTAGAAAAAGTAGGGAAATTGATGTGTTAAGAATGCAATATTTTCGACTAATCACTTGAGGTTCTGAAATTTCTTCCACTTCTATTGCGCTCCTGCTTGTTTCTTTTTCTAAAAACTGTTGTTCTAGAAAATGGGCATTACGAGAAACAAAAACCTTTTGTTCCTCTGCGTAATAGAAAAAATACCCCTTGGAGTTCTTTGGATATCCCACAAACTTACATTGTACTGAGCGTGCCTCGAGTTTGTCCAAATGCTGCTTTATAACAAAAGCTGGACATCCCCATATCTTGAGATACTGAAGATATGGTTTCTTCCCACTCCACATCTGATATGGTGTGATAAGCACAGTTTTGGTAGGAACCCTGTTCAAAAGATATGCAGCTGATTCTAGCGTATAGCCCCAGAAAGATCGCGGTAACTCAACATTACTTATCATAGAACGCGCCATATCCAATAGGGTTCTGTTCCGTCTCTCCGATACACCGTTGTGTTGTGGAGTGTTTGGAGGAGTAAGCTGAGAGAGAATTCCATTCTCTTTTAGGTAACTCAGGAACTCGGCACTCAAGTATTCACCACCTCGATCAGATCTCAGTGTCTTGATACTTTTGCCGGTTTGTTTTTCTACTTCATTCTTATATTCTCGGAATTTCTCAAAGACTCGGATTTTTGTTTCATTAAGAAAATATATACATACCTAGAGAAATCATCCGTAAAAGTAATGAAATATGAAAAACCGCTTCTAGCATGTATAGACATTGGACCACATACATCGCTGTGTATGAGTCCTAAGAGCTCGCTCGCTCTTACTCTATGTCCAGTGAATAGAGTCTTTGTCATCTTTCCTTTGAGACATGATTGACAAGTGGCATAAGATTGATATTCGAATGGATCCAAATATCCTTCTCTATGTAACTTAGTTAACCTTTTCTCGTTGATATGACCCAGTCTACAATGCCATAAGAAAGCCTGATTTATATCCGGAGACTTTCTTTTAAGTGTGTTCTGGACATTGAAAATCTGCAATTGGTTTAACACATATATACCGTTATCTAGTGTATCGGACCTAATCAAACCATGATTAAGGTGGATGTTAACAACATCGCTTACAAACGTGATCATAACCTTCTTTTGATAACAACGATACTGATATGATATTACGCGTTAAACTAGGTACACAAAAACATTTGCGCAAAACCAAAATATGTCAACTCGTCAATCCAAGGTGATAATCCCCTACGGACACAGTATCCGCGATCGCTCCGTTAGCAACCTGGAGGGTCATATCACCAACCTTCAGTACTTTACGGCTTCTCAGTGCCTATAATAAATTGCATATATGCGATCCTGATCCGGTATCCAATACCCAGGAAGTAGAGTTGATTGACAGACAATTTTCAATTACAAACACACCTGAAGCCGAACCCACAACTTGCGTTGGGTCCTGGTTCTTGGCATTCCAAGCTTTGCAATCCTTCTTCCAATGGCCTTTCCTACGACAGTGGAAGCACTCGTCCTTTGCTACTACCGACACCGCAACTTTTGCCTTTCTTTTGACTCCCACCTTACCAACACCACCTCTCGGTTTGGTAGCGGCCTTCTTCTTCCTTCCTTTGGCCCTTGCCTTGGACCTGGAAGAGGAAGCACCACGAACAAATATAGCGGGTGTTTCCCTTGCTTTCTGCAAGGTGCCCTCTGCACTCCTCAACATATTAAGGAGTTCTGGAAGTTCAACTTCTTTACATTGAATATTGAAATTCAAGATAAACTGGGTGTAGGTTAAAGGAAGGGACTGGAGAACCAAGTCTGTATACAGCTCGTTCTCTAATGTTATCCCGAGGTCCACGAGCTCCTCAATGTAGCCAATCATCTTAAGGACATGTTCCCCTACAAATGATCCGACGGCCAGCCTCGACTGAAACAAGTTCTTCGAAGTCTCGTATCTAGATATTCAAGATTGCTCTCCATACAGTTCCTTGGTGTGGAGAAATATGGATTCAAGGTCCATATTCTCGTGCCTCCTCTGATGTTCATTATCCATAGAGGCAAGCACGATGCATTTGGCCTTCGCGCAGTCAATCTCCCAGGTCTTATGGATTTCCTTATCCGTGATACTATATTCTGGACCTGGGACGGCAGAGGACTTAGCAGTAAGGACATATCCCAATTTGTCATAAGTGATTGCCATCTTGACATTCCTGAACCAATCTTCATAGTTTGGCCCTGTCAAAATATTTTTATCTAATAATAACTTAAGGCCCGTCATGTTCTTGGTCGCTACAATTAGGAGAGAGAGAAGAAAACACTTTAGCATGATGCTCTTGGAAGTTTAGAGTGGTTTTTAGTTTATCTAAACAGGATGGCTCCCACTGTTTCTCGAATCCTTCCTCAAACCATAAAAGAAGAACAAGTCAGGACTATTCTCACCGTACAATACTTTCTTAACCGTTCAGCCAGGCAAGTTTCGGTACTTCGAGTGAGGTTTTACGACGCTTTCGCGAAGTTCCTTAATTAAATAACCTCTTTTCCTTGGGGCGTAACCCCGCTGACACCATTCTCGACACCTACTTGGTTTATAGCATTGATCGTTAAGTGAAAAAATCTCCCGATGAGTAGCATATACTCACAGTAGGATCGGGATCCAAATATCATCGTGTGATAAAGTTGAAGGAATCCTACCAAAATTATCACACTCCAAATGGTATGCAACTTTAGCAAGTTTCAGTTTCTTTAGAAACTCCCGATATTGATTTTTGCCCTATTCTCTTATGACTTTGACGTTGGCCAGAATATCATAAGTCACATGTCATGTTCTACCCATCATTATCTTGTTAATTTGAACCTACCTATACATATCCCTGTGTTGGCCAAATGGCAGTATGACTGTCCCAAACCAACTCATCTATCTATGCAACAGATGAATACCCAGCAGCTACCAAACACTATGCCTTGGCGTTGGTCAAAATACATAGCTTGAATACTACTGAATACCCAAATGAAATGACGGAGGGCTACGAATGGTTTTGGAGAAACCGTGAACGTAGTGAACTTGATATAATCGAAGGAACCTGATAGCTTTTTAAAAAGGAGTGGTTTAAGCTCCGCAATTAAAAATCTGTTGTTTTAAAATAACCGAGTGGTTTCTTTTAAATTGTTCCAACGATTAAATTTTGGTTTATTTTCTTTGCATTAATATAATGTGTCCCATTAATTAACCTATTATTGCAGAAAACAACGAAAATACAACGTTCTCTTATGCCATCCGCATTCGCCACTGGGCCCCGTCATTCACCCGTTAGGTTACTTAACTAACGATAGAGCGGGGGCTGGGCTAGCGCGGATGCATAACATAAGCAACGCCTACTAGATATCAAATATAGATATTGTACATTCGTCAGACACAATAATAGGCATTCCAGATCACAGATGAACATATTTGATATTCTAGGAATCCGCATTCTCTTTGAGCCTGCAATGAAAGACGGATTACATAGTTACGATGAATAGCGAACCCTACCCTAGACCCCTACGGGTACGGCAAACTACTCGTCAAGTACCCGAAGTGAAGTTGTCTCCCTCAATTACGTGAGTAGGCCACTAAGCACTTCAAAATACCCGGTAGTTTGTGCACCCCACCTTGGGTCTATCCTAGGAGCAGAAAACAGTAAATGAAATAATACAACGGTGGCTACAATCTCAACCCAGATGTGCCCCGCAAAATAATATTACATCATATTACAATTTACATCGAATGAAAGAATATAAAAACTCATCTCACACCCGGCTAATCATCACGACAATCCAACAAGTTCATATACAAAAACCAATATAACCATTACAGAAATATGTAACCCCCAACTAACCGACATACTAGCAATTAGCAGAGGTTTACGAACACATAAAACAAAACTTGAAACATTAAACAACTTCAAACTGCGACTTCGAAACACCCGATATTTGCCACAGTAAAGAATTTTCAGTAAAATCAAAATTGGCAAAAATAAACAACTCCTGAAACCCAAGAACTAAGTGACAAAGAAACACAAAAAAAATCAAGGCAATTCCCCCACATGAGGTCGAGCTCGCCGGAAACCCTAGCTTTGTCGCCGGCTCGATTTTCGCGGAATTGTCTTGTTTTTGTTTGGTGTTCTTTTCACTGTTCAAATAGCACTCTGTACTTGTTTAAATAATTTTCAGAGCAGGTTTGAAAATCGACAGAAACATACATCTTGGGTTCGTTGTTTTCATGTCGTTTCGGTTTCGTAGTTTAACTTGTTGTTTAAACTGTTATCTATGGTTTAACTAGGCTCTGATACCACTGTAAGTTGACGTTACACACCTCACTAGATGCGGGGAGGCAGAATAAGTAAAAACCATCATTTTAAACAAGGTAACATCAACTAAGCATAAGGATCTTTGCTAAACCATATCTAACACAACTAACTAGAGGTAATATCTACTCGGTAAGAAGATTATACCTAAAGTTCCAAGTCCTTCTTCTCCTCTCGCTGTCCTTCTTCACCACTTGGGCTCCTTTGGAGTGGAAAGGATGGCACCTCCTTGTCAGCTCCTCGATGTAATAGAAAATCCACCCGAGAGTTCCTACTACAAGCTTTAACCTCTAACTTAAGGTAACTAAGTGACTTAGAGTGCTAATCTATGTGACCTAGAGAATATAGAGATGGATTAAGGATTGATTAGTCTTACTAACCCTAGGGTTCTCAACTCATGAGATGATTAGGGTTAGAATGAAGAAGAGAGAGCTTGAGGAGAGAAATGTTTTGTGATAATGAATTGAACCTTAGTCACAATGAATATTATGAAGCATAAAAATATCTTGCTCAAATATCTTGCACAAATATCATCCATGCTTCATTTAATTCTTGAGATGAATCAACTCATGAGTCATAGCGCAATTGATGATAACAACACCTCATCTCCTCCACCTCATTTAGTTTAATTTACAAATGAATTAAAACTAAATGAGTCACCTTTCTTCTAGAAGCTTCCCGACTAATTACGAGAATGCCCCTCCCATCCGTATTTACGAAAAACAAGGATATACTGAGACTGCATAAATTCAATAATCTAGTATTAGAATCTGGCTTAAACCAAAGCCCGCTAGTATAATCTGTCCGAATATCATATGTGCACAAATACACGTATATGTCCGAACCCTGTCGTAAAACCATATGACCTCTATATCGTTTCGCCCGAAGCAGGGAAACCCTCTGTGTGGGAATCTAAAGACTCGACACTACACTGGCAGTGGGTTTAACCATAGGCCGCAAGCGGTACTAGCTGTTCGTAACGGTCCCTAGGTAGATGTCGAAAAGAAGGCCGATGAGGAAACCCATCCGAACTCCTATTGAGCCTGATGTGACAATCTCTGTACAGTCCGGTCTATTCGTCTAGGACTATCGCATATCGGGCCTAGGGGGCAGCAAGCGTCAGTCCCCTAATAGCGGTATAAGTCGTGTCCGAGTGAAGCCCATTATACCTTGAGAAACTACTGGAACACCTACCAGTAAATCTCGTCTGCCCTGGCCAGGGACCTTGCGTAATGACTCTCCAAACACAGCGCGATATCAACCCCCAATACCGGGAGAGACGAATCCTATCTAACCGCCACTGCCTCCAAGTGCTTCGGGATTGCAACCAACTGCTACCTGTTTGCACGACTCAGTCGAGCCGTGGTAGGGTAGCAATCAAATAACAGTGGGAACACACTCTAGGCGAAGAAGCAGTGTCAAGTCAACAGACTATGATGTACTCATATCACCTGGGAACTGTTAACTGACAACGGGTATAATACCAACTAACAGTTCCATGCGAGTCCTGTCCGGTGTAAGCATAACCCAACGAGCACCTGCATACTATCTCCAGTACAACGTACTAATGGCTGTGGGACAGACCATCTCCTCTGCTCGGACGAGAAGCGTATACACTAGTCTACTCCGGAGAATCGATGCCCTGTCTCGATAATCCTATGACTAGGGACCTGAAAAAGGTGTTAGTGTATATGCCCTAGAGGCCATTACTGTATCATACTAGTTTGTATATTACTTAATGGATGCTTGGGATATTCACCTTGTATATACAATCTTGCTCAAAATAGTAGTATGCTACTTGGTTTGTTTCTACTTCAATGTGTACATGTGTTTATTTTTGTATATCGCCTATACACATTAGTAGAGCCCTTAGGATCTTTGCTTGATTACCAGCGATGTGATGGCCGTCACACTAGTGGGGCTGGGTAATCTATAAGCACATCCTTATGCAGGTCCCTGGTCGCAGGACTATCGAGACAGGGCATCGATACTCCGGAGTAGACCAGCGCATGCGCTTCTCATCCCAGTGTGGGAGACGGTCTGTCCCACAGCCGTCAGTACGTCGTACTTGAGATAGTATGCGGGTGCTCGTTAGGTTACGGGTACACTGGACAGGACTCGTCGGGAACTGACTAGTTGGTATTATACCTATCGTCAGTTATCAGTTCCCAGGTGACATGAGTACAGCTTAGTCCGCTGACTTGACACTGTCACTCCGCCTCGAGTGTGTTCCCACTGTACTTTGATCACTACCCTACCACGGCTCAAAGGAGTCGTGCAAACAGGTAGTGGTTGGGTGCAGTCCCGAAGCACTTGGAGGCAGTGACGGTTAGACAGGATTCGTCTCTCCCGGTATTGAGGGTTGACATCGCGCTGTGTCTAGGAGAGCCATTACACGAGTAGTCCCTGGCCAGGGCAATCGAGATATACTGGTAGGTTTCCAGTGTTATCTCAGGGTGTTTTGGGCTTCGCTCCGGCACGACTTGTACCGCTATTGGGGGACTGACGTTTACCGCCCCCTAGGCCCGCCATGCGATGTATCAGACGAACAGACCGGACTGTACGGAGAATGTCACACTCAGTCTCAGTAGGAGTTCAGATGGGTTTCGCCTCGTCGGTCTTCTTGTCGGCACTACCTGGGGACCGTTACGCACAGCTAGTGCCGCTTGCGGTCTGTGGTTAAACCCACTGCCAGCGTAGTGTCGAGTCTTTAGAGTCCCACACAGAAAGCTTTTCGCCTTTAGGCAAAAGAGTAGAGGTCGCATGGTATTGCGACAGGTCGCATGGTTTTGCGACAGGGTTCGGTCACATCCGTGCACTTGTGCGCGTACAGTGTCCGGACAGTTTACACTAGCGGGCTTTGGTTTAAGCCAGATCCTAGTGTACTTTATGGGATTGGATTTATCCAGTTTGCATTCGTGTTCCTCGGAACGCGGATGCGGGTGTGTATGCACAGTTGACAGGGAGGCACAGACAGCGGATTCTCATTAGGGTTGTTGACAGTTGACCGTTGACTTTTTGACTTTTTGCTCAACCCTAATGAGAATATGTTATGTGATTAACTATTATATTAATTAAGTATTATGGTGACTTGGTTGTTGACTTTTGTTGACTTTGTTGACTTGTTGACTTTTGTTGACTTGTTGACTTTGTTGACCGGTTGACTAGGCTTGACTAGTTGACCATCATGATAACCATGGCTATCATTTCATGCCAAAGACTTTTACTTGCTTGCTCATTTAGTAAAATGAGTGCATGACATGATAAGGTTATGGTTGCTTCAACCATCACATAAGACTTTTATTGATATGATGAGTTATGATTACATTGGATTATGAGAGGGTGAGAGACAAAAGAGAGCCTCATTCTTTCTTGCTCATTCTCTCTCTTGTTCTTGAGCTCTCCTCTTGCTCTCACCCTCAACCTCTTGCTCCCTCTCTTGATCTATGGTTCTCTTGTCTCATGAGTTGAGAATCAAGAACCATAGATAAAATCCCATTCTATTTTCTCTCTACTCATTCTAGTTCACTAGGTTTAGCAAACCAAGTGAACTAGTTTCTTCAAAGAACGAAGAAGGAGCTAAAGGTTGGAGCTTTCAAGTGGATCTATCTTCGGCGTACGGAGACGACGAGAAGGAGCCATCGGACCACCATCGGAGCTTGAAGAGAAGGAGTTCAAGACAAGCTAGGTATAACCCCCTAACCGAGTAGCTAGAATCTCTTAGTTAAGATGTTAGATAGATGTTTAACCAAGATCCGGGTTATAGGTCCATGTTACCATCTTTAAGAAAATCGTTTTTTACCAAATTCCGCATTCCCGAAAGTACCGGGAGAGGTAGCATGGACTTACAGTGGTATCAGAGCCTAATTAAACTCTATCTAACATGTTAGCAAGTAACTAGAAGATCGATCAACGAAAAAGACCCGAAACGAACCCCGGAATTTTAAACTTTCTGTCGATTTTAAAAGTGCTGGAAAACTTTTTTGAAAAACACCAAAAATCGACTCAGGCTTTTTTAAAGATACTGCAAAAATTTGGGCCGCTGAAACGATCAAAGCGCCGCGCTTCCGTGGCGGGAGCACGCTCCCGCCGCGGAAACGCGGCCGAGTTGACTCGTTCAACGGTTTTCTTTTCTGCAGTTTGGTCATTGGGGAATTTTGGGATTTTTAGAATATATATTTTCAACCCAGATTTTCCAGAACGAAAATTTTATTTTGGGGTCCCGAAAATCCGTATTTTTGATCGAACTTCTAAAAGACTTGAGCTAACGGGTTTTCTGTAATGTGATATTTGTATTGAACGTCTACTAATCGCTATATGTCGATTAGTGGGGGTTATACAAATCTGTGATCTGTAATGTGCTGGAATGTGTATATAAATATGTTGGATTGTCGCGGGTGAATAGCCCGAGGTTGTGAGACGAGAGTTTTCTTTTCTTTCAATTTTTGTAAATTTGTAAATTGATGTAATAATTATTTGTATGGCCGCACAACCGGGTCGGGGTTGTAGCCATCATTGTATAATTTCTTTTTACTGTTTTTGCTCCTAGGATAGACCCATGGAGGGGGTGCACAAACTACCGGGTATGCCGAAGTGTCGAGTGGCCTACTCATGGAGATGAGGGAGGTTACTACGCTTCGGGTACTTGGCGGGTAGTTTGCCGCACCCGTAGGGGTCTTGGGTGGGGTATTGGCTATTCACCGCGACCGTGTTATCTGTTTTTGTTACAGGCTCGTACAAATTACAGATTGCTAGTATATCCAATGTATTTATCTGTGATCTGAAATGTTTATCATTGCAGTATATCTATATATGATATTATTTAGGCGTTGCTTATGTTTTACAGACGCGCTAGCCCAGCCCCCGCTCTGTCGTTAGTTAAGTAACCTAACGGGTAATGACGGGGCCCAGTGGCGAATGCGAATGGCATAAGCGTACGTCATATTTTGGTTATTTTCTGCAATGGTAGGATTAAATGATGGGACGCATTAAAAGAACTAATGCAAGAATATCACGCATTAAAAGAACTAATGCAAGATAATAAACCAAGTTAAAGTCGTTGGAACACTTTCGAAAAACCACTCGGTTCTTTTCAAAAACAACTTTTAAATGCGGAGCTTGAGCCACTCCTTTTAAAAGCTATCTCGTTCCATCGACCAAATCAAGTTCACTACGTTCACGGTTTTGCCAAAACCATTCGTAGCCCTCCGTCGTTTCGTATGAATATTCAATAGTATTCAAGCTGTGTTTGTTGACCTTCGTCAAGGCATAGTGATTGGTAGCTATTGGGTATTCATATGTAGCATAGATAGATGCGTTGGTTTGGGACATTCGCATTACCTTGTTGACCTTCGTCAAGGGTATATACGGGTGGATTCAAATTAACCTGGATAATGACGGGCAGAACTTGACATGTGACTTATGATTTGTTGACCTTCGTCAAGGTCATAAGAGCATGGGGCAAAAATCCACATCGGGAGTTTCATAAGTACTGAAACTTGCTAGATTTGCATACCATTTGGAGTGTGATGATTCTGGTAGGATTCCTTCAGTTTCGTCACGCAATGATATTTGGATCCCGATCCTACTGTGAGTATATGCTACTCCTCGGGAAATTTCTCACTTAACGATCAATGCTATAAACCTAGTAGGTGCCTAGAAAGGTGTTAGCGGGGCTACGCCCCCAGGGAAAAGAGGTTCTTTAATTAAGGAACTTCGCGAAAGCGTTGGAAAACCTCCCTCGAAGTACCGACACCGGCCTGGCTGAACGGTTAAGCAAGTATTGTGCGGTGGGATTGATCCCGGCTAATTCTTCCTTTATGGTTTGAGGAGGGATTCGAGAAACAGTGGGACCCATCCTGTTTAGACAAACTAAAAACCACTCTAAACTTGCAGAGCATCATGCTGAGTGTTTCTTCTTCTCTCTCCTAATTGCAGCGACCAAATCAACATGACTGGACTTAAGTTACTCCTAGATAAAAACAAACTGACAGGGCCAAACTACAAAGATTGGCTCAGGAATGTCAAGATAGCAATCACTTATGACAAGCTGGGGTATCTTCTTACCACCAAAGCTCCCCCTGTCCCTGGTCCAACTTCCAGCGTCGCGGATAAGGAAATCCGCAAGACTTGGGAGATTGATAGCGCGAAGGCCAAATGCCTCCTGCTTGCCTCGATGGACAACGAACATCGGAGGAGGCATGAGAATATGGACATGGAATCCATATTGCTTCATACAAAAGAACTGTATGGAGAGCAATCTCGTATCGCAAGATACGAAGCGTCGAAAAAGTTATTTTCGACAAGAATGGCCGTCGGATCATCAGTAGCCGAGCACGTGCTAAAGATGATCGGCTATATTGAGGAGCTCGCTGACCTAGGGATCACATTGGAGAGTGAGCTATATACGGATATAGTTCTCCAGTCCCTTCCTTCCACTTACGCCCAGTTCATACTGAACTTCAACCTACAAGAAAAAGAGGTTGAACTTTCAGAGCTCCTCAACATGCTGAGGAGCGCAGAGGGCACCCTACAGAAAGGTAGGGATACATCCACTTTGTTTGTAGGAGGATCATCTTCTTCTAGGTCCAAGGCGAAAGCCAAGGGAAAGAAGAAGAAGGCCCCCGCCAAACCAAGGGGCGGTGTTAGTAAAGTGGATACGAAGGGAAAAGCAAAAGCAACAAAGATAGCGGGGAAGCTTGTGGACAAGGAAGAATGCTTCTATTGTCATAAGAAAGGACACTGGAAGAATGATTGCAGGGCCTGGAAGGCCAGAACACAGGAATTGAAGCAGGTTGCAGCTTCAGCTTCAGGTGTGTATGTTATTGAAAATTGTCTTTCAATAAACTCTACTTCCTGGGTATTGGATACCGGATCAGGATCTCATATCTGTAATTCTTTGCAGGCGTTGAGAAACCGTAGGGTTTTGAAGGCAGGTGACATGACCCTCAAAGTTGCGAACGGAGCTAGCATGGATGCTAAAGCCGTGGGGGACTATCACCTGGGAATGTCAGATGGACATGTTTTGGTTTTGCGTAATTGCTTTTTTGTACCCAACGCAACTTGTAATATCATTTCTGTATCTTTAGTTTCTAAAGAAGGTTATGAATTTGCGTTTGTAAGTAATGTTGTAAACATTCACCTTAATCAAGTTTTGATTGGGTCAGGTACATTGAGTAATGGTATATACGTGTTAAACCAACCACAGATTTTCAACGTCCAGAATACACACAAAAGAAAGTCTCCGGAAATGAATAAGATTTTCTTATGGCATTGTAGATTGGGTCACATCAATGAGAGAAGGTTGACTAAGTTACATACAGAAGGATATTTGAATGCGTTCGAATATCAATCGTATGCCACTTGTCAATCTTGTCTCAAAGGAAAGATGACAAAGACTCCGTTTACTGGACAAGGAGTAAGAGCGAGCGAGCTCTTGGGACTCGTACGCAGTGACGTGTGCGGTCTAATGTCTACACATGCCCGAAGCGGACATTCTTACTTCATTACTTTTACGGATGACTTCTCAAGGTACGGTTATGTCTTCTTGATGAAACATAAGTCCGAGGCCTTTGGAAAATTCCAGGAGTATAAGAATGAAGTAGAGAAACAGACCGGCAAAAGTATTAAGATTCTAAGATCGGATCGAGGTGGAGAATACTTAAGTTCCGAATTCCTGAATTACTTAAAAGAGAATGGTATTCTCTCTCAACTTACTCCTCCATACACTCCGCAACATAATGGTGTATCGGAGAGACGGAACCGAACCCTATTGGATATGGTTCGGTCCATGATGAGTAACGCTGAGTTACCGCGATCATTCTGGGGATATGCACTAGAAGCAGCTGCGTATCTCTTGAACAAGGCTCCCACCAAGACTGTGCCTACCACCCCATATGAGATGTGGACTGGGAAGAAACCCTGTCTAAAGTATCTTAAGGTATGGGGATGTCCAGCTTTTGTAAAGAAGCAGCATGCGGACAAGCTTGAGGCACGTTCAGTACAGTGTAAGTTTGTGGGATACCCAAGGAACTCCAGGGGGTATCTTTTCTATTCCGCTGAGGAACAAAAGGTTTTTGTTTCTCAGCATGCCCGCTTCTTGGAAACTGAGTTTTTGGAAACCCAGATAAGTGGGAGCACAATAGAACTGGAAGAAGTTCCAGAACCACAGACTGTTACTGAAAGCTTAGTGGAACCAGAGGGTTCAACAGAACAGGACATTCCTGCGCCACTCCGCAGGAGTAGTAGGCAGTCTCATCCGCCCGAGAGATACTACGGTTTTCTCATAGACGGGGATAGAGAGGATTGCATCATAGATTATGATGAGCCTACTAGCTTCCAGCAGGCCGTTCAGAGCGTTGACTCAGTGAAATGGCTGGATGCAATGCGGACCGAAATGGAGTCCATGTACACCAACAAGGTATGGACGTTGGACATTGCTCCAGACGGGGTAAAACCCGTAGGATGCAAGTGGATCTTCAAAAGGAAGATTGGTGTAGATGGACAGGTTGAGACCTATAAAGCTAGGCTGGTAGCAAAAGGTTTTCGTCAAAGACCTGGCTTGGACTATGACGAAACCTTTTCTCCAGTAGCCATGCTGAAATCCATTTGGATCCTTCTTGCCATTGCTGCCTTCCACGATTATGAGATCTGGCAAATGGACGTAAAAACAGCTTTTCTAAATGGAAATTTAGAGGAGTGTGTCTATATGGACCAACCAGAGGGTTTCATTCAGAGTGGGAGCAGCGGAAAGGTGTGCAAGTTGCTTAAGTCCATCTATGGACTAAAGCAGGCATCGCGGAGTTGGAACATCTGCTTTGATGAGACGGTCAAAGAATTTGGCTTTATCAAAAATCCAGATGAACCATGCATCTATAGTAGATTTGTAGCGAGAACTGTAGTATTCCTCGTTTTATACGTGGATGACATTCTCTTAATAGGAAATGACATTCCTATGCTACAATCTGTCAAGGGGTTCTTGTCACACAGGTTCTCCATGAAAGACCTGGGTGATGCCTCATACATTCTGGGTATCCGGATCTACCGTGACAGATCCAAGAGGATACTAGGACTTTCACAGTCCAGGTACATCGACACCATACTGAAGAGATTCAGTATGGAAGATTCCAAGCGCGGTAACCTACCGGCTTGTCACGGGATCACCCTCTCTAAAGAGATGTCTCCCAAGACTGATTTGGAGAGGGATCGCATGTCTATTATACCCTACGCTTCTGCGGTAGGCTCTATAATGTATGCGAAGTTGTGTACCAGACCGGATGTAGCTTATGCACTGAGTGTGGTAAGCCGGTATCAGTCAAACCCTGGGGAGAAACACTGGATAGCGGTAAAGAACATTCTCAAGTACCTAAGAAGGACTAAGGAGATGTTCTTGGTGTATGGCGGAAAAGACCTCCAGATCGAGGCCTTTGCTGACTCCAGCTTCCAAAGTGACAAGGATGATTCCAAATCCGTGTCGGGCTTTGTCTTTACCCTCAATGGAGGGGCGGTGTGTTGGAAGAGTTCCAAACAAGAAACCGTTGCAGACTCGACGATGGAAGCGGAATACATCGCTGCATCTGATGCCGCAAAAGAAGCTGTCTGGATGAGGAAGTTCTTGAAAGAACTTCAGGTGGTTCCGTCCATTGTTGATCCAATACCTCTGTATTGCGACAACAACGGGGCTATAGCTTTAGCGAAGGAACCCAGGTCCCATCAGAGATCCAGGCACATCTTGAGGCGGTATCACCTGATCAGGGAGATCATGGATCGCCAGGAGATCGAGGTTCGGAGAGTCGCTTCAGAAGATAACAATGCAGATCCATTCACCAAGGCCCTGCCCCAGACTCAGTTCGAGCGGCTGATTGAGATGATAGGTCTTCGATACGCCAGTACATGGCCTTAGTGCAAGTGGGAGATTGTTAGTGTATATGCCCTAGAGGCCATTACTGTATCATACTAGTTTGTATATTACTTAATGGATGCTTGGGATATTCACCTTGTATATACAATCTTGCTCAAAATAGTAGTATGCTACTTGGTTTGTTTCTACTTCAATGTGTACATGTGTTTATTTTTGTATATCGCCTATACACATTAGTAGAGCCCTTAGGATCTTTGCTTGATTACCAGCGATGTGATGGCCGTCACACTAGTGGGGCTGGGTAATCTATAAGCACATCTTTATGCAGATCCCTGGTCGCAGAACTATCGAGACAGGGCATCGATACTCCGGAGTAGACCAGCGCATGCGCTTCTCATCCCAGTGTGGGAGACGGTCTGTCCCACAGCCGTCAGTACGTCGTACTTGAGATAGTATGCGGGTGCTCGTTAGGTTACGGGTACACTGGACAGGACTCGTCGGGAACTGACTAGTTGGTATTATACCTATCGTCAGTTATCAGTTCCCAGGTGACATGAGTACAGCTTAGTCCGCTGACTTGACACTGTCACTCCGCCTCGAGTGTGTTCCCACTGTACTTTGATCACTACCCTACCACGGCTCAAAGGAGTCGTGCAAACAGGTAGTGGTTGGGTGCAGTCCCGAAGCACTTGGAGGCAGTGACGGTTAGACAGGATTCGTCTCTCCCGGTATTGTGGGTTGACATCGCGCTGTGTCTAGGAGAGCCATTACACGAGTAGTCCCTGGCCAGGGCAATCGAGATATACTGGTAGGTTTCCAGTGTTATCTCAGGGTGTTTTGGGCTTCGCTCCGGCACGACTTGTACCGCTATTGGGGGACTGACGTTTACCGCCCCCTAGGCCCGCCATGCGATGTATCAGACGAACAGACCGGACTGTACGGAGAATGTCACACTCAGGCTCAGTAGGAGTTCAGATGGGTTTCGCCTCGTCGGTCTTCTTGTCGGCACTACCTGGGGACCGTTACGCACAGCTAGTGCCGCTTGCGGTCTGTGGTTAAACCCACTGCCAGCGTAGTGTCGAGTCTTTAGAGTCCCACACAGAAAGCTTTTCGCCTTTAGGCAAAAGAGTAGAGGTCGCATGGTATTGCGACAGGTCGCATGGTTTTGCGACAGGGTTCGGTCACATCCGTGCACTTGTGCGCGTACAGTGTCCGGACAGTTTACACTAGCGGGCTTTGGTTTAAGCCAGATCCTAGTGTACCTTATGGGATTGGATTTATCCAGTTTGCATTCGTGTTCCTCGGAACGCGGATGCGGGTGTGTATGCACAGTTGACAGGGAGGCACAGACAGCGGATTCTCATTAGGGTTGTTGACAGTTGACCGTTGATTTTTTGACTTTTTGCTCAACCCTAATGAGAATATGTTATGTGATTAACTATTATATTAATTAAGTATTATGGTGACTTGGTTGTTGACTTTTGTTGACTTTGTTGACTTTTTGACTTTTGTTGACTTGTTGACTTTGTTGACCGGTTGACTAGGCTTGACTAGTTGACCATCATGATAACCATGGCTATCATTTCATGCCAAAGACTTTTACTTGCTTGCTCATTTGAGTAAAATGAGTGCATGACATGATAAGGTTATGGTTGCTTCAACCATCACATAAGACTTTTATTGATATGATGAGTTATGATTACATTGGATTATGAGAGGGTGAGAGACAAAAGAGAGCCTCATTCTTTCTTGCTCATTCTCTCTCTTGTTCTTGAGCTCTCCTCTTGCTCTCACCCTCAACCTCTTGCTCCCTCTCTTGATCTATGGTTCTCTTGTCTCATGAGTTGAGAATCAAGAACCATAGATAAAATCCCATTCTATTTTCTCTCTACTCATTCTAGTTCACTAGGTTTAGCAAACCATGTGAACTAGTTTCTTCAAAGAACGAAGAAGGAGCTAAAGGTTGGAGCTTTCAAGTGGATCTATCTTCGGCGTACGGAGACGACGAGAAGGAGCCATCGGACCACCATCGGAGCTTGAAGAGAAGGAGTTCAAGACAAGCTAGGTATAACCCCCTAACCGAGTAGCTAGAATCTCTTAGTTAGGATGTTAGATAGATGTTTAACCAAGATCCGGGTTATAGGTCCATGTTACCATCTTTAAGAAAATCGTTTTTTACCAAATTCCGCATTCCCGAAAGTACCGGGAGAGGTAGCATGGACTTACAAAAGGATGTGCTTGTAGACTACCCTGCCCCTACTAGTACGACTGCCATCACAATGCTGGCAGTCAAGCAAGATCCTAAGGGCTCTATCAATATGTATTCGTGATATACTAAAAGAAACATATACACATATTAAGATAGATATAAACCAAGTAGCATACTACAATATTGAGCAAGACTGTTAATATAACTGTGAATATCCCAAGCTTCCATTAAGTAATATACAAGCTAGTATGATACAATAATGCCCCCTAGGGCATATACACTAACACAAAGATCTTAAGGGCTCTACTAATATGTATAAGCGATATGCTAAAAGAAACACTTGCACATATTGACGTAGAAACAAACCAAGTAGCATATTACCATTTTGAGCAAGACTGTCAATACAACTGTGAATATCCCAAGCTTCCATTAAGTAATATACAAACCAGTATGATACAATAATGGCCTCTAGGGCATATACACTAACAGTAGTTAAGTAACCTAATGGTGCATGACGGGGCCCCGTGGAGAATGCGGATGGCATAAGCATACATTCTATTTTTGTTTCATTTTTCTGTAATGTTTAGGAAACATTAAATGATAGGACTTCATTAATGAGATTAATGAAAAGAAAGAAACCAAAAGATATTGTAGAATCAAATTTTCAAAAAGGGTAGCTCTAGTTTTTGCTTTGCAAAGTGGTATTCCTTGATGAATATCCAGCATCTCATTCGATGAGGAAAGAGCCGAGATCCCTTCACCGGGAGTGACCTCTTTAGCGAAACTAGCAAATGCTACAACCCACTCGGTTTTGTCTTTTTACTGCTTCTCTAGTTCTTTCTTTGCATAGTGTTATTCATGAATATCCAGCACCTCATTCGATGAGGAAAGAGCCGAGATCCCTTCACCGGGAGTGACCTCTATAGCGAAACTAGCAAAAACCTCAAAAACACTCATTTTTCAAAAACATTAGATTCTACAACGATATCAAGTTCATTACGCTCATAGTTTTCATAAGAACCTGCGTAGCCCTCCATCATTTCAGAAATGTGCTATTTTAGTATTCGTGCTACGGTAGTCTTTCCTCCGTCAAGGCGTAGTGTACGGTAGCTAATTAGAACTTATCTGTAGCAAGAGATGCGATTGGATTAGGGTATTCATACTGTAGGACTACGGTAGCGCCCCGGCCGTCTATCCGAGGCCAAAATGCGGAAACGAAAAATTTTCTCAAACTAGAAACCGGCACCACCGCATCCTAAAACCCCGGATCATAACCATTAACCTATACCTAGCTAACAAGAGAAAGGGTAGAATGCTATACCGAGCGATCCGTGTCCTTCGGTCTTCGCCTCCACTCCGATCTCCTCGCGGAACCTCCGGTCTTCATCTCCTCGTCGGAACGGGCACCACGTCGCCGGGTTCTTTTACGGGCTCCCACCTCAGGACCGAGGCAACTCGGGCATGAATTTGGCGAGTCGACGTGCCCAAGGAATGCTGTAGGCTAGTGTATGATGCTTTGTCTCTTGCGGGTAGTGAAGTTGCCTTTGATGATGGAGAAGAGAGAAAAAGCTTTGGAGGAAAATGGTGCTCTCATTTTTAGCAAGGAATGAGATAAGAAATTGCCACACATAAAAATGAACCTCTCTCACCTTCTAAAGTGGCCGTCCCCTATAACAAAATGGTGGAAGGAAAAGGAAAAAAGAAAACCATGAAGGGAGGTGAGAGTAGTAAAAGCAAAGGGTGACCATAAGCCAAAAGTGATGATAACAATATCATATCAATTTCTAATCCTTTCTAATCTCATTTAATGCAAGAAATGATCACAAGAAAAGCAAAGATGCTTTACCCATCATAAACCCTCATTTCACAAATAACCCCTCCACAAAGGCTAATTTGCGAACTTGCAAATTAGCCCCTCCATCAGAAAAATCCGGCCGTGAAGGAACAAAGGAAAAATGGCCGGAACGGAATGCAAACTGGCAACTTCAGAAAACTGATCCCGTAATAAAATACAGGAAAACCCCTCGACTGCATATACATGCCCGCATTTGTATTCGCACTGAATACAAATGCAAAGAGACAAAATCTACACTGTACAATACTAGGATCTGGCTTAAACCAAAGCCCTCTAGTATTATCAGTATGATCATGATCCGTGCAATACCGTACGTATCTGATCGAACACTGCCATATCTCCATACGGCCTCTACAGCGTTTCGCCCGAAACTTGAGAAACTGGTCAGTGGGGGACTCTAAAGACTCGTCAATACTTTGGCTGTGGATTTAACCACTAGCACGTCAGAGGTATTAGCCTATACGTGACGGGCTACCAGGTATTGACCAAAAGGGACGTCGATGAGCGAACTCATCCTGACACCCTACTTAGCCTGTCAGTGACAATATCCGTACAGTCCGGTCCATTCGTCTATGAGTATCGCATGGCGGGCCTAGGGGGTTGGTAAAAGTCAGACCCCTAAAAGCGGTACAAGTCATGTCGGAGGGTAGCCCAGAACACCCTGAGATACTACTGGAATACCTACCAGTAAATCTCCTGCCTCGGCCGAGGGCTTTGTGTAATGGCTCTCCTAGACACAGCGCGACCTCACCCCCAATACCGGGAGAGACGAACCCCTGCAGATCCGCTCACTGCCTCCATGTAGCTCGGGACTGTACCCAACTAAAACCTATTTGCACGACTCCTTTGAGCCGTGGTAGGGTAGTAATCAAAGCACAGTGGGAACTCATACGAGACAAATGACGATCTCAGGTCGATGAACTAACCTGTACACATGTCACCAGGGAACTGCTATCTGACGTCAGGTATAATACCAACTAGTATGTTCCCGGCGAGTCCTGTCCGGTGTACTCATAACCTAATGAGCACCTGTATACATCTTAGGTGAACCAACTGACACCAGTGGCTTGTGAGACCAGCCACCGCCCCTCGTCGGGGTCTCGGCTGTATACACTAGTCTACTCTGGAGTATCGATGCCCTGTCTCGAAACTCCCACGACTAGGGACCTTTTAAGGATGCGCTTATATGCCCCAGCTCCCACGTATATGATCTCCCTCATACTGCTGGTAGTCAAGCAAGAATCCTAGGGGCTGTATCAACGTGTAATAGCGACTCGCAAGGTCACCTAAAGCAGTACACGATGATACAGGTAAACCAGATAGCATACTATCATCATGAGTAAGACTGTCCTACTGGGATAGGTCCTCCCTCAATCATTGCAATCACGTGCCTGTGATCTAATAATTGACTCTGAGGGAACTACCTCCAACAATCTCTCACTTGCACTCAAGGCTAATTATTGCGATGTCGCATACTCACAGCCCGTGTGATATCGAACACCCAACTCCTCTAATAGTCAGTCTCACAAAGCTCGTTTGCGAAACTATTGCGTTCGAGGAATAGCCTCAGATAGTGGATCCGCTCTGATGGTTCTTTCTATGTCTCTCTTTATCTCAAGTTCGCGGAGAAAGCCATCTCCCGAAATGAGCAATACCTGTCTTAGAGTATGTCTGGATAACTGATGGGACCTAGCTCATAAATGAACTCCAAATCCAAACAACTTAGACTGTATTGTCAACTGAACTTAATCAGTATCTTGTGCCATGCCTCCCTCAGTATCCGCTTGGACCTCCTGTCCAAACTACTGCCCCTCGTCAGAGGGAAAACTATAACTCTGACAGCCACTCTGTCATCCAGGTCACCTTAGAAGCCTGGAATGATAACTGTCTCCGGAAGGAGGATGCCGTTATCATATCCCTAGAACATCCACTTATGTTCTAAAACTGCTTCCGATCGTTTCTCCAGGACTGGATTAATATCCTATGTGGAGAAACCACTGTGTGACAACCAAAGTATAACCGATCGTAGTATAGGAACTTCACTTCCTACTCTGTGTATGTCATCCAAATACTAGGACATCACACCCTATTACCTTCTTAACAGATCCATCCCCTATTTTGATGAAGTCAAACCTATAACTGTCACATCAGAAATAGATGATCTATCTCCCCTATATCTGCTTAAGTCTATAAATAGACATAAGCCACTTGTCCACTATGCTTCCACTGCTCCCACTGACTACGACAACCCTCTTGCAGAGTCAAATACACATGCACTTCCAAAGCCAGTTCAGAACGACGCTATACTCATCCTCCTGCCGGGTCTCACAGTCTGGAACAATAGCAATGGCAAGTCTGGGTAAACAAGAACCTCCCTGCCACCGTCCTTGAAGCTACCGAAGTACCTCTCGGGTGCCTGAGGTTACCCACCATATCTGCTGAGTGGCCAATGGAATGTCAAACCAGATTGAATCTTTAGGTTCTTATCAAATCTTCAGCAATCGTTTGTGGTTCTGGAATCACTTCCAGTTCTACCATACTCCCACTACTGTTTTCTGAAAAAAAATCCATTTTTAATTAAAACTGTGGCAAGTCAAGAACAATATCACTATTGATCTTCTAGATGGTAGAAAGTCAACCCTCGTCATAGCCCGGGTCGACCCACAAACAGCCATTACGGAAACGTGCCTTGAGTTATCCGGAGTCTGGTTTTAAGCATACGCCGGAAAACTCCCTGTACCTTAACAATGTCAAGATATGAACTATTCTATATCCAATACAGAAACAGAGGCACTGATTTAATTGAACCAGATTCAAATCATGCAGCTATCTCCAGTGCATGTCAACTAAATGGAAAGAGGCCGATCAGCGTTACCCAGCTTAGGAATGCTTCCAATTATGAGTAACCTGAAAGGGAAACAAGTTTCTCAAAACTATTAATTGAATACCATACACAAGTATCTACATCTTCGATCACCTTGAAGAATCCCGATACTTGCAATACCTGGTTCTCTACTTTACTCTTATACCTATAACTTCTCAAAACTCAGACCTTGTGTTTCTACGAAACACTTATCTAAGAACTAGAGAAGTCATAAGTAAACCGAATATAGTACGAGGACCAACCCTTCTGTTATAATGGACACTGGACAACATACAATACTCTGTATAAGTCCCTTAAGTCTGATAACTCAATCGCTGTGTGCCGTAGGTTGAAAACTGTACTTATGGTTAAGATGAATTACATCGCTGTTTAATGCTCCTTACCTAACCATCCACTGATATAGGTAAATGTCATAGACATAATTTCAAAAAGGTATATCTCACTCTATAAAAATAGACGTACAGATATATCAATTTGAAATTGGTGCATAACAATAGATATTCAAAACCAAATATTTGCCGTCCGGCAAATAGCCCAGGCGATTTCCTCAAATATCACTAATTACAACGAATTACGATATAATGAGAATGATCACCTAATTCCCAATAACTTACTCCCACTCATCATCTGTAAAACCATACAGATGTGAGAATCAAACCTGGTAAATACATACCCTGGAGCAAGTGCCTAATTGGGAAATCAGTTTTCTTTTAACAGTACAAAGTGAAACTGAAACATGTAAATTTTTCGATGGGGTATCCCGGTATTCCAAGTAATGCCTCTTCCATTATCCAGATTCACAACTGTAACCATATAATTCTTTGCCATATCTCCAAATCTCTTTATATGTCTTCAGTCATTACCTTCTGTACACCGCTTTAGGCCAAATAGTTTTCTTCCTTCCCTACCGTTCGGCACCAGCCTATGGTTTGGAAGAAGACTATCCAATAAGCATAATGGGTGTACTGTCCTAATCCTAGGAGCACTCGCAATACGAGAGAAGGTGAAGATAAAAGACAACTGAATAAAACCTTATTCCTTTTTCTCCTGAACCAGAATCCATCCCCGAACTGGAACAAGTTCCTTTCGAGTTCGTATATAACCATACGATGGAGTATCCAATAAACTGAGGATCTTCATAGTGATACTGAATGTCCTGGAGAAATATAAAGGTGATTTAGGATTACCGAAGAAATACTTGGTTTGGTCGTGAACAGCAGTCGCAATTTACTTTGCCCTCTTACTAATCCCTTGATATGTCTTTACTTAATACCTTCTGTGCACCATCGTTATGCTAATTGGTTTTCTTCATTCCCCACCGTTCGGCACCAGCCTAGGGTTTGGAAGAAGACTATCCAATTTGCGTAATAGGTGTACTATCTCCTAAACCAAGGAGTACTCGCAACCTGAGAGAAGGTAAAAGGAAAAGACAACTGAACAGTCCTATTCGTTTTCTTCAGAACCGGAAACCATCCTCGAATAAATTCCTTCGAGTTCGTATATAACCATACGATGGTTTTGTCCAATGGAAGTGGACGTTCGTAGTAATACGGGGTGTCCTGGAGAAAAGGGTAAAAGTAGGAGTGGCAATGAGGTTTGCAACTCTGACAATCCAAAATCCAGTCTTATAAGAAGGTTCGGTCAACTTGGTCACTGAGTCATAGTCTAGGGTCGGGTCAATGGTCGCTGCCAAAGGGAGAGAGAAAAGAAATACTCAGCGTGCATTCTAACCTAGATCAGAATGGTTATCACTTTATCTAATCAGGAAACCTCCCACTGTAACGTCAAATTCTTCCCCAAACCTGAAAGAAGAATTAGTCGGGATCACCCGAGGAGTAAACCAACTCATCAGTGGGAATCGGGATCCAACTATCATCGCATGATAACGTGACGGATTCCGCTCACGTTATCACACTCCAGAAGGTATGCGCATATCTGGCAAGTTTCAGTTTCTTTAGAAACTCCCGATGTGATTTTCACCCCTAGGACCCAAGTGACCTTGACCGAGCCAACATATCGCAGGATCCTAGACTGCAAAAGTTTCGAGCGCAGGTTGAAGCTGGACTACGAACTGATTTATTGATTCACGAAGATGGTTCGTTGAGGTATGGTAGCCGTTTGTGTGTGCCAAAGGGAGATATTCGTGAAGAGCTTATGAAGGAGGCACACAGCTCAGCTTATTCTGTACATCCTGGGGGCACAAAGATGTACCGAGATATTCGACAGCATTTCTGGTGGGAAGAAATGAAACGGGAGATTGCTCGCTTTGTGGAAAAGTGCTTGGTGTGTCAGCAAGTTAAGGCTGAACATCAAAGGGTTGTTGGTTTATTGCAACCACTTTCGAATCCTCAATGGAAGTGGGAACATATAACCATGGATTTCGTGACGGCTTTACCGCGGAGTCCAAAAGGCAACAATGCTGTATGGGTGATTGTTGATCGATTGACCAAGGCAGCTCACTTTATTCCTTTTCAGGTTGGTCAATCAACAGAGACTTTGGCGGAGCGGTACATGCAGGAGATTGTACGATTGCATGGAGTACCGGTTAGCATCGTGTCCGATCGGGACACTCGGTTCTTATCACACTTTTGGCGGAGTTTACAGGAAAGTTTGGGGACTCGATTGAAGTTTAGCACAGCGTATCATCCTCAAACTGATGGTCAGTCGGAGAGAACAATCTAAACTCTTGAGGATATGTTGAGAGCATGCATGTTGGACTTCAAGGGTTCATGGGAGGATCATCTACATTTGGTGGAGTTTTCTTACAACAACAGTTTTCAGGCAACTATCCAGATGGCTCCATTTGAAGCTTTATATGGTCGTAAATGCCGTTCACCTGTTTATTGGGATGTTGTCGGTGAACGAAGATTATTGGGACCAGATTTGGTTGTGCAGACAGTTGAGAAGGTTAACACTATCAGAAATCATATGAAGGCGGCACAAGACAGACAGAAAAATTGGGCTGATACGTCGAGAAGACCTCTAGAGTTCGCCGTGGGTGATTTGGTATTCTTGAAGATATCACCGACTGGAGGGATGAGTCGTTTTGGATGTCGAGGAAAGCTCAGTCCTCGATTCGTTGGACCCTTTGAGATCTTGGAGCGTGTTGGTGAGGTAGCGTATCGTTTGGCGTTACCGCAGTCCTTGGCGAATGTGCACGATGTGTTTCACGTATCTCAACTCCGTAGGTATGTTCGCGATGAAACGCACGTATTGGATCATTCGGAGTTAACAATACGAGAAGACTTGACTTTTGAGGAGCGACCGATTGAAATCGTGGATCGAAAGGAAAATGTTCTTAAGAACAAGGTGATCCCCTTATGCTTGTTTCTTGGGGTAATCGCTCACATGGAGAGTCCACTTGGGAACGAGAAGATGAAATCCGGCAGAAGTTTCCTCATCTTTTCTTGTAGTCTTTTGTTGTCTATCTTTGTATTCTTGGAATTTCGAGGACGAAATTCTTTTTCTAGTTGGGTATAATGTAACACCCGAGCCCAAGGCTACAGGTTTCTGTTGTCGTATGTTGGCGTATGATATTTATTTCGTTGATCCTACTTGACTGTTGTGACTTATTGTAATTTTTACCCCGGCAATTCATTTCTGCATATAACAATTTAAGACATCTAAAATAAAATTAAAAATATTCATCATAGCCTACTTGACACCCCTAACCTCTGTTGTAGCGTCCGTGCATCGTGTTCTCGTCCCGTTCAGTGAAACGGGCGAGTTTGGAAGGCTACGCGCACGTACATGCGTCCGTCTTGGACGTATGGTTTTTGATTGCAAAACACTTCATTTTAAATTTTGGATCCCGCCTAAAATTTTCTTATTTCAATTTCGAATTTTTGGACACGACCTGGGCGCGATTTGGAAATGTTTTACTTTGCGCCAAAATCCCATTTTCTAATATATTTTAAACCATCATATATTTTAATTTAAGCGTATAAATTTTCCTAAATCTTTTATTAATTTTTCTTAACCTCCCGCAGTTTATCTCAACCAATCAAAACCTCCATTTTCCCGTGGGCCCCACCTCATTTCTCTCCTCTCTATCTCTCTCTCTCCACGTCTCTATCTCTCTCTCTCTCTCTCTCCCTATCATTCTCTCCCTTTCTCCTCTATATATTTCTCTTCTTCGTTTTCTTTTTTCTTTCAGCAACGAGAACTCAACGACGAGAAACCCTACCGCCTCGTCTTCCACCGCCGCAGCCCCATCGCCAACGCCATCAGCGCCGACTTCATCGCCTCCTCGCCCTCGTCGCAGCCACTGCACCTCCTTCCTCCTCTCCCCTCTTTCCCGAGCGCCTGCGTGAGGCCTGCACACCTCCTGCGCCTCATGGGATCGCCGCCGGCGATCTCGATCCGCCTCCCCGACCTCGTACATCCCCTCAGTAAGCTTCTTCCTCTCTCCTCCTCCCTTCTCCTTTCTTTTTCTTCCCTCCTTCTTTTCTGTGCTCATTTTGGTGATCTGCAGGTTTGTCGCAGTCAGTGATGGCCGACCGCCGGAGCTCCGTCGATGTGGTCGACCGTCACCACCCGTCCCACAGACCATTGTGAGCATTCCCTTCTCCATTCTCCTTCCTTTCTTCTTTGTTTTCTTCTCTATTCTTGTTGCAATTCTTGATCGTCGCTGTTTTTGCATCTCGTCGGAATCCAGCCGTGCCGGCGACATGTCCCGACGTTCCAGCATGGTACCCCGACTTGTGTGGCTTCACTGTTCGTCGTTTGGGTTCATTCCGTGAACCGTGCGACCGTCGCGAGTTTTCCCCGCCGACATTTTACGTTCCGTTTTCCCGATCCGCGACCCGTCGAGGCAAGTACCCCTTGCTACATGCTAAACAATATTTACATACATATTAATGACACCCTAAAACCTGCAATTTAACTTTGGTATTATAATTTCCCATTTTTCGTGTTCAAGATTGTTATATATCATTTATCTTTCAAACTTGGAACCTACCTGTTGCAATTGCTGTAGTGAACCTAATAACCACATTTACAGATTTTAATTTCACCTTCACTAATAATGTAGCCTATGGCACTTTATCTATCGTTTTACTACAATCGGACACTCGTGAACATTTAACCTGTATAAACCGTGATTTCATCCGTGGAACCCAGATATATATTTATATCATTGCATCCATGAAGTCTTAACTTGTTAACATGATTAAAACAGCTATAATTGTCTTACTGCATTCTTATAATGTTGAAATCATCTCTGTGACACAATTGATAACTGTATTGCTAATTGAATGAATCTGCCTATTGCTTAATTCATTGCTTAGATCATGTTGTTAACCATGCTTGATTATGTAACTGAGTATGAGCACACCCATGATATTGTTTACACCTTGACCTGACTTGCTACATACATATTGATTGACCCGACATGGTACCGTATACTACTTGAATTGACATGATGTACCATGACCTGACCCGTTACCTGATCTTGTGTCTAATTCCAACAAACCTGACATATAGTCCTCATGGACCGTTCCTGTTGTCTATCCAGACAAACCTGTTTACCTGATCCTGTGTTGGCATTAATTTCTTGATTTTGGGATACCTGACTTGACATACACATATAGCTTGGGGGTATGGGGAAATCAAAGGTGAAGCCTGACTTGTAACTCAACAGTTCGCTACTAGTTCTGATCAGTTTTAGAGGCTAGGCCCGCCTCGTGACGATGCTGCTGACATCGTTGATCTGTACTCCTTTCCTGTTAGTGCCTAGCGGCACGTCTTGGTTTCAGCTCGAGAGTCTTAGACCGTGGTCCCGGGAATGCACGGGATACTATTGAGTTACATCGATGATTCATCAATTTGGTTTCAAAGACTTTAGAACAGAAAACCTGATAGAACAGTTTAGTTTACCCACTGTACACCACCCTGCACTGCCCTGATTCATATTTTGTTACCATTGATTTATTCATGTTTATATTCGCATTGCCTGTTACACTGTTCATATTTTATTACTTGATGACATGACGCGCTGACGTCTGGGTTTTGCATGGCCCAGATTCTGTACCGCTGTTGCAGTCCGAGCAGGAGTACTTCAGCCGACAGGCTGAGCTGTGAGTGTCAGTAGTAGTTAGCTTTTCTTTCCTGCATTTTATTCCTGATGTGAGCCCGCATTATGGGACATACATTCCAGTTATTTTCTATTAGATCTTTCGCTTCCGCATTTTATTATTTTGACTCATGTTATCTTGGATAATGGACATGTTTAGATAGTTTTATTTTGTTCTTGATATCTCTACAACCGTAATGTGACTGTGGATGGATAGTTCCTACCCACAGGTAGCATGGTTGGCTATGTCACGTGCCCATTTTTAGCGTACTCTGGGAAGCGAGGCGTGACACTGCCAAAGAGAGAGAGAAAAGAAACACTCAGCGTGCACTCTAACCTAGATCAGAATGGTTATCACTTTATCTAATCAGGAAACCTCCCACTGTAACGTCAAATTCTTCCCCAAACATGAAAGAAGAATTAGTCAGGATCACCCGAGGAGTAAACCAACACATCAGTGGGAATCGGGATCCAACTATCATCGCATGATAACATGACGGAATCCGCTCACGTTATCACACTCCAGAAGGTATGCGCATATCTGGCAAGTTTCAGTTTCTTTAGAAACTCCCGATGTGATTTTCACCCCTAGGACCCAAGTGACCTTGACTGAGCCAACATATCAAAGGATCCTAGTCAAGTTCAACCCGTCAATATCTTTATTGCATTATACCCACCCGCACGAGTCCTTGACTGAGCTAAAATGACCGTACGACTGTCCTAACCAATCACATATCCATAAGACAGAAAAGCATTATAGAGCAACCGCACACTACGCCTCTGCTGAGCACGACATACGCAGCACGAATACTAAGCAATACTAATCTGAAATGACGGAGGGCTACGGCTGGTTTTTGGCGAAAAACCATTAACGTAATGAACTTGATATCGTTGAAGGAACCGGATAATTTTTTATAAAAATATAGTGGCGAAAACCTTTGCTAAAGAGGTCACTCCTGGTGAAGGGATCTCGGCTCTTTCCCCATAGAATGAGGTGCAGGATATTCCAAATGAATACCACGATGCAAAGCAAAAGTAATCGACTATAGTGAAGTTATTGCCCTGATGAAAACTTCTGTCCAAGGGGTCACTCCCGGTGAAGGGATCTCGGCCCTTGCCTCGCCGACTGAGGTGCTGGATATTCATAACCGAATACCACTGTGCAAAACAAAAGATGACGTCCTTGCAATAACAGCTTTTTGAAAAATGTTCCAACAGCATCAGAATAGGTTTGTTTAACTTGCATTGATCCGAATCAATGCAGTCCCATCAATTGATCACACTAATAAAGAACGAAAATAATGATGTACGTATATGCCATCCGCATTCGCCACTTGTTCCCGTCATCACCCGTTAGGTTACTTAACTAACGACAGAGCAGGGACTGGACTGGCGCGGATGCAAAACATATACAACATCTACTAGTATATATATATATCAATATATAATATTCGATGAAGGCGTGATAAAATACAACATCACAGAAATGTAATAAGCATCACAGAACAATACAGATATCTGGGATCCCAAGATTTCATAGAGCCTCTACTGAAACCCGACGTTCCCCTGGTCGTGTGGATAGCCTGTACAATGAAAACCTAGACCCCTACGAGCGCGGCAAGTTACCCGCCAAAACCTGAAGCGAGGCAGCCCCCTTCAACAATATGAATGGACCACCCAGCACTTCACGGAATCCGGTAACTCGGGCACCCCTCCTAGGTCAACCTGTACCCCTACGAGTGCGGCGAATAGCCCGCCAATTCTAGAGTGAAGCCCCTCCGTTTCAACGCCATGAGATGCGGGCCCGTTGCCCTCTAGAACCCGGCTATCCGTGCACCCCTCCGCGGGGTAATCCTAGTACAGAAAGTAAAATATACATACAACGGGTACATCGACCTCAGCCCGGTCGTGCGCCAAAAGAATAATATACAAACAGGCAGTAACGGCAGTCCACATGTCGGACGCTCGCCCCGCAACATCAAATGCACATAATAAACCAAACTGTGCTAACATTGCTCCCAGGCTATCCCCACGACCATCCGCAACAACACAGCACAACACAGAACATCAACGTGAATGTCGTGTTCGTAAATCCGTCTAAAATGGCTATAGCAGTTAGACTGGATTTACCGATCGAGTGATATTCACGGTCGCATATATAATGTAAATACTATGAACTAACATGTTTAAAATTTTCGATCGATTGAATTTTCCGAAGTGGGCCCCAAGCACAACTGTAGCACTCAGAAACATCTGGGCCCAAAATGAATATTCCAGAAACCCTATTTCCATGTCAATAAACCACTGTAGAAATTTGGTACGGTTTGGCCACAAAACGGTGGCGGTTCCGCGGCCAAAACATGGTTCTGGCCGCTAAACCGCCGCGCTACAGTAACATCAGCGTACCAAATTTTTACAGAATTCATAGAAAACCCTGCACGTAATTTTCCAATGTACCAAATAATTTTTAGAGCAAGGAAAAATTCGACAGAAAGTGCGACATGGAAATGTGGTTTTTGGAAAATCTGATCGATCGAACTTGTAAACACGTTAGAGCAAGCTAGACTAGGTTAATGGCGTGGCTCTGATACCATGTAGGACTACGGTAGCGCCCCGGCCGTCTATCCAAGGCCAAAATGCGGAAACGAAAATTTTTCTCAAACTAGAAACCGGCACCACCGCATCCCAAAACCCCGGATAGTAACCATTAACCTATACCTAGCTAACAAGAGAAAGGGTAGAATGCTATACCGAGCGATCTGTGTCCTTCGATCTTCGCCTCCACTTCGATCTCCTCGCAGAACCTTCGGTCTTCATCTCCTCGTCGGAACGGGCACCACATCGCCGGGTTCTTTTACGGCCTCCCACCTCTGGACCGAGGCAACTCGGGCACGAAGTTGGCGAGCCGACGTGCCCAAGGAATGCTGTAGGCTAGTGTATGATGCTTTGTCTCTTGCGGGTAGTGAATTTGCCTTTGATGATGGAGAAGAGAGAAAAAGCTTTGGAGGAAAATGGTGCTCTCATTTTTAGCAAGGAATGAGATGAGAAATTGCCACACATAAAAATGAACCTCTCTCCCCTTTCTAAAGTGGCCGCCCCCTATAACAACATGGTGGAGGGAAAAGGAAAAAACAAAACCATGAAGGGAGGTGAGTGTAGTAAAAGCAAAGGGTGACCATAAGCCAAAAGTGATGATAACAATATCATATCAATTTCGAATCCTTTCTAATCTCATTTAATGCAAGAAATGATCACAAGAAAAGCAATGATGCTTTACCCATCATAATCCTTCATTTCACAAATAACCCCTCCACAAATGCTAATTTGCGAACTTGCAAATTAGCCCCTCCATCAGAAAAATCCGGCCGTGAAGGAACAAAGGAAAACTGGCGGAACGGAATGCAAACTGGCAACTTCAGAAAACTGATCCCGTAATAAATTACAGGAAAACCCCGTGACTGCATATACATGCCCTTATTTGTATTCCCACTGAATACAAATGCAAAGAGGCAAAATCTACACTGTACAATACTATGATCTGGCTTAAACCAAAGCCCTCTAGTATTATCCGTCCAATCATGATCTGTGCAATACCGCACGTATCTGATCGAACCCTGTCATATCTCCATACGGCCTCTACAGCGTTTTGCCCGAAACTTGAGAAACTGGTCTGTGTGGGACTCTAAAGACTCGTCAATACTTTGGCTGTGGATTTAACCACTAGCACGTCAGAGGTATTAGCCTATACGTGACGGGCTACCAGGTATTGACCAAAAGGGATGTCGATGTGCGAACTCATCCTGACACCCTACTGAGCCAGTCAGTGACAATATCCGTACAGTCCAGTCCGTTCGTCTATGAGTATCGCATGGCGGGCCTAGGGGGTTGGTAAAAGTCAGACCCCCAAAAGCGGTACAAGTCGTGTCGGAGTGTAGCCCAGAACACCCTGAGATACTACTGGAATACCTACCAGTAAATCTTCTGCCTCGGCCGAGGGCTTTGTGTAATGGCTCTCCTAGAAACAGCGCGACCTCACCCTCAATACCGGGAGAGACGAACCCCTGCAGATCCGCTCACTGCCTCCATGTGGCTCGGGACTGTACCCAACTAAAACCCGTTTGCACGACTCCTTTGAGCCGTGGTAGGGTAGTAATCAAAGCACAGTGGGAACTCACACGAGACAAATGACGATCTCAGGTCGATGAACTAACCTGTACACATGTCACCAGGGAACTGCTATCTGACGTCAGGTATAATACCAACTAGCATGTTCCTGGCGAGTCATGTCCGGTGTACTCATAACCTAATGAGCACCTGTATACATCTTAGGTGAACCAACTGACACTAGTGGCTTGTGAGACCGGCCACCGCCCCTCGTCGGGGTCTCGACTGTATACACTAGTCTACTCTGGAGTATCGATGCCCTGTCTCGAAACTCCTACGACTAGGGACCTTTTAAGGATCCGCTTATAGACCCCAGCTCCCACGTATATGATCTCCTTCAAACTGCCGGTGGTCAAGCAAGAATCCTAGGGGCTCTATCAACGTGTAATAGCGACTCGTAAAGTCACCTAAAACAGTACACGATGATAAAGGTAAACCAGATAGCATATTATCATCTTGAGTAAGACTGTCCTACTGGGATAGGTCCTCCCTCAATCATTGCAATCACATGCCTGTGATCCAATAATTGACTCTGAGGGCACTACCTCCAACACGTACGGCATTGTTTGGCCTCTCTCAAGGGTCGTGCGGGTGGGTCTAATTCAATCAAGAAATGAACGGGTTGAACTTGACTAGCGCCCTATGGGTAGTTTGGCCTCCGTCAAGGTCATAGGACGCTAGGGGTAAAAACTATTATCGGGAATTTCAAGTGTTGATATTTGCAATAAGATTGCATACCTTCTATATGATAGTTGGATCCCGATACCCACTGCGAGTAAGAGTTACTTCTTGGAGAGTTTTGCACTTTACAATTAGCCGATCAAGTAGGTGTCTAGAAAGGTGTCAACGAGGTTAAGCCTCTTGGGAAACGAGGTTTATTTTAATTAGGTTCGTGCGAAAGCACGGGGAACCTCCCTCAAAGTACCGACACTGGACTGGCTGAAAGGTTAGCAAACTTGTAGGGTGCAATTAATCCCGGCTAGGCTTACCTTTTAGGGTTTAAAGGAAGATATGATAAAAACAGTGGGAGCCATCCTGACTAGATAAAATAACCAATCTAATCTTGTAAAGAGCACACGCAAAGTTATTATCCTTCTCTCTCTCTCCTGGTAGTGACCAATGGCATGCCTTAATCAAGATAATAATCTGGATGTTTTGACCGAACCTACTTATTATACTGGGCTTGGTTTCGCTCTACCTTATGATTGTCATAAGTATGAGCAAGGAATAGGGGAATATTCGGATTCCCACGGCACCCAAACGAAGAAAAAGCATGTTGATGCATTGTCTTCTGGTGTGTTCATAACCAAGAATTATTTCTTAGTTACCTCTACGTCCTGGGTATGTGATACCGAATCAGGATCCCATATATGTAATTTATTACATGGGCTATAGACAGGTGGAGAACTGGGAAAGGGTGATATGTCTCTAGTAGTAGAGAATGGTGCAATTGTTGCAGTGGCAGATATTACCTGGTCTTACCTACTGGTAATACATTGATTCTAAGTGACTGTTATTTCGTACCATTAAATATTGTGAATATTTTCCTAAATCAAGTGTTGATTGGGTATGGTATGTTGTATAACTGTGCACGCGTTCTGAATCAAACTACAGTTCTAAACGTACAGAACACACACAAGTGGAACTATTCAGAAATGAATGAAGTCTTCTTGTGGCATTGTAGACTGGGTCATTTCGATGAAACAAGACTAGCTGAAGTTCCTTAAGGATGCATTTTTGAATCCGTTCGAATTTACATCTTATGAAACTTTCCAGTCATGTCTCAAAGACTAGTTGACCAAATCTCCATTTACTGGAAACGGAGAAAGAGCTACTGAACTCTTGGACAGATACATGGTGATGTATGCGGTCCTATGTCTACATATGCCAGGAATGGTTCCATGTAATTTATTACATTCACCGATGTTCTCTCAACATACGGACATATGTTCTTGTTCAAACACAAAACTGAATCTTTTGAGAATTTCAAGGAATATAAGTACAAAGTTGAGAACCAGATGGGTACATGTATTCAAATCCTTCGATATGATCGGGGAGAAGAATACTGGAGCATGGAATTCTGAGACTATTTAAAAGAGAATGAGATTCTTCCTCAGCTTACACCTCCGTATACACCACAGCACAATGGTATATTGGGATGGAGGAATCACACCCTATGAGATATGGTGCGCTCTATGATGAGTACTGCTGAGTTGCCTATTTCCTTTCAGGGACATGCACTTGAGAAGCTGCATACCTATTGAATAGATTTCCGATCAAATCTGTTGCCTACCACTCCATATGAGATATGGAATAGGAAGAGACCATCTCTTAAACGAGTTAAGATATGGGGTTGTCCGGCCGATGTTGAAAAGCAAAATCCGGTCAAGCTTGAGGCAAGGTCAGTTCTGTGCAAATTTATAGGATTTCCTAACCATTCGCAAAGGAATATCTTCTACCACACCGAGGAACAAAAGATGTTTTGTTTCTCGACATACCACCTTTTTAGATATGGAATTTCTTGTGGAAGAAATTAGTGGCAGAAGGTAGAACTGGAAGTAGTTCCAGCAAACAAAAACTATAACTGACGATTTGTTGGAACCGGAGGATTCAATAGTCCCTGACGAACCAAAGCCACTCCACAGATCTAGTAGGGTTCCTCATCCTCCTGAGAGATACTACGGTTTCATAGACGGTGGGAGCGAGGATTGCATCATGGAGATGATGACCCAACTAGTTTAGAGCAGGCCATCACAAGTGGAGACTATGTGAAATGGCTTGATGCTATTCTATTTGAGATGGAATCCATGTACACCAAAAAAGTGCTGACTTTGGATGTTGCTCCTGAAGGGGTAAAACTCATCGGGAGCAAGAGGATCTTTGAGAAAGATAATTTGGTGTAGATGGAAAAGCTGAGACTTTCAAAGCTATGCTTAAGTCCATAAGGATCCTACTTGCCACTGCTGCATACCATGACTACGATATCTGGTAGACTGCACGTCAAAACCGCTTTTCTAAATGGTGATTTAGAAGAGAGCGTGTATATGACACTTCCAGAGGGCTTCGTAGATAGTGGGAGCAGCGGAAGCATGTGCAAGCTGCTTAAATCCATCTTTGGGTTAAAACAGGCATCGCGGAGATGGAACATCAATTTTAATGATGCTGTCAAAGAGTTTGACTTCATCAAAAAGATATATGAACGATGTATAAATAAGAAGGTTGTAGAAAGTGTGGTTGTCTTCCTCGTATTGTAGGCAGATGGCATACTCTTGATAGGAAAGGGTGTTCCTATGCTACAATCGGTCAAGCACCTCTTATCATATAAGTTCTCCATGAAAGATCTAACTGATGTCTCCTACATCCTGGGGATATAGATCTATAGAGATAGATCTAAATGGATTTGGGATTGTCCCAATCTAGGTATATAGACACCATGCTAAAGGGGTTTAGTATGGATGATTCTAAGCATGGTAATGTACCCGCTTGTTCAGGAATCACTCACTCCAAAGATATATCTCTCGAGACTGATTTGGTGAGGGCTCGCTCATAAGGGATACCCTATGCTCTTGTATACGGGTCAATCATATATGCGATTTTATGTACCAGACCAGATATAGCTTACTCACTAGGTGTAGTGAATAAGTATCGAAAAGATCTTTAGGAAAACCACTGTACAGCTGAAGAACATTCTTAAATGCTTGAGAAGGACTAAAGAGATGTTCTTGGTGTATGGTAACAGTGACCTCCGGATGGAGTCCTTTACCGATTCGAGCTTCTAGAGTGATAAGGACGACTGAAAGTCAGTCTCGGGTTTTGTCTTCACCCTCAGTGGAGGTACGATATGTTGGAAGGGTTCCAAGCTATATACCATAGCAAACTCGTTGATAAAGGGTAATTACATCGCTACCAATGATGCTGCCAATGATGTTTTCTGGATGAATAGAGTTCATGAGATGAACTAGGTTCCTACCATTGGGAATCCAATACCTGTGTATTGTGATGACAATGGAGCTGTGACTTTGTCCAAGGAACCTCAGTCCCGTCAACAATCCAGAAATATTCTTAGACAGTAACACCTAATCAGGGAGATAGTTGATCTCCGTGAGATCGAGGTCAGGAGAGCTGACACAGAGATAACACAGCGGATCCACTCACCGAGGACCTTCCCAAGATACTATTCGAGAGACTTTTGAGACGTTTGGTATGAGATACTACAACAACAGGCCTTAGTGCAAGTGGGAGATTGTTAGTTATATGTATGTCCTAGAGGCCATTATTTTACATATGATGTATATTATAGTGGATGCTTGGACATATATAGAGAGGACTTTCTTGCTCGACATGATAGTATACTATCTGGTTAGTCTTTATCATAACATGTTGACTGGTATTCTTTACAGTCTTGCTCTCACATGCTGATAAAGCCCTTAGGATATGTACTTGACTACCAGGATTATTATGAGATAATACTAGTGGGGCTAGGGTGGTTTACAAGTACATCCTTTAATCAGTTCCTAGTCATGGGAATATCGAGACCAGGGCATCGATATTCCAGTGTAGACTAGTGTGTACGTTTCATGTCCCTTAGAGGGTGATGGTAGATCCCACTGTAGGGTTATTTATCACGAAAGCAAGGTTTCGGGTGGCATCATACATGACAATTTCAAAAATTTTCATGTTAAAACAACCCAAACCCTATATCTTTAACTAGAGAATCAAACAAAAACTACAAGTTAACAACTTAACATCTATGTGAGAGCGATTACAACCTTTGTAGTCCATTACTTCGCTTCTAAAGCTCCGAGTTGAAGTCCCTTCGCAGCGATCATCATGCTCCCGGACTCTAGAGAGGCTCCATGAGGTGAATGAGGCATCCTTGCTTGTAGTCTTCACAATCCAGGATGATCTACGTCGAAGCAACACAAACCTAAGCTTTCACTTCACTAATGTGGTATTAGTGAAGCAAACACCCTAATCTAAGTATCTAGAATAGATGAGGATGATGAAGTTGGAATTTTGCTCTCATTAGTTTTCATTTTCTCTTAATCTTTCATCACTTGGAAAAATCAAGCAAGGTCCTTTTTGAGGAGGAAGAAGATGAGCAAGTGATGAATGAAAAATGAATTATTTTTTTTTGAGGTTAAATATGCAACCATGGGTTAAGCATGTCATGCTTAACCCTTGTAGAGAATAAACCATAGGCTAGGGTTAAAAGGTTGGGTTAACAAATATCTAGTAAATATCTAAAGAGTGGACTAAGTCAACTAAGCATAATATCTTAGCATAAACTCCACAATTTAGAATTAACTAAAATAAAATAAAAACCCTAATCTTAACCCTAGCATGGTTTAATCTCATAAACCCTAGTTGCATTCATAACCTAACATGTTACAATTATACATAAAAGAAAATAATACAATTAACATATATCACACACACACACACACACACACACACATATATATATATATATATCAATGTATAATCAAGTGAGAAAAAGAATCATTCAAGTGAGCTCATATTAGTTAATGCAATTTAATATATCACATATATAATTATACATTGAATTATTAAATCAACACTTGATTTAATAAGCCAGCTATATTATAAATAACCGACTAATAATATGTATCATTTTATCGAATCAACACTTGATCCGATAACCCGGCTATATCACATATACCCGGCCGATATCACATATCACGAAAATAGAATATGGTATCACATACACGTATTATTCTCGGTCCCGCACATATCATATATATGCTCCTACTCCATTTTGCCTGAGCCCGGAAACCTCTGTGTAGGACTCTAAAGACTCGTCAATACGCCGACAGTAAGTGATGATCATATCAAACACCCACAAGTTGCAAGCGGTCAGCTAAACGAAACAGCCACCCGGGTATTGAGCGATCAGAAGATCAACAAGAGAGCCTGTACACACTCCTGTTTATCCAATCCGTAACACTCCAGTACAGTTCGGTCTCTTCGTCTGATATGTCACATATCCAGTCTAGGAGTGGTAAACGTCAGACCCCAGTAACCGATAAGTCGTGTCGATATGGGGCTCATAACGGGTCGAGAAACTACTGATAACACTTACCAGTAAATCTCCATATCATCCCTGGCCACGAACTTCCAGTCATAGTCAATCGAACACAGCGCAACATCAACCTCTAATACCGGGAGAGACGAAACCCCTCCTATCGCTCATTGCCTCCATGTGATTTGGGACTGTACCCAAAAGCCACCGTTCTTCACGTTCAAATGAACGTGGTAAGGTAGAAATCAAAGCACCGTTGGAATCACACAAGACCCTATAACGATCTCGGGTCTACAAACTAACCTGTGCCAGTGTCACCAGAGAACTGCTATCTGACGATAGGTATAATACCATCTAGGAGTTCTCAGCGAGTCCGTTCAGTATATCCAGTCTCCACTGAGCACCCGTATACCATCTTTGATGTCAAACACGAATGGATATGGGATCATCCATCGCCCATCATATGGGTCAAGAAGCGTATACGCTAGTCGACTCTGGAGTATCGATGCCCTGTCTCGATACACCCTCGACTAGGAACAATTATAGGATGTACTTTTGCACTAGCCTGGCCCTACTAGTATGATCTGCATCATAGTCCTAGTAGTCAAGTACATATCCTAAGGGCTTTATCAACATGTAAGAGCAAGACAGTAACCCAATACAAGTCAACATGTTAAGACAAAGTAAAACCAGATAGCATACTATCATATCGAGCAAGAAAGTCCTCTATATATATATCCAAGCATCCACTATAATATACATCACATGTACAATAATGGGCTCTAGGGTATATACATAACTAACAGTCTTCCACTTGCACTAAGGCCAGCTATTGTAATATCTCATACCCAACATCCCGAAGAGTCTCTCAAATTGTATCTTGGGTATGGCCTTCATGAGTGGATCCGTAGTGTTGTCCTTCATGTAAACTCTCCTGATCTCGATCTCTCAGCGATCAACTATCTCCCGGATCAGGTGATACCGCCTTAGAATATGCCTGGATCTCTGATAGGACCTGGGTTCCTTGGCCAAAGCCACAGCTCCATTGTTATCACAATATAAAGGTATTGGATGCTCAATGGACGGAACCACACCAATTTCAGTTATGAACTTCTTTATCCAGATAGCCTCTTTGGCAGCATCATTGGCAACGATGTATTCAGCCTCCATCATCGAGTCTGCCATGGTTTCCTGTATGGAACTCTTCCAACAAACCGCCCTTCCATTTAGGGTAAAGACAAATCCCAAGTGCGACTTAGAGTCGTCCTTATCACTTTGGAAGCCCGAATCGGTAAAGGACTCCACCTAGAGTTCTCCGTTACCATACACCAAGAACATCTCCTTAGTCCTTCTCAAGTACTTAACAATGTTCTTCACAGCTGTCCAGTGAATCTTTCCTGGATCTGCTTGATACCTACTCACTACACTTAGTGAGTATGCTACATCGGGTCTGGTACATTGCATCGCATACATGATAGAGCCTACTGTCGAAGGATAGGGTATCCCTTCCATGCGAGCTCTCTCCAAATCAGTCTCAGGAGACATCTCTTTGGAAATAGTGAGTCTAGAGATCATAGGTAAATTCCCACGTTTGTATTCTTCCATACTAAACCTCTTTAGAATGGTGTCAATATACCTGGATTGGGACAATCCGAGCATCCATTTAGATCTATCTCTATAGATCTTAATTCCCAAAATGCAGGAGGCATCACCTAGATCTTTTATTGAGAATCTATGTGATAAGAAGTGCTTGACCGAGTGCAGCATAGGAACATCATTTCCTATCAAGTGTATGTCATCCATGAACAATACGAGGAAGACAACCTTACTCTCTTCCACCTTCTTGTAAATACAAGGTTCATCTACGTTTTTGATGAAGTCAAACTCTTTGACTACCACATCAAAACAGCTGTTCCAACTCCGCGATGCCTGCTTTAACCCGTAGATGGATTTAAGCAGCTTGCACACCTTTCCGCTACTCCCACTATCTACGAAGCCCTCTGGCTGAGTCATGTACACGCACTCCTCTAAATCACCATATAGAAAGGCGGTCTTAGCATCCATCTGCCAGATTTCGTAGTCATGGTATGTAATAATGGCAAGTAGGATCCGAATGGATTTAAGCATAGCCACTGGAGAAAAGGTTTCGTCATAATCCACACATGGACGAAAACCCTTTGCAACAAGTCCAGTTTTAAAAATCTCAACTTTTCCATCTACACCAAGTTTCTCCTTAAATATCCATTTTCTCCCAATAGGTTTTACCCCTTCGAGCAACTTCCAAAGTCCATACTTTGTTGGTGTACATTGATTCCATCTCAGATGGCATTGCATCCAGCCATTTCACAGAGTCCCCACTCGTGATGGCCTGCTCGAAGCTAGTCGGGTCATCATCTTCCATGATGCAATCATCACTCCCACCATTGATAAGAAAACCGTAGTATTTTTCAGGTGGAAGAGGAACCGTACTAGATCGGCGAAGCGGCTGAGGTTCATCAGGAACTACTGAATCCTCTGGTTCCACCAAATCTTCTGTTGCAGTTTGTGTGGCTGGAACTTCTTCCAGTTCTACCTCGAATTTCCTTTTCTACAAACGTGGCATATTGAGAAACAAACACCTTTTTTTCCTCACGATATATCTGTAGGGTTGCTAGGCACGCGCACAAGGGTCTATGAGGCATCAACCATGCCCGATTAAAATTTTAGCCGTGCCGAACAACCCGAAGCCGGAACTTTAAACTAGGGTTTAAAACTAGCATGTTAAACTCTTTAACACTAAGTGAGAGGGATTACAACCTTTGCAGATCCGTTCCTTCACTTCTTAAGCTCCATGTTGAGGTCCCTTCGCTGCGATCATCGTGTTCTGGACTCTCGAGAGGCTTCATGAAGAGAATGATGCAACCTTTGCTTCCGATCTACGATACTAAGATGATCTACTTTGAAGTTTCATTAACACAAGCTAACACTCATAATATGAAGTGAACACCCTCATCTAAATGGCAAGGATAGATGAGGATGATGAAGAAGGATTTTTGCTCTCATTTATTATCTTTTTCTCACTCACTTTCATCACAAAAGAAAGCTTTGTCATGAAGGAACTCAAGGAAGAAGAAGCATGAATGAAGATGATCACTTTTTCCTTTTGTGATGAACAATGAATTATTATAGTGGTTACAAATATAACCAAGGGTTAAGCATGAGAGAGTTAACCCTTGTAGAGAGTTAACCCTTGTAAAGTTAATGGTTTGGATTGGGTTAACAAAATATCTCACAAAAATATCAAGCAACCACAAAGTCAAAGCTTCATGAAGCTTCATGGAAGCTTCATGCAAAAGCTAACCCTAATCCAAACCCTAACCAAGTTTAAACCCTAATCCAATGTTAAATTTGTAACCCTAACATGTTACAATATTATATATCACATATACAATATATTTTGTAACAATACATAATAATACAATTAACATATATCGCATATATATCAATGTATTATCCTGTGAGTAAATGAATCTTTTAGTGAGCAAATATTAGTTTATGTAATTTAATATATCATATATATTATTATACATTAAATTATCGAATCAACACTTGATCCGATAATCCGGCTATATCGCATATAACCGACTAATACGATGACCCGGCTATATCACATATACCCGGCCGATATCTCATATCGCGAGAATCCAATACGGTATCACATACCGCATTATCCTCGGTCCCGCACATATCACATATGTGCTCCTACTCCGTTTTGCCTGAACTAAGAAACCTCTATGTAGGACTCTAAAGAATCGTCAATACGCCGGCAGTAGGTGATGATCATATCAAACACCCACAAGATGCAAGCGGTCAGCTAAACGTAACAGCCACCCAGGTATTGAGCGCTCAGAAGATCAACAAGCGAGCCAGTACATTCTCCTGTGAATCCAATCAGTAACACTGCCGTACAGTCCGGTCTCGTCGTCTGATATGTCGCATATCTCTCCTAGGGGTGGTAAACGCCAGACCCCAGTAGCTCGATAAGTCGTGTCGATATGAGGTCTATAACAGTTCGAGAAACTACTGATAACACTTACCAGTAAATCTCAGTAACCCTGGCCAGGGATTTCCGGTTATAGCCAATCGAACACAGTGCAACATCAACTCCCTATACCGGAAGAGACGAATCCCCTCCTATCGCTCATTGCCTCCATGTGATTCGGGACTGTACCCAAAAGCCACCTTTTTGCACGCCCTCTTGGACGTTGTATGATGGAAATCAAAGCACAGTAGGAATCACACAAGACTCTATGACGATCTCGGGTCAACAGACTACTCTGTACCAGTGTCACCGGAGAACTGCCATCTGACGTGATGTATAATACCATCTGGGAGTTCTCGGCGAGTCCGTCCAGTGTACCCAGTCTCCACTGAGCACCCGTACACCATCCTTGATGTCAAACACCGATGGATATGGGATCATCCATCGCCCTTCATATGGGTCAAGATGTGTATACGCTAGTCTACTCTGGTGTATCGATGCCCTGTCTCGATACACCCTCGACTAGGTACAGTTATAGGATGTACACGTCGACTACCGTGGCCCCACTAGTATGATCTCATCATAGTCCCAGTAGTCGAGTACATATCCTAAGGGCTTTATCAACATGTAACATAGAGACAATCAGAGTACATGCTAAGATAAAGTACAACCAGATAGCATACTATCATGTCGAGCAAGAAAGTCCTCCCTATATATGTCCTAGCATCCACTACAATATACATCGTATGTACAGTAATAGCCTTTAGGGCATACATATAACTAACAATCTCCTACTTGCACTAGGGCCATCTGTTGTGGTATCATATACCCAATAATTAGCTGTGGTCGAAGTATCTCATACTCAACCATCCCATAAAAGTCTCTACTGGGAAAAAGGCCTTTGTGAGTGGATCCGCGCTGTTGTCCTCTGCGTCTACCCTCCTAACCTCAATCTCCCTGGAGATCAACCATCTCCCTGGAGATCAACCATCTCCATGATCCGGTGATACTGCCTAAGAATTATATCTGGATTTTTGATGGGACGGTAGTTCCTTGGCTAAAGCCACAACTCCATTGTCATACAATGGTAGGAACGAAGTTCATCTCATGAACTTATATATATCCAGACTGCCTCTTTGGTAGCATCCTTTGTAACGATGTATCTTGCCTTTAGTCGTCTAGTATGTCACGGTATCTAGCTTGGAACTCTTCCAACATACCGTCCCTCCACTGAGGGTAAAGACAATGCCTGCGACTGATATTCAGTCGTCCTTATCACCCTGGAACCATTCCAGTGATTCTCCCCAGGATCGATTGATACCATCTCACTACAACTAGTGAGTATCCTAACATCCATTTAGATCTATCTCATAGATCCAAAATCCAGGATTTAGGAGGTATCACTTTGATCCTATATGGAGAATCCTTGTGATAAGCGGAGATTGACCGAGCGTAGCATAGGAAACTCCTTCCCTATCAAGAGTATGTCATCCACGTACTCTACGAGGATCACCTCCATACTCTCTACTACCTTTCTGTATATACAAGGTTCATCTACCATTTTGATGATGTCAAACTCTTTGACTTCCACATCAAAACAGATGTTCCAACTCCACGATGCCTGCTTTATCACATAAAACATCTTGCACACGTTTCCGCTGCTCCCACTGTCTACGAAGCCCTCTGGCTGTGTACTTATAGACGCTCTCTTCTAAAACATCATTTAGAAAAGCAGTCATGACACCCAACCACCAGATATCGTAGTCATGGTATGTAGCCGTGGCAAGTAGGATCTGGATAGACTTAAGCATAGCTTTGAAAGTCTCAACTTTTCCATGTACACCAAGTAATCTTCTCAAGATATACTTGCTCCTGATGGGGATTTAACCCTTCAGATAAAGCAACCAAAGTCCATACTTTGTTGGTGTATAAGGATTCCATCTCAGATCGCAAAGCATCCAGCCATTCTTACAGAATCCCACTCCTGATGGCCAGCTCGAAACTAGTTGGGTCATCATCTCATGATGCAATCCTCGCTCCCACTGTCATAGAGAAACCGAAGTAACTCTCAGGTGGGTGAGGAACCCTACTAGATCGGCGGAGAGGCTGAGGTTCGTTAGAATCTACTGAATCTTTTGGTTCTACCAAATCATCTGCTGCAGTTTGTATAGCTGGAACTCCTTCCAGTTCTACCTCATGACCACTAATTTCTTCTCAAGAAACTCCCTTTCACAAAAGTGGCATGCTGAGAAACAAAACATCTTTTGTTCCTCGGTTTGTTAGAAGATATTCCCTTGCGAATGCTTGGGATATCCAACAAACTTCTACAGATCTGACTTAGCCTCGAGCTTGTCCGGATTTTGCTTTTCAAACATAGGCCGGACAATCCCAAATCTTAACAAACTTAAGATATGGGCTCTTCCCTTTCTATATCACATATGAAGTGGTAGGCAACTGATTTGATTTGAACCCTATTCAATAGGTATGCAGCTTCTCAAGTGCATAACTCCTAAAAGGAAATAGGAAACTCAGTAGTACTCATCATAGAGCACACCATATCACATAGGGTGCTATTGCTCCGCCCCGATACACCATCGTGCTATGGTGTATACGGAGGAGTAATGCTGAGAGAGAATCTCATTCTCCTTTAGAATAGTCCAGGGATCCCGTGCTTAAGTATTCTCCTCCTTGATCACATCAAAGGACATAATACTTATACCCGTTTTTGGTTCTCTACTTCTAACTTACATTCTGTGAATATCTCAAAAGTTTCGGAATTGTGTTTCAACAGGAACATATGTCTGAATCTTAAGAGATCATCAGAGAATGTAATGCAGTACAAAGAACCAGTCTTGGCATGTGTAGACAGGAGACTTTCATACATCAGCATGTATCAATCCTAAGAGTTCACTAACTCTTTCTCTGTTTCCAATAAACAGAGCTATGGTCTTCTTATCTTTGTGACATGACCGGCAAGTTTCACAAGATGTAAATTCAAACAGATTTAAATATGCATCTAAATGTAACTTAGCTAGTCGGGTCGCATCGATATGACCTAGTCTACAATGCCTCAAGAAGGATTCGTTCATTTCTGAACTCTTCTTCTTGTGTGTGTTCTGCATACTAAGAACTGTAGTTTGATTTAGAATGTCAATGCTCTTAGATAACGTACCAGAACCGATCAATTTTTGATATAGGAAATGTTCAAAACATTATCCAACAATACAAAATTATATCCTTTCTTTACTAATAAAGAGACTGATACGATTTTGTATATCAGGTTCGGTATCTAATAACATTCATTCAGAATCAATGTATTCTAGTAATACAGGGTGATAGTTACAAACAAACTTGGCTGCAACACTTGCACCGTTTTCTGTCTCATGAAACTTATCACCCATTCTCAGTTCTCTACCTTTCTGTAGCCCATGTAATAGATTACATATGCGGGATCCTGATCCGGTATCTCATACCCAGGACGTAAAGGACACTGAGAAAACAGTTCTCTATAATGAACACACCCAAAGAAGATGCATCAGCATGCACTTTCTTCGTTTGGGCGGCACGGGAAATCTGGTATTCCCTAATTTCCTGCTCTGTCTTATAACAATTATAAGTTGGAGCGGGACCAACGTTCCCCAGCTCAGTATAACAAGCGGGTTCGGTCAATATATCCGTATTATTATCTTGATTAAGGCGTGATATGGTCGCTACCTGGAGAGAGAAAGAAGAAAACACTCAGCGTATGCTCTTGTAAGATTAGATTGGTTATCTAATATATCTAATCAGGATGTCTCCCACTGTTTTAATCAAATCTTCCTTCAAACCCTAAAAGGAAAGACTAGCCGGGATTAATTACACGCTACAAGTTCGCCAATCTTTCAGCCAGGCCAGTGTCGGTACTTTGAGGGAGGTTCCCCGTGCTTTCGCACCAACCTAATTAAACTAAACCTCGTTTTCCCAGAGGCGTAACCCCGTTAACACCTTTCTAGACACCTACTTGATCGGCTAATTGTAATCTGTAAAACTCTCCCAGGAGTAACTCTTACTCGCAGCGGGTATCGGGATCCAACTATCTCATAGAAGGTATGCAATCTCATTGCAAATTTCAACACTTGAAATTCCCAATAATATTTTACCCCTAGCAGCTATATGACCTTAACATAGTCAATAAATCATAAGTGCTAGTCAAGTTCAACCCGTCATTTCCCGATTGAATTAAACGCACCCGCACGACCCTTAACATAGTCAACAAAGTCGCACGACTACCCTAATCCAATCACATCATATGCTTATACAGATAAGCACTAATCAGCTACCGCACACTACGCCTTAATATAGTCAACAAACGTAGCACGAATACTAACTAGTACTTATCTGAAATGACGGAGGGCTACGACAGGTTCTTAAGAAAACCTTTTGCGTAATGAACTTGATATCGTCGTAGAATCGAGTGATTTTTAAATGGAATGTTTCTGAGGCTTTTCTAGTTTTGCTAAAGGGGTCACTCCCGGTGAAGGGATCGTCGGCCCTTTCCTCATCGAATAAGATGCAGGATATATCATATATACCACTATGCAAAGCAAGAACTATAGAAGCGATCAAAAGACAAACCGAGTTTGTAGCATCTGCTAGTTTCACTTAAGAGGTCACTCCCGGTGAAGGGATCTCGGCTCTTTCCTTATCAAATAAGGTGCTGGATGTTCTACAAGGAACACCGCTATGCAAAGCAAAAACTAGAGCTACCAGTTTTAAAACAAGTTTCTACAACATCTTTAGGTTTCTTATTTCATTAATCTCATTAATGAAGTCCCATTTTAATTATGCTTCACAAGCATCACATTTGAAACGAAATCTGCAATATAACATATATCTCATATATATAATATAAACATTCGTCTCAGGCAGTAATATGATCTCATCACCGAACATTGCAGCAGAAGAACATATATGAAATATTGGATATACTAGGACGTCCGTGTTTTCAATACGAGCGTGTATAAAACACGGATTCCACGGTCGCGATGAATAGCCAAACCCACATCCCTAGACCCCTACGAGAGCGGCAAGCAACACTGCCAATTTTAGGGTTAGGAGACCCGGTCTCGACTCCTCGAGATGGTTTCCCACTGGACCCTAGAACCCGGTTACTTATGCTCCCCGCCTTGGGTCTACCTAATGCGGAAAAGTAAATAATATACAACGGTGACATCATCCTCAGCCCGGAAGTGCCCCAATAAAAGAATATTACATACAAATGAATTTTACATGAATGAAAAAGAAAAACACTCATCTCACATAAAACTCCCGGCTATTCAGAACGCGACGATCCAGTATAACATATCACAGCAACACATAATATCTCATATCATCAACGTAAGCAAGTATGCGTATCCCGATTGTCGTTGATGTATAGCAACGAAGCCGGCGATACACCACATACTACGCTTACGGTCACAGAAAAGAAAGTGTAAAACTACAACAGTTGGAATCCGCAACCTTCTTAGACATCGCATGCCTAACCAAATGAATTTCTTAGACATCGCATGCCTAACAATTATAAACCCCGCATTTTAGTCTCTTTATAGAAAACTCTTTTCAATATCAAGTCGGGCAATTCAATAAGATTCCCGACATCTTGATCGAATGCTCGTCGCAAACTTTAGTAGATGGCCGCACCCCCGGATGCCGTCGACGAAGTGCACTAAGGCGGAACACCGCTGCCGCGAGCACCCAAACGGATGCTTTTGGCGACGGGGTTCTCCTACAGTCACTTGGTAGGGGCTATGGGGCGTGGCTGTCTATTAAATTTACCCGGCGAGTATCCGCGTATGCTACGTGATTGCGAAGGACTTTTGATCACATCAAAATTCCGTGGCAACCGATCATCTGAGACTAAACTGCAATGTTTATAACATTCAAATTAGTTATCTCATAACTACCTGTGGATTCCAAATATTGTATCACATTCCAGATATTTAGACAATGTCAAACTTTCCGATCGAATAATCAAACACCCAAGATTTCCCTAATATATCTCAACACTTGAAATCAGTTTAAAAACATCCATCACATGCCACAGTACCAATGGTCCAGCCGTAGAAGGGTCAAGCCAACGCCTCACATGTGGCACGCCGTACTGCCACAAACCTTAAGGTTCAGAGGCAGTTCAAGACGGTCACATAATCGAGTTAAGGTTTGTTGCCTTCTAGAGGGTCCACCACGTTACTTGCATGACTTAGAACGTTCTTAAACTCGAGAAAACATCCAACTTTTGAAAAAATTTCCGTCTGGGGAAAAAGTGAGTTATTGATATCCGTTCGAACTTTTTAACAGTTTCTAAAATTATCCGGAAAAACTAAACAAAGTTAAATTATCCGATAGAATCAACGAGTCCCCAATACAACCCTAGAAAACTCAACACTTGAGTGGAATAAAAAAATTCCCAGAAAAAAAATAACAAGAAAGGACCTAAGAACAATTACATGAAATTTCAGGGACTAAGTCACAATTTCGGCCGCGGAACCGCCTCCAAACCCTTGGTTTGGCTGCGGTTCCGTGGTCAAATTGTTGACTTAGTGGACCGTACTTCACAGTAATTTTTAGTTTTTCCTGCTGGTTTTTCTGAGCATTTTTAATTCTGAAAAAATCACATTTTTAAAAAATGTACAGAGAGGGGTTAATATCGGGTATTCGGAGTTCGATCGGACTTTAAACTTTGTCTAGAGTTCGCATAAAGCTCTAGCTTGGCTCTGATACCACTATAGGGTTGCTAGGCACGGGCACAAGGGTCTATGAGGCATCAACCAGGCCCGATTAAAATTTTAGCCGTGCCGAACAACCCGAAGCCGGATCTTTAAACTAGGGTTTAGGCGAAAACTAGCATGTTAAACTCTTTAACACCAAGTGAGAGGGATTACAACCTTTGTAGATCCAGTCCTTCACTTCTTAAACTCCATGTTGAGGTCCCTTCGCTGCGATCATCGTGTTCTGGACTCTCGAGAGGCTTCACGAAAAGAATGATACAACCTTTGCTTCCAATCTTCGATACTAAGATGATCTACCTTGAAGTTTCATTAACACAAGCTGACACTCATAATATGAAGTGAACACCCTCATCTAAATGGAAAGGATAGATGAGGATGATGAAGAAGGATTTTTCTTTTATTTATTATCTTTTTCTTACTCACTTTCATCACAAAGGAAAGCTTTTTCATGAAGGAACTCAAGGAAGAAGAAGCATGAATGAAGATGATCACTTTTTCCTTTTGTGATGAACAATGAATTATTATAGTGGTTACAAATATAACCAAGGGTTATGCATGAGAGAGTAAACCCTTGTAGAGAGTTAACTAGAGTTAATGGTTTGGATTGGGTTAACATAATATCTCACAAAAATATCAAGCAACCACAAAGTCAATGCTTCATGAAGCTCCATGGAAGCTTCATGCAAAAGCTAACCCTAATCCAAACCCTAACCAAGTTTAAACCCTAATCCAATGTTAAATTTGTAACCCTAACATGTTACAATATTATATATCACATATACAATATATTTTGTAACAATAAATAATAATACAATTAACATATATCGCATATATATCAATGTATTATCCCGTGAGAAAATGAATCTTTTAGTGAGCAAATATTAGTTAATGTAATATAATATATCATATATATTATGATACATTAAATTACCGAATCAACACTTGATCCGATAATCCGGCTATATCGCATATAACCGACTAATACGACGACCCGGCTATATCACATATACCCGGCCGATATCTCATATCGCGGGAATCCAATACGGTATCACATACCGCATTATCCTCGGTCCCGCACATATCACATATGTGCTCCTACTCTGTTTTGCCTGAGCTAAGAAACCTCTGTGCAGGACTCTAAAGAATCGTCAATACGCCGGCAGTAGGTGATGATCATATCAAACACCCATAAGCTGCAAGCGGTCAGCTAAACGTAACAGCCACCCAGGTATTGAGCGCTCAGAAGATCAACAAGCGAGCCTGTACATTCTCCTGTGAATCCAATCAGTAACACACCCGTACAGTCCGGTCTCGTCGTCTGATATGTCGCATATCTCGCCTAGGGGTGGTAAACGTCAGACCTCAGTAGCTCGATAAGTCGTGTCGATATGAGGTCTATAACAGTTCGAGAAACTACTGATAACACTTACCTGTAAATCTCAGCAACCCTGGCCAGGGATTTCCGATTATAGCCAATCGAACACAACGCAACATCAACTCCCTATACCGGGAGAGACGAATCCCTTCCTATCGCTCATTGCCTCCATGTGATTCGGTACTGTACCCAAAAGCCACATTTTTGCTCGCCCTTTTGGATGTGGTATGATGGAAATCAAAGCACAGTGGGAATCATATAAGACTCTATGACGATCTCGGGTCAACAGACTACTCTGTACCAGAGTCACCGGAGAACTGCCATCTGACGTGATGTATAATACCATCTGGGAGTTCTCAGCGAGTCCGTCCAGTGTACCCAGTCTCCACTGAGCACCCGTACACCATCCTTGATGTCAAACACCGATGGATATGGGATCATCCATCGCCCATCATATGGGTCAAGATGCGTATATGCTAGTCTACTCTGGTGTATCGATGCCCTGTCTCTATACACCCTCGACTAGGAACAGTTATAGGATGTACTCGTCGACTACCGTGGCCCCACTAGTATGATCTCATCATAGTCCCAGTAGTCGAGTACATATCCTAAGGGCTTTATCAACATGTAACATAGAGACAATCAGAGTACATGTTAAGATAAAGTACAACCAGATAGCATACTATCATGTCGAGCAAGAAAGTCCTCCCTATATATGTCCTAGCATCTAATACAATATACATCGTATGTACAGTAATCCCCTCTAGGGCATACATATAACTAACAATATCCATAGAAATCTTTTGGATATCCCACAAACTTACATAGACCTGATCTTGCCTCGAGCTTGTCCGGACTTTGCTTTTTAACATAAGCCAGACAACCCCATATCTTAACTCGTTTAAATGATGGTCTCTTCCCATTCCATATCTCATATGGAGTGGTAGGCACCGATTTGGTTGGAATTCTATTCAATAGGTATGCGGCCGTCTCCAGCACATAACCCCAAAAGGAAATAGGTAACTCAGCGGTGCTCATCATAGAGTGCACCATATCTAATAGGGTGCGATTCCTCCGTTCCGATACACCGTTGTGCTGTGGTGTGTACGGAAGAGTAAGCTGAGAGAGAATCCCATTCTCATTTAGATATTCACGGAATGCCGTGCTCAAGTATTCTCCTCCTGAATTAGATCGAAGGATCTTAATACTTTTACCCGTTTGGTACTTCGTTCTTATATTTTTTGAATTTCTCAAAAGCTTCAGACTTGTGTTTCATCAGGAACACATATCCGTATCTTGAGAGATCGTCAGTGAATGTAATGAAGTACGAGGAACCATTCATGGCATGTGTAGACATGAGACCACATACATCACTATGTATCAGCCCCAAAAGTTCCGTAACTCTTTCTCCGTGTCCACTAAACGGAGTTTTGGTCATCTTTTCTTTGAGACATGACTGGCAAGTGTCATAGGATGAAAATTCGAACAGATTCAAATATCCATCCTTATGTAATTTAGCTAGTCGTGTCGCATTGATATGACCTAGTCTACAATGCCACAAAAAGGATTCGTTCATTTCTGAACTCTTCCTCTTGTGTGTGTTTTGTACATTAAGAACCGTGGTTTGATTTAGAACGTATATGTCATTATTTAACGAGCCTGATCCAATCAACTTTTGATTCAGGAAGATATTCATAACATTATGTATTACAAAATTATATCTTTTTTACTCAATAAAGAAACTGATATAAGGTTGCATATCAGGGTCGGAATGTAATAGAATTCGTTCAGAATCAATGTATTACCATTTAGTAATACAAGGTGATATTCACCAACTGCTTTGGCTGCAACATTTGCACCATTCCTTACTCTTACGGAATGATCACCCATTCCCAGTTCCCTACTTTTCCTTAGCCCATGTAACATATTACATATGTGGGATCCCGATCCGGTATCTAATACCCAGGACGTAGAGTGAACTGAGAAACAGTTCTCTATAATAAACACACCCGAACAAGATGCACCAACATACTTATTCTTCATTTGGGCGGCGTGAGAATCCGGATATGTCCCTATTCCCTGCTCAGTTTTATAACGTTTATAAGAAAGAACGGGACCAACGTTCCCCTACTCAGTATAACAAGCGGGTTCGGTCAATAGATCCATATTATTATCTTGATTAAGGCCTGACATGGTCGCTACCTCGAGAGAGAGAGAAGAAAACACATAGCATATGCTATTGCAAGATTAGATTGGTTATTATCTTATCTAATAAGGATGGCTCCCACTGTTTTCATCAAATCTTCCTTTAAACCCTAAAAGGTAAGACTAGTCGGGATTAATTACACTTTAAAAGTTCGCCAATCTTTCAGCCAGGCCAGTGTTGGGACTTTGAGAGAGGTTTCCCGTACTTTCACACGGACCTAAATAAAATAATCCTCGTTTTCCCAGAGGCATAACCCTGTTAACACCTTTCTAGTCACCTACTTGATCGGCTAATTGTCCTGTGTAAAACTCTCCCAGGAGTAACTTTTACTCGTTGTGGGTATCAGGATCCAACTATCTCATAGAAGGTATGCAATCTCATTACAAATTTCAACACTTGAAATTCCCGATAATACTTTTACCCCTAGTGACTTATGACTTTAACTATGGTCTACAAATCATAAGAACTAGTCAAGTTCTACCCGTCATTTCTTGATCAATTAGACCCACCCACATGACCCTTAACTATGGTCAACAAACTCATATGACTGTCATAATTAATCACATCATATCCTATATAGGAAGACATCACTCAGCTATCGTACACTGCGCCTTAACTATGGTCAACAAACGCCGCACGAATACTAAGTACTCTATTTCCTAAAATGAAAGAGGGTTACGACAGGTTTTTCAGAAAACCTTTTGCGTAATGAACTTGATATCGCTGTAGAAACAAGTGATTTTGAAAAGGAGTGTATTTTAGGCTTTTACTAGTTTCGCTAAAGGGGTCACTCCCGGTGAAGAGATCCCGGCTCTTTCCTTATCGAATAAAGTACATGATATTTCATAAATACCACTATGCAAAGAAAGAACTATAGAAACAATCAAAAACAAAACCGAGTGAGTTATAGCATCTTCTAGTATCGCTAAAGAGGTCACTCCCGGTGAAGGGATCTCGGCTCTTTCCTTATCGAATAAGGTGCTGAATATTTTACAAGGAATACCGGTATGCAAAGCAAAAACTAGAGCTACCCCTTTTTTCTAAATTTGATTCTACAACATCTTTTAGTTTTCTTTTTTTCCATTAATCTCATTAATGACGTCATAACATTTATGCTTCCTAAGCATCACAAAAGAAACGAAAATACAACGTACGCTTATGTCATCCGCATTCGCCACAGTGTCCCGTTATGCACCGTTAGGTTACTTAACTAACGGCATACCGGGACAGGACTAGCGCGGGTGCAAAACATAAGCAACGTTTATTATATATCATATATACAATAATAAAGCATTCGTCTCATGCATATAATATAATCACATCACAGTATATTAGCAGCAGAAGATAACATATGAAATATTGGATATACTAGGAGATCCGTGTTTTATTTTGAGTGTATATAAAACATGGATTCTACGGTCGCGATGAATAGACAAACCCACATCTCTAGACCCCTACGAGAGTGTCAAGCAACCTTACCAATTCTAGGGTTAGGAGACCCGGTCTCGACTCCTCGAGAAGGCCTCCTACTAGACCGTAGAACCCGGTTACTTGTGCTCCCCGACTTGGGTCTATCCTAATGCGGATAAGTAAATAATATACAATGGTGACATCATCCTCAACCCGAAAGTGCCCCAATAAAAGAATATTACATACAATGAATTTTACATGAATGAAAATAAAAAACCCTCATCTCACATAAAACCCCCGGCTATTCAAAGCACGACGATCCAATAGAACATATCACAGCAACATATAATATCACATGTCATCAACGTAAGTAAATATGCGTATCCCAATTGTCGTTGATGTATAGCAACGAAACTGGCGATACATCACATATTACACTTACGGTCGCAGAAAAGAAAGTGAAAAACTACAACATTTGGAATCCACAATCACCTTAGACATCATAAACCCGAAATATCACATATTACGGATTTCATGCCTAACTATATGAATTCCACATATTGTATCACATTACAGAAAAGCTAGACGACGTTAAATATTTCGATCGAATCAACAAACACCAAAAAATTCCCAAAAGCTCAAAACTTGAGCGTAGTTTAAAAATACTCAGTACATGACACAGTACCAATGAACCAGCGTAGAAGGGCCAATCAATGCCTCACATGTTGCATCGCTGAACTACCACAATTCCTAGGGTTTAGTGGTGGTTCTGACGGTCACATAATTGAGTTAAGCTTTCGTTGTTCTAGAGGGTCCACCGAATCACTTGCATGATATTTGAATGTTCTTTAACTAAGGAAAAATCCAACACTTGAAAATTTTCCGGCAAGGGTTAAAGTGGGTATTTGATATCCGATCGAACTTTTTAACACCGTCTAAAATAACCCGAAAAGAAACTAGAATTACAAATACGAAACACTCCGAATTGCCTTTGCTAAAAGATAACATCACATGCGAAATTAGAAAAAACAAACAACACCTAAAGTACCAAAACCCAGAGCTCTGAACAATGTAAAAATTACAACCCCAACGAGGCTGAGGTGGCCGGTTTTGACACTAGTGTGGCCGGCCCAATTCTGAGGGAATGGGGTGAATTTTGTACAGTGTTCATTATATATCTCATACATCATTCGGCAACTGTTTAAAAAAAATTGACACCTGAAAAATTTCGACAGAAACTAGGGTTTCGATTCGGATGTTTCGAAGTTGTTTCGGTTTCGTAATCCTACACTTATCCGTTTAATTCTCTAGCTAAGCTCTGATACCACTGTTGGGATACGTAGCACGACAACAAGGTTTCAGGTTGCATCATCCATGCCAATTTCAAATTTTGCCTTGTTTAAACAACCCAAACCCTAGATCTTTAACTAGAGAATCAAACAAAAACTACAAGTTAACAATCTAACATCTAAGTGAGAGGGATTACAACCTTTGTAGTCCATTCCTTCGCTTCTAAAGCTTCGAGTTGAAGTCCCTTCGCTGCAATCATCATGCTCCTGGACTCTAGAGAGGCTCCATGAGGTGAATGAGGCATCTTTGCTTGTAGTCTTCACAATCCAAGATGATCTACGTCGAAGCAAAACAAACCCAAGCTTTCACTTCACTAATGAGGTATTAGTGAAGCAAACACCCTAATATAAGTGGCTAGAATAGATGAAGATGATGAAGTTGAAATTTTGTTCTCTTTAGTTTTCTTTTTCTCTTAATCTTTCATCACTTGGAAAAATCAAGCAAGCTCCTTTTTGAGGAAGAAGAAGATGAGCAAGTGATGAATGAAAAATGAATTATTTTTTTGAGGATAGAAATGAAACCATGGGTTAAGCATGGCATGCTTAACCCTCGTAGAGAATAAACCATGGGCTAGAGTTAGAAGGTTATGTTAACAAATATCTTGTAAATATCTAAAGAGTGGACTAAGTCAACTAAGCAAAATATCTTAGCATAAACTCCACAATTTAGAATTAACTAAAATAAAATAAAAACCCTAATCTTAACCCTAGCATGGTTTAATCTCATAAACTCTATTTGCATTCATAACCTAACATGTTACAATTATACATATCATATATATATAATTTTGTAACAAAAGAAAATAATACAATTAACATATATCACATATATATCAGTGTATAATCAAGTGAGAAAAAGAATCATTCAAGTGAACTTATATTAGTTAATGTAATGTAATATATCACAAATATAATTATCCATTAAATAATTAAATCAACACTTGATTTAATAATCCGGCTATATTACAAATAACCGACTAATATAATATGTATCATTTTATCGAATCAACACTTGATCCGATAACCCGGCTATATCACATATACTCGGCCGATATCACATATCGCGAGAATAGAATACGGTATCACATACACGTATTATTCTCGGTCCCACACATATCACATATGTGCTCCTACTCTGTTTCGCCTGAGCCCGGAAACCTCCATGTAGGACACTAAAGACCCGTCAATACGCCCGCAGTAAGTGATGATCATATCAAACACCCACAAGCTGCAAGCGGTCAGCTAAACGTAACAACCACCCGGGTATTGAGCGATCAGAAGTTCAACAAGCAATCCTGTACACACTCCTGTGAATCCAATCAGTAATACTCCCGTAAAGTCCGGTCTCATCGTCTGATATGTCGCATATCCAGTCTAGGGGTGGTAAACGTCAGACCCCAGTAACCGATAAGTCATGTCGATATGAGGCTCATAACGAGTCAAGAAAATACTGATAACACTTACCAGTAGATTTCCGTATCAGCCCTGACCAGGGACTTCCAGTTATAACTAATCGAACACAGCGCAACATCAACCCCTAATACCGGGAGAGACGAAACCCTCCTATCGTTCATTGCCTCCATATGATTCGGGACTGTATCCAAAAGCCACCGTTTTGCACGTTCTCATGAACGTGGTAAGGTGGAAATCAAAGCATAGTGGGAAGCACACAAGACTCTATGACGATCTCGGGTCTACAGACTAAGCTGTATCAGTGTCACCAGAGAACTGCTATCTGACGATAGGTATAATACCATCTAGGAATTCTCGGCGAGTCCGTTCAGTGTACCCAGTCTCCACTGAGCACCCGTATACCATCTTTGATGTCAAACACTAATGGTTGCGGGATCATCCATCACCCATCATATGTCTCAAGAAGCGTATACGCTAGTTTACTCTTGAGTATCGATGCCCTGTCTCGATACACCTTCGACTAGGAACAATTATAAGATGTACTTTTGGACTACCCTGGCCCCACTAGTATGATCTTCATCATATTTCTAGTACTCAAGTACATATCCTAAGAGCTTTATAAACATGTGAGAGAAAGACAGTAACCCAATACAAGTCAAAATGTTAAGACAAAGTAAAACCAAATAGTATAATATCATATCGAGCAAGAAAGTCCTCTCTATATATATCCAAGCATCCACTATAACATACATCACATGTACAACAATGGCCTCTAGGGCATTATAGATAACTAACACCCACAACCTTTGGTGTGTGACATCAAAGATTGTACACAGGTGCTCATTGTAGAATGGGTACACCAAACAGGACTCGCCGAAGACTCCTTTGTGGTAGTATACCTATCGTCAGATAGCAGTCCTCTGGTGACACTAGTAAAGGTTAGTCTGTAGACCCGAGATCGTCATAGAGTCTTGTGTGGCTCCCACTGTGCTTTGATTTCCTCCCTACCACGGGTCAAAGGAGTCGTACAAACTGGTGGATTTTGGGTGCAGTCCCGAGTCATATGGAGGAAATGAGCGATAGGAGGGGTTTCGACTCTTCCGGTATTGGGGGTGGATGTTGCGCTGTGCTCGATTGGCTATAACTGGAAGTCCCTGGACAGGGCTGCTGCTGAGATTAACTGATAAGAGTTATCAGTAGTTTCTCGAACCGTTATAGGACAGACATCGGCATGACTTATCACATTTCTGGGGACTGACGTTTACCACCTCTAGACATGATATGCAGCATATCAGACGAAGAGACCGGACTGTACAGTAGTGTTACTGATAGGCTTCATGGAGAGTATGGACGAGCTTGCTTTTTGATCTTCATATCGCTCAATACCCGGGTAGTCGTTACGTCCATCTAGTACCGCTGACGGCTTGTAGATGACTCATGTGATCATCACCTACTGCTGGCATATTGACGAGTCTTTAGAGTCCCACACAGAAGTTTCCTAGTTCAAGTGAAACGATGTGTTGGATATGTATGCCCTAAAGGCCATTATTGTATAGTACTAGTTTGTATAATACATTTTGGAAGCTTGGGATATATATACGGGTTTACGGCAGTCTTGCTCGATATAATAGTATGCTACTTGGTTTGTTTCTATCTTAATCTGTGTATATGTTTCTTTTAACATATCGCTAAAACATATTGATGGAGCCCTTAGGATCTTTGCTTGACTACCGGCGTTGTGATGGCAATCACACTAGTGGGGGCTGGGTAGTCTATAAGCACATCCTTATTTTGGTCTCTAGTCATAGGATTATCGAGACAGGGCATCGATACTCCAGAGTAGACTGGTGCATACGTTTCCCGTCCCAGCAGAGGAGATGGTCTGTCCCACAGCCATCAGTATGTCGTACTGGAGATAGTATGCTGGTGCTCATTAGGTTACGAGTACACTGGACAGGACTCATCGGGAACTGTTGGTTGGTATTATACCTATCGTCAGTTAACAGTTCCCAGGTGACATGAGTACAGCTTAGTCCGTTGACTTGACACTGTCACTTCGCCTCAAGTGTGTTCCCACTGTTCTTAGATTACTACCCTACCACGGTTCTATTGAGTCGTGCAAACAGATAGTAGTTGGGTGCAGTCCCGAAGCACTTGGAGGCAGTGACGGTTAGACAGGATTCCTCTCTCCTGGTATTGGGAGTTGATATCGCACTGTGTCTAGGAGAGCCATTACACATAGTCGTCCCTGGCCAGGGCAAGCGAGATTTGCAGGTAGTGTTACCAGTAGTTTCTCAGGGTGTTCTGGGCTACACTCCGACAGGACTTGTACCGCTATTAGGGCACTGACGTTTACCGCCCCCTAGGCCCGACATGCGATACTCTCAGACGAACAGACCGGACTGTACGGAGATTGTCATGTTCAGGCTCAGTAGGAGTTCGGATGGGTTCACCTCATCAGTCTTCTTATCGGCATCTACGTGGGGACCGTTACGTACAGCTAGTACCGCTTGCGGCCTATGGTTAAACCCACTACTAGCGTAGTGTCGAGCCTTTAGAGTCCCACACAGAGGATTATTCGCCTTTGGGCAAAACGGAGTAGAGGTCGCATGGTTTTGCGACGGGGCTCGTTCACATCCGTGCACTTGTGCACGTTTGGTGTCCGGGCAGTTATTACTAGCGGGCTTTGGTTTAAGCCAGATCCTAGTATTTTTTTTGGGATTGGTTTTGTCTCATTGTATTCGTGTTCCTCGGAACACGGATGCGGGTGTGTATGCACAGTTGACAGAGGCAGAGGCAGAGGATTCTCATTAGGGCTGTTGACCGTTGAATTTTTCCAAACCCTAATGAGAATAAGAAATATGACTAATGGTATTAATTAAAGATAATTGTGCCATGGTTAGGGTTGTTGACCATTTGTCTTTGGTTGACTTGTTGACCTATGTTGACATATTGACCATCATCATTTCACATGAAAGATACTCCTTATTTCTTGCAAAATTCATTTAATGTGAAATGATAATTGTCATTCCAAATGAACCATCACAATTTCTTTAATTATTATTGTTATTTTCATAATTCTCTCATATGAGAGTATGGGTGCAAAAACACTATCAATCTCTCTTGCTCTTTCTCTCTCATGTTCTTGAGCTCTCCCTCTTCCTCCCAAAACTTTAATCTTTCATGTGTTGAAAATCAAAAGCTCTTGAGACAAAACCACAAAACATCTCTCTACTCTTTCTAGGGTTATTTGTCTAGCAAACAAAGCACTCTACTTACCTCTTGGTTGAGGTAGGAGCTCAAGGTAGAGGCCCTCAGGTGGATCTATCTTCGGCAAAGGGAAGACGATGAGGAGGAGCCGTCTACGCCACTACAAGAAGCTAGCAAGAAGGAGAACCACAACATGAAGAGAAGGAGTTCAAGATCTATGTATAACCATTCTATATAGTAGCTAGAACTTGTAATTAGTGTGTTGGTTTTTGTTTAGCAAAGATCCTTCATGGATGGTCCATGTTACCTTGTGAGAAAATTTTGATTTTTACCTATTCCGCTCTCCGAAAGAACCTGGGTGGGTAACATGGACCTAACACGAAGTAGTACACATATGTGATATGTGTGTGGGCCTGATTAAATACGTGTATGTGATCTCTGTTGGTCGTAGTGCCCTCAAAGTAAATTATTGGATCGCAGGCACGTGATTGCAATGATTGAGGAGGACCTATACCGGTAGGACAGTCTTACTCAAGATGATCGTATGCTATCTGCTTTGCCTTTATCATCGTGTACAGCTTTAGGTGACATAATCACTATTACAAATTGATAGAGCCCTTAGGATTCTTGCTTGACTACAAGCAGTATGATGGCGATCATATCTGTGAGAGTTGGGTAGTCCATAAGCACATCCTTAAAAGTGGTCCCTAGTCGTAGTAGTTTCGAGACAGGGCATCGATACTCGAGATTAGACTAGCGTATACAGTCGAGACCCCGACGAGGGGCGGTGGCTGGTCTTACAAGCCATTGGTGTCAGTTGGATCACCTAAGATATATACAGGTGCTCATTGGGTTATGTGTGCACCGGTCATGACTCGCCGGGAACATGCTAGTTGGTATTATACCTAGCGTTAGATAGCAGTTCCCTGGTGACATGTGTATAGGTTAGTTCATCGACCCGAGGTCGTCATTTGTCCCGTGTAAGTTCCCACTGTGCTTAGATTACTACCCTACCACGGCTCAAAGAAGTCGTGCAACCAGGTTTTAGTTGGGTACAGTCCCGAGCCACATAGAGGCAGTGAGCGGATCGGCAGGGGATTCGTCTCTCCCGATATTGGGGGTAAGATCGCGCTGTGTCTAGGAGAGCTATTACACCAACTCCTTGGCCAAGGCTGGTGAGAATTACTGGTAGGTATTCCAGTAGTTTCTCAGGGTGTTCAGGGCAACCCTCCGACACGAGTTATACAGCTTTTGGGGGTCTGACGTAACCAGCCCCTAGGCCGGATATGCGATGCTCATAGGCGAATGGACCGGACTGTACGGATATTGTCACTGATAGGCTCAGTAGGGTTCTAAGATGAGTTCGCTCATCGGCTTCCCTTTCCGTCAGTACATGGGCAGCCGTTACGCACAGCTAGTGCTGCTGACGTGCTTGTGGTTATGTTAGTTGTATGTATGCCCTAGAGGACAGTATTGTACAGATGATGTATATTATATTGGATGCTTGGACATATATAGAGATGACTTTCTTTCTCGATATGATAGTATGCTATCTGGTTACTCTTTATCTTAACATGTACACTAGTCTCTTTAAACTGTCTTATAGTTACATGTTGGTAAAGCCCTTAGGATGTGTACTTGACTACCTGGACTATGATGCGGATCATACTAGTGGGGACATGGTAGTCCATAAGTACATCCTTCAAGGTCCCTAGTCGAGGGTGTATCGAAACGGGGCATCGATGTACCAGTGTAGACTAGCGTATGCGCTTCTCGACCCATGAGATGAGCGATGGATGATCCCATATCCATTGGTGTTTGACATCATAGATGGTATACGGGTGCTCAGTGGAGACTGGGTACACTGGACGGACTCGCCGAGAACTCCCAGATGGTATTATACCTCACGTCAGATGGCAGTTCTCAGGTGACACTTGTGCAGGTTAGTCTGTAGACCCGAGATCGTCATAGAGTCTTGTGTGATTCCCACTGTGCTTTGATCTCCACCTTACCACGTCCATGAGGGCGTGCAAAACGGTGGTCTTTGGGTACAGTCCCGAGTCACATGGAGGCAATGAGCGATAGGAGGGGTTTCGTCTCTCCCGGTATTGGGGGTTGATGTTGCGCTGTGCTCGATTGGCCGTAACAGGGAAGTCCCTGGCCAGGGCTGATCAGAGATTTTCTGGTAAGTGTTACCAGTAGTTTCTCGACCCGTTATGAGCCTCACATCGGCACGACTTATCGGTTATTGGGGTCTGACGTTTACCACCCCTAGACTTGATATGCGACATATCAGACGAACAGACCGGACTGTACGGTAAGTGTTACTGGTTGGATTCACAGGAGTGTGAGCGGGCTAGCTCGTCGATCTTCTGATCGCTCAATACCCGGGTGGCCGTTACGTTTAGCAGACCGCTTGTGGCTTGTGGGTGATTGATATGATCATCATCTGCTGCCGGCGTATTGACGAGTCTGTAGAGTCCTACACAGAGGTTTCCTGGCTCAAGCGAAACGAAATAGGGGCGCATATGAGATATGTGCGGGACCGAGAATGATGCGTGTATGTGATACCGTATTTCATTCTCGCGATGAATGTTTCGATTGGTTATATGCGATATAACCTAGTTATCGAATCGAAGATTGATTCGATAAGTCGATACATTGGATACTAGTCGGTTATGTGCGACATGACCGGATCATTGAATCAAGTGTTGATTTAATGATTTAATGTACAATTATATATTTGATATATTGCTTTGCATTAACTAGTATTGGTTCACTTTAAAAGGATTTTCTCACTTGTAGTTCACAAGTTGTATATGTGATATACTTTTGTGCACTACATTGTGTCATGTTTGATGATGCATGTAAATTGGTTTTGTGTAAAGACTTATACCATGGTTCTGATAATGGTTAGGGTTTTGTTTATTCACTTATTTATTTATCCATTCTTTTTGAGAAATAGATAAAAAGAAAACAAAATGGTTTCTTTTTATCATGAAGCTTGTTGAAGCTTCATGAAGCTTTGACTGAAGTGACCATTTTGTCTTCATCCTTAACCCTAACCATTCCCACTAACCATGGTCTATTCTCTACACCTAACCAAGGTTAGAAGATGATAAGTATTCATTTTATTATTCTTTTTGAAAATACTTATTATATTCTATCTTGAGCTTCTTCTTCATCTTCAAGAAAGAAAACTTGCCACCATCAATGGCATCTTGAGTAAAAGTGTGAGAAATCCAATTCTAAAGTGAACCCACCTCCTATTTCTTCACCCTCTACCTCTTGCCAAGCAGTATAGGGTGTTTTCTTCACAGGTTTCACAACTTGGTGAAGTTGGAGCTTGATCTTGTGTAACTTCGACGTAGATCATCTTCGGCATCGTACCCGACGACTAGTCCGCTCATTTCTGTAGGGTTCCTAGGCACACTAGTGAGGTCTCACAAGGCATCGATCATGCCAAATTAAAATTTTACCGGTGCCGAGAAACCCGACTACGGATCGTCGGCTAGAAGTTTAGGCGAAAAAGCTAACTAGTTAACACTTAACTAAGAGATACGGAAATACAACCTTTGTAGATCCGGTCCTGCACCTCCACGGCTCCGAGATGAGGTCCTCTCCACTGTCCAAATCAAATCCGGGCTCTAGCGTCGGCTTCATCGGAGAATGGACGGGCTAGGTCGTCGACGACGTGCCGAAGATGATCTACGTCGAGGCATCGCTAAATCAAGCTCCGACTTCACCAAGTCAAGAAACTTGTGAAGAAAACACACTCTACTACTTGGCAAGAGGTAGAGGATGAAAAAATAGGAAGTGGGTTCAATTTAGAATTGGATTTCTCACTCATTTCATCAAGTTTCCATTGATGGTCAAGCTTTTCTTCACTTGAAGGAAGAAGAAGAAGAAGCTAAAATATTATGATAAGATTATTCAAAAAGAAAAGAATAACAATACTTATCATAATATTAACTCTAGTCAAGTGTAGAGAATGAATCATGGTTAGTGGGAATGGTTAGGGTTAAGGATGAGATAAGAATGGTTGACTTGATCAAAGTTTCATGAAGCTTCCACAAAACTCCAAATTAAGCCACCATTCTTTTCTCCTTTCCATTTATTTTCCAAAAGAATAAACAAATAAATGAATAAATAAAAAATGGGAGAATAAACAAAACCCTAACCACTCTCACAACCATGGTTTAATCTTCACACAAATCCAAGTTAACATGTATCATCAAACATGATACAATCATGTGCACAAAACTATATCAAATATACAATGTGCACAACCGAGCGAGAAAATCCATTTAAAGTGAACCGATACTAGTTAATGCAATGTAATATATCAAATATATATAATTATACATTAAATCATTAAATCAACACTTGATTCAATGATCCGGTCATGTCGCACACAACCGACTAGTATTCAATGTATCGGCTTATCGATTCAACGCTTGAATCGATAACTAGGTTATATCGCATACAACCATCCGACACATTGATCGCGAGAATGAAATACGGTATCACATACACGCATTATTCTCGGTCCCGCACATATCTCATATGCGCTCCTATTTCGTTTCGCTTGAGCCAGGAAACCTCTGTGTAGGACTCTAAAGACTCGTCAATACGCCGGCAGCAGATGATGATCATATCAAACACCCACAAGCCGCAAGCGGTCTGCTAAACGTAACGGGCACCCGGGTATTGAGCGATCTGAAGATCGACGAGCAAGCCCGCTCACACTCCAGTGAATCCGACCAGTAACACTACCGTACAGTCCGGTCTGTTCGTCTGATATGTCGCATATCTCGCCTAGGGGTGGTAAATGTCAGACCCCAATAGCTCGATAAGTCGTGTCGATATGAGGTCTATAACATTTCGAGAAACTACTGGTAACACTTACTAGTAAATCTCAGCAACCCTGGCCAGGGATTTCCTGTTATAGCCAATCGAACACAGCGCAACATCAACCCCCTATACCGGGAGAGACGAATCCCCTCCTATCGCTCATTGCCTCTATGTGACTCGGGACTGTACCCAAAAACCACCGTTTTGCACACCCTCTTGGACGTGGTAAGATGGAAATCAAAGCACAGTGGGAACCACACAAGACTCTATGACGATCTCGGGTCATCAGACTACTCTGTACCAGTGTCACCAGAGAACTGCCATCTGACGCGAGGTATAATACCATCTGGGAGTTCTCGGCGAGTCCGTCCAGTGTACCCAGTCTCTACTGAGCACCCGTAGATCATCTCTGATGTCAAACACCAATGGATATGGGATCATCCATCGCCCATCTATATGGGTCGAGAAGGTATACGCTAGTCTACTCTGGTATATCGATGCCCCGTCTCGATACACCCACGACTAGGGACTTTGAAGGATGTACTTATGGACTACCTGTCCCCACTAGTATGATCCGCATCATAGTCCAGGTAGTCAAGTACACATCCTAAGGGCTTTACCAACATGTAACAGAGAGAAAATCAGTATACACATTAAGGTAAAGAGCAACCAGATAGCATACTATCATGTCGAGCAAGAAAGTCCTCCCTATATATGTCCCAGCATCCACTACAATATACATCCTATGTATACTAATGGCCTCTAGGGCATACATATAACTAACAATCTCCCACTTGCACTAGGGCCATCTGATAGCAGTGGTTGTAGTATCTCATACTCAACCATCCCATAAAAATCTCTCTCTGGGAACAGGCCTTTGTGAGTGGATCCGCTGTGTTGTCCTCTGAGTCTACTCTCCTAACCTCGATCTCCCTGGAGATCAACCATCTCCTTGATCAAGTGATACTGCCTTAGAATATTTCTAGATCACTGATGGGACCGGCGTTCCTTGGCATAAGCCACAACTCCATTGTCACACAATGGGAGGAACATAGTTCATCTCATGAACCAATATACACCCACACAGCCTCTTTGGTAGCATCTTAAATAGCGATGCATCCAGCCTTTATCGTCTAATATGTCACGGTATCCAGCTTGGAACTCTTCCAACATACCGTCCCTTTGCTTAGGGTAGAGACAATGCCTGTGACTGACACTCAGTCGTCTTTATCACCCTGGAACATTTCCAGTGATTCTCCCCAGGATCGATTGATACCATCTCACTACAACTAGTGAGAATCCTAACACCCAGTTAAATCTATCTCATAGATCCAAAATCCAGGATTTAGTAGGTATCACTTTGATCCTATATGGAGAATCCTAGTGATAAGCGGAGATTGACCGAGCGTAGCATAAGAAACTTTTTTCTTATCAAGAGTATGTCATCCACGTACTCTTCGAGGATCACTACCATACTCCCTACTACCCTTTTGTTTATACAAGGTTCATCTACCATTTTGATGATATCAAACTCTTTGACTAATCCATCAAAACAGATGTTCCAACTCTGCGATGCCTGCTTTATCCTATAAAGCATCTTGCACACGTTTCCGCTGCTCCCACTGTCTACGAAGCCCTCTGGCTGTGTACTTATAGACGCTCTCTTCTAAATCATCATTTAGAAAAGCAGTCAAGATACCCAACCACCAGATATCGTAGTCAAGGTATGTAGCCGTGGTAAGTAGGATCTGGATGGACTTAAGCATAGATCCTTAGAAAAGGTTTCATCATAATCCACGCCTGGTCGATGACGAAAACCTTTAACAAGTCAAGCTTTGAAAGTCTCAACTTTTCTATCTACACCAAGTAATCTTCTCAAGATATACTTGCTCCTGATGGGGATTTAACCCTTCAGATATAGCAACCAAAGTCCTTACTTTGTTGGTGTATAAGGATTCCATCTCAGATCGATAAACATCCAGCCATTCTCACAGAGTCCAACTCCTGATGGCCAGGTCGAAACTAGTTGGGTCATCATCTCATGATGCAATCCTCGCTCCCACTGTCATAGAGAAAGAAGTATCTCTCAGGTGGGTGAGGAACCCTACTAGATCGGCGGAGAGGCTGAGGTTCGTTGGAATCTACTGAATCCTTTAGTTCTACCAAATCATCAGCTGCAGTTTGTATAGCTGGAACATTTCCAGTTCTACATAACTAACCTTGCCTCGAGTTTGTCCGGATTTTGCTTTTAGACATAGGCCGGACAACCCCAAATCTTAACTAACTTAAGATATGGGCTCTTCCCTTTCCATATCACATATGAAGTGGTAGGCATTGATTTGATTCGAACCTAATTCAATAGGTATGCATCTTCTCAAGTGCATAACTCCCAAAAGGAAATAGGTAACTCAGCAGTACTCATCATAGAGCACACCATATCAAATTGGGTGTATCTGCTCCGCCCCGATATACCATCGTGCTATAGTGTATCGGGAGGAGTAATGCTGAGAGAGAATCTCATTCTCCTTTAGAACAGTCCAGGATTTCCGTGCTCAAGTATTCTCCTCCTTGATCTCATCAAAGGACATAATACTTATACCTGTTTTGGTTCTCTACTTCTAACTTATATTCTATGAATATCTCAAAAGGTTCGGACTTGTGTTTCAACAGGAACATATGTCTGAATCTTGAGAGATTATCAGAGAATGTAATGAAGTACAAAGAACCGGTCTTGGCATGTGTAGACAGGGGACCTACATACATCAACATGTATCATCCCAATAGTTCACTAACTCTTTCTCTGTTTCCAATAAACAGAGCTAGTGTCATTTTATCTTTGTGACATGACTGGCGAGTTTCACAATATGTAAGTTCAAACTAATTTAAATATGCATCTTTATGTAACTCTAGCCAGTCGGGTCGCATTGATCTGACCTAGTCTACAATACCTCAAGAAGGATTCGTTTATTTCTGAACTCTTCCTCTTGTGTGTGTTCCATATACTAAGAACTGTAGTTTGATTTAGAACATCAATGCTTTTAGATAACGTGCCTGAACCGATCAACTTTTGATATAGGAAATGTTCAAAACATTGTCCATCAATACAAAATTATATCCTTTCTTTATTAATAAAGAGACTGATATGATTTTGTATATCAGGTTCGGTATCTAATAACATTCGTTCAGAATCAATGTATTCTGGTGATACAGGGTGACAGTGACCAACAGACTTGGCTGCAACACTTGCCCCGTTTTCTGCCTCATGAAACTTATCACCCGTTCTCAGTCCTCTACCTATCTGTAGCCCTATGTAACAGATTACATATCAGGGATCCTGATCTGGTATCACATACCCAGGACATAGAGGATACAGAGAAACAGTTCTGTATAATGAACACACCCGAAGATGATGCATCAGCATGCACTCTCTTCGTTTGGGCGGCGCGGGAAATCTGGTATTCTGGTATTCCCCAATTTCCTGCTCTGTCTTATAACAATTATAAGTTGGAGCGGGACCAACGTTCCTCATCCCAGTATAACAAGCGGGTTCGGTCAATAATCCGTATTATTATCTTGATTAAGGCGTGACATGGTCGCTACCAGGAGAGAGAGAGAAGAAAAACACTCAGCGTGCGCTCTGGCAAGAATAGATTGGTTATTATTTTATCTAATCAGGATGGCTCCCACTGCTTTTTATCAAATCTTCCTTCAAACCCTAAAAGGAAAGACTAGCCGGGATTAATTACACACTACAAGTTCGCCAATCTTTCAGCCAGGCCAGTGTCGGTACTTTGAGGGAGGTCCCCCGTGCTTTCGCACGAACCTAATTACTGTAAACCTCGTTTTCCCAGAGGCGTAACCCCGTTGACACCTTTCTAGACATCTACTTGATCGGCTAATTGTAATGTATAAAACTCTCCCAGGAGTAACAATTACTCACAGCGGGTATCGGGATCCAACTATCTCATAGAAGGTATGCAATCTCATTGCAAATTTCAACACTTGAAATTCCCGATAATATTTTGCCCCAAGCTCGCTATGACCTTGACGGAGGCAAAACAACCCATAGTCCGCTAGTCAAGTTCAACCCGTCATTTCCTGATTGAATTAAACCCACCCGCACGACCCTTGACGGAGGCCAAACAACGCCGTACGAATACCCTAATCCAATCGCATCATATGCTAGCAGATAAGCACTAGTTAGCTACCGTACACTACGCCTTGACGGAGGCCAAACAACCGCAGCACGAATACTAACTAGTACGTATCTGAAATGATGGAGGGCTACGACAGGTTTTTCTGAAAACCTATTGCGTAATGAACTTGATATTGTTGTAGAATCAAATGATTTTAGAAATGGAGTGCTTTTGAGGCTTTTCTAGTTTTGCTAAAGGAGTCACTCCCGGTGAAGGGATCGTCGGTCCTTTCCTCATTGAATGAGGTGCGGGATATATCGTATATATCACTGTGCAAAGCAAAACACTTAAAAGCAATCAAAAGACAAACCGAGTGTGTAGCATCTTCCAGTTATTGCTAAAGGAGTCACTCCCGGTGAAGGGATCTCGGTCCTTTCCTCATCGAATAAGGTGCAGGATATATCACATATACCGCTGTGCAAAGCAAGAACTGTAGCTACCTGTTTTATTTTGAAATTCGATTCTACACCATCTTAGGTTTCTTTTCTTTCATTAATCACATTAATGAAGTCCCATCAATTATGTACCTAAACATCACAGATAAATACGACGTACACTTATGCCATCCGCATTCGCCTCGATGTCCCCTCGTGCACCATTAGGTTAGGTAACTAACGGCAGGGCTAGCGCGGGTGTAAAACATAAGTAACGTCTATATAATATATCATATATACTATATACAGTATCTATCACAGAACATCACATGATCACATCACAGATATCGCAGCAGAAGAAACATATGAAATATTGGATATACTAGAACGTCCGTGTTTTCAATACGAGCCAGTATAAAACACGGATTCCACGGTCGTGATGAATAGCTAAACCCACACCCCTAGACCCCTACGAGAGCGGCAAGCAACCCTACCAATTCTAGAGTTAGGACACCCGGACCCAACTCCTCGAGTTGGTCTCCCACTGGACTCCAGAACCCGGTTACTTGTGCCCTCCTCCTAGGGTCTATCCTAGTGCGGAAAACTAAATAATATACAAACGGTGACAACTTCCGCAACCTGGAAGCGCCCCAATAAAAGAATATTACATACAAGTTTTTACATGAATGAAAATGGAAAAACACTCATCTCACATAAAAACCCCCGGCTATTCAAACACGACGATCCAATATAACATATCCAGCAACACATAACATCACATGTCATCAACGTAAGTAAATATGTCCATCCCAATTGTCGTTGACATATAGCAACGAAACCGGCGATATCACATATTACACTTACGGTCACAGAAAAGAAAGTGTAAAACTACAACAGTTGGAATCCGCAACCACCTCAGACATCGCATGCCTGACCAAATGAATTACTTAGACATCGCATGCCTAACAATTATAAACCCCGCATTTTAGTCTCATTATCGAAAACACTTTTCAATATCAAGTCGGGCAATTCAACAAGATTCCCGAAAAACTGATCGAATGCTCGTCGCAAACTTTAGTAGGCGGCAGCACCCCTGATACCGTCGACGAAGTGCACCAAGGCGGAACACCGCTACCGCGAGCACCCGAACGGATGCTTTCGGCGACGGGGTTCTCCTACAGTCACTTGGTCGGGGCTTTGGAGTGAGGCTGTCTATTAAGTTTACCCGGCGAGTATCCGCGTACGCTACGTGATTGCGACGGACTTTTGATCACATCAAAATTCCGTGGCAACCGATCAAGTGAGACTAAAGTGCTATGTTTATAACATTCATTCAGTTATCTCATAACTATTGTGAATTCCAATTATTGTATCACATTCCAGATAATTAGAAAATGTTAAACTTTCTGATCGAACATTCGAACACCCAAGTTTTCCCGATACAGCTAAACACATGAAATAAGTCTAACAACATTCAGTTCGTGCCTCAGTACCAACGGTCCAGCCGTAGAAGGGTCAAGCCAACGCCTCACATGTGGCACACCGTACTGCCCCAAACCCGAAGGTTCAAAGGGCAGTTCAAGACGGTCACATAATCGAGTTAAGGTTTGTTGTCTTCTAGAGGGTCCATCGCGTTACTTGCACTACTTAGAACGTCGTTAAACTACGGAAAAATCCAACACTTGGAAATTTCCCGACAGGGGAAAAATTGGGTATTTATATCCGGTCGAACTTTTTTAACATATTCTAAAATATATCCGGAAAGCCACACAGACAAAATTTGATACCCCGATCGAAACACCGAATCCCAAAACAACTCCAAAAAATTCAACTCTGTATTAAATATTAAAAATTCCCAGAAAAACCAGCATTGACTATTATTGATTATGGTGCAAATTTTGATGAACAATAGGACAAAACCACCGTTGATCCGCCGCACGAGCCATTCTCGTGCCGCGGATCCGCGCCTTGACTATGGAGTTACGTCATCAAAATTCACCGTAACTCTTAGATTTCCCTGCTGATTTTTTTAGCAATTTTTAATCTGGAAAAATCCCAGTTTTTGAAAAAAGGACAGAGAGCATTTTCCGGGTTGGGTTTTCGGTTCGTTCGGACTTCAAATTCCGTCTAGACTTCGCCTAAGGCTCTAGCTAGGCTCTGATACCACTGTAGGGTTCCTAGGAACACTAGTGAGGTCTCATAAGGCATCGATCATGCCAAATTAAAATTTTAACGGTGCCGAGAAACCCGACTACGGATCGTCGGCTAGAAGTTTAGGCGAAAAAGCTAACTAGTTAACACTTAACTAAGAGATACGGAAATACAACCTTTGTAGATCCGGTCCTGCACCTCCACAGCTCCGAGATGAGGTCCTCTCCACTGTCCAAATCAAATCCGGGCTCTAGCGTCGGCTTCATCGGAGAATGGACGGGCTAGGTCGTCGACAACGTGCCGAAGATGATCTACGTCGAGGCATCGCTAAATCAAGCTCCGACTTCACCAAGTCAAGAAACTTGTGAAGAAAACACACTCTACTACTTGGCAAGAGGTAGAGGATGAAGAAATAGGAAGTGGGTTCAATTTAGAATTGGATTTCTCACTCATTTCATCAAGTTGCCATTGATGGTCAAGCTTTTCTTCACTTGAAGGAAGAAGAAGAAGAAGCTAAAATATTATGATAAGATTATTCAAAAAGAAAAGAATAACAATACTTATCATAATATTAACTCTAGTCAAGTGTAGAGAATGAATCATGGTTAGTGGGAATGGTTAGGGTTAAGGATGAGATAAGAATGGTTGACTTGATCAAAGTTTCATGAAGCTTCCACTAAACTCCAAATTAAGCCACCATTCTTTTCTCCTTTCCATTTATTTTCCAAAAGAATAAACAAATAAATGAATAAATAAAAAATGGGAGAATAAACAAAACCCTAACCACTCTCACAACCATGGTTTAATCTTCACACAAATCCAAGTTAACATGTATCATCAAACATGATACAATCATGTGCACAAAACTATATCAAATATACAATGTGCACAACCGAGCGAGAAAATCCATTTAAAGTGAACCGATACTAGTTAATGCAAAGTAATATATCAAATATATATAATTATACATTAAATCATTAAATCAACACTTGATTCAATGATCCGGTCATGTCGCACACAACCGACTAGTATTCAATGTATCGGCTTATCGATTCAACGCTTGAATCGATAACTAGGTTATATCGCATACAACCATCCGACACATTGATCGCGAGAATGAAATACGGTATCACATACACGCATTATTCTCGGTCCCGCACATATCTCATATGCGCTCCTATTTCGTTTCGCTTGAGCCAGGAAACCTCTGTGTAGGACTCTAAAGACTCGTCAATACGCCGGCAGCAGATGATGATCATATCAAACACCCACAAGCCGCAAGCGGTCTGCTAAACGTAACGGCCACCAGGGTATTGAGCGATCTGAAGATCGACGAGCAAGCCCGCTCACAATCCAGTGAATCCGACCAGTAACACAACCGTACAGTCCGGTCTGTTCGTCTGATATGTCGCATATCTCGCCTAGGGGTGGTAAACGTCAGACCCCAATAGCTCGATAAGTCGTGTCGATATGAGGTCTATAACATTTCGAGAAACTACTGGTAACACTTACCAGTAAATCTCAGCAACCCTGGCCAGGGATTTCCTGTTATAGCCAATCGAACACAGCGCAACATCAACCCCCTATACTGGGAGGGACGAATCCCCTCCTATCGCTCATTGCCTCCATGTGACTCGGGACTGTACCCAAAAACCACCGTTTTGCACTCCCTCTTGGACGTGGTAAGATGGAAATCAAAGCACAGTGGGAACCACACAAGACTCTATGACGATCTCGGGTCATCAGACTACTCTGTACCAGTGTCACCAAAGAACTGCCATCTGACGCGAGGTATAATACCATCTGGGAGTTCTCGGCGAGTCCGTCCAGTGTACCCAGTCTCTACTGAGCACCCGTATATCATCTCTGATATCAAACACCAATGGATATGGGATCATCCATCGCCCATCTGTATGGGTCGAGAAGGTATACGCTAGTCTACTCTGGTATATCGATGCCCCGTCTCGATACACCCACGACTAGGGACTTTGAAGGATGTACTTATGGACTACCTGTCCCCACTAGTATGATCCGCATCATAGTCCAGGTAGTCAAGTACACATCCTAAGGGCTTTACCAACATGTAACAGAGAGACAATCAGTATACACGTTAAGGTAAAGAGCAACCAGATAGCATACTATCATGTCGAGCAAGAAAGTCCTCCCTATATATGTCCCAGCATCCACTACAATATACATCCTATGTATAGTAATGGCCTCTAAGGCATACATATAACTAACAATTTCTCCGATGAAGCCGATGCTAGAGTCTGAGATCCGACTTGGACAGCAAGAGGACGTCTACGCGGAGCTAAGGAAGTGGGGAACCGGATCTACAAAGGTTGTAGCTTCTCACTTTTAGTTAAGTCGTTAACTAGTTTCCTGTTTAGCCTAAAATTCTAGTCGACGATCCGTATTAGGGTTTCTCGGCACTTGTAAAATTTGAAATTGGTGTTTCCCCCAATCAGAGCAAGGCTCTACTGAATTTTGAAAATTCAAAATTTGAAGCAACGCTTCGGTTTCCGTGCGCAGTGCGCAATTTGCCACGTGGCAGAAGCCAATTCGGCAGCGTAACGCCCGAGACGGTGCGTCCCATCAGAGCAAGGCTCTTCAGAAAACGTAATTAAAGACTTAACTGCGCAAATGCATTGCAGCGCGACACGTGTCTGCGCAAGCGCATGGATGCACGACACGTGTCTGCGCAGTTGCGCAATCGCAACTGCGCAAGCGCACGGATGCGCGACACGTTTCTGCGCAAGCGCACGGATGCGTGACACGTGTCTGCGCAGTTGCGCAATCGCAGTTGCGCAAACGCACCGATGTGCGACACGTGTCTGCGCAAGCGCACAGATGCGTGACACGTGTCTGCGCAGTTGCGCAGTCACAACTGCGCAAGCGCACGGATGCGTGACACGTGTTTGCGCAAGCGCACAGATGCGTGACACGTGTCTGCGCAGTTGCGCAGTCCCAGCTGTGCAAACGCTCGGATGCGCGACACGTGTCTGCGCAGTTGCGCAATTGCAACTGCGCAAGCGCTCAGATGTGCGACACGTATCTGCGCAGTTGCGCAACCGCAACTGCGCAAGCGCACGGATGCGTGACACGTGTCACACGCTGGTGAGTTGCGCAGCAACTGAATGAAGAGTTAGACAAATCTTTTCTGTTCCCCTGTAAAACAGGAACCCTTGGATCAGAGATCCAATGGTGGGAAAATTCCCAAAATTATTCATGAAAGATTTTGTTAACAAATCCAACAAATTGGTGGGCACTATAAATAAGACCCCAGGCCTCATTCAAAGGGCATCAGATAATCAATCATCATCGAGAGAGGGAAAAAGCTTCTGAAAAAAAAGAGCTCTTGAAGATTAATCAAGAACCAAAAAAAAAAGAAGGTAAAATTTCTGAAGAACAGAAAATAAGAAAATAAATAGTGCCTTGCACTTGATAGGAACCCCTGGTTCTAAAAAAAAAATATAAATAAAAAAATAATAAATAGTGCCTTGCACTTAATATGAACCCTCGGTTCTGTATGATCAGGAAAAAACAAGAACTTGTTTTCCTTTGATCCAAATTCAAATCAAAGTGCCATGCACTTGTGTTCTTCAATCTGAAGATTTCTAGGGTTTCTGCAACCCCTTGTTTTGGGCCCGGCCCAAACTAAATTGAAATAATAAAAGGGCAAGGCCCTGTTTGGAAAAATTCCTGAGTTTCTGCAAACTCGTTATTCAAATGGGCCTGGCCCAAACTAAATTACAGAACAATAAAAGGGCAAAGCCCTGTTTGTAAAAACTTCTTGAGTTTCTGAAACTCATTATTTAAAAGGGCCTAGCCCAATTGCAGAAAAAAAATAAATAAATAAAAAGGGCAAGGCCCTGTTTGGAGAATTCCTGAGTCCTTGTAACTCATTAATTAGAAGGGCCTGGCCCAAATCAGACTTGTAAAATAATGAAAGGGGCAAAGCCCTGTTTAGATTGATTCTTCTAATCAGGCAAAGCCTAAAATAAAAATTGGACTTAACCCAATCCTGGCTGTAAGTCCTTAAATTAAATGCCCCTCATAAACCAAGTCATGACCGGTTCGAGGGTACATCTCCGAACTCCTCTGACATCTGTCGTTGTAATTCCTCAATGACGTCAGAGAGGTGACGAGTCCCAACGACCACTCATCTAATATCGGACCGAAACGTCCCTAAACTAAAATCGGACCGAAACGTCCCTAAACTAATATCGGACCGAAACGTCCCTAAACTAATATCGGACCGAAACGTCCCTAAACTAATATCGGACCGAAACGTCCTTAAACTAATGACGGACCACTACGTCCCTAAACTGGCGATGGACCGAAACGTCCTTAAACTAATATCGGACCGAAACGTCCCTAAACTAATATTGGACCGAAATGTCCTTAAACTAATAACGGACCGAAACGTCCCTAAACTAATAATGGACCACTACGTCCTTAAACTGGTATCGGACCGAAACGTCCCTAAACTAATATTGGACCGAGACGTCCTTAAACTAATGACGGACCACTACGTCCCTAAACTGGCGACGGACCGAAACGTCCCTAAACTAAAATCGGACCGAAACGTCCCTAAACTAATATCGGACCGAAACGTCCCTAAACTAATATTGGACCGAGACGTCCTTAAACTAATGACGGACCACTACGTCCCTAAACTGGCGACGGACCGAAACGTCCCTAAACTAAAATCGGACCGAAACGTCCCTAAACTAATAATGGACCACCACGTCCCTAAATTGGAATATGGACCGCTACGTCCCTAAACTGACATAATAAGGGCCAAAACGCTCTTTTGTCGGATCTAAACGGTCCCGCCTAAGTTGATCTTAACCCCAAATACGGTTAACGTGTCCTTAGACATCTAAATAAACAATAAAATCCCAAACCAACTTTGGTTCAAGGGTACATCTCGGAACTCCTTAGACGTATGTCGTTGTAATCCCTCAACGACGTCAGAGAGGTGACGAGTCCCGACAGCCGGATAATTAAATCAATCACTACGTCAGGTCGATCTTAGTCCAAAACAGGACTAGCGTATCCTTGATGAACGTTTAAGTTGATCTTAGTCGCAACGCGACTAATGCATCCTTAAACTAAAAACACCAAACCCAAATCTAAGCAAATACGGATTTGGACTAATCCACGTCCTACGGGTGACGATACTCAGTCTCCGTATACAATCCACGGGCAACCACAAACAAAACAAACACACACGACACGAAGTGAAATTCTGGAGAAGGAGAAAGTTGTTACCGCGATGCGGTAGCGTAATTAACTGCAGGGGCTTGCGCCTGCAGGGAAGAGCGTCCCCACAATCAAAAACCCCTCACCCTGAGGGGGAATCTGACGAAGTCTGCTACATCGGCCGCATCCGTCTAAACCTTCGATACACGGTGCCATAAATCAACTTGGCATCTTCGGAGAGGTAGACGGATAAAAACCAAATAGCATCTGCCCCGAACCTCAGGCACGTGACGTCCCGACGTCGCAGGCCGCCGTTCGGAGGGGAACAGATTCTGGCACGCCCGGTGGGACCTTTTCCTCTTTCCACTCCACACTTCGTGTGTCGTCTTCGCGAATCAATCGCGGTTTGTTAAATGGTTGTCCTCGGATTTCAAGTTGCTAAGATTTGGTCTTTTATCTGGCGCAGAATTCGAGATTCAATGGCCTCCAATTGCACCAGCTGCTCGAGATGCCACTGCAACAAACGCTCCACTTCACCAGGAGGGGTGACGTATGGGCCCCAAGCGGCGTCTTTCCTTACTCTGCCGATAGGCCAGGTGACCCAGGCCACCACCGGCCTGTTTTTCGGGACCATGGTCCCCCCTGCAAGCTTCTCTATGCCGATATCCGCACCAGAAGCGAACAAGAAGTCGGTATTCGACCGGCTCACCGCTACCACGACCCCTGTAAACGGGTCGCCCGCTACTAAGATGACAGCCTCTGTTTTCACCAGGCTAGGTCAGGATCATAAAGTGGCTGTCCCAAAGAGGGCAACGGCCACAGCTTCAGAAGTCGTTGGAGCGGCTTCTCCTATCAGAAAGTCAGTCTTCACAAGATTGACGGTTCCTACTCCTCCTTCAGCTGATCAAAAAGCATCAGTCTTTGATAGGCTGACACCGGCAGTTACCCCACACCCAAACAGGGAGCAACAAGAAATTGTATCGATTTCCAAGCCAGTCCCAACGGCCCGTCGTGCACGACGTCGCCATTGGCAGTGAATAAGGAAAGCAGGAGGCAACTCCCCTCCAGGGCTAACCCCGCCTGCTCCAGTGGCGGAGGTCAACGCTGCTGTTCCAACTGGGAACAGCTTTGAATTGCTAAGGAAGGTAAGAAAGAACTCCCCGGTTGCTACATTGAAAAGGTCTCCTCCACCCATGGAAAAAGCTCCGGAGACGAAACAGGAACGGCCCCCTCAACGGCTGTCATCAAAAGTTTATAAAATATGGCGCAGGGTTCAAAACTCTGTGATCGATCCGGACCACTTGCGTCACCAGAAAAAGGCGAAGGTGGAGAAAGACAAGAACCCCCCCATTAAACGGCAGGGGGCAACAAATGCTAGGAGGCCCACTTCAACGGCTCCTTCAACCTCAAAGGTCCATAAAAGGAAAAGACCAGAGAAAGCTCCCGCGACGATGACAAAATCTAAAAGCGGCGAACCGAAACGCCCCAAGTCAGGGGGCATAACAGTTCATACGGTCTATATGGCTTCAGGAAAAGAAGAAAGTCGTACTTCTACGGGTCACCGACCGCTTACCCGGTCAGTGACCAGGTCTCAGGAGCAGCAACAAAAGCTCCAGGAGATGATGACTACAATGGCTGCACTCACGGGGCCAAAAGAGAATCCCGAGACGTCCTTAGATGAACGCCAAGAGGAGGAGACCGACGCTGAGTTCCTCCGCCGAATACTGGAAAAGAGAGACAAAGAGGCTGCGGAACAGGCAGCCAACATAAAGAAAATGGCCCTCCTATTCCAAGATGTGGTGGGTATGATGATTCAACCAGATCCACCTGCTGGAGATCCCCCGATCATTCTTGAAGATGATAGGGGAGAGACATCGAATCCTCCACCGGCTCTATCCGCAGCTAAAGAGGATACCATATCAAAAGCTGATTTGGATGAATATATTGCTCAACAAATACGGGTGCATCAGGCGGCCGAAGCAGCCGGCCACGTTGTAAAAACGGGACGGCCATATCCGGGCTGGTATGACCAAATCAAATACCCGCTAGGTTACACAATTCCTAAGTTTCATGTCTACAAGGGGACCGGCAATCCCCATCAACATGTTGCCCAGTTCAGGGCGCTTTGTGGTAACACTGGAGGCGACGACAAACTCTTGCTGCGCCAATTCGTTGGAAGCTTATCAGACACGGCTTTCGAGTGGTATTCCGAGCTCCCCAACGACTCTATCAAAACCTTTGCGGAGATGGAGCTGCTCTTCACCCAACGTTTTGCAAGTGCCAGTGAGCGTACCCCAATGACGGCACTGATTAACGCCAGGGTAAAACCCGGCGAGACGTGGGTTCAGTACGCTATACGGTGGCGTAATCTATGGTCTAAATGTGAACAGCGCATAGAAGAAGCCCCTGCGGTGGGAATGTTTGTTGGAACCCTTGATCCACAAGCAACTATTTCACAATTTATGATGTTCTTCAAGCCGACTTCCTTCCAGGCTTTGATCGACAAATTGGCGCAGATGGACCAGATGGGCCATAAACCCCCTCTCCCGAAGCCGGATTCCCGAAACGATAAAGGAAAGGGAAAAGCGATCATCGTCGCTAATGCCCAACAACAACCGAACGACTCGAAGCCGGTTGCTCGTCCAAACAATACGCGCCCATACGTACCCCTTGAGGACAGGATGGGACGTGCTTACTCCTTCCCCCGCGATAAAACAAGGAGGCTATTTGAGCTAGCATTGCGCAACAGGCTCATAAATTTGCCAGATCCAAAACGTCCGTCACAACCGAGTGACGTCAACGAGCCCAATTACTGCCCTTATCATAGAGTGTTGGGACATCCAATCGAAGACTGTTACGTCTTCAAGAATTGGCTTGAGAACCAGTACCGTCAGGGCAAATTTGCGCTATCTGACAAATGGAAGGTGAATCCTCCGCAGCCCCACACCTCTAAGGGGACGAATACGCCAGGGGCAACGTGCTCCGTCATTGAAGAGGCTCCCTGGGAGGTTGTATTATCGGCCAAAACGAGGAGAATGCTAAATGATCTTCAAACATGCCCAGCGGTCAAGTGGAAGAACCCCTTGGAACCGCAGGTTATTGAAGGGATGTTGAAGCCACGACCGACTCCGAAGACCGATGGTAGTAGTTCAAGCGTTCATAGCCAGCCGTCAAAATCTTCGAAAAAGAAGAAGAAGAAATCTAAGAAGCCCATGAAGCCTGGCGACAAGCGCACGGACTTACAAAAGCAAATCGATGCGCTGGATGAATATAACCAAAAGGCGCGAACTCCCATCACGCTCCAAGATTTCCTTGATCACGTCTTCCAAAAAGAAGGTGAAGGAGAAAGTTCATCGGAAGAGTCTGACGAATATGTAGCAAGCTGTCATATGATCTCCCATTCGACCACGAACGATGAAGGAACTTCTGGCACTGAAACGCTGGGGGCAAATGCCGAATCAAGAACCCCAGGGTTACCAGTTGAAATGATTAGCGCGTTTCTTAATGAAGCACGGTTGAAAAGCAAGGCTGATCGAGAACGCGAGACGGCTATATTCGAAAGGGCCAAGCGTCAGCGACTTGAGGAAGGAGCCGAAATGATCCCGTTGGAGCAAAATGCCTCCACCACTGACAAAAGCCAATTCAAGATAAAAAAGAAATTTACTAAGGCCATATCGATGGGCATGAAGCTACCACCCTCTGAAGAAAAAGTTACTGGCGCGGCAGAAATGCATCCCTCTTATTGCTTATACCATCAGAAGGTCTCACATTCCACCCAAGATTGCAAAGCTTTCAATGGATGGTGGCAAGGATACGTCGCTAATCGACAACGATTTAAACGGGAAAAACGTAAAATTCGCCGAGAGCAAAGAAATACGACTAAAGAACTTGAAAGAACTGCCGGCAATTGTCACATGGTTAACACTACCGGGTCACAAGTGCCTACATTTGGGAGCGACTCCGATGAAGAGCTAGAGCTTGGTCCCCTCTTCGAAGAATCCACTTCGGGAAAAGAAAAAGAACCAAAGGCCTGCGAGAATATACAGCTGCGCAATCGAACATTACCCGAAAAGAACCTCGGACCCTTGAATAAGAGAAACAAAGGGAAAGAGAAGGTCTCTGAAGACATCGCTTTGGATGACCAAGTTGCGGAAGAGTTAACCGCCAAGAATCCCCCAAAAAGGAATAAAGTAGATTACAATGTCTTGGCGCATCTGAGAAAGCTACCCTCACAACTCAGCATTCTCGATGCCCTATTGCTATCAAAAGAGGCGAGGGATTCTTTGATTAAGGCCCTACAGGATCCGGACCAGTTCCAAGCCTTCTTAGCCGAACAAAAGATGAAGGATGAATTGGAAGAGGTGCACACAGCCGACGTTGCTTTTGGTGATGAAGACCTTCTCCTCGGGACGTGTGAACACAATCGCCCCCTTTATGTCTCGGGATACTGCCATGACATAAAGATAGGAAAAATCTTGGTCGATAACGGATCGTCTGTCAATTTACTCAATGTGCGAGTGTTAAAGGAGATTTGCATGAGTGTCCAACACCTCGCCCGGGACAAAATCACCATCTCCGGTTTCGACTCTCAATCCTCAAAGACTCTTGGATCTGTGATATTGACGCTACGCTTCGGGGTGCTCGTCACAGACATCAAATTCCATGTTATAGACGCCAAGACGTGCTACAATGCTCTGCTCGGCCGACCATGGCTACACGAATACAATATCATCCCTTCTACACAGCATCAGTGCATGAAGTATTCTAGGGACGGCCTCGAGTACACAGTGGCAGGAGAGTTGAATCCATTTTCCGTGAACGAAGTTCGCAAGTATGAAGATGCCAAATACTTCCTACCGAGTTTCGAAGACACGGAAAGGTGTCACAAACCGGAGAACAAAACTAACGCAACCATCCCTGTCTTCGGCAGTGACACCGAGGAGGAGGAGGATATAATTTATTCAGGTCTGTCCCAGTCCACCAGGCCAGGACCATCTGTTCCTTCATTGATCTTCGGTAGTGACTCAGAGGATGAAGTTCACGCTGTATTCCCCGCTCGGTCCTCAATACAGATTTCCACTGATGAAGAGCGAAGTCTGCAGGTAACCATGGTGCCGCTTGAACATTACAAAGAACTGGATGCACTCGACACCAACAGCGTAGAAGAATTGCAGACATTCTATATCCCTCCCGGAAGAAAAGGCGAGAAGGCAATCCTATTCTACCGTTCTGAAGAAAACAAGGTGGAGAAAGAAATTTGGCATGGCGCGGATCCCACGCTCGACAACCTTCAGCCTATCCGTCTTCCCAGATATTATACCGAAGGTTTGAAGAAACTACTGAAACGCCAAGGGATGTCCTTCACACAGACCATCAGAAAAGCCAAATTCTACGACAAGGTCTGGAACGTTCCCGGAACTCAATGCAAACTGCCTAACGGGAGAACGGAAACAAAAGGGCTCGGGTACATCCGGCCAAAGAAACGGGAGTTAATAAACAGCTGTTATGCCATGTATGACTTTGATGAAGAAGCGGACGCTCAATGGGAGGACGCTAATCCCGAATCAGCAAAAGTTCCTGACACAAAGCCGCCCAGTCCATCGTCTAAAGACCCGGTGAGCAAATTTATAAAGGATGCGAGTCAAAAAGCCCGAGATGATCACGATCGTGAAATGGCAATCTATGAGAAAGCCAAGACACAGCGTCTCCTTCGACAGGCAGTAAAGAACGAAGATGTTACCCTACGTCAGCCTGCTACAAAAAGGGTTCGACGCGAAAGCAAAAACAAGTCGAGGGGCCGAAAAGGTGCTCGACAACCACAAGACAGAGCTAAGAAGCCACGCATACGAGAGGCGAGCGTTATTGACCTAGCCCTTATGAAGAAAATGGGTCGAGCATACTCGTTTCCTCGGAACAAAACAAGGAAAATACTTGATCTTGCTCTAAAACATCAAATGCTTACTCTGCCAGAGTCTAAACACCCTGAGCAAGCAGGCGAAGTCTCCAACCCAAATTATTGCTCTTACCATCGAGTAGTAGGGCATCCGCTTGAAGATTGTTTCACCTTTAAGAATTGGGTTGAGGACCAATATCAGTTAGGCAAATTCGCGCTTTCTGACAACTGGAGGGTAGCACCACCACAGAAGCACGAACCCGAGGCTGCAAAAGAAAAACCAACTCCGCATTGGGATTGGCAGAAAATTCGCACTTGCCACGTGGTAACAATATTAAAAGAAGAATCCGAGGACATGAACGACTTCCCTTGGTGCTTTGAAAACAGCAGCGATGAGGTAATCTCAGAATTTCCCCCAGCTCCGAAAGAACTGGAGGATGGAATCCACACCACTGCAGATAATCTCAAGAAAATTGAGTTGGGGACGGAAAATGACCCGCGACCAACATTCATCAGCGAGCTGTTATCTGAAGAAAGGGTGACTGCGTTGAAGGATGTGCTTCTACAACACAAAGATTGCTTCGCGTGGAACTATTCCGAAATGCCGGGACTAGATCCAGAAATTGCTGTACATAAATTGGCGATATCTCCGGACATCAAGCCCGTCAAACAAGCGCCGAGGAGAATGCGACTCGAGCTTGAGATGAGCATCAACGCCGAAGTCAAAAAGCTTATAGACTCTGGCTTCATCCAGGAAGTTCAATACCCTGAATGGATCGCTAACATCGTCCCAGTGATGAAGAAAAATGGGACAGTGCGCATATGCGTAGACTTTCGGGATCTTAATAAAGCCTGCCCAAAAGATGATTTCCCAGTGCCAGTTACTGAACTTATGATAGACAATACATCCACTCATGAGGTTTTCTCCTTCATGGACGGCTCGTCGGGGTATAATCAAATAAAAATGCATCCTGAAGATCAGAAACACACAGCTTTCAGGACCCCTCTCGGGATATTTTGTTATAAAGTGATGCCCTTCGGTTTGAAGAACGCCGGTGCTACTTATCAGAGGGCCATGACAAAGATCTTCGACGACCTTATACACGAAATCGTTGAATGCTATATCGACGATCTCGTGGTTAAAAGCAAATCATACGGGGAACATCTCGAGCATCTGAAGACTGTATTTCAACGCCTTCGGCAGTACAACCTGAAGATGAATCCTCTTAAATGTGCGTTCGGGGTTTCCTCGGGCAAATTCCTGGGATTCGTTGTTCGACACCGAGGTATTGAAATAGATCCGTCAAAGATTAAAGCAATCATGGAAATGCCCCCGCCGAGGACTCTCAAACAGTTGCGGTCTCTCCAAGGGAAACTCGCATACATACGGCGATTTATAGCCAACCTTTCAGGAAAGTGCCGCCCTTATAGTCACCTGATGAAGAAAGGAACCCCATTCGTTTGGGATCAAAAATGCCAAGTCGCACTAGACGAGATCAAGCAGTACCTGCAGAACCCGCCGGTGTTGGCTGCCCCGGTTAAGGGGAAGCCTCTCATTCTTTATACGACCGCCCTCGAAGGTTCCTTAGGCGCATTATGGGCACAAGAGAACGATCAAGGGAAAGAAAGAGCACTCTACTACTTAAGTCGAGTGCTGCTGGGGGAAGAAAGCAACTATTCTCCCATTGAAAAACACTGCTTGGCATTAATCTTCGCAATAACAAAGCTTAGGCACTATGCGTTGGCGCACGAGGTCCGTCTGATTTCAAAAGTGGACCCTCTCAAATATTTAATGTCAAAAGCCAAATTGACAGGACGGCTCGCTAAATGGGCCCTGCTCTTGATGGAATTTTCCATAACATATCAACCTCTCAAGGCAGTAAAAGGCCAGGCCATCGCTGACTTCCTTGCTGAGCATCCCATACCTGCCGACTCTCCTTTAAACTGCGATTTGCCAGACAGACATGCATTTGACGCAATCGACAGTGGTGATACCCGTTGGGAGCTTTACTTCGATGGAGCGTCCTTTATGAAAAAGCACAAACAAAGTATGCCAACGATCAAATCGGGGGTGGGACTCATCTTTGTGACTCCCCAAGGAGGAATAATGCGCTTCGCCTTCTCCTTAACGGAGCCGAGAACGAATAATGAAGCTGAATATGAAGCTTTGATAGCAGGCCTCAAGATCGCCATCGATATGGGAATTGAGAGCCTCCTCATATACGGGGACTCCCAACTGGTCGTCAGTCAAGTGAACGGCGATTACCAAACATGCAAACCGGAATTGGTAAAATACGGTGAAAAAGTGCAACAACTGCTAATCCAAATTCCCTCCTACACGTTGGAAAGCATACCGCGCGCGGAAAACAGCAAAGCAGACGCACTAGCCAAACTTGCTAAAGAACTGGCTGACGAGAACCTCGACGACGTTAGAATCGTAGTACAAAGCCGTCGAGTGCTCGCCCCAACAAAAATATCTCCGGAATCGTCCGAAGAAAAAGGAACGACTGAGCAGTCGACCTTACAAATAAAAGACCATGAGAAGGTTGAGGATTGGAGGGAAGTCTTTATAGACTACTTCAAGTCCCACCGAATGCCCGAAGATGCGTCCGCAAGACATCAGCTCATGAAACGAGCTCTGTCTTTCGCCTTCGTCAATGATACTCTGTACAAGAGGTCATTCGATTCTCTGTGGTTGAGATGCTTAGGACCTGACGAAGCGAGAAGGGTCCTCCAAGAAGTTCACAACGGACTCTGCGGTTCCCACCAAGCAGGCCCTAAGATGAAGTTAAAGATAAAGCGGACGGGCTACTACTGGCCCACGATGATGCAGGATTGCCTAGAATACGCGAAGCAATGTCATTCATGCCAAATTCATGGAGACTTCATCCATCAGCATCCCAATCCACTGCATCCAACAGTGGCTAGTTGGCCATTTGAAATGTGGGAAACTGATATAGTCGGTCCCATCGAACCAGCATCGTCAAAGGGACATCGTTTCATCTTGGCGACGACTGATTACTTCTCCAAATGGGCAGAAGCGGTACCGTTGAGGGAAGTAAAAACGGAGAACATCCTCCATTTCTTCAAAACGCATGTCATATACCGGTTTGGAACCCCAAGAAGGATCATCTCTGACAATGGACCAGCCTACCGAAGTCATAAGATTAGCCGCTTCGCACAGCAGCACAATATAGACTGGAGATATTCCTCAGTTTATAACCCCCGAGCTAACGGTCTAGCTGAGGCCTTCAACAAGACCTTGACGAAGATCATGAAGAAAACGGTGTCACGAAATAAGAGAGATTGGCACGAAAGATTGCAAGAGGCGTTTTGGGCGTATCGAACTACATTTAAAACGGCCACAAACACAACGCCGTACGCGTTGGTATTTGGGACGGAAGCAGTACTCCCCCTCGAGATAGAATTACCCTCTCTACGAGTGGCAGTCCATTACGAGTTGACGGACGAAGAAAATGCTCACCTTCGGTTTGAAGAGCTTGACGCCCTTGATGAAATCCGGCTTCTAGCACAGCAAAATTTGGAAGCTTATAAAGCAAAGATGACGCGCTCAAATGAAAGATTGAGCCGCCCGAGGACATTCCACCAAGGCGAACTCGTGCTAGTCGTCAAAAGGCCCATGGTCCCCAATCGCGCCAAGCGGGGAAAATTTGAGCCAAATTATGAAGGACCGTACATCATTGATAAGGTCTACCAGGGCGGAGCCTATCTACTCATGGACATGCACGGTGAAAGGCCTTTCAGGCCAATAAACGGTCGCTTCCTAAAGAAATACTACGCTTAACGAGCCTTAGTTTAGGTCAATGATAGATGACGACGACTATGTCCGCTCGCTATCTTCCTAAGCTCAGGCTTTATAAACAGTAGCCAACCCTCTCAACGGCGGACCGAAATGTCCTTAAACTAATAGCAGACCGAGACGTCTTGAAACTACTAGCGCAGCACCTCTAGGCTGACGAGATGTAAAAAAATATATATAAAAAAAATAAAATAAAATAAAACGGTATGTCCATAAGCAAAAAGGGCACGGATGAAAACCCGAAAGGGCTCCGTGAGTAAAAACAGCAGGGCTACCGGCGAGTGTTCGTGAAAACCAGAAAGGGCGCGACCTCGTTAATAAAAAAAAAAAAAAAAGAAAAAAATAGAAAAAGAAAATAAAAAGAATATAAAAAAAAAAGGTATGTCCATAAGCAAAATGGGCACGGATGAAAACCCGAAAGGGCTCCGTGAGTAAAAACAGCAGGGCTACCGGCGAGTGTTTGTGAAAACCCGAAAGGGCGCAACCTCGTTAAAAGACACTTATAGGGTCCTCTCGACCCTGTAAGGAGAAACTACCCGCGTGAGATCCTTACGACTCACAAGGGAGCAACACACTTAGGGATCCCCACGATTCCTAAGGAGAAAATACGCTTGCGAGATCCTCACGACTCGTAAGGAGAACTCTCTTATGGGACCCTCACGGCTCATGAGATTTGAAAGTCTTAAGTTACAGAAACCTAAACCTGTGCTTAAGCAAGCCCCCACAAACTTCCAATATTGCCCTACAAGTGGCTCAATATTGACCCTTGTATACAATCCACGGGCGCGAATAAACATTTCCCTAATCAAGTCTCATCCGAGACTGGGGATATGTTCGCATGATGAACAACCCTTATAAGTCCTCTCGACTTACAAGGAGAAAACCCTCCTGTAGGATCCTTACGACTTACAGAGGAAACGAACACTTAGGAATCCTCACGAGTCCTAAGAAGAAAATACACCTACAAGATCCTCACGACTTGTAGGGAGAAATAACTTCGTGAAACCCTTACGGCTCATGAAGTCAAAAGCCTTAGCCGACAGGACCCTAACCCTGGTCGCTAAGCCACCTTTGTTCGACATCGACAGAGGCAGATGATGATTCGCTCCTGGTAATATCCCAGTTGTAGCGGTGCTGATGCCGAAATCGGTTTACAGCGAAAAGCCAATAAGCCGCACATGCATACGAAATAGCCGAAATGATAGGGCAACTTGCAATAAAAAGCAGCAAGTAAAAATGTATGCATATAAAATAGCCGAAATGATTGGGCAACTCGCAATAAAAAAAAAACAACGAGTAAAAATAAAATAAATAGCCGAAATGATTGGGCGCTGCGAAAAATAGCCGAAATGATTGGGCAATCGCGACCTTCGCGATATAAAAGCTGAAATGATAGAGCATCGCGGAGATAAAACAAAAAAAAAGAATGATGATAAAACTCTGGCCCTACAGTTAAGATCACATCGATCCCTGTATACAATCCAAGGGCGCAAACAAAGAAGAAACCATACTTCCCCAGCGGATTCCGTCGAACGACGAAGCCAAACCTCAACGGTTCATTTCAACCGAAGAAGCCAGCAAATTCCTCGACTCACGGATACAAACACTCCTTGACGAGAGCTTCCTGATCCGCGTCGACCCGCAGAGCCACCAGCGCCTTCGTGGGAACCATCGACTCGTTTCAAACCCCAAGGACACAAATAATCCTTGGCGCTTGGGAAACAAATAATCCCTCGCAAAACTTCTCAACTCACGGATACAAACACTCCTTGACGAGAGCTTCCTGATCCGCGTCGACCCGTAGAGCCACCAGTGCCTCCGTAGGAACCCTCGACTCGTTTCAAACCCCAAGGACACAAATAATCCTTGGCGCTTGGGAAACAAATAATCCCTCGCAAAACTTCTCAACTCACGGATACAAACACTCCTTGACGAGAGCTTCCTGATCCGCGTCGACCCGCGGAGCCACCAGTGCCTCCGTAGGAATCATCGACTCGTTTCAAACCCCAAGGACACAAATAATCCTTGGCGCTTGGGAAACAAATAATCCCTCGCAAAACTTCTCAACTCACGGATACAAACACTCCTTGACGAGAGCCTCCTGATCCGCGTCGACTCGCAGAGCCACCAGCGCCTCCGTGGGAACCATAGACTCGTTTCAAACCCCAAGGACACAAATAATCCTTGGCGCTTGGGAAACAAATAATCCCAGCAATTTCCTCGACTCACGGATACAAACACTCCTTGACGAGAGCCTTCTGATCCGCGTCGACTCGCAGAGCCACCAGCGCCTCTGTGGGAACCATCGACTCGTTTCAAACCCCAAGGACACAAATAATCCTTGGCGCTTGGGAAACAAATAATCCCTCGCAAATCTTCTCAACTTACGGATACAAACACTCCGTGACGAGAGCTTTTCTGACTCACATCTCGGGCAGTAAGGATTCAAAAACTTGCTTCCTGAACAATGGGACCCTGCAAGTCAATCCTAAATGGTCTCTTGCATACTATTCACGGATCTCACTCTCTGAAGTCGATTCTCGACAAAGAGGGAAACAACCGCTTACGAGCCCTCTCGACTCGTAAGAGGGAGAAATTCTCTTATAGGATCCTTACGACTTATAAGAGAAAACCACACTTAGGAATCCTCACGATTCCTAAGGAGAAAATCCACCTATGAGATCCTCTCGATCCGTAGGGAGAAAAATCTCTATGAGACCCTCACGGCTCATAGAATTGAAAAGTCTTAGGCGGCAGATCTGAACCTGCGGCCTAAGCCATCGTTAGATCTTGAAGAAACCAAAATGCTTACTCTGTTACCTGTCAAACATGTTTATCAAGACAGCATGCTGATAATAAGAGAAGGGAGAAAGCAAAGAAATAATACAAGACATTGCAAAAAAATGTGTATCTTTATTTATTAACTCAATCAAGTACATGGCGAATCGTATAAAAGAATAAAGAATGTATACATCTTATTCAAAAAAGAAAATTACAAGTATATTGATACAATGGCAGTTATTGGGAAGGAAGCGTCTTGCATAGGTGTAGCAATCGCTCGCAGATGTCCTTCCATGCCTTCTCTTGATCGGCTACCACCGCCAGCTCTGCCTCCACTTGGGCTCTTGCCGCAAGACCACTGCAAGCTGCTCCCTCACGCCCTGATAAGCAGCCTCCCGACTTGGGATATGGCGCTCAGCCACGTCAAGCTTCCTCTTTAAGTTTAGCCCATGGGAGATGCGCTCCAAGAGACCCTCAAAGATAGTCTTCACTTGGGCAGCATTTGCCTCAACCTCAGCGCGCAGATGGGCCGTTTCGTTTGAGGTCTTTTGGCATTCCCTTAGTCTCCGAGCTGCTTCTTGCTCCAAGTGGCGGGAGTGCGAAGTGCTTTGCTCGAGCCAAGTTGTGCGTTGGGCGCTCAGAGCTAAAACTTCGGGAGCAGGACGCGTCAACTCCAGCCGATACAAGCAGGCCTCGATCTCCCTGCAGTGGTTAACCCAAGATTCAACGACGCCCTCGTCATGAAAAGTTACGAGCGCCGCTAACATCGGGTTAACATCCGCAGCGAAATCGACAGCAGAAGGGAGAGCGTCCATGCTGAGCTCTTCAATATACCCGCTCAGCATGCCTAGACTCATCACCGCACCCTTTGAAGACGGACGTCTCAGAAAGGGACCTGCCGGTAAAAGGACGCGAGCTGCGAAGGGGACCGGAACCGGAACAATAGCTGCAAAACAAAACAGGGTTAAGCGATGGTTCAAAAGATGTTAAAGGATTACCAAAAAGGGGATCTACTATACCAGCAGCAACGGACGGCAGAGCCGGAAGGGCCGGTAGCACGACAGGGCTTACATCCCCTCCTTCGATTTGTGGCACTACAATAAAGAAAAGGAAAAGTCAGAAATCATCCCATTACTAGAAAAAAGGAGTCAATAAAGATATTACCGGCGCCATTAGAAGGAGAAGCGAGTTCGGATGGGAAAAAAAAGTGCGGGAGCAACACTTGATACAAGTGATCAAAAAGCACTCATGCAAAGGCACAATGGTGTAACGTTAGTACAAAAGCCGCATTTTTGAAAGATTAATGCATGAGTCGTAAATCCATACCTTCCAACATCCGTGACGGCATAAGGGAAGACGGAGAGGTGACTACTGCCAAAGCAGTAGTTGACGGTGCCCCCTCGAGCAGTGGAGCATCGGTACTGGCCGCACCTACAAGAACAAATTTGTTAGAAGAGATCACAAGATATATACAAAAAAAAAAGGGGGAAATGCTGGTGATAAAAAAAATTTACCTGACGAGCTGCCAGCAGAAACTGAGGCGGTCCCTTCCTCCACTGACGGAAGACCACCGCCTGTAGCTTCATCACCCGACTCAAGGGGAACCGTTGCTATGCTCTCGAGCTCTGCAGGCGGCGGGGAACCATAGACAGGGAGGGCCAAGATAGGAACATTGCCAGATTCCTGAGAAGGAGCGCCTAGCTCGTCCTCAGGAATCATGGCCGCCTCACCTGCTGCTCCCTCAGGATCAGCGATTACAGCTGCCCCGTCCATCGGCACTACGAGGTCCCCAGCCTCAAGTACCTCGCCCTCTACCGCCTTCGGCTCGGTCGAGACAATCATCTCATCTGCCGCCACTTCGGGTACGGCATCAATGACTTTCTCCGCGGTAGGTTCCTCAATCTCGGCTCCAGGCCCCATAGCCTCGACAAAGTTGTCCATTGTCGGTTCGGGTTCGGCGAATACCGCTTCTTCCGCTCCCTTGGGCTCGACGGTCGTCTCCGCCTCCCCCTCAGTTGGACTTGACCCTGCAAGGTGAGATATGTATAAGCCAATAGTTTTACAAGTCATACAACAAGGCTCTGAAAGGAGTACTACCTGAAGCGGATTTATCATTAGCGTTCCGAACCGCGCGTGCAACTTGCCGATGAGCGGTAGACAGAGCCACAGGGGGCTCTTCAGAAGGAGTACTAGCATGAGGAACAGTGCTAGGGCCCGCTCCTGCGGCCAGAGCAGCTCTGCGCGCCTTAGCTTCGCGTCTGGACCGCTTCCGCTCCTCTTGAGCCGATGAGACAGATGCCATCAGAGCTTCCTTGAGCGAAGCCTCCTCATCCGTGTAGAGGGATGCCTCCAGATTTTTCAGAGCATCCCTCGTTGTTGCATCAAGCCGAGGCTCTTGCGGCAGCTTCGACGGAGCTGGGACTTCGATGACGGGCTTGGGAAGGGTCCTGGCGCCGATTAATACCACCCTGTAAAGAAACAAGAGAAGGTCAGGTCGGCTATCATAAAAAGACAACAAACTTTCCTTATAAAAGAGAAAGGGATAGAACATACCGACGCTTGCCAGTGCACGTTTCTTCTCCTCCTCTTGGAAGGTCTTCAAGGATGCAGCGATAGCATCTTCAGTGGAGATACCTGTTAAAAAAGGGAGCAAAAGTTAGTTAAATGTAACAATATAGAGTGCAATGAGATAACAAATAAGGCGTCTGATGATTACCGGACTCGGCGAGTTTACTCAGCATCGCTTCGAGCCTCGCTGATCGCTCTGATTCTGCAATGGCGGCGGCTAGGTTGGTGTCCTCAGGATCCACCACGAAACCCTCGTTGCTGCCGTACTCACATATAGTCTCGGCAGGATGAGCCGCGGGCTCCAAGTTAAGAATCGCATCGAGGGATAAGGTGGACTTCTTCTTCTTTTGTTCACCGGCCTTGGATCCACCCGGAGCAGCTTTGCGCTTGCCAGTTTTGGCAGCCACTTTCGGGCGGCGAGTCCCGATGTCCGCTCCTGCACCCGACTCCGGCGATGCCGCTTTAACCGTCTCTGTCGGAGCACGGGGTGCCGTTGGGGCATCCACCGTAGTAGGCAGTGGCAGTCCACGCGGAGGGGCCAACACGCGTGGTCGATCTGCTCCGGCCTCTTTCGTCGGAGGGATAACCTGGACCCTAGGCTGCAATGGAGCCTTGCGATTGCCGCCGGGAGGCGCAGCCCTACGATCGACCAGTAGACGTTTCTCCATCAAGATAATTGGGCCCATCGCGTGCGCGTACCAAGCCACATACGAATTGAGTATCTTGGGGGTACAGCTGGGCTCACTGATGAAAAAGTAGGAGCCTGTATTGAGCCGGATGAAGTGATGCATCGCATTCCGTACTCCCTCTGGACCGACTGCAGGTGTTCCCAAGAAGGCTTCCAACGGGACTCCTTGGTTATAACTCGATTGCCGGGCAAATCGATGCGGGTTATACCTCATGAAGAGGGCCGTTTCATTCTGCCTAAATACCAAGTAACCCGGCCGAATGGAATAAAGGTGGAGGATTTCCCGAGCCTTCAACACGGAGACACCGCCCTTAAAGTCATCACGCAGCGGCACCACCGACTTAGTGGTCTCGGAACCCATGGTGATGACCTTATCCACAAAAGAGGTCTTCGCCCCGACTAGATGCGAACGCAGAAGCAGTCCCCTAGACTCCCGCGGAGGTGCAAACACGATGGAAGCCCCGATCAATCGTATGATTCTTGGAAATATGAATCTCTCAAAGAATGGAGGAGTTTTGTGGGCACCAAACACTCCTCGAACATGCAGCTCCATCCAAGAAGTGAAGTAATGCATCGGGAAGTTAGCAGGCTGCACCCCAGGTTCATTAGCGTCCGCCGCTACGCTAAGTCCATTATAGAGGTGAGCCAACCCGGCGATCCCCACTGATAACTGTAGACCGGCCACCATTTGATGCGCCGGGTAAAAGACAGAAGACCTCATGAGGCGTGGGTGCATGGGAAGCGCGAAGCTGCACAGCCACAGACCTAAGAACCCGATGAAGAAGGTCTCCTCATCCATGCCAGGAACGGCGATCTCTGAGAAAGGAACGCTAGCAGTGCCGGGAAGGTAAAAACTTCGCTGATCAATTTCAGATGAAGGTCGGCGGTCCAGGCCGAAACCAAAAGGATCAGCAAGTTGGGCGAACTTCTCACCTTGCTCTGATAAAAATTCCGGGCGAATAAAACGAGCAATGAAGTCCGCGAAACTAACTCCTCGGTCGCCCAATTCCAAATGAAGCTCCTCGTAAATCTCCAACACCCTCACCAGGCCCGGATGCTGATGCTGGATGGCATTTTCCGGAGTCAAGTCGAGTACCACTCGCTTGGTGGCAAAGACGTACTCATCAGGAGGAAGCAGCTCTTCGTAGTGCTCCCCCCTCGCCGGTAAACCAGAAAGCTCAACGAATTCCTCTAGAGAAATTGAAACTTCCCTATCCGCTGCCAGGAAAGTATGCGTGGGGATATTCCATTGTTCGATGAAGGCCTTTGTCCACCACGTTGGAGGAGTAGGATACTCGAAAAGCGAGACGTAGACGGCGGAATATAAACCTATCTTCGTCAGGTGAGCTCTTTTTGCCGCTAAAATGTACCGGGCCCATGGCAGGTATCCAGCAAGCGGTCGCGGATTTAATCCAATATTGTAAGCCTGTCCCCAAGGGCGTGCTTCACCCTGACAGATTCGCCTTCCTAAGATATCTATGGCCGGCGGCGGCTGTACCGGAATAGCGCCGATTGCAGGCTGGAGAAGGTCGCCCGAATTCCAATTTTTAACCTCCACGGCATACTCCACCGAGGGTTTATCCGCATAGGGGATCGTAACTATAGGTTCGGAGGGCGAGGCGGAACTAAAACTGCGACGACCCTGGATGATTTGGCTATACCACCTTCCCCATAGGTGGAGATGTTTGCACTCAGGATCACGATCTTTAATCAAAGCAAACACTACCCGGTCCACTGGTGCATGTGGGAACCCTCCTTCTGAGCGAACGAAGGGAAAAGACAAGTCGTCAGACATCTTTCCTGCATAAAATATATATATATCATTAGTGGCCTGACGCTTAAACCTTAAAAAAAAAAATAATAAATAATAATAAAATAATAAATAATAATAATAATAATAATAAAAATAATAATAAATAAAAATCTTGTTCCACACTGTGATGCAGCGGGTAGGGGACCAAAGGGGGACCCACAAAATCAAGATGACGGCGCATCATTTGATGAGACAATCCCACCATTGGATGAGACTATCAGTCAATAAAAAAGACCCCCAAGAGAATATCCTCATTGGGGGGGGACCCCTAGAGACAAGGAGAAGATCTCCTCTTTTCAGAGCAAAGCACTGTCACAGAGTGACACTTGTCAAACTCCTGTTTCAGAAGAATAAAACTTTTTTAAAAAAACAAAGAGCCTAGCTCTGTAGCTATAATAAAAATTTATAACTCCTAAGGATCAAAATTTTGGGATCTTAAGGATCCATGGAAATTAAAAAAAAAAAAGAAGAGAGAAGAGGTTCTCTAGTTGATCTGTGAGCAGGGCTCTGTTCATGGGTTAAAACCTAAGAACAGAGTCTCTGCAAATTTTTGAGAGCAAGGCTCTGTGATTATATAAAAAAAAAACCACAAAGGGGTTTTCCTTAGATCAAAAGATCTATGAGAGCAAGGCTCTATTAATTAAAATTAATTTAATTTAATTTAGGTTTAATTTCTTTACCTAAGTTGTTCTAAAAAAAGTTCTAACTTTGGAAGCAAGAGCAAGGCTCTGAAGTTCTCGAAGGCAAGAGCAAGGCTCTGAAAATGAGAAATCTTGAAGATGATGAAGAGATTAACAAAGACCAAGGGTCTTATTTATAGGCGCCTGCGCCCCTTCAACTGACCCTGGCCACCGTTGCGCTTACGTCGCGCCACGTAAGCACAACGGTGGGGGGGGAATCTGTTTCCCCCAATCAGAGCAAGGCTCTACTGAATTTTGAAAATTCAAAATTTGAAGCAACGCTTCGGTTTCCGTGCGCAGTGCGCAATTTGCCACGTGGCAGAAGCCAATTCGGCAGCGTAACGCCCGAGACGGTGCGTCCCATCAGAGCAAGGCTCTTCAGAAAACGTAATTAAAGACTTAACTGCGCAAATGCATGGCAGCGCGACACGTGTCTGCGCAAGCGCATGGATGCACGACACGTGTCTGCGCAGTTGCGCAATTGCAACTGCGCAAGCGCACGGATGCGCGACACGTTTCTGCGCAAGCGCACGGATGCGTGACACGTGTCTGCGCAGTTGCGCAATCGCAGTTGCGCAAACGCACCGATGTGCGACACGTGTCTGCGCAAGCGCACGGATGCGTGACACGTGTCTGCGCAGTTGCGCAGTCACAACTGCGCAAGCGCACGGATGCGTGACACATGTTTGCGCAAGCGCACAGATGCGTGACACGTGTCTGCGCAGTTGCGCAGTCCCAGCTGTGCAAACACTCGGATGCGCGACACGTGTCTGCGCAGTTGCGCAATTGCAACTGCGCAAGCGCTCGGATGTGCGACACGTGTCTGCGCAACCGCAACTGCGCAAGCGCACGGATGCGTGACACGTGTCACACGCTGGTGAGTTGCGCAGCAACTGAATGAAGATTTAGACAAATCTTTTCTGTTCCCCTGTAAAACAGGAACCCTTGGATCAGAGATCCAATGGTGGGAAAATTCCCAAAATTATTCATGAAAGATTTTGTTAACAAATCCAACAAATTGGTGGGCACTATAAATAAGACCCCAGGCCTCATTCAAAGGGCATCAGATAATCAATCATCATCGAGAGAGGGAAAAAGCTTCTGAAAAAAAAGAGCTCTTGAAGATTAATCAAGAACCAAAAAAAAAAAGAAGGTAAAATTTCTGAAGAACAGAAAATAAGAAAATAAATAGTGCCTTGCACTTGATAGGAACCCCTGGTTCTAAAAAAAAAATATAAATAAAAAAATAATAAATAGTGCCTTGCGCTTAATATGAACCCTCGGTTCTGTATGATCAGGAAAAAACAAGAACTTGTTTTCCTTTGATCCAAATTCAAATCAAAGTGCCATGCACTTGTGTTCTTCAATCTGAAGATTTCTAGGGTTTCTGCAACCCCTTGTTTTGGGCCCGGCCCAAACTAAATTGAAATAATAAAAGGGCAAGGCCCTGTTTGGAAAAATTCCTGAGTTTCTGCAAACTCGTTATTCAAATGGGCCTGGCCCAAACTAAATTACAGAACAATAAAAGGGCAAAGCCCTGTTTGTAAAAACTTCTTGAGTTTCTGAAACTCATTATTTAAAAGGGCCTAGCCCAATTGCAGAAAAAAAATAATAAATAAAAAGGGCAAGGCCCTGTTTGGAGAATTCCTGAGTCCTTGTAACTCATTAATTAGAAGGGCCTGGCCCAAATCAGACTTGTAAAATAATGAAAGGGGCAAAGCCCTGTTTAGATTGATTCTTCTAATCAGGCAAAGCCTAAAATAAAAATTGGACTTAACCCAATCCTGGCTGTAAGTCCTTAAATTAAATGCCCCTCATAAACCAAGTCATGACCGGTTCGAGGGTACATCTCCGAACTCCTCTGACATCTGTCGTTGTAATTCCTCAATGACGTCAGAGAGGTGACGAGTCCCAACGACCACTCATCTAATATCGGACCGAAACGTCCCTAAACTAAAATCGGACCGAAACGTCCCTAAACTAATATCGGACCGAAACGTCCCTAAACTAATATCGGACCTAAACTAATATCGGACCGAAACGTCCCTAAACTAATATCGGACCGAGACGTCCTTAAACTAATGACGGACCACTACGTCCCTAAACTGGCGATGGACCGAAACGTCCTTAAACTAATATCGGACCGAAACGTCCCTAAACTAATATTGGACCGAAATGTCCTTAAACTAATAACGGACCGAAACGTCCCTAAACTAATAATGGACCACTACGTCCTTAAACTGGTATCGGACCGAAACGTCCCTAAACTAATATTGGACCGAGACGTCCTTAAACTAATGACGGACCACTACGTCCCTAAACTGGCGACGGACCGAAACGTCCCTAAACTAAAATCGGACCGAAACGTCCCTAAACTAATATCGGACCGAAACGTCCCTAAACTAATATTGGACCGAGACGTCCTTAAACTAATGACGGACCACTACGTCCCTAAACTGGCGACGGACCGAAACGTCCCTAAACTAAAATCGGACCGAAACGTCCCTAAACTAATAATGGACCACCACGTCCCTAAATTGGAATATGGACCGCTACGTCCCTAAACTGACATAATAAGGGCCCAAACGCTCTTTTGTCGGATCTAAACGGTCCCGCCTAAGTTGATCTTAACCCCAAATACGGTTAACGTGTCCTTAGACATCTAAATAAACAATAAAATCCCAAACCAACTTTGGTTCAAGGGTACATCTCGGAACTCCTCAGACGTATGTCGTTGTAATCCCTCAACGACGTCAGAGAGGTGACGAGTCCCGACAGCCGGATAATTAAATCAATCACTACGTCAGGTCGATCTTAGTCCAAAACAGGACTAGCGTATCCTTGATGAACGTTTAAGTTGATCTTAGTCGCAACGCGACTAATGCATCCTTAAACTAAAAACACCAAACCCAAATCTAAGCAAATACGGATTTGGACTAATCCACGTCCTACGGGTGACGATACTCAGTCTCCGTATACAATCCACGGGCAACCACAAACAAAACAAACACACACGACACGAAGTGAAATTCTGGAGAAGGAGAAAGTTGTTACCGCGATGCGGTAGCGTAATTAACTGCAGGGGCTTGCGCCTGCAGGGAAGAGCGTCCCCACAATCAAAAACCCCTCACCCTGAGGGGGAATCTGACGAAGTCTGCTACATCGGCCGCATCTGTCTAAACCTTCGATACACGGTGCCATAAATCAACTTGGCATCTTCGGAGAGGTAGACGGATAAAAACCAAATAGCATCTGCCCCGAACCTCAGGCACGTGACGTCCCGACGTCGCAGGCCGCCGTTCGGAGGGGAACAATTGGCATGGTTGATGCCTTGTGAGACCTCATTAGTGTGCCTAGGAACCCTACAGTGGTATCAGAGTCTAGCTAGAGCCTTAGGCGAAGCCTAGACGACGTTTGAAATCCGAGCGAACATCGAAACCCTAACTTTGCATGCTCTCTGGACTTTTTTCAAAAACTGGTTTTTTTCCAGATTAAAAATTCTTAAAAAATTCAGCAGGAAATTATAAGAATTACGGTGCAAAATTTTCCAAAAGATACCTCCAAAGAGCGGCGGAACCGCGGCAGAAGCCTGGCTTCTACGGCGGTTCCGCGGCCATCTGATGACGTCAGCTTTCCTATTTTGCACAGTAATCTGTTATTTGAGGTGCTGAGTTTTCTGGGATTTTTTAATATGAACTCAAGAGTTGAGTTTTCAGGGGTGTTTTGGGAATCAAAGATTCGATCAGATTATCAAATTTTGTCTGTGTGGTTTTCCGGATAATTTTCGAATATGTTAAAAAGTTCGACCGGATATAAATACCCAACTTTTCCCTTGCCGGAAAATTTCCAAGTGTTGGATTTTTTCGTGGTTTAAAGACGTTCTAAGTAGTGCAAGTAACACGATGGTCCCTCTAGAAGACCACAAACCTTAACTCGATTATGTGACCGTCTTGAACTGCCCTTTGAACCTTCGGGTTTGGGGCAGTGCGGCGTGCCACATGTGAGGCGTTGTCTTGACCCTTCTACGGCTGGACCGTTGGTACTGAGGCATGAAGTGAATGTCTTTGAACCTATTTCATGTGTTGAACGGTTTCGGGAAAACTTGGGTGTTCGAATGTTCGATCGGAAATTTTAATATTTTCTATTTATCCGGAATGGGATACAATAATTGGAATTCACAAACAGTTATGAGATAACTGAATGAATGTTATAAATCAAGCGGTTTAGTCTCATTTGATATTGAAAAGAGTTTTCGATAATCGGACTAAAATGCGGGGTTTATAATTGTTAGGCATGTGATGTCTAAATGTTTCATTTGATTAGGCATGAGATGTCTAAAGAGGTTGCGGATTCCAACTGTTGTAGTTTTACACTTTCTTTTCTGTGACCGTAAGTGTAATATGTGATATTGCCGGTTTCGTTCCTATATGTCAACGACAATTGGGATTCGCATATTCACTTACGTTGATGACATGTGATGTTATGTGTTGCTGGATATGTTATATTGGATCGTCGTGTTTGTTCAGCCGGGGGTTTTTATGTGAGATGAGTGTTTTTCATTTTCATTCATGTAAAAACTTGTATGTAATATTCTTTTATTTGGGGCACTTCCAGGTTGCGAAAGCTGTCACCTTTTGTATATTGTTTACTTTTCCGCATTAGGATAGACCCAAGGAGGGGAGCACAAGTAACCGGGTTCTAGGGTCCAGTGGGAGACCATCTCGAGGAGTCGAGTCCAGGTCTCCTAACCCTAGAATTGGTTGGGTTGCTTGCCGCTCTCGTAGGGGTCTAGGGGTGTGGGATTGGCTATTCATCACGACTGTGGAATCCGTGTTTTATTCTGGCTCGTATTGAAAACACGGACGTCCTAGTATATCCAATGTTTCATATGTTTCTTCTGCTGCGATATCTGTGATGTGATCATGTGATGTTCTGTGATAGATACAGTATATAGTATATATGATATATTATATAGACGTTACTTATGTTTTTCACCCGCACTAGCCCTGCCCTGCTCTGCCGTTAGTTACCTAACCTAACGGTGCACGAAGGGACATCCAGGCGAATGCGGATGGCATAAGTGTACGTCGTATTTATCTGTGATGTTTAGGTGACTTAAATGATGGGACTTCATTAATGTGATTAATGAAAGAAAAGAAACCTAAGATGTTGTAGAATCAAATTTTAAACAAAACAGGTAGCTACAGTTCTTGCTTTGCACAGCGGTATATGTGATATATCCTGTACCTTATTCGATGAGGAAAGGACCGAGATCCCTTCACCGGGAGTGACTCCTTTAGCAATAACTGGCAGATGCTACACACTCGGTTTGTTTTTGATTTCTTCTATAGTTTCTGCTTTGCACAGTGATATATATGATATATCCCGCACCTCATTCGACGAGGAAAGGGCCGACGATCCCTTCACCGGGAGTGACCCCTTTAGCAAAACTAGAAAAGCCTCAAAATCGCTCCATTTCAAAACTTCATTTGATTCTACAACGATATCAAGTTCATTAAGCAATAGGTTTTCAGAAAAACCTGTCGTAGCCCTCCGTCATTTCAGATAAATCCTACTTAGTATTCGTGCTACGTTTGTTGACCTCCGTCAAGGCGTAGTGTGCAGTAGCTAACTAGTATTTATCTGCTTATGCATGTGATGCAGATTGGATTAGGGTAGTCATACGACCTTGTTGACCTCCGTCAAGGGTCGTGTGGATGGGATTGATTCAATCAAGAAATGACGGGTTGAACTTGACTTGCACCCTGTGGTTTGTTGACCTCCGTCAAGGTCATAGGATGCTTGGGGCAAAATATTATCGGGAATTTCAAGTGTTGAAATTTGCAATGAGATTGCATACCTTCTATGAGATAGTTGGATCCCGATACCCCCTGCGAGTAAGAGTTACTCCTGGGAGAGTTTTGCACATTACAATTAGCCGATCAAGTAGGTGTCTAGAAAGGTGTCAACGGGGTTACGCCTCTGGGAAAACGAGGTTTACTTTAATTAGGTTCGTGCGAAAGCACGGGGGACCTCCCTCAAAGTACCGACACTGGCCTGGCTGAAAGATTGGCGAACTTGTAGTGTGTAATTAATCCCGGCTAGTCTTTCCTTTTAGGATTTGAAGGAAGATTTGATAAAAACCAGTGGGAGCCATCCTGATTAGATAAGATAATAACCAATCTGATCTTGCACGAGCTTACGTTAAAGTGTTTTCTTCTCTCTCTCTCCAGGTAGCGACCATTTCATGCCCTAATAAAGATAATAATATGGATGTATTGACCGAACCCGCATGTTATACTGTGCTGGGGAACGTTGGTTCCGTTCTTTCCTATAAGAGTTATAGGACTGAACAGGATATAGGGGAATACCAGGATTCCCATGCCACCCGAATGAAGAAAGTACATGATGATGCATTTTCTTTGGGTGTGTTCGTTACTGAGAACTGTTTCTCCATTTGCTCTACGTCCTGGGTATTAGATACCGGGTCAGGATCCCATATATGTAATCAGTTACATGGGCTTAGGAAAGGTAGAGAACTTGGAGAAGGTGATAAAGACATTAGAGTTGGAAATGGTGCAATTGTTGCAGCTAAGACTGTCGGGGAATATCTCCTTGTATTACCAACTGGTAATACATTGGTTCTGAACGAATGCTATTACATGCCGAACCTGATATGCAACATTATATCGGTTTCTTTATTGAGTAAAGAGGGATATAATTTTGTATTACAGGATAATGTTATGAACATTTTCCGTAACCAAAAGTTGGTTGGATCAGGCACGTTGTGCAATGGCATTTATGTTCTAAATCAATCAACAGTTCTGAGCATAACAAACACACACAAGAGGAAGAGTTCAGAACTGAACGAATCCTTCTTATGGCATTGTAGACTGGGTCACATCAATGCGACACGACTAGCTAAGTTGCATAAGGATGGATATTTAAATCCGTTTGAATTTTCATCTTATGACACTTGCCAGTCATGTCTCAAAGGCAAAATGACCAAAACTCCGTTTACGGGACATGGAGAAAGAGTTACCGAACTCTTAGGACTGATACATAGTGATGTATGCGGTCCCATTGTCTACACATGCCAGGGATGGTTCTTCGTACTTCATTACATTCACTGACGATCTCTCTAGATTCGGATATGTGTTCCTGATGAAACACAAATCAGAAGCTTTTGAGAAATTTAGAGAATATAAACAAGAAGTCGAGAACCAAACCGAAAAAAGTATTAAAATCCTACGATCTGATCAAGGAGGTGAATACTTGAGCATTGAATTCCTGGACTTCCTAAAAGAGAATGGGATTCTCTCTCAGCTAACTCCTCCATATACACCACAGCACAACAGTGTATCAGAACGGAGGAACCGCACCCTATTGGATATGGTGCCCTCTATGATGAGTATAGCTGAGTTACCTGTTTCCTTCTGGGGATATGCACTGGAAACAGCAGCATACCTACTGAATAGGGTTCCCACCAAATCTGTGCCTACCACACCATATGAGATATGGGAAGGGAAGAGACCATATCTTAATTTTATTAAGATATGGGGTTGCCCGGCCTATGTCAAAAGACAAAAACCGGACAAACTCGAGGCAAGGTCTGTTTTGTGTAAATTTGTTGGATATCCCAAACATTCGCGAGGGTATATCTTCTACCACAGTGAGGAAAAAAGAGTATTTGTTGCTCAACATGCCACCTTTTTAGAAAAGGAATTTCTTGCAAAAGAGATTAGTGGCTCTGAGGTAGAACTGGAAGAGGTTCCAGCTGAACAAAACACAACAGAAGATTTAGTGGAACCAGAGGATTCAGTAGCTCCCAATGAACCTCAGCCACTCCTCCGATCTAGTAGGGTTCCTCGCCAACCTGAGAGATACTACGGTTTTCTCATGGATGGTGGGAGCGAGGATTGCATCATGGAGGATGATGACCCAACTAGCTTCGAGCAGGCCATCACGAGTAGGGACTCAGTGAAATGGCTGGATGCAATGCGGAGACCAACAAAGTGTGGACTTTGGAAGTTGCTCCTGAAGGGGTAAAACCCATTGGGAGCAAGTGGATCTTCAAGAAGAAACTTGGTGTAGATGGGAAAGTGGAGACTTTCAAAGCTAGACTTGTTGCAAAGGGTTTTCGTCAAAGACCAGGTGTGGATTATGACGAAACCTTTTCTCCAATGGCTATGCTTAAATCCATCCGGATCATTCTTGCCATCGCTGCATATCATGATTACGAAATCTGGCAAATGGATGTTAAGACCGCCTTTCTAAACGGTGATTTAGAAGAGTGCGTGTACATGACTCAGCCAGAGGGCTTCGTAGACAGTGGGAGCAGCGGGAAGGTGTGCAAGCTGCTTAAATCCATTTATGGATTAATGCAAGCATCGCGGAGTTGGAACATCTGCTTTGATGTCGTTACCAAAGAGTTTGATTTCGTCAAAAACCCAGATGAACCTTGTATCTACAAGAAGGTGGCAGAGAGTAAGGTTGTCTTCCTCGTATTGTACGTGGACGACATACTCTTGATAGGAAATGATATTCCTAGGCTGCAATCGGTCAAGCTCTTCTTATCACAAAGATTCTCAATAAAAGATCTTGGTGATGCCTCCTGCATATTGGGAATTAGGATCTATAGAGATAGATCCAAACGGATATTGGGATTGTCCCAATCCAGGTACATTGACACCATACTAAAGAGGTTTAGTATGGAAGAATCCAAGCGTGGGAACTTGCCCACGATCTCTAGAGTCACTCTTGTAGGTCAGGCAGCCACCCCATCCAATAGGGTCGCCGTGGCACCAACGGTTCCCTCAGCCGCTACTTTTTACGCAGGCCCCCTCGCGAGGACTACAACCCGCCGGAACACCTTCCGGTCTCGGGACAACCTGGGGGTAAGAGCCTATGCTTCGCCACACTGTCACACAGTGAGAACCCCCCATAGGTCGACATCCAATGTCTAGTACCTCCGATACCACCGTAGGGTTCCTAGGCACACTATAGAGGTCTCACAAGGCATCAACCATGCCAATTTCAAATTTTACGGGTGCCGAGAAACCCTAATACGGATCGTTGACTAGAAATTTAGGCGATATATGAATCTTGTTAACAACTTAACTAAAGGAGAGAGGCTACAACCTTTGTAGATCCGGTTCTCCACTTCCTTAGCTCCACGTAGGCGCCCTCTCGCTGTCCATCTTGAATCCTAGACTCGATCGTCGGCTTCATCGGAAAAACGAGCGGGCAAGGTCGTCGGCTTCGTGCCGAAGATGATCTACGTCGAGGTTTCACAAGTTCAAGCTCCGACTTCACAAAGTTATGAAACTTATGAAGAAAACACCCAAAACAACTTGGCAAGAGGTAGAGGGTGAAGAAATAGGAGGTGGGTTCACTTTAGAATTGGATTTCTCTCACTTTAGCTCAAGTTGCCTTTGATGGCATCAAGCTTTTTCTTTTGAAGATGAAGAAGAAGATGAAGCAAGAATATGATAAGTGTTGAATTAAAATGAAAATAAATCGATACTTATCATAAGCTAACTAAGGTTAAGTGTAGAGAATAGACCATGGTAAGTGGGAATGGTTAGGGTTAAGCATGAAGACAAATGGTCTCTTTAGTCAAAGCTTCATGAAGCTTCAACAAGCTTCATGATAAAAAGAAACCATTTTCTTTTCCTTTATCTATTTAAATAAATAAAGAATGGATAAATAAATAGATGAATAACACAAAACCCTAACCATTATCATAACCATGGTTTAATTCTTTGCACAAACCCAAGTAAGTATGTATCATCAAACATGATACAAATATGTGCACAAAAGTATATCACATATACTTCTTGCACATCAAGTGAGAAAATCCATTTAAAGTGAACCAATACTAGCTAATGCAAAGTAATATATCAAATATATAATTATACATTAAATCATTAAATCAACATTTGATTCAATGATCCGGTCATGTCGCACAAAACCGACTAGTACCCAATGTATCGATTTATCGAATCAATGATTCGATAAGTAGGTCATATCGAATATAACCAATCGATACATCCATCGCGAGAATGAAATACGGTATCACATACACGAATTATTCTCGGTCCTGCACATATCTCATATGCGCTCCTATTTCGTTTCGCTTGAGCCAGGAAACCTCTGTGTAGGACTCTAAAGACTCGTCAATACGCCGGTAGCAGATGATGATCATATCAAGCACCCACAAGCCGCAAGCGGTCTTCTAAACGTAACGGCCATCCGGGTATTGAGCGATCAGAAGATCGACGAGCTAGCCCGCTCACACTCCTGTGAATCCAACCAGTAACACTTACCGTACAGTCCGGTCTGTTCGTCTGATATGTCGCATATCAGATCTAGGGGTGGTAAACATCAGACCCCAATAACCGATAAGTCGTGCCGATGTGAGGCTCATAACGGGTTGAGAAACTACTGGTAACACTTACCAGCAAATCTCTGATCAGCCCTGACCAGGGACTTCCCTGTTACGACCAATCGAGCACTTCGCAACATCAACCCCCAATACCGGGAGAGACGAAACCCCTCCTATCGCTCATTGCCTCCATGTGACTCGGGACTGTACCCAAAGACCACCGTTTTGCACGCCCTCATGGACGTGGTAAGGTGGAGATCAAAGCACAGTGGGAATCACACAAGACTCTATGACGATCTCGGGTCTACAGACTAACCTGTACAAGTGTCACCTGAGAACAGCCATCTGACGTGAGGTATAATACCATATGGGAGTTCTCGGCGAGTCCGTCCAGTGTACCAAGTCTCCACTGAGCACCTGTATACCATCTCTGATGTCAAACACCAATGGATATGGGATCATCCATCGCCCATCTCATGGGTCGAGAAGCGTATACGCTAGTCTACACTGGTATATCGATGCCCTGTCTCGATACACCTACGACTAGGGACCTTGAAGGATGTACTTATGGACTACCATGTCCCTACTAGTATGATCTGCATCATAGTCCAGGTAGTCAAGTACACATCCTAAGGGCTTTATCAACATGTAACTATAAGACAGTTTAAAGAGACAAGTGTACATGTTAAGATAAAGAGTAACCAGATAGCATACTATCATATCGAGCAAGAATGTCATCTCTATATATGTCCAAGCATCCAATATAATATACATCATCTGTACAATACTGGTCTCTAAGGCATACATACTACTAACAATCTCCCACTTGCACTAGGGCCAGCTGCTGTAGTATCGCATACCGAGCATCCCGAAGAGTCTTTCAAACTGTATCTGGGGAATGGCCTTCGTGAGTGGATCCGCCGTGTTGTTCTTCGTGTCAACCCTCCTGACCTCGATCTCCCGGCGATCAACTATCTCCTGGATCAGGTGATACCGCCTCAGAATATGCCTGGATCGCTGATGGGACCTGGGTTCCTTGGCTAAAGCCACCGCTCCATTGTTATCGCAATACAAAGGTATTGGATGCTCAATGGATGGAACCACACCAAGTTCAGTAATGAACTTCTTGATCCAGACAGCCTCTTTAGCGGCATCGTTGGCAGCGATGTATTCAGCCTCCATCGTCGAGTCTGCTACGGTTTCCTGCTTGGAACTCTTCCAGCTAACCGCCCCTCCGTAAAGGGTAAAGACAAATCCCGACTGCGACTTAGAGTCGTCCTTATCACTCTGGAAGCTCGAATCGGTAAAGGACTCCACTTGGAGTTCTCCGTTACCATACACCAAGAGCATCTCTTTAGTCCTTCGCAAGTACTTGAGAATGCTCTTCACAGCTGTCCAGTGACTCTCTCCAGGATCAGCTTGATACCTGCTCACTACACTTAGTGAGTATGCTACATTGGGTCTGGTACACAGCATCGCATACATGATAGAGCCTACAGCCGAAGCATAGGGTATCCCTTGCATGCGAGCTCTCTCCAAATCAGTCTTGGGAGACATCTCTTTGGAGAGAGTGACTCCAGAGATCGTGGGTAAATTCCCACGCTTGGATTCTTCCATACTAAACCTCTTTAGTATGGTGTCAATGTACCTGGATTGGGACAATCCCAATATCCGTTTGGATCTATCTCTATAGATCCTAATTCCCAATATGCAGGAGGCATCACCAAGATCTTTCATTGAGAATCTTTGTGATAAGAAGAGATTGACCGATTGCAGCATGGGAATATCATTTCCTATCAAGAGTATGTCGTCTACGTACAATACGAGGAAGACTACCTTACTCTCTGCCACCTTCTTGTAGATACAAGGTTCATCTGGGTTTTTGACGAAATCAAACTCTTTGATAACAACGTCAAAGCAGATGTTCCAACTCCGCGATGCTTGCTTTAATCCATAAATGGATTTAAGCAGCTTGCACACCTTCCCGCTGCTCCCACTGTCTACGAAGCCCTCTGGCTGAGTCATATACACGCACTCTTCTAAATCACCGTTTAGAAAGGCGGTCTTAACATCCATTTGCCAGATTTCGTAGTCATGATAGGCAGCAATGGCAAGCATGATCCGGATGGATTTAAGCATAGCCACTGGAGAAAAGGTTTCGTCATAGTCCACACCTGGTCTTTGACGAAAACCTTTTGCAACAAGTCTAGCTTTGAAAGTCTCCACTTTCCCATCTACACCAAGTTTCTTCTTGAAGATCCATTTGATCCCAATGGGTTTTACCCCTTCAGGAGCAACATCCAAAGTCCATACTTTGTTGGTGTACATGGATTCCATCTCGGACCGCATAGCATCCAGCCATTTCACTGAGTCCCTACTCGTGATGGCCTGCTCGAAGCTAGTTGGGTCATCATCCTCCATGATGCAATTCTTGCTTCCACCATCCATGAGAAAACCGTAGTATCTCTCAGGTTGGCGAGGAACCCTACTAGATCGGCGGAGAGGCTGAGGTTCATTGGGAGCTGCTGAATCCTCTGGTTCCACAAAATCTTCAGTTTGAGTTTGTGTAGCCGGAATTTCTTCCAGTTCTACCATATCCCCACTAATTTCTTTTGTAAGAAATTCCTTTTCTAAAAAGGCGGCATGTCGAGAAACAAACACTTTTTGTTCCTCTGTATGGTAGAAAAGATATCCATGTGAATGTTTGGGATATCCCACAAACTTGCATAGAACTGACCGTGCCTCGAGCTTGTCCGGATTTTGCCTTTTGACATAGGCTGGGCAACCCCATATCTTAACTCATTTAAGACATGGTCTCTTCCCACTCCATATCTCATATGGTGTGGTAGGTACAGATTTAGTTGGAACTTGATTCAATAGGTATGCTGCTGTTTCCAGCGCATATCCCCAGAAGGAAATAGGTAACTCAGCTGTGCTCATCATAGAGCGCACCATATCTAATAGGGTGCGGTTCCTCCATTCTGATACACCGTTGTGCTGTGGTGTATATGGAGGAGTCAGCTGAGAGAGAATCCCATTCTCTTTTAGGAAGTCCAGGAATTCATTGCTCAAGTATTCACCTCCTCGATTAGATCGAAGGATTTTAATACTTTTTCCGGTTTGGTTCTCAACTTCTTGTTTATATTCTCTAAATTTCTCAAAAGCTTCTGATTTGTGTTTCATCAGGAACACATACCCGAACCTAGAGAGATCGTCAGTGAATGTAATGAAGTATGAAGAACCATCCCTAGCATGTGTAGACATAGGACTGCATACATCACTATGTATCAGTCCTAAGAGTTCAGTAACTCTTTCTCCGTGTCCTGTAAACGGAGTTTTGGTCATCTTGCCTTTGAGACAAGACTGGCAAGTGTCATAAGATGAAAATTCAAACGGATTCAAATATCCATCCTTATGCAACTTAGCCAGTCGTGTCGCATTGATGTGACCCAGTCTACAATGCCACAAGAAGGATTCGTTCAGTTCAGAACTCTTCCTTTTGTGTGTGTTAGTTATGCTCAGAACTGTTGATTGATTTAGAACATAAATGCCATTGCACAACGTGCCTGATCCAACCAACTTTTGGTTACGGAAAATGTTCATAACATTGTCCTGTAATTGTAAGTCTACGCTAGCGCCCCGGCCGTCTACAGACGCCAAATGCGGAACAAAAACTTTTTAACTGGCGCTATCGTATACTTTAACCCGGATCTGCCATTATTGCTAAACTAACAGACTGTAAAGAGTGTAGAAAGGTTATACCGAACGATCCGAGTCCTTCGTTCTTTAACCATCATCCCACGCTCCGTTGCGGCTGCTCCGATCTCGTCGATCTCCGATCTGCTCATCCAGGTGGCACCACATCACCGATTCTTTAAACGGGCTCCCGCCTCTGACTCGAGGCAACTCGATCGTCAAGTTTGCTAGAAGAGACGACCAAGAATGATGTAGAGAATGAGTAGATGACTTTGTCTCACTTCGTCCAAATCCGTGGACGATCGGTTAATGAAGTTGCCGAGGGAATTGGGTGATGGAATGAAATGAACTGTAAAATTCCATGCACCCCAAATACTATCATAATCTTTTTCTCCAAATGAAACATCAAGTGAGAGAGAGTGAGGAGAGAGAGGGGGCCGGCCACTTATAGGAGTGGGGGGTGACCGTAGGAGAGGGGAGAGTAACTATAGGATAAATATCATAATGTGAACACAAAATAATATCTTAAGGAAAACAAGAAATGGTTAAAATCAAAGCATGAGTCACTAATACACATCATCAAGCCTTTAATGCATCCAATGAAAACTCAACACCAATTAATCCTAGTCACCTCATCTAGAATCTTCTAGAACACTGAGTCACTCTCATCCAAGAAAAGATAAATCCGTCTTTAACCGAATGTTAAAAGACGGCTGATAGAAAACTGGAAACTGGCAACTTCCAAAAGTGATCCTGAAACGAATTTCAGGACAACCCCGAAACTGTATAAATATACCCGCATTTGTATTACGACCGAATACAAATGCAACTGAGACAAAGATATTATACCTACTCAATACAATACTCGGATCCGGCTTAAACCAAAACCGACCAGTATCATCTGCCCGAAAAATAACACGTGCGTAAACGCACGTGCATTTTCCGAACCCTGCCATAAAACCATACGGCCTCTACAACGTTTCGCCCGAACCTGGGAAACTGTCTGTGGGGGACTCTAATGACTCGTCAGTACCCTGGCAGTGGGTTTAACCACAAACCGTCAGCGGCACTAGCTATGCGTAACGGTTGCCCACGGACTGACCTCAAGGGAAGCCGATGAGCCAACTCAAGGGAGGCCGATGAGCGAACTCATCCAGAAACCCTACTGAGCCTAACAGTGACAATATATATACAGTCCGGTCCGTTCGTCAATGAGTATCGCATATCCTCCTAGGGGGCTAGTAACGTCAGACCCCCAGAAGCAGTATAAGTCGTGTCGGAGTGTAGCCCAATAAAACCCTGAGATACTACTGGAGTACCTACCAGTAAATCTCCTGCCATGGCCATGGACTATGTGTAATGGCTCTCCTAGACACAGCACGACCTCGCCCCCAATACCGGGAGAGACGAATCCCCTGCGGATCCGCTCACGTGCCTCCATATGGCTCGGGACTGTACCCAAAAGCTACCTGTTTGCACGACTCCTTTGAGCCGTGGTAGGGTAGAAATCAAAGCACAGTGGGAACTCACACGAGACAAATGACGACCTCAGGTCGATGAACTAACCTGTACACATGTCACCAGGGAACTGCTATCTGACGATAGGTATAGTACTAACTAGCAGATTCCCGGCGAGTCCTGTCCGGTGTACTCATAACCCAATGAGCACCTGTATACATCTTAGGTGATCCAACTGACACCAGTGGCTTATGAGACCGGCCACCGCCCCTCGTCGGGGTCTCGACTGTATACACTAATCTACTCCGGAGTATCGATGCCCTGTCTCGAAACTCCCACGACTAGGGACCACAATTAAGGATATGCATATAAACTACCCAACTCTCACGTATATGATCGCCATCATACTGTTGGTAGTAAAGCAAGATCCTAAGGGCTCTATCAAAGTGTAACATGCAATCAGTCACCTGAACATGTACACGACTGATAAAGGCAAACCAGATAGCATACTATCATCTCGAGTAAGACTGTTCTACCGGGATAGGTCCTCCGCAATCATTGCAATCACGTACCTGCGATCCAATAATTGACTATGAGGGCACTATCTCCAACAATCTCCCACTTGCACTCAAGGCTAATTATTGCGATGTCGACTACTCACAGCCCGTGTGAAACCGAACATCTAACTCCTCTACTAATCATTTTCACAAAGCCCGTTTGTAAAACTATTGTGTTCGAGAAATAGCCTCAGTGAGTGGATCCGCCTAGATGTTTCTTTCTATATCTCTCTAAAACTCAAGTTCGCGGAGAAAGCCATCTCCCGAATCGAGTAATACCTGTCTTAGAATATGCCTGGAAATCTGATGGGACCTAGCTCATAAATGAACTCCAAATCCAAACTTCTTAGACTGTATCGATCACTGAACCTAATCAGTATCCGGCACCATGCCACCCACAGTATCCTTTTGGACCACCTGTCCATAATACTGTCCCTCCTCGTCAGAGGGAAAAACCATAACTCTGACAATCTCTCTGTCAACCATGTCACCTTTGAAGCCTGGAATGATAATCGTCTTCCGAAAGAGGCTGCCGTCATCAAATCCGTAGAACATCCACTTATGTTCTAAAACTGCTTTCTTATGTTTCTCCAGGATTGGATTAATACAAACTCATTGCATCTAGTGCAAAAACAACATCTGGTGTGGTACTTGACATCTCATGATTGACTCAATTTCCTAAGCAGGTGATCTGCCAATCATGCACAGCCCTCTCCCCTTTATCTATACGACACCTTTAGAGAGGGTGACTCCATCACCTGCAGGTACACCACCATGCTAGGAGTCAACTATTCTAAAAACCATTAGAATATCTGTCAAAGTACCCACATTGGGAAACTACCCAAATCTAGATCTAAAACCATAGATTCAGAAACCAGAATGTCAAATATTATATCCATATCCTTTCTGGAGAAACAACTGTGTGACGACCACAGTACAACCGATCGTAGTATAGGAATTTTACTTCCTACTTTGTGTATGTCATCCAGATACCATGACATCACACCCTACTACCTTCTTAACAGATCCATCCCCTATTCTGATTGAAGTCAAACCCATGACTGTCACATCAAAATTTGATGATCCATCTCCGCTATAACTGCTCTAGTCTATAAATAGACATAAGCTACTTGCCCACTTTGCTTCTGCTGCTCCCACTAACTACGACAACCCTCCCACCGGGTCTCATATCCTGGAACTACAGTAGTGTCAAGTCTGGGTAGATAAGAACCTCCCTGTCACCGTCCTTGAGGCTACCGATGTACCTCTCGGGTATCTGAGGTTACCCACCATATCTGCGGAGTGGCTATTGAAATGTCAAACCTGATTGAATATATAGGTCCTATTAAATTTTCCGTAATCGTTCGCGGTTCTGGAATCACTTCCAGTTCTACCATACTCCCACTACTGTTTTCTGAAAAAAGATCCATTTTACTGAAACTGTGGCGAGTCAAGAACAATATCACTATTGATCTTCCAAATGGTAGAATATCAACCCTCGTCATAGCCAGGGTCAACCCACAAACAGCCATTACAGAAACGTGCCCTGAGTTATCCAGAGTCTGGTTTTAAGCATAAGCTGGACAACTCCCCATACCTTAACATCTTTTAAGGTACGAACCATTCTATATCCAATATAGAAACTTTGGCACTTATTTAATTGGAACCATATTCAAATCATGCAGCTGTCTCCAGTGCATATTACTTTAATGGAAAGAGGCTAATCAGCATTACTCAACTTAGGAATCCATCCAATTATGAGTAACCTGAAAGAGAAACACGTTTCTCAAAACCATCACTATCATCTGAATACCAATCACAAGAATCTACATCTTCGATCTCTTTGAAGAATCCCGATACTTGTGATACCTGGTTCTCTACTTTATTCTTATACCCACAACTTCTCAAAACATAGACCTTGTATTTCTACGAAACACTTGTCTAAATACTAGAGAAGTTATAAGTAAACAGAACATAGTACGAGGACCTACCCCTTTGTCCTGATGGATACTAGACAACATACAATACTCTGTATAAGTCCGCTGAGTTAAACAACTCAAAAACCTGTGCGTCGTAGGTTGAAAACTGTACCCTGGCGATTTCCTCAAATATCACCAATTACAACGAATTCCGATATAATGAGGATAATCACCTAATTCCCAATATCTTACTCCCACTCATCATCTGTAAAACCATACAAATATGAGAATGAAACCTGGTAAATACATACCCTTGGAGTAAGTATCCAATCGGGAAAACAGTTTTCCTTTAACAATGCACTGAAACATGAAAATGTTTCGTAGGGGTATCCTGGTATTCATAGCAATGCCTCTTCCATAATCCAATTCATGACTTCAACCGTATATTTTATTGCCGTCTCTCCAAATCCCTTTATTTGTCTTTAGTCGTTACCTTCTGTACACCATCGTTAGGCTAAATGGTTTTCTTCCTTCCCTACCGTTCGGCACCAGCCTATGGTTTGGAAGAAGACTATCCAGTAAGCATAATAGGTGTACCCTCCTAAACCAAGGAGTGCTCGTATCTTGAGAGAAGGTGATGATAAAAGACAACTGAATAATACCTTATTCCTTTAAAGGTGAAATAGGAGTGGCGATGAAGTACGCGGTTTTGGTCGTGAATGATATCAGTCGCAATTTACTTTGCCCTCTTTCTTATCCCTTTATTTTGTCTTTACATATTACCTTCTGCACACCCTACTTAGGCTAATTGGTTTTCTTCATTCCCTACCTTTCGGCACCTGCCTATGGTTTGGAATAAGACTATCCAATAAACGTAATAGGTGTACTCTCCTAAACCAAGGAGCCCTCGCAACCTGAGAGAAGGTGATAATAAAAGACAACTGAATAAACCAATTCTATTTCTCCTGAACCTTGATCCATCCTCGAAGAAGTCCCTTCGAGTTCGTATATAACCATACGATGGATCTATCCAATGGAAGTGGATGTCCGTAGTAATACGGGTGTTCTGAGAAATTCAAAGGGTAGAAGAAGGAGTGGCAATGACTTATACAACATAGACAATCCAAAAGCCAGTATTTTAAGAAGGTTCGGTCAACCTGGTCACTGAGTCATAGTCTAGGGTCGGTCAAAGGTTGCTGCCAAAGAGAGAGAGAAAAGAAACACTCTGCGTGCACTCTAACCTAGATCAGAATGGTTATCACTTTATCTAATCCGGAAACCTCCCACTGTCCTGTCAAATTCTCCTCCAAACCTAAAAGAAGAATCAATCGGGATCACCCGAAGAGTAAACCAACTCATCAGTGGGAATCAGGATCCAACTCTCATCGCATGATAACGTGACGGAATCCACTCGCGTTATCACACTCCAGAAGGTATACGCATGCCTGGCAAGTTTCAGTTTCTTTAGAAACTCCCGATATGATTTTTACCCCATGTTCTTATGACCTTGGCGAATGTCAACAAATCATAAGTCACATGTCAAGTTCTGCCCGTCATTATCTTGTTAATTTGAACCCACCCGTACATACCCTTGACGAAAGCCAACAAGGTAATACGACTGTCCCAAACCAACACATCTATCTATGCAACAAATGAATACCCCAGCAACTACCAAACACTATGCCTTGACGAAAGCCAACAAACATAGCTTGAATATTACTGACCATCCATAAGAAACGATGAAGGGCTACGGCTGGTTTTTGGCGAAAAACCTTTAGCGTAATGAACTTGATCTCGTTGAAGGAACCTGATAGCTTTTTAAAATATAGTGACGAAAACCTTTGCTAAAGAGGTCACTCCCGGTGAAGGGATCTCGGCTCTTTCCTCGTGGAATGAGGTGCAGGATATTCCATTGAATACCGCTATGCAAAGCAACATGTAATCGGCTATAGTGAAGTTATTACCCTGACGCAAACTTCTGCCCAAGGGGTCAGTCCCGGTGAAGGGATATCAGCCCTTGCCCCGTCGAATGAGGTGCAGGATATTCCACTGAATACCGCTATGCAAAACAAAAGGAAACGTCTTTGCAATAACACTTTTTAAATTTGTTCCAACAACATCAAACAGGTTTGTTTTACTTTGCATTGATCAGAATCAACGCAGTCCCATCAATCAATCACACCAGAAAAGAACGAAAATAAAATGTACGTATATGCCATCCGCATTCGTCACTGGGTCCCGTCATCACCCGTTAGGTTACTTAACTAACGACAGAGCGGGGACTGGACTAGCGCGGGTGTAAAACATATACAACATCTAATAGTATATAAACCAATATACAATAATCGCTCCAGGCGTGATAATATGCAACATTACAGAAAAGTAATAAGCATCACAGAACAATACAGATAATCTGGGATCCCCAGGTTTCACAGAGCCGCTGCTGAAACCCGACGTTCCCCTGTCGTGTGGATAGCCTGTGCAATGTAACCTAGACCCCTACGGGTGCGGCAAGTTACCCGCCAAAACCTGAAGCGAGGCAGCCCCCTACAGCATAGTGAATAGACCACCCAGCACTTCTCGGAATCCGGTAATCTTGGGCACCCCTCCTTGGGTCAACCTGTACCCCCTACGAGTGCGGCGAATAGTCTGCCAATTTTAGAGTGGGGCCCCTCTGCCTCCCAAAGCCATGAGATGCGGACCCGTTGCCCTCCAGAACCCGGCTATCCGTGCACTCCGTCGCGGGGTAAAACCTAGTACAGTAATGAAAAATAGTACAACAGGTACATCGACCGCAACCTGGTCGTGCCCCAAAAGAATATTATACAACAGGCAGTGACGGCAGTCCACAAGTTGGACGCTCGCCCCGCAATATCAAATGTACAAATAAACTCAAACTATGTATCAGTCCTAAGAGTTCAGTAACTCTTTCTCCGTGTCCTGTAAATGGAGTTTTGGTCATCTTGCCTTTGAGACAAGACTGGCAAGTGTCATAAGATGAAAATTCAAACGGATTCAAATATCCATCCTTATGCAACTTAGCCAGTCGTGTCGCATTGATGTGATCCAGTCTACAATGCCACAAGAAGGATTCGTTCAGTTCAGAACTCTTCCTTTTGTGTGTGTTAGTTATGCTCAGAACTGTTGATTGATTTAGAACATAAATGCCATTGCACAACGTGCCTGATCCAACCAACTTTTGGTTACGGAAAATGTTCATAACATTGTCCTGTAATTGTAAGTCTACGCTAGCGCCCCGGCCGTCTACAGACGCCAAATGCGGAACAAAAACTTTTTAACTGGCGCTATCGTATACTTTAACCCGGATCTGCCATTATTGCTAAACTAACAGACTGTAAAGAGTGTAGAAAGGTTATACCGAACGATCCGAGTCCTTCGTTCTTTAACCATCATCCCACGCTCCGTTGCGGCTGCTCCGATCTCGTCGATCTCCGATCTGCTCGTCCAGGTGGCACCACATCACCGATTCTTTAAACGGGCTCCCGCCTCTGACTCGAGGCAACTCGATCGTCAAGTTTGCTAGAAGAGACGACCAAGAATGATGTAGAGAATGAGTAGATGACTTTGTCTCACTTCGTCCAAATCCGTGGACGATCGGTTAATGAAGTTGCCGAGGGAATTGGGTGATGGAATGAAATGAACTGTAAAATTCCATGCACCCCAAATACTATCATAATCTTTTTCTCCAAATGAAACATCAAGTGAGAGAGAGTGAGGAGAGAGAGGGGGCCGGCCACTTATAGGAGTGGGGGGTGACCGTAGGAGAGGGGAGAGTAACCATAGGATAAATATCATAATGTGAACACAAAATAATATCTTAAGGAAAACAAGAAATGGTTAAAATCAAAGCATGAGTCACTAATACACATCATCAAGCCTTTAATGCAACCAATGAAAACTCAACACCAATTAATCCTAGTCACCTCATCTAGAATCTTCTAGAACACTGAGTCACTCTCATCCAAGAAAAGATAAATCCGTCTTTAACCGAATGTTAGAAGACGGCTGATAGAAAACTGGAAACTGGCAACTTCCAAAAGTGATCCTGAAACGAATTTCAGGACAACCCCGAAACTGTATAAATATACCCGCATTTGTATTACGACCGAATACAAATGCAACTGAGACAAAGATATTATACCTACTCAATACAATACTCGGATCCGGCTTAAACCAAAGCCGACCAGTATCATCTGCCCGAAAAATAATACGTGCGTAAACGCACGTGCATTTTCCGAACCCTGCCATAAAACCATACGGCCTCTACAACGTTTCGCCCGAACCTGGGAAACTGTCTGTGGGGGACTCTAATGACTCGTCAGTACCCTGGCAGTGGGTTTAACCACAAACCGTCAGCGGCACTAGCTATGCGTAACGGTTGCCCACGGACTGACCTCAAGGGAAGCCGATGAGCCAACTCAAGGGAGGCCGATGAGCGAACTCATCCAGAAACCCTACTGAGCCTAACAGTGACAATGTATATACAGTCCGGTCCGTTCGTCAATGAGTATCGCATATCCGCCTAGGGGGCTAGTAACGTCAGACCCCCAGAAGCAGTATAAGTCGTGTCGGAGTGTAGCCCAATAACACCCTGAGATACTACTGGAGTACCTACCAGTAAATCTCCTGCCATGGCCATGGACTATGTGTAATGGCTCTCCTAGACACAGCACGACCTCGCCCCCAATACCAGGAGAGACGAATCCCCTGCGGATCCGCTCACGTGCCTCCATATGGCTCGGGACTGTACCCAAAAGCTACTTGTTTGCACGACTCCTTTGAGCCGTGGTAGGGTAGAAATCAAAGCACAGTGGGAACTCACACGAGACAAATGACGACCTCAGGTCGATGAACTAACCTGTACACATGTCACCAGGGAACTGCTATCTGACGATAGGTATAGTACTAACTAGCAGATTCCCGGCGAGTCCTGTCCGGTGTACTCATAACCCAATGAGCACCTGTATACATCTTAGGTGATCCAACTGACACCAGTGGCTTGTGAGACCGGCCACCGCCCCTCGTCGGGGTCTCGACTGTATACACTAGTCTACTCCGGAGTATCGATGCCCTGTCTCGAAACTCCCACGACTAGGGACCACAATTAAGGATATGCATATAAACTACCCAACTCTCACGTATATGATCGCCATCATACTGTTGGTAGTAAAGAAAGATCCTAAGGGCTCTATCAAAGTGTAACATGCAATCAGTCACCTGAACATGTACACGACTGATAAAGGCAAACCAGATAGCATACTATCATCTCGAGTAAGACTGTTCTACCGGGATAGGTCCTCCGCAATCATTGCAATCACGTACCTGCGATCCAATAATTGACTATGAGGGCACTATCTCCAACAGTAATACAAAATTATATCCCTCTTTACTCAATAAAGAAACCGATATAATGTTGCATATCAGGTTCGGCATGTAATAGCATTCGTTCAGAACCAATGTATTACCAGTTGGTAATACAAGGTGATATTCCCCGACAGTCTTAGCTGCAACAATTGCACCATTTCCAACTCTAATGTCTTTATCACCTTCTCCAAGTTCTCTATCTTTTCTAAGCCCATGTAACTGATTACATATATGGGATCCTGACCCGGTATCTAATACCCAGGACGTAGGGCAAATGGAGAAACAGTTCTCTGTAACGAACACACCCGAAGAAAATGCATCATCATGTACTTTCTTCATTCGGGTGGCATGGGAATCCTGGTATTCCCCTATATCCTGTTCAGTCCTATAACTCTTATAGGTAAGAACGGAACCAACGTTCCCCAGCACAGTATAACATGCGGGTTCGGTCAATACATCCATATTATTATCTTTGTTAGGGCATGAAATGGTCGCTACCTGGAGAGAGAGAAGAAAACACTTTAGCGTAAGCTCGTGCAAGATCAGATTGGTTATTATCTTATCTAATCAGGATGGCTCCCACTGCTTTTTATCAAATCTTCCTTCAAACCCTAAAAGGAAAGACTAGCCGGGATTAATTACACACTACAAGTTCGCCAATCTTTCAGCCAGGCCAGTGTCGGTACTTTGAGGGAGGTCCCCCATGCTTTCGCACGAACCTAATTAATGTAAACCTCGTTTTCCCAGAGGCGTAACCCCGTTGACACCTTTCTAGACACCTACTTGATCGGCTAATTGTAATGTGTAAAACTCTCCCAGGAGTAACTCTTACTCGCAGTGGGTATCGGGATCCAACTATCTCATAGAAGGTATGCAATCTCATTGCAAATTTCAACACTTGAAATTCCCGATAATATTTTGCCCCTAGCGTCCTATGACCTTTACAAAGGCCAACAAATCATAGCATGCTAGTCAAGTTCAACCCGTCATTTCTTGATTGAATCAAACCCACCCGCACGGCCCTTGACAAAGGCCAACAAGGTCGTACGACTACCCTGAAACAATCTGCATCATATGCATAAGCAGATAATCACTATTCAGCTACTGCACACTACGCCTTGACAAAGGCCAACAAACGCAGCACGAATACTAAACAGTTCTTATCTGAAATGACGGAGGGCTACGACAGGTTTTTCTGAAAACCTATTGCGTAATGAACTTGATATCGTTGTATAATCAAATGAAGTTTTGAAATAGAGTGATTTTGAGGCTTTTCTAGTTTTGCTAAAGGGGTCACTCCCGGTGAAGGGATCGTCGGCCCTTTCCTCGTCGAATGAGGTGCGGGATATATCATATATATCACTGTGCAAAGCAGAAACTATAGAAGCAATCAAAAAACAAACCGAGTGTGTAGCATCTGCCAGTTATTGCTAAAGGAGTCACTCCCGGTGAAGGGATCTCGGTCCTTTCCTCATCGAATAAGGTGCAGGATATATCACATATACCGCTGTGCAAAGCAAGAACTGTAGCTACCTGTTTTATTTAAGATTTGATTCTACAACATCTTTGGTTTCTTTTCTTTCATTAATCACATTAATAAAGTCCCATCATTTAAGTACCTAAACATCACAGATAAATACGACGTACACTTATGCCATCCGCATTCGCCTCGATGTCCCCTCGTGCACCGTTAGGTTAGGTAACTAACGGCAGAGCGGGGCAGGGCTAGCGCGGGTGGAAAACATAAGTAACGTCTATATAATATATCATATATACTATATACTGTATCTATCACAGAACATCACATGATCACATCACAGATATCGCAGCAGAAGAAACATATGAAACATTGGATATACAAGGACGTCCGTGTTTTCAATACGAGCCAGTATAAAACAAGGATTCCACGGTCGTGATGAATAGCCAATCCCACAACCCTAGACCCCTACGAGAGCGGCAAGTAACCCTACCAATTCTAGGGTTAGGAGACCCGGACTTGACTCCTCGAGATGGTCTCCCACTGGACCCTAGAACCCGGTTACTTGTGCTCCCCTCCTTGGGTCTTTCCTAGTGCAGAAAAGTAAATAATATACAAAAGGTGACGACTTCCGCAACCTGGAAGTGCCCCAATAAAAGAATATTACATACAAGTTTTTACATGAATGAAAAAGAAAAACACTCATCTCACATAAAAAAACCCGGCTATTCAAACACGACGATCCAATATAACATATCCAGCAACACATAACATCGCATGTCATCAACGTAAGTAAATATGCGCATCCCAATTGTCGTTGACATATAGCAACGAAACCGGCGATATCACATATTACACTTACGGTCACAGAAAAGAAAGTGTAAAATTACAACAATTAGAATCCGCAACCCTTTAGACATCGCATGTCTAATCAGATGAAGTACTTAGACATCACATGCCTAACAGTTATAAACCCCGCATTTTAGTCTCAATATCGAAAACTCTTTTCAATATCAAGTGAAACTAAACCGCTAGATTTATAACATTCATCCATTTATCTCATAACTGTTTGTGAATTCCAATTATTGTATCCCATTCCGGATAAATAGAAAATATTAAACTTTCCGATCGAACATTCGAACACCCAAGTTTTCCCGAAACCGTCCAACACATGAAATAGGTTCAAGGACATTCAGTTCATGCCTCAGTACCAACGGTCCAGCCGTAGAAGGGTCAAGCCAACGCCTCACATGTGGCACGCCGTACTGCCCCAAACCCGAAGGTTCAAAGGGTAGTTCAAGACGGTCACATAATCGAGTTAAGGTTTGTTGTCTTCTAGAGGGACCATCGCGTTACTTGCACTACTCAGAACGTCTTTAAACCACGGAAAGATCCAACACTTGGAAATTTCCCGACAGGGGAAAAAGTGGGTATTTATATCCGGTCGAACTTTTTAACATATTCAAAAATATCCGGAAAACACATACACAAAGTTTGATAATCCGATCGAAAAACCGAGTCCCTAATACATCCCAGAAAACTCAACTCTTGAGTGATATTTAAAAATTCCCAGAAAATCCAGCATTAGAAAAGAGGAATTACTGTGCAAAAATTATAGGGCATTGTGACCATACAGCCGCGGAACCGCCGCAGAAGCCATGCTTCTGCCGCGGTTCCGCGGTGGGTTGATGGAATTGGGTTGTCGAATTTCACAGTAACTCTTACAAATTCCTGCTGATTTTTCTGCATATTTTTAATTCACAAAATTCCCAGATTTTCAAAAATGTACAGAGAGCATGTTTTGTTTTAGGGTTTCGGTTCGATCGGACTTCTAACTCCGTCTACACATCGCCTAAGGCTCTAGCTAGGCTCTGATACCACTGTAGGTCAGGCAGCCACCCCATCCAATAGGTTCTCCGTGGCACCAACGGGTCCCTCAGCCGCTACTTTTTACGCATGCCCCCTCGCGAGGACTACAACCCGCCGGAACACCTTCCGGTCTCGGGACACTCTGGGGGTAAGAACCTATGCTTCGCCACACTGTCACACAGTGAGAACCCCCCATAGGTCGACATCCAATGTCTAGTAGCTCTGATACCACTGTAGGGTTCCTAGGCACACTATAGAGGTCTCACAAGGCATCAACCATGCCAATTTCAAATTTTACGGGTGCCGAGAAACCCCAATACGGATCGTTGACTAGAAATTTAGGCGATATATGAATCTAGTTAACAACTTAACTAAAGGAGAGAGGCTACAACCTTTGTAGATCCGGTTCTCCACTTCCTTAGCTCCACGTAGGCGCCCTCTCGCTGTCCATCTTGAATCCTAGACTCGATCGTCGGCTTCATCGGAAAAACGAGCGGGCAAGGTCGTCGGCTTCATGCCGAAGATGATCTATGTCGAGGTTTCACAAGTTCAAGCTCCGACTTCACAAAGTTGTGAAACTTGTGAAGAAAACACCCAAAACAACTTGGCAAGAGGTAGAGGGTGAAGAAATAGGAGGTGGGTTCACTTTAGAATTGGATTTCTCTCACTTTAGCTCAAGTTGCCATTGATGGCATCAAGCTTTTTCTTTTGAAGATGAAGAAGAAGATGAAGCTAGAATATGATAAGTGTTGAATTAAAATGAAAATAAATCAATACTTATCATAAGCTAACTAAGGTTAAGTGTAGAGAATAGACCATGGTAAGTGGGAATGGTTAGGGTTAAGCATGAAGACAAATGGTCTCTTTAGTCAAAGATTCATGAAGCTTCAACAAGCTTCATGATAAAAAGAAACCATTTTCTTTTCCTTTATCTATTTAAATAAATAAAGAATGGATAAATAAATAGATGAATAACACAAAACCCTAACCATTATCATAACCATGGTTTAATTCTTTGCACAAACCCAAGTAAGTATGTATCATCAAACATGATACAAATATGTGCACAAAAGTATATCACATATACTTCTTGCACATCAAGTGAGAAAATCCATTTAAAGTGAACCAATACTAGCTAATGCAAAGTAATATATCAAATATATAATTATACATTAAATCATTAAATCAACATTTGATTCAATGATCCGGTCATGTCGCACATAACCGACTAGTACCCAATGTATCGATTTATCGAATCAATGATTCGATAACTAGGTCATATCGAATATAACCAATCAATACATCCATCGCGAGAATGAAATACGGTATCACATACACGCATTATTCTCGGTCCTGCACATATCTCATATGCGTTCCTATTTCGTTTCGCTTGAGCCAGGAAACCTCTGTGTAGGACTCTAAAGACTCGTCAATACGCCGGTAGCAGATGATGATCATATCAAGCACCCACAAGCCGCAAGCGGTCTGCTAAACGTAACGGCCATCCGGGTATTGAGCGATTAGAAGATCGACGAGCTAGCCCGCTCACACTCCTGTGAATCCAACCAGTAAAACTTACCGTACAGTCCAGTCTGTTCGTCTGATATGTCGCATATCAGATCTAGGGGTGGTAAACGTCAGACCCCAATAACCGATAAGTCGTGCCGATGTGAGGCTCATAACGGGTCGAGAAACTACTGGTAACACTTACCAGCAAATCTCTGATCAGCCCTGGCCAGGGACTTCCCTGTTACGGCCAATCGAGCACAGCGCAACATCTGTTGGAGATAGTGCCCTAAGAGTCAATTATTGGATCACATGCATGTGATTGCAATGATTGAGGGAGGACCTATCCCGGGACGACAGTCTTACTCGAGATGATAGTTTGCTATCTGGTTTACCTTTATCATCGTGTACTGCTTTAGGTGACCTGACAGGTCGCTATTACACGTTGATAGAGCCCCTAGGATTCTTGCTTGACTGCCGGCAGTATGAGGGCGATCATACAAGTGAGAGCTGGAGTCTATAGGCATATCCTTAAAAGGTCCCTAGTCGTGGGAGTTTCGAGACAGGGCATCGATTCTCCAGAGTAGACTAGTGTATACAGTCGAGACCCCGACGAGGGGCGGTGGCCGGTCTCACAAGCCACTGGTGTCAGTTGGATCACCTAAGATGTATACAGGTGCTCATTGGGTTATGAGTACACCAGACAGGACTCGCCGGGAACATGCTAGTTGGTCTTATACCTGACGTCAGATAGCAGTTCCCTGGTGACATGTGTACAGGTTAGTTCATCGACCTGGGGATCGTCATTTGTCTCGTGTGAGTTCCCACTGTGCTTTGATTACTACCCTACCACGGCTCAAAGGAGTCGTGCAAACAGGTTTTAGTTGGGTACAGTCCCGAGCCACATGGAGGCAGTGAGCGGATCTTCAGGGGTTCGTCTCTCCCGGTATTGGGGGTGAGGTCGCGCTGTGTCTAGGAGAGCCATTACATGAAGACCTTGGCCAAGGCAGGAGATTTACTGGTAGGTATTCCAGTAGTATCTCAGAGTGTTCTGGGCTACACTCCGACACGACTTGTACCGCTTTTGGGGGTCTGACTTTTACCCACCCCCTAGGCCCGACATGCGATGCTCATAGACGAACGGACCGGACTGTACGGATATTGTCACTGACAGGCTCAGTAGGGTGTCATGATGAGTTCGCTCATCAACGTCCCTTTTAGTCAATAGCTGGTGGCCCGTTACGTATTGGCTTATACCTCTTACGTGCTATTGGTTAAATCCACAGCCATTGTATTGACGAGTCTTTAGAGTCCACCACACTTTCAGTTACTCAGCTTTCGGGCGAAACGCTGTAGAGGCCGTATGGAGATATGGCAGGGTCCGATCAGATACGTGCGGTGTTACACGGATCAGGATCGGACAGTATGTACTAGTAGCCGTATGGATATATGGCAGGGTTCGATCAGATACGTGCGGTATTGCACGGATCGGGATTGAACGGATTTTACTAGCCGGCTTTGGTTTAAGCCGTATCCTAGTATAGTACAGTGTAGATTTTGTCTCATTGCATTTGTATCCGGTCGGAATACAGATGCGGGTGTGTATGCACAGTATTGGGGTTTTCCTGTAATTTATTACGGGGGCCAGTTTTCTGGAGTTGCCAATTTGCATTCCGTTCCGGCCGGTTTTCCTTTGTTCTTTCCCGGCCGGACTTTTTCGATGGAGGGTGTTATTTCCAAGTTTGCAAATAACACATTGTGGAGGTTTTTCTTGCAAATGTATTAATTATGAAAGCATCTTTTGATACCATTCTTTTCTATCATCATCACTTGCTTTTTGTTGATTAGAAGTGATTAGAGTTTGATGTGAGATGGTTATGATGATGTTTTGGATGTGGTCACCACTTGTGCTCCTACCATCACCTCCCTTCATGCTTCATATTCTTTCCTCCACCATTTTCTAAGATAAGAAGTTTTTCATACAAGAGAGAAGAAGAAGAGAGGATCATTTTCAAGAGGGAAAATTTGTTCATCTCATTTCATGCTAGAAAAATGCAAGCACCATTTTTCTTATCTTGATTCCTCCATCATCTTCAAAGGCAACAAACCCCAAATGAGACATAAGCTCTACACTACACTTTCTACAGCAAATCTTGGACGTGTCGACTCGCCAGCTTCGCGCCCGAGTTGCCTCGGTATTGAGGTGGGAGCCCGTAAAAGATACAGGCGATGTGGTGCCCTTCCGGCGAGGAGGCGACAACCGGAGTTTCCGCAGGAGATCGGGACGACGAGGAGAAGACCGGAGGACTCGGATCATTCGGTATATCTCTAACCCGTCTTGTAGTTAGCTAGACCTAGTTTAATGGCCCGATCCGGATGTTTAGTGCGCGGTGGTGCCGGTTTGCAAAGTCCGCAAAATTAAAGTTTATCACCGTTTCCGCATTTGGCCGCGGCCATTGACGGCCGGGGCGCCGCCGTTCACTTACAGTGGTATCAGAGCCTCGCCATTAACTTCGTCTAGCTTAGTTTGATGTGTTTTTCAGTTCCGATCGACCAAAATTCCAAAAATCCAATTTTAGCTCACGACAGTTTTCTGTTAAAATTTTTTGGTGTCCAAAAATTTTTCAGGTTGTATAAAACTAATGTACTGGAAATTCTAAGAACAGTGCAAAAATTCGACAACACGATCCTTAAGTTAGAGCGCGGATCCGCGGCCATTGACCTTTATTGGGCCGCGGATCCGCCGCCGTAATGTTGGATCATGTGATCGTTTTTTTGCAGTGGGCTTGTGGGCTAAAAATAGGGGTTTTGGAATATTAAAATTGGGCCCAGAATTTCTGTGAGTGCTGCAGTTTTGCTTGGGGGCCCACTTGTTAATTTTTGATCGATCGGATATTTTAAACACATTTTTCATAGTATTTACATTATATCTGCGACCGTGAATGTCACTCGATCGGTAAATCCGGTCTAACTGCTATAGTCCGGTTAGACGGATTTGCCAACGTGACTTTCACGTTGATGTTCTGTGTTTATGCTGTGATGTTGCGGATCGGTCGTGGGGGATAGCCTGGATGCAATGCTAGTACAGTTTTGTTGTATTATGTACATTTGATATTGCGGGGCGAGCGTCCGACATGTGGACTGCCGTCACTGCCTGTTTGTATTATTCTTTTGGGGCACGACCTGGTTGCGGTCGATGTACCCGTTGTATGTATATTTTACTTTCTGTACTAGGGTTACCCCGCGGAGGGGTGCACGGATAGCCGGATTCTAGAGGGCAACGGGCCCGCATCTCAAGGCATTGAGACGGAGGGGGCTTCAGTCTGGAATTGGCGGGCTATTCGCCGCACTCGTAGGGGGTACAGGTTGACCCAGGAGGGGTGCCTAAGTTACCGGATTCCGTGAAGTGCTGGGTGGTCCGTTCACGGTGCTGAAGGGGGCTGCCTCGCTTCAGGTTTTGGCGGGTGACTTGCCGCGCCCGTAGGGGTCTAGGATTTCATTGCACAGGCTATCCACACGACCAAGGGAACGTCGGGTTTCAGTAGTGGCTCTGTGAAACCCGGGGATCCCAGATATCTGTATTATTCTGTGATGCTGTACATTTCTGTGATGTTGCATTTTATTCACGCCTTGAGCGAAATACTATATATTGGTATATATATTAGTAGATGTTGTATATGTTTTTCATCCATGCTAGTCCAGTCCCCGCTCTGCCGTTAGTTAGCTAACCTAACGGGTGATGACGGGACCCAGTGGCGAATGCGGATAGCATATACGTACGTCGGTATATTTTCGTTCTTTATGGTGTGATCATTTGATGGGACTGCATTGATTCGGATCAATGCAAGTTAAACAAACCTAATCTGATGTTGTTGGAACATTTTTCAAAAAGCTGTTATTGCAAGGACGTTCACTTTTGTTTTGCATCGTGGTATTCATTTAGAATATCCTGCTCCTCAGTCGACGAGGCAAGGGCCGAGATCCCTTCACCGGGAGTGACCCCTTGGACAGAAGTTTGCGTCAGGGCATTAACTTCACTATAGCCGATTACTTATGCTTTGCATCGTGATATTCAGTTATGAATATCCAGCACCCCATTCTACGTGGAAAGAGCCGAGATCCCTTCACCGGGAGTGACCTCTTTAGTAAAGGTGTTCGTCGCTATATTTTCTAAAAAGCTATCCGTTCCTTCAACGATATCAAGTTCATTACGTTAAAGGTTTTCGCCAGAAACCATTCGTAGCCCTCCGTCGTTTCAGACGGGTAGCACGTAGTATTCATGCTATGTTTGTTGACCTTCGTCAAGGCATAGTGTATGGTAGCTGCTTGTTGCCTTTCTGCTGCATAGATAGATGTGTTGGTTTGGGACAGTCGTATAGCCTTGTTGACCTTCGTCAAGGGCTTGTACGGATGGGTTCAAATTAACCTGGACAATGACGGGTGGAACTTGACATGTGACTTATGATTTGTTGACCTTCGTCAAGGTCATAAGAGCATGGGGCAGAAATCACATCGGGAGTTTCAAAAGAACTGAAACTTGCCAGATATGCGCATACCTTCTGGAGTGTTATAGCGTGAGCGGATTCCGTCACGTTATCATGCGATGATAGTTGGATCCCGATTCCCACTGATGAGTTGGTTTACTCCTCGGGTGACCCCGACTAATTCTTCTTTCAGGTTTGGAGGAGAATTTGAGGTACAGTAGGAGGTTTCCAGATTAGATAAATTGGTAACCATTCTGATCTAGATTAGAGTGCACGCTGAGTGTTTCTTTTCTCTCTCTCTCTGGCAGCGACCGTTGACCCGACCCTAAGACTATGACTCAGAGACCAAGTTGACCGAACCTTCTTAACACTGGCTTTTGGATTGTCAGAGTTGCAGACCTCATTGCCACTCTTACTTTTACCCTTTTCTCCAGGACACCCCGTATTACTACGAACGTCCACTTCCATTGGACAAAACCATCGTATGGTTAGATACGAACTCGAAGGAATTCGAGGATGGTTTCCGGTTCTGGAGAAAACGGATAGGATTATTCAGTTGTCTTTTCCCTTTTACCTTCTCTCAAGTTGTGAGTACTCCTTGGATTAGGAGATAGTACACCTATTATGCAAATTGGAAAGTCTTCTTCCAAACCTTAGGCTGGTGCCGACCGGTAGGGAATGAAGAAAACCAATTAGCCTAAACGGTGTGCAGAAGGTATTAAGATTAAGACAAAGAAAGGGATTAGTAAGAGGGCAAAGTAAATTGCGACTAATATTCACGACCAAACCAAGTTTTTCTTCGCCAATCCTAAATCACCTTTGTATTTCTCCAGGACACTCCGTATCACTACGAAGATCCACAGTTTATTGGATACTCCATCGTATGGTTATATACGAACTCGAAAGGAACTTGTTCCAGTTCGGGGATGGATTCTGGTCCAGGAGAAATAGGAATAAGGTTTATTCGGTTGTCTTTTATCTTCACCTTCTCTCGCATTGCGAGTGCTCCTAGGACTAGGACAGTACACCCATTATGCTTATTGGATAGTCTTCTTCCAAACCATAGGCTGGTGCCGAACGGTAGGGAAGGAAGAAAACCATTTGGCCTAAGGGGTGTGCAGAAGGTAATGACTAAAGACATATAAAGGGATTTGGAGAGGTGGCAAAGAATTATAAGGTTATAGTTGTGAATCTGGATAATGGTAGAGGCATTACTAGGAATACCAGGATACCCCATCGAAACATTTCAATGTTTCAGTTCAACTGTGTACTGTTAAAAGAAAACTGATTTCCTGATTGGACGCTTGCTCCAGGGTATGTATTTACCAGGTTTGATTCTCACATCTGTATGGTTTTACAGATGATGAGTGGGAGTAAGTTATTAGGAATTGGGTGATCATCCTCATTATATCAGGATTCGATGTAATCGGTGATATTTGAGGAGATCACCTGGGCTGTTTGCCGGTCGGCAAATATTTGGTTTTGAATATCCGCTGTTGTGCACCAATTTCAAATTGAATTATCTGTACGTCTATTTTCATAGAGTGAGATATACCTTTTGATATTATGTCGATGACATTTACCTATATCAGTGGATGGTTAGGTAAGGAGCATTAAACAGCAGTGTAATTCTTTTTAACCATAAGTACAGTTTTCAACCTACGACACACAGTGAAAGAGTTGTTAGACTCATCGGACTTATACAGAGTATTGTATGTTGTCCAGTGTCCATTGGGACAGAGGGGTTGGTCCTCATACTATATTCTGTTTACTTTTAACTTCTCTAGTTTTTAGACATGTGTTTCGTAGAAACATAGGGTCTAAATTTTGAGGAGTTATAGGTATTTGAATAGAGTAGAGAACCAGGTGTAGCAAGTATCGGGATTCTTCAAAGTGATCGAAGATGTAGATACTTGTGTATGGTATTCAGTTGATAGTAATGATAAAGAGAAATTGCTTCTCTTTTAGGTTACTCATAATTGGAAGCATTCCTAAGTTGAGTAACGCTGATCGGCCTCCTTCCATTTAGTTGACATGCACTGGAGATAGCTGCATGATTTGAATTTGGTTCAATTAAATCAGTGCCTCTAGTTCTATATTGGATATAGTACAGTTCATATCTTAACATTGTTAAGGTACGGAGAGTTGTCCGGCTTATGATTAAAACCAGACTCTGGATAACTCAAGGCACGTTTCTGTAATGGCTGTTTGTGGGTTGACCCAGGCTATGACGAGGGTTGACTTTCTACCATCTGGCAGATCAATAGAAATATTGTTCTGGACTCGCCACAGTTTTATTAAAAATGGATTTTTTCAAAAATAGTAGTGGGAGTATGGTAGAACTGGAAGTGTTTCCAGAACCGCAAACGATTACTGAAGATTTGATAAGGAACCTAAAGATTCAATCTAATTTGACATTCCATTGGCCACCCCGCAGATAAGGTGGGTAACTTCAGGCACCCGAGAGATACTCCGGTAGCCTCAAGGACGGTGACAGGGAAGTTCTTGTTTACCCACACTTGCCGTTGTTGTTGTTCCAGGCTGCGAGACCCGACAGGAGGATGAGTATAGCGTCGTTCTAAACTAGATTTAGAAGTGCACGTCTATATGACTCTGCCAGAGGGTTGTCGTAGTCAGTGGGAGCAGCGAAAGCATTGGTGGACATCTGGCTTATGTCTATTTATAGACTAAAGCAGATATAGCGGAGATAGATCATCTATTTCTGATGTGACAGTCATGGGTTTGACGTCATCAGAATAGGTGATGGATCTGTTAAGAAGGTAGTAGGGTGTGATATCCGGGTTTTGGATGACATACACAAAGTAGGAAGTGACATTCCTATACTACGATCGGTTATACTTTGGTCGTCACACGGTGGTTTCTCCACAAGGGACTTGGACACAATATCAGACATACTGGTTACTAGATCTATGGTTTTAGATCTAGATTTGGGTGGTTTCCCAATCAGGATACTTTGACAGCATTCTAAGAGTAATTAGAATGGACGACTCCTGGCATGGTAGTATACCTGCAGGTAATGGAGTCACCCTCTCTAAAGGTGTCTTATAGACTAAAGTAGAGAGGGATGTGCATGATTGGCAGATCACTTGCTTAGGCAATTGAGTCAATCATGAGATGTCAAGTACCACACCAGATGTTGTTCTTGCACTAGATGCAATAAGTTGATATTGATCCAATCCTGGAGAAACAGTCGGAAGCAGTTTTAGAACATAAGTGAATGTTCTAGGGATATGATAACAGCTGCCTCCTTTAGGAGACGGTTATCACTCCAGGCTTCCAAGGTGACATGGACGACAAGGAGGTTGTCAGAGTTGTAGTTTTCCCTCTGACGAGGGGCAGTATTTTGGACAGATGGTCCAAGGCAATACTGAGGGAGGCATGGCGCAGGATACTGATTAAGTTCAGTTGACGATACAGTCTAAGAAGTTTGGATTTGGAGTTCATTTATGAGCTAGGTCCCATCAGGCATCCAGACATTCGAAGACAGGTATTGCTCATTTCGGGAGATGGCTTTCTCCGCGAACTTGAGATATAGAGAAACATAGAAAGGAACATCAGAGCGGATCCACTCGCTGAGGCTATTCCTCGAACGCAGTAGTTTCGCAAACGGGATTTGTGAGACTAACTAGTAGAGAAGTTGGGTGTTCGGTATCACACGGGCTGTGAGTATGCGACATCGCAATAATTAGCCTTGAGTGCAAGTGGGAGATTGTTGGAGATAGTGCCCTCAGAGTCAATTATTGGATCACAGGCACGTGATTGCAATGATTGAGGGAGGACCTATCCCGGGACGACAGTCTTACTCGACATGATAGTTTGCTATCTGGTTTACCTTTATCATCGTGTACTGCTTTAGGTGACCTGACAGGTCGCTATTACACGTTGATAGAGCCCCTAGGATTCTTGCTTGACTGCCGGCAGTATGAGGGCGATCATACAAGTGAGAGCTGGAGTCTATAGGCATATCCTTAAATGGTCCCTAGTCGTGGGAGTTTTGAGACAGGGCATCGATTCTCCAGAGTAGACTAGTGTATACAGTCGAGACCCCGACGAGGGGCGGTGGCCGGTCTCACAAGCCACTGGTGTCAGTTGGATCACCTAAGATGTATACAGGTGCTCATTGGGTTATGAGTACACCGGACAGGACTCGCCGGGAACATGCTAGTTGGTCTTATACCTGACGTCAGATAGCAGTTCCCTAGTGACATGTGTACAGGTTAGTTCATCGACCTGGGGATCGTCATTTGTCTCGTGTGAGTTCCCACTATGCTTTGATTACTACCCTACCACGGCTCAAAGGAGTCGTGCAAACAGGTTTTAGTTGGGTACAGTCCCGAGCCACATGGAGGCAGTGAGCAGATCTTCAGGGGTTCGTCTCTCCTGGTATTGGGGGTGAGGTCGCGCTGTGTCTAGGAGAGCCATTACACGAAGACCTTGGCCAAGGCAGGAGATTTACTGGTAGGTATTCCAGTAGTATCTCAGGGTGTTCTGGGCTACACTCCGACACGACTTGTACCGCTTTTGGGGGTCTGACTTTTACCCACCCCCTAGGCCCGACATGCGATGCTCATAGACGAACGGACCGGACTGTACGGATATTGTCACTGACAGGCTCAGTAGGGTGTCATGATGAGTTCGCTCATCAACGTCCCTTTTAGTCAATAGCTGGTGGCCCGTTACGTATTGGCTTATACCTATGACGTGCTAGTGGTTAAATCCACAGCCATTGTATTGACGAGTCTTTAGAGTCCACCACACTTTCAGTTACTCAGCTTTCGGGCAAAACGCTGTAGAGGCCGTATGGAGATATGGCAGGGTCCGATCAGATACGTGCGGTATTACACGGATCAGGATCGGACAGTATGTACTAGTAGCCGTATGGATATATGGCAGGGTTCGATCAGATACGTGCGGTATTGCACGGATCGGGATCGAACGGATTTTACTAGCCGGCTTTGGTTTAAGCCGTATCCTAGTATAGTACAGTGTAGATTTTGTCTCATTGCATTTGTATCCGGTCGGAATACAGATGCGGGTGTGTATGCACAGTATTGGGGTTTTCCTGTAATTTATTACGGGGGCCAGTTTTCTGGAGTTGCCAATTTGCATTCCGTTCCGGCCGGTTTTCCTTTGTTCTTTCCCGGCCGGACTTTTTCGATGGAGGGTGTTATTTGCAAGTTTGCAAATAACACATTGTGGAGGTTTTTCTTGCAAATGTATTAATTATGAAAGCATCTTTTGATACCATTCTTTTCTATCATCATCACTTGCTTTTTGTTGATTAGAAGTGATTAGAGTTTGATGTGAGATGGTTATGATGATGTTTTGGATGTGGTCACCACTTGTGCTCCTACCATCACCTCTCTTCATGCTTCATATTCTTTCCTCCACCATTTTCTAAGATAAGAAGTTTTTCATACAAGAGAGAAGAAGAAGAAGAGAGGATCATTTTCAAGAGGGAAAATTTGTTCATCTCATTTCATGCTAGAAAAATGCAAGCACCATTTTTCTTATCTTGATTCCTCCATCATCTTCAAAGGCAACAAACCCCAAATGAGACATAAGCTCTACACTACACTTTCTACAGCAAATCTTGGACACGTCGACTCGCCAGCTTCGCGCCCGAGTTGCCTCGGTATTGAGGTGGGAGCCCGTAAAAGATACAGGCGATGTGGTGCCCTTCCGGCGAGGAGGCGACGACCGGAGTTTCCGCAGGAGATCGGGACGACGAGGAGAAGACCGGAGGACTCGGATCATTCGGTATATCTCTAACCCGTCTTGTAGTTAGCTAGACCTAGTTTAATGGCCCGATCCGGATGTTTAGTGCGCGGTGGAGCCGGTTTGCAAAGTCCGCAAAATTAAAGTTTATCACCGTTTCCGCATTTGGCCGCGGCCATTGACGGCCGGGGCGCCGCCGTTCACTTACAGTGGTATCAGAGCCTCGCCATTAACTTCGTCTAGCTTCGTTTGATGTGTTTTTCAGTTCCGATCGACCAAAATTCCAAAAATCCAATTTTAGCTCACGACAGTTTTCTGTTAAAATTTTTTGGTGTCCAAAAATTTTTCAGGTTGTATAAAACTAATGTACTGGAAATTCTAAGAACAGTGCAAAAATTCGACAACACGATCCTTAAGTTAGAGCGCGGATCCGCGGCCATTGACCTTTATTGGGCCGCGGATCCGCCGCCGTAATGTTGGATCATGTGATCGTTTTTTTGCAGTGGGCTTGTGGGCTAAAAATAGGGGTTTTGGAATATTAAAATTGGGCCCAGAATTTCTGTGAGTGCTGCAGTTTTGCTTGGGGGCCCACTTGTTAATTTTTGATCGATCGGATATTTTAAACACATTTTTCATAGTATTTACATTATATCTGCGACCGTGAATGTCACTCGATCGGTAAATCCGGTCTAACTGCTATAGCCCGGTTAGACGGATTTGCCAACGTGACTTTCACGTTGATGTTCTGTGTTTATGCTGTGATGTTGCGGATCGGTCGTGGGGGATAGCCTGGATGCAATGCTAGTACAGTTTTGTTGTATTATGTACATTTGATATTGCGGGGCGAGCGTCCGACATGTGGACTGCCGTCACTGCCTGTTTGTATTATTCTTTTGGGGCACGACCTGGTTGCGGTCGATGTACCCGTTGTATGTATATTTTACTTTCTGTACTAGGGTTACCCCGCGGAGGGGTGCACGGATAGCCGGATTCTAGAGGGCAACGGGCCCGCATCTCAAGGCATTGAGACGGAGGGGGCTTCAGTCTGGAATTGGCGGGCTATTCGCCGCACTCGTAGGGGGTACAGGTTGACCCAGGAGGGGTGCCTAAGTTACCGGATTCCGTGAAGTGCTGGGTGGTCCGTTCACGGTGCTGAAGGGGGCTGCCTCGCTTCAGGTTTTGGCGGGTGACTTGCCGCGCCCGTAGGGGTCTAGGATTTCATTGCACAGGCTATCCACACGACCAAGGGAACGTTGGGTTTCAGTAGTGGCTCTGTGAAACCCGGGGATCCCAGATATCTGTATTGTTCTGTGATGCTGTACATTTCTGTGATGTTGCATTTTATTCACGCCTTGAGCGAAATACTATATATTGGTATATATATTAGTAGATGTTGTATATGTTTTTCATCCATGCTAGTCCAGTCCCCGCTCTGCCGTTAGTTAGCTAACCTAACGGGTGATGACGGGACCCAGTGGCGAATGCGGATAGCATATACGTACGTCAGTATATTTTCGTTCTTTATGGTGTGATCATTTGATGGGACTGCATTGATTCGGATCAATGCAAGTTAAACAAACCTAATCTGATGTTGTTGGAACATTTTTCAAAAAGCTGTTATTGCAAGGACGTTCACTTTTGTTTTGCATCGTGGTATTCATTTGGAATATCCTGCTCCTCAGTCGACGAGGCAAGGGCCGAGATCCCTTCACCGGGAGTGACCCCTTGGACAGAAGTTTGCGTCAGGGCATTAACTTCACTATAGCCGATTACTTATGCTTTGCATCGTGATATTCAGTTATGAATATCCAGCACCCCATTCTATGGGGAAAGAGCCGAGATCCCTTCACCGGGAGTGACCTCTTTAGTAAAGGTGTTCGTCACTATATTTTCTAAAAAGCTATCCGTTCCTTCAACGATATCAAGTTCATTACGTTAAAGGTTTTCGCCAGAAACCATTCGTAGCCCTCCGTCGTTTCAGACGGGTAGCACGTAGTATTCATGCTATGTTTGTTGACCTTCGTCAAGGCATAGTGTATGGTAGCTGCTTGTTGCATTTCTGCTGCATAGATAGATGTGTTGGTTTGGGACAGTCGTATAGCCTTGTTGACCTTCGTCAAGGGCTTGTACGGATGGGTTCAAATTAACCTGGACAATGATGGGTGGAACTTGACATGTGACTTATGATTTGTTGACCTTCGTCAAGGTCATAAGAGCATGGGGCAGAAATCACATCGGGAGTTTCAAAAGAACTGAAACTTGCCAGATATGCGCATACCTTCTGGAGTGTTATAGCGTGAGCGGATTCCGTCACGTTATCATGCGATGATAGTTGGATCCCGATTCCCACTGATGAGTTGGTTTACTCCTCGGGTGACCCCGACTAATTCTTCTTTCAGGTTTGGAGGAGAATTTGAGGTACAGTGGGAGGTTTCCAGATTAGATAAATTGGTAACCATTCTGATCTAGGTTAGAGTGCACGCTGAGTGTTTCTTTTCTCTCTCTCTCTGGCAGCGACCGTTGACCCGACCCTAAGACTATGACTCAGAGACCAAGTTGACCGAACCTTCTTAACACTGGCTTTTGGATTGTCAGAGTTGCAGACCTCATTGCCACTCTTACTTTTACCCTTTTCTCCAGGACACCCCGTATTACTACGAACGTCCACTTCCATTGGACAAAACCATCGTATGGTTAGATACGAACTCGAAGGAATTCGAGGATGGTTTCCGGTTCTGGAGAAAACGGATAGGATTATTCAGTTGTCTTTTCCCTTTTACCTTCTCTCAAGTTGTGAGTACTCCTTGGATTAGGAGATAGTACACCTATTATGCAAATTGGAAAGTCTTCTTCCAAACCTTAGGCTGGTGCCGACCGGTAGGGAATGAAGAAAACCAATTAGCCTAAACGGTGTGCAGAAGGTATTAAGATTAAGACAAAGCAAGGGATTAGTAAGAGGGCAAAGTAAATTGCGACTAATATTCACGACCAAACCAAGTTTTTCTTCGCCAATCCTAAATCACCTTTGTATTTCTCCAGGACACTCCGTATCACTACGAAGATCCACAGTTTATTGGATACTCCATCGTAAGGTTATATACGAACTCGAAAGGAACTTGTTCCAGTTCGGGGATGGATTCTGGTCCAGGAGAAATAGGAATAAGGTTTATTCGGTTGTCTTTTATCTTCACCTTCTCTCGCATTGCGAGTGCTCCTAGGACTAGGACAGTACACCCATTATGCTTATTGGATAGTCTTCTTCCAAACCATAGGCTGGTGCCGAACGGTAGGGAAGGAAGAAAACCATTTGGCCTAAGGGGTGTGCAGAAGGTAATGACTAAAGACATATAAAGGGATTTGGAGAGGTGGCAAAGAATTATAAGGTTATAGTTGTGAATCTGGATAATGGTAGAGGCATTACTAGGAATACCAGGATACCCCATCGAAACATTTCAATGTTTCAGTTCAACTGTGTACTGTTAAAAGAAAACTGATTTCCTGATTGGACGCTTGCTCCAGGGTATGTATTTACCAGGTTTGATTCTCACATCTGTATGGTTTTACAGATGATGAGTGGGAGTAAGTTATTAGGAATTGGGTGATCATCCTCATTATATCAGGATTCGATGTAATCGGTGATATTTGAGGAGATCACCTGGGCTGTTTGCCGGTCGGCAAATATTTGGTTTTGAATATCCGCTGTTGTGCACCAATTTCAAATTGAATTATCTGTACGTCTATTTTCATAGAGTGAGATATACCTTTTGATATTATGTTGATGACATTTACCTATATCAGTGGATGGTTAGGTAAGGAGCATTAAACAGCAGTGTAATTCTTTTTAACCATAAGTACAGTTTTCAACCTACGACACACAGTGAAAGAGTTGTTAGACTCATCGGACTTATACAGAGTATTGTATGTTGTCCAGTGTCCATTGGGACAGAGGGGTTGGTCCTCATACTATATTCTGTTTACTTTTAACTTCTCTAGTTTTTAGACATGTGTTTCGTAGAAACATAGGGTCTAAATTTTGAGGAGTTATAGGTATTTGAATAGAGTAGAGAACCAGGTGTAGCAAGTATCGGGATTCTTCAAAGTGATCGAAGATGTAGATACTTGTGTATGGTATTCAGTTGATAGTAATGATAAAGAGAAATTGCTTCTCTTTCAGGTTACTCATAATTGGAAGCATTCCTAAGTTGAGTAACGCTGATCGGCCTCCTTCCATTTAGTTGACATGCACTGGAGATAGCTGCATGATTTGAATTTGGTTCAATTAAATCAGTGCCTCTAGTTCTATATTGGATATAGTACAGTTCATATCTTAACATTGTTAAGGTACGGAGAGTTGTCCGGCTTATGATTAAAACCAGACTCTGGATAACTCAAGGCACGTTTCTGTAATGGCTGTTTGTGGGTTGACCCAGGCTATGACGAGGGTTGACTTTCTACCATCTGGCAGATCAATAGAAATATTGTTCTGGACTCGCCACAGTTTTATTAAAAATGGATTTTTTTCAAAAACAGTAATGGGAGTATGGTAGAACTGGAAGTGTTTCCAGAACCGCAAACGATTACTGAAGATTTGATAAGGAACCTAAAGATTCAATCTGATTTGACATTCCATTGGCCACCCCGCAGATAAGGTGGGTAACTTCAGGCACCCGAGAGATACTCCGGTAGCCTCAAGGACGGTGACAGGGAAGTTCTTGTTTACCCACACTTGCCGTTGTTGTTGTTCCAGGCTGCGAGACCCGACAGGAGGATGAGTATAGCGTCGTTCTAAACTAGATTTAGAAGTGCACGTCTATATGACTCTGCCAGAGGGTTGTCGTAGTCAGTGGGAGCAGCGAAAGCATTGGTGGACATCTGGCTTATGTCTATTTATAGACTAAAGCAGATATAGCGGAGATAGATCATCTATTTCTGATGTGACAGTCATGGGTTTGACGTCATCAGAATAGGTGATGGATCTGTTAAGAAGGTAGTAGGGTGTGATATCCGGGTTTTGGATGACATACACAAAGTAGGAAGTGACATTCCTATACTACGATCGGTTATACTTTGGTCGTCACACGGTGGTTTCTCCACAAGGGACTTGGACACAATATTAGACATACTGGTTACTAGATCTATGGTTTTAGATCTAGATTTGGGTGGTTTCCCAATCAGGATACTTTGACAGCATTCTAAGAGTAATTAGAATGGACGACTCCTGGCATGGTAGTGTACCTGCAGGTAATGGAGTCACCCTCTCTAAAGGTGTCTTATAGACTAAAGTAGAGAGGGATGTGCATGATTGGCAGATCACTTGCTTAGGCAATTGAGTCAATCATGAGATGTCAAGTACCACACCAGATGTTGTTCTTGCACAAGATGCAATAAGTTGATATTGATCCAATCCTGGAGAAACAGTCGGAAGCAGTTTTAGAACATAAGTGAATGTTCTAGGGATATGATAACGGCTGCCTCCTTTAGGAGACGGTTATCACTCCAGGCTTCCAAGGTGACATGGACGACAAGGAGGTTGTCAGAGTTGTAGTTTTCCCTCTGACGAGGGGCAGTATTTTGGACAGATGGTCCAAGGCAATACTGAGGGAGGCATGGCGCAGGATACTGATTAAGTTCAGTTGACGATACAGTCTAAGAAGTTTGGATTTGGAGTTCATTTATGAGCTAGGTCCCATCAGGCATCCAGACATTCGAAGACAGGTATTGCTCATTTCGGGAGATGGCTTTCTCCGCGAACTTGAGATATAGAGAAACATAGAAAGGAACATCAGAGCGGATCCACTCGCTGAGGCTATTCCTCGAACGCAGTAGTTTCGCAAACGGGATTTGTGAGACTAACTAGTAGAGAAGTTGGGTGTTCGGTATCACACGGGCTGTGAGTATGCGACATCGCAATAATTAGCCTTGAGTGCAAGTGGGAGATTGTTGGAGATAGTGCCCTCAGAGTCAATTATTGGATCACAGGCACGTGATTGCAATGATTGAGGGAGGACCTATCCCGGGACGACAGTCTTACTCGACATGATAGTTTGCTATCTGGTTTACCTTTATCATCGTGTACTGCTTTAGGTGACCTGACAGGTCGCTATTACACGTTGATAGAGCCCCTAGGATTCTTGCTTGACTGCCGGCAGTATGAGGGCGATCATACAAGTGAGAGCTGGAGTCTATAGGCATATCCTTAAAAGGTCCCTAGTCATGGGAGTTTCGAGACAGGGCATCGATTCTCCAGAGTAGACTAGTGTATACAGTCGAGACCCCGACGAGGGGCGGTGGCCGGTCTCACAAGCCACTGGTGTCAGTTGGATCACCTAAGATGTATACAGGTGCTCATTGGGTTATGAGTACACCGGACAGGACTCGCCGGGAACATGCTAGTTGGTCTTATACCTGACGTCAGATAGCAGTTCCCTAGTGACATGTGTACAGGTTAGTTCATCGACCTGGGGATCGTCATTTGTCTCGTGTGAGTTCCCACTATGCTTTGATTACTACCCTACCACGGCTCAAAGGAGTCGTGCAAACAGGTTTTAGTTGGGTACAGTCCCGAGCCACATGGAGGCAGTGAGCGGATCTTCAGGGGTTCGTCTCTCCTGGTATTGGGGGTGAGGTCGCGCTGTGTCTAGGAGAGCCATTACACGAAGACCTTGGCCAAGGCAGGAGATTTACTGGTAGGTATTCCAGTAGTATCTCAGGGTGTTCTGGGCTACACTCCGACACGACTTGTACCGCTTTTGGGGGTCTGACTTTTACCCACCCCCTAGGCCCGACATGCAATGCTCATAGACGAACGGACCGGACTGTACGGATATTGTCACTGACAGGCTCAGTAGGGTGTCATGATGTGTTCGCTCATCAACGTCCCTTTTAGTCAATAGCTGGTGGCCCGTTACGTATTGGCTTATACCTATGACGTGCTAGTGGTTAAATCCACAGCCATTGTATTGACGAGTCTTTAGAGTCCACCACACTTTCAGTTACTCAGCTTTCGGGGAAAACGCTGTAGAGGCCGTATGGAGATATGGCAGGGTCCGATCAGATACGTGCGGTATTACACGGATCAGGATCGGACAGTATGTACTAGTAGCCGTATGGATATATGGCAGGGTTCGATCAGATACGTGCGGTATTGCACGGATCGGGATCGAACGGATTTTACTAGCCGGCTTTGGTTTAAGCCGTATCCTAGTATAGTACAGTGTAGATTTTGTCTCATTGCATTTGTATCCGGTCGGAATACAGATGCGGGTGTGTATGCACAGTATTGGGGTTTTCCTGTAATTTATTACGGGGGCCAGTTTTCTGGAGTTGCCAATTTGCATTCCGTTCCGGCCGGTTTTCCTTTGTTCTTTCCCGGCCGGACTTTTTCGATGGAGGGTGTTATTTGCAAGTTTGCAAATAACACATTGTGGAGGTTTTTCTTGCAAATATATTAATTATGAAAGCATCTTTTGATACCATTCTTTTCTATCATCATCACTTGCTTTTTGTTGATTAGAAGTGATTAGAGTTTGATGTGAGATGGTTATGATGATGTTTTGGATGTGGTCACCACTTGTGCTCCTACCATCACCTCTCTTCATGCTTCATATTCTTTCCTCCACCATTTTCTAAGATAAGAAGTTTTTCATACAAGAGAGAAGAAGAAGAAGAGAGGATCATTTTCAAGAGGGAAAATTTGTTCATCTCATTTCATGCTAGAAAAATGCAAGCACCATTTTTCTTATCTTGATTCCTCCATCATCTTCGAAGGCAACAAACCCCAAATGAGACATAAGCTCTACACTACACTTTCTACAGCAAATCTTGGACGCGTCGACTCGCCAGCTTCGCGCCCGAGTTGCCTCGGTATTGAGGTGGGAGCCCGTAAAAGATACAGGCGATGTGGTGCCCTTCCGGCGAGGAGGCGACGACCGGAGTTTCCGCAGGAGATCGGGACGACGAGGAGAAGACCGGAGGACTCGGATCATTCGGTATATCTCTAACCCGTCTTGTAGTTAGCTAGACCTAGTTTAATGGCCCGATCCGGATGTTTAGTGCGCGGTGGTGCCGGTTTGCAAAGTCCGCAAAATTAAAGTTTATCACCGTTTCCGCATTTGGCCGCGGCCATTGACGGCCGGGGCGCCGCCGTGCACTTACAACATCAACCCCCAATACCGGGAGAGACGAAACCCCTCCTATCGCTCATTGCCTCCATGTGACTCGGGACTGTACCCAAAGACCACCGTTTTGCACGCCCTCATGGACGTGGTAAGGTGGAGAGCAAAGCACAGTGGGAATCACACAAGACTCTATGATGATCTCGGGTCTACAGACTAACCTGTACAAGTGTCACCTGAGAACTGCCATCTGACGTGAGGTATAATACTATCTGGGAGTTCTCGGCGAGTCCGTCCAGTGTACCCAGTCTCCACTGAGCACCCGTATACTATCTCTGATGTCAAACACCAATGGATATGGGATCATCCATCGCCCATCTCATGGGTCGAGAAGCGTATACGCTAGTCTACACTGGTATATCGATGCCCTGTCTCGATACACCTACGACTAGGGACCATGAAGGTGTACTTATGGACTACCATGTCCCCACTAGTATGATCTGCATCATAGTCCAGGTAGTCAAGTACACATCCTAAGGGCTTTATCAATGTTCACATCATAATATTGCAATTCATACGCCCCATTTTTGTGCAATTTATAAGTAAACAGGTGCTTTTGACGATCGTTTGTTACATGATACAGGATACAGACTTTTGAAGCAAATACAGTGAAAAATACAAAGATAATACAGGAAATGGACTTTGGACCAACCAGCACACTGATCCTACTCAAGCCGAGACGAACGTCAAGTGAAACGGTTAAAAAGATCCTTACGAGTTTCACTGAGAATCTGAAGAATAACAAAAAGCCCAACATAGAAAAGAACAGTGAAAACAGAGAGCCCAAGAGAAGAGCAACCAAGCACAGAAAGTTGGTGGCCCAAGACCACCAAAGGGCCGCGTATCCGCGGCCCAAGCCAACAAATGCCGCGGATCCGCGGCCATACAGAGCCCGTGTCGGTGTATTTCTTTTGTGCAGTTGCGTCGGTGCAGATGTTAGGATTCTCAGGGGTCAAATCTGTAAATTAACATGCGCGAGACTCTGAAACCCTAATTCTTCTGTTTGCTTATAAATTGTAATCTAGATCTAAAAAATTGTATGCCTCTTCATATTCAATAAAAGTGAGATTTGTTGGAGAAATCAAGAGCATCATCTTCTTCGCGTAAGTATTTAATTTTATTTAATTCCTGCATTAGTATAATTGTTCTACTTGCCCTAGTAATCATTTAATTGCTAGTTAGCTAATTTTTAATCTGTCGTGAGGTAACTATTTAAAACATAAAACATAAAAATGATTCTTACTCATAATTCCCTAATGTGCGAGTAAAATTCTCACTCGTTAGGGTTAGGAACAAGGGAGTGAGTGAGAGACGGATGTCTCTCACCTCCTTCAATGTCAACTTATTTTTAAACGAAATCTTCATGCACACATATACGATCCGCCCCCTACGGCACCCTACCTACAAGGTAACGGTGTTCCGTAGTATAAAAGGCCGGACTTATATGATGTCCATGAAGATCACATCAATGAATAAGAAAAGACGGACAAGGATCTAGAGGAAGAAACTTTGTTTCTTCCCGATCATCCTAATCCCTTTTCCTATTGATTGTTGTGATTTTCCTAAAAGCTTAAATCACGGCATTGAAAGAGGTGAACACATTGACCTCAACACACCTACCTTCGACCTAACCCTAATGAGTTCTTTCTCATCACATAAATTCGTCTTAAACTCAATCGATAAAAACCAAACAACGATTTGAATCAACTCGTTATAACACAAAATCAGAAACTAACACATCCCTGCGGATCGACCCGTATTCACCGGCTAGCTGCGAAGCGACGCCGTTTCTGATTACGGTAAACTACAAATTTTTGGACCAATCAAATGGCGCCGTTGCCGGGGATGGCGTAATTTTCTCTTTTTGTATGATTTCGGGTTGATATAAAATTTGAAAATTATAAAAATCTGAAAATACAAAATAAAAAAAAAATATTCTTTTCATTATTTTTATCTGTTTGAAGGGTTTCTCGTTTGAATCTTGCAGGAACGACAAGAACTTTTGGATCTGGAATTTTACAGAAGGTCAAAACAGAAAAGGAGGCATAAAAACAGAGAGGAATCACCAGTACAGAGCTCCAAAATTTTTTCAGAGCTTGAACTCATCATCAGACCGCGGAACCGCGGCCAAGGAGTACCCCAGACCGCGGAACCGCGGCCATTAGGGCTTGTCACTGTGTCAAAAATTGCAGGGTTAGTTCTCTCTTTCTCTCCCCTCTGAAACCTCCATATCTCCACTGTAAACTTTTCTGCAGGGTTCTTTGCGTAAAAAGTCTTTCTTCCCCTTCCAAATAACAGATTTCTGCAGGTTTCTTTGCGCCGCGCTAAAAAAAAAAAAAATTGATTGCAAGTGAATTGTTGTTTTGCATATTTTAATCGGACTTAAGGGGCTATTTGACCAAACTCAGATTGGGTGGGGATTTCATCACCCTTCCCAGGACCCCAGAAAACATCTAAAGCATTTTGCATCGACCACCTTTAATTAAAAAAGATTAGACTCAGACCTAAGGACAGCGAGCTCAATAGGAAAAGGACTAGGGTAGGCATCGGCCGTTAATCCTAACCGACATTGCGGTGTCTAGGCTAGTGGTTATTAATTAGGCCCACTGTAGTGGTGGTTCCTTCCCACTTACCTGGCCGTATTTGTCCGTGAAGAGGCGGTTTGAGGTCTATTTCTAGCCCTAGTTAGGAGCTGTCTAGTAGACCTAGGCGACCCTAGATCTAGGCCTGATTGTGCATGTGTGGTTGATACAGTTGTGTCATGAGTCCGTTTTCAAAAACTTCTTTGCAAAACTCACACACAAAAAAAAAATATATATATAAAAAAAAAAACAAATAAAAACTTTTCAAAACTTGCAACTTGTCGCAAAAAGAAAACCTGCAAATTCACCACACCACTTTCCCTCACTGACGTTTCCTTACCCCCACATTCTGTTTTTCTTTTTTTTCTGACTGCACTATCCCTTTTAGTGTATGTCACTTTGGACTAGGGATACAGACGCCCGATTAGTCCGCGTTTCGTTGGTACCGACCAGCGAACCCTTCGACACCGAAGTCGAAAATCCGTCCACTTTCTTACCTTCACCTTCAACTTCTTTAACCGAAGGTATGTCGGGATTCAACCCCAATAATACCTTACCGACGGGAATGATTCCGCCTCCACCAGGTGCGAATAACCCGAACCAACCGCCTGTTGAAGCGCCCGCACGAGTTGCGCTCCAGGACCTCTTCTACCCCATCCGCACGTCTTTACCCACTTGTCTTTCACCCCCACCGGTAAATGGGGATAATTTTAAGATTAAACCACATTTCATCAACATGCTGCCGAAATTTCACGGTTTGGAAACTGAAGACGCATATATCTTTATTAATAAATTCCAAAATGTGTGCGCTATGATGAAAACGACCCAATTGAGTGATGACGCTATAAGGCTAAGGGTCATTCCTTTCACCTTATGTGACCTAGCCGAGAAGTGGCTATATAGCACCGCATCACATTCTATTAGGAATTGGGATGAGTTTGTGAAAGCTTTTCTAAAAAAGTTTTATCCTCACCATAAGACTGCCAGAATCCGCAATGAAATAATTCAATTCTCACAACTTCCGTCTGAACCATTTTGGAAGTGCTTCGAGAGATTGAAGGACCTATTAGTTCAATGCCCTCATCATGGGATAGAGAGTTGGCAACTTTGCCAAACATTATACGAGGGATTGAACTCGGCAACGAAGCAGTTGCTAGAAACCATCTGTCAAGGTCATTTTCTCTCTAAGTCTAGTGATGAAGCGTGGCAGTTTCTCGAGGATCTCAGTGAGCAGACAATACAGTGGGAGAGCACCAAGACCACGTCATCTACTGGTGGTCAATCTAGGGCAGGCATACATCAAGTCGAGATGTCGATTGCCATGAAGGCCGAGATGGCCGCTCTTACGAAAAAGCTAGAAGCGATCGAGACCAAAATCTCATCGTCTTCTCCTGCCCCTGCTATGCCCCCACGTACTGTCTGTGCTTGTTGTGCGGATCCATCGCACTTGACCGAAGAGTGTCCTTATAATGCATCTACACAAGGACAGGATCAAGTCAATGCTGCATTTCAGCAACGACAAAGAAACGATCCGTACTCTTCAACATATAATCCGGGGTGGAGGAGTCACCCAAATTTCGCTTGGAACCAAAATCAACAATTCCAAGGAAATAATAATAATTTTCAAAGACCTCCTCCTCCACAACAACAACAACAAGCACCCTCGCAAACTCAATATCAACAACAACAATTTCAACAACAACCTTACCCTAATCAGGTGAACAACTTTGTGCCGAACAAAGCTTACCAGCCAAACAATTATGTTCAACCTAATAATGATAAGGTTAGCTCGCTCGAGAGAAGTCTAGATGCATTCCTTAAGCAATCTACACAGTCTACAGCAAGACTTGAGACTTCTATTCAATCTTTAGTGCAAAATAGTGCCTCCCACGATCAGAGTATCAAATCGATTGAGGCACAAATTGCACAACTTAATGCAGCTTTGAGCGAGCGCGAAAAAGGAAAACTCCCGTCTCAACCGTTGCCCAACCCCGGTCACGCACATGCTGCACACAATCAGCAAAATCATAACGTAAATGCTGTGACCACGTTGAGATCGGGAAAAGTGTTGCGAAACAATGTGGGCATTAACAATGACACCCCTGCTGGTGGGTCTTCTTTTTCTTCTTCTTCTTCTTCTTCTTCACCATCTTCTTCTTCTTTAGAGCCTTTTCTCCACCCTTCACATGGCTCTACCTCTTCTAGCTTGAACGGACCTAATTCTCACGACACGAACACATCTACATGAGGTACCATTCCAACTCGACAATCTGATCCACAAAAATTGGACTCAACCACTTTTCAAAATGTTCCTTTTCCTAATCGGTTGAGATCCAATAAACCAACTCCTCAAATGGAGAAGATTGTCGAGCTGTTTAAACAGGTTAGCATAAACATCCCTCTTTTGGATGCAATTCAGCAAGTTCCTTCATATGCCAAAATTTTAAAGGACTTATGCACCAAAAAGAGCAAGTCGCAAGTGCCAAAGAAAGTTTTTGTGGCTAGTGCTATTAGCGATGCTCTTGTAAATTCCTTACCCCCAAAGCAAAAGGACCCCGGGTGTCCTACCATTTCGATAAAAATTGGGGACAAGAACATCAATAGAGCACTATTAGATCTTGGTGCGAGCGTCAATTTGCTACCCTATTCTGTGTACGAGCAATTGGGCGTTGGAGAGCTTAAGCCCACTCACTGTACTCTCCAAATGGCTGACCGGTCGATCACTCATCCTAGGGGAGAGCTGGAGGATGTGTTAATAAGAGTAGGGGATTTCATTTTCCCCGTTGACTTTATAGTGATGGATACACAACCTGTTGCAAACCCCCGGAACCAAATTCCGGTAATACTAGGTCGACCATTTCTGGCTACTTCCAACGCAGTGATCAATTGTCGTAACGGTTCAATGAACTTATCTTTCGGCAATATGACAATTGAGCTAAATATTTTCAAGTTGGGAAGTCAGCCTGCTGAGCCCAATGCTAGCGTACTCGACGTTTGCTCGATCAATGAGATCGCGGAGGAGGACTGTGAGTTCGAGAATTTTTTATTCGACCACAGCAATGTTAACGCCACTAGTGCGTTCCTCCTAGAATCCGACACAGCTTTCGCGGCGGATAACGATTTTGAATGTTTTACATTCGTCAACGACTTTGAAGACTCATCACCTGATTTGGAGTCTTTTGCTTTTGCGGATGAGTTAGTAGAACCATCCGACACTGTTGCGTACACTCGGTACGAACCTTTGATGGAATCATTCGAGTTTGAAACAACTACCCCTTTGCTACCATCTATTGTTTCACCTCCTAAACTCGTATTAAAGCTTTTGCCAACGCACCTAAAATATGCATATCTAGGTGATAATGAGACCTTACCCGTCTTTATATCAGCCTCTCTAGCTCTTGAGCAAGAGAAGGCTCTCTTGATGGTCTTACTTAATAATCGGCAAGCTTTCGGCTGGTCTATGGCGGACATTAAGGGGATTAGTCCCCTCATAGTCGAACATCATATACACTTAATGGATGATGCCAAGCCAGCATGAGATCCAAAAAGGCGCCTCAACCCCATCATGAAAGAGGCTGTTAAGAAGGAAATTGTCAAATGTCTGGATAGCGGTATCATTTACCCTATCTCGGATAGCCAATGGGTTAGCCCAATCCACGTCGTGCCCAAGAAATCGGGCATTACGGTCATCACAAACGAGGCAAATGAGTTGATTCCCACTCGCACCCAAACTGGGTGGCGAGTATGCATAGACTATAGGAAACTCAATGCCGCAACAAGGAAAGACCACTTTCCTTTACCTTTCATTGACCAAATGCTCGAGCGATTGGCAGGGCACGAATTCTATTGCTTTCTCGATGGCTATTCCGGTTACAATCAAGTCCCCATCGCCAAAGAGGACCAAGATAAGACAACATTTACTTGTCCCTTTGGCACCTTTGCTTATCGTCGCATGCCCTTCGGGTTATGCAACGCGCCCGCTACATTTCAGCGGTGTATGATGGGGATCTTTTCAGACATGGTTGAAAAGTTCTTGGAGATTTTTATGGATGATTTCTCCATCTTTGGCGACTCCTTCGACGAGTGTTTACGCCATCTTGACGCTGTTCTTACCCGCTGCAGGGATAAGAACCTAACATTAAATTGGGAGAAGTGCCATTTCATGGTGCGAGAGGGCATTGTCTTAGGACATGTTATCTCGCAAAACGGCATCGAGGTAGACAGGGCTAAAATCGAAGTAATTTCTAACTTACCTCCCCCAAAGTGCGTCAAAGATATCAGAGCCTTCCTTGGCCACGCCGGTTTTTACAGACGGTTTATCAAGGACTTTAGCAAGATTGCTAGACCCTTGACTCTCTTACTGGCCAAGGACACAACCTTCGCTTTCGACTCCAAGTGCACTGAAGCATTCGAGTCCTTAAAACATTCACTCATCACTACGCCCATCCTCTCATCTCCCGACTGGACGCACCCTTTTGAAATCATGTGCGACGCATCAGACTTTGCAATTGGCGCTGTTCTTGGACAGCACATTAATAAAATGCCGCACGTAATTTATTATGCCAGCCGAACACTAAATGAGGCCCAACTTAATTACACAACAACAGAGAAAGAATTTTTAGCTGTTGTGTTCGCACTCGAAAAATTTCGGCCTTATTTAATCGGCTCTCCAGTCGTCATTTATACTGATCATTCGGCTCTTCGCCACCTCTTTGCGAAGAAGGATGCTAAGTCTAGGTTAATACGTTGGATCCTTTTATTGCAAGAATTTGACCTTGTCATTAAGGACAAAAAGGGATGTGAAAACGTAGTAGCTGATCACCTATCACGACTTCCTTCTTCGCCCACGCTCGATCTTCCTATCACTGACGTTTTTCCCGACAAGCAACTCTTGACCGTTTCTTGCGAACCATGGTTCGCCGATATTGTAAACTATTTAGCCACCGGCCTGATTCCTAATGATTGGTCAAAACAGGATAAGCTTAGATTTTTGTCCCAAGTAAAGCATTTTTACTGGGATGAACCCTATCTTTTTAAATACTGTTCTGACCAAATCATTCGTCGGTGTGTGCCCGAGAGTGAGGTCAAGAGCGTGCTGTCTTTCTGCCATTGTAGGGTGTTTTTCGTCACCCCAGTGAGATGGGAATACGCGCGCGCTTGTCAGGCGTATACTACAGATTCCCCCTGCCTAGGGTAGGCGGGGGTTTAATGATTGTGGGGATCCGAATCTCCGGCAGCCGCGGACTAAGCTGCCGTTAATTACCCCTCGCCTTTGGGGCGAGGGAACCTCCGATTAACGGGTTAAACTGGTCATGCGAACTCATTGTGCAGTGTACGTGTGTTGTGTTTTGAAAGGGGGGTTTTGGATATATCGGGAGCCACGCAGAGTTTTTACGGGGGTCCCGCTACCCGGATAGCGGGCTGGGGGTCAAGGGGGCTAGCAGCCCCCTTGCGGGGTGCGGGGCAGCGCCCCGTTAGAAATTTTTTTTCTAACAGGGACAGTGTCGCGGAGTATGTGTATGTGTACATTTATATACATATGTATATATATACATATATGTATAAATAAAGGGGAAAATGCATCCAAAGGATGCGTGGGGCAGCACCTTGGGCGCTGTGCGCTTAGGTGCTGTGCGCTCAGGCGCAAGCGCGCCACGTGTCGGCACGCGGGCGCTTTGCGCAAGAGCGCTGCGCGCAGGTGCGCAAGCGCGCGCGCGCCACGTGTCGGCACGCGGGCGCTTTGCGCACTTGCGCAAGCGCGCAGGTGCGCAAGCACGCGCGCCACGTGTCGGCATGCGCGGGTGCGCAAGCGCGCGCGCCACGTGTCGGCACGCGGGCGCTTTGCGCACTTGCGCTGCGCGCTGGAGAGCACAAGAGGCTTTTAGCCTAAAAAGATTTCTCTGAAGAGAAATCAAAGAGGAGTTAGACTCCTGAGTGTTTTTTTGTTGGGTTTAGTGAAAGGGGTTCTCCTTCTTCCTCCTCTGTTAGCTGGATCTTGAAGATCAAGAGATGTGGGATTTTTTAAAAATCTCTTCCTTTTGAGATTTAATGGAAGATCTGAGTTCCCCTTAATGGGTTTTGTGGTGAAAAACTAATTTGTTTTATAAAAAGGAGAGTAGAACTCTTGATTTAATTCCAGAGAAAGAAGAAAGTTTTGGAACCTTGAAGAAGGAAGAAAGAGCTCAGCTCTAATTTTTTTTTTTTGGAGAGAGAAAAAGTTATGAGATATTTTCATTATCTTTGCCTTTATAGGCTATACATTTTACACATAGCCCCTTGGGCTTCACAAAATGGCATTTTGCCTATCCCATGGCTCATGTGCCATTTCTTTTTGCACATAAGCCATGGGCTTTACAAAAATTTGGCTTTATGCCCATTTTCTTACATTTATCCATAAAATAAAATAAAAGAAAATGCAACAAAATTATTTATTACAAAATTTTAATCTTGGCATGGGGGAGGCCGGCCGCTTCATGTTCGGGCTCGACCCGGGCTTGGGCCCACCGGGTCTGGGCTTGGGCCCACTTGGCTTGGGGTTGACTTGGATTTTGACTTGGGTAACCGGGGTGTAAATTTTTACCCCAACAAATTGCCCCCCATCAATAAATGCACACCACATATGTGGGTCGTGTGCATGAAATTGATGGATCTTCTTTCACGTGGAGGCGACTTGATCTGGTTCCCACCTTTTGGGAAGCTGGCACTGCCCTTTTTACGACATGGACGGTTGATGCAGCCCTTTTTGCGACTTGGACGGTCGGTGCTGCCCTTTTAGCGACTTGGATGGTCGATACTGCCCTTTTAGCGACGTGGACGGTCGGTGCTGCCCTTTTAGCGACGTGGACGGTCGGTTCTGCCCTTTTTGCGACATGGACGGTCGGTTCTACCCTTTTTGCGACATGGACGGTCGGTGCTGTCATTTTAGTGACATGGACGGTCGATGCTGCCCTTTTAGCGACGTGGACGGTCGGTGCTGCCCTTTTAGCGACTTGGACGGTCGGTTCTGCCCTTTTTGCGACGTGGACGGTCGGTTCTGCCCTTTTAGCGACGTGGACGGTCGATGCTGCCATTTTAGCGACATGGACGGTCGATTCTGCCCTTTTTGCGACTTGGACGGTCGATGCTGCCCTTTTAGCGACGTGGACGGTCGGTGCTGCCCTTTTAGCGACGTGGACGGTCGGTTCTGCCCTTTTTGCGACGTGGACGGTCGGTTCTGCCCTTTTTGCGACGTGGACGGTCGATGCTTGATTTGACTTGCTCTGCTTCTTGCAGTGTCAGGGGTAGACTTGACTTGCTCCGCTTCTTGCGGTGTCGGAGTGGAAGTTGACTTGTTGATATTGATTTGGGTTGACATCAGCATCGCTATACTGGAATATGGTACCAGGAGCGAATCATCATCTGTCATGGAGAGGATTTTGGGATTTTGGTTTTTGTTTGGCATCTGCATTGCTGCACTGGAATAATGCCAGGAGCAACTCATCATTTGCCCCGAGAGGATTTGGGAGAAATTGGGATTGTTTTACGCCCGTGGATTGTATACGGTTTTGCAGGATGTATGATCCAGACCGTAGGGCCGGAAAAATTTTGGGACTTTGTCGGCGTCTGCATCGCTGCACTGGAATATGGTACCAGGAGCGAATCATCATTCGCCGTTGGGGTATGGGATTTGGAATTTGGTTGGCGTCTGCATCGCTGCACTGGAATATGGTACCAGGAGCGACTCATCATTCGCCATTTGGGGATTGGGGAGCGATGGCTTAGGAGACAGGTTTAGATCCCTATCGCCTAAGGCTTTTCAATTTTATGGGCCGTGAGGGTCCCATAAAAGCATTTCCTCCCTACGAGTCGTAAGGATCCCGCAGGTGTATTTTCTCCTTAAGAGTCGTGAGGACTCCTAAGTGTGTTTTTCCTTTATGAGTCGTAAGGATCCCACAAAGGTTTGTTCTCCTCATGTATCGTGAGGACACATGAGTGGGTCTTCTTAATGGAGCATAATTCCAAAGGCGGAGACGAGCCGCATAACTGGTAATTGTGGTGGGGCATGGGTATGACGAGAATTATTTGAGCCCGTGGATTGTATACGGTAGTCAACTTGGGGACCAACCGTAGGGCTGGGAGAATTTTGAGAAATTGGATTTTGGTTGGCGTCTGCATCGCTGCACTGGAATATGGTACCAGGAGCGACTCATCATTCGCCGTTTGGGGACTTGGAATTTGGATCTTGTTTGGCATCAGCATTGCTGCACTGGAATAATGCCAGGAGCAATTCATCATTTGCCATGGGAGGACTTGGGATTTGGGTTTTGGTCGGCATCAGCACCGCTAACACTGAAGCGAAATGCCAGGAGCGACTCATCATTTGCCGTTGCCCGTTGGGGAACGATGGCTTAGGAGAAAGGTTTGGGTCCCTATCACCTAAGGCTTTTCAATTTTACGGGCCGTGAGGGTCCCATAAAATCATTTTCTCCCTACGAGTCGTAAGGATCCCGCAGGTGTATTTTCTCCTTAGGAATCGTGAGGATTCCTAAGTGTGTTGCTCCTTTGTGAGTCGTAAGGATCTCACGCAGGGGTTTTCTCCCCACAAGGTCGAGAGGACTTTGCGAGTGTATTTCATCTCTTTTCACGAGTTTGCGCCCCTTTCGGGTTTTCACAGACTCGCCGGTAGTCCTGCTGTTTTTACTCACGGAGCCCTTTCGGGTTTTCATCCGTGCCCATTTTGCTTGTGGACATACCGTTTATTTCTTCTTCTCTTTTTTTTTCTTTTTTTTTATTACAAAATTTTTCCGCTGGTGGGACTTTTAAAGTAGTCTTACCGGCAGGATTTGGGAGAGATAGGGGTCATTTACGCCCATGGATTGTATACGGTTTTGCAGGATGTATGATCCAGACCGTAGGGCTGATGTGCTCAATTCGCCTGCGACTTGGAGCATTCACGTGTAGTATTTCTTGAGATATCGGCCGTTGATGGGTGGCATGGGCCTTTCTCCCTCGGCACTTATTAGTTGGTAGGATCCTCCGTCGAACACTTTCTCGATGACGTATGGTCCTTCCCAGTTTGGCTCGAATTTTCCCTTGGCATGTCGATTGAGGATGATCGGTCTTTTGAGGACCAACACCAATTCACCTTTCTTGAAAGCGCGGAGACGGGTTATCTTGTCATAGGCCCGTGACATTTGGGCTCGGTATAGCTCCAGATTTTGCTGCACCGCGAGCCTCTTTTCTTCGAGGGCATCGAGCTCTTCAAGTCGAAGGAGCACGTTTTCCTCCTCCGTCAACTCGTGCTGAACGGCCATTCTTAAGCTTGGAACTTCGACTTCGAGGGGGAGGACCTCCTCCACTCCGAAGAGCAATGAGTATGGAGTGGACTGAGTTGGAGTACGGTGTGTGGTACGATATGCCCACAACGCCTCGTGAAGTTTGAGATTCCAGTCTCTCTTGTTGGCTGAAGCATTTTTCCTCAGGAGCTTGCATAGAGTCTTATTGAAGGCTTCTGCTAGCCCATTGGCTCTTGGATTATAGATGGAGGAATATCTCCAGTCTATCTTGTACTGGGCCGCGAACCTTGAGACATTGAAGCTCTTGAAAGAAGGCCCATTGTCGGAAATGATTCTTCTTGGTGTACCGAAGCGGTATAGAATATTATGCTGGAAGAATGTCAGAATATCTTTTGTTTTGACTTCTTTTAGCGGGACAGCTTCAGCCCATCTGGAGAAGTAGTCTGTCGCGGCCAGTATGAACCGGTGGCCTTTAGATGACGGAGGATCAATTGGGCCAACAATGTCGGTGCCCCAGACTTCGAAGGGCCACGACGCCACCGTAGGATGCAACAGATTGGGATGCTTGTGAATGAAATCACCATGGATTTGGCAGATCTGACATTTTTTCGCATGATCTCCGCAATCCCGTATCATGGTGGGCCAGTAATACCCAAGCCTTTTGATTTGAAGTCGCATCTTGGGGCCAGATTGGTGAGCACCGCAAACACCCGAGTGAACATATTTCATGACCTTTTGGGCTTCGGCCAATGACAGACACCTGAGCCAGAGTTGGTCATATGACCTGCGGTATAACGTGTCATTTACAAACACGTATCGGAGAGCTCTTTTCTTCAGCTGAATCCTCGCAGATTTTTCTTCGGGCAGCTTGTCGTATCGGAGGTACTCTATGAAGGGTTCTCTCCAATCGGGCTCGTCTTGGATGGTCGAAGCTTCTTCCGCAGGACTGCTCTTCTGTTCCGCGCTTTCCTCTTCTCGTAGAGAGACTGGGGGTAGAATTTGCCGGCTCCTGACTGTGATCAGAATTTCGTCCATGTCAGGATCAGCCAGCTCCTTGGCCAAGCGAGCGAGTACATCAGCCTTTCCGTTCAACGCTCTAGGGACTCTCGTTAGTTCGATATAAGTGAAACGTTTCATGAGTTCCACCACTCGGCCTTTGTACCGAGCTAATTCGGGTTTGTATATCTTATAATTGCCGCTTACCTGGTTGACGACAAGCTGGGAGTCACCGTAAACCCGTAGCCGACGGATTTCCATTTCTATGGCGAGCTCCAAACCAGCTATCAGAGCTTCATACTCAGCTTCGTTGTTCGTTCGAGGCTCGGTGAGAGCGAAAGAACGCCGTAGGGTTCCCATTGATGGCGTGATGAATACCAATCCTATCCCCGCTTTTATCTCCGGGACGCTCGATTTACTGGAGGTCCTTATCGATGAGGCCCCATCGAAGTAGAGCTCCCAACATGGCTCATCTCCCTCGAGGTGCAGCACTTGTTCGTCGGGTAACTCACAATTTAGCGGCGACCCTTCTGGTATGGGATGAGCAGCGAGAAAGTCTGCAAGTGCTTGCCCTTTTACTGCTTTCTGAGGGGTATAAACTATGTCAAACTCAAGTAGCATGACAGCCCATCTTGCCATTCTGCCTGCTAGGCTTGCTTTGGTCATCAAGTGTTTGAGCGGGTCGACCTTGGAGATCAGCATAACCCGATGAGCGAGCAAATAGTGCCTCAGCTTCTTCACAGCAAATATTAGAGCCAGGCATTGCTTTTCGATTGGGGAGTAGTTGTGTTCCGCCCCGACTAGAGTTCGACTGAGGTAGTAGAGGGCATTTTCTTTTCCTTCCTCGTTATTCTGGGCAAGGAGCGCACCGAGTGACTCGTCCAGCGCGGCAGTGTAGAGAATCAGCGGTTTATTTGGAATGGGAGCGGCCAACACTGGAGGGTGCAACAAGTACTGTTTGATGCTTTCGAACGCTTCTTGACATTCGGCATCCCAGATAAAAGGAGCTCCTTTCTTCATGAGCTTTGAGAAGGGCCTACATCTCCCCGATAAATTTGAGATAAACCTCCTTATATAAGCAAGCTTGCCTTGAAAAGATCTTAGCTGCGTCAGACTTTTCGGAGGGGGCATCTCTATGATGGCCTTTATCTTCGACGGGTCAACTTCGATCCCTCGATGTCGGACTATGAAGCCCAAGAATTTTCCCGATGACACGCCAAAAGCGCACTTCAGAGGATTCATCTTCAGATCGTATTCCCTCAGTCTGGTGAGAACGGTCCTAAGATCTTGGATATGATCGGCCCTGGTTTTAGTCTTGACGACCAGATCATCGACATAACATTCGACGACTTTATGGATCAGGTCATCAAAGATATTGGTCATTGCCCTTTGATATGTAGCACCTGCGTTCTTCAGTCCGAATGGCATTACCTTGTAGCAATATATTCCGATCGGGGTTCGAAATGCTGTGTGCTTCTCATCCTCAGGCGACATCTTGATCTGATTATATCCAGACGAGCCGTCCATAAAGGTGAACAGTTCGTAATTTGAGGTGTCATCGACCATCATTTCCATGACCGGTAGCGGGAAGTCATCTTTAGGACATGCCTTATTGAGGTCCCTGAAATCGACACAGACTCGGATCTGCCCATTTTTCTTCTTCACTGGGACTATGCATGCGATCCAGTCTGCATATTTCTCTTCCCTGATGAAGCCGGCATCGATGAGCTTCTTAGTTTCCTCGATGACCTTTTCTTCTAGTTCCCTTCTCATTCTTCGAGGAGCTTGTTTGACTGGCTTAGCATCAGGAGATATAGCCAACTTATGTACGGCCACTTCAGGGGAAAGGCCAGGCATTTCTTTGTATGTCCACGCGAAGCAGTCGACGAACTCATGCAGCAGGGCGATTATCTGCGCTTTCATTTCCTCTGACAAGAGCGAGCTGATGTAGGTCGGCCTTGGATTATCGGGCGTTCCTAAGTCAATCTCGGCTAGCTCGTCAAAGGTTGCTTGCCCGCCATCTTCGAGCTCTTGAGGAGCTTCTTCTGGCTCGGCTATCTCGTCGTCATCATTTGATCTTTCGCTGGCCTCACCAACATGGATCATGTAACATGCTTTGGAATCAGGTTGAATGTAGCCTATGCCCCGTCTATCTGGAATTCGTCCATCGATGAGTGCTCGGACCTGGGGCGGATGCCATAGCCCTTCGTAAAACTTTGCTTCGGACTCCGTTTGATATAACCGGCATCCGCACTTCTTAAAGTATTCCCGCATCTCGGGCGCATAGTATCTGGGATTGAGGACGGCTCTTATGCCTCTCTCATATGGAAGGCACGCGACAGACAAATCGTCCGGGTGCGCAACGGGGTTTGACCCATAAAACAAGATGCCCTTCTGTCCACTTTTCTTCCCGGGAACGTAGAAAGTTTTCAGCTGGTTCACGGTAGAGATTGATAATGCATCGAGCTCTTTGCACATTTGCTCTGGTACCCTTGTCACGGCTAGGGACCCTTCTGCAACTTCGAAGGTCTCTCGTAGTTTCTCTTATTGCATAGGGGTCCAATCTGCATTGCTGTTGCACGGCAGGTCCTCTTCCTCCGACTCTTCAGTGTCGCTGCCAAGATGAGGGCGGACTTTGCTGCTAGATGGGCATTCAGTAACAGATTCGTCTGTATCGCTGCCGAAACGAGGACGAGTTTTACGGGAGGACGGGCTTCCAGCGTCGGACTCGTCAGTGTCGCTACCGAAATGCGGGCGCACTTGGGCGTTTTTACTTTTGAAAGTGACAACCGGCGCAGATTTGCTTTTGGGTCTTGGGGCCGGTCTATCTTCAGTCAGTTATGGCTTAGCATTTTGGTGGTTCATAAAGTACCGAGAATCTTCATAGCGGACTTCATGCACACCGAACGGCTGGATGTCTCCGTCAATGCGTCTTTCTTCGCCATTTTTAGTATACTTCATGCATTGATGGAGAGTTGATGGAATGATGCCATAATCGTGGAGCCACGGCCGTCCCAGGAGAATCTTATAAGACGTGTCGGCGTCGATCACGTATATCTTAGCTTCAGTTTGCAGATCCGCGAATTTGATTGGCAAAGCTATGGACCCCAGAACTTGCTGGCAATTTTGGTTGAAGCCTTGAATGACAATCCTTTCCCTTGACAGATGTCGGACGTCCATTGATAAACTCTTCAGAGTTCGCAAGTTCATGATGTTCACTGAGGACCCTGGATCAATCAATATGCGATTAATTCGATCTCCGTCGCTGTACCCGGTCACGTAAAGCGGCCGATTATGCTCAGCCGTTCCCAGTAGCAAGTCTTCATCCTTAAACGTGACTGCGGCGGCATACAAAGCGTGCTGGGCTTCTTTCATATTAATTTCCGCAAAGTGGGCCTGATACCGCTCGGGGTTTTGTAGAGCGTGGATGAGAACATCTCTAAGCTCCTTAGATAGGACCAAGGCATCATAGATGCTCAGGAGAGACGGAAGCTTCCGGAGATGCGCCAAGACATTATAGTCCACCGAGGAAGGACTTATGTTTTCATCAGCCGGTTCTCTGCCATCTTCTTCATTAGCGACTTGTTTTTCCTTCCCTTTTGGGGCGTTGCCCTGATTCGGCGGTAGAGCCCTGCCGCTTCTGAGCTGGATTTGATTGGTCGTTGTGGCGAGCTCCTCATCCTCTTCGGGAAAACAAAGATCATCCTCGGAGTCGCTGCCAAGATGGATGGCGTAGCAGGTCACTACTGGGATCTCTTTATTGGAGTCTTCTTCTAACTCCTCCAGAATTTCAGCCGCTTGTACAGGGAAGAACTCCTTCAATTGAATCAATGTTCTTTCCTTTTGTTCATATTCTTCGAGAGAATCGATATATTTTTGAATGGTTGATCTCCCTGCAGACTCTTTTTCGCGCCGAGCTGCACTTTTCTTCTTCTTCAGCTTCTTGGATTTTGAGCCTGATGGAGCCGCATAGGCAGCTGGACTGGTAGGCTTCTTCTGTTCTTCCCATTCCATCCTGGGCTCTTTCTGAAGTAGCTTTATCATCTTCTTCGTCTTATTAGATATGTGCGTACTCCAAGGAGGCTGCGGCGAGTCGGCCTCATTTCTCAGGGTAGCGGGTTCGGCTGTTTGCTCCCAGAAGGCTTCAATTTTTGTCTGTATAAAATTGGTGATTGCAACTTGATTGTTCACCAACACACTTTTGGACAGCTCGATCTCTCCAGCCTTGTACTGCTTCTCGACCCAGTCTTTGAAGATATAGCAATCCTCGATCGCATGGCTCACTACTCGGTGGTACGGGTAATACAGAGGATTGTCGGTCATTTTTGCTTCTTGGGGTCTTTTCGACTCCGGCAATTGTAGGCCGTTGTTCAAGGCATCTTTAAATATCTTGCGGACCTTGTCCCTTCTGAAAGAGTAAACCTTGTTCTTTTTCTCCTCCAGGGAAGGCCCATCTCCTCCCAGCAATGGCTTTCGAGACCGGTTAGTTTTGGATTCGGCCGCCCTTCGCTTTTCTTCATTGTCGGACGCATTGAAGACATTAGTACTACTGGAGCTCCCGCTTCTACGGTTGTCGTCCCGCTTGCTTTTCCAAGTTTTGTCTCTCTGAGAATCTGGCGGGGACTCCTGCTTCGAGCGTTCCAGCATTTGGACTTTCTTGGTTAGCTCCTGAAATGTCTTGAGGCCCGCTGTACATAAGAATGGGACCATCCAATTGCTGAGGTTCCCAATGGGAAGGCTGACGGACTGGTCCTGCTCCAGCGGCGGTTCGCACTTGACTGTGAGATTACGCCATCGGGCGATAAAGTCGGTGTTGCTTTCATTCTTCTCCGGCTTGGTCCTCACAAGGTCGGCAATGGAGATTTTCTCACTGACACTCATGAACCTTTGCCGAAACAGGGACTCCATTTGGGCGAAGGTAATGACGGACCCGTCCGGTATGCTCGCGTACCAGTCGAAAGCGACGCCGGTCAGGCTGTTGACAAACTGACGAAGAAGGAGCGCATCATTGCCCCCTGTATTTCCGCACGATGCTTTGAAGTGGGCGACATGCTGGTTTGAATTCCCCGTTCCATCAAATCTTCCGAACTTAGGAATGACGTAGCCGCTTGGGAACTCAATCAGATCGTACTGCGCGGGATATGGCCGCCCACTACTGCCGATTTCTTTCTGAGCTTCAGCCTCGGCCACCAATGTTTTAACCTTGCTGGTGACCAAATCCATTATCCGATCCTGTGTTAGCGGGATGGTGCTATCTGGGGCCAAGGCGTCCCCAGAAGCGGAATGTAGCCGGCTTTCATTTGGCTCGACCAGTCTTGGTCCCAAAGGAACAGGCATTGGCTGCCTCGGATTGTCATCACCCGGCTGATTAGTAGCGGCTTGTGCTTGATTGGGAGGCGCTCGAGCAATTTGAGCCGTAAGCTGCATCACCACGTTCGTTAAATCATCAATTTTCGAATAGAGCTTGGCCATCTCTTTATCTTTGCTCCTGAGCTGTTTTCGAAGTTCTTGAAGCAGCTCTTGCTCCGCAGTCCTAGGGCGGAAAGTCGGCTCTTCCTCGCTGTCCGAGCTTGACTCTTCATGGACCGAGGGTTCTTTCTGCCTATCATCCTCATCGAGAGGGTTTTCTTCATCCAGCGGGGGCGGCTGTTCTTGAGCGGCGGCGACCACATTCAGGCTAGATTGGGCTTGGGATGTGGTAGCCCCATCCTTGCTTTTGCTGCGAAGGTTGTCGCTGGGGCGCCCGCCCGCCATATAGACCGTATGGATGATATATCCGGCCGTCTTTCGATCATTGGTGGCTGATTTCACGGATCGCTGTCTTGACCCCCTTGCTTCGGTAACTGGTAGTCGATTGAAGGTGGCTGGCTTAACCAGCTTCTTGAATGGTGTTGGCGCATCTTTTCTGGGTTTGCCCCGCTTCTTTCGTGCGGCACAGAGCGCTTGATAGACTCTTGAAGAGATAGTGTCGTACTTTTTCTGTTGGGGCGGGGACACGTCTCTTTGTGGCACTGTTCGGACCGCTGTCTTCTTGATTCTGGCGGTCATGGCGTTTTTCTGAACCCACTTCAGAGGCTCGAAGGAATTGCTGATTCTTACGTCCGACTCAGCCGTCGTCGCGGGGAAACCCTGCACTTGGAACTTCACATGGTTCCATTTGGCCGAAGCCTTGGCCCTCTTGTTGGCTCGATACCTGAGCCGCTTCTGCCTTAACTTTTCTGTTCTAAGCACCTGGCAGACTTCAACTCTTTGGGAAGACGTCGCAGACCGGGCGATGGAAGGCCTTGGAGATACGCTCGATTGTGCATTTGTTGGAGTAATCGCGTGAGCTCGTCCGCAACATTGGATGTTGCCCTTTTTACCGGAGTTCTTGCCCCCCGCTGGAGCACCAGAGAATCGTTCACACACCGTCTTGAGTTTTGGTTGTGGTGCCTTGGCGATCACGACATTCGGCCTCTTGCCCCTTGGGACCGGCTTGGCCACCTGTTCCGCTGGGATCTCTGCCAGATGAGCGCTCCCGGCAGGGTAGATGATGACGGAGCCAAACTGGCGGGGCGGTTCCTCCCACTGTCGACTGAGGCTCGTGGGGAGAACCACACGAGCGTTGATCTTGACCACGTACGGAATCGGGGTCACATTGGAAGCTGAGTTCGTCTTGGGAGACATTGTCGTCGAAATTTGATTGCTGCACGAAAAGAAAACATCATTTCATTATAGGCAATCGATATGTGTATTGATTGAGTTCGCATGAACGTTTAACCCGAAATATGAGAGGAGAGATTCGTCCCACCGGGCGTGCCAGAATCTGTAGGGTGTTTTTCGTCACCCCAGTGAGATGGGAATACGCGCGCGCTTGTCAGGCGTATACTACAGATTCCCCCTGCCTAGGGTAGGCGGGGGTTTAATGATTGTGGGGATCCGAATCTCCGGCAGCCGCGGACTAAGCTGCCGTTAATTACCCCTCGCCTTTGGGGCGAGGGAACCTCCGATTAACGGGTTAAACTGGTCATGCGAACTCAATGTGCAGTGTACGTGTGTTGTGTTTTGAAAGGGGGGTTTTGGATATATCGGGAGCCACGCAGAGTTTTTACGGGGGTCCCGCTACCCGGATAGCGGGCTGGGGGTCAAGGGGGCTAGCAGCCCCCTTGCGGGGTGCGGGGCAGCGCCCCGTTAGAAATTTTTTTTCTAACAGGGACAGTGTCGCGGAGTATGTGTATGTGTACATTTATCTACATATGTATATATATACATATATGTATAAATAAAGGGGAAAATGCATCCAAAGGATGCGTGGGGCAGCACCTTGGGCGCTGTGCGCTTAGGTGCTGTGCGCTCAGGCGCAAGCGCGCCACGTGTCGGCACGCGGGCGCTTTGCGCAAGAGCGCTGCGCGCAGCTACGCAAGCGCGCCACGTGTCGGCACGCGGGCGCTTTGCGCAAGAGCGCTGCGCGCAGGTGCGCAAGCGCGCGCGCGCCACGTGTCGGCACGCGGGCGCTTTGCGCACTTGCGCAAGCGCGCGCGCCACGTGTCGGCACGCGGGCGCTTTGCGCACTTGCGCAAGCGCGCAAGCGCGCGCGCCACGTGTCGGCACGCGGGCGCTTTGCGCACTTGCGCTGCGCGCTGGAGAGCACAAGAGGCTTTTAGCCTAAAAAGATTTCTCTGAAAAGAAATCAAAGAGGAGTTAGACTCCTGAGTGTTTTTTTGTTGGGTTTAGTGAAAGGGGTTCTCCTTCTTCCTCCTCTGTTAGCTGGATCTTGAAGATCAAGAGATGTGGGATTTTTTAAAAATCTCTTCCTTTTGAGATTTAATGGAAGATCTGAGTTCCCCTTGATGGGTTTTGTGGTGAAAAACTAATTTGTTTTATAAAAAGGAGAGTAGAACTCTTGATTTAATTCCAGAGAAAGAAGAAGGTTTTGGAACCTTGAAGAAGGAAGAAAGAGCTCAGCTCTAATTTTTTTTTTTTGGAGAGAGAAAAAGTTATGAGATATTTTCATTATCTTTGCCTTTATAGGCTATACATTTTACACATAGCCCCTTGGGCTTCACAAAATGGCATTTTGCCTATCCCATGGCTCATGTGCCATTTCTTTTTGCACATAAGCCATGGGCTTTACAAAAATTTGGCTTTATGCCCATTTTCTTACATTTATCCATAAAATAAAATAAAAGAAAATGCAACAAAATTATTTATTACAAAATTTTAATCTTGGCATGGGGGAGGCCGGCCGCTTCATGTTCGGGCTCGACCCGGGCTTGGGCCCACCGGGTCTGGGCTTGGGCCCACTTGGCTTGGGGTTGACTTGGATTTTGACTTGGTCAACCGGGGTGTAAATTTTTACCCCAACAGCCATGATCAAGCATGTGGCGGGCACTTTGGCCCAAAGAAGACAGCCGAAAAATTTTTGCAGTGTGGTTTCTATTGGCTACGACTCTTCAAGGATGCATTTGAATACTGCAAAACTTGCTCCCGGTGCCAACATTTGGGCCGGATTTCGCGGAGAAACGAAATGCCACTCCAACCCATTTTGGTAGTGGACATTTTTGATGTTTGGGGTATAGATTTCATGGGACCATTTCCTAACTCTTTTGGAAATGTGTATATTCTGTTGGCGGTTGACTATGTTTCTAAGTGGGTCGAGGCTGTGCCCAGCCGAACGAACGATAATAAAGTTGTCGTTCGATTCCTTAAAGAACACATATTTTCTCGATTCGGGCACCCTCGGGCGATAATAAGTGATAATGGTTCTCACTTCTGCAATAGGACTTTCGAGTCCTTAATACGTAAATACGCTATCACCCACAAATTGTCAACGCCATATCACCCCCAAACATGTGGGCAAGCCGAGGTTTCAAATCGGCAAATAAAGCAAATTTTGGAGAAAACGGTTTCTAAAAACCGTAAGGATTGGTCACTTAAATTGATAGATGCACTATGGGCTTTCCGTACTGCATATAAGACCGACCTTGGTATGTCTCCATATCGGTTTGTGTATGGGAAGGCCTGCCACCTCCCAGTGGAGATCGAGCACAAAGCTTTCTGGGCTATCAAAGAGCTAAATTTGTCTTTAGGAGATGCGGGCAGCAACAGAAAGCTGCAAATGAATGAGTTGGAGGAGCTAAGGGATGAGGCATATAGCAATGCCGTAATTGCTAAAAACCGAGCCAAGGTGTTCCACGATAAACACCTTTTACGAAAAACCTTTGAACCTGGTCAACAGGTTCTACTTTATGACACTCGGTTACACTTGCATCCTGGTAAGCTCAGGTCCAGATGGAGAGGACCTTTTGTGGTCCGCACCGTTTATCCGCACGGTGCGGTTGATCTTGAGAACCCTGAGGACGGTACCTTATTTAAGGTAAATGGGCATCGACTAAAACCGTTCTTCACTGCGGATCCTTCGGAGGAGCTCCTGTTCTTGCAGGAGCCGATTTACACTGATTGATCTTCCTCCGCTTTCACCCCCAAACTTTGTTTCCCAATGACACTATTTCAAATAAGTTTGGGGGGGTGTATATCATTTGTATGTATATTACCAAAAAAAAAATAAAAAATATAAAAACTAAAATAAAATAAAAAATAATAATTTTTTTGGACCAAATTCCAAAATTACAGATTAATAGCTGCATTTACAAATAAAACCCTCACCTTAGAGGGTGTTTTTTGTAAATCACCCCTTTCCCCCTATATAATGGCACCCGAACCCTCCTGCCCTCATACCCTAAATATTTCATCTTCAGCAAACCCTAGCCGCCACCTCCTGTCCCCTCCAGAAAAATTTCGCAGAGCTGCCACCAGAGTGCCGCGCAACCGCCGCCTAAGCCGCCTCCCGCCGCTTATTAGCCGCCGTCTCGACTCTTCGCCCCCTGAAATTTTCAGGGGAGGTACATATTCTTGTTTCCTCTCTGTTATTACATATACTTCACTGTAGAAATTTAAAATGGCCCACAAAATGCAGTACGAGAGAGATTTCTCACCGGTGTTCGCACACGAGATCTATGGTTCATACTTCCCACACGAAATTGCACAGAGGGGATGGAATTTCCTCCTCTATAACCATGGATCTGCATTTGCTGTCCCTAGCTTAGTTACCAAATTTTATGAGTCAATGGAAGAGAATAGCCTAGACAACTTAGGTTATATTAAACTGACTTGGGGAAATAATGAAATTCGCATTGATAGGGATATGATACACGAGGTTACACTAATACCACGTGTACCGGCACACGAACAACCCCTTCGCTTTGAAGATTATATTCCTTTAATGGGTAATGACTGTGCGCGAGAACCGCGCAAGGGGATCCAAGAACGGACTCTCTTCGCAAATGTTTTAACTGTGTGCCGGTGGGCACAAAACAATATTTTTGGAAGTTCTCACAACACAACCTTTTTCACCCCTTCCTTACATGTCGTTCATACTTTAATGACGAAAAACCCAAGATTCGACATGTGCACAGTTTTGCTATACTCCATAGGTTCGGGTAAACGAGGTAGTGTATATCCATGTCCCATGCTCGTGACCCAACTCTGCCGTTATTTCCTCCCGGCCGAGGAATTTGACGCATATTTGTTAGACGATACCCTAGTTCGACCACATTTAGAGGGCGTCTCATCGTCCTACTCTAGACTAACAGATATTTGGACACGGACAGAGCCAGGAGAAAACGTACCTGCACACACCCCCAGCTCGAGCTCAACTTCGAGCGGGGAAGAGTTAACTCCCCAAGAACATGCGCGATTAATGAGAAGAACAGTGAGGAGATTAGACTCTTTGCGGGATGAGTTTCGGGCAACGGCCCGAGAGCACGACCGTCGGTTGACGGAGATTGAGAGAGGGATACAAACACTGTTGGCTAGGGGGGAGAGATCACGTTCACGCTCACGAGCGCGACGTGGGGCCGGGCAGTGAGGGCACTGCTTTGTTCAAGTTTGGGGGTGTTAGAGGGTGATGTACATAGTTATCTTCGCATTGCATATTGTATATATTTTTGTTTTCCTTTTGCATATTTAATTTCTGCATTGCATCTTTATATAAAAATCATAAAAATTTGAAAAATTTGAAAAATACAAAAAAATTTAGAAAACGAAAAAAACCCATAAAAATTGAGAAAATTTCAAAAAGTATAAAAATTTATTCAATTTTAGCTAGGAAAAACTAGATCTTAGACTTAGTAAATTAAAAACCCTAAAAATAGCCTTGCTTAAGGTGTAACTGTAGAAAGTGTATGTCTTTGTAGGTTATTTAGGAATAAGCAAATTTTGGGTTCACTTCGTGGGTTAAGTCGAAACGAGGGAAGAGTATTAATGCTCTTATTAAAATATAAGTTCGAAAGATAGTTCCTAGCTTGAGTTTAGATTCTGAAAACATATACCCTACAAAATGCACAATCACGCACCTTGAAACTTGGATTAGTAGAAGAGACCTTGAATTACTCTTGTCTAAAGTCCTTAGCACAATGAAAATGAAAAAAAAAGGGTGAATAAAAAATGGACACTGGTTTTTGTGATTACTTAGGGCTAGAAAATTAATTAGCGAGGGTGCTTCATCACCTAGTGCCTTAGACCAACTGGTTTGGGAGTCACTGCTAAAAGCCTTGAGTGTTGCAAAACTAGGAAATGCGCTTTAAGGGCCTAACGTATCTTGTAATCGGCTGTTGGTACCTCAAGAAGTATTAACGGTCGCATGAAGGATGTGTAAGCGAAAGTTAAGTCCTTTGGACAAGGGACGAGAGTACGATTGCTTGATTTGAATTTCCAAGTGTAGAGGTGACAATTACACACACGTGGGGATATGTGATTAGAGTTTAGATAAGAGAGAGGAATGAAAAATAAAACTTGTATCTTTAATAGAGTTGATAGAAATTCCTAAGTGGAGATGAAACTCTAGAAGAAAAACTTAAGAAATGCTGAATTCTAAGTAATTCTATAGAACATATACAATCTTAAGTTACATAATAAGGAAGTGTGAAGAATATGGGTGGATAATTTACGGGGCGACGATAATAGAATTCCTTATTAGAAAACCTGATTGGAAAACAAAAGTCGAAAAACCAAGTTGATAGGATTTTGTGGGTGTAATCCGCTGAAAACCCTCAGGAGACAACACTCCTCCTACTAGGGACACCTAGAGGTTTAACGGCTTGTTGCACGTGCTCAGTGCAATCGCGTTTCCCTGCGAAAGTGTGGCTAGGTTAGAATAAACTAATAAATTTGCTCGAGGACGAGCAAAAGGTAAGTTTGGGGGTATTTGTTCACATCATAATATTGCAATTCATACGCCCCATTTTTGTGCAATTTATAAGTAAACAGGTGCTTTTGACGATCGTTTGTTACATGATACAGGATACAGAATTTTGAAGCAAATACAGTGAAAAAGACAAAGATAATACAGGAAATGGACTTTGGACCAACCAACACACTGATCCTACTCAAGCCGAGACGAACGTCAAGTGAAACGGTTAAAAAGATCCTTACGAGTTTCACTGAGAATCTGAAGAATAACAAAAAGCCCAACAGAGAAAAGAACAGTGAAAACAGAGAGCCCAAGAGAAGAGCAACCAAGTACAGAAAGTTGGTGGCCCAAGACCACCAAAGGGCCGCGTATCCGCGGCCCAAGCCAACAAATGCCGCGGATCCGCGGCCATACAGAGCCCGTGTCGGTGTATTTCTTTTGTGCAGTTGCGTCGGTGCAGATGTTAGGATTCTCAGGGGTCAAATCTGTAAATTAACATGCGCGAGACTCTGAAACCCTAATTCTTCTGTTTGCTTATAAATTGTAATCTAGATCTAAAAAATTGTATGCCTCTTTATATTCAATAAAAGTGAGATTTGTTGGAGAAATCAAGAGCATCATCTTCTTTGCGTAAGTATTTAATTTTATTTAATTCCTGCATTAGTATAATTGTTCTACTTGCCCTAGTAATCATTTAATTGCTAGTTAGCTAATTTTTAATCTGTCGTGAGGTAACTATTTAAAACATAAAACATAAAAATGATTCTTACTCATAATTCCCTAATGTGCGAGTAAAATTCTCGCTCGTTAGGGTTAGGAACAAGGGAGTGAGTGAGAGACGGATGTCTCTCACCTCCTTCAATGTCAACTTATTTTTAAACGAAACCTTCATGCACACATATACGATCCGCCCCCTACGGCACCCTACCTACAAAGTAACGGTGTTCCGTAGTATAAAAGGCCGGACTTATATGATGTCCATGAAGATCACATCAATGAATAAGAAAAGACGGACAAGGATCTAGAGGAAGAAACTTTGTTTCTTCCCGATCATCCTAATCCCTTTTCCTATTGATTGTTGTGATTTTCCTAAAAGCTTAAATCACGGCATTGAAAGAGGTGAACACATTGATCTCAACACACCTACCTTCGACCTAATCCTAATGAGTTCTTTCTCATCACATAAATTCGTCTTAAACTCAATCGATAAAAACCAAACAACGATTTGAATCAACTCGTTATAACACAAAATCAGAAACTAACACATCCCTGCGGATCGACCCGTATTCACCGGCTAGCTGCGAAGCGACGCCGTTTCTGATTACGGTAAACTACAAATTTTTGGACCAATCAATCAACATGTAACTATAAGACAGTTTAAAGAGACAAGTGTACATGTTAAGATAAAGAGTAACCAGATAGCATACTATCATATCGAGCAAGAAAGTCATCTCTATATATGTCCAAGCATCCAATATAATATACATCATCTGTACAATACTGGCCTCTAGGGCATACATACTACTAACAACTCTCTCCAAAGAGATGTCTCCCAAGACTGATTTGGAGAGAGCTCGCATGCAAGGAATACCCTATGCTTCGGCAGTAGGCTCTATCATGTACGCGATGCTATGTACCAGACCCGATGTAGCATACTCACTAAGTGTAGTGATCAGGTATCAAGCTGATCCTGGAGAGAGTCACTGGACAGCTGTGAAGAGCATTCTCAAGTACTTACGAAGGACTAAAGAGATGCTCTTGGTGTATGGTAACGGAGAACTCCAAGTGGAGTCCTTTACCGATTCGGGCATCCAGAGTGATAAGGACGACTCTAAGTCGCAGTCGGGATTTGTCTTTACCCTTTACGGAGGGGCGGTTAGCTGGAAGAGTTCCAAGCAGGAAACCGTGGATGACTCGACGATGGAGGCTGAATACATCGCTGCCAACGATGCTGCCAAAGAGGCTGTCTGGATCAAGAAGTTCATCACTGAACTTGGAGTGGTTCCATCCATTGAGCATCCAATAACTTTGTATTGCGATAACAATGGAGCGGTGGCTTTGGCCAAGGAACCCAGGTCCCATCAGCGATCCAGGCATATTCTGAGGCGGTATCACCTGATCCGGGAGATTGTTGATCGCCGGGAGATCGAGGTCAGGAGGGTTGACACGAAGAACAACACGGCGGATCCACTCACGAAGGCTATTCCCCAGATACCGTTTGAGAGACTCTTCGGGATGCTTGGTATGCGATACTACAGCAGCTGGCCCTAGTGCAAGTGGGAAATTGTTAGTTGTATGTATGCCCTAGAGGCCAGTATTGTACAGATGATGTATATTATATTGGATGCTTGAACATATATAGAGATGACTTTCTTTCTCGATATGATAGTATGCTATCTGGTTACTCTTTATCTTAACATGTACACTAGTCTCTTTAAACTGTCTTATAGTTACATGTTGGTAAAGCCCTTAGGATGTGTACTTGACTACCTGGACTATGATGCGGATCATACTACTGGGGACATGGTAGTCCATAAGTACATCCTTCAAGGTCCCTAGTCGAGGGTGTATCGAAACGGGGCATCGATATACCAGTGTAGACTAGCGTATGAGCTTCTCGACCCATGAGATGGGCGATGGATGATCCCATATCCATTGGTGTTTGACATCAGAGATGGTATACGGGTGCTCAGTGGAGACTGGATACACTGGACGGACTCGCCGAGAACTCCCAGAGGGTATTATACCTCACGTCAGATGGCAATTCTCAGGTGACACTTGTGCAGTTTAGTCTGTAGACCCGAGATCGTCATAGAGTCTTGTGTGATTCCCACAGTTCTTTGATCTCCACCTTACCACGTCCATGAGGGCGTGCAAAACGGTGGTCTTTGGGTACAGTCCCGAGTCACATGGAGGCAATGAGCGATAGGAGGGGTTTCGTCTCTCCCGGTATTGGGGGTTGATGTTGCGCTGTGCTCGATTGGCCATAACAGGGAAGTCCCTGGCCAGGGCTGATCAGAGATTTGCTGGTAAGTGTTACCAGTAGTTTCTCGACCCGTTATGAGCCTCACATCGGCACGACTTATCGGTTATTGGGGTCTGACGTTTACCACCCCTAGACTTGATATGCGACATATCAGACGAACAGACCGGACTGTACGGTAAGTGTTACTGGTTGGATTCACAGGAGTGTGAGCGGGCTAGCTCGTCGTTCTTCTGATCGCTCAATACCCGGGTGACCGTTACGTTTAGCAGACCGCTTGCGGCTTGTGGGTGATTGATATGATCATCATCTGCTGCCGGCGTATTGACGAGTCTTTAGAGTCCTACACAGAGGTTTCCTGGCTCAAGCGAAACGAAATAGGGGCGCATATGAGATATGTGCGGGACCGAGAATGATGCGTGTATGTGATACCGTATTTCATTCTCGCGATGAATGTTTCGATTGGTTATATGCGATATAACCTAGTTATCGAATCGAAGATTGATTCGATAAGTCGATACGTTGGATACTAGTCGGTTATGTGCGACATGACCGGATCATTGAATCAAGTGTTGATTTAATGATTTAATGTATAATTATATATTTGATATATTACTTTGCATTAACTAGTATTGGTTCACTTTAAAAGGATTTTCTCACTTGTAGTTCACAAGTTGTATATGTGATATACTTTTGTGCACTACATTGTGTCATGTTTGATGATGCATGTAAATTGGTTTTGTGTAAAGACTTATACCATGGTTATGATAATGGTTAGGGTTTTGTTTATTCACTTATTTATTTATCCATTCTTTTTGAGAAATAGATAAAAAGAAAACAAAATGGTTTCTTTTTATCATGAAGCTTGTTGAAGCTTCATGAAGCTTTGACTAAAGTGACCATTTTGTCTTCATCCTTAACCCTAACCATTCCCACTAACCATGGTCTATTCTCTACACCTAACCAAGGTTAGAAGATGATAAGTATTCATTTTATTATTCTTTTTGAAAATACTTATTATATTCTATCTTGAGCTTCTTCTTCATCTTCAAGAAAGAAAACTTGCCACCATCAATGGCATCTTGAGTAAAAGTGTGAGAAATCCAATTCTAAAGTGAACCCACCTCCTATTTCTTCACCCTCTACCTCTTGCCAAGTAGTATAGGGTGTTTTCTTCACAAGTTTCACAACTTGGTGAAGTTGGAGCTTGATCTTGTGTAACTTCGACGTAGATCATCTTCGGCATCGTACCCGACGACTAGTCCGCTCATTTCTCCGATGAAGTCGATGCTAGAGTCCGAGATCCGACTTGGAAAGCGAGAGGACGTCTACGCGGAGCTAAGGAAGTGGAGAACCGGATCTACAAAGGTTGTTGCTTCTCACTTTTAGTTAAGTCGTTAACTATTTTCCTGTTTCGCCTAAAATTCTAGTCGACGATCCGTATTAGGGTTTCTCGGCACTTGTAAAATTTGAAATTGGCATGGTTGATGCCTTGTGAGACCTCATTAGTGTGCCTAGGAACCCTAGAGGTTAAACCCACTGCCAGGGTATTGACGAGTCTTTAGTGTCCCCCACAGATAGTTTCCCAAGTTCGGGCGAAACGTTGTAGAGGCCGTATGGTTTTATGGCAGGGTTCGAACATGCACGTGCATATGTGCACGTGTCATATTTCTGACAGATAATACTGGTGGGCTTTGGTTTAAGCCAGATCCAAGTATTATATTGAGTCCGAATATTTTAGTCTCATCGTATTCGTATTCGGTCGAAATATGGATAGAGATATGTATTTACAGGTGAGGGGTATTCTCGTAATCCGTTACGAGAATACTTTAGAAGATACATTTCTTTTTGGGTTAATTATTTTGGTTTAAATGATTAATTGGATTTGGAAAGTGTGACTCGTTCATGGTGACACATTTCTTCTAACATGTTCATTAGTGACTCATGCTAATGAGTCACTAAGTGAGTCATGATAGAATTAATTGTGTTTTGTTTTGGGTGTAGATATTTTAGGGTTTGTGGAGATATTTTTGGGAGATATTTTTATGAGATATTTTCTTTGTTTTTCAACACAGAACCTTATATATATCTACTCACAAAAGAAAAATGATCACAAGTTTTATGCTTGGTTCTTTTGCTCACTTGATTCATTTCTTGAGCTCACACTCTCCAAACCTTAGCATCTTCTTCAACCTCCACTCTTACCATCTCATGTGATGAGAACCAAAGAGTGTATTGAGACAAAGTATTCCACTCATTCTCAACTTCATCTTGGTCATCTCTTTTGGTAGACATGATGTCCGAGTTGCCTCGGTATAGAGGCGGGAGCCCGTATAAAGAATCGATGATGTGGTACCACCTCGTTGAGGAGACAGGAGATTGGAGATGCCGCGAGGAGCAGATCGATCGGTATAGCCTTTCTATCTGTTTACTGTTTTTTAGTTTAGCATTAATGGCAAGATCCGGGTTATAGTATGCGATAGCGCCAGTTGTAAAAGTTTTTGTTCCGCGTTTGGCCTCAGATTATTGGCCGGGGCGCTACCGTAGACTTACATGGTATCAGAGCCACCCCATTAACCTTTACTAGCTTGTTCTAACGTGTTTAAAACATCGATCGAACGAAATTTCCAAAACCGCAATTCCAAAATTAAAGTTTCTGTCGAATTTGTTTTGTCGTCTAAAAATTATTTTGGGCATCTCAGAAAATCGTGCAGGCTTTTTTAAGACTCTGGAAGAAATTTGGTCGACTGAACCTTCAAGACCGCAGCGGAACCGCCGCGCAAGCCATGTATTGGACGCGGTTCAGCTGCCGTTTTGAGGCTTCAGTGCACCATGTTTCTTCTGGGTGTCTTTCATGTGGAATTGTGGTTTATGGAATATTTTGTTTGGGCCCAGATTTTGTTTGAGTACTGGAGTTGTACTTGGGGCCCACTTCGGGAAGTTTTGTCGATCGGAATTTTAAATGTGTTAGTTTACAGTAGTTACATTATATCTTCGACCGTGAATGTCATTCGAGCGGTAAATTGTGTTTAATTGCTATAGTCCTTTTAGACGGGTTTGCGAACGTGACATTCGCGTTGATGTTCTGTGTTGTGCTGTGATGTTACAGATTTGTCGTGGTGGATAGCTGTGTACAATGGTAGTGCAGTTTGGATTTATTTTTACATTTGATATTGCGGGGCGAGCGTCCAAGATGTGGACTGTCGTCGCTGTCTGTTTGTATATTATTCTTTTGGGACACGACCGGGTTGAGGACGATGTACCCGTTGTATATATTTTCATTTCTGTACTTGGTTTACCCCGCGACGGAGTGCACGGATAGCCGGGTTCTGGAGGGCAACGGGTCCGCATCTCATGGCTTTGACAGGCAAGGGGGCCTCACTCTAGAATTGGTAGACTATTCACTGCACTCGTAGGGGGTACAGGTTGACCCAAGATGGAGTGCCCAAGTTACCGGATTCCGTGAAGTGCTGGGTGGTCCATTCACTTTGCTGTGGGGGCTGCCTCGCTTCAGCTTTTGGCGGGTAACTTGCCGCACTCGTAGGGGTCTAGGTTTCATTGCACAGGCTATCCACACGACCAGGGGAACGTCGGGTTTCAGTTGCGGCTCTGTGAAACCTGGGGATCCCAGATTATCTGTATTGTTCGGTGATACTTATTACTTTTCTTTAATGTTGCATTTATCATGCATAGAGCGATTATTGTATATTGGTATATATACTAGTAGATGTTGTATATGTTTTACACCCGCGCTAGTCCAGTCCCCGCTCTTTCGTTAGTTAAGTAACCTAACGGGTGATGATGGGACCCAGTGGCGAATGTGGATAACATATACGTACATTTTATTTTCGTTCTTTTCTGGTGTGATTAACTGATGGGACTGCGTTGATTCTGATCAATGCAAAGCAAAAACAAACCTGTTTGACGTTGTAGGAACAGTTTTCAAAAACTGTTATTACAAAGACGTTTTCTTTTGTTTTGCACAGTGCTATTTAGTTGGAATATCCTGCACCTCATTCGACGAGGCAAGGGCCGAGATCCCTTCACCGGGAGTGACCCCTTGGGCAGAAATTTGCGTCAGGGTAATAACTTCACTATAGTCGATTATTTGTTGCTTTGCATCATGGTATTCAGTGGGAATATCCTGCACCTCATTCCACGAGGAAAGAGCCGAGATCCCTTTACCGGGAGTGACCTCTTTAGCAAAGGTTTTCGCCACTATATTTTTGTAAAAAGCTATCAGGTTCCTTCAGCGATATCAAGTTCGTTACGTTAAAGGTTTTCGCCAAAAACTAGCCATAGCCCTCTGTCATTTCAGTTGGGTATTCAGTAGTATTCAAGCTATGTATTTTGACCAACGCCAAGGCATAATGTTTGGTAGCTGCTGGGTATTCATCTGTTGCTTAGATAGATGAGTTGGTCTGGGATAGTCGTTCTGCTATTTGGCCAACGTCAGGGGTATGTACGGATGGGTTCAAATTAACAAGATAATGATGGGTAGAACTTGACATGTGACTTATGGCATTTGGCCAACGTCAGGATCATAAGTGCATGGGGCATAAATCCATATCGGGATTTTCTAAGGAAACTGAAACTTTCCAGGCATCCGCATACCTTCTGGAGTGTGATAACGTGAGTGGATTCCTTCACGTTATGATGCAATGAGAGATGAATCCCGATTCCCACTGATGAGTTGGTTTACTCTTCGGGTGATCCCGACTAATTCTTCTCTTGGATTTGGAGGAGAATTTGACGGTACAGTGGGAGCTTTTCTGATTAGATAAAGTGATAACCATTCTGATCTAGGTTAGAGTGCACGCAGAGTGTTTCTTTTCTCTCTCTCTTTAGCAGCGACCATTGACCGACCCTAGACTATGACTCAGTGACCAAGTTGACCGAACTTTCTTAAAATACGGGCTTTTGGATTGTCTGAGTTTCATAAGTCATTGCCTCTTCTTCTTTTACCTTTTGCGTTTCTCCAGAACACCTCATATTACTACAAATATCCACTTCCATTGGATAAATCCATTGTATGGTTATATACGAACTCAAAAGGACTTCTTCGAGGATGGATCTAGGTTCAGGAGAAATTGAATGGGTTTATTAAGTTGTCTTTTATTATCACCTTCTCTCAGGTTGCGAGGGCTCCTTGGTTTAGGAGAGTACACCTATTACTCTTATTGGATAGTCTTCTTCCAAACCATAGGCAGGTGCCGAAAGGTAGGGAATGAAGAAAACCAATTAGCCTAAGAAGGGTGTACAGAAGATAATAAGTAAAGACAAATAAAGGGATTAGAAAGAGGGCAAAGTAAATTGCGACTGCTATCACTCACGACCAAACTCTGTAGTTCATCGCCATTCCTACTTCACCTTTGCATTTCTCCAGAACACCTCGTATTATTACGGACATCCACTTCTATTGGATAAATCCATCGTATGGTTATATACGAACTCGAATGAACTTGTTCCAGATTCGAGGATGGATTCAGGTTCAGGAGAAATAGAATAAGGTTTTATTCAGTTGTCTTTTATCATCACCTTCTCTCAGGTTGCGAGTACTCCTTGGTTTAAGGGTATACACCTATTACGCTTATTGGATTGTCTTCTTCCAAACCATAGGCTGGTGCCGAACGGTAGGGAAGGAAGAAAACCATTTTGTAAGTGCACGGCGGCGCCCCGGCCGTCAATCCGACGGCCAAATGCGGAAGCGGTGATAAACTTTAATTTTTGCAAACAATCAAACCGGCACCACCGCGCACTAAACACGCGGATCGAACCATTAACTAGTCCTAGCTAACTACAAGATAGGGAAAAGAGATATACCGACAGATCCGAGTCCTCCGGTCTTCTCGTCGTCGTCCCGATCTCCCGCGGAATGTCCTGCCTCCACCTCGTTGCCGGAAGTGCACTACATCGCCTACATCTTTTATGGGCTCCCACCTCTATGCCGAGGCAACTCGGGCATGAAGCTGGCTAGTCGACGTGCCCAAGATATGCTGTAGAAGATGGTGTAGAACTTGTGTCTCATTTTGGGGTTGTAGGAATTCCCTTTTTGGTGGAGGGATGAACTATGGAGTTTGGAGATGAAACTTGTGGGAATTTTGCCAACATGAAATGAACCAAAATCCCACGCTCAAAATTGGGCAGCCCACTCCCAATATGGCCGGCCAAAAGAATGAGCAAGAGAGTGAGAGAGTGGAGTGTGTAGCAAAGAATGAGAGAGCCATCCTATAATCCAAGGGAGAGAGAGAGAAGGCTATCATGCAAAGAACCATCATCACAACAATTCCAATACTGAATCCTATCATCATGTCCCTCCATCATCATACAAAAGTCAAGCCATGATGAGGTTATGAAGTCAAGAAAGTCAAGCAATGATGGTGCAAGTATCATGATACAACAAAATGCAAAGACCCTCTCCACAAAAGCTTATTTGCACAAATGCAAATAAGCCCTCCTCCACCAATCTTCGGCCAATGAAGGATACAAAGAAATATGGCCGAAACGGAAAGCAAACTGGCAACTCCAGAAAACTGGTCCCATAATAAATTACAGGAAAAACCCGATATTGTGTATACACACCCGCATCTGTATTCCGACCGAAATACAAATGCAATGGACAAAATCTACACTGTACTATACTAGGATCCGGCTTAAACCAAAGCCGGCTAGTAATATCCGTTCGATCCTGATCCGTGCAATACCGCACGTATCTGATCGAACCTTGCCATATATCCATACGACCTATAGTACAAACCGTTCGATCCTGATCCGTGCAATACCGCACGTATCTGATCGAACCTTGCCATATCTCCATACGGCCTCTAGTACAAACTGTCCGATCCTGATCCTTGTAATACCGCACGTATCTGATCGGACCTTGCCATATCTCCATACGGCCTCTACAGCTTTTCGCCCGAAAGCTTGAGTAACTGAATGTGGGGGACTCTAAAGACTCATCAACACCTTGGTTGTGGAGTTAACCACTAGCACGTTAGAGGTATAAGCCAATACATAACGGGCTACCAGGTATTGACCAAAAGGGACGTCTGTGAGCGAACTCAGCCTGACACCCTACTGAGCCTGTCAGTGACAATATCCGTACAGTCCGGTCCATTCGTCTATGAGCATCGCATGGTGGGTCTAGGGGGTTGGTAAAAGTCAGACCCCCAAAAGCGGTACAAGTCGTGTCGGAGTGTAGCCCAGAACACCCTGAGATACTACTGGAATACCTACCAGTAAATCTCCTGCCTCGGCCAAGGGCTTTGTGTAGTGGCTCTCCTAGGCACAGCACGACCTCACCCCCAATACCGGGAGAGACGAACCCCTGAAGATACGCTCACTGCCTCCATGTGGCTCGGGACTGTACCCAACTAAAACCTGTTTGCACGTCTCCTTTGAGCGTGGTAGGGTAGTAATCAAAGTACAGTGGGAACTCACACGAGACAAATGACGATCCTCAGGTCGATGAACTAACCTGTACACATGTCACCTGGGAACTGCTATCTGACGTCTGTTATAATACCAACTAGCATGTTCCCGGCGAGTCCTGTCCGGTGTACTCATAACCCAATGAGCACCTGTATACATCTTAGGTGATCCAACTGACACCAATGGCTTGTGAGACCGGCCACCGCCCCTCGTCGGGGTCTCGACTGTATACACTAGTCTACTCTGGAGTATCGATGCCCTGTCTCGAAACTCGCACGACTAGGGACCTTTTAAGGATGTGCTTATAGACCCCAGCTCCAACTTATATGATCGCCCTCATACTGCAGGTGGTCAAGCAAGAATCCTAGGGGCTCTATCAACATGTAATAGCGACCTGTCAGGTCACCTAAGCAGTACACGATGATAAAGATAAACCAGATAACATACTATCATCTCGAGTAAGACTGTCCTACCGGGACAGGTCCTCCCTCAATCATTGCAATCACGTGCCTGTGATCCAATAATTGACTCTGAGGGCACTATCTCCAACAATCTCCCACTTGCACTCAAGGCTAATTATTGCGATGTCGCATACTCACAGCCTGTGTGATACCGAACACCCAACTCCTCTACTTGTCAGTCTCACAAAGCTCGTTTGCGAAACTATTGCGTTCGAGGAATAGCCTCAGTGAGTGGATCCGCTTTGATGCTTCTTTCTATGTCTCTCTATATCTCATGTTCGCGGAGAAAACCATCTCCCGAAATGAGCAATACCTGTCTTAGAATGTGTCTGGATATCTGATGGGACCTAGCTCATAAATGAACTCCAAATCCAAACTTCTTAGACTGTATCGTCAACCGAACTTAGTCAGTATCCTGCGCCATGCCCCCCTCTGTATTGCCCTGGACCACCTGTCCAAAATACTGCCCCTCGTCAGAAGGAAAACTATGACTCTGACAACCTCCATGTCGTCCAAGTCACCTTGGAAGCCTGGAATGATAACTGTCTCCCGAAAGAGGCTGTCGTTATCATATCTCTAGAACATCCACTTATGTTCTAAAACTGCTTCCGACTGTTTCTCCAGGATTGGATTAATGTCAACTTATTGCATCTAGTGCAAGAACAACATCTGGTGTGGTACTTGACATCTCATGATTGACTCAATTGCCTGAGCAAGTGATCTGTCAATCATGCACATCCCTCTCCCCTTTAGTCTGTAAGACACCTTTAGAGAGGGTGACTCCATCACCTGCAGGTACACTACCGTGTCAGGAGTCGTCCATTCTAAATACTCTTAGAATGCTGTCTAAGTACCCTGATTGGGAAACCACCCAAATCCAGATCTAAAACCATAGATCTAGTAACCAGTATGTCTGATATAATATCCAAGTCCTGTGTGGAGAAAGCACTGTGTGACGACCAAAGTGTATCCGATTGTAGTATAGGAATATCACATCCTACTCTGTGTATGTCATCCAAATACCATGACATCACACCCTACTATCTTCTCAACAGATCCATCCCCTATTCTGATGAAGTCAAACCTATGACTGTCACATCAGAAATTGATGATCTATCTCCGCTATATCTGCTTTAGTCTATAAATAGACATAAGCCACCTGTCCACCAATGCTTCCGCTGCTCCCACTGACTACGACAACCCTCTGGTAGAGTCATATAGATGTACACTTCTAAAGCCAGTTTAGAACGACGCTATACTCATCCTCCTGCCGGGTCTCGCAGCCTGGAACAACAGCAATGGCAAGTGTGGGTAAACAAGAACTTCCCTGTCACCGTCCTTGAGGCTACCGGAGTACCTCTCGGGTGCCTGAGGTTACCCATCGTATCTGCGGAGTGGCCAATGGAATGTCAAACCAGATTGAATCTTTAGGTTCCTATCAAAATCTTCAGTAATCGTTTGAAGTTCTGGAATCACTTCCAGTTCTACCATACTCCTACTACTGTTTTCTGAAAAAATCCATTTTTATTAAAACTGTGGCGAGTTAAGAACAATATCACTATTGATCTTCCAGATGGTAGAAAGTCAACCCTCGTCATAGCCTGGGACATCCCACAAACAGCCATTACAGAAACATGCCTTGAGTTGTCCAGTGTCTGGTTTTAATCATAAGCCGGACAACTCCCCATACCTTAACATCGTTAAGATACGAACTGTTCTATATCCAATATAGGACCAGAGGCACTGATTTAATTGAACCAGATTCAAATCATGCAGCTGTCTCCAGTGCATGTCAACTAAATGGAAGGAGGCCTATCAGCGTTACTCAACTTAGGAATTCTTCCAATTATGAGTAACCTAAAGGAGAAGCTGTTAGTGTATATGCCCTAGAGGCCATTACTGTATCATACTAGTTTGTATATTACTTAATGGAAGCTTGGGATATTCACAGTTGTATATACAATCTTGCTCGAAATGGTAGTATGCTACTTGGTTTGTCTCTGCTTTAATATGTGCATGTGTTTCTTTTAGCATATTACTGGTATACATATTAGTAGAGCCCTTAGGATCTTTGCTTGATTACCAGCGTTGTGATGGCGCTCGCACTCGTGGGAGCTGGGTAATCTATAAGCACATCCTTATACAGGTCCCTGGTCGTTGGACTATCGAGACAGGGCATCGATACTCCGGAGTAGACTAGCGTATGCGCTTCTCATCCCAGTGTGGGAGACGGTCTGTCCCACAGCCGTTAGTACATCGTACTTGGGATAGTATGCGGGTGCTCGTTAGGTTACGAGTACACTGGACAGGACTCGTCGGGAACTGTTGGTTGGTAATATACCTATCGTCAGTTATCAGTTCCCAGGTGACATGAGTACAGCTTAGTCCGCTGACTTGACACTGTCACTTCGCCTCGAGTGTGTTCCCACTGCACTTTGATTACTACCCTACCACGGCTCAAAGGAGTCGTGCAAACAGGTTGTTTTTGGGTGCAGTCCCGAAGCACTTAGAGGCAGTGACGGTTAGACAGGATTCGTCTCTCCCGGTATTGGGGGTTAACATCGCGCTGTGTCCAGGAGAGCCATTACACGAGTAGTCCCTGGCCAGGGCGAACGAGATATACTGGTAGGTTTCCAGTGTTATCTCAGGGTGTTCTGGGCTACACTCCGACACGACTTGTACCGCTATTAGGGGACTGACGTTCACCGCCCCCCTAGGCCCGCCATGCGATGTATCCGACGAACAGACCGGACTGTACGGAGACTGTCACATACAGGCTCAGTAGGAGTGCAGATGGGGTTCACCTCGTCAGTCTTCTTATCGACATCTACCTGGGGACCGTTACGTACAGCTAGTGCCGCTTGCGGTCTGTGGTTAAACCCACTGCCAGCGTAGTGTCGAGTCTTTAGAGTCCCACACAGAGAGCTATTCGCCTTTAGGCAAAATGAGTAGAGGTCGCATGGTTTTGCGACAGGGTTCGTTCGCATCCGCGCACTTGTGTACGTTTGCTGTCCGGACAGTTTATACTAGCGGGCTTTGGTTTAAGCCGGATCCTAGTATATGATTTGAGATTGGTTTTTTCTCAGTGTATTCGTGTTCCTCGGATCACGAATGCGGGTGCGTATGCACAGTTGCTTGAGATTGAGGGAGAGGACCTTGTTTAGGGTTAATGGTTATTGTCATTTTATTAACCCTATTGCTTTTGTGTGTATTATAATTAATTGATAATTAGCTTAATAATTGTGCATGGTTGTTGTTGTTGACCATTTGACTTCATTGACTTGTTGACCTTGTTGACAACTTGACCATAATCATTTCATTTGGAAGATGCTCTTTGATCCTTGCAATTTGCATTAATATTGAAATGATAATGGTCATGTCTTGATTAAACCATGACAATTTTCTAGCTAATTATTGAATTAAAATAATGCACACATATTAGTGAGAATGGCTCACTAATAATTCATTCTCTCATATCATTTCTCTCTCTTGCTCATCCTCTCCCTCAAGCTCTCTCCCTCTCATGTGTTGAGAAACAAAAAGCTTGAGAAAAACCCTCACTTGATCTTCTCTACTCTCTTCTAGGGTTCAAGTCTTAGCATTTCTTGCACTCTAGTTACTCCTAGCTTGGAGTTGAAGCTAAAGGTCGAGGCTTTCGGGTGGATCCTTTTTTGACGGGAGAAGACAAGCAAGATGACCTCTTTCTACCATTCCAAGGAGCAAGGAGAGAAGGACTTTGAGCTCAAGGTATAACCTTTCCATCACTTAGCTAGTTACTAGTTAGGGTTAGCTTGTTTTTGTTTAGCAAAGATCCTTAAAGCTTGGTCCATGTTGCCTATAGTTGATAAAAATCCAATTTTTATTATGTTTTCCGCCTCCCCGTAAGCACCGGGGTGGGCAACGTGGACTGACAGTGGTATCAGAGCCTAACTAAACATAAACTAGCTAGGTAGTGAAGTGTAACGAAGTACGGAACCGGAAAATCCAAAAACCAAACTTTTCAAAAACCCTATTTTCTGTTAATTTTTTTTCTGGTCAAAATAAAATTTGTTATACACCAAAAATTATCTCAGGGTTTTGTGTAGAAAACCACCAAAGACGAACCAGAGAGGCGACCAAAGGGCCGCGGATCCACGGCAATAGGAAGCTCTTGCCGCGGAACCGCGGCCGTCTTGTCCCCTCTCTGCTTCGATTTTGGTGCAGTGTGTTTCTGTGTTGGTTTTGGGACTTTTAGGATATGTTATATGTGCCCAGATTTTCCAGAACTAAAATTTACTTTTGGGGGCCTATAAATCCGTATTTTTTTCGGAACTTCACTACACTTTAACTATATCGGTTATATCTGTGATGCTTGTATGTATTGAACGTCGGCTAATCGCTATAAGTCGATTAGTCGGGGTTATACATCTCTGTGATCTGTGATTGTTATTGGTTTGTGGATATGAATGGATTGGATTGTCCCGGGTGAATAGCCGGGGTGGATATGAGATGAGCGTTATTTTTTCTTTCATTCATTTGTAACATGTAAATTGATGTAATAATATTATTTGTATGGCCGCACAACCGGGTCGGGGTTGTAGCCGTCATTGTATAATTCTTTTTACTGTTTTTGCTCCTAGGATAGACCCATGGAGGGGGTGCACAAACTACCGGGTATCTCGAAGTGCCGAGTGGCCTACTCACGGTGGTGAGGTGTAAGTGCACGGCGGCGCCCCGGCCGTCAATCCGACAGCCAAATGCGGAAGCGGTGATAAACTTTAATTTTTCTTGAACTGGCAAACCGCCGCACACTAATACCCGGATCGAACCATTAACTAGTCCTAGCTAACTACAAGATGGGGAAGAGAGATATACCGACTGATCCGAGTCCTCCGGTCTTCTCGTCGTCGTCCCGATCTCCTGCGGAAGCTCCGGTCGTCGCCACCTTGCCGGAAGGGCACCACATCGTCTCCATGTTTTACGGGCTCCCACCTCAATGCCGAGGCAACTCGGGCACGAAGCTGGCTACTCGACGTGCCCAAGGTTTGCTGTAGAATGTAGTGTATAGACTTGTGTCTCATTTGGGGTTCTTGGAGGTGCCACTTTGGTAGAGGGATGATACAAGAAGTATATGGAGGAGCTTGGAGAATTTTGGTGCATGAAATGAACAACATTTCCCCACCTCAATTTTTGGACAGCCCCCTTACAAGTTTTGGCCGGCCATCTCCTTTTTGGTGGGGATTGGAATGAGAGGGAAACAAGATAGAATGAGATAGATCACACCATAATGCAAGAGGGAAACAAAAACCATCATGAAAGAACATGATCACTAACACCAAAACCACACTCAACACACTAATCATCAACAACCATGATGCTTACAAAGTCAAGCCATCATGAAGTGATCAAGTCAATGAATGGCACCCATCATGACACAAAAATATGCAAAGACCCCCTCCACAAAAGCTTATTTGCAACAATGCAAATAAGCCCTCCTCCACCAATCTTCGGCTAATGAACGATACAAAGGAAATCGGCCGAAACGGAAAGCAAACTGGCAACTCCAGAAAACTGGTCCCGTAATAAATTACAGGAAAACCCCGATACTGTGCATACACACCCGCATCTGTATTTCGACCGAAATACAAATGCAATGAGACAAAATCTACACTGAACTATACTAGGATCCGGCTTAAACCAAAACCGGCTAGTAATATCTGTTCGATCCTGATCCGTGCAATGCCGCACGTATCTGATCGAACCCTGCCATATTTCCATACGGCCTGTAGTACAAACTGTCCGATCCTGATCCGTGCAATACCGCAAGTATCTGATCGGACCTTGCCATATCTCCATACGGCCTCTACAACCATTCGCCCGAAAGATGAGTAACTGAATGTGGGGGACTCTAAAGACTCGTCAACACCTTGGTTGTGGATTTAACCACTAGCACGTCAGAGGTATAAGCCAATACGTAACGGGCTACCAGGTATTGACTAAAAGGGACGTCTGTGAGCGAACTCAGCCTGACAACCCTACTGAGCCTGTCAGTGACAATATCCGTACAGTTCGGTCCGTTCGTCTATGAGTATCGCATGGCGGGCCTAGGGGGTTGGTAAAAGTCAGACCCCCAAAAGCGGTACAAGTCGTGTCGGAGTGTAGCCCAGAACACCCTGAGATACTACTGGAATACCTACCAGTAAATCTCCTTGCCTCGGCCGAGGGCTTCGTGTAATGGCTCTCCTAGACACAGCACGACCTCACCCCCAATACCGGGAGAGACGAACCCCTGAAGATACGCTCACTGCCTCCATGTGGCTCGGGACTGTACCCAACTAAAACCTGTTTGCACGACTCCTTTGAGCCGTGGTAGGGTAGTAATCAAAGTACAGTGGGAACTCACCCAAGACAAATGACGATCCCCAGGTCGATGAACTAACCTGTACACATGTCACCTGGGAACTGCCATCTGACGTCTGGTATATGACCAACTGGCATGTTCCCGGCGAGTCCTGTCCGGTGTACTCATAACCCAATGAGCACATGTATACATCTTAGGTGATCCAACTAACACCAGTGGCTTGTGAGACCGGCAACCGCCCCTCGTCGGGGTCTCGACTGTATACACTAGTCTACTCTAGAGTATCGATGCCCTGTCTCGAAACTCTCTCGACTAGGGACCATTTAAGGATATGCTTATAGACCCCAGCTCCCACTTATATGATCGCCCTCATACTGCTGGTGGTCAAGCAAGAATCCTAGGGGCTCTATCAACGTGTAATAGCGACTTGTCAGGTCACCTAAAACAGTACACGATGATAAAGGTAAACCAGATAGCATACTATCATCTCGAGTAAGAATGTTCTACCGGGATAGGTCCTCCATCAATCATTGCAATCACGTACCTGTGACCTAATAATTGACTCTGAGGGCACTATCTCCAACAATCTCCCACTTGCACTCAAGGCTAATTATTGCGATGTCGCATACTCACAGCCCGTGTGATACCGAACACCCAACTCCTCAACTAGTTAGTCTCACAAAGCTCGTTTGCGGAACTATTGCGTTCGAGGAATAGCCTCAGTGAGTGGATCCGCTTTGTTGTTTCTTTCTATGTCTCTCTATATCTCAAGTTCGCGGAGAAAGCCATCTCCCGAAAAGAGTAATACCTGTCTTAGAATGTGTCTGGATGTCTGATGGGACATAGCTCATAAATGAACTCCAAATCCAAACTTCTTAGACTGTATCGACAACTGAACTTAATCAGTATCCTGCGCCATGCCTCCCTCAGTATTGCCTTGGATCACCTGTCCAAAATACTGCCCCTCATCAGAAGGAAAAACTATAACTCTGACAACCTCCTTGTCGTCCAAGTCACCTTGGAAGCCTGGAATGATAATTGTCTCCTAAATGAGGCTGTCGTTATCATATCCCTAGAACATCCACTTATGTTCTAAAACTGCTTCCGACTGTTTCACCAGGATTGGATTAATGTCAACTTATTGCATCTAGTGCAAGAGCAACATCTGGTGTCGTACTTGACATCTCATGATTGACTCAATTGCCTAAGCAAGTGATCTGCCAATCATGCACATCCCTCTCCCCTTTAGTCTGTAAGACACCTTTAAAGAGGATGACTCCATCACCTGCAGGTACATTACCGTGCTAGGAGCCGTCCATTCTAAATACTCTTAGAATGCTGTCTAATTACCTTGATTGGGAAACCACCCAAATCTTGATCTAAAGCCATAGATCTAGTAACCAGTATGTCAGATATAATGTCCAAGTCCCTTTGTGGAGAAAACACTGTGTGACGACCAAAGTATAACCGATTGTAGTATAGGAGTTTCTTTTCCTACTCTGTGTATGTCATCCAAATACCAGGATATCACACCCTACTACCTTCTCAACAGATCCATCCCTATTCTGATGAAGTCAAACCTATGACTGTCACGTCAGAAATAGATGATCTATCTCCGCTACATCTGCTTTAGTCTATAAATAGACATAAGCTACCTGTCCACCAATGCTTCCGCTGCTCCCACTGACTACGACAACCCTCTGGCAGAGTCATATAGACGTCCACTTCTAAAACTAGTTTAGAACGACGCTATACTCATCCTCCCGCCGGGTCTCACAGCCTGGAACAACAGCAATGGTAATTGTGGGTAAACAAGAACTTCCCTGTCACCGTCCTTGAGGCTACCGTAGTACCTCTCGTGTGCCTGAAGTTACCCACCTTATCTGCGGAGTGGCCAATGGAATGTCAATCCAGATTGAATGTTTAGGTTCCTTATCAAATCTTCAGTAATCGTTTGTGGTTCTGGAATCACTTCCAGTTCTACCATACTCCCACTACTGTTTTCTGAAAAAAATTCCATTTTTAATAAAACTGTGGTGAGTCTGGAACAATATTGCTATTGTTCATCCAGATGGTAGAAAGTCAACCCTCGTCATAGCCTGGGTCAACCCACAAACAGCCATTACAGAAACGTGCCTTGAGTTGTCCAGTGTCTGGTTTTAATCATAAACCGGACAACTCCCCGTACCTTAACAACGTTAAGATATGAACTGTTCTATATCCAATATAGAAACAGAGGCACTGATTTAATTGAACCAGATTCAAATCATGCAGCTGTCTCCAGTGCATGTCAACTTAATGGAAGGAGGCCGATCAGCGTTACTCAACTTAGGAATGCTTCCAATTATGAGTAACCTGAAAGAGAAGCAAGTTCTCTTAATCACTACTATCGACTGAATACCGTACACAAGTATCTACATCTTCGATTACTTTGAAGAATCCCGATACTTGCAATACCTGGTTCTCTACTTTATTCAAATACCTATAACTTCTCAACATTCAGACCCTGTGTTTCCGCGAAACACCTGTCTAAAAACTAGAGAAGTCATAAGTAAACCGAATATAGTACGAGGACCAACCCCTCTGTCCTGATGGACCCTGGACAACATACAATACTCTGTATAAGTCCCTTGAGTCTGAAAACTCATTCACTGTGTGTCGTAGGTTGAAAACTGTACTTATGGTTAAGAAAAATTACACCGCTGTTTAATGCTCCTTACCTAACCATCCACTGATATAAGTAAATGTCGTAGACATAATTTCAGAAAGGTATATCTCACTCTATGAAAATAGACGTACAGATATATCAATTTGAAATTGGTGCATAACTGCGGATATTCAAAACCAAATATTTGCCGACCGGCAAACAGCCCAGGTGATTTCCTCAAATATCACCGATTACAACGAATTCCGATATAATGAGGATAATCACCCAATTCCCAATAACTTACTCCCACTCATCATTTGTAAAACCATACAGATGTGAGAATCATACCTGGTAAATACATACCCTGGAGTAAGTATCCAATCGGGAAATCTGTTTTCCTTTAACAGTACACAGTGAGACTGAAACATCGAAATGTTTCGATGGGGTATCCTGGTATTCCTAGTAATGCCTCTTCCAGATTCACGACTGTAACCGTATAATTCTTCGCCACCTCTCCAAATCCCTTCATATGTCTTTAGTCTTTACCTTCTGCACACCCCTTTAGGCCAAATGGTTTTCTTCCTTCCCTACCGTTCGGCACCAGCCTATGGTTTGGAAGAAGACTATCCAATAAGCATAATGGGTGTACTGTCCCAATCCTAGGAACACTCGCAATGAGAGAGGGTGAAGATAAAAGACAACCGAATAAACCTTATTCCTATTTCTCCTGGACCAGAATCCATCCCCGAACTGGAACAAGTTCCATTCGAGTTCGTATATAACCATACAATGGAGTATCCAAATAAACTGTGGATCTTCGTAGTGATACGGAGTGTCCTGGAGAAATACAAAGGTGATGTGGGAGTGGTAACGAAATATTTGGTTTGGTCGTGAATATCTGTTGCAATTTACTTTGCCCTCTTACTAATCCCTTGCTTTGTCTGAACTTAATACCTTCTGTACACCATCGTTAGGCTAATTGGTTTTCTTCATTCCCTACCGGTCGGCACCAGCCTAAGGTTTGGAAGAAGACTATCCAATTTGCGTAATAGGTGTACTATCTACTAAACTAAGGAGTACTCGCAACCTGAGAGAAGGTAAAAGGAAAAGACAACTGAATAATCCTATTCGTTTTCTCCAGAACCTGAAACCATCCTCGAATAAATCTTTTCGAGTTCGTATCTAACCATACGATGGTTTTGTCCAATGGAAGTGGACGTTCGTAGTAACACGGGGTGTCCTGGAGAAAAGGGTAAAATTAGGAGTGGCAATGAGGTTCGCAACTCTGACAATCCAAAAGCCAGTGTTTAGGAAGGTTCGGTCAACTTGGTCACTGAGTCATAGTCTTAGGGTCTGGTCAATGGTCGCTGCCAAAGAGAGAGAGAAAAGAAACACTCAGCGTGCACTCTAACCTAGATCAGAATGGTTACCAATTTATCTAATCAGGAAACCTCCCACTGTACCTCAAATTCTCCTCCAAACCTGAAAGAAGAATTAGTCGGGATCACCCGAGGAGTATACCAACTCATCAGTGGGAATCGGGATCCAACTATCATCACATGATAACGTGACGAAATCCACTCACGCTACCACACTCCAGAAGGTATGCGCATATCTGGCAAGTTTCAGTTCTTTTGAAACTCCCGATGTGATTTCTACCCCATGCTCTTATGACCTTGACTTTGGCCAACAAATCATAAGTCACATGTCAAGTTCTACCCGTCATTCTCCAGGTCGATTCGAATCCACCCGCACAAGCCCTTGACTTTGGCCAACAAGGCTATACGACTGTTCCAAACCAATGCATCTATCTATGCTGCATATGAATAACCAACAGCTACCAAACACTGTGCCTTGACTTTGGCCAACAAACACAGCTTGAATACTATTGACTACCCATATGAAACGACGGAGGGCTACGAATGGTTTCTGGCGAAAACTTTTAACGTAATGAACTTGATATCGTTGAAGGAACGGATAGCTTTTAAAAATATAGTGACGAAAACCTTTGCTAAAGAGGTCACTCCCGTTGAAGGGATCTCGGCTCTTTCCCCGTAGAATGGGGTGCAGGATATTCCAAATGAATACCACGATGCAAAGCAAAAGTAATCGGCTATAGTGAAGTTAATGCCCTGACGCAAACTTCTGTCCAAGGGGTCACTCCCGGTGAAGGGATCTCGGCCCTTGCCTCGTCGACTGAGGAGCAGGATATTCTAAATGAATACCGCGATGCAAAACAAAAGTGAACGTCCTTGCAATAACAGCTTTTTGAAAAGTGTTCCAACAACATCACATTAGGTTTGTTTTTAACTTGCATTGATCTGAATCAACGCAGTCCCATCAATTGATCACACCAAAAAGAACGAAAATATACTGATGTACGTATATGCCATCCGCATTCGCCACTGGGTCCCGTCATTACCCGTTAGGTTAGCTAACTAACGACAGAGCGGGGAATGGACTAGCGCGGATGCAAAACATATACAACATCTACTAATATATATACCAATATATTATATTCGCTCAAGGCGTGATAAAATGCAACATCACAGAAAATGTACAGCATCACAGAAACAATACAGATATCTGGGATCCCCGGGTTTCACAGAGCCGCTGAAACCCGACGTTCCCCTGGTCGTGTGGATAGCCTGTGCAATGAAATCCTAGACCCCTACGGGCGCGGCAAGTTACCCGCCAAAACCTGAAGCGAGGCAGCCCCCTTCAGCTCCGTGAATGGACCACCCAGCACTTCACGGAATCCGGTAACTTGGGCACCCCTCCTGGGTCAACCTGTACCCCCTACGAGTGCGGCGAATAGCCCACCAATCCTAGAGCGAAGCCCCCTCCGTCCCAATGCCATGAGATGCGGGCTTGTTGCCCTCTAGAACCCGGCTATCCGTGCACCCCTTCGCGGGGTAAGCCTAGTACAGAAAGTAAAATATACATACAACGGGTACATCGACCGCAACCTGGTCGTGCCCTAAAATAATAATACAAACAGGCAGTGACGGCAGTCCACATGTCGGACGCTCGCCCCGTAATATCAAATGTACATAATACAACCACAACTGTACTAGCATTGCATCCAGGCTATCCCCCACGACCGATCCGCAACATCACAGCAAAAACAGAACATCAACGTGAAAGTCACGTTCGCAAATCCGTCTAACCGGGCTATAGCAGTTAGACCGGATTTACCGATCGAGTGACATTCACGGTCGCAGATATAATATAAATACTGTGAAATAATGGGTTTAAAATATCCGATCAATCAAATTTTAACAAGTGGGCCCCCAAGCATTACTGTAGCAGATCAGGAAATTCTGGGCCCAATGTTATTATTCCAGAAACCCAATTTTCACCCCAGAAAGCAACTGAAGAAAATTGATACAGTAAGGACACTATTCGGCGGCGGAACCGCGGTCCAAGGGGGGGTTTTGCCGCGGTTCCGCGCTCTGGTGGTCGACTTACTGTGTCGAATTTCTACAGTGGGCTTATAATCTCCAATACATCAATTTTATACAACCTGAAAAATTTTTGGAGACCAAAAAATTTCAACAGAAAACTGTCGCTAGCAAAAATGTAGATTTTCGAATTTTGGTCGATCGGAAATGCAAAACACATCAAACCAAGCTAGACTAAGTTAATGGCGAGTCTCTGATACCACTGTAAGTGCACGGCGGCGCCCCGGCCGTCAATCCGACGGCCAAATGCGGAAGCGGTAATAAACTTTAATTTTTCTTGAATAGGCAAACCGCCGCGCACTAATACCCGGATCGAACCATTAACTAGTCCTAGCTAACTACAAGATGGGGAAGAGAGATATACCGACTGATCCGAGTCCTCCGGTCTTCTCGTCGTCGTCCCGATCTCCTGCGGAAGCTCCGGTCGTCGCCACCTTGCCGGAAGGGCACCACATCGTCTCCATGTTTTACGGGCTCCCACCTCAATGCCGAGGCAACTCGGGCACGAAGCTGGCTACTCGACGTGCCCAAGGTTTGCTGTAGAATGTAGTGTATAGACTTGTGTCTCATTTGGGGTTCTTGTAGGTGCCACTTTGGTAGAGGGATGATACAAGAAGTATATGGAGGAGCTTGGAGAATTTTGGTGCATGAAATGAACAACATTTCCCCACCTCAATTTTTGGACAGCCCCCTTACAAGTTTTGGCCGGCCATCTCCTTTTTGGTGGGGATTGGAATGAGAGGGAAACAAGATAGAATGAGATAGATCACACCATAATGCAAGAGGGAAACAAAAACCATCATGAAAGAACATGATCACTAACACCAAAACCACACTCAACACACTAATCATCAACAACCATGATGCTTACAAAGTCAAGCCATCATGAATTGATCAAGTCAATGGATGGCACCCATCATGACACAAAAATATGCAAAGACCCCCTCCACAAAAGCTTATTTGCAACAATGCAAATAAGCCCTCCTCCACCAATCTTCGGCCAATGAACGATACAAAGGAAATCGGTCGAAACGGAAAGCAAACTGGCAACTCCAGAAAACTGGTCCCGTAATAAATTACAGGAAAACCCCGATACTGTGCTTACACACCCGCATCTGTATTTCGACCGAAATACAAATGCAATGAGACAAAATCTACACTGAACTATACTAGGATCCGGCTTAAACCAAAACCGGCTAGTAATATCTGTTCGATCCTGATCCGTGCAATGCCGCACGTATCTGATCGAACCCTGCCATATTTCCATACGGCCTGTAGTACAAACTGTCCGATCCTGATCCGTGCAATACCGCACGTATCTGATCGGACCTTGCCATATCTCCATACGGCCTCTACAACCATTCGCCCGAAAGATGAGTAACTGAATGTGGGGGACTCTAAAGACTCGTCAACACCTTGGTTGTGGATTTAACCACTAGCACGTCAGAGGTATAAGCCAATACGTAACGGGCTACCAGGTATTGACTAAAAGGGACGTCTGTGAGCGAACTCAGCCTGACAACCCTATTGAGCCTGTCAGTGACAATATCCGTACAGTCCGGTCCGTTCGTCTATGAGTATCGCATGGCGGGCCTAGGGGGTTGGTAAAAGTCAGACCCCCAAAAGTGGTACAAGTCGTGTCGGAGTGTAGCCCAGAACACCCTGAGATACTACTGGAATACCTACCAGTAAATCTCCTTGCCTCGGCCGAGGGCTTCGTGTAATGGCTCTCCTAGACACAGCACGACCTCACCCCCAATACCGGGAGAGACGAACCCCTGAAGATACGCTCACTGCCTCCATGTGGCTCGGGACTGTACCCAACTAAAACCTGTTTGCACGACTCCTTCGAGCCGTGGTAGGGTAGTAATCAAAGTACAGTGGGAACTCACACAAGACAAATGACGATCCCCAGGTCGATGAACTAACCTGTACACATGTCACCTGGGAACTGCCATCTGACGTCTGGTATATGACCAACTGGCATGTTCCCGGCGAGTCCTGTCCGGTGTACTCATAACCCAATGAGCACCTGTATACATCTTTGGTGATCCAACTAACACCAGTGGCTTGTGAGACCGGCCACCGCCCCTCGTCGGGGTCTCGACTGTATACACTAGTCTACTCTGGAGTATCGATGCCCTGTCTCGAAACTCTCACGACTAGGGACTATTTAAGGATATGCTTATAGACCCCAGCTCCCACTTATATGATCGCCCTCATACTGCTGGTGGTCAAGCAAGAATCCTAGGGGCTCTATCAACGTGTAATAGCGACTTGTCAGGTCACCTAAAACAGTACACGATATAAAGGTAAACCAGATAGCATACTATCATCTCGAGTAAGAATGTTCTACCGGGATAGGTCCTCCATCAATCATTGCAATCACGTACCTGTGACCTAATAATTGACTCTGAGGGCACTATCTCCAACATGAGGGAGGTTGCTTCGCTTCGGGTGCTTGGCGGGTAGTTTGCCGCACCCGTAGGGGTCTTGGGTGGGGTATTGGCTATTCACCGCGACCGTGTAATCCGCTTTAAGTTGCAGGCTCGAACGCATTGCGGATTCCTAGTATATCCAATGTATTCATCTGTGATCTGTAATGTCTATCATTGCTATATATTTATATATAATAACTATTTAGGCGTTGCTTATGTTTTACAGCCGCGCTAGCCCAGCCCCCGCTCTGTCGTTAGTTAAGTAACCTAACGGGTGATGACGGGGCCCCGTGGCGAATGCGAATGGCATAAGCGTACGTCATATTTTGGTTGTTTTCTGCAATGGTAGGATTAAATGATGGGACGCATTAAAAGAACTAATGCAAGAGACAAACCAAGTAAAAGTCGATTGGAACACTTTGAAAACCACTCGGTTCTTTTCAAAACTAAACTTTTAAACGCGGAGCTTGAACCACTCCTTTTAAAAGCTATCTCGTTCCATCGATTATATCAAGTTCACTACGTTCACGGTTTCGCCAAAACCATCCGTAGCCCTCCGTCATTCCAGATGAATGGTCAAAAGTATTCAAGCTATGTATTTTGGCCAAAGTCAAGGCATAGTGATTGGTAGCGTTTGGGTATTCATGTGCAGCATAGATAGATGCGTTGATTTGGGACAGTCGTGCTGCCATTTTGGCCAAAGTCAAGGGTAGGTACGGGTGGGTCCAAATTAACCAGGAGAATGACGGGTAGACCTTGACATGTGACTTATGATATTTTGGCCAAAGTCAAGGTCATAAGAGCATGGGGCAAAAATACACATCGGGAGTTTCATAAGTACTGAAACTTGCTAGCGTTGCATACCATTTGGAGTGTGATGATTCTGGTAGGATTCCTTCGGTTTTATCACGCGATGATATTTGGATCCCGATCCTACTATGAGTATATGCTACTCCTCGGGAAAACTCTCACTTAACGATCAATGCTATAAACCTAGTAGGTGCCTAGAAAGGTGTTAGCGGGGCTACGCCCACAGGGAAAAGAGGTTACTTAATTAAGGAACTTCGCGAAAGCGTTGGAAAACCTCCCTCGAAGTACCGACACTGGCCTGGCTGAACTGTTAAGCAAGTATTGTACGGTGAGAATGATCCCGGCTAATCCTTTTCTTTATGGTTTGAGAAGGGATTCGAGAAACAGTGGGAGCCATCCAGTTTAGACAAACTAAAAACCACTCTAAACTTGCAAGAGCATCATGCTAAAGTGTTTCTTTTCTCTCTCCTAATTGCAGCGACCATTCAACATGACCGGACTTAAGTTACTATTAGATAAAAATATATTGACAGGGCCAAACTACAAAGATTGGCTCAGGAATGTCAAGATGGCTATCACTTATGACAAGCTGGGGTATATACTTACCACCAAAGCTCCCCCTGTCCCAGGTCCCACCTCCAGCGTCGCGGATGTAGAAATCCGTAAGACATGGGAGATAGATTGCGCGAGGGCCAGATGCCTCGTACTAGCCTCGATGGACAACGACCATCAGAGGAGGCACGAGAATATGGACCTAGAGTCCATATTTCTCCATACAAAAGAACTGTATGGAGAGCAGTCTCGTATCGCTAGATACGAAGGGTCGAAGAAGCTTTTTTCGGCAAGTTTGGCCGTCGGATCATCGGTAGCGGACCACGTGCTTAAGATGATCGGCTACATAGAGGAGCTCGCGGACCTTGGGACCACGTTGGAGAATGAACTCTATACCGATTTGATTCTCCAGTCCCTTCCTTCCACTTACGCCCAGTTCATTCTTAACTTCAACATGCAAGGAAAGGAGGTTGAACTTGCCGAACTTCTGAACATGTTGAGGACTGCTGAGGGCACCCTACAGAAGGGTAGGGAGACATCCACTTTGTTTGTAGGAGGATCTTCCTCTTCGAGGCCCAGGGCGAAAGCCAAGGGCAGGAAGAAGAAAGCCCCCGCCAAACCAAGAGGCGGTGTCGGTAAAGTGGATACGAAGGGAAAGGGTAAAGCAACAAAAGTAGCGGGGAAGCTGGTGGGGAAGGAAGAATGCTTCTATTGTCACAAAAGTGGTCACTGGAAACAGGATTACAAGGCTTGGAAAGCCAGAACACAGGATTTGAAGCGAGTTGCAGCTTCAGCTTCAGGTGTGTATGTTATTGAAAACTGTCTATCAATAAACTCTACATCCTGGGTATTGGATACCGGATCAGAATCTCATATCTGTAATTCTTTGCAGGCGTTGAGAAAGCGTAGAGTTTTGAAGGCAGGTGACATGACCCTCAGAGTTGCGAACGGTGCTAGCATGGATGCTGAGGCCGTGGGGGACTATCACCTGGAATTATCAGATGGACACTTTTTGGTTTTGCGTAGTTGTTATTATGTACCAAATGCAACCTGTAATATCATTTCTGTATCTTTATTATCTAAAGAAGGTTATGAATTTGCATTTGTAACTAATGTAGTGAACGTTCACCTTAATCAAGTTTTGATTGGGTCAGGTACATTGAACAACGGTATATACGTTTTAAACCAACCACAGATTTTCAATATCCAGAATACACACAAAAGAAAGTCTCCAGAAATTAATAAAACTTTCTTATGGCATTGTAGACTGGGTCACATCAATGAGAGAAGATTGACTAAGTTACATACTAAAGGATATTTGGATCCGTTCGAATATCAATCATATGCAACTTGTCAATCATGTCTCAAAGGAAAGATGACAAAGGCTCCGTTTTCTGGACACGGAGAAAGAGCGAGCGAGCTCTTGGGACTCGTACACAGCGACGTGTGCGATCCAATGTCTACACATGCGCGAAGCGGTTATTCTTACTTCATTACTTTTACGGATGATTTTTCAAGGTACGGTTATATCTTCTTAATGAAACACAAATCCGAGGCTTTTGAAAAATTCCAGGAATATAAGAATGAAGTAGAAAAACAAACCGGCAAAAGTATCAAGATTCTAAGATCGGATCGAGGTGGAGAATACTTAAGTGCCGAATTCCTGAACTACTTAAAAGAGAATGGAATTCTCTCTCAGCTTACTCCTCCATACACTCCGCAACATAACGGTGTATCGGAGAGATGGAACCGGACCCTATTGGATATGGTACGGTCCATGATGAGTAACGCTGAGTTACCGCGATCGTTCTGGGGATATGCGCTAGAATCAGCAGCATACCTTTTGAACCGAGTTCCAACTAAGACTGTGCCTACTACACCATATCAAATGTGGTGTGGGAAGAGACCCTATCTTAATCACATTAAGACATGGGGATGTCCAGCTTTTGTAAAAAAGCAGCATGCGGACAAGCTCGAGGCACGCTCAGTACAGTGCAAGTTTGTGGGATATCCAAAGAACTCCAAGGGATATTACTTATATTGCGAAGAGGAACAAAAAGTCCTTGTTTCTCGCCATACCCACTTTCTAGAACATCAGTTCATAGAAAAAGAATTAAGTGGGAGCGCGATAGAACTGGAAGAAATTCCAGAACCGCAAGCTATTACTGAAAGCTTAGTAGAACCAGAGGGTTCGAAAGATCAGGACATTCCTACGCCACTCCGCAGGAGTAGTAGGCAGTCTCATCCGCCCGAGAGGTACTACGGTTTTCTCATTGACGGGGATAGAGAGGACTGCATCATAGATTGTGATGCGCCTACTAGCTTCCAGCAAGCCATTCAGAGCGTCGACTCGGTAAAATGGCTGGATGCAATGCGGACCGAGATGGAGTCCATGTACACCAACAAAGTATGGACGTTGGACATTGCTCCAGACGGGGTAAAACCCGTAGGATGCAAGTGGATCTTCAAAAGGAAGATTGGTGTAGATGGACAGGTTGAGACCTATAAAGCTAGACTGGTAGCAAAGGGTTTTGGTCAGCGACCTGGTTTGGACTATGACGAAACCTTTTCTCCAGTAGCTATGCTGAAATCCATTCGGATCCTTCTTGCCATCGCTGCTTTCCACGATTATGAGATTTGGCAGATGGACGTAAAGACAGCTTTTCTAAATGGTCATTTAGAGGAGTGTGTCTATATGGACCAGCCAGAGGGTTTCATTCAGGGTGGGAGCAGCGGAAAGGTGTGCAAGTTGCTCAAGTCCATTTATGGACTCAAGCAGGCATCACGGAGTTGGAACATCTGTTTTGATGAGACGTTCAAAGAATTTGGCTTTATCAAAAATCCAGATGAACCATGCATCTATTGTAGATTTGTAGCGGGAACTGTAGTATTCCTCGTTTTATACGTGGATGACATTCTCTTAATAGGAAATGACATTCCTATGCTACAATCTGTCAAGGGGTTCTTGTCACACAGGTTCTCCATGAAAGACCTGGGTGATGTCTCATACATTCTGGGTATCCGGATCTACCGTGACAGATCCAAGAGGATATTAGGACTCTCACAGTCCAGGTACATCGACACCATACTGAAGAGATTCAGTATGGAAGATTCCAAGCGCGGTAATCTACCGGCTTGTCACGGGATCACCTTCTCCAAAGAGATGTCTCCCAAGACTGATTTGGAGAGGGATCGCATGTCTATTATACCCTACGCTTCTGCGGTAGGCTCTATAATGTATGCGATGTTGTGTACCAGACCGGATGTGGCTTATGCACTGAGTGTGGTAAGCAGGTATCAGTCAAACCCTGGGGAGAAACATTGGATAGCAGTAAAGAACATTCTCAAGTACCTGAGAAGGACTAAGGAGATGTTCTTGGTGTATGGCGGAAAAGACCTGCAGATTGAGGCCTTTGCTGACTCCAGCTTCCAGAGTGACAAGGATGATTCCAAGTCCATGTCGGGTTTTGTCTTTACCCTCAATGGAGGGGCGGTGTGTTGGAAGAGCTCCAAACAGGAAACCGTTGCTGACTCGACTATGGAAGCGGAATACATCGCTGCATCTGATGCCGCAAAAGAAGCTGTCTGGATGAGGAAGTTCTTGAAAGAACTTCAGGTGGTTCCGTCCATTGTTGACCCAATACCTCTGTATTGCGACAACAACGGGGCTATAGCTTTAGCGAAGGAACCCAGGTCCCATCAGAAATCCAGACACATCTTAAGGCGGTATCACCTGATCAGGGAGATCGTGGATCGCCAGGAGATCGAGGTCCGGAGAGTTGCATCAGAGGACAACACAGCAGATCCATTCACCAAGGCCTTGCCCCAGACTCAGTTCGAGCAGCTGATCGAGATGATAGGTCTTCGATACGCCAGTACATGGCCTTAGTGCAAGTGGGAGATTGTTAGTGTATATGCCCTAGAGGCCATTACTGTATCATACTAGTTTGTATATTACTTAATGGAAGCTTGGGATATTCACAGTTGTATATACAATCTTGCTCGAAATGGTAGTATGCTACTTGGTTTGTCTCTGCTTTAATATGTGCATGTGTTTCTTTTAGCATATTGCTGGTATACATATTAGTAGAGCCCTTAGGATCTTTGCTTGATTACCAGCGTTGTGATGGCGCTCGCACTCGTGGGAGCTGGGTAATCTATAAGCACATCCTTATACAGGTCCCTGGTCGTTGGACTATCGAGACAGGGCATCGATACTCCGAAGTAGACTAGCGTATGCGCTTCTCATCCCAGTGTGGGAGACGGTCTGTCCCACAGCCGTTAGTACGTCGTACTTGGGATAGTATGCGGGTGCTCGTTAGGTTACGAGTACACTGGACAGGACTCGTCGGGAACTGTTGGTTGGTAATATACCTATCGTCAGTTATCAGTTCCCACGTGACATGAGTACAGCTTAGTCCGCTGACTTGACACTGTCACTTCGCCTCGAGTGTGTTCCCACTGCACTTTGATTACTACCCTACCACGGCTCAAAGGAGTCGTGCAAACAGGTAGTTTTTGGGTGCAGTCCCGAAGCACTTGGAGGCAGTGACGGTTAGACAGGATTCGTCTCTCCCGGTATTGGGGGTTGACATCGCGCTGTGTCCAGGAGAGCCATTACACGAGTAGTCCCTGGCCAGGGCAAGCGAGATATACTGGTAGGTTTCCAGTGTTATCTCAGGGTGTTCTGTAGGGTTCCTAGGCACACTAGTGAGGTCTCACAAGGCATCGATCATGCCAAATTAAAATTTTAACGGTGCCGAGAAACCCGACTACGGATCGTCGGCTAGAAGTTTAGGCGAAAAAGCTAACTAGTTAACACTTAACTAAGAGATACGGAAATACAACCTTTGTAGATCCGGTCGTCCACCTCCACGGCTCCGAGATGAGGTCCTCTCCACTGTCCAAATCAAATCCGGGCTCTAGCGTCGGCTTCATCGGAGAATGGACGGGCTAGGTCGTCGACGACGTGCCGAAGATGATCTACGTCGAAGCATCACTAGATCGAGCTCCACCTTCACCAAGTCTTGAAAACTTGTGAAGAAAACACACTCTACTACTTGGCAAGAGGTAGAGGATGGAGAAATAGGAAGTGGGTAGACTTTAGTTTTGGATTTCTCACTCAAATTCATCACTTGCCATTGATGGAGGCAAGCTTTCTTCACTTGAAGAAATGAAGAAGAAGAAGAATATTATGATAAGATTAATTAGAAAAGAAAAGAAAAACCATCCTTATCATAATTGTAACTATGGTTATGTGTAGAGAATTGACCAAGGTTAAAGGAATGGTTAGGGTTAAGGTTTCATGAAGCTTCCACTAAACAACAAAAAAAGCCACCATTCTTTTCTCCTTTTTCCATCTATTTTCCAAAATGAATAAATAGATAAATAAATGAGAAAAGGATATAAAACCCTAATCATAAGTTTAACCATGGTTTAATTCTTTACACTTAACCAAGTAAACATGTATCATCAAACATGATACAATAAAATGCACAAAAAGTATATCACATATACAACTTGTACATCCAAGTGAGAAAATCCTTCTAAAGTGAACCGATACTAGTTAATGCAAAGTAATATATCAAATATATATATAATTATACATTAAATCATTAAATTAACACTTGATTTAATGATCCGGTCATATCGCACATAACCGACTAATATCAACAGCAACATCTGATCGAATCAACACTTGATCCGATAACCCGGCTATATCGCATATAACCGATCAATGTCACAAATCGCGAGAATCAAATACAGTATCACATACTGGTATCATTCTCGGTCCCGCACATATCTCATATGCGCTCCTATTTCGTTTCGCTTGAGCCAGGAAACCTCTGTGTAGGAATCTAAAGACTCGTCAATACGCCGGCAGCAGATGATGATCATATCAAGCATCCACAAGCCGCAAGCGGTCTGCTAAACGTAACGGCCACCCGGGTATTGAGCGATCTGAAGATCGACGAGCAAGCCCGCTCACACTCCAGTGAATCCAACCAGTAACACTACCGTACAGTCCGGTCTGATCGTCTGATATGTCGCATATCTCGCCTAGGGGTGGTAAACGTCAGACCCCAATAGCTCGATAAGTCATGCCGACGTGAGGTCCATAACATTCGTGAAACTACTGATAACTCTTACCAGTATATCACAGCAACCCTGGCCAGGGATTTCCTGTTATGGCTGTAAGTGCACGGTGGCGCCCCGGCCGTCAATCCGACGGCCAAATGCGGAAGCGGTGATAAACTTAAATTTTCTTGAACTGGCAAACCGCCGCGCACTAAAACCCGGATCGAACCATTAATTAGTCCTAGCTAACAACAAGAAAGGGAATAGAGATATACCGACGATCCAAGTCCTCCGGTCTTCTCATCATCGTCCCGATCTCTTGCGGAATGTCCCGTCTCCTCCTCGTCGCCGGAAGTGCACCACATCGCCTACTTCTTTTACGGGCTCCCACCTCAATGCCGAGGCAACTCGGGCACGAAGCCGGCTACTCGACGTGCCCAAGATTTGCTGTAGAATATAATGTGGATTATATATCTCATTTGGGATTATGGAGTTGCCTTTTGTGGTGGAGGAAGAAGAACTTGGAGAGAGGTGAAGGAAAAAAATGTGATAGACCAAGAAGAATGAGAGTATCATATTTTTCCCACTCAAAAGAGAAGCATTTTCCTCATCCTAACAAAGTGGCCGCCCCCCCCCCATTAGTGTGATTGGAGAGAGAGAGTAAAGTCAAGGGGGTGGGTGGAATGCAATGATGCAAGCAAGTGATGATGAAAGAATCCAATGATCACAACCATAACCCACACTCCAAAACAAGTAATCAACAACCATGATTGCTACAAAAAGTCAAGCAATCATGAAGCATGGAAGGTCAAGGGATGGGCTCCATCATGAAACGATCATGATAAAACAAAAATGCAAAGACCCCCTCCACAACCACTTATTTGCAACAATGCAAATAAGCCCTCCTCCACCAAACTTCGGCCAATGAACGGAACAATGGAAATCGGCCGAAAACGGAAAGCAAACTGGCAACTCCAGAAAACTGGTCCCGTAATAAATTACAGGAAAACCCCGATACTGTGCATACACACCCGCATCTGTATTTCGACCGAAATACAAATGCAAGGAGACAAAATCTACACTGTACTATACTAGGATCCGGCTTATACCAAAGCCGGCTAGTAATATCCGTTCGATCCTGATCCGTGCAATACCGCACGTATCTGATTGAACCCTGCCATATAACCATACGGCCTATAGTACAGACTGTCCGATCCTGATCCGTGCAATACCGCACGTATCTGATCGGACCTTGCCATATCTCCATACGGCCTCTACAACCTTTCGCCCGAAAGCTGAGTAACTGAATGTGGGGGACTCTAAAGACTCATCAACACCTTGGTTGTGGATTTAACCACTAGCACGTCAGAGGTATAAGTCAATACGTAACGGGCTACCAGGTACTGACTAAAAGGGACGTCTGTGAGCGAACTCAGCCTGACACCCTACTGAGCCTGTCAGTGACAATATCCGTACAGTCCGGTCCGTTCGTCTATGAGCATCGCATGGCGGGCCTAGGGGGTTGGTAAAAGTCAGACCCCCAAAAGCGGTACAAGTCGTGTCGGAGTGTAGCCCAGAACACCCTGAGATACTACTGGAATACCTACCTGTAAATCGCCTTGCCTCGGCCGAGGGCTTCGTGTAATGGCTCTCCTAGACACAGCACGACCTCACCCCCAATACCGGGAGAGACGAACCCCTGAAGATACGCTCACTGCCTCCATGTGGCTTGGGACTGTACCCAACTAAAACCTGTTTGCACGACTCCTTTGAGCCGTGGTAGGGTAGTAATCAAAGTACAGTGGGAACTCACACGAGACAAATGACGATCCCTAGGTCGATGAACTAACCTGCACACATGTCACCAGGGAACTGCCATCTGACGTCTGGTATATGACCAACTAGCATGTTCCCGGCGAGTCCTGTCCGGTGTACTCATAACCCAATGAGCACCTGTATACATCTTAGGTGATCCAACTGACACCAGTGGCTTGTGAGACCGGCCACCGCCCCTCGTCGGGGTCTCGACTGTATACACTAGTCTACTATGGAGAATCGATGCCCTGTCTCGAAACTCTCACGACTAGGGACCTTTCAAGGATATGCTTATAGACCCCCAGCTCCCACTTATATGATCGCCCTCATACTGCTGGTGGTCAAGCAAGAATCCTAGGGGCTCTATCAACTGTAATAGCGACGTGTCAGGTCACTTAAAACAGTACACGATGATAAAGGTAAACCAGATAGCATACTCTCATCTCGAGTAAGACTGTCCTACCGGGATAGGTCCTCCATCAATCATTACAATCACGTACCTGTGACCTAATAATTGACTCTGAGGGCACTATCTCCAACAATCTCCCACTTGCACTCAAGGCTAATTATTGCGATGTCGCATACTCACAGCCCGTGTGATACCGAACACCCAACTCCTCTACTAGTCAGTCTCACAAAGCTCGTTTGCGAAACTATTGCGTTCGAGGAATAGTCTCAGTGAGTGGATCCGCTTTGTTGTTTCTTTCTATGTCTCTCTATATCTCAAGTTCGCGGAGAAACCCATCTCCCGAAATGAGCAATACCTGTCTTAGAATGTGTCTGGATGTCTGATGGGACATAGCTCATAAATAAACTCCAAATCCAAACTTCTTAGACTGTATCGTCAACTGAACTTAATCAGTATCCTGCGCCATGCCTCCCTAAGTATTGCCTTGGACTACCTGTCCAAAATACTGCCCCTCGTCAGAAGGAAAAACTATAACTCTGACAACCTCCCTGTCGTCCGGGTCACCTTGGAAGCCTGGAATGATAACTGTCTCCCGAATGAGGCTGTCGTTATCATATCCCTAGAACATCCACTTATGTTCTAAAACTGCTTCCGACTGTTTCTCCAGGATTGGATCAATATCAACTTATTGCATCTAGTGCAAGAACAATATCTGGTGTGGTACTTGACATCTCATGATTGACTCAATTGCCTGAGCAAGTGATCTGCCAATCATGCACATCCCTCTCCCCTTTTGTCTGTAAGACACCTTTAGAGAGGGTGACTCCATCACCTGCAGGTACGCAACCGTGCCAAGAGTCGTCCATCCTAAATACTCTTAGAATGCTGTCAAGTACCCTGATTGGGAAACCACCCAAATCTAGATCTAAAACCATAGATCTAGTAACCAGTATGTCTGATGTAAAATCCATTTCTTTTGTGGAGAAACCACTGTGTGACGACCAAAGTGTAACCGATTGTAGTATAGGAGTTTCCTTTCCTACTCTGTGTATGTCATCCAAATACCATGACATCACACCCTACTACCTTCTCAACAGATCCATCCCCTATTCTGATGAAGTCAAACCCATGACTGTCACGTCAGAAATAGATGATCTATCTCCGCTACTGGTGGTTCAGTCTATAAATAGACATAAGCTACCTGTCCACCAATGCTTTCGTTGCTCCCACTGACTACGACAACCCTCTGGCAGAGTCATATAGACGTACACTTCTAAAGCAAGTTTAGAACGACGCTATACTCATCCTCCTGCCGGGTCTCACAGTCTGGAACAACAGCAATGGTAAGTGTGGGTAAATAAGAACTTCCCTGTCACCGTCCTTGAGGCTACCGTAGTACCTCTCGGGTGCCTGAAGTTACCCACCTTATCTGCGGAGTGGCCAATGGAATGTCAAACCAGATTGAATCTTTAGGTTCCTTATCAAATCTTCAGTAATCGTTTGTGGTTCTGGAATCACTTCCAGTTCTACCATACTCCCACTACTGTTTTCTGAAAAAATCCATTTTTATTAAAACTGTGGCGAGTCTAGAACAATATAGCTATTGTTCATCCAGATGGTAGAAAGTCAACCCGCGTCATAGCCTGGGTCAACCCACAAACAGCCATTACAGAAACGTGCCTTGAGTTGTCCAGTGTCTGGTTTTAAGCATAAGCCGGACAACTCCCCGTACCTTAACATCGTTAAGATATGAACTGTTCTATATCCCATATAGGACCAGAGACACTGATTTAATTGAACCAGATTCAAATCATGCAACTGTCTCCAGTGCATGTCAACTAAATGGAAGGAGGCCGATCAGCGTTACTCAACTTAGGAATGCTTCCAATTATGAGTAACCTGAAAAAGAAGCAAGTTCTCTTAATCACTACTATCAACTGAATACCATACACAAGTATCTACATCTTCGATCTCTTTGAAGAATCCCGATACTTGCTACACCTGGTTCTCTACTCTATTCAAATACCAATAACTTCTCAAAATTCGGACCCTGTGTTTCCACGAAACACCTGTCTAAAAACTAGAGAAGTCATAAGTAAACCGAATATAGTACGAGGACCAACCCCTCTGTCCTGATGGACCCTGGACAACATACAATACTCTGTATAAGTCCCTTGAGTCTAATAACTCATTCACTGTGTGTCGTAGGCTGAAAACTGTACTTATGGTTAAGAAGAATTACACCGCTGTTTAATGCTCCTTACCTAACCATCCACTGATATAGGTAAATGTCGCAGACATAATTTCAAAAGGGTATATCTCACTCTATGAAAATAGACGTACAGATATATCGATTTGAAATTGGTGCATAACAGCGGATATTCAAAACCAGATATTTGCCAACCGGCAAACAGCCCAGGTGATTTCCTCAAATATCACCGATTACAACGAATCCCGATATAATGAGGATAATCACCCAATTCCCAATAACTTACTCCCACTCATCATCTGTAAAACAATACAGATGTGAGAATCGTACCTGGTAAATACATACCCTGGAGTAAGTATCTAATTGGGAAATCAGTTTTCCTTTAACAGTACACAGTGAGACTGAAACATTGAAATGTTTCGATGGGGTATCCTGGTATTCCTAGTAATGCCTCTTCCAGATTCACGACTGTAACCGTATAATTCTTTGCCACCTCTCCAAATCCCTTCATATGTCTTTAGTCTTTACCTTCTGCACACCCCTTTAGGCCAAATGGTTTTCTTCCTTCCCTACCGTTCGGCACCAGCCTATGGTTTGGAAGAAGACTATCCAATAAGCATAATGGGTGTACTGTCCCAATCCTAGGAACACTCGCAATGAGAGAAGGTGAAGATAAAAGACAACCGAATAAACCTTATTCCTATTTCTCCTGGACCAGAATCCATCCCCAAACTGGAACAAGTTCCTTTCGAGTTCGTATATAACCATACGATGGAGTATCCAAATAAACTGTGGATCTTCGTAGTGATACGGAGTGTCCTGGAGAAATACAAAGGTGATGTGGGAGTGGTAACGAAATATTTGGTTTGGTCGTGAATATCTGTTGCAATTTACTTTGCCCTCTTACTAATCCCTTGCTTTGTCTGAACTTAATGCCTTCTGTACACCATCGTTAGGCTAATTGGTTTTCTTCATTCCCTACCGGTCGGCACCAGCCTAAGGTTTGGAAGAAGACTATCCAATTTGCGTAATAGGTGTACTATCTCCTAAACCAAGGAGTACTCGCAACCTGAGAGAAGGTAAAAGGAAAAGACAACTGAATAATCCTATCCGTTTTCTCCAGAACCTGAAACCATCCTCGAATAAATTCCTTCGAGTTCGTATCTAACCATACGATGGTTTTGTCCAATGGAAGTGGACGTTCGTAGTAATACGGGGTGTCCTGGAGAAAAGGGTAAAAGTAGGAGTGGCAATGAGGTTTGCAACTCTGACAATCCAAAAGCCGGTGTTTAAGAAGGTTTGGTCAACTTGGTCACTGAGTTATAGTCTTAGGGTCGAGTCAATGGTCGCTGCCAAAGAGAGAGAGAAAAGAAACACTCAGCGTGCACTCTAACCTAGATCAGAATGGTTACCAATTTATCTAATCTGGAATCCTCCCACTGTACCTCAAATTCTCTTCCAAACCTGAAAAAAGAATTAGTCGGGGTCACCCGAGGAGTAAACTAACTCATCAATGGGAATCGGGATCCAACTATCATCGCATGACAACGTGACGGAATCCGCTCACGGTATCACACTCCAGAAGGTATGCGCATATTTGGCAAGTTTCAGTTCTTTTGAAACTCCCGATGTGATTTCTGCCCCATGCTCTTATGACCTTGACGAAGGCCAACAAATCATAAGTCACATGTCAAGTTCTACCCGTCATTCTCCAGGTTGATTTGAACCCACCCGCACAAGCCCTTGACGAAGGCCAACAAGGCTATACGACTGTCCCAAACCAACGCATCTATCTATGCTGCAGAGAGGCAACAAGCAGCTACCATACACTATGCCTTGACGAAGGCCAACAAACATAGCATGAATATTACGTGCTACCCGTCTGAAACGATGGAGGGCAACGAATGGTTTCTGGCGAAAACCTTTAACGTAGTGAACTTGATATCGTTGAAGGAACTGATAGCTTTTTAAAAATATAGTGACGAAAACCGTTGCTAAAGAGGTCACTCCCGATGAAGGGATCTCGGCTCTTTCCCCGTAGAATGAGGTGCAGGATATTCCAACTGAATACCACGGTGCAAAGCAAAAGTAGTCGGCTATAGTGAAGTTAATGCCCTGACGCAAACTTCTGTCCAAGGGGTCACTCCCGGTGAAGGGATCTCGGCCCTTGCCTCGTCGACTGAGGAGCAGGATATTCCAAATGAATACCGCGATGCAAAACAAAAGTGAACGTCCTTGCAATAACAGCTTTTTGAAAAATGTTCCAACAACATCAGATTAGGTTTGTTTTAACTTGCATTGATCCGAATCAATGCAGTCCCATCAATTGATCACACCACAAAGAACGAAAATATACTGATTTACGTATATGCCATCCGCATTCGCCACTGGGTCCCGTCATTACCCGTTAGGTTAGCTAACTAACGACAGAGCGGGGACTGGACTAGCGCGGATGTAAAACATATACAACATCTACTAATATATATACCAATATATTATATTCGCTCAAGGCGTGAATAGAATGCAACATCACAGAGAATGAACAGCATCACAGAAACAATACAGATATCTGGGATCCCCGGGTTTCACAGAGCCGCTGAAACCCGACGTTCCCCTGGTCGTGTGGATAGCCTGTGCAATGAAATCCTAGACCCCTACGGGCGCGGCAAGTTACCCGCCAAAACCTGAAGCGAGGCAGCCCCCTTCAGCGCCGTGAATGGACCACCCAGCACTTCACGGAATCCGGTAACTTGGGCACCCCTCCTGGGTCAACCTGTACCCCCTACGAGTGCAGCGAATAGCCCGCCAATCCTAGAGTGAAGCCCCTTCCGTCCCAATGCCATGAGATGCGGGCTTGTTGCCCTCCAGAACCCGGCTATCCGTGCACCCCTCCGCGGGGCAATCCTAGTACAGAAAGTAAAATATACATACAACGGGTACATCGACCGCAACCAGGTCGTGCCCCAAAATAATAATACAAACAGGCAGTGACGGCAGTCCACATGTCGGACGCTCGCCCCGCAATATCAAATGTACATAATACAACACAACTGTACTAGCATTGCATCCAGGCTATCCCCCACGACCGATCCGTAACATCACAGCAAAAACAAAACATCAACGTGAAAGTCACGTTCGCAAATCCGTCTAACCGGGCTATAGCAGTCAGACCGGATTTACCGATCAAGTGACATTCACGGTCGCAGATATAATGTAAATACTGTGAAAAATGTGTTTAAAATATCCGATCGATCAAAAATTAACAAGTGGGCCCCCAATCAAAACTGTAGCACTCACAGAAAACCTGGGCCCAATTTTAATATTCCAAAACCCATATTTTAAGCCCAGAAAGCCTCTGGAAAAAATTGGTGAAGTGATCTCCACAGTGTGCGGTGGAAGAGCGGCGGAATGGGGGTATATGCGGCGGTTCCGCGCTCCCACAGTGGATTCACTTCATCGAAATTTTACAGAGTTCTTAGATTTTCCAGTACATCAATATTTTACAACCTGAAAAAATTTTTGACACCAAAAATTTCCAACAGAAAACTGATGCTAACAAAAATGTAGTTTTGGAACATTCGATCGATCGAAACAGAAAAACACACTACACCAAGCTAGACTAAGTTAATGGCGAGGCTCTGATACCACTGTAAGTGCACGGCGGCGCCCCGGCCGTCAATCCGACCGCCAAATGCGGAAGCGGTGATAAACTTAAATTTTCTTGAACTGGCAAACCGCCGCGCACTAAAACCCGGATCGAACCATTAATTAGTCCTAGCTAACAACAAGAAAGGGAATAGAGATATACCGACGATCCAAGTCCTCCGGTCTTCTCATCATCGTCCCGATCTCTTGCGGAATGTCCCGTCTCCTCCTCGTCGCCGGAAGTGCACCACATCGCCTACTTCTTTTACGGGCTCCCACCTCAATGCCGAGACAACTCGGGCACGAAGCCGGCTACTCGACGTGCCCAAGATTTGCTGTAGAATATAATGTGGATTACATGTCTCATTTGGGATTATGGAGTTGCCTTTTGTGGTGGAGGAAGAAGAACTTGGAGAGAGGTGAAGGAAAAAAATGTGATAGACCAAGAAGAATGAGAGTATCATATTTTTCCCACTCAAAAGAGAAGCATTTTCCTCATCCTAACAAAGTCGCCGGCCCCCCCCCCATTAGTGTGATTGGAGAGAGAGAGTAAAGTCAAGGGGATGGGTGGAATGCAATGATGCAAGCAAGTGATGATGAAAGAATCCAATGATCACAACCATAACCCACACTCCAAAACAAGTAATCAACAACCATGATTGCTACAAAAAGTCAAGCAATCATGAAGCATGGAAGGTCAAGGGATGGGCTCCATCATGATAAAACAAAAATGCAAAGACCCCCTCCACAACCACTTATTTGCAACAATGCAAATAAGCCCTCCTCCACCAAACTTCGGCCAATGAACGGAACAATGGAAATCGGCCGAAAAGGGAAAGCAAACTGGCAACTCCAGAAAACTGGTCCCGTAATAAATTACAGGAAAACCCCGATACTGTGCATACACACCCGCATCTGTATTTCGACCGAAATACAAATGCAAGGAGAAAAAATCTACACTGTACTATACTAGGATCCGGCTTATACCAAAGCCGGCTAGTAATATCCGTTCGATCCTGATCCGTGCAATACCGCACGTATCTGATCGAACCCTGCCATATAACCATACGGCCTATAGTACAGACTGTCCGATCCTGATCCGTGCAATACCGCACGTATCTGATCGGACCTTGCCATATCTCCATACGGCCTCTACAACCTTTCGCCCGAAAGCTGAGTAACTGAATGTGGGGGACTCTAAAGACTCATCAACACCTTGGTTGTGGATTTAACCACTAGCACGTCAGAGGTATAAGCCAATACGTAACGGGCTACCAGGTACTGACTAAAAGGGACGTCTGTGAGCGAACTCAGCCTGACACCCTACTGAGCCTGTCAGTGACAATATCTGTACAGTCCGGTCCGTTCGTCTATGAGCATCGCATGGCGGGCCTAGGGGGTTGGTAAAAGTCAGACCCCCAAAAGCGGTACAAGTCGTGTCGGAGTGTAGCCCAGAACACCCTGAGATACTACTGGAATACCTACCAGTAAATCTCCTTGCCTCGACCGAGGGCTTCGTGTAATGGCTCTCCTAGACACAGCAAGACCTCACCCCCAATACCGGGAGAGACGAACCCCTGAAGATACGCTCACTGCCTCCATGTGGCTCGGGACTGTACCCAACTAAAACCTGTTTGCACGACTCCTTTGAGCCGTGGTAGGGTAGTAATCAAAGTACAGTGGGAACTCACAAGTGACAAATGACGATCCCCAGGTCGATGAACTAACCTGCACACATGTCACCAGGGAACTGCCATCTGTCGTCTGGTATATGACCAACTAGCATGTTCCCGGCGAGTCCTGTCCGGTGTACTCATAACCCAATGAGCACCTGTCTACATCTTAGGTGATCCAACTGACACCAGTGGCTTGTGAGACCGGCCACCGCCCCTCGTCGGGGTCTCGACTGTATACACTAGTCTACTATGGAGAATCGATGCCCTGTCTCGAAACTCTCACGACTAGGGACCTTTCAAGGATATGCTTATAGACCCCCAGCTCCCACTTATATGATCGCCCTCATACTACTGGTGGTCAAGCAAGAATCCTAGGGGCTCTATCAACGTGTAATAGCGACGTGTCAGGTCACTTAAAACAGTACACGATGATAAAGGTAAACCAGATAGCATACTATCATCTCGAGTAAGACTGTCCTACCGGGATAGGTCCTCCATCAATCATTACAATCACGTACCTGTGACCTAATAATTGACTATGAGGGCACTATCTCCAACAATGGCCAGTCGAGCATAGCACAACATCAACCCCCAATAACGGGAGAGACGAATCCCCTCCTATCGCTCATTGCCTCCATGTGAATCGGGACTGTACCCAAAAACCACCTGTTTGCACGACTCAGTAGAGCCGCTGTAGGGTGGAAATCGAAGCACAGTGGGAGACACACAAGACTCTATGACGATCTCGGGTCAACAGACTAAGCTGTACCAGTGTCACCAGAGAACTGCCATCTGACGTGAGGTATAATACCATCTGGGAGTTCTCGGCGAGTCCGTTCAGTGTACCCAGTCTCCACTGAGCACCCGTATACCATCTTTGATGTCAAACACCAATGGATATGGGATCATCCATCGCCCATCACATGGGTCGAGAAGATACACGCTAGTCTACTCTGGAATATCGATGCCCCATCTCGATATTCCCACGACTAGGAACAATGAAGGATGTTCTCATTGACTACCCAGGCCCCACTAGTATGATCTGCATCATAGTCCTGAAAGTCGAGTACACATCCTAAGGGCTTTATCAACATGTAATCAGAGAGACAGAATGTATACATGTTAAGATAAAGAGCAACCAGATAGCGTACTATCATGTCGAGCAAGAAAGTCCTTCCTATATATGTCCCAGCATCCACTACAATATACATCCAATGTACAGTAATGGCCTCTAGGGCATACATATAACTAACAATCTCCCACTTGCACTAGGGTCATCTGTAGCAGTGGTTGCAGTATCACATACTCAACCATCCCATATGAGTCTCTCTCTGGGAAAAGGCCTTCGTGAGTGGATCCGCCGTGTTGTCCTCTGAGTCTTCTTTCCTAACCTCGATCACCCTGGAGATCAACTATCTCCATGATCAGGTGATGCTGCCTCAGAATATGTCTGGGTCACTGATGGGACCAGGGTTCCAGGGTCGAAGCCACGCTTCCATTGTCATACAATGGCAGGAACCTAGTTCATCTTATGAACCAATGTACACCCAAACTTCCTCTTTGGTAGTATCTTTAATAGCGATGTTACCAGCCTTTATCGTCTAGTTTGCCACGGTATCGAGCTTGGAACTCTTCCAACATACCGTCCCTTTACTGAGGGTAAAGACAGTGCCTGTGACTGACATTCAGTCGTCTTTATCACCCTGGAACACTTCCAGTGATTCTCCCCAGGATCGATTGATACCATCTCACTACAACTAGTGAGTATCCTAACATTCAATTAGATCTATCGCATAGATCCAAAGCTTAGGATTTAGTAGGTATCACTTTGATCCTATATGGAAAATCTTTGTGATAAGCGGAGATTGATCGAGTGTACCATAGGAAACTCCTTCCCTAACAAGAGTATGTCATCCACGCACACTACGAGGATTGTCACCATACTCTCTACTACCTTTTTGTTTATACAAGGTTCATCTACCATTTTGATGATGTCAACTTCTTTGACTAATCCATCAAAACAGATGTTCCAACTCCGCGATGCCTGCTTCATTATGTAAAGCAACTTGCACACGTTTCCGCCGCTCCCACTGTTTACGAAGACCTCTGGCTGTGTTCTTATAGACGTTCTCTTCTAAATCAGTATTTCAAAAAGCAGTCATGGCACCCAACCGCCAGATATCATAGTCCTGGTATGTAGCCGTGGTAAGTAGGATCTGGACAGACTTAAGCATAGCTACTGGAAAAAAGGTTTCATCATTATCCACGCCTGGTCGATGACGAAAACCTTTAACAAGTCATGCTTTGAAAGTCTCAACTTTTCCATCTAAACCAAGTAATCTTCTCAAAATATACTTGCTCCTGATGGGGATTTAACCCTTCAGATATAGCAGCTAAAGTCCATACTTTGCTGGTGTACATGGATTCCATCTCAGATTGCTAAGCATCCAGCCATTCTTACAGAGTCCCTACTCTCGATGGCCTGCTCGAAACTAGTTGGGTCATCATCTCATGATGCAATCCTTGCTCCCACTGTCATCGAGAAACCGAGGTATCTCTCAGGCGGATGAGGAACCCTACTAGATCGGCGGAGAGGCTGAGGTTCGTCGGGAACTATAGAATCTTATGGTTCTGTCAAATCATCAACTGCAGTTTTGTATAGCTAGAACCTTTCCAGTTCTACAGAACTGATACTGCCTCGATCTTGTCCGGATTTTGCTTTAAACATAGGCCGGACAACCCCAAATCTTAACTCGCTTAAGAGATGGGTTCTTCCCATACCATATCTTATATGGAGTGGTAGGCAGTGATTTGATTCAAACCTAATTCAATAGGTATGCAGCTTCTCAAGTGCATAACCCCAAAAGGAAATAGGTAACTCAGTAATACTCATCATAGAGCACACCATATCTAATATTGTGCAATTGCTCCGCCCTGATACACTATTGTGCTGTGGTGTATTCAGAGGAGTAACACTGAGAGAAAATCTCATTCTCCTTTAGAATAGTCCAGGAATTCTATGCACAAGTATTCTCCTCCCTGATCTTATCATAGGACATAATACTTATACCCGTATTTTGGTTCTCTAATTCTAACTTATATTCTGTGAATATCTCAAAAGGTTCGGACTTATGTTTCAACAGGAATGTATGACTGAATCTTGAGAGATTATCAGAGAATATAATGAAGTATAAAGAACCAGTCCTGGCATGTGTAGACAGGAGACCTTACATACATCATCATGCATCAGTCCCAAGAGTTCTTAACTCTTTCTCTATTTCCAATAAACAGAGCTATGGTCATATTATCTTTGTGACATGACTGGCAAGTTTCACAAGATGTAAATTCAAACTGATTTAAATATACATCTAAATGTAACTTCAGCCAGTCGGGTCGCATTGATATGACCTAGTCTACAATGCCTCAAGAAGAATTTGTTCATTTCTGAACTCTTCCTCTTGTGTGTGTTCAGTATACTAGGAACTGTAGTTTGATTTAGAACGTTAATGCTTTTAGATAGCGTTCCTGAACCGATCAACTTTTGATATAGGAAATGTTCAAAACATTATCCATCAATACAAAATTATATCCTTTCTTTACTAATAAAGAGACAGATATGATTTTGTATATCAGGTTCGGTATCTAATAGCATTTGTTCAGAATCAATGTATTCGTAATACAGGGTGACAGTGACCAACAGACTTGGCTGCAACACTTGCCCCGTTTTCTGCCTCATGAAACTTATCACCCGTTCTCAGTTTATCTACCCTCTTGAAGCCCTATGTAACAGATTACATATCTGGGATCCTGATCCGGTATCATATACCCAGGAGGCAGAGGATACTGAGAAACAGTTCTTTATAATGAACACACCCGAAGGAGATGCATCATATGCACTTTCTTCGTTTGGGCGGCATAGGAATTCTGGTATTCCCCAATTTCCTGCTCTGTCTTGTAACAATTATAAGTTGGAGCGGGACCAACGTTCCCCAGCTCAGTATAACAAGCGGGTTCGGTCAATACATCCATATTATTATCTTGATTAAGGCGTGATATGGTCGCTACCAGGAGAGAGAGAGAAGAAGACACTCAGCGTGCGCTCTTGCAAGATTAGATTGGTTATATATTTTATCTAATCAGGATGGCTCCCACTGTTTTTATCAAATCCTCCTTCAAACCATAAAAGGAAAGACTAGCCGGGATTAATTACACGCTACAAGTTCGCCAATCTTTCAGCCAGGCCAGTGTCGGTACTTTGAGGGAGGTTCCCCGTGCTTTCGCACGGACCTGATTACTGTAAACCTCGTTTTCCTAGAGGCGTAACCCCGTTGACACCTTTCTAGACACCTACTTGATCGGCTAATTGTAAAGTGCAAAACTCTCCCAGGAGTAACAATTACTCGCAGTGGGTATCGGGATCCAACTATCACATAGAAGGTATGCAATCTCATTGCAAGTTTCAACACTTGAAACTCCCGATAAAGGTTTTTACCCCTAGCACCTATGACCTTAACTATGGTCAACAAATCATAAGTACTAGTCAAGTTCTACCCATCATTTCGTGATTAATTAGACCCACCCACATGACCCTTAACTAAGGTCAACAAAGTCACGCGACTGTCCAAACTAATCGCATCATATGCGGTGTAGGAAGACATCACTTAGCTACCGTACACTGTGCCTTGACTATGGTCAGCAAACACAGCACGAATACTAAGTACTCTATTTCCTAAAATGACGGAGGGTTGCGAATGTTTTTGTGAAAACCTTTAACGCTTTGAACTTGATGTCGTTGCGGAATCAAATGGTTTTTAAATGGAATGTTTTCGAGGCTTTTCTAGTTTTGCTAAAGGGGTCACTCCCGGTGAAGGGATCGTCGGCCCTTTCCTCGTCGAATGAGGTGCGGGATATATCATATATATCACTGTACAAAGAGGAAACTATAGAAGCGATCAAAGACAAACCGAGGGTTGTAGCATCTGCCAGTTATTGCTAAAGGAGTCACTCCCGGTGAAGGGATCTCGGTCCTTTCCTCATCGAATAAGGTGCAGGATGTTCTATAATGAACACCGTGATGCAAAGCAAGAACTGTAGCTACCTGTTTTATTTTGAAATTCGATTCCACAACATCAATTAGGTTTATTTTCTTTCATTAATCTCATTAATGAATATCCCATCATTTAAGTCCACCTAATAAATATAACGTACGCTTATGCCTTCCGCATTCGCCTCGATGTCCCGTCTGCACCGTTAGGTTAGGTAACTAACGCCGGAGCGAGGCAGGGCTAGCGCGGGTGTAAAACATAAGCAACGTCTATATAATATATCATATATACTATATTTAATACCTGTCACAGAACATCACATGATCACAGATAAATCACAGCAGAAGAAACATATGAAATATTGGATATACTAGGACGTCCGTGTTTTCAATACGAGCCAGTATAAAACACGGATTCCACGGTCGTGATGAATAGCCAATCCCACACCCCTAGACCCCTACGAGAGCGGCAAGCAACCCTACCAATTCTAGGGTTAGGAGACCTGGACTCGACTCCTCGAGTTGGTCTCCCACTGGACCCCAGAACCCGATTACTTGTGCTCCCCTCCTTGGGTCTATCCTAGTGCAGAAAAGTAAATAATATACATCAACGGTGACAACTTCCGCAACCTGGATGTGCCCCAATAAAAGAATATTACATACAAGTTTTTACATGAATAAAAATGAAAATCACTCATCTCACATAAAAAACCCCCGGCTATTCAAACACGACGATCCAATATAACATATCCAGCAACACATAACATCAGATGTCATCAACGTAAGTAAATATGCGCATCCCAATTGTCGTTGACATATAGCAACGAAACCGGCGATATCACATATTACACTTACGGTCACAGAAAAAAAAATGTAAAACTACAACAGTTGGAATCCGCAACCTCCTCAGACATCGCATGCCTGACCAAATGAAATACTTAGACATCGCATGCCTAACAATTATAAACCCCGCATTTTAGTCTCATTATCGAAAACTCTTTTCAATATCAAGTCGGGCAATTCAACAAGATTCCCGACATCCTGATCGAATGCTCGTCGTAAACTTTAGTAGGCGGCCGCACCCCCGATGCCGTCGACGAAGTGCACCAAGGTAGAACACCGCTGCCGCGAGCACCCGAACGGATGCTTTCGGCGACGGGGTTCTCCTGCAGTCACTTGGTCGGGGCTATGGAGTGAGGCTGTCTATTAAGTTTACCGGTGAGTATCCGCGTTCACAACGTGATTGCAACGGACTTTTGATCACATCAAAATTCCGTGGCAACCGATCAAGTGAGACTAAAGTGCTATGTTTATAACATTCATTCAGTTATCTCATAACTTCTTGTGAATTCCAATTATTGTATCCCATTCCAGATAATTAGAAAATGTTAAACTTTCCGATTGAACATTCGAACACCCAAGTTTTCCCGATACAGATCAACACATGAAATAAGTCTAACAACATTCAGTTCGTGCCTCAGTACCGACGGTCCAGCCGTAGAAGGGTCAAGCCAACGCCTCACATGTGGCACGCCGTACTGCCCCAAACCCGAAGGTTCAAAGGGCAGTTCAAGACAGTCACATAATCGAGTTAAGGTTTGTTGTCTTCTAGAGGGACCATCGCGTTACTTGCACTACTTAGAACGTCGTTAAACTACGGAAAAATCCAACACATGGAAATTTCCCGACAGGGGAAAAATTGGGTATTTATATCCGGTCGAACTTTTTAACATATTCTAAAATTATCCGGAAAGCCAAATAGACAAAATTTGATACCCCGATCGAAACACCGAATCCCCAAAACAACTCCAGAAAATTCAACTCTAGAATAAGTTTTAAAAATACCCAGAAAATCCAGCATAAAATAATAGGAGTTACTGTGCAAACAGTGTACGATGACGTCATCATTCCGCCGCGGAACCGCCGCATAAGGCAGGCTTATGCCGCGGTTCCGCCGCGGTTTGTACTGTTCATCGAAAAATTTTGCATCATAATTCTTATTTTTCCCTGCTGAATTTTTTGGAAATTTTTAATTTGAAAAAATCCACGTTTTCAGAAAACGTCCAGAGAGCATTTTCCGGTTGGGGTTTCGGGTCGTTCGGACTTCAAAATCCGTCTAGACTTCGCCTAAGGCTCTAGCTAGGCTCTGATACCACTGTAGGGTTCCTAGGCACACTAGTGAGGTCTCACAAGGCATCGATCATGCCAAATTAAAATGTTAACGGTGCCGAGAAACCCGACTACGGATCGTCGGCTAGAAGTTTAGGCGAAAAAGCTAACTAGTTAACACTTAACTAAGAGATACGGAAATACAACCTTTGTAGATCCGGTCGTCCACCTCCACGGCTCCGAGATGAGGTCCTCTCCACTGTCCAAATCAAATCCGGGCTCTAGCGTCGGCTTCATCGGAGAATGGACGGGCTAGGTCGTCGACGACGTGCCGAAGATGATCTACGTCGAAGCATCACTAGATCGAGCTCCACCTTCACCAAGTCTTGAAAACTTGTGAAGGAAACACACTCTACTACTTGGCAAGAGGTAGAGGATGGAGAAATAGGAAGTGGGTAGACTTTAGTTTTGGATTTCTCACTCAAATTCATCACTTGCCATTGATGGAAGCAAGCTTTCTTCACTTGAAGAAATGAAGAAGAAGAAGAATATTATGATAAGATTAATTAGAAAAGAAAATAAAAACCATCATTATCATAATTGTAACTATGGTTATGTGTAGAGAATTGACCAAGGTTAAAGGAATGGTTAGGGTTAAGGTTTCATGAAGCTTCCACTAAACAACAAAAAAAGCCACCATTCTTTTCTCCTTTTTCCATCTATTTTCCAAAATGAATAAATAGATAAATAAATGAGAAAAGGATATAAAACCCTAATCATAAGTTTAACCATGGTTTAATTCTTTACACTTAACCAAGTAAACATGTATCATCAAACATGATACAATAAAATGCACAAAAAGTATATCACATATACAACTTGTACATCCAAGTGAGAAAATCCTTCTAAAGTGAACCGATACTAGTTAATGCAAAGTAATATATCAAATATATATATAATTATACATTAAATCATTAAATTAACACTTGATTTAATGATCCGGTCATATCGCATATAACCGACTAATATCAACAGCAACATCTGATCGAATCAACACTTGATCCGATAACCCGGCTATATCGCATATAACCGATCAATGTCACAAATCGCGAGAATCAAATACAGTATCACATACTGGTATCATTCTCGGTCCCGTACATATCTCATATGCGCTCCTATTACGTTTCGCTTGAGCCAGGAAACCTCTGTGTAGGACTCTAAAGACTCGTCAATACGCCGGCAGCGGATGATGATCATATCAAGCATCCACAAGCCGCAAGCGGTCTGCTAAACGTAACGGCCACCCGGGTATTGAGCGATCTGAAGATCGACGAGCAAGCCCGCTCACACTCCAGTGAATCCAACCAGTAACACTACCGTACAGTCCGGTCTGATCGTCTGATATGTCGCATATCTCGCCTAGGGGTGGTAAACGTCAGACCCCAATAGCTCGATAAGTCATGCCGACGTGAGGTCCATAACATTCGTGAAACTACTGATAACTCTTACCAGTACATCACAGCAACCCTGGCCAGGGATTTCCTATTATGGCCAGTCGAGCATAGCACAACATCAACCCCCAATACCGGGAGAGACGAATCCCCTCCTATCGCTCATTGCCTCCATGTGAATCGGGACTGTACCCAAAAACCACCTGTTTGCACGACTCAGTAGAGCCGCGGTAGGGTGGAAATCAAAGCACAGTGGGAGACACACAAGACTCTATGACGATCTCGGGTCAACAGACTAAGCTGTACCAGTGTCACCAGAGAACTGCCATCTGACGTGAGGTATAATACCATCTGGGAGTTCTCGGCGAGTCCGTTCAGTGTACCCAGTCTCCACTGAGCACCCGTATACCATCTCTGATGTCAAACACCAATGGATATGGGATCATCCATCGCCCATCACATGGGTCGAGAAGATATACGCTAGTCTACTCTGGAATATCGATGCCCCATCTCGATATTCCCACGACTAGGAACAATGAAGGATGTTCTCATTGACTACCCAGGCCCCACTAGTATGATCTGCATCATAGTCCTGGAAGTCGAGTACACATCCTAAGGGCTTTATCAACATGTAATCAGAGAGACAGAATGTATACATGTTAAGATAAAGAGCAACCAGATAGCGTACTATCATGTCGAGCAAGAAAGTCCTTCCTATATATGTCCCAGCATCCACTACAATATACATCCAATGTACAGTAATGGCCTCTAGGGCATACATATAACTAACATGTTCTGGGCTACACTCCGACACGACTTGTACCGCTATTAGGGGACTGACGTTCATCGCCCCCCTAGGCCCGCCATGCGATGTATGAGACGAACAGACCGGACTGTACGGAGACTGTCACATACAGGCTCAGTAGGAGTGCAGATAGGGTTCACCTCGTCAGTCTTCTTATCGACATCTACCTGGGGACCGTTACGTACAGCTAGTGCCGCTTGCGGTCTGTGGTTAAACCCACTGCCAGCGTAGTGTCAAGTCTTTAGAGTCCCACACAGAGAGCTATTCGCCTTTAGGCAAAATGAGTAGAGGTCGCATGGTTTTGCGACAGGGTTCGTTCACATCCGCGCACTTGTGCACGTTTGCTGTCCGGACAGTTTATACTAGCGGGCTTTGGTTTAAGCCGGATCCTAGTATATGATTTGAGATTGGTTTTTTCTCAGTGTATTCGTGTTCCTCGGATCACGAATGCGGGTGCGTATGCACAGTTGCTTAAGATTGAGGGAGAGGACCTTGTTTAGGGTTAATGGCTATTGTCATTTTATTAACCCTATTGCTTTTGTGTGTATTATAGTTAATTGATAATTAGCTTAATAATTGTGCATGGTTGTTGTTGTTGACCATTTGACTTCATTGACTTGTTGACCTTGTTGACAACTTGACCATAATCATTTCATTTGGAAGATGCTCTTTGATCCTTGCAATTTGCATTAATATTGAAATGATAATGGTCATGTCTTGATTAAACCATGACAATTTTTTAGCTAATTATTGAATTAAAATAATGCACACATATTAGTGAGAATGGCTCACTAATAATTCATTCTCTCATATCATTTCTCTCTCTTGCTCATCCTCTCCCTCAAGCTCTCTCCCTCTCATGTGTTGAGAAACAAAAAGCTTGAGAAAAACCCTCACTTGATCTTCTCTACTCTCTTCTAGGGTTCAAGTCTTAGCATTTCTTGCACTCTAGTTACTCCTAGTTTGGAGTTGAAGCTAAAGGTCGAGGCTTTCGGGTGGATCCTTCTTTGACGGGAGAAGACAAGCAAGGTGACCTCTTTCTACCATTCCAAGGAGCAAGGAGAGAAGGACTTTGAGCTCAAGGTATAACCTTTCCATGACTTAGCTAGTTACTAGTTAGGGTTAGCTTGTTTTTGTTTAGCAAAGATCCTTAAAGCTTGGTCCATGTTGCCTATAGTTGATAAAAATCCTATTTTTATTATGTTTTCCGCCTCCCCGTAAGCACCGGGGTGGGCAACGTGGACTTACAGAAGCAAGTTCTCTTAATCACTACTATCAACTGAATACCATTGACAAGTATCTACATCTTCGATCACTTTGAGGAATCCCGATACTTGCTACACCTGGTTCTCTACTCTATTCAAATACCTGTAACTTCTCAAAATTCGGACCGTGTGTTTCCACGAAACACTTGTCTAAAAACTAAAGAAGTCATAAGTAAACCGAATATAGTGCGAGGACCAACCCCTCTGTCCTGATGGACCCTGGACAACATACAATACTCTGTATAAGTCCCTTGAGTCTGATAATTCATTCAATGTCAGTCGTAGGTTGAAAACTGTACTTATGGCTAAGAAGAATTACACCACTGTTTAATGCTCCTTACCTAACCATCCACTGATAAAGGTAAATGTCGTAGACATAATTTCAAAAAGGAATATCTCACTCTATGAAAATAGACGTACAGATATATCAATTCGAAATTGGTGCATAACAGCGGATATTCAAAACCAAATACTTGCCGACTGGCAAACAACCCAGGTGACTTCCTCAAATATCACCGATTACAACGAATCCCGATATAATGAGGATGATCACCCAATTCCCAATAACTTACTCCCACTCATCATCTGTAAAACCATACAGATGTGAGAATCGTACCTGGTAAATACATACCCTGGAGTAAGGACTAATTGGGAAATCAGTTTTCTTTTAACAGTACACAGTGAAACTGAAACATTGAAATGTTTCGATGGGGTATCCCGGTATTCCTAGTAATGCCTCTTCCATATTCACGACTGCAACCGTATAATTCTTTGCCACCTCTCCAAATCCCTTTATATGTCTTTAGTCATTACCTTCTGCACACCCCTTTAGGCCAAATGGTTTTCTTCCTTCCCTACCGTTCGGCACCAGCCTATGGTTTGGAAGAAGACTATCCAATAAGCATAATGGGTGTACTGTCCTAATCCTAGGAGCACTCGCAATGAGAGAGAAGGTGAAGATAAAAGACACCTGAATAAACCTTATTCCTATTTCTCCTGAACCAGAATCCATCCCCGAACTGGAACAAGTTCCTTTCGAGTTCGTATATAACCATACGATGGAGTATCCATTAAACTGTGGATCTTCGTAGTGATACGAAGTGTCCTGGAGAAATACAAAGGTGATTTAGGATTGGCGAAGAAATACTTGGTTTGGTCATGAATATCAGTCACAATTTACTTTGCCCTCTCACTAATCCCTTGATATGTCTTTACTTAATACCTTCTGTACACCACTGTTAGGCTAATTGGTTTTCTTCATTCCCTACCGGTCGGCACCTGCCTATGGTTTGGAAGAAGACTATCCAATTTGCGTAATAGGTGTACTATCTCCTAAACCACGGAGTACTCGCATCCTGAGAGAAGGTAAAAGGAAAAGACAACTGAATAATCCTATCCGTTTTCTCCAGAACCTGAAACCATCCTCGAATAAATTCCTTCGAGTTCGTATATAACCATACGATGCTTTTGTCCAATGGAAGTGGACGTTCGTAGTAATACGGGGTGTCCTGGAGAAAAAGGGTAAAAGTAGGAGTGGCAATGAGGTTTGCAACTCTGACAATCCAAAAGCCAGTGTTTAAGAAGGTTCGGTTAATTTTGGTCTCTGAGTCATAGTCTTAGGGTCGGGTCAATGGTCGCTGCCAGAGAGAGAGAAAAGAAACACTCAGCGTGCACTCTAACCTAGATCAGAATGGTTACCAATTTATCTAATCTGGAAACCTCCCACTGTAACGTCAAATTCTCCTCTAAACCTGAAAGAAGAATTAGTCGGGATCACCCGAGGAGTAAACCAACTCATCAGTGAGAATCGGGATCCAACTATCATCGCATGATAACGTGACGGAATCCGCTCATGCTATCACACTCCAGAAGGTATGCGCATATCTGGCAAGTTTCAGTTCTTTTGAAACTCCCGATGTGATTTTTACCCCATGCTCTTATGACCTTGGCGTGAGATCAAAATATCATAAGTCACATGTCAAGTTCTACCCATCATTATCCAGGTTAATTTGAATCCACCCGTACATACCCTTGACGTAGGCCAAAATAGTAGTACGACTGTCCCAAACCAACGCATCTATCTATGCAACAGATAAATACCCGGCAGCTACCAAACACTATGCCTTGGCGTGAGGTCAAAATACATAGCTTGAATACTACCGAATATTTAACTGAAATGATGGAGGGCTACGAATGGTTTCTGGCGAAAACCTTTAACGTAATGAACTTGATATCGTTGAAGGAACGGATAGCTTTTAAAAATATAGTGACGAAAACCTTTGCTAAAGAGGTCACTCCCGGTAAGGGATCTCGGCTCTTTCCCCGTAGAATGAGGTGCAGGATATTCCAACTGAATACCACGATGCAAAGCAAAAGTAATCGGCTATAGTGAAGTTATTGCGCTGACGCAAACTTTTGTCCAAGGGGTCATTCCCGGTGAAGGGATCTCGGCCCTTGCCTCGTCGACTGAAGAGCAGGATATTCCAACTGAATACCACGATGCAAAACAAAAGTGAACATCCTTGCAATAACAGCTTTTTGAAAAGTGTTCCAACAACATCAGATTAGGTTTGTTTTTAACTTGCATTGATCCGAATCAACGCAGTCCCATCAATTGATCACACCACAAAGAATGAAAATATACTGATGTACGTATATGCCATCCGCATTCGCCACTGGGTCCCGTCATTACCCGTTAGGTAAGCTAACTAACGACAGAGCGGGGACTGGACTAGCGCGGATGCAAAACATATACAACATCTACTAATATATATTATATTCACTCAAGGCGTGATAAAAAATGCAACATCACAAAAATGTACAGCATCACAGAATAATACAGATATCTGGGATCCCCGGGTTTCACAGAGCCGCTGAAACCCGACGTTCCCCTGGTCGTGTAGATAGCCTGTGCAATGAAATCCTAGACCCCTACGGGCGTGGCAAGTTACCCGCCAAAACCTGAAGCGAGGCAGCCCACTTCAGCAACGTGAATGGACCACCCAGCACTTCACGGAATCCGGTAACTTGGGCACCCCTCCTGGGTCAACCTGTACCCCCTACGAGTGCGTCGAATAGCCCGCCAATTCTAGAGTAAAGCCCCCTCCGTCTCATTGCCATGATATGCGGGCTTGTTGCCCTCTAGAACCCGGCTATCCGTGCACCCCTCCGCGGGGTAATCCTAGTACAGAAAGTAAAATATACATACAACGGGTACATCGACCGCAACCTGGTCGTGCCCCAAAATAATAATACAAACAGGCAGTGACGGCAGTCCACATGTCGGACGCTCGCCCCGCAATATCAAATGTACATAATACAACCACAACTGTACTAGCATTGCATCCAGGCTATCCCCACGACCGATCCGCAACATCACAGCAAAATCACAAAACATCAACGTGAAAGTCACGTTCGCAAATCCGTCTAACCGGGCTATAGCAGTTAGACAGGATTTACCGATCGAGTGACATTCACGGTCGCAGATATAATGTAAATACTGTGAAATAATGTGTTTAAAATATCAGATCGATCAAATTTTAACATGTGGGCCCCAAGTACTACTGTAGCACATCAAGAAATTCTGGGCCCAAAATTAATATTCCAAAAATCCTACAATGAACCCAGAAAGCAACTGCAGAAATTTGACGCAGTGATCAAACTATAGTGCGGCGGAACCGCGGCCTAAAGGGGGGTTTGGCAGCGGTTCCGCGCTCCTATAGTCGACTCACTGTGTCGAATTTCTACAGAACTCTTAGAACTTCCAGTACATCACTTTTCTACATCCTGAAAAAAATTTCGAGCCAGAAAAAAATCAACATAAAACTGATGCGAAGAAAACGCGGATTTTGGAATTTTGGTCGATCGGAAATGTAAACACATTAAACAAAGCTAGACTAAGTTAATGGTGCGGCTCTGATACCACTGTAAGTGCACGGCGGCGCCCCGGCCGTCAATCCGACGGCCAAATGCGGAAGCGGTGATAAACTTTAATTTTTGCAAACAAGCAAACCGGCACCACCGCGCACTAAACACCCGGATCGAACCATTAACTAGTCCTAGCTAACTACAAGATAGGGAAGAGAGATATACCGACAGATCCGAGTCCTCCGGTCTTCTCGTCGTCGTCCCGATCTCCCGCGGAATGTCCTGCCTCCACCTCGTCGCCGGAAGTGCACCACATCGCCTACATCTTTTACGGGCTCCCACCTCTATGCCGAGGTAACTCGGGGACGAAGCTGGCTAGTCGACGTGCCCAAGATATGCTGTAGAATATGGTGTAGAACTTGTGTCTCATTTTGGGGTTGTAGGAATTCCCTTTTTGGTGGAGGGATGAACTATGGAGTTTGGAGATGAAACTTGTGGGAATTTTGCCAACATGAAATGAACCAAAATCCCACCCTCAAAATTGGGCAGCCCACTCCCAATATGGCCGGCCAAAAGAATGAGCAAGAGAGTGAGAGAGTGGAGTGTGTAGCAAAGAATGAGAGAGCCATCCTATAATCCAAGGGAGAGAGAGAGAAAGCTATCATGCAAAGAACCATCATCACAACAATTCCAATACTCAATCCTATCATCATGTCCCTCCATCATCAAACAAAAGTCAAGCCATGATGAGGTTATGAAGTCAAGAAAGTCAAGCAATGATGGTGCAAGTATCATGATACAACAAAATGCAAAGACCCCCTCCACAAATGCTTAATTGCACAAATGCAAATAAGCCCTCCTCCACTAATCTTCGGCCAATGAAGGATACAAAGAAATATGGCCGAAACGGAAAGCAAACTGGCAACTCCAGAAAACTGGTCCCATAAAAAATTACAGGAAAACCCCGATATTGTGTATACACACCCGCATCTGTATTCCGACCGAAATACAAATGCAATGAGATAAAATCTACACTGTACTATACTAGGATCCGGCTTAAACCAAATCCGTCTAGTAATATCCGCTCGATCCTGATCCGTGCAATACCACACGTATCTGATCGAACCTTGCCATATATCCATACGACCTATAGTACAAACCGTTCGATCCTGATCCGTGCAATACCGCACGTATCTGATCGAATCTTGCCATATCTCCATACGGCCTCTAGTACAAACTGTCCGATCCTGATCCGTGCAATACCGCACGTATCTGATCGGACCTTGCCATATCTCCATACGGCCTTTACAGCTTTTCGCCCGAAAGCTTAAGTAACTGAATGTGGGGGACTCTAAAGACTCATCAACACCTTGGTTGTGGAGTTAACCACTAGCACGTTAGAGGTATAAGCCAATACATAACGGGCTACCAGGTATTGACCAAAAGGGACGTCTGTGAGCGAACTCAGCCTGACACCCTACTGAGCCTGTCAGTGACAATATCCGTACAGTCCGGTCCGTTCGTCTATGAGCATCGCATGGCGGGCCTAGGTGGTTGGTAAAAGTCAGACCCCCAAAAGCGGTACAAGTCGTGTCGGAGTGTAGCCCAGAACACCCTGAGATACTACTGGAATACCTACCAGTAAATCTCCTGCCTCGGCCGAGGGCTTTGTGTAGTGGCTCTCCTAGACACAGCGCGACCTCACCCCCAATACCGGGAGAGACGAACCCCTGAAGATACGCTCACTGCCTCCATGTGGCTCGGGACTGTACCCAACTAAAACCTGTTTGCACGTCTCCTTTGAGCGTGGTAAGGTAGTAATCAAAGTACAGTGGGAACTCACACGAGACAAATGACGATCCTCAGGTCGATGAACTAACCTGTACACATGTCACCTGGGAACTGCTATCTGACGTCTGGTATAAGACCAACTAGCATGTTCCCGGCGAGTCCTGTCCGGTGTACTCATAACCCAATGAGCACCTCTATACATCTTAGGTGATCCAACTGACACCAATGGCTTGTGAGACCGGCCACCGCCCCTCGTCGGGGTCTCGACTGTATACACTAGTCTACTCTGGAGTATCGATGCCCTGTCTCGAAACTCGCACGACTAGGGACCTTTTAAGGATGGGCTTATAGACCCCAGCTCCCACTTATATGATCACCCTCATACTGCTGGTGGTCAAGCAAGAATCCTAGGGGCTCTATCAACGTGTAATAGCGACCTGTCAGGTCACCTAAGCAGTACACGATGATAAAGATAAACCAGATAGCATACTATCATCTCGAGTAAGACTGTCCTACCGGGACAGGTCCTCCCTGTTGGAAATAGTGCCCTCAGAGTCAATTATTGGATCACAGGCACGTGATTGCAATGATTGAGGGAGGACCTGTCCCAATAGGACAGTCTTACTCGAGATGATAGTATGCTATCTGGTTTACCTTTATCATCGTGTACTGCTTTAGGTGACCTTACAGGTCGCTATTACACGATGATAGAGCCCCTAGGATTCTTGCTTGACCACCAGCAGTATGAGGGCGATCATATACGTGGGAGCTGGCAGTCTATAAGCATATCCTTAAATGGTCCCTAGTCATGAGAGTTTCGAGAAAGGGCATCGATACTCCAGAGTAGACTAGTGAATACAGTCGAGACCCCGACGAGGGGCGGTGGCCGGTCTCACAAGCCATTGGTGTCAGTTGGATCACCTAAGATGTATACTGGTCCTCATTGGGTTATGAGTACACCGGACAGGACTCGCCGGGAACATGCTAGTTGGTCATATACCAGACGTCAGATGGCAGTTCCCTGGTGACATGTGTACAGGTTAGTTCATCGACCTGGGGATCGTCATTTGTCTAGTGTGAGTTCCCACTGTACTTTGATTACTATCCTACCACGGCTCAAAGGAGTCGTGCAAACAGCTTTTAGTTGGGTACAGTCCCGAGCCACATAGAGGCAGTGAGCGTATCTTCAGGGGTTCGTCTCTCCCGGTATTGGGGGTGAGGTCGCGCTGTGTCTAGGAGAGCCATTACACGAAGCCCTCGGCCGAGGCAAGGAGATTTACTGGTAGGTATTCCAGTAGTATCTCAGGGTGTTCTGGGCTACACTCCGACACGACTTGTACCGCTTTTGGGGGTCTGACTTTTACCAACCCCCTTGGCCCGCCATGCGATACTCATAGACGAATGGACCGGACTGTACGGATATTGTCACTGACAGGCTCAGTAGGGTGTCAGGCTGAGTTCGCTCACAGACGTCCCTTTTTGTCAATACCTGGTAGCCCGTTACGTATTGGCTTATACCTCTGACGTGCTAGTGGTTAAATCCACAACCAAGGTGTTGATGAGTCTTTAGAGTCCCCCACATTCAGTTACTTAAGCTTTCGGGCGAAAAGTTGTAGAGGCCGTATGGAGATATGGAAAGGTCCGATCAGATACGTGCGGTATTGCACGGATCAGGATCGGACAGTTTGTACTAGAGGCCGTATGGATATATGGCAGGGTTCGATCAGATACGTGTGGTATTGCACGGATCAGGATCGAACGGATATTACTAGCCGGCTTTGGTTTAAGCCGGATCCTAGTATAGTACAGTGTAGACTTTGTCTCATTGCATTTGTATTTCGGTCGGAATACAAATGCGGGTGTGTATGCACAGTATCGGGGTTTTCCTATAATTTATTACGGGACCAGTTTTCTGGAGTTGCCAGTTTGCTTTCCGTTTCGGCCGATTTCCTTTGTATCGTTCGTTGGCCGAAGATTGGTGGAGGAGGGCTTATTTGCATTGTTGCAAATAAGCATTTGTGGAGGGTGGTCTTTGCTTTTTGTTGCATAATGATGGTGCACCATCCATTGACCTTGACTTCTTGACTTCTTCATGATGGCTTGACTTTTTGAAGTCATCATGCTTGATGATGGGTTATGATATGGTTGTGGAGTGTTGGTTTTAGATTGTTATCATGCTTGTGCATGATAGTTTTTTCCTTCTCTCTCTTGCATTATGAGGTTGATTATCTTTTGATACACTCACTCACTCTCATTCTCTCCACCACCATTTACATGGCCGGCCACTATGAGGGAGGGGGCTGTCCAAATTTCTTGGGGTGGGATTTTTGTTCTTCTAGCTTTGTAAAATCCCACATGTTTCATCTCCACAAGCTCATATCATTTCCTCCACCAATAAGGCAATTCCACAACCCCAAATGAGACTTGCTCACTAGACATTCTACAGCAAACCTTGGGCACGTCGACTAGCCAGCTTCGTGCCCGAGTTGCCTCGGCATTAAGGTGGGAGCCCGTAAAAGATGTTGGCGATGTGGTGCACTTCCGGCGACGAGTTGGAGACAGGACATTCCGCAGGAGATCAGGACGACGACGAGAAGACCGGAGGACTCGGATCAGTCGGTATATCTCTCTTCCCCATCTTGTAGTTAGCTAGGACTAGTTAATGGTTCGATCCGGGTGTTTAGTGCACGGTGGTGCCGGTTTGCTAGTTTGCAAAATTAAAGTTTATCACCGCTTCCGCATTTGGCCGTCGGATTGACGGCCGGGGCGCCGCCGTACACTTACAGTGGTATCAGAGCCTCGCCATTAGCTTAGTCTAGCTTTGTTTAATGTGTTTGCATTTCCGATCGACCAAAATTCCAAAATCCGCATTTTTGTTCACATCAGTTTTCTGTTGAAATTTTTTGGAGTCGAAATTTTTTTCAGGTTCCAGAAAAGTGATGTACTGGAAAATATAAGGCTACTGTAGAAATTCGACAGAGTGATTCCATAGTGGGAGCGCGGAACCGCGGCCAAACCCCCCTTTGGGCCGCGGTTCCGCCGCACTATGATCAGATCACTGTGTCATTTTTCTCCAGTTGCTTTCCGGGATAATAATAGGGGTTTTGGAATATTAATTTTGGGCCCATAATTTCTTGATGTGCTACAGTAGTACTTTGGGGCCCACTTGTTAAAATTTGATCGATCGGATATTTTAAACACATTATTTCACAGTATTTACATTATATCTGCGACCGTGAATGTCACTCGATCGGTAAATCTTGTCTAACTGCTATAGTCCGGTTAGACGGATTTGCGAACGTGACATTCACGTTGATGTTTTGTGATTTTGCTGTGATGTTGCGGATCGGTCCTGGGGGATAGCCTGGATGCAATGCTAGTACAGTTTTTGTTGTATTATATACATTTGATATTGCGGGGCGAGCGTCCGACATGTGGACTGCCGTCAATGCCTGTTTGTATTATTATTTTGGGGCACGGCCAGGTTGCGGTCGATGTACCCGTTGTATGTATATTTTACTTTCTGTACTAGGTTTACCCTACGGTGGGGTGCACGGATAGCCGGGTTCTAGAGGGCAACAAGCCCGCATCTCATGGCATTGGGACGGAGGGGGCTTCACTCTAGGATTGGCGGGCTATTCGCCGCACTCGTAGGGGGTACAGGTTGACCCAGGAGGGTGCCCAAGTTGCCAGATTCCGTGAAGTGCCGGGTGGTCCATTCACGTCGCTGAAGGGGACTGCCTCGCTTCAGGTTTTGGCGGGTAACTTGCCGCGCCCGTAGGGGTCTAGGATTTCATTGCACAGGCTATCCACACGACCAGGGGAACGTCGGGTTTCAGCGGCTCTGTGAAACCCGGGGATCCCAGATATCTGTATTGTTTCTGTGATGCTGTACATTTCTGTGATGTTGCATTTTATTCACGCCTTGAGCGAATATAATATATTGGTATATATATTAATAGATGTTGTATATGTTTTGCATCCGCACTAGTCCAGTCCCCGCTCTGTCGTTAGTTAGCTAACCTAACGGGTAATGACGGGACCCAGTGGCGAATGCGGATGGCATATACGTACGTCATATTATTTTCGTTCTTTGTGGTGTGATCAATTGATGGGACTGCGTTGATTCGGATCAATGCAAGTTAAAAACAAACCTAATCTGATGTTGTTGGAACACTTTTCAAAAAGCTGTTATTTGCAAGGACGTTCACTTTTGTTTAGCATCGTGGTATTCAGTTAGAATATCCTGCTCCTCAGTCGACGAGGCAAGGGCCGAGATCCCTTCACCGGGAGTGACCCCTTGGACAAAAGTTTGCGTCAGGGCAATGACTTCACTATAGCCGATTACTTTTACTTTGCATCATGGTATTCAGTTGGAATATCCTGCACCCCATTCTACGGGGAAAGAGCCGAGATCCCTTCACCGGGAGTGACCTCTTTAGCAAAGGTTTTCGTCACTATATTTTCAAAAGCTATCCGGTTCCTTCAACGATATCAAGTTCTTTACGTTAAAGGTTTTCGCCAGAAACCATTCGTAGCCCTCCGTCGTTTCAGACGGGTAGCACGTAGTATTCATGCTATGTTTGTTGGCCTTCGTCAAGGCATAGTGTATGGTAGCTGCTTGTTGCCTCTCTGCAGCATAGATAGATGCGTTGGTTTGGGACAGTCGTATAGCCTTGTTGGCCTTCGTCAAGGGCTTGTGCGGGTGGGTTCAAATCAACCTGGAGAATGACGGGTAGAACTTGACATGTGACTTATGATTTGTTGGCCTTCGTCAAGGTCATAAGAGCATGGGGCAAAAATCACATCGGGAGTTTCAAAAGAACTGAAACTTTCCAGATATGCGCATACCTTCTGAAGTGTGATGACGTGAGCGGATTCCGTCACGTTATCATGCGATGATAGTTGGATCCCGATTCCCACTGATGAGTTGGTATACTCCTCGGCTGATCCCGACTAATTCTTCTTTCAGGTTTGGAGGAGAATTTGAAGTACAGTGGGAGGTTTCCAGATTAGATAAATTGGTAACCATTCTGATCTAGGTTAGAGTGCACGCTGAGTGTTTCTTTTCTCTCTCTCTTTGGCAGCGACCATTGACCCGACCCTAAGACTATGACTCAGTTACCAAGTTGCCGAACCTTCTTAAACACTGGCTTTTGGATTGTCAGAGTTGCAGACCTCATTGCCACTCCTACTTTTACCCTTTTCTCCAGGACACCCCGTATTACTACGAACGTCCATTTCCATTGGACAAAACCATCGTATGGTTATATACGAACTCGAAGGAATTCGAGGATGGTTTCAGGTTCTGGAGGAAACGGATAGGACTATTCAGTTGTCTTTTCCTTTTACCTTCTCTCAGGTTGTGAGTACCCCTAAATTAGGGGATAGTACACCTATTACGCAAATTGGATAGTCTTCTTCCAAACCTTAGGCTGGTGCCGAACGGTGGGGAATGAAGAAAACCAATTAGCATAACGATGGTGTACAGAAGGTATTAAGTTAAGACAAAGCAAGGGATTAGTAAGAGGGCAAAGTAAATTGCAACAGATATTCACGACCATACCAAGTTTTTCGTTACCACTCCCACATCACCTTTGTATTTTTCCAGGACACTCCGTATCACTACGAAGATCCACAGTTTATTGGATACTCCATCGTATGGTTATATACGAACTCGAAAGGAACTTGTTACAGTTCGGGGATGGATTCTGGTTCAGGAGAAATAGGAATAAGGTTTATTCGGTTGTCTTATATCCTCACCTTCTCTCGCATTGCGAGTGTTCCTAGGATTGGGACAGTACACCCATTATGCTTATTGGATAGTCTTCTTCCAAACCATAGGCTGGTGTCGAACGGTAGGGAAGGAAGAAAACCATTTGGCCTAAAGGGGTGTGCAGAAGGTAATGACTAAAGACATATGAAGGGATTCGGAGAGGTGGCAAAGAATTACACGGTTATAGTTGTGAATCTGGATAATGGAAGAGGCATTACTAGGAATACCCGGATACCCCATCGAAACATTTCAATGTTTCAGTTTCACTGTGTAATGTTAAAGGAAAACTGATTTTCCAATTAGTCCTTACTCCAGGGTATGTATTTACCAGGTATGATTCTCACATCTGTATGGTTTTACAGATGATGAGTGGGAGTAGGATAGTGGGAATTAGGTGATCATCCTCATTATATCGGGATTCGTTGTGATCAGTGATATTTGAGGAAGTCACCTGGGTTGTTTGCCAGTCGGCAAGTATTTGGTTTTGAATATCCGCTGTCATGCACCAATTTCAAATTGATATATCTGTACGTCTATTTTCATAGAGTGAGATATGCCTTTTTGAAATTATGTCTATGACATTTACCTATATCAGTGGATGGTTAGGTAAGGAGCATTAAACAGCGGTGTAATTCTTCTTAACCATAAGTACAGTTTTCAACCTACGACACACAGTGAATGAGTTTTTAGACTCAAGGGACTTATACAGAGTATTGTATGTTGTCCAGGGTCCATCAGGACAGAGGGGTTGGCCCTCGTACTATATTCGGTTTACTTATGACTTCTCTAGTTTTTTGGCAGGTGTTTCGTGGAAACACAGGGTCCGAATTTTGAGAAGTTATAGGTATTTGAATAGAGTAGAGAACCAGGTGTAGCAAGTATCGGGATTCTTCAAAGTGATCGAAGATGTAGATACTTGTGAATGGTATTCAGTTGATAGTAATGGTAAAAAGATCTTGCTTCTCTTTCAGGTTACTCATGATTGGAAGCATTCCTAAGTTGAGTAACGCTGATCGTCCTCCTTCCATTTAGTCAACATGCACTGGAGACAGCTGCATGATTTGAATCTGGTTCAATTAAATCAGTGCCTCTGGTTCTATATTGGATATAGAACAGTTCATATCTTAACGATGTTAAGGTACGGGGAGTTGTCCGGCTTATGATTAAAACCAGACACTGGACAACTCAAGACACGTTTCTGTAATGGCTGTTTGTGGGTTGACCCAGACTATGACGAGGGATGACTTTCTACCATCTGGAAGATCAATAGCGATATTGTTCTAGACTCGCCACAGTTTTAATAAAAATGGATTTTTTCAGAAAACAGTAGTGGGTGTATGGTAGAACTGGAAGTGATTCCAGAACCACAAACGATTACTGAAGATTTGATAGGAACCTAAAGATTCAATCTGGATGACATTCCATTGGCCACTCCGCAGATAAGGTGGGTAACTTCAGGCACCCGAGAGGTACTCCGGTAGCCTCAAGGACGGTGACAAGGAAGTTCTTGTTTACCCACAATTGCCATTGCTGTTGTTCCAGGTTACGAGACCCGGCGGGAGGATGAGTATAGCGTCGTTCTAAACTAGCTTTAGAAGTGTACGTGTATATGACTCTGCCAGAGGGTTGTCGTAGTCAGTAGGAGCAGCGGAAGCATTGGTGGACAGGTAGCTTATGTCTATTTATAGACTAAAGCAGATATAGCGGAGATAGATCATCTATTTCTGATGTGAGAGTCATAGGTTTGACGTCATCAGAATAGGGGATGGATCTGTTGAGAAGGTAGTAGGGTGTGATGTCATGGTATTTGGATGACATACACAGAATACGAAAAGAAACTCCTATACTACGATCGGTTATACTTTGGTCATCACACAGTGGTTTCTCCACAAAGGAAATGGATTTTGTATCAGACATACTGGTTACTAGATCTATGGTTTTAGATCTAGATTTGGGTGGTTTCCCAATCAGGGTACTTAGACAGCATTCTAAGAGTATTTAGAATGGAAGACTCCTGGCACGGTGGTGTACCTGCAGGTGACGGAGTCACCCTCTCTAAAGGTGTCTTATAGACTAAAGGGGAGAGGGATGTGCATGATTGGCAGATCACTTGCTTAGGCAATTGAGTCAATCATGAGATGTCAAGTACCACACCAGATGTTGTTATTGCACTAGCTGCAATAAGTTGACATTGATCTAATCCTGGAGAAACAGTCAGAAGCAGTTTTAGAACATAAGTGGATGTTCTAGGGATATGATAACGACAGCCTCATTCGGGAGACAGTTATCATTCCAGGCTTCCAAGGTGACATGGACGACAAGGAGGTTGTCAGAGTTATAGTTTTCCTTCTAATGAGGGGCAGTATTTTGGACAGGTGGTCCAAGGCAATACTGAGGGTGGCATGGCGCAGGATACTGATTAAGTTCAGTTGACGATACAGTCTAAGAAGTTTGGATTTGGAGTTCATTTATGAGCTAGGTCCCATCAGATATCCAGACACATTCTAAGACAGGTATTGCTCATTTCGGAAGATGGGTTTCTCCGCGAACATGAGATATAGAGAGACATAGAAAGAAACATCAAAGCGGATCCACTCACTGAGGCTAATCCTCGAACGCAATAGTTTCGCAAACGAGCTTTGTGAGACTGACAAGTAGAGGAGTTGGATATTCGGTATCACACGGGCTGTGAGTATGCGACATCACAATAATTAGCCTTGAGTGCAAGTGGGAGATTGTTGGAAATAGTGCCCTCAGAGTCAAATATTGGAACACAGGCACGTGATTGCAATGATTGAGGGAGGACCTGTCCCAATAGGACAGTCTTACTCGAGATGATAGTATGCTATCTGGTTTACCTTTATCATCGTGTACTGCTTTAGGTGACCTTACAGGTCGCTATTACACGTTGATAGAGCCCCTAGGATTCTTGCTTGACCACCAGCAGTATGAGGGCGATCATATACGTGGGAGCTGGCAGTCTATAAGCATATCCTTAAATGGTCCCTAGTCGTGAGAGTTTCAAGACAGGGCATCGATACTCCAGAATAGACTAGTGTATACAGTCGAGACCCCGACGAGGGGCGGTGGCCGGTCTCACAAGCCATTGGTGTCAGTTGGATCACCTAAGATGTATACAGGTGCTCATTGGGTTATGAGTACACCGGACAGGACTCGCCGGGAACATGCTAGTTGGTCATATACCAGACGTCAGATGGCAGTTCCCTGGTGACATGTGTACAGGTTAGTTCATCGACCTGGGGATCGTCATTTGTCTCGTGTGAGTTCCCACTGTACTTTGATTACTACCCTACCACGGCTCAAAGGAGTCGTGCAAACAGGTTTTAGTTGGGTACAGTCCCAAGCCACATGGAGGCAGTGAGCGTATCTTCAGGGGTTCGTCTCTCCCGGTATTGGGGGTGAGGTCGCGCTGTGTCTAGGAGAGCCGTTACACGAAGCCCTCGGCCGAGGCAAGGAGATTTACTGGTAGGTATTCCAGTAGTATCTCAGGGTGTTCTGGGCTACACTCTGACACGACTTGTACCGCTTTTGGGGGTCTGACTTTTACCAACCCCCTAGGCCCACCATGCGATACTCATAGACGAACGGACCGGACTGTACGGATATTGTCACTGACAGGCTCAGTAGGGTGTCAGGCTGAGTTCGCTCACAGACGTCCCTTTTTGTCAATACCTGGTAGCCCGTTACGTATTGGGTTATACCTCTGACGTGCTAGTGGTTAAATCCATAACCAAGGTGTTGATGAGTCTTTAGAGTCCCCCACATTCAGTTTCTCAAGCTTTCGGGCGAAAAGCTGTAGAGGCCGTATGGAGATATGGCAAGGTCCGATCAGATACGTGCGGTATTGCACGGATCAGGATCGGACAGTTTGTACTAGAGGCCGTATGGATATATGGCAGGGTTCGATCAGATACGTGCGGTATTGCACGGATCAGGATCGAACGGATATTACTAGCCGGCTTTGGTTTAAGCCGGATCCTAGTATAGTACAGTGTAGACTTTGTCTCATTGCATTTGTATTTCGGTCGGAATACAAATGCGGGCGTGTATGCACAGTATCGGGGTTTTCCTGTAATTTATTACAGGACCAGTTTTCTGGAGTTGCCAGTTTGCTATCCGTTTCGGCCGATTTCCTTTGTATCGTTCGTTGGCCGAAGATTGGTGGAGGAGGGCTTATTTGCATTGTTGCAAATAAGCATTTATGGAGGGTGGTCTTTTCTTTTTGTTTCATCATGATGGTGCACCATCCATTGACCTTGACTTCTTGACTTCTTCATGATGGCTTGACTTTTTGAAGTCATCATGCTTGATGATGGGTTATGATATGGTTGTGGAGTGTTGGTTTTAGATTGTTATCATGCTTGTGCATGATAGTTTTTTCCCTCTCTCTCTTGCATTATGAGGTTGATTATCTTTTGATACACTCACTCACTCTCATTCTCTCCACCACTATTTACATGGCCGGCCAGTATGAGGGAGGGGGCTGTCCAAATTTCTTGGGGTGGGATTTTTGTTCTTCTAGCTTTGTAAAATCCCACATGTTTCATCTCCACAAGCTCATATCATTTCCTCCACCAATAAGGCAATTCCACAACCCCAAATGAGTCTTTCTCACTAGACATTCTACAGCAAACCTTGGGCACGTCGACTAGCCAGCTTCGTGCCCGAGTTGCCTCGGCATTGAGGTGGGAGCCCGTAAAAGATGTAGGCGATGTGGTGCACTTCCGGCGACGAGGTGGAGACAGGACATTCCGCAGGAGATCGGGACGATGACGAGAAGACCGGAGGACTCGGATCAGTCGGTATATCTCTCTTCCCCATCTTGTAGTTAGCTAGGACTAGTTAATGGTTCGATCCGGGTGTTTAGTGCGCGGTGGTGCCGGTTTGCTAGTTTGCAAAATTAAAGTTTATCACCGCTTCCGCATTTGGCCGTCGGATTGACGGCCGGGGCGCCGCCGTGCACTTACACTCCCTCAATCATTGCAATCACGTGCCGTGATCCAATAATTGACTCTAAGGGCACTATCTCCAGCACATTTAGCCTAAGGATGGTGTACCGAAGGTAACGACTAAAGACAAATAAAAGGATTTGGAGAGATGGCAAAGAAATATACGGTTATAGTCATGAATTGGATAATGGAAGAGGCATTACTATGAATACCAGGATATCCCTTCGAAACATTTTCATGTTTCAGTTTCACTATGCATTTTAAAGGAAAACTGTTTTCCCGATTAGATACTTACTCCAGGGTATGTATTTACCAGGTATGATTCTCACATCTGTATGGTTTTACAGATGATGAGTGGGAGTAAATTATTGGGAATTAGGTGATCATCCTCATTATATCGGAATTCGTTGTAATTGGTGATATTTGAGGAAATCGCCTTGGTTTTTGCCGTACGGCAAGTATTTAGTTTTGAGTATCCGTTGTTGTGCACCAATTTCAAACTGATATATCTGTACGTTTATTTTTTTAAAATGAGATATAACTTTTGAAATTATCTCCATGACATTTACCTATATCAGTTGACGATTGTGTAAGGAGTATTGAACAGCGGAATAGTTCTTAACCATAAGTACAGTTTTCAACCTACGATGCAAAGGTTTTGAGTTATTCAACTCAGCGGACTTTTATAAAGTATTGTATGTTGTCCAGTGTCCATCAGGACAAAAGGGTTGGTCCTCGTACTATGTTCTGTTTACTCGTGACTTCTCTAGTTTTTAGACAAGTGTTTCGTTGAAATACAATGTCTAAGTTTTGAGAAGTTATAGGTATAGGAATAAAGTAGAGAACCAGGTGTCACAAGTATCGGGATTCTTCAAGGTGATCGAAGATGTCGATATTTATGATTGGTATTCGGTTGATAGTAATGGTTTTGAGAAACTTGTTTCACTTTCAGGTTACTCATAACTGGATGCATTCCCAAATTGAGTAATGCTGATTAGCCTCTTTGCATTAAGTTGATATGCACTGCAGACAGCTGCATGATTTGAATCTGGTTCCAATTAAATAAGTGCCAAAGTTTCTATATTGGATATAGAATGGTTCATATCTCAACGATGTTAAGGTACGGGGAGTTGTCCGGCTTATGCTTAAAAGCAGACTCTGGATAACTCAAGGCACGTTTCTGTAATGGCAGTTTGTGGGTTGACCCGGGCTATGTCGAGGGTTGACTTTCTACCATTTGGAAGATCAATAGTGATATTATTCTTGACTCGCCACAGTTTTAGTAAAATGGAGTTTTTCAGAAAACAGTAGTGGGAGTATGGTACAACTAGATGAGATTCCAGAACCGCAAGTGATTACGGAAAATTTAAAAGGACCTAAAGATTCAATCAAGTTTGACATTCCATTAGCCACTCCGCAGATATGGTGGTAACCTCAGACACCCGAGAAGTACTCTGGTAGCCTCAAGGACGGTGACAGGGTGGTTCTTGTTTACCAAAACATGACACTACTGTTGTTCCAGGCTATGAGACCCGGCAGGAGGATGAGTATAGCGTCGTTCTAAACTAGCTTTAGAAGTGCATGTATATAATATTCTCCCAAAGGGTTGTTGTGGTCAGTGGGAGCAGCGGAAGTATAGTGGGCAAGTAACTTATGTCTATTTATAGACTAAAGCAGATATAGCGGAGATAGATCATCTATTTTTGATGTGACAGTCATGTCTTTGACTTCATCAGAATAGAGGATGGATCTGTTAAGAAGGTAGTAGAGTATGATGTCCTGGTATTTGTATGACATACACAGAGTAGGGAGTAAAAATCCTATACTACGATCGGTTATACTTTGGTTGTCACACAGTTGTTTCTCCACACAGGATATGGATATAACATCAGACATTCTGGTTACTAGATCTTGTAAGTGCACGGCAGCGCCCCGGCCGTCAGAATGAGGCCAAAATGCGGAATACAAAATTTTTCTAAAAACTAGAACCGGCGCTACCGCGGACTTTTAACCCGGATCGGGCCATTAACCTACTACTAGCTAACTAAGAGAATGGGTAGAAAGCTATACCGAGCGATCCGTGTATTTCGGTCTTCGGCCTTCATCCCGATCTCCTCGCGGAATCTCCGGTCTTCATCTCCTCGTCGGAAAGGGCACCACATCGCTGTGTTCTTTTACGGGCTCCCACCTCTGGACCGAGGAAACTCGGGCACGAAGCTGGCGAGTCGACGTGTCCAAGAATGCTGTAGGATAAGTGTAGAGTGGTTTGTCTCTAGGGGTTGTTGAAGTTGCCATGGTTTTAGTGGAGAAAGAGATGAGCTTTGAATATGGAGCTATGTGATTTTTTGCAAGCCAAATGAGACAAATTCTCATCCCAAAAAATTTGGACAGCCACCTCGATCAAATGGCCGGCCAAGGATAAGGAGAAGAGAGGGAGTGGGTCAATAATACAAGAGAGAGAAATGGGTGATCATGATCAAATATGTCACACCAAAATGTCTCATCAAAAACCCATCATCATAATGCAAGTCATGATGAACAAATGAAGTCAAAAGATGGTGGCACCATCTTGAAGCTATCATGTGCCAAAAAAAAAGTCTTCTCCATTGTTAATTGCACAATTGCAAATAACCCCCTCCACTAATTTTCTGCCAAAGAATGGAAACAAAGGAAAATGGCCGAAACCGGAAAGCAAACTGGCAACTTCAGAAAAACGATCCCGTAATAAATTACAGGAAAACCCCGCAACTGTATATACATACCCGTATTTGTATTCCGACCGAATACAAATGCAATGAGACAAAATCTACACTGTAGAATACTAGGATCCGGCTTAAACGAAAGCCCGCTAGTATTAACCGTCCGATCATGATCCGTGCAATACCGCACGTATAAGATCGAACCCTGCCATATCTCCAAACGGTCTCTACAGCGTTTCGCCCGAAACTTGAGAAACTGTCTGTGGGGGACTCTAAAGACTCGTTAATACTTTGGTTGTGGATTTAACCACTAGCACGTCAGAGGTATTAGCTTTACCTAACGGGCTACCAGGTATTGACCAAAAGGGACGTCGATGAGCGAACTCATCCTGACACCCTACTGAGCCTGTCAATGACAATATCCGTACAGTCCGGTCCGTTCGTCTATGAGCATCACATGGCAGTCCTAGGGGGTTGGTAAAAGTCAGACCCCCGAAAGCGGTACAAGTCGTGTCGGAGTGTAGCCCAGAACACCCTGAGATACTACTGAAATACCTACCAGTAAATCTCCTGCCTTGGCCAAGGACTTCGTGTAATGGCTCTCCTAGACACAGCGCGACCTCACCCCCAATACCGGGAGGGACGAACCCCTGCAGATTTGCTCACTGCCTCCATGTGTCTCGGGACTGTACCCAACTAAAACCTGTTTGCACGACTCCTTTGAGCCATGGTAGGGTAGTAATCAAAGTACAATGGGAACTCACACGAGACAAATGACGATCTCAGGTCGATGAACTAACCTGTACACATGTCACCAGGGAACTGCTATCTGACGTCAGGTATAAGACCAACTAGCATATTCCCGGTGAGTCCTGTCCGGTGTACTCATAACCCAATGAGCACCTGTATACATCTTAGGTGAACCAACTGACACCAGTGGCTTGTGAGACCGGCCACCGCCCCTCGTCGGGGTCTGGACTGTATACACTAGTCTATTCTGGAATATCGATGCCCTGTCTCTAAACTCCCACGACTAGGGACCTTGTAAGGATGTGCTTATAGATCCCAGCTCCCACATATATGATCGCCATCATACTGCTGGCCGTCAAGCAGGAATCCTAAGAGCTCTATCAACGCGCAATAGTGATCTGTAAGGTCACCTAAAGCAGTACACGATGATAAAGATAAACCAGATAGCATACTATCATCTTGAGTAAGACTGTTCTAACGGTATAGGTCCTCCCTCAATCATTGCAATTACGTGCCTGTGATCCAATAATTGACTCTGAGGGCACTATCTCCAACAATCTCCCACTTGCACTCAAGGCTAACTATTGTGATGTCGCATACTCACAGCCCGTGTGATACCGAACACCCAACTCCTCTACTAATCAGTCTCACAAAACCCGTTTGCGAAACTAATGCATTCGAGGAATAGCCTCAGTGAGTGGATCCACCCTAATGTTTCTTTCTATTTCTCTCTTTATCTCAAGTTCGCGGAGAAAACCATCTCCCGAAATGAGCAATACCTGTCTTAGAGTATGTCTGGATATCTGATGGGACCTAGTTCATAAATGAACTCCAAATCCAAATTTCTCAAACTGTATCGTCAACTGAACTTAATCAGTATCCTGAGCCATGCCTCCCTTAGTATCCACCTGGACCACCTGTCCAAAATACTGCCCCTCGTCAGAGGGAAAACAATAACTCTGACCGCCACTCTGTCATCCAGGTCACTTTGGAAGCCTGGAATGATAACTGTCTCCCGAATGAGGCTCTCGTTATCATATCCCTAGAACATCCACTTATGTTCTAAAGCTGCTTCCGATCGTTTCTCCAGGATAGGATCAATATCAACTTATTGCAGCTTGTGCAAAAACAACATCTGGTGAGGTACTTGACTTCTCATGATTGACTCAATTGCCTAAGCAAGTGATCTGCCAATCATGCACATCCCTCTCCCCTTTAGTCTATAAGACACCTTTAGAGAGGGTGACTCCATCACCTGCAGGTACACTACCGTGCCAGGAGTCGACCATTCTAAAAACACCTTTAGAATATTGTCTAAGTATCCAGATTGGAACAATACCCAAATCTAGATCTAAAACTATAGATCTAGTAACCAGAATATCTGATATAATATCCTTGTCCTATGTGGAGAAACCACTGTGTGACAACCAAAGTATAACCGATCGTAGTATAGGAATATCACTTCCTACTCTGTGTATGTCATCCAGATACCAGGACATCACACCCTACTACCCTCTTAACAGATCCATCCCCCATTCTGATGAAGTCAAACCTATGACTGTCACATCAAAAATAGATGATCTATCTCCGCTATATCTGCTTTAGTCTATAAATAGACATAAGCCATTTGTCCACTATGCTTCCACTGTTCCTACTGACTACGACAACCCTCTGGCAGAGTCATATAGACGTACACTTCTAAAGCTAGTTTAGAACGACGCTATACTCATCCTCCTGCCGGGTCTCACAGTCTGGAATAACAGCAATGGCAAGTCTGGGTAAACAAGAACCTCCCTGTCACCGTGTTTGAGCATACCGAAGTACCTCTCGAGTGTCTGAGGTAACCCACCATATCCACAGAGTGGCCAATGGAATGTCAAGTCAGATTGAATCTTTAGGTTCTTATCAAATTTTCAGTAATCGTTTGCGGCTCTGGAATCACTTCGAGTTCTACCATACTCCCATTACTGTTTTCTGAAAAAATCCATTTTTATTAAAACTGTGGCGAGTCTAGAACAATATCACTATTGATTTTCCAGATGGTAGAAAGTTAACCGTCGTCATAGCCCGGGTCAACCCACAAACAGCCATTACAGAAACGTGCCTTGAGTTATCCAGAGTCTGGTTTTAAGCATAAGCTGGACAACTCCCCGTACCTTAACAGTGTCAAGATATGAACTGTTCTATATCCAATACAGAAACAGAGGCACTGTTTTAATTGAACCAGATTCAAATCATGCAGCTGTCTCCAGTGCATGTCAACTAAATGGAGAGAGGCCGATCAGCATTACTCAACTTAGGAGTGCTTCCAATTATGAGTAACCTGAAAGAGAAGCAAGTTCTCTTAATTATTATTATTAACTGAATAACATACACAAGTATCTACATCTTCGATCACCTTGAAGAATCCAGATATTTGCAACACCTGGTTCTCTACTTTATTCACATACCTATAATTTCTCAAAACTTGGACCCTGTGTTTCTACGAAACACCTGTCTAAAAACTAAAGAAGTCATAAGTAAACCGAATACAGTACGAGAACCAACCCCTCTGTCCTCATGGACGCTGGACGACATACAATACTCTGTATAAGTCTCTTGAGTCTAATAACTCATTCCCTGTGTGTCATAGGTTGAAAACTGTACTTATGGTTAAGAAGAATTACACCGTTGTTTAATGCCCTTTACCTAACCATCCACTGGTATAGGTAAATGTCATGGACATAATTTCAAAAGGGTATATCTCACTCTATAAAAATAGACGTACATATATATCAATTTGAAATTGGTGCATAACAGCGGATATTCAAAACCAAATATTTGCCATCTGGCAAACAACCCAGGTGGTTTCCTCAAATATCACCAATTACAACGAATTCCGATATAATGAGGACAATCACCTAATTCCCAATAACTTACTCCCACTCATCATCTGTAAAACCATACAGATGTGAGATTCATACCTGGTAAATACATACCCTGGAGCAAGTGTCTAATTGGGAAATCAGTTTTCCTTTTAACAGTACACAGTGAAACTAAAATATTGAAATGTTTCATAGGGGTATCCAGGTATTTCTAGTAATGCCTTTTCCATTATCCAGATTCATAACTATAACCGTATATTTCTATGTCATCTCTCCACATCGCTTCATATGTCTTTAGTCATTACCTTCTGCACACCTCTTTAGGCCAAATGGTTTTCTTCCTTCCCTACCGTTCGGCACCAGCCTATGGTTTGGAAGAAGACTATCCAATAAGCATAATGGGTGTACTGTCCTAATCCTAGGAGCACTCGCAATGCGAGAGAATGTGAAGATAAAAGACAACCGAATAAACCTTATTCCTATTTCTCCTGAACCAGAATCCATCCCCGAACTGGAACAAGTTCCTTTCGAGTTCGTATATAACCATACGATGGAGTATCTAATAAACTGTGGATCTTCGTAGTGATACGGAGTGTCCTGGAGAAATACAAAGGTGAAATGGGAGTGGTAATGAAATACTTGGTTTGGTCATGAATAACAGTCTCAATTTACTTTGCTCTCCTTCTAATCCCTTTATTTGTCTTTACTTAATACCTTCTGTACACCACACTTAGGCTAATCGGCTTTCTTCATTCCCTACCGTTCAGCACCAGCCTATGGTTTGGGAGAAGACTATCCAATAGGCGTAACGGGTGTACTATCCCCTAATCCAAGGAGCACTCGCAACCTGAGAGAAGGTAAAAGGAAAAGACAACTGAATAGTCCTATTCGTTTTCTCCAGAACCAGAAACCATCCTCGAATAAATTCCTTCGACTTTGTTTATAACCATACTGTAACACTTTGAATTTCCGTTAGAATGTTTTTGTGATAATTAGTATTTGTGCATGTTATTATATTAGTGTTCATAGGATTATTAGTTATTTAGTCGTGATTAGCAAATTGGAAGATTTTCCTTTGTAGTGTACACTGGCACACTTAGCCATTTTTGTGACTTAGAGTTTTGGTAGCATGTTAACCTTTCTTTTCTTGCATGCTTGCTAACTTATCCCCACCATTTTAAATCATATCATAACCCCTTTTTATAATTTCAAATCCTAATAAACAATGAGGCATGGTGGGTAGGTGAAGTCTGACCTTTAGACCATTTTCTTTCTCTCTCTCTCTCTTTTCTTCTCCCCAGTTCAGAATTCTGCAGCCTTCCAGCAGAGAAACCCCTCTTCCTCCATCTTTTCTTCTCCTTTTTCATTTCCCTTTGATCCTTACACAAAACCCTATACATATCAACTCATTTTCTTCACGAAACCATGGAAAATTGAGGTTTTTGAGGTGTTCAAAGGCAAATCTGCACACTTGAGGGAAAAGCTGAGACTTTTTGTGTTTTTCAAGGTTCTTAGAAGGTATTAACTCATGTTAGCACTCCTTTTCCTTAAACTTGTAGTATTGTTTAGCAAAAATCTCATTTTTGTGCATTTTCAGTGATATTATAGGATATTTAAGATTCACATGTTAGATTAGGGTTTTGTTAGTTTGGTTAGCTCTATTAGGTGTTATTAGAACTATTTTAGGCCAGGTTTGTTTCTGTTTGCAAAGAAATACCATAAAGTTCCATTTTAGTGCAAAAGTGTTGATTTTAACATGATTTAAGGCTCTGTAGGATCTGCTACTACCCGAGATGTCCCAGAACAAAACTAGATATTACTGTAGCATGTATGGGGGGTATAGAGTGTACACACAAAACCTGGGAGCCCAATTCCCTACCCAGGCCGCCGAAATAAGCATTCTGGCCGCAATTTGCGGCCACATGGGGGTGTTTTGGGTTGGGGTTTGGGGTGTTGGTGTCCGCTGCTATGTGGGTTATTTTGGTATATATAGTTTTACAATATCTGTTCTGTATCAAAATCTGTAGGTGAATACCCTTTTTCCCGTATTTTCAATCTTTCGCGACACGCGTGATACGTGTGTATGGGTTTTAGGTTTCTGCGTATCGCGACGCGTCGGAGTGGCTTCAGGCACGTAGTCACACGTTTTAGCGTATCGCGCACACGCGCGCTTGGTTCGCGACACGAGTTACTAGTTCGACTTTACTGTCGTGTTTGTGTGACTTCGAGCTTATGTGTGATGTATTGTGTAATTCTAGGTTCACAGGCGAGTACGGCGGACGCCGTGCAGAAGGGGAAACAAGTTGTTGGCTATACCTAGCGAGAGACTACGGTGAGTAGATTTAACATCTACGGGGATATCGCCCGCATGGCGTTCTACGTCAGGGCTGATAGGACCTTATAGCTACATTTATATACATTGACTGTTCATGGTTACTATTTAGTGCATACTGCATTCCCTGCTATATGGATATAAACTAGAATTGATAGAACACCGCACCATTACTAACGGTCCATGTTGCACGAGCACTATCCTGCATGCTACACTCACACCGTTAGTAATTGCCATGACACTCACACTGTAGAATTTACATCGGATCATTATATTGTAGCTCATCTATATGTGACTTGACATGATATTCATACTTGATGCACATATCATATCGGATCATTGACTTGCATATTGGTTTGGATTACATATGAATTCTGGATTTGGGAACCGTGGCTATTTCAAATATGTAATCATTTAAAAACCCGGTTCCCTTGATATGATATTTCGGTGCGTCCACCATGTGTTTCCTCGATGCTAGAGTGATATATGTGAACCTGAATCTTGGAGCTGGTTGAGGCCGATTACGGGTGCATGGTGGACCCGGTATGGTACCCCGGGGAGAGAACGGTTTCGCTGTGTAGTAGACGGTGAGCCTGGCAGAGGGACTACTACCTACCGGTGATTGGTTGGACCTGACAGCTATCCGGAGGATACTGATCAGGGTCGATTGATAGTTGTGGGGTGATCCTTACTGCCGGGGCCGAGGGCCGATACCGCAGACGGAGCCCGTGGGCTGAACCGGACTGACGGGGCCCGATGGATGAGGATTTGCGTGTCGATGCTGGACACGAGTATTTATGATATTTGGGTGCCGATGTTGGGCACTCGGGATTCTCAGAGATTTACAGGATTTGAGGGCTGATGAGAGTGCCGGGGCCTGAGCTATTTGGGGGATCTGGGTGCATTGATGCACACCGATTATATATTCCACGTTGACATTCCGTGTAGATGTTATCTTGCCCATGCTCAGCATTTATTATTGTACCTCATTATGTAGTTACATTATTTGATAGAGCACTTGCATGATTATTGCACATACTGCTTATCACATATTGATATCATCTGTTGGCATATGATAGAGTTGCGTAGTACACGCATGCTCACAATTACCTTTATATGTTATCTCTATTCACGAGTTGGCAACTCACCCCCGTTGTGCCACAGTGTTTGCAGGTTGCCCTTCGGAGTAGTCGCGGCAGGCTGCGTTTCGCATCTTTTGACACAGATACCCCCATAGTTGGTGTACTAGCTCTTTTGCTGATAGGTAGGTTTTGTGCGATATCTGTTTATCTTTCAGTTATGTACATTGTTGTATCAAGTATTCTCCATCTACCATGTATGTATTTGACTTAGAGACAGTGTGAGGACGATGATGTATATTACTTGTATTCTGGTGCCGAGCTCGTTGTGAGCCGACTGTACTTGCAGTTTATTCTATCTGTGATGTTCCCACTTGTGGACCTTGATCTTCGCTACGGCGTCGTATATTGCTATCTTGGTGATTGTTTACTTAGATTTCTTAACATGTTAGTAAGTACTTTCATTATAAACTTATAACACTCTATACTTTTACTGGTTTGATTTCTGGGTTTTCGGTTCACTTAGTCGCGTTACGCCTGTAGACGTTACGTGGTTAGGTACCGGTCACGGGCCAAATTTTGGGTCGTGACAAATTTGGTATCAGAGCGTAGGTTTTACCTTTCGGAGTGTAGGATGACCCTGGTATGATGGAGTAGGTAGCTGCAGCAGGGTAGCGTAGCGTGTGTATGTTCCGCGGCATACTCACGACACGGTATTCCGCCTACGCGACCTTAGGACTTGTTGATTTAAACTCCTTCTTGAGTATATACATTCTTGCAATTCGACTTCCGTATCCTTATCGAATCCTATTATTCCTTTCAGCCATTATGCCACCAAAGACTACGAGGGCGCAGAGAGCGGCCGTGAGGGCCGAGATTCGAGTTGACTCGTCGGAGACGAGGACTGATCCGGGTAGTACACCGGTTATGCCCGAGCAGGCTGTTCCTGCCGTGACAGATCAGATTGCTATGTTAGGAGCTGGTGTGCAGGAGATACGCCAGACGATGGGATCCAGTATGCAAGAGATGCGCCAGATGATGGGATCTCTAGTTGAGACACTTCGAGCGCAGCGACCAGAGGTAGTTCCACCCGTTGTAGAGACCGCGGTGGTACCCACAGTTCAGGCAGTTGCACCTGCGACTACAGAGGTTATTACAGTATCGCTGTCAGAGTTTATGAGGCTGAAGCCTCCGGTCTTCACAGGCACCGATGTGGCCGAGGACCCACAGTATTTCATTGATAGGATAGCGCGGATATGTCGTTCACTTAGATGCGCAGATGCGAGATGGGTTGAGTTCGCGAGCTTTCACCTGGAAGGTCTTGCGCAGAAATGGTGCGAATCAGTCGAGAAGGGTAGAGCGGCAGGTCTTCCTCCTATGACCTGGACCGAGTTTGTGGCGCTATTCCTTGCCCGTTTTCTTCCCCAGAGTGTAAGGGATGCCCGAGCACGCAGATTTGAGTCTTTGCGCCAGACGCCAGAGATGTCAGTGGCAGAGTACGATGTGCTGTTCACAGAGCTAGCTATCTATGCCCCGTACTTAGTGGCTACCGAGGAGATGCGAGTCAAGAGATTTGTCCGAGGCTTGCTTACCCCGCTATTCCTTGCTATCAGCGCGCAGCATTACGAGACATACGCAGCAGCTGTTGATGCAGCATTATTAGTTGAGGAGCGCCTTGCTGAGACTTCGGCGGTTCCAGAGCCGAAGAGAGTTCGTGCAAATACGTCAGTGCAGAGACGGCCTTTTCGGCGTCGTGATAGGCACCTTGCAGGTGGCAGAGATCCGAGGCGAGGCCGGTTATTTGGCTCCTTTCCCCAGGAGGGTCAGCGACCATCATCGGGATGTTACCGTTGCGGGAGTTCTTATCATCGTGTGCGAGATTGTCCTGAGATACCCCAGAGTAGGGCGGCAGCACCGCATGTCACATTACCACCTTCACCACCCCAGACGGCATTGCCGATAGTACCTACTGTTACTCCGCGTCAGACGCATGTATAGAGGTCGTGGTCGCGGAGGATTTGTTCATAGAGGACGAGGTGACCGAGGCAGAGGGCAGCCAGCGACCGGCAGGGGACAGTTAGTTGCAGGTGGAGAACAGGCGTGAGTTTTTGCTTTGACGCATCAGGACGCGCAGGCGTCCAATGCGGTGGTCTCAGGTATCCTTCCAGTATGTTCGGTTGATGCACACGTGTTATTCGATCCCGGATCCACGCATTCGTACGTATCCACACACTTTATGCCGAGTTTGGCTAGAGAGTCCAGTTTGCTTGACCAGCCGCTTGTTGTGACTACTCCTGTGGGAGAGTCGTTTGTTGCTTGGCACGTGTTCCGATCCTGTACCGTCCATATTGGCGAGAGAGAGTTGCTGTTCGATTTGATCTTTCTTGAGATGTTGGACTTCGACGTCCTCTTGGGCATGGATTGGTTAGCCACGTGCTATGCTTCTGTTGACTGCCGCGAGAAGACAGTTCAATTTTGTTTTCCCGGCGAGTCGGTTGTTGTTGTGTTGGGGGACCGTGGTGTTACCCCTCACAGTGTGATTTCTTCTTTTCACGCTGAACAGCTTTTGAGGAAGGGATGTCAGGGATTTCTCGCCTATGTTTGCGATACTAGGGCCACAGAGGTTCCGGTGGATCAGGTTCCGGTTGTTAACGAGTTCCCTGATGTGTTCCCTGACGAGCTTCCTCGGCTACCGCCCGAGCGTGATATTTCTTTCTGTATTGACTTGGTTCCTTGCATGGGGCCTATTTCTGTACCGCCTTATCGGATGGCCCCGGCGGAACTTCGAGAATTGAAGGGTCAGTTGCAAGATTTGCTGGATAAGGGACTTATTCGACCGAGTGTTTCTCCTTGGGGTGCTCCTGTCCTGTTCGTCAAGAAGAAGGACGGCAGTTTGCGGCTGTGTATTGACTACCGCCAGCTGAACAGGGTAACAGCACGGAACAAGTATCCTTTGACACGCATCGACGATTTTTTTGACCAGCTTCAGGGGGCAGGATACTTTTCGAGGATCGATTTGCGATCAGGCTACCATCAGCTGCGGGTTCGACAGAAGGACATTTCCAGGACAGCCTTCCGCACACGCTATGGCCATTATGAGTTTTTGGTGATGTCGTTCGGACTCACCAACGCGCCAGCAACATTTATGGACTTGATGAACCGTATTTTTCGGCCGTATCTTGATCTGTTCATCATAGTTTTCATTGACGATATCTTGATGTATTCTCGGAGTAGAGAGGAGCACGAGCAGCACCTGCGGATTACACTGCAGACCTTGAGGGAGCATCAGCTTTTCGCCAAATTTTCAAAGTGTGCTTTCTGGTTAGACAGCGTAGACTTCTTGGGGCACGTGATTACACGAGATGGTATATGTGTAGACCCGAGGAAGATCGAGGCAGTTCGGAGTTGGCCTAGACCCATGTCAGTGATGGAGGTTCATAGCTTTCTAGGGCTGGCAGGCTATTACAGGCGATTTGTGCAGGACTTCTCTCGCATTGTTACACCTTTGACCGGGTTGACCCGGATGGGAGTTCGCTTCGATTGGACGGAGGAGTGTGAGCACAGTTTCCAGCGGTTACGGGCTCTACTGACTACGACACCAGTGCTATCATTGCCTTCAGGATCAGGCGGATTTGTGGTCTACTGTGATGCTTCACGAGTGGGGCTAGGGTGCGTTTTGATGTAGAATGACAGGGTGATCGCGTATGCTTCACGGCAATTAAGGAAACATGAACAGAATTACCCCACTCATGATCTGGAGATGGCTGCAGTGGTCTTTGAACTTAAGATCTGGCGACATTATCTGTATGGAGAGTCGTGCCAGATATTCACTGACCACAAGAGCTTAAAGTATATATTTCAGCAGCGAGACCTGAACCTTAGACAGCGCCGATGGATGGAGTTAGTGAAGGACTACGATTGTGAGATCTTGTATCACCCGGGCAGGGCGAATGTAGTGGCGGATGCTTTGAGCAGGAGGCCCGGGGGTAGTCTATCTTGTTTGAGCGCAGTGCAGAGGCAGTCGTCGGCAGATTGGCAGATCTTATGCGACAGCCGGGTACAGTTCGAGTTTACGCCGATCGGAGGACATATTGCGCATGTTCGTGCACGCCCACAGTTGCTTGACTGCATACATGAGGCACAGCACAGTGATGACCGCTGTTCAGAGATCAGGACACAGATGGGACATGGCAGATTTTCCGAGTTCGTGATCGATGATCATGGGATATTACGATTTGGGACTAGACTGTGCGTACCGGATGCTGAGGGATTGCGGCGCGAGATTCTTGAGGAGGCACATCGATCGGTGTATAGTGTTCATCCCGGTTCCACCAAGATGTACCATGACTTGAGAGGTGTTTACTGGTGGGACGGAATGAAGAGAGACATCGCAGATTTTGTGTTGAGATGCCTGACTTGTCAGCAAGTCAAGGCTGAGCACCAGAGACCCACGGGAGAGCTACAACCGTTACCCATTCCGGAGTGGAAATGGGAACAGATATCTATGGATTTCATTGTGGGTCTACCCAGGACTAGTCAAGGGTATGACTCCATCTGGGTGATCGTGGATCGTTTGACGAAGGCGGCTCACTTCCTACCGGTGAAGACGACTTTCGGATTTTCTTAGTATGCCCAGATTTACATTGATGAGATTGTACGACTGCACGGAGTTCTGACATGTATCATGTCCGATAGAAGCACCCAGTTTACCAGCCGGTTATGCCAGAGGCTTCAGGAGGCTTTGGGCACTCGCTTGAGTTTCAGTACAACATTCCATCCGCAGACCGACGGACAGTCAGAGCGGACTATTCAGACTCTCGAGGACATGCTCAGAGCATGCGTATTAGACTTCGGAGGTAGCTAGGATCATCATTTGCCCCTAGTAGAGTTCTCCTACAACAACAGCTACCAGGAGACCATTCAGATGGCACCGTTTGAGGCTCTTTATGGGAGGAGATGGAGATCACCCATCTGTTGGACGGAGCTCAGTGAGAGCAGTATCTTAGGGCCGCAGATTGTGGAGAAGACGACCGCGAAGATCCAGTTGATTCGCGATAGGATGAGAGCAGCCCAGAGTAGGCAGACGTCTTATGCGGACCGTCATCGGCGCAGACTTGAGTTTTCTGTTGGTGATCATGTTTTCTTGAGGGTCTCCCCAATGAAAGGCGTGATGAGGTTTGGAAAGAAGGGGAAGCTTAGTCCCAGATATGTGGTCCCCTTCGAGATCCTCGAGCGTGTTGGTGCGGTTGCATATCGATTAGCCCTTCCGCCCAGTTTTCCAGACGTGCACCTCGTATTTCACGTTTCGATGCTCCGCAAATATCTTCATGATCCTTCGCATGCGATTCAGCACCCGACGATCCAGCTTGAGCGCGACCTTTCCTATGCAGAGCAGCCGGTGATGAACTTGGATCGACAAGTGAAGAAATTAAGGTCGAAAGAAATACCGTCCGTCAAGGTACTTTGGCGTGGCCAGAGCGGCGAGGAGGTCACTTGGGAGACCGAGAGCGAGATGAGGAAGAGATATCCCCATCTTTTTGAAGGTGCGTATAGTTAGATTTTAAATTCGGGGACCGAATTTCTTTAAGAGGGGGTAGATTGTAACCCATTGAATTTCCGTTAGAATGTTTTTGTGATAATTAGTATTTGTGCATGTTATTATATTAGTGTTCATAGGATTATTAGTTATTTAGTCGTGATTAGCAAATTGGAAGATTTTCCTTTGTAGTGTACACTTGCACACTTAGCCATTTTTGTGACTTAGAGTTTTGGTAGCATGTTAACCTTTCTTTTGTTGCATGGTTACTAACTTATCCCCACCATTTTAAATCATATCATAACCCCTTTTTATAATTTCAAATCCTAATAAACATTGAGGCATGGTGGGTAGGTGAAGTTTGATCTTTAGACCATTTTCTTTCTCTCTCTCTCTCTTTTCTTCTCCCCACTTCAGAATTCTGCAACCTTCCAGCAGAGAAACCCCCTCTTCCTCCATCTTTTCTTCTCCTTTTTCATTTCTCTTTGATCCTTATACAAAACCCTATACATATCAACTCATTTTCTTCACGAAACCATGGAAAAGTGAGGTTTTTAAGGTGTTCAAAGGCAAATCTGCACACTTGAGGGAAAACCTGAGACTTTTTGTGTTTTTCAAGGTTCTTAGAAGGTATTAACTCATGTTAGCACTCCTTTTCCTTAAACTTGTAGTATTGTTTAGCAAATATCTCATTTTTGTGCATTTTCAGTGATATTATAGGATATTTGTGATTCACATGTTAGATTAGGGTTTTGTTAGTTTGGTTAGCTCTATTAGGTGTTATTAGAACTATTTTAGGCCAGCTTTGTTTCAGTTTGCACAGAAATACCATAAAGTTCCATTTTAGTGCAAAAGTGTGGATTTTAACTTGATTTAAGGCACTGTAGGATCTGCTACTACCCGCAATGTCCCAGAACAAAACTAGATATTACTGTAGCATGTATGGGGGGTATAGAGTGCACACACAAAACCTGGGAGCCCAATTCCCTACCCAGGCCGCCGAAATAAGCATTCTGGCCGCAATTTGCGGCCAGATGGGGTTGTTTTGGTTTGGGGTGTTGGTGTCTGCTGCTATGTGGGTTATTTTGGTATATATAGTTTTACAATATCTGTTCTGTATCAAAATCTGTAGGTGAATACCCTTTTTCCCGTATTTTCAATCATTCGCGACACGCGTGATACGTGTGTATGGGTTTTGGGTTTCTGCGTATCGCGACGTGTCGGAGTGGCTTCAGGCACGTAAACACACGTTTTAGCGTATCGCGCACACGCGCGCTTGGTTCGCGACACGAGTTACTAGTTCGACTTTACTGTCGTGTTTGTGTGACTTCGAGCTTATGTGTGATGTATTGTGTAATTCTAGGTTCGCGGGCGAGTACGGCGGACGCCGCGCAGAAGGGAAAACAAGTTGTTGGCTATACCTAGCGAGAGACTATGGTGAGTAGATTTAACATTTACGGGGATATCGCCCGCATGGCGTTCTACGTCAGGGCTGATAGGACCTTATAGCTATATTTATTTACATTGACTGTTCGTGGTTACTATTTAGTGCATACTGCATTCCCTGCTATATGGATATAAACTAGAATTGATAGAACACCGCACCATTACTAACGGTCCATGTTGCACGAGCACTATCCTGCATGCTACACACACACCGTTAGTAATTGCCATGACACTCACACTGTAGAATTTACATCGAATCATTATATTGTAGCTCATCTATATGTGACTTGACATGATATTCATACTTGATGCACATATCATATCGGATCATTGACTTGCATATTGGTTTGGATTACATGTGAATTCTGGATTTGGGAACCGTGGCTATTTCAAATATGTAATCATTTAAAAACCCGGTTCCCTTGATATGATATTTCGGTGTGTCCACCATGTGTTTCCTCGGTTCTAGAATGATATATGTGAACCCGAATCGAGGAGCTGGTTGAGGCCGATTACGGGTACATGGTAGACCCGGTATGGTACCCCGGGGCGAGAACGGTTTCGCTGTGTAGAAGACGGTGAGCCTGGCAGAGGGACTACTACCTACCGGTGATTGGTTGGACCTGACAGTTATCCAGAGGATACTGATCAGGGACGATAGATGGTTGTGGGGTGATCCGTACTGCCGGGGCCGAGGGCCGATACCGCAGACGGAGCCCGTGGGCTGACCCGGACTGACGGGGCCCGATGGATGAGGATTTGCGAGTCGATGCTGGACTCGAGTATTTATGATATTTGGGTGCCGATGTTGGGCACTCGGTATTCTCAGAGATTTACAGGATTTGAGGGCCGATGAGAGTGCCGGCGCCTGAGCTATTTGGGGGATCTGGGTGCATTGATGGACACCGATTACATATTCCACGTTGACATTCCATGTAGATGTTATCTTGCCCATGCTCAGCATTTATTATTGAACCTCCTCCTGTAGTTACATTATTTGATAGAGCACTTGCATGATTATTGCACATACTGCTTATCACATATTGATATCATCTGTTGGCATATGATAGAGTAGCGCAGTATGCGCATGCTCGCGATTACCTTTATATGTTATCTCTATTCACGAGTTGGCAACTCACCCCCGTTGTGCCACAGTGTTTGCAGGTTGCCCTTCGGAGTAGTCACGGCAGGCTGCGTTTCGCATCTTTTGACACAGATACCCCCATAGTTGGTGTACTAGCTCTTTTGCTGATAGGTAGGTTTTGTGCGGTATCTGTTTATCTTTCAGTTATGTACATTGTTGTATCTAGTATTCTCCATCTACCATGTATGTATTTGACTTAGAGACAGTGTGAGGACGATGATGTATATTACTTGTATTCTGGTGTCGAGCTCGTTGTGAGCCGACTGTACTTGCAGTTTATTCTATCTGTGATGTTCCCACTTGTGGATCTTGATCTTCGCTACGGCGTCGTATATTGCTATCTTAGTGATTGTTTACTTAGATTTCTTAACATGTTAGTAAGTGCTTTCATTATAAACTTATAACACTCTATACTTTTACTGGTTTGATTTCTGGGTTTTCGGTTCACTTAGTCGCGTTACGCCTGTAGACGTTACGTGGTTAGGTGCCGGTCACGGGCCAAACTTTGGGTCGTGACACATACGATGGTTTTATCTAGTGGAAGTGGACGTTCGTAGTAATACGGCGTGTCCTGGAGAAAAGGGTAAAAGTAGGAGTGGCAATGAGGTTTGTAACTCTGACAATCCAAAAACTAGTGTTTAAGAAGGTTCGGTCAACTTGGTCACTGAGTCATAGTCTAGGGTCGGGTCATGGTCGCTGCCAAAGAGAGAGAAAAAAGAAACACTCAGCGTGCACTCTAACCTAGATCAGAATGGTTGTCGCTTTATCTAATCAGGAAACCTCCCACTGTACCGTCAAATTCTCCTCCAAACCTGAAAGAAGAACTAGTTGGGATCACCCGAGGAGTAAACCAAGTCATCAGTGGGATTCGGGATCCAACTATCATCGCATGGTAACGTGATGGAATCCACTCACGTTATCACACTCCAGAAGGTATGCGCATATCTCGCAAGTTTCAGTTTCTTTAGAAACTCCCGATATGATTTTTGCCCCATGCTCTTATGACCTTGACATAGGCCAAAATATCATAAGTAACATGTCAAGTTCTACCCGTCATTGTCCAGGTTAATTTGAACCCACCCGTACATACCCTTGGCGTAGGCTAAAAAAGTAGTACGACTGTCCCAAACTAACGCATCTATCTATGCAACAGATAAAAATCCGGTAGCTACCAATCACTATGCCTTGGCGTAGGTCAAAATACATAGCTTGATTACTACCGAACATTTAACTGAAATGACAGGGGGCTATGGATGGTTTCTGGCGAAAAACATTTAACGTAATGAACTTGATATCGTTGAAGGAACTGGATAGCTTTTAAAAGTATAGTGGCGAAAACATTTGCTAAAGAGGTCACTCCCGGTGAAAGGATCTCGGCTCTTTCCCCGTAAAATGAGGTGCAGGATATTCCAACTGAATACCACGATGCAAAGCAAAAGTAATCGACTATAGTGAAGTTATTGCCCTGACGCAAACTTCTGTCCAAGGGGTCACTCCCGGTGAAGGGATCTCGGCCCTTGCCTCGTCGACTGAGGTGCTGGATATTCATAACCTAATACCACTGTGCAAACAAAAGTGAACGTCCTTGCAATAACAGCTTTTTGAAAAATGTTCCAACAATATCAGAATAGGTTTGTTTAGCTTGCATTGATCCGAATCAATGCAGTCCCATCAATTGATCACACTAATAAAGAACGAAAATAATGATGTACGTATATGCCATCCGCATTCACCACTGGGTCCCGTCATAACCCGTTAGGTTACTTAACTAACGACAGAGCGGGGACTGGACTAGCGCGGATGCAAAACATATACAATATCTACTAGTATATGTATCAATATATAATATTCGCTCAAGGCGTGATAAAAATGCAACGTCACAGAAATGTAATAAGTATCACAGAACAATACAGATATCTGGGATCCCCGGGTTTCATAGAGCCGCTACTGAAACCCGACGTTCCCCTGGTCGTGTGGATAGCCTGTGCAATGAAATCCTAGACCCCTACGGGCGCGGCAAGTTACCCGCCAAAACCTGAAGCGAGACAGCCCCCTTCAGCAACGTGAATGGACCACCCAGCACTTCACGGAATCCGGTAACTTGGGCACCCCTCCTTGGGTCAACCTGTACCCCTTACGAGTGCGGCGAATAGCCCGCCAATTCTAGAGTGAAGCCCCCTCCGTCTCAACGCCATGAGATGCGGGCCCGTTGCCCTCTAGGACCCAGCTATCCGTGCACCCCACCGCGGGGTAATCCTAGTACAGAAAGTAAAATATACATACAACGGGTACATCGACCTCAGCCAGGTCGTGCCCCAAAAGAATAATATACAAAGAAGCAGTGACGGCAGTCCACATGTCGGACGCTCGCCCCGCAATATCAAATGTACATAATAAACCAAACTGTACTACCATTGCATCTAGGCTATCCACCATGATAAATCCGCAACATCACAGCACAACACAGAACATCAACGTGAATGTCACGTTCGCAAATCCGTCTAAAAGGGCTATAGCAGTTAGACAGGATTTACCGATCAAATGACATTCACGGTCGCAGACATAATGTAAATACTGTGAACTAACATGTTTAAAATTTTCGATCGACTAAATTTACCGAGCTGGGCCCCAAGCACAACTGCAGCACTCAAAATAAATCTGGGCCCAAACAGAACATTCCAAAAACCCCATTTTCTAGTCAGAGAGTTACTGTACAAATTTGGTGCAGAGAAGACTTATAATGGCCACGGAACCGCGGCCAATGCATGGGTTTGGCCGCGGTTCCGCGGTGGAACAGTAAATTTAAGGCACCAAATTTTCACAAAATGCATAAAAAAACCATGCACGTATTTTTCCAGTATACCAAATAATTTTTTGAGCACTGGAAAAAATCGACAGAAACTGGACATGAAAACACGGTTTTTTGAGAATCCGATCGATCGAACTTGTAAACATGTTAGAGCAAGCTAGAGTAGGTTAATGGCGTGGCTTTGATACCAGTGTATGTGCACGGCAGCGCCTCGTCCGTCTGAACGAGACCAAAATGCGGAATACAAAACTTTTCTAAAAACTAGAACCGGTGCTACCGCGGACTTTTAACCCGGATCGGGCCATTAATCTACTACTAACTAACTAAGAAAATGGGTAGAAAGCTATACCGAGCGATTCGTGTCCTTCGGTCTTCGGCCTCCATCCCGATCTCCTCGCAGAATCTCCGATCTTCATCTCCTCGTCGGAAAGGGCACCACATCGCCGGGTTCTTTTAGGGGCTCCCACCTCTGGACCGAGGCAACTCGGGCACGAAGTTGGCGAGTCGACGTGTCCAAGAATGTTGTAGGATAAGTGTAGAGTGGTTTGTCTCTAGGGGTTGTTGAAGTTGCCATGGTTTTAGTGGAGAAAGAGATGAGCTTTGAATATGGAGCTATGTGATTTTTTGCAAGCCAAATGAGACCAATTCTCATCCCAAAAAATTTGGACAGCCACCTCTATCAAATGGCCAGCCAAGGATAAGGAGAAGAGAGGGAATGGGTCAATAATACAAGAGAGAGAAATGGGTGATCATGATCAAATATATCACACCAAAAAGTCTCATCAAAAACCCATCATCATAATGCAAGTCATGATGAACAAATGAAGTCAAAAGATGGTGGCACCATCTTGAAGCTATCATGTGCCAAAAAAAAGTCTTCTCCATTGTTAATTGCAAAATTGCAAATAACCCCCTCCACCAATTTTCAGCCAAAAAAAGGAAACAAAGGAAAATGGCCGAAACCGGAAAGCAAACTGGCAACTTCAGAAAAACGATCCCGTAATAAATTACAGGAAAACCCCGCAACTGTATATACATACCCGCATTTTTATTCCGATCGAATACAAATGCAATGAGATAAAATCTACACTGTACAATACTAGGATCCGGCTTAAACCAAAGCCCGCTAGTATTAACCGTCCGATCATGATCCGTGCAATACCGCACGTATAAGATCGAACCCTGCCATATCTCCATACGGCCTCTACAGCGTTTCGCCCGAAACTTGAGAAACTGTCTGTGGGGGACTCTAAAGACTCGTCAATACTTTGGTTGTGGATTTAACCACTAGCACGTCAGAGGTATTGGCCATACGTAATGGGCTACCAGGTATTGACCAAAAGGGACGTCGATGAGCGAACTCATCCTGACATCCTACTGAGCCTGTCAGTGACAATATCCGTACAGTCCGGTCCGTTCGTCTATGAGCATCGCATGGCGGGCCTAGGGGGTTGGTAAAAGTCAGACCCCCAAAAGCGGTACAAGTCGTGTCGGAGTGTAGCCCAGAACACCCTGAGATACTAATGGAATACCTACCAGTAAATCTCATGCCTTGGCCAAGGAGTTCGTGTAATGGCTCTCCTAGGCACAGTGCGACCTCACCTCCAATACCGGGAGAGACGAACCCCTGCAGATCCGCTCACTGCCTCCATGTGGCTCGGGACTGTACCCAACTAAAACCTGTTTGCACGACTCCTTTGAGCCGTGGTAAGGTGGTAATCAAAGTACTGTGGGAACTCACACGAGACAAATGACGATCTGAGGTCGATGAACTAACCTGTACACATGTCACCAGGGAACTGCTATCTGACGTCAGGTATAAGACCAACTAGCATGTTCCCGGCGAGTCCTGTCCGGTGTACTCATAACCCAATGAGCACCTGTATACATCTTAGGCGAACCAACTGACACCAGTGGCTTGTGAGACCAGCCACCGCCCCTCGTCGGGGTCTCGACTGTGTACACTAGTCTACTCTGGAGTATCGATGCCCTGTCTCGAAACTCCCACGACTAGGGACCTTTTAAGGATGTGCTTATAGACCCCAGCTCCCACGTATATGATCGCCATCATACTTCTGGCCGTCAAGCAAGAATCCTAAGGGCTCTATCAACATGCAATAGCGACCTGTAAGGTCACCTAAAGCAGTACACGATGATAAAGATAAACCAGATAGCTTACTATCATCTTGAGTAAGACTGTTCTAACGGTATAGGTCCTCCCTCAATCATTGCAATCACGTGCCTGTGATCCAATAATTGACTCTGAGGGCACTATCTCCAACAGATCTATGGTTTTAGATCTAGATTTGGGTAGTTTCCCAATCTAGGTACTTAGACAGTATTCTAAAGGTGTTTTATAATGGACGGCTCCTGGCATGGTAGTGTACCGGCAGTTGTTGGAGTCTCCCTCCCTAAAGGTGTCTTACAGACTAAAGGGGAGAGGGATGTGCATGATTGGCATATCACTTGCTTAGGCAATTGAGTCGATCATGAGATGTCAAGTACCACACCAGATGTTGTTTTTGCACTAGATGCAATAAGTTTATATTAATCCAATCCTGGAGAAACATTCAGAAGCAGATTTAGAACATAAATGGATGTTCTACAGATTTGATGACGGCAGCCTCCTTCGGGGGACGGTTATCATTCCAGGCTTCCAAGGTGACATGGATGACAGAGTGATTGTCAGAGTTATATTATTCCCTCTGACGAAAGGGGGCAGTATTATGGACAGGTGGTCCAAGAGGATACTGTAGGAGGTATGGTGCAGGATACTAATTAGGTTCAGTTGACGATACAGTCTAAGAAGTTTGGATTCGGAGTTCATTTATGAACTTGGTCCCATCAGATATCCAGACATATTCTAAGACAGGTATTACTCAATTCAGGAGATGGTTTTCTCTGCGAACTTAAGATTAAGAGAGACATAGAAAGAAACATCATGGCGGATCCACTCATAGAGGCTATTTCTCGAACACAAGAGTTTTACAAACGAGCTTTGTGAAACTGATTAGTAGAGGAGTTGGATGTTCGGTATCACACGGGCTATGAGTATGCGACATCGCAATAATTAGCATTAAGTGCAATTGGGAGATTGTTGGCCGTAGTGCACTCAAAGTCAATTATTGGATCGCAGGCACGTGATTGCAATGATTGAGGAGGACCTATACCGGTAGGACAGTCTTACTCAAGATGATAGTATCCTATCTGGTTTGCCTTTATCATCGTGTACAGCTTTTGGTGACATGATCACTACTACACATTGATAGAGCCCTTAGGATTCTTGCTTGACTACCAGCAGTATGATGGCGATCATATACGTGAGAGTTTGGTAGTCCATAAGCGCATCCTTAAAAGTGGTCCCTAGTCGTAGGAGTTTCGAGACAGGGCATCGATACTCCAGAGTAGACTACTGTATACAGTCAAGACCCCGACGAGGGGCGGTGGCCGGTCTCACAAGACATTGGTGTCAGTTGGATCACCTAAGATGTATACATGTGCTCATTGGGTTATGAGTGCACCGGACAAGACTCGCCGGGAAGATGCTAGTTGGTATTATACCTTGCGTCAGATAGCAGTTCCCTGGTGACATGTGTACAGGTTAGTTCATCGACCTGAGGTCGTCATTTGTCTCGTGTGAGTTCCCACTGTGCTTAGATTACTACCCTACCACGGCTCAAAGGAGTCGTGCAAACAGGTTTTAGTTGGGTGCAGTCCCGAGCCACATAGAGGCAGTGAGCGGATCGGCAGGGGATTCGTCTCTCCCGGTATTGGGGGTGAGATCGCGCTATGTCTATGAGAGCCATTACACCAAGTCCTTGGCCAAGGCAGGTGAGAATTACTGGTAGATATTCTAGTAGTTTCTCAGGGTGTTCAGTGCTACCCTCCAACACGACTTATACAGCTTTTGGGGGTCTGACGTTATCAGCCCCTAGGCCGGATATGCGATGCTCATAGACGAACGGACCGGACTGTACGGATATTGTCACTGATAGGCTCGGTAGAGTTCCAAGATGAGTTCTCTCATCGACTTCCCTTTCGGTCAGTATATGGGCAGCCGTTACGCACAGCTTGTGCCGCTGACGTGCTTGTGGTTAAACCCACTGCCAGGGTATTGACGAGTCTTTAGAGTCCACCACAGATAGTTACCCAAGTTCGGGCGAAATGTTGTAAAGGCCGTATGGTTTTATGGCAAGGTTCGAACATGCACGTGCATATGTGCACGTGTCATATTTTGGACAGATAATACTGTTGGGCTTTGGTTTAAGCCGGATCTAAGTATTATATTGAGTCGGAATATTTTAGTCTCATAGTATTCGTATTCGGTCGGAATTCGGATACAGGTATGTATTTATAGGTGAGGGGTATTCTCGTAATCCGTTACGAGAATATTTTAGAAGATGCATTTATTTTTGGGTTAATCATTTTGGTTTAAATGATTAATTGGATTTGGAAAGTGTGACTCATTCATGGTGACACATTTCTTCTAGCATGTTCATTAGTGACTCATGCTAATGAGTCACTAAGTGAGTCGTGATAGAATTAATTGTGTTTTGTTTTGGGCGTAGATATTTTAGGGTTTGTGGAGATATTTTTGGGAGATATTTTTATGAGATATTTTCTTTGTTTTTCAACACACAACCTTATATATATCTACTCACAACAGAGAAATGATCACAAGTTTTATGCTTGGTTCTTTTGCTCACTTGATTCATTTCTTGAGCTCACACTCTCCAAACCTTAGCATCTTCTTCAACCTGCACTCTTACCCTCTCATGTGATGAGAACCAAAGAGTGTATTGAGACAAAATATTCCACTCATTCTATACTTCATCTTGGTCATCTCTTTTGGCAGACTTGATGTCCGAGTTGCCTCGGTATAAAGGCGGGAGCCCGTATAAAGAATCGATGATGTGGTGCCACTTCGATGAGGAGACAGGAGATCGGAGATGCCGCGAGGAGCGTGGGATGATTGCTAAAGACCGAAGGACACGGATCGATCGATATAGCCTTTCTACATCTTTTACAGTTTGTTAGTTTAGCGTTAATGGTAAGATCCGGGTTATAGTATGCGATAGCATAAGTTGTAAAAGTTTTTGTTCCGCGTTTGGCCTCAGATTATTGGCCGGGGCGCTACCGTAGACTTACAATCCTGTATTGTAATCCGGCAGTTATCTGTTATCGGTTCGATTATATTTGATATAACCAGATTGTCGAGTGAAGTGTTGATTTGATAATGTGATATACAGATAAATGGTATTAGTCAGTCATATGTGATATAACCGGACTATCAAATGAAGTGTTGATTTTATAATGTGATATATATTATATCTGATATATTTATATCTTAACTAATATCATTAGCTCAGTAATTATTCTTCATAATATATATATTAATATATATATATACTGAAGCATGGTTTGAATTTCTATTTTTGAGAAAAATAGAAATGAGGTGGAAAATGAGTGCATGGTTGCAAACATGGGCTTTATTCATAGTTTATTCATCTTGACTCGCTATTCAAGCATGGTTGCAATTTTATATTGCAAAATTCCATGCTTGAATGAGTGGGGGTCAAGATTTGCCATTCATTCTAGTCTCATTCTAACACTTATCCATTTTTCTTGATTTGCTCGTATGGCTGCTCTCTAGCTTCATCTTCCTTCTCAATCGCCATGGTTCAAGCTTCAACCCTCACACGAGTAGTGAATCATGAAGCTTGAACATAATCTTGTAAGCTTTTAACATCCCCTACTTCACCATCCTACACAAAACTAGCAATTTGGTGTGGTGTGTTTGCAACACATAAGGAGTTTAGTGTAGAGTTAGCTTGGGCTAGAGGGATTTTGGGTGGATCGTCTTCAGCGCGAAGATCACGAAGGAGGGTCGTTCAACTCAAAGAGGGGCTTTATAGAGTCGCGTGGACTTCAACCCGGAGCTTTAGAAGAGAAGGACTCGAACTACAAAGATTGTATGCTCTTTTCTTCTCTTGGTTTAATCACATCACAAAGGTAAACCTTAATAATCTAGTAATGATCTTGTTAGTCCAACTTAGCACCTAATAAAAATTAAAATGTGGCATGCTTGATGCCTCTAGAACCTCATGGTGGTGTTAGGGTAGACTTTCAGCAACATCAACCCCAATACCGGGATAGACGAATCCCCTCCTATCGCTTATTGCCTCCATGTGACTCGGGACTGTACCCCAAAACCACCGTTTTGCACTTTCTCTTGAACGTGATAAGGTGGAAATCAAAGCACAGTGGGAATCACACAAGACTCTATGACGATCTCGGGTCTACAGACAAACCTGTACCAGTGTCACCAGAGAACTGCTATCTGACGATAGGTATAATACCATCTAGGAGTTCTTGGTAAGTCCTGTTCAGTGTACCCAGTCTCCACTGAGCACCCGTATTCAATCTTTGATGTCAAACACCAATGGATATTGGATCATCCATCGCCCATCATATGGGTCAAGAAGCGTATACGCTAGTGTACACTGGAATATCGATGCCCTGTCTCGATACACCCACGACTAGGAATAATTAAAGGATGAACTTGTGGACTACCCTGGGCCTACTAGTATGATCTCCATCATAGTCCTGGTAGTCAAGTACACATCCTAAGGGCTTTATCAATATGTGAGAGCAAGACAGTATCACAATACAAGTCTACATGTTAAGACAAAGAGCAACCAGATAGTATACTATCATGTCCAGCAAGAAAATCCTCTATATATATGTCCAAGCATCTACTATAATATACAATTATTTACAATAATGGCCTCTAGGGCATACATATAACTAACAATCTCCCACTTGCACTAAGGTCAGTTGTTGTAGTATCTCATACCCAATATCCTGAATAGTATCTGAAATTGTTTCTGGGGTATGGCCTTCGTGAGTGGATCGGCCGTGTTATTCTTCGTGTCAACTCTCCTGACCGCGATCTCCCGAAGATCAACTATCTTCCGGATCGGGTGATACCGCCTCAGAATATGCCTGGATCGCTGATGGGACCTGGGTTCCTTGGCCAAAGCCACAACTCCATTTTTATCACAATACAAAGGTGTTGGATGCTCGATGGATGGAACCACTCCAAGTTCTATTTTGAAATTCTTCATCCAGACAGCCTCTTTGGGAGCATCGTTGGCAACGATGTATTCAGCCTCCATCGTCGAGTCTGCCACGGTTTCTTGCTTAGAAGTCTTCCAACAAACCTCTCCTCCATTGAGGGTGAAGAAAAAACCCGAGACCGACCTAGAGTCTTCCTTATCACTCTGGAAGCTCGAGTCAGTAAAGGACTCCACTTGGAGTTCACCATTGCCATACACCAAGAACATTTCTTTAGTCCTTCTCAAGTACTTTAGAATGTTCTTCATAGTTGTCCAGTGATTCTCCCCAGGATCTGATTGATACCTACTTACTACACTTAGTGAGTATACTGCATCAGGTCTGGTACATAACATCGCGTACATGATAGAGCCTACTGCCGAAGCATAGGGCATCCCTTGCATGCGGGCTCTCTCCAAATCAGTCTTGGGAGACATCTCTTTGGAGAGAGTGATTCCTGAGATCGTGGGTAAATTCCCATGCTTGGAATCCTCCATACTAAGCCTCTTTAGTATGGTGTCAATGTACCTGGATTGGGACAATCCCAGTATCCATTTAGATCTATCTCTATAGATCTTAATCCCCAGGATGTAGGAGGCATCACCCAAATCCTTCATGGAGAATCTTTGTGATAAGAAGAGCTTGACCGAGTGCAGCATAGGAACACCATTTCTTATCAAGAGCATGTCATCCACGTACAATACGAGGTAGACGACCATACTCTCTGCTACCTTCTTGTATATACAAGGTTCATCTACGTTTTTGATGAAGTCAAACTACCGACTACCACATCAAAACAGATGTTCCAACTCCGCGATGCCTGCTTTAACCCGGAAATTGATTTAAGCATCTTGCACACCTTTCTGCTTCTCCCACTGTCCACGAAGCCCTCTGGCTGAGTCATGTATACGCTCTCTTCTAAATCACCATTTAGAAAGGCGGTCTTAACATCCATTTGCCAGATTTCATAGTCATGGCATGCAGCGATGGCAAGTAGGATCCGAATGGACTTAAGCATAGCCAGTGGAGAAAAGGTTTCATCATAATCCACACCTGGTCATTGACAAAAACCTTTTGCAACAAGATTAGCTTTGAAAGTCTCAACTTTTCCATCTACACCAAGTTTCTTTTTAAAAATCCATTTGCACCCAATGGGTTTTACCCCTTCGGGAGCAAGTTCCAAAGTTCATACTTTGTTGGTATACATGGATTCCATCTCGGACCGTATTGCATCTAGGCTTTTCACAGAATCCCCATTCATGATGGCCTGCTCGAATCTAGTAGGGTCATCATCTTCCATGATGCAATCCTCGCTCCCGTCGTCAATGAGAAAACCGTAGTATCTCTCAGGTGGATGAGGAACCATACTAGATCGGCGGAGAGGCTGAGGTTCGTTGGTTACTATCGAATCCTTTGGTTCTACCAAATCTTCAGTCGTAGTTTGTATAGCTGTAACCTCTTCCAGTTCTACCTCTTTGCCACTAATTCCTTTTTCAAGAAATTCCTTTTCTAAAAAGGTGGCATGTCAAGAAATAAACACCTTTTGTTCCTCGGTGTGGTAGAAGATATACCCTCGCAAATGTTTGGGATATCCAATAAACTTACACAAAAAAGTCCTTGCCTCGATCTTGTCCGGATTTTGTGTTTTCACATATACCGGACAACCCCTCATCTTATCATAATTAAGACATGGTCTTTTTCCTTTCCATATCTCATATGGAGTGGTTGGCACAGATTTGATGGGAACCATATTCAATAGTTCTGCAGTTGTCTCCAGTGCATAACCCCAAAAGGAAATAGGCAACTCGGCTGTACTCATCATAAAGCGCACCATATCTAATAGGGTGCGATTCCGGTGCTCCGATACACCGTTGTTCTGTGGTGTATACAGAGGAGTAAGCTGAGAGAGAATCCTATTCTCTTTTAGATAGTCACGGAATTCCGTGCTCAAGTATTCTCCTCCCCGATCAGATTGCAGGATTTTAATACTTTTACCCATCTGGTTCTCGACTTCATGCTTATATTCTTTGAATTTCTCAAAAGCTTCAGTCTTGTGTTTCAATAGGAACACATGTCCGTATCTTGGGAGATCGTCGGTGAATGTAATGAAGTACGAGGAACCATTCCTGGCATGTGTAAACATAGGACCGCATACATCACTATGTATCAGTGCCAGGAGTTCCATAACTCTTTCTCCATGTCCTGTAAACGGAGTTTTGGTCATCTTTGTAACTTAGCTAGTCGTGTCGTATTGATATGACCCAGTCTATAATGCCACAAGAAGGATTCGTTCATTTATGAACTCTTCCTCTTGTGTGTGTTTTATACGTTAAGAACTGTGGTTTGATTTAAAACGTATATGCCATTACTTAACGAGCCTGATCCAATAAACTTTTCATTCAGAAAAATGTTCATAACATTATCCAGCAATACAAAATTATATCCTTCTTTAGTTAATAAAGAAACTGATATAATATTGCATATCAGGTTCGGTATATAATAGCATTCATTCAGAATCAATGTATTACCATTTGGTAATACAAGATGATATTCGCCAACTGATTTGGCTGCACCATTTGCACCATTCCCTACTCTTACAGAATGATCTCCTATTCCCAGTTCTCTATCTTTCCTTAGCCCATGCAACATATTACATATGTGGGATCCCGATCCAGTATCTAGACGTAGAGTGTACTGAGAAACAACTCTCGGTAACTAACACACCCGAAGAACATGCATTAGCATGCTCATTTCTCGTTTGGGTGGCGTGGGAATGCGGATATTCCCCTATTTCCTGCTCGGACATATAACAATTATAAGTTGGAGCGGAACCAACGTTCCCCGGCTCATAATAAGCAGGTTCGGTCAATACATCCATATTATTATCTTGATTTAGGCCTGTAAGGTCTCTACTTAGAGAGAGAGAGAGAAGAAAACACTTAGTGTATGCTCTTGCAAGATTAGATTAGTTATTATCTTATCTAATCAGGATGGCTCCCACTGTTTTTATGAAATCTTTCTTCAAACTCTAAAGGTAAGACTATACAGGATTAATTACACCCTACAAGTTCGCCAATATTTTGGCCAGGCCAGTGTTGGTACTTTGAGGGAGGTTCCCGGTGCTTTCGCATGGAACTAATTAAAATTAACCTCGTTTTCCCAGGGGCGTAACCCCGTTAACACCTTTTTAGACATCTACTTGATCGGCTAATTGTGATGTGTAAAACTCTCACAGGAGTAACTCCTACTCGCAGTGGGTATCGGGTTCGAACTATCTCATAGAAGGTATGCAACCTCATTGCAAATTTCAAAACTTGAAATTCCCGATAATATTTTTCCCCTAGCGTCCTATTACCTTGACGCAGGCCAACAAACCATAGTTCGCTAGTCAAGTTCAACCCGTATATTTCATGATTGAATTAAACCCACCTGCACGACCCTAGACGCAGGCCAACAAAGTCGCACGACTACTCTAGTCCAATCGCATCATATGCAGCATATAAGCACCAAATAGCTACCACACACTACGCCTTGACGTAGGCCAACAAATGTAGCACGAATACTAAGCAGTACTTATCTGAAATGACGGAGGGCTACGACAGGTTTTTTTAAGAAAACCTTTTGCGTAATGAACTTGATATCGTTATAGTATTGAGTGATTTTGAAATGAAGTGTTTTTTAGGCTTTTACTAGTTTTGCTAAAAAGGTCACTCCCGGTGAAAGGATCTCGGCTCTTCCCTCATCGAATGAGGTGCTGGATATTCATGAATGCCACTATGCAAAGCAAGAAATAGTGAAGCAATCAAAAGACAAAACTGAGTGGGTTATAGCATCTGCTAGGTTTTGCTAAAGAGATCACTCTCGGTGAAGGGATCTCGGCTCTTTCCTCATCGAATGAGGTGTTGGATATTCAACAAGGAATACTGCTATGCAAAGCAAGAACTAGATCTACTTTTTTTGAAAATTTGATTCTACAACATCTTTTAGGTTTCTTTCATTTTCATTAATCTCATTAATGAAGTCCCATCAATTATGCTTCCTAAGCATTACAGAAGAAACAAGAATACAATGTATGCTTATGCCATCCGCATTCGCCACAGTGTCCCGTTAAGCACCGTTAAGTTACTTAACTAACGACATAGCGGGGCGCGACTAGCGCGGGTGCAAAACATAAGCAACGTTTATTATATATCATATATATAATAATAAAGCATTCGTCTCATGCTTATAAAGTGATCACATTACAGAATATCAGCAGCAGAAGTCCACATATGAAATATTGGATATACTAGGAATTCTGTGTTTTAAATTAAGCCAGTAAAAAAAATGGATTCCACGGTCGTGATGAATAGCCAAACCCACATCCGTAGACCACTACGAGAGCGGCAAGCAACCCTACTAATTCTATAGTTAGGAGACCCGGACTCGACTCCTTGAGATGGTCTCCCACTGGACTCTAGAACCCGGTTACTTGTGCTCCGCGCCTTAGGTCTATCCTAATACGGAAAATTAAATAATATACATCAATGGTGACATCATCCTCAACCCGGAAGTGCCCCAATAAAATAATATTACATACAAGTTTTTATATGAATGAAAATGAAAAACACTCATCTTACATAAAAGCCACCGGCTATTCAAACACGACGATCGAATATAATATATCACAGCAACACATAACATTACATGTCATCAGCGTAAGTAAATATGTGTATCCCAATTGTCGTTGACAAATAGCAACGAAACCAGCGATACACCACATATTGCACTTATGGTCACAGAAAAGAAAATATCAAACTACAACATTTGGAATCGACGCAGCCCTTAGACATCATAAATCCAGAATATCACATACTTTGGATTTCATGCCTAACATTGTAAATCTTACATTTGGGTCTCATTTATGAAAACACATTTTCAAAAGAAATTGGGTAATTCAACAAGATTCCTGATTCCTACCGAGACCGAAATGTTAAATTTACAAGCAACCAATCAATTTTCACAAAACTAATTAGTGTAGATTTCAAATATTGTATCACATCGCAGATAGCTAGATGATATTAAACATTCTGATCGAATCAACAAACACCCAAAATTTCCCAAAGAGCTCAACACATGAACACAGTTTAAAAATACTCAGAACATGTCACGGTACCTATGGACCAACCGTAGAAAGGCCGACCCACGCCTCACTGATGGCGCCGTGGAACTACCGCAAAACCTAGAGTTTGGCCGCGGTTCCGTGGTGAAAAAGTCGAGTTTGGTTATCGTTCTTCTAGAGGGTCCATAGAATTACTTGCATGATTTTCGGAAGATTTTAAACTTGGAAAAATTCAACTTTTGGAAAATTTCCAGCAAGGGAAAAAATTTGGTATTTGATATTCGTTCGAACTTTTTAACATCGTCAAGATAACCCAAAACGATATTAGAATTACGACTACGAAGCACTCTGAATTGCCTTTACATAAAGATAACATCACTTGCAATCTCAGTAAAAACAAGCAATACCTGAAACACCAAACCCCAGAGACCGGAGCACCAAACAAAAATGAGGCCAGAACAAGATGGGAAAACCAGCCAGGCCGGTCCATTTCATGCTTTTCGCCGGGTCAAAACCGGTTAAAGAGGCTCGTTTTTCTCTGGTGTTCTTATTACATCTCATGTAACATTCAGCGGTTGCTTAAAAAAAATTTAGAGGCTTTCAAAAAATCGACAGAAATTAGGGTTATGTTTCGATTGTTTCGGAGTTATTTCGGTTTCGTAATTCTACAAATATCGTCTAATTCACTAACTTGGCTATGATACCACTGTAGGGTTATCTACCACAGCCACTGGGTTTTGGGAGGCATCGACCATGCCGTTTTCAAAGTTTTGCCTTGCTAAAGAACCCTAGACATAGAATCTTAACTAGAGAATTAGACGAGACCAACATGTAAACAACTTTACATCTACATGAATGGGAATACTGTTCACACCAAAATATTGCATTTAATACCGCCCATTCTTCTGCTCGTTTGTTTATAGGCAGGTTCTTTCGATCCGTGTTTGCTACCTATTTATAGGTTACAGGTTTCTAGTCCAAAATAACGCAAATCATGCAAAATCTCTACAGTTACGCCAAAATCCAGAACATCTGTTGCCGACAGATAAAAGCCAGGTTCCGGTCATCCATATCCGTACAGTGCCGCTTACCAGTTCAAGAGACAAGTCAAAGAACGGTGGTCATTCATGTCTCGGACAAGCACATAGCACGAGAGGGGCATCACAAGATTCAGTGGGTGCGCGGAGCTCGAGGGAGATAAGGACAAATGAATTAAAAGTGAATCTATTTTGGACTATTGCAGATCTGAAGAAATTTTGGAAGCAATTTGCAATTTGGGATATGTAGAACAACATAAGATAGCAACATAAGAAAGAACAGAAAAGACGAGGAGCTAATTCCCCAAAACTGTGGCGGAACCGCTGCCAAATTTGGGTTTTCGTGACAATCAAATGGCGCCATTGCCGGGGAGACGGTAACGTATTTTCTTTCTTGTCATTCTGGTTAATATTCTTTATGTGTGTGTGTGTGTGTGTAATATAGATATAATAAAAACCATTTTGTTATTTTTGATATTTTTTTTGTGCAAGTATGCAGGCGATCTGGAGCAAGTACATTAATTTAATCAAGAAATAGAGGTTTTTATTAGGGTTTACGGAGCAAGGGAAGTGCAGTAACCAAAGGTTCAAGCCCTAACTCAACAATTTGGCCGCGGAACCGCGGTCAAAGGGAGGGTTTCGCGGTGGTTCCGTGGTCCTATTATGGATTCAGTGCCCAATTTTTTTTACTCCCTTTCTCTTTACGCTATTCTCCTCTCTGAACTCCGCTGAACTGTGTTTCATGCAGGTTTCTTTGCATATATTGCGCCGCCGCCAAATTAATTTTTTATTGTTTTAGATTTTGTTTGTTTACCGCTTTGCATATAATAATACGGATATTATGAGGCTATAACACCAATTAAGATTGGGTGTGGATTTCATCGCCCTTCCAAGTCCCCGTAAATCACTAAATGCATACGCATCATCTTGAGTTAATAAAAAATATCTAGAACAAACCTATAAGGACTTGTCGCGCTCATTTAGGAAAAGTGAGGGTTACGAGGAATCGGTCGTTTATCTAACCTTGATTTTGTGGTGCCTAGGCTAGATAAGCGTGGTGGTAATTTTAAAAGGCCCGTCTCACGGTGATTCATGAGGGGAACCCTCCTTACCTCACTTGTGCTTACCTGGCCACAATTGGCAGTGAAGTGGCGATTCGAGGGTTATCCTGCAATTTGTCGCTTGGAAGTCTAGGAGCGGTCTAGTTGGACTTTGAAGACCCTAGCTCTAGGTGATTGTTTGTGCATATTGTGATTGTGATTGTGCTTATGTAATGTTTAGTCCCATAATTCCTTATTCTTTCAAAACAAACAATTTCGAAAACTGCTAAAAAATAAAATAAATTTTTCTTAAAAAAAAATTCAAAAATTTATAAAATTTTTCCACTTCCACCCTCCCAACTTTTCATAACATGGGTACCCCAATACGACCAACTCTTGCCAAACTTTGGTACCCATAACCAGACATTTCTTCGTACGGTTCTTGCTTTGGCCGAATTTCGAACGATCCATCCATGCCCAAAATTTTGTTGAAAGATCGAATAGACGCGTCCAGGATAAACAATTGGACTCCGCAATCCACTTTGTATCAACCATTTCAACCTATCCCAACATCTTACGTTGATACCCCTTTTGCGAGTATGTTGCGACTCCGAAACCCATGTCCATAGCTGACCGAATTGAACAATCTCGTAACCGATCTTTCATCCCTTTCACCACTTCCAATTCTTTTGATCAACAATTCCAATCTCCTTCTTATCATAACGTTGATCCTAATCCTATCCAACCATTCGATTCCTATCACTCCTACCCGACTTTTACACCTTCCTTACACATTACTTCTTAAAAGCCATTTGGGAGTTTCATGTATCCACACGAATTTGAATCTTTTTCTGAAATCCTCTCACAACACATGTCTAGTCTTGAATAGTCGTTGGAAGAATTTTGGGTTGCGTCGTGCCAACAGATGATGGATTTGAATGCGTCCATGGCCGCCCTCATACAACTTAACGAACCGGCAGCTAGTTTCCAACTATCTCCACATTTTCCAATGTATGATGAAGCAATAGGAGAGGTTGAGAATTTGAGTGCTGAGAGTGAGCAGTACACCCTTCCAAATTAAACCTACCCGTTACAAATTAAATTCTACAACTCCGGTTTTGAAAGTCTATCGAGTGTCCCATATGAATCACAAATTGAAGAGAGAATGTTTGATGAGTTGTGCGACTTTGTAGTGTTTGATTTACTGGATTGTGAAGGGACCTTGTCAAGTGAAACCACACCCAATCATTTTGATCTCTACGCCTCCACTCTAGAACCTGAATTGATTGAAATCCATGTTGTTGATGAGGTGTCTGAGAAATTTAATTTTCACTTGATTGAGGATATCGACGCTGGGAATATTTTGGTTGATGAACCCGTAGTTTTGGACGAGTTTTTCTCACCAATTCATCATGTCCTTTCACTTTCATGTGGACATCATCCCGAACAATTGTCTGTTTTTCCCGAACCCCATATACGTCTGTATTTTGAGGATAAATGCATGGAAGAGCTGAATTTTTGGGTGAATTTTGAGGATAGTATTGAGGATGAAACAGTTTTACTAGATTAGTTGTATTTTCCAATTCATCATGTCCCTTTAATTGACTGTGTACACCCTCCTAAACCTTTAACCGATACCAGTCCTCAATCACTTCCCTCCATCCTTTCCATTGTTCCCACTTCGCAAGACACCGTATCATCTTCTTTTCTTATGACTGGTTCACCAAGTTACTACCCATGTTTTCTAACGAATCTTAAGAGATTTGACCCCATTTCTCAACGGGTTGATAGATTAGTACAATCGCTTTTTTCACATCGGTCATTACAATTTGTACTAATTTATTGACTCCATTTCCACCATCAAGTTCGTATTCCATTTCTTTTTCACTTCTTCCATTCTTCTCCTTATATACTGAGACCGTATCCCGCTTCCATCCTCATACGGTCTCGCGTATTCTCCGTTTCTTTCCTCTCCGCTTTCTTTCACTTGCCCGGGCCTTATCTCGATAAAAGTTTTGAATGGTTATTGCTAACCATTGGCCTGCATAAGGCCTTTTTTAGATTGATACTGTTCTCTCCCCTCTAATCCTAAACTTCACCGCTTAAACAGTGGCAACACTGTTTCACTTAAGTTTAGCGGGGATCTTTTTGCCTATATATTTTTGGTTTGCTTTTGTTTTGTATAAAAAAACAAAAAAACAAAAAATAAAGGGGAGCACCTACAATTTTGACCCTCTTGGTATAGCCTGACAGTGAGGGCACAGTCAAGTTTAAATTTGGGGGTGTGCTCGGTAAGCTTTCTGCCTTCGCATTCATGTGTATATTTTGCATTTACATACTTATTTAAAAACCTATAAAAATCGAAAATTTTACAAAAATATAAAAAATTTGTCATCAAGTTAGTTAATAGGGTAACCTAGATTTTGATTCCGAAAGTTTAGTTGATGCGTTAGAAATAATTAAATCCTTGGCTTAGGAATTGAAAACCCTAAAAATAACCCTCATTCTGTTTAACCTTGGTAATTATACGTCCTTGCAGTTTTTTTTAGAGAAGTAGATAATCTTGAGTTCAGTTCTTGAGTTAAGTCGAGATGAAGGGAAAGTATTGAATGCTTTACTGAAGGTTAAGTCTGAAAAATAGTTTCTATCCTTGAATCCAAATTTGGAAAGTATATACCCTACAAACTGCACATACACGTGTTAGTGATATGTATGCCCTAGAGGCCATTACCGTACATACGATTATATTGTAGTGGATGCTTGGACATATATATGGAGGACTTTCTTGCTCGACAAGAAAGTATACTATCTGTGTTGGATATAGTGCCCTCAAAGTCAATTATTGGATCGCAGGCACATGATTGCAATGATTGCGGAGGACCTACACCGGTAGGATAGTCTTACTCGAGAGGATAGTATGCTATCCGGTTTGCCTTTATCAGTCGTGTACAACTTTAGGTGACATTACTGTTCATTATTACACGTTGATAGAGCCCGTAGGATTCTTGCTTGACTACCAACAGTATGATGGAGATCATATACGTGAGAGTTTGGTGGTCTATAAGCACATCCTTAAAAGTGGTCTCTAGTCGTGGGAGTTTCGAGACAGGGCATCGATACTCTGGAGTAGACTAGTGTATACAGTCAAGACCCCGACGAGGGGCGATGGCCGGTCTCACAAGCCATTGGTGTCAGTTGGATCACCTAAGATGTATACAGGTGCTTATTAGGTTATGAGTGTACCGGACAGGACTTGCCGGGAACCTGCTAGTTTGTATTATACCTAGCGTCCAATAGCAGTTCCCTAATGACATGTGTACAGGTTAGTTCATTGACCTGAGATCATGATTTGTCTTGTGTGAGTTCCCACTGTGCTTTGATTATACCCTACCACGGCTCAAAGGAGTCGTGCAAACAGGTTTTAGTTGGGTACAGTCCCGAGCCGCATGGAGGAATATGAGCGGATCGGCAGGGGATTCGTCTCTCCCGGTATTGGAGGTGAGATCGCGCTGTGTTTAGGAGAGCCATTACACAAAGCCCTCGGCCGAGGCAGGAGATTTAATGGTAAGTACTCCAGTAGTATCTCAGGGTGTTCTAGGCTACCCTCCGACACGACTTATACCGCTATTGGGGGTCTGACGTTACCAGCACCCTAGGCCCGATATGCAATGCTCACAGACGAACGGACCGGACTGTACGGATATTGTCACTGATAGGCTCGGTAGGGTTTCAGGATGAGTTCGCTCATCAGCTACCCTTTCAGTCAATACATAGACAGCCGTTATGTACAGCTAGTACCACTGACGGCTTGTGGTTAAACCCACGGTCAGAGTATTGAAGAGTCTTTAGAGTCCCCTATAGATAGTTTTCCAAGTTCGGGCGAAACGTTGTAGAGATCGTATGGTTTTATGGCAGGGTTAGAATATGCACGTTCCCTTGTGCACGTGTCATGGTTCGGACAGATAATACTGGTGGGCTTTAGTTTAAGCCGAATCCATGTATTATATTGTGTAGGAGTATTTTTGTCTCATTGCATTTCGTATTCGGTCGGAATACGGATGCAAGTATATATATACAGTTTAGTGGTAATCCTGTAATACGTTATGGGATTGCTTTTGTATATACATTTTAGTGGTAATCCTGTAATACGTTATGGGATTGCATTTGAAGTTGCCAGTTTTCCATCAGCCGTCTTAAACATCTGGTTTAAAGTGGATTTTCCCCAATCCAGCGGGATGCAAAGTGGTTTTGGTTTTGGTTTGTATTGAATGGGCATGGTCATTTGGGTGAGGTGTTATTTTGCAAATATTATTTTTAATATGAAGGTGTTTTTTGCGGTGCCTGGGGTCTCCACTGCTGTGCTGGGAACTTGTGTGATGGGGATTAATTTCTAAGGTGATTAGTTTATTCCATAACATATATTTACTTCCACCTCACATCTATTTCCAGAGAGCACCCTTCTTGATTTCGCCGAGCCCAATTTTTGGGGTGAGGACTTTTTTCCTTTGCAAAATCTTTTGCACACTTCATTACATCTCCATGGCAACTTCATTTTCTTGAGACAAATTATTCTACACTCTCTCTATTTCAATCTTGGACATGTCGGTTAGCAAACTTCATGTCCAAGTTGCCTCGGTATAGAGGCGGGAGCCCGTATAAAGATTCGTTGACGTGGTGCCACCTTGACGAAGAAACTGGAGATCGAGCGAGATCAGAGATGCCGCGAGGAACGTGGGATGATGGCTAAAGACCGAAGGACACGGATCGATCTGTATAGCCATTCTATCATTTTACAGTTTGCTAGTTTAGTGTTAATGGCACGATCCGGGTTACAGTCTATGTTAGCGCCGGTTTATAAAAAAGTGTTTATTCCGCGTTTCGCCTCAGATTATTTGCCGGGGCGCTGGCGTTGACATACATGGTATCAGAGCCACGCAATTAACCTTTACTAGCTTGTTCTAACATGTTTAAAATATCGATCGAATGATATTTCCAAAACTGCAATTCCAAATTTAAAAGTTTCTCTCGAAATTTTTTTGTCGTCTAAAAATAATTTTGAGTATGTCAGAAAATCGAGCAGGCTTTTCTAAGATTGCAGAAGAAATTTGGTAGACAGATCCTACAGAACCGCCACGGAACTGCCGCAGAACCCATGGGTTTGCCGCGGTTCCGCCGCCGTCTTGGGGCTTCAGTGCACCATTTTTCTTTTGGGTGTCTTTCATGTGGAATTATGGTTTCTGGAATATTTTGTTTGGGCCCAGATTTGTTTGAGTACTGGATTTGTACTTGGGGCCTACTTCGGGAAGTTTTTTCGATCGGGATTTTAAATATGTTAGTTCGCAGTGCTTACATTATATCTCCGACCGTGAATGTCATTCAAGCGGTAAATCAAGTCTAATTGCTATAGTCCTTTTATACGGGTTTGCGAGCGTGACATTCATGTTGATGTTCTGTGTTGTACTGTGATGTTGCGGATTTGTCGTGCTGGATAGCTTGCATGCAATGTTAGTGCAGTTTGGATTTATTTGTACATTTGATATCGCGGGGCGAGCGTCGGATATGTGGACTGCCGTCGCTGCATGTTTGTATATTATTCTTTTGGGGAACAACCGGGTTGAGGTCGATGTACCCATTGTACATATTTTCATTTCTGTACTAGGGTTACACCGCGGCGGAGTGCACGGATAGCCGGGTTGTGGAGGGCAACGGGTCCGCATCTCATGGCTTTGAGAGAGAAGGGACCTCACTCTATTATTGGCAGGCTATTCGCCGCACTCGTAGGGGGTACAGGTTGACCCAAGATGGGGTGCTTAAGTTACCGGATTCCGTGAAGCGCCAGGTGGTTCATTCACTTTGCTGAAAGGAGCTGCCACGCTTCAGGTTTTGGCTGGTAACTTGCCACACCCGTAGGGGTCTAGGTTTTCATTGCATAAGCTATCCACACGATCAGAGGAACGTCGGGTTTCAGTTGCGGCTCTGTGAAACACGGGGATCCCAGATTATCTGTATTGTTCTATGATGCTTATTACTTTTCTGTAAAGTTGCATTTATCACGCCTGGAGCGATTATTGTATATTGGTATATATACTAGTAGATTTTGTATATGTTTTACACCCACGCTAGTCGAGTCCCCGCTCTGTCGCTAGTTAAGTAACCTAACGGGTGATTACAGGACCCAGTGACCAATGCGGATGGCATATACATACATTTTATTTTCATTCTTTTCTGGTGTGATTAATTGATGGGACTGCGTTGATTTTGATCAATGCAAGGAAAACAGACTTGTTTGACGTTGTTGGAACAGTTTTCAAAAAGTGTTATTACAAGAACGTTTTCTTTTGTTTTGCACAGTGGTATTCAGTTGGAATATCCTACACCTCATTCGACGAGGCAAGGGCCGAGATCCCTTCACTGGGAGTGACCCCTTGGGTAGCAGTTTGCGTCAGGATAATAACTTCACTATAGTTGATTACTTGTTGCTTTTCATCGCGGTATTCAGTTGGAATATCCTGCACCTTATTCCACGAAGAAAGAGCCGAGATCCCTTCACCGTGAGTGACCTCTTTAGCAAAGGTTTTCGCCACTATATTTTTGTAAAAAGCTATCAGGTTCCTTCAGCGATTTTAAGTTTTTTACGTAAAAGGTTTTTCGCTAAAAACCAGCCGTAGCCCTCTGTCATTTCAGTTGGGTATTCAGTAGTATTCAAGCTATGTATTTTGACCAACGCCAAGGCATAGTGTTTGGTAGCTGATGGGTATTCATCTGTTGCATAGATAGATGAGTTGGTTTGGGACAGTCGTACTGCTATTTGGCCAACGTCAGGGGTATGTATGGGTTGGTTCAAATTAACAAGATAATGATGGGCAGAACTTGACATGTGACTTATGATATTTTGGCCAACGTCAAGGTCATAAGAGCATGGGGCAAAAATCCACATTGAGAGTTTCTAAAGAAACTGAAACTTGCCAGGCATGCGCATACCTTCTGGAGTGTGATAACATGAGTGGATTCCTTCACATTATTATGCGATGATAGTTGGATCCCGATTCCCACTGATGAGTTGGTTTACTCTTCGGGTGTTCACGACTAATTCTTCTTTCAGGTTTGGAGGAGAATTTGACGATACAGTGGGAGGTTTCCTAATTAGATAAAGTGATAACCATTCTGATCTAGGTTAGAGTGCACGCAGAGTGTTTCTTTTCTCTCTCTCATTGGCAGCGACCATTGACCGACCCTAGACTATGACTCAGTGACCAAGTTGACCGAGCCTTCTTAAAATACTGGCTTTTGGATTGTCTGAGTTGCATACATCATTGCCGCTCCTTCTTTTACCCTTTGCATTTCTCCAGAACACCGATCACTACGAACATCCACTTCCATTGGATAAATCCATCGTATGGTTATATACGAACTCGAAGGGACTTCTTCGAGGATTGATCCAGGTTCAGGAGAAATTGAATTGGTTTATTCAGTTGTCTTTTATCATCACCTTCTCTGAGGTTGAGAGTACTCCTTGGTTTAGGAGACGGTACACCTATTACGCTTATTGGATAGTTTTCTTCCAAACCATAGGTAGGTGCTGAAAGGTAGGGAATGAAGAAAACCAATTAGCCTAAGTAGGGTGTACAGAAGGTAATAAGTAAAGACAAAATAAAGGGATTGGAAAGAGGGCAAAGTAAATTGCGACTGCTATCATTCACGACCAAACCGCGTAGTTCATCGCCACTCCTACTTCACCTTTACTTTTTCTCCAGTTCAGGAGAAATAAAATAAGGTTTTAATCAGTTGTCTTCTATCATCACCTTCTCTCAGGTTGCGAGTACTCCTAGGATTATGAGTATACACCTATTACGCATATTGGATTGTCTTCTTCCAAACCATAGGCTGGTACCGAATGGTAGGGTAGGAAGAAAACCATTTAGCTTAACGATGGTGTACAGAAGGTAACGACTAAAGACAAATAAAGGGATTTAGAGAGATGGCAACGAAATATACGGTTATAGTCATGAATCTGGATAATGGAAGAGGCATTATTATGAATACCAGGATATTCCTTCGAAACATATTCATGTTTCAGTTTCACTATGCATTGTTAATTGAAAACTGATTTCCCGATTACATACTTGCTCCAGGGTATGTATTCACTAGGTATGATTCTCATATCTGTATTGTATTACAGATGATGAGTGGGAGTAGGTTTTTGGGAATTAGGTGATCATCCTCATTACATTGGAATTCGTTGTAATTGGTGATATTTGAGGAAATTGCCTGAGATTTTGCCGGACGGCAAGTATTTGGTTTAGAGTATCCGTTGTTGTGCACCAATTTCAAACTGATATATCTGTACATTTATTTTTATAAAGTGAGATATAACTTTTTGAAATTATGTCGATGACGTTTGCTTATATCAGTTGATGGTTAGGTAAGAAGCATTTAACAGCGGTATAGTTCTTAACCATGGTACAGTTTTCAACCTACGACGCACAATGTTTGAGTTATTCAACTAAGCGGACTTATACAAAGTATTGTATGTTGTCCAGTGTCCATTAGGAAAAAGGGTTGGTCTTCGTACTATATTCTGTTTACTTGTGACTTCTCTAGTTTTTAGACATGTGTTTCGTAGAAATACAAGGTCTGAGTTTTGAGAAGTTATAGGTACAAGAATAATGTAGAGAACCAGGTGTCACAAGTATCGGGATTCTTCAAGGAGATCGAAAATGTAGATACTTATGTTGGGTATTCAGTCGATAGTAATGGTTTTGAGAAACTTGTTTCTCTTTCGGGTTACTCATAATTGGATGCATTCCTAAGTTGAGTAATACTGATCGGCCTTTCTCCATTTAGTTGACATATACTGGAAACAGCTGCATGATTTGAATCTGGTTCCAATTAAATAAGTGCCAAAGTTTCTATTTTGGATGTAGAATGGTTCGTATCTTAACGATGTTAAGGTACGGGGAGTTGTCCGGCTTATGCTTAAAACCAGACTCTGGATAACTCAAGGCACGTTTCTATAATGGCAGTTTGTGGGTTGACCCGGGCTATGACGAGGGTTGATTTTCTACCATTTGGAAGATCAATAGTAATATTGTTCTTGACTCGCCACAGATTTAGTAAAATGGATTTTTTCAGAAAACAGTAGTGGGAGTATGGTAGAACTGGATGAGATTCCAGAAGCGCAAACGATTACGGAAAAATTAATAGGACCTAAAGATTCAATCAAGTTTGACATTCCATTAGCCACTCCGCAAATATGGTGGGTAACCTCAGGCACCTGAGAGGTACTCCGGTAGCCTCAAGGACGACGACAGGGAAGTTCTTGTTTACCCAGACTTGACACTACTGTTGTTCCAGGCTATGTGACCCGGCAGGAGAATGAGTATAGCGTCGTTCTAAACTAGTTTTAGAAGAGCACGTATATATTATTCTGCCAGAGGGTTGTTGTGGTCAGTAGGAGCAGCGGAAGCATAGTGGGCAAGTAGCTTATGTCTATTTATAGACTAGAGCAGATATAGAGGAGATAGATCATCTATTTTTGATATGACATCATGGGTTTGACTTCATCAGAATAGGGGATGGATCTGTTAAGAAGGTAGTAGGGTGTGATGTTCTGGTATTTGGATGTCATACATATAATAGGAAGTAAAATTCCTATACTATGATCGGTTATACTGTGCTTGTCACACAGTTGTTTCTCCACAAAGGATATGGATATAATATCTGACATTCTGGTTACTAGATCTATAGTTTTAGATCTAGATTTGGGTAGTTTCCAAATCTAGGTACTTAGACAGTATTCTAAAGGTGTTTTAGAATGGACGACTCCTGACATGGTGGTGTACCTGCAGGTGATGGAGTCTCCCTTTCTAGAGGTGTCTTACAGACTAAAGGGGAGAGGGATGTGCATGATTGGCATATCACTTGCTTAGGCAATTGAGTCAATCATGAGATATTAAGTACCACACTGGATATTGTTTTTGCACTAGATGCAATAAATTTATATTAATCCAATCCTGGAGAAACATACAGAAGCAGTTTTAGAACATAAGTGGATGTTCTAGTGATTTGATAACAGCAGCCTCCTTTAGGAGACGGTTACCATTCCAGGCTTCTAAGGTGACATGGATGACAGAGTGACTGTCAGAGTTATAGTTTTCCCTCTGACGAAGGGGGAAGTATTATGGACAGGTGGTCCAATAGGATACTGTGGAAGGCATGGTGCAGGATACTAATTAGGTTCAGATGACGATACAGTCTACGAAGTTTGGATTTGGAGTTCATTTATGAACTAGGTCCTATCAGATATCCAGACATATTCTAAGATAGGTATTACTCAATTTAGGAGATGGCTATCTCTGCGAACTTGAGATTAAGAGAGACATAGAAAGAAACATCAGGGCGGATCCACTCACTGAGGCTATTTCTCGAACATAAGAGTTTTACAAACGAGCTTTGTGAAACTGATTAGTAGAGGAGTTGGGTGTTCGGTATCACACGGGTTGTGAGTATGCGACATCGCAATAATTAGCCTTAAGTGCAAGTGGGAGATTATTGGATATAGTGCCCTCAAAGTCAATTATTGGATCGCAAGCACGTGATTGCAATGATTGCGGAGGACATATACCGGTAGGACAGTCTTACTCGAGATGATAGTATGCTATCTGGTTTGCCTTTATCAGTCGTGTACAGCTTTAGGTGACATTACTGTTCACTATTACACGTTGATAGAGCACCTAGGATTCTTGCTTGACTACCAACAGTATGATGGTGATCATATACGTGAGAGTTGGGTGGTCTATAAGCACATCCTTAAAAGTGGTCCCTAGTCGTGGAAGATTCGAGACAGGGCATCGATAGTCCGAATTAAACTAGTGTATACAGTCGAGACCCCGACGAGGGGCGGTGGCCGGTCTCACAAGCCATTGGTGTCAATTGGATCACCTAAGATGTATACAGGTGCTCATTGGGTTATGAGTGCACTAGACAGGACTCGCCGGGAACCTGCTAGTTAGTATTATACCTAGTGTCAGATAGCAGTTCCCTGGTGACATGTATACAGGTTAGTTCATCGACCTGAGATCGTCATTTGTCTCGTGTGAGTTCCCACTGTGCTTTGATTATTACCCTACCATGGCTCAAAGGAGTCGTGCAAATTGGTTTTAGTTGGGTACAGTCCCGAGTCACATGGTGGCAAGTGAGCGGATCGGCAGGGGATTCGTCTCTCTCGGTATTGGGGGTGAGATCGCGCTGTGTCTAGGAGAGCCATTACACAAAGCCCTCGGCCGAGGCATGAGATTTACAGGTAGGTACTCCAGTAGTATCTCAGGGTGTTCTGGGCTACCCTCCGACACGACTTATACCGCTATTGGGGGTCTGATGTTACCAGCCCCCTAGGCCCGATATGCGATACTCATAGACGAACGGACTGGACTGTACGGATATTGTCACTAATAGGCTCAGAAGGGTTTCAGGATGAGTTCGCTCATCAGCTTCCCTTTCTGTCAATACATGGGCAGCCGTTACGTACAGCCAGTACCACTGACGGCTTGTGGTTAAACCCACTGCCAGTGTATTGACGAGTCTTTAGAGTCCCCCACAGATAGCTTTCCAAGTTCGGGCGAAATGTTGTAGTGGCCGTATGGTTTTATGGCAGGGTTTGAATATGCACGTGTCATGGTTCGGACAGATAATACTGGTGGGCTTTGGTTTAAGCCGGATCCATGTATTATATTGTGTAGGAGTATTTTTGTCTCATTGCATTTCGTATTCGGTCGGAATACGGATGCAGGTATGTATATACAGTTTAGTGGTAATCCTGTAATACGTTTTGGGATTTCTTTTGTATATACAGTTTAGTGGTAATCCTGTAATACGTTATGGGATTACTTTTGAAGTTGTCAGTATTCCATCAGCCGTCTTAAACATCTGGTTTAAAGCGGATTTTCCCCAATCCAGCGGGCTGCCCAATCCAACCGTCTGCAAAGTGGTTTTGGTTTTGGTTTGCATTGAATGGGCATGGTCATTTAGGTGAGGTGTTATTTTGCAAATATTGTTTTTAATGTGAGGGTGTTTTTTGTGGTGCCTGGGGCCTCCACTGCTGTGCTGGGAACTTGTGTGATGGGGATTAATTTCTAAGGTGATTAATTCATTCCATCACATATATTTACCTCCACCTCACATCTATTTCCAGAGAGATCCCTTCTTGATTTGGCCGAGCCCAATTATTGGGGTGAGGATTTTTTCCTTTGCAAAATCTTTTGCACACTTCATTACATCTCCATGGCAACTTCATTTTTCTTAAGACAAATTATTCTACACTCTCTTTACTTCAATCTTGGACATGTCGGTTAGCAAACTTCATGCCCGAGTTGCCTCGGTATAGAGGAGGAAGCCCGTATAAAGATTCGTTGACGTGGTGCCACCTTGACGAGGAGACCGGAGATAGAGCGAGATAAGAGATGACGCGAGGAACATGGGATGATGGCTAAAGACCGAAGGATACGGATCGATCGATATAGCCATTCTATTATTTTTCAGTTTGTTAGTTTAGTGTTAATGGCACGATATGGGTTAAACTCTATGTTAGCGCCAGTTTATAAAAAAGTTTTTATTCCTCGTTTGGCCTCAGATTATTGGTCAGGGCGCTGGCGTGACTTACAATCTGGCTGCTCTTTATCTTAACATGTACTCTGATTGTCTCTATGTTACATATTGATAAAGCCCTTAGGATGTGTACATGACTACCAGGACTATGATGTAGATCATACGAGTGGAGACAGTATAGTCGCTAAGTACATCCTTCAAATGTTTCTAGTCGTAGGTGTATCGAGATAGGGCATCGATATACCAGAGTAGACTAGCGTATAGCTTCTCGACCTATGTAGATGGGCCATGGATGATCCCTTATCCATTGGTGTTTGACATCAGAGACAGTATACGGGTGCTCAGTGGAGACTGGGTACACTGGATGGACTCACGGAGAACTCCCAGATGGTATTATACCTCATGTTAGATGGCAGTTCTCTGGTGGCACTCGTACAGGTTAGTCTGTAGACCCAAGATCGTCATAGAGTCTTGTGTGATTCCCACTGTGCTTTGATTTCCATCTTACCACATTCAAGAGAACGTGCAAAATGGTGGCTTTTGGGTACAGTCCCGAATCACATTGAGGCAATGAGCGATAGGAGGGGTTTCGTCTCTCCCGGTATTGGGAGATGATGTTGCGCTGTGTTCGATTAGCTATAACTGGAAATCCCTGGCCAGGGTTGCTGAGATTTACTGGTAAGTGTTATCAGTACTTTCTCGAACCGTTATGGACCTCATATCGACACGACTTATCGGTTACTGGGGTCTGACGTTTACCACCCATATACTAGAAATGTGACGTATCAGACGAAGAGACCGGACTGTACGGAAGTGTTACTGGTTGCATTCATAAGAGAATGTACAGGCTTACTTGTTGATCTTCTGATCGCTCAATACCTGGGTGGCTATTACGTTTAGCTAACCGCTTGTAGCTTGTCGGTGTTTGATATGATCATCACCTACTGCCGGCGTATTGACGATTCTTTAGAGTCCTACATAGAGGTTTTCTGGCTCAGGAAAAAAGGAGTAAGAGCACATATGTGCTATGTGCGGGACCGAGAATAATACGTGTATGTGATACCATATTAGATTCTCGCGATATGTGATATCGTCCGGGTTTATGTGATATAGCCGGGTCATCGGATCAAGTGTTGATTTGAAGAACCGATACAGATTATATTAGTCGGTTATTTGATAATAGCCGGATTATCGGATCAAGTGTTGATTCGATAATTTAATGTATAATTATATATATGATATATTATATTACATTAACTAATATAAGCTCACTTCAAGATTCTTTTTCTCACATGGTGATACATTGATATATATGTGATATATGTTAATTGTATTGGTTTCTTTTGTTACAAAATATTGTATATGTGATATATAATAATGCAACTAGGGTTTAGAGTTTAAACCATGCTAGGGTTTTTAAATTAGGGTTAACATTTTATTATGGATTAATTCATTTTGGATGGATAATTCATTTTTGTTTTGGATGAGCTTTGAGGAAGCTTCTTGATCCTTTGACTTTGTCCACCCTTTTTGTTTTATCCTTGATATTTGTTAAGCTAAGTTTAACCCTAGCCTATGGTTTATTCTCTACATGAGTTAGCCATGACACATATTAAACTATGGTTTCATTTCTAACCTCAACAATAATTCATTCATCACAACTTCATCTTCTTCATCTTCTTCCTCCTCACTCCAAAAGCTTTCTAGCTTTTCATTTGAGATGGATGTTTTGTGAGAAGTTGAAAATGAAAGAGAGAAAAATTCCTACTTCATCATCCTCATCTATTCTAGTTACTTAGATTAGGGTGTTTGCTTCACTAATACTTGATTTGTGAAGTGAGAGCTTGGGTTAGTGTTTTTTCAAGGTAGATCATCTTAGTTTTTGAAGATTAGAAGCAAGGTTGCATCATTCTCTTCATAGAGCCTCTCTAGAGTCCGAGTACTTGATGATCGCAGCGAAGGGACCTCAACTCAGAGCTTATGAAGCGAAGGAACAGACTACAAAGGTTGTAATCCCTAACTCTTAGATGTTAAAATGTTAACATGCTACTTTTGTTTGATTCTATAGTTAATGATCTAGGTTTAGGGATATCTATAATGGCAAAAAAAAATTGAAATTGGCATGTGAGATACCACCCGAAACCTTGCTACCGTTGTAGGTAACCCTATAGTGGTATCAGATCCTAGCTAGAGAATTAGAAGGATAAGTGTAGGATTACGAAACCGAAACAACTCCGAAACACCCGATGCAAAACCCTACTTTCTGTTGATTTTAATATGAGCTCTAAAAAATTTTCAATCAAGTGCAGAATCATGTATGTGATACATAGAGAACATAGCCTAAACCTGGACCCATATGCTCGGATTTTGGCCAAGCACATTGCTAGGATTTCCGAGATGGCCAGCCCCTATATGGCATTTGAGCTCCAGATTGTGGTGGTGTTCTCATCTCTAGGGTTTGGTACTTCAGGTGTTGTTTATTTTTGCTAAATTTGCATGAGATGTTTATTTACTATAAAGGTAATTCGGAGTGTTTCGTATTCGCAATTCTAGCTTTGTTTCGGTTTGTTTAGACAGTGTTAAAAAGTTCGAACGGGTATCAATCTCACTTTTTCCCCTGCCAGAAAATTTCCAAGTGTTGGATTTTTCCTTAGTTAAAGAACATTCAAGTATCGTGCAACTAACACTGTGGACCCTCTAGAAGAACGAAACCTTAACTCGATTATGTGACCGTCAGAACCGTCTCTAAACCCTAGGGTTTGTGGCAGTTCGGCGTTGCCATAGGTGAGGCGTTGGTTTGACCCTTCTACGGTTGGTCCATTGGTACCGTGGCATGTGATGGATGCTTTTAAACTAAGTTCAAGTGTTGAGCAAATAGGGAAATTTTGGGTGTTTGTTGATTCGATCGGAATGTTTAACAACGTCTATCTTTTTCTGTAATGTGATACAATATATGGAATTCATATAGTTAGGCATTAAAATCCGTAATATGTCATATTTCGGGTTTACGATGTCAAAGGTGATCGTGGATTCCAAATATTGTAGTTTTACACTTTCTTTTCTGCGACCATAAGTGTAACATGTGGTGTATCGCCGGTTTCGTTGCTATACATCAACGACAATTGGGATACGCATATTTACTTACATTGATGACATGTGATGTTATGTGTTGCTGAGATATCTTATATTGGATCGTCGTGTTTTGAATAGCCAGGGGTTTTTATGTGAGATGAGAGTTTTTCATTTTCATTCATGTAAAATTCATTGTATGTAATATTCTTTTATTGGGGCACTTTCGGGTTAAGGATGATGTCACCATTGTATATTATTTACTTTTCCGCATTAGGATAGACCCAAGGCGGGGAGCACAAGTAACCGGGTTCTAGGGTCCTATGGGAGACCATCTCGAGGAGTCGAGACCGGGTGTCCTAACTCTAGAATTGGTAGGGTTGCTTGCCGCTCTCGTAGGGGTCTATGGGTGTGGGATTGGCTATTCATCACGACTGTGGAATCCATGTTTTATACAGGCTCGTAATAAAACACGGACCTCTTAATATATCCAATATTTCATATGTTTCTTCTGCTGCGATATCTGTGATGTGATCATTTGATATGATGAGATAGATACTTGATATAGTATATGTGATATATTATATAGACGTTGCTTATGTTTTACACCCGCGCTAGCACTGCCCCGCTCTGCTGTTAGTTACCTAACCTAACGGTGCACGGGGGGACATCGAGGCGAATGCGTATTGTATAAGCGTACGTTATATTTATCTGTGATGTTTAGGTAAACTAAAATGATAGGACTTATTAATAAGATTAATGAAATAAAAGAAACCTAAAGATGTTGTGGAATCGAATTTTCAAAAACAGGTAGCTCTAGTTGTTGCTTTGCATAGCGGTATTCCTTGTAGAATATCCAGCACCTTATTCGATAAGGAAAGAGCCGAGATCCCTTCACCGGGAGTGACCTCTTTAGCAATAACTGGCAGATGCTAAAACCTTGGGTTTGTCTTTTTGATTGCTTTTCTAGTTCTTGCTTTGCATAGTGGTATTGGGAATATCCTGCACCTCATTCGACGAGGAAAGAGACGAGATCCCTTCACCGGGAGTGACCACTTTAGAAAAACTAACAAAGGCCTCAAAAACACTCCATTTAAATCATTTGATTCTACAACGATATCAAGTTCATTACGTAAAGGGTTTTCATAAAAACCTGTCGTTACCCTCCGTCATTTCAGATAAGTACTACTTAGTATTCGTGCTATGTTTGTTGACCATGTTAAGGTGTAGTGTGCGGTAGCTGATTAGTGCTTATCTGCATAAGCATATGATGCGATTGGATTAGAATAGTCGTGCGACTTTGTTGACCATGTTAAGGATCGTGCGGGTGGGTTTAAATCAATCAGGAAATGACGGGTTGAACTTGACTAGCATCCTATGGTTTGTTGGCTTTTGTCAAGGTCATAGGAGCTTAGGGGTAAAATATTATCGGGAATTTCAAGTGTTGAAATTTGCAATGAGATTGCATATCTTCTATGAGATAGTTGGATCCCGATACCTACTGCGAGTAATAGTTACTCCTGGGAGAGTTTTACACATCACAATTAGCCGATCAAGTAGGTGTTTACAAAGGTGTTAACGGGTTTACGCCCATGGGAAAACGAAGTTTATTTTAATTAGGTCCGTGCGAAAGCACGGGAAACCTCCCTAAAAGTACCAGCACTGGCCTGGCTAAAAGATTGGCAAACTTGTAAGGTGTAATTAATCCCAGCTAGTCTTTCCTTTTAGGATTTGAAGAAAGATTTGACAAAAACAGTGGGAGCCATCCTAATTAGATATATTAATAACCAATCTAATCTTGCAAGAGCATATGCTGAGTGTTTTCTTCTTTCTTTCTCTCCAGGTAGCGACCATGTCACGCCTTAATCAAGATAATAATACGGATGTATTGACCGAACCCGCTTGTTATACTGAGCTCGGGGAACGTTGGTCCCGCACCAACTTATAATTGTTATAAGACCGAGCAGGAAATAGGGGATTACCAGAATTCCCATGCCACCCCAAAAAAAGAAAGTACATGCTGATGCATGTTCTTCGGGTATGTTCATTACAGAGAACTATTTTCTGAGTATCCTTTACGTCCTAGGTATGAGATACCGGATCAGGATCCCGCAAATGTAATCTGTTACATAGGGTACATATAGGTAGAGAACTAAGAAAGGGTGATAAGTTTTAAGAGTTAAAAAAGGTGCAATTGTTGCAGCTAAGTCTATTGGCAGTTATAACCCTGTATTCCCAAATACATTGATTCTGAATGAAGGTTATTAGATACCGAACCTGATATACAATATCATATCGGTCTTTTTATTGGTAAAGAAGGATATAATTGTAGGGTTACAAGGCACACTAATGAGGTCTCACATGACATCAACCATGCCAAATTCAAAAATTTTCCGGTGCCGAGAAATCCTAATGCGATCGTTGACTAGAGTTTAAGGCGAAACATGCAACTAGTTAACAACTTAACTACTTAGTGAATGGAAATACAACCTTTGTAGATCCGGTCCTCCACCTCCGTAGCTCCGCGTTGATGTCCCTCCGCTGCGATCATCGGATCCCGGACTCTAGTAATGGTTTCGTCGAAGAAATGATCGGGCTAGATCGTCGACTTCGATGCCGAAGATGATCTACGTCGAGGCAACACAAGATCAAGCTCCAACTTCACCAAGCCATGAAACTTGTGAAGAAAACACCCTATACTACTTGGCAAGTTGTAGAGGATGAACAAATAGGAAGTGGGTTCACTTTAGAATTGGATTTCTCACTCTTTTTCACATGTTGCCATTAATGGTAGCAAGCTTTCTTCTTGTTGAAGAAGAAGAAGAAGAAGAAAAAGAATATGATAAGAATAATACAAAAATAGAAAATAAAGTGATTCTTATCATATTTTCAACCATGGTTTAGTGTAGAGAATAAACTAGGGTTAGGTGAATGGTTAGGGTTAAGGCAAAAGACAAAATGCTAGACTTTTTCAAAGCTTCATGAAGCTTCAACAACAAAACAAACTAAGCCACCATTTCATTTTTGCCCAAAAATGAATTAATGAATAAATAAATAAATGAAATGAAACCCTAACCATTCACTAAACATGGTTTAAGTCTTACACAAACCCAAGTTTGCATGTATCATCAAACATGATACAAACAAGTGCACAAAAATATATCACATATACAACTTGTGCATTTCAAGTGAGAAAATCAATCTTGAGTGAACCAATACTAGTTAATGTAAAGTAATATATCAAATATATAATTATACATTAAATTATTAAATCAACACTTGATTCAATGATACGGTCATGTCGCATATAACCGACTAGTATCAAGTGTATCAATGTATCCAATCAACACTTGATTCGGTAACCTGGTTATATCATATATAACCGTTCGATGATACAAATCGCGAGAATAGAATACGGTATCACATACACGCATTATTCTCGGTCCTGCACATATCTCATATGCGCTCCTATTTCGTTTCGCTTGAGCCAGGAAACCTCTGTGTAGGACTCTAAAGACTCGTCAATACGCCGGCAGCAGGTGATGATCATATCAAACACCCACAAGCCGCAAGCGGTCTGCTAAACGTAACGGCCACCCGGGTATTGAGCGATCAGAAGATCGACGAGCAAGCCTGCTCACACTCCTGTGAATCCAACCAGTAACACTTACCGTACAGTCCGGTCAGTTCGTCTGATATGTCGCATATCTCGCCTAGGGGTGGTAAACGTCAGACCCCAATAGCTCGATAAATCGTGTCGATATGAGGTCTATAACAGTTCGAGAAACTACAGGTAACACTTACCAGTAAATCTCAGCAACCCTGGCCAGGGATTTCCGGTTATAGCCAATCGAACACAGCGCAACATCAACTCCCTATACCGGGAGAGACGAATCCCCTCCTAGCGCTCATTGCCTCCATGTGATTCGGGACTGTACCCAAAAACCACCACTTTGCACGCCCTCTTGGACGTGGTAAGGTGGAAATCAAAGCACAGTAGGAATCACACAAGACTCTATGACGATCTCGGGTCAACAGACTACTCTGTACCAGTGTCACCAGAGAACTGCCATCTGACGTAAGGTATAATACCATCTGGGAGTTCTCGGCGAGTCCGTCCAGTGTACCCAGTCTCCACTGAGCATCCATATATCATCTCTGATGTCAAACACCAATGGATATGGGATCATCCATCGCCCATCTGTAAGGGTCGAGAAGGTATACGCTAGTCTACTCTGGTATATCGATGCCCCGTCTCGATACACCCACGACTAGGGACCTTGAAGGATGTACTTATGGACTACCATGTCCCCACTAGTATGATCCGCATCATAATCCAGGTAGTCAAGTACACATCCTAAGGGCTTTACCAACATGTAAGAGAGAGACAATCAGTGTACAAGTTAAAGTAAAGAGTAACCAGATAGCATACTATCATATCGAGCAAGAAAGTCATCCCTATATATGTCCAAGCATCCACTACAATATACAACCTATGTATAGTAATGGCCTCTAGGGCATACATATAACTAACAATCTCCCACTTGCACTAGGGCCATCTGATAGCAGTGGTTGTAGTATCTCATACTCAACCATCCCATAAAAGTCTCTCTCTGGGAAAAGGCCTTTGTGAGTGGATCCGTCGTGTTGTCCTCTGAGTCTACTCTCCTAACCTCGATCCTCTGGAGATCAACCATCTCCATGATCAGGTGATACTACCTTAGAATATGTCTGGATCACTGATGGGACGGACGTTCCTTGGCATAAACCACAACTCCATTGTCATACAATGGGAGGAACTAAGTTCATCTCATGAACCAATATACACCCAGACTACCTCTTTGGTAGCATCTTAAGTAGCGATGTATCTTGCCTTTAATCGTCTAGTATGCCACGGTATCTAGCTTGGAACTCTTCCAACATACCGTTCCTTTACTAAGGGTAAAGACAATGCCTGTGACTGACATTCAGTCGTCCTTATCACCCTGGAACACTTCCAGTGATTCTCCCCAGGATCGATTGATACCATCTCACTACAACTAGTGAGTATCCTAGCATACAATTGATCTATCTCATAGATCCAAAACCCAGGATTTAGGAGGTATCACTTTGATCCTATATGGAGAATCCTTGTGATAAGCGGAGATTGACTGAGCGTAGCATAGGAAACTCTTTCCCTATCAAGAGTATGTCATCCACATACTCTACGAGGATCACCACCATACTCCCTACTACCTTTTTGTTTATACAAGGTTCATCTACCATTTTGATGATGTCAAACTCTTTGACTAATCCATCAAAACAGATGTTCCAACTCCGCGATGCCTGCTTTATCACATAAAACATCTTGCACACGTTTCCGCTGCTCCTACTGTCTACGAGGCCCTCTGGCTGTGTACTTCTTGACGCACCCTTCTAAAACATTATTTAGAAAAGCAGTCATGGCACCCAACCGCCAGATGTCGTAGTCATAGTATGTAGCCGTGGCAAGTAGGATCTGCATGGACTTAAGCATAGCCACTGGAAAAAGGTATCATCATTATCCACGCCTGGTCAATGACGAAAACCTTTAATAAGTCTAGCATTGAAAGTCTCAACTTTTCCATCTACACCAAGTAATCTTCTCAAGATATACATGCTCCTGATGGGAATTTCACCCTTCAGATATAGCAACTAAAGTCCATACTTTATTGGTATACATGGATTCCATCTCAGATCACTAAGCATCCAGCCATTCTTACAGAGTCTCACTCCTGATGGCCAGCTCGAAACTAGTTGGGTCATCATCTCATGATACAATCCTCGCTCCCACTGTCATAGAGAAACCGAAGTAACTCTCAGGTGGGTGAGGAACCCTACTAGATCGGCGGAGAGGCAGAGGTTCGTTGGAATCTACTGAATCCTTTGGTTCTATCAAATCATCAGCTGCAGTTTGTATAGCTGGAACATTTCCAGTTCTACATAACAGATCTTACCTCGAGCTTGTCCGGATGTTGCTTTTCAGACATAGGCTGGACAACCCCAAATCTTAACTAACTTAAGATATGGGCTCTTCCCTTTCCATATCACATATGAAGTGGTAGGCAACTGATTTGATTTGAACCCTTTTCAATAGGTATGCAGCTTCTTAAGTGCATAACTCCCAAAAGGAAATAGGTAACTCAGTAGTACTCATCATAGAGCAACCTTATCATATAGGGTGTGATTGCTCCGCCCCGATATACCATCGTACTATGGTGTATACGGAGGAGTAATGCTGAGAGAGAATCTCATTCTCCTTTAGAATAGTCTAGGATTTCCGTGCTAAAGTATTCTCCTCCCTGATCACATCAAAGGACATAATACTTATACCCGTGTTTTGGTTCTCTACTTCTAACTTATATTCTATGAATATCTCAAAAGGTTCGGACTTGTGTTTCAACAGGAACATAGGTCTGAATCTCGAAAGATCATCAGAGAATTTAATGAAGTATAAAGAACCGGTCTTGGCATGTGTAGACAGGAGACCTACATACATCAACATGTATCATCCCAAGAGTTCACTAACTCTTTCTCTGCTTCAAATAAACAGAGCTGTGGTCATCTTACCTTTGTGATATGACCGGCAAGTTTTCACAAGATGTAAATTCAAACAGGTTTAAATATGCATCTTTGTGCAACTTAGCTAGTCGGGTCGCATTGATATGACCTAGTCTACAATACCTCAAGAAGGATCCGTTCATTTCTGAACTCTTCCTCTTGTGTGTGTTCCATATACTAAAGAACTGTAGTTTGATTTAGAACATTAATGCTTTTAGATAATGTGCCTGAACCGATCAACTTTTGATATAGGAAATGTTCAAAACATTATCCATCAATACAAAATTTTATCGTTTCTTTACTAATAAAGAGATTGATATGATTTTGTATATCAGGTTCGATATCTAATAGCATTTGTTCAGAATCAATGTACTGATAATACAGGGTGACAGTGACCAACAGACTTGGCTGCAACACTTGCCCCGTTTTCTGTCTCATGAAACTTATCACCCGTTCTCAGTTCTTTACCTATCTGTAGCCCGCGTAACAAATTAGATATGCGGGATCCTGATCCGGTATCTCATATCCAGGACGTAAAGAATACTGAGAAATAGTTCTGTATAATGAACACACCCGAAGATGATGCATCGGCATGCACTCTCTTCGTTTGGATAGCACGGGAATTCTGGCAATCCCCTATTTCCTACTCTGTCTTATAACAATTATAAGTTGGAGCGGAACCAACGTTCCCCAGCTCAGTATAACAAGCGGGTTCGGTCAATATTCCGTATTATTATCTTGATTAAGGCATGATATGATCGCTACCTGGAGAGAGAGAGAAGAAAACACTCAGCGTGCGCTCTTGCAAGAATAGATTGGTTATTATTTTATCTAATCAGGATGGCTCCCACTGTTTTTATCAAATCTTCCTTCAAACCCTAAGAGGAATGACTAGCCAGGATTAATTACACGCTACAAGTTCGCCAATCTTTCAGCCAGGCCAGTGTCGGTACTTTGAGGGAGGTCCCCCATGCTTTCGCACGAACCTAATTAATGTAAACCTCATTTTCCCAGAGGCGTAACCTCGTTAACACCTACTTGATCGGCTAATTGTAATGTGTAAAACTCTCCCAGGAGTAACTCTTACTCGCAGCGGGTATCGGGATCCAACTATCTCATAGAAGGTATGCAATCTCATTGCAAATTTCAACACTTGAAATTCCCGATAATATTTTGCCCCAAACGATCTATGACCTTGACAAGGTCAACAAACCATAGACTGAATGTCAAGTTCAACCCGTCAATTCTTGATTGAATCAAACCCACCCGCACGACCCTTGACAAGGTCAACAAGGCCGTACGACTATCCTAACCCAATCTGCATCATATGCATAAGCAAATAAATACTGGTTAGCTACCGCACACTGCGTCTTGACAAGGTCAACAAACGCAGCACGAATACTAAACAGGACTTATCTGAAATGACGGAGGGCTACGACAGGTTTTTCTGAAAACCTATTGCGTAATGAACTTGATATCGTTGTAGGATCGAATGAATTTTGAAATGGAGTGTCTTTGAGCCTTTTCTAGTTTTGCTAAAGGGGTCACTCCCGGTGAAGGGATCGTCGGCCCTTTCCTCGTCGAATGAGGTGCGGGATATATCATATATATCGCTGTGCAAAGCAGAAACTATAGAAGCAATCAAAAGACAAACCAAGAGTTGTAGCATCTGCCAGTTATTGCTAAAGGGGTCACTCCCAGTGAAGGGATCGTCAGCCCTTTCCTTATCGAATAAGGTGCAGGATATATCATATATACCGCTGTGCAAAGCAAGAACTGTAGCTACCTGTTTTATTTTTGAAATTCGATTCCACAACATCTTAGGTTTCTTTTTCTTTCATTAATCATATTAATGAAGTCCCATGATTTAAGATACCTAAACATCACAGATAAATACGACGTACACTTATGCCATCTGCATTCGCCTCGATGTCCACTCGTGCATCGTTAGGTTAGGTAACTAACGGCAGAGCGGGGCAGGGCTAGCGCGGGTGTAAAACATAAGTAACGTCCATATAATATATCGTATATACTATATACAGTATTTATCACAGAACATATCACATGATCACATCACAGATAACGCAGCAGAAAATAGCATATGAAATACTGGATATACTAGGACGTCCGTGTTTTCAATAAGAGCCAGTATAAAACACGGATTCCATGGTCGCGATGAATAGCCAAACCCACACCCCTAGACCCCTACGAGAGCGGCAAGCAACCCTACCAATTCTAGAGTTAGGAGACCCGGACTCGACTCCTCGAGTTGGTCTCCCACTGGACTCCAGAACCCGGTTACTTGTGCCCTCCTCCTTGGGTCTATCCTAGTGCGGAAAAGTAAATAATATACAAAGGGTGACAACTTCCGCAACCTGGAAGTGCCCCAATAAAAGAATATTACATACAAGTTTTTACATGAATGAAAATGAAAAACACTCATCTCACATAAAAAAAACCCGGCTATTCATACACGACGATCCAATATAACATATCCAGCAACACATAACATCACATGTCATCAACGTAAGTAAATATGCCCATCCCAATTGTCGTTGACATATAGCAACGAAACCGGCGATATCACATATTACACTTACGGTCACAGAAAAGAAAGTGTAAAACTACAACAGTTGGAATCCGCAAACACTTTAGACATCGCATGCCTAATCAAATGAATTACTTAGACATCGCATGCCTAACAATTATAAACCCTGCATTTTAGTCTCAAAATCGAAAACACTTTTCAATATCAAGTCGGGCAATTCAACAAGATTCCCGACATCCTGATCGAATGCTCATCGCAAACTTTAGTAGACGGCCGCACCGCCGATACCGTCGACGAAGTGCACCAAGGCGGAACACCGCTACCGCGAGCACCCGAACGGATGCTTTCGGCGACGAGGTTCTCCTACAGTCACTTGGTCGGGGTTAATGGGTGTAGCAGTCTATTAAGTTTATCCGGCGAGTATCCGCGTACGCTACGTGATTGCGACGGAATTTTGATCGCATCAAAATTCTGTGGCAACCGATCAATTGAGACTAAAGTGCTATGTTTATAACATTCATATTAGTTATCTCATAACTACTTGTGAATTCCAAGTATTGTATCTCAATCCAGATAATTAGAAAATGTTAAACTTTCCGATCGAACATTCAAACACCCAAGTTTTCCTGAAACAGCTCAACACATGAAATAAGTTTAAAAACATCCAGTTCATGCCTCAGTACCAACGGTCCAGCCGTAGAAGGGTCAAGCCAACGCCTCACATGTGGCACGCCGTACTGCCCCAAACCCGAAGGTTCAAAGGGCAGTTCAAGACGGTCACATAATCGAGTTAAAGTTTGTTGTCTTCTAGAGGGTCCATCGCGTTACTTGCACTACTTAGAACGTTATTAAACCACGGAAAGATCCAACACTTAGAAATTTCCCGACAGGGGAAAAGGTGGGTATTTATATCCGGTCAAACTTTTTAACATATTCAATAATTATCCGGAAAACACATAGATAAGATTAGACAATCCGATCGAATCCCCGAACTCCCAATACAACCCAGAAAACTCAACTCTTGAGTAAGATTTAAAAATTCCCAGAAAATACAGCACCAAAATATAGGAATTACTATGCAAAAAACAATTGAAGAAGCGACTAAGTGGCCGCGGAACCACCGCATTAGCCATGATAATGCCACGGTTCCGCCGCGCATTGATTGAATCAGGCGCACGGGCTTCACAGTAATTCTTAGAAACTCCTGCTGATTTTTCTGCATATTTTTAATTCTCCAAAATCCCCGATTTCAAAAAATGTACAGAGAAGGAATTTGCATTAGGGTTTCGGTTCGATCGGACTTCTAACTCCGTCTACGCATCGCCTAAGGCTCTAGCTAGGCTCTGATACCACTGTAGGGTTACAAGGCACACTAATGAGGTCTCACATGACATCAACCATGCTAAATTCAAAAATTTTCCGGTGCCGAGAAACCCTAATGCGATCGTTGACTAGAGTTTAAGGCGAAACATGCAACTAGTTAACAACTTAACTACTTAGTGAACGGAAATACAACCTTTGTAGATCCAGTCCTCCACCTCCATAGCTCCGCGTTGACGTCCCTCCGCTGCGATCATCGGATCCCAGACTCTAGTAATGGTTTCGTCGAAGAAATGATCGGGCTAGATCGTCGACTTCGATGCCGAAGATGATTTACATCGAGGCAACACAAGATCAAGCTCCAACTTCACCAAGCCATGAAACTTGTGAAGAAAACACCCTATACTACTTGGCAAGTTGTAGAGGATGAAGAAATAGGAAGTGGGTTCACTTTAGAATTGGATTTCTCACTCTTTTTCTCATGTTGCCATTAATGGTAGCAAGCTTTCTTCTTGTTGAAGAAGAAGAAGAAGAAGAAAAAGAATATGATAAGAATAATATAAATATAGAAAATAAAGTTATTTTTATCATATTTTCAACCATGGTTTAGTGAAGAGAATAAACTAGGGTTAAGGCAAAAGACAAAATGGTAGACTTATTCAAAGTATCATGAAGCTTCAACAACAAAACAAACTAAGCCACCATTTCATTTTTGCCCAAAAATGAATTAATGAATAAATAAATAAATGAAATGAAACCCTAACCATTCACTAAACATGGTTTAAGTCTTACACAAACCCAAGTTTGCATGTATCATCAAACATGATACAAACAAGTGCACAAAAATATATCACATATACAACTTGTGCATTTCAAGTGAGAAAATCAATCTTGAGTGAACCAATACTAGTTAATGTAAAGTAATATATCAAATATATAATTATACATTAAATCATTAAATCAACACTTGATTCAATGATCCGGTCATGTCGCATATAACCGACTAGTATCAAGTGTATCAATGTATCGAATCAACACTTGATTCGGTAACCTGGTTATATCATATATAACCGTTCGATGATACAAATCGCGAGAATAGAATATGGTATCACATACACGCATTATTCTCGGTCCCGCACATATCTCATATGCGCTCCTATTTCGTTTCGCTTGAGCCAGGAAACCTCTGTATAGGACTCTAAAGACTCGTCAATACGCCGGCAGCAGGTGATGATCATATCAAACACCCACAAGCCGCAAGCGGTCTGCTAAACATAACGGCCACCCGGGTATTGAGCGATCAAAAGATCGACGAGCAAGCCCGCTCACACTCCTGTGAATCCAACCAGTAACACTTACCGTACAGTCCGGTCTGTTCGTCTGATATGTCGCATATCTCGCCTAGAGGTGGTAAACGTCAGACCCCAATAGCTTGATAAGTCGTGTCGATATGAGGTCTATAACAGTTCGAGAAACTACAAGTAACACTTACCAGTAAATCTCAGTAAACCTGGCCAGGGATTTCCGGTTATAGCCAATCGAACACAGCGCAACATCAACTCCCTATACCGGGAGAGACGAATCCCCACCTATCGCTCATTGCCTCCATGTGATTTAGGACTGTACCCAAAAACCACCGTTTTGCACGCCCTCTTGGACGTGGTAAGGTGGAAATCAAAGCACAGTGGGAATCACACAAGACTCTATGACGATCTCAGGTCAACAGACTACTCTGTACCAGTGTCACCAGAGAACTGCCATCTGATGTAAGGTATAATACCATCTGGGAGTTCTCGGCGAGTCCGTCCAGTGTACCCAGTCTCCACTGAGCACCCATATATCATCTCTGATGTCAAACACTAATGGATATGGGATCATCCATCGCCCATCTGTATGGGTCGAGAAGGTATACGCTAGTCTACTCTGGTATATCGATGCCCCATCTCGATACACCCACGACTAGGGACCTTGAAGGATGTACTTATGGACTACCATGTCCCTACTAGTATGATCCGCATCATAATCCAGGTAGTCAAGTACACATCCTAAGGGCTTTACCAACATGTAACAGAGAGACAATCAGTGTACACGTTAAAGTAAAGAGTAACCAGATAGTATACTATCATATCGAGCAAGAAAGTCATCCCTATATATGTCCAATCATCCACTACAATATACAACCTATGTATAGTAATGGCCTCTAGAGCATACATATAACTAACAATAATTTTGTATTAATGGATAATGTTTTGAACATTTTCTATATTAAGAATTGATCGGTCCAGGAACGTTATCTAAAAGCTTATACGTTCTAAATCAAACCACAGTTCTTAACGTACAGAACACACACAAGAGGAAGAGTTCAGAAATGAACAAATCCTTCTTGAGGTATTGTAGACTAGGTTATATCAGTGTGACCCGACTAGCTGAAGTTACATAAAGATGCATATTTAAATCAGTTTGGATTTACATCTTGTGAAAGTTGCCGGTCATATCTCAAAGATAAACATGACCATAGCTCCGTTTATTGGAAACAGAGAAAGAGTTAGTGAACTCTTGGGATTGATACATAATGATGTATCTAAGGTCCCCTGTCTACACATGCCAGGGCTGGTTCTTTGTTCTTCATTACATTCACTGATTATCTCCCAAGATTCGAACATATGTTCCTGTTGAAACACAAGTCTGAACCTTTTGAGAAATTCAATGCATATAAGTTAGAAGTAGAGAACCAAAATAGGTATAAGTATTATGTCCCATGATGAGATCAGGGAGGAGAATACTTGAGCACAGAACTCTTGGACTATTCCAATGTAGAATAAGATTCTCTCTCAGCATTACTCCTCCGTATACACCACAGCTCGTCGGTGTATCGGCGCGGAGCAATCGCACCCTATGTGATATGGTGTGCTCTATGATGAGTACTACTGAGTTGCCTATTTATTTTTGGGGATATGCACTTGAGATGCTGCAAACCTATTGAATAGGGCTCCAATCAAATCAGATGCCTACCACTCCATATGTGATATAGAATAGGAAGAGCCCATGTCTTAAGTATGTTAAGATTTGGGTTGTCCGGCCTATGTCAAAAGAATGATCCGGACAAGCTCGAGGCAAGTTCAGTTCTATGGAAGTTTATTGGATATCCCAAGCATTCGCAAGGGAATATCTTCTACCAAACTGAGAAGCAAAAGGTGTTTTGGTTCTCAGCATGCCACCTTTTGGAAAGGGAATTTCTTGTGAAGAAATTTGTGGTCATGATGTAGAACTGGAAGGAGTTCCAGCTATACAGACTGCAGCTAATGATTTAGTAGAATAGGAGGATTCAATAGTTTCCAACGAACCTCAGCCTCTCCGCCGATCTTGTAGGGTTCCTCATCCACCTGAGGGATACTTCGGTTTTCTCTATGACAGTGGGAGCGAGGATTGCATTATGAGATGATGACCCAACTAGTTTCGAGCAGGCCATCAAGAGTGGGGACTCTGTAAGAATGGCTGGATGCTAGGCGATCTGAGATGGAATCCATATACACCAACAAATATGAACTTTGGTTTCTTTATCTGAAGGGTTAAATCCCTATCAGGAGAAAGTAAATCTTGAGAAGATTGCTTGGTGTACATGGAAATGTTGAGACTTTCAAAGGTATGCTTAAATCCATCCAGATCCTACTTGCCACTGCTACATACCATGACTACGATATCTGGCGGTTGGGTGTCAGGACTGCTTTTCCAAATAGTGATTTAGAAGAGAGCGTTTATAAGTACGCAGCCAGAGGGCTTCGTAGACAGTGCGAGCAGCGGAAACGTATGCAAGTTTCTTTATGGGTTAAAGCAAGCATCGCGGAGTTGGAACATCTGTTTTGATGTGGTAGTCAAAGAGTTTGACTTCATAAAAATGGTAGATAAACCTAGTATATATAAAAAGGTAGTAGGGAGTATGGTGGTGATCCTCGTATAGTACATGGATGACATACTCTTGATAGGGAAGGAGTTTCCTATGCTACGCTCGGTCAATCACCACTTATCATAAGGATTCTCTATATAGGATCAAGGTGATACCTCCTAAATCCTGGGTTTTGGATCTATGAGATAGATCTAATTAGATGTTAGGATTCTCAGTAGGTGTAGTGAGATAGTATCAATCAATCCTGGGGAGAATCACTGAAAAGCTTTCAAGGTGGTAAGGTCGACTGAATGTCAGTCACAGGCATTATCTTTACCCTCAGTGGAGGGATGGTATGTTGGAAGAGTTCCAAGTTAGATACCGAGGCAAACTAGACGATTAAAGGCAAGTTACATCATTACCAAGGATGCTACCAAAGAGGCATTCTGGATATATATAAGTTCATGAGATGAACTTCGTTCCTACTATTGTGTGACAATGGAGTTGTAGCTTATGTCTAGGAACCCCCGTCCCATCAGAGATCCAGACATATTCTTAGGCAGTATCACCTGATCATGGAGATGGTTGATCTCCAGGGAGATCGAGGATAGGAGAGTAGATACAGAGGACAACAGCACGGATCCACTCACAAAGGCCTATTTCCCAGTAGAGACTTTTATGGGATGGTTGAGTATGAGATATTTCAACCACGGCTGATTGTTGGGTATGAGATACCACAACAGATGGCCGTAGTACAAGTAGGAGATTGTTAGTGATATGTATGCCCTAGAGGCCATTACTATACATATGATGTATATTGTAGTGGATGCTTAGACATATATATGGAGGACTATCTTGCTCGACATGATAGTATGCTATCTGGTTGCTCTTTATCTTAACATGTACTTGTTAGTTATATATATGCCGTAGAGGCCATTGTTGTACATATGATGTATATTATAGTGGATGCTTGGATATATATAGAGAGGACTTCCTTGCTCGACATGATAGTATGCTATTTGGTTTCACTTTATCTTAACATGTTGACTTGTATTGTTTTACTGTCTTGCTCTCACATGTTGATAAAGCCCTTAGGATATGTACTCGACTACTGGGACTATGATGCAGATCATACTAGTGGGGCCTGGGTAGTCAAGGAGTACATCCTATAACTGTTCCTAGTCGAGGGTGTATCGAGATAGGGCATCAATACACCAGAGTAGACTAGTGTATACGCATCTTGACCCATATGATGGGTGATGGATGATCCCACATCCATCGGTGTTTGACATCAAAGATGGTGTACAGGTGCTCAGTGGAGACTGGGTACACTGAACAGACTCGCCGAGAACTTCTAGATGGTATTATACCAATCGTCAGATAGCAGTTCTCCGGTGACACTGGTACAGGTTACTCTGTAGACCCGAGATCATCATAGAGTCTTGTGTGATTCCCACTGTGCTTTGATTTCCCCCTTCCCACGTCCAAGAGGGAATGCAAAACGGTGGCTTTTGGGTACAGTCACGAATCACATGGAGCCAATGAGCGATAGGAGGGGTTTCGTCTCTCCCGGTATAGGGAGTTGATGTTGTGCTGTGTTCGATTAGCTATAACTGGATGTCCCTGGCCAGGGCTGATATGGAGTGCTATTGGTAAGAGTTATCAGTAGTTTCTTGACCTGTTATGAGCCTCATATCGACACGACTTATCGGTTATTGGGGTCTGACGTTTACCACCCCTAGACTGGATATGCGACATATCAGACGAAGGGACCGGAATGTACGGTAGTGTTACAGATTGGATTCACAAGAGAATGTATAGGCTTGCTTGTTGATCTTCTGATCGCTCAATACCTGGGTGGCTGTTACGTTTAGCTGACCGCTTGCAGCTTGTGGATGTTTGATATGATCATCACCTACTGCCGGCGTATTGACGATTGTTTAGAGTCCTACACATAGGTTTCCTGGCTCAGGCAAAACAGAGTAGGAGCACATATGTGATATGTGCAGGACCGAGAATAATACGATATGCGATACCGTATTCTATTCTCGCGATATGTGATATCGGCCGGATATATGAAATATAGCCGGGTCATCGGATCAAGTGTTGATTCGATGAAACGGTACATGTTATATTAGTCGGTTATATGCAATATAGCCAGATTGTCGGATCAAGAGTTGATTCGATGATTTAATGTATAATTATATATGTGATATATTACATTATGTTAACTAATATAAGCTCGCTTTATTGATTCTTTTTCTCACCGGATAATACATTGATATATATGCGATATATGTTAATTGTATTATTTTCTTTTTGTTACAAAATATATTGTATATGTGATATATAATATTGTAAAAAGTTAGGGTTGCATATGCAACTATGATTTAGAGATTAAACCTAGTCAGGGTTTGGATTAGGTTTAGCTTTTGGGTTAGCTTTTCATGAAGCTTTCCTTTTGTCTTTAGCTTTGATATTTTGTATAGATATTTGTTAACCCAATCCAAACCATTAACTCTAGTTTATTCTCTACATGAGTTAAAAACCCTTCATGCTTAACTCATGGTTGAATAAGTAACCTCAACAATAATTCATTATTCATCACAAAAGCATTATCTTCATCTTCTTCTTCCTTGAGCTCTTGGAAAAGCTTCACTAGGTTTTTCTTTTATGATGATATTGAGTGAGAATTTGAAAACAATAGAGTACATAATTCCTACTTCATCATCCTCATCTATTATAGCCGCTTAGATTAGGGTGTTCACTTCTCTAATAAGTTCTTTAGTGAAGTGTAAGCTTGGGTTAGAGATTCTTCAAGGTAGATCATCTTAGATCATGAAGATTACAAGCAAGGCGTCTCATTCACCTCATTGAGCCTCTCTAGTGTCGGAGTTCTTGATGATCGCAGCGAAGGGAGCTCAACACGGAGCATATGAAGCGAAGAAACGGACTACAAAGGTTGTAATCCTTATCTCTTTACTTCTTTGTATGTGATACAAACTTTGTTACCCTAGATATTCTAGCTTGATTCTTTATTTGCTTGATTTGCACCTCTTGAAATTTTAAGGTGGCATGAGTGATGCTATAAAACCCTAGACTAGGTGCAAGGGAAGCCCAACAGTGGTATCAGAGCCAAAATAGAATTCTAGATACGGTGTTATAATAATTACGAAGACGAAAATCACTTCGAAATACGGTATTAGGAAACCCCATTCTTGCTCTCAAGAAATTTTACAAAAAGTCCTTTAAAATTTTTTCAAACAGGTGCAGAATGATCTTTGAAGCATATATGAACATGGGTGAAATATGGGGGGGGTGCTCGGTTTTTTGCCGTTCCCCATAGGCCAAATTCCGGCGAGGCCGGCCCCAAATTGTCACTACCCGAAAGTACGGAACGTGGCCGGCACTTAGATTACGAAACGTCTAGAGGCGCAACATAACCTAAGTAAGCCGAAGCCCAGAAATCTAAACCATGAAAAAGAAGAAGAAGCAGTAAAAGAAAAGATGAAGGAACAATTTTAAAACATCAGCAAATTTTCTCAAAAATTTCGGCAGAGTCTCCTCTATAAAAACTGGCCCCCAAACGGGTACAACAAGTATAATATACATAAACAATAAAAAAAAAGCATCCCCAACGGGAGCTAGCATCAACGCCAACAGACGGAAACAACCACAACAAGCACAATAATATACAACGCCAAAGGGCGAGGCTCAAAACTCAAAGAAAACAAAACCACCATATCAGAATAATGCATGCGCGACTCTGAGGTCGAAATAAAAAAAAATACTGATCCAATAAACTTATCAAGTAATACAAGTATGGTTGATGGAGCTTACTAGATACAAATGAAAGAATAAAAATACAATGGTGGTTCAGATACAAGTGAACCAACCTACCGTGCAAATCACCCTGAAGAAAAGATGTGCCAGCAAGCTGACAGGGAAACCTGTACATCGAACCTGTAATAAAATTTGGCACAACGGGGGTGAGTTGCCAACTCGTGAGTAGAAGATATCTACGAAAAGAAATCGAATGCACGACGCTATCCTAGGTCATAATAATACACTAATAAGTCCCAATCATCTAATAATAGCAGGGTAATACTACGTGTAAGTGCAGATACTCCGTGCTCGTGTCAGTGCCTCATATAGTACTATGTCATATGAATGGATATGCATGCACCATGAATGTAAAATAACCAATCCTGAAATCCAGGTGTATCTGTATAAGAAATCTTTAGCTGTTATCATAGTAAAACGGGTATAGAAACCGGAAATATCAACAATGAAATCCATGGAAATCCGTGTCAAGCATCGACACAAACATGTAAATCTCAAGTCTCATAGTCTCAATATCTCGGGCTCCGTCAGTCCGGATCGGCCCATGTCATCAAATCTCACGACAACGGTCGGTATCCTCCGGATATCCTCCGCGCCAGACATCACCGGTAGGTAGCCTTCCCCTGCCAGGCTCATCGTCTACAACTCGATCTTCTTGCCCCAGGGTACCATGCCGGGCCCACCATGTACCCGAGACGGTTCATCCACTCCTCGGATCGGGTCTCGAAATCCATCAGAAAACATGAAATCTCATGGTGGACGACACATATATCACGAGAAAACCGCATCTTATGTTTTTAAAAAGAGAGGAGGAGGAGAGAGAGAAGTTTTTATATATTCTTGCGGTTTACCCCAAAATCCAGAAATCTCATAGAAATCCAAATCTCAAAATCATGAGTAAGTAAATGATAAGTGTCGGCATATGCCCCATAAAACTGCATGATAATATGAGAATATGAATGCATGAATGTCTAAGTAATAAATGCCATGTCTATACTAGCATCTGAGAGTAATCACAATATTATATATCGATCTAGTTGCTAGCTGATTCTATCAATAAAAGTTAATAAGATCTAAAGTGTACGTGACATAGCAATTACCGATGATGATGTGTGTGAGCCGGCAAATAAGTGTGCGTGGAATATGCGCATCATCGGTAATGGTGCTGGTGTCCTAACAGGTAAAGTTTATACTGATTATAGCAACATATGTATGAACATGCAACATTATGATTACAGTGTGAAAGTAAAGATGGATGTGTGTTATCCACTCATTTGATATACAATTATCACTACTACTATATGACTCGAACCTAACCTAGTGTCCATCTAACCTCCTAAGGAACTAAACCTAAGAAACTAGTCATTAAGAAATAAGAGTCTACCTAGGTCTGAATCAATATCTCTAATAGTCGGCGATCCAGCCTCAATAGCGTCACGTACGTAGTACGGCTTCCTCGAATCAAGAGTGCGGATCAATCATCATATCTATGCCTCGTACGGTAAAATCCATCGTATGGCATCCCAATATCAGGGTACGGGTCAAGTATCTCCTAGGTGTCTCATCATTAGTATAATGTCATCATCAACACATCTCATGATCAAGGTGCTAAACTGTGATCGCATACATCAATCATATATCATTGCCATCATAATAAGCATCATTAGTTTATCCTCAGAAATATCATGTCATATGTATCATATCGTGATTAAGTCATACTGATATCATATCATCCTCAAGTCACACCTCTATGATATCGACATCAGGTCACAGCTATATGATGTCGTAATCAAGTCATACATATCTCATATCGTGATCAATCACAAGTTACAGTCCGGGTACTATTTTAGAGTCCCATGTACCTCAATATCATCACCACCCATTATAATTTAAGTATACATGTTCATTATCTCATTCTCTAATGATCCGCTAACACTTAATACGACTGTATAGCCAAGAATCACGGCATCAAGCCCAGTTACACAGTTTCATCATACCTCGGATATCATATCACATCAATGTATCCCATATACGTGCTGGATATATATATATATATACCTATACTTCGTCCTATATATATATACACATGCACGTATACACCATGTCGTGTTTCAGTGTGTGCGTGTGTGTTTCTACCTGAAACCTACGAACCTCTTCCAAGGTATTCATCTTCGGATATGTCTTCCTAAATCAGTCTAGTCCAGCCTAGGGTCATTACTAGGGCCCTACTCATTAAGAATCTAGGGTCACATCTGGTTTCCTAATGTCAATAAGTACTATTCCTATTCTACGTTGCGGGGGTGCTAAACGCCATCCACCCGACTTCCCCCCGTAGATATGCATCTACTCACCTGGTCCATGTCTGCCGAAGACGGTGTCGCCATCCTCCTCTTCATCGCCCGCAGTCCACGTGAGGGGTACCTAAACGCAAACATATAAATAGTATCGTAAACTGGATCACATACGAAAGTCAAACGATACAAGGAACAAGCATAGGTTAAAACCTATGTCCTGTCCACACAAAAGAACCAAATATCGCTCGATATCGGCGTGCAAACTCCGATGGATTGAGATAAACATCAACAAATAACTCGTAGTTTTAAAACACATTACTTATATTATAAAATATGATTAAATCCATCGAAACCCTAAAATCCATCTAACCGTCCAATTTCGTAAAACCCGAAAATACCAATTTACCGTTTTTCATCAAAACTTGACATTTAAATGAAACCAACGGTCATAAAACTCATTAAATAGCATAACTAGACTATACAAACCATTATTATATTTTTATTACACAAATTTGTATTAATTTGAAATTTCCAGTTTGCAACCTTTAACAATTTTCAACATTTTCAAGCAAAATACCACAATTCCACCACAAAACATGATTTTGCATGAATTAATGTATTAAACCACAATTCATGATGATAATGATTTAATGAAACCATAAATTATATTTTTAATCTCATTTATTTTGGAATTTCTAAAATCTAGTTTACAAAATAGCAATTTTTATCACAATTTATCAATTATCAATAGAAACTAGCAATCAATTTAAGTTTCCATTCCACCAACAAGTTAATACCCTTATTAAGACCACAATCTAGTGTTACAAATATTAATTGAAATTTTATTTCACCAAAAATTATGTTTTATAGAAACCTAGTTAGCAAAATTCCTAATTTAAACGATTTTAAATGAAAAATTTACAATTCAACAACCATGCGAGATTTTCCAATTCTAAAAGTTTTAAACTAACTATTATAACCTAATTAATTAATAAAAATCATAACTTGAATTTACAAACCCTAACTTGAATTTTAAAAATTGAACATAAAATTAATTCATTAAATCTAAACATGCTTAAAAGAAACATCTAATAACAAATAAACAAAAGAAGGAAATTTATACCTCCAAAATATGAAATCCAAACAATAAAATGAGCCTCCAAAATGCATGCTTTCCATCTCCAAATTCCATATAAAAATGAGCAAGGAATAAAGGGTAGGAAATAAATAGGATTTTGTGGATTTTTAATTGAATTTTTAAAGGATTTTTGATGAATTTTGGAGCAAAATAAAATGAGGAAAATAGGGGCTACCATGGGGGGTGAGGCCGGCCATTTTTTTGGAGGTGAGGGAGAGAAAGAAGAGGGTGAGAAAATGTGTAGATGTCTCCACCAAAATATCACTTCATTATGTCTTTTCATGCATTTATTTATTTTTCTTTTATTTCTTTACTATAGCAACTCAAGAAAACTCTAGAAAATAGGAAAAATTTCCAAATAAATTTTGCATGATACACACTAAATTATAACATGCCATGGTTCATTTTTACAAATTAAAACCATTCAAATATGTAATTTACACTAATTTACTGTAAAAATAAAGCTTATGTTAATATTTAAAATAATTAATTTAGGAAAAATATTTAATTAAAATAAAAATTTATAAGTGGCTAAATAAACACCATTTACTAGTAATTACATAATCAAAATAGGTATTTTTGAAATTATAATGAAAAACAATCACGGTTTAGTTTTATGAAAAATACATTTTACTTTACCGAAAATCACAAAATTCACTTAAACAATTTTATTCATTTAATTATTTATTTAATTATTTTTAAAACGTTACAATCTTCCCCCCTTTAAGAAATTCGGTCCCCGAATTTAAATTAAAACTCCCCCTCCAAATACTAAAACATTTAGTAAAACACTCAAATCGTCGGGGCTTCGAAATCATTAATACATAACAAAAATCAACTCCGTCAAGCATAGCGCAATCATCGGGGTTATGGAAAGAATAAAATATCAAAACCCAATATGAAAACCATCATAATATACATCAATCTTTAACTTATATATAGTGCGCATCATAGTAAAACCGTACAAATATCTGGATAAGGAAATATGCAAACACCCCTTTTTGAAAATTGCCGTGTGATACACGTGTCACGGCATAAGTAGCGGACGTTTATTTAAAAAAATAACTATATATATATATATATATATATATATATATATCTTTTATTTAACATACACGTCCCGCCTGGTTACTAAATCAAATAATAGTGATTATGAAAACATACTGCTCAAACTGAAATCAATCCCAATCACATCAATAAAATATCATGTGCCTCCGGTGCGCACTGAAATCGAAACCAAATACAGATACCATGAATACACACAGAAACAAAATAAGTGCAACAGGTGTGCACCAAAACATCTGTCAAGTGCAACGGGCGTGCACGACTCACTATCAGGTGCATCTAATCTGCACAAAACCCCGATTTAGTGCATCTGGTGTGCACAAAATCGCATCAAGTGCGCCAAGTGTGCGCAAGAATCTCAATCAGGTGTACATGGTGCACGAAAACATACGCCGAATATCAGAATCGAAATCACAGTACGAAAATGGATAAAAACTAGGTCGAAGCATATATCAAAATCATGTGTAACCCATATGCACGAAATCAAATCAAAAATCTCAAAATATATAAAACCAAATCAAGTGTACTGGGTGTATACTAAGCAACATCAATACAACTGATATGTGAAACACAGATAGAATGTAATGAAAGTACACATAAGAAATACTAATCGTAGAACAAAATCCTCAAAATACCAAAATCCAATAATAGAAATATGAAATTCAAATCACCAAGTCACATCGTAATCACTATCGTCAATGTGCGCCTCTTTCCTCTGATGTCTGCTGCTTCAAACTTGTCTCTTCATAAGTGTGCTGACTGCGCTACCAACGGCAATACTCACATCTAGAGTCTCCCACGTAGTCGATCCCTTCACCTGATATCCGGACTACATTAAACTTTTCGATCGATCCATCAAAATCCCATAATTCCCCGAGAGCTCAACACTCAAGTACAGCTTAAAAATATCCGGTACATAGCCCAGCATCGATGATCCAGCCGTAGAAGGGCAAACCCAAGCCTCACTAATGGCATCGCGGAACTGTCGTAAACCCTAAGGTTCAAGGACGTTCTCGTGGTCATTATGTCGAGTTAGGGTTTCATTCTTCTAGATGGTCCATTGAAATACCTGCATGTTCTTCCGAATACTTTAAACTTGGGAAAATGGTTTTCTGATAATCGTTCGAACCCCTTAACTTCATCCGGACGGCATGTGAATACCCTTCATCCGCACGCTAAGCAATGCTTCAATCCTCAAGAATAACTAATACTCAAATGGTTATCGCATTCGAGCCGCAGCTCCCTCTGCCAGTGTGCCCGTGGTAACAGAAAGCACCCTCCAACATTGACGAAGATAGATCAAAAGAACGAATGGAATACGGTGCAAACAATTGTACATCCTAAGGCTCCTTAAGCAGAGTAGCGTATCGTAAGTATACCGCGGACCATACCCACGGTACGTTACTCTACCTAAATCGCCGACTCCATCAACCAAGGGTCACCTAGACTTATACAAGGTTAAACCTAGCGCTCTGATACCAACTTTGTCACGACCCGAAAGTACGGAACGTGACCAGCACTTAGATTACAAAACGTCTAGAGGTGCAACGTAACCTAAGTAAGTCGAAGCCCAGAAATCTAAACCATGAAAAAGAAGAAGAAGTAGTAAAACAAAACATGAAGAAACAAGTTTAAAACATCAGCAAATTTTCTCAAAAATTTCGGCAGAGTCTCCTCTATAAAAACTGGCCCCTAAACGGGTACAACAAGTATAATATACATAAACAATAAAAAAAAAGCATCCCCAATGGGTGCTAGCATCAACGCCAACAGGCGGAAACAAGCACAACAAGCACAATAATATACAACGCCAAAGGGCGAGGCTCAAAACTCAAAGAAAACAAAACCACCATATCAGAATAATACATGCGCGACTCTAAGGTCGAAATAAAAAAAAATACTGGTCCAATAAACTTATCAAGTAATACAAGTATGGTTGATGGAGCTTACTAGATACAAATGAAAGAATAAAAATACAATGGTGGTTCAGATACAAGTGAACCAACCTACCGTGCAAATCACCCTGAAGAAAAGATGTGCCAGCAAGCTGCCAGGGAAACCTGTACATCGAACCTGTAATAAAATTTGGCACAACGGGGGTGAGTTGCCAACTCGTGAGTAGAAGACATCTACGAAAAGAAATCGAATGCACGATGATATCCTAGGTCATAATAATACACTACTAAGTCCCAATCATCTAATAATAGCAGGGTAATACTACATGTAAGTGCAGATACTCCGTGCTCGTGTCAGTGCCTCATATAGTACTATGTCATATGAATGGATATGCATGCACCATGAATGTAAAATAACCAATCCTGAAATCCAGGTGTATCTGTATAAGAAATCTTTAGCTGTTATCATAGTAAAACGGGTATAGAAACCGGAAATATCAACAATGAAATCCATGGAAATCCGTGTCAAGCATCGACACAAACATGTAAATCTCAAGTCTCATAGTCTCAATATCTTGGGCTCCGTCAGTCCGGATCGGCCCATATCTTCAAATCTCACGACAACGGTCGGTATCCTCCGGATATCCGCCGCGCCAGACATCACCGGTAGGTAGCCTTCCCCTGCCAGGCTCATCGTCTACAACTCTATCTTCTTGCCCCGGGGTACCATACCGGGCCCACCATGTACCCGAGACGGTTCATCCACTCCTCGAATCGGGGCTCGAAATCCATCAGAAAACATGAAATCTCATGGTGGACGACACATACATCACGAGAAAACCGTATCTTATGTTTATAAAAAGATAGGAGGAGGAGAGAGAGAAGTTTTTATATATTCTTGCGGTTTTCCCCAAAATCCAGAAATCTCATAGAAATCCAAATCTCAAAATCATGAGTAAGTAAATGATAAGTGTCGGCATATGCCCCATAAAACTGCATGATAACATGAGAATATTAATGCATGAATGTCTAAGTAATAAATGCCATGTCTATACTAGCATCTGAGAGTAATCACAATATTATATATCGATCTAGTTGCAAGCTGATTCTATCAATAAAAGATAATAAGATCTAAAGTGTACGTGACATAGCAATTACCGATGATGATGTGTGTGAGCCGGCAAATAAGTGTGCGTGGAATATGCGCATCATCGGTAATGGTGCTGGTGTCCTAACAGGTAAAGTTTATACTGATTATAGCAACATATGTATGAACATGCAACATTATGATTATAGTGTGAAAGTAAAGACGGATGTGTGTTATCCACTCATTTGATATACAATTATCACTACCACTATATGACTCGAACCTAACCTAGTGTCCATCTAACCTCCTAAGGAACTAAACCTAAGAAACTAGTCATTAAGAAACAAGAGTCTACCTAGGTCTGAATCAATATCTCTAATAGTCGGCGATCCAGCCTCAATAGCGTCACGTACGTAGTACGGCTTCCTCGAATCAAGAGTGCGGATTAATCATCATATCTATGCCTCGTACGGTAAAATCCATCGTACGGCATCCCAATATCGGGGTACGGGTCAAGTATCTCCTAGGTGTCTCATCATTAGTATAATGTCATCATCAACACATCTCATGATCAAGGTGCTAAACTGTGATCGCATACATCAATCATATATCATTGCCATCATAATAAGCATCATTAGTTTATCCTCAGAAATATCATGTCATATGTATCATATTGTGATTAAGTCATACTGATATCATATCGTCCTCAAGTCACACCTCTATGATATCGACATCAGGTCACACCTATATGATGTCGTAATCAAGTCATACATATCCCATATCGTGATCAATCACAAGTTACAGTCCGGGTACTATTTTAGAGTCCCATGTACCTCAATATCATCACCACCCATTATAATTTAAGTATACATGTTCATTATCTCATTCTCTAATGATCCGCTAACACTTAATACGACTGTATAGCCAAGAATCACCGCATCAGGCCCAGTTACACTGTTTCATCATACCTCGGATATCATATCACATCAATGTATCCCATATACGTGTTGTATATATATATATACCTATACTTCATCCTATATATATATATATATACACATGCATGTATACACCATATCGTGTTTCAGTGTGTGCGTGTGTGTGTTTCTACCTGAAACCTACGAACCTCTTCCAAGGTATTTATCTTCGATATGTCTTCCTAAATAAGTCTAGTCCAGCCTAGGGTCATTACTAGGGCCCTACTCATTAAGAATCTAGGGTCACATCTGGTTTCCTAATGTCAATAAGTACTATTCCTATTCTACGTTGCGGGGGTGCTAAACGCCATCCACCCGACTTCCCCCCGTAGATATGCATCTACTCACCTGGTCCATGTCTGCCGAAGACGGTGTCGCCATCCTCCTCTTCATCGCCCGCAGTCCACGTGAAGGATACCTAAACGCAAACATATAAATAGTACCGTAAACTGGATCACATACGAAAGTCAAACGATACAAGGAACAAACATAGGTTAAAACCTATGTCCCGTCCACGCAAAAGAACCAAATATCGCTCGATGTCGGCGTACAAACTCCGATGGATCGAGATAAACATCAACAAATAACTCGTAGTTTTAAAACACATTACTTATATTATAAAACATGATTAAATCCATCGAAACCCTAAAATCCATCAGACCGTCCAATTTCGTAAAACCCGAAAATGCCAATTTAACGTTTTTCATCAAAACTTGACATTTAAATGAAACCAATGGTCATAAAACTCATTAAATAGCATTACTAGACTATAAAAACCATTACTTTATTTTTATTACACAAATTTGTATTAATTTGAAATTTCCAGTTTGCAACCTTTAACAATTTTCAACATTTTCAAGCAAAATACCACAATTCCACCACAAAACATGATTTTGCATGAATTAATGTATTAAACCACAATTCATGATGATAATGATTTAATGAAACCATAAATTATATTTTTAATCTCATTTATTTAGGAATTTCTAAAATCTAGTTTACAAAATAGCAATTTTTATCACAATTTATCAATTATCAATAGAAACTAGCAATCAATTTAAGTTTCCATTCCACCAACAAGTTAATACCCTTATTAAGACCACAATCTAGTGTTACAAATATTAATTGAAATTTTATTTCACCAAAAATTATGTTTTATAGAAACCTAGTTAACAAAATTCCTAATTTAAACAATTTTAAATGAAAAATTTACAATTCAACAACCATGCAAGATTTTCCAATTCTAAAATTGTTAAACTAACTATTATAACCCTAATTAATTAATAAAAATCATAACTTGAATTTACAAACCCTAACTTGAATTTTAAAAATTGAACATAGAATTAATTCATTAAATCTAAACATGCTTAAAAGAAACATCTAATAACAAATAAACAAAAGAAGGAAACTTATACCTCCAAAATATGAAATCCAAACAAGAAAATGAGCCTCCAAAATGCATGCTTTCCATCTCCAAATTCCATATAAAAATGAGCAAGGAATAAAGGGTAGGAAATAATTAGGATTTTGTGGATTTTTAATTGAATTTTTAAAGGATTTTTGATGAATTTTGGAGCAAAATAAAATGAGGAAAATGGGGGCTACCATGGGGGGTGAGGCCGGCCATTTTTTTGGAGGTGAGGGAGAGAAATAAGAGGGTGAGAAAATGTGTAGAAGTCTCCACCAAAATATCACTTCATTATGTCTTTTCATGCATTTATTTATTTTTCTTTTATTTCTTTACTATAGCAACTCAAGAAAACTCTAGAAAATAGGATAAATTTGCAAATAAAATTTGCATGATACACACTAAATTATAACATGCCATGGTTCATTTTTACAAATTAAAACCATTCAAATTTGTAATTTATATTAATTTAGTGTAAAAATAAAGCTTATGTTAATATTTAAAATAATTAATTAAAATAAAAATTTATAAGTGGCTAAATAAACACCATTTACTAGTAATTACATAATTAAAATAGGTATTTTTGAAATTATAATAAAAAACAATCACGGTTTAGTTTTATGAAAAATACATTTTACATTACCGAAAATCACAAAATTCACTTAAACAATTTTATTCATTTAATTATTTATTAAATTATTTTTAAAACGTTACACAAATACTCCTTTGGTCCCCGTATTCCTCCTGTGCTCTGGTGTCTCCAGTTTGGGTTTCCTAGTATTGTTTATTTAGCCCAATTTTCATGTGATGTTTACTTTCACCTGGGGCTAATTCGTAGTGCTTCGTAGTCGTATTATTTGATACTGTATTGGTAACCCTTACTATTTTTAACAGTTCGATCGAACTTCACACACCGCATTTTGTACCCCACTGAAATTTCCAAGTGTTGTAATTTTCCGAAGTTGATTATACTCGTAAAATCGTGCAAGTACTCCTATGGATCCCCTAGAAGAATATAATAACCTTAACTCAATTCTATGCCCACGGAACCGCGATCGAACATTCGGGTTTGCCGTAGTTCCGTGGTGTCATAGGTGAAGCGTTGGTTAACTCCTTCTACGGCTGGTCCATGGACACTGTGGCACGGTTTTTGAGTGTTTCGACTTTGCTCAAGTGTTGAGCTCACGGGGGTAATTTATGAGTGTATATTGATTCGATCGAAACGTTAAATATCGTCATGATATTCTGTAATGTGATACAATATGTGGAATTTATATACTTAGGCATGAAATCCGTAATATATGATATTTCGGGTTTACGTTGTCTAAGTAGATTGTGGATTCCAAATGTTGTAGTTTTACACTTTTTTTTCTGCGACCGTAAGTGTAGTATGTGGGGTATTGCCGGCTTCGTTGCTATACATCAACGACAATCGGGATACGCATGCTTGCTTACGTTGATGATATGAGATATTATGTGTTGCTGTGATATATTATATTGGATCGTCGTGTTCAGAATAGCCGGGGGTTTTATGTGAGATGAGGGTTTTTATTTTCATTCATGTAAAATTCATTGTATGTAATATGTTTTTATTGGGGCCCTTCCGGGTTGAGGATGATGTCACCATTGTATATTATTTACTTTTCCGCATTAGGATAGACCCGAGGAGGAGAGCACAAGTAACCAGGTTCTAGGGTCCAGTGGGAGGCCATTTCGAGGAGTCGAGACCGGGTCTCCTAACCATAGAATTGGCAGTGTTGCTTACCGCTCTCGTAGGGGTCTAGGGATATGGGTTTGGCTATTCATCGCGACCGTGGAATCCGTGTTTTATACAGGCTCGAAATAAAACACGGACGTCCTAGTATATTCAATATTTCAAATGTTATCTTCTGCTGCAATGTTCTGTGATGAGATCATATTACTGCCTGAGACGAATGCTTATACTATATATATATATATATATATATATATATATATATGATATATAAATATTACTGCTTTCGTTTCTTCTGTGATGCTTAGGAAGCATAATTGATGGGATTTATTAATGAGATTAATAAAAGAAAAGAAACCTAAAAAATGTTGTAGAATCAAAACTTTATAAGAAGGGTAGCTACAGTTTTTCTTTGCATAGCGGTATATATGATATACCCTGCACCTTATTCGATGAGGAAAGAGCCGAGATCCCTTCACCGGGAGTGACCTCTGTAGCAAAACTAGCGGATGCTACAAACTTACGGTTTAGTTTTTGATTTCTTCTATAGTTCTTGCTTTGCACCGTGGTATTTGTGAAATATCCTGCACTTTATTCGATGAGGAAAGTGCCGAGATCCCTTCACCGGGAGTGACCTCTTTAGCGAAACTAGAAAAGCCTCAAAAACACTCCTTTTCAAAATCACTTGTTTCTACAACGATATCGAGTTCATTACGCTCATGGTTTTCCGAAAAACCTGTGTAGCCCTGCGTCATTTCAGATAAAGACTATTTAGTATTCGTGCTGCATTTGTTGGCCTTTGTCAAGGCATAGTGTGCGGTAGCTGACTAGTACTTATCTGCTAAAGCATGTGATGCGATTGGATTAGGGTAGTCGTACGACCTTGTTGGCCTTTGTCAAGGGTCGTGCGGGTGGGTTTATTTCAATCAAGAAATGACGGGTTGAACTTGACTAGCTTCATATGGTTTGTTGGCCTTTATCAAGGTCATAGGGGGTTAGGGGTAAAAGCATTATCGGGAATTTCAAGTGTTGAAATTTGCAATGAGATTGCATACCTTCTATGAGATAAATGGATCGTGATACCCACTGCGAGTAAAAGTTACTCCTGGGAGAATTTTACTCAGGACAATTAGCCGATCAAGTAGGTGTCTAGAAAGGTGTTAACGGAGTTATGCCTCTGGGAAAATGAGCTTTATTTTAATTAGGTCCGTGCGAAAGCATGGGGAACCTCCCTCAAAGTCCCAACACTGACCTGGCTGAAAGATTAGCAAACTTGTAAGGTGTAATTAATCCCGGCTAATCTTACCTTTTAGGGTTTTAAGGAAGATTTGATAAAAAGCAGTGGGATCCATCCTGATTAAATAAGATAATAACCAATCTAATCTTGCAAGAGCATACGCAAAAGTGTTTTCTTCTCTCTCTCTCCAGGTAGCGACCATGTCAGGCCTTAATCAAGATAATAACATGGATGTATTGACTGAACCCGCTTATTATACTGAGCAGGGGAACGTTGTTCCCGCTCCAACTTATAATTGTTATAAGTCCGAGCAGGGAATAGTACAATATCTGGATTCTCACGCCACCCAAACGAAGAATAATCATGTTGATGCATCTTCTATGTGTGTGTTAGTTATCGAGAACTGTTTCTCAGTTCACTCTACGTCCTGGGTATTAGATACCGGATCAGGATCCCACATATGTAATATGTTACATGGGCTACGGAAAGGTAGGGAACTGGGAGAGGATGATCATTCTATAAGAGTAGTGAATGGTGCAAATGTTGCAGCCAAAGCAGTTGGCGAATATCACCTTGTGTTACCAAATGGTAATACATTGGTTCTGAACGAGGAGGAGAATACTTGAGCAATGAGTTCCTGGACTATCTAAAAGAGAATGGGATTCTCTCTCATCTTACTCCTACCTATACACTACAGCATAACGGTGTATCAGAGCGGAGGAATTGCACCCTATTAGATATGGTGCGCTCTATGATGAGCACTGCTGAGTTACCTATTTCCTTTTGGGGTAATGCGCTTGAGACAGCGGCATACCTATTGAATCAAGTTCCGTCTAAATCTGTACCTACCACACCATATGAGATATGGAGTGGGAAGCGACAGTATCTTAAACGAGTTAAGATATGGGGTTGTCCGGCCTATGTCAAAACACAAAATCCGGACAAACTCGAGAAACGATCAGTTCTTTGTAAGTTTGTGGGATATCCAAAACATTCACATGGATATCTTTTCTACCACGGCGAAGAACAAAAGGTGTTTGTTTCTCGACATGCCACCTTTTTAGAAAAGGAATTTCTTGTAAAAGAAATTAGTGGCGAAGCGGTTGAGCTGGAAGAAGTTTTAGCACCACAAACTACAACTGAAGATTTAGTAGAACCAGATGATTCAGTAGTACCCAACGAACCCCAGCCACTCCGCCGATCTAGTAGGGTTCCTCATCCACCTGAGAGATACTACGGTTTTCTCATTGACGGTGGAAGAGAGGATTGCATTATGGTAGATGATGACCCAACTAGTTTTTAGCAGGCCATCACGAGTGGGGACTCTGTGAAGTGGCTGGATGCAATGCGATCTGAGATGGAATCCATGTACACCGACAAAGTATGGACTTTGGAAGTTGCTCCTGAAGGGGTAAAACCCATTGGGAGCAAGTGGATCTTTAAGAAGAAACTTGGTGTAGATGGAAAAGTGGAGACTTTCAAAGCTAGACTTGTAGCAAAGGGTTTTCGTCAACGACCAGGTGCGGATTATGACGAAACCTTTTCTCCGGTGGCTATGCTTAAGTCCATCCGGGTCTTACTTTCCATTGCTGCATACCAAGACTACAAAATCTGGCAAATGAATGTTAAGACCGCCTTTCTTAGTGGAGTGCGTGTACATGACTCAGCCAGAGGGCTTCGTAGATAATGGGAGCAGCGGAAAGGTATGCAAGCTGCTTAAATCCATCTACGGGTTAAAGCAGGTATCGCGGAGTTGGAATATCTATTTTGATGTTGTAGTCAAAGAGTTTGACTTCATCAAAAACGTAGATGAACCTTGTATCTACAAGAAGGTTGCAGAGAGTAAAGTCATCTTCTTCGTATTGTACGTGGATAACATACTCTTGATAGTAAATGATGTTCCTATGCTGCACTCGGTCAAGCTCTTCTTATCACATAGATTCCCAATGAATGATCTAGGTGATACCTCCTGCATTTTGGGAATTAAGATCTATAGAGATAGATCTAAATGGATACTGCGATTGTCCCAATCCAGGTACATTGACACCATACTAAAGAGGTTTAGTATGGAAGAATCCAAGCGTGGGAACCAACCCACGATCTCTGGACTCGCTCTCTCCAAAGTGATGTCTCCCAAGACTGATTTGGAGAGAGCTCGCATGCAAAAGCTACCCTATGCTTCGGCAGTAGGCTCTATCATGTACGCGATGATTTGTACCAGACCCGATGTAGCATACTCACTAAGTGTAGTGAGTAGGTATCAAGCAGATCCTGGAGAGAGTCACTTGACAGCTGTGAAAAACATTCTCAAGTACTTGCGAAGGACTAAGGAGATGTTCTTGGTGTATGGTAACGGAGAACTCCAGGTGGAGTCCTTTACCGATTAAAGCTTCCAAAGTTATAAGGACGACTCTAAGTCGCACTCGGGATTTGTCTTTACCCTAAATGGAGGGGCGGTTTGTTGGAAGAGTTCCAAGAAAGAAATTGTGGCAGACTCAAAAATGGAGGCTGAATACATCGCTGCCAACGATGCTGCCAAAGAGGCTGTCTGGATGAAGAAGTTCATCACTGAACTTGGTGTGGTTCCTTCCATTGAATATCCAATACCTTTGTATTGTGATAACAATGGAGCTGTGGCTTTGGCCAAGGAACCTGTTAGTTATGTGTATGCCCTAGAGGCCATTGTTGTACATATGATATATATTATAGTGGATGCTTGGATATATATAGAGAGGACTTTCTTTCTCGATATGATAGTATGCTATCTGGTTTCACTTTATCTAAACATGTTAACAAATACTGTTTTGTGATCACGTGTTGATAAAGCCCTTAGGATATGAATTCGACTACTAGGACTATGATACAGATCATACTAGTGGGGCCTTGGTAGTCTGCGAGTACATCCTATAATTGATCCTAGTCGAGCGTGTATCGAAACAGGGCATCGATACTCTAGAGTAGGCTAGCGTATACGCATCTTGACCCATATGATGGGCGATGGATGATCCCATATCCATTGGTGTTGGACATCAAAGATAGTATACGGGTGCTCAGTGGAGACTGGGTACAATGAATGGACTCGCCGAAAACTCCTGGATAGTATTATACCTATCGTCAGATAGCAGTTCTCCGGTGACACTGGTACAGGTTAGTCTGTAGACCCGAGATCATCATAGAGCCTTTTGTGATTCCCACTGTGCTTTGATTTCCATCTTACCACGTCCAAGAGGGCGTGCAAAATGGTGGCTTTTGGGTACAGTCCCGAATCACATGGAGGCAATGAGCAATAGGAGGGGTTTCGTCTCTCCTGGTATAGGGAGTTAATGTTGTGTTGTGTTCGATTGGATATAACTAGAAGTCCCTGGCCAGGGCTGATATGGAGATTTACTGGTAAGAGTTATCAGTAGTTTCTCGATCTGTTATAAGCCTTACATCGACACGATTTATCGGTTACTAGGGTCTGACATTTACCACCCTTAGACTACATATGCAACATATCATACGAACAGACCGGACAGTACGGTAGTGTTACTGATTGGATTCACAAGAGAATGTACAGGCTTGCTTGTTGATCTTCTGATCGTTCAATACACGGGTGGCTGTTACGTTTAGCTGACCGCTTGCAGCTTGTGGGTGTTTGATATGATCATCACCTACTGCCGGCGTATTGATGATTCTTTAGAGTCCTACACAGAGGTTTTCTGGCTCAGGCAAAACGGAGTAGGAGCACATATGTGATATGTGCGGGACCTAGAATATTACGATATGAGATATGGTATTCCATTCTCGCGATATATAATATCAGCCGGGTATATGCGATATAGCCGGGTCATTGGATCAAGTGTTGATTCGATGAATCAGTACATGTTATATTAGTCGGTTATATGTGATATAGGCTGATTTTCGGATCAAGTGTTGATTCGATAATTTGATGCATAATTATATATGTGATATATTACATTACATTAACTAATGTAAGCTCGCTTTATTGATTCATTTTCTCACCGGATAATACATTTATATATATGCGATATATGTTAATTGTATTATTTTCTTTTGTTACAAAAGTATATTATATATGTGATATATATTATTGTAACAAGTTATGATTACAAATACAACATGATTTGTGGAGATTAAACAAGTTAGGGTTTGATTTGGGTTAGAATTTGAGTTAGCTTTTTCAGGAAACTTCTAGAAGCTTTATTTTGTTTTAAGCTTAGATATTTTGTATTGATATTTTGTGTAGATATTTTTTAACCCAGCCCAAACCCTTTACCCTAGTTAATTCTCTACAAGGGTTAAGCCTTCATTCATAACCCAAGGTTGGATTTGTAACCAAAAGAATATTCATTATTCATCATAAAAGCTTTCTTCTTCTTCTTACTCCTTGAAAAAGCTTTCTAGCTTTTTGTGAAGTAATGATTTAAAGTGAGAAATTGAAAACAAAAGAGTGTAAAATTCCTACTTCATCATCCTCATCTATTCTAGCCACTTAGATTAGGGTGTTCACTTCACTAATACTTGATTAGAGAAGTGAGAGCTTGAGTTTGAGATTCTTCAAGATAGATTATCTTCGAAAAGGAAGACTTCAAGCAAGAATGGATCATTCGACTTGTGGAGACTCTCTTGAGTCCGGGAGATCATGGATCGCGGCAAAGGGACTACTACTCGGAGCTTATGAAGCAAAGGAATGGACTACAAAGGTTGTAATCCCTCTCTCTTAGATGTAAAATTGTTTACATGCATAGTTAAACATAATTCTCTAGTTAAGATCTTGGTTAGGGTTTGTTTAGCACCCCAAAAATTATAAAGAAGCATGTTTGATGCTTGCCAAAACCTTTCTAAGGTTCTATGCTAACCCTTCACTGGTATCAGATCCAAGATAGAGCATTAAGAGTTGTCTAGACGAAGTTAGAAGTCCGATCGAACCCCGAAACCCCGAAATGACCCCTTTTCTAGAAATTTTTCAAAAAGTTGACATTTTTTATATTAAAAATACTCAGAAAATCATGCAGGGAATTTTATGGACCCACCTGAAGAAAGTGTCCCTAACTCGCTACAGTGACCGCGTAACCACGGCCAAAACGTGGTTTTGGCGGCGGTTCCATGGCGCCACTGTGGAGGCTTGGGACGGGCACTTAAGCAACGGTCCATAGGTGCTGGTGCATGCTACTGGGAATTTTTATTTCTGCTCAAGTGTTGAGCTCACTGGGGTATTTTGGGAATTCGTTGTGTCTGTCGAATTATCTAATTTCTCCTAGTTATCTGTGATGTTTATGTGTTGCTGTGATGTGTTATATTGGATCGTTGTGTATTGAATAGCCGGGGGTTTTATGTGAGATGAGAGTTTTCTTTTTCATTCATGTAAAATTTATTTGCATGTAATATTCTTTTATTGGGGAACTTCCGGGTTGAGGATTATGTCACCATTGTATATTATTTACTTTTCAGCATTAGGATAGACCCAAGGCGGAGAGCACAAGTTACCGGCTTTTAGGGTCCAGTGGGAGGCCATCTTGAGGAGTCGAGACCGGGTCTCCTAACCCTAGAATTGTCAGGGTTACTTGCCACTCTCGTAGGGGTCTAGGGATGTGGGTTTGGCTATTCATCGCGACTGTGGAATCCGTATTTTATATAGGCTCAAAATAAAACACGGATGTCCTAGTATATCCAATATTTCATATGTTGACTTCTGCTGCAATGTTTTGTGATGAGATCATATTACTGCCTGAGACGAATGCTTATACTATATGTTGATATATAAATATTGCTGCTTTCGATTCTTCTGTGATGCTTAGGAAGCTTAAATGATGGGTTTTATTAATGTGATTAATAAAAGAAAAGAAACCTAAAAGATGTTGTAGAATCAAATTTTCAAAAAGGGTAGCTACAATTTTTGCTTTGCATAGCGGTATTCCTTGAAGAATATCCAGCACCTTATTCGATAAGGAAAGAGCCGAGATCCGTTCCCCGGCAGTGACCTCTTTAGCAAAACTGGCGGATGCTACAAACTCACGGTTTAGTTTTTGATTGCTTTTATAGTTCTTGCTTTGCACAGTGGTATTTGTGAAATATCCTGCACCTTATTCGATAAGGAAAGAGCCGAGATCCCTTCACCGGGAGTGACCACTTTAGCGAAACTAGAAAAGCCTAAAAAACACTCCGTTTCAAAATCACCTGTTTCTACAACAATATCGAGTTCATTATGCAATAGGTTTTTTGAAAAACCTACATAGCCCTCCGTCATTTCAGATAAATCCTATTTATTATTTGTGCTGCGTTTGTTGACCTTGTCAAGGCACAGAGTACGGTAGCTAATTAGTGTTTATCTGCTAAAACATGAGATATGATTGGATTAGCGTATTTGTACGGCCTTATTGACCTTGTCAAGGGTCATGCGGGTAGGTTTTATTCAATCGGGAAATGACGGGTTGAACTTGACTTACGATTTATGGTTTGTTGACCTTGTCAAGGTCATTGATCGCTATGGGCAGAATATTATCAGGAATTTCAAGTGTTGAAATTTGCAATGAGATTGCATACCTTCTATGAGATAGATGGATCCCGATACCCACTGCGAGTAAAAGTTACTCCTGGGAGAATTTTACACAGGACAATTAGCTGATCAAGTAGGTGTCAAGAAAGGTGTTAACGGGGTTATGCTTCTGGGAAAACGAGGTTTATTTTAATTAGGTCCATGCGAAAGTACGGGGAACCTCCCTTAAAGTACCAATACTGATCTGGCTGAAAGATTGGCGAACTTGTAGGGTGTAATTAATCCCGGCTAATCATACCGTTTTGGGTTTGAAGAAAGATTTGATTAAAACAGTGGGAGCCATACTGATTAGATAAGATAATAACCAATCTAATCTTGCAAGAGCGCACGCTAAAGTGTTTTTCCTTCTCTCTCTCTCCAGGTAGCGACCGTGTCAGGCTTTAATCAAGATAATAATATGGATGTATTAACCGAACCCGCTTTTTATACTGAGCAGGGGAACGTTGGTTCCGTTCTTTCTTATAATTGTTATAAGACTGAACAGGAAATAGATAAATACCAAAATTCACACGCCGCCCAAACAAAGAATAAACATGTTGATGTATCTTCTTCGGATGTGTTAGTTACTGAGAACTGTTTCTCAGTTCACTCTATATCCTGGGCATTAGATACCGGATCAGGATCCCACATATGCAATATATTGCATGGGCTAAAGAAAGGTAGAGAACTGCGAATGGTTGATCATTCTGTAAGAGTAGGGAATGGTGCAAATGTTGCAGCCAAAGCAGCTGGCGAATATCACCTTGTATTACCAAGCAGTAATACATTGATTCTGAACGAATGCTATTATATACCGAACATAATATGCAATATTATATCAGTTTCTTTATTAAGTAAAGAAGGATATAATTTTGTAATACAGGATAATGTTATGAACATCTTTCTAAATCAAAAGTTTATTGGATCGGGCTCGTTAAATAATAGCATATACGTTCTAAATCAAAACACAGTTCTTAATATACAGAACACACACAAGAGGAAAAGTTCAAAAATGAACGAATCCTTCTTGTGGCATTATAGACTTGGTCATATCAATGCGACACGACTTGCTATGTTACATAAAGATGGTTATTTAAATACCTTCGAATTATCATCTTATGAAACTTGTCATTCATGTCTCAAAGGGAAAATGACCAAAACTCCGTTTAGTGGACACGGAGAAAGAGTTACGGAACTCTTAGGACTGATACATAGTGATGTATGCGGTCCTATGTCTACACATGCCAGGAATGGTTCCTCCTACTTTATTACATTCACTGACGATCTCTCAAGATATGGACATGTGTCCCTGTTGAAACACAAGTCTGAAGCTTTTGAGAAATTCAGAGAATATAAGAACGAAGTAGAGAACCAAACGGGTAGAAGTATTAAAATCCTTCGATCTGATCGAGGAGGAGAATACTTGAGCTATCAGTTCCTTGATTATCTAAAAGAGAATGGGATTCTCTCTCAGCTTACTCCTCCTTATACACCACAGCACAACAGTGTATCGGAGTGGAGGAATCGCACCCTATTAGATATGGTGCGCTCTATGATGAGCACCGCCGAGTTGCCTATTTCCTTTTGGGGTTATGCGCTTGAGACAGCAGCATACCTATTGAATCAAGTTCCATCTAAATCTATACCTACCAAACTATATGAGATATGGAGTGGGAAGAAACCTTATCTTAAACGAGTTAAGATATGGGGTTTTCTGGCCTATGTCAAAAAGCAAAATCTGGACAAACTCGAGGCACGATAATTTCTCTGCAAGTTTGTAGGATATCCGAAGAATTCTTATGGATACTTTTTCTACCACAGTGAGGAGCAAAAGGTGTTTGTTGCTCAACATGCCACCTTTTTAGAAAAGGAATTTCTTGTAAAAGAAATTAGTGGTAATGAGGTAGAACGAAAAGAAGTTCCGGCGACACAAATTGCAACTAAAGATTTAGTGGAACCAGAGGATTCAGTAGTTCCCGACGAACCCCTGCCACTCCACCGATCTAGTAGGGTTCCTCATCCACCTGAGAGATACTACGGTTTTCTCATCGATGGTAGGAGCGAGGATTGCATCATGGAAGATGATGACCCGACTAGTTTCGAGCTGGCCACCACGAGTGGTGACTCTGTGAAATGGCTGGATGCAATGCGATCTGAGATGGAATCCATGTACACCAACAAAGTATGGACTTTGGAAGTTGCTCCTGAAGGGGTAAAACCCATTGGGAGCAAATGGATCTTTAAGATGAAACTTGGTGTAGTTGGAAAAGTTGAGACTTTCAAAGCTAGACTTGTTGCAAAGGGTTTTCGTCAACGACCAGGTGTGGATTATGACGAAACCTTTTCTCCAGTGGCTATGCTTAAGTCCATCCGGATCTTACTTGCCATTTCTGCATACCATGACTACGAAATCTGGCAAATGGATGTTAAGACAGCCTTTCTAAATTGTGATTTAGAGGAGTGCGTGTACATGACTCAGCCAGAGGGCTTCGTAGATAGTGGGATCGGCGGAAAGGTGTGCAAGCTGCTTAAATCCATCTACAGGTTAAGGCAGGCATCGCGGAGTAGGAATATCTGTTTTGATGTTGTAGTCAAAGAGTTTGACTTCATCAAAAACATAGATGAACCTTGTATATACAAGAAGGTGGCAGAGAGTAAGGTTGTCTTCCTCGTATTGTACGTGGATGACATACTCTTGATAGGAAATGATATTCCTATGCTGCACTCGGTTAAGCACTTCTTATCACATAGATTCTCAATGAAAGATCTAGGTGATGCCTCCTGCATTTTGGGGATTAAGATCTATAGAGATAGATCTAGACGGATACTGGGATTGTCCCAATCCAGGTACGTTGACACCATACTAAAGAGGTTTAGTATGGAAGAATCCAAGCGTGGGAATTTACCCATGTTCTCTGGACATACTCTCTCCAAAGAGATGTCTCAAAAGACTGATTTGGAAAGAGCTCGCATGCAAGGGATACCCTATGCTTCGGCAGTAGGCTCTATCATGTACGCGATGCTATGTACCAGACCCGATGTAGCATACTCACTAAGTATAGTGAGTAGGTATCAAGCAGATCCTGGAGAGAATCACTGGGCAACTGAGAAGAACATTCTCAAGTACTTAAGAAGGACTAAAGTGATGTTCTTGGTGTATGGTAACAGAGAACTCCAGGTGGAGTCCTTTACCGATTCGAGCTTTCAAAGTGATAAGGACGACTCTAAGTCACACTCGGGATTTGTCTTTACCCTCAATGGAGGGGCAGTTTGTTGGAAGAGTTCCAAACAGGAAACCATGGCAGACTCGACGATGGAGGCTGAATACATCGCTGCCAAAGAGGCTGTCTGGATAAAGAAGTTCATCACTGAACTTGGACTGGTTCCATCCATTGAGTATCCAATACCTCTGTATTGTGATAACAATGGAGCTGTAGCTTTGGCCTAGGAACCCAGGTCCTATTAGAAGTGTAGACATATTCTGAGGCGGTATCATCTGATCCGGGAGATAGTTGATCGCCGGGAGATCGGGGTTAGGAGAGTTGATATGAAAGACAACACTGTAGATCCACTCACAAAGGCCATTCCTCATATACAATTTGAGAGACTCTTCGGGATGTTTGTTATGAGATACTAAACAGCTGGCCTTAGTGCAAGTGGGAGATTGTTAGTTATGTGTATGCCCTAGAGGCCATTGTTGTACATATGATGTATATTATAGTGGATGCTTGGATTTATATAGAGAGGACTTTCTTGCTCGATATGATAGTATGCTATCTGCTTTCACTTTATCAAAACATGTTAACAAATACTATTTTGTGATCACGTGTTGATAAAGCCCTTAGTATATGTATTCAACTACTAGGACTATGATACAGATCATACTAGTGGGGCCGGGGTAGTCTACGAGTACATCCTATAACTGTTCCTAGTCGAGGGTGTATCAGGACAGGGCATCGATACTCTAGAGTAGGCTAGCGTATACGCATCTTGACCCATATGATGGGCGATGGATGATCCCATATCCATTGGTGTTGGACATCAAAGATGGTATACGGGTGCTCATTGGAGACTGGGTACACTGAACGGACTCGCCGAGAACTCCAGGATGGTATTATACCTATCGTCAGGTAGCAGTTCTCCGGTGACACTAAAACAGGTTAGTCTGTAGACCCGAGATCGTCATAGAGTCTTGTGTGATTCCCACCGTGCTTTGATTTCCATCTTACCACGTCCAAGAGGGCGTGCAAAATGGTGACTTTTGGGTACAGTCCCGAATCACATGGAGGTAATGAGCGATAGGAGGGGTTTTGTCTCTTCCGGTATAGGGAGTTAATGTTGTGTTGTGTTCGATTGGCTATAACTGGAAGTCCCTGGCCAGGGCTGATATGGAGATTTACTGGTAAGTGTTAACAGAAGTTTCTTGACCCGTTATGAGCCTTACATCGACACGACTTATCGGTTACTGGGGTCTGACGTTTACCACCTCTAGACTAGATATGCAACATATCAGACGAAGAGACCGGACTGTACGGTAGTGTTACTGATTGGATTCACAGGAGAATGTACAGGCTTGCTTGTTGATCTTCTGATCGTTCAATACACGGGTGGCTGTTACGTTTAGCTGACCGCTTGCAGCGTGTGGGTGTTTGATATGATCATCACTACTGCCGGCGTATTGACGATTCTTTAGAGTCCTACACAGAGGTTTCCTGGCTCAGGAAGAATGGAGTAGGAGCACATATGTGATATGTGTGGGACCGAGAATATTACGATATGAGATATCGTATTCCATTCTCGTGGTATATGAAATCGGCCGGGTATATGCGATATAGCTGGGTCATCGGATCAAGTGTTGATTCGATGAATCGGTACATGCTATATTAGTCGGTTATATGTGATATAGCCGGATTGTCGGATCAAGTGTTGATTCGATAATTTGATGCATAATTATATATGTGATATATTACATTACATTAACTGATATAAGCTCGCTTTATTGATTCATTTTCTCACCGGATAATACATTTCTATATATGCGATATATGTTAATTGTATTATTTTCTTTTGTTACAAAAGTATATTATATATGTGATATATAATATTATAACAAGTTATGATTACAAATACAACATGATTTGTGGAGATTAAACAAGTTAGGGTTTGATTTGGGTTAGCATTTGGTTTAGCTTTTTCATGAAGTTTCTAGAAGCTTTATTTTGTTTTAAGCTTAGATATTTTGTATTGATATTTTGTGTAGATATTTCTTAACCCAACCCAAACTCTTTACCCTAGTTAATTCTCTACTAGGGTTAAGCCTTCATTCTTAAACCAAGGTTGGATTTGTAACCACAAGAATATTCATTGTTCATCACAAAAGCTTTCTTCTTCTTCTTCCTCCTTGAAAAAGCTTTCTAGCTTTTTGTGAAGTAATGATTTAAAGTGAGAAATTGAAAACAAAAGAGTGTAAAATTCCTACTTTATCATCCTCATCTATTCTAGCCACTTAGATTAGGGTGTTCACTTCACTAATACTTGATTAGCGAAGTGAGAGCTTGAGTTTGAGATTCTTCAAGTTAGATCATCTTCGAAAAGGAAGACTTCAAGTAAGAATGGATCATTCGACTTGTGGAGACTCTCTTCAGTCCGGGAGATCATAGTTCGCGGCAAGGGGACTGCTACTCGGAGCTTATGAAGCGAAGGAACGGACTACAAAGGTTGTAATCCCTCTCTTTTAGATGTAAAATTGTTTACATGCATAGTTAACCCTAATTCTTTAGTTAAGATCTTGGTTAGGGTTTTTTTAGCACCTTAAAAATTATAAAGAAGCATGTTTGATGCTTGCCAAAACCTTGCTAAGGTGCTATGCTAACCCTTCAGAACCCAGGTCCCATCAGAAGTCCAGACATATTCTGAGGCGGTATCACCTGATCCGGGAGATAGTTGATCGCCGCGAGATCGAGGTCAGGGGAGTTGACACGAAGGACAACACCACGAATCCACTCACGAAGGACATTCCCTGGATACAATTTGAGAGACTCTTCGGGATGTTGGGTATGAGATATTACAAGAGCTGGCCTTAGTGCAAGTGGGAGATTGTTAGTAATATATATGCCCTAGAGGCCATTGTTGTACATATGATGTATATTACAGTGGATGCTTGGATATATATAGAGAGGACTTTCTTGCTTGACATGATAGTATGCTATTTTGTTTCACTATATCTTAACATGTTGACTTGTATTGTTTTACTGTCTTGCTCTCACATGTTGATAAAGCCCTTAGGATATGTACTCGACTACTGGGACTATGATGCAGATCATACTAGTGGGGCCTGGGTAGTCAAGGAGTACATCCTATAACTGTTCCTAGTCGAGGGTGTATCGAGATAGGGCATTGATACACCAGAATAGACTAGCGTATACGCATCTTGACCCATATGATGGGCGATGGATGATCCCATATCCATCGGTGTTTGACATCAAAGATGGTGTATGGGTGCTCAGTGGAGACTGGGTACACTGAACGGACTCGCCAAGAACTCCTAGATGGTATTATACCAATCGTCAGATAGCAGTTCTCCGGTGATACTGGTACAGGTTAGTCTGTAGACCCGAGATTGTCATAGAGTCTTGTGTGATTCCCACTGTGCTTTAATTTCCATCTTACCACGTCTAAGAGGGTGTGCAAAATGATGGCTTTTGGGTACAGTCCCGAATCACATGGAGGCAATGAGCGATAGGAGGGGTTTCATCTCTCCCGGTATAGGGTGTTGATGTTGTGCTGTGTTCGATTGGCTATAACTGGAAATCCCTGGCCAGGGCTGATATGGAGATTTACTGGTAAAAGTTAATAGTAGTTTCTCGACCTGTTATGAGCCTCATATTGACACGACTTATCGGTTACTGGGGTCTGACGTTTACCACCCCTAGACTGGATATGTGACATATCAAACGAAGAGACCGGACTATATGGTATTGTTACTGATTGGATTCATAGGAGAATGTACAAGCTTGCTTTTTGATCTTCTAATCGCTCAACACCTGGGTGGCTGTTACGTTTAGCTGACCGCTTGCAGCTTGTGGGTGTTTGATATGATTATCACCTACTGCCGGCTTATTGACGATTCTTTAGAGTCCTACACAGAGGTTTCCTGGCTCAGGCAAAACGGAGTGGGAGCACATATGTGATATGTGCGGGACCGAGAATAATACGATATGAGATACCGTATTCTATTCTCGCGATATGTGATATCGACCGGGTATATGAGATATAGCCGAGTCATCGGATCAAGTATTGATTCGATGAAACGGTACATGTTATATTAGTCGGTTATATGCAATATAGCTGGATTGTCGGATCAAGAGTTGATTCGATGATTTAATGTATAATTATATATGTGATATATTACATTACGTTAACTAATAAAAACTCGCTTTATTGATTCTTTTTCTCACCGGATAATACATTGATATATATGCGATATATGTTAATTATATTATTTTATTTTTGTTACAAAATATATTGTATATGTGATATATAATATTGTAATAAGTTAGGGTTACATATGCAACAATGATTTAGAGATTAAAGCTAGTTAGGGTTTGGATTAGGGTTAGCTTTTCATGAAGCTTCATGAAGCTTTCCTTTTGTCTTTAGCTTTGATATTTTGTATAGATATTTGTTAACCCAATCCAAACCATTAACTCTAGTTTATTCTCTATATGAGTAAAAAACCCTTCATGCTTAACTCATGGTTGAATAAGTAACCACAACAATAATTCGTTATTCATCACAAAAGGATTATCTTCATCTTCTTCTTCCTTGAGCTCTTGAAAAAGCTTCACTAGGTTTTTCTTTTATGATGATATTGAGAGAGAATTTGAAAACAAAAGAGAGCATAATTCCTACTTTATCATCCTCATCTATTCTAGCCTCTTAGATTAGGGTGTTCACTTCTCTAATAAGTACTTTTGTGAACTGTAAGCTTGGGTTAGAGATTCTTCAAGGTAGATCATCTTAGATCATGAAGACTACAAGCAAGGTGCCACATTCACCTCATGGAGCATCTCTAGAGTCAGAGTTCTTGATGATCGCAGCGAAGGGACCTCAACACGGAGCTTATGAAGCGAAGAAACGGACTACAAAGGTTGTAATCCTTATCTCTTTACTTTTTTATATGTGATACAAACTTTGTTACCCTAGATATTCTAGCATGATTCTTTGTTTGCTTGCTTTGCACCTCTCTAAATTTTAAAGGGGCATATGTGATGCTACCAAACCCATGACTAGGTGCAAGGGAAGCCCAACAGTGGTATCAAAGACAAACTACAATTCTAGATACGGTGTTATAATAATTACGAATATTGGTGTTTGACATCAAAGACAGTATACGGGTGCTCAGTGGAGACTGGGTACACCGGACGGACTCGCCGAGAACTCTCAGATGGTATTATACCTCACGTCAGATGGCAGTTCTCTGGTGACACTGTTACAGGTTAGTCTGTAGACTCGAGATCATCAGAGAGTCTTGTGTGATTCCCACTGTGCTTTGATTTCCACCTTACCACGTTCAAGAGAACGTGCAAAACGGTGGCTTTTGAGTACAGTCCCAAATCACATGGAGGCAATGAGCGATAGGAGGGGTTTCGTCTCTCCCGATATTGGGAGTTGATGTTACACTGTGTTCGATTGGCTATAACTGGAAATCCCTGGCCAGGGATGCTGAGATTTACTGGTAAGTGTTATCATTAGTTTCTCGAACCGTTATGGACCTCATATCGACACGACTTATCGATTACTGGGTCTGACGTTTACCACCCTTAGACTAGATATGCGACATATCAGACGAAGAGACCGGACTGTACGGGAGTGTTACTGGTTGGATTCACAGGAGAATGTACAGGCTTTCTTGTTGATCTTCTGATCGCTTAATACCTGGGTGGCTGTTACGTTTAGCTAACCGCTTGAAGTTTGTGGGTGTTTGATATGATCATCACCTACTGCCGGCGTATTGACGATTCTTTAGAGTCCTACACAGAACTTTCCTGGCTCAGGTAAAAAGGAATATGAGCACATATGTGATATGTGCCGGACCAAGAATAATATGTGTATGTCATACCGTATTAGATTCTCGCGATATGTGATATCGGCTGGGTATATATGATATAGCCGGGTCATCGGATCAAGTGTTGATTCGATGAACTGATACAGATTATATTAGTCGGTTATTTGATAATAGACGGATTATCGGATCAAGTGTTGATTCGATAATTTAATGTATAATTATATATATGATATTTTACATTACATTAACTAATATAAGCTCACTTAAAGATACTTTTTCTCACATGGTGATACATTGATATATATGTGATATATGTTAATTGTATTAGTTTCTTTTGTTACAAAATATTGTATATGTGATATGTAAAATTGTAACATGTTAGGGTAACAAATGCAACTAGGGTTTAGAGTTTAAACCATGCTAAGGTTTTTAAATTAGGGTTAACATTTTATTATGGATTAATTCATTTTGGATGGATAATTCATTTTTGTTTTGGATGAGCTTTGAGGAAGCTTCATGATCCTTTGACTTTGTCCACTCTCTTTGTTTTATCTTTGATATTTATTAACCTAAGTTTAACCCAAGCCTATGGTTTATTCTCTACATGAGTTAGCCATGACACATATTAAACTATGGTTGCATTTCTAATCTCAACAATAATTCATTCATCACAACTTCATCTTCTTCCTCCTCACTCCAAAAGCTTTCTAGCTTCTCATTTGTGATGGATGTTTTATAAGAAATTGAAAACAAAAGAGAGCAAAATTCCTACTTCATCATCCTCATCTATTCTAGCCACATAGATTAGGGTGTTTGCCTTACTAATACTTGATTAGTGAAGTGAGAGCTTGGGTTAGTGTTTTTTCAAGGTAGATCATCTTAGTTTTTGAAGATTAGAAGTAAGGTTGCATCATTCTCTTCATGGAGCCTCTCTAGAGTTCGAGTACTTGATGATCGCAGCGAAGGGACCTCAACTCGGAGCTTATGAAGCGAAGGAACGGACTATAAAGGTTGTAATCCCTAACTCTTAGATGTTAAAATGTTAACATGCTAGTTTTGTTTGATTCTCTAGTTAATGATCTAGGTTTAGGGTTATCTATAATGGCAAAAAAATTTGAAATTGGAATGTGAGATGCCACCCGAAACCTTGCTGCACGAGCTTGACGGGATTTTGTGGGTAGTATCCGCTGAAAACCCTCAGGATAGAGCACTCCTTCTACTAGGGACACCTAGAGGTTTAACGGCTTGTTGCACGAGCTCAGTGCAAACGCGTTCCCTGCGAAAGTGAGTTTAGGTCTTTTTGTGAATAATTGGTTTTGCTCGGGACAAGCAAAAGTTATGTTTGGGGGTATTTGTTCAAACCAGAATATTGCATTTAATACCGCCTATTCTTCTGCTCGTTTGTTTATATGCAGGTGCTATTAATTCGTGTTTGCTACCTATTTACAGGTTACAGGTTTCTAGACCAAATAATGAAGATCATACAAAATCTCCACAGTTACGCCAAAATCCAGAACATCTGTTGCTGGCAGATAAAAGCTGGGTTCCGGTCATCCGTATCCGTCCAGTGCCGCTTACCTGTTCAAGAGACAAGACAAAGAACAGTGGTCATTCGTGTCTCGAACAAGCATAGAGCACGAGAGGGGCAGCACAAGATTCAATGGGTGCGTGGAGCTCGAGGGAGATAAGGTCAAATGAATTAAAAGTGAAGCCATTTTGGACTGTTTCAGATCTAAAGAAATTTGGGAAGCAATTTGCAATTTGGGACATGTAGAACAACATAAGATAGCAACATAAGAAAGCACAGAAAAAACGAGGTGCTAATTCCCCAAAACCGCGGCTGAACCACCGCCAAATGTAGGTTTCGTGGGGGTTCCGCCGCGGACACGTGTCTTCTCTTGTTGATATTTGGAAGGTAGTTTTGTCATTGTATTTGGGCTCAGAATTTAACCCTAGGGTTTCATCTCTCTGCCTAGGAATAGCCCAGTTTTTTACCAAGTGATGATTCTTATTTTCTTTGTTAGAATTAGTGTAGTTTAGTTTGTATCATCTTCTTCTTCATTATCTATTCTCCATGAAAGTGTAGTGAGAGCTCTTGAGTGGAAAGTCAATGAAGATGAGGTTTTTTTTTTCCTTTACTTGTATTTTTATTTACATGCATTGTATTTTAATTTCTTAGTGTAACTTTACTAATTGTTGTTAAGTAGTTGTTGTTTTTATTTTCTTGTTTTATTTTTCCTTTTCTTTTTATCTGTATTTTCAAGACATGATACTCGACGGAGTTCCTTGCTAAGGTGAGGGCCCAAGTAGTTAGCTTACTACCATTTTGTAAAACCATATTTTTCCTTTCTTTCTTTTCTTCTTTTCTTGTTTTCTTTTCCTTTTAAATGTGTGAATAATTTCCATACTTGTTAGGGGCTAAGAAAGGTTAGTATGAGGGACGGAAAAATCCCTTGTGCTTCTCTTCACCTAACATCCTAAAAACGAACCTAGACCAAACAAACGCAACCCCCAAACTTAGACGCGCTATACATGACATATAGCCACGACCTAAGTCAAGAAGTCCTTTAAGCGCACTACAACATGATATGTAGTTGTGACTTAATTGGATACATGGTTGCAGATGTTCGGCCTAGGGTTGGAAATAAGCGCATTTAGCGGACGGACAAGGGGAACTAGGAATGGATTTAGCGTTGGAAAGCTTGCTAAACCCAAAAATCCTATTCCTATATCCTCCTAATCCCCGCTACTTTCGATTATCACAACATCGTTTTAAGAATGGCAAAAGACAAGTATAAAACTAATCCTAACTCTACAAACCAATCTTAACCCTAACAAGCTTACTTGAATATACATACAAAAACTCAGGATAGAATTGAATACATATATACATTCTTTCATTAACTCATCTAAAACACGAACGGACATACTACCATCTCCCTGTGGATCGACCCGTGCTCAGCTGGCTAGCTGTAAATCGACACCGTCTTGATTACGGTAAGTAGAACAAATAGGATAAGACGGAACACATAGCTTCACCCGTGACCAATCAAATACAACCTTTGTAGACCGGTCCTTCACTTCAATTAATAGCTCCGTGTAGAAGTCCCTTCGCTCCAAGTAGTGGTCTTCCGGACTCTAGTTAGACTCCACAAGGTGAAAGGAACAAGCTTACTTAAAGACTTCGAGGCCGAAGATGATCTACGTGGAGGAGACTCTAACTCAAGCTACCACTTCACTAATTAGAAATTAGTGAAGCAAACAACCTAAAATAAATGGCTAATCTAGTGTAGGTTTGTGAAGTAGGAATTTTTCTCACTTTAGATTTATTTTTCTCTCTAATTTTCTTCGCCTCTAGAAAACCTAGAAAGCTCTCTCTTGATGAAGAAGAAGATGGAGTCAATAATGTTATGGCAACCATGGGTGAGAAATATCTCATATAACTCATGTAGAGACTTAACCATGGCTTTAGATAATGGTTAGGTTAATAAATATCTAAGGTAAGACAAAATTAGTGAACTAAGTCAATGGTTCCACAAGCTTCCACAAGCTTCAACCATGTGCTAATTTCCAACTAATTTTGATTTACTCTAAATAAATAAACCCCATATTATTATAAGCATGGTGTGAGTCTCATACACCCATGTAGCATGTAGTAACAAGCATGACACAATAATATATATCACATATATATATTAAATGTGCTCAAGTGTGAAAAAGAAATGCTTAAGTGAGCTAATATTAGTTAATGTATGTTAATATATCAAATATACAATTATAAATTAAATTATTAATTCAACACTTGATTTAATAATCCAGCTATATCACATATAACCGACTAATATTATTTGTATCAACTTATCGAATCAACACTTGATTCGACAACCCGGCTATATCACATATAACCGACCGATATCACATATAACGAGAATAGAATACGGTACCACATACACGTATTAATCTCGGTCCTGCACATATCACATATGTGCTCATACTTCATTTCACCTAAGCCAGGAAACCTCTGTGTAGGACTCTAAAGACTTGTCAATACGCATGCAGTAGGTGATGATCATATCAGTCACCTACAAGCCGTCTGCGGTACTAGCTGCACGTAACGGCTACCCGGGTATTGAGCGATCAGAAGACCAACAACCAAGATTGTCTAAACTCCAGCAAAGCCTGTCAGTAACACTACCGTACAGTCCGGTCTCTTCGTCTGATATGTCGCATATCTAGTCTACGGGTGGTAAATGTCAGACCCCAGTAACTTGATAAGTCATGGCGATATGAGGCTCATAACGGGTCGAGAAACTACTGAAAACACTTACCAGTAAATCTCTATATCAGCCCTGGCCAGGGACTTCCTGTTATGGCCAACCAAGCACAGCGTAACATCAACCCCCAACACCGGGAGAGACGAATCCTCTTCTATCGCTCATTGATTCTATGTGACTCGGGACTGTACCCAAAAACCACCATTTTGCACGTTCTCTTGAACGACGTAAGGTGGAAATCAAAGCACGGTGGGAATCACAGAAGACTCTATGACGATCTCGGGTCTACAGACTAACCTGTACCAGTGTCACCAGAGAACTGCTATCTGACGATAGGTATAATACTATCTAGGAGTTCTCGGAGAGTCCTGTTCAGTGTACCCAGTCTCCACTGAGCACCCGTATACTATCTTTGATGTCAAACACCAATGGATGTGGGATCATCCATCGCCCATCATATGGGTCAAGAAGCGTATATGCTAGTTTACTCTGGAATATCGATGCCATGTCTCGATACACCAATGACTAGGAACAATTAAAGGATGAACTTGTGGACTACCCTGGGCCCACTAGTATGATCTCCATCATAGTCCTGGTAGTCAAGTACATATCCTAAGGGCTTTATCAACATGTGAGAGCAAGACAGTATCAGAATACAAGCCTACATGTTAAGACAAAGAGCAACCAGATAGCATACTATCATGTCGTGCAAGAAAGTCCTTTCTATATATGTCCAAGCATCTATTATAATATACAATTATGTACAATAATGGCCTCTAGGGCATACATATAACTAACAGAAAGTCCCACCATCCTCTTTGATCTATCACGATAGATCTAAATCCCCAGAATGTTGTTAGCATCACCCAGGTCTTTCATGGAGAACCTCTGTGACAAGAATCCTTTGACTGATTATAGCATAGGAATGTCATTTCCTATCAAGAGAATATCATCCACGTACTAGACGAGGAATACAACGGTTCTCCCTACAATCTTACTATAAATGCATTGTTCATCTGGATTTTTGATAAAGTCGAATTCTTTGACCGTCTCATCAAAACATATGTTCCAACTCCGCGATGCCTGCTTTAGTCCATAAATGGATTTAAGCAACTTGTACACTTTCCTACTGCTCCTACTCTGATTGAAACCCTCTGGCTGATCCGTATAGATGCACTCTTCCAAATATCTATTAGAAAAGCGGTTTATACGTCCATCTACCAAAACTTACAATCATGGAAGGTAGCAATGGCAAGAAGGATCCTGAATGGATTTGAGTATAGCCACTGGAGAAAAAGGTTTCATCATAGTCCAAACTAGGTCTTTGATGAAAACCTTTTGCAACAAGTCTAACCTTATAGGTTTCAACCAGTCCATCTACACCAATCTTCTTTCTGAAGATCCACTTGCAGCCTACGGGTTTTACCCCTTCTGGAGCAAAGTTCAAAGTCCATACTTTGTTGGTGTACATGGACTCCATCTGGGTCCGTATTGCATCCAGCCATTTTACCGAGTCTCTGCTCTAAATAACTTGCTGGAAGCTAATTGGCTCATCATATAGAATGATGCAATCCTCTCTATCCCCGTCTATGAGAAAACCACAGTATCTCTCGGATGGATGGGACTGCCTACTACTTCTGCGGAGTGGCGTGGGGATGTCATATTCTTTAGAAACCTCTGGTTCTACCATGCATTTAGTAAAAGTTTGTAGTTCTGTAATTTCTTCCTGTTCTATTGCGCTCCCACTATTCTTTTTCTAAAATATTAATTTTCAAAAAAATGGGCAACACGAGAAACAAAAATCTTTTGTTCCTTTTCGTAATAGAAAAGATACCGCCTGGAGTTCTTTGGGTATCCCACAAACCTACACAGTACTGAGCATACCTCGAACTTGTCCGCATGCTGCTTTTTCACAAAAGCTGGACATCCCTATATCTTAAGATACTGAAGATAAGGTTTCTTCCCACTCCACATTTGATATGGTGTGGTAGGCACAGCTTGGTAAGAACCTTATTCAAAAAGATTTGCAGCTAATTCTAGTGTATAACCCCAGAAGGATCGCGGAAACTCAGCGTTACTTATCCTGGAACGAAATATATCCAATAGGGTTGTATTCCACCTTTCCGATACACCGTTGTGTTGTATTGTGTATGGAAGAGTTGAAAGTCTACCTTAGCACCACCATGAGTTTCTAGAGGCATCAAGCATGCCAAATTCAAATTTTTCATGGTGCTAAGTTAGACTATACAAGATCTTTGCTAGATGTTTAGGGTTTGCCCTTGTGATGTGAACAACTAGAGAAAAGAAAAGAGCATACAACCTGTAGGGTTCCTAGGCACACTTGTGAAGGTTCATAACGCATCAAATATGCACGAATAAAATTTTACATGTGCCGAACAACCCAAAGACAGGATCTTTGCTAGATTATTAGGGTTAAGCATACAAGATAACAACTTTTTATCTAAGTGTGAGGGATTAAAACCTTTGTAGTCCGCTCCTTCGCTTCACAAGCTCCGAGTAGAAGTCCCTTTGCCGTGATCCACGATCTTCCGGACTCAAGAGAGGCTCCACGACTCGAACGATCCATGCTAGCTTGAAGTGTTCCAAATCTCCGATGATCTACGTCGAAGTATCAATAACTCAAGCTTTCTCACTCTAAAGAGACGAACACACTAATCTCATGGGCTAGATGAGATGAGGATGAGAGAGTACTATTTATGCTTTCTTTTTAAATCATTTTCTCATAATTTATCATCACAAAATGAATTTCTAGTGAGCTCAAAATCAAGAGAGAAGAAGATGATCATGGAAAATGATAAATCCTTTTGTGATGAATAGAAATAAAACTATATGATTGATATATCAACCATGGACAAGGATGAGTGGCTAAGAGTTTGTAAAGAATAAACTAGAGTTAGGGTTTGGTTGGGTTAGAAATGAGTCATCAACAAATATCAAGCATAATATCTTAAACTTGACAAAAGGAAAAGCTTCTAGAATGTGCATGAAGCAACTAACCCTAATCAAACCCTAACCTCATTTAATCATCCTTAAACATGTTTAATAATAAATCATATCATGTCACAATAATATATATCACATATATATTATATATTTGCAACAAAAGAAAATAATACAATTAACATATATCGCATATATATCAATGTATTAATCCGGTGAGAAAATAAAATAATAAAGCGAGCCAATATTAGATAATGTAATAATATATCATATATATTATTATACATTAAATCATCGAATCAACACTTGATCCGACGATCCGGCTATATCGAATATAACCGACTAATATATCATGTACCGATTCATCGAATCAACACTTGATCCGATGTCCCGATTCATATCTAAATATCACGAGAATATAATACGGTATCTCATATCGCATTATCCTCGGTCCTGCGCATATCACATATGTGCCTTTACTCCATTTCGCCTGAGCCAAGAAACCTCTGTGTAGGACTCTAAAGAATCGTCAATACGCCGGTAGCAGGTGATGATCATATCAAACACCCACAAGCTGCAAGTGGTCAGCTAAACGTAACAGCCACCCAGGTATTGAGCGATCAGAAGATCAACAAGCTAGCCTGTGCGTTCTCCTGTGAATCCAATCAGTAACACTCCCGTACAGTCCGGTCTGTTCGTCTGATATGTCGCATATCAAGTCTAGGGGTGGTAAACGTCAGACCCCAGTAACCGATAAGTCGTGTCGATGTGCGGCTCATAACGAGTCGAGAAACTACTAGTAACACTTACAAGTAAATCTCCATATCAGCCCTGGCCAGGGACTTCCAGTTATAGCCAATCGAACACAGCACAACATCAACTCCCTATACCGGGAGAGACGAATCCCCTCCTATCGCTCATTGCCTCCATGTGATTTGGGACTGTACCCAAAAGCCACCGTTTTGCACGCCCTCTTGGACGTGGTAAGGTGGAAATCAAAGCACAGTGGGAATCACACAAGACGCTATGACGATCTCGGGTCTACAGACTACCCTGTACCAGTGTCACCGGAGAACTGCTATCTGAAGTGTGGTATATCACCATCTGGGAGTTCTCGGCGAGTCCGTCCAGTGTACCCAGTCTCCACTGAGCACCCGTACACCATCTCTGATGTCAAACACCGATAGATATGGGATCATCCATCACCCATCATATGGGTCAAGATGCATAGACGCTAGTCTACTCTGGTGTATCGATGCCCTGTCTCGATATACCCTCGACTAGGAACAGTTATAGGATGTACTCATCGACTACCGTGGCCCCACTAGTATGATCTCATCATAGTCCCAGTAGTCGAGTACAGATCCTAAGGGCTTTATCAACATGTGAGAGTAAGACAGTAAACCAATACAAGTCAACATGTTAAGATAAAGTGAAACCAAATAGCATACTATCATGATGAGCAAGAAAGTCCTCTCTGTATATATCTAAGCATCCATCATAATATACATCATATGTACAACAATGACCTCTAGGACATATACATAACTAACAATCTCCCACTTGCACTAAGGCCAGCTGCTGTAGTATCTCATACCTAGCATCCCGAATAATCTCTCAAACTGTATCTGGGGAATAGCCTTCGTGAGTGGATCCGCAGTGTTTTCCTTCGTATCTACTCTCCTGACCTCGATCTCCCGGCGATTAACTATCTCCCTGATCAGGTGATACCGCCTCAGAATATGTCTGGACTTCTAATGGGATCTGGGTTCCTTGGCCAAAGCCACAGCTCCATTGTTATCGCAATACAGAGGTATTGGATGCTCAATGGATGGAACCACACCAAGTTCACTAATGAACTTCTTCATCCAGACAGCCTCTTTGGCAGCATCGTAGGCAGCGATGTATTCAGCCTCCATCGTCGATTCTGCAACGGTATCCTGTTTGGAACTCTTCCAACATACCGCCCCTCCATTGAGAGTAAAGACAAAACCCGAGTGCGACTTAGAGTCGTCCTTATCACATTAGAAGCTGGAATCGTTAAAGGACTCCACCCGGAGTTCTCCGTTACCATACACCAAGAACATGTCTTTAGTCCTTCGCAAGTACTTGAGAATGTTCTTCACAGCTGTCCAGTGACTCTCTCCAGGATCTGCTTGATACCGACTCACTACACTTAGTGAGTATGCTACATCGGGTCTGGTACATAGCATCGCATACATGATAGAGCCTACTGCCGAAGCATAGGGTATCCCTTGCATGTGAGCTCTCTCCAAATCAATCTTGGGAGACATCTCTTTGGAGAGAGTGAGTCCAGAGATTGTGGGTTGGTTCCCACGCTTGGATTCTTCCATACTAAACCTCTTTAGTATGGTGTCAATGTACCTGGATTGGGACAATCCCAGTATCCGTTTGGATCTATCTCTATAGATCCTAATCCCCAATATACAGGAGGCATCACCTAGATCTTTCATTGAGAATCTCTGTGATAAGAAGAGCTTGACTGATTGCAGCATAGGAATATCATTTCCTATCAAGAGTATGTCATCCACGTACAATACGAGGAAGACAACCTTACTCTCTGCTACCTTCTTATAGATACAAGGTTCATCTATGTTTTTGATGAAGTCAAACTCTTTGACTACAACATCAAAATAGATGTTCCAACTCCGCGATGCTTGCTTTAACCCATAAATGGATTTAAGCAGCTTGCATACCATTCCGCTGCTCCCACTATCTACGAAGCCCTCTGGCTGAGTCATGTACACGCACTCTTCCAAATCACCGTTTAGAAAGGCGGTCTTAACATCCATTTGCCAGATTTCGTAGTCATGGTATGCAGCAATGGCAAGTAAGATCCGGATGGACTTAAGCATAGCCACTGGATAAAAAGTTTCGTCATAATCCACACCTGGTCGTTGACGAAATCCCTTTGCTACAAGTCTAGCTTTGAATGTCTCAACTTTTCCATCTACACCAAATTTCTTTTTTAAAATCCACTTGCTCCCAATGGGTTTAACCCCTTCAGGAGCATTTTCCAAAATCCATACTTTATTGGTGTACATGGATTCCATCTCAGATCACATTGCATCCAGCCATTTCACAGAGTCACCACTCGTGATGGCCTGCTCGAAACTAGTCGGGTCATCATCATCCATGATGCAATCCTCACTTCCACCATCAATGAGAAAACCGTAGTATCTCTCAGGTGGATGAGAAACCCTACTAGATCGGCGGAGAGGCTGGGGTTCGTCGGGTACTACCGAATCCTCTGGTTCCACTAAATCATCTATCGTAGTTTGTTTCGCTGGAACTTCTTCCAGTTCTACCTCATTGCCATCAATTTCTTTCATAAGAAAACCCTTTTCTAAAAAGGTGGCATGTCGAGAAACAAACACTTTTTGTTCCTTGGAGTGGTAGAAGATATGCCCTCGCGAATGTTTGGGATATCCAATAAACTTACATAAGACAGATCTTGCCTCGAGCTTGTCCGGATTTTGTCTTTTGACATAGGCTGGACAACCCCATATCTTAATATACATAAGAGATGGTCTCTTCCCTTTCCATATCTCATATGGAGTGGTAGGCACTGATTTGGTAGGAACCATATTCAATAGGTGTATGGCTGTCTCAAGCGCATACCCCCAGAAGGAAATAGGCAACTCAGCCTCGCTCATCATGGAGCGCACCATATCTAATAGGGTGCGATTCTTTCGTTCTGATACACCGTTGTGCTGTGGTGTATAAGGAGGAGTAAGCTGAGAGAGAATCCCATTCTCTTTTAGATAATCTAGGAACTCACCACTTAAGTATTCACCTCCTCGATCAGATCGAAGAATCTTAATACTTTTGCCCGTTTGGTTCTCTACTTCGTGCTTATATTCTTTGAATTTCTCAAAAGCATCAGACTTGCGTTTTATCAGAAACACATGTCCGTATCGAGAGAGATCGTCAGTGAATGTAATGAAGTAGGAAGAACCGTTCCTGGCATGCGTAGACATGGGACCGCATACATCACTATGTATTAGTCCTAAGAGTTCAGTAACTCTTTCTCCGTGTCCACTAAACGGAGCTTTGGTCATTTTTCCTTTGAGACATGAATGGCAAGTATCATAAGATGATAATTCGAACGGATTCAAATAACCATCCTTATGTAACTTAGCCAGTCGTGTCGCATTGATATGACCAAGTCTACAATGCCACAAGTAGGATTCGTTCATATCTGAACTTTTCCACTTGTGTGTGTTTTGTATATTGAGGACTGTATTCTGATTTATAATGAATATGCCATTATGTAACGAGCCTGATGCAATCAACTTTTGATCTAGGAATATGTTCATAACATTATCCTGTACTATAAAATTATATCCTTCTTTACTCAATAAAGAAACTGATATAATGTTGCACATCATGTTCGGTATATAATAGCACTTATTTAGAATCAGTGTATTACGACTTGGTAATACAAGGTGATATTCGCCAACTGCTTTGGCTACAATACTTGCACCGTTCCCTACTTGAACGGAATGATCACCTTTTCCCAGTTCTCTACCTTTACGCAGCCCATGTAACAATTTACATATGTGGGATCCTGATCCGGTATCTAATACCCAGGACGTAGGGTGAACTGAGAAACAGTTCTTAATAACTAACACACCTGAAGAAGATGCATCAACATGTATGTTCTTTTGGGCGGTATGAGAATCCAGATATTCTCCTGTTTCGTGTTCAGTCTTATAACTCTTATAAGAAAAAACGGGTCCAACGTTCCCTTGCTCAGTACAATAATCAGGTTTAGTCAATACATCCATATTATTATCTTGATTATGGCCTGACATGGTCGCTACCTGGAAAGAGAGAGAAGAAAACACTTTAGCGTATGCTCTTGCAGGATTAGATTGGTTATTATCTTATCTAATCAGGATATCTCCCACTGTTTTCATCAAATCTACCTTCAAACCCTAAAAGGTAAGATTAGCCGGGATTAATTACACCCTACAATTTCGTCAATCTTTCAGCCAGATCAGTGTCGGTACTTGAGGGAGGTTCCCCGTGCTTTCGCACGGACCTAATTAAAGTAAACCTCATTTTCCCAGAGGCGTAACCTCGTTAACACTTTTCTAGACACCTACTTGATCGGCTAATTGTAATGTGTAAAACTCTCCCAGGAGTAACACTTACTCGCAGTGGGTATCGGGATCCAACTATCTCATAGAAGGTATGCAATCTCATTGCAAATTTCAACACTTGAAATTCCTGATAATATTTTTCCCCTAGCGTCCCATGACCTTGACGAAGGCCAAACTACCCATAGGGTGCTAGTCAAGTTCAACCCGTTCATTTCTTGATTGAATTAAACCCACCCGTACGACCCTTGACGAAGGCCAAACTATGCCGTACGAATACCCTAATACAATTGCATCGTATGCTAGCAGATAAGTACTAGTTAGCTACCGTACACTACGCCTTGACGAAGGCCAAACTGCCGTAGCACGAATACTAAGTAGTATTTATCTGAAATGACGGAGGGCTACGCAGTTTTTCAGAAAAACCCTGAGCGTAATGAACTTGATATCGTCGTAGAATCATATGTTTTTGAAAAAGAGTGTTTTTGAGGCTTTTCTTAGTTTCGCTAAAGGGGTCACTCCCGGTGAAGGGATTGTCGGCCCTTTCCTCATCGAATAAGGTGCAGGATATATCATATATACCGCTGTGCAAAGCAAAACGCTAAAAGCAATCAAAAAACAAACCGAGTTGTGTAGCATCTGCCAGTTTCGCTAAAGAGGTCACTCCCTGTGAAGGGATCTCGGCTCTTTCCTCATCGAATAAGGTGCAGGACATATCATATATATCACTGTGCAAAGCAAAACTGTAGCTACCCTTTTTATAAAGTTTTGATTCTACAACATCTTTAGGTTTCTTTTCTTTTTATTAATCTTATTAATAAAATCCCATCAGCTTATGCTTCCTAAGCATCACAGAAGAAACGAAAGCAGTAATATTTATATATCTGCGTATATATATAGTATAAGCATTCGTCTCAGGCAGTAATATGATCTCATCACAGAACATTGCAGCAGAAGAACATATATGAAATATTGGATATACTAGGACGTCCGTGTTTTCAATACGAGCCTGTATAAAACACGGATTCCACGGTCGCGACGAATAGCCAAACCCACATCCCAAGATCCCTACGAGAGCGGCAAGTAACACTGCCAATTCTAGGGTTAGGAGACGCGGTCTCGACTCCTCGAGATGGCCTCCCACTGTACCCTAGAACCCGGTTACTTGTGCTCCCCTCCTTGGGTCTACCTATTGCGGAAAAGTAAATAATATACACTGGTGACATCGACCTCAACCTGGAAGTGCCCCAAATAAAAGAATATTACATTACAAATGAATTTTACATGAATGAAAATAAAAACCCTCATCTCACATAAAACCCCCGGCTATTCAGAACGCGACGATCCAATATAACATATCACAGCCACACATAATATCACATATCATCAACGTAAGTAAATATGCGCATCCTAATTGTCATTGACATATAGCAACGAAACCGGTGATATCATATATTACACTTACGGTCACAGAAAAGAAAGTGTAAAACTACAACATTTGGAATCCACAATCACTTTAGACATCGTAAATCCGAAATATCACATACTTCGCATTTCATGCCTAACTCTATGAATTCCACATATTGTATCACATTCCAGATAAATAGACAGTATTAAATTTTCCGAACAGATAATCAAATACCCAAAGTTTCCTAAAGTGCTCAACACTTGAGCGAAGTTCAAATAATCCCAAAATATGTCATAATACCAGTGATCCAGCCGTAGAAGGGTCAAGCCAACGCCTCACATGTGGCACGCCGTACTGCCCCAAACCCGAAGGTTCAAAAGGCAGTTCAAGACGGTCACATAATCGAGTTAAGGTTTGTTGTCTTCTAGAGGGTCCACCGCTTAACTTGTACAATTTTTCCGAAAGATTTAAACCCGATAAAAATTCAACACTTGAAAGTTTGCCGTGCCGGGAAAAAGTGAGTTAATGATATCCGTTCAAATAGTTTAACAGTTTCTAAATATCCGGAAAAATAACAAATTTAAATTTTCCGATCGAATCTACGATTACAAAATAAACCCCAGAATAAACAACACTTGAATCACTTTTAAAAATACCCAGAAGCATCAACAAGCACCTACGGATAATACCATGAAGCCACGTGTCCCAATTCCACAATTCCGCCGCGGAACCGCCGCGAAAACCATGTTTTCGCCGCGGTTCCGCCGCGGTTTAGTGGAGTTGTGGGCCCGTGTTTCATGGTAATTCTTAGAATTCCCTGCTGATTTTTTTAGGTATTTTTAATTCAGAAAAATCCCAGATTTTGAAAAATTTCCAGAGAGGGGGTTATTTTCGTCGGTTCGGGTTCGATCGGAGTTTTAACTTCGTAAACACGTCGCCTAATGCTCTAGCTAGGCTCTGATACCACTGTAGGGTTCCTAGGCACACTTGTAAAGGTTCATAACGCATCAAACATGCACGAATAAAATTTTACATGGGCCGAACAACCCAAAGACAGGATCTTTGCTAGATTATTAGGGTTAAGCATACAAGATAACAACTTTTTATCTAAGTGTGAGGGATTACAACCTTTGTAGTCCGCTCCTTCGCTTCACAAGCTCCGAGTAGAAGTCCCTTTGCCGCGATCCACGATCTCCCGGACTCAAGAGAGGCTCCACGACTCGAACGATCCATGCTAGCTTGAAGTGTTCCAAATCTCCGATGATCTACGTCGAAGTATCAATAACTCAAGCTTTCTCACTCTAAAGAGACGAACACACTAATCTCATGGGCTAGATGAGATGAGGATGAGAGAGTACTATTTATGCTTTCTTTTTAAATCATTTTCTCATAATTTATCATCACAAAATGAATTTCTAGTGAGCTCAAAATCAAGAGAGAAGAAGATGATCATGGAAAATGATAAATCCTTTTGTGATGAATAGAAATAAAACTATATGATTGATATATCAACCATGGTCAAGGATGAGTGGCTAAGAGTTTGTAGAGAATAAACTAGAGTTAGGGTTTGGTTGGGTTAGAAATGAGTCATCAACAAATATCAAGCATAATATCTTAAACTTGACAAAAGGAAAAGCTTCTAGAATGTGCATGAAGCAACTAACCCTAATCAAACCCTAACCTCATTTAATCATCCTTAAACATGTTTAATAATAAATCATATCATGTCACAATAATATATATCACATATATATTATATATTTGCAACAAAAGAAAATAATACAATTAACATATATCGCATATATATCAATGTATTAATCCGGTGAGAAAATGAAATAATAAAGCGAGCCAATATTAGATAATGTAATAATATATCATATATATTATTATACATTAAATCATCGGATCAACACTTGATCCGACGATCCGGCTATATCGAATATAACCGACTAATATATCATGTACCGATTCATCGAACCAACACTTGATCCGATGTCCCGATTCATATCTAAATATCGCGAGAATATAATACGGTATCTCATATCGCATTATCCTTGGTCCTGCGCATATCACATATGTGCCTCTACTTCGTTTCGCCTGAGCCAAGAAACCTCTGTGTAGGACTCTAAAGAATCGTCAATACGCCGGTAGCAGGTGATGATCATATCAAACACCCACAAGCTGCAAGCGGTCAGCTAAACGTAACAGCCACCCAGGTATTGAGCGATCAGAAGATCAACAAGCTAGCCTGTGCGTTCTCATGTGAATCCAATCAGTAACACTCCCGTACAGTCCGGTCTGTTCGTCTGATATGTCGCATATCAAGTCTAGGGGTGGTAAACGTCAGACCCCAGTAACCGATAAGTCATGTCGATGTGCGGCTCATAACGGGTCGAGAAACTACTAGTAACACTTACCAGTAAATCTCTATATCAGCCCTGGCCAGGGACTTCCAGTTATAGCCAATCGAATACAGCACAACATCAACTCCCTATACCGGGAGAGACGAATCCCCTCCTATCGCTCATTGCCTCCATGTGATTCGGGACTGTACCCAAAAGCCACCGTTTTGCACGCCCTCTTAGACGTGGTAAGGTGGAAATCAAAGCACAGTGGGAATCACACAAGACGCTATGACGATCTCGGGTCTACAGACTACCCTGTACCAGTGTCACCGGAGAACTGCCATCTGACGTGTGGTATATCACCATCTGGGAGTTCTCGGCGAGTCCGTCCAGTGTACCCAGTCTCCACTGAGCACCCGTACACCATCTCTGATGTCAAACACCGATGGATATGGGATCATCCATCACCCATCATATGGGTCAAGATGCATATACGCTAGTCTACTCTGGTGTATGGATGCCCTGTCTTGATATACCCTCGACTAGGAACAGTTATAGGATGTACTCATCGACTACCGTGGCCCCACTAGTATGATCTCATCATAGTCCCAGTAGTCGAGTACAGATCCTAAGGTCTTTATCAACATGTGAGAGTAAGACAGTAAACCAATACAAGTCAACATGTTAAGATAAAGTGAAACCAAATAGCATACTATCATGATGAGCAAGAAAGTCCTCTCTGTATATATCTAAGCATCCATCATAATATACATCATATGTACAACAATGGCCTCTAGGGCATATACATAACTAACACAACCTTTGTAGTTCTAGTCCTTCTCTTCTAAAGCTTTGGGTTGAAGTCTACACGACTCTACAAGGCTCCTCTTTGAGTTGAACGACCCTCCTTCGTGATCTTCACGCCAAAGACGATCCATCCGAAGTCCCTCTAGCCTAAGCTAACTCTACACAAAACTCCTTTAGTGTAGCAAACACACCACACTAAATTGCTAGTTTGGTGTGGGATGATGAAGTAGGGGATGTTAAAAGCTCACAAGACTGTGTTCAAGCTTCATGATTCACATCTCATGTGAGGGTTGAAGCTTGAACCATGACATTTGAGGAGGAAGATGAAACTAGAGAGCAACCAAAGGAGCAACTCAAGAAAAATGGCTAAGTGTTGAGAATGAGACTAGAATGAATGGCAACTCTTGAACCCCGCTCATTCAAGCATGGAATTTTGCAATATAAAATTACAAACATGCTTGAATAGTGAGTCAAGATGAATAAACTATGAATAAAGCCCATGCTTGTAACCATGCTCTCATTTTCTACCTCTTTTTCTATTTTTCTCAAAAATAGAAATCATGCCATCCTTCATTATATATATATATATTAATGTATATATATATATATTATGAAGTATAATTAGTGAGTTAATGATATTAGTTAAGATATAATTATATCACATATAATATATATCACATTATTAAATCAACACTTGATTTAATAATCCGGTTATATCACATATGACCGACTAATATCATAAATCTGTATATCACATTATCAAATCCACACTTGATTTGACATTCTGTTTATATCACATATAACCGAACCGATAGCAGATAACTGCTAGATTACAATACGGTTTCACATACACGTATTTAATCGGGACCACACTCATATCACATATGTGTCCTACTTCGTTTCGCTTGAACCAGGAAACTTCTGTATGGGACTCTAAAGACTCGTCAATACGCCAGCAATAGATGATGATCTCATCTGTCACCTGCAAGCCGTCAGCGGTACTAGCTGGACATAACGGCTACCCGGGTATTGAGCTATATGAAGATTAACAAGCAAGCTCGTCCATACTCTCCATGAAGCCTATCAGTAACACTACCGTAAAGTCCGGTCTCTTCGTATGATATGTCGCATATCATGTCTAGGGGTGGTAAACGTCAGTCCCAGTAACGTGATAAGTCATGCCGATGTCTGTCCTATAATAGTTCGAGAAACTACTGATAACACTTATCAGTAAATCTCGGTAGCAGCCCTGGCCAGGGGCTTCCAATTATAGCTAATCGAACATAGCGCAACATCAACACCAATTCCGGGAGAGACAAAACCCCTCCTATTGCTCATTGCCTCCATGCGACTTGGGACTGTACCCAAAATCCACCTGTTTGCGCGTCTCCTTTGAGCGTGGTGTGGAGGATATCAAAGCACAGTGGGAGCCGCACAAGACTCTATGATGATCTCGGGTCTATAGACTAACATGTACCAGTGTCACCAGAGGACTGCTATCTGGCGATAGGTATACTATCACATAAGAGTCCTCGGCGAGTCCTGTTCAGTGTACCCAGTCTCCACTCAGCACCCGTATACCATCTTTGATGTCAAACACCAAAGGATGTGGGATCATCCATCGCCCATCATATGGGTCAAGAAGCGTATACGCTAGTCTACTCTGGAATATCGATGCCCTAGTCTCGATATTCCCTTGACTAGGAACTTATTAAAGGATGTACTTTTGGACCACCCTGGCCCCACTAGTATGATCTCATCATACTCTTGGTAGTCAAGTACATATCTTAAGGGCTTTATCAACATGTAAGAGACAGACAATATTAATACCAGTCTACATGTTAAGATAAAGGTAACCTGATAGCATATTATCATGTCGAGCAAGAAAGTCCTCTATATATATGTCCAAGCATCCACTATATCATCAATAATGGTCTCTAGGGCTTAAATATTACTAACAAGAGTAAGCTGAAAGAGAATTCCATTCTCTTTTAAGTAATCCAGGAATTCGGTACTTAAGTATTTACCACGTCGATCAGATCTCAGTGTCTTGATATTTATGTATGTTTGTTTTTCCACTTCATTCTTATATTCTCGGAATTTCTCAAAGGCCTCGGATTTATGTTTCAACAAGAAAACATGTCCATACATAGAGAAATAATCCGTAAAATTAATGAAATAGGAATAACCACTTCTTGCATATATAGAAATTGGACCACACATGTCGCTGTGTATGAGTCCCAAGAGCTCGCTCGCTCTTACTTCATGCCTAGTGAATGGAGTCTTTGTCATCTTTCCTATGAGACATGATTGACAGGTTGCATAAGACTAATATTCGAACAGATCCAAATAACCCTCTCTATGTAACTTCATCAACCTTGTTTCATTGATGTGACCCTGTCTACTATGCCATAAGAAAGCCATATTAAATTCTGGAGACTTTCTTTTAAGTGTGTTCTGGACGTTGAAAACCTGAGCTTGATTTAATACGTATATACCGTCCTCTAGTGTACCTGACCCAATCAAACTCTGATTAAGGTGGATGTGGATCACATTGCTTACAAGCTAGCCTAGGTACACACAAACGGTTACGTAAAATCAATATCTGCCCACTTGTCAATACTAGGTGATATACCCTACGGATACAGTGTCCATGCTCATTCCGTCTGTAACCCTGAGAGTCATATCACCTACCCTGATAACTTTTTGGTTTCTCAAAGCCTGTAAAGAGTTACAGATATGAGATCTTGATCCGGTATGTGGTACCCAGGAAGTAGAGTTAATCGACAGACAGTTTTCAATCACAAACACACCCGAAGTGGAAGCCACAACAAGCTTCAGATCCTGCATTCTGGCTTTCCAAGCCTTGCATTCTTTCTGCCAATGCCCTTTCCCATGACAATAGGAACATCCCTCTTTCCCTACAGTTAGCCCCGAAACTTTTGACATTTTCTATCCCTCTACCATACTGACACCGCCTATCGGCTTTGTAGAAGTCTTCTTCTACTCACCCTTGGATTTCGCCTTAAATCCAGAAGAGGAAGATTCTCCAATAAGCAAAGCGGGTGTCTCCCTGGTTTCCTTAAGGGTGCCCTCGACTGGAAGTATAACTTTCTTCCCCTGGGCGTAATTAGAAGGTAGGGACACTAAAATTAAGTCAGCATATGACTCGTTCTCCAACGTGGTCTCCAGGTCCGTGAGCTGTTTAATACAGCTGATCATTATAAGGATGTGGTCCCCTACAGATGATCCGATAGCCAAGCTCGCTTGAAGCAATTTCCTTCGAGGTCTCATACCTTGCGATACGAGATTGCTCTCCATATAAATCATGTAATGGAGGAAGATGGAAACAAAGTCCATCTTCTCGTGTTGCCTCTGGTATACACCATCTACTGAGGCTAACACGAGGCACTTGGCATTCACACAGACTTTTTTTCTTGTCTTACGGATATCATCCGCGAATGTGGAATCTGAACCTGCGACGGCAGGTGCTATAGTAGTAAGAAGGTGGTCCAGCTTGTCATAGGCAATGGACATCTGGACAATGCTTTGCCAGTCAATATAGTATAACTCGGTCATAGATATTATCTAACTGTAACCTAATCTTGGTCACCTGGTCGCTGAAATTAGGAGAGAGAGGAGAAACACTCAGCATGATGCTCTTGTAAGTTTAGATTGGTTTTTAGTTTAACTAAACAGGATGGCTCCCACTGTTTCTCGAATCCTTCCTCAAACCATAAAAGAAGAATTATTCAGGATTAATCTCACCCTCCAATACTTGCTTAACCTTTTAGCCAGGCTGGTGTTGGTACTTCGAGGAAGGTTTTCCAACGCTTTCGCGAAGTTCCTTAATTACATAAGCTCTTTTCCCTTGAGGCGTAGCCCCACTAACACCGTTCTAGACACCTACTTGGTTTATAGCATTGATTGTGCTAGTGAAAAAATCTCCCGAGAAGTAGCGGATACTCATAGTAGGATCGGGATCCAAATATCATTGTGTGATAATCCTGAAGGAATCCTACCAACATTATAACACTCCAAATAGTATGCAGCACTAGCAAGTTTCACTTTCCTTAGAAACTCCCGATATGGATTTTTGCCCCATGCTCTTATGACCTTGACGAAGGCCAACATATCATAAGTCACATGTCAAGTTCTGCCCGTTATTGTCCAGGTTAATTTGAACACACCCGTACATACCCTTGACGAAGGCCAACATAGTAGTTCGACTGTCCCAAATCACTGCATCTATCATATGCAACAGATGAATATCCAGCAGCTACCAATCATTATGCTTTAGCGAAGGTCAAAATACATAGCTTGAATAATACTGAATATTCAACTGAAATGACGGAGGGCTATGACTGGTTTTTATGAAACCATGAACGTAGTGAACTTGATATAATCGAAGGAACCTGATAGCTTTTAAAAGGAGTGGTTTAAGCTCCGCATTTAAAAGTTTGCTGTTTTGAAAAAACCGAGTGGTTTTAAAAAAAATTCCAACGATTCAACTTTGATTTGTTTTCTTTGCATTAATCTAATGCAGTCCCATCATTTACACCTATCATTACAGAGAGAAATGAAAATATGACATACGCTTATACCATCCGCATTCACCACCGGGCCCCGTCTTACAAGGTTACTTAAGTAACGCCAGAGCAGGTGGTTGGACTAGCGCAGATGCAAAACATAAGCAACGTCTACTATATAGCATATATATAATAATCATTCGTCTCACGCAATAATAGGCATTCTAGATCACAGATGAACATATTGGATATACTAGGAATTCTGCGTTTCGTTTAATCCTATAACGAAAGATGGATTCCACAATCGTGATGAATAGACAAAACCCCACCTCAGACCCATACGGGTGCGGCAAACTACCCGCCAAATTCCCAAAGTGAAGCAACCTACCTCAGCAAAGTGAGTAGGCCACTCGGCACTTCAAAGAACCCGGTAGTTTGTGCACCCCACCTTGGGTTTATCTTAAGAGCAGAAAACAGTAAAAGAAATAATACAATGGTGGCTACAAGCTCAACCCGGATGTGCCCTGCAAAATAATATCACATCAAATTACAATTTACATCAAATTAAAGAAAAACACCTCTCTTCTCACATTCCCGGCGATTCATCCACGACGATCCAACAAAGTTCATATACACAAACCAACAGATATGTGCAACCTCAAACTAACCGACATATAGCAATTAGATGATGTTTAAATACACATATAACAACACAGAAGCTCCGGTTAGCCAAGAACATTTAGAATTTCAATCGAAATATATTTTCCATGTCTACCCCAAGTGCAAACCAGCACTAAGAAAAATACTGGGTAGAAACCAAATATTCTAGAAAACAATACACCCAAAACAAGAAATAACAGAAGAAAAATGGCTTGAATCGGCCTCGAATCGGCCGCGACTCCGCGGCGGAACCGACCGGTCCAACGCGCTTCTGCGACCGTCTTGGCGATTCATGGGCTCATTTTTCTTGTGCCTTTTTATAATACCCTGCACACATTTTTAATACATCTGAAATAATTTTTCTGGAACTTTTAAAAATCGACAGAAAGTTAGGGTATTGGTGTTTCGTTTTCCTGTTTTTCTGACGATCGAAGTTCTAACACTTTTTAACTAGCTATTAAAGGTTTAGTATGCTCTGATACCACTGTAAGTCGATGTTACGCACCCCGCGGGTCCGTGGGGAGACGAAATATTTAAAAAACGATTTTTACAAAGATCGCAATACCGAGTTGAACTCCAGGATCGTTGCTAAACCCTAACTAGCAAACTAGAAAGAGGTAAACAACATGAACAGAATGTTATACCTTATGAATTCATGTCCTTCGGATCTTCTTATCGTTGTCCTCCACCTCGTCATAGGATCCAAGGATCGTTTGGATCGGGCCTCCTCGTCGGTCCTCTCATGTCAAAGACGATCCACCCGAGAGTCTGTATATCGAGCTCCGACCTCAAAACTGAAGTAACTAGAGCACCTAGTTCACTACACTAGATGACGTAGATGATATAGAGAATATAGATGGAATGATTTTTCCCTCATAGCTATAGGTTTCTCTACTCATGAGACATGAATGGGTAGAGCTAGAAGAAGAACTCTTGAGGAAAAAGATAGTGAAGTTTTCGCATAGAAAATAGAATGAGCTCTCATTGTCTCAAAACTGAACCATACCCCTTTCTCAATAGAATAACTCTTATTAGAAAATGAAATATGGTTCATATTCAAATTAGTGAGTCATGGTTTGAAAATCATCCATGTGTCACTAAGAGCCATGCTCAAATATATACAAAAATCCACCTCATTTCCTCCACCTCATATTGCAATAAACATTTAACCTAAAATGATAAATACAAAATATGAGGTGTCTCTTCTAGAAGCATCTTTGAACAAATTACAAAAATACCCCTCATCCGTATATACATACCTGTATCCATACTCTGAAAAACACGAATACAAAAAAAACGAAAATAATCCATCAGTATAATACTAGGATGTGGCTTAAACCAAAGCCTACTAGTATTATCTGTCCGAATCATCATCCGTGCACAAGTACACGTACGTGATCGAACCATGTCGTAAAACCATATGACCTCTACATCTTTTACCCGATGCAGAGAAACTTTAACATTTCAGAAAAATAAAATAATATTTTTGGGAAATTATATAATTAAATAATAAATATGATGAATATTTTAATATTACGGTATAATTAAATACCGATAAATTAGGAAATACTTGGAAATTATGTTAATTACTGAATTTAAAAGAGATTTTAAGATTTGAGCATTCATAGATTGTCATATAACTAATTATATCCTATATTAATGCTAATCGCGATTAAATATCACAAATCGTGCATTAAGCTTGACTTGTGCACATGACATGCACCATGTCACTTTTCAAAAAAAAAATTACTTGTTACATTTCATTTCCTACCATGGTCTTTTCTTTTTATCATGCATGGCTTTGTTTTTAAAAGATAAGAAAATGAAAAGAAAAGAAAAAAGAAAAGAGGAATAAAAATAATAGAGTATGGGCAAAAGAGAGAGAAAAGAGAGAGGTGAGGGGTCAAGTTGACCATGGCCATTTTTTTCCTTCCATCATCCTCTTCATTTATCCTCTCATCTCCTTCACCCATGGCTGCCCTCTTCCCTCCACCACCTCAACCCCTCACAACTCCATCAAAAGCACATCAAAACACTTCATTCTCTTCACTAAAAACATGCACAAGCTCACTACAGGCATGGGAGATCAAGAAAAATTGGATTTTGAGCACTTGGGGTAACTCAAGAATTTTCTTGAGTTGCTAAATGAGGTACTTTCTCCACCTTTAGTCTAGTAATCCAGTTCCTTTAGCACCCATATTAGTTTAGAAGTGTTTTAGAGTGGTTTGGTGATGTTTGAGAATTCAAAGTTAAGGTTTAGGAGATTTTATGTGTTGTGATGGTGCAATTGAGGATTTGTAGAGACTATAAACCCCTTTAGTTTTAAAATTCTAGACTAAACCAGAGACTAGACACTAAGATGTGAACTTTAGATTTGTCGATATCGGATTTTTATGGATTTGTGAGGATGTTCTAGAGATCTGGTATGACCCGGGGCACCCGAAAAATATTTAGCGATTACAGTGATACAAGCAGGCATCCTAAAAGCTACCATTGAAACCCTGTGTTGGATATTGTGCCCTCAGAGTCAATTATTGGATCACAGGCACGTGATTGCAATGATTGAGGGGGGACCTATACCGGTAGGACAGTCTTACTCAAGATGATAGTATGCTATCTGGTTTATCTTTATTATCGTGTACAGCTTTAGGTGACCTTACAGGTCACTATTACACGTTGATGGAGCCCTTAGGATTCTTGCTTGACGGCCAGCAGTATGATGGCGATCATATACGTGGGAGCTGGGGTCTACAAGCACATCATTAAAAGGTCCCTAGTCGTGGGAGTTTCGAGACTGGGCATCGATACTCCATTATTAGACTAGTGTATATAGTCGAGACCCCGACGAGGGGCGGTGGCCGATCTCACAATCCATTGGTGTCAGTTGGTTCACCTAAGATGTATACAGATGCTCATTGGGTTATGAGTACACCAGACAGGACTCACCAGGAACATGCTAGTTGGTATTATACCTGACGTCAGATAGCAGTTCCCTAGTGACATGTGTACAGGTTAGCTCATCGACCTGAGATCATCATTTGTCTCGTGTGAGTTCCCACTGTGCTTTGATTACTACCCTACCACGGCTCAAAGGAGTCGTGCAAACAGGTTTTAGTTGGGTACAGTCCCGAGCCACATGGAGGCAGTGAGCGGATCGGCAGGGGTTTCGTCTCTCACGGTATTGGGGGTGAGATCACGATGTGTCTAGGAGAGCCATTACACGAAATACTTAGCCAAGGCAGGAGATTTACGGGAAGGTATTCCAGTAGTATCTCAGGGTGTTCTGGGCTACACTCTGACATGACTTGTACCGCTTTTGGGGGTCTAACTTTTACCAACCCCCTAGGCCCGCCATGCGATGGTCATAAACGAACAGACCGGACTGTACGGATATTGTCACTGACAGGCTCAGTAGGGTATCAGGATGAGTTTGCTCATTGACCTCCCTTTTGGTCAATACCTGGTGGCCCGTTACATACGGCTAGTACCTCTGACGTGCTAGTGGTTAAATCAACAGCCAAATTATTGACGAGTCTTTAGAGTCCCACACAGACAGTTTTCAAGTTTCGGGCGAAACGTTGTAGAGGCCGTATGATATATTGCAAGGTCCGATCATATACGTGCAGTAGTGCACGGATCATGATCGGACGGATCATACTAGTGGGCTTTGGTTTAAGCCGGATCCTAGTATTAGATTTGTTGGATTACTTTAGTCTCATCGCATTCGCATTCGGTCGGAATGCGGATGCAGGTATGTATATACAGGTGAGGGGTACTCTTGTGATCCGTCACGAGTTTGCTTTAGTAGATGCCATTCTCTTTTTATTGTTGCAAACATTTGGATTAATGTTTGCATAAGGAAATAATGAGCTCATAATCATGATTAGGTGCATTTAATGTGACACATGCAACCTAGTGACTCATGGTCTCTTTTATTGTGCATATGTCACATTATTTGATGGATTTGAGTGTTGAAATGAGAAGGAGAAAGAGAAGGGCTGCCATATGATAGAGTTTGGTCTTGTAATTTCTAACACTCTCTCACTCTCATTTTATCATCTCAACAAAATAAAAAGAGAAAGAAAAAAACTTCTTCTTCTTCCTCTTCTTTCTTGAGCTCATTATCTCTTCACTAATGGCATCCACTAAACCCTCAAGAGATAAAGTGATGACAGACATTCTCTATTTCATCTTGGACACGTCGGCTAGCGAACTTCGTGCCCGAGTTGCTTCGGATGAAGCGGGAGCCTGTAAAAAGACTCAAAGATGTGGTGCCCTTTCCGACAAGGAGACCAAGACCGGAGATGCCGCGAGGAGCTTGGGATGGTGGCCAAAGACCGAAGGACTCGGATCGATCGGTATAGCTTTCCAACCCTTTCTCTAGTTGCTAGTTGTAGGCTAATGGTTCGATCCGGATTTAAAGTATACGATAGCGCCGGTTTCTAGTTTGAAAAAAGTTTTCGTTTCCGCATTTTGGTCCCGGACAGACGGCCGGGGCGCTACCGTAGACTTACATGGTATCAGAGCCATGCCATTAACCTTTACTAGCTTGCTCTAACGTGTTTAGAACTTCTACTGGACGAAATTTCCAAAAACTGCATTTCCAATCATGAAGTTTCTGTTGAATTTTTTTTTGTCGTCGAAAATTATTTGGAGTATTGCAGAAATTCGTGCAGGCTTTTCTAAGATTACTTTGAAAATTTGGTAGCCTGTTACTACAGTTGCGCCGCGGAACCGCGGCCTTACCCTTGCTTTGGCGGCGGTTCTACCGCCATTCCATGTCATCAATGCACTAAAATTTCTATAGTGCTCCCTGACTTGAAAATGAGGTTTTTTGGTATTTTTTGTTTGGGCCCAGATTTGTTTGAGTACTGGGTTTTGTGCTTGGGGCCCACTTGGGGAAATTTTATCGATCGAAAATTTTAAACATGTTAGTTCACAGTATTTACATTATATCAGCGACCGTGAATGTCATTTGATCGGTAAATCTTGTCTAATTGCTATAGCCCTTTTAGACGGATTTGCGAACGTGACATTCACGTTGATGTTCTGTGTTGTGCTGTGATGTTGCGGATTTGTCGTGGTGGATAGCCTGGATGTAATGTTAGTACAGTTTGGTATTGTTTGTACATTTGATATTGCGGGGCGAGCGTCCGACATGTGGACTGCCGTCACTACCTGTTGGTATATTATTCTTTTGGGGCACGACCGGGCTGAGGTCGATGTACCCGTTGTATATATTTTACTTTCTGTACTAGGATTACCCCACGGAGGGGTGCATGGATAGCCGGGTTCTAGAGGGCAACGGCCCCGCACCTCATGGCTTTGAGACGAAAGGGGCTTCACTCTAGAATTGGCGAGCTATTCGCCGCACTCGTAGGGGGTACAGGTTGAACCAAGGAGGGGTGCTCAAGTTACCGGATTCTGTGAAGTGCTGGATGGTCCATTCACTTTGTTGAAGGGGCTGTCTCGCTTCAGGTTTTGGCGGGTAAGTTGCAGCGCTCGTAGTGATCTAGGATTTTATTGCACAGGCTATCCACACGACCAGGGGAACGTCGGGTTTCAATAGCGGCTCTATGAAACCCGGGGATCCCAGATTATCTGTATTGTTCTGTGATGCTTATTACATTTCTGTGATGTTGCATTTTATCACGCCATGAGCGAATATTATATATTGATATATATGCTAGTATATGTTGTATATGTTTTACACCCGCGCTAGTCCAGTCCCCGCTTTGTCGTTAGTTAAGTAACCTAACGGGTGATGACGGGACCCATTGGCGAATACGGATGGCATATACGTACATCATATTTTCGTTCTTTTGTGGTGAGATTAATTGATGGGACTGCATTGATTCGGATCAATGCAAGCTAAACAAACCTATTCTGATTTTGTTGGAACATTTTTCAAAAAAAAACTGTTATTGCAAGGACGTTCCTTTTTATTTTGCACAGTGGTATTCGGTTATGAATATCCAGCACCTCAGTCGATGAGGCAAGGGCCGAGATCCCTTCACCGGGAGTGACCCCTTGGAGAGAACTTTGCGTCAGGGTAATAACTTCACTATAGCCGATTGCCTTTTGCTTTGCATCATGGTATTCAGTTGGAATATCCTGCACCTCATTCTACGGGGAAAGAGCCGAGATCCCTTCACCGGGAGTGACCTCTTTAGCAAAGGTTTTCGCCACTATATTTTTATAAAAAGTTATCCGGTTCCTTTAACGATATCAAGTTCATTACGTTAAATGTTTTTCGCCAAAAACTAGCCGTAGCCCTCCGTCATTTCAGATTAGTATTGCTTAGTATTCGTGCTACGTATGTCATGCATTGCCGAGGCGTATTGTTCGGTAGCTCTGTAATGCCTTTCTGTCGTATGGATATGTGGATTGGTTAGGACAGTCGTACGGTTATGTTGGCATTGTCAAGGACTCGTACGGGTGGGTTTAATGCAATCAAGATAATGACGGGTTGAACTTGACTAGGACTCTTTGATATGTTGTCATTATCAAAGTCACTTGGGTCCTAGGGGTAAAAATCATATCGGCAGTTTCTAAAGAAACTGAAACTTGCCAGGCATCCGCATACCTTCTAGATTGTGATTACGTGAGTGGATTCCATCACGTTATCATGCGATGATAGTTGGATCCCGATTCCCACTGATGAGTTGGTTTACACCTCAGGTGATCCCGACTGATTCTTCTTTCAGATTTGGAGAAGAATTTGAGGTTATAGTGGGAGGTTTCCTGATTAGATAAAGTGATAATCATTCTGATCTAGGTTCGAGTGCACGCAGAGTGTTTCTTTTCTCTTTCTCTTTGGCAGCGACCATGACCCGACCTTAGACTATGACTCAATGACCAAGTTAACCGAACCTTCTTAAAACACTGGCTTTTGGATTGTCAGAGTTGCATACCTCATTGCCACTCTTACTTTTATCCTTTTCTCCAGAACACCGCATAATACTACGAACATCCACTTCCATTGGATAAAACCATCGTATAGTTATATACGAACTCGAAGGAACTTGTTCCAGATTCGAGGATGGTTTCTGGTTCTGGAGAAAATGAATAGGACTGTTCAGTTGTCTTTTCCTTTTACCTTCTCTCAGGTTCCGAGTGCTCCTTGGATTAGGACGGTACACCTGTTACGCTAATTGGATAGTCTTCATCCAAACCATAGGCAGGTGCCGAACGGTAGGGAATGAAGGAAACCATTTAGCCTAAAAGGTGTACAGAAGGTATTAAGTAAAGACAAATAAAGGGATTAGTAAGAGGGCAAAGTAAATTGCGACTCTATTCACCACCAAACCAAGTATTTCATCGCCACTCCTACTTCACCTTTATATTTCTTCAGGACAATCCGTATCACTACGAAGATCCACAGTTTATTGGATACTCCATCGTATGGTTATATACGAACTCGAAGGGACTTGTTCCAGTTCGGGGATGGATTCTGGTTCAGGAGATATAGGAATAAGGTTTTATTCAGTTGTCTTTTATCTTTACCTTCTCTTGGGTTGTGAGTGCTCCTAGGATTAGGACAGTACGCCTATTACGCTTAATGGATAGTCTTCTTCCAAACCATAGGCTTGTGCCGAACGGTAGGGAAGGAAGAAAACCATTTAGCCTAAACGGGTGTACAGAAGGTAATGACTAAAGACATATAAAGGGATTTGGAGAGATGGCAAAGAAATATACGGTTACAGTTGTGAATCTAATAATGGAAGAGGCATTACTAGGAATACCCGGATACCCCTTAGAGACATTTACATGTTTCAGTTTCACTGTGTATTGTTAAAAGAAAACTGATTTCCCAATTAGTACTTGCTCCAGGGTATGTATTTACCAGGTTTGATTCTCACATCTGTATGGTTTTACAGATGATGAGTTGGAGTAAGTTATTAGGAATTGGGTGATCATCCTCATTATATCGGGATTCGTTGTAATTGGTTATATTTGAGAAAATCGCCTGGGTTGTTTGCCGGACGACAAATATTTGGTTTTGAATATCCGTTGTTATGCACCAATTTCAAATTGATATATCTGTACGTTTATTTTTATAAAGTGAGATATAACTTTTTGAAATTATGTCCATGACATTTACCTATATCAGTGGATGGTTAGGTAAGGAGCATTAAACAGCGGTGTAATTCTTCTTAACCATAAGTACAGTTTTCAACCTACGACACACAAGGAATGAGTTATTAGACTCAGGGGACTTATACAGAGTATTGTATGTTGTCCAGTGTCCATGAGGACAGAGGGGTTGGTACTCGTACTATATTCTGTTTACTTGTGACTTCTCTAGTTCTTAGACATGTGATTCGTAGAAATGCAAGATCTAAGTTTTGAGAAGTTATAGGTATAAGAATGAAGTAGAGAACCAGGTGTTACAAGTATCAGGATTCTTCAAGGTGATCGAAGATGTAGATACTTGTGTATGGTATTCAGTTGATAGTAATGATTAAGAGAACTTGCTTCTCTTTCAGGTTACTCATAATTGGAAGCACTCCTAAGTTGAGTAATGCTGATCGGCCTCTCTCCATTTAGTTGACATGCACTGTAGACAGCTGCATGATTTGAATCTGGTTCCAATTAAATCAGTGCCTCTGTTTCTATATTGGATATAGAATAGTTCATATCTTAACAATGTTAAGGTACGGGGAGTTGTCTGGCTTATGCTTAAAACCAGACTCTGGATAACTCAAGGCACGTTTCCGTAATGGTTGTTTGTGGGTTACCCCGGGCTATGATGAGGGTTAATTTTCTATCATCTGGAAGATCAATAGTGATATTGTTCTTGACTCGCCATAGTTTTAGTAAAATGGATTTTTTCAGAAAACAGTAGTGGGAGTATGGTAGAACTGGAAGTGATTCCAGAACCACAAACGATTACTGAATATTTAATAAGAACCTAAATATTCAATCTGGTTTGACATTCTATTGGCCACTCCACAGATATGGTGGGTAACCTCAGGCACTCGAGCGGTACTTCGGTATGCTCAAAGACGGTGACAGGGAGGTTCTTGTTTACCCAGACTTTACACTACTGCTGTTCCAGGCTATGAGACCCGGCAGAAGGATGATTATAGCGTCGTTCTAAACTAGCTTTAGAAGTGCACGTGTATATGACTCTGCCAGAGGGTTGTTGTAGTCGGTGGGAGCAGCAAAAGAATAGTGGACAAGTAGCTTATGTCTATTTATGGACTAAAGAAGATATAACGGAGATAGATCATCTATTTCTGATGTGACAGTCATAGGTTTGACTTCATCAGAATAGGGGATGGATCTATTAAGAAGGTAGTAGGGTGTGATGTCCTGGTATATGGATGACATACATATAGTAGGAAGTGAAATTCCTATACTACGATCGGTTATACTTTGGTTGTCACACGGTGGTTTCTCCACAAAGGACTTGGATATTATATCAGACATTCTGGTTACTAGATCTATGGTTTTAGATCTTGATTTGGGAAATGTCCCAATCAGGGTACTTAGACAGCATTCTAAAGGTATTTAGAATGGACGATGATTGAAACGATTTCTGGATGTGTAGTTGAAAAATTGTATAAGAAATCACAACCAAAAATTATTTGACCCCAATCAATAACGGTATCGAATGTAGCGCATTAGTAAGTGCGGATCGTCCACAGGGAAAGTGTAATCGTTCGTGTTTCGATTTAGATGAGTTGAAACTTTAAAAAAAAATAAAACAAACAATTCATGATTTGTAAATTGAAGTTAAAGAATTAGGAAAATCTAGTCTAAATCAAGAAACGATAAAATCAAGAATTGAGAATTTGTGATGATTTCCAAACCAACAATCAAGATTCGAAGTGTGGCTCGTAGGAGTAGATCGGATCTATAGATGTGATGAGATCTAATGATTTCATATTCTTATCCATTAACGAATTGATACTAGATCGATGACGATTTATCGAGGTTAAGGATCTTGCGAAGAAGCTAGGGTTTCCTCATCTTATCATTTGTCCTTTCGATGAATCTCATTCAAAAACTAGCTTCAACTTAATCAAATGATCGATCGTTGATCCCTAGTTTAGAGCGAACACAATCAAGAAAGCATCGTCTCGAAACTAGGACATCGATCATTCGATTCACAAGAATTTACAAACGTTATAGGATTTAAGAATTGTAAAAGAATCTAAATCATCATCATTCTATCGATCGTCTCGACTCCTTTACGAGCGGAGTTTTACTCAAACATTATCACAAAGAACATATTCAAGAATATAGATTGAATCATAATGCTCGAATTCAAAAGATAAGCAAGATAAAAGAATTGTCACCTTTATTATTCAACAATTAGTTACAACTCTCAAGAACTACAAGAGGAAGGAACTTTGATCGTCGAATCTAACGTCGCATCGTCTCCGTGAGTCGCAGATCAGCTTGGATCACTTGCTCGGATGAAGATCGGCTTCGCTCCAAATGGATCTAGGCTTTTTGCTTTGATTGAACTCGGAATTCTTGATCTTGGAATGGAATTGGAATTAGGGTTAGAGTTTACAAGTTGTGTCACTCAACTTGTAGGTGGAAGATGAAGAGAGGAGAAGAAGAAGAACAACCTTTAACCTTAGATCTAGGATCCCTTTTATAGACCTTGTAACCCTAGATCTAGGATTCAAAATTTGAATTTCCCTCCAAAAGTTTGTTAGCTAGAGAGGCTTCTAGAAGTAGTTAGTTGTAGGGAGCTTCTAGAAAAGGTTTGTTAGGCCGAGCCTTCTAGATGAAGCCACATGGAGTTTCTGCAATGTTCTGGAAGCTTTAGCCGTTATTGGAAACACGTGGAGGAAATTGGAAGCCTTGATGACGTCACCAAGCCGCAGATCCGCGGCGCCAAGAGGGTTCGGGCCGCGGATCCGCGGCCATTTATGGGCCTTGGTGCTTGATCTTTTCTGGTATTTCTTGGGCTGACATTTGGGCATTTTTGTGATATGTTGAATTGTATAATTCCCTCTGTATTAATGCCATATCAAACATCTTAGACTTGGCGTAATTTTGATCAGCACTTTGACAATTTTGGCTCTGTTCCTAGAATTTCCTGCACAGACTCCGAAACAAGTGTTGCGCAATATAAGGATGATGCAATGCCATGATAAACAGTCAATTTCCTTAAAAATGCCGGTTTTAGAGTATAACACATGTAATTTGGTATTTCAGGAATGTTTTGCTAATATGTGCAATATGAATACCGAACACTTCTAGATGAATGCAAAACATAGGGAAATTGACGTGTTAAAAATACATTATTTTCGACTGATCAAATTCCCCCAAACTTATTTTCGGTCGTCTCGAGCGAACTGTTTTATTAAAAAGAGAAGGAGAAAATAAAGAAAGAGAAAAACTAACTAGCACACTTTCGTAGGCAACACGATTGCACTGAGCACGTGCAACAAGCCTTTAAACCTCTAGGTGTCCCTAGTAGGAGGAGTGTTGTCTCTTGAGCGTTTTCAGCGGATTGCACCCACAAAATCCAATAATAAAAGGGAGATCGTGAATATTACATTTAAAGATAAGAATTGTAAAAGAAAAGCTTTGAAAATTAGGGTTTCCAACTAAGCTAGCTTTTCGGTTGTCATGAGCCCTATCTTATTAGTCATGAAAAGATGTTAGAAATCACATAACCCCTCAATAAAACATTGTATTATTCTTCATTCCTATCTTTCTTCCAAACATCGATCATATAACCCTACGTGTGTGTAATGAACATCCCTACACCCGGAGAATTCAATTCAACCTATCATACTCTTGTCCATCTACCTCAGTACTTTTTAATTAATGAGTATTTAGATGAATTTGCTCACACACTTTCATGCGACCGTTAATACTTCTTGAGGTACTAACCGACCGATTACTCCTGTGCTTGCTTATTTGGTGTATTTTCCTCGTCTTGCACCACTTAAGGCTTAGCAGTGAATCCTAGACCAGTTGGCCTTAGGGCACTAGGTGAAGAGGCACCCTCGCTATAATTTTTTATTGCTGCCTTGGCGATAAAAAAACCAGTGTCCATTTTTCTGCACCATTTTATATTTTCTTCATTTTTTTTTATTTCCTTCATACATCGGCTCTTAGACTAGAGCATTTCAAGGTATCCTCTACTATCCCGAGTTTCAAGACGTGTGTAAGTGCGAATAGCAGGGTATCAACGCTCAAAATGTTTGGCTTTCAGAATAGGAACTATTTTTCAGACTTATTTATCCTCAGATTAGTGACTTCCTTCATCTTACTAACCCTTGGGACAATGGCTCATAAATACTTATTACTAGTTCGTATAAGAAAACTTCTAATTTTCTAGGTTTTCTTAAATTTTTCCAATCTTTTGGATGTAATTTTTCACTATCTAATCTTTTATTATCTTATTTATGTACAAAAATATTTTTATCTTTTGAATTTTTTAAAAAAATTTTATAGGTTTTCAAAAAAATGTTTTGTGCTTATGCAAAGTATGATGCAAATGATGCGAAAGTAAGCACAACCCCCCTCCCCAAACTTGTTTTCAACAGTGTCCTCACTGTTGCCAACCGCTATATCTACAAAAACCTGTAAGCCTGGGAAGAATTATTAGGGGGGGCAAAATATATAAGTGAAGAACCTCCCCCAAACTTATTCTTTGGCTCAAAATTTTGTAAAAATTTTCTTATAAAGAGCCAGATTGTACCCCCCAAACTTGAGTTAAGCCATGTTAATCTTTGAAAATCACATGAGGGGGTCAAGAATCAGTGGTCGATGCCAAGCTTCGCAAAGACCGAACGTCAACACCAACCATTCGAAAATTTTGTCAATGTAGTGCTCAGGTTGGTGGAAGAAGAAGTGGGCAAAGGGTAAGTGGTGGAATAGAATGTGTATCCGTCTCATTTTGGAGAGACGATGCAGTGAATGTGATGGATTACTCGCATTCTTTTTACGGTTCAGAAGAAGGGGTGGAGGTTCAATTTCATTGATTGGGAGATGATTCATCTCAACACCCGTGTCATTCAAAAATGCGAGTTCATCAGCGAAAATTTCCTCAAAAGTTCCATCAATACCCCGGAGAAGAATGTCATCACAAATCGCAGGGTGATCTTCAGACTCTAAAAGCCGTCCATAATCGGTGTTAGTTATTGACCCGGAGATCTCGGTGGAAGAGTCCGTATGTGTATGATACATAGTTGGGTCAAACAACAACGTATAAAAAGAGTCTAGATCGGTATCATGAGGATCATCAAATTCGCTGCTGTTGACATCCATTAAGTCGACAGAACAGACCGGAGCAGTAGGTTCGGAGGGTACACTTCCCAACTTGTAAATGTTCAGCTCTATTGACCTATTCCCGAAAGATAGGGTCATAGAACCATTACGACAGTTGGTTATTGCATTGGAAGTGGCCAAAAAGGGGCGACCTAGAATCACCGGAATTTGATTCCATGGGTTCGCTACAGGCTGTATATCAAGTACAATAAAATCCACAGGGAATACGAATTCCCCGATTTTTATTAACACATCCTCCAGTTCACCCCTAGGTTTGGTGATTGATCGGTCAGCCATTTGGAGAGTTATGCTCGAGGGCTTTAACACTCCGATACCTAGTTACTCGTAAACCGAGTATGGAAGCAAGTTAACACTCGCGCCAAGGTCTAGTAGAGCACGGTTGATGTGTTTTCCCCAATGGAAATGGAAATAGTAGGACAGCCAGGGTCCTTACGTTTCCTCGGTACTTGTTGGGGGAAAGCCGTGTCTACAGTCTTTGCCATGAATATCTTCATGGGCACTTTAGTCTTCCTCTTCCTAGTGCACAAGTTCTTAAGAGTTTTCGCATAGGACGAAACTTGTTGGATGGCATCTAGGAGAGGGATGTTGATGTTCACTTTCTTAAACATGTCCATAATCTTCTCTTTATATGGACTCGATTTGTTAGCCCTTAACCGATTCGGATAAGGTGCTTTAGCAATAAGCGCTGGGTCCATCATAGGAGAAGGTGGTGTGTGTAGACGTGATCCCAGAATAGGAGTAGGGATCGTCTGTGGAGGAATAGAAGAAATGGGCTGAGGTGGCGAGCCTTGTGGGAAACGAAGAATAGGCTCGCAAGAAGGTAGTGGGGCAGAAGAACTGGGGTCAGAATTAGAAGTAGAAGTGGAAGGAAAGGTCTCAGCCGGTGTATCATCGATAGATTTTTCAGTGACATCAATCTCTTCCCCAACATGATTGTCAAGCACTCTTCCAGATCTCAACGTGATTGCATTCACATGATGTGAATAGCCAGGATTGGGTAAAGGTTGAGCTGGAAGTTTTCCTTTCTCTCTTGCACTCATTTCGGCTTTTAGTTGTGCAATTTGTTCTTCCATCGATTTGATATTCTCATTTTGAGAGACAATGATCTTCATCACATTCTCGACGGAAGATTGCAAACTTGCCGTCCCTTGGATGGATTGTTTCATGAAAGTATCCAAGGTTTGTGCTAGTGCAGAGGTATTATCTGTACCGGTCAATTGCAAAGAGTTTTCATGTGGTGAAAAAGTGTTGGCCGGATTTTGGAAATTTTGTGATTGGTAGGGGTGCTGACTCAATTGTGGCTGCTGTTTTGGTGGAGGGACCCTTTGGAAATTGTGTTGGTTTGGAACCGTATTTTGATTTTGTGATTGGTTCCAAGCAAGGTTGGGGTGATTCCTCCAACCCTGATTGTACATGGAAGAATATGGATCATTTCTAGGTCTTTGTTGGTAAGCAGAATTGATATGCTCATGACCTTGAAACGGAGAATTTATTGGACATTCTTCCGTCAAATGAGAAGGATCAGAATAGCAGCCACATACAGTTTTGGAGAGTGATATTTGATTTAGGGCGGCTAAAAATTTGTTTTCCATAGTCTCGAGTTTCTTTTGCATAGATGAAATGTCAGCTCTAACTCCTATGGAAACATCCGATTGGTTATTGCCAGCCCTAGACGATTGACTCACACCCTCCCACTGTAAAGATTTTTCAGCGAAATCTTCTAGAAATTTCCAGGCTTCCCCATCATCTTTGGTCATAAAATTGCCTTGACACATGGATTCAAGGGTCTGTCTTGTGTTAGGATTAATGCCCTCATATATGATTCTGCACAGTTCCTATCTAGGGATTCCGTGATATGGACATTGGACTAACAGATCCTTGAAGCGTTCAAGACATTTTGAAAATGGTTCATTTGGAAGCTGGGTGAATTGATTTATTTCGCTACGGACTCGAGCTGTCTTTTGATGTGGGTAGAATTCTTTAGGAATGCTTTGACGAATTCTCCTCAGTTTGAGATGGAATGTGCGGTAGTGTTATACAGCCACTTCTCGGCTATATCGCACAAGGTAAATGGGAGAACACGAAGACGCATAGCATCCATAGAAAGCTGTGAGGTACCCATCATTGCGCATACATTTTCAAATTTGGTGATAAAGGCATATGCGTCTTCAGTCTCGAGACCGTGATATTTGGGTAGAAGGTTGATGTATTGGGGTTTTATTTGAAAATTTTCCCCGTTGGCTGGTGGAATGGAGAGACAGGTCGAAAGAGGACCACGTGTAGGATAGCACCTCTCTTGGAGAGAGATGCGGGGTGGATTCTGCACACCTGCGGACGGCGGCAGAGTAGTGGTAAAGAAGTTCAATGGAGAAGGATCCATCGGAGTGGGTGTGGTGGTGGGTAAAGAAGAGGTAAATGTAGAAATACCGACTTCGGAGTCGATCGGGGGAACGCGGACTAAACGGGCACTAGAATCCCGTGTCCGGCCTATCTTGCACTAAAAGGGTTAGTACAAGTGGCAGCGTAGATATAATTAGGGGAAATGAATGAAGTGTTTTGGTGTTTGATTTGAAAATATACGGATTTTTGAAAAAATGATGCGATCACAACAAATGCAACAAGAAAAACATTAATTCTAGTGGTCACCTAAGTCAAGGCTCTAGACCGCTCTTAACTGCCAAAAGACAAGTCGCAGGATCAATCCTCCACTGCCTCTTTGTCTTCCCTGTGGCCGGGTAAGTGCCAGGTAAGTGGGAAGGTACTCCACTACGTAAGTAGCGGGCCTAATTAATAACTACTAGCCTTAGACACACTTGCCTTAGACACCACAAAAGAAACGCGGATAAACAATGGATTACCCATGGCCTTCTTCTGTCCTAAGTGAGCGCGACGGTCCTCAAAGTCATCTTTAGATCTTTTTTAGTTAATGAGGGTAATGTGGATGCAAGTTTGTGATTTTTGGGGCTTAGGAAGGGTAATGAACTCCCCACCTAATCTGAATATGGCCGTGCCCCTTAATTTCCGTATTAATATACAAACAACCAAAAATCAAAACACGCACAATTTTATTGCTTTTTTTTTGGCGGCGCTGCAATTTTTTGCAAAGAAACCTGCAGAAAATTGTTAATTGAAGCAGACTGAGAAGGAGATAAGAAAGTAAGAAGTCACCTGAGAAAAAATGGTACAGTAGTGCCCTCAACCAGCCGCGGAAACGCCGCAATAGTCGCCTAATGCCGCGGAAACGCCGCGGTTTGAACAGTACGCTGTACAAAAAATTTACAGAGAGCTTCTTTTTACTCCCTCAGTCCTCCGGAATATTCAGAAAAAAATTTCCCAAGCTCCACAGATTCCAGATTTCCTCGCAACAAATCACAACAACACGTTTAGAGTTTGCACGAATTTTGATCTCAAAATATAGATGGAATAAATCTTTCAACTCAAATTTAAAAAACGAACGAATCTGCGCACTATCACCGGCAACGGCGCCATTTGATTGATACGAATTCTTGTTGTGTATGTTAAAAAATGTATAGAAATCACAACCAAAAATATTTTGACCGCAATCAATAACGATGTCGATTGTAGCGCATTAGCTAGTGCGGATCGTCCACAGGGAAAATGTAATACGTTCGTATTTCGAATTAGATGAGTCGAAAATTAAAGAAAAGAGAAAAAACAATTCATGATTTGTAAATTGAAGTTAAAGAATTAGGAAAATCTAGTCTAAATCAAGAAACGATAAAATCAAGAATTGAGAATTTGTGATGATTTCCAAACCAACAATCAAGATTCGAAGTGTGGCTCGTAGGAGTAGATCGGATCTATAGATGTGATGAGATCTAATGATTTCATATTCTTATCCATTAATGAATTGATACTAGATCGATGACGATTTATCGAGGTTAAGGATCTTGCGAAGAAGCTAAGGTTTCCTTATCTTATCCTTTGTCCTTTCGATGAATCTCATTCAAAAACTAGCTTCAAGTTAATCAAATGATCGATCGTTGATCCCTAGTTTCGAGCGAACACAATCAAGAAAGCATCGTCTCGAAACTAGGTCATCGATCATTCGATTCACAAGAATTTACAAACGTTATAGGATTTAAGAATTGTAAAAGAATCTAAATCATCATCATTCTATCGATCGTCTCGACTCCTTTACGAGCGGAGTTTTACTCAAACATTATCACAAAGAACATATTCAAGAACCAAGATTGAATCATAATGCTCGAATTCAAAAGATAAGCAAGATAAAAGAATTGTCACCTTTATTATTCAACAATTAGTTACAACTCTCAAGAATTACAAGAGGAAGGAACTTTGATCGTCGAATCTAGCGTCGCATCGTCTCCGTGAGTCGCGGATCGGTTTGGATCACTTGCTCGGATGAATATCGGCTTCGCTCCAAATGGATCTAGGCTTCTTGCTTCGATTGAACTCGGAATTCTTGATCTTGGAATGGAATTGGAATTAGGATTAGGGTTTACAAGTTGTGTCACTCAACTTGTAGGTGGAAGATGAAGAGAGGAGAAGAAGAACAACAACCTTTAACCTTAGATCTAGGCTCCCTTTTATAGACCTTGTAACCCTAGATCTAGGATTCAAAATTTGAATTTCCCTCCAAAAGTTTGTTAGCTAGAGAGGCTTCTAGAAGTAGTTAGTTGGAGGGAGCTTCTAGAAAAGGTTTGTTGGGCCGAGCCTTCTAGATGAAGCCACGTGGAGTTTCTGCAGTGTTCGAGAAGCTTTAGCAGTTATTGGAAACACGTGGCGAAAATTGGAAGCCTTGATGACGTCACCAAGCCGTGGATCCGCGGCGCCAAGGGTGTTCGGGCCGCGAATCCGCGGCCATTTATGGGCCTTGGTGCTTGATCTTTTCTGGTATTTCTTGGGCTGACATTTGGGCCTTTTTGTGATATGTTGAATTGTATAATTCCCTCTGTATTAATGCCATATCAAACATCTTAGCCTTGGTATAATTTTGATCAGCACTTTGATAATTTTGGCTCTGTTCCTGGAATTTCCTGCACAGACTCCGAAACAAGTGTTGCGCAATACAAGGATGATGCAATGCCATGATAAACAGTCAATTTCCCTAAAAATGCCGGTTTTAGAGTATAACACATGTAATTTGGTATTTCAGGGATGTTTTGCTAATATGTGCAATATGAATACCGAACACTTCTAGATGAATGCAAAAGTTAGGGAAATTGACGTGTTAAAAATACATTATTTTCGACTGATCAGACGACACCTGGCACGGTAGTGTACCTGCAGGTGATGGAGTCACCCTCTCTAAAGGTGTCTTACAGACTAAAGGGGAGAGGGATGTGCATGGTTGACATATCACTTGCTTAGGCAATTGAGTCAATCATGATATGTCAAGTACTGCACCAGATATTGTTTTTGCACTAGATGCAATAAGTTGATATTAATCCTATCCTGGAGAAACGTTGGGAAGCAGTTTTAGAACATAAGTGGATGTTCTAGCGATATGATAACAACAGCCTCTTTTAGGAGACAATTATCATTTCAGGCTTCCAAGGTGACCTGGATGACAGAGTAACTGTCAGAGTTATAGTTTTCCCTCTGACGAGGGGTAGTATTTTGAACAGGTGGTCCAAGCGGATACTGAGGGAGGTGTGGCGAAGGATACTGATTAATTTCAGTTGACGATACAGTCTAAGAAGTTTGGATTTGGAGTTCATTTATGAACTAGGTCCCATCAGATATCCAGACATATTCTAAGACAGGTATTGCTCATTTCGGGAGATGGCTTTCTCCGCGATCTTGAGATAAAGAGAGACATAGAAAGAAACATCAGGGCGGATCCACTCACTGAGGCTATTCCTCGAACACAATAGTTTCACAAACGGGCTTTGTGAGACGATTAGTAGAGGAGTTGGGTGTTCGGTATCTCATGGGCTGTGAGTATGCGACATCGCAATAATTAGCCTTGAGTGCAAGTGAGAGATTGTTGGATATAGTGACCTCAGAGTCAATTATTAGATCACAGGCACGTGATTGCAATGATTGAGGGAGGACCTATACCGGTAGGACAGTCTTACTCAAGATGATAGTATGCTAACTGGTTTATCTTTATCATCGTGTACAGCTTTAGGTGACCTTACAGGTCACTATTACACGTTGATAGAGCCCTTAAGATTCTTGCTTGACGGCAAGCAGTATGATAACGATCATATACGTTAGAGCTGGGGTCTATAAGCACATCCTTAAAAGGTCTCTAGTCGTGGGAGTTTCGAAACTGGGCATCGATACTCCATTAGTAGACTAGTGTAAACAGTCGAGATCCCGACGAGGGGCGGTGGCCGGTCTCACAAGCCATTAGTGTCAGTTGGTTCACCTAAGATGTATACGGGTGCTAATTGGGTTATGAGTACACCGGACAGGACACGCCGGGAACATGCTAGTTGGTATTATATTTGACGTCAGATAGCTGTTCTCTAGTGACATGTATACATGTTAGTTCATCGTCCTGAGATCATCATTTGTCTCGTGTGAGTTCCCACTGTGCTTTGATTACTACCCTACCACGGCTCAAAGGAGTCGTGCAAACAGGTTTTAGTTGGGTACAGTCCCGAGCTACATGGAGGCAGTGAGCGGATCGGCAGGGGTTTCGTCTCTCCCGGTATTGGGGGTGAGATCGCGTTGTGTCTAGGAGAGCCATTACACGAAGTTCTTGGCCAAGGCAGGAGATTTACTGGTAGGTATTCCAGTAGTATCTCAGGGTGTTCTAGGCTACACTCCGACACGACTTGTACCGCTTTTGGGGGTCTTACATTTACCAACCCCCTAGGCCAGCCATGCGATGCTCATAGACGAACGGATCGGACTGTACGGATATTGTCACTGACAGACTCAGTAGGGTGTCAGGATGAGTTCGCTCAACGACCTCCCTTTTGGTCAATACCTGGTGGCCCGTTACGTACGGCTAGTACCTCTGACGTGCTAGTGGTTATATCCACAGCCAAAGTATTGACGAGTCTTTAGAGTCCTCCACAGACAGTTTTCAAGTTTTGGACGAAACGTTGTAAAGGCCGTATGATATATGGCAGGGTCCGATCATATACGTGCAGTAGTGCACGGATCATAATCGGACGGATCATACTAGTGGGCTTTGGTTTAAGATGGATCCTAGTATTAGATTTTTTGGATTACTTTAGTCTCATCGCATTCGCGTTCGGTCGGAATGCGGATGCAGGTATGTATATACAGGTGAGGGGTATTCTTGTGATCCTTCACGAGTTTGCTTTAGTAGATGCCATTCTCTTTTTATTGTTGCAAACATTTGGATTAATATTTGCATAAGGAAATAATGAGCTCATAATCATGATTAGGTGCATTTAATGTGACACATGCAACCTAGTGACTCATGGTCTCTTTTATTGTGCATATGTCATATTATTTGATGGATTTGAGTGTTGAAATGAGAAGGAGAGAGAGAGGGGCTGCCATATGATAGGGTTTGGTCTTGTGATTTCTAACACTCTCTCACTCTCATTTTATCATCTCAACAAAAGAAAAAGAGAAAGAAAAAAACTTCTTCTTCTTTCTCTTCTTTCTTGTGCTCATTATCTCTTGACTAATGGCATCCACTAAACCCTCAAGAGACAAAGTGACGACACACATTCTCTACTTCACCTTAGACACGTCGTCTAGCGAACTCCGTGCCTGAGTTGTTTCGGATGAAGCGGGAGCCCGTAAAAAGACTCGAAGATGTGGTGCCATTTCCGACGAGAGACCGAGAACGGAGATGCCGCGAGGAGCTTGGGATGATGGCCAAAGACCGAAGGACTCGGATCGATCGGTATAGCTTTCCAACCCTTTCTCTAGTTGCTTGTTGTAGGTTAGTGGTTCGATCTGGATTTAAAGTATACGATAGCGTCGGTTTCTAGTTTGAAAAAAGTTTTCGTTTCCGCATTTTGGCCTCGGACAGACGGTCGGGGCGCTACCGTAGACTTACACCGTGGACCACAACTCCACTGCAGGGCCGCAAATATAACCCTTCTAGCCGCAATTTGCGGCCAGAGCATGAGCTCTGGGCTCCATTCTTGTTCTGTGGCTCCTATATCAGTAAACTAGACCCTCCACATATGCAAAATTGGCTAATTTCACCTGGGATAAAATATAGAAGTGTTTTACATAGTTTCTGATTTTGTTTTGTGGCTTTTAATGAATTAGGATTTGGTATTTGATATTGTGTCCCGTCGTCTGACGTTTGTACGTCAGCGACGAGGGTTGTTTGGTTATTCTTGCATGTGTAGACCATAGGTTTTAACCTATGTGTGATACGTGTACCGTTTTGGTTTTCATGCATGATTTCGGTTTACGATATCTTGTGTGTGTATATGTAGGTACCCTCGAGTGGACTTGAACGACAAGGATGAGCGTGGCGTCATCGACTTCGGCAAGAAAGGATCAGGTGATTAGATATATATCTACGGGGGAAGTCGGGTGGATGGCGTATAGCACCCCCGCAGTTTTTTAGTGTAAAATACGAATATATTATATTATATAAATAAATGTGTGTATTGTGTGACCATGATTATCAGATAGGTTTTAGATGTTCATGGGTTAGTTTTAGTGTAGTAGAAGAAACTTAGTTTAGCTTCTGAGTCGCGAAACCCTAGAGTAAAGTTTTGCATACAAGCGCGCGCGCACACACATACATTTGTTTTACTTATGCGTATATGGCGATATATATATATATATATATACACACACATATATATATATGTGAGTATGTGTATATATATATATATCTGTGTGTGCGTGTGAGTGTGTATATATATACATGGATAATGAGGATAGTACATGGTACTTGGAGATGAGTCGATTGTTAGATGTATGTATGCCCTAGAGGCCAGTATTGTACAAATGATGTATATTATATTGGATGCTTGGACATATATAGAGATGACTTTCTTGCTTGATATGATAGTATGCTATCTGGTTACTCTTTATCTTAACATGTATACTAGTCTCTTTATACTGTCTTATAGTTACATGTTGGTAAAGCCCTTAGGATGTGTACTTGACTACCTGTACTATGATGCAGATCATACTAGTGGGGACATGGTAGTCCATAAGTACATCCTTCAAGGTCCCTAGTCGTGGGTGTATCGAGACGGGGCATCTATATACCAGTGTAGATTAGCGTATACGCTTCTCGACCCATGAGATGGGCGATGATTGATCCCATATCCATTGGTGTTTGACATCAGAGATGGTATACGGGTGCTCAGTGGAGACTGGGTACACTGGACGGACTCGCCGAGAACTCCCAGATGGTATTATACCTCACGTCAGATGGCAGTTCTCAGGTGACACTTGTACAGGTTAGTCTGTAGACCCGAGATCGTCATAGAGTCTTGTGTGATTCCCACTGTGCTTTGATCTCCACCTTACCACGTCCATGAGGGCGTGCAAAACGGTGGTCTTTGGGTACAGTCCCGAGTCACATGGAGGCAATGAGCGATAGGAGGGGTTTCGTCTCTCCCGGTATTGGGGGTTGATGTTGCGCTGTGCTCGATTGGCCGTAACAGGGAAGTCCCTGGCCAGGGCTGATCAGAGATTTGCTGGTAAGTGTTACCAATAGTTTCTCGCCCCGTTATGAGCCTCACATCGGCACGACTTATCGGTTATTGGGGTCTGACGTTTACCACCCCTAGACTTGATATGCGACGTATCAGACGAACAGATCGGACTGTACGGTAAGTGTTACTAGTCGGATTCGCAGGAGTGTGAGCGGGCTAGCTCGTCGATCTTCTGATCGCTCAATACCCGGGTGGCCGTTACGTTTAGCAGACCGCTTGCGGCTTGTGGGTGCTTGATATGATCATCATCTGCTACCGGCGTATTGACGAGTCTTTAGAGTCCTACACAGAGGTTTCCTGGCTCAAGCGAAACGAAATAGGAGCACATATGAGATATGTGCGGGAGCGAGAATAATGCGTGTATGTGATACCGTATTTGATTCTCGCGATTAATGTTTCGATTGGTTGTATGTGATATAACCTAGTTATCGAATCGAAGATCGATTCAATAAGCCGATACATTGAATACTAGTCGGTCATGTGCGACATGACCGGATCATTGAATCAAGTGTTGATTTAATGATTTAATGTATAATTATATATTTGATATATTACTTTACATTAACTAGTATTGGTTCACTTTAAACGGATTTTTCTCACTTGATGCACATTGTATATGTGATATGCTTTTGAGCACATTTTTGTATCATGTTTGATGATACTTGATCATTTAGTTAAGTGTATAGAATTAATCCATGGTTAATTTGATAATTAGGGTTTTGCATATTCATTTATTTATTTATTTGTTTATTTATTTATTTGGAAAAGATAAAGATGAGAATGGTGGCTTTCTTTGTCTTTAGTTGAAGCTTCATGAAGCCTTGACTTTTGCAACCATTCTTGTCCTCATGCTTAACCCTAACTCTCCAAATGACCATGGTTTATTCTCTACACTTAAACCTTGTTAGATTATGATAAGGATGTATTTTCTTTTCATTTTAATATAACTTATCATAAACTAGCTTCATCTTCTCCTTCTTCTTCAAGAGAGAAAACAAGATGCCATCAATGGCAACTTGAGCAAAAGTGAGTGAAATCCAATTCTAAAGTGAACTCACCTCCTATTTCTTCACCCTCTACCTCTTGCCAAGTTGTTTTGGGTGTTTTCTTCACAAGTTTCACAACTTTGTGAAGTCGGAGCTTGAACTTGTGATGCCTCGACGTAGATCGTCTTTGACACGAAGCCGACGACCAAGCTCGCTCGTTTCTCCGATGAAGCCGACGAATGAGTTCGGGATTCATGATGGACAGCGAGAGGACACCCATGTGGAGCTAAGGAAGTGGAGAACCAGATCTACAAAGGTTGTAGCATCTAACTTTTAGTTAAAGTGTTAACTAGTTTATAGTTTCGCCTAGAAATCTAGCCGACGATCCGCGTTAAGGTTTCGCGGCACTCATAATTTTTGAAATTGGCATGGTTGATGCCTTGTGAGACCTCTATAGGGTGCCTAAGAACCTTTCACTGGTATCAGAGCCTAGCTAGAGCCTTAGGCGAAGTCTAGACGACGTTTGAAACCCGAATACGCATCGAAACCCTAATACATCTTGCTCTCTGGACTTTTTCTAAAAACTGGGATTTTTCCAGATTAAAAATGCTTAAAAAATTCAGCAGGGAAATCTAAGAATTACGATGCAATTTTTATTCAATGAACAGTGATATGCGCGGCGGAACCGCGGTCTAAGCCAGCTTAGGCGGCGGTTCCGCGGCGGCTTGATGACGTCATCCCTATCTTTTTGCACAGTAATTCTTATTTGACAGTGCTGAGTTCTCTGGGTATTTTTAATATTTTTTCAAGAGTTGAATTTTCTGGGGTGTTTTAGAGCTTCGATGTTTTCGATCGGATTATCAAATTTCGTCTTTGTGTTTTTCGGGATAATTTTAGAATATGTTAAAAAGTTCGACCGGATATAAACAACTTTTCCCCTTTCGGGAAATTTCCAAGTGTTGGATTTTTCCGTAGTTTAACGACGTTCTAAGTAGTGCAAGTAACGCGATGGACCCTCTAGAAGACAACAAACCTTAACTCGATTATGTGACCGTCTTGAACTTCCCTTTGAACCTTCGGGTTTGGGGCAGTACGGCGTGCCACATGTGAGGCGTTGGCTTGACCCTTCTACGGCTGGACCGTTGGTACTGAGGCACGAACTGAATGTTGTTAGACTTATTTCATGTGTTGAGCTGTATCGGGAAAACTTGGGTATTCGACTGTTCGATCGGAAAGTTTAACATTTTCTGTTTATCTGGAATGTGATACGATAATTGGAATTCACAAACAGTTATGAGATAACTGAATGAATGTTATAAATCTAGCAGTTTAGTCCCACATGATATTGAAAAGAGTTTTCGATAATGAGACTAAAATGCGGGATTTATATCTGTTAGGCATGTGATGTCTACGTATTTCATTTGATTAGGCATGCGATGTCTAAAGAAGTTGCGGATTCCAATTGTTGTAGTTTTACACTTTCTTTTCTGTGACCGTAAGTGTAATATGTGATATCGCCGATTTCGTTGCTATATGTCAACGACAATTTGGATGCGCATATTTACTTACGTTGATGACATGTGATGTTATGTGTTGCTGGATATGTTATATTGGATCGTCGTGTTCGAATAGCCGGGTTTTTTTTTATGTGAGATGAGTGTTTTTCATTTTCATTCATGTAAAAACTTGTATGTAATATTCATTTATTTGGGGCACTTCCAGGTAGCGGAAGTTGTCACCCTTTGTATATTATTTACTTTTCCGCATTAGGATGGACCCAAGGAGGGGAGCATAAGTAACCGGGTTCTGGGGTCCAGTGGGAGACCAACTCGAGGAGTCGAGTCCGGGTCTCCTAACCCTGGAATTGGCAGGGTTGCTTGCTGCTCTCGTAGGGGTCTAGGGGTGTGGGATTGGCTATTCATCACGACCGTGAAATCCGTGTTTTATACTGGCTCGTATTGAAAACACGGACGTCCTAGTATATCCAATATTTCATATGTTTCTTCTGCTGCGATATCTGTGATGTGATTCTGTGATGGATATAGTATATAGTATATATGATATATTATATAGACGTTACTTATGTTTTACATCCGCGCTAGCCCTGCCCTGCTCTGTCGTTAGTTACCTAACCTAACGGTGCACGAGGGGACATTGAGGCGAATGCGGATGGCATAAGTGTACGTCCTATCTATCTGTGATGTTTAGGTATTTAAATGATGGGACTTCATTAATGTGATTAATGAAAGATAAGAAACCTAAGATGTTGTGGAATCGAATTTTAAAATAAAACAGGTAGCTACAGTTCTTGCTTTGCACAGCGGTATATATGATATATCCTGCACCTTATTCGATGTGGAAAGGACCGAGATCCCTTCACCGGGAGTGACTCCTTTAGCAATAACTGGCAGATGCTACACACTCGGTTTGCTTTTGATTGCTTCTATAGTTTATGCTTTGCACAGTGATATATATGATATATCCCGCACCTCATTCGACGAGGAAAGGGCCGACGATCCCTTCACCGGGAGTGGCCCCTTTAGCAAAACTAGAAAAGCCTCAAAATCACTCCATTTTTAAAACTTCATTTGATTCTACAACGATATCAAGTTCATTACGCAATAGCTTTTCAGAAAAACCTGACGTAGCCCTCCGTCATTTCAGATAAATCCTACTTAGTATTCGTGCTACATTTGTTGACCTCCGTCAAGGCGTAGTGTGCGGTAGCTAACCAGTATTTGTCTGCTTATGCATATGATGCAGATTGGATTAGGGTAGTCGTACGACCTTGTTGACCTCCGTCAAGGGTCGTGCGGGTGGGTTTGATTCAATCAAGAAATGACGGGTTGAACTTGACTTGCACCCTGTGGTTTGTTGACCTCCGTCAAGGTCATAGGATGCTTGGGGCAAAATATTATCGGGAATTTCAAGTGTTGAAATTTGCAATGAGATTGCATACCTTCTATGAGATAGTTGGATCCCGATACCCACTGCGAGTAAGAGTTACTCCTGGGAGAGTTTTACACATTGCAATTAACTGATCAAGTAGGTGTCTAGAAAGGTGTCAACGGGGTTACGCCTCTGGGAAAACGGGGTTTACATTAATTAGGTTCGTGCGAAAGCACGGGGGACCTCCCTCAAAGTACCGACACTGGCCTGGCTGAAAGATTGGCGAACTTGTAGTGTGTAATTAATCCCGGCTAGTCTTTCCTTTTAGGGTTTGAAGGAAGATTTGATAAAAAGCAGTGGGAGCCATCCTGATTAGATAAGATAATAACCAATCTGATCTTGCACGAGCATACGCTAAAGTGTTTTCTTCTCTCTCTCTCCAGGTAGCGACCATTTCATGCCCTAATGAAGATAATAATATGGATGTATTGACCGAACCCGCATGTTATTCTGAGCTGGGGAACGTTGGTTCCGTTCTTTCTTATAAGAGTTATAGGAATGAACAGGATATAGGGGAATACCAGGATTCCCATGCCACCCGAATGAAGAAAGTACATGTTGATGCATTTTCTTCGGGTGTGTTCGTTATTGAGAACTGTTTCTCCATTTGCTCTACGTCCTGGGTATTAGATACCGGGTCAGGATCCCATATATGTAATCAGTTACATGGGCTTAGAAAAGGAAGAGAACTTGGAGAAGGTGATAAAGACATTAGAGTTGGAAATGGTGCAATTGTTGCAGCTAAGACTGTCGGAGAATATCACCTTGTATTACCAACTGGTAATACATTGGTTCTGAACGAATGCTATTACATGCCGAACCTGATATGCAACATTATATCGGTTTCTTTATTAAGTAAAAAGGGATATAATTTTGTATTACAGGACAATGTTATGAACATTTTCCGTAACCAAAAGTTGGTTGGATCAGGCACGTTGTGCAATGGCATTTATGTTCTAAATCAATCAACAGTTCTGAGCATAACAAACACACACAAGAGGAAGAGTTCTGAACTCAACGAATCCTTCTTGTGGCATTGTAGACTAGGCCACATCAATGTGACACGACTAGCTAAGTTGCATAAAGATGGATATTTAAATCCGTTTGAATTTTCATCTTATGACACTTGCCAGTCATGTCTCAAAGGCAAGATGACCAAAACTTCGTTTACGGGACACGGAGAAAGAGTTACCGAACTCTTGGGACTTATACATAGTGATGTATGCGGTCCCATGTCTACACATGCCAGGGATGGTTCTTCGTACTTCATTACATTCACTGACGATCTCTCTAGATTCGGATATGTGTTCCTGATGAAACACAAATCAGAAGCTTTTGAGAAATTTAGAGAATATAAACAAGAAGTTGAGAACCAAACCGGAAAAAGTATTAAAATCCTACGATCTGATCGAGGAGGAGAATACTTGAGCATTGAATTCCTGGACTTCCTAAAAGAGAATGGGATTCTCTCTCAGCTAACTCCTCCATATACACCACAGCACAACGGTGTATCGGAGCGGAGAAACCGCACCCTATTAGATATGGTGCGCTCTATGATGAGTGTAGCTGAGTTACCTGTTTCCTTCTGGGGATATGCACTGGAAACAGCAGCATACCTACTGAACAGGGTTCCCACCAAATCTGTGCCTACTACACCATATGAGATATGGGAAGGGAAGAGACCATATCTTAATTTTATAAAGATATGGGGTTGCCCGGCCTATGTCAAAAGACAAAAACCGGACAAACTCGAGGCAAGATCTGTTTTGTGTAAATTTGTTGGATATCCCAAACATTCGCGAGGGTATATCTTCTACCACAGTGAGGAACAAAGAGTATTTGTTGCTCAACATGCCACCTTTTTAGAAAAGGAATTTCTTGCAAAAGAAATTAGTGGCTCTGAGGTAGAACTGGAAGAGGTTCCAGCTGAACAAAACACAACAGAAGATTTAGTGGAACCAGAGCATTCAGTAGCTTCCGACGAACCTCAGCCTCTCCGCCGATCTAGTAGGGTTCCTCGCCCACCTGAGAGATACTACGGTTTTCTCATGGATGGTGGGAGCGAGGATTGCATCATGGAGGATGATGACCCAACTAGCTTCGAGCAGGCCATCATGAGTGGGGACTCAGTGAAATGGCTGGATGCTATGCGGTCCGAGATTGAATCCATGTACACCAACAAAGTATGGACTTTGGACGTTGCTCATGAAGGGGTAAAACCCATTGGGAGCAAGTGGATCTTCAAGAAGAAACTTGGTGTAGATGGGAAAGTGGAGACTTTCAAAGCTAGACTTGTAGCAAAGGGTTTTCGTCAAAGACCAGGTGTGGACTATGACGAGACCTTTTCTCCAGTGGCTATGCTTAAATCCATCCGGATCATGCTTGCCATCGCTGCATATCATGATTACGAAATCTGGCAAATGGATGTTAAGACCGCCTTTCTAAATGGTGATTTAGAAGAGTGCGTGTACATGACTCAGCCAGAGGGCTTAGTAGACAGTGGGAGCAGCGGAAAGGTGTGCAAGCTGCTTAAATCCATTTATGGATTAAAGCAAGCATCGCGGAGTTGGAACATCTGCTTTGACGTCGTTATCAAAGAGTTTGATTTCGTCAAAAATCCAGATGAACCTTGTATCTACAAGAAGGTGGCAGAGTGTAAGGTTGTCTTCCTCGTATTATACGTGGACGACATACTCTTGATAGGAAATGATATTCCTATGCTGCAATCGGTCAAGCTCTTCTTATCACAAAGATTCTCAATGAAAGATCTTGGTGATGCCTCCTGCATATTGGGAATCAGGATCTATAGAGATAGATCCAAACGGATATTGGGATTGTCCCAATCCAGGTATATTGACACCGTACTAAAGAGGTTTAGTATGGAAGAATCCAAGCGTGGGAACTTGCCCATGATCTCTGGAGTCACTCTCTCCAAAGAGATGTCTCCCAAGACTGATTTGGAGAGAGCTCGCATGCAAGGGATACCCTATGCTTCGGCAGTAGGCTCTATCATGTATGCGATGCTATGTACCAGACCCGATGTAGCATACTCACTAAGTATAGTGAGCAGGTATCAAGCTGATCCTGGAGAGAGTCACTGGACAGCTGTGAAGAGCATTCTCAAGTACTTGCGAAGGACTAGAGATATGTTCTTGGTGTATGGTAACGGAGAGCTCCAAGTGGAGTCCTTTACCGATTCGAGCTTCCAGAGTGATAAGGACGACTCTAAGTCGCAGTCAGGCTTTGTCTTTACCCTTTACGGAGGGGCGGTTAGCTGGAAGAGTTCCAAGCAGGAAACCGTGGCAGACTCGACGATGGAGGCTGAATACATCGCTGCCAACGATGCTGCCAAAGAGGCTGTCTGGATCAAGAAGTTCATTACTGAACTTCGAGTGGTTCCATCCATTGAGCATCCAATACCTTTGTATTGCGATAACAATGGAGCGGTGGCTTTGGCCAAGGAACCCAGGTCCCATCAGCGGTCCAGGCATATTCTGAGGCGGTATCACCTGATCCGGGAGATAGTTGATCGCTGGGAGATCGAGGTCAGGAGGGTTGACACGAAGAACAACACGGCGGATCCACTCACGAAGGCCATTCCCCAGATACAGTTTGAGAGACTCTTCGGGATGCTCGGTATGCGATACTACAGCAGCTGGCCCTAGTGCAAGTGGGAGATTGTTAGATGTATGTATGCCCTAGAGGCCAGTATTGTACAAATGATGTATATTATATTGGATGCTTGGACATATATAGAGATGACTTTCTTGCTCGATATGATAGTATGCTATCTGGTTACTCTTTATCTTAACATGTATACTAGTCTCTTTATACTGTCTTATAGTTACATGTTGGTAAAGCCCTTAGGATGTGTACTTGACTACCTGGACTATGATGCAGATCATACTAGTGGGGACATGGTAGTCCATAAGTACATCCTTCAAGGTCCCTAGTCGTGGGTGTATCGAGACGGGGCATCGATATACCAGTGTAGACTAGCGTATACGCTTCTCGACCCATGAGATGGGCGATGGATGATCCCATATCCATTGGTGTTTGACATCAGAGATGGTATACGGGTGCTCAGTGGAGACTGGGTACACTGGACGGACTCGCCGAGAACTCCCAGATGGTATTATACCTCACGTCAGATGGCAGTTCTCAGGTGACACTTGTACAGGTTAGTCTGTAGACCCGAGATCGTCATAGAGTCTTGTGTGATTCCCACTGTGCTTTGATCTCCACCTTACCACGTCCATGAGGGCGTGCAAAACGGTGGTCTTTGGGTACAGTCCCGAGTCACATGGAGGCAATGAGCGATAGGAGGGGTTTCGTCTCTCCCGGTATTGGGGGTTGATGTTGCGCTGTGCTCGATTGGCCGTAACAGGGAAGTCCCTGGCAAGGGCTGATCAGAGATTTGCTGGTAAGTGTTACCAGTAGTTTCTCGACCCGTTATGAGCCTCACATCGGCACGACTTATCGGTTATTGGGGTCTGACGTTTACCACCCCTAGACTTGATATGCGACGTATCAGACGAACAGATCGGACTGTACGGTAATTGTTACTGGTCGGATTCGCAGGAGTGTGAGCGGGCTAGCTCGTCGATCTTCTGATCGCTCAATACCCGGGTGGCCGTTACGTTTAGCAGACCGCTTACGGCTTGTGGGTGCTTGATATGATCATCATCTGCTACCGGCGTATTGACGAGTCTTTAGAGTCCTACACAGAGGTTTCCTGGCTCAAGCGAAATGAAATAGGAGCGCATATGAGATATGTGCGGGAGCGAGAATAATGCGTGTATGTGAAACCGTATTTGATTCTCGCGATTAATGTTTCGATTGGTTGTATGTGATATAACCTAGTTATCGAATCGAAGATCGATTCGATAAGCCGATACATTGAATACTAGTCGGTCATGTGCGACATGACCGAATCATTGAATCAAGTGTTGATTTAATGATTTAATGTATAATTATATATTTGATATATTACTTTACATTAACTAGTATTGGTTCACTTTAAACGGATTTTTCTCACTTGATGCACATTGTATATGTGATATGCTTTTGTGCACATTTTTGTATCATGTTTGATGATACTTGATCATTTAGTTAAGTGTATAGAATTAATCCATGGTTAATTTGATAATTAGGGTTTTGCATATTCATTTATTTATTTATTTGTTTTTTTATTTATTTGGAAAAGATAAAGATGAGAATGGTGGCTTTCTTTGTCTTTAGTTGAAGCTTCATGAAGCCTTGACTTTTGCAACCATTCTTGTCCTCATGCTTAACCCTAACTCTCCAAATGACCATGGTTTATTCTCTACACTTAACCCTTATTAGATTATGATAAGGATGTATTTTCTTTTCATTTTAATATAACTTATCATAAACTAGCTTCATCTTCTCCTTCTTCTTCAAGAGAGAAAACAAGATGCCATCAATGGCAACTTGAGCAAAAGTGAGTGAAATCCAATTCTAAAGTGAACCCACCTCCTATTTCTTCACCCTCTACCTCTTGCCAAGTTGTTTTGGGTGTTTTCTTCACAATTTTCACAACTTTGTGAAGTCGGAGCTTGAACTTGTGATTCCTCGACGTAGATCGTCTTTGACACGAAGCCGACGACCAAGCTCGCTCGTTTCTCCGATGAAGCCGAAGAATGAGTTTGGGATTCATGATGGAAAGCGAGAGGACACCCGCGTGGAGCTAAGGAAGTGGAGAACCGGATCTACAAAGGTTGTAGCATCTAACTTTTAGTTAAAGTGTTAACTAGTTTATAGTTTCGCCTAGAAATCTAGACGACGATCCGCGTTAGGGTTTCGCGGCACTCATAATTTTTGAAATTGGCATGGTTGATGCCTTGTGAGACCTCTATAGGGTGCCTAGGAACCTTTCATCGATGTGACTGGGTATGATGCCATGAGATTGGTGATGTGACTTGGTTCATATTATGAGATACGACATGATATTATAGCGGGTCTTTAGGCGATGTATTTTTATACACACGCATATATATTTATATATTGATGATATCAGTATGTACTAGACTTTAGATCAGTACCCCTAATTCAGAATATGATGATAAGGGTGCCAGATGAATAATGAGATAAATGTGATAGTTGACCCGTACCCTGATGTAGGAAGCCATACAATGGAATTACCGTACGAGCTATAACTATGATGATAGATCCACACTCTTGACTCAAAGATGTCATATGATATATTGTATCATACATGATATTATTGAGGCGGGGTCACCGACTACTAGATATATTTATCGACTCAGACTTAGGTGGTTTTCCTTACCCTTTCGACTAGTTTGTTAGTTTAGTCCTGTAGTTTACTTGTAGATGTTAGACTGGACTCGAGTTATACTTATTTCAAAACTAACGAATCGTGAGTATTTTAAAGACAGGCCAAGGGATTCTACGGATATTTCAAAGGACGTACCTTTTCTTAAAAACACCGTAGCCCCTATTTTCTAAACAACACGATTCATGTTATTTCAAATGACAAAACTGTATGACTCATATATATATGTATATTCTATATGTTGCGTTATTATTCATGTTCTGCATATTCTTGTTGTTCGCATCGCATTGCATGCTTATTTGTGTTTTTATTAGTTATTATTAAAATCATGCTGTTAGGACACCAGCACCATTACCGATGATGCATATGCCCTACGTACACCTGCTTGCCGGCTCATTCACATCATCATCGGTAATTGCCATGTCACGTACATATTAGAAAACACTATTCATTGTATAAATTGCTAGCTGATAGTTTCGACATAGTACTAGTACGCTTGCTTTTATATGATAGCCTAGACATTGCATTTATTACTGCGAAATCTCGTGCATGTGTATTTTCACTTGTCATGCAATATTATGGAACTTATTACCGGTATTTCATTGTTTATTTACCCTGGAGATTGGGATTTCGGATTTCAATGAGATTACTGGATTTGGAGAAACCGCAAAGATTTATAAACTTATTATCATTTTAAAGATAGGAAATTGCGGTTTTCTCATGATATGATTTGAGAGGAGTCCACCATGAGTTTTCTCATCTCTTGAGCGATAACATACACCCGATTCGAGGAGTAGGAGGAACCTTGTGTGGGTGCATGGTGCACCCAGTTCGGTACCCCGGGGCAAGATGGTCGCAGATGATGGTGTTGAGCCTGGCATGGGAGCACTACCGACCAGTGATTTTATTGTGAATCGACAGATATCCGGAGGATACCGATCGGAGTATAGGCCAGTCCGGATTGCCGGAGCCTGAGGTATTGAGATTTGATGTTACGAGCTAGTCCGGATTGCCCGAGCCTGAGATATTAAGATAGCGAGATATATATTCTGTGTCGATGCTTGAAACTGATTTTCTGTTGATTTCATTGATGATACCTCGATTTATATATATACAGAAATCTCACAAAATTAAGAAAACAGTTTCTCATTCATGATGTATTCTGTTTTCATTATATTGCATCCATACATCATATATGATATGTTGCTACCTGAGGCACTGACACGAGCACTTGGTATTACACTTATGTATAGATGTTTTCCCTGGCCATTATCAGATGTTTCAGGTTATTTATTATATGGATATTATCGTATGACCTAGGATTGAGTCATACATGCGATTTCTGCTCGGTGATATTTTCTATTCACGAGTTGGCAACTCAACCCCGTTGTGCCACAGTTTCTTGCAGGTTTTGCCGTACAGGTTCCCTTGGCGACTTTGCTGGCACACTACTTCATTCCGGGTGATTGCTTTGGTAGGTGGGTTCACTCGCATCATGACCACCATTGTATTTTATTTATTCTGTTGTATCTAGTAAACTCCATCAACCAGACTGTATTATTTGATAACCTTAGAAGACCAGTTGTATATTCTTTCGACCTTAGAGTCGCGCATTGTATTATTATGGGTTTTCTTGATGATATTAAGTTTCCTTTTGAGTTTTGATGCTCACCCTTCGGTGTTGTATATTATATTGCTTGCGTGGTTGTGACCGCCAATTGGCGAAGAGCTAGCTCCCGCTTGGTGATGCCTTTATATACATTCATGTGTTGTACCCTTTTGGGGCCAGTATTTACAAAGGAAACTCTGCCGAAATTTTCAGAAAAGACTTGAAGTTTTAAAATGCAATACTTCGGTTTATATTGTTAAACTACTTGCTTTAAAACGAAACTTTTCCTTCTTTCTTCTTTTAAATGGTTTAGATTTCTGAGATTTTTTTGGCTTACTTGAATTAGATGGGGTCCTATAGACTTCATATGATTCAAGTGCCACTCACGTGCCATTTCGGGTCGTGACAAAGTTGGTATCAGAGCGCTAGGTTAACCTTGGTTTGAGTCTATGTTTGACTATGCGGAGTCTAGGGCGTATATATATATTCGGAAACTACGCTTGACCTTACGGAACTTAGACTTGGTCGAGGGGGTATTAGACCCGAACTTTCATCGCGTAGGTTGACCTTGGTTGATGAAGTAGGTGACTTAAGTAGAATGACGTACCGTGTATATGTTCCGCGGCATACATACAATACGCTACTCCTCTTAAGAAGCCTTTGGATGTACATTTCCTTGCATAGCATTATATTCATTCCTATGATCTATCCTCATCGTTATTGGTTTATGGTTTTTGCTGCCACGATTACACGAGCAGAGAGAGCCGTGGCTAGTGTTGCGGTCAGCACGAGCTCGTCACGGACGAGGACTGACCAAGGGGTCATTCTAAGGACACACGATTGCATAGATGTATCGTCCTATTGTGTTTTCGTGCCATGAGCATTTGATGGATTGCTTTCACAAAAATTTCTCGAACGTGCAGATCAGCAACAGAGGATTAGGCCACTGCTAGAGGCCAGCCAGAATGTGATGACCGTCAATGCACCGATTATTCTTGATGATTGAGGTACTGTTCAGCGTGCGGACGAATGATCCAGTTGTTGCTGCAACTGATAAGATACCGCCCCAGATGTTTGAAGCTAATGCAGTATGTGTTTATACTTAGAGATATGATAGAAGATCGCTAGTCACCAAGGATGAATGACTAGGACATGTGGTTCGTTTTCACACCCCGATACGAGGTCATCAGATTGACTGATTCCAACTAGAGAAGACTTCACGCAGGTACGTTGGGAGTCGAAAGAAAATGATCGAATGTCAAAAACCCATGTTCCAAGTTTAAAGTATTCTGAAAAACATGCAAGTAATTTCGTGGACCCTCTAGAAGAATGAAACCCTAACTCGATATCATGACCATGGGAACGCTTTTGAACCTTAGGGTTTGCAGCAGTACCGCGGTGTCATTAATAAGGTTTGGGTTTGCCCTTCTACGGCTGGTCCATAGGTACTGTGGCATGTACTGGACATTATTAAACTGTACTCAAGATGTTGAGCTCTTGGGGGATTATGGAACTTTGATGAATCGATCGAAAGGTTCGACGTCGTTCGAATATTATGTGATGGGATACATTGCTTGGGAGACTCCATATATAAGTATAGTCGTTGGAGCGCAGTCAATGCAGCCACGAAGAGATGAGTCCGAATCAGTCGACATTAGAGAAAAGTGGAGTAACAGGTTCGTACGAGATCTTGATGAGATTACATTCCACTCCGCTGACATCAGAGATGTGATACGCATGGAAAGGCGTTGTATATGGAAATACCTTCCAGAAGGAGTAGCGATGAGTATGCAGCCGTTCCGGAACAAGAAATAGATTTAGTATAGGGTGATAACTTCCGGGAAGTTCGGCAGAAACGGGATTTGGGGGAGACTTCGACAGGACCTTTCTGGAATACTATCGAGAAGACTTGGACCCAGGAGCGTCATCTTGTGCACACCCAGCAGGCCAGAGTTCGGTATCATCGACGAGACATATTATGAGTGACCATAGATCTTTAGAGGATGTGCCAGAGCGGGACTGTTTCCATCATCTTTGATTTTGGTATTTTGGGCGATTTATTTGCATGATTGAGATTTTGTGCACCACAGTTGCACTTGATTTCGATTTGATGTCATTCGAGATGTTGATTTTGATTTCATGCCTATGGTATGCATGTGATTTGACTTATGCTTTTGGCATAGTTTTCATGCACTTTTAGTATTTTGATTCGATTTGTGCACACTGATGCACATGGTTATGAGATTATATACCACGGTATACCTGATTTGGATTTAGATTGAGATGTGTTGTATACCGTCGATTTCGATTGTGATACTCGATATTTGTTTTCGTGCACCTTGTGCACTTGATTTGGATTCTTGCGCATGCTTGGGCGCTTGATGCGATTTTGGTGCACATCAGATGCACTAAATCGAGATTCTTCGTGCATATCAGATACACCTGATATTGCTGTCAGGCACACCCGTTGCCTTTGACAAGTGTTTCGTGCACACCCATTGCACTTAGATTTTGTTTCTGTGCACATGTATGTCATATTCATGGATTTCGATTTCCATGCTCACTAGACGCATGTGGCTTTCTTATGCACATTTTCGGATTGATTCTTGTGGAGAAGTACGTTTTTATGATATTTACTATTTGTTTTAGTACTGAGCATGACTAGTCGGAGGACAGTACCTGAATATATTTTTGCATGCATTGATAATTATAGAAGGGATTTCCAAAAAGGAGATATAGTCTCAGTATTTACCTACGTGTCCGAGATGACACGATACATTTAACTAAGAAACCCTTCTAAATTATTTTTCAAAACGGCGGGACGTGTATGTTAAAAAAAGGTATATATAGTTATTTTCTTACAATTGACATCCGCCACTGTGCAGTAATACGCGCATCGTGCAGGGTTCCCTAGGATGGCAGTAAGGTTTCGGGAGGCATTGTCCATGCCAAATTCAAAAATTTGACGTTCTTGCTAACCCTAACCTTAGAATCGTATACTAGAAATCTGACGGAATGTAAATGCAAACACTTTGCAATTAAAAGAGAACAAGGAATACAACCTTTGTAGACCGGTCCTTCACTTCATTAGCTCCATGTAGTCGTCCCTTCGTTGCGATCATGATCTCCGGGCTCTCGAGAGGCTCCATAAGAAGAATAGAACAAGCTTGCTCCGAAGTCTACGAGGCCGAAGATGATCTACGTCGAGGAGACACTAACCCAAGATATCTCTTCACTAATTGTGGAATTAGTGAAGCAAACACCCTATACTAAATGGCAAGTAGTATAGGATGATGAGTAGGAATTTTGTTCGCTTTAGATTTCATATTCTCACAAGTTTTCATCACAAACACAAAAGCTAGAAAGCTTCAAGTGAGAGGAAAAAGAAGAAGATCAAGTGAAATTGTGATGAATTATTGTTGAGGTTAGAAATGCAACCATGGGTTAAGCATGTCATGCTTAACCTTTGTAGTGAGTTAACCAAGAGCTAGCGTTAAAGGTCAGGTAAAAAAATATCTTAAGCTAGACAAAAAGAGTGGACAATGTCAAAGATGCTTACAAGCTTCTACAAGCTTTCAACAAATATCAACCATGACAAAATCCACAATATTTGAATTACTTAATGATAAATAAAAACCCTAATCTTAAACCTAGCATGTTTTAATACTCATAAACCCTAGTTTCATTTATAATCTAGCATGATACATATAACATATATCACATATATCAATGTATCTAAAGTGAGAAAAGAAATCTTAAGTTAGCTAATATTAGTTAATGTAATGTAATATATCAAATATATAATTATACATTAAATTATTAAATCAATACTTGATTTATTAATCCGGCTATATCACATATAACCGATTAATATCAAATGTAACATCTTATCGAATCAACACTTGATCCGATAACCCGGCTATATCACATATAACCAATCATGTCACACATCACGAGAATAGAATACGGTATCTCATATCGTATTAATCTCGGTCACGCATATAGCACATATATGCTCCTACTCCGTTTCGCTTGAGCCAGGAAACCTCTGTATAGGACTCTAAAGACTCGTCAATACGCCGGTAGTACGTGATGATCGTATCAAATACCCACAAACCGCAAGCGGTCTGCTAAACGTAACGGACACCCGGGTATTGAGCGATCAGAAGATCAACAAGCAAGCATGCTCAAACTCCTGCGAATCCAATCTGTAACACTACCGTACAGTCCGGTCTCTTCGTCTGATATGTCGCATATCTCGTCTAGGGGTGGTAAACGTCAGAACCCAGTAACTCGATAAGCCGTGCCAATATGAGGCTCATAACGGATTGAGAAACTATTGATAACACTTACCAGTATATCTATGAAGCAGCCCTAGCCAGGAACTTCCTGTAATAGCCAATCGAGCACAGCGCAACATCAACTCCTAATACCGGGAGAGACGAAACCCCTCCTATCGCTCATTGCCTCCATGTGATTCGGGACAGTACCCAAAAGCCACCATTTTGCACGTTCTCTTGAACGTGGTAAGATGGAAATCAAAGCACAGTGGGAATCACACAAGTCTCTATGACGATCTCGGGTCTACAGACTAACCTGTACCAGTGTCACCAGAGAACTGCCATATGACGTGAGGTATAATACCATCTGGGAGTTCTCGGCGAGTCCGTCCAGTGTACCCAGTCTCCACTGAGCACCCGTATAATGTCTTTGATGTCAAACACCAATGGATATGGGATCATCCATTACCCATCTACATGGGTCGAGAAGCCATACGCTAGTCTACTCCGGTATATCGATGCCCTGTCTCGATACATCTACAACTAGGAACATTTGAAGGATGTACTTGACGACTACCATGTCCCCACTAGTATGATCTGCATCATAATCTTGGTAGTCAAGTACTCATCCTAAGGACTTTATCAATATGTAACATAGAGACAATCAGAGTACATGTTAAGATAAAGAGCAACCAGATAGCATACTATCATGTCAAGCAAGAAAGCCCTCCCTATATATGTCCAAGCATTCGCTACAATATACATCGTATGTACAGTAATGGCCTCTGGGGCATACATATAACTCACAATCTCCCGCTTGCTCTAGGGCCATCTGTTGTACTATCTTATACCCAACAATCAGCAGTGGTTGAAGTATCTCATACTCAACCATCCCATAATAGTCTCTCCTGGGAAAAGGACTTTGTGAGTGGATCCGCCGTGTTGTCCTCTGTAGTCTACTCTCCTATCCTCGATCTCCCCGGAGATCAACCATCTGCATGATCTGGTGATACTGCCTAAGAATATATCTGGATCATTGATTGGACGGGGGTTCCTAGGCCAAAGCTACAACTCCATTGTCACAAAATGGTCGGAACAAAGTTCATCTCACGAACTTTTATACATCCAGACTACCTCTTTGGTAGTATCCTTGGTAGCAAGGTATCCAGCCTTTATCGTCTAGTTTGTCACGGTATCTAGCTTGGAACTCTTCCAACATACCATCCCTCGACTGAGGGTAAAGACAATGCATGTGACTGACATTCAGTCAACCTTACCACCCTGGAAGATATCCAGTGATTCTTCCCAGGATCGATTGATACCATCTCACTACACCTAGTGAGAATCCTAACATCCACTAAGATATATCTCATAGATCCAAAACCCAGGATTTTGGAGGTATCACCTTGATCCTATATGGAGAATCCTAGTGATAAGAGGAGATTGACCGAGTGTATCATAGGAAACTCCTTTTCTATCAAGAGTATGTCATCCACGTACCATACTCCCTACTACCTTTTTCTATATACAAGGTTCATCTACCATTTTGATGAAGTCAAACGCTTTGACTACCACATCAAAACAGATGTTCCAATTCCGCGATTCATGCTTTAACCCATAAAGCAACTTGCAGATGTTTCCGCTGCTCCCACTGTCTACGAAGCCTTCTGGCTGTGTACTTATAGACGCACTCTTCTAAATCAATATTTAGAAAAATAGTCATGACACCCAACCACCAGATATCGTAGTGATGGTATGTAGCAATGACAAGTAGGATCCGGATGGACTTAAGCATAGGCCCTAGAAAAGGTTTCATCATTATCCACACCTGGTCGATGACGAGAACCTTTTGCAACAAGTCTTAACTTTTCTATGTACACCAAGTAATCATCTTAAGATATACTTGCTCCTTATGGGGATTTAACCCTTCAGATATAGCATCAAAAGTCCATACTTTGTTGGTGTATATGGATTCCATCTCAAATCGCTTAGCATCCAGCCATTCTCACAGAGTCCCCACTTCTGATGGCCTGCTCGAAACTAATTAGGTCATCATCTCATGATGCAATTGTAGGGTTCCTAGGCACTCTAACAAGGTTATACAAGGAATCAACCATGCCCGATTAAAAAAAATAGCCGTGCCGAACAATCCGAACCAAGATCGTATACTAGAGATTATGCGAAAACAAGCATGTTAAACATTTTAACTACAAGTGAAAGGGATTACAACTTTTGTAGATCCGGTCCTTCACTTCTAAAGCTCCGTGTTGACATCCCTTCGCTGCGATCATTGGGATCCCGGACTCTAGCTATGGTTTCTTCGGAGAAATGAGCGGGCTAGGTCGTTGACTTCGAGGCCGAAGATGATCTACGTCGAGGAGACTCAAACTCAAGCTCCATCTTCACTAGGTCAAAAACTTTTGTGAAGAGAACACCCTAAACTAAATGGCAAGTAGTAGAGGATGATGAAATAGGAAGTGGGTTCACTTTAGATTTGGATTTCTCACTTTGTTTCTTCACTTGAAATTTTTTCTAGCAAGCTTTCTTCTTCTTGAAGAAGAAGAAGAAGAAGAAGAAAAGAATATGAAATAATTAAAAGGAATAATCAAGTGAAGTCTATCATAATGCAACCATGGGTGAGTTAACCTTTGTAGAGACTAAACTAGAGTTTAAGTTAATGGTTAGGTTAATGAAAATCTCATGCAAAACAAAATGGTTAGACTTCGTCAAAGATGCTTGAAAGCTTCATGAAGCTTCAAGCAAAGACAAAGAAAACCACCATTTTGACTTACCAAAAAAATAAAAACCTAAATCATTAACCTAAACATGGTGTAAGTCATACACACACCCAAGTTTGCATGTATCATCAATCATGATACAAACTAGTGCACAAACATATATCATATATACAACTTGTGCACGTCAAGTGAGAAAATCAATCTTAAGTGAACAAATACTAGTTAATGTCAAGTAATATATCAAATATATAATTATACATTAAATAATTAAATCAATACTTGATTTAATGTTCCGGTCATATCGCATATAACTGACTAATATCAAGTGTATCAATATATCGAGTCAACATTTGATTCGGTAACCCGGCTATATCTCATATAACCGTTCGATGATACAAATCGCGAGAATAGAATGCAGTATCACATACTGGTATTATTCTCGGTCCCGCACATATCTCATATGCGCTCCTATTTCGTTTCACTTGAGCCAGGAAACCTCTGTGTAGGACTCTAAAGACTCGTCAATACGCCGGCAGTAGGTGGTGATCATATCAATTACCCACAAGCCGCAAGCGGTCTGCTAAACGTAACGGCCACCCGGGTATTGAGCGATCAGAAGATCAACGAGCAAGCCTGCTCACACTCCAGCAAATCCAACCAGTAACACTTACCGCATAGTCCGGTATGTTCGTCTGATATGTCGCATATCTCGCCTAGGGGTGGTAAATGTCAGACCCCAGAAGCTTGATAAGTCATGCCGATGTAAGGTCCATAACAAGTATGAAACTACTGAAAAAACTTACCAGTAAATCAGTGCAACCCTGGCCAGGGATTTCCAGTTATGGCCAGTCGAGCATAGCACAACATCAACCCCCAGTACCGGGAGAGACGAATCCCCTCCTATCGCTCATTGCCTCCATGTGAGTCGGGACTGTACCCAAAAACCACCTGTTTGCAGGACTCAGTAGAGCCGTGGTAGGGTGGAAATCAAAGCACAGTGGGAGACACACAAGACTCTATGACGATCTCGGGTCAACAGACTAAGCTGTACCAGTGTCACCAGAGAACTGCCATCTGATGTGAGGTATAATACCATCTGGGAGTTCTCGGCGAGTCCGTTCAGTGTACCCAGTCTCCACTGAGCACCCGCATACCATCTCTGATGTCAAACACCAATGGATATGGGATCATCCGTCGCCCATCACATGGTTCGAAAAGATATACGCTGGTCTACTCTGGAATATCGATGCCCCGTCTCAATATTCCCACGACTAGGAACATTGAAGGATGTACTCATGGACTACCCAGGCCCCACTAGTATGATCTGCATCATAGTCCTGCAAGTCGAGTACACATCCTAAGGGCTTTATCAACATGTAATGGAGAGACAGTAGGTATACATGTTAAGATAAAGAGCAACCAGATAGCGTACTATCATGTTGAGCAAGAAAGTCCTACCTATATATATCCCAGCATCCACTACAATACACATCTCATGTACAGCAATGGCCTCTAAGGCATACATATAACTAACAATCTCCCACTTGCACTAGGGCCATCTGTAGCAGTGGTTGCAGTATCTCATACTCAACCATCCTATAAAAGTCTCTCTCTGGGAAAAGGCCTTTGTGAGTGGATCCGCCGTGTTGTCCTCTGAGTCTACTCTCCTAACCTCGATCACCCTGGAGATCAACTATCTCTATGATCAAGTGATACTGCCTTGGAATATGTCTGGGTCACTGATGGGACCGGGGTTCCTAGGCCAAAGCCTCAACACCATTGTCATACAATGGTAGGAACCTAGTTCATCTTATGAACTAATATACACCCAAACTGCCTCTTTGGTAGTATCGTTGATAGCGATGTCACCAGCCTTTATCGTCTAGTTTGCCATGGTATCTAGCTTGGAACTCTTCCAACATACCGTCCCTCCACTGAGGGTAAAGACAATGCCTGTGACTGACATTCAGTCAACCTTACCACCCTGAAAGCTGTCCAGTGATTCTCCCCAGGATCGATTGATACCATCTCACTACACCAGTGAGAATCCTAATATCCATTTAGATCTATCTCATAGATATAAAACCTAGGATTTAGGAGGTATCACATAGATCCTATATGGCGAATCCTTGTGATAAGCGGAGATTGACCGTGCGTAGCATAAGAAACTCTTTTCCTATTAAGAGTATGTTGTCCACGCACAATACGAGGATGATCACCTTACTCTCTACTACCTTTTTGTATATACAAGGTTCATCTACCACTTTGATGAAGTCAAACTCTTTGACTACCACATCAAAACAGATGTTCCAATTCCGCGATGCCTGCTTTATCCTGTAAAGCAACTTGCACACGTTTCCGCTGCTCCCACTGTTTACGAAGCCCTCTGGCTGTGTACTTATAGACGTTCTCTTCTAAATCAATATTTAGAAAAGCAGTCATGACACCAAACCACCAAATATCGCAGTCATGGTATGTAGCAATGGCAAGTAGGATCCGGATGGACTTAAGCATAGCCACTGGAAATGGTTTCATCATTATCCACGCCTGGTCGATGACGAAAACCTTTAACAAGTCTAGCTTTGAAAGTCTCAACTTTTCCATCTACACCAAGTAATCTTCTCAAGATATACTTGCTTCTGATGGGGATTTAACCCTTCAGATATAGCATCCAAAGTCCATACTTTGTTGGTGTACATGAATTCCATCTCAGATCGCTAAGCATCCAGCCATTCTTACAGAGTCCCCACTCTTGATGGCCTGCTTGAAACTAGTTGGGTCATCATCTCATGATGCATTCCTCACTCCCACTGTCATCGAGAAACCGAAGTATCTCTTAGGCGGATGAGGAACCCAGCTAGATCGTCGGAGAGGCTGAGGTTTTTCAGAATCTATTGAATCCTTTGGTTCTACCAAATCATCTGCTGTAGTTTGTATAGCTGGAACTCCTTCCAGTTCTACAGAACTAACTTTGCCTCGAGCTTGTCCGGATTTTGCTTTTAGACATAGGCCAGATAACCCTAAATCTTAACAAACTTAAGATATGGGCTCTTCCCATTCCATATCACATATGAAGTGGTAGGCAATTTATTTGATTGGAACCCGATTCAATAGGTATGTAGCTTCTCAAGTGCATAACCCCAAAAAGAAACAGGAAACTCAGTAGTACTCATCATAGAACGCACCATATCACATAGGGTGTGATTGCTCCGCCCCGATACACCGACGTGCTGTGGTGTATACAGAGGAGTAATGCTGAAAGAGAATCTCATTCTCCTTTAGAATAGTCTAGGAATCCCATGCCCAAGTATTCTCCTCCCTGATCTTATCAAAGGACATAATACTTATACCCGTATTTTGGTTCTCTACTTCTAATTTATATTCTGTGAATATCTCAAAAGCTTCGGACTTGTGTTTCAACAGGAACATATGTCTGAATCTTCAGAGATCATCAGAGAATGTAATGAAGTACAAAGAACCGGTCTTGGCATGTGTAGACAGGGGACCTTCATACATCAGCATGTATCAATCCCAAAAGTTTACTAACTCTTTCTATGTTTCTAATAAACAGAGCCGTGGTCATCTTATCTTTGTGATATGACCGGCAAGTTTCACAAGATGTAAATTCAAACAGATTTAAATATGCATCTAAATGTAACTTAGCTAGTCGAGTCGCATTGATTTGACCTAGTCTATAATGCCTTAAGAAGAATTCGTTCATTTCTGAACTCTTCCTCCTGTGTGTGTTCTGTATATTAAGAACTGTAGTTTGATTTAGAATGTCAATGCTTTTAGATAACGTGCCTGAACCGATCAACTTTTGATATAGGAAATGTTCAAAACATTATCCAACAATACAAAATTATATCCTTTCTTTACTAATAAAGAGACCGATATGATGTTGTATATCAGATTCGGTATCTAATAACATTCGTTCAGAATCATTGTATTCTGGTAATACAGGGTGATAGTGACCAACAGACTTGGCTGCAACACTTGCACCGTTTTCTGTCGCATGAAACTTATCATCCGTTCTCAGTTTTCTACCTTTCTGTAGCCCATATAATAGATTACATATGCGGGATCCTGATCCGGTATCTAATACCCAGGACGTAGAGGATACAGAGAAACAGTTCTTTGTAATGAACACACCCGAAGAAGATGCATCATCATGCACTTTCTTCGTTTGGGCGGTCATGGGAATCCTGGTATTCGCCTATTTCCTGCTCTGTCTTATAACAATTATAAGTTGGAGCGGGACCAACGTTCCCCAGCTCAGTATAACAAGCGGGTTCGGTCAATACATCCATATTATTATCTTGATTAAGGCGTGACATGGTCGCTACCTGGAGAGAGAGAGAAGAAAACACTCTGCGTGCGCTCTTGCAAGATTAAATTGGTTATATATTTTATCTAATCAGGATGGGTCCCACTGTTTTTATCAAATCTTCCTTCAAACCTTAAAAGGAAAGACTAGCCGGGATTAATTACACTTTACAAGTTCGCCAATCTTTCAGCCAGGCCAGTGCCGGTACTTTGAGGGAGGTTCCCCATGCTTTCGCACGGACCTAATTAAAATAAATCTCGTTTTCCCAGGGGCGTAACCCCGTTGACACCTTTCTAGACACCTACTTGATCGGCTAATTGTAAAGTGCAAAACTCTCCCAGGAGTAACAATTACTCGCAGTGGGTATCTGGATCCAACTATCATATAGAAAGTATGCAATCTCATTGCAAATTTCAACACTTGAAACTCCCGATAATGGTTTTTACCTCTAGTACCTATGACCTTGGCTATGGTCAACAAATCATAAGCACTAGTCAAGTTCTACCCGTCATTTCGTGATTAATTAGACCCACCCACATGACCCTTGGCTAAGGTCAACAAAGTTACATGACTGTCCTAACTAATCGCATCATATGCTGTGTAGGAAGACATCACTTAGCTACCGTACACTACGCCTCGGCTATGGTCGACAAACGCAGCACGATTACTAAGTACTCTACTTCCTAAAATGACGAAGGGTTGCGAATGGTTTTTTAGAAAACCTTTAACGCTTTGAACTTGATCTCGTTGCGGAATCAAATGGTTTTAAATGGAGTGCTTTTTGAGGATTTTGCAAGTTTCGCTAAATAGGTCACTCCCGGTGAAGGTATCTCGGCTCTTTCCTCATCGAATGAGGTGCAGAATATTCACAATACCACTATGCAAAGCAAGAACTAGAAAAGCAATCAAAAGACAAACCGAAGGTTGCAGCATCTGCTAGTTATTGCTAAAGAGGTCACTCCCGGTGAAGGGATCTCGGCTCTTTCCTTATCGAATAAGGTGCTGTATGTTCTACAAGGAACACCGCTACGCAAAGCAACAACTAGAGCTACCTGATTTTTAAAATTCGATTCCACAACATCATTTAGGTTTATTTTCTTTCATTAATCTCATTAATGAATGACCCATCATTTAAGTCCACCTAAACATCACAGATAAATATAACGTACACTTATGCCATCCGCATTCGCCTCGATGTCCCGTCTGCACCGTTAGGTTAGGTAACTAACGACATAGTGGGGCAGGGCTAGCGCGGGTGTAAAACATAAGCAGCGTCTATATAATATATCATATATACTATATACAATATCTATCTGAACATATCACATGATCACATCACAGATAACGCGGCAGAAAATAACATATGAAATATTGGATATACTAGGACGTCCGTGTTTTATTTTGAGCCTGTATAAAACACGGATTCCATGGTCGTGATGAATAGCCAATCCCACACCCGTAGACCCCTACGAGAGCGGCAAGCGACCCTACCAATTCTAGAGTTAGGAGTCCCGGACTCGACTCCTCGAGATGGTCTCCCACTGGACCCTAGAACCCGGTTACTTATGCTCCCCTCCTTGGGTCTATCGTAATGCGGAAAAGTAAATAATATACAATGGTGACATCATCCTCAGCCTGGAAGTGCCCCAACAAAAGAATATTACAAACAAGTTTTTTACATGAATGAAAATGAAAAAACACTCATCTCACATAAAAAACCCCGGCTATTCAAACACGACGATCCAATATAACATATCCAGCAACACATAACATCACATGTCATCAACGTAAGTAAATATGCCCATCCCAATTGTCGTTGACATATAGCAACGAAACTGGCGATATCACATATTATACTTACGGTCACAGAAAAGAAAGTGTAAAACTACAACAGTTGGAATCCGCAACCTCTTTAGACATCGCATGCCTAACTATATGAATTCCTTAGACATTACATGTCTAACTTTTAAAAACCCCGCATTTTAGTCTCATTATCGAAAACGCTTTTCAATATCAAGTCGGGAAATTCAACAAGATTCCCGACATCCTGATTGAATGCTCGTCGCAAACTTTAGTAGACGGCCGCACCTCTCGGATGCCGTCGACGAAGTGTACTAAGGCGGAACACCGCTGCCGCGAGCACCCGAACGGATGCTTTTGGCGACGGGGTTCTCCTACAATCACTTGGTCGGGGCTATGGGGCGTGGCTGTCTATTAAGTTTACCCGGCGAGTATCCGCGTACACTACGTGATTGCGATGGACTTTTGATCGCATCAAAATCCCGTGGCAACCAATCATTTGAGACTGAAGTGCTAGATTTATAACATTCAAATCAGTTATCTCATAACTACTTATGGATTCCAAATATTGTATCACATTCTAGATAAATAGACAATGTTAAACTTTCCGATCGAATAATCAAACACCCAAGTTTTCCCAATTGCTCAACACTTGAGGAAGGTTTAAAAAACATCCATTTCATGCCACGGTACCAACGGTCCAGCCGTAGAAGGGTCAAGCCAACGCCTCACATGTGGCACGCCGTACTGCCCCAAACCCTAAGGTTCAAAAGGCAGTTCAAGACGGTCACATAATCGAGTTAAGCTTTGTTGTCTTCTAGAGGGTCCATCGCGTTACTTGCACGACTTAGAACGTTCTTAAACTACGGAAAAATCCAACACTTGGAAATTTTCCGGGTCGGGAAAAGGTGAGTTATTGATATCCGGTCGAACTTTTTAACACGTTCTAAATTACCCGGAAAAACACATAGACGAAGTTAAACTTTCCGATCGAATCAACGAACTCCCAATACAACCCAGAAAACTCAACTCTTGAGTATAATAAAAATTCCCAGAAAACACAGGAATCACATAAGGACATTACTGTACAAACAGTGAAGCAAGAAGCTACAGTATGGCCGCGGAACCGCCGCGTAACCTTGGGTAAGGCCGCGGTTCCGCGGCTCTTTGATCGAATTAGGAGCACGTGCTGCACAGTAATTCCTAGAAAACCCTGCTGAATTTTTTGAGTATTTTTAATTTGTAAAAATCTACATTTTTTAAAAATGTACGGAAAAAGGTATAGATTAGGGTTTCGGGGTTCGATCGGATTTCTAACTTCGTCTACACTTCGCCTAAAGCTCTAGCTAGGCTCTGATACAACTGTAGGGTTCCTAGGCACTCTAACAAGGTTATACAAGGAATCAACCATGCCCGATTAAAAAAATAGCCGTGCCGAACAACCCTAACCAAGATCGTATACTAGAGATTATGCGAAAACAAGCAAGTTAAACATTTTAACTATAAGTGAAAGGGATTACAACCTTTGTAGATCTGGTCCTTCACTTCTAATGCTCCGTGTTGACGTCCCTTCGCTGCGATCATCAGGATCCCGGACTCTAGCGATTGTTTCTTCGGAGAAATGAGCGGGCTAGGTCGTTGACTTCGAGGCCGAAGATGATCTACGTCGAGGAGACTCGAACTCAAGCTCCATCTTCACTAGGTAAAAAAATTTTGTGAAGAGAACACCCTAAACTAAATGGCAAGTAGTAGAGGATGATGAAATAGGAAGTGGGTTCACTTTAGATTTGGATTTCCCACGTTGTTTCTTCACTTGAAATTTTTTCTAGCAAGCTTTCTTCTTCTTGAAGAAGAAAAGAATATGAATTAATTAAAAGGAATAATCAAGTGAAGTCTATCATAATGCAACCATGGGTGAGTTAACCTTTGTAGAGACTAAACTAGAGTTTATGTTAATGGTTAGGTTAATGAAAATCTCATGCAAAACAAAATGGTTAGACTTTGTCAAAGATTCTTGAAAGCTTCATGAAGCTTCAAGCAAAGACAAAGAAAACCACCATTTTGTTTTACCAAAACAAATAAAAGCCTAAACCATTAACCTAAACATGGTGTAAGTCATACACACACCCAAGTTTGCATGTATCATCAATCATGATACAAACTAGTGCACAAACATATATCACATATACAACTTGTGCACATCAAGTGAGAAAATCAATCTTAAGTGAACAAATACTAGTTAATGTAAAGTAATATATCAAATATATAATTATACATTAAATCATTAAATTAATACTTGATTTAATGATCCGGTCATATCGCATATAACCGACTAATATCAAGTGTATCAATATATCGAATCAACATTTGATTCGGTAACCCGGCTATATCCCATATAACCGTCCGATGATACAAATCGCGTGAATAGAATTCAGTATCATATACTGGTATTATTCTCGGTCCCGCACATATCTTATATGCGCTCCTATTTCGTTGCGCTTGAGCCAGGAAACCTCTGTGTAGGACTCTAAAGACTCGTCAATACGCCGGCAGTAGGTGGTGATCATATCAATCACCCACAAGCCGCAAGCGGTCTGCTAAACGTAATGGCCACCCGGGTATTGAGCGATCAGAAGATCAACGTGCAAGCCTGCTCACACTCCTGCGAATCCAACCAGTAACACTTACCGCACAGTCCGGTCTGTTCGTCTGATATGTCGCATATCTCGCCTAGGGGTGGTAAACGTCAGACCCCAGAAGCTTGAAAAGTCATGCCGATGTAAGGTCCATAACAAGCATGAAACTACTGATAACACTTACCAGTAAATCAGTGCAACCCTGGCCAGGGATTTCCAGTTATGTCCAGTCGAGCATAGCGCAAAATCAACCCCCAATACCGGGAGAGACGAATCCCCTCCTATCGCTCATTGCCTCCATGTGAATCGGGACTGTACCCAAAAACCACCTATTTGCACGACTCAGTAGAGCCGTGGTAGGGTGGAAATCAAAGCACTGTGGGAGACACACAAGACTCTATGATGATCTCAGGTCAACAGACTAAGCTGTACAAGTGTCACCAGAGAACTGCCATCTGACATGAGGTATAATACCATCTGGGAGTTCTCGGCGAGTCCGTTCAGTGTACCCAGTCTCCACTGAGCACTCGCATACCATCTATGATGTCAAACACCAATGGATATGGGATCATCCATCGCCCATCACATGGTTCGAGAAGATATACGCTAGTCTACTCTGGAATATCGATGCCCCGTCTCGATATTCCCACGACTAGGAACATTGAAGGATGTACTCATGGACTACCCAGGCCCCACTAGTATGATCTGCATCATAGTTCTGCAAGTCGAGTACACATCCTAAGGGCTTTATCAACATGTAATGGAGAGACAGTAAGTATACATGTTAAGATAAAGAGAAACCAGATAGCGTACTATCATGTCGAGCAAGAAAGTCCGACCTATATATGTCCCAGCATCCACTACAATACACATCTCATGTACTGTAATGGCCTCTAGGGCATACATATAACTAACAGCAATCCTCGCTCCCACTGTCATAGAGAAAACCGAAGTATCTCTCAGGTGGGCGAGAAACCCTACCAGATCGGCGGAGAGGCTGAGGTTTGTCGGGAGTTATTGAATCCTCCGGTTCGACCAAATCATCAGCTGCAGTTTGTATAGATGGAAATCCATCCTGTTCTACCTCATGACCACTAATTTCTTCACAAGAAATTCCCTTTCCAAAGGTGGCATGCTGGGAAACAAAACACCTTTTACTTCTCAGTATGGTAGAAGATATTCCCTTGCGAATGCTTGGGATATCCAACAAACTTCCACAGAACTGAGCTTGCCTCGAGCTTATCCGGATTTTGCTTTTAGACATAGGCCGGACAACCCCAAATCTTAACATCCTTAAGAGATGGGCTCTTCCCATACCATATCACATATGGAGTGGTAGGCATCTAATTTGGTTGGAACCCTATTCAATAGGTATTCAGCTTCTCAAGTGCATAACCCCTAAAAGGAAATAGGCAACTCAGTAGTACTCATCATAGAGCACACCTTATCATATAGGATGAGATTGCTTTGCCCCAATATACAAACGTGCTGTGTTGTATATGGAAAAGTAATGCTGAGAGAGAATCTCATTCTCTTTTAGAATAGTCTAGGAATTCCGTGCTCAAGTATTCTCCTCCCTGATCTCATCAAAGGACATAATACTTATACCAGTTTTTTGTTCTCTACTTCTAACTTATATTCTTTGAATTTCTTAAAAGCTTCAGACTTGTGTTTCAACAGGAACATATATCCGAACCTTAAGAGATCATCAGTGAATGTAATGAAGTACAAAGAACCTGTCCTGGCATTTGTAGACAGGGGACCTACATACATCATCATGTATCAATCCAAGAGTTCATTAACTCTTTCTCTGTTTCCAATAAACGGAGCTATGGTCAGGTTATCTTTGTGACATGACTGGCAAGTTTCACAAGATGTAAATTCAAACTGATTTAAATATGCATCTTTATGTAACTTAGCTAGTCGGGTCGCATTGATACGACCTAGTCTACAATGCCTCAAGAAGGATTCGTTCAATTCTGAACTCTTCCCCTTGTGTGTGTTTTGTATATTAAGAACTGTGGTTTGAGTTAAAACGTATATGCTTTTAGATAACGTGCCTGAACCGATCAACTCTTGATATAGGAAATGTTCAAAACATTATCCAACAATACAAAATTATATCCTTCTTTACTAAATAAAGAGACTGATATGATGTTGTATATCAGATTCGGTATCTAATAACATTCGTTCAGAATCAATGTAATTGGTAATACAGGGTGATAACTGCCAACAAGCTTGGCTGCAACACTTGCACCATTTCTAACACTTGAAACTTATCACCCATTCTCAGTTCTCTACCTATCTTTAGCCTATGTAACATATTACATATGTGGGATCCTGATCCGGTATCTCATACCCGGGACGTAAAGGATACTGAGAAACAGTTCTCGGTAATGAACACACCCAAAGAAGATGCATCATCATGCACTTTCTTCGTTTGGGCGGCACGGGAATCCTGGTAATTCCCTATTTCCAGCTCGGTCTTATAATAATTATAAGTTGGAGCGGGACCAACGTTCCCCAGCTCGGTATAACAAGTGAGTTCGGTCAATACATCCATATTATTATCTTGATTAAGGCGTAACATAGTCGCTACCTGGAGAGAGAGAGAAGAAAACAATCAGCGTATGCTCTTGCAAGATTAGATTGGTTATTAATTTATCTAATCAAGATTGTTCCCACTGTTTTAGTAAAATCTTCCTTCAAACCATAAAAGGTAAGACTAGCCGGGATTAATTACACCGTAAAAGTTCGCCAATCTTTCAACCAAGCCAGTGCCAATACTTTGAGGGAGGTTCCCCGTGCTATCGCACGGACCTAATTAAAATAAACCTCGTTTTCCCAGGGCGTAACCCCGTTGACACCTTTCTAGACACCTACTTGATCGGCTATTTGTAATGTGTAAAACTCTACCAGGAGTAACTCTTACTCGCAGTGGTTATCGGGATCCAACTATCTCATAGAAGGTATGCAAACTCATTGCAAATTTCAAAACTTGAAATTCCCGATAATTTTGCCCTTAGCGTCCTATGACCTTGACGGAGGCCAACAAACCATAGTTCGCTAGTCAAGATCAAACCGTACATTTCATGATTGAATTAAACCTACCCGCACGACCCTTGACGGAGGCCAACAAAGTCGCACGACTGTAAGTCCACGGTAGCGCCCCGGCCGTCTAAAAGACGCCAATATGCGTAACAAAACTTTTACGACTGGCGCTATCGCATACTATAACCCGGATCTGCCATTAAAGCTAAACTAACATATTGTAAAGAGGGTAGAATTGTTATACCGAACGATCCGAGTCCTTCGGCCTTTAACCATCATCCCACGCTTTGTTGCGGCGGTTCAATCTTCTGAAACTCCAGTCTCGTCGTCCGGGTGGCACCACGTCGACGGATCTTTAAACGGGCTCCCGCCTCTGAACCGAGGCAACTCGGTCGTCAAGTTTGCTAAAAGAGACGACCAAGATGAAGTAGAGAATGAATAGAACACTTTGTCTCGTTACGTCCAAAACTATGGACGAACGGTTATGGAAGTTGCCTTTTGGATTGATATGAAATGAGAAATGTAGTATACTAATTTCCATGAACCAAAATCCTTAATCTTTTCAAATGAAATCTCTATCTTTTCCCACAAGAGGGGGCCGGCCATATATAGGAGAGGGAGAGTGAGTGTAGGAGAGGGGAGGGTGAGTGTAAGTAAAAGATCAAGGAGAAAATATCTCAAGCACTAAAAGAAAAGGATGACTCAAATGAACACCTAGTATGAACACACTAAATGAATCATTAAAGCACCATTAATGAACAAATGAGTCACAGGCCTAATCACCACTTCTAGAACCTTCTAAAAGCATGACATACCCTCAAGACGAAAAGACAAATCCGTATTTAACCGAATGTTAAATACGGGTGATAGAAAACTGGAAACTGGCAACTTCCAAAAGTGATCCTGAAACGAATTTCAGGATAACCCCGTAACAGTATAAACATACCCGTATTTGTATTACGACCGAATACAAATGCAACTGAGACAAAGATATTATATCTACATAGTATAATACTGGGACCCGGCTTAAACCAAAACCTACCAGTACTATCTGCCCGAAAAAGGACACGTGCGAAAACGCACGTGCATTTTCCAAACCCTGCCATAATACCATACGACATCTACAACGTTTCGCCCGAACTTGGGAAAGTGTCTGTGGGGGACTCTATTGACTCATCAATACACTGGCACTAGGTATAACCCCTAGCACGTCATAGGTACAAGCTGTACGTAACGGTTTGCCTATGTATTGATTGGAAGGAAAGCTGACGAGCGAACTCATCTATAAACCCTACTTATCCTGACAGTGACAATATCCGTACAGTCCGGAACATTCGTCTATGAGTATCGCATATACGGCCTAGGGGGCCGGTAAACGTCAGACCCCCAATAACAGTATAAGTCGTGTCAGAGAGCAGCCCAGAACACTCTGAGATACTACTGGAATACCTTCCAGTAAATCTCGATTACCCTGGCCAGAGATTTCGTGTAATGGCTCTCCTAAACATAGCGCGATCTCACCCCCAATACCGGGAGAGACGAATCCCCTGCCGATCCGCTCACTTGCCTCCAATGTGGCTCGGGACTGTACCCAAAATATACCTGTTTGCACGACTCCTTTGACCCGTAGTAGGGTATAAATCAAAGCACAGTGGGAACTCACACGAGACAAATGACGACCTCAGGTCGATGAACTAACCTGTACACATGTCACCAGGGAACTGCTATCTGACGATATGTATAATACCAACTACCATGTTCCCGGCGAGTCCTGTCCGGTGTACTCATAACCCAATAAGCACCTGTATACATCTTAGGTGATCCAACCGACACCAGTGGCTTGTGAGACCGGCCACCGCCCCTCGTCGGGGTCTCGACTGTATACACTAGTCTACTCTGGAGTATCGATGCCCTGTCTGGAAACTCCCACGACTAGGGACACTTTAAGGATGTGCTTATAGACCCCAGCTCCCACATATACGATCGCCATCATACTGCCGGCAGTCAAGCAAGAATCCTATGGGCTATATCATGATGATAAAGACAAACCAGATAGTATACTATCATCTCGAGTAAGACTGTTTTATCGGTATAGGTCATGCCTCAATCATTGCAATCGCGTACCTGGGATCCAATAATTGACTTAGAGGGCACTATATCCAACAATCTCCCACTTGCACTTAAGGCTAATTATTGCGATGTCGTATACTCACAGCCTGTGTGATACCGAACATCCAACTCCTCTACTAATCAGTTTCACAAAGCTCGTTTGTAAAACTATTGTGTTCGAGAAATAGCCTCTGTGAGTGGATCCGCCCTGATGTTTCTTTCTATGTCTCTCTTAACCTCAAGTTCGCGGAGAAAGCCATCTCCCGAATTGAGTAATACCTGTATTAGAATATGTCTGGATATCTGATGGGACCTAGTTCATAAATGAACTCCAAATCCAAACTTCTTAGACTTTATTAATCACTGAAGCTAATCAGTGTCCAGCACCATGCCTCCCTCAGTATCCTCTTGGACCACCTGTCCATAATACTGTCCCTCTGTAAGAGGGAAAACTATAACTTTGACAATCACTCTGTCATGCATGTCACCTGTGATGCTTGGAATGATAACCGTCTCCCGAAGGAGGCTGGCGTCTTCAAATCCGTAGAACATGTACTTATGTTCTATAACTGCTTCCGTATGTTTTTTCAGGATTGGATTAATATAAATTTATCGCATCTAGTGCAAAAACGACATCTGGTGTGGTACTTGATATCTCACGATTGACTCAATTGCCTGAGCAAGTGATCTGCCAATCATGCACGTTCCTCTCCCCTTTAGTCTGTAAGACACCTTTAGAGAGGATGACTCCATGTCCTGCAGGTACACCACCATGCCAAGAGTCATCTATTTTAAAATACTATTAGAATACTGTCGGAGTACCCATATCGGGAAACTACCCAAATCTAAATCTAAAACCATAGATCTAGTAACCAGAATGTCAGATATTATATCCATATCCTTTGTGGAGAAACAACTGTGTGACGACCACAGTACAACCGATCGTAGTATAGGAATTTTACTTCCTACTCTGTGTATGTCATCCAAATACCAAGACATCACACCCTATTACCTTCTTAACAGATCCATCCCCTATTCTGATAAAGTCAAACCCATGACTGTCATATCAAAATTAGATGATCTTTTTCCGCTATAATTGCTCAAGTCTATAAATAGACACTAGCTACTTGCCCACTTTGCTTCCGCTGCTCCCACTGACTACAACAACCCTCTGGCAGAATAATATATACGTGTACTTCTAAAACTAGTTTAGAACGACGCTATACATATCCTCCTGCTGGGTCTCATAGTCTTGAACAACAGTAGTGTCAAGTTTGGGTAAACAAGATCCTCCCTGTCACCGTCCTTGAGGCTACCAGAGTACCTCTCGGGTGTCTGAGGTTACCCACCATATCTGCGGAGTGGCTAATAGAATGTTACACCTGATTGAATATATAGGTTCTATTAAATTTTCCGTAATCGTTTGCGGTTCTGGAATCACTTCCATTTCTACCATACTCCCACTACTGTTTTCTGAAAAAATCCATTTTAATAAAACTGTGGCGAGTCAAGAACAATGTCACTATTGATCTTCCAGATGGTAGAAAATCAACCCTCATCAAAGCTAGGGTCAACTCACAAAATGCCATTACAGAAACGTGCCCTGAGTTATCCAGTGTCTGGTTTTAAGCATAAGCTGGACAACTCCCTTTACCTTAACATTGTTAAGATATGATCCATTCTATATCCAATATAGAAACATTGGCACTTATTTAATTGGAACCTATTTAATTGGAACCAGATTCAAATCATGCAGCTGTCTCCAGTGTATATCAACTTAATGGAGAGAGGCTAATCAGTATTACTCAACTTAGGAATCCATCCAATTATGAGTAACCTGAAAGAGAAATAAGTTTCTCAAAACCATTACTATCAACTGAATACTAATCACAAGAATCTACATCTTCGATTTCTTTGAAGAATCCCGATACTTGTGACACTTGGTTCTCTACTTTATTCCTATACTCACAACTTCTCAATACTTAGACATTGTATTTCTACGAAATACTTGTCTAAAAACTAGAGAAGTCATAAGTAAATAGAATATAGTATGAGGACCTACCCCTTTTTCCTGACGGACACTGGACAACATACAATACTCTGTATAAGTCCGCTGAGTTGAATAACTCAAAACCTGTGCGTCGTAGGTTGAAAACTGTCCCCAGGTGATTTCCTTAAATATCACCAATTACAACGAATTCCGATATAATGAGAATGATCACCTAATTCCCAATAACTTACTCCCACACATCATCTGTAAAACCATACAGATGTGAGAAGCATACTTGGTAAATACATACCCTGGAGTAAGTATCTAATCGGGAAATCAGTTTTCTTTTAACAATGCACAGTAAAACTGAAACATGAAAATGTTTCGTAGGGGTATCCTGGTATTCCTAGTAATGCCTCTTCCATAATCCAAATCATGACTTTAACCGTATATTTTCCTGCCGTCTTTCCAATTCCCTTTATTTGTCTTTAGTCGTTACCTTCTGTACACCATCATTAGGCCAAATGGTTTTCTTCCTTCCCTACCGTTCGGCACCAGCCTATGGTTTGGAAGAAGAATATCCAGTAAGCATAATAGGTGTATCCTCCTAAACCTAGGAGTACTCGCAACTTGAGAGAAGGTGATGATAAAAGACAACTGAATAAACCTTATTCCTATTTCTCCTGAACCAGAATCCATCCTCGGAAAAATATCCTTCGAGTTTGCATATAACCATACGATGGATTTATCCAATGGAATTGGATGTTCGTAGTGATACGGGTTGTTCTGGAGAAATGAAAAGGTGAAGTTGGAGTGGCGATAAAATACGTGGTTTGGTCGTGAATGATATCAGTCGCAATTTACTTTGCCCTCTTTCTAATCCCTATGTTCATCTTTACATATTACCTTCTGCACACCATACATAGGCTAATTAGTTTTCTTCATTCCCTACCTTTCGGCACCTGCCTATGGTTTGGAATAAGACTATCCAATAAGCGTAATAGGTGTACTCTCCTAAACTAAGGAGCCCTCGCAACCTGAGAGAAGGTGATAATGAAAGACAACTGAATAAACTAATTCTATTTCTCCTGAACCTGTATCCATCCTCGAAGAAATCTCTCCGATTTCGTATATAACCATACGATGGATCTATCCAATGGATGTGGATGTCCGTAGTAATACGGGTTGTTATGAGAAATACAAAGGGTAAAAGAAGGAGCGGCAATGACTTATACAACTAGGACAATCCAAAAGGCAGTATATTAAGAAGGTTCGGTCAACTTGGTCACTGAGTTATAGTTTAGGGTCGGTTAAAGGTTGCTGCCAAAAAGAGAGAGAAAGAAACACTCTGTGTGCACTCTAACCTAGATCAGAATGGTTATCATTTTATCTAATTAGGAAACCTCCCACTGTAATCTCAAATTCTCCTCCAAACCTGAAAGAAGAATTAATCGGGATTACCCGAAGAGTAAACCAACTCATCAGTGGGAATCGGGATCCAACTATCATCGCATGATAATTTGATGGAAGCCACTCAAGTTAACACACTCCAGAAGGTATGCGCAAGTCTGGCAAGTTTCCTGTATGTTTGAAACTACCGATATAAATTTTATCCCATGCACTTATGACCTTGACGTAGGCCAAGAAATCATAAGCCACATGTCAAGTTCTACCCGTCGTTGTCCTGATTAATTTAGGTCATCGTACATGCCCTTGACGTAGGCCAACAAGGCTGTACGTCTGTCCCAAACTAATGCATCGATCTGTGCAACAAATGAATACCCAGTAGCTACCAAACACTACGCCTTGACGTAGGCCAACAAACATAGCTTGAATACTACTGACCATCCATAAGAAATGAGGGAGGATTACGGCTGGTTTTTGGCAAAAAACCTTTAACGTAATGAACTTGATCTCGTTGAAGGAATCTGATAGAATTTTATAAAAAATATAGTAGCGAAAACCTTTTGCTAAAGAAGTCACTCCCGGTGAAGGGATCTCGGCTCTTTCCTCGTAGAATGAGATGCAGGATATTCCAACTGAATACCGCGATGCAAAGCAACTTGTAATCGATTATATAGAAGCTATTACCCTGATGCAAACTTCTGCCCAAGGGGTCACTCCCGGTGAAGGGATCTCGGCCCTTGCCTCGTCGAATGAGGTGCAGGATATTCCAACTGAATATCACTTATGCAAAACAAAAGGAAACGTCTTTGTAATAACTCCTTTTAAAATTTGTTCTAACAACATCAAATATAGGTTTGTTTTATCCTTGCATTAATAAGAATCAATGCAGTCCCCTCAATCAATCACACCAGAAAAGAACGAAAAATAAAATGTACGTATATGCCATCCGCATTCGTCACTGGGTCCTGTCATCACCCGTTAGGCTACTTAACTAACGACAGAGTGGGGGCTGGACTAGCGCGGGTGTAAAACATATACAACATCTAATGGTATATAGACTAATATACAATAATCGCTCCAGGAGTGATAATATGCAACATTACAGAAAAGTAATAAGTATCACAGAACAATACAAATAATCTGGGATCCCCGGGTTTCACAGAGCCGCTGCTGAAACCTGACGTTCCCCTGGTCGTGTAGATAGCCTGTGCAATGAAAACTAGACCCCTACGGGTGCGGCAAGTTACCCGCCAAAACCTGAAACGAGGTAGTCCCCCACATCATAGTGAATGGAACACCCGGCACTTCACGGAATCCAGTAAATTGAGCACCCCTCCTTGAGTCAAACTGTACCCCCTACGAGTGCGGCGAATAGTCTGCCAATTCTAGAGTGAGGTCCCTTTGCCTCTCAAAGCCATGAGATACAGACCCGTTGCTCTCCAGAACCCGGCTATCCGTGCACTCCTCCGCGGGATAAACCTAGTACAGAAATAAAAATATGTACAACGGGTACATCAACCTCAACTCGGTCGTGCCCCAAAAGAATATTATACAACAGGCAGTGACGGCAATCCACAAATTGGACGCTCGCCCCGCAATATCAAATGTACAAATAAATCCAAACAGCACTATCATTGCACCCTGCTATCCACCACGACAAATCCGCAACATCACAGCACAACACAGAACATCAACGCGGATGTCACGTTCGCAAACCCGTTTAAAAGAACTATAGCAATTAGACGCGGTTTACCGATCAAATGACATTCCCGGTCGGAGATATAAAGTAAGTACTGTAAACTAACACGTTTAAATTTCGATCGACAAAATTTCCTGAAGTGGGCCCCACGAACATCTGTTGTACAATAACAAAATATGGGACCAAAAGAAATATACCAAAAACCACAATTCCCTGTAGAGAAGCCCCTGTACAATTTTGGTGCACTGTTCCTACTAAACCGCCGCGGATGCGCGGTCAAACCCTAGGTTTGACCACGAATCTGCGGTGGTTAAGTGGGATCACCTGACCAAATTTGTACGAATTACTTAAAAAAGCCTGCTTGTTTTTCTGTGACATGCAAAATAATTTTTAGAGCAGTTTAAAAATCAACAGAAACCTTTTGTACAGAAAAATGTAGTTTCGGAAATTCCGTTCGATCGATCTTTTAAACGCGTTAGCACAAATTAGTAAGCTTAATGGTGAGGCTCTGATACCACTGTAAGTCCACGGTAGCGCCCCGGCAGTCTAACAGACGCCAATATGTGGAACAAAACTTTTACGACTGGCGCTATCGCGTACTATAACCCGGATCTGCCATTAAAGCTAAACTAACATATTATAAAGAGGGTAGAATTGTTATACCGAACGATCCGAGTCCTTCGGTCTTTAACCATCATCCCACGCTTTGTTGCGGCGGTTTCGATCTTCTGAAACTCCAGTCTCGTCGTCCGGGTGGCACTACGTCGACGGATCTTTAAACGGGCTCCCGCCTCTGAATCGAGGTACCTCGGTCGTCAAGTTTGCTAAAAGAGATGACCAAGATGAAGTAGAGAATGAGTAGAACACTTTGACTCGTTACGTCCAAAACTATGGACGAACGGTTATGGAAGTTGCCTTTTGGATCGATATGAAATGAGAATTGTAGTATACTAATTTCCATGAACCAAAATCCTTAATCTTTTCGAATGAAATCTCTATCTTTTCCCACAAGAGGGGGCCGGCCATATATAGGAGAGGGAGAGTGAGTGTAGGAGAGGGGAGGGTGAGTGTAAGCAAAAGGTCAAGAAGAAAATATCTCAAGCACTAAAAGAAAAGGATGACTCAAATGAACACCTAGTATGAACACACTAAATGAATCATTAAAGCACCATTAAAGAACAAATGAGTCACAAGCCTAATCACCACTTCTAGAACCTTCTAGAAGCATGACTCACCCTCAAGACGAAAAGACAAATCCGTATTTAACCGAATGTTAAATACGGGTGATAGAAAACTGGAAGCTGGCAACTTCCAAATGTGATCCTGAAACGAATTTCAGGATAACCCCTGTAACGTTTCCAAAATAATAAAATATTATTTTCGGGAATTTTTATAATTTAATATTATTTTAATGAATATTTTAATATTCCGGTATAATTAAATACAAATAAATGGGGAAAAAATTTGGAAAATTATGGAAAATTCTAAAATAGGGTATTTTATGGAATTACGCCCTTTTAAAGTTTTTAAGACTAGTTATATGCTAATTTAGTGTTAATCGCGATTAAAAATCGCTAATTGGATTTTTAGCTTTTTTTGCAAAAATATGCACATATCATTTTCCACACTTGTTATACTTGTGTTACATTTCTCTTGCCATGGTTGTTCTTTTGGGTTCACTATTGGAGTGAGAAGGAAAAGAAAAAAAAAAGAAAAGAAACGTATGATGATGAGAAAGAAAGAGACCAAGTCAACCCTCACTTTATGAACCATACTCCCATCATTTTCCCCTTCTCATTCTCTCTCCTCTCCTCCTTGAGCTGCTGCTGCCCCTCTCCCTCTCTCTTACTCTTCAAAAAAAACCTAGATCCACAATGGAATCAACCCCAAAACCCTATTACCATTTCACAAAAGATGTTCCCGAGCTCACTAGCTACACATTGAACCTAGCAAGATTGGATTTGGAGGACTTTCAGCAACTCAAGAATTTTCTTGAGTTGCCAAAGGAGGTAAATTCTAGACCTATTAGGGTAGTAATTCATTTCTTGTGCATCAATTCTGGTTTCATGTCGATATGGTGTCGTTTTGAGGACTTTTGAGAATTCTAGTTAGGGTTTAGGGTTAGACCTGAAATCAAAGTGAAATTGAGGCTTGTTATGCCCTTAGAACCCCTATGGTGATGTGTTATTGGATCAAACTAGAGACTAGAACACAGAATACGGATTTGTGAGACGATGTCGGGGGAAAAACTGTGAATCTGTGATCGTATTTAGGAATCTGCTATCACTCCGAGACCCCAAAAATAAAACTGAGTTGACAGTGAGATGTGCAGGCACCATGGAACCACCAAACCAAACCCTAGCCCCCAAATCCAAAGTGAGGCCGCCAATTTATTCCTTCTGGCCGCAAATTGCAGCCAGAGCAGGAGGGAATTGCCTCGATTTTTGTGCATGGCCCTATTTCCTATATTCTTGACCCTGGGTATGTCTAGTTTTGACTGATTCCAGTTAGGGTAAAATCTGGGATGATTTTCCTATATTGGTGCATGGTTTATGACTTGTTTTAGCATGGATTTTGGTATTTGGTGTTTCGTTCCTGTCGTGTGGCATTTGGACGTCAACGACAAGTGGATATTGAACGTGTTTACATGCGAGACGATAGGTTTTTACCTATGTACGTAGCGTGTGCTATTTTGGTTTCCGATGTGATTTTCATGTGCTTTTGCGTTGTGATATACTTGTAGGTACCCTACGTGATGTTGAGGCATGGAAGATGAAGATAGCGACATCGGCATTGGCACACGAGAAGCAAGGTGAGTAGATTTATATCTACGGGGAGAAGTCGGGTGGATGGCGTATAGCACCCCCGCAGTCCATGGTGATGTATACGAATACGTATACACACATATAATTATTATGTGTTGTTGGTATTATTGATGGTAATAATGGATTATTGATGATAAGAATGTAATTGGTTTAGTATAGTGCGAAACTCTAGAGTAGGGTTTGCACACCCACACATACACACACACATATACTTGCATGTATTCTTACATTTATCTATGCGTATTTGGAGGTGTATATCTATACATGGGTATGGAACTATGTGTTCATATACGGGATTGAGATGAGTTAATGAGTTTGACTTGAGGTCGTGAGATTCGGCGATATGACAGAGTTTGTATTTGAGATGCGACATGGTGGTTTTGGCGGGCCTTTGTGCATGTGTTTTACCCCGCATGCATATTTATATAGATGGTGTCGATGGTACTAGACTTAGATTTGTACCCTAGATTATGTGTTATGATGGTAGTGATACCTGATATGTGGTGAGATGAATGTGATATTGACCCGTACCCAGCTATTGGGATGCCGTACGACGATTTACCGTACGAGCTTTACATTGATGTTAGATCCGCACTCATGACTCGAGGATGTTATATGATATACTGTATCGTACGAGATACTTTTGAGGCGAGATCACCGACTATATATATAAATATATATATCGACTCAGATTTAGGTGGTTTCCATACCCCTGCCGATTGAACTTGATAGTTGGGCCCGTAGTTCGCATAGTAGGCGTTAGGCTAGACTGAGTCATACCTATTTCAAAACTGATGAATCGGGGATATTTTAAAGATAGACAAAACGGATTCTACGGATATTTTCAAAAACGACACATCTTTTCTTAAAACATCATAGCCCTTACTTTACCAAAAAGCCCGGTTCGTCTTATTTCAAAAGGCAAGGCTGCATGATATATTTATTGAGGCAGGTTCTCTAATGTTGCGTTGATTATTCGATTCCGCATATTCATACTATTTGCATTGCATCGCTTGTATTGTTGATATATTTCAGTCATGCTGCTAGGACACCAGCACCATTATCGATCATGCGTATGTTCCACGTAAACTTGGTTGCCGGCTCACACACTTCATCATCGATAATTGCCATGTCACTACACTGTAGTACTGTTGCATTCAGTGTATGTTGCTTACATTTCTTTACATGTCGCATACGTCATGCTTTCTGATTATACGCATTGAGATATGTTGTTTCCATGATATTTCTGGTTTTCGGGAACCGTGGGTGTTTCAAAAAGAGAATATGTAATTGTTTTAAAACCCGGTTACCCTTGATATGATATTTCAGTGCGTCCACCTTGTGTTTTCTCGGTGCTGAGAGCGACATGTGAAACCCGATTCGAGGAGGCGGATGAGGCCGATTACGGGTACATGGTGGACCCGGTATGGTTCCCCGGGGCAAGAAATGTTTTTCATGGAGTAGACGATGAGCCTGGCAGGGCCGCGAGTACCTACCGGTGATTGGTTGGACCTGGCGGTTATCCGGAGGATACTGACCAGAGTCGATAGATGGATATGGGCGTACTGCCGGGGCCGAGGGCCGATACCGCAGACAGAGCCCGTGGGCCGATCCGGACTGACGGAGCCCGATATATGAGGATTTACGTGCCGATGCTGGGCACAGTTTTCATGATGTTTTTGAGTGTCGATGCTGGGCACTCCGGTTCTATGATTTTGACGTGTCGCGAGGGACACAGATGGTTTATATCCTCATATTATTCCCATGCACATGCTTTATGATATTTGCATGCATGATGGTTACTGTCATTGGGTGACGAGTGGATGGGATCCACGTATATGCAGATTTGATTACATTGATCATACCTCACATTCATGATATGCTATTACCTGAGGCAATAGCACGGGCACTTGGCACTACACTCATGTATAGAGATTACATTGCCAATTTAGCATGCTTCAGCTTTATTCATATTGAGGTTTATTTTTATCTGATCGTATTGACCTAGGATGGGTCATGCATTCGATCTCTGCCTGTAGATATTTTCTATTCACGAGTTGGCAACTCACCCCCGTTGTGCCACAGTTCTTGTAGGTGTTGCCGTACGGATTCCATAGCGGCATTTCTGGCACACTGCTTCCTTATGGGTGACTTGCTTGGGTAGGTGGGTTCTTTTGTATCAGAACCGCCATTGTTCATGTATTATTCATTATATCTAGAATTCCATCAACCAAAACTTGTATATTGTTTCAGACTTAGAAAACAGTGTTGTATTATTTCGACCTTAGAGTCGCGCTTGTAGTATTACGGTTTTCTGGCTGTTTTGAGTTCTTTTTGGGTTTTGATCCTTGCCCTTTGGCGTTGTATATTATTATTGCTTGCGTGGTTGTGACCGTCGTTTGATGAAGAGCTAGCTCCCGCTTGGGGATGCTTTTTATCATTTCATATATATTATTCTTGTTGTACCCCGTTCGGGGCCAGTTTTTACGAAGGAAACTCTGCCGAAATTTTCAGGAAAGGTTACTCATTTTAAAAATACATATTCGTCTTAGTTATTTAAAAACTTGGATTTTCGAAACACGATTTCTTTACTTCTTAAAACCAGTTTTCCTTATTTACTCTTTAAATGGTTTTAGATTTCTGGGCTTTTTGTTTACTTGGATCAGATGGGGTCCTATAGACTTCATATGGTTCAAGGGCCAGTCACGTGCTCTTTCGGGTCGTGACAAAGTTGGTATCAGAGCGCTAGGTTGACCTTGGTTCGAGTCTAAGTTTGACTATGTGGAGCCTAGGGCGTTAAATATATACGGAACTTAGGCTTGACCTTACGGAACTTAGACTTAGTCGAGGGGGTATTAGACCCGAACTTTCGCCGTGTAGGATGACCCTTGGTTGATGGAATAGGTGACTAAAGTAGAGTGACGTACCGTGGGTATGTTCCGCGGCATACTTACGACACGCCTCTCCGCTTAAGAAACCTTAGGTTGTACATTTCCTTGCACCGTATTATATTCCTTCCTATGATCTATCCTCATCGATTCTGGTTATGGTTTTGCTGCCACGATTGCACGGGCAGAGTGAGCTACGGCTCGAGTTGCGTCAGCATGAGCTCGTCGGTGACGAGGACTGACCAGGGCGTGATTCCCGAGGCATATGATTGCATTTTAAGGAGTCGTCTTATTGTGTTTTCGCGACATGAGCGTTGGATTGATCGCTTTTACGAGATTTCCGGATGTGCTGATCGGCACCAGAGGATTGAGCCACTGATAGAGGCCAGCCAGGATGTGATGACCGTTGATATTATCGCTTATCCAGGGTGATTGAGGCACTGTTTAGCGTATAGACGAATGAGCCAGTCGTTGCTGCTAATGATGAGATATCGCCCATATGATTGGAGCTACTGAAGCATGAGCATATTCTTAGAGATATGATAGTGAGTCGCTAGTCACCAAGGATTAATGACTAGGACATATGATTCGTTCGCTTACCCCGATGCGAGGTCATCAGATAGATTGATTCCAGCTAGAGGCGACTTCACGCAGATTCATTGAGAGTCGATTGAGACGATAGAATGTCAAGAACCCATTTTCCAAGTTTAAAGTATTCGGAAAGACATGCAAGCGATTCTATGGACCCTCTAGAAGAATGAAACCCTAACTCGACATAATGACCGTGTGAAAGCCTTTGAACCTTAGGGTTTACGGCAGTTCCGCGGCGCCATTTGTGAGGCTTGGGTTTGCCCTTCTACGGCTGGACCACCGATGCTGTGGTATGTACTCGATACTATTAAACTGTATCCGAGATGTTGAGCTCTTGGTGGATTGTGAGGTTCTGACGAGTCGATCAGATGGTTCGACATCTTTCGGATATCGTGTGATGGGACACTGCTTGGGACACTCCAGATACGAGCATAGCCGTTGGAGCGCAGTCTATGTAGCCACGATGAGATGAGTCTGAATCAGTTGACATTGAAGCAGAGTGGAGTAATGAGTTCGCATGAGATTTCGACGAGATGACGTTCCACTCCGCTGACATCAGAGATGCGATACGTACGCTGAGGACGTGATCAGCTAGATATCTCCTACTGAGTGACGAAGATACCGAGTTCATGATTTCGAGTCCGTGTTAGAGACTTCGGAGGGACCGTAGCCGAGGACATTGCAGTGCGCAGATAGAGACGCGATGTCGAAATGGTCGATGATACAGACAAGCGGGACAAAAAGTTCGTGCGAGATGCAGACGAGCTGGTGCTACACCCCGTTAAGATTAAAGGTCGGATATGCATACAGAGGCACAGCGATGCGACCAGCTTCCGAGGAGATGTTGTACTAAGGGCGCAGACGTCCAGAGAGCGAGGAAAGATTATGCCAGAGTACCAGCCCTGTACAGTTTGGCCTAGGCAAAATCAGAAGAGACCATGAGCAGGGATTCCTTCCAATACACTGCTGCAATAAGATTTGCACCAGGAGCAGATGCGTGATGTGCATTCAGAGGACCCGAGGTCGGCGCCAGAGATGTGCTGCGTTACGAGCGGTCGTGAGGATTGACCGAGTGATGACTTGAAAAGTGCCAGAACGGGATCGTTCCTGTCAGCACACCTGAGCGGTCCGATGAGCCGATGGATTGCGAGATTGGTAATCTACATGAAAGATCAGGAACCAGAGGCAGAGGACGCCAGCCGCGAGCAAGAGGCAAGTAGATATCTTGCGCCGCTAGTATCGGATGTACCGGTACCTTCTCGACCATGAAGAAGGGTATACCGACGACAGTATTTATGATTTATGATTTATGATTTTGTGATTTGACTATCACGTATCCGTCACTTTGGATTTCGGTATTGTGGGCGATCTATTCGCATGATTTGGTTTTGATGGCTGAGTTCTATGATATCTGATTTTGTGCACCATGGTTGCACCTACTGGGTATTTTTACCTTGCGCGTAGTTTTCATGTACTTTTAGTGATTTGATTTGAGTTGTGCACGCTGATGCACACGGTTGTGAGCTTTCCCATACACTTGATTTTGATTGAGCCGCATTATATCGTCGGTTTTGACCCTGATATTTATGATTCTTGCACTCCGTGCTTTCGACTGGACTTACGCATGTTCGACGTTTGCTATTGGATTTCATTCGTGCACAATGGATGCACCGATTTGGATTTTCGCGCATATTGGGCGCATGTTTTGAGATACGATTTTGGTGCACACCCGATGCACTAAATCGAGATTCTTCGTGCATGTCAGATGCACCGGATTTTTGGCTGTCAGGCACACACGTTGCCTATGACAGATGCTTCGTGCACACCTGTTGCACCTAGATGTTGTTTTGTGCACCTGTATGGCACATATATGAATTTTGATTTCCGTGGGCACCAGACGCACAGGGTGGTGTTATGTGCATTTTTGGGATTTATTCCTTTTGGAGCAGTACATTTTTATGATATTGGATATTTGTTTTCATACTGAGAAGGACTAGTCAGAGGACAGTACCTGGATATATTTTGCATGCATTGATAGTTCGAAGGGATTTCCAAAGAGCGAGCTATGGTCTCGATATATATATACCTACGTGTCCGATATGACACGAAACATTTAAAAACAAGGAAACCCTTCTAAATTGTTTTCAAAACGGCGGAACGTACCTATTAAACAAAGGATATATATATATATATACGTATATAGTTATTTTCTTATGAAAAACGTCCGCCGCTGTGCAGTGTTACGCGCATCGCACAGCGACTTAAAAAGATTTGGCATGTATTTACATCAGCTATTTACATGTATGGATTGGATGTCTACAGGTATAGTTCTGATCTATATCATATTGGTTTTGTATTGGGTTTGCCATTTGTGTCTTTACCATGACTCCGATGATTGCGGGATGCTTGATGGAGTGTTGCTTTTGAGGTATCTGCTCAGTGCTCATGCGCTTGCATTGCGCTAGGTTACGTTATATGTATTGCTGATTTCGGAGCCCCGATGACTTGGAATTTGTATAGAAATATTTTAGTATTTGGGGGTTTAAATTTAAATTCAGCGACCGAATTTCTTTAAAGGGGGTAGATTGTAACATTTCCAAAATAATAAAATATTATTTTCGGGAATTTTTATAATTTAATATTATTTTAATGAATATTTTAATATTCCGGTATAATTAAATACAAATAAATGGGGGGAAATTTTGGAAAATTTTGGAAAATTCTAAAATAGGGTATTTTATGGAATTATGCCATTTTAAAGTTTTTAAGACTAGTTATATGCTAATTTAGTGTTAATCGCGATTAAAAATCGCTAATTGGATTTTTAGCTTTTTGTGCAAAAATGTGCACTTATCATTTTCCACACTTGTTACACTTGTGTTACATTTCTCTTGCCATGGTTGTTCTTTTGGGTTCACTATTGGAGTGAGAAGGAAAAGAAAAAAGAAAAGAAAAGAAAAGTATGATGATGAGAAAGAAAGAGACCAAGTCAACCCTCACTTTATGAACCATACTCCCATCATTTTCCCCTTCTCATTCTCTCTCCTCTCCTCCTTGAGCTGCTGCTGCCCCTCTCCCTCTCTCTCCCTCTTCACAAAAAACCTAGATCCACAATGGAATCAACCCCAAAACCCTATTCCCATTTCACAAAAGATATTCCCGAGCTTACTAGCTACACATTGAACCTAGCAAGATTGGATTTGGAGGACTTTGAGCAACTCAAGAATTTTCTTGAGTTGCCAAAGGAGGTAATTCTGGACCTATTAGGGTAGTAATTCATTTCTTGTGCATCAATTCTCGTTTCATGTCGATATGGTGTCGTTTTGACGACTTTTGAGAATTCTAGTTAGGGTTCAGGGTTAGACCTGAAATCAAAGTGAAATTGAGGCTTGTTGTGCCCTTAGAACCCCTGTGGTGATGTGTTATTGGATCAAACTAGAGACTAGAACACAGAATACGGATTTATGAGACGATGTCGGGGGAAAAACTGTGAATCTGTGATCGTATTTAGGAATCTGCTATCACCCCGAGACCCCAAAAATAAAACTGAGTTGACAGTGAGATGTGCAGGCACCATGGAACCACCACACGAAACCCTAGCCCCCAACTCCAAAGTGAGGCCGCCAATTTATTCCTTCTGGCCGCAAATTGCGGCCAGAGCAGGAGGGAATTGCCTCGATTTTTGTGCATGGCCCTATTTCCTATATTCTTGACCCTGGGTATGTCTAGTTTTGACTGATTCCAGTTAGGGTAAAATATGGGTTGATTTTCCTATGTTTGTGCATGGTTTATGACTTGTTTTAGCATGGATTTTGGTATTTGGTGTTTCGTTCCTGTCGTGTGGCGTTTGGACGTCAACGACAAGTGAATATTGAACGTGTTTACATGCGAGACGATATGTTTTTACCTATGTGAGTAGTGTGTCCTATTTTGGTTTCCGATGTGATTTTCATGTAGCGTTGTGATATACTTGTAGGTACTCTACGTGATGTTGAGGCAAAGAAGATGAAGATAGCGACATCGGTATTGGCACACGAGAAGCAAGGTGGGTAGATTTATATCTACGGGGAGAAGTTGGGTGGATGGCGTATAGCACCCCCGTAGTCCGTGGTGATATATACGAATACGTATACACACATATAATTATTATGTGTTGTTAGGATTATTGATGATAATAATGGATTATTGATGATAAGAATGTAATTGGTTTAGTATAGTGCGAAACCCTAGAGTAGGGTTTACACACCCACACATACACATACACATATACTTGCATGCATTCTTACATTTATCTGTGCGTATTTGGAGGTGTATATCTGTAAGTGCACGGCGGCGCCCCGGCCGTCAATCCGACGGCCAAATGCGGAAGCGGTGATAAACTTTAATTTTGCAAACTAGCAAACCGGCACCACCGCGCACTAAAACCCGGATCGAACCATTAACTAGTCCTAGCTAACTACAAGATAGGGAATAGAGATATACCGACTGATCCGAGTCCTCCGGTCTTCTCGTCGTCGTCCCGATCTCCCGCGGAATGCCTGTCTCCACCTCGTCGCCGGAAGTGCACCACATCGCCTACATCTTTTACGGGCTCCCACCTCAATGCCGAGGCAACTCGGGCACGAAGCTGGCTAGTCGACGTGCCTAAGGTTTGCTGTAGAATATGTAGTGCGCAAGTCTCATTTGGGGTTATAGGAATTGCCTTTGGTGGAGGTATGAACCATGGAGTTTTTCTTGGGAATTTTTGGTGAGGAAAATTGATATGATATCAACAAAGAACCACACCTAAAAATTGGGCAGCCCCCCTTTCTAACTTGGCCGGCCATGTATCTTGAATGGAGAGAATGAGAGAGGGAGTGAAGTTATGAGAGAGAGAGCCAACCAATCAAGCAAGAGAGAGAAAAGGGTGATGATAACAAACAATGATCACAAAGCAAACCCTCACTCCACCAACCAATCAACAACCATGATGATCCAAAAGTCAAGCCATGATCAACTCAAGAAAGTCAAGGTATGGTGCAATAATCATGATGTCACAAAGTGCAAAGACCCCCCTCCTCAAATGCTTATTTGCACAAATGCAAATAAGCCCTCCTCCACCAATCTTCGGCCAATGAACGATACAAAGAAATATGGCCGAAACGGAAAGCAAACTGGCAACTCCAGAAAACTGGTCCTGTAATAAATTACAGGAAAACCCCGATACTGTGTATACACACCCGCATCTGTATTCCGACCGGAATACAAATGCAATGAGACAAAGTCTACACTGTACTATACTAGGATCCGGCCAAAGCCGGCTAGTAATATCCGTTCGATCCTGATCCGTGCAATACCGCACGTATCTGATCGAACCCTGCCATATATCCATACGGCCTATAATACAAACTGTCCGATCCTGATCCATTCAATACCGCACGTATCTGATTGGACCTTGCCATATCTCCATACGGCCTCTACAGCTTTTCGCCCGAAGCTTGAGTAACTGAATGTGGGGGACTCTAAAGACTCATTAACACCTTGGTTGTGGATTTAACCACTAGCACGTTAGAGGTATAAGCCAATACATAACGGGCTACCAGGTATTGACCAAAAAGGGACGTCTGTGAGCGAACTCAGCCTGACACCCTACTGAGCCTGTCAGTGACAATATCCTTACAGTCCGGTCCGTTCGTCTATGAGCATCGCATGGCGGGCCTAGGGGGTTGGTAAAAGTCAGACCCCCAAAAGCGGTACAAGTCGTGTCGGAGCGTAGCCCAGAACACCCTGAGATACCACTAGAATACCTACCAGTAAATCTCCTTGCCTCGGCCGAGGGCTTCGTGTAATGGCTCTCCTAGACACAGCGCGACCTCACCCCCAATACCGGGAGAGATGAACCCCTGAAGATACGCTCACTGCCTCCATGTGGCTCGGGACTGTACCCAACTAAAACCTGTTTGCAAGACTCCTTTGAGCCGTGGTAGGGTAGTAATCAAAGTACAGTTGGAACTCACACGAAACAAATGACGATCCCCAGGTCGATGAACTAACCTGTACACATGTCACCAGGGAACTGCCATTTGACGTCGGGTATATGACCAACTAGCATGTTCCCGGCGAGTCCTGTCCGGTGTACTCATAACCCAATGAGCACCTGTATACATCTTAGGTGATCTAACTGACACCAATAGCTTGTGAGACCGGCCACCGCCCCTCGTCGGGGTCTCGACTGTATACACTAGTCTACTCTGGAGAATCGATGCCCTGTCTCGAAACTCTCACGACTAGGGACCTTTTAAGGATATGCTTATAGACCCCCAGCTCCCACTTATATGATCGCCCTCATACTGCTGGTGGTCAAGCAAAAATCCTAGGGGCTCTATCAACGTGTAATAGCGACGTGTCAGGTCACCTAAAACAGTACACGATGATAAAGATAAACCAGATAGCATACTATCATCTCGAGTAAGACTGTCCTAGCGGGATAGGTCCTCCCTCAATCATTGCAATCACGTGCCTGTGATCCAATAATTGACTCTGAGGGCACTATCTCCAACAATCTCCCACTTGCACTCAAGGCTAATTATTGCGATGTCGCATACTCACAGCCCGTGTGATACCGAACACCCAACTCTTCTACCAGTCAGTCTCACAAAGCTCGTTTGCGAAACTATTGCGTTCGAGGAATAGCCTCAGTGAGTGGATCCGCCTTGATGTTACTTTCTATGTCTCTCTATATCTCATGTTCGCGGAGAAAGCCATCTCCCGAAATGAGCAATACCTGTCTTAGAATATGTCTGGATGTCTGATGGGACCTAGCTCATAAATGAACTCCAAATCCAAACTTCTTAGACTGTATCGTCAACTGAACTTAATCAGTATCCTGCGCCATGCCTCCCTCAGTATTGCCTTGGACCACCTGTCCAAAATACCGCCCCTCGTCAGAAGGAAAACTATAACTCTGACAACCTCCCTGTCGTCCAGGTCACCTTGGAAGCCTGGAATGATAACTGTCTCCCGAATGAGGCTATCGTTATCATATCCCTAGAACATTCACTTATGTTCTAGAACTGCTTCCGACTGTTTCTCCAGGATTGGATTAATGTCAACTTATTGCATCTAGTGCAAGAACAACATCTAGTGTGGTACTTGACATCTCTTGATTGACTCAATTGCCTAAGCAAGTGATCTGCCAATCATGCACATCCCTCTCCCCTTTAGTCTGTAAGACAGCTTTAGAGAGGGTGACTCCATCACCTGCAGGTACACTACCGTGCCAGGAGTCGTCCATTCTAAATACTCTTAGAATGCTGTCTAAGTACCCTTAATTGGGAAACCACCCAAATCTAGATCTAAAACCATAGATCTAGTAACCAGTATGTCTGATATAATATCCAAGTCGCATGTGGAGAAACCACTGTGTGACGACCAAAGTATAACCGATCGTAGTATAGGAGTTTCCTTTCCTACTCTGTGTATGCCATCCAAATACCATGACATCACACCTTACTACCTTCTTAACATATCCATCCCCTATTCTGATGAAATCAAACCTATGACTGTCACATCAGAAATGGATGATCTATCTCTGCTATATCTGCTTTAGTCTATAAATAGACATAAGCCACCTGTCCACCAATGCTTCCGCTGCTCCCACTGACTACGACAACCCTCTGGCAGAGTCATATAAACGTACACTTCTAAAGCAAGTTTAGAACGACGCTATACTCATCCTCCTGCCGGGTCTCACAGTCTGGAACAACAGCAATGGCAAGTGTGGGTAAACAAGAACTTCCCTGTCACCGTCCTTGAGGCTACCGGAGTACCTCTCGGGTGCCTGAAGTTACCCACTTTATCTGCGGAGTGGTCAATGGAATGTCAAACCAGATTGAATCTTTAGGTTCCTATCAAATCTTCAGTAATCGTTTGTGGTTCTGGAATCACTTCCAGTTCTACCATACTCCCACTGCTGTTTTCTGAAAAAATCCATTTTTATTAAAACTGTGGCGAGTTCAGAACAATATCACTATTGATCTTCCAGATGGTAGAAAGTCAACCCTCGTCATAGCCTGGGTCAACCCACAAACAGCCATTACAGAAACGTGCCTTGAGTTATCCAGAGTCTGGTTTTAAGCATAATCCGGACAACTCCCCGTACCTTAATATCGTTAAGATACGAACTGTTCTATATCCAATATAGAACCAGAGGCACTGATTTAATTGAACCAGATTCAAATCATGCAGCTGTCCCCAGTGCATGTCAACTAAATGGAAGGAGGCCTATCAGCGTCACTCAACTTAGGAATGCTTCCAATTATGAGTAACCTGAAAGAGAAGCAAGTTCTCTTAATCACTACTATCAACTGAATACCATTGACAAGTATCTACATCTTCGATCACTTCGAAGAATCCCGATACTTGCTATACCTGGTTCTCTACTCTATTCAAATACCTATAACTTCTCAAAATTCGGACCCTGTGTTTCCACGAAACACCTGTCTAAAAACTAGAGAAGTCATAAGTAAACCGAATATAGTACGAGGACCAACCCCTCTGTCCTGATGGACCCTGGACAACATACAATACTCTGTATAAGTCCCTTGAGTCTGATAACTCATTCACTGTGTGTCGTAGGTTGAAAACTGTACTTATGGTTGAGAAGAATTACACCGTTGTTCAATGCTCCTTACCTAACCATCCACTGATATAGGTAAATGTCATAGACATAATTTCAAAAAGGTATATCTCACTCTATGAAAATAGACGTACAGATATATCAATTTGAAATTGGTGCACAACAGCGGATATTCAAAACCAAATATTTTGCCGACCGGCAAACAGTCCAGGTGACTTCCTCAAATATCACCGATTACAACGAATCCCGATATAATGAGGATGATCACCTAATTCCCAATAACTTACTCCCACTCATCATCTGTAAAACCATACAGATGTGAGAATCGTACCTGGTAAATAAATACCCTGGAGTAAGGACTAATTGGGAAATCAGTTTTCTTTTAACAGTACACGGTGAAACTGAAACATCGAAATGTTTCGATAGGGTATCCCGGTATTCCTAGTAATGCCTCTTCCAGATTCACGACTGTAACCGTATAGTTCTTTGCCACCTCTCCAAATCCCTTCATATGTCTTTAGTCATTACCTTCTGCACACCCCTTTCGGCCAAAAGGTTTTCTTCCTTCCCTACCGTTCGGCACCAGCCTATGGTTTGGAAGAAAACTATCCAATAAGCATAATGGGTGTACTATCCCTATCCTAGGAACACTCGTAATGCGAGAGAAGGTGAAGATAAAAGACAACCGAATAAACCTTATTCCTATTTCTCCTGAACCAGAATCCATCCCCGAACTGGAACAAGTTCCTTTCGAGTTCGTATATAACCATACGATGGAGTATCCAATAAACTGTGGATCTTCGTAGTGATACGGAGTGTCCTGGAGAAATACAAAGGTGATGTGGGAGTGGTAACGAAAAATTTGGTATGGTCGTGAATATCAGTCGCAATTTACTTTGCCCTCTTACTAATCACTTGCTTTGTCTTAACTTAATACCTTCTGTACACCATCGTTAGGCTAATTGGTTTTTCTTCATTCCCTACCGGTCGGCACCAGCCTAAGGTTTGGAAGAAGACTATCCAATTTGCGTAATAGGTGTACTATCTCCTAAACCAAGGAGTACTCGCAACCTGAGAGAAGGTAAAAGGAAAAGACAACTGAATAGTCCTATCCGTTTTCTCCAGAACCTGAAACCATCCTCGAATAAATCCCTTCGAGTTCGTATATAACCATACGATGGTTTTGTCCAATGGAAGTGGACGTTCGTAGTAATACGGGGTGTCCTGGAGAAAAAGGGTAAAAGTAGGAGTGGCAATGAGGTTTGCAACCCTGACAATCCAAAATCCAGTGTTTAAGAAGGTTCGGTCAATTTTGGTTACTGAGTCATAGTCTTAGGGTCGGGTCAATGGTCCCTGCCAAAGAGAGAGAGAAAAGAAACACTCAGCATGCACTCTAACCTAGATCAGAATGGTTACCAATTTATCTAATCTGGAAACCTCCCACTGTACCGTCAAATTCTCCTCCAAACCTAAAAGAAGAATTAGTCGGGATCACCCGAGGAGTAAACCAACTCATCAGTGGGAATCGGGATCCAACTATCACCGCATGATAACGTGACGGAATCCGCTCACGGTATCACACTCCAGAAGGTATGCGCATATCTGGCAAGTTTCAGTTCTTTTGAAACTCCCGATGTGATTTTTACCCCATGCTCTTATGACCTTGGCGTGAGGTCAAAATATCATAAGTCACATTTCAAGTTCTACCCATCATTATCCAGGTTAATTTGAATCCACCCGTACATACCCTTGACGTAGGCCAAAATAGTAGTACGACTGTCCCAAACCAACGCATCTATCTATGCAACAGATAAATATCCGGCAGCTACCAAACACTATGCCTTGGCGTGAGGTCAAAATACATAGCTTGAATACTACCGAATATTTAACTGAAATGATGGAGGGCTACGAATGGTTTCTGGCGAAAACCTTTAACGTAATGAACTTGATATCGTTGAAGGAACTGATAGCTTTAAAAAAATATAGTGACGAAAACCTTTGCTAAAGAGGTCACTCCCGGTGAAGGGATCTCGGCTCTTTCCCCGTAGAATGAGGTGCAGGATATTCCAACTGAATACCACGATGCAAAGCAAAAGTAATCGGCTATAGTGAAGTTATTGCCCTGACGCAAAATTCTGTCCAAGGGGTCACTCCCGGTGAAGGGATCTCGGCCCTTGCCTCGTCGACTGAGGAGCAGGATATTCCAACTGAATACCACGATGCAAGACAAAAGTGAACGTCCTTGCAATAACAGCTTTTTGAAAAGTGTTCCAACAACATCAGATTAGGTTTGTTTTTAACTTGCATTGATCCGAATCAACGCAGTCCCATCAATTGATCACACCATAAAGAACGAAAATAATATGACGTACGTATATGCCATCCGCATTCGCCACTGGGTCCCGTCATTACCCGTTAGGTTAGCTAACTAACGACAGAGCGGGGACTGGACTAGCGCGGATGCAAAACATATACAACATCTACTAATATATATACCAATATATTATACTTCGCTCAAGGCGTGAATAAAATGCAACATCACAGAAATGTACAGCATCACAGAAACAATACAGATATCTGGGATCCCCGGGTTTCACAGAGCCGCTGAAACCCGATGTTCCCCTGGTCGTGTGGATAGCCTGTGCAATGAAATCCTAGACCCCTACGGGCGCGGCAAGTCACCCGCCAAAACCTGAAGCGAGGCAGCCCCCTTCAGCTCCGTGAATGGACCACCCAGCACTTCACGGAATCCGATAACTTGGGCACCCCTCCTGGGTCAACCTGTACCCCCTACGAGTGCGGCGAATAGCCCGCCAATCCTAGAGTGAAGCCCCCTCCGTCTCAATGCCATGAGATGCGGGCTTGTTGCCCTCTAGAACCCGGCTATCCGTGCACCCCTCCGCGGGGTAATCCTAGTACAGAAAGTAAAATATACATACACCGGGTACACCGACCGCAACCTGGTCGTGCCCCAAAATAATAATACAAACAGGCAGTGACGGCAGTCCACATGTCGGACGCTCGCCCGCAATATCAAATATACATAATACAACAAAACACTGTACTAGCATTGCATCCAGGCTATCCCCCACGACCGATCCGCAAAACACAGAACATCAACGTGAAAGTCACGTTCGCAAATCCGTCTAACCGGGCTATAGCAGTTAGACAGGATTTACCGATCAAGTGACATTCACGGTCGCAGATATAATGTAAATACTGTGAAATAATGTGTTTAAAATATCCGATCGATCAAATTTTATCAAGTGGGCCCCCAAGTACTACTGTAGTACATCAAGAAATTCTGGACCCAAAATTAATATTCTAAAACCCTTATTTTCAACCCAGAAAGCGACTGCAGAAATTTGATACAGCAAGGACATTATTGTGCGGCGGAACCGCGGCCCAAAGGGGGGTTTGGCCGCGGTTCCGCGCTTTAGTGGTCGAGTTACTGTGTCGAATTTCTACAGTGTGCTTATAATTTCCAGTACATCACTATTTTACAACCTGAAAAATTTTTGGACACCAAAAAATTTCGACAGAAACTGATGCATGAGAAAACGGGGATTTTGGAATTTTTGATCGATCGGAAATGTAAACACATTACACAAAGCAAGACTAGGTTAATGGCGAGGCTCTGATACCACTGTAAGTGCACGGCGGCGCCCCGGCCGTCAATCCGACGGCCAAATGCGGAAGCGGTGATAAACTTTAATTTTGCAAACTAGCAAACCGGCACCACCGCGCACTAAAACCCGGATCGAACCATTGACTAGTCCTAGCTAACTACAAGATAGGGAATAGAGATATACCGACTGATCCGAGTCCTCCGGTCTTCTCGTCGTCGTCCCGATCTCCCGCGGAATGTCCTGTCTCCACCTCGTCGCCGGAAGTGCACCACATCGCCTACATCTTTTACGGGCTCCCACCTCAATGCCGAGGCAACTCGGGCACGAAGCTGGCTAGTCGACGTGCCTAAGGTTTGCTGTAGAATGTGTAGTGCGCAAGTCTCATTTGGGGTTGTAGGAATTGCCTTTGGTGGAGGTATGAACCATGGAGTTTTTCTTGGGAATTTTTGGTAAGGAAAATTGATATGATATCAACAAAGAACCACACCCAAAAATTGGGCAGCCCTCCTTTCTAACTTGGCCGGTCATGTATCTTGAATGGAGAGAATGAGAGAGGGAGTGAAGTTGTGAGAGAGAGAGCCAACCAATCAAGCAAGAGAGAGAAAAGGGTGATGATAACAAACAATGATCACAAAGCAAACCCTCACTCCACCAACCAATCAACAACCATGATGAGCCAAAAGTCAAGCCATGATCAACTCAAGAAAGTCAAGGTATGGTGCAATAATCATGATGTCACAAAGTGCAAAGACCTCCCTCCTCAAATGCTTATTTGCACAAATGCAAATAAGCCCTCCTCCACCAATCTTCGGCCAATGAACGATACAAAGAAATATGGCCGAAACGGAAAGCAAACTGGCAACTCCAGAAAACTGGTCCTGTAATAAATTACAGGAAAATCCCGATACTGTGTATACACACCCGCATCTGTATTCCGACAGGAATACAAATGCAATGAGACAAAGTCTACACTGTACTATACTAGGATCCGGCTTAAACCAAAGCCGGCTAGTAATATCCGTTCGATCCTGATCCGTGCAATACCGCACGTATCTGATCGAACCCTGCCATATATCCATACGGCCTATAGTACAAACTGTCCGATCCTGATCCATGCAATACCGCACGTATCTGATCGGACCTTGCCATATCTCCATACGGCCTCTACAGCTTTTCACCCGAAACTTGAGTAACTGAATGTGGGGGACTCTAAAGACTCATCAACACCTTGGTTGTGTCTTTAACCACTAGCACGTTAGAGGTATAAGCCAATACATAACGGGCTACCAGGTATTGACCAAAAAGGGACGTCTGTGAGCGAACTCAGCCTGACACCCTACTGAGCCTGTCAGTGACAATATCCGTACAGTCCGGTCCGTTCTTCTATGAGCATCGCATGGCGGGCCTAGGGGGTTGGTAAAAGTCAGACCCCCAAAAGCGGTACAAGTCGTGTCGGAGCGTAGCCCAGAACACCCTGAGATACTACTGGAATACCTACCAGTAAATCTCCTTGCCTCGGCCGAGGGCTTCGTGTAATGGCTCTCCTAGACATAGCGTGACCTCACCCCCAATACCGGGAGAGACGAACCCCTGAAGATACGCTCACTGCCTCCATGTGGCTCGGGACTGTACCCAACTAAAACCTGTTTGCACGACTCCTTTGAGCCGTGGTAGGGTAGTAATCAAAGTACAGTGGGAACTCACACGAGACAAATGACGATCCCCAGGTCGATGAACTAACCTGTACACATGTCACCAGGGAACTGCCATCTGACGTCTGGTATATGACCAACTAGCATGTTCCCGGCGAGTCCTGTCCGGTGTACTCATAACCAAATGAGCACCTGTATACATCTTAGGTGATCTAACTGACACCAATGGCTTGTGAGACCGGCCACCGCCCCTCGTCGGGGACTCGACTGTATACACTAGTCTACTCTGGAGAATCGATGCCCTGTCTCGAAACTCTCATGACTAGGGACCTTTTAAGGATATGCTTATAGACCCCCAGCTCCCACTTATATGATCGCCCTCATACTGCTGGTGGTCAAGCAAGAATCCTAGGGGCTCTATCAACATGTAATAGCGACGTGTCAGGTCACCTAAAACAGTACACGATGATAAAGATAAACCAGATAGCATACTATCATCTCGAGTAAGACTGTCCTAGCGGGATAGGTCCTCCCTCAATCATTGCAATCACGTGCCTGTGATCCAATAATTGACTCTGAGGGCACTATCTCCAACAATATCTACACATGGGTATGGGACTATGTGTTCATATACGGGATTGAGGTGAGTTGATAAGTTTGACTTGAGGTCGTGAGATTCGGCGATATGACAGAGTTTGTATTTGAGATGCGACATGGTGGTTTTGGCGGGCCTTTGGGCATGTGTTTTACCCCGCATGCATATTTATATAGATGGTGTCGATGGTACTAGACTTAGATTTGGATCCTAGATTATGTGTTATGATGGTAGTGATACCTGATATGTGGTTAGATGAATGTGATATTGACCCGTACCCAGCTATTGGGATGCCGTACGACGATTTACCGTACGAGCTTTACATTGATGTTAGATCCGCACTCATGACTCGAGGATGTTATATGATATACTGTATCGTACGAGATACTTTTGAGGCGAGATCACCGACTATATATATATATATATATATATATATATATCGACTCAGATTTAGGTGGTTTCCATACCCCTGCCGATTGAACTTGATAGTTGGGCCCGTAGTTCGCATAGTAGGCGTTAGGCTAGACTGAGTCATACCTATTTCAAAACTGATGAATCGGGGATATTTTCAAGATAGGCAAAAGGGATTCTACGGATGTTTTCAAAAATGACACATCTTTTCTTAAAACACCGTAGCCCTTACTTTACCGAAAAACCCGGTTCGTCTTATTTCAAAAGGCAAGGCTGCATGATATACTTATTGAGGCAGGTTCTCTACAGTTGCGTTGATTATTCGATTCCACATATTCATGCTATTTGCATTGCATCGCTTGTATTGTTGATATATTTCAGTCATGCTGCTAGGACACCAGCACCATTATCGATGATGCGTATGTTCCACGTACACTTGGTTGCCGGCTCACACACTTCATCATCGATAATTGCCATGTCACTACACTGTAGTACTGTTGCATTCAGTGTATGTTGCTTACATTTCTTTACATGTCGCATACGTCATGCTTTCTGATTATACGAATTGAGATATGTTGTTTCCATGATATTTCTGGTTTTCGGGAACCGTGGGTGTTTCAAAAAGAGAATATGTAATTGTTTTAAAACCCGGTTACCCTTGATATGATATTTCAGTGCGTCCACCATGTGTTTTCTCGGTGCTGAGAGCGACATGTGAAACCCGATTCGAGGAGGCGGATGAGGCCGATTGCGGGTACATGGTGGACCCGGTATGGTTCCCCGGGGCAAGAAATGTTTTTCGTGGAGTAGACGATGAGCCTGGCAGGGTGGCGAGTACCTACCGGTGATTGGTTGGACCTGGCGGTTATCCGGAGGATACTGACCAGAGTCGATAGATGGATATGGGCGTACTGCCGGGGCCGAGGGCCGATACCGCAGACAGAGCCCGTGGGCCGATCCAGACTGACGGAGCCCGATATATGAGGATTTACGTGCCGATGCTGGGCACAGTTTTCATGATGTTTTCGAGTGTCGATGCTGGGCACTCCGGTTCCATGATTTTGACGTGTCGCGAGGGACACAGATGGTTTATATCCTCATATTATTCCCATGCACATGCTTTATGATATTTGCATGCATGATGGTTACTGTCTTGGGTGACGAGTGGACGGTATCCACGTATATGCAGATTTGATTACATTGATCATACCTCACATTCATGATATGCTATTACCTGAGGCACTAGCACGGGCACTTGGCACTACACTCATGTATAGAGATTACATTGCCCGTTTAGCATGCTTCAGCTTTATTCATATTGAGGTTTGTTTTTATCTGATCGTATTGACCTAGGATGGGTCATGCATTCGATCTCTGCCTGTAGATATTTTTTATTCACGAGTTGGCAACTCACCCCCGTTGTGCCACAGTTCTTGCAGGTATTGCCGTACGGATTCCATAGCGGCATTTCTGGCACACTGCTTCCTTATGGGTGACTTGCTTGGGTAGGTGGGTTCTTTTGTATCAGAACCGCCATTGTTCATGTATTATTCATTGTATTTAGAATTCCATCAACCAAAACTTGTATATTGTTTCAGACTTAGAAAACAGTGTTGTATTATTTTGACCTTAGAGTCGCGCTTGTAGTATTACGGTTTTCTGGCTGTTTTGAGTTCTTTTTGGGTTTTGATCCTCGCCCTTTGGCGTTGTATATTATTATTGCTTGCGTGGTTGTGACCGTCGTTTGACGAAGAGCTAGCTCCCGCTTGGAGATACCTTTTATCATTTCATATATATTATTCTTGTTGTACCCCGTTCGGGGCCAGTTTTTACAAAGGAAACTCTGCCGAAATTTTCAGGAAAGGTTACACATTTTAAAAATACATATTCGGCTTAGTTATTTAAAAACTTGGATTTTCGAAACACGATTTCTTTACTTCTTAAAACCAGTTTTCCTTATTTACTCTTTAAATGGTTTTAGATTTCTGGGCTTTTGGTTTACTTGGATCAGATGGGGTCCTATAAACTTCATATGGTTCAAGGGCCAGTCACGTGCTCTTTCGGGTCGTGACAACCCCGTAACAGTATAAACATACCCACATTTGTATTACGACCGAATACAAATGCAACTGAGACAAAGATATTATATCTACATAGTATAATACTGGGACCCGGCTTAAGCCAAAACCTACCAGTATTATCTGCCCGAAAAAGGACACGTGCGAAAACGCACGTGCATTTTCCGAACCCTGCCATAATACCATACGGCATCTACAACGTTTCGCCCGAACTTGGGAAAGTGTCTATTGGGGACTCTAATGACTCATCAATACACTGGCACTAGGTATAACCCCTAGCACGTCAGAGGTACAAGCTGTACGTAACGGTTTGCCTATGTATTGATTGGACGGGAAGCTGACGAGCGAACTCATCTATAAACCCTACTAAGCCTGACAGTGACAATATCCGTACAGTCCGGAACATTCGTCTATGAGTATCGCATATATGGCCTAGGGAGCCGGTAAACGTCAGACCCCCAATAGCAGTATAAGTCATGTCAGAGAGCAGCACAGAACACTCTGAGATACTACTGGAATACCTTCCAGTAAATCTCGATTACCTTGGCCAGGGATTTCGTGTAATGGCTCTCTTAAACACAGCGCGATCTCACCCCCAATACCGGGAGAGACGAATCCCCTGCCGATCCGCTCACTTGCCTCCAATGTGGCTCAGGACTGTACCCAAAATATACCTGTTTGCACGACTCCTTTGACCCGTGGTAGGGTATAAATCAAAGCACAGTGGGAACTCACACGAGACAAATGACGACCTCAGGTCAATGAACTAACCTGTACACATGTCACCAGGGAACTGCTATCTGACGATATGTATAATACCAACTAGCATGTTCCCGGTGAGTCCTGTCCGGTGTACTCATAACCCAATGAGCACCTGTATACATCTTAGGTGATCCAACCGACACCAGTGGCTTGTGAGACCGGCCACCGCCCCTCGTCGGGGTCTCGACTGTATACACTAGTCTACTCTGGAGTATCGATGCCCTGTCTGGAAACTCCCACGACTAGGGACACTTTAAGGATGTGCTTATAGACCCCAGCTCCCACATATACGATCGCCATCATATTGCTGGCAGTCAAGCAAGAATCCTATGGGCTCTATCATGATGATAAAGACAAACCAAATAGCATACTATCATCTCGAGTAAGACTGTTTTATCGGTATAGGTCCTGTCTCAATCATTGCAATCACGTACCTGCGATCCAATAATTGACTTAGAGGGCACTATATCCAACAACGACTACCCTAACTCAATCGTATCATATGCTTAAGCAGATAAGCATAAATAGCTACAGCACACTACGTCTGGACGGAGGCCAACAAACGTAGCACGAATACTATGAAGTACTTATCTGAAATGACGGTGGGCTACGACAGTTTTTTAAGAAAACCTTTTGCGTAATGAACTTGATATCGTTGTAGAATCAAATGATTTAAAAAGGAGTGTTTTTAAGGCTTTTGCTAGTTTCGCTAAAGAGGTCACTCCCAGTGAAGGGATCTCGGCTCTTTCCTTATTGAATAAGGTGCAGGATATTTCACAAATACCACTATACAAAGCAGGAAATAGAAAAGCAATCAAAAGACGAAACCGAGGGTTGTAGCATCTGCCAGTTATTGCTAAAGTGGTCACTCCCGGTGAAGGGATTTCGGCTTTTTCCTTATCGAATAAGGTGCTGGATATTCTACAAGGAATACCGCTATACAAAGCAACAACTAGAGCTACCTGTTTTAGAAAATTCGATTCCACAACTTCTTTAGGTTTATTTTCTTTCATTAATCTCATTAATGAAGTCACATCATTTAAAGTTACCTAAACATCACAGATAAATACAACATACGCTTATGTCATCCGCATTCGCCTCGATGTCCCCTCGTACACCGTTAGGTTAGGTAACTAATGGCAGAGCGGGGAAGTGCTAGCGTGAATGTAAAACATAAGCAACGTCTATATAATATATCACATATACTATATCCAGTATCTATCTCAACATATACAGTAATCACATCACAGATAAATCGCAGCAGAACACAACATATGAAATATTGGATATATTAGGATTTCCGGGTTTTATTTTAATCCTGTATAAAACACGGATTCCACGGTCTTGATGAATATCCAAACCCACATCCCAAGACCCCTACGATAGCGGCAAGAAACCCTACCAATTCTAGAGTTAGAAGACGCGGTCTCGACTCCTCGAGATGGTCTCCCACTGGACCCTAGAATCCGGTTACTTGTGCTCCCTGCCTTAGATTTATCCTAATGCGGAAGAGTAAATAATATACAATACTGACATCATCCTCAACCCGGAAGTGCCCCAATAAAAGAATATTACATACAATGAATTTTACATGAATGAAAATGAAAAACTCTCATCTCACATAAAATCCCCGGCTATTCAAAACACGACGATCCAATATAACATATCCCAGCAACACATAACATCATATGTCATCAATGTAAGTAAATACGCGTATCCCAATTGTCATTGACATATAGCAACAAAACCGACGATACACCACATATTACACTTACGGTCGGAGAAAAGAAAGTGAAAAACTACAACAGTTGGAATCCGCAACCACCTTAGACATCATATGCCTAACCAAATGAATTCCGTAGACATCGCATGCCTAACAATTATAAACCCCGCATTTTAGTCTCGATATTGAAAACATTTCCAATAACCTGTCGGGCAATTCAACGAGAATCCTGAAAACCTGATCGAATGATCGTCGGAAACTTTAGTAGACGGCCGCACCCCCCCAGATACCGTCGACGAAGTGCAGTAAGGTGGAACACCGCTACCACGAGCACCCGAACGGATGCTTTTGGCTACGGGGTTCTCCTACAGTCACTCGGTCGGGGCTATAGGGCGTGGCTATCTAATAAGGTTACTCGGCGGGTATCCGCGTACGCTACATGATTGCGACAGACTTTTGATCACATCAAAATCCCGTGGCAACCGATCAATGAGACTAAACTGCTAGATTTATAAAATTGAAACTAGTTATCTCATAACTATTTGTGGATTCCAAATATTGTATCCCATCACATGATACCCGGATGACGTTAAACTTTTCGATCGATTCATCAAAGTCCCAAAATTTCCCGGCAGCTCAACACTTGAGCACAGTTTAATAGTACCCAGAATATGCCAAAGTACCTATGCACCAGCCGTAGAAGGGCAGACCCAAGCCTCAATCATGATGCCACGGAACTGCGGCAAACCCTAGGGTATGACCGCGGTTCCACGATCCAAAAAGTCGAGTTAGGGTTTTATTCTTCTATAGGGTTCACAGAATTACTTGCATATTTTCCCGAATACGTTAGACTTGGAAAAATGGGTTTTTGACATTCGATCGAACATTTAAACTGCGCCTATACAATATGTGAATAACCCGAAACATTGTTAAAACTATGAATACGAAACACTCTGAATTGCTTATAGTGTAAGATTGCATCACATGCAAAAACAAACAACACCAGAAACACCAAAACAAAGTCACTAGAACACAAATAAAATTTCAGGCAAAACTAAAAATATTTGGCCGGCCATAACCTACATGATCTCGGCCAAAATCTGAGCATACCCTCTGAAATTTTCATGGTGTTCTTGATATATCTCATACATCATTCTGCACATGTTTAAAAAAAATTTTGAACACCTTTTAAAAACGACAGAAACTTCATTTTCGCGTTCCAAGTTTCGGAGTATTTCGGTTTCGTAATCTTAACAAAATCCGTCTAATTTTCCAGCATGGCTCTGATACTACTGCAGGGTTTCTTAGGACGGCAGCAAGGTTTCGGGAGGCATCGTCCATGCCAAATTCAAAAATTTGTCGTTCTAGCTAACCCTAACCCTATAATCGTATACTAGAAATCCGACGAAATGTAAATGCAAACACTTTGCAATTAAAAGAGAACAAGGAATACAACCTTTATAGACCGGTCCTTCACTTCATTAGCTCCGTGTAGTAATCCCTTCGCTGCGATCTTGAACTCCGGGCTCTAAAGATGCTCCACAAGAATAGAACAAGCTTGCTTCGAAGTCTTCGAGGCCGAAGATGTCTACGTCGAGGAGACACTAACCCAAGCTATCTCTTAACTAATTGTGGAATTAGTGAAGCAAATACCCTATACTAAATGGAAAGTAGTAGAGGATGATGAAGTAGGATATTGTTCACTTTAGATTTCATATTCTCACAAGTTTTCATCACAAACACAAAAGCTAGAAAGCATCAAGTGAGTGGAAGAAGAAGAAGATCAAGTGAAGTTATGATGAATTATTGTTGAGATTAGAAATGCAACTAAGGGTTAAGCATGTCATGCTTAACCCTTGTAGAGAGTTAACCAAGAGCTGGGGTTAAAACTTAGGTCAAAAAATATCTTAAGCTAAACAAAAAGAGTGGACAATGTCAAAGATGCTTACAAGATTCTACAAGCTTTCAAAAAATATCAACCATGACAAAATCCACAATATTTGAATTACTTAATGATAAATAAAAAAACCTAATCTTAACCCTAGCATGGTTTAATCCCCATAAACCCTAGTTGCATTTATAACCTAGCATGATACATTTAACATATATCATATATATATCAATGTATCCAAAGTGAGAAAAGAAATCTTAAGTTAGCTAATATTGGTTAATGTAATTTAATATATCAAATATATAATTATACATTAAATTATTAAATCAACACTTGATTTAATAATCTGGCTATATCATATATAACCGACTAATATCAAATGTAACATCTAATCGAATCAACACTTGATCCGATAATCCGGCTATATCACATATAACCAATCATGTCACACATCGCGAGAATAGAATACCGTATCTCATATCATATTAATCTCGGTCCTGCAAATATCACATATGTGCTCCTACTCCATTTCGCGTGAGCCGGGAAACTTCTGTGTAGGACTCTAAAGACTAGTCAATACGCCGGCAGTAGGTGATGATCATATCAAACACACACAAGCCGCAAGCGGTCTGCTAAACATTATGGCCACCCGGTTGTAGAGCGATCAGAACATCAACAAGCAAGCCTACTCATACTCCTGCGAATCCAATCAGTAACACTACCGTACAGTCCGGTCTCTTCGTCTGATATGTCGCATATCTCGTCTAGGGGTGGTAAACGTCAGACCCCGGTAACTCGATAAGTCGTGTCGATATGAGGCTCATAACGGGTCGAGAAACTACTGATAACACTTACCAGCATATCTCTGAAGCAGCCCAGGCCAGGGACTTCCTGTTATAGCCAATCGAGCACAGCGCAACATCAACTCCCAATACCGGGAGAGACGAAACCCCTCCTATCGCTCATTTCCTTTATGTGATTCGGGACTTACCCAAAAGCCACCATTTTTGACGTTCTGTTGAACATGGTAAGGTGGAAATCAAAGCACAGTGGGAATCATACAAGACTCTATGACGATCTCAGGTCTACAGACTATCCTGTACCAGTGTCACCAGAGAACTGCCATCTGACGTGAGGTATAATACCATCTGGGAGTTTTCGGCGAGTCCGTCCAGTGTACCGAGTCTCCACTAAGCACCCGTATACTGTCTCTGATGTCAAACACAATTGGATATGGGATCATCCATCGCCCATCTACCTGGGTCAAGAAGCCATACGCTAGTCTACTCCGGTATATCGATGCCCTATCTCGATACACCTACGACTAGGAACATTTGAAGAATGTACTTGACGACTACCATGTCCCCACTAGTATGATCTGCATCATAATCCTAGTAGTCAAGTACTCATCCTAAGGGCTTTATCAACATGTAACATAGAGACAATCAAAGTACATGTTAAGATAAAGAGCAACCAGATAGCATACTATCATGTCGAGCAAGAAAGTCCTCCCTATATATGTCCAAGCATCCACTACAATATACATCGTATATACAGTAATGGCCTCTAGGGCATACATATAACTAACACATCGCACAATGACTTGAAAGGGTTTGGCATGCATTTCTTTCAGATGTTTTAACGATGTGTACATGTATAGTTTTGACGTATATCTTGGTGGTTTTCATATTGGACTTGACATTGGTGTCTTCACCATAACTCCGATGATTGCGGGATACTTGACGGAGTTTTGAATTGGTTTATATACTCGTTTTTCATACGCATGCATTGCGCTACGATGTGTTTTATGTATTTATGATTTCGGAGCCCCGACGACTTGATCTTTTTACTCAAATGTTTTAGTATTTGAGGGGATTAAATTTAAATTCGGGGACTGAATTTTATTAAGGGGGGAAGATTGTAACATTTCAGAAAAATAAAATATTATTTTTGGGAATTTATATAATTACATAATAAATATGATGAATATTTTAATATTGCGGTATAATTAAATACCGATACCTTAGGAAATACTTGGAAATTATGTCAATTACTGAATTTGAAAGAGATTTTAAGATTTGAGCATTCATAGATTGTTATATAATTAATTATATCCTATATTAATTCTAATCGTGATTAAATATCACTAATCATGCATTAAACTTGATTTGTGCACATGACATGCACCATGTCACTTTTCAAAACAAAATTACTTGTTACATTTCTTTTCCTACCAAGGTCTTTTCTTTTTATCATGCATGGCTTTGTTTTTAAAAGATAAGAAAATGAAAAGAAAAGAAAAGGAAAAAGAGGAATAAAAAAATAGAGTATGGAAAAGAGAGTGAGAAGAGAGAGAGGTGAGGGTTCTAGTTGACCATGGCCATTCTTTTACTTCCATCATCCTCTTCATATTTCCTCTCCTCTCATTCACCCATGGCTGCCCTCTTCCCTCCACCACCTCAACCCCTCACAACTCCATCAAAAACTGTCACGACCCGAAAGTACGGAACGTGACCGGCACTTAGATTACGAAGCGTCTAGAGACGCCACGTGACCCAAGTAAACCGAAGCCCAGAAATCTAAACCATAAAAGAAGAAAAAGAAGAAAAGAAAAGAAAACAAGAAAAAAAAACATCAGCAAATTTTACCAAAAATTTCGGCAGAGTCTCCTCTATAAAAACTGGCCCCCAAACGGGTACAACAAGTATAATATACATAAACAATAAAAAGCATCCCCAACGGGTGCTAGCTCGACGCCAACAGGCGGAGACAACCACAACAATCACAATAATATACAACGCCAAAGGGCGAGGCTCAAAGCTCAAAAGAAAACAAAACCACCAGATCAGGATAATACATATGCGACTCTAAGGTCGAAATAAAAGACTGGTCCAATAACTTATCAAGCAATACAAGTATGGTTGATGGAGCTTACTAGATACAAATGAATGAATAAAAGTACAATGGTGGTTCGGATACAAGTGAACCAACCTACCGTGCAAATCACCCTGAAGAAAAAAAAATGTGCCAACAAGCTGCCACGGAAACCTGTACATCGAACCTGAAATAAAATTTGGCACAACGGGGGTGAGTTGCCAACTCGTGAGTAGAAGACATCTACGAAAAGAAATCGAATGCACGACGCTATCCTAGGTCATAATAATACACTACTATATCCCAAACATCTAGTAATAGCAGGGTAATACTACGTGTAAGTGCAGATACTCCGTGTTCGTGTCAGTGCCTCATATAATACTATGTCATATGAATGGATATGCATGCACCATGAATGTAAAATAACCAATCCTGAAATCCAAGTGTATCTGTATAAGAAATCTTTAGCTGTTATCATAGTAAAACGAGTATAGAAACCGGAAATATCAACAATGAAATCCATGGAAATCCGTGTCAAGCATCGACACAAACATGTAAATCTCAAATCTCATGGTTTCAATACCTCGGGCTCCGTCAGTCCGGATCGGCCCATATCACCAAATCTCACGACAACGGTCGGTATCCTCCGGATATCCGCCGCGCCAGACATCACCGGTAGGTAGCCTTCCCCTTCCAGGCTCATCGTCTACAACTCGATCTTCTTGCCCCGGGGTACCATACCGGGCCCACCATGTACCCGAGACGGTTCATCCACTCCTCGAATCGGGTCTCGAAATCCAACAGAAAACATGAAATCACATGGTGGACGACACATACATCACGAGAAAACCGCATCTTATTTTAAAAAGAGAGGAGGAGAGAGAGAGAGAGAAGGTTTTATAATTTCGTGCAGTTTTCCCCAAAAATCTAGAAATCTCATAGAAATCCAAATCTTAAAATCATGAGTAAGTATGTGATAAGTGTCGGCATATGCCCATAATACTGCAGGATAACATGAAAATATGAATGCATGAATGTCTAAGCAATAATTATCATGTCTGTACTAATGTCAGAGAATAATCACAATGTTATATCGGTCTAGTTGTTAACTGATTCTATCCATAAAAGACAATATGATCTAAAGTGTACGTGACATAGCAATTACCGATGATGATGTGTGTGAGCCGGCAATCAAGTGTGCGTAGAATATGCGCATCATCGGTAATAGTGCTGGTGTCCTAACAGGTAAAGTTTATACTAATTATAGCAACATATTAAAGAACATGCACTATGATGATTACAGTATGAATGCAAGACAGATGTGCATTATCCACTCCTCTGCGATATACGAGTATAACTACCACTATATGAGTCGAACCTAACTAGTGTCCATCTAATATCCTAAGGAACTAACCTAAGAAACTAGTCAAAAGAAACAAGCATCTACCTAAGGTCTGAACCAATGTCTCTAATAGTCGGCGATCCAGCCTCAAAAGCGTCACGTACGTAGTACGGATTCCTCGACCCAAGAGTGCGGATCAATCATCATATCTAGGCCTCGTACGGTAAAATCCATCGTACGGCATCCCAATATCGGGGTACGGGTCAAGTATCTCCTAGGTGTCTCATCATTCGTATAATGTCATCATCAACACATCTCATGATCAAGGTTCTAAACTATAATCGCATACATCAATCGTATATCATTTCCATCATAGAATAATCCTTAGTTTATCCTCAGAAATATCATGTCACATGTATCATATAGTGATTAAGTCATACTTATATCATATCTTGATCAGTCACGAGTTACAGTTCGGGTTCTATTCTAGAGTCCCATGTACCTCAATATCATCACTACCCATTATAATTTACGTATACCTGTTCATTATCATTCTCTACTGATCCGCTAACAATTTAATAAGACTGCATAGCCAAGAATCACGGCATCAAGCCCAGTTACACAATTTCATCATACCTCGGATATCATATCACATCAATGAATCACATATACATGTTGTATATATATGTATATACCTATACCTAGTTCTATATATATACACATGCACGTATACCCCATGACGAGTTTCAGTGTGTTTCTATCTGAAACCTACGAACCTCTTCCAAGGTACTCATCCTCTGATATGGGTTTCCTAAATCAGTTTAGTCCAGCCTAGGGTCAATACTAGGGTCTTACTAGGGTCACATCTGGTTTCCTAATGTCAATAAGTACTATTCCTATTCTACGTTGCGGGGGTGCTAAACGACATCCACCCGACTTCCCCCCGTAGATATACATCTACTCACCTGGTCCATGTCTGCCGAAGACGGTGTCGCCATCCTCCTCTTCATCACCCGCAGTCCATGTGAGGGGTACCTAAACGCAAACATAATAATAGTATCGTAAACTGAATCACATACAAAAGTCAAACGATACAAGGAACAAGCATAGGTTAAAACGTATGTCCCGTCCACGCAAAAGAACCAAATACCGCTCGATATCGGCGTACAAACTCCGATGGATCGAGATAGACATTAACAAATAACTCATAGTTTTAAAACACATTACTTATATTTTAAAACATGAATAAATCCATCGAAACCCTAAAATCCATCAAACCGTCCAATTTCGCAAAAACCCGAAAATGCCAGTATACCGTTTTTCATCAAAACTTGACATTTAAATGAAATTAATGGTCATAAAACTCATTAAATAGCATTACTTGACTATACAAACCATTACTATATTTTTATTACACAATTTTGCATTTATTTAAAATTTCTAATTTGCAACTTTTAACAATTTTAACATTTTTCAAGCAAAATACCACAATTCCACCACAAAACATGATTTTGCATGAATTAATGTATCAAACCACAATTCATGATGATAATGATTTAATGAAACCATAGATTATATTTTTAATCTCATTTATTTAGGAATTTTCAAAATCTAGTTTACAAAATAATAGCATTTTATTAGTATTTTCCAATTCTCAAAGTAATCTAGTGATCAAACTAAGTTTTTCATTCCATTAACATGCTAACATTTCCACTAAAACTATAATCCAATGATAACAACCCAAATTAGAATTTTATATTAACCACAAACACATTTAAAAAAAATCTAGTTAGCTAATTTCCTTATTAAAAACAATTTTATATGAAAATTTTACAATCTAACAACCATGCAATATTTTCTAATTCTAAAAGTGTTAAACTAACTATTATAACCCTAAATAATTAACAAAAATCATAACTTGAATTTACAACCCTAACTTGAATTTTTAAAAAAACATAGAATTAATATAATAAATCTAATTATGCTTTAAAAGAACATTTAATAGAAATAATTCAAAAGAGAAGAATTTATACCTCCACAACCTCATGTCCAAACTTGAAAATGAGCCTAAAAATACATGCTTTCCCACTCCAAAATCCATGTAAAGAAGAGTAGAGAATAAAGGGTATGAATTAATTAGGATTTTGTGGAATTTTAATTGGATTTTTGGAGTATTTTTGATGATTTTTGGAGTTGAATTAAAAATGAAAAATGGGGGGGCTGCCATGGGGTGTGGCCGGCCATGCAAGGGAGAGAGGGAGAAAGTGAAAAGAGTTTCATGAGTTGTGTAGAAACTTCATCAAATGATATCTCACTTTATGTCTTTTCATGAATTTTCTTCATTTTCTTTCATTTCTTTACTAAAATAACCTAGAAAACTCTAGAAAAATGGGAAAATTTGCAAATAAATTTTGCATGATATACAATAATTTCTAATATGCCATGGATCATTTTTACAAATTAAAATCATTTAAATTTGTAATTTACACTAATTTAGTGTAAAAATAAAGCTTATGTTAATATTTAAATTAATTAATTTAGGAAAAATATTTTATTAAACTAAAAATTTATAAGTGGCTAAATAAACACTATTTAGTAGTAATTACATAATTAAATAGGTATTTTTGAATTTATAATGAAAAACAATTGCGGTTTGATTTTACGAAAAATACATTTTGCTTTACCGAAAATCATAAAATTCACTTAAACAATTTTATTCATTTAATTATTTATTTAATTATTTTTAAAACGTTACAATCTTCCCCCCTTTAGGAAATTCGGTCCCCGAATTTAAATTAAAACTCCTCTTCCAAATACTAAAACATTTAGCAAAACACTCAAATCGTCGGGGATCCGAAATCATCAATATATATCAAAAATCAACTCCGTCAAGCATGACGCAATAATCGGAGTTATGGCGATAATAAAATATCATAACCCAATGTGAAAACCATCATAATATACATCAATCTATAACTTATATATAGTTCGCATCCTAGTAAAATCGCCGAATCATCATAATAAAGAAGCATACCAAAACCCTTTCTTGAAAATCGCCATGCAATGCACGTGTCACGGTCTAAGTAGCGGACGTTTAATTTAAAAAAAATAGCTATATATATATCTTTTATTTAACATACACGTCCCGCCTGGTTACTAAATCAAATAATAATGATTATGAAAACATACTGCTCAAACTAAAATCAATCCCAATCACATCAATAAAATGTCATGTGCGTCCGGTGCGCACTGAAATCGAAACCAAATGCAGAAACCATGAATACCCACAAAACAAAACTAAGTGCAACAGGTATGCACCAAAAACATCTGTCAAGTGCAACGGGCGTGCACGACTCAAAATCAGGTGCATGTAATCTACACAAAACCCCGATTTAGTGCATCTGGTGTGCACAAAATCGCATCAAGTGCGCCAAGTATGCGCAAGAATCCTAATCAGGTGCACATGGAGCACGAAAACATACATCGAATATCAGACTCGAATCACAGTACGAAAATGGATAAAAACTAGGTCGAAGCATATATCAAAATCATGTGTAACCCATATGCACGAAATCAAATCAAAATCACAAAAGGTATTAAAACCAAATCAAGTGCACTGGGTATGTACTAAACAACATCAATACAGCCGGTATATGAAACACAACTAGAATGTAATGAAGGTGCACACATGAAATACCAATCGTAGAACAAAGTCCTCAAAATACCAAAATCCAATCAACGAAAATATGAAATTCAAATCACTAAATCACAATCGTAAACACTATCGTCAATGTCCGCCTCTTTCCTCTGATGTCGATTGCTTCGAACTCGTCTCTTCGCAGCTGTGCTGACTGCGCTACCAACGGCAATACTCATGTCTAGAGCCTCCCATATAGTCGATCCCTTCACATGATATCCGGACTACATTAAACTTTTCGATCGATCCATCAAAATCCCATAATTCCCCGAGAGCTCAACACTCAAGTACAGTTTAAAAATATCCGGTACATACCCCAGCATCGATGATCCAGCTGTAGAAGGGCAAACCCAAGCCTCACTAATGGCACCGTGGAACTGCCGTAAACCCTAAGGTTCAAGGGCGTTCTCGTGGTCATTATGTCGAGTTAGGGTTTCATTCTTCTAGAGGGTCCATCGAAATACCTGCATGTTCTTCCGAATACTTTAAACTTAGGAAAATGGTTTTCTGATAATCGTTCGAACCCTTTAACTTTATCCGGACGGCATGTGAATACCCTTCGTCCGCACGCTAAGTAATACTTCAATCCTCAAGAATAACCAATACTCTAATGGTTATCGCATTCGAGCCGCAGCTTCCTCTGCCCGTGCGCCCGTGGTAACAGAACCACCCTCCGACATCGACGAAGATAGATCAAAGGAACGAATGAAATACGGTGCAAAAAAATGTACATCCTAAGGCTCCTTAAGCAGAGTAGCGTATCGTAAGTATGCCGCGGACCATACCCACGGTACGTTACTCCACCTAACTCGCCTACTCCATCAACCAAGGGTCACCTAGACTTATACAAGGTTAAACCTAGCGCTCTGATACCAACTTTGTCACGACCCGAAAGTACGGAACGTGACCGGCACTTAGATTACGAAGCGTCTAGAGACGCCACGTGACCCAAGTAAGCCGAAGCCCAGAAATCTAAACCATAAAAGAAGAAAAAGAAGAAAAGAAAAGAAAACAAGAAAAAAAAACATCAGCAAATTTTACCAAAAATTTCGGCAGAGTCTCCTCTATAAAAACTGGCCCCCAAACGGGTACAACAAGTATAATATACATAAACAATAAAAAGCATCCCCAACGGGTGCTAGCTCGACGCCAACAGGCGGAGACAACCACAACAATCACAATAATATACAACGCCAAAGGGCGAGGCTCAAAGCTCAAAAGAAAACAAAACCACCAGATCAGGATAATACATATGCGACTCTAAGGTCGAAATAAAAGACTGGTCCAATAACTTATCAAGCAATACAAGTATGGTTGATGGAGCTTACTAGATACAAATGAATGAATAAAAGTACAATGGTGGTTCGGATACAAGTGAACCAACCTACCGTGCAAATCACCCTGAAGAAAAAAAAATGTGCCAACAAGCTGCCACGGAAACCTGTACATCGAACCTGAAATAAAATTTGGCACAACGGGGGTGAGTTGCCAACTCGTGAGTAGAAGACATCTACGAAAAGAAATCGAATGCACGACGCTATCCTAGGTCATAATAATACACTACTATATCCCAAACATCTAGTAATAGCAGGGTAATACTACGTGTAAGTGCAGATACTCCGTGTTCGTGTCAGTGCCTCATATAATACTATGTCATATGAATGGATATGCATGCACCATGAATGTAAAATAACCAATCCTGAAATCCAAGTGTATCTGTATAAGAAATCTTTAGCTGTTATCATAGTAAAACGAGTATAGAAACCGGAAATATCAACAATGAAATCCATGGAAATTCGTGTCAAGCATCGACACAAACATGTAAATCTCAAATCTCATAGTCTCAATACCTCGGGCTCCGTCAGTCCGGATCGGCCCATATCACCAAATCTCACGACAACGGTCGGTATCCTCCGGATATCCGCCGCGCCAGACATCACCGGTAGGTAGCCTTCCCCTTCCAGGCTCATCGTCTACAACTCGATCTTCTTGCCCCGGGGTACCATACCGGGCCCACCATGTACCCGAGATGGTTCATCCACTCCTCGAATCGGGTCTCGAAATTCAACAGAAAACATGAAATCTCATGGTGGACGACACATACATCACGAGAAAACCGCATCTTATTTTAAAAAGAGAGGAGGAGAGAGAGAGAGAAGGTTTTATAATTTCTTGCAGTTTTCCCCAAAAATCTAGAAATCTCATAGAAATCCAAATCTTAAAATCATGAGTAAGTATGTGATAAGTGTCGGCATATGCCCATAATACAGCAGGATAACATGAAAATATGAATGCATGAATGTCTAAGCAATAATTATCATGTCTGTACTAATGTCAGAGAATAATCACAATGTTATATCGGTCTAGTTGTTAACTGATTCTATCCATAAAAGACAATATGATCTAAAGTGTACGTGACATAGCAATTACCGATGATGATGTGTGTGAGCCGGCAATCAAGTGTGCGTAGAATATGCGCATCATCGGTAATAGTGCTGGTGTCCTAACAGGTAAAGTTTATACTAATTATAGCAACATATTAAAGAACATGCACTATGATGATTACAGTATGAATGCAAGACAGATGTGCATTATCCACTCCTCTGCGATATACGAGTATAACTACCACTATGTGAGTCGAACCTAACTAGTGTCCATCTAATATCCTAAGGAACTAACCTAAGAAACTAGTCAAAAGAAACAAGCATCTACCTAAGGTCTGAACCAATGTCTCTAATAGTCGGCGATCCAGCCTCAAAAGCATCACGTACGTAGTACGGCTTCCTCGACCCAAGAGTGCGGATCAATCATCATATCTAGGCCTCGTACGGTAAAATCCATCGTACGGCATCCCAATATCGGGGTACGGGTCAAGTATCTCCTAGGTGTCTCATCATTCGTATAATGTCATCATCAACACATCTCATGATCAAGGTTCTAAACTATAATCGCATACATCAATCGTATATCATTTCCATCATAGAATAATCCTTAGTTTATCCTCAGAAATATCATGTCACATGTATCATATAGTGATTAAGTCATACTTATATCATATCTTGATCAGTCATGAGTTACAGTTCGGGTTCTATTCTAGAGTCCCATGTACCTCAATATCATCACTACCCATTATAATTTACGTATACCTGTTCATTATCATTTTCTACTGATCCGCTAACAATTTAATACGACTGCATAGCCAAGAATCACGGCATCAAGCCCAGTTACACAATTTCATCATACCTCGGATATCATATCACATCAATGAATCACATATACATGTTGTATATATATGTATATACATATACCTAGTTCTATATATATACACATGCACGTATACCCCATGACGAGTTTCAGTGTGTTTCTATCTGAAACCTACGAACCTCTTCCAAGGTACTCATCCTCTGATATGGGTTTCCTAAATCAGTTTAGTCCAGCCTAGGGTCAATACTAGGGTCCTACTAGGGTCACATCTGGTTTCCTATTGTCAATAAGTACTATTCCTATTCTACGTTGCGGGGGTGCTAAACGCCATCCACCCGACTTCCCCCCGTAGATATACATCTACTCACCTGGTCCATGTCTGCCGAAGACGGTGTCGCCATCCTCCTCTTCATCACCCGCAGTCCATGTGAGGGGTACCTAAACGCAAACATAATAATAGTATCGTAAACTGAATCACATACAAAAGTCAAACGATACAAGGAACAAGCATAGGTTAAAACTTATGTCCCGTCCACGCAAAAGAACCAAATACCGCTCGATATCGGCGTACAAACTCCGATGGATCGAGATAGACATTAACAAATAACTCATAGTTTTAAAACACATTACTTATATTTTAAAACATGAATAAATCCATCGAAACCCTAAAATCCATCAAACCGTCCAATTTCGCAAAAACCCGAAAATGCCAGTATACCGTTTTTCATCAAAACTTGACATTTAAATGAAATTAATGGTCATAAAACTCATTAAATAGCATTACTTGACTATACAAACCATTACTATATTTTTATTACACAATTTTGCATTTATTTAAAATTTCTAGTTTGCAACTTTTAACAATTTTAATATTTTTCAAGCAAAATACCACAATTCCACCACAAAACATGATTTTGCATGAATTAATGTATCAAACCACAATTCATGATGATAATGATTTAATGAAACCATAGATTATATTTTTAATCTCATTTATTTAGGAATTTTCAAAATCTAGTTTACAAAATAATAGCATTTTATTAGTATTTTCCAATTCTCAAAGTAATCTAGTGATCAAAATAAGTTTTTCATTCCATTAACATGCTAACATTTCCACTAAAACTATAATCCAATGATAACAACCCAAATTAGAATTTTATATTAACCACAAACACATTTTAGAAAAATCTAGTTAGCTAATTTCCTTATTTAAAACAATTTTATATGAAAATTTTACAATCTAACAACCATGCAATATTTTCTAATTCTAAAAGTGTTAAACTAACTATTATAACCCTAAATAATTAACAAAAATCATAACTTGAATTTACAACCCTAACTTGAATTTTTAAAAAAACATAGAATTAATATAATAAATCTAATTATGCTTTAAAAGAACATTTAATAGAAATAATTCAAAAGAGAAGAATTTATACCTCCACAACCTCATGTCCAAACTTGAAAATGAGCCTAAAAATACATGCTTTCCCACTCCAAAATCCATGTAAAGAAGAGTAGAGAATAAAGGGTATGAATTAATTAGGATTTTGTGGAATTTTAATTGGATTTTTGGAGTATTTTTGATGATTTTTGGAGTTGAATTAAAAATGAAAAATGGGGGGGGCTGCCATGGGGTGTGGCCGGCCATGCAAGGGAGAGAGGGAGAAAGTGAAAAGAGTTTCATGAATTGTGTAGAAACTTCATCAAATGATATCTCACTTTATGTCTTTTCATGAATTTTCTTCATTTTCTTTCATTTCTTTACTAAAATAACCTAGAAAACTCTAGAAAAATGGGAAAATTTGCAAATAAATTTTGCATGATATACACTAATTTCTAATATGCCATGGTTCATTTTTACAAATTAAAACCATTTAAATTTGTAATTTACACTAATTTAGTGTAAAAATAAAGCTTATGTTAATATTTAAATTAATTAATTTAGGAAAAATATTTTATTAAACTAAAAATTTATAAGTGGCTAAATAAACACTATTTAGTAATAATTACATAATTAAATAGGTATTTTTGAATTTATAATGAAAAACAATTGCGGTTTGATTTTACGAAAAATACATTTTACTTTACCGAAAATCATAAAATTCACTTAAACAATTTTATTCATTTAATTATTTATTTAATTATTTTTAAAACGTTACAAAAACACATCAAAACACTTCATTCTCTTCACTAAAAACATGCACAAGCTCACTAAAAGAATGGGAGATCAAGAAAAATTGGATTTTGAGCACTTGAGGCAACTCAAGAATTTTCTTGAGTTGCCAAATGAGGTACTTCCTCCACCTTTTGTGTAGTAATCCAATTCCTTTAGCACCCATATTAGTTTAGAAGTGTTTTAGTGTGGTTTGGTGATGTTTGAGAATTCCAAGTTAGGGTTTAGGAGATTTTATGTGTTGTGATGGTGCAATTGAGGATTTGTAGAGACTATAAACCCCTTTAGTGTTAGAATTCTGGACCAAACCAGAGACTAGACACCAAGATGTGAACTTTAGATTTGTCGATATTGGATTTTTGTGGATTTGTGAGGATGTTCTAGAAATCAGCTCTGACCCGGGGCACCTGAAAAATATTTAGCGATTACGGTGATACAAGCAGGCATCCTAGAAGCTACCATTGAAACCCTGGACCCCAATTCCACTGCAGGGACGCAAATATAACCCTTCTGGCCGCAATTTGCGGCCAGGGCATGAGCTCTGGGCCTCGTGCTTGTTCTGTGGCTCGTATATCAGTAAACTAGACCCTCCACATATGCAAAATTGGCTAATTTCACCTGGGGTAAAATATGGAAGTGTTTTATATAGTTTTTGATTTTTTTTTGCGGCTTTTAATCAATTAGGATTTGGTATATGATATTGTGCCCCGTTGTCTGACGTTTGTACGTCAGCGATGAGGGTTGTTTGGTTATTCTTGCATGTGTAGACCATAGGTTTTAACCTATGTGTGATACGTGTTCCGTTTTGGTTTTTGTACGTGATTTCGGTTTACGATATCTTGTGTGTATATATATAGGTACCCTCGAGTGGACTTGAACGAGAAGGACGAGCATGGCATCATCGACTTCGGCAAGCAAGGATCAGGTGAGTAGATATATATCTACGGGGGAAGTCAGGTGGATGGCGTATAGCACCCCCGCAGTTTCGTAGTGTAAAATACGAATATATTATATTATATATATAAATGTGTGTATTGTGAGAGCATGATTATCAGATAGGTTTTAGATGTTCATGGGTTAGTTTTAGTGTATTAGAAGTAACTTAGTTTAGCTTCTTAGTCGTGAAACCCTAGAGTAAAGTTTTGCATACACGCGCACACACACAAGCATACATTTGTTTTACTTATGCGTATATGGGGATATATATATATACATATATGTATGTGAGTATGTATGTGTGTGTGTGTGTACATATACATGGATAATGAGGATAGTATATGCTACTTGGAGATGAGTCGATGTGATTGGACATGATGCCACGAGATCGGTCATGTGACTTGGTTCGTATTATGAGATACGACATGATATTATAGAGAGTCTTTAGGCGATGTGTTTTTATACACACGCATATATATTTATATATTGATGGTATCAATATGTACTAGACTTTAGATCAGTACCCCTAATTCAGGATATGATGATAAGGGTACCAGATGAATAATGAGATAAATATGATATATGACCCATACCCTAATGTGGGAAGATGTACGATGGAATTACCGTACGAGCTATAATTATGATGATAGATCCGCAATCTTAACTCGATGATGTCATATAATATATTGTATCGTACGTGATACTATTGAGGCGGGATCACCGACTACTAGATATATTTATCGACTCAGACTTAGGTGGTTTTCCTTACCCTTTCAACTATTTTTTTAGTTTAGTCCTGTAGTTTACTTGTAGATGTTAGACTGGACTCGAGTCATGCTTATTTCAAAATAACGAATCGTAAGTATTTTAAAGATAGGCCAAGGGATTCTACGGATATTTCAAAAGACGTACCTTTTCTTAAAAACACCGTAGCCCCTATTTTCTAAACACCATGATTCGTGTTATTTCAAATGCAAAAACTGTATGACTCATATATATATGTATATTCTATATGTCGCGGTATTATTCATGTTCCGCATATTCTTGTTGTTCGCATCGCATTGCATGCTTATTTGTGTTTCATTAGTTATTATTAAAATCATGCTGTCAGGACACCAGCACCATTACTGATGATGCATATGCCCTACGTACACCTACTTTCCGGCTCACACACATCATCATTGGTAATTACCATGTCACATACACATTAGAAAACACTATTCATTGTATAAATTTCCAGCTGATAGTTTCGACATAGTACTAGCACCCTTGCTTTTATATGATAGCTTAGACATTGCATTTATTACTGCGATATCTCTTGCATGTGTATTTTCATTTGTCATGCAATATTATGGAACTTATTACCGGTATTTCATTGTTTATTTACCCTGGAGATTGGGATTTCGGATTTCCATGAGATTTCTGGATTTGGGGAAAGCACATACATTTTATAAACTTATTATCATTTTAAAGATAAGAAATTGCGGTTTTCTCATGATATGATTTGAGAGCAGTCCACCATGAGTTTTCTCGGCTCTGGAGCGATATCATACACCCGATTCGAAGAGGAGGAGGAACCGTTTGTGGTGCATGGTGGACCCGGTGCGGTACCCCGGGGCAAGATGGTCGTAGATGATGGCGTTGAGCCTGGCAGGGGAGCACTACCGACCGGTGATTTTATTGTGACTCGACGGATATCCGGAGGATACCGATCTAAGTATAGGCCAGTCCGGATTGCCGGAGCCTGAGGTTTTGAGATTTGATGTTACGGGCCAGTACGGATTGCTGGAACCTGAGATATTGAGATAGCGAGATATATATTCTATGTCGATGTTAGACACTGATTTTCTGTAGATTTCATTGATGATACCTCGATTTATATATATACAGAAATCTCATTAAATTAAGAAAACAGTTTCTCATTCATGATGTATTCTGTTTTCATTATATTGCATCCATACATCATATATGATATGTTGCTACCTGAGGCACTGACACGAGCACTTGGTATTACACTTATGTATAGATGTTTTTCCTGGCCATTATTAGATGTTTCAGGTTTTTTATTATATGGATATTATCGTATGACCTAGGATTGAGTCATACATGTGATTTCTGCTCAGTGATGTTTTCTACTCACGAGTTGGAAACTCACCCCCGTTGTGCCACAGTTTCTTGCAGGTTTTGCCGTACAGGTTCACTTGGCGGCTTTGCTGGCACACTACTTCATTCCGGCTGATTGCTTTAGTAGGTGGGTTCACTCGCATCGTGGCCACCATTGTATTTTATTTATTCAGTTGTATCTAGTAAACTCCATCAACCAGACTGTATTATTTGATAACCTTCGAAAACAAGTTGTATATTCTCTCGACCTTAGAGTCGCGCGTTATATTATTATGAGTTTTCTTGATGATATTGAGTTTCCTTTTGAATTTTGATTCTCGCCCTTTGGCTTTGTATATTATATTGCTTGCGTGGTTGTGACCACCAATTGGCGAAGAGCTAGCTCCCGCTAAAGGATGCCTTTATATACATTCATGTGTTATACCCTTTTGGGGCCAGTATTTACAAAGGAAACTCTGCCGAAATTTTCAGAAAAGACTTGAGATTTTAAAAATTTAATACTTCGGCTTATGTTGTTAAACTACTTGCTTTAAAACTAAATTTTCCTTCTTTCTTCTTTTAAATGGTTTAAATTTCTGGGATTTTTTTGGCTTACTTGAATTAGATTGGGTCCTATAGACTTCATATGATTCAAGTGTCAGTCACGTGCCATTTCGGGTCATGACAGAAACCCTCTGTGTGGGACTCTAAAGACTCGACACTACGCTGGCAGTGGGTTTAACTACAGGCCGCAAGCGGTACTAGCTGCATGTAACGGCCCCCAGGTATATGTCGATAAGAAGGCCGATGAGAAAACTCATCCGAACTCCTACTGCGCCTATCTGTGACAATCTCCGTACAGTCCAGTATGTTCGTCAAAGAGTATCGCATATCGGGCCTAGGGGGCGGTATTCATCAGACCCCTAATAGCACAAAAAGTCGTGTCAGAGAGTAGCCAAAAACACCATGAGAAACTACTGTAGTACCTAGCAGTAGATCTCGCTTGCCTTGGCCAAGGAATTTGTGTAATGGCCTTCCGAACACAACACGATATCAAGCCCCAATACCGGGAGAGATGAATCCTATCTTACCGCCACTGCCTCTAAGTGGTTCGGAACTACACCCATCTACTACCTGTTTGCAAGACTCCTTTGAGCCGTGGTAGGGTAGTAATCTATCACGATCCGAAGGTACGGAACATGACCGGCACTTAAATTACGAAGCGTCTAGAGGCGCAACGTAATCTAAGTAAGCCGAAACCCAGAAATCTAAACCATATAAAAGAAGAAGTAAAGGAAAACAAGTAGAAAAACAAGTTTAAAAGCAACATCCAATTTTCTCAAAAATTTCGGCAGAGTCTCTTTTGTAAAAACTGGCCCCAAACGGGTACAAACAAGAATAATATATATACAGCAATAAAAAGGCATCCCCAAGCGGGAGCTAGCTCTACGCCAACAGGCGGAAATAACCACACCAAGCACAATAATATACAACGCCAAATGGCGAGACTTAAAACTAAAAAGAAAACAAATCCACCAGATACCATAATAATACAAGCGTGACTCTAAGGTCGAAATAAATAACCGGTCCTTTACACTTATCAAGTAATACAAGTTTGGTTGATGGAGCTTACTAGATACCAATGAAATAAATAAAGTACAACAGCGGTCCTGATACAAATGAACCAACCTACCGTGCAAATCACCCTAAATGAAAAGATGTGCCAGCAAGCTGCCAAGGAAACCTGTACATCGAACCTGTAATAAAATTTGGCACAACGGGGGTGAGTTGCCAACTCGTGAGTAGAAGACATCGGCGAAAAGAAATCGAATGCACGACGTTGTCCTAGGTCATAATAATATACTAATATATCACTAGTCATCTAGTAGTGCAGGGTAATAAACTATGCGTAAGTGCAAATACTCCGTGCTCGTGTCAGTGCCTCAAATAGTAATATGTCGTGTGAATGAGTATGCATGCACCATGAATGTAAAACAATCAACCCTGAAATCTGGATATATCTGTATAAATAGTCGTTAACTTTCACCATAGTAAAATTTGTATAGAAGTCTGATACATCATCGATGAAATCCATGGAAATCAGTGTCAAGCATCGACACAAAACATGTAAATCACAAATCTCAAAACCTCATAGTCTCAATATCTCAGGCTCCGTCAGTCCGGATCGGCCCATATCATCAAATCTCACGACAATTGTCGGTGTCCTCCGGATATCCGCCGCGCCAGACATCACCGGTAGGTAGTCTTCCCCTGCCAGGCTCATCGTCTACAACTCGATCTTCTTGCCCCGGGGTACCATACCGGGCCCACCATGTACCCGAGACGGTTCATACACTTCTCGAATCGGGTCTCGAAATCCAACAGAAAACATGAAATCTCATGGTGGACGACACATACATCACGAGAAAACCGCAACTTATATTTTAAAAAGAGAGAGAGAAAGAGAGAGAAGTTTTTATATATATTCTTGCGGTTTTCCCCAAAATCCAGAAATCTCATAGAAATCCAAAATCCCAAAATCATGAGCAAGTAAATGGTAAGTGTCGGGATAAGCCCCATAATACTGCATGATAACATGAAAATGTGAATGCATGAAATGTCGAAGTAATAAATGCAATGTCTAGACTAACACCTGAGAGTAATTACAATAATATATTGATCTAGCCTTTAGCTGATTCTATCATAAAAGATAATATGTTCTTAAGTGTACGTGACATGGCAATTACCGATGATGTGTTTGTGAGCCGGCAGATAAGTGTACGTGGGACATGCGTGTTAGTTGTATGTATGCCCTAGAGGCCAGTATTGTACAGATGATGTATATTATATTGGATGCTTAGACATATATAGAGATGACTTTCTTGCTCGATATGATAGTATGCTATCTGGTTGCTCTTTATCTTAACATGTATACTTGTCTCTTTATACTGTCTTAGAGTTACATGTTGGTAAAGTCCTTAGGATGTGTACTTGACTACCTGGACTATGATGCGGATCATACTAGTGGGGACATGGTAGTCCATAAGTATATCCTTCAAGATCCCTAGTCGTGGGTGTATCGAGACGGGGCATCGATATACCAGTGTAGACTAGCGTATACGCTTCTCGACCCATGAGATGGGCGATGGATGATCCCATATCCATTGGTGTTTGACATCAGAGATGGTATATGGGTGCTCAGTGGAGACTGGGTACACTGGACGGACTCGCCGAGAACTACCAGATGGTATTATACCTCACGTCAGATGGCAGTTCTCAGGTGACACTTGTGCAGGTTAGTCTGTAGACCCGAGATCGTCATAGAGTCTTGTGTGATTACCACTGTGCTTTGATTTCCACCTTACCACGTCCATGAGGGCGTGCAAAACGGTGGTTTTTAGGTACAGTCCCGAGTCACATGGAGGCAATGAGCGATAGGAGGGGTTTCGTCTCTCCCGGTATTGGGGGTTGATGTTGCACTGTGCTCGATTGGCCGTAACAGGGAAATCCCTGGCCAGGGCTGATTAGAGATTTACTGGTAAGTGTTACCAGTAGTTTCTCGACCCGTTATGAGCCTCACATCGGCACGACTTATCAGTTATTGGGGTCTGACGTTTACTACCCCTAGACTTGATATATGACATATCAGACGAGGAGACCGGACTGTACGGGAAGTGTTGCTGATTGGCTCGACGAGAGTTGTAGCAGGTTCGCTTGTTTTCTTCTGATCGCTCAATACCCGGGTGGCCGTTACGTTTAGCTGACCTCTTGCGGCTTGGGGGTGCTTGATATGATCATCACCCACTGCCGGCGTATTGACGAGTCTTAGAGTCCCACTAAGGAATTACCTAGTCCAGGCGAAACGTTGTGGTGCGCGTATGCGATATGCGCATGGACCCGATTAAAATGCGCGTATAGGATACTGTATATTGATCGGGCGGCTTGCTTTTGGTGGGGTCATATGTGATATGGCCGGATTGATAAATCAAGTGTTGATTTATCATTTAACCATTAGTTTTCTCACTTGAAATCTTTTCTTGTACATGATGGATGTATGCATTCATGTATGGTTTCTTTCTTTTAGTTTCATGCACATATGGATGTGCATACATACATACATATATACATCATCCTTCATGGTTGATTACACATTGAAAATGATGGAAATACAAGACTCACACCATGGTTTAAATATATGAGTTATTATTTAATTTTTGTTAAAACAAAAGAAATAAAGAAAAGGATAATTCATGGTGAGTTTCTACACTCTTCTTTAACCTAACCATGCTCACCTACTTCTAGCCATGGGTTAACCTTCTCTTTGTGATTTAACTCAAATTAAATAATATCTTTAACTTTTAACCATGGTTTGAGATGAGAAGGAATAAATATATATACATATATTTTCATTTTTCTTTTCATGAGTTATCTTTTTACTCTTGTTAAAAGAAAGCCATCATCTTCTTCCTCCTTCACCATTTGCTCTCTAGACTTTTGTAGTGAGCAATATACTCATCAAGTTAGGTTTTTGAAGTGAGAAAAGCCACCACAAAATCATTCTACACAAGTTTAGCCCACTTATTTAGATTGTTATCTTCATTTCTTCTCTTGAAAAGTGAAGTTGCAAGCTTGGACTAGGAGCTTCGGGTGGATCGTCATGGACACTAGAAGACTTCAAGCGAACCCTCCTCCATCCCTCAAGTGGCTAAGGAGTCTAGCGTAGGGAGCTACAAAGGTTGTACTCTCAAAACCCTAGCATTTCTTTCATGTGATGATGTGTAGTTTATGAAACCCTAATTTTTCTAGGAACAATCCGATGTTTGTTAACTTAGCACCCTAAAAATTCCATCTTTGGTACATGTGATGCTTCCAAACTCTTCATAGGGTGCTAGGTAAACCCAACATTGGTATCAGAGCCGACCTAGAACATTAGGCGACACTTTAACGAAGTAAAAACTCCGATCGAACCGAAATACGACTTTTTAGAACCCTCTCTGGACAGTTTTCCGAAACTGGTTATTTTCAGAATTCAAAATATTTAAAAAATAGAGAAGGGAATTCTAAGAAATACTGTGGAAAATGAAACCCTAATTCGCCAATTCCACCACGGAACCGCGGCCACAGCTTGCTTAGGCCGCGGCTCCGCGGCCGTACAGAGCCTTTAAGGCTTCATTTTTCCTACAGTGTATTCTTGTCTGCTTGTATATGGTTTTGGGTATATTTAATCTGAATTTAGTACTGTATATTCTGGAGATGGTTTTGGACTCGTCGATTCGATCGGAATTTTCATTTCGTGACTTTTCCGGATAAATTAGAAAGTGTTGAAGTATTTGAACGAGTATCATTTGTTCACTTTTCACGGGGCTTAAATATTTTGGAGATACGTGCAAGTTTTGTGGTGGACCCTCTAGAAGACAAAAAACCTTAACTCGATTATGTGACCGTTTTGAACTGCCCTTTGAACCTTAGGGTTTGGGGCAGTACGGCATGCCACATGTGAGGCGTTGGCTTGACCCTTCTACGGCTGGACCGCTACTACCGTGTCACACTCCGGGTTTTTGAACTCCGCTCAAGTGTTGAGCTTTAGCGAATCTTGGGTATTTGATCGTTATGTTCGAAAACTTTAATACTGTCTATTTATCTGGAATTTGATGCAATGTGTGGAATTCATATTACTAGACATGAAATACGAAGTATGTGATATTTCGCATTTACGATGTCTAAAGAGAATGTGGATTCCAGATATTATAGTTTTACACTTTCTTTTCTGTAACCGTAAGTGTAGTATGTAGTGGTATTACCGATTGTCGTTGCTATACGTCGACGACAATCGGTGTATGCATACTTACTTACGTTGATGATATGAGATATTATGTGCTGCTGAGATATGATGTGGAGGATTGTCGCGATTGAATAGCCGGGGAGTTTTATGTGAGATGAGAGTTTTATATTTTCATTCATGTAAATTCAAATGTAATGTAATATTCTTGTATTTGGGGCACTTCCGGGTTGAGGTTGATGCCACCAGTGTTGTATATTATTTACTTTTCCGCATTAGGATGGACCCAAGGAGGGGAGCACGGGTGACCGGGTTCTGGGGTTCAGTAGGAGGCCATCTCGAGGAGTCGAGATCGGGTCTCCTAAACTCCAGAATTGGTAGGGTCGCTTGCAGCTCTCGTAGGGGTCCAGGGTGTGGGCGTGGCTATTCATCACGACTATGGAATCCGTATTTTCTATTGTTGGCTAAATACTAAATACGGATGTCCTAGTATATCCCACATTATATATATGTTTCTGCTGCGATATCTGTGATGTGATCATTAAATATGTTGTGATGGATACAGTATACAGTATATATGATATATTATATAGACGTTACTTATGTTTTGCACCCGCACTAGCCCTGCCCTGCTCTGTCGTTAGTTACCTAACCTAACGGTGCACGAGGGGACATCGAGGCAAATGCGGATTGCATAAGTGTACGTCGTATTTATCTGTGATGTTTAGGTGACTTAAATGATGGGACTTCATTAATGTGATTGATGAAAGAAAAGAAAGCTAAAAGATGTTGTAGAATCAATTTTTCAAATAAAAGGGTAACTACTGTTTTGCTTTGCATAGCGGTATATATGATATACCATGCACCTTATTCGATGGAGAAAGAGCCGAGATCCCTTCACCGGGAGTGACCTCTTTAGCAAAACTGGCAGATGCTACAACACTCGGTTTGACTTTTGACTGCTTTTGGAGTTTTGCTTTGCATAGTGATATATATGATATATCCTGCACCTTATTCGATGAGGAAAGAGCCGAGATCCCTTCACCGGGAGTGACCTCTTTAGCAAAACTAATAAAATCCTCAAAATCACTCCATTTCATAATTTCATTTGATTCTACAACGATATCGAGTTCATTACGCAATAGGTTTTCAGAAAAACCTGTCGTAGCCCTCCGTCATTTCAGATAAGTCCTACTTAGTATTCGTGCTACGTTTGTTGGCCTGCGTCAAGGCGTAGTGTGCGGTAGCTGACTAGTATTTATCTGTTTATACATATGATGCAGATTGGATTAGGGTAGTCATGCGACTTTGTTGGCTTGCGTCAAGGGTCGTGCGGGTGGGTTTAATTCAATCAAGAAATGAGGGTTGAACTTGACTAGCGGACTATGATTTGTTGGCCTGTGTCAAGGTCATAGGACGCTAGGGGAAAAATTTTATCGGGAATTTCAAGTGTTGAAATTTGCAATGAGATTGCATACCTTTTATGAGATAGTTGGATCCCGATACCCACTGCGAATAAGAGTTACTCCTGGGAGAGTTTTACACATTACAATTAGCCGATCAAGTAGGTGTCTAGAAAGGTGTTAACGAGGTTATGCCTCTGGAAAAACGAGGTTTACTTTAATTAGGTTCGTGCGAAAGCACGGGGAACCTCCCTCAAAGTACCGACACTGGCCTGGCTGAAAGATCGGCGAAGTTGTAGGGTGTAATTAATCCCGGCTAGTCTTTCCTTTTAGGGTTTGAAGGAAGATTTGATAAAAACAGTGGGAGCCATCCTGATTAGATAAAATAATAACCAAACTGATCTTGCAAGAGCATACGCTAAAGTGTTTTCTTCTCTCTCTCTCCAGGTAGCGACCATGTCATGCCTTAATCAAGATAATAATATGGATGTATTGACTGAACCCGCATGTTATACTGTGCTGGGGAACGTTGATTCCGTTCTTTCTTATAAGAGTTATAAGACTGAACAGGATATAGGGGAATACCAGGATTCCCATGCCACCCGAATGAAGAAAGTACATGTTGATGCATTTTCTTCGGGTGTGTTCGTTACAGAGAACTGTTTCTCCATTTGCCTTACGTCCTGGGTATTAGATACCGGGTCAGGATCCCATATATGTAATCAGTTACATGGGCTTAGAAAAGGTAGAGAACTTGGGGAAGGTGATAAAGACATAAGGGTTGGAAATGGTGCAATTGTTGCAGCTAAAACCGTCGGGGAATATCACCTTGTATTGCCAACTAGTAATACATTGATTCTGAACGAATGCTATTACATGCCGAACCTGATATGCAATATTATATCGGTTTCTTTGTTGGGTAAAGAGGGATATAATTTTTTATTACAGGATAATGTTATGAACATTTTCCATAACCAAAAGTTGGTTGGATCAGGCACGTTGTGTGATGGCATTTATGTTCTAAATCAATCAACAGTTCTGAGTATAACAAACACACACAAGAGGAAGAGTTCAGAAATGAACGAATCCTTCTTGTGGCATTGTACACTGGGTCACATCAATGCGACACGACTAGCTAAGTTGCATAAAGATGGATATTTGAATCCGTTTGAATTATCATCTTATGACACTTGCCAGTCATGTCTCAAAGGCAAGCTGACCAAAACTCCGTTTACGGGACACGGAGAAAGAGTTGCGGAACTCTTGGGACTGGTGCATAGTGATGTATGCGGTCTAATGTCTACACATGCCAGGAATGGTCCTGCGTACTTCATTACATTCGCTGACGATCTCTCTAGATTCGGATATGTGTTCCTGATGAAACACAAATCAGAAGCTTTTGATAAATTTAGAGAATATAAACAAGAAGTCGAGAACCAAACCGGAAAAAGTATTAAAATCCTTCGATCTGATCGAGGAGGTGAATACTTGAGCAATGAATTCCTGGACTTCCTAAAAGAGAATGGGATTCTCTCTCAGCTGACTCCTCCATATACACCACAGCACAACGGTGTATCAGAACGGAGGAACCGCACCCTATTAGATATGGTGCGCTCTATGATGAGCACAGCTGAGTTACCTATTTCCTTCTGGGGGTATGCACTAGAAACAGCTGCAGACCTATTGAATATGGATCCCACCAAATCCGTGCCAACCACTCCATATGAGATATGGAAAGGAAAGAGACCATGTCTTAATTATGTTAAGATATGGGGTTGTCCGGCATATGTAAAAATGCAGAATCCGGACAAACTCGCGGCAAGGTCCATTCTGTGTAAGTTTATTGGATATCCCAAACATTCGCGCGGGTATATCTTCTACCACACCGAGGAACAAAAGGTGTTTGTTTCTCGACATGCCACCTTTTTAGAAAAGGAATTTCTTGAAAAAGAGATTAGTGGCAAGGAGGTAGAACTGGAAGAGGTTCCAGCAATACAGACTACGAAAGAAGATTTGGTTGAACCAGAGGATTCGGTAGTTCCCAACGAACCTCAGCCTCTCCGCCGATCTAGTAGGGTTCCTCACCAACCTGAGAGATACTACGGTTTTCTCATAGATGGTGGCAGCGAGGATTGCATCATGGAGGATGATGACCCAACTAGTTTCGAGCAGGCCATCACGAGTGGGGACTCAGTGAAATAGCTGGATGCTATGCGGTCCGAGATGGAATCCATGTACACCAACAAAGTATGGACTTTGGAAGATGCTCCTGAAGGGGTAAAACCCATTGGGAGCAAGTGGATCTTCAAGAAAAAACTTGGTGTAGATGGGAAAGTGGAGACTTTCAAAGCTAGACTTGTTGCAAAGGGTTTTCGTCAAAGACCAGGTGTGGACTATGACGAAACCTTTTCTCCAGTAACTATGCTTAAATCCATCCGGATCATGCTTGCCATCGCCGCATATCATGATTACGTAATCTGGCAAATGGATGTTAAGACCGCCTTTCTAAACGGTGATTTAGAAGAGTGCGTGTACATGACTTAGCCCGAGGGCTTCGTAGATAGTGGGAGCAGCGGGAAGGTGTGCAAGCTGCTTAAATCCATTTATGGATTAAAGCAAGTATCGCGGAATTGGAACATCTGCTTTGACGTCGTAATCAAAGAGTTTGATTTCGTCATAAACGTAGATGAACCTTGTATTTACAAGAAGGTAGCAGAGAGTAAGGTTGTCTTTCTCGTATTGTACGTGGACGACATACTCTTGATAGGAAATGATATTCCTATGCTGCAATCGGTCAAGCTCTTCTTATCACAAAGATTCTCAATGAAAGATCTTGGTGATGCCTCCTGCATATTGGGAATAAGAATCTATAGAGATAGATCCAAACGGATATTGGGATTGTCCCAATCCAGGTACATTGACACCATACTAAAGAGGTTTAGTATGGAAGAATCCAAGCGTGGGAACTTACCCACGATCTCTGGAGTCACTCTCTCCAAAGAGATGTCTCCCAAGACTGATTTGGAGAGAGCTCGCATGCAAGGGATACCCTATGCTTCGGCTGTAGGCTCTATCATGTACGCGATGCTATGTACCAGACCCGATGTAGTATACTCACTAAGTATAGTGAGCAGGTATCAAGCTGATCCTGGAGAGAGTCACTGGACAGCTGTGAAGAGCATTCTCAAGTACTTGCGAAGGACTAAAGAGATGCTCTTGGTGTATGGTGACGGAGAACTCCAAGTGGAGTCCTTTACCGATTCGAGCTTCCAGAGTGATAAGGACGACTCTAAGTCGCAGTCGGGATTTGTCTTTACCCTTTACGGAGGGGCGGTTAGCTGGAAGAGTTCCAAGCAGGAAACCGTGGCAGACTCGACGATGGAGGCTGAATACATCGCTGCCAACGATGCTGCCAAAGAGGCTGTCTGGATCAAGAAGTTCATCACTGAACTTGGAGTGGTTCCATCCATTGAGCATCCAATACCTTTGTATTACGATAACAATGGAGCGGTAGCTTTGGCCAAGGAACCCAGGTCCCATCAGCGATCCAGGCATATTCTGAGGCGGTATCACCTGATCCGGGAGATAGTTGATCACCGGGAGATCGAGGTCAGGAGGGTTGACACGAAGAATAACACAGCGGATCCACTCACGAAGGCCATTCCCCAGACACAGTTTGAGAGACTCTCCGGGATGCTCGGTATGCGATACTACAGCAGCTGGCTCTAGTGCAAGTGGGAGATTGTTAGTTGTATGTATGCCCTAGAGGCCAGTATTGTACAGATGATGTATATTATATTGGATTCTTGGACATATATAGAGATGACTTTCTTGCTCGATATGATAGTATGCTATCTGGTTGCTCTTTATCTTAACATGTGTACTTGTCTCTTTATACTGTCTTAGAGTTACATGTTGGTAAAGCCCTTAGGATGTGTATTTGACTACCTGGACTATGATGCGGATCATACTAGTGGGGACATGGTAGTCCATAAGTACATCTTTCAAGGTCCGTAGTCGTGGGTGTATCGAGACGGGGCATCGATATACCAATGTAGACTAGCGTATACGCTTCTCGACCCATGAGATGGGCGATGGATGATCCCATATCCATTGGTGTTTGACATCAGAGATGGTATACGGGTGCTCAGTAGAGACTGGGTACACTGGACGGACTCGCCGAGAACTCCCAGATGGTATTATACCTCACGTCAGATGGCAGTTCTCAGGTGACACTTGTGCAGGTTACTCTGTAGACCCGAGATCGTCATAGAGTCTTGTGTGATTCCCACTGTGCTTTGATTTCCACCTTACCACGTCCATGAGGGCGTGCAAAACGGTGGTTTTTGGGTACAGTCCCGAGTCACATGGAGGCAATGAGCGATATGAGGGGTTTCGTCTCTCCCGGTATTGGGGGTTGATGTTGCACTGTGCTCGATTGGCCGTAACAGGGAAGTCCCTGGCCAGGGCTGATTAGAGATTTACTGGTAAGTGTTACCAGTAGTTTCTCGACCCGTTATAAGCCTCACATCGGCACGACTTATCAGTTATTGGGGTCTGACGTTTACCACCCTTAGACTTGATATGCAACATATCAGACGAGGAGACCGGACTGTATGGGAAGTGTTGCCGATTGGCTCGACGGGAGTTGTAGCAGGTTCGCTTGTTTTCTTCTGATCGCTCAATACCCGGGTGGCCGTTACGTTTAGCTGACCGCTTGCGGCTTGGGGGTGCTTGATATGATCATCACCCACTGCCGGCGTATTGACGAGTCTTAGAGTCCCACAAAGGAGTTACCTAGTCCAGGCGAAACGTTATGATGCGCGTATGCGATATGCGTATGGACCCGATTAAAATGCGCGTATAGGATACCGTATATTGATCGGGCGGCTTGCTTTTGGTGGGGTCATATGTGATATGGCCGGATTGATAAATCAAGTGTTGATTTATTATTTAACCATTAGTTTTCTCACTTGAAATCTTTTCTTGTACATGATGGATGTATGCATGCCTGTATGCTTTCTTTCTTTTAGTTTCATGCACATATAGATGTGCATACATACATACATACATACATCATCCTTTATGGTTGATTACACATTGAAAATGATGGCAATACAAGACTCACACCATAGTTTAAATATATGAGTTATTATTTAATTTTTGTTAAAACAAAAGAAATAAAGAAAAGGATAATTCATGGTGAGTTTCTACACTCTTCTTTAACCTAACCATGCTCACATACTTCTAACCATGGGTTAACCTTCTCTTTATGATTTAACTCAAATTAAATAATATCTTTAACTTTTAACCATGGTTTGAGATGAGAAGGAATAAATATATATACATATATTTTCATTTTTCTTTTCATGAGTTATCTTTTTACTCTTGTTAAAAGAAAGCCATCATCTTCTTCCTCCTTCACCATTTGCTCTCTAGACTTTTGTAGTGAGCAATATACTCATCAAGTTAGGTTTTTGAAGTGAGAAAAGCCACCACAACATCATTCTACACAAGTTTAGCCCACTTGTTTAGAGTGTTATCTTCATTTCTTCTCTTGAAAAATGAAGTTGCAGGCTTGGACTAGGAGCTTCGGGTGGATCGTCGTGGACACTAGAAGCCTTCAAGTGAACCCTCCTCCAACCCTCAAGTGGCCAAGGAGTCTAGCGTAGGGAGCTACAAAGGTTGTACTCTCAAAACCCTAGCATTTCTTTCATGTGATGATGTGTAGTTTATGAAACCCTAATTTTTCTACGAACGATCCGATGTTTGTTAACTTAGCACCCTAAAAATTCCATCTTTGGTACATGTGATGCTTCCAAACTATTCATAAGGTGCTAGGTAAACCCAACAATGCGCATCATCGGTAATGGTGTTGGTGTCCTAAAAGGCAGAGTTTCATACTGACTAAAGAAACATATGTATGAGCATGCAACTTGATGATTTCAATCTGAATGTAAAGGTAAAATGTGTACTAAACACTCATTTGGAATATACATATCTAACTACAACTATATGACTCAAGCCTCAACTAGTATCTATCTAACCCCCTAAGGAACTAAACTAAAGGAACTAGTCGATAGGAAATAAGAATCCACCTAAGGTCTGAGTCCATTTCTGTAATAGTCGGCAATCCAGCCTCAATAGCGTCACGTACGTAGTACGGCATCCTCGAATCAAGTGCGTGGATCAGTCATCACATCTATGCCTCATACGGTAAAATCCATCGTACGACATCCCAATATTGGGGTATGGGTCAAGTATAACCTACGTACATCATCATTCGTATAATATCATCATCAAATAATGTCATGATCAAAGGTACTGTACTGTAATCGCATACATCCCAATATCATCAATCATATATCATTGTCTGCGAACAAATACGTCGTCAATTGTTCCTCAGAAATATCATGTCATATATTTCATATCGTAATCAGGTCACACATATATCATATCGTAATCAAGTCACACATATATCATATCATAACCAAGTTACACATATATCATATCGTAATCAAGTCACAGGTTACGGTCCGGGTTCTATTCTAGAGTCTCGTATATCTCAATGTCATCATCACCTATTATCGTTTATGTATACATATCCATTCTCTCATTTTCCAACGATCCGCTAAGATCATAATATGACTGTATATCCAAGAAATCACGGCATCAAGCCTAGTTATATCGTCTCTTTCCCATGTATCATATAACATCCTTATATCACATATACATGTTGTGTGTATATACACCTACACACATTCCTACTTATATATACACATACACATATACACCAAGCCAAGTTTCTGTATGTGCGTGTGTGTGTCTACCTGAAACCTACAAATTTCCTCCAAGATATTCTTCTTCTGGTAAAGTCTATCTAAATCAGTCTAGTCCAACCTAAGGTCTTTAATCGGGACCTACTCGCCAAGAATCTAAGGTCATGTCCGACTTCCTAATGATAATAAGCAATATCCCTATTCTACGTTTGCGGGGGTGCTAAACGCCATCCACACGACTTCCCCCGTAGATATACATCTACTCACCTGGTCCTTGTCTGCCGAAGACGATGTCGCCCTCCTCTTCTTCCTCTTCCGAAGTCCACGCGAGGGGTACCTATACGCAAACATATATAATATCGTAAACTGAATCACGGACAAAACCAAAACGACGCACGAAATGCGCATAGGTTAAAACCTATGACCCGCTCAGGCAAAAAAACCAAATATCGCTCGATATCAGCGTACAAACACCGATTGATCGAGATAAAACACCAACAAACAACTCGTAGTTTTAAAACTCATTACTTATAATATAAAACACGATTTAATTCATCGAAACCCTAAAATCGATCAAATCGTCCAATTCCACAAAATCTTGAAAATGTCAATTTACCATTTTACTTCAAAACTTGATGTTTAAAAGAAACTAATGGTCATAATATTCATTAAATAACATAACTAGATTATAGAAACCATTACCATATTTTTCTCACACCATTTTGTCTTAATTTAAAATTTCTAGTTTGCAAATTAGCCAAAATTAACACTTGTTAAGCAAAAATTCACAATTCCACTACTAAACTTGATTTTGCATATATTAAAGTGTTAAACTACTCCATTAAACCTTAAGAATGAGCTAAAGCCCTAATTAGATTTTTAATATTACATTTTAAATTAATTTCTAAAACCTAGTTTACCGAAATAGCATATTTATCACATTATATTAACTAACAACTTGAAACTAATAATTAGATTAGCTCTTTCATTCATTTAACATATTAATATTCTCATTAAAACCACAATATAATGATAAAAAACTTAATTAGAATTTTAACACACCAATATATATAATTTATAAAAATCTAGTTAGCAAAATTACTTAATTTAAACAATTTTGAATGCACAAATTATAATACATCAACCATGCTAGATTTTTCCCTTCTAAAAATGTTAAGCTACCTATTATAACCCCACTTAATTAATAAAAACCCTAACTTGATTTTAGAAACCCTATCTTGAATTTTAAACTTGCAAATAGAATTAATTAAGAAAATCTAAATATGCTAAATAAAAGCATTTAACAACAATTAATCATAAAAATAAAAATTATACCTTCAAAGAATGAGATCCAAACATGAAAATATGCTTCCAAAATAATGGTTTCCAACTCCAAATTCCATGCTAAATAGGTCAAAGGAAAATGGTAGACATTGAATGTTGATTTGTGAGGTTTATTTTTGGAATTTTTGATGAATTTTGATGATTTTTAATGCAAAAATGATGGGGGGGAAATTTTGGGGCAGCCCATGGAGGTGAGGCCGGCCATGAGGTGAGGAAAAAAGAGGAAGAAGGAATGAAGAATAGTGTAGAACATTCTCCAAAGAAATACACATTTTATGTCTTTTCATAATTTCTTTATTTTATTTATTTTCTTCATTCAATTCATCATAGAAAACTCTAGAATTTTAAAGACAATTCAAGAAAAGATTAGCATGCTAAAAACCTAATTCTAATATGTCATGGTTCACTTTTGAAAAAAAAACCCATTGCAAATTGTAATTTACACTAATTTAATGTATATTTAAAAGCTTATGTTAATATTTAAAATAATTAATTTAGGAAAAATATTTCATTAAACTAAAAATTTATAACTGACTTAATAAACACCATTTACTAGAGTCACGACCCGAAAGTACGGAACGTGACCGGCACTTAAATTACGAAGCGTCTAGAGACGCATCGTAATCTAATTAAGCCAAAACGCAGAAATCTAAACCATATAAAAGAAGAAGTAAAGGAAAACATATAGGAAAACAAGTAAAAAAAACAAGATCAGATTTTCTCAAAAATTTCAGCAGAGTCTCCTTTATAAAAACTGGCCCCAAACGGGTACAAACAAGTATAATATATACAAACGATAAAATGGCATCCCCAAGCGGAAGCTAGTTCTACGCCAACAGGCGGAAACAACCACACCAAGCACAATAATATACAACGCCAAAGGGCGAGCCTCAAAACTCAAAAGAAACAAATCCACCAAACCATAATAATACATGCGTGACTCTAAGGTCGAAATAAATAACTGGTCCTTTAAACTTATCAAGTAATAAAAGTTTGGTTGATGGAGCTTATTAAATACCAATGAAATAATAAAAGTACAACGGCGGTGCTGATACAAGTGAACCTACCTACCGTGCAAATCACCCTGAATGAAATGATGTGCCAGCAAGCTGCCAAGCAAACCTGTACATCGATCCTGTAATAAAATTTGGCACAACAGGGGTGAGTTGCCAACTCGTGAGTAAAAGACATCTGCGAAAAGAAATCGAATCCACGACGCTGTCCTAGGTCAATAATAATATACTAATGTATTACTAGTCATCTAGTAATGGCAGGTTAATAAACTGCGTATAAGTGCAAATGCTCCGTGCTTGTGTCAGTGCCTCAAAAAGTAATATTTCCTGTGAAAGTATGCATGCACCATGAATGTAAAACAATAAATTCTGAAATCTGGATATTTCTGTATAAGAAATCATTAACTTTTACCCTGGTAAAATTTGTATAGAAATCTGAAATATCATCGATGAAATCCATGGAAATCCGTGTCAAGCATCGAAACAAAACATGAAAATCTCAAGTCTCAATACCTCATAGTCTCAATATCTCATAGTCTTAATATCTCGGGCTCCGTCAGTCCGGATCGGCCCATATCATCAAATCTCACGACAACGGTCGGTATCCTCCGGATATCCGCCGCGCCAGACATCACCGGTAAGTAGTCTTCCCCTGCCAGGCTCATCGTCTACAACTTGACCTTCTTGCCCCGGGGTACCATACCGGGCCCACCATGTACCCGAGACGGTTCATCGACTCCTCGAATCGGGTCTCGAAATCCAACAGAACACATTAAATCTCATGGTGGACAACACATACATCATGAGAAAACCGCACTTATATTTTTAAAAGAGAGGAGGAGAGAGAGAAGTTTTGTATATATTCTTGCGGTTTTCCCCAAAAATCCAGAAATCTCATAGAAATCCAAAATCCCAATACCATGAGTAAGCAAATGATAAGTGTCGGCATAATCCCCACAATACTGCATGATAACATGAAAATGTGAATGCATGAAATGTCTAAGTAATAAATGCAAAGTCTAGACTAACACCTGCGAGTAATCACAACATTATATTGATCTAGCCTCTAGCTGATTCTATCAATAAAAGATAATATGTTCTAAAGTATATGTGACATAGCAATTACCGATGATGATGTGTGTGAGCCGGCAATAAGTGTGCGTGGAATATGCGCATCATCGGTAATGGTGCAGGTGTCCTAACAGGCAGAGTTTCATACTGAATAAAGAAACATATGTATGAACATGCAACATGATAATTACGGTCTGAATGTAAAGACGGATGTGTATTAACCACTCATTTGTAATATACATGTCTAACTACAACTATATGACTCGAGCCTAAACTAGTGTCTATCTAACCCCCTAAGGAACTAAACCTAAGAAACTAGTCGATAAGAAATAAGAGTCCACCTAAGATCTGAGTCCATATCTCTAATAGTCGGCGATCCAACCTCAATAGCGTCACGTACGTAGTACGGCTTCCTCGAATCAAGAGTGCGGATCAATCATCACATCTATTCCTCGTACGGTAAAATCCATCGTACGGCATCCCAATATCGGGGTACGGGTCAAGTATCACCTACATACATCATCATTCGTATAATATCATCATCAAATAATGTCATGATCAAGGTACTGTACTGTAATTGCATACATCAATCATATCTCATTGCCAGCATAAATATACATCGTCAATTTATCCTCAGAAATATCATGTCACATATATCATATCATGATTAGGTCACACTTATATCATATCGTAATCAAGTCACACCTATATGATATCGTAATCAAGTCACGCATATATCATACGTGATTCAGTAACAGGTTACAGTCCGGGTTCTATATTAGAGTCTCATGTACCTCAAAATCATCACCACCTATTATTGTCTATGTATACATATCCATTATCTCATTTTCTAATGATCCGCTAGCATCATAACACGAGAGTATAACCAAGAAATCACGGCATCAAGCCTAGTTATAATGTTCCATCCCCATGTATCATATCACATCCTCATATCCCATAAACATGTTGTGTATACATATACCTACACATAACCCTATATATATACACATACACATATACCCCAAGTCAAGTTTCTGTGTGTGCGTGTGTGTGTCTACCTAAAAACCTACGAATCTCCTCCAAGATATTCATCCTCTGGTAAGGTCTTTCTAAATTAATCTAGTCCAACCTAAGGTCATTACTAGGGTCCTACTCACCAAGATTCTAAGGTCACGTCTGATTTCCTAATGACAATAAGTAATATTCCTATTCTACGTTTGCGTGGGTGCTAAACGCCATCCACCCGACTTCTCCCGTAGATATACATCTACTCACCTGGTCCTTGTCTGCCGAAGACGATGTCGCCCTCCTCTTCTTCCTCTTCCGAAGTCCACGCGAGGGGTACCTATACGCAAACATATATAATATCGTAAAATGATTCACGGACAAAATCAAAACGACGCACGAAACGCGCATAGGTTAAAACCTATGTCCCGCTCATGCAAAAGAACCAAATATCGCTCGATATCGGCGTACAAACGCCGATTGATCGAGATAAACATCAATAAACAACTCGTAGTTTCGAAACCCGTTATTTATAATATAAAACCTGGTTTAAATCATCGAAACCATAAAATCGATCAAATCGTCCAATTCCAAAAAACCTTGAAAATGTCAATTTACCGTTTTACTTCAAAACTTGACGTTTAAATGGAACTAATGGTCATAATACTCATTAAATAGCATAACTAGCTTATATAAACTATTACTATATTTTTAACACCCTAATTTGTATTAAATTGAAATTCTAGTTAGTAAACTTGCCCGATTTCGATACTTTTAAGCAAAATTTCACTTCTAGACTTGATTTTGCATGAATTAACTTATTAAACTACAATTCATGATGATAATAATATAATAAAACCATAATTAGATTTTAAATCTCATTTATTTAAGAATTTCTAAAATCTAGTTAGCAAAATAGCATTTTTATCACAATTTCTCAATTATCAATAAAAACTAGTAACCAAATTAAGTTTTTCATTCCTTAAGCATGTTAATAATCTCATTAAAACTACAATCTAATGATAGAAAGCTTAATTAGAATTTTATATCACCAATATATATAATATATAAGAATCTAGTTTGCAAAAAAATTGCTTAATTTAAATAATTTTCAACCAACAATTTACAATATAACAACCATACAAGATTTTCCAATTCTAAAAATGTTAAACTACATAATATAACCCTACTCAATTAATAGAAACCCAAATTTCATTTTGAAACCCTCTCTTGAATTTCATAAGCAAACAATTTAAACCAAATTTCACACTTAAACTACTAAATCTAGCAAACTTAAACTACAATTAAACACTAGATTAGGATTATACCTCACAAGTGATGATTCCTAGCTTGCACTAGCCTCCAAGACACCTCTTTTCACCATGCTTTAAACCAATTAGGGTTTGGAAAGAAGTGGAATAGGATTTAGGTTAGAGATTTGTAAAGAAAAGTGTGTATTTTTGTGGATTTTGTTGATTTTTTTTTTTTTTTGCAAGAATTGAAGCATAAGAAGTGAAGGAAAAATGGAGGGCTGCTTTAAGGGGGGCTTGGCCTGGTTGTTGAAGGGGATGGGATGAAGTAATTGTGTGGAAATTTCCATATAAAAATATCATCTAATGTCAATTAATGCTTTCACATTAAAACTTTTCAAAAAAAACCCCTTTTTCTTTTCATTTTTCACCCCCTTTTTCCATAAACTACTAAACTTGAAATGGTTTGCTAAAATTTGTGTTACACTAAATTTTATTTTTTAATGGTTCCCAATTATATAATTTACCCAATTAAACTTGTATTTATCACTAATTAAATGTATTTTTAAAAGCTTAAAATAATATTAAAAATAATTAATTAAGGAAAAAAATTTAATTAACTAGAAAATTTTAAGTGACATTTTATTGACAAATTTATAGTAATATCTTATCTAAATTTTGTATAATTAGGTCTATAATGAAAAATACATATTTTGACTTTTTACGGAAAAGACTGCTAATTTTGCCGATTACCGAAAAAACTGCCTAAACGATTTTCGAAGCGTTACAATCTTCCCCCCTTTAAGAAATTCGGTCCACGAATTTAAATTAAAACTCCTCCCAATTACTAAAACATTCAACCAAAACACTCAAATCGTCGGGGCTCCGAAATCATCAATACATAACTAAAATCAACTCCGTCAAGAATAACGCAATCATCGGAGTTATGGTAAAAATAAAATATCAAAACTCAATATGAAAACCAACATAATATATATCGAAACTATAACTTAGATATAGTACGCATCGTAGTAAAATTGAATAAACATCTTAATAAAGAAACACGCAAAAACCTCTTTTTAAAATCGCCATGCGATGCACGTGTCACGGCATAAGTAGCTGACGTTTATTTTTTAAAAAAAACAGCTATATATATATATATATCTGTTTTATTTAACATACACGTCCCGCCTGCTCACTGAATCAAATAGTAATGATTATAAAAACATACAGCTCAAACTAAAATCAATCACAATCACATCATAAAAATATCATGTGCGTCCGGTGCGCACTGAAATCGAAACCAAATATAGATGCCATGAATACGCACAGAAACAAAACTGAGTGCAACGGGTGTGCACCAAAAACATCTGTTAAGTGCAATGGACATGCACGACACTAATATCAGGTGCATCTAATCTGCACAAAACCCCGATTTAGTGCATCTGGTGTGCACAAATCGCATCAGGTGCACCGAATGTGCGCAAGAATCTCAATCAGGTGCACATGGTGCACGAAAACATACACCGAATATCAAAATCAAATCACAGTACGAAAATACATGAAAACTAGGTCGAAGCATACGTCAAAATCATATGCAACCCATATGCATGAAATCAAATCAATATCTCAAAATGTACAAAACCAAATCGAGTGCACTGGGTATGTACAAAACAACATCAATACAACCGACATATGAAACACACATAGAATATATTGAATGTACACATAAGAAATACCAATTGTAGAAAAAAATCCTCAAAATACCAAAATCGAACAACGGAAATATGAAATTCAAATCACCAAATCACAATCGTAAACACTATCGTCAATGTGCGTCTTTTTCCTCTGATGTCGACTGCTTCGAACTCGTCTCTTCGTAGGTGTGCTGACTACGCTACCAACGGCAATACTCATATCTAGAGTCTCCCACGTAATCCATCCTTAAACTTTTCGATCGATTCATCAAAGTCCCATAATTCCCCGAGAGCTCAACACTCAAGTATAGTTTAAAAATATCCAGTACATACCCCAGCATCTGCGGACCAGCCGTAGAAGGGCAAACCCAAGCCTCACTAATGGCACCGTGGAACTTCCGTAAACCCTAAGGTTCAACGGCGTTCTCGTGGTCATTATGTCGAGTTAGGGTTTCACTCTTCTAGAAGGTCCATAGAAATACCTGCATGTTCTTCCGAATACCTTAAACATGGGGTAATGGTTTTCTGACAATCGTTCGAATCCTTTAACTTCGTCTGGACGGCATGTGAATACCCTTCGTCCGCACGCTAAACAATGCTTCAATCCTCAAGAATAAACGATACCCTAAGGGTTATCGCATTCGAGCCACAGCTCCCACTGCCCGTGCGACCATGGTGACAGAAACCACCATCCGATATCGATGAAGATAGATCAAAAGAACGAATGGAATGCGGTGCAAAGAAATGTACATCCTAAGGCTCCTTAAGCAGAGTAGCGTATCGTAAGTATGCCGCGGATCATACCCACGGTACGTCACTCTACCCAAGTCACCTACTCCATCAACCAAGGGCCACCCTAGACTTATACAAGGTTAAACCTAGCACTCTGATACCAACTTTGTCACGACCCGAAAGTACGGAACGTGACCGGCACTTAAATTACGAAGCGTTTAGAGACGCATCGTAATCTAAGTAAGCCGAAGCTCAGAAATCTAAACCATATAAAAGAAGAAGTAAAGGAAAACATATAAGAAAACAAGTAAAAAAAATTCAAATTTTCTCAAAAATTTCAGCAAAGTCTCCTTTGTAAAAACTGGCCCCAAACGGGTACAAACAAGTATAATAAATACAAACGATAAAATGGCATCCCCAAGCGGGAGCTAGCTTTACGCCAACGGGTGGAAACAACCACACCAAGCACAATAATATACAACGCCAAAGGGCGAGGCTCAAAACTCAAAAGAAAACAAATCCACCAAACCATAATAATACATGCGCGACTCTAAGGTCGAAATAAATAACTGGTCCTTTAAACTTATCAAGTAATACAAGTTTGGTTGATGGAGCTTACTAGATACCAATGAAATAATAAAAGTACAACAGCGGTCCTGATACAAGTGAACCAACCTACCGTGCAAATCACCCTGAATGAAATGATGTGCCAGCAAGCTGCCAAGGAAACCTGTACATCAATCCTGTAATAAAATTTGGCACAACGGGGGTGAGTTGCCAACTCGCGAGTAGAAGACATCTGCGAAAAGAAATCGAATGCACGACGTTGTCCTAGGTCAATAATAATATACTAATGTATTACTAGTCATCTAGTAATGGCAGGGTAATAAACTACGTGTAAGTGCAAATACTCCGTGCTTGTATCAGTGCCTCAAAAAGTAATATGTCCTGTGAAAGTATGCATGCACCATGAATGTAAAACAATAAATTCTGAAATCTGGATATTTCTGTATAAGAAATCATTAACTTTTACCCTGGTAAAATTTGTATAGAAATCTGAAATATCATCGATGAAATCCATGGAAATCCGTGTCAAGCATCGACACAAAACATGTAAATCTTAAGTCTCAATACCTCATAGTCTCAATATCTCATAGTCTCAATATCTCGGGCTCCGTCAGTCCGGATCGGCCCATATCATCAAATCTTATGACAACGGTCGGTATCCTCCGGATATCCACAGCGCCAGACATCACCGGTAGGTAGTCTTCCCCTGCCAGGCTCATCGTCTACAACTCGATCTTCTTGCCCTGGGGCACCATATCGGGCCTACCAAGTACCCGAGACGGTTCATCCACTACTCGAATCGGGTCTTGAAATCCAACAGAACACATGAAATCTCATGGTGGACGACACATACATCACGAGAAAACCGCAACTTATATTTTAAAAAGAGACGAGGAGACAGAGAAGTTTTGTATATATTCTTGCGGTTTTCCCCAAAAATCCAGAAATCTCATAGAAATCCAAAATCACAATATCATTAGTAAGCAAATGATAAGTGTCGGCATAATCCCCACAATACTGCATGATAACATGAAAATGTGAATGCATGAAATGTCTAAGTAATAAATGCAAAGTCTAGACTAACACCTGCGAGTAATCACAACATTATATTGATCTAGCCTCTAGCTGATTCTATCAATAAAAGATAATATGTTCTAAAGTGTATGTGACATAGAAATTACCGATGATGATGTGTGTGAGCCGGCAATAAGTGTGCGTGGAATATGCGCATCATCGGAAATGGTGCTGGTGTCCTAACAGGCAGAGTTTCATACTGAATAAAGAAACATATGTATGAACATGCAACATGATGATTACGGTCTGAATGTAAAGACGGATGTGTATTAACCACTCATTTGTAATATACATGTCTAACGACAACTATATGACTCGAGCCTAAACTAGTGTCTATCTAACCCCCTAAGGAACTAAACCTAAGAATCTAGTCGATAAGAAATAAGAGTCCACCTAACATCTGAGTCCATATCTCTAATAGTCGGCGATCCAGCCTCAATAGCGTCATGTACGTAGTACGGCTTCCTCGAATCAAGAGTGCGGATCAATCATCACATCTATGCCTCGTACGGTAAAATCCATCGTACGGCATCCCAATATCGGGGTACGGGTCAAGTATCACCTACGTACATCATCATTCGTATAATATCATCATCAAATAATGTCATGATCAAGGTACTGTACTGTAATCGCATACATCAATCATATCTCATTGCCAGCATAAATATACATCGTCAATTTATCCTCAGAAATATCATGTCACATATATCATATCATGATTAGGTCACACTTATATCATATCGTAATCAAGTCACACCTATATGATATCGTAATCAAGTCACACATATATCATATCGTGATTCAGTAACAGGTTATAGTCCGGGTTCTATCTTAGAGTCTCATGTACCTCAAAATCATCACCACCTATTATTGTCTATGTATACATATCCATTATCTCATTTTCTAATGATCCGCTAATATCATAACTCGACAGTATAGCCAAGAAATCATGGCATCAAGCCTAGTTATATTGTTCCATCCCCATGTATAATATCACATCCTTATATCCTATAAGCATGTTGTGTATATATATACCTACGCATAACCTTATATATATACACATACACATATACCCCAAGTCAAGTTTCTGTGTATGCGTGTGTGTGTCTACCTGAAAACCTACGAATCTCCTCCAAGATATTCATCCTCTGGTAAGGTCTTTCTAAATCAATCTAGTCCAACCTAAGGTCATTACTAGGGTCCTACTCACCAAGATTCTAAGGTCACGTCTGATTTCCTAATGACAATAAGTAATATTCCTATTCTACGTTTGCGTGGGTGCTAAACGCCATCCACCCGATTTTCCCCGTAGATATACATCTACTCACCTGGTCCTTGTCTGCCGAAGACGATGTCACCCTCCTCTTCTTCCTCGTCCGAAGTCCACGCGAGGGGTACCTATACGCAAACATATATAATATCGTAAACTGAATCACAGACAAAATCAAAACGACGCACGAAACGAGCATAGGTTAAAACCTAATGGTCATAATACTCATTAAATAGCATAACTAGCTTATATAAACTATTACTATATTTTTAACACCCTATTTTTATTAAATTGAAATTCTAGTTTGTAAACTTGCCCGATTTCGATACTTTTAAGCAAAATTTCACTTCTAGACTTGATTTTGCATGAATTAACTTATTAAACTACAATTCATGATGATAATAATATAATGAAAGCATAATTAGATTTTAAATCTCATTTATTTAAGAATTTCTAAAATCTAGTTAGCAAAATAGCATTTTTATCACAATTTCTCAATTATCAATAAAAACTAGTAGCCAAATTAAGTTTTTCATACCTTAAACATGTTAATAATCTCATTAAAACTACAATCTAATGATAGAAACCTTAATTAGAATTTTATATCACCAATATATATAATATATAAGAATCTAGTTTGCAAAAAAATTGCTTGATTTAAATAATTTTCAACCAACAATTTACAATATAACAACCATACAAGATTTTCCAATTCTAAAAATGTTAAACTACATAATATAACCCTACACAATTAATAGAAACCCAAATTTCATTTTGAAACCCTCTCTTGAATTTCATAAGCAAACAATTTAAACCAAATTTCACACTTAAACTACTAAATGTAGCAAACTTAAACTACAATTAAACACTAGATTAGGATTATACCTCACAAGTGATGATTCCTAGCTTGCACTAGCCTCCAAGACACCTCTTTTCACCATGCTTTAAACTAATTAGGGTTTGGGAAGAAGTGGAATAGGATTTTGGTTAGAGATTTGTAAAGAAAAGTGTGTATTTTTGTGGATTTTGTTGATTTTTTTTTTTTTGCAAGAATTGAAGCAAAAGAAGTGAGGGAAAAATGGAGGGCTGCTTTAAGGGGGGCTTGGCCTGGTTGTTGAAGGGGATCGGATGAAGGAATTGTTTAGAAATTTCCATATAAAAATATCATCTAAGGTCAATTAATGCTTTCACATCAAAACTTTTCAAAAAAAACCCTTTTTCTTTTCATTTTTCACCCCCTTTTTCCCTAAACTACTAAACTTGAAATGGTTTGCTAAAATTTGTGTTACACTAAATTTTAGTTTATAATGGTTCCTAATTATATAATTTACCCAATTAAACTTGTATTTATCACTAATTAAATGTAGTTTTAAAAGCATAAAATAATATTTAAAATAATTAATTAAGGAAAAAAATTTAATTAACTAGAAAATTTTAAGTGACATATTAGTGACCAATTTATAGTAATATCTTATCTAAATTTTGTATAATTAGGTCTATAATGAAAAATACCTATTTTGACTTTTTACGGAAAAGACTGCTTATTTTCCCGATTACCGAAAAAAACTGCCTAAACGATTTTCGAAGCGTTACAACTAGTGATTACATGATTAAAATAGGTCTTTTTAAATTTATAATGAAAAATAATTATGGTTAAATTTTACGAAAAATACGTTTTATTTTACCGAAAATCAGAAAATTCACTTAAAGGGTTTTATTTATCTAATTTTTTTTTTTACTTATTTTTAAAACGTTACAATCTTCCCCTCTTTAAGAAATTCGGTCTCCGAATTTAAATTAAAACTCTCCCTAATTACTAAAATATTCAGCCAAAACAATCAAATCGTCGGGGCTCCGAAATCATCAATACATAACAAAAATCAACTCCGTCAAGCATAACGCAATCATCAGAGTTATGGTGAAAATAGAATATCCAAGCCCAATACGAAAACCAAAATAATATACATCAAATCTATAACTTATATATAGTGCGCATCGTAGTAAAATCGTCTAAACATCTTAATAAAGAAGCATGCAAAAACCTCTTTTTAAAATCGTCGTGCGATGCACGTGTCACGGCATAAGTAGCGGACGTTTATTTTAAAAAAATAGCTATACATATATATATCTTTTAACTAACCTACACTTCCCGCCTGGTTACTAAACCAAATAGTAATCATTATAAAAACATACTGTTCAAAATGAAATCAATCCCTATCATTGTATAAAAATATCATGTGCGTCCGGTGCGCACGAATACCGAAACAAAATACAGATGCCTCGAATACGCACAGAACAAAACTGAGTGCAACAGGTGTGCACCAAAAACATCTGTCAAGTGCAACGGGCGTGCACGACAATAATATCAGGTGCATCTAATCTACACAAAACTCCGATTTAGTGCATCTGGTTGCACAAAATCGCATCAAGTGCTCCAAGTGTGTGCAAGAATCTCAATCAAGTGCACATGGTGTACGAAAAACATACACCGAATATAAAAATCGAAATCACGGTACGAAAAAAAATGCATGAAAACTATGTCGAAGCATACGTCAAAATCATGTGCAACCCATATGCACGAAACCAAATCAATATCTCAAAAGGTATAAAACCAAATCGAGTTCACTGGGTATGTACAAAATAACATCAATACAACTGACATATGAAACACGAATAGAGTGTAATGAATGTACACATAAGAAATACCAATCGTAGAACAAAATCCTCAAAATACCAAAATCCAAACAACGGAAATATGAAATTTAAATCACCAAATCACAATCGTAAACACTATCGTCAATGTGCGCCTTTCTAATGTCAACTGATTCGGACTCGTCTCCTCATCACGGTGCTGACTGCGCTGCAAACGGCTATGCTCATATCAAGAGCCTCCCGCGTAATCTATCCCTTCACCTGATGTCCGGAGTACGTTAAACTTTTTGATCGATTCATCAAAATCCCATAATTCCCCGAGAGCTCAACACTCAAGTACAGTTTAAAAATATCCAGTACAAGCCCCAGCATCTGCGGACCAGCCGTAGAAGGGCAAACCCAAGCCTCACTAATGGCACCGCGGAACTGCCGTAAACCCTAAGGTTCAAAGGCGTTCTCGTGGTCATTATGTCGAGTTAGGGTTTCATTCTTCTAGAGGGTCTATAGAAATACCTACATGTTCTTCCGAATACATTAAAATTGGGAAAATGGGTCTCTGACAATCGTTCGAACCCTTTAACTTCGTCTGGACGGTATGTGAATACCCTTCTTCCGCACGCTCAACGATGCTTCAATCCTCAAGAATAAACGATACCCTAATGGTTATCGCATTCGAGCCGCAGCTCCCTCTGCCCGTGCGACCGTGGTAACAGAAACATCATCCGATATCGACGAAGATAGATCAAAGGAATTGATGAAATACGGTGCAAAGAAATGTAAATCCTAAGGCTTCTTAAGCAGAGTTGTGTATCGTAAGTATGCCGCGGATCATACCCACGGTACGTCACTCTACCTAAGTCACCTACTCCATCAACCAAGGGTCACCCTAGACTTATACAAAGGTTAAACCTAGCGCTCTGATACCAACTTTGTCACGATCCGAAGGTACGGAACGTGACCGGCACTTAAATTACTAAGCGTCTAGAGGCGCAACGTAATCTAAGTAAGCCGAAACCCAGAAATCTAAACAATATAAAAGAAGAAGTAAAGTAAAACATGTAGAAAAACAAGTTCAAAAGCAACATCCAATTTTCTCAAAAATTTCGGCAGAGTCTCCATTGTAAAAACTGGCCCCAAACGGGCACAAACAAGAATAATATATATACAGCAATAAAAAGGCATCCCCAAGCGGGAGCTAGCTCTACTCCAAAAGGCGGAAATAACCACACTAAGCACAATAATATACAACGCCAAAGGGCGAAGCTCAAAACTCAAAAGAAAACTGTCACGACCCGAAAGTACGGAACATGACCGGCACTTAGGCTACGAACGTCTCAAGACATATGTGCTCTAAGTAAGCAAAGCCCAGAAATCCAAACCAAGAAAAGTAGTAGAGTGTAAGAAAACCACTATAAGTCAACCAGCTAGTAATATAGTATACAACGCCTAAAGGCGAGGATCACAACAGAAAAGGAAACTCAACAGCATGAAACTCAGAGAAATATAACGCACGACTCTAAGGTCGAAAGAATAAACATCTCTGGTCTCTATCTCAATTAAGTACATGTTTGGTTGATGGAACTTCTAGATACAACTGAAATATAATATACAATGTATAATGATGGGTACGATACAAATAACCCACCTACTAGCAAGTCACCCGAAAGAAGCTGTGCCCGCAAATCCGTAATGAAACCCGTACGGCAACACCTGCAAGAAACTGGGGCACAACGGGGGTGAGTTGCCAACTCATGAGTAGAGAAAGATCTACGAACAGAAAATCGCATGTATGACGCAATCCTAGGTCATACGATCAAAATAAATAATCCTCAAATATATAACCAGCAACCTATAACAATGACTAGGGTAAATATCTAACCCAAGTGTAATCCCATATGCCCGTGTCAGTGCCTCAGGTAGAAATATATCATATGGGTAATGTATGAATGCATGAAACAGAATGCATGTACTGAAGAAAACTGCTTTCATAAATTAGTGAGATTTCTGTATTTTTAAAATGAGGTATCATAATGAAATCAGCATAAAACAGTGCCTAACATTGGCACAAAACATAAATCTCAATATCTCGATATCTCTGTATCACAATCTCTGTACCTCAATATCTCATAATCTCAATGTCTCAATCACAATATCTAGGGCGCCGTCAGTCCAGACCGGCCCCTACCATCCATCTCATGACCACGACGGTATCCTCCGGATATCCGACGCGTCGGGTAATATCACCGGTCGGTCATGCTCCCCTGCCAGGCTCAACGCCATCTCCTGTAATCTTCTTGCCCCGGGGTACCGCACCGGGCCCACCATGTACCCGAAACGGTTCATCCGCCTCCTCGAATCGGGTCTCGAAATCCATCAGCAAAACTCAAGGTGGACGACTCATACATCATGGGAAAACCGCATTTTTATTTAAAAAGAGTGAAAGCAGTTTATATATGTTTTGCGGTTTTCCTCCAAATCCAGAAAATATCATGGAAATCCGAGTCATCAATAGCATGTAAATCATGAATATAAGCATGTGAATCCATGAATGCAGCATATAATGAATAACAGTATGCATGAAGTGACAAGTAATAACTACAATGACAAGCTGGCATATATGGCAAGCATACTAATATCATGTCACTACTAGCTAACAAGCTAAATCAAGCAATAATATTTTCTAAGTGTCGTGACATGGCAATTACAGATGAAGATGTGTGTGAGCCGGCAAGTGAGTGTACGTGGTACATACGCATCATCGGTAATGGTGCTGGTAACCTAACAACATGATATCAATAATAGAATATGAATCACAACAGTATGCGGTGCAGAGCAACAATAATAAAGTGCGGGGGCTGAATACTAAACACAATGATAGCTGAACTGCATTTAATGTCATAGGAGTCGTATAGCTACACCACTATAAGGCAGAGCTAAAGCTAACAGTAGGTAAGGGAAACCGCCTAACCTCTGGGTCGATAAATATATATATATATATATATATATATATATATACACAGTCGGTGATCCCGCCTCGATAATATCGCATCCGATACCATATCTCTATAATCGGTTATTCCCAAGTCAGGAGTGCGGATCAAACATCAAATTATAGCTCATACGTAAATCCGTCGTACGGCATCCCCATATCTGGGTACGGGTCAATATCACATTCGTCATATCATTTATCTGGTATTCCCTATATCAAATATCTTAATCTGGGTACTGACCTACGTCTAGTACAACCTAACATCATCACTATAATTATGATCTGACTACTGATCGACAGTCTCGTATAAATCGATATCATCATCACATATCATCTCAAGGAGTATACATCGCCGAATGCGGCCTATCATACTAATCTTGTCATATCATATCATGTCATAACTCGTAACATAATCACATGTCGATCATTTATATGTATATCACTATGCACATGGCATCGTCATCCAAGACCCGCTATCATATCAGGACGTATATCAAGTACGAATCCTGCCAATTCCCGATATCATAACCTCAAATCAAATATCATCGACTCATCCCAATCCCATGTATCATCCCCAAATCCGTATGTGAACGCATAGTCCCATACCCATGTGAACAAATATCTATATAGAATCCCGTCTAGGTACATATGAAGTAAAGATGTATGCAAGTATGTATGTGTGTATATGTATGTGTAATGCACCCGCTACTCTAGGGTTTCGCGACACTAAGTAATCCAACACACTAATGTCCATCCTAAACATCAAAATAAATCCCAAACAACATATATTAATTGTTAGTGTGTATACACATCCGTATACATCACTACGTACTGCGGGGGTGCTATACGCCATCCACCCGACTTCTCCCCGTAGATATAAATCTACTCACCTTGTTATATGCGTGCCGGTGCCGATGTCGCTATCTGTATCTCCAACGCCTCGACGCCACGTGAGTACCTACAAGAATATCACACACTAAAACACATGAAAACCATGTCGGAAGACAAAATGGTGCACGCTACGCCCATAGGTAAAAACCTGTGGCCTCGTGTGCAAACGCAGCCAATATCCCTCTGCCGTTGGCGTTCAAACGCCACCCGACAGAAACGAATCATCGAATACCAAAAACCCATGCTAAACAAATCGTAAATCATACGCCAACTCATGAAAATCAATCCAGATTCTACCCTGGTTGGAACAAGACAAAACTAGACATACCCAGGGTCAAGTTTACAGGTAAAAGAGTCGTGCACGCAAAACGAGGCAGTTTCACCCTGGTCTGTCCGCAAATTGTGGCCAGAGGGAATTAAATGGCGGCCAGAAAATGGAGGTTGGGGCTAGGGTTTTGGGTGATGGTTTCTATCTGCCTGCATACCTTACTGCCAAGTCAATTTTATTTTAGGAGGTCCGGGTTGATAGCAGTTTCCAGAAAGGCTAGAAAGTCGACAAAATTGCTAAAATACGCCAAGTCGAAACTCTCAGGTAACTAACTGGGAATCTGGGGTAATCTTGGTTAATCTGGTCTCAATTACACCTAATTAGGCTATACTAACCATCACAACCAACACTTGACCAAATCTCACTCAAATTCTCTTAAACTAGCGCTAATCTACTTAATAACGCCCAAATTTCAGCTAAACAACTATAACTTTGCAAGATAGGAGTTGGGTTGTGAGATTATACCTCAAGAAAATCCTAGAATGTCGGAGAAGGGAAGAAGGAAGGAGGGGTGTTGTACTACTGCTGGACTACTGGTGTTGCTGCTGGTGTTGCTTCTGCAGCTGTGCTGAAGCTGATGCTGTGAGCTGATGCAGTATTTGTTGCAGCAAAAGCTTTTGTTGCTGCTGAGGTTGTTGTTGTGTTGGTGTGTTTATAATGTTGGGTGAGGTGAATTGTGGGGTTGCAGTATATGAGGGTGTGGTGTGGTTTGAATGGAGTTGTTGCTGCTGTGGCTGTTTTTCACTACTGATGCAGTTTAGGCTGAGGCTATTGCTGGCAATTCTTTTTTCCTTTTTGTGTGTTGTAGCAGCTGTGGCTGTTGTGGTTGTTGTTTGATGTTGGGGTGTGGTGGTGTGCTTAGTTATGAAGCTGATGTTGATGATATTGGGGCTGAAGTGTTGTTTAAAGGGGCTGATGTGTTGATAAAGAGGGCAGATATTGTTCAATTGGGGGCTGATATGTTACATCAGCTGCTGTTGCAGCAGATGGTGGCTGAAGTTGAACAATTGAGGCTGTTGTAGGGTGAAATGTTGTAGTATGGTGGAGTGTGAGAGTGGGAGATGTGATGGTAGAATGTGAGAGAGAGATGTGAGTGTGAGAGGGAAGCAAAAGTTTTGAAATGAAATGGGGTTGTGACACAACCTATAGCCACCTCTCTCTCTCTCTCTTAAAACATGCTAGCTTGCCCAAGCCATCATGGCTCACTCTCTCCCTACACAAGGTCAACTAACCCTAATCACCCTTAGACAAGGCCAAATCCCTTAGTCAAACCAAATAAACAAAACTAAAAGGTTTAAACCATCAAGCCCAATTAGACATGGTTAACACTAGGCTACCATTACCAAAACATGAAACAAGTGTAGAAAATGTCATGTGCACATTTTTGCACAACAAAAAAAAATCCAAAAATCCAATTAGCGATTTTTAATCGCGATTAACACTAAAGTCACATATAATTCCTCATAAAAACTGTAAAATGGCATATTTCCACAAAATAACCTATTTTAGAATTTCCAAAATTTTCTCCGGAATTTTCACCATTTATCGGTATTTAATTATACCGACTATTAAAATATTCATTAAAAATTAATATTAAATTATGAAAATTCCCAAAAATAATATTTTATTTTTTTGAAATGTTACAGTCTTCCCCCCTTAAAGAAATTCGGTCCCCGAATTTAAATTCGAACCCCCAATTCTAAAACATTTCAATAAAACGTCCAAGTCAACGGGGCTCCGAAATCATCAATACATAAAACGCATAGTAGCGCAATACATGCGCATGAGTAACGAGCAGATAACTCGAAAACAAAACTCCGTCACGCATTTCGCAATCATCAGAGTCAAGGTGAAAACACGAATGCCAAATCCAAGGCAAAACCAATATGCTAGAAATCGGAACTATACATGTAAATATATGAAGGAAATGCATGTCAAAATTCTTTAAAGTCGATGTACAATGCGCATAACGCTTCGCAGTGGCGGACGACTTTATAAGAAAATAGCCATATACGAATATATCTTTTGTTTAATATGTACGATCCGCCGTTTTGAAAACAATTTAGAAGGGTTTCCTTATTTTAAACGTTTCGTGTCATATCGGACACGTAGGTAAATACCGAGACTATAGCTCGCTTTTGGAAATCCCTTTGAAATTGATCAATGCATGCAGAATATATCCAGGTACTGTCATCTGACAAGTTGTATGAAACACATAGCAAATATCATAAAAACGTACTGCTCCATAGAAACCATTTCAAAGGTGCATATGAATACTACGTGCGTCTGGTGCGCACGGAAATCAAAATCCATACATATGCCAAGCAGGTGCACAAAAACAACATCAAGGCGCAACGGTTGTGCACACATCAGTCCTAGGCAACGTATGTGCCGGACAGCAAAATCAGGTGCATCTGACATGCACGAAAAATCTCGATTTAGTGCATCTGGTGTGCACCAAATCGCATCTCATAACCTGCGCCCAACATGTGCTAAAAGTCCAAATCCGGTGCATCCATCATGCACGAAATCATGAAATCCAACATCAAACACCGAGCTTGCGCAAAATCCAGTCAGGTGCATAAAGTGCACAAAACCAATATCGAACATCACCATTGAAATCGAAGTCTAGTGCATCCAAGTGCACAAAAGCGAATCACTGCACTGCAAGTATATATGGACTATACCGAGTGCCAAAAAAACAAATCGTGTGCGTACATATGCACAAAATCAACTCAACTGTCTAAAACCCATAAAATCACAAACATGTGAAACCAAGACACGAAAACGATATCAAGTGCAACAACTGTACAACAATCGTAAATACTCAATCATCAAAATCAAATCATGCGAATAGATCGCCCAAAACATCGAAATCAAGTATGGCGGAATAGTCCGCTCAAGCACCTCCTCCAAGAATCTCTGGCAACTGTCGTGGTTACTCATAGCATATCTCGTCGACGATCCTGAACTCTGGCCTGCTGGTGTGCGTAACCTGACCACTCCTGGGTCCAAGTCTTCTCTGTGGATTACCAATCTCACGATCCATCAGCTCATCAACCCTGTCAGACGTGCTAACGGGGACGATTCCGTTCTGGCACTTCTCTGGTCATCTCTCGGTCAATCTTCACGACCACTCGTAAGCATATCAGGTCTCTGGTCTCGACGGGAAGTAATGACAGCTCGTCAGCGTCTCGTACGAACCTCTTGTCCCGCTTGTCTGTATCATCGTCCACTTCGACGTCACGTCTCTATCTGCGCACTGCAACGTTCTCGGCTACGGTCAATCCGAAGTCTCTCCCAAATCACTTTTCTGCCGAATTGCCCGGAAGTCATCGTCCTTTACTGGAGCTAATTCTTGTTCCGGAACGGCTGCATACTCATCGCGACTCTTTCTGGAAGGTATATCCAGTACTATGCCTCGGCATGCGCATCGCATCTTCGATGTCGGCAGAGTGGAACGTCATCATATCCAGATCTTGTACGAACCTCTTACTCCACTTTTCTCAAATGTCGACTGCTTCGGACTCGTCTCGTCGTGGCTGCATGGACCGAGCTCCCACGGCTATCCTCGTATCTGGAGTCTCCCAAGAAATGCATCTCACCATCTAGCATCCGAATTAAGTCGAGCCATCCGATCGATTTGTCAAGACCTCATAATCCCCCAAGAGCTCAACATCTTGGGTACAGTATAATAGTATCGAGTACATACCACAGCATCGGTGGTCCAGCCGTAGAAGGGCAAACCCAAGCCTCACTAATGGCGCCGCAGAACTGCCGCAAACCCTAATGTTCAAAGGCTTTCACACGGTCATTAAGTCGAGTTAGAGTTTCATTCTTCTAGAGGGACAATAGAATTGCCTGCATGTCTTTCCGAATACTTTAAACTTGGAATAATAGGTTTCTGACATTCGATCGTCTCTGTCGACTCTCAACGTCTCCGCGTGAAGTCGTCTCAGCTGGAACCAATATATCTGATGACCTCGCATCGGGGTAGCGAACGATCTACATGTCCTAGTATTTCATCCATGGTGACTAGCGACCTTCTATCATCTCTTAGTACAATCTCGTACTGCAATAGCTCCAACATCCGGGCGATGTCTCGTCGTTCGCAGCAATAACTGGCTCACTCGTCTGCACGCAGAACAGTGCTTCAATCATCATGAATAAGTAATACTTCAACGGTCATCGAAATCTGGTTGGCCCCTATTAGTGGCTCTATCCTCTGGTGCCAATCCGCACGTCCGAGTAATCTCATACAGCGATCCATCCACGCTCGTGGCGCGAAAACACAGTAAAAAGACACATCTCTACAATCGTGTGTCGCCGGAATCATGCCATGGTCAGTCCTCGTTCGTAACGAGCTCGTGCTGACCTCAACTCTAGCCGTAGCTCTCCCTGCCCGTAATCGTGGCAGCAAATCCATAACTGGTACCGATGAGGCTAGATCAGGAATGAATGTGATACTGAACAAAGAAATTTACATCCTAATGCTCCTTAAATGGAGTGGCGTGTCGTAAATATGCCGCGGAACATACCCACGGTACGTCACTCTACTTTAGTCACCTATTCCATCAACCAAGGGTCATCCTATACTTCGAAGGTAAAAACTAACGCTCTGATACCAACTTTGTCACGACCCGAAAGTACGGAACATGACCGGCACTTAGGCTACGAACGTCTCAAGGCGTATGTGCTCTAAGTAAGCCGAGCCCAGAAATCCAAACCAAGAAAAGTAGTAGAGTGTAGGAAAATCACTATAAGTCAACCAGCTAGCAATATAGTATACAACGCCTAAAGGCGATGATCACAACAGAAAAGGAAACTCAACAGCATGAAACTCAGAGAAAGATAACGCACGACTCTAAGGTCGAAAGTATAAACATCTCTGGTCTCTATCTCAATTAAGTACATGTTTGGTTGATGGAACTTTTAGATACAACTGAAATATAATATACAATGTATAATGATGGGTACGATACAAATAACCCACCTACTAGCAAGTCACCCGAAAGAAGCTGTGCCCGCAAAGCCGTAATGAAACCCGTACGGCAACACCTGCAAGAAGCTGGGGCACAACGGGGGTGAGTTGCCAACTCGTGAGTAGAGAAAGATCTACGAACAGAAAATCGCATGTATGACGCAACCCTAGGTTATACGATCAAAATAAATAATCCTCAAATATATAACCAGCAACCTATAACAATGACTACGGTAAATATCTAACCCAAGTGTAATCCCATATGCCCGTGTCAGTGCCTCAGGTAGCAATATATCATATGGGTAATGTATGAATGCATGAAACAGAATGCATGTACTGAAGAAAACTGCTTTCATAAATTAGTGAGATTTCTGTATTTTTAAAATGAGGTATCATAATGAAATCAGCATAAAACAGTGCCTAACATCGGCACAAAACATAAATCTCAATATCTCGATATCTCTGTATCACAATCTCTGTACCTCAATATCTCAGAATCTCAATGTCTCAATCATAATATCTAGGGCGTCGTCAGTCCAGACCGGCCCCTACCATCCACCTCATGATCACGACGGTATCCTCCGGATATCCGACGCGTCGGGTAATATCACCGGTCGGTCATGCTCCCCTGCCAGGCTCAACGCCATCTTCTGCGATCTTCTTGCCCCGGGGTACCACACCGGGCCCACCATGTACCAGAAACGGTTCATCCGCCTCCTCGAATCGGGTCTCAAAATCCATCAGCAAAACTCATAGTGGACGACTCATACATCATGGGAAAACCGCATTTTTATTTAAAAAGTGTGAAAGCAGTTTATATATGTTTTGCGGTTTTCCTCCAAATCCAGAAAATATCATGGAAATCCGAGTCATCAATAGCATGTAAATCATGAATATAAGCATGAGAATCCATGAATGCGGCATATAATGAATAACAGTGTGCATGAAGTGACAAGTAATAACTACAATATCAAGCTTGCATATATGGCAAGCATACTAATATCATGTCACTACTAGCTAACAAGCTAAATCAAGCAATAATATTTTCTAAGTGTCGTGATATGGCAATTACCGATGAAGATGTGTGTGAGCCGGCAAGTAAGTGTACGTGGTACATACGCATCATCGATAATGGTGCTGGTGTCCTAACAGCATGATATCAATAATAGAATATGAATCACAACAGTATGCGGTGTAGAGCAACAATAATAAAGTGCGGGAGCTGAATACTAAACACAATGATAGCTAAACTGCATCTAATGTCATAGGAATCATATAGCTACACCACTATAAGGCTGAGCTAAAGCTAACAGTAGGTAAGGGAAATCACCTAACCTCTGAGTCGACACACACACACACACACACACACACACACACACATATATATACACACAGTCGGTGATCCCGCCTCGATAATATCGCATCCGATACCATATCTCTATAATCGGCTATTCCCAAGTTAGGAGTGCGGATCAAACATCAAATTATAGCTCGTACGTTAATCCGTCGTACGGCATCCCCAAATCTGGGTATGGGTCAATATCACATTCGTCATATCATTCATCTGGTATTCCCTATATCAAATATCTTAATCTAGGTACTGACCTACGTCTAGTACAAGCTAACATCATCACTATAATTATGATCTGACTACTGATCGACAGTCTCGTATAAATCGATATCATCATCACATATCATCTCAAGGAGTATACATCGCCGAATGCGGCCTATTATACTAATCTTGTCATATCATATCCTGTCATAACTCGTAATATAATCACATGTCGATCATTTATATGTATATCACTATGCACATGGCATCGTCATCCAAGACCCGCTATCATATCAGGACGTATATCAAGTACGAATCCTGCCAATCCCCAATATCATAACCTCAGATCAAATATCATCGACTCATCCCAATCCCATGTATCATCCCCAAATCCGTATGTGAACACATAGTCCCATACCCATGTGAACACATATCTATATAGAATCCCGTCTAGGTATATATGAAGTAAAGATGTATGCAAGTATGTATGTGTGTATATGTATGTGTAGTGCACCCGCTACTCTAGGGTTTCGCGACACTAAGTCATCCAACACACTAATGTCCATCCTAAACATCAAAATAAATCCCAAACAACATATATTAATTGTTAGTGTGTATACGCATCCGTATACATCACTACGTACTGCGGGGGTGCTATACGCCATCCACCCGACTTCTCCCCGTAGATATAAATCTACTCACCTTGTTATTTACGTGCCGGTGCCGATGTCGCCCTCTGTATCTCCAATGCCTCGACGCCACGTGAGTACCTACAAGAATATCACACACTTAAACACATGAAAACCATGTCGGAAGCCAAAATGGTGCACGCTACGCCCATAGGTAAAAACCTGTGGCCTCGTGTGCAAACGCAGCCAATATCCCTCTGCCGTTAGCGTTCAAACGCCACCCGACAGAAACGAATCATCGAATACCAAAAAAGCATGCTAAACAAATCGTAAATCATACGCCAACTCATGAAAATCAACCCAGATTCTACCATGGTTGGAACCAGACAAAACTAGACATACCCAGGGTCAAGTTTACAGGTAAAAGAGCCGTGCACGCAAAACGAAGCAGTTTCACCCTGGTCTGGCCGCAAATTGCGGCCAGAGGGAATTAAATGGCGGCCAAAAAATGGAGGTTGGGGCTAGGGTTTTGGGTGATGGTTCCTATCTGCCTGCATACCTCACTGCCAAGTCAATTTTATTTTAGGAGGTCTGGGTTGATAGCAGTTTCCAGAAAGGCTAGAAAGTTGACAAAATTGCTAAAATACGCCAAGTCGAAACTCTCAGGTAACTAACTGGGAATCTGGGGTAATTTTGGTTAATCTGGTCTCAATTACACCTAATTAGGCTATACTAGCCATCACAACCAACACTTGACCAAATCTCACTCAAATTCTCCTAAACTAGCACTAATCTACTTAATAACGCCCAAATTTCAGCTAAACAACTATAACTTTGCAAGATAGGAGTTGGGTTGTGAGATTATACCTCAAGGAAATCCTAGAATGTAGGAGAAGGGAAGAAGGAAGGAGGGGTGTCGTGCTGCTGCTGGACTACTGGTGTTGCTGCTGGTGTCGCTTCTGCAGCTGTGCTGAAGCTGATGCTGTGAGCTGATGCAGTATTTGTTGCAGCAGAAGCTTTTGTTGCTGCTGAGGTTGTTGTTGTGTTGGTGTTTTTATGATGTTGGGTGAGGTGAAGTGTGGGGTTGCAGTATATGAGGGTGTGGTGTGGTTTGAATGGAGTTGTTGCTGCTGTGGCTGTTTTTCACTGCTGATGCAATTCAGGCTGAGGCTGTTGCTCGCAATTCTTTTTTCCTTTTTGTGTGTTGTAGCAGCTGTGGCTGTTGTGGTTGTTGTTTGATGTTGGGGTGTGGTGGTGTGGTTGGTTATGAAGCTGATGTTGATGATATTAGGGCTGAAGTGTTGTTTAAAGGGGCTGATGTGTTGATAAAGAGGGCTGATATTGATCAATTGGGGGTTGATATGTTACATCAGCTGCTGTTGCAGCAGATGGTGGCTGAAGTTGAACAATTGAGGCTGTTGTAGGGTGAAGTGTTGTAGTATGGTGGAGTGTGAGAGTGGGAGATGTGAGGGTAGAATGTGAGAGAGAGATGTGAGTGTGAGAGGGAAGCAAAAGTTTTGAAATAAAATAGGGTTGTGACACAACCTATAGCCACCTCTCTCTCTCTCTCTTAAAACATGCTTGCTTGCCCAAGCTATCATGGCTCACTCTCTCCCTACACAAGGTCAACTAACCCTAATCACCCTTAGACAAGGCCAAATTCCTTAGTCAAACCAAATCAACATAGCTAAAAGGTTTAAACCATCAAGCCCAATTAGACATGGTTAACCTTAGGCTACCATGACCAAAACATGAAACAAGTGTAGAAAATGTCATGTGCACATTTTTGCATAACAAAAAAAAAATCCAAAAATCCAATTAGCGATTTTTAATCGCGATTAACACTAAATTCGCATATAATTCCTCATAAAAACTGTAAAATCGCATATTTCCACAAAATAACCTATTTTAGAATTTCCAAAATTTTCTCCGGAATTTTCACCATTTATCGGTATTTAATTATACCGACTATTAAAATATTCATTAAAAATTAATATTAAATTATGAAAATTCCCAAAAATAATATTTTACTTTTTTGAAATGTTATAAAAACAAATCCACCAGATACCATAATAATACAAGCGTGACTCTAAGGTCGAAATAAATAACTGGTCCTTTAAAGTTATCAAGTAATACAAGTTTGGTTGATGGAGCTTACTAGATACCAATGAAATAAATAAAGTACAACGGCGGTCCGGATACAAATGAACCAACCTACCGTGCAAATCACCTGAATGAAAAGATGTGCCAGCAAGCTGCCAAGAAAACCTGTACATCGAACCTATAATAAAATTTGGCACAACGGGGGTGAGTTGCCAACTCGTGAGTAGAAGACATCTGCGAAAAGAAATCGAATGCACGACACTGTCCTAGGTCATAATAATATACTAATATATCACTAGTCATCTAGTAGTGCAGGGTAATAAACTACACGTAAGTGCAAATGCTCCGTGCTCGTGTCAGTGCCTCAAATAGTAATATGTCGTGTGAATGAGTATGCATGCACCATGAATGTAAAACAATCAACCCTGAAATCTGGATATATCTGTATAAAAAGTCTTTAACTTTCACCATAGTAAAATTTGTATAGAAGTCTGACATCATCGATGAAATCCATAGAAATCTGTGTCAAGCATCGACACAAAACATGTAAATCTCAAGTCTGAATACCTCATAGTCTCAATATCTCGGACTTCATCAGTCCGGATCGGCCCATATTATCAAATCTCATGACAATGGTCGGTATCCTACGGATACCCACCGCGCCAGACATCACCGGTAGGTAGTCTTCCCCTGCAAGGCTCATCGTCTATAACTCGATCTTCTCGCCCCGGGGAACCATACCGGGCCCACCATGTACCCGAGACAGTTCATCCACTCCTCGAATCGGGTCTCAAAATCCAACAGAAAACATGAAATCTCATGGTGGACGACACATACATCACGAGAAAACCGCAACTTATATTTTAAAAAGAGAGGGAGAAAGAGAGAGAAGTTTTTATATATATTCTTGCGGTTTTCCCCAAAATCCAGAAATCTCATAGAAATCCAAAATCCCAAAATCATGAGTAAGTAAATGGTAAGTGTCGGCATAAGCCCCATAATACTGCATGATAACATGAAAATGTGAATGCATGAAATGTCTAAGTAATAAATGCAATGTCTAGACTAACACCTGAGAGTAATCACAATACTATATTGATCTAGCCTTTAGCTGATTCTATCATAAAAGATAATATGTTCTAAAGTGTACGTGACATGGCAATTACCGATGATTTGTGTGTGAGCCGGCAAATAAGTGTACATGGGACATGCGCATCATCGGTAATAGTGCTGGTGTCCTAACAGGCAGAGTTTCATACTGACTAAAGAAACATATGTATGAACATGCAACTTGATGATTTCAATCTGAATGTAAAGGTAAAATGTGTACTAAACACTCATTTGGAATATACATATCTAACTACAACTATATGACTCGAGCCTCAACTAGTATCTATCTAACCCCCTAAGAAACTAAACTAAAGGAACTAGTCGATAGGAAATAAGAATCCACCTAAGATCTGAGTCCATATCTGTAATAGTCGGCGATCCAGCCTCAATAGCGTCACGTACGTAGTACGGCTTCCTCGAATCAAGAGCGTGGATCAATCATCACATCTATACCTCGAATGGTAAAATCCATCGTACGGCATCCCAATATCGGGATATGGGTCAAGTATAACCTACATACATCATCATTCGTATAATATCATCATCAAATAATGTCATGATCAAAGGTACTATACTGTAATCGTATACATCCCAATATCATCAATCATATATCATTGTCTGCGAACATATACGTCGTCAATTGTTCCTCAGAAATATCATGTCATATATATCATATCGTAATCAGGTCACACATATAACATATCGTAATCTAGTGACATATATATCATATCATAACCAAGTCACACATATATCATATCGTAATCAAGTCACAGGTTACGGTCCGGGTTCTATTCTAGAGTCTCGTATATCTCAATGTCATCATCACCTATTATCGTTTATGTATACATATCCATTCTCTCATTTTCCAACGATCCGCTAAGATCATAATATGACTGTATAGCCAAGAAATCACGGCATCAAGCCCAGTTATATCGTCTCATCTCCATGTATCATATAGCTTCCTTATATCACATATACATGTTGTGTATATATACACCTACACACATTCTTACTTATATATACATATACACATATACACCAAGCCAAGTTTCTGTGTGTGCGTGTGTGTGTCTACCTGGAACCTACGAATTTCCTCCAAGATATTCCTCCTCTGGTAAAGTCTATCTAAATCAGTCTAGTCCAACCTAAGGTCTTTATTAGGGTCCTACTCGCCAAGAATCTAAGGTCACGTCCGACTTCCTAATGACAATAAGCAATATCCCTATTCTACGTTTGCGGGGGTGCTAAACGCCATCCACCAGACTTCCCCCGTAGATATACATCTACTAACCTGGTCCTTGTCTGCCGAAGACGATGTCGCCCTCCTCTTCTTCCTCTTCCGAAGTCCACGCGAGGGGTATCTATACGCAAACATATATAATATCGTAAACTGAATCACGGACAAAACCAAAACGACGCACGAAACGCGCAAAGGTCAAAAGAACTAAATATCGCTCGATATCGGCGTACAAACACCGATTGATCGAGATAAAACACCAACAAACAACTCGTAGTTTTAAAACTCATTACTTATAATATAAAACACGATTTAATTCATCAAAACCCTAAAATCGATCAAATCATCCAATTCCGCAAAACCTTGAAAATGTCAATTTACGGTTTTACTTCAAAACTTGATGTTTAAAAGAAACTAATGGTCATAATATTCATTAAATAACATAACTAGATTATAGAAACCATTACCATATTTTTCTCACACCATTTTGTCTTAATTTAAAATTTCTAGTTTGCAAATTAGCCAAAATTAACACTTGTTAAGCAAAAATTCACAATTCCACTACTAAACTTTATTTTGCATATATTAAAGTGTTAAACCACTCCATGAAACCTTAAGAATGAGCTAAAGCCCTAATTAGATTGTTAATACTATATTTTAAATTAATTTCTAAAACCTAGTTTACCGAAATAGCATATTTATCACATTATATTAACTAACAATTTGAAACTAATAATTAGATTAGGTCTTTCATTCATTTAACATGTTAATATTCTCATTAAAACCACAATATAATGATAAAATGCTTAATTAGAATTTTAACACACCAATATATATAATTTATAAAAATCTAGTTAGCAAAATTGCTTAATTTAAACAATTTTGAATGCACAAATTATAATACATTAACCATGCTAGATTTTTCCCTTCTAAAAATGTTAAGCTACCTATTATAACCCCACTTAATTAATAAAAATCCTAACTTGATTTTAGATACCCTATCTTGAATTTTAAACATGCAAATAGAATTAATTAAGAAAATCTAAATATGATAAATAAAAGCATTTAACAACAGTTAATCATAAGAATAAAAATTATACCTTCAAACCATGAGATCCAAACATGAAAATATGCTTCCAAAATAATGGTTTCCAACTCCAAATTCCATGCTAAATAGGTCAAAGGAAAATGGTAGAGGTTGAATGTTGATTTTTGAGGTTTATTTTTGGAATTTTGATGAATTTTGTTGATTTTTAATGCAAAAATGATGGGAGAAAAGTTTTGGGGCTGCCCATGGAGGTAAGGCCGGCCATGAGGTGAGGAAAAAAGAGGAAGAGGGAATGGAGAATAGTGTAGAACATTCTCCAAAGAAATACACCTTTTATGTCTTTTCATAATTTCTTTATTTTATTAATTTTCTTAATTCAATTCATCATAGAAAACTCTAGAATTTTAAAGACAATTCAAGAAGAGATTAGCATGCTAAAAACCTAATTTTAATATGTCATGGTTCACTTTTGAAAAATTAACCCATTGCAAATTGTAATTTACACTAATTTAATGTATATTTAAAAGCTTATGTTAATATTTAAAATAATTAATTTAGGAAAAATATTTCATTAAGCTAAAAATTTATAAGTGACTAAAAAACACCATTTACTAGTAATTACATGATTAAAATAGGTGTTTTTAAATTTATAATGAAAAATAATCATGGTTAAATTTTACGAAAAATACGTTTTATTTTACCGAAAATCAGAAAATTCACTTAAAGGGTTTTATTTATCTAATTTTTTTTAAATTATTTTTAAAACGTTACATAATCAAAGAACAGTGGGAACACACTCGAGGCGAAGTAGCAGTGTCAAGTCAATAGACTATGCTGTACTCATGTCACCTAGAACTGCTACCCGACAATAGGTATAATACCCACCAGCAGTTCCCGACGAGTCCTGTCCAGTGTACTCATAACCCAATAAGCACCTTCATACTATCTCCAGTATGACGTACTAATGGCTGTGGGACAGACCATCTCCCCTGCTGGGATGAGAAGCGTATACAGTAGTCTACTATGGAGTATCGATGCCCCATCTCGATAATCTTGCGACTAGAGACATGTATAAGGATGTGCTTATAGACTACCCAGCCCCCACTAGTATGACTGCCATCAAAATGCTGTTAATCAAGCAAAGATCCTGAGGGCTCTACCAATATGTATAAGCGATATGCTAAAAGAAGCATATGCACCTATTGAGATAGAAACAAACCAGGTATCATACTACCATTTCAAGAAAGACTGTTACTATATCCGTGTATATCCCAAGCTTCCATTAAGTAATATACAAACCAGTATGATACAATAATGGCCTATAGAGCATATATCACTAACAATATGAACCTTTTATGGAGTCCGAGAATCATACCTTTCTTCCTGATGAGATTATCATTCGGAATATCGATGAAACCTTTGAAGACATTTTCGCCGAAGGACTCGCATTCTCAGAAGACATGGGAGTTGTGATGAATCAACCCCAACCCAAAAAAGTTGAACCGCCACCTCTTCTTCTTATCAAGAACGAGAATGCGAGTAATTCATCAATATTGTTTCCTCTCTACAAACCAAGACGTAAACCCTTTCTATTACACTTCTTATCTCCTCCCTACTTCTTCACGTCTATAGGTGACATGATCTTCTACCAACCTCGGTATTATATTGATAAAATATTTGAATGGTTGGTGTTGACTTTTGGTTTTTGTAAAACTTTATATTGACCAATAACTTTATTTCCCTCTTTATAGTTTTAAAATGCTTAATACTGTTTACTCAAGTTAGGTGGGGGGGGGGAGAAAAATATTTTGGCTCTTGAAAGAAAATAAAATTTTTACAAAATTATGAGCCAAAAATAAATTTGGGGGAAGTTTTGACTGTCATTAATTCATGTCCCTGTAGGATTCCTAGGCACTCTTGTGAGGGTTCATAAGGCATCAACCATGCCCGAATAAAATTTTAGACGCGCCGAACAACCCAAAGCCGGGATCTTTGCTAGATTATTAGGGTTTAACATGCAAGTAAACATCTTTACAACTAAGTGTGAGGGATTACAACCTTTGTAGTCCGCTCCTTCGCTTCATAAGCTCCGAGTAGAAGTCCTTTCGCCGCGATCCACGATCTCCCGGACTCAAGAGAGGCTCCACGACTCGAACGATCCATGCTAGCTTGTAGTGTTCCTTTTCTCCGATGATCTATGTCGAAATTGCTATAACTCAAGCTCTCTCACTCTAATGAGGTGAACACCCTAATCTAATGGGCTAGATTACATGAGGATGATAGAGTAGTATTTATGCTATCTTTTTATATCAAATTCTCATATGAAAACATCACAAAAGGAAAAACTAGTTAGGTTTCTCAAAGCTCAAGGGAGAAGAAGATAATGAAAAATGAGTTAAATCCTTTTGTGATGAATAAGGAAAAGATATATGATTAATAATGTAACCATGGTCAAGGATGACAAGGATAACCCTTGTAGAGACTTAACTAGGGCTAGGATTTGGTTGGGTTAAAGAATGAGTCATAACAAAATATCAACATAATATCTTAACCATGACAAAATAAAATCCTTCTAGAAGCATCAAGAAGGAACTAACCCAAATCAAACCCTAATCTAGTTTAATCTCCACTAAACATGTTTCATTATTAATCATATCATGTTACAATAATATATATCACATATATATTATATATTTGTAACAAAAGAAAATAATACAATTAATATATATCGCATATATATCAATGTATTATCCGGTGAGAAAATGAAATAATAAAGCGAGCCAATATTAGATAATGTAATACAATATATCATATATATTATTATACATTAAATCATCGAATCAACACTTGATCCGACAATCCGGCTATATCGAATATAAGCGACTAATACATCATGTACCGATTCATCGAATCAACACTTGATCCGATGACCCGGTTCATATCTAAATATCGCGAGAATATATTACGGTATCTCATATCGCATTATCCTCTGTCCAGCACATATCACATATGTGCCCCTAATCCATTTTGCCTGAGCCAAGAAACCTCTATGTAGGACTCTAAAGAATCGTCAATACGCCGGTAGTAGGTGATGATCATATCAAAACCCACAAGCTGCAAGCGGTCAGCTAAATGTAACAGCCAACCAGGTATTGAGCGATCAGAAGATCAACAAGCTAGCCTGTACGTTCTCCTGTGAATCCAATCAGTAACACTCCCGTACTGTCCGGTCTCTTCGTCTGATATGTCGCATATCAAGTCTAGGGGTGGTATACGTCAGACCCCAGTAACCGATAAGTTGTGTCGATGTGAGGCTCATAACGGGTCGAGAAACTACTGGTAACACTTACCAGTAAATCTCTATATCAGCCTTAGCCAGGGACTTCCAGTTATAGCCAATCGAAAACAGCACAACATCAACTCCCTATACCGGGAGGGACGAATCCCCTCCTATCTCTCATTGCCTCCATGTGATTCGGGACTGCACCCAAAAGCCACCGTTTTGCACGCCCTCTTGGACGTGGTAAGGTGGAAATCAAAGCACAGTGGGAATCACATAAGACTCTATGACGATCTCGGGTCTACAGACTACCCTGTACCAGTGTCACCGGAGAACTGCCATCTGACGTGTGATATATCACCATCTGGGAGTTCTCGGCGAGTCCGTCCAGTGTACCCAGTCTCCACTGAGCACCCGTACACCATCCTTGATGTCAAACACCGATGGATATGGGATCATCCATCGCCCATCATATGGGTCAAGATGCGTATACGCTAGTCTACTCGGGTGTACTGATGCCCTGTCTCGATATACCCTCGACTAGGAACAGTTATAGGATGTACTCATCGACTACCGTGGCCCCACTAGTATGATCTCATCATAATCCTAGCAGTTGAGTACAGATCCTAAGGGCTTTATCAACATGTGAGAGAAAGACAGTAAACCAATACAAGTTAACATGTTAAGATAAAGTGAAACCAAATAGCATACTATCATGACGAGCAAGAAAGTCCTCTCTATATATATCCAAGCATCCATTCTAATATACATCATATGTACAACAATGGCCTCTAGGGCATATACATAACTAACAATCTCCTACTTGCACTAAGGCCAGCTGCTGTAGTATCTCATACCTAGCATCCCGAATAATCTCTCAAACTGTATCTAGGGAATGGCCTTGGTGAGTGGATCCGCAGTGTTGTCCTTCGTATCAACTCTCCTGACCTCGATCTCCCGGCGATCAACTATCTCCCTGATCAGGTGATACCGCCTCAGAATATGTCTGGACTTTTGATGGGACCTGGGTTCCTTAGCCAAAGCCACAGCTCCATTGTTATCGCAATACAGAGGTATTGGATGCTCAATGGATGGAACCACACCAAGTTCACTAATGAACTTCTTTATCCAGACAGCCTCTTTGGCAGCATCGTTGGCAGCAATGTATCCAGCCTCCATCGTCGAGTTAGCAACGGTATCCTGTTTGGAACTCTTCCAACACACCGCCCCTCCATTGAGGGTAAAGACAAATCCCGAGTGCGACTTAGAGTCGTTCTTATCACTTTGGAAGCTCGAATCGGTAAAGGACTCCACCTGGAGTTCTCCGTTACCATACACCAAGAACATCTCTTTAGTCCTTCTCAAGTACTTGAGAATGTTCTTCACAGCTATCCAGTGACTCTCTCCAGGATCTGCTTAATGCCGAATCACTACACTTAGTGAGTATGCTACATCGGGTCTGGTATATAGCATCGCATACATGATAGAGCCTACTGCCGAAGCATAGGGTATCCCTTGCATGCGAGTTCTCTCCAAATCAGTCTTGGGAGACATCTCTTTGGAGAGAGTGAGTCCAGAGATCAGATCTATCTCTTAGATCATAATTCCCAGTATGCAGGAGGCATCACCTAGATCTTTCATTGAGAATCTTTGTGATAAGAAGAGCTTGACTGATTGCAGCATAGGAATATCATTTCCAATCAAGAGTATGTCATCTACGTACAATACGAGGAAGACAACCTTACTCTCTGCTACCTTCTTATAGATACAAGGTTCATCCATATTTTTGATGAAGTCAGACTCTTTGACTACAACATCAAAACAGATGTTCCAACTCCGCGATGCTTGCTTTAACCTATAAATGGATTTAAGAAGCTTGCACACTTTTCCGCTGCTCCCACTATCAACGAAGCCCTCTGGCTGAGTCATGTACACGCACTCTTCTAAATCACCGTTTAGAAAGGCGGTCTTAACATCCATTTGCCAGATTTCGTAGTCATGGTATGCAGCAATGGCAAGAAAGATCCGGATTGACTTAAGCATAGCCACTGGAGAAAAGGTTTTGTCATAATCCACACCTGGTCATTGACGAAAACCCTTTGCAACAAGTCTAGCTTTGAAAGTCTCAACTTTTCCATCTACACCAAATTTCTTTTTAAAGATCCACTTGCTCCCAATGGGTTTTACCCCTTCAGGAGAATTTTCCAAAGTCCATACTTTGTTGGTGTACATGGATTCCATCTCAGATCGCATTGCATCCAGCCATATCACAGAGTCACTACTCATGATGGCCTGCTCGAAACTAGTCGGGTCATCATCTTCTATGATACAATCCTCGCTTCCACCATCAATGAGAAAACCGTAGTATCTCTCAGGTGGATGAGAAACCCTGCTAGATCGGCGGAGAGGCTGGGGTTCGTCGGGTACTATTGAATCCTCTGGCTCCAATAAATCATCAGTTGTAGTTTGTGGTGCTGGAACCTCTTCCAGCTCTACCTCTTCGCCACTAATTTCTTTTGCAAGAAATTCCTTTTCTAAAAAGGTGGCATATTGAGAAACAAACACCTTTTGTTCCTCACCGTGGTAGAAGATATATCCATAGGAATCTTTTGGATATCCTACAAACTTACATAGACCTGATCTTGCCTCGAGCTTGTCCGGATTTTGCTTTTTAATATAGACCGGACAACCCCATATCTTAACTCTTTTAAGAGATGGTCTCTTCCCATTCCAAATCTCATATGGAGTGGTAGGCACTAATTTAGTTGGAACTCTATTCAATAGGTATGCGGCTGTCTCCAGCGCATAACCCCAAAAGGAGATAGGTAACTCAGCAGTGCTCATCATAGAGTGCACCATATCCAATAGGGTGCGATTCCTCCGCTCCGATACACCGCTGTGCTGTGGTGTATAAGTAGGAGTAAGCTGAGAGAGAATCCCATTCTCTACTAGATAATCCCGGAACTCATTGCTCAAGTATTCTCCTCCTCGATCAGATCGAAGGATTTTATTACTTTTGCCCGTTTGGTTCTCTACTTCATGCTTATATTCTCTGAATTTCTCAAAAGCTTCAGACTTGTGTTTCATCAAGAACACATGTCTGAATCTAAAGAGATCATCAGTGAATGTAATGAAGTAGGAAGAACCGTTCCTAGCATGCGTAGATATAGGACCGCATACATCACTATGTACCAGTCCTAAGAGTTCCGTAATTCTTTCTCCGTGTCCACTAAACGGAGCTTTGGTCATTTTGCCTTTGAGACATGAATGGCAAGTATCATAAGATGATAATTCGAACGGATTCAAATATCCATCCTTATGTAACTTAGCTAGTCGTGTCGCATTGATATGACCAAGTCTACAATGCCACAAGAAGAATTCGTTCATTTCTGAACTCTTCCTCTTGTGTGTATTTTGTATATTGAGGACTGTATTTTGATTGAGAATGAATATGCTATTATGTAACGAGTCTGATGCAATCAACTTTTGATCTAGGAATATGATCATAACATTATCCTTTACTACAAAATTATATCCTTCTTTACTTAATAAAGAAAATTATATAATGTTGCACATCATATTCGGTATATAATAGCACTCATTCAGAATCAGTGTATTACGACTTGGTAATACTTGGTGATATTCGCCAACTGCTTTGGCTGCAATACTTGCACCATTCCCTACTTGAATGGAATGATCACCTTTTCCAAGTTCTCTACCTTTACGTAGCCCATGTAACATTTTACATATATGGGATCCCGATCCAGTATCTAATACCCAGGACGTAGGGTGAACTGAGAAACAGTTCTCAATAACTAACACACCCGAAGAAGGTGCATCAACATGCATGTTCTCCGTTTGGGCGGCATGAGAATCCAGATATTCTCCTGTTTCTTGTTCAGTCTTATAACTCTTATAAGAAAAAACGGGTCCAACGGTCCCCTGCTCAGTATAATAACAAGGTTCAGTCAATACATCCATTTTATTATCTTGATTAAGTCTTGACATGGTCGCTACCTGGAGAGAGAGAGAAGGAAACACTTTAGCGTATGCTCTTACAAGATTAGATTGGTTATTATCTTATCTAATCAGGATGTCTCCCACTGTTTTTATCAAATCTTCCTTCAAACCCTAAAAGGTAAGATTAGCCGGGATTAATTACACCCTACAATTTCGTCAATCTTTCAGCCAGATCAGTGTCGGTACTTGAGGGAGGTTCCCCATGCATTCGCACGGACCTAATTAAAATAAACCTCGTCTTCCCAGAGGCATAACCCCATTAACACCTTTCTAGACGCCTACTTGATCGGCTAATTGTCCTGTGTAAAACTCTCCCAGGAGTAACTCTTACCCGTGGTGGGATCAGGATCTATTTATCTCATAGAAGGTATGCAATCTCATTGCAAATTTCAACACTTGAAATTCCCGATAATGCTTTTGCCCCTAGCGACTTATGACCTTAACTATGGTCAACAAATCATAAGCACTAGTCAAGTTCTACCCGTCATTTCTTGATTAATTTAGACCCACCTACATGACCCTTAACTATGGTCAACAAAGTCATATGACTGTTCTAATTAATCACATCATATGTTATATAGGAAAACATCACTCAGCTACCATACACTGCGCCTTAACTATGGTCAACAAACGCAGCACGAATACTAAGTACTCTATTTTCCTAAAATGACGGAGGGCTACGCAGGTTTTTCAGAAAACCATGAGCGTAATGAACTTGATATCGTTGTAGAAACAAATGATTTTGAAAAGGAGTGTTTTTGAGGCTTCTAGTTTCGATAAAGAGGTCACTCCCGGTGAAGGGATCTCGGCTCTTTCCCCATCGAATAAGGTGCAGGATATATCATATATACCGCTGTGCAAAGCAAGAACTATATAAGCTGTCAAAAACTAAACCGCGAGTTTGTAGCATCTGCCAGTTTTGCTAAACAGGTCACTCTCGGTGAAGGGATCTCGGCTCTTTCCTCATCGAATAAGGTGCAGGGTATATCATATATACCGCTATGCAAAGCAAAACTGTAGCTACCCGTTTTATAAAGTTTTGATTCTACAACATCTATTTGGTTTCTTTTCTTTTTATTAATCTCATTAATAAATCCCATCAGCTTATGCTTCCTAAGCATCACAGAAGAAACGAAAGCAGTAATATTTATATATCAGTATATATATATATATATATATAGTATAAGCATTCGTCTCAGGCAGTAATAATATCTCATCACAGAACATTACAGCAGAAGAACATATATGAAATATTGGATATACTAGGATGTCCGTGTTTTCAATACGAGCCGGTATAAAACACGGATTCTACGGTCGCGATGAATAGCCAAACCCACATCACTAGAACCCTACGAGAGTGGCAAGTAACACTGCCAATTCTAGGGTTAGGAGACCCGGTCTCGACTCCTCGAGATGGCCTCCCACAAGATCCTAGAACCCGGTTACTTGTGCTCCCCTTCTTGGGTCTACCTAATGCGGAAAAGTAAATAATATACAATGGTGACATCATCCTCAGCCCGGAAGTGCCCCAATAAAAGAATATTACATACAAATGAATTTTACATGAATAAAAATAAAAACCCTCATCTCACATAAAACCCCCGGCTATTCAGAACACGACGATCCAATATAACATATTACAGCAACACATTATATCTCATATCATCAACGTAAGTAAGTATGCATACACCGATCGTCGTTGATGTATATCAACGAAGACCGGCAATACAACTACATACTACACTTACGGTCACAGAAAAGAAATTGTAAAACTACAACATTTGGAATCCACATTCATTTTAGACATCATAAATCCGAAATATCACATACTTCGCATTTCATGCCTAACTATATGAATTCTACATATTGTATCACATTTCAGATAAATAGACAGTATTAAACTTTCCGATCGGATAATCAAATACCCAAGATTTCCTAAATAGCTCAACACTTAAGCGGAGTTCAAATAATCCCAGAATATGTCACAGCACCGATGATCCAGCCGTAGAAGGGTCAAGCCAACGCCTCACATGTGGCATGCCGTACTGCCCCAAATCCTAAGGTTTAGAGGCGGTTCATACGGTCACATAATCGAGTTAAGATTTGTCTTCTTCTAGACGGACCGCCGCGCTACTTGCACGTTTTTCCGAAAGATTTAAACCCGATAAAAATTCAACACTTGAAAGCTTTTTGTGCCGGGAAAAAGTGAGTTAATGATATCCGTTCGAACATTTTAACAGTTTCTAAATATCCAAAAAACATAACAAAATTAAATATTCCGATCGAATCAATGAATACAAAATAATCCCTAGAACACTTAACACTTGAGTCAGATTTAAAATACCCAGAAAACTAAACTTGCAGCTACGGTCATTACTGTGCTAAAACGAGTGCATAAGACTTCCGTACTACCGCAGATCCACGGTCCAAGCGCGGTACGGCCGCGGTTCCGCGGCGGTTTGTACAGCTTATGCGCTCGTTTTTCACTATAATGCTTCACAGTTTTAAAAATTGTCCAGAGAGGGGTTCATTTTTGACGTTTCGGGGTTCGTTCGGAGTTTTAACTTCGTATACAAGTCTCCTAATACTCTAGCTAGGCTCTGATACCACTGTAGGGTTCCTAGGCACTCTTGTTGTAACGTTTTGAAAATCTTTTCGATGAAATTTCGAAAAAACGGTAAAATAAGGGGGTTTTCTGTAAAAAGTCAAAATGCAAATATCTTTATTATAAAATTAAATATACATATTCTAGCTATGTAATTGCTAGTATTTGGTGTTTATTGAGCCACTGCTGAAATTTCAAATTTTCTGAAAATTTTTCCGAAATTAATTATTTTAATATTATTTTAAGCCGGTAAGAAAATACATTAAATTAGCGATAAATACAAATTTAAATGGGCTAATTTTAATCTTTAAAATCATTTTAATTAAAATCTAGTTGTAATATAATTTTTTAGTATTTTATTTCAAGTTTTAATTGATTTATTTTATGGAAAACAAAAATATAGTTATTTTGAACTAAAACTTGCAAATATGGTATTGTGGGGGGTCTTTTTGCATAGAATTTTTTTGTAAAGTCTCTCACACTCACCCTCACTCCCCTTGGCCGGCCCCACACTATTGTAGCAGCCCAAGAATTTTATTTCGCTCTTTTTGACCATAAATCATGTGAGAAATGGGTTAGAATAAGGTTTTTATATATAGTAAAGTAGGTGGGGGTATTATGGTAATTGGGAGGGGCTTTGACCTTAGAATTTCCACCCCAATTTCCTCACCTCATTCCAGCCCCTCTACTGGCCGAAATTCTGCTACAACAGCCCCCATCTTTTTCCCCCATTTTCCATCTCTTTTGCTTCAAAAATTGCCTCAAAATCCATCAAATAAATCCCAAAATCCAAATCCAACTCCTACCCATTTCTCATTAGCCAAACTTACATGGATCTAGGGAACAAGTTGGCATTTTAGAGGCTTTGATTTCCATAATTGATCTCTTGATCATGAGGTATAATTCTAACCTTTTTCTTAAATTGTTGTTAATTGCTTTAGGTTAGCTTAATTATATGTTTAAATAGGTTTTTATTTTAGTTCTAAGTGCATGATTTGAAATTCAAGAGTGGGATTTGAATTCAAATTGGGGTTTTGAGTTGTGAGTTTAGGGTTGTGTGATGTATTTGACATATTAGGTTATGCTAAATCCAATTTAAGTTGCTAGTTTGCATATTTGTTGATTTAAATTGTGATAATTATATAAATTGTAAACTAGGTTTTTGGAATTTGATTAAATAATGGAGATAAAATTCTAATTAAGGTATTCATGGCATTATTAACATTTTTAAGTGTAGTTTAATACTTTAGTTCATGAAAATCCAAGCTAGATTGTAGTTTGTGCATTTTTGCTATAAAATTGTTAAAATTTAGGTATTTTGTAACTAGAATTTTGGGGTTAATGAAATTTATTGGGAATAAATTATAGAAATGGTTTAGATGATTTAATTAAGATGTTTAATAAGTGTTATGGCCGCTAGATTTATTTAAATATCGAGTTTTGTACTAAAACGGTTAATTATGCTTGCTAGATTTTCGGAAAAATAGCTTTTAAAGTGAGTTTGAGGTTTTTGTGAATTGCAACCTATTTCATATTATAATTAGTGTTTGTGAATGTGTAAATGAGTGTGTTTGGGCCTTTTCTCGATGGTTTGGCGTTTGTACGCCGACGTCGAGGGTTTTTGAGTTGATTTGTGAAAGAAACCATAGGTATTGACCTATGTGGGATTCGTGTGTCGTTTTGATCATGAGTCGGATTTTAATGCGATACGGTGCGTTATGATATGTAGGTACCCATGTGGACTTCGAGACGACAAGCAAGCGCGTGGCGACGTCGGCACCGGCGAGCGAGGACCAGTTGAGTAGATTTATATCTACGGGGAGAAGTCGGGTGGATGGCGTATAGCACCCCCGCAGTTCGTGGTGATGTATACGAATACGTATACACACATATATATATTGTTTATTTTTTTGAGTTATTGATGATAAATATGGATATTTGGTGTTCTTGGATGTTATAGTGTCGCGAAACCCTAGAGTAGCGGTCGCACCACACTTGCACACACCCACCCATACTTGCATACTTTCTTCTTTCATTTGTGCTTACGGGAATATATTGTTATGTGTTCACATGGGTATGGGACTATGTGTTCACATACGGATTGAGATGAGTCGATGAGATTTGTGTTGAGATTGTGATATCGGTGATATGGTAGGATTCGTACTTGAGGTATGTCCTGGTGTTATAGCGGATCTTGGGGCGACGATACGGGTGAATAGTGTTATAAATAAAGTGGTCGACATGTGATCGTGATATGAGATATGATATGCTAGGATATTGATCCTAGGTTGTATTGGGCGATGTATACCCCTTGATGATGATATGTGCTGATGATATCAGTTTGTACGAGACTCTCGATCAGTAGCCAAATCATGTCTATATTGACGATATCAGTATTGTACTAGACATAGGTCAGTACCCTAGACTATGATCTTGGATAAAGAGGATACCAGAGGATTAGTGTGGGGAATATGATATTGACCCGTACCCAGATTTGTGGATGCCGTACAACGGATTTACGTACGAGCTATATCTTGAAGATTGATCCGCACTCTTGACTTGGGATGTCTGATTATAGATATGGTATCGGATATGATATTATTGAGGAGGGATCACCGACTAATATATATATACATGTATGTATATATATCGACTCAGATTTTAGGCGGTTTCCTTACTTTTAGTCCAGTTTGTTAGCATAGCCCTTTAGTTTAGTTTAGTTGTTAGATTAGATTAGATTCTTACCTATTTCAAAACTAACGAATCGTGGGTATTTTAAAAGACAGTCTAAGGGATCCTACGGATATTTCAAAAGACGTATCTTTTCAAAAAAACACCGTAGCCCCTATTTTCAAAACCCCATGATTCGTGTTATTTCAAAAGGCACCATTTGTAGGACTTATATTAGATTAATGCAGATTAGTTATAGTTGCGTCTAGTATTCAGCTCCCGCTCATTATTGTGGTTCGCTTCACATCGCATGCTTATATTACGTTTCATACTCCATTATTGATATCATGCTGTTAGGACACCAGCACTATTACCGATGATGCGTATGTACCACATACACTTACTTGCCGGCTCACACACATCTTCATCGGTAATTGCCATGTCACGTACACCTTAGAAAATATTATTGCTTGACATAGCCTGTTAGCTAATAGTTTAGACATGATATTAGCGTACTTGCCTTATATGTTAGTTTAGACATTGTAGTTATTACCTTCTACTTCATGCATACTGTTATTCATTGTTATGCCGCATTCATGGATTCTCATGCATATATTCACTATTTTACGTGTTATTGAGGTTTTGGATTCGGATTTCCATGAGATTTTCTAGATTTGGAGGAAAACCGCAAAAACATAAATAAACCTTTTCTCTCTTTTAAAATAAAAAGTACGGTTTTCCCATGATGTATGAGTCGTCCACCATGAGTTTGCTGATGGATTTCGAGACCCGATTCGAGGAATGAAGGAACCGTTTCGTGTACATGGTGGGCCCGGTGCGGTACCCCGGGGCAAGAGGATCATGTTGTTGATGTTGAGCCTGGCAGGGGAGCACTACCGACCGGTGATATTACCCGACGCGTCGGATATCCGGAGGATACCGTCGTGGTCTTGAGATGGATGGTAGGGACCGGTCTGGATTGACGGCGCCCTAGATATTGTGATTGAGATATTGAGGTACAGAGATTGTGATACAAAGATATCGAGATATTTGGACACTTGTTTTGTGTCGATGCTGGGCACTGTTTTATGCTGATTTCATTTATGGTACCTCACTTTTAAAATACAGAAATCTCACTGATTTATGAAAGCAGTTTTCGTCAGTACATGCATTCTGTTCCATGCATTCATACCTCATTCATAAGGTATATTGCTACCTGAGGCACTGACACGGGCACATGAGATCACACTCGGGTTAGATATTACCCTAGCCATTGTTATAGGCTGCATGTTATTCATATATTTGAGGATATATTATGATCATTGACCTAGGTTGCGTTATTTATGCGATTTCTGTGCTTAGATGTTTTTCTATTCACGAGTTGGCAACTCACCCCCGTTGTGCCCCAGTTTCTTGCAGGTTTGCCGTACAGGTTTCATTACGGCTTGCGGGCATAGTTTCCTTCGGGTGATTTGCTAGTAGGTGGGTTTACTTGTATCGTACCCCCATTATATAACTTGTATATTATTACTCTGTTGTATCTAGAAGTTCCATCAACCAAACATGTATTTATTTTGAGATAGAGACCAGTGATGTTATTCCTTCGACCTTAGAGTCGCACGTTATATTTCTATGGTTTTCTTGTGGTTTTGAGTTTCCTTTTGAATTTTGATCCTCGCCGTTGGCGTTGTATATTATATTGCTTGTGTGGTTGTGACCGTCGATTGATGAAGAGCTAGCTCCCGCTTGGGGAAGCCTTTTTATTGATTTCGTATACTATTCATGTTGTATCCCGTTTGGGAGCCAGTATTTACAAAGGAGACTGCCGAAATTTTCAGGAAATATTTAATGTTTTTAAAAAAGGCATAATTCAGCTTATGCTATTAAAACTACTTGATTTAAATTGGTTTTCCTTCACTCTACTACTTTTCTTGGTTTGGATTTCTGGGTTTTTGGCTTACTTAGATTACGTATGCCTCGAGACGTTCGTAGTTTAAGTGCCGGTCATATTCCGAAATTGCGGGACGTGACAAAGTTGGTATCAGAGCGTTAGGTTTTACCTTCGGAGCGTAGGATGACCCTTGGTTGATGGAATAGGTGACTAAAGTAGAGTGACGTACCGTGGGTATGTTCCGCGGCATACTTACGATACGCTACTCCACTTAAGGAGCCTTAGGATATACATTTCTTTGCTCAGTATCATATTCATTCCTGATCTAGCCTCATCGGTACCAGTTGCGGTTTGCTGCCATGATTACGGGCAGGGAGAGCTACAGCTAGAGTTGCGGTCAGCATGAGCTCGTCACGAACGAGGACTGACCAGGGCGAAATTCCGGTGACACACGATTGCGGAGATGTGTCTTTTTACCGTGTTTCCGCGCCACGAGCGTTTGGCGGATTGCCTTTATGAGGTTACTCGGATGTGCTGATCGACACTAGAGGATTGAGCCAATGATAGAAGGTCGCTAGTCACCCATGGATGAATGACTGAGACATGTGGTTCGTTCGCCTACCCGATGAGAGGTCATCAGATAGATTGATTCCAGCTAGAGACGACTTCACGCGGAGACGTTGGGAGTCGACAGAGGCGATCGAATGTCAGAAATCTATTATTCCAAGTTTAAAGTAGTCGGAAGGACATGCAGGCAATTCTATGGTCCCTCTAGAAGAATGAAACCCTAACTCGACTTAATGACCGTGTGAAAGCCTTTGAACTTTAGGGTTTGCGGCAGTTCCGCGGCGCCATTAGTGAGGCTTGGGTTTGCCCTTCTACGTCTGGACCACCGATGCTGTGGTATGTATTCGATACTATTAAACTGTGCCCAAGATGTTGAGCTCTTGGGGGATTATGAGGTTCTGACGAATCGATCGAATGGTTCGACTTCATTCGGATGCTAGTTGGCGAGATGCATTTCTTGGGAGACTCCCGATACGAGGATAGCCGTTGGAGCTCAGTCCATGCAGCCACGACGAGATGAGTCCGAAGCGGTCGACATTAGAGAAAGGTGAAGTAAGAGGTTCGTACCAGATCTAGATGAAACGACGTTCCACTCCGCCGACATCAAAGATGCGATACGTATGCCGAGGCATTGTACTTGGATATACCTTCCAAAAGGAGTCGCGTTGAGTATGCAGCCCTTCCAGAACGAGAACAGATCTAGTAAGGGACGATGACTTCCGGACAGTTCGGCAGAGACGAGATTTGGGAGAGATCTCGATAGGACCTTTCTGGAATAAATTACGAGAAGACTTGGACCCAGTAGTGGTCATGTTATGCACACTGGCAGGCTAGAGTTCAGGATCGTCGATGAGGCATGCTATGAGTGACCACGACAGCTGGCCAGAGATTCTTGAGTATGTGCTTGAGCGGGACTATTCCGCCATACTAGATTTCGATGTTTTGGGTGAATTATTCGCATGATTTGGTTTTGATGATTGAGGATTTACGATTTTCGCACAGTCGTTGCACTTGATATCGTTTTCGTGCTTTGGTTTCACATGTTTGTGATTTTACGGTTTTAGACATTTGAGTTGATTTTGTGCGTATGCACGCACACGATTTGGTTCCTGCACTCTGTATAGTTTATATATGCTTGCAGTGCAGTAATACGCCTTTTGTGCACTTAGATGCACTGGACTTCGATTTCGATTGTGATACTCGATATTTGTTTTGTGCACCTTGTGCACCTGATTTGATTTTACGCATGTTCGGCGCTTGATATTGAATTTCATGATTTCGTGCATGATGGATGCCCCTGGTTTTGGGTTTTCACGCATGTTGAGCGCTTGTCTTGAGATGCGATTTTGGTGCACACCAGATGCACTAAATCGAGATTTTTTTCGTGCATGTCAGATGCACCTGATTTTGCTGTCAGGCACACACGTTGCCTACGACAGATGCTTTGTGCACACCCGATGCACTTAGATCTTGTTTCTGTGCACTTATATGGCACGTATATGGATTTTGATTGTCGTGCGCACATTCATACGCGTATTTTGGGATTGATTTCTTATAGAGCAGTACGTTTTTTTTTATGATAATTGCGATGTGTTTTCGTACTATGCAGGACTAGTCAGAGGACAGTACCTGAATATATTTTGCATGCATTGATAGTTATTGAAGGGATTTCCAAAAAGCGAGCTATAGACTCAGTATCTACCTACGTGTCTGATATTACACGAAATGTTTAAAACAAGGAGATCCTTCTAAATTGTTTCCAAAACGGCGGAACGTACATTTCAAACAAAGGTATATATGTATATAGTTATTTTCTTATGATAGACGTCCGCCACTGTGCAGTGTTAATACGCGTTGCACAGCGCCTTAAAGAGATTTGGCATGCATTTCCTTCAGATACTTACATATATAGATTCGATATTTACATGTATAGTTTCGAGTTATATCATATTGGTTTTGCTTTGGATTTGGCACTGATGTCTTCCCCATGACTCCGATGATTGCGGGATGCTTGACGGAGTTTTGATTTGAGTTATATGCTCATTTTTCATGCGCATGCGCTGCGCTACGATTTGTTTTATGTATTTACGATTTCGGAGCCCCGATGACTTGATGGTTTTGCTTAGATGTTTTAGTATTTGGGGGGAATTTTAATTTAAATTCGGAGACCGAATTTCTTTAAGAGGGGAAGATTGTACCGTTTTGAAAATCGTTTCGATGAAATTTCGAAAAAACGGTAAAATAAGGGGGTTTTCTGTAAAAATTCAAAATGCAAATATCTTTATTATAAAATTAAATATACATATTCTAGCTATATAATTGCTAGTATTTGGTGTTTATTGAGCCACTGCTGAAATTTCAAATTTTCTGAAAATTTTTCCGAAATTAATTATTTTAATATTATTTTAAGCCGTTAAGAAAATACAATAAATTAGCGATAAATACAAATTTAAATGGGCTAATTTTAATCTTTAAAATCATGTTAATTAAAATCTAGTTGTAATATAATTTTTTAGTATTTTATTTCAAATTTTAATTGATTTATTTTATGGAAAAAAAAATATAGTTATTTTGAACTAAAACTTGCAAATATGGTATTGTGGGGGGTCTTTCTGCATAGAATTTTTTTGTAAAATCTCTCACACTCACCCTCACTCCCCTTGGCCGGCCCCACACTATTGTAGCAGCCCAAGAACTTTATTTCCCTCTTTTTGACCTTAAATCATGTGAGAAATGGGTTAGAATAAGGTTTTTATATATAGTAAAGTAGGTGGGGGTATTATGGTAATTGGGAGGGGCTTTGACCTTAGAATTTCCACCCCAATTTCCTCACCTCATTCCAGCCCCTCTACTGGCCGAAATTCTGCTACAACAGCCCCCATCTTTTTCCCCCATTTTCCATCTCTTTTGCTTCAAAAATTGCCTCAAAATCCATCAAATAAATCCCAAAATCCAAATCCAACTCCTACCCATTTCTCATTAGCCAAACTTACATGGATCTAGGGAACAAGTTTGCATTTTAGAGGATTTGATTTCCATAATTGATCTCTTGATCATGAGGTATAATTCTAACCTTTTTCTTAAATTGTTGTTAATTGCTTTAGGTTAGCTTAATTATATGTTTAAATAGGTTTTTATTTTAGTTCTAAGTGCATGATTTGAAATTCAAGAGTGGGATTTGAATTCAAATTGGGGTTTTGTGTTGTGAGTTTAGGGTTGTGTGATATATTTGACATATTAGGTTATGCTAAATCCAATTTAAGTTGCTAGTTTGCATATTTGTTGATTTAAATTGTGATAATTATATAAATTGTAAACTAGGTTTTTGGAATTTGATTAAATAATGGAGATAAAAATCTAATTAGGGTATTCATGGCATTATTAACATTTTTAAGTGTAGTTTAATACTTTAGTTCATGAAAATCCAAGCTAGATTGTAGTTTGTGCATTTTTGCTATAAAATTGTTAAAATTTAGGTATTTTGTAACTAGAATTTTGGGGTTAATAAAATTTATTGGGAATAAATTATAGAAATGGTTTAAATGATTTAATTAAGATGTTTAATAAGTATTATGGCCGCTAGATTTATTTAAATATCGAGTTTTGTACTAAAACGGTTAATTATGCTTGCTAGATTTTCGGAAAAATAGCTTTTAAAGTGAGTTTGAGGTTTTTGTGAATTGCAACCTATTTCATATTATAATTAGTGTTTGTGAATGTGTAAATGAGTGTGTTTGGGCTTTTTCTCGATGGTTTGGCGTTTGTACGCCGACGTCGAGGGTTTTTGAGTTGATTTGTGAAAGAAACCATAGGTATTGACCTATGTGGGATTCGTGTGTCGTTTTGATCATGAGTCGGATTTTAATGCGATACGGTGTGTTATGATATGTAGGTACCCATGTGGACTTCGAGACGACAAGCAAGCGCGTGGCGACGTCGGCACCGGCGAGCGAGGACCAGATGAGTAGATTTATATCTACGGGGAGAAGTCGGGTGGATGGCGTATAGCACCTCCGCAGTTCGTGGTGATGTATACGAATACGTATACACACACATATATATATTGTTTATTTTGTTGAGTTATTGATGATAAATATGGATATTTGGTGTTCTTGGATGTTATAGTGTCGCGAAACCCTAGAGTAGCGGTCGTACCACACTTGCTCACACCCACCCATACTTGCATACTTTCTTCTTTCATTTGTGCTTACGGGAATATATTGTTATGTGTTCACATGGGTATGGGACTATGTGTTCACATACGGATTGAGATGAGTCGATGAGATTTGTGTTGAGATTGTGATATCGGTGATATGGCAGGATTCGTACTTGAGGTACGTCCTGGTGTTATAGCGGATCTTGGGGCGACGATACGGGTGAATAGTGTTATAAATAAAGTGGTCAACATGTGATAGTGATATGAGATATGATATGCTAGGATATTGATCCTAGGTTGTATTGGGCGATGTATACCCCTTGATGATGATATGTGCTGATGATATCAGTTTGTACGAGACTGTCGATCAGTAGCCAAATCATGTCTATATTGATGATATCAGTATTGTACTAGACATAGGTCAGTACCCTAGACTATGATCTTGGATAAAGAGGATACCAGAGAAATAGTGTGGGGAATATGATATTGACCCATACCCAGATTTGGGGATGCCGTACGACGGATTTACGTACGAGCTATATCTTGATGATTGATCCGCACTCTTGACTTGGGATGTCTGATTATAGATATGGTATCGGATATGATATTTTTAAGGCGGGATCACCGACTAATATATATAAAGGTATGTATATGGATCGACTCAGATTTTAGGCGGTTTCCTTACTTGTAGTCCATCTTGTTAGTTTAGCCCTTTAGTTTAGTTTAGTTGTTAGATTAGATTCGATTCGTACCTATTTCAAAACTAACAAATCGTGGGTATTTTAAAAGACAGTCCAAGGGATCCTATGGATATTTCAAAAGACGTATCTTTTCATAAAAACACCGTAGCCCCTATTTTCAAAACCCCATGATTCGTGTTATTTCAAAAGGCACCATTTGTAGGACTTATATTAGATTAATGCAGATTAGTTATAGTTGCATCTAGTCTTCAGCTCCCGCTCATTGTTGTGGTTCGCTTCACATCGCATGCTTATATTATGTTTCATACTCCATTATTGATATCATGCTGTTAGGACACCAGCACCATTACCGATGATGCGTATATACCACGTACACTTACTTGCCGGCTCACACACATCTTCATCGGTAATTGCCATGTCACGTACACCTTAGAAAATATTATTGCTTGATATAGCCTGTTAGCTAATAGTTTAGACATGATATTAGCGTACTTGCCTTATATGTTAGTTTAGACATTGTAGTTATTACCTGCTACTTCATGCATACTGTTATTCATTGTTATGCCGCATTCATGGATTCTCATGCATATATTCACTATTTTACGTGTTATTGAGGTTTTGGATTCGAATTTCCATGAGATTTTCTGGATTTGGAGGAAAACCGCAAAAACATAAATAAACCTTTTCTCTCTTTTAAAATAAAAAGTGCGGTTTTCCCATGATGTATGAGTCGTCCACCATGAGTTTGCTGATGGATTTCGAGACCCGATTCGAGGAGTGGAGGAACCGTTTCGGGTACATGGTGGGCCCGGTGCGGTACCCCGGGGCAAGAGGATCGTGTTGTTGACGTTGAGCCTGGCAGGGGAGCACTACCGACCGGTGATATTACCCGACGCGTCGGATATCCGGAGGATACCGTCGTGGTCTTGAGATGGATGGTAGGGGCCGGTCTGGATTGACGGTGCCCTAGATATTGTGATTGAGATATTGAGATTTTGAGATATTGAGGTACAGAGATTGTGATACAGAGATATCAAGATATTTGGACACTTGTTTTGTGTCGATGCTGGGCACTGTTTTATGCTGATTTCATTTATGGTACCTCACTTTTAAAATACAGAAATCTCACTGATTTATGAAAGCAGTTTTCGTCAGTACATGCATTCTGTTCCATGCATTCATACCTCATTCATATGGTATATTGCTACCTGAGGCACTGACACGGGCACATGAGATCACACTCGGGTTAGATATTACCCTAGCCATTGTTATAGGCTGCATGTTATTCATATATTTGAGGATATATTATGATCATTGACCTAGGTTGCGTTATTTATGCGATTTCTGTGCGTAGATGTTTTTCTATTCACGAGTTGGCAACTCACCCCCGTTGTGCCCCAGTTTCTTGCAGGTTTGCCGTACAGGTTTCATTACGGCTTGCGGGCATAGTTTCCTTCGGGTGATTTGCTAGTAGGTGGGTTTACTTGTATCGTACCCCCCATTATATAACTTGTATATTATTACTCTGTTGTATCTAGAAGTTCCATCAACCAAACATGTATTTATTTTGAGATAGAGACCAGTGATGTTATTCTTTCGACCTTAGAGTCGCGCGTTATATTTCTGTGGTTTTCTTGTGGTTTTGAGTTTCCTTTTGAATTTTGATCCTCGCCGTTGGCGTTGTATATTATATTGCTTGTGTGGTTGTGACCGTCGATTGACGAAGAGCTAGCTCCCGCTTGGGGAAGCCTTTTTATTGATTTCGTATACTATTCATGTTGTATCCCGTTTGGGAGCCAGTATTTACAAAGGAGACTCTGCCGAAATTTTCAGGAAATATTTAATGTTTTTAAAAAAGGCATAATTCGGCTTATGCTATTAAAACTACTTGATTTAAATTGGTTTTCCTTCACTCTACTACTTTTCTTGGTTTGGATTTCTGGGTTTTCGGCTTACTTAGATTACATACGCCTCGAGACGTTCGTAGTTTAAGTGCTGGTCATATTCCGAAATTGCGGGACGTGACACTTGTGAGGGTTCATAAGGCATCAACCATGCCCGAATAAAATTGTAGACGTGACGAACAACCCAAAGCTGGGATCTTTGCTAGATTATTAGGGTTTAACATGCAAGTAACATCTTTACAACTAAGTGTGAGGGATTACAACCTTTGTAGTCCGCTCCTTCGCTTCATAAGCTCCGAGTAGAAGTCCCTTCGCCGCGATCCACGATCTCCTGGATTCAAGAGAGGCTCCACGACTCGAACGATCCATGCTAGCTTGTAATGTTCCTTTTCTCCGATGATCTACGTCGAAGTTGCTATAACTCAAGCTCTCTAACTCTAATGAGGTGAACACCCTAATCTAATAGGCTAGATTAGATGAGGATGATGGAGTAGTATTTATGATATCTTTTTATATCAAATTCTCACATGAAAACATCACAAAAGGAGAAACTAGTAAGCTTTCAAAGCTCAAGAGAGAAGAGGATAATGAAAAATGAGTTAAATCCTTTTGTGATGAATATGGAAAAGATATATGATTAATAATGTAACCATGGTCAAGGATGACAAGCACAACCCTTGTAGAGATTTAACTAGGGCTAGGGTTTGGTTGGATTAAAGAACGAGTCATAACAAAATATCAACATAATATCTTAACCATGACAAAAGAAAATCCTTCTAGAAGCATCAAGAAGGAACTAACCCAAATCAAACCCTAATCTAGTTTAATCTCCACTAAACATATTTCATTATTAATCATATCATGTTACAATAATATATATCACATATATATTATATATTTGTAACAAAAGAGAATAATACAATTAATATATATCGCATATATATCAATGTATTATCCGGTGAGAAAATGAAATAATAAAGCGACCCAATATTAGATAATGTAATACAATATATCATATATATTATTATACATTAAATCATCGAATCAACACTTGATCCGACAATCCGGCTATATCGAATATAACCGACTAATATATCATGTACCGATTCATCGAATCAACACTTGATCCGATGACCCGGTTCATATCAAAATATCGCGAGAATATAATACGGTATCTCATATCGCATTATCCTCGGTCCAGTACATATCACATATGTGCCCCTACTCCGTTTTGCCTGAGCCAAGAAACCTCTATGTAGGACTCTAAAGAATCGTCAATACGCCGGTAGCAGGTGATGATCATATCAAAAACCCACAAGCGGCAAGCGGTCAGCTAAACGTAACAGCCACCCAGGTATTGAGCGATCAGAAGATCAACAAGCTAGCCTGTACGTTCTCCTGTGAATCCAATCGGTAACACTCCCGTACTGTCCGGTCTCTTCGTCTGATATGTCGCATATCAAGTCTAGGGGTGGTATACGTCAGACCCAAGTAACCGATAAGTCGTGTCGATGTGAGGCTCATAACGGGTCGAGAAACTACTGGTAACACTTACCAGTAAATCTCTATATCAGCCCTGGCCAGGGACTTCCGGTTATAGCCAATCGAACACAGCACAACATCAACTCCCTATACCGGGAGAGACGAATCCCCTCCTATCGCTCATTGCCTCCATGTGATTCGGGACTGCACCCAAAATCCACCGTTTTGCAGACCCACTTGGACATGGTAAGGTGGAAATCAAAGCACAGTGGGAATCACACAAGACTCTATGACGATCTCGGGTCTACAAACTACCCTGTACCAGTGTCACCGGAGAACTGCTATCTGACGTGTGGTATATCACCATCTGGGAGTTCTCGGCGAGTCCGTCCAGTGTACCCAGTCTCCACTGAGAACCCGTACACCATCCTTGATGTCAAACACCGATGGATATGGGATCATCCATCGCCCATCATATGGGTCAAGATGCGTATACGCTAGTCTACTCTAGTGTATCGATGCCCTGTCTCGATATACCCTCAACTACGAACAGTTATAGGATGTACTCATCGACTACCGTGGCCCCACTAGTATGGTCTCATCATAATCCTAACAGTCGAGTACAGATCCTAAAGGCTTTATCAACATGTGAGAGAAAGACAATAAACCAATACAAGTCAACATGTTAAGATAAAGTGAAACCAAATAGCATACTATCATGACGAGCAAGAAAGTCCTCTCTATATATATCCAAGCATCCATTATAATATACATCATATGTACAACAATGGCCTCTAGGGCATATACATAACTAACTGTCCCTATTACTAATTTTTCCTCTAAAGTCTACAAGTTTTTAAACTTAAAAGATGACATCGGTGGAGACACTGCTGCAAACAGGTTTATGGGAGGTTTGTACTTATTCACACATTATTTTGCATTCTCATAAATAAAAGCACAAAATAATTTTTTTAATTTAAAAAAAAAGTTTGAAAGTGAAAATTTACAAAATAGGAATAGTTTGAGAAAAGCAAGAAAGTTAGATATTTTCTTAAACGAAGTTAATAATAAGTAGTTATGAGCTATTGTCCCAAGGGTTAGTAAGATGAAGGGAATCACTAATCTGAGAATAGATTTGAGTCTGAAAAATAGTCCCTATTTTTGAGTCCAAACATTTGAACATTGATACCCTAGTATTCGCACTTGCACATCTTGAAACTTGGGATAGTAGAGCATACCTTGAAATGCTCTTGTCTAAAAGCCTTAGTATGAAGGAAAATAAATATACAAACAAAAAAATATAAATGAAAAAAATGGTGAAAAATAATGAACACTGGTTTTGTAATTGCTTAAGGCAGCATAAAAAATATAGCGAGGGTGCTTTATCACCTAGTGCCTTAAATCAACTGGTTTGGGAGCCACTGCTAAGCCTTTGGTGTTGCAAGACGAGGATATTACGCCTAAATGAGCGAGCACATTTGGTAATCGGTCGGTGAGTACCTCAAGAAGTATTAATGGTCGCATGAAGAATGTATGAGCAATTCCATCTAAAATATTCACCGACTGAAAAGTACTAAGGAAGTTGGACAAGAGTATGATAGCTTGAATAGAATTCTCTAAGTGTAGGGATGTCTTTTACACACACGTAGGGGTATATGATCATTGTTTGGAAGAAAGATTGGGAGGAAGACTAAAGGGGATGTTTTATTGAAGGATGATGTGATTTCCGATATCTTTTCATGACTATTAAGATAAGGCTCATAGCAACCGAAAAGCTAGTGTAGTGGAAACTCTTATTTTCAAGTTATTTCTTTTATAGTTCTTATCTTTGTATGTAACTTTCAACTTCTTTATTTTATTATGGGATTTTGTGGGTGTAATCCGCTGAAAACCCTCAGGAGACAACACTCCTCCTACTAGAGACACCTAGAGATTTAAAGGCTTGTTGCACGTGCTCAGTGCAATCGTGATTGCCTACGAAAGTGTGCTAGGTTTTTCTTTTTCTTCTTCTCCCTCTCTTAAATAACTAGTTTGCTCGGGACGATCAAAGTTAAGTTTGGGGGTATTTGTTCAGTCTAAAATATTGCACATTTGATTGAATATTTTCCTTACTTTTGTTAAGTAGTTAAAAGTGTTTATGGTAATTATAGTACATATAAGGGTTTATTTGCAAAATACTCTTTATCATATGTTTATACACTATACTTAACATTATGAAGGAAAATATACGTATATAATATTTTAGTAATTTAAATATGCATGTCATATCAAATATCCCTAATCAATATTCTTAAAATATCATATCATATAAAATGGATAGGATAATATCTCAAAATAAATAACAAATATTACTAATACTATGAATTGAGAAATTGTGCAGATTTAACTCAGCTCTAGAGATCGAGATATCCAAGATGTCGGGAATGAAATTTGCCGATAAACTTGAATCAAATCATAAAATCATAAATGGCAGAGACTCAGAGAAGATTTAAAGATTCCAGACATCACAAAGATTTCCACGTGTCAGCACCAAATAGCAGAAGAGATTTCATAACCTGATCTCCCCAATCCGCCGCCCAACCGCGGCCAAACCCCTACATTTGCGGCGGATCCGCGGCCATATTCTGGCCGTTGGATCTGGGATTTTGTGGGTATGATTGTATCAACAAATTCTAACACGGGATCTAGGGTTTTCTTCTTGTATGACTATTTAAAGGACTGAGAGCTTCATACGAAAAAATTATCAATACGAAGCAATCAAGAGGTTCTCAGTGATCCACGAATCCAGGAGATCAATCGACGCATCATATACTTTCTACAAGACAGAGATCGAGAGAATAAACTAGGGTTCTTGTACTCTAAATTCGACGGATTTGTAAATGATAGTTGATTAATAAAAAGGTAGATCTTTAGTTTAGTTCTTTGCATTTTACTTTCTGTATTACTTTCTGCATTTATATTATGATCTCCTTCTTTATCTTCTATTCTATCTCAAGCATGCGTGAGTAATTCTACGCTTAATAGGGTTCGTAGGATTAGGGTAGATCAATGGATGATAAAATCTCTTAACTTCTTTTACATCTTATAAAGTTTATAAACTTTAGCAAAATAAATGCTAACATCCTTATCGGGCGCGCTACCAATTTATTGATAGTCTCGACTGCGATTTGAGATTAGATTAACAATTTTTTTGGTAAAGGTTAGTCATGAATAGAGATCAATGCAAGCATAAGGGTTAAAAGTGCGGAAACCCTAGTTTCTTCCAAACGAATCTTAATCCACATACATCACTATCGATCTAGTTTTACATCTATTAAAAAATCAAGTGAGTCATCTTTAATTAATCATCCATTACTACTAAATTCTATGAACCCTATAAGCCTCTTCTTTATAGATTCTACATCCGTATATCGTAAATCTACAACCAATCATCCCTTCTTTCAATCAACTCGTCTAAAGCAAGTAAAAGGTTCGACGTTTCTCTGAGAGCGACCCATACTCATCACGGCTAGCTACTAGCAACACCGTTATTGATTGTGGTTACTACTTTTACTGAACACTTTTTAAAAAAAGCACATCAGCCAATCACTTCCTAATGTTTCTCCAGGATTGGATTAATATATGTTTATTGCAGCCAGTGCAAAAATAATATCTGGTGTGGTACTTGACATCTCATGATTGACTCAATTACCTAAGAAAGTGATATGCCAATCATGAAAATCCCTCTTCTCATATGTCTAGAAGTCATCACTTTAAAGAGGGTGACTCCATCACCTGCGGGTACACAACCACGCCAGGAGTCGTCCATTCTAAAACGCTTTAGAATAGTGTCAAAGTACCCAAGTGTCACGTCCCGAAAGTACAGAATATGACCGGCACTTAAACTACGAACGTCTCGAGGCGTACGTAATCTAAGTAAACCGAAAACCCAGAAATCCAAACCAAGAAAGGTAGTAGAGTGAAGGAAAACCAATTTAAAACAAGTAGTTTTAATAGCATAAGCCGAATTATGCGTTTTTTTTTTAAAAACATCAAATATTTCCCGAAAATTTCGGCAGAGTCTCCTTTGTAAATACTGGCCCCCAAACGGGATACAACATGAATAGTATACGAAATCAATAAAAAGGCATCCCCAAGCGGGAGCTAGCTCTTCGTCAATCGACGGTCACAACCACACAAGTAATATAATATACAACGCCAAGGGCGTGGATCAAAACTCAAAAGGAAACGCAAAACAACAAGAAATCTACAGAAATACAACGCGCGACTCTAAGGTCAAAAGAATAACATCACTGGTCTCTATTTCAAAAATAAATATATGTTTGGTTGATGGAACTTCTAGATACAACTGAATAATAATACACAAGATGTAATGATGGGTACGATACAAATAAACCCACCTACTAGAAAGTCACCCGGAAATGGAAATAGTGCCAGCAAAGCCGTAATGAAACCTGTACGGCGAAACCTGCAAGAACTGTGGCACAACGGGGGTGAGTTGCCAACTCGTGAGTAGAAAAACATATACGCACAGAAATCGTATAAATAACGCAATCCTAGGTCAAAGATCGTAATATATCCTCAAATATATATATAACATGAAGCCTATAACAATGGCTAGGGTATACCTCTAAGCAACGGTAATACCAAGTGCTCGTGTCAATGCCTCAGGTAGCAATATATCATATGAATGAGGTATGAATGCATGAAAACAGAATACATGTAAATGAAGAAACTGTTTTCATAATTTAGTGAGATTTCCTTTGTATTTTTAAAATGAGGTATCATAAATGAAATCAGTATCAACAGTGTCTAGCATCGACACAAAATATAAATCTCAATGTCTCAAAATCTCAGGCTCCGGCTATCCGGACTGGCCTGTATCATCAAATCTCCGTATCTCAATATCTCAAAATCTCAATGTCTCAATCTCAATATCTAGGGCGCCGTCAGTCCAGACCGGCCCCTACCATCCATCTCAAGACCACGACGGTATCCTCCGGATATCCGACGTGTCGGGTAATATCACCGGTAGGTAGTGCTCCCGTGCCAGGCTCAACGTCAGCAACACGACCTTCTTGCCCCGGGGTACCTTACCGGGCCCACCATGTACCCGAAACGGTTCATCCATCTCCTCGAATCGGGTCTCGAAATCTATCAGCAAACTCATGGTGGACGACTCATACATCATGGGAAAACCGCATTTTTATTTAAAAAGAGAGAAAGCAGTTTATATATGTTTTGCGGTTTTCCTCCAAATCCAGAAAATATCATGGAAATCCGAATCATCAATAGCATGTAAAACCATTAATATAAGCATGAGAATCCATGAATACGGCATAACAATGAATAACAGTATGCATGAAGCGACAAGTAATAACTACAATATCTAAGCTGGCATATAAGGTATGTACACTAATATTATGTCAAACTACTAGCTATCAATCTAAGTTAAGCAATAATATTTTCTAAGGTGTACGTGACATGGGAATTACCGATGAAGATGTGTGTGAGCCGGCAAGTAAGTGTATGTGGTTCATACGCATCATCGGTAATGGTGCTGGTGTCCTAACAGCATAATGTCAACAATGCAATATGAAATAACAATGTAAGTATGCGATGCGGAGCGAGCAACCAAAATGAGCGGGAGCTAAATATTAAACAATGGTGCCATTTGAAATAACACGAATCGCGGGGTTTTGAAAATAGGGGTTACAGTGGTTTTTAAGAAAGGATACGTTTTTTGAAATATCCGTAGATCCCTTGACCTATCTTTTAAAATACCCACGATCCACTAGTTTTGAAATAGGTAGGAGTCTAATCTAATCTAACAACTACACTAAACTATACGGCTGAACTAACAAGCTGAACTACAGGTAAGGAAACCGCCTATCATCTGAGTCGATACATATACATACCTGTATATGTATAGTCGGTGATCCCGCCTCAATAATATCATATCCGATACCATATCTATAATCAGGCATCCCAAGTCAAGAGTGCGGATCAATCATCAATATAGCTCGTACGTAAATCCGTCGTACGGCATCCCAAATCTGGGTACGGGTCAATATCACATTCATCAAACTATTCACCTGGTATCCTCTTTATCAAATATCATGATCGGGGTACTGATCTACGTCTAGTACAATACTGATACCGCCTAAGTATGCATGGACGTGTGTGAAATACTACGTCAAGGACCCGCTACAACATCATGTCGTATCTCAAATACGAATCCTGCCATATCACCGAATTCACAACCTCAATACAAATCTCATCAACTCATCTCAAACCCAAGTATCATCCTCAAATCCGTATGTGAACACATAGTGCCATACCCATGTGAACACATAACTATATATTCCCGTATAAGCACAAATGAAAGAAGAAAGTATGCAAGTATGGGTTGGTGTGTGCATGCGTGGTGCGACCACTACTCTAGGGTTTCGCGACACTAAATATCCAAGAACACCAAATATCCATATTATCATCAATATACTCAAACAATATATAAACAATATATATATGTGTGTATACGTATTCGTATACATCACCACGAACTGCGTGGGTGCTATACGCCATCCACCCGACTTCTTCCCGTAGATATAAATCTACTCACCTGGTCCTCGCTCGCCGGTGCCGATGTCGCCACGCGCTTGCTTGTCGTCTCGAAGTCCACATGGGTACCTACATATCATAACGCACCATATCGCATTATAATCCGACTCATGACCAAAACGGCACACGAAACCCACATAGGTCAAAACCTATGGTTGCTTTCACAAATCAACCCAAAAACCCTCGACGTTGGCGTACAAACGCCAAACCATCGAGAAAAACCCAACCACACTCATTTTTACAATCACGAGCACTAATTATAATATAAAATAGCTTAAAATTCACAAAAACCCCAAATTCACTTTAAAAGCCATTTTTCCGAAAATCTAGCAAGCACAAATTACCCGTTTTAATACAACATCTTGATGTTTAAACGAATCTAGCGGCCACAATATTCACTAAATATCATAAAAAAGTCATATAAACCATTCTTATAATTTATTCTCATCAATTTCCATAAATTCCAAAATTCTAGTTTACAATATACCCAAGTTTTAACAATTTTATAGCAAAAAAAAATGCACAAACCACAATCTAGCTTGGATTTTCCTGAACTAAAGTATTAAACTACACATTATAATATTAATAATGACATGAAACCTTAATTTAGATTTTAATCCCAAATATAATACCATTTCAAAAAAACCTAGTTAGCAAAAAGCACATTTATCACAATTTCCAATTAACAATTTGAGATTTGTAACTAGATTTGGTTTTAGCAAGAATTAACATGTTAATCCACTCATTAAGATCAATACCCAATGATGAAAACCCTAATTTAATTTACAAACCATTCTCTTGAATTTTGAATCACAAATTTAAAACCATAATTAAACATCTAGTTAAGCTAGACTAAAGCATTAGCAACAAATGAACATGGGTTTAGGGTTTATACCTTACTATCCATGGATCAAACATGGAACTATGCCACCCAAAAATAGCTCCCATACACCTAGATCCATGCTAGATAGGCCAAGGGAAAATGGGTATAGCTTGGATTTTGAGTTTGCTTTGAATTTGCATGGATTTTTGAAGCATTTTAATGGATTTTTGAGGTAAAATGGTGTGGGATTTTGGTGGAGGGCTGCTGCTGTGGGGGGGTTCAGATTTGGCCAGAAATGGAGGGGGTTTGGGTGAGGGAGGAGAGAGAGTGAGGTGGAGAAAGTAATATCTAGTCAAAGTCCACACTTTTTTTTATCATTTTCCTTTCTTTTCTTTTCTTTTCTTGGTGATTGGAGAGAGAGAGGGGTGAGGGCTGTCATGGTGGGGCCGGCCACATGGGGAGGGGAAGAGAGGGTGAGGTGTGGGTGTGTGGGTTAGGGAAAAAGATAAATGTATTACCCCAATTCCCATTAACACTAATTTCACCGAAAAAAACCTTTTTCTTCGATATTTTTCTAAACCGTTTTGGCAAACCATTTCATTTCAAAAAGCACATGATAAAATTTTATTTAATGTTTTATGATGCACAAAATTTTTTTCAACTCATTCCAATTTGTAATTTTCCCTAATTAAATGTATTAGTGACGGCTTAAAATAATATTAAAATAATTAATTTCGGAAAAATTTTCAGAAAATTTGAAATTTCACCAGTGGCTCAATAAACACCAAATACTAGCAATTACATATCTAGAATATGTATATTTAATTTTATAATAAAGATATTTGCATTTTGACTTTTTACAGAAAACCCCTTTATTTTACCGTTTTTTCGAAATTTCACCGAAACGATTTTCAAAACGTTACACCAAGTTGGGACACTTCCCAAATCTAGATCTAAAACCATAGATTTAGTCACCAGAATCACTGATATTTTATCCAGATCTTATATGGAGAAAATCCTTGTAACAACTACTGTATGACCGATCGTAGTATAGGAATATCACTTCCTATCAAGAGCATGTCATCCAAATACCAGGACATCACTCCCTACTACCTTCTTACCAGGTCCATCTGTTGTTCTGATAAAGTCAAACTCTATGACTGTCACATCAAAACTAGATGATCTATCCCCGCTATACCTGCTTTAGTCTATAAATAGACATAAGCTACTTGCCCACTATGCTTCCGCTGCTGCCTCTGACTACAACAACCCTCTGGTATAGTCATATACACGTGCACTTTTAAAGCTAATTTAGAACGACGTTATACTCATCCTCCTGCCAGATGTCATAGTCTAGAACAGCACTACTGTCATGTTTGCGTAATCAAAAACCTCCTTATCACCATCTTTGAGGAGACTGAAGCACCTCTCGGGTGCCTGAGGTTACCCACCAAATCTATGGAATGGATAATAGATTGTCGAATCTAGGTTCTATTAAATTTTCATTAATTGTTTGTGGTTTTGGCATTACTTTCAGTTCTACCATACTCCTACTAATGTTTTCTGAAAAGAATTCATTTTACTAAATCTGTGACAAGTCAAGAACAATATAACTATTGATCTTCCAGATGGTAGAATGTTAACCCTCGTCAAAGCCTGGGATAACCCACAAACTGCTATTACTGAAACGTGCCTTGAGTTTGTCCAGATTCTGGTTTTAAGCATCAGCCGGACTACTCCATATACCTTTACATCGTTAAGATATGAATCCATTCTATATTCAATATAAAAACAAAGGCACTAATTTAATTGGAACCAGATTCAAAATCATGCAGCTGTTTCTAGTGCATATCAACCAAATGGAAGGAGGCCAAGCAGCATTACTTATCAATGAATGCACCCACGTATGAGTAACCTGAAAGAGAAGCAATTTCTTAAAACTATTACTTACAACAGAATACTTAACACAAGTATCTACATTTTCGATCACCTTAAAGAATCTTGGTATTTGCAATATATGGTTCTCTACCTTATTCTTATACCTATAACTTCTTAAAATTTGGACCTTGTATTTCAACAAAATACTTGTCTAAAACTAGAGAAGTCATGAGTAAACGGAATATAGTACGAGTACCAACCCCTTTTTCCTAACGGATATCGGACAACATACAATACTTTGTATAAGTCCAGCGAGTTTAATAACTCAAACCCTGTGCGTCGTAGGTTGAAAAATTGTACTATGGTTAAGAAAAATTACACCGTTGTTGAATGCACCTCACATAACCATCAACTGATATAGGTAAATGTCATAAACATAATTTCAAAAACTTATATATCACTTTATAAAATAAACGTACAGATATATCAGTTTGAAATTGGTGCATAACGGATACTCAAAATCAAATATTTGCCGTTAGGCAAAACCCAGGTGATTTCCTCAAATATCACCAATTACAAAGAATTCTGATATATAGAGGATCTAATCATCCAATTTCCAATATCATACTCCCACTCATCATCTGTAATGCCATACAGATGTAAGAATCAAGTATGGTAAATACATACCCAGGATTCAGAATAAAATTGGGAAAACAGTTTTCAATTAACACCGCACAGTAAAACTAAAACATGAAAATGTTTCGAAGGGGTAGTCGGGTCTTCCTAGTAATGCCTCTTTCACTATCAAGATTCATGACAATAACCGTATATTTCCTTGCCCTCACTCCAATCACTTTATATGTCTTTACTTATTACCTTCTGTACGCCACACTTAGGCTAATTGGTTTTCTTCCTTCTCTATCTTTCAGTACCTGCCTATGGTTTGGAAGAAGACTATCCAATAAGCATAGTAGGTGTACTCTCCTAATATCAGGAGCCCTCGCAACCTAAGAGAAGGTAAAGAGAAAAGAGAACTGAATAATCCTTATTCTATTTCTCCCAAACCAGAATCCATCCTTGATCAGAAACAAGTTTCTTCGAGTTCGTATGAAACTATACTATAGCATATCCATTCAATATGGATCTTCGTAGTGATACGGAGTGTTCTGGATAAATACAAAGGTGAAATAGAAATAGCAGAGGATATACGCGGTTTCGTCATGAATGATAGTAGTCGCAATTTCTTTGGCCCTTACCCTAATCCCTTTCTATATGTCTTTACTTATTAGCTTCTGTTCACCACACTTAGGCTAATTTGTTTTCTTCCTTCCCTACCTTTCGGCACCTGCCTAAGATTTGGAAGAAGACTATCCAATAAGAGCAATAGGTGTACTCTCCTAATACTAGGAGCCCTCGCAACCTGAGAGAAGGTAATGGGAAAAGACAACCGAATAATCCTATTCAATTTCTCCAGAACCGGAAACCATCCAAAAACTGGAACAAGTTCCTTCAAGTTCGTATGTAATTATAAGATGGAATATCCAAGAAATGTGGATCTTCATAGTGATACGGTGTGTTCTGAAGAAATGAAAAGGGGATATAGGAGTGGCAATGATATATGCGACTAAATGACAATCCAAAAGCCAAAGTGTTTTAAGAAGGTTTGGTTCACTTGGTACATGAGTTTTAGTTTGAGGTCGGGTCATGGTCGCTGCCAAAGAGAGAGAGAAAAGAAACACTCAGCATGCACTCTAAGCTAAATTAGATTGGTTAATCACTTTAGATAATCATGATGGCTCCCACTGTTTTCTTGAATTCTCCTTCAAACCCTGAAAGGAGAATTAGTCAGGATCATCTAAAATCACCCGAGGAGTAATACCTACTCATCAGTGGGAATCGGGATCCAACTATCATCGCATGATAACTTGATGGAATCCACTCAAGTCACCACACTCCATAAGGTATGCGCATGCCTAGCAAGTTTCCTGTATGTTTGAAACTCCCGATATGGTTTTTTCCCCTAACAGTTTATGACCTTCACAAAGGCCAACAAATCATAAACTACTAGTCAACTTCAATCCATCATTATCCTGGATTAATCTAGACCCACATGTACAAACCCTTGACAAAGGCCAACAAGGTTATACGACTGTCCTAGATAATCGTATCTTTATGCAACAGACAAGCAATATCTTGCTACCGCACATTACGCCTTGACAAAGGCCAACAAACGCAGCACGAATACTAGGTACTACTCATCCGAAATGATAGAGGGCTACGACTGGTTTTTGGCGAGAAAACCTTTAACGTAATGAACTTGATATCGTTGAAGGAACTTGAGTGGTTTTACAAATATATAGTAGCGCAAACTTTTGCTAAAGAGGTCACTCCCCGTGAAGGGATCTCGGCTCTTTCCTCATCGAATGGGGTGCTTAATATTCATAATCGAATGCTACTGTGCAAAGCAAAAGAATTGACTATAGTGAAGTTATTATAATGACGTAAACTATTTCCCAAGAGGTCACTCCCTGTGAATGGATCTCGGCTCTTGCCTCGTCGAATGGGGTGCTGGATATTCATAACCGAATACCACTGTGAAAAGCAAAAGGCAACGTTTGTAATAACATTTTTCAAAATTGGTTCCGACAATATTATATAGGTTTATTTTCCTTGCATTAATCAGAATTAATGCAGTCCCATCAATTAATCCATATCATACCAAAAAGAACGAAAATACAATGTACGTATATGCAATCCGCATTCTCCATGGGGCCCCGTCATGCACCGTTAGGTTACTTAACTAACGGCAGATCGGGGGATGGACTAGCATTGATGCAAAACATATACATCATCTACTAGTATATATAAATATATATATAACATTCATCCCAGGCATGATATAAGCAACATCACAGAACATCAACAAGCAACACAGAATGGTGGATAATCTTGGAGCCTCGAGTTTCCTTTGAGCCACAAATGAAACCCAATGTTTCCGGTCATGTGGATAGCCTGTGCAATGAAAACCTGGACCCCTACAAGCACGGCAAGTTACCCGCCAATTCTAGAAGTGAGGAAACCCCAATCAACAAAGTGAATGGGCCACCCAGCACTTCACGGAATCCGGTAACTTGAGCACCCCTCCGTTGGTCATCTTATACCCCCTACGAGTGCGGCGAATAGCCTGTCAATTCTAGAGTAAGGCCCCCTTCATCTTAACGCCATGAGATGTGGGTCCGTTGCCCACTAGAACCCCGCTATTCGTGCACTCCACCGTGGGGTAATCCTAGTACAGAAAAGAAAAGAATATACAATAGCGACATCGACCTCAACCCGGTATACGTATAGAAATACATATACGCAAATTTGTATGAAAATACGAATAGCTAAGAAAGAATGAATTGTGAACAATAATACTAGAATACATATATAAATATATATATAAATTATTAAATCTAAACTTGATCTAATAATCCGGCTAAATCCTAAGCCGCTAGTATTATCAACCGTCCGGTAAAAGTCTGTATAGCCTGTACACATATTTAATCGGACACCTGTATGTACCAACATACGTCATCTACATCATATCGCCTGAACCATGACTGTTAGTTATATGTATGCCCTAGAGGCCATTATTGTACATATGATGTGTATTATAGTGGATGTTTGGACATATATAGGGAAGACTTTCTTGCTCGACATGATAGTATGCTATCTGGTTGCTCTTTATCTTAACATATACACTTATTGTCTCTCTGTTACATGTTGATAAAGCTCTTAGGATGAGTACTTGACTACCAGGATTATGATGCAGATTATACTAGTGGGGCAAGGGTAGTCGGTAAGTACATCCTTCAATTGTTCCTAGTCGTGGAAGTATCGAGACGGGGCATCGATATTCCAGAGTAGACTAGCGTATACGCTTCTTGACCCATATGATGGGCGATGGATGATCCCACATACATTGGTATTTGACATCAGAAAATGTATATGGGTGCTCAGTAGATACTCGGTACACTGAACGGACTCGCCGAGAACTCCTTGATGGTATTATACCTCATGTCGGATAGCAGTTCTCTGGTGACACTGGTACAGGTTAGTCTGTAAATCCGAGATCGTCATAGAGTCCTGTGTGTCTCCCACTGTGCTTTAATTTCCACCCTACCACAGCTCTATCCAGTCGTGCAATACGGTGGTTTTTGGGTACAGTTCCGATTCACATGGAGCCAATGAGTGATAGGAGGGGATTTTGTCTCTCCCGGTATTGGGGGTTGATGTTGCGCTGTACTCGATTGGCCATAATAAGAAATCCCTGGCCAGGGTTGCTGAGATTTACTGGTAAGTGTTATCAGTAGTTTCTCAAACCGTTATGGGCCTCACATCGGCATGACTTATCAGGCTATTGGGGTCTGACGTTTACCACACCCAGGCTGAGATAGTTGACATATCAGACGAAAAGACCGGACTGTACGGTAGTGTTACTAACTGCATTCACAGGAGTGTAAGCAGGCTTGCTTGTTGATCTTCTGATCGCTCAATACTCGGGTGGCCGTTACGTTTAGCAGACCACTGACGGCTTGTGGGTGACTGATATGATCACCACCTATGTCGGCGTATTGACGAGTCTTTACAGTCCTACACAGAGGTATCCTGGCTCAGGCGAAACGAAGTAGGAGAACATATATGATATGTGCAGGACAGAGATTAATACGTGTATGTGATACCGTATTCTATTCTCGCGATATATGATATCGGACGGTTATATGTGATATAGCCGGGTTATCGAATCAAGTGTTGATTCGATAAGTTGATACATATGATATTAGTCGGTTATATGTGATATATCCGGATTTTTAAATCAAGTGTTGATTTAATAATTTAATGTATAATTATATATTTGATCTATTAATTTACATTAACTAATATTAGCTCAATTAAGCATTTCTTTTTCTCACTTGTGTACACATAATATATATGTGATATATATTATTGTGTCATGCTAGTTGCTACATGCAACATGGGTGTATGAGACTCACACCATGCAAATAATAGTGAAGGGTTTTATTTATTTAAAGTAAATCAAAATTAGTTGGAAATTAGTCACAAGGTTGATGCTTAGTGGAAGCTTGTAGAACCCATTGACTTAGTCCACTAATTTTGTCTCACTCTAGATATTTATTAACCTAACCATTATTGTTAGCCATGGTTTAGTCTCTACATGAGTTAGTATATGATACTAACTCACCCATGGTTGCTATTCTCACTCATTATTCCATTCATACTTCATCTTCTTCCTCATCTCCAAGAGCTCTCTAGGTTTTTAGGTGGTGAGGAAAATTAGTGAGAAAAATATTTCTAAAGTGAGCAAAATTCCTACTTCATCAACCTACACTAGATTAAACATTTAGTTTAGGTTCTTTTACTTCACAATTAGTGAAGAGATAGCTTGAGTTAGTATCTCCTCGACGTAGATCATCTTCGGCCTCGAAGACATCAAGCAAGCTGGTTCCTTTCATCTTGTGAAGCCTTTCTAGAGTCCGGGAGTTCACTACTTGGAGCGAGGGGACTACTACACAGAGCTATTGAAGTGAAGGACCGGTATACAAAGGTTGTATTCCTTGTTCACTTAGATGTAAAAATATTTACATGCATGATTCGTCTAATTCTCCAGTTAAGATTCCAGGCTAGGGTTTTTTAGCGCGCACAATTTTAGAAAACGGCATGGTCGATGCCTCCCGAAACCCAGCTGCCGCCTTAGGGAACCCTACAGTTGTATCAGAGACATGCTAGAGAATTAGACGATGTTTGTAGAATTACGAAACCGAAACAACTCCGAAACACCCGAAACAATAACCTATTTTCTGTCGAAATTTTCAGGGGGTCTAAAAATTTTTTAAGCAACTGCAGAATGTTACATGAGATGTTACATGAACACCACAGGAAAACGAACCCCTCTCGCCGGAATTTGACCGTCCACTTGTTGCAAAACACCGGCCCCACTGGTTTTAGTAAGCAATCTTGGGTTCATTTTAGGGTGGTGTTCTAGTCTCGGTTTTGGTGTTTTGGGTGTTGTTTGTTTTTACTGATATTGCATGTGATGTTATATTTCTGTAAAGCCAATTCGGGGTGTTTCGTAGTCGTAATTCTAACATCGTTTTGGGTAATTTAGACGACGTTAAAAAGTTCGAACGGTATCAATAACCCATTTTTTCCCTTACTGGAAATTTTCCAAGAGTTGGATTTTTCCGTGTTTAAAATCTTCAGAAAATCATGCAGGCGTTTTCTATGGATCCTCTAGAAGAATGAAACCCTAACTCGATTCCATGACCGTCGGAACCACCACCAAATCCTAGGGTTTGTGGTAGTTGCACGGCGCCATAGCTGAGGCAAGGGTTGGCCCTTCTACGGTTGGTCCATAAGTGCTGTGGCATGTTCTGGGTATCTTTAAACTGTGCTCAAGTGTTGAGCTATCTGGGAAATTTTGGGTGTTTGTTGATTCGATCGAAAAGTTTAATATCGTCTAGCTATCTGTGATTATGATACAATATTTAGAATCCACATTTAATTAGTTTTGTGAAAACTAGTTCGAATTTTAGAAATCTAGCAATTTAGTCTCATTTGATCAGTTGCCACGGGATTTTGATATGGATCAAAAGTCCGTCGCAATTACGTAGTGTACGCGGATACTCACCGGGTAACCTTACTAGATAGCTACGCCCCATAGCCCTGACTAAGTGACTGTAGGAGAATCCCGTTGCCAAAAGCATCTGTCCGGGTGCTCGCGGCCGCGATGTTCCGCCTAAGTGCACTTTGTCGACGGCATCGGGGTGCGGCTGTCTACTAAAGTTTTCGATAAGAATTCGATCAGGATGTCGGGAATATTGTTGAATTGTCCAACATGTTATTGGAAAGTGTTTTCAATAACGAGAATAAAATGCGGGGTTTATAATTGTTAGGCATGAAATTTGGAATATGTGATATTCTGGGTTTATGATGTCTAAGGAATTCATTTAGTTAGGCATAAAATCCAAAGTATGTGATACAATGGGTTTATGAAGTCTAAGGTGGTTGCGGATTCCAATTGTTGTAGTTTTTCACTTTCTTTTCTGCGACCGTAAGTGTAATATATGGTGTATCGCCGGTTTCATTGCTATATGCCAACGACAATTGGGATACGCATATTTACTTATGTTGATGACATGCGATGTTATGTGTTGCTGTGATATGTTTTATTGGATCGTCGTGTTTGAATAGCCCGAGGTTTTTATATGAGATGAGAGTTTTTCATTTTCATTCATGTAAAAACTTGTATGTAAAATTCTTTTATTAGGGCACTTCCGGGTTGAGGATGATGTCACCATTGATGTATATTATTTACATTTCCGCATTAGGATAGACCCAAGATGGGGAGCACAAGTAACCGGGTTTTAGAGTCCAGTAGGAGACCATCTCGAGGAGTCGAGACCGGGTCTCCTAACTCTAGAATTGGGAGGGTTGCCTACCTCTCTCGTAGGGGTCTAGGGATGTGGATTTGGCTATGACCGTGGAATCCGTGCTTTTTTACTGGCTTAATTTAAAACAAGGAATTCCTAATATATCCAATATTTCATATGTTATCTTCTGCTGCTGATATTCTGTAATGTGATCACTTTATATGATGAGATGAATGTTGCTATTATATATATGATATATAATAAACGTTGCTTATGTTTTACACCCGTGCTAGTCCTTCCCCGCTATGTCGTTAGTTAAGTAACCTAACGGTGCATAACGGGACACTGTGGCGAATGCGGATGGCATAAGAGTACGTTGTATTTTCGTTTCTTCTGTGTTGCTTAGGAAGCATAATTGATGGGACTTCATTAATAAGATTAATGAAATAATAGAAACCTAAAGATGTTGTAGAATCCTATTTTAAAAACTGGTAGCTCTAGTTCTTGCTTTGCGTAACGGTATTCCTTGTAGAATATCCAGCACCTTAATCGATAAGGAAAGAGCCGAGATCCCTTCACTGGGAGTGACCCCTTTAGCGAAACTGGCAGATGCTACAACCTACTCGGTTTTGTTTTTGACTGGTTTTTTAGTTCATGCTTTTCATAGTGGTATTCATGAATATCCAGCACCTTATTCGATGGGGAAAGAGCCGAGATCCCTTTACCGGGAGTGACATCTTTAGAAAAACTAGTAAAACCCTAAAAAACACTCCTTTTCAAAATCACTTGATTTTACAACGATATCAAGTTCAAAGCGTCAAAGGTTTTCATAAAATCCATCTACAACCCTCCGTCATTTTAAGAAGTAGAGTACTTAGTATTTGTGCTACGTATGTTGACTATAGCCAAGGCGTAGTGTACGGTAGCTAAGTGATATTTTCCTACACAGCATATGATGCGATTAATTAGTACAGTCACATGATTATGTTGACCATAGCCAAGGGTTATGTGGGTGGGTCGAATTAATCATGAAATGATGGGTAGATCTTGACTAGGACTTATGATATGTTGACCATAGCCAAGGTCATAAGTTCTAGAGGTAAAAACCATTATCGAGAGTTTCAAGAATTTAAATTTGCAATGAGATTGCATACCTTCTATGAGATAGTAGGATCCCGATACCCACTGCAAGTAAGAGTTACTCCTGGGAGAATTTTGCACATTACAATTAGCCGATCAAGTAGGTATCTAGAAAGGTTTTAACGGTATTACGCCCCTGGAAAAACAAGGTTTATCTTAATTAGGTCCATGCGAAAGCACGGGGAACCTCCCTCAAAGTACCAACACTGGCCTGGCCGAAAGATTCGCAAACTTGTAGTGTGTAATTAATTCCGGCTACTCTTACCTTTTAGGGTTTTGATTGATCGTATGGATTGTGTTTTGAAAATGTTATCACAACCAAAGAATTTATGGCCACAATCAATAAAGGTGTCGATGTAGTTCATTAATGAATACGGATCTTCCACTGAGATTCGTGAATATATTCGTTTTAGCTTTAGATGAATTGAAAGAAAATATCAAAGAAAATTCAAGAAAGTAATTCAAGATTTAATTGAGTTGTCATTTCAAACAAAATCATGAATATGTTCAAGAATTAGAAATCAAGAAAGTGTCCAAAATAAATTTAGTTATCAAGAAAATGAAGAATAGCTTGTAGGAATCGATAGGAATTAGTAGCAATGATGAATACTAAAAATTACTTATCTTATCTATTGATGAATTATAGCTAGAACGATGATGATGAATGAAGCTTAGGGATCTATTGAAGAAACTAGGGTTTCTCCTTCACTATCCCTTGTCTTTTCATTGATCATCATTCAAATCTAGCCTTTAGCAAAGAAAATCATCAATCATTTAATTCCCAAATTGCAACGAAATTATCAAGAATGGTGATCTCGATCCAAATTAGGTCATTGATGATTCTTTTTCCTAAAGTTCACAATTCTCATAAGACTTTAAGATTAGTTTTAGGGTTTCATCATCATTTGATCTATCGATTTTTCTTCAATTCCTTAGCAAGCGGAGATTTACTCACGCATCATGAAAACAAAAGAATCAAGAATGAAAAAATTCATAATGCAAGAATTTAAATAAAGCGAGAGTTAACAACTGATCACCTTTATTAAATCTTCTCAAATTTACACTTCTCAATCCGAGATTACAAGACTAAGATCTCAATCACACCTTTGAAAAGGGAATTTGTCGTCAATCTTCGCTCGACTCGATCTTCGTGAGACGTGGATCAATCACGGATCTCTTGCTCTTGATGACGATCGGCGTTGCGATAAAGGATCTTCGATGTCTCGCTTGATGTTGCTCTCTACGATTCTTGAATTGATTTGGATTTTGAATTGAATGAAAGCTTTGTCACTAAGATTCAACCCTAAAATTCAACAACTAATTGTGTAACCCCACAACATTAGCCCTAGGTCCCTTTTTATAGGCTTTTCTCAAGCTTCCACTAGAAGCTAGGTCCATCTTCTCAAAGAAGCTAGGTAGTTGTAGGAAAGCTTCTAGAGTAAGGTAGTTAGCAACCTTGCATAAGAAACTTGCCTGTTGTAGGAGGCTTCCTCGAGAAGCTGTATGAAGCATCTCCAATAAGCTAGAGGAGCGAGGGGAAGCTTCTGGAGAAGTATCATCACCGGCACCCCCAACTCGGCCGCGGATCCGCGGTGGATCTGGCTGAATCGGCCGCGGTTTCGTGGCCGTTTGATGTCCTTATGGCTTCAAACTTTCTGTGTTGTTTGTTGTTGGCATATGGGTCTTCAGGTGATATCCGGAATATTTTTATCTCTTCTGAATCTCTGCCAGATTTTAAGTCTTTAACTTGCTGCGTTTTATCTGCAATTTTGCGATTCCGATATCTGTTCTGAAATAACTTTCTGCACAAAATCTCCATGAAAAGCGTTGAGACATAGAATATTATGCGTGAAATAATAAACACACTATTTCCTTTAAAAAATGTTGATTATATATATAACACGTGGTATTTGATATTTTCCAGATGAATTTGTAATCCGTGTTATATTTACAACAAACACCTTTAGATGAATAGAATAATGAGGAAATTGTTATGTTACAGATTGCAATATTTTTGACTGAACATATTTGAAAGAAGATTTGATAAAAACAGTGGGAGCCATCCGGATTAGATAAAAGTAAAAACCAATCTAATCATGCAAAAAGCGCAGGCAAAGTGTTTTCTTCTCTCTCTCTCTCATGGTAGCGACCGTGCCATGCCTTAATCAAGATAATTATATGGATGCATTGACCGAATCTGCTTATTATACTTAGCTGGGGAACATTAGTTCCGATCTATTTTATAATTGTTATAAGTCCGAATAGGAAATAGTGGAATATCCGTATTCCCACGAGACCCAAACGAGGGATATGCATGTTGATGCATCTTTTTCGGGTGTGTTCATTAACGAGAACTATTTCTTAGTACACTTTACGTCCTAGGTATGAGATACCGGAACAGGATCCCACAAATGTAAGATGTTCATAGGCTAAATAAAGGTAGACAACTGAGAAAAGGTTATCATTCTCTAGAGTAGAGAATGGTGCAAATGTTGCAGCCAAATAAGTTGGTGAATATCGCCCTGTATTACCAAATGGTAAATACGTTGATTCTGAACAAAGGTTATTACATACCGAACCTGATATACAACATTACATCAATTTCTTTATTAAGTTAAATAAGGATATAATTTTGTATTGCAGGACAATGTTGTGAACATTTTCCTGAATCAAGAGTTGATTAGATCAGACACGTTATGTAATGGCATATACGTTCTAAATCAAACCATAGTTCAAAGTATATAGAACACACACAAGAGGAGTAGTTCAGAAATGAACGAATCCTTCTTATGGCATTGTGGACTAGGTTATATCAATGCGACATGACTAGCTAAGTTACATAAGGATGGATATTTGAATTTGTTCGAATTTCCATATTATGATACTTGCCAGTCTTGTCTCAAAGGTTAAATGACTGATACACCGTTTACTAGAAACAAAGAAAGAGTTACTGAACTCTAGGGACTTATACATGGTGATTTATACGGTCCTATGTCTACAAAAGCCAGGGTTGGTTCCTCGTACTTCATTATATTCACTGACCATCTCTCAAGATTTGGACATATGTTCCTGTTGAAACACAAGTCTGAAACTTTTTGAGAAATTCAAGGAATATAAGCTTGAAGTTGAGAAACAGATGGGTATAAGTATTAAAGTCCTTTGATGTGATCGAGGAGGAGAATACTTGAGCACGGAGTTCCTGGATTATTTAAAAGAGAATAGGATTCTCTCTCAGCTTACTCCTCCTAGTACTCCACAGCACAACGGTGAATCGGGGTGGAGGTATCACACCCTATGAGATATGGTGCGCTCTATGATGAGTACTGCTGAGTTGCCTGTTTCCTTTTGGAGTTATGCACTTGAGAAGCTGCATACCTATTGAATGGGGTTCCATCCAAATCCATGCCTACCACTCCATATGAGATATGGAATGGGAAGAGACCATGTCTTAAACGAATTAAGATATGGGATTGTCCGGCCTATGTTGAAAAGCAAAATCCGGATAAACTCAAGGCAAGGTCAGTTCTGTAAGTTTGTTGGATATCCCAAACATTCGTGGGGGTATATCTTCTACCACATCTGAGGGAAAAAAGGTGTTTTGTTTCTCAGCATACCACCTTTTTAGAAAAGGAATTTCTTGTGAAGAAATTTGTGGTAATGAGGTAGAAATGGAAGGAGTTCCAGCTGGACAAACTAACAGCTGATAATTTGGTGAAACCAAAGGATTCAATAGTCTCCAACGAACCTTAGCCTCTCCGCCAATCTGGTAAGGTTCCACATCCACCTGAGAGATACTACGGTTTCCTCGGAGACGGTGGGAGCGAGGATTGCATCATGGTAGATGATGACCCAACTAGGTTCAGGAAGGACATCACGAGTGGGGACTCTATGAAAAGGCTGGATGCTATACTTAAGACCATCAGGATTAAAGCAGGCATCATAGAATTGGAACATCTGTTTTGATGTGGCGGTCAAAGTGTTTAACTTCATCAAAAAAGTAGATGGACCTTGTATATACAAGAAGTTTTTAGAGAGTAAGGTTGTCTTCCATGTATTGTACGTAGATGACATACTCTTGATAGGAAATGGTTTCCTATGCTACATGCGGTCAAGCTCCACTTGTCACGAGGATTCTCCATGGAAGATCTGGATGATACCTTCTACATCTTGTGGATAATGATCTATAGTGATTGATCTAAGTAGATGTTGGGAGTGTCACAAATCCAGGTACATTAACATCATACTAAAGGGGTTTAGTATGGAGGATTCTAAGCATGGTGGTTCGCCCACTTACTGATGAATCACTCCCTCCAAAAAGATGTCTCCCGAGACTGAATTGGACAGAGCTCACGTACAAGGGATATCCTATGCTTCGGCGGTAGGCTCTATCATGTATGCGATGTTATATACCAGACCAGATGTAGCTGACTCATTAGGAATAGTGATCAGGAATCAATCGGATCTTGGGAGAATCACTGGACAGCTATGAAGGACATTCTTAAGTACTTGAGAAGCACTGAAGAAATGTTCTTGGTTTTTGGTAACTGTGAACTCCAGAGAGAGTCATTTACCAATTCGAGCTTCCAGAGTGATAAGGACAACTGAAAGTAAGTCTCAGGCTTTGTCTTTACCCTCAGTGGAGGGACGGTATGTTAGAAGAGTACCAAGCTAGATACCGTGGCATACTAGACGATAAAGGCTGAATACATCGCTACGAACGATATTGCCTAAGTGGCTGTCTGGACATTTCTTGTTCATGATATGAACATGGTTCCTACCATTGAGCATCCAATAATTGTTATTGAGATAACAATGGAGTTGTGGCTTTGGCCTAGGATCGCCGGTCCCATCAGCGATCCAGACATATTCTGAGGCAGTATCACCTGATCAGGGAGATGGTTGATCTCCAAAGAATTGAGGTTAGGAGAGTTAATGAGAAGGATAATACGGCGGATCCACTCACAAAGGCCTTTCCAGAGAGATACTTCTATCGGACGTTGAGTATGAGATACTACAACAACTGGCCCTAATGCAAGTGGGAGATTTTTAGTTATATGTAAGCTCTAGAGCCATTATTGTACATATGATGTATATTATAGTGGATGTTTGGACATATATAGGGAGGACTTTCTTGCTCGACATGATAGTATGCTATCTAGTTGCTTTTTATCTTAACATGTACACTTAGGATAAGTACTTGACTACCAGGATTATGATGCAGATCATACTAGTGGGGTAAGGATAGTCGGTAAGTACATCCTTCAATTGTTCCTAGTCGTGGGAGTATCGAGACAGGGCATCAATATTCCAGAGTAGACTAGTGTATACGCATCTTGACCCATATGATGGGCGATGGATGATCCCACATCAATTGGTGTTTGACATCAGAGAAGGTATACGGGTGCTCAGTGGAGACTGGGTATACTGAACGAACTAGCTGAGAACTCCTAGATGGTATTATACCTCACGTCGGATAGCAATTCTCTGGTTACACTAGTATAGGTTAATCTGTCGACCCGAGATCATCATAGAGTCTTGTGTGTCTCCCACTGTGCTTTGATTTCCACCCTACCATAGCTCTATTGAGTCGTGCAAAATGGTGGTTTTTGGGTACAGTCCCGAGTCACATGGAGGCAAAGAGCGATAGGAGGGGATTTCGTCTCTCCCGATATTGGGGGTTTATGTTGCGCTGTGCTCAATTGGCCATAAAAGGAAATCCCTGGCCAGGGTTGCTGAGATTTACTGGTAAGTGTTATCAGTAGTTTCTCGAACCGTTATGGGCTTCACATCGGCATGACTTATCAGGCTATTGGGGTCTGACGTTTACCACCCCTAGGCTGAGATATGCGACATATCAGACGAAGAGACCGGACCGTACGGTAGTGTTACTGATTGGATTCGTAGGAGTATGAGCAGGCTTGCTTGTTGATCTTCTGATCGCTCAATACCTGGGTGGCCGTTACGTTTAGCAGACAGCTGACAGCTTGTGGGTGACTGATATGATCACCACCTACTCCGGCGTATTGACGAGTCTTTAGAGTCCTACACAGATATTTCCTGGCTCAGGCGAAACGAAGTAGGAGCACATATATGATATCTGTGGGACTGAGATTAATACGTGTATGTGATACCGTATTTTATTCTCGCGATATATGATATCAGACGATTATATGTGATATAGCCGGGTTATTGAATCAAGTGTTGATTCGATAAGTTGATACATATGATATTAGTCGGTTATATGTGATATAGCCGGATTATTAAATCAAGCGTTGATTTATTAATTTAATGTATAAATATATATTTGATATATTAATTTACATTAACTAATATTAGCTCACTTAAGCATTTCTTTTTCTCACTTGTGTACACTTAATATATATGTGATATATATTATTGTGTCATGCTAGTTGCTACATGCAACATGGGTGTATGAGACTCACACCATGCAAATAATAGTGAAGGGTTTTATTTATTTAAAGTAAATCAAAATTAGTTAAAAATTAGTCACATGGTTGATGCTTAGTGGAAGCTTGTAGAACCCATTGACTTAGTCCACTAATTTTGTCTCGCTCTAGATATTTATTAACCTAACCATTATTGTTAGCCATGGTTTAATCTCTACATGAGTTATTATATGATACTAAGTCACCCATGGTTGCTTTTCTCACTCATTATTCCATTCACACTTCATCTTCTTCCTCATCTCAAAGAGCTCTCTAGGTTTTTAGGAAGTCGGGAAAATTAGTGAGAAAAATATTTCTAAAGTGAGCAAAATTCCTACTTCATCAACCTATACTAGATTAGCCATTTAGTTTAGGTTGTTTACTTCACAATTAGTTAAGAGATAGCTTGAGTTAGTGTCTCCTCGATGTAGATCATCTTCGGCCTCGAAGACTTTAAGCAAGCTTGTTCCTTTCATCTTGTGGAGCCTTTCTGGAGTCCGGGAGTTCACTACTTGGAGCGAAGGGACTACTACACAGAGCTATTGAATTGAAGGACCGGTCTACAAAGATTGTATTCCTTGTTCACTTAGATGTAAAGATGTTTACATTATTCGTCTAATTCTCTAGTTAAGATTCTAGGCTAGGGTTCTTTAGCGCGCCAAATTTTAGAAAACGGCATGGTCGATACCTCCTTAAACACAGCGGCCGCCCTATGGAACCCTACAATGACAACCTTCTGTGTGGGACTCTAAAGACTCGTCAATACGCTGGCAGTAGCTTTAACCACAAGCACGTCAGCGGAATTAGCTTTACGTAATGGCTACCTAGGTATTAAGCGATAGGAAGGCCGACGAGCAAACTCGTCCGAACCCCTACTGAGCTTGTCAGTGACAATCTCCGTACAGTCCGGTATGTTCGTCTAAGAGTATCACATATCGGCTCTAGGGTGTGGTTAAAGTCATACCCCGAATAACATGATATTTCGTATCGGTATGAAGCCCATCACCAACTAAGAAACTACTGATCCAAATCTTTAATTCTCATCTACCTTGGACAAGGATTTCTGGTGATGGCCACCCATGCACTACACGACATCAACCCCCAATACCGAGAAAGACAAATCCTCGACGATCCGCTTACTGCCTTCATATGGCTCGGGACCGTACCTAACTAAAACCTGTTTACACGACTCCTTTGAGCCATGGTAGGGTAGTAATCAAAGCACAGTGGGAACTCACATGAGATAAATGACGATCTCAGGTCGACGAACTAACCTGTACACATGTCACTGGGAACTTCTATCTGACAATAGCTATAATACCAACTAGCATGTTCCCGGCGAGTCCGTCCAGTGTACTCATAACCTAGTGAGCACCTGTATACTATCTTAGGTGACTAACAGACACCAATGTCTTGTGAGACAGGCTATCGCCCCTCGTCGGTGTCTCGATAAATATACACTAGTCTACTCCGGAGTATCGATGCCCAGTCTCGATACTCCCGCGACTAGGGACATTTAAGGATATGCTTATAGACCACCCAGCTCCCACGTATATGATCGCCGTCATAATGCTGGTAGTCAAGCAAGATTCATATAGGCTCTATCAATATGTAATAGTGATCTGTAATACCACATAATGCATGTACATGATGATAAAGGAAAACCAGATAGCATACTATCATTTTGAGTAAGACTGTTTTACCCGTATAGATCCTCCCTCAATCATTACAATCGCATGCCTGCGATTACAATAATTGACTTGAGGACACTATAGCCAACACAGCCCTCACATATATGATCGCCATAAAAATGCATGTAGTCAAGCAAGAATCGTACATGCTTCATCATTATGTATTGGCGACACGTAATAACAAGTAAAACGAATACACATCAATGATAAAGACAAACTATATAGTATATTATAATTTCGAGTAAGACTGTTCTACATGTATGGGTCCTCCTTTAATTATCATAACCGCCTACCTGCAATTACAATAAAGGCCTTGAATGCACTATAATCAATAATCTCCCATTTGCAATTAAGGCCAATTATTGCGGTATTGCATACCCAAAGCTCGAGTGCTACCGCATACCTAACTTTTCTACTAATCAGTTTCACAAACCGTGTTTGGAAAACATCCGTGTTCGAGAAATAGCCTCAGTGAGTCGATCCGCTACAATGTTCCAACTTTCTCTCTCTATATCTCAACTTCGTGGAGATCCACAATCTCCCGGACTAAGCGATACCCCACCTAAAGAATTTTTCTAGATGTCTGATGGGACCAAATTCATAAATGAACAACTTTATCCAACAAACTTCTTAGGCTATATCCTCCGTTGAGTCATAACTAGCATCCTGCAGCATGTCTACCTCAGTAACCCTATTTGAATCCTATCCAATATACTGCTCCTCAGAAGAGGGTAAAGTCAAAACTCTGACAGTATCTTTGTCATCCAGGTCACCTTGGAATCCTGAACCGATAACCGCCTTCTAGAGGACGCTGCCATTTCCATATACCAAGACCATTCTCTTTTGTTCTTAACCGCTTCCCTTTGTTTCTCTAGGATTGGATTACTATCTGCTTACTACAATAAGTGCAAAAGCAACATCGAGTTTGGTAAATGTCATCACATGATTGACTCAATTTCCTAAGTAAGTGATATGTCATTCATGTAAGTCACTCTCCACATCAGTCTATAAGACATCTCTTTAGAGAGGGTGACTCCATTACCTGCGGGTAGACTACCACGACAGGAGTCATCCATTCTATACTACTTTAGAATGGTGTCCAATAACCCGAATTGGGACACTTCCCAAATCTGTTGGATATAGTGCCATCAAGTTAATTATTGTAATCACAGGCAGGCGATTATGATGATCAAGGGAGGACTTATACAGGTAGAATAGTCTTACTCGAGATGATAGTATGCTACATAGTTTGACTTTATCATCATGTACATGCATTATATGGTATTACATATTAATATTATATATTGATAGTGTTAGCTATAGTACCCTCAAGTCAATTATTGAATTGCAGGCACGCGATTGCGATGATTGAGGGAGGACCCATATGGATAGAAAAATCTTACTCAAAATGATAGCATGCTATCTGGTTTGTCTTTATCATCATGTACATACTTTGTGTGGTATTACAGATCACTATTACATATTGATAGAGCCCATAGGATTCTTACTTGACTACCGGCATTATGATGGCGATCATATACGTGGAAGCTGGATGGTCTATAAGTACATCCTTAAATATCCCTAGTCGTAGGAGTCTCAAGACTGCACATCGATATTCCTGAGTAGACTAGTGTATACTAATCGAGACCCCGACGAGGGGCGGTGGCCAGGTCTCACAAGCCATTGGTGTTAGTTTGTTCATCTAAGATAGTATACAGGTGCTCATTAGGTTATGAGTACACTGGACGGACTCGCCGGGAACATGCTAGTTGGTAGTATACCTATTGTCAGATAGAAGTTCCTAGGTGACATGTGTGCAGGTTAGTCTGTCGACCTAAGATCGTCATTTTTCTCGTGTGAGTACCCACCGTGCTTTGATTATTACCCTACTACGGCTCAAAGGATTCGTGCAAACAGGTTTTAGTTGGGTACAGTCGCGAGCTACATGGAGGCAGTGAGCAGATTGTCGAGGATTTATCTCTCCCGGTATTAGGGGTTGATGTCGCGCAGTGCACAGGTGGCCATCACCAGAAATCCTTGTCCAAGGTAGTCGAGAATTACTGATTTGGATCAGTAGTTTCTCAGTTGGTGATGGGCTTCATACCGACACGAAATGTCGCGTTATTAGGGATCTGACTTTATCCACCCTGCTAGACTCGATATGAGATACTCTTAGACGAACAGACCGGACTGGATGGATATTGTCACGAACAGGCTCAGTAGGGGTTCGGATGAGTTTGCTCATCGGCCTCCCTTTCGCTCAATACTTGGGTAGCCATTACGTACAGCTAGTACCGCTGACGTACTTGTAGTTTAACCCACTGCCAGTGTATTGACGAGTCTTTAGAGTCCCACACAGAGGGTTTCCCTGCATCGTGCAAAATGATGTAGAAGCCGTATAGTTTTACGGCAGGGTTCGATCATATACGTGCACTTGTGCACGTATCATGATTCGGACGGATAATACTATTGGATTTTGGCTTAAGCCGGATTCTAGTATTAGTTTGATGGATTATTTTCGTCTCTTTGTATTCGTATTTTTCGGAATACGGATACGGGTATGTATATACGGATGAGGGGTATTCTTGTAATTTATTACAAGGTGCTTCTAGAAGAAGACACCTCATTTGTTTTTAACCATTTTGGATTAAATGGTTAATGATGTGGAGGATGAGGTGTTTATTATATTAATTGATGGCAAGGCTTTGTAGTGACCCATGGTTACTATTCAAGCATGCTTGATATTTGTTTGTTGTGAGATATTTTCTAGACTTGAGATATTTTCTTGACTTGAGATATTTATTGTATGCTTCATTACTGCTCACAACACAAAAAAAAACACTTAGCCATTTTTCTTGAGTTGCCTCACACTCTCATCCTCAAGCATATTCTTCTACCTCCACCCTTCAAGTCTCATGTATTGAGAAACCTAAGGTGTTATGAGACAAATTAATCCATCACTACACTCTACATCCTCTAGGCTATCTAGTTTAGCGAACTAGGTAACCTAGCCTCGGATATTGAGGTAGGAGCTCGGAATACAAATCCTCAGGTGGATCATCTTTGATGGAGGGAGACCGGAGATCAAGGTTGATCATGGAGGCCTCTAGGAGCTTAGGATGATGGTTAAAGACCGAAGGACACAGATCATTCGGTATAACCATTCTTGACCCACTTTATGTTTGCTAGCTTAGGGTTAATGGTCGATCCGTAGCATCAGGTTATTCTAGCGTCAGTTTTATAAAAAAATTATTCCGCAATCGGCCACGGTTTGATGGCCACGGCGCTGGCATAACCCAACAGATAGAGCCCATAAGATTCTTGCCTGACTACTAGCATTATGATGGTGTTCATATACGTGGGAGCTGGGTGGTCCATAAGCACATCTTTAAATGTCTCTAGTCGAAGGAGTATCGAGACTGGGCATCGATACTATGGAGTAGACTAGTGTATACTTTTCGATACCCCGAAGAGGGGGAGTGGCCGGTCTCATAAGCCATTGGTGTTAGTTGGTCACCTAAGATAGTTTGCATGTGCTCACAGAAGGTGAGTACACTGGACGGACTCGCCGAGAACATGGTAGATGGTATTATACCTATTTTCATATAGTTGTTCTCAAGTGACATGAGTACAGGTTAGTCTGTCGACCTGAGATCATCATTTGCCTCGTGTGAGTTCCCACTGTGCTTTGATTACTACCCTACCATGACTCAAAGGAGACGTGAAAACAGGTTTTTGTTGGATACAGTCCCGAGCCATATAGAGGCAGTGAGCGGATCGTCGGGGATTCGTCTCTCACGGTATTAGCAGTAGATGCCGCACTTATTGGACATGTATGCCTTAAAGGTTATTATTGTTGGGTTATGCCAGCACCCTGGACATCAATCCATGACCGAATGCGGAACAAAATTTTTACAAAACTGGTGCTAGAACAACCCCATAATACGGATCGACCATTAACCCTACGCTAGCAAACATATAGAGGAGTTTAGAAAGGTTATACCGATTGATCCGTGTCCTTCAGTCTGCAAGCATCGTCCTAAGCTCCTAGAGGCCTCCATGATCAAGCTTGATCTCCGGTCTCCCTCCATCGAAGATGATCCACCTGAGAGTCTATGAAACGAGTTCCAACCTCATAACCGAGGTAACTGGGGTACCTAGTTCGCAAAACTAGATAGCCCAGAAGATGTAGAGTCTAATGATGGATTGATTTGTCTCTAAACACCCTAGGTTTCTCAACACATGAGACTTTTAGGGTGGAGGTAGAGGAAGAAGAAGCATGAGGATGAGAGTGTGAAGCAACTCAAGAAAAATGGCTAAGTATTGTGAGCATAGAATAATGCATCAAGTAAAGAAATATCTCACAACTCAAACTAAATATCAAGCATGCTAGAATAGTGACCATTAGTCACCCCATGAATCACCAAGTGAGCCATGCCATCAATTAAAGTCAAGGACACCTCATCCTCCACCTCAAATAACCATTTAACCAAATGGTTATTAAACATAATGAGGTGTCTTCTTCTAGAAGCACCTTGTAATGAATTACAAGAATACCCTCATTCGTATATACATGTTAGTCATATGTATGCCCTAGAGGCCATTACTATACATAGGATGTATATTGTAGTGGATACTTGGACATATATAGGGAAGACTTTCTTGCTCGACATGATAGTATGCTATCTGGTTGCTCTATACCTTAACGTGTACACTGATTGTCTCTCTGTAACATGTTGGTAAAGCCCTTAGGATGTGTACATGACTACCTGGACTATGATGCGGATCATACTAGTGGGGACATGGTAGTCCATAAGTACATCCTTCAAAGTCCCTAGTCGTGGGTATATCGAGACGGGGCATCGATATACCAGAGTAGACTAGCGTATACCTTCTCGACCCATACAGATGGGCGATGGATGATCCCATATCCATTGGTGTTTGACATCAGAGATGATATACGGGTGCTCAGTAGAGACTGGGTACACTGGACGGACTCGCCGAGAACTCCCAGATGGTATTATACCTTACGTCAGATGGCAGTTCTCTGGTGACACTGGTACAGAGTAGTCTGGTGACCCGAGATCGTCATAGAGTCTTGTGTGGTTCCCACTGTGCTTTGATTTCCACCTTACCACGTCCAAGAGGGCGTGCAAAACAGTGGTTTTTGGGTACAGTCCCGAATCACATGGAGGCAATGAGCGATAGGAGGGGATTCGTCTCTCCCGGTATAGGGAGTTGATGTTGCGCTGTGTTCGATTGGCTATAACTGGAAATCCCTGGCCAGGGTTGCTGAGATTTACTGGTAAGTGTTACCAGTAGTTTCTCGAACTGTTATAGACCTCATATCGACACGACTTATCGAGCTATTGGGGTCTGACGTTTACCACCCCTAGGCGAGATATGCGACATATCAGACGACGAGACCGGACTGTACGGTAAGTGTTACTGGTTGGATTCACAGGAGTGTGAGCGGGCTTGCTCGTCGATCTTCTGATCGCTCAATACCCGGGTGGCCGTTACGTTTAGCAGACCGCTTGCGGCTTGTGGGTGCTTGATATGATCATCATCTGCTACCAGCGTATTGACGAGTCTTTAGAGTCCTACATAGAGGTTTCCTGGCTCAAGCGAAACGAAATAGGAGTGCATATGAGATATGTGCGGGACCGAGAATAATGCGTGTATGTGATACCGTATTCTATTCTCGCGATTTGTATCATCGGCAGGTTATATGTGATATAGCCGGGTTACCGAATCAAGTGTTGATTCGATACATTGATACACTTGATACTAGTCGGTTATATGCGATATGACCGGATCATTAAATCAAGTGTTGATTTAATGATTTAATGTTTAATTATATATATGTTTGATATATTACTTAGCATTAACTAGTATTGGTTCACATTAAATGGATTTTCTCACTCGTATGTGCACATTGTATATATGATATACTTTTGTGCACTTGTTTGTATCATGTTTGATGATACATGCAACCTTGGGTGTGTGTATGCAATACACTATATGTAGTGAATGGTTAGGGTTTCATTTCTTTTATTTATCTATTCATTTTTGGTTAAAAAGGGAAAATCGAAAACTAAATGGTTGCTTTCATGCTAGAAAGTTCTTGATGCTTCATGCATCTTTGACTAAAGCAACCATTTTGTCTTCATCTCCAAAACCTAACCAATCAACTAACTTTAGTTAACTCTCTACACATAACCATGGTTGCAAAATGATACTTATCATATTATTTTCTATTTTAGAAATACTTTAACTTATTCTATCATCTTCTTCTTCTTCTTCTTCAAGATGAAGAAGCTTGCAACCATCAATGGTGACTTGATGAAAAGAGTGAGAAATCCAATTCTAAAGTGAACCCACTTCCTATTTCATCATCCTCTACCTCTTGCCAAGTAGTATAGGGTGTTTTCTTCACAAGTTTCTTGACTTGATGAAGTTGGAGCTTGATCTAGTGTTGCCTCGACGTAGATCATCTTCGGCATCGAAGTCGATGACCTAGCCCGCCCATTTCTCTGATGAAGCCGACAATAGAGTCCGGGATCCGATATGGACAGCGAGGGGACTTCATCATGGAGCCATGGAGGTGGAGAACCGGATCTACAAAGGTTGTAGCCTCTTTCTTTTAGTTAAGTTGTTAACTAGTTGCATGTTTCGCCTAAAATTCTAGTTAACGATCCGTATTAGGGTTTCTCGGCACTTGTAAAATTTGAAATTGGCATGGTTGATGCCTTGTGAGACCTTATTAGTGTGCCTAGGAACCCTACAGTGGTATCGGAGCCTAAATAGAGCCTTAGGCGATGCGTAGACGATGTTAGAAACCCGATCGAACCCGAAACCCCAATTTTTCACCCTCTCTGGACATTTTTACAAAACTGGGTTTTTTCCAGATTAAAAATTCATTAAAAATTCAGCAGGAAATTCTAAGAATTACGGTGCAAAAATTACCAAAAGATACCTCTAAAGCACGGCGGAACCGCGGCAGAAGCCTGGCTTCTGCGGCATTTCCGCGGCTATCTGATGACGTCAGCCTTCCAATTTTGCACAGTAATCTGTTTCTTGAGGTGCTGAGTTTTCTGAAATTTTTTAATCTGAACTCAAGAGTTTAGTTTTCTGGGTTGTGTTGGGGACTCGGTGTTTCAATCGGATTGTTTAATTTTGTCTGCGTGCTTTTCCGGATATTTTAGAATATGTTAAAAAGTTCGACCGGATATAAATACCCAATTTTTCCCCGGTCGGGAAATTTCCAAGTGTTGGATTTTTCCGTAGTTTAATGACGTTCTAAGTAGTGCAAGTAACGCGATGGTCCCTCTAGAAGACAACAAACCTTAACTCGATTATGTGACCGTCTTGAACTGCCCTTTGAACCTTAGGGTTTGGGGCAGTACGACGTGCCACATGTGAGGCGTTGGCTTGACCCTTCTATGGCTGGACCGTTGGTACTGAGGCACGAACTGAATGTTTTTAGACTTATTTCATGTGTTGAGCTGTATCGGGAAAACTTGGGTGTTCGTTTGTTCGATCGGAAAGTTTAACATTTTCCATTTATCTGGAATGTGATACAATAATTGGAATTCACAAGCAGTTATGAGATAACTGATTTGAATGTTATAAACATAGCACTTTAGTCTCACTTGATCGGTTGCCACGGAATTTTGATGTGATCAAAATTCCGTCGCAATCACGTAGCGTACGCGGATACTCGCCGGGTAAACTTAATAGACAGCCTCGTCCCATAGCCCCGACCAAGTGACTGTAGGAGAACCCCGTCGCCGAAAGCATCCGTTCGGGTGCTCGCGGTAGCGGTGTTCCGCCTTGGTGCACTTCGTCGACGGTATCGGGGGTGCGGCCGTCTACTAAAGTTTGCGACGAGCATTCGATCGGGATGTCGGGAATCTTGTTGAATTGCCCGACTTGATATTGAAAAGTGTTTTCGATAATGAGACTAAAATGCGGGGTTTATAATTGTTAGGCTTGTGATATCTAAGTATTTCATTTGATTAGGCATGCGATGTCTATGGAGGTTGCGGATTCCAACTGTTGTTGTTTTACACTTTCTTTTCTGTGACCGTAAGTGTAATATGTGATATCGCCGGTATCCTTGCTATATGTCAACGACAATTGGGATACGCATGTTTACTTACGTTGATGACATGTGATGTTATGTGTTGCTGGATATGTTATATTGGATCGTCGTGTTCGAATAGCCGGGTTTTTTTTATGTGAGATGAGTGTTTTCATTTTCATTCATGTAAAAACTTGTATGTAATATTCTTTTATTGGGGCACTTCCAGGTTGCGGAAGATGTCACCTTTTGTATATTATTTACTTTTCCGCACTAGGATAGACCCAAGGAGGAGAGCACAAGTAACCGGGTTCTAGGGTCCAGTGGGAGACCAACTCGAGGAGTCGAGTCCGGGTCTCCTAACTCTAGAATTGGAAGGGTTGCTTGCCGCTCTCGTAGGGGTCTCGGGGTGTGGGTTTGGCTATTCATCGCGACCGTGGAATCCGTGTTTTATACTGGCTCGTATTGAAAACACGGACGTCCTAGTATATCCAATATTTCATATGTAACTTCTGCTGCGATATCTGTGATGTGATCATGTGATGTTCTGTGATGGATACTATATATAGTATATATGATGTATTATATAGGCGTTACTTATGTTTTACACCCGCGCTAGCCCTGCCCCGCTCTGCCGTTAGTTACCTAACCAAACGGTGCACGAGGGGACATCGAGGCGAATGCGGATGGCATAAGTGTACGTCGTATTTATCTGTGATGTTTAGGTACTTAAATGATGGGACTTCATTAATGTGATTAATGAAATAAAAGAAACCTAAAGATGTTGTAGAATCGAATTTCAAAAACAAAACAGGCAGCTACAGTTCTTGCTTTGCACAGCGGTATATGTGATATATCCTGCACCTTATTCGATGAGGAAAGGACCGAGATCCCTTTACCGGGAGTGACTCCTTTAGCAATAACTGGCAGATGCTACACCCCTCGGTTTGTCTTTTGATTGCTTCTATAGTTTCTGCTTTGCACAGTGATATATATGATATATCCCGCACCTTATTCGATGAGGAAAGGACCGACGATCCCTTCACCGGGAGTGACTCCTTTAGCAAAACTAGAAAAGCCTCAAAAACACTCCATTTTTAAAATCATTTGATTCTACAACGATATCAAGTTCATTACGCAATAGGTTTTCAGAAAAACCTGTCGAAGCCCTCCGTCATTTCAGATAAGTGGTAGTTAGTATTCGTGCTACGTTTGTTGGCCTGCGTCAAGGCGTAGTGTGCGGTAGCTAACTAGTATTTATCTGCTTATGCATATGATGCAGATTGGATTAGGGTAGTCGTGCGACTTTGTTGGCCTGCGTCAAGGGTCGTGCGGGTGGGTTTAATTCAATCAAGAAATGACGGGTTGAACTTGACTAGCGGACTATGGTTTGTTGGCCTGCGTCAAGGTCATAGGACGCTAGGGGCAAAATATTATCGGGAATTTCAAGTGTTGAAATTTGCAATGAGATTGCATACCTTCTATGAGATAGTTGGATCCCGATACCCACTGCGAGTAAGAGTTACTCCTGGGAGAGTTTTACACATTACAATTAGCCGATCAAGTAGGTGTCTAGAAAGGTGTCAACGGGGTTACGCCTCTCGGAAAACGAGGTTTACATTAATTAGGTTCGTGCGAAAGCACGGGGGACCTCCCTCAAAGTACCGACACTGGCCTGTCTGAAAGATTGGCGAACTTGTAGCGTGTAATTAATCCCGGCTAGTCTTTCCTTTTAGGGTTTGAAGGAAGATTTGATAAAAACAGTGGGAGCCATCCTAATTAGATAAAACAATAACCAATCTATTCTTGAAAGAGCGCACGCTGAGTGTTTTCTTCTCTCTCTCTCCAGGTAGCGACCATATCACGCCTTAATCAAGATAATAATACGGAATATTGACCGAAACCGCTTGTTCTACTGAGCTGGGGAACGTTGGTCCCGCTCCAACTTGTAATTGTTATAAGACAGAGTAGGAAATTGGGGATTACCAGAATTCCCGTGCCGCCCAAACGAAGAGAGTGCATACTGATGCATCATCTTCGGGTGTGTTCATTACAAAGAACTGTTTCTCAGTATCCTCGGAATCCTGGGTATATGATACCGTATCAGGATCCCAGATATGTAATCTGTTACATAGGGCTGCAAAAAGGTAGAAAAACTGAGAACGGGTGATAAGTTTCATTAGGCAGAAATCGGGGCAAGTGTTGCAGCCAAGTCTGTTGGTCACTGTCACCCTGTATTACCAATAAATTGATTCTGAACGAATGTTATTAGATACCGAACCTAATATACAAAATCATATCTGTCTCTTTATTAGTAAAGAAACGATAAAATTTTGTATTGTTGGATAATGTTTTGAACATTTCCTATATCAAAAATTGATCGGTTCAGGCACGTTATCTAAAAGCATTAATGTTCTAAATCAAACTACAGTTTTTTAGTATAAGGAACACACACAAGAGGAAGAGTTCAGAAATGAACGAATCCTTCTTGAGGCATTGTAGACTAGGTCATATCAATGCAATTCGACTGGCTGAAGTTACATTTTAGATGCATATTTAAATCAGTTTGAATTTACATCTTGTGAAACTTGCCAGTCATGTCACAGAGATAAGATGACCATAGCTCCGTTTACTGGAAACAGAGAAAGAGTTAGTGAACTCTTGGGATGATACATGTTGATGTATGTAGGTCCCTTGTCTACACTTGCCAAGACCGGTTCTTTATACTTCATTACATTCTCTGATGATTTTTCGAGATTCAGACCTATGTTCCTGTTGAAACACAAGTCCGAACCTTTTGAGATATTCACAGAATATAAGTTAGAAGTAGAGAACCAAAATACGGGTATAAGTATTATGTCCTATGATGAGATCAAGGAGGAGAATACTTGAGCACGAAATTCTTAGACTTTTCTAAAGGAGAATGAGATTCTCTCTCAGCATTACTCCTCTGTATACACCATAGCACGATGGTATATCGGGGCGGAGCAATCACACCCTATATGATAAGGTGTGCTCTATGATGAGTACTACTGAGTTACCTATTTCCTTTTAGGGGGTTATGCACTTGAGAAGCTGCATACCTATTGAATTAGGTTCGAATCAAATCAGTTGCCTACCGCTTCATATGTGATAAGGAAAGGGAAGAGCCCATATCTTAAGTTGGTTAAGATTTGGGGTTGTCCGGGCTATGTCTAAAAGCATAATCCGGACAAGCTCGAGGCAAGATCTGTTATGTACAACTGGAAAGGTTCCAGCTATACAAACAACAGCAGATGATTTGGTAGAACCAAAGGATTCAGTAGATTCCAACGAACCTCAGCCTCTCCGCCGATCTAGTAGGGTTCCTCACCCACCTGAGAGATATTTCGGTTTCTCTATGACAGTGGGAGCGAGGATTGCATCATGAGATGATGACCCAACTAGTTTCGAGCTGGCCATCAGGAGTGGGACTCTGTAAGAATGGCTGGATGCTTAGTGATCTGAGATGGAATCCATGTACACCAACAAAGTATGGACTTTGGTTGCATTATCTGAAGGGTTAAATCCCCATCAGTAGCAAGTATATCTTGAGAAGATTACTTGGTGTATATGGAAAGGTTGAGACTTTCAAAGGTAGACTTGTTAAAGGTTTGCATCATTAACCAGGTATGGATCATGATGAAACCTTTTCTAAGGAGCTATGCTTAAGTCCATTCAGATCCTACTTGCCACGGCTACATACCATGACTACGATATCTGGCTGTTGGGTGTCATGACTGCTTTTCTAAATGATGTTTTAGAAGAGAACGTCTGTAAGTACACAGCCAGAGGGCTTAGTGGACAGTGGGAGCAGCGGAAACGTGTACAAGATGATTTATAAGATAAAGCAGACATCGCGGAGATGGAACGTCTGTTTTGATGAAGTAGTCAAAGAGTTTGACATCATCAAAATGGTAGATGAACCTTGTATAAACAAAAGGGTAGTAGGGAGTATGGTGACGATCCTCGTAGAGTACATGGATAACATACTCTTGATAGGGAAGGAGTTTCCTATGCTACGCTCGATCAATCTCCGCTTATCACAATGATTCTCCATATAGGATCAAAGTGATACCTCCTAAATCCTGGATTTTGGATCTATGAGATAGATCTAATTGGAAGTTAGGAGACTCACTAGTTGTAGTGAGATGGTATCAATCGATCCAGGGGAGAATCACTGGAAAGAATCCAGGGTGATAAGGACGACTGAATATCAGTCACAGGCATTGTCTTTACCCTTAGTAAAGGGACGGTATGTTGGAAGAGTTCCAAGCTAGATACCGTGGCATACTAGACGTTAAAGGCTGGATACATCGCTACTTAAGATGCTACCAAAGTGGCTGTCTGGGTGTATATTAGTTCATGAGATGAACATAGTTCCTCCCATTGTGTGACAATGGAGTTGTGGCTTATGCCAAGGAACGCCGGTCCCATCAGTCATCCAGACATATTCTAAGGCAGTATCACCTGATCATGGAGATGGTTGATCTCCAGGCTGATCGAGGTTAGGAGAACAGACTCAGAGGACAACACGGCGGATCCACTCACAAAGGCCTTTTCCCAGAGAGAGACTTTTATGGGATGGTTGAGTATGAGATACTACAACCACTGCTATCAGATGGCCCTAGTGCAAGTGGGAGATTGTTAGTCATATGTATGCCCTAGAGGCCATTACTATACATAGGATGTATATTGTAGTGGATGCTTGGACATATATAGGGAAGACTTTCTTGCTCGACATGATAGTATGCTATCTGGTTGCTCTTTAGCTTAACGTGTACACTGATTGTCTCTCTGTTACATGTTGGTAAAGCTCTTAGGATGTGTACTTGACTACCTGGACTATGATGCGGATCATACTAGTGGGGACATGGTAGTCCATAAGTACATCCTTCAAAGTCCCTAGTCGTTGGTATATCGAGACGGGGCATCGATATACCAGAGTAGACTAGCGTATACCTTCTCGACCCATACAGATAGGCGATGGATGATCCCATATCCATTGGTGTTTGACATCAGAGATGATATACGGGTGCTCAGTGGAGACTTGGTACACTGGACGGACTCGCCGAGAACTCCCAGATGGTATTATACCTTACGTCAGATGGCAGTTCTCTGGTGACACTGGTACAGAGTAGTCTGGTGACCCGAGATCGTCATAGAGTCTTGTGTGGTTCCCACTGTGCTTTGATTTCCACCTTACCACGTCCAAGAGGGCGTGCAAAACGGTGGTTTTTGGGTACAGTCCCGAATCACATGGAGGCAATGAGCGATAGGAGGGGATTCGTCTCTCCCGGTATAGGGAGTTGATGTTGCGCTGTGTTCGATTGGCTATAACCGGAAATCCCTGTCCAGGGTTGCTGAGATTTACTGGTAAGTGTTACCAGTAGTTTCTCGAACTGTTATAGACCTCATATCGACACGACTTATCGAGCTATTGGGGTCTGACGTTTACCACCCCTAGGCGAGATATGCGACATATCAGACGACGAGACCGGACTGTACGGTAAGTGTTACTGGTTGGATTCACAGGAGTGTGAGCGGGCTTGCTCGTCGATCTTCTGATCGCTCAATACCCGGGTGGCCGTTACATTTAGCAGACCGCTTGTGGCTTGTGGGTGCTTGATATGATCATCATCTGCTACCGGCGTATTGACGAGTCTTTAGAGTCCTACACAGAGGTTTCCTGGCTCAAGCGAAACTAAATAGGAGCGCATATGAGATATGTGCGGGACCGAGAATAATGCGTGTATGTGATACCGTATTCTATTCTCGCGATTTGTATCATCGGCAGGTTATATGTGATATAGCCGGGTTACCGAATCAAGTGTTGATTTGATACATTAATACACTTGATACTAGTCTGTTATATGCGATATGACCGGATCATTAAATCAAGTGTTGATTTAATGATTTAATGTTTAATTATATATATGTTTGATATATTAGTAAGCATTAACTAGTATTGGTTCACATTAAATGGATTTTCTCACTCGTATGTGCACATTGTATATATGATATACTTTTGTGCACTTGTTTGTATCATGTTTGATGATACATGCAACCTTGGGTGTGTGTATGCAATACACTATATTTAGTGAATGGTTAGGGTTTCATTTCTTTTATTTATCTATTCATTTTTGGTTAAAAAGGGAAAATGGAAAACTAAATGGTTGCTTTCATGCTAGAAAGTTCTTGATGCTTCATGCATCTTTGACTAAAGCAACCATTTTGTCTTCATCTCCAAAACCTAATCATTCAACTAACTTTAGTTAACTCTCTACACATAACCATGGTTGCAAAATGATACTTATCATATTATTTTCTATTTTAGAAATACTTTAACTTATTCTATCATCATCTTCTTCTTCTTCTTCAAGATGAAGAAGCTTGCAACCATCAATGGTGACTTGATGAAAAAAGTGAGAAATCCAATTCTAAAGTGAACCCACTTCCTATTTCTTCATCCTCTACCTCTTGCCAAGTAGTATAGGGTGTTTTCTTCACAAGTTTCTTGACTTGATGAAGTTGGAGCTTGATCTAGTGTTGCCTCGACGTAGATCATCTTCGGCATCGAAGTCGACGACCTAGCCCGCCCATTTCTCCGATGAAGCCGACGCTAGAGTCCGGGATCCGATATGGACAGCGAGGGGACTTTATCACGGAGCCATGGAGGTGGAGAACCGGATCTACAAAGGTTGTAGCCTCTTTCTTTTAGTTATGTTGTTAACTAGCTTCTTGTATCGCCTAAAATTCTAGTTAACGATCTAGTCTAGGGTTTCTCGGCATCGTAAAATTTGAAATTGGCATGTTTGATGCCTTGTGAGACATCATTAGTGTGCCTAGGAACCGTACAATACATACACGTATCCGTATTCCGACAAAATACGAATACAATGAGACGAAAATAATCCAACAATATAATACTAGAATCTGGCTTAAACTAAAGCCACTAGTATAAACCGTCTGAATCATGATACGTGCACAAGTGCACGTATTGTTGGCTATAGTGCCCTCAAGGCAATTATTGTAATCGTAGGCAGGTGATTATGATGTTTGAGGAAGGACTTATACGGATAGAACAGTCTTGCTCAAGATGATAGTAAGCTATCTGGTTTGTCTTTATCATCATGTACAAGATTTATGTGATATTACATATCACTATTACATGTTGATAGAGCCCATAGGATTCTTGCTTGACTACCAGTATTATGATAGCAATAATATAAGTAAGTCGATGTTACACACCCCACGGGTTCACGGGAAGGCGGAATATGTAAAAAACGATTTGTACGGGCTTCATAACACCAACTCGAACGCCAGGATCGATACTAAACCCTAACTTGCAAACTACTATGAGCTAAATAAAATGAATAGAATGTTATACCACATGATTCAAGTCCTTCGGGTCTTCTCGTCGCTGTCCTCCTTCTCGTCACAAGCTCCAAGGATCGTAACAGATCGGCGCTTCCTCGTCGGCCTCCTCGAGTCAAAGACGATCCACCTGAGAGTCTATAGTCTGGGCTCCAACCTCAAATCCGAGGAAACTAGGGCATCTAGTTCACTACACTAGATGACCTAGGTGATGTAGAGAGTATAGATGGATTGGTATGTCTCTCATAGCCTTAGGTTTCTCAACACATGAGACATGAAAGGCTAGAGGTAGAAGAAGATCAACTTGAGGAAAAGCTAGTGAAGTGTTAGCATAAAATGGAGAGTGTACTCTCTTGTGTAAATCTGAACCTACCTTATTTTTCAAAAGAATAACTCTAATAATAAATCAAGTATGGTTCATATTTCATCTTAGTGAGTCATGGCTCAAGAGCCATGCTCCATATTATGCAAACTTCCACCTCATTTCGTCCACCTCTTAATGCATTATTCATTTAACCTAAAATGTTTAATAAATAATATTAGGTGCCATCTTCTAGAAGCATCTTTGAACAAATTACGAAAATTCCCCTCATCCGTATAAACATACTCGTATCTGTATTCCAAAATATACGAATACATAGGAGACAAAAATAATCCATCAGTATAATATTAGGATCCGGCTTAAACCAAAGCCTACTAGTATTATTTGTCTGAATCATCATCCGTGCACAACTACACGTACGTGACCGAACCCTATCGTAAAACCATACGACTTCTACATCTTTTGCCCGATGTAAGGAAACCCTCTGTGTGGGACTCTAAAGACTCGATATTACGCTGACAGTGGGTTTAACCACAAGCTACAAGCGGTACTAGCTGCACGTAACTGCTGGGTTCCTTAGCATCCTCACTATGTTTTCAAGGGCATCAAGTATGCAATTTTAAAAATTCTAGTGAGCTAAGTAACCCAAACTAAGGATTTAACTAGAGGATTAGGAGTAAGCAAGCATGTAATCAAATATTACACTAAGTGAATAAGGAATTGTCACGACCCGTAATTTAGTACGTGACCGACACCTAAATCACGCAACGTCCAAAAGCGTAACGTAATTCAAGTAAGCTGAAACCCAGAAAATCTAGACCTTTTTTACGAAAAATAGTGGGGGTGCAGTTTGAAATAAAGGTATAATAAAATAAAGTCTATCTATAAATGCATAATTAATGATATAAGAAAATGCAAGTAGAATGTACTAAAGTTGAGAATATTTTTTCGTCTTTAAAATTTTGGGCAACACCTCCCTTGTATATTTTGGACCGAAACCATATATACATAACAATATAAAAGGCATCCCCAAGCGGGAGCTAGCTCTTCGTCAAATGGCAGAATCATAACCACGCAAGCAGTGTATATGATGCCCAACGGCGAAGATCAACCCAAAAGGAATAATATGTATAAAGCAAGACATTAAATCCTCACATAACGAACATATACCCATCACTTTAAGTCTCGCAACCACAAGTCCGTCTATGTCCACTAAATATACAAAGTATAGTTTCTGATTGATAGTGTTTATCTAGATATAATAGGAAATAATAAATACAAGAGTGGGCACGATCCAATGTGTCCCACCTACCGTAGCAAAACACCCGAATGCAAGTTGTGTGCCAACGATACCGCTGTTGATCCCAAGCGGTCAAACCTGGAAGAACTGTGGTACAACGAGGGTGAGTTGCCAACTTGTGAGTAGAAAACATCAGCAGGTAGAAATCGAATAAAACAACGATTTCCTAGGTCACTATATCAAGAAGGTAATACTATGATATCTAGGGTGACCATGTATGCATATATGTCAACAATAAAATCAATGCCAATGACATATACAAATAAATATCTGAATCATATGCCTATATGCAGGTGGATATCATCCACGTGTCCATCAATGACACAATCAACATCATGGAACCCGAGCATCCAACATCGACACTCGCAACATCATGAAGGCATATGCATGTATGTATGAGGATATCAACCAACTGTTAGATATGTATGCCCTAGAGGCCTGTATTGTATAGGATGCTAGGCATGTATATGTACAGAAACAATTTTTGCTCGAAATGATAGTATGCTATCTTGTTTATCTTCATCTTAACGTGTGATGTGTTGTATTTCATATCTTTATATACATGTTGATGATGCCCTTAGAATTATGCTTGACTACCGGGATTATGATGTAAATCATACTAGTGGGGCCTGGGCAGTCTATAAGCAGATCCTTTAATTGTTCCTAGTCGAGGGTATATCGAGACAGGGCATCGATATTACCAGAGTAGACTAGTGTGTACGTTTCTTGACCCAGGGGGCGATGGTTGATCCCATAACCGTTGGTGTTTGACATCAAAGATTGTACACAGGTGCTCATTGGAGAATGGGTACACCGAACAGGACTCGCCGAGAACTCCTAGATGGTATATCTACCTATTGTCAGATAGCAGTTCTCTGGTGACACTTATACAGGTTAGTCTGTACACCTGAGATCGTCATTATGTCTTGTGGGATTCCCACTGTGCTTTGATTTCCTCCCTACCACGGCTCTACTGAGTCGTGCAAACAGGTGGATTTTGGGTACAGTCCCGAATCGCATGGAGGCAGTGAGCGATAGGAGGGGTTTCGTCTCTCCCGGTATAGGGAGTTGATGTTGCACTATGCTTGATCGGCCATAACAGCAAATCCCTGGCTAGGGTTCTCGAGATTCACTGATAAAAGTTATCAGTAGTTTCTCGAACCGTTATGGGTCGTATATCGGCATGTATATAAAGTTACTGGGGTCTGACATTTACCACCCCTAAACTTCATATGCGACGTATCAGACGAAGAGACCGGACTGTACGGTAAGTGTTGCTTACAGGCTCGTTAGGGTTGTGATAAGTTTTCTCATTGGCCACCTTTTCGTCATGTACCTGGGTAGCCGTTAGCACATCTAGTGCCGCTGACGTGCTTGTGGTTAAACCCACTGCCAGCGTACTATCGAGTCTTTAGAGTCCCACACAGAAAGTTCCCTGGTTCAGGAAAAAGATGTAGAGGGCGTAAGTTGTTACGGCAGGGTTTCGATCATGTTCGTGTAATGATTACAGGAATAATGATCGGAAGGATAATACTGGTAGGCTTTGGTTTAAGCCGGATACCGGTATTATATTAATGGATTATTTGTATTCGTATTTTTCGGAATTCGTATACGGGTATACTTATACGGTATACGGTGGAGGGGTATTCTTGTAATTGTTACAAGAATACCTTCTAGAAGGAGACACCTCATAAATGGATATTTATTTTGTGAAAATAAATAAATGAGGTGGAATTTGGAGAATGTCTAAGCATGGATGAAGGAATGGCTAAATTCATTTTATATTCATTTGGAGTTACTATTTAAGCATGGTGCATTATTTTATTACATGCTTCGATTATTTTCATTTGAGCCATATCATTTTTTCCATGCTTGAATAATTCATTCATCACTCTCACATTCTCTCTCCTCATTATCTCCTTCTTCCTCATCCTAGATTTAACCTTCACATGTGATGTGAATCAAAAACTTAGGGCTAATTATAATCCACTACTTGATCTCTACATCATCTGAGTGATCTCTTCTAGCACACTTGATCTCTTAGTTGACTCTTGAGAAGAGTTTGAAGCTTGTTCTCCAACTCTCGGGTGGAACATCTACGTCTTTAGGTGACCGAAGATCGAGGACATCTCAACCATCAAAGGAGCCAAGGAGTCGCAGTGGAAAGAAGAACCGAAAGACAGTTCCCTTGAGGTATAACCCCTATCATAGTAGATAAGATCTCTAGATAGGATAACTAGTTATGGTTTATCACAAGATCATAGTTTATATGGGTGTTGCATGCAAGAAAATTTTTGTTTATCGCTTCCACCTCCTCACAAATGTTGTGAGGGTGTGCAACATCCTCTAACATGGTATTATAGCCTAACTAAATCACAACTAGTTGTTTAGACGACGTTTAAAGTTTCGAATACGAAACAACTCCAAAACTGTATTTTAAAAACCTTCCTTACTTTTCTTAATCATCTAAAGGCGTTTGTTATAAATATAGCACATATTAGAAGTTCATCAGCAAAATATTATTTAACATGTGTTTATATATTATAATCTACATTATGAAGGAAATTATATGTTTAATATTTTACGCATAAAATTTTGTATCTCCAATATAACTAACATTGTTCATTGAAGATATTTGGCAAGATTAGCTCAGGTCAGATATCAGGAATCAAGAATCTACCGATAAAATAAAGAAAGTCGAAGAATCAAATAGTAGCAGAGATTCAGAAAAGATAAGAAGGTTCCAAACATCCAAGAAATACCCAAATACCAACAGGAGAAGACTCCAGAAGTTTGAAGCCAAGAACTCACCATGAAGCCATAAAACCGCTGCTGAGTCAAGCCAAGTCGCCGCGGATCTGCGGCCGATTCAGAGAGTTTGGGGGTGAGAGTTTTCTGGATCTTCTTCGTAACAAACTTAGTTTGTTGGGAGTTTCTGTTACTGGTTTTAGGGCTATAAAAAGGACCGAGGGCTACATTATTTGGGGATCCAATTTCATCCAATTCAAAAGGCAAAAAGAGCCAAGAACAACATCAAATCATCATCCTAAAAAAATCCAAGATCAAATCCAATATCAAAAGGGGATCTAAGATCTAAGATCAAGAATCTTCGATCTTGAGATCCTAGATCAAGAATCTATCGAGAAATCAATCAAGCGATCAATCAAGAAAGACTCCTTTACATGAAGCCAATCACCATCAACGAGTAAGCGATCCACGACAGGTCCAAGACTCGAGATGATCAAGCGACGTGAAGATCGACGGAACATTTACTTTTTCGAGGCAGGGATCGAAAGCAAATTCTTCTTCCTCTTTTAATCTAAACTTGGAGAAATGTATTGTGAAGTTGAGTAATAAAGGTAGATCATCGGTTTTATCAATTCGCTTACTTTTAATTTCCGCATTATGAATTCTTTCTCTATTCTTTCTTTTATTTTCATGATGTGCGAGTAATTATCCGTTTGATATGATTCGTAGGATTAAGGTAGATCAATGTGTGAGAAAATTCTATACTCCTTTTAAGTCTTATGAAGTTTATAAACTTTAGCAAAAGAATCGTCAACATGCTTATCAGGCGTGACATCAATTTCTTGATAATCTCGACCACGATTTGAGATGAGATTGACAATCCTTTTGCTAAGGGCTAGACATGAATGGTGATTAATGAAAGGACAAGGGTCAATAGAGGAGAAACCCTAGTTTCTTCCAAAGATCCCTAATTCTCAGTCATCGCCATCAATCTAGTTTTAAATCTGTCAATAAATAAGAGGAGTAATCTTTATTAGTCATCCATGGCTACTAAATCCTAACGAATCCTACAAGCCTTCTTCATATAAATATTCTTGATAATTTAATTAGATCTTGAAACAATTTTCTTAATAATTCAATTTAATATTGAAACAATTTTCTTGATTTTCTTCAATTAGATCTTGAAACTATCTTCTTGATTTTCTTGATTTTCTCTTTTTTATTTCTTTCAACCAATCTAAAACAAGAACTATAAAATTCTACGAATCCTAGAGGATGACCCGTATTCACCACAGCTATGCTACACGCAATGCCGTGTTGATTGCAGTTATTAAAACTTCTAAACAAAATTTCTTTTCTTTTCTCCAAAATTAAAACGATCAATCAGAGATCTAAATTTGAGACAGCACCGTTGGATGTAGCTTGTGAAGGACTATGACTGCGAGAATCTTTATCATCCGGGAAAGGCAAATGTTATGGCAGATGCTTTGAGTCGGAGGACTGGAGGTAGCTTGTCTTTTTTGGGCGCAGTTCAGAGACAGTCGACAGTAGATTGGAAGATTCTATGCGACAGCCAGTACAGTTCGAGTTTACTTCGACCGGGGGACAGCTTGCCCATGTCCATGCACGTCCACAATTACTTGATTGTATCCGTGAGGCACAGTCCGATGACGTTCGTTTGTCAGAGATCATAGAGCAGGTTTGACAGGGCAGAGATTCAGAGTTCGTGATTGATGATCAAGGAGTGCTACGATTTGGGACTCGACTGTGTGGGCCAGATTCCCAGGTACTTAGACTCGAGATTTTAGAGGAGGCGCATTAGTCAGCATATAGTGTTCATCCGGGTTCCACCAAGATATACCATGACTTGAGAGATGTCTACTGGTGGGAAGGAATGAAGAGAGATGTCACAGATTTTGTTTTGAGATGCTTGACTTGCCAGCAAGTCAAGACCGAGCATCAAAGGCCAGCAGGAGAATTATAGCCTTTGCCTATTCCGGAGTGGAATTGGGAGCAGATCTCTATGGATTTTATCGTGGGTCTACCTAGAACCAGTCGAGGGTATGGCACTATTTGGGTGATCATAGACCAATTGACGAAAGAGGCTCACTTTCTGCCAGAGAAGACCACTTTCGGATTCGCTCAGTATGTTTAGATTTATGCTGATGAGATTGTGCGACTACACGGCGTTCTGACTTGCATTGTTTCCGATAGAGGCACCCGGTTCACCATCCAACTATGGTAGAAACTTTAGGAAGCGTTGGGCACCCGATTGATTTTTAGTACAGCTTTCCATCCATAGACCGACGGTCAGTCAGAGCAGACCATACAGACTCTTCAGGACATGCTCCGAGCATGCGTTCTAAACTACGGTGGCAGTTGGGATCGTCACTTGCCCTTGATAGAGTTCTCTTATAATAATATCTTCAAGGAGACAACTCAGATGGCACCCTTCGAGGCCCTATATGGGAGGAGATGTCGATCACCAGTTTGTTAGACAGAGCTCAGGAGGAGCAGTGTTTTGGGACCGCAGCTTGTGCAGGAGACGATCGAGAAGATCCAGTTGATTCGAGATAGGATGAGAGCGGCCTAGAGTAGGAAGAAATCTTATGCGGATAAACGTCGTCGCAGACTGGAATTTGCTGTAAGTGATCATATTTTCTTGCGGGTTCTCCAATGAAAGGCGTAATGTGATTCGGAAGAAAAGGAAGCTTAGTCCCAGATATGTGGGTCCCTTCAAGATTCTCGAGTGAGTCGGTGCAGTTGCTTATTGTTTGGCTCTTCTACTCAGCTTTCCAGATGTTCACCCCGTGTTTCATGTATCGATACTCCGCAGGTATCTTCATGACCCCTCTCAAGCGATTCAGCATCAGACGATCCAGCTGGAGTGCAATCTTTCTTTCAACAAACAGCCGATAGTCATTCTGGATCGGTAGGTGAAAAAACTTAGGTCTAAGGTCATACCTTTTGTAAAGGTTCTTTGGCGTGGCCCGAATAGCGAAGAGATCACGTGGAAAACCGAATACGAGATGCGGATGAAGTTTCCCCATCTTTTCGAAGGTACGCGTAGCTTGATTTTTAAATTGGGGGACCGAATTTCTTTAAGGGGGGAAGATTGTAACGTTTCAAAATTTTTTTAGGTTAATTTTATGTTAATTGGTGATAATACATGTTTTTCGTAAAACCTAGTTATAATTATTTTTCCACATAAACACAATTATACTTATTTTAATTATGTAATTGCTTATATATGGGTGTTTAACTAATTACTTATTTAATTGCTAGTTACTTAAATATTTTCCTTAAATATTATTTTAATCATGCACTTACACACTAAATTAGTGATAATCATAAATTAGTATGGGTTAATTAAATGTTAGTGCACCATGACAACTAAATACAAAATGTAACATGTTTTTAAAAGTGAAATGTTTGACCATAGTTATAGATATTTTGCAAAGAAAAGCTTTCATAACAAATAAAATAGAATAAAATGAGAATAGATAATGAGGTATGGTGCCTTATTATATTGAAGTATGGGTTGCATGTTGCTTTGTTTCCTCGCTCACACATTTCACTCACCCTCACACCTCCCCCCTCTCCTAGTTTCGGCTGCATAGCCTCCCTACTCTACTTCTTCATCTTCTTTTCATTTCAAAAACCCCACAAAACTCATTCAAAAATCCACAACTCAACTCCAATTTCTAGATAAATCATCACAAGATTTCCTTTGCCTAAACTGAGCTTGGATCATGAAGCAAGTTAGCATTTTGGGTGGCCAAAGCTAGCAAGTTAGATCTTCAAAAATCTTTGAGGTATAAAACCAAATCCTAGTTTGTTTTGTTAATATTTGCTTTAATCTAAATTTAATTAGGTGTAAACATAGTTTAATTACAAGTTTTGATTTTAAAGAGAAGGGTTTGGGTTAATGTTAAGGTTTTTATCACTTAATTAGGTTAGCTAAGTGTAGTTTAAACATCTAATGGCTTTATAAATCTAATCTAGTTGATTACTTTGCTAATATGGCTTTTAATTATCTTAATTAGAGTTCATGCAATTAATTTCATGATTAGTGTGTGTTTATATGAGATTTGATTTAATTAGTGTTGCATGGCTTGATTAGGATATTAAGTGTAATTTATGACTAATAGGCTTGCTAATCCATCTAGTTTTACACTAAAATAGTGTAATGTTGCTTACTAGGTTTTTAAAAGAAAGGGTTTTATTTAAGTTTTGGGTTGTGATTTGATCTACAAAATTTTCCCTAATGTTGGCGTTGTGTTATTTGTGCGATTCGAACAGTTAGATTCTAGGTTTGGTGTTTGCTATACATAGCAACCCCTAGTTGTGATTTGTGGCAATATCGCGCGCGCGTTTTGTGCACCAAGTGCATGCACGTCTAGCTAGTGCGCGTTGGTTTCTTCGTATCGTTATGTGTTCGCTTCTATTTAATTGTCTAGCCTTAGTTATATACTATTTGTGCGGTTATAGGATCGATCGTGGAGACGTCGGATATTCATATCAGAATTTTGCACTTTTATACCGCCCATTCTTGATCGCATTGCATATAGGTAGGTACTCTTGATCCGTGTTTGCAAAATAATTGCAGGTTACAGATTCTCAGCTCTAAAAAATGAAAATCAAGAACAGTCACGACAAATTTTGGACAACTTCCAACAACAGATAAAAATATGGGTTTCTGCTCACCATGATACCGCCTACCAGTTCGAGAGACAAAATGGCAATCAAAGGTCATTCATGCACAAAGCACAAGGAGGCAGCACAAGAATCGAGTTTATAACGCGGAGCTCAAGAAGATCAAGGCAAAAGTCCACATTCTTTCATCTTTTTGGACTGTTGAGAATCTGGGAGAAAAATAAAGTGATTCTGATAAACCAAGTGTACTAAACAGAGAAGAGGAGCAACATGGAAAACCCCAGAAAAAATGGCACAACAACTCATCCAAAGGGCCGCGGAACCGCGGCCTATGTGGCACTTATGCGGCGGTTCCGCGGTCGAGTTGACTCGGATCCAGTAGATATTTTTAGGATAGTTTTATAATTGTGTAAGTGCTCAGATTTTGGCCCTAGGGTTTTATCTATCTGCCTATAAATAGCCCAGTTTCAAGCCAAGTTAAGGATACTTATTCTTGTGTTAGGATTTAGTATAGTAGTTTGTAACTTCTTCTTCCTCTTCATCTATTCTCCATTGACATTGTAGTAAGCTTTTGAGTGAATGATGAATAAAGAAAAGTTCTTTTCATATCCATGTCTTATAATTGAGTTCGTATATTTTTCTTGTAATTCTCTTTGTTAAAGTAGTTGTTGTTATTTGTTTGTTTGTTTCCTTTTTCTCTTTTCCTTTATCCTTACAGCAATGATGCTTAAAGTGTGATCCTTGCCAAAGTGAGGTCCCAAATAGCTAGTTGTGATTCTCTACCTCATTTCTTTCTATCTTCTTTGTTTTTTTTTATTTTCTTTTTCTTTAAAATGGGTGAGTAGTTTCTCACTTCTTAGGGTAGGATAAGGGATGTTTGAGAGAAGGAAATCTCTCTCGCTCTTTTCTTTGCCCAACATCTTGATTCGAACTCCCGTCATTTCAACCACAATCCGCTCCCTACAGCACCCTATCCTACATGATAGTCGTAACACCCTAGTAAGACCGGTTGTGGTTGAATTGACCGGAGGTTATGGCTAAGAGCCAAGAACGGACGGACCAGGACCAAAAGGAAAGAACTAAGCTTTAGAAAGCCTAGCTTATACTCGCAAGTTTCCTTCCTAGTTGTGCTAATCCCCGTTGTTGCCGATTACCATAACCTCGATAATAAGAGTGGCAACGAAAGAAATGAGCGAACTCCTAACTCAAACTAACCTAATCCTAACCCTAACAAGCTCTTTTTATACATATTTAGCACATAGTTAATATTAAACAAACCATAACAATTTGGACTTAACTCGTTAAAATACTAAGAAAAAGATTCTTATCTCTCCGTGGACCGACCCGTACTCATCCGGCTAGCTACCAAGCGAAACCGTCTTGATTGCGGTAATTAAAACTAAGAACACCAAATCTCTGTCAATCAAATGGCACCGTTGCCGAGGAGTCGTTAATTTATTTCTTTGTGTCATTTCGGGTTAATTTGTGAATATATATATAACCAAAAACAAAAAAAACTATAAAAATCATCTTGTTATTTTTTATTCTTTTTTGTGCTAGTGTGCAAAATAGAGAGAAGATCAAGTTCAGTGCAAAAGTCGTGGGGAGTTAGACCTATATCTCACGGCTACACCGCGGCGGATCAAGACGAAACCACGGTTAACTGTACAATTCTGGAGCAAATTCAGAGACCAATTAATATTTCAGGGGCTCTAACCAAGAAGAGGAGATTGCATTTAGCTCAGTGAAGAATTTTGAAGCTCCCAATCGTCTAAAACCCCGGAACCGCGGAAAAAGTGTAGGTTTGACCGCGGAACCGCGGTCAACCTGTGACATCAGCATCCAAAGTCTTCTGTGAGTATTCCAATCTTCATTTCACCCCCTTTGAACTATTCTTCCTGCAGTATTCTTTGCGCAAACTCTCTTTCCCTCTCCAATAAAACTGTTTTTGCGCAGGATTCGTTGCGCCGCCGCCAAATAAAAATTTTTGCAAGTGTTTTAGATTTTTGTTTGTTACTGTTTTGCATAAATAATACGGAATTTAAGGGGCTATAACATCAATTCAGATTGGGTGGGGATTTCATCACCCTTCCTAAGACCCCAAAAATCACTAAAATCATATGCATTTCCTTTGAGCTTAATAAAAAATATCTAGGCTCAGCCAACTAAAAAATGTCGTGCTCAATAAGACAGAGGAAGGTTGTGGCCATTCGGTCGTTATCTAAACTTGACTTTGTGGTGCCTAGGCTAGACAAGTGAGGAGGTAATTTTAAAAGGCCCATCTTACGGTGATTCGTGAGCCGAACCTTCCTTACCTAACTTGTGCTTACCTGGCCACAATTGGCAGTGAAGAGACGATTTAAGGGTTATCTCACAACTTGTCACTTTGGAACAATTAGGAGCAGTCTAGTGGACTTTGAATAACATAGCTCTATTTGTGATTGTGCATGTTGTGACTGTGATTCTTTGTTATTGTGTCATTAAATCCGTATATATTTTGCAAAACTTTCTAAAAAAACAAACAAAAAAAAACAAAAACTTTTATAAAAACTTGCCATTTATCGCCAAATTTCCATTTCACCTACCTTTCACCAACGTTTCTCCATTGACGTTTTCTTACCCTCACATTCTACGCTTTGACTATACTAAACCCGTTTAATGTATATCCGGTTGGACTCGGGACACTAGTACCCGCCTAGTCCGCGTTACGTTAGTCGCTACCGACTACGCGATCGACTCCGACGTCGAAACTCCTTTCACACCTCTTTCACCCTTACCTTTTCCGGCCAACTACGACGTTAACCGCGATTCTGGTCATACATCTTCACCTTCACCTTCACTATCACCATCACCAAATTCTTCTTACGAGATTTCTGGATTTCCTCCTAACATCACTTTACCTCCTCCGGGAATAATTCCACCTCCATTAGGTGCGAATAACCCACGACCTCCTCTTGTTGAAGCGCCACAGTGAATCGCGCTCCAGGATCGTTTCTATCCTACCCGCACTACACTTCCGACTTGTCTTTCACTTCCACCGGCCAATGGGGATAATTTCGAAATTAAGCCCCACTTCATTAACATGTTGCCCAAATTTCACGGGCTTGAATCCGAAGATGCCTACATCATCATCAATAAATTCCAGAATGTTTGTGCGATGATGAAGACAACCCAACTGTCTGATGATGCTATACGGCTACGAGTTATTCTTTTCACTTTGAGTGACCTTGTTGAAAAGTGGTTGTATAGCACCGCATCTTATTCGATAACCAGTTGGGACGAGTTAGTAAAATCGTTTCTAAAAAAATTCTGCCCAAATCATAAGACCGCACGGATCCGAAATGAGATAAATCAATTCACCCAGCTTCCAATCGAACATTTTTGGAAGTGCTTTGACCGGTACAAGGACCTCCTTATTCAGTGTTCTCATCATGGTATAGAGAAATGGATACTTTGCCGAACTTTATATGAGGGCCTGAATCCAGCAACTAAGAAGTTACTGGAAACCATTTGTCAGGGCCACTTCTTGTCCAAATCTGACGAGGAGGCTTGGCAGTTCTTTGACGATCTTGCAGAGCAAACGCTGCAGTGGGAGAGCACCCGACCGAACATCTTAACTTCTTCTTCTTCTTCTTCAGGTCTCTCTAGGACAGAAGTTCATCAACTCAACATCTCAATTGCAATGAAGGCCGAGATGGCTGCAATCATACGGAAACTGGAAGCAATTGAGAGCAAATTTTCATTTCCTTCTCCTGCCCCTGTTCTTCCCCCTCATACCATTTGCATTTGTTGTTCGGATCCATCTCATTTGACCGAAGAGTGTCCTTACGACCCACCATCTCAAGGACAGGATCAGGTTAATGCTGCATTTCAGCAAAGACTAAGAAACAATCCATACTCTTCCACATACAATCCCAGTAGGAGGAACCATCCAAATTTCTCCGGGAATCAGAATGAGCATCATTTCCAAGGCCAAAACAACTTCCACAGGCCTCCTCCTCTGGCTCAACAACAAGCTCAACAACAATTTCAGCAGCTTTTCCAACCCCAACCTTTCCAAAATCCGACGAACAACTTTGCACCTTGCAATAATTCTTTTCCTCAAAACAACTTTGTCCGTCAAATAAAGATAAGGTTTCCTCGCTAGAACGAAGTCTGGAGGCTTTTGTAAAGCAATTGACTCAATCCACCGCAAACATCCAGTCTTCGATTCAGTCTCTGGTGCAATACACCGCTGCACACGGGCAAAGCATCAAGACCATCGAAGCCTAGATTGCACAGCTTAACGTGGTTTTAAGCGAGCGAGAAGGCTTCCATCTCAACCACTCCTAAATCTTGGTCATCTATATAATGTACATGTTTCTCTCGAACAACAGAACCATAATGTGAGTGCCGTGACTACATTGAGATCTGGAAGAATGCTGAACAACAACATCGGCACACAAATTGATGATGATGACACCCCGGTCGTTTCTTCCTCTACACCTTCTTCTTCTTCTTCTGAGCTTATTTTCCATTCTTCAAAAGGCTCTTCTTCTTCACACGCTAACCCGAACGGATCCACATCTTACTCAACTCAAACTCCAGTTTTGAGTTCCGTTCCAACTTGTAACAATCCTAAACATTCTGTACGATTTTTTTTCAAAAATACAGAAAATGGTACTTTTGTATGAGCACAAGTTATAAATTTGTTTTGCTTTTTAATAGCAAGAAGGAGTTTGTAGCTCATTGGTAAGACCTTGCACTGCTGAACCAAAGCACCAGAGTTCAAATCCCATTAGCCACATTATTTTTTTAATTAATTTTCTTTTAGCCCAAGAGCCTACACGTGCATAACTCGTAAAAACCAAAAGTCACACTAAAAACAAATGACCCCACAATGCTAACCAAGAGACGAGGGACACGTGGCATCAAGGGGGGCCCAACTCGGCCTGAATCGGCCGGCGACTCGGCCGACTCGGCCCACCTCTGCCGGCCGATTCACCCCCAATTCCGATTTGGTCTTCATGAGTTATGTGCCTTTTGGTCTTCTGATAACCCCTGTATAGTTTATTTCACCTGCACAGTAACAGAGAAATTAAAAACTCCATTAAACCATTTTTTAATACAATTTTCATACAATTTTCTATACAACCTTTCATCTACCCTTAAACCCTATATTATCCTATAAATACCACTCCAATTCACACTACCTCACTCACAAACTCTGTCCAAACTCTCAAGAAAAATCCCTAGAACTTTCGTGTACAAGTTGAGTCGGCGAAAGGCGAAGCTCTAGCGAATTTCCGACGACGACTCTAGGAGCTCCCGACGACGAAACGATGCACCGGCACCTCCTACCACTCCCTTTTCCTTTTCTCTATGCTACAAACCCATAAGTCCATCCTCCCTATTCTATTTTCTATTCTTAAAACTCTTATTTCTAAAATCCGACGGAAGCAGAGTTAATCCGACTTCCGATTCGCTTCTTCTTAAACAAATTCCACCTTTTCTTAAATACATACATACCAAACCCTCACATCTTGAATATTAAAAATTAAAAAAACATCATGAAAAAGTTTCATAGAAAAATATTTCATATTGCATTTTTTATCGTACTTTTTCAGTAAAATACCATGTAGTTTAGTTTCGATATTAAAATAGCATAATTCCTTGCTATACCTTTAGATAGATCACGAGGTAATGACCTACCTCTTCACAACACTCATATGAAATATAGCACGATGCCTTTCGGAAACATAGAATACGGGAATACAAATTTACAATTAAATACCTTTAACTTATAAAAACCATTTTCTACAAGATTACGTATTTTTAAACAAATCTTTGCAAAGCGCCGCTATAACTCATTTGGGGAACCCGTTCGGGATGGTGCGGATTATCGCACATCCTCAGGCTTAGTAGTGCGAGATGCAGACCTCCGTAAGGAGCATTCGGTCTCGAAAGATTTAAAATACAAATATCTTATGAAAATTAGATTTCTAGAAAATAATAAATTAAAATTATTTTTTATAAATATAAATATATATATATGTATGTATGTATGTATCATCAAAATATCTAATTTTTGATATAATATAAATATTCCAACTTTTATAAATCAAAAGAATCACTTTAAATGAAAATATCATGCAATTCCATATAAGTTCAATACATTACAATTAAATACCATATATTATGAAAAATAGGTTTTATTTACTAGAAATGTCACAATGATAAATATACATCAGCGAAAACTCCAAAGACGATAATAAAATACTTGAGGTGTATTTTGAAAACTATAAAAAAATTATTTTAACAAAAAATCCCCTCAAGTTCTATAAATTACAATAAGAACCTTAGTAAATATAGGTTTAAGCGGGACCAGTCTCTTGAGCCTCAGGGAGCCGGAGATATGGGTGCTTGCCTATTTAAGGTAGACAACTTAATAAACGGTGTTATCTGTAAGTCAACAGTAGCGCCCAGGCCGTCAATCTGAGGCCAAATGCGAAACAAAAACTATTACTAAACCGGCACTAACGCAGAATTTTACCCGGATCGTGCAATCAACGCTAAACTAGCTAACAACAAAGATGATAGAAAGGCTATACCGATCGATCCGTGTCCTTCGGTCTATAGCCACCAGCCTCAGCTTCTCGCGGCATCTCCGATCTCGCTCGATCTCCGGTTTCCTCGTCGAAAAGGGCACCACATCAAGAAGTCTTTTTACGGGCTCCCGCTTCAAACCGAAGCAACTCGAACATGAAATTTGCTAGCCGACATGTCCAAGGTGAAGTAGAGAATGTGTGTGATAATTTTGTCTCAAGCATCCATTGATTCTCAACACATGAGATGGTATGGATGGAGGTTGAAGAAGATGCCATTAATGGAGATTGAGAGCTCAAGAAGAAAGAGGAAGAAGAAGAGCTTTCTTTTGTGTGTGATAAAAATGAGAGAAAGCACTAGAATGAAATCTCAAGAGCCCACCCCACACTTGTGGCTGCCCCCCTCTCTCTCCATCTCAATCTCACACAAATAAATCAATAAACAAGTGGCATGGCACAAAAACTAATACCATGAGTTATCACCCATGCACATGCCACAATTAATGCTCCTCATGATGACTTGAGCTCATAATTACCACTAATAAACATTAATCCAAATGTTTATGACAATAAATAGAATGGCATCTTCTAAAGTAAACTCGTGACGGATCACAAGGATACCCCTCATCTATATATACAAACTTGCATCCGTATTCCGACTGAATGCGAATGCAATGAGACTAAGTAATCCAACAAATCTAATACTAGGATCCGGCGTAAACCAAAGCCCACTAGTATGATCCGTCCGATCATGATCCGTGCACAAGTGCACGTATATGATCGAGCCCTGCCATAAAACAATGTTTCGCTCGAACTTAGGAAAACATTCTGTAGGGCACTCTAAAGACTCGTCAATACGCTGGCAGTGGATTTAACCACAAGCACGTCAGTGGTACTAGATGTACTTAACGGGCGCCTAGGTATTGACCAAAAAGGAAGCCGATGAATGAACTCATCCTGAAACCCTACTGAGCCTGTCAGTGACAATATCCGTACAGTCCGGTCCGTTCGTCTGTGAGTATCGCATATCGGGCCTAGGGGGTGGTAAACGTCAGACCCCCAAAAGCGGTATAAGTTGTGTCGGAGTGTAGCCCAGAACACCCTGAGATACTACTGGAATACCTACCAGTGAATCTCACTTGCCTTGGCCAAGGACTTCGTGTAATGGCTCTCCTAGACACAGCGCGATCTCAACCCCAATACCGGGAGAGATGAATCCCCTGCCGATTCGCTCACTGCCTCCATGTGGCTCGGGACTGTACCCAACTAAAACCTGTTTGCACGACTCCTTTGAGCCATGGTTGGGTAGTAATCAAAGTACAGTGGGAACTCACACGAGATAAATGACGATCTCAGGTCGATGGACTAACCTGTACACATGTCACCAGGGAATTGCTATCTGACGACAGGTATAATACCAACTAGCATGTTTCCGGCGAGTCCTGTTCAGTGTACTCATAACCCAATGAGCATCTGTATACGTCTTAGGTGATCCAACTGACACCAATGGCTTGTGAAACCGGCCATCGCCCCTCGTCGAGGTCTCGATTGTATACACTAGTCTACTCATGGTGTATCGATGCCCAGTCTTGAAACACCCACGACTATGGACACTTTAAGGATGTGCTTATAGACTACCCAACTCTTACGTATATGATCGCCATCATACTGCTGGTAGTCAAGCAAGAATCCTAAGGGCTCTATCAACGTATAATAGTGATCTGTAATGTCACCTAAAGCATGTACACGATGATAAAGACAAACCAGATAACATACTATCATCTCGAGTAAGACCGTCCTATCTGCATAGGTCCTCCCTTAATCATTGCAATCATGTGCCTGCGATCCAATAATTGACTTTGAGGGCACTATATCCAACAATCTCCCACTTGCACTTAAGGATGATTATTGCGATGTCGCATACTCACAGCCCGTGTGATACCGAACACCCAACTCCTCTACTAATCAGTTTCACAAAGCTCATTTGCGAAACTATTGCGTTCGAGAAATAACCTCAGTGAGTGGATCCGCCCTGATGTTTATTTCGATGTCTCTCTTAATCTCAAGTTCGCGGAGAAAACCATCTTCCGAAATGAGCAATATCTGTCTTAGAATATGTCTGGATATCTGATGGGACCTAGTTAACAAATGAACTCTAAATCCAAACTTCTTAGACTATATCGTCAACTGAACTTAATCAGTATCCTGCACCATGCCTCCCTCAGTATCCTCTTGGACCACCTGTCCAAACTACTGCCCCTTGTCAGAGGGAAAACTATAACTCTGACAGTCACTCTGTCAGCCAGGTCACCTTGGAAGCCTGGAATGATAACCGTCTCCCGAAGGAGGCTGTCGTTATCAAATTCCTAAAACATCAACTTATGTTATAAAACTGCTTCCGAACGTTTCTCCATGATTGGATTAATATCAACTTATTGCAGCTAGTGCAAAAACAACATCTGGTATGGTACTTGACATCTCATGATTGACTCAATTGCCTAAACAAGTGATATGCCAATCATGCACATCCCTCTCCCCTTTAGTCTGTAAGACACCTTTAGAGAGGGTGACTCCATCACCTGCAGGTACACCACCATGCTAGGATTCGTCCATTCTAAAACACCTTTAGAATGCTGTCTAAGTACCGAGATTGGGAAACTTTCCAAATCTATATCTAAAACTATAGAGCTAGTAAACAGAATGCCTGATATTATATCCATATCCTGTGTGAAGAAACCATTGTGTGACAACCACAGTATAACCGATCTTAGTATTGGAATATCACTTTCTAATATGTGTATGTCATCCAAATACCAGGAAATACCACCTTACTACCTTCTTAACAGATCCATCCCCTATTCTGATGAAGTCAAAAACCTGTGACTATCACATAAAAAATAGATGATCTATCCCCGCTATATCTGCTTTAGTCTATAAATAGACACAAGCTACTTGTCAACTATGCTTCCGCTGCTCCCACTGACCACAACAACCCTCTGGCAGAGTCATATACACGTACACTTCTAAAGCTAGTTTAGAACAACTCTATACTCATCCTCCTGCCAGGCCTCATAGTCTGGAACAGCAGTAATGGCAAGTCTGGATAAACAAGAACCTCCCTGTCACCGTCCTTAAGGATACCGGAGTACCTCTCGGGCGCCTGAGGTTACCTACTATATCTGCGGAGTAGCTAATGGAATTTCAAACCTTGTTGAATCTTTAGGTCCTATTAAATTTTCAGTAATCATTTGCGGTTCTGGAATCACTTCCAGTTCTACCATACTCCCACTACTGTTTTCTGAAAAAGTCCATTTTACTTAAACTGTGGCGAGTCAAGAACAATATCACTGTTGATCTTCAAGATGGTAGAAAATCAACCCTCGTCATAGCCCGGGTTAACCCACAAACTGCCATTACAGAAACGTGCCTTGAGTTATCCAGTGTCTGGTTTTAAGCATAAGCCGGATAACTCCATATATCTTAACATTGTTAAGATATTAACTGTTCTATATCCAATATAGAAATAGAGGCACCGATTTAATTGGAACCAGATTCAAATCATGCAGCTATCTCCAGTGCATGTCAACTAAATAGAGAGAGGCCGATCAGCATTACTCAACTTAGGAGTGCATCCAATTATGAGTAACCTGAAAGTTTCTCAAAACCATTACTATCAACTGAATACCTCATACAAGTATCTACATCTTCGATCATCTTGAAGAATCACGATAATTGCAATACGTGGTTCTTTACTTTATTCTTGTACCTATAACTTCTCAAAACTTAGACCTTGTATTTCTACGAAACACTTGTCTAAAACTTAAGAAGTCATAAATAAATAGAATATAGTACGAGGACCAACCCCTCTGTCCTAATGGACACTGGACAATATACAATACTCTGTATAAGTCCCGTGAGTTGAATAACTCAAAACCTGTGCGTCATATGTTGAAAACTGTACTATGGTTATGAAGAATTACACCGCTGTTCAATACTCCTTACCTAAGAATCAACTGATATAGGCAAATGTCATAGACATAATTTCAAAAAGTTATATCTCACTTTATAAAATAAACGTACAGATATAACAGTTTGAAATTGGTTCATAACAACGGATATTCAAAACCAAATATTTGCCTTCCGGCAAAAACCCAGGCGATTTCCTCAAATATCACCAATTACAACGAATCCCGATATAATGAGGATGATCACCTAATTCCCAACAACTTACTCCCACTCATCATCTGTAAAACCATACAGATGTGAGAATCAAACCTGGTAAATACATAACCTAGAGTAAGGATCTAATTGGGAAATCAATTTTCCTTTAACAATACATAGTGAAACTGAAACATGAAAATGTTTCGTAGGGCTTTCCAGGTATTCCTAGTAATGCCTCTTCCATTATCAGATTCACGGCCGCAACCGTATATTTCTTTGCCATCTCTCCAAATCCCTTTATATGTCTTTACTCATTACCTTCTGTACACCTCCTTAGGTTAAATGGTTTTCTTCCTTTCCTATCGTTCGGCACCAGCCTATGGTTTGGAAGAAGACTATCCAATAAGAGTAATAGGTGTACTCTCCTAATCCTAGGAGTACTCACAACCTGAGAAAAGGTAAAGATAAAAGACAACTGAATAAACCTTATTCCTATTTCTCCTGAACCAGAATCCATCCTCGAACTTGAACAAGTTCCTTCGAGTTCGTATATAACCATACGATGGATTTATCCAATGGAATTGGATGTTCGTAGTGATACGGAGTGTTCTGGAGAAATACAAAGGTGAAATAAGAGTGGCGATAAGATACTTGGTTTTGTCGTGAATGATAGCAGTCGCAGTTTACTTTGCCCTCTTTCTAATCCTTTTATTTGTCTTTACTTATTACCTTCTGTACACCACACTTAGGCTAAATGGTTTTCTTCATTCCCTACCTTTCGGCACCTGCCTATGGTTTGGAATAAGACTATCTAATAAGCGGAATAGGTGCACTCTCTCCTAATCCTAGGAGCCCTCACAACCTGAGAGAAGGTAAAAGGAAAAGACAACTGAATAGTCCTATTCAATCTCTCCTGAACCAGAATCCATCCTCGAATCTAGAACAAGTTCCATCGAGTTCGTATATAACCATACGAAGGATTTATCCAATGGAAGTGGATGTTCGTAGTGATACGGTGTTAGTTATATATATGCCCTAGAGGCCATTGTTGTACATATAATGTATATTATAGTGGATGCTTGGATATATATATAGAGGACTTTCTTGCTCGTCATGATAGTATGCTATTTGGTTTTACTTTGTCTTAACATGTTGACTTGTATTAGTTTACTGTCTTGCTCTCACGTGTTGATAAAGCCCTTAGGATATGTGCTCGACTACTAGGACTATGATGAGATCATACTAGTAGGGCCACGGTAGTCGATGAGTACATCCTATAACTGTTCATAGTCGAGGGTGTATCGAGACATGGCATCGATACACCAGAGTAGACTAGCGTATACGCATCTTGACCCATATGATGGGCGACGGATGATCCCATATCCATCGGTGTTTGACAACAAGGATGGTGTATGGGTGCTCAGTAGAAACTGGGTACATTGGACGGACTCGCCGAGAACTCCCAGATGGTATTATACCTCACGTCAGATGGCAGTTCTCCGGTGACACTGGTACACGGTAGTCTGTAGACCCGAGATCGTCATAGTGACTTGTGTGATTCCCATTGTGCTTTGATTTCCATCATACCACGTCCAAGAGGGCATGCAAAACGGTGGCTTTCGAGTACAGTCCCGAATCACATGGAGGCAATGAGCGATAGGAGGGGTTTCGTCTCTCCCGGTATAGGGAGTTGATGTTGTGCTGTGTTTGATTGGCTGTAACTGGAAGTCCCTGACCACGGCGGATATTGAGTACTACTGGTAAGTGTTATCAGTAGATTCTCGACCTGTTATGAGCCTCACATCGATACGACTTATCGGTTACTGGGGTTTGACGTTTACCACCCCTAGACTAGATATGCAACATATCAGACGAAGAGACCGGACAGTACGGGAGTGTTACTGATTGGATTCATAGGAGAATGTACAGGCTTGCTTGTTGATCTTTTGATCGTTCAATACCTGGGTGGCTGTTACGTTTAGCTGACCGCTTGAAGCTTGTGGGTGTTTGATATGATCATCACCTACTGCCGGCGTATTGATGATTCTTTAGAGTCCTACACAGAGGTTTCTTGACTCTGGAAAAACGGAGTAGGAGCATATATGTGATATGTATGAGACCGAGAATAATGCGATATGAGATACCGTATTTTATTCTCACGATATTTGATATCAGCCGGCTCATCGGATCATATGTTGATTCGATAAATCGGTACATGATATATTAGTCGGTTATATGCGATATAGCCGGATTGTCGGATGAAGTGCTGATTCGATAATTTAATGTATAATTATATATGTGATATATTACATTACATTATCTAATATTAGCTCGCTTCATTATTTCATTTTCTCACCGGATAATACATTGATATATATGCGATATATGTTAATTGTATTATTTTCTTTTGTTACAAAAATATGTTATATATGTGATATATAATATTGTAATAAGTTATGATTACAAATGCAACATGATTAGTAGAGATTAAACATGGTTAAGGGTTGATTTTGGTTTATCTTTTCTAGAAACTTATAGAAGCTTTTCTTTTGTTTTGAGCAAAGATATTATGTGTTGATATTTTGGAAATATTTTCCTAACCCAACCGACACCTTTTAACCCTAGTTAAATCTCTATAATGGTTAATTCTTTCTTGACTTAACCATGGTTGCAATTGTAATGATAATAACAATTCATTGTTCATCACAAAAGGATTGATCATTCTTCTTCTTCTTCTTTGAGCTCTTGAAAAGCTTTCTAGGTTTTTCTTTTGTGATGGATTAGTGTGAGATTATGAAAACAAAAGAGAGCTAAATTCCTACTTCATCATCCTCATCTAATCTAGCCAATTAAATTAGGGTGTTCACTTCATTAATACTTGATTAGTGAGTGAGAGCTTGAGTTAAAGAAATTTCATGGTAGATCATCTTAGAAGAGGAAGACTTCAAGCAAGTATGGATCATTCGGGTTGTGGAGCTTCTCTTGAGTCCGGGAGATCATGGATCGCGGCGAAGGGACTACTACTCGGAGCTTACGAAGCGAAGGAGCGGACTACAAAGGTTTTAATCCCCCTCTCTTAGTTGTAAAGATGTTTACTTGCATGTTTAACCCTAATTATCTAGCAAAGATCTTCGATTTAGGTTGTTCGGCACGTCTAAATTTTAAATCGGGCATGGTTGATGCCTTATATACCCTTTTGACAGTGCCTAGTAACCCTATATACGGGGTGTTCTGGAGAAATGCAAAGGGTAAAAGAAGGAGTGGCAATGATGTATGCAACTCAGACAATCCAAAAGCCAGTGTTTTAAGAAAGTTCGGTTAACTTGGTCACTGAGTCATAGTCTAGGGTCTGGTCATGGTCGCTGCCAAAGAGAGAGAGAAAAGAAACACTCTGCGTGCACTCTAACCTAGGTAAGAATGGTTAATCATTTTATCTAATCAGGATGTCTCCCACAGTAACCTCAAATTCTCCTCCAAACCTGAAAGAAGAATTAGTTAGGATCACCCAAGGAGTAAACCAACTCATCAGTGGGAATTGGGATCCAATTATCATCGCATGATAACGTGATGGAATCCACTCCCGTTATCACACTCCAGAAGGTATGCGCATGCCTGGCAAGTTTCAATTTCTTTAGAAACTCCCGATGTGTTTTTTACCCCATGCTCTTATGACCTTGACGAAAGTCAACAAATCATTAGCCACAAGTCAAGTTCTACCCGTTATTGTCCAGGTTAATTTGAACCCTTCCTTACTCGCCCTTGACAAAAGTCAACAAGGATATACGAATGTCCCAAACCAACGCATCTATCTATGCAACAGAAAAGTAACAATAGCTACCATACATTATGCCATGACGAAGGCCAACTAACATAGCATGAATACTAAGTGCTACCCGTCTGAAATGACGGAGGGCTACGAATGGTTTTTGGTAAAAAACCTTTAACGTAATGAACATGATATCGTTGAAGGAACCGGATAGATTTTTACAAAAATATAGTGGCGAAAACCTTTGCTAAAGAGGTCACTCCCGGTGAAGGGATCTCGGCTCTTTTCCCGTAGAATGAGGTGCAGGATATTCCAAACTGAATACCGTGATGCAAAGCAAAAAGTAATCGACTATAGTGAAGTTATTACCCTGAAATAAACTTCTGCCCCAGGGGTCACTCCCGATGAAGGGATCTTGGCCCTTGCCTCGTCGAACGAGGTGCTGGATATTCCAAACTGAATACCGCTGTGCAAAACAAAAGAGAACATCCTTGTAATAACAGCTTTTTGAAATTTGTTCCAACAACTTCGAATAGCTTTGTTTTCCTTGCATTGATACGAATCAACGCAATCCAATCAATTAATCACACTAGAAAAGAACGAAAATAAAATGTATGTATATGCCATTCGCATTCGCCACTGGGTCCCGTCATCACCCGTTAGGTTACTTAACTAACGACAGAGCGGGGAATGGACTAGCGCGGGTGTAAAACATATACAACATCTATTAGTATATATATCAATATACAATAATCGCTCCAGGCATGATAAATGCAACATCACAGAAATGTAATAAGCATCACAGAACAATACAGTTATCTGGGAGGCCCGGGTTTCCTTTGAGCCGCAACTGAAACCCGACGTTCCCTGGTCATGTGGATAGCCCGTGCATTGAAACCTAGACCCTTACGAGTGCGGCAGGTTACCCGCAAAAACCTGAAGCGAGGCAGCCCCCTTCAGCAAAGAGAATGGACCACCCAGCACTTCACGGAATCCGGTAACTTGAGCACCCCTCCTTGAGTCAACCTGTACCCCCAGCTAGTGCGGCGAATAGCCCGCCAATTCTAGAGTGAAGCCCCCTCCGTCTCCAAGCCATGAGATGCGGGCCCGTTGCTCTCTAGAACACGGCAATCCGTGCACTCCACCACAGGGTAATCCTAGTACAGAAAAGAAAATATGTATAACGGGTACATCGACCTCAACCCGGTCGTGCCCCAAAAGAATAATATACAAACAGGAAGTGACGGCAGTCCACATGTCGGGCGCTCGCTCTGCGATATCAAATGTACAAATGAAACTAAACTGTACTACCATTGCACGCAAGCTATCCAACACAAAAAATCCGCAACATCACAGTACAACACAGAACATCAATGTGAATGTCACGTTCGCAAACCCGTTTAAAAGAGCTATAGCAATTAGACAAGATTTACCGCTCGAATGACATTCACGTTCGCAGATATAATGTAAGCACTGTGAACTAACGTATTTAAAATTTCGATCGGCTAAATTTCCCGAAGTGGGCCCTAAATACAAATCCAGTACTCAAACAAATCTGGGCCCAAACAAAATATTCCAGAAACCACAATTCTACATGAAAGACACCCAGAAGAAAAATGGTAAACAGTGTCAACCATACCGCCGCGCAACCGTGGCAAACATGGTGGTTTGGCCACGGTTCCGCGGTCTGTTGGTAAGATCGTTCTCCTAAATTTCTTCCAGAGTCTTAAAAAAGCCTGCACAATTTTCTGACATGACCAAAATAATATTTAGACCAGTTTAAAAATTCGGCAGAAACTTGAAATTTGGAATTACGGTTTTGGAAATTTCGTTCGATCGATATTTTAAACATGTTAGAACAAGATAGTATGAGTTAATGGCGTGGATCTAATACCATGTAAGTCTACGGTAGCGCCCCGGCCGTCAATCCGAGGCCAAACGCGGAACAAAAACTTTTACTAAATCGGCGCTAACGCAGACTTTTACCCAGATCGTGCCATTAACCCTAAACTAGCTAACTACAAAGATGATAGAAAGGCTATACTGATCGATCCGTGTCCTTCGATATTTAGCCACCATCCCTAGCTCCTCGTGGCATCTCCGATCTCTCTCGATCTCCGGTTTCCTCGTCGAAAAGGGTACCACATCAAGAAGTCTTTTTACGGGCTCCTGCTTCAAACCTAAGCAACTCGGACATGAAGTTTGCTAGCCGACATGTCCAAGGTGAAGTATAGATTGTGGGTTATAACTTTGTCTCAAGTATCCATTAATTCTCAACATATGAGATGGTATGGATGGAGGTTGAAGAAGATGCCATTAATAGAGATTGTGAGCTCAAGAAGAAAGAGGAAGAAGAAGAGCTTTCTTTTGTGTGTGATAAAAATGAGAGAGAGCACTAAAATGAAATCTCAAGAGCCTACCCCACACTTATGGCTGCCCCCTCTCTCTCTCCATCTCAATCTCACACAAATAAATCAATAAACAAGTAGCATGGCACAAAAAATAATACCATGAATCATCACCCATGCACATACCACAATTAATGCTCCTCATGATGACTTGAGCTCATAATTACCACTAATAAACATTAATCCAAATGTTTATGACAATAAATAGAATGGCATCTTCTAAAGTAAACTCGTGACGGATCACAAAGATACCCCTCATCTGTATATATATACCTGCATCTGTATTCCGACTGAATGCGAATATAATGAGACTAAAGTAATCCAACAAATCTAATACTAGGATGCGGGTATGATCCGTCCGATTATGATCCGTAAAAAGACTTCTTGATCATAATCCACTAGTATGATCACGGACCAAGGCCCACTAGTATGATCCGTCCGATTATGATCCGTGCACAAGTGCATGTATATGATCGAGCCCTGCCATAAAATCATACGGCCTCTACAACGTTTCGCCCGAACTTGGGAAAACTTTCTATAGGGGACTCTAAAGACTCGTCAATACGCTGGCAGTGGGTTTAACCACAAGTATGTCAGTGGTACTAGCTGTACGTAACGGGCGCCCAGGTATTGACCAAAAGGAAGGCCGATTAGTGAACTCATCCTGAAACCCTACTGAGCTTGTCAGTGTCAATATCCGTACAGTCCGGTCCGTTCGTCTATGAGTATCGCATATCGGGCCTAGGGGGCTTGTAAACGTCAGACCCCAAAAGCGGTATAAATCGTGTCGGGGTGTAGCCCAGAACACCCTGAGATACTACTGGAATACCTACCAGTAAATATCACTTGCTTTGGCCAAGGACTTCATGTAATATCTCTCCTAGACACAGCGCGATCTCACCCCCAATACCGGGAGAAACGAATCCCCTGCCGATTCGCTCACTGCCTCTATGTGGCTCGGGACTGTACCCAACTAAAACCTGTTTGCACGACTCCTTTGAGCCGTGGTAGGGTAGTAATCAAAGTACAAGGGGAACTCAAACGAGATAAATGATGATATCAGGTCGATGGACTAACCTGTACACAAGTCACCAGGGAACTGCTATCTGACGACAGGTATAATACCAACTAGCATGTTCCCGGCGAGTCCTATCCAGTGTACTCATAACCCAATGAGCACCTGTATACGTCTTAGGTGATCCAACAGACACCAATGGCTTGTGAGACCGGCCATCGCCCCTCGTCGGGGTCTCGATCGTATACATTAGTCTACTCATGGAGTATCAAAGCCCAGTCTCGAAACTCCCATGACTAAGGACACTTTAAGGATGTGCTTATAGACTACCCAACTCTTACATATATGATCGCCATCATACTGCTGGTAGTCAAGCAAGAATCCTAAGGGCTCTATCAACGTGTAATAGTGATCTGTAATATCACCTAAAGCATGTACACGATGAAAAACACAAACCAGATATCATACTATCATCTCGAGTAAGACTGTCCTACCGGCATATGTCCTCCCCCAATCATTGCAATCATGTGCCTGCGATCCAATAATTGACTTTGAAGGCACTATATCCAACATTATCAACACTGTAATTGTCTTTGAAAAAGACACAAATCCTGCCGCCCATGTACAGCGGTTACCGATAACACCAAAACCTAATTCAGGACTTCAATTTCTTTTCTAAATTGTTCTGACTTAGACTGTGTCTCATTATAAATAATCTGAATTGAATATGATTCAAGTATAAACTACAATTCAATATGAATCTATGAATCCATATAATCAATCTGTTCAATGTATTCAATCTGTATTGACTGAACCGAACCATGGATATACTTTCATTTACTTAATTCTCCTGTTAGATCCATTTACTGATATCATGGTTATGGCAAGTCATCCATCTATACAATCTATAATACAATACAATACAATACAATACCATCAGTACAATTAATACAATAAATACACGAGGTGTTGGGGTAGTTCATTCGTGAATCCAACAGAATCTCAAGAGTCCCCCTAGATCATGAATCCATGTCTACTAACACAAGCAAACTATCATGAGGGCCCGTGTTTCAATACTCCTGGATTACAGCCTGTTGAGTTTATAATACTTCAATACTAGGTTGAAGTCCCATTACTAACATTTGATTCAGGCCCGTGGTTCCCTACCCCTGGATTACAGCCTGTTGGGTTCGAGAACACTCTTGAGATTGGTTGACATTCAATCTTGAACTTACGTTAACAACAACATTAACATTAAATACAACAGTATAAAAATATAATACAACTTTAAAAGTTACACTATCTCTCTCTTTCTCTGTCTATTCTATTTCTCCCCATCATTGGGACTTACCGAGCGATTGTTTCCTGGCGACATTCCTTCTCTTTCTTCTTTGGAATGTTGTCAGGTGAAGCGGACCTTCAGGAGATCGAGCCCACCAGCGAGGATTTTGGATCAGCTAGCTTTCGACCCAGAGCTTTAGATTCTTGTACACATTTCATTTCAGTACTTTTCATTTCTGTTATGCCACTGTTTAGGCATTGCTTTTCATTCCATGTATTTACTTTTCCATATACAGTAAAAGAATGTTAATAAATAAAGTTATTGTTCATTACATTTTTCTCTTGTGTCTATTTCTTTTATATTGCTTAGTTACGCTTAGCGTGTTTACTTCTGAGTAAATACGTAGCGGCCTCATCGCGTTCCTACCCGTACACTGGGAAGCGGGGCGTGACAGGTTTTGTTGGCAGCCCATGCAGGTCAAAACTGTATGGAACACTACCATGCAGTTCAGTTCTGCGTGGAAAACCTAAGCAATATAACTCAAGAACAAGCAACTTAAAACATTCTTTACAATTCATGTTCCTTGAATCTTACAATTTCATATACCTTGAATCTGTCCTAACCTAAACTTTTCATTAAGGTTATGGACTCCCCAAACAACACCAGCACCAACTACAAGAACACTCTACCTCCCCTACCGATCACACATGCCGTCCCTGCTCCGATCAACGAGCAGAAGGTTCTGCTTGAGGCAATCCGCGGCCTCCTAGAAGGACAACAGCAGCAGACTGCTCTTTTAATGAACCGTCCCGAGGCAGAATCACCTGGGGTGAAGCAATTCAGGGCTTTACACCCTAAATAGTTTGGAGGAAAAGAGAGCCCTCTAGAAGCTGAGGAATAGGCTCAGAGCATCGAAGACGATCTGGCAGCGGCACAAGTGCTAGAAATAGCTTGGGTCCGTGTTGCAAAACTAGAGCTCACGGACAATGCAAAAGTTTGGTGGAAGGTGAAAGAAAACCGTCTTGATCAACCCATCGAATGGAAGACTTTCTGAGACATGTTCGATGCAAAGTACTTCCCTGAGACTGCCAGGTTCGACATGGAACATCAGTTCATCCATTTGCAACAAGGTTCAATGTGGGCCAAGTCAGTAGATGAATATGACGCTGAGTTCACCATGCTCAGTCGGTAAGATATGTCTCAATGTTCGATTTTATATCACATACTACGCAGCTAACACAAGACCGTAACAGGTTTACGGCCCATCTCATACCGATTGCTGAGATCAGAGCTAGAAGATTTCAGCAAGGGTTGGACCTGGAAATCCAAGCTGCATTATCTATAGAGGATTTCCCAACCCATGATATGGCTTTGAAAGCTACCCGAAGATATGAGGCGGTGGTGAAGAAGAAGGGCAGACCTCAATCTGCCAGCGTGAAGTGCCCGGCCAACCAGATGGCAGGAGGAGCCTTATCAGGACCACCATTTGTACCAAGGAGACCGGGAATACCAATCGACAGGCCCAGCCCAGCCTTTTGTACTTACTGCAAGAGAGTTGGACATCTGATGGAAGATTGCCGACGAGCAAACGGTCTTTGCCTGATCTGTGGATCATCCTCACATACCATAGGAATTTGCCCACACAACCGAACTGACCCTAATTCCGCAGCTAGACCAGCTATCCAAGCTCCACCTACTCGGTTAGCTCTTCCTGCATCACCTCCACATAGACCACCTTTACCTCGACAACCAGCGATGTACCAGCATGCACGAAGAAATGTGCCAAGATGCTAGGCTACACTTTGGGGGCCGTAGAAGCTGAGCCGGTTGGCCAAGGTAACCCTAGTAATTCTCTTTAACCTTCTCAAACTTTTGCATCACTTGGTAATTATTCATACACTACCAATAATTCTATCACCAAACTTTTCTTGAATCTGTTATAATTTTCTTTTACAAATTTCGAAGACGAAATTTTTATAAGAAGATAGAATGTAACAACCCTAAACTTTTTGTACGATTTTTTTTTCAAAAATACAGAAAGGGGTACTTTTGCCTGAGCATAAGTTATAAATTTGCTTAGCTTTTTAATAGCAAGAAGGAGCTTGTAGCTCATTGGTAAGACCTTGCACTGCTGAACCAAAACACCAGAGTTCAAATCCCATTAGCCACATTATTTTTTTAATTAATTTTCTTTTAGCCCAAGAGCCTACACGTGCATAACTCGTAAAAACAAAAGGTCACACTAAAAACAAACGACCCCACTATGTTAACCAAGAGACGAGGGACACGTGGCATCAAGGGGGGTCCGACTCGGCCGACTCGGCCCGCCTCCGCCGGCCGATTCACCCCTAAATCCGATTTGGTCTTCATGAGTTCCGTGCCTTTTGGTCTTCTGGTAACCCCTGTATATTTTATTTCTCCTGCACAGTAACAGAGAAATTAAAAACTCCATTAAACCATTTTTTAATACAATTTTCAATACAACCTTTCATCTACCCTTAAACCCTAGATTATCCTATAAATACCACTCCAATTCACACCTCCTCACTAACAAACTCTGTCCAAACTCTCAAGAAAAATCCCAAGAACTTTCGTGTACAAGTGGAGTTAGCGAAGGGCGAAGCTCCGGTGAATTTCCGACGACGACCCTAGGAGCTCCCGGCGACGAAACGAGGCACCGGCACCTCCTACCACTCCTTTTTCCTCTTCTCTAAGCTACAAACCCATAAGTCCCTCCTCCCTCTTCTCTTTTCTATTCTTAAAACTCGTATTTCTAAAACCCAACGGAAGCGGAGTTAATCCGACTTCCAATTCGGTTCTTCTTAAAAAGATTCCACCTTTTCTTAAATACAAACATACCAAACCCTCACATCTTGAATATTAAACATTAACAAAACATCATGAATAAGTTTCATTGCAAAATATTTCATATTGTAATTTATATCGCACTTTTTCAGTAAAATACCATGTAGTTTAGTTTCGACATTAAAACATCATATTTCCTTGCTATACCTTTAGATATATCACAAGGTAATGACCTACCTTTTCACAACACTTATATGTAATATAGCACGATACCTTTCGGGAACATAGAATATGGGAATACGAATTAACAATTAAATACCTTTAACTTATAAAAACCATTTTCTACAAGATTACGTATTTTTAAACAAATCTTTGCAAAGCGCCCCTACAACCCATTTGGGGAACCCGTTCGGGATGGTGCGGATTATCGCACATCCTCGGGCTTAATAGTGCGAGATGCAGACCTCCGCAAGGAGCATTCGGTCTCGAAAGATTTAAAATACAAATATCTTAAGAAAATGAGAATTTTAGAAAATAATAAATTCAAATTATTTTATATAAATATATATATATATATGTATCATCAAAATATCTAATTTTTGATATAATATAAATATTCCAACTTTTTTAAATCAAATGAATCACTTACATGAAAATACCATGCAATTCCATACAAGTTCAATACTTTACAATTAAATACCATATATTATGAAAAATATGTTTTATTCACTAGAAATGTCACAATGATAAATATACATCAGCAAAAACTTCAAAGACGATAATAAAATACATGAGGTGTATTTTGAAAACTATAGAAAATTATTTTTACATAAAACCTCCTCAAGTTCTATAAATTATAATAAGGACCCTATTAAATATAGGTTTAAGCGGGACCGGTCTCTTGAGCCTCAGGGAGACGGAGATATGCGTGCTTACCTATTTAAGATAGATAACTTAATAAACAGTGTTATCAACACGGTAATCGTCTTTGAAAAAGACACAAATCCTGCCACCCATGTGCAGCGGTTACCGATAACACCAAAACCTAATTCAGAACTTAAATTTCTTTTCTAAATTGTTCAGACACAGACTGAGTCTCATTATAAATAATCTGACTTGAATATGATTCAAGTATAAACTACAATTCAATATGAATCCATGAATCCATATAATCAATCTATTCAATATATTCAATCTGTATTGACTGAACTGAACCATGGATATACTTCCATTTACATGATTCTCCAGTTACATCCATTTACTGATATCATGGTTTCGGCAAGTCATCCATCTATACAATCTATAATACAATACAATACAATACCATCAGTTTAATCATTACTATCAATACAATAAATACACAGGGTATTGGGGTAGTTCATTCGTGAATCCAACAGAATCTCAAGAGTCCTCCTAGATCATGAATCCATGTCTAATAACACAAGCAAGCTATCATGAGGGCACGTGTTTCCATGCTCCTAGATTACAGCCTGTTGAGTTTGGAATACTTCAACACTAGGTTGAAGTCCCGTTACTAACATTTGGTTCGGGCCCGTAGTTCCCTACCCCTGGATTACAGCCTGTTGGGTTCGAGAACACTCTTGAGATTGGTTGATATTCACCCTTGAACTTACATTAACAATAGAATTAACATTAAATACAACAGTATATCAATATAATACAACTTTAAAAGTCACTCTCTCTCTCTCTCTGTCTATTCTATTTCTCCCTATCTTTGGGACTTACCGAGTGATTGTTCGCTGGCGACATTCCTTCTCTTTCTTCTTTGGAATGTTGTCAGGTGAAGCGGACCTTCAGGAGATCAAGCCCACCAGCAAGGATTTGGATCAGCTGACTTTCGACCTAAAGCTTTAGATTCTTATACACATTTCATTTCAGTACTTTTCATTTCTATTATGCCACTGTTTAGGCATTGCTTTTCATTCCATGTATTTACTTTTCCATGTACTGTAAAAGAATGTTAATAAATAAAGTTGATGTTCATTACATTAGTCTCTTGTGTCTATTTCTTTTATATTGCTTAGTTACGCTTAGCGTGTTTACTTCTGAGTAAATACGTAGCGGCTTCGTCGTGTCCTCTACCCATACACTGGGAAGCGGGGCATGACACAACTCCACAATCTCCTCCATAAGCATTGGGCTCAACCAATTTTAAAAATGTTCCATTTCCAAACCGGTTGAGGTCCAATAAACAAAATCCATAAATGGAGAAGATTCTGGAGTTATTCAAACAGATTAACATCAACATTACCCTCTTAGATGCAATTCAGCAAGTTTCGTCTTACGCAAAGGTCTTGAAAGACTTGTGCACTAAGAAGAGGAAATCTCAGGTGCCCAAGAAAGTTTTCTTGGCTAGTAACGTGAGCGATGCTCTTACCCAAGATTTACCACAAAGGCGTAAGGACCCTGGCTGTCCTATGATTTCAATAACCATTGGGGATAAGAACATCAACCGCGCTCTTTTGGATCTTGGTGCCGGTGTTAACCTGCTTCCATATTCTGTAAATAAGCAACTAGGTGTAGGAGAACTGAAAACTACACATTGTACTCTTCAAATGGTCGACCGATCTATCACCCATCTTAGGGGTGAGCTAGAAGATGTGTTAATTAAGGTTGGGGACTTAATATTCCCCGTTGACTTTATTGTTTTAGATACACAACCTTTAGCTAACCCCCAGAATCAAATTCCGATGATACCCGGTCGCCCATTCCTTGCAACCTCAAATGCTGTGATCAATTGTCAAAATGGTATGATGAACCTATCTTTTGGCAACATTACAATTGAACTCAACATTTTTAGGTTAGGGAATCAGCCATCCGAACCAAGTTCTCATATACTAGATGTTTGTTCCATCTAAGAGATCACCCCAGAGGACTGTGAATTTAAGGAATTCTTGTTTGATCACAGTAATCTTGACGCCACTAGTGCGTTCCTCTTTGAACCTGCTGCTTCCGCTTCCAACAATAATTACGAGTGCTTCACTTTTCCAAATAATCTTGGCTTGTCACCGCCCGAGTTTGAATCTTTCGAATTTTCGGATACGTTAGTTGAACCATTCGACTCGGTCGCATACACTCACTTTGAGCCCCTAGTGGAATCTTTTGAGTTTGAGACATTTTCTCCTATCTTTTGAGTTCGCATACACTTACCTCCAACACTTGAACTCAAGCCTCTGCCGCCTCACCTCAAGTATGCTTACTTAGGTATGAACGAGACCCTACCAGTCATCATCTCGGCTTCTCTAGCTCTAGAGCAAGAGAAAGCCCTTCTCACGGTCTTGCATTCCAATTGGCAAGCATTCGGCTGGACGATAGCAGGCATCAAGGGGATTAGTCCCCTAATCGTTGAACATCACATTCATATGATGAATGATGCCAAACTAGGTAGGAATCTACAGAGGCGGTTAAATCCAGTCATGATGGAGGCTGTGAAAAAGGAGATCGTCAAATGTCTGGACAGTGGTATCATTTACCCTATCTCAGACAGCCAATGGTTCAGTCCTATACACGTTGTCCCTAAGAAGTTAGGCATTACGGTCATCACAAACGAGGCAAATGAGTTGATCCCTACTTGCACCCAGACCGGGTGGCGAGTCTGCATTGATTATCGAAAAATCAACGCCGCAACGCGAAAGGATCGCTTTCCGTTGCCATTCATTGACCAAATGCTTGAAAGATTAGCTGGACATGAGTATTACTGTTTTCTGGACGGTTACTCAGGCTACAACCAGATTCCCATCACCGAAAAAGACCAGGACAAAACCACTTTCACCTGTCCTTTCGGCACGTTCGCATGTCACCGCATGCCTTTTGGACAATGCAACCCGCTACCTTCCAGCGGTGTATGATGGGAATTTTTTCTGACATGGTTGAGAAATTTTTGGAGATATTCATAGATGATTTCTCCATCTTTGGCGATTCTTTCGACGAGTGTCTGCAACATCTTGACGCTGTCCTTACCCGATGTAAGGATAAAAATCTCACTTTAAACTGGGAAAAATGCCACTTCATGCTACGTGAAGGTATTGTCCTAGGATATATCATTTCGCAAAATGGCATTGAGGTTGACAGAGCAAATATTGAAGTCATTTCCAATCTCCCTCCTCCCAGATGCGTCAGAGATATCCGAGCTTTCCTTGGCCATGCCGGTTTTTACAGACGGTTTATCAAGGACTTTAGCAAGATTGCTAGACCCTTGACTCTTCTTCTAGCCAAGGATACCACATTCAACTTCAACTCGAGTAGTTTGACTGCTTTCGAATCACTGAAAAGCTCACTCACCTCTTCTCCTGTTCTTTCTTCACCTGACTGGACGCATCCTTTTGAGATTATGTGCGATGCATCCGACTTTGCTATCGGTGCGGTCCTAGGACAGCACATCGATAAGATGTCGCACGTAATCTACTACGCAATCCGGACCCTGAATGATGCCCAAATGAATTACACAACAACCGAGAAAGAGTTCTTGGCTGTTGTGTTTGCTTTAGAGAAATTCAGGCCCTACTTGGTCGGCTCCCCAGTCATTGCCTACACCGATCATTCATCTCTGGGACATCTTTTTGCGAAAAAGGATGCAAAATCTCGGTTAATACGTTGGATCCTCTTAATTCAAGAATTTGACCTTGTCATTAAGGACAAAAGAGGATGTGAAGACGTAGTGGCCGACCATCTTTCACGAATTCCTTCTTCGCCGATGCTTCCTCTCCCAATCAACGATGTTTTTCCTGATGAACAACTCTTGACAGTATCGTGCGAACACTGAATCGCAGATATTGTGAACTATTTGGCGACAGGACTAATACCAAACGAATGGTCGAGTCAGGACAGACTTAGATTTTTATCCCAAGTAAAGCACTTTTACTGGAACGAACCCTACCTGTTCAAGTATTGTCCAGACCAAATTATTCTTCAGTGTGTTCCTGATAATGAGTTCATGAGTGTGCTGTCGTTTTGCCACGATCAAGCGTGTGGCGGGCATTTTGGCCCAAGAAAAACAGCTGAGAAAGTCTTGCAATGTGGATTTTACTGGCCACAACTCTTCAAAGATGCCTATGATTACTGCAAGACTTGCTCCTGGTGCCAACACTTGGGCCAGATTTCCAGGAGAAACGAGATGCCGCTCCAACCAATCTTGGTTGTTGAGATTTTTGATGTTTGGGGAATTGATTTCATGGGCCCGTTTCCCAGCTCTTTTGGGAATCTGTATATTCTCTTAGCTGTTGATTATGTCTCTAAATTTGTTGAGGCAGTGCTAAGCCGGACTAACGACAACAAGGTTGTCGTTAAATTCCTGAAAGAAAACATCTTTTCCCGGTTTGGGCACCCTCGTGCTATCATTAGCGAGAATGGGACTCATTTCTGCAATAGTTCTTTCGAGCTCTTGATGCGAAAATACTCAATTAATCATAAGTTATCTTGTTGGGTTCCCTAGGGTGGCAACAAGGTTTCGGAAAGCATCTTCCATGCCAATTTTAAATTTTTGCCGTACTAAAGAACCCTAAGCTGGAATCTTAACGAGAGATTTAGACGAACAACAATGTAAACATCTTTACATCTAAGTGAATGATGAATACAACCTTTGTAGACCGGTCCTTCACTTCTAAAGCTCCGTGTAGTAGTCCCTTCGCTCCAAGTAGTGAACACCCAAACTCTAGTAAGGGTTCACATGAAGAAATGAACAAGCTTGCTCGAAGTCTTCGAGGCCAAAGAATATCTACGTCGAGGAGACTCAAGTTCATGCTACCTCTTCACTAATGGTAGATTAGTGAAGCAAACACCCTAAACTAAATGGCTAATATAGTAGAGGATGATGAAGTAGGAATTGGGCTCACTTTAGATTAATTTTTCTCACAATATTTCATCACCATTTCAAAAGCTAGAAAGCTTTCTCATGAGGAAGAAGAAGATGAAGTGGAGATGAAAATGAAACTCATGAGGTGAGAATAGCAACCATTGGTGAGTTAGTGTCATACACTAACTCATATAGAGATTAAATCATGGCTTAACAATAATGGTTAGGTTAATAAATATCTACAAGTAAAACAAAATTAGTGGACTTGGTCAATGGTTCTACAAGATTCTACAAGCTTGAACCATGTGACTAAATTCCATCTAATTTTGATTAACTTTAAATAAATAAAACCATTCATTATATCAATCATGGTGTGAGTCTCATACACCCATGAAGCATGTGGCATCAAGCATGACACAAATAAAATGTACATTAATATATATCACATATATACTCTATGCACACAAGTGAGAAAACGAAATGTTTAAGTGAGCTAATATTAGTTAATGTAATTCAATATATCAAATATATAATTATACATTAAATTTTTAAATCAACACTTGATTTAATAATCCGTCTATATCACATACAACCGGCTAATATTAAATGTAACAATCTATTGAATCAACACTTGATCACATATAACCGACCGATATCATATATAACCGACCGATATCACATATCGTGAGAATAGAATGCGGTATCAGATATGCGCATCAATCTCGGTCCCGCACATATCACATATGTGCTCCTACTTCATTTCGCATGAACCAGAAAACCTCTGTGTAGGACTCTAAAGACTCGTCAATACGCCGGCAGTAGGTGATGATCATATCGAACACCCACAAGCCGCAAGCAGTCTGTTAAACGTAACGGCCACCCGGGTATTGAGCGATCAAAAGATCAACAAGCAAGCCTGATCATACTCCTGCGAATCCAATCAGTAACACTGCCGTACAGTCTGGTCTCTTCGTTAGATATGTCGCATATCGCAGCCTAGGGGTGGTAAAATGTCAGACCGCAATAGCCTGATAAGCCATGCCGATGCAAGGTCCATAACGGTTCGAGACACTACTGATAACACTTACCAGTAAATCTCAGCAACCCTGTTCAGGGATTTCCTATTATGGCCAATCGAGTATAGCGCAACGTCAACTCCTAATACCGGGAGAAACGAATCAAAGCACCGTAGGAATCACACAAGACTCTATGAAGATCTCGGGTCGACAGACTAACCTGTACCGGTGTCACCAGAGAACTGCTATCTGACGATAGGTATAACACCATCTAGGAGTTCTCGGCGAGTCCATTCAGTGTACCCAGTCTCCACTGAGCACCCGTATACCTTCGCTGATGTCAAACACCAATGGATGTGGGATCATCCATCGCCCATCATATGGGTCAAGACGCGCATGCGCTAATCTACTCTGGAGTATCGATGCCCTATCTCGATACTCCCACGACTAGGAACAATTGAAGGATGTACTTACCGACTACCATTGCGCTACTAGTATGATCTGCATCATAATCCTGGTAGTCAAGTATTCATCTTAAGGGCTTTATCAATATGTAATAGAGAGACAATAATATGTTAAGATAAAGTGCAACCAGATAGAATACTATCATGTCGAGTAAGAAAGTCCTCCCTATATATGTCCATGAATCCACTACAATATACACCGTATGTACAGTAATGGTCTCTAGGGCATACATATAACTAACAATCTCCCACTTGCACTAAGGCTATTTGTTGTAGTATCTCATACTCAACGTCATATAGAAGTCTCTCGAAGGTAAGGCCTTTGTGAGTGGATCCACTGTGTTATCCTTGGCGTCAACTCTCCTAACTTCGATCCCTTGGACATCAACCATCCCCCTGATCAGGTGATACTTGCCTCGGAATATGTCTGGATCGCTGATGGGACCGGCGTTTCTAGGCTAAAGCCACAACTCCATTGTAGTCACAATAACAGTTATTGGACGCTCAATGGTAGGAACCATGTTCATCTCATGAACAAGAAATGCCCAGACAGCCATTTTGGCAGCATCGTTGGTAGCGATGTATCCAGCCTTTATCGGCCAGTATGCCACGGTATCTTGCTTGGAACTCTTCCAACATACCGTCCCTCCACTAAGGGTAAAGACAATGCCTGTGACTGGCTTTCATTCGACCTTATCACTCTGGAAGCTCGAACCAAGAACATTCTTTTAGTGCTTCTCAAGTACTTAAGAATGTCCTCCACAGCTGTCCAGTGATTCTCCCAAGATCCGATTGATTCCTGATCACTAAACATAGTGAGTTAGCTCCATATGGTCTGGTACATAACATCGCACACATGATAGAGCCCACTGCCGAAGCATAGGGTATCCCTTACATGTGAGCTCACTCCAAATCAGTCTTGTGAGACATCTTTTTGGAGAGAGTGATCCATGAGTAAGTGGGCAAACCAACACTCTTAGAATCTTCCATACTAAACCCCTTTAGTATGGTGTTAATGTACCTAGATTTGGGACACTCCCAACATCACTTAGATCTATCACCATAGATCATAATCCACAAGATGTAGTAGGTAGCATCCAGATCTTCCATGGAGAATCCTCGTGATAAGGGGAGCTTGACCAAGTGTAGCATAGGAAACCATTTCCTATCAAGAGTATGCCATCTACGTACAATACGTGGAAGACAACCTAACTCTCTACAACCTTCTTGTGTATACAAGATTCATCCACCTTTTGATGAGGTCAAACTCTTTGACTTCCACATCAAAACAGATGTTCCAACTCTGTGATGCGTGCTTTAATCCTAATGGACTTAAGCATAACCACTGGAGAAAAGGTTTCATCATAAACCATACCTGGTTATTGACGATAGCCTTTTACTACAAGTCTAGCTTTGAAAGTCTCAACTTTTCTATCTACACCAAGAATCTTCCCAAGATCTATTTTCTCCCATTGGGTTATAACCCTTCAGGTGTAACATTCAAAGTCATACTTTGTTGGTGTACATGGATTCCATCTCTGATTGCATAGCATCTAGCTAATTCACAGAGTCCCCACTCGTGATGGCCTGCCTGAACCTGGTTGGGTCATCATCAACCATGATACAATCCTCGCTCCCACCGTCACCGAGGAAACCGCAGTATCTCTCAAGTGGATGAGGAACCCTACCAGGTTTGCGGAGAGGCTGAGGTTCATTGGAGATTATTGAATCCTTTGGTTTCACCAAAATATCAGCTGTTAGTTTGTCCAGCTGGAACTCCTTCCAGTTCTATCTCATGACCACTAATTTCTTCATAAAAAATTCCTTTTCTAAAAAGGTGGCATGCTGAGAAACAAAACACCTTTTGCTCCTCAATGTAGCAGAAGATATTCCCTCGAAAATGTTTAGGATATCCAACAAACTTACAGAACTGACCTTGCCACGAGCTTGTCCGGATTCTGTCTTTCAACATAACCCGGACGACCCCATATCTTAACTCGTTTCAGACATGGTCTCTTTCCATTCCATATCTCATATGTAGTGGTAGGCACTGATTTGGATTAAAACCACATTCAATAGGTATGCAGCTTCTCAAGTGCATAACACGAAAATGAAACATGTAACTCGGCGGTACTCATCATGGAGCGCGCCATATCTTATAGGGTGCAATACCTCCGCCCTGATACACCTTTGTGATGTGGTGTATACGAAAGAGTAAGCTGAGAAATAATCCCATTCTCCTTTTAGAAAATCCAGGAACTCCATGCCCAAGTATTCGCCTCCTCGATCACATAGTAGGACTTTAATACTTCTACCCGTCTGGTTCTCAACTTCAAGCTTATATTTCTTGAATTTCTCAAAAGTTTCAGACTTGTGTTTCATCAGGAACATATGTCTTAATCCAGAAAGATGATCAGTGAATATAATGAAGTACGAAGAACCAACCTTGGCATTTGTAGACATAGGACCGTATACATCATCATGTATCTGTCCCAAGAGTTCAGTAACTCTTTCTCTGTTTCCAGTAAACGGAGTATTGGTCATTTTACCTTTGAGACAAGACTGGCAAATATCATAAGATGAAAATTTGAACAGATTCTCATATTCATCCTTATGTAACTTAGCTGGTCGTGTCGCATAGATATGACCTGGTTTATAATTCCACAAGAAGGATTCGTTCATTTCTGAACTACTCCTCTTGTGTGTATTCTGGATACTTTGAACTGTGGTTTGATTTAGAACGTATATGCTATTATATAATGTGTCTGATCCAATCAACTCTTGATTAAGGAAAATATTCACAACATTGTCCAGCAATATAAAATTATATCCTTCTTTAACTTAATAAAGAATCTGATTTAATGTTGTATATCAGGTTCGGCATCTAATAATATTTGTTCAGAATCAATGTATTTACCATTTAGTAATACAAGGTGATATCTACCAACTGATTTGGCTGCAACAATTGCACCATTCTCTACAACTTAGAGACATATCACCCATTCTCAGTTCTCTACCTTTCTGTAGCCCATGTAAAAAATTACATATATGGGATCCCATTCCGGTATCTCATACTTAGGACGTAGAGTAAACTGAGAAACAGTCCTCGGTAACGAACACACCCGAAGAATATGCATCAACATGCTCATTCCTCGATTGGGTGGCATGGGAATCCGGATATTCCCCATTTCCTGCTCGGACTTATAACAGTTATAAGATAGAGCGGAACCAACGTTCCCTAACTCAGTATAATAAGCAGGTTCAGTCAATGCATCCATATTATTTTCTTGATTAAGGCGTGACATGGTCGCTAGAGAGAAAAGAAAACACTCTGTGTGCGCTCTTACAAGATCAGATTGGTTATTATTTTATCTAATCAGGATGGCTCCCACTGTTTTTATCAAATCTTCCTTCAAACCCTAAAAGGTAAGACTAACCGGGATTAATTACACCGTACAAGTTCGCCAATCTTTCGGCCAGGCCAGTGTCGGTACTTTGAGAGAGGTTCACCGTGCTTTCGCACGGACCTAATTAAAATAAACCTTGTTTTTCCAGGGGCGTAACCCCATTAACACCCTTCTAGACACCTACTTGATCGGCTAATTGTAATGTGTAAAACTCTCCCAAGAGTAACTCTTACTCGCAGTGGGTATCGGGATCCAAATATCTCATAGAAGGTTTGCAATCTCATTGCAAATTTCAACACTTGAAATTCCCGATAATATTTTGCCCCTATCTTCCTATGACCTTGACGAAGGCCAACAAACCATAGGCTGCTAGTGAAGTTCAACCCGTACATTTCATGATTGAATTAAACCTACCCGCACGACCCTTGACGAAGGCCAACAAAGTTGCACGACTACCCTAATCCAATCGCATCTCATGCTTTAGCAGATAAGCACTAGTTAGCTACCGCACACTACGCCTTAACGAAGGCCAACAAACGTTGCACGAATACTATGTAGTACTTATCTAAAATGACGGAGGGCTACGACTAGTTTTTAAGAAAACCCTTTGCGTAATGAACTTGATCTCGTTGTAGAATCGAGTGATTTTGAATAGGAGTGTTTTTTAGGTTTTTACTAGTTTTGCTAAAGTGGTCACTCCTGGTAAAGGGATCTTGGCTCTTTCCTTATCGAATAAGGTGCAGGATATTTCACAAATACCACTATGCAAAGCATGAACTAAAAAAGCAATCAAAAGACAAACCGAGAGGGTTGTAGCATCTGACAATTTCGCTAAAGAGGTCACTCCCGGTGAAGGGATCTCGGCTCTTTCCCCATCGAATGAGGTGCTGGATATTCTACAAGGAATACCGCTATTGTCACGACCCGAAAGTACGAAACGCGACTGGCACATAAATTACGATACGTCTCGAAGCGTACGTAATCTAACTAAGCCAAAACCCAGAAATCAAAACCAAATAGACCAGTAGAGTGAAGGAAAACCAAATTATTGAAAGCGATTTAAATCAAATACATCACATCAAGCTTTTTAAAAGCAACATCATTTTCCCAAAAATTTTGGCAGAGTCTGCTTTGTAAATACTGGCCCCAAACAGGTACAAAACAGGAATATATATACATCATAAAAAAGGCATCCCCAAGCGGGAGCTAGCTCTTCGCCCAAGGCGGACTCAAAATCACATGCAATATAAATCATCACTGTGCAAAATAAGCATATAAAGGCATAAAGTAATAAAGCATCATGTCGACTCAAGTGAGCTCGACCCAGAGAAACAACATAAAAGTACAAGTCTCACTGTCTCATCTCTAAGTCGCTAATACAATAATACATGTGGTAAATACGGTAGATGGAGTACACTAGATACAATAATGATACAAGGTGGCAACAAAATAACCCCGCAACCCACCTACGAACAATGCTGCGAGTCCAAGCATAAGGAGCAAAAGAGAAGGTGCGCCCACCGCTACTGTGCTGACGGGTCAGACCTGCAAAACACTGTGGCATGACGGGGGTGAGTTTCCAACTCGTGAGTAATAAGTAACATCTAATAAGGCTATCGTAAGCATGCACACAATTCCTTCACAGCCTATATATACTAATATGATGCAATGTAATAATATGTATGCAACATGAATGCAATAATAACACGAAATTTGAATATAATTAACAGGGGAAATCTGTATTCTTATCATAATAAACTTCTGTAATTTAGCTGTAGTTTTATCAATGAAATCAATATAAGTCTGTGTCAAGCATCGACATTAAATATGAATATCTCAATTATCCCGGGCTCCGGCAATCCAGACTGGACCAATTATCTGATCTAGGGCTCCAGCAAATCCGGACTGGCCCATATCATCAAAACTCAAGACTACGTCGGTATCCTCCGGATATCCGCCGCGTCACAAATAACCGGTCGGTAGTGCTCCCCTGCCGGGCTCAACGCCATCATCTGCGACCATCTTGCCCCGAGGTACCGCATCGGGTTCACCACGCACCCACAAACGGTTCCTTCTCCTCCTCGAATCGGGTGTATGATACTGCTCAAGCACCGAGAAATATCATGGTGGACAATAGATGCATCATATCACGAGAAAACCGCAACTTACATTTTTTAAATGGTAATATGTTTTCAAATCCTTGCGGTTTCTCAAAATCCATAAATCTCATAAATACGAAAATCCTTAAGAAGAATCATGATACATGAATGTCTATGATATTAACAATATGCAATGCAATGCGGAAACTAGAAATCTATGCATGAACAATGATGCAATAAGATATGTGCATGTGACTAGCAATCCTACATATCAATATTGATGAATTAAATGTATCAAATGCAGGTTTATTAATCAATAATTGGCGCAAGTGATAAGATGTGTATTTAAACAAGTTATAAAGTGTTCGTGGCATGGCAATTATCAAGGCGTGTGTTTCCCCATGAATAGTGCCCGTGCAGCATAATCCAATGGTAATAGTGCGAGTGTCCTATGAGGTACTAGCACAGTATATATACATATGATAAATGATGCAATACAACGGGATGATCAATTAGGAACTATGCATATAATTATAAGTACTAAACGAAATTCTAACTATCGGGCGTCTTGCGCCATCCAAACGATTCCCCCATAGATGTGTACATCTACTCACCGGAACACCTCCGCTAATCTGATCCAATCACCGCCTTTCCTTTCAGCGCCGCGTTCGATGTCTCCACAAACGATCCTAGAATTACACAAAGCAACACACAAAAGGCTAGTATCCTGCAAAAACGTGATATCAAGACCATACGAGAAACTAGCGTCGCAAGCTAACGCGTGTGCACTCGAAACACCGAAACGTATGTGCTAACGTCTGAAACCACCCTGACATGCTTTGATACACAGCAAACCCTAAACCCAAACTCGTAACGTAGGTGTTGTGCAAGTCTAAAAGTACTACAAACAAGGTAAATGGTCCAAAATTTTGATTCGAGTGGAAATAGGAAAAGTTGCATGAACCAAAGACCTTAAATATATAGCAGAAACCTACAGGAGAACCCCCGACACCCAGGTCTACCCTCTGGCTGCGATTTGCGGCCAAAACCATTAAATTTGCATCTATGGAGGGGAATTTGGGTCTCGTGCTTCGTCTGTGTGGTCCTAGCCCAGTAATTGCAAGTTTTGCCTGAAGCATCCAGTTTAAACGCAGATCACAAAACTTACACAATTCATAACTAAAACACTAATGAACACTAATTTAATAGAATATGGTATTTTAGTGTAACCAGGCGAAAAGACTTGGATTAAGCGACACTAACAACACTTAGTTAAGCTAATCAAGCCATAAAAACCTTAACTTGACCTAATCTCCACTTAAAACACATAATTAACACTAAAACGCACTTAAACACTACTTTAAGCTAAATAAACTATAAGTTTAGCAAAATGGTAATTAGGGTAAGGTTTATACCTCAAGTTGGTCTAGTGATGGCTCAAACTTGCTAACCTTGCCTTCAAAGGCAAAGACTTGCCTCAAGAACCAACAAGGAAGTGTTTTGGAGTGTTTAACATGAGATTTTGTGAATAAGTGATGGATTTTTAATGGAGATGGAGGCTTAAAATGAAGAGAAGAAGAAGAAGAAATGAAAGGGAGGGGCTGCTGGAGCTGCTGCTGAGAGTTGAGGGGGAGAGAGAGTGTGTGAGGGTTCAAAAGTCAAGCCCATGCTTATTTAATGCCCCATGCCTCTTTTCCATTTCTTTTCCTTATATTCTTTTGTTTTGTTTTAAAAGGATAAATAGAACCATGAGGGAAAATAAATTGAAGACAAATTAAAACATTAACCTAGGGTAATTATAGGGTTTGTGCATGCTAAGCTAAAATTTTGCTTAGAAAATAATAGTTAAGAAAATTTGATAATTAAGTGAACAATAAATTAAATGATGATTAATAAAACACAATTATATATATAATTACATATTTTCACAATTAAAAATAGATTTATTCCAGTCTATGTGGAAATAGCTATTAACGAGGTTTTATGAAAAAGACGCATTATCGCTAATTAACGCGAAAATAACCTAAACGAATTTTCAAGGCGTTACAATCTTCCCATTTAAAGAAATTCGGTCCCCGAATTTAAAAATCTAGCTACGCGTACTTTCGAAGAAATGGGGATATTTCTTCCTCATCTCGTCCTCGGTATCCCAGATGACCTCTTTGCTGATCGGGCCTCACCAAAGGACCTTTACGAACGGTATAACCCTTGATCTCAATTTCCTCACCTACCGATCTAGGATGACCACCGGCTGCTCTGCAAAAGAAAGGTCGCGCTCCAGCTTGACCGTCGGGTGCTGAATCGCATGAGAAGGGTCGTGAAGACACTTACGGAGCATCGAAACGGGGAATACGGGGTGAACATCTGGGAAACTGGGCGGAAGAGCCAACCTATACGCAACTGCACCAACACGCTTGAGGATCTCGAAGGAGCCCACATATCTGGGACTAAGTTTCCCCTTCTTCCCAAATCTCATCATGCCCTTCATTAGGGAGACACTCAAGAAAACATGATCGCCTACAGCAAACTCAAGTCTGCGCTGACGTCGATCCGCATAAGATCTCTGCCTGCTCTAGGCCGCTCTCATCCTTTCAAGAATCAACTAGATCTTTGCGGTTGTCTCCTCAACAATCTTCGGCCCTAAAATACTGCTCTCGCTGAGCTCTGTCCAACAGACGGACGATCGACATCTCCTCCTATATAGAGCCTCGAAAAGTGCCATCTTAATGGTCTCCTGGAAGATGTTGTTGTAGGAGAACTTTATCAAGGGCAAATGATGATCCCAGCTGCCACCAAAATCTAATACGCACACTCGGAGCATATCCTCAAGAGTCTGAATAGTCCGCTTTGACTGACCGTCGGTCTGCTGATGAAATGTTGTGCTGAAACTCAATCGGGTGCCCAAAGCCTCCTGAAGCCTCTGCTATAGTCTACTGGTGAACTGGGTGCTTCGGTCGGACACAATACATGCTGGGATGCCATGCAACCGTACAATCTCATCGATGTAAATCTGGGCATACTGAGCAAATCCAAAATTGGTCTTCACTTACAGAAAGTGAGCCGTTTTCGTCAATCGATCCACGATCACCCAAATAGAGTCATACCCTCGACTGGTCCTGGGTAGACCCATAATGAAGTCCATAGAAATCTGCTCCTATTTCCACTCCGGAATGGGCAAAGGCTGCAACTCTCCCACTGGCCTCTGGTGCTCGGCCTTGACTTGCTGACAAGTCAGGCATCTCGAAACGAAGTCGGCAATGTCTCTCTTCAGCCCTTCCTACCAGTAAATGTCTCTCAAATCGTGATACATCTTGGTGGAACCCGGATGAACACTTTATACCGATCAATGTTCCTCCTCAAGAATCTCACGCCTCAGTCCCTCAGAAGATGGTACGCACAGTCTAGTCCCAAATCGTAGTATCCCTTGATCATCGATCACGAACTCGGAATCTCTGCCCTGTCTAACCTGCGCCATGATCTCTGAACAACGGTCATCACTGTACTATGCCTCATGGATATTGTCAAGCAACTGTGGACATGCACGGATATGCGCAAGCTGTCCCCCGGTCGGAGTAAACTCGAACTGCACTCGGCTATCACATAGAACCTGCCAATCTGTCGACGACTGCCTCTGAACTGCGCTCAAACAAGATAAACTGTTGGATATAGTGCCCTCAGAGTCAATTATTGGATCACAGACACGTGATTGCAATGATTGAGGGAGGACCTATACCGGTAGGACAGTCTTACTCAAGATGATAGTATGCTATCTGGTTTATCTTTATCATCGTGTACTGTTTTAGGTGACATTACCAATCACTATTGCACGTTGATAGAGCCCCTAGGATTCTTGCTTGACTGCCAGCAGTATGATGGCGATCATATACGTGGGAGCTGGGGTCTATAAGCAAATCCTTAAAAGGTCCCTAGTCGTGGGAGTTTCGAGACTAGGCATCGATACTCCAGAGTAGAATAGTATATACAGTCGAGACCCCGATGAGGGGCGGTGGCCGGTCTCACAAGACACTGGTGTCAGTTGGTTCACCTAAGATGTATACAGGTGCTCATTGGGTTATGAGTACACCGGATAGGACTCGCCGGGAACATGCTAGTTGGTATTATACCTAGCGTTAGATAGCAGTTCCCTGATGACATGTGTACAGGTTAGTTCATCGACCTGAGATCGTCATTTGTCTCGTGTGAGCTCCCACTGTACTTTTATTACTACCCTACTACGGCTCAAAGTAGTCGTGCAAACAGATTTTAGTTGGGTACAGTCTCGAGCCACATGGAGGCAGTGAGCGGATCTGCAGGGGTTCGTCTCTCCCAGTATTGGGGGTGAGGTCACGGTGTGTCTAGGAAGGCCATTACACGAAGTCCTTGGCCAAGGCAGGAGATTTACTGGTAGGTATTCCAGTAGTATCTCAGGGTGTTCTGGGCTGCACTCCGACACGACTTGTACCGCTTTTGGGGGTCTGACTTTTACCAACCCCCTAGGCCCGCCATGCGATGCTCATAGACGAATGGACTGGACTGTACGGATATTGTCACTGACAGGCTCAGAAGGGTGTCAGGATGAGTTCGCTCATCGACGTCCCTTTTGGTCAATAGCAGGTAGCCCGTTACATATGGCTAATACCTCTGATGTGCTAGTGGTTAAATCCACAGCCAAAATATTGACGAGTCTTTAGAGTCCCCCACAGACAGTTTCTCAAGTTTCGGGCGAAACGCTGTAGAGGCCGGATGGATATATGGCAGGGTTCGATCATATACGTACGGTATTGCACGGATCATGATCGGACGGATAATACTAGCGGGCATTGGTTTAAGCCGGATCCTAGTATTTTACAGTGTAGATTTTGTCTCATTGCATTTGTATTCGGTCGTAATACAAATGCGGGTATGTATATACAGTCGCGGGGTTTTCCTGTAATTTATTACCGAATCACTTTTTGAAGTTGCCAGTTTGCATTTCGTTTCGGCCATTTTTCCTTTGTTCTTTCTTTGGCTGAAAATTGGTGTCGAGGGGGTTATTTGCAAATGTGAAAATTAGCCAAGTGGAAGGTGGTTTTTGTAAGTTGTTGTTTCATGATGGTTCTACCATCCTTTGACTTCATTTGTTCATCATGACTTGATTTGAGAGGTGATGGGTTTTGGTTTTGACTTGGGTGTGATCATTGGTTCTCATCATCACCACTTTTTCTCGCTCTTGGATTATTGCTCATTCCCTCCTCCTCTCTTTAGCAAGGCCGGCCACAACTTGATGATGGCTGTCCAAAATTTTTGGTGTGAGAATTGGTCTCATTTTGCTTGCGCAAAATCCTATAGCTCCATCTCAAAGTTCATCTCATTCCTCCACCAAAAATGGCAACTTGATTAACCGTTGAGACATAGAGTTCTACACTATTCTACAGCAATCTTGGACACGTCGGCTTGCCAATTTCGTGTCCGAGTTGCCTCGGTCCAGAGGTGGAAGCCCGTAAAAATACTCAGTGATGTGGTGCTTTTCCGACGGGGAGATCGAGACCGGAGATTCCGCGGGGTGATCGGGATGGTGGTCGAAGACCGAAGGACACGGATCGCTCGGTATAGCTCACTAACCTTTTCTCTAGTTAGCTAGTATTAGGTTAATGGTCCGATCCGGGTTTATAGTCCGCGGTAGCGCCGATTTCTGTTTAAAGAAAAGTTTTTTGTTTCTGCATTTTGGCCTCGTTCAGATGGCCGGGGCGCTGCCGTGCACTTACACTGGTATCAGAGCCACGACATTAATCTAGTCTAGCTTGCACTAACGTGTTTACAAGTTCGATCGAACGGATTTTCCAAAAACCCCATTTTCAAGTCCAGGTTTCTGTCGAATTTTTTCTGTGCTCAAAAAATTATTTGGTACACTGAAAAAATACGTGCAGGGTTTTATAAGAATTCTGTGAAAATTTGGTCGGCTGAAATTACTGTAGCGCAGCGGAGCAGCGGCCAAAACCACGTTTTGGCCGCGGATCCGCCGCCATACTGTGGCCAAACTGCACTAAATTTCTACAGTGGGTGTCTGACATGGAAATAGGGTTTCTGGTATATTCTTTTTGGGCCCAGATTTATTTTGAGTGCTACAGTTGTGCTTAGGGTCCACTTCGGGAAATTTAGTCGATCGAAAATTTTAAACAAGTTAGTTCACAGTATTTACATTATATCTGCGACCGTGAATGTATTTGATCGGTAAATCCTGTCTAACTGCTATAGCCCTTTTAGACGGATTTGCGAACGTGACATTCATGTTGATGTTCTGTGTTGTGCTGTGATGTTTCGGATTTGTCGTGGTGGATAGCCTGGATGCAATGTTAGTACAGTTTGGTTGTATTTATACATTGATATTGCGGGGCGAGCATCCGACATGTGGACTGCCGTTACTGCCTTTTTGTATATTATTCTTTTGGGGCACGACCGGGCTGAGGTCGATGTATCCGTTGTATGTATATTTTACTTTCTGTACTAGGATTACCCCACGGAGGGGTGCACGGGTAGCCGGGTTCTAGAGGGCAACGGGCCCGCATCTCATGGCGTTGAGACGGAAGGGGCTTCACTCTAGAAATGGCGGGCTGTTCGCCGCACTTGTAGGGGGTATAGGTTGACCCAGGAAGGGTGCTCAAGTTACCGGATTCCGTGAAGTACTGGGTGGTCCATTCACGATGTTGAAGGGGGCTGCCTCGTTTCAGGTTTTGGCAGGTAACTTGCCGCGCCCGTAGGGGTCTAGGATTTCATTGCACAGGCTATCCACACGACCAGGGGAAGGTCGGGTTTCAGTAGCGGCTCTATGAAACCCGAGGATCCCAGATATCTATATTGTTTTGTGATGCTTATTACATTTCTGTGATGTTGCATTTTATCACGCCATGAGCGAATATTATATATTGATATATATACTAGTAGATGTTGTATATGTTTTGCACCCACGCTAGACCCGTCCCCGCTCTGTGTTAGTTAAGTAACCTAACGGGTGATGATGGGACCCGGTGGCGAATGCGGGTGGTATTTACGTACATCATTATTTTCGTTCTTTTGTGGTGTGATCAATTGATGGGACTGCATTGATTCGGATCAATGCAAGTTAAACAAACCTATTCTGATGTTGTTGGAACTTTTTTCAAAAAGCTGTTATTACAAGGATGTTCACTTTTGTTTTTCACAGTGGTATTCGGTTATGAATATCCAGCACATCAGTCGACGAGGCAAGGGCCGAGATCCCTTCACCGGGAGTGACCCCTTGGACAGAAGTTTGCCTCAGGGTAATAACTTCACTATAGCCGATTACCTTTTGCTTTGCATCGTGGTATTCAGTTGGAATATCCTGCACCTCATTCTACGGGGAAAGAGCCGAGATCCCTTCACCGGGAGTGACCTCTTTAGCAAAGGTTTTCGTCACTATATTTTTATAAAAGCTATCCGGTTCCTTCAGCGATATCAAGTTCATTACGTTAAAGGTTTTTCGCCAAAAACCATTCGTAGCCCTCCGTCATTTCAGACGGGTAGCACTTAGTATTCATGCTATGTTTGTTGGCCTTAGTCAAGGCATAATGTATGGTAGCTATTTGTTACTTTTCTGCAGCATAGATAGATGCGTTGGTTTAGGACAATCGTACAGCCTTGTTGGCCCTAGTCAAGGGCTTGTATGGGTGGGTTCAAATTAACCAGGACAATGACGGGTAGAACTTGACATGTGACTTATGATTTGTTGGCCTTAGTCAAGGTCATAAGAGCATGGGGTAAAAATCACATCGGGAGTTTCTAAAGAAACTGAAACTTGCCAGATATGCGCATACCTTCTGGAGTGTGATAACGTGAGTGTATTCCATCATGTTATCATGCGATGATAGTTGGATCCCGATTCCCACTGATGAGTTGGTTTACTCCTCGGGTGATCCCGACTAATTCTTCTTTGAAGTTTGGAGGAGAATTTGAGGTTACAGTGGGAGGTTTCCTGATTAGATAAAGTGATAACCATTCTGATCTTGGTTAGAGTGCACGCCGAGTGTTTCTTTTCTCTCTCTCTTTGGCAGCGACCATGGCCCGACCCTAGACTATGACTCAGTGACCAAATTAACCGAACCTTCTTAAACTCTGGCTTTTGGATTGTCAGAGTTGCATACCACATTGTCACTCCTTCTTTTACCCTTTTCTCCAGAACACCTCGTATTACTACGAACATCCACTTCCATTGGATAAAACCATCGTATGGTTATATACGAACTCGAAGGAATTTATTCGAGGATGGTTTCCGGTTCTGGAGAAAATGAATAAGACTATTCAGTTTTCTTTTCCTTTTACCTTCTCTCAGGTTGCGAGTGCTCCTTGGATTAGGACAGTACACCTATTACGCTAATTGGATAGTCTTCTTCTAAACCTTAGGCAGGTGCCGACCGGTAGGGAATGAAGAAAACCAATTAGCCTAACGATGGTGTACAGAAGGTATTAAGTGAAGACAAATAAATGGATTAGAAGGAGGGCAAAGTAAATTGCGACTGCTATTCACGACCAAACCAAGTACTTCATTACCACTCCCACTTCACCTTTGTATTTCTCCAGAACACTCCGTATCACTACGAAGATCCACAGTTTATTGGATACTTCATCTTATGGTTATATACGAACTCGAAAGGAACTTGTTCCAGTTTGGGGATAGATTCTGGTTCAGGAGAAATAGGAATAAAGTTTTATTCAGTTGTCTTTTATCTTTACCTTCTCTCACATTGCGAGTGCTCCTAGGATTAGGACAGTACACCCATTATGCTTATTGGATAGTCTTCTTCCAAACCATAGGCTGGTGCCGAACGGTAGGGAAGGAAGAAAACCATTTGGCCTATAGGGGTGTACAGAAGGTAATGACTAAAAGACATATAAAGGGATTTGGAGAGATGGCAAAGAAATATACGGTTACAGTTGTGAATCTGATAATGGAAGAGGCATTACTAGGAATACCAGGATACCCCATCAAAACATTTCAATGTTTCAGTTTTACTGTGTACTGTTAAAAGAAAACTGATTTCCCAATTAGCCCTTACTCCAGGGTATGTATTTACCAGGTTTGATTCTCACATCTGTATGGTTTTACAGATGATGAGTGGGAGCAAGTTATTGGGAATTAGGTGATCATCCTCATTATATCGGAATTCGTTGTAATTTGTGATATTTGAGGAAATCACCTGGCTAGTTTGCCGGACGGTAAATATTTGGTTTTGAATATCCGTTGTAATGCACCAATTTCAAATTGATATATCTGTACGTTCATTTTTAAGAAGTGAGATATAACTTTTTGAAATTATGTTCATGACATTTACCTATATCAGTGGATGGTTAGGTAAGGAGCATTAAACAGCGGTGTAATTCTTCTTAACCATAAGTACAGTTTTCAACCTACGACACACAAGGAATGAGTTATTAGACTCAAGGGACTTATACAGAGTATTGTATTTTGTCCAGTGTCCATTAGGACAGAGGGGTTGGTCCTCGTACTATACTCGGTTTAATTATGACTTCTGTAGTTTTTGACAAGTGTTTCATAGAAACACAAGGTCCAGGTTTTGAGAAGTTATAGGTATATGAATAAAGTAGAGAACCAGAAGTTGCAAGTATCAGGATTCTTCAAGGTGATCGAAAATGTAGATACTTGTGTATAGTATTCAGTTGATAGTAATGATTTTAAGAGAACTTGCTTCTCTTTCAGATTACTCATAATTGGAAGCACTTCTAAGTTGAGTAACGCTGATCGGCCTCCTTCCATTTAGTTGACATGCACTGGAGACAGTTGCATGATTTGAATCTGGTTCCAATTAAATCAGTGCCTCTGTTTATATATTGGATATAGAACAGTTCATATCTTGACATTGTTAAGGTATGGGGAGTTGTCCAGCTTATGCTTAAAACCAGACTCTGGACAACTCAAGGCACGTTTCTGTAATGGCTGTTTGTAAGTTAACCCGGGCTATGACGAGGGTTGACTTTCTACCATCTGGAAGATCAATAGTGATATTGTTCTTGACTCGCCACAGTTTTAAAAGAAATGGATTTTTTCAGGAAACAGTAGTGGGAGTATGGTAGAACTGGAAGTGATTCCAGAACCGCAAACGATTGCTGAAAACTTGATAAGAACGTAAAGATCCAATCTGTTTTGACATTCCATTGGCCACTCTGAAGATAAAGTGGGTAACCTCAGGCACCCGAGAGGTACTCCGGTAGCCTCAAGGACGGTGGCAGGGAGGTTCTTGTTTACCCAGACATGCCATTGCTGTTGTTCCAGACTATGAGACCCGGTAGGAGGATGAGTATAGCGTCGTTCTGAACTGGCTTTAGAAGCGTACGAGTATATGACTCTACCAGAGGGTTGTCGTAGTCAGTGGGAGCAGCGGAAGCATAGTGGACAGGTAGCTTATGTCTATTTATGGACTAAAGCAGAAATAGTGGAGATAGATCATCTATTTCTAATGTGACAGTCATAGGTTTGACTTCATCAGAATAGGGGATGGATCTGTTAAGAAGGTAGTAGGGTGTGATGTCCTGGTATTTGGATGACATACACAGTGTAGGAAGTGAAATTCCTATACTACGGTCGGTTATACTTTGGTTGTCACACAGTGGTTTCTCCACATAGGGCTTGGATATTATATCTGACATTCTGATTACTAGGTCTATAGTTTTAGATCTAGATTTGGGTAGTTTCCCAATTAGGGTACTTAGACAGCATTCTAAAGGTGTTTTAGAATGGACGACTCCTGACACGGTAGTGTACCTGCAGGTGATGGAGTTGCCCTCTCTAAAGGTGTCTTATAGACTAAAGGGGAGAGGGATGTGCATGATCGGCAGATCACTTGCTTAGGCAATTGAGTTGATCATGAGATGTCATGTACCACACCAGATGTTGTTCTTGTACGAGATGCAATAAGTTGATATTGATCTAATCCTGGAGAAACATTCGGAAGCAGTTTCAGAACATAAGTGGATGTTCTAGGGATATGATAACATCAGCCTCATTCAGGAGACGGTTATCATTCCAGGCTTCCAAGGTGACCTGGAAGACAGAGTGACTGTCAGAGTTATAGTTTTCCCTCTGACGAAGGGCAGGGTTTTGGACAGGTGATCCAAGCGGATACTCAGGGAGGCATGGCATAGGATACTGATTAAGTTCAGTTGACGATACAGTCTAAGAAGTTTGGATTTGCAGTTCATTTATGAGCTAGGTCCCATCAGATATCTAGACATATTCTAAGATAGGTATTGCTCATTTCGGGAGATGGCTTTCTCCGCGAACTTGAGATAAAGAGAGACATAGAAAGAAACATCAGGGCGGATCCACTCACTGAGGCTATTCCTCGAACGCAATAGTTTCACAAACGGGCTTTGTGAGACCGACTAGTAGAGAAGTTGGGTGTTCGGTATCACACGGGCTATGAGTATGCGACATCGCAATAATTAGCCTTGAGTGCAAGTGGGAGATTGTTGGATATAGTGCCCTCAGAGTCAATTATTGGATCACAGGCACGTGATTGCAATGATTTAGGGAAGACCTATACCGGTAGGACAGTCTTACTCAAGATGATAGTATGCTATCTGGTTTATCTTTATCATCGTGTACTGTTTTAGGTGACTTTACTGATCACTATTGCACGTTGATAGAGCCCCTAGGATTCTTGCTTAACTTCCAGTAGTATGATGGCGATCATATACGTGGTAGCTGGGGTCTATAAGCACATCCTTAAAAGGTCCCTAGTCGTGGGAGTTTCGAGACAGGGCATCGATACTCTAGAATAGACTAGTGTATACAGTCGAGACCCCGACGAAGGGCGGTGGCCGGTCTCACAAGCAACTGGTGTCAGTTGGTTCACCTAAGATGTATACAGGTGCTCATTGGATTATGAGTACACCGGACATGACTCGTCGGGAATATGCTAGTTGGTATTATACCTAGCGTCAGATAGCAGTTCCCTGATGACATGTGTACAGGTTAGTTCATCGACATGAGATCGTCATTTGTCTCGTGTGAGCTCCCACTGTACTTTGATTACTACCCTACCACGGCTCAAAGGAGTCGTGCAAACAGGTTTTAGTTGGGTACAGTCCCGGGCCACATGGAGGCAGTGAGCGGATCTGCAGGGGTTCGTCTCTCCCGGTATTGAGGGTGAGGTCGCGCTGTGTCTAGGAAAGCCATTACACGAAGTCCTTGGCCAAGGCAAGAGATTTACTGGTAGGTATTCCAGTAGTATCTCAGGGTGTTCTGGGCTACACTCCGACACGACTTATACCGCTTTTAGGGGTCTGACTTTTACCAACCCCCTAGGCCCGCCATGCGATGCTCATAGACGAACGGACCGGACTGTACGGATATTGTCACTGACAGGCTCAGTAGGGTATCAGGATAAGTTCGCTCATCGACGTCCCTTTTGGTCAATAGCTGGTAGCCCGTTACGTATGGCTAATACCTCTGACGTGCTAGTGGTTAAATCCACAGCCATAGTATTGACGAGTCTTTAGAGTCCCCCATAGACAGTTTCTCAAGTTTCGGGCGAAACGCTGTAGAGGCCGTATGGATATATGGCAGGGTTCGATCATATACGTGCGGTATTGCATGGATCATGATCGGACGGATAATACTAGCGGGCATTGTTTTAAGCCAGATCCTAGTATTGTACAGTGTAGATTTTGTCTCATTGCATTTGTATTCGGTCGCAATACAAATGCGGGTATGTATATGCAGTCGCGGGGTTTTATTGTAATTTATTACCGGATCATTTTATGAAGTTGCCAGTTTACATTTCGTTTCGGCCATTTTTCCTTTGTTCTTTCTTTGGCTGAAAATTGGTGTGGAGGGGGTTATTTGCAAATGTGCCAATTAGCCAAGTGGAGGGTGGTTTTTGTAAGTTGTTGTTTCATGATGGTTCTACCATCCTTTGACTTCATTTGTTCATCATGACTTGATTTGAGAGGTGATGGGTTTTGGTTTTGACTTGGGTGTGATCATTGGTTCTCATCATCACCACTTTTTCTCTCTCTTAGATTATTGCTCATTCCCTCCTCCTCTCTTTAGCAAGGCCGGCCACAACTTGATGATGGCTGTCCAAAAATTTTGGTGTGAGAATTGGTCTCATTTTGCTTGCACAAAATCCTGTAGCTCCATCTCAAAGTTCATCTCATTCCTCCACCAAAAATGGCAACTTGATTAACCGTTGAGACATAGAGTTCTACACTATTCTACAGCAATCTTGGACACATCGGCTTGCCAACTTCGTGTCCGAGTTACCTCGGTTCAGAGGTGAGAGCCCGTAAAATGACTCAGTGATGTGGTGCCTTTCCGACGAAGAGATCGAGACCGGAGATTCCGCGGGGAGATCGGGATGGTGGCCGAAGACCGAAGGACACGGATCGCTCAGTATAGCTCACTAACCTTTTCTCTAGTTAGCTAGTATTAGGTTAATGGTCCGATCCGAGTTTATAGTCCGCGGTTGCGTCTGTTTCTGTTTAAAGAAAAGTTTTGTGTTTCCGCATTTTTGCCTCGTTCAGACGGCCGGGGCGCTGCCGTGCACTTACATAAACTACCTCCAGGCCTCCGACTCAAAGCATCCGCCGCTACATTCTCCTTGCCCGGATGATAAAGGATCTCGCAATCGTAGTCCTTCACTAGCTCCATCCAACAGCGCTATCTCAGATTCAAGTCTCGCTGCTGAAATATATACTTCAAGCTCTTGTGGTCCATGAATATCTGGAACGACTCGCCGTATAGGTAATGTCTCCATATCTTAAGTGCGAAAACCACCGCCTCCATCTTTAAATCGTGAGTAGGATAGTTCTGTTCGTGTTTCTTCAGCTGCCGAGAAGCTTAAGCTACGACCCTATCGTGCTGCATCAACACATAGCCTAGCCCCACTCGAGAAGTATCACAATAAACCACAAATCCACCCGATCCCGAAGGCAAAGATAATACTGGTGCCGTAGTCAAACGAGTCTACAACTGCTGGAACCTACGCTCGCACGCCTTGGTCCAAACGAAAAGAACTCCCTTCTGGGTCAACCCGGTCTACGGTGCAGCGATACGGGAGAAGACCGGAACAAAACTTCGATAGTAGCCGGCCAAGCCTAGAAAGCTGCGGATCTCTGTAACTGATGTCGGTCTAAGCCAATACTGAACAGCCTCGATCTTCTTCGGGTCCACAAGTATACCATCTCTCGTAACCACGTGACCTAAGAAATCAACGATTTCAAGCCAGAATGCACACATGGAGAATTTTGTGAACAACTGGTGCTCTCTCAAAGTCTGCAATGCGATCCGCAAGTGCTGCTCGTGCTCCTCTCGGCTCCGGGAATATACTAGGACGTCGTCAATGAATACGACGATGAACTGATCAAGATATGGCCTGAAAATGCGGTTCATCAAGTCCATAAATGCTGCTGGGGCGTTGGTGAGTCCGAACGACATCACCAAAAACTCATAGTGTCCGTAACGTGTGCGGAAAGCGGTCTTCGGAATATCGTCATGTCGTACCCGCAACTGATGGTAGCCTGATCGCAAGTCAATCTTCGAGAAGTGTCCCGCACCTTGGAGCTGGTCGAACAAATCATCGATATGCAGTAAGGGATATCTGTTCCGCACTGTCACCCGGTTCAGCTACCGATAACCAATACAAAAACGCAAACTGCCGTCCTTCTTCATGACGAACAGGATAAGAGCACCCCAAAGAGACACACTCAATTGAATAAGCCCTTTATCTAACAAATCCTGCAACTGATCCTTCAGCTCTCTAAGCTCTGCCGGGGCCATCCGATAAGGCGGTATGGAAATAGGCCCCGTGCCGGGGATCAAGTCAATGCAGAATACAATATCGTGCTCAGGCGGTAGCCCAGGCAGCTCGTCAGGGAAGACATCTGGAAACTCACACACAATCGGGACCTGGTCCAACAGGACCTCTGCAGCTCTAATATCACAAACATACGTTAGGAATCCCTGACATCCTTTCCTCAAGAGCTGACCAACACGAAGAGACGAAATCAAGCTGGGAAGGGTGACGCTACGGTCTCCCAGAATAACAAGAACTGGCCCTCCCGGAAAACTAAAACTGACTGCCTTCTTACGACAGTCCACGGATGCATAACAAGTGGCTAGCCAGTCCATGCCTAGCAGAACATCAAAATCCAACATATTGAAGAGAATCAAATCAACCGAAGAATCCCTTTCCCCGATACGAACAGAATACAAACGAAACACAAATCGAGCGACAAACGACTCGCCTATCAGAGTAACAACAATAAGCGGCTGGTCTAACGACGACGACTCTCTGCCCAACCTCGGTGCGAAATGTGTAGATACATACGAATGTGTGGAACCTGGGTCGAATAATACTCATGCATCGAAAGAACATACTGGAAAAGTACCTGTCACAACGGCATTGGATGCCTGCGCAACCTGCGGATTCAAAACGAACACTCGGGACTGTCCCCCATCAATAGTTGGCTGTCCTCTGCCTCGGCCTCTGCTTCCTCGTCCTCTCTGAACAGGAACGCCACATCCACGGCCTCTGAGAACGTCTGCTTGGCATGGAACACCACCAGGGGTAGGAAGTAGAGCTCTCTGAGTAGAGGTTGTTGGATATATGTATGCCCTAGAGGCCATTATATGTATAGTGGATACTTGGACATGTATATATATAGATTACTTTATTGCTCGATATGATAGTATGCTATCTGGTTTACTTTATCTGACATGTTGATTTGATCATGCTTTTATTCATTCACACATGTTGATCAAGCCCTCAGGATATTTGCTTGACTACTGTGACCATGATGTGGTTCATACTAGTGGGGCACGTGTAGTTTATAAGCATATCCTTGAACTGTTCCTAGTCGTAGGTGTATCGAGACAGGGCATCGATATTCCAGAGTAGACTAGCGTATACTATTCTTGTCCCATATGATGGGCGATGGATGATCCCATATCCATCTGGTGTGCTGACACCAAAGAATGTATACGGGTACTCAGTGAGACTGGATACACTGAACGGACTAACAAAGAACTCCTATGTGGTATTATATCTATCGTCGGATAGCAGTTCTCAGGTGATACTGGTACAGCATGGTCTGTAAACTCGAGATCGTCATAGAGTTTTGTGTGTCCTCCCACCATACTTTGATCTCCACCCTACCATGGCTCTACTGAGTCGTGCAAACAGGTGGTCTTTGGGTACAGTCCTAAGGCACATGGAGGCGATGAGCGATTGGAGGAGTTTCGTCTCTCCCAGTATTGGGGGTTGATGTTGTGCTATGCTCGATTGGCTATAACAGAAAGTCCCTGGCCAGGGCTGCTGAGATTTACTGATAAGTGTTATCAGTAGTTTCTCAATTTGTTATGAGCCATACACCGGCATATTTATTGAGTTATTGGGGTCGACGATACCATCCCTAGACTCGATATGCAACATATCTGATGAGGAGACCGGACTGCATGGCATGTGTTGCCAGATGGCTCGACGGGAGTTTTGACAGCTTTGCTGGTTTTTTCTGATCGCTCAATACCCGGGCGGCCATTACGTTTAGCTGCCCGCTTACAGATTATGGGTGTTTGATATGATCATCACCCATTGCCGGCGTATTGACGAGTCTTAGAGTCCCACGCAGAAGTTTCCTAGCCCAGGCGAAAAAATGTGGTGTGCATATGAGATATGCGGGGGGACCCGATTGAATACGACTATGTGATATCGTATGTTAATCGGGCGTTTTTCTATTGGTCGGGTCGTATGTGATATGACCGGATTGTTAAATCAATTGTTGATTTAACATTTTGACTTTTAGTTTTATTCTTATTCTTTATTCAAACTCTTTTTATTAAAGAGGAAGAATGCATGCATGTATGCATATGATGATGTGCAAGTATGCACATGTTAATGTGGATGGATACATGCATACAAAAGTATCATGGTTGATGATACACACTTGAAGGCAATATAAGACTTACATGGAACTATAATATATGGATATTTATTTGGATTTGTTTTAAAACAAAAGAAAAGAAATGATTAATCCTTGGTTGTAAAATTCTACACTCTTCTTTAAGTCAACCTCACTTCACCTAACCTTTAACCTTGGATTTACTATTTCTTTAGGGTTTTAACTCACTCACTAAATATCTAGATATTATAGAACCCATGGTTGGATGAGGGAAAGAAAATATATATACTATATTTTCTATTTTTCATCACAAGTTTTTATCACTTTACAAAAGCTTTTGCCTTCACTTCTTCTTCCTCCTTGCTCTCTAGGTTCTTCCAAAGTGAGTAAGAGATAAAAAGAAAGAGTTTTGATAAAAGAAAACACATCACTTCATCACTCTACTCTAATCTAGCCAATTAGTTTAGAGTGTTTAGCTTCATCATTTTCTTGCATCAAGTGGAACTACAAGCTTAGAGCTAGTGAACTTCGGGTGGATCATCCTGGACGTAGGAGCTTACTAGCAAGCTTTCACAACTCTCAAAAATCCTAGGAGTCAATATAAAAAGGACTACAAAGGTTGTGTTCCTTACACTTAGTGTAAATAATGTTTAAGGTGTTGTTGCCCTAGCTTTTTCTTGTTAAAGATCCATGCTTTCTTTGCTTTGCACCTCTAAATTTTTAAAGTGGCATGTGTGATGCTTCTATACTCCTTAGTAGGTGCATAGGAAACCCAACAATGGTATCAGAGCCAAATTAGAATTCTAGACACAGTACTATAACAATTACGAATACGAAAATGACTACGAAAAATACGGTATTACGGAACCCTAGGATTGCTCTCTGGAAATTTTTAAAAAGGTCCTCTGAAAATTTTTCAAACAGATACAGAATGGAGTATAGGCAAACATAAGAACACAGATGAAATACGGGGGCTTGTGCTCGGATTTTTGCCAAGCACTCCCCCCCCGATTCTGTCCTGGCCGACCCCCCTACCCCCACTGCACCCTCTGTTTCACCTGTGCTCTGGTGTTTGCAAGTTAGGGTTTCTAGTATTGTTTGCTTAGCCCAATTTTCATGTGATGATTATATTGACCTGGGGCTATTTCGTAGTGATTCGTAATCGTATTATTTGACACTAAATTGGTAACTTTGACTATTTTTAGCATTTCGAACGAACATCGGACACCCCACTTTCTACCCCGCTGAAATTTCCAAGTGTTGTAATTTTCCTAAGTTATCTTTATATTCAATAGTAGCGCAAGTATCCTATGGACCCTCTAGAAGATCATAATAACCTTAACTCGATTCTATGCCCACAGAACCGCGAACGAACCTTCGGGTTTGCCGTAGTGCCGTGGTGTCATAGGTGAGGCGTTGGTTAACTCCTTCTACGGCTGGATCATAAGACACTGTGGCGCGATTTTTGAGTATTTGTTACTTTGCTCAAGTGTTGAGCTCTTGGGGTAAAACGTGGGTGTCTATTAATTCGATCGAAACGTTAAACATCGTCTTGATATCTGTGGTTACAATTGTTGTTTTTCACTTTCTTTTCTGCGACCGTAAGTGTAGTATGTAGTAACGCCGATTCCGTTGCTATACATCAACGGCAATCGGGATATGCATACTTGCTTACGTTGATGATATGAGATGTTATGTGTTGCTGAGATATGATGTGCAAGATTGTCGTGATTGAATAGCCGGGGGTTTTATGTGAGATGAGAGTTCTTTAATTTTCATTCATGTAAAGATTAATTGTATGTAATATTCTTTTATTTGGGGCACTTCCGGGTTGAGGATGATATCACCATTATTGTATATTATTTACTTTTCCGCATTAGGATAGACCTAAGGAGGGGAGCACAAGTGATCGGGTTTTAGGGTTCAGTGGGAGGCCATCTCGAGGAGTCGAGACCGGGTCTCCTAAACTGTAGAATTGGCAGGATCACTTGCCGCTCTCGTAGGGGTCTAGGGGTGTGGGCTTGGCTATTCATCGCGATCGTGGAATCCGTATTTTCTATTGATGGCTGAATACTAAATACGGACCTCCTAGATATCCTTTTATTTTCATATATGCTTCTACTGGATTGATATTCTGTAATGTGATTACTTAGTATCTGAGACGAATGATTTATTATTGTGTATATGATATATAATAAACGTTGTTTATATTTTATACCCGCGCTAGTCCCGCCCCGCTATGCCGTTAGTTAAGTAACCTAACGGTGCAAACGGGACACTGTGGCGAATGCGGATGGTATAAGTATACGTTCTATTTTCGTTTCTTTTCTGTGATGGCTTAGGAACTTAAATGATGGGACTACATTAATGAGATTAATGTAAAGTAAAAGAAACCTAAAGATGTTGTAGAATCGGATTTGAAACCCACTCGGCCTTTTTATAAAAAATGCAAGTTTTCAAAAGATGCAGAGCTTAAGCCACTCCTTTTCTAAACTGTTTTGATTCTACAACGAGATCAAGTTCAAAGCGTTAAAGGTTTTCATAAAAATCATCCGCAACCCTCAATCATTTTAGGAAGCAGAGTACTTAGTATTCGTACTACGTATGTCGACCATATCTGAGGCGTAGTGTACGGTAGCTAAGTGATGTCTTCTTGAAGGGTTAGCATAGCACCTTTCGAAGGTTTTGGCAAGCATCAATCATGCTACTTTAAAATTTTTGGGGTGCTAAACCAACCCTAACCAAGATCATAACTAGAGAATTAAGGTTAACATGCATGTAAACAACTTTACATCTAAGAGTGAGGGATTACAACCTTTGTAGTCCGTTCCTTCACTTCATAAGCTCCAAGTAGTAGTCCTTTCGCCGCGATCCATGAACTTCCGGACTCTAGAGAGGCTCCACAAGTCGAATGATCCATGTTAGCTAGAAGTCTTCCTTTTCGAAGATGATATATCTTGAAGAATCTCAAACTCAAGCTCTCACTTCTCTAATCAAGTATTAGTGGAATGAAACACCCTAATCTAAGTGGCTAGAATAGATGAGGATGATGAAGTAGGAATTTTGCTCCCTTTTGTTTTCAATTTCTCAGTTTAAATCATCACAACACAAAAAGCTAGAAAGCTTTTTCAACGAATAAGAAGAAGAAGAAACCTTTTGTGATGAATAATGAATTATTGTTGTGGTTACAATAACAACCGTGAGTTAATAAAATGAAGGCTTTAACTCATGTAGAGAACAAACTAGAGTTAAGGGTTTGGGTTGGGTTAACAAATATCTACACAAAATATCAAAGCAAAATGACAAAAGGAAAGCTTCATGAAGCTTCATGAAAAAGCTAGCCCTAAAGCTAACCCAAATCCAAACCCTAACTTTGTTTAAACTTAACAACCATCTTGCATTTGTAACCCTAATTTGTTACAATATTATATATCACATATGCAATATATTTTGTAAAAAAAGAAAATAATACAATTAACACATATCGCATATACATCAACGTATTATCCAGTAAGAAAATGAATCAATAAAACGAGCTTATATTAGTTAACGTAATGTAATATATCACATATATAATTATATATTAAATTATCGAATCAACTCTTGATCCGACAATCCGGCTATATTTCATATAACCGACTAATATAACATGTACCAATTCATTGAATCAACACTTGATCCGATGACCCGGCTATATCACATATACCCGGCCGATATCTCATAACGCGAGAATATAATACGGTATCTTATATCGTATAATTCTCGGTCCCGCACATATCATATATGTGCTCCTACTCCGTTTTGCCTGAGCCAGGAAACCTCTGTGTAGGACTCTAAAGAATCATCAATACACTGGCAGTAGGTGATGATCATATCAAACACCCACAAGCTACAAGTGATTAGCTAAACGTAAGAGCCACCCAGGTATTGAGCAATCAGAAGATCAACAAGAAAGCCTGTACATTCTCCTGTGAATCCAATCAGTAAACACTACCGTACAGTCCGGTCTCTTCGTCTGATATGTTGCATATCTAGTATAGAGGTGGTAAACGTCAAACCCCAGTAACCGATAAGTCGTGTCGATGTAAGGCTCATAACGGAACGAGAAACTACTGATAACTCTTACCAGTAAATCTCCATATCAGCCCTGGCCAGGGACTTCCAGTTATAGCCAATCGAACACAGCACAACATAGACTCCCTATACCGGGAGAGACGAAACCCCTCCTATCGCTCATTGCCTCCATGTGATCGGGACTGTACCCAAAAGCCACCGTTTTGCACACCCTCTTGGACATGGTAAGGTGGAAATCAAAGCACAGTGGGAATCACACAAGACTCTATGATGATCTCGGTTCTACAAAACTAACCTGTACCAGTGTCACCGGAGAACTGCTATCTGACGATAGGTATAATACCATCCAGGAGTTCTCGGCGAGTCCGTTCAGTATACCAAGTCTCCACTGAGCACCCATACACCATCTTTGATGTCCAACACCAATGGATATGGGATCATCCATCACCCATCATATGGGTCAAGATGCGTATACGCTGGTCTACTCTGGAGTATCGATGCCCTGTCTCGATACACCCTCGACTAGGAACAGTTATAGGATGTACTCGTAGACTACCCTGGCCCCACTAGTATGATCTGTATCATAGTCTTAGTAGTCAAGTACATATCCTAAGGGTTTTATCAACACGTGATCACAAAACAGTATTTGTTAACATGTTAAGATAAAGTGAAACCAGATAGCATACTATCATATCGAGCAAGAAGTCCTCTCTATATACATCCAAGCATCCACTATAATATACATCATATATACAACAATGGCCTCTAGGGCATATATATAACTAACACTTCCTACACCGCATATGATGCGATTAGTTAGGACAATCTCATGATTATGTCGACCATAGCCGAATGTCATATGGGTGGGCCTAATTAATCATGAAATGACGGGTAGAACTTGACTAGTGCTTGTGATATTTTGACCATAGCCAAGGTCATAAGCATCTAGGGTTAAAAACCATATCGGGAGTTTCAAGAGTTGAAATTTGCAATGAGATTGCATACCATCTATATGATAGTTGGATCCCGATCCCACTGTGAGTAAGAGTTACTCCCAGGAGAGTTTTGCATTTTACAATTAGCTAATCTAGTAGGTTTCTAGAAAGGTGTCAACGGGGTTTGATCTCTGGGAAAATGAGGTTTATTTTAATTAGGTCCGTGCGAAAGCACGGGGAACCTCCCTTAAAGTACCGACACTGGCCTGGCTGACCGGTTAGCGAAACTGTAGAATTTAATTAATCCTGGCTAGTTTTCTTTTCAGGTTTTGAAAGAAAATTTGATAAAAGTAGTGGGAGACATCGATTAGATAAGATAATAACCAATCTAATTTTTTACAAGAGCTTTTTGCTGAGTGTATTCTTTTCTCTCTCCTAATAGCAGATACCTGACGGGACTTAAGCTTCTACCAAAGAAAAACAAACTGACAGGACCGAACAATAAAGAATGGTTGAGGAACTTGAATATTGCACCCACATATGATAAAGTATCATATGTCCTCACAACCAAAGCCCCACCCATCCCAGGACCTGAATCATCTATTTCGGATAGGAAGATCCAAAAAACATGGGATATTGATTGTAACATGGCCAAATGCCTCGCACTGGCTTCTATGGACAGTATCCATCAGAAACAGCACGAGAAGATGGATGTTCAATCTATCTTTCTTCATACAAAGGAGTTGTATGAAGAGCAGTCTCGGACTTTGCGATACGAGGCATCTAGAAAGTTGTTTCAGATGCGAATGGCCCCTAGTACATCAGTAGGAGAACATGTTTTGAAAATGATTGGTCTTATAGAAGAACTAAAGGAACTGGGATGGACAATGAATAATGAGCAACATACGGATATTGTTCTGCAGTATCCCCCCCCCCGCCTTTGCTCCATTCATAGTGAATTTCAATATGAACGATTTGGAGAAATCATTGCCTGAACTTCTCAATATATTGAGAAGTGCAGAGAGCATGCTAAAAATAGTGAAGACTCCTGCTCTGATTGCTAGGCCATCTTTCTCTTCCGTCCCAAATGCCAAGGCCAATGGAAAGAAGAAGAAGAAACCCATCAAATAGAAAGGTGGAGTTAAAAAACCAAAGGGGAAAGACATATCTGGGGCTGCGGGAAGTGGAAAAGGAGAATGTTTTTACTGCCACAAGTCGGGATATTGGAAACACAACTGTGCTGTGTATCTTGCTGATCTCAAGAAGAAGAAGTATGGTGATACTTCCGCTTCAGGTGTGTTTGTAGCTGAGAACTGTTTTTCAATTAACTCTGCACCTTGGGTATTAGATACCGGTTCTGGTTCTCACATCTGCAATTGTGTGCAGGGATTGAGAAACAATAGAGTTTTGAAGACTGGAGACCATACTCTGCGGGTTGGAAATGGTTCCAATGTACATGCTGTATCCGTAGGAGAGTATCATCTGGGTTTGCCTTCGGTTTGTATATTGGTTTTGAACCCGTGTTATTTTGTACCAAGTATGCTATGTAATATAATATCTGTTTCTTTGTTAGACAATGAAGGATATCATTTTGTGTTGCAAAATAATGTTATGAACATTAACTTGAATCAAGAGTTGATTGGGTATGGTACATTAAATAATGGTATTTACGTCCTGAACCAACACACAGTTTTCAATATACAACATACTAATAAAAGAAAGTTTTTAGATATAAATGAAGCTTTTCTTTGGCATTGTAGACTTGGTCATATTAATGAAACAAGACTAAGCAAGCTACATAAAGATAGATATTTGAATCCTTTTGAATATAAATCTTATGCGACTTGCCAGTCCTATATCAAAGGTAAAATGACCAAAACTCCGTTTAGTGGACACGGAGAAAGAGCTGTGGAACTCTTAAGCCTCATATATAGTGATGTATGCGGACCAATGTCTACACATGCAAGAGGCGGTTTTTCATACTTCGTTACTTTTACTGATGATTTCTCAAGATTTGGACACGTGTTTTTGATAAAGCACAAATCCGAAGCTTTCGAGAAATTCAAGGAGTACAAACTTGAAGTAGAAAAACAAACAGGCTTGAGTATCAAGAAACTTTGATCAGATCGAGGTGGAGAGTATTTAAGTACAGATTTTTTGGACTTCTTAAAAGAGAATGGGATTCTCTTTCAGCTCACTCCTCCTTACACACCACAGCACAACGGTGTGTCCGAACGCAGAAATCGTACCCTATTAGATATGGTACGATCCATGATGTGTGATGCTGAGTTACCGCTTTCCTTTTGGGGACATGCATTGGAGACAACAATGTATCTATTAAACAGAGTTCTAACCAAGACCGTGTCTACCACTCCATATGAGATATGGAGTGGAAAGATACCATCTCTTAAAAGAGTTAGGATTTGGGGTTGTCCGGCTTTTGTTAAAAAGCGGAATCCAGACAAACTTGAGACACGATCGGTCATGTGTAAATTTGTAGGATATCCAAAACACTCGTATGGATATCTATTCTACCACAAGGAGGAACAAAAAGTGTTTGTTTCTCAGCATGCCAAATTTTTGGAAAATGAGTTCTTTACAGACAGTACTGATGACAATGCGGTAGAACTAGAAGAGGTTCTAGAGACACAAATTACTCGGGACGAATTGGTTGAAACTGATATTACAGTAGAACTTCAAGAACCTCAGTCGCTCTGGAGATCTAGTAGAACTTCTCGCCCACCAGAGAGATACTATGGGTTTCTCATTGATGGTGATAGAGAAGATTGCATCATGGATGATGATGACCCTACTAGTTTTCAGCAAGCTATCACGAGTGGTGACTCTGTGAAGTGGATGGAAGCCTTGAGATCTGAAATGGAGTCCATGTACACCAACAAAGTATGGACTTTGGACGTTGCACCTCCTGGAATAAAACCCGTTGGGTGCAAATGGATCTTTAAGAGAAAGATTGGTGTAGATGGACAGTTAGAGACCTTTAAAGCAAGGCTTGTAGCGAAAGGATTTCGTCAAAGACCAGGATTGGACTATGATGAAACTTTCTCTCCTGTAGCAATGCTTAAATCCATTCGGATCCTACTTGCTATTGCTGCTCACTATGACTATGAAATCTGGCAGATGGACGTTAAAACTGCATTTCTAAATGGTAATTTAGAAGAGTGCGTTTTTATGGATCGGCTAGAGGGCTTCATTAACAGTGGGAGCAGCGGAAAAGCATGTAGGTTGCTTAAATCCATTTATGGATTAAAGCAGGCCTCACGGAGCTGGAACATCTGCTTTGATGATACAATCAAAGAGTTTGATTTTATCAAAAATATAGATGAGCCATGCATTTATAAGAAGATTGTAGGGAGTACTGTCATATTCCTCGTATTGTACATGGATGATATTCTCTTGATAGGAAATGACATTCCTATGCTACAATCAGTCAAACTATTCTTATCACAAAGGTTCTCCATGAAGGACCAGGGTGATGCCTCATGCATTTTGGGCATAAGGATCTATAGAGATAGATCCAAGAGATTACTGGGATTGTCCCAATCAAAGTACATTGACACCATCATAAAAAGGTTTAGTATGAAAGATTCCAAGTGTGGTGCCTTGCCCGCTTGCCATGGAATCACTCTCTCCAAAGACTTCTGTCCGAAGACTGATGAAGAGAGAGCTCGCATGAGCATTATACCTTACGCTTCAGTCGTAGGATCTATAATGTATGTGATGTTATGTACTCGCCCTGATGTAGCTTATGCACTAGTTGTTGTAATCAGGTATCAATCCAACCGAGGGGAGAAACATTGGATAGCAGTGAAGAACATTCTTAAGTACTTACGAAGGACTAAAGAATTGTTCTTGGTGTATGGTAATGGCGATCTCCAAATGGATGACTTTACTGATTCCAGCTTCCAAAGTGATAAGGATGATGGCAAATCCATCTCAGGGTTTGTATTTAGCCTCAATGGAGGGGCGGTTAGTTGGAAGAGTTCAAAACAGGATACCGTTGCAGACTCAACGATGGAAGCTGAGTATATTGCTGCAAATGATGCTGCCAAGGAAGCCGTCTGGATGAGGAAGTTCGTCGCGGAATTAGGAGTAGTTCCAACCATTGTTGATCCAATACCATTGCATTGTGATAATAATGGGGTTATGGCGTTAGCCAAAGAACCAAGGTCCCATCAGAAGTCCAGACACATCCTAAGGCGATATCATTTGATCCGGGAGATAGTAGATCGCCACGAGATCGAGATTCGGAGAGTAGATACAAAGAATAACACAGCGGATCCACTCACCAAGGCCCTTCCACAGCCGCAGCATGAGCGACTTTTTAAGATGTTCGGTAAGAGATACGCCAATAATTGGCCTTAGTGCAAGTAGGAGATTGTTAGATATATGTATGCCCTAGAGGCCATTATATATATAGTGGATACTTGGACATGTATATATATAGATTACTTTCTTGCTCGACATGATAGTATGCTATCTGGTTTACTTTATCTGACATGTTGATTTGATCATGCTTTTATTCATCCGCACATGTTGATAAAGCCCTCAGGATATTTGCTTGACTACTGTGACTATGATGTGGATCATACTAGTGGGGCACGTGTAGTTTATAAGCATAACTTTGAACCGTTCTTATTCGTAGGTGTATCGAGACAGGGCATTGATATTCCAGAGTAGACTAGTGTATACCATTCTTGTCCCATATGATGGGCGATGGATGATCCCATATCCATCTGGTGTGCTGACACCAAAGAATGTATACGGGTGCTCAGTGAGACTGGGTACACTGAACGGATTCACAGAGAACTCCTATGTGGTATTATATCTATCGTCGGATAGTAGTTCTCAGGTGACACTAGTACAGGTTAGTCTGTAGACCCGAGATCGTCATAGAGTCTTGTGTGTCCTCCCACTATACTTTGATCTCCACCCTACCACGGCTCTACTGAGTCGTGCAAACAGGTGGTCTTTGGGTACAGTTCCGAGGCACATGGAGGCGATAAGCGATAGGAGGGGTTTCGTCTCTCCCAGTATTGGGGGTTGATGTTGTGCTATGCTCGATTGGCTATAACAGGAAGTCCCTGGCCAGGGCTGCTGAGATTTACTGATGAGTGTTATCAGTAGTTTCTCGATCTGTTATGAGACACCGGCTTGACTTATTGAGTTATTGGGGTCGACGATACCATCCCTAGACTCGAAATGCAACATATCTGACAAGGTGACCGGACTGTACGGTAAGTGTTGCCGGATGGCTCGACGGGAGTTTTGACAGCTTTGCTGGTTTTTGTTGAAGTCGAAAATTGCACCCCGGTTGACCAAGTCAAAGTCAAAGTCAACCCCAAGCAAAATGGGCCCATGCCCAGGTCGAGCCCGAACATGAAGTGACCGACCTTCCCCTATGCCAAAATATAGATCATGTAATAAATAATTTTTATATAATTCTTTATGCATGAATGTAAACAAAATGGGCATAAAGCCAAATTTTTGTAAGCCCATGGCTTATGTGCAAAAAGAAATGGTACATGAGCCATGGGATGGCCAAAATGCCATTTGTGTAAAGCCCAAGGGGCTATATGTAAAGTGTATAGCCTATAAAGGCAAGGATAATGAAAATATCCCAACAACTTTTTCTCTCTCCAAAAAAATCCAGATCTGTGATCTTCTTCTTCCTCAAGGTTCTAAAACCTTCTTTTTCCTTTTGAATTAAATCAAGAGTTTTACTCTTCCTTTTATAAAACAAAATAGTTTTTCACCACAAAACCCACAAAGGGGAACTCAGATCTACCATTAGATCTCAGAAAGGAGAGATTTTTAAAATCTCATACTTCTTGATCTTTAAGGTCCGGCCAACAAAGGAAGAAGAAGGAGACTCATCTCCAGAAACCCCACTTTGGGGAAAAACTAGGGCTCAAGGGGAGAATCCCTTCATCAGCTTCAAAACATCCTAGGAGTTTAACTTCTCATATATATATATATATATATATATATATATATATAGAGAGAGAGAGAGAGAGAATAATAAGTGCTCCTTTCTGTAAGTACAACTCCCATTGCAGGGACCAAGTCCCTTTTTCCGCTCGAGCGCCCACGTGCTGACCCGTGGGGCGCTAGCGCTCAAAGCGCTAGCACTCTTGTGCTCATAGCGCTAGCGTTCGAGCGCCCACGTGCTGACACGTGGTGCGCTAACGCTCTTGCGCTCAGAGTGCTAGCGCCCGGGCACCCACGTGCTTACACGTGGCGCGCTAGCGCTCTTGCGCTCAGAGTGCTAGCGCCCAAAGCGCTAGTGCCTAGGAGCCCACGTGCTGACACGTGGTGCGCTAGCGCTCTTGCGCTCAGAGCGCTAGCGCCCAAAGTGCTACCGCCTAAGTGCTGAAACGTGGTGCGCTAGCGCTCTTGCACTCAGAGCGCTAGCACCCAAAGCGCTAGCGCTCGAGCGCCCACGTGCTGACACGTGGTGCGCTAGCGCTCAAAGCGCTAGCGCTCTTGCGCTCAAAGTGCTAACACCCAAAGCGCTGGAGCTTTTCCCACGCATTCTTTGGATGCCTTTTCCTTTTTTTTATTTTATATATACGTGTATATATACACTCCACAACACTGTCCCCCCAAAAAAAAATTTAAGCCGCGGCGCTGCCCCGCACCCCGCAAGGGGGCTGCTCGCCCCCTTGACCCCCAGCCCGCTATCCGAGTAGAGGGACCCCCGTAAAAACTCTGCGTGGCTCCCGATATATCCAAGCCCCCTCCAAAACAAAACACACGTACACTGCACATTGAGTTTGCATGACCAGTTTAACCCGTTAATCGGAGGTTCTCTCGCTCCAAAGACGAGGGGTAATTAACGGCAGCTTAGTCCGTGGCTGCCGGAGATTCGGATCCCCACAATCAATAAACCCCTGCCTACCCTAGACAGGAGCAATCTGTAGTACGCCTGACGAGCGCACGCGTATTCCCATCTCAATGGGGTGACGAAAAACACCCTACAGATTCTGGCACGCCCGGTGGGACCTATCTCTCCTCCCATATTTCGGGTTAAACGTTCATGCGAACTCGGTCAATGTACATACCTATATTTGTACTGAAATAATTCTCTTTCATGCAGGTTTTCAAGCAATCACTTCTCAACAATGTCTCCAAAGATGAACTCAGCTCCCATCTCCTACACGATGAAGATGGACGCCAGGACGGTCCTTCCGGCCAGTCTCGGGTGACAGTGGGAGGAGCCGCCGCTACCATTTAGCTCCATTCTATTCGTGTCAGCTAATTCCATCCCAACTCCTCAAGCCCCGGTGACAAACAAACCGGTCTCGAAGGGCAGGAGGCCAAATATGGTGGTCTCGAGGGCGCCCTAACCCAAACGCAAATCCGTTTCTGAACGTCTCTCCATCGCTCCAGCTGGGGACAAGGCCATCACCACCAACAAAGCAACAAGGCATCTCGGGCAAGCTCCAGCAGTGACTTTGACAATTGCTCGATTAGGTGTCTTCTCAAGCCTCCCCATCACTCAGCCTATAGCGGCTTCCCAAAGAGCAGAAGCCTGTCAAGTGCTCAAGGCAGAGAAGCTGAGACAGAAGCTGCTCAGATACAGAGCCAACAAAAAGGCTAAGGCTCTGGCCATGTTAAAATTTATGAATTTCCAAAGCCCGGACCGCTCCGCGAAATTAGCCGCCAAAGATAAAGAGATGGCTGGGTATGTGGTTCGCACTGTCTACATGGTCGGATATGAAGAAACAAGTCATCCTCTTCTTCACAGCCATGGTGATGATATGATTGACGCTACCCAGCATCGACTCGATCTAAGTGATGAAGAGCCTGCTCAGGCCGATAAGCCAGAGGAGCCCGTGGTTCCTGCGGAATTGAGCTCAGGCAATAAAGACAACCCAGTTGTCATAGCCGGAGCTACAGAACAAGCGTTATTCTGATGGCTTCAGAGGCAGCTTCAGGACAGGGACGAGAAGTTAGCCAAGGTACAGTCCAAGGTCGACGAATTGGCAAACATCGCGGCAGATCTCGCGACCCAGGTCGCCCGATTGTAATTACAGCGGAATCAAATTTTAGTTCATGAGCCAGGGATTGATATCCGGAGGCAGCCAACTGATACCCCCTTCAACCTAAGAGCGGAGCGCCTTCATGGAAAACGGCCGCAATCAGCCTCCAGTCCCTCCGATACATACGCCGGGGGGGAATCGCCTCTAAAAAAGAAACTGGAAAAAGCCAATTCTTTCAAAAGGGAAAAAGACCACAAGATATTCAGGGATGCCCTAAGAAACAGTCTACAACTGCCAGAATCAAAGAGACCGCGAGAAGCGAATATGACCGACAACCCAGAATATTGCCCCTATCACAGGGTGATAGGTCATGCCATTGAGGACTGCTTCATCTTCAAAGATTGGGTCAAAAGGCAATACAAGTGTCACGACCCGAAAGAGCACGTGACTGGCCCTTGAACCATATGAAGTCTATAGGACCTCATCTAATCCAAGTAAGCCAAAAACCCAGAAATCTAAAACCATTTTAAGGAGTAAATAAGAAAACTAGTTTTTAAGAAATAAGGAAAACAACTTTAAAAGTGAGGTTTTTAAAATAAGTAAGCCGAATATGCATTTTAAATCCTCAATATCTTTCTGAAAATTTCGGCAGAGTTTCTTTTGTAAATATTGGCCCCGAATGGGGTACAACAAGAATAATATATATGCACAATGAAAAGGCATCTCCAAGTGGGAGCTAGCTCTTCGTCAATCGACGGTCACAGCCACGCAAGCAATATAACATACAACGCCAAAAGGCGAGGATCAAAACTCAAAAAGGAAACTCAAAATCAGCATGAAAACCATAATACTACAACGCGCGACTCTAAGGTCGAAATAATACATAACTGGTTTTCTAAGTCTGAAACAATATACAAGTTTGGTTGATGGAATTTCTAGATACAACTGAATAATACATATACAATGGTGGTTCTGGTGCAAAAGAATCCACCTGCCAAAGCAAATCACCCAGAAAGAAAGCAGTGTGCCAGAAAAGACGCAATGGAACATATACGGCAAAACCTGCAAGAACTGTGGCACAACGTGGGTGAGTTGCCAACTCATGAGTAGAAAACATCACAGAGCAGAAATCGTATGTATGACACAATCCTAGGTCAATACGATCAATATATAAATATAAACCTCAATGAATAAGTCTGAAGCAAGATAAGGTGGCAATGTAACATCTATACATGAGTGTAGTGCCAAGTGCTCATGCCAGTGCCTCAGGTAATAACATATCATAAATATGAGGTATGATCAATTTCGACTATATCATGAAGTCTATGAATATGTGGATATCATCCAACTAAGTGATCAATGTCATCAATGTCAATATATGTATGTGGAAATCGTCCACGTGTCACCCAATGACAATAAGCATCATGCATGTAAATATCATAAACATATGCATGGAAGTATGAGGATGTAAATCAACATGTGTCGCTCACGATATATCAAAATCATGGAACCTGAGTGTCAAGCATCGACACTCGAAAACATCATGAAACCTGTGCCTAGCATCGGCACGTAAATCCTCATATATATCGGGCTACGTCAGTCTGGATCAGCCCATATCATCTCTCAACTCCGGTCGGTATCCTCCGGATATCCGCCGAGCTCAAATACAATCACCGGTAGGTAGTAGTCCCTCTGCCAGGCTCACCGTCTGCAACACAGCGATCCATTCTCGCCCCGGGGTACCATACCGGGCCCACCATATACCCGCAATTGGCCTCATCCGCCTCCTCGAATCGGGTTTCACATGTCGCTCTCAGCACCGAGAAAACACATGGTGGATGCACTGAAATATCATATCAAGGGTAACCGGGTTTTTAAAAAAATTACATACTCTCTTTGGAAATATCCACGGTTCCCAAATCCAGAAATATCATGGAAACAACATATCTCAATGCGTATAATCAAAAGCATGATGTATGGGACATGTAAAAGAAATGTAAGCATACGAGTATATCATGCAACATGGAGTAATAATATGCATATATTTAGGGAAGACCGCTTCTTTAAAATGAGTCAGTTTTAGAAAGTATCTTGCGGTTCTCAGATCTCCAAGTCAAACCAGAATCATTTATGTATGCGCAAATATGTATGTGTACAAGTATGAGTGTACAACAGGTAGGTGCACGAGTATAAGTGTACAATAGTTGTGTGCGCAAGTATGAGTGTACAACAGGTAGGTGCACGAGTATGAGTGTACAATAGTTGTGTGCGCAAGTATGAGTGTACAACAGGTAGGTGCACGAGTATGCCATGCAAGGGTCATATATTGAATGCAACAGTACTACAGTGTAGTGACATGGCAATTATCGATGATGAAGTGTGTGAACCGGCAAGCAGGTGTACGTGGAATATATGCATCATCGATAATGGTGCTGGTGTCCTAACAGCATGAGTTTAATATAACAATAACCATATTTATCATGCGATGCGATGCAAGCAGTAAGCATATGCAGCAAATGAATAATAAACACAACAGTGTAGAAGCTACATCAATGCATCCATATCATACTGTTTTGCCATTTGAAAGAAGATGAATCGGGGTTTTTAGAAAAATAAGGGCTACGGTGTTTTTAAGAAAAGATGCGCCTTTTGAAAATATCCGTAGAATCCCTTGCATGTCTTTAACTACTCCCGATTCGTTAGTTTTTGAAATAGGTATGATATCGGCCTAGCCTAACATCTACTAGCAAATCTACAGCTCTAACTAGCAAGTCAATCAGGAGGGGTATGGAAACCACCTAAATCTGAGTCGATATAATATATATATATATGTAAATATAATAGTCGGTGATTCCTCCTCAAAGGTAGCGCGTACGATACAATATCATATGACATCCTCGAGTCATGAGTGCGGATCTATCATCAATATAAAGCTCGTACGGTAAATCATCGTACGGCATCCCAAAAGCTGGGTATGGGTCAATATCACATTCATCTCATCAATTATCTGGTATCCTTATCATCATATATCATGATCTGGGGTACGGATCTAAGTCTAGTACAAATCGATACCGTCTATATAAATATAAATATGTGTGTGGAACACACGTCCAAAGGCCCACTAAAATTCATGTCGTATCCCAAATATGAATCATATTATATCACCGATCTCATGGCACTATGCCCAATCTCATCGACTCTTCTCTAAATATCAACCACTATCCTCGTCATCTAGGTATAAGTATAACGAATATGCATGTGTGTGCGTGTGGGTGTAAGCCTATTCTAGGGTTCGCAACTAGGAACTATACTAGTATACTTCTACGCCCTAATCTAATCCTAGTACACCTAATCTCATCTCAAAATATCCACGACACACAATAAGCTATCATAAATATATAGAATATATAGTATATATCTAGTATACTAAATATCGAACTGCGGGGGTGCTATACGCCATCCACCCGACTTCCCCCATAGATATAATCTACTCACCTTGCATCCTGCGTGTCGGTGTCAACGTCGCCTTCATCTTCTTCATCGTCTGGAATCCACATGAAGGTACCTACATAGATAATATAATCGGAATGCGTATTAAAATTACATCGGGAATACCAAAACAACACCCAAAGTCCTATAGGTTAGAAGCTATAGACTACGCTTTCAAAACTGTCAACAATCCTCGATATCGTCGTATAAATGCTAAGTAATCGAGGTAAAACGCAATTATACAAATCCAGAATTTAAAATATGCAAAACGAAAACACGAATTAAAACAGCAACTCAGGAAAAAGGCTCCAGATTCTACCCTAGGTCAAATTGGAAAATTTTGCATATACCAAGAGTCTAGTGTACATGAAATAAAGCTTCAGAACCAACACGAGCCAAAATGGTGGGACCCAGGCCGCAAATTGCGGCCAATTGGATTAAATCTGCGGCCGGTTTGGTGAATTAGGGACTAGGGTTTTGGGGTTAGCTTCCTGGTTGCCTGCATGTCTCACTGTCCTTATAAAATAATTTTCAGAGTCTCGGGGTGATAGCAGATTCCATTTAACCTTCACAGAATCACAGTTTTTCCGATATCGGCTTTTCTAAATCCGTATTCCGGATTTCTAGTCTCCGGTTTAGGTCTTAATTATAGCACTAGGGGGTTTGTATGGCCTCTACTGAGCTTAATTGCTCACCACAACTCTCAATTCCAATAACCATAACTAGTACTTTCATACCCTCACTAAACATCACTATATCGGTTTAAAGATAACATGGATGTGAAAGCAATGGGAAAACTAAGCTAGTGGTTCAGAAAATACCTCATTTGGAAACTCAAGAATTTTCTTGAGTTTCCCCAAGTGTCCAAAACCTTTCCTTTCTTGGTCCAATGTGTTTCGCTTAAGCTTGTGCATCATTTTTGTGAAATAGGGGTGAGGTTTTGAGTTGATTTCCATGGTGTTTTGGGGGATTTTATGAAGAGGGAGAGAGACGGGTAGCAGCAGCAGCAGCAAGGAGAAGGAGGGAAGAGGAAAATGTGATGAAGGTTGTGAGTTTAGTGGATGGCTAAGTGAAATGTGACCCTCACCTTTCTCTCTCTCATCCATACCTATTATTCTAATCCAAATCCTTTTATTTTCTTCTCTTTTCTTTTCCCCTCTCTAATAAATCATCAACCATGAAATAAAACATGTATGAAAGCCATAAGAATATGTAACAAGTGAAAAAAATATATGGTGCACGTTTTGCACAAATATGCTAAAAATCCGATTAGCGATTTTTAATCGCGATTAGCACTAAATTAGCATATAATTAATCATAAAAACTTAAAAATTGCATAATTCACATAAAACACCCTCTTTTAGTAATTTCCATAATTTTCAAAAATTTCCCAATTTTATCGGTATTTAATTACCGAAATATTAAAATATTCATTAAAATTAATATTAAATTATAAAAATTCCCCAAAAATAATATTTTATTATTTTGAAATGTTACAACAAGACGGGAGAGATAGAACTGTCTAAAGGCGTGTTAGCAAACAGTCAAGCTACGACCGCCGATTTCATACAAATGGAGACCGAAGCCTTTCGGGAACCTAATCCTCCCAGACATGTGCCATTATCTGAAAAGGGCGAACCAAAGACTAATCGGCCTCGAGAAGCAGCATCAGTAAAGGCACCTACTCCAATGGAGAGAAAGAAGAAGGTATACTCCTTCAGTACGGATGAAGTCCGCAAAATATTCGTGGACGCCCAGAACAACGGTCTGCAACTGCCCGATCCAAAGAGGCCACATGAAATGAACATGACCGGCAATCCCATATACTGCCCATATCATAGAATGGTGAGTCATACCATCGAAGACTGCTATATTTTCAAAGATTGGGTGGAGAACCAATACAAGCTTGGAAAAACCTCACAGTCCTTGGATGTATCGGCAAGCCACAGAGCTACGGTCATCAACATAGCTCCGCCAAGATCAAAGTTCAAGGGGCTAGGATAAGCAAAGAGGACCACCACGTCGTTAAACTGGGAACACCAGATGACCACCACGTCGTTAAACTGGGAACAATCGACCTCTAAGTCGTTAAACTGGGAATGTAAAAAAATATATATAATATATGTAAATAAGCAAAAAAATATGTAAATAAAATAAAAATAAAAGCCGAAATGATGGGGCAACCCGCAATAAAAATCAGCGAGTAAAATAAAGATGAAAATAAAGCTGAAATGATGGGGCAGCCGCGAATAAAAGCCGAAATGATAGGGCAATCGTGATCTTTGCGATAAGAAAAGCTAAAATGATAGAGCAATCGCGGTAAAAAAAACAACAAAAAACAAAAACAAAACAAAAAACAACAGCGAATGATGAGTCGCTCCTGGTACCATATTCTAGTGCATCTATGCAGACGCCAACCAAAACCGAATTTCCCAAAATTCTTCCAGCCCTACGACCAGTCCCTAAATTGACTACCGTATATAATCCACGGGCTCAAATAATTCTTGTCATACCCATGCCCCGCCACAATCACCAGTTACGCGGCTGGTCTCCGCCTTTGGAATTATGCTCCATTGAGAAAACCCACTCATGTGTCCTCACGATACATGAGGAGAACAAACCTTTGTGGGATCCTTACGACTCACAAAGGAAAAACACACTTAGGAGTCCTCACGACTCCTAAGGAGAAAATACGCCTGAGGGATCCTTACGACTCGTAGGGAGAAAATGCTTTTATGGGACCCTCACGGCCCATAAAATTGAAAAGCCTTAGGTGACAGGGACATAAACCTGTCTCCTAAGCCATCGCTCCCCAATCCCCAAGTGGCGAATGATGAGTCTCTCCTGGTACCATATTCCAGTGCAGCGATGCAAACGCCAACCAAATTCCAAATCCCATACCCTAACGGCAAATGATGAGTCGCTCCTGGTACCATATTCCAGTACAGCGATGCAGACGCCTGCAAAGTCCCAAAATTTTTCCGGCCCTACGGTCTGGATCATACATCCTGCAAAACCGTATACAATCCACGGGCATAAAATAATCCAAATCTCTCCCAGTCCCACCAAAAAAAGGGGCATGTCCACAAGCAAAATAGGCATGGATGAAAACCCGAAAGGGCTCCGTGAGTGAAAACAGCAGGACTGCCGGCGAGTTTGTGAAAACCCGAAAGGGCGCAAACTCGTAAAAAAAAGATGAAATGCACTCGCAAAGTCCTCTCGACTTTGTAAGGAGAAAATTCCCGCATGAGATCCTTACGACTCACAAAGGAGCCACACACTTAGGAGTTCCTACGACTCCTAAGGAGAAAAAAAAATGCCTACGAGATCCTTTCGACTCGTAGGGAGAAAATGCTTTTATGGGATCCTTACGGCCCATAAAATCGAAAAGCCTTAGGTGATAGGGATCTAAACCTGTCTCCTAAGCCACCAATTCCCAAATCCTTCCGGGGCAAATGATGAGTTGCTCCTGGCATTATTCCAGTGCAGCAATACAGATGCCAAACAAAAAACCAATTCCCAAATCCTTCCAGGGCAAATGATGAGTTGCTCCTGGCATTATTCCAGTGCAGCAATACAGATGCCAAACAAAAAACCAATTCACAAATCCGTCCCGGGAAAATGATGAGTTGCTCCTGGCATTATTCTAGTGCAGCAATGCAGATGCCAAACAAAAAAACAATTCCTAAATCCTCCCGGGGCAAATGATGAGTTGCTCCTGGCATTATTCCAGTGCAGCAATGCAGATGCCGACAGAAAACTAATTCCCAAATCCTCTCATGACAAATGATGATTCGCTCCCGGTACCATATTCCAGTGTAGCGATGCTGATGTCAACTCAAATCAAACAAATCAAACCAACCAATTCCAACATCGACCTTTTCGTCAAACAACGACACCCCGTAACGGGGAAACGTCAAGCAGACACTCCGTCTCGGGGATACATCAACAAGCAGACACTCCGTCTCGGGGACACGTCAACCAGCCGACACTCTGCATCGGGGAAACGTCCAACATCAGCGACACTCCGTACCGGGGACAAGTCGATCCACGACACTCCATGCCGGGGACAAGTCGATCAGCAACACTCCGTGCCGGGGAAAAGTTGAACAGCGACACTCCGTGCTAGGGAAAAGTCGATCCGCGACACTCCGTGCCGGGGACAAGTCGAACAGCGACACTCCATGCTGGGGAAAAGTCGGTCAGGGACACTCCACGCCGGGGACAAGTCGAACATCAGCGCCACTCCGTGCCAGGGACAAGTCGAACAGCAACACTCCGTTCTGGGGAAAAGTCGATCCACGACACTCCGTGCCGGGGACAATTCGAACAGCGACACTCCATGCCGGGGAAAAGTCGGTCAGCGACACTCCGTGCGGGGGACAAGTCGAACATCAGCGACACTCCATGCTGGGGACAAGTCGATCAGCGACACTCCATGCCGGGGACAAGGCGAATCGCGACACTCCGTGCCGGGGACAAGTCGCACATCAGCGACACTCCGTACCGGGGACAAGTCGATCAGCGACACTCCATGATGGGGACAAGTCGAACAGCGACACTCCGTGCCGGGGAAAAGTCGATCCGTGACACTCCGTGCCGGGGAAAAGTCAAACAGCGACACTCCGTGCCGGGGAAAAATTGATCAGCGACACTCAGTGCCGGGGACAAGTCGAACCGCGCCACTCTGTGCCGGGGATAAGTCGAACATCAATGACACTCCGTGCCGGGGACAAGTCGATCAACGACACTCCATGCCGGGGAAAAGTCGATCAGCGACCCTCCGTGCCGGGGACAAGTCGATCCGCGACACTCCGTGCCGGGGACAAGTCAAACAGCGACACTGCGTGCTAGGGAAAAATCGATCAGCAACACTCCGTGCCGGGGACAAGTCGAACAGCGACACTCCGTGCTGGGGAAAAGTCGATCAGCGACACTCCAAAACGTCGGCCAGCGACACTCCATCTCGGGGAAACGTCCAACACAGATACTCCATGCCGGGGAAACGTCGACCAGCGATACTCCGTGCCGGGGGCACGTCTACCAAATCACTCCGGGCCAGGGAAACGTCTACCACGAACACTCCACCTCGGAGACGCGTCAAGCGTCGACCGTCCATGTCGCAAAAAGGGCACTGCAGGCTTCCCACAAATCGGGAACCAAATCTCTCCGGATCAGAGCGTCGACCGTCCATGTCACAAAAAGGGCAGTGCAGGCTTCCCACAAATCGGGAACCAAATTGCTCCGGGTCAGAGCGTCGACCGTCCATGTCGTAAAAATGGTAGTGCAGGCTTCCTACAAAGCAGGAACCAGATCGCTCCGGGTGAGGGAAAAGTCTACCACGGACACACCGTCTCGGAGACACGTCAAGCGTCGACCGTCCATGTCGTAAAAAGGGCAGTGCATCCTAAAAAGTGGGAACCAAAGCAAGTCGCCTCCACGCAAAAGAAGTTCCATCAATTTCATGCACACGACTCACATACATGGTGTGCATTTATTGATGGGAGGCACTTTGTTGAAGTCGAAAATTGCACCCCGGTTGACCAAGTCAAAGTCAACCCCAAGCTAAACGGGCCCACGCCCAGGTCGAGTCCGAACATGAAGCGGCCGGCCCTCCCCCATGCCAAAATATAGATCATGTAATAAATAATTTTTATGTAATTCTTTATGCATGAATGTAAACAAAATGGGCAAAAAGCAAAATTTTTGTAAGCCCATGGCTTATGTGCAAAAAGAAATGGCACATGAGCCATGGAATGGCCAAAATGCCATTTGTGTAAAGCCCAAGGGGCTATATGTAAAGTGTATAGCCTATAAAGGCAAGGATAATGAAAATATCCTAACAACTTTTTCTCTCTCCAAAAAAATCCAGATCTGTGATCTTCTTCTTCCTCAAGGTTTTAAAACCTTCTTTTTCTTTTGAATTAAATCAAGGGTTTTACTCTTCCTTTTATAAAACAAAATAGTTTTTCACCACAAAACCCACAAAGGGGAACTCAGATCTGCCATTAGATCTCAAAAAGGAGAGATTTTTAAAATCTCATACTTCTTGATCTTCAAGATCCGGCCAACAAAGGAAGAAGAAGGAGACCCTTCTCCAAAAACCCCACTTTGGGGAAGAACTATGGCTCCAGGGGAGAAACCCTTCATCAGCTTCAAAACATCCTAGGAGTTTAACTCCTCATATATATATATATATATATATATATATATATATATATATATAGAGAGAGAGAGAGAGAGAGAGAGAATAATAAGTGCTCCTTTCTGGGAGTACAACTCCCATTGCAGGGACCAAGTCCCCTTTGCCGCTCGAGCGCCCACGTGCTGTCACGTGGGGCGCTAGCGCTCTTGCACTCAGAGCGCTAGTGCCCGAGCACCCACGTGCTGACACGTGGTGCGATAGTGCTCAAAGCACTAGCGCCCTTGGGCTCAGAGCGCTTGCGCCCGAGCGCCCATGTGCTGACACGTGGCGCGCTAGCTCTCTTGCGCTCAGAGCGCTAGCGCCCAAAGCGCTAACGCCCAGGCGTCCACGTGGTGCCCTAGCGCTCTTGCGCTCAGAGCGCTAGCGCTCAAAGCGCTAGCGCCCGGGCGCCCACGTGCTGACACGTGGTGCGCTAGCGCTCAAAGCGCTAGCACTCTTACGCTCAGAGCGCTAGCGCCTAAAACGCTAGTGCTCGAGCGCCCACGTGCTGACACGTGGTAGGCTAGCGTTCAAATCGCTAGAGCTCTTACGCTCAAAGCGCTAGCACCCAAAGCGCTGGCGCTTTACCCACGCATTCTTTGGATGCCCTTTCCTTTTTTTATTTTATATATACATGTATATATACACTCCACAACACTGTCCCTCCAAAAAAAATTTAGGTCGGGGCGCTGCCCCGCACCCCGTAAGGGGGCTACTAGCCCCCTTGACCCCCAGCCCGCTATCCGGGTAGCGGGACCCCCGTAAAAACTCTGCGTGGCTCCCGATATATCCAAGCCCCCTCCAAAACAAAACACACGTACACTGCACATTGAGTTCGCATGACCAGTTTAACCAGTTAATCGGAGGTTCCCTCACTCCAAAGGCGAGGGTTAATTAACGGCAGCTTAGTCCGCGGCTGCCGGAGATTCGGATCCCCACAATCAATAAACCCCTGCCTACCCTAGGCAGGGGGAATCTGTAGTACGCCTGACAAGCGCGCGCGTATTCCTATCTCAATGCGGTGACGAAAAATACCCTACAATTTTCTTTTGATCGCTCAATACCCGGGCGGCCGTTACGCTTAGCTGACCGTTTGTGGCTTGTGGGTGTTTGATATGATCATCACCCACTACCGGCGTATTGACAAGTCTTATAGTCCCACACAGAAGTTTCCTAGCCCAGGAGAAAAGATGTGGTGTGCATATGAGATATGCGCGGGGTCCCGATTGAATACGACTATTTGATACCGTATGTTAATCGGGCGTTTTCTTATTGGTCGGGTCGTATGTAATATGACCGGATTATTAAATCAATTGTTGATTTAACATTTTGACTTTTAGTTTTATTCTTATTCTTTATTCAAACTTTTTTTATTAAAGAGGAAGAATGCATGCATGTATGCATATGATGATGTACAAGTACGCACATGTTGATGTGCATGGATACATGCATACAAAAGTATCATGGTTGATGATACTCACTTGAAGGCAATATAAGACTTACATGGAACTATAATATATGGATATTTATTTGGATTTGTTTAAAAACAAAAGAAAAGAAATGATTAATCCATGGTTGTAAAATTCTACACTCTTCTTTGAGTTAACCTCACTTCACCTAACCATTAACCTTGGATTAACTATTTCTTTTGGGTTTTAACTCACTCACTAAATATCTAGATATTATAGCAACCATGGATGGATGAGAGAAAGAAAATATATATACTATATTTTCTATTTTTCGTCACAAGTTTTTATCACTTTACAAAAGCTTTTGCCTTCATCTTCTTCTTCCTCCTTGCTCTCTAAGTTCTTCCAAAGTGAGTAAGAGATAAAAAGAAAGAGTTTTGATAAAAGAAAACACACCACTTCATCACTCTACTCTAATCTAGCCAATTAGTTTAGAGTGTTTAGCTTCATCTTTTTCTTGCATCAAGTGGAACTACAAGATTGGAGCTAGTGAACTTCGGGTGGATCATCGTGGACTTAGGAGCTTACTAGCAAGCTTTCAAAACTCTTAAAGATCCTAGGAGTCACTATAAAAAGGACTACAAAGGTTGTATTCCTTACACTTAGTGTAAATAATGTTTAAAGTGTTGTTACCCTAGCTTTTTCTTGTTAAAGATCCTTACTTTGTTTGCTTTGCACCTCTAAATTTTTAAAGTGGCATGTGTGATGCTTCCATACTCCTTAGTAGGTGCATAGGAAACCCAACAGGGGTCAGGGTGGAAGTGTCACATAAGGAACTGTCGGCTCACCCTGGCGCCTCGCAGTACAATTCTTTAAATGGTGACCTGGACTCCCACACCAATAACATACTGGCGGTGGCCGCTGACCTAGTGAATAGGTTCTGAACAACTGGCCTCGCGCCATGTCTCGACCATCACCAAGTCCTGGGAAGAATCCTCCATGACCTCTGCCTGCCAAGCCTCTGCCAAACTGTACTGGAGCTGGTATATCTGTACGAATCCTCTTCGGCCCTGAATCGAACGAAGTATCCGGAATGCGCTACTCTAAAAGTAAGGTAGCATCCACCGCGGCTGCATAGGTGTTGAAGTGCTGGGCACCAATAGCAAGAAATAGCTGCGTGTCTAACCCATGTACAAACCTCTTCATGCGTTTCTCTTCGGTGTCCACCAGGTAAGGAGCATATCGGGACAACTGAGTAAACTAAATATCATACGCAGACACTGTCATCCTTGGAGTCTTGCGAAAAACCTCAAAACTACGGGCTCGAGCATCACTGACGCTCTCTGGAAGGAAACGGGCAATAAACACCGCTGTGAACTCGTACCACGTCATAGGAGGTAGACCTGCAGCTCGACCTCTCTCAACTGACTCGCACCACGTCTAAGTAAGGCCCTCCAGACGAAAACTCGTAAGCTCCACCCATCTATCGTCAGAACATCTCAGCGAACGGCAAATCTTAGCCAACCGTCGAGGAATGTCTGCGGATCCTCCGCTGCATCTGTGCCGGTAAAGACTGGAGGTCTCAGCCTCATAAACTCCTGCAATTATACGGGAATGGTCTCGGTAGTAGCAGGAACAACTGTCTAGGCAGCAGGTCACATCGTGGTCTATGCAGTGGTAGGTACATCCTCAGATCTCTATGCCCGGCTAGCCTCGATTAAGGATCCCATCATCTGACGTAACTCCAGCATACCTGACTCTAGACTTTCAATGCGGCCTAGGGAAGGCGGATCAATCTTCCCCTGAGGGGTAGGCACGCCGTCCTGATCGGTCCTCGTCTCCGACGAGCCCGCTCGAATCTTATCTCTAGCGGCAGCACTCTGAGCCCTCATAGCCTTCGGCGGCATAATTGCTGGTACAGGAAACAGGATGAGAACAGTGCAATAGTATCATAGGATATAAAGAATCGAAGAAGGAATTTCAAGAAATTTATATCCTAAGGTCACTTAGGCAAAGTACCGTATCGTAAGTATGCCGTGGAACATATACACGCTACGTCACTCTGCTTAAGATACCTACTCCATCTACCAAGGGTCATCCTACACCTAGAAAGGTAAAACCTAACGCTCTGATACCAACTTTGTCACGACCGGAAAAGTACGGAATGTGACTGGCACTTAAATTACGATACGTCTCGAGGCATACGCAATCTAAGTAAGCCAAAACCTAGAAATCAAAACCAAATAGAGCAGTAGAGTGAAGGAAAACTGTTTATACCAGAATATTGCATTTATTACCGCCCATTCTTATGCTCATTTGTTTATAGGCAGGTGCTTTTAATCCGTGTTTGCTACATATTTACAAGCTACAGGTTCCTAGTCCAAAATAACTCAAATGATACAAAATCTCCACTGTTACGCCAAAATACAGAACATTTGTTGCCAACAGATAAAAGCCGGGTTCCGGTCATCCGTATCCGTCCAGTGCCGAGTACCAGTTCCAGAGACAATACAAATGACAGTGGGCATTCGTGTCTCGGACAAGCACAGAGCAGGAGAGGGGCAGCACAAGAATCAATGGGTGCGCGGAGCTCGAGGGAGATAAGGTCAAAAGGATTATTTTTGAAGCCATTTTGGACTGTTGTAGATCTGAAGAAATTATGGAAGCAATTTGCAATTTGGAGCATGTAGAACAACAGAAGAAAGCAACAAAAAAACCCCCAAAAAAAAACGACATGCCAATTCCACCAAAGCGCCGCGGATCCGCGACCAATATGGTGAATTGGCGGCGGATCCGTGGCCGAATTGACTCAGTGTCAACTCGGATTTTTTGGGTAGTTTGGTAACTTCATTTGGGCAGAGAATATTGCCCTAGGGTGTCAGCACTCAGCCTATAAATAGTCTAGTTTTGTGCCAAGCCAAGGGTCTTCTTTTCATGCCTCTTTTTGTTAGCTTTAGTTCTTCTTCTTCTTCTTCTTCTTCTTCTTCATGTATTCTCCATTAAAGTGTATGTGAGAGCTTGAGTGGATGATGAAATGAAGATGAGGGTTATTTTTCTTATCTTGTATTTTTATTTCATTGTATTGTAATTTAATTTCTAGTGTAACTTTATTATTTGTTGTTAACTATTTGTTGTTATTTCTTTTCTTGCACTTTTCCTTCTTTTCTCTTTTCCGTATTATTTTCAAGCGATGATACTCGACGAAGTTCCTTGCTAAAGTGAGGACCCAAGAGTTAGCTTGCACCATTTGTAAAACCGTATTTTCCTTTTCTCTCTTTTCTTCCTACTTATTTCGTTTTCTTTTCTTTTACCATGTGTGAATAATTCCACACTTGTTAAGTCTAAGGAGGGTGGTATGAGGGACGGAAAAATCCCTTGTGCTTCTCTTCACCAAACATCTTGAAATGAATCTCGACCAAACAAACGCAACCCCCTCACTTAAGCGCGCTATACGTGACATATAGGCGCGACCTAAGTTGAGAAGTCCTTTAAGCGCACTACAACGTGACATGTGGTTGTGACTTAATTGGATACATGGTTGCAAGTGTTTGACCGAGGGTTGGAAATAAGCGTATTTAGCGGACGGACAAAGGGCACTAGGAATGGATTTAGTGTTGGAAAACTCTCTTAAACTCGCAAATCCCATTCCTATGTCCTCCTAATCCCTGCTACTTTCGATTATCCTAACACCGTTTTAAAAATGGCAAAAGACAAGCACAAGACTAATCATAACTCTACTAACCAACCTTAACATTAATAAGCTTACTTGAACATAAAATACAAACACTTAGGATAGAATCGAACACAACATATACAATTCTTTATTGACTCGTCTAAAACACGAACGGACATACAACCATCTCCCTGCGGATCGACCCGTGCTCAACCGGCTAGCTGCAAAACGACACTGTCTTGATCACTGTTATAACTTTCGACACGCCAAGAGCATGCGATCAAATGGTGCCGTTGCCGGGGAGACGGTAACGTATTTTCATTCTTGTTATTTGGGTTAATATTTAATTTTGTATATATAAAATTATAAATATAATATAAAAAGAAACTCTTTTTGTTATTTTTGATATTTTTTGTGTGCAAGTGTGCAGGCTATCTGGAGCAAGTACAGTGATCAAAAAAGAAACCAGATCATTTTATTTTGGAGTAGAGAGAAAGGGGAGTTCAGGGACCAAATTTTAGGCCCCAAGTCTAATGTTTGACCGCGGTACCGCGGTCAAATCTTGGGTTGTGCGGCGGTTCCGCGGCAACTTTGAGGCTTCTGAGTCCCAAGTTTTTTTTCACCTTCACTCTTTCCTTTTATCTTCTCTGTGAATTCCACTACCTGTATTTTCTGCAGGTATCTTTGCACAGAATTGCGCACCCGCCAAATAATTTTTTTTGTTGTCTTAGATTTTTGTTTGTTTACGGGCTTTGCATATAATAATACGGACTTTAAGGGGCTATAACACCAATTCAGATTGGGTGGAGATTTCATCACCCTTCCTAAGACCCCATAAATCACTAATTGCATACGCATTACCTTGAGTTAATAAAAAATACCTAGACCAAACCTATAAGGACTTGTCGCGCTCATTTAGAATAAGTGAAGGTTGCGGAGAATTGGTCGTTTATCTAAACTTGACTTTGTGGTGCCTAGGCTAGATAAGTGAGGAGGTAATTTTAAAAGGCCCGTCTCACGGTGATTCGTGAGCGGAACCCACCTTCCATCACTTGTGCTTACCTGGCCACAATTGGCAGTGAAGAGGCGATTCAAGGGTTATCCTATAACTTGTTGCTTGGCAGTCTAGGAGCGGTTTAGTTGGACTTTAAAGACCCTAGCTCTAGGTGATTGTTTGTGCATTTTGTGATTGTGATTGTGCTTGTAGAAGGTTTAGTCCCATAATTCCGTATTCTTTCAAAACAAACAATTTCAAAACTCCAAAAACAAACATTTTTTTTAATAAAAACAAAAAAAATACCACTTCCTTCCCTCCCTACCTTTTCACTCTTCTAACATGGGTACCCCGCCTCGAAAAGCTCTTGCCGAACTTTGGTACCCACAACCAGACATAACTTCCTACGGTTCTTGCTTTGGCCGAACGTCGAACGATCCATCCATGCCAAAAATTTCTTTGAAAGATTGGATAGACGCATCTAGGACAAACAATTGGACTCCGCAATCCACTTCGTATCAACCGTTTCAAACATTCACCCCTTCTTACGTTGATACCCATTTTGAGAGTCCGGTTGTAACACCGAAACCCATGTCTATTGCTGAACGTATTGAATAATCTCGTAGCCGATCTTTCACTCCTTTCCCTACTTCAAATTCTTGGGATAAACAATTCGATTCACCTTCTTACCAAAATGTTGATCCTACTCCTGTCCAACCATTCAATTCCTACCAGTCCTACCCGACTTTTGCACCTTCCCTAGACATTGCTTCTAAACAGCCATTTGAGAGTTTTCAGTATCCAAACAACTTTGAATCTTTTACTGAAACTCCTTCACAACCCATGTCTAGTCTGGAACAGTCGTTGGATGATTTTCGGGTAGCATCGTACCAACAGATGCTGGATATGAATGCATCCATGGCTGCCCTCATACAACCTAATGACCCAGTAGCTAGTTTCCAACTAGCTCCAAATTTTCCAATGTATGAGGAGGCGGTTGGACTGATTGAGAATTTGAGTGGAGAGAGTGAGCTGTATACCCTTCCAAATCAAACCTACCCGTTTTAACTTGAATCCCACAACTCCTGTTTTAAAAGTCTATCAAGTGTCCCAAATGAATTATCAATTGAAGATAGAATATTTAACGAGTTGTGCGACTTTTTAGTGTTTGATTTACCCGATTGTGAAGGGACCTTGTCAAGTGAAACCAATCCCCATCATTTTGACCTCTACACCTCCACTCTAGAACCTGAATTGATTAATATCCATTCTTTTGATGAGCTGTCTGAGAAAATTGATTTTCACTTGATTGAGGATATTGACGCTGGGAATATTTTGGATGATGAACCCACAGATTTGGCTGAGTTTTTCTCTCCAATTCATCATCCCGAGTCATTAAATGTTTTTCCAGAACTTCATATGCGTCTTGATTTTGATAAGGATTGCATGGATGAGCTGTGTTTTAAAGAGAATATTGAGGATATTTTTGAGGATGAACTGGTTTTGCTTGATGAGTCAGATTTTCCAATTCATCATATCACTTTCATTGACTGTGTACACCCTCCTAAGCCTTTAACCGATACCCTTCCTCGATCACTTCCCTTCATCGTTTCGACCATGCAAGAAACCGTATTACTTTCATTTCCAGTGTCTGGTTTACCAAGTTCAGGTTACCCATGGTTTCTCAAGAATCTTGAGGGATTTGACCCAATTTTTCGCCATATTGATAGATTAGTACAATCCATCTTTTCACATCGATCATTACAAATTGTACTAATTTATTCAATCCATTTCCACCCTCAAGTTCGTATTCCACTTCTTTCTCCCTTCCGCCATTCTTTTTCTTATATACCGGGACCGTATACCACATCTATCCCCATACGGTCTCGCGTATTCTCCTTTTCTTTCCTCATCGTATTCTATCACCAGCCCGGGCCTTATCCAGATAAAATCGTTGAATGGTTGGTGCTAATTTTTGGCCTGTGTAAGGACTTGTATAGCTTGATACTGTTCTCTCCCGCCTAACTCTAAACTTTAACGCTTAAACGGTAAAAACACTATTTCACTTAAGTTTGGGGGGGACCCTTTTTTGTGTATATATTTCGGTTTGCTTTTTGTTTTGTATAAAAATTTTCCTTTAGGGAGCGCCGACAATTTTGACCCTCTTGGTGTAGCCTGACAGTGAGGGCAATGTCAAGTTTAAGTTTGGGGGTGTGCTCGGTAAGCTTTCTACCTTCGCATTCATGTATATATTTTGCATTTACATACTTATTTAGAAACCCATAAAAATCAAAAAATTTATAAAAATATAAAAACTTTGTCGTCAAGTTAGCTAATAGGGTAACTTAGATTTTTTATTCCGAAAGTTTAGTTGATACATTAGAAATAACTAAATCCTATGCTTAAGAATTGAAAACCCTAAAAATAACCCTCCTTTCGTTCAACCTTGGTAATTATACGTCCTTACAGTTTTTTTTGAGAAATATGTAATCTTGAGTTCAGTTCTTGAGTTAGGTCGAAATGAAGGGTAGTATTGAATCTTTACTGAAGGATAAGTCTGAAAAATAGTTTCTATTCTTGAATCCAAATTTAGAAAGTATATACCCTACAAACTACACATACACGCACCACGAAACTTGGGATAGTAGAGGATACCTACAAATGCTTTTGCCTGAAAACCTAGTATGAAAGAAAAAACGGTATTTAAAGCTAAACACCAAAAGAGCATATTGAAAAATATATCCGATCTTGAAAAAGAAAAAAGAAAAGAAAAAGAAAAATAAATAAATAAATAAAGTCATGACCAGGAAACTGCTATTTACGCTTTAAGCTCACACATTCAGTAATCGGCCGTTAGTGCCTCAAGAAGCATTAATAGTCGCATGAAAGGTGTGTAAGCAACACCGTCCATCATTTAATGAAAAGAAGTGGTATTAGGTATTAGGGCAAGGGTACTATAGCTTGAATTGAATTCTCAAGTGTAGGGGTGAAATAATACACATACGTGGGGGTATACAATCAATGTTTGGATAAAAGATAGAAATAAAGAATAAAACTTATGTTTTCTGTAAAACTGATAAAAATCTCTGATTAGAGACCGCACATTAGAAGGAAAACTCAGGAGATACTAATATCTTTCTAAACTTTTTTGGAATGTATAGGATCTATGATTAAATAGATAGAAGGTGTGAAACATAAAGGTTGGATGTTTCTAACTTACGATGATAGACTTTCTAACGTAGATACTAAACTGTAGGAGTAGAATCGATGTTAACCTATGACACTAGCTTGACGGGATTTTGTGGGTGTAATCCGCTGAAAACCCTCAGGAGACAACGCTCCACCTACTAAGGACACCTAGAGATTTAACGGCTTGTTGCACGAGCTCAGTGCAATCCCGTTCCCTGCGAAAGTGAGGTTAGGACTTTTTGTGAATAATTGGTTTTGCTCGGGACGAGCAAAAGTTAAGTTTGGGGGTATTTGTTCATACCAGAATATTACATTTATTACCGCCCATTCTTATGCTCGTTTGTTTATAGGCAGGTGCTTTTAATCCGTGTTTGCTACATATTTACAGGCTACAGGTTCCTAGTCCAAAATAACGCAAATGATACAAAATCTCCACTGTTACGCCAAAATACAGAACATCTGTTACCAACAGATAAAAGACGAGTTCCGATCATCCGTATCCGTCCAGTGCCGCGTACCAGTTCCAGAGACAAGACAAATGACAGTGGTCATTCGTGTCTCGGACAAGCACAGAGCACGAGAGGGGCAGCACAAGAATCAATGGGTGCGCGAAGCTCGAGGAAGATAAGGTCAAAAGGATTATTTTTGAAGCCATTTTGGACTGTTGCAGATCTGAAGAAATTGTGGAAGCAATCTGCAAATTGGAGCATGTAGAACAATAGAAGAGAGCAACACAAGAAACCCCAGAAAAAACAACATGCCAATTCCACCAAAGAGCCGCGGATCCACGGCCAATAAGGCGAATAGGCGGCGGATCCGCGGCCTAGTTGACTCAGTGTCAACTCGGATTTTTGGGGTAGTTTGGTAACTTCATTTGGGCAGAGAATATTGCCCTAGGGTTTCAGCACTCGGCCTATAAATAGCCCAGTTTTGTGCGAAACCAAGGGTCTTCTTTTCATGCCTCTTTTTGTTAGGATTTAGTTTAGCCTTAGTTCTTCTTCTTGTTCTTCATGTATTCTCCATTAAAGTGTAAGCGAGAGCTTGAGTGGATGATGAAATGAAGATGAGGGTTATTTTTCTTATCTTGCATTTTTATTTCTTTGTATTATAATTTAATTTCTAGTGTAACTTTATTTTTTTTGTTAACTAGTTGTTGTTATTTCTTTTCTTGATTTTTTCCTTCTCTTCTCTTTTCCGTATTATTTTCAAGCGATGATACTCGACGGAGTTCCTTGCTAAGGTGAGGACCCAAGAGTTAGCTTGCACCATTTGTAAAACCGTATTTTCCTTTTCACTCTTTTCTTCCTTCTTGTTTTTTTTTCTTTTCTTTTACCATGTGTGAATAATTCTACACTTGTTAAGGCTAAGAAAGTTAGTATGAGGGACGGAAAAATCCCTTGTGCTTCTCTTCTCCAAATATCTTGAAACGAACCTCGACCAAACAAACGCAACTCCCTCACTTAGGCGTGCTATACGTAACATGTAGCCGCGACCTAAGTTGAGAAGTCCTTTAAGCGCACTACAACGTGACATGTAGTTGTGACTTAATTGGATACATGGTTGCGAGTATTTGGCCGAGGGTTGGAAATAACCGTATTTAGCGGATGGACAAGGGGCACCAGGAATGGATTTAGCATTGGAAAGCTCGCTTAAACTCGCAAATCCCATTCCTATGTCCTCCTAATCCCCGCTATTTTCGATTATCCCAACACCATTTTAAGAATGGCAAAAGACAAGCACAAGACTAATCCTAACTCTAATAACCAACCTTAACCTTAACAAGCTTACTTGAACATAAAATACAAACATTTAGGTTAGAATCGAACACAACATATACAATTCTTTATTGACTCTTCTAAAACACGAACGGACATACAACCATCTCCCTGCTGATCGACCCATGCTCAACCGGCTAGCTGAAAAGCGACACCGTCTTGATCGCGGTTATAACTTTAGTATTTTGAATACGCGACACGCCAAGAGCGTGCGATCAAAAACCAAATTATTGAAAGCGATTTAAATCAAATACATCACATCAAGCTTTTTAAAAGCAACATCATTTCCCCGAAAATTTCGGCAGAGTCTCCTTTGTAAATACTGGCCCTAAACTGGTACAAAACAGGAATATATATATATACATCATAAAAAAGTCATCCCCAAGCAGGAGCTAGCTCTTCGCCCAAGGCGGACTAAAAATCACACGCAGTATAAATCATCACTGTGCAAAATAAGCATATAAAGGCACAAAGTAATAAAGCATCATGTCAACTCAAGTGAGTTCGACCCAGAGAAACAACATAAAAGTACAAGTCTCACTGTCTCATCTCTAAATCGCTAATACAATAATACTTGTGATAGATACGGTAGATGGAGTACACTAGATACAATAATGATACAAGGTGGCAATGAAACAACCCTACAACAGACCTACGAACAATGTTGCGAGTCCAAGCAAAAGGATCAAAAGAGGAGGTGCGCCCGCCGCTACTGTGCTGACGGGTCAGACCTTCAAAACACTGTGGCACGATAGCGGTGAGTTGCCAACTCGTGAGTAATAAGTAATATCTAATAAGGCTATCGTAAGCATGCACACAATTCCGTCACAGCCTACATATACTAATATGATGCAATGTAATAATATGTATGCAACATGAATACAATAATAACACAAAATTTGAATAAAATTAACAGGGGAAATCTATATTCTTATCTTAATAAACTTCTGTAATTTAGCTGTAGTTTTATGAATGAAATCAATATAAATTTGTGTCAAGCATCGACACTAAATATGAATATCTCAATTATCCCGGGCTTCGGCAATCCGGACTGGCCCAATTATCTGATCTAGGGCTCCGGCAAATCCGGACTGGCCCATATCATCAAAACTCAAGACTACGTCAGTATCCTCCGGATATCCGCCGCGTCATAAATAATCGGTCGGTAGTGCTCCCCTGCCAGGCTCAACGCCATCATCTGCGACCATCTTGCCCCGGGGTACCGCATCGGGTCCACCATGCACCCACAAATGGTTCCACCTCCTCCTCGAATCGGATGTATGATACTGCTTAAGCACCGAGAAATCTCATGATGGACAATAGATGCATCATATCACGAGAAAACAGTAACTTACATTTTTTAAATGGTAATATGTTTTCAAATCCTTGCGGTTTCTCCAAATCCATAAATCTCATGAATACGGAAATCCTCAAGAAGATTCATGATAATTGAATGTCTATGATATTAACAATATGCAATGCAATGCGGAAACTAGAAAGTTATGCATGAACAATGATGCAATAAGATATGTACATGTGACTAGCAATCCTACATATCCATATTGATGAATTAAATGTATCAAATGCAGGTTTATTAATCAATAATTGGCGCAAGTGATAAGATGCGGATTTAAACAAGTTATAAAGTGTTTGTGGGATAGCAATTACCAAGGCGTGTGTGTCCCCATGAATAGTGCCCGTGCAGCATAAACCAATGGTAATAGTGTGAGTGTCCTATGAGGTACTAGCACAGTATATATACATATGATAAATGATGCAATACAACAGGATGATTAATTAGGAACTGTGCATATAATTATAAGTACTAAACGAAATTCTAACTATCGGGCGTCTTGCGCCATCCAAACGATTCCCCCGTAGATGTGTACATCTACTCACCGGAACGCCTCCGCTAGTCTGATCCAATCACCACATTTCCTTTTCGCACCGCGTCCGATGTCTCCGCGACAGATCCTAGAATTACACAAAGAAACACATATAAGGTTAGTATCCTGCAAAAATGCGATATCAAGACCATACGAGAAACTAGCGTCGCAAGCTAACGCGTGTGCACTCGAAACACCGAAACGTGTGTGCTAACGTCTGAAACCACCCTGACATGTTGTGATACACAGCAAACACCAAATCCAAACTCATAACGTACATGTTGCGTAAGTCTAAAAGTACTACAAACAAGGTAAATGGTCCCAGATTTTGATTCGAGTGGAAATAGCAAAAGTTACATGTACCAATGACCTTAAATATATAGCAGACACCTATAGAAGAACCCCCGACACCCAGGTCCACCCTCTGGCCATAATTTTCGGCCATAACTATTAAATTCACGGCCATGGAGGGGAATTAGGGTCTCGTGCTTCGTGTGTGTGGTCCTAGCCCAGTAACTAAGCTCCAGTAATTGCAACTTTTGCCTGAAGCATCCGGTTTAAAAACAGATCACAAAACTTACACAATTCATAACTAAAACACTAATTAACACTAATTTAATACAATATGGTGTTTTAGTGTAACCAGGTGAAAAGACTTGGATTAAGCGACACTAACAACACTTAGTTAAGCTAATCAAACCATAAAAACCTTAACTTGACCTAATCTCCACTTAAACCACATAATTAACACTAAAACCCACTTAAACACTACTTTAATCTAAATAAACTACAAGTTTAGTAAAAAGGTAATTAGGGTAAGCTTATACCTCAAGTTGGTCTAGTGATGGATCAAACTTGCTAACCATGCCTTCAAAGGCAAAGACTTGCCTCAAGAACTAACAAGGAAGTGTTTTGGAGTGTTTAACATGAGATTTTGTGAATAAAAGATGGATTTTTAATGGAGATGGATCCTTAAAATGAAGATAAGAAGAAGAAGAAATGAAAGGGAGGGGCTGCTGGAGCTGCTGCTGAGAGTTGAGGGGGAGAAAGAGAGTGTGAGGGTTCAAAAGTCAAGCCCCCATGCTTATTTAATATCCCATGGATCTTTTCCATTTCTTTTTCTTATATTACTTTGTTTTGTTTTAAAAGGATAAATAGAACCATGAGGGAAAATAAAATGAAGACAAGTTACAACATTAACCTAGGGTAATTATAGGGTTCGTGCATGCTAAACTAAAATTTTGCTTAGAAAATAATAGTTAAGAAAATTTGATAATTAAGTGAAAAATAAATTAAATGATAATTAATAAAACACAATTATATATAATTACTTATTTTCACAATTAAAAATAGATTTATTCCAGTCTATGTGGAAATAGCTATAAACGAGGTTTTATGAAAAACACGCATTATCGCTAATTAATGCGAAAATAACCTAAACGAATTTCAAGGCGATCCAGCTATGCAAAGAAAGAACTAGAGCTACCAGTTTTTAAAACAAGATTCTGCAACATCTTTAGGTTTCTTTTCTTTTTATTAATCACATTAATAAAGTCCCATCAATTATGCTTCCTAAGAATCACAGAAGAAACGAAAGCATCAATATTTACTATATATTATATATATATAATATAAGCATCCATCTCAGAATATCAAGTGATCACATCACAGAATATTAGCAGCAGAAGAACACATATGAACTATTGGATATACTAGGAATTTCGTGTTTTAAATTAATCCAGTATAAAACATGGATTCTACGGTCGCGATGAATAGCCAAACCCACATCCCTAGACCCCTATGAGAGCGGCAAGAAACCCTACCAATTCTAGACTTAGGAGACCCGGTCTCGACTCCTCGAGATGGTCTCCCACTGGACTCTAGAACCCGGTTACTTATACTCCCCACCTTGGGTCTATCCTAATGCGGAAAAGTAAATGATATACATCAATGGTGACATCATCCTCAACCCGGAAGTGCCCCAATAAAAGAATATTACATACAAGCTTTTACATGAATGAAAATGAAAAACTCTCATCTCACATAAAAAAACCCCGGCTATTCAAAACACGACGATCCAATATAACATATCACAGCAACACATAACATCACATGCCATCCATGTAAGTAAATATGCGTATCCCAATTGTCCTTGACATATAGCAACGAAACTGGCGATACACCACATATTACACTTACGGTCGCAGAAAAGAAAGTGAAAAACTACAACAATTAGAATCCACAACCACCTTAGACATCATAAACCTAATGTATCACATACTTTAGATTTCATGTCTAACCAAATGAATTCATTAGACATCACATGCCCAACAATTATAAACCCCGCATTTTAGTCTCGATATTGAAAACACTTTCCAATAACTTGTTGGGTAATTCAACAAGATTCCCGATAACCTGATCGAATGCTCGTCGGAAACTTTAGTAGACGGCCGCACCCCCGATGCCATCGACGAAGTGCACTTAGGCGGAACACCGCGGCCGCGAGCACCCGAACGGATGGTTTTGGCGATGGAGTTCTGCTATAGTCACTTGGCCGGGGCTAAGGGGCGTGGCTATCTATTAAGGTTACTCGGCGAGTATCTGCGTACGCTACGTAATTGCGACGAACTTTTGATCCACATCAAAATTCCGTGGCAACCGATCAAATGAAACTAAACTGCTAGATTTATAAAATTCAAACTAGTTATCACATAAATAATTATTGTGGATTCAAAATATTGTATCACAATCACAGATAGCTAGACGATGTTATCGAATAAACAAACACCCAAAATTTCCCAAAGAGCTCAACACTTGAGCGGAGTTCAAAAAGTACCCAGAACATACCACAGCACCTATGAACCATCCGTAGAGGGGTCGACCCATGCCTCACTCATGTCGCCACGGAACTACCGCAAACACTAGGGTATGACCGCGGTTCCACGATCCAAAAAGTCAAGTTTCGATATCGTTCTTCTAGAGGGTCCACAGAATCTCATGCATGATTTTCTAAAGATTTTAAACTTGGAAAAAATCCAGCTCTTGGAAAATTTCCAGCGAGGGAAAAATTGGGTTATTGATATCCGTTCGAACTTTTTAACGTCGTCTAAATAACCCGAATAGATGTTTGAATTACGACTACGAAACACTCCGAATTGCCTTTGCAGAAAGTTAACATCACATGCAAATTTAGAAAAAACAAGCAAAACCTGAAACACTAAAACCAAGAGACTGGAACACCCTAAAAATTTGAAGCCAAAAATCCCCAGAAGAACCAGTGAGCTCCGATTTTGATGCCATGTGGCCGGTAAAAATTAGGTGTTCTTGCTTCAAATTTGTATGGTGTTCATGTTATATCACATACAATATTCTGCAGTTCCTTTAAAAAATTTTAGAGGCCATTTAAAATTCGACAGAAACTACGATTGTATATCGGGTGTTTCGGAGATGTTTCGGTTCCGTAATTCTAAAAACATCGTCTAATTCTATAACATGGCTCTAATGCCAGTGTTGGGTTCCCTAGGGCGGCAGCAAGGTTTCGGGAGCTATTGTCCATGCCAATTTTAAATTTTTGCCGTACTAAAGAACCCTAACCTAGAATCTTAACTAGAGATTTAGACGAACAACAATGTAAACATCTTTACATCTAAGTGAATGAGAAATACAACCTTTGTAGACTGGTCCTTCACTTCTAAAGCTGCGTGTAGTAGTCCCTTCGCTCTAAGTAGTGAACACCCGAACTCTAGTAAGGGTTCACATGAAGAAATGAACAAGCTTACTCGAAGTCTTCGAGGCCGAAGATGATCTACGTCGAGAAGACTCAAGCTCATGCTACCTCTTCACTAATGGTAGATTAGTGAAGCAAACACCCTAAACTAAATTGCTAATATAGTAGAGGATGATGAAGTAGGAATTGGGCTCAATTTAGATTGATTTTTCTCACAATATTTCATCACCATTTCAAAAGCTAGAAAGCTTTCTTATGAGGAAGAAGAAGATGAAGTGGAGATGAGAATGAAACTCATGAGGTGAGAATAGCAACCATGGGTGAGTTAGTGTATGACACTAACTCATGTAGAGATTAAACCATGGCTTAACAATAATGGTTAGGTTAATAAATATCTACAGGTAAAACAAAATTAGTGGACTTGGTCAATGGTTCTACAAGCTTCTACAAGCTTAAACCATGTGACTAAATTCCATCTAATTTTGATTAATTTTAAATAAATAAAACCATTCATTATATCAAGCTTGGTATGATTCTCATACACCCATGACCATGTGGCATCAAGCATGACACAAATAAAATGTACATTAATATATATCACATATATACTTTATGCACACAAGTGAGAAAAAGAAATGTTTAAGTGAGCTAATATTAGTTAATGTAATTCAATATATCAAATATATAATTATAAATTAAATTATTAAATCAACACATGATTTAATAATTCGGCTATATCACATACAACCGGCTAATATTAAATGTAACAATCTATCGAATCAACACTTGATCCGATAACCCGGCTATATCGCATATAACCGACCGATATTATATATCGTGAGAATAGAATGCGGTATCACATACGTGCATTAATCTCAGTCTCGCACATATCACATATGTGCTCCTACTTCATTTCTCATGAACCAGGAAACCTCTGTGTTGGACACTAAAGACTCGTCAATACGCTGGCAGTAGGTGATGATCATATCAAACACCCACAAGCCGCAAGCGGTCTGCTAAACCTAACGGTCACCCGGGTATTGAGCGATCAGAAGATCAACAAGCAAGCCTGCTCATACTCCAGCGAATCCAATCAGTAACACTACCGTACAATCCGGTCCCTTCGTCGGATATATCGCATATCGCAGCCAGGTGGTAATAAAATGTCAGACCCCAATAGCCTGATAAGCCATACCGATGCAAGGTCCATAAAAGCTCAAGAAACTACTGATAACACTTACCAGTAAATTTCAGCAACCGTGGCCAGGGATTTCCTGTTATGGCCAATCGAGCATAGCACAACGTCAACTCCCAATACCGGGAGAGAAGAATCCCCTCCTATCGCTCATTGCCTCCATGTGACTCATGACTGTACCCAAAAACCACCTTGTTGCACGATCTCATGAATGTGGTATGGTTGAAATCAAAGCATGGTGGGAATCACACAAGACTCTATGATGATCTCGGGTCGACAGACTAACCTGTACCAGTGTCACCAGAGAACTGCTATCTGACGATAGCTATAATACCATCTAGGAGTTCTCGGCGAGTCCGTTCAGTGTACCCAGTCCCCACTGAGCACCCATATACCTTCTCTGATGTCAAACACCAATGGATGTGGGATCATCCATCGCCCATCATATGGGTCAAGAAGCGCATACGCTAGTCTACTCTGGAGTATCGATGCCCTGTCTCAATACTCCCACGACTAGGAACAATTGAAAGATGTACTTACCGACTACCATTGCCCTACTAGTATGATCTGCATCATAATCCTGGCAGTCAAGTACTCATCCTAAGGGCTTTATCAACATGTAATAGAAAGACAATAAGTGCACATGTTAAGATAAAGTGCAACCAGATAGAATACTATCTGCAGGGTTGCCTAGCACGACAGCAAGGTTTCGGGAGGCATCGTCCATGCCAAATTCAAAAATTTGCCATTCTAGCCAACCCTAACTCTAGAATCGTATACTTGAAAACCGATGAATATAAATGCAAATACTTTGCAAGTAAAGTGAGCAAGGAAAACAACCTTTGTAGACCGGTCATTCACTTCAATAGCTCCGTGTAGTAGTCCCTTCACTGCGATCGTGAACTCCGGACACTAAAGATGCTCCAATGAAGAAATGAACATGCTTGTATCAAAGTCTTCAAGGTCAAAGATGATCTACGTCGAGGAGACACTAACCCAAGCTATCTCTTCACTAATTATGGAATTAGTGAAGCAAAAACCCTATAATAAATGGAAAGTAGTAGAGGATGATGAAGTAGGAAATGGGCTCACTTTAGAATTGATTTTCTCACATTTTTTCTCGCATCTCCATTGAAGCTAGAAAACTTTGAGGAAGAAGAAGAAGAATGAACTTATGAGAGAGTGAAGCAACTATGAGTGAGTTAAGTATCATATACTTAACCTTTGTAGAGACTTAACCAAGGCTAGGTTAATTGGTAGGGTTAACAAATATCATAGGTAACACAAAAATTTAAGACTTAGCCAAAGAACTACAAGCTTCTACAAGCTTATCAACCATGACAAAATCATTTAGTTTTAGAATTGCTTAAATAAATAAAACCCTAGAAATTAAACCAAGCATGGTGTAAGTCATACACACACCTTTGTTGCATGTATCATTAAGTATGAAACAAAATAATGTACACTTATATATATATCACATATATACACATGCACAAAATTAGTGAGAAAAGAAATCATAAGTGAGCTAATACTAGTTAATGTAATGTAATAGATCAAATATATAATTATACATTAGATTATCAAATCAACTCTTGATTTAATAATCCGGCTATATCACATATAACCGACTAATATCATATGAATCAACTTATCGAATCAACACTTGATCCGATAACCTGACTATACCGCATATAACCGACCGATGTCACAAATCGTGAGAATAGAATACGGTATCACGTATCGCATTAATCTCGGTCCCGCACATATCACATATGCGTGTTAGTTATATGTATGCCCTAGAGGCCATTACTGTACATACGATGTATATTGTAGTGGATGCTTGGACATATATAGGGAGGACTTTCTTGCTCGACATGATAGTATGCTATCTGGTTGTACTTTATCTTAACATGTACTCTGATTGTCTCTATGTTACATGTTGATAAAGCCCTTAGGATATGTACTCGACTACTGGGACTATGATGAGATCATACTAGTAGGGCCACCGTAGTCGACGAGTACATCCTAACTGTTCCTAGTCGAGGGTGTATCGAGACAGGACATTGATAAACCAGAGTAGACTAGCGTATACGCATCTTGACCCATATGATGGGCGATGGATGATCTCATATCCATCGGTGTTTGACATCAAGGATGGTGTACGGGTGCTCAGTAAAGACTGGGTACACTGGACGGACTCGCCGAGAACTCCCAGATGGTATTATACCTCACATCAGATGGCAGTTCTACGGTGACACTGGTACAGAGTAGTCTGTTAACCCGAGATCGTCATAGTGTCTTGTGTGATTCCAACTGTGCTTTGATTTCCATCATACCACGTCCAAGAGGGCGTGCAAAAATGTGGCTTTTGGGTACAGTTCCGAATCACATGGAGGCAATGAGCGATAGGAGGGGATTCATCTCTCCTGGTATAGGGAGTTGATGTTGTGCTGTGTTCGATTGGCTATAACTGGAAATCCCTGGCCAGGGTTGCTGAGATTTACTGGTAAGTATTACCAGTAGTTTCTCGAACTGTTATAGACCTCATATCGACACAACCTATCGAGCTACTAGGGTCTGACGTTTACCACCCCTAGGCGAGATATGGGACATATCAGACGAAGAGATCGGACTGTACGGGAGTGTTACTGATTGGATTAGTAGGAGAATGTACAGGCTTGCTTGTTGATTTTCTGATCGCTCAATACCTGGATGGCTGTTACGTTTAGCTGACCGCTTGCAGCTTGTAGATGTTTGATATGATCATCACTTACTGCCGGCGTATTGACGATTCTTTAGAGTCCTACACAGAGGTTTCTTGACTCAGGCAAAACGGAGTAGGAGCACATATGTGATATGTGCGGGACCGAGGATAATGCAATATGAGATACCGTATTCTATTCTCGCGATATTTGATATCAGCCGGGTCATCGGATCAAGTGTTGATTCGATGAATCGGTAAATGAGATATTAGTCGGTTATATGCGATATAGCCGGATTGTCAGATCAAGTGTTGATTCGATAATTTAATGTATAATTATATATTTGATATATTAAATTACATTAACTAATATTAGCTTACTAAAAGATTCATTTTCTCACTCGGTTAAAACATTGATATATATGCGATATATGTTAATTGTGTTAGTTGTATGTATGCCCTAGAGACCAGTATTGTACAGATGATGTATATTATATTGGATGCTTGGACATATATAGAGATGACTTTCTTGCTCGATATGATAGTATGCTATCTGGTTACTCTTTATCTTAACATGTACACTTGTCTCTTTAAACTGTCTTATAGTTACATGTTGGTAAAGCCCTTAGGATGTGTACTTGACTGCCTGGACTATGATGCAGATCATACTAGTGGAGACATGGTAGTCCATAAGTACATCCTTCAAGGTCCCTAGTCGTAGGTGTATCGAGACGGGGCATCAATATACCAGTGTAGACTAGCGTATACGCTTCTCGACCCATGAGATGGGCGATGGATGATCCCATATCCATTGGTGTTTGACATCAGAGATGGTGTACGGGTGCTCAGTGGAGACTGGGTACACTGGACGGACTCGCCGAGAACTCCCAGATGGTATTATACCTCACGTCAGATGGCAGTTCTCAGGTGACACTTGTACAGGTTAGTCTGTAGACCCGAGATCATCATAGAGTCTTGTGTGATTCCCACTGTGCTTTGATCTCCACCTTACCACGTCCATGAGGGCATGCAAAACGGTGGTCTTTGGGTACAGTCCCGATTCACATGGAGGCAATGAGCGATAGGAGGGGTTTCGTCTCTCCCGGTATTGGGGGTTGATGTTGCGCTGTGCTCGATTGGCCGTAACAGGGAAGTCCCTGGCCAGGGCTGATCAGAGATTTGCTGGTAAGTGTTACCAGTAGTTTCTCGACCCGTTATGAGCCTCCCATCGGCACGACTTATCGGTTATTGGGGTCTGACGTTTACCACCCCTAGACTTGATATGCGACATATCAGACGAACAGACCGGACTGTACGGTAAGTGTTACTGGTTGGATTCACAGGAGTGTGAGCGGGCTAGCTCGTCGATCTTCTGATCGCTCAATACCCGGATGGCCGTTACGTTTAGCAGACCGCTTGCGGCTTGTTGGTGCTTGATATGATCATCATCTGCTATCGGCGTATTGACGAGTCTTTAGAGTCCTACACAGAGGTTTCCTGGCTCAAGCGAAACGAAATAGGAGCGCATATGAGATATGTGCGGGAGCGAGAATAATGCGTGTATGTGATACCGCATTTCATTCTCGCGATAAATGTTTCGATTGGTTATATTCGATATGACCTAGTTATCGAATCATTGATTCGATAAATCGATACATTGAATACTAGTCGGTTGTGTGCGACATGACCGGATCATTGAATCAAATGTTGATTTAATGATTTAATGTATAATTATATATTTGATATATTACTTTGCATTAACTAGTATTGGTTCACTTTATATGTATTTTCTCACTTGATGTGCAAGAAGTATATGTGATATACTTTTGTGCACACATTTGTATCATGATTGATGATACTTGATCATTTTGTTAAGTGCAAAGAACTAAACCATGGTTATGATGATGGTTAGGGTTTTGTATTATTCATCTATTTATTTATCCTTTCTATATTTATTTAATTAGATAAAAGATTAGAAAATGGTTTCTTTTTTTCATGAAGCTTGATGAAGCTTCATGAAGCTTTGACTAAAGAGACCATTTGTCTTCTTGCTTAACCCTAACCATTCCCATTTACCATGGTTTATTCTCTACACTTAACCTAGGTTAGAACATGATAAGTATTTGATTTTATTATTCTTTTTCACAATACTTATCATATTCTAACTACTTCTTCTTCTTCATCTTCAAGAAAGAAACTTTGATGCCATCAATGGCAACTTGAGATCCAAAGTGAGAAATCCAATTCTAAAGTGAACCCATCTCCTATTTCTTCACCCTCTACCTCTTGCCAAGTTGTTTTGGGTGTTTTCTTCACAAGTTTCACAACTTGGTGAAGTTGGAGCTTGAACTTGTGCAACCTCGACGTAGATCATCTTCGGCACGAAGCCGACGACCTATTCCGCTCGTTTTCCCGATGAAGCCGACAAATGAGTCTAGGATTCGAAAAGGACAGCGAGAGGACGACTACGTGGAGCTAAGGAAGTGGATATCCGGATCTACAAAGGTTGTAGCATCTAACTTTTAGTTAAGTAGTTAACTAGTTTATCTTTTCGCCTAAACTTCTAGTTTAAGATCCGTATTAGGGTCTCTCGGCACCCATAAAATTTATATATTGGCATGTTCGATGCCTTGTGAGACCTCTATAGGGTGCCTAGGAACCTTTCACTGGTATCAGAGCCAAGCTAGAGCCTTAGGCGAAGTCTAGACGCAATTTGAAGCCCGAACGAACCCGAAACCCTAAACCAAACATGCTCTCTGTACTTTTTCTAAAATCTGGGATTTTTCAATATTAAAAATGCTTAAAAAATTCAGCAGGGAATTCTAAGAATTACGGTGCAATTTTTATTCAATGAACAGTGAACTTCGCGGCGGAACCGCGGCCTAAGCCAGCTTAGGCGGCGGTTCCGCGGCGGCTTGATGACGTCATCCCTATCTTTTTGCACAGTAATTCTTATTTAACAGTGCTGAGTTCTCTGGGTGTTTTTAATATTTTTTCAAGAGTTGAATTTTCTGGGTTGTTTTGGGGATTCAGTTTTTCGATCGGATTATCAAATTTCGTCTTTTGTGTATTTCCGGATAATTTTTAGAATATGTTAAAAAGTTCGGCCGGATATAAATACCCAACTTTTCCCCTGCCGGGAAATTTCCAAGTGTTGGATTTTTCCGTAGTTTAACGACGTTCTAAGTAGTGCAAGTAACGCGATGGACCCTCTAGAAGACAACAAACCTTAACTCGATTATGTGACCGTCTTGAACTGCCCTTTAAACCTTCGGGTTTGGGGCAGTACGGCGTGCCACATGTGAGGCGTTGGCTTGACCCTTCTACGGCTGGACCGTTGGTACTGAGGCACGAACTGAATGTTGTTAGACTTATTTCATGTGTTGAGCTGTATCGGGAAAACTTGGGTATTCGACTGTTCGATCGGAAAGTTTAACATTTTCTGTTTATCTGGAATGTGATACAATAATTGGAATTCACAAACAGTTATGAGATAACTGAATGAATGTTATAATTCTAGCAGTTTAGTCCCACATGATATTGAAAAGAGTTTTCGATAATGAGACTAAAATGCGGGATTTATATCTGTTAGGCATGTGATGTCTAAGTATTTCATTGGATTAGGCATGTGATGTCTAAAGAGGTTGCGGATTCCAACTGTTGTAGTTTTATACTTTCTTTTCTGTGACCGTAAGTGTAGTATGTTCATATCGCCGGTTTCGTTGCTATACGTCAACGACAATTGGGGTATGCATACTTACTTACGTTGATGACATGTGATGTTATGTGTTGCTGGATATGTTATATTGGATCGTCGTGTTTGAATAGCCGGGGGGTTTTTATGTGAGATGAGTGTTTTTCATTTTCATTCATGTAAAAACTTGTATGTAATATTCTTTTATTTGGGGCACTTTCAGCTAGCGGAAGATGTCACCCTTTGTATATTATTTACTTTTCCGCATTAGGATAGACCCAAGGAGGGGAGCACAAGTAACCGGGTTCTGGGGTCCAGTGGGAGACCAACTCGAGGAGTCGAGTCCGGGTCTCCTAACCCTAGAATTGGCAGGGTTGCTTGCCGCTCTCGTAGGGGTCTAAGGGTGTGGGATTGGCTATTCATCACGACCGTGGAATCCGTGTTTTATACTGGCTCGTATTGAAAACACGGACGTCCTAGAATATCCAATATTTCATATGTTTCTTCTGCTGCGATATCTGTGATGTGATTCTGTGATGGATATAGTATATAGTATATATGATATATTATATAGACGTTACTTATGTTTTACACCCGCGCTAGCCCTGCCCTGCTCTGTCGTTAGTTACCTAACCTAACGGTGCACGAGGGGACATCGAGGCGAATGCGGATGGCATAAGTGTACGTCATATCTATCTGTGATGTTTAGGTACTTAAATGATGGGGCTTCATTAATGTGATTAATAAAAGAAAAGAAACCTAAGATGTTGTAGAATCAAAATTTTAAATAAAAAGGGTAGCTACAGTTCTTGCTTTGCACAGCGATATATATGATATATCCCGCACCTTATTCGATGAGGAAAGGACCGAGATCCCTTCACCGGGAGTGACTCCTTTAGCAATAACTGGCAGAAGCTACACACTCGGTTTGTTTTTGATTGCTTTTAAGAGTTTTTGCTTTGCACAACGATATATATGATATATCCCGCACCTCATTCGACGAGGAAAGGACCGAGATCCCTTCACCGGGAGTGACTCCTTTAGCAAAACTACAAAAGCCTCGAAATCACTCCATTTCAAAACTTCATTTGATTATACAACGATATCAACTTCATTACGCAATAGGTTTTCAGAAAAACCTGCGTAGCCCTCCGTCATTTCAGATAAGTTACATATAGTATTCGTGCTGCATTTGTTGGCTTTCGTCAAGGTGTAGTATGCGGTAGCTATGTGCTGTTTATCTGCTGCATATGATGCAAATGGATTAGGGTAGTCGTACGGCTTTGTTGGCTTTCGTCAAGGGTCGTGCGGGTGGGTTTAATTCAGTCAAGAAATGTACGGGTTGAACTTGACTAGCGGGCTGTGGTTTTTTGGCTTTCGTCAAGGTCATAGCACGCTAGGGGCAAAAGTATTATCGGGAATTTCAAGTGTTGAAATTTGCAATGAGATTGCATACCTTCTATGAGATAGTTGGATCCCGATACCCACTGCGAGTAAGAGTTACTCCTGGGAGAGTTTTACACATTGCAATTAGCTGATCAAGTAGGTGTCTAGAAAGGTGTCAACGGGGTTACGCCTCTGGGAAAATGAGGTTTACATTAATTAGGTTCGTGCGAAAGCACGGGGGACCTCCCTCAAAGTACCGACACTGGCCTGGCTGAAAGATTGGCGAACTTGTAGTGTGTAATTAATCCCGGCTAGTCTTTTCTTTTAGGGTTTGAAGGAAGATTTGATAAAAAGCAGTGGGAGCCATCCTGATTAGATAAGATAATAACCAATCTGATCTTGCACGAGCATACGCTAAAGTGTTTTCTTCTCTCTCTCTCCAGGTAGCGACCATTTCATGCCCTAATGAAGATAATAATATGGATGTATTGACCGAACCCGCATGTTATACTGTGCTGGGGAACGTTGGTTCCGTTCTTTCTTATAAGAGTTATAGGAATGAACAGGATATAGGGGAATACCAGGATTCCCATGCCACCCGATTGAAGAAAGTACATGTTGATGCATTTTCTTCGGGTGTGTTCGTTACTGAGAACTGTTTCTCCATTTGCTCTACGTCCTGGGTATTAGATACCGGGTCAGGATCCCATATATGTAATCAGTTACATGGGCTCAGGAAAGGTAGAGAACTTGGAGAAGGTGATAAAGACATTAGAGTTGGAAATGGTGCAATTGTTGCAGCTACGACTGTCGGGGAATATCACCTTGTATTACCAACTGGTAATACATTGGTTCTGAACGAATGCTATTACATGCCGAACCTGATATGCAACATTATATCGGTTTCTTTATTAAGCAAAGAGGGATATAATTTTGTATTACAGGATAATGTTATGAACATTTTCCGTAACCAAAAGTTGGTTGGATCAGGCACGTTGTGCAATGGCATTTATGTTCTAAATCAATCAACAGTTCTGAGCATAACAAACACACACAAGAGGAAGAGTTCAGAACTGAACGAATCCTTCTTGTGGCATTGTAGACTGGGTCACATCAATGCGACACGACTGGCTAAGTTGCATAAGGATGGATATTTGAAACCATTCGAATTTTCATCTTATGACACTTGCCAGTCATGTCTCAAAGGCAAGATGACCAAAACTCCGTTTACGGGACACGGAGAAAGAGTTACCGAACTCTTGGGACTAATACATAGTGATGTATGTGGTCCCATGTCTACACATGCCAGGGATGGTTCTTCGTACTTCATTACATTCACTGACGATCTCTCAAGATACGGACATGTGTACTTGATAAGACACAAGTCTGAAGCTTTTGAGAAATTTAGAGAATATAAACAAGAAGTCGAAAACCAAACCGGAAAAAGTATTAAAATCCTTCGATCTGATCGAGGAGGTGAATACTTGAGCAATGAATTCCTGGACTTCCTAAAAGAGAATGGGATTCTCTCTCAGCTGACTCCTCCATATACACCACAGCACAACGGTGTATCAGAACGGAGGAACCGCACCCTATTAGATATGGTGCGCTCTATAATGAGCACAGCTGAGTTACCTATTTCCTTCTGGGGGTATGCGCTTGAGACAGCCATACATCTATTGAATATGGTCCCCACCAAATCTGTGCCTACCACTCCATATGAGATATGGAAAGGGAAGAGACCATGTCTTAACTATGTTAAGATATGGGGTTGTCCAGCCTATGTCAAACGACAAAATCCGGACAAACTCGAGGCACGGTCTGTTCTATGCAAATTTGTAGGATATCCCAAGAATTCTCAAGGGTATATCTTCTACCACCCTGAGGAACAAAGAGTGTTTGTTTCTCGGCATGCCACCTTTTTAGAAAAGGAATTTCTTGAAAAAGAGATTAGTGGTCACGAGGTAGAACTGGAAGAAGTTCCAGCTGCAGAAGCTACAACAGAAGATCTGGTGGAACCAGAGGATTCCGTAGTTCCCGATGAACCCCAGCCACTCCGCCGATCTAGTAGGGTTCCTCGCCAACCTGAGAGATACTACGGTTTTCTCATAGACGGTGGGAGCGAGGATTGCATCATGGCGGATGATGACCCAACTAGCTTCGAGCAGGCCATCACGAGTGGGGACTCAGTGAAATGGCTGGATGCTATGCGGTCCGAGATGGAATCCATGTACACCAACAAAGTATGGACTTTGGACGTTGCTCCTGAAGGGGTAAAACCCATTGGGAGCAAGTGGATCTTCAAGAAGAAACTTGGTGTAGATGGGAAAGTGGAGACTTTCAAAGCTAGACTTGTAGCAAAGGGTTTTCGTCAAAGACCAGGTGTGGACTATGACGAGACCTTTTCTCCAGTGGCTATGCTTAAATCCATCCGGATCATGCTTTCCATCGCTACATATCATGATTACGAAATCTGGCAAATGGATGTTAAGACCGCCTTTCTAAACGGTGATTTAGAAGAGTGCGTGTACATGACTCAGCCAGAGGGCTTCGTAGACAGTGGGAGCAGCGGAAAGGTGTGCAAGCTGCTTAAATCCATTTATGGATTAAACCAAGCGTCGCGGAGTTGGAACATTTGCTTTGACGTCGTTATCAAAGAGTTTGATTTCGTCAAAAATCCAGATGAACCTTGTATCTACAAGAAGGTGGCAGAGAGTAAGGTTGTCTTCCTCGTATTGTACGTGGACGACATACTCTTGATAGGAAATGATATTCCTATGCTGCAATCGGTCAAGCTCTTCTTATCACAAAGATTCGCAATGAAAGATCTTGGTGATGCCTCCTGCATATTGGGGATTAGGATCTATAGAGATAGATCCAAACGGATTTTGGGATTGTCCCAATCCAGGTACATTGACACCATACTAAAGAGGTTTAGTATGGAAGAGTCCAAGCGTGGGAACTTGCCCACGATCTCTGGAGTCACTCTCTCCAAAGAGATGTCTCCCAAGACTGATTTGGAGAGAGCTCGCATTCAAGGGATACCCTATGCTTCGGCAGTAGGCTCTATCATGTATGCGATGCTATGTACCAGACCCGATGTAGCATACTCACCAAGTGTAGTGAGCAGGTATCAAGCTGATCCTGGAGAGAGTCACTGGACAGCTGTGAAGAGCATTCTCAAGTACTTGCGAAGGACTAGAGATATGTTCTTGGTGTATGGTAACGGAGAACTCCAAGTGGAGTCCTTTACCGATTCGAGCTTCCAGAGTGATAAGGACGACTCTAAGTCGCAGTCGGGCTTTGTCTTTACCCTTTACGGAGGGACGGTTAGCTGGAAGAGTTCCAAGCAGGAAACCGTGGCAGACTCGACGATGGAGGCTGAATACATCACTGCCAACGATGCTGCCAAAGAGGCTGTCTGGATCAAGAAGTTCATTACTGAACTTGGAGTGGTTCCATCCATTGAGCATCCAATACCTTTGTATTGCGATAACAATGGAGCGGTGGCTTTGGCCAAGGAACCCAGGTCCCATCAGCGATCCAGGCATATTCTGAAGCGGTATCACCTGATCCGGGAGATAGTTGATCGCCGGGAGATCGAGGTCAGGAGGGTTGACACGAAGAACAACACGGCGGATCCACTCACGAAGGCCATTCCCCAGACACAGTTTGAGAGACTCTTCGGGATGCTCGGTATGCGATACTACAGCAGCTGGCCCTAGTGCAAGTGGGAGATTGTTAGTTGTATGTATGCCCTAGAGGCCAGTATTGTACAGATGATGTATATTATATTGGATGCTTGGACATATATAGAGATGACTTTCTTGCTCGATATGATAGTATGCTATCTGGTTACTCTTTATCTTAACATGTACACTTGTCTCTTTAAACTGTCTTATAGTTACATGTTAGTAAAGCCCTTAGGATGTGTACTTGACTGCCTGGACTATGATGCAGATCATACTAGTGGGGACATGGTAGTCCATAAGTACATCCTTCAAGGTCCCTAGTCGTGGGTGTATCGAGACGGGGCATCGATATACCAGTGTAGACTAGCGTATACGCTTCTCGACCCATGAGATGGGCGATGGATGATCCCATATCCATTGGTGTTTGACATCAGAGATGGTGTACGGGTTCTCAGTGGAGACTGGGTACACTGGACGGACTCGCCGAGAACTCCCAGATGGTATTATACCTCACGTCAGATGGCAGTTCTCAGGTGACACTTGTACAGGTTAGTCTGTAGACCCGAGATCGTCATAGAGTCTTGTGTGATTCCCACTGTGCTTTGATCTCCACCTTACCACGTCCATGAGGGCGTGCAAAACGGTGGTCTTTGGGTACAGTTCCGAGTCACATGGAGGCAATGAGCGATAGGAGGGGTTTCGTCTCTCCCGGTATTGGGGGTTGATGTTGCGCTGTGCTCGATTGGCCGTAACAGGGAAGTCCCTGGCCAGGGCTGATCAGAGATTTGCTGGTAAGTGTTACCAGTAGTTTCTCGACCCGTTATAAGCCTCCCATCGGCACGACTTATCGGTTATTGGGGTCTGACGTTTACCACCCCTAGACTTGATATGCGACGTACCATACGAACAGACCGGACTGTACGGTAAGTGTTACTGGTTGGATTCACAGGAGTGTGAGCGGGCTAGCTCGTCGATCTTCTGATCGCTCAATACCCGGATGGCCGTTACGTTTAGCAGACCGCTTGCGGCTTGTGGGTGCTTGATATGATCATCATCTGCTACCGGCGTATTGACGAGTCTTTAGAGTCCTATACAGAGGTTTCCTGGCTCAAGCGAAACGAAATAGGAGCGCATATGAGATATGTGCGGGAGCGAGAATAATGCATGTATGTGATACCGCATTTCATTCTCGCGATAAATGTTTCGATTGGTTATATTCGATATGACCTAGTTATCGAATCATTGATTCGATACATTGAATACTAGTCGGTTGTGTGCGACATGACCGGATCATTGAATCAAATGTTGATTTAATGATTTAATGTATAATTATATATTTGATATATTACTTTGCATTAACTAGTATTGGTTCACTTTATATGGATTTTCTCACTTGATGTGCAAGAAGTATATGTGATATACTTTTGTGCACACATTTGTATCATGATTGATGATACTTGATCATTTTGTTAAGTGCAAAGAACTAAACAATGGTTATGATGATGGTTAGGGTTTTGTATTATTCATCTATTTATTTATCCTTTCTATATTTATTTAATTAGATAAAAGATTAGAAAATGGTTTCTTTTTGTCATGAAGCTTGATGAAGCTTCATGAAGCTTTGACTAAAGAGACCATTTGTCTTCTTGCTTAACCCTAACCATTCCCATTTACCATGGTTTATTCTCTACACTTAACCTAGGTTAGAACATGATAAGTATTTGATTTTATTATTCTTTTTCACAATACTTATCATATTCTATCTACTTCTTCTTCTTCATCTTCAAGAAAGAAACTTTGATGCCATCAATGGCAACTTGAGATCCAAAGTGAGAAATCCAATTCTAAAGTGAACCCATCTCCTATTTCTTCACCCACTACCTCTTGCCAAGTTGTTTTGGGTGTTTTCTTCACAAGTTTCACAACTTGGTGAAGTTGGAGCTTGAACTTGTGCAACCTCGACGTAGATCATCTTCGGCACGAAGCCGACGACCTATTCCGCTCGTTTTCCCGATGAAGCCGACAAATGAGTCTAGGATTCGAAAAGGACAGCGAGAGGACGACTACGTGGAGCTAAGGAAGTGGATATCCGGATCTACAAAGGTTGTAGCATCTAACTTTTAGTTAAGTAGTTAACTAGTTTATCTTTTCGCCTAAACTTCTAGTCTAAGATCCGTATTAGGGTCTCTCGGCACCCATAAAATTTATATATTGGCATGTTCGATGCCTTGTGAGACCTCTATAGGGTGCCTAGGAACCTTTCAAATTGTATTATTTTATTTTGTTACAATAAATATTATATATGTGATATATAATATTGTAACATGATATGATTACTAATGCAACATGTTTAGTGGAGATTAAACAATATTAGGATTTGATTTGGGTTAGTTCATTCATGAACCTTCTAGAAGGTTTCTTTTTGTTTTGAGTTAAGATATTTTGTTATGACTCATTCTTAACCCAACCCAAACCCTAACCCTAGTTAAATCTCTACAAAGGTTTAGTCAACCATGGTTGCATTATTCACATGACAATCTTTTCATTATTCATCACAAAAGGATTTTATTCATTATTCATCATCTTCATCTATCCTTGCCATTTAGATGAGGGTGTTCACTTCATTTAGTGAGTGAGAGTTTGTGTTAATGAAACTTCAAGGTAGATCATCTTTGTTATCGAAGATCGGAAGTAAGCTTGCATCTTTCTCTTCGTGGAGCCTCTCGAGAGTCCGGAACACGATGATCGCAGCGAAGGGACCACAACACGGAGCTTATGAAGTGAAGGACCGGATCTACAAAGGTTGTAATCCCTCTCATTTATTGTTAAATTGTTTAACATGCTTGTTTTCGCCTAAACTCTAGTATAAAGATCTTGTTTAGGGTTGTTCGGCACAGCTAAATTTTAAATCGGGCATGGTTGATGCCTCATAGACCCTTGTGTGTATGCCTAGCATCCCTACAGTGATATCAGAGCCAAGCTAGAGTTTTAGGCGAAGTCCTGGCGAAGTTTAAAGTCCGATCGAACTCCGAATACCCGTAAAACCCAAGTTTCTGGAAATTTTTCAAAAAGTTGTTTTTTTCATATTAAAAATACTCAGAAAAATCAGCAGGGAATTCTATCGACCTCTGTGAAAAACGATCCACTGATACGCTTAAAGCGCCACGGAACCGCGGCAGGACCATGTCTGCCGCGGCGGTTCCGCAGCGCTACAGTGCGCTTGTTGTGTTCTGTTTCCAGAGTAATGTCCATACTATTTTCCTGATTGTTCTCGGATATTTTTATTCTACTCAAGTGTTGAGTTTTCTCGGTTGTATTGGGGACTCGTTGATTCGATCGGATAATTTAACTTCGTTTATATTTTTTCTGGATAATTTTAGAAACTGTTAAAAAGTTCGAACGGATATCAATAACTCACTTTTTCCCCTGTCGGAAAATTTTCAAAAGTTGGATTTTTTTCTCGAGTTTGAAACTTTCGGAAAATCGTGCAAGTAACGCGGTGGACCCTCTAGAAGAACACAAATCTTAACTCGATTATGTGACCGTCTGAACTGTCTCTAAACCTTAGGGTTTGTGGCAGTACGGCATTGCCACATATGAGGTGTTGGTTTGACCCTTCTACGGCTGGACCATTGGTACTGTGGCATGTGATAGATACTTTTTGAACTCCGCTAAAGTGTTAAGCTATTAGGGAAAACTTGGGTGTTTGATTATTCGATCGGAAAATTTAACATTGTCTATTTATCTGGAATGTGATACGATATTTGGAATCCACAAGTAGTTATGAGATAACTAATTTGAATGTTATAAATCTAGCAGTTTAGTCTCAAATGATCGGTTGCTACGGGATTTTGATGCGATCAAAAGTCCATCGCAATCAGGTAGCATACGCGGATACTCGCCGGGTAAACTTAATAGACAGCCACGCCCCAAAGCCCCGACCAAGTGACTATAGGAGAACCCCGTCGCCAAAAGCATCCGTTCGGGTGCTCGCGGCTGTGGTGTTCCGCCTTAGTGCACTTCGTCGACGGCATCCGGAGGTGCGGCCGTCTACTAAAGTTTGCGACAAGCATTCGATCAGGATGTCAGGAACCTTGTTGAATTGCCCGACTTGACATTGAAAAGATTTTTCGATAATGAGACTGAAATGCGGGGTTTATAATTGTTAGGCATGCGATGTCTAAAGAATTCATTTGGTTAAGCATGCGATGTCTAAGAAGGTTGCGGATTCCAACTGTTGTAGTTTTACACTTTCTTTTCTGTGACCATAAGCGTAGTATGTAGTGTATCGCCGGCTTCGTTGCTATACATCAACGACAATTGGGATACGCATACTTGCTTACGATGATGATATGAGATATTATGTGTTGCTGTGATATGTTGTATTGGATCGTCGCGTTTTGAATAGCCGGGGGTTTTATGTGAGATGAGAGTTTTTCTTTTTCATTCATGTAAAATTCAATTGTATGTAATATTCTTTTATTGGGGCACTTCCGGGCTGAGGATGATGTCACCATTGTATATTATTTACTTTTCTGCATTAGGTAGACCAAAGGTGGGGAGCACAAGTAACCGGGTTCTAGGGTCCAGTGGGAGACCATCTCGAGGAGTCGAGACCGGGTCTCCTAACCCTAGAATTGGCAATGTTACTTGCCGCTCTCATAAGGGTCTAGGAATGTGGGTTTGGGTATTCATCGCGACCGTAGAATCCGTGTTTTATACAGGCTCGTATTAAAACACAGACATCCTAGTATATCCAATATTTCATATATGTTCTTCTGCTACAATGTTCTGTGATGAGATCATATTACTGCCTGAGACGAATGTTTATATTATATATATGAGATATATATTATATTGCAGATTTCGTTTCAAATGTGATGCTTGTGAAGCATAATAAAATGGGACTTCATTAATGAGATTAATGAAATAAAAGAAACCTAAGATGTTGTAGAAACTTGTTTAAAAAATGGTAGCTCTAGTTCTTGCTTTGCATAGCGGTGTTCCTTGTAGAACATCCAGCACCTTATTCGATAAGGAAAGAGCCGAGATCCCTTCACCGGGAGTGACCTCTTTAGTGAAACTAGCAGATGCTACAAACTCGGTTTGTCTTTTGATTGTTTCTATAGTTTTTGCTTTGCATAGCGGTATTTGTGAAATATCATGCACCTTATTCGATGAGCAAAGAACCAACGATCCCTTCTCCGGGAGTGACCTCTTTAGCAAAACTAGAAAAGCCTCAAAAACGCTCCATTTAAAATCACTCGATTCTACAACGATATCAAGTTCATTACGCAAAGGGTTTTCTTAAAAACCTGTCGTAGCCCTCCGTCGTTTCAGATAAGTAATAGTTAGTATTCGTACTACGTTTGTTGACCTCAGTCAAGGCGTAGTGTGCGGTAGCTGATTAGTGCTTATCTGTATAAACATATGATGAGATTGATTTAGGGTAGTCGTGCGACCTTGTTGACCTCTGTCAAGGGTCGTGCGGGTGGGTTTACTTCAATCAGGAAATGACGGGTTGAACTTGACTAGTAGCCTATGGTTTGTTGACCTCTGTCATGGTCATAGGACGCTTGGGGCAAAATATTATTGGGAATTTCAAGGGTTGAAATTTGCAATGAGATTGCATACCTTCTATGAGATAGTTGGATCCCGATACCCGCTGCGAGTAAGAGTTACTCCTGGGAGACTTTTACACATTACAATTAGCCGATCAAGTAGGTGTCTAGAAAGGTGTCAACGGGGTTACGCTTCTGGGAAAATGAGGTTTATTTTAATTAGGTCCGTGCGAAAGCACGGGGAACTTACCTCAAAGAACCGGCACTGGCCTAGATGAAAGATTGGCGAACTTGTAGCATGTAATTAATCCCGGCTAGTCTTTCCTTTTAGGGTTTGAAGGAAGATTTGACTAAAACAGTGGGAGACATCCTGATTAGATAAATTGATAACCAATCTAATCTTGTAAAAGCGCACGCTGAGTGTTTTCTTCTCTCTCTCTCCTGGTTACGACTATATCACGCCTTAATCAAGATAATAATATGGATGTATTGACCGAACCCGCTTGTTATACTGCGCTAGGGAACGTTGGTCCCGCTCCAACTTATAAATATTATATGATCGAGCAAGAAATGGGGCATTACCAGAATTCCCGTGCCGCCTAAACGAAGAAAATGCATGCTGATGCATCTTCTTCAGGTGTGTTCATTATAGAGAACTGTTTCTCAGTATCCTTTACGTCCTGGGTATTTGATACCGGATCGGGATCCCACAGAAGTAATTTTTTACATGGATTACAGATAGGTAGAGAACAGAGAACGGGTGATAAATTTCATGAGATAGAAAACGGTGCAAGGGTTGCAGCTAAGTCTGTTGGCAGTTATCACCCTGTATTACCAGAATACATTGATTCTGAACGAATGTTATTAGATACCGAACCTGATATAAAACATCATATCAGTCTCTTTATTAGTAAAGAAGGATATAATTTTGTATTGTTGGATAATGTTTTGAACATTTCCTATATCAAGAGTTGATCGGTTCAGGCACATTATCTAAAATCATTGACGTTCTAAATCAAACTACAGTTCTTAGTACACATAACACACACAAGAGGAAGAGTTCAGAAATGAATGAATCCTTCTTGAGGCATGGTAGACTAGGTCATATCAATACGACCCGACTAGCTAAGTTACATTTAGATGCATATTTAAATTAGTTTGAATTTACATCTTGCGAAACTTGCCGGTCATGTCACAAAGATAAGATGACCATAGCTCTATTTATTGGAAACAGAGAAAGAGTTAGTGAACTCTTGGGATTGATACATGCCGATGCATGAAGGTCCCCTGTCTACGCATGCCAAGACCGGTTCTTTGTACTTCATTACATTCACTTATTATCTCTCAAGATTCGGAAATATGTTCCTGTTGAAACACAAGTCTGAACCTTTTGAGATATTCACAGAATATAAGTTTGAAGTAGAGAACCAAAAACGGGTATAAGTATTATGTCCTTTGATATGATCAAGGAGGAGAATACTTGAGCACGGAATTCCTGGACTATTCTAAAGGAGAATGAGATTCTCTCTCGGCATTACTCCTCCGTATACACCATAGCACGATGGTATATCGGGACGGAGCAATAGCACCCTATGTGATATGGTGCGCTCTATGATGAGTACTACTGAGTTTCCTATTTCCATTTGGGAGTTATGCACTTGAGAAGCTGCATACCTATTGAATAGGGTTCCAATCAAATCAGTTTCTTACCACTTCATATGTGATATGCAATGGGAAGAGCCCATATCTTAAGTATGTTAAGATTTAGGGTTGTCCGGCCTATGTCTAAAAGCAAAATCCGGACAAGCTCGAAGCAAAGTCAGATCTTTAGAAGTTTGTTGGATATCCCAAGCATTTGCAAGGGAATATCTTCTACCTAACCGAGGAACAAAAGATGTTTTGTTTCTCAGCATGCCACCTTTGTGAAAGGGAATTTCTTGTGAAGAAATTATTGGTCATAAGGTAGAAGTGGAAAGAGTTCCAGCTATACAAACTGCAGCTGATGATTTGGTAGAACCAAAGGATTCAATAGTTTCCAACGAACCTCAGCCTCTCTGCCGATCTAGTAGGGTTCCTCACCCACCTGAGAGATACTTCGATTTCTCTATGACAGTGCGAGCGAGGATTGCATCATGAGATGATGACCCAACTAGTTTCGAGCTGGCCATCAGGAGTGGGACTCTGTAAGAATGGCTGGAAGCTTAGTGAACTGTGATGGAATCCTTATACACCAACAAAGTATGGAATTTGTTTGCTTTATCTGAAGGGTTAAATCCCCATCAGGAGCAAGTATATCTTGAGAAGATTACTTGGTGTACATGGAAAAGTTGAGCCTTTCAAAGCTATGCTTAAGTCCATCCAGATCCTACTTGCCACGGCTACATACCATGACTACGATACCTGGCGGTTAGGTGTCATGACTGCTTTTCTAAATGATGATTTGGAAGAGAGCGTCTATAAGTACACAGCCAGAGGGCTTCGTAGACAGTGGGAGCAACAGAAACGTGAGCAAGATGTTTTATGTGATAAATCAGGCATCGCGGAGTTGGAACGTCTGTTTTGATGTAGTAATCAAAGAGTTTGACTTCATCAAAATGTTAGATGGGAGTATGGTGGTGATCTTCGTAGAGTACATGGATGACATAGTCTTGATAGGAAAGGAGTTTCCTATGCTACGCTCGGTCAATCTCCTCTTATCACAAAGATTCTCCATATAGGATCAAAGTGATACCTCCTAAATCCTAGGTAATGGATCTATGAGATAGATCTAATTGGATGTTAGGATACTCACTAGTTGTAGTTAGATGGTATCAAACGATCCTGGGGAGAATCACTGGAAAGGTTCCAGGGTGATAAGGACAACTGATTGTCAGTCACAGGCATTGTCTTTACCCTCAGTGGAGGGACGGTATGTTGGAAGAGTTCCAAGCTAGATACCGTGACTTACTAGACGATTAAAGGCAAGATACATCGTTACCAAAGATGCTACCAAAGAGGCAGTCTGGATATATATAAGTTCATGAGATGAACTTCGTTCCTACCATTGGGTGACAATGGAGTTGTGGCTTATGCCAAGGAACCCCCATCACATCAGTCAATCCAGATATAATTCTTAGGCAGTATCACCTGATCATGGAGATGGTTGATCTCCAGGGAGATCGAGATTAGGAGAGTAGACACAGAGGACAACAGCGCGGATCCACTAACAAAGGCCTATTTCCCAGTAGAGACTATGATGGGATGGTTGAGTATGAGATGCTTCAACCACAGCTGATTGTTGGGTAAGCTATACCACAACAGATAGCCCTAGTGCAAGTAGGAGATTGTAAGCTATATGTATGCCCTAGAGGCCATTACTTTACATACGATGTATATTGTAGTGGATGCTTAGACATATATAGGGAGGACTTTCTTGCTCGACATGATAGTATGCTATCTGGTTGTACTTTATCTTAACATGTACTCTGATTGTCTCTATGTTACATGTTGATAAAGCCCTTAGGATATGTACTCGACTACTGGGACTACGATGAGATCATACTAGTGGGGCCACCGTAGTCGATGAGTACATCCTATAACTGTTCCTAGTCGAGGGTGTATCGAGACAGGGCATTGATACACCAGAGTAGACTAGCGTATATGCATCTTGACCCATATGATGGGCGATGGATGATCCCATATCTATCGGTGTTTGACATCAACGATGGTGTACGGGTGTTCAATAGAGACTGGGTACACTGGAAGGACTCGCCGAGAACTCCCAGATGGTATTATACCTCACGTCAGATGGCAGTTCTCCGGTGACACTGGTACAGAGTAGTCTGTTGACCCGAGATCGTCATAGAGTCTTGTGTGATTCCCACTGTGCTTTGATTTCCATCGTACCACGTCCAAGAGGGCGTGCAAAAAGGTGGCTTTTGGGTACTGTCCCGAATCACATGGAAGCAATGAGCGATAGGAGGGGATTCGTCTCTTCCGGTATAGAGAGTTGATATTGTGCTGTGTTCTATTGGCTATAACTAGAAATCCCTGGCCAGGGTTGCTGAGATTTACTGGTAAGTGTTATCAGTAGTTTCTCGAACTGTTATAGACCTCATATCGACATGACTTATCGAGCTACTGGGGTCTGACGTTTACCACCCCTAGGCGAGATATGGGACATATCAGATGACGAGACCGGACTGTACGGGAGTTTTACTGATTGGATTCGCAGGAGAATGTACAGGCTTGCTTGTTGATCTTCTGATCGCTCAATACCTGGGTGGCTGTTACGTTTAGCTGACCGCTTGCAGCTTGTAGGTGTTGACGATTCTTTAGAGTTCTACACGGAGGTTTCTTGACTCAGGCAAAATGGAGTAGGAGCACATATGTGATATGTGCAGGACCGAGGATAATGCGATATGAGATACCGTATTCTATTCTCGCTATATTTGATATCAGCCGGGTCATCGGATCAAGTGTTGATTCGATGAATCGGTAAATGAGATATTAGTCGGTTATATGCGATATAGCCGGATTGTCGGATCAAGTGTTGATTCGATAATTTAATGTATAATTATATATTTAATATATTAAATTAGATTAACTAATATTAGCTCACTAAAAGATTCTTTTTCTCACTCGGGTAATACATTGATATATATGCGATATATGTTAATTGTATTATTTTATTTTGTTACAATAAATATTATATATGTGATATATAATATTGTAACATGATATGATTACTAATGCAATATGTTCAGTGGAGATTAAACAAGATTAGGTTTTGATTTGGGTTAGTTCATTCATGTACCTTCTAGAAGGTTTCTTTTTGTTTTGAGTTAAGATATTTTGTTTTGACTCATTCTTATCTCAACCCAAACCCTAGCCCTAGTTAAATCTCTACAAAAGTTTACTTAACCATGGTTGCATTATTCATCATGACAATCTTTTCATTATTCATCACAAAAGGATTTAATTCATTATTCATCTTCTTCTTGCTTGAGTTCTTCATGAAAAGCTTTCTTGCTTTTGATTTTGTGATGAAAAATGAGTGAGAATAAGAAAACAAATGAGAGCAAAAATCCTACTTCATCATCCTCATCTATCCTTGCCATTTAGATGAGGGTGTTCACTTCATTTAGTGAGTGAGAGCTTGTATTAATGAAACTTCAAGGTAGATCATCTTTGTTATCGAAGATCGGAAGCAAGCTTGCATCTTTCTCTTCGTGGAGCCTCTCGAGAGTCCGTAACACGATGATCGCAGCGAAAAGACCACAACTCGGAGCTTATGAAGTGAAGGACCGGATCTACAAAGGTTGTAATCCCTCTCACTTAGTGTTAAAGTGTTTAACATGCTTGTTTTCGCCTAAACTCTAGTATAACGATCTTGTTTAGGGTTGTTCGGACGGCTAAATTTTAAATCGGGCATGGTTGATGCCTCATAGACCCTTGTGCGTGTGCCTAGCATCCCTACAATGCGCTCCTACTCCGTTTCGCTTGAGCCAGGAAACCCCTGTGTAGGACTCTAAAGGCTCGTCAATACGCCGGTAGTTGGTGATGATCATATCAAACACCCACAAGCCGCAAGCGGTCTGCTAAATGTAACGGCCACCCGAGTATTGAGAGATCAGAAGATCAACAAGCAAGCCTGCGAATCCAATTGGTAACACTACCGTACAGTCCGGTCTATTAGTCTGATATGTCGCATATCTCGTCTAGGGGTGGTAAATGTCAGACCCCAGTAACTCGATAAGTCATGTCGATATGAGGCTCATAACGGGTCGAGAAACTGCTGATAACACTTACCAGTATATCTCTGAAGCATCCCTGGCCAGGGACTTCCTGTTATAGCCAATCGAACACAGCGCAACATCAACCCCCAATACCGGAAGAGTCGAAACCCCTCCTATCGCTCATTGCCTCCATGTGATTCGGGACTATACCCAAAAGCCACCATTTTGCACGTTCTCTTGATTGTGGTAAGGTGGAAATCAAAGCACGGTAGGAATCACACAAGACTCTGTGACGATCTCGGGTCTACAGACTAACCTATACCGGTGTCACCAGAGAACTGCCATCTGACGTGAGGTATAATACCATCTGGGAGTTCTCGGCGAGTCTGTCTAGTATACCCAGTCTCCACTGAGCACCCGTATACTATCTCTGATGTCAAGCACCAATGGATATAGGATCATCCATCGCCCATCTCATGGGTAGAGAAATTATACGCTAGTCTACTCTGGTATATCGATGCCCTGTCTCGATACACCTACGACTAGGAACATTTGAATGATGTACTTAACGACTACTCTGTCCCTACTAGTATGATATGCATCATAATCCTAGTAGTCAAGTACTCATCCTAAGGGCTTTATCAACATGTAACATAAAGACAATCAGTGTACATGTTAAGATAAAGAGCAACCAGATAGCATACTATTATGTCGAGCATGGAAGTCCTCCCTATATATGTCCAAGCATCCACTACAATATACATCGTATGTACAGTGATGGCCTCTAGGGCATACATATAACTAACAATCTCCCACTTGCACTAGGGTCATCTGTTGTAGTATCCCATACCCAACAATCAGCAGTGGTTGAAGTATCTCATACTCAACCACCCCATAAAATTCTATCATGGGAATAGGCCTTTGTCAGTGGATCTGTTGTGTTGTCCTCTATAATCTACTCTCCTATCGTCGATCTCCCTGGAGATCAACCATCTCCATGATCAGGTGATACTGCCTAAGAATATATTTGGATCACTGATAGGATGGAGGTTCCTAGGCCTAAGCCACAAATCCATTGTCACACAATGGCAGGAACGAAGATCATCTCATGAACTAATGTACATCCAGACTACCTCTTTGGTAGCATCCTTGATAGCAATGTATCCAACCTTTATCATCTAGTTTGCCATGGTATCTAGCTTGGAACTCTTCCAACACACCGTCCCTCTACAGAGGGTAAAGACAATGCCTGTGAATGACATTCAATCAACCTTACCACCGTGGAAGCTATCCAGTGATTCTCCCCAGGATCGATTGATACCATCTCACTACACCTAGTGAGAATCCTAACATCCACTTAGATCTATCTCATAGATCCAAAACCTAGGATTTAAGAGGTATCACCTTGATCCTATATGGAGAATCCTTGTGATAAGAAGAGATTGACCGAGCATAGCATAGGAAATTCCTTTCCTATCAAGAGTATGTCATCCACGTACAATACGAGGATCGCTACCATACTCCCTACTACCTTTTTTATATACAAGGTTCATCTACCATTTTGATGAAGTCAAACTCTTTGACTCCCACATCAAAACAGACGTTCCAACTCCGCGATACCTGCTTTAACTCATAAAGCAACTAGCACACGTTTCCGCTGCTCCCACGGTCTACGAAGCCCTCTGGCTGTGTACTTATAGAACTAAATCACTATTTAGAAATGCAGTCATGACACCCAACCGCCAGATATCGTAGCCATGGTATGTAGCAATGGAAAGTAGGATCCGGATGGACTTAAATATAGGCACTAGAAAAGGTTTTATCATTATCCACACCTGGTCAGTGACGAGAACCTTTTACAACAAGCCTTAGCTTTGAAGGTCTCAACTTTTCCATCTACACCAAGTAATCTTCTCAATATATACTTGCTCTTGATGGGGATTTAACCCTTCAGATATAGCAACCAAAGTCCATACTTTGTTAGTGTATATGGATTCCATCTCAGATCGCTTAGAATCCAGCCATTCTCACAGAGTCCCCACTCCTGATGGCCTGCTCGAAACTAGTTGGGTCATCATCTCATGATGCAATCCTCGCTCCCACTGTCATAGAGAAAACCAAAGTATCTCTCAGGTGGGTGAAGAACCACACCAGATTGGCGGAGAGGCTGAGGTTCGTCGGGAACTATTGAATCCTCCGGTTCTACCAAATCATCAGCTGTAGTTTGCATAGCTGGAACTCCTTCCAGTTCTACCTTATGACCACTAATTTCTTCACAAGAAAATACCTTTTTAAAATGTGGCATTCCGAGAAACAAAACACCTTTTATTTCTCGGTATGGTAGAAGATATACCCTTGCGAATGCTTGGGATATCCAACAAACTTCCACAGAACTGACCTTGCCTCGAGCTTGTCTGGATTTTGCTTTTAGACATAGGTCGGACAACCCCAAATCTTCCCATACCATATCACATATGGAGTGGTAGGCACCTGATTTGGTTGGAACCCAATTTAATAGGTATGCATCTTCTCAAGTGCATAATACCCAAAAGAAAATAGGTAACTCAGTAGAACTCATCATAGAGCACACCATATCACATAGGGTGCGATTACTCCGCCCCGATATACCAACGGGCTGTGGTGTATACGGAGGAGTAATGCTGAGAGAGAATCTCATTCTCCTTTAGAATAGTCCAGGATCTCCGTGGTCAAGTATTCTCCTTGTAGGGTTGCTAGGCACACGCACAAGGGTCTATGAGGCATCTACCATGCCCGATTTAAAATTTAGCCGTGCCGAACAACCCAAAGCCGGATCTTTAAACTAGAGATTAGGAGAAAACAAGCATGTTAAACATTTTAACACTAAGTGAGAGGGATTACAACCTTTGTAGATCCGGTCCTTCACTTCTTAAGCTCCGTGTTGAAGTCCCTTCGCTGCGATCATCGTGTTCTGGACTCTCAAGAGGCTCCACGAAGAGAAAGATGCAAGCTTGCTTCCGATCTTCGATAACAAAGATAATCTACCTCGAAGTTTCATTAACACAAGCTCTCACTCACTAAATGAAGTGAACACTCTCATCTAAAGGGCAAGGATAGATGAGAATGATGAAGTAGGATTTTTTCTCTCATTTATAATCTTTTTCTCACACATAATCATCACTTAGAAAAAGCTAGAAAGCTTTTTCCATGAAGAAGTCAAGGAAGAAGAAGATGAATAATCATTTGTGATGAATAATGAAAAAGGAATAATGATTAATAATGCAACCATGGTTTGTTATGACATAGCTAATTCATGTAGAGAATTAACTAGGGCTAGGGTTTGGGTTGGGTTAAGTATGAGTCACTTAAAAATATCAAGCATAATATCTCTTTCATGACAAAAGGAAACCTTCTAGAAGGTTCAAGAAACAACTAACCCAAATCAAACCCTAATCTTGTTTAATCTCCACTAAACATGTTGCATTAGTAATCATATCATGTTACAATAATATATATCTCATATAAAATATTTATTGTAACAAAATAAAATAATACAATTAACATATATCGCATATATATCAATGTATTACCCGAGTGAGAAAAAGAATCTTTTAGTGAGATAATATTAGTTAATGTAATTTAATATATCATATATATAATTATATATTAAATTATCGAATCAACACTTAATCCGACAATCCGGTTATATCGCATATAACCGACTAATATCTCATTCATCGATTCATCGAATCAACACTTGACCCGATGACCCGGCTGATATCAAATATCGCGAGAATAGAATACGGTATCATATATCGCATTATCCTCGGTCCTGTACATATCACATATGTGCCCCTACTCCATTTTGCCTGAGTCAAGAAACCTCTGTGTAGGACTCTAAAGAATCGTCAATACGCCGGCAGTAGGTGATGATCATATCAAACACCCACAAGCTGCAAACGGTCAGCTAAATGTAACAGCCACCCAGGTATTGAGCGATCAGAAGATCAACAAGCAAGCTTGTACATTCTCCCGCGAATCCAATCAGTAACACTCCCGTATAGTCCGGTCTCGTCGTCTGATATGTTGTATATCTCGCCTAGGGGTGGTAAACATCAGACCCCAGTAGCTTGATAAGTCGTATCGATTTGAGATCTATAACAGTTCGAGAAACTACTGGTAACACTTACCAGAAAATATCAGCAACCCTGGCCAGGGATTTCCAGTTATAGCAAATCGAACACAGCACAACATCAACTCCCTATACCGGGAGAAACGAATCCCCTCCTTTCACTCATTGCCTCCATGTGATTCAGAACTGTACCCAAAAGCCACCTTTTTGCACGCCCTCTTGGACGTGGTGTTAGTTATATGTATGCCCTAGAGGCCATTACTATACATAGGATGTATATTGTAGTGGATGCTTGGACATATATAGGGAGGACTTTCTTGCTCGACTTGATAGTATGCTATCTGGTTACACTTTACCTTAACGTGTATACTGATTGTCTCTCTTACATGTTGGTAAAGCCCTTAGGATGTGTACTTAACTACCTGGACTATGATGCGGATCATACTAGTGGGGACATGGTAGTCCATTAGTATATCCTTCAAGGTCCCTAGTCGTGGGTGTATCGAGACGGGGCATCGATATACCAGAGTAGACTAGCGTATGCCTTCTCGACCCATACAGATGGGCGATGGATGATCCCATATCCATTGGTGTTTGATATCAGAGATGATATACGGGTGCTCAGTGGAGACTGGGTACACTGGACGGACTCGCCGAGAACTCCCAGATGGTATTATACCTTACGTCAGATGGCAGTTCTCTGGTGACACTGGTACAGGTTAGTCTGTAGACCCGAGATCGTCATAGAGTCTTGTGTGATTTCCACTGTGCTTTGATTTCCACTTTACCACGTCCAAGAGGGCGTGCAAACCGGTGGTTTTTAGGTACAGTCCCGAGTCACATGGAGGTAATGAGCGATAGGAGGGGTTTCGTCTCTCCCGGTATTGGGGGTTGATGTTGCGCTGTGCTCGATTGGCCATAACAGGGAAGTCCCTGGCCAGGGCTGGTTTAGAGATTTACTGGTAAGTGTTACCCGTAGTTTCTCGACCCGTTATGCGCCTCATATCGGTACGACTTATCGGTTATTGGGGTCTGACGTTTACCACCCTTAGGCTTGATATGCGACATATCAGACGAGCAGACCGGACTGTACGGTAGTGTCACTGTCAGGCTTTTTGCAGGAGTTGGAGCGGGCTTGCTTGCTGATCTTCTGATCGCCCAATACCCGGGTAGCCGTTACGTCCAGCTAGTACCACTGACGACTTGTGGGTGCTTGATATGATCATCATCTACTGCCGGCGTATTGACGAGTCTTTAGAGTCCTACATAGAGGTTGTACTGGCTCAGGCAAAACGAAATAGGAGCGCATATGTGATATGTGCGGGACCGAGAATAATGCATGTATGTGATACCGTATTCGATTCCCGTGAAGTTTGTATCGATCGGTTATATGCGATATAACCGGGTTATCGAATAAAGTGTTGATTCGATAAGTCGATACATTGATATTAGTCGGTTATATGCGATATGACCGGATCGTTAAATCATGTATTGATTTAATGATTTAATGTATAATTATATATTTGATATATTACTTTACATTAACTAGTATTGGTTCACTTTAGATTGATTTTCTCACTTGATGTGCACAAGTTGTATATGTGATATATTTTTGTACACAAGTTTGTATCATATTTGATGATACATGCAAACTTGGGTGTGTGTATGACTTACACCATGTTTAGGTTAAAGGTTTGGGTTTTTATTTATTTTGGTAAAATAAAATGGTGGATTGTTTTGTCTTTGCTTGAAGCTTCATGAAGCTTTCAAGCATCTTTGACAAAGTCCACCATTTTGTTTTGCATGTCATTTTCCTTAACCTAACCATTAACCTAAACTCAAGTTTAGTCTCTACAATGGTTTATCTCACCCATGGTTGCATTATGATAGACATCACTTGATAATTCATTTTGAAATTATTCTTATTCTTTTCTTTTCTTCTTCTTCTTCTTGAAGAAAAGGAAAAGCTTGCGAGAAAATTATCAAGTGATGATTAAGTGTGAGAAATCAAAATCTAAAGAGTATCCATTTCCTATCTCACCATCCTCTACTAGACTAGCATTTAGTTTAGGGTGTTTGCTTCACTAATTCTATGGTTAGTGAGGTAGAAGCTTGAGTCCGTATTCCCTCGACGTAGATCATCTTCGGCATTGAAGACTTCAAGCGATCCTGTTGCAATTTCTCATGGAGCCGTCCGAGAGTCCGGGGGTTGGATGATCGCAGCGAAGGGACGTCGTCATGGACTTTGGAAGTGGAGGACCGGATCTACAAAGTTTGTAGTCCCTTCCCTTAGTGATAATTGTTATCTACTAGCTTTTTGTTTCGCCTAATCTCTAGTTAACGATCTTGCTTAGGGTTGTTAAGCACCTAAAAATTTTAATCCGGCCTGGTCGATGTCTTGTAGAGCCTCATTAGTGTGCGTAGTAACCCTATAGGGGTATCAAAGCCTAGCTAGAGCTTTAGGCGAAGTGTAGACGATGTTAGAAACCCGATCGAACCCCGAAACCCTAAATTTCACCCCTTTCTGTATATTTTCTGAAACTGTGCATTTTTCCTAATTAAAAATATCCAAAAAATTCAGCAGGGTTTTTAAGGGGTTACTGTGTTGCACGTGCGTCTAAGTCGACTAAAGCACCGCGGAACCGCGGCATGAGCATGCCTCATGCGGCGGTTCCGCGGCCGTTATGTCACTTCATCATTTTCTGTTTGCATAGTAATCTCTCTCTGTAAGTACTGTATTTTATGGGAATTTTTAAAGTTTGCTCAAGAGTTGAGTTTTCTGGGTTGTATTGGGGACTCGATGTTTCAATCGGGAAGTCTAACTTCGTCTGTGTGTTTTTCCGGGTATTTTAGAACATGTTAAAAAGTTCGACCGGATATACATACCCACTTTTTCCCCTGTCGGGAAATTTCCAAGTGTTGGACCTTTCCGTAGTTTAAAGACGTTCTAAGTAGTGCAAGTAACGCGATGGACCCTCTAGAAGAAAACAAACCTTAACTCGATTATATGACCGTCTTGAACTGCCCTTTGAACCTTAGGGTTTGGGGCAGTACGGCGTGCCACATGTGAGGCGTTGGCTTGACCCTTTTACGGCTGGACCGTTGGTACTGTGGCATGAAATGGATGTTTTTAGACTTATTTCATGTGTTGAGCTGTTTCGGGAAAACTTGGGTGTTTGATTGTTCGATCGAAAAGTTTAACATTTTCTATTTATCTGGAATGTGATACAATATTTGGAATTCACAAGTAGTTATGAGATAACTAATATTAATGTTATAAACATAGCACTTTAGTCTCAAATGATCGGTTGCCACGGAATTTTGATGCGATCAAAAGTCCGTCGCAATCACGTAGCGTACGCAGATACTCGCCGGATAAACTTAATAGCCAGCTGCACCCCTTAGCCCCGACCAAGTGACTGTTGGAGAACCCCGTCGCCGAAAGCATCCATTCGGGTGCTCACGGTAGCGGTGTTCCGCCTTGGTGCACTTTGTTGGCGGTATCGGGGGTGCGGCCGCCTACTAAAGTTTGTGACGAGCATTCGATCAGGATGTCGGGAATCCTGTTGAATTGCCCGACTTGATATTGAAAAGAGTTTTCGATAAAGAGACTAAAATGCGGGGTTTATAATAGTTAGGCATGCGATGTCTAAAGAATTCATTTGGTTAGGCATGCGATGTCTAAAGAGTTTGCGGATTCCAACTATTGTAGTTTTGCACTTTCTTTTCTGTGACCGTAAGTGTAACATGTGATATCGCCGGTTTCTTTGCTATATGTCAACGACAATTGGGATGCGCATATTTTCTTACGTTGATGACATGTGATGTTATGTGTTGCTGGATATATTATATTAGATCGTCGCGTTATGAATAGCCGGGGTTTTTTATGTGAGATGAGAGTTTTTATTTTCATTCATGTAAATTTAAATGTATGTAATATTCTTTTATTGGGGCACTTCCGGGTTGAGGTTGCTGTCACCATTTGTATATTATTTACTTTTCCGCACTAGGATAGACCCAAGAAGGCGAGCACAAGTAACCGGGTTCTAGGGTCCAGTGGGAGACCAACTCGAGGAATCGAGTCCGGGTCTCCTAACCCTAGAATTGGTAGGGTTGCTTGCCACTCTCGTAGGGGTCTAGGGGTGTGGGATTGGCTATCCATCATGACCGTGGAATCCGTGTTTTATAGAGGCTCAAAATAAAACACGGACGTTCTAGTATATCCAATGTTTCATATGTTTCTTCTGCTGCGATATCTGTGATGTGATCATGTGATGTGCTGTGATAGATACTATATATAGTATATATGATATATTATATAGACGTTACTTAAGTTTTACACCCGCGCTAGCCCTGCCCTGCTCTGCCGTTAGTTACCTAACCTAACGGTGCATGAGGGGACATCGAGACGAATGCGGATGGCATAAGTGTTCGTCGTATTTATCTGTGATGTTTAGGTACTTAAATGATGGGACTTCATTAATATGATTAATGAAAGAAAAGAAACCTACAAGATGTTGTGGAATCGAATTTTCAAAAAAAAAAAACAGGTAGCTACAGTTCTTGCTTTGCATCGCGGTGTTCCTTGTAGAACATCCTGCACCTTACTCGATGAGGAAAGGGCCGAGATCCCTTCACCGGGAGTGACCCCTTTAGCAATAACTGGCAGATGCTACTACACTCGGTTTGTATTTTGATTGCTTCTATAGTTCTTGCTTTGCATAGTGGTATATATGATATATCCTGCACCTCATTCAACGAGGAAAGGGTCGACGATCCCTTCACCGGGAGTGACCCCTTTAGCAAAACTAGAAAAGCCTCAAAAACACTCCATTTTAAAATCATTTGATTCTACAACGATATCAAGTTCATTACGCAATAGGTTTTCAGAAAAACCTGTCGTATCCCTCCGTCATTTCAGATAAGTAGTAGTTAGTATTCGTGTTGCGTTTGTTGGCCTTTATCAAGGCGTAGTGTGCGGTAGCTGACTAGTGCTTATCTGCTTATGCATATGATGCAGATTGGGTTAGGGTAGTCGTACGACCTTGTTGGCCTTTGTCAAGGGTCCTGCGGGTGGGTTTAATTCAATCAAGAAATGACGGGTTGAACTTGACTAGCATCCTATGGTTTGTTGGCCTTTGTCAAGGTCATAAGAAGTTAGGGGCAAAATTATCGGGAATTTCAAGTGTTGAAATTTGCAATGAGATTGCATACCTTCTATGAGATAGTTGGATCCCGATACCCGCTGCGAGTAAGAGTTACTCCTGGGAGAGTTTTACACATTACAATTAGCCGATCAAGTAGGTGTCGAGAAAGGTGTTAACGAGGTTACGCCTCTGGGAAAACGAAGTTTACATTAATTAGGTTCGTGCGAAAGCACGGGGGACCTCCCTCAAAGTACCGACACTGGTCTGGCTGAAAGATTGGCGAACTTGTAGTGTGTAATTAATCCCGGCTAGTCTTTCCTTTTAGGGTTTGAAGGAAGATTTGATAAAAACAGTGGGAGCCATCCTGATTAAATAAAATAATAACCAATCTGATCTTGCAAGAGCATACGCTGAGTGTTTTCTTCTCTCTCTCTCCAGGTAGCGTCCATACCACGCCTTAATCAAGATAATAATACGGATTATTGACCGAACCCGCTTGTTATACTGAGCTGGGGAACGTTGGTCCCGCTCCAACTTATAACTGTTATAAGACAGTGCAGGAAATTTGGGGAATACCAGATTTCCCGTGCCGCCCAAACGAAGAAAGTACATACTGATGCATCATCTTCGGGTGTGTTCTTTACAGAGAACTGTTTCTCAGTATCCTTTACGTCCTGGGTATGTGATACCGGATCAGGATCCCGCATATGTAATTTGTTACATGGGCTACAGATAGGTGGAGAACTGAGAACGGGTGATAAGTTTCATGAGATAGAAAATGGTGCAAGTGTTGCAGCCAAGTCTGTTTGTCACTATCACCCTGTATTACCAGAATACATTGATTCTGAATGAATGTTATTAGATACCGAACCTGATATACAAAATCATATCAGTCTCTTTATTAGTAAAGAAGGATATAATTTTGTATTGTTGGATAATGTTTTGAACATTTCCTATATCAAAAGTTGATCGGTTCAGGCACGTTATCTAAAAGCATTGTTGTTCTAAATCGAACTACAGTTCTTAGTATACAGAACACACTCAAGACGAAGAGTTCAGAAATGAACGAATCCTTCTTGAGGTATTGTAGACTAGGTCATATCAATGCGACCCGACTAGCTGAAGTTACATATAGATGCATATTTAAATTAGTTTGAATTTACATCTTGTGAAACTTGCTGGTCATGTCACAGAGATAAAATGACCATAGCTCTGTTTAATGGAAACAGAGAAAGAGTTAGTGAACTTTTGGGATAATACATGTTGATGTATGAAGGTCCCCTGTCTACGCATGCCAAGACCGGTTCTTTGTACTTCATTACATTCTCTGATGATTGTTCATATCAGATTTTTGCATTTTCATACCGCCCAATTTTTATCACATTGCATATCCATAGATACTCTTGAGCCGTGTTTGCTAGTCAATTGCAGGATACAGGTTCTCGGTTCTCAAACGGAGAAATTCATGGAAAACACGACAAAAATCCGGTTCCTGCCAACCACAGATAAAACACGGTCTCCGCTCTTCATCCGTATGCTGCCAGATACCAGTTTAGGAAGACAAAATGTCAAATCAATGTCGTTTTCAGGCACAAGGCTCAATGGTAGCACAAGATCCAAGAGATCTACGCGGAGCTCGAGACAATCATGACAAAATCTTAACAAAAAGTCCACCTTTCCTTCAACAGAAATTCTGGAAAAATCGTGGAGCCAAATTGAGAAAATACATATACCAGAATAATGTACGCTGCAAACCAGGCCAGCACCAAAAAGCAAATTGCCCAACTCAACAATACGGCCGCGGAACCGCGGCCAAAGGGGGATATTGGCCGCGCTTCCGCGGCCGTTCTGGCGCCAAGTGCGCAGGGCTTTTGGGGGTAGTTGGGTCTTTTCCTGTATGTTCTGTTGGTTGCCCTAGGGTTTCATGTTTTGGCCTATAAATAGCCCAGAAGTTTGTGAAGGAAGGGGTCCAATTCTTGTATTTCTTTTGGCTAGGTTTTAGTTACATGTTCTTCTTCCTCTTCTCACCTCTTCTCCATTAAACTTGTAAGTGAGCTTTTGAGTGAAGAGTGATGAATAAAGAAGACCATTTTATATCATGCTTGTCTCTTTCTTTTACTTGTTGTAATGTGTTGTAATTTCAATTGTTAAGTAGTTGTTGTTATTTCCTTGTTATTTCTTTCTTCTCTTTTTTCTTTATCCTTACATACGACCATGATACTTACGCTTGATCCTCGCCAAGGTGAGGTCGCAAACAGTTAGTCGTATTCTTCTAATCTTCTTCTTTCTATCTTCCTCTTTTGTGTTGTTTTATTTTTCCGTATTATGATGTGTGAGTAGTTCATTCTTGTTAGGGTAGGATAAGGGAAGTTTGAGAGAAGGAAATCTCTCTCACTCTTTCCTTGCCCAACATCTTAAATCGACTCCCGTTAATCGAACCACAATCCGCTCCTTACGGCACCCTATCCTACATGATAGCGGTGATTCCGTAGTGAGACCGGTTGTGGTTGGATTAACCGGAGGTTATGGCTAAGAGCCAAGAACGGACGGACAAGCACCAAAAGGAAGACTTATGCGTTGGAAAGCCTAGCTTATACTCGCAAAGTCCTTCCTAGTCGTGCTAATCCCCGTTGTTGCCGATTACCGTAACACGATATTAAGAAGGGCAACGAAAGATGTGGAGACTCCTAACTCAAACTAACCTAATCCTAACCCTAACATGATCTCTTTAAATATCAACTCAACACTTAGATAACTACAAACAAAATCTGAACAACCGGACTTAACTCGTCGAAAAACACATAGAAAAAGATTCCCATCTCCCTGCGGACGACCCGTACTCAACCGGCTAGCTACGTGCGAAACCGTCTTGATTGCGGTATTTAAACTAGAACTTGAACACGCTCGTATCCTATCAATCAAATGGCGCCGTTGCCGGGGAGACGGTAGTTTATTTCCTTGTGTAATTTCGGGTTAATTTGTGAATATAAAAACAACCAAAAAACCAAAAAAAAAAAATATATACCTTGTAAAAATCATCTTGTTATTCTTGATTAGTTTTTGTGCAAGTGTGCAGGAAGTACGAAGCTCAAGATCAACGCCAAAGACGGTGAAAATACGGAGTTCAAGTACAGTGCCAAAGACGTGGGAAGATAGACCCACAATTTGCGGCTACACCGCGACGGACAAAACGAAGCATCCGGTCTACTGTCAAAATCTGGAGTAGATACAGTGAGCAAATCAGAATTCCACATATCCAGAAAAGCAGAGGACAAGCACAGAAGTATCCACAAGAAAATTGAACCCCTAAGTCCTCAACTAAGCCGCGCTTCCGCGGCCATTGCTGGTGTTTGGCCGCGGAACCGCGGTCAGATAGTGCCATCAGGGTGCTGAATTTTTTTGGTGAGTTTATCTGCCTCTCTCCACTCCTCTGGACTCCACTGAATTGTGTTTTCTGCAGGCTTCTTTGCGCAAATTCTTCTCCCCCTTCCAATAAACTGTTCTTGTGCAGGATTCTTTGCGCCGCAAATAAAAATTGTTTGCAGTTGATTTGTTACTGTTTTGCATTCTTTAATACGGACTTAAGGGGCTTGAAACCAATCCAGATTGGGTGGGGATTTCATCACCCTTCCCAGGACCCCGGAAATCACTAAAGCATATGCATTGTCCATTGTAAATTTAAAAAATACTAGACTTCAGCCCTAAGGACTTCGCGCTCATTAGGAGAAGATAAACCTTGTTTAAAACCTTGCTTAACCGTATATTGTTTACGGGGTGTCTAGGAAAGTGTTAAAGGCGCAACCGCCGAAAGAGAAAGGGTTATTTAATTAAGGAACTTCGCGAAAGCGTTGGATAACCTCCCCTTATCTCTGCACTTACCTGGCCTCGTGATCAGTGTATTTTTTAAGCTTGTTTCTCGACACTGTTTAACTTCGACAATCAAGTTCAGGAGCAGGTCTAGTAGACCTAGGTTACCCTAGATCTAGGTGTGATTGTGCATATCTTGTTTGTGATTGCTTAAGCTGTATTTCCGTACATACTTCTGTAAATCTCTTTCTAAAAACAAAATAAAAAAGAGAAAAAATCAAAAACTTTTATAAAAACTTGCCCTTTTGTCGCCAAATCCATTTTCACCCACCACCCATCGCCTTTCTCCATTGACGTTTTCTTACCCTCACCTTCTCCGCTTTGACTATACTAAACTCGTTTAGTGTATGTCCGTTTGGACTCGGGACACTAGCGCCCGTCTAGTCCGCGTTACGTTAGTCGCAACCGACTACGCGATCGACTCCGAAGTCGATACTCCGTCCACTCCTCTTTCTCCCCTTCCTTTGCCGGCCAACTCCGACGTTGACCGGAATTCTGTTCATACATCTTCACCTTCACCTTCACCTTCACCAACCTCTTCTTCCGCGATGTCGGGATTTAATCCGAACATCTCTTTAACCACCCCTGGATTGGCTCCACCTCCTACGGAGACCAATCTTCCACCACCTCCGCCTGTTGTAGCGCCGCAGCGAATTGCGCTCCAGGATCGTTTCTACCCCACCCGTTCTGCACTTCCCACCTGCCTTTCTCTTCCTCCGGCCAATGGGGACAACTTTGAAATTAAGCCCCATTTCATCAACATGCTTCCACGTTTTCATGGGCTTGAATCTGAAGATGCCTATATCTTCATCAACAAATTTCAAAATGTCTGTGCCATGATGAAAACAACCCAGCTGTCGGACGATGCTATACGTCTACGGGTCATTCCGTTTACTTTATGCGATCTCGCTGAAAATTGGCTGTATAGCACCGCTTCCCACTCAATCACCAGCTGGGATGAGTTTGTTAAAGCGTTTCTGAAAAAATTTTACCCAAATCATAAGACCGCAAGAATTCGAAATGAGATCAACCAATTCTCCCAGCTTCCTTCTGAACCCTTCTGGAAGTGCTTTGACCGATACAAAGACCTTCTTGTTCAGTGTCCTCACCACGGTATAGAGAAATGGCAACTCTGCCAAACCTTATACGAGGGACTGAACCCAACAACGAAGCAGTTGCTGGAAACCATCTGTCAGGGCCACTTCCTATCCAAATCTGACGAGGAAGCGTGGCAGTTCTTTGACGATCTTGCGGAGCAAACGCTACAGTGGGAGAGCAACAGACCGACTCCTTCTTCTTCTTCTACCTCCACTTCTACCGGTCAGTCTAGGGTAGGAATTCACCAACTTGATGTCTCTATTGCGATGAGAGCTGAAATGGCTGCAATAACAAAAAAACTTGAAGCAATAGAGAGCAAATTTTCTTCTCCTACTCCTGCCCCTGTTCTCCCCCTTCGTACCATCTGCGCTTGTTGTTCCGATCCTTCTCACTTGACCGAAGAGTGTCCTTACAATCCACCCTCGCAAGGACAGGATCAGGTTAATGCTGCCTTCCAGCAAAGACCGAGGAATGATCCATACTCTTCCACCTATAATCCCGGTTGGAGGAACCACCCCAATTTCGCCTGGAATCAGAATCAGAATCAATTCCAGGGCAACAATTTCCAAAGGGCCCCTCCACCGCAACAACAAGCGCAACAACAAACTCAGTATCAGCAGCCCTTCCAACCCCAACCTTACCAAAACCAGACGAACAACTTTGCACCGAACAATTCTTTTCCACCAAACAACCTTGTTCCGTCTAACAACGATAAGGTTTCCCCGCTCGAGCAAAGTCTGGAGGCGTTTGTTAAACAATCGACTCAATCCACCGCCAACATCCAGTCTTCGATCCAATCTTTAGTGCAACACACCGCCGCACACGGGCAGAGCATCAAGACCATCGAGGCCCAGATTGCATAGCTGAACGCGGCCTTGAGCGAGCGAGAGAAGGGGAAGCTCCCGTCCCAGCCACTTCCAAATCCCGGTCACCCACATAATGCACATGTTGCTCTTGAACAACAAAACCATAATGTGAGTGCCGTGACTACACTGAGATCGGGAAGGGTGCTGCAGAACAACATTGGCAAGCAAATCAACGATGACACCCCGGCCGTTTCTTCTTCTTCTTCTTCTTCTTCTTCTTCTTCGTCTTCCGAGCCTATTCTCCGTTCTTCACAAGGCTCTCCCTCTTCTTCTTCTGCTCTGAACGGACCCACTTCTCACTCCACGAAAACACCTATTCTGGGATCCGTTCCAACTCCAAAATCTCCTTCTCCAGCATTAGACTCAACCAATTTTCAAAATGCTCCATTTCCAAACCGGTTGAGGTCTAACAAACAAAATCCACAAATGGAGAAGATTTTGGAGTTATTCAAGCAAGTTAACATTAACATTCCTCTTTTAGATGCTGTCCAACAAGTCCCATCTTACGCGAAAATCTTAAAGGACTTGTGCACGAAAAAGAGGAAGTCTCAGGTACCCAAGAAAGTTTTCTTGGCTAGTGCTGTGAGTGATGCCCTTACCCAATCTTTACCACAAAAACGGAAGGACCCTGGCTGTCCTACGATTTCAATTACTATTGTGGATAAGAACATCAACCGCGCACTATTAGATCTTGGTGCCAGTGTTAACTTGCTTCCGTATTCAGTATACGAGCAATTAGGCATCGGAGAGCTGAAACCCACCCACTGCACTCTCCAGATGGCCGACCGATCGATCACCCATCCTAGGGGTGAGCTAGAGGATGTGTTAATAAAAGTCGGGGACTTCATATTCCCCGTTGACTTCATTGTATTAGACACACAGCCTGTAGCTAACCCCCGGAATCAAATTCCGGTGATACTCGGTCGCCCATTTCTCGCAACCTCAAATGCTGTGATCAATTGTCGCAATGGTTCAATGAACCTCTCTTTTGGAAATATGACGATTGAACTCAACATTTTTAGGTTGGGGAATCAGCCCGCCGAACCTAATGCTCATATACTGGATGTTTGCTCGATCCAGGAGATCACACCAGAAGAGTGTGAATTCGAGGAGTTTCTGTTTGAACACGATAATCTTAACGCCACTAGTGTGTTTCTCTTCGAACCTGCTGCTGCTTCTGCGCCCGACAACGAATACGAGTGTTTCACATTCTTGAATGATCTTAGCCGCGCACAACCCGAGTTTGAATCTTTCGACTTTTCGGATGAGTTACCTGAACCATCCGACTTGGTTGCCTACACTCGTTTTGAACCTTTGCTGGAGTCCTTTGAGTTCGAGACCCTTGCACCAATCTTGCCTTCCATCATTTCACCTCCAACGCTCGAACTCAAGCCGTTGCCGTCTCACCTTAAGTATGCTTACTTAGGTGAGAACGAGACCCTCCCTGTCATCATTTCGGCTTCTCTAGCTCCCGAGCAAGAGAAAGCCCTTCTCGCGGTCTTGCACAGCAACAGGCAAGCTTTTGGCTGGTCCATGGCGGACATCAAGGGGATTAGTCCCCTAATCGTTGAGCATCACATTCATCTGATGGATGATGCCAAACCAGCCCGGGATCCACAAAGACGTCTTAATCCAGTCATGAAGGAGGCTGTGAAGAAGGAGATCGTCAAATGTCTAGATAGTGGTATCATTTACCCTATCTCTGATAGCCAGTGGGTTAGCCCCATTCACGTTGTCCCCAAGAAGTCGGGCATCACGGTCATCACCAACGAGGCGAATGAGTTAATCCCTACTCGCACCCAAACTGGGTGGCGAGTTTGCATTGATTACAGAAAACTCAACGCCGCAACGCGGAAAGACCACTTTCCGCTACCTTTTATTGACCAGATGCTCGAACGATTGGCCGGACATGAGTACTATTGCTTTCTTGATGGCTACTCTGGCTATAATCAAATTCCCATCGCCGAAAAAGACCAGGACAAGACCACTTTCACTTGTCCTTTCGGCACGTTTGCATATCGACGCATGCCCTTTGGGTTATGCAATGCGCCCGCTACCTTCCAGCGGTGTATGATGGGGATTTTCTCAGACATGGTGGAGAAATTTCTGGAGATTTTCATGGATGACTTCTCCATTTTCGGCGACTCCTTTGACGAGTGTTTGCTGCATCTTGACGCTGTCCTTACCCGATGTAAGGACAAGAACCTCACTTTGAACTGGGAGAAATGCCACTTCATGGTGCGTGAAGGTATTGTCTTAGGACATATCATCTCGCAAAATGGCATAGAGGTTGACAAAGCAAAGATTGAGGTCATTTCCAATCTGCCTCCTCCCCGATGCGTCAGAGATATCCGAGCCTTCCTTAGCCATGCCGGTTTCTATAGACGGTTTATCAAGGACTTTAGCAAAATTGCTAGGCCCTTGACTCTTTTGCTGGCCAAGGACACGCCTTTCGACTTCAACTCGAGCTGTGTGACTGCATTCGAGTCACTGAAACGCTCACTCACTTCTGCTCCCGTTCTTTCTTCCCCTGACTGGACGCACCCATTCGAGATCATGTGCGATGCATCCGACTTTGCCATCGGTGCTGTCCTTGGACAGCACATCAACAAGATGCCGCACGTGATCTATTACGCGAGCCGGACCCTGAACGACGCCCAACTTAACTATACAACAACCGAGAAGGAATTCTTAGCTGTTGTATTTGCTTTAGAAAAGTTCAGGCCCTACCTCATCGGCTCTCCAGTCATTGTCTACACAGACCATTCAGCTCTGCGCCATCTTTTTGCGAAGAAAGATGCCAAATCTCGGCTTATACGTTGGATCCTCTTGCTTCAAGAGTTTGACCTTGTCATTAAGGACAAAAGAGGATGTGAAAACGTTGTTGCCGACCATCTTTCACGACTTCCTTCTTCGTCGTCGCTTCCTATCCCAATCAATGACATCTTTCCGGATGAACAACTCTTGACAGTATCTCGCGAACCCTGGTTCGCAGATATTGTGAACTATTTGGCCACGGGATTACTACCGACTGAATGGTCGAGTCAGGACAGACTTCGCTTCTTATCCCAAGTAAAACACTTTTACTGGGACGAACCCTACTTGTTCAAGTACTGTCCCGACCAGATTATTCGTCGGTGTGTCCCTGATGAGGAATTCAAGAGTGTGCTATCATTTTGCCACGACCAAGCATGTGGCGGGCATTTTGGGCCCAGAAAGACAGCTGAGAAGATCTTGCAATGTGGTTTCTACTGGCCACAACTTTTCAAAGACGCTCACGACTATTGCAAGACTTGCTCCCGGTGCCAACACATGGGCCGGATATCCCGGAGGAACGAGATGCCGCTCCAACCGATCTTGGTTGTGGAGATTTTCGATGTTTGGGGGATAGATTTCATAGGGCCGTTTCCCAGCTCTTTTGGGAACTTGTACATCCTTCTAGCTGTTGATTACGTCTCTAAATGGGTCGAGGCTGTGCCCAGCCGGACTAACGACAACAAGGTTGTCGTCAGGTTCCTTAAAGAAAACATTTTCTCCCGGTTTGGGCACCCCCGAGCGATCATTAGCGACAATGGAAGTCATTTCTGCAATAAAACTTTCGAAGCCTTGATGCGGAAATACTCCATAAATCATAAGCTCTCTACGCCCTACCACCCCCAAACCTGCGGGCAGGCCGAAGTTTCCAATCGGCAAATCAAGCAGATACTGGAGAAAACGGTTTCCAAGAACCTTAAGGATTGGTCTTTGAAACTCACTGATGCCCTTTGGGCATTTAGAACCGCTTATAAGACCGACCTTGGCATGTCTCCCTATCGGCTTGTGTACGGAAAAGCCTGCCACCTTCCGGTCGAAATCGAGCATCGCGCGTTTTGGGCGATAAAGGAGCTGAATCTGTCTCTGGAGGACGCGGGCAGCCATCGAAAGCTGCAGCTGAACGAACTGAGCGAGCTTAGGGATGAGGCTTACGACAACACGGTTGTCGTTAAGAATCGAACGAAGGTGTTTCACGATAAACACCTTGTGCGCAAAACCTTCGTACCTGGTCAGCAGGTACTTCTTTACGACACCCGACTTCACTTCCATCCGGGAAAGCTCAGATCTCGCTGGAAAGGGCCGTATTTTGTGCGGAATGTGTATCCGCAGGGCGCTGTGGATTTGGAAAATCCAAAGGACGGTTCACTATTCAAAGTGAACGGGCACCGATGCAAACCGTACCTTAGCGCCGAACCAACAGAGGAGCTCCTGTTCTTACAGGAGCCGGTTTACCCTGAATGATCTTCCTCTGCCTACCTCCAAACTTCGGTTATCCAGCCACGAACAGCGGACACTGTTCCAAATAAGTTTGGGGGTATGTACAAACCATTTTGTTTATATTTGTGTATATTCTTTTTCTTTTCTTTCAAAACAAAAACAAATAAAAATTGTGTATCGCTAACCAACAATTTTGAACCTTCAAACTGCTCTCTTCATGCAACGACAGTGGGGACACTGTCCAGTTTAAGTTTGGGGGTACGCTCGGTACGCATTTCTTACCTTCGCATTCATATGTATATTTTGCATCTGCATATTAAAATCCATAAAATCCATAAAAAATTTGAAAATTTTCTAAAAATATAAAAACTTTTTGTCAAGTTAGCTTATGAAAGAACTCTGACTCAACATTCGACGGTTTTCGTTTGAAAAAATAGGAATAACTAGATCTTATGTTTGGATTTTGAAAACCTGAAAGATAACTCTCCTTTGAAGTTAACTATAGCTGATATAAGTCTTTACATCACACTACACGTGTCGTGAGTTTTGGGAATTAGATGACAAGTTTTTCATGTTAAACTTTTAAACAGATAAATGATTTTCTGAGGATCAAATAGGTTTGTTCTGAAATAAGTAATATCAAGAATAGTTTATGAAGTAAAGCGAATATGAAGGAATGTTATTGATGCCGTAATTGGAGCTAAGTCTGAAAAATAACCCATCTAAAACTTGATTGGAATGATTACACACCAAACCCACTAGACACGTCTTTTATCCAAAAAAAAAAAATATTTGAACTGCCGGTTATATCTCCGTTCGTATTAAATCATCTGATTTTCACGCCAAACTGTCTTTTGTTTTTGGACCTAGGTAACTTGAGTAATTAAGTCCGCTGGGGTGTTTCTACACCTAATGCCCTAAAACCAACTGGTTTGGGTGCATTGGCCCAAAGCTCGCTAAGAAGCTTAGAAAGTCCAGTTTAAAACAAAGTCAAGCAAGTGTTCTCTCCGAGTTAAAATTCCTAACGGTTCTTTGTGTGAGAATAATCTTGATAAAAGACAGGCTTTTATAAAAATTTTAGCGGAGATATGAAGGTTTTATTCTATGATAAAGACTATTGCACATTCACAGAGGTGTGTATGAAATGAAAACAAGAAAAAGGTGGAGTGAAAAATACGACTTAGCTTCATGTTAAGGAAGATAGAAATTCTGAAGTTGAAACCTTACTGGAAAACGAAACTTGAAAAATGCTTAACTCGTTATAAAACTTTTGTGATCCTTTTAAAATTGTTATCTGGGCTGTATTGTACGACATAATGACTTTAATCAATCCTTCTGGAACTTAACAACACTATTTGCACTGCACGTAAAGACATATAAAATCTGTAGTTAAATAAGAAGCGAGGTGTGAAAAATAAAGGTTCGATAGTCTAGACTTAGGATTATAGAATTGTTATTTTCTAAAACAAAACTTTAGGGTTTGAAACTTAGTCATTTTTACAAACCAACTTGACCGGATTTTGTGGGTAGTATCCGCTGAAAACCCTCAGGAGACAACACTCCTCCTACTAGGGACACCTAGAGGTTTAACGGCTTGTTGCACATGCTCAGTGCAATCGCGTTCCCTGCGAAAGTGAGGTTAGGAAATTTTTTGTGAATAAGTGGACTTTGCTCGGGACGAGCAAATGATAAGTTTGGGGGTATTTGTTCATATCAGATTTTTGCATTTTCATACCGCCCAATTTTTATCACATTGCATATCCATAGATACTCTTGAGCCGTGTTTGCTAGTCAATTGCAGGATACAGGTTCTCGGTTCTCAAACGGAGAAATTCATGGAAAACACGACAAAAATCCGGTTCCTGCCAACCACAGATAAAACACGGTCTCCGCTCTTCATCCGTATGCTGCCAGATACCAGTTTAGGAAGACAAAATGTCAAATCAATGTCGTTTTCAGGCACAAGGCTCAATGGTAGCACAAGATCCAAGAGATCTACGCGGAGCTCGAGACAATCATGACAAAATCTTAACAAAAAGTCCACCTTTCCTTCAACAGAAATTCTGGAAAAATCGTGGAACCAAATTGAGAAAATACATATACCAGAATAATGTACGCTGCAAACCAGGCCAGCACCAAAAAGCAAATTGCCCAACTCAACAATACGGCCGCGGAACCGCGGCCAAAGGGGGATATTGGCCGCGCTTCCGCGGCCGTTCTGGCGCCAAGTGCGCAGGGCTTTTGGGGGTAGTTGGGTCTTTTCCTGTATGTTCTGTTGGTTGCCCTAGGGTTTCATGTTTTGGCCTATAAATAGCCCAGAAGTTTGTGAAGGAAGGGGTCCAATTCTTGTATTTCTTTTGGCTAGGTTTTAGTTACATGTTCTTCTTCCTCTTCTCACCTCTTCTCCATTAAACTTGTAAGTGAGCTTTTGAGTGAAGAGTGATGAATAAAGAAGACCATTTTATATCATGCTTGTCTCTTTCTTTTACTTGTTGTAATGTGTTGTAATTTCAATTGTTAAGTAGTTGTTGTTATTTCCTTGTTATTTCTTTCTTCTCTTTTTTCTTTATCCTTACATACGACCATGATACTTACGCTTGATCCTCGCCAAGGTGAGGTCGCAAACAGTTAGTCGTATTCTTCTAATCTTCTTCTTTCTATCTTCCTCTTTTGTGTTGTTTTATTTTTCCGTATTATGATGTGTGAGTAGTTCATTCTTGTTAGGGTAGGATAAGGGAAGTTTGAGAGAAGGAAATCTCTCTCACTCTTTCCTTGCCCAACATCTTAAATCGACTCCCGTTAATCGAACCACAATCCGCTCCTTACGGCACCCTATCCTACATGATAGCGGTGATTCCGTAGTGAGACCGGTTGTGGTTGGATTAACCGGAGGTTATGGCTAAGAGCCAAGAACGGACGGACAAGCACCAAAAGGAAGACTTATGCGTTGGAAAGCCTAGCTTATACTCGCAAAGTCCTTCCTAGTCGTGCTAATCCCCGTTGTTGCCGATTACCGTAACACGATATTAAGAAGGGCAACGAAAGATGTGGAGACTCCTAACTCAAACTAACCTAATCCTAACCCTAACATGCTCTCTTTAAATATCAACTCAACACTTAGATAACTACAAACAAAATCTGAACAACCGGACTTAACTCGTCGAAAAACACATAGAAAAAGATTCCCATCTCCCTGCGGACGACCCGTACTCAACCGGCTAGCTACGTGCGAAACCCTCTTGATTGCGGTATTTAAACTATAACTTGAACACGCTCGTATCCTATCAATCAATGATCTCTTAAGATTCAGACATATGTTCCTGTTGAAACACAAGTCCGAAGCTTTTGAGATATTCACAGAATATAAGCTATAAGTAGAGAACCAAAAACAGGTATAAGTATTATGTCCTTTGATGTGATCAAGGAGGAGAATACTTAAACACGGAATTCCCGGATTATTCTAAAGGAGAATAAGATTCTCTCTCAGCATTACTCCTCCGTATACACCGCAGCACGTCGGTGTATCGGGGCGGAGCAACCACACCCTATTTGATATGGTGCGCTCTATGATGCGTACTACTGAGTTTCCTATTTTCTTATAGGGAGTTATGCACTTATGAAGTTGCATACCTATTGAATAGGGTTCCGATCTAATCAGTTGCCTACCACTTCATATGTGATATGGAATGAGAAGAGCCCATATCTTAAGTCAGTTAAGATTTGGGGTTGTCCAGTCTATGTCTAAAAGCATAATCCGGACAAGCTCGAGGCAAAGTAAGATCTGTGGAAGTTTGTTGGATATCCCAAGCATTAGCAAGTGAATATCTTCTACCAAACCGAGGAACAAAAATGTTTTGTTTCTCAACATGCCACCTTTGTGAAAAGGAATTTCTTGAGAAGAAATTAGTGGTCATGAGGTAGAACTGGAAAAGGTTCCAGCTATACAAATTACAGCAGATGATTTGGTAGAACCAAAGGATTCAGTAGATTCCAACGAACCTCAGCCTCTCCGCCGATCTAGTAGGGTTCCTCACCCACCTGAGAGATACTTCAGTTTCTCTATGACAGTGGGAGTGAGGATTGCATCATGAGATGATAGCCCAACTAGTTTCGAGCTGGCCATCAGGAGTATGACTCTGTAAGAATGGCTGGATGCTTAGTGATCTGAGATGGAATCCTTATACACCAACAAAGTATAGACTTTGGTTGCTTTATCTGAAGGGTTAAATCCCCATCAGGAGCAAGTATATCTTGAGAAGATTACTTGGTGTACATGGAAAAGTTGAGACTTTCAAAGCTAGACTTGTTAAAGGTTTGCATCATAAACGAGTTGTGGCTAATGATGAAACCTTTTCTGGGGCCTATGCTTAAGTCCATCCAGATCCTACTTGTCACGAATACATACCATGACTACGATATCTGGCGGTTGGGTGCCATGACTGCTTTTCTAAATGATGTTTTAGAAGAGTGGGTCTATAAGTACACAGCCAGAGGGCCTCGTAGACAGTGGAAACAGCGGAAACGTGTGCAAGATGTTTTATGTGATAAAGCAGGCATCGCGGAGTTGGAACGTCTGTTTTGATGTGGTAGTCAAAAAGTTTGACTTCATCAAAATGGTAGATGAACCTTGTATATACAAAAAGGTAGTAGGGAGTATGGTGGTGATCCTCGTAGAGTACGTGGATGACATACTCATGATAGGGAAAGAGTTTCCTATGCTACGCTCGATCAATCTCGGTTTATCACAAGGATTCTCCATATAGGATCAAAGTGATACCTACTAAATCCTGGATTTTGGATCTATAAGATAGATCTAATTGGGTGTTAGAATACTCACTAGCTGTAGTGAGATGGTATCAATTGATCCTGGAGAGAATCACTGGAATGGTTCCAGGGTGATAAGGACGACTGAAAGTCAGTCACAGGCATTGTTTTTACCCTCAGTAAAGGGACGGTATGTTGGAAGAGTTCCAAGCTAGATACCGTGATATATTAGACGATTAAAGTCAAGATACATCGTTACCAAAGATACTACCAAAGAGGCTGTCTGGGTGTATATTAGTTCATGAGATGAACTTCGTTCCTACTATTGTGTGACATTGGAGTTGTGACTTATGCCTAGGAACGCCCGTCCCATCAGTGATCCAGACATATTCTGAGGCAGTGTCACCTGATCATGGAGATGGTTGATCTCTAGGGGATCGAGGTCAGGAGAGTAGACTCAGAGAGCAATACGGCGGATCCACTCACAAAGGCTTTTTCCCGGAGAGAGACTATTATGGGATGGTTGAGTATGAGATACTACAACCACTGCTATCAGATGGCCCTAGTGCAAGTGGGAGATTGTTAGTTATATGTATGCCCTAAAGGCCATTACTATACATAAGATGTATATTGTAGTGGATGCTTGGACATATATAGGGAGGACTTTCTTGCTCGACATGATAGTATGCTATCTGGTTACACTTTACCTTAACCTGTATACTGATTGTCTCTCTGTTACATGTTGGTAAAGCCCTTAGGATGTGTACTTAACTACCTGGGCTATGATGCGGATCATACTAGTGGGGACATGGTAGTCCATAAGTACATCCTTCAAGGTCCCTAGTCGTGGGTGTATCGAGACGGGGCATCGATATACCAGAGTAGACGAGAGTATGCCTTCTCGACCCATACAGATGGGCGATGGATGATCCCATATCCATTGGGGTTTGACATCAGAGATGATATACGGATGCTCAGTGGAGACTGGGTACACTGGACGGACTCGCCGAGAACTCCCAGATGGTATTATACCTTACGTCCGATGGCAGTTCTCTGGTGACACTGGTACAGGTTAGTCTGTAGACCCGAGATCGTCATAGAGTCTTGTGTGATTCCCACTGTGCTTTGATTTCAACCTTACCACGTCCAAGAGGGCATGCAAAACGGTGGTTTTTGGGTACAGTCCCAAGTCACATAGAGTCAATGAGCGATAGGAGGGGTTTCGTCTCTCCCGGTATTGGGGGTTGATGTTGCGCTGTGCTCGATTGGCCATAACAGGGAAGTCCCTGGCCAGGGCTGGTTTAGAGATTTACTGGTAAGTGTTACCCGTAGTTTCTCGACCCGTTATGCGCCTCATATCGGCACGACTTATCGGTTATTGGGGTCTGACATTTACCACCCCTAGACTTGATATGCGACATATCAGACGAGGAGACCGGACTGTACGGTAGTGTCACTGTCAGGCTTTTTGCAGGAGTTGGAGCGGGCTTGCTTGCTGATCTTCTGATCGCTCAATACCCGGGTAACCGTTACGTCCAGCTAGTACCGCTGACGACTTGTAGGTGCTTGATATGATCATCATCTACTGCCGGCGTATTGACGAGTCTTTAGAGTCCTACATAGAGGTTGTACTGGCTCAGGCAAAACGAAATAGGAGCGCATATGTGATATGTGCGGGACCGAGAATAATGCGTGTATGTGATACCGTATTCGATTCTCGCGAAGTTTGTATCGATCGGTTATATGCGATATAACCGGGTTATCGAATCAAGTGTTGATTCGATAAGTCGATACATTGATATTAGTCGGTTATATGCGATATGACCGGATCGTTAAATCAAGTGTTGATTTAATGATTTAATGTATTATTATATATTTGATTTATTACTTTACATTAACTAGTATTGGTTCACTTTAGATTGATTTTCTCACTTGTTGTGCACAAGTTGTATATGTGATATATTTTTGTGCCCAAGTTTGTATCATGTTTGATGATACATGCAAACTTGGGTGTGTGTATGACTTACACCATGTTTAGGTTAAAGGTTTGGGTTTTTATTTATTTTGGTAAAATAAAATGGTGGATTGTTTTGTCTTTGCTTGAAGATTCATGAAGCTTTCAAGCATCTTTGACAAAGTCCACCATTTTTATTTGCATGTCATTTTCCTTAACTTAACCATTAACCTAAACTCAAGTTTAGTCTCTACAATGGTTTATCTCACCCATGGTTGCATTATGATAGAAATCACTTGATAATTCATTTTGAAATTATTCTTATTCTTTTCTTTTCTTCTTCTTCTTCTTGAAGAAAAGGAAAAGCTTGCTAGAAAATTATCAAGTGAAGATTAAGTGTGAGAAATCAAAATCTAAAGAGTACCCATTTCCTATCTCACCATCCTCTACTAGACTAGCACTTTAGTTTAGGGTGTTTGCTTCACTAATTCTATGGTTAGTGAGGTAGAAGCTTGAGTCCGTATTCCCTCGACGTAGATCATCTTCGGCATCGAAGACTTCAAGCGATCCCGTTGCAATTCCTCAAGGAGCCGTCCGAGAGTCCGGGAGTTGGGTGATTGCAGCGACGGGACGTCGTCACGGAGCTTTAGAAGTGGAGGACCGGATCTACAAAGGTTGTAGTCCCTTCCCTTAGTGATAATTGTTATCTACTAGCTTTTTGTTTCGCCTAATCTCTAGTTAACGATCTTGCTTAGGGTTGTTAAGCACCTAAAAATTTTAATTCGGCATGGTCGATGCCTTCTAGAGCCTCATTAGTGTGCCTAGTAACCCTACACGTGGTATGATGGAAATCAGGGCACAGTGGGAATCACACAAGACTCTATGACGATCTCGGGTCAACAAACTACTCTGTACCAGTGTCACCGGAGAACTGCGATCAGACGTGAGGTATAATACCATCTGGGAGTTCTCGGTGAGTCCGTCCAGTGTGCCCAGTTTCTACTGAGCACACGTACACCATCCTTGATGTCAAACACCTATGGATATGGGATCATCCATCGCCCATCATATGGGTCAAGATGCGTATACGCTAGTCTACTCTGGTGTATCGATGCCCTGTCTCGATACACCCTCGACTAGGAACAGTTATAGGATATACTCGTCGACTACCGTGGCCCCACTAGTATGATCTCATCATAGTCCCAGTAGCCGAGTACATATCCTAAGGGCTTTATCAACATGTAAAAAAGAGACAATCAGAGTATATGTTAAGATAAAGTACAACCAGATAGCATACTATCATGTCGAGCAAGAAAGTCCTCCCTATATATGTCCAAGCATCCATTACAATATACATCGTATGTACAGTAATGGCTTCCAGGGCATACATATAACTAATAATCTCCCACTTGCACTAAGGCTATCTGTTGTCGTATCACATACCCAACAATTAGCTGCGGTTGAAGTATCTCATACTCAACCATCCCATAAAAGTCTCCACTGGGAAAAAAGCCTTTGTGAGTGGATCTGTGCTGTTGTCCTCTGTGTCTACTCTCCTAACCTCGATCTCCCTGGAGATCAATCATCTCCATGATCAGGTGATACTTCCTAAGAATTATATCTGGATTTCTGATGGGACGGTAGTTCCTTGGCTAAAGCCACAAGTCCATTGTCACACAACGGTAGGAACGAAGTTCATCTCATGAACTTATATTTATCCAGACTGCCTCTCTGGTGGTATCTTTGGTAACGATGTATCTTGCCTTTAATCGTCTAGTAAGTCACGGTATCTAGCTTGGAACTCTTCAAACATACCGTCGCTCCACTGAGGGTAAAGACAATGCCTGGGACTGACATTCAGTCGTCCTCATCACCCTGGAACCTTTCCAATGATTCTCCCCAGGATCGATTGATACCATCTCTCTACAACTAGTGAGTATCCTAACATCCAATTAGATATATCTCATAGATCCAAAACCCAGGATTTAGGAGGTATCACTTTGATCCTATATGAAGAATCCTTGTGATAAGCGGAGATTGACCGAGCGTATCATAGGAAACTCCTTCCTTAACAAGAGTATGTCATCCACGTACTCTACGAGGATCATCACCATACTCCCTACTACCTTTTTGTATATACAAGGTTCATCTTCCATTTTGATGAAGTCAAACTCTTTGACTACCACATCAAAACAGACGTTCCAACTCTGTGATGCATGCTTTATCACATAAAATATCTTGCACACGTTTCCGCTGCTCCCACTGTCTACGAAGCCCTCAGGATGTGTACTTATAGACGCTCTCTTCCAAATCATCATTTAGAAAAGCAGTCATGACACCCAACCACCAGATATCTTAGTCATGGTATGTAGCAGTGGCAAGTAGGATCTGGATGGACTTAAGCATAGCTTTGAAAGTCTCAACTTTTCCATGTACACCAAGTAATCTTCTCAAGATATACTTGCTCCTGATGGGGATTTAACCCTTCATATAAAGCAACCAAAGTCCATACTTTGTTGGTGTATAAGGATTCCATCTCAGATCACTAAGCATCCAGCCATTCTTACAGAGTCCCACTCCTGATGGCCAGCTCGAAAATAGTTGGGTCATCATCTCATGATGCAATCCTCGCTTCCTATTGTCATAGAGAAACCGAAGTATCTCTCAGGTGGATGAGGAACCCTACCAAATCGCCGGAGAGGCTGAGGTTCGTTAGAAACTATTCAATCCTTCAGGTCTACCAAATCATCTGTAGCAGTTTGTATAGCTGGAACTACTTCCAGGTTTACAGAGCTGACCTTGCCTCGAGCTTGTCCGGATTTTTCTTTTTATACATAGGCCGGACAACCCCAAATCTTAATAAACTTAAGATATGGGCTCTTCTCTTTCCATATCATATATGAAGTGGTAGGCAACTGATTTGATTGGAACCCTATTCAAAAGGTATGCAGCTTCTTAAGTGCATAACTCCCAAAAGGAAAATAGGAAACTCAGTAGTACTCATCATAGAGCGCACCATATCACATAGGGTGCTATTGCTCCGCCCCAATATACCATCGTGCTATGGTGTATACGGAGGAGTAATGCTGAGAAAGAATCTCTTTCTCTTTTAGAATAGTCCAGGAATCTCCGTGATCAAGTATTTTCCTCCTTGATCTCATCAAAGGACATAATACTTATACCCGTTTTTGGTTCTCTACTTCTAAGTTATATTCTGTGAATATCTCAAAAGGTTCGGACTTGTGTTTCAACAGGAACATATGTCTGAACCTTGAGAGATCACCAGAGAATGTAATGAAGTATAAAGAACCGGTCTTGGCATATGTAGACAGGGGACCTCATACATCAGCATGTAACAATCCCAAGAGTTCACTAACTCTTTCTCTGTTTCCAATAAACAGAGCTGTGGTCGTCTTATCTTTGTGACATGACCGGCAAGTTTCACAAGATGTAAATTCAAACTAATTTAAATATGCATCTAAATGTAACTTCAGCTAGTCGGGTCGCATTGATATGATCTAGTCTACAATACCTCAAGAAGGATTCGTTCATCTCTGAACTCTTCCTCTTGTGTGTGTTCTGTATATTAAGAACTGTAATTTGATTTAGAACGTCAATGCTTTTAGATAACGTGCCTGAACCGATCAACTCTTGATATAGGAAATGTTCAAAACATTATCCAACAATACAAAATTATATCCTTTCTTTACTAATAAAGAGACTGATATGATGTTGTATATCAGGTTCGGTATCTAATAACATTCGTTCAGAACCAATGTATTCTGGTAATACAGGGTGATAGTGACCAACAGACTTGGCTGCAACACTTGCACCATTTCTATCTAATGAAACTTATCACCCGTTCTCAGTTCTCTACCTATCTGTAGCCATGTAACAAATTACATATGTGGGATCCTGATCCGGTATCAAATACCCAGGACGTAAAGGATACTGAGAAACAGTTCTCTGTAATGAACACACCTGAAGAAGATGCATCAGTATGCACTTTCTTCATTTGGGAGGCACGGGAAATCTGGTATTCCCCAATTTCCTGCTCTGTCTTATAACAATTATGGGTTGGAGCGGGACCAACGTTCCCCAGCTCAGTATAACAAGCGGGTTCGGTCAATATATCCGTATTATTATCTTGATTAAGGCGTGACATAGTCATAACCAGGAGAGAGAGAGAAGAAAACACTCAGCGTGGGCTTTTACAATATCAGATTGGTTATCAATTTATCTAATCAGGATGTCTCCCACTGTTTTAGTCAAATCTTACTTCAAACCCTAAAAGGGAAGACTAGCTGGGATTAATTACGCCCTACAAGTTCGCCAATATTTCAGCCAGGCCAATGCCGATACTTGGAGGGAGGTTCCCCGTGCTTTCGCACTGACCGAATTAAAGTAAACCTCGTTTTTCCAGGGGCGTAACCCCGTTGACACCTTTCTAGACACCTACTTGATCGGCTAATTATAATGTGTAAAACTCTCCCAGGAGTAACTCTTACTCGCAGCGGGTATCGAGATCCAACTATCTCATAGAAGGTATGCAATCTCATTGCAAATTTCAACACTTGAAATTCCCAATAATATTTTACCCCTAGCGTCCTATGACCTTGACGCAGGCCAACAAACCATAGTCCGCTAGTCAAGTTTAACCCGTCATTTCCCAATTGAATTAAACCCACCCGCACGACCCTTGACGCAGGCCAACAAAGACGCGCGACTACCCTAACTCAATCGTATCATATGCTTTTACAGATAAGCATAAATAGCTACCGAACACTACGCCTTGATGCAAGCCAACAAACGTAGCACGAATACTATGAAATACTTATCTGAAATGACGAAGGGTTACGACAGGTTTTTAAGAAAACCCTTTGCGTAATGAACTTGATATCGTTGTAGAATCGAGTGATTTTAAATGGAATGTTTTTTAGGCTTTTTTAGTTTTGCTAAAGAGGCCACTCCCGGTGAAGGGATCGTCGGCTCTTTCCTCATCGAATAAGGTGCAGGATATTTCACAAATACCACTATGCAAAAAAAGAACTATAGAAGTGATCAAAAGACAAACTGAGTTTGTAGCATCTGCTAGTTTCATTAAAGAGGTCACTCACGGTGATGGGTTCTCGGCTCTTTCCTTATCGAATAAGGTGCTGGATGTTCTACAAGGAACACCACTATGCAAAGCAAGAAATAGAGCTACCAGTTTTTAAACAAGTTTCTACAACATCTTTAGGTTTCTTTTATTTTCATTAATCTCATTAATGAAGTCCCATTTTAATATGCTTCATAAGCATCACATTTGAAACAAAATCTGCAATATAACATATATCTCATATATATAATAAAAACATTCGTCTCAGGCAGTAATATGATCTCATCACAGAACATTGCAGCAGAAGAACATATATGAAATATTGGATATACTAGGACTTCCGTGTTTTCAATACGAGCCTGTATAAAACACGGATTCCACGGTCGCGATGAATAGCCAAACCCACATCCCTAGACCCCTACGAGAGCGGCAAGTAACACTGCCAATTCTATGGTTAGGAGACTCGGTCTCGACGCCTCGAGATGGTCTCCCACTGGACCCCAGAACCCGGTTACTTGTGCTCCCAGCCTTGGGTCTACCTAATGCGGAAAAGTAAATAATATACAATGGCGACATCATCCTCAGCCCAGAAGTGCCCCAATAAAAGAATATTACATACAAATGAATTTTACGTAAATGAAAAAGAAAAACTCTCATCCCACATAAAACCCCCGGCTACTCAAACACGACGATCCAATATAACATATCACAGCAACACATAATATCTCATATCATCAACGTAAGTAAGTATTCATACACCAATTTTCGTCGATGTATAGCAACGAAAATCGGCGATACAACTACATACTACACTTACGGTCAAAGAAAAGAAAGTGTAAAAGTACAACAGTTGGAATCCGCAACCTCTTTAGACATCGCATGCCTAACCAAATGAATTCCTTAGACATCGCATGCCTAACAATTATAAACCCCGCATTTTAGTCTCATTATCGAAAACTCTTTTCAATATCAAGTCGGACAATTCAACAAGATTCCCGACGTCCTGATCGAATGCTCGTCGCAAACTTTAGTAGACGGCTGCACCCTTGGATGCCGTCGACGAAGTGCACTGTCATGACCCGAAAGTACGGAACGTGACCGGCACTTAGATTACGAAGCGTCTAGAGGCGCAACGTAACCTAAGTAAGCCGAAGCCCAGAAATCTAAACCATAAAAAGAAGAAGAAGTAAAGGAAAACATGTAGAAAACAAGTTTAAAAGCAACATCCAATTTTTTCAAAAATTTCGGCAGAGTCTCCTTTGTAAAAACTGGCCCCAAACAGGTACAAACAAGAATAATATATATATACAAACAATAAAAAGCATCCCCAAACAGGAGCTAGCTCTACGCAAAAAGGCGGAAACAACCACATCAATGCACAATAGTATACAACGCCAAAGGGCGAGGCTCAAAACTCAAAAGAAAACAAAACCACCAAATATCATAATAATATAAGCGCGGCTCTAAGGTCGAAATAAACAAATGATCCAGTAAACTATCAAGTAATACAAGTTTGGTTGATGGAGCTTTCTAGATACAAATGAAATAATAAAAGTACAATGGCGGTCCAGATACAAGTGAACAAACCTACCGTGCAAATCACCCTGAGTGAAAAGATGTGCCAGCAAGCTGCTAGGAAAACCAGTACATCGAACCTGTAATAAAATTTGGCACAACGGGGGTGAGTTGCCAACTCGTGAGTAGAAAATATCTGCGAAAAGAAATCGAAAGCACGACGCTGTCCTAGGTCATAATAATATACTAATATACTACTAGTCATCAAGTAAAGACAGGATAATAAGCTACGTGTAAGTGCAAATGCTCCGTGCTCGTATCAATGCCTCATATAGAATTATGTCATGTGAATGAGTATGCATGCACCATGAATGTAAAATAACCAATCCTGAAATCTAGATATATTTGGATAAGAAATCTTTAACTTTTATCATGGTAAAATGTGTATAGAAATCTGAAATATCAACGATGAAATCCATGGAAATCCGTGTCAAGCATCGACACAAAACATGTAAATCTCAAATCTCAATACCTCATAATCTCAATGTCTCATAGTCTCAATATCTCGGGCTCCGTCAGTCCGGATCGGCCCATATTATCAAATATCACGACAACGGTCGGTACCCTCCGGATATCCACTGCGCCAGACATCACCGGTAGGTAGTCCTCCCCTGCCAGGCTTGTAGGGTGTTTTTCGTCACCCCATTGAGATGGGAATACGCGCACGCTTGTCGGGCGTACTACAGATTCCCCCTGCCTAGGGTAGGCCGGGGTTTAATGATTGTGGGGATCCGAATCTCCGGCAGCCGCGGACTAAGCTACCGTTAATTACCCCTCGCCTTTGGGGCGAGGGAACCTCCGATTAACGGGTTAAACTGGTCATGCGAACTCAATATGCAGTGTACGTGTGTTTTGTTTTGAAAAGGGGGGGTTTGGATATATCGGGAGCCACGCAGAGTTTTTACGGGCGTCCCGCTACCCGGATAGCGGGCTGCGGGTCAAAGGGGCTAGCAGCCCCCTTGCGGGGTGCGGAGCAGCGCCCCGTTAGAAATTTTTTTCTAACAGGGACAGTGTCGTGGAGTACGTGTGTGTATAAATTTGTATACATATGTATATATATATAAATAAAGGGGAAAAGGCATCCAAAGGATGCGTGGGGCAGCACCTTGGGCGCTGTGCGCTTAGGAGCTGTGCGCTCAGGCGCAAGCGCGCCACGTGTCGGCACGTGGGCGCTTTGCGCATGAGCGCTACGCGCAGGAGCGCAAGTGCACGCGCGCCACGTGTCGACACGTGGGCGCTTTACGCATGAGCGCTGCGCGATGGAGCGCAAGCGCGTAGGTGCGCAAGCGCGCGCGCCACGTGTCGGCACGTGGGCGCTTTGCGCATCGCGCTGGTGCGCAAGCGCGCGCGCCACGTGTCGGCACGTGGGCGCTTTGCGCACGAGCGCTGCGCGCTGGAGCGCAAGCGCGCAGGTGCGCAGGTGCCCAAGCGCGCGCGCCACGTGTCGGCACGTGGGCGCTTTGCGCATCGCGCTGGTGCGCAAGCGCGCGCCACGTGTCGGCACGTGGGCGCTTTGCGCACGAGCGCTGCGCGCAGGAGCGCTGCGCGCAGGAGCGCAATCGCGCGCGCCACGTGTCGGCACGTGGGCGCTTTACGCTCGAGCGCTAGCGCGCCGGCGAGGAAAGGAGGGCTTTTAGCCCCAGAAACCCTCGAAAAAGAAATTGGTGGAGTTAAACTCCTGAAAAAAAAGGGAAAATGTTTTGGTTGGGGAAATGGGTTCTTCTTCTTCCTCCTCCGTTGGCTGGCTCAAGGGATGTGAGATCTAAAAATCTCTTCTTTTGAGATCTAATGGAAGATCTGAGTTCCCCTTTATGGGTTTGTGGTGGAAAACTATTTAGTTTTGAAAAAGGAAGAGTAAAACTCTTGATTTAATTCAAAGGAAAGATGAAGGTTTTGGAACCTTGAAGAGGGAAGAAAGATCTCAGATCTGAAACTTTTTTTTGGAGAGAGAAAAAAGTTGTTAGATATTTTCATCATCTTTTTCCTTTATAGGCTATACACTTTGCACATAGCCCCTTGGGCTTCACAAAATGGCATTTTGCCTATCCCATGGCTCATGTGCCATTTCTTTTTGCACATAAGCCATGGGCTTTACAAAAATTTGGCTTTATGCCTATTTTTCTTACAATTATCCATAAAACAAAACAAAAGAAATACAACAAAATTATTTATTACAAAATTTTAATCTTGGCATGGGGGGAGGCCGGCCGTTTCATGTTCGGGCTCGACCCGGGCATGGGCCCACTGGATCTGGGCTTGGGCCCACTTGGCTTGGGGTTGACTTTGATTTTGACTTGGCCAACCGGGGTGTAAATTTTTACCCCAACAAGGCTCATCGTCTATAACTCGATCTTCTTGCCCCGGGGTACCATACCGAGCCCACCATGTACCCGAGACGGTTCATCCACTCCTCGAATCGGGTCTCGAAATTCAACAGAAAACATGAAATCTCATGGTGGACGACACATACATCACGAGAAAACCGCATCTTATGTTTTAAAAAGAGAGGAGGAGAGAGAGAGAGAAGTTTTTATATATTCTTGCGGTTTTCCCCAAAAATCCAGAAATCTCATAGAAATCCAAAATCCCAAAATCATGAGTAAGTATATGAAAGTGTCGGCATATGCCCCATAATACTGCATGATAACATGAAAATGCGAATGCATGAAATGTCTAAGTAATAAATACCATGTCTATACTAACACCAGAGAGTAATCACAATATTATATCGATCTAGCTGTTAGTTGATTGTATCAATAAAAGATAATATGATCTAAAGTGTACGTGACATAGCAATTACCGATGATGATGTGTGTGAGCCGGCAAATAAGTGTGCGTGGAATATGCGCATCATCGGTAATGGTGCTGGTGTCCTAACAGGCAAAGTTTTATTCTGATTATAGAAACATATGAATGAACATGCACCATTATGATTACGGTATGAATGTAAAGACGGATGTGTAATAACCACTCATCTGTGATATACAAGTACAACTACAACTATATGACTCGAGCCTAAACTAGTGTCCATCTAACCTCCTAAGGAACTAAACCTAAGAAACTAGTCAATAAGAAATAAGAGTCATCCTACGGTCTGAATCCATATCTCTAATAGTCGGCGATCCAGCCTCAATAGCGTCACGTATGTAGTACGGCTTCCTCGAATCAAGAGTGCGGATCAATCATCATATCTATACCTCGTACGGTAAAATCTATCGTACGGCATCCCAATATCGGGATATGGGTCAAGTATCACCTAAGTGTCTCATCATTCGTATAATATCATCATCAACACATGTCAAGATCAAGGTACTATACTGTAATCGCATACATCAATCATATATCATTGTCAGCATAAATATGGGTCAAGTATCGCCATTTTTAGTATACTTCATGCATTGATGGAGAGTTGATGGAATGATGTCGTAATCGTGGAGCCACGGCCGCCCCAAGAGAATCTTATAAGACGTGTCGGCGTCGATCACGTATATCTTAGCTTCAGTTTGCAGATCCCCGAATTTGATTGGCAGAGCTATGGACCCCAGAACTTGCTGGCAATTTTGGTTGAAGCCTTGAATGACAATCCTTTCCCTTGACAGGTGTCGGACGTCCATTGATAAACTCTTCAGAGTTCGCAAGTTCATGATGTTCACTGAGGACCCCGGATCAATCAATATGCGATTAATTCGATCTCCGTCGCTGTACCCGGTCACGTAAAGCGGTCGATTATGCTCAGCCGTTCCCAGTAGCAAGTCTTTATCCTTAAATGTGACTGCGGCGGCATGCAAAGCGTGCTGAGCTTCTTTCATATTAATTTCTGCAAAGTGAGCCTGATACCGCTCGGGGTTTTGTAGAGCGTGAATAAGAACATCTCTAAGCTCCTTAGATAGGACCAAGGCGTCGTAGATGCTCAGGAAAGACGGAAGCTTCCGGAGATGTGCCAAGACATTATAGTCCACTGAGGAAGGACTTATGTTTTCATCAACCGGTTCTCTGCCATCTTCTTCATTAGCGACTTATTTTTCCTTCCCTTTTGGGGCGTTGCCCTGATTTGGCGGTAGAGCCCTGCCGCTTCTAAGCTGGATTTGATTGGCCTTTGTGGTGAGCTCCTCGTCCTCTTCGGGAAAACAGAGCTCATCCTCGGAGTCGCTGCCAAGATGGATGGCGTAGCAGGATACTACTGGGATTTCTTCATTGGAGTCTTCTTCTAACTCCTCCAGAATTTCAGCCGCTTGTACAGGGAAGAACTCCTTCAATTGAATCAATGTTCTTTCCTTTTGTTCATATTCTTCGAGGGAATCGATATATTTTTGAATGGTCGATCTCCCTGCAGACTCTTTTTCGCGCCGAGCTGCACTTTTCTTCTTCTTGAGCTTCTTGGATTTTGAGCCTGAAGGAGCCGCATTGGCAGCTGGACTGGTAGGCTTCTTCTGTCCTTCCCATTCCATCCTGGGCTCTTTCTGAAGCAGTTTTAGCATCTTCTTTGTCTTATTAGATATGTACGTACTCCACGGAGGCTGCGATGAGTCAGTTTCTTTTTTCAGGGCAGCGGGTTCAGCTGTCTGCTCCCAGAAGGTTTCAACTTCTGTCTGTATAAAGTTGGCGGTTGCAACTTGATTGTTCACCAACACACTTTTGGACAGCTCGATCTCTCTAGCCTTGTACTGCTTCTCGACCCAGTCTTTGAAGATATAGCAATCCTCGATCGCATGGCTCACTACTCGGTGGTACGGGCAATACAGAGGATTGTCGGTCATTTTTGCTTCTTGGGGTCTTTTCGACTCCGGCAATTGTAGGCCGTTGTTCAAGGCATCTTTAAATATCTTACGGACCTTGTCCCTTCTGAAAGAGTAAACCTTGTTCTTCTTCTCCTCTAGGGAAGGACCGTCTCCTCCCAGCAATGGCTTTCGAGACCGGTTGGTTTTGGATTCACCCGTCCTTCGCTTTTCTTCGTTGTCGGAGGCATTGAAGACATTGGTACTGCTGGAACTCCCGCTTCTACGGTTGTCGTCCCGCTTGCTTTTCCAGGTTTTGTCTCTCTGAGAGTCCGGCGGGGACTCTTGCTTCGAGCGTTCCAGCATTTGGACTTTCTTGGTTAGCTCCTGAAATGTCTTGAGGCCCGCTGTACACAAGAATGGGACCATCCAATTGCTGAGGTTCCCAATGAGAAGGCTGACGGACTGGTCCTGCTCCAGCGGCGGTTCGCACTTGACTGTGAGATTACGCCATCGGGCGATAAAGTCGGTGTTGCTTTCATTCTTCCCCGGCTCGGTCCTCACAAGGTCGGCAATGGAGATTTTATCACTGACACTCATGAACCTTTGCCGAAACAGGGACTCCATTTGGGCAAAGGTAATGACGGACCCATCCGGTATACTCGCATACCAGTCGAAGGCGACGCCGGTTAGCTGTTGACAAACTGACGAAGAAGGAGCGCGTCATTGCCCCCTGTATTTCCGCACGATGCCTTGAAGTGGGCGACGTGCTGATTTGCATTCCCCGTTCCATCAAATCTTCCGAACTTAGGAATGACGTAGCCGCTCGGGAACTCAATCAGATCGTACTGCGCGGGGTATGGCCGCCCACTATTGCCGATTTCTTTCTGAGCTTCAGCTTCGGCCACCAATGTTTTAACCTTGCTGGTGACCAAATCCATTATCCGATCCTGTGTTAGCGGGATAGTGCTATCTGGGGTCAAGGCATCCCCAGAAGCGGAATGTGGCCGGCTTTCATGCGGCTCGACCAGTCTTGGTCCCAAAGGAACAGGCATTGGCTGCCTCGGATTGTCATCACCCGGCTGATTAGTAGCGGCTTGTGCTTGATTGGGAGGCGCTCGAGCAATTTGAGCCGTAAGCTGCATCACAACGTTTGTTAGGTCGTCAATTTTCGAATAGAGCTTGGCCATCTCTTTATCCTTGCTCCTAAGCTGTTTTCGAAGCTCTTGAAGCAACTCTTGCTCTGCGGTCCTGGGGCGGAAAGTCGGCTCCTCCTCGCTGTCCGAGCTTGACTCTGCATGGACCGAGAGGTCTTTCTGCCCATCTTCCTCCTCGAGAGGGTTTTCTTCATCCAACGGAGGCGACTGTTCTTGGGAAGCGGCAACCACATTCAGGCTGGATTGGGCTTGGGATGTGGTGGCCCCATCCTTGCTTTTGCTGCGAAGGTTGTCGCTGGGGCGTCCGCCCGCCATATAGACCGTATGGATGATATATCCGGCCGTCTTTCTATCATTGGTAGCTGATTTCACGGATCGCTGTCTTGACCCCCTTGTTTCGGTAGCTGGTAGTCGATTGAAGGTGGCTGGCCTAACCAGGTTCTTGAATGGTGCTGGCACTTCTTTTCTGGGTTTACCCCGCTGCTTTCGTGCGGCACAGAGTGCTTGATAGACTCTTGAAGAGACAGTGTCATACTTTTTCTGTTGGGGCCGGGACACGTCTCTTTGTGGCACTGTTCGGACCGCCGTCTTCTTGATTCTGGCGGTCATGGCATTTTTCTGAACCCACTTCAGAGGCTCGAAGGAATTGCTGATTCTTACGTCCGACTCAGCCATCATCGCGGGGCAAACCTGCATTTGGAACTTTACACGATTCCATTTGGCCGAAGCCCTGGCCCTCTTGTTGGCTCGATACCTGAGCCGCTTCTGCCTTAACTTTTCTGTTCTAAGCACCTGGTAGACTTCGGCTTTTTGGGAAGACGCCGCAGACCGGGCGATGGAGGGCTTTGGAGATACGCTCGATTGTGCATTTGTTAGAGTTATCGCCTGAGCTCGTCCGTAACATTTGATGTTGCCCTTTGTACCGAAGTTCTTGCCCCCCGCTGGGGCACCAGAGAATCGTTCAGATAGCGTCTTGAGTTTCGGTTGTGGTGCCTTGGCGATCACGACATTCGGCCTCTTTCCCCTTGAGACCGGCTTGGACACCTGTTCCGCCGGGACCTCCGCCAGATGAGCGCTTCCGGCAGGGTAGATGATGACGGAGCCGAACTGGCGGGGCGGTTCCTCCCACTGTCGACTGAGGCTTGCGGGGAGAACCACAAGAGCGTTGATCTTGACCACGTACGGAATCGGGGTCGAATTGGAAGTTGAATTCGTCTGGGGAGACATTGTCTTCGAAGGTTGATTGCTGCATGGGAAAAAAATTTCAGTATAGGCAATCGATATGTATATGGATTGAGTTCGCATGAACGTTTAACCCGAAATATGGGAGGAGAGATTGGTCCCACCGGGCGTGCCAGAATCTGTAGGGTGTTTTTCGTCACCCCATTGAGATGGGAATACGCGCACGCTTGTCGGGCGTACTACAGATTCCCCCTGCCTAGGGTAGGCCGGGGTTTAATGATTGTGGGGATCCGAATCTCCGGCAGCCGCGGACTAAGCTACCGTTAATTACCCCTCGTCTTTAGGGCGAGGGAACCTCCGATTAACGGGTTAAACTGGTCATGCGAACTCAATGTGCAGTGTACGTGTGTTTTGTTTTGAAAAGGGGGGGTTTGGATATATCGGGAGCCACGCAGAATTTTTTTCTAACAGGGACAGTGTCGTGGAGTACGTGTGTGTATAAATTTGTATACATATGTATATATATACATATATATATAAATAAAGGGGAAAAGGCATCCAAAGGATGCGTGGGGCAGCACCTTCGGCGCTGTGCGCTTAGGTGCTGTGCGCTCAGGCGCAAGCACGCCACGTGTCGGCACGTAGGCGCTTTGCGCATGAGCGCAAGCGCAGGAGCGCAAGCGCGCGCGCCACGTGTCGGCATGTGGGCGCTTTGCGCATGAGCGCTGCGCGCTGGAGCGCAAGCGCGTAGGTGCGCAAGCGTGAGCGCGCAGGAGCGCAAGCGCGCGCGCCACGTGTCGGCACGTGGGCGCTTTGCGCTCGAGCGCTGGCGCGCCGGCGAGGAAAGGAGGGCTTTTAGCCCCAGAAACCCTCGAAAGAGAAATTGGTGGAGTTAAAATCCTGAAAAAAAAGGGAAAATGTTTTGGTTGGGGAAATGGGTTCTTCTTCTTCCTCCTCCGTTGGCTGGCTCAAGGGATGTGAGATCTAAAAATCTCTTCTTTTGAGATCTAATGGAAGATCTGAGTTCCCCTTTATGGGTTTTGTGGTGCAAAACTATTTAGTTTTGAAAAAGGAAGAGTAAAACTCTTGATTTAATTCAAAGGAAAGAAGAAGGTTTTGGAACCTTGAAGAGGGAAGAAAGATCTCAGATCTGAAACTTTTTTTTGGAGAGAGAAAAAAGTTGTTAGATATTTTCATCATCTTTTGCCTTTATAGGCTATACACTTTGCACATAGCCCCTTGGGCTTCACAAAATGGCATTTTGCCTATCCCATGGCTCATGTGCCATTTCTTTTTGCACATAAGCCATGGGCTTTACAAAAATTTGGCTTTATGCCTATTTTTCTTACAATTATCCATAAAACAAAACAAAAGAAATACAACAAAATTATTTATTACAAAATTTTAATCTTGGCATGGGGGGAGGCCGGCCGTTTCATGTTCGGGCTCGACCCGGGCATGGGCCCACTGGATCTGGGCTTGGGCCCACTTGGCTTGGGGTTGACTTTGATTTTGACTTGGCCAACCGGGGTGTAAATTTTTACCCCAACAAGGCTCATCGTCTATAACTCGATCTTCTTGCCCCGGGGTACCATACCGAGCCCACCATGTACCCGAGACGGTTCATCCACTCCTCGAATCGGGTCTCGAAATTCAACAGAAAACATGAAATCTCATGGTGGACGACACATACATCACGAGAAAACCGCATCTTATGTTTTAAAAAGAGAGGAGGAGAGAGAGAGAGAAGTTTTTATATATTCTTGCGGTTTTCCCCAAAAATCCAGAAATCTCATAGAAATCCAAAATCCCAAAATCATGAGTAAGTATATGAAAGTGTCGGCATATGCCCCATAATACTGCATGATAACATGAAAATGCGAATGCATGAAATGTCTAAGTAATAAATACCATGTCTATACTAACACCAGAGAGTAATCACAATATTATATCGATCTAGCTGTTAGTTGATTGTATCAATAAAAGATAATATGATCTAAAGTGTACGTGACATAGCAATTACCGATGATGATGTCTGTGAGCCGGCAAATAAGTGTGCGTGGAATATGCGCATCATCGGTAATGGTGCTGGTGTCCTAACAGGCAAAGTTTTATTCTGATTATAGAAACATATGAATGAACATGCACCATTATGATTACGGTATGAATGTAAAGACGGATGTGTAATAACCACTCATCTGTGATATACAAGTACAACTACAACTATATGACTCGAGCCTAAACTAGTGTCCATCTAACCTCCTAAGGAACTAAACCTAAGAAACTAGTCAATAAGAAATAAGAGTCCTCCTAAGGTCTGAATCCATATCTCTAATAGTCGGCGATCCAGCCTCAATCGCGTTACGTATGTAGTACGGCTTCCTCGAATCAAGAGTGCGGATCAATCATCATATCTATACCTCGTACGGTAAAATCTATCGTACGGCATCCCAATATCGGGATATGGGTCAAGTATCACCTAAGTGTCTCATCATTCGTATAATATCATCATCAACACATGTCAAGATCAAGGTACTATACTGTAATCGCATACATCAATCATATATCATTGTCAGCATAAATATACATCGTTAATTTATCCTCAGAAATATCATGTCATATGTATCATATTGTGGTTAAGTCACACATAGATCATATCGTAATCAAGTCACACCTATATGATATCGTAATCAAGTCACACATGTATGATATCGAAATCAAGTCACACCTATATGATGTCATAATCAAGTCACACCTATATGATATCATATCAGAATTTCAGGCACAGGTTACGGTCCGGGTTCTATTTTAGAGTCCCATATACTTCAATATCATCACCACCCTTTATTATTTATGTATACCTATTCATTACCTCATTTCCTAATGATCCGCTAACATCATAACACGACCGTAAAGCCAAGAATCACGGCATCAAGCCCAGTTATATTGTTTCATCCCCCTGTATCATATCACATCCTTGTATCACATATTCGTATTGTGTGTGTGTGTGTGTGTGTGTGTGTGTGTGTATATATATATACCTACACCTAGTCCTATATATATATACACACATACACGTATACACCACGTCGAGTCTCAGTGTGTGCGTGTGTGTATCTACCTGAAACATACGAATCTCCTCCAAGATATTCATCTTCGGGTAAGGTCTTTCTAAATCAATCTAGTCCAACCTAAGGTCACTACTAGGGTCCTACTCACCGAAATTCTAAGGTCACGTCTGGCTTCCTAATGACAATAAGTACTATCCCTATTCTACGTTTGCGGGGGTGCTAAACGCCATCCACTCGACTTCCCCCCGTAGATATACATCTACTCACCTGGTCCTTGTCTGCCGAAGACGGTGTCGCCGTCCTCTTCTTCATCCCCCGCAGTCCACGTGAGAGGTACCTATACGCAAACACATATAATATCGTAAACTGAATCACGGACAACATCAAAACGACGCACGAAACGCGCATAGGTTAAAACCTATGTCCCGCTCACGCATAAGAACCAAATATCGCTCGATATCGGCGTACAAACGCCGATTGATCGAGATAAGTATCAACAAACAACTCATAGTTATAAAACTCATTACTTATAATATAAAACATGATTTAATTCATCGAAACCCTAAAAATCGATCAAATCGTCCGATTCCGTAAAACCTGAAAACACCAATTTACCGTTTTACTTCAAAACTTGATGTTTAAAAGAAACTAATGGTCATAGTATTCATTAATTATCATAACTAGACTATATAAACCATCACTATATTTTTAACACCCTAATTTATATTAGTTTGAAAATTCTAGTTTGCAAACTTACCCGATTTCGATACTTTTAAGGAAAATTTCACAATATCACATCTAAACTGGATTTTGCATGAATTAATGCATTAAACTACAATTCATGATGATAATAATATAATGAAATCATAATTTAGATTTTAAATCTCATTTATTTAAGAATTTCCAAAATCTAGTTAGCAAAAATAGCATTTTTATTAGAATTTTTCAATTATCAATAGAAACTAGTAACCAATTTAAGTTTTTCATTCCACTAACAAGTTAATATCCTCAATAAAACCACAATCTAGTGTTACAAACATTAATTGGAATTTTATCTCACTAATATATACAATATATAGAAATCTAGTTTGCAAAATGGATTAATTTAAACAATTTTGGATAAACAATTTACAATATATCATCCATACAAGATTTTCCACTTCTAAAAAATGTTAAACTAGTTATTATAACCCTACTTAATTAATAAAAACCATAACTTAATTTTATAAACCCTAACTTGAATTTTAAAACTTGTAGATAGAAATTATTTATTAAATCTAATTATGCTTAAATGAAACATCTAATAACAATAAATCAAAAGAAGAAGATTTATACATCCACAACATGAAATCCAAACAAGAAAATAAGCCTCCAAAATGAATGCTTTCCATCTCCATAATCAATGTAAAGATGAGTAAAGAATAGAGGGTAGGAATTAATTAGGATTTTGTGGGTTTTTTATTGAATTTTTGATGAATTTTGATGATTTTTAATATAAAAATGATGGGGGGAAATTTTTGGGGCTGCCCATGGTGGTGAGGCCGGCCATGAGGTGAGGAAAAGAGAGGAGAGTGAGAAAAGGTGAAGAAAAGTGTAGAAGGTTTCACAAAAATATCACACAATTAAGTCTTTTCATGAATTTATTTTAAAATTCTTTATTTTCTTCACTCCATTTGACCTAGAATGGTCTAGAACCATTGTAAAATTTTTAAAATAAATTTTGCATGAAACACACTTGATTCTAATTTGTAATGGTTCACTTTTGCTAATTAAACTCATTCAAATTTGTAATTTACACTAATTTAGTGTAAAAATAAAGCTTATGTTAATATTTAAAATAATTAATTTAAGAAAAATATTTAATTAAACTAAAAATTTATAAGTGGCTAAATAAACACCATTTACTAGTAATAACATAATTAAAATAGGTATTTTTAAATTTATAGTGAAAAATAATTACGGTTTAGTTTTATGAAAACTACGTTTTACTTTACCGAAAATTATAAAATTCACTTAAACGATTTTATTTATTTAATTAATTATTTAATTATTTTTAAAATGTTACAATCTTCCCCACTTTAAGAAATTCGGTCCCCGAATTTAAATTAAAACTCCCCCCAATTACTAAAACATTCAGCCAAAACACTCAAATCGTCGAGGCTCCGAAACCATCAATACATAACTAAAATCAACTCCGTCAAGCATAACACAATCATCGGAGTTATGGAGAAAATAAAATACCAAAACCCAATACGAAAACCAACATAATATACATCAAAACTACAATTTATATATTGTGCGCATCATAGTAAAATCGTCCGAACATCTGGATAAAGAAGCTTGCAAGAACCCCTTTTGAAAATCGCCGTGTGATGCACGTGCCACGGCATAAGTAGCGGACGTTTATTTTAAAAAAAAATAGCTATATATATATATATATCTTTTATTTAACATACACGTCCCGCCTGGTTACCAAATCAATAGTAATGATTATAAAAACATACTGATCAAACTGAAATCAATCCCAATCACATCATAAAAATATCATGTGCATCCGGAGCGCACTGAAATCGAAACCAAATACAGATGCCATGAATTCACACAAAAACAAAACTGAGTGCAACAGGTGTACACCAAAAACATCTGTCAAGTGCAACGGGCGTGCACGACTCTAATATCAGGTGCATCTAATCTGCACAAAACCACGATTTAGTGCATCTGGTGTGCACAAATCGTATCAGGTGCACCGAATGTGCGCAAGATCTCAATCAGGTGCATATGGTGCACGAAAACATACACCGAATATCAAAATCGAAATCACAGTACGAAAATGCATGAAAACTAGGTCGAAGCATATGTCAAAATCATGTGTAACCCATATGCACGAAATCAAATCAAAATATCAAAATATATAAAACCAAATCGAGTGTACTGGGTATGTACAAAACAACATCAATGCAACTGATATATGAAGCACGAATAGAATGTAATGAATGCACACATAAGAAATACCAATCGTAGAACAAAATCCTCAAAATACCAAAAAAAGATCCAATCAACGGAAATATGAAATTCAAATCACCAAATCACAATCGTAAATACTATCGTCAATGTGCGCCTCTTTCCCCCTTTCCTCTGGTGTCGACTGCTTCGAACTTGTCTCTTCATAGGTGTGCTGACTGTGCTACCAACGGTAATACTCATATCTAAAGTCTCCCACGTAGTAGATCCCTTCACCTGATATCTGGACTACATTAAATTTTTCGATCGATCCATCAAAATCCCATAATTCCCCGAGATCTCAACACTCAAGTACAGTTTAAAAATATCTGGTACATACCCCAGCATCGATGGTCCAGCCGTAGAAGGGCAAACCAAAGCCTCACTAATGGCACCGTGGAACTGCCGTAAACCCTAAGGTTCAAGGGCGTTCTCGTGGTCATTATGTTGAGTTAGGGTTTCATTCTTCTAGAGGGTCTATCGAAATACCTGCATGTTCTTCCAAATACTTTAAACTTGGGAAATGGGTTTCTGACAATCGTTCGAATCCTTTAACTTCGTCTGGACGGCATGTGAATACCCTTCTCCCGCACGCTAAACAATACTTCAATCCTCAAGAATAACCGATACCCTAATGGTTATCGCATTCGAGCCGCAGCTCCTTCTGCCCGTGCGCCCGTGGTAACAGAAACCACCCTCCGATATCGACGAAGATAGATCAAAGGAACGAATGAAATGCAGTGCAAACAAATGTACATCCTAAGGCTACTTAAGAAAAGTAGCGTATCGTAAGTATGCCGCGGATCATACCTACGGTACGTCACTCTACCTAAGTTACCTACTCCATCAACCAAGAGTCACCCTAGATATATACAAGGTTAAACCTAGCGCTCTGATACCAACTTTGTCACGACCCGAAAGTACGGAATGTGACCGGCACTTAGATTACGAAGCGTCTAGAGGCGCAACGTAACCTAAGTAAGCCGAAGCCCAGAAATCTAAACCATAAAAAGAAGAAGAAGTAAAGGAAAACATGTAGAAAACAAGTTTTAAAGCAACATCCAATTTTCTCAAAAATTTCGGCAGAGTCTCCTTTGTAAAAACTGGCCCCAAACGGGTACAAACAAGAATAATATATATACAAACAATAAAAAGCATCCCCAAACGGGAGCTAGCTCTACGCCAAAAGGAGAAAACAACCACATCAATGCACAATAGTATACAACGCCAAAGGGCGAGGCTCAAAACTCAAAAGATAACAAAACCACCAAATATCATAATAATACAAGCGCTGCTCTAAGGTCGAAATAAACAACTGATCCAGTAAACTATCAAGTAATACAAGTTTGGTTGATGGAGCTTTCTAGATACAAATGAAATAATAAAAGTACAATGGCGGTCCAGATACAAGTGAACCAACCTACCGTGCAAATCACCCTGAGTGAAAAGATGTGCCAGCAAGATGCCAGGAAAACCTGTACATCGAACCTGTAATAAAATTTGGCACAACGGGGGTGAGTTGCCAACTCGTGAGTAGAAGATATCTGCGAAAAGAAATCGAATGCACGACGCTGTCCTAGGTCATAATAATATACTAATATACTACTAGTCATCAAGTAAAGACAGGATAATAAGCTACGTGTAAGTGCAAATGCTCCGTGCTCGTATCAGTGCCTCATATAGAACTATGTCATGTGAATGAGTATGCATGCACCATGAATGTGATATAACCAATCCTGAAATCTAGATATATTTGTATAAGAAATCTTTAACTTTTATCATGGTAAAATGTGTATAGAAATCTGAAATATCAACGATGAAATCCATGGAAATCCGTGTCGAGCATCGACACAAAACATGTAAATCTCAAGTCTCAATACCTCATAATCTCATTGTCTCATAATCTCAATATCTCGGGCTCCGTCAGTCCGGATCAGCCTATATCATCAAATCTCGCGACAATGGTCGGTATCCTCCGGATATCCGCCGCGCCAGACATCACCGGTAGATAGTCCTCCCCTGCCAGGCTCATCGTCTACAACTCGATCTTCTTGCCCCGGGGTATCATACCGGGCCCACCATGTACCCGAGACGGTTCATCGACTCCTCGAATTGGGTCTCAAAATCCAACAGAAAACATGAAATCTCATTGTGGACGACACATACATCACGAGAAAACCGCATCTTATGTTTTAAAAAGAGAGGAGGAGAGAGAGAGAAGTTTTTATATATTCTTGCGGTTTTCCCCAGAAATCCAGAAATCTCATAGAAATCTAAAATCCCAAAATCATGAGTAAGTATATGATAAGTGTCGGCATATGCCCCATAATACTGCATGATAACATGAAAATGCGAATGCATGAAATGTCTAAATAATAAATACCATGTCTATACTAACACCAGAGAGTAATCACAATATTATATCGATCTAGCTGTTAGCTGATTGTATCAATAAAAGATAATATGATCTAAAGTGTACGTGACATAGCAATTACCGATGATGATATGTGTAAGCCGGCAAATTAGTGTGCGTGGAATATGCGCATCATCGGAAATGGTGCCGGAGTCCTAACAGGCAAAGTTTTATTCTGATTATAGAAACATATAAATGAGCATGCACCATTATGATTACGGTATGAATGTAAAGATGGATGTGTAATAACCACTCATCTGTGATATACAAGTATAACTACAACTATATGACTTGAGCCTAAACTATTGTCCATCTAACCTCCTAAGGAACTAAACCTAAGAAACTAGTCAATAAGAAATAAGAGTCCACCTAAGGTCTGAATCCATATCTCTAATAGTCGGCGATCCAGTCTCAATAGCGTCATGTACGTAGTATGGCTTCCTCGAATTAAGAGTGCAGATCAATCATCATATCTATGCCTCGTACGGTAAAATCGAGCGTACGGCATCCCAATATCGGGGTATGGGTCAAGTATCACGTACGTGTCTCATCATTCGTATAATATCGTCATCAACACAAGTCAAGATCAAGGTGCTATACTGTAATCGCATACACCAATCATATATCATTGTCAGCATAAATATACATCGTTAATTTATCCTCAGAAATATCTTGTCATATGTATCATATCGTGATCAAGTCACACCTAGATCATATCGTAATCAAGTCACACCTATATGATATCGTAATCAAGTCACACAAGTATGATATCGAAATCAAGTCACACCTATATGATGTCGTAATCAAGTCACACCTATATGATATCATATCAGAATTTCAGGCACAGGTTACGGTCCGGGTTCTATTTTAGAGTCCCATATACTTCAATATTATCACCACCCTTTATTATTTATGTATACCTATTCATTATCTCATTTTCTAATGATCCGCTAACATCATAACACGACCGTAAAGCCAAGAATCACGGCATCAAGCCCAGTTATATTGTTTCATCCCCTATATCATATCACATCCTTGTATCACATATACGTATTGTGTATATATATATATTTATATATACCTACACCTAGTCCTATATATATATATACGCATACACGTATACACCACGTCGAGTCTCAGTGTGTGCGTGTGTGTATCTACCTGAAACCTACGAATCTCCTCCAAGATATTCATCCTCGGGTAAGCTCTTTCTAAATCAATCTAGTCCAACCTAAGGTCACTACTAGGGTCCTACTCACCGAAATTCTAAGGTCACGTCTGCCTTCCTAATGACAATAAGTACTATCCCTATTCTACGTTTGCGGAGGTGCTAAACGCCATCCACCCGACTTCCCCCCGTAGATATACATCTACTCACCTGGTCTTTGTCTGCCGAAGACGGTGTCGCCGTCCTCTTCTTCATCGCCCGCAGTCCACGTGAGGGGTACCTATATGCAAACACATATAATATCGTAAACTGAATCACGGACAACATAAATCGACGCACGAAACGCGCATAGGTTAAAACCTATGTCCCGCTCATGCAAAAGAACCAAATATCGCTCGATATCGGCGTGCAAACGCCGATTGATCGAGATAAGCATCAACAAACAACTCATAGTTATAAAACTCATTACTTATAATATAAAACATGATTTAATTCATCGAAACCCTAAAAATCGATCAAATCGTCCGATTCCGTAAAACCTAAAAACACCAATTTACCGTTTTACTTCAAACTTGATGTTTAAAAGAAACTAATGGTCAAAGTATTCATTAATTAGCATAACTAGACTACATAAACCATCACTATATTTTTAACACCCTAATTTATATTAGTTTGAAAATTCTAGTTTGCAAACACTCCCGATTTCGATACTTTTAAGGAAAATTTCACAATATCACATCTAAACTGGATTTTGCATGAATTAATGCATTAAACTACAATTCATGATGATAATAATATAATGAAATCATAATTTAGATTTTAAACCTCATTTATTTAAGAATTTCCAAAATCTAGTTAGCAACAATAGCATTTTTATTAGTATTTTTCAATTATCAATAGAAACTAGTAACCAATTTAAGTTTTTCATTCCACTAACAAGTTAATATCCTCATTAAAACCACAATCTAGTGTTACAAACATTAATTGGAATTTTATCTCACCAATATATACAATATATAGAAATCTAGTTTACAAAATGGATTAATTTAAACAATTTTGGATAAACAATTTACAATATATCATCCATACAAGATTTTCCACTTCTAAAAAATGTTAAACTAGTTATTATAACCCTACTTAATTAATAAAAACCATAACATAATTTTATAAAGCCTAACTAGAATTTTAAAACTTGTAGATAGAAATTATTTATTAAATCTAATTATGCTGAAATGAAACATCTAATAACAATAAATCAAAATAAGAAGATTTATACCTCCACAACATGAAATCCGAACATGAAAATAAGCCTCCAAAATGAATGCTTTCCATCTCCAAAATCAATGTAAAGATGAGTAAAAAATAAAAGGTAGGAATTAATTAGGATTTTGTGGGTTTTCTATTGAATTTTTGATGATTTTTGATGATTTTTAATACAAAAATGATAGGGGAAAATTTTTGGGGTGCCCATGGTGGTGAGGCCGGCCATGAGGTGAGGAAAAGAGAGGAGAGTGAGAAAAGGTGAAGAAAAGTGTAGAAGGTTTCACAAAAATATCACACAATTAAGTCTTTTCATAAATTTATTTAAAAATTCTTTATTTTCTTCACTCCATTTGACCTAGAATGGTCTAGAACCATTGTAAAATTTTGAAAATAAATTTTGCATGAAACACACTTGATTCTAATATGTAATGGTTCACTTTTGCTAATTAAACCCATTCAAATTTGTAATTTACACTAATTTAGTGTAAAAATAAAGCTTATGTTAATATTTAAAATAATTAATTTAAGAAAAATATTTAATTGAACTAAAAATTTATAAGTGGCTAAATAAACACCATTTACTAGTAATAAAATAATTAAAATAGGTATTTTTAAATTTATAGTGAAAAATAATTACGGTTTAGTTTTATGAAAACTACGTTTTAGTTTACCGAAAATTATAAAATTCACTTAAACGATTTTATTTATTTAATTAATTATTTAATTATTTTTAAAATGTTACATGCACTAAGGCAGAACACCACTGCCGCGAGCACCCGAACGGATACTTTTGGCGACGGGGTTCTCCTACAGTCATTAGGTCGGGGTTATGGGGCGTGGCTATCTATTAAGTTTACCCGGCGAGTATCCGCGTACGCTACGTGATTTCGAAGGACTTTTGATCGCATCAAAATCCCGTGGCAACCGATCATCTGAGACTGAACTGCTAGATTTATAACATTCAAATTAGTTATCTCATAACAACTTGTGGATTCCAAATATTGTATCACATTCCAGATAAATAGACAACGTTAAACTTTCCAATCGAATAATCAAACACCCAAGTTTTCCCAAATAGTTCTCAACACTTGAAATTAGTTTTAAAACATCCATCACATACCACAGTACCAATGGTCCAGCCGTAGAAGGGTCAAGCCAACGTCTCACATGTGGCACGCCGTACTGTCCCAAACCCCAAGGTTTAGAGGCAGTTTAAGATGGTCACATAATCGAGTTAAGGTTTGTTGTCTTCTAGAGGTTCCACCGTGTTACTTGCACGACTTAGAACGTTCCTAAACTACAGAAAAATCCAACACTTAGAAATTTTCTGGCAGGGAAAAAAGTGAGTTATTGATATCCGTTCGAACTTTTTTACACGTTCTAAAATTATCCGGAAAAATTAAACGAAGTTAAATTATCCGATCGAATCAACGAGCTCCCAATAAAACCCAGAAAACTCGACACATGAGTATAAATAAAAATACCCAGAAGAATCAGGAAACACATACGGACGTTACTGTAGAAAATTGAAACCCTAACTCTCAATTCTTGCCGCGGAACCGCTGCCAATACCCCAGTTTGGCCGCGGTTCCGCGGCGCTATAGTGGACTTAGGGTGTCGTTTTTCACATGTCTCCATAGAATTCCCTGCTGATTTTTTAAAGTATTTTTAAAGCAGAAAAAATCACAATTTTAAAATATTTCCAGAAACTAGGTTATATCGGGTTTTCGGAGTTCGATCGGACTTTAAACTTCGCCTAGACTTCGCCTAAAGCTCTAGCTTGGCTCTGATACCACTGTAGGGTTTCTAGGCACACGCATAAGGGTCTACGAGGCATCTACCATGCCCGATTTAAAATTTAGCCGTGCCGAACAACCCAAAGCCGGATTTATAAACTAGAGATTATGCGAAAACAAGCATGTTAAACATTTTAACACTAAGTGAGAGGGATTACAACCTTTGTAGATCCGGTCCTTCACTTCTTAAGCTCCGTGTTGAAGTCCCTTCACTGCGATCATCGTGTTCCGGACTCTCGAGAGGCTCCACGAAGAGAAAGATGCAAGCTTGCTTCCGATCTTCGATAACGAAGATGATCTACCTTGAAGTTTCATTAACACAAGCTCTCACTCACTAAATGAAGTGAACACTCTCATCTAAAGGGCAAGGATAGATGAGAATGATGAAGTAGAATTTTTGCTCTCATTTATAATATTTTTCTCATACATAATCATCACTTAGAAAAAGCTAGAAAGTTTTTTCCATGAAGAAGTCAAGGAAGAAGAAGATGAATAATCATTTGTGATGAATAATGAAAAAGGAATAATAATTAATAATGCAACCATAGTTTGTTATGACATGGCTAACTCATGTAGAGAATTAACTAGGGCTAGGGTTTGGGTCAAGTTAAGTATGAGTCACTTGAAAATATCAAGCATAATATCTCTTTCATGACAAAAGGAAAGCTTCTAGAAGGTTCAAGAAACAACTAACCCAAATCAAATCCTAACCTTGTTTAATCTCCACTAAACATGTTACATTAGTAATCATATCATGTTACAATATTATATATCTCATATACAATATTTATTGTAACAAAATAAAATAATACAATTAACATATATCGCATATATATCAATGTATTACCCGAGTGAGAAAAAGAATCTTTTAGTGAGCTAATATTAGTTAATGTAATTTAATATATCATATATATTATTATACATTAAATTATCGAATCAACACTTGATCCGACAATCCGGTTATATCGCATATAACCGACTAATATCTCATTCACCGATTCATCGAATCAACACTTGATCCGATAACCCGACTGATATCAAATATCGTGAGAATAGAATACGGTATCACATATCGCATTATCCTCGGTCCTGCACATATCACATATGTGCCCCTACTCCGTTTTGCCTGAGTCAAGAAACCTCTGTGTAGGACTCTAAAGAAGCGTCAATACGCCGGCAGTAGGTGATGATCATATCAAACACCCACAAGCTGCAAGCGGTCAGCTAAACGTAACGGCCACCTAGGTATTGAGCGATCAGAAGATCAACAAGCAAGCCTGTACATTCTCCTGTGAATCCAATCAGTAACACTCCCGTACAGTCCGGTCTCGTCGTCTGATATATCGCATATCTCGCCTAGGGTTGGTAAACGTCAGACCCCAGTAGCTTGATAAGTCGTGTCGATTTAAGGTCTATAACAGTTCGAGAAACTACTGGTAACACTTACCAGTAAATCTCAGCAACCCTGGCCAGGGATTTCCAGTTATAGCCAATCGAACACAGCACAACATCAACTCCCTATACTGGGAGAGATGAATCCCCTCCTATCGCTCATTGCCTCCATGTGATTCGGGACTGTACCCAAAAGCCACCTTTTTGCACGCCCTCTTGGACGTGGTATGATGGAAATCAAAGCACAGTGGGAATCACACAAGACTCTATGACGATCTCGGGTCAACAGACTACTCTGTACTAGTGTCACCAGAGAACTGCCATCTGACGTGAGGTATAATACCATCTGGGAGTTCTCGGCGAGTCCGTCTAGTGTACTCAGTTTCTACTGAGCACCCATACACCATCCTTGATGTCAAACACCGATGGATATGGGATCATCCATCGCCCATCATATGGGTCAAGATGCGTATATGCTAGTCTACTCTGGTGTATCGATGCCCTGTCTCGATACACCCTCGACTAGGAACAGTTATAGGATGTACTCGTCGACTACCGTGGCCCCACTAGTATGATCTCATCATAGTCCCAGTAGTCGAGTACATATCCTAAGGGCTTTATCAAAATGTAACATAGAGACAATCAGAGTACATGTTAAGATAAAGTACAACCAGATAGCATACTATCATGTCGAGCAAGAAAGTCCTCCCTATATATGTCTAAGCATCCACTACAATATACATCGTATGTACAGTAATGGCCTCTAGGGCATACATATAAATAACACTCCTCCCTGATCACATCGAAGGACATAATACTTATACCCGTTTTGGTTATCTACTTATAACTTATATTCTTTAAATTTCTCAAAAACTTCAGACTTGTATTTCAACAGGAACATATGTCTGAATCTTGATAGATCATCAGTGAATATAATGAAGTACAAAGAACCAGTCCTAGCATGTGTAGACAGGGGACCTTCATACATCATCGTGTATCAATCCCAAGAGCTCACTAACTCTTTCTCTATTTCCAATAAACAGAGCTATGGTCATCTTATCTTTGTGACATGACTGGCAAGTTTCACAAGATGTAATTTCAAACTGATTTAAATATGTATCTTTATGTCACTTAGCTAGTCGGGTCGCATTGATATGACCTAGTCTACAATGCCTCAAGAAGGATTCGTTCATTTCTGAACTCTTCCTCTTGTGTGTGTTTTGTACGTTAAGAACTGTGGTTTGATTTAGAACGTATATGCTTTTAGATAACGTGCCTGAACCGATCAACTCTTGATATAGGAAATGTTCAAAACAGTATCCAACAATACAAAATTATATCCTTCTTTACTAAATAAAGAGACTGATATGATATTGTATATCAGGTTCGGTATCCAATAACATTCGTTCAGAATCAATGTATTTGGTAATACAGGGTGATAACTGCCAACTTGCTTTGGCTGCAACAATTGCACCGTTTTCAACTCTTGTAACTTATCACCCATTCTCAGTTCTCTACCTATCAGTAGCCCATGTAACAGATTACATATATGGGATCCTTATCCGGCATCTCATACCTAGGACATAAAGGATATTAAAAAACAGTTCTCAGTAATGAACATACCCGAAGAAGATGCATCATCATGCACTTTCTTCATTTGGGCGGCATGGGAATCCTGGTAATCCCCAATTTCCTGCTCGGTCTTCTAACAATTATAAGTTGGAGCGGGACCAACGTTCCCCAGCTCAGTATAACAAGAGGATTCGGTCAATACATCCGTATTATTATCTTGATTAAGGTGTGACATGGTCGCTACCTGGAGAGAGAGAGAGAAGAAAACACTCAGCGTATACTCTTGCAAGATTAGATTGGTTATAATTTTATCTAATCAGGATAGCTCGTACTGTTTTAGTCAAATCTTCCTTCAAACCCTAAAAGGAAAGACTAGCTGGAATTAATTACACCATACAAGTTCGCCAATCTTTCAGTCAGGCCAGTGTCGGTATTTTGATGGAGGTTCCCCGTGCTTTCGTACGGACCTAATTAAAATAAACCTCTTTTTTCCCAAAGGCATAACCCCGTTAACACCTTTCTAGACACCTACTTGATCGGCTAATTGTGATGTGTAAAACTCTCCCAGGAGTAACTCTTACTCGCAGTGGGTATCGAGATCCAACTATCTCATAGAAGTTATGCAATCTCATTGCAAATCTCAACACTTGAAATTCCCGATAATTCTTTTACCCCTAGCGTGCTATAACCTTGACGCATGCCAAACAACCCATAGTCCCCTAGTCAAGTTCAACCCGTGCATTTCCTGATTGAATTAAACCCACCCGTACGACCCTTGACGCATGCCAAACAACACCGTATGAATACCCTAATCCAATCACATCGTATGCAGCAAATAAGCACTAGTTAGCTACCGCACACTACGCCTTGACGCAGACCAACAAACGTAGCACGAATACTAAGTAGTACTTATCTGAAATGACGGAGGGCTACGACAGGTTTTTATGAAAACCTTTGCGTAATGAACTTGATCTCGTTATAGAATCGAGTAATTTTGAAAAAGGAGTGTTTTTTAGGCTTTTACTAGTTTTGCTAAAGAGGTCACTCCCGGTGAAGGGATCTCAACTCTTTCCTTATCGAAGAAGGTGTAGGATATTTCACAAATACCACTATGCAAAGCAAAAACTATAAAAGCAATCAAAGGACAAACCGAGTTTGTAGCATCTGCTAGTTTCGCTAAAGAGGTCTCTCCCGGTGAAGGGATCTCGGCTCTTTTCTTATCGAATAAGATGCTGGATATTCTACAAGGAATACCGCTATGCAAAGCAAGAACTAGAGCTACCAGTTTTTAAGACAAGTTTCTACAACATCTTTAGGTTTCTTTTATTTCACTAATATCATTAATGAAGTCCCATCATTTTAAGTTACCTAAACATCACAGATAAATACAATGTACGCTTATGCCATCTGCATTCGCCTCGATGTCCCCTCATGCACCGTTAGGTTAGGTAACTAACGGCAGAGCGGGGCAGTGCTAGCGTGGATGTAAAACATAAGCAACGTCTATATAATATATCACATATACTATATCCAGTACCTATCTCATCATATACAGTGATCACATCACAGAATATCGCAGCAGAAAACAACATATGAAATATTGGATATACTAGGATTTCCGGGTTTTAAATTAAGCCAGTATAAAACACGGATTCCACGGTCGTGATGAATAGCCAAACCCACATCCCAAGACCCCTACGAGAGTGGCAAGAAACCCTCCCACTTATAGATTTAGGAGACCCGGTCTCAACTCCTTGAGATGGTCTCCCACTGGACCCTAGAACCCGGTTACTTGTGCTCCCCGCCTTGGGTCTATCCTAATGCGGAAAAGTAAATAATATACATCAACGGTGACATCTTCCTCAACCCGAAAGTGCCCCAATAAAAGAATAGTGCATACAATGAATTTTACATGAATGAAAATGAAAAACTCTCATCTCACATAAAACCCCCGGCTATTCAAAACACGACGATCCAATATAACATATCCCAGCAATACATAACATCACATGTCATCAACGTAAGTAAATATTCGTATCCCAATTATCGTTAATATATAGCAACGAAACTGACGATAAACCATATATTACACTTATGGTCGCAGAAAAGAAAATGAAAAACTACAACAATTGGAATCCGCAACCACCTTAGACATCACATGCCTAACCAAATGAATTCCTTAGATATCGCATGCCTAACAATTATAAACCTCGTCTTTTAGTCTCAATATCGAAAACATTTTTCAATAACAAGTCGGGCAATTCAAGAAGATTCCTGACATCCTGATCGAACGCTCGTCGGAAACTTTAGTAGACGGCCGCACCCCACGATACCGTCGACGAAGTGAACTAAGGCGGAACACCGCTGCCCCGAGCATCCGAACGGATGCTTTTGGCGACGGGGTTCTCCTACAGTCACTTGGTCGGGGCTATGGGGCGTGGCTATCTAATAATGTTACTCGGCGAGTATCCACGTATGCTACGTGATTGCGACGGACTTTTGATCACATCAAAATCCCGTGGCAACCGATCAAATGAGACTAAATTGCTAGATTTATAACATTCAAATTAGTTATATCAGAACTACATTTGTGGATTCCAAATATTGTATCCCATCACATAATATCCGGACGATATTAAACTTTTCGATCGATTCATCAAAGTCCCACAATTTCCCGATAGCTCAATACTTGAGCACAGTTCAATAATACCCAGAATATGCCACAGTACCTATGCATCAGCCGTAGAAGGGAAGACCCAAGCCTCACTCATGTTGCCATGGAACTGCGGCAAACCCTAGGGTATGATCGTGATTCCGCGATCCAAAAAGTCGATTTAGGGTTTCATTCTTCTAGAGGGTTCATAGAATTACTTGCATGTTTTTCAGAATACCCTAAACTTGGAAAAATGGGTTTTTGATATTCGATCGAACTTTTTAACTTCGCCTAGACAATATGCGAATAACCCGAAACAATATTAAAACTACGAATACGAAACACTTTGAATTGCTTATAGTGTAAGATTACATCACATGCAAAATTAGCAAAAACAAACTGCACCTGAAACACCAAAACCAAGTCACTGGAACACAGTGAAAATTTCAGGCAAAAAGAAGACAAAGTGGCCGGCCCCTACCCTAGTGATCACGGCCAAAATCCGAGCAAACCCCCTGAAATTTCCACTGTGTTCATGATATATCCCATATAACACTCTGCACATGTTTATAAAAAATTTTAACATCATTTTAAATTCGACAGAAACTATATTTTGGCGTTTCATGTTTCGGAGTATTTCGGTTTCGTAGTCTTAAAAAAATCCGTCTAAATTTCTAGCATGGCTCTGATACCACTGTAGGGTTTCCTGGCATGGCAGTAAGGTTTCGGGAGGCATCGTCCATCCCAAATTCAAAAATTTGCCGTTCTAGCTAACCCTAACCGTAGAATCGTATACTAGAAAACCGATGAATATAAATGCAAACACTTTGCAAGTAAAGTGAGCAAGGAATACAACCTTTGTAAACCGGTCCTTCACTTCAATAGCCCCGTGTAGTAGTCCCTTCGCTGCGATCATGAACTCCGGACTCTAAAGATGCTCTAATGAAGAAATGAACATGCTTGTATCAAAGTCTTCAAGGCCAAAGATGATCTACGTCGAGAAGACACTAACCCAAGCTATCTCTTCACTACTTATGGAATTTGTGAAGCAAAAACCCTATAATAAATGGAAAGTAGTAGAGGATGATGAAGTAGGAAATGGGCTCACTTTAGAATTGATTTTCTCACATTTTTTCTCCCATCTCCATTGAAGCTAGAAAGCTTTGAGGAAGAAGAAGAAGAATGAACTTATGAGAGAGTGAAGCAACTATGAGTGAGTTAAGTATCATATACTTAACCTTTGTAGAGACTTAACCAAGGCTAGGTTAATTGGTAGGGTTAACAAATATCTTAGGTAAAACAAAACTTGAAGACTTAGTTAAAGAACAACAAGCTTCTACAAGCTTATCAACCATGACAAAATCATTTAGTTTTAGAATTACTTAAATAAATAAAACCCTAGCAATTAAACTAAACATGGTTTAAGTCATGCACACACCTTTGTTGCATGTATCATCAAGCATGACACAAAATAATGTACACTTATATATATCACATATATACACATGCACAAAATTAGTGAGAAAAGAAATCATAAGTGAGCTAATACTAGTTAATGTAAAGTAATATATCAAATATATAATTATACATTAGATTAACAAATCAACTCTTGATTTAATAATCCGGCTATATCACATATAACCGACTAATATCATATGAATCAACTTATCAAATCAACACTTTATCCGATAACCCGGCTATATCGCATATAACCGACCGATGTCACAAATCGCGAGAATAGAATACGGTATCGCATATCGTATTAATCTCGATCCCGCACATATCACATATGCGCTCCTACTCCGTTTCGCTTGAGCCAGGAAACCCCTGTGTAGGACTCTAAAGACTCGTCAATACGCCGGCAGTAAGTGATGATCATATCAAACACCCACAAGCCGCAAGCGGTCTGCTAAACGTAACGGCCACCCGGGTATTGAGCGATCAGAAGATCAACAAGCAAGCCTGCTCATACTCCTGCGAATCCAATCAGTAACGATACCGTACAGTCCGGTCTCTTCGTTTGATATGTCGCATATCTCATCTAGTGGTGGTAAACGTCAGACCCCAGTAACTCGATAAGTCATGTCGATATGAGGCTCATAACGGGTCGAGAAACTACTGATAACACTTACCAGTATATCTCTGAAGCAGCCCTGGCCAGGGACTTCCTGTTATAGCCAATCGAACACAGCGCAACATCAACTCCCAATACCGGGAGAGACGAAACCCCTCCTATCGCTCATTGCTTCCATGTTATTCGGGACTGTACCCAAAAGCCACCATTTTGCACGTTCTCTTGAATGTGGTAAGGTGGAAATCAAAGCACAGTGGGAATCACACAAGACTCTATGATGATCTCGGGTCTACAGACTAACCTGTACCAGTGTCACCAGAGAACTACCATCTGACGTAAGGTATAATACCTTCTGGGAGTTCTCGGCGAGTCCGTCCAGTGTATCCAGTCTCCAATGAGCACCCGTATACTATCTCTGATGTCAAACACTGATGGATATGGGATCATCCATCGCCCATCTCATGGGTCGAGAAGCTATACGCTAGTCTACTCTAGTATATCGATGCCCTGTCTCGATACACCTACGACTAGGAACATTTGAAGGATGTACTTAACGACTACTCCGTCCCCACTAGTATGATCTGCATCATAATCCTGGTAGTCAAGTACTCATCCTAAGGGCTTTATCAACATGTAACATAGAGACAATCAGTGTACATGTTAAGATAAAGAGCAACCAGATAGCATACTATCATGTAGAGGAAGAAAGTCCTCCCTATATATGTCCAAGCATCCACTATAATATACATTGTATGTACAGTAATGGCCTCTAGGGCATACATATAACTAACACTATCATGTCGAGCAAGAAAGTCCTCCCTATATATGTCCAAGAATCCAGTACAATATATATCACATGTAAAGTAATGGCCTCTAGGGCATACATATAACTAACATATCTATGCCCCACCACCCCCAAATATGTTGGCAAGCCGAAGTTTCAAATCGGCAGATCAAGCAGATTTTGGAGAAAACGGTTTCCAAGAACCGTAAAGATTGGTCTTTGAAACAAACTAATGCCCTTTGGGCATTTCGGACTGCGTACAAGACTGATCTTGGATTATCTCCCTATCGGCTTGTGTATGGAAAGGCTTGCCACCTTCCTGTGGAAATCGAGCATCGCGCATTTTGAGCGATCAAAGAGCTGAATCTAAACCTTGAAGATGCGGGCAGCTATCAGAAGCTGCAACTTAACGAACTGAACGAGCTTCGGGATGAGGCTTATGAGAACGCGGTTGTTATAAAGAACCGAACGAATGTGTTTCATGATAAACACCTTACGTGCAAAACCTTCACGCCTGGACAACAGGTACTTCTTTACGACACCCGACTCCATTTCTATCCGGGTAAGTTTCGATCTCGCTGGAAAGGACCCTTTCTTGTGCGGTGTGTATACCCGCACGGCGCAGTGGATTTAGAGAATCCAGAGAACGGTTCACAATTCAAAGTGAATGGATACAGAGTAAAACCGTTCCTCACCGCAGAACCATCGGAGGAGCTCCTGATGTTGCAGGAGCCGGTTTACATTGACTAATCTTCCTCCGTTTACCACCAAACTTCGTTTATCCAGCCATAAACAGTGGAAACACTGTTTAAAATAAGTTTGGGGGGTATGTATATACCATCTTGTATATATATAATGGATATTCATGTCTGGTGCATAACCATTTTGTTTTTGTGTCGGGATATTTCTTGCCTGGTGAAATTCCCATTTGTAATAATAAAAAAAGGGGGTGTTTTTGTAAATATTCAGAACTATCGAAAAAATTTGAAAAAAAAAATAAATAAATAATTTCTTCTTTTAGGAGGACTTTTGTACAAATAGATCATTTTTTGTTGACCGCTCCTTTAAATACACCCTTTCTCTTTTTCTGTAATTCCCGAGCCTTCATTCAAACCCCCACACAAAACCCTAGTCGCCACTGCAAATTCCACCAGAGATCGCCTCAACCCATCGCGGAAGCGCCGACGTTCGCCAATTCCACCGCCGATCCGTCACCGTTCAGCCGCTTCTCCCTCTGAAATTTTCAGAGGAGGTTTGATTTTCTAATCTCCTCTCTTTAGATTTAATAGTTCAGCGTTTTCTGTTCATGGCTCCTAATTTTCAATTTGAACGGGATTTCTCACAATTATTCGCCCAGAACGTTTATGGTAGCTACTTTGGTGATGAGATCCGGAAACGCGGATGGAATTTCCTGTTGTATAACCATCCGAACGCGTTCGCGATTCCGGATCTTGTTGCGCATTTCTTTAAGAGCATGGAGGAGGGTTGTGTTCATATCATAATTTTGCATTATTATATTCCCCATTCTTAGTCCTTTTACAAATAAACAGGTGCTTTTGATACATGTTTGCTACATAGTTGCAGGTTACAGGTTCTCGGAACAAAAACAGTGAAAAAGATGAAAAGACGATACAAAAGTGAGACTACGACCAACAAATGGAAGAATCTTGATCAAGCCTACAGTTTGGAGAATAAACGAAAATCAATGGACAATTTCACAAAGAACAAAGGCAGCGCAAGGTTCAAGACTTCGACACGAAGCAAGCGGTAAAGTTCACGACATTATTCACTGTGGAATTTTAAAAGAAACTAGAAGACCATCTGAGAAACTAAGTGAAGGAAATAGAAGAAACAAAGCAACTGAAGATTACCTGAAGAAATGATGCAACAAGCACTCTGAATGGCCGCGGAACCGCGGCCAAACCATGCTTATGGCCACGGATCCGCGGCCGTGCGTCGCGCGTGTTGCCATGTGTCACGCGTGTTAGTGCGTCGGTGCATTACTTAGGTTTTTCTTAGGGTATATTTGTAAATGCAGATGTGAGTCGATTGTAACCATAGGGTTTCTATGCTCTATAAATAGAAATTCTAAACCTCTTTTGGAGGTATGCCTCTTTTTATTTCATCTATTCAGAATTCTAATTCGGTGTAAATGTTTGGAGAGAGCCATCAAATAAAGTAAGGATTTTTATTTCATTACCCTAGTTAATTTTCATTCTGCCTTAATATAATTTTTATTATCTGCCCTAGTTAGATAGTTAGAACATGTTTATCAATTCCCTAATGAGTGAGTAATTCCTCACTTTTTAGGATTAGGAATAGGAAAGGTTTGAGAGATGAAAATCTCTCACCCCTTTCTTGCCCATCACATATAATTAATAGGACTCCATGCATACATACACACACCGTTCCCTACGGCACCCTATCCCACGAGGTAGCGGTGATACCGTAGTATAAAAGACCAGCTGTATATGTTTTCCATGGAGGTTAGGATAAGAATTAAGAAAGGAAGGACAAGAACCTAGAGGAAGAAATATCATTTCTTCCCGATGGTACTAATCCACTTTATTAATTATTACCATAACACCTCATAGATCTTAATTAGGGCATAGAAAGCAGTGAGGAATATTGACTTTCCAAACTTAACCTAAACCTAACCCTAGCAAGATTTTAATTCTAGTCTAGATCAACTTGGTTTTTAGTGATAATCAATCCAACACCGTTTGGAATTAACTCGTTAGAACAAATTGAGAATACACAAAATCCCTGTGGACTGACCCGTACTCACCGGCTAGCTACCAAGCGACGCCGTTCTTGATTGCGGTTAACAATTCTTTGATAACAAAATCCAACATTCAATCAAATGGCGTCGTTGTCGGGGATGGCGTAGTATTTTCTTTTTGCAATTTCGGGTTAATATAAATTGAAAAATCATAAAAAATGGAAAAAAAAATTATCATCTTATTATTGTTTGAACGGTGTTTCGTGTGAATTTTGCAGGATCGACGAACGAGTTCGGATCTGGAAAAATCTAGAGAGCGAAACAGAAAACTGAAGATCTGAACAACAGAGAATTACAACAACAGAGGAGAAGAAGAAATCTGGAGAACTGAACCGCCTTTCCAACCGCATTTCCGCTGCATAAGCACCATATTGGTCATGCATCCGTGGTGCGGTGGTGACGTCAGCAAAGGAAAAATCCTCTGTAAGCTTTCTCTTCTTCTCTGCAACCCCATTATCTCCTCTGTAAAAATTTGCCTGCAGGATTCTTTGCACCAAAAATTTCTTCCCTTCTCCAATAACTTGATCTTGTGCAGGATTTTTTGCGCGGCGCTAAAAGAAAAAATTGTTTGCAAGTGATTGTGTTTACTGCTTTGCATATTTAAATTGACTTTAAGGGGCTTGAACACCAATCCAGATTGGGTGGGGATTTCATTACCCTTCCCAAGACCCCAAAAATCACATAAAGCATATTGCATTGACCATCAAGTTAATTAAGAAAAATGATTAGACTCAGCCCTAAGGACTTCACGCTCAATAAGACAAAGGAATAGTTGTAGACATAGACCATTGATCCTAACCTGACTTTGTGGTGCCTAGGCTAGACAGGTAGGGAAAGGTAACTTTAAAAGGCCCATCTCACGGTGATTCGTGAGCGGATCCCTCCTTTCCCTACTTTTGCTTACCTGGCTACAATTGGTGGTGAAGAGGCGGTTTGAGGTCCTATTTCTTGCCCTTTAGAATAGTTAGGAGCTGTCTAGCTGACCTAGGTGACCCTAGATCGAGGCTTGATTGTGAATTTATGATTGATTGAACGTGTGTCTCAGCCTTTTATCGAAAATCTTTTTTGCAAAAAGCTCCACATATAAAAAAACACAAAAAGAAAAAAAAAGAAAATTTTTTTACAAAAAAACTTGCAACTTGTCGCTAAGAAATCCGTGCACCTCACTTCCACCCACGTTCTTTTTCTTCTCTTTTCTTACATCATGGGTACCCCACCTCCCAAAACTCTTGGCAAAGTTTGGTACCCTCATCCAAACATTACTTCATACGCGAATTGTTTTGCTCGAATTACGGACGACCCCTCCATGCCCAAAATTTCTTTGAAGGATCGAATAGAAGCGTCTAGGAGAAACAGTTCAACTCCACAATCCACTTTGTATCAACCATTTCAACCTTCACCACCTTCTTACGTTGATACTACTTTTTCGAGTACTGTTGTAACTCCAAAACCCATGTCTATTGCTGAACACATTGAACAATCTCGTAACCGATCTTTCAATCCTTTCAACACTTCCAGTTCTTGGGATCAACAAATCTATTCACCTTTTTATCCAAATGTTGATCCTACTTCTGTCCAACCATTCAATTCCAACCAGTCCTACCCGACTTTCGCTCCTTCCCTAGACATTGCTTCTACACAGCCATTTGGGAGTTTCATGTATCCAAACAACTTTCAATTTTTTACTGAAACCCCTTCACAACCCATGTCTAGTCTAGAACAGTCGTTGGAAGCTTATATTGTAGTGACAAACCAATAGATGAGGAATTTGGATGCGTCCATTGCCGCCCTTATGCAACCTAGTGACCCGGTAGCTAGTTTCCAACTAGCTCCAAAAATTCTAATGTATAATGAGGCGGTTGGACAGATTAAGAATTTGAGTGGAGAGAGTGAGCTGTGCACCCTTCCAAATCAAACCCACGCATCACCAATTGAATCCCACAACTCCTGTTTTGAATGTCTATCAAGTGTCCCAAATGATTCACCGGTTTAAAATAAAACTTTTAATGTGTTGTGTGACTTTGTAGTGCTTGAATTGCCAGATTGTGAAGGGTCCCTTTCGAGTGAAACCTTCACCAATCCTTTCGAACTTTACACCTCCAATCTAGAACCTGAATTGATAAATATCCATGCTTTTGATGAGGTGTCAGAAAAAATTGATTTTCACTTGATTGAGGATATTGACACAGGGAATAATTTGGATGATGAACCCGCAGACTTGACTGAATTTTTCTCTCCAATTCATCATCCCGAATCATTAAATGTTTCTCCCGAACTTCATATGCATCTTGATTTTGATGATAATTGCATGGATGAGAAAACTTTTGAGGAGAATTATGAGGATAGTATTAAGGAGAGTATTGAGGATAGTATTGAGGATGAACCAGTTTTGTTTGATGTGTTGGATTTTCCAATTCATCCTCCTGAACCTTTAACTGTTATACTTCCTCACTCACTTCCCTCCATCATCGTTCCGACCATGCAAGAGATCACGCTTGAGGACTGTGAGCTTGAAAAATTTTTGTTCGATCACAGCAGTTTGGACGCCACTAGTGCATTCCTCTTTGAATCTGACACAGTTCTCACAGCCGATAACGATTACGAGTGTTTCACTTTTTCGGACGATTTTGATGACTCACCGCCCGAGTTTGAGTCCTTTGAATTTTCTGATGAGCTAGTTGAACCATCAGACTTGGTTGCTTACAGTCATTTCGAACCATTGATGGAATCCTTCGAGTTCGAGACAGTTTACTTAGGTGAGAATAAGACTATCCCTAAATCACTCCCCTTCGTCCTTTCCATCGTTTCGACCGCGCAAGAATCCGTCGCGCTTCCATTTCCAATGTCTAGTTTACCAAGTTCAACGTACCCATGTTTTCCTGCGAATCTTGAGAGATTTGACCCCATTTCTCGACGGATTGATAGATTAGCACAATCGCTTTTAACACATCGGTCATCACAATTTGCGCTAATTTATTCACTCGATTTACGCCCTCAAGTTCGTACTACACTTCTTTCTCTCTTCTTCCATTCTTCTCCTAATAGACCGAGACCATATTCCACCTTTCTTTCCACACGGTCTCGTGTGCTTCTCATCTTCTTTCTCTACACTCCATTCTTTCACCAACCCTACCATTATAACGATAAAATTTTCGAATGGTTGGTGCTAACCTTTGGCCTGTGTAAGGCCTTATATAGTTGATTTTTCTCCTCCCTAACTCTAAACTTTAACCTTTAAATAGTGGAAACACTGTTTCACTTAAGTTTGGGGGGGACCTTTTATATATATTTTTTGTTTTGTTTTTCTATTAACAATAAAAAAATTTAAAAATAAACAGGGGAGTGCCGACATTTTGACCCACTTGGTATGGCATGACAGTGAGGACACTGTCAAGATTAAGTTTGGGGGTATGCTCGGTAAGCCTTCTTCCTTCGCATTCATGTGTATATTTTTGCATTTGCATACTTATTTTGAACCCCATAAAAAATTGAAAAATTTTAAAAATTATAAAAATTGAAACATTCAATTTTGGCTATAATTGACTTGAGTTTGACAAGAAAGTTAACTAACTAGGAACAACTAGATCCTAAACTTAGTAAGTTAAAAACCCTAAAAATAACCTTTCTTAAAATTTAACGGTAGAAAGTATATGTTTTTGTAGTTTATTTAGAAATAGGCAAATTTCGAGTTGACTTCTTGGGCTAAGTTAAAACAAAGGAAAAGTATTGATATCTTTATTAAAGTATAAGTTTGAAAAATAATTCCTAAGCTTAAATCTAAATTCTAAAAATATATACCCTATAAATTGCACAAACACGAACCTTGAAACTTGGAATAGTATAAGAGACCTTGAAATGCTCTTGTCTAAAGTCCTTAGTACGAAGAAAAATAAAATAAAAATACAAGTGTGAATAAAGAGATAATAAAAAAAATAAACACTGGTTTTTGTAATTACTTAAGGCTGCATTAATAGAAAAAAATATTTCGCGAGGGTGCTTCATCACCTAGTTCCTTAGACCAACTGGTTTGGGAGTCACTTCTAAAAGCCTTAGGGATTACAAGACTAGGAATTACGCTTTAATATGCAAACACATTTTGTAATCGGTCGTTGGTACCTCAAGAAGTATTAACGGTCGCATGAAGAATGTGTGAGCAATTTCATCTAAAAATTCACAAATTGAAGTACTTTGGACGATGAACAAGAGTATAATAGCTTGATTTGAATTTCCAAGTGTAGGGGTGATATACACACACACGTAGGGGTATGTGATTGGGGTTTAGATAAGAGATAGGAATGAAAAATAGGACTTATATCTTTAGTAGAGATGATAAAAATTCCTGAGTTGAGATAGAACCCTAGAAGGAAAACTTAAAAAATGCTAAAAGCTAAGTAAGTCTACAGAACATATATAATCTTAAGTTAAATTGTAAGGAAGCGTGAAAAATACGGGTGGATAATTTCTGAGTCGAAGATAATAGAATTTCTTGTTAGAAAACCTAATTGGAGAATAAAAGTCGATAAGCCGAATTGATAGGATTTTGTAGGTAGTATCCGTTGAAAATCCTCAGGAGACAACACTCCTCCTACTAGGGACACCTAGAGGTTTAACGACTTGTTGCACGAGCTCAGTGCAATCGCGTTTCCCTATGAAAATGAGGGTAGATCTTTTTCGAGAATAAAAACTAGGTTTGCTCGAGGACGAGCAAAAGATAAATTTGGGGGTATTTGTTCATATCATAATTTTGCATTATTATATTTCCCATTCATAGTCATTTTACAAATAAACAGGTGCTTTTGATCCATGTCTGCTATATAGTTGCAGGTTATAGGTTCTCAGAACAAAAATAGTGAAAAAGATGAAAAGACGATACAAAAGTGAGACTACGACCAGCAAATGGAAGAATCTTGATCAAGCCTACAGTTTGGAGAATAAAAGAAGATCAATGGACAATTTAACAAAGAATAAAGGCAGCGCAAGGTTCAAGACTTCGACACGAAGCAAGCGGTAAAGTCCACGACATTGTTTGCTGTGGAATTCTAGAAGAAACTAGAAGACCATCTGAGAAACCAAGTGAAGGAAATAGAAGAAACAAAGCAACAGAAGAATACCTGAAGAAATGATGCAACAAGCTCTCTAAATGGCCGCGGAACCGTGGCCAAACCATGCTTATGGCCGCAGATCCGCGGCCGTGCGTCGCGCGTGTTGCCACGTGTCGCGCATGTCGGTGCGTCGGTGCATTACTTAGGTTTTTCTTAGGGTATATTTGTAAATGCAGATGTGAGTCGATTGTAATCCTAAGGTTTTTATGCTCTATAAATAGAAATCCTAAACCTCTTTTGGAGGTATGCCTCTTTTTATTTCATCTATTCAGAATTCTAATTCGGTGTAAATGTTTGGAGAAAGCCATAAAATAAAGTAAGGTTTTTTATTTCATTGCCCTAGTTAATTTTCATTCTGCCTTAGTATAATTTTTATTATCTGCCCTAGTTAGATAGTTAGAACATGTTTATCAATTCCCTAATGAGTGAGTAACTCCTCACTTGTTAGGGTTAGGAATAGGGAAGGTTTGAGAGATGAAAATCTCTCACCCCTTTCTTGCCCATCACATATAATTAATAGGACTCCATGCATACATACACACACCGTTCCTTATGGCACCCTATCCCACGAGATAGCGGTGATACCGTAGTATAAAAGACCAGTTGTATATGTTTTCCATGGAGGTTAGGGTAAGAATTAAGAAAGGAAGGACACGAACCTAGAAGATGAAATATCGTTTCTTCCCGATGGTACTAATCCACTTTATTAATTATTTCCATAACACCTCATAGATCTTAATTAGGGCATGGAAAGCGGTAAGGAATATTGACTTTCCAAACTTAAGCTAAACCTAACCCTAGAAAGATTTTAATCCTTGTCTAGATCAACTTAGTTTTTAGTGATAATCAATCCAACACCGTTTGGAATTAAATCGTTAGAACAAATTGAGAATACATAAAATCCCTATGGACCGACCCGTACTCACCGGCTAGTTACCAAGCGACGCCGTTCTTGATTGCGGTTAACAATACTTTGATAACAAAATCCAACATTCAATCAGGTTGCTCAGCTAAATACGTATATGCTTGTTGTGGGGCGATCGGGAAATTGTTATAGATAGGAACTTCTTCATGAAGTCACTTTGATACCCCGTATTCCCGCATATGACCAACCCCTCCGCTTTGAGGATTACATGCCGTTAATGGGCGATGATTGCTCTAGGGAACCTAGGAAGGGCATTCAAGCACGTATGTTGTATGCCAACATCTTGACCGTGTGTCGTTAGGCACAAAAAAACATCTTTGGAAGTTCGCATAACACCACCTTTTTCACCCCATCCATACACATTGTGCACATGTTAATGATGAGAAACCCTAGCTATGACATATGCACTGTGCTTTTGCACTCGATTGGCGTCGGCAAGGGGGCAGCCAATTACCGGTGCCCAATGTTAGTGACAAAATTGTGTCTCTATTTCCTTTCTATTGAGAAATTCGATACTTTTATGCATGGTGGGGTTCCCATTGAACCCATACTTGAGGGTGTCTCTACATCATACACGAGACTTCATGGGTTATGGTCGCGTACCGAGCCGGCCGAGGATGTGATGGCAAAGACGCCCAGCTCGAGCTCCACAGCGAGCGATGAAGAGCTGACCCCCACCGCACAAGCACGCTTGATGAGACGTTTTCATAAGGGGGTAGAGAGAGTGTTGGGGATGACGACGACTTTTGATCTGCGTTTGACGAGTCTTGAGCAGGGGATGTCTACCCGACTGGTACGAGAAGAGAGAGCGAGATCAAGGGGTCATGGTGCAGACATGAGTGAAGCTGGTACAAGTGATACTGCGTCTGGTTCTAGGAGACTCCGTAGGCAGCAGTGAGGGCACTGCTGAGAGTAAGTTTGGGGGCGGGGTTTTATTGTAAATAGTTATTTTTACATTCTGCATCTGCACGTTTTTTTATGTAAATATTTGTTCTTTTACTTTGCATGTTTAAATTTCGCATCGCCTTTTTCTCTGCATTGCATTATTTTCCCATAAAAAAATAAAAAAAAATTCAATGTTGGCCATTTAGGCTCAAGTTCGACATAACGGTTGACTAGTTAGAAAAAACTAAATCCTAAACTTAGTAATTGAAAACCCTAAAATAACCTTCCTTGAAGTATAACTATAGAAAATATACGTCCTTGCAATTTATTTAGAAATAAACAATTTTGAGTTTAGTTCTTGGGCTAAGTTGAAATGAAGGAAGAGTATTAAAAGCTCTATTTGAAAAGTAAGTCTGAAAAATAGTTCTGAATCTTAAGTCCAAATTCTGAAAATATATACCCTACAAATTGTACATACACGCACTTTGAAACTTCGGATAGTAGAGAATACCTAGAAATACTTTTGCTTGAAAGCCTAGTATGAAAGAAAAAATGGTATTTAAAGATAACCACCAAAAGAGCATCATTAAAAAATATATCCGGTCTTGAAATTAAAAAAAAAAAAGAGTACAAGACCTGGAAACTGCTATTTACGCTTTAATGCTCACACATTCAGTAATCGGCTGATTAATGCCTTAGGAAGCTGTAATAGTCGCATGAAAGATGTATGAGTGAATCCGTCCACCATTAATAAAGATGAAGTAGTGCTAGGTATTAAGGCAAAGGTATTATAGCTTGAATTGAATTTCCAAGTATAGGGGTGATATTTACACACACGTAGGGGTATATGATCGGAGTTTGGAAGGAGATAGAAATGAAAAATAGGACTTATATCTTCCGTAGAGATGATAAAAATTCCGGATTTAAGATTGCGTTTTAGAAGGAAAACTCAAAATATGCTGAGAGCTTTATAAACTGGCAAAACGTATAAGATCTTAAGTTAAACGAATAGGAAGTGTGAAGTATAAGGGATGAATATTTCTAAGTTAAAGATGATAGAGTTTCTTATTAGAATGTTGAACTGTAGGATTAGAGTCGACGGCCAACTTGATCGGATTTTGTGGGTAGTATCCGCTGAAAACCCTCAGGAGACAAAACTCCTCCTTTATGGCAATCTAGGGGTTTAAAGGATTGTTGCACGATTTCAGTGCAATCGTGTTCCCTGCGAAAGTGAGGTTAGGACTTTTTGTGAATAAAATGGTTTTGCTCGGGACGAGCAAAAGATAAGTTTGGAGGTATTTGTTCATATCAGAATTTTGCACTTTTATACCGCCCATTCTTGATCGCATTGCATATAGGTAGGTACTCTTAATCCGTGTTTTCTAAATAATTGCAGGTTACAGGTTCTCAGCTCTAAACAAAGAAAATCAAGAACAGTCACGACAAATTCTGGACAACTGCCAACAACAGATAAAAATATGGGTTTTCGCTCACCATCCGTCAGATACCGCCTACCATTTCAAGAGACAAAATGGAAATCAAAGGTCATTCATGCACAAAGCACAAGGAGGCAGCACAAGAATCGAGTCTATAACACGGAGCTCAAGAAGATAAGGGCAAAAGTCCACATTCTTTCATCTTTTTGGACTGTTGAGAATCTGGCAGAAAAATGAAGTGATTCTGAAAAACCAAGTGTACTAAATAGAGAAAAGTAGCAACATGGAAAACCCCAGAAAAAACAGCACAACAACTCACCCAAAGGGCCGCGGAATCGCGGCCTGTGTGGCACTTATGCGGCGGTTCCGCGGCCGAGTTGACTCGGATCCAGTAGTGTCACGACCCGCAGGGTACGGAACGTGACTGGCACTTAAATTACGAAACGTCTCAAGACATCCGTAAAATAAGTAAGCCAAAGCCCAGAAACCAAAACCAAATAAGCAAAAGAATGAAGGAAAACCAATCAATTGAAAGCGAGTTTATCAAATGAGTCACATCAAGCCTTTTTTTAAAAACAATGTCAATTTTTCCGAAAATTTCGGCAGAATCTCCTTTGTAAATACTGGCCCCCAAAATGGGTACAACAAGAATATATATGAATCCAACAAATATGGCATCCCCAAGCGGGAGCTAGCTCTTCGCCACAAGGCGGTCATAAATCCCACGCAATATAAAACAACAACATGCAAAATAATCATAAAGAGCATGAGAAAAACTGCATGTCGACTCAACTGAGCTCGACCCCAAATACAGCATAAAAGTCTACAAATCTCACAGTCTCATCTCTAGGTCAATATACAACAATACTGGTAGATACAGTAGATGGAGTACACTAGATACAAAGAATATACAAGGTGGTAGAAAAATAATAATATAACCCACCTAAGAGCAAAACCTCGAGTCCAGGCAAAAGAAGCAAGTGCACCCGCCGCTACTGTACTGCCGGAGCGGACCTGCAAAAGGCTGTGGCACAACGGGGGTGAGTTGCCAACTCGTAAGTAATAAATAACATCTACACAGGCTATCGAATGCATGCACACAAGCATCCTAGCATCTAAAATACAGGTAAGGCAGGACATAATAGCAGGTATGTATGCAATATGAATATACTAGCAGGTATGAATGCAATGCAAATCAACTCATGATCTGAATGTGTAAGTATAAGAATCATGTTTTTCCTTTTAGGAACCTCTCTTGAAATACCAGCACAATACCAATAGAATCAACAAGAACCTGTGTCCAGCAACGACACCTCAAAACTATCACAAATCTCATATATCCATGTCATAGTATCTCTGGCCTCAGCCATCCGGCTTACCCATCTCAACATCAATATCTCATCAACTCGCGGCCACGGTCGGTATCCTCGGGATATCCGCCGTCCCAAACAGTCACCGGTAGGTAATCCGCCCCCTGCCACGCTCATCGTCAACACCACGAGCTTCTTTCCCCGGGGTACCTTACCGGGCCCACCATGTACGCGAGACGGTTCATCCAAATCCTCGAAACGGATCTCGAAAACCACAGCAAACTCATGGTGGACGACACTTACATCACTAGAAAACCGCAATTTACATATTTTAAAAATATAATAAGTTTAGAAATTTTGCGGCTTTCCCCCGAAATCCAGAAATATCATAAAATCTCAAGAAATCCTCATAAGTGCATATGTCAATGATAATGAATGCATATGGTATCAATAATCAAGTTGCGATGTGTGACTAATAGATTAGGCATGAACAAATAATATGATGAAGTGCATGCACATGAATAGCAATCCTACGATTTCATTTTAAGGAATTAAAGTAATAGCGCAAGTTTAAGTATCAATTATAGTAAAAGGTTTCAATTTAAAGGTTATCTAGTGTGGTGGCATGGCAATTACCAGGGTGTGTGTGTAAGCATGAATAGTGCTCGTGCTGCATATAAAAACCCTGGCAATGGTGCAGGTGTCCTATAGAATGGGTTCGTATATGTATGTCAATATAAGGCGTGAATATAGCAAATACTCATACAAGTATTACACCCCTAATTACTAACATTACTAAGAATCTTTTTAAGCTACTAAAACTATCGGGCGACTTGCGCCATCCAACGATAGTCCCCCGTAGATGTTACATCTACTCACCGGAATCCCTAGCCAGTCACGTCCAATCACCGCTTTCCCCTTTCGAGCCGTGTCTGACGTCTCCGCGACCGAACCTGGAATTTACATCAATACCAAACATAAGGTTACATACTATGAAATGACGCAAATCCCAAACGAAAATACTAACGTTCACAAGCTAGGTACAACGTGCACAAGGTGCGCAGAACACACACGAAAATCGCAAAAACTAACTAAAATCGTCGATTTGGTCGCCCGGAAAAACTAAAACCCGAACACTCAAAAATCCGCACTCACATATCCTAAAAGTCATAGGATAGGCTAAAAATGTCATCAAGACATCGCAAATAATTCATCACAATATTTTATAACACAACTAGTAAGCTAGAATTTGCAATTTGGTGCAAACATCGACAATTAGCGACAAAGTTAACACAATCCAACACAACAATCCAAACTAACCCACTAGATAGCCACTACACTAATTTTAAACCATTAACTATGCTTCAAAACATATTTTCCACAACCAACCCTTCTCTTGATTTTTGGTAATTAGCAAAACAAGGAAAATATCACACAAGATTAACTTGGATTAGCATAACATCAAGCCACTTAAGCAAAGTAACCTTATAGATTGGTTAAGTAAACAACTAGATAGCTAATTAGCTTTAATTAACTAAATAATGGTTTCTTAAAACCCTAGTTTAGCTCTAACCATAAACCTTTAAAAACTAGATTAGAAACTAATCACTAAATTAACACTAGATTTTAGCCCAATTAGCAAGTTAACCACTTAGATTAAGCTAACAAAATAACTAAGTAACAAAATAGCTTAATTAATCTCTTAACGGTGTTCTAAACCCTAAATTAATTTCAAACCACAAACTTTAAAAAACTAGTATGCAAATAGCACTAAAATTAACACTAAAACAATTTTCAAAGTTCTAATTAGCACACTTTAAACTACAATTTAACCAAAGATTGAAATTATACCTCACAAGCCCAAACCCTAAGTTGCTAAAGCCTCCCAATATGCCATCTTTCTCCAAGATTTGAACCAATTTGGGTTTGAGAAGAGAGGGAATAAGCTTTTGTGTTGAAATAGTGAAGGATTTGTTGATTTTTATTGAATTTTGATGCAATTTTTTTAAAGAAAATGAGAGAAAAGAGAAGGAAAATAATGGAATGGGGGGGGGGGAGCTGGTCTTGGCCAGATGAGGGAGAGGGGAGTGGTGTGGGGTGTATGGAAAAAGTCATGGTCAAACCCCCTCAAAGTCAATACACCATACCTCCAAATACTATATTTTAAAACCTACACAAAACACCTCCTTTCTTCACATGAAAAAAAAAAAGCAAAGTGAGGCAAGGAATTTCTGGACCTGATGATGGTGGGGCCGGCCTAGAGGGAGTGGGGGTGAGTGTGAGTGGATACAAAAAGGTTTTATGCAAAAAGACCCCCCACAAGTCCAAAATTGCAAGTTTTAGCTTAAAATTCAATAAATTTCGTTTTCCATAATAAAAATTAGTTAAAACATGAAATAAAATACTAAAATTTTATCTTACAACTAGATTTTAATTAACATGATTTTAAAGCTTAAATTTAGCCCATTTAAATTGTATTTATCGCTAATTTAATGTATTTTCTTACCAGCTTAAAATAATATTAAAAATTGAAAAATTAGGAAAAAATTTTTAAACGACCAGAATTTCATAAGTAACTCATTTGCTACTAAAAACAAGCAATTACCTATCCAAATTAGGTATAATTAGTCCTAAACTGCAAAATAACAAAAGACGGTTTACGGAAAAATACCGAATTTTCACCGATTTTCGGGAAAACACCAAAACGACTTTTCAAGGCGCTACAATCTTCCCCCCTTAAAGAAATTCGGTCCCCGAATTTAAAAAAAAAATAACTACGCGTACCTTCAAAGAGATGGGGATATTTCTTCCTCATCTCGCCCTCGGTCTCCCAGGTAACATCCTCGCTGCTCGGGCTACGCCAAAGGACCTTGACGGTTGGTATAATCTTCGATCTCAACTTCTTCACCTGCCGATCCAGGATGGCCACCGGCTGCTCTGCAAAAGAATGGTCGCGCTCTAGCTGGACTGTCGGGTGCTGAATCGCATGCGAAGGGTCGTGAAGGTACTTGCGGACCATCGAAACATGGAAGACGGGGTGAACATCGGGAAAGCTAGGTGGAAGAGCCAAATGATATGCAACAGCGCCAACACGCTCAAGGATCTCGAAGGGACCTACGAATCTAGGGCTAAGCTTCCCCTTTCGCCCAAAACGCATCACGCCCTTCATCGGAGAGACCCTCAGAAAAACATAATCGCCAACTGCGAACTCTAACCTACGACGGCGCCTGTCTGCATACGATTTCTGCCTGCTCTGAGCCGCTCTCATCTAGTCTCGGATCAACTGTATCTTCGCTGTCGTCTCCTCAACAAGCTGCGGCCCCAAAATACTGCTCTCGCTGAGCTCTGTCCAACAAACGGGTGATCTGCATCTCCTCCCATACAATGCCTCGAAAGGTGCCATCTGAATAGTATCCTGGAAGCTGTTGTTGTAGGAGAACTCCACTAGAGGTAAATGACGATCCCAGCTACCGCCAAAGTCTAAAACGCACGCTCTGAGCATGTCCTCGAGAGTCTGAATGGTCCGCTCTGACTGTCCGTCGGTCTGCGGATGAAACGCTGTGCTGAAGCTCAAACGAGTGCCCAAAGCCTCCTGAAGTCTCTGCCAAAGTCGGCTGGTGAACTGGGTGCCTCGATCTGACACGATACAAGTCGGTACGCCATGCAACCGCACGATCTCGTCGATATAAAGCTGGGCATACTGAGCGAAGCTGAAAGTGGTCTTCACTGGCAGGAAGTGAGGCGCTTTCGTCAATCGATCTACGATCACCCAGATAGAGTCATACCCTCGACTGGTCCTGAGTAGACCCACAACAAAATCCATCGAAATCTGCTCCCATTTCCACTCCGGAATGGGTAACGGCTGTAGCTCTCCTGCGGGCCTCTGGTGCTCGGCCTTGGCTGGCTGACAAGTCAGGCATCTCGATACAAACTTCGTAATGTCCCTCTTCATCCCGTCCCACCAGTAGGTCTCTCTCATATCATGGTACATCTTGGTGGAACTGGGGTGGACACTATACACTGATCGGTGTGCCTCCTCAAGAATGTCGCGCCGCAATCCATCAGCATCTGGTACGCACAGTCTAGATCCATAGCGTAAAATCCCCTGATCGTCAATCACGAACTCGGAAAATCTGCCCTGTCCCATCTGTGCCATGATCTCTGAGCAACGGTCATCACTGCGTTGTGCCTCATATATACGGTCAAGCAACTGTGGGCGTGCACGAACATGCGCGAGCTGTCTCCCTGTCTGAGTGAACTCGAACTCAACTCGGCTGTCGCATAACATCTGCCAATCTGCTGACGACTGCCTCTGCACTGCGCGCAAAAAGGATAGACTACCCCCGGGCCTCCTCTCAACGCATCTGCCACCACATTCGCCTTGCCTGGGTGATATAAGATCTCGCAGTCGTAGTCTTTCACCAACCCCATCCAACGACGCTGTCTGAGGTTCAGGTCTCGCTTTTGAAATATGTATTTTAAGCTCTTGTGGTCTGTGAATATTTGGCACGACTCGCCATATAGGTAATGTCGCCAAATCTTCAATGCAAAGACCACTGCAGCCATCTCCAAATCATGAGTGGGGTAGTTCTGTTCATGCTTCTTCAACTGCCGAGAAGCATAAGCGATCACCCGGCCATGCTGCATCAATACGCATACTAACCCCACTCGCGAAGCATCACAGTAGACCACAAATCCGCCTGACCCCGAAGGCAAAGATAATACCGGCGCCGTAGTCAAACATGTCCGCAGCTGCTGAAAACTGCTCTCGCACTCCTCTGTCCAAACGAAAGGAACTCCCTTCCGGGTCAAACCGGTCAAAGGTGCAGCTATACGGGAGAAGTCCTGAACAAAACGCCTGTAGTAGCCCGCCAGGCCTAGAAAACTACGGATCTCAGTAACCGATATAGGTCGGGGCCACTGCTGAACAGCCTCAATCTTCTTCGGGTCCACACATATGCCGTCTCTCGTAACCATGTGACCCAAGAATCCCACGCTGTCCAGCCAGAATGCACACTTGGAGAACTTTGCGAACAGCTGGTGCTCCCTCAGAGTCTGTAACGTAATCCGCAAGTGCTGCTCGTGCTCCTCTCTGCTCCGGGAGTACACCAAGATATCGTCGATAAACACGATGATGAACAAGTCAAGATACGGCCTGAAAGTACGGTTCATCAAATCCATGAATGCTGCTAGGGCGTTGGTGAGTCCGAACGACATCACCAAAAACTCATAATGGCCGTAGCGCGTGCGGAAAGCTGTCCTCGGTATATCCTCCTGTCGAACTCGCAGCTGATGGTATCCTGATCGCAAGTCGATCCTCGAAAAATATCCCGCACCCTGAAGCTGGTCGAGCAAATCATCAATGCGTGGCAACGGATATCTGTTCCGCACGGTAACCTTGTTCAGCTGGCGGTAGTCGATACATAAGCGCAAACTTCCATCCTTCTTCTTGACAAACAGGACCGGAGCACCCCACGGAGAAACACTAGGTCGAATAAGCCCCTTATCTAACAAATCCTGCAACTGATCCTTCAGCTCTCGAAGCTCTGCCGGGGCCATCCGATAAGGCGGTATAGAAATAGGCCCCGAGCCGGGAATCAAATCAATGCAGAACTCAACATCACGCTCAGGCGGTAGCCCAGGTAGCTCATCAGGGAAAACATCAGGGAACTCACAAACAACCGGGACCCGGTCCAACGGAACCTCTGCAGCTCGAGTATCACAAATATATGCTAAGAATCCCTGACATCCCTTCCGCAAGAGCTGACCAGCGTGAAGAGACGAAATCAAGCTGGGAAGGGTGACGCTGCGGTCTCCCTGAATAACAAGGACTGGCTCCCCCGGAAAGCTAAATCTGACTGCCTTCTCACGGCAGTCCACCGAAGCATAACAGGTGGCTAGCCAATCCATGCCCAGAAGCACATCAAAGTCCAACATATCGAGGAGAATCAAATCAACCGATGAATCCCTCTCCCCGATACGAACGGAACACAAACGAAATTCAAAACGAGCGACAAACGCCTCGCCTACCGGAGTAACAACAACAAGCGGATGATCTAACGACGACGACTCACGGCCCAACATCGGTGCAAAGTGTGTAGATACGTATGAATGTGTGGAACCTGGGTCAAATAATACCCGTGCGTCGAAAGAACAAACTGGCAGGGTACCTGTCACAACGGCATTGGATGCCTGCGCATCCTGCGGTGTCAAAGCAAAAACTCGGGCCTGTCCTCCACCGATAGCGGGCTGACCTCGACCTCGGCCTCTGCCTCCTCGTCCTCTCTGAACAGGACCGCCGCGTCTACGGCCTCTGGGTGCACCTAACTGGCATGGAGCATCGCCTGTGGTAGGAAGTAGGGCTCTCTGAGGAGGGGGTGGTGATGGTGGTAGGGTCACATGCGGAACTGTCGCTGCTCCCTGTCGTCTCGCCGGACAGTCTCTGACAAGATGGTGCGGACTCCCGCACCCAAAACACCCTGGCGACGGCTGCTGCCCCTGGGGATAAGAACCATATAACTGTCCCCGTCCAAATCCTCTGCCAGGCCTATCTCTCGGAAATAATCTGGCGCGCTGCCTCTGAGACGGTACATCGGTGCGAATCCTCTTCGGCCCAGAAACGGCCGAAGTCTGTGATATGCGTGCCTCCATCCGTAATGCCGTATCCATAGCAGCTGAATAAGTGTCGTAGTGCTGGACGCCAATGGCAAGATATAGCTGGGCATCAAGTCCCTGTACGAACCTCTTCACCATCTTCTCTTTGGTATCCACCAAATACAGAGCATATCGGGATAACTGTGTAAACTGGATGTCATACTCAGACACCGTCATCCCAGGTGTCTTGACTAAGGCCTCGAAGCTACGAGCTCTGGCGTCACGAACACTCTCTGGGAGGAAACGAGCTAGAAAGACTGCTGTAAACTCGGCCCACATCATAAGCGGTAGACCTGCAGCCCGACCTCTCAAGACTGACTCCCACCATGTCTGCACAAGACCCTCTAGTCGGAAACTCGCAAGATCTACCCATCGATCATCCGAACATCTCAGCGAACGACAGATCTTGGCTAAACTGTCAAGGAACATCTGTGGGTCCTCCGCTGCCTCGGTGCCGGTGAATACTGGAGGTCTCAGCCTCATGAAATCCTGTAATGAAACCGGGATGGTCACGGCGGTAGTAGTAGAGGCAGGTATCATAGCAGTCTGGGATGTGGTAGGTGCGTCATCCGGCCTCGGTGTACGACTGGCTGCAACTAGGGATCCTACCATCTGACGTAGCTCCAGCATGCCCCCCATCATCTGTCGCAACTCCTCCATACCAGTCTCGAGCCTATCCATACAGCCTGGGGAAGGTGGATCAGTCTGTCCCTGCGGCGTAGGCATACCCCCCTGCTCAGTCCTAGTCTCGGACGAGCCAGCTCGAATCTCGTCTCGGGCGGCAGCCCTCTGTGCCCTCGTAGCCTTCGGCGGCATAGTTGCTGTTACAGGAAAACGGATAGTAAGAACAGTGCAATAGGATCATAGGATACACGGAATTGAAGAAGGAATTTTCAAGCAAGTATATCCTAAAGTCACTTAGGTAGAGTACCGCATCGCAAGTATGCCGCGGACATACACACGCTACGTTACCCTACTTAAGTCACTTACTCTATCTACCAAGGGTCATCCTACACTCAAAAGGTAAAACCTATCGCTCTGATACCAACTTTGTCACGACCCGCAGGGTACGGAACATGACTGGCACTTAAGTTACGAAACGTCTCAAGACATCCGTAAAATAAGTAAGCCAAAGCCCAGAAACCAAAACCAAATAAGCAAAAGAATGAAGGAAAACCAATCAATTGAAAGCGAGTTTATCAAATGAGTCACATCAAGCCTTTTTTTAAAAACAATATCAATTTTTCCGAAAATTTCGGCAGAGTCTCCTTTGTAAATACTGGCCCCCAAAATGGGTACAACAAGAATATATATGAATCCAACAAATATGGCATCCCCAAGCGGGAGCTAGCTCTTCGCCACAAGACGGTCACAAATCCCACGCAATATAAAACAACAACATGCAAAATAATCATAAAGAGCATGAGAAAAGCTGCATGTCGACTCAAGTGAGCTCGACCCCAAATACAGCATAAAAGTCCACAAATCTCACAGTCTCATCTCTAGGTCAATATACAACAATACTGGTAGATACAGTAGATGGAGTACACTAGATACAAAGAATATACAAGGTGGTACAAAAATAATAATATAACCCACCTAAGAGCAAAACCTCGAGTCCAGGCAAAAGAGGCAAAAGAAGCAAGTGCACCCGCCGCTACTGTACTGACGGAGCGGACATGCAAAAGGCTGTGGCACAACGGGGGTGAGTTGCCAACTCGTGAGTAATAAATAACATCTACACAGGCTATCGAATGCATGCACACAAGCTTCCTAGCATCTAAAATACAGGTAAGGCAGGACATAATAGCAGGTATGTATGCAATATGAATATACTAGCAGGTATGAATGCAATGCAAATCAACTCATGATCTGAATGTGTAAGTATAAGAATCATGTTTTTCCTTTTAGGAACCTCTTTTGAAATACCAGCACAATACCAATAGAATCAACAAGAATCTGTGTCCAGCAACGACACCTCAAAACTATCACAAATCTCATATATCCGTGTCATAGTATCTCTGGCCTCAGCCACCCGGCTGACCCATCTCAACATCAATATCTCATCAACTCGCGGCCACGGTCGGTATCCTGTGGATATTCGCCGTCCCAAACAGTCACCGGTACGTAATCCGCCCCCTGCCAGGCTCATCGTCAGCACCACGAGCTTCTTGCCCCGGGGTACCTTACCGGGCCCACCATGTACCCGAGACGGTTCATCCAACTCCTCGAAATGGGTCTCGAAAACCACAGTAAACTCATGGTGGACGACACTTACATCACTAGAAAACCGCAATTTACATATTTTAAAAATATTATAAGTTTAGAAATTTTGCGGCTTTCCCCCGAAATCCAGAAATATCATAAAATCTCAAGAAATCCTCATAAGTGCATATGTCAATGATAATGAATGCATATGGTATCAATAATCAAGTTGCGATGTGTGACTAATAGATTAGGCATGAACAAATAATATGATGAAGTGCATGCACATGAATAGCAATCCTACGATTTCATTTTAAGGAATTAAAGCAATAGCGCAAGTTTAAGTATCAATTATAGTAAAAGGTTTCAATTTAAAGGTTATCTAGTGTGGTGGCATGGCAATTACCAGGGTGTGTGTGTAAGCATGAATAGTGCTCGTGCTGCATATAAAAACCCTGGCAATGGTGCAGGTGTCCTATAGAATGGGTTCGTATATGTATGTCAATATAAGGCGTGAATATAGCAAATACTCATACAAGTATTACACCCCTAATTACTAACATTACTAAGAATCTTTTTAAGCTACTAAAACTATCGGGCGACTTGCTCCATCCAACGATAGTCCCCCGTAGATGTTACATCTACTCACCGGAATCCCTAGCTAGTCACGTCCAATCACCGCTTTCCCCTTTCGAGCCGCGTCTGACGTCTCCGCGACCGAACCTGGAATTTACATCAATACCAAACATAAGGTTACATACTATGAAACGACGCAAATCCCAAACGAAAATACTAACGTTCACAAGCTAGGTACAACGTGCACAAGGTGCGCAGAACACACGTGAAAATCGCAAAAACTAACTAAAATCGTCGATTTGGTCGCCCGGAAAAACTAAAACCCGAACACTCAAAAATCCGCACTCACATATCCTAAAAGTCATTGGATACGCTAAAAATGTCATCAAGACATCGCAAATAATTCATCACAATATTTTATAACACAACTAGTAAGCTAGAATTTGCAATTTGATGCAAACATCGACAATTAGCGACAAAGTTAACACAATCCAACACAACAATCCAAACTAACCCACTAGATATCCACTACACTAATTTTAAACCATTAACTATGCTTCAAAACATATTTTCCACAACCAACCCTTCTCTTGATTTTTGGTAATTAGCAAAACAAGGAAAATATCACACAAGATTAACTTGGATTAGCATAACATCAAGCCACTTAAGCAAAGTAACCTTATAGATTGGTTAAGTAAACAACTAGATAGCTAATTAGCTTTAATTAACTAAATAATGATTTCTAAAAACCCTAGTTTAACTCTAACCATAAACCTTTAAAAACTAGATTAGAAACTAATCACTAAATTAACACTAGATTTTAGCCCAATTAGCAAGTTAACCACTTAGATTAAGCTAACAAAATAACTAAGTAACAAAATTGCTTAATTAATCTCCTAACGGTGTTCTAAACCCTAAATTAATTTCAAACCACAAACTTTAAAAAACTAGTATGCAAATAGCACTAAAATTAACACTAAAACAATTTTCAAAGTTCTAATTAGCACACTTTAAACTACAATTTAACCAAAGATTGAAATTATACCTCACAAGCCCAAACCCTAAGTTGCTAAAGCCTCCCAAGATGCCATCTTTCTCCAAGAATTGAACCAATTTGGGTTTGAGAAGAGAGGGAATAAGCTTTTGTGTTGAAATAGTGAAGGATTTGTTGATTTTTATTGAATTTTGATGCAATTTTTTTTGAAGAAAATGAGAGAAAAGAGAAGGAAAATAATGGAATGGGGGGGGAGCTGGTCTCAGCCAGATGAGGGAGAGGGGAGTGGTGTGGGGTGTATGGAAAAAGTCATGGTCAAACCCCCTCAAAGTCAATACACCATACCTCCAAATACTATATTTTAAAACCTACACAAAACACCTCCTTTCTTCACATGAAAAAAAAAGCAAAGTGAGGCAAGGAATTTCTGGACCTGATGATGGTGGGGCCGGCCTAGAGGGAGTGGGGGTGAGTGTGAGTGGATACAAAAAGGTTTTATGCAAAAAGACCCCCCTAAAGTCCAAAATTGCAAGTTTTAGCTTAAAATTCAATAAATTTCGTTTTCCAATATAAAAATTAGTTAAAACATGAAATAAAATACTAAAATTTTATGTTACAACTAGATTTTAATTAACATGATTTTAAAGCTTAAATTTAGCCCATTTAAATTATATTTATCGCTAATTTAATGTATTTTCTTACCGGCTTAAAATAATATTAAAAATTGAAAAATTAGGCAAAAATTTTTAAACGACCAGAATTTCATAAGTAACTCATTTGCTACTAAAAACAAGAAATTACCTATCCAAATTAGGTATAATTAGTCCTAAACTGCAAAATAACAAAAAGACGGTTTACGGAAAAATACCGAATTTTCACCGATTTTCAGGAAAACACCAAAACGACTTTTCAAGGCGCTACAAGTAGATATTTTTAGGGTAGTTTTGTAATTGTGTAAGGGCTCAGATTTTGGCCCTAGGGTTTTATCTATCTGCCTATAAATAGCCCAGTTTCAAGCCAAGTTAAGGATGCTTATTCTTGTGATAGGATTTAGTATAGTAGTTTGTAACTTTTTCTTCCTCTTCATCTATTCTCCATTGACATTGTAGTAAGCTTTTGAATGAATGATGAATAAAGAAAAGTTCTTTTCATATGCATGTCTTATAATTGAGTTAGTATATTTTGCTTGTAATTCTCTTTGTTAAACTAGTTGTTGTCATTTGTCTATTTATTTGTTTTCTTTTTCTCTTTTCCTTTATCCTTACAACAATGATGCTTAAAGTGTGATCCTTGCCTAAGTAAGGTCCCAAATAGCTAGTTGTGATTCTCTACCTCATTTCTTTCTATCTTCTTTGTTTGTTTTATTTTCTTTTTCTTTATAATGGGTGAGTAGTTTCTCACTTATTAGGGTAGGATAAGGGAAGTTTGGGAGAAGGAAATCTCTCTCTCTTTTCATTGCCCAACATCTTAATTCGAACACCCATCAATTCAACCACAATCCGCTCCCTACGGCATCCTATCCTACATGATAGTGGTGACACCCTAATGAGACCGGTTGTGGTTGAATTGACCGAAGGTTATGGCTAAGAGCCAAGAACGGACGGACAAGGACCAAAAGGAAGGAACTAAGCGTTGGAAAGCCTAGCTTATACTCGCAAGTTTCCTTCCTAGTTGTGCTAATCCTCGTTGTTTCCGATTACCGTAACATCGATATTAAGAGTGGCAACGAAAGAAGTGAGCGAACTCCTAACTCAAACTAACCTAATCCTGACCCTAACAAGCTCTTTTTATACATATTTAGCACATAGTTAATCTTAAACAAACCTGGACAATTTGGACTTAACTCGTTAAAACACTAAGAAAAAGATTATCATCTCTCCGTGGACCGACCCGTACTCAACTGGCTAGCTACCAAGAGAAACCATCTCGATTGCGGTAATTAAAACTAAGAACACCAAATCTCTGTCAATCATCGGACGCGGCAAGGAAAGGCGAGGCGATGATTGGATTCGACTAGGCGAGACGTTTCCGGTGAGTAGATGTACACATCTACGGGAAAATCACATGGATGGCGTTAAGCGCCCGATAGATAGGATTTAGTTATAGTTCTTGTGTTTCATATGTGCATATCATACTCATGTCACTTTTGCATCTTCATATACATTGATATTATAACTTAGGACACTTGCACTATTACCAATGGTTTATGCCGCACATGCACCATTTTATGTAAACACACATGCCATTGGTAATTGCTATGTCACGATACACCTTAGAACTTGCTTAATAATCGGTATCTATGCATTTGCATCATGTATGATATATAGTTTCTAGTCATACGCTTCATTGAAATCATTCATATATAGTCTTCTAGTCATACATCGCATTACATCATGTTGATATCATGGACATTTATAGTTATCCACATATTTCTATATTATGATTTTCTCGGATATTTCCGTACTCATGAGATTTCTGGATTTGGTGAAACCGCAAAGGAATTTCATAAACTTACGATCATTTAAAAATAGAAAATTGCGGTTTTCTCGTGATATGATGTGTGTGGAGTCCACCATGTGTTTTTCTCAGTTCTTGAGCCACATATGTACTTATACCTGATTCGAGGAGGGGGGCACACCGTCTGCGGGTGCAAAGTGGACCCGGTGAGGTACCCCGGGGCAAGATGGACGTATTGAGAAGGCGTTGCGTCCGGCAGGGGAACATTACCTACCGGTTATTATTGACCCGATGGTCATCCGGAGGATACCGACCGGAGTCATATGATTTAACAGATTTGAGGGCCGATCTGAGAGACGGCTACTGAGATATGACATATATATGTGTGTGTGTGTATGTGTGTGTGTGTATTTTGTGTCGATATTGGCACGATTTTCTGTCGATTTCATTTGATGATACCCCAGTTTTATGATACAAAAGTTTTACTAAGATAAGAGCACAGATTTTTCTCATATCAGATATATAATCAGATTTCGTGCTTGATCAATCATTCATATTGCATTCATATTAGTGCATAGCATCATTGTGGTATACACAGGTTGCAACGTATTTGCGTGCATACTTTTGATAGCCTTATTAGATGTTACTTACTACTCACGAGTTGGCAACTCACCCCCGTTGTGCCATAGTATCTTGCAGGTCCGACCCGTCAGCATTGTAGCGGTGAGCATACTTCTTCTTCTGCTCCCTTTTGCATCGACTTGCGACTTGCGCATAGGTGAGTTTTTGGGAGGATGTTCTTTTGTTCCCACCATGTATATTATTTTGTATCTAGTACACTCCATCGACCATATGTGTATGTGACTTAGACTGTGAGCTTGTAAGCTTGTGAGATTTGTATTTTGCTCTCTGGTGTCGAGCTCAAGTGAGCCGACGTGGTGCTTTCTTGTTTTCTTACTTTTATATGCTTATTTCGCCTTATTATGATGTATCTTGCATGTGGTTGTGTTCCGCCATTCGGCAAAGAGCAAGCTCCCGCTTGGGGATGCCTTTTTGTTAGTTATATGTATGCCCTAGAGGCCATTATTGTACATATGATGTATATTATAGTGGATGCTTGGACATATATAGAGAGGACTTTCTTGCTCGACATGATAGTATGCTATCTGGTTTACCTTTATCTTAACGTGTAGACTGGTATTTATACCATCTGTCTCTTACATGTTGATAATGCCCTTAGGATAAGTACTTGACCACCAGGACTACGCTGAGATCATACTAGTAGGTCCAGGGTGGTCCAAAAGTACATCCTTTAATTGTTCGTAGTCGAGGGTATATCGAGACAGGGCATCGATATTCCAGAGTAGACTAGCGTATACGCTTCTTGACCCATATGATGGGCGATGGATGATCCCACATCCATTGGTGTTTGACATCAAAGATGGTATACGGATGCTCAGTAGAGACTGGGTACACTAAACAGGACTCGCCGAGGACACCTATGTGGTAGTATACCTATCATCAGATAGCAGTCTTCTAGTGACACTGGTATAAGTTAGTCTGTAGACCCGAGATCGTCACAGAGTCTTATGCGGCTCCCACTGTGCTTTGATTTACTCCATGCCATACTCAAAGGAGACGTGCAAACAGGTAGATTTTGGGTACAGTCCCAAGTCGCATGGAGGTAATGAGCGATAGGAGGGGTTTCGTCTCTCCCGGTATTGAGGGTTGATGTTGCGCTATGCTCGATTGGCTATAACTGGAAGTCCCTGGCCACGGCTGCTGCCGAGATTTACTAATAAGCGTTATCAGTAGTTTCTCGAACCGTTATAAGCCAGACATCGGCATGACTTATCACGTTACTGGGGTCTAACGATTTCCACCCCAGACTTGATATGTGACATATCAGACAAAGACACCGGACTGTACGGTAGTGTTACTGATAGGCATCATGGAGATTTTGGACAGGTTTGCTCGTTGATCTTCATATCGCTCAATACCCAGGTAGCCGATATGTCCAGCTAGTACCGCTGACGGCTTGTAGGTGTCTGATGTGATCATCATCTACTGCTGGCGTATTGACGAGTCTTTAGAGTCCCACACAGAAGTTCCCTGGTTTAAGCGAAACGAAGTAGGACACATATGTGATATGTATGTGGGCCTGATTAAATACGAGTATGTGATACCGTATTGTAATCTTGCAGTTATCTGTTATCGGTTCTGTTATATGTGATATAACCAGATTGTCGAATCAAGTGTTGATTTGATAATGTGATATACAGATAAATGATATTAGTCGGTCATATGTGTTATAACCGGATTATTAAATCAAGTGTTGATTTAATAATGTGATATATATTATATGTGATATAATTATATCTTAACTAATATCATTAAATCACTAATTATTCTTCATAATATATGATATATATAATAATGAAGCATGGCATATGAATTTCTATTTTGTGAAAATAGAAATGAGGTGGAAAATGAGAGCATGGTTGCAAGCATGGGATTTACTTTTGTTTATTCATCTTGACCCACTATTCAAGCATGGTTGCAATTTTATATTGCATAATTCCATACTTGAATGAGTGAGGGGTCAAGAGTTTCCATTCATTCTTGCTCGTTCTCATGACTTAGCCATTTTTCTTGAGTTGCTCCCATAGTTGCTCTCTAGGTTCTTCTTCCTCCTCATGTCATGGTTCAAGCTTCAACCCTCACATGTGATGTGAACCATGAAACTTGAACACAAACTTATGAATTTTTAACATCCCCTACTTCACCATCCTACACTTAACTAGCGATCGAGTGTAGCGTGTTTCCTATGCTAAAGAGTTTAGTGTAGAGGTAGCTTGAGTTGGAGGGACTTCGCGTGGATCATCTTCGGCACGAAGGTCATCGGAGGAAGCTCGTCCAAAGCCTCAAGTGGAGACTAATGGAGTCACGGGACTACTACACAGAGCATGCGAAGTGAAGGACCGGTCTATAAAGGTTGTATTCCTCGTTCACTTGTTGTAAACTTGTTTACATTCTTTTATCGTCTAATTCTCTAGTTAAGATTCTAGGGTTTGGGTTATTTAGCATGGCAAATTTTTGAAAACGGCATGGATGATGCCTCCCGAAACCTTGTTTTCGTGATAGGCAACCCAACAGTGGTATCAGAGCCAGCCTAAAGAATTAGACAATGTTTATTAGAATCACGAAACCGAAAAACTCTGAAACACCGAAACCAAAAATTAAGTTTCTGTCAATTTTAAAATGATCTCAGAAAATTATTTTAGCAACTGCAGAATGTTGTATGTGATACAACTAGAACACTGGAGAAATTCGAGTTCAAACAACCGGATTTTAACCGGCGACATACACAAAATATTCGTCCTCGTCGGTTTTTTTAACTCCTCTTTGGCTCGAAATTTTTTGGTGTTCTCTGGGCTTGATTTTGGGGTTTCTGGTATTGTTTGATTAGCCCAGTTTTCATGTGATGTTAATAGTTCTATTGGGGCTCATACGGAGTGTTTCATAGTCGTAATTCTAATACCGTTTCGGGTTAATCTAGACGACGTTAAAAAGTTCGTACGAATATCAATTACCCATTTTCTCCCTCACTGGATATTTTCCAAAAGTTGGAATTTTCATGTTAAAAAATTATTCAAAAATCATACAAGTAATTCTATGGACTCTCTAGAAGAACGAAACCCTAACTCGATTCTATGACCGTTAGAACCGCCAACAAACCCTAGGGTTTGTGGTAGTTCTGCGGCGCCATAGGTGAGGCAAGGGTTGGCCCTTCTACGGTTAGTCTATAGGTACTGTGGCATGTTCTGGATATTTTTAAACTGTACTCAAGTGTTGAGGTCTTTTGGAAATTTTCGGTGTTTGTTGATTCGATCGAAATGTTTAACATCGTTTAGCTATCTATGGAATGTGATACAATATTTGGAATTCAATTGGTTAGGCATGAAATCCGAAGTATGTGATATTTCGGGTTCATGGTGTCTAAGAAGGTTACGGATTCCAAATGTTGTAGTTTGACATTTTCTTTTCTGCGACCGTAAATGTAATATGTGGTATATCGCCGGTTTCGTTGCTATATGTCAACGACAATTGGGATACGCATATTTACTTACGTTGATGACATGTGATTTTATGTGTTGCAGGGATATGTTATATTGGATCGTCGTGTTTTGAATAGCCGGGGGTTTTTGCGTAAGATGAGAGTTTTTCATTTTCATTCATGTAAGAACTTTTATGTGATATTCTTTTATTGGGGCACTTCCGGGTTGAGGATGATGTCACCCTTGTTGTATATTATTTACTTTTCCGCATTAGGATAGACCCAAGGTGGGGAGCACAAGTAACCGGGTTTTAGAGTCCAGTGGGAGACCATCTCGAGGAGTCGAGACCAGGTCTCCTAACTCTAGAATTGGTAGGGTTGCTTGCCGTTCTCGTAGAGGTCTAGAGATATGGGTTTGGCTATTCATCACGATCGTGGAATACGTGTTTTTTAAAGGATTAATATAACACACGGACCTCCTAGTATATCCAATATTTCATATGTTGACTTCTGCTGCTGATATTCTGTGATGTGATCACTTTATATGAGTGAGACGAATGCTTTATTATTATATATATGATATATAATAAACGTTGCTTATGTTTTGCACCCGCACTAGTCCCGCCGCGCTATGCCGTTAGTTAAGTAATCTAACGGTGCATAACGGGACACTGTGGCGAATGCGGATGGCATAAGCGTACGTTGTATTTTTGTTTCTTCTGTGATGCCTAGGAAGTATAAATGATGGGACTTCATTAATGAGATTAATGAAAAGAAAAGAAACCTAAATATGTTGTAGAATAAAATTTTCAAAAAGAGTAGCACTAGTTTTTTCTTTGCATAGCGGTATTCCTTGTAGATATCCAGCACCTCATTCGATGGGGAAAGAGCCGAGATCCCTTCACCGGGAGTGACCTCTTTAGCAGAAGCTACCAGATGCTACAACCTACTCGGTTTTGTTTTTGATTGCCTTTTTTAGTTCTTGCTATGCATAGCGGTATTCTTTATAGAATATCCAGCACCTCATTTGATGAGCAAAGAGCCGAGATCCCTTCACCGGGAATGACCTCTTTCGAGAAACTAGTAAAAGCCTAAAAACGCTCCTTTTCAAAATCACTCGATTCTACATCGATATCAAGTTCATTATGCAAAAGGTTTTCTTAAAAACCTGTCGTAGCCCGCCGTCATTTCAGATAAGTACTACTTAGTATTCGTGCTACGTTTGTTGACTATGTTAAGACGTAGTGTGCGGTAGCTAATTAGTGCTTATCTGCTAAAGCATGAGATGCGATTGGATTAGGGTAGTCGTACGACTTTGTTGACTATGTTAAAGGTCGTACGAGTGGGTTTAATTCAATCAGGAAATGACGGGTTGAACTTAGCTAGCGCTTATGATTTGTTGACTAGTTAAGGTTGTAAGTTGCTAGGGGAAAAATAATATCGGGAATTTAAAGCGTTGAAATTTACAATGAGATTGCATACTTTCTATGAGATAGTTGGATCTTGATACCCACTGCGAGTAAGAGTTACACCTGGGAGAGATTTACACATTACAATTAGCTAATCAAGTAGGTGTCAAGAAAGGTGTTAACGGCATTATGCCTCAGGGAAAATGAGGTTTATTTTAATTAGGTCCATGCGAAAGCACAGGGAACCTCCCTCGAAGTACCGACACTGGCCTGGCTAAATGATTGGCGAACTTGTAAAGTGAAATTAATCCCGGCCGGTCTTACCTTTTAGAGTTTGAAGGAAGATTTGATAAAAACAGTGGGAGCCATCTTGATTAGATAAGATAATAACCAATCTAATCTTGCAAGAGCGCACGCAAAGTGATTATCCTTCTCTCTCTCCTGGTAGCGACCAATGACATACCTTAATCAAGATAATAATTTGGATGTATGGACCGAACCTACTTATTTTACTGAGCTAGGTTCTGCTCTATCTTATAATTGTTATAAGTCCGAGCAGGAAATAGGGAAATATACGGATTCCCACGCCACCCAAAACGAAGAATAAGCATGTTGATGCATTGTCTTCGAGTGTGTTCGTTACCAAGAATTGTTTCTCAGCTACCTCTACGTCCTGGGTATGGGATACCAGATCAGGATCCCACACATGTAATTTATTACATGGGCTATAGATAGGTGGAGAACTGGAAAAGGGTGATATGTCTCTAGTAGTAGAGATGGTGCAATTGTTGCAGCCAAAGCAGTTGGCAAATATCACCTTGTGTTACCAACAGGTAATACATTGATTCTTAGCGACTGTTATTTCGTACCAATAATATTGTGAATATTTTCCCAAATCATGTGTTGATTGGGTAAGGTATGTTGTATAACAGTGTAAACGTTCTGAATCAAATTACAGTTCTAAACGTACAGAACACACACAAGAGAAACAGTTCAGAAATGAACGAAGCCTTCTTGTGGCATTGTAGGCTAGGTCATGTCGATGAGACAAAACTAGATAAAGTTCCATAAGGATGCATATTTGAATCTGTTCAAATTTATATCTTATGAAACTTGCCAGTCATGTCTCAAAGACTAGGTGACCAAATCTCCGTTTACTGGAAACAGAGAAAGAGCTACTGAACTTTTGGACAGATACATGGTGATTGTAGGTTTAGTAGGAACACTAACAAGGCACTATAAGGCATCGACCATTCCAAAATTAAATTTTTTATGTGTCGAATAACACTAAGCAAGATCGTATACTAGAGTTTAGGCGAAACAATTAGCAAGTAAACATCTTTACTCTAAAGGGAATACGAAATACAACCTTTATAGATCGGTCCTTCACTTCTAAAGCTCCTTGATGAAGTCCCTTCGCTGCGATCAAGGTTCTCCCGGACTCTTGCATGGCTTCACGAGGCGAAAGATGCGACCTTGCTTGAAGTCTCCGAGGCCGAAGATGATCTACGTCGAGGGAATTCTGACTTAAGCTCCTACTTCACTAACTAGAGAATTAGTGAAATAAACACCCTAAACTAAAGTGCTAGTCTAGTAGAGGATGGAGAAATAGGAAGTGGGTTCTCTTTGGAATTTTATATCTCACAATCTTTTGCTCTCTTTTCAAAACCCTAGTTTTCTTTCTCTTTTGTTCAATGAAGAAGATGAACAAAAGAAAGAGGAAAGGATAATGATCAAGTGAGAAGTCTAACCATGGTGAGTGAGTATCATACACTAACCCTTGTAGAGACTTAACCCTAGGCTAATCTTTATGGTTGGGTTAAGAAATATCCATAGTAAAAAGAAAACCAAGTTGAATTAGTCAATGCATCCACAAGCTTCCACAAGCTTCATGCATTTTCTAATCCTCCACTTGATTTTGTAATTACTTTAGATATTAAAAACCCTAAATAAAAATTAGCATAGTGTAAGTCTCATACACCCATGTATTGTGTATCATCAACCGTGATACAAAAATACAACACATTTTCATATATATCATATATAGTAAAAATGTGTACATGTGAGAAAAAACCCTAAGAGAACATGTGTTAGTAAATGTAAACTAGTATATCTAATATACAATTATACACTTAATTATTAAATCAACACTTGACTTAATAATCCGGTCATATCTCATATAACCGACTAACATTCATAGTATCGACTTATCGAATCAACACTTGATTCGATAACCCAGTCATATCATATATAACCGACCAATACAAAAAGTCGCGAGAATAAAATACTGTATCACATACACGCATTATTCTCGGTCCCGCACATATCACATACGTGCTCCTATTTCGTTTTTCCTGAACCAGAAAAACCTCTATGTAGGACTCTAAAGACTCGTCAATACGCCGGCAGTAGGTGATGATCACATCAAGCACCCACAAGCCGTCAGCGGTACTAGCTGGACGTAACGGCTACCCGGGTATTGAACGATAAGAAGATCAGCAAGCAAGACCGCTCCAACTCCTGTAAAAAGCCTGTCGGTAACACTTCCCGTACAGTCCGGTCTCCTCGTCTGATATGTCGCATATCAAGTCTAGGGGTGGTAAACGTCAGACCCCAATAACCGATAAGTCGTGCCGATGTGAGGCTCATAACGGGTCGAGAAACTACTGGTAACACTTACCAGTAAATCTCTGAATCAGCCCTGGCCAGGGACTTCCCTGTTACGGCCAATCGAGCACAGCGCAATATCAACCCCCAATACCGAGAGAGACGAAACCCCTCCTATCGCTCATTGCCTCCATGTGACTCGGGACTGTACCCAAAAACTACCGTTTTGCACGCCCTCATGGATGTGGTAAGGTGGAAATCAAAGCACAGTGGGAATCACACAAGACTCTATGACGATCTCGGGTCTACAGACTAACCTGCACAAGTGTCACCAGAGAACTGCCATCTGACGTAAGGTATAATACCATCTGGGAGTTCTCGGCGAGTCCGTCCAGTATACCCAGTCTCTACTGAGCACCCGTATACTATCTCTGATGTCAAACACCAATGGATATGGGATCATCCATCGCCCATCTCATGGGTCAAGAAGCGTATACACTAGTCTACTCTGGTATATCGATGCCCTGTCTCGATACACCCACGACTAGGGACCTTGAAGGATGTACTTATGGACTACCATGTCCCCACTAGTATGATCCGCATCATAGTCCAGGCAGTCAAGTACATATTCTAAGGGCTTTACCAACATGTAATTATAAGACGGTATAAAGTGACAAGTATACATGTTAAGATAAAGAGCAACCAGATAGCATACTATCATATCGAGCAAGAAAGTCATCTCTATATATGTCCAAGCATCCAATATAATATACATCTGTACAATACTGGCCTCTAGGGCATACATACAACTAACAATCTCCCACTTGCACTAGGGCCAGCTGCTGTAGTATCGCATACCGAGCATCCCGAAGAGTCTCTCAAACTGTATCTGGGGAGTGGCCTTCGTGGGTGGATCCGCTGTGTTGTTCTTCGTGTCAACCCTCCTGACCTCGATCTCCCGGCGATCAACTATCTCCCGGATCAGGTGATACCGCCTCAGAATATGTCTGGATCGCTGATGGGACCTGGGTTCCTTGGCCAAAGCCACCGCTCCATTGTTATCGCAATACAAAGGTATTGGATGCTCAATGGATGGAACCACTCCAAGTTCAGTAATGAATTTCTTGATCCATACAGCCTCTTTTGCAGCATCGTTGGCAGCGATGTATTCAGCCTCTATCGTCGAGTCTGCCACGGTTTCCTGCTTGGAACTCTTCCAGCTAATCGCCCCTCCGTAAAGGGTAAAGACAAATCCCGACTGCGACTTAGAGTCGTCCTTATCACTCTGGAAGCTCGAATCGGTAAAGGACTCCACTTGGAGTTCTCCGTTACCATACACCAAGAGCATCTCTTTAGTCCTTCGTAAGTACTTGAGAATGCTCTTCACTGCTGTCCAGTGACTCTCTCCAGGATCAGCTTGATACCTACTCACTACACTTAGTGAATATGCTACATCGGGTCTGGTACATAGCATCGCATACATGATAGAGCCTACTGCCGAAGCATAGGGTATCCCTTGCATGCGAGCTCTCTCCAAATCAGTCTTGGGAGACATCTCTTTGGAGAGAGTGAGCCCTGAGATCGTGGGTAAAAACCCACGTTTGGACTCTTCCATACTAAACCTCTTTAGTATGGTGTCAATGTACCTGGACTGGGACAATCCCAATATCCTTTTAGATCTATCTCTATAGATCCTGATTCCCAATATGCAGGAGGCATCACCTAGATCTTTCATTGAGAATCTTTGGGATAAGAAGAGCTTGACCGATTGTAGCATAGGAATGTCATTTCCTATCAGGAGTATGTCGTCCACGTACAATACGAGAAAGACAACCTTACTCCCTGCTAACTTCTTGTAGATACAAGGTTCATTTACGTTTTTGACGAAATCAAACTCTTTGATAACGACGTCAAAGCAGATGTTCCAACTCCGCGATGCTTGCTTTAATCCATAAATGGATTTAAGCAGCTTGCACACCTTCCCGCTGCTCCCACTATCTACGAAGCCCTCTGGCTGAGTCATGTACACGCACTCTTCTAAATCACTGTTTAGAAAGGCGGTCTTAACATCCATTTGCCAGATTTCGTAGTCATGATATGCAGCGATGGCAAGCATGATCCGGATGGATTTAAGCATAACCACTGGAAAAAAGGTTTCGTCATAGTCCATACCTGGTCTTTGACGAAAACCCTTTGCAACAAGTCTAGCTTTGAAAGTCTCCACTTTCCCATCTACACCAAGTTTTTTCTTGAAGATCCACTTGCTCCCAATGGGTTTTACCCCTTCAGGAGTATCTTCCAAAGTCCATACTTTGTTGGTGTACATGGATTCCATCTCCGACCGCATTGCATCCAGCCATTTAACTGAGTCTCCACTCGTGATGGTCTGCTCGAAGCTAGTTGGGTCATCATCAACCATGATGCAATACTCGCTTCTACCATCAATGAGAAAACCGTAGTATCTCTCAGGTGGACGAGAAACCCTACCAGATCGGCGGAGAGGCTGGGGTTCGTCGGGTACTACTGAATCCTCTGGTTCTACCAAGTCTTCTGTTATAGTTTGTGTCGCTGGAACCTCTTCCAGTTCTACCTCAATGCCACTAATCTGTTTCATAAGAAAACCTTTTTCTAAGAAAGTGGCATGTCGAGAAACAAACACCTTTTGTTCCTCGGGGTGGTAGAAGATATACCCCTGTGAATTATTGGGATATCTTATAAACTTACATAAGACAGATCTTGCCTCGAGTTTGTCCGGATTTTATCTTTTGACATAGGCCGGACAACCCCATATCTTAATGTAATTAAGATGTGGTCTCTTCCCTTTCCATATCTCATATGGAGTGGTAGGCACAGATTTGGTAGGAACACTATTCAATAGGTCAATGGCTGTCTCAAGCGCATATCCCCAGAAGGAAATAGGTAACTCAGCTGTACTCATCATTGAGCGCACCATATCTAATAGGGGGTGGTTCCTCCGTTCCGATACACCGTTGTGCTGTGGTGTATATGGAGGAGTTAGCTGAGAGAGAATCCCATTCTCTTTTAGGAAGTCCAGGAATTCATTGCTCAAGTATTCACCTCCTCGATCAGATCGAAGGATTTTAATACTTTTCCCGGTTTGATTCTCGACTTCTTGTTTATATTCTCTAAATTTCTCAAAAGCTTCTGATTTGTGTTTCATCAGGAACACATATCCGAATCTAGAGAGATCGTCAGTGAATGTAATGAAGTACGAAGAACTATCCCTGGCATGTATAGACATGGGACCGCATACATCACTATGTATCAGTCCCAAGAGTTCGGTAACTCTTTCTCCGTGTCCTGTAAACGGAGTTTTGGTCATCTTGCCTTTGAGACATGACTGGCAAGTGTCATAAGATGAAAATTCGAACGGTTTCAAGTATCCATCCTTATGCAACTTAGCTACCCGTGTCGCATTTATATGACCGAGTCTACAATGCCACAAGAAGGATTCGTTCAGTTCTGAACTCTTCCTCTTGTGTGTGTTTGTTATGCTCAGAACTGTTGATTGATTTAGAACATAAATTCCATTGCACAACGTGCCTGATCCAACCAACTTTTGGTTAAGGAAAATGTTCATAACATTATCCTGTAATACAAAATTATATCCCTCTTTACTTTGTAAAGAAACCGATATAATGTTGCATATCAGGTTCGGCATGTAATAGCATTCGTTCAGAACCAATGTATTACCAGTTGGCAATACAAGGTGATATTCCCCGACGGTTTTAGCTGCAACAATTGCACCATTTCCAACCCTTATGTCTTTATCACCTTCTCCAAGTTCTCTACCTTTTCTAAGCCCATGTAACTGATTACATATATGGGATCCTGACCCGGTATCTAATACCCAGGACGTAGAGCAAATGGAGAAACAGTTCTCCGTAACGAACACACCCGAAGAAAATGCATCAATATGTACTTTCTTCACACGGGTGGCATGGGAATCCTGGTATTCCCCTATATCCTGTTCAGTCCTATAACTCTTATAAGAAAGAACGGAACCAACGTTCCCCAGCAAAGTTGTTCCCCTCCGAATGGCGGCCGAGACGACGTGAGGACGTCTAGGCGTGAAATTCGGTGCAGATGCTATATGGTTTTATCCGTCCACCTCTCCGAAGATGCCAAGTTGATTTATGGCACCGTATATCGGAGGTTTAGACGGATGCTGCCGATGTAGCAGACTTCGTCAGATTCCCCCTCGCTAGAGAGGTTTTTGATTGTGGGGATGCTCTTCCCTGCAGGCGCAAGCCCCTGCAGTTAATTACGCTACCGCATCGCGGTAACAACTTTCTCCTTCTCCAGAATTTCACTTCGTGTCGTGGGTGTTTGTTTTGTTTGTAGTTTCCCGTGGATTGTATACGGAGACTGAGTAATGTCGTCGCCCGTAGGACGTGGATTAGTCCAAATCCGTATTTACTTAGACTTGGGTTTAGTGTTTTTAGTTTAAGGATACGTTAGCCGTATTGCGGCTAAGATCAACTTAAACGTTCGTTAAGGATACGTTAGTCCAGTTTGAGACTAAGATCAACTTAACGTCGTGATCCATTTAATATATGGCCGTCAGGACTCGTCACCTCTCTGACGTCGTTGAAGAATTACAACGATAGGTGTCAGAGGAGTTCAGAGATGTACCCTTGAACCAAAATTGATTTGGAGTTTTATAGTCCATTTGAATGTTTAAGGATACGTTAGCCGTATTTGGGGCTAAGATCAACTTAAACGGGACCGTTTAGATCCAGCAAAAGAGCGTTAGGAGGCTCTATTGTTCCAGTTTAGGGACGTGGTGGTCCATGTTCCAGTTTAGGGACGTGGTGGTCCATCGCCAGTTTAAGGACGTGGTGGTCCATCATTAGTTTAAGGACGTTTCGGTCCATCATTAGTTTAAGGACATTTCGGTCCATCATTAGTTTAAGGACATTTCGGTCCATCGTTCCCATTTTGGGATGAATATTAGTTTAAGGACGTTTCGGTCCGATATTAGTTTAAGGACGTTTCGGTCCATGAGTTTAAGGACCCCGCAGTCCATATTCATATGTGGTCGTTGGGACCCGTCGCCTCTCTGACGTCGTTGAAGGATTACAACGAGAAGTGTCAGAGGAGTTCAGAGATGTACCCTCAAACCGGAGGTAAATTGATTTAAGAGAGCAATCTTGCTCAGTCAATTTAATTTGAGGACTTACGGCCAAAATTGGGCTAAGTCCAGTTGAAAATGTTCAACATTTTATTTGCTTTTGCATTGTATTTTTATTTGGGCTCTACCCATAAAAGATGCAGAGCATCAAGTTGTTTTGGGCTCTGCCCATTTATAAATGATGCAAAGCATCTACTTTGTTTGGGCTCTGCCCCTTTTAAAATGCATAGCATTTTTATTATTTTGTTTGGGCTCTGCCCATTTATAAATGATGCAGAGCATCAATTTAATTAGGCATGCTTGGTCATTTTGATTTGGGCCTGGCTCTTTAAGAAATGTCTTGCATTTATCAGGCGCTTTGCGCCAATCAGAGAGCGCAAGCGCTTGTAGTGTTGACACGTGTCGCGCAAGCGCAGTGCGCTGTGCTTGTGCTGCTGACACGTGGCACGCTCTGGTGGGTTGCGCCAATTACAGAGAGTAAAGCTCTATCTCAAAACGCATAGCGCAAGTAGTTCAGATGCTAACACGTGGCGCTCTCCCAAGAGCGCAACAGCGCAATTTGCAAGTGCAAGGCACTATAAATTTGAGAATCTTTTAGATTCAAGAACCAAAGGTTCATAACAGAAGTGCAAAGCACTGTTTACTTTCTTGATCTAATTTAGATCAAAGAAAACAAGTTTCTCTTGTTTTTCTTATCTCAGAGAACCGAAGGTTCATAAAAAAGTGCAAAGCACTGTTTTTATTTTGTTTTTTATTGAAGATCATTGATCTTGTTTTTAGATCCATGATCTGTTCATAAGAGAATTTTCTCTTTTTCTAAAGGGCTTTTTACCTTTTTTGTTCTTGAGGATTTCTCTCCAATTCTTCAGAGCTCTCTCTGTTTAATTTCTCACAAAATGTTGATATCCCTTTGAATTGAGGTCTAGGGTCCTTTTTATAGTGCCCATAAATTAGTTAAATTTGTTAAAGAGATTTTTCTCTGAGTGATTTGGGGAATTTTCCCCACCGTTGGATCTTTGATCCAAGGGCTTCTGTTTTACAGAAGAAAATCTTCTTGTTTTAACAAGAACAGAAAGATTTCTTTAAAGTCTTAATTCTGTTTGGCGCAAATGCCCCAGCGCGTGATACGTGTCACGCAGCACACAGCGTAGCGCAACTGCGCTAGCGCATCTGCGCTGACACGTGTCACGCAGCGCAACTGTGCTAATGCATCTGCGCTGACACGTGTCGCGCAGCTCAAAGCGCAGCCCAGCTGCGCTAGCGCATCTGCGCTGACACGTGTCGCGCAGCGCAGTGCTTGCGCAACTGAAGCGTTGCTTCCTTTAATTTTACTTAAAATAGAGCTTTGCTCAGATTGGGCGTTCCTTCTTGGACGCTGCGCTGATGCATCTGCGCCTGACACGTGGCACGTTGCGCGCAGCGCAAAGGATCTGAAGCGTTGCTTCATTTATTAAAGTTTAAATTTTCAAAGAAAATCTTTGCTCTGATTGGGGGAAACAAATGCCCCCCCCACTGTTGCGCTTACGTGGCCCCAAACGTGAGCGCAACGGTGGCGGAATTCCAACCGTTACGACAACTTTGGAAGTTGAAAGGGCACTGGATGCCTATAAATAGGACCTTTGGTCCTGTATAGATGATTATCATCTTTAAAATTCTTATTTTCAGAAACTTCAGAGCTTTGCTCTTGCCTTCAAGAACTCTCAGAGTTAGATTTTCTTTAAGAGAAACTATTTAAGTAAGAATTAATCTTAAATTAAATCAATTTTAATTAATAGAGCTTTACTCTCATAGATCTTTGATCTAAAGAAAATCCTCTTAGGGTTTCACCAAACAGAGCCTTGCTCTCAGGAACCTGTTTTAGGGTTTCTCAACTCATGAACAGAATCTTGCATCTTTGTCAAAACATAAATCTCTTTGATCTAAAAATGAGATGAACTCTTAAGAGTTTGAGTATGGATAATGAAAATTAAAAATGGAGTTTTGTATTTAAAGGATTATATCATCTTTTAATAATAATGATCTCAGAGTTCTTGGGGGACTTCTTCAAATTTCCATTATTATGGAATTTGATAGGCGTCACCCCTATTCGTAGAGCATTTCTCTCGAGGAGTTTAACTCTCTGTGCTCATTTTTTTAACAAGAATTCGCCTAATCAGTCAGTCTGCTAATTTTGTTGATCTTCTCTCACAGGAACAATGGACGCCCATATGTATGCTCTTAACGAGATCATCTCTTACGGGGATATCCGCAGACTTGGCCGCTCTCAAAATCGAGAGTTCACAAACGCGGAGTGTGCTGAAATCATGAGCCGCTTCGACGCATACAACGGTCCCCTGCTCCCCCGGCGTTCCTCCCTTCTTAAGCTTACCGTGGGAGCCATCTGGGAAGCGCTTCCCTTGTTCTGTTCCGGTGTGCCGCTTAGGGCGCTGGATGCCGCTGAGGATAAGGTGCACTCGGTGTACCTGTTGAACTTTATCTCAAAGAGACGGTGAAACAGTCTTATCGATCTCTTGCACGAGGTCTTTCAACAGTCTGCCATACTCGCTGCTTATCGGAGGGTGGAAGACATCAGGGGGGACCCTGACGCTTGTGCCCGCGAAAGAAAGCACACTAGGATGGTCCGCGAGGCTTGGAAAGTCATAGATAGGGTCGCTTTCGAGTTCCTCAATCCATGTCCTGGGTTCGAGGTTATTCCCTTGTAATAATGTTTTTCGTTTATTGCTTTTATGATTGTAAGAACTTCTGGCAATATTAATGGAGATTTTTGTTTTTCCTAGCCTGTCTTATCTTTTGTTCTGAGTCTTTTGCTTATGCATGACTGAATGTGTCTCGAACGCTTGATCAAATGTAAATCGGATGCTCTTTCTGTTGCTTTCTTCCTTCTCTTACTATCAACATGCTGTCTTGATAAACATAATTGGCAGATAACTTAACTCCTCCGAGAGATAGCGATGGCTTAGGCCGCAGGTTCAGATCTGCTGCCTAAGACTTTTCAACTCTATGAGCCGTGAGGGTCTCATAGAGATTTTTCTTCCTACGGATCGAGAGGATCTCGTAGGTTGGTTTTCTCCTTAGGAATCATGAGGATTCCTAAGTGTGTTTTCTCTTGTAAGTCGTAAGGATCCTATAAGAGAATTTTTCCCTCTTACGAGTCGAGAGGACCCGTAAGCGGTTGTTTCCCTCCTTATCGAAACTCGACTTTGGAGAGTGAGACCCGTGAATAGTATGCAAGAAACCATTTTAGATCGAGTTGCAGGGTCCCATTGTTCAGGAAGCAAGTTTTTTTAATCCCTGTTGCCTGAGGCTTCATCTTGCAAGTTGAGACGAATCGGGAATTTTCCCGCGGAGACACTGGTTTCTCTGCGAGCCGACGCGAATCAGGAGGCTCTCGTCAAGGATCGTTTGCTTCCGTGAGTTGAGGTTTTTGCCAAGGATTATTTGTTTCCCTAGAGCCAAGGATTATTTGTTTCCTTGGTGCTGAAACGAGTCGAGAATTTCCCATGGAGGCACTGGTTGCTCTGCGAGTCGACGCGGATCAGGAGGCTCTCGTCAAGGATTGTTTGTTTCCCTGAGTTGAGGTATTTGCTAGGGATTATTTGTTTCCCTAAGGTTGAAACGAGTCGAGAATTTCCCACGGAGGCACTGGTTGCTCTGCGAGTCGACACGGATCAGGAGGCTCTCGTCAAGAATTGTTTGTTTCCTTGAGTTGAGGTATTTGCTAAGGATTATTTGTTTCCCTAGCGCCAGGGATTATTTGTTTCCTTGGTGTTGAAACGAGTCGAGAATTTTCCACGGAGATACTGGTTGCTCTCCGAGTCGACGCGCATCAGGAGTCTCTCGTCAAGGATCGTTTGTTTCCCTGAGTTGAGGTATTTGCTAGGGATTATTTGTTTCCCTAGGGTTGAAACGAGTCGAGAATTTCCCACGGAGGCACTGGTTGCTCTGCGAGTCGACGCGGATCAGGAGGCTCTCGTCAAGGATTGTTTGCTACCCTGAGTTGAGGTATTTGCTAAGGATTATTTGTTTCCCTAGCGCCAAGGATTATTTGTTTCCTTGGTGTTGAAACGAGTCGAGAATTTCCCACGGAGATACTGGTTGCTTTGCGAGTCGACGCGCATCAGGAGGCTCTCGTCAAGGATTGTTTGTTTCCCTGAGTTGAGGTGTTTGCTAAGGATTATTTGTTTCCCTAGCGCCAAGGATTATTTGTTTCCCTGGAGTTGAAACGAGTCGAGAATTTCCCACGGAGGCACTGGTTGCTCTGTGAGTCGACGCGGATCAGGAGGCTCTCGTCAAGGATCGTTTGTTTCCCTGAGTTGAGGTTTTTGCTAAGAATTATTTGTTTCCCTAGAGCCAAGGATTATTTGTTTTCTTGGTGTTGAAACGAGTCGAGAATTTCCCACGGAGGCACTGGTTGCTCTGCAAGTCGACGCGGATCAGGAGGCTCTCGTCAAGGATTGTTTGTTTCCCTGAGTTGAGGCATTTTGCTGAAGACATTGGTTTCTTCAGAGTTGGGATGAACCGTCGAAATTTGGCTTCGTTTTCTGGCGGATCCTGTGGGGAAAGTATGGTTCCCTCTTTGTTTGTATACAGGGATCGACGTGATCTCAACTATAGGGCCAAAGTTTTATCATCATTTTTTTATTTTATTTCTGCGATCCTCTATCATTTCAGCTTTTATATCGCGAAGGTCGCGATTGCCCAATCATTTCGGCTATTTTTCGCGGTGCCCAATCATTTCGGCAATTTATTTTATTTTTACTCACTGCTTTTTATTGCGAGTTGCCCAATCATTCCGGCTATTTTTTTTATTTTTACTCGCTGCTTTTTATTGCGAGTTGCCCAATCATTTCGGCTATTTTGCATGCATACATTTTTACTTGCTGCTTTTTATTACAAGTTGCCCCATCATTTCGGCTATTTCATATGCATGTGCGGCCTACTGGCTTTTCGCCGGAAACCTGAAGTTAGACACCGATTTCAGCATCAGCACCGCTACAACTGGGATATTGCCAGGAGCGAATCATCATCTGCCTCTGTCGACGTCGAACAAGGGTGGTTTAGCGAACAGGGTTAAGGTCCTGTCGACTAAGGCTTTTGACTTCATGAGCCGTAAGGGTCTCACAAAGGTATTTCTCCCTACAAGTCGTGAGGATCTTGTAGGTGTGTTTTCTTCTTAAGAATCTGTAACCCTTCGAAAATCGTTTAGGCAGTTTTTCGGTAATCGGCAAATTTTTCGGCTTTTTCCGTAAAAAGTCAAAATAGGTATTTTTCATTGTAGACCTAATTATACAAAATTTAGATAAGATATTACAATAATTTTGTCACTAAAATGTCACTTATAATTTTCTTGTTAAATAAAAAAAAATTCGTAATTAATTATTTTTATTATTATTTTAAGCTTTTTAAAATACATTAAATTAGTGATAAATACAAATTTAATTAGGTAAATTTCATAATTAGGAATCTTTATAAGCTAAAATATGGTGTTAATAAAATTGTATCATGACTTGCAACATTTTAGTTTTATGGTGTGAAAATTATGAAAAAAATGATGTAAAAAGGGGTTTTTTTTGTAAAAAGTTGATGTGAAATGCTTTAAATGAGATGTGAGGGATCTTTTTGACCTAGAAACTTCTCCAAAAACCCCCACACCCTCCTCCTCTTCACCTCTGGCCGAAAATAGCAGCAGCTCCTCCTCTTTTCACCTCAATTCTTGCTTCAAAAATCATGAAAAATCCATAAAAATTCACCATTTTCTTCTCCAATTCAATGCTAAACCCTAATCCACTCTCTCCTCAACCAAATTTAGTTCAAAACTAGAAGAAAGGAGGCTTCTTTGGTGGCTTGATCATGCTAGGGTTCCATTTGTGAGGTGAAATTCTAAACTAGTTTGTTAACTTGTAGTTTATGTGTGCTAAAATTCAATTTTGAAGTATTAATTTAGTTGTAAATTCTTGTTCATGAAAATCAAGAATGGGATTTGGTGTTGAACTAGGGTTTGAAGCATGGTTGTTAGAGTTAAGTTAGGGCTTTAGTTACCTATTTGATTAGAGTGGTTAATTGCGGAGGGTTACGCTCGCTAAGTCGTTAAATTGCGACGTTTGCATCGAATCGGTTTGAAATTTGCTTACTAGATTTTTACAAAAATTAGAATGCGATCAAATTGTGTTATGTTAGCGATATAATTAGCTTCGTATAGGACTATTAGAGTGCGCGAACACGGGGTTTCGTCTAGTCGGGTTTTAGTTTTGTCGATTTCCCCGAAATGACGATTCTAGTTAACGATTAGCGATTTTCGTGCGTTTTCCCGCGCACCGAGTGTATGTTATGTTTAATTCGAGAGCGTCGATAATTGTATATTGTGACTTGCATCATTTTAGGTTTTGTAATCTTATGCTTGGTGTTGTGCAAATATAGGATCGGTCGGGGAAACATCGGACACGGCACGTAAAGGCAAGGCGGTGGTCGGATCGGGTTAGCGGGGATTTCAGGTGAGTAGATGTATTCATCTATGGGGGAATCGTCTGAATGGCGCGAGGCGCCCCCCTAGTTAGGATTACCCTACTTTATGCAAGATTTATATTGTTAGCTAGCTTATCCCTGCATTGACATTGCATACCCTTATAGCGAACAGTATATTAGATTGCATGGACATTCATCCATACTTATGCGATATCGCTTTGTAGGACACGAACACCATTACCATTGGCATCTGTTGCATGCGCACTATTCATGTGACACACACGCCTTTGGTAATTGCCATGCCACGTGCACTATAGAACATGTTTAACTTAATAACGCCATTTGCATTCATACATGATATATGGAATTGCATAGCATGCATATACCTCGAATTACCATCATATCTACATAGATTTCTAGCCAAAACTCACATCATATACATTGATATCATAGACATTTATCGTATATAATATGTGAACATTATGATTTTCTTGTGGATTTCAGTATTGCTGCGATTTCTGGATTTTTGGGGAAAACCGCAAGAATTTAACAAAAGCTTATATTCATCATTTTTAAAACAAAGTTGCGGTTTTCTCGTGATGTATGTGTCGTCCACCATGAATTTTCATGGTTTCTGTTGGATTTCGAGACCCGATTCGAGGAGTGGATGAACCGTCTCGGGTACATGGTGGGCTCGGTATGGTACCCCGGGGCAAGAAGAACGAGATGTAGACGATGAGCCTGGCAGGGGAAGACTACCTACCGGTGATGTCTGGCGCGGCGGATATCCGGAGGATACCGACCGTTGTCGTGAGATTGGATGATATGGGCCGATCCGGACTGACGGAGCCCGATATTGAGACAGATATGATTCCTATTTGGTGTCGATGCTTGACACGGGTTTTCAGATGATTTCTTGATGGTACTTAGCTATTATACAGATATTCATTTTCTAAAAGTTAAGAACGCAGTACCCTTAGCATTTAAAACACTTAAAGAGTTAGAAATGACATTGCATACATGTGCATGCATACTAGAGCTATTATATCACATATGGACATGCATGTTGTGGTGCATTGCGTGCATTCTTACGATTGCCTTATTAGATGTTATATTTACTCACGAGCTGGCAACTCACCCCCGTTGTACCACAGTGTCTTGCAGGTCGGACTCATCAGTCTTGTAGCGGCGGCTATCATATCATCAGCTCCTTTTGCTCAGACTCGCGACATCGCCCGTAGGTGGGTTGCGAGCACACTTTATTTCTTTTGCTTTGTCATTGTATCTAGTATTCTCCATCTACCACTTTATATTGTATATGTGACCTAGTGGTGAGACTGAGAGATTTGTATATTTGTGGTTTCTTTTAGGTCGAGCTCACTTGAGCCGGCGTTTTGTATTCTGATATTTTGCGTTTCTTTTATGCTCTTTTCTTGATATTGCTATTATATTGCATGTGGTTGTGATCCGCCTTGGGTGAAGAGCTAGCTCCCGCTTGGGGATGCCATTTTTATGATTACAGGTTTATTATCTTGTTGTACCCATTTTGGGGTGGATAGAAAATACAGGGGAGACTCTGCCGAAATTTTCGGAAATTTTTGATGTTTTAAAAAGGGATTCTATGCAACTTAAATGATTTTTAAAAACCATTTTTCATTAAAGGTTTTCCTTCACTCTCTTTTGATTTTGGTTTAGATTCTTCTGGGCTTTGGCTGACTTAGGTTACGGTACGCCTTTAGACGTCTCGTAATCTAAGTGCCAGTCGCGTTCCGTACTTTCGGGTCGTGACAAAGTTGGTATCAGAGTGTAGGTTTTACCTTTCTGAGTGTAGGATGACCTTGGTAGATGGAGTAGGTGACTTAAGCAGAGTGGCGTAGCGTGGGTATGATCCGCGGCATAGTTACGATACGGTACTCCGCCTAAGTGACCTTAGGACATAATTGCTTGTATTTCCTTTCTTGATTCCTTGCATTCTTTGATTCAATTACAATGTCCTTATCAGTCCTGTTTCTTATTCCATCTTCGATGCCGCCAAAGACTACGAGAGCTCAGCGGGCTGCCGCTAGGGATGAGATTCGGGCGGGCCCGTCTGAGGCGAGGATCGAGCGGGATGATACACCTACCCCTCAGGGTCATACTGATCCGCCTTATCCAGATCGTATTGCCAGACTAGAGGCCGGCATGCAAGAGTTGCGGCAAATGATGGGATCTTTAGTTGAGTCCAGCCAGGCACAGAGATCCGAGGACGTTCCTTCCACCGCACAGACTACGATCGTACCTGCTGCACAGATGGTCACTCCTGCTGCTACTACGGAGACTATCCCTGTTTCACTACAGGAGTTCATAAGATTGAGACCTCCATCTTTTACCGGTACAGATGCGACAGAGGACCCACAGGCATTTCTTGATAGGATGGCTCGGATTTGCCGTTCGTTGAGGTGTTCTGATGATAGATTGGTGGAGTTTGCGAGTTTTCGTCTGGAGGGTCTTGCCCAGACATGGTACGATTCAGTAGAGAGAGGCCGAGCTGCAGGTCTGCCTTCTATGACCTGGGATGAGTTTACATCTGCATTTCTTGCCCGTTTTCTTCCGGAGAGTGTCCGAGATGCTCGAGCCCGTAGTTTTGAGTCTTTGCGCAAGACTCCTGGGATGACAGTGTCGGAGTATGATATACAGTTTACCCAGTTGTCTCGATATGCTCCGTACCTGGTCGACACAGAAGAGAAAAGAATAAAGAGGTTTGTACGAGGGCTTGATACACAGCTATTCCTTGCCATCGGCACCCAGCGCTTTGATACATACGCTGCCGCGATGGATGCAGCCTTACTTTTGGAGGAGCGTATTTCTGAGACTCCGGTCGTTTCTGGGATGAAGAGGATCCGTACTGATACGCCAGCTCAGCGGCAGATGGGCAGACACCGCGATAGATTATTTCCGGGAGATGGTGGAGGCAGAGGATTGAGACGAGGTCAGTTATTTGGTTCATATCCACAGACCCAGCAGTCGTCTCCAGGATGTTTTCGGTGCGGGAGTCAGTACCACCGTGTCAGAGACTGTACCATGGGACGTCCGGGCGCGGTGACAGTCCCGCATATGACCTTACCACCCTCACCACCTTCTCAGAGAGCTTTACTTCCTACTCCTGATGATGCTTCACGCCAGCCAGATGCTTCTAGGGGCCGTGGGCGTGGCGGTCCGGTTCAGAGAGGACGAGGCGACAGAGGCAGAGGCAGAGGCAGAGGTAGAGGCAGAGGACAACCAGCTATTAGTGGTGGAAATGCCCGAGTGTTCGCGTTGACTCCTCAGGATGCACAGGCATCCAATGCCGTCGTGACAGGTACTCTGCCAGTATGTTCTTTTGATGCACGGGTATTATTTGATCCAGGCTCCACACATTCCTATGTATCCACGTACTTTGCACCGAGGTTGGGCCGAGAGTCTTCTCCGTTAGATCAGCCACTTGTCGTTATTACCCCGGTAGGCGAGTCTTTTGTTGCCCGTTTTGTGTACCGATCGTGTTCCGTTCGTATCGGGGAGAGAGATTCTTCGGTAGATTTGATTCTCCTCGATATGCTAGACTTTGACTTTCTTCTTGGTATGGACTGGCTAGCCACCTGTTATGCATCCGTGGACTGCCGTGAAAAGGCAGTCAGATTCAGTTTTCCTGGTGAGCCGGTTCTTGTTATTCAGGGAGATCGTAGCGCTACCCTTCCCAGCTTGATTTCTTCTCTTCGCGCTGGTCAGCTCTTAAGGAAAGGGTGTCAGGGATTCTTAGCTTATGTTTGTGATACTAGCTCCACAGAGGTTCCGTTGGACCAGGTCCCTGTTGTGAGAGAGTTTCCTGATGTTTTCCCTGACGAGCTGCCTGGTCTGCCACCAGAGCGCGAGATTGAGTTCTGTATTGACTTGATCCCCGGCACGGGGCCTATCTCTATACCGCCTTATCGGATGGCCCCGGCGGAGCTGAGAGAGCTAAAGGATCAGTTACAGGACTTGCTGGACAAAGGGCTTATCCGACCGAGTGTGTCACCTTGGGGTGCTCCCGTCTTGTTTGTTAAGAAGAAGGACGGAAGTATGCGTTTATGCATTGATTATCGTCAGCTGAACCGGGTTACTGTGCGGAACAGGTATCCCCTACCCCGCATTGATGACTTATTTGATCAGCTCCAGGTTGCAGGGTTTTTCTCGAAGGTTGATTTACGGTCAGGTTATCACCAGTTGCGGGTTCGGAAGGAGGATATTCCGAAGACCGCTTTCCGTACTCGTTATGGTCATTATGAGTTCTTGGTGATGTCGTTCGGGCTCACCAATGCCCCGGCATCATTTATGGATTTGATGAACCGTGTATTCAGGCCGTATCTCGATCAGTTCATTATTGTGTTCATTGACGACATCTTGGTTTATTCTCGGAGCCGGGAGGAGCATGATGTCACGACCCGAAAGTACGGAACGCGACTGGCACTTAGATTACGAGACGTCTAAAGGCGTACCGTAACCTAAGTCAGCCAAAGCCCAGAAGAATCTAAACCAAAATCAAAAGAGAGTGAAGGAAAACCTTTAATGAAACGGTTTTTAAAATCATTTAAGTTGCATAGAATCCCTTTTTAAAAACATCATAAATTTCTGAAAATTTCGGCAGAGTCTCCCCTGTATTTTCTATCCCCCAAAATGGGTACAACAAGATAATAAACCTGTAATCATAAAATGGCATCCCCAAGCGGGAGCTAGCTCTTCGCCCAAGGCGGATCACAACCACATGCAATATAATAGCAATATCAAGAAAAGAGCATGAAAGAAACGCAAAATATCCGAAAACACAACGCCGGCTCAAATGAGCTCGACCCAAAAGAACCACAAATATACAAATCTCTCAGTCTCATCACTAGGTCGCATATACAATATAAAGTGGTAGATGGAGAATACTAGATACAATGATAAAGCAAAAGAAATAAAGTATGCTCGCAACCCACCTACGAGCGATGTCGCGAGTCTGAGCAAAAGGAACTGATGATAAGATAGCCCGCCGCTACAAGACTGACGGGTCCGACCTGCAAGACACTGTGGCATAACGGGGGTGAGTTGCCAGCTCGTGAGTAAATATAACATCTAATAAGGCAATCATAAGAATGCACGCAATGCACCACAACATGCATGTCCATATGTGCTATAATAGCTCTAGTATGCATGCACAGGTACGCAATGTCATTAATAAGTCTTTAAGTGTTTTAAATGCTAAGGGTATTGAATTCTTAACTTTAGAACATGAATATCTGTATAATAGCTCTGATACCAACTTTGTCACGACGGCATTGGATGCCTGTGCATCCTGAGGAGTCAACGCGAACACTCGGGCCAGTCCACCACTAATAGCTGGCTGTGCTCTGCCTCTACCTCGGCCTCTGCCTCTGCCTCTGTCGCCTCGTCCTCTCGGAACTGGACCGCCACGCCCACGGCCTCTAGAAGCATCTGACTGACGTGGAGCATCATCAGGAGTAGGAAGTAAAGCTCTCTGAGAAGGTGGTGAGGGTGGTAAGGTCACATGCGGGATTGTCGCCGCGCCCTGACGTCCCATGGTACAGTCTCTGACACGGTGGTACTGACTCCCACACCGAAAACATCCTGGAGACGACTGCTGGGTCTGTGGATATGAACCAAATAACTGACCTCGTCTCAATCCTCTGCCTCCACCATCTCCCGGAAATAATCTATCGCGGTGTCTGCCCATCTGCCGCTGAGCTGGCGTATCAGTACGGATCCTCTTCGGCCCAGAAACGACCGGAGTCTCAGAAATACGCTCCTCCAAAAGTAAGGCTGCATCCATCGCGGCTGCGTATGTATCAAAGTGCTGGGTGCCGATGGCAAGGAATAGCTGTGTATCAAGCCCTCGTACAAACCTCTTTATTCTCTTCTCTTCTGTGTCGACTAGGTACGGAGCATATCGAGACAACTGGGTAAACTGTATATCATACTCCGACACTGTCATCCCAGGAGTCTTGCGCAAAGACTCAAAACTACGGGCTCGAGCATCTCGGACACTCTCCGGAAGAAAACGGGCAAGAAATGCAGATGTAAACTCATCCCAGGTCATAGAAGGCAGACCTGCAGCTCGGCCTCTCTCTACTGAGTCGTACCATGTCTGGGCAAGACCCTCCAGACGAAAACTCGCAAACTCCACCAATCTATCATCAGAACACCTCAACGAATGGCAAATCCGAGCCATCCTATCAAGAAATGCCTGTGGGTCCTCTGTCGCATTTGTACCGGTAAAAGCTGGAGGTCTCAATCTCATGAACTCCTGTAGTGAAACAGGGATAGTCTCCGTAGTAGCAGCAGGAGTGACCATCTGTGCAGCAGGTACGATCATGGTCTGTGCGGTGGAAGGAACGTCCTCGGATCTCTGTGCCCGGCTGGACTCAACTAAAGATCCCATCATCTGCCGCAACTCTTGCATGCAGGCCTCTAATATGGCAATACGGTCAGGATAAGGCGGATCAGTATGACCCTGAGGGGTAGGTGTATCATCCCGCTCGATCCTCGCCTCAGACGGGCCCGCCCGAATCTCATCCCTAGCGGCAGCCCGCTGAGCTCTCGTAGTCTTTGGCGGCATCGAAGCTGGAATAAGAAAGAGGACTGATAAGGACATTGCAATTGAATCAAGGAATGCAAGGAATCAAGAAAGGAAATACAAGCAATTATGTCCTAAGGTCACTTAGGCGGAGTACCGTATCGTAAGTATGCCGCGGATCATACCCACGCTACGCCACTCTGCTTAAGTCACCTACTCCATCTACCAAGGTCGTCCTACACTCAGAAAGGTAAAACCTACGCTCTGATACCAACTTTGTCACGACCCGAAAGTACGGAACGCGACTGGCACTTAGATTACGAGACGTCTAAAGGCGTACCGTAACCTAAGTCAGCCAAAGCCCAGAAGAATCTAAACCAAAATCAAAAGAGAGTGAAGGAAAACCTTTAATGAAACGGTTTTTAAAATCATTTAAGTTGCATAGAATCCCTTTTTAAAAACATCATAAATTTCTGAAAATTTCGGCAGAGTCTCCCCTGTATTTTCCATCCCCCAAAATGGGTACAACAAGATAATAAACCTGTAATCATAAAATGGCATCCCCAAGCGGGAGCTAGCTCTTCGCCCAAGGCGGATCACAACCACATGCAATATAATAGCAATATCAAGAAAAGAGCATGAAAGAAACGCAAAATATCCGAAAACACAACGCCGGCTCAAATGAGCTCGACCCAAAAGAACCACAAATATACAAATCTCTCAGTCTCATCACTAGGTCGCATATACAATATAAAGTGGTAGATGGAGAATACTAGATACAATGATAAAGCAAAAGAAATAAAGTATGCTCGCAACCCACCTACGGGCGATGTCGCGAGTCTGAGCAAAAGGAACTGATGATAAGATAGCCCGCCGCTACAAGACTGACGGGTCCGACCTGCAAGACACTGTGGCACAACGGGGGTGAGTTGCCAGCTCGTGAGTAAATATAACATCTAATAAGGCAATCGTAAGAATGCACGCAATGCACCACAACATGCATGTCCATATGTGCTATAATAGCTCTAGTATGCATGCACAGGTATGCAATGTCATTAATAAGTCTTTAAGTGTTTTAAATGCTAAGGGTATTGAATTCTTAACTTTAGAACATGAATATCTGTATAATAGCTAAATACCATCAAGAAATCATCTGAAAACCCGTGTCAAGCATCGACACCAAATAGGAATCATATATGTCTCAATATCGGGCTCCGTCAGTCCGGATCGGCCCATATCATAAATCTCACGACAACGGTCGGTATCCTCCGGATATCCGCCGCGCCAGACATCACCGGTAGGTAGTCTTCCCCTGCCAGGCTCATCGTCTACAACTCGATCTTCTTGCCCCGGGGTACCATACCGGGCCCACCATGTACCCGAGACGGTTCATCCACTCCTCGAATCGGGTCTCGAAATCCAACAGAAAACATGAAAACTCATGGTGGACGACACATACGTCACGAGAAAACCGCAACTTTGTTTTTTAAAAATGATAAATATAAGCTTTTGTCAAATTCTTGCGGATTTCCCCAAAAATCCAGAAATCGCAGCAAAACTGAAATCCTCAAGAAAATCATAATGTCCACATGTTATATATATGATAAATGTCTATGATATCAATGTATATGATGTGAGTTTTGGCTAGAAATCTATGTTAGATATGATGGTAATGCGAGGTATATGCATGCTATGCAATTCCATATATCATGTATGAATGCAAATGGCATTATTAAGTTAAACCGGTTCTATAGTGCACGTGGCATGGCAATTACCAAAGGCGTGTGTGTCACATGAATAGTGCGCGTGCAACAGATGCCAATGGTAATGGTGTCCGTGTCCTACAAAGCGATATCGCATAAGTATGGATGAATGTCCATGCAATCTAATATACTGTTCGCTATAATGGTATGCAATGTCAATGCAGGGATAAGCTAGCTAACAATATAAATCTTGCATAAAGTAAGGTAATCCTAACTAGGGGGGCGCCTCGCGCCATTCAGACGATTCCCCCATAGATGAATACATCTACTCACCTGAAATCTTCGCTAATCCGATCCGGCCACCGCCTTGCCTTTACGTGCCGTGTCCGATATTTCCCCGACCGATCCTATATTTGCACAACATCAAGCATAAGATTACAAAACCTAAAACGATGCAAGTCACAATATACAATTATCAACGCTCTTGAATTAAACATAGCATGCACTCGGTGCGCGGGAAAACGCACGAAAATCGCTAATCGTTAACTAAAAAATTATAAGTGACATTTTAGTGATAAAATTATAGTAATATCTTATCTAAATTTTGTATAATTAGGTCTACAATGAAAAATACCTATTTTGACTTTTTACGGAAAAAGCCGAAAAATTAGCCGATTACCGAAAAACTGCCTAAACGATTTTCGAAGGGTTACACATGAGCAGCACTTACGTATCACCTTGCAGACTTTGAGGGAGCATCAGCTGTTCGCCAAATTCTCCAAGTGCGCATTCTGGTTAGACAGTGTCGACTTCTTGGGTCATGTGGTGACGAGAGATGGTATTTGTGTGGACCCGAAGAAGATCGAGGCAGTTCGGCGTTGGCCTAGACCAGTATCAGTTACAGAGGTTCGCAGCTTTCTAGGTCTGGCCAGCTATTATCGGCGTTTTGTCCAGGATTTCTCCCGCATTGCTGCACCTTTGACCGGGTTGACCCGGAAGGGGGTTCTTTTTGATTGGACCTAGGCATGTGAGGATAGTTTCCAGCAATTGAAGACTCGTCTGACTACTGCACCAGTGTTAGCTTTGCCTTCAGGATCAGGCGGGTTCGTGGTATATTGTGATGCTTCTAGAGTGGGGCTGGGATGTGTATTGATGCAGCACGACAGAGTTATCGCGTATGCTTCTCGACAGCTGAGGAAACACGAACAGAACTACCCCACCCATGATTTAGAGATGGTTGCGTGGTATTTGCACTTAAGATCTGGAGACATTACCTCTACGGTGAGTCGTGCCAGATATTCACCGACCACAAGAGTTTGAAGTATATTTTCCAGCAGCGAGATCTGAATCTGAGACAGCGCCGATGGATGGAGTTAGTGAAGGATTATGACTGCGAGATTTTATACCATCCAGGCAAGGCGAATGTGGTGGCAGATGCTTTGAGTAGGAGGCCCGGAGGCAGCTTATCTTGTTTGAGCGCAGTACAGATGCAGTCGACGGCGGATTGGCAGGTTTTATGTGATAGCAGAGTGCAGTTCGAGTTTACTCCTACGGGGGGACAGCTGGCCCATTTCAGAGCACGCCCACAGTTACTTGACCGTATCCGCGAGGCACAGTCCGGCGATGCCCGTACATTAGAGATTATTGAGCAGATTCGGCAGGGCAGAGTTTCCGAGTTCGTGATTGATGATCAGGGAATACTTCGATTTGGGACTCGACTGTGTGTGCCAGATTCAGAGGGACTGAGGCGTGATATTCTCGAGGAGGCACATAGATCAGTATACAGTGTTCACCCAGGTTCCACCAAGATGTACCGTGATTTGAGAGAGGTTTACTGGTGGGACGGGATGAAGAAGGATATTACAGACTTTGTGTCGAGATGCCTGACTTGTCAGCAAGTCAAGGCCGAGCACCAGAAGCCAGCCGGCGAGTTACAACCTTTGCCCATCCCTGAGTGGAAGTGGGAGCAGGTCTCTATGGACTTCATTGTGGGTCTACCCAGGACCAGTCAAGGGTATGACTCTATTTGGGTGATTGTGGATCGACTGACGAAAGCGGCTCACTTTCTGCCAGTGAAGACCACTTTTGGATTTTCTCAGTACGCCCAGGTTTATATTGATGAGATAGTGTGCCTGCATGGTGTTTCAACTTGCATCGTGTCCGACCGTGGCACCCAGTTTACCAGCCGATTGTAGCAGAAACTCCAGGAAGCTTTGGGCACCCGATTGAGTTTTAGCACAGCCTTTCATCCGCAGACTGACGGTCAGTCAGAGCGTACTATTCAGACTCTTGAGGACATGCTCAGAGCTTGCGTTTTAGATTTCGGTGGTAGCTGGGATCGTCATTTGCCTTTGATCGAGTTTTCCTACAATAATAGCTTCCAGGAGACGATTCAGATGGCACCTTTTGAGGCTTTATATGGGAGGAGATGTCGATCGCCTGTATGTTGGACAGAGCTCAGGGAGAGGAGTATTTTGGGGCCGCAGATCATACAGGAGACGACCGAGAAGATACAGCTGATTCGGGACAGGATGAGAGCGGCACAGAGCAGGCAGAAATCATATGCTGACAAGCGTCGTCGCCGACTCGAGTTCGCTGTTGGCGATCATGTTTTCCTGAAGGTCTCTCCGATGAAAGGTGTGATCAGATTTGGGCGGAAAGGGAAACTGAGTCCTAGATATGTTGGTCCTTTCGAGTTCCTAGAGCGTGTTGGTCCGGTCGCTTATCGGTTAGCTCTTCCGCCCAGCTTCCCCGATGTTCACCCCGTATTCCATGTCTCGATGCTCCGCAAGTACCTTCATGATCCTTCCCAGGCGATTCAGCACCAGACGATCCAGCTAGAGCGTGATCTTTCTTTCACCGAGCAGCCGGTGGTCATCTTGGATCGGCAGGTGAAGAAATTGAGGTCGAAGGTCATACCGTCCGTCAAGGTCCTTTGGCGTGGCCTGAACAGCGAGGAGGTCACCTGGGAGACCGAGGTCGAGATGAGGAAGAGATATCCCCATCTTTTTGAAGGTACGCGTAGTTATATTCTAAATTCGGGGACCGAATTACTTTAAGGGGGAAGATTGTAACCCTTCGAAAATCGTTTAGGCAGTTTTTCGGTAATCGGTAAATTTTTCGGCTTTTTCCGTAAAAAGTCAAAATAGGTATTTTTCATTGTAGACCTAATTATACAAAATTTAGATAAGATATTACAATAATTTTGTCACTAAAATGTCACTTATAATTTTCTTGTTAAATAAAAAAAATTTCGTAATTAATTATTTTTTTATTATTTTAAGCTTTTTAAAATACATTAAATTAGTGATAAATACAAATTTAATTAGGTAAATTTCATAATTAGGAATCTTTATAAGCTAAAATATGGTGTTAATAAAATTGTATCATGACTTGCAACATTTTAGTTTTATGGTGTGAAAATTATGAAAAAAATGATGTAAAAAGGGGGTTTTTTTGTAAAAAGTTGATGTGAAATACATTAAATAAGATGTGAGGGATCTTTTTGACCTAGAAACTTCTCCAAAAACCCCACACCCTCCTCCTCTTCACCTCTGGCCGAAAATAGCAGCAGCTCCCCCTCTTTTCACCTCAATTCTTGCTTCAAAAATCATGAAAAATCCATAAAAATTCACTATTTTCTTCTCCAATTCAATGCTAAACCCTAATCCACTCTCTCCTCAACCAAATTTAGTTCAAAACTAGAAGAAAGGAGGCTTCTTTGGTGGCTTGATCATGCTAGGGTTCCATTTGTGAGGTGAAATTCTAAACTAGTTTGTTAACTTGTAGTTTATGTGTGCTAAAATTCAATTTTGAAGTATTAATTTAGTTGTAAATTCTTGTTCATGAAAATCAAGAATGGGATTTGGTGTTGAACTAGGGTTTGAAGCATGGTTGTTAGAGTTAAGTTAGGGCTTTGGTTACCTATTTGATTAGAGTGGTTAATTGCGGAGGGTTACGCTCGCTAAGTCGTTAAATTGCGACGTTTGCATCGAATCGGTTTGAAATTTGCTTACTAGATTTTTACAAAAATTAGAATGCGATCAAATTGTGTTATGTTAGCGATATAATTAGCTTCGTATAGGACTATTAGAGTGTGCGAACGTGGGGTTTCGTCTAGTCGGGTTTTAGTTTTGTCGATTTCCCCGAAATGACGATTCTAGTTAACGATTAGCGATTTTCGTGCGTTTTCCCGCGCACCGAGTGTATGTTATGTTTAATTCGAGAGCGTCGATAATTGTATATTGTGACTTGCATCGTTTTAGGTTTTGTAATCTTATGCTTGGTGTTGTGCAAATATAGGATCGGTCGGGGAAATATCGGACACGGCACGTAAAGGCAAGGCGGTGGTCGGATCGGGTTAGCGGGGATTTCAGATGAGTAGATGTATTCATCTATGGGGGAATCGTCTGAATGGCTCGAGGCGCCCCCCTAGTTAGGATTACCCTACTTTTTGCAAGATTTATATTATTAGCTAGCTTATCCATTCATGTACACTGCATACCATTATAGCGAACAGTATATTAGATTGCATGGACATTCATCTATACTTATGCGATATCACTTCGTAGGACACGAACACCATTACCATTGGCATCTGTTGCACGCGCACTATTCATGTGACACACACGCCTTTGGTAATTGCCATACCACGTGCACTATAGAACCTGTTTAACTTAATAACGCCATTTGCATTCATACATGATATATGGAATTGCATAGCATGCATATACCTCGCATTACCATCATATCTACATAGATTTCTAGCCAAAACTCACATCATATACATTGATATCATAGACATTTATCATATATAACATGTGAACATTATGATTTTCTTATGGATTTCAGTATTGCTGCGATTTCTGGATTTTTGGGGAAAACCGCAAGAATTTAACAAAAGCTTATATTCATCATTTTTAAAACAAAGTTGCGGTTTTCTCGTGATGTATGTGTCGTCCACCATGAGTTTTCATGTTTTCTGTTGGATTTCGAGACCCGATTCGAGGAGTGGATGAACCGTCTCGGGTACATGGTGGGCCCGGTATGGTACCCCGGGGCAAGAAGATCGAGATGTAGACGATGAGCCTAGCAGGGGAAGAGTACCTACCGGTGATGTCTGGCACGGCGGATATCCGAAGGATACCGACCGTTGTCGTGAGATTGGATGATATGGGCCGATCCGGACTGACGGAGCCCGATATTGAGACAGATATGATTCCTATTTGGTGTCGATGCTTGACACGGGTTTTCAGATGATTTCTTGATGGTACTTAGCTATTATACAGATATTCATTTTCTAAAAGTTAAGAACGCAGTACCCTTAGCATTTAAAACACTTAAAGTGTTAGAAATGACATTGCATATATGTGCATGCATACTAGAGCTATTATATCACATATGGACATGCATGTTGTGGTGCATTGCGTGCATTCTTACGATTGCCTTATTAGATGTTATATTTACTCACGAGCTGGCAACTCACCCCCGTTGTGCCACAGTGTCTTGCAGGTCGGACTCATCAGTCTTGTAGCGGCGGCTATCTTATCATCAGCTCCTTTTGCTCAGACTCGCGACATCGCCCGTAGGTGGGTTGCGAGCACACTTTATTTCTTTTGCTTTGTCATTATATCTAGTATTCTCCATCTACCACTTTATATTGTATATGTGACCTAGTGGTGAGACTGAGAGATTTGTATATTTGTGGTTTCTTTTGGGTCGAGCTCACTTGAGCCGGCGTTGTGTTTTCTGATATTTTGCGTTTCTTTTATGCTCTTTTCTTGATATTGCTATTATATTGCATGTGGTTGTGATCCGCCTTGGGCAAAGAGCTAGCTCCCGCTTGGGGATGCCATTTTTATGATTACAGGTTTATTATTTTGTTGTACCCATTTTGGGGGGGATAGAAAATACAGGGGAGACTCTGCCGAAATTTTCGGAAATTTTTGATGTTTTAAAAAGGGATTCTATAAAACTTAAATGATTTTTAAAAACCATTTTCATTAAAGGTTTTCCTTCACTCTCTTTTGATTTTGGTTTAGATTCTTCTGGGCTTTGGCTGACTTAGGTTACGGTACGCCTTTAGACGTCTCGTAATCTAAGTGTCAGTCGCGTTCCGTACTTTCGGGTCGTGACAGAATCGTGAGGATTCCTAAGTGTTTGTTCCTCTGTAAGTCGTAAGGATCCTACAAGAGGATTTTCTCCTTGTATGTCGAGAGGACTTATATGGGTTATTCGTCATGCGAACATATCCCCAGTCTCGGATGGGACTTGATTAGGGAGATGTTTATTCGCGCCCGTGGATTGTATACAAGGGCCAGTATTGAGCCACTTGTAAGGCAATATCAGAAGTTGTAGGGGTTGCTTAAGCACAGGTTTAGGTCTTTGTAACTTAAGACTTTCAAATCTTATGAGCCGTGAGGGTCCCATAAGAGAGTTCTCCTTACGAGTCGTGAGGATCTCGTAAGTGTATTTTCTCCTTAGGAATCGTGAGGATCCCTAAGTGTGTTGCTCCCTTGTGAGTCGTAAGGATCTCACGCGGGTGGTTTCTCCTTACAAGGTCGAGAAGACCCTGTAAGTGTCTTTTAACGAGGTTGCGCCCTTTCGGGTTTTTACAAACACTCGCCGGTAGTCCTGCTGTTTTTACTCACGGAGCCCTTTCGGGTTTTCATCCGTGCCCATTTTGCTTATGGACATACCGTTTTTTCTTTTTATTCTTTTTATTTTCTTCTCTCTCTTTTTTTTTACGAGGTCGCGCCCTTTCGGGTTTTCACAAACACTCGCCGGTAGCCCTGCTGTTTTTACTCACGGAGCCCTTTCGGGTTTTCATCCGTGCCCTTTTTGCTTACAGACATATCGTTTTTATTTATTATATTTTTCTTCTTTTTTTTATCTTGTCAGCTTACGGATGCTGCGGTATTAGTTTTAAGGACGTTTCGGTCCGCTATTAGTTTAAGGACGTTTCGGTCCGCTATTAGTTTAAGGACGTTTCGGTCCGCCATTGAGAAGGCTGGCTACTGCTTATAAAGCTTGAGCTTAGGAAGATAGCGAGCGGACATAGTCGTCGTCATCTATCATTGACCTAGGCAGTGACTCAATAAGCGTAGTATCTTTTTAGGAAGCAACCGTTTATTGGCCAGAAAGGCCTTTCACCGTGCATATCTATGAGTAGATAGGCCCCACCCTGGTAGACCTTATCTATGATGTACGGGCCTTCATAGTTTGGCTCAAACTTTCCCCGTTTGGCGCGATTGGGGATCATAGGCCTTTTGACCACTAGCACGAGTTCGCCTTGGCGAAATGTCCTTGGTCGGATCAATCTTTCATATGAGCGCGTCATCTTTGCTTTATAAGCTTCCAGATTTTGTTGCGCTATGAGCCGTGTTTCTTCAAGGGCATCAAGCTCCTCAAGCCGAAGGTGAGCATTTTCTTCGTCCGTCAGCTCGTAGTGGACTGCCACTCGCAGAGAGGGTAGCTCTATCTCGAGGGGGAGTACTGCTTCCGTACCGAATACCAACGCGTATGGCGTTGTGTTCATGGCCGTCTTGAAGGTAGTTCGATATGCCCAAAGAGCCTCTTGCAGTCTCTCGTGCCAGTCTTTCTTATTTCGGGACACCGTCTTTTTCATGATCTTTGTCAGGGTCTTGTTGAAGGCCTCGGCTAGACTATTAGCTCGTGGATTATAAACCGAGGAATATCTCCAGTCTATATTATGCTGCTGTGCGAAGCGACTGATCTTGTGGCTTCTATAAGCTGGCCCGTTATCGGAGATGATCCATCGTGGAGTTCCAAACCGATATATGACGTGCGTCTTGAAGAAATGGAGGATATTTTCCGTCTTCACTTCCCTCAACAGTACTGCTTCTGCCCATTTGGAGAAGTAATCTGTCGTCGCCAGGATGAAACGATGTCCCTTGGACGATGCTGGTTCGATGGGGCCGACTATGTCGGTTCCCCACATTTCGAACGGCCAGCTAGCCACCGTCGGGTGTAGTGGATTTGGATGCTGATGGATGAAATCCCCATGAATTTGACATGAGTGGCACTGCTTCGCATACTCAAGGCAGTCTTGAATCATCGTGGACCAGTAGTAGCCCATCCGTTTGATCTTCAACTTCATCTTCGGGCCTGCTTGGTGAGAACCACAGATTCCGTAATGAACTTCCTGGACGACTCTTTTCGCTTCGTCAGGTCCCAGACATCTCAACCACAGGGAATCAAATAACCTCTTGTATAGAGTATCATTGACGAAGGCGAAAGACAGAGCTCGTTTTATGAGCTGATGTCTTGTGGACGCTTCTTCAGGCATTCGGTGGGACTTAATGTAGTCTATGAAGACTTCCCTCCAATCCTCGGCCTTTTCTCGGTCTTTTATTTGCAGAGTCGTCTGCTCAGTCACTCCCTTCTCTTCGGATGATTCCAGAGATATTTCTGCTGGGGCAAGCACCCGACGGCTTTGTACCACGATTCTAACGTCATCGAGGTTCTCGTCAGCCAGTTCTTTAGCAAGTTTGGCCAACGCGTCTGCTTTGCTGTTTTCCGCGTGCGGTATGCTTTCCAAAGTATAGGAGGGAATTTGTGTCAACAGTTGTTGCACATTTTCACCGTACTTCACCAGCTCTGGCTTGCACGTTTGGTAGTCGCCGTTTACTTGACTAACGACCAGTTGAGAATCTCCGTATATGAGGAGGTTTTCAATTCCCATGTCGATGGCGATCTTGAGACCTGCAATCAAGGCTTCATATTCGGCTTCGTTATTCGTCTTCGGCTCTGTTAAGGAGAAGACGAAGCGCATAATCCCTCCTTGTGGAGTTACGAAGATGAGGCCTACTCCCGATTTGACTATAGGGGTACTTTGTTTGCGCTTTTTCGTGGAAGATGCTCCGTCAAAATAAAGCTCCCATCGGGTATCACTACCGTCGATCGCATCAAACGCATGTTCGTCTGGAAGATAGCAATTCAAAGGAGAATCGGCGGGTATCGGATGCTCAGCGAGGAAGTCGGCGATGGCCTGGCCTTTGACTGCCTTGAGAGGTTGATATGTTATCGAGAATTCCATCAAGAGCAAAGCCCATTTAGCGAGTCGTCCCGTCAATATGGCCTTCGACATCAAATATTTAAGAGGGTCGACCTTCGAAATGAGACGGACCTCATGTACCAATGCATAGTGTCTGAGCTTTGTTATCGCGAAGATCAACGCCAGGCAGTGTTTTTCAATGGGGGAGTAGTTGCTTTCTGCCCCCAGTAGAACTCGACTTTTGTAATAAAGAGCTCTCTCTTTCCCTTGATCATTCTCTTGCGCCCATAATGCGCCTAAAGAACCTTCGAGGGCGGTTTTGTAAAGAATGAGAGGCTTTCCCTTAACCGGAGCAGCCAACACTGGCGGGTTCTGCAGGTACTATTTAATCTCGTCCAGCGCGCCCTGGAATTTTTGATCCCAGACGAACGGGGTTCCCTTCTTCATCAGGTGACTGTAAGGACGACACTTGCCCGAAAGGTTGGCTATAAATCGTCGTATATATGCGAGGTTCCCTTAGAGAGATCGCAGCTGCTTAAGAGTACTTGGCGGAGGCATTTCCATGATCGCCTTGATCTTTGACGGATCTATCTCGATACCTCGGTGTCGGACGATGAATCCCAGGAATTTGCCCGAGGAAACTCCGAATGCACACTTGAGAGGGTTCATCTTCAAGTTGTATTGTCGAAGGCGTTGAAACACGGTCTTCAAATGCTCGAGATGTTCTTCGTATGATTTGCTTTTAACCACGAGATCGTCGAAATAGCATTCGACGATTTCGTGTATGAGGTCATCAAAGATCTTCGTCATGGCCCTCTGGTAAGTGGCACCGGCGTTCTTTAATCCGAAGGGCATCACTTTATAACAGAATATTCCCAAAGGAGTCCGAAAAGCGGTGTGCTTCTGGTCTTCGGGGTGCATCTTTATCTGATTATACCCTGATGAGCCGTCCATGAAGGATAAAACCTCATGAGTGGAAGTATTGTCTATCATCAGTTCGGTGACTGGCACTGGGAAATCGTCCTTCGGGCAGGCTTTATTGAGATCCCGGAAGTCTACGCATATGCGCACCGTCCCATTTTTCTTCATCACCGGGACGATGTTGGCGATCCATTCAGGGTATTGAACTTCCTGGATAAAGCCAGAGTCGATTAGCTTCTTGACCTCGGCGTTGATACTCATCTCAAGCTCGAGCCACATTCTTCTTGGTGCCTGTTCGACTAGCTTGACGTCCGGGGATATCGCCAATTTGTGCACAGCAATTTCTGGATCTAATCCCGGCATTTCAGAATATTTCCATGCGAAACAATCTTTGTGCTGCATAAGCAAGTCTTTTAAAGCAGCCACCCTTTCTTCAGACAACAGCTCACTGACGAACGTCGGCCGTGGGTCACTTGTCATCCCCAACTCAATTTTCTTGAGGTTATCTGCAGTGGTATGTATTCCATCCTCCAGCTCATTCGGAGCTGGCGGAAATTCTGAGATCACCTCATCATTGCTGTTTTTGAAGCACCAGGGAAGGTTGTCCATGTTCTCGGGCCCTTCTTTTAATATTGTTATCATGTGACAAGTGCGAATCCGCTTCCAATCCCAATGTGGAGTTGGTTCTGTTCTTGCGGTTTGGGTTCATGCTTCTGTGGCGGCGCTACCCTCCTGTTGTCAGACAGAGCGAACTTGCCAAGCTGATACTGATCTTCGACCCAATTCTTGAAGTGAAGCAATCTTCGAGAGGGTGCCTTATTACTCGGTGATAGGAGCAATAGTTTGGGTGTGAGACTTCGCCTGCTTGCTCTGGGTGCTTGGACTCTGGCAGTGTAAGCATCTGGTATTTTATAGCTCGGTCAAGTATCTTCTTTATTTTGTCCCGAGGAAAAGAGTACGCTCGAATCATTTTCTTCATAAGGGATAGATCGGAACCGCTCGTTTCCCGCTTGCGTGGCTTATTAACCCGTCCTTGTTGTTGTTGAGCGCCTTTTTCGCCTTTCGACTCGTTTCTGCCTCTGCGTCGAGCCTTCTTCGTCACAGGTTGACAGGGAGCGGCACTTTCATCTTTAGCGGCCTGTTGTAAGAGGCGTTGCGTTTTGGCTTTCAGGTAGATGGCCATTTTGCGGTTGTGGCCATCTCGAACTTTCTGACCAGCTTCCCTTATAAGCCTGTTCATTTGTTCTTCGAACGACGGACCGGGCACCTTTGCGTCGGGAACTTTTACTGGTTCAGTATTAACGTCCTCCCATTGAGCATCCGCTTCTTCGTTGAAGTCATGTACGACATAGCAATCGCGAAGCAGCTCTCGTTTCTTGGACCGAATATATCCGAGCCCGATTGTTTCCATTCTCCTATTAGGAAACTTGCGTTGAGTCCCGGGAACGTTCCAGACCCTGTCATAGAACTTGGCTTTTCGAGCAATCTGTTTGAAGGATATCCCTTGGCGTTTAAACAGCCTCTTCAAGCCTTCTGTATAATATCTGGGGAGACGAATGGGCTGAAGCCTGTCAAGCGTAGGATCCATGATGTGCCAAACTTCTTTCTCCACTTTGGTTTCTTCAGAGCGGTAGAATAGAATTGCCTTTTCACCTTCTCACCTGGGAGGGACATAGAACGTCCGCAGCTCTTCTACATTATAGGTATCGAGTGCATCCAGTTCTCTATGATGTCTAGGTGGCACCATGGCGACTTGCAAACTTTTCTCTTCGCCAGCGAATGTTTGTATTGAGGGCCGAGCAGAGAAAACAGTGTGGACTTCATCTTCTGAGTCGCTGCCAAAGATCAACGTAGGAGTAGATGGTCCCGGCTTGTTGTGCTGGGGCGGACCTGAATAAACTATCTCCTCTTCCTCCTCGGTATCACTGCCGAAGACAGGGATAGTGGCATTAGTTTTGTTCTCCGGCTTGCGACACCTTTCCGTGTTTTCGAAGTTCGGCAAGAAGTATTTGGCATCTTCATATTTGCGGACTTCATTTACGGAAAACGGATTCAGTTCTCCCGTCACGGTATACTCGAGACCATCCCTAAAATATTTCATACACTGATGCTGTGTAGAAGGGTTGATGTTGTACTCGTGTAACCATGGTCGGCCGAGCAGAGCGTTGTAGCATGTATTGGCATCTATGACGTGGAACTTAATGTCCGTGATGAGCAGCCCGAAGCGTAGCGTCAGTATCACAGATCCAAGAGTCTTTGACGATTGGGAGTCGAACCCGGAGATGGTGATCTTGTCTCGAGCGAGGTGTTGAACGCTCATGCAGATTTCCTTCAACACCCGTACGTTAAGGAGATTAACAGACGATCTGTTATCGATCAGGATTTTGCCTATCTTTATATCATGGCAGTATCCTGAGACATAGAGGGGGCGATTGTGTTCGCACGTCCCAAGGAGAAGGTCTTCATCGCCAAAAGTGACATCTGCCGTGTGCACTTCCTCCAACTCATCCTTCATCTTTTCTTCGGCCAGGAAAGTTTGGAACTGCTCCGGGTCCTGTTGTGCCTTAATTAACGAATCTCTCGCCTTCTTTGATAGTAAAAGGGCGTCAAGAATGCTGAGCTGCGATGGTAGTTTCCTCATATGCGCTAAGACGTTGTAATCCACCTTATTTTTCTTCGACGGGTCTTTGGCAGCTAGCTCTTCCATGACTTGGTTATCTAGGGCAATGTCCCCAGAGACCTTTTCTTTCCCTTTATCTTTTTTGTTTGGGGGTCCGAGATTCTTTTCGGGCAGCGTCCGATTCCGCAGCCGGATATTTTCGCAGACCTTCAGCTCTTCTTCTTTTCCCGAAGTAGACTCTTTAAAGAGAGGGGAAAGTTTCAGCTCTTCATCAGAATCGCTCCCGAATGTAGGCACTTGTGACCTGCCGGTGTTAAACATGCAACAATCGCCAGTAGTTCTTTTAAGCCCTTCAGTCGTATTTCTTCGTTCCCGACGAGTTTTACGTTTCTCCCGCTTGAAATGTTGTCGATGAGCAACATATCCTTGCCACCATCTATCGAAAGCTTTGCACTCTTGAGTGGGGTGCGACACCTTCTGATGATATAAGCAATAGGAGGGGTGTATTTCTATTTCACCAGTAATTTTTCCTTCGGAGGATGGTAGCTTCAGTGGAGTGGGGTGCGACACCCTCATCTTGAATTGGATTTTATCCGCAATGGGTGTACTTCGCTCCAGCGGGAGTATCTCAATTCTTTCGTCAAGGCGTTGGCGCTTGGCCCTTTCGAATATGACCGCCTCGCGTTCTCGATCAGCTTTACTTTTTAATAGAGCTTCATTGAGGAATGCGTCAATTACTTCATCCGATGGCCCCAGAATTTTTGGTTCAGGATCTGCCCCCGGCGTTCCAGTACAAGGAGTCTCTTCATCGTCTATGAACGAATGGGAAATTACATGACAGCTCGCCGCGCATTCTTCAGATTCACCAGATGAACTTTCTCCCTCATCTTCCTCTTGAAAGACGTGATCGAGGAACTCTTGGAATGTAATGGGAGTCCGTGCCTTCTGGTTGTATTCCTCCGGCGCGTCAATTTGTTTTTGCAAGTCCGTGCGCCTGTCGCTAGGCTTCACGGGCTTCTTTGATTTCTTTCTCTTCTTCTTCGAAGATTTTGACGGCTGGTTGCGAGTGCTTGAGTCACCACCAGTGGTCTTTGGAGTTGTACGTGGCTTCAGCATCCCTTCAATGACCTGCGGTTCCAACGGATTCTTCCACCTAATCACTGGACATGTCTGAAGATCGTTTAGCATCCTCTTTGTCTTGGTTGATAATACAACCTCCCAAGGAGCTTCTTCAACGACGGAGCATGTTGCCCCAGGCGTATTCGTCCCCTTAGATGTGTGGGGCTGCGGGGGATTCACCTTCCATTTGTCAGATAACGCGAATTTGCCCTGTCGGTATTGGTTTTCAAGCCAATTTTTGAAGACGTAGCAATCTTCGATCGGATGGCCCAGTACTCGATGATAAGGACAGTAGTTGGGCTCATTGATATCACTTGGTTGCAATGGACGTTTTGGATCCGGCAGATTTATGAGTCGGTTGCGTAACGCCAGCTCGAATAACCTCATCGTTTTATCGCGGGGAAAGGAGTAAGAACGTCCCATCCTCTCCTCAAGGGCAACGTACAGGCGCGTATTATTTTGACGAACAACCGGCTTCGAGTCGTTCGGTTGTTGTTGAGCATTAGCGACAACGATCGCTTTTCCCTTCCCCTTGTCATTTCAGGAGTCCGGCTTTGGAAGAGGGGGTTTATGGCCCATCTGATCCATTTGCGCTAGCTTGTCAATCAAGGCTTGGAAGGTAGTTGGCTTGAAAAACATCATAAATTTTGAGATGGTTGCTTGCGGATCAAGGGTTCCCACAAACATACCCACTGCGGGAGCTTCTTCAATGCGCTGCTTGCACTTCGACCATAAGTTCCGCCACCGTATAGCATATTGAACCCATGTCTCGCCTGGCTTTACCCTGGCGTTAATCAGTGCCGTCATTGGGGTACGTTCACTGGCGCTTGCAAAACGCTGAGTAAACAATAGCTCCATCTCCGCGAAGGTCTTGATAGAGTCGTTCGGGAGATCAAAGTACCACTCGAACGCCGTATCTGATAAACTTCCAACAAACTGGCAAAGCAAAAGCTTGTCATCACCGCCGATGTTGCCGCAGAGTGCCCTGAACTGGGCAACATGCTGGTGAGGATTGCCCGTCCCCTTGTAGACATGGAACTTGGGAATTGTGTAACCCGACGGGTACTTGATTTGGTCATACCAACTTGGATATGGCCGCCCCGTTTTTACGACCTGGCCGGCTGCTCAGGCGCATGATGAACCCGTATTTGCTGGGCTATGTACTCGTCCAAATCAGCTTTAGAGATTGTATCCTCTTTAGCCGTCGACAGAGCTGGCGGAGGATTTGATGTCTCTCCCCTATCGTCTCCAAGGACGATCGGAGGCTCTTCAGCCGGAGGATCTTATTGTATCATCATCCCTATCATGTCCTGGAAGAGGAGGCCCATACGCTGTAAGTTGGCTGCTTGTTCAGCAGCCTCTTTGTCCTTCTTCTCCAATATTCGACGAAGGAATTCGGCATCGGTTTCTTCCACCTGGCGTTCATCCGAGGACGTTTCAGGGTTTTCTTTTGGCCCTGTAAGTGCGGCCATAGCGTTCATCATCTCTTGGAGCTTCTGCTGCTGCTCCTGCGCCTTGGTCACTGACCGTGTAAGCGGTCGATGACCCGTAGATATGCGACTGTCCTCTTTACCAGATGCCACATAGACGGTATGACCTACAATGCCCCCAGACCTAGGGCGTTTGGGTTCACCTCCTTTGGTATTTACTGCAGGTGTAGGGACTTTCTCTGGTCTTCTTCTTTTATGGGCCGTAGAAGTTGAGGGGGCCGTTGCTTTGGGCACCCAAGCGGTCGTCACCTTTCGTTGCTTGACCGGGTGATTTTCTTCTTGACGACCTTTCAATTTCTTCTGTTGGCGAGAGAAGTTAAGATCAATGACAGATTCTCGGACTCATCGCCATATCTTATAGATCCTAGAAGACAGCGATTGAAGAGGCTGCTCCGGCTTTTCTGTTTCCACGGCGGTCTCTACCGGTGGAGGAGATCTTTTAAGGACCGCAGTTGGCGAGTTTCTGCGTACCCTATTCAACAGCTCAAAGCCGTTCCCGGTTGGAACAGCAGCGTTAACTTCCACCATCGGAGTTGGCGGAGTCATCCCAGAAGGGGAGTTGCCCCCGGCCCTCCTTATCCGGCGCCAGTGGCGTCGTTGGGTGCGACGAGTTATCGGTATTATTTCAGAGACAAAAACATCTTCCCCTTGCCCCCTGTTCAGGTGTGGGGCTGTTGCCGGCGTCAGCCTATTGAAGACTGATGTCTTTTGAGCCGCAAGAGCAGGAGTAGGAATGGGGACGGTCAACCTTGCAAAGACCGATCTCTTAGCAGGAGAAGCCGCCTTGACGACTTCAGGAGCAGGTTTGGCTACTCTTTTTGGAATAACCCTTTCCGGGACCGCAAGCTTCATTGTGGGCTCACAGGAGTTTTGGCCCAGTCTGGAGAAGACCGAGGCACCAGTGTTGGGCGACCCGTTGAGAGGGGCCGCAGTAACTGAAAGTCGATCGAAGACCGACTTCTTAGAAGCTTCTTGTATGGGCACGGGGGTGCTGAAGCTTGTTGGCGGAAGCATAGTTCCGAAAAACAGCCCCGTGGTGGCTTGAGTAATCTGCTCCACGGGCATGGCGAACAAAGAGGCCGCTTGGGGCCCGTAGGTTATGCCCCGAGTTGAGGCCGGACGCGAGCTGCAGCTGCAGTTGGAGCACTTCGAACAAGTTGAGGCCATCGATGCTTGACTTCTGCACCAAGCAAGAGCACAAATCTTAGTAACTTGAAACCCAAGGGCAACCATTAACAAACCGCGATTCGTTAGCGAATACGACACACGAAGTGTGGAGTGGAAAGAAGAAAAGGTCCCACCGGGCATGCCAGAATCTGTTCCCCTCCGAATGGCGGCCGAGACGACGTGAGGACGTCTAGGCCTGAAATTCGGGGCAGATGCTGTATGGTTTTATCCGTCCACCTCTTCGAAGATGCCAAGTTGATTTATGGCACCGTGTATCGGAGGTTTAGACGGATGCGGCCGATGTAGCAGACTTCGTCAGATTCCCCCTCGCTAGAGAGGTTTTTGATTGTGGGTATGCTCTTCCCTGCAGGCGCAAGCCCCTGCAGTTAATTACGCTACCGCATCGCGGTAACAACTTTCTCCTTCTCCAGAATTTCACTTCGTGTCGTGGGTGTTTGTTTTGTATGTGGTTGCCCGTGGATTGTATACGGAGACTGAGTAATGCCGTCGCCCGTAGGACGTGGATTAGTCTAAATCCGTATTTACTTAGACTTGGGTTTGGTGTTTTTTGTTTAAGGATACGTTAGCCGTATTGCGGCTAAGATCAACTTAAACGTTCGTTAAGGATACGTTAGTCCTGTTTAAGACTAAGATCAACTTAACGTGGTGATCCATTTAATATATGGCCGTCAGGACTCGTCACCTCTCTGACGTCGTTGAAGAATTACAACGATAGGTGTTAGAGGAGTTCAGAGATGTACCCTTGAACCAAAATTGATTTGGAGTTTTATAGTCCATTTGAATGTTTAAGGATACGTTAGCCGTATTTGGGGCTAAGATCAACTTAAACGGGACCGTTTAGATCCGGCAAAAGAGCGTTTGGAGGCTCTATTGTTCCAGTTTAGGGACGTGGTGGTCCATGTTCCAGTTTAGGGACGTGGTGGTCCATCGCCAGTTTAAGGACGTTTCGGTCCATCATTAGTTTAAGGACGTTTCGGTCCATCATTAGTTTAAGGACATTTCGGTCCATTGTTCCCATTTTGGGATGAATATTAGTTTAAGGACGTTTCGGTCCGATATTAGTTTAAGGACGTTTCGGTCCACGAGTTTAAGGACCCCGCAGTCCATATTCATATGTGGTCGTTGGGACCCGTCGCCTCTCTGACGTCGTTGAAGGATTACAACGAGAAGTGTCAGAGGAGTTCGGAGATGTACCCTCGAACCGGAGGTAAATTGATTTAAGAGAGCAATCTTGCTCAGTCAATTTAATTTGAGGACTTACGGCCAAAATTGGGCTAAGTCCAGTTGAAAATGTTCAACATTTTATTTGCTTTTGCATTGTATTTTTATTTGGGCTCTACCCATAAAAGATGCAGAGCATCAAGTTGTTTTGGGCTCTGCCCATTTATAAATGATGCAAAGCATCTACTTTGTTTGGGCTCTGCCCTTTTTAAAATGCATAGCATTTTTATTATTTTGTTTGGGCTCTTCCCATTTATAAATGATGCAGAGCATCAATTTAATTAGGCATGCTTGGTCTTTTTGATTTGGGCCTGGCCCTTTAAGAAATGTCTTGCATTTATCAGGCGCTTTGCGCCAATCAGAGAGCGCAAGCGCTTGTAGTGTTGACACGTGTCGCGCAAGCACAGTGAGCTGCGCTTGCGCTGCTGACACGTGGCGCGCTCTGGTGAGTTGCAGGGCAATTTGCAAGTGCAAGACACTATAAATTTAAGAATCTTTTAGATTCAAGAACCAAAGGTTTATAACAGAAGTGCAAAACACTGTTTGCTTTCTTGATCTAATTTAGATCAAAGAAAACAAGTTTCTCTTGTTTTTCTTATCTCAGATAACCGAAGGTTCATAAAAAGTGCAAAGCACTGTTTTTATTTTGTTTTTTATTGAAGATCATTGATCTTGTTTTTAGATCCATGATCTGTTCATAAGAGAATTTTCTCTTTTTCTAAAGGACTTTTTTCCTTTGTTGTTCTTGAGGATTTCTCTCCAATTCTTCAGAGCTCTCTTTGTTTAATTTCTCACAAAATGTTGATATCCCTTTGAATTGAGGTCTAGGGTCCCTTTTATAGTGCCAATAAATTAGTTAAATTTGTTAAAGAGATCTTTCTCTGAGTGATTTGGGAAATTTTCCCCACCGTTGGATCTTTGATCCAAGGGCTTCTGTTTTACAGAAGAAAATCTTCTTGTTTTAATAAGAACAGAAAGATTTCTTTAAAGTCTTAATTCTGGTTGGCGCAAATGCCCCAGCGCGTGACACGTGTCACGCAGCGCACAGCGCAGCGCAACTGCGCTAGCGCATCTGCGCTGACACGTGTCGCGCAGCGCAAAGCGCAGCGCAACTGGGCTAAGGCATCTGCGCTGACATGTGTCGCGCAGCGCTACTGCGCTAGCGCATCTGCGCTGACACGTGTCGCGCAGCGCAGTGCTTGCGCAACTGAAGCGTTGCTTCCTTTAATTTTGCTTAAAATAGAGCTTTGCTCTGATTGGGCGCGCCTTCTTGGCCTCTGCGCTGATGCATCTGCGCCTGACACGTGGCGCGTTGCGCGCAGCGCAAAGGATCTGAAGCGTTGCTTCATTTATTAAAGTTTAAATTTTCAAAGCAAAGCTTTGCTCTGATTGGGGGAAACAACAGTATAACATGCGGGTTCGGTCAATACATCCATATTATTATCTTGATTAAGGCATGAAATGGTCGCTACCTGGAGAGAGAGAGAAGAAAATATTTTAGCGTATGCTCTTGCAAGATCAGATTGGTTTATTATTTTATCTAATCAGGATGGCTCCCACTGTTTTTATCAAATCTTCCTTCAAACCCTAAAAGAAAAGACTAGCCGGGATTAATTACACCCTACAACTTCGTCAATCTTTCAGCCAGGCCAGTGTCAGTACTTTGAGGGAGGTTCCCCGTGCTTTCGCACGGACCTAATTAAAGTAAAACTCATTTTCCCAGAGGCGTAACCCCGTTGACACCTTTCTAGACACCTACTTGATCGGCTAATTGTCCTGTGTAAAACTCTCCCAGGAGTAACAATTACTCGCAGTGGGTATCGGGATCCAACTATCTCATAGAAGGTATGCAATCTCATTGCAAATCTCAACACTTGAAATTCCCGATAATATTTTGCCCCTAGCGTACTATGACCTTGACGCATGCCAAACAACCCATAATCCGCTAGTCAAGTTCAACCCGTACAATTCGTGATTGAATTAAACCCACCCGTACGACCCTTGACGCATGCCAAACAACGCCGAACGAATACCCTAATCCAATCGCATCTCATGCTACAGATAAGTAATAATCAGCTACCGTACACTACGCCTTGACGCATGCCAAACTACCGCAGCACGAATACTAAATATTACTTATCTGAATTGACGGAGGGCTACGCAGGTTTTTCAGAAAACCATGAGCGTAAAGAACTTGATATCGTCGTAGAATCGAGTGAATTTTGAAATGGAGTGATTTTGAGGCTTTCATTAGTTTTTCTAAAGAGGTCACTCCCGGTGAAGGGATCTCGGCTCTTTCCTCAACGAATAAGGTGCAGGATATATCATATATATCACTATGCAAAGCAAAACCCCAAAAGCAGTCAAAAGTCAAACCGAATGTTGTAGCATCTGCCAGTTTTGCTAAAGAGGTCACTCCCGGTGAAGGGATCTCGGCTCTTTCCCCATCGAATAAGGTGCAGGGTATATCATATATACCGCTATGCAAAGCAAAACTGTAGCTACCTTTTTTTAAAAAATTGATTCTACAACATCTTTTAGGTTTCTTTTCTTTCATTAATCACATTAATGAAGTCCCATCATTTAAATCACCTAAACATCACAGATAAATACGACGTACACTTATGCCATCCGCATTCGCCTCGATGTCCCCTCGTGCACCGTTAGGTTAAGTAAATAACGGCAGAGCAGTGCAGGGCTAGCGCGGGTGTAAAACATAAGTAACGTCTATATAATATATCATATATACTATATATAGTGTCTATCACAACACATCACATGATCACATCACAGATATCGCAGCAGAAGAAACATATGAAACATTGGATATACTAGGACGTCCGTGTTTTATTTTAAGCCTCTATAAAACACGGATTCCACGATCGCGATGAATAGCCAAACCCACACCCCTAGACCCCTACGAGAGCGGCAAGAAACCCTACCAATTCTAGAGTTAGGAGACCCGGACTCGACTCCTCGAGTTGGTCTTCTACTGGACCCTAGAACCCGGTTACTTGTGCTCCCCTCCTTGGGTCTATCCTAGTGCGGAAAAGTAAATAATATACAAATGGTGACATCAACCTCGACCCGGAAGTGCCCCAATAAAAGAATATTCTATACATTTAAATTTTACATGAAAGAAAATAAAAACTCTCATCTCACATAAAACCCCCCGGCTATTCAGAACGCGATGATCCAATATAACATATCCAGCAACACAGAACATCACATGTCATCAACGTAAGTAAATATGTGCATCCCAATTGTTATTGACATATAGCAACGAAACCGGCGATATCACATATTACACTTACGGTCGCAGAAAAGAAAGTGTAAAACTACAACATTTGGAATCCACAATCTCTTTAGACATCGTAAATCCGAAATATCACATATTTCGCATTTCATGCCTAACTGTATGAATTCCACATATTGTATCAAATTCCAGATAAATAGACAGTATTAAACTTTCCGATCGAATAATCAAATACCCAAGATTTCCTAAATAGCTCAACACTTGAGCGGAGTTCAAAAATTCCAGAATGCGTCATAGTAGCAACGGACCAGCCGTAGAAGGGTCAAGCCAACGCCTCACATGTGGCACGCCATACTGCCCCAAACCCTAAGGTTCAAAGGGCAGTTCAAGACGGTCACATAATCGAGTTAAGGTTTGTTATCTTCTAGAGGGTCCATCGCGTCACTTGCACGTATTTCCGAAAGATTTAAACCCGAGAAAAATTCAACACTTGAATGTTTTTCGTGCCGGGAAAAATTGAGTTAAGGATATCCGTTCGAACATTTTAATACTTTCTAAATTATCCGGAAAGAAGAAAACAAAATTAAATACTCCGATCGAATCGACGATTACAAAATAGACCCCTGAATACTCAACCTTTGAGTCATAATAAAAATACCCATAAAATGCAAATAACAGAAATTTGAATTACTGTGTAAAAATGAGTACCAATATCCCCTGTACTGCCGCGGATCCGCGGCCCAAGTGCGGTACGGCCGCGGTTCCGCGGCGGTTTAGATGTATTGTGTTCTCGTTTTTCACAACAATTCTTATATTCACCTGCTGAATTTTTCAGGTATTTTTAATTCTGAAAAAACCCAGTTTTTAAAAAATGTACAGATAGGGGTTTAAATTGACGTCTTCAGGTTCGATCGGGGTTTTAACTTCGTTAACGCATCGTCTAATGCTCTAGCTAGGCTCTGATACCACTGTAGGTTTACTAGGCACACTAACAAGGCTCTACAAGGCATCGACCATGCCAAAATTAAATTTTTTATATGCCGAATAACACTAAGCAAGATCGTATACTAGAGTTTAGGCGAAACAATTAGCAAGTAAACATCTTTACTCTAAAGGGAATACGAAATACAACCTTTGTAGATCGGTCCTTCACTTCTAAAGCTCCTTGATGAAGTCCCTTCGCTACGATCAAGGTTCTCCAGGGCTCTTGCATGGCTTCACGAGGCGAAAGATGCGACCTTGCTTGAAGTCTCCGAGGCCGAAGATGATCAACGTCGAGGGAATTCCGACTCAAGCTCCTACTTCACTAACTAGAGAATTAGTGAAGTAAACACCCTAAACTAAAGTGCTAGTCTAGTAGAGGATGGAGAAATAGGAAGTGGGTTCTCTTTGGAATTTTATATCTCACAATCTTTTGCTCTCTTTTCAAAACCCTAGTTTTCTTTCTCTTTTGTTCAATGAAGAAGATGAACAAAAGAAAGAGGAAAGGATAATGATCAAGTGAGAAGTCTAACCATGGTGAGTGAGTATCATATACTAACCCTTGTAGAGACTTAACCCTAGGCTAATCTTTATGGTTGGGTTAAGAAACATCCATAGTAAAAACAAAACCAAGTTGAATTAGTCAATGCATCCACAAGCTTCCACAAGCTTCATGCATTTTCTAATCCTCCACTTGATTTTGTAATTACTTTAGATATTAAAAACCCTAAATAAAAATTAGTATAGTGTAAGTCTCATACACCCATGTATAGTATATCATCAACCATGATACAAAAATACAACACATTTTCATATATATCATATATAGTAAAAATGTGTACATGTGAGAAAAAACCCTAAGTGAACATGTGTTAGTAAATGTAAACTAGTATATCTAATATACAATACACTTAATTATTAAATCAACACTTGACTTAATAATCCGGTCATATCTCATATAACCGACTAACATTCATCGTATCGACTTATCGAATCAACACATGATTCGATAACCCGGTCATATCATATATAACCGACCAATACAAAAAGTCGTGAGAATAAAATACGGTATCACATACATGCATTATTCTCGGTCCCGCATATATCACATACGTGCTCCTATTTCGTTTTGCCTGAGCCATAAAAACCTCTACGTAGGACTCTAAAGACTCGTCAATACGCCGGCAGTAGGTGATGATCACATCAAGCACCCACAAGCCGTCAGCGGTACTAGCTGGACGTAACGGCTACCCGGGTATTGAACGATCAGAAGATCAGCAAGCAAGCGCGCTCCAACTCCTGTAAAAAGCCTGCCGGTAACACTTCCCGTACAGTCCGGTCTCCTCGTCTGATATGTCGCATATCAAGTCTAGGGGTGGTAAACGTCAGACCCCAATAACCGATAAGTCATGCCGATGTGAGGCTCATAACAGGTCGAGAAACTACTGGTAACACTTACCAGTAAATCTCTGAATCAGCCCTGGCCAGGGACTTCCCTGTTACGGCCAATCGAACACAGCGCAACATCAACCCCCAATACCGGGAGAGACGAAACCCCACCTATTGCTCATTGCCTCCATGTGACTCGGGACTGTACCCAAAAACCACAGCTTTGCACGCCTTCATGGACGTGGTAAGGTGGAAATCAAAGAACAGTGGGAATCACACAAGACTCTATGACGATCTCGGGTCTACAGACTAACCTGCACAAGTGTCACCAGAGAACTGCCATCTGACGTAAGGTATAATACCATCTGGGAGTTCTCGGCGAGTCCGTCCAGTGTACCCAGTCTCTACTGAGCACCCATATACTATCTCTGATGTCAAACACCAATGGATATGGGATCATCCATCGCCCATCTCATGGGTCGAGAAGCGTATACACTAGTCTACTCTGGTATATCGATGCCCTGTTTCGATACACCCACGACTAGGGACCTTGAAGGATGTACTTATGGACTACCATGTCCCCACTAGTATGATCCGCATCATAGTCCAGGCAGTCAAGTATATATCCTAAGGGCTTTACCAACATGTAACTATAAGACAGTATAAAGAGACAAGTATACATGTTAAGATAAAGAGCAACCAGATAGCATACTATCATATCGAGCAAGAAAGTCCTCTCTATATATGTCCTAGCATCCAATATAATATACATCTGTACAAAACTGGCCTCTAGGGCATACATACAACTAACAGTAATGTATGCGGTCCTATGTCTTCACATACCAGGAATGGTTTCTCGTACTTCATCACTGACGATCTCTCAAGATTCGGGCTTGTGTTCCTGTTGAAACACAAGTCTAAAGTTTTTGAGAAATTCAAAGAATATAAGTATGGAGTTGAGAACCAGATGGGTATAAGTATTCAACTACTTCGATATGATCGGGGAGAAGAATACTTGAGCACGGAAATCCGAGACTATTTAAAATAGAATGAGATTCTCTCTCAGTTTACTCCTCCGTATACACCACAGTACAACGGTATATCGGGATAGAGGAATCGCTCCCTATAAGATATGGTGCGCTCTATGATGAGTATTGCTGAGTTTCCTATTTCCTTTCAGAGACATGCACTTGAGAAGATGCATACCTATTGAATAAAGTTCCGATCAAATCTGTTGCCTACCACTCCATATGAGATATGGAATGGGAAGAGACCATCTCTTAAACGAGTTAAGATATAAGGTTGTCCGGCCTATGTTGAAAAGCAAAATCCGGACAAGCTCGAGACAAGGTCAGTTCAGTGCAAGTTTTTAGGATATCCCAACCATTCGCGAGGGTATATCTTCTACCACACCGAGAAACTAAAAATGTTTTGTTTCTCGACATGCCATCTTTTTAGAAAAGGAATTTGTAGTCGAAGAAATTAGTGGCGATGAGGTAGAACTGGAAGAAGTTCCAGCAACACAAACTATAACTAGCGATTTGGTGGAACCAGAGGATTCAATAGTCCCTGACGAACTGAAGCCACTCCGCAGATCTAGTAGGATTCCTCATCCACCTAAGAGATACTACGGTTTTCTCATAGACGGTGGGAGCAAGGATTGCATCATGGAGATGATGACCCAACTAGTTTCGAGCAGGCCATCACATGTGGAGACTATGTGAAATGGCTGGATGCTATGCGATCTGAGATGGAATCCATGTACACCAGCAAAGTGTTGACTTTGCATGTTGCTCCTGAAGGAGTAAAACCCATCAGGAGCAAGGGGATCTTTGAGAAAGATAATTTGGTGTAAATGGAAAAGTTGAGACTTTCAAAGCTATGCTTAAGTCCATCAGGATCCTACTTTACATTGTTGTATACCATGACTACGATATTGTTGGAGATAATGCCCTCAGAGTCAATTATTGGATCACAGGCACGTGATTGCAATGATTGAGGGAGGACCTATCCCGGTACGACAGTCTTACTCGAGATGATAGTATGCTATCTGGTTTACCTTTATCATCGTGTACTGCTTTAGGTGACCTGACAGGTCGCTATTGCACGTTGATAGAGCCCCTAGGATTCTTGCTTGACCACCAGCAGTATGAGGGTGATCATATAAGTGGGAGCTGGTAGTCTTTAAGCACATCCTTAAATGGTCCCTAGTCGTGGGAGTTTCGAGACAGGGCATCGATTCTCCAGAGTAGACTAGTGTATACAATCGAGACCCTGACGAGGGGCGGTGGCCGGTCTCACAGGCCACTGGTGTCAGTTGGTTCACCTAAGATGTATACAGGTGCTCATTGGGTTATGAGTACACCGGACAGGACTCGCCGGGAACATGCTAGTTGGTCTTATACCTGACGTCAGATAGCAGTTCCCTGGTGACATGTGTACAGGTTAGTTCATCGACCTGGGGATCGTCATTTGTCTCGTGTGAGTTCCCACTGTGCTTTGATTACTACCCTACCACGGCTCAAAGGAGTCATGCAAACAGGTTTTAGTTGGGTACAGTCCCGAGCCACATGGAGGCAGTGAGCGGATCTTCAGGGGTTCGTCTCTCCCGGTATTGGGGGTGAGGTCGCGCTGTGTCTAGGAGAGCCATTACACAAAGTCCTTGGCCAAGGCAGGAGATTTACTGGTAGGTATTCCAGTAGTATCTCAGGGTGTTCTGGGCTACACTCCGACACGACTTGTACCGCTTTTGGGGGTCTGACTTTTACCAACCCCCTAGGCCCGACATGCGATGCTCATAGACGAACGGACCGGACTGTACGGATATTGTCACTGACAGGCTCAGTTAGGGTGTCAGGATGAGTTCGCTCATTGACGTCCCTTTTGGTCAATAGCTGATGGCCCGTTACGTATTGGCTTATACCTCTGACGTGCTAGTGGTTAAATCCACAGCCATAGTATTGACGAGTCTTTAGAGTCCACCACACATTCAGTTACTCAGCTTTCGGGCGAAACGCTGTAGAGGCCGTATGGAGATATGGCAGGGTCCGATCAGATACGTGCGGTATTGCACGGATCAGGATCGGACGGTTTGTACTAGTGGCCATATGGATATATGGCAGGGTTCGATCAGATACGTGCGGTATTGCATGGATCAGGATCGGACGGACATTACTAGCCGACTTTGGTTTAAGCCGGATCCTAGTTTAGTACAGTGTAGATTTTGTCTCTTTGCATTTGTATCCGGACGGAATACAGATGCGGGTGTGTATGCACAGTATCGGGGTTTTCCTGTAATTTATTACGGGACCAGTTTTCTGGAGTTGCCAGTTTGCATTCCGTTCCGGCCGGTTTTCCTTTGTTCTTTCCCGGCCGGACTTTTCCGATGGAGGGTTGATCAGTCGAAAATATTGCATATTTTAACCGGCAATTTCCTTATCATTTGCATCCATATAGAAGTGTACGGTATTCATAATTCACATATTAGCAAATCGGTCGCAAAATATCAGATTACATGTATTAGACCTTAAAACCGGCATTTCTAGGGAAATTGACTGCATTGCATTACATGGCATATTTTCTATATCTTGCAACCCGTGTTTCGAAGTCTGTGCAGGAAAAGTGAAGCTTGCTCGATCATTAGCTTGCTCGACCATTACAATTGCTCGTAGACTCACTAAAATCAAATCTGGTATCATTACAAAGGAGCAACTGCAATTCAAAACATCAGAGAAAAGGCCACACTACAGTACAAAGCTTCACCAGAAGAACCAATGCCCAGGCCCATCAAGGAGCCGCGGAAGCGCGGCCATTGCCTGGTATATGCGGCGGATCCGCGGTGGGTCCAAGGGTTCAGACTCTCAATTTTAGACCAGAATTCCTTTCTCAGCTCCTACAGTCCAGAAATGCACACAAACTTCCAGAAGACTCCAGATATTTCTACCAGATCAGCAAACACCTTGAGTTTCATTAAACTAGCCTAATCATTCTAGAACTTTCCCTAAACCCTAGCTTAAACCCTAAGCTAACTCCTAACAAACTCCTTCTAGAAACTCTTCAACAAACTTTGGGAGGGAAAGTTCTAATTCAAACCTAAACCTAGGGTTTGGGAGTTCTATAAATAAGACCCTAGGCTCATTGTAAAAGTGAGATATAATTCAACCTTGGGAAAGTTTACAAAATCAATCCCATTCTTCATCTTCTTCTTCCTCAAGTTTAGTGAGAGAGCTTGTAGGAAACCCTAACCCTAAATCCAACCACAATTCAAGATCTTGAGTGCAAGCCAAGCAAGATGCCTTCAACCCTTTTATGAGCCGAGCCGATCTTCAATCGGGCAAGAGATCAAAGTAGATCCACGATCCACGGAGACGAGCGAAGCCGAGTCAACGATCGATTTCTTCTTCTTGTAGATTCTTGAAAGAATGTATTGAAATTGTTGATTAAATAAAAGGTGATATTCTTTTATCTTGTTTTCTTTAAATTCCGCATCATGTTATCTTTACAATTCTTGAATATTATCTTTGTGGTGATGTGTGAATAAAACTCCGCTCGTAAAGGAGTCGAGACAGTTGTAGAATGATGATGTAACAAAGCTTTAATCGATTCTTGATTCCTACGATGGTTTGTAAACCCTAGCAAGTTCAAGAACCGACAACCCATTTTGTTTCGATGCTTTCTTGATTGACATCGTTCAAAATGGGGGAGTTAGGATCGTTTCTTGAAATTGCTAGAGGCTAGAATGTGAATGATATCGACAATAGAACAAGGGATAAGATGAAACCCTAGTTTCACGAGAAAACCCTAACTCTCGTCAATCACCATTGATCTAGTATCAATTCTTCGAAGGACAAGAACACGAAACCCTTTAGATTACATCACGTCTAAAGATCCGATCGATTCCTACGAGCCTCACTTATATTCTTGATTGTTGATTGGAAATATTATCAAAACTACCGATTCTTGATTGTTTATAGTTTCTTGATTCTTGAGTAAAGAATAGTGACACTCGAATACAAATCACATCTTGAATCATGTTTTCGTTTATTGTTGCTTAACATTTCATTTCAAACGTATCAAAATACAATTGAATTGTGCAATCCCTGTGGACGATCCGCACTCATTCATTAACTACATCCGACACCGTAGTTTGATTGCGGTCAATATAATTTTTTGATTGTCGTTACTTTTTACATATACACGTCAGAAAATGTTTCAATCAAAATGGCGCCGTTGCCGGGGATCGCGCTAATTCATTTACATTTTTAGTTTGAAGTGAAAGAATTATTACATTCTACTTCTTGAATTCAAAATTCGTACAAACTCTTACACGTGTGTTGTGATTGACTGCAAGGTGATCTGGAGCATTCTGTGCTGTTGAAAAATCATTTGGGATATACCAGAGAGCTGGAAATATCAACAGAGAGCACCTGAAGAAATTTGATCAAGTGAACCCATCAAGGAAGCGCGGAAGAGCGGCCTGAACCCATCATATGCGGCGGATCCGCGGCTTGAAGGAAGGATCACTGAAAAATTTTCAGTGCAGGTGATTTCTGTCTCTCTTCCCTCTCCCTTTTTAGCTCCAACTAATCCTTTGCTGCAGGATTCTTTGCAAATAAATCGCAGCGCCGCAAAGCAAAAATAAAATTGTGTGTGATTTTGATTTCTTGGTTGTTTGCATTCTAATACGGAAATTTAAGGGGCACGGCCAAATCCAAATTAGGTGGGGATTTCATTACCCTTCCTAGGCCCCGAAAATCGTCAAACTTGCATCCGCATTACCTCCATTAACTAAAAGAAACCTAGAGAAGACTCTAAGGACTGTCGCGCTCAATAGGACAAGAGAAGGTCGTGGGTAATTCATTGCTTATCCGCGTTTTCTTGTGGTGCCTAAAGCGAGTGTGTCTAAGGCTAGTGGTTATTAATTAGGTCCACTGTAGTGGTGGTTCCTTCCCATTTACCTGGCACTTATCCGGCCACAGGGGGACAAAGAGGCAGTGGAGGATTCTATCCTGCGGCTTGTCTTTTGGCAGTTAGGAGCGGTCTAGAGATCGGACCTAGGTGACCATTAGATTCTAGGGTTTGTGTGCTGCATTTGTTTTGTCGCATCATTTTTTTCAAAATCCGTTCCTTTTTTTAAAGCAAGCACCGCATTCATTTTACCCCTAATTATAAGCCAACGCTGCCACTTGTACTAACCCTTTTTAGTGCAAGATAGGCTGGACACGGGATTCTAGTGCCCGTTTAGTCCGCGTACCTTTTATCGACTCCGAAGTCGATAATTCTCCATTTACCTTTTCTTTACCCATTACCACACCCACACCGATGGATCCGAATCCATCAAACTTCTTTAACCCTAATCTGCCACCGTCCGTTGGTGCGCAGAATCCTACTCCACCCCACATTTCTCTCCAGGAAAGATGCTATCCACATAGAGGTCCTCTTTCGACCTGCTTATCCACACCACCAGCCAATGGGGATAATTTTGAGATTAAGCCCCAGTATATCAATCTTTTACCCAAATACCACGGACTCGAGACCGAGGACGCTTACGTTTTCATTACCAAATTTGAAAACGTATGCGCAATGATGGGTACGTCTCAACTTTCAGTGGATGCGATGCGTCTACGACTTCTTCCATTTACATTGTGCGATATAGCCGATAAGTGGCTATATAACACCACCGCACACTCTATTACGAATTGGGAAGAATTCGTCGCTGCATTCCTTAAGAAATTTTACCCAGTCCAAAAGACGGCTCGAATCCGTAGCGAACTGAACCAATTTGCCCAGCTCCCCGCTGAACCATTCTCTAAATGCTTTGAACGTTTCAAGGATCTATTGGTTCAATGTCCTCATCACGGCATCCCGAGATGGGAGCTTTGCCGAATCATATATGAGGGCAGTAACCCTAACACTAAACAGAGCCTTGAAAACATGTGTCAAGGTACTTTTATGTCCAAGGATGATGGGGAAGCTTGGCGATACTTAGAAGAGTTCGCTGAGAAGTCTTTACAGTGGGAAAGTCCATCATTTAGGAGTGGCAATAACCAATCGGATGTTTCCATAGGAGTTAGAGCTGACATTTCAGCTATACAAAAGAAACTCGAGACTATGGAAAACAAATTTTTAGCTGCCTCCCTTAACCAAATGTCACTTTCCAAAACTGTATGTAGCTGCTGTTCTGATCCGTCTCACTTGACGGAAGAATGTCCGTTTCAAGGTCGTGAGCATACCAATGCCGCATTTCAACGACCTAGAAACGATCCTTTTTCTTCCACATATAATCAGAGTTGGAGGAATCACCCTAATTTTGCTTGGAACCAATCACAATCACAAAACACGGTTCCAAACCAAAACAATTTCCAAAGGGTCCCTCCACCACAACAGCAGCCACAACTTCAATTAAGTCAGCACCCCTTTCAAGCACATAATTTTCAAAATACGGTCAACACACCTGCACTGTCTAGTCCTTTACAGTTGACCGGAACTGATGAATCCTCTTCTTTTGCACAATACATGAATTTGGTCTTAACAAATATCATGCAAGTTGCGGCTGAAATGAAATCTTCCGTCGATGACATGAAGAAAAACTCTGCGTCCCAAAACGAGAGTATTAAATCGATGGAAGAAGAAATTGCACGATTAAAAGCCGAACTAAGTGCAAGAGAGAAAGGGAAACTTCCAGCTCAACCCTTACCCAATCCTGGTTATTCACATCATGTGAATGCAATCACCACGTTGAGATCTGGAAGAGTGCTTGACAATCATGTTGGGGAAGAAGTTGATGATACTGAAAATCATATCAACACCCCGGCTGAGACCTTTCCGCACACACACACTTCTGACCCTACTTCTTCTACCCCACCATCTTCTTCCGAGCCTATTCTCCATTTCCCAAAAGGCTCGCCACTACAACCCACCTCTTTTACCCCTCCACGGACGATCCCCACTTCTATACTGGGATCGGTTCCACACACACTTTCTTCTCTTATGATGGACCCAGCGCTTATTGCTAGAGCACCTTATCCTAATCGGTTAAGGGCTAACACACCAAGTCCACAAATGGAGAAGATCACTGAGATGTTTAAACAGGTTAACATCAATATCCCTCTTCTAGATGCTATCCAACAAGTACCTGCATACGCTAAAGTTCTTAAAGATTTTTGCACTAGAAAGAGGAAGAAACAAATGCCCAAGAAGATATTCATGGCTAAGACAGTAGACACAGCTTTCCCCCAGCAATTACCGAGGAAACGTAAGGATCCTGGCTATCCTACGATTTCCATCTCTATTGGGGAGAAACACATTAACCGTGCTCTACTAGATCTTGGGGCAAGTGTTAACCTGCTTCCTTTCTCAGTTTATGAGCAGTTAGGAATCGGAGAGTTGAAACCATCTCCATGCACTCTCCAGATGGCTGACCGATCAATCACCAGACCTAGGGGTGAACTAGAGGATGTGTTGATAAAAATCGGGGAATTTATCTTCCCTGTGGATTTTATTGTAATTGATACACAACCTGTAGCGAACTCACGGAATCAAATTCCGGTGATTTTAGGTCGTCCCTTTTTGGCCACTTCCAATGCTATCATCAATTGTCGTAACGGTTCCATGACCCTATCCTTTGGAAATAGGACAATTGAGATGAACATTTACAAGTTAGGAAGTGTACCCTCCGAACCTACTGTTCAGGTCTGTTCTGTCGACTTAATGGATGTCGACAGCAGCGAATTAGATAATCCTCCTGATACCGATCTAGACTCTTTTCATACGTTGTTGTTTGACCCAACTTTGTATCATACACATACGGACTCTTCCACCGAGATGTCCGGGTCAACAACTAACACTGATTATGAACTGCTTTTAGAGTCTGAAGATCACCCCGCACTTTGTGATGACATTATTCTTCGGGGTATAGATGAAACTTTTGAGGAAATCTTCGCTGATGAACTCGCATTTCTAAAAAGCACGGGTGTTGAGATGAATCATATCCAACTCACTGAAATTGAACCTCCACCCCTTCTTCTGAATTGTAAAAAGAATGCGAGTAATCCATCTCATACACTGCATCGTCTCTCCAAAATGAGACGCACACACATTCTCTTCCACCACTTACCTTTTCCCCACTTTTTCTTCCACCAACCCGAGCACTGCATTGATAAATTTTTTGAATGGTTGGTGTTAACCTTCGGTCTTTGCAAAGCTTGGCATCGACCAATGATTTTTGACCCCCACTTGTGATTTTCAAAGTTTAACATTGCATAATTCAAGTTTGGGGGGGTATAATTTTTCTGGCTCCTGAAAAGAAAAATTTTACAAAATGATGAGCCAAAAATAAGTTTGGAGGAGGTTCTTCACTTAAATATTTTGCCCCTACTAATAAATTCCTCCCAAGCTTACAGGTTTTTCGAGATTTAGCAGATGGCAACAGTGAGGACACTGTTGAAAACAAGTTTGGGGGAGGTTTGTGCTTATTTTCGCATCATTTGCATATCATTTGCATAAGCACAAAACATTTTCGAAAACCCATAAAAATTTAAAAATTTTCAAAACTATAAAAATATTTTTTGTATATAAATAAGATAATGAAAGTTTAGATAGTGAAAAATTACATCCATGAGATTGGAAAAATTTTAGAAAACTAAGAAAATTAGAAGTTTTCTTATACGAACTAGTAATAAGTAGTTATGAGCCGTTGTCCCAAGGGTTAGTAAGATGAAGGACGTCACTAATCTGAGGATAAAACTAAGTCTGAAAAATAGTTTCTATTCTGGAAGCCAAACATTTTGAGCGTTGCTACCCTGCTATTCGCACTTACACACGTCTTGAAGCCTGAGATAGTAGAGGATACCTTGAAATGCTCTTGTCTTAAAGCCAAAAGTATGAAGAAAAAAATATATGGTGAGAAAAATGGACACTGGTTTTGTTATCACCGAGGGAAATAAAAAAATATATAGCGAGGGTGCTTCTTCATCTAGTGCCCTAAGGCCAACTGGTCTGGGAGTCACTGCTATGCCTGAGGTGGTGCAAGACGAGGAAAATACACCAAGCATGCAAGCACATTAGTAATCGGTCGGTTAGTACCTCAAGAAGTATTAACGGTCGCATGAAAGTGTGTAAGCAATCTCGTTTGCCAAGAAGTACTGAGGCCGATGGGCAAGGGTATGATAGCTTGAATTGAATTCTCCGGGTGTAGGGATGTCTTTACACACACGCAGGGTGATATGATCGATGTTTGGAATAAAGATAGGAATGAAGAATAAGACGATGTTTTATTGAGGGAGGACGTGATTTCTAACATCTTTTCATGACCATTAAGATAGGGCTCATGACAACCGAAAAGCTAGCTTAGTTGGAAACCCTAATTTTCAAAGCTTTTCTTTTACGATTCTCTTCTTTAAATGTAATATTCATGATCTTGCTTTTATTATTGGATTTTGTGGGTGCAATCCGCTGAAAACCCTCAGGAGACAACACTCCTCCTACTAGGGACACCTAGAGGTTTAAAGGCTTGTTGCACGTGCTCAGTGCAATCGTGTTGCCTACGAAAGTGTGCTAGTTAGTTTTTCTCTTTCTTTATTTTCTCCTTCTCTCTTTTTAATAAAACATTCGCTCGAGACGATCGAAATTAAGTTTGGGGGTATTTGATCAGTCGAAAATATTGCATATTTTAACCGGCAATTTCCTTATCATTTGCATCCATATAGAAGTGTACGGTATTCATAATTCACATATTAGAAAATCGGTCGCAAAATATCAGATTACATGTATTAGACCTTAAAACCGGCATTTCTAGGGAAATTGACTGCATTGCATTACATGGCATATTTTCTATATCTTGCAACCCGTGTTTCGAAGTCTGTGCAGGAAAAGTGAAGCTTGCTCGATCATTAGCTTGCTCGACCATTACAATTGCTCGTAAACTCACTAAAATCAAATCTGGTATCATTACAAAGGAGCAACTGCAATTCAATACATCAGAGAAAAGGCCACACTACAGTACAAAGCTTCACCAGAAGAACCAATGCCCAGGCCCATCAAGGAGCCGCGGAAGCGCGGCCATTGCCTGGTATATGCGGCGGATCCGCGGTGGGTCCAAGGGTTCAGACTCTCAATTTTAGACCAGAATTCCTTTCTCAGCTCCTACAGTCCAGAAATGCACACAAACTTCCAGAAGACTCCAGATATTTCTACCAGATCAGCAAACACCTTGAGTTTCATTAAACTAGCCTAATCATTCTAGAACTTTCCCTAAACCCTAGCTTAAACCCTAAGCTAACTCCTAACAAACTCCTTCTAGAAACTCTTCAACAAACTTTGGGAGGGAGAGTTCTAATTCAAACCTAAACCTAGGGTTTGGGAGTTCTATAAATAAGACCCTAGGCTCATTGTAAAAGTGAGATATAATTCAACCTTGGGAAAGTTTACAAAATCAATCCCATTCTTCATCTTCTTCTTCCTCAAGTTTAGTGAGAGAGCTTGTAGGAAACCCTAACCCTAAATCCAACCACAATTCAAGATCTTGAGTGCAAGCCAAGCAAGATGCCTTCAACCCTTTTATGAGCCGAGCCGATCTTCAATCGGGCAAGAGATCAAAGTAGATCCACGATCCACGGAGACGAGCGAAGCCGAGTCAACGATCGATTTCTTCTTCTTGTAGATTCTTGAAAGAATGTATTGAAATTGTTGATTAAATAAAAGGTGATATTCTTTTATCTTGTTTTCTTTAAATTCCGCATCATGTTATCTTTACAATTCTTGAATATTATCTTTGTGGTGATGTGTGAATAAAACTCCGCTCGTAAAGGAGTCGAGACAGTTGTAGAATGATGATGTAACAAAGCTTTAATCGATTCTTGATTCCTACGATGGTTTGTAAACCCTAGCAAGTTCAAGAACCGACAACCCATTTTGTTTCGATGCTTTCTTGATTGACATCGTTCAAAATGGGGGAGTTAGGATCGTTTCTTGAAATTGCTAGAGGCTAGAATGTGAATGATATCGACAATAGAACAAGGGATAAGATGAAACCCTAGTTTCACGAGAAAACCCTAACTCTCGTCAATCACCATTGATCTAGTATCAATTCTTCGAAGGACAAGAACACGAAACCCTTTAGATTACATCACGTCTAAAGATCCGATCGATTCCTACGAGCCTCACTTATATTCTTGATTGTTGATTGGAAATATTATCAAAACTACCGATTCTTGATTGTTTATAGTTTCTTGATTCTTGAGTAAAGAATAGTGACACTCGAATACAAATCACATCTTGAATCATGTTTTCGTTTATTGTTGCTTAACATTTCATTTCAAACGTATCAAAATACAATTGAATTGTGCAATCCCTGTGGACGATCCGAACTCATTCATTAACTACATCCGACACCGTAGTTTGATTACGGTCAATATAATTTTTTGATTGTCGTTACTTTTTACATATACACGTCAGAAAATGTTTCAATCAAGGGTGTTATTTGCAATTGTGCAAATAACATTTGTGGAGGGGGTTTCTTGCAATTGTATTGATTATGATATCTTTCATCCATGCTTTTGCATTAATGAGATGGTATGGGTTTAAAGTGAGAAGTATGGTTGATGTTGTGGTCACCTCTTGCTTTATCCTACACTCACTCTCCTTCTTGGTTTTAATCATGGTTGATTTCATTTTCCCACCACCATTCTCATTTCATATAGGCCGGCCACTTGAGTGAGGGAAATGAGAGAATTTCATTTTTGAGCTTGTGGCATTCTTGATCTCATTTGATGCTAGAAAAATGCAAGCACCATTTTTTCTTCTTGATTCCTCCATCATCTTTCAAAAGGCAACATAACCCCAAAGTGAGACATAGCCTCTACACTACACATTCTACAGCATATCTTGGGCATGTCGACTTGCCAGCTTCATGCCCGAGTTGCCTCGGTATAGAGGCGGGAGCCCGTAAAAGAAACAGGCGATGTGGTGCCCTTCCGGCAAGGAGGCGACGACCGGAGTTTCCGCGAGAGATCGGGACGACGACGAGAAGACCGGAGGACTCGGATCACTCGGTATATCTCTTCCCTATCTTGTTACTTTGCTAGAACTAGTTTAATGGCCCGATCCGGGGTTTAGTGCGCGGTGGTGCCGGTTTGCTAAGTTCGCAAAAATTAAAGTTTATCACCGTTTCCGCATTTTGGCCGTCGGATTGACGACCGGGGCACCGCCGTGCACTTACAGTGGTATCAGAGCCTCGCCATTAACTTAGTCTAGCTTTGTTTGATGTGTTTTTGAGTTCCGATCGACCAAAATTCCAAAAATCCAATTTTAGCTCACATCAGTTTTCTGTTAAAATTTTTTGGTGTCTAAAAATTTTTCAGGTTGTCTCAGAATGATGTGCAGGGAGTTCTAAGAACTCTGGGAAAATTCGAGACAATGATCCCTCATCTCGAGCGCGGAACCGCGGCAAAACCCCCCTTGTTGCCGCGGTTCCGCCGCAGGTTGGTGGGATCAATGCTTCGAAATTCTCCAGTGGGCTTCTGGGCTTTACTTAGGGGTTTTGGAATATTAATATTGGGCCCAGATTTTCTGTGAGTGCTACAGTATTGCTTAGGGGCCCACTTGTTAATTTTTGATCGATCGGATATATATTAAACACATTATTTCACAGTATTTACATTATATCTGCGACCGTGAATGTCACTCGATCGGTAAATCCGGTCTAACTGCTATAGCCCGGTTAGACGCATTTGCGAACGTGACTTTCACGTTGATGTTCTGTGTTTTGCTGTGATGTTGCGGATCGGTCGTGGGGATAGCCTGGATGCAATGCTAGTACAGTTTCTGTTGTATTATGTACATTTGATATTGCGGGGCGAGCGTCCGACATGTGGACTACCGTCACTGCCTGTTTGTATTATTCTTTAGGGGCACGACCTGGTTGCGGTCGATGTACCCGTTGTATGTATATTTTACTTTCTGTACTAGGGTTACCCCGCGGAGGGGTGCACGGATAGCCGGGTTCTAGAAGGCAACAAGCCCGCATCTCATGGCATTGGGACGGAGGGGGCTTCACTCCAGAATTGGCGGGCTATTCGACGCACTCGTAGGGGGTATAGTTTGACCCAGGAGGGGTGCCCAAGTTACCGGATTCCGTGAAGTGCTGGGTGGTCCATTCACGGCGCTGAAGGGGACTGCCTCGCTTCAGGTTTTGGCGGGTAACTTGCCGCGCCCGTAGGGGTCTAGGATTTCATTGCACAGGCTATCCACACGACCAGGGGAACGTCGGGTTTCAGTAGTGGCTCTGTGAAACCCGGGGATCCCAGATATCTGTATTGTTCTGTGATGCTGTACATTTCTGCGATGTTGCATTTTATTCACGCCTTGAGCGAAATACTATATATTGGTATATATATTAGTAGATGTTGTATATGTTTTTTCATCCGCGCTAGTCCAGTCCCCGCTCTGCCGTTAGTTAGCTAACCTAACGGGTGATGACGGGACCCAGTGGCGAATGCGGATGGCATATACGTACGTCAGTATATTTTCGTTCTTTGTGGTGTGATCAATTGATGGGACTGCGTTGATTCGGATCAATGCAAGTTAAACAAACCTAATCTGATGTTGTTGGAACACTTTTCAAAAAGCTGTTATTGCAAGGACGTTCACTTTTGTTTTGCATCGTGGTATTCATTTGGAATATCCTGCTCCTCAGTCGACGAGGCAAGGGCCGAGATCCCTTCACCGGGAGTGACCCCTTGGACAGAAGTTTGCGTCAGGGCACTAACTTCACTATAGCCGATTACTTTTGCTTTGCATCGCGGTATTCATTTGGAATATCCTGCACCCCATTCTACGGGGAAAGAGCCGAGATCCCTTCACCGGGAGTGACCTCTTTAGTAAAGGTTTTCGTCACTATATTTTCTAAAAAGCTATCAGTTCCTTCAACGATATCAAGTTCATTACGTTAAAGGTTTTCGCCAGAAACCATTCGTAGCCCTCCGTCGTTTCATATGGGTAGTCAATAGTATTCAAGCTGTGTATGTTGGCCAAAGTCAAGGCACGGTGATTGGTAGCTATTGGGGTATTCATATGCAGCATAGATAGATGCGTTGGTTTGGGACAGTCGTACTGCCATTTTGGCCAAAGTCAAGGGTATGTACGGGTGGGTTCAAATTAACCTGGAGAATGACGGGTAGAACTTGACATGTGACTTATGATATGTTGGCCAAAGTCAAGGTCATAAGAGCATGGGGTAAAAACCACATCGGGAGTTTCAAAAGAACTGAAACTTGCCAGATATGCGCATACTTTCTGGAGTGTGATACCGTGAGCGGATTCCGTCACGTTATCATGCGATGATAGTTGGATCCCGATTCCCACTGATGAGTTGGTTTACTCCTCGGGTGACCCCGACTAATTCTTCTTTCAGGTTTGGAGGAGAATTTGAGGTACAGTGGGAGGTTTCCAGATTAGATAAAGTGATAACCATTCTGATCTAGGTTAGAGTGCACGCTGAGTGTTTCTTTTCTCTCTCTCTCTGGCAGCGACCATTGACCCGACCCTAGACTATGACTCAGTGACCAAGTTGACCGAACCTTCTTAACACTGGCTGTTGGATTGTCAGAGTTGCAGACCTCATTGCCACTCCTACTTTTACCCTTTTCTCCAGGACACCCCGTATTACTGCGAACGTCCACTTCCATTGGACAAAACCATCGTATGGTTAGATACGAACTCGAAGGAATTCGAGGATGGTTTCCGGTTCTGGAGAAAACGGATAGGATTATTCAGTTGTCTTTTCTCTTTTACCTTCTCTCAAGTTGTGAGTACTCCTTGGATTAGGAGATAGTACACCTATTATGCAAATTGGAAAGTCTTCTTCCAAACCTTAGGCTGGTGCTGACCGGTAGGGAATGAAGAAAACCAATTAGCCTAAACGGTGTGCAGAAGGTATTAAGATTAAGACAAAGCAAGGGATTAGTAAGAGGGCAAAGTAAAATGCGACTGATATTCACGACCAAACCAAGTTTTTTTTCGCCAATCCTAAATCACCTTTGTATTTCTCCAGGACACTCCGTATCACTACGAAGATCCACAGTTTATTGGATACTCCATCGTATGGTTATATACGAACTCGAAAGGAACTTGTTCCAGTTCGGGGATGGATTCTGGTCCAGGAGAAATAGGAATAAGGTTTATTCGGTTGTCTTTTATCTTCACCTTCTCTCGCATTGCGAGTGCTCCTAGGGTTAGGACAGTACACCCATTATGCTTATTGGATAGTCTTCTTCCAAACCATAGGCTGGTGCCGAACGGTAGGGAAGGAAGAAAACCAATTGGCCTAAAGGGGTGTGCAGAAGGTAATGACTAAAGACATATAAAGGGATTTGGAGAGGTGGCAAAGAATTATAAAGTTATAGTTGTGAATCTGGATAATGGTAGAGGCATTACTAGGAATACCAGGATACCCCATCGAAGCATTTCAATGTTTCAGTTCAACTGTGTACTGTTAAAAGAAAACTGATTTCCTTATTAGACACTTGCTCCAGGGTATGTATTTACCAGGTTTGATTCTCACATCTGTATGGCTTTACAGATGATGAGTGGGAGTAAGTTATTAGGAATTGGGTGATCATCCTCATTATATCGGGATTCGTTGTAATCGGTGATATTTGAGGAGATCACCTGGGCTGTTTGCCGGTCGGCAAATGTTTGGTTTTGAATATCCGCTGTTGTGCACCAATTTCAAATTGATATATCTGTACGTCTATTTTCATAGAGTGAGATATACCTTTTGATATTATGTCGATGACATTTACCTATATCAGTGGATGGTTTGGTAAGGAGCATTGAACAGCGGTGTAATTCTTCTTAACCATAAGTACAGTTTTCAACCTACGACGCACAGTGAAAGAGTTGTTAGACTCAGCGGACTTATACAGAGTATTGTATGTTGTCCAGTGTCCATTAGGACAGAGGGGTTGGTCCTCATACTATATTCTGTTTACTTTTAACTTCTCTAGTTCTTAGACATGTGTTTCGTAGAAACACAGGGTCTAAGTTTTGAGGAGTTATAGGTATTTGAATAGAGTAGAGAACCAGGTGTAGCAAGTATCGGGATTCTTCAAAGTGATAGAAGATGTAGATACTTGTGTATGGTATTCTGTTGATAGTAATGATAAAGAGAAATTGCTTCTCTTTCAGGTTACTCATAATTGGAAGTATTCCTAAGTTGAGTAACGCTGATCGGCCTCCTTCCATTTAGTTGACATGCACTGGAGATAGCTGCATGATTTGAATCTGGTTCAATTAAATCAGTGCCTCTGGTTCTATATTGGATATAGTACAGTTCATATCTTAACATTGTTAAGGTACGGGGAGTTGTCCGGCTTATGATTAAAACCAGACTCTGGATAACTCAAGGCACGTTTCTGTAATGGCTGTTTGTGGGTTGACCCAGACTATGACGAGGGTTGATTTTCTACCATCTGGCAGATCAATAGAAATATTGTTCTAGACTCGCCACAGTTTTATTAAAAATGGATTTTTTCAAAAATAGTAGTGGGAGTATGGTAGAACTGGAAGTGATTCCAGAACCGCAAACGATTACTGAAGATTTGATAAGGAACCTAAAGATTCAATCTGATTTGACATTCCATTGGCCACTCCGCAGATAAGGTGGGTAACTTCAGGCACCCGAGAGGTACTCCGGTAGCCTCAAGGACGGTGACAGGGAAGTTCTTGTTTATCCACACTTGCCATTGCTGTTGTTCCAGGCTGCGAGACCCGGTGGGAGAATGAGTATAGCGTCGTTCTAAACTAGCTTTAGAAGTGCATGTCTATATGACTCTGCCAGAGGGTTGTCGTAATCAGTGGGAGCAGCGGAAGCATTGGTGGACATCAGGCTTATGTCTATTTATAGACTAAAGCAGATATAGCGGAGATAGATCATCTATTTCTGATGTGACAGTCATGGGTTTGACGTCATCAGAATAGGGGATGGATCTGTTGAGAAGGTAGTAGGGTGTGATGTCATGGTATTTGGATGACATACACAAAGTAGGAAAGGAAACTCCTATACTACGATCGGTTATTCTTTGGTCGTCACACAGTGGTTTCTCCACAAGGGACTTGGACGTTATATCAGACATACTGGTTACTAGATCTATGGTTTTAGATCTAGATTTGGGTGGTTTCCCAATCAGGGTACTTAGACAGCATTCTATGAGTATTTAGAATGGTTGACTCCTGGCACGGTAGTATACCTGCAGGTGATGGAGTCACCCTCTCTAAAGGTGTCTTATAGACTAAAGTAGAGAGGGATGTGCATGATTGACAGATCACTTGCTTAGGCAATTGAGTCAATCATGAGATGTCAAGTACCACACCAGATGTTGTTCTTGCAGTAGGTGCAATAAGTTGATATTGATCCAATCCTGGAGAAACAGTCGGAAGCAGTTTTAGAACATAAGTGGATGTTCTAGGGATATGATAACGACAGCCTCATTCGGGGGACAGTTATCATTCCGGGCTTCCAAGGTGACCTGGACGACAAGGAGGTTGTCAGAGTTATAGTTTTCCTTCTGACGAGGGACAGTATTTTGGACAGGCGGTCCAGGGAAATACTGAGGGTGGCATGGCACAGGATACTGATTAAGTTCAGTTGACGATACAGTCTAAGGAGTTTGGATTTGGAGTTCATTTATGAGCTCGGTCCCATCAGACATCCAGACATTCTAAGACAGGTATTGCTCATTTCGGGAGATGGCTTTCTCCGCGAACTTGAGATATAGAGAGATATAGAAAGAAACATCAGAGCGGATCCACTCGCTGAGGCTATTCCTCGAACGCAATAGTTTCGCAAACGATCTTTGTGAGACTGACTAGTAGAGGAGTTGGGTGTTCGGTATCACACGGGCTGTGAGTATGCGACATCGCAATAATTAGCCTTGAGTGCAAGTGGGAGATTGTTGGAGATAATGCCCTCAGAGTCAATTATTGGATCACAGGCATGTGATTGCAATGATTGAGGGAGGACCTATCCCGGTACGACAGTCTTACTCGAGATGATAGTATGCTATCTGGTTTACCTTTATCATCGTGTACTGCTTTAGGTGACCTGACAGGTCGCTATTGCATGTTGATAGAGCCCCTAGGATTCTTGCTTGACCACCAGCAGTATGAGGGCGATCATATAAGTGGGAGCTGGTAGTCTTTAAGCACATCCTTAAATGGTCCCTAGTCTTGGGAGTTTCGAGACAGGGCATCGATTCTCCAGAGTAGACTAGTGTATACAGTCGAGACCCTGACGAGGGGCGGTGGCCGGTCTCACAGGCCACTGGTGTCAGTTGGTTCACCTAAGATGTATACAGGTGCTCATTGGGTTATGAGTACACCGGACAGGACTCGCCGGGAACATGCTAGTTGGTCTTATACCTGACGTCAGATAGCAGTTCCCTGGTGACATGTGTACAGTTTAGTTCATCGACCTGGGGATCGTCATTTGTCTCGTGTGAGTTCCCACTGTGCTTTGATTACTATCCTACCACGGCTCAAAGGAGTCGTGCAAACAGGTTTTAGTTGGGTACAGTCCCGAGCCACATGGAGGCAGTGAGCGGATCTTCAGGGGTTCGTCTCTCCCGGTATTGGGGGTGAGGTCGCGCTGTGTCTAGGAGAGCCATTACACAAAGTCCTTGGCCAAGGCAGGAGATTTACTGGTAGGTATTCCAGTAGTATCTCAGGGTGTTCTGGGCTACACTCCGACACGACTTGTGCCGCTTTTGGGGGTATGACTTTTACCAACCCCCTAGGCCCGACATGCGATGCTCATAGACGAACGGACCGGACTGTACGGATATTGTCACTGACAGGCTCAATTAGGGTGTCAGGATGAGTTCGCTCATCGACGTCCCTTTTGGTCAATAGCTGGTGGCCCGTTACGTATTGGCTTATACCTCTGACGTGCTAGTGGTTAAATCCACAGCCATAGTATTGACGAGTCTTTAGAGTCCACCACACATTCAGTTACTCAGCTTTCGGGCGAAACGCTGTAGAGGCCGTATGGAGATATGGCAGGGTCCGATCAGATACGTGCGGTATTGCACGGATCAGGATCGGACGGTTTGTACTAATGTCCATATGGATATATGGCAGGGTTCGATCAGATACGTGCGGTATTGCACGGATCAGGATCGGACGGACATTACTAGCCGGCTTTGGTTTAAGCCGGATCCTAGTTTAGTACAGTGTAGATTTTGTCTCTTTGCATTTGTATCCGGACGGAATACAGATGCGGGTGTGTATGCACAGTATCGGGGTTTTCCTGTAATTTATTACAGGACCAGTTTTCTGGAGTTGCCAGTTTGCATTCCGTTCCGGCCGGTTTTTCTTTGTTCTTTCCCGGCCGGACTTTTCCGATGGAGGGTGTTATTTGCAATTGTGCAAATAACATTTGTGGAGGGGGTTTCTTGCAATTGTATTGATTATGATATCTTTCATCCATGCTTTTGCATTAATGAGATGGTATGGGTTTAAAGTGAGAAGTATGGTTGATGTTGTGGTCACCTCTTGCTTTATCCTACACTCACTCTCCTTCTTGGTTTTAATCATGGTTGATTTCATTTTCCCACCACCATTCTCATTTCATATAGGCCGTCCACTTGAGTGAGGGAAATGAGAGAATTTCATTTTTTAGCTTGTGGCATTCTTGATCTCATTTGATGCTAGAAAAATGCAAGCACCATTTTTTCTTCTTGATTCCTCCATCATCTTTCAAAATGCAACATAACCCCAAAGTGAGACATAGCCTCTACACTACACATTCTACAGCATATCTTGGGCATGTCGACTTGCCAGCTTCATGCCCGAGTTGCCTCGGTATAGAGGCGGGAGCCCGTAAAAGAAACAGGCGATGTGGTGCCCTTCCGGCAAGGAGGCGACGAACGGAGTTTCCGCGAGAGATCGGGACGACGACGAGAAGACCGGAGGACTCGGATCACTCGGTATATCTCTTCCCTATCTTGTTACTTTGCTAGAACTAGTTTAATGGCCCGATCCGGGGTTTAGTGCGCGGTGGTGCCGGTTTGCTAAGTTCGCAAAAATTAAAGTTTATCACCGTTTCCGCATTTTGGCCGTCGGATTGACGACCGGGGCGCCGCCGTGCACTTACAGATATCTGGCAGACTGCATGTCAAAACCGCTTTTCTTTATGGTGCTTTAGAAGAGAACATGTATATGACACTGCCGGAGGGCTTCGTAGACAGTGGAAGCAGCGAAAGCATGTGCAAGCTTCTTAAATCCATCTATGGGTTAAAGAAGGTATCGCGGAGATGAAACATCTGTTTTGATGAAACTGTCAAAAAGTTTGACTTCATCAAAAAGGTAGATGAACCATGTATAAATAAGAAGGTGTAGAGAGTATGGTTGTCTTCCTTGTATTGTACGCGGATGACATACTCTTGATAGGAAACAGTGTTCCTATGCTACACTCGGTCAAGCACCTCTTATCACACAGGTTCTCCATGAAAGATCTAACTGATGCCTCCTACATTCTGGGGATATAGATCTATAGAGATAGATCTAAATGGATTTGGGATTGTCCCAATCCAGGTACATAGACACTATGCTAAAGGGGTTTAGTATAGATGATTCTAAGCGTGGTAATGTACCCGCTTGTTAAGGAATCACTCTCTCCAAAGAGATGTCTCTTAAGACTGATTTGGAAAGGGCTCGCATACAAGGGTACCCTATGCTTTGGCAGACGGATCAATCATGTGTGCAATGTTATGTACTAGACCAGATGTAGCTTACTCACTACGTGTAGTGAATAAGTATCGAAAAGATCTTTGGGAAAACCACTGGATATCTGAAGAACATTCTTAAGTGCTTGAGAAGGACTAAAGAGATGTTCTTGGTGTACGGTAATGGTGAACTCCAGATAGAGTCCTTTACCGATTCGAGATTCAAGAGTGATAAGGACGACTGAAAGTCAGTCTCGGGTTTTGTCTTCACTGTAACATTTTAAAAATAATTAAATAAATAATTAAATAAAAATTATAATGAAAACAAATCACGGTTTGGTTACAAAAGTCAAACGATACAAGGAACAAGTATAGGTTAAAACCTATGTCCCGTCCACGCAAAAGAACCAAATATCGCTCGATATCGGCGTACAAACTCCGATGGGTCGAGATAAACATCAACAGATAACTCGTAGTTTTAAAGCACATTACTTATATTGTAAAACATGATCAAATTCATCGAAACACTAAAATCGATCAAATCGTCCGTTTTCGAAAAACCCGAAAATGCCAATTTACCGTTTTTCATCCAAACTTGACATTTAAATGAAACCAAAGGTCATAAAACTCATTAAATAGCATAACTAGACTATACAAACTATTACTATATTTTTATTACACAATTTTGCATTTATTTGAAATTTCTAGTTTGCAACTTTTAACAATTTTAACATTTTTCAAGCAAAATACCAAAATTCCACCACAAAACATGATTTTGCAAGAATTAATGTATTAAACCACAATTCATGATGATAATGATTTAATGAAACCATAAATTATATTTTTAATCTCATTTATTTAGGAATTTTCAAAATCTAGTTTACAAAATAATAGCATTTTATTAGTATTTTCCAATTCTCAAAGTAATCTAGTGATCAAACTAAGTTTTTCTTTCCATTTACATGCTAATACTCTCACTAAAACTACAATCTAATGATAGCAACTTTAATTGGAATTTTATATTACCCACAAACACACTTTAGAAAAATCTAGTTAGCTAATTTCCTTATTTAAAACAATTTTAAATGAAAATTTTACAATTTAACAACCATGCAATATTTTCCAATTCTAAAAGTGTTAAACTAACTATTATAACCCTAATTAATTATTAAAAACCCTAACTTGAATTTACAACCCTAACTTGCATTTTAAAAATTAAACATAGAATTAATATAATAAATCTAATTATGCTTTAAAAGAACATTTAATAGAAATAATTCAAAAGAGAAAGATTTATACCTCCACAATCTCATGTCCAAACTTGAAAATGAGCCTAAAAAATACATGCTTTCCCACTCCAAAAATCCATGTAAAGAAGAGTAGAGAATAAAGGGTATGAAGAGATTAGGATTTTGTGTATTTTTTGTTGAATTTTTGATGTATTTTGATGGATTTTTGTGCAAAAATGAGGTGGGAAATGGGGGGGGCAGCCATGGGGGGTTGTGGCCGGCCTTGAGGGAGTGAGGGAGAGAAAGAAATGATTAAGGAAAAGTGTAGAAGTTTCAAGAGGAGAAATATCACTTAAAGGTCTTTTCATGGTTTATTTAATTATTTATTTATTTGTTTACTATAGCAACTCAAGAAAGCTCTAGAAAATAGGAAAAATTTGCAAATAATTTTTTGCATGATACATACTAAATTATAACATGCCATGGTTCATTTTTACAAATTAAAACCATTTAAATTTTTAATTTACACTAATTTAGTGTAAAAATAAAGCTTATGTTAATATTTAAAATAATTAATTTAGGAAAAATATTTTATTAAACTAAAAATTTATAAGTGGCTAAATAAACACCATTTACTAGTAATTTCATAATTAAAATAGATATATTAAAAATTATAATGAAAACAAATCACGGTTTGGTTTTACGAAAAATACATTTTACTTTACCGAAAATCCTAAAATTCACTTAAACACTTTTATTCATTTAATTATTTATTTAATTATTTATTTAATTATTTTTAAAACGTTACAATCTTCCCCCTTTTAAGAAATTCGGTCCCCGAATTTAAATTAAAACTCCCCTTCCAAATACTAAAACATTTAGCAAAACACTCAACTCGTCGGGGCTCTGAAATCATCAATACATAACAAAATCAACTCCGTCAAGCATGACGCAATCATCGGAGTTATGGCGATAATAAAATATCATAACTCAATGTGAAAACCATCATAATATACATCAATCTATAACTTATATATAGTTCGCATCCTAGTAAAATCGCCGAATCATCATAATAAAGAAGCATACAAATACCCCTCTTGAAAATCGCAGTGCAATGCACGTGTCACGGCATAAGTAGCGGACGTTTAAATTTTTAAAAAAATAACTATATATATATCTTTTATTTAACATACACGTCCCGCCTGGTTACTAAATCAAATAATAATCATTATGAAAACATACTGCTCAAACTAAAATCAATCCCAATCACATCAATAAAATGTCATGTGCGTCCGGTGCGCACTGAAATCGAAACCAAATGCAGAAACCATGAATACCCACAAAACAAAACTAAGTGCAACAGGTGTGCACCAAAAACATCTGTCAAGTGCAACGGGCGTGCACGACTCAAAATCAGGTGCATCTAATCTGCACAAAACCCCGATTTAGTGCATCTGGTGTGCACAAAATCGCATCAAGTGCGCCAAGTATGCGCAAGAATCCTAATCAGGTGCACATGGAGCACGAAAACATACATCGAATATCAGACTCGAATCACAGTACGAAAATGGATAAAAACTAGGTCGAAGCATATATCAAAATCATGTGTAACCCATATGCACGAAATCAAATCAAAATCACAAAAGGTATTAAAACCAAATCAAGTGCACTGGGTATGTACTAAACAACATCAATACAACCGGTATATGAAACACAACTAGAATGTAATGAAGGTACACACATGAAATACCAATCGTAAAACGAATTCCTCAAAATGCCAAAATCCAATAACAGAAAATATGAAATTCAAATCACTAAATCACAATCGTAAGCACGATCGTCAATGTGCGCCTCTTTCCTCTGATGTCGACTGCTTCGAACTCGTTCTTTCATAGGTGTGCTGACTGCGCTACCAACGGCAATACTCATGTCTAGAGTCTCCCACATAGTCGATCCCTTCACTTGATATCCGGACTACATTAAACTTTTCGATCGGTCCATCAAAATCCCATAATTCCCCGAGAGCTCAACACTCAAGTACAGTTTAAAAATATCCGGTACATTCCCCAGCATCGATGATCCAGCCGTAGAAGGGAAAACCCAAGCCTCACTAATGGCACAGCGGAACTGCCGTAAACCCTAAGGTTCAAGGGCGTTCTCGTGGTCATTATGTCGAGTTAGGGTTTCATTCTTCTAGAGGGTCCATCGAAATACCTGCATGTTCTTCCGAATACTTTAAACTTAGGAAAATGGTTTTCTGATAATCGTTCGAACCCTTTAACTTCATCCGGACGGCATGTGAATACCCTTCGTCCGCACGCTAAGCAATGCTTCAATCCTCAAGAATAACCAATACTCTAATGGTTATCGCATTCGAGCCGCAGCTTCCTTTACCCGTGCGCCCGTGGTAACAGAAACCACCATCCGACATTGATGAAGATAGATCAAAAGAACGAATAGAATACGGTGCAAACAATGTACATCCTAAGGCTCCTTAAGCAGAGTAGCGTATCGTAAGTATGCCGCGGACCATACCCACGGTACGTTACTCTACCTAAATCGCCTACTCCATCAACCAAGGGTCACCTAGACTTATACAGGGTTAAACCTAGCGCTCTGATACCAACTTTGTCACGACCCGAAAGTACGGAACGTGACCGGCACTTAGATTACGAAGCGTCTAGAGACGCCACGTAACCTAAGTAAGCCGAAGCCCAGAAATCTAAACCAAGAAAAAGAAGAAGAAGCAGTAAAAGAAAACAAGTATAAAATCATGAGCAAATTTTACCAAAAATTTCGGCAGAGTCTCCTCTGTAAAAACTGGCCCCCAAACGGGTACAACAAGTATAATATACATAAACAATAAAAAGCATCCCCAAACGGGAGCTAGCATCAACGCCAACAGGCGGAAGCAACCACAGAAAGCACAATAATATACAACGCCAATAGGCGAGGCTCAAAACTCAAAAGAAAACGAAACCACCAGATCTGAATAATACATGCGCGACTCTAAGGTCGAAATAAAAGACTGGTCCTATAAACTTATCAAGTAATACAAATATGGTTGATGGAGCTTACTAGATACAAATGAAAGGATAAAAGTACAGTGGTGGTTCGGATACAAGTGAACCAACCTACCGTGCAAATCACCCTGAAGAAAAGATGTGCCAACCAGCTGCCACGGAAACTTGTACATCGAACCTGAAAAGAATTTGGCACAACGGGGGTGAGTTGCCAACTCGTGAGTAGAAGACATCTACGAAAAGAAATCGAATGCACGACGCTATCCTAGGTCATAATAATACACTACTAAGTCTCAATCATCTAGTAATAGCAGGGTAATACTACGTGTAAGTGCAACTACTCCGTGTCGTGTCAGTACCTCATATAATACTATGTCATATGAATGAAATGCACGCACCATGAATGTAAAGTAACAAATCCTGAAATCCAGATATATATGTATAAGAAATCTTTAGCTGTTATCATAGTAGAATGTGTATAAGAATCTGAAATCTCAATAATGAAATCCATGAAAATCTGTGTCAAACATCGACACAACACATGTAATCTCAAGTCTCAATATCTCGGGCTCCGTCAGTCCGGATCGGCCCATATCATCAAATCTCACGACAACGGTCGGTATCCTCCGGATATCCGCCGCGCCAGACATCACCGGTAGGTAGCCTTCCCCTGCCAGGCTCATCGTCTACAACTCGATCTTCTTGCCCCGGGGTACCATACCGGGCCCACCATGTACCCGAGACGGTTCATCCACTCCTCGAATCGGGTCTCGAAATCCAACAGAAAACATGAAATCTCATGGTGGACGACACATACATCACGAGAAAACCGCATCTTATTTTAAAAAGAGAAGAGGAGAGAGAGAGAAGTTTTATATATTTTTGCGGTTTTCCCCAAAATCCAGAAATCTCATAGAAATCCAAATCTCAAAATCATGAGTAAGTATATGATAAGTGTCGGCATATGCCCATACTACTGTGCGATAACATGAAAATATGAATGCATGAATGTCTAAGTAATAAATATCATGTCTTATACTAACATCAGAGAGTGATCACAATATTATATCGGTTTAGTTGTTAACTGATTCTATCAATAAAAGATAATATGATCTAAAGTGTACGTGACATAGCAATTACCGATGATGATGTGTGTGAGCCGGTGAATAAGTGTGCGTGGAATATGCGCATCATCGGTAATGGTGCAGGTGTCCTAACAGGTAAAGTTTATACTGATTATAGCAACATATAAAGAACATGCACCATGATGATTACAGTATGAATGTAAATACAGGTGTGCATTATCCACTCCTCTGCGAGATACGAGTACAACTACCACTATGTGAGTCGAACCTAAACCAGTGTCCATCTAACATCCTAAGGAACTAGACCTAATAGACTAGTCAGTAAGAAACTAGAGTCTACCTAAGGTCTAAATCAATATCTCTAATAGTCGGCGATCCTGCCTCAATAGCGTCACGTACGTAGTACGGCTTCCTCGAATCAAGAGTGCGGATCAATCATCAAATCTAAGCCTCGTACGGTAAAATCCATCGTACGGCATCCCAATATCGGGGTACGGTCAAGTATCTCCTAGGTGTCTCCTCATTCGTATAATGTCATCATCAGCACATCTCATGATCAAGGTGTTAAACTGTGATCGCATACATCAATCATATATCATTGCCATCATGATAAGCATCATTAGTTTATCCTCAGAAATATCATGTCATATGTATCATATTGTGACTAGGTCATACTTATATGATATCGGCATCAGGTCACACCAATATAATGTCGTAATCAAGTTATACATATATCATATCGTGATCAGTCACAAGTTACAGTCCGGGTACTATTCTAGCGTCCCATGTACATCAATATCACCACCACTCTTTATAATTTATATATTCATGTTCATTATCTCATTCTCTAATGATCCGCTAACACTTTAATACGACTGTATAGTCAAGAATCACGGCATCAAGCCCAGTTATACTGTTTCATCATGCCTCAAATATCATATCACATCAATGAATCCCATATACGTGTTGTATATATATATACACCTATACCTAGTTTTATATATATATACACATATACGTATACTCCATGTCGAGTTTTAGTGTGTGCGTGTGTGTTTCTATCAGAAACCTACGAACCTTTCCCAAAGTATTCATCCTCAGGTATGGTTTTCCTAAATCAGTCTAGTCCCGCCTAGGGTCATTACTAGGGTCCTGCTCAGTAAGAATCTAGGGTCACATCGGGTTTCCTAATGTCAATAAGTACTATTCCTATTCTACGTTGCGGGGGTGCCTACGCCATCCACCCGACTTCCCCCCGTAGACATACATCTACTCATCTGGTCCATGTCTGCCGACGACGGTGTCGCCATCCTCCTCTTCATCGCCCGCAGTCCACTTGAAGGGTACCTAAACGCAAACATATAAATATTATCGTAAACCGAATCACATACAAAAGTCAAACGATATAAGGAACAAGCATAGGTTAAAACCTATGTCCCGTCCACGCAAAAGAACCAAATATCGCTCGATATCGGCGTACAAACTTGAAAATGAGCCTAAAAAATACATGCTTTCCCACTCCAAAAATCCATGTAAAGAAGAGTAGAGAATAAAGGGTATGAAGAGATTAGGATTTTGTGTATTTTTTGTTGAATTTTTGATGTATTTTGATGGATTTTTGTGCAAAAATGAGGTGGGAAATGGGGGGGCAGCCATGGGGGGTTGTGGCCGGCCTTGAGGGAGTGAGGGAGAGAAAGAAATGATTAAGGAAAAGTGTAGAAGTTTCAAGAGGAGAAATATCACTTAAAGGTCTTTTCATGGTTTATTTAATTATTTATTTATTTGTTTACTATAGCAACTCAAGAAAGCTCTAGAAAATAGGAAAAATTTGCAAATAATTTTTTGCATGATACATACTAAATTCTAACATGCCATGGTTCATTTTTACAAATTAAAACCATTTAAATTTGTAATTTACACTAATTTAGTGTAAAAATAAAGCTTATGTTAATATTTAAAATAATTAATTTAGGAAAAATATTTTATTAAACTAAAAATTTATAAGTGGCTAAATAAACACCATTTACTAGTAATTTCATAATTAAAATAGATATATTAAAAATTATAATGAAAAAAAATAACGGTTTGGTTTTCATTATAATTTTTAATATATCTATTTTAATTTTGAAATTTCTAGTTTGCAACTTTTAACAATTTTAACATTTTTCAAGCAAAATACCAAAATTCCACCACAAAACATGATTTTGCATGAATTAATGTATTAAACCACAATTCATGATGATAATGATTTAATGAAACCATAAATTATATTTTTAATCTCATTTATTTAGGAATTTTCAAAATCTAGTTTACAAAATAATAGCATTTTATTAGTATTTTCCAATTCTCAAAGTAATCTAGTGATCAAACTAAGTTTTTCTTTTCATTTACATGCTAATACTCTCACTAAAACTACAATCTAATGATATCAACTTTAATTGGAATTTTATATTACCCACAAACACACTTTAGAAAAATCTAGTTAGCTAATTTCCTTATTTAAAACAATTTTAAATGAAAATTTTACAATTTAACAACCATGCAATATTTTCCAATTCTAAAAGTGTTAAACTAACTATTATAACCCTAATTAATTATTAAAAACCCTAACTTGAATTTACAACCCTAACTTGCATTTTAAAAATTAAACATAGAATTAATATAATAAATCTAATTATGCTTTAAAAGAACATTTAATAGAAATAATTCAAAAGAGAAAGATTTATACCTCCACAATCTCATGTCCAAACTTGAAAATGAGCCTAAAAAATACATGCTTTCCCACTCCAAAAATCCATGTAAAGAAGAGTAGAGAATAAAGGGTATGAAGAGATTAGGATTTTGTGTATTTTTTGTTGAATTTTTGATGTGAAAAATACATTTTATTTTACCGAAAATCCTAAAATTCACTTAAACACTTTTATTCATTTAATTATTTATTTAATTATTTATTTAATTATTTTTAAAACGTTACATTCACCCTCAGTGGAGGGACAGTATGTTGGAAGAGTTCCAAGCTATATACCGCAGCAAACTCATTGATAGAGGCTAATTACATCGCTACCAACGATGCTGCCAAAGAGGCTATCTGGATGAAAAAGTTAATATGATGAACTTGGTTCCAACCATTGGGCATCCAGTACCTGTGTATTATGATGACAATGGAGCTGTGGCTTTGGCCTAGGAACCCCGGTCCCGTCAGCGATCCAGACATATTCTCAGACAGTATCACCTGATCAGGGAGATAGTTGATCTCCGGGAGATCGAGGTTAGAAGAGTTTACACAGAGGATAATACAGCGGATCCACTCACCGAGGCCATCCCCAAGATGCTATTCGAGAGACTTTTGGGACGTTGGGTATGAGATACTGCAACAACTGGCCTTAGTGCAAGTGGGAGATTGTTAATTATATGTATGGCCTAGAGCCCAATATTGTACATATGATGTATATTATAGCGGATGCTTGGACATATAGAGAGAGGAATTTCTTGCTCGACATGATAGTATGCTATCTAGTTACCTTTATCTTAACGTGTAGACCGGTATTTATACTGTCAGTCTCTTACATGTTGATAAAGCCCTTAGGATAAGTACTTGACCACCAGGACTATGATGAGATCATACTAGTGGGGCCAGGGTGGTCCAAAAGTACATCCTTTAATTGTTCCTAGTCGAGGGTATATCGAGACAGGGCATTGATATTCCAGAGTAGACTAGTATATACGCTTCTTGACCCATATGACGAGAGATGGATGATCCCACATCCATTGGTGTTTGACATCAAAGATGGTATATGGATGCTCAGTAGAGACTGGGTTCACTGAACAGAACTCGCCGAGGACTCCTATGTGGTAGTATACCTATCGTCAGATAGCAGTCCTCTGGTGACACTGGTACAGGTTAGTCTGTAGACCCGAGATCGTCATAGAGTCTTGTGCGGCTCCCACTGTGCTTTGATTTCCTCCCTACCACGCTCAAAAGAGACATGCAAATAGGTGGATTTTGGGTACAGTCCCGAGTCTCATGGAGGCAATGAGCGATAAGAGGGGTTTCGTCTCTCCCGGTATTGGGGGTTGATGTTGCGCTATGGTCGATTGGCTATAACTAGAAGTCCCTGGCCAGGGCTGCTGCCGAGATTTACTGATAAGTATTATCAGTAGTTTCTTAAACTGTTATAGGCCAGACATCGGCATGACTTATCACGTTCTGGGGTTTGACAATTTCCATCCATAGACTTGATATGCGACATATCAGACGAAGAGACCGGACTGTACGGTAGTGTTACTGATAGGCTTCATAGAGACTGTAGAAAGTCTTGCTCGTTGATCTTCATATCGCTCAATACCCGGATAGCCGTTATGTCCAGCTAGTACCGCTGACGGCTTGTAGGTGTTTGATGTGATTATCACCTACTGCTGGCGTATTGACGAGTCTTTAGAGTCCCACACAGAAGTTCTCTGGTTCAAGCGAAATGAAGTAGGACATATATGTGATATGTATGGGCCTGAATACGAGTATGTGATACCGTATTGTAATCTGGCAGTTATCTGTTATCGGTTCGGTTATATGTGATATAACCAGATTGTCGAATCAAGTGTTGATTTGATAATGTGATATACAGATAAATGATATTAGTCGGTCATATGTGATATAACCGGATTATTAAATCAAGTGTTGATTTAATAATGTGATATATATTATATGTGATATAATTATATCTTAACTAATATCATTAGCTCACTAATTATTCTTCATTATATATGATATATATAATAATGAAGCATGGCATATGAATTTCTATTTTGTGAAAATAGAAATGAGGTGGAAAATGAGAGCATGGTTGCAAGCATGGGATTTACTTTTGTTTATTCATCTTGACCCACTATTCAAGCATGGTTGCAATTTTATATTACATAATTCCATGCTTGAATGAGTGAGGGGTCAAGAGTTGCCATTCATTCTTTCTCATTCTCAAGACTTAGCCATTTTTCTTGAGTTGCTCCCATGATTGCTCTCTAGCTTCTTCTTCCTACTTATGTCATGGTTCAAGCTTCAACCCTCACTTGTAATGTGAACCATGAAGCTTGAACACAAAATTGTGAGCTTTTAATATCCCCTACTTCACCATCCTACACTTGACTAGCGATCGAGTGTAGCGTGTTTCACGCTAAAGAGTTTAGTGTAGAGGTAGCTTGAGTTGGAGAGACTTCACGTGGATCATCTTCAGCACGAAGGACATCAAAGGAAGCTCGTCCAAAGCCTCAAGTGGAGCCTAGTGAAGTCGCATGACTACTACACGGAGCATGTGAAGTGAAGGATGTAGGGTTGCTAGGCACGCGCACAAAGGCCTACGAGGCATCAGCCATGCCCAATTTAAAATTTAGCCGTGCCGAACAACCCAAAGCCGGATCTTTAAACTAGAGATTAGGCGAAAACAAGCATGTTAAACACTTTAACACTAAGTGAGAGGGATTACAACCTTTGTAGATCCGGTCCTTCACTTCTTAAGCTCAGTGTTGAGGTCCCTTCGCTGCGATCATCGTGTTCCGGACTCTCGAGAGGCTCCACGAAGAGAAAGATGCAGTCTTGCTTCCGATCTTCGATAAAATAGATGTTCTACCTTGAAATTTCATTAACACAAGCTAACACTCACTAAATGAAGTGAACACCCTCATCTAAATGGCAAGGATAGATGAGGATTATGAAGTAGGATTTTTGCTCTTATTTATAATCTTTTTCTCACACAATTCCATCACTTGAAAAAAGCTAGAAAGTTTTTTCCATGAAAGCAAGAAGGAAGAAGAAGATGAATAATAATAGAATTAGATGTTGGAGATAGTGCCCTCAGAGTCAATTATTAGGTCACAGGTACGTGATTGCAATGATTGATGGAGGACCTATCCCGGTAGGACAGTCTTACTCGAGATGATAGTATGCTATCTGGTTTACCTTTATCATCGTGTACTGTTTTAGGTGACCTGACAAGTTGCTATTACACGTTGATAGATCCCCTAGGATTCTTGCTTGACCACCAGCAGTATGAGGGCGATCATATAAGTGGGAGCTGGGGTCTATAAGCATATCCTTAAATGGTCCCTAGTCGTGTGAGTTTCGAGACAGGGCATCGATACTCCAGAGTAGACTAGTGTATACAGTCGAGACCCCGACGAGGGGCGGTGGCCGGTCTCATAAGCCACTGGTGTCAGTTGGATCACCTAAGATGTATACAGGTGCTCATTGGGTTATGAGTACACCGGACAGGACTCGCCGGGAACATGCTAGTTGGTCATATACCGGACGTCAGATGGAAGTTCCCTGGTGACATGTGTGCAGGTTAGTTCATCGACCTGGGGATCGTCATTTGTCTCGTGTGAGTTCCCACTGTACTTTGATTACTACCCTACCACGGCTCAAAGGAGTCGTGCAAACAGGTTTTAGTTGGGTACAGTCCCGAGCCACATGGAGGCAGTGAGCGTATCTTCAGGGGTTCGTCTCTCCCGGTATTGGGGGTGAGGTCGCGCTGTATCTAGGAGAGCCATTACACGAAGTCCTTGGCCAAGGCAGGAGATTTACTGGTAGGTATTCCAGTAGTATCTCAGGTGTTCTAGGCTACACTCCGACACGACTTGTACCGCTTTTGGGGGTCTGACTTTTACCAACCCCCTAGGCCCGCCATGCGATGCTCATAGACGAACGGACCGGACTGTACGGATATTGTCACTGACAGGCTCAGTAGGGTTGTCAGGCTGAGTTCGCTCACAGACGTCCCTTTTAGTCAATACCTGGTAGCCCGTTACGTATTGGCTTATACCTCTGACGTGCTAGTGGTTAGATCCACAACCAAGGTGTTGACGAGTCTTTAGAGTCCCCCACATTCAGTTACTCAGCTTTCGGGCGAAAGGTTGTAGAGGCCGTATGGAGATATGGCAAGGTCCGATCAGATACATGCGGTATTGCACGGATCAGGATCGGACAGTTTGTACTATAGGCCGTATGGATATATGACAGGGTTCGATCAGATACGTGCGGTATTGCACGGATCAGGATCGAATGGATATTACTAGCCGGCTTTGGTATAAGCCGGATCCTAGTGTAGTACAGTATAGATTTTGTCTCATTACATTTGTATTTCGGTCGGAATACAAATGCGGGTGTGTATGCACAGTATCGGGGTTTTCCTGTAATTTATTACGGGACCAGTTTTCTGGAGTTGCCAGTTTGCTTTCCGTTTCGGCCAATTTCCTTTGTATCGTTCATTGGCCGAAGTTTGGTGGAGAAGGGCTTATTTGCATTGTTGCAAATAGGCAATTGTGGAGGGGGTCTTTTGCATATTGGTTGGATCATGATGGTTGCTCCATTGACCTTGACTTCTTGACTTCTTCATGATGCATTGACCATTTGGAGTCATCATGGTGGTGTTGGAGTGTTGTTTTATTTGCTATCATGGTTGTTGGTTGAGTGTGGGAATTATTGGAATGATGATTCTTTGCATGATAGCCTTCTCTTTCTCTCCCTTGGATTATTGCATATCTTTCTCATGCTTTGCCATTCCCTCCACTCTCTCTCATTCACTCCCTCTCACAAGTTGCATGGCCGGCCACCAAGAGGGAAGGGGGCTGTCCAAATTTTGGAGAGTGGGGTTTTTGTTCATTTCATGTTCCCAAAAACCCCAAAGTTCTTCCACATAATTCTTGTATCATCCCTCCACTAAAATGGCACCTCCATGAACCCCAAAAATGAGACTAGTACACTATATTCTACAGCAAATCTTGGGCACGTCGACTAGCCAGCTTCGTGCCCGAGTTGCCTCAGCATTGAGGTGGGAGCCCGTAAAAGAAGTAGGCGATGTGGTGCACTTCCGGCGACGAGGTGGAGACCGGAGCTTCCGCAGTAGATCGGGACGACGACGAGAAGACCGGAGGACTTGGATCAGTCGGTATATCTCTCTTCCCCATCTTGTAGTTAGCTAGGACTAATTAATGGTTCGATCCGGGTATTAGTGCGCGGCGGTTTGCCAGTTCAAGAAAATTTAAAGTTTATCACCGCTTCCGCATTTGGCCGTCGGATTGACGGCCGGGGCGCCGCCGTGCACTTACAGTGGTATCAGAGCCTCGCCATTAACTTAGTCTAGCTTTGTGTAATGTGTTTGCATTTTCGATCGATCAAAAATCCCAAAACCGCATTTTTGCCCGCATCAGTTTTCTGTTGAAAATTTTTGGTGTCGAAAAATTTTTCAGGTTGTAAAATAGTGATGAACTGGATGTTATAAGCATACTGTAGAAATTCGACACAGTAAGTCGACCAACAGAGCGCGGAACCGCGGCAAACCCCCCCATTGGGCCGCGGTTCCGCCGCCGAACAGTGTCCTTGCTGTGTCAAATTTCTTCAGTAGCTTTCTGGGGTGAAAATTGGGGTTTTGAAATATTAATATTGGGCCCAGATTTTCTTGATGTGCTACAGTAGTGCTTGGGGCCCACTTATTATAATTTTGATTGATCGGATATTTTAAACACATTATTTCACAGTATTTACATTATATCTGCGACCGTGAATGTCACTTGATCGGTAAATCCGGTCTAACTGCTATAGCCCGGTTAGACGGATTTGCGAACGTGACTTTCACGTTGATGTTCTGTTTTTGCTGTGATGTTGCGGATCGGTCGTGGGGGATAGCCTGGATGCAATGCTAGTACAGTTTTGTTGTATTATGTACATTTGATATTGCGGGGCGAGCGTCCGACATGTGGACTGCCGTCACTGCCTGTTTGTATTATTATTTTGGGGCACGGCCAGGTTGCGGTCGATGTACCCGTTGTATGTATATTTTATTTTCTGTACTAGGATTACCCCGGGGAGGGGTGCACGGATAGCCGGGTTCTAGAGGGCAACAAGCCCGCATCTCATGGCATTGAGACGGAGGGGGCTTCACTCTAGGATTGGCGGGCTATTCGCCGCACTCGTAGGGGGTACAGGTTGACCCAGGAGGGGTGCCCAAGTTACCGGATTCCGTGAAGTGCTGGGTGGTCCATTCACGGTGCTGAAGGGGGCTGACTCGCTTCAGGTTTTGGCGGGTGACCAAGTTGACCGAACCTTCTTAACACTGGCTTTTGGATTGTCAGAGTTGCAAACCTCATTGCCACTCCTACTTTTACCCTTTTCTCCAGGACACCCCGTATTGTTACGAACGTCCACTTCCATTGGACAAAACCATCGTATGGTTAGATACGAACTCGAAGGAATTTATTCGAGGATGGTTTCCGGTTCTGGAGAAAACGGATAGGATTATTCAGTTGTCTTTTCCTTTTTACCTTCTCTCAAGTTGCGAGTACTCCTTGGTTTAGGAGATAGTACACATATTACGCAAATTGGATAGTCTTCTTCCAAACCATAGGCAGGTGCCGACCGGTAGGGAATGAAGAAAACCAATTAGCGTAACGATGGTGTACAGAAGGTATTAAGTTCAGACAAAGCAGGGGATTAGTAAAAGAGGGCAAAGTAAATTGCAACAGATATTCACGACCAAACCAGGTATTTCGTTACCACTCCCACATCACCTTTGTATTTCTCCAGGACACTCCGTATCACTACGAAGATCCACAGTTTATTGGATACTCCATCGTATGGTTATATACGAACTCGAAAGGAACTTGTTCCAGTTCGGGGATGGATTCTGGTTCAGGAGAAATAGGAATAAGATTTATTCAGGTGTCTTTTATCTTCACCTCCTCTCGCATTGCGAGTGTTCCTAGGATTGGGACAGTACACCCATTATGCTTATTGGATAGTCTTCTTCCAAACCATAGGCTGGTGCCGAACGGTAGGGAAGGAAGAAAACAATTTGGCCTGAGGGGTGTGCAGAAGGTAATGACTAAAGACATATGAAGGGATTTGGAGAGGTGGCAAAGAATTATACGGTTACAGTCATGAATCTGGAAGAGGCATTATTAGGAATACCAGGATGCCCCATCGAAACATTTCAATGTTTCAGTCTCACTGTGTACTGTTAAAGGAAAACTGATTTCCCGATTAGATACTTACTCCAGGGTATGTATTTACCAGGTACGATTCTCACATCTGTATGGTTTTACAGATGATGAGTGGGAGTAAGTTATTGGGAATTGGGTGATTATCCTCATTATATCGGGATTCGTTGTAATCAGTGATATTTGAGGAAATCACCTGGGTTGTTTGCCGGTCGGCAAATATTTGGTTTTGAATATCCGCAGTTATGCACCAATTTCAAATTGATATATCTATACGTCTATTTTCATAGAGTGAGATATACCTTTCTGAAATTATGTCTACGACATTTACCTATATCAGTGGATGGTTTGGTAAGGAGCATTAAACAGCGGTGTAATTCTTCTTAACCATAAGTACAGTTTTCAACCTACGACACACAGTGAATAAGTTATCAGACTCAAGGGACTTATACAGAGTATTGTATGTTGTCCAGGGTCCATCAGGACAGAGGGGTTGGTCCTCGTACTATATTCGGTTTACTTATGACTTCTCTGGTTTTTAGACAGGTGTTTCGCGGAAACACAGGGTCTGAATTTTGAGAAGTTATAGGTATTTGAATAGAGTAGAGAACCAGGTGTAGCAAGTATCGGGATTCTTCAAAGTGATCGAAGATGTAGACACTTATGCATGGTATTCAGTTGATAGTAATGATAAAGAGAACTTGCTTCTCTTTCAGGTTACTCATAATTGGAAGCATTCCTAAGTTGAGTAAACGCTGATCGACCTCCTTCCATTTAGTTGACATGCACTGGAGACAGCTGCATGATTTGAATTTGGTTCAATTAAATCAGTGCCTCTGTTTCTATATGGGATATAGAACAGTTCATATCTTAACGGTGTTAAGGTACGGGGAGTTGTCCGGCTTATGATTAAAACCAGACACTGGACAACTCAAGGCACATTTCTGTAATGGCTGTTTGTGGGTTGACCCAGGCTATGACGAGGGTTGACTTTCTACCATCTGGATGAACAATAGAAATATTGTTCTTGACTCGCCACAGTTTTATTAAAAATGGATTTTTTCAGAAAACAGTAGTGGGAGTATGGTAGAACTGGAAGTGATTCCAGAACCACAAACGATTACTGAAGATTTGACAAGGAACCTAAAGATTCAATCTGGATTGACATTCCATTGGCCACTCCGCAGATACGGTGGGTAACTTCAGGCACCCGAGAGGTACTACGGTAGCCTCAAGGACGGTGACAGGGAAGTTCTTGTTTACCCACAATTACCATTGCTGTTGTTCCAGGCTGCGAGACCCGGCGGGAGGATGAGTATAGCGTCGTTCTAAACTAGTTCTAGAAGTGTACGTCTATATGACTCTGCCAGAGGGTTGTCGTAGTCAGTGGAAGCAGCGGAAGCATTGGTGGACAGATAGCTTATATCTATTTATAGACTAAAGCAGATATAGCGGAGATAGATCATCTATTTCTGATGTGACAGTCATGGGTTTGACTTCATCAGAATAGGGGATGGATCTGTTGAGAAGGTAGTGGGGTGTGATATCCTGGTATTTGGATGACATACACAGAGTAGGAAAAGAAACTCCTATACTACAATCGGTTATACTTTGGTCGTCACACAGTGGTTTCTCCATAAAGGAAATGGACTTTATATCAGACATACTGGTTACTAGATCTATGGTTTTAGATCTAGATTTGGGTGGTTTCCCAATCAGGGTACTTGACAGCATTCTAAGAGTATTTAGGATGGACGACTCCTGGCACGGTAGTGTACCTGCAGGTAATGGAATCACCCTCTCCAAAGGTGTCTTACAGACTAAAGGGAAGAGGGACGTGCATGATTGGCAGATCACTTGCTCAGGCAATTGAGTCAATCGTGAGATGTCAAGTACCACACCAGATGTTGTTCTTGCACTAGATGCAGTAAGTTGACATTAATCCAATCCTGGAGAAACAGTCGGAAGCAGTTTTAGAACATAAGTGGATGTTCTAGGGATATGATAACGACAGCCTTATTCGGGAGACAGTTATCATTCCAGGCTTCCAAGGTGACATGGACGACAAGGAGGTTGTCAGAGTTATAGTTTTTCCTTCTGATGAGGGGCAGTATTTTGGACAGGCGATCCAAGGCAATACTGAGGGTGGCATGGCGCAGGATACTGATTAAGTTCAGTTGACGATACAGTCTAAGAAGTTTGGATTTGGAGTTCATTTATGAGCTATGTCCCATCAGACATCCAGACACATTCTAAGACCGGTATTGCTCATTTCGGGAGATGGGTTTTCTCCGCGAACTTGAGATATAGAGAGACATAGAAAGAAACAACAAAGCGGATCCACTCACTAAGGCTATTCCTCGAACGCAATAGTTTCGCAAACGAGCTTTGTGAGACTGACTAGTAGAGGAGTTGGGTGTTCGGTATCACACGGGCAGTGAGTATGCGACATCGCAATAATTAGCCTTGAGTGCAAGTGGGAGATTGTTGGAGATAGTGCACTCAGAGTCAATTATTAGGTCACAGGTACATGATTGCAATGATTGATGGAGGACCTATCCCGGTAGGACAGTCTTACTCGAGATGATAGTATGCTATCTGGTTTACCTTTATCATCGTGTACTGTTTTAGGTATCCTGACAAGTTGCTATTACACGTTGATAGATCCCCTAGGATTCTTGCTTGACCACCAGCAGTATGAGGGAGATCATATAAGTGGGAGCTGGGGTCTATAAGCATATCCTTAAATGGTCCCTAGTCGTGTGAGTTTCGAGACAGAGCATCGATACTCCAGAGTAGACTAGTGTATACAGTCGAGACCCCGACGAGGGGCGGTGGCCGGTCTCACAAGCCACTGGTGTCAGTTGGATCACCTAAGATGTATACAAGTGCTCATTGGGTTATGAGTACACCGGACAGGACTCGCCGGGAACATGCTAGTTGGTCATATACCAGACATCAGATGGCAGTTCCCTGGTGACATGTGTGCAGGTTAGTTCATCGACCTGGGGATCGTCATTTGTCTCGTGTGAGTTCCCACTGTACTTTGATTACTACCCTACCACGGCTCAAAGGAGTCGTGCAAACAGGTTTTAGTTGGGTACAGTCCCGAGCCACATGGAGGCAGTGAGCGTATCTTCACGGGTTTGTCTCTCCCGGTATTGGGGGTGAGGTCGCGCTGTGTCTAGGAGAGCCATTACACGAAGTCCTTGGCCAAGGAAGGAGATTTACTGGTAGGTATTCCAGTAGTATCTCAGGTGTTCTGGGCTACACTCCGACACGACTTGTACCGCTTTTGGGGGTCTGACTTTTACCAACCCTCTAGGCCCGACATGCGATGCTCATAGACGAACGGAACGGACTGTACGGATATTGTCACTGACAGGCTCAGTAGGGTTGTCAGGCTGAGTTCGCTCACAGACGTCCCTTTTAGTCAATACCTGGTAGCCCGTTACGTATTGGCTTATACCTCTGACGTGCTAGTGGTTAGATCCACAACCAAGGTGTTGACGAGTCTTTAGAGTCCCCCACATTCAGTTACTCAGCTTTCGGGCGAAAGGTTGTAGAGGCCGTATGGAGATATGGCAAGGTCCGATCAGATACGTGCGGTATTGCACGGATCAGGATCGGACAGTTTGTACTATAGGCCGTATGGATATATGGCAGGGTTCGATCAGATACGTGCGGTATTGCACGGATCAGGATCGAATGGATATTACTAGCCGGCTTTGGTATAAGCCGGATCCTAGTGTAGTACAGTATAGATTTTGTCTCATTCCATTTGTATTTCGGTCGGAATACAAATGCGGGTGTGTATGCACAGTATCGGGGTTTTCCTGTAATTTATTACGGGACCAGTTTTCTTGAGTTGCCAGTTTGCTTTCCGTTTCGGCCAATTTCTTTTGTATCGTTCATTGGCCGAAGTTTGGTGGAGAAGGGCTTATTTGCATTGTTGCAAATAGGCAATTGTGGAGGGGGTCTTTTGCATATTGGTTGGATCATGATGGTTGCTCCATTGACCTTGACTTCTTGACTTCTTCATGATGCATTGACCATTTGGAGTCATCATGGTGGTGTTGGAGTGTTGTTTTATTTGCTATCATGGTTGTTGGTTGAGTGTGGGAATTATTGGAATGATGATTCTTTGCATGATAGCCTTCTCTTTCTTTCCCTTGGATTATTGCATATCTTTCTCATGCTTTGCCATTCCCTCCACTCTCTCTCATTCACTCCCTCTCACAAGTTGCATGGCCGGCCACCAAGAGGGAAGGGGGCTGTCCAAATTTTGGAGAGTGGGGTTTTTGTTCATTTCATGTTCCCAAAAACCCCAAAGTTCTTCCACATAATTCTTGTATCATCCCTCCACTAAAATGGCACCTCCATGAACCCCAAAAATGAGACTAGTACACTATATTCTACAGCAAATCTTGGGCACGTCGACTAGCCAGCTTCATGCCCGAGTTGCCTCGGCATTGAGATGGGAGCCCGTAAAAGAAGTAGGCGATGTGGTGCACTTCCGGCGACGAGGTGGAGACCGGAGCTTCCGCAGTAGATCGGGACGACGACGAGAAGACCGGAGGACTTGGATCAGTCGGTATATCTCTCTTCCCCATCTTGTAGTTAGCTAGGACTAATTAATGGTTCGATCCGGGTATTAGTGCGCGGCGGTTTGCCAGTTCAAGAAAATTTAAAGTTTATCACCGCTTCCGCATTTGGCCGTCGGATTGACGGCCGGGGCGCCGCCGTGCACTTACATTAGAATCCTTTTGTGATGAATAATGAAAAGATAAATATGATGAATAATGCAACCATGGCCAACTAAACCCATGTAGAGAATTAACTAAGGCTAGGGTTTGGGTTGGGTTGGGTTAAAAGTGAGTCACTTGAAAATATCAAGCATAATATCTTTTTCAAGGCAAAAGAAAAGCTTCTAGAATCTACTAGGAGTCTTAACCCGAATCCAAACCCTAATCATGTTTAAACTCCACTAAACATGTTGCATTAGTAATCATATCATGTTACAATATTATATATCACATATATAATATTTATTGTAACAAAATAAGATAATACATTTAACATATATCGCATATATATCAATGTATTACCCGAGTAAGAAAAAGAATCTTTTAGTGAGCTAATATTAGTTAATATAATTTAATATATCATATATATTATTATACATTAAATTATCGAATCAACACTTGATCCGACAATCCGGCTATATCGCATATAACCGACTAATACGATGACCCGGCTATATCACATATACCCGGCCGATATCTCATATAGCGAGAATCCAATACGGTATCACATACCGCATTATCCTCGGTCCCGCACATATCACATATGTGCTCCTACTCCATTTTGCCTGAGCCAAGAAACCTTTGTGTAGGACTCTAAAGAATCGTCAATACGCCGGTAGTAGGTGATGATCATATCAAACACCCACAAGCTGCAAGCGGTCAGCTAAACGTAACAGCCATCCAGGTATTGAGCGCTCAGAAGATCAACAAGCAAGCCTATACATTCTCCTGTGAATCCAATCAGTAACACTCCCGTACAGTCCGGTCTCGTCGTCTGATATGTCGCATATCTCGCCTAGGGGTGGTAAACGTCAGACCCCAATAGCTTGATAAGTCGTGTCGATTTAAGGTCTATAACAGTTCGAGAAACTACTGATAACACTTACTAGTAAATCTCAGCAACCCTGGCCAGGAATTTTCGGTTATAACCAATCGAACAAAGCACAACATCAACTCCCTATACCGGGAGAGACGAATCCCCTCCTATCGCTCATTGCCTCCATGTGATTCGGGACTGTACCCAAAAGCCACCTTTTGCACGCCCTCTTAGACGTGGTATGATGGAAATCAAAGCACAGTGGGAATCACACAAGACTCTATGACGATCTTGGGTCAACAGACTACTCTGTACCAGTGTCACCAGAGGACTGCCATCTGACGAGAGGTATAATACCATTTGGGAGTTCTGGGTGAGTCCGTCCAGTGTACCCTGTCTCTACTAAGCACCCGTACACCATCCTTGATGTCAAACACCGATAGATATGGAATCATCCATCGCCCATCATATGGGTCAAGATGCGTATACGCTAGTCTACTCTGGTGTATCGATGCCCTGTCTCGATACACCCTCGACTAGGAACAGTTATAGGATGTACTCGTCGCCTACCGTGGCCCCACTACTATGATCTCATCATAGTCCCAGTAGTCGAGTACACATCCTAAGGGCTTTATCAACATGTATATTGAGACAATCAGAGTACATGTTAAGAAAAAGAACAACCAGATAGCGTATTATCATGTCGAGCAAGAAATTCCTCCCTATATATGTCCAAGCATCCACTACAATATACATCATATGTGCAGTAATGGCCTCTAGGGCATACATATAACTAACAATCTCCCACTTGCGCTAGGGCCATCTGTTGTGGTATCACATACCCAACAATTAGCTGTGGTTGAAGTATCACATACTCAACCATCCGATAGAAGTCTCTACTGGGAAAAAGGCCTTTGTGAGTGAATCCGCGCTGTTGTCCTCTATGTCTACTCTCCTAACCTCGATCTCCCTAGAGATCAACCATCTCCATGATCAGGTGATACTGCCTAAGAATTATATCTGGATTTCTTATGGGACGGGGGGTTCCTTGGCCAAAGCCACAAGTCCATTGTCACACAACGGTAGGAACAAAGTTCATCTCATGAACTTATATATATCCAGACTGCCTCTTTGGTAGCATCCTTGGTAACGATGTATCTTGCCTTTAATTGTCTAGTAAGTCACGGTATCTAGCTTGGAACTCTTCCAAAATACCGTCCCTCCACTGAGGGTAAAGACAATGCCTGCGACTGATATTCAGTCGTCCTTATCACCCTGGAACCTTTTGTAGCGTTTTGAAAATCGTTTCGGTGAAATTTCGAAAAAATCGGTAAAATAAGGGGGTTTTCTGTAAAAAGTCAAAATACAAATATCTTATTATAAAAATTAAATTTACATATTCTAGCTATGTAATTGCTATTATTTGGTGTTTATTGAGCCGCTGGTGAAATTTCAAATTTTTTGGAAAAAATATTATTTTATTATTATTTAAGCCGTCACTAATACATTTAATTAGGGAAAATTACAAATTGGAATGAGTTGAAACAAATTTTGTGCATCATAAAACATTAAATAAAATTTTATCATGTGGTTTTTGGAACGAAATCATTTGCCAAAACGGTTTAGAAATTATTGAAGAAAAAAGGCTTTTTTTAGCGTAAATGGATGTTTGGGGTATTGTATTTATCATTTTTCATCACCCCACACCCGTACCCACACCCAGACACCCCCACTTACTCCTCTCCATGGCTGAATTCAGCAGCCCCCTCTCTTGTCCCCACTTGGTTTGCAAAGGAAAGAAAAAGAAAAGAAAAGAAAAGAGTAGAAATGATATAAATTGAGTTGACTTTGACTTGGACTAACTTTCTCCACCTCACTCTCTCTCCTCCCTCACCCAACCCCCCAAAATTCTGGCCGAAACCAGCAACCCCTCAACAGCCCACTTTTCCTCTTCTCTTCTCTTTGTTCCATCAAAGAAAATCCAAAGAAAAATCCACTAAAAATCAAGCAAAAATCCAAATCAAAATCCAACTCCTACCCATTTCTCATTAGCCATTTTAGCACGGATCTAGGGATCAAAATGGCATTTTGGGAGGCCATGGATGCTTGTGAATCTTCATATGTTTTGGGTATAATTCTAAACATTTTTGTTGCTTAATTGTTACTAATTTCTTAAGCTAATTTAATTAAGTGTTAACTTGGATATGTGAGTTTAATTGCAAGTTTTGGAATTCAAGAAAAGGGTTTGAATGCAAGTTAGGGTATTGTGAATTGGTGTATGGTTGTGATGGGTAGCTTACCATCTTAGAATTTGTAGAAAGTAAACTAGTAGTTAAATTTCATATTGTTGCATGGAAATGTCCAAATTAAGCTCTTTTTTTTCTAAACTAGGTTTTTGGAAATTATTGCAAATGTTAGACTAAAAATCTAATTAGGTTTTTCATGGCTTCATTAACTTTATTAAGTGTGGTTTAATGCTTTGGATCATGCAAATCTAAGTTAGATTGTAGTTTGTGCATTTTTGCTTTGAAATTGTTAAAAAAGGGTATTTTTGTAAACTAGAATATTAGGATTTTTGGAATTTAATGAGATTAAATTCCGGAAATTGTTTATACGACTTATTTAAGATATTTAATAAGTATATTGGCCGCTACTTTCATTTAAACATCATGTTTTGTACAAAAACGGCGAATTGTGCTTGCTAGATTTTCGGAAAAATGACTTTTTAAGTGAAAATGGGGTTTTTGTGAGTTTTAACCTAGTTTATATTAAAATTAGTGTTCGTGAATGTGCAAATGAGTGTGATTGGATTTTTCTCGATGGTTTGACGTTTGTACATCGACATCGAGGGTTGGTTTTACTATTCTTGCATGCGTAGGCGATAGGTTTGGACCTATGCGTGATACGCGTGCCGATTTGATTTTCGTATGCCGTTTCGATCTCGAATTTAGTTTTAATGCGATATGGTGCGTTATGATATGTAGGTAGCCCCACGTGGACTTCGAAACGACAAGCAAGCGCGTGGCGACGTCGGCACCGGCGAGCGAGGACCAGGTGAGTAGATTTATATCTACGGGGAGAAGTCGGGTGGATGGCGTATAGCATCCCCGCAGTTCGTGGTGATGTATACGAATACGTATACACACATATATATATTTTTTGACTATAATTTGTTTGATATTATCGATGATATAGATATTTGGTGTTCTTGGATGATTTAGTGTCGCGAAACCCTAGAGTAGTGGTCGCACCACACATGCACACACACACCCATACTTGCATACTTTCTTCTTTCATTTGCGCTTATACGGGATTATATAGTTATGTGTTCACATGGGTATGGGACTATGTGTTCATATACGGATTGAGGATGATAGTACTTGGGATTTATGATGAGTCGATGAGATTTGATTTGAGGCCGTGAGATCGGTGATATAGCAGGGTTCGTATCTTAGATACGACATGACGTTGTAGCGGGTCCTTGACGTAGTGTTTCACACACGTCCATGCATACGTAGGCGGTATCAGTATGGTACTAGACGCAGATCAGTACCCCGATCATGATATTCGATAAAGAGGATACCAGGTGAATAGTATGAGGAATGTGATATTGACCCGTACCCAGATTGGGATGCCGTACGACGGATTTACGTACGAGCTATATTGATGATTGATCCGCACTCTTGACTTGGGATGCCTGATTATAGATATGGTATCGGATATGATATTATTGAGCCGAGATCACCGACTATACTTATACAGGTATGTATATGTATCGACTCAGATGATAGGCGGTTTCCTTACCTGTAGTTCAGCTTGTAGTTCAGCCGTATAGTTTAGTGTAGTTGTTAGATTAGGTTAGACTTCTTACCTATTTTAAAAACTAACGAATCGTGGGCATTTTTAAAGACAGCTCAAGGGAATCTACGGATATTTCAAAAACGACGTATCTTTTCATAAAAAACACCGTAGCCCCTATTTTCAAAACCCCATGATTCGTGTTATTTCAAAAGGCACCATTCGTAGGACTTATATTAGATTATTGCAGATTAGTTATCGTTGTGTCTAGTATTCAGCTCCCGCACATTATTGCTGTTCGCTCTGCCTCGCATATTTATTTTGCTGCATATTCCATTATTGATATCATGCTGTTAGGACACCAGCACCATTACCGATGATGCGTATGTACCACGTACACCTACTTGCCGGCTCACACACATCTTCATCGGTAATTGTCATGTCACGTACACTTTAGAGAATATAATTGCTTGACTTAGGTTGTTAGCTAGTAGTGTTGACATGATATTAGTGTACTTCCCTTATATGCCATATTAGACATTGTAGTTATTACCTACCACTTCATGCATACTGTTATTCAGTTGTTCATGCCTAGTTCATTATCATTGACATATGCACTTGTGATGATTTCTTGAGATTTATGATATTTCTGGATTTCGGGGAAAGCCGCAAAATTTACAACTTATGATCTTTTAAAATATAAAATGTTGCGGTTTTCTAGTGATGTAAAGTGTCGTCCACCATGAGTTTGCTGTGGTTTTGGAGATCCGTGTCGAGGAGTGGAGGAACCGTCACGGGTACATGGTGGGCCCGGTATGGTACCCCGGGGCAAGGGGAATGTGGTGTTGACGTTGAGCCTGGCTGGGGAGCACTACCTACCGGTGATATTACCCGACGCGTCGGATATCCGGAGGATACCGTCGTGGTCTTGAGATGGATGGTAGGGGCCGGTCTGGACTGACGGCGCCCTAGATATTGAGATTGAGACATTGATATTTCGAGACAGTGAGATTTATGTTTTGTGTCGATGCTAGACACTGTTGATACTGATTTTAATTATGATACCTCAGTTTAAAATACGAAGGAAATCTCACTAATTTATGAAAACAGTTTCTTCATTTACATGTATTCTGTTTTCATGCATTCATACCTCATTCATATGATATATTGCTACCTGAGGCACTGACACGGGCACATGAGTTTACACTCGGGTTAGATATTTACCCTAGCCATTGTTATAGGCTGCATGTTATATATATTTGAGGATATATTATGATCATTGACCTAGGATTGCGTTATTTATACGATTTCTGTGCGTAGATGTTTTTCTATTCACGAGTTGGCAACTCACCCCCGTTGTGCCCCAGTTTCTTGCAGGTTGCCGTACAGGTTCAATACGGCTTTGCGGGCATAGTTTCATTCGGGTGATTTGCTAGTAGGTGGGTTTACTTGTATCATACCCCCATTATTTATCTTGTATATCATTATTCTGTTGTATCTAGAATTCCATCAACCAAACATGTATTTTTTTTTGAGATAGAGACCAGTGTTGTTTATTCTTTCGACCTTAGAGTCGCTCGTTATGTTTCTGGTGGTTTTGAGTTTCCTTTTGAGTTTTGATACTCGCCGTTGGCGTTGTATATTATATTGCTTGTGTGGTTGTGACCGTCGATTGACGAAGAGCTAGCTCCCGCTTGGGGATGCCTTTTTCTTGATTTCGTATACTATTCATGTTGTATCCCGTTTGGGAGCCAGTATTTACAAAGGAGACTCTGCCGAAATTTTCAGTAAATTTTTGATGTTTTTAAAAACCGCATAATTCGGCGTATGCTATTGAAACTACTTGCTTTAAGTTGGTTTTTCCTGCTCTCTACTACTTTTCTTGGTTTGGGTTTCTGGGTTTTCGGTTTACTTAAATTACATACACCTCGAGACGTTCGTAGTTTAAGTGCCGGTCATGTTCCGTACTTTCGGGTCGTGACAAAGTTGGTATCAGAGCGTTAGGTTTTACCTTCGGAGCATAGGATGACCCTTGGTTGATGGAATAGGTGACTAAAGTAGAGTGACGTACCGTTGGTATGTTCCGCGGCATATTTACGACACGCCACTCCACTTAAGAATCCTTAGGATGTACATTTCTTGTTCAGTATTATATTCCTTCCTGATCTAGCCTCATCGGTACCAGTTTGGTTTTGCTGCTACGGTTACGGGCAGGGAGAGCTACGGCTAGAGTTGCGGTCAGCACAAGCTCGTCACGAACGAGGACTGACCAGGGCGAAATTCCGGCGACACACTATTGCAGAGATGTATCTTTTTACTGTGTTTCCGCGCCACGAGCGTTTGGCGGATCGCCTTTATGAGGTTACTCGGAGGCGCTGATCGACACTAGAGAATTGAGCCAATGATAGAGGCCAGCCAGATTTTGATGACCGTTGGTGTGTTGCTTACTCTTGATGATTGAGGCACTGTTCAGCGTGCAGACGAGCGAGCTAGTAGTTGCTGCGAGCGACGAGATATCGCCCCATATGTTGGAGCTATTGTAGGGCGAGTTGTATGATTAGATGATAGAAGGACACTAGTCACCCGATGATGAATGACTAGGACAGGTGGTTCGTTCGCTTACCCCGATGCGAGGTCATCAGATAGATTGCTTCCAGCTAGAGACGACTTCACGCAGAGACGTGAGGGTCGACAGAGACGATCGAGTGTCGGAAACCTATTATTCCAAGTTTAAAGTATTCGGAAAGACATGCAGGCAATTCTATGGTCCCTCTAGAAGAATGAAACCCTAACTCGACATAATGACCGTGTGAAAGCCTTTGAACCTTCGGGTTTGCGGCAGTTCTGCGGCGCCATTAGTGAGGCTTGGGTTTGCCCTTCTACGGCTGGACCACCGATACTGTGGTATATATATTCGATACTATTAAACTGTACCAAGAGGTTGAGCTCTTGGGGGATTATGAGGTTTTGACGAATCGATCGAATGGTTCGACTTCAATCGGATGCTAGGTGGTGAGATGCATTCTTGGGAGACTCCAGATACGAGGATAGTCGTTGGAGCTCAGTCCATGCAGCCGCGACGAGACGAGTCCAAAGCAGACGATATTAGAGAAAAGTGGAGTAAGAGGTTCGCACCAGATCTAGATGAGATGACGTTCCACTCCGCCGACATTAGAGATACGATGCGCATGCCGAGGCATGGTACTGGGACTTACCTTCCAGAAGGAGTCGCGATGGGTATGCAGCCGTTCCAGAGCAAGATGCAGATATAGAAAAGGACGATGACTTCCGGACAGTTGACAGAGACGAGACATGGAAGAGACCGTGAGCAGGATTCCTTCCAGGACACTGCTGCAATGATACTTGCACCCAGGGTCAGATGTGTCACGTACATTCAGAGAGCCAGAGGCCGACGCCAGTGATATGCTGTCTTACGAGTGGTCGCGATGATTGACTAAGAGATGACCAGAGAAGTGCCAGAACGGAATCGTCCCCGTTAGCACACCTGACAGGGCCGATGAGCCGATGGACCGAAGGATTGGTAATTCACAGTGAAGACCTTGACCCAGGAGTGGTCATGGTTACGCACACCAGCAGGACAGAGTTCATGATCATCGACGAGACGTCCCACTAGTGACCGTGACAGTTGGCCCGAGATTCTTAGAGGATGCGCTTGAGCAGTACTATTCCGCCATTATTGATTACGATGTTTTGGGTGATTTATTCGTATGATTTGATTTTGATGATTGAGGATTTACGATCTTTGCACAGTGTTGCACTTGATATCGTTTTCGTGCTTTAGTTTCACATGTTTGTGATATTACGGTTTTAAACAGTTGAGTTGGTTTTGTGCGTATGCATGCACACGATTTCGTTCCTACAATCGGTATAGTTTATATATGCTTGCAGTGCAGTGATACGCCTTTTGTGCACTTAGATGCACTGGACTTCGATTTCGATTGTGATACTCGATATTTGTTTTGTGCGTCTTGTGCACCTGATTGATTTTGCGCACGTTCGGCACTTGATATTGGATTTCATGATTTCGTGCACGATGGATGCACCTGATTTGGATTTTCGCGCATGTTGGGCGCATGTTTTGAAGGGTGATTTTGGTGCACACCAGAGGCACTAAATCGAGATTTTTTCGTGCATGTCAGATGCACCTGATTTTGCTGTCAGGCACACATGTTGCCTACGACAGATGTTTCGTGCACACCTGATGCACTTAGATGTTGTTTCTGTGCGCATGTATGGCACATTCATGGATTTTGATTTCCGTGCGCACCAGACGCACGTAGTATTCATGTGCATATTTTGGGATTGATTTCTTACAGAGCAGTACGTTTTTATGATATTGCTATGTGTTTTCGTACTGAGCAGGACTAGTCAGAGGACAGTACCTGAATACATTTTGCATGCATTGATAGTTATTGAAGGGATTTCCAAAACGCGAGCTATAGCCTCAGTCTTTACCTACGTGTCTGATATGACACGAAATGTTTAAAACAAGGAGACCCTTCTAAATTGTTTCCAAAACGGCGGAACGTACATTTCAAACAAAGGTATATATGTATATAGTTATTTTCTTATGATAGACGCCCGCCACTGTGCAGTGTTATACGCGTTGCACAGCGACTTAAAGAGATTTGGCATGCATTTCCTTCAGATACTTACATATATAGATTCGATATTTACATGTATAGTTTCGAGTTATGTCATATTGGTTTTGATTTGGATTTGGCATTGATGTCTTCTCCAAGACTCCGATGATTGCGGGATGCTTGACGGAGTTTTGATTTGAGTTATATACTCATTTTTCAAGCGCCTGCGCTGCGCTACGATTTGTTGTATGTATTTACAATTTCGGAGCCCCGACGACTTGATGGGTTTTCTTAGATGTTTTAGTATTTGGGAGAGTTTGAATTTAAATTCGGGGACCGAATTTCTTTAAGGGGGGAAGATTGTAGCGTTTTGAAAATCGTTTCGGTGAAATTTCGAAAAAATCGGTAAAATAAGGGGGTTTTCTGTAAAAAGTCAAAATACAAATATCTTATTATAAAAATTAAATTTACATATTCTAGCTATGTAATTACTATTATTTGGTGTTTATTGAGCCGCTGGTGAAATTTCAAATTTTCTGAAAAAAATATTATTTTATTATTATTTAAGCCGTCACTAATACATTTAATTAGGGAAAATTACAAATTGGAATGAGTTGAAACAAATTTTGTGCTTCATAAAACATTAAATAAAATTTTATCATGTGGTTTTTGGAACGAAATCATTTGCCAAAACGGTTTAGAAATTATTGAAGAAAAAAGGCTTTTTTTAGCGTAAATGGATGTTTGGGGTATTGTATTTATCATTTTTCATCACCCCACACCCGTACCCACACCCACACACCCCCACTTACTCCTCCCCATGGCTGAATTCAGCAGCCCCCTCTCTTGTCCCCACTTGGTTTGCAAAGGAAAGAAAAAGAAAAGAAAAGAAAAGAGTAGAAATGATATAAATTGAGTTGACTTTGACTTGGACTAACTTTCTTCACCTCACTCTCTCTCCTCCCTCACCCAACCCCCCAAAATTCTGGCCGAAACCAGCAACCCCTCAACAGCCCACTTTTCCTCTTCTCTTCTCTTTGTTCCATCAAAGAAAATCCAAAGAAAAATCCACTAAAAATCAAGCAAAAATCCAAATCAAAATCCAACTCCTACCCATTTCTCATTAGCCATTTTAGCACGGATCTAGGGATCAAAATGGCATTTTGGGAGGCCATGGATGCTTGTGAATCTTCATATGTTTTGGGTATAATTCTAAACATTTTTGTTGCTTAATTGTTACTAATTTCTTAAGCTAATTTAATTAAGTGTTAACTTGGATATGTGAGTTTAATTGCAAGTTTTGGAATTCAAGAAAAGGGTTTGAATGCAAGTTAGGGTATTGTGAATTGGTGTATGGTTGTGATGGGTAGCTTACCATCTTAGAATTTGTAGAAAGTAAACTAGTAGTTAAATTTCATATTGTTGCATGGAAATGTCCAAATTAAGCTCTTTTTTTTCTAAACTAGGTTTTTGGAAATTATTGCAAATGTTAGACTAAAAATCTAATTAGGTTTTTCATGGCTTCATTAACTTTATTAAGTGTGGTTTAATGCTTTGGATCATGCAAATCTAAGCTAGATTGTAGTTTGTGCATTTTTGCTTTGAAATTGTTAAAAAAGGGTATTTTTGTAAACTAGAATATTATGATTTTTGGAATTTAATGAGATTAAATTCCGGAAATTGTTTATACGACTTATTTAAGATATTTAATAAGTATATTGGCCGCTACTTTCATTTAAACATCATGTTTTGTACAAAAACGGCGAATTGTGCTTGCTAGATTTTCGGAAAAATGACTTTTTAAGTGAAAATGGGGTTTTTGTGAGTTTTAACCTAGTTTATATTAAAATTAGTGTTCGTGAATGTGCAAATGAGTGTGATTGGATTTTTCTCGATGGTTTGACGTTTGTACATCGACATCGAGGGTTGGTTTTACTATTCTTGCATGCGTAGGCGATAGGTTTGGACCTATGCGTGATACGCGTGCCGATTTGATTTTCGTATGCCGTTTCGATCTCGAATTTAGTTTTAATGCGATATGGTGCGTTATGATATGTAGGTACCCCCACGTGGACTTCGAAACGACAAGCAAGCGCGTGGCGATGTCAGCACCGGCGAGCGAGGACCAGGTGAGTAGATTTATATCTACGGGGAGAAGTAGGGTGGATGGCGTATAGCACCCCCGCAGTTCGTGGTGATGTATACGAATACGTATACACACATATATATATATTTTGACTATAATTTGTTTGATATTATCGATGATATAGATATTTGGTGTTCTTGGATGATTTAGTGTCGCGAAACCCTAGAGTAGTGGTCGCACCACACATGCACACACACACCCATACTTGCATACTTTCTTCTTTCATTTGCGCTTATACGGGATTATATAGTTATGTGTTCACATGGGTATGGGACTATGTGTTCACATACGGATTGAGGATGATAGTACTTGGGATTTATGATGAGTCGATGAGATTTGATTTGAGGCCGTGAGATCGGTGATATAGCAGGGTTCGTATCTTAGATACGACATGACGTTGTAGCGGGTCCTTGACGTAGTGTTTCACACACGTCCATGCATACGTAGGCGGTATCAGTATGGTACTAGACGTAGATCAGTACCCCGATCATGATATTCGATAAAGAGGATACCAGGTGAATAGTATGAGGAATGTGATATTGACCCGTACCCAGATTGGGATGCCGTACGACGGATTTACGTACGAGCTATATTGATGATTGATCCGCACTCTTGACATGGGATGCCTGATTATAGATATGGTATCGGATATGATATTATTGAGGCGAGATCACCGACTATACTTATACAGGTATGTATATGTATCGACTCAGATGATAGGCGGTTTCCTTACCTGTAGTTCAGCTTGTAGTTCAGCCGTATAGTTTAGTGTAGTTGTTAGATTAGGTTAGACTTCTTACCTATTTCAAAAACTAACGAATCGTGGGCATTTTTAAAGACAGCTCAAGGGAATCTACGGATATTTCAAAAACGACGTATCTTTTCATAAAAAACACCGTAGCCCCTATTTTCAAAACCCCATGATTCGTGTTATTTCAAAAGGCACCATTCGTAGGACTTATATTAGATTATTGCAGATTAGTTATCGTTGTGTCTAGTATTCAGCTCCCGCACATTATTGCTGTTCGCTCTGCCTCGCATATTTATTTTGCTGCATATTCCATTATTGATATCATGCTGTTAGGACACCAGCACCATTACCGATGATGCGTATGTACCACGTACACCTACTTGCCGGCTCACACAGATCTTCATCGGTAATTGCCATGTCACGTACACTTTAGAGAATATAATTGCTTGACTTAGGTTGTTAGCTAGTAGTGTTGACATGATATTAGTGTACTTCCCTTATATGCCATATTAGACATTGTAGTTATTACCTACCACTTCATGCATACTGTTATTCAGTTGTTCATGCCTAGTTCATTATCATTGACATATGCACTTGTGATGATTTCTTGAAATTTATGATATTTCTGGATTTCGGGGAAAGCCGCAAAATTTACAACTTATGATCTTTTAAAATATAAAATGTTGCGGTTTTCTAGTGATGTAAAGTGTCGTCCACCATGAGTTTGCTGTGGTTTTGGAGATCCGTGTCGAGGAGTGGAGGAACCGTCACGGGTACATGGTGGGCCCGGTATGGTACCCCGGGGCAAGAGGAATGTGGTGTTGACGTTGAGCCTGGCTGGGGAGCACTACCTACCGGTGATATTACCCGACGCGTCAGATATCCAGAGGATACCGTCGTGGTCTTGAGATGGATGGTAGGGGCCGGTCTGGACTGACGGCGCCTTAGATATTGAGATTGAGACATTGATATTTCGAGACAGTGAGATTTATGTTTTGTGTCGATGCTAGACACTGTTGATACTGATTTTAATTATGATACCTCAGTTTAAAATACGAAGGAAATCTCACTAATTTATGAAAACAGTTTCTTCATTTACATGTATTCTGTTTTCATGCATTCATACCTCATTCATATGATATATTGCTACCTGAGGCACTGACACGGGCACATGAGTTTACACTCGGGTTAGATATTTACCCTAGCCATTGTTATAGGCTGCATGTTATATATATTTGAGGATATATTATGATCATTGACCTAGGATTGCGTTATTTATGCGATTTCTGTGCGTAGATGTTTTTATATTCACGAGTTGGCAACTCACCCCCGTTGTGCCCCAGTTTCTTGCAGGTTGCCGTACAGGTTCATTACGGCTTTGCGGGCATAGTTTCATTCGGGTGATTTGCTAGTAGGTGGGTTTACTTGTATCATACCCCCATTATTTATCTTGTATATCATTATTCTGTTGTATCTAGAATTCCATCAACCAAACATGTATTTTTTTTTGAGATAGAGACCAGTGTTGTTTATTCTTTCGACCTTAGAGTCGCTCGTTATGTTTCTGGTGGTTTTGAGTTTCCTTTTGAGTTTTGTTCCTCGCCGTTGGCGTTGTATATTATATTGCTTGTGTGGTTGTGACCGTCGATTGACGAAGAGCTAGCTCCCGCTTGGGGATGCCTTTTTCTTGATTTCGTATACTATTCATGTTGTATCCCGTTTGGGAGCCAGTATTTACAAAGGAGACTCTGCCGAAATTTTCAGTAAATTTTTGATGTTTTTAAAAACCGCATAATTCGGCTTATGCTATTGAAACTACTTGCTTTAAGTTGGTTTTTCCTGCTCTCTACTACTTTTCTTGGTTTGGATTTCTGGGTTTTCGGTTTACTTAAATTACGTACACCTCGAGACGTTCATAGTTTAAGTGCCGGTCATGTTCCGTACTTTCGGGTCGTGACAAAGTTGGTATCAGAGCGTTAGGTTTTACCTTCGGAGCATAGGATGACCCTTGGTTGATGGAATAGGTGACTAAAGTAGAGTGACGTACCGTTGGTATGTTCCGCGGCATATTTACGACACGCCACTCCACTTAAGAAGCCTTAGGATGTACATTTCTTGTTCAGTATTATATTCCTTCCTGATCTAGCCTCATCGGTACCAGTTTGGTTTTGCTGCTACGGTTACGGGCAGGGAGAGCTACGGCTAGAGTTGCGGTCAGCACAAGCTCGTCACGAACGAGGACTGACCAGGGCGAAATTCCGGCGACACACTATTGCAGAGATGTATCTTTTTACTGTATTTCCGCGCCACGAGCGTTTGGCGGATCGCCTTTATGAGGTTACTCGGAGGCGCTGATCGACACTAGAGAATTGAGCCAATGATAGAGGCCAGCCAGATTTTGATGACCGTTGGTGTGTTGCTTACTCTTGATGATTGAGGCACTGTTCAGCGTGCAGACGAGCGAGCTAGTAGTTGCTGCGAGCGACGAGATATCGCCCCATATGTTGGAGCTATTGTAGGACGAGTTGTATGATTAGATGATAGAAGGACACTAGTCACCCGATGATGAATGACTAGGACAGGTGGTTCGTTCGCTTACCCCGATGCGAGGTCATCAGATAGATTGCTTCCAGCTAGAGACGACTTCACGCAGAGACGTGAGGGTCGACAGAGACGATCGAGTGTCGGAAACCTATTATTCCAAGTTTAAAGTATTCGGAAAGACATGCAGGCAATTCTATGGTCCCTCTAGAAGAATGAAACCCTAACTCGACATAATGACCGTGTGAAAGCCTTTGAACCTTCGGGTTTGCGGCAGTTCTGCGGCGCCATTAGTGAGGCTTGGGTTTGCCCTTCTACGGCTGGACCACCGATACTGTGGTATATATATTCGATACTATTAAACTGTACCAAGAGGTTGAGCTCTTGGGGGATTATGAGGTTTTGACGAATCGATCGAATGGTTCGACTTCAATCGGATGCTAGGTGGTGAGATGCATTCTTGGGAGACTCCAGATACGAGGATAGTCGTTGGAGCTCAGTCCATGCAGCCGCGACGAGACGAGTCCAAAGCAGACGATATTAGAGAAAAGTGGAGTAAGAGGTTCGCACCAGATCTAGATGAGATGACGTTCCACTCCGCCGACATTAGAGATACGATGCGCATGCCGAGGCATGGTACTGGGACTTACCTTCCAGAAGGAGTCGCGATGGGTATGCAGCCGTTCCAGAGCAAGATGTAGATATAGAAAAGGACGATGACTTCCGGACAGTTGACAGAGACGAGACATGGAAGAGACCGTGAGCAGGATTCCTTCCAGGACACTGCTGCAATGATACTTGCACCCAGGGTCAGATGTGTCACGTACATTCAGAGAGCCAGAGGCCGACGCCAGTGATATGCTGTCTTACGAGTGGTCGCAATGATTGACTAAGAGATGACCAGAGAAGTGCCAGAACGGAATCGTCCCCGTTAGCACACCTGACAGGGCCGATGAGCCGATGGACCGAAGGATTGGTAATTCACAGTGAAGACCTTGACCCAGGAGTGGTCATGGTTACGCACACCAGCAGGACAGAGTTCATGATCATCGACGAGACGTCCCACTAGTGACCGTGACAGTTGGCCCGAGATTCTTAGAGGATGCGCTTGAGCATTACTATTCCGCCATTATTGATTACGATGTTTTGGGTGATTTATTCGTATGATTTGATTTTGATGATTGAGGATTTACGATCTTTGCACAGTGTTGCACTTGATATCGTTTTCGTGCTTTAGTTTCACATGTTTGTGATATTACGGTTTTAAACAGTTGGGTTGGTTTTTTGCGTATGCATGCACACGATTTCGTTCCTGCAATCGGTATAGTTTATATATGCTTGCAGTGCAGTGATACGCCTTTTGTGCACTTAGATGCACTGGACTTCGATTTCGATTGTGATACTCGATATTTGTTTTGTGCGTCTTGTGCACCTGATTGATTTTGCGCACGTTCGGCACTTGATATTGGATTTCATGATTTCGTGCACAATGGATGCACCTGATTTGGATTTTCGCGCATGTTGGGCGCATGTTTTGAAGGGTGATTTTGGTGCACACCAGAGGCACTAAATCGAGATTTTTTCGTGCATGTCAGATGCACCTGATTTTGCTGTCAGGCACACATGTTGCCTACGACAGATGTTTCATGCACACCTGATGCACTTAGATGTTGTTTCTGTGCGCATGTATGGTACATTCATGGATTTTGATTTCCGTGCGCACCAGACGCACGTAGTATTCATGTGCATATTTTGGGATTGATTTCTTATAGAGCAGTACGTTTTTATGATATTGCTATGTGTTTTCGTACTGAACAGGACTAGTCAGAGGACAGTACCTGAATACATTTTGCATGCATTGATAGTTATTGAAGGGATTTCCAAAACGCGAGCTATAGCCTCAGTCTTTACCTACGTGTCTGATATGACACGAAATGTTTAAAACAAGGAGACCCTTCTAAATTGTTTCCAAAACGGCGGAACGTACATTTCAAACAAAGGTATATATGTATATAGTTATTTTCTTATGATAGACGTCCGCCACTGTGCAGTGTTATACGCGTTGCACAGCGACTTAAAGAGATTTGGCATGCATTTCCTTCAGATACTTACATATATAGATTCGATATTTACATGTATAGTTTCGAGTTATGTCATATTGGTTTTGATTTGGATTTGGCATTGATGTCTTCTCCACGACTCCGATGATTGCGGGATGCTTGACGGAGTTTTGATTTGAGTTATATACTCATTTTTCAAGCGCCTGCGCTGCGCTACGATTTGTTGTATGTATTTACAATTTCGGAGCCCCGACGACTTGATGGGTTTTCTTAGATGTTTTAGTATTTGGGGGAGTTTGAATTTAAATTCGGGGACCGAATTTCTTTAAGGGGGGAAGATTGTAGCGTTTTGAAAATCGTTTCGGTGAAATTTCGAAAAAATCGGTAAAATAAGGGGGTTTTCTGTAAAAAGTCAAAATACAAATATCTTATTATAAAAATTAAATTTACATATTCTAGCTATGTAATTGCTATTATTTGGTGTTTATTGAGCCGCTGGTGAAATTTCAAATTTTCTGAAAAAAATATTATTTTATTATTATTTAAGCCGTCACTAATACATTTAATTAGGGAAAATTACAAATTGGAATGAGTTGAAATAAATTTTGTGCATCATAAAACATTAAATAAAATTTTATCATGTGGTTTTTGGAACAAAATCATTTGCCAAAACGGTTTGGAAATTATTGAAGAAAAAAGGCTTTTTTTAGCGTAAATGGATGTTTGGGGTATTGTATTTATCATTTTTCATCACCCCACACCCGTACCCACACCCAGACACCCCCACTTACTCCTCCCCATGGCTGAATTCAGCAGCCCCCTCTCTTGTCCCCACTTGGTTTGCAAAGGAAAGAAAAAGAAAAGAAAAGAAAAGAGTAGAAATGATATAAATTGAGTTGACTTTGACTTGGACTAACTTTCTCCACCTCACTCTCTCTCCTCCCTCACCCAACCCCCCAAAATTCTGGCCGAAACCAGCAACCCCTCAACAGCCCACTTTTCCTCTTCTCTTCTCTTTGTTCCATCAAAGAAAATCCAAAGAAAAATCCACTAAAAATCAAGCAAAAATCCAAATCAAAATCCAACTCCTACCCATTTCTCATTAGCCATTTTAGCACGGATCTAGGGATCAAAATGGAATTTTGGGAGGCCATGGATGCTTGTGAATCTTCATATGTTTTGGGTATAATTCTAAACATTTTTGTTGCTTAATTGTTACTAATTTCTTAAGCTAATTTAATTAAGTGTTAACTTGGATATGTGAGTTTAATTGCAAGTTTTGGAATTCAAGAAAAGGGTTTGAATGCAAGTTAGGGTATTGTGAATTGGTGTATGGTTGTGATGGGTAGCTTACCATCTTAGAATTTGTAGAAAGTAAACTAGTAGTTAAATTTCATATTGTTGCATGGAAATGTCCAAATTAAGCTTTTTTTTTTTTCTAAACTAGATTTTTGGAAATTATTGCAAATGTTAGACTAAAAATCTAATTAGGTTTTTCATGGCTTCATTAACTTTATTAAGTGTGGTTTAATGCTTTGGATCATGCAAATCTAAGCTAGATTGTAGTTTGTGCATTTTTGCTTTGAAATTGTTAAAAAAGGGTATTTTTGTAAACTAGAATATTAGGATTTTTGGAATTTAATGAGATTAAATTCCGGAAATTGTTTATACGACTTATTTAAGATATTTAATAAGTATATTGGCCGCTACTTTCATTTAAACATCATGTTTTGTACAAAAACGGCGAATTGTGCTTGCTAGATTTTCGGAAAAATGACTTTTTAAGTGAAAATGGGGTTTTTGTGAGTTTTAACCTAGTTTATATTAAAATTAGTGTTCGTGAATGTGCAAATGAGTGTGATTGGATTTTTCTCGATGGTTTGACGTTTGTACATCGACATCGAGGGTTGGTTTTACTATTCTTGCATGCGTAGGCGATAGGTTTGGACCTATGCGTGATACGCGTGCCGATTTGATTTTCGTATGCCGTTTCGATCTCGAATTTAGTTTTAATGCGATATGGTGCGTTATGATATGTAGGTACCCCCACGTGGACTTCGAAACGACAAGCAAGCGCGTGGCGACTTCGGCACCGGCGAGCGAGGACCAGGTGAGTAGATTTATATCTACGGGGAGAAGTCGGGTGGATGGCGTATAGCACCCCCGCAGTTCGTGGTGATGTATACGAATACGTATACACACATATATATATATTTTGACTATAATTTGTTTGATATTATCGATGATATAGATATTTGGTGTTTTTGGATGATTTAGTGTCGCGAAACCCTAGAGTAGTGGTCGCACCACACATGCACACACACACCCATACTTGCATACTTTCTTCTTTCATTTGCGCTTATACGGGATTATATAGTTATGTGTTCACATGGGTATGGGACTATGTGTTCACATACGGATTGAGGATGATAGTACTTGGGATTTATGATGAGTCGATGAGATTTGATTTGAGGCCGTGAGATCGGTGATATAGCAGGGTTCGTATCTTAGATACGACATGACGTTGTAGCGGGTCCTTGACGTAGTGTTTCACACACGTCCATGCATATGTAGGCGGTATCAGTATGGTACTAGACGTAGATCAGTACCCCGATCATGATATTTGATAAAGAGGATACCAGGTGAATAGTATAAGGAATGTGATATTGACCCGTACCCAGATTGGGATGCCGTACGACGGATTTACGTACGAGCTATATTGATGATTGATCCGCACTCTTGACTTGGGATGCCTGATTATAGATATGGTATCGGATATGATATTATTGAGGCGAGATCACCGACTATACTTATACAGGTATGTATATGTATCGACTCAGATGATAGGCGGTTTCCTTACCTGTAGTTCAGCTTGTAGTTCAGCCATATAGTTTAGTGTAGTTGTTAGATTAGGTTAGACTTCTTACCTATTTCAAAAACTAACGAATCGTGGGCATTTTTAAAGACAGCTCAAGGGAATCTACGGATATTTCAAAAACGACGTATCTTTTCATAAAAAACACCGTAGCCCCTATTTTCAAAACCCCATGATTCGTGTTATTTCAAAAGGCACCATTCGTAGGACTTATATTAGATTATTGCAGATTAGTTATCGTTGTGTCTAGTATTCAGCTCCCGCACATTATTGCTGTTCGCTCTGCCTCGCATATTTATTTTGCTGCATATTCCATTATTGATATCATGCTGTTAGGACACCAGTACCATTACCGATGATGCGTATGTACCACGTACACCTACTTGCCAGCTCACACACATCTTCATCGGTAATTGCCATGTCACGTACACTTTAGAGAATATAATTGCTTGACTTAGGTTGTTAGCTAGTAGTGTTGACATGATATTAGTGTACTTCCCTTATATGCCATATTAGACATTGTAGTTATTACCTACCACTTCATGCATACTGTTATTCAGTTGTTCATGCCTAGTTCATTATCATTGACATATGCACTTGTGATGATTTCTTGAGATTTATGATATTTCTGGATTTCGGGGAAAGCCGCAAAATTTACAACTTATGATCTTTTAAAATATAAAATGTTGCGGTTTTCTAGTGATGTAAAGTGTCGTCCACCATGAGTTTGCTGTGGTTTTGGAGATCCGTGTTGAGGAGTGGAGGAACCGTCACGGGTACATGGTTGGCCCGGTATGGTACCCCGGGGCAAGAGGAATGTGGTGTTGACGTTGAGCCTGGCTGGGGAGCACTACCTACCGGTGATATTACCCGACGCGTCGGATATCCGGAGGATACCGTCGTGGTCTTGAGATGGATGGTAGGGGCCGGTCTGGACTGACGGCGCCTTAGATATTGAGATTGAGACATTGATATTTCGAGACAGTGAGATTTATGTTTTGTGTCGATGCTAGACACTGTTGATACTGATTTTAATTATGATACCTCAGTTTAAAATACGAAGGAAATCTCACTAATTTATGAAAACAGTTTCTTCATTTACATGTATTCTGTTTTCATGCATTCATACCTCATTCATATGATATATTGCTACCTGAGGCACTGACACAGGCACATGAGTTTACACTCGGGTTAGATATTTACCCTACCATTGTTATAGGCTGCATGTTATATATATTTGAGGATATATTATGATCATTGACCTAGGATTGCGTTATTTATGCGATTTCTGTGCGTAGATGTTTTTCTATTCACGAGTTGGCAACTCACCCCCATTGTGCCCTAGTTTCTTGCAGGTTGCCGTACAGGTTCATTACGGCTTTGCGGGCATAGTTTCATTCGGGTGATTTGCTAGTAGGTGGGTTTACTTGTATCATACCCCCATTATTTATCTTGTATATCATTATTCTGTTGTATCTAGAATTCCATCAACCAAACATGTATTTTTTTTTGAGATAGAGACCAGTGTTGTTTATTCTTTCGACCTTAAAGTCGCTCGTTATGTTTCTGGTGGTTTTGAGTTTCCTTTTGAGTTTTGATCCTCGCAGTTGGCGTGGTATATTATATTGCTTGTGTGGTTGTGACCGTCGATTGACGAAGAGCTAGCTCCCGCTTAGGGATGCCTTTTTCTTGATTTCGTATACTATTCATGTTGTATCCCGTTTGGGAGCCAGTATTTACAAAGGAGACTCTGCCGAAATTTTCAGTAAATTTTTGATGTTTTTAAAAACCGCATAATTCGGCTTATGCTATTGAAACTACTTTCTTTAAGTTGGTTTTTCCTGCTCTCTACTACTTTTCTTGGTTTGGATTTCTGGGTTTTCGGTTTACTTAGATTACGTACACCTCGAGACGTTCGTAGTTTAAGTGCCGGTCATATTCCGTACTTTCGGGTCGTGACACCTTTCCAGTGATTCTCCCCAGGATCGATTGATACCATCTCACTACAACTAGTGAGTATCCTAACATCCAATTAGATCTATCTCATAGATCCAAAACCCAGGATTTAAGAGGTATCACTTTAATCCTATATGGAGAATCCTTATGATAAGCGGAGATTGACCGAGCGTAGCATAGGAAACTCCTTCCCTATCAAGAGTATGTCATCCACGTACTCTACGAGGATCACCACCATACTCCCTACTACTATTTTTGTATATACAAGGTTCATCTACCATTTTGATGAAGTCAAACTCTTTGACTACCACATCAAAACATATGTTCCAACTCCGCGATGCCTGTTTTATCATATAAAACATCTTGCACACGTTTCCGCTGCTCCCACTGTCTACGAAGCCCTCTGGCTGTGTACTTATAGACGCTCTCTTCTAAAATATCATTTAGAAAAGCTGTCATGACACCCAACCACCAGATATCATAGTCATGGTATGTAGCCGTGGCAAGCAGGATCTGGATGGACTTAAGCATAGCTTTGAAAGTCTCAACTTTTCCATGTACACCAAGTAATCTTCTCAAGATATACTTGCTCGTGATGGGGATTTAACCCTTCAGATAAAGCAACCAAAGTCCATACTTTGTTGGTCTATAAGGATTCCATCTCAGATTACTACGCATCCAGCCATTCTTACAGAGTCCCACTCCTGATGGCCTGCTCGAAACTAGTTTGGTCATCATCTCATGATGCAATCCTCGCTCCCACTGTCATAGAGAAACCAAAGTATCTCTCAGGTGGGTGAGGAACCCTATTAGATCGGCGGAGAGGCTGAGGTTCGTTGGAATCTATTGAACGCTTTGGTTCTACCAAATTATCTGCTGTAGTTTGTATAGCTGGAACTCCTTCCAGTTCTACTTCATGACCACTAATTTATTCACAAGAAATTCCCTTTCACAAAGGTGGCATGTTGAGAAACAAAACATATTTTGTTCCTCTGTTAGGTAGAAGATATTCCCTTGCATATGCTTGGGATATCCAACAAACTTTCACAGATCTGACTTTGCCTCGAGCTTATCCGGATTTTGCTTTTTAGACATAGGCCGGACAATCCCAAATCTTAACAAACTTAAGATTTGGGCTCTTCCCTTTCCATATCACATATGAAGTGGTAGGCAACTGATTTGATTTGAACCCTATTCAATAGGTATGCAACTTCTCAAGTGCATAACTCCCAAAAGGAAATAGGAAACTCAGTAGTACTCATCATAGAGCACACCATATCACATAGGGTGCTAATTGCTCCGCCCCGATACACCGACGTGCTGTGGTGTATACGGAGGAGTAATGCTGAGAAAGAATCTCATTCTCCTTTAGAATAGTCCAGAAATACCGTGCTCAAGTATTCTCCTCCTTGATCTCATCAAAAGACTTAATACTTATACCCGTTTTTGGCTATCTACTTCTAACTTATATTCTGTGATTATCTCAAAAGTTTCGGACTTGTGTTTCAACAGGAACATATGTCTGAATCTTGAGAGATCATCAGTGAATATAACGAAGTACAAAGAACCGATCTTGGCATGTGTAGACAGGGGACTTTCATACATCAGCATGTATCAATCCCAAGAGTTCACTAACTCTTTCTCTGTTTCCAATAAACAGAGCTGTGGTCATCTTATCTCTGTGACATGACCGGCAAGTTTCACAAGATGTAAATTCAAACTAATTTAAATATGCATCTAAATGTAACTTCAGCTAGTCGGGTCGCATTGATATGACCTAGTCTACAATACCTCAAGAAGGATTCATTAATTTCTGAACTCTTTCTCTTGTGTGTGTTCTGTATACTAAGAACTGTAGTTTGATTTAGAACGTCTATGCTTTTAGATAACGTACCTGAACCGATCAACTCTTGATATAGGAAATGTTCAAAACATTATCCAACAATACAAAATTATATCCTTTCTTTACTAATAAAGAGACTGATATGATGTTGTATATCAGGTTCGGTATCTAATAACATTCGTTTAGAATCAATGTATTCTGGTAATACAGGGTGATAGTGACCAACAGACTTGGCTGCAACACTTGCACCGTTTCTATCTCATGAAACTTATCACCCGTTCTCAGTTCTCTACCTATCTGTAGCCCATGTAACAGATTACATTTGCGGGATCTTGATCCGGTATCTCATACCCAGGACGTAAAGGATACTGAGAAACAGTTCTCTGTAAAGAACACACCCGAAGATGATGCATCAACATGCACTTTCTTCGTTTGGGCGGCACGGGAATTCTGGTAATCCCCAATTTCCTGTTCTGTCTTATAACAATTATAAGTTGGAGCGGGACTAACGTTCCCAGCTCAGTATAACAAGCGGGTTCGGTCAATACATCCATATTATTATCTTGATTAAAGCGTGATATGGTCGCTACCTGGAGAGAGAGAGAAGAAAACACTCAGCGTATGCTCTTCCAAGATTAGATTGGTTATCTAATATATCTAATCAGGATGTCTCCTACTGTTTTAGTCAAATGTTCCTTCAAACTCTAAAAGGAAAGACTAGCCGGGATTAATTACACCCTACAAGTTCGCAAATCTTTCAGCCAGGCCAGTGTCGGTACTTTGATGGAAGTCCCCCGTGCTTTCGCAAGAACCTAATTAATGTAAACCTCATTTTCCCAGAGGCATAACCCCGTTGACACCTTTCTAGATACCTACTTGATCGGCTAATGGTAATGTGTAAAATCTTCCAGGAGTAACACTTACTCGCAGCGGGTATCGGGATCCAACTATCTCATAGAAAGTATGCAATCTCATTGCAAATTTCAACACTTGAAATTCCCAATAATATTTTACCCCTAGCGTCCTATAACCTTGACGGAGGCCAAACTACCCATAGACCGCTAGTCAAGTTCAACCCGTCATTTCCTGATTGAATTAAACTCACCCGCACGACCCTTGACGGAGGCCAAACTACGTCGTACGAATACCCTAATCCAATCGCATCGTATGCTAGCAGATAAGCACTAGTTAGCTACCGTACACTACGCCTTGACAGAGGCCAAACTACCTCAGCACGAATACTAAGTAGTACTTATCTGAAATGACGGAGGGCTACGACAGGTTTTTAAGAAAACCCTTTGCGTAATGAACTTGATATCGTTGTAGAATCGAGTGATTTTAAATGGAATGTTTTTGAGGCTTTTCTAGTTTCGCTAAAGTGGTCACTCCCGGTGAAAGGATCGTCGGCTCTTTCCTCATCGAATAAGGTGCAGGATATTTCACAAATATCACTATGCAAAGCAAAAACTATAGAAACAATCAAAACACAAACCGAGTTTGTAGCATCTGCTAGTTTCACTAAAGAGGTCACTCCCGGTGAAGGGATCTCGGCTCTTTCCTTATCGAATAAGGTGCTGGATGTTCTATAAGGAACACCGCTATGCAAAGCAAGAACTAGAGCTACCAGTTTTTAAACAAGTTTCTACAACATCTTTAGGTTTCTTTTAGTTTCATTAATCTCATTAATGAAGTCCCATTTTATTATGCTTCATAGGCATCACATTTGAAACGAAATCTGCAATATAACATATATCTCATATATATAATATAAACATTCATCTCAGGCAGTAATATGATCTTATCACAGAACATTGCAGCAGAAGAACATATATGAAATATTAGATATACTAGGACGTCCGTGTTTTAATATGAGCCTGTATAAAACACGGATTCCACGGTCGCGATGAATAGCCAAACCCACAACCCTAGACCCCTACGAGAGCGGCAAGCAACACTGCCAATTCTAGGGTTAGGAGACCCGGTCTCGACTCCTCGAGATGGTCTCCCACTGGACCCTAGAACCCGGTTACTTATGCTCCCCGCCTTGGGTCTACCTAATGCGGAAAAGTAAATAATATACAATGGTGATATCATCCTCAGCCCGGAAGTGCCCCAATAAAAGAATATTACATACAAATGAATTTTACATTAATGAAAAATAAAAACTCTCATCTCACATAAAACCCCCGGCTGTTCAGAACGCGACGATCTAATAGAACATATCACAGCAACACATAATATCTCATATCATCAACGTAAGCAAGTATGCGTATCCCGATTGCCGTTGATGTATAGCAACGAAACCGGCGATACACCACATACTACGCTTACGGTCACAGAAAAGAAAGTGTAAAACTACAACAGTTGGAATCCGCAACCTCCTTAGACATCGCATGCCTAACCAAATGAATTCGTTAGACATCGCATGCCTAACTATTATAAACCCCGCATTTTAGTCTCATTATCGAAAACTCTTTTTAATATCTAGTCGGGCTATTCAACAAGATTCCCGAAAACCTGATCGAATGCTCATCGCAAACTTTAGTAGACGGCCGCACCCCCGATACCGTCGACGAAGTGCACTAAGGCGGAACACCGCTGCCGTGAGCACCCGAACGGATGCTTTTGGCGACGGGGTTCTCCTACAGTCACTTGGTAGGGGCTATGGGGCATGGCTGTCTATTAAGTTTACCCAGCGAGTATCCGCGTACGCTACGTGATTTCGACGGACTTTTGATCACATCAAAATACCGTGGCAACCGATCAACTAAGACTGAACTGCTAGATTTATAACATTCAAATTAGTTATCTCATAACTACTTGTGGATTCCAAATATTGTATCACAATCCAGATAAATAAACAGTGTCAAACTTTCCGATCGAATAATCAAACATTCAAGTTTTCCCAAATGGTTCTCAACACTTGAAATTAGTTTAAAAAACATCCATCACATGCCACAGTACCAATGGTCCAGCCGTAGAAGGGTCAAGCCAACGCCTCACATGTGGCACGCCGTACTGCCCCAAACCCTAAGGTTCAGAGGCAGTTCAAGACGGTCACATAATCGAGTTAAGGTTTGTTGTCTTCTAGAGGGTCCACCGCGTTACTTGCACGACTTAGAACGTTCTTAAACTACGGAAAAATCCAACGCTTGGAAATTTTCCGGCAGGGGAAAAAGTGAGTTATTGATATCCGTTCGAACTTTTTTAACACGTTCTATAAAATTACCCGGACAAACTAAACGAAGTTAAATTTTCCGATCGAATCAACGAGTCCCCAATACAACCCAGAAAACTCAACAGTTGAGTATAAATTAAAAATTCCCTGAAAACACAGGAATTACATACGGACATTACTGTGCAAACAGTGAAGCATGAAGCTACAGTACGGCCGCGGAACCGCCGCGCAAGCCAGGGTACGGCCGCGGTTCCGCGGCGCTTTGATGGATTTAGGACCACGTGCTGCACAGTAATTCTAGTATTTACCTGCAGATTTTTTTGAGCATTTTTAATTCATAAAAAATCACAATTTCAGAAAATATCCAGAGAAGGGTAAAAACTAGGGTTTCGGGGTTCGATCGGACTTTAAACATCGTCTAAACTTCGCTTAAAGCTCTAACCTAGCTCTGATACTACTGTAGGGTTGCTGGGCACACGCACAAGGGTCTACGAGGCATCAACCATGCCCGATTTAAAATTTAGCCGTGCCAAACAACCCAAGGCCGGATCTTTAAACTAGAGATTAGGCGAAAACAAGCATGTTAAACACTTTAACACTAAGTGAGAGGGATTACAACCTTTGTAGATCCGGTCCTTCACTTCTTAAGCTCCGTGTTGAGGTCCCTTCGCTGCGATCATCGTGTTCCAGACTCTCGAGAGGCTCCACGAAGAGAAAGATGCAGTCTTGCTTCCGATCTTCGATAACATAGATGATCTACCTTGAAGTTTCATTAACACAAGCTAACACTCACTAAATGAAGTGAACACCCTCATCTAAATGGCAAGGATAGATGAGGATGATGAAGTAGGATTTTTGCTCTCATTTATAATCTTTTTCTCACACAATTTCATCACTTGAAAAAAGCAAGAAAGCTTTTTCCATGAAAGCAAAAAGGAAGAAGAAGATGAATAATAATAGAATTAGAATCCTTTTGTGATGAATAATGAAAAGATAAATATGATGAATAATGCAACCATGGTCAACTAAACCCATGTAGAGAATTAACTAGGGCTAGGGTTTGGGTTGGGTTAAAAGTGAGTCACTTGAAAATATCATGCATAATATCTTTTTCAAGACAAAAGAAAAGCTTCTAGAATCTACTAGAAGTCTTAACCCTAATCCAAACCCTAATCATGTTTAAAATCCACTAAACATGTTGCATTAGTAATCATATCATGTTACAATATTATATATCACATATATAATATTTATTGTAACAAAATAAAATATTACATTTAACATATATCGCATATATATCAATGTATTACCCGAGTGAGAAAAAGAATCTTTTAGTGAGCTAATATTAGTTAATGTAATTTAATATATCATATATATTATTATACATTAAATTATCGAATCAACACTTGATCCGACAATCCGGCTATATCGCATATAACCGACTAATACGATGACCCGGCTATATCACATATACCCGGCCGATATCTCATATCGCGAGAATCCAATACGGTATCACATACCGCATTATCCTCGGTCCCGCACATATCACATATGTGCTCCTACTCCATTTTGCCTGAGCCAAGAAACCTCTGTGTAGGACTCTAAAGAATCGTCAATACACCGGTAGTAGGTGATGATCATATCAAACACCCACAAGCTGCAAGCGGTCAGCTAAACGTAACAGCCACCCAGGTATTGAGCGCTCAGAAGATCAACAAGCAAGCCTATACATTCTCCTGTGAATCCAATCAGTAACACTCCCGTATAGTCCGGTCTCGTCGTCTGATATGTCGCATATCTCGCCTAGGGGTGGTAAACATCAGACCCCAATAGCTTGATAAGTCGTGTCGATTTAAGGTCTATAACAGTTCGAGAAACTACTGATAACACTTACTAGTAAATCTCAGCAACCCTGGCCAGGAATTTTCGGTTATAGCCAATCAAACACAGCACAACATCAACTCCCTATACCGAGAGAGACGAATCCCCTCCTATCGCTCATTGCCTCCATGTGATTCGGGACTGTACCCAAAAGCCACCTTTTGCACGCCCTCTTAGACGTGGTATGATGGAAATCAAAGCACAGTGGGAATCACACAAGACTCTATGACGATCTCGGGTCAACAGACTACTCTGTACCAGTGTCACCAGAGAACTGCCATCTGACGTGAGGTATAATACCATTTGGGAGTTCTCAGCGAGTCCGTCCAGTGTACCCAGTCTCTACTAAGCACCCGTACACCATCCTTGATGTCAAACACCGATGGATATGGGATCATCCATCGCCCATCATATGGGTCAAGATGCGTATACGCTAGTCTACTCTGGTGTATCGATGCCCTGTCTCAATACACCCTCGACTAGGAACAGTTATAGGATGTACTCGTCGACTACCATCGCCCCACTAGTATGATCTCATCATAGTCCCAGTAGTCGAGTACACATTCTAAGGGCTTTATCAACATGTATATAGAGACAGTCAGAGTACATATTAAGATAAAGAGCAACCAGATAGCGTACTATCATGTCGAGCAAGAAAGTCCTCCCTATATAGGTCCAAGCATCCACTACAATATACATCGTATGTACAGTAATGGCCTCTAGGGCATACATATAACTAACAAAGGACCGGTCTAGAAAGGTTGTATTCCTTGTTCACTTGATGTAAAGTTGTTACATTCTTGTATCGTCTAATTCTCTAGTTAAGATTCTAGGGTTTGGGTTATTTAGCATGGAAAATTTTTGAAAACGGCATGGATGATGCCTCCCGAAACCTTGTTGTCGTGCTAGGCAACCCAACACTTTATTCACTACTTATGTATATTCATGTGTTGGACCCATTAGGGGCCAGTTTTTACAAAGGAAACTCTGCCGACATTTTCGGGAAAACTTGATGTTTTAAAATGTTTATTGTGACTTTATTTTGTTAAATCCACATTTTTAAAATAAGTATTTCTTCACTCTAATTATTTAAACGGTTTAGATTTTTGGGCTTTGGCTTACTTGGATTACTCTATGCCTCTAGATGTCGCGTGATTTAAGTGCCAGTCACGTTCCATACCTTCTGGTCATGACAGGGTGTTGTACGCCATCCACCCAACTTCCCCCATAGATATAGATTTACTCACCTGCAATATCCTTGCTTAGTCAAAGTCGATGAACTTCTTGATCTCCTTCGTCATCTCGGAAGTCCACGCGAAGGTACCTACATTCAATACACATCGTAATGATATTAAAACCAAGTTCGAAAACCGATACGGTACACGAAGTGCTCATAAGTTAGAATGTCACGACCCGAAATATGGCGCGTGACGGCCCTTAAATTAAGCAACGTCTGCAGGCGTAACGCGATTTAAGTAAGCCGAAAACACAGCAATCTAAACCAGCAAAAGTAGTAAGTGATAAGAACATTATTAAAACTTTTAAAAATCTCGAGTACAAATTCTTTAAAGTCCAAATTTTAGTTTCTTAAAAATTTTGGCAGCACCTCCTTTATAAAAACTAACCCCAAAAATGGGTACAACAAAAATATAAGTAAAACATCCCCAACGGGAGCAAAATCCACGCCCAACGGCGAAAAACAACCACCATAACAGATATATGATGCCGTAGCAAAGAAATAAAAGACAATATAAATAAAACTGCATAAAAGACCTCCAAGTCATAATAATATACAATATCGTCCTCACATCACGTCTCTAAGTCATACATGAAAGTGGTAGATGGAGAGTACATGGTACAAAGATATACAATGAGCAACATCGGATAACCGCAAAACATATCTATAGCAAAACTGCACGCAGTCAGCCGAAGCGGTATCCGCTGCAAAAGATAATATGATAGGTAGAAACACTATCTCGACTACTCTGAGGAACAACCTGCAAACCCTATGGCACAACGGGGGTGAGTTGCCAACTTGTGAATAGTAAATAACATATGCAGGTAATCGTAAGTATGCACGTACTGCGCGAATCTATCACATGCAAGCTAAAAGCAATAAATGGCCATATGTATGCAACAGTCATGAAAGGTACTCTATCAGGTACAACTAATACATGAAGCAATAATATGGCAATATGTATATGCAACCGTCATGAAAGGTACTCTATCAGGTACTACTAATACATGAAGTAATGCATATAAAATAAACACGGAATATGGGATAAAACATGTCATCCTCACGGAATCCTCATCGTGGCAGGACCAGTGTCCATCTAGACAATCCAAATCCCAAATATCCTCAAATCGGCCCTCAGGTCGGCCCTCATATCGGCCATAATATCGGCCCTCATATCATGAATAAGTATATTTGCAAGATCATTATGATGATGTATATAAATTAGATATGTATACATATATATCAGCGTCCCATTCCAGTAATATATATATATATATATATATATGCATATATAACAGCGTCCCATTCCGCTGTTATATAATTAGGAGTAAAAATATCATGAAAACAAGTGTCCAGCATCGACACATAAAACTGATCTATCAGGCGTCGTCACCACGACTGCCCCTGATATGTATGTATCCTACGTTCATCGGAAACCCGAGTGCCCAGTTTCGACCCTCGAATTCCTCGTATCCATACGTACGTGACTCCGGTCGATATCTTCGCGGTCACCGACGAGTCCAAATACTATCACCGGTAGGTATGATTCACCTGCTAGGCTCATCGGCGTGAACCTTTAACATACCTTTCTTACCCCGGGATACCTTCGGGCCCCACCAAGTACCCGCACACGGCCCATGACGCCTCCTCGCATGGGGTAGATATCAGAACCGAGAAATCTCATGGTGGATGCTAAAATATCATATCAAGAGAAACCGGGTTTTTCAAATAATGCATAATTTCATGAAACTACCACGGTCCTCAAATCCAGAAAACATCATGAAAAATCTATATCTCAATGCGAAAATCCATGAATATAATATATGCAACATAAAACTGAAATGTGAGCATATAAAGGAAAAGCCGCTATTTAACTGCAACAAGTTAATATATATATATGTCATGCAGTTCCGAATTTCTCCAAGTCCATACAATATCAAATAAAGGTGATATGCATAACCATGTTGGCATAGCAAGATATGTGTATCTACCTATCAATAATGATGTAATAGCCTCCAGGTATATGTAAGTATGTATGCAAGATGTACATGTAGCTAAGTCTCATATGTGTATATACCTATCACTAATGGTACAATACCATATAGGTATATGGGTAACTAGCATGTAAACATGTCAAGACATATGTGTAAGCATGTAGGTATACAGGTATGCTATATGTCATATACACGAAGGAAAATAAGGATCATATCTCAATGTCCCTAAACAATACAATATCACATATGTATAGGTGATGTGTGTGTCATAGTAATTATCGACGATGTGTGTGCAGCATACAATTAGTGCTCTTGATATATGAACCGTCAATAATGGTGTTGTGTCTCATTAATACTAAGTCCATGCACAATAGGAAATGAGATATGCAACAAAGGTACACATGCACAATCAATATCCGTATACTTCTAACTAATAGTCATGTCATAAATCTAGCCCAGACGCATAACGCCATGCGGGCGATTCTCCTGGAGATGTTAAATCTACTCACTAATGATCCTGGGGCTAAGTAAAGCCAACCACTCGCTTTCCCTTCTTCGCAGCGTCCGAAGTCCTCGCCTGCGACCCTAAGATCATAAAACAATATAATAAGTATATATTAGCAATCGACCAATAATACGTACCGACTACGTTTGACCGACACACCAACTCCAAACATACTCTCAAGTATTCGTCTAGTGGCTAACGCGCGTAGCGACACTACGAAACCAACTCAAGAGCAAAAGCTACACAAAGACACGAACGATATCGGCACAACCCTAGCTAGGAACGCTAAACGACACAACCACCAAGTCTAGACCCTGATCGTACCGATCGCACATTCACAACACAATAATTAACGTGGAACCTAATATATTTAACGTCGCAACGTCAAAAGAAACCCATGCCTAATTTATCAGAAAATCTAGTAAGCAACTTATAACATTTTAGATTAAAACTACAAGTTTTACCAAAACTAGAAATCACAAACATCACAATATAGCATGTTTAAACCATACAAACCCTTACTAGAATTTTAAACTCACTCAAGTAGGATTAGTAAAATTTTAGTTTGCTAATTAGCTTAACTATACAATTAGGAAAATATCATTTAACAAACTAGCAACTAGGTTAAATTTTCCAAGTCTATACATCTTGATTAACCATTACCACTAATCAAAACCCTAACTTGATTCTCAAAATCCTTTTCTACAAATTCTAAACATGCAAATTAAAGCTTTATTTAAACATATAATTAACTAAATTAAGGTATTAAAACAAGAACTTAAGCTTAGGGTTAGGATTTATACCTCAAACTTGATTACAAAAACTAGCAACAATCTCCAAAATTAGCCTCCAAAATGATGTCTTTAATGAAGATCCAAGCTTGTTTTGTGAAGAATAATAATGGGTAATGATTTATTTTTGAGTTTGTGTGATAAATTAAGGATTTTTGATGTATTTTGTGAGCTTGAAGAAGTGAAAATGAAGCAAGAAAAGAGAGGGGGTAGCAAGGAAAGTGGCCGGCAATGCAAGGAAAAAGGGGGGATTTGTGAAAAGTGTGGAAAAATCTAGAAGAAAAACAAAATAAAAGCTTTAATTACAATGCCACCTCTTAAACCCTTTTCTTTTCAAATTAAAATTTTCCTTTAATTCAACAAATATCTAGATATTTTTCTAAGATATTTTCAAGGATGGATTAGTGCTTAATCTAGTGATTAACTTAGCATAGATCCACATTAGCATAATAAACCCAACCCAAAATGTAATTATCACTAATTTAGTGCATAAATAACAACTTAAAATAATATTTTAATTAGGTAAAAATATTAAAATGCACTAAAATTACAAGTGACCAACGAAAACCCGCAAACTAGCAATTTCCTAGCTAAACTAGGTGTAGTGAAATCTATACTGCAAAAAGATCGCTTCTAGGTTTTTAACGGAAAAACACAATTATTTTACCTAAAAACGAAAAATCGCCTAAACGATTTCCAAAATGTTACAATCTTCCCCCTTAAAGAAATTCGGCCCCCGAATTTAAAATTTATCTACGCGTACCTTCGAGGAGATGAGGGAAAAACAAATCCTTCCGCATCTCGCTCGCAGCCCCCCATAGTGATCTCCTCACTAGACGGCTACGCAAAAGAACCTTCACAGATGGCGAGACCCTTGACCGAAGTTTCTCCACCTGCCGATCCACTATCACTATCAGTTGCTGGTGAACGAAAAATCGTGTCACAAAGAATGGTCTGGTGCTGAATCATGTGAGAAAGGTCATGAAGGTAATTGCGAAGTATCGACACAAGGAAAACGGGGTGAATACTCAAAAATTTGGGCGGAATTGCCATATTATAGGCAACGGTACTAACTCGCTTCTAGGATCTCGAAAGGACCAACAATCTGGGACTAGGCTTCCCAAAACTCAACACGGCATTCATCGTAAAAATCCATAGGAATATATGATCTCCCACTGCGAACTCAAGTCTGTGACCACCACGGTCGGCATAAGACTTCTGTCTGCACTAGGCTGCTCTCATCCTGACCTGAATTAACTGGATCTTCTCCGCAGTCTCATGACTAGCTGGGGTCCAAAAATCCTACTCTCGCAGAGTCAGAAAAACAGACTAGCGATCGACACAACCTACCACACAAGGCCTAAAGGTTGCCAATTGGAATGTCTCCTGATAACAGCTATCGAAGGAGAACCCTATCAATGGCAAGTGACGATCCCAACTGCCAACAAACAAATAGTACGTACGCACAAGCATATCCTCCAGAGTCTGTATAGCCCGAACTCACTAACCAACGATCTATAGATGGAACGCGGCGCTAAAACTCAACCAGTACCCAAGGCTTCCTGAAACTTCTGCCAAAGACGGCTAGCGAACAGGGTGCCTCTATTGGATACAACACATGAAGGAACTCTGTGCAAACGCACAAACTTAACGAAGAACAACTGAGCAAACTGAGCATAACCGGACAACAAGCACCCGAATAGAGTCACACCCTGTTTAGCCCTGGGTAGACACCACAATGAAAATCATGGAGATCTGCTCCCATTCTCACTCCGAAACGGTTAAAAGATTGCAACTCTCCAGCCGGTCTTATTGCTCAACCTTAGCTCGCAACAAGACAAGCACCTCAAAACGAAATCCGAAACCTCACTCTTCATCCCTGCCCACCCGTAACTATCTCACAAGTCACGTCACATCTTGGTGGAACTTGGACGAACACAGAAAGCTGACTAGTGTGCCTTTTCTAGATCTCACGTCTCTACCCATCAGTATCAGGTACATACAAACGCGTCCTTAAACGTAGCACGCCCTAGTCACAAATCAAGGACTCTGAATCATTACCCGCCGAACATGCTCAGAATCTCAGACAACGAGCATCGGCGGGCGTGCCTGTAACATTTCAAAAAATATAAAATATTATTTTTGGAATTTAATATTAAAATAATATATTTCCCGAAAACTGTCCGATTTGCGAAATTGGAGTTTTCGAATAAGGGTATAAATATATACCAATAATTGTGAAATAAATGGAAATTAAAATGATTTATTCATTTAAAAATATATTTAAAGAATTTGGCATTTTTAAAATTTATTATATGCAATTTGGATAAAAACCCGATTAGTTCACTGCTAATCGCGATTAAGCCAAATCCATGTTTCTACAGTTTTTCATGGTTAGTGCACCATGACATGTTACATGTTATTTCATTTGTGTTGTTTTATTTGGGTGTATGTGTTTTTGGTGAGAAAAGAAAGGGGAAAAGGTGTAATGATGATTTGGAGAGAGAGAGAGAGAGAGGGGACACAATGATGAGAATAAGCGTGCTTGGAGAGAGAGAGTGTATGAGAATAAATGAGAGAGGGGGGCTGCTGCCATGTTTATTTTACCCCATCATTTTCTTCTCCTTCTTCATCTTCCTCACTCTCATCTCCCTCCACTTCTAACCCTAGATCCATCTCCAAATAATCTCCAAAACCTTATACTCCCTTCACAAAAATTAATCCCCATCTCTTCCTCTACACATTGGATCAAGCAAAGTGGGATTTTGATGACATTGGGAAGCTAGGGCTGTCTAGAGTGGCCTAATGAGGTATAAATTCTTCCCTTTAGATTAGTTTTGTGAGATATCGTATTTTAAGTGTCGTTTTGTGATGTCGATAACCTGCTGTGACCCCGAGTGTTCACTGTAAAAATAAACAGTGTGGTAGTGTTGTCCTCGAGACCCTGAGTGTTCACCTAAAACCCTAACCCTTTCCCACCGGTTTTGGCCGGCGACTTAGGGGCCAAATCCGGCGACCTCGGCCCTGTAGGGGACTGGGGGGTTGTATTTTTTAGGGTAGCTGTTTGAAGTGGTTTTGCGATGTTTGGTACTACTAGATTTTTATGTAATGAATATAGGTGAAATCTGGGAACTGTTATGAGTGTTTACTTGACCATGGTGACACGTTTCCTTACCTGAGCCATAGAATTGAACCCGATGCACAAACTTATGTTAGTTATATGTATGCCCTAGAGGCCATTACTGTACATATGATGTATATTGTAATGGATGCTTGAACATATATAGGGAGGACTTTCTTGCTCGACATGATAGTATGCTATCTGGTTGTACTTTATCTTAACATGTACTCTGATTGTCTCTATGTTACATGTTGATAAAGCCCTTAGAATATGTACTCGACTACTGGGACTATGATGAGATCATACTAGTGGAGCCACGATAGTCGACGAGTACATCCTATAACTGTTCCTAGTCGAGGGTGTATCGAGACAGGGCATCGATACACCAGAGTAGACTAGCGTATACGCATCTTGACCCATATGATGGGCGATGGATGATCCCATATCCATCGGTGTTTGAAATCAAGGATGGTGTACGGGTGCTCAGTAGAGACTGGGTATACTGGACGAACTCGCCGAGAACTCGCAGATGGTATTATACCTCACGTCAGATGGCAGTTCTCCGGTAACACTGGTACAGAGTAGTCTGTTGACCCGAGATCGTCATAGAGTCTTGTGTGATTCCCACTGTGCTTTGATTTCTATAATACCACGTCCAAGAGGGCTTGCAAAAAGGTGGCTTTTGGGTACAGTCCCGAATCATATGGAGGCAATGAGCGATAGGAGGGGATTCGTCTCTCCCGGTATAGGGAGTTGATGTTGCGCTGTGTTCGATTGGCTATAACTGGAAATCCCTGGCCAGGGTTGCTGAGATTTACTGGTAAGTGTTATCAGTAGTTTCTTGAACTGTTATGGACCTCATATCGACACGACTTATCAAGCTACTAGGGTCTGACGTTTACCATCCATAGGCGAGATATGCGACATATCAGACGAAGAGATCGGACTGTACGGGAGTGTTACTGATTGGATTCGCAGGAGAATGTACAGGCTTGCTTGTTGATCTTCTGATCGCTCAATACCTGGGTGGCTGTTACGTTTAGCTGACCGCTTGCAGCTTGTGGGTGTTTGATATGATCATCACCTACTGCCGGCGTATTGACGATTCTTTAAAGTCCTACACAGAGGTTTCTTGACTCAGGCAAAATGGAGTAGGGGCACATATGTGATATGTGCAGGACCGAGGATAATGCGATATGAGATACCGTATTATATTCTCGTGATATTTGATATCAGCCGGGTCATCGGATCAAGTGTTGATTCGATGAATCGGTAAATGATATATTAGTCGGTTATATGCGATATAGCCGGATTGTCGGATCAAGTGTTGATTCGATAATTTAATGTATAATAATATATGTGATATATTAAATTACATTAACTAATATAAGCTCACTAAAAGATTCTTTTTCTCACTTGGGTAATACATTGATATATATGCGATATATGTTAATTGTATTATTTTATTTTGTTACAATAAATATTATATATGTGATATATAATATTGTAACATGATATGGTTATTAATGCAACATGTTTAGTGGAGATTAAACGAGGTTAGGGTTTGATTTGGGTTAGTCTTTTCTAAAACCTTCTAGAAGGTTTTATTTTGTTTTGTGCAAAGATTTTTGTGTAGATATTTTGCAAGATATTCTTTAACCCAACCCAAACCCTTAACCCTAGTTCAATCTCTACAAAGGTTACATGACCATGGTTGCATTTCTAATCTTATCACAACTTTCATTATTCATCACAAAAGGGATTATTCATCATCTTCTTCTTCCTCTTTGCAAAGCTTTCTTGCTTTGATTTTTTTGATGAAAGTGAATGAGAATAAGAAAACAAATGAGAGCAAAAATCCTACTTCATCATTCTCATCTACCCTTGCCATTTAGATGAGGGTGTTCACTTCATTTTGTGAGTGAGAGCTTGTGTTAATGAAACTTCAAGGTAGATCATCTTTGTTATCGAAGATCGGAAGCAAGTTTGCATCTTTCTCTTCGTGGAGCCTCTCTAGAGTCTATATGCATGATGATCGCAGCGAAGGGACCTCAACACGGAGCTTTAGAAGTGAAGGATTGGATCTACAATGGTTGTAATCCCTCTCACTTAGTGTTAAAATGTTTAACATGCTTCTTTTCGCCCAAACTCTAGTATAAAGATCTTGGTTAGGGTTGTTCGGCACGGCTAAATTTTAAATCGGGCATGCTTGATGCCTCGTAGACCCTTGTGCGTGTGCCTAGCATCCCTACAGTGGTATCAGAGCCAAGCTAGAGCTTTATGCGAAATCTAGGCGAAGTTTAAAATCCGATCGAACTCCGAATACCCGTAAAACCCTAGTTTCTGGAAATTTTCTAAAAATGTGATTTTTCTGTATTAAAAATGCTCAAAAAAATCAGCAGAGAAATACAAGAGTTACTGTGAAACACGTGCCACCAACACCACTAAAGCACCGCGGAACCGTGGCCGTACCATGGCTTTGGCGGCGGTTCTGTGGCCAAACAGTAGCTTCATCTTTCACTGTTTCCACAGCAACATCCGTATGTGTTTCCTGATTCTTCTGGGAATTTTTAATTCTTACTCAAGTGTTGAGTTTTCTGTGTTGTATTGGGGACTCGTTGATTCGATCGGATAATTTAACTTCGTTAAAGTTTTTTCCGGATAATTTTAGAAACTGTTAAAAAGTTCGAACGGATATCAATAACTCACTTTTTCCCCTGTCGGAAAAATTTTCAAAAGTTGGATTTTTCCGAAATTTAAAAAAGTTCTAAGTCGTGCAAGTAACGCGGTGGACCCTCTAGAAGACAACAAACCTTAACTCGATTATGTGACCGTCTGAACCGCCTCTGAAGCTTAGGGTTTGGGGCAGTACGGCATTGCCACATGTGAAGCAATGGCTTGACCCTTCTATGGCTGGACCATCGGTACTGTGGCATGTGATGGATATTTTTTGAACTCTGCTCAAGTGTTGAGCTATTTGGGAAAACTTGGGTGTTTGATTATTCGATCGGAAAGTTTAACACTGTCTTTTTATCTGGAATATGATAAAATATTTGGAATCCACAAGTAGTTATGAGATAACTAATTTGAATGTTATAAATCTAGCAGTTTAGTCTCAAATGATCGGTTGCCACGGGATTTTGATGCGATCAAAATTCCGTCGCAATCACGTAGCGTACGCGGATACTCGCCGGGTAAACTTAATAGACATCCACGCCCCATAGCCCCGACCAAGTGACTGTAGGAGAACCCCGTCGCCAAAAGCATCCGTTCGGGTGCTCGCGGCAGCGGTGTTCCGCCTTAGTGCACTTCGTCGACGGCGTCCGAAGGTGCAACCGTCTACTAAAGTTTGCGACGAGCATTCGATCAGGATATCGGGAATCTTGTTGAATTGCCCGACTAGATATTGAAAAGTGCTTTCGATAATGAGACTAAAATGCGGGGTTTATAATTGTTAGGCATGCGATGTCTAAGGAATTCATTTGGTTAGGCATGCGATGTCTAAGGTGGTTGCGGATTCCAACTGTTATAGTTTTACACTTTCTTTTCTATGACCGTAAGCGTAGTATGTGGTGTATCGCCGGCTTCGTTGCTATAAATCAACAACAATCGGGATACGCATACTTGCTTACGTTAATGATATGAGATATTATGTGTTGCTGTGATATGTTATATTGGATCGTCGCGTTCTGAATAGCCGGGGGTTTTATGTGAGATGAGGTTTTTTATTTTCATTCATGTAAAATACATTTGTATGTAATATTCTTTTATTGGGGCACTTCCGGGCTGAGGATGATGTCACCATTGTATATTATTTACTTTTCCGCATTAGGTAGACCCAAGGCGGGGAGCACAAGTAACCGGGTTCTAGGGTCCAGTGGGAGACCATCTCGAGGAGTCGAGACTAGGTCTTCTAACCCTAGAATTGGCATGTTGCTTGCCGCTCTCGTAGGGGTCTAGGGATGTGGGTTTGGCTATTCATCACGACCGTGGAATCCGTGTTTTATACAGGCTCGTATTAAAACATGGACGTCCTAGTATATCCAATATTTCATATATGTTCTTCTGCTGCAATGTTCTGTGATGAGATCATATTACTGCCTGAGACGAATGTTTATATTAGATATATGAGATATATGTTATATTGCAGATTTCGTTTCAAATGTGATGCTTGTGAAGCATAATAAAATGGGACTTCATTAATGAGATTAATGAAACTAAAAGAAACCTAAAGATGTTGTAGAAACTTGTCTAAAAAACTGGTAGCTCTAGTTCTTACTTTGCATAGCGGTGTTCCTTGTAGAACATCCAGCACCTTATTCAATAAGGAAAGAGCCGAGATCCCTTCACCGGGAGTGACCTCTTTAGCAATAACTGGCAGATGCTACAAACTCGGTTTGTCTTTTGATTGTTTTTATAGTTCTTGCTTTGCACCGTGATATTTGTGAAATATCCTGCACCTTATTCGATAAGGAAAGAGCCGACGATCCCTTCACCGGGAGTGACCTCTTTAGCGAAACTAGAAAAGCCTCAAAAAAAACACTCCATTTAAAATCACTCGATTCTACAATGATATCAATTTCATTACGCAAAGGGTTTTCTTAAAAACCTGTCGTAGCCCTCCGTCATTTTAAATAAGTAATAGTTAGTATTCATACTACGTTTGTTGACCTTGTCAAGGCATAGTGTGCGGTAGCTGATTACTACTTATCTGTATAAGCATATGATGCGATTCGATTAGGGTAGCCGTGCGACTTTGTTGACCTTGTCAAGGATCGTGCTGGTGGGTTTAATTCATATCAGGAAATGACGGGTTGAACTTGACTTGCGGTCTATGGTTTGTTGACCTTGTCAACGTCATAGATCGCTTGGGGTAAAATATTATTGGGAATTTCAAGTGTTGAAATTTGCAATGAGATTGTATACCTTCTATGAGATAGTTGGATCCTGATACCCGCTGCGAGTAAGAGTTACTCCTGGGAGAGTTTTACACATTACAATTAGCCGATCAAGTAGGTGTCTAGAAAGGTGTGAACAGGGTTACGCCCCTGGGAAAACGAGGTTTATTTTAATTAGGTCCGTACGAAAGCACGGGGAACCTACCTCAAAGTACCGGCACTGGCCTGGCTAAAAGATTGACGAACTTGTAGAGTGTAATTAATCCCGGTTAGTCTTTCCTTTTAGGGTTTGAAGGAAGATTTGACTAAAACAGTGGGAGACATCCTGATTAGATAAATTGATAACCAATCTAATCTTGTAAAAGCGCACGCTGAGTGTTTTCTTTTCTCTCTCTCCTGGTTACGACTATGTCACGCCTTAATCAAGATAATAATACGAATGTATTGACCGAACCCGCTTGTTATACTGCGCTAGGGAACGTTGGTCCCGCTCCAACTTATAATTGTTATAAAATAGAGCAGGAAATTGGGGATTACCAGAATTCCCGTGCCACCCAAATGAAGAAAGTGCATGCTGATGCATCTTCTTTGGGTGTGTTCGTTACAGAGAACTGTTTCTTAGTATCCTTTACGTCCTGGGTATGAGATACCGGATTAGGATCCCGCATATGTAATTTGTTACATGGATACAGATAGGTAGAGAACTGAGAACGGGTGATAAGTTTCATGAGATAAAAACGATGCAAGTGTTGCAACCAAGTCTGTTGGCAGTTATCACCCTGTATTACCAGAATACATTGATTCTGAACGAATGTTATTAGAAACCGAACCTGATATACAACATCATATCAGTCTTCTTATTAGTAAAGAAGGATATAATTTTGTATTGTTGGATAATGTTTTGAACATTTCCTATATCAAGAGTTGATCGGTTCAGGCACGTTATCTAAAAGCATAGACGTTCTAAATCAAACCACAATTCTTAAACGTACAGAACACACACAAGAGGAAGAGTTCAGAAATGAACAAATCCTTCTTGTGGTATTGTAGACTAGGTCATATCAATGCGACCCGACTAGCTGAAGTTACATAAAGATGCATATTTAAATTAGTTTGAATTTACATCTTGTGAAACTTTTCGGTCATGTCACAAAGATAAGATGACCACAGCTCTGTTTATTGGAACAGAGAAAGTGTTATTGAACTCTTGGGATTGATACATGCTGATGTATGAAAGTCCCCTGTCTACACATGCCAGGACCGGTTCTTTGTACTTCATTACATTCACTGATGATCTCTCAAGATTCAGACATATGTTCCTATTGAAACACAAGTCCGAAACTTTGGAGATAATCACAGAATATAAGTTGGAAGTAGAGAACCAAAAACTGGGTATAAGTATTATGTCCTTTGATGAGATCAGGGAGGAGAATACTTGCGCACGGGATTCCTGGACTATTCTAAAAGAGAATAAGATTCTCTCTCAGCATTACTCCTTCGTATACACCATAGCACGATGGTATATCGGGGAGGAGCAATAGCACCCTATGTGATATAGTGCGCTCTATGATGAGTACTACTGAGTTTCCTATTTCCTTTTGGGAGTTATGCACTTGAGAAGCTGCATACCTATTGAATAGGGTTCCAATCAAATCAGTTACCTACCACTTTATATGTGATATGGAATGGGAAGAGCCCATATCTTAAATAAGTTAAGATTTGGGGTTGTCCGGCCTATGTCTGAAAAGCAAAATCCGGACAAGATCGAGGCAAAGTCAGTTCTGTGGAAGTTTGTTAGATATCCCAAGCATTCACAAGGGAATATCTTCTACCAAACCGAGGAACAAAAGATGTTTTGTTTCTCAACATGCCACCTTTGTGAAAGGGTATTTCTTGTGAAGAAATTAATGGTCATGAGGTAGAACTGGAAGGAGTTCCAGCTATACAAACTGCAGCTGATGATTTGGTAGAACCGATGGATTCAATAGTTTCCAACGAACCTCAGCCTCTCCATCGATCTGGTAAGGTTCCTCATCCACCTGAGAGATACTTCGGTTTCTCTATGACAGTGGGAGCGAGAATTGCATCATGAGATGATGACCTAACTAGCTTCGAGCAGGCCATCAGGAGTGGGACTCTGTAAGAATGGATGGATGCTTAGCGATCTGAGATGGAATCCTTATACACCAACAAAGTATGGACTTTGGTTGCTTTATCTGAAGGGTTAAATCCCCATCAGGAGCAAGTATAACTTGAGAAGATTACTTGGTGTACATGGAAAAGTTGAGACTTTCAAAGCTATGCTTAAGTCCATCCAGATCCTACTTGCCACGGCTACATACTATGACTATCTGGCGGTTGGGTGTCTTGACTGCTTTTCTAAATGATGATTTGGAAGAGAGCGTCTATAAGTACATAGCCAAAGGGCTTCGTAGACAGTGGGAGCAGCGGAAACGTGAACAAGATATTTTATGTGATAAATCAGGCATCGCAGAGTTGGAACGTCTGTTTTGATGTGGTAGTCAAAGAGTTTGACTTCATCAAAATGGTAAATGAACCTTGTATATACAAAAAGGTAGTAGAGAGTATGGTGGTGATCCTCATAGAGTACGTAGATGACATTGTCTTGATAGGGAAGGAGTTTCCTATGCTACGCTCGGTCAATCTCCTCTATCATAATGATTCTCCATATAGGATCAAGGTGATACCTCCTAAATCCTGGGTTTTGGACCTATGAGATAGATCTAATTGGATGTTAGAATTCTCACTAGTTGTAGTGAGATGGTATCAATCGATCCTGAGGAGAATCACTGGAAAGGTTCTAGGGTGATAAGGATGACTGAATGTCAGTCGCAGGCATTGTCTTTACCCTCAGTGGAGGGACGGTAGGTTGGAAGAGTTCCAGGCTAGATACCGTGACTTACTAGACGATTAAAGGCAAGATACATCGTTACCAAGGATGTTACCAAAGAGGCAGTCTGGATATATAAGTTCATGAGATGAACTTCGTTTCTACCATTGTGTGACAATGGAGTTGTGGCTTTTGCCAAGGAACCCCCCGTCCCATCTGAAATCCAGATATAATTCTTAGGCAGTATCACCTGATCATGGAGATGGTTGATCTCCAGAGAGATCGAGATTAGGAGAGTAGACACAGAGGACAACAGCGCGGATCCACTCACAAAAGCCTATTTCCCAGTAGAGACTTTTATGGGATGGTTGAGTATGAGATACTTCATCCACAGCTAATTGTTGGGTATATGATACCACAACAGATGGCCCTAGTGCAAGTGGGAGATTGCTAGTTATATGTATGCCCTAGAGGCCATTACTGTACATATGATGTATATTGTAATGGATGCTTGGACAAATATAGGGAGGACTTTCTTGCTCGACATGATAGTATGCTATCTGGTTGTACTTTATCTTAATATGTACTCTGATTGTCTCTATGTTACATGTTGATAAAGCCATTAGGATATGTACTCGGCTACTGGGACTATGATGAGATCATACTAGTGGGGCCACGATAGTCGACGAGTACATCCTATAACTGTTCCTAGTCGAGGGTGTATCAAGACAGGGCATCGATACACCAGAGTAGACTAGCATATACGCATCTTGACCCATATGATGGGCGATGGATGATCCCATATCCATCGGTGTTTGACATCAAGGATGGTGTACGGGTGCTCAGTAGAGACTGGGTACACTGGACGGACTCGCCGAGAACTCCCAGATGGTATTATATCTCACGTCAGATAGCAGTTCTCCGGTGACACTGGTACAGAGTAGTCTGTTGACCCGAGATCGTCATAGAGTCTTGTGTGATTCCCACTATGCTTTGATTTCCATCATACCACGTCCAAGAGGGCGTGCAAAAAGGTGGCTTTTGCGTACAGTCCCGAATCACATGGAGGCAATGAGCGATAGGAGGGGATTCTTCTCTCCCGGTATAGGGAGTTGATGTTGCGCTGTGTTCGATTGGCTATAACTGGAAATCCCTGGCCAAGGTTGCTGAGATTTACTGGTAAGTGTTATCAGTAGTTTCTCAAACTGTTATGGACCTCATATCGACACGACTTATCAAGCTACTGGGGTCTGACGTTTACCATCCCTAGGCGAGATATGCGACATATCAGACGAAGAGAGCGGACTGTATGGGAGTGTTACTGATTGGATTCGCAGGAGAATGTACAGGCTTGCTTGTTGATCTTCTGATCGCTCAATACCTGGGTGACTGTTACGTTTACCTGACCGCTTGCAGCTTGTGGGTGTTTGATATGATCATCCCCTACTGCCGGCGTATTGACGATTCTTTAGAGTCCTACACAGAGGTTTCTTGACTCAGGCAAAACGAAGTAGGGGCACATATGTGATATGTGCAGGACCGAGGATAATGCGATATGAGATACCGTATTATATTCTCGTGATATTTGATATCAGCCGGGTCATCGGATCAAGTGTTGATTCGATGAATCGGTAAATGATATGTTAGTCGGTTATATGCGATATAGCCGGATTGTCGGATCAAGTGTTGATTCGATAATTTAACGTATAATAATATATGTGATATATTAAATTACATTAACTAATATAAGCTCACTAAAAGATTCTTTTTCTCACTCGGGTAATACATTGATATATATGCGATATATGTTAATTGTATTATTTTATTTTGTTACAATAAATATTATATATGTGATATATAATATTGTAACATGATATGGTTATTAATGCAACATGTTTAGTGGAGATTAAACGAGGTTAGGGTTTGATTTGGGTTAATCTTTTCTAAAACCTTCTAGAAGGTTTTATTTTGTTTTGTGCAAAGATTTTTGTGTAGATATTTTGCAAGATATTTTTTAACCCAACCCAAACCCTTAACCCTAGTTCAATCTCTACAAAGGTTACATGACCATGGTTGCATTTCTAACCTTATCACAACTTTCATTATTCATCACAAAAGGAATTATTCATCATCATCTTCTTCCTCTTTGCAAAGCTTTCTTGCTTTGATTTTTGTGATGAAAGTGAGTGAGAATAAAAAAAACAAATGAGAGCAAAAATCCTACTTCATCATCCTCATCTACCCTTGCCATTTAGATGAGGGTGGTCACTTCATTTTGTGAGTGAGAGCTTGTGTTAATGAAACTTCAAGGTAGATCATCTTCGTTATCGAAGATCGGAAGCAAGCTTGCATCTTTCTCTTCGTGGAGCCTCTCTAGAGTCTGTATGCATGATGATCACAGCGAAGGGACCTCAACACGGAGCTTTAGAAGTGAAGGACTGGATCTACAAAGGTTGTAATCCCTCTCACTTAGTGTTAAAATGTTTAACATGCTTGTTTTCGCCCAAACTCTAGTATAAAGATCTTGGTTAGGGTTGTTCGGCACGGCTAAATTTTAAATCGGACATGCTTGATGCCTCGTAGACCCTTGTGCGTGTGCCTAGCATCCCTACAACTTAGGATTTGTTCCATATCGGTTTTGTGACTTTTAGTGTGCCTACGGGGGATCTCGGAGGACCTGGGCTAATTTCAAGAAAACCAAACAATACTAGAGACCAAATTAAGGTACTAGGAGACCACCCCGACCATACAAACCCCAACTGAGGCACCATGGCCGAACTCGCCATAAATTCAGGCCATGTGGCCGGCCACTTTGTGAGGGTATGGGTCTAGGTTGGTCCAGTAGGTCATATACACCTTGTACTACACCCTAGACTTCTTTGTGCAACTCTTTTTGGCCTGAGTCAAAATCTTGGAGCACATTAGTGTGAATTTTGGATATGTTTTTCCATATTTTGAATGATGAGTTTTGATATTTGGATTTGTATTTGGTTGTTGAATGTTTGTACATCAACCACTTAGGGTAATTTGTTGGTTTTGCATACGTGGGCTATAGGTTCTAACCTATATGCGATCCGTGTGCCGTTTTGGTTTCCGGACTTGACGTTAATAGAGATTGCGATTGTTTATTATTTTAGGTACCCTCGCATGGATTCCAAGGCGATGGAGCTTGGCGTCATTGACTTTGACAAGCAGGGATCAAGGTGAGTAGATCTATATCTTCGGGGGAAGTCGGGTGGATGGCGTATAGCACCCCAGCAAAGTTTTAGTGGAAACCGATTTGTAGCATATGGTTAAGAAAACCTAGATTAGGAAACTACCGATAGAATTTAAAACATGGTTAGTGAAATCATATTATAAACTAAAAGATAGTTAGAATTGTTTTGATACGACTAGGATGTGATGACGGAATTTGAGGATGACGGTTGACGATATTGCCGTTTAGGGTACTATAGAACAAGATAGCCGACGTAATTGTGTCATCCAAACCATACCTATTTCCAAACCGAAGAATCGTATGCATCTTTTAAACAGATAACTTGAGGGACGTTACGGATTTTCAAACGATATCTTTTCCTTAAAAGCACCGTAACCCCTACATTCAAAACTACGATTCGCATCTTTCAAAAACTGTTTTTATGGTTCGGGTGTGTATTTTAGATTAGATACGTATGCTTATACTAAAGGTAGAATGTATTTGTAAAATTGACTTTATGTGGGATATAATTATGATAAAAAGAGAATACGATTTAATATGTGATTTGATGATATGTTGGTATACGGATGCGGGTCGATTGAGATGATCGATACCCTGTCGGTCCCCTAATATGAGATTGTTGCGGATGTGACCTGGGACATAGGTATATAGAGATATTTATATATGTTGTGAATCGTAAGCATTAGCCGTACGTGACGTTAGGTCCGTACTCTCCTCGTCTTATAGGTTGATAGGATCCCTGATAGTTTAATGCCGTCGTACGATGATTTTCCGTACGTAATGAGTTTGACTTGAGGTTTGATCCATACCCTTGACTAGAGGATGTCGTACGATGGATTATACCGTGCATGATGTTGTGTGTCTAGATGCCGATTGATAGATTCACCGACCGGTCATGTTAGACACGTATACCCGTCAGCATTTGCATATGATTTACCTCATGCTGCATTCATGTTATTCTCATTGCATTGCATATACCTGTGCTAGTACACTTACACCATTATCGATGATGTGTATGTTACACGTACACAGATTTGCCGGCTCACACACTTCATCATCGATAATTGCCATGTCACTACACAGTAGAACTGTTGCATCGGGATATGACTCCTTGCATGATATACTTTCTATAGATACATATTGTTCACCCATACTTGCGGACATACACATTTGTACATCCATACTTGCGTACATACACATATGCATCATTATACGATATTGTATTGGATTGTAGAGATTTGGGAACCGCATGATATATTTTAAAAATTGGATTCATTTAAAAGAGCGGTGTTCCCTCGATATGTGCATATTACTGTTCCATGTTGCATGATATACAGATATGCTTACATTTCTGTTATATGTCGCATACATCATGCTTTACGCTTTTACGCATTGAGATATGATGTTTTCATGAGATTCTGGATTTGAGAACCGTGGCTATTTCAAAAGAAAGCATGTACTGTTTTAAAAACCTGGTTTCTCTTGATATGATATTTCAGTACGTCCACCATGCGTTTTCTTGGTTCTGAGATGTGTGACAGTGATACCCGATTCGAGGAGTGGATGAAGCCGATTGGGGGTAGATGGTGGGCCCGGTATGGTACCCCGTGGCGAGAACGGATCTGCTGTGTAGTAGACGGTAAGCCTGGCAGAGGGACCACTACCTACCGGTGATTGTATTTGGATATCCGGAGGATACCGACCGGAGTCGAGAGATGATATGGGCCGATACGGACTGACGGAGCCCGAGATATGAGGATTTACATGTCGATGCTAGACACGGGCTTCATGATGTTTTCGAGTGTCGATATTAGACACCCAGATTCCATGATTTTTATGTGTCGTGGGGGACACCCGTTGATTTATATCCTCATACTTTCATGCATATGCTTTTTATGATATTTACATGCATGATATTGTGGTGTCATTGGTTGACACGTGGACGAGATCCACATGCATACATATATTGATTATATGGGTGGACGAGATCCACATGCATACATACATTGATTATATGGTTGCATACAGACATTGATTATTTGGTTGGATGATATCCATGTACATATAAACATTGTGTATATTGTTATCACATATACAGATACGGTCACCCTAGATATCATAGTATTACCTTTATGATATAGTTGACCTAGGAGTCATTGTTTATTCGATTTCTACTTGTTGATGTTTTTCTACTCACAAGTTGGCAACTCACCCCCGTTATGCCACAGTTCTTGCAGGTTGACCGCATGGATCAGTAGCGGCTTCGTTGGCATACAGTTGCTTGCGGGCGTTTTGCGTTGGTAGGTGGGACATTTGTATCGTACCCACTCTTGTATTTATATTTCTTATTGTATCTAGTCAACTCCATCAATCAAATTTAGTAATTGTATAAGTAATGAGACTTAGTGAGACTTGTAATTGCGAGACTTGAGCGATGGGTTTCATGTTCGCGTTTTGGGTTGATATCTCACTTTATTCTTTATTTTTCTGGTGTTGATCTTCGCCGTTGGGCGTCATATACTTGTTTTTATGTTTTACGTGGTTGTGATCCGCCGGTTGGCGCAGAGCTAGCTCCCGCTTGGGGATGCCATTATTCTTGTTATGTATTTGTGGTTTTTGATCAAAATATACAAAGGAGGTGCTGCCCAAATTTTTAAAAGACGAAATACGTTTTTGAACTAGTAAATTTCACTTGCATTTTTATGTTCATTTTTTATGCATTAAGAAAACTTGATTTCATTATACCTTTATTTCAAAACTTCACCTCCTTTATTTTCTTAAAAAAGTTTAGATTTCTGGGTTTCAGCTTACTTGAATTACGTTATGCCTTTAGACGTTGCGTGATTTAAGTGTTGGTCATGAGCTAATATTTCGGGTCGTGACAAAGTTGGTATCAGAGCGCTAGGTTTAGCCTTGGTTCGAGTCTATGTTTGACTATGCGGAGTCTAGGACGGGTATGTATTTCGGAACCTAGGCTTGACTTTACAGAACGTAGACTTGTACGGGAGGTATTAGACCCGAACTTTCGTTTCATAGGCTGACCCTGATTGATGGAGTGGGTAGCTTGAGTAGAGTGACGTACCGTACGTATGTTCCGCGGCATATTTACGATACGATACTCCACTTAAGAAACCATAGGATGTACATATTTTGAGATCTATGATTCTCTTCGTATCCATGATTATACATCCATTTAAGATCCTTGATTCTATTCATTTCCATGATCCTACTCTCATTGATGATGTTCCTTCTTATGATCATGTATCCATTTTGGATCTGTCGTTTCCTTTCTTGTTGTTGATCTGCTCTCTTCGATACTCGATTGAGGTTTCTGTCACCATGGTTTGAGCGCGGTTTAAGCTGCTGCTAGTGTTGCGGTCAGGACGAGCTCGTCTGGTACGAAGGTTGACCATTGTGTTTTCTGGTGACATGGAAACGTCTCGATGTAGTGTTATGTTATGACCTCTTATGGAGGCGGGTGCTTGGTTTTACACCGGATGATCGGGCCATTGTTAGAGCTGCCAGTTGCGAGAGGACCGTTGATGTACAGCATACCTCAGAGATTTTGATGTTGCCTACCGTGCAGACAGATGACCCAGCTGTTGCTGAGATGATGGGATGTCGCTTCAAGGGCTTACGAGCTGATTCCAGGCAGAGATGCGACAGGTGATAGCTAGTCTACCCCGATTTGAGAGACGAAGGTGATTCATCAGATTGATGTGCCAACGCTGGCCCAGTTGAGTTGAAAATTTCCAGTGTGGAGAGTCTTACTCAGATCTAGAGTCAACCGATCCCGAGATGACCATTGATGTATCTTCTTTCCTGGAGGATTGAGGCTTTGTTTAGCATGCGGATAAAGGGTATTCACATGTCGGCTAGGCGAAGATAAAAAGTTCGAGCGAGTGTCAGAAACCCATTTTTCCCAAGTTTAAAGTGTTCGGAAGAACATGCAAGTGATTCTGTGGACCCTTTAGAAGAATGAAACCCTAACTCAACATGATGACCATGGAACCGCTTTTAAACCTTAGGGTTTGCGGCAGTTTAGCGGTGCCATCAGTGAGGCTTGGATTTGCCCTTCTACGGCTGGTCCAGAGGTACTGTGGTATGTACCAGATATTTTTAGACTGTGCTCAGGTGTTGAGCCTTCAGAAAATTTAGGGACTTTGATGACTCGATCGAAAGGTTTAACATCGTCCGGATATCATGTGATAAGAGATCAGCAAGCTGACCAGCTTCGGATAAAGGACCTCACCCAGATGCGTTGTGTGTTGATAAAGAACGGACGAGTATTGAGTATTCCTCCGATGGTTGGGACGAATTCCCGGGGACGTGTTCGGCCAGATATCTTCTACAGAGTTATGAAGATACAGAGTATGCGATTTCAAGTCCGTGTGAGAGACTTCGGATTGACCGTGGCCGAGAACAATAGCAGTACGCAGACAGCAAGACGTGAGTCGAAGCGGACGATGATAAAGTCAAGTGGAGCCAGAGGTTCATGCGAGATGCTGATGAGCTGTTGCTACTCCTCGTCGAGATTAGAGATCTGATATGCATACAGAGGTGTTGGGATACGGCCAGTTCCCGAGGAAATGTGTGCGGAACGCGCAGATGTCCAGAAAACGAGAAAAGATTATGTAAGAGTACCAGCCTCCGTACAGTTCAGCATAGGCGAGATTGGAAGAGACCTTGAGCAGGATTCCTTCCAGGACACTGCTGTAATGAGATTTGCACCTAGTATCAGTTGTGTCACGTGTATTCAGAGGACCAGAGGCCGACTCCAATAACGTGCTGCTTTACGAGTGATCGTGATGATTGGCCGAGACATGACCAGAGAAGTGCTAGAGCGAAATCATTCCCATTAGCATACCTGACCGGGCCGATGAGCCGATGGATCGCGAGATTGGTGAATCTGCAGAGAAGATAAGGACCCAGAGACTGAGGACGCCAGACCGTGAGCAGGAGGCAAGCGGATGTTCTTGTTCTGCCGGTTTTAGGCGCACCGATTGATTTTTCGACATTGTAGGAGGTGTACCTCAATGTCATTTACTGCGATTTGCGTTGTGATCCGAGTATCACGCTTATATCGCTTGGATTTGAGTTTTGATGATTGAGTTTCATGATATTGTTTTCGTGCACCATGGCTGCACCTGCTGGGTATTTACATGTTTGGGCATAGTTATTGCGCTGGATATATATTTTATACACCGTTGTGTTGATTTGCGACTTGTGCATGCCTATTGCATTTGATGTCGATTTTGTACCTTCGTAGCATGTGTTTATGATTTCGTGGATTTCATACGGATGATGTGATTTTTGCACTCGGTATAGCTCACATGTGCTTGTAGTGCATTGATACGGATTTGTGTTCGTAGTTGTACACGTCTTTGATTTTTACACCTTGGTACACTCGGTGTCGTTCTTATACGCATTTGAGTTATTAATGTGATTTTCGTGCATTGGTTGCACCGTACTTGTATTTCGCGCATTTGATGTACCAGATTTGAGATTTTCGTGCACAATAGATGCACCAGATATTGTTGTTGTGCACACCCGTTGCAGTGGACAGATGCTTTTGTGCACATCCATTGCACTTAGTGTTGCTTTGTGCGTATAGTGGAACCTGTGTTTGGATTTGATTTCCGTGCGCACCAGACGCATATGATTATTGGATACACCTTTTGAGGCTGATTTTGCTTTTGAGCACTTTGTTTTCATGTTGGGCACTATATTGTGTAGTAGCCAAGTAGGACTGATCTGAGGACAGTACCTGAGTACTTTACACGCATTAAAAGATTACCGAGAGGGTTTTCAAAAAGAGCTATAGTCTCGCTATTTCCTACGTGTCCGTGAGCGACACAAACGTTTATAAAGGAAAACCTTGTTGGAATATTTCGAAAAGGACGGAACGTATATTTGAGCAAAACATATATGAAACTATATTTACTATTTTACAAATGAGCATCCGCACTTATGCCGTGAGTTACGCATCACACGGCGATTCAGAAAGGATTTTGCATGTATTTTATTCAAATTTTGGGGGTTTTCAAGGATGCGTACTATATACATAGTATAGTATTTGACTAGTGTATATTGGATTTTAGTATTGGATTTCGAGATCTGTATCTCCACTGTAACTCCGAGGATATGCGTGCAAATCCGATAATTTGCGTGACGCATGACGGAGTTCGGTTTTTGAGTTCATACTCGTTTTCAGGCGCAAGCGATGCGCGGTGCTATTTCTGTATCTTCCGTGATTTCGGAGCCCCGTTGATTTGAATTGCTTATTGAAATGTTTTGGTATTAGGGGGTTTAAATTTAAATTCGGGGACCGAATTTATTTAAGGGGGACGACTATAACATTTCAAAAAATATAAAATATTATTTTTGGAATTTAATATTAAAATAATATATTTCCCGAAAACTGCCCGATTTGCGAAATTGGGGTTTTCGAAAAAGGGTATAAATATATACCAATAATTGTAAAATAAATGGAAATTAAAATGATTTATTCATTTAAAAATATATTTAATGGATTTGGAATTTTTAAAATTTATTATATGCAATTTGGATAAAAACCCGATTAGTGCACTGCTAATCGCGATTAAGCCAAATCCGTGTTTCTACGGTTTTTCATGGTTAGTGCACCATGACATGTTACATGTTATTTCATTTGTGTTGTTTGATTTGGGTGTATGTGTTTTTGGTGAGAAAAGAAAGGGAAAAAGATGTAATGATGATTTGGAGAGAGAGGGACACAATGATGAGAATAAGCATGCTTGGAGAAAGAATGTGTGTAAGAATAAGTGAGAGGGGGGCTGCTGCCATGTTTGGTTTACCCCATCATTTTCTTCTCCTTCTTCATCTTCCTCACCCTCATCTCCTTCCACTTCTAACCCTAGATCCATCTCTAAATAATCCACAAAACCTTATACTCGCTTCACAAAAATTAATCCCCATCTCTTCCTCTACACATTGGATCAAGCAAAGTAGGATTTTGATGACATTGGGAAACTAGGGCTGTCTAGAGTGGCCTAATGAGGTATAACTTCTTCCCTTTAGACTAGTTTTGTGAGATATCGTATTTTGAGTGTCGTTTTGTGATGTCGATAATCTACTGTGACCCCGAGTGTTCACTGTAAAAATAAACAGTGTGGTAGTGTTGTCCTCGAGACCTTGAGTGTTCACCTAAAACCCTAACCCTTTCCCACCGGTTTTGGCCGGCGGCTTGGGGGCCAAATCCGGCGACCTCGGCCCTGTAGGGGACTGAGGGGTTGTATTTTCTACGATAGCTATTTGAAGTGGTTTTGCGATGTTTGTGTTAGTGTATATGCCCTAGAGGCCATTACTGTATCATACTAGTTTGTATATTACTTAATGGAAGCTTGGGATATTCACAGTTGTATATACAATCTTGCTCGAAATGGTAGTATGCTACTTGGTTTGTCTCTGCTTTAATATGTGCATGTGTTTCTTTTAGCATATTGCTGGTATACATATTAGTAGAGCCCTTAGGATCTTTGCTTGATTACCAGCGTTGTGATGGCGCTCGCACTCGTGGGAGCTGGGTAATCTATAAGCACATCCTTATACAGGTCCCTGGTCGTTGGACTATCGAGACAGGGCATCGATACTCCGGAGTAGACTAGCGTATGCGCTTCTCATCCCAGTGTGGGAGACGGTCTGTCCCACAGCCGTTAGTACGTCGTACTTGGGATAGTATGCGGGTGCTCGTTAGGTTACGAGTACACTGGACAGGACTCGTCGGGAACTGTTGGTTGGTAATATACCTATCGTCAGTTATCAGTTCCCAGGTGACATGAGTACAGCTTAGTCCGCTGACTTGACACTGTCACTTCGCCTCGAGTGTGTTCCCACTGCACTTTGATTACTACCCTACCACGGCTCAAAGGAGCTGTGCAAACAGGTAGTTTTTGGGTGCAGTCCCGAAGCACTTGGAGGCAGTGACGGTTAGACAGGATTCGTCTCTCCCGGTATTGGGGGTTGACATCGCGCTGTGTCCTGGAGAGCCATTACACGAGTAGTCCCTGGCCAGGGCAAGCGAGATATACTGGTAGGTTTCCAGTGTTATCTCAGGGTGTTCTGGGCTACACTCCGACACGACTTGTACCGCTATTAGGGGACTGACGTTCACCGCCCCCCTAGGCCCGCCATGCGATGTATCAGACGAACAGACCGGACTGTACGGAGATTGTCACATACAGGCTCAGTAGGAGTGCAGATGGGGTTCACCTCGTCAGTCTTCTTATCGACATCTACCTGGGGACCGTTACGTACAGCTAGTGCCGCTTGCGGTCTGTGGTTAAACCCACTGCCAGCGTAGTGTCGAGTCTTTAGAGTCCCACACAGAGAGCTATTCGCCTTTAGGCAAAATGAGTAGAGGTCGCATGGTTTTGCGACAGGGTTCGTTCGCATCCGCGCACTTGTGCACGTTTGCTGTCCGGACAGTTTATACTAGCGGGCTTTGGTTTAAGCCGGATCCTAGTATATGATTAGAGATTGGTTTTTCTCATTGTGTTCGTGTTCCTCGGATCACGAATGCGGGTGCGTATGCACAGTTGCGTGAGATTGAGGGAGAGGACCTTGATTAGGGTTAATGGCTATTGTCATTTTATTAACCCTAATATTTATGTGTGTGTTATTGTTAATTAGTAATTAGTTTGATAATTATCCATGGTTGTGGTTATTGACCTTTTGACTTCTTTGACTTGTTGACCAAGGTTGACACTTTGACCATCATAATTTCTTTTGGAAGATGCTTTTTGATCTTTGCAATTTGAAATGATAATGGTCATGTCATGATTTACCATGATAATTATCTAGCTAATTATTCAATTAAATTAATTCACACATATTAGTGAGAAGAGCTCTATTATTTTCTCATTCTCATATATCATTTCTCTCTCTTGTTCATCCTCTCCCTCAAGCTCTCTCCCTCTCATGTGTTGAGAAACAAAAAGCTTGAGAAAAACCTTCACTTGATCCTCTCTACTCTCTTCTAGGGTTCAAGTCTTAGCATTTCTTGCACTCTAGTTACTCCTAGCTTGGAGTTGAAGCTAAAGGTGGTGGATTTCAAGTGGATCTTTCTTTGACGGGAGAAGACAAGCAAGGTGAACTCTTTCTACCATTCCTAGGAGCAAGGAGAGAAGGACTAAAGACCAAAGGTATAACCTTTCATCACTTAGCTACTTTGTAGTTAGGGTCATCAAAGTTTTCGTTTAGCAAAGATCCTCACAAGCAAAGTCCATGTTGCCTAAGTCATTAAAAATCCGTTTTTTATTATGTTTTCCGCCTCCCGTAAGCACCGGGATAGGCAACACGGACTTACAGTGGTATCAGAGCCTAACTAAACCTAAACTAGCTAAGTAGTTAAGTGTAACGAAGTTTCGAAACCGGAAAATCGAAAAACCAAACTCGAAAAACCCTAGTTTCTGTTAATTTTTTTTCTGGTCAAAATAAAAAACTTTATACTTCAAAAATTATCTCAGGGTTTTGTGTGAAATACCACCAAAGACGAACCAGAGAGGAGTCTAGAGGACCGCGCTTCCGCGGCATAAGGAAGCTCTTGCCGCGGAAGCGCGGCCGTCTTGTCACCTCTCTGCATCGTTTTTGGTGCAGTATGTTTCTGTGTTGGTTTTGGGATTTTTAGGATATATTATATGTGCCCAGATTTTCCAGAACTAAAATTTACTTTTGGGGGCCTATAAATCCGTATTTTTCGGAACTTCACTACACTTTAACTACATCGGTTATATCTGTAATGCTTGCATGTATTGAACGTCGGCTAATCGCTATAAGACGATTAGTCGGGGTTATACATGATCTGTGATTGTTATTGGTTTGTGGATATGAATGGATTGGATTGTCGCGGGTGAATGGCCGGGGTGGATGTGAGATGAGCGTTGTTTTTCTTTCATTCATTTGTAACATGTAAATTGATGTAATAATATTCTTTGTATGGCCGCACAACCGGGTCGGGGTTGTAGCCGTCATTGTATAATTCTTTTTACTGTTTTTGCTCCTAGGATAGACCCATGGAGGGGGTGCACAAACTACCGGGTATCTCGAAGTGCCGAGTGGCCTACTCACGGTGGTGAGGGAGGTTGCTTCGCTTCGGGTGCTTGGCGGGTAGTTTGCCGCACCCGTAGGGGTCTTGGGTGGGGTATTGGCTATTCACCGCGACCGTGTAATCCGCTTTGCGTTGCAGGCTCGAACGCATTGCGGATTCCTAGTATATCCAATGTATTCATCTGTGATCTGTAATGTCTATCATTGCTATATATTTATATATAATAACTATTTAGGCGTTGCTTATGTTTTACAGCCGCGCTAGCCCAGCCCCCGCTCTGTCGTTAGTTAAGTAACCTAATGGGTGATGACGGGGCCCCGTGGCGAATGCGAATGGCATAAGCGTACGTCATATTTTGGTTGTTTTCTGCAATGGTAGGATTAAATGATGGGACGCATTAAAAGAACTAATGCAAGAAATAAACCAAGTAAAAGTCGATTGGAACACTTTGAAAACCACTCGGTTCTTTTCAAAACTAAACTTTTAAACGCGGAGCTTGAACCACTCCTTTTAAAAGCTATCTCGTTCCATCGATTATATCAAGTTCACTACGTTCACGGTTTCGCCAAAACCATCCGTAGCCCTCCATCATTTCGGTTAAATATTCGGTAGTATTCAAGCTATGTATTTTGACCTCACGCCAAGGCATAGTGATTGGTAGCTACCGGATATTTATCCGTTGCATAGATAGAATGCGTTGATTTGAGACAGTCGTACTGCCGTTTTGGCCTACGTCAAGGGTAGGTACGGGTGGGTTCAAATTAACCAGGATAATGATGGGAAGAACTTGACATGTGACTTATGACATTTTGACCTCACGCCAAGGTCATAAGAGCATGGGGCAAAAATCCACATCGGGAGTTTCATAAGTACTGAAACTTGCTAGCGTTGCATACCATTTGGAGTGTAATAATTCTGGTAGGATTCCTTCGGCTTTATCACGCGATGATATTTGGATCCCGATCCTACTGTGAGTATATGCTACTCCTCGGGAAAACTCTCACTTAACGATCAATGCTATAAACCTAGTAGGTGCCTAGAAAGGTGTTAGCGGGGCTACGCCCACAGGGAAAAGAGGTTACTTAATTAAGGAACTTCGCGAAAGCGTTGGAAAACCTCCCTCGAAGTACCGACACTGGCCTGGCTGAACGGTTAAGCAAGTATTGTACGGTGAGAATGATCCCGGCTAATCCTTTTCTTTACGGTTTGAGAAGGGATTCGAGAGACAGTGGGAGCCATCCAGTTTAGACAAACTAAAAACCACTCTAAACTTGCAAGAGCATCATGCTAAAGTGTTTCTTTTCTCTCTCCTAATTGCAGCGACCATTCAAGATGACCGGACTTAAGTTACTATTAGATAAAAACATATTGACAGGGCCAAACTACAAAGATTGGCTCAGGAATGTCAAGATGGCTATCACTTATGACAAGCTGGGGTATATACTTACCACCAAAGCTCCCCCTGTCCCAGGTCCCACCTCCAGCATCGCGGATGTTGAAATCCGTAAGACATGGGAGATGGATTGCGCGAGGGCCAGATGCCTCGTACTAGCCTCGATGGACAACGACCATCAGAGGAGGCACGAGAATATGGACCTAGAGTCCATATTTCTCCATACAAAAGAACTGTATGGAGAGCAGTCTCGTATCGCTAGATACGAAGTGTCGAAGAAGCTCTTTTCGGCAAGGTTGGCCGTCGGATCATCGGTAGCGGACCACGTGCTTAAGATGATCGGCTACATAGAGGAGCTCGCGGACCTTGGGACCACGTTGGAGAATGAACTCTATACCGATTTGATTCTCCAGTCCCTTCCTTCCACTTACGCCCAGTTCATTCTTAACTTCAACATGCAAGGAAAGGAGGTTGAACTTGCCGAACTTCTGAACATGTTGAGGACTGCTGAGGGCACCCTACAGAAGGGTAGGGAGACATCCACTTTGTTTGTAGGAGGATCTTCCTCTTCTAGGTCCAGGGCGAAAGCCAAGGGCAAGAAGAAGAAAGCCCCCGCCAAACCAAGAGGCGGTGTCGGTAAAGTGGATACGAAGGGAAAGGGTAAAGCAACAAAGGTAGCGGGGAAGCTGGTGGGGAAGGAAGAATGCTTCTATTGTCACAAAAGTGGTCACTGGAAACAAGATTGCAAGGCTTGGAAAGCCAGAACACAGGATTTGAAGCGAGTTGCAGCTTCAGCTTCAGGTGTGTATGTTATTGAAAATTGTCTATCAATAAACTCTAATTCCTGGGTATTGGATACCGGATCAGGATCTCATATCTGTAATTCTTTGCAGGCGTTGAGAAAGCGTAGAGTTTTGAAGGCAGGTGACATGACCCTCAGAGTTGCGAACGGTGCTAGCATGGATGCTGAGGCCGTGGGGGACTATCACCTGGGATTATCAGATGGACACTTTTTGGTTTTGCGTAGTTGTTATTATGTACCAAATGCAACCTGTAATATCATTTCTGTATCTTTATTATCTAAAGAAGGTTATGAATTTGCATTTGTAAGTAATGTAGTGAACATTCACCTTAATCAAGTGTTGATTGGGTCAGGTACATTGAACAACGGTATATACGTTTTAAACCAACCACAGATTTTCAATATCCAGAATACACACAAAAGAAAGTCTCCAGAAATTAATAAAACTTTCTTATGGCATTGTAGACTGGGTCACATCAACGAGAGAAGATTGACTAAGTTACATACTGAAGGATATTTAGATTCGTTCGAATATCAATCGTATGCAACTTGTCAATCCTGTCTCAAAGGAAAGATGACAAAGGCTCCGTTTTCTGGACACGGAGAAAGAGCGAGCGAGCTCTTGGGACTCGTACACAGCGACGTGTGCGGTCCAATGTCTACACATGCGCGAAGCGGTTTTTCTTACTTCATAACTTTTACGGATGATTTCTCAAGATTCGGACATGTCTTCTTAATGAAGCATAAATCCGAAGCTTTTGATAAGTTCCAGGAATATAAGAATGAAGTAGAAAAACAAACAGGCAAAAGTATCAAGATCCTAAGATCGGATCGAGGAGGAGAATACTTAAGTGCCGAATTCCTGAATTACTTAAAAGAGAATGGAATTCTCTCTCAGCATACTCCTCCATACACTCCGCAACATAACGGTGTATCGGAGAGACGGAACCGAACCCTATTGGATATGGTACGGTCCATGATGAGTAACGCTGAGTTACCGCGATCATTCTGGGGATATGCGCTAGAAACAGCTGCATATCTTTTGAACCGTGTTCCCACTAAGACTGTGCCTACCACACCATATGAGTTATGGAGTGGGAAGAAACCCTATCTTCAATACTTGAAGATTTGGGGATGTCCAGCTTATGTCAAAAAGCAGCATGTGGACAAGCTCGAGGCACGCTCAGTACTGTGCAAGTTTGTGGGATACCCAAAGAACTCCAGGGGGTATCTTTTCTATTACGCAGAGGAACAAAAAGTCCTTGTTTCTCGCAATGCCCACTTTCTAGAACATCAGTTCATAGAAAAAGAAATAAGTGGGAGCGCAATAGAACTGGAAGAAATTCCAGAACCACAAACTACTACTGAAAGTTTAGTGGAACCAGAAGGTTCAAAAGAACAGGACATTCCTATGCCACTCCGCAGGAGTAGTAGGCAGTCTCATCCGCCCGAGAGATACAACGGTTTTCTCATTGACGGGGATAGAGAAGACTGCATCCTGGATTGTGATGAGCCTACTAGCTTCCAGCAAGCCATTCAGAGCGTCGACTCGGTAAAATGGCTGGATGCAATGCGGACCGAGATGGAGTCCATGTACACCAACAAGGTATGGACGTTGGACATTGCTCCAGACGGGGTAAAACCCGTAGGATGCAAGTGGATCTTCAAAAGGAAGATTGGTGTAGATGGACAGGTTGAGACCTATAAAGCTAGACTGGTAGCAAAGGGTTTTCGTCAGCGACCTGGTTTGGACTATGACGAAACCTTTTCTCCAGTAGCTATGCTGAAATCCATTCGGATCCTTCTTGCCATCGCTGCTTTCCACGATTATGAGATTTGGCAGATGGACGTAAAGACAGCTTTTCTAAATGGTCATTTAGAGGAGTGTGTCTATATGGACCAGCCAGAGGGTTTCATTCAGGGTGGGAGCAGCGGAAAGGTGTGCAAGTTGCTCAAGTCCATTTATGGACTCAAGCAGGCATCGCGGAGTTGGAACATCTGTTTTGATGAGACGGTCAAAGAATTTGGCTTTATCAAAAATCCAGATGAACCATGCATCTATTGTAGATTTGTAGCGAGAACTGTAGTATTCCTCGTTTTATACGTGGATGACATTCTCTTAATAGGAAATGACATTCCTATGCTACAATCTGTCAAGGGGTTCTTGTCACACAGGTTCTCCATGAAAGACCTGGGTGATGCCTCCTACATTCTGGGTATCCGGATCTACCGTGACAGATCCAAGAGGATATTAGGACTCTCGCAGTCCAGGTACATCGACACCATACTGAAGAGATTCAGTATGGAAGATTCCAAGCGCGGTAATCTACCGGCTTGTCACGGGATCACCCTCTCCAAAGAGATGTCTCCCAAGACTGATTTGGAGAGGGATCGCATGTCTATTATACCCTACGCTTCTGCGGTAGGCTCTATAATGTATGCGATGTTGTGTACCAGACCGGATGTGGCTTATGCACTGAGTGTGGTAAGCAGGTATCAGTCAAACCCTGGGGAGAAACATTGGATAGCAGTAAAGAACATTCTCAAGTACCTGAGAAGGACTAAGGAGATGTTCTTGGTGTATGGCGGAAAAGACCTGCAGGTTGAGGCCTTTGCTGACTCCAGCTTCCAGAGTGACAAGGATGATTCCAAGTCCATGTCGGGTTTTGTCTTTACCCTCAATGGAGGGGCGGTGTGTTGGAAGAGCTCCAAACAGGAAACCGTTGCTGACTCGACTATGGAAGCGGAATACATCGCTGCATCTGATGCCGCAAAAGAAGCTGTCTGGATGAGGAAGTTCTTGAAAGAACTTCAGGTGGTTCCGTCCATTGTTGACCCAATACCTCTGTATTGCGACAACAACGGGGCTATAGCTTTAGCGAAGGAACCCAGGTCCCATCAGAAATCCAGACACATCTTAAGGCGGTATCACCTGATCAGGGAGATCGTAGATCGCCAGGAGATCGAAGTCCGGAGAGTTGCATCAGAGGATAACACAGCAGATCCATTCACGAAGGCCCTACCCCAGACTCAGTTCGAGCGGCTGATCGAGATGATAGGTCTTCGATACGCCAGTACATGGCCTTAGTGCAAGTGGGAGATTGTTAGTGTATATGCCCTAGAGGCCATTACTGTATCATACTAGTTTGTATATTACTTAATGGAAGCTTGGGATATTCACAGTTGTATATACAATCTTGCTCGAAATGGTAGTATGCTACTTGGTTTGTCTCTGCTTTAATATGTGCATGTGTTTCTTTTAGCATATTGCTGGTATACATATTAGTAGAGCCCTTAGGATCTTTGCTTGATTACCAGCGTTGTGATGGCGCTCGCACTCGTGGGAGCTGGGTAATCTATAAGCACATCCTTATACAGGTCCCTGGTCGTTGGACTATCGAGACAGGGCATCGATACTCCGGAGTAGACTAGCGTATGCGCTTCTCATCCCAGTGTGGGAGACGGTCTGTCCCACAGCCGTTAGTACGTCGTACTTGGGATAGTATGCGGGTGCTCGTTAGGTTACGAGTACACTGGACAGGACTCGTCGGGAACTGTTGGTTGGTAATATACCTATCGTCAGTTATCAGTTCCCAGGTGACATGAGTACAGCTTAGTCCGCTGACTTGACACTGTCACTTCGCCTCGAGTGTGTTCCCACTGCACTTTGATTACTACCCTACCACGGCTCAAAGGAGCTGTGCAAACAGGTAGTTTTTGGGTGCAGTCCCGAAGCACTTGGAGGCAGTGACGGTTAGACAGGATTCGTCTCTCCCGGTATTGGGGGTTGACATCGCGCTGTGTCCTGGAGAGCCATTACACGAGTAGTCCCTGGCCAGGGCAAGCGAGATATACTGGTAGGTTTCCAGTGTTATCTCAGGGTGTTCTGGGCTACACTCCGACACGACTTGTACCGCTATTAGGGGACTGACGTTCACCGCCCCCCTAGGCCCGCCATGCGATGTATCAGACGAACAGACCGGACTGTACGGAGATTGTCACATACAGGCTCAGTAGGAGTGCAGATGGGGTTCACCTCGTCAGTCTTCTTATCGACATCTACCTGGGGACCGTTACGTACAGCTAGTGCCGCTTGCGGTCTGTGGTTAAACCCACTGCCAGCGTAGTGTCGAGTCTTTAGAGTCCCACACAGAGAGCTATTCGCCTTTAGGCAAAATGAGTAGAGGTCGCATGGTTTTGCGACAGGGTTCGTTCGCATCCGCGCACTTGTGCACGTTTGCTGTCCGGACAGTTTATACTAGCGGGCTTTGGTTTAAGCCGGATCCTAGTATATGATTAGAGATTGGTTTTTCTCATTGTGTTCGTGTTCCTCGGATCACGAATGCGGGTGCGTATGCACAGTTGCGTGAGATTGAGGGAGAGGACCTTGATTAGGGTTAATGGCTATTGTCATTTTATTAACCCTAATATTTATGTGTGTGTTATTGTTAATTAGTAATTAGTTTGATAATTATCCATGGTTGTGGTTATTGACCTTTTGACTTCTTTGACTTGTTGACCAAGGTTGACACTTTGACCATCATAATTTCTTTTGGAAGATGCTTTTTGATCTTTGCAATTTGAAATGATAATGGTCATGTCATGATTTACCATGATAATTATCTAGCTAATTATTCAATTAAATTAATTCACACATATTAGTGAGAAGAGCTCTATTATTTTCTCATTCTCATATATCATTTCTCTCTCTTGTTCATCCTCTCCCTCAAGCTCTCTCCCTCTCATGTGTTGAGAAACAAAAAGCTTGAGAAAAACCTTCACTTGATCCTCTCTACTCTCTTCTAGGGTTCAAGTCTTAGCATTTCTTGCACTCTAGTTACTCCTAGCTTGGAGTTGAAGCTAAAGGTGGTGGCTTTCAAGTGGATCTTTCTTTGACGGGAGAAGACAAGCAAGGTGAACTCTTTCTACCATTCCTAGGAGCAAGGAGAGAAGGACTAAAGACCAAAGGTATAACCTTTCATCACTTAGCTACTTTGTAGTTAGGGTCATCAAAGTTTTCGTTTAGCAAATATCCTCACAAGCAAAGTCCATGTTGCCTAAGTCATTAAAAATCCGTTTTTTATTATGTTTTCCGCCTCCCGTAAGCACCGGGATGGGCAACACGGACTTACAGTTTGGTACTACTAGATTTTTATGTAATGAATATAGGTGAAATCTGGGAACTGTTGTGAGTGTTTACTTGACCATTGTGACACGTTTCCTGACCTGAGCCATAGAATTGAACCCGATGCACGAACTTAGGATTTGTTCCGTATCGGTTTTATGACATTTAGTGTGCCTACGGGGGATCTGGGAGGACCTGGGCTAATTTCAAGAAAACCAAACAATACTAGGGACTAAATTAGGGTACTAGGAGACCACCCCGACCATACGAACCCCAACTGAGGCACCATGACCGAGCTCGCCGGAAATTCAGGCCATGTGGCCGACCACTTTGTGAGGGTATAGGTCTAGGTTGGTCCAGTAGGTCATATACACCTTGTACTACACCCTAAACTTGTTTGTGCAACTCCTTTTAGCCTGAGTCAAAATTTGGGAGCACATTAGTGTGATTTTTAGATATGTTTTTCCGTATTTTGAATGATGAGTTTTGATATTTGGATTTGTATTAGGTTTTTGAATGTTTGTACATCAACGACTGGGGGTAATTTGTTGGTTTTGCATACGTGGGCTATAGGTTCTAACCTATAGGCGATCTGTGTGCCATTTTGGTTTCCGGGCTTGGTGTTAATAGCGATTGTGATTGTTTATTATTGTAGGTACCGTTGCGTGGATTCCGAGGCGACGGAACATAGCGTCATCGACTTCGACAAGCAGATATCAAGGTGAGTAGATCTATATCTACGGGGGAAGTAGGGTGGATGGCGTATAGCACCTCCACAAAGTTTTGGTGGAAACCGATTTGTAGCATATGGTTAAGAAAACCTAGATTAGGAAACTAGGGTTAGAATTTAAAAGATGGTTAGTGAAACCATATTATAAACTAAAGGATAGTTAGAAGTGTTTTGATACGACTAGTATGTGATGACGGAATTTGAGGATGACGGTTGACGATATTGCCGTTTAGGGTACTATAGGACTAGATAGCCGACGTAGTTGTGTCATCCGAACCATACCTATTTTCAAACCGAAGAATCGTATGCATCTTTTAAACAGATACCTTGAGGGACGTTACGGGTTTTCAAACGATATATTTTCCTTAAAAACACCGTAACCCCTACTTTCAAAACTACGATTCGCATCTTTCAAAAACTGTTTGTATGGTTTTGGTGTGTATGTTAGATTAGATACGTATGCTTATAGTAAAGGTAGAATGTATTTGTAAAATTGACTTTATGTGGGATATAATTATAATAAAAAGAGAATACGATTTAATATGTGATTTGATGATATGTTGGTATACGGATGCGAGTCGATTGAGATGATCGATACCCTGCCAGTCCCCTGATATGCGATTGTTGCGGATGTGACCTGGGACATAGGTATATAGAGATATTTATATGTGTTGTGAATCGTGAGCGTTAGCCGTACGTGACGTTAGGTCCGTACCCTCCTCGTCTTATAGGTTGATAGGATCCCTGATAGCTTAATGCCGCCGTACGATGATTTTCCGTGCGTGATGAGTTTGACTTGAGGTTTGATCCATACCCTTGACTAGAGAATGCCGTACGATGGATTATACCATGCGTGATGTTGTGTGGCCAGATGCTGATTGATAGATTCACCGACTCGGTCATGGTAGAGACGTATACCCGTCAGCATTTGCATATGATTTACCTCATGCAGCATTCATGTTATTCTCATTGCATTGCTTATACCTGTGCTAGTACACTTACACCATTATCCATGATGCGTATGTTACACGTACACAGATTTGCCGGCTCACACACTTCATCATCGATAATTGTCATGTCACTACACAGTAGAACTGCTGCATCAGGATATGACTCCTTGCATGATATACTTGCTATAGATACATATTATACACCCATACTAGCGGACATACACATTTGTACATCCATACTTGCGTACATACACATATGCACCATTATACGCTGTTGTTTTAGATTTTAGAGATTTGGGAACCACATGATATATTTTAAAAATTGGATTCATTTAAAAGAGCGGTGTTCCCTCGATATGTGCATATTACTATTCCATATTGCATGATATACGGATATACTTACTTTTCTGTTATATATCACATACATCATGCTTTACGCTTTTACGCATTAAGATATGATGTTTTCATGAGATTCTGTATTTGAGAACCGTGGCTATTTCAAAAGAAAGCATGTACTGTTTTAAAACCCCGGTTTCTCTTGAATGATATTTCAGTGCGTCCACCATGCGTTTTCTCGGTTCTGAGACGTATAACAGTAATACCCGATTCGAGGAGTGGATGAGGCCGATTGCGGGTATATGGTGGACCCGGTATGGTATCCCAGGGAGAGAACAGATCTGCTGTGTAGTAGACGGTGAGCCTGGCAGAGGGACCACTACCTACCGATGATTGTATTTAGGCTCGGCGAATATCCGGAGGATACCGACCGGAGTCGAGAGATGATATGGGCCGATCCGGATTGACGGAGCCTGAGATATGAGGATTTACGTGTTGATGCTAGACACGGGTTTCATGATATTTTCGAGTGTCGATTTTAGACACCCAGATTCCATGATTTTTATATGTCGCGAGGGACACCCGTTGATTTATATCCTTATACTTTCATGCGTATACTTTTATGATATTTACATGCATGATATTGTGGTGTTATTGGTTGACACGTGGACGAGATTCGCATACATACATACATTGATTATATGGGTGGAGGAGATCCACATGCATACATACATTGATTATATGGTTTCATACAAACATTGATTATTTGGTTGGATGATATCCACGTACATATAGACATTGTGTAAATTGTTGACACATATACAGATACGGCCACCCTAGATATCATAGTATTATCTTTATGATATAGTTAATCTAGGAGTCGTTGTTTATTCGATTTCTACTTGTTGATGTTTTTCTACTCACGAGTTGGCAACTCACTCCCGTTATGCCACAGTTCTTGCAGGTTGACCGCATAGATCAGTAGCCGCTTCGCTGGCATACAGTTGCTTGAGGGCGTTTTGCGTTGTTAGGTAGGATATTTGTATCGTACCCACTCTTGTATTTATATTTCTTATTGTATCTAGTCAACTCCATCAATCAAATTTAGTAATTGTATAAGTAATGAGACTTAGTGAGACTTGTAGTTGCGAGACTTGAGCGATAGGTTTCATGTTCGCCTTTTGGGTTGATATCTCGCTTTATTCTTTATTTTTTTGGTGTTGATCTTCGCCGTTGGGCATCATATATTTATTTTTATGCTTTGCATGGTTATGATCCGCCGGTTGGCGAAGAGCTAGCTCCCGGTTGGGGATGCCATTATTCTTGTTATGTATTTGTGGTTTTGGATCAAAATATACAAAGGAGGTGCTGCCCAAATTTTTAAAAGACGAAATACGTTTTCAAACTAGTAAATTTCATTTGCATTTTTATGTTCCTTTTTTATGCATTAAGAAAACTTGATTTCATTATACCTTTATTTCAAAACTCCACCTCCTTTATTTTCTCAAAAAAGTTTAGATTTCTGGGTTTCAGTTTACTTGAATTACGTTACGCCTTTAAACGTTGCGTGATTTAAGTGCTGGTCAGGAGCTAATATTTCGGGTCGTGACAGTGCTTCACGAAACGATTAAGTAAAAGTGGACGGGCGCGGACATGAGCAAGTTGTCCCCCTTAGAAGAGGCAAACTTAAGCTGTACTCAATGATCGCATAAGAATTGTAAATCTGCAGAAGACTGTCTCAGAACTGCGCACAACTGGAACAAGCTAACCCCGGGCCTACGACTCAAGCATCAGCTACCACGATCGCCTTGCCACGGGTAATAAAGGATTTCATAATCATAATCCTTTACAAGCTCCATCCAACGGCGCTATCTCAACAATCAAAACCCGTAGCAGGAAGATGTACATTAAGCTCCGGTGGTCCGTGAAAATCTGACACGACTCTCCACACAAGTAGTGTCTCCAAATCTCCAATGCACGACCACCGCGGCCATCTCCAGATCATGAGTGGGATAAATCCTGTTCGTACTTCCCCCCAACTGTCGGGAAGCATAAGCGATAACTCTATAATATCACATCAGTGCAAAATCGAGCCGCACTCGTGAAACATCACAGTAAACAACAAAGTCGCCCGATCCAGAAACAAGGAAAGAACTGGTGCAGTTGTCAACTGAATCTTCAACTACTGAAAACTCAACTCCCATGCTACATTCCAAGAAAAAGGAACCTCATTTTCGGTCAATCCAGTCAACGGTGCAGCGATACACAAGCAATCCTGCACGAAACGGTGGTAAAAACCGGCTAAGCCCAAAAAGCTGCGGACCTCTGTCTCTGATGCAAGTCTGGGCCAAGCTGTACGGCCTCGATCTTCCTCGGGTACATACGAATACCGTCTCCCGCAACTACAAGACCTAGGAGTTCAACACAATCAAGCCTGAAGGAATACTCCGAGAATTTAGCAAACCGCTGGTGCTCTCCCAATGTCTGCCAAGAAAATCCTCAAGTGTTGTTCCTGTTTCTCACGACCTTTGGAATAGACTAGAATGTTATCGATAACACAACAATAAACTGGTCGAGGAATGTCCTGAAGAAATCAGGTTCATCATATCCATTGAATGCTGCTAGGGCATTGGTGAGTCCAACGACACCACCAAAAACTCATAAAGCCCGTAGCGCGCACAAAAGCAGTCTTCGGAATGTCATCACTCCGAACCCGCAACTAATGATGACCTGATCCTAAACAAACTTAGAAAGATGTCCTGCACTCTGGCGCTGATCGAACAAATAGTCAATGCGAGATAAAGGATACCTATCCGCACCGTAACTCGGTCCAATTGATGATTAATCGATACACAACCTCAAACTGCTGTACCTCATCTTGACTAACAGAATAGGAGCTCCCCAAAGAGAAACACGTGGACGTACAAGTCCCCCTATCTAGCAACCCTGCAGCAGATCCTTAAGCTCCCTAAGCTCCGCTGGCTCATCTGGAACAACGTCGGAAAACTCCTGCACGATAGAAACCCGGTCCAACGAACCCACTGTGGCTCCGTATTACAAATGAAAGCCAAGAATCCACGACATCCTCTCCTCAAAAGCCGACTAGCGAACAAGGCTGAATTCAAGCTGTGAGGGCGGCACCACTGTCCCCCTGCACAACAAGAACTGACTTGCCGGGAAAATAAAACCTGACTGTTTTCTCGCGGCAGTCAACAGACGCATGGCACGTAGCTAACCAGTCCGTGCCCATGAGAACGTCAAATCCAACATCTCTAGAAGGATCAAAGTGACGGACGAATCTCTATCTCCTAACCGATTGGCATACGACCGAAGCACGTATCACGCAACAAAAGAATCGCTGACAGAAATTAACACAACAAACGGCTGATCTAGCTAACATGACTCTCGTCCCAACCACGGCACAAAGCGTATAGAACAAACGAGTGCATAGATCCTGAATTAACAAACATACGAATCAAAGAACATACAAATTTAGAATACCTGAAAACTCTGCATTGGACGCCCGCGCGTCCCGATGAGTAGAAGCAAACTCTCGTGTCTGCCATCTACCCGCAACAGGCTAAACTCTTCCTCTGCCAAACTGTCCCCTCGGAACAAACCCTCCACGACCGCGACCTCTCTATACACGAGCCTGACGCGGTGCTAAGGAACAATTCCTGATGAAGTGATGAAGGCTTCCGCATCGAAAACATCCACTCCATGGCTGCTGACCCTTCTGGGGATGAGAGCTGAACGACTGTAATCGTCCCAAGCCTCTGGTACTTCCGCGACATGCACGAAACCTGTCACGGTGACTGAACCTCTGTCTCAGGGCTGGTACTCCTGCACGAGCCCTCCTCTGTCCTCGGACTCCCAAAGTCTCGGAAAGATGCTCCTCATCGAATAGGGCTGTGTCCACTGGTGCTGTGTAAGTAACACAATGCTGTGTGCTGATCGCAAGGAATAACTGGGTAACAGGGGTGATAACCTTCTGTCGCTGCACTCGACTGGCCTCAACCAACGACCTCATCGTCTGGCGCAAGTCCTGCATCTCTCTCTCAAGCCTAGCGATACGATCTATCAATGGCGAAACCATCTGCTCCTGTGCAACGAACGTGCCATCCTGGTCTGTCCTCGTCCCACACGAGTTAACTCTGACCTCGGCTCTCGCTGCACCTCCCTGATCCCTCATAGTCATCGGCGGCATAAGGCTATAAATGGAAAAGGATTCGATAAGAACACGGAAATCGAATCATAAGGATATGTATCATCAAGGAAGGAATTTCAGGCAATTTGTACTTAGGTCACTTTAGGCGGAGTACCGTATCATGAGTATGTCGCGGACATACACACACTACGTTACTCTGCTTAAGCTACCTACTCCATCATACCAAGCTCATCCTACACTCCGAAAGGTAAAACCTAGCGCTCTGATACCAACTTTGTCGCGACCCGAAATTTGGCACGTGATGGCCCTTAAATTACGCAACGTCTATAGGCGTAACGCAATTTAAGTAAGCCGAAAACCCAGCAATCTAAACCATCAAAAGTAGTAAGTGATAAGAACATTGTTAAAACTTTTGAAAATCTCGAGTACAAATTCTTTAAAGTCCAAATTTTAGTTTCTTAAAAATTTTGGTAGCACCTCCTTTGGAAAAACTAACCCCAAAAATGGGTACAACAAAAATATAAGTAAAGCATCTCCAACGGGAGCAAAATCCACGCCCAACGGCGGAAAACAACCACCACAACAGATATACGACGCCATAGCGAAGAAATAAAAGACGATATAAATAAAACTGCATAAAAGATCTCCAAGTCATAATAATATACAATATCGCCCTCACATCACGTTTCTAAGTCATACATGAAAGTGGTAGATGGAGAGTACATGGTACAAAGATATACAATGAGTAATATCGAATAACTGCAAAACCCACCTATTGCAAAACTGCACGCAGTCAGCCGAAGCGGTATCCGCTGCAAAAGATGATATGATAGGTAGAAACCCTGCCTCGACTACTCTGAGGAACAACCTGCAAACCCTGTGGCACAATGGGGGTAAGTTGCCAACTCGTGAATAGTAAATAATATATGCAGGTAATCGCAAGTATACACGTACTACGCGAATCTATCACATGCAAGCTAAAAGCAATAAATGGTCATATGTATGCAACAGTCATGAAAGGTACTCTATCAGGTACAACTAATACATGAAGCAATAATATGGAAATATGTATATGCAACCGTCATGAAAGGTACTCTTTCAGGTACTACTAATACATGAAGCAATGCAAATACAATAAACGCGGAATATGGGATAAAACATGTCATCCTCACGGAATCCTCATCGTGGCAGGACCAGTGTCCATCTAGACAATCCAAATCCTAAATATCCTCAAATCGGCCCTCAGGTCGGCCCTCATATCGGCCATAATATCGGCCCTCATATCGGCCATCAGATCGGCCCTCATATCATGAATAAATATATTTGCAAGATCATTATGATGATGTATATAAATTAGATATGTATACATATATATCAGCATCCCATTCCACTAATATATATATATATATAACAGCCTCCCATTCCACTGTTATATATACTTAGGAGTAAAAATATCATGAAAACAAGTGTCCAGCATCGACACATAAAACTGATCTATCAGGCGTCGTCACCACGACTGCCCCTGATATGTACGTATCCTACATTCATCGGAAACCAGAGTGCCCAGCTTCGACCCACGAATTCCCCGTATCCATATGTACGTGACTCCGGTCGATATCTCTGCAATCACCGATGAGTCCAAATACTGTCACCGGTAGGTATGATTCCCCTGCCAGGCTCATCGGCGTAAACCTTCGACATACCTTTCTTACCCCGGGATACCTCCGGGCCCCACCATATACCCGCACACGGCCCACGACGCCTCCTCGCATGGGGTATATATCAGAACTGAGAAATCTCATGGTGGATGCTGAAATATCATATCAAGAGAAACCGGGTTTTTCAAATAATGCATAATTTCATGAAACTACCACGGTCCTCAAATCCAGAAAATATCATGAAAAATCCATAACTCAATGAGAAAATCCATGAATATAATATATGCGACATAAAACTGAAATGTGAGCATATAAAGGAAAAGCCGCTATTTAACTGCAACAAGTTAATATATATATCAAGCGGTTCCTAATTTCTCCAAGTCCATACAATATCAAATAAAGGTGAACATGTAGCTATAGCCAGGTATGCGTAACCATGTTGGCATAGCAAGATATGTGTATCTACCTATCAATAATGATGTAATACCCTCCAGGTATATGTAAGTATGTATGCAAGATGTACATGTAGCTAAGTCTCATATGTGTATATACCTATCACTAATGGTACAATACCATATAGGTATATGGGTAACTAGCATGTAAACATGTCAAGGCATATGTGTAAGCATGTAGGTATATAGGTATACTATATGTCATATACACGAAGGAAAATAAGGATCATGTCTGAATGTCCCTAAACAATACAATATCACATATGTATAGGTGTTGTGCGTGTCATGGTAATTATCGACGGTGTGTGTGCAGCATACAATTAGTGCTCGTGAAATATGAACCGTCAATAATGGTGTTGTGTCTCATTAATACTAAGTCCATGCGCAATAGGAAATGAGATATGCAACAAAGGTACACATGCACAATCAATATCCGTATACTTCTAACTAATAGTCATATCATAAATCTAGCTCAGATGCATAACGCCATGCGGGTGATTCCCCTGTAGATGTTAAATCTACTCACTGATGATCCTGGGGCTAAGTAAAGCCAACCACTCACTTTCCCTTCTTCGCAGCATCCGAAGTCCTCGCCTGCGACCCTAAAATCATAAAACAATATAACAAGTATATATTAGCAATCGACCAATAACACGTACCGACTACGTTTGACCGACGCACCAACTCCAAACATACTCTTAAGTGTTCTTCTAGTGGATAACGCGCGTAGCGACACTACGAAACCAACTCAAGAGCAAAAACTACACAAAGACACGAACGACATCGGCACAACCCTAGTTAGGAACGCTAAACGACACAACCACCAAGCCTAGACCCTGATCGTACCAATCGCACATTCACAACACAATAATTAACATGGAATCTAATATATTTAACGTCGCAACGTCAAAAGAAACCCACGCCTAAATTATCCGAAAATCTAGTAAGCAACTTATAACATTTTAGCTCAAAACCACAAGTTTTACCAAAACTAGAAATCACAAACATCACAATATAGCATGTTTAAACCATACAAACCCTTACTTGAATTTTAAACTCACTCAAGTAGGATTAGTAAGAGTTTAGTTTGCTAATTAGCTTAATTATACAATTAGGAAAATATCATTTAACAAACTAGCAATTAGGTTAAATTTTCCAAGTCTATACATCTTAATTAACCATTACCACTAATCAAAACCCTTTTCTAGAAATTCTAAACATGCAAATTAAAGCTTTTTTTAAACATCTAATTAACTAGATTTAGGTATTAAAACAAGAACTTAAGTTTAGGGTTAGGATTTATACCTCAAACTTGATTACAAAAAATAGCAACAATCTCCAAAATTAGCCTCCAAAATGATGTCTTTAATGAAGATCCAAGCTTGTTTTATGAAGAAGAATAATGGGTAATGATTTATTTTTAAGTTTTTGTGATAAATTAAGGATTTTTGATGTATTTTGTGAGCTTGAAGAAGTGAAAATAAAGCAAGAAAAGAGAGAGGGCAGCAAGGAAAGTGGCCGGCCATGCAAGGAAAAGAAGGGGGTTGTGTAAAGTGTGGAAAACTCTAGAAGAAAAACAAAATAAAAGCTTTAATTACAAAGCCACCTCTTAAACCCTTTTTCTTTTCAAATTAAAATTTTCCTTTAATTCAACAAATATATAGATATTTTCCTAGGATATTTTCAAGGATGGATTAGTGCTTAATCTAGTGATTAACTTAGCATAGATCCACATTAGCATAATAAACCCAACCCAAAATGTAATTACCACTAATTTAGTGCATAAATAACAACTTAAAATAATATTTTAATTAGGGAAAAATATTAAAATGCACTAAAATTACAAGAGACCTACAAAAACCCGCAAATTAGTAATTTCCTAGCTAAACTAGGTACAGTGAAATCTATACTGCAAAAATATCGTTTCTAGATTTTTAACGGAAAAACACAATTATTTTACCTAAAAACGGAAAATCGTCTAAACGATTTCCAAAACGTTACATATAAGCTATAGCCCAAGCATGCAAGAACAACCAATTAACCCTCAGCGTTGATGTACGAACGTCTAACGACCGTGCCAAAACCAAGTTTTCAGAAATCGAAAACCCGAAATTAGTAACATGCCCTAGGTCAAATTAGGATATTTTGCATATAGGGTAGGTCTAAACACCAGATAAGGGAACCATGGTCTAAAAACCAACGCAATTCTCCACATTGTGGCCGCAAATTGCAGCCACAGTGAATAAATCTGCGGCCGAACAATGTGTAAGTCGACGTTAGACACCCCACATGATGCGGAGAGGCGGAATAGGTAAAACAATCATTTTGTTTAAGTTAACATCGACTAACTTTACGGATCTTTGCTAAACCCTAACTAACAACTATCTAGAAGTGATTAACTACTATGATGATGATTATACCTAAAGATTCAAGTTCTTCTTGTTCTTGTAGTGCACCTCCTCGTCGGCCTCCTCGATGTGATAGAAGATCCACCCAAGAGTTCCTTCTCCAATCTTTAACCTCTCACTTGAGATAACTAGGTGGCTATGATTGCTAATCAAAGTAACCTAGAGAATATAGAGATAGATTAGGGATCTATTAGCCTTGCTAACCCTTGGATCTCAACACATGAGAGGATTAGGATTAGGTCTTTGAAGAGAGAGAGCTTGAGGAGAGAGAATGTGTAAGTGAGAATGAATTGAAAATATAACTCATTATGTATATAATTAAGCATAACAATTATCAAATAAATAAAATAGATAATTACAACTATGCTTTATTTAATACAAATGAATGAATCATCTCATGAGTCATTAAGCAATAAATGCTTCATTAACTCATTTGGATGAATCACTCCATGAGTCACAAATTCAATTAATGCAAATTCCTCCTAAGCTCTCCACCTCATCTTACTTCTAGAAGCTTCTCGACTAATTACAAGAATGCCCCTTCCATCCGTGAAAATACGGAAATACTGAGACTGTATAAATTCAATAATCCAATACTAGAATCTGGCTTAAACTAAAGCCCGCTAGTAAAAACTGTCCGAACATCGTACGTGCATAAATACACGTATGTGTCCGAACCCTGTCGTAAAACCATACGACCTCTATATCGTTCCTCCTGAAGTAGGGAAACTCACTGTGTGGGACTCAAAAGACTCGACACTACACTGGAAGTGGGTTTAACCACAGGCCGCAAGCGGTACTAGCTGTACGTAACGGTCCCCAGGTAGATGTCGATAAGAAGGCCGATGAGGAAACCCATCCGAACTTCTACTGAGCCTGATGTGACAATCTCCATACAGTCCGGTCTATTCGTCTAGGACTATCGCATATCGGGCCTAGGGGGCGGCAAGCGTCAGTATCCTAAAAGCGGTATAAGTCATGTCGGAGTGAAGCTCATCACACCTTAAGAAGCTAGTGGAAATCCTACCAGTAAATTTCATTTGCCCTGGCCAGAGACTTTGCGTAATGGCTCTCCAAACACAGCGCAATATCAACTCCCAATACCGGAAGAGACGAATCCTATCTAACCGCCACTGCCTCCAAGTGCTTCGGGACTGCACCCAACTGCTACCTGTTTGCACGACTCCTTTGAGCCGTGGTAGGGTAGCAATCTAAGAACAGTGGGAAAACACTCGAGACGAAGCAGCAGTGTCAAGTCTGCGGATTATGCTGTACTCATGTCACCTGCGAACTGTTAACTGACGATGGGTATAATACCAACCAACAGTTCCCTGCGAGTCCTGTCCGGTGTACCCGTAACCCAACGAGCACCTGTATACTATCTCCAGCACAACGTACTAATGGCTATGGGACAGACCATTTCCCCTGCTGGGATGAGAAGCGTACACACTAGTCTACTCTGGAGTATCGATGCCCTGTCTCGATAATCCTACGATTAGGGACCTAAAAAAGGATGTGCTTGTAGACTACCCAGCCCCCACTAGTGTGACTGCCATCACAACACTGGTAGTCAAGCAAGATCCTAAACGCTCTATCAATATGTATTCGCGATATTCTAAAAGAAACATATACACATATTAAGATAGATATAAACCAAGTAGCATACTACTATGTTGAGCAAGACTGCTAATACAACTGTGAATATCCCAAGCTTCCATTAAGTAATATACAAGCTAGTATGATACAATAATGGCTCCTATGGCATATACACTAACAATCTCCCACTTGCACTAGGGTCATATACTGGCATATCGAAGACCTATCATCTCGAATAGTCTCTCAAACTGTGTCTGAGGTAAGGCCTTTGTGAATGGATCTGCAGTGTTCTCCTCTATAGCAACTCTCCGGACCTCGATCTCCTGGCGATTTATGATCTCCCTGATCAGGTGATACCGCCTCAAGATGTGTCTGGACTTCTGATGGGACCTGGGTTCCTTTGCTAAAGTTATAGCCCCGTTGTTGTCACAATACAGAGGTATTGGATCAACAATAGATAGAACCACCTGAAGTTCTGTTAGGAACTTCTTCATCCAGACTGCTTCTTTTGCGGTATCGCAAGCAGCTATATACTCCGCTTCCATCGTTGAGTCAGCAACGGTGTCCTGATTGGAACTCTTCCAGCACACCGCCCCTCCATTGAGGGTAAAGATATAACCTGACATGGACTTGGAGTCATCCTTGTCATTCTGGAAGCTGGAGTCAGCAAAAGCCTCGATCTGGAGGTCTTTTCCGCCGTAAACCAAGAACATATCCTTAGTCCTTCTCAGGTACTTGAGAATGTTCTTTACTGCTATCCAGTGCTTCTCCCCTGGGTCTGAGTGATACCGGCTTACCACGCTCACTGCGTAAGCTACATCTGGTCTGGTGCATAACATTGCATACATTATAGAGTCTACCGCAGAAGCGTAGGGTATAATTGACATGCGATCCCTTTCCAAATCAGTCTTGGGAGACATCTTTTTGGAGAGTGTGATTCCGTGACAAGCCAGTAAATTACCGCGCTTAGAATCTTCCATACTAAATCTTTTCAGTATAGTGTTGATATACCTGGACTGTGAAAGTCCCAACATTCTCTTAGATCTATCACGATAGATCTGGATCCCCAGATTGTAAGAAGCGTCACCCAGGTCTTTCATGGAGAACCTGTGTGACAATAATCCTTTGACAGATTTTAGCATAGGAATATCATTTCCTATCAATAGAATGTCATCCACGTATAAGATGAAGAATACAATAGTTCGTGCTACAATTTTACTATATATACATGGTTCATCTGGATTTTTGATAAAGTCATATTCTTTGACCGTTTCATCAAAACAGATATTCCAACTCCGCGATGCCTGCTTTAGTCCATAATTGGACTTAAGCAACTTGCACACTTTCCCGCTGCTCCCACTCTGATTGAAACCTTCTGGCTGATCCATATAGACGCATTCTTCTAAATTACCATTTAGAAAAGCCGTCTTTACGTCCATCTGCCAGATCTCATAATCATGGAAGGCGGCAATGGCAAGATGGATCCGAATGGATTTGAGCATAGCTACTAGAGAAAAAGTTTCGTCATAGTCCAAACCAGATCTTTGACGAAAACCCTTTGCAACAAGTCTAGCCTTATAGGTTTCCACCTGTCCATCTACACTAATCTTTTTCTTGAAGATCCACTTGCATCCTATGGGTTTTACCCCATCTGGAGCAAAGTCCAAAGTCCATACTTTGTTGGTGTACATGGACTCCATTTCGGTCCGCATTGCATCCAGCCATCTTACCGAGTCGCCGCTCTGGATGGCCTGCTGGAAGCTAATAGTTCATCATTATCAATGACGCAATCCTCTCTATCCCCGTCTATGAGAAAACCGTAGTATCTCTCAGACGGATGAGACGGCCTACTACTCCTGCGGAGGGGTGCGGGAATGTCCTGTTCTTCTGGAACTACTGGTTCTACCAAACTTTCAGTAGTAGTTTGTGGTTCTGGAATTTCTTCCAGTTCTATTGCGCTCCCACTTGTTTCCTTTTCTAAAAAACTGCTATTCTAGAAAATGGGCATTACGAGAAACAAAAACCTTTTGTTCCTCTGCATAATAGAAAAAATACCCCTTGGAGTTCTTTGGATATCCCACAAACTTACACTGTACTGAGCGTGCCTCGAGTTTGTCCGCATGCTGCTTTTTAACAAAAGCCGGACATCCCCATATCTTGAGATACTGAAGATAGGGTTTCTTCCCACTCCACATCTGATATGGTATGGTAGGCACGGTCTTGGTAGGAACCATGTTCAAAAGATATGCAGCTGATTCTAGTGCATAACTCCAGAAAGATCGCGGTAACTCAGCATTACTCATCATGGAACGTACCATATCCAATAGGGTTCGATTCCATCTCTCCGATACACCGTTATGTTGTGGAGTGTATGGAGGAGTAAGCTGAGAGAGAATTCCTTTCTCTTTTAGGTAACTCAGGAACTCGGCACTTAAGTATTCACCACTTTGATCAGATCTCAGTGTCTTGATACTTTTGTCGGTTTGGTTTTCTACTTCATTCTTATATTCTCGGAATTTCTCAAAAGCCTCGGATTTATGTTTCATCAAGAAAATGAATTCATACCTAGAGAAATCATCCGTAAAAATAATGAAATATGAAAAACCGCCTCTTGCATGTGTAGATATTGGACCACATATATCGCTGTGTATGAGTCCTAAGATCTCTCTCGCTCTTACTCCATGTCCAGTAAATGGAGTCTTTGTCATCTTTCCTTTGAGACATGATTGACAAGTGGCATAAGATTGATATTCTAACGGGTCTAAATATCCTTCTCTATGTAACTTAGTTATCCTTGTCTCATTGATGTGACCCAGTCTACAATGCCATAAGAAAGCCTAATTTATATCTGGAGACTTTCTTTTTAGTGTGTTCTGTACATTGAAAACCTGAGCTTGATTTAATACGTATATACCGTCATCTAATGTGCCGGACCCAATCAGAACTTGATTTAAGTAGATGTTTACTACATCGCTTACGAATGTAAAATCATATCCCTCTCTCGAAAGTGAGGACACTGATATGATATTACAAGTCAAACTAGGTACAAACAAACAGTTACGTAGAATCAATATCTGCCCACTTGTCAAACCTAGACGATATTCTCCCATAGATTCAGCGTCCACGCTCATTCCGTTCGCAACTCTGAGAGACAAATCGCTTACCCTAATAACTCTATGGTTTCTCAAAGCATGTAATGAATTACAGATATGAGATCCTGGTCCGGTATCTAGTACCCAGGAAGTAGAGTTAATTGACAAACAGTTCTCAATAACAAACACACCCGAGGCCGAAACCACAACATACTTCGAATCCTGGTTCTTGGCAATCCAAGCTTTGCAATCCTTCTTCCAATGGCCTTTCCTACGACAGTGGAAGCATTCATCCTTTGCCACTACTGGCACCACAACCTTTGCCTTTCCCTTGACTCCCACCTTACCAACACCACCTCTTGGTTTGGTAGCGGCCTTCTTCTTCCTTCTTTTGGCCCTTGCCTTGAACCTAGAAGAGGAAGTACCACGAACAAACATAGTGGGTGTTTCCCTTGCCTTTTGCTAGGTGCCCTCTGCACTCCTCAATATGTTAAGGAGTTCTGGAAGTTCAGCTTCTTTACCTTGAATGTTGAAATTCAAGATAAACTGGGCGTAGGTGGAAGGAAGGGACTGGAGAATCAAGTCTGTATACAGCTCATTCTCTAATGTCGTCCCGAGGTCTGCGAGCTCTTCAATATACCCAATCATCTTAAGGACATGTTCCCCTACAGATGATCCGACGGCCATCCTCGACTGAAACAAGTTCTTCGAGGTCTCGTATCTAGCTATACGAGATTGCTCTCCATACAGTTCCTTGGTGTGGAGAAATATGGATTCTAGATCCATATTCTCATGCCTCCTCTGATGTTCATTATTCATAGAGCCAAGCACGATGCACTTGGCCTTCGCACAGTCTAACTCCCAGGTCTTGCGGATTTCCTTATCCGCGACACTGGATTCAGGACCTGGGACGGCAGGTGCCTTAGTAGTAAGGACATACCCCAATTTGTCATAGATAATAACCATCTTAATATTCCGGAACCAATCTTTATAGTTTGGCCCTATCAAAATATTTTTATCTAATAATAACTTAAGGCCTGTCATGTTCTGGGTCGCTGCAATGAGAGAGGGGGGGAACACTTTAGCATGATGCTCTTGCAAGTTTAGAGTGGTTTTTAGTTTATCTAAACAGGATGGCTCCCACTGTTTCACGAATCCCTCCTCAAACCAAAAAGGAAGAACTAGTCAGGACTATTCTCACTGTACAATACTTTCTTAACCGTTCAGCCAGGCCGGTGTCGGTACTTCAAGGGAGGTTTTACGACACTTTCGCGAAATTCCTTAATTAAATAACCTCTTTTCTCTGGGGGCGTAGCCCCGCTGACACCTTTCTCGACACCTACTTGGTTTATAGCATTGATCATTAAGTGACGAATCTCCTGATGAGTAGCGGATACTCACAGTAGGATCGAGATCCAAATATCATCGTGTGATAAAGCTGAAGGAATCCTACCAAAATTATCACACTCCAAATGGTATGCAACTCTTAGCAAATTTCAGTTTCTTTAGAAATTCCCGATATCAATTTCTGCCCCATGCTCTTATAACCTTGGCGTTGGTCAAAATGTCATAAGTCACATGTCAAGTTCTACCCATCATTATCTTGTTAATTTGACCCATCCGTACATACCCCTGACGTTGGCCAAATGATAATACGACTGTCCCAAACTAACTCATCTATCTATGCAACAAATGAATACCCAGCAGCTACCAAACACTATGCCTTGGCGTTGGTCAAAATACATAACTTGAATACTACTGAATACCCAAATGAAATGACGAAGGATTACGAATGGTTTTGGTGAAACCGTGAACGTAGTGAACTTGATATGATCGAAGGAACCTGATAGCTTTTTAAAAGGAGTGGTTTAAGCTCTGCAATTTAAAAAATATCTTCTGTTTTAAAATAACCAATGGTTTCTTTTAAACTGTTCCAACGATTCAACTTTGGTTTATTATCTTTGCATTAATATAATGCGTCCCATCAATTAACCTATCATTGCAGAAAACAACGAAAATACAACGTTCTCTTATGCCATCCGCATTCGCCACTGGGCCTCGTCATTCACCCGTTAGGTTACTTAACTAACGACAGAGCGGGGGCTGGGCTAGCGCGGGTGCAAAACATAAGTGACGCCTACTAGATATTATATATAGATATTGTACATTCGTCAGACGCAATAATAGGCATTCCAGATCATAGATGAACATATTGGATTTTCTACGAATCTGCATTCCTTTTGAGCCTGCAAAGAAAGACGGATTACACAGTCGCGATGAATAGCCAAAACCCCACCCTAAACCCCTACAGGTACGGCAAACTACCCGCCTAGTACCCGAAGTGAAGCGGTCTCCCTCAACGACGTGAGTAGGCCACTAAGCATTTCAAAGTATCCGGTAGTTTGTGCACCCCACCTTGGGTCTATCTTAGGAGCAGAAAACAGTAAATGAAATAATACAACGGTGGCTACAACCTCAATCCGGATGTGGCCCGCAAAAGAATATTACAACAAATTATAATTTACATTTGAATGAAAGAAACACCCATCTCACATCCCCGGCTATCCATTCACGACAATCCAACAAGTCCACATTCACAAAACAGTAAAAACCATTACAGAAATGTGCAACCCCCTGCTAACCGATATACTAGCAGTTAGGGGAGGTTTATGAACACATTAAACACATCACAGATATAATCAAATTAGCCAAATATCTTAGAATTTCGATCAAGCAACACAAATGAATCTACTCCAAACAATTCTCTGTGCATATTAAACCTGAGCAGAAACAAAACATCCCAGAAAACACAACATCAACACAGAAGAATAACTGAGCAAATTTGGGTTGACTCGGAGTCAACTCGGCCACGGATCCGCGGCGGATCGCTTGGATCGGCGACGGTTCCGCGGTGGTATGGCCGATTCACAGTCCCAAATTTCTTCAAAATTCTTTAAAAACCCTGCTTGTATTTTTAAGGGTCCCTGAAAAATTTTTAGACCCCATTTTAAAATCGGCAGAAACTATGTGAAAACGTCGTATTTTCGGGTTCGTTTTGCGATCGAATTTCTAACGACTTTGCTAACATGTTAGTTATGTTTTAGCTAGTCTCTGATACCACTGTAAGTTGACGTTAGACACCCCACATGATGCGGGGAGGCGGAATAGGTAAAATAATCATTTTGTTTGAGTTAACATCGACTAACTTTACGGATCTTTATTAAACCCTAACTAACAACTATCTAGAAGTGATTAACTACTATGATAGATGATTATACTTAAAGATTCAAGTCCTTCTTGTTCTTGTAGTTCACCTCCTCGTCGGCCTCCTCGATGTGATAGAAGATCCACCCGAGAGTTCCTTCTCCAAGCTTTAACCTCTCACTTGAGATAACTTGGTGGCTATGATTGCTAATCAAACTAACCTAGAGGATATAGAGATGGATTAGGGATCTATTAGTCTTGCTAACCCTTAGATCTCAACACATGAGAGGATTAGGGTTAGGTCTTTGAAGAGAGAAAGCTCAAGGAGAGAGAATGTGTAAGTGAGAATGTATTGAAAATATAACTCATTATGTATATAATGAAGCATAACAATTATCAAATAAATAAAATAGATAATTACAACCATGCTTCATTTAATACAAATGAATGAATCATCTCATGAGTCATTAAGCAATAAATACTACATTAACTCATTTGGATGAATCACTCCATGAGTCACAAATTCAATTAATGCAAATTCCACCTAAGCTCTCCACCTCATCTTTCTTCTAGAAGCTTCTCGACTAATTACGAGAATGCCCCTCCCATCCGTGAAAACACGGAAATACTGAGACTGTATAAATCCAATAATCCAATACTAGAATCTGGCTTAAACTAAAGCCGGCTAGTAAAAACTGTCCGAATATCGTACGTGCATAAATACACGTATGTGTCCGAACCCTGTCGTAAAACCATACGACCTCTATATCGTTTCGCCTGAAGCAGGGAAACTCTTTGTGTGGGACTCAAAAGACTCGACACTACACTGGCAGTGGGTTTAACCACAGGCCGCAAGCGGTACTAGCTGTACGTAACGGTCCCCAGGTAGATGTCGATAAGAAGGCCTATGAGGAAACCCATCCAAACTCCTACTGAGCCTGATGTGACAATCTTCGTATAGTCCGGTCTGTTCGTCTAAGACTATCGCATATCGGGCCTAGGGGGCGGCAAGCGTCAGTCCCCTAAAAGCGGTATTAGTCGTGTCGGAGTGAGAAGCCCATCACACCTTGAGAAGCTACTGGAAATCCTACCAGTAAATCTCGTTTGCCCTGGCCAGGGACTTTGCGTAATGGCTCTCCAAACACAGCGCGATATCAACTCCTGATACCGGGAGAGACAAATCCTATCTAACCGCCACTGCCTCCAAGTGCTTCGGGACTGCACCCAACTGCTACCTGTTTACACGACTCATTTGAGCCATGGTAGGGTAGCAATCTAAGAACAGTGGGAACACACTCGAGACGAAGCAGCAGTGTCAAGTCTGCGAACTATGCTATACTCATGTCACCTGGGAACTGTTAACTGACGACGGGTATAATACCAACCAACAGTTCCCTGCGAGTCCTATCCGGTGTACCCGTAACCCATCGAGCACCTGTATACTATCTCCAGCACAACGTACTAATGGTTGTGGGACAGACCATTTCCCCTGCTGGGATGAGAAGCGTACACACTAGTCTACTCTGGAGTATCGATACCCTGTCTCGATAATCCTACGATTAGGAACCTGAAAAAGGATGTGCTTGTAGACTATCCAGCCCCCACTAGTGTGACTGCCATCACAACGCTGGTAGTCAACCAAGATCCTAAGGGCTCTATCAATATGTATTCGCGATATGCTAAAAGAAACATATACACATATTAAGATAGATATAAACCAAGTAACATACTACTATGTTGAGCAAGACTGTTAATACAACTGTGAATATCCCAAGCTTCCATTAAGTAATATACAAGCTAGTATGATACAATAATGGCCTCTAGGGCATATACGCTAACACAATGGAGGTAGGGGCTCGGGTTTTAGGAGTAAACTCTCGGTGGCCTGCACATCTCTGTATGATGGGAACTTATTTTATGGAGCTCTCGGATCATAGCAGATTCTACAGAGATAACACATATCGCCAATAACCGATATCAGGAAAATTCTATGTTCGTGTTTTGGGTTCTAGTCTCAAGTTTATCCAAAATTATCATCACTAATGGCTTGGGGTCACTAACTAAATCTCAATTGTATCTCTACTACTCAAATCATCCACTAAAAACATTCTAGAATTTTCCAAGGTCACTAAACTTGCTTAATCGATCTCTAAAAACGAATAGAAAGTTAAGAAATTAGATAACATGAAATAAAGTGAAAGCTTTATCTCTTGGAGCAACTGAAGAAAATTCTAAGGTGGTGCAAGTTTCTCAAAATTCAAACTTGAGCTTGCAATGGAGTGTAGGATGAGGTGGTGCATCTTTTTTGTGAAGGTGAGGTAAGATTTTGAGGTGGTTTTTGAGGTGTTTGCCAGGGTAGTGAGGTAGAGAAAGGAGGAGGAGATGAAGATGAAGGAGTTGAAGGAAGAAATGAAGGATGAGATGAAGAAATGCCTTGGTTGTAGGAGCCATACCCTCTCTCTCTCTTTCATTCTCACTCTCTCTCATGCCCAAACCTCAATGTCCCCTATGTCCTCTTTTTATTTCCTTTTTCTTTTCTCTTTCTCTTTTCATTCAAAAACCAATACATCAAATACAAAGAAGCCATGCATGAAACATGAAAGGTATCATGGTGCACTCGCCATGGTTATAAAAAAAAGATGGATTTGGCTTAATTATGATCAGTAGTGCACTAATCAGGTTTAGAATAAACTTGCATATAATTAATTGCATAATTATTTATAAAATACCCAAATCTATTAAATACCTTTATAATTAATAATTCATATTAATTTCTAAATATTTTCCAAATATTGGTATTTAATTATACCATTTTACGAAAACCCCAAATTCGCACTCGAATAGTTTTCATAAAATTTATTATTTTATTATTTAAATTCTAAAAATATTATTTTATATTTCTGAAATGTTACACTAATCCAAACTCGCCGCTGATTTGTGAGACCATGGCTCATTCTCTCTCTCCCCACACCTCCTTGTCCCCCTCCTTTTCTTTTCTCTTTTATATCTTGAAATACAAAAACAAATGTCATAAAATAAAATGTTGCATGTCATGACACTTAAATAAGGTTAATAAAATAAAATTAGATTAAATGCTTAATTAGTGAAATGCTAATCAAGTTTAACATCAACTTATTGTTAGTTATATGTATGCCCTAGAGGCCATTACTGTACATATGATGTATATTGTAGTGGATGCTAGGACGTATATAGGGAGGACTTTCTTGCTCGACATGATAGTATGCTATCTGGTTGATCTTTACCTTAACGTGTATGCTGATTGTCTCTCTGTTACATGTTGGTAAAGCCCTTAGGATCTGTACTTGACTACCTGGACTATGATGCGGATCATACTAGTGGGGACATGGTAGTCCATAAGTACATCCTTCAAAGTCCCTAGTCGTGGGTGTATCGAGATGGGGCATCGATATACCAGAGTAGACTAGCGTATACCTTCTCGACCCATACAGATGGGCGATGGATGATCCCATATCCATTGGTGTTTGACATCGGAGATCATATACGGGTGCTCAGTGGAGACTGGGTACACTGGACGGACTCGCCGAGAACTCCCAGATGGTATTATACCTCACGTCAGATGGCAGTTCTCTGGTGACACTGGTAAAGAGTAGTCTGTTGACCCGAGATCGTCATAGAGTCTTGTGTGGTTCCCACTGTGCTTTGATTTCCATCTTACCACGTCCAAGAGGGCGTGCAAAACGGTGGTTTTTGGGTACAGTCCCGAGTCACATGGAGGCAATGAGCGATAGGAGGGGATTCGTCTCTCCCGGTATAGGGAGTTGATGTTGCGCTGTGTTCGATTGGCTATAACAGGAAATCCCTGGCCAGGGTTGCTGAGATTTACTGGTAAGTGTTACCAGTAGTTTCTCGAACAGTTATAGACCTCATATCGACACGACTTATTGAGCTATTGGGGTCTGACGTTTACCACCCCTAGGCGAGATATGCGACATATCAGACGATCAGACCGTACTGTACGGTAGTGTTACTGGTCGGATTCACTGGGGTGTGAGCGGGCTTGCTCGTCGATCTTCAGATCGCTCAATACCCGGGTGGCCATTACGTTTAGCAGACCGCTTGCGGCTTGTGGGTGTTTGATATGATCATCGCCTGCTGCCGGCGTATTGACGAGTCTTTAGAGTCCTACACAAAGGTTTCCTGGCTCAAGCGAAACGAAATAGGAGCGCATATGAGATATGTGCGGGACCGAGAATAATGCGTGTATGTGATACCGTATTCCATTCTCGCGATGAATGTATCGATTAGGTTATATGCGATATACCCTAGTTATCGAATCAAAGGTTGATTCGATAAGCCGATACATAGGATACTGGTCGGTTATATGCGATATGACCGGATCGTTAAATCAAGTGTTGATTTAAAGATTTAATGTATAATTATATATTTGATATATTACTTTGCATTAACTAGTATCGGTTCACTTTAAATGGATATTCTCACTCGGGTGTGCGCATTGTATATGCGATATGATTTTGTGCACATGTTTGTATCATGTTTGATGATGCATGCTTTTTGGTTAAGTATAAAGAATTAAACCAAGGTTAAGTTGTTGATTAGGGTTTTACTTATTCATTTATCTTATTTATTTATTCATTTTGAATAAATTGGAAGATAAATGAATGGTGGCTACTTTTGTTTTTAGTTGAAGTTTCATGAAGCTTTGACTTGTTGACCTTTTGTTCTCATCCTTAACCCTAACCATTCAACCCAACCTTAGTCAATTCTCTACACTTAACTAAGGTTAAGATTATGATAAGTATTCTTTTATTTTTCTATTTTCAATTAACTTATCATATTCTTCATCTTCTTCTTCTTCTTCACTTCAAGAAAAAGCTTCACAAGCTTTAATGGCAAAGTGAGAATTAGAGTGAGAAATCCAATTCTAAAGTCTACCCACTTCCTATTTCTTCATCCTCTACCTCTTGCCAAGTAGTAGAGTGTGTTTCCTTCACAAGTTTTTAGGGCTTGGTGAAGGTGGAGCTTGATTTAGCGATGCCTCGACGTAGATCATCTTCGGCATGGACATCGACGACCTAGCTCGCTTTTTCTCCGACGAAGCCGACTCTAGAGCCCGGATTCCTTTTGGACAGCGGAGACAACTTCGTTGCGGAGCTATGGAGGTGGAGAACCGGATCTACAAAGGTTGTATTTCCGTATCTCTTAGTTAAGTGTTAACTAGTTAGCTTTTTCGCCTAGTTTTCTAGCAAACGATCCGTAGTCGGGTCTCTCGGCACCTAGATTTTTTGAAATTGGCATGTTCGATGCCTTGTGAGACCTCACTAGAGTGCCTAGGAACCCTACAGTGGTATCAGAGCCTATCTAGAGCCTTAGGCGAAGTTTAGACGGAATTTGAAACCCGATCGAACCGAAACCCTACCCGGAATATGCTCTCTGGACTTTTTCCGAAAATGCGGATTTTTGTGTATTAAAAATGCCTAAAAAAATTCAATAAATAATTATAAGAATTACTGTGCAAATTCAGGCGAATGATTCATTAAACGCAGCGCGGATCCGCGGCCTTACAGGAGGCTGAGGCGGCGGATCCGCGGCCCGTTTGTCGTTTTGTGCATCACATTCTGCACAGTAATTCTTATATATTATTTCTGGTGTTTCTGGGAATTTTTAATATTTTTTTCCAGAGTTGAATTTTCTGGGTTGATTTGAGGATTCGGTGTTTCGATCGGAGTATCAGATTTTGTCTATGTGGCTTTCCGGATAAATATTAGAATATGTTAAAAAGTTCGACCGGATATAAATACCCAATTTTTCCCCTGTTGGGAAATTTCCAAGTGTTGGATTTTTCCGTAGTTTAACGACGTTCTAAGTAGTGCAAGTAACGCGATGGACCCTCTAGAAGACAACAAACCTTAACTCGATTATGTGACCGTCTTGAACTGCCCTTTGAACCTTCGGGTTTGGGGCAGTACGGCGTGCCACATGTGAGGCGTTGGCTTAACCCTTCTACGGCTGGACCGTCGGTACTGAGGCACGAACTGAATATTGTTAGACTTATTTCATGTGTTGATCTGTATTGGGAAAACTTGGGTGTTCGAATGTTCAATCGGAAAGTTTAACATTTTCTGTTTATCCGGAACGTGATACAACAATTGGAATTCACAAAAGTTATGTGATAACTAAATGAATGTTATAAACGTAGCACTTTAGTCTCACTTGATCGGTTGCCACGGAATTTTGATGTGATCAAAAGTCCGTCGCAATCACGTAGCGTACGTGGATACTCGCCGATAAACTTAATAGACAGCCTCACTCCATAGCCCCGACCAAGTGACTGTAGGAGAACCCCGTCGCCGAAAGCATCCGTTCGGGTGCTCGCGGTAGCGGTGTTCCGCCTTGGTGCACTTCGTCGTCGGTATCGGGGGTGCGGCCGTCTACTGAAGTTTGCGACGAGTATTCGATCAGGATGTCGGGAATCTTGTTGAATCGCCCGACTTGATATTGAAAAGTGTTTTCGATTTTGAGACTAAAATGCGGGGTTTATAATTGTTAGGCATGCGATGTCTAAGTAATTCATTTGGTCAGGCATGCGATGTCTGAGGTGGTTGCGGATTCCAACTGTTGTAGTTTTACACTTTCTTTTCTGTGACCGTAAGTGTAATATGTGATATCGCCGGTTTCGTTGCTATATGTCAACGACAATTGGGATGGACATATTTACTTACGTTGATGACATGTGATGTTATGTGTTGCTGGATATGTTATATTGGATCCTCGTGTTTGAATAGCCGGGGGTTTTTTATGTGAGATGAGTGTTTTTCATTTTCATTCATGTAAAAACTTGTATGTAATATTCTTTTATTGGGGCGCTTCCAGGTTGCGGAAGTAGTCGCCTTTTGTATATTATTTACTTTTCCGCACTAGGATAGACCCAAGGAGGGGAGCATAAGTAACCGGGTTCTGGAGTCCAGTGGGAGACCAACTCGAGGAGTCGAGTCCGGGTCTCCTAACTCTAGAATTGGTAGGGTTACTTGCCGCTCTCGTAGGGGTCTAGGGGTGTGGGTTTGGCTATTCATCACGACCGTGGAATCCGTGTTTTATACTGGCTCGTATTGAAAACACGGACGTCCTAGTATATCCAATATTTCATATGTTTGTTCTGCTGCGATATCTGTGATGTGATCATGTGATGTTCTGTGATAGATACAGTATATAGTATATATGATATATTATATAGACGTTACTTATGTTTTACACCCGCGCTAGCCCTGCCCCACTCTGCCGTTAGTTACCTAACCTAACGGTGCACGAGGGGACATCGAGGCGAATGCGGATGGCATAAGTGTACGTCGTATTTATCTGTGATGTTTAGGTATTTTAATGATGGGACTTCATTAATGAGATTAATGAAATAAAAGAAACCTAAGATGTTGTAGAATCGAATTTCAAAATAAAACAGGTAGCTACAGTTTTTGCTTTGCATAGCGGTATATGTGATATATCCTGCACCTTATTCGATGAGGAAAGGACCGAGATCCCTTCACCGGGAGTGATTCCTTTAGCAATAACTGGCAGATGCTACACACTCGGTTTGTCTTTTGATAGCTTTTAAGTGTTTTTGCTTTGCACAGCGATATATATGATATATCCCGCACCTCATTCGACGAGGAAAGGACCGACGATCCCTTCACCGGGAGTGACTCCTTTAGCAAAACTAGAAAAGCCTCAAAAGCACTCCATTTTAAAAATTCATTCGATCCTACAACGATATCAAGTTCATTACGCAATAGGTTTTCAGAAAAACCTGTCGTAGCCCTCCCTCATTTCAGATAAGTACTGGTTAGTATTCGTGCTACGTTTGTTGACTATGTTAAGGCGTAGTGTGCGGTAGCTAATTAGTGCTTATCTGCATAAGCATATGATGTGATTGGATTAGGGTAGTCGTGCGACTTTGTTGACTATGTTAAGGGTCGTGCGGGTGGGTTTAATTCAATCGGGAAATGACGGGTTGAACTTGACTAGCACTTATGATTTGTTGACTATGTTAAGGTCATATAGCTGCTAGGGGCAAAATATTATCAGGAATTTCAAGTGTTGAAATTTGCAATGAGATTGCATACCTTCTATGAGATAGTTGGATCCCGATACCCGCTGCGAGTAAGAGTTACTCCTGGGAGAGTTTTATACATTACAATTAGCCGATCAAGTAGGTGTCTAGAAAGGTGTTAACGAGGTTACGCCTCTGGGAAAACGAGGTTTACATTAATTAGGTTCGTGCGAAAGCACGGGAGACCTCCCTCAAAGTACCGACACTGGCCTGGCTGAAAGATTGACGAACTTGTAGTGTGTAATTAATCCCGGCTAGTCTTTCCTTTTAGGGTTTGAAGGAAGATTTGATAAAAAGCAGTGGGAGCCATCCTGATTAGATAAAATAATAACCAATCTATTCTTGAAAGAGCGCACGCAGAGTGTTTTCTTCTCTCTCTCTCCTGGTAGCGACCATATCACGCCTTAATCAAGATAATAAAATGGATGTATTGACCGAACCCGCTTGTTATTCTGAGCTGGGGAACGTTGGTCCCGCTCCAACTTATAATTGTTATAAGACAGAGCAGGAAATTGGGGGATTACCAGAATTCCCGTGCCGCCCAAACGAAGAGAGTGCATGATGATGCATCATCTTCGGGTGTGTTCATTACAGAGAACTGTTTCTCAGTATCCTCTACGTCCTGGGTATGTGATACCAGATCAGGATCCCATGTATGTAATCTGTTACATAGGGCTACAGATAGGTAGAGAACTGAGAACGGGTGATAAGTTTCATGAGGCAGAAAACGGGGCAAGTGTTGCAGCCAAGTCTGTTGGTCACTGTCACCCTGTATTATCAATACATTGATTCTGAACGAATGTTATTAGATACCGAACCTGATATACAAAATCATATCACTCTCTTTATTAGTAAAGAAATGATAAAATTTTGTATTGTTGGATAATGTTTTGAACATTTCCTATATCAAAAGTTGATCGGTTCAGGCACGTTGTCTAAAAGCATTAATGTTCTAAATCAAACTACAGTTCTTAGTATACGGAACACACATAAGAGGAAGAGTTCAGAAATGAACGGATCCTTCTTAAGGTATTGTAGACTAGGTCAGATCAATGTGACCCGACTAGCTGAAGTTGCATGTAGATGCATATTTAAATCAGTTTGAATCTACATCTTGTGAAACTTGCCAGTCATGTCACAAAGATATAATGACACTAGCTCTGTTTATTGGAAACAGAGAAAGAGTTAGTAAACTCTTGGGATGATACATGTTGATGTATGTAAGGTCCCCTGTCTACACATGCCAGGAAAGGTTCTTTGTACTTCATTACATTCTCTGATAATCTCTCAAGATTCAGACATATGTTCCTGTTGAAACATGAGTCCGAACCTTTTGAGATATTCACAGAATATAAGTAAGAAGTAGAGAACCAATACGGGTATAAGTATTATGTCCTTTGATGAGATCAAGGAGGAGAATACTTGAGAACCAAAATCCTGGATTATTCTAAAGGAGAATGAGATTCTCTCTCAGTATTACTCCTCCGCATACACCATATCACGATGGTATATCGGGGTGGAGCAATTACACCCTATGTGATAAGGTGTGCTCTATGATGAGTAATACTGAGCTACCTATTTCCTTTTGGGAGTTATGCACTTACGAAGTTGCATACCTATTGAATTGGGTTCGAATCAAATCAGTGCCTACCGCTTCATATATGATATGGTATGGGAAGAGCCCATGTCTTAAGCCAGTTAAGATTTGGGGTTGTCCGGCCTATGTCTAAAAGCATAATCCGGACAAGCTCGAGGCAAGGTCTGTAATGTAGAACTAGAAATGTTCCAGCCATACAAACTGCAGCAGATGATTTGGTACAACCAGAGGATTCAGTAGAAACCAACGAACCTCAGCCTCTCCGCCGATCTAGTAGGGTTCCTCACCCACCTGAGAGATACTTCGGTTTCTCTATGACAGTGGGAGCGAGGATTGCATCATGAGATGATGACCCAACTAGCTTCGAGCTGGCCATCGAGAGTAAGACTCTGTAAGAATGGCTGGATGTTTAGCGATCTGAGATGGAATCCATGTACACCAACAAAGTATGGACTTTGGTTGCTATATCTGAAGGGTTAAATCCCCATCAGGAGCAAGTATATCTTGAGAAGATTACTTGGTGTAGATGGAAAAGTTGAGACTTTCAAAGCTAGACTTGTTAAAGCTTTTCGTCATCGACCAGGCGTGGATTATGATGAAACCTTTTCAAGTGACTATGCTTAAGTCCATCCAGATCCTACTTGTCACGGCTACATACCATGACTACGATATCTGGTGGTTGGGTGTCATGACTGCTTTTCTAAATGATGATTTGGAAGAAAGCGTCTATAAGTACACAGCCAGAGGGCTTCGTAAACAGTGGGAGCAGCGGAAACGTGTGCAAGATGCTTTATATAGGATAAAGCAGGTATCGCGGAGTTGGAACATCTGTTTTGATGAATTAGTCAAAGAAGTTGACATCATCAAAATGATAGATGAACCTTGTATAAACAAAAAGGTAGTAGGGAGTATGGTGGCGATCCTCGTAGAGTACGTGGATGACATACTCTTGATAGGGAAGAAGTTTCCTATGCTACGCTCGATCAATCTCCGTTTATCACAATGATTCTCCATATAGGATCATAAAGATACCTACTAACTCCTGGATTTTGGATCTATGAGATAGATCTAAATGGATGTTAGGATTCTCACTTGTCGAAATGAGATGGTATCACATGATCCTGGGGAGAATCACTGGAAGTGTTCCAGGGTGATAAAGACGACTGAATGTCAGTCGCAGGCATTGTCTTTACCCTCAGTAAAGGGACGGTATGTTGGAAGAGTTCCAAGCTAGATACCGTGACATACTAGACGATAAAGGCAGGATACATCGCTACTTAAGATGCTACCAAAGAGGCTGTTTGGATGTATATTAGTTCATGAGATGAACTATGTTCCTACCATTGTGTGACAATGGAGTTGTGGCTTATGCCAAAGAACGCCGGTCCCATCAGTGATCCAGACATATTCTAAGGCAGTATCACTTGATCATGGAGATGGTTGATCTCCAGGGTGATCGAGGTTTGGAGAGTAGACTCAGAGGACAACACAGCGGATCCACTCACAAAGGCCTGTTCCCAGAGAGAGACTTTTATGGGATGGTTGAGTATGAGATACTACAACCACTGCTACAGATGGCCCTAGTGCAAGTGGGAGATTGTTAGTTATATGTATGCCCTAGAGGCCATTACTGTACATATGATGTATATTGTAGTGGATGCTAGGACGTATATAGGGAGGACTTTCTTGCTCGACATGATAGTATGCTATCTGGTTGATCTTTACCTTAACGTGTATGCTGATTGTCTCTCTGTTACATGTTGGTAAAGCCCTTAGGATCTGTACTTGACTACCTGGACTATGATGCGGATCATACTAGTGGGGACATGGTAGTCCATAAGTACATCCTTCAAAGTCCCTAGTCGTGGGTGTATCGAGACGGGGCATCGATATACCAGAGTAGACTAGCGTATACCTTCTCGACCCATACAGATGGGCGATGGATGATCCCATATCCATTGGTGTTTGACATCGGAGATCATATACGGGTGCTCAGTGGAGACTGGGTACACTGGACGGACTCGCCGAGAACTCCCAGATGGTATTATACCTCACGTCAGATGGCAGTTCTCTGGTGACACTGGTACAGAGTAGTCTGTTGACCCGAGATCATCATAGAGTCTTGTGTGGTTCCCACTGTGCTTTGATTTCCATCTTACCACGTCCAAGAGGGCGTGCAAAACGGTGGTTTTTGGGTACAGTCCCGAGTCACATGGAGGCAATGAGCGATAGGAGGGGATTCGTCTCTCCCGGTATAGGGAGTTGATGTTGCGCTGTGTTCGATTGGCTATAACAGGAAATCCCTGGCCAGGGTTGCTGAGATTTACTGGTAAGTGTTACCAGTAGTTTCTCGAACAGTTATAGACCTCATATCGACACGACTTATTGAGCTATTGGGGTCTGACGTTTACCACCCCTAGGCGAGATATGCGACATATCAGACGATCAGACCGGACTGTACGGTAGTGTTACTGGTCGGATTCACTGGAGTGTGAGCGGGCTTGCTCGTCGATCTTCAGATCGCTCAATACCCGGGTGGCCGTTACGTTTAGCAGACCGCTTGCGGCTTGTGGGTGTTTGATATGATCATCGCCTGCTGCCGGCGTATTGACGAGTCTTTAGAGTCCTACACAGAGGTTTCCTGGCTCAAGCGAAACGAAATAGGAGCGCATATGAGATATGTGCGGGACCGAGAATAATGCGTGTATGTGATACCGTATTCCATTCTCACGATGAATGTATCGATTAGGTTATATGCGATATACCCTAGTTATCGAATCAAAGGTTGATTCGATAAGCCGATACATAGGATACTGGTCGGTTATATGCGATATGACCGGATCGTTAAATCAAGTGTTGATTTAATGATTTAATGTATAATTATATATTTGATATATTACTTTGCATTAACTAGTATCGGTTCACTTTAAATGGATATTCTCACTCGGGTGTGCGCATTGCATATGCGATATGATTTTGTGCACATGTTTGTATCATGTTTGATGATGCATGCTTTTTGGTTAAGTATAAAGAATTAAACCAAGGTTAAGTTGTTGATTAGGGTTTTACTTATTCATTTATCTTATTTATTTATTCATTTTGAATAAATTGGAAGATAAATGAATGGTGGCTACTTTTGTTTTTAGTTGAAGTTTCATGAAGCTTTGACTTGTTGACCTTTTGTTCTCATCCTTAACCCTAACCATTCAACCCAACCTTAGTCAATTCTCTACACTTAACTAAGGTTAAGATTATGATAAGTATTCTTTTATTTTTCTATTTTCAATTAACTTATCATATTCTTCATCTTCTTCTTCTTCTTCACTTCAAGAAAAAGCTTCACAAGCTTTAATGGCAAAGTGAGAATTAGAGTGAGAAATCCAATTCTAAAGTCTACCCACTTCCTATTTCTTCATCCTCTACCTCTTGCCAAGTAGTAGAATGTGTTTCCTTCACAAGTTTTTAGGGCTTGGTGAAGGTGGAGCTTGATTTAGCGATGCCTCGACGTAGATCATCTTCGGCATGGACATCGACGACCTAGCTCGCTTTTTCTCCGACGAAGCCGACTCTAGAGCCCGGATTCTTTTTGGACAGCGGAGACGACTTCGTTGCGGAGCTATGGAGGTGGAGAACCGGATCTACAAAGGTTGTATTTCCGTATCTCTTAGTTAAGTGTTAACTAGTTAGCTTTTTCGCCTAGTTTTCTAGCAAACGATCCGTAGTCGGGTCTCTCGGCACCTAGATTTTTTGAAATTGGCATGTTCTATGCCTTGTGAGACCTCACTAGAGTGCCTAGGAACCCTACACTTATGTGAAAATAATTATATATTATTTCATAAAAACCCAAATCAATCAAATGGTTACATAAATAATAATTCATTTTAAAATTCCAATTATTTTCCAAATTATATATAATGGTTCCATAAATAATAATTCATTTTAAAATTCCAATTATTTTCCAAATTATATATATATATATATATACACACACACACATATACCATTCTATTAAAACTAAATTCCATATTTTTATAATATTCATAAATTTTATTATTTTATTATTTAAATTCAAAAATATAATATTTTATATTTTCTAAAATGTTACATCCTCCACGCCGATGCCATCCCTCCTTCCCTCCTCTCCTTCCTCAACGACGCCGACCCTTGCTTCACTTTCGTCGGCGTCGGCATCGATGAGGACACAGAGAAGCTAGAGAAGCTGATGGAGGGCTACGAGATCGGGGTGAGGAACAGCGTCGACTTGCGTGGCCTGGCCAAGGAGAGGATGGGAAGAGCAGAGATGAAGCGGATGGGGGCCACCAGGCTCGCCACGGAGGTCATGGGGATGGAGGTGAGGAAGCCGAAGCGGGTGCAGATGAGCCACTGGGACCAGGAATTGCTCATGCTTGACCATATCGGCTACGCCTGCATCGACGCCTACCTCTCCTTTGAGATCGGCCTCAGGCTCATCGCTAGCGAGTTCTGATACGGGGGTAATCTTGTTGCATTATGATCTTTTTAAACATACAAGTTGTGTAGTGTAGACGATGAATCTGTTTATTATTACTTTCTTAAATCGATGTGTAGGTGATTGCAATGGGCCTCGACGTTGAGAAATCAATTCAGTCAAGGCCTACAATGCCGACTGCTGAAGGCGACGTAGCAGTGGAGGAGATCCAGACAGCGGCGGTGGTGGAAGAGGAAGAGGAAGTGACGGTGGTGGCGTTGGAGACGGTGGAGTTGAAGGTCACCGTAAATAGGGTCTCCGAAACGTCGACGGATACGGTTGTGACCGACAAAATAAAGGACAAAGCCAATAGCATATGAAAAGTTCCCAAAAAAAATAAATAAACAAAATTTAATAGTATATAGCAATTACACAAGAGTGGAAAGAATATGCACATAATAATTATATGTGGGTTTATTAATGTTTAGCTTAAAAAGAAAAGATGGGTATAACAGTTAATAAAAGTTTGATCTCATTTATGAGGGTGTGGGAATCTCCAAAATGGCTGTGGTAAAAGTGGCTCCCTTTTTTTTAAAATTTTTTTTTTAAGAACATACCTCATTCAACACAAGCACCATATCAAAAACTCACATTGTCCTAAAAAGATATTTGAAACGGAAAATTATATATAAGACCTTTAATGCTTATTAATTAACATTTTTCCTCTCAAAATTCAATTCTTTCTTATCTTTATATGTATCTCACATGTATAAATTCAAGTGTAAAAACAAGGGTAAATTGCTTAATAATAGCACAATATTTCACACTTTATGCAAGATAATACCAAATTATTTTTTCCAGCACTTAAATATCACAATGTTCTAAATTGCTGGATTTTAACATGACGGTGTTAACACCAGAGACAGAGACCAAACTACCCCTATTTATATTTAGATTTAAAGAAAAAATAAACCCCGACCCTAATTACCTAGCCCTAGCCCTAATTACCTAGCTCTAACCCAAACTCACCGCCGCCGTGCCCCATCACGGCTGCCTCCGCCACCGCATCACCACCTCCGCTTTTCCTCCATGGCCGTCTCAGCCTCCACCTCCCCTATGACCACCACCTCTCCACCCTATGGCCACCATCAACTTTCACCTCCTTCTTTTCGCCTCCCTTCGCATCCACCTCCTCCACCTTCTCCCCCTTCGATGTCGTCTCCTCTCCGTCACTTTCATGGTCACCACCTCCTTCACTTCCATGCCCATCGTTACCACCGCTCCCGCCCCGTGCCCACCATCAATCTCCATTTTGCCTTCATGGCCGCCACCTTCTTTGCCTCTTTCCTATCGCCACCATTGCTGTCGCCACCATTCTGCCCCATCGCCACCATCAATCTCTGCCTCTTTCCCATCTCCACCACCTCCTCCGTCTCTGCTCCTATAGCCACCACCTCCTCTCCATCGCTCCCACGGCCACCATCACCACTATCTCCTCTCCTTTATCACCACCTCCTCTTCACCGCTCCTCCAGCCACCATCTCCTCCCTTTTGTCGCCACCTCCTCCCCATCGCTCACATGGCCATCCCCTTCTCCACCTCCATCCTCTTCGCATCTCCACCACCTCCGTCCTTGTCTTCAACTCCGCCAGCGACGTGTCGGAATCTAACGCTCCAAGGATCTAGGCTAGAGGAAGAAGTTGGGTTAGGAGTTAGGCCAGGGTTAAAAAAAATTCTTTTCTTCTCAATTTTAAAACAGCCAAGGGCAAAGTTGTCCAAAAACGCCCATGTGCAAGTCACGTGAACAATTTTTCTAATAGCCAGTTAGCAGAAGATATCATATTGCCAACGGTGCAGAATATTGTGGCATTTAATTGCTGGAAAAAAACATTATGGTATTATTCTAAAGAAAGCGTGAAACATTATGTTATTTTTAAGCAATTTACCCTGAAAGCAATGGGCACTTGCTCGCTTAAAAAAAAGATTTGCTCCATTAGTAACTAGCATTTCAAAAAGCACCCTAAGTTATATCCAATTATTGTTTATGGGACCCGGATAATAATCAAATTATTGAATATCAAAGGTGAATCTAAGGGCTGTTTTTGAAGCTAGTGTCAATTAAAAAAGATTAAAATATCAGAGCTGCCACAATATACAAATTCCTGCCAGTCGCACCCACCACTCACGTGACAATGCCCGCGGGGCCCAGCTGTCCCTTTCATGGCCTTGAGATCCGAAGATAATGCGCTTCTTCTGGGCCCCACTCAGATCCAACGGCAACTAACAACCACATCAAATCACACCATACATATCCTTGGCGACTTCTCCAACAGTACCTAGACTTCTCCAACAGCACCTAGAATTAAAAAATTTTGCATTTTACCACAAAGGCGCGCTCTACTTTTGAAATTAAAACTTCAGGTTTCTATTTCTCAAAGGATTTCACATTGTTGAATATTGCATTTAGAAAAAGACAGAATGAAGCGTCATATTTGAATATTGCTTGCTTTTTGTTGAAGCTTACCGATATCTGATTTTGTCGTGCTTACACAAACATAATTGTGTTATTTTAGAGTATTATGGTGCATAGCGGCAACATATTAACTCAACTCTGATTGTGTCAATTATTCCATTTTCCATCAAATATTTTTTTCTCTATCCATCATGAATCACATGTAAACTGAACATCCCAATAATTTCCGTGAAAATAAAACAAAATCAAAACACATGATTAATTTGCTACACGAGCTGGTCAACAATAATAAAAGCTTGTCTAAATTTTTTTTTATTTTGAAAACTTCTGGAATAACACGGAATAAGTATTCGAGAGCATACTTTGCAATTTGAATCAGCAAATCATGTGTTTATTTCCATGCATTTTGTTCATGGTTTTTTTATTAATAAAAAAAGTCCCCTGATCAAATTAATAAATTATTTTGAGAAAATAATTGTGCATTTGCCTCGTATACATATTCCTGCCTACACTCGTCCCTTGCCAATTGATATAAGAAAATATAAAGGTGGCAAAAAAAAGGAATTTTCCACATACAAATTTTCACATGTTCAAACTGTAAATGACAATCAATTCAAAGTTTTACAAGCAAGTAGAAAATTAAAAAATTAAAAAAATTAAGGGACACCCAACGCCCTGGTTAAAAGCGGACTTTTGCTCCACAACTCTCTCTCTCTCTCTCACCCAATGGAACCAAACTCCTCTTCTACATGGTCACATAATTCCCAAATAATTCGTGCATTTTTTATCGGCTGATTTAATCGCTGTTGGCGAATAATTCGAATAATTCGAATGATTCGCGAATTATTCACGTTTTACATGCAAGTAGAAAATAAAAAAATAATAAAAAAATAAAAAATTAAGGGACATCCAACTCCCTGGTTAAAAGCGATCCTTTGCTTCACAACTCTCTCTCTCCCCCCCCCAAATGGAGCCAAACTCTTCTTCTACATAGTCATATAATTACCAAATAATTCGTGCATTTTTTATCGGCTGATTTAATCGCCGTTGGCGAATACTTTGAATAATTCGTGAATTATTCACGAATAATTCGTAAAATTAGCAAATCATTCACAAAATCAGTGAATAATTCGTAACATCAAAACCGAGCGCCTCATATATTAATTTCGAGAAAGAAATCCTTTCTGAACATTTCCGGAATACTTGTCAAATCTTTCTCGAATACTGCCGGTTTTTTACGAATAGTTCTCCAATTCCAGCAATTTTTGTCATCTAGCGAGTAAAATTTTCCTCCGCTCCCTGGAATTTAAGGATATTTGCGTTCAGTCCCAAATTATCCTCCTCCCCCTGAAATTTACGGATATTTGCATTCCGTCCATGCGCTTGCGCAGTGCCTTCTTCAAGTGTATTTGTGTGTACGGCAGCCACAGATCGGACAAATTTTTGTTGGTTTGTGATGGAAAATTAAATTCAGCTCCTTTCATTTTAATGAAATTTGCATTTCGCTCTTTTCTCTTGATTCTTTTGGGCTGGAAAAATAAGCTCTTGCCTTTGATTTTTTACAAAATATGCATCGCCTCCTTCCTCTTATATTTATATACAACATTTATTTATATTCAGATTTCCCATGAGAAATATTAGTTTCCCATCTCTATCTTTATCACGATGCAAATGTATATGGATATTCCAAATGTTATCCGTATTTGCATCCAAACTTTATCAAATATGGATATAATTTTCAAGTTCGATATCTACTCGTATCTCTGCTCATGTCCGTCAACGATAACCAAATACGAATATTGTATCCGTAACCAACTTTTTCGAATACAGATACTATTTTTATTATCCGTATCCATATTGATATGGATATTGTTACATCTATATCTGATAAGTGGATCCCTTTACATCCTTGTTCTCTATCCAAATATCTTAAAATTAATGATAACTGCATATAATTTATTGTTAATTACTTTGGAGAATAAAAAGTGAAAAAGTCACATGACTGTTTTCCTATAAATTTTTTTATTTAACAAAGAAATTCGCATTATATATGATTTATTCACATGGCATTGCATGGAATTATTCAGATTGTATATCATATAGCATCAACACCGCTGGTAAAGCTTGACATATAATTTTGAGCTGCTACCCTGCGCATAGCGCGGGGTCCCTGCCAGTCTCTCTATAAAACAAAAGGAAGAGAGCTCTCTCTCGCTCTCTCTCGCTCCCCATTAATGGAGACCCATCAAAAGCCAAAGCTCTCTCGCACCCCTTCGTCTCTCCTTCGCTCCCCAACCCTGCGCTCCTCAACGCACAGCCTCTCCTCTCTCGACCTACCTCGCCCAATCCCATCAAAGTCCAAAAAGTCCCAAAAATTCACCAACAGCAAACCCCGCCCCTCATCCTCCTCCTTCTTCCTCCTCTTCCTCATCATCTTCACCCTCGTCATCCTCTTCTTCCTCAGCTTCCGCCCATCCGTCACCCACCTCTTCCTCTTCTCATTCTCCATCGCCTTCCTCTCCCTCCTCATCAAAAAGACCCGACCTTTCCTTTCAAATCAAAAACTGAATCGGACCCAATCGGTGGAATGGTTCGTTGGGTCCGACAACGAGAGGGTTTCAAGAAATGGGTCGTCGTCAAAATCGAGACTTGTCAAGGAAGGGGTCGAGTTCTACAGCAATGGGGATTTCTACGAGGGGGAGTTCCACAAGGGGAGCTGCAACGGGAGCGGGGTCTGCAACTTCTTCGCTGCCAAGGGGAGATATGAAGGGGATTGGGTCGATGGGAAGTATGATGGGTATGGGATCGAGAGCTGGGCGAAAGGGAGCAGGTACAGGGGCCAGTATAGTAATGGGTTGAGGCATGGGGTTGGGGTCTATAGGTTCTTCAATGGGGACAGCTATGCTGGTGAATGGGTCTGTGGGCAGAGCCATGGGACTGGGGTTCAGAGCTGTGCTGATGGGAGCTGCTATGTTGGGGAGTTTAAAGCTGGGGTCAAGCATGGCCTTGGCTACTACCATTTTAGGTAAATTTCTTTTTTGATATGTTTGATCGAAAATTCATTCCTTTATCATTTGATAGAATGGGGCTGAGAATGGTTGTCTCTGATCATGATTCATTCGATAGGTATTTGGTGTAAATTACTTGGAAATTTCCCGGTTACTAAACTTTGATTATTTTTCCAAGCATCATGCTAGTAAGATCTTTGCTTTGAAGATTGAATTTTGATTATTATTATGACTGGATACAATTTTGATTGTTCGCTTCAATAGAAAAGGTTAAAACTTCTGTGGTTTAATGGCAATTATCGTACAGTGGATTTGAACATAGGATTCTATCCTGATTGCATAGGACATTTACTGTTTTTGTCATGTAATTTTGATGTGCGCCTGCTAATGATTTTTAATAAACTTCATGCTAATGAAATTTTGTTAATTTTAAACAAGTTTGATGATCTCTAGTGCTTAGGCTTGGTGCATACAGTCAATAAATGCATCTTATATGTCTTAAGCTTCACTTGTGATTTTAGCTGCTGGAGTGATATTTGAGGAACTTGGAAATTGGCTCCTCTGATTGAGTTGAGGCTATGCAAATGCTAGACATTACAGTTTGCATGTCATGTGAGATTTTTTAATCACTGTATTAGTCGTTTCATAACTGGTTGCCATATTTACTTTCAGGGCTTTCATCTCCAAAAAAAATATAAATTTGGATTTCTCAAGTATACCTTAGTGTTGTACCAATAGTTTTGAATTATTTAGAAGTTCTTTATAACAGTGTTTGTATTCCGCTGCCTATCCTTACAAACATTTTGATCAAAGAACCCGTAAAGTCTATCACCATAGAAGTTCACTTAACTTTTTAAGAACGAGATTAGTCTCATTCGAAGAAAGGTTAGGTACCTATATATTGTAATTCTTTTTCCTAACGAAAAATGGTCTAATATGGGCTGTTTCTACTTTTCAAAACATTATGTTCCAAAAACAACTTCGAGAATTACAGCCTAGCAATCAGATAGAAATTCCAACCATTCAAGCCTAAGATGGGTGGAAAGTCGAGAATTTTCACCGAGCTATCAGAGTACTACTCGTTTCGTATTTTTGCCATTTCCGTTCTGTCGTTTATATGCATTGTCTAAATTATGACTCTACACATTTTATGACAATTAGCATGTTTATATCTAAGTTTAGTTTAATAAGAAAGATTATCTCCCTTTTGTTTTTCTAGAAATGGAGATAGGTATTCTGGTGAGTATTTTGGGGATAAAATTCATGGTTTTGGAGTGTACCACTTTGCCAACGGCCATTGCTATGAGGGCTCATGGCACGAAGGCCGAAGGCAAGGTTTCGGGGCTTACACTTTCCGTAACGGTGAAAAAAGATCGGGAGAGTGGGATTGTGGAGTTTTGAAGCACTCGTTGCCCACATCGGACAACTCCATCCAACGAGCAGTTCAGGTACATGTCTACTTTGTTTCTCTTAAGGTTTGTTTTTTTCTTCAAGGATTAAAGCCCTAATAAGAAATTAGGTTTGTGTCCGAATTTCTGTTATGCTGTTTGTTTGAATAAAAACATGGCTGCTGGAATTGCAATTCTTGCTTCATCAATTCCTATTCTATTGTTTGTTTGCATGGAATCATCTATATGCTGGAACTGCAATTCTTGATTCAATTTTTTTCTTTCTTTTTTCGGAAGGCATAGGAGAAGTAATTGGAAAAACGTCTCACACTTAGCTTACTCCTATCGGCTAATCAACTCCTTTTTCACCCACATAATACATTACCAAGTTCTAACATCTTCTTTTATCATTTACGTTTCCATTTTTGTCAATCTAGGCTGCAAGAAAAGCTGCAGAGAATGCAGTTCAAGCCCCTCGAGTCGACGAGCAAGTGAACAAAGCAGTCGCCGCTGCAAACAGAGCAGCCACCGCTGCCCGAGTTGCTGCGATCAAAGCCGTCCAGAACCGAATGGACGGGAAATTTTGCCATACTGATGTTTAAATCTGCAAATCATTTTTCCTCGTAAAATTGTACATTTTTGGCTACTTTATAGTTTTCGAGTCATCCGAAGAGTTTGTTGACCAGAAAGAAATGCAAATACCTTCTAGGTCTGAGAGAGGTTTTTTTAATGTATCAAAGAGCCCTCCCATGATTGTAATTGTACATATATATTAATCTATTCATGAGCTAATATTTTTATATGAAGGTTTCAAAATGCTTGAGCTCTTTGTTCTCTTTTCCTTTTCCTTTTGTGCAAAAATCTTGGCTTATGTTCTTGCTATTTATTGAACTTTACCCTTTATTAAAAGATATCCCGAGATCATATACCTGAAGATCTTTTATCCTGAGAAAGTACTGTGTTGTATATCTCATGAGTCTAATGGTTCAGAGTGCCATTACATCTTTGTGGGGAAAAACTCATCAAGAAAGAAAGCAACAACTTGGAAGTGGAGTTTCTTTCCTTTCATAAACCATGTCATGATTCACTTTTGCTTTTAGCAAGAATGACTTGTGCATGAATAGTTTTTTTTCTTCTGCTATACAAGAGAATTTTTTTTCTTTTTAAGAAGGAAAATGTTGGTACACAAGCGTCTAGTCGGGAATGCTTGCAATAGCTGGAAAATTTCAATTGGAGCAAACTGGAAAACGAATGGTAATATAGTGACAATATGGTAGGAAATCTTAAATTCCTTAAGGATGGTAATTAATTATCCGTTATATTTCGAACTGGAAAGAGCTTGTTCAGATTACTAGAAGTATTTGGATTGATGTAATAACATCCTTTTTGAGCTATCCAACCAGCATGTCGCCTATTTATCTTTTGTTTTGGAAGTAATAAAGAAAAGACGGATGAACAAGAATCAATTTTTCTATAGTTTTTCTATAGCCCTTGTTCTTTTTCAAGCCAAAGCTATACTTCATAATGTTTTCTTTGTGTAACAGAAAAAAAAACTCTTTTGCGCTTCGCCTTTTGAAAAAGTTTGTTTTCGCAGTATCATCCTTTTTCATCATGTATGTTTTCATATTTCACCAAATCTCATGTCTTTTCCTCCCCCCTCATCTTTGTTTTTTGAGCAGCTTCAAAAATGGAGGAAGAAAACATAATGAATGGAGCCCATGTGCTGCCCATGGGTTCTTTTAGCCTTGATAAAAAAAAAAAATTTGGGTGATAACTACACATGAGGGAACAGTAATTTTTCCCTCGTTTGTTTAGTTTACTAGTACTATTCCATTGGTCCACCTGTTGCGCCACGGCAGCGCCCCGGCCTCGTACTCGAGGCCAAATTGCGGAATCAAAATTTTTCCTTACTCGGAAACCGGCGCCACCGCGGACAAAGAAAACCCGGATCGTTTACCATTAACCTACGCTAGCTAACAAGAGATGGGGTGAGAAGTATACCGAGTGATCCGAGTCCTCCGGTCTTCTCTTCATCATCCCGATCTCCCGCGGAAAGTCTTTGCTCCACATCGTCGCCTCCTCGCCGGAAAGGGCACCACATCGCCTTCGTCTTTTACGGGCTCCCGCCTCAATACCGAGGCAACTCGAGCATAAAGCCGGCAACTCGACATGCTCAAGATTTGCTGTAGGAAGTAGTGTAGAAACTTTGTCTCTTGGAGTTTATGTAGTTGCCATTGATGGATGGAGGAAGAGGTAAAGAAAATTGGTGCTTTCAATTTTCTAGCAAGAAGAAGATGAAATCAACTCTCTCATTCTTTTTCTTTCTCTCTTTCTTTTTCTTCTACTCTCTTTTTTTCATAACCATGAAAGACTTTTTTCTTCAAGTGAGAAGAAGATGGAGGAGGAATGAATATCATAACATCAACATGAAGGGAGGTGAGTGTAGGAGCAAGGAAGTGGTGACCTTATCCAAACCTCATCTTAACAATCTCACATCAACATGAAATCAATCCTAATCCTATCTCATCAACAAAAAGCAAATGATAAAGATGGATAAGAAAGGTATCAAAAAGATGCTTTCATAATAAAACATCTTACAAATAAAACCTCCACCAAAAGTTATTTGCAAAACTGCAAACAACCCCCTCCATCGGAAAAGTCCGGCCGGGAAAGAACAAAGGAAAACCGGCCGGGACGGAATGCAAACTGGCAACTCCAGAAAACTGGTCCCGTAATAAATTACAGGAAAACCCCAATACTGTGCATACACACCCGCATCTGTATTCCGACCGGATACAAATGCAATGAGACAAAATCTACACTGTACTAAACTAGGACCGGCTTAAGCCAAAGCCGGCTAGTAAAAACCGTTCGATCCTGATCCGTGCAATACCGCATGTATCAGATCAAACCTTGCCATATAACTATACGGCCACTAGTACAAAACTGTCCGATCCTGATCCGTGCAATACCGCACGTATCTGATTGGACCCTGCCATATCTCCATACGGCCTCTACAGCGTTTCGCCCGAAAACTGAGTAACTGAAAGTGTGGTGGACTCTAAAGACTCGTCAATACTATGGCTGTGGATTTGACCACTAGCACGTCAGAGGTATAAGCCAATACGTGACGGGCCACCAGCCATTGACCAAAAGGGACGTCGATGAGGAAGCTCACCCCGACACCCTACTGAGCCTGTCAGTGACAATATCCGTACAGTCCGGTCCGTTCGTCTATGAGTATCGCATGGCGGGCCTAGGGGGTTGGTGAAAGTCAGACCCCCAAAAGCGGTACAAGTCGTGTCGGAGCGTAGCCCAGAACGCCCTGAGATACTACTGGAATACCTACCAGTAAATCTCCTGCCTCGGCCGAGGGCTTTGCGTAATGGCTCTCCTAGACACAGCGCGACCTCACCCCCAATACCGGGAGAGACGAACCCCTGCAGATCCGCTCACTGCCTCCATGTGGCTCGGGACTGTACCCAACTAAAACCTGTTTGCACGACTCCTTTGAGCCGTGGTAGGGTAGTAATCAAAGCACAGTGGGAACTCACACGAGACAAATGACGATCTCAGGTCGATGAACTAACCTGTACACATGTCACCAGGGAACTGCTATCTGACATCTGGTATAAGACCAACTAGCAGGTTCCCGGCGAGTCCTGTCCGGTGTACTCATAACCCAATGAGCACCTGTATACATCTTAGGTGAACCAACTGACACCAGTGGCTTGTGAGACCGGCCACCGCCCCTCGTCGGGGTCTCGACTGTATACACTAGTCTACTAACGGAGTATCGATGCCCTGTCTCGAAACTCCTACGACTAGGGACCTTTTAAGGATGTGCTTATAGACCACCAGCTCCCACGTATATGATCGCCATCATACTGCTGGTAGTCAAGCAAGAATCCTAGGGGCTCTATCAACGTGTAATAGCGACATGTCAGGTCACCTAAAGCAGTACACGATGATAAAGATAAACCAGATAGCATACTATCATCTCGAGTAAGACTGTCCTACCGGGATAGGTCCTCCCTCAATCATTGCAATCACGTGCCTGTGATCCAATAATTGACTCTGAGGGCACTAACTCCAACAATCTCCCACTTGCACTCAAGGCTAATTATTGCGATGTCGCATACTCACAGCCCGTGTGATACCGAACACCCAACTCCTCTACTAGTCAGTCTCACAAAACCGGTTTGCGAAACTATTGCGTTCGAGGAATAGCCTCAGTGAGTGGATCCGCAGTGATGTTTCTTTCTGTGTCTCTCTATATCTCATGTTCGCGGAGAAAACCATCTCCCGAAATGAGCAATACCTGTCTTAGAATATCTGGATGTCTGATGGGACCTACCTCATAAATGAACTCCAAATCCAAACTTCTTAGACTGTATCAACAACTGAACTTAATCAGTATCCTGCGCCATGCCTCCCTCAGTATTGCCTTGGACCACCTGTCCAAAATACTGCCCCTCGTCAGAAGGAAAATCTATAACTCTGACAACCTGCTTGTGTTAGTTATATGTATGCCCTAGAGGCCATTACTGTACATAGGATGTATATTGTAGTGGATGCTGGGACATATATAGGGAGGACTTTCTTGCTCGACATGATAGTATGCTATCTGGTTACCCTTTACCTTAACGTGTATGCTGATTGTCTCTCTGTTACATGTTGGTAAAGCCCTTAGGACCTGTACTTGACTACCTGGACTATGATGCGGATCATACTAGTGGGGACATGGTAGTCTATAAGTACATCCTTCAAAGTCCCTAGTCGAGGGTGTATCGAGACGGGGCATCGATATACCAGAGTAGACTAGCGTGTACCTTCTCGACCCATACAGATGGGCGATGGATGATCCCATATCCATCGGTGTTTGACATCAGAGGAGATATACGGGTGCTCAGTAGAGACTGGGTACACTGGACGGACTCGCCGAGAACTCCCAGATGGTATTATACCTCACGTCAGATGGCAGTTCTCTGGAGACACTGGTACAGAGTAGTCTGTTGACCCGAGATCGTCATAGAGTCTTGTGTGGTTCCCACTGTGCTTTGATTTCCATCTTACCACGTCCAAGAGGGCGTGCAAAACGGTGGTTTTTGGGTACAGTCCCGAGTCACATGGAGGCAATGAGCGATAGGAGGGGAGTCGTCTCTCCCGGTATATGGGGGTTGATGTTGCGCTGTGTTCGATTGGCTATAACAGGAAATCCCTGGCCAGGGTTGCAGAGATTTACTGGTAAGTGTTACCAGTAGTTTCTCGAACAGTTATAGACCTCATATCGACACGACTTATTGAGCTATTGGGGTCTGACGTATACCACCCCTAGGCGAGATATGCGACATATCAGACGATCAGACCGGACTGTACGGTAGTGTTACTGGTCGGATTCACTGGAGTGTGAGCGGGCTTGCTCGTCGATCTTCAGATCGCTCAATACCCGGGTGGCCGTTACGTTTAGCAGACCGCTTGCGGCTTGTGGATGTTTGATATGATCATCATCCGCTGCCGGCGTATTGACGAGTCTTTAGAGTCCTACACAGAGGTTTCCTGGTTCAAGCGAAACGAAATAGGAGCGCATATGAGATATGTGCGGGACCGAGAATAATACTGTATGCGATACTGTATTCTATTCTCGCGATAAATATATCGAATGGTTGTATGCGATATAACCTAGTTATCGATTCAAGTGTTGATTCGATAAGCCGATATATTAGATACCAGTCGGTTATGTGCGCATGACCGGATCATTGAATCAAGTGTTGATTTAATGATTTAATGTATAATTATATATTTGATATATTACTTTGCATTAACTAGTATCGGTTCACTTTAGACGGATTTTCTCACTCGGATGTGCGCATTGTATATGCGATATACTTTTGTGCACTTGCTTGTATCATGTTTGATGATACATGTTATGCTAGGGTTCAAGTGTAAAGATTAAACCTTGGTTAATGAAATAGTTTAGGGTTTCCTATTTGTTATTCATTTATCTATTTATTTATCCTTTTTATTTTTGATAAATGAATAAATGAAAATGAGAAAAGAATGGTGGCTTCTTTTGTTCTTTAGTTGAAGCTTCATGAAGCTTTGTTCAAGTCAACCATACTTATCTCATCCTTAACCCTAACCATTCCCACTAACCATGATTCATTCTCTACACTTAACTCTAGTTAATATTATGATAAGAATTCATTTTCTTTTCATTTTCTATTAACTTATCATAATATCTTTCTTCTTCTTCTTCATTCTTCAAGTGAAGAAGCTTGAAGTCCATCAATGGTGATTGATGCATATGAGTGAGAAATCCAATTCTAAAGTCTACCCACTTCCTATTTCTTCATCCTCTACCTCTTGCCAAGTAGTAGAGTGTGTTTCCTTCACAAGTTTTTAGGATTTGGTGAAGGTGGAGCTTGATTCATCGATGCCTCGACGTAGATCATCTTCGGCATGGACATCGACGACCTAGCTTGCCCATTCTCCGACGAAGCCGATCTTAGAGCCCAGATTTGATTTGGACAGCGGAGACGACCCCGTTGCGGAGCCGTGGAGGTGGAGGACCGGATCTACAAAGGTTGTATTTCCGTATTCTCAGTAGTTAATTGTTAACTAGTTCTTGTTCGCCTAGACATCTAGTTATCGATCCGTACTTTAGGGTTTGTAGGCACCATATTTTTTGAAATTGCCATGGTTGATGGCTTGGGAGAACTCACTAGAGTGCCTAGGAACCCTGCAGTGGTATCAGAGCCTAGCTAGAGCCTTAGGCGAAGTCCAGACGGAAATTGAAGTCCGATCGAACCGAAACCTCACCCGGGAAATTGCTCTCTGTACAATTTTTAAAATCTGGTATTTTTCCACATTAAAAATGTTCAGAAAAATCAGCAGGTTAATATATGATATACACTGAAATTCGTGCCCATAATTCCTTCATGTTGCCGCGCTTCCGCGGCACGAGCTAGCCTCGTGCGGCGGTTGCGCGGCGGTACGGCATGTTCATTTAATAATATTTTCACAGTATCTCATAATTATCTGTGCTGATGTTTCTGGGAATTTTTAATATTTTTTCCAGAGTTGAATTTTTCTGAGTTGTTTTGGGGATTCGGTGTTTCGATCGGGGTATCAAATTTTGTCTGTGTGGCTTTTCGGATAAATTTTAGAATATGTTAAAAAGTTCGACCGGATACAAATACCCAACATTTCCCCTGTCGGGAAATTTCCAAGCGTTGGATTTTTCCGTAGTTTGACGACGTTCTAAGTAGTGCAAGTAACGCGATGGTCCCTCTAGAAGACACAAACCTTAACTCGATTATGTGACCGTCTTGAACTGCCCTTTGAACCTTCGGGTTTGGGGCAGTACGGCGTGCCACATGTGAGGCGTTGGCTTGACCCTTCTACGGCTGGATCGTTGGTACTGAGGCACGAACGGAATGTTGTTAGACTTGTTTCATGTGTTGATCTGTTTCGGGAAAACTTGGGTGTTCGATTGTTCGATCGGAAAGTTTAACATTTTCTGTTTATCTGGAATGGGATACAATAATTGGAATTTACAAATAGTTATGTGATAACTGAATGAATGTTATAAACGTAGCAGTTTAGTCTCACTTGATCGGTTGCCACGGAATTTTGATGTGATCAAAAGTCCGTCGCAATCACGTAGCGTACGCGGATACTCGCCGGGTAAACTTAATAGACAGCCTTACCCCATTGCCCCGACCAAGTGACTGTAGGAGAACCCCGTCGCCGAAAGCATCCCTCCGGGTGCTCGCGGTAGCGGTGTTCCGCCTTGGTGCACTTCGTCGACGGTATCGGGGGTGCGGCCGTCTACTGAAGTTTGCGACGAGTATTCGATCAGGATGTCGGGAATCCTGTTGAATTGCCCGACTTGATATTGAAAAGTGTTTTCGATTTTGAGACTAAAATGCGGGGTTTATAATTGTTAGGCATGTGATGTCTAAGGAATTCATTCGGTCAGGCATGCGATGTCTGAGGTGGTTGCGGATTCCAACTGTTGTAGTTTTACACTTTCTTTTCTGTGACCGTAAGTGTAATATGTGATATCGCCGGTTTCGTTGCTATATGTCAACGACAATTGGGATGCGCACATTTACTTACGTTGATGATATGTGATGTTATGTGTTGCTGGATATGTTATATTGGATCGTCGTGATTGAATAGCCGGGGTTTTTTTATGTGAGATGAGTGTTTTTCATTTTCATTCATGTAAAAACTTGTATGTAATATTCTTTTATTGGGGCGCTTCCAGGTTGCGGGAGTTGTCACCTGTTGTATATTATTTACTTTTCCGCACTAGGATAGACCCAAGGAGGAGGGCACAAGTAACCGGGTTCTGGAGTCCAGTGGGAGACCAACTCGAGGAGTCGGGTCCGGGCCTCCTAACTCCAGAATTGGTAGGGTTGCTTGCCGCTCTCGTAGGGGTCTAGGGGTGTGGGTTTGGCTATTCATCACGACCGTGGAATCCGTGTTTTATACTGGCTCGTATTGAAAACACGGACGTCCTAGTATATCCAATATTTCATATGATTCTTCTGCTGCGATATCTGTGATGAGATCATGTGATGTTTCTGTGATGGATATAGTATATAGTATATATGATATATTATATAGACGTTACTTATGTTTTACACCCGCGCTAGCCCTGCCCTGCTCTGCCGTTAGTTACCTAACCTAACGGTGCACGAGGGGACATCGAGGCGAATGCGGATGGCATAAGTGTACGTCATATCTATCTGTGATGTTTAGGTACTTAAATGATGGGACTTCATTAATGTGATTAATGAAATAAAAGAAACCTAAGATGTTGTAGAATCGAATTTCAAAATAAAACAGGTAGCTACAGTTTTTGCTTTGCACAGCGGTATATGTGATATATCCTGCACCTCATTCGACGAGGAAAGGACCGAGATCCCTTCACCGGGAGTGACTCCTTTAGCAATAACTGGCAGATGCTACACACTCGGTTTGTCCTTTGATTGCTTTTAAGTGTTTTTGCTTTGCACAGTGATATATATGATATATCCCGCACCTCATTCGACGAGGAAAGGACCGACGATCCCTTCACCGGGAGTGACTCCTTTAGCAAAACTAGAAAAGCCTCAAAAGCACTCCATTTTAAAATTCATTCGATCCTACAACGATATCAAGTTCATTACGCAATAGGTTTTCAGAAAAACCTGTCGTAGCCCTCCGTCATTTCAGATAAGTATTAGTTAGTATTCGTGCTGCGGTTGTTTGGCATGCGTCAAGGCGTAGTGTACGGTAGCTAACTAGTGCTTATCTGCCAGCATATGATGCGATTGGATTAGGGTATTCGTACGGCGTTGTTTGGCATGCGTCAAGGGTCGTGTGGGTGGGTTTAATTCAATCAAGAAATGTACGGGTTGAACTTGACTAGCAGACTATGGGTTGTTTGGCATGCGTCAAGGTCATAGCGAGCTAGGGGCAAAATATTATCGGGAATTTCAAGTGTTGAAATTTGCAATGAGATTGCATACCTTCTATGAGATAGTTGGATCCCGATACCCGCTGCGAGTAAGAGTTACTCCTGGGAGAGTTTTATACATTACAATTAGCCGATCAAGTAGGTGTCTAGAAAGGTGTCAACGGGGTTACGCCTCTGGGAAAACGAGGTTTACATTAATTAGGTTCGTGCGAAAGCACGGGGGACCTCCCTCAAAGTACCGACACTGGCCTGGCTGAAAGATTGGCGAACTTGTAGTGTGTAATTAATCCCGGCTAGTCTTTCCTTTTAGGGTTTGAAGGAAGATTTGATAAAAAGCAGTGGGAGCCATCCTGATTAGATAAAATAAAAACCAATCTATTCTTGATAGAGCGCACGCTGAGTGTTTTCTTCTCTCTCTCTCCAGGTAGCGACCATATCACGCCTTAATCAAGATAATAATACGGATTGTTGACCGAACCCGCTTGTTATACTGAGCTGGGGAACGTTGGTCCCGCTCCAACTTATAAATATTATAAGACAGAGCAGGAAATTGGGGAATACCAGATTTTCTATGCCGCCCAAACGAAGAGAGTGCATGTTGATGCATCATCTTCGGGTGTGTTCATTATACAGAACTGTTTCTCAGTATTCTTTACGTCCTGGGTATGTGATACCAGATCAGGATCCCAGATATGTAATCTGTTACATAGGGCTACAGAAAGGTAGAAAAACTGAGAACGGGTGATAAGTTTCATGAGACAGAAAACGGGGCAAGTGTTGCAGCCAAGTCTGTTGGTCACTGTCACCCTGTATTACAATACATTGATTCTGAACGAATGATATTAGATACCGAACCTGATATACAAAATCATATCTCTCTCTTTATTAGTAAAGAAAGGATATAATTTTGTATAGTTGGATAATGTTTTGAACATTTCCTATATCAAAAGTTGATCGGTTCAGGCACGTTATCTAAAAGCATTAATGTTCTAAATCAAACTACAGTTCTTAATATACGGAACACACACAAGAGGAAGAGTTCAGAAATGAACGAATCCTTCTTGAGGTATTGTAGACTAGGTCAGATCAATGCGACCCGACTGGCTAGAGTTACATATAGATGTATTTTTAAATCAGTTTGAATTTACATCTTGTGAAACTCGCCAGTCATGTCACAAAGATAAGATGACCATAGCTCTGTTTATTGGAAACAGAGAAAGAGTTAGTAAACTCTTGGGATGATACATGTTGATGTATGCAGGTCCCCTGTCTACACATGCCAGGACTGGTTCTTTATACTTCATTACATTCTCTGATAATCTCTCAAGATTCAGACATACGTTCCTGTTGAAACATAAGTCCGAACCTTTTGAGATATTCACAGAATATAAGTTAGAAGTAGAGAACCAAAATACGGGTAAAAGTATTATGTCCTTTGATGTGATCAAGGAGGAGAATACTTGAGCACGGAATTCCTGGATTATTCTAAAGGAGAATAAGTTTCTCTCTCAGCATTACTCCTCCGTATACACCATAGCACGATGGTATATTGGGGCGGAGCAATCACACCCTATATGATAAGGTGTGCTCTATGATGAGTACTACTGAGTTACCTGTTTCCTTTTGGGTGTTATGCACTTGAGAAGTTGCATACCTATTGAATAGGGTTCCAATCAAATCAGTTGCCTACCGCTTCATATGTGATATGGAATGGGAAGTACCCATGTCTTAAGTTAGTTAAGATTTGGGGTTGTCCGGCCTATGTCTAAAAGCAAAATCCGGACAAACTCGAGGCAAGGTTAGTTATGTAGAACTGGAAAGGTTCCAGCTATACAAACAACAGAAGATGATTTGGTAGAACCAAAGGATTCAGTAGATACCAACGAACCTCAGCCTCTCCGCCGATCTAGTAGGGTTCCTCACCCACCTGAGAGATACTTCGGTTTCTCTATGACAGTGGGAGCGAGGATTGCATCATGAGATGATGACCCAACTAGCTTCGAGCTGGCCATCAGGAGTGAGACTCTGTAAGAATGGCTGGATGTTTATCGATCTGAGATGGAATCCTTATACACCAACAAAGTATGGACTTTGGTTGCTATATCTGAAGGGTTAAATCCCCATCAGGAGCAAGTATATCTTGAGAAGATTACTTGGTGTAGATGGAAAAGTTGAGACTTTCAAAGCTAGACTTGTTAAAGCTTTTCATCATTGACCAGGCGTGGATCATGATGAAACCTTTTCAAGTGGCTATGCTTAAGTCCATCCAGATCCTACTTGCCACGGCTACATACCATCACTACGATATCTGGTGGTTGGGTGTCATGACTGCTTTTCTAAATGATGTTTTAGAAGAATGCGTCTATAAGTACACAGCCAGAGGGCTTCGTAGACAGTGGGAGCAGCGGAAACGTGTGCAAGATGTTTTATATGATAAAGCAGGCATCGCGGAGTTGGAACATCTGTTTTGATGGATTGGTCAAAGAAGTTGACATCATCAAAATGGTAGATGAACCTTGTATAAACAAAAAGGTAGTAGGGAGTATGGTGATGATCCTCGTAGAGTACATGGATGACATACTCTTGATAGGGAAGGAGTTTCCTATGCTACGCTCGATCAATCTCCGCTTATCACAATGACTCTCCACATAGGATCAAAGTGATACCCACTAAATCCTGGATTTTGGATCTATGAGATAGATCTAAATGGATGTTAGGATTCTCACTAGTTGTAGTGAGATGGTATCAATCGATCCTGGGGAGAATCACTGGAAAGGTTCCAGGGTGATAAAGACGACTGAATGTCAGTCACAGGCATTGTCTTTACCCTCAGTGAAGGGACGGTATGTTGGAAGAGTTCCAAGCTGGATACCGTGACATACTAGACGATAAAGGCTCGATACATCGCTACTTAAGATGCTACCAAAGAGGCTGTTTGGGTGTATATTGGTTCATGAGATGAACTATGTTCCTCCCATTGTGTGACAATGGAGTTGTGGCTTATGCCAAGGAACGCCGGTCCCATCAGTGATCCAGACTTATTCTAAGGCAGCATCGCCTGATCATGGAGATGGTTGATCTCCAGGGTGATCGAGGTTTGGAGAGTAGACTCAGAGGACAACACAGCGGATCCACTCACAATGGCCTGTTCCCAGAGAGAGACTTTCATGGGATGGTTGAGTATGAGATACTGCAACCACTGCTACAGATGGCCCTAGTGCAAGTGGGAGATTGTTAGTTATATGTATGCCCTAGAGGCCATTACTGTACATAGGATGTATATTGTAGTGGATGCTGGGACATATATAGGGAGGACTTTCTTGCTCGACATGATAGTATGCTATCTGGTTACCCTTTACCTTAACGTGTATGCTGATTGTCTCTCTGTTACATGTTGGTAAAGTCCTTAGGACCTGTACTTGACTACCTGGACTATGATGCGGATCATACTAGTGGGGACATGGTAGTCTATAAGTACATCCTTCAAAGTCTCTAGTCGAGGGTGTATCGAGACGGGGCATCGATATACCAGAGTAGACTAGCGTGTACCTTCTCGACCCATACAGATGGGCGATGGATGATCCCATATCCATCGGTGTTTGACATCAGAGGAGATATACGGGTGCTCAGTAGAGACTGGGTACACTGGACGGACTCGCCGAGAACTCCCAGATGGTATTATACCTCACGTCAGATGGCAGTTCTCTGGTGACACTGGTACAGAGTAGTCTGTTGACCCGAGATCGTCATAGAGTCTTGTGTGGTTCCCACTGTGCTTTGATTTCCATCTTACCACGTCCAAGAGGGCGTGCAAAACGGTGGTTTTTGGGTACAGTCCCGAGTCACATGGAGGCAATGAGCGATAGGAGGGGAGTCGTCTCTCCCGGTATATGGGGGTTGATGTTGCGCTGTGTTCGATTGGCTATAACAGGAAATCCCTGGCCAGGGTTGCAGAGATTTACTGGTAAGTGTTACCAGTAGTTTCTCGAACAGTTATAGACCTCATATCGACACGACTTATTGAGCTATTGGGGTCTGACGTATACCACCCCTAGGCGAGATATGCGACATATCAGACGATCAGACCGGACTGTACGGTAGTGTTACTGGTCGGATTCACTGGAGTGTGAGCGGGCTTGCTCGTCGATCTTCAGATCGCTCAATACCCGGGTGGCCGTTACGTTTAGCAGACCGCTTGCGGCTTGTGGATGTTTGATATGATCATCATCCGCTGCCGGCGTATTGACGAGTCTTTAGAGTCCTACACAGAGGTTTCCTGGTTCAAGCGAAACGAAATAGGAGCGCATATGAGATATGTGCGGGACCGAGAATAATACTGTATGCGATACTGTATTCTATTCTCGCGATAAATATATCGAATGGTTGTATGCGATATAACCTAGTTATCGATTCAAGTGTTGATTCGATAAGCCGATATATTAGATACCAGTCGGTTATGTGCGCATGACCGGATCATTGAATCAAGTGTTGATTTAATGATTTAATGTATAATTATATCTTTGATATATTACTTTGCATTAACTAGTATCGGTTCACTTTAGACGGATTTTCTCACTCGGATGTGCGCATTGTATATGCGATATACTTTTGTGCACTTGCTTGTATCATGTTTGATGATACATGTCATGCTAGGGTTCAAGTGTAAAGATTAAACCTTGGTTAATGAAATAGTTTAGGGTTTCCTATTTGTTATTCATTTATCTATTTATTTATCCTTTTTATTTTTGATAAATGAATAAATGAAAATGAGAAAAGAATGGTGGCTTCTTTTGTTCTTTAGTTGAAGCTTCATGAAGCTTTGTTCAAGTCAACCATACTTATCTCATCCTTAACCCTAACCATTCCCACTAACCATGATTCATTCTCTACACTTAACTCTAGTTAATATTATGATAAGAATTCATTTTCTTTTCATTTTCTATTAACTTATCATAATATCTTTCTTCTTCTTCTTCATTCTTCAAGTGAAGAAGCTTGAAGTCCATCAATGGTGATTGATGCATATGAGTGAGAAATCCAATTCTAAAGTCTACCCACTTCCTATTTCTTCATCCTCTACCTCTTGCCAAGTAGTAGAGTGTGTTTCCTTCACAAGTTTTTAGGGTTTGGTGAAGGTGGAGCTTGATTCATCGATGCCTCGACGTAGATCATCTTCGGCATGGACATCGACGACCTAGCTTGCCCATTCTCCGACGAAGCCGATCTTAGAGCCCAGATTTGATTTGGACAGCGGAGACGACCCCGTTGCGGAGCCGTGGAGGTGGAGGACCGGATCTACAAAGGTTGTATTTCCGTATTCTCAGTAGTTAATTGTTAACTAGTTCTTGTTCGCCTAGACATCTAGTTATCGATCCGTACTTTAGGGTTTGTAGGCACCATATTTTTTGAAATTGCCATGGTTGATGGCTTGGGAGAACTCACTAGAGTGCCTAGGAACCCTACAACTTATCGTCCATGTCACCTTGGAAGCCCGGAGTGATAACCGTCTCCTAAAGGAGGCAGCCGTTATCATATCCCTAGAACATTCACTTATGTTCTAAAACTGCTTCCGACTGGTTTTCCAGGATTGGATTAATATCAACTTATTGCATCTAGTGCAAGAACAACATCTGGTGTGGTATTTGACATCTCATGATTGACTCAAATGCCTAAGCAAGTGATCTGCCAATCATGCACATCCTCTCCCCTTTAGTCTGTAAGACACCTTTAGAGAGGGTGACTCCATTATCTGCAGGTATACTACCATGCCAGGAGTCGTCCATTCTAAATACTCATAGAATGCTGTCAAAATACCCTGATTGGGAAACCACCCAAATCTAGATCTAAAACCATAGATCTAGTAACTAGTATGTCTGATATAATGTCCAAGTCCCATGTGGAGAAAACACTGTGTGACGACCAAAGTATAACCGATCGTAGTATAGGAATATCACTTCCTACTACCTTCTCAACAGATCCATCCCCTATTCTGATGACGTCAAACCCATGACTGTCACATCAGAAACAGATGATCTATCTCCGCTACATCTGCTTTAGTCTATAAATAGACATAAGCCTGATGTCCACCAATGCTTCCGCTTCTCCCACTGACTACGACAACCCTCTGGTAGAGTCATATAGACGCGCACTTCTAAAGCTAGTTTAGAACGACGCTATACTCATCCTCTCACCGGGTCTCGCAGCCTGGAACAACAGCAATGGCAAGTGTGGGTAAACAAGAACTTCCCTGTCACCGTCCTTGAGGCTACCGGAGTACCTCTCGGGTGCCTGAAGTTACCCACCTTATCTGCGGAGTGGCCAATGGAATGTCAAATCAGATCGAATCTTTAGGTTCCTTATCAAATCTTCAGTAATCGTTTGTGGTTCTGGAATCACTTCCAGTTCTATCATACTCCCACTACTTTTTCTGAAAAATCCAATTTTTATTAAAACTGTGGCGAGTCTAGAACAATATTTCTATTGATCTGTCAGATGGTAGAAAATCAACCCTCGTCATAGCCTGGGTCAACCCACAAACAGCCATTACAGAAACGTGCCTTGAGTTATCCGGAGTCTGGTTTTAAGCATAAGCCGGACAACTCCCCGTACCTTAACATCGTTAAGATATGAACTGTTCTATATCCAATATAGAAACAGAGGCACTGATTCAATTGAACCAGATTCAAATCATGCAGCAGTCTCCAGTGCATGTCAACTAAATGGAAGGAGGCCGATCAGCGTTACTCAACTTAGGAATGCTTCCAATTATGAGTAACCTGAAAAAGAAGCAATTTCTCTTTATCATTACTATCAACTGAATACCATACGCAAGTATCTACATCTTCGATCACTTTGAAGAATCCCGATACTTGGTATACCTGGTTCTCTACTTTATTCAAATACCTATAACTCCTCAAAACTTAGACCCTGTGTTTCCATGAAACACATGTCTAAGAACTAGAGAAGTTAAAAGTAAACAGAATATAGTATGAGAACCAACCCCTCTGTCCTAATGGACCTTGGACAACATACAATACTCTGTATAAGTCCACTGAGTCTAACAACTCTTTCACTGTGTGTCGTAGGTTGAAAACTGTACTTATGGATAAGAAGAATTACACCGCTGTTTAATGCTCCTTACCTAACCATCCACTGATATAGGTAAATGTCATCGACATAATATCAAAAGGTATATCTCACTCTATGAAAATAGACGTACAGATATATCAATTTGAAATTGGTGCATAACAGCGGATATTCAAAACCAAATATTTGCCGTCCGGCAAACAACCCAGGTGACTTCCTCAAAATATCACCGATTACAACGAATCCCGATATAATGAGGATGATCACCCAATTCCCAATAACTTACTCTCACTCAACATCTGTAAAACCATACAGGTGTGAGAATCATACCTGGTAAATACATACCCTGGAGTAAGTGTCTAATTGGGAAATCAGTTTTCTTTTAACAGTACACAGTGAAACTGAAACATTGAAATGTTTCGTCGGGGTATCCTGGTATTCCTAGTAATGCCTCTTCCATTATCCAGATTCACAACCATAACCGTATAATTCTTTGCCACCTCTCCAAATCCCTTTATATGTCTTTAGTCATTACCTTCTGCACACCCCTTTAGGCCAATTGGTTTTCTTCCTTCCCTACCGTTCGGCACCAGCCTATGGTTTGGAAGAAGACTATCCAATAAGCATAAAAGGTGTACTGTCCTAATCCTAGGAGCACTCGCAAAGCGAGAGAAGGTGAAGATAAAAGACACCTGAATGTACTTTATTCCTATTTCTCCTGAACCAGGATCCATCCCCGAACTGGAACAAGTTCCTTTCGAGTTCGTATATAACCATACGATGGATTATCCAATAAAATGGGATCTTCGTAGTGATACGGAGTGTCCTGGAGAAATACAAAGGTGATTTAGGATTGGCGAAGAAATACTTGGTTTGGTCGTGAATAGCAGTCGCAACTTACTTTGCCCTCCTACTAATCCCTTGCTTTGTCTTAACCTTAATACCTTCTGCACACCGTTTAGGCTAATTGGTTTTCTTCATTCCCCACCATTCGGCACCAGCCTAAGGTTTGGAAGAAGACTGTCCAATCTGCGTAATAGGTGTACTACTCCTAAGCCAAGGAGTACTCGCAACCTGAGAGAAGGTGAAAAGAAAAGACAACTGAATAATCCTATTCGTTTTCTCCAGAACCAGAAACCATCCTCGAAGTCCTTCGAGTTCGTATATAATCATACGATGGTTTTGTCCAATGGAAGTGGACGTTCGCAGTAATACGGGGTGTCCTGGAGAAAAGGGTAAAAGTAGGAGTGGCAATGAGGTCTGCAACTCTGACAATCCAAAAGCCAGTGTTAAGAAGGTTCGGTCAACTTGGTCACTGAGTCATAGTCCAGGGTCGGGTCAATGGTCGCTGCCAGAGAGAGAGAAAAGAAACACTCAGCGTGCACTCTAACCTAGATCAGAATGGTTACCACTTTGTCTAATCTGGAAACCTCCCACTGTACCTCAAATTCTCCTCCAAACCTGAAAGAAGAATTAGTCGGGATCACCCGAGGAGTAAACCAACTCATCAGTGGGAATCGGGATCCAACTATCATCGCATGATAACTTGACGGAATCCACTCAAGTCACCACACTCCAGAAGGTATGCGCATGCCTGGCAAGTTTCAGTTCTTTTGAAACTCCCGATGTGATTTTTACCCCAAGCGGTTTATGACCTTGACTAGGTCAACAAACCATAAACCGCCAGTCAAGTTCAACCCGTCATTGTTCTGGATCGCATTAAACCCACCCGTACGTGCCCTTGACTAGGTCAACAAGGCCGCACGACTGTCCTAACCAATCCCACTTATGCAACAAACAAGTACCACTTAGCTACCGAACACTACGTCTTGACTAGGTCAACAAACGCAGCACGAATACCAAATAATACCTGTAGGAAATGACGGAGGGCTACGGCTGGTTTTTGGCGAAAAACCTTTAACGTAATGAACTTGATATCGTTGAAGGAACTGCATAGTTTTTATAAAAATATAGTGACGAAAGCCTTTGCTAAAGAGGTCACTCCCGGTGAAGGGATCTCGGCTCTTTCCCCGTAGAATGAGGTGCAGGATATTCCAACTGAATACCACGATGCAAAGCAAAAGTAATCGGCTATAGTGAAGTTAATGCCCTGACGCAAACTTCTGTCCAAGGGGGGTCACTCCCGGTGAAGGGATCTCGGCCCTTGCCTCGTCGACTGAGGAGCAGGATATTCCAGATGAATACCACGATGCAAAACAAAAGAGAACGTCCTTGCAATAACAGCTTTTTGAAAAAGTGTTCCAACAACATCAGATTAGGTTTGTTTATCTTGCATTGATCCGAATCAATGCAGTCCCATCAATTGATCACACCACAAAGAACGAAAATATACTGACGTACGTATATGCCATCCGCATTCGCCACTGGGTCCCGTCATTACCCGTTAGGTTAGCTAACTAACGGCAGAGCGGGGACTGGACTAGCGCGGATGTAAAACATATACAACATCTACTAATATATATATATATATATAGTATTTCGCTCAAGGCGTGAATAAAATGCAACATCACAGAAATGTACAGCATCACAGAACAATACAGATATCTGGAAACCCCGGGTTTCACAGAGCCGCTGCTGAAACCCGACGTTCCCCTGGTCGTGTGGATAGCCTGTGCAATGAAATCCTAGACCCCTACGGGCGCGGCAAGTCACCCGCCAAAACCTGAAGCGAGGCAGCCCCCTTCAGTACCGTGAATGGACCACCCAGCACTTCACGGAATCCGGCAACTTGGGCACCCCTCCTGGGTCAACCTATACCCCCTACGAGTGCGGCGAATAGCCCGCCAATCCTGGACTGAAGCCCCCTCCGTCTCAATGCCCTGAGATGCGGGCCCGTTGCCCTCCAGAACCCGGCTATCCGTGCACCCCACCGCGGGGCAACCCTAGTACAGAAAGTAAAATATACATACACCGGGTACATCGACCGCAACCAGGTCGTGCCCCAAAAGAATAATACAAACTGGCAGTGACGGCAGTCCACATGTCGGACGCTCGTCCCGCAATATCAAATGTACATAATACAACAAAAACTGTACTAGCATTGCATCCAGGCTATCCCCCACGACCGATCCGCAACATCACAGCATAAACATAGAACATCAACGTGAAAGTCACGTTCGCAAATCCGTCTAACCGGGCTATAGCAGTTAGACCGGATTTACCGATCGAGTGACATTCACGGTCGCAGATATAATGTAAATACTGTGAAATAATGTGTTTCAAATATCCGATCGATCAAACAATTAACAAGCGGGCCCCAAACCAATACTGTAGCAGTCACAGAAAACCTGGGCCCTAAATTAATATTCCAAAACCCTTAAAATTAGCCCAAAAGCCCACTGTAAAATTTCCACAGTGTGAGCACAGTAGACTGCGGCGGAAGCGCGGCCCAAAGTGGGGTTTGGCCGCGCTTCCGCGGTCAACTGTACGACTGACACTGTCGACTTTTTACAGTGGTCTTATAATTTCGTACACATTATTTTTCTGTAACCTGAAAAATTTTTAGACACCAAAAAATTCCAACAGAAAACTGATGTGAACAAAATACGGTTTTTTGAGATTTTGGTCGATCGGATAAGTAAAACGCATTAGAACAAGCTAGGTAAGGTTAATGGCGTGGCTCTGATACCATGTTGCGCCACGGCAGCGCCCCGGCCTCGTACTCGAGGTCAAATTGCGGAATCAAAATTTTTCCTTACTCGGAAACCGGCGCTACCGCGGACAAAGAAAACCCGGATCGTTTACCATTAACCTACGCTAGCTAACAAGAGATGGGGTGAGAAGTATACCGAGTGATCCGAGTCCTCCGGTCTTCTCTTCATCATCCCGATCTCCCGCGGAAAGTCTTTGCTCCACATCGTCGCCTCCTCGCCGGAAAGGGCACCACATCGCCTTCGTCTTTTACGGGCTCCCGCCTCAATACCGAGGCAACTCGAGCATGAAGCCGGCAACTCGACATGCTCAAGATTTGCTGTAGGAAGTAGCGTAGAAACTTTGTCTCTTGGAGTTTATGTAGTTGCCATTGATGGATGGAGGAAGAGGTAAAGAAAATTGGTGCTTTCAATTTTCTAGCAAGAAGAAGATGAAATCAACTCTCTCATTCTTTTTCTTTCTCTCTTTCTTTTTCTTCTACTCTCTTTTTTTCATAACCATGAAACACTTTTTTCTTCAAGTGAGAAGAAGATGGAGGAGGAATGAATATCATAACATCAACATGAAGGGAGGTGAGTGTAGGAGCAAGGAAGTGGTGACCTTATCCAAACCTCATCTTAACAATCTCACATCAACATGAAATCAATCCTAATCCTATCTCATCAACAAAAAGCAAATGATAAAGATGGATAAGAAAGGTATCAAAAAGATGCTTTCATAATAAAACATCTTACAAATAAAACCTCCACCAAAAGTTATTTGCAAAACTGCAAACAACCCCCTCCATCGGAAAAGTCCGGCCGGGAAAGAACAAAGGAAAACCGGCCGGGACGGAATGCAAACTGGCAACTCCAGAAAACTGGTCCCGTAATAAATTACAGGAAAACCCCAATACTGTGCATACACACCCGCATCTGTATTCCGACCGGATACAAATGCAATGAGACAAAATCTACACTGTACTAAACTAGGACCGGCTTAAGCCAAAGCCGGCTAGTAAAAACCGTTCGATCCTGATCCGTGCAATACCGCATGTATCAGATCAAACCTTGCCATATAACTATACGGCCACTAGTACAAAACTGTCCGATCCTGATCCGTGCAATACCGCACGTATCTGATTGGACCCTGCCATATCTCCATACGGCCTCTACAGCGTTTCGCCCGAAAACTGAGTAACTGAAAGTGTGGTGGACTCTAAAGACTCGTCAATACTATGGCTGTGGATTTGACCACTAGCACGTCAGAGGTATAAGCCAATACGTGACGGGCCACCAGCTATTGACCAAAAGGGACGTCGATGAGGAAGCTCACCCCGACACCCTACTGAGCCTGTCAGTGACAATATCCGTACAGTCCGGTCCGTTCGTCTATGAGTATCGCATGGCGGGCCTAGGGGTTGGTGAAAGTCAGACCCCCAAAAGCGGTACAAGTCGTGTCGGAGCGTAGCCCAGAACGCCCTGAGATACTACTGGAATACCTACCAGTAAATCTCCTGCCTCGGCCGAGGGCTTTGCGTAATGGCTCTCCTAGACACAGCGCGACCTCACCCCCAATACCGGGAGAGACGAACCCCTGCAGATCCGCTCACTGCCTCCATGTGGCTCGGGACTGTACCCAACTAAAACCTGTTTGCACGACTCCTTTGAGCCGTGGTAGGGTAGTAATCAAAGCACAGTGGGAACTCACACGAGACAAATGACGATCTCAGGTCGATGAACTAACCTGTACACATGTCACCAGGGAACTGCTATCTGACATCTGGTATAAGACCAACTAGCAGGTTCCCGGCGAGTCCTGTCCGGTGTACTCATAACCCAATGAGCACCTGTATACATCTTAGGTGAACCAACTGACACCAGTGGCTTGTGAGACCGGCCACCGCCCCTCGTCGGGGTCTCGACTGTATACACTAGTCTACTAACGGAGTATCGATGCCCTGTCTCGAAACTCCTACGACTAGGGACCTTTTAAGGATGTGCTTATAGACCACCAGCTCCCACGTATATGATCGCCATCATACTGCTGGTAGTCAAGCAAGAATCCTAGGGGCTCTATCAACGTGTAATAGCGACATGTCAGGTCACCTAAAGCAGTACACGATGATAAAGATAAACCAGATAGCATACTATCATCTCGAGTAAGACTGTCCTACCGGGATAGGTCCTCCCTCAATCATTGCAATCACGTGCCTGTGATCCAATAATTGACTCTGAGGGCACTAACTCCAACACCACCAATTATGTTGGTTCTAGACGATGGTTTATTCACCTTTTTGGAACCATAAACATTTCAAAGCTCAGATCTAGAAGAGGGAATGGCTGCAAGTTTTATATCAGTATCCACCCACTCTCTCACATGCATTATTTTTGAATAGGTTAATGATAACAAATAAAAATTGGTGAGGGTTGTAGGATTGGTTGGCTTGTTTTAAGCACTTTTGATATGGAGATCCCAATGCAAAGTACAGCAACATGAGCCTTAGCCTTTATGTGCATGACCTTCGATTTTGTCTCCAAAATTATTTAACTATTGTTTGGATTTTTTTTTTTAAATTAATGAAGGCCAACATTTTATTTACAATATTTTGTCTAAATTGCTGGAAGTATCTCCTTATTTCTAAGATATCATTCTCGGTTTGTTTAATTCCAACTTTAGCCCGTATCATTTTCCTGCTCTTGAAACTTTGCTTTCCAATACGGCAATATATACATTGTAAAAATTATCTAATAAGCAATCTAGTGTTTCGATTGAATCTCTACTCATTATGTCAACTAAATGACATGTCCCCCCAACACTCTTAGTAGTTACCTATGTTTGCTAATATTATAAATGAAACTCTAGACTGCAAAAAAACAAGGAAAAAAAACAAAATGCTTCACCTCAATCTTAACAGTAACCTCATTGTTTAATAATTAATAAATAAATACCGGGCAAAAACTTTGAATTGGTCTTTAATATGTTCCTATAATTAATGATCAAGATCTGAAATTGCTTATGTTGGTTGATTGGACTGGATTGGATTGGTTCAAACATTGGCACCAAGACCATTCTGACATTTTTTTTATCATTAGACTCAAGTTTCTTGGGAAAGAAGAAATTAAGCAAGACTGTATTTAATAGACATGCAAGAGGTCAATTTTTTTTTTGTTGGTTTAAGCTTTTGTTAATTTTTTGGCTGAACGTTCCTGAATTTTTAGTCTTTGCATTATTGGTTTGAACTAGTGGGCTTGGTTTGCTATAGAATACTAGCAGGTTTCAAAGGCTTACATAAATTTCAAGACTTTTGAATTGGTATTTTTCAAACTGCCCTAACACTTAACATTGCATTCAAAGACACAAAGTCAAAGATGTTCTCAAGGTCTTGGATACTTCATAACATTTAGATATTGTTTTCTTTTTTCCTTCCTAACCTCTTTATTCTGATCTAGATTTTATAGTTTACAGTTATGTTTATCAGCCTAGGAAAATATATCAAGGGGTTGTTTGATTGACAACAATGAGAAATGCATGCAACAAATGTCGATGAGACGGGACGGATACACAAGTAAAAAGGAAAACTCAAAATTCATTGTTAGATGTTTCCAATTGTTATATATCCAAATTCAAACCAGTTTGTGTTTAGTTAGACGAAAACAAATGAAGATGCAACATTTCATGCGAAATTGCTCATCTTCCTTATCACAAATCTTAAATGGCACCTTCAATAATAATCGCTACTGTCATATTTCTTTAAAATTGAAACATCTTTTGCAACCGTTTTGGTTAGCAAATGTTGCAAGAATCTAGTGAGTTTAAACCACTTCCACTTGATTAAATGCTGCCAATCAAACATGAAAAATAAACTCATAGTTTTTGTAACAGATGTAACAAATACTACATGCAACTCGATTTACACACGACTAGGCTAAAAAAAGTTTACCGATTTCGTAGATATTTTCAACCATCTACCATCAGCATTACAGACTTTTGATACATGCATTGAATAATGATCATATCTTCATCCTATTTCCAAATTGCAAGTAAAAGAATGAAATGAGAAGAATTGAAAGCGCATTAGCAAAGCAAGGTAATCTTAAATGGCACCTTCAATAATAATCGCTACTGTCATATTTCTTTAAAATTGAAACATCTTTTGCAACCGTTTTGGTTAGCAAATGTTGCAAGAATCTAGTGAGTTTAAACCACTTCCACTTGATTAAATGCTGCCAATCAAACATGAAAAATAAACTCATAGTTTTGTAACAGATGTAACAAATACTACATGCAACTCGATTTACACACGACTAGGCTAAAAAAAGTTTACCGATTTCGTAGATATTTTCAACCATCTACCATCAACATTACAGACTTTTGATACATGCATTGAATAATGATCATATCTTCATCCTATTTCCAAATTGCAAGTAAAAGAATGAAATGAGAAGAATTGAAAGCGCATTAGCAAAGCAAGGTATCCAGTACATTTCTTGTCGGTGAATTAGTTAAACTTTTGCACCAAAATGTTTACATTATTGATAAAGTAACCAGTATCTGACTGTGCTCTTGAGATGTCAACAACATAAGATGAAGAATAAGAAGAAGATCAAAACAGAAAATTATGAAAAATTAGCAATCTCGATGAGAGAATGGCCCGCTTTAAGTTATCCGTACTCTTTCGGATTGTGTCTACTTCTAATAAGAGGAACCCATCTTCTCTCCAAGCTATATATGCGCTCTTCACATGCTGCTGATACTACCTCCACATAAACTTTGTGTTCCTGAAATTATACCAGTAATTTTAAACAAAAATACTGTTGTGAAATGCATCTCAGCAATATTTCTCACAAACAAAAAGAAAACACATTTATTTCTTCAGAAAAAGAAATTTACGTTAACAATTTAGAGACTTGTTATTGAAACAACATAGGGTATCATCTAGTCGTCTTCTTTATAGCTGAACCTTGAGGGCACAACAACAAGCATTGTAAGTTTTACAGTGACTTTTTTGAAGTGCTTGGAAGTGAATTTAAGTTCTATTCTTTGGTGCCAAAATCAAAAGGCAGTTGTAAATCCAGTCACCTCATTCACTACTACAATAATGGGTTGCCCCTACAGATTTAGCTGTAGGGGCAAACCACTGCCCCTGCGGATATATCCGGAGGGACATAAAATTCCTCCGTAGGTCTAAAGACCGCAGGTGCAAGTCTTTGCATGAATATGCTCCTACGGAGTAATAATAGCCCCTACGCCTTACTTCGTAAGGACATTTATCACTACGGATTACTCCATAGGGACATAATCTTTATTTAATTTATTGGTTTATAAAATAAAATACGTGTACCTACGGAATTATCCGTAGGGCCTGATAAATGCCCCTACGGATTTATCCGTAGGTCCAGATAAATGCCCCTACGGATTAATTCGTAGAGGCAAGTTTTACCCATGTTACTGAGTCCATAGAGACAAAATATTAGATATTCTGATATTTTGCCCCTACGGCGAAATGTGTAGGGGCAAACAGCTGCCCCTACGGATTAATCCGTGGGTGCAACAGCCGCCCCTACGGATTAATCCGTAGGTAAAAAATATCAGGGTTTTTTAGAAAAGGGTATTCCCGTTTTTCCCTACCCTGTGCACAATAATATATACATAATATAACCAAATACAGAAATATTCATAATCAACATCTCACACCTAATATATAAAAGAAATAAACAAACAGAATACGATATCAATCTATAACAAGCAAACGACCACCAATATCGTCCAAAATATATACAATATGTATCATAAATGTACATACATCCTCAAAAATATAAATAAAGCTACCCTAGCTTGGTCCAGATCCTCCACCTCTGATAATCGCCGTAATTTGGCACATCTGCTTCTCGGTGCAACCCCGAGTCCTCAAAAACTCGACTAATGAAAGAGCGGACTGTACGGGAGTCTGAGCGGGCTATGGAGCTGTAGAAGTGTAACACCTTAGGTTTTCGATTAGTGTTAAATAAGCGATAATGCGGGTTTTCTGTAAAAAGTTTACCAATTCGGTTTTCTCACATTTTATAAAATTTAATTAATAATTTATTATTATTTGTTATGGCTTGCACACGCATGTGCATGTTAATGTGAGGATGTGTTAGTGTTAATCTTGTTAGTGACCATGACAACCTTAATCAAATCCTATCCTTTGTTTAAACCTTAACCTAGCACTTAACCTAAACCATACATATTTGTGTGAGATATTTTGTCACGACCCGAAAGAGCACGTGACTGGCCCTTGAAACATATGAAGCCTATAGGACTCCATCTGATCCAAGTAAGCCAAAAGCCCAGAAATCTAAAACCATTTTTAAGAATAAGTAAAGAAACTGGTTTAAAGAAGTGATGAAAAACATGTTTGAAATCAAGTTTTTTTAAATAACTAAGCCGAATGTGCATTTTAAAAACAATAAGGTCTTTTCTAAAAATTTCGGCAGAGTTTCTTTTGTAAAAATTGCCCCGAATGGGGTACAACAAGGATAACAATATATATATGCAATGATAAAGGCATCCCCAAGCGGGAGCTAGCTCTTCGTCAATCGACGGTCACAACCACACAAGATATAATATACAACGCCAAGTGGCGAGGATCAAATTCAAAGAAAAACTCAAAAACAATAAGAAACCGCAATACCACTAAGCGCAACTCTAAGGTCGAATAATATAACACTAAAGTCTATGTCTGAAACAATACACAGGTTTTGGTTGATGGACAATTTCTAGATACAATGAAATAAATACATGCAATGGTGATTCTTGATACGAAAGAATCCACCTACCAAAGCAAATCACCCGCAAGAAGGTAGTGTGCCAGAAATGCCGCAATAGAACCTGTACGGCAGAACCTGCAAGAACTGTGGCACAACGGGGGTGAGTTGCCAACTCGTGAATAGAAACATCTACAAGCAGAAACCGAAAGCAAGACATCCCTAGGTCCATACGATCAGTATATAAAATCCTCAATATACAAATATGCAGCCTATAGCAAGGCTAGGGTAAATATCTAACCCGAGTGCAATCTCATGTGTCTGTGTCAGTGCCTCAGATAACAATATAGCATATGAATGATATATGAATGCGTGAAAACAGAATACATTTACATGAAGCAACTGTTTTCATACTTTTAGTGAGATTTCCCTTGTATTTTTAAAATGAGGTACCATAATGAAATCAGCATAAAACTGTGCCTAGCATCGGCACAAACGAAATCCCAATATCCCGATATCTCAAAGTCTCAACCACGATATCTAGGGCGCCGTCAGTCCAGACCGGCCCCTACCATAAATCTCAAGACCACGACGGTATCCTCCGGATATCCGACGCGTCGGGTAAAATCACCGGTAGGTAGTACTCCCCTGCCAGGCTCAACGTCATCACCACATTCCTCTTGCCCCGGGATACCGTACCGGGTCCACCATGTACCCGAAACGGTTCATCCGTCTCCTCGAATCGGGTTTCCAAATCCATCAGCAAACTCATGGTGGACGACTCATACATCATGGGAAAACCGCACTTTTTATTTTAAAAGAGAGAATATGTTTAATTGTGTTTTTGCGGTTTTCCTCCAAATCCAGAAAATCTCATAGAAGTCCAAATCCAAACTTCAATAGCATGCAAAATAGTGAATATATGCATGAGAATCCATGAATGCGGCATAACAATGAATAACAGTATGCAGGAAGTAGCAGGTAATAACTACAATGTCTAAACTACTAGCAAAAAGGCTATGTCAAGCAATACTATACTTTCTAAGGTGTACGTGACATGGCAATTACCGATGAAGATGTGTGTGAGCCGGCAAGTAAGTGTACGTGGTACATACGCATCATCGGTAATAGTGCTGGTGTCCTATCAGCATGATATTAATACTGGAGTATGAACATAGTAATAAAATGCGATGCAAAGCGAACCACAAAAGGGGAGTGGGAGCTGAAACTGGACGTAACTAAAACTAATCTGCATTAATCCAACATAAGTCCTACAATTGGTGCCTTTTGAAATAACACGAATCATGGGGTTTTGAAAATAGGGGCTACGGTGTTTTTGTGAAAAGATACGTCGTTTTTGAAATATCCGTAGATTCCCTTGAGCTGTCTTTAAAAATGCCCACGATTCGTTAGTTTTTGAAATAGGTAAGAAGTCTAATCTACTCTAACAACTACACTAACTATACGGCTGAACTAATAAGCTGAACTACAGGTAAGGAAACCGCCTAACATCCGAGTCGATATATATATATATATATATATAGATATATAGTCGGTGATCTCGCCTCAATGTCATATCGTAAGATATCCTCGAGTTATGAGTGCGGATCTATCATCAATATCGGCTCGTACGGTAAATCATCGCACGGCATCCCCAATAGCTGGGTAGGGTTCAACATCTCACTGTCTCATCACATAATAGGTATCACTATCATCAGATCAAATAGTCTGGGGTACTACTCTATGTCTAGTACAATCGATACCATCAAAGAAGTATGCATGCGGGGGTAAACACATATCCCAAGCCCGCAAGAATCACAAGTCATATCCCACATATGAATCGTATCAAATCACCGATCTCACGGCACAAGCCCACACCATCGACTCATCTCCAAAGTCATCCCATATCATCAAACACGGTGCAAGTACAAGAAACACACAAGTGTATACGTGTGGGTGCAAATCTATCCTATGGTTCGCAACTAGGAGCTATGCTGGTTATTTCTACCCCTAACTAACCAAGACACACTAAAGCTATCACACACATAAAAATACTACATAATACTAATTACGGACTGCGGGGGTGCTATACGCCATCCACCCGACTTCCCCCTGTAGATATAATCTACTCACCTGTATCCTGCGTGTCGGTGTCGATGTCTCCGTCATCTTCCGCATCGCCTCGGATCGTCGCGGTGTACCTACACGAATCACACGTATCGCATCGCATCAAAACCAATTCAATACTTGAAACGACACACTAAATCCAATACGATACGCTAAAACCGACACGATACGCAAAAAGGCTTATAGGTTAGAACCTACGGTTAGCCTTCGCAAAACAACTCGAAATCACTCGATATAGACGTACAAACGTCACACGATCGAGATAACACACTAACATCAAAATCTGGAAATCAAAACACGCAAAACCAAATCAAATTTCAAAGCTGCAACTTGAGAAAATGCTCCCAGATTTTATCTCAGGCCAAACCAAGGCAAATAAACAACTCCAGGGTGCTATGCAGGGTGTATATGAGGTATGGAAGCAAAATGGGGAGGTTTCATCACAGAGGGGCCGGCCACATACACTGTTTGGCCGGCCTGGCCGGCCCCCCTATTCCCAAAGGGGTTCGTACTCCTAGGGTGGCCTCCTGTGGTCTAATGTGGGTCTCTGGTATTGCTTATTTTACCTAGAAATGTCCCAGTGCATCCCAGATTTCCCTGCACACACAAACACTCACAAACCGACATGAAAGTCCCGAAATTCCGTATTTTTGGTTTCCAGTGGGATTGGGCTGGGTTTCTAGCTCTAGGGTGCTCATATGATCTCTTCTAAACTCAAATTCCCCCTCACAACTCACCATTTCCTCAAACCCTAACTAGTTTTCACCAAGTCCACAAATTCACCCGATATCGATTCTAAACTTGCATAGGGGTATAGGAAATGCTAAAATTAAGATCATGGTTCAGAAATTACCTCAATTGGCAACTCAAGAATTTTCTTGAGTTGCCCCTAGTGGCCACAATCCAAGCTTTCTTAGTCCATCTTGAAGATCTCGGGCTTGTGCACATTTTTAATGAAACCGACATGGGGTTTTGGTGTAGTTTTTGAGATGTTTTTGGGCTTTGAAGAGGGGAGGGAGATGAGGAAGGGGCAGCAGCAGTAGGAGGAGGAAGAAGAGGGAGAGAAATGAGGAATGAAGGGGTATGGCTAAGGGTATAAGTCAAAGTCCACCTCTCTCTCTCACCTACCCTCATTTTCTTTTCTTTTCTCTTTTCTTTTCCTTTCTCTTCCTTAAACCAAACCTTCTCACCTCAATAGTGAACACAAAAAGAAATCCATGGCTAGAAAAATGCACAAGTGTAGAAAATGTGATATGTGCAAGTTTTGCACAAAATTGCCGAAAAACCCGATTAGCGATTTTAATCGCGATTAGCGCTAAATTAGTGTCAAAATGATCACAACAACTTAAAAATGTCATAATCCTAATAAATAACCCATTTTAGAATTTTCCATAATTTTTCTCAATTTTTTCCTATTTATTTGCATTTAAATATTAATTTAATATTAAAATAATCAATAAAATAATATTAAATCATAAAAATTCCCAAAATTAATATTTTATATTTTTGAAAATGTTACAATCTACCCCCCTTAAAGAAATTCGGTCCCCGAATTTAAATTTAAACCCCCAGATACAAAAACATTTCAGTAATAAACCAAAGTCGTCGGGGCTCCGAAACCATCAACACATAGAACGTCACAGCGCAATGCATGCGCAAGGGTACTGAGCAGATAACTCAAAAACAGAACTCCGTCAGGCATCCGCAATCATCGGAGTCAATGTAAAAACACAATGTCAAATCCAATACAAAACCGATATGATAGGGATCGGAACTACACATGTAGACATCCAATCTATACATAACACAATCCTGTGCGTCTGGTGCGCACTGAAATCAAAAATCCATATATGTGCTAAACAGGTGCACAAAACAACATCTAAGTGCAACGGGTGTGCACGAAGCATCCGTCATGGGCAACGTATGTGCCTGACAGCCAAGGTCCGGTGCATCTAACATGCACGAAGAAATCTCGATTTAGTGCATCGGGTGCGCACCAAAATCGTATCTAAAAACATGCGCCCAACATGCGCGAAAATCCAAATCGGTGCATCCATCGTGCACGAATGAAAATCTAAACCTTGCGCACTCAACATGCACGGAATCACGAAATCCAATAGTAAACACCGAACAGGCGTAAAGCACATCACCAGCACGGAGGCAAAAATCAATTATCAAAAATCCGGTCAAAATCAACGATATAATGCGGCTCAAACCAAAATCAGGTGTACCGCAAAGGAAAATCTCACAACCGTGTGCATCAGCGTGCACGAATCAAAGCATAACACTAAAATGCATGAAAACTCTGCGCAAAATATATAAATATCCAGTGGGTGCATGAAACCAATATCATAAAACTCAGTCACCAAAACTAAATCATGCAAACAGAACGCCCAAAATACCGAAATCCAAAATGACGGATACGTGATAATTGAATCACAAAATCACAAATCATAAATACCGTCTTCGGTAGTTCCTCCTTCAAGGTCGAGAAGGAGTCGGTGCATCCACTGCTAGCAGCGCAGGATATCTACCTGCCTCTTGCTCACGGTCTGGCGTCTTCTGACTCTCTGGGTCCTTATCTTCCCTGTGGATTACCTATCACGCGGTCAATCGGCTCATCGGCCCTGTCAGGTGTGCTAACGGGGACGATTCCGTTCTGGCACTTCTCTGGTCACCTCTCGGTCAAACCTCACGACCACTCGTAAGGCAGCATATCACTGTCATCAGCCTCGGGCTCTCTGAAAGCACGTCACACATCTGATCCTGGGTGCAAACATCATTGCCGCAATGTCCTGGAAGGAATCCTGCTGAAGGTCTCTTCCGATTTCGCCTATGCCGATCTGCACAGAGGCTGGCTTTATTGCACAACCTCTTCTCACTCAAAAGACACCTGTGTCCTCAACACAATATTTTCTCAGAAACTGGTCACATCCCAACGTCTCTGTAAGCATATCAGGTCTCTAGTCTCGACGGGAAGCAACGACAGCTCGTCAGTGTCTTGCACGAACCTCTTGTTCCAACTGTCTCCATCGTTGTCCACTATGACGTCACGCCAAGCTACTATGCACTGCACTGTTCTCGGCCACGGTCAATCTGAAGTCTCTCACACGGACTCGAAATCGCGTATTCTGTAGCTTCATCATTCTGTAGCAGATGTCAGGCCGAACAGGTCCTCGGGAACACGTCCCAACCATTGGAGGAAAACTCATCACTCGTCCGTACTTGATCAATTCGCAACGCATCTGGGTAAGTTCCTTTATCCGATCCTGGTCAACTACCTCGTCGACAATGCCGAACTCTGGCCTGCTGGGTGTGCGCAACACGACCACTCCTGGTCTAGGTCTTCTCGTATCGTACTCCAGAAAGGTCCTGTCGAGGTCCCTTTCACAAATCTCAATCCTGCCGAAATGCCCGGAAGTCATCATCCAATTCTGAAGCTAAAGCTTATTCCGGAACGGCTGCATACTTATCGCGCTTCTTCCTGGAAGATATATCCATATACAACGCCTCGGGGTGCGTATCACATCTCTAATGTCAGCGGAGTGGGACGTCATCTCGTCGAAATCTCGTACGAACTCTTATCTTCATTCTGCTCAAATGTCGACTGATTCGGACTCGTCTCATCGTGGCTACACGAACTGCGCCCCGACGGCTATGCTCGTATCTGGAGTCTCCCAAGCAGTGTCCCATCACGATATCCGAAAGATGTCGAACCATCCGATCTACTCGTCAGATCCTCATAATCCCCCAAGAGCTCACATCTCGGGTACAGTTTAATAGTATCGAGTACATGCCACAGCGTCGGTGGTCCAGCCGTAGAAGGCAAACCCAAGCCTCACTAATGGCGCCGCGGAACCGCCGTAAACCCTAAGGTTCAAAGGCTGTCACACGGTCATTAAGTCGAGTTAGTGTTTCATTCTTCTAGAGGGTCTATAGAATCACCTGCATGTCTTTCCGTATACTTTAAACTTGGAAAATAGGCTCCTGACATTCGATCGTCTCTATCGACTCTCAACGAACCTGCGTGAAGTCGTCTCTAGCTGAAATCAATCCACCTGATGACCTCGCATCGGGGTAAGCGAATTCACCACACGTCCTAGTCATTCATCCTCAGGTGACTAGCGACTCGCTATCATCTCTCTAAGAACATGCTCATGCTGCAGTAGCTCCAATCATCTGGGCGATATCTCATCATTTGCAGCAACAACTGGCTCATATGCCTGTATGCCGAATAGCGCCTCAATCCTCCAGGAAAGGCAATACATAAGCGGTCATCACTGAATCAGCCTGCTCTAGATCTGAGTAAGACTCTCCACACTGGAAATCTTCAACTCGACTGGGCCCGCTCTGGCGCAAAATCGGACGAATCACCTTCGTCTCTCAAATCGGGTAGACTAGCTATCATCTGCCGCATATCTGCCTGGAAGCTCCGGCAATCTCAGCTCGTAAGCTCCGAAAGCGACATCCTGTCAATCTCAGCAACAGCTGGTCCATCTGTCTGCACGGTAGGCGACATCACAATCTCTGAGGTATGCTGTACATCAACAGTCCTCTCTCAACTGGCAGCTCTAACAATGGCCCGATCATCCGGTGCAAGACCAAGCACTCGCCTCCACTAGAGGTCACAATCACCAACACTAACTCGAGACGTTCCCATGTCACCAGAAAACACAATGGTCGGCTCTCGTACTAAACGAGCTCACACCGGCCGTAAACCTAGCAGCAGCCCAAACTGCGCTCAAACATGGTGACAGGAACCTCAATCGAGTATCAAAGAGAGCACATCAGTGGCAAGAAGGGAAACAACAGATCCAAAGTGGATACATGATCATAGGGAGGAACAACATCAATGAAGGTATGATCATGAAACTAATAGAATCGGGGATCTCAAATGGATGTATAATCCTGGATATAAAGAGAATCACTGATCTCAAAAGTATGCACATCCTAAGGTTCCTTAAGCGGAGTGGCGTGTCGTAAGTATGCCGCGGAACATACCAACGGTACGTCACTCTACTTTAGTCACCTAATCCATCAACCAAGGGTCATCCTAAAACGACGAAAGTTCGGGTTTACACCCCCTCGACCAAGTCTAAGTTCCGTAAGGTCAAGCCTAAGCTCCGTATATAAATAACTCCCTAGGCTCCACATAGTCAAACTTAGACTCGAACCAAGGTCAACCTAGCGCTCTGATACCAACTTTGTCACGACCCGAAAGAGCACGTGACTGGCCCTTGAAACATATGAAGCCTATAGGACTCCATCTGATCCAAGTAAGCCAAAAGCCCAGAAATCTAAAACCATTTTTAAGAATAAGTAAAGAAACTGGTTTAAAGAAGTGATGAAAAACATGTTTGAAATCAAGTTTTTTTAAATAACTAAGCCGAATGTGCATTTTAAAAACAATAAGGTCTTTTCTAAAAATTTCGGCAGAGTTTCTTTTGTAAAACTGGCCCCGAATGGGGTACAACAAGGATAACAATATATATATGCAATGATAAAGGCATCCCCAAGCGGGAGCTAGCTCTTCGTCAATCGACGGTCACAACCACACAAGATATAATATACAACGCCAAGTGGCGAGGATCAAATTCAAAGAAAAACTCAAAAACAATAAGAAACCGCAATACCACTAAGCGCAACTCTAAGGTCGAATAATATAACACTAAAGTCTATGTCTGAAACAATACACAGGTTTTGGTTGATGGACAATTTCTAGATACAATGAAATAAATACATGCAATGGTGATTCTTGATACGAAAGAATCCACCTACCAAAGCAAATCACCCGCAAGAAGGTAGTGTGCCAGAAATGCCGCAATAGAACCTGTACGGCAGAACCTGCAAGAACTGTGGCACAACGGGGGTGAGTTGCCAACTCGTGAATAGAAACATCTACAAGCAGAAACCGAAAGCAAGACATCCCTAGGTCCATACGATCAGTATATAAAATCCTCAATATACAAATATGCAGCCTATAGCAAGGCTAGGGTAAATATCTAACCCGAGTGCAATCTCATGTGTCTGTGTCAGTGCCTCAGATAACAATATAGCATATGAATGATATATGAATGCGTGAAAACAGAATACATTTACATGAAGCAACTGTTTTCATACTTTTAGTGAGATTTCCCTTGTATTTTTAAAATGAGGTACCATAATGAAATCAGCATAAAACTGTGCCTAGCATCGGTACAAACGAAATCCCAATATCCCGATATCACAAAGTCTCAACCACGATATCTAGGGCGCCGTCAGTCCAGACCGGCCCCTACCATAAATCTCAAGACCACGACGGTATCCTCCGGATATCCGACGCGTCGGGTAAAATCACCGGTAGGTAGTACTCCCCTGCCAGGCTCAACGTCATCACCACATTCCTCTTGCCCCGGGGTACCGTACCGGGTCCACCATGTACCCGAAACGGTTCATCCGTCTCCTCGAATCGGGTTTCCAAATCCATCAGCAAACTCATGGTGGACGACTCATACATCATGGGAAAACCGCACTTTTTATTTTAAAAGAGAGAATATGTTTAATTGTGTTTTTGCGGTTTTCCTCCAAATCCAGAAAATCTCATAGAAGTCCAAATCCAAACTTCAATAGCATGCAAAATAGTGAATATATGCATGAGAATCCATGAATGCGGCATAACAATGAATAACAGTATGCAGGAAGTAGCAGGTAATAACTACAATGTCTAAACTACTAGCAAAAAGGCTATGTCAAGCAATACTATACTTTCTAAGGTGTACGTGACATGGCAATTACCGATGAAGATGTGTGTGAGCCGGCAAGTAAGTGTACGTGGTACATACGCATCATCGGTAATAGTGCTGGTGTCCTATCAGCATGATATTAATACTGGAGTATGAACATAGTAATAAAATGCGATGCAAAGCGAACCACAAAAGGGGAGTGGGAGCTGAAACTGGACGTAACTAAAACTAATCTGCATTAATCCAACATAAGTCCTACAATTGGTGCCTTTTGAAATAACACGAATCATGGGGTTTTGAAAATAGGGGCTACGGTGTTTTTGTGAAAAGATACGTCGTTTTTGAAATATCCGTAGATTCCCTTGAGCTGTCTTTAAAAATGCCCACGATTCGTTAGTTTTTGAAATAGGTAAGAAGTCTAATCTACTCTAACAACTACACTAACTATACGGCTGAACTAACAAGCTGAACTACAGGTAAGGAAACCGCCTAACATCTGAGTCGATATATATATATATATAGATATATAGTCGGTGATCTCGCCTCAATGTCATATCGTAAGATATCCTCGAGTTATGAGTGCGGATCTATCATCAATATCGGCTCGTACGGTAAATCATCGCACGGCATCCCCAATAGCTGGGTAGGGTTCAACATCTCACTGTCTCATCACATAATAGGTATCACTATCATCAGATCAAATAGTCTGGGGTACTACTCTATGTCTAGTACAATCGATACCATCAAAGAAGTATGCATGCGGGGGTAAACACATATCCCAAGCCCGCAAGAATCACAAGTCATATCCCACATATGAATCGTATCAAATCACCGATCTCACGGCATAAGCCCACACCATCGACTCATCTCCAAAGTCATCCCATATCATCAAACACGGTGCAAGTACAAGAAACACACAAGTGTATACGTGTGGGTGCAAATCTATCCTATGGTTCGCAACTAGGAGCTATGCTGGTTATTTCTACCCCTAACTAACCAAGACACACTAAAGCTATCACACACATAAAAATACTACATAATACTAATTACGGACTGCGGGGGTGCTTTACGCCATCCACCCGACTTCCCCCTGTAGATATAATCTACTCACCTGTATCCTGCGTGTCGGTGTCGATGTCTCCGTCATCTTCCGCATCGCCTCGGATCGTCGCGGTGTACCTACACGAATCACACGTATCGCATCGCATCAAAACCAATTCAATACTTGAAACGACACACTAAATCCAATACGATACGCTAAAACCGACACGATACGCAAAAAGGCTTATAGGTTAGAACCTACGGTTAGCCTTCGCAAAACAACTCGAAATCACTCGATATAGACGTACAAACGTCACACGATCGAGATAACACACTAACATCAAAATCTGGAAATCAAAACACGCAAAACCAAATCAAATTTCAAAGCTGCAACTTGAGAAAATGCTCCCAGATTTTATCTCAGGCCAAACCAAGGCAAATAAACAACTCCAGGGTGCTATGCAGGGTGTATATGAGGTATGGAAGCAAAATGGGGAGGTTTCATCACAGAGGGGCCGGCCACATACACTGTTTGGCCGGCCTGGCCGGCCCCCCTATTCCCAAAGGGGTTCGTACTCCTAGGGTGGCCTCCTGTGGTCTAATGTGGGTCTCTGGTATTGCTTATTTTACCTAGAAATGTCCCAGTGCATCCCAGATTTCCCTGCACACACAAACACTCACAAACCGACATGAAAGTCCCGAAATTCCGTATTTTTGGTTTCCAGTGGGATTGGGCTGGGTTTCTAGCTCTAGGGTGCTCATATGATCTCTTCTAAACTCAAATTCCCCCTCACAACTCACCATTTCCTCAAACCCTAACTAGTTTTCACCAAGTCCACAAATTCACCCGATATCGATTCTAAACTTGCATAGGGGTATAGGAAATGATAAAATTAAGATCATGGTTCAGAAATTACCTCAATTGGCAACTCAAGAATTTTCTTGAGTTGCCCCTAGTGGCCACAATCCAAGCTTTCTTAGTCCATCTTGAAGATCTCGGGCTTGTGCACATTTTTAATGAAACCGACATGGGGTTTTGGTGTAGTTTTTGAGATGTTTTTGGGCTTTGAAGAGGGGAGGGAGATGAGGAAGGGGCAGCAGCAGTAGGAGGAGGAAGAAGAGGGAGAGAAATGAGGAATGAAGGGGTATGGCTAAGGGTATAAGTCAAAGTCCACCTCTCTCTCTCACCTACCCTCATTTTCTTTTCTTTTCTCTTTTCTTTTCCTTTCTCTTCCTTAAACCAAACCTTCTCACCTCAATAGTGAACACAAAAATAAATCCATGGCTAGAAAAATGCACAAGTGTAGAAAATGTGATATGTGCAAGTTTTGCACAAAATTGCCGAAAAACCCGATTAGCGATTTTAATCGCGATTAGCGCTAAATTAGTGTCAAAATGATCACAACAACTTAAAAATGTCATAATCCCAATAAATAACCCATTTTAGAATTTTCCATAATTTTTCTCAATTTTTTCCTATTTATTTGCATTTAAATATTAATTTAATATTAAAATAATCAATAAAATAATATTAAATCATAAAAATTCCCAAAATTAATATTTTATATTTTTGAAAATGTTACATATTTTATTTGGGTTTTGTTTTGGATAGGAGGTGGCATGGTGAGTCATAGCTTGCATTTATGGATGGAGGTAAACTCACCCTATGCTCACCTCTCTTTCTCTTTTCATCTCACCCTCTCTCATTCTCTCTCACTTCTTCTCTTTATCATTATCTTTCATCATTCCTTCACCTCAATTGAAACCTTATTATTTCCATCACAAATCTTTCACAAAACTTCACAAAATCTTACCCAAATCACTTCTAATGACTTGTTTTGCCTCTAAGATGTCTTGGAACTTGGAAAGCTAGGATTTTTGAGTTTGTGAGAGTAGGTAATGATCTCTATCTGTTAAGCAGGTGTTTTTAGTGTTGTGTATCTTATTAGTTTTAGTTTAGGACACTTAAGCTATCGTTTCGTGCACATATCGTATATTTAGTGTCATATTGTGATATCTGTGTTCTGCTGTGACCCGGAGTGTATAGTAGAAAATCTAGCAATATAGTTGTGTTGTACTAAAGACCCTGAGCCTACACCTGAAGCACGAACCCCTAGGCTCGGACCATGACCGGCGACGCAGTGGGAAATTCCGGCGAGCTCGGTTATTTGGAGGAGTTGGGTTTTGGATTTTGGTGGGTAGCTGTCTGCTGTTAATTTAGTGTGTTTGGTACTGTTTGATTTTTGAGTTTTGACTGTATATAAAATCTGGGATCACTTTTCTAGTTTCTTGTGTTACGACTATGTGTGTTACGTTATCCGACACGGTGCGTGTACTTGTGTAGCTTTTGCTCTTGACTTGGTTTCGTACTGTCGCTACGCACGTTAGCCACTAGACGAACACTTGAGAGTTTGTTTGAAGTTGATGCGTCGGTCAAACGTAGTTGGTACGTGTTATTTGTCGATTGCTAATATACACTTGTTATGTTGTTTTATGATCTTAGCGACGCAGGCGGGGACTTCAGACGCTGCGAAAAAGGGAAAGCGAGTGGTTGGCTTTACTTAGCCCTAGGATCATCTGTGAGTAAATTTAACATCTACAGGGGAATCGCCCGCATGGCGTTATGCGTCAGGACTAGATATGATCTGATATTAGTCGCATGTTATATTGCACATATAGAGATTGTGCATAAAACTTCATGCATATTATTTGTAACATTTCAAAAAAATAAAATATTATTTTTGGGAATTTTTATAATTTAATAATATTATATTGAATATTTTAATAAAGCGGTATAATTAAATACCGATAAATTTGGAAAATTATAGAACTTATTAAAAGAGCGTGTTTTATGTGAATTATGCAATTTTTAAGTTTTTATGGTTAATTATACGCTATTTTAGTGCTAATCGCGATTAAAAATTGCTAATCGCGGATTAAGCGTGTCTTGTGCACTTAGCTTACACAAAGTCTTTTTCACACTTGTGCATTTTTCTACCATGGTTTCTTTTAGGTTTCCTATTGCAATATTAGAGAGAAGAAAAGAATGGAAAAAGAAAAGATTTGAATAATAGAGGTATGGGCAAGAGAGAGAGAGAGAGGGTGAGGGGTCAAACTTGGACTGAGCTCCCATTCCTTCTCATTTTCCTCCATCATTCTCTCCCTCTCCCTCATCAAGCTGCTGCTGCTGCCGCCCCTCTCTTCCATGTTCACAAAACCCCCAAAACTATATGAAAAACATCTCAAAACTCAAACCCCATTTCACAAAAAAGGTGCACAAGCTCACAAGCTACCTTATGGACCAAGAAAAATATGATTTTGGCGCTGTAGGAGATTCTTGGGAGCTAGATGAGGTAACCCATTTCACAATTAATGTAGTGTTTCTTGTGCTTTAGCCTCATTACAAGTTTAACATCGTTTTGGCGAAGTTTTGTGGACCTTGGAAAAGCCTAGAAAGGGTTGAGATTATTTTGAGTTGTATTAAGTGCTAATAAGCCTTATTAGTGACCTAAACCCCCATGATGGAAGAAAACCCAGACCAACCAAACCTGAAACCCAAAAATACGGAATTTCAGAACTTTGCAATGTCGGTTTGTGAAATTGAGTGTGCAGGAAAATCTGGATTGAACTGGGATTTTTACTGGAAAAATAAACAACTTCAGGAGCTTAGAATTGACCCTAGGAAGATACCCTGAGAGTACGAACCCCAGAGGAGTCCCCAGGGCCGGCGAGGCCGGTTTGGCATGAGAGAAGGCTCGGCCTTTTGGTGAGGGTGTGGGTCCAGGTTTCTTCTATAGGTCACATGTACCCTATGTATCAGCCTAGTGTTGTTTGCTCGCATGGTTTTCACCATCATACAAATCTGGGACTAATTTCCTACAGTGTAGTATCATGACGTTGCCACGACTCAAACTTTTGATACCAAATCTTGGTTTTTGTGTCAGATTGGTAGCCCCTAGGGAATCCGGAGTGACCCTAGACACCTACAGGAAAAACTAGTAAGACCATTACCCTATATTGACTACCAGGAGACTACCCTACAAACCTGACACCCCAATTCCCTACCAGGGCCGGCGTCGCCGGAATTTTAGGGTAAGGGGCCGGCCACCTTGTGGATTCAGGAATCCTGGTTGCTTTCATAGCTCATTTACACTTTGTACATCACTCCAGTATTGTTTTGGAACATTGGTTGCACCTTAATCAAAATCTGGGACTGAATGCATGTGTTGCTATTTTGATTCGAGTTATGGTTTTGCGTATTTTGAATTCTAGATTTGCGTATTGTGTTTTGCCTCGATCACTTAACATTTGTACGACGATATCGAGAGTTGTTTGATGGTTTTGAAAGCGTAGACCATAGGTTCTAACCTATAGGCTTTTAAGCATATCGTTTTGATTTTCGTGTGTCGTTTTGGTTTTGATTTGGTTTTAATGCGATGCGATACGTGTGACATGTAGATTATATCTACGGGGGATCCGAGACGATGAAAAATATGGTGGCGACATCGACATCGGCAAGCAAGATCAAGGTGAGTAGATTATATCTACGGGGGAAGTCGGGTGGATAGCGTATAGCATCCCCGCAGTTCGATATTTAGTATACTATATATATATACTATATATATAAATATGGTAGCGTTATGTGTGATATGGATATTCTAGATGTGATTATGTGTACTATGGATAGATTAGGATTTAGAAGTGAACTAGTATAGTTCCTAGTTGCTAGAATAGGTTTACCCCCCCCCCGCTTTCTTGTTATACTTATACCCGGATGATAAGGATAGTGTATGATATTTGGAGATGGGTCGATGAGATTGGGCATAGCGCCACGAGATCGGTGATATGATGTGATTCGTATTTGGGATACGACATGAGATTTTAGCGGGCCTTTGGACGCGTGTTTCACACACGCATTTATATTTATATAGATGGTATCGATTTGTACTAGACTTAGATCAGTACCCCAGATCATGAGATATGATGGTAAGGATACTAGATAATTGATGAGATGAATGTGATATTGACCCGTACCCAGCTTTTGGGATGTCGTACGATGAATTACCGTACGAGCTTTATATTGATGATAGATCCGCACTCATGACTCGAGGATGTCATATGATATTGTATCGTACGCGGTACCTTTGAGGCGGGATTACCGACTTATTCATTTGAGGTTTACATATATTTGTGATCGTATTGACCTAGGATTGTGTCATACATACGATTTCTGCTCTGTGATATTTTATATTCACGAGTTGGCAACTCACCCCCGTTGTGCCACAGTTCTTGCAGGTTTTGTCGTACAGGTTCCATTGCGGCTTTTCTGGCATACTGCTTCCTTTCTGGGTGATTGCATTGGTAGGTGGGTTCTTTTGCATCAGAACCACCATTGAATATGTATTATTCAGTTGTATCTAGTAATTCCATCAACCGAACTTGTATATTGTTTCAGACCTAGAAAACCAGTTGTGTATTATTTCGACCTTAGAGTCGCGCGTTCTAGTATTATGGTTTTCATGCTGATTTTGAGTTTCCTTTTGAGTTTTGATCCTCGCCCTTCGGCGTTGTATATTATACTGCTTGCGTGGTTGTGACCGTCGATTGACGAAGAGCTAGCTCCCTCTTGGGGATGCCTTTTATCATTGTATATATATTATTCTTGTTGTACCCCATTCGGGGCCAGTATTTACAAGGAAACTCTGCCGAAATTTTCAGAAAAGACTATAGTTTTTTTTAAATGCATATTCGGCTTACTCGTTTAAAAACATTGTTTTTCAAACATGTTTTCATCATTTCTTAAAACTATTTTTCCTTCATTTATTATTTAAAATGGTTTTAGATTTCTGGGCTTTTGGCTTACTTGGATTAGATGGGGTCCTATAGACTTCATATAATTTAAGGGCCAGTCACGTGCTATTTCGGGTCGTGACATTATTACTTGTTGTGCCTGGACTTGTACCCTTTAGACACTACACTATTATTGACAGTTCATGTTGCACGAGCACTGATTGTATGCCACTCACACCGTCAATAATTTCCATGACACGCACAACACTTATGCATACGTGTGATTGTATTGGTTAGGGATATTGAGACATGATCCTTATATTCCATTGTGCATATGACGTATAGCATACGTGTATACCTACATGCTTACACATATGCCTTGCCATGACTACATGCTAACTACTCATATACCTATATGGTATTGTACCATTAGAGATATGTATATACATATATGAGACATAGCTACAGGTACATCTTGCATACATATTTACATGTACACCGTATACCTTGATATATCTACACATATACCTGGAGGGTATTACATCATTACTGATAGGTAGATACACATATCTTGCTATACCGACATGGTTACGCATACCTGGCTATAGCTAAATGTTCACCTTTATATGATGTATTTGGTTTCGGAGAAATTAGGAACCGCATGATATACTTAATAACCTGTTGCAGTTAAATAGAGATTTTTCCTTATATGCTCATATTACTGTTTCGTGTTGTATATATTATATTTCATGGACTTCACAATGAGATATGGTTTTCATATGATGTTTTCTGGATTGATTACTCCTACGTATATATATCAGTGGTATGTGATGCTGATATATATATATGTATACCCATCGTGTATATATATATATATATCAGTGGTATGGGACGCTGTTATATATATACACCTACATAATATATCATCATAATGATCTATGCAAATATACTTATTCATTATATCTATGTGGGCCGATTCAATGGCCGGGCCGATAATCTGGTCGATATATGGGCCGATTCAATGTCCGGGCCGATAATATGGTCGATATGTGGGCCGATTCAATGGTCGGGCCGATTCAATGGTCGATGTGAAGGGCCTATGTGCTCGATATGAGGGGCCTATGTGCTCGATATGAGGGGCCTAAGTGCCCGATGTGAGGGGCCTATGTGCCCGATTGGAGGGGCCGATGTGCCCGATGTGAGGATGACATGTATTGCTTCATACTCCACATTTATTTGATATGCATTGTTTCATGTATTAGTAGTACCTGATAGAGTACCTTTCATGACTATTGCATATATATTGCTGTTTATTGCTATCAGCATTCATGTGATAGATTAGCGCAGTACGTGCATACTTGCGATTACCTGCATATGTTATTTACTATTCACGAGTTGGCAACTCACCCCCGTTGTGCCACAGGGTTGTACAGGTTGTCCCTCAGAGCAGTCAGAGACAGGGCTTTCTTCTTCACATCGTATCATCTTTTGCAGCGGATACCGCTACGGCTGACTGGGTGCAGTTTTGCTATAGGTGGGTTTTGCGGTTATCCGATATTGCTCATTGTATATTCGTTGTATCCAGTACTCTCCATCTACCATTTTTATGTATTGACCATTTTTATGTATTGACTTAGAGATGAGTTGTGAGGACGATATTGTATATTATTTTTTGACTTGGAGATTTTCATGCTGTTCACTTTATATCGTCTTTTTCTTCGCTACAGCGTCGTATGTTGTGGTGGTTGTTTTCCATCTTTGGGCGTGGTTTTGCTCCCGTTTTGGTATGCTTTACTTATATTTTTATGTTGTACCTTTTTTGAGGGCTTGTTTTACAAAGGGAGTGCCGCCAAATTTTTAAAGGAAATAAATTTGGACTTTAAAGAATTTGATTGAGATTTTAAAAGTTTTAACAATGTTATTATCACTTACTACTTTTGATGGTTTAGATTGCTTGGTTTTTGGCTTACTTGAATTGCGTTACGCCTGAAGACATTACGTAGTTTAAGGGCCGTCACGTGCTAAATTTCGGGTCGTGACAAAGTTGGTATCAAAACGCTAGGTTTTACCTTTCGGAGTGTAGAATGACCTTGGTATGATGGAGTAGGTAGCTTAAGCAGAATGATGTAGCGTGTGTATGTCCGCGGCATACTTACGACACAGTACTCTGCCCAAAGTGACCTAAGTACTAATTGCTTGAAATTCCTTCCATGATGATACATATCCTTGTGATTCAATTTCCGTGTTCATATCGAATCCTATTTCAATTTATAGCCTTTTGCCGCCGATGACTTTGAGGGCTTAGAGAGAGGCAGCGAGAGCCGAGGTCAGAGTTGACTCGTTTGGGGCGAGGACTGACCAGGATGGTATGCTCGTTGCACAGGAGCAAATTGATCTGCCATCGATAGATCGTATCACTAGGCTTGTGGAAGATATGCAGGACTTGCGCCAGATGATGAGGTCGTTGGTTGAGGCCAGTCGAGTGCAGCGACAGGAAGTTGCCACCCCTGTTATCCAGTTATTCTTTGCTATCGGCACACAGCATTGTGTCATGTATACAGCAGCAGTGGATGCAGCCCGTTTAGCTGAGGGGCGTCTTCCCGAGACTTTGGGAGTTCCGAGACCGAGGAGGGCTTGTACAGGTGTATCAGCCCAGAGACAATGGCTTAGTCACCGAGACAGATTCCGTTTACGTCGTGGGAGTAGCATAGGCTTGGGACGAGGATAGTTGTTTAGCTCTTATCCTCAGGAGAGTTAGCAGTTTTTATCTGGATGTTACCGGTGCGGGAGTTTGAGACATCATGCTTGAGATTGTACTGAGTCACGTGAGGGCGGGACAGCTGTACCACATGATACCTTACCACCTTCACCTCAGGGAGAGTCGCATGTTGCGCCTGTTGTTGATCCGCGTCAGACTTATATTCAGAGAGGTCATGGTCGCGGAGGATTTGTTCCGAGAGGAAAAGATGGTAGAGGAGGAGTTCAGCCAGTTGCGGGTAGAGAGCATACATGAGCGTTTGCTTCTACTCATCGGGGCGCGCGGGCGTCCAATGCAGAGTTTTCAGGTATTCAATTCGTATGTTCTTTTGTTACACATGTTTATTTAATTCGGGATCTATCCACTCGTTTGTTCTACACACTTCGTGCCGTGGTTGGGCCGAGAGTCGTGTTTGCTAGATCATCCATTGTTGTGTTAACTTCTGTCAGCGATTCTTTTGTTGCGCGACACATATTTCGGTCGTGTGCCAATTGGATAGGAGATAGAGATTCGTCCGTCGATTTGATCCTTCTTGAGATGTTGGACTTTGACGTTCTCCTAGGCACAGACTGGTTAGCTACGTGCTATGCGTCTGTGGACTGCCCTGAGAAAACAGATAGGTTTTGTTTTCTCGGCGAGTCAGTGCTTGTTGTGCAGGGGACAGTGGTGCCGCCTCTCACAGCTTGAATTCAACCTTTTACACTAGTCGGCTTTTGAGGAGAGGATGTCGGGGATTCTTGGATTTCATTCGTGATACCGGAGCCACAGTAGGCTCGTTGGACCGGGTTTCTTTTGGGCGAGATTTTCCGACGTTGTTCCAGATGAGCTGGCGGAGCTTAGGAAGCTTAAGGATCTCTGTAGAGTTGCTAGATAAGGGGACTTGTGCGTCCGAGTGTTTCGCTTTGGGGAGCTCCTATTCTGTTCGTCAAGAAGAAAGCCGGCAGTTGAGATTGTGTATCGATTTTCGTCAATTGAACCGAGTTACGGTGCGGATTAGGTATCCTTTACCTCGCATTGACGATTTCTTTAATCAGCTCCAGGGTGCGAGACATTTTTCTAAGTTTGTTTGGGATCAGGTCATCATTTGTTGCGGGTTCGGAGTGATGACATTCCGAAGACTGCTTTTTGTGCGCACTACGGGCTTTATGAGTTTTTGGTGGTGTCGTTGGACTCACCAGTGCCCTAGCAGCATTCATGGATGTGATGAACCGGGTTTCTCAGGCCGTTCCTCGACCAGTGTTTTGTCGTGTTATAGATGACATTCTGGACTATTCCAAGTGTCATGAGGAACATGAGCAGTACTTGAGGATTGCTTTGCAGACATTGGGAGAGTACCGGCTGTTTGCTAAATTCTCGAAGTGTTTCCTTCAGGCTTGATAGTGTTGATTTCCTAAGTCATGGGGTTACGGGAGATGGTATTCGTATGGACCCAAGGGAGATCGAGGCCGTACAGCTTTGGCCCAGACCTGATTAGGGACAGAGGTCCGCAGATTTTTGGGCTTAGCCGGGTTTTGCAGACCTCTGTCCCTAATCAGGTCTGGGCCAAAGCTGTACGGCCTCGATCTCCCTTGGGTCCATACGAATACCATCTCCCGTAACCCCATGACTTAGGAAATCAACACTATCATTTTTTAGCAGTCGTCAACCGAGTTTTAAACTGAGGCATGCGTGCGAAGTTTTTAGCAGTTGAAAACTCGGTTGACGACTGCACCAAATCTTTCTTTGCTTTCTGGACCGGGCGACCTTGTCGTTTATTGTGATGTTTCGCGAGTGGGGCTCGATTGTGTACTGATGTAGCATGATAGAGTTATCGCTTATCCTTACCGATAGTTGGAGGAAGTACGAGCAGGAATTATCCCACTCATGATCTGGAGATGGCCACGGCGGTCGTACGTTGAAAATTTTGAGACACTATTTGTACGGAGAGTCGTGTCAGATTTTCACGGACTACCGGAGCTTAATCTTTCTGCAGAGGGATCTGAGTCGAGACAACGCCGTTGGATGGAGCTTGTGAAGGATTGTGTTTGTGAGATCCTTTTTACCCGTGGAGAGGCGATTGTGGTAGCTGATGCTTGAGTCGTAGGCCCGGGGGTAGCTTGTTCCAGTTGTGCGCAGTTCAGAGACAGTCTTATGCAGATTTACAGTTCTTGTGCGACAGATGAGTACAGTTTAAGTTCGCCTTTTTTAGGGGACAGCTTGCTCATGTCCGCGACCGTCCACTTTTAGTTAATCGTTGTCGTGAGGCACAGCCCGCCGATACTCGTTTGTTTGAGATTCTGAGCATGTTTGGTAGGGTAAAGATTCAGAGTTCTTGATTTATGATCAGGGTGTGCTATGTTAGGGACTCGATGGCGTGTACCCGGTACTGATGGGTAGAGACGTGAGGCACTAGAGTAGGTACATCGGTCAGCTTTCTGTGTTCATCCAAGTGCCACCGAGATGTAACATGACTTGAGAGTTGGTTACTGGTGGGCAGGGGTGAAGAGTGAAGTTTCGGATTTCATTTTGAAGTGCTTGGCTTGTCGGCGAGCTAAGGTTGAGAATTTGAGGCCGGCTAGAGAGATGCAACCTTTTTTTACCGTTCCGGAGTGGGAATGGGAGCAGATCTCCATGAATTTCGTTGTGGTGTCTACCCAGGTCTAGACAGGGTGTGACTCCGTTTGGGTGATTGTTGTCCGGTTGTGCTCAGTTGTTCTTCGGTAAGTTTGTGTATTTGCATGGAGTTCCTTCATCCGTTGTATCCAATAGAGGCACCCAGTTCGCTAGCCGTCTTTGGCAGAAGCTTCAGGAAGCCTTGGGTACTGTTTGAGCTTTAGCTCCGCTTTCCGTCTGTAGGCTGATGGTCAGACAGAGCAGACTATACAGACTCTGGAGGATATGTATGTGCGTACGTGCTAAGTGTTCGTTGGCTGTGGGATCGTCACTTGCCATTGATAGGGTTCTCCTACGATAACGGTTATCAGGAGACATTTCAAATGGCAACTTTTGTTGCGCCACGGCAGCGCCCCGGCCGTCTGTCCGAGGCCAAAATGCGGAATCAAAATTTTTCTTAACTTTAAACTGGCGCTACCGCGGACAATATACCCGGATCGTAACCATTAACCGATACTAGCTATCAAGAGAGAGGGTGAGAGATATACCGAGTGATCCGAGTCCTCCGGTCTTCTCGTCGTCATCTCGATCTCTCGCGGAAACTCCGGTCGTCGCCTCCTCGCCGGAAGGGCACCACATCGCTTGCGTCTTTTACGGGCTCCCGCCTCAATACCGAGGCAACTCGGGCATGAAGCCGGCAAGTCGACATGCCCAAGATATGCTGTAGAATGTAGTGTAGAATCATAGTCTCTTTTGGGGTGGTGAAGTTGCCATGGAGGGAGAAGAGAATCATGAACTTTGGAGAGGGTTTTAGAGAATTTAGCAAGCATGGAAAAGGAGATGTGAATGATACATTTCCACACACAAAATCAAATGAACCATTCTCTCATCTCCAAGAAGTGGCCGGCCCCCCCTTTAACAAATGGTGGAGCAAAAACACAAAAACAAGAAGGAAGGTGAGTGTAGGAAAAGGTGGAGGGTGACCACATCCAAAGCAAACCTCACATCATTAACCAAATCAATCTCTTCACAATAACCATCATGAATAAAGCAAGTGATGTAAAGAGAATAAAATGATGATGGTCATATCATAATCCCACATATGCAAGAAACCCCTTCCCCAAATGTAATTTGCAAAACTGCAAATTACCCCTCCATCGGAAAAGTCCGGCCGGGAAAGAACAAAGGAAAACCGGCCGGAACGGAATGCAAACTGGCAACTCCAGAAAACTGGCCCCGTAATAAATTACAGGAAAACCCCGATACTGTGCATACACACCCGCATCTGTATTCCGACCGGATACAGATGCAATGAGACAAAATCTACACTGTACTAAACTAGGATCCGGCTTAAAACAAAGCCGGCTAGTAATATCCGTCCGATCCTGATCCGTGCAATACCGCACGTATCTGATCGAACCCTGCCATATATCCATACGGCCACTAGTACAAACCGTCCGATCCTGATCCGTGCAATACCGCACGTATCTGATTGGACCCTGCCATATCTCCATACGGCCTCTACAGCGTTTCGCCCGAAAGCTTGAGTAACTGAAAGTGTGGTGGACTCTAAAGACTCGTCAATACTATTGCTGTGGATTTAACCACTAGCACGTCAGAGGTATAAGCCAATACGTAACGGGCAACCAGCTATTGACCAAAAGGGACGTCGATGAGCGAACTCATCCTGACACCCTACTGAGCCTGTCAGTGACAATATCCGTACAGTCCGGTCCGTTCGTTTATGAGTATCGCATGGCGGGCCTAGGGGGTTGGTAAAAGTCAGACCCCCAAAAGCGGTACAAGTCGTGTCGGAGTGTAGCCCAGAACGCCCTGAGATACTACTGGAATACCTACCAGTAAATCTCCTGCCTCGGCCGAGGGCTTTGCGTAATGGCTCTCCTAGACACAGCGTGACCTCACCCCCAATACCGGGAGAGACGAACCCCTGAAGATCCGCTCACTGCCTCCATGTGGCTCAGGACTGTACCCAACTAAAACCTGTTTGCACGACTCATTTGAGCCGTGGTAGGGAAGTAGTCAAAGCACAGTGGGAACTCACACGAGACAAATGACGATCTCAGGTCGATGAACTAACCTGTACACATGTCACCAGGGAACTGCTATCTGACGTCTGGTATAATCCCAACTAGCAGGTTCCCGGCGAGTCCTGTCCGGTGTACTCATAACCTAATGAGCACCTGTATACATCTTAGGTGAACCAACTGACACCAGTGGCTTGTGAGACCGGCCACCGCCCCTCGTCGGGGTCTCGACTGTATACACTAGTCTACTAATGGAGTATCGATGCCCAGTCTCGAAACTCCCACGACTAGGGACCTTTTAAGGATGTGCTTATAGACCCCAGCTCCCACGTATATGATCGCCATCATACTGCTGGTCGTCAAGCAAGAATCCTAGGGGCTCTATCAACGTGTAATAGCGACCTGTCAGGTCACCTAAAGCAGTACACGATGATAAAGATAAACCAGATAGCATACTATCATCTTGAGTAAGACTGTCCTACCGGGATAGGTCCTCCCTCAATCATCGCAATCACGTGCCTGTGATCCAATAATTGACTCTGAGGGCACTATCTCCAACAATCTCCCACTTGCACTCAAGGCTAATTATTGCGATGTCGCATACTCACAGCCCGTGTGATACCGAACACCCAACTCCTCTACTAGTCAGTCTCACAAAGCTCGTTTGCGAGACTATTGCGTTCGAGGAATAGCCTCAGCGAGTGGATCCGCTCTGATGTTTCTTTCTATGTCTCTCTAAATCTCAAGTTCGCGGAGAATGCCATCTCCCGAAATGAGCAATACCTGTCTTAGAATGTGTCTGGATGTCTGATGGGACTTAGCTCATAAATGAACTCCAAATCCAAACTTCTTAGACTGTATCGATAACTGAACTTAATCAGTACCCAGCGCCATGCCTTCATCAGTATTGCCTTGGACCACCTGTCCAAAATACTGCCCCTCGTCAGAAGGAGAAACTATAACTCTGACAGCCATTCTGCCATCCATGTCACCTTGGAAGCGTGGAATGATAACCGTCTCCTAAAAGAGGCTGCCGTTATTAAATTCCTAGAACATTCACTTATGTTCTAAAACTGCTTTCGATTGTTTCTCCAGGATTGGATCAATATCAACTTATTGCACCTACTGCAAGAACAACATCTGGTGTGGTACTTGACATCTCATGATTGACTCAATTGCCTAAGCAAGTGATCTGCCAATCATGTACATCCCTCTCTACTTTAGTCTATAAGACACCTTTAGAGAGGGTGACTCCATCACCTGCAGGTACACTACCGTGCCAGGAGTCTTCCATTCTAAATACTCATAGAATGCTGTCAAAGTACCCAGATTGGGAAACCACCCAAATCTAGATCTAAAACCATAGATCTAGTAACCAGAATGTCTGATATAATATCCAAGTCCTGTGTGGAGAAACCACTGTGTGACAACCAAAGAATAACCGTTCGTATTATAGGAGTTTCCTTTCCTACTCTGTGTATGTCATCCAAAACCAGGACATCACACCCTACTACCTTCTTAACAGATCCATCCCCTATTCTGATGACGTTAAACCTATGACTGTCACATCAGAAATGGATGATCTATCTCCGCTATATCTGCTTTAGTCTATAGACATAAGCCTGATGTCCACCAATGCTTCCGCTGCTCCCACTGACTACGACAACCTTCTGGCAGAGTCATATAGACGTGCACTTCTAAAGCTAGTTTAGAACGACGCTATACTCATCCTCCTGCCGGGTCTCACAGCCTGGAACAACAACAATGGCAAGTGTGGGTAAACAAGAACTTCCCTGTCACCGTCCTTGAGGCTACCGGAGTACCTCTCGGGTGCCTGAAGTTACCCACCTTATCTGCGGAGTGGCCAATGGAATGTCAAATCAGATTGAATCTTTAGGTTCCTTATCAAATCTTCAGTAATCGTTTGCGGTTCTGGAATCGCTTCCAGTTCTACCATACTCCCACTACTGTTTTCTGAAAAATAACCATTTCCTTTTAAAATGTGGCGAGTTAAGAACAATATCACTATTGATCTTCCAGATGGTAGAAAGTCAACCCTCATCATAGCCTGGGTCAACCCACAAACAGCCATTACAGAAACGTGCCTTGAGTTGTCCAGTGTCTGGTTTTAATCATAAGCCGGAAAACTCCCCGTACCTTAACATCGTTAAGATATGAACTGTTCTATATCCAATATAGAACCAGAGGCACTGATTTAAATGAACCAGATTCAAATCATGCAGCTATCTCCAGTGCATGTCAACTAAATGGAAGGAGGCCGATCAGCGTTACTCAACTTAGGAATGCTTCCAATTATGAGTAACCTGAAAGAGAAGCAATTTTTCTTTATCATTACTATCAACTGAATACCATACACAAGTATCTACATCTTCGATCACTTTGAAGAATCCCGATACTTGCTACACCTGGTACTCTATTCTATTCAAATACCTATAACTCCTCAAAACTTAGACCCTGTGTTTCTACGAAACACATGTCTAAGAACTAGAGAAGTTAAAAGTAAACAGAATATAGTATGAGGACCAACCCTGTTGGAGATAGTGCCCTCATAGTCAATTATTGGATCGCAGGTACGTGATTGCAATGATTGCGGAGGACCTATCCCGGTAGGACAGTCTTACTCGAGATGATAGTATACTATCTGGTTTGCCTTTATCAGTCGTGTACATGTTCAGGTGACTGATTGCATGTTACACTTTGATCGAGCCCTTAGGATCTGGCTTTACTACCAACTGTATGATGGCGATCATATACGTGAGAGTTGGGTAGTTTATATGCATATCCTTAATTGTGGTCCCTAGTCGTGGGAGTTTCGAGACAGGGCATCGATACTCCGGAGTAGACTAGTGTATACAGTCGAGACCCCGACGAGGGGCGGTGGCCGGTCTCACAAGCCGCTGGTGTCAGTTGGATCACCTAAGATGTATACAGGTGCTCATAGGGTTATGAGTACACCGGACAGGACTCGCCGGGAATCTGCTAGTTAGTATTATATCTACCGTCAGATAGCAGTTCCCTGGTGACATGTGTACAGGTTAGTTCATCGATCTGAGGTCGTCATTTGTCTCGTGTGAGTTCCCACTGTGCTTTGATTTCTACCCTACCACGGCTCAAAGGAGTCGTGCAAACAGGTAGCTTTTGGGTACAGTCCCGAGCCATATGGAGGCACGTGAGCGGATCGGCAGGGGATTCGTCTCTCCCGGTATTGGGGGCGAGGTCGTGCTGTGTCTAGGAGAGCCATTACACTAAATCCATGGCCATGGTAGGAGATTTACTGGTAGGTACTCCAGTAGTATCTCAGGGTGTTATTGGGCTACACTCCGACACGACTTATACTGCTTCTGGGGGTCTGACGTTACTAGCCCCCTAGGCGGATATGCGATACTCATTGACGAACGGACCGGACTGTATATACATTGTCACTGTTAGGCTCAGTAGGGTTTCTGGATGTGTTAGCTCATCGGCCACCCTTGAGTGCGCTCATCAGCCTCCCTTGAGATCAGTCCGTGGGAAACCGTCACGCATAGCTAGTGCAGCTGACGGTTTGTGGTTAAACCCACTGCCAGGGTACTGACGAGTCATTAGAGTCCCCCACAGACTGTTTCCCAAGTTCGGGCGAAACGTTGTAGAGGCCGTATGGTTTTATGGCAGGGTTCGGAAAATGCACGTGCGTTTACGCACGTGTCGGTTTTCGGACAGATGATACTCGTCGGCTTTGGTTTAAGCCGGATCCGAGTATTATATTGAGTAGGTATAATATCTTTGTCTCAGTTGCATTTGTATTCGGTCGTAATACAAATGCGGGTATATTTATACAGTTTCGGGGTTATCCTGAAAGTCGTTTCGGGATCACTTTTGGAAGTTGCCAGTTTCCAGTTTTCTATCAGCCGTCTTTTAACATTCTGTTAAAGACGGATTTATCTTTTCTTCAGTTTGAGTGAGTCATCATTCTAGAAGCTTCTAGAAGTGATGATGAGGCTTCATGACTCATTAGGCATTAATGGTGTCATTATTGCTTTTGGTGACTAGGTTTTTGGATTCAATGTTTCTAAATGACTCATCCTTTTTCATTAATGCATTTTGTTTTGGCTTAAGATATTTTAGTGAGAAGCTTTTGGTTTATGGTCACCTCCCTCCTCCTACGGTCACCTCCCTCTTCCTTATAAAGTGGCCGGCCCCTCTCTCCTCCCTTGATTGATTCATTTGAGAAATTTGGTTAGAAAAGAAAAGAGTATAGTTTTGGATGCATGGAAATTTCTTAGTTCATTTCTTGTTCCATTTCATTTCCATCGGCAACTTCATTAACCGATCGTCCACGGACTTGGACGAAGTGAGACAAAATCATCTACTCATTCTCTACATCAATCTTGGTCGTCTCTTTTAGCAAACTTGACGACCGAGTTGCCTCGAGTCAGAGGCGGGAGCCCGTTTAAAGAATCGTCGATGTGGTGCCACCTCGACGAAGGAATCGGAGATCGACGAGATCGGAGTAGCCGCAACGGAGCGTGGGATGATGGTTGAAGAACGAAGGACTCGGATCGTTCGGTACAACCTTTCTACACTCTTTACAGTTTGTTAGTTTAGCAATAATGGCAGATCCGGGTTAAAGTATACGATAGCGCCAGTTTAAAAGTTTTGTTCCGCATTTTGGCGTCAGTAGACGGCCGGGGCGCTAGCGTAGACTTACAGTGGTATCAGAGCCTAACCATTTTGCTATACTAACTTGTGCTAACGCGTTCAAAACGTCGATCGAACCGAAAATCGAAAAACACAATTTTCTAGCCCGACAGTTTCTGTTGTTTTTAAACGGTGTCAAAAATTATTTCTGGATGTCTTAAAAATCAGAGCAGGGTTTTATAAGAACTACGACAAAATTTGGGGTCGTGATCCCTCCAAGCTGCCGCGGAAACGCGGCCAAACCCATGGTTTGGCCGCGCAACCGCGGCCACGTGGGGAGCACGTGCTCCCAAATTTTGTCAGTAGGTTCTTCTCAGGATTTTGTGATTTTTGGTATATATCATTTTGGCCCAGATTTTGTTACTGTTCACCAGTAAGCAGTGGGGCCCACTTTTTGATATTTGGTCGATCGAAATTTAAACACGTTAGTTTACAGTGCTTACATTATATCTCCGACCGGGAATGTCATTTGATCGGTAAACCGCGTCCGATTGCTATAGTTCTTTTAGACGGGTTTGCGAACGTGACATTCGCGTTGATGTTCTGTTTTGTGCTGTAATGTTGCGGATTTGTCGTGGTGGATAGCAGTGTGCAATGGTAGTACAGTTTGAGTTTATTTGTACATTTGATATTGCGGGGCGAGCGTCCAACATGTGGGCTGCCGTCACTGCCTGTTGTATAATATTCTTTTGGGGCACGACCAGGTTGCGGTCGATGTACCTGTTGTACTATTTTTCATTACTGTACTAGGTTTTACCCCGCGACGGAGTGCACGGATAGCCGGGTTCTGGAGGGCAACGGGTCCGCATCTCATGGCTTTGGGAGGCAGAGGGGCCCCACTCTAAAATTGGCAGACTATTCGCCGCACTCGTAGGGGGTACAGGTTGACCCAAGGAGGGGTGCTCAATTTACCGGATTCCGTGAAGTGCCGGGTGTTCCATTCACTATGCTGTGGGGACTACCTCGCTTCAGGTTTTGGCGGGTAACTTGCCGCACCCGTAGGGGTCTAGGTTTCATTGCACAGGCTATCCACATGACAGGGGAACGTCGGGTTTCAGCAGCGGCTCTGTGAAACCCGGGGATCCCAGATATCTGTATTGTTCTGTGATGCTTATTACTTTTCTGTAATGTTGCATATTATCACGCCTGGAGCGATTATGTATATTGGTTTATATACTATTAGATGTTGTATATGTTTTACACCCGCGCTAGTCCAGTCCCCGCTCTGTCGTTAGTTAAGTAACTTAACGGGTGATGACGGGACCCAGTGACGAATGCGGATGGCATATACGTACATTTTATTTTCGTTCTTTTCTGGTGTGATTGATTGATGGGACTGCGTTGATTCTGATCAATGCAAAGAAAAACAAACCTGTTTTAGTTGTTGGAACAATTTTAAAAAGTGTTATTGCAAAGACGTTTCCTTTTGTTTTGCATAGCGGTATTCAGTGGAATATCCTGCACCTCATTCGACGGGGCAAGGGCCGATATCCCTTCACCGGGACTGACCCCTTGGGCAGAAGTTTGCGTCAGGGTAATAACTTCACTATAGCCGATTACATGTTGCTTTGCATAGCGGTATTCAGTGGAATATCCTGCACCTCATTCCACGAGGAAAGAGCCGAGATCCCTTCACCGGGAGTGACCTCTTTAGCAAAAGGTTTTCGCCACTATATTTTAAAAAAAGCTATCAGGTTCCTTCAGCGATATCAAGTTCACTACGCTAAAGGTTTTTCGCCAAAAACCAGTCGTAGCCCTCCGTCGTTTCTTATGGATGGTCAGTAGTATTCAAGCTATGTTTGTTGGCATACGTCAAGGCATAGTGTTTGGTAGCTGCTGGGTATTCATTTGTTGCATAGATAGATGAGTGGGTTTGGGACAGTCGTATTACCTTGTTGGCATACGTCAAGGGTATGTACGGGTGGGTTCAAATTAACAAGATAATGACGGGCAGAACTTGACATGTGACTTATGATTTGTTGACATACGCCAAGGTCATAAGAGCATGGGGCAAAAATCGTATCGGGAGTTTCTAAAGAAACTGAAACTTGCCAAGTGTGCGCATACCTTCTGGAGTATGAGTAACGTGGATGCATTCCATCACGTTATCATGCGATGAGAGTTGGATCCCGATTCCCACTGATGAGTTGGTTTACTCTTCGGGTGATCCCGATTGATTCTTCTTTTAGGTTTGGAGGAGAATTGACAGGACAGTGGGAGGTTTCCGGATTAGATAAAGTTATGACCATTCTGATCTAGGTTAGAGTGCACGCAGAGTGTTTCTTTTCTCTCTCTCTCTTTGGCAGCGACCTTTGACCGACCCTAGACTATGACTCAGTGACCAGGTTGACCGAACCTTCTTAAAATACTGGCTTTTTGGATTGTCTGAGTTGCATAAGTCATTGCCACTCCTTCTTTTACCCTTTGCATTTCTCAGAACACCCGTTTTACTACGGATATCCACTTCCATTGGATAGATCCATCGTATGGTTATATACGAACTCGAAGGGACTTCTTCGAGGATGGATCAAGGTTCAGGAGAAATAGAATCGGTTTATTCAGTTGTCTTTTATTATCACCTTCTCTCAGGTTGCGAGAGCTCCTTGGTTTAGGAGAGTACGCCTATTACGCTTATTGGATAGTCTTATTCCAAACCATAGGCAGGTGCCGAAAGGTAGGGAATAAAGAAAACCAATTAGCCTAAGTAGGGTGTGCAGAAGGTAATATGTAAAGACAAAATAAAGGGATTAGAAAGAGAGCAAAGTAAATTGCGACTGATATCATTCACGACCAAACCGCGTACTTCATCGCCACTCCTATTTTACCTTTAAAGGAATAAGGTATTATTCAGCTGTCTTTTATCATCACCTTCTCTCGAGATGCGAGTACTCCTTGGTTTAGGAGGGTACACCTATTATGCTTACTGGATAGTCTTCTTCCAAACCATAGGCTGGTGCCGAACGGTAGGGAAGGAAGAAAACCATTTAGCCTAACGATGGTGTACAGAAGGTAACGACTAAAGACAAATAAAGGGATTTGGAGAGATGGCAATAAAATATACGGTTGAAGTCATGAATTGGATTATGGAAGAGGCATTGCTATGAATACCAGGATACCCCTACGAAACATTTTCATGTTTCAGTGCATTGTTAAAGAAAACTGTTTTCCCGATTAGACTTTTACTCCAAGGGTATGTATTTACCAGGTTTCATTTTCATATCTGTATGGTTTTACAGATGATGAGTGGGAGTAAGATATTGGGAATTAGGTGATCATCCTCATTATATCGGAATTCGTTGTAATTGGTGATATTTGAGGAAATCGCCAGGGTACAGTTTTCAACCTACGACGCACAGGTTTTGAGTTGTTTAACTCAGCGGATTTATACAGAGTATTGTATGTTGTCCACTGTCCATCAGGACAAAGGGGTAGGTCCTCGTACTATGTTCTGTTTACTTATAACTTCTCTAGTATTTAGACAAGTGTTTCGTAGAAATACAAGGTCTAAGTTTTGAGAAGTTGTGGGTATAAGAATAAAGTAGAGAACCAGGTGTCACAAGTATCGGGATTCTTCAAAGAGATCGAAGATGTAGATTCTTGTGATTGGTATTCAGATGATAGTGATGGTTTTGAGAAACGTGTTTCTCTTTCAGGTTACTCATAATTGGATGGATTCCTAAGTTGAGTAATGCTGATTACCCTCTTTCTATTAAAGTGATATGCACTGGAGACAGCTGCATGATTTGAATATGGTTCCAATTAAATAAGTGCCAAAGTTTCTGTATTGGATATAGAATGGATAGTACCTTAAAAGAAATTAAGGTACGGGGAGTTGTCCAGCTTATGCTTAAAACCAGACTCTGGATAACTCAGGGCACGTTTCTGTAGTGGCTGTTTGTGGGTTGACCCTGGCTATGTCGAGGGTTGATATTCTACCATTTGGAAGATCAATAGTGATATTGTTCTTGACTCGCCACAGTTTTAGTAAAATGGATTTTTTTTCAGAAAACAGTAGTGGGAGTATGGTAGAACTGGAAGTGATTCCAGAACCGCGAACGATTACAGAAAATTTAATAGGACCTATATATTCAATCAGGTTTGACATTCCAGTAGCCACTCCGCAGATTTGGTGGGTAACCTCAGACACCCGAGAGGTACTTCGGTAGCCTCAAGGACGGTGACAGGGAGGTTCTTATCTACCCAGACTTGACACTACTGTTGTTCCAGACTATGAGACCAGGCAGGAGGATAAGTATAGCGTCGTTCTAAACTAGCTTTAGAAGTGTACGTGTATATTATTCTGCCAGAGGGTTGTCATATTCAGTGGGAGCAGCGGAAGCATAGTGGGTAAGTAGCTTATGTCTATTTATAGACTAGAGCAGTTATAGCGGAGATAGATCATCTAATTTTGATGTGACAGTCATGGGTTTGACTTCAATCAGAATAGGGGATGGATCAGTTAAGAAGGTAGTAGGGTGTGATGTCATGGTATCTGGATGACATACACAGAGTAGGAAGTAAAATTCCTATACTACGATCGGTTGTACTCTGATCGTCACACAGTTGTTTCTCCAGACAGGATATGGATATAATATTAGACATTCTGGTTTCTAGATCTATGGTTTTAGATCTGGATTTGGGTAGTTTCCCAATGTGGGTATTTTGACAGATATTCTAATGGTTTTTAGAATAGTTGACTCCTAGCATGGTAGTGTATCTGCAGGTGATGGAGTCACCCTCTCTAAAGCTGTCGTATAGACTAAAGGGGAGAGGGATGTGCATGATTGGCAGATCACTTGCTTAGGCAATTGAGTCAATCATGAGATGCCAAGTACTGCACCAAAAGTTGTTTTTGCACGAGATGCAATAAGTTTGTATTAATCCAATCCTGGAGAAATATAAGGAAGCAGTTTTAGAACATTAGTACATGTTCTACGGATTTGATAACGGCAGCCCCTTTCGGGAGACGGTTATCATTCCAGGCTTCAAAGGTGACATGGATGACAGAGTGATTGTCAGAGTTTTAGTTTTCCCTCTGATGAGGGACAGTATTATGGACAGGTGGTTCCAGAGGATACTGTGGGTGGCATGGTGCCGGATACTGATTAGGTTCAGTGATCCATACAGTCTAAGAAGTTTGGATAAGGAGTTCATTTATGAACTAAGGTCCCATCAGATATCCAGACATATTCTAAGACAGGTACTACTCAATTCGGGAGATGGCTTTCTCCGCGAACTTGAGATTAAGAGAGATAAAGAAAGATACTTCTAGGCGGATCCACTCACTGAGGCTATTTCTCGAACACAATAGTTTTACAAACGGGCTTTGTGAAACTGATTAGTAGAGGAGTTGGATGTTCGGTTTCACACGGGCTGTGAGTAGTCGACATCGCAATAATTAGCCTTGAGTGCAAGTGGGAGATTGTTGGAGATAGTGCCCTCATAGTCAATTATTGGATCGCAGGTACGTGATTGCAATGATTGCGGAGGACCTATCCCGGTAGGACAGTCTTACTCGAGATGATAGTATACTATCTGGTTTGCCTTTATCAGTCGTGTACATGTTTAGGTGACTGATTGCATGTTACACTTTGATAGAGCCCTTAGGATCTGGCTTTACTACCAACTGTATGATGGTGATCATATACGTGAGAGTTGGGTAGTTTATATGCATATCCTTAATTGTGGTCCCTAGTCGTGGGAGTTTCGAGACAGGGCATCGATACTCCGGAGTAGACTAGTGTATACAGTCGAGACCCCGACGAGGGGCGGTGGCCGGTCTCACAAGCCGCTGGTGTCAGTTGGATCACCTAAGATGTATACAGGTGCTCATAGGGTTATGAGTACACCGGACAGGACTCGCCGGGAATCTGCTAGTTAGTATTATATCTACCGTCAGATAGCAGTTCCCTGGTGACATGTGTACAGGTTAGTTCATCGACCTGAGGTCGTCATTTGTCTCGTGTGAGTTCCTACTGTGCTTTGATTTCTACCCTACCACGGCTCAAAGGAGTCGTGCAAACAGGTAGCTTTTGGGTACAGTCCCGAGCCATATGGAGGCACGTGAGCGGATCGGCAGGGGATTCGTCTCTCCCGGTATTGGGGGCGAGGTCGTGCTGTGTCTAGGAGAGCCATTACACTAAATCCATGGCCATGGTAGGAGATTTACTGGTAGGTACTCCAGTAGTATCTCAGGGTGTTATTGGGCTACACTCCGACACGACTTATACTGCTTCTGGGGGTCTGACGTTACTAGCCCCCTAGGCGGATATGCGATACTCATTGACGAACGGACCGGACTGTATATACATTGTCACTGTTAGGCTCAGTAGGGTTTCTGGATGTGTTAGCTCATCGGCCACCCTTGAGTGCGCTCATCAGCCTCCCTTGAGATCAGTCCGTGGGCAACCATCACGCATAGCTAGTGCAGCTGACGGTTTGTGGTTAAACCCACTGCCAGGGTACTGACGAGTCATTAGAGTCCCCCACAGACTGTTTCCCAAGTTCGGGCGAAACGTTGTAGAGGCCGTATGGTTTTATGGCAGGGTTCGGAAAATGCACGTGCGTTTACGCACGTGTCGGTTTTCGGACAGATGATACTCGTCGGCTTTGGTTTAAGCCGGATCCGAGTATTATATTGAGTAGGTATAATATCTTTATCTCAGTTGCATTTGTATTCGGTCGTAATACAAATGCGGGTATATTTATACAGTTTCGGGGTTATCCTGAAAGTCGTTTCGGGATCACTTTTGGAAGTTGCCAGTTTCCAGTTTTCTATCAGCCGTCTTTTAACATTCTGTTAAAGACGGATTTATCTTTTCTTCAGTTTGAGTGAGTCATCATTCTAGAAGCTTCTAGAAGTGATGATGAGGCTTCATGACTCATTAGGCATTAATGGTGTCATTATTGCTTTTGGTGACTAGGTTTTTGGATTCAATGTTTCTAAATGACTCATCCTTTTTCATTAATGCATTTTGTTTTGGCTTAAGATATTTTAGTGAGAAGCTTTTGGTTTATGGTCACCTCCCTCCTCCTACGGTCACCTCCCTCTTCCTTATAAAGTGGCCGGCCCCTCTCTCCTCCCTTGATTGATTCATTTGAGAAATTTGGTTAGAAAAGAAAAGAGTATAGTTTTGGATGCATGGAAATTTCTTAGTTCATTTCTTGTTCCATTTCATTTCCATCGGCAACTTCATTAACCGATCGTCCACGGACTTGGACGAAGTGAGACAAAGTCATCTACTCATTCTCTACATCAATCTTGGTCGTCTCTTTTAGCAAACTTGACGACCGAGTTGCCTCGAGTCAGAGGCGGGAGCCCGTTTAAAGAATCGTCGATGTGGTGCCACCTCGACGAAGGAATCGGAGATCGACGAGATCGGAGTAGCCGCAACGGAGCGTGGGATGATGGTTGAAGAACGAAGGACTCGGATCGTTCGGTACAACCTTTCTACACTCTTTACAGTTTGTTAGTTTAGCAATAATGGCAGATCCGGGTTAAAGTATACGATAGCGCCAGTTTAAAAGTTTTGTTCCGCATTTTGGCGTCAGTAGACGGCCGGGGCGCTAGCGTAGACTTACAAACCCCTCTGTCCTAATGGACACTGGACAACATACAATACTCTGTATAAGTCCGCTAAGTCTAACAACTCTTTCACTGTGCGTCGTAGGTTGAAAACTGTACTTATGGTTAAGAAGAATTACACCGCTGTTTGATGCTTCTTACCTAACCATCCACTGATATAGGTAAATGTCATCGACATAATATCAAAAGGTATATCTCACTCTATGAAAATAGACGTACAGATATATCAATTTGAAATTGGTGCATAGCAACGGATATTCAAAACCAAATATTTGCCGACCGGCAAACAACCCAGGTGGCTTCCTCAAATATCACCAATTACAGCGAATCCCGATATAATGAGGATGGTCACCTAATTCCCAATAACTTACTCCCACTCATCATCTGTAAAACCATACTGATGTGAGAATCCAACCTGGTAAATACATACCCTGGAGCAAGTGTCTAATTGGGAAATCAGTTTTCTTTAACAGTACACAGTGAAACTGAAACATTAAAATGTTTCGATGGGGTATCCTGGTATTCCTAGTAATGCCTCTTCCAATATCCAGATTCACAACTGTAACCGTATAATTCTTTGCCACCTCTCCAAATCCCTTTATATGTCTTTAGTCATTACCTTCTGTACACCCCTTTAGGCCAAATGGTTTTCTTCCTTCCCTACCGTTCGGCACCAGCCTATGGTTTGGAAGAAGACTATCCAATAACCATAAAAGGTGTACTGTCCTAATCCTAGGAGCACTCGCAAAGTGAGAGAATGTGAAGATAAAAGACAACCGAATAAACCTTATTCCTATTTCTCCTGAACCAGAATCCATCCCCGAACTGGAACAAGTTCCCTTCGAGTTCGTATATAACCATACGATGGATTATCCAATAAACTTGGGATCTTCGTAGTGATACGGAGTGTCCTGGAGAAATAAAAAGGTGATTTAGTATTGGCGAAGAAATACTTGGTTCGGTCGTGAATAGAAGTCGCAATTTACTTTGCCCTCTTACTAATCCCTTGCTTTGTCTTAACTTAATACCTTCTGTACACCATCGTTATGCTAATTGGTTTTCTTCATTCCCTACCGGTCGGCACCAGCCTAAGGTTTGGAAGAAGACTATCCAATTTGCGTAATAGGTGTACTATCTCCTAAACCAAGGAGTACTCGCAACCTGAGAGAAGGTAAAAGGAAAAGACAACTGAATAATCCTATCCGTTTTCTCCAGAACCGGAAACCATCCTCGAAGTCTTTCGAGTTCGTATATAACCATACGATGGTTTTGTCCAATAGAAGTGGACGTTCGTAGTAATACGGGGTGTCCTGGAGAAAAGGGTAAAAGTAGGAGTGGTAATGAGGTTTGCAACTCTGACAATCCAAAAGCCAGTGTTAAGAAGGTTCGGTCAACTTGGTCACTGAGTCATAGTCCAGGGTCGGGTCAATGGTCGCTGCCAAAGAGAGAGAGAGAAAAGAAACACTCAGCGTGCACTCTAACCTAGATCAGAATGGTTATCACTTTATCTAATCTGGAAACCTCCCACTGTAACCTCAAATTCTTCCCCAAACCTGAAAGAAGAATTAGTCGGGGTCACCCGAGGAGTAAACCAACTCATCAGTGGGAATCGGGATCCAACTATCATCGTATGATAACTTGACGGAATCCACTCAAGTCACCACACTCCAGAAGGTATGCGCATATCTGGCAAGTTTCAGTTCTTTTGAAACTCCCGATGTGATTTTTACCCCTAGGACCCAAGTGACCTTGACACAGTCAACAAATCAAAGAGTCCTAGTCAAGTTCAACCCGTCATTATCCTGGATTGCATTAAACCCACCCGTACGAGCCCTTGACACAGTCAACAAGGCCGCACGACTGTCCTAACCAATCCCATTAATATGCTACAAACAAACACTACTTAGCTACCGCACACTACGCCTTGACACAGTCAACAAACGCAGCACGAATACTAAGTAATACTTGTAAGAAATGACGGAGGGCTACGTCTAGTTTTTGGCGAAAAACTTTTAACGTAATGAACTTGATATCGTTGAAGGAACTGCATAGCCTTTTATAAAAATATAGTGACGAAAAACTTTGCTAAAGAGGTCACTCCCGGTGAAGGGATCTCGGCTCTTTCCCCGTAGAATGAGGTGCAGGATATTCCAACTGAATACCACGATGCAAAGCAAAAGTAATCGGCTATAGTGAAGTTAATGCCCTGACGCAAACTTCTGTCCAAGGGGTCACTCCCGGTGAAGGGATCTCGGCCCTTGCCTCGTCGACTGAGGAGCAGGATATTCCAAATGAATACCACGATGCAAAACAAAAGTGAACGTCCTTGCAATAACAGCTTTTTGAAAAAGTGTTCCATCAACATCAGAATAGGTTTGTTTATGTTGCATTGATCCGAATCAACGCAGTCCCATCAATTGATCACACCACAAAGAACGAAAATATACTGATGTACGTATATGCCATCCGCATTCGCCACTGGGTCCCGTCATTACCCGTTAGGTTAGCTAACTAACGACAGAGCGGGGACTGGACTAGCGCGGATGTAAAACATATACAACATCTACTAATATATATACCAATATATTATATTCGCTCAAGGCGTGATAAAATGCAACATCACAGAAATATACAGCATCACAGAACAATACAGATATCTGGAAGCCTCGGGTTTCACAGAGCCGCTGCTGAAACCCGACGTTCCCCTGGTCGTGTGGATAGCCTGTGCAATGAAAACCTAGACCCCTACGGGCGCGGCAAATCACCCGCCAAAACCTGAAGCGAGGCAGCCCCCTTCAGCGCCGTGAATGGACCACCCAGCACTTCATGGAATCCGGTAACTTGGGCACCCCTCTTAGGTCAACCTGTACCCCCTACGAGTGCGGCAAATAGCCCGCTAATCCTAGAGTGAAGCCCCTTCCGTCTCAATGCCATGAGATGCGGGCCTGTTGCCCTCTAGAACCCGGCTATCCGTGCACCCCTCCGTGGGGTAATTCTAGTACAGAAAGTAAAATATACATACAACGGGTACATTGACCGCAACCAGGTCGTGCCCCAAAAAAATAATACAAAGAGGCAGTGACGGCAGTCCACATGTCGGACGCTCGCCCCGCAATATCAAATGTACATATAAAACAAAACTGTACTAGCATTGCATCCAGGCTATCCCCACGACCGATCCGCAACATCACAGCATAAACACAGAACATCAACGTGAAAATCACGTTCGCAAATCCGTCTAACCGGGCTATAGCAGTTAGACAGGATTTACCGATCAAGTGATATTCACGGTCGCAGATATAATGTAAATACTGTGAAATAATGTGTTTAAAATATCCAATCGATCAAAAATTAACAAGTGGGCCCCCAAGTAATACTGTAGCACTCACAGAAAATCTGGGCCCAAACAAAGTATACCAAAACCCCTATTTTCAGCCCAAAAGCCCACTGCAAAGAAATGGTAAAATGAAGGGAACATCCTGCGGTGGAACCGCGGCAAAAGAGGGGTCATTGCCGCGGTTCCGCGGTCCTCTGGAAGGATCGGCTTACTAAATTTTTGCAGTTTTTTTAGAACTTCATGTACATCAATTTTCTACAACCTGAAAAATTTTTCGAGCCCGGAAAAAAACGACAGAAAACTGATGCATGCAAAACGCGGATTTTGGAATTTTGGTCGATCGGATAAGTAAAACACATTAGAACAAGCTAGGCAAGGTTAATGGCGTGGCTCTGATACCATGTTGCGCCACGGCAGCGCCCCGGCCGTCTATCCGAGGCCAAAATGCGGAATCAAAATTTTTCTTAACTTTAAACTGGCGCTACCGCGGACAATATACCCGGATCGTAACCATTAACCGATACTAGCTATCAAGAGAGAGGGTGAGAGATATACCGAGTGATCCGAGTCCTCCGGTCTTCTCGTCGTCATCCCGATCTCTCGCGGAAACTCCGGTCGTCGCCTCCTCGCCGGAAGGGCACCACATCGCTTGCGTCTTTTACGGGCTCCCGCCTTAATACCGAGGCAACTCGGGCATGAAGCCGGCAAGTCGACATGCCCAAGATATGCTGTAGAATGTAGTGTAGAATCATAGTCTCTTTTGGGGTGGTGAAGTTGCCATGGAGGGAGAAGAGAATCATGAACTTTGGAGAGGGTTTTAGAGAATTTAGCAAGCATGGAAAAGGAGATGTGAATGATACATTTCCACACACAAAATCAAATGAACCATTCTCTCATCTCCAAGAAGTGGCCGGCCCCCCCTTTAACAAATGGTGGAGCAAAAACACAAAAACAAGAAGGAAGGTGAGTGTAGGAAAAGGTGGAGGGTGACCACATCCAAAGCAAACCTCACATCATTAACCAAATCAATCTCTTCACAATAACCATCATGAATAAAGCAAGTGATGTAAAGAGAATAAAATGATGATGGTCATATCATAATCCCACATATGCAAGAAACCCCTTCCCCAAATGTAATTTGCAAAACTGCAAATTACCCCTCCATCGGAAAAGTCCGGCCGGGAAAGAACAAAGGAAAACCGGCCGGAACGGAATGCAAACTGGCAACTCCAGAAAACTGGTCCCGTAATAAATTACAGGAAAACCCCGATACTGTGCATACACACCCGCATCTGTATTCCGACCGGATACAGATGCAATGAGACAAAATCTACACTGTACTAAACTAGGATCCGGCTTAAAACAAAGCCGGCTAGTAATATCCGTCCGATCCTGATCCGTGCAATACCGCACGTATCTGATCGAACCCTGCCATATATCCATACGGCCACTAGTACAAACCGTCCGATCCTGATCCGTGCAATACCGCACGTATCTGATTGGACCCTGCCATATCTCCATACGGCCTCTACAGTGTTTCGCCCGAAAGCTTGAGTAACTGAAAGTGTGGTGGACTCTAAAGACTCGTCAATACTATGGCTGTGGATTTAACCACTAGCACGTCAGAGGTATAAGCCAATACGTAACGGGCCACCAGCTATTGACCAAAAGGGACGTCGATGAGCGAACTCATCCTGACACCCTACTGAGCCTGTCAGTGACAATATCCGTACAGTCCGGTCCGTTCGTCTATGAGTATCGCATGGCGGGCCTAGGGGGTTGGTAAAAGTCAGACCCCCAAAAGCGGTACAAGTCGTGTCGGAGTGTAGCCCAGAACGCCCTGAGATACTACTGGAATACCTACCAGTAAATCTCCTGCCTCGGCCGAGGGCTTTGCGTAATGGCTCTCCTAGACACAGCGTGACCTCACCCCCAATACCGGGAGAGACGAACCCCTGAAGATCCGCTCACTGCCTCCATGTGGCTCGGGACTGTACCCAACTAAAACCTGTTTGCACGACTCATTTGAGCCGTGGTAGGGTAGTAGTCAAAGCACAGTGGGAACTCACACGAGACAAGTGACGATCTCAGGTCGATGAACTAACCTGTACACATGTCACCAGGGAACTGCTATCTGACGTCTGGTATAATCCCAACTAGCAGGTTCCCGGCGAGTCCTGTCCGGTGTACTCATAACCTAATGAGCACCTGTATACATCTTAGGTGAACCAACTGACACCAGTGGCTTGTGAGACCGGCCACCGCCCCTCGTCGGGGTCTCGACTGTATACACTAGTCTACTAATGGAGTATCGATGCCCAGTCTCGAAACTCCCACGACTAGGGACCTTTTAAGGATGTGCTTATAGACCCCAGCTCCCACGTATATGATCGCCATCATACTGCTGGTCGTCAAGCAAGAATCCTAGGGGCTCTATCAACGTGTAATAGCGACCTGTCAGGTCACCTAAAGCAGTACACGATGATAAAGATAAACCAGATAGCATACTATCATCTTGAGTAAGACTGTCCTACCGGGATAGGTCCTCCCTCAATCATCGCAATCACGTGCCTGTGATCCAATAATTGACTCTGAGGGCACTATCTCCAACAATCTCCCACTTGCACTCAAGGCTAATTATTGCGATGTCGCATACTCACAGCCCGTATGATACCGAACACCCAACTCCTCTACTAGTCAGTCTCACAAAGCTCGTTTGCGAGACTATCGCGTTCGAGGAATAGCCTCAGCGAGTGGATCTGCTCTGATGTTTCTTTCTATGTCGCTCTAAATCTCAAGTTCGCGGAGAATGCCATCTCCCGAAATGAGCAATACCTGTCTTAGAATGTGTCTGGATGTCTGATGGGACTTAGCTCATAAATGAACTCCAAATCCAAACTTCTTAGACTGTATCGATAACTGAACTTAATCAGTACCCAGCGCCATGCCTTCATCAGTATTGCCTTGGACCACCTGTCCAAAATACTGCCCCTCGTCAGAAGGAGAAACTATAACTCTGACAGCCACTCTGCCATCCATGTCACCTTGGAAGCGTGGAATGATAACCGTCTCCTAAAAGAGGCTGCCGTTATTAAATTCCTAGAACATTCACTTATGTTCTAAAACTGCTTCGGATTGTTTCTCCAGGATTGGATCAATATCAACTTATTGCACCTACTGCAAGAACAATATCTGGTGTGGTACTTGACATCTCATGATTGACTCAATTGCCTAAGCAAGTGATCTGCCAATCATGTACATCCCTCTCTACTTTAGTCTATAAGACACCTTTAGAGAGGGTGACTCCATCACCTGCAGGTACACTACCGTGCCAGGAGTCTTCCATTCTAAATACTCATAGAATGCTGTCAAAGTACCCAGATTGGGAAACCACCCAAATCTAGATCTAAAACCATAGATCTAGTAACCAGAATGTCTGATATAATATCCAAGTCCTGTGTGGAGAAACCACTGTGTGACAACCAAAGAATAACCGTTCGTATTATAGGAGTTTCCTTTCCTACTCTGTGTATGTCATCCAAAACCAGGACATCACACCCTACTACCTTCTTAACAGATCCATCCCCTATTCTGATGACGTCAAACCTATGACTGTCACATCAGAAATGGATGATCTATCTCCGCTATATCTGCTTTAGTCTATAGACATAAGCCTGATGTCCACCAATGCTTCCGCTGCTCCCACTGACTACGACAACCCTCTGGCAGAGTCATATAGACGTGCACTTCTAAAGCTAGTTTAGAACGACGCTATACTCATCCTCCTGCCGGGTCTCATATCCTGGAACAACAACAATGGCAAGTGTGGGTAAACAAGAACTTCCCTGTCACCGTCCTTGAGGCTACCGGAGTACCTCTCGGGTGCCTGAAGTTACCCACCTTATCTGCGGAGTGGCCAATGGAATGTCAAATCAGATTGAATCTTTAGGTTCCTTATCAAATCTTCAGTAATCGTTTGCGGTTCTGGAATCGCTTCCAGTTCTACCATACTCCCACTACTGTTTTCTGAAAAATAACCATTTCCTTTTAAAATGTGGCGAGTTAAGAACAATATCACTATTGATCTTCCAGATGGTAGAAAGTCAACCCTCGTCATAGCCTGGGTCAACCCACAAACAGCCATTACAGAAACGTGCCTTGAGTTGTCCAGTGTCTGGTTTTAATCATAAGCCGGACAACTCCCCGTACCTTAACATCGTTAAGATATGAACTGTTCTATATCCAATATAGAACCAGAGGCACTGATTTAAATGAACCAGATTCAAATCATGCAGCTATCTCCAGTGCATGTCAACTAAATGGAAGGAGGCCGATCAGCGTTACTCAACTTAGGAATGCTTCCAATTATGAGTAACCTGAAAGAGAAGCAATTTCTCTTTATCATTACTATCAACTGAATACCATACACAAGTATCTACATCTTCGATCACTTTGAAGAATCCCGATACTTGCTACACCTGGTACTCTACTCTATTCAAATACCTATAACTCCTCAAAACTTAGACCCTGTGTTTCTACGAAACACATGTCTAAGAACTAGAGAAGTTAAAAGTAAACAGAATATAGTATGAGGACCAACCCCTCTGTCCTAATGGACACTGGACAACATACAATACTCTGTATAAGTCCGCTAAGTCTAACAACTCTTTCACTGTGTGTCGTAGGTTGAAAACTGTACTTATGGTTAAGAAGAATTACACCGCTGTTTGATGCTTCTTACCTAACCATCCACTGATATAGGTAAATGTCATCGACATAATATCAAAAGGTATATCTCACTCTATGAAAATAGACGTACAGACATATCAATTTGAAATTGGTGCATAGCAACGGATATTCAAACCAAATATTTGCCGACCGGCAAACAACCCAGGTGGCTTCCTCAAATATCACCAATTACAACGAATCCCGATATAATGAGGATGGTCACCTAATTCCCAATAACTTACTCCCACTCATCATCTGTAAAACCATACAGATGTGAGAATCCAACCTGGTAAATACATACCCTGGAGCAAGTGTCTAATTGGGAAATCAGTTTTCTTTAACAGTACACAGTGAAACTGAAACATTAAAATGTTTCGATGGGGTATCCTGGTATTCCTAGTAATGCCTCTTCCAATATCCAGATTCACAACTGTAACCGTATAATTCTTTGCCACCTCTCTTTCTCTTTTCATCTCACCCTCTCTCATTCTCTCTCACTTCTTCTCTTTATCATTATCTTTCATCATTCCTTCACCTCAACTAAAACCTTATCATTTCCATCACAAATCTTTCACAAAACTTCATAAAATCTTACCCAAATCACTTCTAATGACTTGTTTTGCCTCTAAGATGCCTTGGAGCTTGGAAAGCTAGGATTTTTGAGCTTGTGGGAGTAGGTAATGATCTCTATTGTCAAGTAGGTGTTTTTAGTGTTGTGTATCTTGTTAGTTTTAGTTTAGAACACTTAAGGTATCGTTTCGTGCACATATCATATTTTTAGTGTCATATTGTGATATTTGTGTTCTGCTGTGACCCGGAGTGTATACTAGAAAATCTAGCAATGTAGTTATGTTGTACTAGAGACCCTGAGCCTACATCTGAAGCACGAACCCCTAGGCTCAGACCATGGCCGGCGACGCAGTGGGAAATTCCGGCAAGCTCGGTTATTTGGAGGAGTTGGGTTTTGGTTTTTGGTGGGTAGCTGTCTGCTGTTAATTTAGTGTATTTGGTACTGTTTGATTTTTAGTTTTGACTGTATACAAAATCTGAGATCACTTTGCTAGTTTCTTGTGTTACGACTACGTGTGTTACATTATCCGACACGGTGCGTGTACTTGTATAGCTTTTGCTCTTGAGTTGGTTTCGTAGTGTCGCTACGCACGTTAGCAACTAGACGAACACTTGAGAGTTTGTTTGGAGTTGATGCATCGGTCAAACGTAGTTGGTACGTGTTATTGGTCGATTGCTAATATACACTTGTTATGTTGTTTTATGATCTTAGGGACGCAGGTAGGGGCTTCAGATGTTGCGAAGAAGGGAAAGCGAGTGATTGGCTTTACTTAGCCTCAGGATTATCTGTGAGTAGATTTAACATCTACAGGGGAATCGCCCGCATGGCGTTATGCATCAGGGCTAGATATGATATGATATTAGCCGCATGTTATATTGCACATATAGAGATTGTGCATAAAACTTCATGCATATTATTACTTGTTGTGCTTGGACTTGTACCCTTTGGACACTGCACTATTATTGACGGTTCATGTTGCACGAGCACTGATTGTATGCCACTGACACCGTCAATAATTGCCATGACACACACAACACTTATGCATACGTGAGATTGTATTGGTTAGGGACATTGAGACATGATCCTTATATTCTATTGTGCATATGACATATAGCATACCTGTATACCTACATGCTTACACATATGCCTTGCCATGACTACATGCTAGCTATCCATATCCCTATATGGTATTGTACCATTAGAGATAGGTATATACATATATGAGACATAGCTACAGGTACATCTTGCATACATATTTACATGTACACCGTATACCTTGATATAGCTACACATATACCTAGAGGGTATTACATCATTACTGATAGGTAGATACACATATCTTGCTATACCGACATGGTTACGCATACCTGGCTATAGCTACATGTTCACTTTTATATGATGTTGCGTTTGGTTTTAGAGAAATTAGGAACTGCATGATATACTTAATAACTTGTTGCAGTTAAATAGCGATTTTTCCTTATATGCTCATATTACTGTTTTGTGTTTCATATATTATATTTCATAGACTTCGCATTGTGATATGGTTTTCATATGATATTTTCTGGATTGTTTACTCCTGCGTATCAGTGGTATGGGACGCCGATGTATATATGCATACACATCGTGTGTGTGTGTGTATATCAGTGGTATGGGACGCTGTTATATATGTACACCTACATAATATATCATCATAATGATCTATGCAAATATACTTATTCATTATATCTATGTGGGCCGATTCAATGGCAGGGCCGATATTATGGTCGATATGTGGGCCGATTCAATGGCCTGGCCGATACAATGGTTGATATATGGGCCAATTCAATGGACGGGCCGATTCAATGGTCGATATGAGGGGCCTATATGCTCGATATGAGGGGCCTATGTGCTCGATGTGAGGGGCCGATGTGCCCGATTGGATGAGCCGATGTGCCCGATGTGAGGATGACATGTTTTACTTCGTACTCCGCATTTATTTGATATGTATTGCTTCATGTATTAGTAGTACATGATAGAGTACCTTTCATGACTGTTGCATATATATATATTATTGTTTATTGCTACCAGCATACATGTGATAGATTAGCGCAGTACATGCATACTTGCGATTACCTGCATATGTTATTTACTATTCACGAGTTGACAACTCATACCCGTTGTGCTACAGGGTTGTACAGGTTGTCCCTCGGAGCAGTCAGAGGCAGGGCTTTCTTCTTCACATCGTATCATCTTTTGCAGCGGATACCGCTACGGCTGACTGGGTACAGTTTTTCTATAGGTGGATTTTGCGGTTATCCGATATTGCTCATTGTATATTCGTTGTATCTAGTACTCTCCATCTACCATTTTCATGTATTGACTTAGAGACGAGTTGTGAAGACGATATTGTATATTATTTTGTGACATGGAGATTTTCATGCTGTTCACTTTATATCGTCTTTTTCTTCGCTATGGCGTCGTATATCTGTTGTGGTGGTTGTTTTCCGCCTTTGGGCGTGTTTTTTCTCCTGTTTGGGGATGCTTTACTTATATCTTTATGTTGTACCTTTTTTGGGGGTTTGTTTTACAAAGGGAGTGCTGCCAAATTTTTAAAGGAAACAAATTTGGACTTTAAAGAATTTGATTGAGATTTCAAAAGTTTTAACAATGTTATTATCACTTACTACTTTTGATGGTTTAAATTGTTGGGTTTTTGGCTTACTTGAATTACGTTACGCCTGGAGACGTTATGTGGTTTAAGGACCGTCACGTGCTAAATTTCGGGTCGTGACAAGAAGTGGTCTGCGCAACCGCAGCCGAGGTAGTGGCTTGCGGAGCCGCAGCCGAAGTAGCCTGCCGAATCTGTTAAATTTTGTGTGCAATAAACGAGTAAGAATAGTGTATTAGATTTTAGTCGAATTCGTATCATTATCAGATTATTACGAAACCCCAATCTAAGAAAACCGTAATTTATTTTAATTAGATAGTTTTATGTAAATATGATTAATCAAAGCTAACTCTACAACCAAATAAGCTTAATATTGCATATGTTACTATCTATAATGTGCTATAATATTTTACTATTAAGCAATATACATACCAACATCTCCTTCAACTCCTCGACGGTGGTCTTCAAGGCGGAAACATCATACTCCAGACGTCGCTCACAGGGGGTAGAGAAAGTAACCGCCGGAGTGGAGACCAATCTCATATGGGTCCTGCTAGGACCCAGTCCCCGGCCTCTCTCCCAACCTCCGTGCTGCCCTCCGTGTGTGGTGTCTAGGACTGGGTCAGTAGCATCGGATCGGTCTATCCACTAAAATCGATCCCCGATACTTCCGCCTGCTCCACCACCCACTCCTACACCCACATTAACCATTAAAATATAAGTATATCATTTAAATTTGAACTTATCAAAAAAAAATTCATTCGAATTAGAATAAATATTAATATTTACGCTATACTCCTGGGTAGCGGTGTCGGGGAATCGAAGCTCGCCCATGGCGAGATCTGTCGAGGTGCCGTGGACGGTAAGATATACGGTCAACACGCTCGGTGTACCACCCTGTGCCAGGGTCTAAGCTCTCTACAATTTGCCAAAATTTACATATATTATAAAATAACTCTTAATATTGCATTATATCAAAATAGATCTATTGTAATTTACTGATGCCCCATGGCATGAGTAATGTTCCTCGAGCTACCTATATAAGTGGGGCTACCCCTCTTCGCCGACTTTCTATTCTCTTTATTTTAATCGACATATTTCTGCACAACACAATCGGATTTAGTTTTCTAATTAACCAACACAAAAAAGTAAATTATATACTAAATAATGAATTACATTTAAATTACAAACCTGTTTGCGCTGAGAGTCGTAATATTGGCACAAGAGAGGCCATATATCTACGTCGACTCTGGAAAAGGCCGAAGTATGTAGGAGAGCCACTCTCTCTGCCTCGGGGGTCGCCAGCCACTAAATAGCAATCGATATTCAGCTCGTTCATATTGTATCGGACCTTAGATTGCATGTTCATCATGAGGCCAGATACAGAGCGTGAAGATCGAGCACTCTGTCAAGGTGATCAGGATCGGGTACAGGCTGAAAATCGTAATCCAACTGCAAATACAAAAAAATAATGAATTTAAATTAAAAATGTTAAATAATAATAAATTTATTGGATAAGTCAAATGAAAATATATATGAATATCCGAGCCTGATCCCAGAAGAGGGCAAATGAGCACCGATACTAATCGCCCCACTCAACGTGAAGTGGATACTTCTTTTGGATGCGGCTCTCATCCCCCATATACCGGCCGAACCACTCGACATAATCTCCAGTATAGGGATAATCGGGGGTAAAGAAGAAGGGGAATGGTGCCTCTCCCCTAGCTCTATCGGGCCTCAGCCTGTGGAACTGATTCGGCCCTCGAGTTCCCCTCTTGGGATGTGGATGGCCTGCATCTGCAAGAAATATTAAGACAATAAATATTAAGACAAAACGGTATTAAGAAATCAAGGATTAAAGAAAATTGAGATGCGATTTATACCTCCGGCGACAGCAGCACAAGCCTGGGCTTGGACAGTAGCACGAACGGGACGATAGTTCCTCTGGTGAGGAACAGCTGGTGATCCGGACGTGGACGCATCCCCTCAAACTATAAAATAAACATTAATGATAAAATTACATGAAGTTCATTTTTATTCTTAGAGGATATGTAAAATGACTAAATATTTTATATTTATTCATACTAATTTGCAGACTGAGCGGAGGGTACGGAAGTGGCGGGAGTGGCCTCTACGCCAGATGTGGAAGTATCACCTATAATTAGAGAATTAAAAGTAGATTATATAAGTAATTGCAAAAAGAATGTGTATATCTATAATATAACATTCTAAATCAATATTCATGCAATATAGGATATATAAATATACCCGCAGGTGCGGTGGTGGCCTCTGCCCGAGATGTGGAGGCACCACCTATAGCTAGAAAATTAAAAAATGATTATCTAAGTAAGAGCAAAATGAATGTGTGTATATTTATGATATAACTGTCACGACCCAAAAATTTAGTTCGTGACCGGCACTTAAATCATGCAACGTCTAAAAGCGTAACGTAATCCAAGTAAGCCGAAGCCCAGAAATCTAAACCTTTTTAAGAAAATAAAAGAGGCGAAGTTTTGAAATAAATGTATGATGAAATCAAACGTTTTCTTGAATGTATAAGTAATGTAACATGAAAATGCAAGTGAATTATGCTAGTTGAAAAACATGTTTCGTCTTTTAAAAATTTGGGCAACACCTCCTTCGTATATTTTGATCCAAAACCACATACACATGATAATATAAAAGGCATCCCCAAGCGGGAGCTAGTTCTTCGCCAATCGGCGGAATCACAACCACGCAAGACAGAATATATATATACGACGCCCAACGGCGAAGATCAACACAAAAGATAATGAAATAAGAAAGACATCAACCCACCAAGCGAACATATAACCTATCGCTCAAGTCTCGCAACTACAAGTCTTGCTAAGTTTTACTACTTATACAAATACCAGTTTCTGATTAATGGAGTTAACTAGATACAACAGGAATAATAAATACAATAGGGGTACGATCCAACATGTACTACCTACCCAAGCAAATCACCCGAATGCAAGCTGTGTACCAGCGATGCCGCTACTGATCCATGCTGTCAACCTGCAAGAACTGTGGCATAACGGGGGTGAGTTGCCAACTCGTGAGTAGAAAACATCATCAGGTAGAAATCGAATAAACAACGATTCCTAGGTCAACTATATCATAAAGGTAATACTATGATATCTAGGGTGACCGTATCTGCATATATGCTAACAGTATAATCAACGCTTGTATGCGTGTGGATAACATCTACGTGTCCATCTATGACACAACAACATCATGCATGTAAATATCATGAAAGCATATGCATGAGAATATGAAAATATAAATCAACGTGTGTCCATCAATGACACATCAAAATCATGGAACCTGAGTGTCCAACATCGATACTCGAAACATCATGAAATTCGTGTCCAGCATCGACACGTAAATCATCATATATCGGGCTCCGTCAGTCCGGATCGGCCCTCGGGCTCCGGCAGTACGGATCGGCCCATATCCATCTCTCGGCTCTGTTCGGTATCTTCCGGATAACCGCCGATTTCAAATACTATCACTGGTAGGTAGTGGTCCCTCTGCCAGGCTCATCGTCTACACCACGAAAATCATTTCTTGCCCCGGGGTACCATACCGGGTCCACCATGTACCCGCAGACGGTGCCTCCCGCTCCTTGAATCGGGTTTCACATATCAATCTCAGAACCGAGAAAATACATGGTGGATGTCTCGAAATATCATATCAAGAGAAACCGGGTTTTTAAAACAATACATACTTTCTTTTTAAATATAACCACGGTTCTCAAATCCAGAATCTCATGAAAACAGCATCTCAATGCATATAATCGTAAAGCATGATATATGCAAACATAGAATAGAAATGTGAGCATCTCAATATATCATGCAACATGGAACAGTGATGTGACAATATCAGTATATCATGCGACATATCATAATGATGTGACAATTCTACTGTGTAAGTGACATAGCAATCATCGATGATGAAGTGTGTGAGCCGGCTAATCTGTGTAAGTGTAACATACACATTATCGATAATGGTGTAGGTGTACTAGCACATGTATATGTAATGCAAAGAGAATGACATGAACGTAGCATAAGGTACATCGTGAGCGCAATGCTAGAAGGTATACGTCTCTATCACATATCCGAGTCGGTGAATCTATCAATCGGCATCCAGCCTCACAACATCACGTACGGTATAATACATCGTACGGCATCCTTTAGTCAAGGGTATGGATCAATCATCAAGTAAAACTCATCACGTATGGTACCCATCGTACGACGGCATTAAACCATTAGAGATCCTATCAACCTATATGACAATGAGGATATGGACCTAACGTCTCGTACGACATATCACTCATGATTCACAACATTATATATATATCAATATACTTATATCCCAGGTCACATCCGTATCAATCTCATATCATGGGACCAACAAAGGTATTAATTATCTCATATCGACTCACATCTATATAACGACATATCAAACCAAATCATCATATCTCATCGTATACTCTTTTCATCACATTCATACTTCACATCAAGTCATCTTACATATACATTCTATCTAATAAATCTCATATCATGCTACTTTAAATCTCATACTTATTCTCGTGCACTACCTATATTTATATATCGTGATTCACATTTATGTTTCACATCCTTATATATCTTCGAGACATCCTTATCAATCATATCATTTCATACTAAACCTTTAATCACATCCGTGGGTTCTTAGTATAGGTTTCTCTGACCATATTCATAAGTTTCTAATATGGTTTCCTTAACCATATTCTATATATATATATATATCGGTTTCCATTTTAATTTGCGGGGGTGCTATACGCCATCCACCGACTTCCCCCGTAGATATAAATCTACTCACCTGCGGAACTCCTTGTTCAGCCGCAGTCGATGTGCTCCGTCGTCTCGGAATCCACGCGACGGTACCTACAATATATACACAGTTGCAATGCTATTAAAATCAAGTCCGGAAAACCAATACGGCACACGGTGCGCTCATAGGTTAGAACCTATAGCCTACGCATGCAAAAACAACCAAACAACCATTGTCGTTGACGTACAAACATCAAACTACCAAATACAATATCAAATACCAAAACACGAATTCATAAATCACAAATTCCATATTCAGTAACCTAGGAAAATGGTCCCAGATCTAGTCTCAAGTAAAATTAGGCTAAACTAGCAGTACAGTGGGGTTGTATAGGGGGTAAGTGAGCTACAGACCAAACCTAGACACCAAATACCCCAACTTAGCCGGCCACACTGCCCTCAAAAATGGCCTGCTTGTAGGGTTCCTAGGCACTCTAGTGAGGTCTCACAAGTGATCAAACATGCACAAATAAAATTTTACGGGTGCCTACAAACCCGACTACGGATCGTTTACTAGATATTTAGGCGAAACATAAACTAGTTAACAATTTAACTAAGGGAACGGACATACAACCTTTGTAGATCCGGTCCACCACCTCCACGGCTCCGCAACAAAGTCCCCTCGGCTGTCCAAAATGAATCCGGAACTCAAGTATCGGTATCATCGAAGAATGGGCGAGCTTGATCGTCGGTTCAATGCCGAAGATGATCTACGTCGAGATATCGCAAGAACAAGCTCCAACTTCATCAAGCTTGGAAAACTTGTGAAGGAAACACCCTATACTACTTGGCAATAGATAGAGGATGAAGAAATAGGAAGTGGGTAAACTTTAGTTTTGGATTTCTCACACTTTTTCAACACTTGCCATTGGAGTAGCAAGCTACATCCATGGAAGAAGAAGATGAAGAAGAAGAAGATGATATGATAACTTAAACTAAAATAGAAAATAAAATACAATACTTATCATATCATTGACCATGGTTTAGTGTAGAGACTTAACTTAGGTTAGATAGTGGTTAGGGTTAGATAAAAGACAAGAATGGTGGACTAAGGTCAAAGCTTCAAGAAGCTTTCAAATAAAAACAAATCTAGCAACCATTCTTATCTCTTTATCTTTCCTTTTTCCAAAATAAATAAAAGGAATAAATAAATGATTAAGTAAATGAAAAAGAAACCCTAATCACCAATTAACCATGGTTTAACACTTTACACAAAACCAAGCAAGAATGTATCATCAAACATGATACAATCATGTGCACAAAACTATATCGAATATACAATGTGCACATCCGCGTGAGAAAATCCATTTAAAGTGAACCGATACTAGTTAATGCAAAGTAATATATCAAATATATAATTATGTATTAAATTATTAAATCAACACTTGATTTAACGATCCGGTCATATCGCATATAACCGGCTAGTATCCAATGTGTCGGCTTATCGAATCAATCCTTGATTCGATAACTAGGTTATATCGCATATAACCATTCGATACATTGATCGCGAGAATCAAACACGGTATCACATACACGCATTATTCTCGGTCCCGCACATATCTCATATGCACTCCTATTTCGTTTCGCTTGAACCAGGAAACCTCTGTGTAGGACTCTAAAGACTCGTCAATACGCCGGTAGCAGATGATGATCATATCATGCACCCACAAGCCGCAAGCGGTCTGCCAAACGTAACGGCCACCCGGGTATTGAGCGATCAGAAGATCGACGAGCAAGCCCGCTCACACTCCTGCGAATCCGACCAGTAACACTACCGTATAGTCCGGTCTGTTCGTCTGATATGTCGCATATCTCGCCTAGGGGTGGTAAACGTCAGACCCCAATAGCTCGATAAGTCATGCCGACGTAGGGTCCATAACATTCGTGAAACTACTGATAACACTTACCAGTATATCACTGCAACCCTGGCCAGGGATTTCCTGTTATGGCCAGTCGAGCATTGCACAACATCAACCCCCAATACCGGGAGAGACGAATCCCCTCCTATCGCTCATTGCCTCCATGTGAATCGGGACTGTACCCAAAAACCACCTGTTTGCACAACTCAGTAGAGCCGTGGTAGGGTGGAAATCAAAGCACAGTGGGAGACACACAAGACTCTATGACGATCTCGGGTCAACAGACTAAGCTGTACCAGTGTCACCAGAGAACTGCCATCTGACGTGAGGTATAATACCATCTGGGAGTTCTCGGCGAGTCCGTTCAGTGTACCCAGTCTCCACTGAGCACCCGCATACCATCTTCGATGTCAAACACCAATGGATATGGGATCATCCATCGCCCATCGCATGGGTCGAGAAGATATGCGCTAGTCTACTCTGGAATATCGATGCCCCATCTCAATATTCCCTCGACTAGGAACATTTCAAGGATGTACTCATGGACTACCATGTCCCCACTAGTATGATCCGCATCATAGTCCAGGTAGTCAAGTACAGATCCTATGGGCTTTATCAACATGTAATCAGAGAGACAGAAAGTATACATGTTAAGATAAAGAGCAACCAGATAGCGTACTATCATGTCGAGCGAGAAAGTCCTTCCTAAATATGTCCCAGCATCCACTACAATATACATCCTATGTACAGTAATGGCCTCTAGGGCATACATATAACTAACAATCTCCCACTTGCACTAGGGCCATCTGTAGCAGTGGTTGCAGTATCACATACTCAACCATCCCCTAAAAAGTCTCTCTTTGGGAAAAAGGCCTTCGTGAGTGGATCCGCCGTGTTGTCCTCTGAGTCTTCTCTCCTAACCTCGATCACCCTGGAGATCAACTATCTCCATGATCAGGTGATGCTTCCTCAGAATTTGTCTGGGCCACTGATGGGACCATGGTTCCAGGGTCGAAACCACGCTTCCATTGTCATACAATGGCAGGAACCTAGTTCATCTTATGAACTAATATACACCCAAACAGCCTCTTTGGTAGTATCTTTAATAGCGATGTTACCAGCCTTTATCGTCTAGATTGCCACGGTATCGAGCTTGGAACTCTTCCAACATACCGTCCCTTTACTGAGGGTAAAGACAGTGCCTGTGACTGACATTCAGTCGTCTTTATCACCCTGGAACACTTCCAGTGATTCTCCCCAGGATCGATTGATACCATCTCACTACATCTAGTGAGTATTCTAACATCCAATTAGATCTATCTCATAGATCCAAAATCCAGGATTTAGTAGGTATCATTTTGATCCTATTTGGGGAATCTTAGTGATAATAGGAGATTGATCGATCGTAGTATAGGAAACTTTCTTCCTATTAAGAGTATGTTGTCTTCGTACAATACGAAGATGACCACATTACTCTCTACTACCCTTTTGTACATACAAGGTTTGTCTACCATTTTGATGAAGTCAAACACTTTGACTATCACATCAAAACAGACGTTCCAACTCCGCGATGCCTGCTTCATTATGTAAAGCAACTTGCACACGTTTCCGCTGCTCCTACTGTTTACGAAGACCTCTGGCTGTGTTCTTATAGACGTTCTCTTCTAAATCAGTATTTAGAAAAGTAGTCATGGCACCCAACCACCAGATATCGCAGTCATGGTATGTAACCGTAGTAAGTAGGATCTGGATAGACTTAAGCATAGCTACTGGAAAAAGGTTTCATCATTATCCACGCCTGGTTGATGACTAAAACCTTTAACAAGCCTAGCATTGAAAGTCTCAACTTTTCCATCTACACCAAGTAATCTTCTCAAGATATACTTGCTCCTGATGGGGATTTAACCCTTCAGATATAGCAACCAAAGTCCATACTTTGTTGGTGTATATGGATTCCATCTCAGACCGCTAAGCATCCAGCCATTCTTACAGAGTCCCTACTCTCGATGGCCTGCTCGAAACTAATTGGGTCATCATCTCATGATGCAATCCTTACTCCCACTGTCATCGAGAAACGGAGGTATCTCTCAGGCGGATGAGGAACCCTACTAGATCGGCGGAGAGGCTGAGGTTCGTCGGAAACTATTGAATTCTTTGGTTCTACCAAATCATTAGCAGTTTTGTACAGCTGGAACCTTTCCAGTTCAACAGAACTGATCTTGCCTCGATCTTGTCCGGATTTTGCTTTTGACATAGGCCGGACAATCCCAAATCTTAACTTACTTAAGAGATAGGTTCTTCCCATACCATATCTTATATGGAGTGGTAGGCAGTGATTTGATTCAAACCTAATTCAATAGGTATGCAGCTTCTCAAGTGCATAACTCCCAAAAGGAAAAAGGTAACTCAGTAGTACTCATCATAGAGCACACCTTATCACATAGGGTGTAATTGCTCCACCCCGATATACCATCGTGCTATGACATATACGGAGGAGTAATACTGAGAGAGAATCTCATTCTCCTTTAGAAAGGTCCAGTAATTCTATGCATAAGTATTCTCCTCTCTGATCTCATCATAGGACTTAATACTTATACCCTGTTATTGGTTCTCTACTTCTAACTTATATTCTGTGAATACCTCAAAAGCTTCGGACTTATGTTTCAGTAGGAACATACGACTGAATCTTGAGAGATTATCAGAGAATATAATGAAGTATAAAGAACCAGTCCTGGCATGTGTAGACAGGAGACCTTACATACATCATCATGTATCGGTCCCAAGAGTTTACTAACTCTTTCTCTGTTTCTAGTAAACAGAGCTATGGTCATCTAATCTTTGTGACATGATTGGCGAGTTGCACAAGATGTAAATTCAAAACGATTTAAATATACATCTAAATGTAACTTCAGCCAGTCGGGTCACATTGATTTGACCTAGTCTACAATACCTCCAGAAGAATCCGTTCATTTCTGAACTCTTCCTCTTGTGTGTGTTTCATATACCAAGAATTGTAGTTTGATTTAGAACATCAATGCTTTTAGATAACGCACCTGAACCGATCAACTTTTGATATAGGAAATGTTCAAAACATTATCCAACTATACAAAATTTTATCATTTCTTTACTAATAAAGAGACTGATATGATTTTGTATATCAGGTTCGGCATCTAATAGCATTTTTTCAGAATCAATGTATTGGTAATACAGGGTGACAGTGACCAACAGACTTGGCTGCAACACTTGCCCCGGTTTCTGTCTCATGAAACTTATCACCCGTTCTCAGTTTTTCTACCTTTTTGAAGCCCTATGTAACAGATTACATATCTGGGATCCTGATCCGGTATCATATACCCAGGATGCAGAGGATACTGAGAAACAGTTCGTTGTAATGAACACACCCGAAGGAGATGCATCATATGCACTTTCTTCGTTTGGGTGGCATAGGAATTCTGGTATTCCCCTATTTCCTGCTCTGTCTTATAACAATTATAAGTTGGAGTGGGACCAACGTTCCCCAGCTCAGTATAACAAGCGGGTTCGGTCAATAATCCGTATTATTATCTTGATTAAGGCGTGATATGGTCGCTACCAGGAGAGAGAGAGAAGAAAAACACTCAGCGTGCGCTCTGTCAAGAATAGATTGGTTTTTATTTTATCTAATCAGGATGGCTCCCACTGCTTTTTATCAAATCTTCCTTCAAACCCTAAAAGGGAAGACTAGCCGGGATTAATTTACACACTACAAGTTCGCCAATCTTTCAGCCAGGCCAGTGTCGGTACTTTGAGGGAGGTCCCCCGTGCTTTCGCACGAACCTAATTAATGTAAACCTCGTTTTCCCAGAGGCGTAACCCCGTTGACACCTTTCTAGACACCTACTTGATTGGCTAATTGTAATGTATAAAACTCTCCCAGGAGTAACTCTTACTCGCAGCGGGTATCGGGATCCAACTATCACATAGAAGGTATGCAATCTCATTGCAAGTTTCAACACTTGAAACTCCCGATAAAGGTTTTTACCCCTAGCACCTATGACCTTAACTATGGTCAACAAATCATAAGTACTAGTCAAGTTCTACCCGTCATTTCGTGATTAATTAGACCCACCCACATGACCCTTAACTAAGGTCAACAAAGTCACGCGACTGTCCTAACTAATCGCATCATATGCGGTGTAGGAAGACATCACTTAGCTACCGTACACTGTGCCTTGACTATGGTCAACAAACACAGCACGAATACTAAGTACTCTACTTCCTAAAATGACGGAGGGTTGCGGCTGGTTTTTGTGAAAACCTTTAACGCTTTGAACTTGATCTCGTTGCGGAATCAAATGGTTTTTAAATGGAATGTTTTTGAAGCTTTTCTAGTTTTGCTAAAGGGGTCACTCCCGGTGAAGGGATCGTCGGCCCTTTCCTCGTCGAATGAGGTGCGGGATATATCATATATATCACTGTGCAAAGCGGAAACTATAGAAGCGATCAAAGACAAACCGAGGGTTGTAGCATCTGTCAGTTATTGCTAAAGGAGTCACTCCCGGTGAAGGGATCTCGGTCCTTTCCTCATCGAATAAGGTGCAGGATGTTCTATAATGAACACCGCGATGCAAAGCAAGAACTGTAGCTACCTGTTTTATTTTGAAATTCGATTCCACAACATCAATTAGGTTTATTTTCTTTCATTAATCTCATTAATGAATATCCCATCATTTATATTACCTAAACATCACAGATAGATATAACGTACGCTTATGCCATCCGCATTCGCCTCGATGTCCCGTCTGCACCGTTAGGTTAGGTAACTAACGCCAGAGCGAGGCAGGGCTAGCGCGGGTGTAAAACATAAGCAACGTCTATATAATATATCATATATACTATATATAATACCTGTCACAGAACACAGAACATCGCATGATCACAGATAAAACACAGCAGAAGAAACATATGAAATATTGGATATACTAGGACGTCCGTGTTTTCAATACGAGCCAGTATAAAACACGGATTCCACGGTCGTGATGAATAGCCTATCCCACACCCCTAGACCCCTACGAGAGCGGCAAGCAACCCTGCCAATTCTAGGGTTAGGAAACCCGGACTCGACTCCTCGAGTTGGTCTCCCACTGGACCCCAGAACCCGGTTACTTGTGCTCCCCTCCTTGGGTCTATCCTAGTGCAGAAAAGTAAATAATATACAAATGGTGACTACTTCCGCAACCTGGAAGTGCCCCAAATAAAAGAATATTACATACAAGTTTTTACATGAATGAAAATGAAAAACACTCATCTCACATAAAAACCCCCGGCTATTCAAACACGACGATCCAATATAACATATCCAGCAACACATAACATCACATGACATCAACGTAAGTAAATATGCGCATCCCAATTGTCGTTGACATATAGCAACGAAACCGGCGATATCACATATTACACTTACGGTCACAGAAAAGAAAGTGTAAAACTACAACAGTTGGAATCCGCAATCTCTTCAGACATCGCATGCCTGACCAAATGAATTATTTAGACATCGCATGCCTAACAATTATAAACCCCGCATTTCAGTCTCATTATCGAAAACACTTTTCAATATTAAGTCGGGCAATTTTATAAGATTCCCGACATTTTGATCGAATACTCGTCGCAAACTTCAGTAGGCGGCCGCACCCCTGATACCGTCGACAAAGTGCACCAAGGCGGAACACCGCTACCGCGAGCACCCGAACGGATGCTTTCGGCGACGGGGTTCTCCTACAGTCACTTGGTCGGGGCTATGGAGCGAGGCTGTCTATTAAGTTTACCCGGCGAGTATCCGCGTATGCTACGTGACTGCGACGGACTTTTGATCACATCAAAATTCCGTGGCAACCGATCAAGTGAGACTAAACTGCTGTGTTTATAACATTCATTTAGTTATCTCATAACTTTTGTGAATTCCAATTGTTGTATCCCATTCCAGATAAACAGAAAATGTTAAACTTTTCGATCGAACAATCGAACACCCAAGTTTTCCCGATAATGATCAACACATGAAACAAGTCTAACAACATTCCGTTCGTACCTCAGTACCAACGATCCAGCCGTAGAAGGGTCAAGCCAACGCCTCACATGTGGCACGCCGTACTGCCCCAAACCCGAAGGTTCAAAGGGCAGTTCAAGACGGTCACATAATCGAGTTAAGGTTTGTGTCTTCTAGAGGGACCATCGCTTTACTTGCACTACTTAGAACGTCGTTAAACTACGGAAAAATCCAACACTTGGAAATTTCCCGACAGGGGAAAAGTTGGGTATTTATATCCGGTCGAACTTTTTAACATATTCTAAAATTTATCCGGAAAGCCACACAGACAAAATTTGATACCCCGATCGAAATACCGAAGCCCCAAATCAACTCAGAAAAATTCTACTCTGGAATAAATATTAAAAATACCCAGGAATACCAGCACTAATGATTATGAGATACTGTGCAAAAATCACTGAACAAACAGGCCGTACCGCCGCGCAACCGCCGCACGAGGCTTGCTCGTGCCGCGGAAGCGCGGCAGTATGAAGGATTTATGGGCACGAGTTTCACAGTACCTCATATATTCACCTGCTTATTTTTCTGAACATTTTTAATATGGAAAAAGACCAGAATTTAAAAATTGAACAGAGAGCAATTTTCCGGGTAGGGTTTCGGTTCGATCGGACTTCAAATCGCGTCTGGACTTCGCCTAAGGCTCTAGCTAGGCTCTGATACCACTATAGGGTTCCTAGGCACTCTAGTGAGGTCTCACAAGTGATCAAACATGCACAAATAAAATTTTACGGGTGCCTACAAACCCGACTACGGATCGTTTACTAGATATTTAGGCGAAACATAAACTAGTTAACAATTTAACTAAGGGAACGGACATACAACCTTTGTAGATCCGGTCCACCACCTCCACGGCTCCGCAACAAAGTCCCCTCGGCTGTCCAAAATGAATCCGGAACTCAAGTATCGGTATCATCGAAGAATGGGCGAGCTTGATCGTCGGTTCAATGCCGAAGATGATCTACGTCGAGATATCGCAAGAACAAGCTCCAACTTCATCAAGCTTGGAAAACTTGTGAAGGAAACACCCTATACTACTTGGCAATAGATAGAGGATGAAGAAATAGGAAGTGGGTAAACTTTAGTTTTGGATTTCTCACACTTTTTCAACACTTGCCATTGGAGTAGCAAGCTACATCCATGGAAGAAGAAGATGAAGAAGAAGAAGATGATATGATAACTTAAACTAAAATAGAAAATAAAATACAATACTTATCATATCATTGACCATGGTTTAGTGTAGAGACTTAACTTAGGTTAGATAGTGGTTAGGGTTAGATAAAAGACAAGAATGGTGGACTAAGGTCAAAGCTTCAAGAAGCTTTCAAATAAAAACAAATCTAGCAACCATTCTTATCTCTTTATCTTTCCTTTTTCCAAAATAAATAAAAGGAATAAATAAATGATTAAGTAAATGAAAAAGAAACCCTAATCACCAATTAACCATGGTTTAACACTTTACACAAAACCAAGCAAGAATGTATCATCAAACATGATACAATCATGTGCACAAAACTATATCGAATATACAATGTGCACATCCGCGTGAGAAAATCCATTTAAAGTGAACCGATACTAGTTAATGCAAAGTAATATATCAAATATATAATTATGTATTAAATTATTAAATCAACACTTGATTTAACGATCCGGTCATATCGCATATAACCGGCTAGTATCCAATGTGTCGGCTTATCGAATCAATCCTTGATTCGATAACTAGGTTATATCGCATATAACCATTCGATACATTGATCGCGAGAATCAAACACGGTATCACATACACGCATTATTCTCGGTCCCGCACATATCTCATATGCACTCCTATTTCGTTTCGCTTGAACCAGGAAACCTCTGTGTAGGACTCTAAAGACTCGTCAATACGCCGGTAGCAGATGATGATCATATCATGCACCCACAAGCCGCAAGCGGTCTGCCAAACGTAACGGCCACCCGGGTATTGAGCGATCAGAAGATCGACGAGCAAGCCCGCTCACACTCCTGCGAATCCGACCAGTAACACTACCGTATAGTCCGGTCTGTTCGTCTGATATGTCGCATATCTCGCCTAGGGGTGGTAAACGTCAGACCCCAATAGCTCGATAAGTCATGCCGACGTAGGGTCCATAACATTCGTGAAACTACTGATAACACTTACCAGTATATCACTGCAACCCTGGCCAGGGATTTCCTGTTATGGCCAGTCGAGCATTGCACAACATCAACCCCTAATACCGGGAGAGACGAATCCCCTCCTATCGCTCATTGCCTCCATGTGAATCGGGACTGTACCCAAAAACCACCTGTTTGCACAACTCAGTAGAGCCGTGGTAGGGTGGAAATCAAAGCACAGTGGGAGACACACAAGACTCTATGACGATCTCGGGTCAACAGACTAAGCTGTACCAGTGTCACCAGAGAACTGCCATCTGACGTGAGGTATAATACCATCTGGGAGTTCTCGGCGAGTCCGTTCAGTGTACCTAGTCTCCACTGAGCACCCGCATACCATCTTCGATGTCAAACACCAATGGATATGGGATCATCCATCGCCCATCGCATGGGTCGAGAAGATATGCGCTAGTCTACTCTGGAATATCGATGCCCCGTCTCAATATTCCCTCGACTAGGAACATTTCAAGGATGTACTCATGGACTACCATGTCCCCACTAGTATGATCCGCATCATAGTCCAGGTAGTCAAGTACAGATCCTATGGGCTTTATCAACATGTAATCAGAGAGACAGAAAGTATACATGTTAAGATAAAGAGCAACCAGATAGCGTACTATCATGTCGAGCGAGAAAGTCCTTCCTATATATGTCCCAGCATCCACTACAATATACATCCTATATACAGTAATGGCCTCTAGGGCATACATATAACTAACACTGCTCGGCCAAAGATGCTTGGAATGGGTTCGTACTTGCACGGTGGTCTCCTAATGTCTTAATTAGGTTAATAGAGTTGCTAGTTTTTCTCAGAAACTTCCCGGGTTGCTTCAGATTCCTTGTAGGCCAAGACAACTTCACAAAACCGACACGGAGTGATTTCTAAGTTCGTATTTTGGGTTCTAAATGTAAGTCCACGTTACCCGTCCACGGTTCTTTCGGGGTTGCGGAAATGGTGAAAAACGATTTTTCGGTGAAGGTAACATGGACTAGAAACCGGATCTTTGCTAAACAAACTATCCAACAACCTAACTAAGAGTTTAGCTACTATGTTAGGGGTTATACCTAATCTTGAACTCTTTCTCTTCGACTCCTTGTGGTGGTCGGATCGTCCTCACCTCGTCGTCTCCTTGTGCCGAAAATGGATCCACCCGAAAGTTTCTACCTTTGGCTCCAACCTCAATCTAGAGGAAAACTAAAATACTTGGCTTGCTAGACCTTGTACTCTAGGATGAGTAGAGAAGTGTTTTAGGGTTTTATCTCAATGGTTCTTGTTTCTCAACTCATGAGACAAGAGAACCATGAGCAAGAGGAAGAGGGAGAGCTTGGATGAGAGAGAATCAATATGATAGAATGAGAGAAGACTTTTTCAACCATGCTCTCAAAAACCAAAATAATCATGATAATAATAATAATTAAGCATCTTGTGATGGTTCATGTCAATGGCATTATTATTTCATGCACTCATTTTGTAAAGCACAACAAGCAAGCAAAAGTCATAGCAAGAAAAAGTCATAGCCATGAAATGATAGCCATTGTAATGATGATGGTCAACAAGTCCAAACTAGTCAACCGGTCAACAAAGCCAACAAGTCAACAAAGTCAAACTTTCAACCCAACCATGGCACAATAATACTTAATTAATATTATTATTAATCATATTTCGTATTCTCATTAGGGTTTAGAAAAAGTCAACAGTCAACAACCCTAATGAGAATCCTCTGCCTCTGTCTCTGTCAACTGTGCATACACACCCGCATCTGTGTTCCGAGGAACACGAATACAAAGAGATCTTCTGCCTCTGTCTCTGTCAACTGTGCATACACACCCGCATCCGCGTTCCAAGGAACACGAATACAAACGAGATAAAATCAATCCCAAAACGTATACTAGGATCTGTCTTAAACCAAAACCCGCTAGTAATAACTGTCCGGACACCAAACGTACATAAGTGCGCGGATGTGACCGAACCCTGTTGCAAAATAATGCGACCTCTACTCTTTTTGCCCAAAGGCGAATAGCTCTCTGTGTAGGACTTTAAAGACTCGACACTACGCTGGCAGTGGGTTTAACCACAGGCCGCAAGAGATACTAGCTGCATGTAACGGTCCCCAGGTAGATGCCGATAAGAAGACTGATGAGGCGAAACCCATCCGAACTCCTACTGAGCCTGAATGTGACAGTCTCCGTACAGTCCGGACTGTTCGTCTGAGAATATCGCATGGCGGGTCTAGGGGGGCGGTAAACGTCAGTCCCCTAATAGCGGTACAAGTCGTGTCGGAGTGTAGCCCAGAACACCCTGAGATAACACTGGAAACCTACCAGTATATCTCGCTTGCCCTGGCCAGGGACGACTATGTGTAATAGCTCTCCATGACACAACGCGATATCAACTCCCAATACCGGGAGGGACGAATCTTGTCTAACTGTCACTGCCTCCAAGTGCTTCGGGACTGCACCCAACTACTACCTGTTTGCACGACTCCTTTGAGCCGTGGTAGGGTAGTAATCAAAGTACAGTGGGAACACACTCAAGGCGAAGTGACGGTGTCAAGTCAGCGGACTAAGCTGTACTCATGTCACCTGGGAACTGATAACTGACGATAGGTATAGTACCAACCAACAGTTCCCGACGAGTCCTGTCCAGTGTACTCGTAACCTAACAAGCACCCGCATACTATCTCAAGTACGGCGTACTGACGGCTGTGGGACAGACCGTCTCCCCAACTGGGATGAGAAGCGCATACGCTAGTCTACTCCGGAGTATCGATGCCCTGTCTCGATAATCCTACGACTAGGGACCTGTATAAGGATATGCTTGTAGATTACCCAGCCCCCACTAGTGTGACTGCCATCACAACGCTGGTAATCAAGCAAAGATCCTAAGGGCTCTACTAATATGTATAAGCGATATGCTAAAAGAAACACATGCACATATTAAAGTAGAAACAAACCAAGTAGCATACTACCATTTTGAGCAAGATTGTCTATACAACTGTGAATATCCCAAGCTTCCATCAAGTAATATACAAGCTAGTATGATACAGTAATGGCCTCTAGGGCATATACACTAACAATCTCCCACTTGCACTAAGGCTATGTACTGGCGTATCGAAGACCTATCATCTCGATCAGCCGCTCGAACTGAGTCTGGGGTAAGGCCTTCGTGAGTGGATCTGCAGTGTTATCTTCCGAATTTACCCTCTTCACCTCGATCTCCCGGCGATCTACGATCTCCCTGATAAGGTGGTATCGCCTCAAAATGTGCCTGGACTTCTGATGGGACCTGGGTTCCTTCGCTAAAGCTATAGCGCAGTTGTTGTCACAATACAGCGGTATTGGATCAACAATGGTAGGAACCACCTGAAGCTCCGTGAGGAACTTCTTCATCCAGACTGCTTCCTTTGCGGCATTGCAAGCAGCTATGTACTCCGCTTTCATAGTTGAGTCAGCAACGGTTTCCTGCTTGGAACTCTTCCAGCAAACCGCCCCTCCATTGAGGGTAAAGGCATAACCCGACATGGACTTGGAGTCATCCTTGTCACTCTGGAAGCTGGAGTCAGCAAAGGCCTCGATCTGGAGGTTTTTTCCACCATACACCAAGAACATCTCCTTAGTCTTTCTCAGGTACTTGAGAATGTTCTTTACTTCTATCCAGTGTTTCTCCCCTGGGTCCGACTGATACCGGCTTACAACGCTCAATGCGTATGCTACACCTGGTCTGGTACACAACATCGCATACATAATAGAGCCTACCGCAGATGCGTAAGGTATAGATGACATGTGAGCCCTTTCCAAATCAGTCTTGGGAGACATCTCTTTGGAGAGGGTGATTCTGTTACAAGCCGGCAGGTTACCGCGCTTGGAATCTTCCATACTGAATCGTTTCAGTATGGTGTCGATGTACCTGGACTGTGAAAGTCCCAATATCCTCTTAGATCTATCACGATAGATCTGGATCCCCAGAATGTAGTTGGAATCGCCCAGGTCCTTCATGGAGAACCTCTGTGACAAGAATCCTTTGACTGACTGTAGCATAGGAATATCATTTCCTATTAGGAGAATATCATCCACGTACAAGACGAGGAATACCACAGTTCTCCCTATAATCTTACTGTAAATGCATGGTTCATCTGGATTTTTGATAAAGTCAAATTCTTTGACAGTATCATCAAAGCAGATGTTCCAACTCCGCGATGCCTGCTTCAGTCCATAGATGGACTTGAGCAACTTGCACACTTTACCGCTGCTCCCACTCTGATTGAATCCCTCCGGCTGATCCATATAGACGCACTCTTCTAAATTTCCATTTAGGAAAGCCGTCTTTACGTCCATCTTCCAGATCTCATAATTATGGAAGGCAGCAATAGCAAGAAGGATCCGAATGGATTTGAGCATAGCCACTGGAGAAAAGGTCTCATCATAGTCCAAACCAGGTCTTTGACGAAAACCCTTTGCAACAAGTCTAGCTTTATAGGTTTCAACCTGCCCATCTACACCAATCTTCTTTCTGAAGATCCATTTGCAGCCTACGGGTTTTACCCCTTCTAGAGCAAAGTCCAAAGTCCAAACTTTGTTGGTGTACATGGACTCCATCTCGGTCCGCATTGCATCCAACCATTTTACTGAGTCACCGCTCTGAATGGCTTGCTGGAAGCTAGTAGGCTCATCATAATCAAAAGTGCAATCCTCTCTATCCCCGTCTATGAGAAAACCATAGTATCTCTCGGGCGGATGAGACTGCCTACTACTCCTGCGGAGCGGCGCAGGAATGTCCGGTTCTTTCGAACCCTCTGATTCTACTAAGCTTTCAGTAATAGTTTGTGGTTCTGGAATTTCTTCCAGTTCTATTGCGCTCCCACTTATTTCTTTTTCTAAGAACTGATGTTCCAGAAAGTGGGCATTACGAGAGACAAAGACCTTTTGTTCTTCTGCGTAATAGAAAAGATACCCCCTGGAGTTCTTTGGGTATCCCACAAACTTGCACTGTACTGAGCGTGCCTCGAGTTTGTCCGCATGCTGCTTTTTGACAAAAGCTGTACATCCCCAAATCTTCAGATATTGAAAATAGGGTTTCTTCCCACTCCATATCTGATACGGTGTGGTAGGCATAGTCTTAGTTGGAACTCGGTTCAAAAGATATGCAGCTGATTCTAGTGCATATCCCTAGAATGATCGCGGTAACTCAGCGTTACTCATCATGGAACGCACCATATCCAATAGGGTTTGGTTCCGTCTCTTCGATACACCGTTATGTTGTGGAGTGTATGGAGGAGTAAGCTGAGAGAGAATTCCATTCTCTTTTAGGTAATCTAGGAACTCGGCACTCAAGTATTCACCACTTCGATCAGATCTCAGTGTCTTGATACTTTTGCCTGTTTTTTTTTCTACTTCATTCTTGTATTCTTGGAATTTTTCAAAGGCTTCAGATTTGTGCTTCATTAAGAATATATGCCCGAACCTTGAAAAATCATCCGTAAAAGTAATGAAGTAAGAATAACCGCTTCGCACATGTGTAGACATTGGTCCGCACACATCGCTGTGTACGAGCCCCAAGAGCTCGCTCGCTCTTACTCCGTGTCCAGTAAACGGAGTTTTTTTCATTTTTCTTTTGAGACAGGATTGACAACTTGCATATGATTGATATTCGAACGGATCCAAATATCCTTCTGTATGTAACTTCGTCAACCTTCTCTCATTGATCTGACCCAGTCTACAATGCCATAAGAAAGCCTGATTTATTGTGGAGACTTTCTTTTAAGTGTGTTCTGGACACTGAAAATCTGAGCTTGATTCAATACGTATATCCCGTTATTTAATGTACCTGACCCAATCAGAACTTGATTTGGGTAGATGTGGACCACATCGCTTACAAAAGTAAAATCATATTCTTCCTTAGAAAGTAAGGATACAGATATGATATTACAAGTCGCACCTGGTACATACAAACAGTTACGCAAAATCAATATCTGTCCAGTTGTCAGTCCAAGATGATATTACCCTACGGATTCAGCGTTCATGCTCATTCCGTTAGCAACCCTGAGAGTCATATCACCTATCTTGATAACCCTACGGTTACTCAGAGCCTGTAACGAATTACAGATGTGAGATCCTGATCCGGTATCCAATACCCAGAAAGTAGGGTTAACTGACATATAGTTCTCTATTACAAACACACCCGAAGCCGAAACCACAACATGCTTCGAATCCTGGCTACTGGCATTGCTGGCCCTGCAATCCTTCTGCCAATGTTCATTCCCGTAACAATAGGTGTTGGGTTGCGGCGGCGCCCCGGCTGTCTGAACGACGCCAAATGCGGAACAAAAACTTTTTACGGAACCGACGCCACCGCGACCCAAATACCCGGATCGCTCCATTAACCGTAAACTAGCAAAATGTAAAAGAGTTAGGAAAGATTATACCGATCGATCCGTGTCCTTCGGTCTTCAATCTCCGCGTCTAACTCCTCGCTACTGCGTCGATGAAGTCCGCTCCCCGATCAGGTCCGTCAAAATGGCACCACATCGATGAATCTGTATACGGGCTCCTGCCTCAAGACCGAGGCAACTCGGACAAGAAGTTTGCCAACCGACATGTTCAAGAATGAAGTAGAGATAGTGTGGAATATATTGTCTCAAGATACCCAAGCTTTTCGGTGGAAGTAGATTGGAGTTGCCATTTGGAATGATTTTGTGAGCAAAGAAATTTTAGCAATGAGAAGAAAAATTCAAGCTTTGCTCAAGAGCTCGGCCATGCACAAGAATGGCTCTGGGGATTTCCAGAAGCCAGAGAAAATGAAGTGGGTGTCTAGTGTATATACCTAACACAAGAATTAAAACCCCACCCATAAAAATTCCCGGCACTCCCAAAATCTCACCAACCAGAAACCAGAACAATAAATAAATCCCCTCATTTCAAAGCTACCACACACCACCAAAAACCCCTTGCCATTTAAGAGAATGGCGAAGATGCAGGAAACCCCCCAAGCCAAAGAAAAACAGCCACCAGTGAAAAGCATGCGAAAATTACAAGGACACCCTTCACAGAAAACCATCAGCCACGGGCCCCAAAGTCCATCACCAAGTTATGTCCTTGCCCATGCTCGTTAAATGAGGCATGGGTAGCCCCGGCGCTGTGTGAGGTGCATGGGCAAAGGGAAAAAGTCAATGCTCGCATATAGATAATCATGAATCAATGTGTTTTGGAACCTGAAAAGAAAAACTGACAACTCCCAAAATAATCCCGTAACGAATTACGGGATTACATCTCAACTGCAAATGCATACCTGCATTTGTATTCTGACCAAATATAAATGTAATGAGACAAAAATATTCCTACAATATAATACTGGCATCTGGCTTAAACCAAAGCCCGCTAGTATTATCCGTCCGATTCTTATCCGTGCACAAGTGCACGAATATGATCGAACCCCGCCATATATCCATACGGGCTCTACAACGTTTCGCCCGAACTTGGGAAACTTTCAGTGGGGGACTCTAATGACTCATCAATACATTGGCACTGGGTATAACCATTAGCACGTCAGAGGTACAAGCTGTGCGTAACGGTTGCCGATGAATTGATCGGAAGGGAGGCTGATGAGCGAACTCATCCAGAAACCCTACTGAGCCTGACAGTGACAATATCCGTATAGTCCGGTCCGTTCGTCTATGAGTATCGCATATAGGGCCTAGGGGGCTAGTAAACGTCAGACCCCCAATAGCTGTATAAGTCGTGTCGGAGAGAAGCCCAGAACACTCTGAGATACTACTGGAATACCTACAAGTAAATCTTGATTACCCTGGCCAGGGATTTCGAGTAATGGCTCTCCTAAACACAGCGCGATCTCACCCCCAATACCGGGAGAGACGAATCCCTGATGATCCGCTCACTGCCTCCATGTGGCTCGGGACTGTACCCAACTAAAACCTGTTTGCACGACTCCTTTGAGCCGTGGTTGGGTAGTAATCAAAGCACAGTGGGAACTCACACGAGACAAATGACGATCTCAGGTCGACAGACTAACCTGTACACATGTCACCTGGGAACTGCTATCTGACGATATGTATAATACCAACTAGCATATTCCCGGCGAGTCCTGTCCGGTGTATTCATAACCCAATGAGCACCTGTATACATCTTAGGTGAACCAGCTGACACCAATGGTTTGTGAGACCGGGCACCGCCCCTCGTCGGGGTCTCGACTGTATACACTAGTCTACATTGGAGTATCGATGCCCTGTCTCGAAACTCTCACGACTAGGGACACTTTAAGGATGTGCTTATAGACCCCAGGTCCCATGTATATGATCGCCATCATATTGCTGGCAGTCAACCAAGAATCCTATGGGCTCTATCAACATGCAATAGTGAACTAAAGCATGTACACGATGATAAAGATAAACCAGATAGCATATTATCATCTCGAGCAAGACTATCCTATCGTATAGGTCCTCTCTCAATCATTGCAATCACGTACCTGCGATCCAATAATTGACTTTGAGGGCACTATATCCAACAATCTCCCACTTGCACTTAAGGCTAATTATTGCGATGTCGCGTACTCAGAGCTCGTGTGATACCGAACATCCAACTCCTCTACTAATCAGTTTCACAAAACTCGTTTGTAAAACTATCGTGTTCGAGAAATAGCCTCAGTGAGTGGATCCGCCCAGATGTTTCTTTCTATGTCTCTCTTGGTCTCAAGTTCGCGGAGAAAGCCATCTCCCGAAAAGAGCAATACATGTCTTAGAATATGTCTGGATATCTGATGGGACCCAGTTCATAAATGAAATCCAAATCCAGCAAACTTCTTAGACTGTATCGTCAACTGAATTTAATCAGTATCCTGCACCATGCCTCCCTCAGTATCCGCTTGGACTACCTATCCAAACTACTGCCCCTCGTCAGAGGAAAAATAAAACCCTGACAGTCACTTTGTCATCCGGGTCACCTTGGAAGCCTGGAATGATAACTGTCTCCCGAAAGAGGCTGTCGTTATCAAATCCCTAGAACAACCATTTATGTTCATAAGCTACTTCCGAACATTTCTCCAGGATTGGAATAATATATCAACCTATTGCATCTAGTGCAAGAAACAACATATGATATTATATCCATATCCTATGTGGAGAAACTACTGTGTGACAACCACGGTATAACTGATCGTAGTGTAGGAATTTCACTTCCTACTATGTGTATGTCGTCCAAATACCAGGATATCACACCCTACTACCTTCTTAACAGATCCATCCCCTATTCTGTTGAAGTCAAAGCCCATGACTGTCACATCAGAAATAGATGATCTATCTCCTCTTTATCTGTAAGGTTCCTAGGCACCCTATAGAGGTCTTACAAGGCATCGAACATGCCAATTTTAAATTTTATGGGTGCCGAGAAACCCTAATACGGATCGTCGGCTAGATTTCTAGGCGAAATACGAATCTAGTTAACACTTTAACTAAAGGAAGAGAGCTACAACCTTTGTAGATCCGGTTATCCACTTCCTTAGCTCCACGTGGGTGTCCTCTCGCTGTCCATCATGAATCCCGAACTCATTCGTCGGCTTCATCGGAGAAACGGGCGGAATAGGTCGTCGGCTTCGTGTCAAAGACGATCTACGTCGAGGCATCACAAGTTCAAGCTCCGACTTCACAAAGTTGTGAAACTTGTGAAGAAAACACCCAAAACAACTTGGCAAGAGGTAGAGGGTGAAGAAATAGGAGGTGGGTTCACTTTAGAATTGGATTTCACTCACTTTTGCTCAAGTTGCCATTGATGGCATCTAGTTTTCTCTCTTGAAGAAGAAGGAGAAGATGAAGCTAGAATATGATAAGTGTTATCAATAATAGAAAAATAAACCAATACTTATCATATCTTAACCAAGGTTAAGTGTAGAGAAAAGACCATGGTAAATGAGAAGGGTTAGGGTTAAGCTAGAAGACAAAATGGTTTCTTTAGTCAAAGCTTCATGAAGCTTCAACAAGCTTCATGATAAAAAGAAACCATTATGTCTTCAATTATCCATTTATATAAATAAAGAATGGATAAATAAATGAGAGAATAAATCAAAACCCTAATTATCTACTTAACCATGGTTTAATTCTTTACACTTAACCAAATGAACAAGTATCATCAAACATGATACAAAAATGTGCACAAAAGCATATCACATATACAATGTGCATCAAGTGAGAAAAATCCGTTTAAAGTGAACCAATACTAGTTAATGCAAAGTAATATATCAAATATATAATTATACATTAAATCATTAAATCAATATTTGATTCAATGATCCGGTCATGTCGCACATAACCGACTAGTATGCAATGTATCGATTTATCGAATCAATGATTCGATAACTAGGTCATATCGAATATAACCAATCGAAACATTTATCGCGAGAATGAAATGCGGTATCACATACACGCATTATTCTCGCTCCCGCACATATCTCATGTGCGCTCCTATTTCGTTTCGCTTGAGCCAGGAAACCTCTGTGTAGGACTCTAAAGACTCGTCAATACGCCGGTAGCAGATGATGATCATATCAAGCACCCACAAGCCGCAAGCGGTCTGCTAAACGTAACGGCCATCCGGGTATTGAGCGATCAGAAGATCGACGAGCTGGCCCGCTCACACTCCTGTGAATCCAACCAGTAACACTTACCGTACAGTCCGGTCTGTTCGTCTGATATGTCGCATATCAAGTCTAGGGGTGGTATACGTCAGACCCCAATAACCGATAAGTCGTGCCGATGTGAGGCTCATAACGGGTCGAGAAACTACTGGTAACACTTACCAGCAAATCTCTGATCAGCCCTGGCCAGGGACTTCCCTGTTACGGCCAATCGAGCACAGCGCAACATCAACCCCCAATACCGGGAGAGACGAAACCCCTCCTATCGCTCATTGCCTCCATGTGACTCGGGATTGTACCCAAAGACCACCGTTTTTCACGCCCTCATGGACGTGGTAAGGTGGAGATCAAAGCACAGTGGGAATCACACAAGACTCTATGACGATCTCGGGTCTACAGACTAACCTGTACAAGTGTCACCTGAGAACTGCCATCTGACGTGAGGTATAATACCATCTGGGAGTTCTCGGCGAGTCCGTCCAGTGTACCCAGTCTCCACTGAGCACCCGTATCCATCTCTGATGTCAAACACCAATGGATATGGGATCATCCATCGCCCATCTCATGGGTCGAGAAGCGTATACGCTAGTCTACACTGGTATATCGATGCCCCGTCTCGATACACCCACGACTAGGGACCATGAAGGATGTACTTATGGACTACCATGTCCCCACTAGTATGATCTGCATCATAGTCCAGGTAGTCAAGTACACATCCTAAGGGCTTTACCAACATGTAACTATAAAACAGTTTAAAGAGACTAGTGTACATGTTAAGATAAAGAGTAACCAGATAGCATACTATCATATCGAGCAAGAAAGTCATCTCTATATATGTCCAAGCATCCAATATAATATACATCATCTGTACAATACTGGCCTCTAGGGCATACATACAACTAACAATCTCCCACTTGCACTAGGGCCAGCTGCTGTAGTATCGCATACCGAGCATCCCGAAGAGTCTCTCAAACTGTATCTGGGGAATGGCCTTCGTGAGTGGATCCGCCGTGTTGTTCTTCGTGTCAACCCTCCTGACCTCGATCTCCCGGCGATCAACTATCTCCCGGATCAGGTGATACCGCCTCAGAATATGCCTGGATCGCTGATGGGACCTGGGTTCCTTGGCCAAAGCCACCGCTCCATTGTTATCGCAATACAAAGGTATTGGATGCTCAATGGATGGAACCACTCCAAGTTCAGAAATGAACTTCTTGATCCAGACAGCTTCTTTAGCAGCATCGTTGGCAGCGATGTATTCAGCCTCCATCGTCGAGTCTGCCACGGTTTCTTGCTTGGAACTCTTCCAGCTAACCGCCCCTCCATAAAGGGTAAAGACAAAGCCCGACTGCGACTTAGAGTCGTCCTTATCACTCTGGAAGCTCGAATCGGTAAAGGACTCGACTTGGAGCTCTCCGTTACCATACACCAAGAACATATCTCTAGTCCTTCGTAAGTACTTGAGAATGCTCTTCACAGCTGTCCAGTGACTCTCTCCAGGATCAGCTTGATACCTGCTCACTACACTTAGTGAGTATGCTACATCGGGTCTGGTACATAGCATCGCATACATGATAGAGCCTACAGCCGAAGCATAGGGTATCCCTTGCATGCGAGATCTCTCCAAATCAGTCTTGGGAGACATCTCTTTGGAGAGAGTGACTCCAGAGATCGTGGGCAAGTTCCCACGCTTGGATTCTTCCATACTAAACCTCTTTAGTATGGTGTCAATGTACCTGGATTGGGACAATCCCAAAATCCGTTTGGATCTATCTCTATAGATCCTAATTCCCAATATGCAGGAGGCATCACCAAGATCTTTCATTGAGAATCTTTGTGATAAGAAGAGCTTGACCGATTGCAGCATAGGAATATCATTTCCTATCAAGAGTATGTCGTCCACGTACAATACGAGGAAGACAACCTGACTCTCTGCCACCTTCTTGTAGATACAAGGTTCATCTGGGTTTTTGACGAAATCAAACTCTTTGATAACGACGTCAAAGCAGATGTTCCAACTCCGCGATGCTTGCTTTAATCCATAAATGGATTTAAGCAGCTTGCACACCTTGCCGCTGCTCCCACTGTCTACGAAGCCCTCTGGCTGAGTCATGTACACGCACTCTTCTAAATCACCATTTAGAAAGGCGGTCTTAACATCCATTTGCCAGATTTCGTAGTCATGATGTGCAGCGATGGCAAGCATGATCCGGATGGATTTAAGTATAGCCACTGGAGAAAAGGTCTCGTCATAGTCCACACCTGGTCTTTGACGAAAACCCTTTGCTACAAGTCTAGCTTTGAAAGTCTCCACTTTCCCATCTACACCAAGTTTCTTCTTGAAGATCCACTTCCTCCCGATGGGTTTTACCCCTTCAGGAGCAACTTCCAAAGTCCATACTTTGTTGGTGTACATGGATTCCATCTCGGACCGCATAGCATCCAGCCATTTCACTGAGTCCCTACTCGTGATGGCCTGCTCGAAGCTAGTTGGGTCATCATCCTCCATGATGCAATCCTCGCTTCCACCGTCAATGAGAAAACCGTAGTATCTCTCAGGTGGACGAGAAACCCTACTATATCGGCGGAGAGGCTGGGGTTCGTCGAGTTCTACTGAATCCTCTGGTTCTACCAAGTCTTCTGTTACAGTTTGTGTTGCTGGAACCTCTTCCAGTTCTACCTCAATGCTACTTGTCTGTTTCATAAGAAAACTCTTTTCTAAGAAAGTGGCATGTCGAGAAACAAACACTTTTTGTTCCTCGGAGTGGTAGAAAATATACCCTCGCGAATGTTTGGGATATCCAACAAACGTACATAGAACAGACATTGCCTCGAGTTTGTCCGGATTTTGTGTTTTAACATAGGCCGGACAACCCCATATCTGAATAAAATTAAGACATGGTCTCTTACCATTCCATATCTCATATGGAGTGGTAGGCACAGATTTGGTTGGAACTCTATTCAATAGATATGCAGCAGTCTCCAGTGCATATCCCTAGAAGGAAATAGGTAACTCAGCTGTACTCATCATAGAGCGCACCATATCTAATAGGGTGCGATTTCTCCGCTCCGATACACCGTTGTGCTGTGGTGTATAAGGAGGAGTAAGCTGAGAGAGAATCCCATTCTCTTTTAGATAATCTCTGAATTCGTTACCTAAGTATTCTCCTCCTCGATCAGATCGAAGGATCTTAATACTTTTGCCCGTTTGGTTCTCTATTTCTTGTTTATATTCTCTAAATTTCTCAAAAGCTTCTGATTTGTGTTTCATTAGGAACACATATCCGAATCTAGAGAGATCGTCAGTGAATGTAATGAAGTACGAAGAACCATCCCTGGCATGTGTAGACATGGGACCGCATACATCACTATGTATCAGTCCCAAGAGTTCAGTAACTCTTTCTCCGTGTCCCGTAAACGGAGTTTTGGTCATCTTGCCTTTGAGACATGACTGGCAAGTGTCATAAGATGAAAATTCAAACGGATTTAAATATCCATCCTTATGCAACTTTGCTAGTCATGTCGCATTGATGTGACCCAGTTTACAATGCCACAAGAAGGATTCGTTCAGTTCAGAACTCTTCCTCTTGTGTGTGTTTTGTAAATTGAGGACTGTATTTTGATTTAGAATGAATATGCCATTATGTAGCGAGCCTGATGCAATCAACTTTTGATCTAGGAATATGTTCATAACATTATCCTTTACTACAAAATTATATCCTTCTTTACTCAATAAAGAAACTGATATAATGTTGCACATCATGTTTGGTATATAATAGCACTCATTCAGAATTATAGTATCACCACTTGGTAATACTAGGTGATATTCGCCAACTGTTTTGGCTGCAACATTTGCACCGTTCCCTACTTGAACGGAATGATCACCTTTTCCCAGTTCTCTACCTTTTCGCAGCCCATGTAACATCTTACATATGTGGGATCCCGATCCGGTATCTAATACCCAGGACGTAGGGTGAACTGAGAAACAGTTCTCAATGACAAACACACCCGAAGATGATGCATCAACATGCATATTCTCCGTTTGGACGGTGTGAGAATCCAGATATTCTCCTGTTTCCTGTTCATTCTTATAACACTTATAAGATAGAACGGGTTCAACGTTCCCCTGCACAGTATAACATGCGGGTTCGGTCAATACATCCATATTATTATCTTTATTAAGGCATGAAATGGTCGCTACCTGGAGAGAGAGAGAAGAAAACACTTTAGCGTAAGCTCGTGCAAGATCAGATTGGTTATTATCTTATCTAATCAGGATGGCTCCCACTGCTTTTTATCAAATCTTCCTTCAAACCCCAAAAGGAAAGACTAGCCGGGATTAATTACACACTACAAGTTCGCCAATCTTTCAGCCAGGCTAGTGTCGGTACTTTGAGGGAGGTCCCCCGTGCTTTCGCACGAACCTAATTAATGTAAACCTCGTTTTCCCAGAGGCGTAACCTCGTTAACACCTTTCTAGACACTTACTTGATCGGCTAATTGTAATGTGTAAAACTCTCCCAGGAGTAACTCTTACTCGCAGTGGGTATCGGGATCCAACTATCTCATAGAAGGTATGCAATCTCATTGCAAATTTCAACACTTGAAATTCCCGATAATATTTTGCCCCTAGCGTCCTATGACCTTGACGGAAGCCAAACAACCCATAGTCCGCTAGTCAAGTTCAACCCGTCATTTCCTGATTGAATTAAACCCACCCGCACGACCCTTGACGGAGGCCAAACAACGCCGCACGAATACCCTAATCCAATCGCATCATATGCTAGCAGATAAGCACTAGTTAGCTACCGTACACTACGCTTTGACGGAGGCCAAACTACCGTAGCACGAATACTAATTAGTACTTATCTGAAATGACGGAGGGCTACGCAGGTTTTTCATAAAAACCATGAGCGTAATGAACTTGATATCGTTGTAGAATCAAATAAAGTTTTGAAATGGAGTGATTTTGAGGCTTTTCTAGTTTTGCTAAAGGGGTCACTCCCGGTGAAGGGATCGTCGGCCCTTTCCTCGTCGAATGAGGTGCGGGATATATCATATATATCACTGTGCAAAGCAAAACTCAAAAACAATCAAAAGCAAACCGAGTGTGTAGCATCTGCCAGTTACTGCTAAAGGAGTCACTCCCGGTGAAGGGATCTCGGTCCTTTCCTCATCGAATAAGGTGCAGGGTATATCATATATACCGCTATGCAAAGCAAGAACTGTAGCTACCTGTTTTGTTTAAAATCTGATTCTACAACATCTTAGGTTTCTTTTCTTTCATTAATCACATTAATGAAGTCCCATCATTTAATTACCTAAACATCACAGATAGATATGACGTACACTTATGCCATCCGCATTCGCCTCGATGTCCCCTCGTGCACCGTTAGGTTAGGTAACTAACGACAGAGCAGGGCAGGGCTAGTGCGGGTGCAAAACATAAGTAACGTCTATATAATATATCATATATACTATATACTGTATCTATCACAGAACATCACATGATCACATCACAGATATCGCAGCAGAAGAAACATATGAAACATTGGATATACTAGGACGTCCGTGTTTTCAATACGAGCCAGTATAAAACACGGATTCCACGGTCGTGATGAATAGCCAATCCCACACCCCTAGACCCCTACGAGAGCGGCAAGCAACCCTGCCAATTCTAGGGTTAGGAGACCCGGACTCGACTCCTCGAGTTGGTCTCCCACTGGACCCCAGAACCCGGTTACTTGTGCTCCCCTCCTTGGGTCTATCATAATGTGGAAAAGTAAATAATATACAAAAGGTGACATCTTCCGCTACCTGGAAGTGCCCCAAATAAAAGAATATTACATACAAGTTTTTACATGAATGAAAATGAAAAACACTCATCTCACATAAAACCCCCCGGCTATTCGAACACGACGATCCAATATAACATATCCAGCAACACATAACATCACATGTCATCAACGTAAGTAAGTATGCATACCCCAATTGTCGTTGACGTATAGCAACGAAACCGGCGATATGAACATACTACACTTACGGTCACAGAAAAGAAAGTGTAAAACTACAACAATTGGAATCCGCAACCTCTTTAGACATCATATGCCTTACAGTTATAAACCCCGCATTTTAGTCCCATTATCGAAAACTCTTTTCAACATCAAGTGAGACTAAACGGCTAGATTTATAACATTCATTCAGTTATCTCATAACTACTTGTGAATTCCAATTATTGTATCACATTCCAGATAAACAGAAAATGTTAAACTTTCCGATCGAACATTCGAATACCCAAGTTTTCCCGATACAGCTCAACAAATGAAATAAGTCTAACAACATTCAGTTCGTGCCTCAGTACCAACGGTCCAGCCGTAGAAGGGTCAAGCCAACGCCTCACATGTGGCACGCCGTACTGCCCCAAACCCGAAGGTTCAAAGGGCAGTTCAAGACGGTCACATAATCGAGTTAAGGTTTGTTGTCTTCTAGAGGGTCCATCGCGTTACTTGCACTACTTAGAACGTCGTTAAACTACGGAAAAATCCAACACTTGGAAATTTCCCGACGGGGAAAAATTTGGGTATTTATATCCGGTCGAACTTTTTAACATATTCTAAAATTTATCCGGAAAGCCACATAGACAAAATCTGATACTCCGATCGAAACACCGAATCCCCAAAACAATCCCAGAAAATTCAACTCTTGAATAAATATTAAAAATTCCCAGAAAATCCAGCACCAGAAAACAAGAATTACTGTGCAAACAGTATTGCGCAATTTGAACAGTTGGCCGCGGAACAGCGGCAGAAGCCATGCTTCTGCCGCGTTTCCGCGGCTGTATAGATGTATCATGAGCTCGTGTTTCACCATAATTCTTAGATCTTCCTGCTGAATTTTTTAGGCATTTTTAATCTGGAAAAATCCCAGAATTTAGAAAAAGTCCAGAGAGCATCTTAAAGTTAGGTTTTCGGGTTCGTTCGGACTTCAAACTCCGTCTAGACTTCGCCTAAGGCTCTAGCTAGGCTCTGATACCACTGTAAGGTTCCTAGGCACCCTATAGAGGTCTCACAAGGCATCGAACATGCCAATTTAAAATTTTATGGGTGCCGAGAAACCCTAATACGGATCGTCGGCTAGATTTCTAGGCGAAATACGAATCTAGTTAACACTTTAACTAAAGGAAGAGAGCTACAACCTTTGTAGATCCGGTTATCTACTTCCTTAACTCCACGTGGGTGTCCTCTCGCTGTCCATCATGAATCCCGAACTCATTCGTCGGCTTCATCGGAGAAACGGGCGGAATAGGTCGTCGGCTTCGTGTCAAAGACGATCTACGTCGAGGCATCACAAGTTCAAGCTCCGACTTCACAAAGTTGTGAAACTTGTGAAGAAAACACCCAAAACAACTTGGCAAGAGGTAGAGGGTGAAGAAATAGGAGGTGGGTTCACTTTAGAATTGGATTTCACTCACTTTTGCTCAAGTTGCCATTGATGGCATCTAGTTTTCTCTCTTGAAGAAAAAGGAGAAGATGAAGCTAGAATATGATAAGTGTTATCAATAATAGAAAAATAAACCAATACTTATCATATCTTAACCAAGGTTAAGTGTAGAGAAAAGACCATGGTAAATGAGAAGGGTTAGGGTTAAGCTAGAAGACAAAATGGTTTCTTTAGTCAAAGCTTCATGAAGCTTCAACAAGCTTCATGATAAAAAGAAACCATTATGTCTTCAATTATCCATTTATATAAATAAAGAATGGATAAATAAATGAGAGAATAAATCAAAACCCTAATTATCTACTTAACCATGGTTTAATTCTTTACACTTAACCAAATGAACAAGTATCATCAAACATGATACAAAAATGTGCACAAAAGCATATCACATATACAATGTGCATTAAGTGAGAAAAATCCGTTTAAAGTGAACCAATACTAGTTAATGCAAAGTAATATATCAAATATATAATTATACATTAAATCATTAAATCAACATTTGATTCAATGATCCGGTCATGTTGCACATAACCGACTAGTATGCAATGTATCGATTTATCGAATCAATGATTCGATAACTAGGTCATATCGAATATAACCAATCGAAACATTTATCGCGAGAATGAAATGCGGTATCACATGCACGCATTATTCTCGCTCCCGCACATATCTCATGTGCGCTCCTATTTCGTTTCGCTTGAGCCAGGAAACCTCTGTGTAGGACTCTAAAGACTCGTCAATACGCCGGTAGCAGATGATGATCATATCAAGCACCCACAAGCCGCAAGCGGTCTGCTAAACGTAACGGCCATCCGGGTATTGAGCGATCAGAAGATCGACGAGTTAGCCCGCTCACACTCCTGTGAATCCAACCAGTAACACTTACCGTACAGTCCGGTCTGTTCGTCTGATATGTCGCATATCAAGTCTAGGGGTGGTATACGTCAGACCCAATAACCGATAAGTCGTGCCGATGTGAGGCTCATAACGGGTCGAGAAACTACTGGTAACACTTACCAGCAAATCTCTGATCATCCCTGGCCAGGGACTTCCCTGTTACGGCCAATCGAGCACAGCGCAACATCAACCCCCAATACCGGGAGAGACGAAACCCCTCCTATCGCTCATTGCCTCCATGTGACTCGGGACTGTTCCCAAAGACCACCGTTTTTCATGCCCTCATGGACGTGGTAAGGTGGAGATCAAAGCACAGTGGGAATCACACAAGACTCTATGACGATCTCGGGTCTACAGACTAACCTGTACAAGTGTCACCTGAGAACTGCCATCTGACGTGAGGTATAATACCATCTGGGAGTTCTCGGCGAGTCCGTCCAGTGTACCCAGTCTCCACTGAGCACCCGTATACCATCTCTGATGTCAAACACCAATGGATATGGGATCATCCATCGCCCATCTCATGGGTCGAAAAGCGTATACGCTAGTCTACACTGGTATATCGATGCCCCGTCTCGATACACCCACGACTAGGGACCATGAAGGATGTACTTATGGACTACCATGTCCCCACTAGTATGATCTGCATCATAGTCCAGGTAGTCTAGTACACATCCTAAGGGCTTTACCAACATGTAACTATAAGACAGTTTAAAGAGACTAGTGTACATGTTAAGATAAAGAGTAACCAGATAGCATACTATCATATCGAGCAAGAAAGTCATCTCTATATATGTCCAAGCATCCAATATAATATACATCAACTGTACAATACTGGCCTCTAGGGCATACATACAACTAACATTATCTGCTTTAGTCTATAAATAGACATAAGCTACTTGTCCACCTTGCTTCCGCTGCTCCCACTGACTACGACAACCCTCTGGCAGAGTCATATACACGTGCACTTCTAACGCTAGTTTAGAATGACGCTATACTCATCCTCCTGCCGGGTCTCATAATCTGGAACAACAGTAGTGTCAAGTCTGGGTAAATAAGAACCTGCCAGTCACCGTCCTTGAGGCTACCGAAGTACCTCTCGGGTGCCTGAGATTACCCACCATCTCTGCGGAGTGGCTAATGGAATGTCAAACCTGATTGAATCTTTAGGTCCTATTAAATTTTCCGTAATCGTTTGCGGTTCTGAAATCTCTTCCAGTTCTACCATACTCCCACTGCTGTTTTCTGAAAAAAATCCATTTTAATAAAATTGTGGCGAGTCAAGAACAATATCACTATTGATCTTCCAGATGGTAGAAAATTAACCCTCGTCAAAGCCCGGGTTAACCCACAAACCGCCATTACAGAAACGTGCCTAGAGTTATCCATAATCTGGTTTTAAGCATAAGTCAGAAAACTCCCCGTACCTTAACATCGTTAAGATACGAACCATTCTATATACAATATAGAAATAGAGGCACTGATTTAATTGGAACCAGATTCAAATCATGCAGCTGTCTCCAGTGCATGTTAACTAAATGGAGAGATGACGATCATCATTACTCAACTTACGAGTGCATCCAATTATGAGTAACCTGAAAAAGAAACAAGTTTCTCAAAACCATTACTATCAACTGAATACCAAACACAAGTATCTACATCTTCGATCATCTTGAAGAATCCCAACACTTGCAACACCTGGTTCTCTACTTTATTCTTTTAGCTATAACTTCTCAAAACTTAGACCTTGTATTTCTACGAAACACTTGTCTAAAACTTGAGAAGTCACAAGTAAACAGAATACAGTACGAGGACCAACCCCTTTGTCCTGATGGACACTGGACAATATACAATACTTTGTATAAGTCCCCTGAGTTGAATAACTCAAACTCTGTGCGTCGTAGGTTGAAAACTGTACCCAGGCGATTTCCTTAAATATCATCAATTACAACGAATTCCGATATAATGAGGATGATCACCTAATTCCCAATAATTTACTCCCACTCATCATCTGTAAAACCATACAGATGTGAGAATCGTATCTGGTAAATACATACCCTGGAGCAAGGGTCTAATTTGGAAATCAGTTTTCTATTAACAATACACAGTGAAACTGAAACATGAATATGTTTCGATGGGGTATCCGGGTATTTCTAGTAATGCCTCTTCCATTATCCAGATTCATGACTGTAACCGTATATTTCCCTGCCATCTCTCCAAGTCCCTTTATTTGTCTTTAATCATTACCTTTTGTACACCATCGTTAGGCTTAATGGTTTTCTTCCTTCCCTACCGTTCGGCACCAGCCTATGGTTTGGAAGAAGACTATCCAATAAGTATAATAGGTGTACTGTCCTAATCTTAGGAGCACTCACAACCTGAGAGAAGGTAATGATAAAAGACAACTGAATAAACCTTATTCCTATTTCTCCTGAACCAGAATCCATCCTCGAAAAAGTTCCTTCGAGTTCGTATATAACCATACGATGGATTTATCCAATGGAATTGGATGTTCGTAATAATACGGGGTGTTCTGGAGAAATGCAAAGGGTAAAAGAAGGAGTGGCAATGAAGTATGCAACTCAGACAATCCAAAAGTCAGTGTTATAAGAAAGTTTGGTTAACTTGGTCACTGAGTTATAATAAAGGGTCGGGCCATAGTCGCAGTCAAAGAGAGAGAGAGAGAAGAAACACTCTGCGTGCACTCTAACCTAGATCAGAATGGTTAATCAATTTATCTAATCAGGAAACCTCCCACTGTTTTCTCAAATTCTCCTCCAAACCTGAAAGAAGAATTAGTCGAAATCACCCGAGGAGTAAACTAACTCATCAGTGGGAATCGGGATCCAACTATCATCGCATGATAACGTGATGGAAGCCACTCACGTCATCACACTCCGGAAGGTATGCGCAAGCCTGTCAAGTTTTCTGTATATTTGAAACTCCCGATATGATTTTTATCCCATACTCTTATGACCTTGACGTAGGCCAACAAATCATAAGTCATATGTCAAGTTCTACCCGTCATTATCCAGGTTAATTTGAATCCATCCGTACATACCCTTGACGTAGGCCAACAAGGTAGTACGACAAACCAACGCATCTATCTATGCAACAGAAAAGTAACAAATAGCTACTATACACTATGCTTTGACGTAGGCCAACAAACATAGCATGAATACTAAGTGTTACCCGTCTGAAATGACGGAGGACTACGAATGGTTTTTGGCGAAAAACCTTTAACGTAATGAACTCGATATCGTTGAAGGAACCAGATAGCTTTTATAAAAATATAGCTGCGAAAACTTTTGCTAAAAAGGTCACTCCCGGTGAAGGGATCTCGGCTCTTTCCTCGTCAAATGAGCTGCAGGATATTCCAACTGAATACCACGATGCAAAGCAAAAAGTAATCGACTATAGTGAAGTTATTACCCTGACGCAAACCTCTGTCCAAGGGGTCACTCCCGGTGAAGGGATCTCGGCCCTTGCCTCGTCGAATGAGGTGCTGGATATTCATAACCGAATACCACTGTGCAAAACAAAAAAGAACGCCCTTGTAATAACGACTTTTGAAAAATTGGTTCCAACAACATCAAATATAGGTTTGTTTTCCTTGCATTGATAAGAATCAACGCATTCCCATCAATTGATCACACTAGAAAAGAACGAAAATATGATATACGTATATGCCATCCGCATTCGCCACTAGGTCCCGTCATCACCCGTTAGGTTACTTAACTAACGACAAAGCGGGGACAGGACTAGCGCGGGTGCAAAACATATACAACATCTACTAGTATATATATATATATCAATATATAATAATCACTGCAAGTATGATAAATGCAACATCACAGAAAAGTAATAAGCATCACAGAACAATACAGATAATCTGGGATCTCCGGATTTCATAGAGCCGCTGATGAAACCCGACGTTCCCCTGGTCGTGCGGATAGCCTGTGCAGTGAAAACCGAGACCCCTACGAGCGCGGCAAGTTACCCGCCAAAACCTGAAGCGAGGCAGCCCCCTTCAACAATGTGAATGGACCACCCAGCACTTCACGGAATCCGGTAACTTGAGCACCCCTCCTTAGGTCAACCTATACCCCCTACGAGTACGGCGAATAGCCCGCCAATTCTAGAGTGAAGCCCCCTCCGTCTCAACGCCATGAGATGCGGGCCCGTTGCCCTCTAGAACCCGGCTATCCGTGCACCCCACCGCGGGGTAATCCTAGTACGGAAAATAAAATATATACAACGGGTACACCGACCTCATCCCGGTCGTGCCCCAAAAGAATAATATACAAGCAGGCGGTGACGGCAGTCCACATGTCGGACGCTCGCCCCGCAATATCAAATGTACAAATAAATCCAAACAGCACTTCCATTGCACAGGAGCTATCCACCATGACAAATCCGCAACATCACAGCACAACACAGAACATCAACGTGAATGTCACGTTCGCAAAACCCGTCTAAAAGAACTATAGCAATTAGACAAGTTTTACCGATCGAATGGCATTCACGGTCACAGATAGTAATGTAAAGTACTGCAACTTTTTCTTTTTAATAAAAATGTTAGAAAATAACGATTCCGAAATAACCCCGATATGGCCCAAATAAACTGATAAAACTTTATCCAAATTGGGCCAAACAAGCAATACCAATATTTGAGAGACTAAATGCAATTGGGGTGAAGAAAAAATGTGCACTTGAATTTTGGCTTGGAGGGAAAGGAAAAATGAGCTCACAGGATTTGGGTTCCCCAATGTTTTGCTCGGCCAGAACTTGAAAAATGTTCTCTGTGCCTTTCAAAAAATTGGAGCAGAGGCCAAAAAAATAGTGAAGTGAGAGTATAAATTAATATGGCCATTAATTAATAAAACAAACAAGTGGGGACGGCCACAACAAGGCTTCACAGGGAATGGTTTTTTTTTTTTAAATTTATACTCAATTTCCCTCTCACAAACATTCACATGTAAGCCCACTGCCAAAAACAAATTGTCACAGAAAAAAAAACTTCAGCCCATCAAAGCCCACATCAATGGCCACGAATTTCCAGCAAACTAAAATGGCCAAATAATTTTGCCCAATCAAAGAATATCAAAATTGGTATTGTTCCGGGTTGTTTCGGTTTCCATATTTTAACATTATCTAAACAACTAGTTAACGGTTAATGGGTGGCTCCGATACCATGTTGGGTTGCGGCGGCGCCCCGGCCGTCTGAACGACGGCAAATGCGGAACAAAAACTTTTTACGGAACCGACGCCACCGTGACCCAAATACCCGGATCGTTCCATTAACCGTAAACTAGCAAAATGTAAAAGAGTTAGGAAAGATTATACCGATCGATCCGTGTCCTTCGGTCTTCAATCTCCGCGTCTAAGTCCTCGCTGCCGCGTCGATGAAGTCCGCTCTGCGATCAGGTCCGTCAAAATGGCACCACATCGATGAATCTGTATACGGGCTCCTGCCTCAAGACCGAGGCAACTCGGACATGAAGTTTACCAGCCGACATGTCCAAGAATGGAGTAGAGATTGTGTGGAATATATTGTCTCAAGATACACAAGCTTTTGGATGGAGGTAGATTGGAGTTGCCATTTGGAATGATTTTGTGAGCAAAGAACTTTTAGCAATGAGAAGAAAAATTCAAGCTTTGCTCAAGAGCTCGGCCATGCACAAGAATGGCTCTGGGGATTTCCAGAAGCCAGAGAAAATGAAGTGGGTGTCTAGTGTATATACCTAACACAAGAATTAAAACCCCGCCCATAAAAATTCCCCGGCGCTCCCAAAATCTCACCAACCAAAACAATAAATAAATCCCCTCATTTCAAAGCTAACACACGCCACGAAAAACCCCTTGCCATTTAAGAGAATGGCGAAGATGCAGGAAACCCACACACCAAGCCAAAGAAAAACAGCCACCAATGATTTACAAGGACACCCTTCACAGAAAACCATCGGCCACGAGCCCCAAAGTCCATCACCAAGCCATGTCCTTGCCCATGCTCATTAAATGAGGCATGAGGCGGCCCCAGCAATTTGTGAGGTCAAGGTCAAAAGGAAAAAGTCAATGCTCACATATAGATAATCATGGATCAAAGTATTTTGGAACCGGAAAAGAAAAACTGACAACTTCCAAAATAATCCCGTAACGAATTACGGGATTACATCTCAACTGCAAATGCGTACCTGCATCTGTATTCTGACCGAATACAGATGTAATGAGACAAAAATATTCCTACACTATAATACTGGTATCTGGCTTAAACCAAAGCCCGCTAGAATTATCCGTCCGATCCTTATTCGTGCACAAGTGCACGAATATGATCGAACCCCGCCATATATCCATACGGCCTCTACAACGTTTCGCCCGAACTTGGGAAACTTTCAGTGGGGGACTCTAATGACTCATCAATATATTGGCACTGTGTATAACCACTAGCACGTCAGAGGTACAAGTTGTACGTAACGGTTGCCGATGAGTTGATCGGAAAGGAGGCTGACGAGCGAACTCATCCAGAACCCCTACTGAGCCTGACAGTGACAATATCAGTATAGTCCGGTCCGTTCGTCTATGAGTATCGCATATAGGGCCTAGCGGGCTGGTAAACGTCAGACCCCCAATAGCTGTATAAGTCGTGTCGGAGAGAAGCCTAGAACACCCTGAGATACTACTGGAATACCTACAAGTAAATCTTGATTACCCTGGCCAGAGATTTTGTGTAATGGCTCTCCTAAACACATCGCGATCTCACCCCCAATACCGGGAGAGACGAATCCCTGACGATCCGCTCACTGCCTCCATGTGGCTCGAGACTGTACCCAACTAAAACCTGTTTGCATGACTCCTTTGAGCCGTGGTAGGGTAGTAATCAAAGCACAGTGGGAACTCACACGAGACAAATGACGATCTCAGGTCGACAGACTAACCTGTACACATGTCACCTGGGAACTGCTATCTGACGATATGTATAATACCAACTAGCATATTCCCGGTGAGTCCTGTCCGGTGTATTCATAACCCAATGAGCACCTGTATACATCTTAGGTGAACCAACTGACACCATTGGTTTGTGAGACCGGGCACCGCCCCTCGTCGGGGTCTCGACTGTATACACTAGTCTACATTGGAGTATCGATGCCCTGTCTCGAAACTCTCACGACTAGGGACACTTTAAGGATGTGCTTATAGACCCCAGCTCCCACGTATATGATCGCCATCATACTGCTGGCAGTCAAGCAAGAATCCTATGGGCTCTATCAATATGCAATAGTGAACTAAAGCATGTACATGATGATAAAGATAAACCACATAGCATACTATCATCTCGAGCAAGACTATCCTATCGGTATAAGCCCTCTCTCAATCATTGCAATCACGTACCTGCGATCCAATAATTGACTTTGAGGGCACTATATCCAACAATAGGAACGTCCCTCTTTTACAATATCCAGTCCCGAAACTTTTGCCCTTCTCTTTCCTTCTACCTCCCTGGTTTCCTTCAGGGTAGAGGGCAGAGACTGTAGAATCAAGTCAGTATTTGACCCGTTCTTCAACGTGGTCTTCAGGTCCGTGAGCTCAAAATAGCTGGTCTCTGTAAGGACGTTGCCCCCTACAGATGACCCGATAGCCAATCTCGCTTGAAGCAATTCGTTCGAGGTCTCATATCTTGCGATACGAGATTGTTCTCTATATAAATCTTTGTTATGGAGAAAGATAGAAACTAAGTCCATCGTCTCATGCTGCCTCTGGTATGCACCATCAACTGAGGCTAAAACGAGGCACTTGGTTTTTGCACAGTCTTTTTCCGATGTCTTACGGATGTCAATATCCGCGACAGGGGAAACTGGTCCTGAGACGGCAGGGGTTTGATTAGTTCCGAGGTGTCCCAGCTTGTCATGGGCAATGGACATCTGGACAGACCTTTGCTAATCATAACAGTCAGATTCAGTCATTTTATTATCTAGATGTAACCTATGTGTGGTCACTGGGTCACTGCAATTAAGAGAGAGAGAAGAAAACACTCATCATGATGCTCTTGCAAGTTTAGATTGATTTTTAATTTATCTAAACAGGATGGCTCCCACTGTTTCTCGAATCCCTCCTCAAACCAAAAAGGAAGAATTAGTCGGGATCAATCTCACCGTACAATACTTGCTTAACCGTTCAGCCAGGCCAGTGTCGGTACTTCGAGGGAGGTTTTCCAACGCTTTCGCGAAGTTCCTTAATTAAATAACCTCTTTTCCCTAGGGGCGTAGCCCCGCTAACACCTTTCTAGACACCTACTTGGTTTATAGCATTGATCATTAAGCGAGAAATTTCCTGAGGAGTAGCATATACTCACAGTAGGATCGGGATCCAAATATCATCACGTGACAAAACTGAAGGAATCCTACCAGAATTATCACACTCCAAATGGTATGCAGCGCTAGCAAGTTTCAGTTTCTTTAGAAACCCCCGATGTGAATTTTTGCCCCATGCTCTTATGACCTTGACGTATGCCAAAATATCATAAGTCACATGTCAAGTTCTACCCATCATTATCCAGGTTAATTTGAACCCACTCGTACATACCCTTGACGTAGGCCAAAATAGTATTACGACTGTCCCAAACCAACGCATCTATCTATGCTACAGATAAATATCCGGCAGCTACCAATCACTATGCCTTGGCGTATGTCAAAATACATAGCTTGAATACTACCGAATATTTAACTGAAATGATGGAGGGCTACGAATGGTTTTGGCGAAACCGTGAGCGTAGTAAACTTGATATAATCGATGGAACCTTGATAGCTTTTAAAAGGAGTGGCTTAAGCTCCGCGTTTAAAAGTTGATTTTGAAAAGAAACCGAGTGGTTTTGAAATTGTTCCAACGACTTTACTTTGGTTTATTTTCTTGCATTAATTTAATGCGTCCCATCATTTAATCCTACCATTGCAGAAAACAACGGAAATATGACGTACGCTTATACCATCCGCATTCTCTATGGGGCCCCGTCATTACCCGTTAGGTTACTTAACTAATGACAGAGCGGGGGCTGGACTAGTGCGGATGCAAAACATAAGCAACGCCTAAATAGATATCATATATAGATATATACATTCGTCAGATGCAATGATAGCCATTCCAGATCACAGATGAACACATTGGATATACTAGAAATCCGCGTTTCGTTCAAGCCTGCAACGAAAAGCGGATTACACGGTTGCGATGAATAGCCAAGACCCCATCCTAGACCCCTACGGGTGCGGCAAACTACCCGCCAAATACCTGAAGTGAAGCAACCTTCCTCAACAACGTGAGTAGGCCACTCGGCACTTCGAGGTACCCGGTAGTTTGTGCACGCCACCTTGGGTCTATCCCAGGAGCAAAAACAGTAAAAGAAATAATATACAATGGCGGCTACAACCTCATCCCGGATGTGCGGCCATACAAATAATATTACATCAATTACATGTTACATCAAATGAAAAGTTAAAGAAAACTCTCATCTCACAACCCCCGGCTATTCATCCGCGACAATCCAACGAGTTCATATACACATACCAGCAACATTACAGATCACAGATATGTATAACTCCTACTAATCGACGTATAGCGATTAGCAGACGTTCAATACATATATCACATCACAGATATAACTCGTTAGCTATAGTCTATAGAAGTTCGATCAAAATACGGATTTGTAACCACCCCAAAACACAAATTTGTTTTCTGGAAAATCTGGGCAGAAACTGTAGGGTTCCTAGGCACACCCATGAGATTCTATAAGTGATCAAACATGGCCAATTCAATAATTTCCTATGTGCCAAGTAACCCTAAGCAAGATCGTAACTAGAGGTAAGGCGATGCAATGCGAGTTAACAACTTTAACTAAGAGGAAAGTGATTACAACCTTTGTAGATCCGGTCCTCCACCTCTCTAGCTCCGTGATGACATCCCTCCGCTGTACCTATCGGAATCCGGACTCTAGCGTCGGCTTCATCGGAGAAATGAGCGGGCTAGATCGTCGACTTCGATGCCGAGGATGATCTACGTCGAGGCAACTCAAGATCAAGCTCCACCTTCACCAAGTCATGAAACTTGTGAAGAAAACACCCTATACTACTTGGCAAGTGGTAGAGAATGAAGAAATAGGAAGTGGGTTCACTTTAGAATTGGATTTCTCACTCTTTTTCTCATGTTACCATTGATGGTAGCAAGCTCTCTTCTTGTTGAAGAAGAAGAAGAAGAAGAAAAAGAATATGATAAGTGTTTTTAAAATAGAAAATAAAATGATACTTATCATATTAGCAACCATGGTTTAGTGTAGAGAATAAACTAGGGTTAGGTGAATGGTTAGGTTTAGGAAAAGAACAAGAATGGTCAAAGCTTCTTGAAGTTTCAACAAAACAAACAAAATAAGCAACCATATCTTTTCTTTCCCTAAAATAAAGAATAAATAAATAAATGAATAAGTAAATAAACAAAACCCTAACCATTCACTTAAACATGGTTTAAACTAAACATACACCCAAACATGCATGTATCATCAAACATGATACAATCAAGTGCACAAAAATATATCACATATACAATGTGCACATCAAGTGAGAAAATCCATTTTAAGTGAACAAATACTAGTTAATATAAAGTAATATATCAAATATATAATTATACATTAAATCATTAAATCAACACTTGATTTAACGATCCGGTCATATCGCATATGGCCGACTAATATCCAATGTATCGACTTATCGAATCAATCTTCGATTCGATAACTAGGTTATATCGCATACAACCATTCAACACATTCATCGCGAGAATAGAATACGGTATCACATACACGCATTATTCTCGGTCCCGCACATATCTCATATGCGCTCCTATTTCGTTTCGCTTGAGCCAGGAAATCTCTGTGTAGGACTCTAAAGACTCGTCAATACGCCGGCAGCGGGTGATGATCATATCAAACACCCACAAGCCGCAAGCGGTCTGCTAAACGTAACGGCCACCCGGGTATTGAGCGATCAGAAGATCGACGAGCAAGCCCGCTCACACTCCTGTGAATCCAACCAGTAACACTTACCGTACAGTCCGGTCTGTTCGTCTGATATGTCGCATATCTCGCCTAGGGGTGGTAAACGTCAGACCCCAATAGCTTGATAAGTATTGCTGACGTGAGGTCCATAACATGTGTGAAACTACTGATAACTCTTACCAGTATATCACTGCAACCCTGGCCAGGGATTTCCTGTTATGGCCAGTCGAGCATAGCGCAACATCAACCCCCAATACCGGGAGAGACGAATCCCCTCCTATCGCTCATTGCCTCCATGTGAATCGGGGCTGTACCCAAAAACCACCTGTTTGCACGACTCAGTAGAGCCGTGGTAGGGTGGAAATCAAAGCACAGTGGGAGACACACAAGACTCTATGACGATCTCGGGTCAACAGACTAAGCTGTACCAGTGTCACCAGAGAACTGCCATCTGACGTGAGGTATAATACCATCTGGGAGTTCTCGGCGAGTCCGTTCAGTGTACCCAGTCTCCACTGAGCACCCGCATACCATCTCTGATGTCAAACACCAATGGATATGGGATCATCCATCGCCCATCACATGGGTCGAGAAGATATACGCTAGTCTACTCTGGAATATCGATGCCCCGTCTCGATATTCCCACGACTAGGAACATTGAAGGATTTACTCATGGACTACCCAGGCCCCACTAGTATGATCTACATCATAGTCCTGGAAGTCGAGTACTCATCCTAAGGGCTTTATCAACATGTAACAGAGAGACAGAAAGTATACATGTTAAGATAAAGAGCAACCAGATAGCGTACTATCATGTCGAGCAAGAAAGTCCTACCTATATATGTCCCAGCATCCACTACAATATACATCCAATGTACAGTAATGGCCTCTAGGGCATATATATAACTAACAGAAACAACATATTCCAAAAATCCCAAAACACCTTTTTAAAAATACTGCAGGAAAACCGATCTACGGCTGAGTCAACTCGGCCGCGGATCCGCGGCAAGAAGCATGTTCTTGCCGCGATTCCGCGGTGAGTTGGTCGACTCGCTGGATCATTTTTCTTCTGTGTTCATTTAAAACCCTGAGCCGATTTTTGGTATGTGTCAAATAATTTTTAGAGCAGTAAAAAAATCGACAGAAAGTTTAAGTCTCGGGCAAGTTTTGTGATTTTTTTCTCCAATCGAACTTCTAGTTACTTTGCTAACATGCTAGATAGTGTTTAGCTAGGCTCTGATACCACTGTAAGTCCACGTTATCCATCCCCGGTTCTTTCGGGGTTGCGAAAATGATGAAAAACGATTTTTTCGGTGAAGGTAACATGGACTAGAAACCGGATCTTTGCTAAATAAACTATCCAACAACCTAACTAAGAGTTTAGCTACTATGTTAGGGGTTATACCTAATCTTGAACTCCTTCTCTTCGACTCCTTGTGGTGGTCGGATCGGCCTCACCTCGTCGTCTCCTTGTGCCGAAGATGGATCCACCCGAAAGCTTCTACCTTTGGCTCCAACCTCAATCTAGAAAAAAACTAAAATACTTGGCTTGCTAGAACTTGTACTCTAGGATGAGTAGAGAAGTGTTTTAGGGTTTTATCTCAATGGTTCTTATTTCTTAACTCATGAGACAAGATAACCATGATCAAGAGGAAGAGCAAGAGGAAGAGGGAGAGCTTGGATGAGAGAGAATCAATATGATAGAATGAGAGAAGACTTTTTCAACCATGCTCTCAAAAACCAAAATAATCATGATAATAATAATAATTAAGCATCATGTGATGGTTCATGTCAATGGCATTATCATTTCATGCACTCATTTTGTAAAGCACAACAAGCAAGCAAAATTCATAGCAAGCAAAAGTCATAGCCATGAAATGATAGCCATTGTAATGATGATGGTCAACATGTCCAAACTAGTCAACCGGTCAACAAACTCAACAAGTCAACAAAGTCAAACTTTCAACCCAACCATGGCACAATAATATTTAATTAATATTATTATTAATCATATTTCCTATTCTCATTAGGGTTTAGAAAAAGTCAACAGTCAACAACCCTAATGAGAATCCTCTGCCTCTGTCTCTGTCAACTGTGCATACACACCCGCATCTATGTTCCGAGAAACACGAATACAAAGAGATCCTCTGCCTCTGTCTCTGTCAACTGTGCATACACACCTGCATCCGCGTTCTGAGGAACACGAATACAAACGAGATAAAACCAATCCCAAAACGTATAATAGGATCTGGTTTAAACCAAAACCCGCTAGTAATAACTGCCCGGATACCAAACGTGCACAAGTGCGCGGATGTGACCGAACCCTGTCGCAAAACCATGCGACCTCCACTCTTTTTGCCTAAAGGAGAATAGCTCTCTGTGTGGGACTCTAAAAACTCGACACTACGCTGGCAGTGGGTTTAACCACAGGCCGCAAGCGGTACTAGCTGTACGTAACGGTCCCCAGGTAGATGCCGATAAGAAGACTGATGAGGTGAAACCCATCCGAACTCCTACTGAGCCTGAATGTGACAATCTCCATACAGTCCGGTCTGTTCGTCTGAGAATATCGCATGGCGGGCCTAGGGGGGCGGTAAACGTCAGTCCCCTAATAGCGGTACAAATCGTGTCGGAGTGTAGCCCAGAACACCTTGAGATAACACTGGAAACCTACCAGTATATCTCACTTGCCCTGGCCAGGGACGACTATGTGTAATGGCTCTCCATGACACAGCGTGATATCAACTCCCAATACCGGGAGAGACGAATCCTGTCTAACCGTCACTGCCTCCAAGTGCTTCGGGACTGCACCCAACTACTACCTGTTTGCATGACTCCTTTGAGCCGTGGTAGGGTAGTAATCAAACTACAGTGGGAACACACTCGAGGCGAAGTGACGGTGTCAAGTCAGCGGACTAAGCTGTAGTTATGTCACCTGGGAACTGATAACTGACGATAGGTATAGTACCAACCAACAGTTCCTGACAAGTCTTGTCCAGTGTACTCTTAACCTAACGAGCACCCGCATACTATCTCAAGTACGACGTACTGACGGCTGTGGGATAGACCGTCTCCCCAACTGGGATGAGAAGCGCATACGCTAGTCTACTCCGGAGTATCGATGCCCTGTCTCGATAATCCTACGACTAGATACATTTATAAGGATGTGCTTGTAGATTAACCAGCCCCCACTAGTGTGACTGCCATCACAACGCTGGTAATCAAGCAAAGATCCTAAGGGCTCTACTAATATGTATAAGCTATATGCTAAAAGAAACACATGCACATATTAAAGTAGAAACAAACCAAGTAGCATACTACCATTTTGAGCAAGATTGCCTATACAACTGTGAATATCCCAAACTTCCATCAAGTAATATACAAGCTAGTATGATACAGTAATGGCCTCTAGGGCATATACACTAACACTGAACTCATTTCCAGGTTTTGAAATCAATCCCTAAGGTCTTAAAACACTCACTATACCTCATGATTCCACGCAAACACCCAAACTTTTCTCTTGAATTTTCCAAACATCACATACCCTAACCAAATCACATTCTAAACTAAACTAGGGTGCAAGAAACTAAAACTAAACTAAATGAAAGAAGATATAACTCATTTGGGCAACTCAAGAAAAACCCTAGCGTCCTAAAGTCTTCAAAATCTAACTTTGATTGGTCCAAAGTGTTGAGGATGAGGTGGGGATCAACTTTAATGAAGAGGGTGTAGGGTTTTGGTGAAGAAATGAAGATGATTCTTAGAGATGGAGGTGGATGGAGATGAGGAGGAAAAAGATGAAGGAAAATAATGGGGAGGGGATAGTGATGGCTGCCCTCTCTCTCTCTCTCTTTACCCTTGTAGGGTGTTTTTCGTCACCCCATTGAGATGGGAATACGCGCGCGCTTGTCAGGCGTACTACAGATTCCCCCTCCTAGGGTAGGCCGGGGTTTAATAATTGTAGAGATCCGAATCTCCGGCAGCCACGGACTAATCTGCCGTTAATTACCTCTCGCCTTTGGGGCGAGGGAACCTCCGATTAACGGGTTAAACTGGTCATGCGAACTCAATGTGCAGCGTGCGTATGATGTGTTTTGAAAGGAGGTTTTGGATATGTTGGGAGCCACGCAGAGTTTTTACGGGGGTCCCGCTACCCGGATAGCGGGCTGGGGGTCAAGGGGGCTAGTAGCCCCCTTGCGGGGTGCGGAGCAGCGCCCCATTATAAATTTTTTCTAACAAGGACAGTGTTGTGGAGTATGTGTGTATGCATATATGTATATATATACGTATATATATAAGGAAATAAAAGAAGAAGAAAAAAAGAGAGGGGGAAAAGGCATCCAAAGGATGCGTGGGGTCAGCACCTTGGGCGCTGTGCGCCTAGGTGATGTGCGCTCAGGCGCTCGAGTGCCACGTGTCGGCACGTGGGCGCTCTGCGCTTGAGCGCTGGGCGCTTGAGCGCCGGGCGCGCGCCACGTGTCGGCACGTGGGCGCTTTGCGCTATAGCGCTTTACGCTCGAGCGCAAGTGCGCCACGTGTCGGCACAGGGGCGACTTGCGCCTGAGCGCGAGCGCGCCACGTGTCGGCACGGGGGCGACTTGCGCCTGAGCGCGAGCGCTCCACGTGTCGGCACCGGGGCGACTTGCGCTCGAGCGCCTGCGCTGGAGCGCAAGCGTGCCACGTGTCGGCACGTGGGCGCTTTGCGCTCGAGCGCAGGGCGCTGTAGTGCAAGCGCGCCACGTGTCGGCACGTGGGCGCTTTGCGCTCGAGCGCTGGGCGCTAGAGCACAAGCGCGCCACGTGTCGGCACCCGGGCGCTCTGCGCTTGAGCGCCGGCAAGGAAAAGAGGATTTTAGCCAAAAAAATTTCTCGGAAGAGAAATTAGAGAGGAGTTGGACTGCTGAGTGTTTTTATTTTTTGGGTTTAGTGAAAGGGGTTCTTCTTCTTCCTCCTCCGTTAGCTGGATCTTGAAGATCAAGAGATGTGAGATCTCAAAATCTCTCCTTTTTGAGATCTGATGACAGATCCAAGTTCCCCTTTGTGGGTTTCATGGTGAAAAACTATTTTGTTTTGGAAAAGGAAGAGTAAAACTCTTGATTTAATTCAGAAGAAAGAAGAAGGTTTGAGACCTTCAGAAAAGGGAAAGAGATACAAACCCTAAGTTTTTTGAGAGAATGAAAGTGTATTGTTTTTTTATTCATCATGTTGCCTTTTATAGGCTTACATATTTACATATAGCCCCTTGGGCTTTACAAAATGGCGTTTTGCCTATCCCATGGCTCATGTGCCATTTATTTTTGCACATAAGTCATGGGTTTACAAAAATTTGGCTTTCTTCCCGTTTTTTTATACATTCATGTATAAAAAAATTACATAAAAATTATTTATTACATGATTTCGTTGTTGGCATGGGGAGGCTGGCCGCGGGCTCGACTTGGGCATGGGCCCGCTTGACCTGGGCTTGGGCCCACCTAGCTTGGGGGTTGACCTTGACTTTGACTCGGTCAACCGGGGTGTAAATTTTTACCTCAACCAATTGCCCCCATCAATGAATGCACACCGCACATGTGGGTCGTGTACTTGAAATTGATAGATCTTCTTTTGCGTGGAGGCGACATGGTTCCCACTTTTTGGGATGCACTGCCCTTTTTACGACGTGGACGGTCGGCGCTTGACGCGTCTCCGAGACAGAGTGTCCGTGGTAGACGTTTCCCTTGCCCGGAGTGATTTCGTTGACGTGGCCCTGGCGCGGAGTGTCGCTGGTCGACGTTTCCCCGAGGCGGAGTATCGGCTGGTTGACGTGTCCCCGAGACGGAGTGTCTGCTTGACGTTTCCTCGGCATGGAGTGTCGTTGTTAGACGTTTCCCTGATGCGGAGTGTCTGTGTTGGACGTTTCTCCGATGCAGAGTGTCGCTGGTTGACGTTTCCCCGGCACGGAGTGTCGCTGATCGACTTTTCCCCGGCGCGGAGTGTCGCTGATCGACTTTTCCCCGGCACGGAGTGTCACTGATCGACTTTTCCCCGGCGCGGAGTGTCGCTGGTTGACTTTTCCCCGGCACGGAGTGTCGCTGATCGACTTTTCCCCCGCGCGGAGTGTCGGGTTGACTTTTCCCCGGCACGGAGTGTCGCTGATCGACTTTTCCCCGACGCGGAGTATCGGGTTGACTTTTCCCCGGCACGGAGTGTCGCTGATCGACTTTTCCCCGGCGCGGAGTGTCGGGTTGACTTTTCCCCGGCACGGAGTGTCGCTGATCGACTTTTCCTCGGCGCGGAGTGTCGCTGGTTGACTTTTCCCCGGCACGGAGTGTCGCTGATCGACTTTTCCCTGACGCGGAGTGTCGGGTTGACTTTTCCCCAGCACGGAGTGTCGCTGATCGACTTTTCCCCTGCATGGGGTGTCGGGTTGACTTTTCCCCGGCACGGAGTGTCGCTGATCGACTTTTCCCCCGCGCGGAGTGTCGGGTTGACTTTTCCCCGGCTCGGAGTGTCGCTGATCGACTTTTCCCCGGCACGGAGTGTCGCTGGTCGACTTTTCCCCGGCACGGAGTGTCGCTGATCGACTTTTCCCCGGCGCGGAGTGTCGGGTTGACTTTTCCCCGGCACGGAGTGTCGCCGATTGACTTTTCCCCGGCGCGGAGTGTCGCTGGTTGATTTTTCCCCGGCGCGGAGTGTCGCTGATCGACCTTTCCCCGGCACGGAGTGTCGCCGATCGACCTTTCCCCGGCACGGAGTGTCGCCGATCGACTTTTCCCCGGCACGGAGTGTCGCTGGTCGACTTTTCCCCGGCACGGAGCGTCGCTGGTTGACTTTTCCCCGGCACGGAGTGTCTTCTTGACGTTTCCCCGGCGCGGAGTGTCGCTGTTTAACCTGTCCCCGAGACGGAGTGTCTGCTTGACGTTTCCCTGTTACGGAGTGTCGTTTGTTGACGCAGAGGTCGATGTTGGAATTGGTTGGTTTGATTTGTTTGATTTGGGTCGACATCAGCATCGTTACACTGGAATATGGTACCAGGAGCGAATCATCATTTGTCATGAAAGAATTCTGGGATTGGTATTTTTGTTTGGCATCTGCATTGCTGCAGTGGAATAATGCCAGGAGCAACTCATCATTTGCCCCGAGAGGATTTGGGAATTGGTTTTTGTTTGGCATCTGCATTGTGTTAGTTATATGTATGCCCTAGAGGCCATTACTGTACATAGGATGTATATTGTAGTGGATGCTGGGACATATATAGGGATGACTTTCTTGCTCGACATGATAGTTTGCTATCTGGTTGAACTTTACCTTAACGTGTATACTGATTGTCTCTCTGTTACATGTTGGTAAAGCCCTTAGGATGTGTGCTTGACTACCTGGACTATGATGCGGATCATACTAGTAGGGACATGGTAGTCCATAAGTACATCCTTCAAAGTCCCTAGTCGAGGGTGTATCGAGACGGGGCATCGATATACCAGAGTAGACTAGCGTATACCTTCTCGACCCATACAGATGGGCGATGGATGATCCCATATCCATTGGTGTTTGACATCAGAGATGATATACGGGTGCTCAGTAGAGACTGGGTACACTGGACGGACTCGCCGAGAACTCCCAGATGGTATTATACCTCACGTCAGATGGCAGTTCTCTGGTGACACTGGTACAGAGTAGTCTGTTGACCCGAGATCGTCATAGAGTCTTGTGTGGTTCCCACTGTGCTTTGATTTCCATCTTACCACGTCCAAGAGGGCGTGCAAAACGGTGGTTTTTGGGTACAGTCCCGAGTCACATGGAGGCAATGAGCGATAGGAGGGGATTCGTCTCTCCCGGTATAGGGAGTTGATGTTGCGCAGTATTCGATTGGCTATAACAGGAAATCCCTGGCCAGGGTTGCTGAGATTTACTGGTAAGTGTTACCAGTAGTTTCTAGAATTGTTATAGACCTCATATCGACACGACTTATTGAGCTATTGGGGTCTGACGTTTACCACCCCTAGGCGAGATATGCGACATATCAGACGATCAGACCGGACTGTACGGTAGTGTTACTGGTTGGATTCACTGGAGTGTGAGCGGGCTTGCTCGTCGATCTTCAGATCGCTCAATACCCGGGTGGCCATTACGTTTAGCAGACCGCTTGCGGCTTGTGGGTGCTTGATATGATCATCATCTGCTGCCGGCGTATTGACGAGTCTTTAGAGTCCTACACAGAGGTTTCCTGGTTCAAGCGAAACGAAATAGGAGCGCATATGAGATATGTGCGGGACCGAGAATAATACGTGTATGTGATACCGTATTCCATTCTCGCGATGAATGTGTCGTATGGTTATATGCGATATAACCTAGTTATCGAATCGAGGGTTGATTCGATAAGCCGATACATTGGATACTAGTCGGTTATATGCGATATGACCGGATCATTAAATCAAGTGTTGATTTAATGATTTAATGCATAATTATATATTTGATATATTACTTTGCATTAGCTAGTATGGGTTCACTTTATATGGATTTTCTCACTCGATGTGCAAGTTGTATATGTGATATACTTTTGTGCATATACATTGTATCATGTTTGATGATACATGTTGACTTGTGCTTGTGTAAAGATTAAACCATGGTTATATGAATGGTTAGGGTTTTATATACTTATTCATTTATTTATATTCATTATTCATTTAAGGAAAAGAAAAGAAAAATGGTAGCATTCTTTTGTTCATTCATGAAGCTTCATGAATACTTTGACTTAGTCACCATTTTTGTCTTCATTCCTAACCTAACCATTCACTTAACTTGGGTTTAGTCTCTACACATAACCATGGTCATGTTATGATAAAGATTGGATTATTCTTTTCTTTCTAATTAATCTTATCATCATATCATCTTCTTCTTCTTCCATTTTCTTCAAGTGAAGAAAGCTTGCCCCATCAAGGGCAAGTGATGGAAATGAGTGAGAAATCCAAATCTAAAGTCTACCCACTTCCTATTTCTTCATCCTCTACCTCTTGCCAAGTAGTAGAGTGTGTTTCCTTCACAAGTTTCTTGACTTGGTGAAGTGAGAGCTTGATCTTGCGATGCTTCGACGTAGATCATCTTCGGCATGGACATCGATGACCTAGCTTGCCATTTCTCCGACGAAGCCGACGCTAGAGCCCGGATTCTTTTTGGACAGCGGAGACGACTTCATTGCGGAGCTATGGAGGTGGAGAACCGGATCTACAAAGGTTGTATTTCCGTATCTCTTAGTTAATTGTTAACTAGTTTGTTTTTTCGCCTAGTTTTCTAGCAAACGATCCGTAGTCGGGTCTCTCGGCACCTAGATTTTTTGAAATTGGCATGGTTGATGCCTTGTGAGACCTCATTAGGGGGCCTAGGAACCCTACAGTGGTATCAGAGCCTAGCTAGAGCCTTAGGCGAAGTCCTGACGGAATTTGAAACCTGAACGAACTCGAAACCCACACCCGAGAATGCTCTCTGGACATTTTTGAAATATCTGGATTTTTGTGATTAAAAATTGCTAAAAAATTCAGCAGGGAATTTCATGAGTTACTGTGAAACACGTGATGGTAAATCGACTACAGAGGCGCGGAACCGCGGCCCCACCATGGGATTCACGGCGGTTCCGCGGCCACTGTGTTGAGTTACACCACGTGGCGTGCACAGTAATTCATGTCTTATAGTGCTGAGTCTTCTGGAAATTTTTAGAATTTACTCTACAGTTGAGTTTTCTGGGGTAGAGTTGGGACTTCGTATATTCGATCGAATTGTCAAACTTCGTCTATTTGGCTTTCCGGATAATTTTAGAATATGTTAAAAAGTTCGACCGGATATAAATACCCAATTTTTCCCCTGTCGGGAAATTTCCAAGTGTTGGATTTTTCCGTAGTTTAACGACGTTCTAAGTAGTGCAAGTAACGCGATGGACCCTCTAGAAGACAACAAACCTTAACTCGATTATGTGACCGTCTTGAACTGCCCTTTGAACCTTAGGGTTTGGGGCAGTACGGCGTGCCACATGTGAGGCGTTGGCTTGACCCTTCTACGGCTGGACCGTTGGTACTGAGGCACGAACTGAATGTTGTTAGACTTATTTCATGTGTTGATCTGTTTTGGGAAAACTTGGGTGTTTGACTGTTCGATCGGAAAGTTTAACATTTTCTGTTTATCCGGAATGTGATACAATAATTGGAATTCACAATGAGTTATGAGATAACTAAATGAATGTTATAAACATAGCACTTTAGTCTCGCTTGATCGGTTGCCACGGAATTTTGATGTGATCAAAAGTCCGTCGCAATCACGTAGCGTACGCGGATACTCGCTGATAAACTTAATAGACAGCCTCGCTCCATAGCCCCGACCAAGTGACTGTAGGAGAACCCCGTCGCCGAAAGCATCCGTTCGGGTGCTCGCGGCAGCGGTGTTCCGCCTTGGTGCACTTCGTCGACGGTATCGGGGGTGCGGCCGTCTACTGAAGTTTGCGATGAGCATTCGATCAGGATGTCGGGAATCCTGTTGAATTGCCCGACTTGGTATTGAAAAGTGTTTTCGATTTTGAGACTAAAATGCGGGGTTTATAATTGTTAGGCATGCGATGTCTAAGAATTTCATTTGATTAGGCATGCGATCTCTATGGAGGTTGCGAATTCCAACTGTTGTAGTTTTACACTTTCTTTTCTGTGACCGTAAGTGTAATATGTGATATCGCCGGTTTCGTTGCTATATGTCAACGACAATTGGGATGCGCATATTTACTTACGTTGATGACATGTGATGTTATGTGTTGCTGGATATGTTATATTGGATCGTCGTGTTTGAATAGCCGGGTGTTTTTATGTGAGATGAGTGTGTTTTTCATTTTCATTCATGTAAAAACTTGTATGTAATATTCTTTTATTGGGGCGCTTCCAGGTTGCGGAAGTTGTCACCTCTTGTATATTATTTACTTTTCCGTACTAGGATAGACCCAAGAAGGAGGGCACAAGTAACCGGGTTCTGGAGTCCAGTGGGAGACCAACTCGAGGAGTCGAGTCCGGGTCTCCTAACTCTAGAATTGGTAGGGTTGCTTGCCGCTCTCGTAGGGGTCTTGGGGTGTAGGTTTGGCTATTCATCGCGACCGTGGAATCCGTGTTTTATACTGGCTCGTATTGAAAACACGGACGTCCTAGTATATCCAATATTTCATATGATTCTTCTACTGCGATATCTGTGATGTGATCATGTGATGTTCTGTGATAGATACAGTATATAGTATATATGATATATTATATAGGCGTTACTTATGTTTTACACCCGCGCTAGCCCTGCCCTGCTCTGCCGTTAGTTACCTAACCTAACGGTGCACGAGGGGACATCGAGGCGAATGCGGATGGCATAAGTGTACGTCGTATTTATCTGTGATGATTAGGTACTTAAATGATGGGACTTCATTAATGTGATTAATGTAATAAAAGAAACCTAAGATATTGTAGAATCGAATTTCAAAATTAAAACAGGTAGCTACAGTTCTTACTTTGCACAGCGGTATATGTGATATATCCTGCACCTTATTCGATGAGGAAAGGACCGAGATCCCTTCACCGGGAGTGACTCCTTTAGCAATAACTGACAGATGCTACACACTCGGTTTGTCTTTTGATTGCTTTTAAGAGTTTTTGCTTTGCACAGTGATATATGTGATATATCCCGCACCTCATTCGACGAGGAAAGGACCGACGATCCCTTCACCGGGAGTGACTCCTTTAGCAAAACTAGAAAAGCCTTAAAGACACTCCATTTCAAAATTCATTCGATCCTACAACGATATCAAGTTCATTACGCAATAGGTTTTCAGAAAAACCTGTCGTAGCCCTCCGTCATTTCAGATATGTACTGGTTAGTATTCGTGCTGTGGTAGTTTGGCATTCGTCAAGGCGTAGTGTACGGTAGCTAACTAGTATTTATCTGCTTGAGCATATGATGCGATTGGATTAGGGTATTCGTACGGCGTTGTTTGGCATTCGTCAAGGGTCGTGCGGGTGGGTTTAATTCGATCAAGAAATGTACGGGTTGAACTTGACTAGTGGACTATGGGTTGTTTGGCATTCGTCAAGGTCATAGCGAGCTAGGGGCAAAATATTATCGGGAATTTCAAGTGTTGAAATTTGCAATGAGATTTCATACCTTCTATGAGATAGTTGGATCCCGATACCCGCTGCGAGTAAGAGTTACTCCTGGGAGAGTTTTATACATTACAATTAGCCGATCAAGTAGGTGTCTAGAAAGGTGTCAACGGGGTTACGCCTATGGAAAAACGAGGTTTACATTAATTAGGTTCGTGCGAAAGCACGGGGGACCTCCCTCAAAGTACCGACACTGGCCTAGCTGAAAGATTGGCGAACTTGTAGTGTGTAATTAATCCCGGCTAGTCTTTCCTTTTAGGGTTTGAAGGAAGATTTGATGAAAAGCAGTGGGAGCCATCCTGATTAGATAAAATAATAACCAATCTATTCTTGCAAGAGCGCACGCTGAGTGTTTTCTTCTCTCTCTCTCCAGGTAGCGACCATATCACGCCTTAATCAAGATAATAATATGGATTTTTGACCGAACCCGCTTGTTATACTGAGCTGGGGAACGTTGGTCCCGCTCCAACTTATAATTGTTATAAGACAGAGCAGGAAATTGGGGAATACCAGAATTCCCGTGCCGCCCAAACGAAGAGAGTGCATGCTGATGCATCATCTTCGGGTGTGTTCATTACAGAACTGTTTCTCAGTATCCTTTACGTCCTGGGTATGTGATACCAGATCAGGATCCCAGATATGTAATCAGTTACATAGGGCTACAGATAGGTAGAGAACTGAGAACGGGTGATAAGTTTCATGAGGCAGAAAACGGGGCAAGAGTTGCAGCCAAGTCTGTCGGTCACTGTCACCCTGTATTACCAATACATTGATTCTGAACGAATGTTATTAGATACCGAACCTGATATACCAAATCATATCACTCTCTTTGTTAGAAAAGAAAGGATATAATTTTGTATTGATGGATAATGTTTTGAACATTTCTTATATCAAAAGTTGATCGGTTCAGGCACGTTATCTAAAAGCATTGATGTTCTAAATCAAACTACAGTTCTTAGTATATGGAACACACACAAGAGGAAGAGTTCAGAAATGAACGGATCCTTCTTGAGGTATTGTAGACTAGGTCATATCAATACGACCCGACTAGCTAAGTTACATTTAGATGCATATTTAAATCAGTTTGAATTTGCATCCTATGAAACTTGCCAGTCATGTCACAAAGATAAGATGACCATAGCTCTGTTTATTGGAAGCAGAGAAAGAGTTAGTAAACTCTTGGGATGATACATGTTTGATGTATGTAGATCCCCAGTCTACACATGCCAGGACTGGTTCTTTATACTTCATTACGTTCTCTGATGATCTTTCGAGTTTCAGACCTATGTTCCTGTTGAAACACAAGTCCGAACCTTTTGAGATATTCACAGAATATAAGTTAGAAGTAGAGTACCAGATATACGGGCATAAGTATTATGTCCTATGATGAGATCAGGGAGGAGAATACTTGTGCACGGAAATCCTGGACTATTCTAAAGGAGAATGAGATTCTCTCTCAGCATTATTCCTCCGTATACACCATAGCACGATGATATATCGGGGCGGAGCAGATACACCCTATTTGATATGGTGTGCTCTATGATGAGTACTACTGAGTTACCTATTTCCTTTTGGGAGTTATGCAGTTGAGAAGCTAGATACCTATTGAAGAGGGTTCGAATCAAATCAGTTGCCTACCATTTCATATATGATATGGAAAGGGAAGAGCCCATGTCTTAAGCTAGTTAAGATTTGGGGTTGTCCGGCCTATGTCTAAAAAGCAAAATCCGGACAAGCTCGAGGCAAGGTCTGTAATGTAAAACTGGAAAGGTTCCAGCTATACAAACTACAGCAGATGATTTGGTAGAACCAAAGGATTCGATAGTTACCAACGAACCTCAGCCTCTCCGCCGATGTAGTAGGGTTCCTCACCCACCTGAGAGATACTTTGGTTTCTCTATGACAGTGGGAGCGAGGATTGCATCATGAGATGATGACCCAACTAGTTTCGAGCTGGCCATCAGGAGTGGGACTCTGTAAGAATGGCTGGATGCTTAGTGATCTGAGATGGAATCCTTATACACCAACAAAGTATGGACTTTAGTTGCTATATCTGAAGGGTTAAATCCCCATCAGGAGCAAGTATATCTTGAGAAGATTACTTGGTGTACATGGAAGAGTTGAGACTTTCAAAGCTAGACTTATTAAAGGTCTACATCATTGACCAGGTATGGATGATGATGAAACCTTTTCTAAGTAGCTATGCTTACGTCCATCCAGATCCTACTTGCCACGGCTACATACCATAACTACGATATCTGGCGGTTGGGTGCCATGACTGCTTTTCTAAATGATGTTTTAGAAGTGTACGTCTATAAGTACACAGCCAGAGGGCTTCGCAGACAGTGGGAGCAGCGGAAACGTGTGCAAGATGCTTTATAGGATAAAGCAGGCATCGCGGAGTTGGAACATCTGTTTTGATGAATTAGTCAAAGAGTTTGACATCATCAAAATGGTAGATGAACCTTGTATAAACAAAAAGGTAGTAGGGAGTATGGTGATGATCCTCGTAGAGTACGTGGATGACATACTCTTGATAAGAAAGGAGTTTCTTATGCTACGCTCGATCAATCTCCGTTTATCACAAATATTCTCCGTACAGGATCAAAGTAATACCTACTAAATCCTGGATTTTGGATCTATGAGATAGATCTAATTGGATATTAGGATTCTCACTAGTTGTAGTGAGATGGTATCAATCGATCCTGGGAAGAATCACTGGAAGTGTTCCAGGGTGATAAAGACGACTGAATGTCAGTCACAGGCATTGTCTTTACCCTCAGTAAAGGGACGGTATGTTGGAAGAGTTCCAAGCTAAATACCGTGGCATACTAGACGATAAAGGCTGGATACATCGCTACTTAAGATGCTACCAAAGGGGCCGTTTGGGTGTATATTGGTTCATGAGATGAACTTAGTTCCTGCCATTGTGTGACAATGGAGTTGTGGCTTATGCCAAGGAACGTCTGTCCCATCAGTGATCCAAACATATTCTAAGGCAGTATCACCTGATCATGGAGATGGTTGATCTCCAGGGGATCGAGGTCAGGAGAGTAGACTCAGAGGACAACACAGCGGATCCACTCACGAAAGGCCTTTTCCCAGAGAGAGACTTTTATGGGATGGTTGAGTATGAGATACTGCAACCACTGCTACAGATGGCCCTAGTGCAAGTGGGAGATTGTTAGTTATATGTATGCCCTAGAGGCCATTACTGTACATAGGATGTATATTGTAGTGGATGCTGGGACATATATAGGGATGACTTTCTTGCTCGACATGATAGTATGCTATCTGGTTGAACTTTACCTTAACGTGTATACTGATTGTCTCTCTGTTACATGTTGGTAAAGCCCTTAGGATGTGTGCTTGACTACCTGGACTATGATGCGGATCATACTAGTGGGGACATGGTAGTCGATAAGTACATCCTTCAAAGTCCCTAGTCGAGGGTGTATCGAGACGGGGCATCGATATACCAGAGTAGACTAGCGTATACCTTCTCGACCCATACAGATGGGCGATGGATGATCCCATATCCATTGGTGTTTGACATCAGAGATGATATACGGGTGCTCAGTAGAGACTGGGTACACTGGACGGACTCGCCGAGAACTCCCAGATGGTATTATACCTCACGTCAGATGGCAGTTCTCTGGTGACACTGGTACAGAGTAGTCTGTTGACCCGAGATCGTCATAGAGTCTTGTGTGGTTCCCACTGTGCTTTGATTTCCATCTTACCACGTCCAAGAGGGCGTGCAAAACGGTGGTTTTTGGGTACAGTCCCGAGTCACATGGAGGCAATGAGCGATAGGAGGGGATTCGTCTCTCCCGGTATAGGGAGTTGATGTTACGCAGTATTCGATTGGCTATAACAGGAAATCCCTGGCCAGGGTTGCTGAGATTTACTGGTAAGTGTTACCAGTAGTTTCTCGAATTGTTATAGACCTCATATCGATACGACTTATTGAGCTATTAGGGTCTGACGTTTACCACCCCTAGGCGAGATATGCGACATATCAGACGATCAGACCGGACTGTACGGTAGTGTTACTGGTTGGATTCACTGGAGTGTGAGCGGGCTTGCTCTTCGATCTTCAGATCGCTCAATACCCGGGTGGCCGTTACGTTTAGCAGACCGCTTGCGGCTGGTGGGTGCTTGATATGATCATCATCTGCTGCCGGCGTATTGACGAGTCTTTAGAGTCCTACACAGAGGTTTCCTGGTTCAAGCGAAACGAAATAGGAGCGTATATGAGATATGTGCGGGACCGAGAATAATACGTGTATGTGATACCGTATTCCATTCTCGCGATGAATGTGTCGTATGGTTATATGCGATATAACCTAGTTATCGAATCGAGGGTTGATTCGATAAGCCGATACATTGGATACTAGTCGGTTATATGCGATATGACCGGATCATTAAATCAAGTGTTGATTTAATGATTTAATGCATAATTATATATTTGATATATTACTTTGCATTAGCTAGTATGGGTTCACTTTATATGGATTTTCTCACTCGATGTGCAAGTTGTATATGTGATATACTTTTGTGCATATACATTGTATCATGTTTGATGATACATGTTGACTTGTGCTTGTGTAAAGATTAAACAATGGTTATATGAATGGTTAGGGTTTTATATACTTATTCATTTATTTATATTCATTATTCATTTAAGGAAAAGAAAAGAAAAATGGTAGCATTCTTTTGTTCATTCATAAAGCTTCATGAATACTTTGACTTAGTCACCATTTTTGTCTTCATTCCTAACCTAACCATTCACTTAACTTGGGTTTAGTCTCTACACATAACCGTGGTCATGTTATGATAAAGATTGGATTATTCTTTTCTTTCTAATTAATCTTATCATCATATCATCTTCTTCTTCTTCCATTTTCTTCAAGTGAAGAAAGCTTGCCCCATCAATGGCAAGTGATGGAAATGAGTGAGAAATCCAAATCTAAAGTCTACCCACTTCCTATTTCTTCATCCTCTACCTCTTGCCAAGTAGTAGAGCGTGTTTCCTTCACAAGTTTCTTGACTTGGTGAAGTGAGAGCTTGATCTTGCGATGCTTCGACGTAGATCATCTTCGGCATGGACATCGATGACCTAGCTCGCCATTTCTCCGACGAAGCCGACGCTAGAGCCCGGATTCTTTTTGGACAGCGGAGACGACTTCATTGCGGAGCTATGGAGGTGGAGAACCGGATCTACAAAGGTTGTATTTCCGTATCTCTTAGTTAATTGTTAACTAGTTCGTTTTTTCGCCTAGTTTTCTAGCAAACGATCCGTAGTCGGGTCTCTCGGCACCTAGATTTTTTGAAATTGGCATGGTTGATGCCTTATGAGACCTCATTAGGGTGCCTAGGAACCCTACACATTGCTGCACTGGAATAATGCCAGGAGCAACTCATCATTTGCCCCGAGAGGATTTGGGAATTGGTTTTTGCTTAGCATTAGTATCGCTACACTGGAATATGGTACCAGGAGCGAATCATCATTTGTGCTTGCTTATCAGGAAGCGATGGCTTAGGAGACAGGTTTTAGGTCCCTATCACCTAAGACTTTTCAATTTTGTGAGCCGTAAGGGTCTCACAAAGCATTTTCTCCCTACGGGTCGTAAGGATCCCGTAAGTGTATTTTCTCCTTGGGAGTCGTGGGGACTCCCAAGTGTGTTGCTCCTTTGTGAGTCGTAAGGATCTCACGTGGGAATTTTCTCCTCACAAAGTCGAGAGCACCTTGTGAGTGCATTTCATCTCTTTCTCACGAGTTTGAGCCCTTTTGGGTTTTCACAAACTCGCCGGCAGTCCTGCTGTTTTTACTCACGGAGCCCTTTCGGGTTTTCATCCATACCCATTTTGCTTGTGGACATACCATTTATTTATTTATTTATATTTTTTTATTTTGGACTTTGAATGTGGTCTCACCAGTAGGACTTGGGAGAGATTGGGATCGTTTTACGCCCGTGGATTGTATACGGTTTTGCAGGATGTATGATCCATACCGTAGGGCCAGAAACATTTCGGGACTTTGTTGGCGTCTGCATCGCTGCACTGGAACATAGTACCAGGAGCGACTCATCATTCGCCGTTGGGGTATAGGATTTGGAATTTCGTTGGCGTCTGCATCGCTGCACTAGAATGTGGTACCAGGAGCGACTCATCATTCGCTATTGGGGTATAGGATTTGGAATTTGGTTGGCGTCTGCATCGCTGCATTGGAATGTGGTACCAAGAGCGACTCATCATTCGCCATTGGGGTATAGGATTTGGAATTTGGTTGGCGTCTGCATCGCTGCACTGGAATATGGTACCAGGAGCGACTCATCATTCGCCACGCCACTTGGGGATTGGGGAACGATGGCTTAGGAGACAGGTTTAGATCCCTATCACCTAAGACTTTTCAATTTTATGGGCCGTGAGGGTCCCATGAAAGCATTTTCTCCCTGCGAGTCGTAAGGATCCCACAGGTGTATTTTCTCCTTAGGAGTCGTGAGGACTCCTAAGTGTGTTTTTCCTTTGTGACTCGTAAGGATCCTACAAAGGTTTGTTCTCTTCATGTATCGTGAGGACACATGAGTGGATTTCCCTCGTTCCCAGTTTAATGACTTAGAGGTCGACGGTTTCCAGTTTAACGACTTAGAGGTCATCTGTTTCCAGTTTAACGACTTAGGGGTCTATTGTGCCCAGTTTAACGACTTAGCGGTCATCTGTTTCCAGTTTAACGACGTGGTGGTCATCTGTTTCCAGTTTAACGACTTGGAGGTCATCTGTTTCCAGTTTAACGACGTGGAGGTCATCTGTTTCCAGTTTAACGACTTGGAGGTCATCTGTTTCCAGTTTAATGACGTAGAGGTCATCTGTTTCCAGTTTAACGACTTGGAGGTCATCTGTTTCCAGTTTAACGATGTGGTGGTCATCTGTTTCCAGTTTAACGACTTGGAGGTCATCTGTTTCCAGTTTAACGACGTGGTGGTCATCTGTTTCCAGTTTAACGACTTGGAGGTCATCTGTTTCCAGTTTAACAACTTGGAGGTCATCTGTTTCCAGTTTAACGACGTAGAGGTCATTTGTTTCCAGTTTAACGACTTGGAGGTCATCTGTTTCCAGTTTAAAGACTTAGAGGTCTACGGATGGCGAGCTTGGAATTTTGGGGTAGGGGCCAGCATCAGCGTTGCTAACACTGAAGCAGAGGTGCCAGGAGCAATTCATCATTTGCCTTTTCTTGTTAGGGAGCGATGGCTTAGGAGATAGGTTTAGGTACCTATCACCTAAGGCTTTTCAATTTTATGGGCCGTGAGGGTCCCATAAAAGCATTTTCTCCCTGCGAGTCGTAAGGATCCCGCAGGTGTATTTTCTCCTTAGGAGTCGTGAGGACTCCTAAGTGTGGTTTTCCTTTGTGAGTCGTAAGGATCCTACAAAGTTTTGTTCTCCTCATGTATCGTGAGGACACATGAGTGGGTCTTCTCACTGGAGCATAATTCCCAAGGCGGAGACCAGCCGCGTAACTGGTGATTGCGGTAGGGCATGGGCGTGATGAGAATTACTTGAGCCCGTGGATTGTATACGGTAGTCAAGTTGGGGACTAACCGTAGGGCCGAGGGAATTTTGAAAAATTGGATTTTTGTTTGTGTTTTTTTTTTTGTTTTTGTTTTACCGCGATTGCTATATCCTTTCAGCTTTTCTTATCGCGAAGATCGCCATTGCCCTATCATTTCGGCTTTTATTCGCGGTTGCCCCATCATTTCGGCTTTATTTTCATCATTATTTTACTCGCTGATTTTTATTGCGAATTGCCCCATCATTTCGGCTTTTCTTTATTTTTCTTTTATTTACACATTTTTGTTTATTTACATATATATATATATATATATTTTACATTCCCAGTTTAACGACTTAGAGGTCGATTGTTCCCAGTTTAATGACGTGGTGGTCGAATGTTCCCAGATTAATGACGTGGTGGTCGGTTATTCCCAGTTTAATGACGTGGTGGTCAACTGTTCCCAGTTTAATGATGTGGTGGTCGACTGTTCCCAGTTTAACGACGTGGTGGTCCCTTTTGCTTATCCCAGCTCCTTGAACTTTGATCTTGGCGGAGCTGTGTTGATGACCTAGCTCTATGGCTTGCCGATACATCCGAGGATTGCGAAGTTTTTCCAAACTTATATTGGTCCTCTGCCCAATCTTTGAAAATATAGCAGTCTTCGATGGTATGACTCACCACTCTATGATATGGGCAGTATATGGGATTGCCGGTCATGTTCATTTCCTGTGGCCTCTTTGGAACAGGCAGTTGCAGACCGCTGTTCAAGGTGTCCATGAATATTTTGCGGACTTCATCCCTCCTGAATGAGTTATAGGGTTCCTAGGCACACTATAGAGGTCTCACAAAGCATCAACCATGCCAATTTCAAATTTTATGGGTACCGAGAAACCCTAATACGGATCGTTGACTAGAAATCTAGGCGAAAAGTTAATCTAGTTAACTACTTAACTAAAAGTTAGATGCTACAACCTTTGTAGATCCGGTTCTTCACTTCCTTAGCTCCACGTGGGTGTCCTCTCGCTGTCCATCATGAATCCCGAACTCAATCGTCGGCTTCATCGGAGAAACGGGCGAGCTAGGTCGTCGGCTTCGTGTCAAAGACGATCTACGTCGAGGCATCACAAGTTCAAGCTCCGACTTCACAAAGTTGTGAAACTTGTGAAGAAAACACCCAAAACAACTTGGCAAGAGGTAGAGGGTGAAGAAATAGGAGGTGGGTTCACTTTAGAATTGGATTTCTCTCACTAGAACTCAAGTTGCCATTGATGGCATCAAGGTTTCTATCTTGAAGAAGAAGGAGAAGATCAAGCTAGTTTATGATAAGTTCTTTTAAAAATGAAAAGAAAATTCATACTTATCATAATCTAACTAGGGTTAAGTGTAGAGAATAAACCATGGTCATTTGGAGAGTTAGGGTTAAGCATGAGGACAAGAATGGTTGCAAAAGTCAAGGCTTCATGAAGCTTCAACTAATGACAAAAGAAAGCCACCATTCTCTTTAAATCAATTCCAAATAAATAAATGAACAAAATAAATAAATAAATAAATGAATATGTAAAACCCTAATTATCAAATTAACCATGGTTTAATTCTACACATTTAACCAAATGATCAAGTATCATCAAACATGATACAAAAATGTGCACAAAAGCATATCACATATACAATGTGCATCAAGTGAGAAAAATCCGTTTAAAGAGAACCAATACTAGTTAATGTAAAGTAATATATCAAATATATAATTATTCATTAAATCAACACTTGATTCAATGATCCGGTCATGTCGCACATGACCGACTAGTATTCAATGTATCGGCTTATCGAATCGATCTTCGATTCGATAACTAGGTTATATCACATACAACCAATCGAAACATTAATCGCGAGAATCAAATACGGAATCACATACACGCATTATTCTCGGTCCCGCACATATCTCATATGCGCTCCTATTTCATTTCGCTTGAGCCAGGAAACCTCTGTGTAGGACTCTAAAGACCCGTCAATACGCCGGTAGCAGATGATGATCATATCAAGCACCCACAAGCCGCAAGCGGTCTGCTAAACGTAACGGCCACCCGGGTATTGAGCGATCAGAAGATCGACGAGCTAGCCCGCTCACACTCCTGCGAATCTGACCAGTAACACTTACCGTACAGTCCGGTCACTTCGTCTGATATGTCGCATATCAAGTCTAGGGGTGGTAAACGTCAGACCCCAATAACCGATAAGTCGTGCCGATGTGAGGCTCATAACGGGTCGAGAAACTACTGGTAACACTTACCAGCAAATCTCTGATCAGCCCTGGCCAGGGACTTCCCTGTTACGTCCAATCGAGCACTGCGCAACATCAACCCCCAATACCGGGGGAGACGAAACCCCTCCTATCGCTCATTGCCTCCATGTGACTCGGGACTGTACCCAAAGACCACCGTTTTGCACGCCCTCATGGATGTGGTAAGGTGGAGATCAAAGCACAGTGGGAATCACACAAGACTCTTTGACGATCTCGGGTCTACAGACTAACCTGTACAAGTGTCACCTGAGAACTGCCATCTGACGTGAGGTATAATACCATCTGGGAGTTCTCGGCGAGTCCGTCCAGTGTACCCAGTCTCCACTGAGCACCCGTATACCATCTTTGATGTCAAACATCAATGGATATGGGATCATCCATCGCCCATCTCATGGGTCGAGAAGCGTATACGCTAGTCTACACTGGTATATCGATGCCCTGTCTCGATACACCCACGACTAGGGACCTTGAAGGATGTACTTATTGACTACCATGTCCCCACTAGTATGATCTGCATCATAGTCCAGGTAGTCAAGTACACATCCTAAGGGCTTTTCCAACATGTAACTATAAGACAGTTTAAAGAGACAAGTGTACATGTTAAGATAAAGAGTAACCAGATAGCATACTATCATATCGAGCAAGAAAGTCATCTCTATATATGTCCAAGCATCCAATATAATATACATCATCTGTACAATACTGGCCTCTAGGGCATACATACAACTAACAATCTCCCACTTGCACTAGGGCCAGCTGCTGTAGTATCGCATACCGAGCATCCCGAAGAGTCTCTCAAACTGTATCTGGGGAATGGCCTTCATGAGTGGATCCGCCGTGTTGTTCTTCGTGTCAACCCTCCTGACCTCGATCTCCCGGCGATCAACTATCTCCCGGATCAGGTGATACCGCCTCAGAATATGCCTGGATCGCTGATGGGACCTGGGTTCCTTGGCCAAAGCCACCGCTCCATTGTTATTGCAATACAAAGGTATTGGATGCTCAATGGATGGAACCACTCCAAGTTCAGTAATGAACTTCTTGACCCAGACAGCCTCTTTGGCAGCATTGTTGATAGCGATGTATTCAGCCTCCATCGTCGAGTCTGCCACGGTTTCCTGCTTGGAACTCTTCCAGCTAACCGCCCCTCCGTAAAAGGTAAAGACAAATCCCGACTGCGACTTCGAGTCGTCCTTATCACTCTGGAAGCTCGAATCTGTAAAGGACTCCACTTGAAGTTCTCCGTTACCATACACCAAGAGCATCTCTTTAGTCCTTCGCAAGTACTTAAGAATGCTCTTCACAGCTGTCCAGTGACTCTCTCCAGGATCAGCTTGATACCTTCTCACTACACTTAGTGAGTATGCTAGATCGGGTCTGGTACATAGCATCGCATACATGATAGAGCCTACAGCCGAAGCATAGGGTATCCCTTGCATGCGAGCTCTCTCCAAATCAGTCTTGGGAGACATCTCTTTGGAGAGAGTGACTCCAGAGATCGTGGGTAAGTTCCTACGCTTGGATTCTTCCATACTAAACCTCTTTAGTATGGTGTCAATGTACCTGGATTGGGACAATCCCAATATCCGTTTGGATCTATCTCTATAGATCCTAATTCCCAATATGCAGGAGGCATCACCAAGATCTTTCATTGAGAATCTTTGTGATAAGAAGAGCTTGACCGATTGCAGCATAGGAATATCATTTCTTATCAAGAGTATGTCGTCCACGTACAATACGAGGAATACAACCTTACTCTCTGTCACCTTCTTGTAGATACAAGGTTCATCTGGATTTTTGACGAAATCAAACTCTTTGATAACGACGTCAAAGCAGATGTTCCAACTCCGCGATGCTTGCTTTAATCCATAAATGGATTTAAGCAGCTTGCATACCTTCCCGCTGCTCCCACTATCTACGAAGCCCTCTGGCTGAGTCATGTACACGCACTCTTCTAAATCACCATTTAGAAAGGCGGTCTTAACATCCATTTGCCAGATTTCGTAATCATGATATGCAGCGATGGCAAGCATGATCCGGATGGATTTAAGGATAGCCACTGGAGAAAAGGTCTCGTCATAGTCCACACCTGGTTTTTGACGAAAACCCTTTGCTACAAGTCTAGCTTTGAAAGTCTCCACTTTCCCATCTACACCAAGTTTCTTCTTGAAGATCCACTTGCTCCCAATGGGTTTTACCCCTTCAGGAGCAATTTCCAAAGTCCATACTTTATTGGTGTACATGGATTCCATCTCGGACCGCATAGCATCCAGCCATTTCACTGAGTCCCCACTCGTGATGGCCTGCTCGAAGCTAGTTGGGTCATCATCCTCCATGATGCAATCCTCGCTCCCACCGTCCATGAGAAAACCGTAGTATCTCTCAGGTTGGCGAGGAACCCTACTAGATCGGCAGAGAGGTTGGGGTTCGTCGGGTACTACTGAATCCTTTGGTTCCACTAGATCTTCTGTTGTGTTTTGTTCAGCTGGAACCTCTTCCAGTTCTACCTCAGAGCCACTAATCTCTTTTGCAAGAAATTCCTTTTCCAAAAAGGTGGCATGTTGAGCAACAAATACTCTTTGTTCCTCACTGTGGTAGAAGATATACCCTCGCGAATGTTTGGGATATCCAACAAATTTACACAATACAGACCTTGCCTCGAGTTTGTCCGGTTTTTGTCTTTTGACATAGGCTGGACAACCCCATATCTTTATGAAATTAAGATATGGTCTCTTCCCTTCCCATATCTCATATGGTGTGGTAGGCACAGATTTGGTGGGAACCCTATTCAGTAGGTATGCTGCTGTTTCCAGTGCATATCCCCAGAAGGAAACAGGTAACTCAGCTACACTCATCATAGAGCGCACCATATCTAATAGGGTGCGGTTCCTCCGTTCTGATACACCGTTGTGCTGTGGTGTATATGGAGGAGTTAGCTGAGAGAGAATCTTACTCTCTTTTAGGAAGTCCAGGAATTCAATGCTCAAGTATTCACCTCCTCGATCAGATCGAAGGATTTTAATACTTTTTCCGGTTTGGTTCTCGACTTCTTGTTTATATTCTCTAAATTTCTCAAAAGCTTCTGATTTGTGTTTCATCAGGAACACATATCCGAATCTTGAGAGATCGTCAGTGAATGTAATGAAGTACGAAGAACCATCCCTGGCATGTGTAGACATGGGACCGCATACATCACTATGTATCAGTCCCAAGAGTTCGGTAACTCTTTCTCCGTGTCCCGTAAACGGAGTTTTGGTCATCTTGCCTTTGAGACATGACTGGAAAGTGTCATAGGATGAAAATTCAAATGGATTTAAATATCCATCTTTATGCAACTTAGCTAGTCGTGTCGCATTGATGTGACCCAGTCTACAATGCCACAAGAAAGATTCGTTCAGTTCAGAACTCTTCCTCTTGTGTGTGTATGTTATGCTCAGAACAGTTGATTGATTTAGAACATAAATGCCATTGCACAACGTGCCTGATCCAACCAACTTTTGGTTACGGAAAATGTTCATAACATTGTCCTGTAATACAAAATTATATCTCTCTTTACTTAATAAAGAAACTGATATAATGTTGCATATCAGGTTCGGCATGTAATAGCATTCGTTCAGAACCAATGTACTACCAGTTGGTAACACAAGGTGATATTCCCCGACAGTCTTAGCTGCAACAATTGCACCATTTCCAACTCTAATGTCTTTATCACCTTCTCCAAGTTCTCTACCTTTTCTAAGCCCATGTAACTGATTACATATATGGGATCCTGACCCGGTATCTAATACTCAGGACGTAGGGCAAATGGAGAAACAGTTCTCTGTAACGAACACACCCGAAGAAAATGCATCATCATGTACTTTCTTCAATCGGGTGGCATCGGAATCCTGGTATTCCCCTATATCCTGTTCAGTCCTATAACTCTTATAGGAAAGAACGGAACCAACGTTTCCCAGCACAGTATAACATGTGGGTTCGGTCAATACATCCATATTATTATCCTTATTAAGGCATGAAATGGTCGCTACCTGGAGAGAGAGAGAAGAAAACACTTTAGCGTAAGCTCGTGCAAGATCAGATTGGTTATTATCTTATCTAATCAGGATGGCTCCCACTGCTTTTTATCAAATCTTCTTTCAAACCCTAAAAGGAAAGACTAGCCGGGATTAATTACACACTACAAGTTCGCCAATCTTTCAGCCAGGCCAGTGTCGGTACTTTGAGGGAGGTCCCCCGTGCTTTCGCACGAACCTAATTAATGTAAACCTCGTTTTCCCAGAGGCGTAACCTCGTTAACACCTTTCTAGATACCTACTTGATCGGCTAATTGTAATATGTAAAACTCTCCCAGGAGTAACTCTTACTCGCAGCGGGTATCGGGATCCAACTATCTCATAGAAGGTATGCAATCTCATTGCAAATTTCAACACTTGAAATTCCCGATAAAATTTTGCCCCAAGCATCCTATGACCTTGACGGAGGTCAACAAACCACAGGGTGCAAGTCAAGTTCAACCCGTCATTTCTTGATTGAATCAAACCCACCCGCACGACCCTTGACGGAGGTCAACAAGGTCGTACGACTACCCTAATCCAATCTGCATCATATGCATAAGCAGATAAATACTAGTTAGCTACCGTACACTACGCCTTGACGGAGGTCAACAAATGTAGCACGAATACTAAGTAGGATTTATTTGAAATGACGGAGGGCTACGACAGGTTTTTCTGAAAACCTATTGCGTAATGAACTTGATATCGTTGTAGAATCAAATGAAGTTTTGAAATGGAGTGATTTTGAGGCTTTTCTAGTTTTGCTAAAGGGGTCACTCCCGGTGAAGGGATCGTCGGCCCTTTCCTCGTCGAATGAGGTGCGGGATATATCATATATATCACTGTGCAAAGCAGAAACTATAGAAGCAATCAAAAGTCAAACCGAGTGTGTAGCATCTGCCAGTTATTGCTAAAGGAGTCACTCCCGGTGAAGGGATCTCGGTCCTTTCCTCATCGAATAAGGTGCAGGGTATATCATATATACCGCTATGCAAAGCAAGAACTGTAGCTACCTGTTTTGTTTAAAATTTGATTCTACAACATCTTAGGTTTCTTTTCTTTCATTAATCACATTAATGAAGTCCCATCATTTAAATACCTAAACATCACAGATAAATACGACGTACACTTATGCCATCCGCATTCGCCTCGATGTCCCCTCATGCACCGTTAGGTTAGGTAACTAACGACAGAGCAGGGCAGGGCTAGTGCGAGTGCAAAACATAAGTAACGTCTATATAATATATCATATATACTATATACTGTATCTATCACAGAACATCACATGATCACATCACAGATATCGCAGCAGAAGAAACATATGAAACATTGGATATACTAGGACGTCCGTGTTTTCAATACGAGCCAGTATAAAACACGGATTCCACGGTCGTGATGAATAGCCAATCCCACACCCCTAGACCCCTACGAGAGCGGCAAGCAACCCTGGCAATTCTAGGGTTAGGAGACCCGGACTCGACTCCTCGAGTTGGTCTCCCACTGGACCCCAGAACCCGGTTACTTGTGCTCCCCTCCTTGGGTCTATCCTAATGCGGAAAAGTAAATAATATACAAAAGGTGACAACTTCCGCAACCTGGAAGTGCCCCAAATAAAAGAATATTACATACTAGTTTTCACATGAATGAAAATGAAAAAACACCCATCTCACATAAAAACCCCCGGCTATTCAAACATGACAATCCAATATAACATATCCAGCAACACATAACATCACATGTCATCAACGTAAGTAAGTATGCATACCCCAATTGTCGTTGATGTATAGCAACGAAACCGGCGATATGAGCATACTACACTTACGGTCACAGAAAAGAAAGTGTAAAACTACAACAGTTGGAATCCGCAACTTCTTTAGACATCGCTTGCCTAATCAAATGAAATACTTAGACATCACATGCCTAACAGTTATAAACCCCGCATTTTAGTCTCATTATCGAAAACTCTTTTCAATATCAAGTGAAACTAAACTGCTAGATTTATAACATTCATTCAGTTATCTCATAACTGTTTGTGAATTCCAATTATTGTATCACATTCCAGATAAACAGAAAATGTTAAACTTTCCGATTGAACAGTCGAATACCCAAGTTTTCCCGATACAGCTCAACACATGAAACAAGTTTAAAAACATTCAGTTCGTGCCTCAGTAGCAACGGTCCAGCCGTAGAAGGGTCAAGCCAACGCCTCACATGTGGCACGCCGTACTGCCCCAAACCCGAAGGTTCAAAGGGCAGTTCAAGACGGTCACATAATCGAGTTAAGGTTTGTTGTCTTCTAGAGGGTCCATCGCGTTACTTGCACTACTTAGAACGTCTTTAAACTACGGAAAAATCCAACACTTGGAAATTTCCCGACAGGGGAAAAGTTGGGTATTTATATCCAGTCGAACTTTTTAACATATTCTAAAGTCATCCGGAAAACACATAGACGAAATTTGATAATCCGATCGAACTATCGAAGCTCCAAAACACCCCAGAAAATTAAACTCTAGAATAAATATTAAAAATACCCATAAAACTCAGCTTCTGAAATAATTAATTACTGCGCAAAGTAGGAGTGCCGACGTCATCATCCTGCCGCGGAACCGCCGTCTAAGGAGGCTTATGCCGCGGTTCCGCCGCAGGTTGCACTGTTCATGACTCAAATTTTGTGTCGTAATTCTTAGAATTTCTTGCTAAGTTTTCTGCATATTTTTAATTTGGAAAAAACCCAGTTTTTAAAAATTGTACGGAGAGCATTTTGGATTTAGGGTTTCGGGTTCGTTCGGACTTCAAACTCCGTCTGGACTTTGCCTAAGGCTCTAGCTAGGCTCTGATACCACTGTAGGGTTCCTAGGCACACTATAGAGGTCTCACAAGGCATCAACCATGCCAATTTCAAATTTTATGGGTGCCGAGAAACCCTAATACGGATCGTTGACTAGAAATCTAGGCGAAAAGTTAATCTAGTTAACTACTTAACTAAAAGTTAGATGCTACATCCTTTGTAGATCCGGTTCTCCACTTTCTTAGCTCCACGTGGTTTTCCTCTCGCTGTCCATCATGAATCCCGAACTCAATCGTCAGCTTCATCGGAGAAACGGGCGAGCTAGGTCGTCGGCTTCGTGTCGAAGACGATCTACGTCGAGGCATCACAAGTTCAAGCTCCGACTTCACAAAGTTGTGATACTTGTGAAGAAAACACCCAAAATAACTTGGCAAGAGGTAGAGTGTGAAGAAATAGGAGGTGGGTTCACTTTAGAATTGGATTTCTCTCACTAGAACTCAAGTTGCCATTGATGGCATCAAGGTTTCTATCTTGAAGAAGAAGGAGAAGATCAAGCTAGTTTATGATAAGTTCTTTTAAAAATGAAAAGAAAATTCATACTTATCATAATCTAACTAGGGTTAAGTGTAGAGAATAAACCATGGTCATTTGGAGAGTTAGGGTTAAGCATGAGGACAAGAATGGTTGCAAAAGTCAAGGTTTCATGAAGCTTCAACTAATGACAAAAGAAAGCCACCATTCTCTTTAAATCAATTCCAAATAAATAAATGAACAAAATAAATAAATAAATAAATGAATCTGTAAAACCTTAATTATCAAATTAACCATGGTTTAATTCTACACATTTAACCAAATGATCAAGTATCATCAAACATGATACAAAAATGTGCACAAAAGCATATCACATATACAATGTGCATCAAGTGAGAAAAACCCGTTTAAAGTGAACCAATACTAGTTAATGTAAAGTAATATATCAAATATATAATTATACATTAAATCATTAAATCAACACTTGATTCAATGATCCGGTCATGTCGCACATGACCGACTAGTATTCAATGTATCGGCTTATCGAATCGATCTTCGATTCGATAACTAGGTTATATCACATACAACCAATCGAAACATTAATCGCGAGAATCAAATACGGTATCACATACACGCATTATTCTCGGTCCCGCACATATCTCATATGCGCTCCTATTTCGTTTCGCTTGAGCCAGGAAACCTCTGTGTAGGACTCTAAAGACTCGTCAATACGCCGGTAGCAGATGATGATCATATCAAGCACCCACAAGCCGCAAGCGGTCTGCTAAACGTAACGGCCATCCGGGTATTGAGCGATCAGAAGATCGACGAGCTAGCCCGCTCACACTCCTGCGAATCCGACCAGTAACACTTACCGTACAGTCCGGTCACTTCGTCTGATATGTCGCATATCAAGTCTAGGGGTGGTAAACGTCAGACCCCAATAACCGATAAGTCGTGCCGATGTGAGGCTCATAACGGGTCGAGAAACTACTGGTAACACTTACCAGCAAATCTCTGATCAGCCCTGGCCAGGGACTTCCCTGTTACGGCCAATCGAGCACTGCGCAACATCAACCCCCAATACCGGGAGAGACGAAACCCCTCCTATCGCTCATTGCCTCCATGTGACTCGGGACTGTACCCAAAGACCACCGTTTTGCACGCCCTCATGGACGTGGTAAGGTGGAGATCAAAGCACAGTGGGAATCACACAAGACTCTATGACGATCTTGGGTCTACAGACTAACCTGTACAAGTGTCACCTGAGAACTGCCATCTGACGTGAGGTATAATACCATCTGGGAGTTCTCGGCGAGTCCGTCCAGTGTACCCAGTCTCCACTGAGCACCCGTATACCATCTCTGATGTCAAACATCAATGGATATGGGATCATCCATCGCCCATCTCATGGGTCGAGAAGCGTATACACTAGTCTACACTGGTATATTGATGCCATGTCTCGATACACCCACGACTAGGGACCTTGAAGGATGTACTTATGGACTACCATGTCCCCACTAGTATGATCTGCATCATAGTCCAGGTAGTCAAGTACACATCCTAAGGGCTTTACCAACATGTAACTATAAGACAGTTTAAAGAGACAAGTGTACATGTTAAGATAAAGAGTAACCAGATAGCATACTATCATATCGAGCAAGAAAGTCATCTCTATATATGTCCAAGCATCCAATATAATATACATCATCTGTACAATACTGGCCTCTAGGGCATACATACAACTAACAGGAGTATACCTTCTTCTTTCTCTCCATTGGAGTAGGTGCCTTTACTGATGCTGGTCCTCGAGGCACAGGTCTGGGAGGATTAGGTTCCCAAAAGGTTTCGGTCTCCATTTGCATGAAATCGGCGATCGTAGCTTGACTATTTGCTAACACGCCTTTATACAGTTCTATCTCTCCCATCTTGTATTGCCTTTCGACCCAATCTTTGAAGACGAAGCAGTCCTCAATGGCATGACCTATCACCCTGTGATAGGGGCAATATTTTGGGTCATCGGTCATATTCTCTTCTTGCGGTCTCTTTGATTCTGGCAGTTGTAGACCGTTTCTTAGGGCGTCCCTGAATATCTTGTGGTCCTTTTTCCTCTTGAAGGAATAGACCTTTTCCAGCTTCTCTTTCAAAGGCGATTCCCCCCCGGTGTATGTATCGGAGGGACTGGAGGCTGATTGCGGCCGTTTTTCGCTAAGGCGCTCCGCTTTTAGGTTGAAAGGGATATCAGTTGGCTGCCCCCGGATATCAATCCCTGGCTCATGAGCCAAAATTTGATTCTGCTGTAATTGCAATCGGGCGACTTGGGTCGCGAGATCTGCCACGACGTTTGCCAGCTCGTCGACTTTAGAATAGACCTTGGCCATCTTCTCATCCCTGTCCTGAAATTGCCTTTGAAGCCATTGGAATAATGCTTGTTCTGTAGTTCCGGCTATGACAACCGGGTAATCTTTATTGCCTGAGCTCAATTCCGTAGGAACCACGGGCTCCTCTGGCTTATCGGCCTGAGTGGGCTCTTCATCATTTAGATCGAGCCGATGCTGGGTAGCGTCAACCATATCATCACCATGGCTGTGAAGAAGAGGAGGGTTCGTTTCTTCATGTCCGGCCATGTAGACAGTGTGGATAACACATTCAGCCATTCTTTCATCACTGGCAGCTGGTTTCGCGGAGCGGACCGGGCTTTGGAAATTCATAAATTTTAACATGGCCGGAGTCCTAGCCCTTTTGTTGGCTCTATATCTGAGCCGCTTCTGCCTCAGCTTCTCTGCCTTAAGCGCTTGGCAGGCTTCTGCTCTTCGGGAAGCCGCCATGGGCTGAGTGATGGGGAGACTTGAGAAGACACCTAATCGAGCAGTTGTTAGAGGCGCCGCTGGAGCTTGCTCGAGATGCCTTGTTGCTTTGTTGGTGTTGATGGCCTTGCCCCCAGCCGGGGCCAAGGAAAGCCGCTCAAACACCGACTTGCGTTTGAGTTGGTGCGCCTTCGAGACCACCACATTTGGCATCTTCCCCTTTGAGACCGGTTTGTCTGTTACCGGAGCTTGAGGAGATGGGACGGCGTTAGCTGACACGAACATAATAGAGCCAAATGGTAGCGGCTCCTCCTCCCATTGTCGCCCGAGACTGGCCGGAAGGACCGTTCTGGAGTCCATCTTCATCGTGTATAAGATGGGAGCTGAGTTCATCTTCGGAGACATTGTTGAAAGGTGATTGCTCAAAAATCCTGCATAAAAAAGTATTATTTTAGTATAAATATAGATAAGTATATTGATTGAGTTCGCATGAACGTTTAACCCGAAATATGGGACGAGAGATTGGTCCCACCGGGCGTGCCAGAATTTGTAGGGTATTTTTCGTCACCCCATTGAGATGGGAATACATGCCCGCTTGTCAGGCGTACTACAGATTCCCCCTGCCTAGGGTAGGCCAGGGTTTAATGATTGTGGAGATCCGAATCTCCGGCAGCCGCGGACTAAGCTGCCGTTAATTACCCCTCGCCTTTGGGGCGAGGGAACCTCCGATTAACGGGTTAAACTGGTCATGCGAACTCAATGTGCAGCGTGCATGTGATGTGTTTTGAAAGGGGTTTTTGGATATGTTGGGAGCCACATAGAGTTTTTACGGGGGTCCCGCTACCCGGATAGCGGGCTGGGGGTTAAGGGGGCTAGCAGCCCCCTTGCGGGGTGCGGGGCAGCGCCCCGTTAGAAATTTTTTCTAACAGGGACAGTGTCGTGGAGTATGTGTGTATGCACATATGTATACATATGTATATATATATATATATGTATATATATAAGAAAAAAAAGGAGAAGAAAAAAAAAGAGGGGGAAAAGGCATCCAAAGGATGCGTGGGGGCAGCACCTTGGGCGCTGTGCGCCTAGGTGCTGTGCGCTCAGACGCTAGAGTGCCACATGTCGGCACGTGGGCGCTCTGCGCTTGAGCGCTGGGCGCTTGAGCGCAAGCGCGCCACGTGTCGGCACGTAGGCGTTTTGTGCTTCAGCGCCTTACGCTCGAGCGCGAGCGCGCCACGTGTCGGCACGGGGGCGACTTACGCTTGAGCGCCTGCGCTGGAGCGCGAGCACGCCACGTGTCGGCACGGTGGCGACTTGCGCCTGAGCGCTTGCGCTGAAGCGCGAGCGCGCCATGTGTCGGCACCAGGGTGACTTGCGCTCGAGCGCTTGCGCTGGAGCGCAAGCGCGCCACGTGTCGGCACGTGGGCGCTTTGCGCTCGAGCGCAGGGCGCTGTAGTGCAAGCGTGCCACGTGTCAGCACGTGGGCGCTTTGCGCTCGAGCGCTGGAGCGCAAGCGCGCCACGTGTCGGCACGCGGGCGCTCTGCGCTTGAGCGCCGGCGAGGAAAAGAGGCTTTTAGCGAAAAAAAATTCTCGGAAGAGAAATCAGAGAGGAGTTGGACTCCTGAGTGTTTTTTTGGGTTTAGTGAAAGGGGTTCTTCTTCCTCCTCCTCCGTTAGCTGGATCTTGAAGATCAAGAGATGTGAGATCTCAAAATCTCTCCTTTTTGAGATCTGATGACAGTTCCAAGTTCCCCTTTGTGGGTTTCGTGGTAAAAAACTATTTTTTTTTGGAAAAAGAAAAGTAAAACTCTTGATTTAATTCAGAAGAAAGAAGAAGGTTTGAGACCTTCAGAAAAGGGAAAGAGATACAAACCCTAGGTTTTTTGAGAGAATGGAAGTGTGTTGTTTTTTTATTCATCATGTTGCATATTATAGGCTTACATATTTACATATAGCCCCTTGGGCTTTACAAAATGCCGTTTTGCCTATCCCATGGCTCATGTGCCATTTATTTTTGCACATAAGTCATGCGCTTACAAAAATTTTGCTTTCTTCCCGTTTTGTATACATTCATGTATAAAAAAATTACATAAAAAATTATTTATTACATGATTTCTTTGTTGGTATGGGGAGGCTGGCCGCGGGCTCGACTTGGGCATGGGCCCGCTTGACCTGGGCTTGGGCCCACCTAGCTTGGGGGTTAACCTTGACTTTGACTCGGTCTACCGGGATGTAAATTTTTACCCCAACAACCATCACTCTCTCTTATTCTCACCCCTCTCAAGTCCATGCCTCACTCTCTCTCTCTCCAATCATTCTCTTTTTAACCCTTTTCTTTTTTTCTCAAAATAATACACATAATACCAATAAAACAACAAAAATGCAACAACATGCAATAAAATGCAACATGACATGGTACACTAGCCATGGAAAAATGTAGAAATACGGATTTGGCCTAATCGCGATTAGTAGTGCATTAATCGGGTTTAATATTAAACTTGCATATAATTAATTATAAAAACGCCAAATCTAATAAATATATTTTTAAATGAATAAATCATTTTAATCTCTAATTATTTCACATTTATTGGTATATATTTATACCATTTTACGAAACCCCAATTTCGCAAATCGGGTAGTTTTTCGCGTAATATATTATTTTAATATTAAATTCCAAAAATAATATTTTATATTTTCTGAAATATTACAATCTTCCCTGCTTAAACAAATTCGGTCCCCAAATTTAAATTTAAACCCCAAAATGATAAAACATTTCAATAACCAGCTCAAGTCAACGGGGCACTGAAATCATGGAAGATATAGAAATAACATAGCGCATCGTGTGCGTCTGAAAACGAGTACGAAACTCAAAATCGAACTCCGTCTAGAGTCACACAGATCATAGGATTTGCACGCAAATTATCGGAGTTATAATGGAGATACAGATCTCGAAATCCAATACTGAAATCCAATATGCACTAGTCAAATACTATAATACGTGTATAGTACGCATGTTAGTGTTATATGCCCTAGAGGCCATTATTGTATCGTACTGGCTTGTATATTACATTTTGGAAACTTGGGATATATACACAGGTTTATAACAGTCTTGCTCGACATAGTAGTATGCTACTTGGTTTGTATCTATCTTAATATGTGTATATGTTTCTTTTAGCATATCGCGAATACATATTGATAGAGCCCTTAGGATCGTGCTTGACTACCAGCGTTGTGATGGCAGTCACACTTGTGGGGTCTGGGTAGTTTAAAAGCACATCCTTTTTGAGGTCCCTAGTCATAGGATTATCGAGACAGGGCATCGATACTCCAGAGTAAACTAGTGTATACGCTTCTCGTCCTAGCAGAGATGGTCTGTCCCACAGCCATTAGTACGTAGTACTGGAGATAGTATGCAGGTGCTCGTTGGGTTATGGGTACACCGGACAAGACTCGCAGGGAACTGTTGGTTGGTATTATACCCATCGTCAGTTAACAGTTCCCAGGTGACATGAGTACAGCATAGTCCGTTGACTTGACACTGCTGCTTCGCCTCAAGTGTGTTCCCACTGTTCTTAGATTGCTATCTTACCACGGCACTACTGAGTCGTGCAAACAGGTAGCTATTGGGTGCAGTCCCGAAGCACTTGGAGGTCATGGCGGTTAGAAAGGATTCGTCTCTCCCAGTATTGGGGGTTGATATCGCGCTGTGTTTGGAGAGCCATTACGCAAGGTCCCTGGCCAGGGCAAGCGAGATTTACTAGTAGGTGTTCCAGTAGTTTCTCAAGGTGTAATGGGCTTTACTCCGACACGACTTATACCGTTATTAGGGGACTGATGCTTGCCGCCCCCTAGGACCGATATTCGATAGTCTTAGACGAACATACCGGACTGTACGGAGATTGTCACATCAGGCTCAGTAGGAGTTCGGATGGGTTTCCTCATCGGCCTTCTTATCGACATCTACCTGGGGACCGTTACATACAGCTAGTACCACTTGCGGACTGTGCTTAAACCCACTGCCAGCATAGTGTCGAGTCTTTAGAGTCCCACACAGAGAGTTTCCCTGCTTCAGGCGAAACGATATAGAGGTCGTATGGTTTTATGACAGGGTTCAGACATATACGTGTACTTGTGCACGTATTGTAGGGTTCCTAGGCACACTATAGAGGTCTCACAAGGCATCAACCATGCCAATTTCAAATTTTATGGGTGCCGAGAAACCCTAATACGGATCGTTAACTAGAAATTTAGGCGATAAACGGAACTAGTTAACATCTTAACTAAAGGAGAGAGGCAACAACCTTTGTAGATCCGGTTCTCCACTTCCTTAGCTCCACGTAGGCGTCCTCTCGCTGTCCATCTCGAATCCCGAACTCAAACGTCGGCTTCATCGGAGAATTGGGCGGACTAGGTCGTCGGCTTCGTGCCGAAGATGATCTACGTCGAGGTTTCACAAGTTCAAGCTCCGACTTCACCAAGTTGTGAAACTTGTGAAGAAAACACCCAAAACAACTTGGCAAGAGGTAGAGGGTGAAGAAATAGGAGGTGGGTTCACTTTAGAATTGGATTTCTCACACTTTTGCTCAAGATGCCATTGTTGAAGACAAGGTTTTTCTTGAAGAAGAAGAAGGAGAGCAAGAAAGAATATGATAAGTTTCTTATTTAAAAGGAAACAAATATCAATACTTATCATATCCTAACCATAGTCAAGTGTAGAGAGTAAACTAGGGTTAATAGGAATGGTTAGGGTTAAGGATAAGATAAGAATGGTGGACTTTTCAAAGCTTCAAGAAGCTTCAACATATACAAACAAAATAAGCCACCATTCTCATTTATTTTCCAAAATGAATAAATAAATAAACAAGCAAATAAACAAAACCCTAACCATTCATATAACCATGGTTTAATCTTTACACAAACCCAAGTGAGCAAGTATCATCAAACATGATACATACAAGTGCACAAAAATATATCACATATACAATGTGCATCAAGTGAGAAAATCCTTTTAAAGTGAACCAATACTAGTTAATGCAAAGTAATACATCAAAATATAATTATACATTAAATCATTAAATCAACATTTAATTCAATGATCCGGTCATGTCGCACATAACCGACTAGTATCGAATGTATCGATTTATCGAATCAATGATTCGATAACTAGGTCATATCGCATACAACCAATCGAAACATTCATCGCGAGAATAAAATGCGGTATCACATACACGCATTATTCTCGGTCCCGCACATATCTCATATGCGCTCCTATTTCGTTTCACTTGAGCCAGGAAACCTCTGTGTAGGACTCTAAAGACTCGTCAATACGCCGGTAGCAGATGATGATCATATTAAGCACCCACAAGCCGCAAGCGGTCTGCTAAACATAACGGCCATCCGGGTATTGAGCGATCAGAAGATCGACGAGCTAGCCCGTTCACACTCCTGTGAATCCAACCAGTAACACTTACCGTACAGTCCGGTCTGTTCGTCTGATATGTCGCATATCAAGTTTAGGGGTGGTAAACGTCAGACCCCAATAACCGATAAGTCATGCCGATGTGAGGCTCATAACGGGTCGAGAAACTACTGGTAACACTTACCAGCAAATCTCTGATCAGCCCTGGCCAGGGACTTCCCTGTTACGGCCAATCGAGCACAGCGCAACATCAACCCCTAATACCGGGAGAGACGAAACCCCTCCTATCGCTCATTGCCTCCATGTGACTCGGGACTGTACCCAAAGACCACCGTTTTGCACGCCCTCATGGACGTGGTAAGGTGGAGATCAAAGCACAGTGGGAATCACACAAGACTCTATGACGATCTCGGGTCTACAGACTAACCTGTACAAGTGTCACCTGAGAACTGCCATCTGACATGAGGTATAATACCATCTGGGAGTTCTCGGCGAGTCCGTCCAGTGTACCCAGTCTCCACTGAGCACCCGTATATCATCTCTGATGTCAAACACCAATGGATATGGGATCATCCATCGCCCATCTCATGGGTCGAGAAGCGTATATGCTAGTCTGCACTGGCATATCGATGCCCTGTCTCGATACACCCATGACTAGGGACCTTGAAGGATGTACTTATGGAGTACCATGTCCCCACTAGTATGATCTGCATCATAGTCCAGGTAGTCAAGTACACATCCTAAGGGCTTTATCAACATGTAACTATAAGACAGTTTAAAGAGACAAGTGTACATGTTAAGATAAAGAGTAACCAGATAGCATACTATCATATCGAGCAAGAAAGTCATCTCTATATATGTCCAAGCATCCAATATAATATACATCATCTGTACAATACTGGCCTCTAGGGCATACATACAACTAACAATCTCCCACTTGCACTAGGGCCATCTGCTGTAGTATCGCATACCGAGCATCCCGAAGAGTCTCTCAAACTGTATCTGGGGAATGGCCTTCGTGAGTGGATCCGCCGTGTTGTTCTTCGTGTCAACCCTCCTGACCTCGATCTCCCGGCGATCAACTATCTCCCGGATCAGGTGATACCGCCTCAGAATATGCCTGGATCGCTGATGGGACCTGGGTTCCTTGGCCAAAGCCACCGCTCCATTGTTATCGCAATACAAAGGTATTGGATGCTCAATGGATGGAACCACTCCAAGTTCAGTAATGAACTTCTTGATCCAGACAGCTTCTTTAGCAGCATCGTTGGCAGCGATGTATTCAGCGTCCATCGTCGAGTCTGCCACGGTTTCCTGCTTGGAACTCTTCCAGCTAACCGCCCCTCCGTAAAGGGTAAAGACAAAGCCCGACTGCGACTTAGAGTCCTCCTTATCACTCTGGAAGCTCGAATCGGTAAAGGACTCCACTTGAAGTTCTCCGTTACCATACACCAAGAGCATCTCTTTAGTCCTTCACAAGTACTTGAGAATGCTCTTCACAGCTGTCCAGTGATTCTCTCCAGGATCATCTTGATACCTGCTCACTACACTTAGTGAGTATGCAACATCGGGTCTGGTACATAGCATCGCATACATGATAGAGCCTACAGCTGAAGCATAGGGTATCCCTTGCATGCGAGCTCTCTCCAAATCAGTCTTGGGAGACATCTCTTTGGAGAGAGCGACTCCAGAGATCGTGGGTAAGTTCCCACGCTTGGATTCTTCCATACTAAACCTCTTTAGTATGGTGTCAATGTACCTGGATTGGGACAATCCCAGTATCCTTTTGGATCTATCTCTATAGATCCTTATCCCCAATATGCAGGAGGCATCACCAAGATCTTTCATTGAGAATCTTTGTGATAAGAAGAGCTTGACCGATTGCAGCATAGGAATATCATTTCCTATCAAGAGTATGTCGTCCACGTACAATACGAGGAAGACAACCTTACTCCCTGCCACCTTCTTGTAAATACAAGGTTCATCTGGGTTTTTGACGAAATCAAACTCTTTGATAACGACGTCAAAGCAGATGTTCCAACTCCGCGATGTTTGCTTTAATCCATAAATGGATTTAAGCAGCTTGCACACCTTCCCGCTGCTCCCACTGTCTACGAAGCCCTCTGGCTGAGTCATGTACACACACTCTTCTAAATCACCATTTAGAAAGGCGGTCTTAACATCCATTTGCCAGATTTCGTAATCATGATATGCAGCGATGGCAAGCATGATCCGGATGGATTTAAGCATAGCCACTGGAGAAAAGGTTTCGTCATAGTCCACGCCTGGTCTTTGGCGAAAACCTTTTGCAACAAGTCTAGCTTTGAAAGTCTCCACTTTCCCATCTACACCAAGTTTCTTCTTGAAGATCCACTTGCTCCCGATGGGTTTTACCCCTTCAGGAGCAACTTCCAAAGTCCATACTTTGTTGGTGTACATGGATTCCATCTCGGACCGCATAGCATCCAGCCATTTCACTGAGTCCCTACTCGTGATGGCCTGCTCGAAGCTAGTTGGGTCATCATCCTCTATGATGCAATCCTCGCTTCCACCATCCATGAGAAAACCGTAGTATCTCTCAGGTGGGCGAGGAACCCTACTAGATCGGCGGAGAGGCTGAGGTTCATTGGGAACTACTGAATCCTCTGGTTCAACCAAATCTTCTGTTGTAGTCTGTATTGCTGGAACCTCTTCCAGTTCTATCTCCTTGCCACTAATCTCTTTTTCAAGAAATTCTTTTTCTAAAAAGGTGGCATGTCGAGAAACAAACACCTTTTGTTCCTCGGTGTGGTAGAAGATATACCCGCGCGAATGTTTGGGATATCCAATAAACTTACACAGAATGGACCTTGCCGCGAGTTTGTCCGGATTTTGCGTTTTTACATATGCCGGACAACCCCATATCTTAACATAATTAAGACATGGTCTCTTTCCTTTCCATATCTCATATGGTGTGGTTGGCACGGTTTTGGTGGGAACCATATTCAATAGATCTGCAGCTGTTTCCAGTGCATATCCCCAGAAGGAAATAGGTAACTCAGCTGTGCTCATCATAGAGCGCACCATATCCAATAGGGTGCGGTTCCTCCGTTTTGTTACACCGTTGTGCTGTGGTGTATATGGAGGAGTCAGCTGAGAGAGAATCCCATTCTCTTTTAGGAAGTCCAGGAATTCATTGCTTAAGTATTCTCCTCCTCGATCAGATCGAAGGATTTTAATACTTTTTTCGGTTTGGTTCTTGACTTCTTGTTTATATTCTCTAAATTTCTCAAAAGCTTCTGATTTGTGTTTCATCAGGAACACATATCCGAATCTAGAGAGATCGTCAGTGAATGTAATGAAGTACGAAGAACCATCCCTGGCATGTGTAGACATGGGACCGCATACATCACTATGTATCAGTCCTAAGAGTTCGGTAACTCTTTCTCCATGTCCCGTAAACGGAGCTTTGGTCATCTTGCCTTTGAGACATGATTGTCAAGTGTCATAAGATGAAAATTCAAACGGATTTAAATATCCATCCTTATGCAACTTTGCTAGTCGTGTCGCATTGATGTGACCCAGTCTACAATGCCACAAGAAGGATTCGTTCAGTTCTGAACTCTTCCTCTTGTGTGTGTTTGTTATACTCAGAACTGTTGATTGATTTAGAACATAAATGCCATTGCACAACGTGCCTGATCCAACCAACTTTTGGTTACGGAAAATGTTCATAACATTATCCTGTAATATAAAATTATATCCCCCTTTACTCAATAAAGAAACCGATATAATGTTGCATATCAGGTTCGGCATGTAATAGCATTTGTTCAGAACCAATGTATTACCAGTTGGTAATACAAGGTGATATTCCCCGACAGTCTTAGCTGCAACAATTGCACCATTTCCAACTCTAATGTCTTTATCACCTTCTCCAAGTTCTCTACCTTTTCTAAGCCCATGTAACTGATTACATATATGGGATCCTGACCCGGTATCTAATACCCAGAACGTAGGGCAAATGGAGAAACAGTTCTCTGTAACGAACACACCCGAAGAAAATGCATCATCATGTACTTTCTTCAATCGGGTGGCATGGGAATCCTGGTATTCCCCTATATCCTGTTCAGTCCTATAACTCTTACAGGAAAGAACGGAACCAACCTTCCCCAGCACAGTATAACATGCGGGTTCGGTCAATACATCCAAATTATTATCTTTATTTGGGCATGAAATGGTCGCTACCTGGAGAGAGAGAGAAGAAAACACTTTAGCGTATGCTCGTGCAAGATCAGATTGGTTATTATCTTATCTAATCAGGATGGCTCCCACTGCTTTTTATCAAATCTTCCTTCAAACCCTAAAAGGAAAGACTAGCCGGGATTAATTACACACTACAAGTTCGCCAATCTTTCAGCCAGGCCAGTGTCGGTACTTTGAGGGAGGTCCCCCGTGCTTTCGCACGAACCTAATTAATGTAAACCTCGTTTTCCCAGAGGCGTAACCTCGTTAACACCTTTCTAGACACCTACTTGATCGGCTAATTGTAATATGTAAAACTCTCCCAGGAGTAACTCTTACTCGCAGCGGGTATCGGGATCCAACTATCTTATAGAAGGTATGCAATCCCATTGCAAATTTCAAGACTTGAAATTCCCGATAATATTTTGCCCCTAGCATCCTATGACCTTAACGCAGGCCAACAAACCATAGTGCGCTAGTCAAGTTCAACCCGTCATTTCCTGATTGAATTAAACCCACCCGTACGACCCTTGACGCAGGCCAACAAAGTCGCACGACTATCCTAATCCAATCTGCATCATATGCATAAGCAGGTAAATACTAGTTAGCTACCGCACACTACGCCTTGACGCAGGCCAACAAACGTAGCACGAATACTAACTACTACTTATCTGAAATGACGGAGGGCTACGACAGGTTTTTCTGAAAACCTATTGCGTAATGAACTTGATATCGTTGTAGAATCAAATGAAGTTTTGAAATGGAGTGATTTTGAGGCTTTTCTAGTTTTGCTAAAGGGGTCACTCCCGGTGAAGGGATCGTCAGCCCTTTTCTCGTCGAATGAGGTGCGGGATATATCATATATATCACTGTGCAAAGCAAAACTCAAAAACAATCAAAAGCAAACCGAGTATGTAGCATCTGCCAGTTATTGCTAAAGGAGTCACTCCCGGTGAAGGGATCTCGGTCCTTTCCTCATCGAATAAGGTGCAGGGTATATCATATATACCGCTATGCAAAGCAAGAACTGTAGCTACCCCCTTTTTATTTAAAATTTGATTCTACAACATCTTAGGTTTCTTTTCTTTCATTAATCACATTAATGAAGTCCCATCATTTAAATACCTAAACATCACAGATAGATATTACGTACACTTATGCCATCCGCATTCACCTCGATGTCCCCTCATGCACCATTAAGTTAGGTAACTAACGACAGAGCAGGGCAGGGCTAGTGCGGGTGCAAAACATAAGTAACGTCTATATAATATATCATATATACTATATACTGTATCTATCACAGAACATCACATGATCACATCACAGATATCGTAGTAGAAGAAACATATGAAACATTGGATACACTAGGACGTCCGTGTTTTCAATACGAGCCAGTATAAAACACGGATTCCACGGTCGTGATGAATAGCCAATCCCACACCCCTGGACCCCTACGAGAGCGGCAAGCAACCCTACCAATTCTAGGGTTAGGAGACCCGGACTCGACTCCTCGAGATGGTCTCCCACTGAACCCTAGAACCCTGTTACTTGTGCTCCCCTCCTTGGGTCTATCCTAATGCGGAAAAGTAACTAATATACAAAAGGTGACGACTTCCGCAACCTGGAAGTGCCCCAATAAAAGAATATTACATACAAGTTTTTACATGAATGAAAATGAAAAATACTCATCTCACATAAAAACCCCCGGCTATTCAAACACGACGATCCAATATAACATATCCAGCAACACATAACATCACATGTCATCAACGTAAGTAAGTATGCATACCCCAATTGTCGTTGACGTATAGCAACGAAACCGGCGATATGAACATACTACACTTACGGTCACAGAAAAGAAAGTGTAAAACTACAACAGTTGGAATCCGCAACCTCTTTAGACATCACATGCCTAATCAAATGAAATACTTAGACATCACATGCCTAACAGTTATAAACCCCGCATTTTAGTCTCATTATCGAAAACTCTTTTCAATATCAAGTGAAACTAAACCGCTAGATTTATAACATTCATTCAGTTATCTCATAACTGTTTGTGAATTCCAATTATTGTATCACATTCCAGATAAACAGAAAATGTTAAACTTTCCGATCGAACAGTCGAACACCCAAGTTTTCCCGATACGGCTCAACACATGAAATAAGTCTAACAACATTCAGTTCGTGCCTCAGTACCAACGGTCCAGCCGTAGAAGGGTCAAGCCAACGCCTCACATGTGGCACGTTGTACTGCCCCAAACCCGAAGGTTCAAAGGGCAGTTCAAGACGGTCACATAATCGAGTTAAGGTTTGTTGTCTTCTAGAGGGTCCATCGCGTTACTTGCACTACTTACTGTAAGTCCACGTTGCCATCCCCGGTTCTTGCGGGGAGACGGAAGCGGTATAACAATCAAATTTTGTCGCAAGGAGCAACATGGACTAAACAAGGTCGGGATCGTTACTAAACTAAACTAGCAAACATGCAAAGGAGAGTTAACTACTCGGCAAAGTGGTTATACCTAACTTGAACTCCTTCTTCTTGAAACCTTGTAGAGGTTGATGGTTCTTTCCTCGTAGCCTTCTTCCGTCAAAGATGGATCCACCTGAGGGTTCAACCTTCGGGCTCTTTCTCGAACTTAGAGTGAACTAGGATCTCCGGCTTGCTAAACCTTGAACCCTAGAGAGAGTAGAGTGTATCTTTGGGGTATTTTTCTTTCAAGGAGAGGGATTCTCAACACATGAGAAGGATTCTCCTTGAGCTTGAGGAAGAAGAAGATAAAGTGAGGAGAGAGAATCAATATGATAGAAATGAGCTATCTTTTTCTTTTTGCAACCATAACAAAAGAAAAAGAATTATCTAATTAATAATAATAATTCAAATGAAATAGTTGATGGTTGGTTTTGGAATGACCACTATCATCACTTCATTAAATGAATGTAAGCTAGAATCAAGGAGTATCCTTGCAAAGTAATGATGATGGTCAAACATTCAACCATGGTCAACAAGTCAACCATGGTCAACAAGTCAACAAAACCAACCATGACACAATTTCATTTAATTACTATTATTAATTGATATTTCATAAATCCATTAGGGTTTGGAAAAAGACGACTGTCAACTGTGCATACGCACCCGTTCCGAAACCCTAATGAAAGTCCTCTTCCTCCGCCTCAAACAACTGTGCATACACACCTGCATTCTCGTTCCGAGGAACATGAATACTGAGAGATAAAAGCAACCCCAAAACATATACCAGTATCTGGCTCAAACCAGAGCCTGCTTGTCACGACCCGAAAGAGCACGTGACTGGCCCTTGAACCATATGAAGTCTATAGGACTCCATCTGATCCAAGTAAGCCAAAAGCCCAGAAATCTAAAACCATTTTTAAGAATAAGTAAAGAACTGGTTTAAAGAAGTGAAGAAAACATGTTTGAAATCAAGGTTTTTAAATAACTAAGCCGAATATGCATTTTAAAAACAGTACAGTCTTTTCTAAAAATTTCGGCAGAGTTTCTTTTGTAAAACTGGCCCCGAATGGGGTACAATAAGGATAACAATATATATGCAATGATAAAGGCATCCCCAAGCGGGAGCTAGCTCTTCGTCAAATGACGGTCGCAACCACATATGCAACAATGATATGATATACAACGCCAAGTGGCGAGGATCAAATCCAAAAGAAAGCTCAAAAGTAATAAGAAAACCGCAATACTACTAAGCGCGACTCTAAGGTCGAATAATACATCACTAGTCTAGGTCTGAAACAATATACAAGTTTTGGTTGATGGAAATTCTAGATACAATGAAATAAATAAATACAATGGTGGTTCTTGATGCGAAAGAATCCACCTACCAAAAGCAAATCACCCGCAAGAAGGTAGTGTGCCAGAAATGCCGCAATGAAACCTGTACGGCAGAACCTGCAAGAACTGTGGCACAACGGGGGTGAGTTGCCAACTCGTGAATAGAAACATCTACAAGCAGAAACCGAAAGCAAGACATAAACCTAAGTCAACGATCAGTAATATAATCCACAAGAGTACATCTGAGTGTAATAAGGTGGCAAGGTAACATCTAATCATGTATGTGGTGCCAAGTACTCAAGTAATAACATGTCATCAGTATAAGGTATGTCTGCATGAAGTAAATATGATGAAGTATCAATGATATCAATACACATATATTAGCGTCCCATACCACTAATATTGGTATAAGGGTATATATAACAGCGCCCTCATGCCCTGTTATATATATACAATGAAGTACGATCAGTGTAAATCCAGTCTGTATATGATCCATGTCTGTATATGATCTATGTCGATATATACGTGGAACCCGTCCACCCGTCACTAATGACAATAAACGTGGAACCCGTCCACCCGTCAACCAATGACAATAAGCATCATGTATGCAATATGAGGATATAAACAAAATCATGGAAAAACATCATGAAACCCGTGCCTAGCATCGACACGTAAATCCTCGTCCATATGGGGCTCCGTCTGCGGTATCGGCCCTCGGCCCCCGGCAGTACGGGTCAACCCATGTCCATCTCTGGACTCCGTCTGCGGTATCGGCCCTCGGCCCCGGCAGTACGGGTCAGCCCAATCCATCTCTCAACTCCGGTCGGTATCCTCTAGATATCCTCCGAGCTCAAATACAATCACCGGTAGGTAGTAGTCCCTCCGCCGGGCTCACCGTCTACTACACAGCGAAACCGTTCTCGCCCCGGGGTACCATACCGGGTCCACCATATACCCGTAATCGGCCTCAACCGCCTCCTCGATTCGGGTTTTCATACATCACTCTAGCACCGAGAAAACACATGGTGGACGCACCGAAATATCATATCAAGGGAACCGGGTTTTTAAATGATTACATATTTGCAATAGCCACGGTTCCCAAATCCAGAAATCACATGTAATCCAAACCAGAATGCAAGTCAATGATCCGATATGATATGTGCGTCAAATATAAATGTCATGTCAAGTCACATGTAGATGAGCTACAATATGATGATCCGATGTGATATAAGCATCAAGTATGAGTAGCATGTCAAGTCACATATAGATGAGCTACAATATGATGATCAGATGTGATATAAGCATCAAGTATGAGTAGCATGTCAAGTCACATATAGATGAGCTACAATATGATGATCCGATGTGATATAAGCATCAAGTATGAGTAGCATGTCAAGTCACATATAGATGAGCTACAATATGATGATCCGATGTGATATAAGCGTCAAGTATGAGTAGCATGTCAAGTCACATATAGATGAGCTACAATATGATGATCCGATGTGATATAAGCGTCAAGTATGAGTAGCATGTCAAGTCACATATAGATGAGCTACAATATGATGATAATGTGCATATGTCGAGGGAAACCGCTCCTTTAGACTAAATCAGTTCTTAAAGAATACCTTGCGGCCCTCAAATCTCTAATCAAGTCAGAATCATATATGTTTGTGTACCGGTATATGTGTACAATATGGCATGCGGAAATCATATCATGAATGCAGCAGTACTACAGTGTAGTGGCATGGCAATTATCGATGATGAAGTGTGTGAGCCGGCAAATAGTGTACGTGGAACATACGCATCATCGATAATGGTGCTGGTGTCCTAACAGCATGATATCAGTATAGCAATAACATATGCAGGAAATATGAATAGCATGAATATGCGGAAGTCAAATAATCAACACTACAGTGAATAAATTACATCAATATTTATAAGTCTTGCAGTGATGCCTTTTGAAATAAGACGAATCATGGTTTTAGTAAAATAAGGGATGCGAAGTTTTTAAGAAAGGATACGCCTTTTAAGTATTCGCAGAATCCCTTTGTTTGTCTTTTAAGATACCCCTGATTCATAGTTTTTGAAATAGGTATGCCTCGGTCTAGTCTAACATCTACTATGCAAACTACAGATCTAAGTATCAAGTAAATCAGGAGGGGTATGGAAACCACCTAAATCTGAGTCGATATATATATAGATATAATAGTCGGTGATCCCGCCTCAATAGTATCGCGTACGATACAGTATATCATATGACATCCTCAAGTCATGAGCGCGGATCTATCATCAATATCGGCTCGTACGGTAAATCATCGTACGGCATCCCCAAAAGCTGGGTAGGGGCCAACATCTCACAATCTCGTCACATAACAGGTATCACTATCATCAGATCATATAATCTGGGGTACTACTCTATGTCTAGTACAAATCGATACCATCAATAAGGTATGCATGCGGGGGTAAACACACATCCCAAGCCCGCAAGAATCACATGTCATATCCCACATATGAATCGTATCAAATCACCGATCTCACGGCACCAAGCCCACATCATCGACTCATCTCCAAAGTCATCCCATATCATCAAACACAGTGCAGGTATAAGTAATATGTAAGGGTGTGTGTGTAGGTGTAATTCTATCCTAGGGTTCGCGACTATGAACTACAATAGTCACTTCTAACCCTACACTATCCATAATACACCTAACTATCACAATAAACTGCATAATAATCTATCTAGGGACTGCGGGGGTGCTATACGCCATCCACCCGACTTCCCCCTGTAGATATAATCTACTCACCTTGCATCATCATTTGCGGACATCACCATGCATTTGCTTGTCGTTCCGAAGTCCTCATAGGTACCTACACATCAACATATCGTATATGCGCATTAAAACCAAATCCAAGCTAAAACGGCGCATGAAATCCAAAACGATACGATAAGGGGCCTATAGGTGAGAACCTATGGCACGCCTTCAAAACCATCAATAAATCCTCTATATCGTCGTATAAACGACAAATAGTCGAGGCAAAACACAATACACCAATGCAGAAATGAAAATACGGAAACTAAGATCCAAAACAGCAACTCATGAAATATGTCCCAGATTTTGCCAGAGGTTAATTTATACAATTCTAAATATACCAAGGGCCTAAAGTAAGCATGTAGGAGCTACAGAACCAACACGACCCAAAATGGTGGGACCCAGGCCGCAATTGGCGGCCAATGGGGAGAAATTGGCGGCCGGGAAGAAGAAGTGGGAGCTGGGGTCTTGGGGTTAGCTTCCTGGGTGCCTGCACATACCACTGTCCACTCAATTTTATTTTAGGATACCTCGTATGATAGCAGATTCCAATTAACCTTCACGGATTCCATAATTTCCCCGATATCGGTTTCTAAATTCCGTATTATGGGTTTAAACTTCAAGTTAGGGTCTCAATTCATACACTAGGGTGTTGGTGTATCCTCTACTGACCTCAATTTCGTATTACAACCCATAATTCACCACAACCCTAACTAGGTTTTCATCATGTCCATAATATCACACAATATCGATTCTATAACAACATTGGGGTATAAGTAATGCAAGAATTAAGCTAAAGGTCCAGAATTTACCTCACTTGGCAACTCAAGAATTTTCTTGAGTTGCCCCTAGTGGTCAAAATCCACGCTTTCTTGATCCATCTTGAAGGTCTCGGGCTCGTGCACATTTTTAATGAAACGGACATTGGATTTTGGTGTAGTTTTAGAGGTGTTTTTGGGCTTTGAAGAGGGGAGGGAATGAGGTGCAGGTGCAGCAGTAGGAGGAGGAAGAAGAGGGAAGAAAATGATGGGAGAAATGGCTAAGGGTTGTAGTCAAAGATGCCCCATACCCCTCTTCTCTCACCTACCCCATTCTTTATTCTTTTTCTTTTTCATTTTCCTCTTCTTTTAATCCCTAATTCAAACCTTCTCACCTCAATAGTAAACCCAATGATAAATCATGGCAAGAAAATGCACAAGTGTAGAAAAAGTGATATGTGCAAGTTTTGCACAAAATTGCCAAAAACCCGATTAGCGATTTTAATCGCGATTAGCACTAAATTAGTGTCAAACAAATCACAAAAACTTAAAAATGTCATAATTCACTAATTTACCCTATTTTAGAATTTTCCATAATTTTTCTCAAATTTTTCCTATTTATTTGCATTTAATTTTAGATTTAATATTAAAATAATCAATAAAATAATATTAAATTATAAAAATTCCCAAAATTAATATTTTATATTTTTTTCAAAATGTTACAATCTACCCCCCTTAAAGAAATTCGGTCCCCGAATTTAAATTTAAACCCCCAATACAAAAACAATTTCAGTACAATCCATTTTGTCGGGGCTCCGAAAACGTCAACACATAGAGAATATCATAAAAAATGTACTGCTCTACTAGAAATCAATCCCCAAAATGCATACATAAGAATATCCTATGCGTCTGGTGCGCAAGGAATCAAAATCCATATATGTGTCAAACAGGTGTACAAAACAACATCTAGGTGCAACGGGTGTGCACGAAACATCTGTCGTAGGCAACGTGTGTGCCTGACAGAAAAATCAGGTGCATGTGACATGCACGAAGAATCCCGATTCAGTGCATCTGGTGTGCACCAGGATCGTGTACCAAAACACTAAAGGTGCATGAAAACTATGCTGGAAGTATAAATCAAATCACTGAATACAGTAGGCATGAAATCTCAATCAATATCTCAAATGTAATAACTCAGCGCAAAATATATAAATATCCAGTGGGTGCATGAAACCAATATCATGAAACTCAGTCATCAAAACTAAATCATGCAAACAGAACGCCCAAAATACCGAAATCCAAAATGACGGATACGTGATCATCGAATCACAAACTCACAAATCATAAATACCGTCGTCGGTAGTTCCTCCTTCAAGGTCAAGAAGGAGTCGGTGCATCCACTGCTAGCAGCGCAGGATATCTACTTGCCTCTTGCTCACGGTCTGGCGTCCTCTGACTCTGGGTCCTTATCTTCTTTGCGGATTTCCTATCTCGCGGTCAATCGGCTCATCGGCCCTGTCAGGTGCGCTAACGGGGTCGATTCCGTTCTGGCACTTCTTTGGTCACCTCTCGGTCAATCCTCACGACCACTCGTAAGGTAGCATATCACTGGCGTCGGCCTCTGGCTCTCTGAATGCACGTCACCCATCTGATCCTGGGTGCAAACATCATTGCAGCAATGTCCTGGAAGGTCTCTTCCAATCATGCCTATGCCGATCTGTACAGAGGCTGGCCCTCTTACATGACCTCTTTACACTGGAGAGACATCTGTGTCCTCAACACAATATTTTCTCGGAAACTGGTCACATCCCAACGTCTCTGTAAGCATATCAGATTTCTAGTCTCGACGGGAAGTAATGGCAGCTCGTCAGTGTCTCACGCGAACCTCTCGTTCCACCAGTCTCTATCGTCGTCCACTATGACGTCCCGCCAAGCTACTATGCACTGCACTGTTCTCGGCCACGGTCAATCTGAAGTCTCTCACACGGACTCGAAATCGCGTACTCTGTAGCTTCATCATTCTGTAGAAGATGTCAGGCCGAATAGGTCCTCGGGAACACGTCCCAACCATCGGAGGAGTACTCATCACCCGTCCGTCCTTGATCAATTCGCAACGTATCTGGGTAAGTCCCTTTATCCGAACCTGGTCAACTACCTCGTCGACCATGCCGAACTCTGTCCTGCTGGTGTGCGCAATACGACCACTCCCGGGTCTAGGTCTTCTCGTATCGTACTCCAGAAAGGTCCTGTCGAGGTTCCTTTCTCAAATCTCATCCTGCCGAAATGCCCGGGAGTCATCATCCAATGCTGAAGCTAAAGCTTATTCCGGAACGGCTGCATACTTATCGCGCTTCTCTCGGGAAGATATATCCATATACCACGCCTCTGGGTGCGTATCACATCTCTAATGTCAGCGGAGTGGGACGTCATCTCGTCGAAATCTCATACGAACTCTTTTCTTCACTCTGCTCAAATGTCGACTGATTCGGACTTAACTCATCGTGGCTACACGAACTGCGCTCCGACGGCTACGCTCGCATCTGGAGTCTCCCAAGCAGTGTCCCATCACGATATCCGAAAGATGTCGAACCATCCGATCGACTCGTCCGATCCTCATAATCCCCCAAGAGCTCACATCTCGGGTACAGTTTAATAGTATCGAGTACATGCCACAGCGTCGGTGGTCCAGCCGTAGAAGGGCAAACCCAAGCCTCACTAATGGCGCCGAGGAACCGCCGCAAACCCGAAGGTTCAAAGGCTTTCACACGGTCATTAAGTCGAGTTAGGGTTTCATTCTTCTAGAGGGTCCATAGAATCACCTGCATGTCTTTCCGTATACTTTAAACTTGGAAAATGGGCTCCTGACATTCGATCGTCTCTATCGACTCTCAACGAACCTGCATGAAGTCGTCTCTAGCTGGAAACAATCTATCTGATGACCTCGCATCGGTAACCGAACGAACCACATGTCCTAGTCATTTATCCTCAGGTGACTAGCGACTCACTATCACGTCTCCAAGAACATGCTCATGCTGCAGTAGCTCCAACCATCTGGGCGATATCTCATCATTTGCAGCAGCAACTGGCTCATTCGCCTGTACGCCGAACAGCGCCTCAATCCTCCAGGAAAAGCGACACAGTGGCGGTCATCTCTGAATCGGTCTGCTCTAGATCTGAGTAAGACTCTCCACACTGGAAATCTTCAACTCACTGGGCATGCTCTGGCGCAAAATCGGACGAATCACCTTCGTCTCTCAATCGGGTAGACTAGCTATCATCTGTCTCATATCTGCCTGAAAGCTACGGCAATCTCAGCTCGTAAGCTTCGGAAGCGACATCCTGTCAATCTCAGCAATAGCTGGTCCATCTGTCTGCACGGTAGGCGACATCACAATCTCTGAGGTGTGCTGTACATCAACAGTCCTCTCTCAACTGGCAGCTCTAACAATGGCCCGATCATCCGGTGCAAGACCAAGCACTCGCCTCCATTAGAGATCACAATCACCAACACTAACTCGAGACGTTCCCATGTCACCAGAAAACACAATGGTCGGCCCTCGTACCAAACGAGCTCACACCGGTCGTAACCCTAGCAGCAGCCCAAACTGCGCTCAAACATGGAGACAGGAACCTCAGTCGAGTATCAAAAAGAGCACATCGATGGCAAGAAAGGAAACAACAGATCCAAAATGGATACATGATCATAGGAAGGAACAGCATCAATGAAGGTATGATCATGAAACTAATAGAATCGGGGATCTCAAACGGATGTATAATCCAGGATATGAAGAGAATCACTGATCTCGAAAGTATGTACATCCTAAGGTTCCTTAAGCGGAGTGGCGTGTCGTAAGTATGCCGCGGAACATACCAACGGTACGTCACTCTACTTTAGTCACCTATTCCATCAACCAAGGGTCATCCTAATACGACGAAAGTTCGGGTCTAATACCCCCTCGACCAAGTCTAAGTTCCGTAAGGTCAAGCCTAAGTTCCGTATATATATAACTCCCTAGGCTCCGCATAGTCAAACTTAGACTCGAACCAAGGTCAACCTAGCGCTCTGATACCAACTTTGTCACGACCCGAAAGAGCACGTGACTGGCCCTTGAACCATATGAAGTCTATAGGACTCCATCTGATCCAAGTAAGCCAAAAGCCCAGAAATCTAAAACCATTTTTAAGAATAAGTAAAGAGCTGGTTTAAAGAAGTGAAGAAAAGAGTTCGTATGAGATTTCGACGAGATGACGTCCCACTCCGTTGACATTAGAGATGTGATACGCACCCAGAGGCGTGGTATATGGATATATCTTCCTGAGAGAAGCGCGATAAGTATGCAGCCGTTCCGGAATAAGCTTTAGCTTCAGCATTGGATGATGACTCCCGGGCATTTCGGCAGGATGGGATTTGAGAAAGGAACCTCGACATGACCTTTCTGGAGTACGATACGAGAAGACCTAGACCCGGGAGTGGTCGTATTGCGCACACCAGCAGGACAGAGTTCGGCATGGTCGACGAGGTAGTTGACCAGGTTCGGATAAAGGGACTTACCCAGATACGTTGCGAATTGATCAAGGACGGACGGGTGATGAGTACTCCTCCGATGGTTGGGACGTGTTCCCGAGGACCTATTCGGCCTGACATCTTCTACAGAATGATGAAGCTACAGAGTACGCGATTTCGAGTCCATGTGAGAGACTTCAGATTGACCGTGGCCGAGAACAGTGCAGTTCATAGTAGCTTGGCGGGACGTCATAGTGGACGACGATAGAGACTGGTGGAATGAGAGGTTCGCGTGAGACACTGACGAGCTGCCATTACTTCCCGTCGAGACTAGAAATCTGATATGCTTACAGAGACGTTGGGATGTGACCAGTTTCCGAGAAAATATTGTGTTGAGGACACAGATGTCTCTCCAGTGTAAAGAGGTCATGTAAGAGGGCCAGCCTCTGTACAGATCGGCATAGGCATGATTGGAAGAGACCTTCCAGGACATTGCTGCAATGATGTTTGCACCCAGGATCAGATGGGTGACGTGCATTCAGAGAGCCAAAGGCCGACGCCAGTGATATGCTACCTTACGAGTGGTCGTGAGGATTGACCGAGAGGTGACCAGAGAAGTGCCAGAACGGAATCGACCCCGTTAGCGCACCTGACAGGGCCGATGAGCCGATTGACCGCGAGATAGGAAATCCGCAAAGAAGATAAGGACCCAGAGTCAGAGGACGCCAGACCGTGAGCAAGAGGCAAGTAGATATCCTGCGCTGCTAGCAGTGGATGCACCGACTCCTTCTTGACCTTGAAGGAGGAACTACCGACGACGGTATTTATGATTTGTGAGTTTGTGATTCGATGATCACGTATCCGTCATTTTGGATTTCGGTATTTTGGGCGTTCTGTTTGCATGATTTAGTTTTGATGACTGAGTTTCATGATATTGGTTTCATGCACCCACTGGATATTTATATATTTTGCGCTGAGTTATTACATTTGAGATATTGATTGAGATTTCATGCCTACTGTATTCAGTGATTTGATTTATACTTCCAGCATAGTTTTCATGCACCTTTAGTGTTTTGGTACACGATCCTGGTGCACACCAGATGCACTGAATCGGGATTCTTCGTGCATGTCACATGCACCTGATTTTTCTGTCAGGCACACACGTTGCCTACGACAGATGTTTCGTGCACACCCGTTGCACCTAGATGTTGTTTTGTACACCTGTTTGACACATATATGGATTTTGATTCCTTGCGCACCAGACGCATAGGATATTCTTATGTATGCATTTTGGGGATTGATTTCTAGTAGAGCAGTACATTTTTTATGATATTCTCTATGTGTTGACGTTTTCGGAGCCCCGACAAAATGGATTGTACTGAAATTGTTTTTGTATTGGGGGTTTAAATTTAAATTCGGGGACCGAATTTCTTTAAGGGGGGTAGATTGTAACATTTTGAAAAAAATATAAAATATTAATTTTGGGAATTTTTATAATTTAATATTATTTTATTGATTATTTTAATATTAAATCTAAAATTAAATGCAAATAAATAGGAAAAATTTGAGAAAAATTATGGAAAATTCTAAAATAGGGTAAATTAGTGAATTATGACATTTTTAAGTTTTTGTGATTTGTTTGACACTAATTTAGTGCTAATCGCGATTAAAATCGCTAATCGGGTTTTTGGCAATTTTGTGCAAAACTTGCACATATCACTTTTTCTACACTTGTGCATTTTCTTGCCATGATTTATCATTGGGTTTACTATTGAGGTGAGAAGGTTTGAATTAGGGATTAAAAGAAGAGGAAAATGAAAAAGAAAAAGAATAAAGAATGGGGTAGGTGAGAGAAGAGGGGTATGGGGCATCTTTGACTACAACCCTTAGCCATTTCTCCCATCATTTTCTTCCCTCTTCTTCCTCCTCCTACTGCTGCACCTGCACCTCATTCCCTCCCCTCTTCAAAGCCCAAAAACACCTCTAAAACTACACCAAAATCCAATGTCCGTTTCATTAAAAATGTGCACGAGTCCGAGACCTTCAAGATGGATCAAGAAAGCGTGGATTTTGACCACTAGGGGCAACTCAAGAAAATTCTTGAGTTGCCAAGTGAGGTAAATTCTGGACCTTTAGCTTAATTCTTGTATTACTTATACCCCAATGTTGTTATAGAATCGATATTGTGTGATATTATGGACATGATGAAAACCTAGTTAGGGTTGTGGTGAATTATGGGTTGTAATACGAAATTGAGGTCAGTAGAGGATACACCAACACCCTAGTGTATGAATTGAGACCCTAACTTGAAGTTTAAACCCATAATACGGATTTTAGAAACCGATATCGGGGAAATTATGGAATCCGTGAAGGTTAATTGGAATCTGCTATCATACGAGGTATCCTAAAATAAAATTGAGTGGACAGTGGTATGTGCAGGCACCCAGGAAGCTAACCCCAAGACCCCAGCGGCCACTTCTTCTTCCCGGCCGCCAATTTCTCCCCATTGGCCGCCAATTGCGGCCTGGGTCCCACCATTTTGGGTCGTGTTGGTTCTGTAGCTCCTACATGCTTACTTTAGGCCCTTGGTATATTTAGAATTGTATAAATTGACCTCTGGCAAAATCTGGGACATATTTCATGAGTTGCTGTTTTGGATCTTAGTTTTCGTATTCCGTATTTTCATTTCTGCATTGGTGTATTGTGTTTTGCCTCGACTATTTGTCGATTTGTGCGTGTCATCCTTGCGCAGGGGCCATGCTAATCTTCTCTGTATCGTTCCAATTTAATCGGATGTCAGCAAAAGAGCTAGTACACCAACTATGGGGAAATTAGTGTCAAACAAATCACAAAAATTTAAAAATGTCATAATTCACTAATTTACCCTATTTTAGAATTTTCCATAATTTTTCTCAAATTTTTCCTATTTATTTGCATTTAATTTTAGATTTTATATTACGACGAAAGTTCGGGTCTAATACCCCCTCGACCAAGTCTAAGTTCCGTAAGGTCAAGCCTAAGTTCCGTATATATATAACTCCCTAGGCTCCGCATAGTCAAACTTAGACTCGAACCAAGGTCAACCTAGCGCTCTGATACCAACTTTGTCACGACCCGAAAGAGCACGTGACTGGCCCTTGAACCATATGAAGTCTATAGGACTCCATCTGATCCAAGTAAGCCAAAAGCCCAGAAATCTAAAACCATTTTTAAGAATAAGTAAAGAACTGGTTTAAAGAAGTGAAGAAAACATGTTTGAAATCAAGGTTTTTAAATAACTAAGCCGAATATGCATTTTAAAAACAGTACAGTCTTTTCTAAAAATTTCGGCAGAGTTTCTTTTGTAAAACTGGCCCCGAATGGGGTACAATAAGGATAACAATATATATGCAATGATAAAGGCATCCCCAAGCGGGAGCTTGCTCTTCGTCAAATGACGGTCGCAACCACATATGCAACAATGATATGATATACAACGCCAAGTGGCGAGGATCAAATCCAAAAGAAAGCTCAAAAGCAATAAGAAAACCGCAATATTACTAAGCGCGACTCTAAGGTCGAATAATACATCACTAGTCTAGGTCTGAAACAATATACAAGTTTTGGTTGATGGAAATTCTAGATACAATGAAATAAATAAATACAATGGTGGTTCTTGATGCGAAAGAATCCACCTACCAAAAGCAAATCACCCGCAAGAAGATAGTGTGCCAGAAATGCCGCAATGAAACCTGTACGGCAGAACCTGCAAGAACTGTGGCACAACGGGGGTGAGTTGCCAACTCGTGAATAGAAACATCTACAAGCAGAAACCGAAAGCAAGACATAAACCTAAGTCAACGATCAGTAATATAATCCACAAGAGTACATCTGAGTGTAATAAGGTGGCAAGGTAACATCTAATCATGTATGTGGTGCCAAGTACTCAAGTAATAACATGTCATCAGTATAAGGTATGTCAGCATGAAGTATCAATGATATCAATACACATATATTAGCGTCCCATACCACTAATATTGGTATAAGGGTATATATAACAGCGCCCTCATGCCCTGTTATATATATACAATGAAGTACGATCAGTGTAAATCCAGTCTGTATATGATCCATGTCTGTATATGATCTATGTCGGTATATACGTGGAACCCGTCCACCCGTCACTAATGACAATAAACGTGGAACCCGTCCACCCGTCAACCAATGACAATAAGCATCATGTATGCAATATGAGGATATAAAAAAAATCATGGAAAAACATCATGAAACCCGTGCCTAGCATCGACACGTAAATCCTCGTCCATATGGGGCTCCGTCTGCGGTATCGGCCCTCGGCCCCCGGCAGTACGGGTCAACCCATGTCCATCTCTGGACTCCGTCTGCGGTATCGGCCCTCGGCCCCGGCAGTACGGGTCAGCCCAATCCATCTCTCAACTCCGGTCGGTATCCTCTAGATATCCGCCGAGCTCAAATACAATCACCGGTAGGTAGTAGTCCCTCCGCCGGGCTCACCGTCTACTACACAGCGAAACCGTTCTCGCCCCGGGGTACCATACCGGGTCCACCATGTACCCATAATCGACCTCAACCGCCTCCTCGATTCGGGTTTTCATACATCACTCTAGCACCGAGAAAACACATGGTGGACGCACCGAAATATCATATCAAGGGAACCGGGTTTTTAAATGATTACATATTTGCAATAACCACGGTTCCCAAATCCAGAAATCACATGTAATCCAAACCAGAATGCAAGTCAATGATCCGATATGATATGTGCGTCAAATATAAATGTCATGTCAAGTCACATGTAGATGAGCTACAATATGATGATCCGATGTGATATAAGCATCAAGTATGAGTAGCATGTCAAGTCACATATAGATGAGCTACAATATGATGATCAGATGTGATATAAGCATCAAGTATGAGTAGCATGTCAAGTCACATATAGATGAGCTACAATATGATGATCCGATGTGATATAAGCATCAAGTATGAGTAGCATGTCAAGTCACATATAGATGAGCTACAATATGATGATCCGATGTGATATAAGCGTCAAGTATGAGTAGCATGTCAAGTCACATATAGATGAGCTACAATATGATGATCCGATGTGATATAAGCGTCAAGTATGAGTAGCATGTCAAGTCACATATAGATGATCTACAATATGATGATCCGATGTGATATAAGCGTCAAGTATGAGTAGCATGTCAAGTCACATATAGATGAGCTACAATATGATGATAATGTGCATATGTCGAGGGAAACCGCTCCTTTAGACTAAATCAGTTCTTAAAGAATACCTTGCGGCCCTCAAATCTCTAATCAAGTCAGAATCATATATGTTTGTGTACCGGTATATGTGTACAATATGGCATGCGGAAATCATATCATGAATGCAGCAGTACTACAGTGTAGTGGCATGGCAATTATCGATGATGAAGTGTGTGAGCCGGCAAATAGTGTACGTGGAACATACGCATCATCGATAATGGTGCTGGTGTCCTAACAGCATGATATCAGTATAGCAATAACATATGCAGGAAATATGAATAGCATGAATATGCGGAAGTCAAATAATCAACACTACAGTGAATAAATTACATCAATATTTATAAGTCTTGCAGTGATGCCTTTTGAAATAAGACGAATCAGGGTTTTAGTAAAATAAGGGATGCGAAGTTTTTAAGAAAGGATACGCCTTTTAAGTATTCGCAGAATCCCTTTGTTTGTCTTTTAAGATACCCCTGATTCATAGTTTTTGAAATAGGTATGCCTCGGTCTAGTCTAACATCTACTATGCAAACTACAAATCTAAGTATCAAGTAAATCAGGAGGGGTATGGAAACCACCTAAATCTGAGTCGATATATATATAGATATAATAGTCGGTGATCCCGCCTCAATAGTATCGCGTACGATACATTATATCATATGACATCCTCAAGTCATGAGCGCGGATCTATCATCAATATCGGCTCGTACGGTAAATCATCGTACGGCATCCCCAAAAGCTGGGTAGGGGCCAACATCTCACAATCTCGTCACATAACAGGTATCACTATCATCAGATCATATAATCTGGGGTACTACTCTATGTCTAGTACAAATCGATACCATCAATAAGGTATGCATGCGGGGGTAAACACACATCCCAAGCCCGCAAGAATCACATGTCATATCCCACATATGAATCGTATCAAATCACCGATCTCACGGCACCAAGCCCACATCATCGACTCATCGACAAAGTCATCCCATATCATCAAACACAGTGCAGGTATAAGTAATATGTAAGGGTGTGTGTGTAGGTGTAATTCTATCCTAGGGTTCGCGACTATGAACTACACTAGTCACTTCTAACCCTACACTATCCATAATACACCTAACTATCACAATAAACTACATAATAATCTATCTACGGACTGCGGGGGTGCTATACGCCATCCACCCGACTCCCCCCTGTAGATATAATCTACTCACCTTGCATCATCATTTGCGGACATCACCATGCATTTGCTTGTCGTTCCGAAGTCCTCATAGGTACCTACACATCAACATATCGTATATGCGCATTAAAACCAAATCCAAGCTAAAACGGCGCATGAAATCCAAAACGATACGATAAGGGGCCTATAGGTGAGAACCTATAGCACGCCTTCAAAACCATCAATAAATCCTCTATATCGTCGTATAAACGACAAATAGTCGAGGCAAAACACAATACACCAATGCAGAAATGAAAATACGGAATACGAAAACTAAGATCCAAAACAGCAACTCATAAAATATGTCCCAGATTTTGCCAGAGGTCAATTTATACAATTCTAAATATACCAAGGGCCTAAAGTAAGCATGTAGGAGCTACAGAACCAACACGACCCAAAATGGTGGGACCCAGGCCGCAATTGGCGGCCAATGGGGAGAAATTGGCGGCCGGGAAGAAGAAGTGGGAGCTGGGGTCTTGGGGTTAGCTTCCTGGGTGCCTGCACATACCACTGTCCACTCAATTTTATTTTAGGATACCTCGTATGATAGCAGATTCCAATTAACCTTCACGGATTCCATAATTTCCCCGATATCGGTTTCTAAAATCCATATTATGGGTTTAAACTTCAAGTTAGGGTCTCAATTCATACACTAGGGTGTTGGTGTATCCTCTACTGACCTCAATTTCGTATTACAACCCATAATTCACCACAACCCTAACTAGGTTTTCATCATGTCCATAATATCACACAATATCGATTCTATAACAACATTGGGGTATAAGTAATGCAAGAATTAAGCTAAAGGTCCAGAATTTACCTCACTTGGCAACTCAAGAATTTTCTTGAGTTGCCTCTAGTGGTCAAAATCCACGCTTTCTTGATCCATCTTGAAGGTCTCGGGCTCGTGCACATTTTTAATGAAACGGACATTGGATTTTGGTGTAGTTTTAGAGGTGTTTTTAGGCTTTGAAGAGGGGAGGGAATGAGGTGCAGGTGCAGCAGTAGGAGGAGGAAGAAGAGGGAAGAAATTGATGGGAGAAATGGCTAAGGGTTGTAGTCAAAGATGCCCCATACCCCTCTTCTCTCACCTACCCCATTCTTTATTCTTTTTCTTTTTCATTTTCCTCTTCTTTTAATCCCTAATTCAAACCTTCTCACCTCAATAGTAAACCCAATGATAAATCATGGCAAGAAAATGCACAAGTGTAGAAAAAGTGATATGTGCAAGTTTTGCACAAAATTGCCAAAAACCCGATTAGCGATTTTAATCGCGATTAGCACTAAATTAGTGTCAAACAAATCACAAAAACTTAAAAATGTCATAATTCACTAATTTACCCTATTTTAGAATTTTCCATAATTTTTCTCAAATTTTTCCTATTTATTTGCATTTAATTTTAGATTTAATATTAAAATAATCAATAAAATAATATTAAATTATAAAAATTCCCAAAATTAATATTTTATATTTTTTTGAAAATGTTACACTGCTAGTATAAACCGTCCGGACTCCAAACGTGCACAAGTGCGCGGATGAGAACGAACCCTGCCGCAAAACCATGCGACCTCTACTCAGTTTTGCCCAGAGGCGAATAGCCCTCCGTGTGGGACTCTAAAGACTCGACACTACGCTGGCAGTGGGTTTAACCACAGACCGCAAGCAGCACTAGCTGTGCGTAACGGTCCCCAGGTAGATGCCGACAAGAAGACTGACGAGGTAAAACCCATCTGAACTCTTACTGAGTCTGATTGTGACAGTCTCCGTACAGTCCGGTCTGTTCGTCTGATACATCGCATGTCGGGCCTAGGGGGCGGTAAACGTTAGTCCCCAAATAGCGGTACAAGTCATGTCGGAGTGAAGCCCAAAACACCCTGAGATAACACTGGAAGCCTACCAGTATATCTCGCTTGCCCTGGCCAGGGACTACTCGTGTAATGGCTCTCCTAGACACATCGCGATGTCAACCCCCAATACCGGGAGAGACGAATCCTGTCTAACCGGCACTTCCTCCAAGTGCTTCGGGACTGCACCCAACTACCACCGGTTTGCACGACTCATTTGAGCCGTGGTAGGGTAGTAGTCAAAATACAGTGGGAACACACTCGAGGCGAAGTGCCAGTGTCAAGTCAGCGGACTAAGCTGTTCTCATGTCACCTGGGAACTGATAACTGACGATAGGTATAAAAACCAACTAGTCAGTTCCCGACGAGTCCTGTCCAGTGTACTCGTAACCTAACGTGCACCCGCATACTATCTTAAGTACGACATACTGACGGCTGTGGGACAGACCGTCTCCCACACTGGGATGAGAAGCGCATGCGCTAGTCTACTCCGGAGTATCGATGCCCTGTCTCGATAGTCCTGCGACTAGGGACCTACATAAGGATGTGCTTATAGATTACCCAGCCCCCACTACTGTGACTGCCATCACAACGCTGGTAATCAAGCAAAGATCCTAAGGGCTCCACTAATGCGTATAGGTGATATCGCAAAATAAACACATGTACACATTGAAGTAGAAACAAACCAAGTAGCATACTACCATTTTGAGCAAGATTGTATATACAAGGTGAATATCCCAAGCTTCCATTAAGTAATATACAAACCAGTATGATACAGTAATGGCCTCTAGGGCATATACACTAACAATCTCCCACTTGCACTAAGGCCATGTACTGGCGTATCGAAGACCTATCATCTCGATCAGCCGCTCGAACTGAGTCTGGGGCAGGGCCTTGGTGAATGGATCTGCAGTGTTTTCTTCTGAAGCATCTCCGAACCTCGATCTCCTTGCGATCCACGATCTCTCTGATCAGGTGATACCGCCTCAAGATGTGTCTGGATCTCTGATGGGACCTGGGTTCCTTTGCTAAAGCTATAGCCCCGTTGTTGTCGCAATACAGAGGTATTGGATCAACAATGGACGGAACCACCTGAAGTTCTTTCAAGAATTTCCTCATCCAGACTGCTTCTTTTGCGGCATCAGATGCAGCGATATATTCCGCTTCCATCGTCGAGTCTGCAACGGTTTCCTGTTTGGAACTCTTCCAACACACCGCCCCTCCATTGAGGGTAAAGACAAAACCCGACATGGACTTGGAATCATCCTTGTCACTCTGGAAGCTAGAGTCAGCAAAGGCCTCGATCTGGAGGTCTTTTCCGCCATACACCAAGAACATCTCCTTAGTCCTTCTCAGGTACTTGAGAATGTTCTTTACCGCTATCCAGTGCTTCTCCCCAGGGTTTGACTGATACCGGCTTACCACACTCAGTGCATAAGCTACATCCGGTCTGGTACACAACATCGCATACATTATAGAGCCTACCGCAGAAGCGTAGGGTATAATAGACATGCGATCCCTCTCCAAATCAGTCTTGGGAAACATCTCTTTAGAGAGGGTGATCCCGTGACAAGCCGGTAGGTTACCGCGCTAGGAATCTTCCATACTGAATCTTTTCAGTACGGTGTCGATGTACCTGGACTGTGAAAGTCCTAATATCCTATTGGATCTATCACGATGGATCCGGATCCCCAGGATGTATGAGGCATCACCCAGGTCTTTCATGGAGAACCTTTGTGACAAGAATCCCTTGACAGATTGTAGCATAGGAATGTCATTTCCTATTAAGAGAATGTCATCCACGTATAAAACGAGGAATACTACAGTTCTCGCTACAAATCTACAATAGATGCATGGTTCATCTGGATTTTTGATAAAGCCAAATTCCTTGACCGTCTCATCAAAACAGATGTTCCAACTCCGCGATGCCTGCTTTAGTCCATAGATGGACTTAAGCAACTTGCACACCTTTCCGCTGCTCCCACTCTGAATGAAACCCTCTGGCTGATCCATATAGACACACTCCTCTAAATTTCCATTTAGAAAAGCGGTTTTTACGTCCATCTGCCAAATCTCATAATTGTGGAAGGCAGCAATGGCAAGAAGGATCCGAATGGATTTCAACATAGCCACTGGAGAAAAGGTTTCGTCATAGTCCAAACCAAGTCTTTGACGGAAACCCTTTGCTACAAGTCTAGCTTTATAGGTCTCAACCTGTCCATCTACACCAATCTTCCTTTTGAAGATCCACTTGCATCCTACGGGTTTTACCCCGTCTGGAGCAATGTCCAACGTCCATACTTTGTTGGTGTACATGGACTCCATTTCGGTCCGCATTGTATCCAGCCATTTTACCGAGTCAACGCTCTGAACGGCCTGCTGGAAGCTAGTAGGCTCATCATAATCTATGATGCAATCCTCTCTATCCCCGTCTATGAGAAAACCGTAGTATCTCTCGGGCGGATGAGACTGCCTACTACTCCTGCGGAGCGGCGTAGGAATGTCCTGTTCTTTTGAACCTTCTGGTTCCACTAAACTTTCAGTAATAGTCCGTGGTTCTGGAATTTCTTCCAGTTCTACTGTGCTCCCACTAATTTCCTTTTCTAAGTACTGGTATTCTAGAAAATGCATGACGAGAAACAAGAACTTTTTGTTCCTTATCGCAGTAGAAGAAATATCCCTTGGAGTTCTTTGGATATCCCACAAACTTGCACTGTACTGAGCGTGCCTCGAGCTTGTCCGCATGCTGCTTTTTGACAAAAGCTGGACATCCCCATGCTTTAATGTGATTAAGATGTGGCCTCTTCCCACACCACATCTCATATGGTGTGGTAGGCACAGTCTTAGTGGGAACTCTGTTCAAAAGGTATGCAGCTGATTCTAGCGCATACCCCCAGAATGATCGCGGTAACTCAGCATTACTCATCATGGACCGTACCATATCCAATAGGGTGCGGTTCCGTCTCTCCGATACACCGTTATGTTGCGGAGTGTATGGAGGAGTAAGCTGAGAGAGAATTCCATTCTCTTTTAAGTAATTCAGGAACTCGGCACTTAAGTATTCTCCACCTCGATCCGATCTTAGAATCTTGATACTTTTGCCGGTTTGTTTTTGTACTTCATTCTTATATTCCTGGAACTTTTCAAAAGTTTCGGACTTATGTTTCATTAAGAAGACATAACTGTATCTTGAAAAGTCATCCGTAAAAGTAATGAAGTAAGAATAACCGCTTCGCGCATGTGTAGACATTGGACCGCACACGTCGCTGTGTACGAGTCCCAAGAGCTCGCTTGCTCTTACTCCGTGTCCAGTGAACGGAGTCTTTGTCATCTTTCCTTTGAGACAGGATTGACAAGTGGCATACGATTGATATTCGAACGGATCCAAATATCCTTCTGTATGTAACTTAGTCAACCTTCTCTCATTGATGTGACCCAGTCTACAATGCCATAAGAAAGTCTGATTGATATGTGGAGACTTTCTTTTGAGTGTATTCTGGACATTGAAAATCTGTGGTTGGTTTAATACGTATATACCATTGCTCAGTGTACCTGACCCAATCAGAACTTGATTAAGGTGAATGTTTACAACATTACTTACAAACGCAAATTCATAACCTTCTTTAGAAACTAAAGATACAGAAATGATATTACAAGTTGCGTTGGGTACAAAAAAGCAATTACGCAAAACCAAAATATGTCCATCTGACATTCCCAGGTGATAGTCCCCCACGGCTTTAGCATCCATGCTAGCTCCGTTTGCAACTCTGAGGGTCATGTCACCTGCCTTCAAAACCCTACGATTTCTCAATGCCTGCAAAGAATTACAGATATGAGATCCTGATCCGGTATCCAATACCCAGGAAGTAGAGTTTATCGAAAGACAGTTTTCAATAACATACACATCTGAAGCTGAAGCCGCAACCTGCTTCAGTTCCTGTGTCCTGGCTTTCCAAGCCCAGCAATCCTTCTTCCAGTGTCCACTCTTATGACAATAGAAGCATTCCTCTTTACCCACCAGTTTCCCCGCTAACTTTGTTGCTTTTTCTTTTCCCTTCTTTTCCACTTTACTAACACCGCCCCTTGGTTTGGCGGGGGCTTTCTTCTTCTTTCCCTTGGCTCTCTCCTTGGACCTAGAAGAAGAAGATCCTCCTACAAACAAAGTGGGTGTTTCCCTACCTTTCTGTAGGGTGCCCTCTGCGCTCCTCAGCATGTTGAGGAGTTCTGAAAGTTCAACTTCCTTTTCTTGCAAGTTGAAATTCAGTATGAACTGGGCGTAAGTGGAAGGAAGGGACTGGAGAACTAAGTCCGTATAGAGCTCACTCTCCAACGTGGTCCCAAGTTCTGCGAGCTCCTCAATGTAGTCAATCATCTTAAGCATGTGTTCCGCTACCGATGATCCGACGACCAATCTTGCCGAAAACAACTTCTTCGACACTTCGTATCTTGCGATACGGGACTGCTCTCCATACAGTTCTTTTGTATGGAGAAATATGGATTCTAGGTCCATATTCTCGTGCCTCCTCTGATGTTCGTTGTCCATAGAGGCAAGCACGACGCACTTAGCCTTCGCGCAATCAATCTCCCAAGTCTTACGGATTTCCTTATCCGCGACGCTGGAGGTGGGACCTGGGACGGGGGGAGCTTTGGTGGTAAGAAGATACCCCAGCTTGTCATAAGTGATTGCCATTTTGATATTCCTGAGCCAATCTTTGTAGTTTGGCCCTGTCAGTATGTTTTTATCTAGCAGTAACTTAAGTCCAGTCATGTCGATTTGGTCGCTGCAATTAGGAGAGAGAGAAGAAACACTCAGCACGATGCTCTTGCAAGTTTAGAATGGTTTTTAATTTGTCTAAACAGGATGGCTCCCACTGTCTCTCGAATCCCTCCTCAAACAATAAAGGAAGAATTAGCCGGGATCAATCCCACCGCACAATACTTGCTTAACCGTTCAGCCAGGCCATTGTCGGTACTTCGAGGGAGGTTTTCCAACGCTTTCGTGAAGTTCCTTAATTTAAGAACCTTTTTTCCCTGGGGGCGTAGCCCCGCTAACACCTTTCTGGACACCTACTAGGTTTATAGCATTGATCGTTTAGTGAGAAATTTCCCGAGGAGTAGCATATACTCACAGTAGGATCGGGATCCAAATATCATCGCGTGACGAAAATGAAGAAATCCTACCATAATTGTCACACTCCAAATGGTATGCAAATCTAGCAAGTTTCAGTACTTATGAAACTCCCGATGTGGATTTTTGCCCCATGCTCTTATGACCTTGACTTTGGCCAAAATATCATAAGTCACATGTCAAGTTCTACCCGTCACTATCCAGGTTAATTTGGATCCATCCGTACCTACCCTTGACTTTGGCCAAAATGGCAGTACGACTGTCCCAAATCAACGCATCTATCTATGCTACACATGAATACCCAATAGCTACCAATCACTATGCCTTGACTTTGGCCAAAATACATAGCTTGAATACTATTGACTATTTATGTGAAACGACGGAGGGCTACGAATGGTTTTGGTAAAACCGTGAACGTAGTGAACTTGATATAATCGATGGAACGAGATAGCTTTTAGAAGGAGTGGCTCAAGCTCCGCATTTAAAAGTTAGTTTTGAAAAGAACCGAGTGGTTTTTCGAAAGTGTTCCAACGACTTTAGCTTGGTTTATTATCTTGCATTAGTTCTTTTAATGCGTGATATTCTTGCATTAGTTCTTTTAATGCGTCCCATCATTTAATCCTACCATTGCAGAAAAAAACCAAAATATGACGTACGCTTATGCCATATGCATTCGCCACGGGGCCCCGTCATCACCCGTTAGGTTACTTAACTAACGACAGAGCGGGGGCTGGGCTAGCGCGGCTGTAAAACATAAGCAACGCCTAAATATAAAGCAATGATAGACATTACAGATCACAGATGAATACATTGGATATACTAGGAATCCGCAATCCTTTCGAGCCTGCAACGAAAAGCGGATTACACGGTCGCGGTGAATAGCCAAATACCCCACCCAAGACCCCTACGGGTGCGGCAAACTACCCGCCAAGTATCCGAAGTGGAGCAACCTCCCTCAACGCCGTGAGTAGGCCACTCGGCACTTCGAGATACCCGGTAGTTTGTGCACCCCTCCATGGGTCTATCCTAGGAGCAAAAATAGTAAAAAGAATTATACAATGACGGCTACAACCCCGACCCGGTTGTGCGGCCATACAAATAATAATATTACATCAATTTACATTTTACATGAATGAAAGAAAAGAAAACACTCATCTCACATCCACCCCGGCTATTCACCGGCGACAGTCCAACGCATTCATATACACAAACCATCATCAAACACAGATCACAGAGATGTATAACCCCGACTAATCGTCATATAGCGATTAGCCGACGTTCAATACATACAAACATCACAGATATAACCAATATAGACAAAGTGTAGCGAAGTTCGATAAAAATACGGATTTATAGGACCCCAAAAGTAAATTTCTTTTCTGGAAAACCTGGGCACAAATAAACCATCTGAAAAATCCCAAAACCCTACCAGAAGAACACTGCACAAAACCCAATCACATGATGAGCCCAAACGGCGGCGGTTCCGCGGCAAAACCCTACCTATTGCCGCGGAACCGCGGCGCTTTGGAGGAATCATGGGATCGTTTTTGGTGGGTGTTCTCACAAAACCCTGAGCCTATTTTAGGAGTAAAACTTTTTAATTTTAGAGCACAAAAAATTTCAACAGAAACTTAGGGTTTTTGTTTTTCCGGTTTTTGTGATTTTTCCGTTTCGAACTTCCATACACTTCGCTACCAAGCTAGTTTAAGTTTAGTTAGGCTCTGATACCACTGTAAGTCCACGTTGCCATCCCCGGTTCTTGCGGGGAGGCGGAAACGGTATAACAATCAAATTTTGTCGCAAGGAGCAACATGGACTAAACAAGGTCGGGATCGTTACTAAACTAAACTAGCAAACATGCAAAGGAGAGTTAACTACTCGGCAAAGTGGTTATACCTAACTTGAACTCCTTCTTCTTGAAACCTTGTAGAGGTTGATGGTTCTTTCCTCGTAGCCTTCTTCCGTCAAAGATGGATCCACCTGAGGGTTCAACCTTCGGGCTCTTTCTCGAACTTAGAGTGAACTAGGATCTCCGGCTTGCTAAACCTTGAACCCTAGAGAGAGTAGAGTGTATCTTTGGGGTATTTTTCTTTCAAGGAGAGGGATTCTCAACACATGAGAAGGATTCTCCTTGAGCTTGAGGAAGAAGAAGATGAAGTGAGGAGAGAGAATCAATATGATAGAAATGAGCTATCTTTTTCTTTTTGCAACCATAACAAAAGAAAAAGAATTATCTAATTAATAATAATAATTCAAATGAAATAGTTGATGGTTGGTTTTGGAATGACCACTATCATCACTTCATTAAATGAATGTAAGCTAGAATCAAGGAGTATCCTTGCAAAGTAATGATGATGGTCAAATATTCAACCATGGTCAACAAGTCAACCATGGTCAACAAGTCAACAAAACCAACCATGACACAATTTCATTTAATTACTATTATTAATTGATATTTCATAAATCCATTAGGGTTTGGAAAAAGACGACTGTCAACTGTGCATACGCACCCGTTCTGAAACCCTAATGAAAGTCCTCTTCCTCCGCCTCAAACAACTGTGCATACACACCTGCATTCTCGTTCCGAGGAACATGAATACTGAGAGATAAAAGCAACCCCAAAACATATACCAGTATCTGGCTCAAACCAGAGCCTGCTAGTATAAACCGTCCGGACTCCAAACGTGCACAAGTGCGCGGATGAGAACGAACCCTGCCGCAAAACCATGCGACCTCTACTCAGTTTTGCCCAGAGGCGAATAGCCCTCCGTGTGGGACTCTAAAGACTCGACACTACGCTGGCAGTGGGTTTAACCACAGACCGCAAGCGGCACTAGCTGTGCGTAACGGTCCCCAGGTAGATGCCGACAAGAAGACTGACGAGGTAAAACCATCTGAACTCCTACTGAGTCTGATTGTGACAGTCTCCGTACAGTCCGGTCTGTTCGTCTGATACATCGCATGTCGGGCCTAGGGGCGGTAAACGTCAGTCCCCAAATAGCGGTACAAGTCGTGTCGGAGTGAAGCCCAAAACACCCTGAGATTAGAAGCCTACCAGTATATCTCGCTTGCCCTGGCCAGGGACTACTCGTGTAATGGCTCTCCTAGACACAGCGCGATGTCAACCCCCAATACCGGGAGAGACGAATCCTGTCTAACCGGCACTGCCTCCAAGTGCTTCGGGACTGCACCCAACTACCACCGGTTTGCACGACTCCTTTGAGCCGTGGTAGGGTAGTAGTCAAAATACAGTGGGAACACACTCGAGGCGAAGTGCCAGTGTCAAGTCAGCGGACTAAGCTGTACTCATGTCACCTGGGAACTGATAACTGACGATAGGTATAAAAACCAACCAGTCAGTTCCCGACGAGTCTTGTCCAGTGTACTCGTAACCTAACGAGCACCCGCATACTATCTCAAGTACGACGTACTGACGGCTGTGGGACAGACCGTCTCCCACACTGGGATGAGAAGCGCATGCGCTAGTCTACTCCGGAGTATCGATGCCCTGTCTCGATAGTCCTGCGACTAGGGACCTACATAAGGATGTGCTTATAGATTACCCAGCCCCCACTACTGTGACTGCCATCACAACGCTGGTAATCAAGCAAAGATCCTAAGGGCTCCACTAATGCGTATAGGTGATATCGCAAAATAAACACATGTACACATTGAAGTAGAAACAAACCAAGTAGCATACTACCATTTTGAGCAAGATTGTATATACAAGGTGAATATCCCAAGCTTCCATTAAGTAATATATAAACCAGTATGATACAGTAATGGCCTCTAAGGCATATACACTAACACTTAGAACGTTGTTAAACTACGGAAAAATCCAACACTTGGAAATTTCCCGACAGGGGAAAATTGGGTATTTATATCCGGTCGAACTTTTTAACATATTCTAAAATTTATCCGGAAAGCCACATAGACAAAATCTGATACTCCGATCGAAACACCGAATCCCCAAAACAATCCCAGAAAATTCAACTCTTGAATAAATATTAAAAATTCCCATAAAACTCAGCACCAGAAAAAAGGAATTACTATGCAAAAATTATTGCGCATTGTGAATAGTAGGCGGCGGAACCGCGGCAGAAGCCATGCTTCTGCCGCGTTTCCGCGGCGGTTTAGACGTATAATGAGCTCGTTTTGCACCATAAATCTTATATCTTCATGCTGATATTTTAAAGAATTTTTAATATGGAAAAATCCCATTTTTTAGAAAAAGTCCAGAGAGCAATATTTGAGTTGGGGTTTCGGGTCGATCGGACTTCAAACTCCGTCTAGACTTCGCCTAAGGCTCTAGCTAGGCTCTGATACCACTGTAGGGTTCCTAGGCACACTATAGAGGTCTCACAAGGCATCAACCATGCCAATTTCAAATTTTATGGGTGCCGAGAAACCCTAATACGGATCGTTAACTAGAAATTTAGGCGATAAACGGAACTAGTTAACATCTTAACTAAAGGAGAGAGGCTACAACCTTTGTAGATCCGGTTCTCCACTTCCTTAGCTCCACGTAGGCGTCCTCTCGCTGTCCATCTCGAATCCCGAACTCAAACGTCGGCTTCATCGGAGAATTGGGCGGACTAGGTCGTCGGCTTCGTGCCGAAGATGATCTACGTCGAGGTTTCACAAGTTCAAGTTCCGACTTCACCAAGTTGTGAAACTTGTGAAGAAAACACCCAAAACAACTTGGCAAGAGGTAGAGGGTGAAGAAATAGGAGGTGGGTTCACTTTAGAATTGGATTTCTCACACTTTTGCTCAAGATGCCATTGTTGAAGACAAGGTTTTTCTTGAAGAAGAAGAAGGAGAGCAAGAAAGAATATGATAAGTTTCTTATTTAAAAGGAAACAAATATCAATACTTATCATATCCTAACCATAGACAAGTGTAGAGAGTAAACTAGGGTTAATAGGAATGGTTAGGGTTAAGGATAAGATAAGAATGGTGGACTTTTCAAAGCTTCAAGAAGCTTCAACATATACAAACAAAATAAGCCACCATTCTCATTTATTTTCCAAAATGAATAAATAAATAAACAAGCAAATAAACAAAACCCTAACCATTCATATAACCATGGTTTAATCTTTACACAAACCCAAGTGAGCAAGTATCATCAAACATGATACATACAAGTGCACAAAAATATATCACATATACAATGTGCATCAAGTGAGAAAATCCTTTTAAAGTGAACCAATACTAGTTAATGCAAAGTAATACATCAAAATATAATTATACATTAAATCATTAAATCAACATTTGATTCAATGATCCGGTCATGTTGCACATAACCGACTAGTATCGAATGTATCGATTTATCGAATCAATGATTCGATAACTAGGTCATATCGCATACAACCAATCGAAACATTCATCGCGAGAATAAAATGCGGTATCACATACACGCATTACTCTCGGTCCCGCACATATCTCATATGCGCTCCTATTTCGTTTCGCTTGAGCTAGGAAACCTCTGTGTAGGACTCTAAAGACTCGTCAATACGCCGGTAGCAGATGATGATCATATCAAGCACCCACAAGCCGCAAGCGGTCTGCTAAACGTAACGGCCATCCGGGTATTGAGCGATCAGAAGATCGACGAGCTAGCCCGCTCACACTCCTGTGAATCCAACCAGTAACACTTACCGTACAGTCTGGTCTGTTCGTCTGATATGTCGCATATCAAGTCTAGGGGTGGTAAACGTCAGACCCCAATAACCGATAAGTCGTGCCGATGTGAGGCTCATAACGGGTCGAGAAACTACTGGTAACACTTACCAGCAAATCTCTGATCAGCTCTGGCCAGGGACTTCCCTGTTACGGCCAATCGAGCACAGCGCAACATCAACCCCCAATACCGGGAGAGACGAAACCCCTCCTATCGCTCATTGCCTCCATGTGACTCGGGACTATACCTAAAGACCACCGTTTTGCATGCCCTCATGGACGTGGTAAGGTGGAGATCAAAGCACAGTGGGAATCACACAAGACTCTATGACGATCTCGGGTCTACAGACTAACCTGTACAAGTGTCACCTGAGAACTGCCATCTGACGTGAGGTATAATACCATCTGGGAGTTCTCGGCGAGTCCGTCCAGTGTACCCAGTCTCCACTGAGCACCCGTATACCATCTTTGATGTCAAACACCAATGGATATGGGATCATCCATCGCCCATCTCATGGGTCGAGAAGCGTATATGCTAGTCTACACTGGCATATCGATGCCCTGTCTCGATATACCCACGACTAGGGACCTTGAAGGATGTACTTATGGACTACCATGTCCCCACTAGTATGATCTGCATCATAGTCCAGGTAGTCAAGTACACATCCTAAGGGCTTTATCAACATGTAACTATAAGACAGTTTAAAGAGACAAGTGTACATGTTAAGATAAAGAGTAACCAGATAGCATACTATCATATTGAGCAAGAAAGTCATCTCTATATATGTCCAAGCATCCAATATAATATACATCATCTGTACAATACTGGCCTCTAGGGCATACATACAACTAACACGTATGATATTCGGACAGATTGTACTAGTGGGCTTTGGTTTAAACCAGATCCTAGTATTAGATTATTGGATTTGATACAGTCTCAGTATATCCATGTTTTTAGTAAATACGGATGGGTGGGGCGTTCTTGTAATTTGTCGGGAAGCTTCTAGAAGGAGATGACTCATTTGTGTTTTAATCTTTATGATTTAAACTATATAAGGTGGAGGAGATGAGGTGTTATTATCATTAATTGCACCATGACTCATGAGATAATTCATCTCAAGAATTAAATGAAGCATGGATGATATTTGTGCAAGATATTTATGCATGATATTTTAAATGGTTCATGATAATTCAAAGTGAGTAAGGTTCAATTCATTATCACAAAATACTTCTCTCTCCTCAAGCTCTCTCTTCTTCAACCTAACCCTAATCCTCTCATGAGTTGAGAACCCTAGGGTTAGCAAGACTAATCAATACTTAATCCATCTCTATATCCTCCAGTTCACTTAGATTAACACTCTAAGTCACTTAGTTACCTCAAGTTAGAGGTTAAAGCTTCTAGTAGGAACTCTCGGGTGGATCTTCTTTGATTTGAGGAGGCCGACGAGGAGGAGAACAACAAGAACAAGAAGGACTAGTATCTTGAGGTATAATCATCTATCATAATAGTTAACAACTCCTATGTGTTTGTTAGTTATGGTTTAGCAAAGATCCTTATGCTTAGTCGATGTTTCCTTGAACGAAAATGATCGTTTTTACCTATTCCGCCTCCCCGCATCTCGTGGGGGTGTGTAACGTCGACTTACAGTGGTATCAGAGCCTACTAAACCACAGCTAACACTTTAAACAACAAGTTAAACTACGAAACCGAAACGAACCGAAAACATCGATGCCTAGATTCAAGTTTCTGTCATTTTTTAATTGGGCTCTGAAATTTTTTTAAACAAGTACAGAGTGTTATTTGAATAGTAAAAAGAACACAGAACAAAAACGGGACATTTTCTCGAAAACTGGGTCGGCCACATTGGGCATTTTTCCGGCGAGCTCGGCCTAAGATTGAGGGAAATGCTTCATTTTTGGCGTGTGGCTTTTTGACTTTAATCTAGGGCTTCAGGAGTTGTTTGTTTTTGCTAATTTTGATTTTACTGTAAACTCTTTACTGTGGAAAATACTGGGTGTTTCGAAGTCGTAGTTTTATATTGTTTGATGTTTCAAGTTATGTTTTATATGTTCGTAAACCTCTGCTAATTGCTAGTATGTCGGTTAGTTGGGGGTTGCACATTTCTGTAATGGTTACTTTGGTTTGTGAATATGAACTTGTTGGATTGTCGTGATGATTAGCTGGGGTGTGAGATGAGTTTTTATATTCTTTCATTCGATATAAATTGTAATATGATGTAATTTTTTTCTGCGGGGCACATCCGGGTTGAGGTTGTAGCCACCGTTGTATTATTTCTTTTACTGTTTATTGCTCTTAGAATAAACCCAAGGTGGGGTGCACAAACTACCAGGGACTTTGAAGTGCTTAGTGGCCTACTCACGTTGTTGAGTGAGACTGCTTCACTTCGGGTATTTGGCGGGTAGTTTGCCGTACCCGTAGGGGTCTAGGTTGGGGTTGGCTATTCATCACGACTGTGTAATCCATCTTTCATTGCAGGCTCAAAGGAAATGCGAATTTCTAGAATATCCAATATGTTCATCTGTGATCTGGAATGCCTATTATTGCGTCTGACGAATATACAATATCTATATATGATATCTAGTAGGCGTTGCTTATGTTTTGCAGCCGCGCTAGCCCAGCCCCGCTCTGTTGTTAGTTAAGTAACCTAACGGGTGAATGACGGGGCCCAGTGGCGAATGCGGATGGCATAAGCGGACGTTGTATTTTTGTTGTTTTCTGCAATGATAGGTTAATTGACGGGACGCATTATATTAATGCAAAGAAAATAAACCAAAGTTGAATGGTTGGAACAATTTAAAAGAAACCACTCGGTTAATTTAAAAAAAAACTGCAGATTTTTAATTGCGGAGCTTAAACCTCTCCTTTTAAAAGCTATCAGGTTCCTTTGATTATATCAAGTTCACTGCGTTCACGGTTTCGCCAAAACCATTCGTAGCCCTCCGTCATTTCAGTTGGATATTCAGTAGTATTCAAGTTATGTATTTTGACCAACGCCAAAGCATAGTGTTTGGTAGCTACTGGATATTCATCTGTTGCATAGATAGATGCGTTGGTTTGGGACAGTCGTACTGCCATTTTGGCCAACGTCAAGGGTATGTACGGGTGGGTTCAAATTAACAGGGATAATGTTGGGTAGAACTTGACATGTGACTTATGATATTTTGGCCAACGTTAAGATGTAACATTTCAAAAAAATAAAATATTATTTTTAGGAATTTTTTTAATTAAATAATAAAATTTTGAATATTTTAATAAGGCAGTATAATTAAAAACCGATAAATTGGGAAATTTTTTTGAAAATTTTGGAAATTACTAATAGAGGGTGTTTCATGTGAATTATGCAAATTTTAAGTTTTTATGATTTATTTGACACTATTTTAGTGCTAATCGCGATTAAAAATCACTAATCGCAGATTAAGCGTGTTTTGTGCATATAGTATGCACAAAGACTTTTTCACACTTGTGCATTTTTCTACCATGGTTTCATTTGGGTTTCCTATTCAATTCCAATAGAATGAGAAGTGAGAAGAAAAGAAAAGAAAAAGGAATAAGAATAAAGAATGGGGTATGGATGAGAGAGAGAAAGGTGAGGGGTTAACATTGACTTTGGGCATTCCTCCATCATTCCTTCACCTTCATCATCTCTCCCCTCAACTCCCTTGCTGCTGCTGCTGCTTCCTTCATGTTCCCCTCCGAAAGACGGCTCGTAGACTGGACGTCTAGGCCTGTGATTCGGGGCAGATGCTATTTGGTTTTATCCGTCCACCTCTCCGAAGATGCCAAGTTGATTTATGGCACCGTGTATCGGAGGTTTAGACGGATGCGGCCGATGTAGCAGACTTCATCAGATTCCCCCTCGCTTGAGGGTTTTTTATTGTGGGGACGCTCTTTCCTGCAGGAGCAAGCCCATGCAGTTAATTACGCTACCGCTTCACGGTAACAACTTTCTCCTTCTCCAGATGGTCACTTCGTGTCGTGGGTGTTTGTTCTGTTTGTGGTTGCCCGTGGATTGTATACGGGGACTAATTTATGTCGTCGCCCGTAGGATGTGGATTAGTCCAAATCTGTATTTTCTTAGATTTGGGTTTGGGGTTTTGGTTTAAGGATACGTTAGCCATATTTGAGGCTAAGATCAACTTAAACGTTTGTTAAGGATACGTTAGCCTAATCTCCAGACTAAGATCAACTTAACGGGATCGTTTAGATCCAACAAGAGAGCAATTGGCTATATTGTTTAGTTTAATGACATTGCTGTCGATTTCCAGTTTAAGGACATGGTGGTCCAACATTCCCATTTTAGGACGAATATTAGTTTAAGGACGTTTCGATCCAACATTCCCATTTGGCGACGAACATTAGTTTAAGGACATTTCGGTCCATGAGTTTAAGGACCCCATAGTCCGTATTCATGTGTGGTTGTCGGGACCCGTCACCTCTCTGACGACGTTGAAGGATTACAACGACAAATATCAGAAGAGTTCAGAGATGTACCCTTGAACCGGGTGTAAATTGATTTGGGAGAGCAGTTGTGCTCGGTTCAATTTAATTTAAGGACTTACGGCCAATGTTGGGCTAAGTACAGTTGAAAAATGTTCAACATTTTATTTGCATTTGGCCTATTAGGCCTTTGTTTGGGCTTTGCCCTCTTTTAAAATAATGCAAAGCATTTTTATTTTGGTCTGTTTACACTTCTTTCTTTTAATTGGGCTCTGCCCCTTTTAATAGTGCACAACACTTTTTGTTTGGTATGATAGACCTTTTTTATTGGGCTCTGCCCTTGATAATGCATTGCATTAAATGCTCTGACAGCGCCCCACGTGGCTTGTCAGGCGCTTTGCGCCAATTGAGGAGTGCAAGGCGCAAACTCATGTGATGGTGACACATGTCACGCTCTGGTGAGCGCAAGCGCAGTGCGCCATTGTGCTGCGCTAGTGCACTGTTGACACATGGCGCGCTCTGGTGAGTTGCGCCAATCCAAGAGCGCAATGCTCATTTTTGTAAAGCGCAAAGCGCAGTTTGTTCTGGGGCTGACACGTGGCGCTCTCTGGTGGATTGCGCCAACCCAAGAGCGCAACAGTGCAAATTTTACAAGTGTAGGGCACTGTTTAATCTCTTGATCAAATTTAGATCAAAGAAAACAAGTTTTTTCTTGTTTCAAGAGGTTTTACCTCAAGATTAAAGAACCAATGGTTCATCAAAAAGGCTGTGCCTTTATATAGATCAAAGATCTAATCTTTTTTGGTCTTTTTTCTTTTTATGTTGAAGATCTTGATCTTGTTCTTAGATCTTTGATCTTTTTAGAAGAAGTTCTTCTTTTTTGTTTAATTCTTAGAATTAAATTCTTTAAATGAAGAAGATGATCTTCTTTTTTTTTTTAAAGGTTTACTTTCTTTTCTTTTTTAAAGGTTTACCTTCTTTTCTTTTTGAGTTCTTTCTCAAAGTTTTCAGAGAAATTCTTTGTTTCTCTTTCTCTGTGTGTTTTTAAGACTTGGAGTCTAGGGGCCTTTATATAGTGCCAATTGATTTGTTAAATTAGTTACAGAGATCTTTCTCTGAGTGATTTGGGGATATTTCCCCACCGTTGGATCTTCGATCATAGGGTCTCTGTTTTACAGAAGACAATCTTCTTGTTTTTAACAAGATTGAGAAAGATCTTTCAAAAATTTTATTGTTTAAATTCTGGCACAGTTGGCGCAAGCGCACCTGTGTTTGACACGTGTTGTGCAGCGCAACTGCGCAAGCGCAACTGCGCTGCCGCGTGTCACGCAGCGCAGAGCGCACATCATCTGAAGCGTTGCTTCCTTTATTTTTATTTTAAATAGAGCCTTGCTCTGATTGGGTGCGCTGTCTTGGGCGCAGCGCTGGCGTGTCAGCTTTTGACACGTGGTGCGCAGCGCGCAGCGCAAGGAATCTAAAGCGTTGCTTCAATTTTTGAATTTTTGAAATTCAAATAGAGCTTTGCTCTGATTGGGGGAAACACTTCACACCCTCCCTCTCTTCACCTCCTCAAAACACAATCAAAACAACCTCAAAACCCTATCTCCATTTCACAAAAATTGTGCATGAGCTCACTAGCAACACATTGGACCAAGAAAGCTTGCATTTTGGACACTTGGGGAAACTCAAGAATTTTCTTGAGTTGCCAAAGGAGGTAATTTCTGCACCATTAGTTTAGTGTTTTAATTCCTTATGCATCCATACATGTTTCATGTCGATATTGAGTGGATTTGTGGACTTAGAAAATTCTAGTTAGGGTTTATGGAAATTGAGAGTCGTGATGTGTAATTGAGCTCAGTAGAGGCCACAAAAACCCCCTAGTGCTAGAATTCAGACCTAAACCAGAGACTAGAACCCCGGAATACGGATTTAGAAACCCGATATCAGAAGAATTGTGGATTCTGTGGGTGTATTATGAAATCTGCTAACACCCGGAGCCTCTGAAAATTATTTTGCAAAGATAGAGTGATGTGCAGGCAACCTGGAGTGTACCACCAAAACCCTATCCCCTACCCACTCCTTTAGGCCGCAAATTAATTCCTTCTGGCCGCAATTTGCGGCCAGAGCAAGTTAGAACTGGTTCGTTTTTGTTCTAGGGTCTTATCTCCAGTAAAATAGACCTTTGGCATATGCAAAATTGACCAATTTGATCTAGGGTAAAATCTGGGACCTTTTTCAAGAGTTGCTGTTTTGATTCGGGGTTTCGTTTTGCGTATTTTGCATTCTGGATTTTTGAGATTTGTGTCGTATTCGATCACTTGACGTTTGTACGTCGAAATCGAGTGTTATTTGGTGGTTTTGAAAGCGCAGTCTATGGGTTTTAACCTATAGGCCTTAGCGTGTCGTTTTGGTTTCCGATGTGATTTTAATACGCATTTCCGATTGTGTTATCTATATAGGTACCTTCACGTGGATTTCATACGATGAAGAAGATGATGGCGACATCGACACTGACACGCAAGATGCAAAGTGAGTAGATTATATCTACGGGGGAAGTTGGGTGGATGGCGTATAGCACCCCCGCAGTTCGATGTTTAGTATACTATATATACTATATATACTATATATATATATGTATGATAGCGTTAGGTGTGACATGGATATTCAAGATGTGATTAGGTGTATTATGGTTAGATTAGGGTTTAGAAGTAAACTAGTATAGTTTCCTAGTCGTGAACCCTAGAATAGGTTTACACCCACACGCACACACATGCTTACTTGCTATACTTATGCTTGGATGATGAGGATAGTGGATGGCATTTGGAGATGAGTCTATGATATTGGGCATAGTGCCATGAGATCGGTGATATGATATGGTTCGTATTTGGGATACGACATGAGATTTTAGCGGGCCTTTAGGCGTGTGATTTCATACACGCACAGTCAAATATATATTGATGTAGATTCTTCACTGTTATGTTTATTTTTCATTTTCCGCGTATTCTTGCTATTCTCATTGCATTGCATGTTCAAATATGTTTATTGTTATATTAAAACCATACTGTCAGGACACCAGCACCATTATCGATGATGCGTATGTTCCACGTACACCTGCTTGCCGGTTCACACACTTCATCATCGATAATTGCCATGTCACTACACAGTAGGATTGTTGCATCAGGACATGACTTCTTGCATGACATGCTTGCGTACATACATATTGTACACTCATACTTACGTACACACATATTGTACACCCATACTTACATACATACGTATTTGCTCATACATAGATGATTCTGACTTGATTTGGAGATCTGAGAACCGCAAGATATATTTTAAAAACTGGATTCATTTTAAAAGATCCGGTTTCCCTCAACATGTGCATATTACTATTCCTTGTTGAATGATATACTGATATGCGTACATCTCTTGTATATGTCACATACATCATGCTTTATGATTATACGCATTGAGATGTGTTGTTTCCATGATATTTCTGGATTTGGGAACCGTGGTAACTTCAAAAGAGAGTATGTATTATTTTAAAAACCCGGTTACCCTTGATATGATATTTCAGTGCGTCCACCAGGTGTTTTCTCGGTTCTGAGAGTGGCATGTGAAACCCGATTCGAGGAGCGGTAGGCACCGTCTGCGGGTACATGGTGGACCCGGTGAGGTATCCCGGGGCAAGAAGACTCGTATATGTTGGACGGTGAGCCCGGCAGGGGAGTACTACCTACCGGTGATTGCATTTGAGCTCGGCGGATATCCGGAGGATACCGACCGGAGTTAAGAGATAATACGGGCCGATCCGGACTGACGGAGCCCGTGGGCCGATCCGGACTGACGGAGCCCTATATATATGAGGATTTACGTGCCGATGCTGGGCACAGGTTTCATGATGTTTTCGAGTGTCGATGCTAGACACTCATGTTCCATGATTTGATGTGTCCCGAGGGACACATGTTGATTTATATCCTCATACTTTCATGCACACGCTTTTATGATATTTACATGCATGATGTTTTATGTCATTGGGTGACACGTGGACGAGATCCACATACATACAGACATTGATTATATAGTTGGATGATATCCACATACTTATAGACTCCATTATACAGTTGACATTGATTCATGTTGATTACATTGATCATATCTCATATTTATGATATGTTGTTACCCGAGGCACTGACACGAGCACATGGGATTACACTTATGTGTAGATGTTTACCTGGACACCTTTTCATGCTTCAGACTTATTCGTATTGAGGATATATTATTACTGAAGGTTTGACCTAGGATGAGTCATACGTACGATTTCTGCTCTGTGGTGTTTTCTATTCACGAGTTGGCAACTCACCCCCGTTGTGCCACAGTTCTTGCAGGTTTTGCCGTACAGGTTTCATTGCGGCTTTTCTGGCACACTGCTTCCTTTATGGGTGATTGCTCTGGTAGGTGGGTTCACTCGCATCGTGACCACCCTTGTATTTATTTTAATCAGTTGTATCTAGTAATTCCATCAACCAAACATGTATATTTATTTCAGACTTAGAAAACCAGTTGTGTATTATTTCAACCTTAGAGTCGCACGTTGTAGTATTATGGTTTTCTTGTTGATTTCGAGTTTCTTTTGAGTTTTGATCCTCGCCCTTCGGCGTTGTATATTATATTGCTTGAGTGGTTGTGGCCGTCGATTGACGAAGAGCTAGCTCCCGCTTGGGGATGCCTTTTATCATTATGCATATATTATTCTTGTTGTACTCCGTTTGGGGCCAGTATTTACAAAGGAAACTCTGCCGAAATTTTCAGATAAGACTAGAGATTTTAAAAATCCATATTCGGCTTACTTATTTAAAAACCTTGCTTTTAAAACATGTTTTCTTTACTTCTTAAAAACTAGTTTCTTTAATTACTCCTTAAAATGGTTTTAGATTTCTGGGCTTTTGGCTTACTTGAATTAGATGAGGTCCTATAGACTTCATATGATTCAAGGGCCAGTCATGTACTATTTTGGGTCGTGACAAAGTTGGTATTAGAGCGCTAGGTTAATCTTGGTTCGAGTCTAAGTTTGACTATGCGGAGCCTAGAGCGTCTATATATATACGGAACTTAGGCTTGACCTTACGGAACTTAGATTTAGTCGAGGGGGTATTAGACCCGAACTTTCGTCGTGTAGGATGACCCTTGGTTGATGGAGTAGGTAGCTTCAGTAGAGTGACGTACCATACGTATGTTCCGCGGCATACTTACGATACGCTACTCCGTTTAAGAAACCTTAGGATGTATATTTCCTTGCACAATATTATATTCATTCCTATGATCTATCCTCATTGATACTGGTTATGATTTTGCTGCCACGATTACACGGGAAGAGAGAGCTACGGCTAGAGTTGCGTCAGCCTGAGCTCGTCACAGACGAGGACTGACCAGGGCGTGATTCCAGGGACGTACGATTGCATAGAGAGGCGTCATTTTAGTGTGTTTTCGCGCCATGAGCGTTTGACAGATCACTTTTACGAGATTTCTCGGACGTGCAGATCAGCGCCAGAGGATCAGGCTACTGCTAGAGGCCAGCCAGAATGTGATGACCATTGATATATCGCTTATTCATGATGATTGAGGAACTGTTCAGCATACAGACGAATGAGCCAGTTGTTGCTGCAAATGACGAGATATTGCCCAGATGTTGGAGCTACTGCAGCATGAGTATATATTTAGAGATATGATGGAAGGTCGCTAGTCACCCGAGAATGAATGATTAGGACATGTGGTTCGTTTGCTTACCCCGATGCGAGGTCATCAGATAGATTGATTCCAGCTAGAGACGACTTGACACAGGTACGTTGAGAGCCAATGGAGGCGATCGAATGTCAGGATGCCATTTTCCAAGTTTAAAATATTCGGAAAGACATGCAAGCGATTCTATGGACCCTCTAAAAGAATGAAACCCTAACTCGACATAATGACCGTGTGAAAGCTTTTGAACCTTATGTTTTGCAGCAGTTCCATGGTGCCATTAGTGAGGCTTGGGTTTGCCCTTCTACGGCTGGTCCACCAATGCTGTGGTATGTACTCGATACTATTAAACTTTACCCAAGATGTTGGGCTCTTGGGGAATTATGAGGTTTTGATGAATCGATCGAATGGTTCGACTTCATTCGGATGCCATGTGGTGGATGCATTGCTTGGGAGACTCCAGATACGAGCATAGCCGTTGGAGCACAGTCCATGCAGCCACGAAGAAACGAGTCCGAAGCAGTCGACAACAGATAAAAGTGGAGTAAGGAGTTCGTACGAGATCTTGAAGAGATGACGTTCCACTCCGCTGACATCAGAGATGTGATACGCATACAGAGGCGTTGTATATGGATATATCTTCCAGAAGGAGTCGCGATGAGTATGCAGTCGTTCCGGAACCAGAAATTGATATAGTAAAGGGGTGAGAACTTCCGGGCAGTTCGGCAGAAACGAGATTTGAGAGAGACCTCGACAGGACCTCTCTGGAATACTATACGAGAAGACTTGGACCCAGGAGCGGTCATATTACGCACACCCAGCAGGCCAGAGTTTGGCATCGTTGACGAGATATTTGGCCAGAGATCTGTAGAGGATGTGCCAGAGCGGGACTGTTTCCGTCGTCACTCCATATTGGGCCGTTGAGCCGAGGAGTTATATATCTAGCAATGCACAGTGAGAGACAAGAGCCTAAAAGCACCAGGCGCCAGACCATGAACAGAAGGCAAGTAGATATCTTGCTCTGCTAGCATTGGATGCACCGACACCTTCTCGACTTTAAAGGAGGATATATCGACGACGGTATTTATGATTTGTGATTTGGTGATTCGATTATCACGTATCCGTCACCTTGAATTTCGGTATTTTGGGTGATCTATTCGCATGATTTAGTCTTGATGACTAAGTTTCATGATATTTGTTTTCGTGCACCATGGTTGCACCTACTGGGTATTTATATTTTTTGCATAGTTATTACGCTTGAGGTATTGATTGTGATTTCATGCCTATTTTATGCCTGTGATTTGATTTATGCTTCCAGCATAGTTTTCATGCACTTTTAGTGTTTTGATTTGATTTGTGTACGCTGATGCACATGGTTGTGAGATTATATACCGCGGTATACCTGATCTGGATTAAGCTGTATGGTATACCGTCGATTTCGATTATGATTTTGATGTTGATTTCGTGATTTCGTGCATGATGGATGCACAGATTTGGATTTTCGCGCATGTTGGGCGCATGTTATGAGATGCGATTTTGGTGCACACCAGATACACTAAATCGAGATTCTTCGTGCATGTCAGATGCACCTAATTTTGCTATCAGGCTCACACGTTGCCTATGACAGATGTTTCTTGCACACCCGTTGCACCTAGAGGTTGTTTCTATGCACATATATGGCGCATATATGGATTTTGATTTCTGTGCACACCAGACGCACAGGGTATTCTTATGTACATTTTAGGATTTATTTTTTATGGAGCAGTACGTTTTTATGATATTTGCTATTTATTTTCGTACTGAACAGGACTAGTCAGAGGACAGTGTAAGTCTACGGTAGCGCCCCGGCCATTTGACAGACGCCAAATGCAGAACAAAAACTTTTAACTGGCGCTATCGTATACTATAACCCGGATCTGCCATTATTGCTAAACTAACAAACTGTAAAGAGGGGTAGAAAGGTTATACCGAACGATCCGAGTCCTTCGTTCTTTAACCATCATCCCACGCTTTGTTGCGGCTGCTCCGATCTCGTCGATCTCCGATCTGCTCGTCCAAGTGGCACCACGTCAACGGATCTTTAAACGGGCACCCGCCTCTGACTCGAGGCAACTCGGTCGTCAAGTTTGCTAAAAGAGACGGCCAAGATTGATGTAGAGAACGAGTAGAATACTTTGTCTCACTTCGTCCAAAGCCGTGGATGAACGGTTAATGAAGTTGCCACTCGAAATGAAATGGAATGAGAAATGAGCTATCAAATTTCCATACATCCAAAACCATAGTCTTTTTAATCAAAATCAATCTCTTCACCAAAAGGAAGTGGCCGGCCAACATATATAGAGGGGGGGTGAGTGTAGGAGGAGGGAGTGGTGACCACAAGGATAAAGATCAAGAGAAAATATCAAAGCAAGAACAAAACCACATTAATGCAATGAATGACCCACTAAACCTAGTCATCCATTCATTTAATGCAAACAAAGGTTCATGAACCTAGTCACCAATCTAGAAGTTTCTAGAAGCACGACTCACCCTCATGACTCACCCAAGTGACGAAATGATAAATCCGTATTTAACCGAATGTCAAATACGGAAATTGGAACTGGAAACTGGCAACTTCCAAAAGTGATCCTGAAACGAATTTCAGGACAACCCCGTAACAGTACAAACATACCCGCATTTGTATTATGACCGAATACAAATGCAACTGAGAAAAAAATATTATATCTACTCAATATAATACTCGGATCCCGCTTAAACCAAAGCCGACCAGTATCATCTGCCTGAAATATGACACGTGTGTAAATGCACGTGCATTTTCCGAACCCTGCCATAAAACCATACGGCCTCTACAACGTTTCGCCCAAACTTGGGAAACTTTCTGTGGGGGACTCTAATGACTCGTCAGTACCCTGGCAGTGGGTTTAACCACAAACCGTCAGCGGCACTAGCTGTGCATAACGGCTGCCCATGTACTGACCTCAAGGGATACCGATGAGCGAACTCATCCGGAAACCCTACTGAGCCTAACAGTGACAATGTATATAGAGTCCGGTCCGCTCGTCTATGAGTATCGCATATCTGCCTAGGGAGATGGTAACGTCAGACCCCCAATAGCAGTATAAGTCGTGTCGGAGTGTAGCCTAAAAACACCCTGAGATACTACTGGAGTACTTACCAGTAAATCTCCTGCCATGGCCGTGGGCTTTGTGTAATGGCTCTCCTAGACACAGCGCGATCTCACCCCGAATATCGGGAGAGACGAATCCCCTGCCGATCCGCTCACTTGCCTCCATGTGGCTCGGGACTGTACCCAAAAAAATACCTGTTTGCACTGTTGGATATAGTGCCCTCAAGGACAATTATTGGATTGCAGGTACGTGATTGTAATGATTGCGGAGGACCTATACCGGTAGGACAGTCTTACTCGAGATGATAGTATGCTATCTGGTTTGCCTTTATCAGTCGTGTATAGGTTCAGGTGACTGATCACGATTACACTTTGATAGAGCCCTTAGGATCTTGCTTGACTACCAATAGTATGAGGGCAATCATATACGTGAGAGTTGGGTGGTCTATAAGCATATCCTTAATAGTGGTCCCTAGTCGTGGGAGATTCGAGATAGGGCATCGATACTCCGGAGTAGACTAGTGTATACAGTCAAGACCCCGACGAGGGGCGGTGGCCGGTCTCACAAGCCACTGGTGTCAGTTGGATCAGCTAAGATGTATACAGGTGCTCATTGGGTTATGAGTACACCGGACAGGACTCGCCGGGAACCTGCTAGTTGGTATTATACATATCGTCAGATAGCAGTTCCCTGGTGACATGTGTACATGTTAGTTCATCGACCTGAGGTCGTCATTTGTCTCGTGTGAGTTCCCACTGTTCTTTGATTTCTACCCTACCACGGCTCAAAGGAGTCGTGCAAACAGGTAGTTTTTGGGTACAGTCCCGAGCCACATGGAGGCACGTGAGCGGATCAGCAGGGGATTCGTCTCTCCCGGTATTGGGGGTAGAGGTCGCGCTGTGTCTAGGAAAGCCATTACACCAAGTCCTTGGCTAAGGCAGGTGAGATTTACTGGTAGGTACTCCAGTAGTATCTCAGGGTGTTCAGGGCTTGTCTCCGACACGACTTATACAGCTGTTGGGGGTCTGACGTTACTAGCCCCCTAGGCAGGATATGCGATACTCATAGACGAACGGACCGGACTGTATATACATTGTCACCGTTAGGCTCAGTAGGGTTTCTGGATGAGTTCGCCCATCAGCCTCCCTTGAGGTCAGTCCATGGGCAGCCGTTACGCATAGCTAGTGCCGCTGACGGTTTGTGGTTAAACCCACTGCCAGGGTACTGACGAGTCATTAGAGTCCCCTACAGACAGTTTCCCAAGTTCGGGCGAAACGTTGTACAGGCCGTATGGTTTTATGGCAGGGTTCGGAAAATGCACGTGCGTTTACGCACGTGTTATTTTTTGGGCAGATAATACTGGTGGGCTTTGGTTTAAGCCGGATCCATGTATTATATAGAGTAGATATAATATCTTTGTCTCAGTTGCATTTGTATTCGGTCGTAATACAAATGCGGGTATATTTATACAGTTACGGGGTTATCCTGAAATTTGTTTCGGGATCGCTTTTGGAAGTTGCCAGTTTCCAGTTTTCTATCAGCCGTATTTAACATTTGGTTAAATACGGATTTCTCTTTTCTTGGGTGAGTCATGGTTCTAGAAGTTTCTAGATGATGAGAGGAAGCTTCATGGAAGGTGACTATGTTAGTGATTCATTGTTAGCATTTATTATGAGATGAGGTGTATTAGTGACTCATGCTTTAGCTTTAATGTTTCTTATTTACCTAAGGATATTTTCTCTTGATCTTTTATCCTATGGTTACCTTCTTGCTCCTACACTCACCTCCCCCTTCTATATATATGGCCGGCCCTCCTCTCTCTCTCAAAAACTTCATTTGGTTAAAAAGATTATGATAGTTTCGGTGTATGGAATTTCACAGCTCATTTCATTCCATTACCCGATTCCCACGGCAACTTCATTAACCGTTCGTCCATGGTTTTGGACGAAGCGAGACAAAGTATTCCACTCATTCTCTACATCAATCTTGGTCGTCTCTTTTAGCAAACTTGACAATCGAGTTGCCTCGAGTCAGAGGCGGGAGCCCGTTTAAAGATCCGATGACGTGGTGCCACCTGGACGACAAGATCGGAGATCGACGAGATCGGAGCAGCCGCAACGGAGCGTGGGATGATGGTTAAAGAACGAAGGACTCGGATCGTTCGGTATAACCTTTCTTCCCTCTTTGTAGATTGTTAGTTTAGCGTTAATGGCAGATCCGGGTTATAGTATGCGATAGCGCCAGTTATAAAAGTTTTTGTTCCTCATTTTGGCGTCTGAAAGACGGCCGGGGCGCTACCGTAGACTTACATGGTATCAGAGCCACGCCATTAAGCTTTACTAACTTGTGCTAACGCGTTTAAAAGATCGATCGAACGGATTTTCAAAAACTACAATTTTCAAGTCTAAAGTTTCTGTTGAATTTAAATCTGGTCTAAAATTTTTTTTGAGCATCTCAGAAAGTCAAGCAGGCTTTTTAAAGAACACAGAAGAAATTCGACCCACTGATCCGACCGTTACGGCCGCGGAACCGCCGCCAAAACCATGCTTTGGCCGCGGAATCGCGGCCGTCTAGGTGAATCAGTGGACCATCTTTCTTCTGTGGATTCTACTTGGGAAATTGTGGTTTCTGGAACTGTTTATTTGGGCCCAGTGTTTTTTACTGTGCAGCAGATTTGCGTGGGGCCCACTTCGGGAAATTTAGTCGATCAAAATTTAAATGTGTTAGTTTACAGTGCTTACATTATATCTCCGACCGGGAATGTCATTTGATCGGTAAACCGTGTCTGACTGCTATAGTTCTTTTAGACGGGTTTGCGAACGTGACATTCGCGTTGATGTTCTGTGTTGTGCTGTGATGTTGCGGATTTGTCGTGGTGGATAGCAGTGTGCAATGGTAGTGCAGTTTGGATTTATTTGTACATTTGATATTGCGGGGCGAGCGTCCAACTTGTGGACTGCCGTCACTGCCTGTTGTATAATATTCTTTTGGGGCACGACCAGGTTGCGGTCGATGTACCTATTGTACTATTTTTTATTACTGTACTAGGTTTTGCCCCGTGATGGAGTGTACGGATAGCCAGGTTCTGGGGGCAACGGGTCCTCATCTCATGGCTTTGAGAGGCAGAGGGGCCCCATTCTAGAATTGGCAGACTATTCGCCACACTCGTAAGGGGTACAGGTTGACCCAAGGAGGGGTGCTCAAGCTACCGGATTCCGTGAAGTGCTGGGTGGTCCATTCACTATGCTGTAGGGGGCTGCCTCGCTTCAGGTTTTGGCGGGTAACTTGCCGCACCCGTAGGGGTCTAGGTTTCATTGCACAGGTTATCCACACGACAGGGGAACCTTGGGTTTCAGCAGCGGCTCTGTGAAACTCGGGTATCCCAGATTATCTGTATTGTTCTGTGATGCTTATTACTTTTCTGTAATGTTGCATATTATCACGCCTGGAGCGATTATTGTATATTGGTTTATATACTATTAGATGTTGTATATGTTTTACACCAGCGCTAGTCCAGTTCCCGCTCTTTCGTTAGTTAAGTAACCTAACGAGTGATGACGGGACCCAGTGACGAATGCGGATGGCATATACGCACATTTTATTTTCGTTCTTTTCTGGTGTGATTATTGATGGGACTGCGTTGATTCTGATCAATACAAAGTAAAACAAACCTATTTGGATGTTGTTGGAACAATTTAAAAAGTGTTATTACAAAGATGTTTCCTTTTGTTTTGCACAGTGGTATTCGGTTGGAATATCCTGCACCTTATTCGACGGGGCAAGGGCCGATATCTCTTCACCGGGACTGACCCCTTGGGCAGAAGTTTGTGTCATGGTAATAACTTCACTATAGTTGATTACATGTTGCTTTGCATCGCGGTATTCAGTGGAATATCCTGCACGTCATTCCACGAGGAAAGTGCCGAGATCCCTTCACCGGGAGTGACCTCTTTAGCAAAGGTTTTCGCCACTATACTTTTATAAAAAGCTATTAGGTTCCTTCAACGAGATCAAGTTCATTACGTTAAAGGTTTTTCGCCAAAAACCAGCCGTAGCCCTCCGTCATTTCATATGAATGGTCAGTAGTATTCGAGCTATGTTGGTCTGGCCCTTAGCTAGGACATAGTGATTGGTAGCTGCTGGGGTGTTCATATGTTGCATAGATAGATGCGTTGGTTTGGGACAGTCATACAGCCTTGTTGGCCCTTAGTCAAGGGCGAGTACGGGTGGGTTCAAATTAACAAGATAATGATGGGAAGAACTTGACATGTGACTTATGATGGGCTGGCCCTTAGCCACGATCATAAGAGCATGGGGTAAAAATCATATCGGGAGTTTCTAAAGAAACTGAAACTTGCCAGGCATGCGCATACCTTCTGGAGTGTGATAACGCGAGTGGATTCCGTCACGTTATCATGCGATGAGAGTTGGATCCCGATTCCTACTGATGAGTTGGTTTACTCTTCGGGTGATCCCGATTGATTCTTCTTTCAGGTTTGGAGGAGAATTTGACAGTACAGTGGGAGGTTTCCGGATTAGATAAAGTGTTAACCATTCTGATCTAGGATAGAGTGCACGCAGAGTGTTTCTTTTCTCTCTCTCTCTTTGGCAGCGACCTTTGACCGACCCTAGACTATGACTCAGTGACCAAGTTGACCAAACCTTCTTAAAATACTGGCTTTTGGATTGTCTTAGTTGCCTAAGTCATTGCCACTCCTTCTTCTACCCTTTGCATTTCTCAGAACACCCGTATTACTACAGACATCCACTTCAATTGGATAGATCCATCGTATGGTTATATACGAACTCGAAGGGACTTCTTCGAGGATGGATCAAGGTTCAGGAGAAATAGAATTGGTTTATTCAGTTGTCTTTTATTATCACCTTCTCTCAGGTTGCGAGGGCTCCTTGGTTTAGGAGAGTACACCTATTACGCTTATTGGATAGTCTTCTTCCAAACCATAGGCAGGTGCCGAAAGGTAGGGAATGAAGAAAACCAATCAGCCTAAGTAGGGTGTACAGAAGGTAATATGTAAAGACAAAATAAAGGGATTAGAAAGAGGGCAGAGTAAGTTGCGACTGTTATCATTCACGACCAAACCACGTACTTCATCGCCACTCCTATTTCACTTTTAAAAGAATAAGGTATTATTCAGTTGTCTTTTATCATCACCTTCTCTCAGTTGCGAGTACTCCTTGGTATAGGAGGGTACACCTATTATGCTTACTGGATAGTCTTCTTCCAAACCATAGGCTGGTGCCGAACGGTAGGGAAGGAAGAAAACCATTTAGCCTAACGATGGTGTACAGAAGGTAACGACTAAAGAAAAATAAAGGGATTTGGAGAGATGGCAAAGAAATATACGGTTAAAGTCATGAATTGGATTAAGGAAGAGGCATTACTATGAATACCAGGATACCCCTACGAAACATTTTCATGTTTCAGTGCATTGTTAATGGAAAACTGTTTTCCCGATTAGATACTTACTCCAGGGTGTGTATTCACCAGGTTTCATTCTCATATCTGTATGGTTTTTACAGATGATGAGTGGGAGGAAGTTATTGGGAATTAGGTGATCGTCCTCATTATATCGGAATTCGTTGTAATTGGTGATATTTGAGAAAATCGCTAGGGTACAGTTTTCAACCTACGACGCACAGGTTTTGAGTTATTCAACTCAGCGGACTTATACAGAGTATTGTATGCTGTCTAGTGTCCATCAGGATAAAGGGGTAGGTCCTCGTACTATGTTCTGTTTACTTATGACTTCTCTAGTTTTTAGACAAGTGTTTCGTAAAAATACAAAGTCTAAGTTTTGAGAAGTTGTGGGTATAAGAATAAAGTAGAGAACCAGATGTCGCAAGTATCGGGATTCTTCAAAGAGATCGAAGATGTAGATACTTATGATTGGTATTCAGATGACAGTAAAAGTTTTGAGAAACTTGTTTCTCTTTCAGGTTACTCATAATTGGATGGATTCCTAAGTTGAGTAATGCTGGTTAGCCTCTCTACATTAAAGTTGATATGCACTGGAGACAGCTGCATGATTAGAATCTGGTTCCAATTAAATAAGTGCCAAAGTTTCTATATTGGATATAGGTGAGTTGTCCGGCTTATGCTTAAAACCAGACGCTGGATAACTCAGGGCACATTTCTGTAATGGCAGTTTGTGGGTTGGCCCAGGCTATGATGAGGGTTGACTTTCTACCATCTGGAAGATCAATAGTGATATTGTTCTTGACTCGCCACAGTTTTAGTAAAATGGATTTTTTCAGAAAACAGTAGTGGGAGTATGGTAGAACTGGAAATGATTCCAGAACCGCAAACGATTACGGAAAATTTAATAGGACCTAAAGATTCAATCAGGTTTAACATTCCATTAGCCACTCCGCAGTTTTGGTGGGTAACCTCAGACACCCAAGAGGTACTTCGGTAGCCTCAAGGACGGTGACAAGGAGGTTCTTATCTATCCAGACTTGACACTACTGTTGTTCCAGGCTATAAGACCCGGTAGGAGGGTTGTTGTGGTCAGTGGGAGCAGCGGAAGTAAAGTGGACAAGTAGCTTATGTCTTTTTATAGACTAGAGCAGTTATAGCGGAGATTGATCATCTAATTTTGATGTGACAGTCATGGGTTTGACTTCATCAGAATAATGGATGGATCTGTTAAGAAGGTAGTAGGGTGTGTTGTCCTGGTATTTGGATGACATACATAGAGTAGGAAGTAAAATTCCTATACTACGATCGGTTGTACTGTGGTCGTCACACAGTTGTTTCTCCAGACAGGATATGGATATAATATTTGACATTCTGGTTTCTAGATCTATAGTTTTAGATCTGGATTTGGGTAGTTTCCCAATATCGGTGCTTTTGACAGTATTCTAATAGTTTTTAGAATAGATGACTCCTGGTATGGTGGTGTACCTGCAGGTGATGGAGTCACCCTCTCTAAAGGTGTCTTACAGACTAAAAGGGAGAGGGATGTGCATGATTGGCAGATCACTTGCTTAGGCAACTGAGTCAATCATGAGATGTCAAGTACCACACCAAATGTTGTTTTTGCACTAGCTGCAATAAGTTTGTATTAATCCAATCCTGGAGAAACATAAGGAAGCAGTTTTAGAACATAAGTGGATGTTCTACGGATTTGATGACGGCAGCCTCTTTCGGGAGACGGTTATCATTCCAGGCTTCAAAGGTGACATGGATGACAGAGAGATTGTCAGAGTTATAGTTTTCCCTCTGATAAAGAGGGACAGTATTTTGGACAGGTGGTCCAAGAGGATACTGTGGGAGGCCTGGTGCCGGATACTGATTAGGTTCAGTTTTCGATACAGTCTAAGAAGTTTGGATTTGGAGTTCATTTATGAACTAAGGTCCCATCAGATATCCAGACATATTCTAAGACAGGTATTAATCAATTCGGGAGATGGCTTTCTCCGCGAACTTGAGATTAAGAGAGACATAGAAAGAAACATCCTGGCGGATCCACTCACTGAGGCTATTTCTCGAACACAATAGTTTTACAAACGGGCTTTGTGAAACTGATTAGTAGAGGAGTTGGATGTTGGTTTCACACGGGCTGTGAGTACGCAACATCGCAATAATTAGCCTTAAGTGCAAGTGGGAGATTGTTGGATATAGTGCCCTCAAGGTCAATTATTGGATCGCAGGTACGTGATTGCAATGATTGCGGAGGACCTATACCGGTAGGACAGTCTTACTCGAGATGATAGTATGCTATCTGGTTTGCCTTTATCAGTCGTGTATAGGTTCAGGTGACTGATCACGATTACACTTTGATAGAGCCCTTAGGATCTTGCTTCACTACCAACAGTATGAGGGCGATCATATACGTGAGAGTTGGGTGGTCTATAAGCATATCCTTAATAGTGGTCCCTAGTCGTGGGAGTTTCGAGACAGGGCATCGATACTCCGGAGTAGACTAGTGTATACAGTCGAGACCCTGACGAGGGGCGGTGGCCGGTCTCACAAGCCACTGGTGTCAGTTGGATCACCTAAGATGTATACAGGTGCTCATTGGGTTATGAGTACACCGGACAGGACTCGCCGGGAACCTGCTAGTTGGTATTATACATATCGTCAGATAGCAGTTCCCTGGTGACATGTGTACAGGTTAGTTCATCGACCTGAGGTCGTCATTTGTCTCGTGTGAGTTCCCACTGTGCTTTGATTTCTACCCTACCACGGCTCAAAGGAGTCGTGCAAACAGGTAGTTTTTGGGTACAGTCCCGAGCCACATGGAGGCACGTGAGCGGATCGGTAGGGGATTCGTCTCTCCCGGTATTGGGGGTAGAGGTCGCGCTGTGTCTAGGAAAGCCATTACACCAAGTCCTTGGCTAAGGCAGGTGAGATTTACTGGTAGGTACTCCAGTAGTATCTCAGGGTGTTCAGGGCTTGTCTCCGACACGACTTATACAGCTATTGGGGGTCTGACGTTACTAGCCCCCTAGGCAGGATATGCGATACTCATAGACGAATGGACCGGACTGTATATACATTGTCACCGTTAGGCTCAGTAGGGTTTCTGGATGAGTTCGCTCATCAGCCTCCCTTGAGCTCAGTCCATGGGCAGCCGTTACGCATAGCTAGTGCCGCTGACGGTTTGTGGTTAAACCCACTGCCAGGGTACTGACGAGTCATTAGAGCCCCCCACAGACAGTTTCCCAAGTTCGGGCGAAACGTTGTAGAGGCCGTATGGTTTTATGGCAGGGTTCGGAAAATGCACGTGCGTTTACGCACGTGTTATTTTTCGGGCAGATAATACTGGTGGGTTTTGGTTTAAGCCGGATCCATGTATTATATAGAGTTGATATAATATCTTTGTCTCAGTTGCATTTGTATTCGGTCGTAATACAAATGCGGGTATATTTATACAGTTACGGGGTTATCCTGAAATTCGTTTCGGGATCACTTTTGGAAGTTGCCAGTTTCCAGTTTTCTATCAGCCGTATTTAACATTTGGTTAAATACGGATTTCTCTTTTCTTGGGTGAGTCATGGTTCTAGAAGTTTCTAGATGATGAGAGGAAGCTTCATAGAAGGTGACTATGTTAGTGATTCATTGTTAGCATTTATTATGAGATGAGGTGTATTAGTGACTCATGCTTTAGCTTTAATGTTTCTTGTTTACCTAAGGATATTTTCTCTTGATCTTTTATCCTATGGTTACCTTCTTGCTCCTACACTCACCTCCCCCTTCTATATATGTGGCCGGCCCTCCTCTCTCTCTCAAAAACTTCATTTGGTTAAAAAGATTATGATAGTTTCGGTGTATGGAATTTCACAGCTCATTTCATTCCATTACCCGATTCCCACGGCAACTTCATTAACCGTTCGTCCATGGTTTTGGACGAAGCGAGACAAAGTATTCCACTCATTCTCTACATCAATCTTGGTCGTCTCTTTTAGCAAACTTGACGATCGAGTTGCCTCGAGTCAGAGCCGGGAGCCCGTTTAAAGATCCGATGACGTGGTGCCACCTGGACGAGGAGATAGGAGATCGACGAGATCGGAGCAGCCGCAACGGAGCGTGGGATGATGGTTAAAGAATGAAGGACTCGGATCGTTCGGTATAACCTTTCTTCCCTCTTTGTAGATTGTTAGTTTAGCGTTAATGGCAGATCCGGGTTATAGTATGCGATAGCGTCAGTTATAAAAGTTTTTGTTCCGCATTTTGGCGTCTGAAAGACGGCCGGGGCGCTACCGTAGACTTACATGCACGACTCCTTTGAGCATTGGTAGGGTAGAAATCAAAGCACAGTGGGAACTCAAACGAGACAAATGACGACCTCAGGTCGATGAACTAACCTGTACACATGTCACCAGGGAACTGCTATCTGACGATAGGTATAGTACCAACTAGCAAATTCCCGACGAGTCCTGTCCGGTGTACTCATAACCCAATGAGCACCTATATAAATCTTAGGTGATCCAACTGACACCAGTGGCTTATGAGACGGGCCACCGCCCCTCGTCGGGGTCTCGACTGTATACACTAGTCTACTCCGGAGTATCGATGCCCTGTCTCGAAACTCCCACGACTAGGGACCACAATTAAGGATATGCTTATAAACCACCCAACTCTCACGTATATGATCGCCATCATACTGTTGGTAGTAAAGCAAGATCCTAAGGGCTCTATCAAAGTGTAACAGTGATCAGTCACCTGAACCTGTACACGACTGATAAAGGCAAACCAGATAGCATACTATCATCTCGAGTAAGACTGTCCTGCCAGTATAGGTCCTCCGCAATCATTGCAATCACGTGCCTAAGATCCAATAATTGACTCTGAGGGCACAATATCCAACAATCTCCCACTTGCACTTAAGGCTAATTATTGCGATGTCGACTACCCACAGCCCGTGTGAAACCGAACATCCAACTCCTCTACTAATCAGTTTCACAAAGCCCGTTTGTAAAACTATTGTGTTCGAGAAATAGCCTCAGTGAGTGGATCCGCCCTGATGTTTCTTTCTATGTCTCTCTTAATCTCAAGTTCACGGAGAAAGCCATCTCCCGAATTGAGTAATACCTGTCTTAGAATATGTCTGGATATCTGATGGGACCTAGTTCATAAATGAACTCCAAATCCAAACTTCTTAGACTGTATCGATCACTGAACCTAATCAGTATCCGGCACCATGCCTCCTACAGTATCCTCTTGGACCACCTGTCCATAGTACTGTCCCTCGTCAGAGGGAAAACTATAACTCTGACAATCACTCTATCATCCATGTCACCTTTGAAGCCTGGAATGATAATCGTCTCCCGAAGGAGGCTGCCGTCATCAAATCCGTAGAACATACACTTATGTTCTAAAACTGCTTCCTTATGTTTCTCCAGGATTGAATTAATACAAACTTATTGCATCTAGTGCAAAAACAACATCTAGTGTGGTACTTGACATCACACGATTGACTCAATTGCCTAAGCAAGTGATCTGCCAATCATGCACATCTCTCTCTCCTTTAGTCTGTAAGACACCTTAGAGAGGGTGACTCCATCATCTGCAGGTACACCACCATGCCAGGAGTCAACCATTCTAAAACTATCAGAATATTGTCAAAGTACCCACATTGGGAAACTACCCAAATCTAGATCTAAAACCATAGATCTAGAAACCAGAATGTCAGATATTATATCCATATCCTGTCTGGAGAAACAACTGTGTGACGACCACAGTACAACCGATCGTAGTATAGGAATTTTACTTCCTACTTTGTGTATGTCATCCAAATACCATGACATCACACCCTACTACCTTCTTAACAGATCCATCCCCTATTCTGATGAAGTCAAACCCATGACTGTCACATCAAAAATAGATGATCTATCTCCTTTATATCTGCTCTAGTATATAAATAGACATAAGCTACTTGCCCACTATGCTTCCGTTGCTCCCACTGACTACGACAACCCTCTGGCAGAATAATATATACGTGCACTTCTAAAGCTAGTTTAGAACGACGCTATACTTAACCTCCAGCCGGGTCTCATAGTCTGGAACAACAGTAGTGTCAAGTCTGGGTAAACAAGAACCTCCTTGTCACTGTCCTTGAGGCTATCGAAGTACCTCTCGGGTGTCTGAGGTTACCCACCATATCTGCGGAGTGGATAATGGAATGTCAAACCTGATTGAATATATAGGTCCTATCAAATTTTCCGTAATCGTTTGCGGTTCTGGAATCACTTCCAGTTCTACCATACTCCCACTACTGTTTTCTGAAAAAATCCATTTTACTAAAACTGTGGCGAGTCAAGAATAATATCATTATTGATCTTCCAGATGGTAGAAAATCAACCCTCGTCATAGCCAGGGTGAACCCACAAACTGCCATTATAGAAACGTGCCTTGAGTTATCCAGAGTCTGGTTTTAAGCATAAGCTGGACAACTCACCGTACCTTAATATCGTTAAGATATGAACCATTCTATATCCAATATAGAAACTTTGGCACTTATTTAATTGGAACCATATTCAATCATGTAGCTGTCTCCAGTGCATATCAACTTAATGGAAAGAGGCTAATCAGCATTACTCAACTTAGGAATCCATCCAATTATGAGTAACCTGAAAGAGAAACAAGTTTCTCAAAACCATTACTATCATCTGAATACTAATCACAAGTATCTACATCTTCGATCTCTTTGAAGAATCATGATACTTGTGACACCTGGTTATCTACTTTATTCTTATACCCACAACTTCTCAAAACTTAGACCTTGTATTTCTATGAAACACTTGTCTAAAAACTAGAGAAGTTATAAGTAAACTGAACATAGTACGAGGACCTACCTCTTTGTCCTGATGGACACTGGACAGCATACAATACTCTGTATAAGTCCGCTGAGTTGAATAACTCAAAACCTGTGCGTCGTAGGTTGAAAACTGTACCAAGGCGATTTCCTCAAATATCACCAATTACAACGAATTCTGATATAATGAGGATGATCACCTTATTCCCAATAACTTACTCCCACTCATCATTTGTAAAACCATACAGATATGAGAATGAAACATGGTAAATACATACCCTTAGAGTAAGTATCTAATCGGGAAAACAGTTTTCCTTTAACAATGCACTGAAACAAAAAAATGTTTCGTAGGGGTATCCTGGTATTCCTAGTAATGTCTCTTCCATAATCCAATTCATGACTATAACCGTATATTTCTTTGCCATCTCTCCAAATCCCTTTATTTGTCTTTAGTCGTTACTTTCTGTACACCATCGTTAGGCTAAATGGTTTTCTTCCTTCCCTACCGTTCGGCACCAGCCTATGGTTTAGAAGAAGACTATCCAGTAAGCATAATAGGTGTACCCTCCTAAACCAAGGAGTACTCGCAACTTGAGAGAAAGTGATGATAAAAGACAACTGAATAATACCTTATTCTATTTCTCCTGAACTGGGGAAAAAAGCAAAGGTGAAATAGGATTGGCGATGAAGTACGCGGTTTGGTCGTGAATTATAACAGTCTGTAACGTTTCAGAAATCGTTTTGCGAATTTTCCCGTTTTAGGGCAAAATTGTCAGTATTTTTCGTTTTAACCCGATTTCGATCAAACGTCCGTATAAGCTTGCCGGCACCTTTTTTTTTAGCTAAAATAAAGCCTGCGCGCGAACTTTTGGGGTATTTGGGAGGTTTTGGTTCAGATAGATTTTTTCCCAAATAAAATATTATATTAGCCGGTAAAATATGCGCGTAAATCGGGAAATTTTTTCTAAATGAAAATTCTTGGAAATCATCACTACAATTATTTTTAGAACCTTCTTTTTAAATATCTAGATATTTTTTAGTGCAAAAGGTTTTGAATTAAAAAAGAAAAGAAAAGAAAGAAAAGGTGTCATTTTTGCATTTAATGAAGCATTTAATGATTTTTGCTAGAAATTTCTTCACATTTTTGCACAAAACCCCCCACACTCCCTCATGGCCAGCCACTACTTGTTCTTGGCTGCCCTTTTCTTTTCTCACTCATTTTTCATCATTTCTTGCACAAATAAATCATGAAAAATCCAATTTAATTCATAGAAATTCAAATAAAATCCAAAACCTTCATTCTTCTTCACAAAAGTTGCTTGGATCTTCATTCTAGTGAGGATTTTGGAGGCTAAAGTTTGGTTTTATCCTTGATTCAAGTGGTGTTCTTGAAGGTATAAAACCTTAACTCTAATCTCTTTTTTTGTTGCCTAATACTTTTTGCTAGCTTAATTAGATGTTAGTTTAAGCTTTAAATTTCATGTTTCAAAATTCTAGAAATGGTTTTAGAAATTCAAGTTAAGGTTAAAGCTTAATTTAAGTGTTTAATATTTAATTGAAGTGTTAATTTGTGAATTTGAAAAGCTTAACCTAGTAGAAAATGCTAATTTTTGTTAATTACTACTTTGTCTAATTAAGGGTTTTTGCTTACTAGGTTTTTGCTAAACCTTAATTAAGCAAGTTTAAAAATATAGAAATGGTTTAAATGGTTTAACCTTGGTATTTGAAGATATTTGTAAATTATAGTTTTGGTAAAACTCGTAGTTTTGTGCTATAAAGATAAGTACTGCTTACTAGATTTCGGTAACTTTTAGGCGTGGGTTTCTTTTGACGTGGCGACGTTATTTATTTTGAGTCCACGTTTATTATTGTGTTTTGAATGCGCGATCGGGACGATCGGAATCTAGACTAGGTGTTTCGTAGTTTGGCGACCCTAGTTAGGATTTTTGGCCGATGTCATGCGCGATAGATGCGCTAAGCGCGCAGTGTAATTTTCAGGGCGTTATTCTTTCGTTTCGATGTCTTTTCGTCGATGTGGAATATATGCCTATGTGATGTGTTTGTGAAATTTTAGGTTCGCAAGCGGGGACATCGGAAGCTATGACAAGGGGAAAACAGATGGTAGGCTTCACCTAGTTTGGAGCGTTGGTGAGTAGATTTAACATCTACAGGGGCCCGCATGGCGTTATGCGTCAGGGCTAGAGATTTTATTACTTGTCTCATATTCTACGTTATTGTTAGAATTGCGCATTTACCCTATTACTTAGATGTAGTTGTGCCTGGACTAGTAGTAGTAGGACACTGCACATATTATTGACGATTCATGTTGCATGAGCACTGATTGTATGCGACACACACCGTCAATAATTGCCATGTCACGCATAACCCACTTATAGATATAATATTGCTTGGTTAGGGACATTGAGGCTTTGATTTATATTTCTTTACGCATGGACTTATAGCATACCTGTATACCTACATGCTTACACATATGTTCTGACATACTTACATGCTAGTTATCTGTATACCTATAGTGTATCGTACCATTAGTGTAAGTCGATGTACAACACCCCACGACTTGCGGGGAGGCGGAAATATGAAAAACGATCTTGTTCTTTGCTTAAACATCGACTAACTGCACGAATCGAAGCTAAACGATAACTAACAAGAAATATAGAAGTTCTATACTACTATGTTTAGGGATTATACCTAACGAATCGTGTCCTTCGTCTTTGCGAACTCCTCCTCTTCCTCGGCCTTCTCGAAGTAGTAGACGATCCACCCGAGAGCTTTACTCTAAGCTTAGCCTCTAAACTTGAGGCAACTAACCTTCTTTAAGTGCTAATCAAAGAAGCTAGGTGATATAGAGTGAGGGTTATGGTTTAATTAGTCTAACTAATCCTTGTACTCAACACATGAGAGGGGAGGATTACGGTTTGAAGAGGGAGAGCTTGAGGAGAGAGAAGGTGAAGATAATAATGAAGTGAGAATAATGAGTTATCATAATATATATCAAGCATTTCTTTTTATCAAGAAAAGAAAAGAAATGAATTTAACAACCATGCTTGATAATATCTAGTGATGATTCACATCCATGAGTCATTAAGCATTTATGATGCATTAATGACATGGATGAATCATCCATATAACTCATTAATCACATTCATTGTATATGCCACCTAAACCTCCTTAGTCACCATCTTCTAGAAGCTTCTCGCGCAATTACGAGAACGCCCCTCCTTTCCGCAAAAATACGAAAAAACTTTAGACTGTATAAATCCAATAACCGGATACCAGTAACTGGCTTAAACCAAAGCCGACTGGTAAAAACTGTCCGAAAGTCGTACGTGCGTAAACACACGTATGCGTCCGAACCCTTGTCGTAAAACCATACGACCTCTATATCGTTTCGCCTGGAGTAGGGAAACTCTCTGTGTGGGACTCTAGAGACTCGACTACTACGCTGGCAGTGGGTTTAACCACAGACCGCAAGCGGCACTAGCTGTACGTAACGGTCCCCAGGTAGATGTCGATAAGAAGGCCGATGAGGAAACCCATCCGAACTCCTACTGAGCCTGCTGTGACAATCTCCATACAGTCCGGTCCGTTCGTCTTAGACTATCGCATATCGGGCCTAGGGGGGCGGCAAGCGTCAGTCCCCTAGTAGCGGTATAAGTCGTGTCGGAGGGAAGCCCATTACACCCTGAGAAACTACTGGAACCTACCAGCAAATCTCGCTTGCCCTGGCCAGGGACTTTGCGTAATGGCTCTCTGACACAGCACGATATCAACCCCCAATACCGGGAGAGACGAATCCTGTCTAACCGCCACTGCCTCCAAGTGCTCGGGACTGCACCCAACTGCTACCTGTTTGCACGACTCCTTTGAGCCGTGGTAGGGTAGCAATCTAAGAACAGTGGGACACACTCGAGGCGAAGTAGCAGTGTCAAGTCTGCGGACTATGCTGTACTCATGTCACCTGGGAACTGTTCACTGACGACTGGTATAAAACCAACCAACAGTTCCCTGTGAGTCCTGTCCGGTGTACCCGTAACCTAACGAGCACCTGCACACTATCTCCAGTACGACGTACTGACGGCTGTGGGACAGACCATCTCCCCAACTGGGATGAGAAGCGTACACACTAGTCTACTCCGGAGTATCGATGCCCTGTCTCGATAATCCAACGACTAGGGACCTGAATAAGGATGTGCTTGTAGACTACCCAGCCCCCACTAGTGTGACTGCCATCACAACGCTGGTAGTCAAGCAAGATCCTTAGAGCTCTATCAATACGTATACTCACATATTAAGATAGAAAAACCAAGTAGCATACTACCATGTTTAGCAAGACTGTTATATACATGTGAATATCCCAAGCTTCCATTAAGTAATATACAAACTAGTATGATACAGTAATGGCCTTCTAGGGCATAAACACTAACAATTAGTGATAGGTGCATACACACTTTACGATACAACTACAGGTATACTTTGCATATATGTTACTTATACCGGGGGGTACCCTACATATTATACTTAGACCCAGGGGGGTATACTACATCATTTGCTTATAGGTAGACACCTATACTTAGCTGTACCTTATTGATTTCGCATACATCTGGTTTCAGCTACATATTTTTCTTTATATGCTCGCATTTCAGATATATCGCATATATTTATTCCTGGATTTGCGCATTGTTATTTGGATTTTACATGATGTTTTCTGGATTTGGGAACCGCGGGAGTTCATGAAATTATGCATTAATTGAAAAGCCCGGTTTCCTTGATATTGTACGTTCGAGATATATGAGATCTACTTGTTGTTGTACATTCGAGATATGCGAGATATACTTGATATTGTACATACGAGATATGTGAGATCCACTTGATTTTGTACATTCGATATATACGAGATATACCTGATGATTGTACATTCGATATATGTGAGATATACTTGAGGTTGTACATTCGGGATATATGAGATATACTTGATATTGTGCAATTGAGGAGATGTGATACCTAGATAATATGAGAGCCAATTTGGGGGCTGATTCGAGGAATTGGTATTTAAATTTTCTTGCTGGATTGTGATCCTACCACGATGTCAGGATTCCGTGGAAATGACATACTTCACTCCATACCTCACCTTATCTGTTTGTGCACTGCTTCTTGTATTAGTAGTACCTGTTAGTGTACGTTTCATGATTATTGCACAGTTACATTCTCATATCCCTATCGCATGATTATTGCATACTGTTGTCTTATCATTATTGCTTTATATATATTTGTTGTACCTGCTAGTGTAATTTTCATTATTCTGCATTCATATGACATGTTATTACTGTTAACTGCATATCTTAGATTCACGCTTTACGTGCATACTTGCGATTACCTGCATATGTTATTTACTATTCACGAGTTGGCAACTCACCCCCGTTGTGCCATAGTGTTTGCTGGTGTTCCCCAGGATAGTCAGAGGCAGGCTATTATCATACATCTTATCAACTTTTGCTACGGATACCGCATCAGCTCACAGTGTGCAGTTTGCTTAGGTGGGTTTTATGGTTATTCGTTGTGTTGTATATTCGTTGTATCCCTGTACTCTCCATCTACTATTTTCATATTGACTTAGAGACTTGGTGAGGACGATATTGTATATTATGTTGGATTTGTTGTCTTTTATACAGTTTCTTTTCTATCGTCTTCTATTTCTTCGCTACGGCGTCGTATATTTATGGTGGTTGTTTTCCGCCTTTGGGCGTGGATTTGCTCCCGTTGGAGATGCTTTACTTTATATTTATGTTGTACCCATTTTTGGGGTTGGTTTTTATAAAGGAGGTGCTGCTGAAATTTTCAAGAAAGAAAATTGGACTTAAAGAATTTATACTTGAGATTTTTTTTAAAGGTTTAAACAATGTTTCTTATCCTTTCTTGTCTTTTAATGGTTTAGATTTCTGGGTTTTGGCTTTATTTTACTACGTTACGCCTGTAGACGTTGCGTAGTATTAGGGCCGTCACGTGCCAATTTCGGGCCGTGACAAAGTTGGTATCAGAGCGCTAGGTTTTTACCTTACGGAGTGTAGGATGACCTTGATATGATGGAGTAGGTAGCTTAAGCTGAGTAACATAGTGTGTGTATGTCTGCAGCATACTCACGATGCAGTACTCCGTCTAAAGTGACCTAAGTACAATTACTTGAAATTCCTTCCTTGATGATTCATATCCTTGTGATTCGATTTCCGTGTTCATATCGAATCCTATTCCAATTTATAGCCTTTGCCGACGACGACTATGGGGACTCAGTGAGGTGCAGCGAGGGCCGAGGTCAGTATTGACTCAGGGAGAGCGAGGACTGACCAGGATGGCACGCTCGTTGCACAGGTGCAGACGGATCTGCCTTTGACAGTTAGTATCGCTAGGCTTGTGGCAGAGATGCTGGACTTGCGCCAGACGACGAGTTCTTTGGTGGAGACCATTCGAGCGCAGCGACAGGAGGTTGTCACCCCTGTTACCCAGTTGTTCCTTGCGATCAGCACATAGCTTTCCGTCAGTTACATAGCACCAGTGGATGTAGCCCTAGTTGATGAGACACGTATTCCAGAGACTTCGGGAGTTCCGGAACGGTGGAGGACTTGTACCGGGGTATCAGCTCAGAGACAGAGGCTTAGTCGTCGAGACAGCTTTCGTGACCGTTGTGGGAGTAGCAGAGGTTTGGGACGAGGGGATTCGTGTTAGCTAGATCAGCCGTTTGTTGTGTTAACTTCTGTCAGCGATTCTTTTGTTGCGCGACATGTATTTCAGTCGTATGCCAATCGGTTAGGAGATTCATCCGTCATTTGATCCTTCTAGAGATGTCGGATTTGACGTTCTCCTGGGCACGGACCGGTTAGTTACGTGCTAGGCGTCTGGGGACTACCGCGAGGAAACAGTCAGGTTTGTTTTCCCGGCAAGTCAGTTCTTGTTGTGTAGGGGGACAGTGGTGTCGTCTCTCACAGCTCGAATTCATCCTTTTTCGCTAGTCGGCTTTTAAGGAGAGGATGTCGAGGATTCTTTGCGTTCATTCATGATACCGGAGCCATAGTGGGATTGTTGGACTGGGTTCTTATCGTGCGAGAGTTTTCTGACGTTGTTCCAGATGAGCCGGCGGAGCTTAGGGAGCTTAAGGATCAGCTGCAGAATTGTTTGTTGGGGGGTTTATGCGTCTGAGTGTTTCGCCTTGAGGAGCTCCTATTTCTGTTCGTCAAGGAGAAGGACGGCAGTTGAGGTTGTGTATTGATAGATCGTCAATTGAACCAGCTTACGGTGCGGATAGGTATCATTTACCTCGTATTGACGATTTCTTCAATCGGCTCCTAAATGCGAGACTTTTTTTAAGTGGTTGGGATCAGGTCATCATTGTTGCGGGTTCAGAGTGATGGCATTCCGAAGGCTGCCTTGTGCATGCTACGACTTTGTGTGTTTTGGTGGTGTCTTTGGACTCGCCAATGCCCTAACAGCATTCGTAGACATGATACACCAGATTTCTTCAGGCCGTTCCTCGACCAGTTATTGTTGTGTTATTGACGACATTCTGGTCTATTCAATGTGTCGTGAGGAACAGGAGTAGCACTTGAGGATTTGTTTTGCAGATACTGGGAGAGCACCAGCAGCTGCTAGATTCTTAGTGTGTTTCTTCAGGCTTGTTTGTGTTGACTCTTAGGTCTCGTAGTCATGGGAGACGGTTTCGTATGTGGTTCCGAGGAAGATCGTGGCCGTACGGCTTAGGCCCAGACTTGTGTGCAGGACGGAGGTCCGCAGATTTTTGGGCTTAGCAGGTTCTTACCGCCGTTTCGTGCAGGATCGCTAGAGTAGTGCTGCACCGTCGACTGAATGGACCGGAAGGGAGGTTTCTTTTCTTTGGACTGATGCATGTGTGCGGAGTTTTCGGCAGTTGAGGATTTGGTTAACAACTGCATCAGTTCTTCTTTGCTTTTGGTTCGGGCGACCCTGTTGTTTAACTGTAATGTTTCTTGAGTGGGGCTCGAATGTGTACTGAGGTGACACTATAGAGTTATCGCTTTGGCTTCCCTACATTTAGAAGAAGTACGAGAAGGATATTCCACTCATGATCTGGAGATGGCCGCGGTGGTTTTGCGTTGGGGATTTGGAGATACTATTTGTTCGAGAGTCATGTCAGATTCTCACGGACCACCAGAGCTTAATACAATCTTCCTGCTGCGGATTTTGATTGTTGTGATAGTCTTCTGCAAATTTACAATTCTTGTGCGATCGTTGAGTACAGCTTAAGTTCGTCTCTACAGAAGGGACAGCTTGCTCATGTCCGTGCCCGACCACTTTTCTTTAATCGCTTTCGCGAGACACTGCCCGCCGCTGCTCGTTCGTCAGAGATATTTGAGCATACTCAGCTGGGTAATGATTCGGAGTCCTTGATTCATGACAATGGTGTGCTAAGTTAGGAATGCGTTTGTGTACCTGATATTATCGGGTAGAGACGTGAAATCCTAGAGCTGGCACATCTGTCAATTCTCTGTATTCATTCAAGTTCCACCGACATTGATGTGACTTGTGAGATAGTTACGGGTGGGCAGGAATGTAAAGAGAAATTTCAGGTTTCGTTTCAAGGTGTGGTCTTGTTGTGTGTTTTGGTTGAGCATCTGAGACCGGCTGGAGAGTTGCAATCTTTAACTGTTCCGAAGTGGGAATGGGAACAGATCTCCATGAAATTCGTTATGGTGTCTACCCAGGTTTAGTCAGGGTGTGACTCCATTCGGATGCTTATTGTCCGATTTTTCTCAGTCTGCTCAGTTGTTCTTTGTTAAGTTTGTGCATTGCATAGAGTTCCTTCGAGGGTCGTATCCAATGAAGGCATCCTGTTCGCTTGCCGTCTTGGGCAGGAGCTTCAGGAAGCCTTGCGTACTGGTTGAGCTTTAGCTCCGTTTTTCCATCCGTAGGATGATGGTTTTGTGAGAGCGGGGCTACACCGACTCTGGAGGATATGCTTGTGCGTACGTATAAATTGTTTTCGGCAGTTGGGATCGTCACTTGCCATTGTTCGGATTCTCCTTCGATAGCAGTTATCAGGAGACATTCCAATTGGTAACCATTAAGTTTTGTTTGTTAGGTGGTGTCGATCTCCAGTCTGTTTTTCTGACTCTGCGTAGTAGGATTTTTGGACCCCAGCTTGTCTAGAGACTTCGAAAATGATCCAGCTATTTCAGGTGAGGATGATGACAGTCCTGTGCGGACAGAGGTCTTATGCCGACCATGGTGGTCGTAGGCTCGAGTTCGCAGTGGGAGATCATGTATTCCTATGGATTTTTGCCGATGAAGGACGTGTTGAGTTTGGGAAGCTTACCCAGAATTGTAGGTCCTTTCGAGATCCTTAAAGTGAGTTAGTTCCGTTGCCTTTAATTTGGTACTTCCGCCCAGATTATTGAGTATTCACCTCGTATTCCTTGTGTCGATACTTTGCAATTACCTTCATGACCTTTCTCACATGATTCAGCACCAGACCATTTAGCTTGGACGCGATCTTTCGTTCACCAGCAGCCAATTGTGTTAATGGCTAGGCGGGTGGAGAAACTTCGGTCAAGGGTCTTGCCATTTGTGAAGGGTTTTTCTTGGACGTAGCCGTATAGTGAGGTAATCACTTGGGAGGCTGCGAACGAGATATGGGAGTTTAGTAATCCTCTCTTTGAAGGTACGATTAGTAAAAATTTTTAATTCGGAGACGAATTTTTATAAGGAGGGGAGATTGTAACATTTCAGAAATCGTTTTGCGAATTTTCCTGTTTTCGGGCAAAATTGTCGGTATTTTCCGTTTTAACCCGATTTCGATCAAACGTCCGTATAAGCTTGCCGGCACCTTTTTTTTTTAATCTAAAATAAAGCTTGTGCGCGAACTTTAGGGGTATTTGGGAGGTTTTGGTTCAGATAGATTTTTTCCCAAATAAAATATTGTTTTAGCCGGTAAAATATGCGCGTAAATCGGGAAAATTTTTCTAAATGAAAATTCTTGGAAATCATCACTACAATTATTTTTAGAACCTTCTTTGTAAATATCTAGATATTTTTTTAGTGCAAAAGGTTTTGAATTAAAAAAGAAAAGAAAAGAAAGAAAAGGTGTCATTTTTGCATTTAATGAAGCATTTAATGATTTTTGCTAGAAATTTCTTCACATTTTTGCACAAAACCCCCCACACTCCCTCATGGCCGGCCACTACTTGTTCTTGGCTGCCCTTTTCTTTTCTCACTCATTTTTCATCATTTCTTGCACAAATAAATCATGAAAAATCCAATTTAATTCATAGAAATTCAAATAAAATCCAAAACCTTCATTCTTCTTCACAAAAGTTGCTTGGATCTTCATTCTAGTGAGGATTTTGGAGGCTAAAGTTTGGTTTTATCCTTGATTCAAGTGGTGTTCTTGAATGTATAAAACCTTAACTCTAATCACTTTTTTTGTTGCTTAATACTTTATGCTAGCTTAATTAGATGTTAGTTTAAGCTTTAAATTTCATGTTTCAAAATTCTAGAAATGGTTTTAGAAATTCAAGTTAAGGTTAAAACTTAATTTAAGTGTTTAGTATTTAATTGAAGTGTTAATTTGTGAATTTGAAAAGCTTAACCTAGTAGAAAATGCTAATTTTTGTTAATTACTAATTTGTCTAATTAAGGGTTTTTGCTTACTAGGTTTTTGCTAAACCTTAATTAAGCAAGTTTAAAAATATAGAAATGGTTAAAATGGTTTAACCTTGGTATTTGAAGATGTTTGTAAATTATAGTTTTGGTAAAACTCGTAGTTTTGTGCTATAAAGATAAGTACTGCTTACTAGATTTCGGTAACTTTTAGGCGAGGGTTTCTTTTGACGTGGCGACGTTATATTTTGAGTCCACGTTTATTATTGTGTTTTGAATGTGCGATCGGGACGATCGGAATCTAGACTAGGTAGGATTTTTGGTCGATGTCATGCTCGATAGATGCGCTAAGTGCGCAGTGTAATTTTCAGGGCGTTATTCTTGCGTTTCGATGTCTTTTCATCAATGTAGAAAATATGCTTATGTGATGTGTTTGTGAAATTTTAAGTTCGCAAGCGGGGACTTCGGACGCTACGACAAGGGGAAAACAGGTGGTAGGCTTCACCTAGCATGGAGCGTTGGTGAGTAGATTTAACATCTACAGGGGAATCGCCCGTATGGCGTTATGCGTCAGGGCTAGATATTTTATTACTTGTCGCATATTCTACGTTATTGTTAGAATTGCGCCTTTACCCTATTACTTAGATGTAGTTGTGGCTGGACTAGTAGTAGTAGGACACTGCACATATTATTGACGATTCATGTTGCACGAGCACTGATTGTATGCTACACACACTGTCAATAATTGCCATGTCACGCATAACCCACTTATAGATATAATATTGCTTGGTTAGGGACATTGAGACTTTGATTCATATTTCTTTACGCATAGACTTATAGCATACCTGTATACCTACATGCTTACACATATGTTCTGACATACTTACATGCTAGTTATCTGTATACCTATAGTGTATCGTACCATTAGTGATAGGTGCATACACACTTTACGATACAACTACAGGTATACTTTGTATACATGTTACTATACCGGGGGGTACCCTACATATTTTACCTATACCCAGGAGGGTATACTACATCATTTGCTTATAGGTAGACACCTATACTTAGTTGTACCTTATTTATTTCGCATACATCTGGTTTCAGCTACATATTTTCCTTTATATGCTCGCATTTCAGATATATCGCACATATTTATTCCTGGATTTGCGCATTGTTATTTGGATTTTACATGATGTTTTCTAGATTTGGGAACCGCGGGAGTTCATGAAATTATGCATTAATTGAAAAACCCGGTTCCTTTGATATGATATTTGCGCAGCCACCATGAGATTTATCGGTTCTGATTATATACTCCATACGAGGTGTGGATGCCGTATGAGGGTACATGGTGGGGCCCGGTATGGTTCCCCTCGGCAAGAAAATCGATGGAATTTGCCGATTGAGCCTGGAGGCGGGCGAATACCTACCGGTGACAGTACCAATGACTCGGCGGGGATCGTGAGGATACCGTTGGGAGTCATGTACGTATAGATACGTCGAGAGGCGAGGGTCAGAGTTAGGCACTCGTGCTTTCGTGATAGCATATGATACGTACCTATCAGGGGGCCAGTCGTGGTGACAGCACCTGATAGATCAGTATTTCTGTGTCGATGTTTGGCACATTGGTTTCATGATATTTCTAATTACTCTTTTGTATATATAACAGAGGATTGAGCCGCTGTTATATATACCCTTACACCAATATTAGTGGAATGGGATGCTAATATATGTGTATTGACCTCATCATATTTATTTATGTCATTATATTTAGGATGTTAGAATTTTGCTGGAGATTTGATTCGGGATATGAGAGATTCATTTGAGATTGGATACTGGATAGATATGTGAGATCTACTTGATATTGTACGTTCGAGATATATGAGATCTACTTGCTGTTGTACATTCGAGATATGGGAGATATACTTGATATTGTACATACGAGATATGTGAGATCCACTTGATTTTGTACATTCGATATATACGAGATATACCTGATGATTGTACATTCGATATATGTGAGATATACTTGAGGTTGTACATTCGGGATATATGAGATATACTTGATATTGTGCAATTGAGGAGATGTGATACCTAGATAATATGAGAGCCAATTTGGGGGCTGATTCGAGGAATTGGTATTTAAATTGTCTTGCTGGATTGTGATCCTACCACGATGTCAGGATTCCGTGGAAATGACATACTTCACTCCATACCTCACCTTATCTGTTTGTGCACTGCTTCTTGTATTAGTAGTACCTGTTAGTGTACCTTTCATGATTATTGCACAGTTACATTCTCATATCCTTATCGCATGATTATTGCATACTGTTGTCATATCATTATTGCTTTATATATATTGGTTATACCTGCTAATGTACTTTCCATTATTCTGCATTCATATGACATGTTATTTCTGTGAACTGCATATCTTAGATTCACGCTTTACGTGCATACTTGTGATTACCTGCATATGTTATTTACTATTCACGAGTTGGCAACTCACCCCCGTTGTGCCACAGTGTTTGCAGGTGTTCCTCAGGATAGTCAGAGGCAGGCTATTATCACATATCTTATCATCTTTTGCTACGGATACCGCATCAGCTCACACTGTGCAGTTTGCTTAGGTGGGTTTTGTGGATATTCGTTGTGTTGTATATTCGTTGTATCCCTGTACTCTCCATCTACAATTTTCATATTGACTTAGAGACTTGGTGAGGACGATATTGTATATTATGTTGGATTTGTTGTCTTTTATACAGTTTCCTTTCTATCGTCTTCTATTTCTTCGCTACGGCGTCGTATATTTATGGTGGTTGTTTTCCGCCTTTAGGCGTGGATTTGCTCCCGTTGGGGATGCTTTTGTAGGGTTCCTAGGCATCCTAATGAGGTCTCACAAGGCATCAACCATGCCAATTTCAAAAATTATGGTGCCGAGAAACCCTAATGTACGGATCGTTGGCTAGATGTCTAGACGAAAAGAATAACTAGTTAACTACTTTAACTAAGTGAACGGAAATACAACCTTTGTAGATCCGGTTCTCCACCTCCATAGCTCCGCAACGAAGTATCCTCGCTGTCCAAATCGAGATCCGGGCTCTTGCGTTGGCTTCATCGGAGAAGAAGCGGGCTAGGTCATCGACGACGTGCCGAAGATGATCTACGTCGAGGCATCGCTAGATCAAGCTCCGACTTCACCAAGTCAAGAAACTTGTGAAGAAAACACACTCTACTACTTGGCAAGAGGTAGAGGATGAAGAAATAGGAAGTGGGTTCAATTTAGAATTGGATTTCTCACTCAAATACATCAAACACCATTGATGAAGAAAGCTTTTCTTCTTTGAAGAAGATGAAGAAGAAGAAGCTAATTGTTATGATAAGCATTATGATAAGTTAATTTAAAATAGAAAATAAAATCCAAACTTATCATAATCCAACCATGGTTATGTGTAGAGAGCAAACTATAGTTAGGTGAATGGTTAGGTTAGGTATAAAATAAAAATGGTGGACTTTATTCAAAGCTTCATGAAGCTTCAACAAAGAACAAAAATAGCCACCATTTTCCTTTTACCAAAATGAAATAAACAAATAAATAATTGAATAAAAACAAAACCCTAACCATTATTATGTAACCATAGTTTGATCTTTACACAAAAACCCTAGCAAACATGTATCATCAAACATGATACAATCAAGTGCACAAAAGTATATCACATATACAATGTGTACATCCGAGTGAGAAAATCCATTTAAAGTGAACCGATACTAGTTAATGCAAAGTAATATATCAAATATATAATTATGCATTAAATCATTAAATCAACACTTGATTTAACGATCCGGTCATATCGCATATAACCGACCAGTATCCAATGTATCGGCTTATCGAATCAACCCTCGATTCGATAACTAGGTTATATCGCATATAACCATTCGATACATTCATCGCGAGAATAGAATACGGTATCACATACACGCATTATTCTCGGTCCCGCACATATCTCATATGCGCTCCTATTTCGTTTCGCTTGAGCCAGGAAACCTCTGTGTAGGACTCTAAAGACTCGTCAATACGCCGGCAGCAGATGATGATCATATCAAACACCCACAAGCCGCAAGCGGTCTGCTAAACGTAACGGCCACCCGGGTATTGAGCGATCTGAAGATCGACGAGCAAGCCCGCTCACACTCCAGTGAATCCAACCAGTAACACTACCGTACAGTCCGGTCTGATCGTCTGATATGTCGCATATCTCGCCTAGGGGTGGTAAACGTCAGACCCCAATAGCTCAATAAGTCGTGTCGATATGAGGTCTATAACAATTCGAGAAACTACTGGTAACACTTACCAGTAAATCTCAGCAACCCTGACCAGGGATTTCCTGTTATAGCCAATCGAACACAGCGCAACATCAACCCCCTATACCGGGAGAGACGAATCCCCTCCTATCGCTCATTGCCTCCATGTGACTCGGGACTGTACCCAAAAACCACCGTTTTGCACGCCCTCTTGGACGTGGTAAGATGGAAATCAAAGCATAGTAGGAACCACATAAGACTCTATGACGATCTCGGGTCAACAGACTACTCTGTACCAGTGTCACCAGAGAACTGCCATCTGACGTGAGGTATAATACCATTTGGGAGTTCTCGGCGAGTCCGTCCAGTGTACCCAGTCTCTACTGAGCACCCGTATATCATCTCTGATGTCAAACACCAATGGATATGGGATCATCCATCGCCCATCTGTATGGTTCGAGAAGGTATACGCTAGTCTACTCTGGTATATCGATGCCCCGTTTCGATACACCCTCGACTAGGGACTTTGAAGGATGTACTTATGGACTACCATGTCCCCACTAGTATGATCCACATCATAGTCTAGGTAGTCAAGTACACATCCTAAGGGCTTTACCAACATGTAACAGAGAGATAAACAGTATACACGTTAAGGTAAAGTACAACCAGATAGCATACTATCATGTCGAGCAAGAAAGTCCTCCCTATATACGTCCCAGCATCCACTACAATATACATCATATGTACAGTAATGGCCTCCAGGGCATACATATAACTAACAATCTCCCACTTGCACTAGGGCCATCTGTAGCAGTGGTTGCAGTATCTCATACTCAACCATCCCATAAAAGTCTCTCTCTGGGAACAGGCCTATGTGAGTAGATCCGCTGTGTTGTCCTCTGAGTCTACTCTCCTAACCTCGATCTCCCTGGAGATCAACCATCTCCATGATTAAGTGATACTGCCTTAGAATATGTCTGGATCACTGATGGGACCGGCGTTCCTTGGCATAAGCCACAACACCATTGTCACACAATGGGAGGAACAAAGTTCATCTTATGAACTAATATACACCCAGACTGCCTCTTTGGTAGCATCTTAAGTAGCGATGTATCCTGCCTTTATCGTCTAGTATGTCACGGTATCTATCTTGGAACTCTTCCAACATACCGTCCCTCCACTGAGGGTAAAGACAATGCCTGTGACTGACATTCAGTCGTCTTTATCACCCTGGAACCCTTCCAGTGATTCTCCCCAGGATCGGTTGATACCGTCTCACTACAACTAGTGAGAGTCCTAACATCCAATTAGATCTATCTCATAGATCCAAAATCCAGGATTTAGTAGGTATCACTTTGATCCTATATGGAGAATCCTAGTGATAAGCGGAGATTGACCGAGCGTAGCATAAGAAACTCTTTTCTTATCAAGAGTATGTCATCTACGTACTCTACGAGGATCGTTACCATACTCCCTACTACCTTTTTGTTTATACAAGGTTCATCTACCATTTTGATGATGTCAACTTCTTTGACTAATCCATCAAAATAGATGTTCCAACTCCGCGATGCCTGCTTTATCCTATAAAGCATCTTGCACACGTTTCCGCTGCTCCCACTGTCTACGAAGCCATCTGGCTGTGTACTTATAGACACACTCTTCTAAAACATCATTTTAGAAAAGCAGTCATGGCACCCAACCGCCAGATATCGTAGTCATGGTATGTAGCCGTGACAAGTAGGATCTGGATGGACTTAAGCATAGATACTGGAAAAGGTTTCATCATTATCCACGCCTGGTCGATGACGAAAACCTTTAACAAGTCCAGCTTTGAAAGTCTCAACTTTTCCATCTACACCAAGTAATCTTCTCAAGATATACTTGCTCCTGATGGGGATTTAACCCTTCAGATATATTAGCCAAAGTCCAAACTTTGCTGGTGTACATGGATTCCATCTCAGATCGCTAAGCATCCAACCATTCTTACAGAGTCCCACTCCTGATGGCCAGCTCGAAACTAGTTGGGTTATCATCTCATGATGCAATCCTCGCTCCCACTGTCATAGAGAAACAGAAGTATCTCTCAGGTGGGTGAGGAACCCTACTAGATCAGCGGAGAGGCTGAGGTTCGTTGGTATCTATTGAATCCTTTGGTTCTACCAAATCATCTGCTATAGTTTGCATAGCTGGAACCTTTCCAGTTGTACATAACAGATCTTGCCTCGAGTTTGTCCGGATTTTGCTTTTAGACATAGGCCGGACAACCCCAAATCTTAACTAGCTTAAGACATGGGCTCTTCCCATACCATATCATATATGAGGTGGTAGGCAACTGATTTGATTCGAACCCTATTCAATAGGTATGCAGCTTCTCAAGCGCATAACTCCCATAAGGAAATAGGTAACTCAGTAGTACTCATCATAGAGCACAACTTATCATATAGGGTGTGATTGCTCCGCCCCGATATACCATCGTGCTATGGTGTATACGGAGGAGTAATGCTGAGAGAGAATCTCATTCTCCTTTAGAAAAGTCCAGTATTTCCGTGCACAAGTATTCTCCTCCTTGATCGCATCAAAGGACATAATACTTTTACCCGTATTTTGGTTCTCTACTTCTCGCTTATATTCTGTGAATATCTCAAAAGGTTCGGACTTGTGTTTCAACAGGAACATAGGTCAGAAACTCGAAAGATCATCAGAGAACGTAATGAAGTATAAAGAACCAGTCCTGGCATGTGTAGACAGGAGACCTTACATATATCATCATGTATCAGTCCCAAGAGTTCACTAACTCTTTCTCTGTTTCCAATAAACAGAGCTATGGTCATCTTGTCTTTGTGACATGACTGGCGAGTTTCACAAGATGTAAATTCAAACTGATTTAAATATGCATCTAAATATAACTTCAGCTAGTCGGGTCACATTGATCTGACCTAGTCTACAATACCTCAAGAAGAGTCCGTTCATTTCTGAACTCTTCCTCTTGTGTGTGTTCCATATACTAAGAACTGTAGTTTGATTTAGAACATTAATGCTTTTAGATAATGTGCCTGAAACGATCAACTTTTGATATAGGAAATGTTCAAAACATTATCCAACTATACAAAATTTTATCATTTCTTTACTAATAAAGAGATGGATATGATTTTGTATATTAGGTTCGGTATCTAATAACATTCGTTCAGATTCAATGTATTGGTAATACAGGGTGGCAGTGACCGACAGACTTGGCTGCAACTCTTGCCCCGTTTTCTGCCTCATGAAACTTATCACCCGTTCTCAGTTCTCTACCTTTTTGTAGCCCCATGTAACATATTACATATGCGGGATCCTGATCCGGTATCACATACCCAGGACGTAAAGGATACTGAGAAACAGTCCTCTGAAATGAACACACCCGAAGATGATGCATCAGCATGCACTCTCTTCGTTTGGGCGGCACGGGAATTCTGGTAATCCCCTATTTCCTGCTCTGTCTTATAACAATTATAAGTTGGAGCGGGACCAACGTTCCCCAGCTCAGTATAACAAGCGGGTTCGGTCAATATTCCGTATTATTATCTTGATTAAGGCGTGATATGGTCGCTACCTGGAGAGAGAGAGAAGAAAACACTCAGCGTGCGCTCTGCAAGAATAGATTGGTTATTATTTTATCTAATCAGGATGGCTCCCACTGCTTTTTATCAAATCTTCCTTCAAACCCTAAAAGGAAAGACTAGCCGGGATTAATTACACACTACAAGTTCGCCATTCTTTCAGCCAGGCCAGTGTCGGTACTTTGAGGGAGGTCCCCCGTGCTTTCGCACGAACCTAATTAATGTAAACCTCGTTTTCCCAGAGGCGTAACCTCGTTGACACCTTTCTAGACACCTACTTGATCGGCTAATTGTAATGTATAAAACTCTCCCAGGAGTAACACTTACTCGCAGCGGGTATCGGGATCCAACTATCTCATAGAAGGTATGCAATGTCATTGCAAATTTCAACACTTGAAATTCCCGATAATATTTTGCCCCTAGCAGCTATATGACCTTAACATAGTCAACAAATCATAAGTGCTAGTCAAGTTCAACCCGTCATTTCCCGATTGAATTAAACCCACCCGCACGACCCTTAACATAGTCAACAAAGTCGCACGACTACCCTAATCCAATCACATCATATGCTTATGCAGATAAGCACTAATTAGCTACCGCACACTACGCCTTAACATAGTCAACAAACGTAGCACGAATACTAACTAGTACTTATCTGAAATGAAGGAGGGCTACGACAGGTTTTTCTGAAAACCTATTGCGTAATGAACTTGATATCGTTGTAGAATCAAATGATTTTGAAATGGAGTGCTTTTGAGGCTTTTCTAGTTTTGCTAAAGGAGTCACTCCCGGTGAAGGGATCGTCGGTCCTTTCCTTGTCGAATGAGGTGCGGGATATATCATATATATCACTGTGCAAAGCAGAACTCTTAAAAGCAATCAAAAGACAAACCGAGTGTGTAGCATCTGCCAGTTATTGCTAAAGGAGTCACTCCCGGTGAAGGGATCTCGGTCCTTTCCTTATCGAATAAGGTGCAGGATATATCATATATACCGCTGTGCAAAGCAAAAACTGTAGCTACCATTTTATTTTGAAATTCGATTCTACAACATCTTAGGTTTCTTTTATTTCATTAATCACATTAATGAAGTCCCATCATTTAAGTACCTAAATATCACAGATAAATACGACGTACACTTATGCCATCCGCATTCGCCTCGATGTCCCCTCGTGCACCGTTAGGTTAGGTAACTAACGGCAGAGCGGGGCAGGGCTAGCGCGGGTGTAAAACATAAGTAACGTCTATATAATATATCATATATACTATATACTGTATCTATCACAGAACATCACATGATCACATCACAGATATCGCAGCAGAAGAATCATATGAAATATTGGATATACTAGGACGTCCGGGTTTTCAATACGAGCCAGTATAAAACACGGATTCCACGGTCGTGATGAATAGCCAAACCCACACCCCTAGACCCCTACGAGAGCGGCAAGCAACCCTACCAATTCTAGGGTTAGGAGACCCGGACTCGACTCCTCGAGTTGGTCTCCTACTGGACCCCAGAACCCGGTTACTTGTGCTCCCCTCCTTGGGTCTATCCTAGTGCGGAAAAGTAAATAATATACAAAAGGGTGACAACTTCCGCAACCTGGAAGCGCCCCAATAAAAGAATATTACATACAAGTTTTTATATGAATGAAAATGAAAAACACTCATCTCACATAAAAACCCCCGGCTATTCAAACACGACGATCCAATATAACATATCCAGCAACACATAACATCACATGTCATCATCGTAAGTAAATATGCGCATCCCAATTGTCGTTGACATATAGCAACGAAACCGGCGATATCACATATTACACTTACGGTCACAGAAAAGAAAGTGTAAAACTACAACAGTTGGAATCCGCAACCACCTCAGACATCGCATGCCTGACCAAATGAATTCCTTAGACATCGCATGCCTAACAATTATAAACCCCGCATTTTAGTCTCATTACCGAAAACACTTTTCAATATCAAGTCGGGCAATTCAACAAGATTCCCGAAAAACTGATCGAATGCTCGTCGCAAACTTTAGTAGGCGGCCGCACCCCTGATACCGTCGACGAAGTGCACCAAGGCGGAACGCCGCTACCGCGAGCACCCGGACGGATGCTTTCGGCGACGGGGTTCTCCTACAGTCACTTGGTCGGGGCTATGGAGTGAGGCTGTCTATTAAGTTTACCCGGCGAGTATCCGCGTACGCTACGTGATTGCGACGGACTTTTGATCACATCATAATTCCGTGGCAACCGATCAAGTGAGACTAAACTGCTATGTTTATAACATTCATTCAGTTATCTCATAACTTCTTGTGAATTCCAATTATTGTATCCCATTCCGGATAAATAGAAAATGTCAAACTTTCCGATCAAACAATCGAATACCCAAGTTTTCCCGATACAGATCAACACATGAAATATTAGTCTAACAACATTCAGTTCGTGCCTCAGTACTAACGGTCCAGCCGTAGAAGGGTCAAGCCAACGCCTCACATGTGGCACGCCGTACTACCCCAAACCCGAAGGTTCAAAGGGCAGTTCAAGATGGTCACATAATCGAGTTAAGGTTTGTTGTCTTCTAGAGGGACCATCGCGTTAGTTGCACTACTTAGAACGTCGTTAAACTACGGAAAAATCCAACACTTGGAAATTTCCCGACAGGGGAAAAATTGGGTATTTATATCCGGTCGAACTTTTTAACATATTCTAAAAATTATCCGGAAAGCCACACAGACAAAATTTAATACTCCGATCGAAACACCGAATCCCCAAAACAACCCCTGAAAAATTCAACTCTTGAATAAAAATTAAAAATTCCCAGAAAATCCAGCATAATAAAATAGGAGTTACTGTGCAAACAGGAATTGATGATGTCACTTTTTTGCCGCGGAACCGCCGCAGAAGCGAAGCTTCTGCCGCGGTTCCGCCGCAATATGTACTGTTCATCAGAAACTTTTTGCGCCGTAATTCTTAGATTTCCCTGCTGAATTTTTAAAGCATTTTTAATGTTGAAAAAACCACGTTTTTGAAAAAAGGACAGAGAGCATTTTTGGTTTGGGGTTTCGGGTTCGTTCGGACTTCAAACTCCGTCTAGACTTCGCCTAAGGCTCTAGCTAGGCTCTGATACCACTGTAGGGTTCCTAGGCATCCTAATGAGGTCTCACAAGGCATCAACCATGCCAATTTCAAAAATTATGGTGCCGAGAAACCCTAGTGTACGGATCGTTGGCTAGATGTCTAGGCGAAAAGAATAACTAGTTAACTACTTTAACTAAGTGAATGGAAATACAACCTTTGTAGATCCGGTTCTCCACCTCCATAGCTCCGCAACGAAGTATCCTCGCTGTCCAAATCGAGATCCGGGCTCTTGCGTCGGCTTCATCGGAGAAGAAGCGGGCTAGGTCATCGACGACGTGCCGAAGATGATCTACGTCGAGGCATCGCTAGATCAAGCTCCGACTTCACCAAGTCAAGAAACTTATGAAGAAAACACACTCTACTACTTGGCAAGAGGTAGAGGATGAAGAAATAGGAAGTGGGTTCAATTTAGAATTGGATTTCTCACTCAAATACATCAAACACCATTGATGAAGAAAGCTTTTCTTCTTTGAAGAAGATGAAGAAGAAGAAGCTAATTGTTATGATAAGTATTATGATAAGTTAATTTAAAATAGAAAATAAAATCCAAACTTATCATAATCCAACCATGGTTATGTGTAGAGAGCAAACTATAGTTAGGTGAATGGTTAGGTTAGGTATAAAACAAAAATGGTGGACTTTATTCAAAGCTTCATGAAGCTTCAACAAAGAACAAAAATAGCCACCATTTTCCTTTTACCAAAATGAAATAAACAAATAAACAAATGAATAAAAACAAAACCCTAACCATTATTATGTAACCATAGTTTGATCTTTACACAAAAACCCTAGCAAACATGTATCATCAAACATGATACAATCAAGTGCACAAAAGTATATCATATATACAATGTGTACATCCGAGTGTGAAAATCCATTTAAAGTGAACCGATACTAGTTAATGCAAAGTAATATATCAAATATATAATTATGCATTAAATCATTAAATCAACACTTGATTTAACGATCCGGTCATATCGCATATAACCGACTAGTATCCAATGTATCGGCTTATCGAATCAACCCTCGATTCGATAACTAGGTTATATCGCATATAACCATTCGATACATTCATCGCGAGAATAGAATACGGTATCACATACACGCATTATTCTCGGTCCCGCACATATCTCATATGCGCTCCTATTTCGTTTCGCTTGAGCCAGGAAACCTCTGTGTAGGACTCTAAAGACTCGTCAATACGCCGGCAGCAGATGATAATCATATCAAACACCCACAAGCCGCAAGCGGTCTGCTAAACGTAACGGCCACCCGGGTATTGAGCGATCTGAAGATCGACGAGCAAGCCCGCTCACACTCCAGTGAATCCAACCAGTAACACTACCGTACAGTCCGGTCTGATCGTCTGATATGTCGCATATCTCGCCTAGGGGTGGTAAACGTCAGACCCCAATAGCTCAATAAGTCGTGTCGATATGAGGTCTATAACAATTCGAGAAACTACTGGTAACACTTACCAGTAAATCTCAGCAACCCTGGCCAGGGATTTTCTGTTATAGCCAATCGAACACAGCGCAATATCAACCCCCTATACCGGAAGAGACGAATCCCCTCCTATCGCTCATTGCCTCCATGTGACTCGGGACTGTACCCAAAAACCACTGTTTTGCACGCCCTCTTGGACGTGGTAAGATGGAAATCAAAGCACAGTGGGAACCATACAAGACTCTATGACGATCTCGGGTCAACAGACTACTCTGTACCAGTGTCACCAGAGAACTGCCATCTGACGTGAGGTATAATACCATCTGGGAGTTCTCGGCGAGTCCGTCCAGTGTACCCAGTCTCTACTGAGCACCCGTATATCATCTCTGATGTCAAACACCAATGGATATGGGATCATCCATCGCCCATCTGTATGGGTCGAGAAGGTACACGCTAGTCTACACTGGTATATCGATGCCCTGTCTCGATACACCCATGACTAGGGACTTTGAAGGATGTACTTATGGACTACCATGTCCCCACTAGTATGATCCACATCATAGTCTAGGTAGTCAAGTACACATCCTAAGGGCTTTACCAACATGTAACAGAGAGATAAACAGTATACACGTTAAGGTAAAGTACAACTAGATAGCATACTATCATGTCGAGCAAGAAAGTCCTCCCTATATACGTCCCAGCATCCACTACAATATACATCATATGTACAGTAATGGCCTCTAGGGCATACATATAACTAACAGCTTTACTTTATATTTATGTTGTACCCATTTTTGGGGTTGGTTTTTATAAAGGAGGTGCTGCCGAAATTTTCAAGAAAGAAAATTGGACTTAAAGAATTTATACTTGAGATTTTTTTTTAAAGGTTTAAACAATGTTTCTTATCCTTTCTTGTCTTTTAATGGTTTAGATTTCTGGGTTTTGGCTTTATTTTACTACGTTACGCTTGTAGACGTTGCGTAGTATTAGGGCCGTCACGTGCCAATTTTGGGTCGTGACACAGTCGCAATTTACTTTTCCCTCTTTCTAATCCCTTTATTTTGTCTTTAGTTATTACCTTCTGTACACCCTACTTAGGCTAATTGGTTTTCTTCATCCCCTACCTTTCGGCACCTGTCTATGGTTTGGAATAAGACTATCCAATAAGCGTAATAGGTGTACTCTCTTAAACCATGGAGCCCTCGCAACCTGAGAGAAGGTGATAATAAAAGACAACTGAATAAACCAATTCCTTTTCTCCTGAACCTTGATCCATCCTCGAAGAAGTCCCTTCGAGTTCGTCTATAACCATACGATGGATCTATCCAATGGAAGTGGATGTCCGTAGTAATACGGGGTGTTCTGAGAAATGCAAAGGGTAAAAGAAGGAGCGGCAATGACTTATACAACTCGGACAATCCAAAAGCCAGTATTTTAAGAAGGTTCGGTCAACTTGGTCACTGAGTCATAGTCTAGGGTCGGTCAATGGTCGCTGCCAAAGAGATAGAGAAAAGAAACATCTGCGTGCACTCTAACCTAGATCAGAATGGTTATCACTTTATCTAATCAGGAAACCTCCCACTGTACTGTCAAATTCTCCTCCAAACCTGAAAGAAGAATCAATCGGGATCACCCGAAGAGTAAACTAACTCATCAGTGGGAATCGGGATCCAACTCTCATCCTATGATAACGTGACGGAATCCGCTCACGTTATCACACTCCAGAAGGTATGCGCATACTTTGCAAGTTTCAGTTTCTTTAGAAACCCCCGATATGATTTTTGCCCCATGCTCTTATGACCTTGGCGTTAGGTCAAAATGTCATAAGTCACATGCCAAGTTCTATCCGTCACTATCTTGTCAATTTGAACCCACCCGCACATGTCCTTGGCGTTAGGTCAAAATGGCAGAGCGGCTGTCCCAAACCAACTCATCTATCTATGCAGCAAATGAATACCCAGCAGCTACTAAACACTATGCCTTGGCGTTAGGTCAAAATACATAGCTTGAATACTACTGAATACCCAAAAGAAATGACGGAGGGCTACGGCTGTTTTTTGGCGAAAAACCTTTAACGTAGTGAACTTGATATCGCTGAAGGAACCTGATAGCCTTTTATAAAAATATAGTGGCGAAAACCTTTTGCTAAAGAGGTCACTCCCGGTGAACGGATCTCGGCTCTTTCCTCGTGGAATGAGGTGCAGGATATTCCAACCGAATACCGCGATGCAAAGCAACTTGTAATCGACTATAGTGAAGTTATTACCCTGACGTAAACTTCTGCCTAAGGGGTCATTCCCGGTGAAGGGATATCGGCCCTTGCCTCGTCGAATGAGGTGCAGGATATTCCAACCGAATACCGCTATGCAAAACAAAAGGAAGCGTCTTTGTAATAACACTTTTTAAAATTGTTCCAACAACATCCAAACAGGTTTGTTTTCCTTTGCATTGATCAAAATCAACGCAGTCCCATCAATAATCACACCAGAAAAGAACGAAAATAAAATATACGTATATACCATCCGCATTCGTCACTGGGTCCCGTCATCACCCGTTAGGTTACTTAAGTAACGACAGAATGGGGACTGGACTAGCGCGGGTGTAAAACATATACAATATCTAATAGTATATATACCAATATACAATAATCGCTCAAGGCGTGATAATATGCAACATTACAGAAAAGTAATAAGCATCACAGAACAATACAGATAATCTGGGATCCCCGGGTTTCACAGAGCCGCTGCTGAAACCCGACGTTCCCATGGTCGTGTGGATAGCCTGTGCAATGAAACCTAGACCCCTACGGGTGTGGCAAGTTACGCGCCAAAACCTGAAGCGAGGCAGCCCCCTACAGCAAAGTGAATGGACCATCCTGCACTTCACGGAATCCGGTAACTTGAGCACCCCTCCTTGGGTCAACCTGTACCCCCTACGACTGCGGCGAATAGTCTGCCAATTCCAGAGTAAAGCCCCTCTGCCTCTCAAAGCCATGAGATGCGGACCCGTTGCCCTCCAGAACCCGGCTATCCATGCACCCCGTCGCGGGGTAAACCTAGTACAGAAATAAAAATATGTACAACAGGTACATCGACCTCAACCCGGTCGTGCCCCAAATGAATATTATACAACAGGCAGTGACGGCAGTCCACATGTTGGACGCTCGCCCCGCAATATCAAATGTACAACTAAATCCAAACTGCATTACCATTACACACTGCTATCCACCACGACAAATCCGCAACATCACAGCACAACACAGAACATCAACGCGAATGTCACGTTTGCAAACCCGTCTAAAAGAACTATAGCAATCAGACGCGGTTTACCGCTCGAATGATATTCACGGTCGGAGATATAATGTAACTACTGTAAACTAACATATTTAAATTTCGATCGACTAAATGTCACGAAGTGGGCCCCACATGCATCTGCAGTACAGTAACAAAATCTGGGCCCAAAAGATATATACCAAAAACCACAATTTCCTCAAGAGAAGCAACTGTACAAATTTGGATCACTAGTCCCACAGACTGGCCGTGGATGCGCGGTCAAACCCTAGGTTTGACCGCGGATCCACGGCGGTCCTATAGGATCACGTGACCAAATTTCTACCACGTTCTTAGAAAACCCTGCTCAATTTTCTGTGATATGTAAAATTATTTTTAGAACCCTTTTAAAATCGACAGAAACTCAGAACTTGGAATTTGCTTTTTTCGAAAATTCGTTCGATCGATGTTTTAAACGCGTTAGCACAAGTTAGTAAAGCATAATGGTGAGGCTCTGATACCACTGTAAGTCTACGGTAGCGCCCCGGCCGTCTGACAGACGCCAAATGCGGAACAAAAACTTTTAACTGGCGCTATCGTATACTATAACCCGGATCTGCCATTATTGCTAAACTAACAAACTGTAAAGAGGGGTAGAAAGGTTATACCGAACGATCCGAGTCCTTCGTTCTTTAACCATCATCCCATGCTTTGTTGCGGCTGCTCCGATCTCGTCGATCTCCGATCTGCTCGTCCAGGTGGCACTACGTCAACGGATCTTTAAACGGGTTCCCGCCTCTGACTCGAGGCAACTCGGCCGTCAAGTTTGCTAAAAGAGACGACCAAGATTGATGTAGAGAATGAGTAGAATATTTTGTCTCACTTCGTCCAAAGCCGTGGACGAACGGTTAATGAAGTTGCCACTCGAAATGAAATGGAATGAGAAATGAGCTATCAAATTTCCGTACATCCAAAACCATAGTCTTTTTAATCAAAATCAATCTCTTCACCAAAAGGAAGTGGCCGGCCATCATATATAGGAAGGGTGAGTGTAGGAGGAGGGAGTGGTGACCACAAGGATAAAGATCAAGAGAAAATATCAAAGCAAGAATAAAACCACATTAATGCAATGAATGACTCACTAAACCTAGTCATCCATTCATTTAATGCAAACAAAGGTTCATGAACCTAGTCACCAATCTAGAAGCTTCTAGAAGCACGACTCACTCTCATGACTCACCCAAGTGACGAAAAGATAAATCCGTATTTAACCGAGTGTCAAGTACGGAAACTGGAAACTGGAAACTGGCAACTTCCAAAAGTGATCCTGAAACGAATTTCAGGACAACCCCGTAACAGTATAAACATACCCGCATTTGTATTACGACCGAATACAAATGCAACTGAGACAAAGATATTATATCTACTCAATATAATACTCGGATCCGGCTTAAACCAAAGCCGACCAGTATCATCTGCCTGAAATATGACACGTGCGTAAACGCACGTGCATTTTCCGAACCCTGCCATAAAACCATACGGCCTCTACAACGTTTCGCCCGAACTTGGGAAGCTGTCTGTGGGGGACTCTAATGACTCGTCAGTACCCTGGCAGTGGGTTTAACTATAAGCCGTCAGCGGCACTAGCTGTGCGTAACGGCTGCCCATGTACTGACCTCAAGGGATGCCGATGAGCGAACTCATCCGAAAACTCTACTGAGCCTAACAGTGACAATGTATATACAGTCCGGTCCGTTCGTCTATGAGTATCGCATATTTGCCTAGGGGGCTGGTAACGTTAGACCCCCAATAGCAGTATAAGTCGTGTCGAAGTGTAGCCTAAAAACACCCTAAGATACTACTGGAGTACCTACCAGTAAATCTCCTGCCACGGTCGTGGGCTTTGTGTAATGGCTCTCCTAGACACAGCGCGATCTCACCCCCAATACCGGGAGAGACGAATCCCCTGCCGATCCGCTCACTTGCCTCCATGTGGCTCGAGACTGTACCCAAAAAATACTTGTTTGCACGACTCCTTTGAGCCGTGGTAGGGTAGAAATCAAAGCACAGTGGGAACTCACACGAGACAAATGACGACCTCAGGTCGATGAACTAACCTGTACACATGTCACCAGGGAACTGCTATCTGACGATAGGTATAGTACCAACTAGCAGATTCCCGGCGAGTCCTGTCCGGTGTACTCATAACCCAATGAGCACCTGTATACATCTTAGGTGATCCAACTGACACCAGTGGCTTGTGAGACCGGCCACCGCCCCTCGTCGGGGTCTCGACTGTATACACTAGTCTACTCCGGAGTATCGATGCCCTGTCTCGAAACTCCCACGACTTGGGACCACAATTAAGGATATGCTTATAAACCACCCAACTGTCACGTATATGATCGCCATCATACTGTTGGTAGTAAAGCAAGATCCTAAGGGCTCTATCAAAGTGTAACAGCGATCAGTCACCTGAACCTGTACACGACTGATAAAGGCAAACCAGATAGCATACTATCATCTCGAGTAAGACTGTCCTACCGGTATAGGTCCTCCGCAATCATTGCAATCACGTGCCTGCGATCCAATAATTGACTCTGAGGGCACAATATCCAACAGACAGTACCTGGATATATTTTGCATGCATTGATAGTTATCGAAGGGATTTCTAAATAGGGAGCTATAGTCTCAGTATTTACCTACGTGTCTGATATGACACGACACGTTTAAAACAAGGAAACCCTTCTAAATTGTTTTCAAAATGGCAGGACGTATATATTAAACAAAGGATAAGTATTTAAATAGCTATTTTCTTGCAACGGACGTCCGCCACTATGCCGCGATACGTGCATAGCACAGCAACATGAAAGGTTTGGCATGCATTTCCTTCGGATATTTACATGTATAGATTTGATGATTACATGTATAGATCTGATTTATATCATATTGGTTTTCGTATTGGATTTGACATTTGTGTCTTCACCATGACACCGATAATTGAGGGATGCTTGACGGAGTTTTATTTGCGAGTTATCTGCTCATTGTTCATGCGCATGCATTGCGCTATGATGCGTCTTATGTATTGATGATTTCGGAGCCCCGACGACTTGGACTTTTTACTGAAATGTTTTAGTATTGAGGGGTTTAAATTTAAATTCGGGGACCGAATTTCTTTAAGGGGGGAAGATTGTAACATTTAAAAAAAATAAAATATTATTTTTGGGAATTTTTATAATTAAATAATAAAATATTGAATATTTTAATAAGGCGGTATAATTAAATACCGATAAATTGGGAAAAAAATTTGAAAATTTTGGAAATTACTAATAGAGGGTGTTTCATGGGAATTATGCAAATTTTAAGTTTTTATGATTTACTTGACACTATTTTAGTGCTAATCGCGATTAAAAATCGTTAATCGCGGATTAAGCGTGTTTTGTGCACACAGCATGCACAAAGTCTTTTTCACACTTGTGCATTGTTCTACCATGGTTTCATTTGGGTTTCCTATTCAATTCCAATAGAATGAGAAGAGAGAAGAAAAGAAAAGAAAAGAAAAAGGATTAAGAATAAAGAATGGGGTATGGGTGAGAGAGAGAAAGGTGACGGGTTAACATTGACTTTGGGCATTCCTCCATCATTCCTTCACCCTCATCATCTCACCCCTCAACTCCTTTGCTGCTGCTTCTGCTTCCTTCACTCCCTCCCCCTCTTCACCTCCTCAAAACACAATCAAAACAACCTCAAAACCCTATCTCCATTTCACAAAAATTGTGCATGAGCTCACTAGCAACATATTGGACCAAGAAAGCTTGTATTTTGGACACTTGAGGGCAACTCAAGAATTTTCTTGAGTTGCCAATGGAGGTAATTTCTGCACCATTAGTATAGTGTTTTAATTCCTTATGCATCCATACATGTTTCATGTCGATATTGAGTGGTTTTGTGGACTTAGAAAATTCTAGTTTGGGTTTATGAAAATTGAGAGTTGTGATGTGTAATTGAGCTCAGTAAAGGCCACAAAAACCCCCTAGTGCTAGAATTCAGACCTAAACCAGAGACTAGAACCCCGGAATACGGATTTAGAAACCCGATATCGGAAGAATTATGGATTCTGTGAGTGTTTATGAAATCTGCTAACACCCGGAGCTTCTGAAAATTATTTTGCAAATACAGAGTGATGTGCAGGCAACTTGGTGTAGGGTTCCTAGGCACTCTAGTGAGGTCTCACAAAGCATCGAACATGCCAAATTAAAAAAAATGGTGCCGAGGAACCCTAGACTACGGATCTTTGCTAGAATTCTAGGCGAAAAGAAAAGCTAGTTAACACTTAACTATAGTTTAAACGGAAATACAACCTTTGTAGATCCGGATGTCCACCTCCACGGCTCCGCAACGATGTCTCCTCGCTGTCCAAGTCGAACTCCGGGCTCAAGCGTCGGCTTCGTCGGAGAAACGGGTGAGCTAGGTCGCCGGCTTCGTGTCAAAGACGATCTACGTCGAGGCATCGCAAGTTCAAGCTCCGACTTCACAAAGTGATGAAATTTGTGAAGAAAACACCCAAAACCACTTGGCAAGAGGTAGAGGATGAAGAAATAGGAGATGGGTTCACTTTAGATTTGGATTTCTCTCACTAAATCTCAAGTTGCCATTAGAGTAGCAAGCTTGAAGAAGAAGAAGAAGATGGAGCTCAAGAAAGAATATGATAAGTCTTTTTAAAATAAAAAGAAAATGGAATACTTATCATAATTCTTACTAGGGTTAAGTGTAGAGAATCTACCATGGTTAATGGATGGGTTAGGGTTAAGCATGAGTCAAAGCTTCATGAAGCTTCAACAAAAAGACAAAGAAAGCCATCATTCCTTTTTAAACTTATCCAAATAAATGAATAAACAAATAAATGAATAAATAAATATGCAAAACCCTAATTATCATAATAACCATGGTTTAATTCTATTCACTTAACCATATGATCAAGTATCATCAAACATGATACAAAAAAGTGCACAAAAGTATATCACATATACAATGTGCAATCCAAGTGAGAAAAATCCGTTTAAAGTGAACCAATACTAGTTAATGCAAAGTAATATATCAAATATATAATTATACATTAAATCATTAAATCAACACTTGATTCAATGATCCGGTCATGTCGCACATAACCGACTAGTATTCAATGCATCGATTTATCGAATCAATGATTCGATAACTAGGTCATATCGAATATAACCAATCGAAACATATATCGCGAGAATGAGATGCGGTATCACATACTCGCATTATTCTCGGTCCTGCACATATCTCATATGCGCTCCTATTTCGTTTCGCTTGAACCAGGAAACCTCTGTGTAAGACTCTAAAGACTCGTCGATACGCCGGTAGCAGATGATGGTCATATCAAGCACCCACAAGCCGCAAGTGGTCTGCTAAACGTAACGGCCATCCGGGTATTGAGCGATCAGAAGATCGACGAGCTAGCCTGCTCACACTCCTGCGAATCCGACCAGTAACACTTACCGTACAGTCCGGTCTCTTCGTCTGATATGTCGCATATCAAGTCTAGGGGTGGTAAACGTCAGACCCCAATAACCCGATAAATCGTGCCGATGTGAGGCTCGTAACGGGTCGAGAAACTACTGGTAACACTTACCAGCAAATATCTGATCAGCCCTGGCCAGGGACTTCCCTGTTACGGCCAATCGAGCACAGCGCAACATCAACCCCCAATACCGGGAGAGACGAAACCCCTCCTATCGCTCATTGCCTCCATGTGACTCGGGACTGTACCCAAAGACCACCGTTTTGCACGCCCTCATGGACGTGGTAAGGTGGAGATCAAAGCACAGTGGGAATCACACAAGACTCTATGACGATCCCGGGTCTACAGACTAACCTGTACAAGTGTCACCTGAGAACTGCCATCTGACGTGAGGTATAATACCATCTGGGAGTTCTCGGCGAGTCCGTCCAGTGTACCCAGTCTCCACTGAGCACCCGTATACCATCTCTGATGTCAAACACCAATGGATATGGGATCATCCATCGCCCATCACATGGGTCGAGAAGCGTATACGCTAGTCTACTCTGGTATATCGATGCCCCGTCTCGATACACCCACGACTAGGGACCTTGAAGGATATACTTATAGACTACCATGTCCCCACTAGTACGATCTGCATCATAGTCCAGGTAGTCAAGTACATATCCTAAGGGCTTTACCAACATGTAACTATAAGACAATATAAAGAGACTAGTGTACATGTTAAGATAAAGTGAAACCAGATAGCATACTATCATGTCGAGCAAGAAAGTCATCTCTATATATGTCCAAGCATCCAATATAATATACATAATCTGTACAATACTGGCCTCTAGGGCATACATACAACTAACAATCTCCCACTTGCACTAGGGCCAGCTGCTGTAGTATCTCATACCGAGCATCCCGAAGAGTCTCTCAAACTGTATCTGGGGAATGGCCTTCGTGAGTAGATCCGCCGTGTTGTTCTTCGTGTCAACTCTCCTGACCTCGATCTCCCGGCGATCAACTATCTCCCGGATCAGGTGATACCGCCTCAGAATATGCCTGGATCGCTGATGGGACCTGGGTTCCTTGGCCAAAGCCACCGCTCCATTGTTATCGCAATACAAAGGTATTGGATGCTCAATGGATGGAACCACTCCAAGTTCAGTAATGAACTTCTTGATCCAAACAGCTTCTTTAGCAGCATCGTTGGCAGCGATGTATTCAGCCTCCATCGTCGAGTCTGCCACGGTTTCCTGCTTGGAACTCTTCCAGCTAACCGCCCCTCCGTAAAGGGTAAAGACAAAGCCCGACTGCGACTTAGAGTCGTCCTTATCACTCTGGAAGCTCGAATCGGTAAAGGACTCCACTTGGAGTTCTCCGTTACCATACACCAAGAACATATCTCTAGTCCTTCGCAAGTACTTGAGAATGCTCTTCACAGCTGTCCAGTGACTCTCTCCAGGATCAGCTTGATACCTGCTCACTAAACTTAGTGAGTATGCTACATCGGGTCTGGTACATAGCATCGCATACATGATAGAGCCTACTGCCGAAGCATAGGGTATCCCTTGCATGCGAGCTCTCTCCAAATCAGTCTTGGGAGACATCTCTTTGGAGAGAGTGACTCCAGAGATCGTGGGCAAGTTCCCACGCTTGGACTCTTCCATACTAAACCTCTTTAGTATGGTGTCAATGTACTTGGATTGGGACAATCCCAAAATCCGTTTGGATCTATCTCTATAAATCCTAATTCCTAATATGCAGGAGGCATCACCAAGATCTTTCATTGAGAATCTTTGTGATAAGAAGAGCTTAACCGATTGCAGCATAGGAATATCATTTCCTATCAAGAGTATGTCGTCCACGTACAATACGAGGAAGACAACCTTACTCTCTGCCACCTTCTTGTAGATACAAGGTTCATCTGGATTTTTGACGAAATCAAACTCTTTGATAACGACGTCAAAGCAGATGTTCCAACTCCGCGATGCTTGCTTTAATCCATAAATGGATTTAAGCAGCTTGCACACCTTCCCGCTGCTCCCACTGTCTATGAAGCCCTCTGGCTGAGTCATGTACACGCACTCTTCTAAATCACCATTTAGAAAGGCGGTCTTAACATCCATTTGCCAGATTTCGTAGTCATGAAAGGCAGCAATGGCAAGCATGATTCGGATGGATTTAAGCATAGCCACTGGAGAAAAGGTCTCGTCATAGTCCACACCTGGTCTTTGACGAAAACCCTTTGCTACAAGTCTAGCTTTGAAAGTCTCCACTTTCCCATCTACACCAAGTTTCTTCTTGAAGATCCATTTGCTCCCAATGGGTTTTACCCCTTCAGGAGCAACTTCCAAAGTCCATACTTTGTTGGTGTACATGGATTCCATCTCGGACCGCATAGCATCCAGCCATTTCACTGAGTCCCTACTCGTGATGGCCTGCTCGAAGCTAGTTGGGTCATCATCCTCCATGATGCAATCCTCGCTCCCACCATCCATGAGAAAACCGTAGTATCTCTCAGGCTGGCGAGGAACCCTACTAGATCGGCGGAGAGGCTGAGGTTCATTGGGAGCTACTGAATCTTCTGGTTCCACTAAATCTTCAGTTACTGTTTGTGTATCTGGAACCTCTTCCAGCTCTACCACTTTGCCACTAATTTCTTTTTCAAGAAATTCCTTTTCTAAAATGGTGGCATATTGAGAAACAAACACTTTTTGTTCTTCAGCATGGTAGAAAAAATATCCTTGGGAATTCTTAGGATATCCCACAAACTTGCAAAGAACTGACCGTGCCTCGAGTTTGTCTGGATTTTGTCTTTTGACATAGGCCGGACAACCCCATATTTTAACTCGTTTAAAATACGGTCTCTTCCCACTCCATATCTCATATGGTGTGGTAGGTACAGATTTAGATGGAACTTGATTCAATAGGTATGTTGCTGTTTCCAGCGCATAACCCCAGAAGGAAATAGGTAACTCAGCTGTGCTCATCATAGAGCGCACCATATCTAATAGGGTGCGGTTCCTCCGTTCTGATACACCGTTGTGCTTTGGTGTATATGGAGGAGTCAGCTGAGAGAGAATCCCATTCTCTTTTAGGAAGTCCAGGAATTCATTGCTCAAGTATTCACCTCCTCGATCAGATCGAAGGATTTTAATACTTTTTCCGGTTTGGTTCTCAACTTCTTGTTTATATTCCCTAAATTTCTCAAAAGCTTCTGATTTGTGTTTCATCAGGAACACATACCCGAACCTAGAGAGATCGTCAGTGAATGTAATGAAGTATGAAGAACCATCCCTGGCATGTGTAGACATGGGACCGCATACATCACTATGTATAAGTCCCAAGAGTTCGGTAACTCTTTCTCCGTGTCCCGTAAACGGAGTTTTGGTCATCTTGCCCTTGAGACATGACTGGCAAGTGTCATAAGATGAAAATTCGAAAGGTTTCAAATATCCATCCTTATGCAACTTAGCCAGTCGTGTCACATTGATGTGACCCAGTCTACAATGCCACAAGAAGGATTCGTTGAGTTCAGAACTCTTCCTCTTGTGTGTGTTTGTTATGCTCAGAACTGTTGATTGATTTAGAACATAAATGCCATTGCATAACGTGCCTGATCCAACCAACTTTTGGTTATGGAAAATGTTCATAACATTGTCCTGTAATACAAAATTATATCCTTCTTTACTTAGCAAAGAAACCGATATAATGTTGCATATCAGGTTCGGCATGTAATAGAATTCGTTCAGAACCAATGTATTACCAGTTGGTAATACAAGGTGATATTCCCCGACAGTCTTAGCTGCAACAATTGCACCATTTCCAACTCTAATGTCTTTATCACCTTCTCCAAGTTCTCTACCTTTCCTAAGCCCATGTAACTGATTACATATATGGGATCCTGACCCGGTATCCAATACCCAGGACGTAGAGCAAATGGAGAAACAGTTCTCTGTAACGAACACACCCGAAGAAAATGCATCAACATGTACTTTCTTCATTCGGGTGGCATGGGAATCCTGGTATTCCCCTATTTCCTGTTCATTCCTATAACTCTTATAAGAAAGAACGGAACCAACGTTCCCCAGCACAGTATAACATGCGGGTTCGGTCAATACATCCATATTATTATCTTTATTAAGGCATGAAATGGTCGCTACCTGGAGAGAGAGAGAAGAAAACACTTTAGCGTAAGCTCGTGCAAGATCAGATTAGTTATTATCTTATCTAATCAGGATGGCTCCCACTGCTTTTTATCAAATCTTCCTCCAAACCCTAAAAGGAAAGACTAGCCGGGATTAATTACACACTACAGGTTCGCCAATCTTTCAGCCAGGCCAGTGTCGGTACTTTGAGGGAGGTCCCCCGTGCTTTCGCACGAACCTAATTACTGTAAACCTCGTTTTCCCAGAGGCGTAACCCCGTTGACACCTTTCTAGACACCTACTTGATCGGCTAATTGCAATGTGTAAAACTCTCCCAGGAGTAACTCTTACTCGCAGCGGGTATCGGGATCCAACTATCTCATAGAAGGTATGCAATCTCATTGCAAATTTCAACACTTGAAATTCCCGATAATCTTTTGCCCCTAGCAGCTATATGACCTTAACATAGTCAACAAATCATAAGTGCTAGTCAAGTTCAACCCGTCATTTCCCGATTGAATTAAACCCACCCGCACGACCCTTAACATAGTCAACAAAGTCGCACGACTACCCTAATCCAATCGCATCATATGCTTATACAGATAAGCACTAATTAGCTACCGCACACTACGCCTTAACATAGTCAACAAACGTAGCACGAATACTAACTAGTACTTATCTGAAATGACGGAGGGCTACGCCAGGTTTTTCTGAAAACCTATTGCGTAATGAACTTGATATCGTTGTAGAATCAAATGAAGTTTTAAAATGGAATGATTTTGAGGCTTTTCTAGTTTTGCTAAAGGGGTCACTCCCGGTGAAGGGATCGTCGGCCCTTTCCTCGTCGAATGAGGTGCGGGATATATCATATATATCACTGTGCAAAGCAAAACTCAAAAACAATCAAAAGCAAACCAAGTGCGTAGCATCTGCCAGTTATTGCTAAAGGAGTCACTCCCGGTGAAGGGATCTCGGTCCTTTCCTCATCGAATAAGGTGCTGGGTATATCATATATACCGCTGTGCAAAGCAAGAACTGTAGCTACCTGTTTTATTTTAAAATTCGATTCTACAACATCTTAGGTTTCTTATCTTTCATTAATCACATTAATGAAGTCCCATCATTTAAATACCTAAACATCACAGATAGATATGACGTACACTTATGCCATCCGCATTCGCCTCGATGTCCCCTCGTGCACCGTTAGGTTAGGTAACTAACGACAGAGCAGGGCAGGGCTAGCGCGGGTGTAAAACATAAGTAACGTCTATATAATATATCATATATACTATATACTATATCCATCACAGAGTCACAACACAGATATCGCAGCAGAATAAACATATGAAATATTGGATATACTAGGACGTCCGTGTTTTCAATACGAGCCAGTATAAAACACGGATTCCACTGTCTTGATGAATAGCCAATCCCACACCCCTAGACCCCTACGAGAGCGGCAAGCAACCCTGCCAATTCTAGGGTTAGGAGACCCGGACTCGACTCCTCGAGTTGGTCTCCCACTGGACCCTAGAACCCGGTTACTTGTGCTCCCCTCCTTGGGTCTATCCTAATGCGGAAAAGTAAATAATATACAAAGGGTGACAACTTCCGCTACCTGGAAGTGCCCCAAATAAAAGAATATTACATACAAGTTTTTACATGAATGAAAATGAAAAACACTCATCTCACATAAAAACCCCCGGCTATTCGAATACGACGATCCAATATAACATATCCAGCAACACATAACATCACATGTCATCAACGTAAGTAAGTATGCATACCCCAATTGTCGTTGACGTATAGCAACGAAACCGGCGATATGAACATACTACACTTACGGTCACAGAAAAGAAAGTGTAAAACTACAACAATTGGAATCCGCAACTTCTTCAGACATCGCATGCCTAATCAAATGAAATACTTAGACATCACATGCCTAACAGATATAAATCCCGCATTTTAGTCTCATTATCGAAAACTCTTTTCAATATCATATGGGACTAAACTGCTAAATTTATAACATTCATTCAGTTATCACATAACTGTTTGTGAATTCCAATTATTGTATCACATTCCAGATAAACAGAAAATGTTAAACTTTCCGATCGAACAGTCGAATACCCAAGTTTTCCCGATACAGCTCAACACATGAAATAAGTCTAACAACATTCTGTTCGTACCTCAGTACCGACGGTCCAGCCGTAGAAGGGTCAAGCCAACGCCTCACATGTGGCACGCCGTACTGCCCCAAACCCGAAGGTTCAAAGGGCAGTTCAAGACGGTCACATAATCGAGTTAAGGTTTGTTGTCTTCTAGAGGGACCATCGCGTTACTTGCACTACTTAGAACGTCGTTAAACTACGGAAAAATCCAACACTTGGAAATTTCCCGACAGGGGAAAAATTGGGTATTTATATCCGGTCGAACTATTTAACATATTCTAAAATTTATCCGGAAAAACACAAAGACGAAATTTGATATCCCGATCGAAACACCGAATCCCCAAAATAACTGCAGAAAATACAACTCTGGAATAAATATTAAAAATTCCCAGAAAATCCAGCATTATCAATTAAGAGTTACTGTGCAAAATAAATAAAATAAGTTGGCCGTACCGCCGCGGAACCGCCGCACGAGCCGAGCTCGTGCCGCGGATCCGCGGCAGTTTAATGGAATTAGGTTATAAAATTTCACCATAACTCTTATATTTCTGTGCTGGTTTTTCTGAATATTTTTAATTATGAAAATGACCAGATTTCAGAATTCGTCCAGAGAGCAATTTGCCGGGTTGGTTTCGGGTTCGTTCGGGCTTCAAATTCCGTCTAGACTTCGCCTAAGGCTCTAGCTAGGCTCTGATACCACTGTAGGGTTCCTAGGCACTCTAGTAAGGTCTCACAAAGCATCGAACATGCCAAATTAAAAAAAATGGTGCCGAGGAACCCTAGACTACGGATCTTTGCTAGAATTCTAGGCGAAAAGAAAAGCTAGTTAACACTTAACTATAGTTTAAACGGAAATACAACCTTTGTAGATCCGGATGTCCACCTCCACGGCTCCGCAACGATGTCTCCTCGCTGTCCAAGTCGAACTCCGGGCTCAAGCGTCGGCTTCGTCGGAGAAACGGGTGAGCTAGGTCGCCGGCTTCGTGTCAAAGACGATCTACGTCGAGGCATCGCAAGTTCAAGCTCCGACTTCACAAAGTGATGAAATTTGTGAAGAAAACACCCAAAACCACTTGGCAAGAGGTAGAGGATGAAGAAATAGGAGATGGGTTCACTTTAGATTTGGATTTCTCTCACTAAATCTCAAGTTGCTATTAGAGTAGCAAGCTTGAAGAAGAAGAAGAAGATGGAGCTCAAGAAAGAATATGATAAGTCTTTTTAAAATAAAAAGAAAATGGAATACTTATCATAATTCTTACTAGGGTTAAGTGTAGAGAATCTACCATGGTTAATGGATGGGTTAGGGTTAAGCATGAGTCAAAGCTTCATGAAGCTTCAACAAAAAGACAAAGAAAGCCATCATTCCTTTTTAAACTTATCCAAATAAATGAATAAACAAATAAATGAATAACTAAATATGCAAAACCCTAATTATCATAATAACCATGGTTTAATTCTATTCACTTAACCATATGATCAAGTATCATCAAACATGATACAAAAAAGTGCACAAAAGTATATCACATATACAATGTGCAATCCAAGTGAGAAAAATCCGTTTAAAGTGAACCAATACTAATTAATGCAAAGTAATATATCAAATATATAATTATACATTAAATCATTAAATCAACACTTGATTCAATGATCCGGTCATGTCGCACATAACCGACTAGTATTCAATGCATCGATTTATCGAATCAATGATTCGATAACTAGGTCATATCGAATATAACCAATCGAAACATATATCGCGAGAATGAGATGCGGTATCACATGCTCGCATTATTCTCGGTCCTGCACATATCTCATATACGCTCCTATTTCGTTTCGCTTGAACCAGGAAACCTCTGTGTAGGACTCTAAAGACTCGTCAATACGCCGGTAGCAGATGATGATCATATCAAGCACCCACAAGCCGCAAGCGGTCTGCTAAACGTAACGGCCATCCGGGTATTGAGCGATCAGAAGATCGACGAGCTAGCCCGCTCACACTCCTGCGAATCCGACCAGTAACACTTACCGTACAGTCCGGTCTCTTCGTCTGATATGTCGCATATCAAGTCTAGGGGTGGTAAACGTCAGACCCCAATAACCCGATAAATCGTGCCGATGTGAGGCTCGTAACGGGTCGAGAAACTACTGGTAACACTTACCAGCAAATCTCTGATCAGCCCTGGCCAGGGACTTCCCTGTTACGGCCAATCGAGCACAGCGCAACATCAACCCCCAATACCGGGAGAGACGAAACCCCTCCTATCGCTCATTGCCTCCATGTGACTCGGGACTGTACCCAAAGACCACCGTTTTGCACGCCCTCATGGACGTGGTAAGGTGGAGATCAAAGCACAGTGGGAATCACACAAGACTCTATGACGATCTCGGGTCTATAGACTAACCTGTACAAGTGTCACCTGAGAACTGCCATCTGACGTGAGGTATAATACCATCTGGGAGTTCTCGGCGAGTCCGTCCAGTGTACCCAGTCTCCACTGAGCACCCGTATACCATCTCTGATGTCAAATACCAATGGATATGGGATCATCCATCGCCCATCACATGGGTCGAGAAGCGTATACGCTAGTCTACTCTGGTATATCGATGCCCCGTCTCGATACACCCACGACTAGGGACCTTGAAGGATGTACTTATAGACTACCATGTCCCCACTAGTACGATCTGCATCATAGTCCAGGTAGTCAAGTACATATCCTAAGGGCTTTACCAACATGTAACTATAAGACAGTATAAAGAGACTAGTGTACATGTTAAGATAAAGTGCAACCAGATAGCATACTATCATGTCGAGCAAGAAAGTCATCTCTATATATGTCCAAGCATCCAATATAATATACATAATCTGTACAATACTGGCCTCTAGGGCATATATACAACTAACACCTGGAGTGTACCACCAAAACCCTAGCCCCTACCCTCTCCTTTAGGCCGGAAATTAATTCCTTCTGGCCGCAATTTGCGGCCAGAGTAGGTTAGAACTGGTTCGTTTTTGTTCTAGGGACTTATCTCCAGTAAAATAGACCCTTGACATATGCAAAATTGACCAATTTGATCTAGGGTAAAATCTAGGACCTTTTTTCAAGAGTTGCTGTTTTGATTTCGGTGTTTCATTTTGCGTATTATGCATTCTGGATTTTTGAGATTTGTGTCGTATTCGTTCACTTGATGTTTGTACGTCGAAATCGAGTTTTATTTGGTGGTTTTGAATGCGTAGTCCATAGGTTCTAACCTATAGGCCTTAGCGTGTCGTTTTGGTTTCCGATGTGATTTTAATACGCATTTCCGATTGTGTTATCTATGTAGGTACCTTCACGTGGATTTCATACGATGAAGAAGATGATGGCGACATCGACACCGACACGCAAGATATAAAGTGAGTAGATTATATCTACGGGGGAAGTCGGGTGGATGGCGTATAGCACCCCGCAGCTCGATATTTAGTATACTATATATACTATATATATTTATATGTATGATAGCGTTAGGTGTGACATGGATATTCAAGATGTGATTAGGTGTATTATGGTTAGATTAGGGTTTAGAAGTAAACTAGTCACTACTACAAATAAGGGTTGCCCCTACGGATATTTCCGTAGGGGCGAAAAAATAACCCGTAGGTGCAAACGCCGTAGGTGCAAGTTGAAGCCCTGAACTTGCCCCTACAGGCAAAAACTTGCCCCTACGGAGTTCTGTGGAGGTCCATTTGCACCTACGGAGTAGGCCGTAGGGGAAAAAAGTTATTTTATTTACGGTTATTTTAAATATATTAACTGTACCTACGGAGGTATCCGTAGGGCCAAGTACTATCCCCGACGGATACATGCATAGGTACATATCTGCAGGGGCAAAATATCAGAAATCCTGATATTTTGCCCCTACGGATAACTCTGTAGGGGTCTTTGTTTGCCCCTACGGATATATCCTTAGGGGCAATCCCAACCCCCTGATACTGAGATGAGGGGGGAAATATCAGTTAATGCTGATATTTTGCCCCTACGGTTTAAACCGTAGGGGCAACATGTGTACCTACGGATTAATCCGTAGGTACACATTATCTGTTTTTTTTAAAAAAGGGCTGCCTGATTTTTTCTCGCCCTGTACACAATAATATATATATCAGTAAAATATAAAATTAATCATCACACAACAATATCGCAGAATTCATAATAACATCTCACGCATATAATATACAAAAGGAACCCAAAAACTGAATATGATATAAATATAAACCAATATCAATATCAATATCGTTTCAAAATGTAGTACAATATGTATGATATAAATAAATACATGTTTCAAAAAATAAGAATAAAAAAGCTACCCTAGCTCGGTCCAGCTCCACCTCTGAACGATAGAATCTGGCGCGCCTGCTCCTCGGTCAATAAACCATGCAATTCGGCGCGTGCGGGAGTCTGAGCGGCCTGTGGAGCTGGCGATGTGGTCTGCGCAGCCGCCGTCGAGGTAGTAGCTTGCGGAGCCGCGACTGCGGGAGTCTGAGCTGGCGGTGGAGCTATAGGAGCTGTTTGCGGAACCGCAGCCGATGTAGTGGCTTGCGGAGCCGCAGCCGAAGGAGATGCATGTGGAGGCTCGGCCGATGTACCCTGTCGCGTCTGGACCTAACGTGTGTAAGAAGCGTGTAAGAACTGTGTATTATTCGAATTCGTATCATTATCAAGTTATTTCGAAACCCCATTTGGATATCTAGTTTAGAAAACCGTTGTTTATTTTAATTACATATGTATGTATGATTAATCAAACCTAAGTCTAAAACCAAATAAGCTCAAGCTACGTACTAATTATGGATATGTTGATATCTATAATATGACATGATATTTTACTATAAATTAGTATACATACTAGCATCTCCTTCAACTCCTGAATGGTGGCCCTCTAGCTCTCTAGTTCCTGCTAGACACGTCGCTCACTGGAGACGGAGGAAGTAACCGCCGGGGTGGAGTCCAACCTCATATGGGCCCTGCTAGGGCCCAGTCCCCGGCCTCTCTCCCAACCTCCGTGGTGCCCTCCGTGTGCGGCGTCCAGAACTGGGGTCAACTGTAGGGTTCTTAAGCATCCTAATGAGGTCTCACAAGGCATCAACCATGCCAATTTCAAAAATACGGTGCCGAGAAACCCTAGACTACGGATCGTTAGCTAGATGTCTAGGCGAAAAGTAAACTAATTAACAATTAACTAATGGGAAACGGAAATACAGCCTTTGTAGATCCGGTCCTCCACCTCCACGGCTCCGAGATGAGGTCCTCTCCGCTGTCCAAATCAAATCCGGGCTCTAGCGTCGGCTTCATCGGAGAATGGACGGGCTAGGTCATCGACGACGATGCCGAAGATGATCTACGTCGAGGCATCGCTAGATCAAGCTCCAACTTCACCAAGTCCAAAAACTTGTGAAGAGAACACACTCTACTACTTGGCAAGAGGTAGAGGATGAAGAAATAGGAAGTGGGTAGACTTTAGATTTGGATTTCTCACTCATATTCATCAATCACCATTGATGAAGTGAAGGTTTTCTTCTTGAGTTCAAGGAAGAAGAAGAAGAATGTGTTATGATAAGATTAATAAAAATGACAAAAGAAATTCATTCTTATCATAATTGAACCATAGTTAGGTGTAAAGAATCAATCATGGTTTAGTGGAATGGTTAGGTTAAGCATGAGACAAAAATGGTTACAAGGTTAAAGACTTCATGAAGCTTCATGAAGCATTTAAAGAAAGCCACCATTTTCTCATGCTCTTTTTCTTTTCCAAAAAGAATAAATGTATATATAAATTAATAAGAAAAACAAAACCCTAATTATCCACTTAACCATGGTTTAATTCTTTACACTTAACCAAAATGTATGTATCATCAAACATGATACAATCTAGTGCACAAAATCATATCGCATATGTAATGCACACATCCGAGTGAGAAAATCCATCTTAAAGTGAACCGATACTAGTTAATGCAAAGTAATATATCAAATATATAATTATGCATTAAATCATTAAATCAACACTTGATTCAATGATCCGGTCATGTCGCACAAAACCGACAGGTATCAATGTATCGATTTATCGAATCAATCCTTGATTCGATAACTAGGTTATATCGCATACAACCATTCGACACATTCATCGCGAGAATGGAATACGGTATCACATACATGTATTATTCTCGGTCCCGCACATATCTCATATGCGCTCCTATTTCGTTTCGCTTGAGCCAGGAAACCTCTGTGTAGGACTCTAAAGACTCGTCAATACGCCGGCAGCAGATGATGATCATATCAAACATCCACAAGCCGCAAGCGGTCTGCTAAACATAACTGTTGGAGATAGTGCCCTCAGAGTCAATTATTGGATCACAGGCACATGATTGCAATGATTGAGGGAGGACCTATCCCGGTACGACAGTCTTACTCGAGATGATAGTTTGCTATCTGGTTTACCTTTATCATCGTGTACTGCTTTAGGTGACCTGACAGGTTGCTATTACACGCTGATAGAGCCCCTAGGATTCTTGCTTGACCACCAGCAGTATGAGGGCGATCATATAAGTGGGAGCTGGGGGTCTACAAGCACATCCTTAAAAAGTCCCTAGTCGTGGGAGTTTCGAGACAGGGCATCGATTCTCCAGAGTAGACTAGTGTATACAGTCGAGACCCCGACGAGGGGCGGTGGCTGGTCTCACAATCCACTGGTGTCAGTTGGTTCACCTAAGATGTATACAGGTGCTCATTGGGTTATGAGTACACCGAACAGGACTCGCCGGGAACATGCTAGTTGGTCTTATACCTGACGTCAGATAGCAGTTCCCAGGTGACATGTGTACAGGTTAGTTCATCGACCTGGGGATCGTCATTTGTCTCGTGTGAGTTCCCACTGTACTTTGATTACTACCCTACCACGGCTCAAAGGAGTCGTGCAAACAGGTTTTAGTTGGGTACAGTCCCGAGCCACATGGAGGCAGTGAGCGGATCTTCGGGGGTTCGTCTCTCCCGGTATTGGGGGTGAGGTCGCGCTGTGTCTAGGAGAGCCATTACACGAAGTCCTTGGCCAAGGCAGGAGATTTACTGGTAGGTATTCCAGTAGTATCTCAGGGTGTTCTGGGCTACACTCCGACACGACTTGTACCGCTTTGGGGGGTCTGACTTTTACCCACCCCCTAGGCCCGACATGCGATGCTCATAGACGAACGGACCGGACTGTACGGATATTGTCACTGACAGGCTCAGTAGGGTGTCAGGATGAGTTCGCTCATCGACGTACCTTTTGGTCAATTGCTGGTGGCCCGTTACGTATTGGCTTATACCTCTGACGTGCTAGTGGTTAAATCCACAGCCATTGTATTGACGAGTCTTTAGAGTCCACCACACATTCAGTTACTCAGCTTTCGGGCGAAACGCTGTAGAAGTCGTATGGAGATATGGCAGGGTTCGATCATATACGAGCGGTATTACACGGATCAGGATCGAACGGATATAACTAGCCGGCTTTGGTTTAAGCCGGATCCTAGTTTAGTACAGTGTAGATTTTGTCTCTTTGCATTCGTATCCGGACGGAATACAGATGCGGGTGTGTATGCACAGTATCGGGGTTTTACTGTAATTTATTACGGGACCAGTTTTCTGGAGTTGCCAGTTTGCATTCCGTTCCGGCCGGTTTTCCTTTGTTCTTTCCCGGCCGGACTTTTCCGATGAAGGGGGTTATTTGCAATTGTGCAAATAACATTTGAGGAGGGGGTTTCTTGCACTTGTCTTCATTATGATAGGATTAGAATCTTTCATCCATGCTTTTGCATTAATGGTGATTTGAGAGGGTATGGTTTGGGTGTAAGATTGTGATGATAATGTTTATGATGTGGTCACCTCTTCTCTTTATCCTACCATCACCTCCCTTCATGATTTGCTTTTGCCCTCCACCATTCTCACAATAAGGAGGCCGGCCACTATGTTGGAGAGAAGAGAGAAATTTTCATTTTTGGTGTGACACAAATTTCTTCATCTCATTCTTCTAGTTTTGGAAAAATGAAAGCACCATTTTTCCTTAACCTTATTCCTCCATCAAGGCAACTACAAACCCCAAATGAGACAAGCATCATCTACACTACAACCTACAGCAAATCTTGGACGCGTCGGCTAGCCAACTTCGCGCCCGAGTTGCCTCGGTATTGAGGTGGGAGCCCGTAAAAGATGCAGGCGATGTGGTGCCCTTCCGGCGAGGAGGCGACGACCGGAGTATCCGCAGGAGATCGGGACGATGACGAGAAGACCGGAGGACTCGGATCCGTCGGTATATCTCTTCCCTATCTTGTTAGTTAGCTAGACAAGTTTAATGGCCCGATCCGGGGTTTAGTGCGCGGTGGTGCCGGTTTGCAAAAGTCCGCAAAATTAAAGTTTATCACCGTTTCCGCATTTGGCCGTCGGATTGACGGCCGGGGCGCCGCCGTGCACTTACAGTGGTATCAGAGCCTCGCCATTAATTTCGTCTAGCTTCGTTTGATGTGTTTTTCAGTTCCGATCGACCAAAATTCCAAAAACCCAATTTTAGTTCACATCAGTTTTCTGTTGAAATTTTTTGATGTCTAAAAATTTTTCAGGTTGTATAAAACTAATGTACTGGAAATTATAAGACTTCTGTAAAAATTCGACGCATTCAGTCGATCACTGAAGCGCGGAACCGCGGCCAAACCCCCCCTTGGGCCGCGGTTCCGCCGCACTTTAGTGTCCTCACTGTGTCTAATTTTTCCAGTGGGCTTGTGGGCTGATTTTGGGGGTTTTGGGATATTAATTTTGGGCCCAGATTTTCTGTGAGTGCTACTGTATTGCTTAGGGGCCCACTTGTTATTTTTGATCGATCGGATATGTTTAAACACATTATTTCACAGTATTTACATTATATCTGCGACCGTGAATGTCACTCGATCGGTAAATCCGGTCTAACTGCTATAGCCCGGTTAGACGGATTTGCGAACGTGACTTTCACGTTGATGTTTTGTGATTTTGCTGTGATGTGGCGGATCGGTCGTGGGGGATAGCCTGGATGCAATGCTAGTACAGTTTCTGTTGTATTATGTACATTTGATATTGCGGGGCGAGCGTCCGACATGTGGACCGCCGTCACTGCCTGTTTGTATTATTCTTTTGGGGCACGACCTGGTTGCGGTCAATGTACCCGTTGTATGTATATTTTACTTTCTGTACTAGGATTGCCCCGCGGTGGGGTGCACGGATAGCCGGGTTCTGGAGGGCAACAAGCCCGCATCTCAGGGCATTGAGACGGAGGGGGCTTCAGTCTGGAATTGGCGGGCTATTCGCCGCACTCGTAGGGGGTATAGGTTGACCCAGGAGGGGTACCCAAGTTACCGGATTCCGTGAAGTGCTGGGTGGTCCATTCACGGTGCTGAAGGGGGCTGCCTCGCTTCAGGTTTTGGCGGGTGACTTGCCGCGCCCGTAGGGGTCTAGGATTTCATTGCACAGGCTATCCACACGACCAGGGGAACGTCGGGTTTCAGTAGTGGCTCTGTGAAACCCGGGGATCCCAGATATCTGTATTGTTCTGTGATGCTGTACATTTCTGTGATGTTGAATTTTATTCACGCCTTGAGCGAAATACAATATATTGGTATATATATTAGTAGATGTTGTATATGTTTTTCATTCGCGCTAGTCCAGTCCCCGCTCTGCCGTTAGTTAGCTAACCTAACGGGTGATGACGGGACCCAGTGGCGAATGCGGATGGCATATACGTACGTCAGTATATTTTCGTTCTTTGTGGTGTGATCATTTGATGGGACTGCGTTGATTCGGATCAATGCAAGTTAAACAAACCTAATCTGATGTTGTTGGAACACTTTTCAAAAAGCTGTTATTGCAAGGACGTTCACTTTTGTTTTGCATCGTGGTATTCATTTGGAATATCCTGCTCCTCAGTCAACGAGGCAAGGGCCGAGATCCCTTCACCGGGAGTGACCCCTTGGACAGAAGTTTGCGTCAGGGCATTAACTTCACTATAGCCGATTACTTTTGCTTTGCACCGTGGTATTCATTTGGAATATCCTGCACCCCATTCTACGGGGAAAGAGCCGAGATCCCTTCACCGGGAGTGACCTCTTTAGTAAAGGTTTTCGTCACTTTATTTTCTATAAAGCTATCCGTTCCTTCAACGATATCAAGTTCATTACGTTAAAGGTTTTCGCCAGAAACCATTCGTAGCCCTCCGTCGTTTCATATGGATAGTCAATAGTATTCAAGCTGTGTTTGTTGGCCATAGTCAAGGCACAGTGTTTGGTAGCTGTTGGTTATTCATATGCAGCATAGATAGATGCGTTGGTTTGGGACAGTCGTATAGCCTTGTTGGCCCTAGTCAAGGGCTTGTACGGGTGGGTTCAAATCAACCTGGATAATGACGGGTAGAACTTGACATGTGACTTATGATTTGTTGGCCATAGTCAAGGTCATAAGAGCATGGGGTAAAAATCCACATCGGGAGTTTCAAAAGAACTGAAACTTGCCAGATATGCGCATACCTTCTGGAGTGTGATACCGTGAGCGGATTCCGTCACGTTATCATGCGATGAGAGTTGGATCCCGATTCCCACTGATGAGTTGGTTTACTCCTCGGGTGACCCCGACTAATTCTTCTTTCAGGTTTGGAGGAGAATTTGAGGTACAGTGGGAGGTTTCCAGATTAGAGAAAGGGATAACCATTCTGATCTAGGTTAGAGTGCACGCTGAGTGTTTCTTTTCTCTCTCTCTGTGGCAGCGACCATTGACCCGACCCTAAGACTATGACTCAGAGACCAAGTTGACCGGACCTTCTTAACACTGGCTTTTGGATTGTCAGAGTTGCAGACCTCATTGCCACTCCTACTTTTACCCTTTTCTCCAGGACACCCCGTATTACTACGAACGTCCACTTCCATTGGACAAAACCATCGTATGGTTAGATACGAACTCGAAGGAATTTATTCGAGGATGGTTTCCGGTTCTGGAGAAAACGGATAGGATTATTCAGTTGTCTTTTCCTTTTACCTTCTCTCACATAGCGAGTACTCCTTGGTTTAGGAGATAGTACACCTATTACGCAAATTGGATAGTCTTCTTCCAAACCTTAGGCTGGTGCCGACCGGTAGGGAATGAAGAAAACCAATTAGCATAGCGATGGTGTGCAGAAGGTATTAAGTTAAGACAAAGCAAGGGATTAGTAAGAGGGCAAAGTAAGTTGCGACTGATATTCACGACCAAACCAAGTATTTCCTAGCCAATCCTAAATCACCTTTGTATTTCTCCAAGACACTCCGTATCACTACGAAGATCCACAGTTTATTGGGTACTCCATCGTATGGTTATATACGAACTCGAAAGGAACTTGTTCCAGTTCGGGGATGGATTCTGGTTCAGGAGAAATAGGAATAAGGTTTATTCGGTTGTCTTTTATCTTCACCTTCTCTCGCATTGCGAGTGCTCCTAGGACTAGGACAGTACACCCATTATGCTTATTGGATAGTCTTCTTCCAAACCATAGGCTGGTGCTCGAACGGTAGGGAAGGAAGAAAACCAATTGGCCTAAAGGGGTGTGCAGAAGGTAATGACTAAAGACATATAAAGGGATTTGGAGAGGTGGCAAAGAATTATGCGGTTATAGTTGTGGATCTGGATAATGGTAGAGGCATTACTAGGAATACCAGGATACCCCATCGAAACATTTCAATGTTTCAGTTCAACTGTGTACTGTTAAAAGAAAACTGATTTCCCGATTGGACACTTGCTCCAGGGTATGTATTTACCAGGTTTGATTCTCACATCTGTATGGTTTTTACAGATGTTGAGTGAGAGTAAGTTATTGGGAATAGGGTAATCATCCTCATTATATCGGGATTCGTTGTAATCGGTGATATTTGAAGAGATCATCTGGGCTGTTTGCCGGTCGGCAAATACTTGGTTTTGAATATCCGCTTTTATGCACCAATTTCAAATTGATATATCTGTACGTCTATTTTCATAGAGTGAGATATACCTTTTTGATATTATGTCGATGACATTTACCTATATCAGTGGATGGTTAGGTAAGGAGCATTAAACAGCGGTGCAATTCTTCTTAACCATAAGTACAGTTTTCAACCTGCGACGCACAGTGAAAGAGTTGTTAGACTCAGCGGACTTATACAGAGAAATTGTATGTTGTCCAGTATCCATTAGGACAGAGGGGTTGGTCCTCATACTATATTCTGTTTACTTTTAACTTCTCTAGTTCTTAGACATGTGTTTCGTAGAAACACAGGGTCTAAGTTTTGAGGAGTTATAGGTATTTGAATAGAGTAGAGAACCAGGTGTAGCAAGTATCGGGATTCTTCAAAGTGATCGAAGATGTAGATACTTTTGTATGGTATTCAGTTGATAGTAACGATAAAGAGAAATTGCTTCTCTTTCAGGTTACTCATAAATGGAAGCATTCCTAAGTTGAGTAACGCTGATCGACCTCTCTCCATTTAGTTGACATGCACTGGAGACAGCTGCATGATTTGAATCTGGTTGAATTAAATCAGTGCCTCTGGTTCTATATTGGAAATAGTACAGTTCATATCTTAACATTGTTAAGGTACGGGGAGTTGTCCGGCTTATGATTAAAACCAGACTCTGGATAACTCAAGGCACGCTTCTGTAATGGCTGTTTGTGGGTTGACCCAGGCTATGACGAGGGTTGGCTTTTCTACCATCTGGCGGATCAATAGAAATATTGTTCTAGACTCGCCACAGTTTTAATAAAAATGGATTTTTTCAAAAACGGTAGTGGGAGTATGGTATAACTGGAAGTGATTCCAGAACCGCAAACGATTACTGAAGATTTGATAAGGAATCTAAAGATTCAATCTGATTTGACATTCCATTGGCCACTCCGCAGATAAGGTGGGTAACTTCAGGCACCCGAGAGGCACTCCGGTAGCCTCAAGGACGGTGACAGGGAAGTTCTTGTTTACCCACACTTGCCATTGTTGTTGTTCCAGGCTGCGAGACCCGGCAGGAGGATAAGTATAGCGTCGTTCTAAACTAGCTTTAGAAGTGCGCGTCTATATGACTCTGCCAGAAGGTTGTCGTAGTCAGTGGGAGCAGCGGAAGCATTGGTGGACATCAGGCTTATGTCTATTTATAGACTAAAGCAGATATAGCGGAGATAGATCATCTATTTCTGATGTGACAGTCATAGGTTTGACGTCATCAGAATAGGGGATGGATCTGTTAAGAAGGTAGTAGGGTGTGATATCCGGGTTTTGGATGACATACACAAAGTAGGAAGTGACATTCCTATACTACGATCGGTTATACTTTGGTCGTCACTCAGTGGTTTCTCTACAAGGGACTTGGACATTATATCAGACATACTGGTTACTAGATCTATGGTTTTAGATCTAGATTTGGGTGGTTTCCCAATCAGGGTACTTTGACAGCATTCTAAGAGTATTTAGAATGGACGACTCCTGGCACGGTAGTGTACCTGCAGGTGATGGAGTCACCCTCTCTAAAAGTGTCTTATAGACTAAAGTAGAGAGGGATGTGCATGATTGGCAGATCACTTGCTTAGGCAATTGAGTCAATCATGAAATGTCAAGTACCACACCAGATGTTGTTTTTGCACAAGATGCAATAAGTTGACATTGATCCAATTCTGGAGAAACAGTCGGAAGCAGTTTTAGAACACAAGTGGATGTTCTAGGGATATGATAACGACAGCCTCATTTGGGAGACAGTTATCATTCCAGGCTTCCAAGGTGACATGGACGACAAGGAGGTTGTCAGAGTTATAGTTTTCCCTCTGACGAGGGACAGCATTCTGGACAGGTGATCCAGGCAGATACTGAGGGAGGCATGGCGTAGGATACTGATTAAGTTCAGTTGACGATACAGTCTAAGAAGTTTGGATTTGGAGTTCATTTATGAGCTCGGTCCCATCAGACATCAAGACATTCTAAGACAGGTATTGCTCATTTCGGGAGATGGCTTTCTCCGCGAACTTGAGATATAGAGAGACATAGAAAGAAACATCAGAGTGAATCCACTCGCTGAGGCTATTCCTCGAACGCAATAGTCTTGCAAACGAGCTTTGTGAGACTGACTAGTAGAGGAGTTGGGTGTTCGGTATCACACGGGCTGTGAGTATGCGACATCGCAATAATTAGCCTTGAGTGCAAGTGGGAGATTGTTGGAGATAGTGCCCTCAGAGTCAATTATTGGATCACAGGCACGTGATTGCAATGATTGAGGGAGGACCTATCCCGGTACGACAGTCTTACTCGAGATGATAGTTTGCTATCTGGTTTACCTTTATCATCGTGTACTGCTTTAGGTGACCTGACAGGTTGCTATTACACGCTGATAGAGCCCCTAGGATTCTTGCTTGACCACCAGCAGTATGAGGGCGATCATATAAGTGGGAGCTTGGGGTCTACAAGCACATCCTTAAAAAGTCCCTAGTCGTGGGAGTTTCGAGACAGGGCATCGATTCTCCAGAGTAGACTAGTGTATACAGTCGAGACCCCGACGAGGGGCGGTGGCTGGTCTCACAAGCCACTGGTGTCAGTTGGTTCACCTAAGATGTATACAGGTGCTCATTGGGTTATGAGTACACCGGACAGGACTCGCCGGGAACATGCTAGTTGGTCTTATACCTGACGTCAGATAGCAGTTCCCAGGTGACATGTGTACAGGTTAGTTCATCGACCTGGGGATCGTCATTTGTCTCGTGTGAGTTCCCACTGTACTTTGATTACTACCCTACCACGGCTCAAAGGAGTCATGCAAACAGGTTTTAGTTGGGTACAGTCCCGAGCCACATGGAGGCAGTGAGCGGATCTTCGGGGGTTCGTCTCTCCCGGTATTGGGGGTGAGGTCGCGCTGTGTCTAGGAGAGCCATTACACGAAGTCCTTGGCCAAGGCAGGAGATTTACTGGTAGGTATTCCAGTAGTATCTCAGGGTGTTCTTGGCTACACTCCGACACGACTTGTACCGCTTTTGGGGGTCTGACTTTTACCCACCCCCTAGGCCCGACATGCGATGCTCATAGACGAACGGACCGGACTGTACGGATATTGTCACTGACAGGCTCAGTAGGGTGTCAGGATGAGTTCGCTCATCGACGTACCTTTTGGTCAATTGCTGGTGGCCCGTTACGTATTGGCTTATACCTCTGACGTGCTAGTGGTTAAATCCACAGCCATTGTATTGACGAGTCTTTAGAGTCCACCACACATTCAGTTACTCAGCTTTCGGGCGAAACGCTGTAGAAGTCGTATGGAGATATGGCAGGGTTCGATCAGATACGAGCGGTATTGCACGGATCAGGATCGGACGGATATAACTAGCCGGCTTTGGTTTAAGCCGGATCCTAGTTTAGTACAGTGTAGATTTTGTCTCTTTGCATTTGTATCTGGACGGAATACAGATGCGGGTGTGTATGCACAGTATCGGGGTTTTACTGTAATTTATTACGGGACCAGTTTTCTGGAGTTGCCAGTTTGCATTCCGTTCCGGCCGGTTTTCCTTTGTTCTTTCCCGGCCGGACTTTTCCGATGGAGGGGGTTATTTGCAATTGTGCAAATAACATTTGAGGAGGGGGTTTCTTGCACTTGTCTTCATTATGATAGGATTAGAATCTTTCATCCATGCTTTTGCATTAATGGTGATTTGAGAGGGTATGGTTTGGGTGTAAGATTGTGATGATAATGTTTATGATGTGGTCACCTCTTCTCTTTATCCTACCATCACTTCCCTTCATGATTTGCTTTTGCCCTCCACCATTCTCACAATAAGGAGGCCGGCCACTATGTTGGAGAGAAGAGAGAAATTTTCATTTTTGGTGTGACACAAATTTCTTCATCTCATTCTTCTAGTTTTGGAAAAATGAAAGCACCATTTTTCCTTAACCTTATTCCTCCATCAAGGCAACTACAAACCCCAAATGAGACAAGCATCATCTACACTACAACCTACAGCAAATCTTGGACGCGTCGGCTAGCCAACTTCGCGCCCGAGTTGCCTTGGTATTGAGGTGGGAGCCCGTAAAAGATGCAGGCGATGTGGTGCCCTTCCGGCGAGGAGGCGACGACCGGAGTTTCCGCAGGAGATCGGGACGACGACGAGAAGACCGGAGGACTCGGATCCGTCGGTATATCTCTTCCCTATCTTGTTAGTTAGCTAGACAAGTTTAATGGCCCGATCCGGGGTTTAGTGCGCGGTGGTGCCGGTTTGCAAAAGTCCGCAAAATTAAAGTTTATCACCGTTTCCGCATTTGGCCGTCGGATTGACGGCCGGGGCGCCGCCGTGCACTTACAGTAACGGCCACCCGGGTATTGAGCGATCTGAAGATCGACGAGCAAGCCCGCTCACACTCCAGTGAATCCAACCAGTAACACTACCGTACAGTCCGGTCTGATCGTCTGATATGTCGCATATCTCGCCTAGGGGTGGTAAAACGTCTGACCCCAATAGCTCGATAAGTCGTATCGATATGAGGTCTATAACAATTCGAGAAACTATTGGTAACACTTACCAGTAAATCTCAGCAACCCTGGCCAGGGATTTCCTGTTATAGCCAATCGAACACAGCGCAACATCAACTCCCTATACCGGGAGAGACGAATCCCCTCCTATCGCTCATTGCCTCCATGTGATTCGGGACTGTACCCAAAAACCACCGTTTTGCACGCCTTCTTGGACGTGGTAAGATGGAAATCAAAGCACAGTGGGAACTACACAAGACTCTATGACGATCTCGGGTCAACAGACTACTCTGTACCAGTGTCACCAGAGAACTGCCATCTGACGTGAGGTATAATACCATCTGGGAGTTCTCGGCGAGTCCGTCCAGTGTACCCAGTCTTCACTGAGCACCCGTATATCATCTCTGATGTCAAACACCGATGGATATGGGATCATCCATCGCCCATCTGTATGGGTCGAGAAGGTATACGCTAGTCTACTCTGGTATATCGATGCCCCATCTCGATACACCCACGATTAGGGACTTTGAAGGATGTACTTATGGACTACCTGTCCCCACTAGTATGATCCACATCATAGTCCAGGTAGTCAAGTACACATCCTAAGGGCTTTACCAACATGTAACAGAGAGACAATCAGTATACACGTTAAGGTAAAGATCAACCAGATAGCGTACTATCATGTCGAGCAAGAAAGTCCTCCCTATATACGTCCTAGCATCCACTACATTATACATCCTATGTATAGTAATGGCCTCTAGGGCATACATATAACTAACAATCTCCCACTTGCACTAGGGCCATCTGTAGCAGTGGTTGTAGTATCTCATACTCAACCATCCCATAAAACTCTCTCTCTGGGAATAGGCCTTTGTGAGTGGATCCGCTGTGTTGTCCTCTGAGTCTACTCTCCTAACCTCGATCTCCCTGGAGATCAACCATCTCCATGATCAAGTGATATTGCCTTAGAATATGTCTGGATCTCTGATGGGACGGACGTTCCTTGGCATAAGCCACAACTCCATTGTCACACAATGGGAGGAACATAGTTCATCTCATGAACCAATTTACACCCAAACAGATTCTTTGGTAGCATCTTAAGTAGCGATGTATCCTGCCTTTATCGTCTAGTATGTCACGGTATCTCGCTTGGAACTCTTCCAACATACCGTCCCTTTACTGAGGGTATAGACAATGCCTGTGACTGACATTCAGTCATCTTTATCACCCTGGAACCCTTCCAGTGATTCTCCCCAGGGTCGATTGATACCATCTCATTACAGCTAGTGAGTATCCTAACATCCATTTAGATCTATCTCATAGATCCAAAATCCAGGATTTAGGAGGTATCATCTTGATCCTATATGGAGAGTTATGGTGATAAGCGGAGATTGATCGAGCGTAGCATAAGAAACTCCTTTCTTATCAAGAGTATGTCATTCACGTACTCTACGAGGATCACCACCATACTCCCTACTACCTTTTTGTTTATACAAGGTTCATCTACCATTTTGATGATGTTAAACTCTTTGACTACTACATCAAAACAGATGTTCCAACTCTGCGATGCCTGCTTTATCTTTATAAAGCATCTTGTGCACGTTTCCGCTACTCCCACTGTCTACGGAGGCCTCTGGCTGTGTTCTTATAGACGTTCTCTTCTAAATCATTATTTAGAAAAGTAGTCATGGCACCCAACCGCCAGATATCGTAGTCATGGTATGTAGCCGTGGCAAGTAGGATCTGGATGGACTTAAGCATAGCTACTTGAAAAGGTTTCATCATTATCCACGCCTGGTCGATGACGAAAAGCTTTAACAAGTCTAGCTTTGAAAGTCTCAACTTTTCCATCTACACCAAGTAATCTTCTCAAGATATACTTGCTCCTGATGGGGATTTAACCCTTCAGATATAGCAACCAAAGTCTATACTTTGTTGGTGTATAAGGATTCCATCTCAGATCGCTAAGCATCCAGCCATTCTTACAGAGTCCCACCCCTGATGGCCTGCTCAAAACTAGTTGGGTCATCATCTCATGATGCAATCCTCGCTCCCACTGTCATTGAGAAACCGAAGTATCTCTTAGTTGGGTGAGGAACCCTACTGATCGGCGGAGAGGCTGAAGTTCGTTGGTAACTATTGAATCCTTTGGTTTTATCAGATCATCTGTTGTGGCTTGTATAGCTGGAACATTTTCAGTGATACATAACAGACCTTGCCTCGTGCTTGTCCGGATTATGCTTTTACACATAGCTCGGACAACCCCAAATCTTAACTAAGATATGGGCTCTTCCCTTTTCATATCACATATGAAATGGTAGGCAGTGATTTGATTCGAACCCTATTCAATAGGTATGCAGCTTCTCAAGTGCATAACTCCCAAAAAGAAATAGGTAACTCAGTAGTACTCATCATAGAGCACACCTTATCATATAAGGTGTGATTGCTCCGCCCCGATATACCATCGTGCTATGGTGTATACGGAGGAGTAATGCTGAGAGAGAATCTCATTCTCCTTTAGAATAATCCAGGATTTCCGTGCACAAGTATTCTCCTCCTTGATCTCATCAAAGGACATAATACTTATACCCGTATTGGTTCTCTACTTCTAACTTATATTCTGTGAATATCTCAAAAGGTTCTGACTTGTGTTTCAACAGGAACATATGTCTGAATCTAAAGAGATCATCAGAGAATGTAATGAAGTACAAAGAACCGGTCCTGGCAAATGTTGACAGGGGACCTTACATACATCAACATGTATCATCCCAAGAGTACACTAACTCTTTCTCTGTTTCCAATAAACAGAGCTATGGTCATCTTATCTTTGTGACATGACTGGCGAGTTTCACAAGATGTAAATTCAAACTGATTTAAATATGCATCTATATGTAACTCTAGCTAGTCGGGTCACATTGATCTGACCTAGTCTACAATGCCTCAAGAAGAATTCGTTCAGCTCTGAACTCTTCCTCTTGTGTGTGTTCTGTATACTAAGAAATGTAGTTTGATTTAGAACATCAATGCTTTTAGATAACGTGCCTGAACCGATCAACTTTTGATATAGGAAATGTTCAAAACATTATCCATCTATACAAAATTTTATCATTTCTTTACTAATAAAGAGATAGATATGATTTTGTATATCAGGTTCGGTATCTAATAACATTCGTTCAGAATCAATGTATTGGTAATACAGGGTGACAGTGACCAACAGACTTGGCTGCAACTCTTGCCCCGTTTTCTGCCTCATGAAACTTATCACCCGTTCTCAGTTCTCTACCTTTCTGCAGCCCTATGTAACAGATTACATATCTGGGATCCTGATCTGGTATCACATACACAGGACGTAAAGAATACTGAGAAACAGTTCTGTATAATGAACACACCCGAAGATGATGCATCAGCATGCACTCTCTTCGTTTGGGCGGCACGGGAATTCTGGTATTCCCCAATTTCCTGCTCTGTCTTATAACAATTATAAGTTGGAGCGGGACCAACGTTCCCCAGCTCAGTATAACAAGCGGGTTCGGTCAATAATCCGTATTATTATCTTGATTAAGGCGTGATATGGTCGCTACCTGAAGAGAGAGAGAAGAAAACACTCAGCGTGCGCTCTTGTAAGAATAGATTGGTTATTATTTTATCTAATCAGGATGGCTCCCACTGCTTTTTATCAAATCTTCCTTCAAACCCTAAAAGGAAAGACTAGCCGGGATTAATTACACACTACAAGTTCGCCAATCTTTCAGCCAGGCCAGTGTCGGTACTTTGAGGGAGGTCCCCCGTGCTTTCGCACGAACCTAATTAATGTAAACCTCGTTTTCCCAGAGGCGTAACCCCATTGACACCTTTCTAGACACCTACTTGATCGGCTAATTGTAATGTATAAAACTCTCCCAGGAGTAACTCTTACTCGCAGCGGGTATCGGGATCCAACTATCACATAGAAGGTATGCAATCTCATTGCAAATTTCAACACTTGAAATTCCTGATAATATTTTGCCCCTAGCTCGCTATGACCTTGACGCATGCCAAACAACCCATAGTCTGCTAGTCAAGTTCAACCCGTACATTTCTTGATTGAATTAAACCCACCCGTACGACCCTTGACGCATGCCAAACAACGCCGTATGAATACCCTAATCCAATCGCATCGTATGCTAGCAGATAAGCACTAGTTAGCTACCGTACACTACGCCTTGACGCATGCCAAACAACCGTAGCACGAATACTAACTAGTACTTATCTGAAATGACGGAGGGTTACGACAGGTTTTTCTGAAAACCTATTGCGTAATGAACTTGATATCGTTGTAGGATCGAATGATTATAAAATGGAGTGCTTTTGAGGCTTTTCTAGTTTTGCTAAAGGAGTCACTCCCGGTGAAGGGATCGTCGGTCCTTTCCTCATCGAATGAGGTGCGGGATATATCATATATATCACTGTGCAAAGCAAAAACTCTTAAAAGCAATCAAAAGACAAACCGAGTGTGTAGCATCTGCCAGTTATTGCTAAAGGAGTCACTCCCGGTGAAGGGATCTCGGTCCTTTCCTCATCGAATAAGGTGCAGGATATATCATATATACCGCTGTGCAAAGCAAGAACTGTAGCTACCTGTTTTATTTTGAAATTCGATTCTACAACATCTTAGGTTTCTTTTATTTTCATTAATCACATTAATGAAATCCCATCATTTAAGTACCTAAACATCACAGATAAATACGACGTACACTTATGCCATCCGCATTCGCCTCGATGACCCCTCGTGCACCGTTAGGTTAGGTAACTAACGGCAGAGCAGGGCAGGGCTAGCGCGGGTGTAAAACATAAGTAACGTCTATATAATATATCATATATACTATATACTGTATCTATCACAGAACATATCATGATCACATCACAGATATCGCAGCAGAAGAAACATATGAAATATTGGATATACTAGGACGTCCGTGTTTTCAATACGAGCCAGTATAAAACACGGATTCCACGGTCGTGATGAATAGCCAAACCCACACCCCTAGACCCCTACGAGAGCGGCAAGCAACCCTACCAATTCTGGAGTTAGGAGACCCGAACTCGACTCCTCGAGTTGGTCTCCCACTGGACCCCAGAACCCGGTTACTTGTGCCCTCCTCCTTGGGTCTATCCTAGTGCGGAAAAGTAAATAATATACAAAGGGTGACATCTTCCGCAACCTGGAAGTGCCCCAATAAAAGAATATTACATACAAGTTTTTACATGAATGAAAATGAAAAACACTCATCTCACATAAAAACCCCCGGCTATTCAAACACGACGATCCAATATAACATATCCAGCAACACATAACATCACATGTCATCAACGTAAGTAAATATGTCCATCCCAATTGTCGTTGACATATAGCAACGAAACCGGCGATATCACATATTACACTTACGGTCACAAAAAAGAAAGTGTAAAACTACAACAGTTGGATTCCGCAACCACCTCAGACATCGCATGCCTGACCAAATGAATTACTTAGACATCGCATGCCTAACAATTATAAACCCCGTATTTTAGTCTCAAAATCGAAAACACTTTTCAATATCAAGTCGGGCAATTCAACAAGATTCCCGACATCCTGATCGAATGCTCGTCGCAAACTTTAGTAGGCGGCCGCACCCCTGATACCGTCGACGAAGTGCACCAAGGTGGAACACCGCTACCGCGAGCACCCGGACAGATGCTTTCGGCGACGGGGTTCTCCTACAGTCACTTGGTCGGGGCTATGGAGTGAGGCTTTCTATTAAGTTTACCCGGCGAGTATCCGCGTACGCTACGTGATTGCGACGGACTTTTGATCACATCAAAATTCCGTGGCAACCGATCAAGTGAGACTAAACTGCTATGTTTATAACATTCATTCCGTTATCTCATAACTTCTTGTGAATTCCAATTATTGTATCCCATTCCGGATAAATAGAAAATGTCAAACTTTCCGATCGAACAATCGAACACCCATGTTTTCCCAATACAGATCAACACATGAAATATGAGTCTAACAACATTCAGTTCGTGCCTCAGTACCAACGGTCCAGCCGTAGAAGGGTCAAGCCAACGCCTCACATGTGGCACGCTGTACTGCCCCAAACTCGAAGGTTCAAAGGGCAGTTCAAGACGGTCACATAATCGAGTTAAGGTTTGTTGTCTTCTAGAGGGTCCATCGCGTTACTTGCACTACTTAGAACGTTATTAAACTACGGAAAAATCCAACACTTGGAAATTTCCCTACAGGGGAAAAATTGGGTATTTATATCCGGTCGAACTTTTTAACATATTCTAAAATTTATCCGGAAAGCCACACAGACAAAATTTGATAATCCGATTGAACATACGAATCCCCAAAACAACTCCAGAAAATTCAACTCTTGAATAAATTTTAAAAATACCCAGAGAACTCAGCACCTGAAACAATGAATTACTGTGCAAACAGTTAGGGCTGACGTCATCAATATGCCGCGGAACCGCCGCCTAAGGCAGCCTTCTGCCGCGGTTCCGCCGCATCTTGCACTGTTCATGACCCCAATTTTGCGCCGTAATTCTTATATTTCCCTGCTGGGTTTTCTGCATATTTTTAATTTGGAAAAATCCCAGTTTTTGAAAAAAGGACAGAGAGCATGGAAATTTTTTGTGGTTTCGGTTCGTTCGGACTTCAAATTCCGTCTAGACTTCGCCTAAGGCTCTAGCTAGGCTCTGATACCAATGTAGGGTTCCTAGGCATCCTAATGAGGTCTCACAAGGCATCAACCATGCCAATTTCAAAAATACGGTGCCGAGAAACCCTAGACTACGGATCGTTAGCTAGATGTCTAGGCGAAAAGTAAACTAGTTAACAATTAACTAATGGGAAACGGAAATACAACCTTTGTAGATCCGGTCCTCCACCTCCACGGCTCCGAGATGAGGTCCTCTCCGCTGTCCAAATCAAATCCGGGCTCTAGCGTCGGCTTCATCGGAGAATGGACGGGCTAGGTCATCGACGACGATGCCGAAGATGATCTACGTCGAGGCATCGCTAGATCAAGCTCCAACTTCACCAAGTCCAAAAACTTGTGAAGATAACACACTCTACTACTTGGCAAGAGGTAGAGGATGAAGAAATAGGAAGTGGGTAGACTTTAGATTTGGATTTCTCACTCATATTCATCAATCACCATTGATGAAGTGAAGGTTTTCTTCTTGAGTTCAAGGAAGAAGAAGAAGAATGTGTTATGATAAGATTAATAAAAATGACAAAAGAAATTCATTCTTATCATAATTGAACCATAGTTAGGTGTAAAGAATCAATCATGGTTTAGTGGAATGGTTAGGTTAAGCATGAGACAAAAATGGTTACAAGGTTAAAGACTTCATGAAGCTTCATGAAGCATTTAAAGAAAGCCACCATTTTCTCATGCTCTTTTTCTTTTCCAAAAAGAATAAATGTATATATAAATTAATAAGAAAAACAAAACCCTAATTATCCACTTAACCATGGTTTAATTCTTTACACTTAACCAAAATGTATGTATCATCAAACATGATACAATCTAGTGCACAAAATCATATCGCATATGTAATGCACACATCCGAGTGAGAAAATCCATCTTAAAGTGAACCGATACTAGTTAATGCAAAGTAATATATCAAATATATAATTATTCATTAAATCATTAAATCAACACTTGATTCAATGATCCGGTCATGTCGCACAAAACCGACAGGTATCAATGTATCGATTTATCGAATCAATCCTTGATTCGATAACTAGGTTATATCGCATACAACCATTCGACACATTCATCGCGAGAATGGAATACGGTATCACATACACGTATTATTCTCGGTCCCGCACATATCTCATATGCGCTCCTATTTCGTTTCGCTTGAGCCAGGAAACCTCTGTGTAGGACTCTAAAGACTCGTCAATACGCCGGCAGCAGATGATGATCATATCAAACATCCACAAGCCGCAAGCGGTCTGCTAAACGTAACGGCCACCCAGGTATTGAGCGATCTGAAGATCGACGAGCAAGCCTGCTCACACTCCAGTGAATCCAACCAGTAACACTACCGTACAGTCCGGTGTGATCGTCTGATATGTCGCATATCTCGCCTAGGGGTGGTAAAACGTCAGACCCCAATAGCTCGATAAGTCGTGTCGATATGAGGTCTATAACAATTCGAGAAACTACTGGTAACACTTACCAGTAAATCTTAGCAACCCTGGCCAGGGATTTCCTGTTATAGCCAATCGAACACAGCGCAACATCAACTCCTTATACCGGGAGAGACGAATCCCCTCCTATCGCTCATTGCCTCCATGTGATTCGGGACTGTACCCAAAAACCACCGTTTTGCACGCCCTCTTGGACGTGGTAAGATGGAAATCAAAGCACAGTGGGAACCATACAAGACTCTATGACGATCTTGGGTCAACAGACTACTCTGTACCAGTGTCACCAGAGAACTGCCATCTGACGTGAGGTATAATACCATCTGAGAGTTCTCGGCGAGTCCGTCCAGTGTACCCAGTCTTCACTGAGCACCCGTATATCATCTCTGATGTCAAACACCGATGGATATGGGATCATCCATTGCCCATCTGTATGGGTCGAGAAGGTATACGCTAGTCTACTCTGGTATATCGATGCCCCATCTCGATACACCCACGATTAGGGACTTTGAAGGATGTACTTATGGACTAACTATCCCCACTAGTATGATCCGCATCATAGTCCAGGTAGTCAAGTACACATCCTAAGGGCTTTACCAACATGTAACAGAGAGACAATCAGTATACACGTTAAGGTAAAGATCAACCAGATAGCATACTATCATGTCGAGCAAGAAAGTCCTCCCTATATACGTCCTAGCATCCACTACATTATACATCCTATGTATAGTAATGGCCTCTAGGGCATACATATAACTAACATCAGCAGCCTCGGATCGCTCTGTCCGGTAAAATCGATCCCCGAGGCCTCGGCCTGCTCAACCACCCGCTCCTACACCCACATTAAGCAGTAAAGTATAAGTATAAAATTTAAACTTGAACCTTCCAAAACTAAAATTTCAAATATGGGTAGAATAAATATTAACACTTACGCAATACTCCTGGGTAGCGACGTCGGGATATCGAAGCTCACCCGTGGCGGGATCTGTCGAGGTGCCGTGGACAGCAAGATATGCGGACAGCACGCTCGGTGTACCACCTTGCGCCACGGTCTGAGCTGTCTGCAATATTAGAAAATAACTCTTAATATTAGAAATATTAGAAAATAACTCTTAATATTGCAGAATATCACAAAGGTCGGTCTACTGTAATTTACCGATAACTCCATGGCTCGAGTAATATTCCTCGAGCCACCTGTGTAAGTGGGGCGACCCCTCTTCGCCGACTTCCTGTTCTCTGTATTCTGAGCGGCCTGTTTCTGCACAACACATTAACATTTAGTTTTCTAATTAAGGAACACAAAAAAATAAATTATATCCTAAACAATGAATTACATTTAAAATACATACCTGTTTGCGTTGGGAGTCGAAATATTCGCACAATAGAGGCCATGTCTCTACGTCGACTCTCGCAAACGCCGCAGTAGATAGGAGGGCCGCTCTCTCTGCCTCGAGGGTCGCCATCCATAGGGAGTAGAAGTCGGCCTTCAGCTCATTCCTGTTGTATCGGACCTTGGTCTGCATGTTCTTCATCAGGCCATTGTACAGAGCATGAAGGTCGAGCACCCTCCCAGGGTGATCAGGGTCGGGTACAGGCTGAAAATCGTAATCCGACTGAAAATACAAAAAAAACATTGTTATTAGATTGCAAGTGTTAATAATAAATATATTGGATAAATCAAATGAAAATATTTATTAATACGTACCCGAGCCTGATCAAAGAAGAGGGCGAATGAGCGCCGGTGCTGCTCGTCCCACTCAACGTGAAGTGGATAGTTCTTTACGAGCCGGCTCTCGTCCCCCATATACCGGCCGAACCTTTCGGCATGAGGACCGGTATAGCGATAGTCAAGGGAAAAAAGAGGGGGAATGCTGCCTCCCTCCTAGCTCTGTCAGGCCTCAGCCTATGGGACTGATTCGGGCCTCGAGTCCCCCTCTGGGGATGGGGAGGCCCTGCGTCTGCACGAAATATCAAGACAATCAATATTAATACAAAGTTGTATTAAGAAATCAAGCTTAAATGAAAATTGAAGTGTGATATATATCTCCGGTGACTATCGCACGAGCCTGGGCCCAGGCAGCAGCATAAGCGGGACGATAGTTCCTCCAGTGAGGAACAACCGGGATCCCGGATGCGGACGCATCCCCTCCAACTAGAAAATAAACATTGACGCTAAATTTCCATGAAGTTCATATTTAGTCTATAGAGCATATGTAAAATGAATAAATATTTTATATTTATTCATACTAACCTGCAGACGATGCGGATGGTATGGAAGCGGCAGGAGTGGCCCCTGCGGAAGATGTGGACGCACCACCTATAATTAGACAATTAAAAATAGATTATATAAGTAATTGCAAAAAGAATGTGTGGATCAATAATATAACGTTCTAAATCAATATGCATGCACTATAGGATATATAAACATACCCGCATGTGCGGTGGTGTCACCACCTACAGCTAGACAAAAATAAAAATTGCTAAGTAAGAGCAAAAGGAATGTGTGTAAATTTATGATATAGCATTCTAAATCAATATATATGCACTATATGATATACAAACATACCTGGAGGAGCGGGAGTGGCCTCTGTCCCAGATGTGGACGCATCACCAACAACTAGACAATCAAACATTGACAATATAAGTAATTTTGACATAAACAGGCATGAATATCTGTAATATTACATTCAAAATGGATATGCGTGCAGTATACCTGGAGGTGTGGCAAAATCCACACGGAAGGAGACATCCGAAGGGGTCTCCGATCTGGGTGCAAGACCGGCCCTCTGGAGCTCCCTACGGAGCTCTCCGGACGGCAGAACCGCTCTGCCTCTGCCGCGGCTGGAGCTCCTGCCGCCCCTCGCTGCCCCCGACATCGTCATCAAATCTTGATAAACGGTTCGTGGACGCATTAGACAATCATTAAAAGTATTGACTATATATGTATAGAGCGTAAAATGTGAAGTAATAATATAACACTACTGATAACCTTTTTTGTTTCGTGGGTGCATTATACATATCTACTTGGATTTCATCGTCGATATCATTTCTAACCCACGTAACTTCATGATCGGTCGAAGACAACCCGTCCTTCAAAACAGACGGTCGGAGCACTTTAAGCCTTCTCTCTTCTTCGTCCTCATCGCTGTCCTCGAATTCTGGGACATCGTAGACATCTTTGGGTTTCCATCGGCATACAACCTCCATCCCGGATTCTTCAAACACTGTGAGTAGTATACTTGGAAGCTTGATTCGGAAAGATAAACGGATCTTCCTGACCGTAAAATCGAAGTGTGTTCACACTGGTCAATCCATATTCATCTTTCCATGTCCCAAGATTGCTTCTCCACTTGTCCTTATCGGTTCGCGTATCGTACCAAATATACTGGAATATATAAAAGGGTTCTGATCGTCCGGGATAGTGGATGCCGAGTATACAATTTAAGTACCCATAATAAATCACACTGTCCGATCCTACCGTCGCAATCCTACTATTCTGAGTGGTTCTAGATGTTTCTTTGTTCTTAACTTCGAATTTGTATCCAAGGACACCAAATCCTTTGTAATATGCAACCTCCATACTAGGAAATTGAGCTAAACATCTTGAACCACTCTCAAATGATGCAGACAAGTTCGGATCGTGGATCTAACAAAACAAATTTTATGACAAATACATAACGATACAAGTTTAGATTAAAACTGATAGCAATAAAATGTTATTCGAATAACTTACATGATCTGTGACCCAAACACAAAAATTATCCTGATGATATTTTTCCAATCGTTCTTCGTTCCAATCAGGATGCCCCTCATGTATCTCGTTAAAATGAATTCTGTTTTCGACAAATAATGGTGACATTAATATTATATCATTTCATACACACAAACACAGATATAACAATTAATCCAAAAAAACTTACTCTCTAATTTGTTCAAGACATGCGCAATTAAGCAAGATAAACCGGTATATCTTGTTGATAAACATAGTGTCTACCCTCTTATACTCGGCTTTACCATATGGCCTGTCTTGAATTCTTCGTGGCTGGTTAAGCCTTGTCTCAATGTTCTTGTCCAGATAGCGGGAACAAAATGTGGTTGCTTCATCAAGAAGATAACCTTGCATGATAGAACCCTCTGGTCGATTTTTATTGTGTATATACTTCTTAAGAGTGTAGAGGTACCTAATGAAAATATGTTGAATAAATAAATATGGGCATACAGGAAAACAATAAATTTATAAATTGCGCGAAATGAAAAATTACACGTACCTCTCGACGGGATACATCCATCGATATTGTACCGGTCCGGCTAACTTCGCCTCACTTGCAAGATGAACCGTCAAGTGTATTATGATATCGAAGAATGACGGTGGGAAAATACGCTCAAACTTGCAAAGTATCAACGCAATAGAATTTTCTAGTTTATCCAGCGTCACAACCTCCAGTGTTTTAGCACACAACTTCCTGAAAAAACAACATAGGTCGTTGATTACTAGACCAACCGATTCGAGGAGAGAAGTCCTGAGGGCTAATGGAAGAAGGTGCTCCACGATAACATGGTGATCATGACTTTTCAGCCCATCGATCTTACCCTTCACAATTTTTATTTTCTTGCTGAATGATCCTGAGAAACCTGTGGGAACTTTCAAATCATGCAACACCTGCAGAAATCTTTTCTTCTCCGGTTGTGACATATGATAAGCGGCATTGGGAAGTACAAACTTGCCCGGTTTACCCGCTACCGGTCTAGGGTGCAATTCACTTCTTATTCCCCACTCTTGTAGATCCATCCGAGCATTCAGGTTGTCTTTCGATTTCCCGTCTTTACAAAGAAGCAAATTAAGTATGTGCTCTGATACTCCCTTCTCTATATGCATGACGTCCAGACAATGACGCACTGAATTTGTAGACCAGTACGGAAGCTCGAAGAAAATGTAAAGTGGAAAATCTATCCAAAATCTAGAAAGAAAGGAACAACTGTGTAATCTAACATAGCTAATCGTTGGTAGCAAAAGGAAGATGCAATTTCATACTGCTTGGATGTGCCCATCAATGGAATAAGAAACAAACAAACCCAACAAATAAATAAGCTCATATCTACAATATATGCAAGCAAGCGAACAAAAGTGGGAATCAACATGCATAACATGGATAAGTACTCATTGCAAGTGCAGCGCAATAATCAAGGTTTATTGCACAAACCCCCTTTATAGTTTACCATGCAAGACAACAGTTATGCGCCCCCCCAGCCGAACCCCAACCCCAACCCTAACCCCAACCCCAACCCAACCGCAACCGCAGCCCCAGCCCCAGCCCTACCCCAGCCCCAGCCCTAATCCCAACAGTTATGTGCCCCCCAGCCGAATCCCAACCCTAACCTTAACCCCAACCCTAACTCCAACCCCAACCCAACCCCACCCAAACCGCAACCCCAACAGTTATGCGCCCCCAGCCGAATCCCAACCCTAACCTTAACCCCAACCCCAACCCAACCACATCCCCAGCACCAGCCCCAACCCCAGCCTTAACCCTAACCCCAACCCCAACCGCAACCTTAGCCGAACCCAACCCCAGCCGCAACCCTAGCCGAACCCCAACCCCAAAAATAATGAAAAATCTCTTTAATTGAAGATTTAATTACTTACCTTTTCGGTGGATCGGCGACGAGGAAGAACGGCGTCGAGATCGGGAACGACAGAGAGAGAACGGCGACGAGATCGGAGAGATCCGCGAGGTCGGCGATGAGATCGGCGAGGTCGGTGACGCGGCGACGAGAAAAGGCGATTTGCGAGGTTTCGCGTGCTCGATCGAGGAGGAGGATAATCAGCGCGTAGGGAAATTATGTTTCTTTTTTATTAAATCCATATTTAGATGCCCCTACGGATTTGTCCGTAGGTCCTTGGTTTGCGGCTCCGTAGGAGCAAATAACAAATTAAGATTTAATATTTTTACGTTGGTGCGTCTTGGACTGTACGGACAACCTTCTGGCCTTACGGATTAGTCCGTAGGGCCAAAATAAATATGCCCCTACGGATTTCAATATCCGTAGGGGCAACCCCCTATTCTAGTAGTGAGTATAGTTTCCTAGACGCGAACCCTAGAATAGGTTTACACCCACACGCACACACATGCTTACTTGCTATACTTATGCTTGGATGATAAGGATAGTGGATGACATTTGGAGATGAGTCGATGATATTGGGCATAGTGCCATGAGATCGGTGATATGATGTAGTTCGTATTTGAGATACGACATGAGATTTTAGCGGGCCTTTAGGCGTGTGATTTCATACACGCACACACATATATATATTGATGTAGATTCTTCACTGTTGTGTTTATTTTTCATTTGCCGCGTATTCTTGCTATTCGATCGCATTGCATGTTCAAATATGTTTATTGTTATATTAAAACCATGCTGTCAGGACATCGGCACCATTATCGATGATGCGTATGTTCCACGTACACCTGCTTGTCGGCTCACATACTTCATCATCGATAATTGCCATGTCACTACACAGTAGGATTGTTGCATCAGGATATGACTTCTTGCATGACATGCTTGCGTACATACATATTGTACACTCATACTTACATACATACATATTGTACACCCATACTTACATACATACGTATTTGCACATACATAGATGATTCTGACTTGATTTGGAGATTTGGGAACCACAAGATATATTTTAAAAACTGGATTCATTTTAAAAGATGCGGTTTCCCTCAACATGTGCATATTACTATTCCTTGTTGCATGATATACTGATATGCTTACATCTCTTGTATATGTCGCATACATCATGCTTTATGATTATACGCATTAAGATATGTTGTTTCCATGATATTTCTGGATTTGGGAACCGTGGTAATTTCCAAAGAGAGTATGTATTGTTTTAAAAACCCGGTTACCCTTGATATGCTATTTCAGTGCGTCCACTATGTGTTTTCTCGGTTCTTAGAGTGGCATGTGAAACCCGATTCGAGGAGCGGTAGGCACCGTCTGCGGGTACATGGTGGACCCGGTGAGGTACCCCGGGGTAAGAAGACTCGTATATGTTGGACGGTAAGCCCGGCAGAGGAGTACTACTTACCGGTGATTGTATTTGAGCTCGGCGGATATCCAGAGGATACCGATCGGAGTTGAGAGATGATACAGGCCGATCAGGACTGACGGAGCCCATGGGCCGATCCGGACTGACGGAGCCTTATATATATGAGGATTTACGTGCCGATGCCGGGCACAGGTTTCATGATGTTTTCGAGTGTCGATGCTAGACACTCATGTTCCATGATTTGATGTGTCCCGAGGGACACATGTTGATTTATATCCTCATACTTTCATGCACACGCTTTTATGATATTTACATGCATGATGTTTTATGTCATTTGGTGACACGTGGACGAGATCCACATACATACAGACATTGATTACATAGTTGGATGATATCCATACACTTATAGACTCAATGATACAGTTGACATTGATTTATGTTGATTACATTGATCATACCTCATATTTATGATATGTTGTTACCTGAGGCACTGACACAAGCAGATGGAATTACACTTATGTGTAGATGTTTACCTGGCCACTTTTTCATGCTTCAGACTTATTCGTATTGAGGATATATTATTACTGATCGTTTGACCTAGGATGGGTCATACTTACGATTTCTGCTCTGTGATGTTTTCTATTCACGAGTTGGCAAGTCACCCCCATTGTGCCACAGTTCTTGCAGGTTTTGCCGTACAGGTTTCATTGCGGCTTTTCTGGCACACTGCTTCCTTTCTGGGCGATTGCTCTGGTAGGTGGGTTCACTCGTATCGTGACCACCCTTGTATTTATTTTAATCAGTTTTACTTAGTAATTTCATCAACCAAACATGTATATTTATTTCAGACTTAGAAAACCAGTGTGTATTATTTCGACCTTAGAGTCGCGCGTTGTAGTATTATAGTTTTCTTGTTGATTTCGAGTTTCTTTTGAGTTTTGATCCTCGCCTTTCGGTGTTGTATATTATATTGCTTGAGTGGTTGTGGCCGTCAATTGACGAAGAGCTAGCTCCCGCTTGGGGATGCCTTTTATCATTATGCATATATTATTCTTGTTGTACCCCGTTTGGGGCCAGTATTTACAAAGGAAACTCTGCCGAAATTTTCAGATAAGACTAGAGATTTTAAAAATGCATATTCGACTTACTTATTTAAAAACCTTGCTTTTAAAACATGTTTTCTTTACTTCTTAAAAACTAGTTTCTTTAATTACTCCTTAAAATGGTTTTAGATTTCTGGGCTTTTGGCTTACTTGAATTAGATGAGGTCCTATAGACTTCATATGATTCAAGGGCCAGTCACGTACTATTTCGGGTCGTGACATAAGGTCATAAGAGCATGGGGCAAAAATCCACATCGGGAGTTTCTAAAGAAACTGAAACTTGCTAGTATTGCATACCATTTGGAGCGTGATAATTTTGGTAGGATTCCTTCGACTTTATCACACGATGATATTTGGATCCTGATCCTACTTTGAGTATATGCTACTCATCGGGAGATTCTTTTCACTTAACGATCAATGCTATAAACCAAGTAGCTGTCGAGAAAGGTGTTAGCGGGTCTACGGCCCCAGGAAAAAGAGGTTATTTAATTAAGGAACTTCGTGAAAGCGTCGTAAAACCTCCCTCGAAGTACCAACACTGGCATGACTGAAAGGTTAAGCAAGTATTGTACGGTGAGAATAGTCCTGACTAGTTCCTCTTTTATGGTTTGAGGAAGGATTCGAGAAACAGTCGGAGCCATCCTATTTAGATAAACTAAAAACCATTCTAAACTTACAAGAGCATCATGCTAAAGTGTTTTCTTCTCTCTCTCCTAATTGCAGCGACCAATAACATGACGGGCCTTAAGTTATTATTAGATAAAAATATTTTGACAGGGCCAAACTATAAAGATTGGTTCAGGAATGTCAAGATGGCAATCACTTATGACAAATTGGGGTATGTCCTTACTACTAAAACCCCTGCCGTCCCAGGTTCAGAATCCAGTGTTGCGGATAAGGAAATCTGCAAGACCTGGCAGATTCACTGCGCAAAGGCCAAATGCATCGTGCTTGCCTCTGTGAACAATGAACATCAGAGGAGGCACGAGGATATGGATCTTGAATCCATATTTCTCCACACCAAGGAACTGTATGGAGAGCAATCTCGTATAGCTAGATACGAGACCTCGAAGAACTTGTTTCAGTCAAGGCTGGCCGTCAGATCATCTGTAGGGAAACATGTCCTTAAGATGATTGGGTACATTGAGAAGCTCGCGGACCTCGGGACAACATTAGAGAACGGGCTGTATACAGACTTGGTTCTCCAGTCCCTTCCTTCCACCTACGCCCAGTTTATCTTGAATTTTAATATTCAAGGTAAAGAAGTTGAACTTCCAGAACTCCTTAACATGTTGAGGAGTGCAGAGGGCACCTTCCAGAAAGCAAGGGAAACACCCGCTCTGTTTGTTCGTGGTGTTTCCTCTTCCAGGTCCAAGGCGAGAGCCAAAGGAAGAAAGAAGAAGACCCCTACAAAACTGAGAGGTGGTGTTGGTAAGGTGGAAGCCAGGTGAAAGTCAAAGGTTGCAGTGCCGGTAGTAGTAAAGGACGAGTGCTTCCACTGTCATAGAAAAGGCCATTGGAAGAAGGATTGCAAAGCTTGGAATGCCAAGAACCAGGACCCGAGGCAAGTTATGGCTTCGGCTTCAGGTGTGTTTGTAATTGAAAATTGTCTGTCAATAAACTCTACTTCTTGGGTATTGGATACCGGATCAGGATCTTATATATACAATTCATTGCAGGCACTGAGAAGCCGCAGAGTACTGAAGGCTGGTGATATGACCTTCAAGGTTGTTAACGGAGCGAGCGTGGATGCTGTGTCCGTAGGGGATTATCACCTTGGATTGATGAGTGGAAATATTTTGGTTTTGCGCAACTTTATTTGTGTACCTAGTTTAACGTGTAATATCATATCAGTATCCTTGTTATCAAAAGATGGTTATGATTTTACATTTGTAAGCGATATTGTTAACATCCACCTTAATCATGGTTTGATTGGGTCCGATCTACTAGATAACGGTATATACGTGTTAAACCAATTGCAGATTTTCAATATTCAGAACACACTTAAAAGAAAGTCTCCGGATATAAATTAGGCTTTCTTACGGCATTGTAGACTGGGTCATATCAATGAGACAAGGTTAACTAAGTTACATAAAGAAGGATATTTGGATCCGTTCAAATATCAATCTTATGCCACTTGTTAATCATGTCTCAAAGGAAAGATGACAAAGACTCCGTTCACTAGACACGGAGAAAGAGCGAGCGAGCTCTTAGGACTCATACACAGCGATGTATGTGGTCCAATGTCTACACATGCAAGAAGTGGTTTTTCATATTTCATTACTTTTACGGAAGATTTCTCTAGGTATGGATTTATTTTCTTGATGAAACATAAATCCGAGGCCTTTGAGAAATTCCGAGAATATAAGAATGAAGTAGAAAAACAAACTAGCAAAAGTATCAAGACACTGAGATCTGATTGAGGTGGTGAATACTTTGTAAGTGCACGGCGGCGCCCCGGCCGTCAATCCGACGGCCAAATGCGGAAGCAGTGATAAACTTAAATTTTCTTGAACTGGCAAACCGCCGCGCACTAATACCCGGATCGAACCATTAATTAGTCCTAGCTAACTACAAGAAAGGGAATAGAGATATACCGACGATCCAAGTCCTCCGGTCTTCTCGTCATGGTCCCGATCTCCTGCGGAATGTCCTGCCTCCTCCTCGTCGCCAGAAGTGCACCACATCGCCTACTTTGTTTACGGGCTCCCACCTCAATGCCGAGGCAACTCGGGCACGAAGCCGGCTACTCGACGTACCCAAGATTCGCTGTAGAATATGTAGTGTACAAGTTTCATTTGGGGTTCATGGAGGTGCCATTTTAGTGGAGGGATGATACAAGAAAAATGTGGAGGAGCTTTGAGAATTTTGGTGCATGAAATGAACAACATTTCCCCACCTCCAATTTTGGACAGCCCCCCTAAAAAGGAATGGCCGGCCAATGCAAGGTGAAGGGAGAGAATGAGAGAGAGAGAGTCAAGGAATGAGTGGTGCAACCATAACCATAATGCAAAAAGGGAATCATGAAAGAATATGATCATAAGCAAAACCACACACAACTCCACCATCATTACCTCACAAAGTCCAACACTCAAACCTACCATCATCAACATCCATCATGAAAACAAAAGTCAAGTCATGATGAAGACAAGAAGTCAAGGTCAAAGAATGGCTATCATGATGCAACAAAAAGCAAAAGCCCCCTCCACAAATACTTATTTGCAACAATGCAAATAAGCCCTCCTCCACCAATCTTCGGCCAATGAACGGAACAATGGAAATCGGCCGAAACGGAAAGCAAACTGGCAACTCCAGAAAACTGGTCCCGTAATAAATTACAGGAAAACCCCGATACTGTGCATACACACCCGCATCTGTATTTCGACCGAAATACAAATGCAATGAGACAAAATCTACACTGTACTATACTGGGATCCGGCTTAAACCAAAGCCGGCTAGTAATATCTGTTCGATCCTGATCCGTGCAATACCGCACGTATCTGATCGAACCCTGCCATATAACCATACGGCCTATAGTACAAACTGTCCGATCCTGATCCGTGCAATACCGCACGTATCTGATCGGACCTTGCCATATCTCCATACGGCCTCTACAACCTTTCGCCCGAAAGCTGAGTAACTGAAATGTGGGGGACTCTAAAGACTCATCAACACCTTGGTTGTGGATTTAACCACTAGCACGTTAGAGGTATAAGCCAATACATAACGGGCTACCAGGTATTGACCAAAAAGGGACGTCTGTGAGCGAACTCAGCCTGACACCCTACTGAGCCTGTCAGTGACAATATCCGTACAGTCCGGTCCGTTCGTCTATGAGCATCGCATGGCGGGCCTAGGGGGTTGGTAAAAGTCAGACCCCCAAAAGCGGTACAAGTCGTGTCGGAGTGTAGCCCAGAACACCCTGAGATACTACTGGAATACCTACCAGTAAATCTCCTTGCCTCGGCCGAGGGCTTCGTGTAATGGCTCTCCTAGACACAGCACGACCTCACCCCCAATACCGGGAGAGACGAACCCCTGAAGATACGCTCACTGCCTCTATGTGGCTCGGGACTGTACCCAACTAAAACCTGTTTGCACGACTCCTTTGAGCCGTGGTAGGGTAGTAATCAAAGTACAGTGGGAACTCACACGAGACAAATGACGATCCCCAGGTCGATGAACTAACCTGCACACATGTCACCAGGGAACTGCCATCTGACGTCTGGTATATCACCAACTAGCATGTTCCCGGCGAGTCCTGTCCGGTGTACTCATAACCCAATGAGCACCTGTATACATCTTAGGTGATCCAACTGACACCAGTGGCTTGTGAGACCGGCCACCGCCCCTCGTCGGGGTCTCGACTGTATACACTAGTCTACTATGGAGAATCGATGCCCTGTCTCGAAACTCTCATGACTAGGGACCTTTTAAGGATATGCTTATGACCCCCATCTCCCACTTATATGATCGCCCTCATACTGCTGGTGGTCAAGCAAGAATCCTAGGGGCTCTATCAACGTGTAATAGCGACGTGTCAGGTCACTTAAAACAGTACACGATGATAAAGGTAAACCAGATAGCATACTATCATCTCGAGTAAGACTGTCCTACCGGGATAGGTCCTCCCTCAATCATTACAATCACGTACCTGTGACCTAATAATTGACTCTGAGGGCACTATCTCCAACAATCTCCCACTTGCACTCAAGGCTAATTATTGCGATGTCGCATACTCACAGCCCGTGTGATACCGAACATCCAACTCCTCTACTAGTCAGTCTCACAAAGCTCGTTTGCGGAACTATTGCGTTCGAGGAATAGCCTCAGTGAGTGGATCCGCTTAGTTGTTTCTTTCCATGTCTCTCTATATCTCAAGTTCGCGGAGAAAGCCATCTCCCGAAAAGAGCAATACCTGTCTCAGAATATGTCTGGATGTCTGATGGGACCTAGCTCATAAATGAACTCCAAATCCAAACTTCTTAGACTGTATCGTCAACTGAACTTAATCAGTATCCTGCGCGCCATGCCTCCCTCAGTATTGCCTTGGACCACCTGTCCAAAATACTGCCCCTCATCAGAAGGAAAACTATAACTCTGACAACCTCCTTGTCGTCCATGTCACCTTGCAAGCCTGGAATGATAACTGTCTCCTGAATGAGGCTGTCGTTATCATCTCCCTAGAACATCCACTCATGTTCTAAAACTGCTTCCGACTGTTTCTCCAGGATTGGATTAATGTCAACTTATTGCATCTAGTGCAAGAACAACATCTGGTGTGGTACTTGACATCTCACGATTGACTCAATTGCCTGAGCAAGTGATCTGCCAATCATGCCCGTCCCTCTCCCCTTTAGTCTGTAAGACACCTTTGGAGAGGGTGACTCCATTACCTGCAGGTACACTACCGTGCCAGGAGTCGTCCATCCTAAATACTCTTAGAATGCTGTCAAGTACCCTGATTGGGAAACTACCCAAATCTAGATCTAAGACCATAGATCTAGTAACCAGTATGTCTGATATAAAATCCATTTCCTTTGTGGAGAAACAACTGTGTGACGACCAAAGTATAACCGATCGTAGTGTAGGAGTTTCTTTTCCTACTCTGTGTATATCATCCAAATACCAGGATATCACACCCTACTACCTTCTCAACAGATCCATCCCCTATTCTGATGAAGTCAAACCCATGACTGTCACGTCAGAAATAGATGATCTATCTCCGCTACATCTGCTCTAGTCTATAAATAGACATAAGCAACCTGTCCACCAATGCTTCCGCTGCTCCCACTGACTACGACAACCCTCTGGCAGAGTCATATAGACGTACACTTCTAAAACTGGTTTAGAACGACGCTATACTCATCCTCCCGCCGGGTCTCGTAACCTGGAACAACAGCAATGGCAATTGTGGGTAAACAAGAACTTCCCTGTCACCGTCCTTGAGGCTACCGTAGTGCCTCTCGGGTGCCTGAAGTTACCCACCTTATCTGCGGAGTGGCCAATGGAATGTCAATCCAGATTGAATCTTTAGGTTCCTTGTCAAATCTTCAGTAATCGTTCGTGGTTCTGGAATCACCTCCAGTTCTACCATACTCCCACTACTGTTTTCTGAAAAAATCCATTTTTAATAAAACTGTGGCGAGTCTAGAACAATATTGCTATTGTTCATCCAGATGGTAGAAAGTCAACCCGCGTCATAGCCTGGGTCAACCCACAAACAGCCATTACAGAAACGTGCCTTGAGTTGTCCAGTGTCTGGTTTTAAGCATAAGCCGGACAACTCCCCGTACCTTAATATCGTTAAGATATGAACTGTTCTATATCCCATATAGGACCAGAGGCACTGATTTAATTGAACCAGATTCAAATCATGCAACTGTCTCCAGTGCATGTCAACTAAATGGAAGGAGGCCGATCAGCGTTACTCAACTTAGGAATGCTTCCAATTATGAGTAACCTGAAAGAGAAGCAAGATCTCTTAATCATTACTGTCAACTGAATACCATGCACAAGTGTCTACATCTTCGATCACTTTGAAGAATCCCGATACTTGCTACACCTGGTTCTCTACTCTATTCAAATACCTATAACTTCTCCAAATTCGGACCCTGTGTTTCCACGAAACACTTGTCTAAAAACTAGAGAAGTCATAAGTAAACCGAATATAGTACGAGGACCAACCCCTTTGTCCTGATGGACCCTGGACAACATACAATACTCTGTATAAGTCCCTTGAGTTTGAAAACTCATTCACTGTGTGTCGCAGGTTGAAAACTGTACTTATGGTTAAGAAGAATTACACCGCTGTTTAATGCTCCTTACCTAACCATCCACTGATATAGGTAAATGTCGTAGACATAATTTCAGAAAGGTATATCTCACTCTATGAAAATAGACGTACAGATATATCAATTTGAAATTGGTGCATAACTGCGGATATTCAAAACCAAATATTTGCCGACCGGCAAACAGCCCAGGTGATTTCCTCAAATATCACCGATTACAACGAATCCCGATATAATGAGGATGATCACCCAATTCCCAATAACTTACTCCCACTCATCATCTGTAAAACCATACAGATGTGAGAATCGTACCTGGTAAATACATACCCTGGAGTAAGTATCTAATCGGGAAATCAGTTTTCCTTTAACAGTACACAGTGAAACTGAAACATTGAAATGTTTCGATGGGGTATCTCGGTATTCTTAGTAATGCCTCTTCCAGATTCACGACTGTAACCGTATAATCCTTTGCCACCTCTCCAAATCCCTTCATATGTCTTTAGTCTTTACCTTCTGTACACCCCTTTAGGCCAAATGGTTTTCTTCCTTCCCTACCGTTCGGCACCAGCCTATGGTTTGGAAGAAGACTATCCAATAAGCATAATGGGTGTACTGTCCCAATCCTAGGAACACTCGCAATGAGAGAGGGTGAAGATAAAAGACAACCGAATAAACCTTATTCCTATTTCTCCTGAACCAGAATCCATCCCCGAACTGGAACAAGTTCCTTTCGAGTTCGTATATAACCATACGATGGAGTATCCAATAAACTGTGGATCTTCGTAGTGATACGGAGTGTCCTGGAGAAATACAAAGGTGATGTGGGAGTGGTAACGAAATATTTGGTTGGTCGTGAATATCTGTTGCAATTTACTTTGCCCTCTTACTAATCCCTTGCTTTGTCTTAACTTAATACCTTCTGCACACCATCGTTATGCTAATTGGTTTTCTTCATTCCCTACCGGTCGGCACCAGCCTAAGGTTTGGAAGAAGACAATCCAATTTGCGTAATAGGTGTACTACCCCTAAACCAAGGAGTACTCGTAACCTGAGAGAGGGTAAAAGGAAAAGACAACTGAATAATCCTATCCGTTTTCTCCAGAACCGGAAACCATCCTCGAATAAATTCTTTCGAGTTTGTATCTAACCATACGATGGTTTTGTCCAATGGAAGTAGACGTTCATAGTAATACGGGGTGTCCTGGAGAAAAGGGTAAAAGTAGGAGTAGCAATGAGGTCTGCAACTCTGACAATCCAAAAGCCAGTGGTTAAGAAGGTTCGGTCAACTTGGTCACTGAGTCATAGTCTTAGGGTCGGGTCAATGGTCGCTGCCAAAGAGAGAGAGAAAAGAAACACTCAGCGTGCACTCTAACCTAGATCAGAATGGTTACCAATTTATCTAATCTGGAATCCTCCCACTGTACCTCAAATTCTCCTCCAAACCTGAAAGAAGAATTAGTCGGGGTCACCCGAGGAGTAAACTAACTCATCAGTGGGAATCGGGATCCAACTCTCATCGCATGACAACATGACGGAATCCGCTCACGGTGTCACACTCCAGAAGGTATGCGCATATCTGGCAAGTTTCAGTTCTTTTGAAGCTCCCGATGTGATTTCTGCCCCATGCTCTTATGACCTTGGCGAAGGTCAACAAATCATAAGTCACATGTCAAGTTCTACCCGTCATTATCCAGGTTAATTTGAATCCACCCGTATAAGCCCTTGACGAAGGTCAACAAGGCTATACGACTGTCCCAAACCAACGCATCTATCTATGCAGCAGAAAGGTAACAAGCAGCTACCATACACTATGCCTTGACGAAGGTCAACAAACATAGCATGAATACTACGTGCTACCCGTCTGAAACGACGGAGGGCTACGAATGGTTTCTGGCGAAAACCTTTAACGTAATGAACTTGATATCGTTGAAGGAACGGATAGCTTTTTGAAATATAGTGACGAAAACCGTTGCTAAAGAGGTCACTCCCGGTGAAGGGATCTCGGCTCTTTCCCCGTAGAATGAGGTGCAGGATATTCCAGCTGAATACCACGGTGCAAAGCAAAAGTAATCGGCTATAGTGAAGTTAATGCCCTGACGCAAACTTCTGTCCAAGGGGTCACTCCCGGTGAAGGGATCTCGGCCCTTGCCTCGTCGACTGAGGAGCAGGATATTCTAATGAATACCGCGATGCAAAACAAAAGTGAACGTCTTTGCAATAACAGCTTTTTGAAAAGTGTTCCAACAACATCAGATTAGGTTTGTTTTTAACTTGCATTGATCCGAATCAACGCAGTCCCATCAATTGATCACACCAAAAAGAACGAAAATATACTGATGTACGTATATGCCATCCGCATTCGCCACTGGGTCCCGTCATTACCCGTTAGGTTAGCTAACTAACGACAGAGCGGGGACTGGACTAGCGCGGATGCAAAACATATACAACATCTACTAATATATATACCAATATATTATATTCGCTCAAGGCGTGATAAAAAATGCAACATCACAGAGAATGAACAGCATCACAGAAACAATACAGTTATCTGGGATCCCCGGGTTTCACAGAGCCGCTGAAACCCGACGTTCCCCTGGTCGTGTGGATAGCCTGTGCAAGGAAAATCTAGACCCCTACGGGCGCGGCAAGTTACCCGCCAAAACCTGAAGCGAGGCAGCCCCCTTCAGCAACATGAATGGACCACCCAGCACTTCACGGAATCCGGTAACTTGGGCACCCCTCCTGGGTCAACCTGTACCCCCTACGAGTGCGGCGAATAGCCCGCCAATCCTAGAGTGAAGCCCCCTCCGTCTCAATGCCATGAGATGCGGGCTTGTTGCCCTCCAGAACCAGGCTATCCGTGCACCCCTCCGCGGGGCAATCCTAATACAGAAAGTAAAATATACATACAACGGGTACATCGACCGCAACCAGGTCGTGCCCCAAAATAATAATACAAACAGGAAGTGACGGCAGTCCACATGTCGGACGCTCGCCCCGCAATATTAAATGTACATAATACAACCACAACTGTACTAGCATTGCATCCAGGCTATCCCCCACGACCGATCCGCAACATCACAGCAAAAACAGAACATCAACGTGAAAGTCACGTTCGCAAATCCGTCTAACCGGGCTATAGCAGTTAAAATGGATTTACCGATCAAGTGACATTCACGGTCGCAGATATAATGTAAATACTGTGAAATAATGTGTTTCAAATATCCGATCGATCAAAAATTAACAAGTGGGCCCCAAAGGAATACTGTAGCACTCACAGAAATAATTGGCCCAATTTTAATATTCCAAAACCCCTATTTTAAGCCCACAAAGACACTGTAGAAATTGGGCGCAGAGATCTCAACAGTGCGCGGCGGAAACGCGGCCCAAAGGGGGTTTTGGCCGCGGTTCCGCGCCTGCACTGTCGACTGAACCTGTCGAATTTTTACAGTATCCTTGTAATCTCCAGTAAATCAATTTTATACAACCTGAAAAATTTTTGGAGACTAAAAAATTCCAACAGAAAACTGTCACAATGAAAAACATGGTTTTGGAACTTTTTGATCGATCGGAAATGCAAACACATTACACAAAGCTAGACTATGTTAATGGCGTGGCTCTGATACCACTGTAAGTGCACGGCGGCGCCCCGGCCGTCAATCCGACGGCCAAATGCGGAAGCGGTGATAAACTTAAATTTTCTTGAACTGGAAAACCGCCGCGCACTAATACCCGGATCGAACTATTAATTAGTCCTAGCTAACTACAAGAAAGGGAATAGAGATATACCGACGATCCAAGTCCTCCGGTCTTCTCGTCATGGTCCCGATCTCCTGCGGAATGTCCTGCCTCCTCCTCGTCGCCAGAAGTGCACCACATCACCTACTTTGTTTACGGGCTCCCACCTCAATGCCGAGGCAACTCGGGCACGAAGCCGGCTACTCGACGTACCCAAGATTCGCTGTAGAATATGTAGTGTACAAGTCTCATTTGGGGTTCATGGAGGTGCCATTTTAGTGGAGGGATGATACAAGAAAAATGTGGAGGAGCTTTGAGAATTTTGGTGCATGAAATGAACAACATTTCCCCACCTCCAATTTTGGACAGCCCCCCTAAAAAGGAATGGCCGGCCAATGCAAGGTGAAGGGAGAGAATGAGAGAGAGAGAGTCAAGGAATGAGTGGTGCAACCATAACCATAATGCAAAAAGGGAATCATGAAAGAATATGATCATAAGCAAAACCACACACAACTCCACCATCATTACCTCACAAAGTCCAACACTCAAACCTACCATCATCAACATCCATCATGAAAACAAAAGTCAAGTCATGATGAAGACAAGAAGTCAAGGTCAAAGAATGGCTATCATGATGCAACAAAAAGCAAAAGCCCCCTCCATAAATACTTATTTGCAACAATGCAAATAAGCCCTCCTCCACCAATCTTCGGCCAATGAACGGAACAATGGAAATCGGCCGAAACGGAAAGCAAACTGGCAACTCCAGAAAACTGGGTCCGTAATAAATTACAGGAAAACCCCGATACTGTGCATACACACCCGCATCTGTATTTCGACCGAAATACAAATGCAATGAGACAAAATCTACACTGTACTATACTAGGATCCGGCTTAAACCAAAGCCGGCTAGTAATATCTGTTCGATCCTGATCCGTGCAATACCGCACGTATCTGATCGAACCCTGCCATATAACCATACGGCCTATAGTACAAACTGTCCGATCCTGATCCGTGCAATACCGCACGTATCTGATCGAACCTTGCCATATCTCCATACGGCCTCTACAACCTTTCGCCCGAAAGCTGAGTAACTGAAATGTGGGGGAATCTAAAGACTCATCAACACCTTGGTTGTGGATTTAACCACTAGCACGTTAGAGGTATAAGCCAATACATAACGGGCTACCAGGTATTGACCAAAAAGGGACGTCTGTGAGCGAACTCAGCCTTACACCCTACTGAGCCTGTCAGTGACAATATCCGTACAGTCCGGTCCGTTCGTCTATGAGCATCGCATGGTGGGCCTAGGGGGTTGGTAAAAGTCAGACCCCCAAAAGCGGTACAAGTCGTGTCGGAGTGTAGCCCAGAACACCCTGAGATACTACTGGAATACCTACCAGTAAATCTCCTTGCCTCGGCCGAGGGCTTCGTGTAATGGCTCTCCTAGACACAGCACGACCTCACCCCCAATACCGGTAGAGACGAACCCCTGAAGATACGCTCACTGCCTCCATGTGGCTCGGGACTGTACCCAACTAAAACCTGTTTGCACGACTCCTTTGAGCCGTGGTAGGGTAGTAATCAAAGTACAGTGGGAACTCACACGAGACAAATGACGATCCCCAGGTCGATGAACTAACCTGCACACATGTCACCAGGGAACTGCCATCTGACGTCTGGTATATCACCAACTAGCATGTTCCCGGCGAGTCCTGTCCGGTGTACTCATAACCCAATGAGCACCTGTATACATCTTAGGTGATCCAACTGACACCAATGGCTTGTGAGACCGGCCACCGCCCCTCGTCGGGGTCTCGACTGTATACACTAGTCTACTATGGAGAATCGATGCCCTGTCTCGAAACTCTCACGACTAGGGACCTTTTAAGGATATGCTTATAGACCCCCAGCTCCCACTTATATGATCGCCCTCATACTGCTGGTGGTCAAGCAAGAATCCTAGGGGCTCTATCAACGTGTAATAGCGACGTGTCAGGTCACTTAAAACAGTACACGATGATAAAGGTAAACCAGATAGCATACTATCATCTCGAGTAAGACTGTCCTACCGGGATAGGTCCTCCCTCAATCATTACAATCACGTACCTATGACCTAATAATTGACTATGAGGGCACTATCTCCAACATACTTAAGTGCCGAGTTCCTGGGTTACCTAAAAGAGAATGGAATTCTCTCTCAGCTTACTCCTCCATACACTCCACAACACAACGGTGTATCGGAGAGACGGAACCGAACCCTATTGGATATGGTACGTTCCAAGATGAGTAATGCTGAGTTACCATGATCAATCTGGGGTTATGCACTAGAATCAGCTGCATATCTTTTGAACAGGGTTCCTACCAAGACTGTGCCTACCACACCATATCAGATGTGGAGTGGGAAGAAACCCTATCTTCAGTATCTCAAGATATGGGGATGCCCAGGTTTTGTTAAAAAGCAGCATGTGGACAAACTCGAGGCACGCTTAGTACAGTGTAAGTTTGTGAGATACCCAAAGAACTCCAAGGGGTATTTTTTCTATTACGCAGAGGAACAAAAGGTTTTTGTTTCTCGTAATGCCTATTTTCTGGAACATCAGTTTTTAGAAAAGGAAACAAGTGGGAGCGCAATAGAACTGGAAGAAATTCCAGAACCACAAGCTATTATTGAAAGCTTGATAGAACCAGAAGTCTCAAGAGAACAGGACATTCCCACACCACTTCGTAGGAGTAGTAGGCCGTCTCATCAGCCTGAGAGATACTACGGTTTTCTCATAGACGGGGATAGAGAGGATTGCATCATTGATAATGATGAACCTACTAGCTTCCAGCAGGCCATTCAGAGCGGCGACTCGATAAGATGGCAGGATGTAATGCAGACCGAGATGGAGTCCATGTACACCAACAAAGTATGGACTTTAGACTTTGCTCCAGATAGGATAAAACCCATAGGATGCAAGTGGATCTTTAGAAAGAAGATTGGTGTAGATGGACAGGTTGAAACCTATAAGGCTAGACTTGTTGCAAAGGGTTTTCGTCAAAGGCCTGGTTTGGACTATGATGAAACCTTTTCTCCAGTGGCTATGTTCAAATCCATTCGGATCCTTCTTGCCATTGCTGCCTTCCACGATTATGAAATCTGGCAGATGGATGTAAAGACGACTTTCCTATGGATCAGCCAAAAGGTTTCATTCAGAGTGGGGGCAGCGGGAATGTATGCAAGTTGCTTAATTCCATTATGTACTAAAGCAGGCATCGTGGAGTTAGAACATCTGTTTTGATGAAACGGTCAAAGAATATGACTTTATCAAAAATCCAGATGAGCCATGTATTTATAGTAAGATTGTAGCACGAACTGTCATATTCCCCGTCTTGTATGTGGATGACATTCTCTTGATAGGAAATGATATTCCTATGCTACAATCTGTCAAAGGATTCTTGTCACACAGGTTCTCCATGAAAGACCTGGGTGATGCCTCTTACATTCTGGGGATACAAATCTATCGTGATAGATCTAAGAGGATGTTGGGACTTTCGCAGTCCAGGTACATCAACACTATACTGAAATGATTCAGTATGAAAGATTCAAAGCGCGGTAATTTACCGGCTTGTCACGGAATCACCCTCTCCAAAGAGATGTCTCCCAAGACTGATTTGGAAAGGGATCGCATGTCGATTATACCCTACGCTTCTGCGGTAGGCTCTATAATGTATGCGATGTTGTGTATCAGACCAGATGTAGCTTACGTACTAAGTGTGGTAAGCCGGTATCAGTCAGACCCAGGGGAGAAGCACTGGATAGCAGTAAAGAATATTCTTAACAACCTGAGAAGGACTAAGGATAAGTTCTTGGTTTATGGCGGAAAAGACCTCCAGATCGAGACTTTTGCCGACACCACCTTCCAGAGTGAAAAGGATAACTCCAAGTCCATGTCAGGTTATGTCTTTACCCTCAATGGATGGGCGGTGTGCTGGAAGATTTCCAAGCAGGACACCGTTGCTGACTCAACAATAGAAGCGGAGTATATTGCAGCTTCTGATGCCGCAAAATAAGCAGTTTGGATAAGTAAGTTCTTAACATAACTTCTGGTGGTTCCATCCATTGTTGATCCAATACCTCTATATTGTGACAACAACGGGGCTATAACTTTAGCGAAGGAACACAGGTCTCATCAAAAGTCCAGACACATCTTGAGGCGGTATCACTTGATCAGGGAGATCGTAGATCACTGGGAGATCGAGGTCCGGAGAGTTGCTACAGAGGAAAACACTACAGATCCATTCACAAAGGCCATACCTCAGACGCAGTTTGAGAGGCTATTTGAGATGATAGGTCTGCGATACGCCACTACATGGCTTTAGTGAAAGTGGGAGATTGTTAGTGTTATATGCCCTAGAGGCCATTATTGTATCGTACTGGCTTGTATATTACATTTTGGAAGCTTGGGATATATACACGGATTTATAACAGTCTTGCTCGACATAGTAGTATGCTACTTGGTTTGTATCTATCTTAATATGTGTATATATTTCTTTTAGCATATCGCCAATACATATTGATAGAGCCCTTAGGATCATGCTTGACTACCAGCGTTGTGATGACAGTCACACTAGTGGGGGCTGGGTAGTCTACAAGCACATCCTTTTTCAGGTCCCTAGTCGTAGGATTATCGAGACAGGGCATCGATACTCTGAAGTAGACTAGTGTATACGCTTCTCGTCCCAGCAGGGGAGATGGACTGTCCCACAGCCATTAGTACGTAGTACTGGAGATAGTATGCAGGTGCTCATTGGGTTACGGGTACACCGGACAGGACTCGTAGGGAACTGTTGGTTGGTATTATACCCGTCGTCAGTTAACAGTTCCTAGGTGACATGAGTACAGCATAGTCCGTTGACTTGACACTGCTGCTTCGCCTCAAGTGTGTTCCCATTGTTCTTAGATTGCTACCCTACCACGGCTCTACTGAGTCGTGCAAACAGGTAGCAGTTGGGTGAAGTCCCGAAGCACTTGGAGGCAGTGGCGGTTAGATAGGATTCGTTTCACCCGGTATTGGGGGTTGATTGTTAGTGTATATGCCCTAGAGGCCATTACTGTATCATACTAGCTTGTATATTACTTAATGGAAGCTTGGGATATTCATAGTTGTATAGACAATCTTGCTCAAAATGGTAGTATGCTACTTGGTTTGTCTCTACTTCAATATGTGCATGTGTTTCTTTTAGAATATCGCTTATATACATATTAGTAGAGCCCTTAGGATCTTTGCTTGATTACCAGCGTTGTGATGGCAGTCATACTCGTGGGAGCTGGGTAATCCATAAGCAGATCCTTATACAGGTCCCAAGTCGTAGGACTATCGAGACAGGGCATCGATACTCCGGAGTAGACTAGCGTATGCGCTTCTCATCCCAGCGGGGAAGACGGTCTGTCCCACAGCCGTCAGTACGTCGTACTTGAGATAGTATGTGGGTGTTCGTTCGGTTACGAGTACACTGGACAGGACTCGTCGGGAACTGATGGATGGTATTATACCTATCGTCAGTTATCAGTTCTAGGTGACAAAAGTACAGCTTAGTCCGCTGACTTGACACTGTCGCTTCGCCTCGAGTGTGTTCCCACTGTACTTAGATTACTACCCTACCACGGCTCAAAGGAGTCGTGCAAACAGGTAGTAGTTGGGTGCAGTCCCGAAGCACTTGGAGGCAGTGACGGTTAGACAGGATTCGTCTCTCGCGGTATTGGGGGTTGACATCGCGCTGTGTCTAGGAGAGCCATTACACGAGTAGGCCAGGGCAAGCGAGATATACTGGTAGGTTTCCAGTGTTATCTCAGGGTGTTTTGGGCTACACTCCGACACGACTTGTACCGCTATTAGGGGACTGACGTTCACCGCCCCCCTAGGCCCGCCATGCGATGTATCAGACGAACAGACCGGACTGTACGGAGATTGTCACATACAGGCTCAGTAGGAGTTCGGATGGGTTTACCTCATCGGCCTTCTTATCGACATCTACCTGGGGACCGTTACGTACAGCTATTGCCGCTTGCGGTCTGTGGTTAAACCTACTGCCAGCGTAGTGTCGAGTCTTTAGAGTCCCACACAGAGAGTTTCCCTGCATGTAGCGAAACGTGTAGAGGCCGTATGGTTTTACGGCAGGGCTGCGATCACTTGCGTACACTTATGTGCGTATGTTGTTCGGGCAGGCAATACTAGTGGGCTTTGGTCTAATCCGGATTCTAGTATTGCACAGATGGATTTGTTTTGTCTTCTGTGCATTCGCATTCTACGGAATGCGGATGCGGGTGTGTATGCACAGATTTGCGGAGTGGAGAAGGAGGAGGTGCCTCATTAGGGTTTTGACAGTTGGTTCGGTCAAAACCATTATGAGCCGGGGACATTATTTACTAATCCATTTATTGATAATTTTGTAATGGCTAATTATATTGACCATTTGACCATCTTGACTTTGTTGACCGTTTGACCAAAGTTCACTAGGATCTTCTTGAAAGGTCTAAAGTATTCTTTGGTTTTCTTTTTCCTTTTTGTTATGAAAATGGTCATGTCATTAGTGCCATCAACTTTATCATGATAAGATTAGTAATGATGAAAATGAGTATTATTGCAACCATGGTTGTGTTTTCTCTTGGTTAAGATTTTTTTTTGTTCTTTCTCATTCTCTCTCATAGAAAAGAAATGAGAAACATTTCCATGGTTGCTCCTCCTTCTTCCTCCTCTTGATTCATCTTTTGATCTCATGTGTTGAGAGAAAAAGGATTCCACTTGACAAACACATCCATACATCTCCTCTACACATCCTAGGGCTTCTTGACTAGCAATCTCTTTGCCCTAGTTGCCTCGGCTCGAGGTGGAGCTCGGTGTACATCTCTCGGGTGGATCGTCTTCGACTCAAGAAGGCCGCGGAGGTGCCCAAGGTCCGGATCGACACTTAGAGCTTGGATGGGCAAGCGGGACAGCGGAATGAAGACTCGAAGGACCGGTTTCGTGAGGTATACTTTCTACAGCATAGTAGTTAAAGCCTCTAGTTGTTTACTAGTTACTAGTTTAGCAAAGATCCGTGCTTTAAGTCCATGTTGCCTTGCGCCAAATCATTATTTTTCGTCGTTTCCGCCTCCCCGTAAGAACCGGGATGAGCAACGTGGACTTACAGTGGTATCAGAGCCTAGCTAAACATAAACTAGTAAGTTAGCTAAGTGTTTAGAATATCGATCGGAAAAAAATCGCAAAACACGTTCGCAAAACCTCAAGTTTCTGTCGATTTTCATACTGCTCAAAAAGTGATTTAAAATATATGAAAAATCGTCTCAGGGTTTTTTGAAAAGACTGCAGAAAAATGAACCAGTGATTCGATCAAACGACCGCGGTTCCGCGGCAATGACATGCTCATTGCCGCGGTTCCGCCGCCGTTTTGACTCGGCACTGGATCGGTTTTTTTGCAGTATTTTAGTTTGGCTGTTTTGGGATTTTTAATACATGATTTTTCTACCCAGATTTTCCAGAGAGCAAATTGACTATTGGGGTGGTTAAAAATCCGTATTTTGATCGGTATTCTGTACACTTTGGCTAATGGATATTATCTGTGATGTGATATATGTATTGAACGTCTACTAATCGCTATTAAGTCGATTAGTGGGGGTTATACATATCTGTGATCTGTAATGTTGATGGTTTGTGGATATGAACTCGGAGGATTGTCGCGGATGAATAGCCGGGAATGGGTGTGAGATGAGAGTTTCTTTTTCTTTCATTCATTGTAAAATTTGTAAATTGATGTAATATTATTTGTATGGCCGCACAACCGGGTCGGGGTTGTAGCCGTCATTGTATAATTTCTTTTTACTGTTTTTGCTCCTAGGATAGACCCATGGAGGGGGTGCACAAACTACCGGGTATCCCGAAGTGCCGAGTGGCCTACTCACAGTGTTGAGGGAGGTTGCTTCGCTTCGGGTACTTGGCGGGTAGTTTGTCGAACCCGTAGGGGTCTTGGGTGGGGTATTGGCTATTCATCACGACCGTGTAATCCGCTTTTCGTTACAGGCTCGTACGGAATGCGGATTCCTAGTATATCCAAAGTGTTCATCTGTGATCTGTAATGTCTATCATTGCTATATATCTATATATGATAACTATTTAGGCGTTGCTTATATTTTTCAGCCGCGCTAGCCCAGCCCCCGCTCTGTCGTTAGTTAAGTAACCTAACGGGTGATGACGGGGCCCCGTGGCGAATACGAATGGCATAAGCGTACGTCATATTTTGGTTGTTTTCTGCAATGGTAGGATTAAATGATGGGACGCATTAAAAGAACTAATGCAAGAAAATAAACCAAGAAAAAGTCGTTGGAACACTTCGAAAACCACTCGGTTCTTTTCTAAAACCAGCATTTTAAACGCGGAGCTTGAACCACTCCTTTTAAAAGCTATCTCGTTCCATCGATTATATCAAGTTCACTACGTTCACGGTTTCGCCAAAACCATTCGTAGTCCTCCGTCATTTCATATGGATATTCAATAGTATTCAAGCTATGTTTGTTGACCTTCGTCTAGGCATAGTGATTGGTAGCTGTTGGGTGTTCATATGTAGCATAGATAGATGCGTTGGTTTGGGACAGTCGTATTACCTTGTTGACCTTCGTCAAGGGTATGTACGGGTGGGTTCAAATTAACCTGGATAATGACGGGTAGAACATGACATGTGACTTATGATTTGTTGACCTTCGTCAAGGTCATAAGAGCATGGGGCAAAAATCTACATCGGGAGTTTCAAAAGTACTGAAACTTGCTAGCGCTGCATACCATTTGGAGTGTGATGATTCTGGTAGGATTCCTTCAGTTTTGTCACGCGATGATATTTGGATCCCGATTCTACTGTGAGTATATGCTACTCCTCGGGAACTTTCTCACTTAACGATCAATGCTATAAACCAAGTAGGTGTCTAGAAAGGTGTTAGCGGGGCTACGCCCATAGGGAAAAGAGGTTACTTAATTAAGGAACTTCGCTAAAGCGTTGGAAAACCTCCCTCGAAGTACCGACACTGGCCTGGCTGAACGGTTAAGCAAGTATTGTACGGTGAGATTGATCCTGACTAATTCTTCCTTTATGGTTTGAGGAGGGATTCGAGAGACAGTGGGAGCCATCCTGTTTAGATAAATTAAAAACCAATCTAAACTTGCAAGAGCATCATGCTGAGTGTTTTTCTTCTCTCTCTCTTAATTGCAGTGACCAAGTGACCGCTCCTAGGTTACATCTAGATAATAAAATGACTGAATCTGACTGTTATGACTGGCAAAGGTCTGTTCAGATGTCCATTGCCCATGACCAGCTGGGACAGCCCTTAACTAATCCAACCCCTGCCGTCTCAGGTCCAGCTTCCCCTGTCATGGATATTCATATCCATAGGACATCGGAAAAAGACTGTGCGAAAGCCAAGTGCCTCGTGTTAGCCTCAGTTGATGGTGCATACCAGAGGCAGCATGAGCAGATGGACTTAGTTTCTATCTTCCACCATAACAAAAATTTATATGGAGAGCAATCTCGTATCGCAAGATATGAGACCTCGAACGAATTGCTTCCAGCGAGGTTGGCTATCGGGTCATCTGTAGGGGGCAACGTCCTTACAGAGACCAGCTCTTTTGAGCGCGCAGACCTAAAGACCACGTTGAAGAACGGTTCAGATGCTGACTTAGTTCAACAGTCCCTACCTACTACCCTGAAGGAAACCAGGGAAGTAGAAAGAAAGGGAAGGGCAGAAGTTTTGGGAATGGATGTAGTCAAGAGGGATGTTCCTATTGTAACGGGAATGAACATGGGCAGAAGGATTGCAGGGCTTGCAAAGCCAGTAGCCAGAATTCGAAGCATGTTGTGGCTTCGGCTTCGGGTGTGTTTGTAATGGAGAACTGTATGTCAGTTAACCCTACTTCCTGGGTATTGGATGCCGGATCAGGATCTCATATCTGTAATTCATTACAGGCTCTGAGAAACCGTAGGGTTATCAGGAAAGGTGATATGACTCTCAGGGTTGCTAACGGAATGAGCATGTATGCTGAATCCGTAGGGGAATATCATCTAGGACTGACAACTTGGTAGATATTGATTCTGCGTAACTGTTTTTATGTACCAGGTGCGACTTGTAATATCATATCTGTATCCTTAATTTCTAAGGAAGGATATGATTTTACTTTTGTAAGCGATGTAGTAAACATCCACCTAAATCAAGTCCTGATTGGGTCAGGTACATTACAAAACGGAATATACGTATTGAATCAAGCTCAGATTTTCAGTGTCCAGAACACACTTAAAAGAAAGTCTCCGGAAACAAATCAGGCTTTCTTATGGCATTGTAGACTGGGTCATATTAATGAGACACGGTTAACAAAGTTACATAAAGAGGGATACTTGAATCCGTTTGAGTATCAATCTTATGCTGCTTGTGAATCTTGTCTCATGGGAAAGATGTCAAAAACTCCGTTTACTGGACACGGAGTAAGAGCAAGCGAGCTCTTAGGACTCGTACACAGTGACGTGTGCGGTCCAATGTCTACACATACACGAGGAGGTTATTCCTACTTCATTACTTTCACAGATGATTTCTCTAGGTATGGGCATGTCTTCTTGATGAAGCACAAATCCGAGGCCTTTGAGAAATTTCAGGAATACAAGAATGAAGTTGAAAAACAAACAGGCAAAGGTATCAAGACACTAAGATCTGATCGAGGTGGTGAATACTTGAGTGCCGAGTTTCTGGGCTACTTAAAAGAGAATGGAATTCTCTCTCAGCTTACTCCTCCATACACACCACAACACAACGGTGTATCGGAAAGGCGGAATCGAACCCTATTGGATATAGTTCGTTCCATAATGAGTAAGGCTGAGTTACCGCGATCCTTCTGGGGTTATGCGGTAGAAACAGCAGCATATCTCTTGAACAAGGCTCCAACCAAGACTGTGCCTACCACCCCATATCAAATATGGAGTGGGAAGAAACCCTGTCTTAAGTACCTTAAGACATGAGGATGTCCAGCTTTTGTAAAAAAGCAGCATACGGATAAGCTCGAGGCACGCTCAGTACTGTGTAAATTTGTGGGATACCCAAAGAACTCCAGAGGGTATCTTTTCTATTCCGCAGAGGAACAAAAGGTTTTTGTTTCTCAGCATGCCCACTTCTTGGAAACTGAGTTTTTAGAAAATCAGATAAGTGTGAGTGCAATAGAACTGGAAGAAATTCCAGAACCACAAGCTGTTACTGAAACCTTGGTAGAACCAGAAGGTTCAGGAGAACCGGACATTCCAGCGCCACTCCGCAGGAGTAGTAGGCAGTCTCATCCGCCCAAGAGATACTACGGTTTTCTTATAGACGGGGATATAGAGGATTGCACCATGGATTATGGTGAGCCTACTAGCTTCCAGCAAGCCATTCAGAGCGGCGACTCGGTAAAATGGCTGGATGCAATGCGGGCCGAGATGGAGTCTATGTACACCAACAAAGTTTGGACTTTGGACTTTGCTCCAGAAGGGGTAAAACCCGTAGGATGCAAATGGATCTTCAGAAAGAAGATTGGTGTAGATGGGCAGGTTGAGACCTTTAAAGCTAGACTTGTTGTAAAGGGTTTTCGTCAAAGACCTGGTTTGGACAATGACGAGACCTTTTCTCCAGTGGCTGTGCTGAAATCCATTCAGATCCTTCTTGCCATTGCTGCCTTCCACGATTATGAAATCTGGCAGATGGACGTAAAGACGGCTTTCCTAAATGGAAATTTGGAAGAGTGCGTCTATATGGATCAGCCGGAGGGATTCATTCAGAGTGGGAGCAGCGGTAAAGTATTCAAGTTGCTAAAGTCCATCTATGAACTTAAGCAGGCATCACGAAGTTGGAACATCTGCTTCGATGATACTGTCAAAGAATTCAACTTTATCAAAAACCCAGATGAACCATGTATTTACTGTAAGATTGTAGGGAGAACTGTGGTATTCCTTGTCTTGTACGTGGATGACATTCTCCTAATAGGAAATGATATTCCTATGCTACAGTCAGTCAAAGGATTCTTGTCGCAGAGGTTCTCCATGAAGGACCTGGGCGATGCCAACTACATTCTGGGGATCCAGATCCATCGTGACAGATCTAAGAGGATGTTGGGACTTTCACAGTCAAGGTACATCGACACCATACTGAAAAGATTCAGTATGGAAGATTCCAAGTGCGGTAATCTACCGGCTTGTCACGGGATCACCCTCTCCAAAGAGATGTTTCCCAAGACTGATTTGGAAAGGGATCGCATGTCTATTATACCCTACGCTTCTGCGGTAGGCTCTATAATGTATGCAATGTTATGTACCAGACCAGATGTAGCATACGCATTGAGCGTTGTAAGCCGGTATCAGTCGCACCCAGGGGAGAAACACTGGATAGCGGTAAAGAACATTCTCAAGAACCTGAGAAGGACTAAGGAGATGTTCTTGGTGTATGGCGGAAAAGACCTCCAGCTCGAGGCCTTTGCTGACTCCAGCTTCCAGAGTGACAAGGATGACTCCAAGTCCATGTCGGGTTATGTCTTTACCCTCAATGGAGGGACGGTTTGCTGGAAGAGTTCAAAGCAGGAGACCGTTGCAGACTCAACTATGGAAGCGGAGTACATAGCTGCTTGCGATGCCGCAAAGGAACCTGTCTGGATGAAGAAGTTCCTCACGGAGCTTCAGGTGGTTCCTACCATTGTTGATCCAATACTGCTGTATTGCGACAACAACGGCGCCATAGCTTTGGCGAAGGAACCTAGGTCCCATCAGAAGTCCAGGCACATTTTGATGCGGTGCCACCTGATCAGGGAGATCATTGATCGCCGGGAGATCGAGGTGAAGAGAGTAAATACGGAGAATAACATTGCAGATCCACTCACGAAGGCCCTACCCCAGACTCAGTTCGAGCGGCTGATCGAGATGATAGGTCTTCGATACGCCAGTACATGGCCTTAGTGCAAGTGGGAGATTGTTAGTGTATATGCCCTAGAGGCCATTACTGTATCATACTAGCTTATATATTACTTAATGGAAGCTTGGGATATTCACAGTTGTATAGACAATCTTGCTCAAAATGGTAGTATGCTACTTGGTTTGTCTCTACTTCAATATGTGCATGTGTTTCTTTTAGCATATCGCTTATATACATAATAGTAGAGCCCTTAGGATCTTTGCTTGATTACCAGCGTTGTGATGGCAGTCATACTCGTGGGAGCTGGGTAATCCATAAGCACATCCTTATACAGGTCCCTAGTCGTAGGACTATCGAGACAGGGCATCGATACTCCGGAGTAGACTAGCGTATGCGCTTCTCATCCCAGCAGGGGAGACGGTCTTTCCTACAGCCGTCAGTACGTCGTACTTGGGATAGTATGCGGGTGCTTGTTAGGTTACGAGTACACTGGACAGGACTCGTCGGGAACTGATGGATGGTATTATACCTATCGTCAGTTATCAGTTCCCAGGTGACATGAGTACAGCTTACTCCGCTGACTTGACACTGTCGCTTCTCCTCGAGTGTGTTCCCACTGTACTTAGCTACTACCCTACCATGGCTCAAAGGAGTCGTGCAAACAGGTTGTAGTTGGGTGCAGTCCAGAAGCACTTGGAGGCAGTGACGGTTAGACAGGATTCGTCTCTCACGGTATTGGGGGTTGACATTGCGCTATGTCTAGGAGAGCCATTACTAAGTAGTCCCTGGCCAGGGCAAGCGAGATATACTGGTAGGTTTCCAGTGTTATCTCAGGGTGTTTTGGGCTACACTCCGACACGACTTGTACCGCTATTAGGGGACTGACGTTCACCGCCCCCTAGGCCCGCCATGCGATGTATCAGACGAACAGACCGGACTGTACGGAGATTGTCATATACAGGCTCAGTAGGAGTTCGGATGGGTTTATCTCATCGGCCTTCTTATCAACATCTACCTGGGGACCGTTACGTACAGCTAGTGCCGCTTGCGGTCTATGGTTAAACCCACTGCCAGCGTAGTGTCGAGTCTTTAGAGTCCCACACAGAGAGTTTCCCTGCATTGAGCGAAACGTGTAGAGGCCGTATGGTTTTACGGCAGGGCTGCGATCACTTGCGTACACTTGTGTGCGTATGTTGTTCGGGCAGGCAATACTAGTGGGCTTTGGTTTAAGCCGGATTCTAGTATTGCACAGATGGATTTGTTTTGTCTTCTGTGCATTCGCATTCTACGGAATGCGGATGCGGGTGTGTATGCACATATTTGCGGAGTGGAGAAGGAGGAGGTGCCTCATTAGGGTTTGACAGTTGGTTCGGTCAAAACCATTATGAGCCAGGGACATTATTTACTAATCCATTTATTGATAATTTTGTAATGGCTAATTACATTGACCATTTGACCATCTTGACTTTGTTGACCGTTTGACCAAAGTTGACTAGGATCTTCTTGAAAGGTCTAAAGTATTCTTTGGTTTTCTTTTTCCTTTTTGTTATAAAAATGGTCATGTCATTAGTGCCATCAACTTTATCATGATAAGATTAGTAATGATGAAAATGAGTATTATTGCAACCATGGTTGTGTTTTCTCTTGGTTAAGATTTTTTTTTGTTCTTTCTCATTCTCTCTCATAGAAAAGAAATGAGAAACATTTCCATGGTTGCTCCTCTTTCTTCCTCCTCTTGATTCATCCTTTGATCTCATGTGTTGAGAGAAAAAGGATTCCACTTGACAAACACATCCATACATCTCCTCTACACATCCTAGGGCTTCTTGACTAGCAATCTCTTTGCCCTAGTTGCCTCGGCTCGAGGTGGAGCTCGGTGTACATCTCTCGGGTGGATCGTCTTCGACTCAAGAAGGCCGCGGAGGTGCCCAAGGTCCGGATCGACACTTGGAGCTTGGATAGGCAAGCGGGACAGCGGAATGAAGACTCGAAGGACCAGTTTCGTGAGGTATACTTTCTACAGCATAGTAGTTAAAGCCTCTAGTTGTTTACTAGTTACTAGTTTAGCAAAGATCCGTGCTTTAAGTCCATGTTGCCTTGCGCCAAATCATTGTTTTTCGTTGTTTCCGCCTTCCCGTAAGAACCGGGATGAGCAACGTGGACTTACATTGATATCGTGCTGTGTTTGGAGAGCCATTACGCAAGGTTCCTGGCCAGGGCAAGCGAGATTTACTGTTAGGTGTTCCAGTAGTTTCTCAAGGTGTAATAGGCTTCACTCCGATACGACTTATACCGCTATTAAGGGACTGACACTTGCCTCCCCCTAGGCCTGATATGCGATAGTCTTAGACGAACAGAACAAATTGTACGGAGATTGTCACATCAGGCTCAGTAGGAGTTCGGATGGGTTTCCTCATCGGCCTTCTTATCGACATTTACCTCGGGACCGTTACGTACAGCTGGTACCGCTTGTGGCCTGTGGTTAAACCCACTTCCAGTGTAATGTCGAGCCTTTAGAGTCCCACACAGAGAGTTTCCCTGCTTCAGGCGAAACGATATAGAGGTTGTATGGTTTTACGACGGGGTTCGGACATATACGTATACTTGTGCACGTATGATATTCGGACATATTATACTAGTGGGCTTTGGTTTAAGCCAGATCCTAGTATTAGATTATTGGATTTGATACAGTCTCAGTATATCCGTGTTTTTCGTAAATACGGATGGGAGGGGCGTTCTCGTAATTTTTCAGAAAGCTTCTAAAGGGAGATGACTCATTTGTGTTTTAATCTTTATGATTTAAACTAAATGAGGTGGAGGAGATGAGGTGTTATTATCATTAATTGCACCTTGACTCATGAGATGATTCATCTCAAGAATTAAATGAAGCATGGATGATATTTGTGCAAGATATTTTAAATGCTTCATGATAATTCAAAGTGAGTAAGGTTCAATTCATTATCACAAAACACTTCTCTCTCATCAAGCTCTCTCTTCTTCAACCTAACCCTAATCCTCTCATGAGTTGAGAACCCTAGGGTTAGCAAGACTAATCAATCCTTAATCCATCTCTATATCCTCTAGGTCACTTAGATTAGCACTTTAAGTCACTTAGTTACCTCAAGTTAGAGGTTAAAGCTTCTAGTAGGAACTCTCGGGTGGATCTTCTTTGATTTGAGGAGGCCGACGAGGAGGAGAACAACAAGAACAAGAAGGACTAGTATCTTGAGGTATAATCATCTATCATAGTAGTTAAAAACTCCTATGTGTTTGTTATTTATGGTTTAGCAAAGATCCTTATGCTTAGTCGATGTTACCTTGAACGAAAATGATTGTTTTTACCTATTTCGCCTCCCTGCATCACGTGGGGTGTGTAACGACGACTTACAACGCATCCTTGGAAAAACTTTCAAAAACTGAATAAAACACATGCAAAATATTTTCTGAATCGCCGTGCGATGCATAACTCACGGGACAAGTGACGGACTGTCACGACCCGAAGGTACGGAACGTGACTGGCACTTAGATTTTGAGACGTCTAAAGGCGTACTGTAACCTAAGTCAGCCAAAGCCCAGAAGAATCTAAACCAAAATCAAAAGAGAGTGAAGGAAAACCTTACATGAAAACGATTTGTAAATCAATTAAGTTGCATTGGAACCCTTTTTAAAAACATCAAAAATTCCCGAAAATTTCGGCAGAGTCTCCCTTGTATTTTCTATCCCCCAAAATGGGTACAACAAGATATATAACCTGCAATCACAAAATGGCATCCCCAAGCGGGAGCTAGCTCTTCGCCCAAGGCGGATCACAACCACACGCAATAAATAAGTAATATCAAGAAAAAGAGCATAAAAGAAATGCAAAATATCAGAAAACACAACGTCGGCTCAAGTGAGCTCGACCCAAAAGAAACCACATATACACAAATCTCTCAGTCTCATCACTAGGTCGCATATACAAATAAAAAGTGGTAGATGGAGAATACTAGATACAATGATAGAGCAAAAAGGAATAAAGTGTGCTCGCAACCCACCTACGAGCAATATCGCGAGTCTGAGCAAAAGGAGCTGATGATAAGATAGCCCGCCGCTACAAAGATGACGGGTCCGACCTGCAAGGCACTGTGGCACAACGGGGGTGAGTTGCCAGCTCGTGAGTAGAATATAACATCTAGTAAGGCAATCGTAAGAATGCACGCAAATGCGTCACATCATGTATGTCCAGATGTGATGTAATACCTCTAGTATGCATGCACATGTATGCAATGTCATTACTAAATATTTAAGTGTTTCAAATGCTAAAAGTTTTGCATTCCAATCTTTAGAAAAAGAATATCTGTATAATAGCTAAATACCATCAAGAAATCATCTGAAACCCGTGTCAAGCATCGACACCAAATATGAAATCACATCTGTCTTAATGTCTCACTGTATCAATGTCTCAAAATATCGGGCTCCGTCAGTCCGGATCGGCCCATATCATCAAATCTCATGACAACGGTCGGTATCTTCCAGATATCCGCCGCGCCAGACATCACCGGTAGGTAGTCTTCCCCTGCCAGGATCATCGTCTACAACTCGATCTTCTTGCCCCGGGGTACCATACCGGGCCCACCATGTACCCGAGACGGTTCATCCACTCCTCGAACCGGGTCTCGAAATCCAACAGAAAACATGAAAACTCATGGTGGACGACACATACATCACGAGAAAACCGCAACTTTGTTTTAAAATGATAAATATAAGCTTTTGTTAAATTCTTGCGGTTTTCCCCAAAAATCCAGGAATCGCAGCAATACTGAAATCCTCAAGAAAATCATAATGTCCGTCATGTTGTATATGATAAATGTCTATGATATCAAGGTATGCGATGTGAATTGTGGCTAGAAATCTATGTAAGTATGATGATGATGCAAGGTATATACATGCTATGCGATTTCATATATCATGTATGATGCAAGTGGTGACACTAAGCTAAACAGGTTCTATGGTGCTCGTGGCATGGCAATTACCAAAGGCGTGTGTGTCACATGAATAGTGCGCGTGCAACAGATGCCAATGGTAATGGTGTTCGTGTCCTGCGAAGTGATATCGCATATGTGTATATGAATGTTATATGAATGTCCATGCAATCTAGTATACGGTTAGCTGTGAGGGTATGCAATGTAAATAAAGGGGTAAGCTAACTAGCAATACAAGTCTTGCAAGAAATAGGGTAATCCTAACTAGGGGGCGCCTCGCGCCATCCAGACGATTCCCCCATAGATGAATACATCTACTCACCTGAATGCCTCGCTAATCCGATCCGACCACCGCCTTGTCTTTACGCGCCGTGTCCGATGTTTTCCCGACCGATCCTAGCATTGCATAACACACAATATAAAATTACATACCCCTAAAATGACACCAATTCAATATAAAAAGATTGACGCTCTTGAATTAAACATAACGTGCAGTCGGTGCGCGGAAAACACACGAAAATCGCTAAATCTTAACTAGAATCGTCATTTCGGGGAAATCGACAAAACTAAAACACGACTAGGCAAAACCACATATTCGCGCACACTAATAGTCGTAAATGAAGCTAATTATATCGCTAATATAACGCAATTAGATCACATCCTAATTTTTATAAAAATCTAGTAAGCAAATAGCATACCGATTCGATGCAAATATCGCAATTTTATCGATCTAGCGAGCGCAACATCGCACAATTAACCATTCTAACCAATTAGATAACCAAAACGCTAACTTTAATCCATCAACCATGCTACAAACCCTAATTCAAAATCAAATCCCTTACTTGAATTTTTCATGAACAAGAATTTACAACTAAATTAATACATCAAAATTGAATTTTAGCACATATAACTACAAGTTAACAAACTAGTTTAGGATTTTACCTCACAAGTGGAACCCTAGCATGATCAAGCCACCAAAGAAGCCTCCTTTCTCCTAGTTTTGAACTAACTTTGGTTGAGGAGAGAGTGGATTAGGGTTTGGCTTTGAATTGGAGAAGAAAATGGTGAAATTTTAATGGATTTTGATATGAAATGAAGCAAGAAAGAATGAGAAAAATGGGGGAGGGCTGCAGCTCAAGCTCGGCCAGAGCTAGAAGGTGAGGGAGAGTGAGGGAAAAATGTAGAAGGTTCTAAGAAAAAGTCACTCTCAAATGTATATAATGCTTAACATAACAATTTTTACAAAAAAAACCCCTTTTTACTTCATTTTTTTCACAAATTTCCAACCATAAAACCACAATCTTGCAAGTCATGATACAATTTGATTAACACCATATTTTAGCTTATAAAGATTCCTAATTATGAAATTTACCTATTTAAATTTGTATTTATCACTAATTTAATGTATTTTAAAAAGCTTAAAATAATAAAAAAAATAATTAATTACGAATTTTTTTTTATTTAACTAGAAAATTATAAGTGACATTTTAATGACAAAATTATAGTAATATCTTATCTAAATTTGTATAATTAGGTCTACAATGAAAAATACCTATTTTGACTTTTTACGGAAAAAGCTGAAAAATTAGCCGATTACCGAAAAACTGCCTAAACTGTTTTCGAAGGGTCCCTTAAAGAAATTCGGTCCCCGAATTTAGAATTTAACTACGCGTACCTTCAAAAAGATAGGGATATCTCTTCCTTATCTCGACCTCGGTCTCCCAGGTGACCTCCTCGCTGCTCGGGCCACGCTAAAGGACCTTTACGGACGGTATAACCTTCGACCTCAATTTCTTCACCTGCCGATCCAAAATGACCACCGGCTTCTCGGTGAAAGAAAGATCACGCTCTAGCTGGATCGTCTGGTGCTGAATCGCCTGGGAAGGATCATGAAGGTAATTGCGGAGCATCGAGACATGGAATACGTGGTGAACATCGGGGAAGCTAGGCGGAAGAGCTAACCGATAAGCGACTGGACCAACACGCTCTAGGATCTCGAAAGGACCAACATATCTAGGACTTAGCTTCCCTTTCCGCCCAAATCTCATCACACCTTTCATCGGAGAGACCTTCAGGAAAACATGATCGCCAACAGCGAACTCGAGTCGGCGACGACGCTTGTCAGCATAAGATTTCTGCCTGCTCTGTGCCGCTCTCATCCTGTCCCGAATCAGTTGTATCTTTTCGGTCGTCTCCTGTATGATCTGCGGCCCCAAAATACTGCTCTCCCTGAGCTCTGTCCAACATACCGGTGATCGACATCTCCTCCCATATAAAGCCTCAAAAGGTGTCATCTGAATCGTCTCCTGGAAGCTATTATTGTAGGAAAACTCGATCAAGGGCAAATGACGATCCCAGCTACCACCGAAATCTAAAACACAAGCTCTGAGCATGTCCTCAAGAGTCTGAATAGTACGCTCCGACTGACCGTCAGTCTGCGGAAGAAAGGCTGTGCTAAAACTCAATCGGGTGCCCAATGCTTCCTGAAGTTTCTGCCACAATCGGCTGGTAAACTGGATGCCCCGGTCGGACACGATGCAAGTCGGAACACCGTGCAGTCGCACGATCTCATCAATATAAACATGGGCGTACTGAGAAAATCTAAAAGTGGTCTTCACTGGCAGGAAGTAAGCCGCTTTCGTCAGTCGATCCACAATCACCCAAATAGAGTCGTACCCTCGACTGGTCCTGGGTAGACCCACAATGAAGTCCATGGAGACCTGCTCCTACTTCCACTCAGGGATGGGCAAAGGCTGTAACTCGCCGGCTGGCCTCTGGTGCTCGGCCTTGACTTGCTGACAAGTCTGGCATCTCGACACAAAGTCTGTAATATCCTTCTTCATCCCGTCCCACCAGTAAACCTCTCTCAAATCACGGTACATCTTGGTGGAACCTGGGTGAACACTTTATTCTGATCTATGTGCCTCCTCGAGAATATCACGCCTCAGTCCCTCTGAATCTGGCACACACAGTCGAGTCCCAAATCGAAGTATCCCCTGATCATCAATCACGAACTCAGAAACTCTGCCCTGCCGAATCTGCTCAATAATCTCTAAGATACGGGCATCGCCGGACTGTGCCTCGCGGATACGGTCAAGTAACTGTGGGCGTGCTCTGAAATGGGCCAGCTGTCCCCCTGTAGGAGTAAACTCGAACTGCACTCTGCTATCACATAAAACCTGCCAATCCGCCGTCGACTGCATCTGCACTGCGCTCAAACAAGATAAGCTACCTCCGGGCCTTCTACTCAAAGCATCTGCCACCACATTCGCCTTGCCCGGATGGTATAGAATCTCGCGGTCATAATCCTTCACCAACTCCATCCAACGGCGCTGTCTCAGGTTCAGATCTCGCTGCTGGAAGATATACTTCAAACTCTTGTGGTCGGTGAATATCTGGCACGACTCACCGTATAGGTAATGTCTCCAGATCTTAAGTGCAAATACCACTGCAGCCATCTCTAAATCATGGGTGGGGTAGTTCTGCTCGTGTTTCCTCAGCTGTCGAGAAGCATATGCGATAACTCTGTCGTGTTATCAATACACAGCCCAGCCCCACTCGAGAAGCATCACAATATACCACGAACCCGCCTGATCCTGAAGGCAAAGCTAACACTGGTGCAGTAGTCAGACGAGTCTTCAACTACTGGAACTATCCTCACATGCCTGGGTCCAATCAAAAGGAACCCCCTTCCGGGTCAACCCGGTCAAAGGTGCAACAATACGGGAGAAATCCTGGACGAAACCTCGATAATAGCCTGCCAGACCTAGAAAGCTGCGAACCTCTGTAACTGATACTGGTCTAGGCCAACGCTGAACTGCCTCAATCTTCTTCGGGTCCACACAAATACCATCTCTCGTCACCACATGACCCAAGAAGTCGACACTGTCTAACCAGAATGTGCACTTGGAGAATTTGGCGAACAGCTGATGCTCCCTCAAAGTCTGCAATGTGATACGTAAGTGCTGCTCATGCTCCTTCCGGCTCCGAGAATAAACCAAGATGTTGTCAATGAACACAATAATGAACTGATCGAGATACGGCCTGAATACGCGGTTCATCAAATCCATAAATGCTGCCGGGGCATTGGTGAGCCCGAACGACATCACCAAGAACTCATAATGACCATATCGAGTACGGAAGGCGGTCTTCGGAATATCCTCCTTCCGAACCCGCAACTGGTGATAACCTGACCGTAAATCAACCTTCGAGAAGAACCCTACACCCTGGAGCTGATCGAATAAGTCATCAATGCGGGGTAGGGGATACCTGTTCCGCACAGTAACCCGGTTCAGCTGACGATAATCAATGCATAAGCACATACTTCCGTCCTTCTTCTTAACAAACAAGACGGGAGCACCCCAAGGTGACACACTCGGTCGGATAAGCCCTTTGTCCAGCAAGTCCTGTAACTGATCCTTTAGCTCTCTCAGCTCCGCCGGGGCCATCCGATAAGGCGGTATAGAGATAGGCCCCGTGCCGGGGATCAAGTCAATACAGAACTCAATCTCGCGCTCTGGTGGCAGACCAGGCAGCTCGTCAGAGAATACATCAGGAAACTCTCTCACAACAGGGACCTGGTCCAATGGAACCTCTGTGGAGCTAGTATCACAAATATAGGCTAAGAATCCCTGACACCCTTTCCTTAAGAGCTGACCAGCGCGTAGAGAAGAAATCAAGCTGGGAAGGGTAGCGCTACGATCTCCCTGAATAACAAGAACCGGCTCACCAGGAAAACTGAATCTGACTGCTTTTTCACGGCAGTCCACGGATGCATAACAGCTGGCTAGCCAGTCCATACCAAGAAGAACGTCAAAGTCTAGCATATCGAGGAGAATCAAATCAACTGAAGAATCTCTCTCCCCGATACGAACGAAACACGATCGGTACACAAAACGGGCAACAAAAGACTCGCCTACCGGTGTAATAACGACAAGCGGCTGATCTAACGGAGAAGACTCTCGGCCCAACCTCGGTGCAAAATACGTGGATACATAGGAATGTGTGGAGCCTGGATCAAATAATACCCGTGCATCAAAAGAACATACTGGCAGAGTACCTGTCACGACGGCATTGGATGCCTGTGCATCCTGAGGAGTCAATGCGAACACTCGGGCCTGTCCACCACTAATAGCTGGCTGTCCTCTGCCTCTACCTCTGCCTCGGCCTCGGCCTCTGTCGCCTCGTCCTCTCTGAACCGGACCACCACGCCCACGGCCTCTAGAAGCATCTGGCTGGCGTGGAGCATCATCAAGAGTAGGAAGTAGAGCTCTCTGAGGAGGTGGTGAGGGTGGTAAGGTCACATGCGGGACTGTCGCCGCGCCCTGACGTCCCATGGTACAGTCTCTGATACGGTGGTACCGACTCCCACACCGAAAACATCCTGGCGACGACTGCTGGGTCTGTGGATATGAACCAAATAACTGACCTCGTCTCAATCCTCTGCCTCCATCATCTCCCGGAAATAATCTATCACGGTGTCTACCCGTCTGCCGCTGAGCTGGCGTATTAGTACGGATCCTCTTCGGCCCGGAAACGACCGGAGTCTCAGAAATACGCTCCTCCAACAGTAAGGCTGCATCCATCGCGGCTGCGTATGTATCAAAGTGCTGGGTGCCGATGGCAAGGAATAGCTGTTATCAAGTCCTCGTACAAACCTCTTTATTCTCTTCTCTTCTGTGTCGACTAGGTATGGAGCATATCGAGACAACTGGGTAAACTGTATATCATACTCCGACACCGTCATCCCAGGAGTCTTGCGCAAAGACTCAAAACTACGGGCTCGAGCATCCCGGACACTCTCCGGAAGAAAACGGGCAAGAAATGCAGCTGTAAACTCGTCCCAGGTCATAGAAGGTAGACCTGCAGCTCGGCCTCTCTCTACTGAATCGTACCATGTCTGGGCAAGACCCTCCAGACGAAAACTCGCAAACTCCACCAATCTATCATCCGAACACCTCAACGAACAGCAAATCCTAGCCATCCTATCAAGAAATGCCTGTGGGTCCTCTGTCGCATCTGTACCAGTAAAAGCTGGAGGTCTCAATCTCATGAACTCCTGTAGTGAAACAGGGATAGTCTCCATAGTAGCAGTAGGAGTGACCATCTGTGCAGCAGGTACAATCGTGGTCTGTGCGGTGGAAGGAACGTCCTCGGATCTCTGTGCCCGACTGGACTCAACTAAAGATCCCATCATCTGTCGCAACTCCTGCATATCGGCCTCTAATCTGGCAATACGGTATGGATAAGGCGGATCAGTATGACCCTGAGGGGTAGGCGTATCCTCCCGCTCGATCCTCGCCTCAGACGGGCCCGCCCGAATCTCATCCCTAGCGGCAGCCCGCTGAGCTCTCGTAGTCTTTGGCGGCATCGAAGCTGGAATAAGAAACAGGACTGATAAGAACATTGCAATTGAATCAAGGAATGCAAGGAATCAAGAAAGGAAATACAAGCAATTATGTCCTAAGGTCACTTAGGCGGAGTACCGTATCGTAAGTATGCCGCGGATCATACCCACGCTACGCCACTCTGCTTAAGTCACCTACTCCATCTACCAAGGTCGTCCTACACTCGGAAAGGTAAAACCTACGCTCTGATACCAACTTTTTCACGACCCGAAGGTACGGAACGTGACTGGCACTTAGATTACGAGACGTCTAAAGGCGTACTGTAACCTAAGTCAGCCAAAGCCCAAAAGAATCTAAACCAAAATCAAAAGAGAGTGAAGGAAAACCTTACATGAAAACGATTTGTAAATCAATTAAGTTGCATTGGAACCCTTTTTAAAAACATCAAAAATTCCCGAAAATTTCGGCAGAGTCTCCCTTGTATTTTCTATCCCCCAAAATGGGTACAACAAGATATATAACCTGTAATCACAAAATGGCATCCCCAAGCGGGAGCTAGCTCTTCGCCCAAGGCGGATCACAACCACACGCAATAAATAAGTAATATCAAGAAAAAGAGCATAAAAGAAATGCAAAATATCAGAAAACACAACGTTGGCTCAAGTGAGCTCGACCCAAAAGAAACCACATATACACAAATCTCTCAGTCTCATCACTAGGTCGCATATACAAATAAAAAGTGGTAGATGGAGAATACTAGATACAATGATAGAGCAAAAGAAATAAAGTGTGCTCGCAACCCACCTACGAGCAATATCGCGAGTCTAAGCAAAAGGAGCTGATGATAAGATAGCCCGCCGCTACAAAGATGACGGGTCCGACCTGCAAGGTACTGTGGCACAACGGGGGTGAGTTGCCAGCTCGTGAGTAGAATATAACATCTAGTAAGGCAATCGTAAGAATGCATGCAAATGCGTCACAGCATGTATGTCCAGATGTGATGTAATACCTCTAGTATGCATGCACATGTATGCAATGTCATTACTAAATATTTAAGTGTTTCAAATGCTAAGAGTTCTGCATTCCAATCTTTAGAAAAAGAACATCTGTATAATAGCTAAATACCATCAAGAAATCATCTGAAACCCGTGTCAAGCATCGACACCAAATATGAAATCACATCTGTCTCAATGTCTCACTGTATCAATGTCTCAAAATATCGGGCTCCGTCAGTCCGGATCGGCCCATATCATCAAATCTCACGACAACGGTCGGTATCCTCCGGATATCCGCCGCGCCAGACATCACCGGTAGGTAGTCTTCCCCTGCCAGGATCATCGTCTACAACTCGATCTTCTTGCCCCGGGGTACCATACCGGGCCCACCATGTACCCGAGACGGTTCATCCACTCCTCGAATCGGGTCTCGAAATCCAACAGAAAACATGAAAACTCATGGTGGACGACACATACATCACGAGAAAACCGCAACTTTGTTTTAAAATGATAAATATAAGCTTTTGTTAAATTCTTGCGGTTTTCCCCAAAAATCCAGGAATCGCAGCAATACTGAAATCCTCAAGAAAATCATAATGTCCGTCATGTTGTATATGATAAATGTCTATGATATCAAGGTATGCGATGTGAATTGTGGCTAGAAATCTATGTAAGTATGATGATGATGCAAGGTATATACATGCTATGCGATTTCATATATCATGTATGATGCAAGTGGTGACACTAAGCTAAACAGGTTCTATGGTGCTCGTGGCATGGCAATTACCAAAGGCGTGTGTGTCACATGAATAGTGCGCGTGCAACAGATGCCAATGGTAATGGTGTTCGTGTCCTGCGAAGTGATATCGCATATGTGTATATGAATGTTATATGAATGTCCATGCAATCTAGTATACGGTTAGCTGTGAGGGTATGCAATGTAAATAAAGGGGTAAGCTAACTAGCAATACAAGTCTTGCAAGAAATAGGGTAATCCTAACTAGGGGGCGCCTCGCGCCATCCAGACGATTCCCCCATAGATGAATACATCTACTCACCTGAATGCCTCGCTAATCCGATCCGACCATCGCCTTGCCTTTACGCGCCGTGTCCGATGTTTCCCCGACCGATCCTAGCATTGCATAACACACAATATAAGATTACATACCCCTAAAATGACACCAATTCAATATAAAAAGATTGACGCTCTTGAATTAAACATAACGTGCAGTCGGTGCGTGGAAAACACACGAAAATCGCTAAATCTTAACTAGAATCGTCATTTCGGGGAAATCGACAAAACTAAAACCCGACTAGACAAAACCCCGTATTCGCGCACACTAATAGTCGTAAATGAAGCTAATTATATCGCTAATATAACGCAATTAGATCACATCCTAATTTTTATAAAAATCTAGTAAGCAAATAGCATACCGATTCGATACAAATATCGCAATTTTATCGATCTAGCGAGCGCAACATCGCACAATTAACCATTCTAACCAATTAGATAACCAAAACCCTAACTTTAATCCATCAACCATGCTACAAACCCTAATTCAAAATCAAATCCCTTACTTGAATTTTTCATGAACAAAAATTTACAACTAAATTAATACATCAAAATTGAATTTTAGCACATATAACTATAAGTTAACAAACTAGTTTAGGATTTTACCTCACAAGTGGAACCCTCGCATGATCAAGCCACCAAAGAAGCCCCCTTTCTCCTAGTTTTGAACTAACTTTGGTTGAGGAGAGAGTGGATTAGGGTTTGGTTTTGAATTGGAGAAGAAAATGGTGAAATTTTAATGGATTTTGATGTGAAATGAAGCAAGAAAGAATGAGAAAAATGGGGGAGGGCTGCAGCTCAAGCTCGGCCAGAGCTAGAAGGTGAGGGAGAGTGAGGGAAAAATGTAGAAGGTTCTAAGAAAAAGTCACTCTCAAATGTATATAATGCTTAACATAACAATTTTTACAAAAAAACCCCTTTTTACTTCATTTTTTTCACAAATTTCCAACCATAAAACCACAATCTTGCAAGTCATGATACAATTTGATTAACACCATATTTTAGCTTATAAATATTCCTAATTATGAAATTTACCTAATTAAATTTGTATTTATCACTAATTTAATGTATTTTAAAAAGCTTAAAATAATAAAAAAATAATTAATTACGAATTTTTTTTTATTTAACTAGAAAATTATAAGTGACATTTTAATGACAAAATTATAGTAATATCTTATCTAAATTTTGTATAATTAGGTCTACAATGAAAAATACCTATTTTGACTTTTTACGGAAAAAGCTGAAAAATTAGCCGATTACCGAAAAACTGCCTAAACTGTTTTCGAAGGGTTACACGGACGCTCATTTGTAAAGTAATAAGTATACGTTCATATTTGTTTTGCTCAAATATACGTTCTGCATTTTAAAATATCCCAAAAGGTTTTCCTTTGTAAACGTTTGTGTTGCTCATGGACACGTAGGAAATTGCGAGACTATGGCTCCTTTTCGAAAACCTCTTGGTAAACTTTTTATGCATGCAAAGTACTCAGGTACTGTCCCGAGATCAGTCCTGTTCGGCCACTATATAATATAGGACCTATCATGAAAACAATGTGCTTAAGAGCAAAATCAGCCCAAAAAAAGCGTGTCCAACAATCACGTGCATATGGTGGCACTGAAACAAAATCCAAATACAAGTGGTACTAATGTGCACAAAACTAAACTGTGTGCAACGGGTGTGCACAAAAGCATCTGTCCAGTGCAACGGGTGTGCCCGACAACAACATCTAGTGCATCTATTGTGCATGAAAATCTCAATCCAGTGCAACTAACATGTACGAATGAAAATCCCAATCGAGTGCAACCGGTGTGCACAAAATCACATCTCATATCATGCGCCAAACATGCACGAAAATCCAAATCAAGTGCATCCGTCATGCACAAATGAAATCTAAATCAAGTGCATCCAACATGCATGAACAAAATTTCAATCAAGGACATTCGACATGCACGAATAAGATCTCACTCAAGTGCATCTGATGAGCACGAAATCCAATACCAAGCGCCTAATATGCGCAAAAATCCAACCCAAGCGCGTCAGGTCCGTAATAAGCATCTAATGCAGTAGCATGCACGAAAACGAACGTCAAGTGCCAACGCGCACAAAAACACAAATCTGGTAACACAAATTCTTAAAGACATAAATCGGGTTCAACCAAGGTACGGAGTATAAATCCGGTGCAACTAATGTAAGTCTACGGTAGCACCCTGGCCGTCAATCTGATGCCAAACGCGGAACAAAAACTTTTATAACTGGCGCTATCGCATACTGTAACCCGGATCTTGCCATTAACGCTAAACTAACAAACTGTAAAGAAGTAGAAAGGCTATACCGATAGATCCGAGTCTTTCGGTCTTTAGCCATCATCCCACGCTCCTCGCGGCAACTCCGATCTCTCGTCTCCTCATCGAGGTGGCACCACGTCAACGGATCATTAAACGGGCTTCCGCCTCTATACCGAGGCAACTCGGTCATCAAGTCTGCAAAAAGAGATGACCAAGATGAAGTAGAGAATGAGTAGAATACTTTGTCTCAAACACCCAAGGGTTCTCATCATATAAGAGGGATAGGGTGGAGAAGAAGATGGAAAGAGTTGGAAATGGTGAACTCAAGAAACTCAAGTGAGCAAAAGAAAACTAAGCTCATAAACTTGTGTGTTATCTCTTCTCTTGTGAATATATATATGAGGTTATATATTCAAAACCAAAAGAAAAAATATCTTATGAAAATATCTCCTCAAATATCCAAACCTAAAACAAAACTCATTAATTCTATCATGACTCACATAGTGACTCATTAGCATGAGTCACTACTGAACATGCTAGAAGAAATGTGTCATCAATGATGAGTCACCCTTTCCAAAATCAATTAATCATTTAAACCAAAATGATTAATCCAAAAAGAAATGCATCTTCTAAAATATTCTCGTAATGGATTACGAGAATACCCCTCACCTATATATACATACCTGTATCCGTATTCCGACCGAATACGAATACGAGAGACTAAAATATTCTGACTCAATATAATACTTGGATCCAGCTTAAACCAAAGCCCACCAGTATTATCTCTCCGAAATATGACACGTGCATAAGTGCACGTGCAATTTCGAACCCTGCCATAAAACCATACGGCCTCTACAACGTTTCGCCTGAACTTGGGAAACTATCTGTGGGGGACTCTAAAGACTCGTCAGTACCCTGACAGTGGGTATAACCACAAGCACGTCAGCGGCACTAGCTGTGCGTAACGGCTGCCCATGTACTGACCGAAAGGGAAGCCTGATGAGCAAACTCATCGTGGAACCCTACTGAGCCTATCAGTGACAATATACATACAGTCTGGTCCGTTCGTCTATGAGCATCGCATATCGGGCCTAGGGGGCTGGTAACGTCAGACCCCCAATAGCGGTATAAGTCGTGTCGGAGAGTAGCCCTGAACACCCTGAGAAACTACTGGAATATCTACCAGTAATTCTCACCTGCCTTGGCCAAGGACTTCGTGTAATGGCACTCGTAGACACAGCGCGATCTCACCCCAATACCGGGAGAGACGAATCTCGTGCCGATCCGCTCACTTGCTTCCATGTGGCTCCTTAAGATATTAACCATTCTATATCCAATATAGAAACTTTGGCACTTATTTAATTGGAACCAGATTCTAATCATGCAGCTGTCTCCAGTGCATATCAACTTAATGGAGAGAGGCTAATCAGCATTACTCAACTTAGGAATACATCCAATTATGAGCAACCTGAAAGAGAAACAACTTTCTCAAAACCATTACTATCAACTGAATGCCAATCACAAGTATCCACATCTTCGATCACTTTGAAGAATCCCGATACCTGCGACATCTGGTTCTCTACTTTATTCTTTTACCTATAACTTCTCAAAACTTAGATCTTGTATTTCTACGAAACACTTGTCTAAAAACTAGAGAAGTCACAAGTAAACAGAACATAGTACGAGGACCAACCCCTTTGTCTTGATGGACACTGGACAACATACAATACTCTGTATAAGTCCGCTGAGTTGAATATCTCAAAACCGGTGTATTGTAGGTTGAAAACTGTACTTATGGTTAAGAACTACTCCGCTGTTCAATGCTCCTTACCCAATCGTCAACTGATATAGGTAAATGTCACGGACATAATTTCAAAAAGTTATATCTCACTTTATAAAAATAAACGTACAGATATATCATTTTGAAATTGGTGCATAACAACGGATACTCAAAACCAAATACTTGCCGTCCGGCAAAATCCCAAGCGATTTCCTCAAATATCACCAATTACAACGAATTCCGATATAATGAGGATAATCACTTTATTCCCAATAACTTACTCCCACTGATCATCTGAAAAACCATACAGATGTGAGAATCATACATGGTAAATACATACCCTGGAGTAAGTATCTAATCGGGAAATCAGTTTTCCGTTAAGAATGCACAGTGAAACTGAAACATGAAAATGTTTCGAAGGGGTATTCTGGTATTCCTAGTAATACCTCTTCCATAATCCAATTCATGACTGTAACCGTAAATTTCTTTGCCATCTCTCCAAATCACTTTATTTGTCTTTCTTCATTACATTCTATACACCCCTTTAGGCTAAGTGGTTTTCTTCCTTCCCTACCGTTTGGCACCAGCCTATGGTTTGGAAGAAGACTATCCAGTAAGCATAATAGGTGTACTCTCCTAATCCTAGGAGTACTCGCAACCTGAGATAAGGTGATGATAAAAGACAACTGAATAATACCTTATTCTATTTCTCCCGAACTGGGGAAAAAAGCAAAGGTGAAGTAGGAGTGGCGATGAAGTACGCGGTTTGGGCGTGAATGATAGCAGTCGCAATTTACTTTTCCCTCTTTCTAATCCCTTTATTTTGTCTTTAATTATTACCTTCTGTACACCCTACTTAGGCTAATTGGTTTTCTTCATTCCCTACCTTTCGGCACCTGCCTATGGTTTGGAAGAAGACTATCCAATAAGCGTAATAGGTGTACTCTCTTAAACTAAGGAGCCCTCGCTACCTGAGAGAAGGTGATAATAAAAGACAACTTAATAAACTAATTCAATTTCTCCTGAACCTGAATCCATCCCCGAAGATGTCCTTTCGAGTTCGTATATAACCATACAATGGATCTATCCAATGGAAGTGGATGTTCGTAGTGATACGAGGTGTTCTGAGAAATTCAAAGCGTAAAAAGAAGGAGCGACAATGACTTATGCAACTTAGACAATCCAAAAGCTAGTATTTTTAAGAAGGTTCGGTCAACTTGGTCACTGAGTCATAGTCTAGGGTCAGTCAAAGGTCGCTGCCAAAGAGAGAGAGAAAAGAAACACTCTGCGTGCACTTTAACCTCGATCAAATGGTTATCACATTATCTAATCAGGAAACATCCCACTGTACTGTCAAATTCTTCTCCAAACCTGAAAGAAGAATCAATCGGGATCACCCGAAGAGTAAACCAACTCATCAGTGGGAATCGGGATCCAACTCTCATCGCAAGATAACGTGAAGGAATCCACTCACGTTATCACACTCCAGAAGGTATGCGCAAGCCTGGCAAGTTTCAGTTTCTTTAGAAACCCCCGATGTGATTTTTGCCCCATGCTCTTATGACCTTGACGTTGGCCAAAATGCCATAAGTCACATGCCAAGTTCTACCTATCATTATCTTGTCAATTTGAACCCACCCGCATATTCCCCTGACGTTGGCCAAATGGCAGAACGACTGTCCCAAACCAACTCATCTATCTATGCAACAGATGAATACCCAGCAGCTACCAAACACTATGCCTTGGCGTTGGTCAAAATACATAGCTTGAATACTACTGAATACCCAAATGAAATGACGGAGGGCTACGGCTGGTTTTTGGCGAAAAACCTTTAACGTAACGAACTTGATATCGCTGAAGGAAGCTGATAGCTTTTTAGAAAATATAGTGGCGAAAACCTTTGCTAAAGAGGTCACTCCCGGTGAAGGGATCTCGGCTCTTTCCTCGTGGAATGAGGTGCAGGATATTCCAACTGAATACCGCGATGCAAAGCAACAAGTAATCGACTATAGTGAAGTTATTACCCTGACACAAACTTCTGCCCAAGGGGTCACTCCCGGTGAAGGGATCTCGGCCCTTGCCTCGTCGAATGAGGTGCAGGATATTCCAACTGAATACCACTATGCAAAATAAAAGAAAACGTCCTTGTAATAACACTTTTTAAAACTGTTCCAACAACGTCCAAACAGGTTTGTTTTCCTTTGCATTGATCAGAATCAACGCAGTCCCATCAATTAATCACACCAGAAAAGAACGAAAATATAATGTACGTATATGCCATCCGCATTCGCCACTGGATTCCGTCATTGCCCGTTAGGTTACTTAACTAACGACAGAGCGGTGACTGGACTAGCGTGGGTGCAAAACATATACAACATCTACTAGTATATATACCAATATACAATAATCGCTCCAGGCGTGATAATATGCAACATTACAGAAAAGTAATAAGTATCACAGAACAATACAGATAATCTGGGATCCCCGGGTTTCACAGAGCCGCTACTGAAACCCGACGTTCCCCTGGTCGTGTGGATAGCCTGTGCAATGAAAACCTAGACCCCTACGAGTACGGCAAGTTACCCGCCAAAACCTGAAGCGAGGCAGCCCTCTACAGTAAAGTGAATGGACCACCCAGCACTTCACGGAATCTGATAACTTGGGCACTCCATCTTGGGTCAACTTGTACCCCCTACGAGTGCGGCGAATAGTTTGCCAATTCTAGAGTGAGGCCCTTTTACCTCTCAAAGCCATGAGATACGAACCCGTTGCCCTCCAGAACCCGGCTATCTGTGCACTCCGTTGCGGGGTAAACCTAGTACAGAAATGAAAAATATGTACAACGGGTACATCGACCTCAGCCCGGTCGTGCCCCAAAAGAATATTATACAAACAGGCAGTGACGACAGTCCACATGTTGGACGCTCACCCCGCAATATCAAATGTATAAATAATTCCAAACTGCACTACCATTGCACACTGCTATCAACCACGACAAATCCGCAACATCACAGCACAACACAGAACATCAACGCGAATGTCACGTTCGCAAACCCGTCTAAAAGAGCTATAGCAATTAGATGCAATTTACCGCTCGAATGACATTCACGGTCGGAGATATAATGTAAGTACTGTAAACCAACAAGTTTAAAATTCCGATCGACAAAACTCCCCGAAGTGGGCCCTACGTACAACTGCAGTACTCAAACAAAATCTAGGCCCAAACAAAATATTCCAGAAACCACAATTCCCTATGCAAGACACTACTGTAGAAAAATGGTTCACTGTTGCTCCAAAACGGCGGCGGAACCGCGGCCAAACCATGGCTTGTGCGACGGTTCCATGGTGCTCTGAAGCTTCAGTCTACTAAATTTCTACAGTATTCTTAAAAAAGCCTGCTCGATTTTCTGAGATTCTCAAAATGATTTTTAGACCAGTTTTAAAAATCAACAGAAACTTTTACATGAAAAGTGCGGTTTTGGAAAGTTCGTTCGATCGATGTTTTAAACACGTTAGAACAAGTTAGTAAAGGTTAATGGCATGGCTATGATACGATGTAAGTCTACGGTAGCGCCCCGGCCGTCAATCTGACGCCAAACGCGGAACAAAAACTTTTATAACTGGCGCTATCGCATACTATAACCCAGATCTTGCCATTAACGCTAAACTAACAAACTGTAAAGAGGTAGAAAGGCTATACCTATCGATCTGAGTCCTTCGGTCTTTAGCCATCATCCCACGCTCCTCACGGCAACTCCGATCTCTCGTCTCCTCATCGAGGTGGCACCACATCTACGAATCTTTAAACGGGCTCCCGCCTCTATACCGAGGCAACTCGGTTATCAAGTCTGCTAAAAGAGATGACCAAGATGAAGTAGAGAATGAGTAGAATACTTTATCTCAAACACCCTAGGGTTCTCATCACATGAGAGGGATAGGGTGGAGGTAGAAAAATACGGAAAGAGTAGGAAATAGTGAACTCAAGAAACTCAAGTGAGCAAAAGAAAACTAAGCTCATAAACTTGTATGTTATCTCTTCTCTTGTGAATAGATATATGAGGTTATATATTCAAAACCAAAAGAAAAAATATTTTATGAAAATATCTCCTCAAATATCGAAACCCAAAACAAAACTTATTAATTCTATCATGACTCACTTAGTGACTCATTAGCATGAGTCACTAATGAACATGCTAGAAGAAATCTGTCATCATTGATGAGTTACCATTTCCAAAAATCAATTAATCATTTAAACCAAAATGATTAATCCAAAAAGAAATGCATCTTCTAAAATATTCCCGTAACGGATTACGAGAATACCCCTCACCTGTATATACATACCTGTATCCGTATTCCGACCGAATATGAATACGAGAGACTAAAATATTCCGGCTCAATATAATACTTAGATCCGGCTTAAACCAAAGCCCACCAGTATTATCTGTCTGAAATATGACACGTGCATAAGTGCACGTGCAATTTCGAACCCTGCAATAAAACCATACGGCCTCTACAACGTTTCGCCAGAACTTGGGAAACTATCTGTGGGGGACACTAAAGACTCGTCAGTACCCTGAAAGTGGGTTTAACCACAAGCACGTCAGCGGCACTAGCTATGCGTAACGGCTGCCCATGTACTGACCGAAAGGGAAGCCTGATGAGCGAACTCATCCTGGAACCCTACTGTGCCTATCAGTGACAATATACATATAGTCCGGTCCGTTCGTTTATGAGCATTGCATAACGGGCCTAGGGGGTTGGTAACGTCAGACCCCCAATAGCGGTATAATTCGCGTCGGAAAGTAGCCCTGAACACCCTGAGAAACTACTGGAATATCTACCAGTAATTCTCACCTGCCTTGGCCAAGGACTTGGTGTAATGGCTCTCCTAGACACAACGCGATCTCACCCCAATACCGGGATAGACGAATCCCCTGCCGATCCGCTCACTTGCTTCCATGTGGCTCGGGACTGTACGCAACTAAAACCTGTTTGCACGACTCCTTTGAGCCGTGGTAGGGTAGTAATCAAAGCACAGTGCGAACTCAGACGAGACAAATGACGACCTCAGGTCGATGAACTAACCTGTACACATGTCACCAGGGAATTGCTATCTGACGCTAGGTATAATACCAACTAGCAGGTTCCCGGCGAGTCCTTTCCGGTGTACTCATAACCCAATAAGCACCTGTATACATCTTAGGTGATCCAACTGACACCAGTTGCTTGTGAGACCGGCCACCGCCCCTCGTCGGGGTCTCGACTTTATACACTAGTCTACTCTGGAGTATCGATGCCCTGTCTAGAAACTCCCACAACTAGGGACCACTTTTAAGGATGTGCTTATGGACTACCCAACTCTCACGTATATGATCGCCATTATACTGTTGGTAGTCAAGCAGGATCCTAAGGGCTCTATCAACGTGTAATAGTGCACAGTCACCTAAATCTGTACACGATGATAAAGGCAAACCAAATAGCATACTATCATCTCGAGTAAGACTGTCCTACCGGTATAGGTCCTTCCTCAATCATTGCAATCACGTACCTATGATCCAATAATTGTCTTTGAGGGCACTATATCCAACAACTAATACACGAAATACCAAGCTGGTGTAACAAATGCACGAAATAACAATCTAGAGCAACAAATGCACGAAATACGAATCTGGTGCAACAAATGCACGAAATACGAATCCGGTGCATCCAGTGCACGAAATACAAATCTAGTGCAACAAATGCACGAAATGAAAATCTAGTGCAACAAATGCACGAAAACTTATCAATAACTCAAATGCGTATAAAAAGCAACACCGAGTGTACCAAGGTGTATAAAATCATAACCGCGTGCAACTGCGTGCACAAAACACGTATCAATACACTGCAAGCACATGTAAGCTATACTGAGTGCAAAAATTAAATCGAGTGCATACCACATGCACAAAATCAAATCAACCGTATGAAATCCACAAAATCATAAACACGTGCAGCCCAGGAACAAAATCAATATCAAGTGCAATAGATATGCACAAGTCGCAAACCGATATAGCGGTGCATAAACATAAATCAAGTGCAATAACTATGCATAAAATGTAAATACCCAGTAGGTGCAGCCATGGTGCACGAAAACAATATCATGAAACTCAATCATCAAAACTCAAATCTAAGAGATATAAGTGTGATACTCAGATCACAAACGAAAATCGCAACAAATGACATTGAGGTACACCTCCTACAATGTCGAAAAATGTCGGCACGCCTAAGAATGGCAGAGTAAAAACATCCGCTTGCCTCCTACTCACGGTCTAGCATCCTTTATCTTTGGGTCCTCATTTTCTCTGTGGATTACCAATCTCGCAATCTATCGGCTCGTTAGCCCGGTCAGGTGTACTAACGAAAACGATTCCGCTCTGACACTCCTCTGGTCATCTCTCGGCCAATTAGTATGACCACTCGTAAAGCAGCACGCCACTGGCGTCGGCCTCTGGCCCTCTGAATACACGTGACACAACCGATCTTTGGTGCAAGTCTTATCGCAGCAGTGTCCTGGAAAGATGTAAGTCTACGGTAGCGCCCCAGCCGTCAATCTGACGCCAAATGCGGAACAAAAACTTTTATAACTAGCGCTATCGCCTACTATAACCCGGATCTTGCCATTAACGCTAAACTAACAAACTACAAAGTGGGTAGAAAGGCTATACCGAACGATTCGAGTCCTTCGGTCTTTAACCAACATCCCACGCTCCGTTGCGGCTTGATTGAGTGAAATTCTGATTGTGTTTAATCGAACAAAGCGAATGAGTTTCTTTGTGTCGGTAATTAGAATGTATAGAATCATAACCAAAAATTATTTTGACCGCAATCAAACTACGGTGTCAATTGTAGTTCATGAATGAGTGCGGATCGTCCACAGGGATTGCACGATTCGTTTGTATTATGATATACTTGAATTGAAAAGTTAAGCTAAGAAAAACGAAAACATGATTCAAGAATTTTGATTTTCAAGTGTCACTATTCTATTCAAGAATCAAGAAAATGTTAAACAATCAAGAATCGGTGTATCGATGATATTTCTAATCAACAGTCAAGAATCTAAAAGAGGCTCGTAGGAATCGATAGGACCGACAGACATGATGTAATCTAAAGATAACGTGTTCTTGTCCTTCGAAGGATTGATACTAGATCGATGATGATCGACGAGAGTTAGGGCTTTCTTGATGAAATTAGGGTTTCATCTTTTAACCCTTGTTCTTTCGTCGATATCATTCACACTCTATCCTCTAGCAAAGTTCAAGAAACGATCGTAACTTCCCAATTTCGAGCGATATCAATCAAGAAAGCATCGCAACAAAATGGGTCGTCGATTCTTAAACTTGCTAGGGTTTACAAAACTCATAGGAATCAAGAATCGTTTTCAGATATATTACAACATCATTCTATTGATTGTCTCGACTCCTCGACGAGCGGAGTATTACTCAAACATCACAACAAGAATTATAACTAGAATTTTAGATTGATTCATGATGCAAAAATTTAAAGAAAACAAGATAAAAGAATATCACCTTTTATTTATATCAACACTTTGATTACAATCGCTCAAGAACTACAAGAGGAAGAATTTAAGTTGCTGACTTGGCTTTGCTCGGCTCCGTGAGTCGCGAATCGGCTTGGATCACTTGCTCTGTTGAAGACCGGCTCGGCTCCTAAAAGGTTGCAAGGCTTCTTGCTTGAATGGGTACTCGGGATCTTGGCTTTTGATTGGAATTAGGGTTAGGGTTTCACACAAATCCTCTCACTAAATTTGTGGAAGAAGAAGATGAGATAAGAGATGAAATGGCTCTAGTTTGATACTAGATTGGGGATCCAAGATCCTTTTACAAGTGAGCCTAGGGTCTTATTTATAGAGCTCCCAAACCCTAAGTTTAGGTTTGAAATGGTAGTTCCCTCCAAAAGTTTGTTGAGTCTTCTAGAAGATAGTTTGTTAGGAGCTAGCTTAGGGTTTAAGCTAGAATTAATTAAGCTTGGAAACCCTTGTTTGCTGATCTGGCAGAAACCCCTGGAGTCTTCTGGAAACTGAGATAAATTTCTGAGCAGTGGGCCTTGTAAGAAGCATTGTGGTACAAAACCCAGGTGATGATGTCATCAAGCCGCCGCGGAACCGCGGCTTAAGCCGGCTATGGCCGCGGTTCCGCGGCCATATTGGAGCCTTGGGCTTTGTGCTTTCTGGAGTGGTCTTGTACTGCTATTTGGGGCTTTGTCTGATATGCTGAATTGTGATTGCTCCTTTGGATTGATACCAGATCTGAAATTAGTGGGTTGACGTATCTTTTGAGCGGTGTAAATTTGAGCGAGCTTCTCCTTTTCCTGCACAGACTTCGAAACACGGGTTGCGACATATAGAAATATTGCGATGCCATGCAATGCAGTCAATTTCCCTAGAAATGCCGGTTTTAAGATCTAATAAATGTAATCTGATATTTTGTGACAGATTTGCTAATATGTGAAATACGGATACCAAACACTTCTATATGAATGCAAATGATGAGGAAATTGCCGGCTCAAATATGCAATATTTTCGACTAATCAAATTCCTCCAATCTTAATTTCGATCATCTCGAGTGAATGTTTTATTAAAAAGAGAAGGAGAAAATAAAGAAAGAGAAAAACTAACTAGCACACTTTCGTAGGCAACACGATTGCACTGAGCACGTGCAACAAGCCTTTAAACCTCTAGGTGTCCCTAGTAGGAGGAGTGTTGTCTCCTGAGGGTTTTCAGCGGATTGCACCCACAAAATCCAATAATAAAAGGAAGATCATGAATATTACATTTAAAGACAAGAATTGTACAAGAAAAGCCTTGAAAATTAGGGTTTCCAACTAAGCTAGCTTTTCGGTTGTCATGAGCCCTATCTTAATGGTCATGAAAAGATGTTAGAAATCACGTCCTCCCTCAATAAAATATCGTCTTATTTTTCATTCCTATCTTTCTTCCAAAACATCGATCATATCACCCTGCGTGTGTGTAAAGACATCCCTACACCCGGAGAATTCAATTCAAGCTATCATACTCTTGCCCATCAGCCTCAGTACTTTATAATTAATGAATATTTAGATGAGATTGCTCACACACTTTCATACGACCGTTAATACTTCTTGAGGTACTAACCGACCGATTACTCCTCTGCTTGCTTACTTGGTGTATTTTCCTCGTCTTGCACCACCTCAAGCATAGCAGTGACTCCCAGACCAGTTGGCCTTAGGGCACTAGGTGAAGAAGCACCCTCGCTATACATTTTTATTGCCCTCGGTGATAACAAAACCAGTGTCCATTTTTCTCACCACTTTATATTTTTTTTTATTCATATTTTTTCTTTTTATTTCCTTCATACTTTTGGCTTTAAGACAAGAGCATTTCAAGGTATCCTCTACTATCCCAGGCTTCAAGACATGTGTAAGTGCGAATAGCAGGGTAACAACGTTCAAAATGTTTGGCTTCCAGAATAGAAACTATTTTTCAGAATTATTTTTATCCTCAGATTAGTGACGTCTTTCATCTTACTAACCCTTGGGACAACGGCTCATAACTACTTATTACTAGTTCGTATAAGAAAACTTCTAATTTTCTTAGTTTTCTAAAATTTTTCCAATCTCATGAATGTAATTTTTCACTATCTAAACTTTCATTATTATATTTATATACAAAAAAATGTAATCCTAACCCTAACCCTAATTTTTATAGAATTTTTTTTTCAATTTTTATAGATTTTTAAAAGAAATGTTTTGTGCTTATGCAGATGATATGCAAATGATGCAAAAATAAGCACAAACCTCCCCCAAAGTTGTTTTCAACAGTGTCCTCACTGTTGCCGACAGCTATATCTACAAAACCTGTAAGTCTGGGAGGAGTTATTAGTGGGGGCAAAATATATAAGTGAAGAACTTCCCCCAAACTTATCTTTCACTCACCTTCATTCAAAAAATGATGCAATGATATACAGTATATGAAAGTGAGACGGAGGAATTTTAATCCAAATAAACTGGCTCTTGTAAGAACAAGAGCTCCTCCGTGGGGTCAGTGGAAAAATACGGCTTAAGTCTATGTCCATTTTCTTTGAAAACAGTGCCGTTTTTAATATTTTCAACTTCTACAGCTCCGTGCGGGTATACAGACCGCACAACAAAAGGTCCCTTCCATCGAGATCGGAGCTTACCCGCGTGAAGGTGTAATCGTGAATCATAAAGAAGGACTTGTTGACCAGGTGAAAATGTTTTCCTCAAAATGTTTTTATCGTGAAAAACCTTAGTCCTATTCTTTGTGATTACAGCATTATCATAAGCTTCATCGCGGAGTTCGCTTAGCTCGTTAAGTTGCAGCTTCCGAAAGTTGCAAGCAAGGTTTAGATCAAAATTTATTTCCTTTATCGCCCACAAAGCTTTATGCTCTATCTCGACGGGTAAATGACATGATTTTCCAAACACTATCCTATATGGAGACATTCCTAGGTCGGTCTTATATGCAGTCCTGAATGCCTAAAGAGCATCCGTCAATTTGGTCGACCAGTCTTTTCTATTTTTAGCAACAGTTTTCTCCAGGATAAGTTTGATTTGTCTGTTTGAGATTTCAGCCTGCCCGCTTGTTTGGGGGTGATAGGGTGTAGAAAGACGGTGGTTGATTGAGTATTTTCGCATCAGAGTCTCGAAAGACCTGTTGCAGAAGTGTGTCCCATTGTCGCTAATGATAGCGCGTGGGTGTCCAAATCGCGAAAAGATATTCTCTTTCAAGAACTTAATGACAACTTTCTTGTCATTAGTGCGACATGGAATGGCTTCTACCCACTTGGAGACAACCGCCAGCAAAATGTACAAATTCCCAAAGGAGTTGGGAAAAGGACCCATAAAATCAATGCCCCAAACATCAAATATTTCAACAACCAGAATGGGTTGCTGAGGCATTTCATTCCTCTGGGATATTCTACCCGTATACTGACATTGTGTACAGGTTTTGCAATACTCAAATGCGTCCTTGAATAAGGTCGGCCAATAAAATCCACATTGCAAAGCCTTTTCTGCTGTCTTTCTAGGACCAAAGTGACCCCCACAAGCCTGATCATGACAAAATGAAAGAACACTATTGAACTCTTCATTCGGGACACACCGGCGAATGATCTGATCAGGACAATATTTAAACAAATAGGGCTCGTCCCAGTAAAAGTGTTTTACTTGGGAAAGAAAACGATATTTGTCCTGTTTTGACCAATTGCTCGGTATTAGTCCCGTGGCATGATAGTTCACAATATCCCTGAACCATGGTTCAGTGGATACGCTCAAGAGTTGTTCGTCAGGGAACGAGTCATTGATCGGCAGGGTCACAGGGGAAGAAATGATGCGTGAAAGATGGTCAGCTACTACGTTTTCACATCCTTTCTTATCTTTGATAACAAGATCAAATTCTTGTAACAGTAGGATCCAACGTATTAGTCGACCTTTTGCATCTTTCTTCGCCAGAAGATGTTTTAAAGCGGAATGGTCAGTATACACAACTATAGGTGAGCCAATTAAGTAAGGTCTGAATTTTTCTAATGCAAATACAACCGCTAAGAGTTCCTTTTCGGTGGTTGTATAATTGATTTGCACATCATTCAGGGTCTTACTAGCATAGTAAATCACGTGTGGCATCTTTTCGATGTGCTGTCCTAAGACTGCACCTACTGCAAAATCAGATGCGTCACACATCAGCTCAAAGGGGTAGTCCCAATTTGGTGATGATAAAACGGGGGCTGAAGTGAGTGAGTGTTTAAGTGAGTCGAAAGCTGTCTCGCAATCCGAGTCAAAATGGAAGGTCTTCTCCTTGGCCAGGAGAAGAGTTAAAGGTCTAGCAATTTTGCTAAAGTCCTTAATGAATCTCCTATAAAAGCCCGCATGGCCAAGGAAAGATCGAATATCTTTGACGCTTTTGGGATGAGGAAGGTTTTGAATGACATCTATCTTAGCTCTGTCAACCTCAATGCCTTTCTGTGAAATGACATGTCCAAGTACTATTCCTTCTTGGACCATAAAATGGCATTTTTCCCAGTTCAAAGTCAAGTTCTTCTCTTTGCAACGAGTAAGAACAGCGTCAAGATTTGCTAGGCAATCGGAAAAAGAGTCTCCAAAAATCGAGAAGTCGTCCATAAAGATCTCCAAAAAATTCTCTACCATATCAGAGAATATCCCCATCATACACCGCTGAAAGGTAGCGGGAGCATTGCATAACCCAAAGGGCATGCGACTGTAAGCAAAAGTACCAAAAGGACAAGTAAAAGTGGTTTTATCTTGATCCTTTTTGGCGATGGGGACCTGATTATAGCCTGAGTATCAGTCCATAAAACAATAGTACTCTCGTCCCGCTAAGCGTTCCAGCATTTGATCAATAAATGGTAGAGGAAAATGATCTTTCCTCGTGGCAGCGTTGAGTTTTCTATAATCGATGCATACACGCCACCAAGTTTGGGCGCGTGTCTGAATCAACTCATTTGCTTCATTGGTTATAACTGTGATGCCGGATTTCTTAGGAACGACATGTATAGGACTCACCCACTGGCTATCGGAGATGGGGTATATAATACCATATCTAAGCATTTGACGATCTCTTTCATGACAGCTTCCTTCATGACGGGATTCAACCGTCTCTGTGGTTCTCGGGTCGGTCTGGCATCATCCATCACATGTATATGATGTTCAACTATCAAGGGACTAATCCCTTTGATGTCCGCCATACTCCAACCAAACGCCTCTTTGTTAGATCTCAATACCGATAAAAGGGCATTCTCTTGCTCTGATGCAAGAGAAGCGGATATTATAACCGGTAAAGACTCATTCTCACCTAGATATGCATATTTAAGGTGAGAAGGTAAAATTTTTAGATCTAACTCGGGCGGAGAAATGATAGAAGGAGGTATCATAGATTGATTTTTGGATTTACAAAGAAGCTCAGAGCCTGTGAAAGATACAGACTCGGGTGGAGAAAAGTCAGAAGTGCAGGACTCAAGTGTAGGTAGAGTGTCCTCACTAAGATCTTGTGCAAAGTCAAACAGAGATGTGGTAATGTCATCGAGATCAGTAAAGCAAAGTTCCTCGGCTCCACAACTATCGGGAGCGATCTCATGGACAGAGCACACATCTAAAATATGAGCAGAGGGTTCTGATGGCTGACTTCCAACTTTGTAGATGTTTAGTTCAATGGTCATATTTCCAAATGATAAGTTCATTGAACCGTTCCTACAGTTTATAACAGCGTTGGAAGTGGCAAGGAAAGGACGACTTAGAATCACCGGAATTTGGCCCCGGGGGTTTGCTACAGGATGTGTGTCGAGCACAATGAAGTCTACAGGGAAAACAAACTCTCCGACCTTTATCAACACATCCTCTAATTCACCCCTTGGTTTGGTGATAGATCGGTCTGCCATCTGGAGAGTGCAGTGAGCAGGTTTCAGCTCTCCAATCCCTAATTGCTCATAGACAGAATAAGGGAGCAGGTTAACACTTGCGCCAAGGTCTAAAAGAGCACGATTTATGTTTTTACCCCCAATCGAAATTGATATTGCAGGACATCCTGGGTCCTTTCTTTTCTTTGGTAGCTGGGGAATAAAAGCAGTGCTAATATTATTAGACATGAAGACCTTCTTCGGCACTTGAGTCTTCCTCTTCCTAGTGCACAAGTCCTTAAGAATTTTCGCATAAGCGGGGACTTGCTGAATAGCATCTAGGAGAGGGATATTGATGTTAAACTGTTTGAAAATTTCTAAAATTTTCTCCATATAAGGACTCGTTCTATTAGTCCTTAACCGGTTCGGGTAAGGAGCTTTCGCAATAAGCGCAGGGTCCATCACAGGAGAAGGAAGAGGAGGTAGACGCGGTCCCAAAAGAGATGTAGGGACCGTCTGTGGAGAACTATAAGGATTGGGAGAAGGTGTCGAGCCTAGTGGGAAATGGAGAATAGGCTCGCGAGAAAGTGGTGTGGTAGAAGAAGAAGGATCAGAAGGAGAAGTGTGTGTGTGTGGAAATGTCTCAGCCGGGGTGTTGATATGATTTTCAGTATCATGAATACCTTCCCCGACATGATTGTTCAGCACTCTTCCCGATCTCAACGTTGTGACGGCATTTACATTGTAATGCCCAGGATTCTGTAGGGGTTGAGAGGGAAGTTTCCCTTTTTCTCTCCCACTCATTTCGGCTTTAAGTCGTGCGATTTCAGCTTCCATCGTTCTGATACTCTCAGCTTGGGACGCTGAGTTTTTCTTTATCTCACCGACGGAAGATCTAACCTCAGCCGAAACCTCTATGAAATTTGACAAAAGTGATTTCATGGTTTGAGTGAATTGAGAGAACTCGTCAGAACAGGACTGCATAGGATTAGACTGTGCAGGAGTGTTGCCCTGGTTTTGGAAATTTTGTGACTGATAGGGGTGCTGAGTGAGTTGAAGGGGTTGCTGTTGTGGTGGAGGAAGAGCCCTTTGAAAATTATTCGTGTTTGGAACCGTGTTTTGAGATTGGTTTTGGTTCCAAGCGAAATTCGGGTGGTTCCTCCAACATACGTGGAAGAATATGGATCGTTTCGAGGTCTTTGAAATGCGGCATTAGAATGCTCGTGACCTTGAAACGCAGAGTTTAATGGACATTCTTCCGTTAAATGTGACGGATCAGAACAGCACCCACAAACAGTTTTGGGGAGTGACACTGGGTTTAGGGAGGCTGCTGCAAATTTGTGTTCCATAGCGTCGAGCTTCTTTTGCATTGCTGCCATTTCAGCTCGAACACCTATGGACACATCTATTTAGTGTACGCCACCCCTATTCAATGGTTGGGTTCCACTCTCCTACTGTAGTGATTTTTCAGCGAACTCTTCTAAGTACTTCCAAGCTTCCCCATCATCTTTGGTCATAAAAGTACCTTGACACATATTTTCAAGGCTCTGTTTGGTGCTTGGGTTAATGCCCTCATAAATGATTCAGCACAATTCCCATCTTGGGATGCCGTGATGAGGACACTGAACCAATAGATCCTTGAAACGTTCAAAGCATTTTGAAAATGGTTCAGCAGGGAGCTGGGCAAATTGATTCAGTTCGCTACGGATTCGAGCTGTCTTTTGGATTGGGTAAAATTTCTTAAGGAATGCAGCGACGAATTCTTCCCAATTCGTAATAGAATGTGCGGTAGTGTTATATAGCCACTTCTCGGCTATATCGCACAATGTAAATGGAAGAAGTCGTAGACGCATAGCATCCACTGAAAGTTGTGACGTACCCATCATTGCGCATACGTTTTCAAATTTGGTAATGAAAACGTAAGCGTCCTCAGTCCCGAGTCCGTGGAATTTGGGTAAAAGATTGATATACTGGGGCTTAATCTCAAAGTTATCCCCATTGGCTGGTGGTGTGGATAAGCAGGTCGAAAGAGGACCTCGGAGTGGATAGCACCTCTCCTGGAGAGAGATGCGGGGTGGATTCTGCGCACCAACGGACGGTGGCAGATTAGGGTTAAAGAAGTTTGATGGATTCGGATCCATCGGTGTGGGTGTGGTAGTGGGTAAAGAAAAGGTAAATGGAGAAATATCGACTTCGGAGTCGATAAAGGGTACGCGGACTAAACGGGCACTAGAATCCCGTGTCCAGCCTATCTTGCACTAAAATGGGTTAGTACAAGTGGCAGCGTTGACTTATAATTAAGGGTAAATGAATGCGGTGTTTGCTTTTGAAAAAGGGACGGATTTTTGAAAAAATGATGCGACAAAACAAATGCAGCACACAACCCTAGAATCTAGTGGTCACCTAGGTCCGGCTCTAGACCGCTCCTAACTGCCAAAAGACAAGTCGCAGGATAGAATCCTCCACTGCCTCTTTGTCCCCCTGTGGCCGGATAAGTGCCAGGTAAGTGGGAAGGTACTCCACTACGTAAGTAGTGGGCCTAATTAAAAACCACTAGCCTTAGACACACTCGCCTTAGGCACCATAAGAAAACGCGGATAAGCAATGAATTACTCACGGCCTTCTCTTGTCCTAATTGAGCCCGACAGTCCTTAGAGTCTTCTCTAGATTTCTTTTAGTTAATGAGGGTAATGCGGATGCAAGTTTTGCGATTTTCGGGGCCTAGGAAGGGTAATGAAATCCCCACCTAATTTGGATTTGGCCGTGCCCCTTAAATTCCGTATTAGAATGCAAACAACCAAGAAATCAAAATCACGCACAATTTTAATTTGCAATTTGCGGCGCTGCGATTATTTGCAAAGAATCCTGCAGCAAAGTGTTAGTTGGAGCTAAAAGGGGAGAGAGGAGAAGGTAAGAAGTCACCTGCACTAAAATTTTTTCAGAGAACCCCCAAATGCGCGGCGGTTCCGCCGCAAATGGTAGGCAATGGCCGCGGAAACGCGGTCCTCTGGTGTGATCTCTGCACCAAAATTCACTAGGAAGCTCCTGTTGCTTCCCTTTGTTCTCTGGTATATTCCAAAAATTTTCTTCAATTTCCAAACAGCTCCAGATTTCCTTGCAATGAACAACAGCAAATCGTTTAGGGTTTGCACGAATTTTGATCTCAAAAACAATAATGGAATAATTCTTTTAATTCAAACTATAATATGAAACGAATTAGCGCGCGATCTCCGGCAACGGCGCCATTTTGATTGAGTGAAATTCTGATTGTGTTTAATCGAACAAAGCGAATGAGTTTCTTTGTGTCGGTAATTAGAATGTATAGAATCACAACCAAAAATTATTTTGACCGCAATCAAACTACGGTGTAAATTGTAGTTCATGAATGAGTGCGGATCGTCCACAGGGATTGCACGATTCGTTTGTATTATGATATGCTTGAATTGAAAAGTTAAGCTAAGATAAACGAAAACATGATTCAAGAATTTTGATTTTCAAGTCTCACTGTTCTATTCAAGAATCAAGAAAATGTTAAACAATCAAGAATCGGTGTATCGATGATATTTCCAATCAACAGTCAAGAATCTAAAAGAGGCTCTTAGGAATCGATAGGATCGACAGACGTGATGTAATCTAAAGATAATGTGTTCTTGTCCTTCGAAGGATTGATACTAGATCGATGATGATCGACCAGAGTTAGGGCTTTCTTGATGAAATTAGGGTTTCATCTTTTAACCCTTGTTCTTTCGTCGATATCATTCACACTCTAGCCTCTAGCAAAGTTCAAGAAACGATCGTAACTTCCCAATTTCGAGCGATATCAATCAAGAAAGCATCGCAACAAAATGGGTCGTCGATTCTTAAACTTGCTAGGGTTTACAAAACTCGTAGGAATCAAGAATCGTTTTCAGATATATTACAACATCATTCTATTGATCGTCTCGACTCCTCGACGAGCGGAGTATTACTCAAACATCACAACAAGAATTATAACTAGAATTTTAGATTGATTCATGATGCAAGAATTTAAAGAAAACAAGATAAAAGAATATCACCTTTTATTTATATCAACACTTTGATTACAATCGCTCAAGAACTACAAGAGGAAGAATCTAAGTTGCTGACTTGGCTTTGCTCGGCTCCGTGAGTCGCGAATCGGCTTGGATCACTTGCTCTGTTGAAGACCGGCTCGGCTCCTAAAAGGTTGCAAGGCTTCTTGCTTGAATGGGTACTCGAGATCTTGGCTTTTGATTGGAATTAGGGTTAGGGTTTCACACAAATCCTCTCACTAAATTTGTGGAAGAAGAAGATGAGATAAGAGATGAAATGGCTCTAGTTTGATACTAGATTGGGGATCCAAAATCCTTTTACAAGTGAGCCTAGGATCTTATTTATAGAGCTCCCAAACCCTAGGTTTAGGTTTGAAATGGTAGTTCCCTCCAAAAGTTTATTGAGTCTTCTAGAAGATAGTTTGTTAGGAGCTAGCTTAGGGTTTAAGCTAGAATTAATTAAGCTTGGAAACCCTTGTTTGCTGATCTGGCAGAAACCCCTGGAGTCTTCTGGAAACTGAGATAAATTTCTGAGCTGTGGGCCCTGTAAGAAGCATTGTGGTACAAAACCCAGGTGATGATGTCATCAAGCCGCTGCGGAACAGCGGCTTAAGCCGGCTATGGCCGCGGTTCCGCGGCCATATTGGAGCCTTGGGCTTTGTGCTTTCTGGAGTGGTCTTGTACTGCTATTTGGGGCTTTGTCTGATATGCTGAATTGTGATTGCTCCTTTGGATTGATACCAGATCTGAAATTAGTGGGTTGACGTATCTTTTGAGCGGTGTAAATTTGAGCGAGCTTCTACTTTTCCTGCACAGACTTCGAAACATGGGTTGCGACATATAGAAATATTGCGATGCCATGCAATGCCGTCAATTTCCCTAGAAATGCCGGTTTTAAGATCTAATACATGTAATCTGATATTTTGTGACAGATTTGCTAATATGTGAAATACGAATACCGAACACTTCTATATGAATGCAAATGATGAGGAAATTGCCGGCTCAAATATGCAATATTTTCGACTAATCACGGTTGCTCCGATCTCCTGGCTCTTTGTCGAGGTGGCACCACATCTACGGATCTTTAAACGGGCTCCCGTCTCTGAACCGAGGCAACTCGGACATGAAGTTTGCTAGTCGACATATCTAAGATTGATGTAGAGAATGAGTAGAACAGTTTGTCTCGCTTCATCCAAAGCCATGGATGAACGGTTAATGAAGTTTCCTTTTTAATCAAGAAATGATAAATGAACATATGAAATTTCCATGAAGCAAATTCCATAATCATTTATCCAACAACCATATATCTTTTTCAAGAGGGGCCAGCCACTATATGAAGAGGGGGGTGAGTGTAGGAGAAAGGATGGGTGACCATAATGGAAAAGATCTTAATCAAGAAAAAAACACATTAAGGGAAAAAGGGTGACTCACAAATACACCCCATTAAAACCATTAATACAAACTAATGAGTCATGAACCTAGTCACCTCTTCTAGAAGCTTCCACTCATGACTCACCCTCATAACTCACCCTCAAGAAAAGATAAATCTGCATTAAACCGAATGTTTAAGACGGGTGATAGAAAACTGGCAACTTCGAAAAGCGATCCCGAAACGAATTTCAGGATAACCCCGTAACTGTATAAACATACCCGTATTTGTATTACGACCGAATACAAAAGCAACTGAGACAAAGATATTATATCTATAAAGTATAATACATGGATCCGGCTTCAACCAAAGCCCACCAGTATTATCTGCCCGAAATATGACACGTGCGTAAACGCACGTGCATTTTCCGAACCCTGCCATAAAACCATACGGCCTCTACAACGTTTCACCCGAACTTGGGAAACAATCTGTGGGGGACTCTAATGACTCATCAGTACCCTGGCAGTGGGTTTAACCACAAGCACGTCAGCGGCACTAGCAGTGCGTAACGGTTGCCTATGTACTGACCTCAAGGGTAGCCGATGAGCGAACTCATCCTGAAACGCTACCGAGCCTAACAGTGACAATATACATACAGTCCGGTCCGTTCGTCTATGAGTATCGCATATCGGGCCTAGGGGGCTAGTAACGTCAGACCCCCAAAAGCGGTATAAGTCGTGTCGGAGACAAGCCTTGAACACTCTGAGAAACTATTGGAATACTTACCAGTAATTCTCATCTGCCTTGGCCAAGGACTTGGTGTAATGGCTTTCCTAGACACAGCACGATCTCAACCCCAATACCGGGAGAGACGAATCCCCTGCCGATCCGCTCACTTGCCTCCATGTGGCTCGGGACTGTACCCAAAAAATACCTGTTTGCACGACTCCTTTGAGCCGTGGTAGGGTAGGAATCAAAGCACAGTGGGAACTCACACGAGACAATTGACGACCTCAGGTCGATGAACTAACCTGTACACATGTCACCAGGGAACTTCTATCTGACGATAGGTATAATACCAACTAGCAGGTTCCCGGCGAGTCCTGTCCGGTGTACTCATAACCCAATGAGCACCTGTATACATCTTAGGTGATCCAACTGACACCAGTGGCTTGTGAGACCGGCCACCGCCCCTCGTCGGGGTCTCGACTGTATACACTAGTCTACTCCGGAGTATCGATGCTCTGTCTCGAAACTCCCATGACTATGGACCACAATTAAGGATGTGCTTATAAACTACCCAACTCTCACGTATATGATCGCTATCATACTATTGGTAGTCAAGCAAGATCCTAAGGGCTCTATCAACGTGTAACAGTGATCAGTCACCTGAACCTTTACATGACTGATAAAGGAAAACCAGATAGCATACTATCATCTCGAGTAAGACTGTGCTACCGGTATAGGTCCTCCTCAATCATTGCAATCATGTACCTGCGATCCAATATTTGACTTTGAGGGCACTATAACCAACAATCTCCACTTGCACTTAAGGCTAATTATTGCAATGTCGCATACTCACAGCCCGTGTGATACCGATCACCCAACTCCTTTACTAATCAGTTTCACAAAGCCCGTTTGTAAAACTCTTGTGTTCGAGAAATAGCCTCAATGAGTGGATCCGCCCTGATGTCTTTTCTATGTCTCTCTTAATCTCAAGTTCGTGGAGAAAGCCATCTCCCGAATCGAGTAAAACCTTTCTTAGAATATGTCTGGATATCTGATGGGACCTAGTTCATAAATGAACTCCAAATCCAAACTTCTTAGACTGTATCGTCAACTGAACCTAATCAGCATCTGGCACCATGCCTCCCACAGTATCCTCTTGGACCACCTGTCCATAATACTGTGCCTCGTCAGAGGAAAAACTATAACTCTGACAATCTCTCTGTCATCCATGTCACCTTTGAATCCTGGAATGATAACCGTCTCCCGAAGGAGGCTGCCGTCATCAAATCCGTAGAACATGCACTTATGTTCTAAAACTGCTTCTTTATGCCTCCCTTAGTATCCGCTTGGACCACCTGTCCAAATTACTGCCCCTCGTCAAAGTGAAAACTATAACTCTGACAGTCTCTATGTCATCTAGGTCACCTTGGAAGCCTGGAAAGATAACTGTCTCCTGAAAGAGGCTGTGGTTATCATATCCATAGAACATTCACTTATGTTCTAAAACTGCTTCCAAACGTTCCTCCAGGATTGGATTAATATATCAACTTATTGCATCTAGTGCAAAAACAACATCTGGTGTGGTACTTGACATCTCACGATTGACTCAATTGCCTAAGCAAGTGATCTGCCAATCATGCACATCCCTCTCCCCTTTAGTCTGTAAGACACCTTTAGAGAGGGTGACTCCATCACCTGCAGGTACACCACCATACCAGGAGTCATCTATTCTAAAATACCATTAGAATATAGTCAAAGTACCCAAATTGGGAAACTACCCAAATCTAGATCTAAAACCATAAATCTAGTAACCAGAATGTCTGATATTATATCCATATCCTTCATAGAGTAACAACTGTGTGACGACCACAGTACAACCGATCGTAGTATAGGAATTTTACTTCCTACTCTGTGTATGTCATCCAAATACCAGGACATCACACCCTACTACCTTCTCAATAGATCCATCCCCTATTCTGATGAAGTCAAACCTATGACTGTCACCTCAAAAATAGATGATCTATCTCCTCTATATCTGCTTTAGTCTATAAATAGAAACAAGCTACTTGCCCACTATGCTTCCGCTGCTCCCACTGATAACAACAACCCTCTGGCAGAATAATATATACGTGCACTTTTAAAGCTAGTTTAGAACGACGCTAAACTTAACCTCCTGCCGGGTCTCATAGCCTGGAACAACTGTAGTGTCAAGTCTGGCTAAACAAGAATCTCCCTGTCACCGTCCTTGAGGCTATCAGAGTACCTCTCGGGTGCCTGAGGTTACCCACCATATCTGCGGAGTGGCTTGTAAGTCCACGGTAGCACCCCGGCCGTCTAACAGACGCTAAATGCGGAACAAAAACTTTTTACAACTGGCGCTATCGCGTACTATAACCTGGATCTGCCATTAAAGCTAAACTAACAAACTACAAAGTGGGTAGAAATGTTATACCGAACGATCCGAGTCCTTCGGTCTTCAACCATCATCCCACGCTCTGTTGCGGCTGCTCTGATCTCTGGAGTCTCAAGTCTTCTCGTCCAGGTGGCACCATCTCGACGGATCTTTAAACGGGCTCCCGCCACTGAACTGAGGCAACTCGATCATCAAGTTTGCTAAAAGAGATGAGCAAGATGATGTAGAGAATGAGTAGAACACTTTGTCTCATTACGTCCAAGGCTATGGACGAACGGTTAATGAAATTGCCTTTTGGATCGGGTGGAAATGTGAAATGAGTATCTATCAAATTTCCATACACTTAAACTCTCATCTTTTTCTCTCAAGCAACCTTATCTTCCACTAAGGGGTGGCCGGCCACTAAATAGGCAAAGGGGGGTGAGTGAAGGAGGGATGGTGAGAACAAGGAATAAAAGATCAAGTAGAAATATCTTAGCACAAACAAAACTCCATTAATGTAAATGACACCTTGCAAAGAACATTAAATGCATCATTAAAGCACTAATGACTCACAAGCCTCATCACCACTTCTAGAAGCTTTTAGAAGCATGACTCACCCTATGACTCACCCTCAAGAAGAAAAGATAAATCCGTATTTAACCGACTGTTAAATACGGCCGATAGAAAACTGAAAACTGGTAACTTCCAAAAGTGATCCTGAAACGAATTTCATGATAACCCCGTATCAGTATAAACATACCCGCATTTGTATTACGACCGAATACAAATGCAACTGAGATAAAGATATTATATCTACACAGTATAATACTCGGATCCGGCTTAAACCAAAGCCGACCAGTATTATCTGCCCGAAATATGACACGTGCGAAAACGTACGTGCATTTTCCGAACCATGCCATAAAACCATACGGCCTCTACAACGTTTCGCCCGAACTTGGGAAACTGTCTATGAGGAACTCTAATGACTCATCAACACACAGGCTCTGGGTATAACCACTAGCATGTCAGAGGTACAAGCTGTACGTAATGGTTGCCTATGTATTGATTGGAAGGGAAGCTGACGAGCGAACTCATCCAGAAACCCTATTGAGCCTGACAGTGACAATATCCGTACAGTCCGGTCCGTTCGTCTAAGGAGTATCGCATATCGAGTCTAGGGGGTGGATAAAGTCAGACCCCTAATAACGCGATAAATCGTGTCGGCATGAAACCCATCACCACCTGAGAAACTACTGATCTAATTCAGTAATTCTCCACTACCTCGGCCGAGGATTTCTAGTGATGGCCACCCGTGCACTGTGCGACATCAACCCCCAAAACCGGGAGAGACGAATCCCCGACGATCCGCTCACTGCCTCCATATGGCTTGGGACTGTACCAAAAATATACCTGTTTGCACGTCTCCTTTGAGCGTGGTAGGGTAGAAATCAAAGCACAGTGGGAACTCACACGAGACAAATGACGATCTCAGGTCGACAAACTAACCTGTACACATGTCACCAGGGAACTGCTATCTGACGATATATATAATACCAACTAGCATGTTCCCGGCGAGTCCTGTCCGGTGTACTCAATGAGCACCTGTATAAATCTTAGGTGAACCAACTGACACCAATGGCTTGTGAGACCGGCCACCACCCCTCATCGGGGTCTCGACTGTATACACTAGTCTACTCTGGAGTATCGATGCCCTGTCTCGAAACTCTTACGACTAGGGACACTTTTAAGGATGTGCTTACAGACCCCAGCTCCCACGTATATGATCGCCATCATACTGCTGGCAGTCAAGCAAGAATCCTATGGGCTCTATCAACATGCAATAGTGAACTAAAGCATGTATATGATGATAAAGACAAACCAGATAGCATACTATCATCTCGAGTAAGATAGTCATGTCGGTATAGGTCCTCCCTCAATCATTGCAATCACGTACCTGCGATCCAATAATTGACTTAGAAGGCACTATATCCAACAATCTCCCACTTGCACTTGAGGCTATTATTGCGATGACGCATACTCATAGCCTCAGTGAGTGGATCATCCCTGATGTTTCTTTCTATGTCTCTCTTAATCTCAAGTTCGCGGAGAAAGCCATCTCCCGAATCGAGTAATACCTGTCTTAGAATATGTGTGGATATATGATGGGACCTAGTTCATAATTGAACTCCAAATCCAAACTTCTTAGACTGTAGTGATCACTGAACCTAATCAGTATCCAGCACTATGCCTTCCACAGTATCCTCTTGGACCACCTGTCCATAATACCGTCCCTCGTCAGAAGGAAAGCTATAACTCTGACAATCACTCTGTCATCCAGGTCACCTTGGAAGCCTGGAATGATAACCGTCTCCTCAAGGAGGCTGCCATTATCAAATTCATAGAACACCCATTCATGTTCTAAAACTGCTTCCTAATGTTTTCCCAGGATTGGATTAATATAAACTTATCGCATCTAGTGCAAAAACAACATCTGGTGTGGTTCTTGACATTTCATGATTGACTCAATTGCCTAAGCAAGTGATCTGCCAATCATGCACATCTCTCTCCCCTTTAGTCTGTAAGACACCTTTAGAGAGGGTGACTCCATCACCTGCTGGTACACCACCATGTCAGGAGTCATCTATTCTAAATACTTTTAGAATACTGTCTAAGTACCCACATTGGGAAACTACCCAAATCTAGATCTAAAACCGTAGATCTAGAAACTAGAATGTCCAATATTATATCCATATCCTGTGTGAAGAAACAACTGTATGAGAACCATAGTACAACCGATTGTAGTATAGGAATTTTACTTCTTACTCTGTGTATCTCATCCAAATACCAGGACATCACACCCTACTACCTTCTCAACAGATCCATCCCCTATTCTGATGAAGTCAAACCCATGACTGTCACATCAAAAGTAGATGATCTAATCTTCGCTATATCTGCTCATGCCTATAAATAGATATAAGCAACTTGCCCACTATGCTTCCGCTGCTCCCACTGACCACAACAACCCTCTGGCAGAATAATATGTACGTGCACTTCTAAAGCTAGTTTAGAACGACGCTATACTTATCCTCTTGCCGGGTCTCATAGCCTGGAACAACAGTAGTGTCAAGTCTGGGTAAACAAGAACCTCCCTGTCACCGTCCTTGAGGCCACCGGAGTACCTCTCGGGTGTCTGAGGTTACCCAACATATTTGTGGAGTGGCTATTGGAATGTCAAACCTGATTGAATATATAGGTCCTATTAAATTTTCCGTAATCGTTTGCGGTTCTGGAATCACTTCCAGTTCTACCATACTCCCACTACTGTTTTATAAAAAAATCCATTTTTACTAAAACTGTGGCGAGTCTAGAACAATATCACTATTGATCTTCCAGATGGTAGAAATTCAACCCTCGTCAAAGCCAGGGTCAACCCACAAACTGCCATTACAGAAACGTGCCTTGAGTTATCCAGTGTCAGGTTTTAAGCATAAGCTGGACAACTCCCCTTACCTTAACATCGTTAAGATCTGAAGCTTTCTATATCCAATATAGAAACTTTGGCACTTATTTAATTGGAACCAGATTCAAATCATGCAGCTGTCTCCAGTGCATATCAACTTAATGAAGAGAGACTAATCAGCATTACTCAACTTAGGAATCCATCCAATTATGAGTAACCTGAAAGAGAAACAAGTTTTTCAAAACCATTACTATCTTCTGAATACCAATCATAAGTATCTACATCTTCGATCTCTTTGAAGAATCCCGATAATTGCGATACCTGGTTCTCTACTTTATTCTTATACCCACAACTTCTCAAAACTTAGACACTGTATTCCTACGAAACACTTGTCTAAAATCTAGAGAAATCATAAGTAAACAGAACATAGTACGAGGACCAACCCCTTTGTCCTGACGGACTCTGGACAACATACAATACTCTGTATAAGTCCGCTGAGTTGAATAACTCAAAACCTGCGCATCGTAGGTTGAAAACTGTACTTATGGTTTAAGAACTACTCCGTTGTTTAATGCTCCTTACCCAATCTTCAACTGATATAGGTAAATATCATGGACATAATTTCAAAAAGTTATATCTCACTTTATAAAAATAAATGTACAGATATATCATTTTGAAATTGGTGCACAACAACGGATACTCAAAACCAAGTATATGCCGTCCGGCAAAAACTCAGGCGACTTACTCAAATATCACCAATTACAACGAATTCCGATATAATGAGGATGATCACCTTATTCCCAATAACCCACTCCCACTCATCATCTGTAAAACCATACAGATGTGAGAATCTTACCTGGTAAATACATACCTTGGAGTAAGTATCTAATCGGAAAATCTGTTTTCCTTTAACAATGCACAGAAACATGAAAATGTTTCGTAGGGGTATCCTGGTATTCTTAGTAATGCCTCTTCCATAATCTAATTCATGACTTTAACCGTATATTTCTTTGCATTCTCTCCAAATCCCTTTATTTGTCTTTAGTCGTTACCTTCTATACACCATCGTTAGGCTAAATGGTTTTCTTCCTTCCCTACCGTTCGGCACCAGCCTATGGTTTGGAAGAAGACTATCTAGTAAGCATAATAGGTGTACCCTCCTTAACCAAGGAGTACTCGCAACTTGAGAGAAAGTGATGATAAAAGACAACTGAATAATAACTTATTTTATTTCTCCCAAATTGGGGAAAAATTCAAAGGTGAAATAGGAGTGGCGATGAAGTACGCGGTTTGGTCGTGAATGATAACAGTCGCAATTTACTTTGCCCTCTTTCTAATCCCTTTATCTTGTCTTTACATATTACCTTCTGCACACCCTACTTAGGCTAATTGGTTTTCTTCATTCCCTACCTTTCGGCACCAGCCTATGGTTTGGAATAAGACTATCCAATAAGCGTAATAGATGTACTCTCCTAAACTAAGGAGCCCTTGCAACCTGAGAGAAGGTGATAATAAAAGACAACTGAATAAACCAATTCTATCTCTCCTAAACCTGGATCCATCCTCGAAGAAGTCCCTTCGAGTTCGTATATAACCATACGATGGATCTATCCAATGGAAGTGGATGTCCGTAGTAATACGGGGTGTTTTGAGAAATACAAAGGGTAAAAGAAGGAGCGGCAATGACTTATGCAACTCAGACAATCCAAAAGCCAGTATTTTAAGAAGGTTCGGTCAACTTGGTCACTGAGTTATAGTCTAGGGTCGGTCAAAGGTCGCTGCCAAAGAGAGAGAGATCGAAAAGAAACACTCTGCGTGCACTCTAACCTAGATTAGAATGGTTATCACTTTATCTAATCAGGAAACCTCCCACTGTAATCTCAAATTCTCCTCCAAACCTGAAAGAAGAATTAGTCGGGATCATCCGAAGAGTAAACCAACTCATCAGTGAGAATCGGGATCCAACTATCATCGCATGATAACTTGATGGAAGCCACTCAAGTTATCACACTCCAGAAGGTATGCGCATGCCTGGCAAGTTTGCTGTATGTTTGAAACTCCCGATGTAATTTTTGCCCCATGCTCTTATGACCTTTACTAAGGGCCAACAAATCATAAGTCACATGTCAAGTTCTTCCCGTCATTATCCTAGTTAATTTGAACCCACCCGTACATGCCCTTGACTTTGGCCAACAAGGCAGAACGACTGTCCCAAACCAACACATCTATCTATGCAACAGATGAATACCCCAGCAGCTATCAAGCACTATGCCTTGGCTAAGGGCCAACAAACATAGCTTGAATACTACTGACCATCCGTAAGATACGATGGAGGGTTACGACTGGTTTTTGATGAAAAAACATTTAACGTAATGAACTTGATCTCGTTGAAGGAACCTGATAGCTTTTTATAAAAATATAGTGGCGAAAACCTTTGCTAAAGAGGTCACCCCCGGTGAAGGGATCTCGGCTCTTTCCTTGTGGAATGAGGTGCAGGATATTCTAACTGAATACCTCGATGCAAAGCAACTTGTAATCGACTATATTGAAGTTATTACCTTGACGCAAACTTCTGCCCAAGGGGTCTCTCCCGGTGAAGGGATATCAGCCCTTGCCTCGTCGAATGAGGTGCTGGATATTCCAACCGAATATCACTATGCAAAACAAAAGGAAACTTCTTTGTAATAACACCTTTTTAAAACTGTTCCAACAACATCAATATATAGGTTTGTTTTATCTTGCATAGATCAGAATCAACACAGTCCCATCAATCAATCACACCAGAAAAGAACGAAAAATAAAATGTACGTATATGCCATCCGTATTCATCACTGGGTCCCGTCATCACCCGTTAGGTTACTTAACTAACGACAGAGCGGGGGCTGGACTAGCGCGGGTGTAAAACATATACAACATCTAATAGTATATATACCAATATACAATAATCGCTCCAGGCGTGATAATATGCAACATTACAGAAAAATAATAAGCATCACAGAACAATACAGATAATCTGGGATCTCCGGGTTTCATAGAGCCGCTACTGAAACCCGATGTTCCCCTGGTCGTGTGGATAGCCTGTGCAATGAAACCTAGACCCCTACGGGTGCGGCAAGTTACCCGCCAAAACCTGAAGCGAGGTTGTCCCCCATAGCATAGTGAATGGAACACCCGGTACTTCACGGAATCCGGTAAATTGAGCACCCCTCCTTGGGTCAACCTGTACCCCCTATGAGTGCGGCGAATATTCCGCCAATTCTAGAGTAAGGTCCCTTTGCCTCTCAAAGCCATGAGATACGGACCCGTTGCCCTCCACAACCCGGCTATCCGTGCACTCCATCACGGGGTAAACCTAGTACAGAAATAAAAATATGTATAACGGGTACATCGACCTCAGCCCGGTCGTGCCCCAAAAGAATTTTATACAAACAGGCAGTGACGGCAGTCCACATATTGGACGCTCGCCCCGCAATATCAAATGTACAAATAAATTTAAACAACACTATCATTACACCCTGCTATCCACCATGACATAACCGCAACAATACAGCACAACACAGAACATCAACGCGAATGTCACGTTCGCAAACTCGTCTAAAAGAACTATAGCAATCAGACGCGGTTTACCGATCAAATGACATTCCCGGTCGGAGATATAATGTAAATACTGTAACCTAACAAGTTTAAAATTTCGATCGACTAAATTTCCCGAAGTGGGCCCCACGTACATCTGCTGTACAGTAACAAAATCTGGGCCCAAAAGAATATTACCAAAAACCACAATTTCCCATGGAAAGCCTACTGGAGAATTTTGATGCACTGTTCCCACAGTACTGCCGCGGTTCCGCGGTCAAACCCAAGGTTTAACCGCGGATCCGCGGCGGTCACGTGGGATCACGTGCTCAAAATTTCCCAGTTTGCTTAAAAAACCCAGAACGCTTTTCTGTGATATGCAAAATTATTTTTAAGCCTTTCAAAAAATCGACAGAAACTTGTGTGCTGAAAATTGTGATTTCGGAAATTCCGTTCGGTTGATCTTTTAAACGCGTTAGCACAAGTTAGTATAGCTTAATGGTTAGGCTCTGATACCACTGTAAGTCCACGGTAGCGCCCCGGCCGTTTAACAGACGCCAAATACGGAACAAAAACTTTTTACAATTGGCGCTATCGCGTACTATAACCCGGATCTGCCATTAAAGCTAAACTAACAAACTACAAAGTGGGTAGAAATGTTATACCGAACGATCCGAGTCCTTCGGTCTTCAACCATCATCCCACGCTCTGTTTCGGCTGCTCTGATCTCCGGAATCTTCAGTCTTCTCGTCCAGGTGGCACCACGTCGACGGATCTTCAAACGGGCTCCCGCCTCTGAACCGAGGCAACTCGATCATCAAGTTTGCTAAAAGGGATGACCAAGATGATGTAGAGAATGAGTAGAACACTTTGTCTCATTACGTCCAAGGCTATGGACGAACGGTAAATAAAGTTGCCTTTTGGATCGGGTGGAAATGTGAAATGAGTATCTATCAAATTTCCATACACTTAAACTCTCATCTTTTTCTCTCAAGCAACCTTATCTTCCACCAAGGGGTGGCCGGCCACTAAATAGGCAAAGGGGGGTGAGTGTAGGAGGATGGATGGTGAGAACAAGGAATAAAAGATCAAGTAGAAATATCTTAGCACAAACAAAACTCCATTAATGTAAATGACACCTTGCAAAGAACATTAAATGCATCATTAAAGCACTAATGACTCACAAGCCTCATCACCACTTCTAGAAGCTTCTAGAAGCATGACTCACCCTATGACTCACCCTCAAGAAGAAAAGATAAATCCGTATTTAACCGACTATTAAATACGGCCGATAGAAAACTGGAAACTGGCAACTTGCAAAAGTGATCCTGAAACGAATTTCAGGATAACTCCGTATCAGTATAAACATACCCGCATTTGTATTACGACCGAATACAAATGCAACTGAGACAAAGATATTATATCTACACAGTATAATACTAGGATCCGGCTTAAACCAAAGCCGACCAGTATTATCTGCCCGAAATATGACACGTGCGAAAACGCACGTGCATTTTCCGAACCTTGCCATAAAACCATACGGCCTCTACAACGTTTCGTCCGAACTTGGGAAACTGTCTATGGGGAACTCTAATGACTCATCAACACACTGGCACTGGGTATAACCACTAGCACGTCAGAGGTACAAGCTGTACATAACGGTTGCCTATGTATTGATTGGAAGGGAAGCTGACGAGCGAACTCATCCAGAAACCCTACTGAGCCTGACAGTGACAATATCCATACAGTCCGGTCCGTTCGTCTAAGGAGTATCGCCTATCGAGTCTAGGGGGTGGATAAAGTCAGACCCCTAATAACACGATAAATCGTGTCGGCATGAAGCCCATCACCACCTGAGAAACTACTGATCCAAATCAGTAATTCTCCACTACCTCGGCCGAGGATTTCTAGTGATGGACACCCGTGCACTGTGCGACATCAACCCCCAATACCGGGAGAGATGAATCCTCGACGATCCGCTCACTGCCTCCATGTGGCTCGGGACTGTACCCAAAAAATACCTGTTTGCTCGTCTCCTTTGAGCATGGTAGGGTAGAAATCAAAGCACAGTGGGAACTCACACGAGACAAATGACGATCTCTGCTCGACAAACTAACCTGTACACATGTCACCAGGGAACTGCTATCTGACGATATATATAATACCAACTAGCATGTTCCCGGCGAGTCCTGTCCGGTGTACTCAATGAGCACCTGCATACATCTTAGGTGAACCAGCTGACACCAATGGCTTATGAGACCGGCCACCGCCCCTCGTCGGGGTCTCGACTGTATACACTAGTCTACTCTGGAGTATCGATGCCCTGTCTCGAAACTCCTACGACTAGGGACACTTTTAAGGATGTGCTTACAGACCCCAGCTTCCACGTATATGATCGCCATCATACTGCTGGCAGTCAAGCAAGAATCCTATGGGCTCTATCAACATGCAATAGTGAACTAAAGCATGTATATGATGATAAAGACAAACCAGATAGCATACTATCATCTCAAGTAAGACAGTCATGTCGGTATAGGTCCTCCCTCAATCATTGCAATTACGTACCTGCGATCCAATAATTGACTTAGAGGGCACTATATCCAACATGGCTAATGGAATGTCAAACCTAATTGAATCTTTAGGTTCTATTAAATTTTCCGTAATCGTTTGTGGTTATGGAATCACTTCCAGTACTACCATACTCCCACTACTGTTTTCTGAAAAAATCTATTTTACTAAAACTGTGGCGAGTCAAGAACAATATCATTATTGATCTTCCAGATGGTAGAAAGTCAACCCTCGACATAGCCCGGGCCAACCCACAAACTGCCATTATAGAAATATGCCTTGAGTTATCCAGAGTCTGGTTTTAAGCATAAGCCGGACAACTCCCCGTACCTTAACATCGTTAAGATATGAACTATTCTATATCCAATATAGAAACTTTGGCACTTATTTAATTAGACCCAGATTCTAATCATTGTAGGGTTACTAGGCACGCGCACAAGGGTCTACGAGGCATCAACCATGCCCGATTAAAATTTTAGCCGTGCCGAACAACTCTAATACGGATCTTTAAACTAGGGTTTAGGCGAAAACTTGCATGTTAACAACCTTAACACTAAGTGAAAAGGATTACAACCTTTGTAGATCCGGTCCTTCACTTCAATAGCTCCGTGTAGATGTCCCCTTCGCTGCGATCATGAACTTCGGACTCTGGAGAAGATCCACAAGAAGAACGAACGTGCTTGCTTCGTTGACTTCGAGGCCGAAGATGATCTACGTCGGGGAGACACTAAGTCAAGCTATTCCTTCACTAGGTCATGAACTTTGTGAAGAGAACACACTTTACTACATGGCAAGTGGTAGAGGATGAAGAAGTAGGAAGTGGGCTCACTTTAGAATTGATTTTCTCACATTTTTCCTCATGGCACCATTGGAGCTAGCAAGCTTTTCATGGAGCTTGATGAAGAAGAAGAAGAAAAGAATAATTCCTCATATGAATTATTATCCTCAATTATTTAACCATGGGTGAGTTAAGCTATCATGCTTAACTCATGTAGAGAATTAACCAAGGTTTTGGGTTAAGGGTTAGGTTAAAGAATATCAATAGAAATGACAAAAGAGTGGACTTTGTCAAAGTTTCTCCAAGCTTCTTCAAGCTTGACAACTTTGACTAAGTTAAACTCTTTTCTTAAGTATTAAGATAAATCAATAACCCTAATATTAAACCTAATCTTGGTACAAGTCTCATACACCCATCATGTGTGTATCATCAAGTATGACACAAACATATGTACACAAATATATATCACATATACACTTATGCACAAACTTATGAGAAAATAAATCTTTGTGAGCTAATACTAGTTAATGTAATGTAATATATCAAATATATAATTATATATTAAATTATTAAATCAACTCTTGATTTAATAACCCGGCTATAACCGACTAATATCATGTGTAACAACTTATCGAATCAACACTTGATCCGATAACCCGGCTATATCGCATACAACCGATCAATGTCATGAATCGCGAGAACAGAATATGGTATCTCATATCGTATTAATCTCGGTCCCTCACATATCACATATGTGCTCCTACTCCATTTCGCTTAAGCCAGGAAACCCCTGTGTAGGACTCTAAAGACTCGTCAATATGCCGGCAGTAGGTGATGATTATATCAAACACCCACAAGCCGCAAGCGGTTTGCTAAACGTAACGGCCACACGGGTATTGAGCGATTAGAAGATCAACAAGCAAGCCTGCTATTACTCCTGTGAATACAATCAGTAACACTACCGTACAGTCCGGTCTCGTCGTCTGATATGTCGCATATCTCGCCTAGGGGTGGTAAACGTCAGACCCCAGTAGCTCGATAAGTCGTGTCGATATGAGGCCTATAACAGTTCGAGAAACTAATGATAACACTTACCAGTAAATCTCAGCAACCCTGGCCAGGGATTTCCGGTTGCTTATTGCCATCAACTCCCTATACCGGGAGAGACGAATCCCCTCCCATCGCTTATTGCCTCCATATGATTCGGGATTGTACCCAAAAACCACCGTTTTGCACGCCCTCTTGGACGTGGTAAGGTGGAAATCAAAGCACAATAGGAATCACACAAGACTCTATGACGATCTCGGGTCAACAGACTACTCTGTACCAGTGTCACCGGAGAACTGCCATCTGACGTGAGGTATAATACCATCTGGGAGTTCTCGGCGAGTCCGTCCAGTGTACCCTGTCCCCACTGAGCACCCGTACACCATCCTTGATGTCAAACACCGATGGATATGGGATCATCCATCGCCCATCATATGGGTCAAGATGCGTATACGCTAGTCTACTCTGATGCATCGATGTCCTGTCTCGATACACTCTCGATTAGGAACAGTTATAGGATGTACTCGTCGACTATCGTGGCCCCACTAGTATGATCTCATCATAGTCCCAGTAGTCGAGTACATATCCTAAGGGCTTTATCAACATGAATTAGAGACAATCAGAGTACATGTTAAGATAAAGTACAACCAGATAGCATACTATCATGTCGAGCAAGAAAGTCTTCCCTATATACGTCCCAGCATCCACTACAATATACATCGTATATACAGTAATGGCCTCTTGGGCATACATATAACTAACAATCTCCCACTTGCACTAGGGCCATCTGTTATGGTATCACATACCCAACAATTAGCTGTGGTTGAAGTATCTCATACTCAACCATCCCATAAAAGTCTCTACTGGGGAAAAGGCCTTTGTGTGTGGATCCGCGCTGTTGTCCTCTGCGTCTGCTCTCCTAACCTCGATCTCCCTGGAGATCAACCATCTCCATGATCAGGTGATACTGCCTAAGAATTATATCTGGATTTTTGATGGGACGGCAGTTCCTTGGCTAAAGCCACAACTCCATTGTCATACAATGGTAGGAACGAAGTTCATCTCATGAACTTATATATATCCAGACCGCCTCTTTGGTAGCATCCTTGGTAACGATGTATCTTGCCTTTAATAGTCTAATATGTCACGGTATCTAGCTTGGAACTCTTCCAACATACCGTCCCTCCACTGAGGGTAAAGACAATGCCTGCGACTGACATTCAGGCGTCCTTATAACACTGGAACCGTTCTAGTGATTCTACCCAGGATCAATTGATACCATCTCACTACATCTAGTGAATAACCTAACATCTAATTAGATCTATCTTATAGATCCTAAACTCAGGATTTAGGAGGTATCACTTTGATCCTATATGGAGAATCCTTGTGATAAGCAGAGATTGACCGAGCGTAGCATAGGAAACACCTTCCCTATCAAGAGTATATCTTCCACGTACTCTACGAGGATCACCACCATACTCCCTACTACCTTTTTGTATATACAAGGTTCATCTACCATTTTGATGAAGTCAAACTCTTTGACTACCACATCAAAATAGATGTTCCAACTCCGTGATGCCTGCTTTATCCTATAAAGCATCTTGCTCACGTTTCCGCTGCTCCCACTGTCTACGAAGCCCTCTGGCTGTGTACTTATAGATGCTCTCTTCCAAATCAATATTTAGAAAAGCAGTCATGACACCCAACCACCAGATATCGTAGTCATAGTATTTAGCCGTGGCAAGTAGGATCTGGATGGACTTTAAGCATAGCCTTGAAAGTCTCAACCTTTCCATGTACACCAAGTAATCTTCTCAAGATATATTTGCTTCTGATGGGGATTTAACCCTTCAGATAAAGCAACCAAAGTCCATACTTTGTTGGTGTATAAGGATTCAATCTCAGATCACTAAGCATCCAGCGATTCTTACAGAGTTCCACTCCTGATGGCCTGCTCGAAACTAGTTGGGTCATCATCTCATGATGCAATCCTTGCTCCCACTGTCATAGAGAAACCGAAGTATCTCTCTGGTGGGTGAGGAACCCTACTAGATCGGCGGAGAGGCTGGGGTTCGCTGGTTTCTATTGAATCCTTTGGTTCAACCAAATCATTTTCTGTAGTTTGTCTAGCTGGAACTCCTTCCAGTTCTACCTCATGACAACTAATTTTTTACAAGAAATTCCCTTTCACAAAGGTGGCATGTTTAGAAACAAAACATTTTTGTTCCTCGGTTAGGTAGAAGATATTCCCTTGCGAATGCTTGGGATATCCAACAAACTTCCACAGATCTGACTTTGCCTCGAGCTTGTCCGGATTATGCTTTTAGACATAGGCTGGACAACCCCAAATCATAACATACTTAAGATATGGGCTCTTCCCATTCTCTATCACATATGAAGTGGTAGGCAACTGATTTGATTTGAACCCTATTCAATAGGTATGCAGCTTCTCAAGTGCATAACTCCCAAAAGGAAATAGGAAACTCAGTAGTACTCATCATAGAGTATACCATATCACATAGGGTGCTATTGCTCCGCCCCGATACACCGACGTGCTGTGGTGTATACGGAGGGGTAATGCTGAGAGAGAATCTCATTCTCCTTTAGAATAGTTCAGGAATCCCGTGTTCAAGTATTTTCCTCCCTGATCTCATCAAAGGACATAATACTTTTACCCGTTTGTGGTTCTCTACTTCTAACTTATATTCTGTGAATATCTCAAAAGGTTCGAACTTGTGTTTCAACGGGAACATATGTCTGAATCTTGAGAGATCAACAGAGAATGTAATGAAGTACAAAGAACCGGTCTTGGTATGTGTAGACAGGGGACCTTTATACATCAACATGTATCATCCCAAGAGTTCACTAACTTTTTCTCTGTTTCCAATAAACGGAGCTATGGTCATCTTATCTCTGTGACTTGACCGACAAGTTTCACAAGATATAAATTCAAACTAATTTAAATATGCATCTATATGTAATTTCAGCTAGTCGGGTCACATTGATATGGTCTATTCTACAATACCTCAAGAAGGATTCGTTCATTTCTGAACTCTTCCTCTTGTATGTGTTCTGTATGCTAAGAACTGTAGTTTGATTTAGAACATTAATGCTTTTAGATAACGTGCCTGAACCGATCAACTCTTGATATAGGAAATGTTCAAAACATTATCCAACAATACAAAATTATATCCTTTCTTTACTAATAAAGATACTAATATGATTTTGTATATCAGGTTCGGTATCTAATAACATTTGTTCAGAATCAATGTATTCTGGTAATACAGGGTGATAGTTACCAACAGACTTGGCTGCAACACTTGCACTGTTTTCTATCTCATGAAACTTATCACCCGTTCTCAGTTCTCTACCTTTCTGTAGCCCATGTAACAGATTACATATGCGGGATCCTAATCCGGTATCACATACACAGGACATAAAGGATACTGAGAAATAGTACTCTGTAATGAACACACCCGAAGATGATGCATCGGTATGCACTTTCTTCGTTTGGGCGGCACGGGAATTCTAGTAATCCCCAATTTCCTGCTCTGTCTTATAACAATTATAAGTTGGAGCGGGACCAACGTTCCCCAGCTCAGTATAATAAGCGGGTTCGGTCAATATATCCGTATTATTATTTTGATTAAGGCGTGATATGGTCGCTACCTGGAGAGAGAGAGAAAAAAACACTCAGCGTATGCTTTTGCAAGATCAGATTGGTTATTATTTTATCTAATCAGGATGGCTCCCACAGTTTTTATCAAATCTTCCTTCAAACCCTAAAAGGAAAGACTAGCCGGGATTAATTACACGCTACAAGTTCGCCAATCTTTCAGCCAGGCCAGTGCCGGTACATTGAGGGAGGTCCCCCGTGCTTTCGCACGAACCTAATTAAAGTAAACCTCATTTTCCCAGAGGCGTAACCTCGTTAACACCTTTCTATACACCTACTTGATCGGCTAATTGCAATGTGTAAAACTCTCCCAGGAGTAACTCTTACTCGCAGCGGGTATCGGGATCTAACTATCTCATAGAAGGTATGCAATCTCATTGCAAATTTCAACACTTGAAATTCTCGATAATATTTTGCCCCTAACGTGGTATGACCTTGACGAAAGCCAACAAACCATAGCCCGCTAGTCAAGTTCAACCCGTACATTTCTTGACTGAATTAAACCCACCCGCACGACCCTTGACGAAAGCCAACAAAGTCATACGACTACCCTAATCCAATCGCATCGTATGCAGCAGATAAGCAGCATATAGCTACCGCACACTACACCTTGACGAAAGCCAACAAATGTAGCACGAATACTATATACAACTTATCTGAAATGACGGAGGGCTACGACAGGTTTTTCTGAAAACCTATTGCGTAATGAACTTGATATCGTTGTAGAATCAAATGATTTTAAAATGGAGTGTTTTTGAGGCTTTTGCTAGTTTCGCTAAAGAGGTCACTCCCGGTGAAGGGATCTGGGCTCTTTCCTCGTCGAATGAGGCGCAGGACATATCATATATATCACTATGCAAAGCAAGAACTAGAAAAACAATCAAAAGACAAAACCGAGGGGTGTAGCATCTGCCAGTCATTGCTAAAGGGGTCACTCCCGGTGAAGGGATCTCGGCCCTTTCCTTATCGAATAAGGTGCAGGATGTTCTACAAGGAACACCGCGATGCAAAGCAAGAACTGTAGCTACCTGTTTTTGAAAATTCGATTCCACAACATCTTTTTAGGTTTCTTTTTCTTTCATTAATCACATTAATGAAGTCCCATCATTTAAATCCACCTAAACATCACAGATAAATATAACGTACACTTATGCCATCCGCATTCGCCTCGATGTCCAGTCTGCACCGTTAGGTTAGGCAACTAACGGCAGAAAGAGGCAGGGCTAGCGCGGGTGTAAAACATAAGCAACGTCTATATAATATATCATATATACTATATACAATATCTATCTGAACATATCACATGATCACATCACAGATAACACAGCAGAAAATATCATATGAAATATTGGATATACTAGGACGTCCGCGTTTTATTTTGAGCCTGTATAAAACACGGATTCCACGGTCGTGATGAATAGCCAATCCCACATCTCTAGACCCCTACGAGAACGGCAAGCAACCCTACCAATTCTAGAGTTAGGAGACCCGGACTCGACTCCTCGAGATGGTCTCCCACTGGACCCTAGAACCCGGTTACTTATGCTCCCCTCTTTGGGTCTATCCTAATGCGGAAAAGTAAATAATATACAAATGGTGACATCAACCTCATCCCGGAAGTGCCCCAATAAAAGAATATTACATACATTTAATTTTACATGAATGAAAAAGAAAAACTCTCATCTCACATAAAACCCCCGGCTATTCAAACACGACGATCCAATATAACATATCCAGCAACACATAACATCACATGTCATCAACGTAAGTAAATATGCCCATCCCAATTGTCATTGACATATATCAACGAAACCGGCGATATCGCATATTACACTTACGGTCGCAGAAAAGAAAGTGTAAAACTACAACAGTTGGAATCCGCAGCCTACTTAGACATCGCATGCCTAACCAAATGAATTCCTTAGACATCACATGCCTAACAATTATAAACCCCGTATTTTAGTCTCATTTCGAAAACTCTTTTCAATATTAAGTCGGGCAATTGAACAAGATTCTCGGCATCTAAATCGAATGCTCGTCGCAAACTTTAGTAGACGGCCGCACCCCCGGATGCCGTCGACGAAGTGCAGTAAGGCGGAACACCGCTGCCGCAAGCACCCGAACGGATGCTTTTGGCGACGGGGTTCTCCTACAGTCACTTGGTCGGGGCTATGGGGCGTGGCTATCTATTAAATTTACCCGGCGAGTATCCGCGTACGCTACGTGATCGCGACGGACTTTTGATCACATCAAAATTCCATGGCAACCGATCATCTGAGACTAAACTGCTATGTTTATAATATTCAAATCAGTTATCTCATAACTACTTGTGGATTCCAAATATTGTATCACAATCCAGATAAATAGACAATGTTAAACTTTCCGACCGAATAATCAAACACCCAGGTTTTCTAATAGCTCAACACTTGAGGGGAGTTTAAAACCATCCATTTCATGCCACAGTACCAACGGTCCAGTCGTAGAAGGGTCAAGCCAACGCCTCACATGTGGCACGCCGTACTGCCCCAAACCCTAAGGTTCAAAAGGCAGTTCAAGACGGTCACATAATCGAGTTAAGCTTTGTTGTCTTCTAGAGGGTCCATTGCGTAACTTGCACGATTCAGACGTTCTCAAACAACGGAAAAATCCAACACTTGGAAATTTTCCGGGTCGGGAAGAAGTGAGTTATTGATATCCGTTCGAACTTTTTAACAGTTTCTAAAAATATCCGGAACAAACTAAACAAAGTTAAATTATCCGATCGAATCAACGAGTCCCCAATACAACCCTAGATAACTCAACACTTGAGTGGAATAAAAAAATTCCCAGAAAAAATTGACAATAAAGGACCTAATAATAAATATATGAAATATGAGGGACTAACTCAAATTTTGGCTGCGGAACCGCCGCCAAACCCTTGGTTTGGCCGCGGTTCCGCGGTCATTTCAGGGACTTAGTGGACCGTACTTCACAGTAATTCTTAGTTTTTCCTGCTTGTTTTTTGAGCATTTTTAATTCATAAAAAATCACATTTTCAAAAAATGTACAAAGAAGGGTTTACATCGGGGTTTTCGGGTTCGATCGGACTTCTAACTTCGTCTACACTTCGCCTAAAGCTCTAGCTAGTCTCTGATACCACTGTAGAGTTGCTAGGCACGTGCATAAGGGTCTACGAGGCATCAACCATGCCCGATTAAAATTTTAGCCGTGCCGAACAACTCTAATACGGATCTTTAAACTAGGGTTTAGGCGAAAACTTGCATGTTAACAACTTTAACACTAAGTGAAAGGGATTACAACCTTTGTAGATCCGGTCCTTCACTTCAATAGCTCTATGTAGATGTCCCCTTCGCTGCGATCGTGAACTTCGGACTCTGGAGAAGATCCACAAGAAGAACGAACGTGCTTGCTTCGTTAACTTTGAGGCCGAAGATGATCTACGTCGGGGAGATACTAACTCAAGCTATTCCTTCACTAGGTCATGAACTTTGTGAAGAGAACACACTCTACTACATGGAAATTGGTAGAGGATGAAGAAGTAGGAAGTGGGCTCCATTTAGAATTGATTTTCTCACATTTTTCCTCATGGCACCATTGGAGCTAGCAAGCTTTTCATGGAGCTTGATGAAGAAGAAGAAGAAAAGAATAATTCCTCATATGAATTATTATCCTCAATTATTTAACCATGGGTGAGTTAAGCTATCATGCTTAACTCATGTAGAGAATTAACCAAGGTTTTGGATTAAGGGTTAGGTTAAAGAATATCAATAGAAATGACAAAAGAGTGGACTTCGTCAAAGTTTCTCCAAGCTTCTTCAAGCTTGACAACTTTGACTAAGTTAAACTCTTTTGTTAAGTCTTAAGATAAATCAATAACCCTAATCTTGAACCTAATCTTAGTACAAGTCTCATACACCCATCATGTGTGTATCATCAAGTATGACACAAACATATGTACACAAATATATATCACATATACACTTATGCACAAACTTATGAGAAAATAAATCTTTGTGTGCTAATACTAGTTAATGTAATGTAATATATCAAATATATAATTATACATTAAATTATTAAATTAACTCTTGATTTAATAACCCGGCTATAACCGACTAATATCATGTGTAACAACTTATCGAATCAACACTTGATCCGATAACCCGGCTATATCGCATACAATCGATCAATGTCACGAATCGCGAGAACAGAATACGGTATCTCATATCGTATTAATCTCAGTCCCGCACATATCACATATGTGCTCCTACTCCGTTTCGCTTGAGCCAGGAAACCCTTGTGTATGACTCTAAAGACTCGTCAATACGCCGGCAGTAGGTGATGATCATATCAAACACCCACAAGCCGCAAGCGGTCTGCTAAACGTAACGGCCACCCGGGTATTTAGCGATCAGAAGATCAACAAGCAAGCCTGCTAGTACTCCTGTTAATCTAATCAGTAACACTACTGTACAGTCCGGTCTCGTCGTCTGACATGTCGCATATCTCGCCTAGGGTGGTAAACGTCAGACCCCAGTGGCTCGATAAGTCATGTCGATATGAGGTCTATAACAGTTCGAGAAAATACTGATAACACTTACCAGTAAATCTCAGCAACCCTGGCCAGGGATTTCCGGTTATAGCCAATCGAACACTGCACAACATCAACTCCCTATACCGGGAGAGACGAATCCCCTCCTATCGCTCATTGCCTCCATATGATTCGGGACTGTACCCAAAAACCACCGTTTTGCACGCCTTCTTGGACGTGGTAAGGTGGAAATCAAAGCACAGTGGGAATCACACAAGACTCTATGACGATCTCGGGTCAACAGACTACTCTGTACCAGTGTCACCGGAGAACTGCCATCTGACGTGAGGTATAATACCATCTGGGAGTTCTCGGCGAGTCCGTCCAGTGTACGCAGTCTTCCCTGAGCACCCGTACACCATCCTTGATGTCAAACACCGATGGATATGGGATCATCCATCGCCCATCATATGGGTCAAGATGCGTATACGCTAGTCTACTCTGGTGCATCGATGCCCTGTCTCGATACACCATCGACTAGGAACAGTTATAGGATGTACTCGTCGACTACCGTGGCCCCACTAGTATGATCTCATCATAGTCCTAGTAGTCGAGTACATATCCTAAGGGCTTTATCAACATGTATTAGAGACAATCAGAGTACATGTTAAGATAAAGTACAACCAGATAGCATACTATCATGTCGAGCAAGAAAGTCCTCCCTATATACGTCCCAGCATCCACTACAATATACATCGTATGTACAGTAATGGCCTCTAGGGCCTACATATAACTAACAATCATGCAGCTGTCTCCAGTGCATATCAACTTAATGGAGAGAGGCTAATCAGCATTACTCAACTTAGGAATCCATCCAATTATGAGTAACCTGAAAGAGAAACAAGTTTCTCAAAACCATTACTATCAACTAAATACCAATCACAAGAATCTACATCTTCGATCTCTTTGAAGAATCCCGATACTTGCGACATCTGGTTCTTTACTTTATTCCTATACCCACAACTTCTCAAAACTTAGACCTTGTATTACTATGAAACACTTGTCTAAAAACTAAAGAAGTCATAAGTAAACAGAACATAGTTCGAGGACCAACCCCTTTGTCCTGATGGACACTGGACAACATACAATACTCTGTATAAGTCCGCTGAGTTGAATAACTCAAAACCTGTACATCGTAGGTTGAAAACTGTACTTATGGTTAAGAACTACTCCGCTGTTAAATGCTCCTTACCCAATCGTCAACTGATATAGGTAAATGTCACGGACATAATTTTAAAAAGTTACTTTATGAAAATAAACGTACAGATATATCATTTTAAAATTGGTGCACAACAACGGATACTCAAACCCAAATACATGCCGTCCGGCAAAAACCCAGGAGATTTCCTCAAATATCACCAATTACAACGAATTCCGATATAATGAGGATGATCACCTAATTCCCAATAACTCACTCCCACTCATCATCTATAAAACCATACAGATGTGAGAATTATACCTGGTAAATACATACCCTGGAGTAAGTATCTAATCGGGAAATCAGTTTTCCTTTAACAATGCACAGTGAAACTGAAACATGAAAATGTTTCGTAGGGGTATCCTTGTATTCCTAGTAATGCCTCTTCCATAATCCAATTCATGACTATAACCGTATATTTCTTTACCATCTCTCCAAATCTCTTTATTTGTCTTTAGTCGTTACCTTCTGTACACCATTGTTAGGCTAAATGGTTTTCTTCCTTCCCTACCGTTCGGCACCAGCCTATGGTTTGGAAGAAGACTATCCAGTAAGCATAATAGGTGTACTCTCCTAAACCAAGGAGTACTCACAACTTGAGAGAAGGTGATGATAAAAGACAACTGAATAATACCTTATTCTATTTCTCCCGAACAGGGGAAAAAAGCAAAGGTGAAATAGGAATGGCGATGAACTACGCGGTTTGGTCGTGAATGATAGCAGTAGCAATTTACTTTGCCCTCTTTCTAATAATCCCTTTATTTTGTCTTTACATATTACCTTCTGTACACCCTACTTAGGCTAATTGGTTTTCTACATTCCCTACCATTCGGCACCTGCCAATAGTTTGGAAGAAGACTATCCAATAAGCGTAATAGGTGTACTCTCCTAAACTAAGGAGCCCTCGCAACCTGAAAGAAGGTGATAATAAAAGACAACTGAATAAACCAATTCTTTTTCTCCTGAACTGGATCCATCCTCGAAGAAGTCCCTTCGAGTTCGTATATAACCATACGATGGATCTATCCAATGGAAGTGGATGTCCGTAGTAATATGGGGTGTTCTGAAAAATGCATAGGGTAAAAGAAGGAGCGGCAATGACTTATGCAACTCAGACAATCCAAAAGCCAGTATTTTAAGAAGGTTCGGTCAACTTGGTCACTGAGTCATAGTCTAGGGTCGGTCAATGGTCGCTGCCAAAGAGAGAGAGAAAAGAAAAACTCTGCATGCACTCTAACCTAGATGAGAATGGTTATCAGTTTATTTAATCAGGAAACCTCCCACTGTACTGTCAAATTCTCCTCCAAACCTGAAAGAAGAATCAATCGGGGTCACCCGAAGAGTAAACTAACTCATCAGTGGGTATCGGGATCCAACTCTCATCGCATGATAACGTGACGGAATCCACTCACGTTATCACACTCCAGAAGGTATGCGCATGCCTGGCAAGTTTCAGTTTCTTTAGAAACTCCCGATATGATTTTTACCCCATGTTCTTATGACCTTGACGAAGGCCAACAAATCATAAGTCACATGTCAAGTTCTTCCCGTCATTATCTTGTTAATTCGATCCCACCCGTACATACCCTTGACGAAGGCCAATAAGGTAATACGACTGTCCCAAACTAACTCATCTATCTATGCAATAAATGAATACCTCAGTAGCAATCAAACACTATGCCTTGACGAAGGCCAACAAACATAGCTTGAATACTACTGACCATCCATAAGAAATGACGGAGGGCTACAGCTGGTTTTTGGCGAAAAACCTTTAACGTAATGAACTTGATCTCGTTGAAGGAACCTGATAGCTTTTTATAAAAATATAGTGGCGAAAACCTTTGCTAAAGAGGTCACACCCGGTTAAGGGATCTAGGCTCTTTCCTCGTGGAATGAGGTGCAGGATATTCCAACTGAATACCGTGATGCAAAGCAACATGTAATTGGCTATAGTGAAGTTATTACCCTGACGCAAACTTCTGCTTAAGGGGTCACTCCCGGTGAAGGGATCTCGGCCCTTGCCTCGTCGAATGAGGTGCAGGATATTCCAACCGAATACCTCTATGTAAAATAAAAGAAAACGTCTTTGTAATAACACTTTTTAAAACTGTTCCAACAACGTCCAAACAGGTTTGTTTTCTTTTGCATTGATCAGAATCAACGCAGTCCCATCAATTAATCACACCAGAAAAGAACGAAAAATAAAATATACGTATATGCCATCCGCATTCGTCGCTGGGTCCTGTCATTACCCGTTAGGTTACTTAACTAATGACAGAGCGGGGACTGGACTAGCGCGGGTGCAAAACATAAACAACATCTACTAGTATATATACCAATATACAATAATTGTTCCAGGCGTGATAATATGCAACATTACAGAAAAGTAATAAGCATTACAGAATAATATAGATAATCTGGGATCCCCGGGTTTCACAGAGCCGCTGCTGAAACCCGACGTTCCCCTGGTCGTATGGATAGCCTGTGCAATGAAACCTAGACCCCTACGGGTGCAATAAGTTACCCGCCAAAACCTGAAGCGAGGCAGCCCCCTACAGCATAGTGAATAGACCACCCTGCACTTCACGGAATCCGGTAACTTGAGTACCCCTCCTTGGGTCAACCTATACCCCCTACGAGTGCGGCGAATAGTCTGCCAATTCTAGAGTGAGGCCCCTTTGCATCTCAAAGCCATGAGATGCGGACCCGTTGCCCTCCAGAAACCGGCTATCTGTGCACCCCGTCGTGGGGTAAACCTAGTACAGAAATGAAAAATATGTACAACGGGTACATCGACCTCAGCCTGTGTAAGTTCACGGCGGCGCCCCGGCCGTCGATCCGACGCCGGAAACGCGGAAACGAAAAACTTTGCGAAACTTGCAAACCGGCACCACCGCGCACTATTAACCCGGATCGGGCCATTAACCTAGCTACTAGCAAACAAAAGACGGGTAGAGAGTTATACCAAGCGATCCGTGTCCTTCAGTCTTCGTCTCCACTCTGATCTCCCGCGGAATCTCTGTCCGTCACCTCCTCGTCGGAAAGAGCACCATGTAGCCGGGTTCGTTTACGGGCTCCCACCTCTGGACCGAGGCAACTCGGGCGCGAAGTTGGCTAGCCGACGCGTCCAAGGGTACTGTAGGTTTAGTGTAGAAAAGTTTGTCTCTTTGGGGTTGTAGTTGCCATGGAGGATGGAGGTGGAGAATCAAAAGGAGCAATGAGAAAATGGAGCTTGGGAGCTTTGATACAAAAATCAGATGAACACTTTTCTCCACATCAAAAATGAACTCCCCTCTCTTCTTTCCTAATGAGGCCGGCCCCTATAGCCTAGGTGGAGGAAAAAAAAGAATCTTTTGCAAGTGGAGAATGTGAATGAATAAACAATAGAAGAAAAGCCATGATGATAAGAAAATGGTCACACCATTTTAAAGTCACATCCATTCACCAACCATCATAATAAATGCAATGGAATGGACTAGAAAAGAATCTCATGATGATAAGAAACCACAATCACAATAAACCACCTTCCAGAAATGTTATTTGCACACTTGCAAATAACCCCCTCCATCGAAAAGTCCGGCCGGGAAGGAACAAAGGAAAAACCGGCCGGAACGGAATGCAAACTGGCAACTTCAGAAAACGTAATCCCGTAATAAATTACAGGAAAACCCCGCTACTGCATATACATGCCCGCATTTATATTCCTACTGAACACAAATGCAAAGAGACAAAATCTACACTGTCTAATACTAGGATCCGGCTTAAACCAAAGCCCGCTAGTAAAATCCGTCCGATCACAATCCGTGCAATACCGCACGTATCTGATCGAACCCTGCCATATCTTCATACGGCCTCTACAGCGTTTCGCCCGAAATTTGAGTAACTGTGTGTGGGGGACTCTAAAGACTCGTCAATACTATAGCTGTGGATTTAACCACTAGCACGTCAGAGGTATCAGCCATACGTGACGGGCCACCAGCTATTGACCAAAAGGGAAGTCGATGAGCGAACTCATCCTGACACCCTACTGAGCCTGTCAGTGACAATATCCGTACAGTCCAGTTCTTTCGTCTATGAGCATCGCATGGCGGGCCTAGGGGGTTGGTAAAAGTCAGACCCCCAAAAGCGGTACAAGTCGTGTCGGAGTGTAGCCCAGAACACCCTGAGATACTACTGGAATACCTACCAGTAAATCTCCTGCCTCGGCCGAGGGCTTTGTGTAATGGCTCTCCTAGACACAGCGCGACCTCACCCCCAATACCGAGAGAGACGAACCCCTGCAGATCCGCTCACTTGCCTCCATGTGGCTCGGGATTGTACCCAACTAAAACCTGTTTGCACGTCTCCTTTGAGCGTGGTAGGGTAGTAATCAAAGCACAGTGGGAACTCACACGAGACAAATGACTATCTCAGGTCGATGAACTAACCTATACACATGTCACCAGGGAACTGCTATCTGACGTCTGGTATAATCCCAACTAGCAGGCTCCCGGCGAGTCCTGTCCGGTGTACTCATAACCCAATGAGCACATGTATACATCTTAGGTGAACCAACTGACGCCAGTGGCTTATGAGACCGGCCACCGCCCCTCATCGGGGTCTCGACTGTATACACTAGTCTACTCTGGAGAATCAATGCCCTGTATCGAAACTCCCACGACTAGGGACCTTTTAAGGATGTGCTTATAGACTCCAGCTCCCACGTATATGATCGCCCTCATACTGCTGGTAGTCAAGCAAGAATCCTACGGGCTCTATCAACGTGTAATAGCGACCTGTAAAGTCACCTAAAGCAGTACACGATGATAAAGATAAACCAGATAGCATACTATCATCTCGAGTAAGACTGTCCTACCGGTATAGGTCCTCCCTCAATCATTGCAATCACGTGCCTGTGATCCAATAATTGACTCTAAGGGCACTAACTCCAACAATCTCCCACTTGCACTCAAGGCTAATTATTGCGATGTCGCATACTCACAGCCCGTGTGATACCGAACACCCAACTCCTCTACTAATCAGCCTCACAAAGCTCGTTTGCGAAACTATTGCGTTCGAGGAATAGCCTCAGTGAGTGGATCCGCTCTGATGTTTCTTTCTATGTCTCTCTATATCTCAAGTTCGCGGAGAAAGCCATCTCCCGAAATGAGCAATACCTGTCTTAGAATGTCTGGATGTCTGATGGGACCTAGTTCATAAATGAACTCCAAATCCAAACTTCGTAGACTGTATCGTCAACTGAACTTAATCAGTATCCTGTGCCATGCCTCCCTCAGTATCCGCCTGGACCACCTGTCCAAAATACCGCCCCTCCTCAGAGGGAAAACTATAACTTTGACAGACACTCTGCCATCCATGTCACTTTGGAAGCCTGGAATGATAACCGTCTCCTGAATGAGGCTGATGTTATCATATCCCTAGAACATCCACTTATGTTCTAAAGCTGCTTCCCAATGTTTCTCCAGGATTGGATTAATATCAACTTATTGTATCTAATGCAAGAACAACATCTGGTGTGGTACTTGACAACTCATGATTAACTCAATTGCCTTAGCAAGTGATCTGCCAATCATACACATCCCTCTCTACTTTAGTCTATAAGACACCTTTAGAGAGGGTGACTCCATCACCTGCAGGTACACTACCGTGCCAGGAGTCGTCCATTCTAAATACTCATAGAATGCTGTCTAAGTACCCAGATTGGGAAACCACCCAAATCTAGATCTAAAACCATAGATCTAGTAACCAGAATGTCTGATATAATATCCAAGTCCTTTGTGGAGAATCCACTGTGTGACAACCAAAGTTTAACCGATCGTAGTATAGGAACTTCACTTCCTACTTTGTGTATGTCATCCAAACACCAGGACATCACACCCTACTACTTTCTTAACAGATCCATCCCCTATTCTGATGAAGTCAAACCTATGACTGTCACATCAGAAATAGATAATCTATCTCCGCTATATCTGCTTTAGTCTATAAATAGACATAAGCCACTTGTCCACCAATGCTTCCGCTGCTCCCACTGACCATGAAAACCTTCTGGAAGAGTTATATAGACGTACACTTCTAAAGCTAGTTTAGAACGACGCTATACTCATCCTCCTGCCGGGTCTCACAGCCTGGAACAACAGCAATGGCAAGTCTGGGTAAACAAGAACCTCCCCGTTACCGTCCTTGAGGCTACCGTAGTACCTCTCGGGTGCCTGAGGTTACCCACCGTATCTGCAGAGTGGCCAATGGAATGTCAAACCAGATTGAATCTTTAGGTTCCTATCAAATATTCAGTAATCGTTTGCGGTCTACCATACTCCCACTACTGTTTTCTGGAAAAAACCATTTCTTTTAAAATTGTGGCGAGTCAAGATCAATATCACTATTGATCTTCCATATGGTAGAAAGTAAACCCTCGTCATAGCCTGGGTCAACCCACAAACAGCCATTACAGAAACATGCCTTGAGTTATCCAGAGTCTGGTTTTAAGCATAAGCCAGACAACTCCCCGTACCTTAACAATGTCAAGATATGAACTGTTCTATATCCAATATAGAAACAGAGGCACTTATTTAATTGAACCAGATTCAAATCATGCAGCTGTCTCTAGTGCATGTCAACTAAATGGAAGGAGGCCGATCAGCGTTACTCAACTTAGGAATGCTTTCAATTATGAGTAACCTGAAAGAGAAGCAAGTTCTCTTAATCATTACTATCAACTGAATACCACACACAAGTATTTACATCTTCGATCATCTTGAAGAATCCCGATACTTGCAACACCTGGTTCTTTACTTTATTCATATACCTATAACTTCTCAAAACTCAGAACATGCATTTCTATGAAACACATGTCTAAGAACTAGAGAAGTCACAAGTAAACAGAATATAGTACGAGTACCAACCCCTGTGTCCTAATGGACATTGGACAATATACAATACTCTGTATAAGTCCCATGAGTCTAATAACTCATTCCCTGTGTGTTGTAGGTTGAAAACTGTACTTATGGTTAAGAAGAATTACACCGCTGTTCAATGCTCCTTACCTAAACATCCACTGATATAGGTAAATGTCATAGACATAATTTCAAAAAAGTATATCTCACTCTATAAAAATAGACGTACAGATATATCAATTTGAAATTGGTGCATAACAACGGATATTCAAAACCAAATATTTGCCGTCCGGCAAACAACCCAGGCGATTTCCTCAAATATCACCAGTTACAACGAATCCCGATATAATGAGGATGATCACCTAATTCCCAATAACTTACTCCCACCCATCATCTGTAAAACCATACAGATGTGAGAATCAAACCTGGTAAATACATACCCTGGAGCAAGTGTCTAATTGGGAAATCAGTTTTCTTTTAACAGTACACAGTGAAACTGAAACATTAAAATGTTTCGATGGGGTATCCGGGTATTCTTAGTAATGCCTCTTCCATTATCCAGATTCACAACTGTAACCGTATATTTCTTTGCCATCTCACCAAATCCCTTTATATGTCTTTAGTCATTATCTTCTGCACACCCCTTTAGGCCAAATGGTTTTCTTCCTTCCCTACCGTTCGGCACCAGCCTATAGTTTGGAAGAAGACTATCCAATAAGCATAATGGGTGTACTGTCCTAATCCTAGGAACACTCGTAATGCGAGAGAAGGTGAGGATAAAAGACAACCGAATAAACCTTATTCCTATTTCTCTTGAACCAGAATCCATCCCCGAACTGGAACAACTTCCTTTCGAGTCCGTATATAACCATACGATGGAATATCCAATAAATTGTGGATCTTTATAGTGATACGGAGTATCCTGGAGAAATACAAAGGTGAAGTGGGAGTGGTAACGAAATACTTGGTTTGGTCGTGAATATCAGTCGCAATTTACTTTGCCCTCCTTCTAATCCCTTTCTTTGTCTTAACTTAATACCTTCTGTACACCGTTTAGGCTAATTGGTTTTCTTCATTCCCTACCGGTCGGCACCTGCCTATGGTTTGGAAGAAGACTATCCAATTTGCATAAGAGGTGTACTGTCTTAATCCAAGGAACACTCGTAATCTGAGAGAAGGTAAAAGGAAAAGACAACTGAATAGTCCTATTCGTTTTCTCCAGAACCGGAAACCATCCTCGAATAAATTCCTTCGAGTTCGTATATAACCATACGATAGTTTTGTCCAATGGAAGTGGACGTTCGTAGTAATACGGGGCGTCCTGGAGAAAAGGGTAAAAGTAGGAGTGGCGATGAGGTCTGCAACTCTGACAATCCAAAAGCCAGTGTTTAAGAAGTTTCGGTTAATCTTGGTCACTGAGTCATAGTCTAGGGTTGGGTCAATGGTCGCTTCCAAAGAGAGAGAGAAAAGAAACACTCAGTGTTCACTCTAGCCTAGATCAGAATGGTTATCACTTTATCTAATCTGGAAACCTCCCACTGTAACGTCAAATTCTTCCCTAAACCTGAAAGAAGAATTAGTCGGGATCACCCGAGGAGTAAACCAACTCATCAGTGGGAATCGGGATCCAACTATCATCGCATGATAACGTGACGGAATCAGCTCACGTTATCACACTCCAGAAGGTATGCGCATATCTGGCAAGTTTCAGTTTCTTTAGAAACTCCCGATGTGATTTTTTGCCCCATGCTCTTATGACCTTGACTTTGGCCAACAAATCATAAGTTACATGTTAAGTTCTACCCGTCATTCTCCAGGTTATTTTGAACCCACCCGTACAAGCCCTTGACTTTGGCCAACAAGGCTATACGACTGTCCCAAACCAACGCATCTATCTATACAGCATATGAATAACCAACAGCTACCAAACACCGTGCCTTGACTTTGGCCAACAAACACAGCTTGAATACTATTGACTATCCATATGGAACGACGGAGGGCTACGAATGGTTTCTGGCGAAAACCTTTAACGAAATGAACTTGATATCGTTGAAGGAACGGATAGCTTTTAAAAAATATAGTGACGAAAACCTTTGCTAAAGAGGTCACTCCCGGTGAAGGGATCTCGGCTCTTTCCCCGTAGGATGAGGTGTAGGATATTCCAACTGAATACCACGATGCAAAGCAAAAGTAATCGGCTATAGTGAAGTTATTGCCCTAACGCAAACTTCTATCCAAGGGGTCACTCCCGGTGAAGGGATCTCGGCCCTTGCCTCGTCGACTGAGGAGCAGGATATTCCAACTGAATACCACTGTGCAAAACCAAAGAGAACGCCCTTGCAATAACAGCTTTTTGAAAAATGTTCCAACAACATCAGAATAGGTTTGTTTATCTTGCATTGATCTGAATCAACGCAGTCCCATTAATTGATCACACCAATAAAGAACGAAAATAATGACGTACGTATATGCCATCCGCATTCGCCACTGGGTCCCGTCATCACCCGTTAGGTTAGCTAACTAACGACAGAGCGGGGACTGAACTAGCGCGGATGTAAAACATATACAACATCTACTAGTATATATATCAATATATAATATTTGCTCAAGGCGTGATAAAAAAAATTTAACATCACAGAAATGTAACCAGCATCACAGAACAATACAGATATCTGGGATCCCCGGGTTTCATAGAGCCGCTACTGAAACCCGACGTTCCCCTGGTCGTGTGGATAGCCTGTGCAATGAAATCCTAGACCCCTACGGGCGCGGCAAGTTACCCGCCAAAACCTGAAGCGAGACAGCCCCCTTCAGCAACGTGAATGGACCACCCAGCACTTCACGAAATCCGGTAACTTGGGCACCCCTCCTGGGTCAACCTATACCCCCTACGAGTGCGGCGAATAGCCCGCTAATTCTAGATTGAAGCCCCCTCCGTCTCAACGCCATGAGATGCGGTCCCGTTGCCCTCTAGAACCCGGCTATTCGTGCACCCCTCCGCGGGGTAATCCTAGTACAGAAAGTATAAATATACATACAACGGGTACATTGACCTTGACCCGGTCGTGCCCCAAAAGAATAATACAAACAGGCAGTGACGACAGTCCACATGTCGGACGCTCGCCCCGCAATATCAAATGTACATATAAAATAAAACTGTACTACCACTGCAACCAGGCTATCCCCCACGACCAATCCGCAACATCACAGCACAACACAGAACATCAACGTGAATGTCACGTTTGCAAATCAGTCTAAAAGGGCTATAGCAGTTAGACAGGATTTACCGATCGAATGACATTCACGGTCGCAGATATAATGTAAATATTGTGAACTAACATGTTTAAAATATCCGATCGAACAAATTCACCGAAGTGGGCCCCAAGCACTACTGTAGCACTCACAGAAAATCTGGGCCCAAAAATAATATTCCAAAAAACCCATTTCACAGACTAGGACCCACTGGAAAAAAAATGGTGCAACAAGGGGTCATTATGGCCGCGGAACCGCGGCAAATGCTTGTGTTTGGCCGCGGTTTCGCGGTGGAAAAGTCGAATCATGCCACCAAATTTTTCCAGAAGTCTTAGAACACCCTGCACATATTTCTGCAACACCCTGAAAAATTTTTGGAGCTTAAAAAAATTTTGACAGAAATCTGATGCAAGAAAAATACGGTTTTTGGGAATTTTGTTCGATCGAGTTCTAAACATAATAGAGCAAGCTAGACTAGGTTAATGGCGTAGCTCTGATACCAATATAAGTTCAGGGCGGCGTCCCGGCCGTCGATCCGACGCCGGAAACGCGGAAACGAAAAACTTTGCGAAACTTGCATACCGGCACCACCGCGCACTATTAACCCGGATCGGGCCATTAACCTAACTACTAGCAAACAAAAGACGGGTAGAGAGTTATACCAAGCGATCCGTGTCCTTCGGTCTTCGTCTCCACTCCGATCTCCCACGGAATCTCCGTCCGTCACCTCCTCGTCGGAAAGAGCACCACGTAGCCGGGTTCGTTTACGGGCTCCCACCTCTGGACCGAAGCAACTTGGGCACGAAGTTGGCTAGCCAACGCGTCCAAGGGTACTGTAGGTTTAGTGTAGAAAAGTTTGTCTCTTTGGGGTTGTAGTTGCCATGGAGGATGGAGGTGGAGAATCAAAAGGAGCAATGAGAAAATGGAGCTTGGGAGCTTTGATACAAAAATCAGATGAACACTTTTCTCTACATCAAAAATGAACTCCCCTCTCTTCTTTCCTAATGAGGCCGGCCCCTATAGCCAAGGTGGAGGAAAAAAAAAGAATCTTTTGCAAGTGGAGAATGTGAATGAATAAAAAATAGAAGAAAAGCCATGATGATAAGAAAATGGTCACACCATTTCAAACTCACATCCATTCACCAACCATCATAATAAATGCAATGGAATGGACTAGAAAGAATCTCATGATGATAAGAAACCACAATCACAATAAACCCTCTCGCACAAATGTTATTTGCACGCTTGCAAATAACCCCCTCCATCGAAAAGTCCGACCGGGAAGGAACAAAGGAAAAACCGGCCGGAACGGAATGCAAACTGGCAACTTCTGAAAACGTGATCCCGTAATAAATTACAGGAAAACCCCGCTACAGCATATACATGCCCGCATTTGTATTCCCACTGAACACAAATGCAAAGAGACAAAATCTACACTATCTAATACTAGGATCCGGCTTAAACCAAAGCCCGCTAATAAAATCCGTCCGATCACGATCCGTGCAATACCGCACGTATCTGATCGAACCCTGCCATATCTCCATACGGCCTCTACAGCGTTTCGCCCGAAACTTGAGTAACTGTGTGTGGGGGACTCTAAAGAATCGTCAATAATATGGCTGTGGATTTAACCACTAGCACGTCAGAGGTATCAGCCATACGTGACGGGCCACCAGCTATTGACCAAAAGGGACGTCGATGAGCGAACTCATCCTGACACCCTACTGAGCCTGTCAGTGACAATATCCGTACAGTCCGGTCCGTTCGTCTATGAGCATCGCATGGCGGGCCTAGGGGGTTAGTAAAAGTCAGACCCCCAAAAGCGGTACAAGTCGTGTCGGAGTGTAGCCCAGAACACCCTGAGATACTACTGGAATACCTACCAGTAAATCTCCTGCCTCGGCCGAGGGCTTTGTGTAATGGCTCTCCTAGACACAGCGCGACCTCACCCCCAATACCGGGAGAGACGAACCCCTGCAGATAGCATACTATCATCTCGAGTAAGACTGTCTTACCGGGATAGGTCCTTCCTCAATCATTGCGATCACGTGCCTGTGATCCAATAATTGACTCTGAAGACACTAACTCCAACAGCCCGGTCGTGCCCCAAAAGAATATTATACAAACAGGCAGTGACGGCAGTCCACATGTTGGACGCTCGCCCTGCAATATCAAATGTACAAATAAATCCAAACTGCACTACCATTGCGCATTGGTATCCACCACGATAAATTCGCAATATCACAGCACAACACAGAACATCAACGCGAATGTTACGTTCGCAAATCCGTCTAAAATGACTATAGCAATTAGACGTAATTTACTGCTCGAATGACATTCACGGTCGGAGATATAATGCAATTTACCGCTTTGATACCATGTAAGTCTACGGTAGCGCCCCGGCCGTTAATCTGACGCCAAATGCAGAAAAAAAACTTTTATAACTGGCGCTATCGCATACTATAACCCGGATCTTGCCATTAACGCTAAACTAACAAACTACAAAGTGGGTAGAAAGGCTATACCTAACGATCCGAGTCCTTCGGTCTTTAACCATCATCCCACGCTACGTTGCGGCTGCTCCGATCGCCTGGCTCCTCGTCGAGGCGGCACCACATCTACGGATCTTTAAACGGGCTCCCGCCTCTGAACCGAGGCAACTCGGACATGAAGTTTGCTAGCCGACATGTCTAAGATTGATGTAGAGAATGAGTAGAACACATTGTCTCACTTCATCCAAAGCCATGGATGAACGGTTAATGAAGTTGCCTTTTTAATCAAGAAATGATAAAAGAACATATGAAATTTCCATGAAGCAAATTCCATAATCTTTTTTCCAACAACCATATATCTTTTTCAAGAGGGGCCGGCCACTATATGAAGAGGGGGGGTGAGTGTAGGAGAAAGGAGGGGTGACCATAATGGAAAAGATCTTAATCAAGAACAAAACACATTAATGGAAAAGGGTGACTCACAAATACACCTCATCAAAACCATTAATACAAACTAATGAGTCATGAACCTAGTCACCTCTTCTAGAAGCTTCCACTCATGACTCACCCTCATGACTCACCCTCAAGAAAAGATAAATACGCATTAAACCGAATGTTTAAGACGGGTGATAGAAAACTGGCAACTTCGAAAAGCGATCCCGAAACGAATTTCAGGATAACCCCGTAACTGTATAAACATACCCGCATTTGTAATACGACTGAATACAAATGAAACTGAGACAAAGATATTATATCTACAAAGTATAATACATGGATCCGGCTTAAACCAAAGCCCACCAGTATTATCTGCCCGAAATATGACACGTGCGTAAATGCACGTGCATTTTCCGAAACCTGGCATAAAACCATACGGCGTCTACAACGTTTCGCCCGAACTTGGGAAATAATCTGTGGGGGACTCTAATGACTCGTCAGTACCCTGGCAGTGGGTTTAACCACAAGCACGTCAGCGGCACTAGTGTAGGGTTCCTAGGCACACTCAAGAGGTTCCACAAGGCATCAACCATGCCAAATTCTAAAATTTAGGTGCCGAGAAGCTTTAATATAGATCGTTAACTAGAAATTAGGCGAAACATCAAGCTACTAAACTGCTTTAGTGCTAAGTGAAAGGGGATACAACCTTTGTAGATCCGGTCCTCCACTTCTTTAGCTCCGTGATGACGTCCCTTCGCTCCGATTACCGGGATCCCGGACTCTAGCGATGGTTTCGTCGGAGAAATGAGCGGGCTAGGTCGTTGACTTCGATGCCGAAGATGATCTACGTCGAGGCGACTCTAACTCGAGCTCCATCTTCACTAAGTCATGAAACTTGTGAAGAAAACACCCTATACTACATGGCAAGTGGTAGAGGATGAAGAAATAGGAAGTGGGTTCACTTTGGATTTGGATTTCTCACTTGGATTCATCACTTGAATCTTTTTTAGAAAACTTTTCTTTTCTTCACTTGAAGAAGAAGATGAAGAAGAAGAAAAATGAAAAATTATTTAAAATAAAAATTCAAGTGAATACTTATCATGTTGCAACCATGGGTGAAGTTTACTCATGTAGAGAATAAACTAGGGTTTAGGAACATGGTTAGGTTAAGCAAAAGAAACAAAATGGTTGAACTTTTCAAAGCTTCATGAAGCTTCAAAGAAAATCCAAAGTTAGCCACCATTTTATTTCTTGCTAAAATGAATAAATAAATAAATGAATAAATAAAGATAACAAAACCCTAACCATTAACCTAAACATGGTTTAAATCAAACATACACCCAATTTTGCATGTATCATCAAACATGATACAAACTAGTGCACAAACATATATCATATATACAATGTGCACATTCAAGTGAGATAATCAATCTTAAGTGAACCAATACTAGTCAATGTAAAGTAATATATCAAATATATAATTATACATTAAATCATTAAATCAACACTTGATTTAACGATCCGGTCATATCGCATATGACTGACTAATATCCAATGTATCGACTTATCGAATCAATCCTCGATTCGATAACTAGGTTATATCACATATAACCAATCGATACATTCATCGCGAGAATAGAATACGGTATCACATACACGTATTATTCTCGGTCCCGCACATATCTCATATGCGCTCCTATTTCGTTTCGCTTGAGCCAGGAAACCTCTGTGTAGGACTCTAAAGACTCGTCAATACGCCAGCAGCAGGTGATGATCATATCAAACACCCATAAGCCGCAAGCGGTCTGCTAAACATAACGGCCACCCGGGTATTGAGCGATCAGAAGATCAACGAGCAAGCCCGCTCACACTCCTACGATTCCAACCAGTAACACTTACCGTACAGTCCGGTCTCGTCGTCTGATATGTCGCATATCTCGCCTAGGGGTGGTAAACGTCAGACCCCAGTAGCTTGATAAGTAGTGTCGATATGTGGTCTATAACAGTTCGAAAAACTACTGGTAACACTTACCAGTAAATCTCAGCAACCCTGGCCAAGGATTTCCGGTTATAGCCAATCGAACACAACGCAACATCAACTCCCTATACCAGGAGAGACGAATCCCTTCCTATCGCTCATTGCCTCCATGTGATTCGGGACTGTACCCAAAAACCACTGTTTTGCACGCCCTCTTGGACGTGGTAAGGTGGAAATCAAAGCACAGTGGGAATCACACAAGACTCTATGACGATCTCGGGTCTACAGACTAACCTGTACCAGTGTCACCAGAGAACTGCCATCGGACGTAAGGTATAATACCATCTGGTAGTTCTCGGCGAGTCCGTCCAGTGTACCCAGTCTCCACTGAGCACCCGTATATCATCTCTGATCTTAAACACCAATGGATATGGGATCATCCATCGCTAATCTGTATGGGTCGAGAAGGTATACGCTAGTCTACTCTGGTATATCGATGCCCCGTCTCGATACACCCACGACTAGGGACCTTGAAGGATGTACTTATGGACTACCATGTCCCTACTAGTATGATCCGCATCATAGTCCAGGTAGTCAAGTACACATCCTAAGGGCTTTACCAACATGTAGCAGAGAGACAATCAGTGTACACGTTAAGATAAAGAGCAACCAGATAGCATACTATCATGTCGAGCAAGAAAGTCCTCTCTATATATGTCCAAGCATCCACTACAATATACATCCTATGTATAGTAATGGCCTCTAGGGCATACATATAACTAACAATCTCCCACTTGCACTAGGGCCATCTGATAGCAGTGGTTGTAGTATCTCATACTCAACCATCCTGTAATAGTCTCTCTCTGGGAAAAAGGCCTTTGTGAGTGGATCCGCCGTGTTGTCCTCTGAGTCTACTCTCCTAACCTCGATCTCCTTGGAGATCAACCATCTCCATGATCAGGTGATACTGCCTTAGAATATGTCTTGATCACTGATGGGATAGACGTTCCTTGGCATAAGCCACAACTCCATTGTGTTAGTTATATGTATGCCCTAGAGGCCATTACTGTACATAGGATGTATATTGTAGTGGATGCTGGGACATATATAGGGAGGACTTTCTTGCTCGACATGATAGTATGCTATCTGGTTGAACTTTACCTTAACGTGTATACTGATTGTCTCTTTGTTACATGTTGGTAAAGCCCTTAGGATGTGTGCTTGACTACGTGGACTATGATGCGGATCATACTAGTGGGGACATGGTAGTCCATAAGTACATCCTTCAAAGTCCTTAGTCGAGGGTGTATCGAGACGGGGCATCGATATACCAGAGTAGACTAGCGTGTACCTTCTCGACCCATTCAGATGGGCGATGGATGATCCCATATCCATTGGTGTTTGACATCAGAGATGATATACGGGTGCTCAGTGGAGACTGGGTACACTGGACGGACTCGCCGAGAACTCCCAGATGGTATTATACCTCACGTCAGATGGCAGTTCTCTGGTGACACTGGTACAGAGTAGTCTGTTGACCCGAGATCGTCATAGAGTCTTGTGTGGTTCCCACTGTGCTTTGATTTCCATCTTACCACATCCAAGAGGGCGTGCAAAATGGTGGTTTTTGGGTACAGTCCCGAGTCACATGGAGGCAATGAGCGATAGGAGGGGATTCGTCTCTCCCGGTATAGGGGGTTGATGTTGCGCTGTGTTCGATTGGCTATAACAGGAAATCCCTGGCCAGGGTTGCTGAGATTTACTGGTAAGTGTTACCAGTAGTATCTCGAAATGTTATAGACCTCATATCGACACGACTTATCAAGCTATTGGGGTCTGACGTTTACCACCCCTAGGCGAGATATGCGACATATCAGACGATCAGACCGGACTGTACGGTAGTGTTACTGGTTGGATTCACTGGAGTGTGAGCGGGCTTGCTCGTCGATCTTCAGATCGCTCAATACCCGGGTGGCTGTTACGTTTAGCAGACCGCTTGCGGCTTGTGGGTGCTTGATATGATCATCATCTGCTGCCGGCGTATTGACGAGTCTTTAGAGTCCTACACAGAGGTTTCCTGGCTCAAGCGAAACGAAATAGGAGTGCATATGAGATACGTGAGGGACCGAGAATAATGCGTGTATGTGATGCCGTATTCTATTCTCGTGATGAATGTGTCGAATGGTTGTATGCGATATAACCTAGTTATCGAATCGAGGATTGATTCGATAAGCCGATACATTGGATACTAGTCGGTTATATGCGATATGACCGGATCGTTAAATCAAGTGTTGATTTAATGATTTAATGTATAATTATGTATTTGATATATTACTTTGCATTAACTAGTATTGGTTCACTTTATATGGATTTTCTCACTTGGATTGTGCACATTGGATATGTGATATACATTTGTACATTTGATTGTATCATGTTTGATGATACATGATTGTGTAAAGAGTTAAATCTTAGTTAAGTAAATGGTTAGGGTTTTTACATATTTATTCTTTCATTTATCTTTTAATTTGGATTAAAAGAAATGAGGAAAGAAAAACAAAAGGGTTGCTTTCAACATGAAGCTTGTTGAAGCTTCATGAAGGTTTGACCAAAGTAACTCTTTTGTCTTCATCTCCTAAACCCTAACCATTCATTTAACCTAAGTTAATTCTCTACACTTTACCATGGTTAATTTTATGATAAGAATTCATTTTCTTTTCTTTTTTAAAAGACTTATGATAACTTATCATCTTCTTCCTCTTCTTCTTCTTCATGAAGAAACCTTACTTCATCAATGGTGGATTGATGAAACAAGTGAGAAATCCAATTCTAAAGTCTACCCACTTCCTATTTCTTCATCCTCTACCTCTTGCCAAGTAGTAGAGTGTGTTTCCTTCACAAGTTTTCATGACTTGGTGAAGGTGGAGCTTGATTTAGCGATGCCTCGACGTAGATCATCTTCGGCATGGACATCGACGACCTAGCTCGCCATTTCTCCGACGAAGCCGACGCTAGAGCCAGGGAATTCATTTGAACAGCGAGGGGACTTTGTTGCGGAGCTTTGGAGGTGGAGCAACGGATCTACAAAGGTTGTATTTCCGTTTAAACTTTAGTTAAGTTGTTAACTAGTTTCTTTTCGCCTAAACATCTAGCCGACGATCCGTAGTTTAGGGTTTCTCGGCACCGTAATTTTTGAAATTGGCATGGTTGATGCCTTGTGAGACCTCTTGAGAGTGCCTAGGAACCCTACAGTGGTATCAAAGCCTAGCTAGAGCCTTAGGCGAAATCTAGACGGAATTTGAAGTCCGAACGAACCGAAAACCCAAGGTTTCCATGCTCTCTGTCCTTTTTTCAAAAACGTGGATTTTTCTAGATTAAAAATTGCTAAAAAATTCAGCAGGGAATTTTAAGAATTACGGTGCAAAATTTGACTTGTGAACAGTAAAAACCGCGACGGAACCGCGGCAAGTTGATGACGTCATCCTTCCCTATTTGCACAGTAACTCCTATTTTATTATGCTGGATTTTCTGGGAATTTTTAATATTTATTCAAGAGTTGAATTTTCTGGGATTGTTTTGGGGATTCGGTGTTTCGATCGGAGTATCAAATTTTGTCTATGTGGTTTTCCGGATAATTTTTAGAATATGTTAAAAAGTTCGACCGGATATAAATACCCAATTTTTCCCCTGTCGGGAAATTTCCAAGTGTTGGATTTTTCCGTAGTTTAACGACGTTCTAAGTAGTGCAAGTAACTCGACGGACCCTCTAGAAGACAACAAACCTTAACTCGATTATGTGACCGTCTTGAACTGCCCTTTGAACCTTCGGGTTTGGGGCAGTACGGCGTGCCACATGTGAGGCGTTGGCTTGACCCTTCTACGGCTGGACCGTTGGTACTGAGGCACGAACTGAATATTGTTAGACTTGTTTCATGTGTTGATCTGTACCGGGAAAACTTGGGTGTTCGATTGTTCGATCGGAAAGTTTGACATTTTCTATTTATCCGGAATGGGATACAATAATTGGAATTCACAAATAGTTATGAGATAACTGAATGAATGTTATAAACATAGCAGTTTAGTCTCACTTGATCGGTTGCCACGGAATTTTGATGTGATCAAAAGTCCGTCGCAATCACGTAGCGTACGCGGATACTCGCCGGTAAACTTAATTGACAGCCTCACTCCATAGCCCCGACCAAGTGACTGTAGGAGAACCCCGTCGCCGAAAGCATCCGTCCGGGTGCTCGCGGTAGCGGTGTTCCGCCTTGGTGCACTTCGTCGACGGTATCGGGGATATCGGGAATCTTGTTGAATTGCCCGACTTAATATTGAAAAGAGTTTTCGATTTTGAGACTAAAATGCGGGGTTTATAATTGTTAGGCATGCGATGTCTAAGTAATTCATTTGGTCAGGCATGCGATGTCTGAGGAGGTTGCGGATTCCAACTGTTGTAGTTTTACACTTTCTTTTCTATGACCGTAAGTGTAATATGTGATATCGCCGGTTTCGTTGCTATATGTCAACGACAATTGGGATGCGCATATTTACTTACGTTGATGACATGTGATGTTATGTGTTGCTGGATATGTTATATTGGATCGTCGTGTTTGAATAGCCGGGGGTTTTTTTTATGTGAGATGAGCGTTTTTCATTTTCATTCATGTAAAAACTTGTATGTAATATTCTTTTATTGGGGCACTTCCAGGTTGCGGAAGTTGTCACCGTTTGTATATTATTTACTTTTCCGCACTAGGATAGACCCAAGGAGGAGGGCACAAGTAACCGGGTTCTGGAGTCCAGTGGGAGACCAACTCGAGGAGTCGAGTCCGGGTCTCCTAACTCAAGAATTGGTAGGGTTGCTTGCCGCTCTCGTAGGGGTCTAGGGGTGTGGGTTTGGCTATTCATCACGACCGTGGAATCCGTGTTTTATACTGGCTCGTATTGAAAACACGGACGTCCTAGTATATCCAATATTTCATATGATTCTTCTGCTGCGATATCTGTGATGTGATCATGTGATGTTGTGTGATAGATACTGTATATAGTATATATGATATATTATATAGGCGTTAGTTATGTTTTACATCCGCGCTAGCCCTGCCCCGCTCTGCCGTTAGTTACCTAACCTAACGGTGCACGAGGGGACATCTAGACGAATGCGGATGGCATAAGTGTACGTCGTATTTATCTGTGATGATTAGGTACTTAAATGATGGGACTTCATTAATGTGATTAATGAAATAAAAGAAACCTAAGATGTTGTAGAATCGAATTTCAAAATAAAACAGGTAGCTACAGTTCTTGCTTTGCACAGCGGTATATGTGATATATCCTGCACCTTATTCGATGAGGAAAGGACCGAGATCCCTTCACTGGGAGTGACTCCTTTAGCAATAACTGGCAGATGCTACACACTCGGTTTGTCTTTTGATTGCTTTTTAGAGTTTTTCTTTGCACAGTGATATATATGATATATCCCGCACCTCATTCGACGAGGAAAGGACCGACGATCCCTTCACCGGGAGTGACTCCTTTAGCAAAACTGGAAAAGCCTCAAAAGCACTCCATTTCAAAATTCATTCGATCCTACAACGATATCAAGTTCATTACGCAATAGGTTTTCAGAAAAACCTGTCGTAGCCCTCCGTCATTTCAGATAAGTAGTATATAGTATTCGTGCTGCATTTATTGGCTTTCGTCAAGGTGCAGTGTGCGGTAGCTATATGCTGCTTATCTGCTAGCATACGATGCGATTGGATTAGGGTAGTCGTGCGGCTTTGTTGGCTTTTGTCAAGGGTCGTGCGGGTGGGTTTAATTCGATCAAGAAATGTACGGGTTGAACTTGACTAGCGGGCTATGGTTTGTTGGCTTTCGTCAAGGTCATAGCACGTTAGGTGCAAAATATTATCGGGAATTTCAAGTGTTGAAATTTGCAATGAGATTGCATACCTTCTATGAGATAGTTGGATCCCGATATCCGCTGCGAGTAAGTGTTACTCCTGGGAGAGTTTTATACATTACAATTAGCCGATCAAGTAGGTGTCTAGAAAGGTGTCAACGAGGTTACGCCTCTGGGAAAACGAGGTTTACATTAATTAGGTTCGTGCGAAAGCACGGGGGACCTCCCTCAAAGTAACGACACTGGCCTGGCTGAAAGATTGGCGAACTTGTAGTGTGTAATTAATCCCGGCTAGTCTTTCCTTTTAGGGTTTGAAGGAAGATTTGATAAAAAGCAGTGGGAGCCATCCTGATTAGATAAAATAATAACCAATCTATTCTTGCAGAGCGCACGCTGAGTGTTTTCTTCTCTCTCTCTCCAGGGAGCGACCATATCACGCCTTAATCAAGATAATAATTCGGGTTGACCGAACCCGCTTGTTATACTGAGCTGGGGAACGTTGGTCCCGCTCCAACTTATAATTGTTATAAGACAGAGAAGGAAATTGGGGATTACCAGAATTCCCGTGCCGCCCAAACGAAGAGAGTGCATGCTGATGCATCAACTTCGGGTGTGTTCATTACAAAGAACTGTTTCTCAGTATCCTTTACGTCCTGGGTATGTGATACCAGATCAGGATCCCAGATATATGATCTGTTACATAGGGCTGCAGAAAGGTAGAGAACTGAGAACGGGTGATAAGTTTCATGAGGCAGAAAACGGGGCAAGTGTTGCAGCCAAGTCTGTTGGTCACTGTCACCCTGTATTCCAAATACATTGATTCTGAACGAATGTTATTAGATACCGAACCTGATATACAAAATCATATCTGTCTCTTTATTAGTAAAGAAACGATAAAATTTTGTATTGTTGGATAATATTTTGAACATTTCCTATATCAAAAGTTGATCGGTTCAGGCACGTTATCTAAAAGCATTGACGTTCTAAATCAAACTACGGTTCTTTAGTATAAAGAACACACACAAGAGGAAGAGTTCAGAAATGAACGAATCCTTCTTGCGGTATTGTAGACTAGGTCAAATCAATGCGACCCGACTGGCTGAGTTACATTTAGATGCATATTTAAATCATTTTGAATTTACATCTTGTGAAACTCGCCAGTCATGTCACAAAGATAAGATGACCACAGCTCTGTTTATTGGAAACAGAGAAAGAGTTAGTGAACTCTTGGGATGATACATGTTGATGTATGTAAGTCCCTTGTCTGCACATACCAAGACCGGTTCTTTTTTCTTCATTACATTCTCTGATAATCTTTCGAGATTCAGACCTATGTTCCTGTTGAAACACATGTCCGAACCTTTTAAGATATTCGCAGAATATAAGTTAGAAGTAGAGAACCAAAATACGGGTATAAGTATTATGTCCTTTGATGTGATCAAGGAGGAGAATACTTGAGCACGGAATTCCTGGACTTTTCTAAAGGAGAATGAGATTCTCTCTCAGCATTACTTCTCCGAATACACCATAGCACGATGGTATATCGGGGCGGAGCAATAACACCCTATATAAGGTGTGCTCTATGATGAGTACTACTGAGTTACCTATTTCCTTTTGGGAGTTATGCACTTGAGAAGCTGCATACCTATTGAATTAGGTTCCAATCAAATCAGTTGCCTACCACTTCATATATGATATGGAAAGGGAAGAGCCCATATCTTAAGTTAGTTAAGATTTGGGGTTGACCGGCCTATGTCTAAAAGCAAAATCCGGACAAGCTCGAGGCAAGGTCTGTAATGTAGAACTGGAAATGTTCCAGCTATACAAACTACAACACATGATTTGATAGAACCAAAGGATTCAGTAGATTCCAACGAACCTCAGCCTCTCCGCCGATCTAGTAGGGTTCCTCACCCACCTGAGAGATACTTCGGTTTCTCTATGACAGTGGGAGCGAGGATTACATCATGAGATGATGACCCAACTAGTTTCGAGCTGGCCATCAGGAGTGAGACTCTGTGAGAATGGCTGGATGTTTATCGATCTGAGATGGAATCCTTATACACCAACAAAGTATGGACTTTAGTTGCTATATCTGAAGGGTTAAATCCCCATCAGGAGCAAGTATATCTTGAGAAGATTACTTGGTGTACATGGAAAAGCTGAGATTTTCAAAGCTAGAATTGTTAAAGGTTTTCGTCATCAACCAGGCGTGGATAATGATGAAACCTTTTCCAGTAGCTATGCTTAAGTCCATCCAGATCCTACTTGCCACGGCTACATACCATAACTACGATATCTGGCAGTTGGGTGCCATGACTGCTTTTCTAAATGATGTTTTAGAAGAGTGCGTCTATAAGTACACAGCCAGAGGGCCTCGTAGACAGTGGAAGCGGCGGAAACGTGTGCAAGATGCTTTATAGGATAAAGCAGGCATCGCGGAGTTGGAACATCTGTTTTGATGAATTAGTCAAAGAAGTTGACATCATCAAAATGGTAGATGAACCTTGTATAAACAAGAAGGTAGTAGGGAGTATGGTGACAATCCTCGTAGAGTACGTGGATGACATACTCTTGATAGGGAAGGAGTTTCCTATGCTACGCTCGATCAATCTCCGCTTATCACAATGATTCTCCATATAGGATCAAAGTGATACCTCCTAAATCCTTGGTTTTGGATCTATGAGATAGATCCAATTGGATGTTAGGATTCTCACTAGTTGTAGCGAGATGGTATCAATCGATCCTGGGGAGAATCACTGGAAGGGTTCCAGGGTGATAATGACGACTGAATGTCAGTCGCAGGAATTGTCTTTACCCTCAGTAAAGGGACGGTATGTTGGAAGAGTTCCAAGCTAGATACCGAGACATACTAGACGATTAAGGCTGGATACATCGCTACTTAATATGCTACCAAAGAGGCTGTCTGGGTGTATATTGGTTCATGAGATGAACTATGTTCCTCCAATTGTGTGACAATGGAGTTGTGGCTTATGCCAAGGAACGCCGATCCCATCAGTGATCCACACATTTTCTAAGGCAGTATCACTTGATCATAGAGATGGTTGATCTCCAGGGAGATCGAGGCAAGGAGAGTAGACTCAGAGGACAACACAGCGGATCCACTCACAAAGGCCTGTTCCCAGAGAGACACTTTTATGGGATGGTTGAGTATGAGATACTACAACCACTGCTACAGATGGCCCTAGTGCAAGTGGGAGATTGTTAGTTATATGTATGCCCTAGAGGCCATTACTGTACATAGGATGTATATTGTAGTGGATGCTGGGACATATATAGGGAGGACTTTCTTGCTCGACATGATAGTATGCTATCTGGTTGAACTTTACCTTAACGTATATACTGATTGTCTCTCTGTTACATGTTGGTAAAGCCCTTAGGATGTGTGCTTGACTACCTGGACTATGATGCGGATCATACTAGTGGGGACATGGTAGTCTATAAGTACATCCTTCAAAGTCCCTAGTCGAGGGTGTATCGAGACGGGGCATCGATATACCAGAGTAGACTAGCGTGCACCTTCTCGACCCATACAGATGGGCGATGGATGATCCCATATCCATTGGTGTTTGACATCAGAGATGATATACGGGTGCTCAGTGGAGACTGGGTACACTGGACGGACTCGCCGAGAACTCCCAGATGGTATTATACCTCACGTCAGATGGCAGTTCTCTGGTGACACTGGTACAGAGTAGTCTGTTGACCCGAGATCGTCATAGAGTCTTGTGTGGTTCCCACTGTGCTTTGATTTCCATCTTACCACGTCCAAGAGGGCGTGCAAAATGGTGGTTTTTGGGTACAGTCCCGAGTCACATGGAGGCAATGAGCGATAAGAGGGGATTCTTCTCTCCCGGTATAGGGGGTTGATGTTGCGCTGTGTTCGATTGGCTATAACAGGAAATCCCTGGCCAGGGTTGCTGAGATTTACTGGTAAGTGTTACCAGTAGTATCTCGAATTGTTATGGACCTCATATCGACACGACTTATCAAGCTATTGGGGTATGACGTTTACCACCCCTAGGCGAGATATGCGACATATCAGACGATCAGACCGGACTGTACGGTAGTGTTACTGGTTGGATTCACTGGAGTGTGAGCGGGCTTGCTCGTCGATCTTTAGATCGCTCAATACCCGGGTGGCCGTTACGTTTAGCAGACCGCTTGCGGCTTGTGGGTGCTTGATATGATCATCATCTGCTGCCGGCGTATTGATGAGTCTTTAGAGTCCTACACACAGGTTTCCTGGCTCAAGCGAAACGAAATAGGAGTGCATATGAGATATGTGCGGGACCGAGAATAATGCGGGTATGTGATACCGTATTCTATTCTCGCGATGAATGTGTCGAATGGTTGCATGCGATATAACCTAGTTATCGAATCGAGGATTGATTCGATAAGCCGATACATTGGATACTAGTCGGTTATATGCGATATGACCGGATCGTTAAATCAAGTGTTGATTTAATGATTTAATGTATAATTATGTATTTGATATATTACTTTGCATTAATTAGTATTGGTTCACTTTATATGGATTTTCTCACTTGGATTGTGCACATTGTATATGTGATATACATTTGTACATTTGATTGTATCATGTTTGATGATACATGATTGTGTAAAGAGTTAAATCTTAGTTAAGTAAATGGTTAGGGTTTTTACATATTTATTCTTTCATTTATCTTTTAATTTGGATTAAAAGAAATGAGGAAAGAAAAACAAAAGGGTTGCTTTCAACATGAAGCTTGTTGAAGCTTCATGAAGGTTTGACCAAAGTAACTCTTTTGTCTTCATCTTCTAAACCCTAACCATTCATTTAACCTAAGTTAATTCTCTACACTTTACCATGGTTAATATTATGATAAGAATTCATTTTCTTTTCTTTTTTAAAAGACTTATGATAACTTATCATCTTCTTCCTCTTCTTCTTCTTCATGAAGAAACCTTACTTCATCAATGGTGGATTGATGAAACAAGTGAGAAATCCAATTCTAAAGTCTACCCACTTCCTATTTCTTCATCCTCTACCTCTTGCTAAGTAGTAGAGTGTGTTTCCTTCACAAGTTTTCATGACTTGGTGAAGGCGGAGCTTGATTTAGCGATGCCTCGACGTAGATCATCTTCGGCATGGACATCGACGACCTAGCTCGCCATTTCTCCGACGAAGCCGACGCTAGAGCCCGGGAATTCATTTGGACAGCGAGGGGACTTCGTTGCGGAGCTTTGGAGGTGGAGCACCGGATCTACAAAGGTTGTATTTCCGTTTAAACTTTAGTTAAGTTGTTAACTCTTTTCGCCTAAACATCTAGCCGACGATCCGTAGTTTAGGGTTTCTCGGCACCGTAATTATTGAAATTGGCATGGTTGATGCCTTGTGAGACCTCTTGAGAGTGCCTAGGAACCCTACACATTGTCACACAATGGGAGGAACTATGTTCATCTCATGAACAAATATACACCCAGACAGCCTCTTTGGTAGCATCTTAAGTAGCGATGTATCCAGCTTTTATCATCTAGTATGCCACGGTATCTAGCTTGGAACTCTTCCAACATACCGTCCCTTCACTAAGGGTAAAGACAATGCCTGTGACTGACATTCAGTCGTCCTTATCACTCTGGAACCTTTCCAGTGATTCTCCCCAGGATCGATTGATACCATCTCACTACAACTAGTGAGAATCCTAACATCCAATTACTTCTATCTCATAGATCTGAACTCAGGATTTAGGAGGTATCACTTTGATCCTTTATGGAGAATCCTTATGATGAGCGTAGATTGACCGAGCGTAGCATAGGAAACTCCTTCCCTATCAAGAGTATGTCATCCACGTACTCTACGAGGATCATCACCATACTCCCTACTACCTTTTTATATATACAAGGTTCGTCTACCATTTTGATGTAGTCAAACTCTTTGACTACCATATCAAAACAGATGTTCTAACTCCGCGATGCCTGCTTTATCACATAAAACATCTTGCTCATGTTTCCGCTGCTCCCACTGTCTACGAAGCCCTCTGGCTGTGTACTTATAGACTCACTCTTCTAAAACATCATTTAGAAAAGCAGTCATGGCACCCAACCACCAGATATCGTAGTCATGGTATGTAGCCATGGCAAGCAGGATCTGGATGGACTTAAGCATAGCTACTTAGAAAAGGCTTCTACAAAATCCATACCTGGTCAATGATGCAAACCTTTAACAAGTCTAGCTTTGAAAGTCTCAACCTTTCCATCTACACCAAGTAATCTTCTCAAGATATACTTGCTCCTGATGGGGATTTAACCCTTCAGATAAAGCAACCAAAGCCCAAACTTTGTTGGTGTATAAGGATTCCATCTCAGATCACTAAGCATCCAGCCATTCTTACAGAGTCCCTACTCTTGATGGCCTGCTCGAAACTAGTTGGGTCATCATCTTATGATGCAATCCTCGCTCCCACTGTCATCGAGAAACCGAAGTATCTCTCAGGCGGATGAGGAACCCTACTAGATCGGCGGAGAGGCTGAGGTTCGTTGGAATCTACTGAATCCTTTGGTTCTACCAAATCATCTGCTGTAGTTTATATAGCTGGAACCTTTCCTGTTCTACATAACAGACCTTGCCTCGATCTTGTCCGGATTTTTGCTTTTAGACATAGGCCGGACAACCCTAAATCTTAACTAACTTAAGATATGGGCTCTTTCCTTTCCATATCACATATGAAGTGGGAGGCAACTGATTTGATTTGAACCCTATTCAATAGGTATGCAGCTTCTCAAGTGCATAACTCCCAAAAGGAAATAAGTAACTCAGTAGTACTCATCATAGAGCACACCTTATCATATAGTGTGTGATTTCTCCGCCCCGATATACCATCGTGCTATGGTGTATACGGAGGAGTAATGCTGAGAGAGAATCTCATTCCCCTTTAGAAAATTCCAAGAATTCCGTGCTCAAGTATTCTCCTCCTTGATCACATCAAAGGACATAATACTTATACCCGTTTTGGTTCTCTACTTCTAACTTATATTCTGTGAATATCTCAAAAGGTTCGGACTTGTGTTTCAACAGGAACATATGACTGAATCTTGAGAGATCATCAGAGAATGTAATGTAGTACAAAGAACCAGTCCTGGCATATGTAGACGGGGGACCTTACATACATCAACATGTATCAATCCCAAGAGTTTACTAACTCTTTCTCTGTTTCCAGTAAACGGAGCTATGGTCATCTTATCTTTGTGACATGACTGGCAAGTTTCACAAGATGTAAATTCAAACTGATTTAAATATGCATCTATATGTAACTTCAGCTAGTCGGGTCGCATTGATATGACCTAGTATACAATACCTCAAGAAGAATTCGTTCATTTCTGAACTCTTCCTCTTGTGTGTGTTCTGTATACTAAGAACTGTAGTTTGATTTAGAACGTCAATGCTTTTAGATAACGTGCCTGAACCGATCAACTTTTGATATAGGAAATGTTCAAAACATAATCCAACAATACAAAATTATGTCCTTTCTTTATCAAATAAAGAGATTGATATGATTTTGTATATCAGGTTCGGTATCTAATAGCATTTGTTCAGAATCAATGTATTTGGAATACAGGGTGACAGTGACCAACAGACTTGGCTGCAACACTTGCACCGTTTTCTGTCTCATGAAACTTATCACCCGTTCTCAGTTCTCTACCTTTCTGTAGCCCATGTAACGGATTACATTAGCGGGATCCTGATCCGGTATCTAATACCTAGGATGTAGAGGATACTGAGAAACAGTTCTCTGTAATGATCATACCCGAAGAAGATGCATCAGCATGCACTTTCTTCGTTTGGGCGGCACGGGAAATCTGGTATTCCCCAATTTCCTGCTCTGTCTTATAAAAATTATAAGTTGGAGCGGGACCAACGTTCCTCAGCTCAGTATAACAAGCGGGTTCGGTCAATAATCCGTATTATTATCTTGATTAAGGCGTGATATGGTTGCTACCTGGAGAGAGAGAGAAGAAAACACTCAGCGTGTGCTCTTGCAAGAATAGATTGGTTATTATTTTTTTTTATCTAATCAGGATGGCTCCCACTGTTTTTATCAAATCTTCCTTCAAACCCTAAAAGGAAAGACCAGCCGGGATTAATTACACGCTACAAGTTCGCCAATCTTTCAGCCAGGCCAGTGTCAGTACTTTGAGGGAGGTCCCCCGTGCTTTCGCACGAACCTAATTATAGTAAACCTCGTTTTCCCAGAGGCGTAATCTCGTTAACACCTTTCTAGACACCTACTTGATCGGCTAATTGTAATGAGTAAAACTCTCCCAGGAGTAACTCTTACTCGCAGTGGGTATCGGGATCCAACTATCTCATAGAAGGTATGCAATCTCATTGCAAATTTCAACACTTGAAATTCCTGATAATATTTTGCTCCAAGCCTCCTATGACCTTGACAAAGGCCAACAAATCATAGGCTGCTTGTCAAGTTCAACCCATCATTTCTTTATTGAAATAAACCCACCCGCACGGCCCTTGACAAAGGCCAACAAGGTCGCACGACTATCCTAATTCAATCTGCATCATATGCATAAGCAGATAAGCACCAGTCAGCTACCGCACACTACGCCTTGACAAAGGCCAACAAACGCAGCACGAATACTAACAACTACTTATCTGAAATGACGGAGGGAAACGTCAGGTTTTTCTGAAAACCTATTGCGTAATGAACTTGATATCGTTGTAGAATCAAATGATTTTAAAATGGAGTGTTTTTTAGGCTTTTCTAGTTTTGCTAAAGGGGTCACTCCCGGTGAAGGGATCGTCGGCCCTTTCCTCGTCGAATGAGATGCGGGATATATCATATATATCACTGTGCAAAGCAGAAACTATAGAAGCAATCAAAAGGCAAACCGAGGGTTGTAGCATCTGCCAGTTATTGCTAAAGGGGTCACTCCCGGTAAAGGGATCGACGGCCCTTTCCTCATCGAATAAGGTGCAGGATATATCACATATACCGCTGTGCAAAGGAAGAACTGTAGCTACCTGTTTTATTTTTGAAATTCGATTCCACAACATCTTAGGTTTCTTTTTCTTTCATTAATCATATTAATGAATTCCCATCATTTAAGTTACCTAAACATCACAGATAAATACGACGTACACTTATGCCATCCGCATTCGCCTCGATGTCCCCTCGTGCACCGTTAGGTTAGGTAACTAACGGCAGAGCGGGGCAGGGCTAGCGCCGGTGTAAAACATAAGTAACGTCTATATAATATATCGTATATACTATATATAGTATCTATCACAGAACATCACATGATCACATCACAGATATCGCAGCAGAAAAATCATATATGAAATATTGGATATACTAGGACGTCCGTGTTTTCAATATGAGCCTGTATAAAACACGGATTCCACGGTCGTGATGAGTAGCCAAACCCACACCCCTAGACCCCTACGAGAGCGGCAAGCAACCCTACCAATTCTAGAGTTAGGAGACCCGGACTCGACTCCTCGAGTTGGTCTCCCACTGGACCCTAGAACCCGGTCACTTCTGCTCCCCTCCTTGGGTCTATCCTAGTGCGGAAAAGTAAATAATATACAAACGGTGACATCTTCCGCAACCTGGAAGTGCCCCAATAAAAGAATATTACATACAAGTTTTTACATGAATGAAAATGAAAAACACTCATCTCACATAAAAACTCCCGGCTATTCAAACACGACGATCCAATATAACATATCCAGCAACACATAACATCGCATGTCATCAACGTAAGTAAGTATGCCCATCCCAATTGTCGTTGACATATAGCAACGAAACCGGCGATATCACATATTACACTTACGGCCGCAGAAAAGAAAGTGTAAAACTACAACAGTTGGAATCCGCAACCTCTTTAGTCATCGCATGCCTAATCATATGAATTCCTTAGACATCGCATGCCTAACAATTATAAACCCCGCATTTTAGTCTCATTATCGAAAACTCTTTTCAATATCAAGTCGGGCAATTCAACAGGATTCCCGACATCCTGATCGAATGCTCGTCGCAAACTTTAGTAGACGGCCGCAGCCCCGGATGCTATCGACGAAGTGCACTAAGGCGGAACACCGCTGCCGCGAGCACCTGAACGGATGCTTTCGGCGATGCGGTTCTCCTACAGTCACTTGGTCGGGGCTATGAGGTGTTGTTGTCTATTAAGTTTACCGGCGAGTATCCGCGTACGCTACGTGATTGCGACGGACTTTTGATCACATCAAAATCCTGTGGCAACCGATCAAGTGAGACTAATGTGCTATGTTTATAACATTCATATTAGTTTTCTCATAACTACTTGTGAATTCCAAATATTGTATCACATTCCAGATAAATAGAAAATGTTAAACTTTCCGATCGAACAATCAAACACCCAAGTTTTCCCGAAACAGATCAACACATGAAATAGGTTTAAAAACATTCACTCCATGCCTCAGTACCAACGGTCCAGCCGTAGAAGGGCCAAGCCAACGCCTCACATGTGGCACACCGTACTGCCCCAAACCCTAAGGTTCAAAGGGCAGTTCAAGACGGTCACATAATTGAGTTAAGGTTTGTTGTCTTCTAGAGGGACCATCGCGTTACTTGCACTACTTAGAACGTCATTAAACAACGGAAAAATCCAACAATTGGAAATTTCCCGGCAGGGGAAAAATTGGGTATTTATATCCGGTCGAACTTTTTAACATATTCTAAAATTACCCGGAAAAACACATAGACAAAATTAGACAATCCGATCGAATCTACGAACTCCCAATACAACCCTGAAAACTCAACTCTTGAGTAGAAGTTAAAAATTCCCAGAAAATACAGCACTAAAAGATAGGAATTACTGTGCAATTTCCAAAAGCTGGTGTGACTATATGGCTGCGGAACCGCGGCACGAGCCATGCTCGTGCCGCGCTTCCGCGGCGCTTTAGTGGATTTAGGCGCATGTGCTGCACAGTATTTCTTAAAATTCCCTGCTGATTTTTCTGCATATTTTTAATTCACAAAAATCCCAGTTTTGAAAAAATGTACAGAGAAGGGTTTTGGATTAGGGTTTCGGGTTCGATCGGGTTTCTAACATCGTCTATGCATCACCTAAGGCTCCAGCTAGGCTCTGATACCACTGTAGGGTTCCTAGGCACACTCAAGCGGTTCCACAAGGCATCAACCATGCCAAATTCTAAAATTTTGGTGCCGAGAAACCCTAATATAGATCGTTAACTAGAAATTAGGCGAAACATCAAGCTACTAAACCGCTTTAGTGCTAAGTGAATGGGGATACAACCTTTGTAGATCCGGTCCTCCACTTCTTTAGCTCCGTGATGACGTCCCTTCGCTGCGATCACCGGGATCCCGGACTCTAGCGATGGTTTCGTCGGAGAAATGAGCGGGCTAGGTCGTTGACTTCGATGCCGAAGATGATCTACGTCGAGGCGACTCTAACTCGAGCTCCATCTTCACCAAGTCATGAAACTTGTGAAGAAAACACCCTATACTACATGGCAAGTGGTAGAGAATGAAGAAATAGGAAGTGGGTTCACTTTGGATTTGGATTTCTCACTTGGATTCATCACTTGAATCTTTTCTAGAAAACATTTCTTTTCTTCACTTGAAGAAGAAGATGAAGAAGAAGAAAAATGAATAATTATTTAAAATAAAAATTCAAGTGAATACTTATCATGTTGCAACCATGGGTGAAGTTTACTTATGTAGAGAATAAACGAGGGTTTAGGCAAATGGTTAGGTTAAGCAAAAGAAACAAAATGGTTGAACTTTTCAAAACTTCATGAAGCTTCAAAGAAAATCCAAAGTTAGCCACCATTTTATTTCTTGCTAAAATGAATAAATAAATAAATGAATAAATAAAAATAACAAAACCCTAACCATTAACTTAAACATTGTTTAAATCAAACATGCACCCAAGTTTGCATATATCATCAAACATGATACAAACTAGTGCACAAACATATATCATATATACAATGTGCACATTCAAGTGAGATAATCAATCTTAAGTGAACCAATACTAGTCAATGTAAAGTAATATATCAAATATATAATTATACATTAAATCATTAAATCAACACTTGAATTAACGATCCGGTCATATCGCATATGACCGACTAATATCCAATGTATCGACTTATCGAATCAATCCTCGATTCAATAACTAGGTTATATCGCATATAACCAATCGATACATTCATCGTGAGAATAGAAGATCAGGTGCGTATTATTCTTGGTCCCGCACATATCTCATATGCGCTCCTATTTCGTTTCGCTTGAGCCAGGAAACCTCTGTGTAGGACTCTAAAGACTCGTCAATACGCCGGCAGCAGGTGATGATCATATCAAACACCTACAAGCCGCAAGCGGTCTGCTAAACATAACGGCCACCCGGGTAATGAGCGATCAGAAGATCGACGAGCAAGCCCGCTCACACTCCTGTGAATCCAACCAGTAACACTTACCGTACAGTCCGGTCTCGTCGTCTGATATGTCGCATATCTCGCCTAGTGGTGGTAAACGTCAGACCCCAGTAGCTTGATAAGTCGTGTCGATATGTGGTCTATAACAGTTCGAGAAACTACTGGTAACACTTACCAGTAAATCTCAGCAACCCTGGCCAGGGATTTCCGGTTATAGCCAATCGAACACAGCGCAACATCAACTCCCTATACCGGGAGAGACGAATCCCCTCCTATCGCTCATTGCCTCCATGTGATTCGGGACTGTACCCAAAAACCACCGTTTTGCACGCTCTCTTGGACGTGGTAAGATGGAAATCAAAGCACAGTGGGAATCACACAAGACTCTATGACGATCTCGGGTCTACAGACTAACCTGTACCAGTGTCACCAGAGAACTGCCATCTGACGTAAGGTATAATACCATCTGGGAGTTCTCGGCAAGTCCGTCCAGTGTACCCAGTCTCCACTGAGCACCCGTATATCATCTCTGATGTCAAAGACGAATGGATATGGGATCATCCATCGCCCATCTGTATGGGTCGAGAAGGTATATGCTAGTCTACTCTGGTATATCGATGCCCCGTCTCGATACACCCACGACTAGGGACCTTGAAGGATGTACATATGGACTACCATGTCCCCACTAGTATGATCCGCATCATAGTCCAGGTAGTCAAGTACACATCCTAAGGGCTTTACCAACATGTAACAGAGAGACAATCAGTGTACACGTTAAGATAAAGAGCAACCAGATAGCATACTATCTTGTCGAGCAAGAAAGTCCTCCCTATATATGTCCAAGCATCCACTACAATATACATCCTATGTATAGTAATGGCCTCTAGGGCATACATATAACTAACAACTAGCAGTGCGTAACGGCTGCCCATGTACTGACCTCAAGGGTAGCCGATGAGCGAACTCATCCTGAAACCCTACCGAGCCTAACAGTGACAATTTACATACAGTCCGGTCCGTTCGTCTATGAGTATCGCATATCGGTCCTAGGGAGCTGGTAACGTCAGACCCCCAAAATCTGTATAAGTCGTGTCGGAGACAAGCCCTGAACACCCTGAGAAACTACTGGAATACTTACCAGTAATTCTCATCTGCCTTGGCCAAGGACTTGGTGTAATGGCTTTCCTAGATACAGCATGATCTCACCCCCAATACTGGGAGAGATGAATCCCCTGCCGATCCGCTCACTTGCCTCCATGTGGCTCGGGACTGTACCCAAAAAATACCTGTTTGCACGACTCTTTTGAGCCATGGTAGGGTAGAAATCAAAGCACAGTGGGAACTCACACGAGACAAATGACGATCTCAGGTCGATGAACTAACCTGTACACATGTCACCAGGGAACTGCTATCTGACGATAGGTATAATACCAACTAGCAGGTTCCTGGCGAGTCCTGTCCGGTGTACTCATAACCCAATGAGCACCTGTATACATCTTAGGTGATCCAACTGACACCAGTGGCTTGTGAGACCGGCCACCGCCCCTCGTCGGGGTCTCGACTGTATACACTAGTCTACTCCGGAGTATCGATGCCCTGTCTCGAAACTCCCACAACTAGGGACCACAATTAAGGATGTGCTTATAGACTTCCCAACTCTCACGTATATGATCGCCATCATATTGTTGGTAGTCAAGCAAGATCCTAAGGGTTCTATCAACGTGTAACAGTGATCAGTCACCTGAACCTTTACACGACTGATAAAGGCAAACCAGATAGCATACTATCATCTCGAGTAAGACTGTGCTACCGGTATAGGTCCTCCTCAATCATTGCAATCACGTACCTGCGTTCCAATAATTGACTTTGAGGGCACTATAACCAACAAAAGAACCCGCTCAAGGTCTTTTCCGATCCCGCCTATGCCGAACTATACAAAACTGGTACTCTACATAATCTTTTCTCGTCTTCTGGACATCTGCGTTCTCAGCACAGCATTTTCTCGAGAACTGGCCGTATCCCAACGCCTCTGTATACATATCAGATCTCTAATCTCAACGGGGAGTAACAACATCTCGTTAACATCTCGCACGAACCTCTTGTTCCACTCGTCTTTATTATCGTCCGCTTCGACACCACGTCATGCTATCTGCGTACTGCAATTGTTCTCGGCTACAGTCACTCCGGAATCTCTCACACGGACTCGAAATCGCGAACTCGGTATATTCATCACTCTGTAGAAGATCTCTAGCCGAACACGTCCTCGCGAACTCGTCCCCACCATCGGAGGAATACTCAATATTCGTCCGTTCTCGATCAACTCACAATGCATCTGGGTGAGGTTTTCTATCCGAAGCTGGTCAACTTATTGATCTCCTATCAGATCATCCAACGAACAACATCATCTCTGGATCGATCTACTCTAGATCTGAGTAAGACTCTCCACACTGGAAATCTTCAACTCAACTGGGCTTGCGTCGGCGCATCAAATCTGACGAATCACCTTCGTCTCTCAACTCAGGATAGACTAGCTATCATCTGTCGTATCTCTTCCTGGAATCTCCAGCGATCTCAGCTCGTAAGCTCTGGAAGCGACATCCCATCAATCTCAGCAACGGCTGGGTCATCTGTCTACAAGGTAGACGACATCACGATCTCTGAGGTAGGCTGTACATCAACAGTCCTCTCACAACAGGCAGCCTATAACAATGGACCGATTATCGAGTGCAAAACCGAACACTCGCCTCAAACGAGAGGTCACAACACAAACACTAAATCGATACATTCCCATGTCACCAGAAAACACGATGGTTAGTCCTCGTCCATGACGAGCTCGCCCTGATCGTATCACTAGCAGCATCTCAATCTATGATCAAACCATAGTGACAGGAACCTCAAGCATATATCGATGAAGAAAGATCAAAGGAATGAAAGGAATCCCCAGATCCAGAATGGATACATGATCATAAGGAGAAACGGAATCATTGAGAGTATGATCATCGGAACGAATAGAATCAAGGATCTCAAATGGATGTATGATCATGGGGATGAAAAGAATCACAAGTCTCAAGATATGTACATTCTAAGGTTTCTTAAGTGGAGTATCGTATCATAAATATGCAGCAGAACATACGTACGGTACGCCACTCTACTCAAGCTACCTACTCCATCAATCAGGGTCAGCTTATGAAATGAAAGTTCGGGTCTAATACCCCCCTGTTCAAGTCTAAGATCCGTAAGGTCAAGCCTAGGTTCCGAAATAGATTACGCCCTAGACTCCACATAGTCAAACCTAGACTTGAACCAAGGTTAAACCTAGCGCTCTGATACCAACTTTGTCACGACCCGAAAATTTAGTTCATGACCGGCACTTAAATCACGCAACGTCTAAAGGCGTAACGTAATCCAAGTAAGCCGAAGCTCAGAAATCTAAACCTTTTTAAGAAAATAAAAGAGGTGATGTTTTGAAATAAAGGTATGATGAAATCAAACGTTTTCTTGAATGCATAAGTAATGTAACATGAAAATGCAAGTGAATTATGCTAGTTGAAAAACATGTTTTGTCTTTTAAAATTTGGGCAGCACCTCCTTCGTATATTTTGATCGAAGACCACATACGCATGATAATATAAAAGGCATCCCAAGCGGGAGCAAGCTCTTCGCCAATCGGCGGAATCACAACCACGCAAGACAGAATATATGCATACGATATCCAACGGCGAAGATCAATACAAAAGATAATGAAATAAGCAAGACTTGAACCCACTAAGCGAACATATAACCCATCGCTCAAGTCTCGCAACTACAAGTCTTGCTAAGTCTTACTACTTATACAAATACTAGTTTCTGATTGATGGAGTTAACTAGATACAACAGGAATAATAAATACAATAGGGGTACGGTCCAACATGTACCACCTACCCAAGTAAATCACCCGAATGCAAGCTGTGTGCCAGCGATACCGCTACTGATCCATGCGGTCAACCTGCAAGAACTGTGGCACAACGGGGGTGCGTTGCCAACTTATAAGTAGAAAATATCATCAGGTAGAAATCGAATAAACAATGATTCTTAGGTCAACTATATCATAAAGGTAATACTATGATATCCAGGTTGACTGTATCTGCATATATGCCAATAGTATAATCAACGCCTGTATGCGTGTGGATAACAACTACGTGCCCATCTATAACACAACAACATTATGCATGTAAATATCATGAAAGCATATGCATGAGAATATGAGGATATAAATAAACGTGTGTCCATCAATGACACATCAAAATCATGGAACCTGAGTGTCCAACATCGACACTCGAAACATCATGAAACCCGTGTCCAGCATCGACATTTAAATCCTCATATATCGGGCTCCGTCAGTCCGGATCGGCCAACAGGCTCCGTTTGTCCGGATCGGCCCTTGGGCTCCGGCAGTACGGATCAACCCATATCCATCTCTCGACTCTGGTCGGTATCCTCCGGATAACCGCCGAGTCCAAATACTATCACCGGTAGGTAGTGGTCCCTCTGCCAGGCTCATCATCTACACCACGAATATCATTCTTGCCCCAGGTACCATACCGGGTCCACCATGTACCCTCAGACGGTGCCTCCCGTTCCTCGAATCGAGTTTCACATATCAATCTCAGAACCGAGAAAACACATAATGGATGTCTCGAAATATCATATCAAGAGAAACCGTGTTTTTAAAACAATACATACGTTCTTTTGAAATATAACCACGGTTCTCAAATCCAGAATCTTATGAAAACAGCATCTCAATGCATATAATCGTAAAGCATGATGTATGCAAATATAGAACAGAAATGTGAGCATCTCAATATATCATGCAATATGGAATAGCGATGTGACAATATCAGTATATCATGTGACATATCATAATGATGTGACAATTCTACTGTGTAAGTGACATAGCAATTATCGATAATGAGGTGCGTGAGCCGGCCAATCTGTGTAAGTGTAACATACACATCATCGATAATGGTGTAGGTATACTAGCACAGGTATTGTTAGTTATATGTATACCCTAGAGGCCATTACTATACGAAGGATGTATATTGTAGTGGATGCTTGGACATATATAGGGAGGACTTTCTTGCTTGACATGATAGTATGCTATCTGGTTACTCTTTACCTTAACGTGTATACTGATTGTCTCTCTGTTACATGTTGGTAAAGCCTTTAGGATGTGTACTTGACTACCTGGACTATGATGCAGATCATACTAGTGGCGACATGGTAGTCCATAAGTACATCCTTCAAGATCCCTAGTCGTGGGCGTATCGAGACGGGGCATCGATATACCAGAGTAGACTAGCGTATACCTTCTCGACCCATACAGATGGGCGATGGATGATCCCATATCCATTGGTGTTTGACATCAGAGATGATATAAGGGTGCTCAGTGGAGACTGGGTACACTGGACAGACTCGCCGAGAACTCTTAGATGATATTATACCTTACGTCAGATCGCAGTTCTCTGGTGACACTGGTACAGGTTAGTCTGTAGACCCGAGATCGTCATAGAGTCTTGTGTGATTCCCACTGTGCTTTGATTTCCACCTTACCACGTCCAAGAGGGCGTGCAAAACGGTGGTTTTTGGGTACAGTCCCGAATCACATAGAGGCAATGAGCGATAGGAGGGGATTCGTCTCTCCCGATATAGGGAGTTGATGTTGCGCTGTGTTCGATTGGCTATAACCGGAAATCCCTGGCCAGGGTTGCTGAGATTTACTGTTAAGTGTTACCAGTAGTTTCTCGAACTGTTATAGACCTCATATCGACACGACTTATCGAGCTATTGGGGTCTGACGTTTACCACCCTAGGCGAGATATGCGACATATCAGAAGAACAGACCGGACTGTACGGTAAGTGTTACTGGTTGGATTCACAGCAGTGTGAGCGGGCTTGCTCGTTGATCTTCTGATCGCTCAATACCTGGGTGGCTGTTACGTTTAGCAGACCGCTTGCGGCTTGTGGGTGTTTGATATGATCATCACCTGCTACCGGCGTATTGACGAGTTTTTAGAGTCCTACACAGAGGTTTTCTGGCTTATGCGAAACGAAATAGGAGCGCATATGAGATATGTGCGGGACCGAGAATAATGCGTGTATGTGATACCGTATTCTATTCTCGCGATGAATGTATCGATTGGTTGTATGCGATATAACCTAGTTATCGAATCGAGGATAGATTCGATAAGTCGATACATTGGATATTAATCGGTCATATGCGATATGACCGGATCGTTAAATCAAGTGTTGATTTAATGATTTAATGTATAATTATATATTTGATATATTACTTTGCATTAACTAGTATTGGTTCACTTAAGATGGATTTTCTCACTTGATGTGCACATTGTATATATGATATAGTTTTGTGCACTAGTTTGTATCATGTTTGATGATACATGCAAACTTGGGTGTGTGTGTACTATACACCATATTTAGATAAATGGTTAAGGTTTTATTTACTTTATTTATTTTGGTTTAAAGAAAAAGGAAACTAAATGGTTGCTTTTGTTTTATACAAGATGCTTCTTGATGCTTCATGCATCTTTGACTAAGTGACCATTTTGTCTCCATCTCTTAACTTAACCATTTAACTAAACCCCAGTTAATTCTCTACACTCTACCATGGTTGTATTATGATAAGAATGAATGGGATTTTCTTTTTAAGAGAATTCTTTTTATTCTTTCATCTTCTTGATCTTCATCAAGCTTTATGAAAGCTTGCAAGCTTCAATGGTGAAATGAGAAAAAGAGTCAGAAATCCAATTCTAAAGTGAACCCACTTCTTATTTCTTCATCCTCTACCACTTGCCAAGTAGTATAGGGTGTTTTCTTCACAAGTTTCATGGCTTGGTGAAGTTGGAGCTTGATCTTGTGTTGCCTCGACGTAGATCATCTTCGGCATCAAAGTCGACGACCTAGCCCGATCATTTCCTTGACGAAACCATTACTAGAGTCCAGGATCCGATGATCGCAGCGGAGAGACATCAACGCGGAGCTATGGAGGTGGAGGACCGGATCTACAAAGGTTGTATTTTCGGTTCACTCTTAGTTAAGTTGTTAACTAGCTTGTTGTATCGCCTTACCTCTAGTCAACGATCCGTATTAGGGTTTGTAGGCACATGAAAAAATTATAATTTAGCATGGTTGATGCCTTGTGAGACCTCATTAGTGTGCCTAGGAACCCTATAGTGGTATCAGAGCCTAGCTAGAGCCTTAGGCGAAGTGTAGACGATGTTAGAAACCCGATCGAACCCGAAACCCTAATCCGAGACCACTCTCTGTACATTTTCTGAAAATGTGGATTTTTCCAAATTAAAAATAGCCAAAAAATTCGGCAGGGTTTTATATGAATTACTGTGAAATTCGGGGGTCTAACTCCATTAAACCGCCGCGGAACCGCGGCCTTACCCTAGGTTCGGCGGCGGTTCCGCGGCAATTCAGTGGCCTCTTTCACTTCTGTTTGCATAGTAATCTCAATTTAAAGTTGCTGTATTTATTGGGAATTTTTAATCTATACTCCACAGTTGAGTTTTCTGGGATGTATTGGGGACTCGATGATTCGATCGGATCATTTAACTTTGTCTATGTGTTTTTCCGGATAATTTTAGAATATGTTAAAAAGGTTCGACCGGAAATAGATACCCAATTTTTCCCCTGCCGGGAAATTTCCAACTGGTGGATTTTTCCGTAGTTTGAGAACGTTCTTAGTAGTGCAAGTAACGCGATGGTCCCTCTAGAAGACAACAAACCTTAACTCGATTATGTGACCGTCTTGAACTGCCCTTTGAACCTTAGGGTTTGGGGCAGTACGGCGTGCCACATGTGAGGCGTTGGCTTGACCCTTCTACGGCTGGACCGTTGGTACTGAGGCATGAACTGGATGTTCTTAAACTTGTTTCATGTGTTGATCAGTTTCGGAAAAACTTGGGTGTTTGATTGTTCGATCGGAAAGTTTAACATTTTCTATCTATCTGGAATGTGATACAATAATTGGAACCCACAAGAAGTTATGAGATAACTGATTTGAATGTTATAAACATAGCAGTTTAGTCTCACTTGATCGGTTGCCACAGAATTTTGATGCGATCAAAAGTCCGTCGCAATCACGTAGCGTACGCGGATACTCGCCGGATAAACTTAATAGACAGCCACGCCCCATAGCCCCGACCAAGTGACTGTAGGAGAACCCCGTCGCCGAAAGCAACCGTTCGGGTGCTCGCGGTAGCGGTGTTCCTCCTTGGTGCACTTAGTCGACGGTATCGGGGGTGCGGCCGTCTACTAAAGTTTGTGACGAGCATCCGATCAAAATGTCGGGAATCTTGTTGAATTGTCCGACATGATATTGAAAAGTGTTTTCGATAATGAGACTAAAATGCGGAGTTTATAATTGTTAGGCATGCGATGTCTAAAGAATTCATTTGATTAGGCATGTGATGTCTAAGGAGGTTGCGGATTCCAACTGTTGTAGTTTTACACTTTCTTTTCTGCGACCGTAAGTGTAATATGTGCTATCGCCGGTTTCGTTGCTATATGTCAACGACAATTGGGATACGCATGTTTACTTACGTTGATGACATGTGATGTTATGTGTTGCTGGATATGTTATATTGGATCGTTGTGTTTGAATAGCCGGGGTTTTTTTCTGTGAGATGAGTGTTTTTCATTTTCATTCATGTAAAAACTTGTATGTAATATTCTTTTATTGGGGCACTTCCAGGTTGCGGAAGATGTCACCCTTTGTATATTATTTACTTTTCCGCACTAGGATAGACCCAAGGAGGAGGGCACAAGTAACCGGGTTCTGGAGTCCAGAGGGAGACCAACTCGAGGGGTCGAGTCCGGGTCTCCTAACTCTAGAATTGGTAGGGTTGCTTGCCGCTCTCATAGGGGTCTAGGGGTGTGGGTTTGGCTATTCATCGTGACCGTGGAATCCGTGTTTTATACTGGCTCGTATTGAAAACACGGACGTCCTAGTATATCTATTGTTTCATATGATTCTTCTGCTGCGATATCTGTGATGTGATCATGTGATATGTTCTGTGATGGATACTGTATATAGTACATATAATATATTATATAGACGTTACTTATGTTTTACACCCGCGCTAGCCCTGCCCTGCTCTGCCGTTAGTTACCTAACCTAACGGTGCATGAGGGGACATCGAGGCGAATGCGGATGGCATAAATGTACGTCGTATTTATCTGTGATGTTTACGTGCTTAAATGATGGGACTTCTTTAATATGATTAATGAAAGAAAAGAAACCTAAAGATGTTGTGGAATCGAATTTCAAAAATAAAACAGGTAGCTACAGTTCTTGCTTTGCACAGCGGTATATATGATATATCCTGCACCTTATTCGATGAGGAAAGGACCGAGATCCCCTCACTGGGAGTGACTCCTTTAGCAATAACTGGCAGATGCTACACCCCTCGGTTTGTCTTTTGATTGCTTCTATAGTTTTTGCTTTGCACAGAGGTATATATGATATATCCTGCACCTCATTCGACGAGAAAAGGGCCGACGATCCCTTCACCGGGAGTGACCCCTTTAGCAAAACTAGAAAAGCCTCAAAAGCACTCCATTTTAAAATCATTTGATTCTACAACGATATCAAGTTCATTACGCAATAGGTTTTCAGAAAAACCTGTCGTAGCCCTCCGTCATTTCAGATAAGTACTAGTTAGTATTCGTGCTGCGGTAGTTTGGCATGCGTCAAGGCGTAGTGTACGGTAGCTAACTAGTGCTTATCTGCTAGCATACGATGCGATTGGATTAGGGTATTCGTACGACGTTGTTTGGCATGCGTCAGGGGTCGTGCGGGTGGGTTTAATTCAATCAAGAAATGTACGGGTTGAACTTGACTAGCGGACTATGGGTTGTTTGGCATGCGTCAAGGTCATAGCACGCTAGAGGCAAAATTATCGGGAATTTCAAGTGTTGAAATTTGCAATGAGATTGCATACCTTCTATGAGATAGTTGGATCCCGATACCCACTGCGAGTAAGATTTACTCCTGGGAGAGTTTTACACATTACAATTAGCCGATCAAGTAGGTGTCTAGAAAGGTGTTAACGAGGTTACGCCTCTGGGTAAACGAGGTTTACATTAATTAGGTTCGTACGAAAGCACGGGGGACCTCCCTCAAAGTACCAACACTGGCCTGGCTGAAAGATTGGCAAACTTGTAGTGTGTAATTAATCCCGGCTAGTCTTTCCTTTTAGGGTTTGAAGGAAGATTTGATAAAAACAGTGGGAGCCATCCTGATTAGATAAAATAATAACCAATCTGATCTTGCAAGAGCATACGCAGAGTGTTTTCTTCTCTCTCTCTCCAGGTAGCGACCATGTCACGCCTTAATCAAGGTAATAAAACGGATATATTGACTGAACCCGCTTGTTATACTGAGCTGGGGAACGTTGATCCCGCTCCAACTTATAATTGTTATAAGACAGAGCAGGAAATAAGGGAATACCAGAATTCCTATACCGTCCAAACGAAGAAAGTGCATATGATGCATCATCTTCGGGTGTGTTCATTACAAAGAACTGTTTCTCTGTATCCTCTACGTCCTGTGTATTAGATAACGGATCATGATCCCAGATATGTAATCTGATACATAGGGCTACAGAAAGGTAGAGAATTGAGAACGAGTGATAAGTTTCATGAGACAGAAAACGGTGCAAGTGTTGCAGCCAATTCTGTTGGTCACTGTCACCCTGTATTACCAATACATTGATTCTGAACAAATGCTATTAGATACCGAACCTGATATACAAAATCATATCAGTCTCTTTATTAGTAAAGAAGGATATAATTTTGTATTGTTGGATAATGTTTTGAACATTTTCTATATCAAAAGTTGATCGGTTCAGGCACGTTATCTAAAAGCATTGATGTTCTAAATCAAACTACAGTTCTTAGTATACGGAACACACAAAAGAGGAAGAGTTCAGAAATGAACAGGATCCTCTTAAGGTATTGTATACTAGGTCATATCAATGCGACCCGACTAGCTAAGTTGCACATAGATGCATATTTAAATCTGTTTGAATTTACATCTTGCGAAAACTTGCCGGTCATGTCATAAAGATACAATGTCCATAGCTCTGTTTACTGGAAACAGAGAAAGAGTTAGTGAACTCTTGGGATGATACATATTGATGTATGTAAGCCCCCTGTCTACACATGCCAAGACCGGTTCTTTGTATTTCATTACATTCTCTGATAATCTCTCCAGATTCAGACATATGTTCCTGTTGAAACACAAGTCCGAACCTTTTGAGATATTCACAGAATATAAGTTACAAGTAGAGAACCAAAACCGGTATAAGTATTATGTCCTTTGATGTGATCAAGGAGGAGAATACTTGAGCACGGAACTCTTGGACTTTTCTAAAGGAGAATGAGATTCTCTCTCAGCATTACTCCTCCGTATACACCATAGCACGATGGTATATCGGGGCGGAGCAATCACACCCTATATGATAAGGTGTGCTCTATGATGAGTATTACTGAGTTACCTATTTCCTTTTGGGAGTTATGCACTTGAGAAGCTGCATACCTATTGAATAGGGTTCAAATCAAATCAGTTGCCTACCACTTCATATATGATATGGAAAGGGAAGAGCCCATGTCTTAAGCTAGTTAAGATTTGAGGTTGACCGGCCTATGTCTAAAAGCAAAATCCGGACAAGCTCGAGGCAAGGTCAGTTCTATAGAACTGGAAAGGTTCCAGCTATACAAACTACAGCTAATAATTTGGTAAAACCAAAGGATTCAATAGTTACCAACGAATCTCAGCCTCTCCACCGATCTAGTAGGGTTTCTCGCCCACCTGAGAGATACTTCTGTTTCTCTATGATAGTGGGAGCGAGGATTGCATCATGAGATGATGACCTAACTAGTTTCGAGCAGGCCATCGAGAGTAGGGACTCTGTAAGAATGGCTGGATGCTTAGTGATCTGAGATGGAATCCTTATACACCAACAAAGTATGGACTTTGGTTGCATTATCTGAAGGGTTAAATCCCCATCAGGAGCAAGTATATCTTGAGAAGATTACTTGGTGTACATGGAAAAGTTGAGACTTTCGAAGCTAGACTTGTTAAAGGTTTGCATCATTGACCAGGTATGGATTATGATGAAACTTTTTCTAAGGAGCTATGCTTAAGTCCATCCAGATCCTACTTGCCACGGCTACATACCATGACTACGATATCTGGTGGTTGGGTGTCATGACTGCTTTTCTAAAATGATACATGGTTTCAGAAAAGAGAGTCTGTAAGTACATAGTCAGAGGGCTTCGTAGACAGTGGGAGCAGCGGAAACGTGTGCAAGATGTTTTATGTGATAAAGCAGGTATCGCGGAGTTGGAACATTTGTCTTGATGTATTAGTCAAAGAGTTTGACATCATCAAAATGGTAGATGAACCTTGTATAAACAAAAAGGTTGTAGGGAGTATGGTGACGATCCTCGTAGAGTACGTGGATGACATATTCTTGATAGGGAAGGAGTTTCCTATGCTACGCTCGATCAATCTCCGCTTATTACAATGATTCTCCACATAGGATCAAAGTGATACCTACTAAATCCTGGGTTTTGGATCTATGAGATAGATCTAAATGGATATTAGGATTCTCACTAGATCTAGTGAGATGGTATCAATCGATCCTGGGGAGAATCACTGGAAGTGTTCCAGGGTGATAAGGACGACTGAATGTCAGTCACAGGCATTGTCTTTAACCTTAGTAAAGGGACGGTATGTTAGAAGAGTTCCAAGCTAGATACCGTGGCATACTAGACGATAAAGGCTGGATACATAGCTACTTAAGATGCTACCAAAGAGGCAGTCTGGATGTATTTTTGTTCATGAGATGAACTTAGTTCCTCCCATTGTGTGACAATGGAGTAGTGGCTTATGCCAAGGAACGTCCGTCCCATCAGTGATCCAGACATATTCTAAGGCAGTATCACCTGATCATGGAGATGGTTGATCTCCTAGGAGATCAAGGTTAGGAGAGCAGACTCAGAGGACAACACGGCGGATCCACTCACAAAGGTCTTTTCCCAGAGAGAGACTATTATGGGATGGTTGAGTATGAGATACTACAACCACTGCTACAGATGGCCCTAGTGCAAGTGGGAGATTGTTAGTTATATGTATGCCCTAGAGGCCATTACTATACGTGGGATGTATATTGTAGTGGATGCTTGGACATATATAGGGAGGACTTTCTTGCTCGACATGATAGTATGCTATCTGGTTGCACTTTACCTTAACGTGTATACTGATTGTCTCTCTATTACATGTTGGTAAAGCCCTTAGGATGTGTACTTGACTACCTGGACTATGATGCAGATCATACTAGTGGGGACATGGTAGTCCATAAGTACATCCTTCAAGGTCCCTAGTCGTGGGTGTATCGAGACGGGGCATCGATATACCAGAGTAGACTAGCGTATACCTTCTCGACCCATACAGATAGGCGATGGATGATCCCATATCCATTGGTGTTTGACATCAGAGATGATATACGGGTGCTCAGTGGAGACTGGGTACACTGGACGGACTCGCCGAGAACTCCCAGATGGTATTATACCTTACGTCAGATGGCAGTTCTCTAGTGACACTGGTACAGGTTAGTCTGTAGACCCGAGATCGTCATAGAGTCTTGTGTGATTCCCACTGTGCTTTGATTTCCACCTTACCATGTCCAAGAGGGCGTGCAAAACGGTGGTTTTTGGGTACAGTCCCGAATCACATGGAGGCAATGAGCGATAGGAGGGGATTCGTCTCTCCTGGTATAGGGAGTTGATGTTGCGCTGTGTTCGATTGGCTATAATCGGAAATCCCTGGCCAAGGTTGCTGAGATTTACTGTTAAGTGTTACCAGTAGTTTCTCGAACTGTTATAGACCTCATATCGAAACGACTTATCGAGCTATTGGGGTCTAACGTTTACCACCCCTAGGCGAGATATGTGACATATCAGACGAACAAACCAGACTGTACGGTAAGTGTTACTGGTTGGATTCATAGGAGTGTGAGCGGGCTTGCTCGTCGATCTTCTGATCGTTCAATACCCGGGTGGCCGTTACGTTTAGCAGACCGCTTGCGGCTTGTGTGTGTTTGATATGATCATCACCTGCTACTGGCGTATTGACGAATCTTTAGAGTCCTACACGGAGGTTTCTTGGCTCAAGCGAAAAGAAATAGGAGCGCATATGAGATATGTGCGGAACCGAGAATAATGCGTGTATGTGATACCGTATTCTATTCTCGCGATGAATGTATCGATTGGTTTTATGCGATATAACCTAGTTATCGAATCGAGGATAGATTCGATAAGTCGATACATTGGATATTAGTCGGTCATATACGATATGACCGGATCGTTAAATCAAGTGTTGATTTAATGATTTAATGTATAATTATATATTTGATATATTACTTTGCATTAACTAGTATTGGTTCACTTAAGATGGATTTTCTCACTTGATGTGCACATTGTATATATGATATAGTTTTGTGCACTAGTTTGTATCATGTTTGATGATACATGCAAACTTGGGTGTGTGTGTACTATACACCATGTTTAGATAAATGGTTAAGGTTTTATTTACTTTATTTATTTTGGTTTAAAGAAAAAGGAAACTAAATGGTTGCTTTTGTTTTATACAAGATGCTTCTTGATGCTTCATGCATCTTTGACTAAGTGACCATTTTGTCTCCATCTCTTAACTTAACCATTTAACTAAACCCTAGTTAATTCTCTACACTCTACCATGGTTGTATTATGATAAGAATGAATGGGATTTTCTTTTTAAGAGAATTCTTTTTATTCTTTCATCTTCTTGATCTTCATCAAGCTTTATGAAAGCTTGCAAGCTTCAATGGTGAAATGAGAAAAAGAGTGAGAAATCCAATTCTAAAGTGAACCCACTTCCTATTTTTTCATCCTCTACCACTTGCCAAGTAGTATAGGGTGTTTTCTTCACAAGTTTCATGGCTTGGTGAAGTTAGAGCTTGATCTTGTGTTGCCTCGACGTAGATCATCTTCGGCATCAAAGTCGACGACCTAGCCCGATCATTTCCTTGACGAAACCATTACTAGAGTCCGGGATCCGATGATCGCAGCGGAGAGACGTCAACGCGGAGCTATGGAGGTGGAGGACCGGAGGTTGTATTTTCGGTTCACTCTTAGTTAAGTTGTTAACTAGCTTGTTGTATCGCCTTACCTCTAGTCAACGATCCGTATTAGGGTTTGTAGGCATATGAAAAAATTATAATTTGGCATGGTTGATGCCTTGTGAGACCTCATTAGTGTGCCTAGGAACCCTACAGGTATATGTAATGCAATGAGAATGACATGAACGTAGCATAAGGTACATTGTGAGCGCAATGCTAGAAGGTATACGTCTCTATTTGTCACGACCCGAAATTTGGCATGTGATGGCCCTTAAACCACGTAACGTCTCCAGGCGTAACGTAATTCAAGTAAGCCGAAAACCCAGCAATCTAAACCATCAAAAGTAGTAAGTGATAATAAAATTGTTAAAACTTTTGAAATCTCAATAAAATTTTTTAAAGTCCAAATTTATTTCCTTTAAAAATTTGGCAGCACCTCTTTGTAAAACAAGTCCCGTAAAGGGCACAACAAAAGATATAAGTAAAGCATCCCCAAACGGGAGCAAATCCACGCCCATAGGCGGAAAACAACCACCACCACAGATATACGACGCCGTAGCGAAGAAAAAGACGATATAAAGTGAACAGCATGAAAAACTCCAAGTCATAAATAATATAAAATATCGTCCTCACAACTCGTCTCTAAGTTAATACATGAAAATGGTAGATGGTGAGTACTGGATACTACGAATATACAATGAGAAAAATCGGATAACCTCAAAAACCCACCTATAGAAAAACTACACATAGTCAGCCGTAGCGGTATCCGCTGCAAAAGATGATACGATAGATGAATGCCCTGCCGCGACGGCTCTGAGGGACAACCTGTATAACCCTGTGTCACAACGGGGGTAAGTTGCCAACTCATGAATAGTAAATAACATATGCAGGTAATCGCAAGTATGCATGTACTGTGTGAATCTATCACATACATGATGATAGCAATAAACAACAATATATATATGCAACAGTCCTGAAAGGTACTCGATCAGGTACTACTGATACATGAAGCAATGCATATCAAACAAATGCGGAGTACGGAATAAAACATGTCATCCTCATATCGGGAACAACGGCTCCTCACATCGGGCACATAGGCCCCTCACATCAGGCACATAGGCCCCTCATATCGAGCACATATGCCCCTCATATCGACCATTGAATCGGCCCGGCCATTGAATCGGCCCACATATCGACCATAATATCGGCCCAGCCATTGAATCGGCCCACATATCTAATGAATAAGTATATTTGCATAAATCATTATGATGATATATTATTAGGTGTACATATATAATGGCGTCCCATACCACTGATATATATATACACGATGGGTATACATATATATATCAGCGTCCCATACGACTAATATATATATGCAGGAGTAAAACAATCCAGAAAACATCATATGAAAACAATATCTCAATGCGAAATCCATGAAATATAATATATGCAACATGAAACAGTAATATGAGCATATAAGGAAAAATCGCTATTTAACAGCAACAAGTTATTAAGTATATCATGTGGTTCCTAATTTCTCCGAACCTAAACGCAACATCATATAAAGGTGAACATGTAGCTATAGCCAGGTATGCGTAACCATGTCGGTATAGCACGGTATGCGTATCTACCTATCAACAATGATGTAATACTCTCCAGGTATATGTGTAGCTATATCAAGGTATACGGTGTACATGTAAATATGTATGCAAGATGTACCTATATCTATGTTTAATATATGTATATACCTATCTCTAATGGTACAATACCATATAGGTATATGGGTAGCTAGCATGTAGTCATGGCAAGGCATATGAGTAAGCATGTAGGTATACAGGTATGCTATATGTCATATGCACAACGGAATATGAACCAATGTCTCAATGTCCCTAACCAAACAATATCATATATGTATGTGTGTTGTGCTTGTCATAGCAATTATTGACGGTATGGGTGGCATACAATCAGTGCTCGTGCAACATGAGCCATCAATAATAGTGCAGTGTCCAATGGGTAAACGTCCAAGCACAACAAGTAATAATTTGTATATGCGCAAACTCTATATGTGCATTATAAACATGTGACTAATATCATATCATATCTAGCTCAGACGCATAACGCCATGCGGGAGATTCCCCTGTAGATGTTAAATTTACTCATAGATGAACTTCGGATAAGTAAAGCCAAACACTCGCTTTCCCTTCTTCGCAGCGCCCGAAGTCCTCGCCTGCGTCCCTAAGATAATAAAAAAACAATAACAAGTGTACATTAGCAATCGACCAATAACACGTACAAACTACGTTTGACCAACGCATCAACTCCAAACATACTCTCAAGTGTTCGTCTAGTGGCTAACATGCGTAGCGACACTACGAAACCAACTCAAGATCAAAAGCTACACAGGTACACACACTGTGTCGGATAAAGTAACACACGTAGTCGTAACACAAGAAACTAGCAAAGTGATCCCAGATTTTGTATACAGTCAAAACTCAAAAATCAAACAGTACCAAACACACTAAATTAACAGCAGACAGCTACCCACCAAAAACCAAAACCCAATTCCTCTAAATAACCGAGCTCGCCGAAAATTCCCACTGCGTCGCCGGCCATGGTCCGAGCATAGGGGTTCGTGCTTCAGGTGTAGGCTCAGGGTCTCTAGTACAACACAACTACATTGCTAGATTTTCTAGTATACACTCCGGGTCACAGAAGAACACAGATATCACAATACGACACTAAAAACTAACAAGATACACAACACTTAAAACACCTACTTAACAGATAGAGATCATTATCAACTCCCACAAGCTTAAAGATCCTAGCTTTCCAAGCTCCAAGGCATTTTAGAGGCAAAACAAGTCATTAGAAGTGATTTGGGTAAGATTTTGTGAAGTTTTGTGAAAGATTTGTGATGGAAATGATAAGGTTTCAGTTGAGGTGAGGGAATGATGAAAGATAATGATAAAGAGAAGAAGTGAGAGAGAATGAGAGAGGGTGAGATGAAAAGAGAAAGAGAGGTGAGCATAGGGTGAGTGCACCTCCATTCATAAATGCAAGCTATGACTCACCTTGCCAACTCCTCTCCAAAACAAAACCCAAAAGAAATATCTCACACAATATCTAGGGTTTAGGTTAAGTGCTAGGTTAAGGTTTAAACAAAGGATAGGATTTGATTAAGGTTGCCATGGTCACGAACAAGATTATCACTAACACACCCTCATATTAACATGCACATGTGTGTGCAAGACATAACAAATAATAATAAATTATTAATTAAATCTTATAAAATGTGAGAAAACCGAATTGGTAAACTTTTTACAGAAAACCCGCATTATCGCTTAATTAACACTAATAAAAAACCCGTGGTGTTACAATCTCCCCCCATAAAGAAAATTCGTCTCCGAATCAAAATTTCTTACTATGCATACCTTCAAAGAGATGAGTGCAAAACTTTCACATCTCGCTCGCAGCCTCCCAAGTGATCACCTCACTATACGGCTACGCCAAAGAAACCCCCCCACAGATGGCAAGGCCCTTGACCGAAATTTCTCTACCTGCCGATCCACTAACACATTCGGCTGCCGGTGAATGAAAAGACCGCGTCCAAGCTAAATGGTCTGATGTTGAATCATGTGAGAAAGGTTATGAAGGTATTTGCAAAGTATCAATACAAGGAATACGGGATGAACACTCAAAAATCTGGGCGGAAGTGCCAAATTATAGGCAACGTTACTAACTCGCTCGAGGATCTCAAAAGGACCTACTGCAACATTTCAGAAAATATAAAATATTATTTTTGGAATTTAATATTAAAATAATATTTTTCCCGAAAACTGCCCGATTTGCGAAATTAGGGTTTTCGAAAAAGGGTATAAATATATACCAATAATTGTGAAATAAATGGAAATTAATATGATTTATTCATTTATAATATAATTAAAGGATTTGGCATTTTTAAAATTTATTATATGCATTTTCGATAAAAACCCGATTAGTGCACTGCTAATCGCGTTTAGGCAAAATCCGTGTTTCTACAGTTTTCCATGACTAGTGCACCATGTCATGTAACATTTGGTTACATGTTGTTGCATTTGTGTTGTTTTATGGGTATTATGTGATTTGGTTTTGAAATTTAAAAGAGAAAAGATAAAGAAATGAAAAAGGTTTAAAAAGGTGAATGATTGGAGAGAGAGTGTGTGAGAATAAGTGAGAGAGAGGGGGGGCTGCTGCCATACACATTCCCCATCATTTTCTTTTTCTCTTCTTCATCTTCCTCAAGCTCACTACCCTCCACTTCTAACCCTAGATCAATCTCCAAATAATCCCAAAAACCTTATACCCCCTTCATAAAAATTAATCCCCATCTCTTCCTCTACACATTGAACCAAGCAAAGTGGGATTTTGAAAACATTGAAGAGCCAGGGTTTTGCTTGGGTGTAACCATGAGGTATAATCATTTCCATTTAGTTAGTTTTAGTTTTCTTGTGTTTTAGATATTGGATTGGTGGATTTGTGAACTTTGAAATTCTAGAGAAGGGTTTGGGAAATTGATGATGTTTTGTGTCTGTCAATAAGACTTTTGAGGTGATTCTTGACCTGGACCATAGCTTAGAACCCTAAAATATGGATTTAGGAATTGATCCATGTCGGTTTTGTGAGGATATAGGGTGTGCAGGGAAATCTAGAGCAACCCGGGGACTTTCTGAGTTTAGCAAACAATACCAGGGATCCATTTTGGACTATAGGAGACCACCATGACCAAACGAAGCCCAACAGAGCAAGGGGGCCGAGGAGGCCGGATTTTGGGGGTAGGTGGCCGGCCACTTGGTGGCATGTGGTGTCGGGGTTGGTCCAGTAGCTTATATACATCATATACAGCACCCTAGACTTGTTTGTGCAACTCCTTTTGGCCTGAGTCGAAATCTGGGAACACATTAGTGTGATTTTTGGATATGTTTTCAGTATTTGAAATGTTTAGTTTTGATATTTGGATTTTTATTTGGTTGTTGGATGTTTGTACATCAACAACAAGGGTTATTTGGTTGGTTTTGTACGCGTAAGCTATAGGTTCTAACCTATGAGCAATGCGCGTGCCGTTTGGATTTCAGAACTTGATTTTAATAGCATTGCGATGTGTGTTGTTATTGTTGGTACCTTCGCATGGATTCCGATATGACGGAGCATGGCGTCATCGACTTCGGCAAGCGAAGACCAAGGTGAGTAGATCCATATTTACGGGGGAAGTCGGGTGGATGGCGTATAGCATCCCCGCAAAGTTTTGGTGGAAACTGATTTGTAGCTTATGGTTAAGAATACCTAGAGTAGCAAACTAGGGTTAGAATTAAAGGATAGCTATAGAAACCATATTAGAAACTAAAGGATTGTTAGAAGTTATATGATACGGCTAATATGTGATGACGGGATTTGTGAATGATATTTGATGATATTGCCGTTTAGGGTACTATAGGACTAGACAGTCGACGTAGGTGTGTCATCCGAACCATACCTATTTCCAAACTGAAGAATCGTATGCATCTTTTAAGCAGAAACCTTGAGGGATGTTACGGATTTTCAAATGATATCTTTCTTTAAAAAACACCGTAGCCCCTACTTTCAAAACTATGATTCACATCTTTCAAAAACTGTTTGTATGGTTCGGTGGTGTATGTTAGATTAGATACGTATGCTTATCGTAAGATAGAATGGTTATGTAGAATTGATTCGATGTGAGGGATAAATGTGATGAAAAGAATGTACGATACGATATGATGATTTGATGATATATGAATGCGAGTCGATTGAGATGATTGATACCTTGCCGGTTCCCTGATATGAGATTGTTGTGGATGTGACCTGAGACATAGGTATATAGATATATTTATATATGTTGTGAATCATGAGAGATTGCCGTACGAGACATTAGGTCCGTACCCCTCAATTGTCATATAGGATGATAGGATCCCTGTTGGTTTAATGCCGCCGTACGATGATTTTCCATACGTGATGAGTTTGACTTGATGATTGATCCATACCCTTAACTAGAGGATACCGTACGATAGGGTATACAGTACGGGATGTTGTGTGGCTAGTTGCCGATTGATAAATTCACCGACTCGGTCTTGTAGACACGTATACCTTATAGCATTTGCATATGATTTACCTTATGCTGCATTCATATTATTCTCATTGCATTGCTTATACCTGTGCTAGTACACCTGCACCATTATCGATGATGCGTATGTTATACGTACACAGATTTGCCGGCTCACACACTTCATCATCGATAATTACCATGTCACTACACAGTAGGGTTGCTGCATCATGATATACATATTGTACACCATACTTACGCACATACATATCGTACACCATACTTGCGCACATACATATTGTACACCATACTTGCGGACATACACATATGTACGTCCATACTTTCGTATATACATATATGCACCTTTATACGATATTTCATTTGATTTTGGAGATTTGGGAACCACATGATATATTTTCAAAACTGGATTCATTTAAAGGAGCAGTTTTCTCTCGATATGTGCATTTTACTGTTCCATGTTGCATGATACACGGATACGCTTACATTTCTGTTATATATCGCATACATCATGCTTTATGATTACACGCATTGAGATATATTGTTTTCGTGTGATTTCTGGATTTGAGAACCGTGGTTATTTCAAAAGAAAGCATGTACTGTTTTAAAAACCCGATTTCTCTTGATATGATATTTCAGTGCTTCCACTATGCGTTTTCTTGGTTCTGAGACGTGTGACAGTGATACCCGGTCGAGGAGCTGGATGAGGCCGATTGCGGGTACATGGTGGAGCCGGTATGGTACCCCGGGATAAGAAAGGGATGCTGTGCAGTAGACGGTGAGCCTGGCAGAGGGACTACTACCTAACGGTGATAGTATTTGGGCTCGGCGGATATCCGGAGGATACCGACCGGAGTCGAGAGATGATATAGGCCGATCCGGACTGACGGAGCCCGTGGGCCGATCCAGACTGATGGAGCCCGAGATATGAGGATTTACGTGTCGATGCTGGACACGGGTTTCATGATATTTTCGGGTGTCAATATTGGACACCCAGGTTCCATGATTTTGATGTGTCGTGAGGGACACCATTGATTTATATCCTCATACTTTCATGCACACTCTTTTATGATATTTATGTGCATACAGACATTGATCATATGGTTGGACGGGATCTACATGCATACATACATTGATTATTTGGTTGGATGATATCCGCATACACATAGGTGTTGATTACATTGTTGGCACATATACGACCCGGTCACCCTAGATATCATAGTATTACCTTTTTGATATAGTTGACATAGGAGTCGTTGTTTATTCGATTTCTACTTGTAGATGTTTTTCTACTCACGAGTTGGCAACTCACCCCGTTGTGCCACAGTTCTTGCAGGTTGACTGCATGGATCCGTAGCGACATCGCTAGCACATAGCTTCATTTGGGTGTTTTGCATTGATAGGTGGGGCATTTGTATCGTACCCACTCTTGTATTTATATTTCACCTTGTATCTAGTCAACTCTATCAATCAAAATTAGTAAATTGTATAAGTAATGAGACTTAGTGAGATTGTGGTTGCGAGACTTAGAGCGAGGGGTTTTTCCGCTACTTGTGGTTTTGATGTCTTGCTTATTTCTTTATCTTTTTGTGGTGAACTTCGCCGTTGGGCATCGTATACTTATATATACTGTCTTGCATGGTTGTGATCCGCCGTTTGGCGAAGTGCTAGCTCCCGCTTGGGGATGCCATTATTCTTGTTATGTATTTATGGTTTTGGATCAAAATATACAAAGGAGGTGCTGCCCAAATTTTTAAAAGATGAAACACGTTTTCAAACTAGTAAATTTCACTTGAATTTTTATGTTCTTCTATGCATTAAGAAAACTTGATTTCATTATACCTTTATTCCAAAACTTCACCTCCTTTATTTTCTTAAAAAGGTTTAGATTTCTGCGTTTCAGCTTACTTGAATTGCGTTACGCCTTTATACGTTACGTGATTTAAGTGCTGGTCACGAGCTAATATTTCGGGTCGTGACACCTACAATCTGGGATTAAGCTTCCCAGAACTCAACACGCCATTCGTCGGAAAAATCCGTAGGAATACATGATTTCCCACTGCAAACTCAAGTCTGCGACAACTACGGTCGGCATAAGACTTCTGTCTGCACTGGGCTGCTCTCATCCTGACCTGAACCACTGGATCATCTCCGAAACCTCTCGATTAGCTGGGGTCGAAAAATCCTACTCACGCGGAGTCAGTAAGATAGACTAGCGATCGATACAACCTACACACCAGGCCTAAAAGTTGCAATTTGAAATGTCTCCTGATAACCATCATCGTAAGAAAACTCCATCAATGGCAAGTGACGATCCCAACTGCCAACAAATAATAAGTACGTACGCACAAGCATATCTTTCAGAGTCTTTATAGTCCGCTCTATCTGAGCATTGGCCTACGGATGGAACGCGGAGCTAAAGCTCAACCAGTACCCAAGGCTTCCTGAAGCTTCTGCCAAAGACGGCTAGAGAACTGGGTGCCTCTATCGGATACAACGCATGAAGGAACTCCGTGCAAACGCACAAACTTAACAAAGAACAACTGAGTAAACTGAGCATAACCGGTCAACAGGTACTCGAATGGAGATCTACTCCCATTCCTACTCTGGAATGGTAAAAAGGTTGCAACTCGCCAGCCGGTCTCAAATGCTCAACCTTAGCTCGCATACTAGCCAAGAATCTCAAAACGAAATCCGAAACTTCACTATTTACCCCTGCCTACCAGTAACCAACTCTCAAGTCACGTTACATCTCGGTGGCACTTGGATGAACACAGAAAGCTGATCGATGTGCCTGCTCTAGGACCTCGCGTCTCTACCCATCAGTATCGGGTACACGCCATCGAGTCCCTAACATAGCACACCCTGGTTATAAATCGAGAACTCCAAATCTTTACCCAGCCGAACATGCTCAAGAATCTCAACAAACGAGCATCGACAGGCTGTGCCTCACGAAAACGATTAAGTAAAAGTGGACGGGCTCAGACATGAGAAAGTTGTCCCCTTGTAGAGGCGAACTACACTGTACTCATCTGTTGCACAAGAACTGTAAATCTGCAGAAGACTGTCTCTGAACTGCGTACAACTGGAACAACTACCCCCGGGCCTATGACTCAAGCATCAGCTACCACAATCGCCTTGTCACGGGAAATGAAGGATCTCACAATCACAATCCTTCACAAGCTCCATCCAACGGCGCTGTCTCAACAATCAAAACCCACTGCAGGAAGATGTACACTAAGCTCTGGTGGTCCATGAAAATCTGACACGACTCTCCGCATAAGTAGTGTCCCCAAATCTCCAACGCACGACCACCGTGGCCATCTCCAGATCATGAGTGGGATAATTCCTGCTCGTACTTCCTCTAACTGTCGGGAAGCATAAGCCATAACTCTATCATGCTACATCAGTACACAATCCAGCCCCACTCGCGAAACATCACAATAAAAGATAAGGTCGCCCTATCCATAAACAAGGATAGAACTGGTGCAATCGTCAACCAAGTCTTCAACTACTGAAAACTCCGCACGCATGCCTCAGTCTAAATAAAAGAAACTCCCTTCTTTGTCAATCCGGTCAACAGTGCAGTGAATACACAAGAAATCCTGCATGAAACGGCGGTAAAAACCAGCTAAGCCCAAAAATCTGCGGACCTCTGTCCCTGATCAGGTCTGGGCCAAAGCTGTACGGCCTCGATCTCCCTCTGGTCCATACGAATACCGTCTCCCGTAACCCCATGACCTAGGAAGTCAACACTATCAAGCCTGATGGAACACTCCGAGAATCTATCAAACAGCTGACGCTCTCCCAATGTAACACCTTAGGATGTGTTTAGTGACTAATTATATTCAAATAATGGGTTTTTAATAAAAAGTTTACCAAATTGGGTTTTAAATATTTTTCCTAATTTAATAGATATTTTTCTGAAATTTTCCTAGGCTTGCACATACATGTGCATGTAAACTAGGGTTTTTAAATAGGATAATACCATGATTAGTAACCATGGTGGGTTAATCATGGGGATTAAGTCTTTTTGGGTTTTAATTAAGTTTAATTAGTTATTTAATGGTTGCTTTAATTTGAATTCCTTTGGGTGTTGACTTGGTGAGGGTGAGAGAGAGAGAAGGCATCATGGCAAAAGCCATGCTTGTAATTAATGAAGAGAGAGAGAGAGGAGGGGTAGACATTGGGTTATGATTTCCTCTCATTTGTTTTGTTCCTTCTCTTAACCCCACTCTCACACACACACACACACACACCCTTACCTCTTCAGCTGCAGCAGCTCCTTGCATCCACAGCAGCAGCAGCAGCAGACTTTACAGCAGCAGCAACAAGCATCACAGCAACAGCAACAGCACCAGTAGCAGCAGTTAGCAGCAGCAACAGCCACAACTCCAGCTGCAGCTCCTTCCCTTCACTTCTTCTTCTTCCTCCAGCTCCCTAGGGTCGAGTGTGGGGTATATTTCCTGAACTTACTCCCTAGTTTACTTGTTTAGTGTAGTTTTGCTTCGGTTAGTGTTTATTGGTGCGATTTAGTGCGATATGAGGTGTTTAGTGAGAACCTTGGCCAAGTGATGTATGTTTTGGTGTTGGTAAGTTGTTAGAGTGTTGTCAGGGCCATATTAACCCAGCTTAAACCCCCAATTGCACTAAAATACCACCAGATCCCTATTTGATTCAAATTCATCGTTTTTAAGCAAAATTTGAGTTTCTGTAAATTGCTATCGACCCGGTGAGTTCAAAAGAAATTTGAGAAGACTGCAGTATAGTTGTTAGGTGCTGATACCCCAGGTAGAACCCGACCCCCAAACTCCGTACAGTGGCCGCCGAAAAATTCTATCTGGCCGCAATTTACGGCCAGATGGGTAGGGTTTGGGTTAGGGTTTGGTCCTAGGGATGTCTTCTTCTGTGTGGATTTTATGATATATATATTTTTGTAAAATAAGTTCTGTATAAAAATCTGGAACTATATACCTATTTCTCGTATTTTAAAAATTCGCGACACGCGTGATACGCGTGTGGGTTTGGGGTTTCTGCGTATCGCGACATGTCAGGATAGTTTCAGGTGCGTGATCAAACGTTTTAGCGTATCGCGCACACGCGCGATTGGTTTACGACATGGGTCTCTAGGTTGACCCTAATATCATGTTTTTGTGAAATTGAGCTTATGTGTGATATATGTTATGTGATTCCAGGTTCACAGGCGAGTGAGATGGACGCTGCGAAGAAGGGCAAGCAAGTCGTCGGCTACACTTAGCGCGAGACTTCGGTGAGTAGATTTAACATCTACGGGAATATCGCCCGCATGGCATTATGCGTCAGGGCTGATAGGACCTTATTATTATATGTTGCATTTACCTCATGGACTGTCATTGCATATTGCATTCCCTGCTGTATGTATGCTTAGAATTGATAGAACACCGCACTATTACTAACGGTTCATGTTGCACGAGCACTAATCTGCATGCTACACATACACCGTTAGTAATTGCCATGACACACTCACTGTAGAACTACGATGATTATATTGCTGTAGTTCATTTCATATTTGATTCGATTTGACTTTCATGGAAATTGGGAGCCGCATGATATCTTTAAAAACGGAAACTAATTTTAAAATCGGTTTTCCCTTATACCTATATCATGGATTGATGTACATAGCACATCGCATTGGATTTACTTCTTGGTGTTGGATTTTCATATGATTTCTGGTTTTGAGGACCGTGGGATTTTTAAGAAAAGATGCACTATTTGAAAATCCGGTTTTTCGTGATATGATATTTTGGTGCGTCCACCACGCGTTTTCTCGGTGCTGAGTCGTGTGCTTGAAACCCGATTCAAGGAGATGGATGATCCGTTTGCGGGTTCGTGGTGGACCCGGTATGGTTCCCCGGGGCGAGAAATGTTTTTCGTCGAGTAGACGATGAGCCTGGCAGGGTGGCGAGTACCTACCAGTGATTGGTTGGACCTGGCGGTTATCCGGAGGATTCTGACCAGAGTCGAGAGATGGATGCGGGATGATCCGTACTGCCGGGGCCGAGGGCCGATACCGCAGACGGAGCCCGTGGGCTGATCCGGACTGACGGAGCCCGATATATGTGGATTTGCGTGTCGATACTGGACACGAGTATTTTATGATATTCTGGGTGCCGATGTTGGGCACTCGTGATTTCTCAGAGATTTACAGGATTTGAGGGCCGATGGATGTGCCGGCGCCTGAGTTATTTGGGATTTGGGTGCAGTTGTGGGCACCGATTGTTTTCCACGTTGATATTCCGTGTAGATGTTGTTTATCCCAGGCTCAGCATTGATTATCATATATCTCATCCTGTAGTTATTTTACCTGACAGAGCATCTGCATGATTATTGCACATACTGCTTATCACGCATTGATATCATCTGCTGGCATTTGTTTGAGTAGCGCAATACGTGCATGCTCGCGATTACCTTTATATGTTATCTCTATTCACGAGTTGGCAACTCACCCCCGTTGTGCCACAGTATTTGCAGGTTGCCCTCAGCATAGTCGCGGCAGGCTGTCTTTTGCATCTTTTGGCTACAGATACCACTACAGTTGCGGCGAGAGCTGTTTTGCATTTAGGTGGGTTGTGGTATCTGATTACTTTTATTGTATCCCTTTTTGTATCTAGTACTCTCCATCTACCATTTATGTACTGGACTTAGACACTGTGTTAGGACGATGATGTATATTTTGTATTCTGGTGTCGAGCTCGTGGGAGCCGACTGTTTTTATATGCAGTTTATATTCTGTGATGTTTACTTATTGCTCATTCTTCGCTACGGCGTCGTATATTACTCTTGTGATGATGGTTTCTTCCGTTGGGCGTGATTGCTCCCGTTTGGGAATGTTTTGTTTCATTATATCTCATTTTTAATCATATCAACTTTTATACCCGGTCTCGGGGCTACTTTTACAAAGGAAATGCTGCCAAAATTATTTAAATGATTAAGTAACTTTAAAAGAACTTATTGAACTAATTAATATTTTCTAAATGTTTTAACAATGCTTTCAACACTCACTATGTTTAAATGGTTTTGATTTCTAAGTTCGGCTTACTTAGTCGCGTTACGCCTGTAGACGTAGCGTGGTTAAGGGCCGGTCACGAGTCGAAATGATTCGGGTCGTGACAAAGTTGGTATCAGAGCGTAGGTTTTACCTTCGGAGTGTAGGATGACCCTGGTATGATGGAGTAGGTAGCTGCAGCAGAGTGGCGTAGCGTGCGTATGTTCCGCGGCATACTCATGATACGGTACTCCGCCTAAGCGACCTTAGGACTAATCGATTTAAAATTCTTTCTTGGATACATATATTCTTGTGATTCGACTTCCGTATTCTTATCGGATCCTAATTTCCTTTCAGCCATTATGCTGCCAAAGACTACGAGGGCACAGAGAGCGGCCGCGAGGGCCGAGATTCGAGTTGACTCGTCCGAGACGAGGACTGATCCGGGTAGTGCACCCGTTGTACCCGAGCAGACTGTTCCTCCTGTGACAGATCAGATCGCCACGCTAGGGGTTGGTGTGCAGGAGATACGCCAGACGGTGGGATCCAGCATGCAGGAGATGCGCCAGATGATAGGATCACTAGTTGAGACGCTTCGAGCACAGCGACCAGAGGTAGCTCCACCCGTTGCAGTGACCGCGATGGTACCTACCGCACAGCCAGTTTCCCCTGCAGCCACGGAGGTGGTTACAGTATCGCTGTCAGAGTTCATGAGGCTGAAGCCTCCGGTCTTCACAGGCACCGATACAGCCGAGGACCCACAGTCTTTCATCGATAGGATGGCCCGGATATGCCGTTCCCTCAGATGCGCAGATGCGAGATGGGTTGAGTTCGCGAGCTTTCGCCTGGAAGGTCTTGCGCAGAAGTGGTGTGATTCAGTTGAGAAGGGCAGAGCAGCAGGTCTTCCTCCTATGACCTGGACGGAGTTCGTGATAGTATTTCTAGCCCGTTTCCTTCCCCAGAGTGTTAGGGATGCCCGAGCACGCAGATTTGAGTCCTTGCGCCAGACGCCAGGGATGACAGTGGTAGAGTATGACGTGCTGTTTACAGAGCTAGCAGCTTATGCCCCGTATTTAGTGGCTACCGAGGAGTTGCGAGTCAAGAGATTTGTTCGAGGCTTGCTTACACCACTATTCCTTGCGATCAGCGCGCAGCACTACGAGACCTATGCAGCAGCTGTAGACGCAGCCCTATTAGTCGAGGAGCGTCTTGCTGAGACTTCGGTAGTTCCAGAGCTGAAGAGAGTTCGTACTAGTATATCCGCACGGAGGCAGTCATTTAGACGCCGCGATAGGTATCGTTCTGGTACGAGGAGTAGCAGAGATTCGGGACGAGGCCAGATGTTTAGTTCGTATCCCCAGGAGAGTCAGCAGTCGCCGCGGGGTTGCTTTAGATGCGGTAGTCTACTTCACCTCGTTAGAGATTGTCCTGAGATACACCGGAGGGAGGCGGCAGCACCACATGTTACCTTACCACCTTCACCGCCCCAGAGGGCGTTGCCTGTTGTACCTACCGTTGCTCCGCGCCAGACTCATACGCCGAGAGGTCGTGGGTGTGGGGGAGTTTCTCAGAGAGGACAGGATGACTGAGGCAGAGGGCAGTCAGTCGCAGGTGGTGGACAGGCGCGGATTTTTACTTTGACGCATCAGGACGCGCAGGCGTCCAATGCAGTGATTTCAGGTATCCTTCCAGTATGTTCAGTTGATGCACATGTATTGTTCGATCCCGGATCCACGCACTCGTACGTATCCACACACTTTGTGCCTAGTTTGGGTAGAGAGTCCGGTCTGCTTGATTAGCCGCTTGTTGTGACCACTCCTGTGGGAGAGTCATTTGTTGCTAGGCACGTGTTCCGGTCCTGCACCATCAGTATTGGCGAGAGAGAGTTGCCTGTCAACTTGATCCTTCTGGAGATGTTGGACTTCGACGTTCTTTTGGGCATGGATTGGTTAGCCACGTGCTATGCTTCTGTGGACTGCCGTGAGAAGACGGCTAGATTTTGTTTTCCCAGCGAGTCGGTTTTTGTTGTGTTGGGGGACCGTGGTGCCGCCCCTCACAGTGTGATTTCTTCTTTTCGCGCTGGACAGCTTTTGAGGAAGGGATGTCAGGGATTTCTCGCATATGTTTGCGATGCTAGTGCTACACAGGTTCCATTGGATCAGGTTCCGGTTGTTAGCGAGTTCCCTGATGTGTTCCCTGACGAGCTTCCTGGGCTACCGCCCGAGCGTGACATTTCTTTCTGTATTGATTTGGTTCCTGGCACGGGGCCTATTCCATACCGCCTTATCGGATGGCCCCGGCGGAACTTAGAGAATTGAAGGGTCAGTTGCAAGATTTGCTGGACAAGGGACTTATTTGACCCAGTGTTTCTTCTTGGGGTGCTCCAGTCCTGTTCGTCAAGAAGAAGGACGGCAGTTTGCGTCTGTGTATCGACTACCGCCAGCTGAACAGGGTGACAGTGCGGAACAGGTATCCTTTGCCGCGCATCGATGATTTGTTCGACCAGCTTCAGGGGGCAGGGTACTTTTCGAGGATCGATTTACGATCGGGCTATCATCAGCTGCGGGTTCGACAGGAGGACATTCCCAGGACAGCTTTCCGTATGCGCTACGGCCATTATGAGTTTTTGGTGATGTCGTTCGGACTCACCATTGCGCCAGCAGCATTCATGGACTTGATGAACCGTATTTTCCGGCCATATTTGGATCTGTTCATCATAGTCTTCATTGACGATATCTTGGTGTATTCCCGGAGTAGTGAGGAGCACGAGCAGCACCTGCGGATTACACTGCAGACTTTGAGGGAGCACCAGCTATATGCGAAATTCTCCAAGTGTGCTTTCTGGCTGGACAGCGTAGACTTCTTGGGGCATGTGATTTCACGAGACGGTATATGTGTGGACCCGAGGAAGATCGAGGCCGTGCAGCGTTGGCCCAGACCCACATCGGTTACGGAGATTCGCAGCTTTTTAGGGTTGGCCGGTTATTACAGGCGATTTGTGCAGGACTTCTCCAGTATTGCTACACCTTTGACCGGGTTGACCCGGAAAGGAGTTCTTTTCGATTGGACGGAGGAGTGCGAGCACAGTTTTCAGCAGCTACGGACTCGGCTGACGACGGCACCGGTATTATCATTACCTTCAGGCTCAGGCGGGTTTGTGGTCTATTTTAATGCCTCTCGAGTGGGGCTAGGGTGCGTTTTGATGCAGCATGACAGGATGATCGCGTATGCTTCACGACAATTGAAGAAACATGAACAGAACTACCCTACTCATGACTTGGAGATGGCTGCAGTGGTCTTTGCACTTAAGATCTGGCGACAATACCTATACGGCGAGTCGTGCCAGATATTCACGGATCATAAGAGTCTAAAATATATATTTCAGCAGCGGGACCTGAACCTTAGACAGCGCCGATGGATAGAGTTAGTGAAGGATTACGACTGCGAGATCTTGTATCACCCGGGCAAGGCAAATGTGGCGGCGGATGCTTTGAGCAGGAGGCCCGGGGGTAGTCTATCTTGTTTGAGCGCAGTACAGGGGCAGTCGTCGGCAGATTGGCAGATATTATGCGACAGCCGAGTACAGTCGAGTTCACGCCGATTGGGGGGAAGTCGTCGGCAGATTGGCAGATATTATGCGACAGCCGAGTACAGTTCGAGTATACGCCAATTGGACAGATCGCGCATGTTCGTGCACGCCCACAGTTACTTGACCGCATACATGAGGCACAGCGCAGTGATGACCGATGTTCGGAGATCATGGCACAGATTGGACAGGGCAGATTTTCCGAGTTCGTGATCGATGATCAGCGGGTACTACGATTTAGGACTAGACTGTGCATACCAGATGCTGAGGGACTGAGACGTGAGATTCTTGAGGAGGCACATCGATCGATATATAGTGTACATCCCGGTTCCACCAAGATGTATCATGATATGAGAAGTGTTTACTGGTGGGACGGAATGAAAGGAGACATCGCAGATTTCGTGTCAAGATGCCTGACTTGTCAGCAAGTCAAGGCTGAGCACCAGAGGCCCGCGGGAGAGCTACAGCCGTTACCCATTCCGGAGTGGAAATGGGAGCAGATTTCGATGGATTTCGTTGAGGGTCTATCCAGGACTAGTCGAGGGTATGACTCCATCTGGGTGATCGTGGATCGTTTGACGAAAGCGGCTCACTTATTACCGGTGAAGATGACTTTCGGATTTGCTCAGTATGCCCAGATCTACGTCGACGAGATTGTGCGACTGCACGGAGTCCCGACGTGTATCGTGTCCGACAGAGGCACCTAGTTTACCAGCCGGTTATGGCAAAGGCTTCAGGAGGCTTTGGGCACTCGCTTGAGTTTCAGCACAGCATTTCATCCGCAGACCGACGGACAGTCAGAGCGGACTATTCAGACTCTCGAGGACATGCTCAGAGCTTGTGTATTAGATTTCGGAGGTAGCTGGGATCATCATTTGCTCTTAGTAGAGTTCTCCTACAATAACAGCTACAAGGAGACCATTCAGATAGCACCATTTGAGGCTCCTTATGGGAGGAGATGCAGATCGCCCGCCTGTTGGACAGAGCTCAGTGAGAGCAGTATCTTAGGGCTACAGATCGTTGAGGAAACGACCGCGAAGATCCAGTTGATTCGTGATAGGATGAGAGCAGCCCAGAGTAGGCAGAGATCTTATGCGGACCATCGGCGACGCAGACTTGAGTTTTCTGTTGGTGATCATGTTTTCTTGAGGGTCTCCCCAATGAAAGATGTGATGAGGTTTGGGAAGAAGGGAAGCTCATCCCCAGATATATGGGCCCCTTCGAGATCCTCAAGCATGTTGGTGCAGTTGCATACCGATTAGCCCTTCCGCCCAGTTTTCCTGATGTGCACCCCGTATTTCATGTTTCGATGCTCCGCCGATATCTTCATGATCCCTCGCATGCGATTCAGCATCCGACGATCCAGCTTGAGCGCGACCTTTCCTATGCAGAGCAGCCGGTGATGATCTTGGATCGACAAGTGAAGAAACTGAGATCAAAGGACATTCCATCAGTCAAGGTACTTTGGCGTGGTCAGGGCCGTGAGGAGGTCACTTGGGAGACCGAAAGCGAGATGAAGAAGAAGTATCCCTATCTTTTCGAAGGTACGTGTAGTTAGATTTTGAAATTCGGGGACGAATTTCTTTAAGGGGGAGAGATTGTAACACCTTAGGATGTGTTTAGTGACTAATTGTATTCAAATAATGGGTTTTTAATAAAAAGTTTACCAAATTGGGTTTTAAATATTTTTCCTAATTTAATAGATATTTTTCTGAAATTTTCCTAGGCTTGCACACACATGTGCATGTAAACTAGGGTTTTTAAATAGGATAATACCATGATTAGTAACCATGGTGGGTTAATCATGGGGATTAAGTCTTTTTGGGTTTTAATTAAGTTTAATTAGTTATTTAATGGTTGCTTTAATTTGAATTCCTTTGGGTGTTGACTTGGTGAGGGTGTGAGAGAGAGAAGGCATCATGGCAAAAGCCATGCTTGTAATTAATGAAGAGAGAGAGAGGTGGGGTTGACATTGGGTTATGATTTCCTCTGATTTGTTTTGTTCCTTATCTTAACCCCACTCTCACACACACACACACACCCTTACCTCTTCAGCTGCAGCAGCTCCTTGCATCCACAGCAGCAGCAGCAAACTTCACAGCAGCAGGAGCAAGCATCTCAGCAACAGCAACAGCACCAGTAGCAGCAGTTAGCAGCAGCAACAGCCACAACTCCAGCTGCAGCTCCTTCCCTTCACTTCTTCTTCTTCCTCCAGCTCCCTAGGATCGAGTGTAGGGTATATTTCCTGAACTTACTCCCTAGTTTACTTGTTTAGTGTAGTTTTGCTTCGGTTAGTGTTTATTGGTACGATTTAGTGCGATATGAGGTGTTTAGTGAGAACCTTGGCCAAGTGATGTATGTTTTGGTGTTGGTAAGTTGTTAGAGTGTTGTCAGGGCCATATTAACCCAGCTTAAAACCCAATTGCACTAAAATACCACCAGATCCCTATTTGATTCAAATTCATCGTTTTTAAGCAAAATTTGAGTTTCTGTAAACTGCTATCGACCCGGTGAGTTCAGAATAAATTTGAGAAGACTGCAGTATAGTTGTTAGGTGTTGATACCCCAGGTAGAACCCGGCCCCCAAACTCCGTACAGTGGCCGCCGAAAAATTCTATCTGGCCGCAATTTGCGGCCAGATGGGTAGGGTTTGGGTTGGGGTTTGGTCCTAGGGGTGTCTTCTGCTGTGTGGAGTTTTATGATATATATATTTTTGTAAAATAAGTTCTGTATAAAAATCTGGAACTATATACCTATTTCTCGTATTTTAAACCTTCGCGACAAGCGTGATACGTGTGTGGGTTTGGGGTTTCTGCGTATCGCGATGTGTCAGGGTCGTTTCAGGCGTGTGATCACACGTTTTAGCGTATCGCGCACACGCGCGATTGGTTTACGACACGGGACTCTAGGTTGACCCTAATATCATGTTTTTGTGAAATTGAGCTTATGTGTGATATATGTTATGTGATTCTAGGTTCGCAGGCGAGTGAGACGGACGCTGCGAAGAAGGGCAAGCAAGTCGTCGGCTACACTTAGCGCGAGACTTCGGTGAGTAGATTTAACATCTACGGGGATATCGCCCGCATGGCGTTATGCGTCAGGGCTGATAGGACCTTATTATTATATGTTGCATTTACCTCATGGACTGTCATTGCATATTGCATTCCCTGCTGTATGTATGCTTAGAATTGATAGAACACCGCACTATTACTAACGGTTCATGTTGCACGAGCACTAATCTGCACGCTACACACACACCGTTAGTAATTGCCACGACACACTCACTGTAGAACTACCATGATTATATTGCTGTAGTTCATTTCATATATAATTCGATTTGACTTTCATGGAAATTGGGAGCCGCATGATATCTTTAAAAATGGAAACTAATTTTAAAAGCGGTTTTCCCTTATACCTATATCATGGATTGATGTACATAGCACATCGCATTGGATTTACTTCTTGGTGTTGGATTTTCATGTGATTTCTCGTTTTGAGGACCGTGGGATTTTTAAGAAAAGATGCACTATTTGAAAACCCGGTTCCTCGTGATATGATATTTTGGTGCGTCCACCACGCGTTTTCTCGGTGCTGAGATGTGTGCTTGAAACCCGATTCGAGGAGATGGATGATCCGTTTGCGGGTTCGTGGTGGACCCGGTATGGTTCCCCGGGGCGAGAAATGTTTTTCGTGGAGTAGACGATGAGCCTGGCAGAGTGGCGAGTACCTACCAGTGATTGGTTGGACCTGGCGGTTATCCGGAGGATACTGACCAGAGTCGAGAGATGGATGCGGGATGATCCGTACTGCCGGGGCCGAGGGCCGATACCGCAGACGGAGCCCGTGGGCTGATCCGGACTGACGGAGCCCGATATATGAGGATTTGCGTGTCGATGCTGGACACGAGTATTTTATGATATTCTGGATGCCGATGTTGGGCACTCGTGATTTCTCAGAGATTTACAGGATTTGAGGGCCGATGGGTGTGCCGGAGCCTGAGTTATTTGGGATTTGGGTGCAGTTGTGGGCACCGATTGTTTTCCACGTTGATATTCCGTGTAGATGTTGTTTATCCCAGGCTCAGCATTGATTATCATATATCTCATCCTATAGTTATTTTACCTGACAGAGCATCTGCATGATTATTGCACATACTGCTTATCACACATTGATGTCATCTGCTGGCATTTGTTTGAGTAGCGCAATACGTGCATGCTCGCGATTACCTTTATATGTTATCTCTATTCACGAGTTGGCAACTCACCCCCGTTGTGCCACAGTATTTGCAGGTTGCCCTCAGCATAGTCGCGGCAGGCTGTCTTTTGCATCTTTTGTCTACAGATACCACTACTGTTGCGGCGAGAGCTGTTTTGCATTTAGGTGGGTTGTGGTATCTGATTACTTTTATTGTATCCCTTTTTGTATCTAGTACTCTCCATCTACCTTTTATGTACTGGACTTAGACACTGTGTAAGGACGATGATGTATATTTTGTATTCTGGTGTCGAGCTCGTGGGAGCCGACTGTTTTTATATGCAGTTTATATTCTGTGATGTTTACTTATTGCTCATTCTTTGCTACGGCGTCGTATATTACTCTTGTGATGATGGTTTCCGCCGTTGGGCGTGATTGCTCCCGTTTGGGAATGTTTTGTTTCATTATATCTCATTTTTACTCATATCCTCTTTTATACCCGGTCTCGGGGCTACTTTTACAAAGGAAATGCTGCCAAAATTATTTAAATGATTAAGTAACTTTAAAAGAACTTATTGAACTAATTAAGATTTTCTAAATGTTTTAACAATGCTTCAATACTCACTAAGTTTAAATGGTTTTGATTTCTGGGTTCGGCTTACTTAGTCGCGTTACGCCTGTAGACGTAGCGTGGTTAAGGGCCGGTCATGAGTCGAAATGATTCGGGTCGTGACACCCAATGTCTGCAAAGCAAATCTTCAAGTGCTGCTCACGTTCCTCATGACTCTTGGAATAGACCAGAACGTCATCTATAACACAACAAAACACTGGTCGAGGAACGGCTGATTGGTAGAGATTCTGCGTGTTTAAGTTTAGTTAATTACCGCAATCAAAACGGTTTCGCTTGTAGCTAGCCGGTTGAGTACGGGTCGTCCGCAGGGAGATGGGATTCTTTTTCTATGTGCTTTAACGAGTTAAGTCCAATTTTCCAGATTTTTTTGTGATTATCTAAGTATTAAAATGATATGTAAAGAGAGCTTGTTAGGGTTAGGATTAGGTTAGTTTGAGTTAGGAGTCCCTCACTTCTTTCGTTGCCACTCTTAATATCGGTGTTACGGTAATCGGCAACAACGGGGATTAGCACGACTAGGAAGGAACTTGCGAGTATAAGCTAGGCTTTCCAACGCTTAAGTTCTTCCTTTTGGTGCTTGTCCGTCCGTTCTTGGCTCTTAGCCATAACCTCCGGTTAATTCAACCACAACCAGTCTCACTACGGAATCACCGCTATCATGTAGGATAGGGTGCCATAGGGAGCGGATTGTGGTTCAATTAACGGGAGTTGATTTAAGATGTTGGGCAAAGAAAGAGTTAGAGAGATTTCCTTCTCTCAAACTTCCCTAATCCTACCCTAACAAGTATGGAAACTACTCACACATCATAATGAAAAGAAAATAAAACAAAGAGGAAGATAGAAAGAAAGAGATTAGAAGATAACAACTAGCTATTTGCGACCTCACCTTGGCAAGGATCAAGCGTAAGCATCATGGTTGTTTTAAGGATAAAGAAAAAGAGAAAAGAGAAAAGAAAGAAACAACAATAAATAACAACAACCACTTATCAATTAACGATTACAAGCGATTAACATAAAAAGAGCAAGATAAGTATAATAACAAAATGAACTTCTTTATTCATCATTCTTCACTCACAAAAGCTCACTATAAGTTTTTCAATGGAGAAGAGATGAGAAGAGGAAGAAGAACAAGTATTCTAAACCATAAAAAATACAAGATTGAGCACTCTTGGCTTCATAAGGTTCTGGGCTATTTATAGGCTGGAAAATGAAAACCTAGGGCAAAATTCTGCCTCTATACAAAAAGTCCAAACTACCCCTGAAACACGACACACTGAGGGACCAGTACGGCCGCGGATCCGCGGCCTATACCCCCTATTGGCCACGGATCCGCGGCCCTATGATGGAGTTGGGGCATGGTATTTTCTGTACTTCCCTGGTCTGCTGTCCCCTTTTGTCTGGTGTATGTTTTTCCTGATAATCTTTCCACATTTCTTCCAGAATTCTAGTGGATCAAAAGGTGATTGGACATGGATCATTTGTCATGATTTTCTTGAGCTCCGCGTAGATTTCTTGGACTTGGTGTTGCCATTGTGCTTTGTGCATGAAGGTGACAATCGATTTGCCATTTTGTCTCCTAAACTGGTGTGTGGCAACAGACGGATAAAAAGCGGAGACCCGTGTTTTATCTGTGGTTGGCTGGAACCCGGATTTTGTCGTGCTTTTCCATGAATTTCACCGTTTTAGAGCCGAGAACCTGTATCCTGCAATTGACTAGCAAACACGGCTCAAGAGTACCTACCGATATGCAATGTGATAAAAATTGGGCGGTATAAAAATGCAAAAATCAGATTTGAACAAATACCCCCAAACTTATCATTTGCTCGTCCCGAGCAAATCCAATTTATTCACAAAAAATTTCCTAACCTCACTTTCGCAGGGAACGCGATTGCACTGAGCATGTGCAACAAGCCGTTAAACCTTTAGGTGTCCCTAGTAGTAGGAGTGTTGTCTCCTGATGGTTTTCAGCGGATACTACCCACAAAATCCGGTCAAGTTAGTTTTGTAAAATAACTAAGATTCAAACCCTAAAATTTTGTTTCAGAAAATAACAATTCTATTATCCTAAGTCTAGACTATCGAACCTTTATTTTTCACACCTCTCTTCTTATTTAACTACAGATTTTATATGTCTTTACGTGCAGTGCAAATAGTGTCGTTAAGTTTCAGAAGGATCGAATAAAGTCATCATATCATACAATAAGTCTAGATAAATTTTTTTAAAAACGATCACATAAGTTTTATAAAGAGTTAAGCATTTTTCAAGTTTCGTTTTCCAGTAAAGTTTCAACTTCAGAATTTCTATCTTCCTTAACAGGAAACTAGGTCTTATTTTTCCCTCCACCTTTTTCTTGTTTTCATTTCATACACACCTCTGTGAACGTGCAATAGTCTTTATCATAGAATAAAACCTTCATATCTCCGCTAAATTTTTTTTATAAAAGCCTGTCTTTTATCAACATTATTCTCACACAAAGAACCGTTAGGAATTTTAACTCGGAGAGAACACTTGCTTGACTTTGTTTTAATCTGGACTTTCTAGGCTTCTTAGCGAGCTTTGGGCCAATGCACCCAAACCAGTTGGCTTTAGGGCATTAGGTGTAGAAACACCCCAGCGGACTTAATTACTCAAGTTACCTAGGTCCAAAAACAAAAGACAGTTTGGCGTGAAAATCATGATAATTCAATACGAACAGAGACATAACCGGCAGTTCAATTATTTTTTGGATAAAAGACGTGTTTAGTGGGTTCAGTGTGTAATCATTCCAATCAAGTTTCAGATGGGTTATTTTTCAGACTTAGTTCCAATTAAGGCATCAATAATATCCCTTCATATTTACTTCACTTCATAAACTATTCTTGATATTACTTATTTCAGAACAAACCTATTTGATCCTCAGAAAATCATTTATCCATTTAAAAGTTTTTAGACATAAAAGACTTGTCATCTAATTTCCAAAACTCCCGACACGTGTAGTGTGATGTAAAGACGTATATCAGCTATAGTTAATTTCAAAGGAGAGTTATTTTTCAGGTTTTCAAAATCTAAAAATAAGATTTAGTTATTCTTATCTTATCAAACAAAAACCGTCGAAATGTTGAATCAGAGTTCTCCCACTAGCTAACTTGACAAAAAAGTTTTTATGTTTTTATGAAAATTTTCAGATTTTTATGGATTTTATGGATTTTAATATGCAGATGCAAAATATACATATGAATGCGAAGGTAAGAAATGCGTACCGAGCATACCCCCAAACTTAAACTGGACAGTGTCCTCACTGTCATTGCAAGAAGAGATTATTTGAAGGGTCAAAATTGTCAGTTAGCTATACACACAATTTTTATTTTTATATTTATTTTTATAATTTTTTTTTAAAGAAAAGAAAAAAAAAGAATATCCACAAAAATGTACAAAATGGTATATACATACCCCCAAACTTATTTGGAACAGTGTCCACTTGTTCTTGGCTGGATAACCGAAGTTTGGAGGTAGGCAGAGGAAGATTATGCAGGGTAAACCGGCTCCTGTAAGAACAGGAGCTCCTCTGTTGGTTCGGCGCTAAGGTACGGTTTTAGTCGGTGTCCGTTCACTTTGAAAAATGAACCGTCCTTTGGATTCTCCAAATCCACAGCGCCATGCGGATACACATTCCGCACAAAATACGGCCCTTTCCAGCGAGATCTGAGCTTTCCTGGATGGAAGTGTAGTCTGGTGTCGTAAAGCAGTACCTGTTGACCAGGTACGAAAGTTTTGCGCAAAAGGTGTTTATCGTGAAACACCTTCGTTCGGTTCTTAACGACAACCGCGTTATCGTAGGCCTCATCCCTAAGCTCGCTCAGTTCGTTCAACTGCAGCTTCCGATGGCTGCCCGCATCTTCGAGAGACAGATTCAGCTCCTTTATCGCCCAAAATGCGTGATGCTCTATTTCGACAGGTAGGTGGCACGCTTTTCCGTACACAAGCCGATAGGGAGACATGCCAAGTTCGGTCTTATAAGCGGTTCGAAATGCCCAAAGGGCATCAGTGAGTTTCAGCGACCAATCCTTAGGGTTCTTGGAAACCGTCTTCTCCAGTATCTGCTTGATTTGCCGATTTGAAACATCGGCCTGTCCACAGGTTTAGGGGTGGTAGGGCGTAGATAGCTTATGATTAATGGAATATTTCCGCATCAAGGCCTCGAAAGTCTTGTTGCAGAAATGACTTCCATTGTCGCTAATGATCGCTCGGGGGTGCCCAAAACGGGAGAAAATGTTTTCTTTAAGAAACATAACGACAACCTTGTTGTCGTTAGTCCGGCTGGGCACAGCCTCGACCCATTTAGAGACGTAATCAACAGCGAGAAGAATGTACAAGTTCCCGAAAGAGCTGGGAAACGGCCCAATGAAATCTATCCCCCAAACGTCGATTATCTCCACAACCAAGATCGGTTAGAGCGGCATCTCATTCCTCCGGGATATCCGGCCCATGTGTTGGCACCGGGAGCAAGTCTTGCAATAGTCATGAGCATCTTTGAAGAGTTGTGGCCAGTAGAAACCACATTGCAAGATCTTCTCAACTGTCTTTCTGGGGCCAAAATGCCCGCCACACGCTTGATCGTGGCAAAATGACAACACACTCTTGAATTCATCGTCAGGGACACACCGACGAATAATCTGGTCAGGACAGTACTTGAACAGATAGGGTTCGTCCCAGTAAAAGTGTTTTACTTGGGATAAGAAGCGAAGTCTGTCCTGACTTGACCATTCAGTCGGTAGTAATCCCGTGGCCAAATAGTTCACAATATCTGCGAACCAGGGTTCGCAAGATACTGTCAAGAGCTGTTCATCCGGGAAAACGTCATTGATCGGAATTGGAAGCGAAGGCGAAGAAGGAAGTCGTAAGAGATGGTCGGCAACTACGTTTTCACATCCTCGTTTGTCCTTAATGACAAGGTCAAACTCTTGAAGCAAGAGGATCCAACGTATTAGCCGTGATTTTGCATCTTTCTTCGCAAAAAGTTGTTAGTTATATGTATGCCCTAGAGGCCATTACTGTACATAGGATGTATATTGTAGTGGATGCTGGGACATATATAGGGAGGACTTTCTTGCTCGACATGATAGTATGCTATCTGGTTGAACTTTACCTTAACGTGTATACTGATTGTCTCTCTGTTACATGTTGGTAAAGCCCTTAGGATGTGTGCTTGACTACCTGGACTATGATGCGGATCATACTAGTGGGGACATGGTAGTCCATAAGTACATCCTTCAAAGTCCCTAGTCGTGGGTGTATCGAGACGGGGCATCGATATACCAGAGTAGACTAGCGTGTACCTTCTCGACCCATACAGATGGGCGATGGATGATCCCATATCCATTGGTGTTTGACATCAGAGATGATATACGGGTGCTCAGTAGAGACTGGGTACACTGGATGGACTCGCCGAGAACTCCCAGATGGTATTATACCTCACGTCAGATGGCAGTTCTCTGGTGACACTGGTACAGAGTAGTCTGTTGACCCGAGATCGTCATAGAGTCTTGTGTGGTTCCCACTGTGCTTTGATTTCCATCTTACCACGTCCAAGAGGGCATGCAAAACGGTGGTTTTTGGGTACAGTCCCGAGTCACATAGAGGCAATGAGCGATAGGAGGGGATTCGTCTCTCCCGGTATAGGGAGTTGATGTTGCGCTGTGTTCGATTGGCTATAACAGGAAATCCCTGGCCAGGGTTGCTGAGATTTACTGGTAAGTGTTACCAGTAGTTTCTTGAACAGTTATAGACCTCATATCGACACGACTTATCGAGCTATTGGGGTCTGACGTTTACCACCCCTAGGCGAGATATGCGACAGATCAGACGATCAGACGATCAGACCGGACTGTACGGTAGTGTTACTGGTCGGATTCACTGGAGTGTGAGCGGGCTTGCTCGTCGATCTTCAGATCGCTCAATACCCGGGTGGCCGTTATGTTTAGCAGACCGCTTGCGGCTTGTGGATGCTTGATATGATCATCATCTGCTGCCGGCGTATTGACGAGTCTTTAGAGTCCTACACAGAGGTTTCCTGGCTCAAGCGAAACGAAATAGGAGCGCATATGAGATATGTGCGGGACCGAGAATAATGCGTGTATGTGATACCGTATTTCATTCTCGCGATGAATGTATCGATTAGGTTATATGCGATATACCCTAGTTATCGAATCAAGGGTTGATTCGATAAACCGATGCATTGCATACTAGTCGGTTATATACGATATGACCGGATCGTTAAATCAAGTGTTGATTTAATGATTTGATGCATAATTATATATTTGATATATTACTTTGCATTAACTAGTATCGGTTCACTTTAAATGGATTTTCTCGCTCGGATGTGCGCATTAAATATGCGATATGATTTTGTGCACATGTTTGTATCATGTTTGATTATACATGGTTTTTGATTAAGTGTATAGAATTAAACAAAGGTTAAGATGATGGTTAGGGTTTATTATTTGTTATTCATTTATCTTATTTAATTATCCTTTTATTTTTGATAAATGAATAAAAGAAAAGAGAAAAGAATGGTGGCTAATTTTGTTCTTTAGTTGAAGCTTCATGAAGCTTTGTTCAAGTCAACCATTCTTATCTCATTTTTAACCCTAACCATTCCTACTAACCATGATTCATTCTCTACACTTGACTAGAGTTAATATTATGATAAGTATTGTTTTTCTATCGATTTTTAATTAACTTATCATATATCATCTTCTTCTTCTTCCATTTCTTCAAGTGAAGAAAGCTTGCCCCATCAATGGCAAGTGATGGAAATGAGTGAGAAATCCAAAACTAAAGTCTACCCACTTCCTATTTTTCTTCATCCTCTACCTCTTGCCAAGTAGTAGAGTGTGTTTACTTCACAAGTTTCTTGACTTGGTGAAGTTGTGAGCTTGATCTAGCGATGCCTCGACGTAGATCATCTTCGGCATGGACATCGACGACCTAGTTCCCTTTTTCTCCGACGAAGCCGACTCTAGAGCCCGGATTTGATTTGGACAGCGGAGAGGACCTCGTTGCGGAGCTATGGAGGTGGAGTACCGGATCTACAAAGGTTGTATTTCCGTATTCCCAATAGTTAAGTGTTAACTAGTTCTTTTTCGCCTAGACATCTAGTTATCGATCCGTAGTTTAGGATTTCTCGGCACCATAATTTTTGAAATTGCCATGGTTGATGGCTTGGGAGACATCACTAGCGTGCTTAGGAACCCTACAAAAGATGGCGCAGAGCAGAATGGTCTGTGTAGACAATGACTGGAGAGCCGATGAGGTAGGGCCTGAACTTTTCTAAAGCAAATACAACAGCCAAGAATTCCTTCTCAGTTGTTGTATAATTGAGTTGGGCATCGTTCAGGGTTCGGCTCGCATAATAGATTACGTGCGGCATCTTATTGATGTGTTGTTCAAGGACAGCACCAATGGCAAAGTCGGATGCATTGCACATAATCTCAAACGGGTGCGTCCAGTCAGGTGAAGAAAGAACGGGAGCAGAAGTGAGTGAGCTTTTTAATGACTCGAATGCAGTCACACAGCTCGAGTTGAAGTCGAATGGCGTATCCTTGGCCAGCAAAAGAGTCAAGGGCCTAGCAATCTTGCTTAAGTCCTTGATGAACCGTCTATAAAAACCGGCATGGCCAAGGAAGGCTCAGATATCTCTGACGCATCAGGGAGGAGGGAGATTGGAAATGACCTCAATCTTCGCTTTGTCAACCTCTATGCCATTTTGCGAGATGATATGTCCTAAGACAATACCTTCGCGCACTATGAAGTGGCACTTCTCCTAATTCAAAGTGAGATTCTTGTCCTTACATCGGGTAAGGACAGTGTCAAGATGTAGCAAACACTCGTTGAAGGAATCGCCGAAGATGGATAAATCATCCATGAAGATCTCCAGAAATTTTTCCACCATGTCTGAGAAGATTCCCATCATACACCGCTGGAAGGTAGCGGGCGCATTGCATAACCCAAAGGGCATACGATGATATGCAAACGTGCCGAAAGGACAAGTGAATGTGGTCTTGTCCTGGTCTTTTTCGGCGATGGGAATCTGATTATAGCCGGAGTAGCCATCAAGAAAGCAGTTGTACTTGTGTCCGGCCAATCGTTCAAGCATTTGGTCAATGAAAGGTAGCGGAAAGTGGTCCTTCCGCGTTGCGGCGTTGAGTTTTTGGTAATCGATGCATACTCGCCACCCAGTTTGGGTGCGAGTAGGGATTAACTTGTTCGCCTCGTTAGTGATGACCGTTATACCTGATTTCTTGGGGACAACGTGAATGGGGCTAACCCACTGGCTATCAGAGATAGGGTAAATGATACCACTATCCAGACATTTTACGATCTCCTTCTTCACAGCCTCTTTCATGACTGGATTGAGACGTCTTTGTGGATCCCGGGCTGGTTTGGCATCATCCATCAGATGAATGTGATGTTCAACGATCAGGGGACTAATCCCCTTGATGTCCGCCATGGACCATCCAAAAGCTTGCCTGTTGCTGTGCAAGACCGCGAGAAGGGCTTTCTCTTGCTCTGGAGCTAGAGAAGCCGAGATGATGACAGGGTGGGTCTCGTTCTCACCTAAGTAAGCGTACTTAAGGTGAGACGGCAAAGGCTTGAGTTCGAGCGTCGGAGGTGAAACGATTGAAGGCAAGATTGGTGCAGAGGTCTCGAACTCAAAGGACTCCAGCAAAGGTTCAAAACGAGTGTAAGCGACCGAGTCGGATGGTTCAGGTAACTCATCCGGAAATTCGAAGGATTCAAACTCGGGTTGCGAGCGGCTAAGATCGTTCAAGAACGTGAAACACTCGTAGTCGTTGTCGGGCGCAGAAACAGCAGCAGGTTCAAGGAGGAACGCACTAGTGGCGTTAAGGTTAGCATGATCGAACAGAAACTCCTCGAATTCACACTCTTCAGGGGTGATCTCCTGGATTGAGCAGATGTCCAGTATATGAGCATTAGGTTCGGAGGGCTGATTCCCCAACCTAAAAATGTTGAGTTCAATTGTCATGTTTCCAAAAGAGAGGTTCATCGAACCATTGCGACAATTGATCACAGCATTTGAGGTTGCAAGGAATGGGCGACCGAGTATCACCGGAATTTGATTCCGGGGGTTAGCTACAGGCTGTGTGTCTAATACAATGAAGTCAACGGGGAATATGAAGTCCCCGACTTTGATTAACACATCCTCTAGCTCACCCCTAGGATGGGTGATCGATCGGTCGGCCATTTGGAGAGTGCAGTGCGTGGGTTTCAGCTCTCCTACGCCTAATTGCTCGTATACTGAGTACGGAAGCAGGTTAACACTGGCACCAAGATCTAATAGTGCGCGGTTGATGTTCTTATCCCCAATGGTAATAGAAATCGTAGGACAGCCAGGGTTCTTCCATTTTTGTGGTAAAGATTGGGTAAGAGCATCACTCACAGCACTAGCCAAGAAAACTTTCTTTGGTACCTGAGACTTCCTCTTTTTCATGCACAAGTCCTTTAAGATTTTCGAGTAGGATGGGACTTGTTGGACGGCATCTAAAAGAGGAATGTTAATGTTAACCTGCTTAAATAACTCCAGAATCTTCTCCATTTGAGGATTTTGTTTATTAGACCTCAACCGGTTTGGAAATGGGACATTTTTAAAATTGGTTGAGTCTAATGCTTGTGGAGGAGATTGTGGAGTTGGAACGGATCCTAGAACAGGTGTTTTCGTGGAGTGAGAAGTGGGTCCGTTCAGAGCAGAAGAAGAAGAAGAAGAAGGAGAGCCTTTTGAAGAATGGAGAATAGACTCAGAAGACTAAGAAGCAGGAGAAGAAGAAGAAGAAGCGGCGGCCGGGGTGTCATCGTTGATCCGTGTGCCAATGTTGTTTTGCAGCATCCTTCCCGATCTCAATGTGGTCACGACACTCACATTATGGTTCTGTTGTTCAAGAGCAACATGTACATTCTGTAGGTGACCGGGATTTGGGAGTGGCTGGGACGGGAGCTTCCCCTTCTCTCGCTCGCTTAAGGCCGCATTCAGCTGTGCAATCTGGGCCTCGATGGTCTTGATGCTTTGCCCGTGAGCGGCAGTGTGTTGCACTAAGGACTGAATGGAAGACTGGATGTTGGCAGTGGATTGTGTCGATTGTTTAACGAACGCCTCCAGACTTCGTTCGAGCGAGGAAACCTTATCGTTGTTTGGTGGAAAAGAATTGTTGGGTGCAAAGTTGTTCGTCTGATTTTGAAAAGGTTGGGGTTGGAAGGGCTGCTGAAATTGATGTTGAATTTGTTGTTGCGCTTGTTGTTGCGGCGGAGGGGGCCTTTGGAAATTGTTGCCTTGGAATTGATTCTGATTCTGATTCCAGGCGAAATTGGGGTGGTTCCTCCAACCGGGATTGTAGGTGGAAGAGTATGGATCATTCCTCGGTCTTTGCTGGAATGCAGCATTAACCTGATCCTGTCCTTGCGATGGTAGATTGTAAGGGCACTCTTCGGTTAAGTGAGAAGGATCGAAACAACAAGCGCAGATGGTACGAAGGGGAAGAACAGGGGCAGGAGCAGGAGAGGAAAATTTGCTCTCTATGGCTTCAAGCTTTCTCGTTATTGCAGCTATTTCAGCTTTCATCACAATAGAGACATCAAGTTGGTGAATCCCTACCCTAGACTGACCGGTAGAAGTGGAGGTAGAAGAAGAAGTCGGTCTGGTGCTCTCCCATTGTAGCGTTTGCTCCGCAATGTCGTCAAAGAATTGCCACGCTTCCTCGTCAGATTTTGATAGGAAGTGGCCCTGACAGATGGTTTCCAACAACTGCTTCGTTGCTGGGTTCAGGCCCTCGTATAGGGTTTGGCAAAGTTGCCATTTCTCTATACCGTGGTGAGGATACTGAACAAGAAGGTCTTTGTACCGGCCAAAGCACTTCCAGAAGGGTTCAGAAAGAAGCTGAGAGAATTGGTTGATTTCATTGCGAATCCTTGCGGTTTTATGATTCGGATAGAACTTTTTGAGAAACGCTTTAACAAACTCGTCCCAACTGGTTATGGAGTGGGAAGCGGTGGTATACAGCCATTTTTCAGCAAGATCGCATAAAGTGAACGGAATGACCCGTAGACGTATAGCATCGTCCGACAGTTGGGTAGTTTTCATCATGGCACAAACGTTTTGAAATTTATTGATGAAGATATAGGCATCTTCAGATTCAAGCCCATGAAATCGTGGAAGCATGTTGATGAAGTGGGGCTTAATTTCAAAATTATCCCCATTGGCCGGTGGAAGAGAAAGGCAGGTGGGAAGTGCAGAATGGGTGGGATAGAAACGATCCTGGAGCGCGATTCGCTGCGGCGCTACAACAGGCGGTGGTGGTGGGTTATTGGTCTCCGTGGGAGGTGGAGCCAATCCTGGGGTAGTCAAAGAGATGTTTGGATTAAATCCTGACATCGCGGAAGAAGAGGTTGGTGATGGTGAAGGTGAAGATGTATGAACAGAATTCCGGTCAACGTCCGAGTTGGCCGGCAAAGGTAAGGATGAAAGAGGAGTGGACGGAGTTTCGACGTCTGAGTCGATCGCGTAGTCGGTAGCGACTAACGTAACGCGGACTAGGCGGGCGCTAGTGTCCCGAGTCCAAGCGGACATACACTAAACGAGTTTAGTATAGTCAAAGCGGAGAAGGTGAGGGTAAGAAAACGTCAATGGAGAAATACGATGGGTGGTGGGTGAAAAATGGATTTTGGCGACAAAGGGCAAGTTTTTATAAAAGTTTTTGATTTTTTCCTTTTTTTTAATTTTATTTTTAGAAAGAGCTTTACAGAAATATGTACGGACTTACGGCTTTAAGCAATCACAAACAAGATATGCACAATCACACCTACATCTAGGGTCACCTAGGTCTGCTAGACAGCTCCTAACTGTTCCAGAGGGCTAGAAATAGGACCTCAAACCGCCTCTTCTCCGTCAATTGCGACCAGGTAAGTGCCAGGTAAGTGGGAGGTTGTCCAACGCTTTCGCGAAGTTCCTTAATTAAATAACCACTTGCCTTCGACACACTTGCCTAGACACCGCAAAAGTCAGATAGGATAAACGGCCGATGCCTGTAACTAGTCCTCTGTCGTATTGAGCGCGAAGTTCTTAGGGCTGAGTCGAGTATTTTTTAATTTAACAATGGTCAATGCATATGCTTTTTATGATTTCTGGGGTCCTGGGAAGGGTGATGAAATCCCCACCCAATCTGAATTGGTTTCAAGCCCCTTAAGTCCGTATTAATGAATGCAAAGCGGTAACAAATCAACTGCAAACAATTTTTATTTTTAGCGCGGTGCAAAGAATCCTGCACAAGAACAGTTTATTGGAAGGGGGAAGAGAATTTGCGCAAAGAATGCTGCAGAAAACACAGTTTATTGGAGTCCGGAGGAGTGGGGAGAGATAAAGAAACACTCACAGAAGTTTTGGAACCCTGAAGGCTCCAAATGGCCGCGGTTCCGCGGCCAAACAGGTGCTCTGGCCGCTGTTCTGCGGCAAGAAGGAGGGATTGGACTTTCAATTTTTTTGTGTGTGCTTCTGTGGTTGTCCTCTGCTTGTCTGGATTTGTTGAATCTTGATTTGCTTACTGGAACTGCTCCAGAATTTTTCAGTAGACCGTTTTATCCGTCTTGAATCTGTCGCGGTGTAGCCGCGAAATATGGGTCTATCTTCCCACGTCTTTGGCACTGAACTTGAACTTCGTATATCCCACTTCTTTGGCACTGAACTCGAACTTCGTATTATCCTGCACACTTGCACAAAAACTAATCAAAAATAACAAGATGGTTTTTTTACAATGTATATTTTTTTTGTTTTGTTTTTCGGTTATATATATATTCACAAATTAACCCGAAATTACACAAAGAAATAAACTACCGTCTCCCCGGAAACGGCGCCATTTGATTAGTAGAGATTCTGCGTGTTTAAGTTTAGTTAATTACCGCAATCAAAACGGTTTCGCTTGTAGCCAGCCGGTTGAGTACGGGTCGTCCGCAGGGAGATGGGAATCTTTTTCTATGTGCTTTAACGAGTTAAGTCCAATTTTCCAGATTTGTTTGTAATTATCTAAGTGTTAAAATGATGTGTAAAGAGAGCTTGTTAGGGTTAGGATTAGGTTAGTTTGAGTTAGGAGTCGCTCACTTCTTTCGTTGCCACTCTTAATATCGGTGTTACGGTAATCGGCAATAACGGAGGTTAGCACGACTAGGAAGGAACTTGCGAGTATAAGCTAGACTTTCCAACGCTTAAGTTCTTCCTATTGGTGCTTGTCCGTCCGTTCTTGGCTCTTAGCCATAACCTCCGGTTAATTCAACCACAACCGGTCTCACTACGGAATCACCGCTATCATGTAGGATAGGGTGCCGTAGGGAGCGGATTGTGGTTCAATTAACGGGAGTTGATTTAAGATGTTGGGCAAGGAAAGAGTGAGAGAGATTTCCTTCTCTCAAACTTCCCTAATCCTATCCTAACAAGTATGGAAACTACTCACACATCATAATGAAAAGAAAATAAAACAAAGAGGAAGATAGAAAGAAAGAGATTAGAAGATAACAACTAGCTATTTGCGACCTCACCTTGGCAAGGATCAAGCGTACGCATCATGGTTGTTTTAAGGATAAAGAAAAAGAGAAAAGAAAGAAACAACAATAAATAACAACAACTACTTATCAATTAACGATTACAAGCGATTAACATAAAAAGTGCAAGACAAGTATAATAACAAAATGAACTTCTTTATTCATCATTCTTCACTCACAAAAGCTCACTATAAGTTTTTCAATGGAGAAGAGATGAGAAGAGGAAGAAGAACAAGTATTTTAAACCCTAAAAAAAAACAAGATTGAGCACCCTTGGCTTCACAAGGTTCTGGGCTATTTATAGGCTGGAAAATGAAAACCTAGTGCAAAATTCTGCCTCTATACAAAAAGTCCAAACTACCCCTGAAACACGACACACTGAGGGACCAATACGGCCGCGGATCCGTGGCCTATACCCCCTATTGGCCGTGGATCCGCGGCCCTATGATGGAGTTGGGGCATGGTATTTTCTGTACTTCCCTGGTCTGCTGTCCCCTTTTGTCTGGTGTATGTTTTTCCTGATAATCTTTCTACATTTCTTCCAGAATTCTAGTGGATCAAAAGGTGATTGGACATGGATCATTTGTCATGATTTTCTTGAGCTCCGCGTAGATTTCTTGGACTTGGTGTTGCCATTGTGCTTTATGCATGAAGTTGACAATCGATTTGCCATTTTGTCTCCTAAACTGGTGTGTGGCAACAGACGGATAAAGAGCGGAGACCCGTGCTTCATCTGTGGTTGGCTGGAACCCGGATTTTGTCGTGCTTTTCCATGAATTTCACCGTTTTAGAGCCGAAAACCTGTATCCTGCAATTGACTAGCAAACACGGCTCAAGAGTACCTACCGATATGCAATGTGATAAAAATTGGGCGGTATAAAAATGCAAAAATCAGATATGAACAACGGCCTGAGAAACCTGGTTCATCACATCCATGAATGCTGCTAGGGCACTGGTGAGTTCAACGACACCATCAAAAACTCATAAAGCCCATAGCGCGCACAAAAAGCAGTCTTTGTAATGTTATCACTTCGAACCCGCAACAAATGATGACCTGATCCCAAACAAACTTAGAAAAATGTTCCGCACCGTGGAGCTGATCAAAGAAATCGTCAATGCGAGATAAATGATGCCTAATCCGCACCGTAACTCGGTTCAATTGACGAAAATCGATACACAACCTCAACTGCCATCCTTCTTCTTGACGAACAGAGTAGGAGCTTCCCAAAGCGAAACACTCGGACGTACAAGTCCCCCAATCTAGCAACTCTGCAGCAGATCCTTAAGCTCCCTAAGCTCCGCCGGCTCATCTGGAACAATGTCGGAAAACTCTCGCACGATACGAACCCGGTCCAACAAACCTACTGTGGCTCCAGTATCACGAATGAAAGCCAAGAATTCTCGACATCCTCTCCTCAAAAGCCGACTAGCGAAAAAGGCTGAAATCAAGCTGTGAGGGGCGGCACCACAACTCCCCTGCACAACAAGAACTGACTCGTCGGAAAAACAAAACCTGACTGTCTTCTCGCGGCATTCCACAGACGCATAGCACGTAGCCAACCAGTCCGTGCCCAGGAGAACGTCAAGTCCAACATCTCCAGAAGGATCAAATCGACGGATGAATCTCTCTCTCCAATCCGATTGGCACATGACCGAAATAAGTGTCGCACAATAAAAGGATCGCTAACAAGAGTAAATACAACAAATGGCTGATCTAGCATACACGACTCTCGGCCCAACCTCAGCACGAAGTGTGTAGAACAAACGAGTGCATAGATCCCGAATTAAACATACATGTGCAACAAAAGAACATACAAAATTGAATACCTGAAAACTCTACATTGGACGCCCACGCATCCCGATGAGTAGAAGCAAACGCTCGTGTCTGCCCTTTACCCGCAACTGGCTGAACTCCTCCTCTACCATCCTGTCCTCTCGGAACAAATCCTCCGCGACCATGACCTCTCTGAATATAAGTCTGACGTGGATCAACAACAGGCGCAACAGGCGACTCTCCCTGAGGTGAAGGTGGTAAGGTATCATGTGGTACAGCTGTCCCGCCCTCACGTGGCTCAGTACAATCTCGAACACGATGTCTCAAAATCCCGCACCGGTAACATCCAGATAAAAACTGCTGACCCTCCTGGGGATAAGAGCTAAATGACTGTCCTTGTCCCAAGCCTCTGCTACTCCCACGACGTAAACGGAATCTGTCTCGGCAACTAAGCCTCTGTCTCTGGGATGATACACCTGTACGAGCCCTCCTCGGTCTCGGAACTCCCAAAGTCTCGAGAAGACACTCCTCAGCTAAATGGGTTTCATCCACTGCTGCTGTATACGTGACACAATGTCGTGTGCTGATAGCAAGGAATAACTAGGTAACAGGGGTGGCAACCTCCTGTCGCTGTGCTCGACCGGCCTCAACCAACGATCTCATCATCTGGCGCAAGTCCTGCTTGTCTACCACAAGCCTAGCGATACGATCTATCGAAGGCGGATCAATCTGCTCCTGTGCAATGAGTGTACCATCCTCGTCAGTCCTCGCCCCAAACGAGTCAACTTTGACCTCAACTCTCGCTGCCTTTCTCTGAGCCCTCAAAGTCATCGGTGGCAAAAGGCTATAAATGGAAATAGGATTCGATATGAACACGGAAATCGAATCACAGGGATATGTATCATCATGGAAGGAATTTCAAGCAATTAGTACTTAGGTCATTTTAGGCGGAGTACCGTGTCGTAAGTATGACGCGGACATACACACGCTACATCACTCTGCTTAAGCTACCTACTCCATCATACCAAGGTCATCCTACACTCCGAAAGGTAAAAACCTAGCGCTCTGATACCAACTTTGTCATGACCCGAAATTTGGCACGTGACGGCCCTTAAACCACGTAACGTTTCCAGGCGTAACGTAATTCAAGTAAGCCGAAAACCAAGCAATCTAAACCATCAAAAGTAGTAAGTGATAATAATATTGTTAAAACTTTTGAAATCTCAATCAAATTCTTTAAAGTCTAAATTTATTTCCTTTAAAAATTTGGCAGCACCTCCTTTGTAAAACAAGCCCCAAAAAGGGTATAACAAAAGATATAAGTAAAGCATCCCCAAACGGGAGCAAATCCACACCCAAAGGCGGAAAACAACCATCACCACAGATATACGACGCCGTAGCGAAGAAAAAGATGATATAAAGTGAACAACATGAAAAACTCCAAGTCACAAATAATATACAATATCGTCCTCACAACTCGTCTCTAAGTCAATACATGAAAATGGTAGATGGAGAGTACTGGATACAACGAATATACAATGAGCAACATCGGATAACCGCAAAAACCCACCTATAGCAAAACTGTACCCAGTCAGCCGTAGCGGTATCCACTGCAAAAGATAATACGATAGATGAAAGCCCTGCCGCGACTGCTCTGAGGGACAACCTGTACACCCCTATGGCACAATGGGGTGAGTTGCCAACTCATGAATAGTAAATAACATATGCAGGTAATTGCAAGTATGCACGTACTGCGTGAATCTATCATATGCTTGCTGATAGCAATAAACAGCAATATATTTATGCAACAGTCATGAAAGGTACTTTATCAGGTACTACTAATACATGAAGCAATGCATATCAAATAAATGCGGACTGCGGGATAAAGCATGTCATCCTCACATCGGGCACAACGACCCCTCACATCGGGCACATATGCCCCTCACATCGAGCACATTGGCCACTCATATCGAGGGCCCCTCATATCAACAATTGAATCGGCCCGGCCATTGAATCGGCCTACATATCGACCATAATATCGGCTCGACCATTGAATCGGCCCACATATCGACCATAATATCAGCCCGGCCATTGAATCGGCCCACATATCTAATGAATAAGTATATTTGCATAAATCATTATGATGATATATTATGTAGGTGTACATATATAACAGCGTCCCTTACTACTAATACACACACACACACACACGATGGCTATACATATATATATCAGCGTCCCATACCATTGATATATATACGCAGGAGTGAAACAATCCAGAAAATATCATATGAAAACCATATCTCAATGAGAAATCCATGAAATATAATATATGCAACATGAAACAGTAATATGAGCATATAGGGAAAAACCGCTATTTAACAGCAACAAGTTATTAAGTATATCATGCGGTTCCTAATTTCACCGAACCCAAACGCAACATCATATAAAGGCGAACATGTAGCTATATTCAAGTATGCGTAACCTTGTCGGTATATCAAGGTATGTGTATCTACCTATCAGTAATAATGTAATACCCTCTAGGTATATGTGTAGCTATATCAAGGTATACGGTGTACATGTAAATATGTATGCAAGATGTACCTGTATGTAACATTTCAGAAAAATAAAATATTATTTTTGTGAATTTTTATAATTAAATAATAAAATATTGAATATTTTAATAAGGCGGTATAATTAAATATCAATAAATGGGAAAAAATATTTGAAAATTATGGAAATTACTAAAAAGAGGGTACTTTATGTGATTCTTGCAAATTATGAAAGTTTATGATTTATTTGACACTATTTTAGTGCTAATCGCGTTTAAAAATCGCTAATCGGACTTTAAGCGTGTTTTATGCACATGTCTTTTTTTAACACTTGTTGCTTTTTCCTTCATGGTTATTTCTCCATTCATGCATGGGTTGTGTTTATTAGAGAGAAGAAAAGAAAGGAAAATGAAAAAGAAAAGAAAAGGGAAAAGGATTAAGCTAATAAGCATGGGGGGTAGTTAGGAAGCATGGTGCTTTGACCTTGGACTCTCTCTCTTTCCCTCACTCTCCAAGCTCAGCAGCAGCAGCCCCCTCCCTTTCCCCTTCTCCTTCTTCTTCTCTTCTTCTTCTTCTCCTCACTCAAGCTTCAAAACTTCACCCAAAGTTTATCCCCACTTCCCAAAAAAAGTGCACAAGCTCACAAGCTACACTTTGGACCAAGAAAATTTGAGTTTTGGCGCTGTAGGGGATTCATGAGTGCCAATGGAGGTAATCCCTTCACATATAATGTAGTAATTAATTTGCTTAAGCCTCTATTTAAGTTTAAAAGCGATTTTGTGGTGTTTAGTGAACTTTGGAATCTCAAGTTGAGAATTAGGGTTTGATTTGATTAGAGATGGTGTGATTGGGCTTTAGAGATGACCTTAAACCCCCATAGGTGATAGAAACCCAGACCAAATCCAACTGAAACCTAAAATACGGAATTTCAGAACTTTCATGTCTGTTTGTGAGGTTTTGGTGTGTGCAGGGAAATCTGGGATGACCCGGGACAGATTCGGGATAAGCAAACAACCCCTGTATATATGAATTGACCCTAGGAACCCCCTTTAGCAAGACGAACCCCAGTGGAGGACCCAGGGCCGGTGAGCTCGGATTCTAGGGGAGGGTGCTTGGCCACTTGGTGAGGGGGTAGGCCCAGGTTTCTTCTGTAGGTCACATATACCCTATATATGACCCTAGTGTTGTTTTGGAACATTGTTTACACCTTAATCAAAATCTGGGATAGAATACATGTGTTGCTGTTTTGATTCGAGTTATGGTTTTGCGTATTTTAAATTCTAGATTTTTGTATTTTTGCTTTATCTCGATCACATGATGTTTGTACGTCTATATTGAGTGATATTGGGTTGAGTTGCGAGATGCAAACCATAGGTTCTAACCTATAGGCTTTTTAGCGTGTCGTTTTGGTTTTTGTGTGTCATTTCGTCTTCGAATTTGATTTTAACGCGATACGATACGTTATGATGTGTAGGTATCCCAAGTGGACTTCGAGACGATAAGCAAGCGCGTGGCGACGTCAGTATCGGCAGACGAAGGTCAATGTGAGTACATATATATCTACGGAGGAAGTCGGGTGGATGGCATATAGCACCCCCGCAGTTCGATGTATTGTATGTTATACATATATACTATATATTTATGATACCTATTTTGTGAGACATGGATATTAATGATAGGGTTACATGTTGGTGGATTAGTAGTGATACTTGCAAAACCTTAGAGTAGTTGTTGCACCCACACACGCACACACAACTGCATACAATCATTCTTTTACCGGTATGTATATGGGGATATGTGTATATATATACACACATATGGGTTTGGGACTATGTATATATATACACACACATATACATATACGGGATTATGAGGATAGTACTTGGGATTAGAGATGGGTCGATGAGATTGGGCTTGAGGCCGTGAGATCGGTGATGTGATAGGGTTTGTATTTGAGATACGACATGATGTTTTAGCTGGTCCTTTCGACGTGGTGTTTTCATACACACACATGCATACATATGTGGTATCAGTATTGTACTAGACGTAGATCGGTAACCCCGATCATGATATTTGATAAAGAGGATACCAGATGAATAATGTGATAGATGTGACATTTGACCCGTACCCAGATTTGGGAGGCCGTACGACTGATTTACCGTACGAGCTATACATTGATGATAGATCTGCACACTTGACTTGAGGATGTCATATTATAGATATTGTATCGTATGGTATACTTTTGAGGCGGGATCACCGACTATTATATATATATATATATATATGTATGTATGTATGTATCGACTCAGATGTTAGGCAGTTTCCTTACCTTTCAATCAGTCGGTTTAGTTTAGTCCGGTAGTTTACTAGTAAATGATAGATTAGATTCGAGTCATACCTATTTCAAAACTAACGAATCGTGAGTATTTTTAAAGAAAGGCCAAGGGATTCTATAGATATTTCAAAGGACGTACATTTTCATAAAAACATCGTAGTCCCTATTTTCTAAACACACGATTCGTATTATTTCAAATGTAAAAACTGTACGAGTCATACTTAGACATATGTAGATTCGTTATCATTGTATTTGATATTCAGCTCCCGCATATTCTTGCCGCTCGCATCGCATTGCATGCTTATATTGTGTTTTCATATGTTAATATTGAAATCATGCAGTCAGGACACCAACACCATTATCGATGATGCGTATGTTCCACATACACTTACTTGCCGGATCACACACATCATCATCGGTATTTTCCATGTCACGTACACTTTAGAGAATATTATTTCATTGACATAGCTTGTTAGCTGATAGTTTCGACATGATATTAGTGTACTTGCTTTATATGTCAGGTTAGACATTTCACTTATTACTTGCAAATTCATGCATATTATTATTCACTGTTATGCAGTATTATGGAGTTTTATGCCGATATTCACTGTTTATTTACTGTCGATTCTTGGATTTCGTATTTTTATGAGATTCCTGGATTTGGGATAAAACCGCAAGAATATATATAAACTTCTCTCTCTCTCTCTCTTTAAAATGAAAAGTGCGGTTTTCTCGTGATGTATGAGTCGTCCACCATGATATTTTCTCGGTTATGAGATGTATTTCGAGACCCGATTCGAGGAGTTGGATGAACCATATGCGGGTACATGGTGGACCCGGTAAGGTACCCCGGGGTAAGAAGATCGAGGTGTAGACGATAAGCCCGGCAGGGGCAGACTGCCTACCGGTGATTTTACCTGGCACGTCGGATATCCGGAGGATACCGTTCGTGGTCGTGTGATTGATGATAGGGGCCGATTAGGACTGACGCAGCCCTAGATAGTAAGATTTCAGACACTGAGATTTTGAGATTTTGAGGTATTGAGATTTGTTGATACAGGTCAGTCTGGATTGCCGGAGCCTAAGATATTGAGATATTGGGATTTATGTTTTGTTTCGATGTTAGACACTGTTTATGTTGATTTCATTGATGATACCTCGTTTTAATTATACAGAAATCTCACTAAGTTATGAAAGCAGTTTCTTCATTTACATGTATTCTGTTTTCATGCATTCACACCTTATTCATATGATATGTTGTTACCTGAGGCGCTGACACGAGCACATAGGATTACACTTATGTATAGATGTTTACCCTTGTCACCTTTTCTCGCTTCATACTTATCATTTGAGGTTATATATGTATTGATCGTATTGACCTAGGATTGTGTCATACATACGATTTCTGCTCGGTGATGTTTTCTACTCACGAGTTGGCAACTCACCCCCGTTGTGCCACAGGTTCTTGCAAGTTTTGCCGTACAGGTTCCGTTATGGCTTTGCTGGCACACTACTTCCTTTCAGGGTGATTGCTTTGGTAGGTGGGTTCACTTGTATCGTGACCACTATTGTACCTTTATTTTTTCAGTTGTATCTAGTAACTCCATCAACCAAACTTGTATATTTATTCAGACTTAGAGACCGGTGATGTATATTCTTTCGACCTTAGAGTGGCATATTGTATTATTATAGATTTCATGTTGTTTGAGTTTCCTTTTCAGTTTTGATTCTCGCCCTTCGGCGTTCTATATTATATTGCTTGCGTGGTTGTGACCGTCGATTGATGAAGAGCTAGCTCACGCTTGGGGATGCCTTTTATCATTCATGTATATATTTATCATATTGTACCCCGTTCAGGGCCAGTATTTACAAAGGAAACTCTGCCGAAATTTTCAAAAAAGTCTTGTGATTTTAAAAATGCATATTTCGGCTTATGTTGCTAAACTACTTGATTTAAATTGGTTTTTCCTTCACTCTACTGCTTTACTAGGTTTTGATTTCTGGGTTTTGGCTTATTTAGATTACGTACGCCTCGAGATGTTTCGTAATTTAAGTGCCGGTCATGTTCCGTACTTTTCGGGTCGTGACAAAGTATCTATGTCTCATATATGTATATACCTATCTCTAATGGTACAATACTATATAGGTATATGGGCAGTGATCAGTTGAAAATACTGCAATTTTAACACGGCAATTTCCCTATCTTTTGCATTCATCTAGAGGTGTTCGGTATTCATAGTGCACATATTAGCAAAACAGTCCTGAAATACCAGATTGCATGTGTTATCCCCTAAAACCGGCATTTCAAGGGAAATTGTGTGTTTATCATGGCATCGCATCATTCTTGTGTAGCGCAACATTTGTTTCGAAGTCTGTGCAGGTAATTGCAGGAACAAAGCCAAAATTTGGAAAAGAGCTGATCAAAAGTACACCAACTCCAAGATTTGAGATCTGGTATCAATCAAGAGGGAAAACTAAAATTCAAAATATCAAAATAAGGCCCAAATATCATCCCAAACAAGTACCAGAAAGATAAAGCCCCAAGGCCCACAAAGAGCCGCGGTTCCGCGGCGGGAGCCAGCTTGCGCCGCAGAACCGCGACTGTTATATGGCTTCAGCTCCTCAATTTTTGTCCACATGTCTCAAATAATGGCCAAAGCTTCCAGAACATTGTAGAAATGCCACGTGGCGCATCTAGAAGGCTCGGCTTAACAAACTTTTGGAGGGAAATTCAAATCTCTCTTAACAAACTTTTGGAGGGAAAATTCAAATTCAAATCCTAGATCTAGAGTTTTGCTGGTTTATAAAAAGGAGCCTACATCTAGGGTTGAGGGGGTTCATTAATCAATTCTTCATCCCCCCCATTCCATCTACAAGTTGAGTGACACATCTTGTAGCCCCAAATTCTAAATCCAATTCCAAATTCAAGATCCCGAGTACCATTCAAGCAAGAAGCCTTCAACCTTTTAAGAACCGAGCCGATCTTCAATCGAGCAAGTGATCCAAGCCGATCCGCGACTCAAGGAGCCGAGCGAAGCCAAATTGACGATCGAGTTCTTCCTCTTGTAGTTCTTGAGCGATTGTAACGAAATTGTTGATATAAATAAAAGGTGAAATTCTTTAATCTTGCTTTCTTTAAATTCTTGCATCATGATTCGATCTCAATTTGTGATTGTAGTTCTTGTTGTGATGTTTGAGTAAGACTCCGCTCGTAAAGGAGTTGAGACGATTAATAGAATGATGATGTAACAAATCTTAAAACGATTCTTAAGTCCTACGAGTTTTGTAAACCCTAGCAAATTGAAGAATCGACAACCTAGTTTCGTTGCGATGCTTTCTTGATTGTGTTCGCTCGAAATTAGGGATCCACGATCGATTCTTGAATTTACTAGAGGCTAGAATGTGAATGACATCGATGAAGGAACAAGGGATAAATGTTAAAACCCTAGTTTCACTAGAAATCCCTAATTCTCGTCGATGTTCATCGATCTAGTATCAATTCATCGAAGGATAAGAATACGTAATCTCTAGATTTCATCACATCTATAGATCCGATCGATTCCTACGAGCCTCATTTCGATTCTTGACATTTCGATTGGAAATCTACAAATTCTCAATTCTTGATTCTATCATTTTCTTGTTATTAGATCTAGGTTTTCTAATGCTTGAATTTCAATTACAAATCATGAATTGTTTTCTTTTCTTTTCTTTAAAGTTTCAATTCATCTAATTCGAAACACGAACAATTACACTTTCCCTGTGGACGATCCGCACTTACTAACGCGCTACATCCGACACCGTTATTGATTGCGGTCAAAATATTTTTGGTTGTGATTTTTATATACAATTTTCCAACATACACATCCGGAAATCGTTTTTCAATCAAATGGGGCCGTTGCCGGGGATTGTGCGCTAATTGTTCGTATTTTGAAATTTGAGTTGAACCGTTTATTCCATTACAATTTTTTAGATCAAAATTCGCGCAAACACTAATACGAGTTGTTGTGATCTGTTGCGAGGAAATCTGGAATTAGTGGAGATGGAGAATTTTTTTCTGAATATTCCAGTAAGCTAAAGGGAGCAACAAAAGCATTGTCCTAAAATTTTGTGCAGAGAACTTCCTAGGCGACCGCGATTCCGCGGTAATTACCCACCTCCTGCGGCGGTTCCGCGGCAGCTCTAGCTCCTCTCTGTGCCAATTTTCCTCTGTGAGTCTCTAACTTTCTTCTCTCCTCCTCTGTTTGCTCCAAATAATAATTTGCTGCAGGTTTCTTTGCAAATAAATCGCAGCGTCGTAAAAGCAAAAATAAATTGTGCGTGTTTTGATTTTTGGTTGTTTGCATATTAAAACGGAAATTAAGGGGCACGGCCAAATCCAGATTAGGTGGGGAGTTCATTACCCTTCCTAAGCACCAAAAATCACAAACTTGCATCCGCATTTACCCTCATTAACTAAAAAATATCTAGAGATGACTCTAAGGACCGTCGCGCTCACTTAGGACAAGAGAAGGTCGTGGGTAATTCATTACTTATCCGCGTTTCTTTTGTGGTGTCTAAGGCAAGTGTGTCGAAGGCTAGTGGTTACTTAATTAGGCCCATTACTTACGTAGTGGAGAACCTCCCACTTACCTGGCACTTACCTGGCCACAGGAGAGACAAAGATGCAGTGGAGGATTTATCCTGCGACTTGTCTTTTAGCAGTTAGGAGCGGTTTAGAGCTTTGACCTGGGTGACCACTAGATTTTAGGGTTTTGCTTGTTTCATTTGTTGTGATTGCATCTTTTTTTCAAAAATCCGTGTCATTTTTCAAAACAAACACCAATCACATTCATTCATTCCCCTAATTATAAGCCACACTGCCACTTGTACTAACCCTTTTTAGTGCAAGATAGGCTGGACAACAGGATTCTAGTGCCTGTTCAGTCCGCGTCCTTTCGATCGACCCAAAAGTCGGTATTTCTACATTTACCCTTTCTTTGCCCACCACCACACCCACATCGATGGATCCGTCTCCATAGAACTTCTTTACCACTACTCTGCCGCCGTCCGTTGGTGCGCAGAATCCACCTCGCATCTCTCTCCAAGAGAGGTGCTATCCTACACGAGGCCCTCTTTCCACCTGTCTTTCCATTCCACCAGCCAACGGGAAAAATTTTCAAATAAAACCCCAATACATCAACCTTCTACCAAAATTTCACGGTCTCGAGTCTGAAGACGCATACGTGTTTATCACGAAATTTGAAAATGTATGCGCACTGATGGGTACCTCACAGCTTTCTGTGGATGCTTTGCGTCTCCGTCTTCTCCCATTCACTTTGTGCGATATAGCCGAGAAGTGGCTGTATAACACTACCGCACATTCCATCTCTAATTGGGAAGACTTCGTCAAAGCATTCCTTAAGAAATTCTACCCACATCATAAAACAGCTCGAGTCCGTAGCGAAATAAATCAATTCACCCAGCTTCCAAATGAGCCATTTTCAAAATGTCTTGAACGCTTCAAGGATCTGTTAGTCCAATGTCCACATCATGGCATTCCTAGATGGGAACTGTGCCGAATCATTTATGAGGGCATTAATCCTAACACAAGACAGACCCTTGAATCCATGTGTCAAGGCAACTTCATGACCAAAGGTGATGGGGAAGCCTGGAAATTTCTAGAAGATTTCGCTGAAAAATCCTTACAGTGGGAGGGTGTGAGTCAATCGTCTAGGGCTGGCAATAACCAATCAGATGTTTCCATAGGAGTTAGAGTTGAAATTTCAGCTATGCAAAAGAAACTCGAGACTATGGAAAACAAATTTTTAGCCGCCGCCCTAAGTCAAATGTCACTCTCCAAAACTGTATGTGGATGCTGTTCTGATCCATCACATCTCACGGAAGAATGTCCACGAAATTCTCCGTTTCAAGGTCACGAGCATACTAATGACGCATTTCAAAGACCTAGAAACGATCCATCTTCTTCCATATATAATTAGGGTTGGAGGAATCACCCTAACTTTGCTTGGAACCAATCACAATCTCAAAACACGGTTCCAACCCAACACAATTTCCAAAGGGTCCCTCCACCACAACAGCAACCACTTCAATTGAGTCAGCACCCCTTCCAAGCACATAACTTCCAAAATCCGGCCAACACCTTTGCACCACATGAAAACTCTTGGCAATTGACCGGTACTGATAATACCTCTGCACTAGCACAAACCTTGGACACTTTCATGAAACAATTCATCCAAGGGACGGTGAGTCTGCAATCTTCCATCGAGAATGTGATGAAGATCATTGTCTCTCAAAATGAGAATATCAAATCGATGGAAGCACAAATTGTACAACTAAAAGCCGAAATGAGTGCAAGAGAGAAAGGGAAACTTCCAGCTCAACCTTTGCCCAATCCTGGCTATTCACATCATGTAGATGCAATCACGTTGAGATCTGGGAGAGTGCTTGACAACCACGTTGGGAAAGAGTTTGATGATACTGATAAATCAATCAATAACACCCCGGCCGAGACCTTTCCACACACACACTTCTAATTCTGACCCCAGTTCTTCTACCCCACCACCTTCTTGCGAGCCTATTCTTCGTTTCCCAAAAGGCTCGCCACCTCAGCCCACCTCTTCTAGTTCTCCACGGACGATCCCTACTTCTAGTCTGGGATCAGGTCCACACACACTTCCTTCTCCTATGATGGACCCAGCGCTTATTGCTAAAGCATCTTATCCTAATCGGTTAAGGGCTAACACATCGAGTCCACATATGGAGAAGATTATGGACATTTTTAAGCAAGTTAATATCAACATCCCTCTCCTAGATGCCATCCAACAAGTTCCGTCCTATGCGAAAACACTTAAGAACTTGTGCACTAGGAAGAGGAAGACTCAAGTGCCCAAGAAGATATTTATGGCAAAGACAGTAGACACGGCTTTCCCCCAACAATTACCGAGGAAATGTAAGGATCCTGGATATCCTACTATTTCCATTTCTATTGGGGAAAAACACATCAACCGTACTCTACTAGACCTTGGCGCTTGTGTTAACTTGCTTCCATTTTCAGTCTATGAGCAGTTAGGGATCGGAGAGTTGAAGCCAACCCATTGTACTCTCCAGATGGCTGACCGATCAATCACCAAACCTAGGGGTGAACTGGAGGATGTGTTAATAAAAATCGGGGAATTTATATTCCTTGTGGACTTTATTGTAATTGATACACAGCCTGTAGTGATCCCAGGGAATCAAATTCCGGTGATTTTAGGTCGCCCCTTTTTGGCCACTTCCAATGCAATAATCAATTGTCGTAATGGTTCTATGACCCTATCCTTCGGGAATAGGTCAATTGAGCTAAACATTTACAAGTTGGGAAGTGTACCCTCCGAACCTACTGCTCAGGTCTGTTCTGTCGACTTAATGGATGTCGACAGCAGCGAATTTGATGATCCTCCTGATACCGATCTTGACTCTTTTCATATGTTGTTGTTTGACCCAACTATGTATCATACACATACGGACTCTTCCACCGAGATGTCCGGGTCAACAACTAACACTGATTATGAACTGTTTTTAGAGTCTGAAGATCACCCCGCTCTTTGTGATGATATAATTCATCGGCGTATTGATGGAACTTTTGAGGAAATCTTCGCTGAAGAACTCGCATTTTTGAATGACACGGGTGTTGAGATGAATCCACATCCAATCACTGAAATTGAACCTCCGCCCCTTCTTCTGAATTGTAAAAAGAATGCGAGCAATCCATCACATTCACTGCATTGTCTCTCCAAAATGGGACGCACACACATTCTATTCCATCACCTGACCTTTCCCCACTTCTTCTTCCACCAACCAGAGCACTGCATTGACAAAATTTTTGAATGGTTGGTGTTGACATTCGGTCTTTGCAAAGCTTGGTATCGACCACTGATTTTTGACCCCCTCATGTGATTTTCAAAGATTAACATGGCTTAACTCAAGTTTGGGGGGGCATTTTTTTTCTGGCTTTTGAAAAGAAAATTTTACAAAATGATGAGCCAAAAATAAGTTTGGGGGAGGGTCTTCACTTAAATGTTTTGCCCCCACTAATAAATTCCTCCCAAGCTTACAGGTTTTCGAGATTTAGCAGAAGGCAACAGTGAGGACACTGTTGAAAACAAGTTTGGGGGAGGTTTGTGCTTATTTTTGCATCAATTGCATATCACTTTGCATAAGCACAAAACATTTTTGAAAACCTATAAAAATTTAAAAAAATTTCAGAAAAAAAAATAAAATTTTTTTACATAAATAAGAAAATAAAAGATTAGATAGTGAAGAATTACATCCATGAGATTGGAAAAGTTTAAGAAAACCAAGAAAATTAAAAGTTTTCTTATACGAATTAGTAATAAGTAGTTATGAGCCGTTGTCCCAAGGGTTAGTAAGATGAAGGAAGTCACTAATCTGAGGATAAAAATAAGTCTGAAAAATAGTTTCTATTCTGGAAGCCAGGCATTTTGAACATTGATACCCTGCTATTCGCACTTACACGCGTCTTGAAGCCTGGGATAGTAGAGGATACCTTGAAATGCTCTTGTCTTAAAGCCGATGTATGAAGGAAATAAAAAGAAAAAAATGAATAAAAAATATATAAAGTGGTGAGAAAAATGGACACTGGTTTTGTTATTGTTAGTTATATGTATGCCCTAGAGGCCATTACTGTACATTGGATGTATATTGTAGTGGATGCTGGGTCATATATTGGTAGGACTTTCTTGCTCGACATGATAGTACGCTATCTGGTTGCTCTTTATCTTAACATGTATACTTTCTGTCTCTTTATTACATGTTGATAAAGCCCTTAGGATGTGTACTCGACTTCTAGGACTATGATGCAGATCATACTAGTAGGTCCTGGGTAGTCCATGAGTACATCCTTCAATGTTCCTAGTCGTGGGAATATCGAGACGGGGCATCGATATTCCATAGTAGACTAGCGTATATCTTCTCGACCCATGTGATGGGCGATTGATGATCCCATATCCATTGGTGTTTGACATCAGAGATGGTATGCGGTTGCTCAGTGGAGACTGGGTACACTGAACGGACTCGCCGAGAACTCCCAGATGGTATTATACCTCACGTCAGATGGCAGTTCTCTGGTGACACTGGTATAGCTTAGTCTGTTGACCCGAGATCGTCATAGAGACTTGTGTGTCTCCCACTGTACTTTGATTTCCACCCTACCACGGCTCTACTGAGTCGTGCAAACAGGTGGTTTTTGGGTACAGTCCCGATTCACATGGAGGCAATGAGCGATAGGAGGGGATTCGTCTCTCTCGGTATTGGGGGTTGATGTTGCGCTATGCTCGAATGGCCATAACAGGAAATCCCTGGCCAGGGTTACAGTGATATACTGGTAAGAGTTATCAGTAGTTTCATGATTGTTATGGACCTTACGTCCGCATGACTTATCGAGCTACTGGGGTCTGACGTTTACCACCCCTAGGCGAGATATACGACATATCAGATGAACAGACCGGACTTTACGGTAAGTGTTACTGGTTGGATTCACAAGAGTGTGAGCGGGCTTGCTCGTCGATCTTCTGATCACTCAATACCCGGGTGGCCGTTACGTTTAGCAGACCGCTTGCGGCTTGTGGGTGTTTGATATGATCATCATCTGCTGTCGGCGTATTGACGAGTCTTTAGAATCCTACACAGAGGTTTCCTGGCTCAAGCGAAACGAAATAGGAGCGCATATGAGATATGTGCGGGACCGAGAATAATGCGTGTATGTGATACCGTATTCTATTCTCGCGATGAATGTATCGATTGGTTGTATGTGATACAACCTAGTTATCGAATCGAAGATTGATTCGATAAGTCGATACATTGGATACTAGTCGGTTATATGCGACATGACCGGGTCATTGAATCAAGTGTTGATTTAATGATTTAATGCATAATTATATATTTGATATAATAATTTGCATTAACTAGTATTTGTTCACTTTAAATGGATTTTCTCACTTGAAGTACACAAGTTGTATATGTGATATACTTTTGTGCACTTGTTTGTATCATGTTTGATGATACATGCTAACTTGAGTTTGTGTGTATGATTAAACCATGGTTATATGAATGGTTAGGATTTTGTTTACTTATCTATTCATTTATTTATTTATTCATTTTTGCAAAATAAGTCATGGTGGCTTTCTTTGTTTGCTTGTTGAAGCTTCATGAAGCTTTGAACAAGTCCACCATTTTTGTCTCATGCTTAACCCTAACCATTCAACCTAACCATAGTTTATTCTCTACACCTAACCATGGTTGCTATATGATAAGTATTCATTTTATTTTCTATTTTGAATAAGACTTATCATATTCTATCTTCATCTTCTTCATCTTCAACAATGAAGAAACCTTGCAACCATCAATGGCAACTTGAGAAAAAGAGTGAGAAATCCAATTCTAAAGTGAACACACTTCCTATTTCTTCATCCTCTACAACTTGCCAAGTAGTATAGGGTGTTTTCTTGACAAGTTTCATGGCTTGGTGAAGTTGGAGCTTGATCTTGTGTTGCCTCGACGTAGATCATCTTCGGCATCGAAGTCGGCGACCTAGCCCGATCTTTTCTCCGATGAAACCATCGCAAGAGTCTAGGATTTCGATTTGTACAGCGGAGGGACGTCTATGCGGAGCTAAGGAAGTGGAGGACTGGATCTACAAAGGTTGTAGTTACTTTCCTTTAGCAATAAAGTTATTTACTTGCTTGCATCGCCTCATTATCTAGTTAACGATCCGTATTAGGGTTTGTAGGCACATGAAATTTTTGAATTGGGCATGCTTGATCACACGTGAGACTTCATTAGTGTGCCTAGGAACCCTACAGTGGTATCAGAGCCTAGCTAGAGCCTTAGGCGATGCGTAGACGGAGTTAGAAGTCCGATCGACCCGAAACCCTAATTTATAACGGCTCTCTGTACATTTTTTAAAAACTGGGTTTTTTCCAGATTAAAAATTCTTTAAAAATTCAGCAAGAAGATATAAGAATTATGGTGCAAAACGAGCCCCTGATTCATCTAAACCGCCGCGGAACAGCAGCAGAAGCATGGCTTCTGCGGCGGTTCCGCGGCCGTATGGTCACATTGCCCAATAATTTTGCATCGTAATTCCTATATTTTGATTCTGGATTTTCTGGGATTTTTTAATATTTATTCAAGAGTTGAATATTCTGGGTTGTATTGGGAGTTCGTAAATTCGATCGGATTATCAAAATTTGTCTATGTGTTTTTCCGGGTAATTTTAGAATATGTTAAAAAGTTTGACCGGATATAAATACCCACTTTTTCCCCTGCTGGGAAATTTCCAATTGTTGGATTTTTCCGTTGTTTAATGATGTTCTAAGTAGTGCAAGTAACGCGATGGTCCCTCTAGAAGACAACAAACCTTAATTCGATTATGTGACCGTCTTGAACTGCCCTTTGAACCTTAGGGTTTGGGGCAGTACGGCGTGCCGCATGTGAGGCGTTGGCTTGACCCTCCTACGGCTGGACCGTTGGTACTGAGGCATGAAGTGAATGTTTTTAAACTTGTTTCATGTGTTAAGCTGTTTCGGGAAAACTTGGGTGTTCGTTTGTTCGATCGGAAAGTTTAACATTTTCTATTTACCCGGAATGTGATACAACATTTGGAATTCACAAGTAGTTATGAAATAACTGAATGAATATTATAAACATAGCAGTTTAGTCTCACTTGATCGGTTGCCACGGAATTTTGATGCGATCAAAAGTCCGTCGCAATCACGTAGTGTACGCGGATACTCGCCGGGTAAACTTAATAGACAGCCTCGCCCCATAGCCCCGACCAAGTGACTATAGGAGAACCCCGTTGCCGAAAGCATCCGTTTGGGTGCTCGCGGCAGCGGTGTTCCGCCTTAGTGCACTTCGTCGACGGTATTGGGGGTGCGACCGTCTACTAAAGTTTGCGACAAGCATTCGATCAGAATGTCGGGAATCCTGTTGAATTGCCCGACTTTATAATGAAAAGTGTTTTCGATTTTGAGACTAAAATGCGGGGTTTATAATTGTTAGGCATGCGATGTCTATGTATTTCATTTGATTAGGCATGCGATGTCTAAAGAGGTTGCGAATTCCAACTGTTGTAGTTTTACACTTTCTTTTCTGTGACCGTAAGTGTAATATGTGGTATCGCCGGTTTCGTTGCTATATGTCAATGACAATTGGGATACGCATATTTACTTACGTTGATGACATGTGATGTTATGTGTTGCTGGATATGTTATATTGGATCGTCGTGTTTGAATAGCCGGGGTTTTTTTTATGTGAGATGAGTGTTTTTCATTTTCATTCATGTAAAAACTTGTATGTAATATTCTTTTATTGGGGCACTTTCAGGTTGCGGATGATGTCACCATTTGTATATTATTTACTTTTCTGCACTAGGATAGACCCAAGGAGGAGGGCACAAGTAACCGGGTTCTAGGGTCCAGTGGGAGACCAACTCGAGGAGTCGAGTCCGGGTCTCCTAACCCTAGAATTGGTAGGGTTGCTTGCCGCTCTCGTAGGGGTCTAGGGGTGTGGGATTGGCTATTCATCACGACCGTGGAATCCGTGTTTTATACTGGCTCGTATTGAAAACACGGACGTCCTAGTATATCCAATATTTCATATGATATTTTCTGCTGCGTTATCTGTGATGTGATCATGTGATTTGTTCAGATAGATACCGTATATAGTATATATGATATATTATATAGACGTTGCTTATGTTTTACACCCGCACTAGCCCTGCCTCGCTCTGGGGTTAGTTACCTAACCTAACGGTGCAGACGGGACATCGAGGCGAATGCGGATGGCATAAGCGTACGTTATATTTATCTGTGATGTTTAGGTGGACTTAAATGATGGGATATTCATTAATGAAATTAATGAAAGAAAATAAACCTAATTGATGTTGTGGAATCGAATTTCAAAAATAAAACAGGTAGCTACAGTTCTTGCTTTGCACAGCGGTATATATGATATATCCTGCACCTTATTCGATGAGGAAAGGACCGAGATCCCTTCACCGGGAGTGACTCTTTTAGCAATAACCGGCAGATGCTACAACCCTCGGTTTGTTTTTGATTGCTTCTATAGTTTCTGCTTTGCACAGAGATATATATAATATATCCCGCACCTCATTCGATGAGGAAAGGGCCGACGATCCCTTCACCGGGAGTGACCCCTTTAGCAAAACTAGAAACGCCTAAAAAACAATCCATTTAAAAACCATTTGATTCCGCAACGAGATCAAGTTCGAAGCATTAAAGGTTTTCACAAAAACCATTCGCAACCCTCCGTCATTTTAGGAAGTAGAGTACTTAGTATTCGTGCTGTGTTTGTTGACCTTAGTTTAGGCACAGTGTACGGTAGCTAAGTGATGTCTTCCTACACCGCATATGATGCGATTAGTTAGGACAGTCGCATGACTTTGTTGACCTTAGTTAAGGATCATGTGGGTGGGTCTAATTAATCATGAAATGACGGGTAGAACTTGACTAGTACTTATAATTTGTTGACCATTGTTAAGGTCATAAGTGCTAGGGGTAAAAATCATTATCGGGAGTTTCAAGTGTTGAAATTTGCAATGAGATTGCATACCTTCTATATGATAGTTGGATCCCGATACCCACTGCGAGTAATTGTTACTCCTGGGAGAGTTTTGCACTTTACAATTAGCCGATCAAGTAGGTGTCTAGAAAGGTGTCAACGGGGTTACGCCTTTGGGAAAACGAGGTTTACTGTAATTAGGTCCGTGCGAAAGCACGGGGAACCTCCCTCAAAGTACCGACACTGGCCTGGCTGAAAAATTGGCGAACTTGTAGAGTGTAATTAATCCCGGCTAGTCTTTCCTTTTAAGGTTTGAAGGAAGATTTGATAAAAACAGTGGGAGCCATTCTGATTAGATAAAATAAATAACCAATCTAATCTTGCAAGAGCGCACGCAGAGTGTTTTCTTCTCTCTCTCTCCAGGTAGCGACCATATCACGCCTTAATCAAGATAATAATATGGATGTATTGACCAAACCCGCTTGTTATACTGAGCTGGGGAACGTTGGTCCCGCTCGAACTTATAATTGTTATAAGACAGAGCAGGAAATAGGGGAATATCAGAATTCCTATGCCGCCCAAACGAAAAAAGTGCATATGATGCATCTCCTTCGGGTGTGTTCATTATACAGAACTGTTTCTCAGTATCCTCTGCATCCTGGGTATCTGATACCGGATCAGGATGCCAGATATGTAATCTGTTACATAGGGCTACATGAAGGTAGAAAACTGAGAATGGGTGATAAGTTTAATGAGACAGAAAACGGGGCAAGTGTTGCAGCCAAGTCTGTTGGTCACTGTCACCCTGTATTATCAATACATTGATTCTGAACAAATGCTATTAGATACCGAACCTGATATACAAAATCATATCAATCTCTTTATTAGTAAAGAAATGATAAAATTTTGTATTGATGGATAATGTTTTGAACATTTCCTATATCAAAAGTTGATCGGTTCAGGCACGTTATCTAAAAGCATTGACGTTCTAAATCAAACTACAGTTCCTAGTATACAGAACACACACAAGCGGAAGAGTTCAGAAATGAACAAATCCTTCTTGAGGCATTGTAGACTAGGTCATATCAATGCGACCCGACTGGCTGAAGTTACATTTTAGATGCATATTTAAATCAGTTTGAATTTACATCTATTGAAACTTACCAGTCATGTCACAAAATTAAGATGGCCATAGCTCTGTTTATTGGAAACAGAGAAAGAGTTAGTAAACTCTTGGGACTGATACATGATGATGTATGTAAGGTCTCCTGTCTACACATGCCAAGACACGTTCTTTGTACTTCATTATGTTCTCTAATGATCTCTCAAGATTCAGACATATATTCCTGTTGAAACATAGGCCCGAAGCTTTTGAGATATTCACAGAATATAAGTTAGAAGTAGAGAACCAAAATACGGGTATAAGTATTATGTCCTATGATGAGATCAGGGAGGAGAATACCTGTGCATAGAATTCTTGGACTATTCTAAAAGAAAATGAGATTCTCTCTCAGTATTACTCCTCTGAATACACCACAGCACAATAGTGTATCAGGGCGGAGCAATCGCACCGTATTAGATATGGTGTACTCTATGATGAGTACTACTGAGTTACCTATTTCCTTTTGGGGTTGTGCACTTATGAAGTTGCATACCTATTGAATAGGGTTCGATTCAAATCAGTGCCTACCACTCCATATAAGATATGGTATGGGAAGAGCCTATCTCTTAAGTAAGTTAAGATTTAGGATTGTCCGACTTGTGTCAAAAGCAAAATCCGGACAAGATCGAGGCAAGGTCAGTTCTGTAGAACTGGAAAGGTTCCAGCTATACAAAACTGCAGCTGATGATTTGACAGAACCAGAGGATTCAATAGTCTCCGATGAACCTCAGCCTCTCCGCCGAACTAGCAGGGTTCCTTATCCGCTTGAGAGATACTTCGGTTTCTCGATGACAGTGGGAGCAAGGATTGCATCATGAGATGATGACCCAACTAGATTCGAGCAGGCCATCGAGAGTAGGGACTCTGTAAGAATGGCTGGATGCTTAGCGATCTGAGATGGAATCCATGTACACCAACAAAGTATGGACTTTAGGTGCTATATCTGAAGGGTTAAATCCCCATCAGGAGCAAGTATATCTTGAGAAGATTACTTGGTGTAGATGGAAAAGTTGAGACTTTCAAAGCTAGACTTGTTAAAGGTTTTAGTCATCAACCAGGTAAGGATAATGTTGAAACCTTTTCTAGGGACTATGCTTAAGTCCATCCAGATCCTACTTGCCATTGCTACATACCATGACTACGATATCTGGTGGTTGGGTGCCATGACTACTTTTCTACATAGTGATTTAGAAGAGAACGTCTATAAGAACACAGCCAGAGGGCTTCGTAAACAGTGGGAGCAGCGGAAACATGTGCAAGTTGCTTTACAGGATGAAGCAGGCATCGCGGAGTTGGAACATCTGTTTTGATGTGGTAGTCAAAGAGTTTGACTTCATCAAAATGGTAGATGAACCTTGTATATACAAAAAGGTAGTAGAGAGTAAGGTGGTCATCCTCGTATTGTACGTGGACAACATACTCTTGATAAGAAAAGAGTTTCCTATGCTACGCTCGGTCAATTTTCGCTTATCACAAGGATTCTTCAATAGGATCAAGGTGATACCTCCTAAATCCTGAGTTTTCATCTATGAGATAGATGTAATTGGATGCTAAGATTCTCACTAGATGTAGTGAGATGGTATCAATCGATCCTGGGGAGAATCACTGGAAGTGTTCCAGGGTGATAAGGATGACTGAATGTCAGTCACAGGCATTGTCTTCACCCTCATTGGAGGGACGGTATGTTGGAAGAGTTCCAAGCTAAATACCGTGGCAAACTAGACGATAAAGGCTGGTAACATCGCTATTAAAGATACTACCAAAGAGGCAGTTTGGGTGTATATCGGTTCATGAGATGAACTAGGTTTCTACCATTGTATGACAATGGAAGTGTGGCTTCGGCCCAGGAACCCTGGTCCCATCAGTGACCCAGACATATTCTGAGGCAGCATCACCTGATCATGGAGATAGTTGATCTCCAGGATGATCGAGGTTGGGGGAGTAGACTTAGAGGACAACACGGCGGATCCACCCACAAAGGCTTTTTCCCAGAGAGAGACTTATATGGGATGGTTGAGTATGTGATACTGCAACCACTGCTTCAGATGGCCCTAGTGCAAGTGGGAGATTGTTAGTTATATGTATGCCCTAGAGGCCATTACTGTACATTGGATGTATATTGTAGTGGATGCTGGGTCATATATAGGTAGGACTTTCTTGCTCGACATGATAGTACGCTATCTGGTTGCTCTTTATCTTAACATGTATACTTTCTGTCTCTCTGTTACATGTTGATAAAGCCCTTAGGATGTGTACTCGACTTCTAGGACTATGATGCAGATCATACTAGTAGGGCCTGGGTAGTCCATGAGTACATCCTTCAATGTTTCTAGTCGTGGGAATATCGAGACGGGGCATCGATATTCCAGAGTAGACTAGCGTATATCTTCTCGACCCATGTGATGGGCGATGGATGATCCCATATCCATTGGTGTTTGACATCAGAGATGGTATGCGGGTGCTCAGTGGAGACTGGGTACACTGAACGGACTCGCCGAGAACTCCCAGATGGTATTATACCTCACGTCAGATGGCAGTTCTCTGGTGACACTGGTACAGCTTAGTCTGTTGACCCGAGATCGTCATAGATACTTGTGTGTCTCCCACTGTGCTTTGATTTCCAACCTACCACGGCTCTACTGAGTCATGCAAACAGGTGGTTTTTGGGTACAGTCCCGATTCACATGGAGGCAATGAGTGATAGGAGGGGATTCGTCTCTCCCGGTATTGGGGGTTGATGTTGCGCTATGCTCGAATGGCCATAACAGGAAATCCCTGGCCAGGGTTGCAGTGATATACTGGTAAGAGTTATCAGTAGTTTCACGATTGTTATGGACCTCACGTCGGCATGACTTATCGAGCTACTGGGGTCTGACGTTTACCACCCCTAGACGAGATATGCAACATATCAGACGAACAGACAGGACTTTACGGTAAGTGTTACTGGTTGGATTCACAAGAGTGTGAGCGGGCTTGCTCGTAGATCTTCTGATCGCTCAATACCCGAGTGGCCGTTACGTTTAGCAGACCGCTTGCGGCTTGTGGGTGTTTGATATGATCATCATCTGCTGCCGGCGTATTGACGAGTCTTTAGAGTCCTACACAGAGGTTTCCTGGCTCAAGCGAAACGAAATAGGAGCGCATATGAGATATGTGCGGGACCGAGAATAATGCGTGTATGTGATACCGTATTCTATTCTCGCGATGAATGTATCGATTGGTTGTATGTGATATAACCTAGTTATCGAATCGAAGATTGATTCGATAAGTCGATACATTGGATACTAGTCGGTTATATGCGACATGACCGGGTCATTGAATCAAGTGTTGATTTAATGATTTAATGCATAATTATATATTTGATATAATATTTTGCATTAACTAGTATTTGTTCACTTTAAATGGATTTTCTCACTTGAAGTACACAAGTTGTATATATGATATACTTTTGTGCACTTGTTTGTATCATGTTTGATGATACATGCTAACTTGAGTTTGTGTGTATGATTAAACCATGGTTATATTAATGGTTAGGGTTTTGTTTACTTATCTATTCATTTATTTATTTATTCATTTTTGCAAAATAAGTCATGGTGGCTTTCTTTGTTTGCTTGTTGAAGCTTCATGAAGCTTTGAACATGTCCACCATTTTTGTCTCATGCTTAACCCTAACCATTCAACCTAACCATAGTTTATTCTCTACACCTAACCATGGTTGCTATATGATAAGTATTCATTTTAGTTTCTATTTTGAATAAGACTTATCATATTCTTTCTTCATCTTCTTCATCTTCAACAATGAAGAAACCTTGCAACCATCAATGGCAACTTGAGAAAAAGAGTGAGAAATCCAATTCTAAAGTGAACCCACTTCCTATTTCTTCATCCTCTACCACTTGCCAAGTAGTATAGGGTGTTTTCTTCCCAAGTTTCATGGCTTGGTGAAGTTGGAGCTTTATCTTGTGTTGCCTCGACGTAGATCATCTTCGGCATCGAAGTCGGCGACCTTGCCCGATCTTTTCTCCGATGAAACCATCGCAAGAGTCTAGGATTTTGATTTGTACAGGGGAGGGACGTCTATGCGGAGCTAAGGAAGTGGAGGAACGGATCTACAAAGGTTGTAGTTACTTTCCTTTAGCAAAAAAGTTATTTACTTGCTTGCATCGTCTCATTATCTAATTAACGATCTGTATTAGGGTTTGTAGGCACATGAAATTTTTGAATTGGGCATGCTTGATCACATGTGAGACTTCATTAGTGTGCCTAGGAACCCTACAGTTATCGCCGAGGGCAATAAAAAATATATAGCGAGGGTGCCTCTTCACCTAGTGCCCTAAGGCCAACTGGTTTGGGAGTCACTGCTATGCCTGAGGTGGTGCAAGACGAGGAAAATACACCAAGTAAGCAAGCACATGAGTAATCGGTCGGTTAGTAGCTCAAGAAGTATTGACGGCCGCATGAAAGTGTGTGAGCAATCTCATTTAAATATTCATTAATTAAAAAAGTACTGAGGCTGATGGGCAAGAGTATGATAGCTTGAATTGAATTCTCCGGGTGTAGGGATGTCCTTTACACACACGCAGGGTGATATGATCGATATTTGGAAGAAAGATAGGTATGAAGATTAAGACGATGTTTTATTGAGGGAGGACGTGATTTCTAACATCTTTTCATGACCATTAAGATAGGGCTCATGACAACCGAAAATCTAGCTTAGTTGGAAACCCTAATTTTCAAGGCTTTTCTTTTACAATTCTTTTCTTTAAATGTAATATTCATGTAATACCCAGCCCCTTTTGTACCAAAATCTGTACTCTATTACTTTAGAATTCTATGTATTCTTATTTGTAATTGTATTCATTTTATTTATAATTTTATTTCTTCTAAACCGCATATTTCTTTTATTGCAACCCAATCCTAATTCCCTAATCCTATATTATCTCCTTACAAATCACCGAGCCCGGCACACATTTTCTCCAGCCATATTCTTTCATTCATTCCCATTTAATTAAACCCAAACCCTCAGCCCACTTCTCGTTTTTGCTAAAGTTTTAGCTCCCAGCCCAGCTGTCTTTATTTATTTAAAATACTTTTCCTTATTCCTCAGAGCCAACCTAGCCGGCCTATTTTTCCATCAATTTATTCCCAAGCCCGAGCCCACCTCCTCAATTTTCTCATTAAAAGAAATTCTTGTGCTGGTCCCGGCCCCCTTATTCTTTTTCTTTAAATTCTTAAGTAGCTCAAACTAGCCCGGCCCCCTCATCTTGGTAATTTGTTATATTTCCATTTAAAGAACTCGGCCCGGCCCGTTTCTCCCTCACCAGCCCACACCATTTTCTTAATAATTCCTTAATTGTTTTTCCCGGCCCACGCCCGCCTCTTTCTTCGGCCCACGCCCGCCTCTTTCTTCAGCCCACACCCGACCACTGTTCATCTCCCCCAACGGCTATTTCCCCATTCCTCGCGCGCATTTCCTTCTCGATCCACTTCCTACGCCTCCGCCCGCGCCTACGTCGCCGCTCATCACGCGCGACGAGCGTTACAACCGCGTTGCTCACCCCTCGTCTCCCCATCCTTTCCCCTCACTTCCCTCACACTCACGAGTCCCTGCACCCCATTTTTCCCCTCAACGACGACGACGACGACACCTCCACCGAGCTCAATCCCCTCGCCCAACCTCGCCTCTTCACCACCTTCCCTCCCTCTTCTCTGCCCTCAACACCCGAGCACTCCTTTTCCCCCTCGCCTGCAAACCCAACCCCTAGTCGCGAGCCCCTGCATCCATAACCCACAGCACTCTCGAGCTCCCCACTGACTTCATCACTCCGCCGTGAACGACGACGACTTCGACCACCATTCACCTCCTCTTCCTCCGCCCCTAACCATCATTACAACCCTCACCACCATCATCCACCGAGCACGCCTCCTCCGGCCATCTCCATCACCGGAGGCACACCCTCGACGACACCGCCCCTTGATCCCTCTCTCTTGATCTCCTCATCTCAGATCTCTCTCGCTCACATCTCTCTCTCCCTAACTCTCAACTCTCTCTCTCTTCCTTCTGCCTACTCTCTCTTTTCTCACTCTGCTCCCTGCTCTCTCTGCCTCTCACTCTGCATACACCTTCATTCTCTGTTTCACTCCCTTCACCTGCACTCTCCCCCTTCCTCGGTTTCTCTCTCTCTCTCCTCAGTTTCTCTGTCTCCCCTCTCTCTAACAGATCTCGTTTCTCTCTCTCTCTCTCTCTCTTTACTCTCTCTCTCGCTCCCTCTCTGCTGCCCTCACTCATATCTCTCTAACTCTAACTCTTTTCACTCACTGTATCTCTCTCTCTCTCCCCCTCTCCTTTCTCTCTCTCTCTTTCTAACACACTCACCATCGTCATCATCACCCATCGTCGAACCCCTTGACGCACAAGAGCCAAGCCTCACAGCCGAGCCCCGACCACCAAACTGCGAGCCGTCGTTGCCGAGACTCGTGTTCGAGCCAAGTGTGAGGCCGAGCCGTGCGTGTGTCGCGATCGTGCCGTTATCATTGCCGAGCATCGCCAAGACGTCTCCAGGCAAGTTCTTTACTTGCTTACATGCTATATATCCTGGTTATAATCGTTAATTTCATAAATCATAGTGTACACTTTTGGATTAATATTGTACCATACCTGTTCGACATTTGTTCCCAATGAAAATACCCATCAAATTTGGCGGAACTAAACGGTATTGTTTGGCCCGTATAGATGTGAACTTAGTGTACGAATTTCGTTGGATAATTCGATCGTTAATGACCAAAACAACTGCCCCCAAGTTTAACCGTAAAACTGTAATTCTGTTGCACCTGAAAACCGTTAAATTCACCATAAATCATATACATATTAGAATGGCGCGTTCGAGGGCTCAAATCGAAGCTAACTCGACGAACTTTAACCCTATACCAGTTTCCTGATATTCTTGTACTTAAATTGGGATGATAGTCGTATCAGAGTGCGACTCTGGACTGCAGTCCAGAGCGACTCAAATTGTGCTTGCTGTTCCGTAATGGATACCATAGGTTTTACTTAATTTGTAGGTTGCGGAACTCCACTGCTTATTGTAGGTAACTCTGTTATCTAGACAACACATTTGGTTTCGTTCTGTTTCGTTACAGTTTGATATTTAATCTGTAATTTAATAGATCGGGACACATAACAGTCCCAGCAGAATCAGATTTGACATGTTAATATTAAACAGATTATAACTCCTAACGTACAGATACGATTGACGATCGGTCTGTTGCGTTGAAAACTTTACTGAAAACCCTAGAATTCATCCAACTGTAGCGTCACTAAAATCCGATCCCAACTGGGATCAAAATGCGTTACGAAATGGATTTCTGATTCTGAAACCGGATTTCCAGCCGCGAGCGCTTAAAATGAAATGGTTATAACTATTGATCCCGGAACCCGATTGGCTTGAAACAAAATTCTATGGATCGCTAACTGAACATACTAATTTCTACCTGTGTATCATTTTGCTAAATTATATACATATATTTCATGATAAATCGTGCAAGTGGTAGACGATTGTTTTTATGACACCTTAGTTGTGCTTCTTAAACTGTCCATGCATCATATCATACCCATATCATCGTACTGATAACCTAGTGGCATCGTGCATTTACCCAGTGTTAGATTTTAGTGGTGATTGTGGCAAGTACGTCAGTGTTCGTGTATCCGTGATTAAGTGAAAGTGATACGTACTTGTACACAATCAGTGTCCCTATTGTTCTATTGCATTATCGACGTCTGTGGGATGCGTGTACGTGTGACTATAAGTGGTATGGGACACTTATGGAAGCGCTTGCACGGGTGTCACAGATAAGGCATCCGAAACTGCTATTTATCTTAGGTATTAGTCGGGACGTGCTTGATGGAGGTCCTGCCTCCAGTTCTCGCGCAGACTTGTCACGGATCGATTAGTATTTAGGGTGATGGTTAGCGTTTGATGTAGACCACGGGGTGTGGGGTAGTTTAAGTGTGAGTTCAACAGAATCTCGGGAGTCCCATGCCGGCTTATATATTTAGAGAGTTATATGGAGATTTACAGGGTACGTGATATATACACCGTGATATTCTTGTTACATGTTGGGCCCGTGGTCCCTTGCCCTTGGGTTCTACCCTTGGGTGGAGGACACTCACGAGTGGTTGACTCTCACACTTGGACTGACGATAGGCTTAGTGACCTGTACAGTGAGACTTAGAGACTGATAGGGATACTGGCATTTTTATTCATGATATACTGTGTGACATACGTGACATATCGTTATACAGCTTTACTGTTCCGCTGCATTGATTACTGTGCATTCATATTCTTGCTATCGTTGATTTACTGTTATTCATTTCCATTACCACTGTTAGACTTATCACTTTATTTTATATATATATTATTGCTATTGTGTCGCTCTGACGGCCTGAGTATGCATGCTCAGTGTGAGGAGAGGATTTAGCTTGGATCAGAACTAGACGTGCATCACAGATTTCTTGATTTGCTACTCCGAGTTACTTTCGTTTGTTCCACTTCAGGTCAGTTTATATTATTGTATCTTTCAGTTACTATATTTCTCATTACCTGCGCATCGTTTACTGTTTACCATGATAAACTAGAAGCCGAAGTGTGACTACGGCAGGACTTTCCTTGACCGTAGGAGAATGGCTGGCCTTGTCTACCCCTCGTATCCCGTATTTTGGGAAGCGGGACGTGACATGGTTTAGTTGGTATCAGAGCCAGGTTTTGCATCGATTGGGATTGCAGTTTTCCGTGTACAGTTTGGCAATCTAAGACATCTTTCGGTCTAGGTTGTAAACTGTTATTCTTGACCCATATTCACATCGTGTGTTCAGCTATCCTTTCGCTATGGTTTCGGATGACTTGGGAAGGTTACGTGGTTGCAATTGCACTACAGTACTCTCTTCAAGTGACTTAAAGTCATACAGTTGATTCCCCACTTGTAATAAATTCATCAACTCTGATAATCTCGAACCTTTGTCCTATCCATATTATATTCGTCTAGCCTGTGACTTATATCATCCTTAAAATCATTGTTTCAGGATCATGTCTTCCAACGACTCTTCCTCTATCTCCGCTCCCCAGAATCAGACTGTTGAGATCCTTAGTGTACTGCAAAGTTTAAAGGAAGCCCAGGAGCGAACAAACGACCTATTAGCTGAAGGGCTGAGAAGACAGGTGAGTCGGACCCCAGCGGTAGCCTCCTATCATAAAGGGATCTCTATTGCACGAGGAAAGGAGAAGAAGATGAAGCGTCAACAGAAGCATCAGAAGAACCTTTGCTGTGGATATTGTAAGAGGCCAGGACACCTTCAGAGGGATTGTCGCCGCGCCCAAGGGAAATGTCTGATATGCGGTTTCGACAAACATCTCATCAACGATTGTCCAGAAAGGAAAGAGCTACAGGGAGGAGACTCGTCCACACTCCCCACTTCGGCCAAGTGACGATTATTGCGAAGTTCGCTTTTCGAGGATAAAGCGGACCCAACACAGGATTCAACTCGCGTAACGATGATGCAGCGTTCTGGCAATCGAAGAAGAATTCTATGATTTTCCAATTTCAATACTAATGTTGTTATCTTTTATGAATATTTCTTCCAGTTTGCGATCTTGTATCCGTTGAACTTTTAGCTGAATGCAATGAAATTTGAATCATGATATATGTATCATCCTCTTGTTTTCTCTATATCAAATTCTCATCATTATCACAGTATTTTCATTCTGATCTTTCAGTTCCTGCAACCGCATATTTTCCTATATTTCGTACCCTGAGCTTTCCTTGATGTATTCCATTGTCTAATCATGACTCTTTTTCTTTCAGACATGGCACGCCCTGGAGCAGCGCCGCATCTAGATAAGGATGCACAGTCATGCGTATCCTTAGACCACACGATGACGAGTTCTGACGATGAGATCAACGGTCCCCAAGTCAACTTCGGAAACCACATTTCAGACGACGAAGGAGCAACCGCCCCAGAGTTTGGCATGATAGCTGTTTCTGACGAGGAATAAGTAGATCCTGAAGAGAACCTGATAGAGGAAGACCCCGAGGAAGAACCGGTGGAAGAAAACCCAGTGGAGGAAAATCAAATGGAAGAGAATGCAGAAGAAGAAAACCACATGGGATCGGACCTCGATGAAGAAGTTCTATCCGAGGATGAAGGACCAGAAGATCAAGACCCTGCCATGGAAGAACTTCCTTTAGCGATACCTGGGAGGCGTTATGGAAATGGACGCCCCTACCTGAGCGCGCGAGCCTACCGCAACCTGCTGAATCTCCACAACCACAACTGACGGAAATTTTTGATGCTGTCCTTCTGGCCAAATAAACTGTGTATAGTTTAAGGCCACTTTTCGTCTTTGAGAATGTCTTGTTTCAAATTTTCTTGAACGAAATAAATCTTCTGAATTCGTAAACTTTGTGCTTATTGGTTCGCTTGATACTTGTTTATTGCCCTTATACATTTACTTCTTCTGCTGAGATCCCTGACTGTCCACCCCTACTCACTGTATAATTTTCATCCTCGTTTCGATTGGAAAGTACCGAACCTGATCCTTGGAATGAGCCACCATTCATCCCTCGTCTGTGCCTTGTTGGGATCCTTCTGGGAGGAGAACAGTTCCTGTGAAACTTCCGAGTTCGCTAACTCTTCAAATTTTGATTCGCGTGTTGTACCGACTGTTGTTTTCCCCACACTTTTCCTTTTGTATCCCCTGTTTACTCACCCTTACTTCCTGTACTGACCCTATCCCGATCTTCTTAACATCCAGCCTAAAAGCCGCCACACTCCGATCTTCTGATTGAGTCACACCTTCTTGTAATCACTACCCAAGCTAGCCCTATTCATATTGGTGATTTCTCTATTACCCCAAATATATTTAAAGACCTTATTATTCAAAATTTAGTTTTCATTATTTTAAATTTATCAAGGAGTGTGTGTTATTGATTACTCCGCTTTATGTATTTTAAGTACACTATTATCATTCTCATTTTCAGTAGAGCAACCTTACACCATGCATATTTTTATTCCATGTTTCTTATTTTCACGAAACGAGTTTTCTAAGTTATTATAAAACTATTTGATCGATATATAGTCCTAAATTGTTTTAACCTACCGACAAATCTTTCACTATTTTATTGTCGTTACTTTATTTTTCGAGTAGGGTGCCTTATACTTACTATTTCTGATGTGCTACTTTGATATACGTATATGTGGATATATCTGAGTTTCGATCTTATCGAGTACGCCTCGAATGATGTTGTCGTATTGTAGTTATTTATATTTCCGTATATATGTAACTACCCTTATAGTTGTTCCTATTTTATAACTACTTAAATCTATATTTTGTATGTTATTCTTACGTATTTTATATTTTCGAAATTTCTTCGTCCACTCATTCCTAGTAAATCTTTATGTGTTAAATTACAAAATAATAGCTTTCGCATATGGTTGTATTACTTATAGTTTATTTTAAATTTCGAGGACGAAATTTTTGTAAGGGTGGCATGATGTAATACCCAGCCCCTTTTGTACCAAAATCTGTACTCTATTACTTTAGAATTCTATGTATTCTTATTTGTAATTGTATTCATTTTATTTATAATTTTATTTCTTCTAAACCGCATATTTCTTTTATTGCAACCCAATCCTAATTCCCTAATCCTATATTATCTCCTTACAAATCACCGAGCCCGGCACACATTTTCTCCAGCCATATTCTTTCATTCATTCCCATTTAATTAAACCCAAACCCTCAGCCCACTTCTCGTTTTTGCTAAAGTTTTAGCTCCCAGCCCAGCTGTCTTTATTTATTTAAAATACTTTTCCTTATTCCTCAGAGCCAACCTAGCCGGCCCATTTTTCCATCAATTTATTCCCAAGCCCGAGCCCACCTCCTCAATTTTCTCATTAAAAGAAATTCTTGTGCTGGTCCCGGCCCCCTTATTCTTTTTCTTTAAATTCTTAAGTAGCTCAAACTAGCCCGGCCCCCTCATCTTGGTAATTTGTTATATTTCCATTTAAAGAACTCGGCCTGGCCCGTTTCTCCCTCACCAGCCCACACCATTTTCTTAATAATTCCTTAATTGTTTTTCCCGGCCCACGCCCGCCTCTTTCTTCGGCCTACGCCCGACCACTGTTCATCTCCCCAACGGCTATTTCCCCATTCCTCGCGCGGATTTCCTTCTCGATCCACTTCCTACGCCTCCGCCCGTGCCCACGTCGCCGCTCATCACGCGCGATGAGCGTTACAACCGCGTTGCTCACCCCTCGTCTCCCTATCCTTTCCCCTCACTTCCCTCACACTCACGAGTCCCTGCACCCCATTTTTCCCGTCAACGACGACGACGACGACACCTCCACCGAGCTCAATCCCCTCGCCCAACCTCGCCTCTTCACCACCTTCCCTCCCTCTTCTCTGCCCTCAACACCCGAGCACTCCTTTTCCCCCTCGCCTGCAAACCCAACCCCTAGTCGCGAGCCCCTGCATCCATAACCTACAGCACTCTCGAGCTCCCCACTAACTTCATCACTCCGCCGTGAACGACGACGACTTCGACCACCATTCACCTCCTCTTCCTCCACCCCTAACCATCACTACAACCCTCACCACCATCATCCACCGAGCTCACCTCCTCCGGCCATCTCCATCACCGGAGGCACACCCTCGACGACACCGCCCCTTGATCCCTCTCTCTTGATCTCCTTATCTCAGATCTCTCTCGCTCACATCTCTCTCTCCCTAACTCTCAACTCTCTCTCTCTTCCTTCTGCCTACTCTCTCTTTTCTCACACTGCTCCCTGCTCTCTCTGCCTCTCACTCTGCATACACCTTCATTCTCTGTTTCACTCCCTTCACCTGCACTCTCCCCTTCCTCGGTTTCTCTCTCTCTCTCCTCAGTTTCTCTGTCTCCCCTCTCTCTAACAGATCTCGTTTCTCTCTCTCTCTCTGTTTACTCTCTCTCTCGCTCCCTCTCTGCTGCCCTCACTCATATCTCTCTAACTCTAACTCTTTTCACTCACTGTGTCTCTCTCTCTCTCTCTCTCCCTCTCCTTTCTCTCTCTCTCTCTAACACACTCACCATCGTCATCATCACCCATCGTCGAACCCCTTGACGCACAAGAGCCAAGCCTCACAGCCGAGCCCCGACCACCAAACTGCGAGCCGTCGTTGCCGAGACTCGTGCTCGAGCCAAGTCTGAGGCCGAGCCGCGCGTGTTTCGCGATCATGCCGTTATCATTGCCGAGCATCGCCAAGACGTCTCCAGGCAAGTTCTTTACTTGCTTACATGCTATATATCCTGGTTATAATCGTTAATTTCATAAATCATAGTGTACACTTTTGGATTAATATTGTACCATACCTGTTCGACATTTGTTCCCAATGAAAATACCCATCAAATTTGGCGGAACTAAATGGTATTGTTTGGCCCGTATAGATGTGAACTTAGTGTATGAATTTCGTTGGATAATTCGATCGTTAATGACCAAAACAACTGCCCCCAAGTTTAACCGTAAAACTGTAATTCTGTTGCACCTGAAAACCGTTAAATTCACCATAAATCATATACATATTAGAATGGCGCGTTCGAGGGCTCAAATCGAAGCTAACTCGACGAACTTTAACCCTATAACAGTTTCCTGATATTCTTATACTTAAATTGGGATGATAATCGTATCAGAGTGCGACTCTGGACTGCAGTCCAGAGCGACTCAAATTGTGCTTTCTGTCCCGTAATGGATACCATGGGTTTTCCTTAACTTGTAGGTTGCGGAACTCCACTGCTTATTGTAGGTAACTCTGTTAGCTAGACAACACATTTGGTTTCGTTCTGTTTCTTTACCGTTTGATATTTAATCTTTAATTTAATAGATCGGGACACATAACAGTCCCAGCAGAATCAGATTTGACATGTTAATATTAAACAGATTATAACTCCTAACGTACAGATGCGATTGACGATCGGTCTGTTGTGTTGAAAACTTTTCTGAAAAACCTAGAATTCATCCAACTGTAGCGTCACTAAAATCCGATCCCAACTGGGATCAAAATGCGTTACGAAATGGATTTCTGATTCTGAAACCGGATTTCCAGCCGCGAGCGCTTAAAATGAAATGGTTATAACTATTGATCCCGGAACCCGATTGGCTTGAAACAAAATTCTATGGATCGCTAATGAACATACTAATTTCTACCTGTGTATCGTTTCGCTAAATTATATACATATATTTCATGATAAATCGTGCAAGTGGTAGACGATTGTTTTTATGACACCTTAGTTGTGCTTCTTATACTGTCCATGCATCATATCATACCCATATCATCGTACTGATAACCTAGTGGCATCGTGCATTTACCCAGTGTTAGATTTTAGTGGTGATTGTGGCAAGTACATCAGTGTTCGTGTATCCGTGATTAAGTGAAAGTGATACGTACTTGTACACAATCAGTGTCCCTATTGTTCTATTGCATTGTCGACGTCTGTGGGATGCGTGTACGTGTGACTATAAGTGGTATGGGACACTTATGGAAGCGCTTGCACGGGTGTCACAGATAAGGCATCCGACACTGCTATTTATCTTAGGTATTAGTCGGGACGTGCTTGATGGAGGTCCTGCCTCCAGTTCTCGCGCAGACTTATCACGGATCGATTAGTATTTAGGGTGATGGTTAGCGTTTGATGTAGACCACGGGGTGTGGGGTAGTTTAAGAGTGAGTTCAACAGAATCTCGGGAGTCCCATGCCGGCTTATATATTTAGGGAGTTATATGGAGATTTACAGGGTACGTGATATATACACCGTGATATTCTTGTTACATGTTGGGCCCGTGGTCCCTTGCCCTTGGGTTCTACCCTTGGGTGGAGGACACTCACGAGTGGTTGACTCTTACACTTGGACTGACGATAGGCTTAGTGACCTGTACAGTGAGACTTAGAGACTGATAGGGATACTGGCATTTTTATTCATGATATACTGTGTGACATACGTGACATATCGTTATACAGCTTTACTGTTCCGCTGCATTGATTACTGTGCATTCATATTCTTGCTATCGTTGATTTACTGTTATTCATTTCCATTACCACTGTTAGACTTATCACTTTATTTTATATATATATATTATTGCTATTGTGTCGCTCTGACGGCCTGAGTATGCATGCTCAGTGTGAGGAGAGGATTTAGCTTGGATCAGAACTAGACGTGCATCACAGATTTCTTGATTTGCTACTCCGAGTTACTTTCATTTGTTCCACTTCAGGTCAGTTTATATTATTGTATCTTTCAGTTACTGCATTTCTCATTACCTGCGCATCGTTTACTGTTTACCATGATAAACTAGAAGCCGAAGTGTGACTACGGCAGGACTTTCCTTGACCGTAGGAGCATGGCTGGCCTTGTCTACCCCTCGTATCCCGTATTTTGGGAAGCGGGGCGTGACAATTCATGATCTTCCTTTTTATTATTGGATTTTGTGGGTGCAATCCGTTGAAAACCCTCAGGAGACAACACTCCTCCTACTAGGAACACCTAGAGGTTTAAAGGCTTGTTGCACGTGCTCAGTGCAATCGTGTTGCCTACGAAAGTGTGCTTTTCTCTTTCTTTATTTTCTCCTTCTCTTTTTAATAAAACAATTCGCTCGAGACGATCGAAAATAAGTTTGGTGGAATTTGATCAGTCGAAAATACTGCAATTTTAACACGGCAATTTCCCTATCTTTTGCATTCATCTAGAGGTGTTCGGTATTCATAGTGCACATATTAGCAAAATAGTCCTGAAATACCAGATTGCATGTGTTATACTCTAAAACCGACATTTCGAGGGAAATTGTGTGTTTATCATGGCATCGCATCATTCTTGTGTAGTGCAACACTTGTTTCGAAGTCTGTGCAGGTAATTGCAGGAACAAAGCCAAAATTTGGAAAAGAGATGATAAAAAATACACCAACTGTAGGGTTCCTAGGCATCCTAATGAGGTCTCACAAGGCATCAACCATGCCAATTTCAAATTTAAACGGTGCCGAGAAACCCTAGAACGGATCGTTGGCTAGATTTCTAGGCGAAAAAGCAAATAGTTAACACTTAACTACAAGAATATGGAAATACAACCGTTGTAGATCCGGTGCTCCACCTCCATAGCTCCGCAACGAAGTCCCCTCGCTGTCCAAATGAATTCCCGGGCTCTAGCGTCGGCTTCGTCGGAGAAATGGCGAGCTAGGTCGTCGATGTCCATGCCGAAGATGATCTACGTCGAGGCATCGCTAGATCAAGCTCCACCTTCACCAAGCCATGAAAACTTGTGAAGGAAACACCCTATACTACTTGGCAAGAGGTAGAGGATGAAGAAATAGGATGTGGGTTTACTTTAGAATTGGATTTCTCACTCTTTATCATCAATTGCCATTGATGGAGGCAAGCTTTCTTCACATGAAGAAATGAAGAAGAAGAAGAATATTGTTATGATAAGTTAATTAGAAAAATTGAAAAAGAATTATCCTTATCATAACATGAACCATGGTTTGATGTAGAGAGTTAACTCAAGTTAGATGAATGGTTAGGGTTTGAAGAAGAAGACAAAAAGGTTACATGAGTCAAAGTTGCATGAAGCTTCATGAAGCTTCATGTAAGAAAGCAACCTTTTTATTTTCTTTTCCCTTTTTCTTTTAATCCAAATTAAAAGATAAAAGAATAAATGAATAATAAATAAAACCCTAACCATTTACTTAACCGAGGTTTAACTCTTTACACAAAACCTAGTAATCTTGCATCATCAAACATGATACACCCAAGTGCACAAAATCATATCGCATATACAATGCGCACATCCGAGTGAGAAAATCCATCTTAAGTGAACCAATACTAGTTAATGCAAACTAATATATCAAATATATAATTATGCATTAAATCATTAAATCAACACTTGATTTAACGATCCGGTCATATCACATATAACCGACTAGTATCCAATGTATCGGTTTATCGAATCAATCCTTGATTCGATAACTAGGGTATATCGCATATAACCTAATCGATACATTCATCGCGAGAATGGAATACGGTATCACATACACGCATTATTCTCGGTCCCGCACATATCTCATATGCGCTCCTATTTCGTTTCGCTTGAACCAGGAAACCTCTGTGTAGGACTCTAAAGACTCGTCAATACGCCGGCAGCAGATGATGATCATATCAAGCACCCACAAGCCCCAAGCGGTCTGCTAAACGTAACGGCCACCCGTGTATTGAGCGATCAGAAGATTGACGAGCAAGCCCGCTCACACTCCTGTGAATCCAACCAGTAACACTACCGTACAGTCCGGTCTGTTCGTCTGATATGTCGCATATCTCGCCTAGGGGTGGTAAACGTCAGACCCCAATAGCTCGATAAGTCGTGTCGATATGAAGTCTATAACTGTTCGAGAAACTACTGGTAACACTTACCAGTAAATCTCAGCAACCCTGGCCAGGGATTTCCTGTTATAGCCAATCGAACACAGCGCAACATCAACTCCCTATACCGGGAGAGATGAATCCCCTCCTATCGCTCATTGCCTCCATGTGACTCGGGACTGTACCCAAAAACCACCGTTTTGCACGCCCTCTTGGACGTGGTAAGATGGAAATCAAAGCACAGTGGGAACCACACAAGACTCTATGACGATCTCAGGTCAACAGACTACTCTGTACCAGTGTCACCAGAGAACTGCCATCTGACGTAAGGTATAATACCATCTGGGAGTTCTCGGCGAGTCCGTCCAGTGTACCCAGTCTCCACTGAGCACCCGTATATGATCTCTGATGTCAAACACCAATGGATATGGGATCATCCATCGCCCATCTGTATGGGTCGAGAAGGTATACGCTAGTCTACTCTGGTATATTGATACCCCGTCTCGATACACCCTCGACTAGGGACTTTGAAGGATGTACTTATGGAGTACCATGTCCCCACTAGTATGATCCGCATCATAGTCCAGATAGTCAAGTACACATCCTAAGGGCTTTACCAACATGTAACAGAGAGACAATCAGTGTACACGTTAAGGTAAAGAGTAACTAGATAGCGTACTATCATGTCGAGCAAGAAAGTCCTGCCTATATATGTCCCAGCATCCACTACAATATACATCCTATGTATAGTAATGGCCTCTAGGGCATACATATAACTAACAATCTCCCACTTGCACTAGGGCCATCTGATAGCAGTGGTTGTAGTATCTCATACTCAACCATCCCATAAAAATCTCTCTCTGGGAACAGGCCTTTGTGAGTGGATCCGCTGTGTTGTCCTTTGAGTCTACTCTACTAACCTCGATCCCCTGGAGATCAACCATCTCCATGATGAGGTGATGCTGCCTTAGAATATGTCTGGATCACTGATGGGACCTGCGTTCCTTGGCATAAGCCACAACTCCATTGTCACACAATGGGAGGAACATAGTTCATCTCATGAACCAATATACACCCAAACAGCCTCTTTGGTAGCATCTTAAGTAGCGATGTATCCAGCCTTTATCGTCTAGTATGCCACGGTATCTAGCTTGGAACTCTTCCAACATACCGTCCCTTTACTGAGGGTAAAGACAATGCCTGCGACTGACATTCAGTCGTCCTTATCACCCTGGAACCCTTCCAGTGATTCTCCCCAGGATCAGTTGATACCATCTCACTACAACTAGTGAGTATCCTAACATCCAATTAGATCTATCTCATAGATGCAAATCCAGGATTTAGGAGGTAACACTTTTATCCTTTATGGAGAATCATTGTGATAAGCGGAGATTGACCGAGCGTAGCATAGGAAACTCCTTCCCTATCAAGAGTATGTCATCCACGTACTCTACGAGGATCATCACCATACTCCCTACTACCCTTTTGTTTATACAAGGTTCATCTACCATTTTGATGATGTCAAACTGTTTGACTACTTAATCAAAACAGATGTTCCAACTCCGCGATGCCTGCTTTATCCTATAAAGCATCTTGTACACGTTTCCGCTGCTCCCATTGTCTACGAGGCCCTCTGGCTGTGTACTTACAGACGCTCTCTTCTAAAACATCATTTAGAAAATCAGTCATGACACCCAACCACCAGATATCGTAGTCATGGTATGTAGCCGTGACAAGTAGGATCTGGACGGACTTAAGCATAGCTACTTAGAAAAGGTTTCATCATCATCCATACATGGTCAATGATGTAGACCTTTAACAAGTCTAGCTTTGAAAGTCTCAACTCTTCTATGTACACCAAGTAATCTTCTCAAGATATACTTGCTCCTGATGGGGATTTAACCCTTCAGATATAGCAACTAAAGTCCATACTTTGTGGGTGTATAAGAATTCCATCTCATATCGCTAAGCATCCAGCCATTCTTACAGAGTCTCACTCCTGATGGCCAGCTCGAAACTAGTTGGATCATCATCTCATGATGCAGTCCTCGCTCCCACTGTCATAGAGAAACCGAAGTATCTCTCAGGTGGGTGAGGAACCCTACTAGATCGGCGGAGAGGCTGAGGTTCGTTGGTAACTATTGAATCATTTGGTTTTACCAAATCATCTGCTGTAGTTTGTATAGCTGGAACCTTTCCAGTTCTTCATAACAGACCTTGCCTCGAGCTTGTCCGGATTTTGCTTTTAGACATAGGCCGGACAACCCCAAATCTTAACTAGCTTAAGACATGGGCTCTTCCCATACCATATCTCATATGGAGCGGTAGGCAACTGATTTGATTTGAACCCTATTCAATAGGTATGCAGCTTCTCAAGTGCATAACTCCTAAAAAGGAAATAGGTAACTCAGTAGTACTCATCATAGAGCACACCTTATCATATAGGGTGTGTTCGCTCCTCCCCGATATACCATCGTGCTATGGTGTATACGGAGGAGTAATGCTGAGAGAGAATCTCATTCTCCTTTAGAAAAGTCCAAGAATTTCGTGCCCAAGTATTCTCCTCCTTGATCTCATCAAAGGACATAATACTTATACCCGTGTTTTGGTTCTCTACTTCTAGCTTATATTCTGTGAATATCTCAAAAGGTTCGGACTCATGTTTCAACAGGAACATATGACTGAATCTTGAGAGATTATCAGAGAATATAATGAAGTATAAAGAACCGGTCTTGGCATGTGTAGACAGGGGACCTACATACATCAACATGTATCATCCCAAGAGTTCATTAACTCTTTCTCTGTTTCCAGTAAACGGAGCTATGGTCATCTTATCTTTGTGACATGACTAGCGAGTTTCACAAGATGTAAATTCAAACTGATTTAAATATGCATCTACATGTAACTACAGCCAGTCGGGTCGCATAGATATGACCTAGTCTACAATGCCTTAAGAAGGATTCGTTCATTTCTGAACTTATCCTCTTGTGTGTGTTCCATATAGTAAGAACTGTAGTTTGATTTAGAACATTAATGCTTTTAGATAACGTGCCTGAACCGATCAACTTTTGATATAGGAAATGTTCAAAACATTGTCCAACAATACAAAATTTTATCGTTTCTTTACTAATAAAGAGACAGATATGATTTTGCATAACAGGTTCGGTATCTAATAACATTCGTTCAGAATCAATGTATTTGTAATACAGGGTGACAGTGACCAACAGACTTGGCTGCAACACTTGCCCCGTTTTCTGCCTCATGAAACTTATCACCCGTTCTCAGTCCTCTACCTTTCTGTAGCCCTATGTAACAGATTACATATCTGGGATCCTGATCCGGTATCATATACCCAGGATGTAGAGGATACAGAGAAACAGTTCTTTGTAACGAACACACCCGAAGATGATGCATCAGCATGCACTCTCTTCGGTTGGGCGGTAGGGGAATTCTGGTAATCCCCAATTTCCTGCTCTGTCTTATAACAATTATAAGTTGGAGCGGGACCAACGTTCCCCAGCTCAGTATAACAAGCGGGTTCGGTCAATATTCCGTATTATTATCTTGATTAAGGCGTGATATGGTCGCTACCTTGAGAGAGAGAGAAGAAAACACTCAGCGTGCGCTCTTTCAAGAATAGATTGGTTATTATTTTATCTAATCAGGATGGCTCCCACTGCTTTTTATCAAATCTTCCTTCAAACCCTAAAAGGAAAGATTAGCCGGGATTAATTACACACTACAAGTTCGCCAATCTTTCAGCCAGGCCAGTGTCGGTACTTTGAGGGAGGTCCCCCGTGCTTTCGCACGAACCTAATTAATGTAAACCTCGTTTTCCCAGAGGCGTAACCTCGTTAACACCTTTCTAGACACCTACTTGATAGGCTAATTGTAATGTATAAAACTCTCCCAGGAGTAACAATTACTCGCAGCGGGTATCGGGATCCAACTATCTCATAGAAGGTATGCAATCTCATTGCAAATTTCAACACTTGAAATTCCCGATAATATTTTTCCCCTAACCTCCTATGACCTTGACAAAGGCCAACAAACCATAGGATGCTAGTCAAGTTCAACCCGTCATTTCCTGATTGAATTAAACCCACCCGCACGGCCCTTGATAAAGGCCAATAAGGTCGCACGACTATCCTAATCCAATCTGCATCATATGCATTAGCAGATAAGCACCAGTTAGCTACCGCACACTGCGCCTTGACAAAGGCCAACAAACGCAGAACGAATACTAACTACTACTTATCTGAAATGACGGAGGGCTACGACAGGTTTTTCTGAAAACCTATTGCGTAATCAACTTGATATCGTTGTAGGATCGAATGATTTTTAAAAAATAGAGTGCTTTTGAGGCTTTTCTAGTTTTGCTAAAGGAGTCACTCCCGGTGAAGGGATCGTCGGTCCTTTCCTCGTCGAATGAGGTGGGTGATATATCACATATATCGCTGTGCAAAGCAAAAACACTTAAAAGCAATCAAAAGACAAACCGAGTGTGTAGCATCTGCCAGTTATTGCTAAAGGAGTCACTCCCGGTGAAGGGATCTCGGTCCTTTCCTCATCAAATAAGGTGCAGGATATATCATATATACCGCTATGCAAAGCAAGAACTGTAGCTACCTGTTTTATTTTGAAATTCGATTCTACAACATCTTAGGTTTCTTTTATTTTCATTAATCACATTAATGAAGTCCCATCATATAAGTACCTAATCATCACAGATAAATACGACGTACACTTATGCCATCCGCATTCGCCTCGATGTCCCCTCGTGCACCGTTACGTTAGGTAACTAACGGCAGAGCGGGGCAGGGCTAGCGCGGGTGTAAAACATAAGTAACGTCTATATAATATATCATATATACTATATATAGTATCCATCACAGAACATCACATGATCACATCACAGATATCGCAGCAGAAGAAACATATGAAACATTGGATATACTAGGACGTCCGTGTTTTCAATACGAGCCAGTATAAAACACGGATTCCACGGTCGCGATGAATAGCCAAACCCACACCCCTAGACCCCTACGAGAGCGGCAAGCAACCCTACCAATTCTGGAGTTAGGAGACCCGGACTCGACTCCTCGAGTTGGTCTCCCACTGGACCCCAGAACCCGGTTACTTGTGCCCTCCTCCTTGGGTCTATCCTAGTGCGGAAAAGTAAATAATATACAAAGGGTGACAACTTCCGCAACCTGGAAGTGCCCCAATAAAAGAATATTACATGAATGAAAATGAAAAACACTCATCTCACATAAAAAAACCCCGGCTATTCAAACACGACGATCCAATATAACATATCCAGCAACACATAACATCACATGTCATCAACGTAAGTAAATATGCGCATCCCAATTGTCGTTGACATATAGCAACGAAACCGGCGATATCACATATTACACTTACGGTCACAGAAAAGAAAGTGTAAAACTACAACAGTTGGAATCCGCAACCACCTCAGACATCGCATGCCTGACCAAATGAATTCCTTAGACATCGCATGCCTAACAATTATAAAACCCGCATTTTAGTCTCAAAATCGAAAACACTTTTCAATATCAAGTCGGGCAATTCAACGAGATTCCCGACATCCTGATCGAATGCTCGTCGCAAACTTTAGTAGGCGTTCGAACCCCTGATACCGTCGACGAAGTGTACCAAGGCGGAACACCGCTACCGCGAGCACCCGGATAGATGCTTTCGACGACGGGGTTCTCCTACAGTCACTTGGTCGGGGCTATGGAGTGAGGCTGTCTATTAAGTTTACCCGGCGAGTATCCGCGTACGCTACGTGACTGCGACGGACATTTGATCACATCAAAATTCCGTGGCAACCGATCAAGTGAGACTAAACTGCTATGTTTATAACATTCATTCAGTTATCTCATAACAACTTGTGAATTCCAATTATTGTATCCCATTCCAGATAAATAGAAAATGTTAAACTTTCCGATCGAACAGTCAAACACCCAAGTTTTCCCGATACAGCTCAACACATGAAATAAGTCTAACAACATTCAGTTCGTGCCTCAGTACCAACGGTCCAGCCGTAGAAGGGTCAAGCCAACACCTTACATGTGGCACGCCGTACTGCCCCAAACCCGAAGGTTCAAAGGGCAGTTCAAGACGGACACATAATCGAGTTAAGGTTTGTTGTCTTCTAGAGGGTCCATCGCGTTACTTGCACTACTTAGAACGTCGTTAAACTACGGAAAAATCCAACACTTGAAAATTTCCCGACAGGGGAAAAATTGGGTATTTATATCCGGTCGAACTTTTTAACATATTCTAATATTTATCCGGAAAGCCACATAGACAAAATTTGATACCCCGATCGAAACACCGAATCCCCAAAACAACCAAGAAAATTCAACTCTAGAAAAATTATTAAAAATTCCCAGGAAAATCACCACTGGAAACTAAGAATTACTGTGCAAAAAACTTTACATACTGTGGCCGTACGGCCGCGGAACCGCCGCATGAGCCTTGCTCATGCCGCGGAACCGCGGTGATAAAGTGGAATTAGGCTGCCGAATTTCACAGTAACTCTTAGATATTCCTGATGTGTTTTCTGAATATTTTTAATCTGGAAAAAACCACGATTTTAGAAAATGTCCAGAGAGCATGGAAATTTTGCGGTTTCGGTTCGTTCGGACTTCAAATTCCGTCTAGACTTTGCCTAAGGCTCTAGCTAGGCTCTGATACCACTGTAGGGTTCCTAGGCATCCTAATGAGGTCTCACAAGGCATCAACCATGCCAATTTCAAATTTAAACGGTGCCGAGAAACCCTAGAACGGATCGTTGGCTAGATTTCAAGGCGAAAAAGAAAATAGTTAACACTTAACTACAAGAATACGGAAATACAACCTCTGTAGATCCGGTGCTCAACCTCCATAGCTCCGCAACAAAGTCCCCTCGCTGTCCAAATGAATTCCCGGGCTCTAGCGTCGGCTTCGTCGGAGAAATGGCGAGCTAGGTCGTCGATGTCCATGCCGAAGATGATCTACGTCGAGGCATCGCTAGATCAAGCTCCACCTTCACCAAGCCATGAAAACTTGTGAAGGAAACACCCTATACTATGTGGCAAGAGGTAGAGGATGAAGAAATAGGAAGTGGGTTCACTTTAGAATTGGATTTCTCACTCTTTATCATCACTTTCCATTGATGGAGGCAAGCTTTCTTCACATGAAGAAATGAAGAAGAAGAAGAATATTGTTATGATAAGTTAATTAGAATAATTGAAAAAGAATTATCCTTATCATAATATGAACCATGGTTTGATGTAGAGAGTTAACTCAAGTTAGATGAATGGTTAGGGTTTGAAGAAGAAGACAAAAAGATTACATGAGTCAAAGTTGCATGAAGCTTCATGAAGCTTCATGTAAGAAAGCAACCTTTTTATTTTCTTTTCCCTTTTTCTTTTATTCCAAATTAAAAGATAAAAGAATAAATGAATAATAAATAAAACCCTAACCATTTACTTAACCAAGGTTTAACTCTTTACACAAAACCTAGTAATCTTGCATCATCAAACATGATACACCCAAGTGAACAAAATCATATCGCATATACAATGCGCACATCCGAGTGAGAAAATCCATCTTAAGTGAACCAATACTAGTTAATGCAAAGTAATATATCAAATATATAATTATGCATTAAATCATTAAATCAACACTTGATTTAACGATCCGGTCATATCACATATAACCGACTAGTATCCAATGTATCGGTTTATCGAATCAATCCTTGATTCGATAACTAGGGTATATCGCATATAACCTAATCGATACATTCATCGCGAGAATGGAATACGGTATCACATACACGCATTATTCTCGGTCCCGCACATATCTCATATGCGCTCCTATTTCGTTTCGCTTGAACCAGGAAACCTCTGTATAGGACTCTAAAGACTCGTCAATACGCCGACAGCAGATGATGATCATATCAAGCACCCACAAGCAGCAAGCGGTCTGCTAAACGTAACGGCCACCCGGGTATTGAGCGATCAGAAGATCGACGAGCAAGCCCGCTCACACTCCTGTGAATCCAACCAGTAACACTACCGTACAGTCCGGTCTGTTCGTCTGATATGTCGCATATCTCGCCTAGGGGTGGTAAACGTCAGACCCCAATAGCTCGATAAGTCGTGTCGATATGAGGTCTATAACTGTTCGAGAAACTACTGGCAACACTTACCAGTAAATCTCAGCAACCCTGGCCAGGGATTTCCTGTTATAGCTAATCGAACACAGCGCAACATCAACTCCCTATACCGGGAGAGACGAATCCCCTCCTATCGCTCATTGCCTCCATGTGACTCGGGACTGTACCCAAAAACCACCGTTTTGCACGCCCTCTTAGACGTGGTAAGATGGAAATCAAAGCACAGTGGGAACCACACAAGTCTCTATGACGATCTCGGGTCAACAGACTACTCTGTACCAGTGTCACCAGAGAACTGCCATCTGACGTAAGGTATAATACCATCTGGGAGTTCTCGGCGAGTTCGTCCAGTGTACCCAGTCTCCACTGAGCACCCGTATATGATCTCTGATGTCAAACACCAATGGATATGGGATCATCCATCGCCCATCTGTATGGGTCGAGAAGGTATACGCTAGTCTACTCTGGTATATCGATGCCCCGTCTCGATACACCCTCGACTAGGAACTTTGAAGGATGTACTTATGGACTACCATGTCCCCACTAGTATGATCCGCATCCTAGTCCAGATAGTTAAGTACACATCCTAAGGGCTTTACCGACATGTAACAGAGAGACAATCAGTGTACACGTTAAGGTAAAGAGTAACCAGATAGCGTACTATCATGTCGAGCAAAAAAGTCCTCCCTATATATGTCCCAGCATCCACTACAATATACATCCTATGTATAGTAATGGCCTCTAGGGCATACATATAACTAACACCAACTCCAAGATTTGAGATCTGGTATCAATCTAGAGGGAAAACTAAAATTCAAAATATCAAAACAAGGCCCAAATATCATCCCAAATAGGTACCAGAAAGATAAAGCCCCAAGGCCCACAAAGAGCCGCGGTTCCGCGGCGGGAGCCAGCTTGCGCCGCAGAACCGCGGCTGTTATATGGTTTCAGCTCCTCAATTTTTGTCCACATGTCTCAAATAACGGCCAAAGCTTCCAGAACATTGTAGAAATGCCACATGGCGCATCTAGAAGGCTCGGCTTAACAAACTTTTGGAGGAAAATTCAAATATCTCTTAACAAACTTTTGGAGGGAAAATTCAAATTCAAATCATAGATCTAGGGTTTTGATGGTTTATAAAAAGGAGCCTACATCTAGGGTTGAGGGGATTCATTAATCAATTCTTCATCCCCCCCATTCCATCTACAAGTTGAGTGACACATCTTGTAGCCCCAAATTCTAAATCCAATTCCAAATTCAAGATCCCGAGTACCATTCAAGCAAGAAGTCTTCAACCTTTTAGGAGCCGAGCCGATCTTCAATCGAGCAAGTGATCCAAGCCGATCCGCGACTCAAGGAGCTGAGCGAAACCAAATTGAAGATCGAGTTCTTCCTCTTGTAGTTCTTGAGCGATTGTAACGAAATTGTTGATATAAATAAAAGGTGAAATTCTTTAATCTTGCTTTCTTTAAATTCTTGCATCATGATTCGATCTCAATTTGTGATTGTAGTTCTTGTTGTGATGTTTGAGTAAGACTCCGCTCGTAAAGGAGTCGAGACGATCAATAGAATGATGATGTAACAAATCTTAAAACGATTCTTAAGTCCTACGAGTTTTGTAAACCCTAGCAAATTGAAGAATCGACAACCTAGTTTCGTTGCGATGCTTTCTTGATTTTGTTCGCTCGAAATTAGGGATCCACGATCGATTCTTGAATTTACTAGAGGGTAGAATGTGAATGATATCGACGAAGGAACAAGGGATAAATGTTGAAACCCTAGTTTCACTAGAAATCCCTAATTCTCGTCGATGATCATCGATCTAGTATCAATTCATCGAAGGATAAGAATATGTAATCTCTAGATTTCATCACATCTATAGATCCGATCGATTCCTACGAGCCTCATTTCGATTCTTGACATTTGGATTGGAAATCTACAAATTCTCAATTCTTGATTCTATCGTTTTCTTGTTATTAGATCTAGGTTTTCTAATGCTTGAATTTAAATTACAAATCATGAATTGTTTTCTTTTCTTTTCTTTAAAGTTTCAATTCATCTAATTCGAAACACGAAAGATTACACTTTCCCTGTGGACGATCCGCACTTACTAACGCGCTATATCCGACACCGTTATTGATTGCGGTCAAAATATTTTTGGTTGTGATTTCTATATACAATTTTCCAACATACACATCCGGAAATCGTTTTTCAATCAGGTAGCTAGCATGTAGTCATGGCAAGGCATATGTGTAAGCATATAGGTATACAGGTATGCTATATGTCATATGCACAATGGAATATGAATCAATGTCTTAATTTCCCTAACTAAACAATATCATATATGTAGGTGTGTTGTGCGTGTCATGGCAATTATTGACGGTGTGGGTGGCATACAATCAGTGCTCGTGCAACATGAGCCGTCAATAATAGTGCAGTGTCCAATGGGTACAAGTCCAAGCACAACAAGTAATAATATGCAATGAAGTTTATGCGCAAACTCTATATGTGCATTATAAACATGCGACTAATATCATATCATATCTAGCCCAGACGCATAACGCCATGCGGGCGATTCCTCTGTAGATGTTAAATCTACTCACAGATGATCTTAGGCTAAGTAAAGCCAACCACTCGCTTTCCCTTCTTCGCAGCGCCCGAAGTCCTCGCCTGCGTCCCTAAGATGATAAAATAACCATAACAAGTGTACATTAGTAATCGACCAATAACACGTACAAACTACGTTTGACCAACGCATCAATTCCAAACATACTCTCAAGTGTTCGTCTAGTGGCTAACATGCGGAGTGACACTACGAAACCAACTCAAGAGCAAAAGCTACACAAGTACATGCACCGTGTCGGATAACGTAACACACGTAGTCGTAACACAAGAAACTAGCAAAGTGATCCCAGATTTTGTATACAGTCAAAACTCAAAACTCAAACAGTACCAAACACACTAAATTAACAGCAGACAGCTACCCACCAAAAACCAAAACCCAACTCCTCCAAATAACCGAGCTCGGCGGAAATTCCCACTGCGTCGCCAGCCATGGTCCGAGCCTAAGGGTTCGTGCTTCAGGTGTAGGCTCAGGGTCTCTAGTACAACACAACTACATTGCTAGATTTTCTAGTATACACTCTGGGTCACAGCAGATCACAGATTTCACAATATGACACTAAAAATACGATATGTGCACGAAACGATACCTTAAGTGTTCTAAACTAAAACTAACAAGATACACAAAAATAAAAACACCTACTTAACAGATAGAGATCATTACCTACTCCCACAAGCTCAAAGATCCTAGCTTTCAAAGCTCCAAGGCATCTTAGAGGAAAAACAAGTCATTAGAAGTGATTTGGGTAAGATTTTGTGAAGTTTTGTGAAAGATTTGTGATGGAAATGATAAGGTTTCAGTTGAGATGAAGGAATGATGAAAGATAATGATAAAGAGAAAAAGTGAGAGAGAATGAGAGAGGGTGAGATGAAAGAGAAAGAGAGATGAGCATAGGGTGAGTGCACCTCCATTCATAAATGCAAGCCATGACTCACCTTGCTACCTCCTCTCTAAAACAAAACCCAAAAGAAATATCTCATACAATATCTAGGGTTTAGGTTAAGTGCTAGGTTAAGATTTAAACAAAGGATTGGATTTGATTAAGGTTGTCATGGTCACTAACAAGATTAACACTAACACACCCTCACATTAACATGCACATGTGTGTGCAAGCCATAAGAAATAATAATAAATTATTAATTAAATGTTATAAAATGTGAGGAAAACGAATTGGTAAACTTTTTACAGAAAACCCGCATTATCGCTTAATTAACACTAATCGAAAACCTAAGGTGTTACACTATCACATATCCAAGTCGGTGAATCTATCAATCGGCATCCAGCCTCACAACATCACGTATGGTATAATCCATCGTACGGCATCCTCTAGTCAAGGGTATGGATCAATCATCAAGTAAAACTCATCACATGCGGTACCCATCATACGGTGGCATTAAACCATTAGGGATCCTATCAACCTATATGACAATGAGGGTACGGAGCTAACGTCTCGTACGACATATCACTCATGATTCGCAACATTATATATATCTATATACCTATATCTCAGGTCACATCCGTATCAATCTCATATCATGGGACCGACAAAGGTATTAATTATCTCATATCGACTCGCATCCATATAACGACATATCAAACCAAGTCATCGTATCTTATCGTATACTCTTTTCATCACATTAATACCTCACATCTGTAACGTTGTAGAAATCATTATGCGAATTTTTCCGTTTTAGGGTAAAATAGTCAGTGTTTTCCGTTTTAACCCGATTGTGATCAAACTTCTGTATAGACTTGACGGCACCTAGTTTAGCTAGAATGAAGCTAGTGCGCGGACTTTGGGGGTTAATTGGATGTTTTGGTTCACAAAGAATTTTTCCCAAATTAAATATTATTTTAAGTTGTTAATTATGCACTGAATTAGTGGTAATTACATTTTTCGTTTGGGTTAATTACTTCTAATGAGAATCTATGCTAAACTTGTTGGATATAGTACCCTCAAAGTCAATTATTGGATCGCAGGCACGTGATTGCAATGATTGAGGGAGGACCTATACCGATATGACTGTCTTACTCGAGATGATAGTATGCTATCTGGTTTATCTTTATCATCGTATACATACTTTAGTTCACTATTGCATGATGATAGAGCCCATAGGATTCTTGCTTGACTGCCAGCAGTATGATGGCGATCATATACGTGGGAGCTGGGGGTCTGTAAGCACATCCTTAAAGTGTCCCTAGTCATGGGAGTTTCGAGACAGGGCATCGATACTCCAGAGTAGACTAGTGTATACAGTCGAGAACCCGACGAGGGACGGTGGCCGGTCTCACAAGCCACTGGTGTCAGTCGGATCACCTAAGATGTATACAGGTGCTCATTAGGTTATGAGTACACCGGACAGGACTCGCCAGGAACCTGCTAGTTGGTATTATACCTATCGTCAGATAGCAGTTCCCTGGTGACATGTGTACAGGTTAGTTCATCGACCTGAGGTCGTCATTTATCTTGTGCGAGTTCTCACTGTGCTTTGATTTCTACCCAACCACGGCTCAAAGGAGTCATGCAAACAGGTCTTTTTTGGGTACAGTCCCGAGCCACATGAAGGCAAGTGAGCGGATCGGCAGGGGATTCGTCTCTCCCGGTATTGAGGGTGAGATCGCGCTGTATCTAGGAGAGCCATTACACAAAGACCTCGGCCGAGGCAGGATATTTACTGGTAGGTACTCCAATAGTATCTCAGGGTGTTCTGGGCTACTCTCTAACACGACTTATACTGCTATTGGGGTTCTGACGTTACCAGCCCCTAGGAAGATATGCGATACTCATAGAAGAACGGACCGGACTGTATGCATATTGTCACTGTTAGGCTCAGTAGGGTTTCTGGATGAGTTCGCTTGTCAGCTTCCCTTCCAATCAATACATAGGCAACCGTTACGTACAGCTCGTACCTCTGATGTGCTAGTGGTTATACCCAGTGCCAGTATGCTGATGAGTCATTAGAGTCCCCCACAGACAGTTTCTCAAGTTCGGGCGAAACGTTGTAGAGGCCGTATGGTTTTATTGCAGGGTTCGGAAAATGCACGTGCGTTTTCGCACGTGTCATATTTCGGGCAGATAATACTGGTAGGCTTTGGTTTAAGCGGGAACCGAGTATTATACTGTGTAGATATAATATCTTTGTCTCAGTTACATTTGTATTCGGTCGTAATACAAATGCGGGTATGTTTATACTGTTACGGGGTTATCCTGAAATTCGTTTCAGGATCGCTTTTGGAAGTTGCCAGTTTCCAGTTTTCTATCGCCCGTCTTTAACATTCGGTTAAAGACGGATTTATCTTTTCTTGAGATAAGTGTGGAAGCTTCTAGAAGGTCACTAGGATGGTGAGGTGTTAAGTGACTCATTAGTGCAATTAATGATTCATTTAATGCAAGGGTGACTAGGTTAATGTTCATTGGTTTGCATTTAATGTTTTTTATGACTCATTCTTTTCATTAAGTGAGATGATAAGCTTCATGGTTATCGTCACCAACCCTTGCTCCTACACTCACCTCCCTCATTCTATATATGTGGCCGGCCATTCATTTTGGGAGAGAGAGGTTGCTTGGAAAAAAAAGATTGATATAGTTTTGGACTCATGGAAATTAGATAGCCTCATTTCTCATTTCACTCGATCCAAAAGGCAACTTCATTAACCGTTCGTCCATAGCTTTGGACGTAACGAGACAATGTATTCTACTCATTCTGTACATCATTCTTGGTCATCTCATTTAGCAAACTTGATGATCGAGTTGCCTCGGTTCAGAGGCGGGAGCCCGTTTAAAGATCCGTCGACGTGGTGCCACCTGGACGAGAAGACTGAAGATTCTGGAGATCGGAGGGGCCGCAACAAAGCGTGGGATGATGGTTGAAGAACGAAGGACTCGGATCGTTCGGTATAACATTTCTACCCACTTTGTAGTTTGTTAGTTTAGCTTTAATGGCAGATCCGGGTTATAGTACGCGATAGCGCCAGTTGTAAAAGTTTTTGTTCCGCATTTGGTATCTGTTAGACGGCCGGGGCGCTACCGTGGACTTACAGTGGTATCAGAGCCTAACCATTAAGCTATACTAACTTGTGCTAACACGTTTAAAATATCGATCGAACGGAATTTCGAAAATCACATTTTTCAGTGCAAAACTTTCTGTCGATTTTAAATCAAGTCTAAATATTATTTTGCATATCACAGAAAACAAAGCAGGGTTTTCTAAGAAAACTGGGAAATTTTGAGCACGTGATCCCACGTGACTGCCGCGGATCCGCGGTCAAACCCTTGGTTTGACCGCGGAACCGCGGCCAGTATGTGGGAACAGTGCATCAAAATTTTTCAGTAAGCTTTCCATGGTAAATTGTGGTTTTTGGTATATTCTTTTGGGCCCAGATTTTATTACTGTACACCAGATGTACGTGGGGCCCACTTCGGGAAGTTTTGTCGATTGAAATTTTAAACTTTTTAGTATGCAGTACTTATATTATATCTCCGACCGGGAATGTCATTTGAGCGGTAAACCGCGTCTAATTGCTATAGTTCTTTTAGACGGGTTTGCAAACGTGACATTCGCGTTGATGTTCTGTGTTGTGCTGTAATGTTGCGGATTTGTCGTGGTGGATAGCAGTGTGCAATGGTAGTGCTGTTTGGATTTATTTGTACATTTGATATTGCGGGGCGAGCGTCTAACATGTGCACTGCCGTCACTGCCTGTTTGTATAATATTCTTTTGGGGCACGACCGGGCTGAGGTCGATGTACCCGTTGTACATATTTTTATTTCTGTACTAGGTTTACCCCGCGATGGAGTGCACGGATAGCCGGGTTCTGGAGGGCAACAGGTCTGTATCTCATGGCTTTGAGAGGCAGAGGGGCCTCACTCTAGAATTGGCAGACTATTCGCCGCACTCGTAGGGGGTACAGGTTGACCCAAGGAGGGGTGCTCAAGTTACCGGATTCCGTGAAGTGCCGGGTGGTCCATTCACTATGCTGTAGGGGGCTGCCTCGCTTCAGGTTTTGGCGGGTAACTTGCCGCACCCGTAGGGGTCTAGGTTTCATTGCACAAGCTATCCACACGACCAGGGGAACGTCGGGTTTCAGTAGCGGCTCTGTGAAACCCGGGGATCCCAGATTATCTGTATTGTTCTGTGATGCTTATTACTTTTCTGTAATGTTGCATATTATCATGCCTGGAGCGATTATTGTATATTGGTATATATACTATTAGATGTTGTATATGTTTTACACCCGCGCTAGTCCAGCCTCCGCTCAGTCGTTAGTTAAGTAACCTAACGGGTAATGACGGGACTCAGTGACGAATTCAGATGGCATATACGTACATTTTATTTTTCGTTCTTTTCTGGTGTGATTGATTGATGGGACTGCGTTGATTCTGATCAATGCAAAGTAAAACAAACCTATATTTGATGTTGTTGGAACAATTTTAAAAAGTGTTATTACAAAGACGTTTCCTTTTGTTTTGCATAGTGATATTCGGTTTGGAATATCCTGCACCTCATTCGACGAGGCAAGGGTTGATATCCCTTCACCAGGAGAGACCCCTTGGGCAGAAATTTGCGTCAGGGTAATAACTTCAATATAGTCGATTACAAGTTGCTTTGCATCGAGGTATTCAGTTAGAATATCCTGCACCTCATTCCACGAGGAAAGAGCCGAGATCCCTTCACCGGGAGTGACCTCTTTAGCAAAAGGTTTTCGCCACTATATTTTTATAAAAAGTTATCAGGTTCCTTCAACGAGATCATGTTCATTACGTTAAAGGTTTTTCGCCAAAAACCCGTCGTAGCCCTCCGTCATTTCTTATGGATGGTCAGTAGTATTCAAGCTATGTTTGTTGGCCAAAGTCAAGGCATAGTGTTTGGTAGCTGCTGGGTATTCATCTGTTGCATAGATAGATGCGTTGGTTTGGGACAGTCGTTCTGCCTTGTTGGCCAAAGTCAAGGGCATGTGCGGGTGGGTTCAAATTGACCTGGATAGTGACGGGCAGAACTTGACATGCGACTTATGATTTGTTGTCCAAAGTCAAGGTCATAAGAGCATGAGGTAAAAATCACATCGGGAGTTTCAAACATAAACTGAAACTTGCCAAGTATGCGCATACCTTCTGGAGTGTGATAACATGAGTGGATTCCTTCACATTATCATGCGATGAGAGTTGGATCCCGATTCCCACTGATGAATTGGTTTACTCTTCGGGTGATCCCGATTGATTCTTCTTTCAGGTTTGGAGGAGAATTTGACGGAACAGTGGGAGGTTTCCTGATTAGATAAAGTGATAACCATTCTGATCTAAGTTAGAGTGCACGCAGAGTGTTTCTTTTCTCTCTCTCTTTGGTAGCGACCATTGACCGATCCTAGACTATGACTCAGTGACCAAGTTGACCGAACCTTCTTAATATACTGGCTTTTGGATTGTCTAAAGTTGCATAAGTCATTGCCGCTCCTTCTTTTACCCTTTGCATTTCTCAGAACACCCCGTATTACTACGGATATCCACTTCTATTGGATAGATCCATCGTATGGTTATATACGAACTCGAAGGTACTACTTCGAGGATGGATCCAGGTTCAGGAGAAATAGAATTGGTTTATTCAGTTGTTATGTAAAGACAAAATAAAGAGATTAGAAAGAGGGCAAAGTAAATTGCGACTGCTATCATTCACGACCAAACCGCGTACTTCATCGCCACTCCTATTTCACCTTTAATAGAATAAGGTATTATTCAGTTGTCTTTTATCATCACCTTCTCTCAAGTTGCGAGTACTCCTAGGTTTAGGGGGTACACCTATTATGCTTACTGGATAGTCTTCTTCTAAACCGTAGGCTGGTGCCGAACGGTAGGGAAGGAAGAAAACCATTTAGCCTAACGAAGGTGTACAGAAGGTAACGACTAAAGACAAATAATGGTATTTGGAGAAATGGCAAAGAAATATACGGTTATAGTCATGAATTGGATTATGGAAGAGGCCTTACTAGGAATACCAGGATACCCCTACGAAACATTTTCATGTTTCAGTGTATTGTTAAAGGAAAACTGATTTCCCGATTAGATACTTACTCCAAGGTATGTATTTACCAGGTATGATTCTCACATCTGAATGGTTTTATAGATGATGAGTAGGAGTAGGTTATTGGAAATAAGGTGATCATCCTCATTATATCGGAATTCGTTGTAATTGGTGATATTTGAGGAAGTCGCCTGAGTTTTTGCCAGATGACATGTATTTGGTTTTGAATATCCGTTGTTGTGCACCAATTTCAAAATGATATATCTGTACGTTAATTTTTATAAAGTGAGATATAACTTTTTGAAATTATGTCTGTGACATTTACCTATATCAGTTGACGATTGGGTAAGGAGCATTGAACAACGAAGTAGTTCTTAACCATAAGTACAGTTTTCAACCTACGATGCACAGGTTTTTGAGTTATTCAACTCAGCGGACTTATACAGAGTATTGTATGTTGTCCAGTGTCCATCAGGACAAAGGGGTAGGTCCTCATACCATGTTTTATTTACTTGTGACTTCTCTAGTATTTAGACAAGTGTTTCGTAGAAATACAAGGTCTAGGTTTTGAGAAGTTGTGGGTATAAGAATAAAGTAGAGAACCAGGTATCGCAAATATAGGGATTCTTCAAAGAGATCGAAGATGTAGATTCTTGTGATAGGTATTCAGATAATAGTAATGGTTTTGAGAAACTAGTTTCTCTTTCAGGTTACTTATAATAGGACGGATTCCTAAGTTGAGTAATGCTGATTAGCCTCTCTCCATTAAGTTGATATGCACTGGAGACAGTTGCATGGTTTGAATCTGGTTCCAGTTAAATTAGTGCATCTATTTCTATATTGTATATAGAATGGTTCATATCTTAACGATGTTAAGATATAGGGAGTTGTCCGGCTTATGCTTAAAACCAGACTTTAGATAACTCTAGGCACATTTCTGTAATGGCAGTTTGTGGGTTGACCCGGGGTATGTCGAGGGTTGATTTTCTACCATCTGGAAGATCAATAGTGATATTGTTCTTGACTCGCCACAGTTTTAGTAAAATGGATTTTTTCAGAAAACAGTTGTGGGAGTATGGTAGAACTGGAAGTGATTTCAGAACCGCAAACGATTACGGAAAATTTAATAGGACCTATATATTCAATCAGGTTTGACATTCCAATAGCCACTCCGCAGATATGGTGGGTAACCTCAGACACCCGAGAGATACTCCGGTAGCCTCAAGGACGGTGACAGGGAGGTTCTTGTTTACCCAGACTTGACAATACTGTTGTTCCAGACTATGAGACCCGGCAGAAGGATATGTATAGCGTCGTTCTAAACTAGCTTTAGAAGTGTACGTATATATTATTTTGCCAGAGGGTTGTCGTAGTCAGTGGGAGCAGTAGAAGCATAGTGGGCAAGTAGCTTATGTCTATTTATAGGCTTGAGCATAGATAGCGGAGATAAGATCATCTATTTTTGATGTGACAGTCATGGGTTTGACTTCATCAGAATAGGGGATGGATCTGTTAAGAAGGTAGTAGGGTGTGATGTCCTGGTATTTGGATGACATACACAGAGTAGGAACTAAAATTCCTATACTACAATCGGTTATAATGTGGTTGTCACACAGTTGTTTCTCTGCATAGGATATGGATATAATATCAGTCATTCTGGTTTCTAGATCTATGGTTTTAGATCTTGATTTAGGTAGTTTCCCAATGTGGGTACTTTGACAATATTCTAAAGGTATTTAGAATAAATGACTCCTAGCATGGTGGTGTACCTGCAGGTGATGAAGTCACCCTTTCTAAAGGTGTCTTACAGACTAAAGGGGAGAGGGATGTAAATGATTGGCAGATCCCTTGCTTAGGCAATTGAGTCAATCGTGAGATGTCAAGTACCACACCAGATGTTGTTTTTGCACTAGATGCGATAAGTTTATATTAATCCAATCCTGAAGAAACATAAGGAAGCAGTTTTAGAACATAAGTACATATTCTACGGATTTGATGACAGCAACCTTCTTCGAAAGACAGTTATCATTCCTGGCTTCAAAGGTGACATGGATGACAGAGTGATTGTCAGAGTTATAGTTTTTCCTAAGATGAGGGACGGTATTATGGACAGGTGGTCCAAAAGGATACTGTGGGAGGCATGGTGCTGGATACTGATTAGGTTCATGTTATCTATATAGTCTAAGAAGTTTGGATTTGGAGTTCATTTATGAACTAGGTCCCATCAAATATCCAGACATCTTCTAAGACAGGTATTACTCGATTCAAGAGATAGCTTTCTCCGCGAACTTGAGATTTAGAGAGATATAGAAAGAAACATCAGGGCGGATCCACTCACTGAGGCTATTTCTCGAACACAATAGTTTTACAAACGAGCTTTGTGAAACTAATTAGTAGAGGAGTTGGATGTTCGGTATCACACAGGCTGTGAGTATACGACATAGCGATAATTAGCCTTAAGTGCAAGTGGGAGATTGTTGGATATAGTGCCCTCAAAGTCAATTATTGGATCGCAGGCACGTGATTGCAATGATTGAGGGAGGACCTATACCGATATGACTGTCTTACTCGAGATGATAGTATGCTATCTGGTTTGTCTTTATCATCGTATACATGCTTTAGTTCACTATTGCATGATGATAGAGCCCATAGGATTCTTGCTTGACTGCCAGTAGTATGATGGCGATCATATACGTAGGAGTTGGGGGTCTGTAAGCACATCCTTAAAGTGTCCCTAGTCATGGGAGTTTCGAGACAGGGCATCGATACTCCAGAGTAGACTAGTGTATACAGTCGAGACCCCGACGAGGGGCGGTGGCCAGTCTCACAAGCCACTGGTGTCAGTTGGATCACCTAAGATGTATACAGGTGCTCATTAGGTTATGAGTACACCGGACAGGACTCACCGGGAACCTGCTAGTTGGTATTATACCTATCGTTAGATAGCAGTTCCCTGGTGACATGTGTACAGGTTAGTTCATCGACCTGAGGTCGTCATTTGTCTCGTGTGAATTCCCACTGTGCTTTGATTTCGACCCTACCACGGCTCAAAGGAGTCGTGCAAACAGGTCTTTTTTGGGTACAGTCCCGAGCCATATGGAGGTAAGTGAGCGGATCGGCAAGGGATTCGTCTCTCCCGGTATTGGGGGTGAGATCGCACTGTGTCTAGGAGAGCCATTAAACAAAGCCCTCGGCTGAGGCAGGAGATTTCCTGGTATTACTCCAGTAGTATCTCAGGGTGTTCTGGGCTACTCTCTGACACGATTTATACCGCTATTGGGGGTCTGACGTTACCGGCCCCTAGGCAGATATACGATACTCATAGAAGAACGGACCAGGCTGTATGTATATTGTCACTGTTAGGCTCAGTAGGGTTTCTGGATGAGTTCGCTTGTCAGCTTCTCTTCCAATCAATACATAGGCAACCGTTACGTACAGCTCGTACCTCTGACGTGCTAGTGGTTATACCCAGTGTCAGTATGTTGATGAGTCATTAGAGTCCCCCACAAACAGTTTCCCAAGTTCGGGCGAAACGTTGTAGAGGCCGTATGGTTTAATGGCAGGGTTCGGAAAATGCACGTGCGTTTTCGCACGTGTCATAGTTCGGGCAGATAATACTGGTAGGCTTTGGTTTAAGCCAGATCCGAGTATTATACTGTGTAGATATAATATCTTTGTCTCAGTTGCATTTATATTCGGTCGTAATACAAATGCAGTTATGTTTATACTGTTACGGGGTTATCCTGAAATTCGTTTCAGGATTTCTTTTGGAAGTTGTCAGTTTCCAGTTTTCTATCGCCCGTCTTTAACATTCGGTTAAAGACGGATTTATCTTTTCTTGAGAGGAGTGTGGAAGCTTCTAGAAGGTCACAAGGATGGTGAGGTGTTAAGTGACTCATTAGTGCAATTAATGATTCATTTAATGCAAGGGTGACTAGGTTAATGTTCATTGGTTTGCATTTAATGTTTTTTGTGACTCATTCTTTTCATTAATGAGATGATAAGCTTCGTGGTTATGGTCACCAACCCTTGCTCCTACACTCACCTCCCTCATTCTATATATGTGGCCGGCCATTCATTTTGGGAGAGAAAGGTTGCTTGAAAAAAAAAGATTGATATAGTTTTGGACTCATGGAAATTAGATAGCCTCATTTCTCATTTCACCCGATCCAAAAGGCAACTTCATTAACCGTTCGTCCATAGCTTTGGACGTAATGAGACAATGTGTTCTACTCATTCTGTACATCATTCTTGGTCATCTCTTTTAGCAAACTTGATGATCGAGTTGCCTCGGTTCAGAGGCGGGAGCCCGTTTAAAGATCCGTCGACGTGGTGCCACCTGGACGAGAAGACTGGAGATTCAGGAGATCGGAGCAGCCGCAACAAAGCGTGGGATGATGGTTGAAGACCGAAGGACTCGGATCATTCGGTATAACATTTCTACCCACTTTGTAGTTTGTTAGCTTAGCTTTAATGGCAAATCCGGGTTATAGTACGCGATAGCGCCAGTTGTAAAAGTTTTTGTTCCGCATTTGGCGTCTGTTAGACGGCTGGGGCGCTACCGTGGATTTACAAAACTAATCACTAGAATTAGTCATAATCCATTCTTGCCAAATATCAAGATATTTTTGTTGGGTCACGGCAGCGCCCCGGCCGTCGAAACGCGGCCAAAATGCGGAACAAAATTTTCTGAAACTGGCGCTACCGCTACCTGAATACCGGATCGACTTTAAACCCTAAACTAGCGAGCTAATCTAAGGGTTAGAATCGTTATACCGAGTTTATCCGTGTCCTTCGGTCTTCATTCCAAGTTCCTAGTGGTTCCTTGATGTGGTTTGGTTGCCGGTCTTCCTTCATCTCCGATGATCCACCTGAAGGAAACGGTGCAAGCTCCAGCCTCGACGAACGATGGAACCGACGCTCCAAAATTGCTAACGATGGAGAGTCGTGGTGTAGTAGTGTATTATTATATTTTCTCTCATACTCTTTTGCTCAACTTAGCAACCATAGAAGACGAATGAGGTGATGATCAAGGGCATGAGCTAAGGAAATTGGCTAAGTGTTTTTAGTGTGAAAAATGAGAGAGTGAGGGAGAGCTAGTGTAATCTCACACACCAAAAGAAAATGAATCCCCACCCCCCATTAGTGGCCCGCCCCCCTTCTCCTCTCTCTCTCCTTCACCAAAAAATATCATTTCCAATTACTATTAAACAAATGCAACCATACCTTGAATCCATGCTTTGACCCATGCCATGACTCATGTCACCTTTTCCACCTCATTTAAAAGCAAATGATTTTCTAAAAATCAATAATGAGGTGGCATCTTCTAGAAGCTATTCCGTATAAAATATGTAATACTTCCCGGTACATGTACCGAAATACATATACGCGTATTCGTACAAAAATACAAATAGCCGAGAGAGAAAACGAATAGTGAACAATAATACTAGAATACATATATATAAATACATATGTAAATTATTAAATCAAAACCCGATTTAATAATCTGGCTTAATCCTAAGCCGCTATTATTATCAACCGTCCGATTAAAGTCTGCGCAGCATGTGCAGATATTTAACCGGACACCTGTATGTACCAACATACCTCATGTACACCATATCGCCTGAACCGTGAAAACCCTCTGTGTGGGACTCTAAAGACTCGTCAATACGCTGACAGTGAGTTTAACCACAAGCACGTCAACGGCACTAGCTGTACGTAACAGCTACCCAGGTATTGAGCGAAAGGGAGGCCGACGAGCAAACTCATCCTGAACCTTACTGAGCCTGACAGTGACAATATCCGTACAGTCCGGTCTGTTCGTCTAAGAGTATCGCATATCGAGTCTTGGGGGTGGATAAAGTCAGACCCCTAACAACGCGATATTTAGTGTCGGCATGATACCTATCACCTCCTGAGAAACTATCGATCCTGGATCGGTAATCCTCGTCTACCATGGCCATGGATTTGTGGTGAAGGCCACCCGTACACAACGCGGCATCAACCCCCAATACCGGGAGAGACGAATCCCCGTCGATCCGATCACCGCCTCTATGTGGCTCGGGACTGTACCCAACTAAAACCTGTTTGCACGCCTCCTTTGAGCCGTGGTAGGGTAGTAATCAATGCACAGTGGGAACTCACACGAGACAAATGATGATCTCAGGTTGACAGACTAACCTGTACACATGTCACCAGGGAACTGCTATCTGGCAATAGGTATAATACCAACTAGCAGGTTCCCGGCGAGTCCGTCCAGTGTACTCATAACCCAATGAGCACATGTATACTATCTTAGGTGAACAAACTAATACCAATGGCTTGTGAGACCTGGCCACCGCCCCTCGTCGGGGTCTCGATCAGTATACACTAGTCTACACTAGAGTATCGATGCCCGGTCTCGATACTCCTATGACCAGGGACATTTAAGGATGTGCTTATAGATCCCAGCTCCCACACATATGATCGCCATCATAATGCTGGCAGTCAAGCAAGAATCCTATGGGCTCTATCAACATGATGATAAAGACAAACCAGATAGCATACTATCATCTTGAGTAAGACTGTTTTATCGGTATAGGTCCTCACTCAATCATCATAATCACAAGTCCGCGAGTATGATAATTGCCTTGAGGGCACTATAGCCAACAATCTCCCACTTGCACTTAAGGCCAATTATTGCGATGTCGCATACTCACAGCCCGTGTGATACCGAACACCCAACTTCTCTACTAATCAGTTTCGCAAAGCCCGTTTGCGAAAAATGATTGCGTTCGAGAAATAGCCTCAGTGAGTGGATCCGCTCCAATGTTTCTTTCTGTATCTCTCTATATCTCAACTTCGCGGAGAAAACTATCTCCTGAAATGAGCAATACTTGTCTTAGAATTTGTCTGGATGTCTGATGGGACCCAGTTCATAAATGAACTCCAAATCCAGCAAACTACTTAGACTATATCGTCCACTGAATTTAATCAGTATTCTGCGCTACGCCTTTCTTTAGTATCCGCTTGGACCACCTGTCCAACATACTGTCCCTCAGAAGAGGGAAAAACTATAACTCTGACAGTCACTCTGTTATTCAGGTCACCTGGGCAGCTTGAAATGATAACCGTCTCCTGAAGGAGGCTGCCATTACCATATCCCTAGAACATCCATTTATGTTCATAAACCGCTTCCCAATGTTTCTCCACGATTGGATTAATATATCTGCTTATTGCATCTAGTGCAAAAGCAATATCTGGGTGGTACTTGACATTTCATGATTAACTCAATTGCCTAAGCAAGTGATATGCTAATCATGCAGATCCCTCTCCCCTTTAGTCTGTAAGACACATTTAGAGATGGTGACTCCATCACCTGCAGGTACACCACCATGCCAGGAGTCGTCCATTCTAAAATATCTTTAGAATAATGTCAAAGTACCCAAATTGGGATAATTCCCAAATCTATATCTAAAAACATAGATCCAGTAACCAGGAAACTTGATATTATTTCTATATCCTATGTGGAGAAACAACTGTGTGACAACCAAAGTATAACCGAACGTAGTATAGGAATATCTCTTCCTATTAAGTGCATGTCATCCCGAATCCTCGGACATCACACCCTACTACCTTCTTACTAGATCCATCTCCTATTCTGATGAAGTCAAAAACTATGACTGTGACATCAAAAATAGATGATCTATTTCCGCTATAGCTGCTTTAGTCTACAAATAGACATAAGATACTTGCCCTCTACGCTTTCGCTGCTCCCACTGACTACAACAACCTTCTGGCAGAGTCATATACACGTGCACTTCAAAAACTAGTTTAGAACGACGCTATACTCATCCTCCTGTTGTGTCTTATAGTCTAGAACAACAGCAATGGCAAGTCTGGGTAAACAAGAACCTCCCTGTCACTGTTTCTGAGAAGACCGAAGTACCTCTAGGGTGACTGAGGTTACCTACCAAAATCTGCGGAGTGGCTAATGGAACATCAAATCTAATTGAATCCTTAGGTTTTATTAAATTTCCAGTAATCGTTTGTGGTTCTGGAATAACTTCCAGTTCTACCATACTCCCACTTGTGTTTTTCTGAAAAAATTCCATTTTACTAAAACTGTGGCGAGTCAAGAACAATATAAATATTGATCTTCCTGATGGTAGAAAGTTAACCCTCGTCAAAGCCCGGGATAACCCACAAACAGCCATTCCTGAAACGTGCCTCGAGTTTATCCGGATTCTGGTTTTAAGCATCAGCCGGACAACTCCCTATACCTTAACATCGTCAAGATATAAATTGATTCTATATATATCTGATATAGAAACAAAAGCACTAATTTAATTTGAACCAAAGTCAAAATCATGCAGCTGTCTCCAGCGCATGTCAACCAAATGGAAAGAGGACAATCAGCATTACTCATCTAGGAGTGTATCCATATATGACTAACCTGAAAGAGAAGCAAGTTCTCAAAACCATTACTATTAACTGAATACCAAACACAAGTATCTACATCTTCGAATACTTCGAAGAATCCCGATACTTCTAATAAATGCTTCTCTACTTTATTCTTATACCTATAACTTCTCAAAATCTGGACCATGCATTTCCAACGAAATACTTGTCCAGAACTGGAGAAGTCATAAGTAAACGAATATAGTATGAGTACCAACCCCATTGTCCTAACGGACACTGGACAACATAGAATACTTTGTATAAGTCCACTGAGTCCAATAACTCAAACCCTATGCATCGCAGGTTGAAAAACTTTTTTACAGTTAAGAAGAGTTACACCGCTGTTGAATGCACCTTACCTAATCACCAAGTGATATAGGTAAATGTCATAGACATAATATAAAAAAGTTATATCTCACTTTATAAAATAAATGTACAGATATATCAGTTTGAAATTGGTGCATAACAACGGATATTCAAAACCAAATATTTGCCGTCCGGCAAAAACCAGATGATTTCCTCAAATATCACCAACTACAACGAATTCCGATATGATGAGGATCTAATCACCCAATTCCCAATATCTTACTCCCACTCACCATCTGTAATAACATACAGATGTGAGAAACTGATCTGGTAAATACACACCCTGGAGTTAGATTCCAATCGGGAAAACAGTTTTCAATTAACATTGCACAGTGAAACTGAAACATGTAAATGTTTCGAAGGGATAACCGGGTATTCCTAGTAATGCCTCTTCCACTATCCTGATTCACGACAGTAACCATATACTTACCTGCCCTTACTACAATCACTTTAATATGTCTTTACTTATTACCTTCTGTACACCTCCTTTACGCTAATTGGTTTTCTTCATTCCCTATCCTTCGGCATCAGCCTAAGGTTTTGAAGAAGACTATCCAATAAGCGCAATAGGTGTACTCTCCTAATCCTAGGAGCGCTCGCAACCTGAGAGAAGGTAAAGAGAAAAGACATCTGAATAATTCTATTCAATTTCTCCTGAACCAGAATCCATCCTCGAAAAAGTTCCTTCGAGTTCGTATGTAACTATACGATGAATTTATCCAATGGAAGTGGATATCCGTAGTGATACAGAGTGTCCTAGAGAAATGCAAAGTGGATGTAGGAGTGGCAGGGGTATACATGGTCTTTGTTGTGAATGATGGTGACCGCAATTTTCTTTGCCATTATTCTAATCCCTTTATATGTCTTTACTTATTACCTTCTGTACACCACAGTTAAGCTTGTTGGTTTTCTTCCTTCCCTACCGTTCGGCACCTGCCAATTGTTTGGAGGAAGACTATCCAATAAGCTCAATAGGTGTACCCTCTCCTAATCCTAGGAGCCCTCACAACCTGAGAGAAGGTAAAGAGAAAAGACAACCGCATAATCCTATTCAATATCTCCATAACTAGAATCCATCCTCGAAAAAGTTCCTTCGAGTTCGTATGTAACCATATGATGGATTTATCCAATGGAAGTGGACGTTCGTAGTGATACGGGGTGTTCTGGAGAAATGCAAAAGCGATATAGAAGTGGCAATGATGTATGCGACACCGTGACATTCCAAAAGCCAAAGTGTTTTAAGAAGATTCGGTCAACTTGGTTTCATGAGTTTTAGTCAAAGGTTGGGTCATAGTCGCAGCCAGAGAGAAAGAGAGAAGAAACACTCAGCGTGCACTCTAACCTATATCAGAATGGTTAATCATTTTATCTAATCTGGATGGCTCGTACTGTTTCTTCGAATTCTCCTCCAAACCTAAAAGATGAACTAGTCGGAATCACCCGATGAGTAATCCTACTCATCAGTGGGAATCTGGATCCAACCATCATTGCATGATAACTTGATGGAAGCCACTCAAGCACCACACTCCAGAAGGCATGCGCAAGCCTGGTAAATTTCCTGTATGTTTGAAACTCCCGATATGTGTTTTTACCCCAAGCGGTTTATGACCTTGACTTTGGCCAACAAATCGTAACCCGCAAGTCAAATTCTACCCGTCATTGTCCTGATTGATTTAGACTTACCCGCACACACCCTTGACTTTGGCCAACAAAGTGGCACGACTGTCCTAAACCAATGCATATCCATGCAATGGACAAGCAATACACAGCTACCGCACACGATGCCTTGACTTTGGCCAACAAACACCGCACGAATACTATGCATTACTTATCCGAAATGACGGAGGGCTACGGCTGGTTTTTGGCGAAAAAACCTTTAACGTAATGAACTTGATATCGTTGATGGAATCCAAGTGGTTTTTATAAATATATAGTAGCGAAAACTTTTGCTAAAGAGGTCACTCCCGGTGAAGGGGTCTCGGCTCTTTCCTCGTCGAATGGGGTGCAGGATATCCCAAATTGAATACCTCGATGCAAAGAAAAAATAATCGACTATAGTAAAGTTATTACGTTGACGTAAACTTTTACCCAAGGGGTCACTCCCGATGAAGTGATCTCGGCCCTTGCCTCATCGAATGAGGTGCAGGATATTCCAAAATGAATACCACGATGCAAAGCAAAAGTGTACGTCTGTAATGTCAGTTTTTTTTATAAAAAAATTTGTTCCAACAACATCATATATAGGTTTGTTTTATATTTGCATTGATAAGAATCTATGAAGTCCCATCAATTAATCACACCATAAAAAAACAAAAATAAAATGTACGTATATGCCATCCGCATTCGCCACTGGGTCCCGTCATCACCCGTCAGGTTACTTAACTAACAACAGAGCGGGGACTGGACTAGCGCGGGTGCAAAACATATACAACATATACTATTATATATAAATATATATATAACATTCATCCCAGACATGATAAAAAGCAACATAACAGAAACATCACAGAAACAACATAGAATGGTGGATAATCTGGAGCCCCGGGTTTCACTTGAGCCGCAAGTGAGACCCGACGTTCCCTGTCGTGTGGATAGCCTGTGCAATGAAAACCTAGACCCCTATGAGCACGGCAAGTTACCCGCAAAACCAGAAGCGATGCAGCCCCCTTCAGCAACGTGAATGGACACCCAGCACTTCACGGAATCTGGTAACTTGAGCACCCCTCTTGGGTCAACCTATACCCCTACGAGTGCGGCGAATAGCCTGCCAATCCAAGAGTAAGGTCCCCTCCGTCTTAATGCCTTGAGATGCGGACCAGTTGCCCTCTAGAACTTGGCTATTCGTGCACTCCACCTCGGGGTAATCCTAGTACAGAAAATAAAATAATATACAAGGGTGACATCAACCTCAACCTGGTCGTGCCCCAAAAGAATAATATACAAACTGGTAGTGAAGGTAGTCCACTTATTGGACGCTCGTCCTGCAATATCAAATGTACAAATGAAATAAAACTGTACTATTGATTAGTCGAAAATATTGTATTTTTAACACAGCAATTTCCTTATCACTTGCAATCATATAGAAGTGTTCGGCATTCATATTTCACATATTAGCAAAACAGTCGTCAAATATCAAATTACATGTGTTAGACTCTAAAACCGGCACTATAAAGGAAATTGACCGCATTTCATGGCATCGCATCATCCCTATATTGCGCCACACTTGTTTTGAGATCTGTGCAGGAAAATCCAGAAGAAAGGCCAAAATTTACATGGTACCGATCAAACATTCCGCCAACTCAATGATTTCAATTCTGGTATAAATCAAAAGGGACAAATACAAATCAACACATCAGATAAAGCTACAAATATCATCCCAAGACCACACCAGAAATATGCAGCCCCAAGGAGCCTATGTGGCCGCGGAACCGCGGCCTAAGCCGCCTTGTGCCGCGGTTCCGCGGTGGTCTTGCCCCTTCATCACCTCAATTTTGGTGTACAATGTCAATCTCAGCTCCCACACTTCAGAAAGACATGTCAACTTCCAGAAGACTCAAGAGACTTCTGCCAGATCAGCAAGCTTTGGAATCAACACTAAACTAGCCTATCATTCTAGAAACTTCTCCCTAAACCCTAGGTTAAACCCTAAGCTAGCTCCTAACAAACTCCTTCTAGAAGCCTCAACAAACTTTTGGAGGGAATTGTAATTTCAAACCTAGACCTAGGGTTTGGGAGATCTATAAATAAGACCCTAGGCTCACTTGTAAAACAAGAAGACAAATCTTGGACAAATCCTTGACTAGTTCATTTTAGTAGCCAATCTAAATCCATTCACTCTCTTTCTTCATCTTCTTCTTCCACAAGTCTAGTGAGAGGACTTGTGTGAAGCCCTAACTCTAATTCCAATCAAAAGCCAAGATCCCGAGTACCCATCAAGCAAGAAACCTTGCAACCTTTTATGAGCCGAGCCGATCTTCAACAGAGCAAGTGGTCCAAGCCGATCCGCGACTCACGAAGCCGAGCGACGCCAAATCGACAATTTAGTTCTTCCTCTTGTAGTTCTTGAGCGACCGTAATCAAATTGTTGATATAAATAAAAGGTGATATTCTTTTATCTTGTTTTCTTTAATTTCTTGCATTATGATATCTTTTCAATTCTTGAATGCTTTCTGTGTGATGATGTTTGAGTAATACTCCGCTCGTCGAGGAGTCGAGATGATCAATAGAATGATGATGTAATATATCTTAAATCGATTCTTGAGTCCTACGAGTTTTGTAAACCCTAGCAAGTTCAAGAATCGACGACCTAATTCTTTCCGATGCTTTCTTGATTGATGTCGCTCGAGATTGGGGAGTTACGATCGTTTCTTGAAATTGCTAGAGGCTAGAATGTGAATGATATCTACGAAAGAACAAGGGTTAAACGATGAAACCCTAGTTTCATCAAGAAAGCCCTAACTCTCGTCGATCATCATCGATCTAGTATCAATTCTTCGAAGGACAAGAACAAGAAATCTTGAGATTACATCACGTCTATAGATCCGATCGATTCCTACGAGCCTTATTTAGATTCTTGACATTTGGTTGGAAATATCATCGAACCCGATTCTTGATTGTTTATCATTTCTTAATTCTTGATTAAACTAGTGACACCTGAATCAATCGATAAATTCTTGAATCATGTTTTCTTTTCCTTTCGATTAACTTTTCAATTCAAACAAATTAAATACAAAAACGAATCGCACAATCCCTGTGGACGATCTGCACTCGCTTACGATCTACAACCGACACCGTAATTGATTGCGGTCAAATATAATTCTTTGATTGTGAATTTTATTCAATATTACCGACACATTGAAACTTATTCGCTTTATTCGATTTACTCAAACAAGAAATTCTTTACAATCAAATGGCACTGTTATCAGGGATCATTTGAGTTGTTTTACTTACACAGTCTGTGAATTTTAACGATCAATCAAATGGCGCCGTTGCCGGGGACTATTTGATTTGATACACACAATCGGAAATTTATAACAATCAAAATGGCGCCGTTGCCGGGGACCGCGCGCTAATTCGTTTCATATTATAGTTTGAATTGAAAGAATTATTCCATTGTTATTTTGAGATCAAAATTCGTGCAAACCCTAAACGATTTGTTGTGGTTCATTGCAAGGAAATCTGGAGCTGTTTGGCAATTGAGGAAAATTTTTGGAAAATACCAGAGAACAGTGGGAGTCTACAGAAGCTCCCTGGTAAAGTTTTGTGCAGTGATCCCATCGTTCAACCGCGGAAGCGCGGCATAAGGAGGGATTCACGGCGGAACCGCGGCCCCTTGGAGGGTTCTCTGTATAATTTTGCTTCAGGTGATTTCTTACCTTCTCCTCTCTCCTCTTTTTAACTAACAAATTTCTGCAGGATTCTTTGCAAATAATCGCAGCTAACAAATTGCAAAATTAAATTTGTGCGTGATTAAGGGGCACGGCCAAATCCAAATTAGGTGGGGATTTCATTACCCTTCCTAGGCCCCGAAAACCACAAAACTTGCATCCGCATTGACCCACATTAACTAAAAAATATCTAGAGATGACTCTAAGGACCGTCGCGCTCAATTAGGACAAGAGAAGGCCGTGGGTAATTCATTGCTTATCCGCGTTTTCTTGTGGTGTCTAAGGCGAGTGTGTCTAAGGCTAGTGGTTTTTAATTAGGCCCACTACTTACGTAGTGGAGTACCTTCCCACTTACCTGGCACTTATCCGGCCACATGGGGACAAAGAGGCAGTGGAGGATTCTATCCTGCGACTTGTCTTTTGGCAGTTAGGAGCGGTCTAGAGCCGGACCTAGGTGACCACTAGATTCTAGGGTTTGTGTGCTACATTTGTTGTGTCGCATCATTTTTTCAAAAATCCGCCCCTTTTTCAAAGAAAACACCGCATTCATTCATACCCCTAATTATAAACCAACGCCGCCACTTGTACTAACCATTTTTAGTGCAAGATAGGCTGGACACGGGATTCTAGTGCCCGTTTAGTCCGCGTACCCTTTATCGACTCCGAAGTCGATATTTCTCCATTTACCTTTCCTTTACCCACTACCACACCCACACCGATGGATCCGAATCCATCGAACTTCTTTAACCCTAATCTGCCGCTGTCCGTTGGTGCGCAGAATCCACCCCGCATCTCTCTCCAGGAGATGTGCTATCCACTTCGAGGTCCTCTTTCGACCTGCTTATCTACACCACCAGCCAATGGGGATAACTTTGAGATTAAGCCCCAGTATATCAATCTTTTACCCAAATTCCACGGACTCAAGACCGAGGACGCTTACGTTTTCATTACCAAATTTGAAAACGTATGCGCAATGATGGGTACGTCACAACTTTCAGTGGATGCGATGCGTCTATGACTTCTTCCATTTACATTGTGCGATATAGCCGAGAAGTGGCTATATAACACTACCGCACACTCTATTACGAATTGGGAAGAATTCGTCGCTGCATTCCTTAAGAAATTTTTCCCAATACAAAAGACAGCTCGAATCCGTAGCGAACTGAATCAATTTACCCAGCTCCTTACTAAACCATTTTCAAAATGCTTTGAATGTTTCAAGGATCTATTGGTTCAGTGTCCTCATCACAGCATCCCGAGATGGGAATTGTGCCGAATCATTTATGAGGGCATTAACCCAAGCACTAAACAGAGCCTTGAAAACATGTGTCAAGGTACTTTTATGACTAAGGATGATGGGGAAGCTTGGAAGTATTTAGAAGGGTTCGCTGAAAAATCACTACAGTGGGAGAGTGGAACCCAACCATTGAATAGGGGTGGCGTACACCAAATAGATGTGTCCATAGGTGTTCGAGCTGAAATGGAAGCAATGCAAAAGAAGCTCGACGCTATGGAACACAAATTTGCAGCAGCCTCCCTAAACCCAGTGTCGCTCCCCAAAACTGTTTGTGAGTGCTGTTCTGATCCGTCTCATTTAACGGAAGAATGCCCATTAAACTCTGCGTTTCAAGGTCATGAGCATTCTAATGCCGCATTTCAAAGACCTCGAAACGATCCATATTCTTCCACGTACAATCAGGGTTGGAGGAATCACCCGAATTTCTCTTGGAACCAAAACCAATCTCAAAACACGGTTCCAAACACGAATAATTTTCAAAGGGATCTTCCTCCACAACAACAACCCCTTCAACTCACTCAGCACCCCTATCAGTCACAAAATTTCCAAAATCAGGTCAACACTCCTGCACAGTCTAATCCTATGACCTGTTCTGACGAATTCTCTCAATTCACTCAAACCATGAAATCACTTTTATCAAATTTCATTAAGGTTTCGACTGAGGTTAGATCTTCCGTCAGTGAGATAAAGAAAAACTCAGCGTCCCAAGCTGAGACTATCAGAACGATGGAAGCTGAAATCGCACGACTTAAAGCCGAAATGAGTGCGAGAGAAAAAAGGAAACTTCCCTCTCAACCCCTACAGAATCCTGGGCATTACAATGTAAATGCCAGCACAACGTTGAGATCGGGAAGAGTGCTGAACAACCATGTCGGGGAAGGTATTGATGATACTGAAAATCAAATCAACACCCCGGCTGAGACCTTTCCACACACACACACTTCTCCTTCTGATCCTTCTTCTTCTTCCATACCACCTTCTCGCGAGCCTATTCTCCATTTCCCATTAGGCTCGGCACCTGAACCCAACCCTTATAGTTCTCCACAGACGGTCCCCACACCTCTTTTGGGACCTCGTCTACCCCCTTTTCCTTCTCCTGTGATGGACCCTGCGCTTATTGCGAAAGCTCCTTACCCGAATCGGTTAAGGGGTAATAGAACGAGTCCTCATATGGAGAAAATTATGGAAATGTTCAAATATGTTAACATCAATATCCCTCTCCTAAATGCAATTCAACAAGTCCCCGCCTATGCGAAAATTCTTAAGGACTTATGCACTAGGAAGAGGAAAACCCAAGTGCCAAAGAAGGTCTTTATTGAAAGGTTCCTAGGCATCCTAATGAAGTCTCATAAGGCATCAACCATGCCATTTTAAAAAATTATGGAAGCCGAGAAACCCTAACACGGATCGTAGACTAGAATTCTAGGCGAAAAAAACTAAACTAGTTAGCAAATTAACTAAAGGTCGGAAACTACAACCTTTGTAGATCCGGATTTCCACCTCCTTAGCTCCACGTGGTCATGCCCTCGCTGTCCATCATGAATCCTCGACTCATTCGTCGGCTTCATCGGAAAAGTGAGCGGAATAGTTCGTCGGCTTCGTGTCAAAGACGATCTACGTCGAGGTTACACTAGTTCAAGCTCCGACTTCACCAAGTAGTGAAACTTGTGAAGAAAACACCCAAAACCACTTGGAAAGAGGTAGAGGATGAAGAAATAGGAGGTGGGTTCACTTTTAATTTGGATTTCTCTCACTAAAACTCAAGTTGCCATTGATGTAGCAAGCTTGAAGAAGAAGAAGAAGATGATGGTTATGATAAGTTCTATTCAAAAAAGAAAATAGAAAATCAAATACTTATCATAACTTAAACTAGGGTTAAGTGTAGAGAATTAACCATGGTCATTTGGATGGGTTAGGGTTAAGCATGAAGACAAGAATGGTTAGCAAAGTCAAAGCTTCATGAAGCTTCAACATAAAACAAATAAAGCCACCATTCTTATCTTAAACTTATCCAAATAAATGAATAAACAAATAAATGAATAACTAAATATGCAAAACCCTAATTATCATAATAACCATGGTTTAATTCTATTCACTTAACCATATGATCAAGTATCATCAAACATGATACAAAAAAGTGCACAAAAGTATATCACATATACAATATGCAATCCAAGTGAGAAAAATCCGTTTAAAGTGAACCAATACTAGTTAATGCAAAGTAATATATCAAATATATAATTATACATTAAATCATTAAATCAACATTTGATTCAATGATCCGGTCATGTCGCACATAACCGACTAGTATTCAATGTATCAATTTATTGAATCAATGATTCGATAACTAGGTCATATCAAATATAACCAATCGAAACATTTATCGCGAGAATGAAATGCGGTATCACATACACGCATTATTCTCGGTCCTGCACATATCTCATATGCGCTCCTATTTCGTTTCGCTTGAACCAAGAAACCTCTGTGTAGGACTCTAAAGACTCGTCAATACGCCGGTAGCAGATGATGATCATATCATGCACCCACAAGCCGCAAGCGGTCTGCTAAACGTAACGGCCACCCGGGTATTGAGCGATCAGAAGACCGACGAGCTAGCCCGCTCACACTCCTGCGAATCCGACCAGTAACACTTACTATACAGTCCGGTCTCTTCGTCTGATACGTCGCATATCAAGTCTAGGGGTGGTATACGTCAGACCCCAATAACCCGATAAGTCGTGCCGATGTGAGGCTCATAACGGGTCGAGAAACTACTGGTAACACTTACCAGCAAATCTCTGATCAGCCCTGGCCAGGGACTTCCCTGTTACGGCCAATCGAGCACAGCGCAACATCTACCCCCAATACCGGGAGAGAAGAAACCCCTCCTATCGCTCATTGCCTCCATATGACTCGGGACTGTACCCAAAGACCACCGTTTTGCACGCCCTCATGGACGTGGTAAGGTGGAGATCAAAGCACAGTGGGAATCATACAAGACTCTATGACGATCTCGGGTCTACAGACTATCCTGTACAAGTGTCACCTGAGAACTGCCATCTGACGTGAGGTATAATACCATCTGGGAGTTCTCGGCGAGTCCGTCCAGTGTAACCAGTCTCCAATGAGCACCCGTATACCATCTCTGATGTCAAACACCAATGGATATGGGATCATCCATCGCCCATCACATGGGTCGAGAAGCGTATACGCTAGTCTACTCTGGTATATCGATGCCCCGTCTCGATACACCAACGACTAGGGACCTTGAAGGATGTACTTATGGACTACCATGTCCCCACTAGTATGATCTGCATCATAGTCCAGGTAGTCAAGTTCAAATCCTAAGGGCTTTACCAACATGTAACTATAAGACAGTATAAAGAGACAAGTGTACATGTTAAGATAAAGAGCAACCAGATAGCATACTATCATGTCGAGCAAGAAAGTCATCTCTATATATGTCCAAGCATCCAATATAATATACATAATCTGTACAATACTGGCCTCTAGGGCATACATACAACTAACAATCTCCCACTTGCACTAGGGCCAGCTGCTGTAGTATCTCATACCGAGCATCCCGAAGAGTCTCTCAAACTGTATCTGGGGAATGGCCTTCGTGAGTGGATCCGCCGTGTTGTTCTTCGTGTCAACTCTCCTGACCTCGATCTCCCGGCGATCAACTATCTCCCGGATCAGGTGATACCGCCTCAGAATATGCCTGGACCGCTGATGGGACCTGGGTTCCTTGGCCAAAGCCACCGCTCCATTGTTATCGCAATACAACGGTATTGGACGCTCAATGGATGGAACCACTCTAAGTTCAGAAATGAACTTCTTGATCCAGACAGCCTCTTTGGCAGCATCGTTGGCAGCGATGTATTCAGCCTCCATCGTCGAGTCTGCCACGGTTTCCTGCTTGGAACTCTTCCAGCTAACCGCCCCTCCATAAAGGGTAAAGACAAAGCCCGACTGCGACTTAGAGTCGTCCTTATCACTCTGGAAGCTCGAATCGGTAAAGGACTCCACTTGGAGTTCTCCGTTACCATACACCAAGAACATATCTCTAGTCCTTCGCAAGTACTTGAGAATGCTCTTCACAGCTGTCCAGTGACTCTCTCCAGGATCAGCTTGATACCTGCTCACTACACTTAGTGAGTATGCTACATCGGGTCTGGTACATAGCATCGCATACATGATAGAGCCTACTGCCGAAGCATAGGGTATCCCTTGCATGCGAGCTCTCTCTAAATCAGTCTTGGGAGACATCTCTTTGGAGAGAGTGACTCCAGAGATCGTGGGCAAGTTCCCACGCTTGGACTCTTCCATACTAAACCTCTTTAGTATGGTGTCAATGTACCTGGATTGGGACAATCCCAAAATCCGTTTGGATCTATCTCTATAGATCCTAATTCCCAATATGCAGGAGGCATCACCAAGATCTTTCATTGAGAATCTTTGTGATAAGAAGAGCTTGACCGATTGCAGCATAGGAATATCATTTCCTATCAAGAGTATGTCGTCTACGTACAATACGAGGAAGACAACCTTACTCTCTGCCACCTTCTTGTAGATACAAGGTTCATCTGGATTTTTGACGAAATCAAACTCTTTGATAACGACGTCAAAGCAGATGTTCCAACTCCGCGATGCTTGCTTTAATCCATAAATGGATTTAAGCAGCTTGCATACCTTCCCGCTGCTCCCACTGTCTACGAAGCCCTCCGGCTGAGTCATGTACACGCACTCTTCTAAATCACCATTTAGAAAGGCGGTCTTAACATCCATTTGCCAGATTTCGTAGTCATGAAAGGCAGCAATGGCAAGCATGATTCGGATGGATTTAAGCATAGCCACTGGAGAAAAGGTTTCGTCATAGTCTACACCTGGTCTTTGACGAAAACCCTTTGCTACAAGTCTAGCTTTGAAAGTCTCCACTTTCCCATCTACACCAAGTTTCTTCTTGAAGATCCACTTGCTCCCAATGGGTTTTACCCCTTCAGGAGCAACTTCCAAAGTCCATACTTTGTTGGTGTACATGGATTCCATCTCGGACCGCATAGCATCCAGCCATTTCACTGAGTCCCCACTCGTGATGGCCTGCTCGAAGCTAGTTGGGTCATCATCCTCCATGATGCAATCCTCGCTCCCACCGTCCATGAGAAAACCGTAGTATCTCTCAGGCTGGCGAGGAACCCTACTAGATCGGCGGAGAGGCTGAGGTTCATTGGGAGCTACTGAATCTTCCGGTTCCACTAAATCTTCAGTTACGGTTTGTGTATCTGGAACCTCTTCCAGCTCTACCACTTTGCCACTAATTTCTTTTTCAAAGAATTCCTTTTCTAAAAAGGTGGCATGTTGAGCAACAAACACTTTTTGTTCCTCACTGTGGTAGAAAAAATACCCATAAGAATTCTTTGGATATCCCACAAACTTGCATAGAACTGACCGTGCCTCGAGCTTGTCCGGATTTTGTCTTTTGACATAGGCCGGACAACCCCATATCTTAACTCGTTTAAAATATGGTCTCTTCCCACTCCATATCTCATATGGTGTGGTAGGTACAGATTTAGATGGAACTTGATTCAATAGGTATGTTGCTGTTTCCAGCGCATAACCCCAGAAGGAAATAGGTAACTCAGCTGTGCTCATCATAGAGCGCACCATATCTAATAGGGTGCGATTCCTTTGTTCAGATACACCATTGTGCTGTGGTGTATATGGAGGAGTCAGCTGAGAGAGAATCCCATTCTCTTTTAGGAAGTCCAGGAATTCATTGCTCAAGTATTCCCCTCCTCGATCAGATCGAAGGATTTTAATACTTTTTCCGGTTTGGTTCTCAACTTCTTGTTTATATTCCCTAAATTTCTCAAAAGCTTCTGATTTGTGTTTCATCAGGAACACATACCCGAACCTAGAGAGATCGTCAGTGAATGTAATGAAGTATGAAGAACCATCCCTATCATATGTAGACATGGGACCGCATACATCACTATGTATAAGTCCCAAGAGTTCGGTAACTCTTTCCCCGTGTCCCATAAACGGAGTTTTGGTCATCTTGCCTTTGAGACATGACTGGCAAGTGTCATAAGATGAAAATTCGAAAGGTTTCAAATATCCATCCTTATGCAACTTAGCCAGTCGTGTCACATTGATGTGACCCAGTCTACAATGCCACAAGAAGGATTCATTGAGTTCAGAACTCTTCCTCTTGTGTGTGTTTGTTATGCTCAGAACTGTTGATTGATTTAGAACATAAATGCCATTGCATAACGTGCCTGATCCAACCAACTTTTGGTTACGGAAAATGTTCATAACATTATCCTGTAATACAAAATTATATCCCTCTTTACTCAATAAAGAAACCGATATAATGTTGCATATCAGGTTCGGCATGTAATAGCATTCGTTCAGAACCAATGTATTACCAGTTGGTAATACAAGGTGATATTCCCCGACAGTCTTAGCTGCAACAATTGCACCATTTCCAACTCTAATTTCTTTATCACCTTCCCCAAGTTCTCTACCTTTCCTTAGCCCATGTAACTGATTACATATATGGGATCCCGACCCGGTATCCAATACCCAGGACGTAGAGCAAATGGAGAAACAGTTCTCAGTAACGAACACACCCGAAGAAAATGCATCAACATGTACTTTCTTCATTCGGGTGGCATGGGAATCCTGGCATTCCCCTATATCCTGTTCATTCCTATAACTCTTATAAGAAAGAACGGAACCAACGTTCCCCAGCACAGTATAACATGCGGGTTCGGTCAATACATCCATATTATTATCTTTATTAAGGCATGAAATGGTCGCTACCTGGAGAGAGAGAGAAGAAAACACTTTAGCGTATGCTCATGCAAGATCAGATTGGTTATTATCTTATCTAATCAGGATGGCTCCCACTGCTTTTTATCAAATCTTCCTCCAAACCCTAAAAGGAAAGACTAGCTGGGATTAATTACACACTACAAGTTCGCCAATCTTTCAGCCAGGCCAGTGTCGGTACTTTGAGGGAGGTCCCCCGTGCTTTCGCACGAACCTAATTACTGTAAACCTCATTTTCCCAGAGGCGTAACCCCGTTGACACCTTTCTAGACACCTACTTGATCGGCTAATTATAGTGTGTAAAACTCTCCCAGGAGTAACTCTTACTCGCAGCGGGTATCGGGATCCAACTATCTCATAGAAGGTATGCAATCTCATTGCAAATTTCAACACTTGAAATTCCCGATAATATTTTGCCCCGAACGATCTATGACCTTGACAAGGTCAACAAACCATAGACCGCAAGTCAAGTTCAACCCGTCATTTCTTGATTGAATCAAACCCACCCGCACGACCCTTGACAAGGTCAACAAGGCCGTACGACTACCCTAACTCAATCTGCATCATATGCATAAGCAGATAAATACTGGTTAGCTACCGCACACTGCGCCTTGACAAGGTCAACAAACGCAGCACGAATACTAAACAGGACTTATCTGAAATGACGGAGGGCTACGACAGGTTTTTCTGAAAACCTATTGCGTAATGAACTTGATATCGTTGTAGAATCAAATGAAGTTTTGAAATGGAGTGATTTTGAGGCTTTTCTAGTTTTGCTAAAGGGGTCACTCCCGGTGAAGGGATCGTCGGCCCTTTCCTCGTCGAATGAGGTGCGGGATATATCATATATATCACTGTGCAAAGCAAAAACCCAAAAGCAGTCAAAAGCAAACCGAGTGTGTAGCATCTGCCAGTTATTGCTAAAGGAGTCACTCCCGATGAAGGGATCTCGGTCCTTTCCTCATCGAATAAGGTGCGGGGTATATCATATATACCGCTATGCAAAGCAAGAACTGTAGCTACCTGTTTTATTTAAAATCTGATTCTACAACATCTTAGGTTTCTTTTCTTTCATTAATCACATTAATGAAGTCCCATCATTTAAATACCTAAACATCACAGATAGATATGACGTACACTTATGCCATCCGCATTCGCCTCGATGTCCCCTCGTGCACCGTTAGGTTAGGTAACTAACGACAGAGCAGGGCAGGGCTAGCGCGGGTGTAAAACATAAGTAACGTCTATATAATATATCATATATACTATATACTATATCCATCACAGAGTCACAACACAGATATCGCAGCAGAATTATCATATGAAATATTGGATATACTAGGACGTCCGTGTTTTCAATACGAGCCAGTATAAAACACGGATTCCACGGTCGTAACGAATAGCCAATCCCACACCCCTAGACCCCTACGAGAGCGGCAAGCAACCCTGCCAATTCTAGGGTTAGGAGACCCGGACTCGACTCCTCGAGTTGGTCTCCCACTGGACCCCAGAACCCGGTTACTTGTGCTCCCCTCCTTGGGTCTATCCTAATGCGGAAAAGTAAATAATATACAAAAGGTGACATCTTCCGCTACCTGGAAGTGCCCCAAATAAAAGAATATTACATACAAGTTTTTACATGAATGAAAATGAAAAACACTCATCTCACATAAAAAAACCCGGCTATTCAAACACGACGATCCAATATAACATATCCAGCAACACATAACATCACATGTCATCAACGTAAGTAAGTATGCATACCCCAATTGTCGTTGACATATAGCAACGAAACCGGCGATTCACATATTACACTTACGGTCACAGAAAAGAAAGTGTAAAACTACAACAGTTGGAATCCGCAACTACTTTAGACATCGCATGCCTAACAAATATAAATCCCGCATTTTAGTCTCATTATCGAAAACTCTTTTCAATATCGTATGGGACTAAACTGCTAGATTTATAACATTCATCCAGTTATCTCATAACTGTTTGTGAATTCCAATTATTGTATCCAATTTCGGATAAATAGAATATATCAAACTTTCCGATCGAACATTCGAACACCCAAGTTTTCCCGACACCGATCAACACATGAAATAGGTTCAAAGACATTCACTTCATACCTCAGTACCAACGGTCCAGCCGTAGAAGGGTCAAGCCAACACCTCACATGTGGCACGCCGTACTGCCCCAAACCCGAAGGTTCAAAGGGCAGTTCAAGACGGTCACATAATCGAGTTAAGGTTTGTTGTCATCTAGAGGGACCATCGCGTTACTTGCACTACTCAGAACGTCTTTTAACCACAGAAAAATCCAACACTTGGAATTATTCCGGCAGGGGAAAACTTGGGTATTTATATCCGGTCGAACTCTTTAACATATTCTACAGTTATCTGGAAAAACACTTAGACAAAGTTTGATATTCCGATCGAATCGTCGATTCCCAATATAACCCCAGAGCACTCAACCCTTAAATAAATTTAAAAATACCCAGAAAACTCACCAGAATTTATCAGGTATTACTGTGCAGTGAAACATGGCTGACGTCACTATATGGCCGCGGAACAGCGGCAGAAGCCATGCTTCTGCCGCGTTTCCGCGGCTCATGGAACTGTTCATGGGAAACGTTTTACACAGTAATTCTTAGAATTCTTTGGTGAATTTTTTAAGAATTTTTAATATCAAAAATTCCCAGATTTCAGAGAATGTCCAGAGAGCTCTTGGGTATCGGGGTTTCGGGTTCGTTCGGACTTCAAACTCCGTCTAGACTTCGCCTAAGGCTCTAGCTAGGCTCTGATACCAATGAAAGGTTCCTAGGCATCCTAATGAAGTCTCATAAGGCATCAACCATGCCATTTTAAAAAATTATGGAAGCCGAGAAACCCTAACACGGATCGTAGACTAGAATTCCAGGCGAAAAAAACTAAACTAGTTAGCAAATTAACTAAAGGTCGGAAACTACAACCTTTGTAGATCCGGATTTCCACCTCCTTAGCTCCATGTGGTCATGCCCTCGCTGTCCATCATGAATCCTCGACTCATTCGTCGGCTTCATCGGAAAAGTGAGCGGAATAGTTCGTCGGCTTCGTGTCAAAGACGATCTACGTCGAGGTTGCACTAGTTCAAGCTCCGACTTCACCAAGTAGTGAAACTTGTGAAGAAAACACCCAAAACCACTTGGCAAGAGGTAGAGGATGAAGAAATAGGAGGCGGGTTCACTTTTAATTTGGATTTCTCTCACTAAAACTCAAGTTGCCATTGATGTAGCAAGCTTGAAGAAGAAGAAGAAGATGATGGTTATGATAAGTTCTATTCAAAAAAGAAAATAGAAAATCAAATACTTATCATAACTTAAACTATGGTTAAGTGTAGAGAATTAACCATGGTCATTTGGATGGGTTAGGGTTAAGCATGAAGACAAGAATGGTTAGCAATGTCAAAGCTTCATGAAGCTTCAACATAAAACAAATAAAGCCACCATTCTTATCTTAAACATATCCAAATAAATGAATAAACAAATAAATGAATAACTAAATATGCAAAACCCTAATTATCATAATAACCATGGTTTAATTCTATTCACTTAACCATATGATCAAGTATCATCAAACATGATACAAAAAAGTGCACAAAAGTATATCACATATACAATGTGCAATCCAAGTGAGAAAAATCCGTTTAAAGTGAACCAATACTAGTTAATGCAAAGTAATATATCAAATATATAATTATACATTAAATCATTAAATCAACATTTGATTCAATGATCCGGTCATGTCGCACATAACCGACTAGTATTCAATGTATCGATTTATCGAATCAATGATTCGATAACTAGGTCATATCAAATATAACCAATCGAAACATTTATCGCGAGAATGAAATGCGGTATCACATACACGCATTATTCTCGGTCCTGCACATATCTCATATGCGCTCCTATTTCGTTTCGCTTGAACCAGGAAACCTCTGTGTAGGACTCTAAAGACTCGTCAATACGCCGGTAGCAGATGATGATCATATCATGCACCCACAAGCCGCAAGCGGTCTGCTAAACGTAACGTCCACCCGGGTATTGAGCGATCAGAAGATCGACGAGCTAGCCCGCTCACACTTCTGCGAATCCGACCAGTAACACTTACTATACAGTCCGGTCTCTTCGTCTGATACGTCGCATATCAAGTCTAGGGGTGGTATACGTCAGACCCCAATAACCCGATAAGTCGTGCCGATGTGAGGCTCATAACGGGTCGAGAAACTACTGGTAACACTTACCAGCAAATCTCTGATCAGCCCTGGCCAGGGACTTCCCTGTTACGGCCAATCGAGCACAGCGCAACATCTACCCCTAATACCGGGAGAGACGAAACCCCTCCTATCGCTCATTGCCTCCATATGACTCGGGACTGTACCCAAAGACCACCGTTTTGCACGCCCTCATGGACGTGGTAAGGTGGAGATCAAAGCACAGTGGGAATTACACAAGACTCTATGACGATCTCGGGTCTACAGACTATCCTGTACAAGTGTCACCTGAGAACTGCCATCTGACGTGAGGTATAATACCATCTGGGAGTTCTCGGCGAGTCCGTCCAGTGTACCCAGTCTCCACTGAGCACCCGTATACCATCTCTGATGTCAAACACCAATGGATATGGGATCATCCATCGCCCATCACATGGGTCGAGAAGCGTATACGCTAGTCTACTCTGGTATATCGATGCCCCGTCTCGATACACCAACGACTAGGGACCTTGAAGGATGTACTTATGGACTACCATGTCCCCACTAGTATGATCTGCATCATAGTCCAGGTAGTCAAGTACAAATCCTAAGGGCTTTACCAACATGTAACTATAAGACAGTATAAAGAGACAAGTGTACATGTTAAGATAAAGAGCAACCAGATAGCATACTATCATGTCGAGCAAGAAAGTCATCTCTATATATGTCCAAGCATCCAATATAATATACATAATCTGTACAATACTGGCCTCTAGGGCATACATACAACTAACATTTATGGCTAATAATATCAGCACTGCTTTTATTCCCCAGCTACCAAAGAAACTAAAGGACCCAGGATATCCTACAATATCGATTTCTATTGGGGGTAAAAACATAAATCGTGCTCTTTTAGACCTTGGCGCAAGTGTTAACCTACTTCCATATTCTGTCTATGAGCAATTAGGGATTGGAGAGCTAAAACCTGCTCACTGCACTCTTCAAATGGAAGACCGAACTACCTCTAAACCAAGGGGTGAATTAGAGGATGTGTTGATAAAGGTCGGGGAATTTGTTTTCCCTGTAGACTTCATTGTGCTCGACACACATCCTGTAGCAAACCCCCGGGGCCAAATTCCGGTGATTCTGGGTCGTCCTTTCCTTGCCACTTTCAACGCTGTTATAAACTGTAGAAATGGTTCAATGAACTTATCATTTGGAAATATGACCATTGAACTAAACATCTACAAAGTTGGAAGTCAGCCATCAGAACCCTCTGCTCATATTTTAGATGTGTGCTCTGTCCACGAGATCGCTCCCGATAGTTGTGGAGCTGAGGAACTTTGCTTTAATGATCTCGACGACATTACCACATCTCTGTTTGATTTCACACATGATCTTAGTGAGGACATTTTTCCTACACTTGAGTTCTGCACTCCTGACTTTACTCCACCCGAGTCTGTATCTTTCACAGGCTCTGAGCTTCTTTGTAAATCCAAAAATCACTCGATGATCCCTCCTTATATTATTTCTCCGCCCAAATTAGATCTCAAAATTTTACCTTCTCACCTTTAATATGCATATCTAGGTGAGAATGAGTCTTTACCGGTTATCATATCAGCTTCTCTAGCATCAGAGCAAGAGAATGCACTTTTATCGGTATTGAGGTCTAATAAAGAGGCGTTTGGTTGGAGCATGGTGGACATCAATGTAGGATTCTTAGGCACTCTCAAGAGGTCTCACAAGGCATCAACCATGCCAATTTCAAAAATTACGGGTGCCGAGAAACCCTAGACTACGGATCGTTAACTAGATATATAGGCGAAAAAGAAACTAGTAAACTATTTTACTAAGAGAACGGATATACAACCTTTGTAGATCCGGTCCTCCACCTCCATAGCTCCATAATGAAGTCTCCTCGCTGTCCAAACGGAAACCCGGGCTCTAGCGTCGGCTTCATCGGAGAAATGGGCGGGCAAGGTCGTCGGCTTCGTGCCGAAGATGATCTACGTTGAGGCATCACAAGATCAAGCTCCCACTTTAACAAGTCATGAAACTTGTGAAGAAAACACACTCTACTACTTGGCAAGAGGTAGAGGATGAAGAAATAGGAAGTGGGTTCACTTTAGAATTGGATTTCTCACTCATTTTCAAGAGTTGCCATTGATGGAGGCAAGCTTCTCTTCATGAAGATGAAGAAGAAGAAGATGAAGTAATATGATAAGTTTTTTTTCAAAAAGAAATTAAAATGAATACTTATCATAATTAAACCATGGTCAAGTGTAGAGAATAAACTAGGGTTAGGTCAATGGTTAGGGTTAAGCATGAAGACAAAAATGGTGACTTAGTCAAAGCTTCATGAAGCTTCAACATTCATCCAAATAAAGCCACCATTTTTCTTTTCATTTTGCCAAAAAGAAATAAATAAATAAATGAATAAATAAGCAAATGAAACCCTAACCATTTACTTAACCAAGGTTTAAACTTTACACAAACTCAAGTAAGCATGTATCATCAAACATGATACATACTAATGTACAAAAGTATATCACATATACAATGTGCACAAACCAAGTGAGAAAATCCATTTAAAGTGAACCAATACTAGTTAATGCAAAGTAATATATCAAATATATAATTATGCATTAAATCATTAAATCAACACTTGATTTAACTATCCGGTCATATCGCATATAACCGACTAATATCAATAGTAACAGCTTATTGATTCAACACTTGATCCGATAACCCGGCTATATCGCATATAACCGATCAATGTTACAAATCGCGAGAATAAAATACAGTATCATATACTGGTATTATTCTCGGTCCCGCACATATCTCATATGCTCTCCTATTTCTTTTTGCTTGAGCCAGGAAACCTCTGTGTAGGACTCTAAAGACTCGTCAATACGCCGGCAGCAGGTGATGATCATATCAAACACCCACAAGCCGCAAGCGGTCTGCTAAACGTAAGGGCCACCCGGGTATTGAGCGATCAGAAGATCGACGAGCAAGCCCACTCACACTCCTGTGAATCCAACCAGTAACACTTAGCGTATAGTCCGGTCTGTTCGTCTGATATGTCGCATATCTCGCCTAGGGGTGGTAAACGTCAGACCCCAATAGCTCGATAAGTCATGCCGATGTGAAGTCCATGACATGTGTGAAACTACTGATAACACTTACCAGTAGGTCACTGCAACCCTGGCCAGGGATTTCCTGTTATGGCCAGTCGAGCATAGCGCAACATCAACCCCCAATACCGGGAGAGACGAATCCCCTCCTATCGCTCATTGCCTCCATGTGAATCGGGACTGTACCCAAAAACCACCTGTTTGCACGACTCAATAGAGCCGTGGTAGGGTAGAAATCAAAGCACATAGGGAGACACACAAGACTCTATGACGATCTCGGGTCAACAGACTAAGCTGTACCAGTGTCACCAGAGAACTGCCATCTGACGTGAGGTATAATACCATCTGGGAGTTCTCGGCGAGTCCGTTCAGTGTACCCAGTCTCCACTGAGCACCCGTATACCATCTCTGATGTCAAACATCAATGGATATGGGATCATCCATCGCCCATCACATGGGTCGAGAAGATACACGCTAGTCTACTCTGGAATATCGATGCCCCGTCTCGATATTCCCACGACTAGGAACAATGAAGGATGTACTCATTGACTACCCAGGCCCCAATAGTATGATCTGCATCATAGTCCTGGAAGTCGAGTACTAATCCTAAGGGCTTTATCAACATGTAATCAGAGAGACAGAAAGTATACACGTTAAGATAAAGAGCAACCAGATAGCGTACTATCATGTCGAGCAAGAAAGTCCTACCTATATATGTCCCAGCATCCACTACAATATACATCCAATGTACAGTAATGGCCTCTAGGGCATACATATAACTAACAATCTCCCACTTGCACTAGGGCCATCTGTAGCAGTGGTTGCAGTATCTAATACTCAACCATCCCATAGGAGTCTCTCTCTGGGGAAAGGTCTTCGTGAGTGGATCCGCCGTGTTGTCCTCTGAGTCTACTCTCCTAACCTCGATCACCCTGGAGATCAACTATCTCCATGATCAGGTGATGCTTCCTTAGAATATGTCTGGGTCACTGATGGGACCAGGGTTCCAGGGCCAAAGCCACATTTCCATTGTCACACAATGGCAGGAACCTAGTTCATCTTATGAACCAATATAGACCCAAACTGCCTCTTTGGAAGTATCTTTAATAGCGATGTTACCAGCTTTTATCGTCTAGTTTGTCACGGTATCTAGCTTGGAAATCTTCCAACATACCGTCCCTTTACCGAGCGTAAAGACAATGCCTGCGACTGACATTCAGTCGTCCTTATCACTCTGGAACCCTTCCAGTGATTCTCCCCAGGATCGATTGATACCATCTCACTACAACTAGTGAGTATCCTAACATCCAATTAAATCTATCTCATAGATCCAAAGCTTAGGATTTAGTATGTATCACTTTGATCCTATATGGAAAATCATTGTGATAAGCGGAGATTGATCGAGCGTAGCATAGGAAACTCCTTCCCTAATAAGAGTATGTCATCCACGTACTCTATGAGGATCGTCATCATACTCCCTACTACCTTTTTGTTTATACAAGGTTCATCTACCATTTTGATGATGTCAACTTCTTTGACTAATCCATCAAAACAGATGTTCCAACTCCGCGATGCCTGCTTTATCTTATAAAGTATCTTGCACACGTTTCCGCTGCTCTCACTGTCTACGAGGCCCTCTAGCTGTGTTCTTATAGACGTTCTCTTCTAAATCAATATTTAGAAAAGTAGTCATGGCACCCAACCACCAGATATCGTAGTCATGGTATGTAGCCGTGGCAAGTAGGATCTGGATAGACTTAAACATAGTCCCTGGAAAAGGTTTCATCATTATCCGTGCCTGGTTGATGACGAAAAACTTTAACAAGTCTAGCTTTGAAAGTCTCAACTTTTCCATGTACACCAAGTAGTCTTCTCAAGATATACATGCTCCTGATGGGGATTTAACCCTTCAGATATAGCAACCAAAGTCCATACTTTGTTGGTGTATAAGGATTCTATCTTAGATCACTAAGCATCCAGCCATTCTTACAGAGTCCCTACTCTCGATGGCCTGCTCGAAATTGGTTGGGTCATCATCTCATGATGCAATCCTCACTCCCACTGTCATCGAGAAACCGAGGTATCTCTCAGGCAGGCGAGGAACCCTACCAGATCGGCGGAGAGGCTGAGGTTCGTCGGGGACTATAAAATCCTTTGGTTCTGTCAAATCATCAGCTGTAGTTTCGAATAGCTGGAACCTTTCCAGTTCTACAGAACTGACCTTGCTTCGATCTTGTCCGGATTTTGCTTTTGACATAGGCCGGACAATCCCAAATCTTAACTTACTTAAGAGATAGGATCTTCCCACACCATATATCATATGGAGTGGTAGGCACTGATTTGATTCGAACCTAATTCAATAGGTATGCAGCTTCTCAAGCGCATAACACCCAAAAGGAAATAGGTAACTCAGTAATACTCATCATAGAGCACACGATATCTAATATTGTGTGATTGCTCCGCCCCGATACACCTTTGTGCTGTGGTGTATTCAGAGGAGTAATACTGAGAGAGAATCTCATTTTCCTTTAGAATAGTCCAAGGATTCCATGCACAAGTATTCTCCTCCCTGATCTCATCATAGGACATAATACTTATACCCGTATATTGGTTCTCTACTTCCTACTTATATTCTGTGAATGCCTCAAAAGGTTCGGACTTATATTTCAACAGGAATATATGACTGAATCTTGAGAGATTATCAGAGAATATAATGAAGTATAAAGAACCAGTCTTGGCATGTGTAGAAAGGAGACCTTACATACATCATGATGCATCAGTCCCAAGAGTTTACTAACTTTTTCTCAGTTTCCAGTAAACAGAGCTGGTGTCATTATATCTTTGTGACATGACTGGCAAGTTTCACAAGATGTTAATTCAAACTGATTTAAATATGCATCTAAATGTAACTTCAGCTAGTCGGGTCGCATTGATATGACCTAGTCTACAAAACCTCAAGAAGAATTCGTTCATTTCTGAACTCTGCCTCTTGTGTGTGTTCTGAATACTAAGAACTGTAGTTTGATTTAGAACGTCATTGCTTTTAGATAACATGCCTGAACCGATCAACTTTTGATATAGGAAATGTTCAAAACATTATCCAACAATACAAAATTTAATCATTTCTTTACTTGTAAAGAGAGTGATATGATTTTGTATAACAGGTTCGGTATCTAATAACATTCGTTCAGAATCAATGTATTGGTAATACAGGGTGACAGTGACCAACAGACTTGGCTGCAACACTTGCCCCGTTTTCTGTCTCATGAAACTTATCACCCGTTCTCAGTTTTTCTACCCTTTTGTAGCCCTATGTAACAGATTACATATCTGGGATCCTGATCCGGTATCAGATACCCAGGACATAGAGGATACAGAGAAACAGTTCTGTGTAACGAACACATCCGAAGGAGATGCATCATATGCACTTTCTTCGTTTGGGCGGCACGGGAATTCTGGTAATCCCCAATTTCCTACTCTGTCTTATAACAATTATAAGTTGGAGCGGGACCAACGTTCCCCAGCTCAGTATAACAAGCGGGTTCGGTCAATATTCCGTATTATTATCTTGATTAAGGCGTGATATAGGCGCTACCTGGAGAGAGAGAGAGAAGAAAACACTCAGCGTGCGCTCTTGCAAGAATAGATTGGTTATTATTTTATCTAATCAGGATGGCTCCCACTGTTTTTATCAAATCTTCCTTCAAACCCTAAAAGGAAAGACTAGCCGGGATTAATTACACACTACAAGTTCGCCAATCTTTCAGCCAGGCCAGTGTCGGTACTTTGAGGGAGGTCCCCCGTGCTTTCGCACGAACCTAATTAATGTAAACCTCGTTTTCCCAGAGGCGTAACCTCGTTAACACCTTTCTAGACACCTACTTGATCGGCTAATTGTAATGTGTAAAACTCTCCCAGGAGTAACTCTTACTCGCAGCGGGTATCGGGATCCAACTATCTCATAGAAGGTATGCAATCTCATTGCAAATTTCAACACTTGAAATTCCCGATAAAGGTTTTTACCCCTAGCACCTATGACCTTAACTATGGTCAACAAATCATAAGTGCTAGTCAAGTTCTACCCGTCATTTCGTGATTAATTAGACCCACCCACATGACCCTTAACTAAGGTCAACAAAGTCACGCGACTGTCCTAACTAATCGCATCATATGCGGTGTAGGAAGACATCACTTAGCTACCGTACACTGTGCCTTGACTATGGTCAACAAACACAGCACGAATACTAAGTACTCTACTTCCTAAAATGACGGAGGGTTGCGAATGGTTTTTATGAAAACCTTTAACGCTTTGAACTTGATCTCGTTGCGGAATCAAATGGTTTTTTAAATGGAATGTTTTTCGAAGCTTTTCTAGTTTTGCTAAAGGGGTCACTCCCGGTGAAGGGATCGTCGGCCCTTTCCTCGTCGAATGAGGTGCGGGATATATCATATATATCACTGTGCAAAGCGGAAACTATAGAAGCAATCAAAAGACAAACTGAGTGATGTAGCATCTGCCAGTTATTGCTAAAGGAGTCACTCCCGGTGAAGGGATCTCGGTCCTTTCCCTATCGAATAAGGTGCAGGATGTTCTACAAGGAACACCACGATGCAAAGCAAGAACTGTAGCTACCTGTTTTTATTTTGAAATTCGATTCCACAACATCAATTAGATTTATTTTCTTTCATTAATCTCATTAATGAATATCCCATCATTTAAATTACCTAAACATCACAGATTGATATGACGTACACTTATGCCATCCGCATTAGTCTCGATGTCCCCTCGTGCACCGTTAGGTTAGGTAACTAACGGCAGAGCGGGGCAGGGCTAGCGCGGGTGTAAAACATAAGTAACGTCTATATAATATATCATATATACTATAATATCTGTCACAGAACATCATATGATCACATCACAGATAAATCACAGCAGAAGAAACATATGAAATATTGGATATACTAGGACGTCCGTGTTTTCAATATGAGCCTGTATAAAATACGGATTCCACAGTCGTGATGAATAACCAATCCCACACCCTTAGACCCCTACGAGAGCGGAAAGCAACCCTACCAATTCTAGGGTTAGGAGACCCGGACTCGACTCCTCGAGTTGGTCTCCCTCAGGACCCCAGAACCCGGTTACTTGTGCTCCCCTCCTTGGGTCTATCCTAGTGCAGAAAAGTAAATAATATACATCAACGGTGACATCTTCCGCAACCTGGAAGTGTCCCAATAAAAGAATATTACATACAAGTTTTTACATGAATGAAAATGAAAAACACTCATCTCACATAAAAACCCCCGGCTATTCAAATACGACGATCCAATATAACATATCCAGCAACACATAACATCACATGTCATCAACGTAAGTAAATATGCGCATCCCAATTATCGTTGACATATAGCAACGAAACCGGCGATATCACATATTACACTTACGGTCACAAAAAATAAAGTGTAAAACTACAACAGTTGGAATCCGCAACCTCTTTAGACATCACATGCCTAATCAAATGAATTACTTAGACATCGCATGCCTAACAATTATAAACCCCGCATTTTAGTCTCGTTATCGAAAACACTTTTCAATATCAAGTCGGGCAATTCAACAAGATTCCCGAAAAACTGATCGAATGCTCGTCGCAAACTTTAGTAGGCGGCCGCACCCCTGATACCGTCGACGAAGTGCACCAAGGCGGAACACCGCTGCCGCGAGCACCCGGACGGATGCTTTCGGCGACGGGGTTCTCCTACAGTCACTTGGTCGGGGCTATGGGGTGAGGCTGTCTATTAAGTTTACCCGGCGAGTATCCGCGTACGCTACATGATTGCAACGGAATTTTGATCACATCAAAATTCCGTGGCAACCGATCAAGTGAGACTAAACTGCTATGTTTATAACATTCATCCAGTCATCTCATAACTATTTGCGAATTCCAAGTATTGTATTACATTCCGGATAAATAGAAAATGCCAAACTTTTCGATCGAACAATCGAACACCCAAGTTTTCCCGATACAGCTCAACACATGAAATAAGTCTAACAACATTCAGTTCGTGCCTCAGTACCAACGGTCCAGCCGTAGAAGGGTCAAGCCAACGCCTCACATGTGGCACGCCGTACTGCCCCAAACCCGATGGTTCAAAGGGCAGTTCAAGACGGTCACATAATCGAGTTAAGGTTTGTTGTCTTCTAGAGGGTCCATCGCGTTACTTGCACTACTTAGAACGTCGTTAAACTACGGAAAAATCCAACAATTGGAAATTTCCCGGCAGGGAAAAATTGGGTATTTATATCCGGTCGAACTTTTTAACATATTCTAAAAATACCCGGAAACGCACACCGACAAAATTAGACAGTCCGATCGAATACACCGAGTTCCCAATACAACTCTGGAATAAATATTAAAAGCATCCAGAACACACAAGAAACACCAACAGAAACAACTGAAGAAAACTCACAGCCTGATCATCACAGACGGCCGCGGAACCGCCGCAAAACGGGGGTCAACGCCATGGTTCCGCGGTCATACTGTAGAATTAGGCTGTCGTTTTCTGCAGTTTTTCTTAGAATTTCCTGCACATTTCTCTGCATATTTTTAATTCTAAAAAAACCACAAATTCAGAAAAAGTCCAGAGAGCAATATTAGGGTTTGGGTTTTGATTCGATCGGAGTTCTAATTCCGTCTAGACTTCGCCTAAGGCTCTAGCTAGGCTCTGATACCACTGTAGGGTTCCTAGGCACTCTCAAGAGGTCTCACAAGGCATCAACCATGCCAATTTCAAAAATTACGGGTGCCGAGAAACCCTAGACTACGGATCGTTAACTAGATATATAGGCGAAAAAGAAACTAGTAAACTATTTTACTAAGAGAACGGATATACAACCTTTGTAGATCCGGTCCTCCACCTCCATAGCTCCGCAATGAAGTCTCCTCGCTGTCCAAACGGAAACCCGGGCTCTAGCGTCGGCTTCATCGGAGAAATGGGCGGGCAAGGTCGTCGGCTTCGTGCCGAAGATGATCTACGTCGAGGCATCACAAGATCAAGCTCCCACTTCAACAAGTCATGAAACTTGTGAAGAAAACACACTCTACTACTTGGCAAGAGGTTGAGGATGAAGAAATAGGAAGTGGGTTCACTTTAGAATTGGATTTCTCACTCATTTTCAAGAGTTGCCATTGATGGAGGCAAGCTTCTCTTCATGAAGATGAAGAAGAAGAAGATGAAGTAATATGATAAGTTTTTTTTCAAAAAGAAATTAAAATGAATACTTATCATAATTAAACCATGGTCAAGTGTAGAGAATAAACTAGGGTTTGGTCAATGGTTAGGGTTAAGCATGAAGATAAAAATGGTGACTTAGTCAAAGCTTCATGAAGCTTCAACATTCATCCAAATAAAGCCACCATTTTTCTTTTCATTTTGCCAAAAATAAATAAATAAATAAATGAATAAATAAGCAAATGAAACCCTAACCATTTACTTAACCAAGATTTAAACTTTACACAAACTCAAGTAAGCATGTATCATCAAACATGATACATACTAATGTACAAAAGTATATCACATATACAATGTGCACAAACCAAGTGAGAAAATCCATTTAAAGTGAACCAATACTAGTTAATGCAAAGTAATATATCAAATATATAATTATGCATTAAATCATTAAATCAACACTTGATTTAACGATCCGGTCATATCGCATATAACCGACTAATATCAATAGTAACAACTTATCGAATCAACACTTGATCCGATAACCCGGCTATATCGCATATAACCGATCAATGTTACAAATCGCGAGAATAAAATACAGTATCATATACTGGTATTATTCTCGGTCCCGCACATATCTCATATGCTCTCCTATTTCGTTTTGCTTGAGCCAGGAAACCTCTGTGTAGGACTCTAAATACTCGTCAATACGCCGGCAGCAGGTGATGATCATATCAAACACCCACAAGCCGCAAGCGGTCTGCTAAACGTAAGGGCCACCCGGGTATTGAGCGATCAGAAGATCGACGAGCAAGCCCACTCACACTCCTGTGAATCCAACCAGTAACACTTAGCGTACAGTCCGGTCTGTTCGTCTGATATGTCGCATATCTCGCCTAGGGGTGGTAAACATCAGACCCCAATAGCTCGATAAGTCATGCCGACGTGAAGTCCATGACATGTGTGAAACTACTGATAACACTTACCAGTAGGTCACTGCAACCCTGGCCAGGGATTTCCTGTTATGGCCAGTCGAGCATAGCGCAACATCAACCCCCAATACCGGGAGAGACGAATCCCCTCCTATCGCTCATTGCCTCCATGTGAATCGGGACTGTACCCAAAAACCACCTGTTTGCACGACTCAGTAGAGCCGTGGTAGGATGGAAATCAAAGCACAGTGGGAGACACACAAGACTCTATGACGATCTCGGGTCAACAGACTAAGCTGTACCAGTGTCACCAGAGAACTGCCATCTGACGTGAGGTATAATACCATCTGGGAGTTCTCGGCGAGTCCGTTCAGTGTACCCAGTCTCCACTGAGCACCCGTATACCATCTCTGATGTCAAACATCAATGGATATGGGATCATCCATCGCCCATCACATGGGTTGAGAAGATACACGCTAGTCTACTCTGGAATATCGATGCCCCGTCTCGATATTCCCACGACTAGGAACAATGAAGGATGTACTCATTGACTACCCAGGCCCCAATAGTATGATCTGCATCATAGTCCTGGAAGTCGAGTACTAATCCTAACGGCTTTATCAACATGTAATCAGAGAGACAGAAAGTATACACGTTAAGATAAAGAGCAACCAGATAGCGTACTATCATGTCGAGCAAGAAAGTCCTACCTATATATGTCCCAGCATCCACTACAATATACATCCAATGTACAGTAATGGCCTCTAGGGCATACATATAACTAACAATCAAAGGGATTAGTCCCTTGATAGTTGAACATTATATACATGTGATGGATGATGCCGGACCATCCCGAGAACCACAGAGACGGTTGAATCCCGTCATGAAGGAAGCGGTCATGAAAGAGATCGTCAAATGCTTAGATTATGGTATTATATACCCCATCTCCGATAGCCAGTGGGTGAGTCCTATACATGTCGTTCCTAAGAAATCCGGCATCACTGTTATAACCAATGAGGCAAATGAGTTGATTCAGACACGTGCCTAAACTGGGTGGCGTGTATGTATTGATTATAGAAAACTCAATGCTGCCTCGAGGAAAGACCACTTTCCTCTACCATTCATTGATCAAATGCTGGAACGCTTAGCGGGACGAGAGTATTATTGTTTTATGGACGGATACTCAGGCTATGATCAGGTCCCCATCGCCAAAAAGGATCAAGATAAAACCACTTTTACTTGTCCTTTTGCTACCTTTGCTTACAGTCGCATGCCCTTTGGGCTATGCAATGCTCCCGCTACCTTTCAGCGGTGTATGATGGGGATATTCTCTGATACGGTAGAGAATTTTCTAGAGATCTTTATGTACGATTTCTCGATTTTTGGAGACTCTTTTTCTGATTGCCTAGCGAATCTTGACGCTGTTCTTACTCGTTGCAAAGAGAAGAACTTGACTTTGAACTGGGAAAAATGCCACTTCATGGTCCAAGAAGGAATTGTACTTGGACATGTTATTTCACAGAAAGGCATTGAGGTTGACAGAGCTAAAATAGATGTCATTCAAAACCTCCCTCATCCCAAAAGCGTCAAAGATATTCGATCATTCCTTGGCCATGCGGGCTTTTATAGGAGATTCATTAAAGACTTTAGTAAAATTGCTAGACCTTTAACTTTTCTCCTGGCCAAGGATACGACCTTCCATTTTGACTCGGACTGCGAGACAGCTTTTGACTCACTTAAACACTCACTCACTTCAGCCCCCGTTTTATCGTCTCCAAACTGGGACTACCCCTTTGAGCAGATGTGTGACGCATCTGATTTTGCAGTAGGTGCAGTCTTAGGACAGCACATCGAAAAGATGCCGCACGTAATCTACAATGCAAGTAAGACCCTGAACGATGCACAAATTAACTATACAACCACCGAGAAAGAACTTTTAGCGATTGTATTTGCATTAGAAAAATTCAGGCCTTACTTAATTGGCTCACCTATAGTTGTGTATACTGACCATTCCGCTTTAAAACATCTTTTGGCGAAGAAATATGCAAAAGGTCGACTAATACGTTGGATCCTTCTGTTACAAGAATTCGATCTTGTTTTCAAAGATAAGAAAGGATGTGAAAACGTAGTAGCTGCCCATCTTTCACGCATCATTTCTTCCCCTGTGACCCTGCCGATCAATGACTCATTCCCTGACGAACAACTCTTGAGCATATCCAATGAACCATGGTTCAGGGATATTGTGAACTATCATGCCACGGGACTTATACCGAGCGATTGGTCAAAACAGGACAAATACCGTTTTCTTTCCCAAGTAAAACATTTTTACTGGGACGAGCCCTATTTGTTTAAATATTGTCCTGATCAGATCATTCGCCGGTGTGTCCCGAATGAAGAGTTCAAGAGTGTTATTTCTTTTTGTCATGATCAGGCCTGTGGGGGTCACTTTGGTCCCAAAAAGACAGCGGAGAAGGTTTTGCAATGTGGATTTTATTGGCCGACCTTATTCAAGGACGCATTTGAGTATTGCAAAACCTGTACACAATGTCAGTATACGGGTAGAATATCCCAGAGGAATGAAATGCCTCAGCAACCCATCTTGGTTGTTGAAATATTCGATATTTGGGGCATTGATTTTATGGGTCCCTTTCCTAACTCCTTTGGGAATTTGTACATACTGCTGGCGGTTGATTATGTCTCAAAGTGGGTAGAAGCCATTCCATGTCGTACTAATGACAAGAAAGTTGTCATTAAGTTTTTGAAAGAGAATATCTTTTCGCGATTTGGACACCCACGCGCTATCATTAGCGATAATGGGACACATTTCTGCAACAGGTCTTTTGGGACTCTGATGCGAAAATACTCAATCAACCACCGACTTTCTACACCCTATCATCCCCAAACAAGCGGGCAGGCTGAAATCTCAAACACACAAATCAAACTTATCCTGGAGAAAACTGTTGCTAAAAATAGAAAAGACTGGTCGACCAAATTGACGGATGCTCTTTGGGCATTCAGAACTGCATTTAAAACCGACCTAGGAATGTCTCCATATAGAATAGTGTTAGGAAAAGCATGTCATTTACCCGTTGAGATAGAGCATAAAGCATTGTGGGCTATTAAAGAAATAAATTTTGATCTAAACCTTGCTTGCAACTTTCGGAAGCTGCAAATAAATGAGCTAAGCGAACTCCGCGATGAAGCTTATGATAACGCTGTAATTGTAAAGAATAGGACTAAGGTTTTTCATGATAAAAACATTTTGAGAAAAACATTTTCACCTGGTCAACAAGTCCTTCTTTATGATTCACGATTACACCTTCACGTGGGTAAGCTCCGATCTCGATGGAAGGGACCGTTTGTTGTGCGGTCTGTATACCCGCACGGGGCAGTAGAAGTAGAAAATGTTAAAAATGGCACCGTTTTCAAAGTAAACGGACACAGATTAAAGCCGTATTTTTCCACTGACCCCACGGAGGAGCTCTTGTTCTTACAAGAGCCAGTTTATTTTGATTAAAAATTCATCCGTCTCACCTTCATATCCTGTATATCACTGCATCATCTTTTGAATGAAAGTGAGTGAAAAGAGTAAGTTTGGGGGAAGTTCTTCACTTATATATTTTGCACCCACTAATAATTCCCCCCCCGGCTTACAGTTTTTGTAGGTATAGCGATTAGCAACAGTGAGGACACTGTTGAAAACAAGTTTGGGGGAGGTTTGTGCTTATTTTTGCATCATTTGCATATCATCTGCATAAGCACAAAACATTTCTTTTAAAAAAAATATCTATAATTGAAAATTTTCAAAATCTAAAAAAATTTAAAAATTTTCAAGTATAAAAATAATTTTAATATTTACACTTTTTTTGTACATAAATAAGATAATGAAAGTTTAGATAGTGAACATTTACATCCATGAGATTGGAAAAATTTAAGAAAACTAAGAAAATTAGAAGTTTTCTTATACGAACTAGTAATAAGTAGTTATGAGCCGTTGTCCCTAGGGTTAGTAAGATGAAGGACGCCAGTAATCTGAGAATAAAAATAAGTCTGAAAAATAGTTTCTATTCTGGAAGCCAAACATTTTGAACGTTGCTACCCTGCTATTCGCACTTACACACGTCTTAAAGCCTGGGATAGTAGAGGATACCTTGAAATGCTCTTGTCTTAAAACCGATGTATGAAGGAATAAAAAGAAAAAAAAATGAATAAAATATAAAGTGGTGAGAAAAATGGACACTGGTTTTGTTATCGCCGAGGGCAATAAAAAAAATATATAGCGAGGATGCCTTTTCACCTAGTGCCCTAAGGCCAACTGGTCTAGGAGTCACTGCTATGCCTGAGGTGGTGCAAGACGAGGAAAATACACCAAATAAGCAAGCACATGAGTAATCGGTCGGTTAGTACCTCAAGAAGTAAACGGTCGCATGAAAGTGTGTGAGCAAATTCAGCTAAATATTCATTAATTAAAAAGTACTGAGGCTGATAGGCAAGAGTATGATAGCTTGAATTGAATTCTCCGGGTGTAGGGATGTCCTTTACACACACGCAGGGTGATATGATCGATGTTTGGAAGAAAGATAGGAATGAAGAATAAGACGATGTTTTATTGAGGGAGGATGTGATTTCTGACATCTTTTCATGACCATTAAGATAGGGCTCATGACAACCGAAAAGCTAGCTTAGTTGGAAACCCTAATTTTCAAAGTCTTTCTTTTACAATTATTTTCTTTAAATGTAATATTCATGATCTTTCTTTTATTATTGGATTTTGTGGGTGCAATCCGCTGAAAACCCTCAGGAGACAACACTCCTCCTACTAGGGATACCTAGAGGTTTAAAGGCTTGTTGCACGTGCTCAGTGCAATCGTGTTGCCTACGAAAGTGTGCTAGATAGTTTTTTCTCTTTCTTTATTTTCTCCTTCTCTTTTTAGTAAAACAGTTCGCTCGAGACGATCGAAATTAAGTTTGGGGGAATTTGATTAGTCGAAAATATTGTATTTTTAACACGGCAATTTCCCTATCACTTGCATTCATATAGAAGTGTTCGGCATTCACATTTCACATATTAGAAAAATAGTCGTCAAATATCAAATTACATGTGTTAGACTCTAAAACCGGCACTATAAAGGAAATTGACCGCATTTCATGGCATCACATCATCCCTATATTGCGCAACACTTGTTTTGAGATCTGTGCAGGAAAATCCAGAAGAAAGGCCAAAATTTACATGGTACCGATCAAACATTCCGCCAACTCAATGATTTCAATTCTGGTATCAATCAAAAGGGACAAATACAAATCAACACATCAGATAAAGCTACAAATATCATCCCAAGACCACACCAGAAATATGCAGCCCCAAGGAGCCTATGTGGCCGCGGAACCGCGGCCTAAGCCGCCTTGTGCCGCGGTTCCGCGGTGGTCTTGCCCCTTCATCACCTCAATTTTGGTGTACAATGTCAATCTCAGCTCCCACACTTCAGAAAGACATGTCAACTTCCAGAAGACTCCAGAGACTTCTGCCAGATCAGCAAGCTTTGGAATCAACACTAAACTAGCCTATCATTCTAGAAACTTCTCCCTAAACCCTAGCTTAAACCCTAAGCTAGCTCCTAACAAACTCCTTCTAGAAGCCTCAACAAACTTTTAGAGGGAATTGTAATTTCAAACCTAGACCTAGGGTTTGGGAGATCTATAAATAAGACGCTAGGCTCACTTGTAAAAAAAGAAGACAAATCTTGGAAAAATCCTTGACTAGTTCATTTTAGTAGCCAATCTAAATCCATTCACTCTCTTTCTTCATCTTCTTCTTCCACAAGTCTAGTGAGAGGACTTGTGTGAAACCCTAACCCTAATTCCAATCAAAAGCGAAGATCCCGAGTACCCATCAAGCAAGAAACCTTGCAACCTTTTATGAGCCGAGCCGATCTTCAACAGAGCAAGTGGTCCAAGCCGATCCGCGACTCACGAAGCCGAGCGACGCTAAATCGACAATTTAGTTCTTCCTCTTGTAGTTCTTGAGCGACTGTAATCAAATTGTTGATATAAATAAAAGGTGATATTCTTTTATCTTGTTTTTTTTAAATTCTTGCATTATGATATCTTTTCAATTCTTGAATTCTTTCTTTGTGATGATGTTTGAGTAATACTCCGCTCGTCGAGGAGTCGAGACGATCAATAGAATGATGATGTAATATATCTTAAATCGATTCTTGAGTCCTACGAGTTTTGTAAACCCTAGCAAGTTCAAGAATCGACGACCCAATTCGTTGCGATGCTTTCTTGATTGATGTCGCTCGAGATTGGGGAGTTACGATCGTTTCTTGAAATGCTAGAGGCTAGAATGTGAATGATATCTACGAAAGAACAAGGGTTAAACGATGAAACCCTAGTTTCATCAAGAAAGCCCTAACTCTCGTCAATCATCATCGATCTAGTATCAATTCTTCGAAGGATAAGAATATGAAATCTTGAGATTACATCACGTCTATAGATCCGATCGATTCCTACGAGCCTCATTTAGATTCTTGACATTTGGTTGGAAATATTATCGAAACCCGATTCTTGATTGTTTATCATTTCTTGATTCTTGATTAAACTAGTGACACCTGAATCAATCGATAAATTCTTGAATCATGTTTTCTTTTCCTTTCGATTAACTTTTCAATTCAAACAAATTAAATACAGAAACGAATCGCACAATCCCCGCGGACGATCCGCACTCGCTTACGATCTACAACCGACACCGTAATTGATTGCGGTCAAATATAATTCTTTGATTGTGAATTTTATTCAATATTACCGACACATTGAAACTTATTCGCTTTATTCGATTTACACAAACAAGAAATTCTTTACAATCAAATGGCACTGTTATCAGGGATCATTTGAGTTGTTTTACTTACACAGTCTGTGAATTTTAACGATCAATCAAATGGTGCCGTTGCCGGGGACTATTTGATTTGATACACACAATCGGAAATTTATAACAATCAAAATGGCGCCGTTGCTGGGGACTATTTGATTTGATACACACAATCGGAAATTTATAACAATCAAAATGGCGCCGTTGCCGGGGACTATTTGATTTGATACACACAATCGGAAATTTATAACAATCAACTATCATTGCACCATTGCTACCCACCACGACGATCCAACCAACATCACAGCAAAACACAGAATATCAACGTGAATGTCACGTTCGCAAACCCGTCTAAAAGACATATAGCAATCAGACGAGTTTACCGATCAAGTGACATTCACGGTCGTAGAATATAATGTATGTACTGTCAAACGCACGCTTAAAATATTGATCGACCAAATTTCCCAAATTGGCCCCAATAGCAAAAAACAACACTGCACATAAAACTGGGCCAAAACAGAATATCACAAAAATCACAATTTCACATCAGGGGGCTACAAGAAAAATGTTGAAGCCCGTCGCCACTAAATGGCCGCGGATCCGCCGCCAATAGGAGGTAAGTGCGCCGGTTCCGCGGCGATTTGGAGGCTTCAGGAGCTCAAATTTTTCCTGTACCCTTACAGTTGCTTGCACGGATTTTTAAGATGCCTGAAATAATTTTTGACCACTTTTGAAAATCGACAGCAACTGTGAAAATGGAATCGTGATTTCGGAAATTTCCGTCGATCGATCTTTCAAGCACGTTTAAACAAGCTAGTAAGGGGTTTAAAGGATGGCTCTGATACCATGTTGGGTCACGGCAGCGTCCCGGCCGTCGAAACACGGCCAAAATGCGGAACAAAATTTTCTGAAATCAACGCTACCACTACCCGAATCCCGGATCGACCTTAAACCCTAAACTAGCGATCTAATTTAAGAGTTAGAATTGTTATACCGAGTTGATCCGTGTCCTTCGGTCTTCATTCCAAACTCCTAGTGCTTCCTTAATGTGGTTTGGTTGCCGGTCTTTCTTCATCTCCGATGATCCACCTGAAGGAAATGGTGCAAGCTCCAGCCTCGACGAACGAGGGAACCGACGCTCTAAAATTGCTAACGATGGAGAGTCGAGGTGTAGTAGTGTATCACTATATTTTCTCTCGTACACTTTTGCTCAACTTAGCAACCATAGAATATGAATGAGGTGATGATCAAGGGCATGAGCTAAGGAAATTGGCTAAGTATTTTTAGTGTGAAAAATGAGAGAGTGAGGAAGAGCTAGTGTAATCTCACACACCAAAAGAAAATGAATCCCCACCCCCCATTAGTGGCCGGCCCCCCTTTTCCTCTCTCTCTCCTTCACAAAAAAATATCATTTCCAATTACCATTAAACAAATGCAACCATACCTTGAATCCATGCTTTGACCCATGCCTTGACTCATGTCACCTTTTCCACCTCATTTAAAAGAAAATGATTTTCTAAAAATCAATAATGAGGTGGCATCTTCTAGAAGCTATTCCGTATAAAATACGAAATACTTCCCGGTACATGTACCGAAATACATACACGCGTATTCGTACAAAAATACGAATAGCCGAGAGAGAAAACGAATAGTGAACAATAATACTAGAATACATATATATAAATACATATGTAAATTATTAAATCAAAACCTGATTTAATAATCTGGCTTAATCCTAAGCCGCTAGTACCGTCCGATTAAAGTCTGCGCAGCATGTGCACATATTTAACCGGACACCTGTATGTAACAATATACCTCATGTACACCATATCGCTTGAACCGTGAAAACTCTCTGTGTGGGACTCTAAAGACTCGTCAATACGCTGGCAGTGGGTTTAACCACAAGCACGTCAGCGGCACTAGCTGTACGTAACGGCTACCCAGGTATTGAGCGAAAGGGAGGCCGACGAGCAAACTCATCCTGAACCCTGCTGAGCCTGACGGTGACAATATCCGTACAGTCCGGTCTGTTCGTCTAAGAGTATCGCATATCGAGTTTAGGGGGTGGATAAAGTCAGACCCCTAACAACGCGATATTTAGTGTCGGCATGATACCCATCACCTCCTGAGAAACTATCGATCCTGGATCGGTAATCCTCGTCTACCATGGCCATGGATTTGTAGTGATGGCCACCCGTACATCAACCCCCAATACCAGGAGAGACGAATCCTCGACGATCTGATCACTGCCTCCATGTGGCTCGGGACTGTACCCAACTAAATCCTGTTTGCACGATTCCTTGGAGTCGTGGTAGGGTAGTAATCAAAGCACAGTGGGAACTCACACGAGACAAATAACGATCTCAGGTCGACAGACTAACCTGTACACATGTCACCAGGGAACTGCTATCTGACAATAGGTATAATACCAACTAGCAGGTTTCCGGCGAGTCCGTCCAGTGTACTCATAACCCAATGAGCACCTGTATACTATCTTAGGTGAACAAACTAACACCAATGGCTTGTGAGACCTGGTCACCGCCCCTCGTCGGGGTCTCGATCAGTATACACTAGTCTACACTGGAGTATCGATGCCTGGTCTCGATACTCTTACGACTAGGGACATTTAAGGATGTGCTTATAGACCACAGCTCCCACATATATGATCGCCATCATAATGCTGGCAGTCAAGCAAGAATCCTATGGGCTCTATCAACATGATGATAAAGACAAACCGGATAATATACTATCATCTTGAGTAAGACTGTTTTATCGGTATAGGTCCTCACTCAATCATCATAATCACAAGTCCGCGAGTATGATAATTGCCTTGAGGGCACTATAGCCAACAATTTTGTGATAAAGGAAATTATTTTTTAAAAGAAAAGAAAAGAAAAGAAAAGTGGCATTTTGCATTAATGAGCATTTATTACATTTTTTGCTAGAAATTTCCACACACTTCACAAAAACACCCCCCATTTCATCCATGGCCGAGCCCTTCCCCAAGTCCGCCCTTTCATTTTCTTTGCACATTGCTATGCTTGGGGCTGGTATGCATGACTTGCGCCAGATGATGGGGTCTTTAGTGTAAGTGCACGGCAGCGCCCGGTCGTCATCCCGAGGCCAAAATGCGGAAACGAAACTTTTACAAAACTTATAAACCGGCGTTACCGCGCACTATAAAACCGGGATCGGGCCATTTACCTAATGCTAGCAAACATGAGAGTGGGTAGAAATCTATATCGAGCGATCTGTGTCCTTCAGTCTTCGGCCTCCATCCCGATCTCCTCGCGGAATCTCCGGTCTTCATCTTCTCCTCGGAAAGGGCACCACATCGCCGGGTTCTTTTACGGGCTACCACCTCTGGACCGAGGCAACTCGTGCACGAAGTTGGCGAGCCGACGTGTCCAAGAAATGCTGTAGGCTAGTGTAGAGTAGTTTGTCTCAAAGAGGTAACCATTTTAGATTTGGAGGAAAAATCTATGGAGATGAGCTTTGGAATTTTGAGTGAATCAAAATGAGAGTGAATATTTTCCCACACCAAATGAAAGTGCCCTCACCCTCTCTCTGTTGTGTGGCCGTCCTAATCAATGTGGAGGAGGGAAAAAATACCAAGGGGGGAGCACAAAAGGAGTGAGTGGGTGATGATTAGGAATTATGATTACCCCATAGTCTCATATCAACTCCCATCACCAAAAGGCAAGCAATGATGCACAAACTAATCATCATAAACTAGAACCATCATTAGAACCATCATGAGTCACAAAAAGCCTTCTCCATTAAATTAATTACACATTTGCAAATAATCCCCCTCCTATCAATTATCAGCCAAAGAAAGATAGAAAGGAAAATGGCCGAAACGGAATGCAAACTGGCAACTTCAAAAAACTGATCCCGTAATAAATTACTGGAAAACCCCACGACTGTATATACATACCCGCATTTGTATTCCGACCGAATACAAATGCAATGAGACAAAATCTACACTGTACAATACAAGGATCCGGCTTAAACCAAAGCCCGCTAGTATTATCCGTCTGATCATGATCCGTGCAATACCGCACGTATATGATCGAACCCTGCTATATCTCCATACGGCCTCTACAGCGTTTCGTCCGAAACTTGAGAAACTGTCTGTGGGAGAATCTAAAGACTCATCAACAATTTGGCTGTGGATTTAACTACTAGCATGTCAGAGGTATTAGCCATACGTAACGGGCTACCAGGTATTGACCAAAAGGGACGTCGATGAGCGAACTCATCCTGACACCCTACTGAGCCTGTCAGTGACAATATCCGTAAAGTCCGGTCCGTTCGTCAATGAGCATCGCATGGCGGGCCTAGGGGGTTGGTAAAAGTCAGATCCCCAAAAGCGGTATAAGTCATGTCGGAGTGTAGCTCAGAACACCCTGAGATACTACTGGAATACCTACCAGTAAATCTCATGCCTTAGCCAAGGACTTCGTGTAATGGCTCTCCTAGACACAGTGCGACCTCACCCCCAATACCGGGAGAGACAAACCCCTGCAGATCCACTCACTGCCTCCATGTGGCTCGGGACGGCACCCAACTAAAACCTGTTTGCACGACTCCTTTGAGCCATGGTAGGGTAGTAATCAAAGTACAGTGGGAACTCACATGAGACAAATGACGATCTCAGGTCGATGAACTAACCTGTACACATGTCACCTGGGAACTGCTATCTGACGTCATGTATAAGACCAACTAGCATGTTCCCGGCGAGTCCTGTCCGGTGTACTCATAACCCAATGAGCACCTGTATACATCTTAGGTGAACCAACTGACACCAGTGGCTTGTGAGACCGGCCACCACCCCTCGTCGGGGTCTCGACTGTATACACTAGTCTACTCTGGAGTATCGATGCCTTGTCTCGAAAACTCCCACGACTAGGGACCTTTTAAGGATGTGCTTATAGACCCCAGCTCCCACGTATATGATTGCCATCATACTGCTGGCAGTCAAGCAAGAATCCTAGGGGCTCTATCAACGTGCAATAGTGATCAGTAATGTCACCTAAAGAAGTACACGATGATAAAGATAAACCAGATAGCATACTATCATCTTGAGTGAGACTGTCCTACCGGTATAGGTCCTCCCTCAATCATTACAATCACGTGCCTGTGATCCAATAATTGGCTCTGAGGGCACTGTATCCAACAATCTCCCACTTGCACTCAAAGCAAATTATTGCGATGTCGCATACTCACAGCCCGTGTGATACCGAACACCCAACTCCTCTACTAATCAGTTTCACAAAACTCGTTTGCGAAACTATTGCGTTCGAGGAATAGCTTCAGTGAGTGGATCCGCTCTGATGTTTCTTTCTATGTCTCTCTTAATCTCAACTTCGCGGAGAAACCCATCTCCCGAAATGAGCAATACCTGTCTTAGAATATGTTTGGATGTCTGATGGGATCTAGTTCATAAATGAACTCCAAATCCAAACTTCTTAGACTGTATCGTCGACTGAACTTAATCAGTATTCTGCGCCATGCCTCCCTCAGTATCCGCTTGGACTACCTGTCCAAACTACTGCCCGTCGTCAGAGGGAAAACTATAACTCTGACAGTCACTCTGTCATTCAGGTCACCTTGGAAGCCTGGAATGATAACTGCCTCCCGAATGAGGCTGTCGTTATTATATCCCTAGAACATCCACTTATGTTCTAAAACTACTTCCGAATGTCTCTCCAGGATAAGATTAATATCAACTTATTGCATCCAGTGCAAAAACAACATCTCATGATCAACTCAATTGCCTAAGCAAGTGATCTGCCAATCATGCACATCCCTCTCCCCTTTAGTCTGTAAGACACCTTTAGAGAGGGTGACTCCATCACCTGCAGGTACACTACCGTGCCAGGAGTCGTCCATTCTAAATACCTATAGAATGCTGTCTTAGTACCCTGATTGGGACACCTCCTAAATCTAGATCTAAAACCATAGATCCAGCAACCAGAATGTCAAATATTATATCTATACCCTATGTGGAGAAACCATCGTGTGACAACCAAAGTATAACCGATCGTAGTATAGGAACTTCACTTCCTACTCTGTGTATGTCATCCAAATATCAGGACATCACACCCTACTACCTTCTTAACAGATCCATCCCCTATTCTGATGAAGTCAAACCTATGACTGTCACATCAGAAGTAGATGATCTATCTCCGCTATATCTGCCTTAGTCCATAAATAGACATAAGCTATATGTCCACTATGCTTCCGCTGCTCCCACTGACTACGACAACCCACTGGCAGATTCATATACGTGCACTTCTAAAGCTAATTTAAAACGATGCTATACTTATCCTCCAGCCGGGTCTCACAGTCTGGAAAAACAACATCGGCAAGTCTGGGTAAACAAGAACCTCCCTGTCACTGTCTTTGAGCATATCGAAGTACCTCTCGAGTGCCTGAGGTTACCCACCTTATTTGCGGAGTGGCCAATGGAATGTCAAACTAGATTGAATATTTAGGATCTTATCAAATTTTCAGTAATCGTTTGCGGTTCTGGAATCACTTCCAGTTCTACCATACTCCCAGTACTGTTTTTTGAAAAAATCCATTTTTATTAAAACTGTGGCGAGTCTAGAACAATATCACTATTGATCTTCCAGATGGTAGAAAGTCAACCCTCGTCATAGCCCGGGTCAACCCACAAATTTCCATTACAGAAACGTGCCTTGGGTTATCCAGAGTCTGGTTTTAAGCATAAGCTGGACAACTCCCTGTACCTTAACAATGTCAAGATATGAACTGTTCTATATCCAATACAGAAACAGAGGCACTGATTTAATTGAACCAGATTCAAATCATGCAGCTGTCTCCAGTGCATGTCAACTAAATGGAGAGAGGTCGATCAGCATTACTCAACTTAGGAGTGCTTCCAATTATGAGTAACCTGAAAGAGAAGCAAGTTCTCTTAATCATTACTATTAACTGAATACCATAAACAAGTATCTCTGTCTTCGATTACCTTGAAGAATCCCGATACTTGCAACACCCGGTTCTCTACTTTATTCATATACCTCTAACTTCTCAAAACTTGGACCTTGCATTTCTACGAAACACATGTCTAAGAACTAGAGAAGTCACAAGTAAACAGAATACATCACGAGTACCAACCCCTCTGTCCTAATGGACACTGAACAATATACAAAAATCTGTTTAAGTCCCCTGAGTTTAATAACTCATTCCCTTTGTGTCGTAGGTTGAAAACTGTACTTATGGTTAAAAAGAATTACACCGCTGTTTAATACTCCTTACCTAACCATCCACTGATATAGGTAAATATCATAGACATAATTTCAAAAAGTTATATCTCACTCTATAAAAATAGACGTACAAATATATCAATTTGAAATTGGTGCACAACAACGGATATTCGAAACCAAACATTTGTCGTCCGACAATAACCCAGGTGACTTCCTCAAATATCACCAATTACAATGAATTCCGATATAGTAAGGATGATCACCTAATTCCCAATAACTTACTCCCACTCATTATCTGTAAAACCATACAGATGTGAGAATCAAACCTGGTAAATACATACCCAGGAGTAAGGGCTAATTGGGAAATCAGTTTTCTTTTAACAGTACACAGGGAAACTGAAACTTTGAAATGTTTCGTAGGGGTATCCGGGTATTCCTACTAATGCCTCTTCCATTATCAGGTTCACAACTGTAACCGTATATTTCTTTGCTGTCTCTCCAAATCCCTTTATATATCTTTTAGTCATTACCTTCTGCACACCCCTTTAGGCCAAATGGTTTTCTTCCTTCCATACCATTCGGAACCAGCCTATGGTTTGGAAGAAGACTGTCCAATAAGCATAATGGGTGTACTGTCCTAATCCTAGGAGCACTCGAAACCCGAGAGAAGGTAAAGATAAATAACAACTGAATAAACCTTATTCCTATTTCTCCTGAACCAGAATCCATCCCCGAACTGGAACAAGCTCCTTTCGAGTTCGTATATAACCATACGATGGAATATCCAATAAACTGTGGATCTTCGTAGGGATACGGAGTGTTCTAGAGAAATACAAAGGTGATGTAAGATTGGCGAAGAAATATTTGGTTTGGTCGTGAATAGTAGTCGCAATTTACTTTTCCCTCTTACTAATCCATTTATTTGTCTTTACTTATTACCTTCTGCACACCACACTTAGGCTAATCGGCTTTCTTCATTCCCTACCGTTCGACACCAGCCTAAGGTTTGGAAGAAGACTATCCAATAAGCGTAACATATGTACTATCCTCTAATCCAAGGAGCACTCGTAACCTGAGAAAAGGTAAAAGGAAAAGACAACTGAATAGTCGTATTCATTTTCTCCAGAACCAGAAACCATCCTCGAATCTGGAACAAGTTCCTTCGAGTTCGTATATAACCATACGATGGTTTTATCCAATGGAAGTGGACGTTCGTAGTAATACGGGATGTCCTGGAGAAAAGGGTAAAAGTAGGAGTGGCAATGAGGTATGCAACTTTGACATCCAAAAGCCAGTGTTTTAAGAAGGTTCGGTCAACTTGGTCACTGAGTCATAGTCAAGGGTCGGGCCATAGTCGCTGCCAAAGAGAGAGAGAAAAGAAACACTCAGCATGCACTCTAACCTAGATCAGAATGGTTATCACTTTATCTAATCAGGAAACCTCCTACTGTACCGTCAAATTCTTCTCCAAACCTGAAAGAAGAATTAGTCGGGATCACTCGAGGAGTAAACCAACTCATCAGTGGGAATCGTGATCCAACTATCATCGCATGATAATGTGACAGAATCCACTCACGTTATCACACTCCAGAAGGTATGCGCATATCTGGAAAGTTTCAGTTTCTTTAGAAACTCCCGATGTGATTTTTACCCCATGCTCTTATGACCTTGACGAAGGTCAACAAATCATAAGTCATATGTCAAGTTCTTCCCGTCATTGTCCAGGTTAATTTGAACTCACCCGTACAAGCCCTTGACGAAGGTCAACAAGGCTATATGACTATCCCAAACCAACGCATCTATCTATGCAGCAGAAAGGTAACAAGCAGCTACCATTCATTATGCCTTGACGAAGGTCAACAAACATAGCATGAATACTACGTGCTACCCTTCTGAAATGACGGAGGGCTACGAATGGTTTTTGGCAAAAAACCTTTAACGTAATGAACTTGATATCGTTGAAGGAACCAGATAGCTTTTTATAAAAATATAGTGGCGAAAACCTTTGCTAAAGAGGTCACTCCCGGTGAAGGGATCTCGGCTCTTTCTTCGTAGAATGAGGTGCAGGATATTCCAACCGAATACCACGATGCAAAGCAAAAGTAATCGACTATAGTGAAGTTATTGACCTGACGCAAACTTCTGTCCAAGGGGTCACTCCCGGTGAAGGGATTTCGGCCCTTGCCTCATCGACTGAGGTGCTGGATATTCATAATCGAATACCACTGTGCAGAACAAAAGAGAAGCCCTTGCAATAACAGCTTTTTGAAAAATTGTTTCAACAACATCAGAATAGGTTTGTTTAGCTTGTATTGATCCGAATCAACGCAGTCCCATCAATTGATCACACCAATAAAGAACGAAAATAATGATGTATGTATATGCCATCCGCATTCGCCACTGGGTCCCGTCATCACCCGTTTGGTTACTTAACTAACGACAGAGCGGGGACTGGACTAGCACGGATGCAAAACATATACAACATCTACTAGTATATATATCAATATATAATATTCGTTCAAGGCATGATAAAATGCAACATCACAGAAATGTAATAAGCATCACAGAACAATATAGATATCTGGGATCCCCGGGTTTCATAGAGCCGCTACTGAAACCCGACGTTCCCCTGGTCGTATGGATAGCCTGTGCAATGAAATCCTAGACCCCTACGGGTGCGGCAAGTTACCCGCCAAAACCTGAAGCGAGGCAGCCCCCTTCAGCAACGTGAATGGACCACCCAGCACTTCACGGAATCCGGTAACTTGGGCACCCCTCCTTGAGTCAACCGATACCCCCTACGAGTGCGGCGAATAGCCCGCCAATTCTAGTGTGAAGCCCCCTCCGTCTCAATGCCATGAGATGCGGGCCCGTTGCCCTCTAGAACCCGGCTATCCGTGCACCCCACCGTGGGGCAATCCTAGTACAGAAAGTAAAATATACATACAACGGGTACATCGACCTCAGCCCGGTCGTGTCCCAAAAGAATAATATACAAACAGGCAGTAACGGCAGTCCACATGTCGGACGCTTGCCCTGCAATATCAATTGTACATATACAACTAAACTGTACTACCATTGCATCCAGGCTATCCACCACGACAAATCCGCAACATCACAGCACAACACAGAACATCAACGTGAATGTCACCTTCGCAAATCCGTCTAAAAGGGCTATAGCAGTTAGACAGGATTTACAGATCAAATGACATTCACGGTCGCAGATATAATGTAAATACTGTGAACTAACATGTTTAAAATTATCGATCGACTAAATTTCCCGAAGTGGGTCCCAAGCACTACTGTAGCACTCAAAATAAATCTAGGCCCAAAAAGAATATACCAGAAACCCTATTTCCATGTCAGAAACCCACTGTAGAAATTTGGTGCAGTTTGGCCACAGTACGGCGGCGGTTCCGCTGCCAAAATGTGGTTTTGGCCGCTGATTCTCCGCGCCACAGTAATTTCAGCCGACCAAATTTTCACAGAATTCTTATAAAACCCTGCATGTATTTTTGCAATGTACCAAATAATTTTTTGAGCACAGCAAAAATTCGACAGAAACCTGGACATGAAAATGGGGTTTTTGGAAAATCCGTTCGATCGAATTTGTAAACACGATGGAGCAAGCTAGACTAGGTTAATGGCGTGGCTCTGATACCAGTGTAAGTGCACGGCAGCGCCCGGCCGTCATTCCGATGCGAAAATACGGAAACGAAACTTTTACAAAACTTGTAAACCGGCGTTACCGCGCACTATAAAACCCGTATCGGGCCATTAACCTAATGCTAGCAAACATGAGAATGGGTAGAAAGCTATACCGAGCGATCCGTGTCCTTCGGTCTTCGGCCTCCATCCCGATCTCCTCGCGGAATCTCCGGTCTTCATCTTCTCGTCGGAAAGGGCACCACATCGCCGGGTTCTTTTATGGGCTCCCAACTCTGGACCGATGCAACTCGGGCACGAAGTTGGCGAGCCGACGTGTCCAAGAAATGCTGTAGGCTAGTGTAGAGTGGTTTGTCTCAAAGAGGTAACCATTTTAGATGTGGAGGAAAAATCTATGGAGATGAGCTTTAGAATTTTGAGTGAATCAAAATGAGAGTGAATATTTTCCCACACCAGATGAAATTGGCCTCACCCTCTCTCTGTTGTGTGGCCGGCCTAATCAATATGGAGGAGGGAAAAAATACCAAAGGGGTGAGCACAAGAGGAGAGTGAGTGGTGATGATTAGGAATTTTGATTACCCCATAGTCTCATATCAACTCCCATCACCAAAAGGTAAGCAATGATGCACAAACTAATCATCATAAACTAGAACCATCATGAGAACCATCATGAGTCACCAAAAGTCTTCTCTATTAAATTAATTGCACATTTGCAAATCACCCCCCTCACATCAATTTTCAGCCAAAGAAAGATAGAAAGGAAAATGGCCGAAACGGAATGCAAACTGGCAATTTCAAAAAACTGATCCCGTAATAAATTACAGGAAAACCCCGCGACTGTATATACATACCCGCATTTGTATTCCGACCGAATACAAATGCAATGAGACAAAATCTACACTGTACAATACTAGGATCCGGCTTAAACCAAAGCCCGCTAGTATTATTCGTCCGATCATGATCAGTGCAATACCGCACGTATATGATCGAACCCAGCCATATCTCCATACGGCCTCTGCAGCGTTTGGCCCGAAACTTGAGAAACTGTCTGTGGGGGACTCTAAAGACTCGTCAACACTTTGGCTGTGGATTTAACCACTAGCACGTCAGAGATATTGGCCATACGTAACGAGCTACCAGGTATTGACCAAAAGGGACGTCGATGAGCGAACTCATCCTGACACCCTACTAAGCCTGTCAGTGACAATATCCGTACAGTCCGGTCCGTTCGTTTATGAGCATCGCATGGCGGGCCTAGGGGGTTGGTAAAAGTCAGACCCCCAAAAGCGGTACAAGTCGTGTCGGAGTGTAGCCCAGAACACCCTGAGATACTACTAGAATACCTACAAGTAAATCTCCTGCCTTGGCCAAGGACTTCATGTAATGGCTCTCCTAGACACAGCGCGAACTCACCTCCAATACCGAGAGAGACGAACCCCTGCAGATCCGCTCACTACCTCTATGTGGCTCGGGACTGTACCCAACTAAAACCTGTTTGCACGACTCCTTTGAGCCGTGGTAGGGTAGTAATCAAAGTACAGTGAGAACTCACATGAGACAAATGATGATCTCAGGTCGATGAACTAACATGTACACATGTCACCAGGGAACTGCTATCTGACGTCAGGTATAAGACCAACTAGCATGTTCCCGGCGAGTCTTATCCGGTGTACTCATAACCCAATGAGCACCTGTATACATCTTAGGTGAACCAACAGACACCAGTGGCTTGTGAGACCGGCCACCGCCCCTCGTCGGGGTCTCGACTGTATACACTAGTTTACTCTGGAGTATCGATGCCCTGTCTCGAAAACTCCCACGACTAGGGATTTTTTAAGGATGTGGTTATAGACCTCAGCTCCGGCATATATGATCGCCATCATACTGCTGGCAGTCAAGCAAGAATCCTAGGGGCTCTATCAACGTGCAATAGTGATCAGTAATGTCACCTAAAGCAGTACACGATGATAAAGATAAACCTGATAGCATACTATCATCTTGAGTGAGACTGTCCTCCCGGTATAGGTCCTCCCTCAATCATTGCAATCACGTGCCTGTGATCCAATAATTGACTCTGAGGGCACTATATCCAGCATTTAGTTGAGGCCATTCGAGCGCAGGGGCAGGAAGTTGTTCCACCCGTTGCGGGTACCACGATGGTATATACTGTTCCGGCAGTCGCAGCTACAGCTTCGGAGGTTATCACCGTGTCATTGTCAGAGTTCATGAGGCTGAGGCCTTCGGTTTTCACTGGCACAGATGCAGCCGAGGATCCGCAGTCGTTTATCGACCAGATGGCCAGGATTTGTCGTTCGTTCCGATGCTCCAACGCGAGATGGGTGGAGTTTGTGAGCTTTCGTCTGGAGGGTCTGGCCCAGAAATGGTGTGAGTCCTTGGAGAGGGGCAGAGCCACAGGTCTTGCTCCTATGACCTGGGCTGAGTTCGTGACGGTGTTTCTTACGCGTTTTCTTCCGCCGAGCATCAGGGATGCTCGAGCGCGCAGATTCGATTCGTTACGCCAGACTCCGGGGATGACGGTAGCTGAGTATGTTGTGCCGTTTACCGAGCCATCTGTGTATGCTCCGTATTTGGTAGCTACGGAGGAGATGCGGGTCAAGAGGTTTGTTCGAGGCCTGCTTACCCATTTGTTCCTCGCTATCAGCATCCAGCATTGCGACACCTATGCAGCAGCGGTAGACGTAGCCCTATTGGTAGAGGAGCATCTTTCTGAGTCGTCAGTTGCTCCGGAACCAAAGAGGGTTCATTCTAGTGATTCAGCGGGGAGGCGGGCATTTAGACGTCGTGACAGTTCCCGTTCAGATACTAGGGGTAGTGGAGGTTCGGGACGAGGTCGGCTTTTTAGCTCTTATCCTCAGGAGAGTCAGCCGTTTGCTTCTAGATGTTACCGGTGCGGGAATCGGGGTCATCGGGCTCGATATTGTGCTGAGCCATGTGTGAGTGAGGCAGCTGTACCGCAGGTTACCTTACCATCTTCTCTACCTCAGAGGGCGTTGCCCCTTATGCCTATTGTTGCACCGAGTCAGACTCATGTGTAGAGAGGTCGGGGTCGCGGTGTTTTTGTACCGAGAGGGCGGGGTGGCAGAGGCGGAGGTCATCCAGTCGCTGGTAGAGGGCAGGCTCGGGTGTTTGCCTTGACTCATGAGGACGCGCAGGCGTCCAATGCAGTGGTTTCAGGTATCCTTTCCGTATGTTCTTTTGATGCACATGTTCTTTTTGATCCGGGATTTACGCATTCGTACGTTTCTATGCACTTCGTGCCGAGGTTAGGCCGAGAGTCGTGTTTGCTAGATCAGCCGCTTGTCGTGACTACTCCTATTGGAGAGTCGTTTGTTGCACGACACGTGTTCCGGTCGTGTGCTGTCTGTATAGGAGATAGAGATTTGTCCATCGACTTGATCCTTCTTGAGATGTTGGACTTCGACGTTCTCCTAGGTATGGACTGGTTAGCTACTTTCTACGCGTCCGTGGACTGCCGAGAGAAGACGGTTAGGTTTTGTTTTCCCGGCGAGTCAGTGTTTGCGGTGCAGGGGGACCGTGGTGCCGTCCCTCACAGTTTGATTTCTGCACTTTGCGTTAGTCGGCTTTTGAAGAGAGGATGTCGGGGATTCTTGGCTTTCATTCATTATACTGGAGCCATAGTGGATTCGTTGGACTGGGTTCCTACCGTGCGAGAGTTTCCCTACTTTTTTCCAGATGGGTTACCTGGTTTGCCGCCAGAGCGCGATATTGAGTTTTGCATTGATCTGATTCCCAGCGCGGGGCCAATTTCTATACCGCCTTATCGGATGGCTCCGGCGGAGCTTAGAGAGCTTAAAGATCAATTGCAAGAGTTGATTGATAGGGGACTTATGCGTCCGAGCATTTCGCCGTGGGGAGCTCCTGTTCTGTTCGTCAAGAAGAAGGACGGCAGTTTGAGGTTGTGTATGGATTATCGTCAATTGAACCGAGTTATGGTGCGGAATAGGTATCCTTTACCTCGCATTGACGATTTATTTGATCAGCTCCAGGGTGTGAAACATTTTTCTAAGATTGATTTGCGTTCGGGTTATCATCAGTTGCGTGTTCGGAATGATGACATTCCGAAGACTGCTTTTCGTACGCACTATGGGCATTATGAGTTTTTGGTGATGTCGTTCGGACTCATCAATGCGCCAGTAGCATTCATGGATCTGATGAACTGGATTTTCAGGCCGTTCCTCAACCAGTTCATTATTGTGTTTATTGATGACATTCTGGTCTACTCTGGGAGTCGTGAGGAGCATGAGAGGCACTTGAGGATTGCTTTGCAGACATCGAGAGAGCATTAGCTGTATGCTAAATTCTCAAAGTGCGGGTTTTGTCTTGATAGAGTGGATTTCCTGGGTCATGTTTGTGACTGGAGATGGTATTCTTAAGGAATCGAGGAAGATCGAGGCTGTGCAGCTTTGGCCCATACTTGTATCTATGACTGAGGTCCGCAGCTTTTGGGCTTAGCTGGTTATTATCGCCGTTTCGTGCAGGATATTTTGAGTATTGCTGTACCGCTGACTGGACTGACCCGGAAGGGGGTTCCTTTTCTTTGGACTGATGCGTACAAGCAGAGTTTTCAGCAGTTGAAGACTCGGTTGACGACGACACCAGTTCTATCTTTGCCTTCTGGATCCGGCGGCTATGTTGTTTACTGTGATGCTTCTCGAGTGGAGCTCGGTTGTGCACTTATGTAGCATGATAGAGTGATTGCTTATGCTTCTAGGCAGCTAAAGAAGCATGTGCAGAATTACCCCACTTACGATCTTAAGATGGCCGCGATGGTCTTTGCATTGAAGATTTAGAGACACTACTTGTACGGGGAGTCGTGTCAGATCTTCACGGATCATAAGAGCTTGAAGTACATCTTCCAGCAACGGGATCTGAATCCGAGACAGCGCCGTTGGATGGAGCTTGTGAAGGATTATGATTGTGAGATCCTTTATCACCCGGGCAAGGCGAACGTGGCAGCTGATGCTTTGAGTCGTAATCCCGGGGGTAGCTTGTCCCAGTTGAGCGCAGTTCAGCGACTGTCTTCTGCAGATTAGCAGATCTTGTGCGATGATAGAGTACAGTTTGAGTTCACTTCCACTGGGGGACAGCTTGCTCATGTCCGCGCCCTTCCACTACTTTTTTATCGCATTCGTGAGGCGCAGTCCAGTGATGCCCGTTTGTCTAAGATTCTTGAGCTTGTTCGGCAGGGTACAGTTTCGGAGTTCATGATTGTTGACCAGGGTGTGCTACGATGCGGGACTCGCTTGTTTGTAACAAATGCTGATGGGTTAAGACGTGAGATCCTAGAGCAGAAACATCAGTCGTCCTTTAGAGTTCATCCAGGTTCCACAAAGATGTACTGTGACTTGAGAGATTTTTACTGGTGGGAAGGGATGAAGCGCGATATTTCGGACTTTGTTTCGAGGTGCCTGACTTGTTAGCAAGTCAAGGCTGAGCATCAGCGACCGGCTGGAGAGTTGCAGCCTTTACCCGTACCTGAGTGGAAATGGGAGCATATTTCCACGGACTTTGTTGTGGGTCTACCCAGGACCAGTGGGGGGTATGACTCTATTTGGGTGATTGTTGACCGGTTGACGAAAGCGGCTCAATTCCTTACAGTGAAGACCACTTTCGGTTATGCTGAGTATGCTCAGTTGTACATAGATGAGATTGTGCGTTTGCACGGTGTTCCCACATGCATCGTATCCGACAGAGGCACCCAGTTTACTAGCCGTCTTTGGCAGAAGCTTCAGGAAGCTTTGGGTACCCGGTTGAGTTTTAGCACCGCTTTTCATCCACAGACCGTCGGTCAGTCGGAGCGGACTATACAGACTCTGGAGGATATGCTTCGGGCGTGTATGCTTGATTTTGGTGGCAGTTGGAATCGTCACTTGCCGTTGATTGAGTTCTCCTACAACAACAGCTTTCAGGAGACTATTCAGATGGCACCTTTTGAGGATTTGTACGGTAGGAAGTGTCGATCGCCAGTCTGTTGGACCGAACTCAGTGAGAGTAGGGTTTTGGGACCCCAGCTAGTTCAGGAGACTATGGAGAAGGTCCAGTTGATTCAGAACAGGATGAGAGCAGCCCAGTGCAGACAGAAGTCTTATGCCGACCGTCGTCGTCGCAGACTTGAGTTCGCAGTGGGGGATCATGTATTCCTAATGATTTCTCCGATGAAGGGCGTTATGTGATTTGGGAAGAGGGGGAAGCTCAGTCCCAGATTTGTAGATCTTTTCAAGATCCTTGAGCGAGTGGGTTCTGTTGCTTATCGTTTGGCGCTCCCGCCCAGTTTTCCGGATGTTCACCCCGTGTTCCAAATGTCGATGCTTCGTAGATACCTTCATGACCCTTCTCATATGATTCAGCATGACACCGTTCAGCTTGAGCGTGATCTTTCATTCACCGAGCAGCCGGTAGTTATATTGGATCGGCAGGTGAAGAAACTTCGGTCAAATGTCTTGCAATCTGTGAAGGTTCTTTGGTGTAGCCCGACTAGTGAGGAGATCACTTAGGAGGCCCAGAGCGAGACGCGGAAGAAATTCCCTCATCTCTTCGAAGGTACGCGTAGTTAAATTATTAATTCAGGGACCGAATTTCTTTAAGGAGGGAAGATTGTTATGTTTTAGAAATCGTTATGCAAATTTTTCCGTTTTAGGGTAAAATAGTCGGTTTTTTCCATTTAAACCCGATTGTGATCAAACTTCTGTATAGACTTGACGGCACCTAGTTTAGCTAGAATGAAACTAGTGCGCGGGCTTTGGGGGTCAATTGGAAGTTTTAGATCACAAAGAATTTTTCCTTAATTAAATATTATTTTAAGTTGTTAATTATGCACTTAATTAGTGGTAATTACATTTTTCGTTTGGGTTAATTACTTCTAATGAGAATCTATGCTAAACTAATCACTAGAATTAGTCTTAATCCATTCTTGCCAAATATCTAGATATTTTGTGATAAAGGAAATTATTTTTTAAAATAAAAGAAAAGAAAAGAAAAGGTGGCATTTTGCATTAATGAGCATTTATTACATTTTTTGCTAGAAATTTCCACACACTTCACAACCCCCCCATTTCATCCATGGCCGAGTCCTTCCCCAAGTCTGCCCTTTCATTTTCTTTGCCCGATTTCATCTCCTCCAAGCTCAATAAATCATCAAAAATCCTTAAATAATCCTACAAAACTCATAAACAAATAATAACCTATCATTCTTCTTCACAAAACTTGCTTAGATCTTCATGAAAAACATGATTTTTGGAGGCTTAGGTGATGGATCTAGTTGACCTTTTGTGTTCTTGAAGAGGTATAATTTCAAACCCTAATCCTTAATTGTTATGTTTAAATCATTAAGTTAGCTATTTAGTTGTTTAATATAGGTTAATTAGCATGATTTGTGGTTTCATGATAATTTTAGTAAAGATCAAGTTAGGGTTTAACTTGATGAAAGGGTTTGTTAATTGTTGATTAGGAAAACTTAACCTAGTAGGGATATGATAATTGTTGTTAATTCCTAAATTGTCTAATTGAGTTTTTAGCATATTAGGTTTTACTAAAACCTAATTGGGTGAGATTAAAATTATGGAAGTGGTTTGGATAACTTAGTTAAGCTGTTTTGCGATGTTTGTAATCGCTAGATTTGTGTTAGTTTTAACTTATGCTAAATTTTCGAAAAGTTGCTTACTATGTTTCGGTGAATTTTGGACATGGGTTCGATTGGTCGTTGCGAGGTTATATATATTATCTTCCTCGTATTTTATTGTGTTGGGTTTGCACGATCGGTACGATCGGAGTCTAGACTTGGTGGTTGCGTAGTTTAGCGACCTTAACTAGGGTTTTTGCCAATATCGTGCGCGTTTTGGGCACTAGGTGCGCAGTGTAATTTTCTGGGCGTTATCCTTGCGTTTCGTTATCTTTGTGTCGGCATAGGATATTTAGCTTATGTGATGTGTTTGTGAAATTTTAGGGTCGCAAGTGGAGACTTCGGACGCTGCGAATAAAGGGAAGCAGGTGGTCGGATTTTCGTAGCTCGAGATCATCGGTGAGTAGATTTAACATCTACGGGGAAATCTCCTGTATGGCGTTATGCGTCAGGGCTGGATATGATTTGATAGATGCATGTTATTTGCTTATGAGTTGTTTGCATATGAACTTCATTGCATATAGTTACTTGTTGTGCCTAAACCTGTACCTATTGTACACTGCACTATTATTGATAGTCCATGTTGCACGAGCACCTATTGTATGCTACACACACACTGTCAGTAATTGCCATGATACGCACAACACAGATATTCGTATGATATACCTTGCTATTGGTTAGCGACATAAAAGCATTTATTTTTGTGCGATGGCGCATATGACATATAGTATGCCTTGCTATGACTTTTAGTTATATGTATGCCCTAGAGGCCATTACTGTACATGCGATGTATATTGTTGTGGATGCTTGGACATATATAGGAAGGACTTCCTTGCTCGACATGATAGTTTTCTATCTGGTTGCACTTTATCTTAACATGTAAACAAATACTGTTTTGTGATCACATGTTGATAAAGCCCTTAGGATGAGTACTTGACTACCAGGACTATAATGTAGATCATTTTAGTGGGGACTGGGTAGTTGATAAGTACATCCTTCAAATGTTCCTAGTCGTGGGAGTATCGAGACAGGGCATCGGTACTCCAGAGTAGACTAGCGTATGCGCTTCTTGACCCATATGATGGGTGATGGATGATCCCATATCCATTGGTGTTTGACATCAAAGAAGGTATACGGGTGCTCAGTGGAGACTGGGTACACTGGACGGACTCGCCGAGAACTCCTATATGGTATTATACCTATTTTCGGATAGCAATTCTCTTGTGATACTGGTATAGGTTAGTCTGTAGACCCGAGATCGTCATAGAGCCTTGTGTGATTCCCACTGTGCTTTGATTTCCACCATACCACGGTCAAGAGATTGTGCAAAACGGTGGCTTTTGGGTACAGTCCCGAATCACATTCGAGGCAATAAGCGATAGGAGGGGTTTCGTCTCTCCCGGTATTGGGGGTTGATGTTGCGCTGTGCTCGATTGGCCATAACAGGAAATCCCTGGCCAGGGTTGCTGAAATTTACTGGTAAGTGTTATCAGTAGTTTTTCGAACCGTTATGGACCTTGCATCGGCATGACTTATCAAGCTATTGGGGTCTGAAGTTATACCACCCCCAGGCTGTGATATGCGACATATCAGACGAAGAGACCGGACTGTACGGTAGTGTTACCGATTGGATTCGCAGGAGTTATAGCAGGCTTGCTTGCTGATCTTCTGATCGCTCAATACCCGGGTGGTCATTACGTTTAGTAGACTGCTTACGGCTTGTTGGTGTTCGATATGATCATCACCTACTGCCGGCGTATTGACGAGTCTTTAGAGTCCTACACAGAGGTTTCCTGGTTTATGCGAAACGGAGTAGGAGCACATATGTAATATGTGCAGGACCGAGATTAATGCGAGTATATGATACCGTATTCTATTCTCGCGATATGAGATATCGGTCGGTTATATGTGATATAGCCGGGTTATCGGATCAAGTGTTGATTCGATAAGATGATTCATTTGATATTAGTCGGTTATATGATCTATAGCCGGATTATTAAATCAAGAGTGGATTTACTGATTTAATGTATAATTATATATTTGATATATTAAATTACATTAACTAATATTAGCTCACTTAAAGTTTTCATTTCTCACTTTATGATACATTGATATATATGTGATATATGTCATATGTATTGTTTTCTTTTTGCACAAAAATATATATATGATATATATTGTTGTGTCATGCTAGGTTACACATGCAACATGTATGTATGAGACTCACACCATACTAGGGTTATGTTAGGGTTTTATTTGTTTTAAGCAATTAAAATATTTGGATAATGAGTCATGGTTCAAAGCTTGTAGAAGCCTGTGGATAACTTTGACTTAGTCCACTTGTTTGTCTTGCTTAAGATATTTCCAACCCAACCCTTAACCATAGGCAATGGTTAAGTCACTACATTGGTTAGACATGCATTTATCATGAACCGTGGTTGCATTTCTAACCTCATGATTTCATTCATTCTCACCTTCATCTTCTTCATCAAAAGAGAAAAGCTTGCTAGTTTTTCTTAAGTGATGGAAACATGTGAGAAAAAATAATCTAAAGTGAGCCCACTTCCTACTTCATCATACTATACTATTAGCCATTTAGTTTAGAGTGTTTTCTTTACTAATCTACACAATTAGTGCAGAGATAGCATGAGCTAGTGTCTCCTTGACGTAGATCATCTTCGGCCTCGAAGACTTCGAAGCAAGCTTGTTCGATTCTTCATCGGAGCCTTTCTAGAGTCCGGAAGATTGCGATCGCAGCGAAGGGACATATACACGGAGCTATTGAAGTGAAGGACCGGTCTACAAAGGTTGTATTTCTTGTTCACTTAGATGTAAAGAGTTTACATATCCTGTATAACCCTAAGTTTCTAGTTCGATTACATGGCGGGTTGGTTTAGCACCCCAAAAATTTTAAAGTAGCATGATTGATGCTTGCTAAAACCTTGCTAAGGTGATAAGCTAACCCTACAGTGGTATCAGAGCCAAGCTAGAGGATTAGGCGTCGTGTAGGCGAAGTTTAAAGTCCGATCGAACTCTGAAACCCCGAAAAATCCCACTTTCTGGAAATTTTTTCAAAAGTTGAAATTTTTCATATTAAAAATACTCAAAAAATCATGCAGGTAATTCTAAGGATTACTGTGAAGTACGAAGCCATAACTCACTCACGAGACCGCGGAACCGTGGCCAAACCATACGTTTGGCGGCGATTCCGCCGCCAACTTTGAGAGTTAGGGGCTAATACTTAAGGGGTTTATTCCTGGGTACTTTTTCATGCTTCTGGGAATTTTTAATTCTACTCAAGTGTTGAGCTTTCTGGGAAATATTGGGAACTCGTTGATTCGATCGGAAAGTTTAACTCCGTTTAAGTTTTTCTGGGTACTTTAGAACGTGTTAAAAGGTTCGAACGGATATCAATAACTCACTTTTTCTCCTGTCGGAAAACTTTCAAGTGTTGGATTTTTCCTAAGTTTAAAACTTTCAGAAAATCATGCAAGTGAATCTGTGGACCCTTTAGAAGAACGTAACCTTAACTCGATTATGTGACCGTCAAAACCGCCACTGAACCATATGGTTTGTGGTAGTTTAGCGTTACCACATGTGCAGCGTTGGTTTGACCCCTCTACGACTGGTTCATAGCGGCTGTGACATGTTCTAGAACTTTTTGAACTCCGCTCAAGTGTTGAGCTATTTGGGAAATCTTGGGTGTTTGTTTATTCGATTGAAAAGTTTAACATTGTCTATTTATCTGGAATGTGATACAATATGTGGAATTCATATAGTTAGGCATGAAATGCGAAGTATGCGATATTTCGGATTTAAGATGTCTAAAGTGATTGTGGATTCCAAATGTTGTAGTTTTTCACTTTCTTTTCTGCGACCGTAAGTGTAATATATGGTGTATCACTGGCTTCGGTGCTATATGTCAACGACAACTGGGATACACATATTTACTTACGTTGATGACATGTGATGTTATGTGTTGCTGTGATATGTTATATTGGATCGTCGTGTTTTGAATAGCCGGGGGTTTTATGTGAGATGAGAGTTTTTCATTTTCATTCATGTAAAATCTTGTATGTAATATTCTTTTATTGGGGCACTTCCGGGTTGAGATGATGTCACCATTGTATATTATTTACTTTTCCGCATTAGGATAGACCCAAGGCGGGGAGCACAAGTAACCGGGTTCTAGGGTACAGTAGGAGACCATCTCGAGGAGTCGAGACCGGGTCTCCTAACTTTATAATTGGCAGGGTTGCTTGCCGCTCTCGTAGGGGTCTAGGGATGTGGGTTTGGCTATTCATCACGACCGTGGAATCCGTGTTTTATACTGGCTTAAATTAAAACACGGAATTCCTAGTATATCCAATATTTCATATGTGATTCTTCTGCTGCTGATATCTGTGATGTGATCATATTATATATCTGAGACGAATGCCTATATTTTATATATAAGATATAATAAATATTGCGGCTTTCGTTTCTTATGTGATGCTTGTGAAGCATAATAAAAATGGGACTTAATTGATGGGATTAATGAAATAAAAGAAACCTAAAGATGTTGTAGAAACTTGTCTCGAAAAACTGGTAGCTCTAGTTCTTGCTTTGCATAGCGGTATTCCTTGCAGAATATCCAACACCTTATTCGATAAGGAAAGAGCCGAGATCCCTTCACCGGGAGTGACCTCTTTAGCGAAACTAGCAGATGCTACAAACACTATTTGTCTTTTGATTGCTTTTATAGTTTTTGCTTTGCATAGTGGTATTTGTGCAATATCCTGCACCTTATTCCATGAGGAAAGAGCCGAGATCCCTTCACCGGGAGTGACCCCTTTAGCGAAACTAGTAAAAGCCTAAAAAACACTCATTTTCAAAATCGCTCGATTCTACGACGATATCAAGTTCATCACGCAAAAGGTTTTCTTAAAAACCTATCGTACCCCTCCGACATTTCAGATAAGTACTACTTAGTATTCGTGCTACGTTTGTTGGCCTTTATCAAGGCGTAGTGTGCAGTAGCTGACTAGTGCTTATCTGGTTAAGTATATGATGTGATTGGATTAGGATAGTCATGTGACCTTGTTGGCCTTTGTCAAGGGTCGTACGAGTGGGTTTAATTCAATCAGGAAACGATGGGTTGAACTTGACTAGCATCCTATGGTTTATTGGCCTTTGTCAAGGTCATATGAGGCTTGGGGCAAAACATTATCGGGAATTTCAAGTGTTGAAATTTGTAATGAGATTGCATACCTTCTATGAGATATTTGGATCTCGATACCCACTGCGAGTAAGAGTTACTCCTGGGAGATTTTTACACATTATAAATTAGCCGATCAAGTAGGTGTCTAGAAAGGTGTTAACGGGGTTACGCCCCTGGGAAAACGAGGTTTATTTTAATTAGGTCCATGCGAAAGTACGGGGAACCTCCCTCAAAATACCGACACTGGCCTGGCCGAAAGATTGGCGAACTTGTAGGGTGTAATTAATCCCAGCTAGTCTTACTTTTTAGGGTTTGAATGAAGATTTGATTAAAACGGTGGGAACCATCCTGAATAGATAAAAGAATAACCAAATCTAATCTTGCAAGAGCGCACGCAGAGCGTTTTCTTATCTCACTCTCCTGGTAGCGACCATGTCATGCCTTAATCAAGATAATAATATGGATGCATTGACCGAACCTCTTTATTATACTGAGCTAGAGAACGTTGGCTCCGCTCAATCTTATAACTGTTATAAGTCTGAGCAAAAAATCGGGGAATATCCGGATTCCCATGCTACCCAATTCGAAAAAAGTACATGTTGATGCATATTCTTTAGGTGTCCTTTGTTAGTTATATGTATGCCCTAGAGGCCATTACTGTACATGAGATGTGTATTGTAGTGGAAGCTGGGTCATATATAGGTAGGACTTTCTTGCTCGACATGATAGTACGCTATCTGGTTGCTCTTTATCTTAACATGTATACTTACTGTCTCTCTTTTACATGTTGATAAATCCCTTAGGATGTGTACTCGACTTGCAGGATTATGATGCAGATCATACTAGTAGGGCTGGGTAGTCCATGAGTACTTCCTTCAATGTTCCTAGTCGTGGGAATATCGAGACGGGGTATCGATATTCCAGAGTAGACTAGCGTATATCTTCTCGACCCATGTGATGGGCGATGGATGATCCCATATACATTGGTGTTTGACATCAAAGATGGTATGCGTGTGCTCAGTGAAGACTGGGTACACTAAACGGACTCGCCGAGAACTCCCAGATGGTATTATACCTCACGTTAGATGGCAGTTCTCTGGTGACACTGGTACAGCTTAGTCTGTTGACCCGAGATAGTCATAGAATCTTGTGTGTCTCCCACATTGCTTTGATTTCCACCCTACCACGGCTCTATTGAGTCGTGCAAACAGGTGGTTTTTGGGTACAGTCCCGATTCATATGGAGGCATTGAGCGATAGGAGGGGATTCGTCTCTCCCGGTATTGGGGGTTGATGTTGTGCTATGCTCGACTGGCCATAACTGGAAATCCCTGGCCAGGGTTGCACTGATTTACTAGTAAGTGTTATCAGCAGTTTCATGCTTGTTATTGACCTTACACCGGCATGACTTATCAAGCTACTGGGGTCTGACGTTTACCACCCCTAGGCGAGATATGCGACATATCAGACGAACAGACCGGACTGTGCGGAAAGTGTTACTGATTGGATTCACAGGAGAATGTATATGCTTGCTTGTTGATCTTCTGATCACTCAATACCCTGGTGGCCGTTACGTTTAGCAGACCGCTTGCGGCTTGTGGGTGTTTGATATGATCATCACCTACTGCCGGCATATTGACGAGTCTTTAGAGTCCTACACAGGGGTTTCCTGGCTCAAGCGAAATGGAGTAGGAGCGCATATGTGATATGTGCGGGACCGAGATTGATATGATATGAGATACCGTATTCTTTTCTCGCGATTTGTGACATTGATCGGTTGTATGCGATATAGCCGGGTTATCGGATCAAGTGTTGATTCGATAAGTTGTTACTTTTGATATTAGTCAGTTATAGCCGGATTATTAAATCAAGAGTTGATTTAATAATTTAATGTATAATTATATATTTGATATATTACATTACATAACTAGTATTAGCTCACTTAAGATTTATTTTCTCACTAGTTTGTGCATAAATGTATATGTGATATATATTTGTGTACATAAGTTTGTGTCATACTTGATGATACACACAAGATGGGTGTATGAGACTTGTACCAAGATTAGGTTTAAGATTAGGGTTATTTTTTTATCTTAAGATTTAACAAAAGAGTTGAACATAGTCAAAGTTATCAAGCTTGAAGAAGCTTGGAGAAACTTTGACAAAGTCCACTCTTTTGTCATTTCTCTTGATATTCATTAACCTAACCCTTAACCTAATACCTTGGTCAATTCTCTACATGAGTTAAGCATGATAGCTTAACTCACCCATGGTTACATTCTTGAGAGATTAATTCATATGATGATATTATTCTTTCTTCTTCTTCTTCTTCATCAAGCTCCATGAAAATCTTGCTAGCTCTAATGGTGCCATGCGAAAAAGTGTGAGAAAATCAATTCTAAAGTGAGCCCACTTCCTACTTCTTCATCGTCTACTACTTGCCATATAGTATAGGGTGTTCTCTTCACAAAGTTCATGACCAAGTGAAGGAATAGCTTGAGTTTGAGTCTCTTCGACGTAGATCAACTTCGGCCTCGAAGTCAACGACCTAGCCCGCTCATTTCTCCGAAGAAACCATCGCTAGAGTTTGGGATCCCGATGATCGCAGTGAAGGGACGTCAACACGGAGCTTTAGAAGTGAAGGACCGGATCTACAAAGGTTGTAATCCGTTTCACTTGTAGTTAAAATGTTTCACTTGCTAGTTTCGCATAATCTCTAGTATACGATCTTGGTTAGGGTTGTTCGGCATGGCTATTTTTTTTGAATCGGGCATGGTTGATGCCTTGTAGAACCTTGTTAGAGTGCCTAGGAACCCTACAGTGGTATCAGACCCAAGCTAGAGCTTTAGGCGAAGTCTAGACGAAGTTTAAAGTCCGATCGAACCCGGAAAACCCGATATACCCTAGTTTCTGGAAATTTTTTCAAAATATGATTGTTTGTGAATTAAAAATACTCAAAAAATTCAGCAGGGTTTTCTAGGAGTTACTGTGCAGCACGTGCTCCTAACTCGATCAATGCGCCGCGGAACCGCGGCCGTAGCCTGGTTTGCGCGGCGGTTCCGCGGCCAAAAAGGTGAATCATGGCACGTGATTTGCACAGTAATGTCCGTCTGTAATTCCTGATTCTTCTGGATATTTTTATATTTACTAAAGTGTTGAGTTTTCTGGGGTGTATTGGGGACTCATTGATTCGATCGGATAATTTAACTTCGTTTAAGTTTTTCCGGGAAATTTTAGAAAGTGTTAAAAAGTTCGACCGGATATTAATAACTCATTTTTTTCCCTGCCGTAAAATTTCTATGTGTTGGATTTTTCCGTAGTTTAAGAACGTTATAAGTCGTGCAAGTAACGTGATGGAGCCTCTAGAAGACAACAAACCTTAACTCGATTATGTGACCGTCTTGAACTGCCTTTTGAACCTTAGGGTTTGGGGTTGTACGGCGTGCCACATGTGAGGCGTTGGCTTGACCCTTCTACGGCAGGACCATTGGTACTTTGGCATGAAATGGATGTTTTTAAACTTATTTCAAGTGTTGAGCTATTTGGGAAAACTTTGGTGTTTGATTATTCGATCGGAAAGTTTAACATTGTCTATTTATCTGGAATGTGATACAATATTTGGAATCCACAAGTAGTTATGAGATAACTAATTTGAATGTTATAAAAATAGCAGTTTAGTCCCATTTGATCGGTTGCCATGGAATTTTGATGTGATGAAAAGTCCATCGCAATCACGTAGCGTACGCGGATACTCGCCGGGTAAATTTAATAGACAGCCACGCCCCATAGCCCCGACCAAGTGACTGTAGGAAAACCCCGTCGCCAAAAGCATCCGTTCGGGTGCTCGCGGCAGCGGTGTTCCGCCTTAGTGCACTTCGTCGACGGCAACCGGGGGTGCGGCTGTCTACTAAAGTTTGCGATGAGCATTCGATCAGGATGTCGGGAATCTTGTTGAATTGCCCGACTTGATATTGAAAAGAGTTTTCGATAATGAGACTAAAATACGGGGTTTATAATTGTTAGGCATGCGATGTCTAAGGAATTCATTTGGTTAGGCATGCGATGTCTATGGAGGTTGCGGATTCCAACTATTGTAGTTTTACACTTTCTTTTCTGCGACCGTATGTGTAATATGTGATATCGCCGGTTTCGTTGCTATATGTCAACGACAATTGGGATGGGCATATTTACTTACGTTGATGACATGTGATGTTATGTGTTACTGGATATGTTATATTGGATCGTCGTGTTTGAATAGCCGGGTTTTTTTATGTGAGATGAGTGTTTTTCTTTTTCATTCATGTAAAATTCATTGTATGTAATATTCTTTTATTGCGGCACTTCCGGGCTGAGGATGATGTCACCATTGTATATTATTTACTTTTCTGCATTAGGATAGACCCAAGGAGGGGAGCACAAGTAACCGGGTTCTAGGGTCCAATGGGAGACCACCTCGAGGAGTCGAGTCCGGGTCTCCTAACTCTAGAATTTGTAGGGTTGCTTGCCGCTCTCGTAGGGGTCTACGGGTGTAGGATTGGCTATTCATCAAGACCGTGGAATCCGTGTTTTATAGGGGCTCAAAATAAAATACAGACGTCCTAGTATATCCAATATTTCATATGTTGTTTTCTGCTGCGTTATCTGTGATGTGATCATGTGATATGTTCAGATAGATATTGTATATAGTATATGTGATATATTATATAGACGTTGCTTATATTTTATACCCGCGCTAGCCCTGCCCCATTCTGCCGTTAGTTACCTAACCTAACGGTGCAGACGGGACATCGAGGCGAATGCGGATGGCATAAGTGTACGTTGTATTTATCTGTGATATTTAGGTGGACTTAAATGATGGGACATTCATTAATGAGATTAATGAAAGAAAATAAACCTAAAAGATGTTGTGGAATCGAATTTCAAAAAACAGGTAGCTCTAGTTGTTGCTTTGCATAGCGGTGTTCCTTGTAGAACATCCAGCACCTCATTCGAAAACTAAAGAGCCGAGATCTCTTCACCGGGTGTGACCTCTTTAGCAATAACTAGCAGATGCTACAACCTTCGGTTTTTCTTTTGACTGCTTTTCTAGTTCTTGCTTTGCATAGTGGTATTGTGAATATCCTGCACCTCATTCGACGAGGAAAGAGCCGAGATCCCTTCACCGGGAGTGACCTCTTTAGCGAAACTAGCAAAAGCCTCAAAAACACTCCATCTAAAAACCATTTGATTCTGCAGCGAGATCAAGTTCAAAGCATTAAAGGTTTTATTAAAAACCATCCACAACCCTCCGTCATTTTAGGAAATAGAGTACTTAGTATTCGTGCTGCGTTTGTCGACCATAGCCGAGGCGTAGCGTACGGTAGCTAAGTGATGTCTTCCTACACAGCATATGATGCGATTAGTTAGGACAGTCATGTGACTTTGTTGACCATAGCCAAGGATCTTGTTGGTGGGTCTAATTAATCACGAAATGACGGGTAGAACTTGACTAGTGCTTATTATTTGTTGACCATAGCCAAGGTCATAGGTGCTAGGGGTAAAAACCTTTAGCGGGAGTTTCAAGTGTTGAAATTTGCAATGAGATTGCATACCTTCTATAGGATAGTTGGATCCCGATACCCACTGCGAGTAATTGTTACTCCTGGGAGAGCGTTGCACTTTACAATTAGCCGATCAAGTAGGTGTCTAGAAAGGTGTCAACGGGGTTACGCCCCTGGGAAAATGAGGTTTATTTTAATTAGGTTCGTGCGAAAGCACGGGGAACCTCCCTCAAAGTACCGGCACTGGCCTGGCTGAAAGATTGGCGAACTTGTAGAGTGTAATTAATCCCGGCTAGTCTTTCCTTTTAAGGGTTTGAGAGAAGATTTGATAAAACCAGTGGGAGCCATCCTGATTAGATAAAATATATAACCAATCTAATCTTGCAAGAGCGCACGCAGAGTGTTTTCTTCTCTCTCTCTCTAGGTAGCGACCATGTCACGCCTTAATCAAGATAATAATATGGATGTATTGACCGAACCCGCTTGTTATACTGAGCTGGGGAACGTTGGTCCCGCTCCAACTTATAATTGTTATAAGACAGAGCAGGAAATTGGGGAATACCAGATTTCCCGTGCCGCCCAAACGAAGAAAGTGCATGCTGTTGCATCATCTTCGGGTGTGTTCATTAGATAGAACTGTTTCTCAGTATCCTTTATGTCCTGGGTATGAGATACCAGATCAGGATCCCGCATATGTAATCTGTTACATAGGCTACAGATATGTAGAGAACTGAGAACGAGTGATAAATTTCATCAGATAGAAATGGTGCAAGTGTTGCAGCAAAGTCTGTTGATAGTTATCACCCTGTATTACTAGAATACATTGATTCTGAACGAATGTTATTAGATACCGAACCTGATATACAACATCATATCAGTCTCTTTTTATTAAAGAAGGATATAATTTTTTATTGTTGGATAATGTTTTGAACATTTCCTATATCAAAAGTTGATCGGTTCAGGCACGTTATCTAAAAGCATATACATTCTAAATCAAACCACAGTTCCTTACGTACAGAACACACACAAGAGGAAGAGTTCAGAAATGAATGAATTCTTCTTGAGGCATTGTAGACTAAGTCATATCAATATGACCCGACTAGCTGAAGTTACATTTAGATGCATATTTAAATTAGTTTGAATTTACATCTTATGAAACTTGCCGGTCATGTCACAGAGATAAGATGACCACAGCTCCGTTTATTGGAAACAGAGAAAGAGTTAGTGAACTCTTGGGACTGATACATAGTGATGTATGAAAGGTCCCCTGTCTGCAGATGTCAGGACTGGTTCCTTATACTTCCTTACATTCAATGTGAATCTCTCAAGATTTGGACACATGTTCCTGTTGAAACAAATGTCTGAAACTTTTGAGAAATTCAAAGAATGTAAGATAGAAGTAGAGAACCAAAAACGGGTATAAGTATTATGTACTTTGATGTGATCAGGGAGGAGAATACTTGAGCACGGGATTCCTGAACTATTATAAAGGAGAATGAGATTCTCTCTCTCAGCATTACTCCTCCGTATACACCACAGCATGTCGGTGTATCGGGGCGGAGCAATCACACCCTATGTGATATGGTACGTTCTATGATGAGTACTACTGAGTTTCCTATTTCCTTTTGGGAGTTATGCACTTGAGAAGCTGCATACCTATTGAATAGGGTTCCAATCAAATCCATTGCCTACCACTTCATATGTGATATGGAATGGGAAGAGCCCATATCTTAAGTTTGTTAAGATTTGGGGTTGTCCGGCCTATGTCTAAAAGAAAAATCCGGACAAGCTCGAGGCAAAGTCAGTTCTGTAGAAGTTTGTTGGATATCCCAAGTATTCGCAAGGGAATATCTTCTACCTAACAGAGGAACAAAATATGTTTTGTTTCTCAACATACCACCTTTGTGAAAGGGAATTTCTTATGAAGAAATTAGTGGTCATGAGATAGAACTGGAAGGAGTTCCAGCTATACAAACTATAGCAGATGATTTGGTAGAACCAAAGGATTAAATAGATTCCGACAAACCTCAGCCTCTCCGCCGATCTAGTAGGGTTCCTCATCCGCCTGAGAGATACTTCGGTTTCTCGATGACAGTAGGAGCGAGGATTGCATCATGAGATGACGACCCAACTAGTTTCGAGCAGGCCATCAAGAGTGGGGACTCTGTAAGAATAGCTGGATGCTTAGCGATCTGAGATGGAATCCATGTACACCAACAATGTATGGACTTTGGATGCTATATCTGAAGGGTTAAATCCCCATCAGGAGCAAGTATATCTTGAGAAGATTACTTGGTGTAGATGGAAAAGTTGAGACTTTCGAAGCTAGACTTGTTAAAGGTTTTCGTCATCGACCAGGCATGGATAATGATGAAACCTTTTCCAGTGGCTGTGCTTAAGTCCATCCGGATCCTACTTGACATTGCTACATACCATGACTACGATATCTGGTGGTTGGGTGTCATGACTATTTTTCTAAATACTGATTTAGAAGAGAACGTCTATAAGTACACAGCCAGAGGGCTTCGTAAACAGTGGGAGCAGCGGAAACGTGTGCAAGTTGCTTTAGATGATAAAGCAAGCATCGCGGAGTTGGAATATCTGTTTTGATGTGGTAGTCAAAGAGTTTGACTTCATCAAAATAGTAGATGAACCTTGTACATACAAAAAGGTAGTAGAGAGTAAGGTGGTCATCCTCATATTGTACATGGACAATATACTCTTAATAGGAAAAGAGTTTCCTATGCTACGCACGGTCAATCTCCGCTTATCACAAAGATTCTCTGTATAGGATAAAGGTGATACCTCCTAAATCCTGGGTTTTGGATCTATGGGATAGATCTAAATGGATATTAGGATTCTCACTAGATGTAGTGAGATGGTATCAATCGATCCTGGGGAGAATCACTGGAAAGGTTCCTGGGTGATAAGGACGACTGAATGTCAGTCGCAGGCATTGTCTTTACCCTCAGTGGAGGGACAGCATGTGGGAAAAGTTCCAAGCTAGATACCGTGGCAAACTAGAAGATAAAGGATGGTGACATCGCTATCAAAGATACTACCAAAGAGGATGTTTGGGTGTATATTTGTTCATGAGATGAACTAGGTTCCTACCATTGTATGACAATGGAGTTATGGCTTTGGCCCAGGAACCCCGGTCCCATCAGTGGCCCAGACATATTCCAAGGCAGTATCACCTGATCATGGAGATAGTTGATCTCCAGGGTGATCGAGGTTAGGAGAATAGACTCAGAGGACAACACGGCGGAACCACTCACAAAGGCCTTTTCCCAGAGAGAGACTTTTATGGGATGGTTGAGTATGAGATACTGCAACCACTGCTACAGATGGCCCTAGTGCAAGTGGGAGATTGTTAGTTATATGTATGCCCTATAGGCCATTACTGTACATGAGATGTGTATTGTAGTGGATGCTGGGACATATATAGGTAGGACTTTCTTGCTCGACATGATAGTATGCTATCTGGTTACTCTTTATCATAACATGTATACTTACTGTCTCTCTATTACATGTTGATAAAGCCCTTAGGATGTGTACTCGACTTGCAGGATTATGATGCAGATCATACTAGTGGGGCTGGGTTGTCTATGAGTACATCCTTCAATGTTCCTAGTCGTGGGAATATCGAGACGGGGCATCGATATTCCAGAGTAGACTAGCATATATCTTTTCGACCCATGTGATGGGCGATGGATGATCCCATATCCATTGGTGTTTGACATCAGAGAAGGTATGCGGGTGCTCAGTGAAGACTGGGTACACTGAATGAACTCGCCGAGAACTCCCAGATGGTATTATACCTCACGTCAGATTGCAGTTCTCTGGTGACACTGGTACAGCTTAGTCTGTTGACCCGAGATCGTCATAGAGTCTTGTGTGTCTCCCACAGTGCTTTGATTTCCATCCTACCACGGCTCTATTGAGTCGTGAAAACAGGTAGTTTTTGGGTACAGTCCCGATTCACATGGAGGCATTGAGCGATAGGAGAGGATTCATCTCTCCCGGTATTGGGGGTTGATGTCGCGCTATGCTCGACTGGCCATAACTGGAAATCCCTGGCCAGGGTTGCACTGATTTACTGGTAAGTGTTATCAGTAGTTTCATGCTTGTTATGGACCTTACATCGGCATGACTTATCAAGCTACTGGGTCTGACGTTTAGCACCGCTAGGCGAGATACGTGACATATCATACGAACAGACCGGACTTTGCGGTAAGTGTTACTGATTGGATTCACAGGAGAATGTACAGGCTTGCTTGTTGATCTTCTGATCGCTCAATACCCGGGTGGCCGTTACGTTTAGTAGACCGCTTGCGGCTTGTGGGTGTTTGATATGATCATCACCTACTGCCGGCGTATTGACGAGTCTTTAGAGTCCTATACAGGAGTTTCCTGGCTCAAGCGAAATGGAGTAGGAGCGCATATGTGATATGTGTGGGACCGAGATTGATACGATATGAGATACCGTATTCTATTCTCGCGATTTGTGACATTGATCGGTTGTATGCGATATAGCCGGGTTATCGGATCAAGTGTTGATTCGATAAGTTGTTACTTTTGATATTAGTCGGTTATAGCCGGATTATTAAATCAAGAGTTGATTTAATAATTTAATGTATAATTATATATTTGATATATTAAATTACATTAACTAGTATTAGCTCACTTAAGATTTATTTTCTCACTAGTTTGTGCATAAGTGTATATGTGATATATATTTGTGTACATATGTTTGTGTCATACTTGATACACACAAGATGGGTGTATGAGACTGTACCAAGATTAGGTTTAAGATTAGGGTTATTGTTTTATCTTAAGATTTAACAAATGAGTTGAACTTAGTCAAAGTTATCAAGCTTGAAGAAGCTTGGAGAAACTTTGACAAAGTCCACTCTTTTGTCATTTCTCTTGATATTCTTTAACCTAACCTGTAACCCAATACCTTGGTCTATTCTCTACATGAGTTAAGCATTATAGCTTAACTCACCCATGGTTACATTCTTGAGAGATTAATTCATATGATGATATTATTCTTTCTTCTTCTTCTTCTTCATCAAGCTCCATGAAAATCTTGCTAGCTCTAATGGTGCCATGAGAAAAAGTGTGAGAAAATCAATTCTAAAGTGAGCCCACTTCCTACTTCTTCAGCGTCTACTACTTGCCATATAGTATAGGGTGTTCTCTTCACAAAGTTCATGACCAAGTGAAGGAATAGCTTGAGTTTGAGTCTCTTCGACGTAGATCAACTTCGGCCTCGAAGTCAACGACCTAGCCCGCTCATTTTTCCGAAGAAACCATCGCTAGAGTTCGGGATCCCGATGATCGCAGCGAAGGGACGTCAACACGGAGCTTTAGAAGTGAAGGACCAGATCTACAAAGGTTGTAATCCCTTTCACTTGTAGTTAAAATGTTTCACTTGCTAGTTTTTGCATAATCTCTAGTATACGATCTTGGTTAGGGTTGTTCGGCACGGCTATTTTTTTTGAATCGGGCATGGTTGATGTTGGAGATAGTGCCCTCAGAGTCAATTATTAGGTCACAGGTACGTGATTGTAATGATTGAGGGAGGACCTATCCCGGTAGGACAGTCTTACTCGAGATGATAGTATGCTATCTGGTTTACCTTTATCATCGTGTACTGCTTTAGGTGACCTGACACGTCGCTATTACACGTTGATAGAGCCCCTAGGATTCTTGCTTGACCACCAGCAGTATGAGGGCGATCATATAAGTGGGAGCTGGGGGTCTACAAGCATATCCTTAAAAGGTCCCTAGTCGTGGGAGTTTCGAGACCGGGCATCGATACTCCATTAGTAGACTAGTGTATACAGTCGAGACCCCGACGAGGGGCGGTGGCCGGTCTCACAAGCCACTGGTGTCAGTTGGATCACCTAAGATGTATACAGGTGCTCATTGGGTTATGAGTACACCGGACAGGACTCGCCGGGAACATGCTAGTTGGTCATATACCAGACGTCAGATGGCAGTTCCCTGGTGACATGTGTGCAGGTTAGTTCATCGACCTGGAGATCATCATTTGTCTCGTGTGAGTTCCCACTGTACTTTGATTACTACCCTACCACGGCTTAAAGGAGTCGTGCAAACAGGTTTTAGTTGGGTACAGTCCCGAGCCACATGGAGGCAGTGAGCGTATCTTCAGGGGTTCGTCTCTCCCGGTATTGGGGGTGAGGTCGTGCTGTGTCTAGGAGAGCCATTACACGAAGCCCTCGGCCGAGACAAGGAGATTAACTGGTACGTATTCCAGTAGTATCTCAGGGTGTTCTGGGCTACACTCCGACACGACTTGTACCGCTTTTGGGGGTCTGACTTTTACCAACCCCCTAGGCCCGCCATGCGATGCTCATAGACGAACGGACCGGACTGCACGGATATTGTCACTGACAGGCTCAGTTGGGTGTCGGGGTGAGCTTCCTCATCGACGTCCCTTTTGGTCAATAGCTGGTGGCCCGTCACGTATTGGCATATACCTCTGACGTGCTAGTGGTTAAATCCACAGCCATAGTATTGACGAGTCTTTAGAGTCCACCACACTTACAGTTACTCAGCTTTCGGGCGAAAGGTTGTAGAGGCCGTATGGAGATATGGCAAGGTCCGATCAGATACGTGTGGTATTGCACGGATCAGGATCGGACAGTCTGTACTATAGGCCGTATGGTTATATGGCAGGGTTCGATCAGATACGTGCGGTATTGCACGGATCAGGATCAAACAGATATTACTAGCCGGTTTTGGTATAAGCCGGATCCTAGTATAGTACAGTGTAGATTTTGTCTCATTGCATTTGTATTTCGGTCGGAATACAAATGCGGGTGTGTATGCACAGTATCGGGGTTTTCCTATAATTTATTACGGGACCAGTTTTCTGGAGTTGCCAGTTTGCTTTCCGTTTCGGCCAATTTCCATTGTTCCGTTCATTGGCCGAAGATTGGTGGAGGAGGGTTTATTTGCATTGTTGCAAATAGACTTTTGTGGAGGGGGTCCTTGCATATTATCATGTCATGATTATAGCACCATCCATTGACTTGCTTGACTTCATATTTCATGATGGCTTGACCATTGTAGGTTATGATTGGTTGTTTTGAGTGTTGGACTTACCTAGCTATCATTTCTTCACATCATAACTTGACACTCCCTTGTATGATGGTTCCACCCACCCCTTTGACCTTGTTCTCTCTCTCTCTCCAATCACACATGATGGGGGGGGCCGGCCATTCCTATATGGAATGGGATTCATTTCATTTGATGTGTGGAGAAAAATATGATACATTCCTTCTTGAGTATGCTCCATTTTTCTCACCTCTCTCCAAGCTCTCTTTTCCTTCACCAATGGCAATTCCACAAACCCCAAAAATGAGACTTGCTCACTACATATTCTACAACGAACCTTGGGCATGTCGAGTAGCCGGCTTCGTGCCCGAGTTGCCTCGGCATTGAGGTGGGAGCCCGTAAACGATGTAGGCAACGTGGTGCACTTCCGGCGACGAGGAGGAGACGGACGGAGATCCCGCGAGGAGATCGGATTGGAGATGAAGACCGGAGGACTTGGATCGTCGGTATATCTCTTTCTCATCTTATTGTTAGCTAGGACTAATTAATGGTTCGATCCGGCTATTAGTGCGCGGTGGTGCCGGTTTGCTAAGTCCGCAAAATTTAAGTTTACCACCGTTTCCGCATTCCGGCGTCGGATTGACGGCCGGGGCGACGCCGTGCACTTACAGTGGTATCAAAGCCTCGCCATTAACTTAGTCTAGCTTTGTGTAATGTGTTTGTATTTCCGATCGATCAAAAAGTCCAAAAACCCGTATTTTTGCACATCAGTTTCTGTCGAATTTTGTTTGAGTCCAAAAATTTTTTCAGGTTGTCTCAGAGTGATGTGCAGGGAATTTTAAGGTCACTGTAAAAATTTGGTTCAACGATCTCATCATACCGCCGCGGAAGGGCGGCCAAATCCCTGCTTTGGCCGCGCTTCCGCCGCGGATGTAACTGTTCACCCCCCCCAAATTTTTTCAGTGTGTTCCTGAGTGATATATGTGGTTTTTGGAATATTAAAATTGGGCCCAGGTTTTCTGTGGTTGCTACAGTTTTGTTTGGGGGCCCACTTGTTAATGTTTAATCAATCGGAAAATTTTAAACACATTTTTCACAGTATTTACATTATATCTGCGACCGTGAATGTCACTTGATCGGTAAATCCGGTCTAACTGCTATAGCCCGGTTAGACGGATTTGCGAACGTGACTTTCACGTTGATGTTCTGTTTTTGCTGTGATGTTGCGGATCGGTCGTGGGGGATAGCCTGGATGCAATGCTAGTACAGTTGTGATGGTATTATGTACATTTGATATTGCGGGGCGAGCGTCCGACATGTGGACTGCCGTCACTGCCTGATTGTATTATTATTTTGGGGCACGACCTGGTTGCGGTCGATGTACCCGTTGTATGTATATTTTACTTTCTGTACTAGGGTTACCCCGCGGAGGGGTGCACGGATAGCCGGGTTCTAGAGGGCAACAAGCCCGCATCTCATGGCATTGAGATGGAGGGGGCTTCACTCTAGGATTGGCGGGCTATTCGTCGCACTCGTAGGGGGTACAGGTTGACCCTGGAGGGGTGCCCAAGTTACCGGATTCCGTGAAGTGCTGGGTGGTCCATTCACGGCGCTGAAGGGGGCTGCCTCGCTTCAGGTTTTGGCGGGTGACTTGCCGCGCCCGTAGGGGTCTAGGATTTCATTGCACAGGCTATCCACACGACCAGGGGAACGTCGGGTTTCAGTAGTGGCTCTGTGAAACCCGGGGATCCCAGATATCTGTATTGTTCTGTGATGCTGTTCATTCTCTGTGATGTTGCATTTTATTCACGCCTTGAGCGAAATATAATATATTGGTATATATATTAGTAGATGTTGTATATGTTTTACATCCACGCTAGTCCAGTCCCCGCTCTGTCGTTAGTTAGCTAACCTAACGGGTAATGACGGGACCCAGTGGCGAATGCGGATGGCATATACGTACATCAGTATATTTTCGTTCTTTTTGGTGTGATCAATTGATGGGACTGCATTGATTCGGATCAATGCAAGTTTAAAAACAAACCTAATCTGATGTTGTTGGAACACTTTTCAAAAAGCTGTTATTGCAAGGACGTTCACTTTTGTTTTGCATCGTGATATTCAGTTGGAATATCCTGCTCCTCAGTCGACGAGGCAAGGGCCGAGATCCCTTCACCGGGAGTGACCCCTTGGACAAAAGTTTGCGTCAGGGCATTAACTTCACTATAGCCGATTACTTTTGCTTTGCATCGCGGTATTCATTTGGAATATCCTGCACCCCATTCTACGGGGAAAGAGCCGAGATCCCTTCACCGGGAGTGACCTCTTTAGCAAAGGTTTTCGTCACTATATTTTTAAAAAGCTATCCGTTCCTTCAACGATATCAAGTTCATTACGTTAAAGGTTTTCGCCAGAAACCATTCGTAGCCCTCCGTCGTTTCATATGGATAGTCAGTAGTATTCAAGCTGTGTATATTGGCCAAAGTCAAGGCACAGTGTTTGGTAGCTATTGGTTATTCATATGCAGCATAGATAGATGCGTTGGTTTGGAACAGTCGTACTGCCATGTTGGCCAAAGTCAAGGGTATGTACGGGTGGATTCAAATTAACCTGGAGAATGACGGGTAGAACTTGACATGTGACTTATGATATGTTGGCCAAAGTCAAGGTCATAAGAGCATGGGGCAGAAAACACATCGGGAGTTTCAAAAGAACTGAAACTTGCCAGATATGCGCATACCTTCTGGAGTGTGATAGCGTGAGCGGATTCCGTCACGTTATCATGCAATGATAGTTGGATCCCGATTCCCACTGATGAGTTAGTTTACTCCTCGGGTAACCCCGACTAATTCTTCTTTCAGGTTTGGAGGAGAATTTGAGGTACAGTGGGTGGTTTCCTGATTAGAAAAAGTGATAACCATTCTGATCTAGGTTAGAGTGCACGCTGAGTGTTTCTTTTCTCTCTCTCTCTGGCAGCGACCATTGACCCGACCCTAGACTATGACTCAGTGACCAAGTTGACCGAACCTACTTAACACTGGCTTTTGGATTGTCAGAGTTGCAAACCTCATTGCCACTCCTACTTTTACCCTTTTCTCCAGGACACCCCGTTTTACTACGAACGTTCACTTCCATTGGACAAAACCATCGTATGGTTAGATACGAACTCGAAAGAATTTATTCGAGGATGGTTTCCGTTTCTGGAGAAAACGGATAGGATTATTCAGTTGTCTTTTCCTTTTACCCTCTCTCAGGTTACGAGTACTCCTTGGTTTAGGGGTAGTACACCTATTACGCAAATTGGATTGTCTTCTTCCAAACCTTAGGCTGGTGCCGACCAGTAGGGAATGAAGAAAACCAATTAGCATAACGATGGTGTGCAGAAGGTATTAAGTTCAGACAAAGCAAGGGATTAGTAAGAGGGCAAAGTAAATTGCAACAGATATTCACGACCAAACCAAATATTTCGTTACCACTCCCACATCACCTTTGTATTTCTCCAGGACACTCCGTATCACTACGAAGATCCACAGTTTATTTGGATACTCCATCGTATGGTTATATACGAACTCGAATGGAACTTGTTCCAGTTCGGGGATGGATTCTGGTTCAGGAGAAATAGGAATAAAGTACATTCAGGTGTCTTTTATCTTCACCTTCTCTCGCATTGCGAGTGTTCCTAGGATTAGGACAGTACACTCTTTATGCTTTTTGGATAGTCTTCTTCCAAACCATAGGCTGATGCCGAACGGTAGGGAAGGAAGAAAACCATTTGGCTTAAAAGGGTGTGCAGAAGGTAAAGACTAAAGACATATGAAGGGATTTGGAGAGGTGGCAAAGAACTATACGGTTACAGTCGTGAATCTGGAAGAGGCATTACTAGGAATACCAGAATACCCCATCGGAACATTTCAATGTTTCAGTTTCACTGTGTAATGTTAAAGGAAAACTGATTTCCCGATTAGATACTTACTCCAGGGTATGTATTTACCAGGTACGATTCTCACATCTGTATGATTTTACAGATGATGAGTGGGAGTAAGTTATTGGGAATTGGGTGATTATCCTCATTATATCGGGATTCGTTGTAATCGGTGATATTTGAGGAAGTCACCTGGGCTGTTTGCCGGTCGGCAAATATTTGGTTTTGAATATCCGCTTTTATGCACCAATTTCAAATTGATATATCTGTACGTCTATTTTCATAGAGTGAGATATATCTTTCTGAAATTATGTCTACGACATTTACCTATATCAGTGGATGATTAGGTAAGGAGCATTGAACAGCGGTGTAATTCTTCTTAACCATAAGTACAGTTTTCAACCTACGACACACAGTGAATGAGTTATCAGACTCAAGGGACTTATACAGAGTATTGTATGTTGTCCAGGGTCCATCAGGACAGAGGGGTTGGTCCTCGTACTATATTCGGTTTACTTATGACTTCTCTAGTTTTTAGACAGGTGTTTCGTGGAAACACAGAGTCCGAATTTGGAGAAGTTATTGGTATTTGAATAGAGTAGAGAACCAGGTATAGCAAGTATCGGGATTCTTCAAAGAGATCGAAGATGTAGATACTTGTGTATGGTATTCAGTTGATAGTAATGATTAAGAGATCTTGTTTCTCTTTCAGGTTACTCATAATTGGAAGCATTCCTAAGTTGAGTAACGCTGATCGGCCTCCTTCCATTTAGTTGACATGCACTGGGGACAGCTGCATGATTTGAATCTGGTTCAATTAAATCAGTGCCTCTGTTTCTATATTGGATATAGAACAGTTCATATCTTAACGATGTTAAGGTACAGGGAGTTGTCCGGCTTATGCTTAAAACCAGACACTGGACAACTCAAGGCACGTTTCTGTAATGGCTGTTTATGGGTTGACCCAGGCTATGACGTGGGTTGATTTTCTACCATCTGGATGAACAATAGCAATATTGTTCTAGACTCGCCACAGTTTTAAATAAAATGGACTTTTTCAGAAAACAGTAGTGGGAGTATGGTAGAACTGGAAGTGATTCCAGAACCACAAACGATTACTGAAGATTTGATAAGGAACCTAAAGATTCAATCTGGATCGACATTCCATTGGCCACTCCGCAGATAAGGTGGGTAACTTCAGGCACCCGAGAGGCACTACGGTAGCCTCAAGGACGGTGACAGGGAAGTTCTTGTTTACCCAAAATTGCCATTGCTGTTGTTCCAGGTTACGAGACCCGGCGGGAGGATGAGTATAGCGTCGTTCTAAACCAGTTTTAGAAGTGTACGTCTATATGACTCTGCCAGAGGGTTGTCGTAGTCAGTGGGAGCAGCGGAAGCATTGGTGGACAGGTTGCTTATGTCTATTTATAGACTAGTGCAGATGTAGCGGAGATAGATCATCTATTTCTGACGTGACAGTCATGGGTTTGACTTCATCAGAATAGGGGATGGATCAGTTGAGAAGGTAGTAGGGTGTGATATCTTGGTGTTTGGATGACATACACTACACAGAGTAGGAAAAGAAACTCCTATACTACAATCGGTTATACTTTGGTCGTCACACAGTGGTTTCTCCACACAGGACTTGGACATTATATCAGACATATTGGTTACTAGATCTATGGTTTTAGATCTAGATTTGGGTGGTTTCCCAATCAGGGTACCTTGACAGCATTCTAAGAGTATTTAGAATGGACGACTCCTGGCACGATAGTGTACCTGCAGGTAATGGAGTCACCCTCTCCAAAGGTGTCTTACAGACTAAAGGGGAGAGGGACGGGCATGATTGGCAGATCACTTGCTCAGGCAATTGAGTCAATCGTGAGATGTCAAGTACCACACCAGATGTTGTTCTTGCACTAGATGCAATAAGTTGACATTAATCCAATCCTGGAGAAACAGTCGGAAGCAGTTTTAGAACATAAGTGGATGTTCTAGGGAGATGATAACGACAGCCTCATTCAGGAGACAGTTATCATTCCAGGCTTCCAAGGTGACATGGACGACAAGGAGGTTGTCAGAGTTATAGTTTTCCTTCTGATGAGGGGCAGTATTTTGGACAGGTGGTCCAAGGCAATACTGAGGGAGGCATGGCGCGCAGGACACTGATTAAGTTCAGTTGTCAATACAGTCTAAGAAGTTTGGATTTGGAGTTCATTTATGAGCTACGTCCCATCAGACATCCAGACATATTCTAAGACTGATATTGCTCATTTCGGGAGATGGCTTTCTCCGTGAACTTGAGATATAGAGAGACATAGGAAGAAACAACTAAGCGGATCCACTCACTGAGGCTATTCCTCGAACGCAAAAGTTCCGCAAACGAGCTTTGTGAGACTGACTAGTAGAGGAGTTGGATGTTCGGTATCACACGGGCTGTGAGTATGCGACATCGCAATAATTAGCCTTGAGTGCAAGTGGGAGATTGTTGGAGATAGTGCCCTCAGAGTCAATTATTAGGTCACAGGTACGTGATTGTAATAATTGAGGGAGGACCTATCCCGGTAGGACAGTCTTACTCGAGATGATAGTATGCTATCTGGTTTACCTTTATCATCGTGTACTGCTTTAGGTGACCTGACACGTCGCTATTACACGTTGATAGAGCCCCTAGGATTCTTGCTTGACCACCAGCAGTATGAGGGCGATCATATAAGTGGGAGCTGGGGGTCTACAAGCATATCCTTAAAAGGTCCCTAGTCGTGGGAGTTTCGAGACCGGGCATCGATACTCCATTAGTAGACTAGTGTATACAGTCGAGACCCCGACGAGGGGCGGTGGCCGGTCTCACAAGCCACTGGTGTCAGTTGGATCACCTAAGATGTATACAGGTGCTCATTGGGTTATGAGTACACCGGACAGGACTCGCCGGGAACATGCTAGTTGGTCATATACCAGACGTCAGATGGCAGTTCCCTGGTGACATGTGTGCAGGTTAGTTCATCGACCTGGAGATCGTCATTTGTCTCGTGTGAGTTCCCACTGTACTTTGATTACTACCCTACCACGGCTCAAAGGAGTCGTGCAAACAGGTTTTAGTTGGGTACAGTCCCGAGCCACATGGAGGCAGTGAGCGTATCTTCAGGGGTTCGTCTCTCCCGGTATTGGGGGTGAGGTCGTGCTGTGTCTAGGAGAGCCATTACACGAAGCCCTCGGCCGAGGCAAGGAGATTTACTGGTAGGTATTCCAGTAGTATCTCAGGGTGTTCTGGGCTACACTCCGACACGACTTGTACCGCTTTTGGGGGTCTGACTTTTACCAACCCCCTAGGCCCGCCATGCGATGCTCATAGACGAACGGACCGGACTGCACGGATATTGTCACTGACAGGCTCAGTTGGGTGTCGGGGTGAGCTTCCTCATCGACGTCCCTTTTGGTCAATAGCTGGTGGCCCGTCACGTATTGGCATATACCTCTGACGTGCTAGTGGTTAAATCCACAGCCATAGTATTGACGAGTCTTTAGAGTCCACCACACTTACAGTTACTCAGCTTTCGGGCGAAAGGTTGTAGAGGCCGTATGGAGATATGGCAAGGTCCGATCAGATACGTGTGGTATTGCACGGATCAGGATCGGACAGTCTGTACTATAGGCCGTATGGTTATATGGCAGGGTTCGATCAGATACGTGCGGTATTGCACGGATCAGGATCAAACAGATATTACTAGCCGGTTTTGGTATAAGCTGGATCCTAGTATAGTACAGTGTAGATTTTGTCTCATTGCATTTGTATTTCGGTCGGAATACAAATGCGGGTGTGTATGCACAGTATCGGGGTTTTCCTGTAATTTATTACGGGACCAGTTTTCTGGAGTTGCCAGTTTGCTTTCCGTTTCGGCCAATTTCCATTGTTCCGTTCATTGGCCGAAGATTGGTGGAGGAGGGTTTATTTGCATTGTTGCAAATAGACTTTTGTGGAGGGGGTCCTTGCATATTATCATGTCATGATTATAGCACCATCCATTGACTTGCTTGACTTCATATTTCATGATGGCTTGACCATTGTAGGTTATGATTGGTTGTTTTGAGTGTTGGACTTACCTAGCTATCATTTCTTCACATCATAACTTGACACTCCCTTGTATGATGGTTCCACCCACCCCTTTGACCTTGTTCTCTCTCTCTCTCCAATCACACATGATGGGGGGGGGGCGGCCATTCCTATATGGAATGGGATTCATTTCATTTGATGTGTGGAGAAAAATATGATACATTCCTTCTTGAGTATGCTCCATTTTTCTCACCTCTCTCCAAGCTCTCTTTTCCTTCACCAATGGCAATTCCACAAACCCCAAAAATGAGACTTGCTCACTACATATTCTACAACGAACCTTGGACACGTCGAGTAGCCGGCTTCGTGCCCGAGTTGCCTCGGCATTGAGGTGGGAGCCCGTAAACGATGTAGGCAACGTGGTGCACTTCCGGCGACGAGGAGGAGACGGACGGAGATCCCGCGAGGAGATCGGATTGGAGATGAAGACCGGAGGACTTGGATCGTCGGTATATCTCTTTCTCATCTTATTGTTAGCTAGGACTAATTAATGGTTCGATCCGGCTATTAGTGCGCGGTGGTGCCGGTTTGCTAAGTCCGCAAAATTTAAGTTTACCACCGTTTCCGCATTCCGGCGTCGGATTGACGGCCGGGGCGCCGCCGTGCACTTACAGTTGATGCCTTGTAAAACCTTGTTAGAGTGCCTAGGAACCCTACATCCTTATTGCAGAAAACTGAGAATGGGTGATATGTCTCTAAGTGTTAGAGAATGGTGCAATTGTTGCAGCCAAATCAGTTGGTAGATATCACCTTGTATTAATACATTGATTCTGAACAAATGTTATTACATACCGAACTTGATATACATCGTTACATCAGATTCTTTATTAAGTTAAAGAAGGATATAATTCTGCATTGAAGGATAATGTTGTGAACATTTTCCTGAATCAAGAGTTGATTCGATTAGGCACGTTATATAATAGCATATACGTTCAAAATCAAACCACAGTTCAAAGTATATAGAATACAGACAAGAGGAGCAGTTCAGGAATGAACGAATCCTTCTTGAGGTTTTGTAGACTAAGTCATATCGATGCGACACGACCAGCTAAGTTACATAAGGATGAATATGAGAATCTATTCTAATTTTCATCTTATACTACTTACTAGTCTTGTCTTAAAGATAAAAAGATCAATACTCCGTTTACTGGAAACAGAGAAAGAGTTACTAAACTCTTGGGACAGATACATGATGATGTATACGGTCCAATGTCTGCAAATGCTAAGGTTGGTTCTTTTGAGAACCAAACGGGTAAAAGTATTAAAGTCCTACGATGTGATCGAGGAGGGGAATACTTGTGTATGGAGTTCCTGGAGTTTTTAAAAGGAGAATGTGATTCTCTCTCAGCTTACTCCTTCGTATACACCACAGCACAACGGTGTATCGGGGCAGAAGTATCGCGCCCTATGAGATATGGCGCGCTCTATGATGAGTACTGCTGAGTTACCTGTTTTCTTTTGGGTGTTATGCACTTGAGAAGCTGCATACCTATTGAATGAGGTTCAATCCAAATCAGTGCCTACCACTACATATGAGATATGGTATGGGAAGAGACCCTGTCTTAAACAAGTTAAGATTTGGGGTTGTCCGGTCTATGTTGAAAAGAAAAATCTGGACAAGCTCGAGGCAATGTCAGTTGTGTGAGTTTGTCGGGATATCCCGAACATTTATAAGGGAATATCTTCTACCTAACTGAGGAGCAAAAGGCATTTTGTTTCCCAGCATGCCACCTTTTTGGAAAAGGGATTTCTTGTGAAGAAATTATGTGGTCATGAGGTAGAACTGGAAGGATTTCCAGCTACACAAACTAACAGCTGATGATTTGGTGAAACAAAAGGATTCAATAGTCTCCGACGAACCGCAGCCTCTCTTCAAATTTGGTAGGGTTCCTCATCCACTCGAGAGATACTACGATCTTCTCGGTGACAGTGAAAATGAGGATTGCATCATGAGATGATGGCCCAAACCGGGTTCAGGAAGTTGGAACGTCGGTTTTGATGTGATAGTCAAAGAGTTTGACTTTATCAAAATGGCAGATGAACCTTGTATATACAAAAAGGTTGTAGAGAGTAAGGTTGTCTTCCATGTATTGTACGTATATGACATACTCTTGATAGGAAATGATTTCCTATGCTACACTCGGTCAAAGCTCCTCTTATCGTGAGGATTCTCAAAGAAAGATCTGGATGATACCTACTACATCTTATGGATTATGATCTATAAGATAGATCTAAGTGGATGTTTGGAGTGTCCCAAATCAAGGTACATAAACACCATACTAAAGGGGTTTAGTATAGAAGATTCTAAGCGTGGTGGTTCATCCACTTACTCATGGATCACTATCTCCAATACTGATTTGGAGAGAGCTCGCGTGCAAAGGATATCCTAGGCTTCGACAGTAGGCTCTATCAGAGTGTGCAATGTTATGTACCAGACTAGATGTAGATGACTCTCTAGGTGTAGTGATCAGGAATCAATCGAATCTTTGGAGAATCACTGGACAGCTGTGGAGGACATTCTTAAGTACTTGGGAAGCAATAAAAGAAAGTTCTTGGTTCCAGCTTCCATAGTGATAAGTTCGACTGAGAGTCAGTCACAGGCATTGTCTTTACCCTCAGTGTAGGGACGGTATGTTGGAAGAGTTCCAAGCTAGATACCGTGACATACTAGACGATAAAGGCTGAATACATTGCTACCAACGATACTACTAAAGTGGCTGTCTGGACATTTCTTGTTCATAAGATGAACAAGGTTCCTACCATTGAGCGTCCAATAACTTTTATTGTGACAACAATGGAGTTGTTGCTTATGCCTAGGAATTCAGGTCCCATCAGCGTTCCAGACATATTCTGAGGCAAGTATCACCTGATCAAGGAGATGGTTGATCTCCAAGGGATCGAGGTTAGGAGAGTAGACCAGAAGGTTGACACGGCGGATCCACTCACAAAGGCCTTACCCCTAGAGATACTTCTCTACAATGGTTGAGTATGGGATACTACAACCTCTGCTATATTGTTGAGTATTGGATACTACAACAGATGGCCTTAGTCAAGTGGGAGATTGTTAGTTATATGTATGCCCTAGAGGCTATTACTGTACATACGATGTATATTGTAGTGGATGCTTGGACATATATAGGAAGGACTTTCTTTCTCGACATGATAGTATGTTATCTGGTTGCACTTTATCTTAACATGTAAACAAATACTGTTTTGTGACCACATGTTGATAAAACCCTTAGGATGAGTACTTGACTACCAGGACTATGATGAAGATCATACTGGTGGGGACTGGGTAGTCGATTAGTACATCCTTCAAATGTTCCTAGTCGTGGGAGTATTAAGACAGGGCATCGATACTCCAGAGTAGACTAGCGTATGCGATTCTTGACCCATATGATGGGCGATGGATGATCCCATATCCATTGGTGTTTGACATCAGAGAAGTTATACGGGTGCTCAGTGGAGACTTGGTACACTGGACGGACTCACCGAGAACTCCTAGATGGTATTATACCTATCGTCGGATAGCAGTTCTCTGATGACACTGGTACAGGTTAGTCTGTAGAACCGAGATCGTCATAGAGTCTTGTATGATTCCCACTGTGCTTTGATTTCCACCTTACCACGGTCAAGAGATCGTGCAAAACGGTGGCTTTTGGGTACAGCCCCGAATCACATGGAGGCAATGAGCGATAGGAGGGGTTTCGTCTCTCCCGTTATTGGGGGTTGATGTTGAACTGTGTTCGATTGGACATAACAGGAAATCCTTGGCCAGGGTTGCTGAGAATTACTGGTAAGTGTTATCAGTAGTTTCTCGCACCGTTATGGACCTTGCATCGACATGACTTATCAGGCTATTGGGGTCTGACGTTATACCACCCTAGGCTGTGTTATGCGACATATCAGACGAAGAGACCGGACTGTATAGTAGTGTTACTGATTGGATTCATAAGAGTTATAGCAGGCTTGCTTGTTGATCTTCTGATCGCTCAATACCTAGGTGGCCGTTACGTTTAGTAGGCCGCTTGCGGCTTGTGGGTGTTTGATATGATCATCACCTACTGCCGGCGTATTGACGAGTCTTTAGAGTCCTACACAGAAGTTTCCTGGTTCATGCGAAATGGAGTAGGAACACATATGTGATATGTGCAGGGCCGAGATTAATGCGAGTATGTGATACCGTATTCTATTCTCGCGATATGAGATATCGGTCTATTATATGTGATATAGCCGGGTTATCGGATCAATTGTTGATTCGATAAGATGATTCATTTGATATTAGTCGGTTATATGATCTATAGACGGATTATTAAATCAAGAGTTGATTTAATGATTTAATGTATAATTATATATTTGATATATTAAATTACATTAACTAATATTTGTTAGGTTTACCTAGCACCTAATGAAGGGTTTGGAAGCATCATTTTTCTCAAAATTAAAATTTTAAGGTGCTAAGTGAACATACAAAGAATCATGACTAGAAAATTAGGGTTCTAAACATACACATCATCACAAGAAGGTAAAGCTAGGGTTTTGAGAGTACAACCTTTGTAGCTCCCTATGTTAGACTCCTTGGCTACTTGAGTGTTGGAAAAGGTCCGCTTGAGATCCTTCTGGGTCCATGATGATCCACCCGGAGTCCTCTTTTTCGAAGCTTGAAACTTCACAAGATCAAGAAGAGAAAAGGAAGCTAACACTCTTCACTAGTGGGCAAGACTAGTGTAGAATGGTGTTGTGGTTGGTTTTCTCACTTCAAAATCCTAACTTGTTCACTCTTTGGCTCACTTGAAAGATCAAGAGAGTAAGAGAGAGGAGGAAGAAGATGATGGCCTTTTAAAACTCAAGAGAATGATAATATCTTATATGAAAAATAGAAAATATAAGTATATATATTTTCTACTCTTCATCTGAAACCATAGTTACATAATAAAGATATTATTGTGCTTGAGTTAAAACACAAAAGGAAGATTAACACATGGTTAAAAAGTGGGTGAACAAGGGTTAGTTCAAGGAAGAGTGTAGAAGATAACCATGGATTAATCTTTTTCTTTTGTTTTTTTTTAACACAAATACAAATATATATCTATATATATAATCAAAAGGTGTGAGTCTTATATTGCCACCATCTTCTATATATACAACCATGATAGAATGATGTATGTATGTATGTGTGCATGCACATCCATATGTGCATGAACAAGAATGAATGCACACATGCATGCATACATTAAAAAAGACAAGAAAGGATTTCTAGTGAGAAACTAATGGTCATGTGATAAATCAACACTTGATTTAGCAATCCGGTCGTATCACAGACGACCTGACCAAAAGCAAGCCGCCCGATTAATATACGGTATCTCATACGCGCATTTTAACCGGGTCCATGTGCATATCGCATATGTGCACCACAACGTTTCGCCGGGACTAGGTAACTGCTTTGTGGGACTCTAAGACTCGTCAATACGCCGGCAGTGGGTGATGATCATATCAAGCACCCCCAAGCCGCAAGCGGTCTGCTAAACGTAACGGCCACCCGGGTATTGAGCGATCAGAAGAAAATAAGCGAACTTGCTACAACTCCCGTCGAGCCAACCGGCAACACTACCGTACAATCCGGTCTCTTCGTCAGATATGCTGCATATCGAGTCTAGGGATGGTAATGTCGACCCAAATAACTCAATAAGTCGTGCCGATGAATGGTCTATAACAGATCGAGAAACTACTGATAACACTTATCAGTAAATCTCAGCAGCCCTGGCTAGGGACTTACTGATATAACCAGTCGAGCACAGCACTGCATCAACTCCCAATACCGGGAGAGATGAAACCCCTCCCATCGCTCATCGCCTTCGTGTGTCTCGGGACTGTACCCAACGGCCACCTGTTTGCATGACTCAGTAGAGCTGTGGTAGGGTGGTAATCAAAGTACTGTGGGAGAACACACAAGACTTTATGACGATCTCGGGTCTACATACTAACCTGCACCAGTGTCACCTGAGAACTGCTATCCGACGATAGATATAATTCCATATTGGAGTTCTCGGCGAGTCCGTCCAGTATACCCAGTCACCACTGAGCACCCGTATACGATCTCGATGTCAAACATCGATGAATGTGGGAACATCCATCGCCCATCATATGGGTCTAGTATCATATACTCTAGTCTACTCTGATATATTGATGCCCTGTCTCGATATACCTACGACTAGGGACATTCCAGGATATACTTATAAACTACAGATGTCCCATTAGTATGATCTCCATCACTATCACAGTAGTCAAGCCTATATCCTCAGGGCTTTATCAACATGTGTGAATGAATAAAAGCATGATCAAATCAACATGTCAGATAAAGAAGAACCAGATAGCATACTATCATGTCGAGCAAGAATGTACACTGAATATATATATATATATATATATATATATATATATATATACATGTATAAATACATCCACTATCCTATAATGGCCTCTAGGGCATGCATTTATCCAACAATCTCCCACTTGCACTAAGGCCAGTTATTGGCGTATCTCATACCCAACATCTCAAAAAGTCGCTCATGCTGCGGCTGAGGGAGGGCCTTGGTGAGTGGATCCGCGACGTTATTCTTTGTGTCTACTCTCTTAATCTCGATCTCGCGGTGATCTACAATCTCCCAGATCAAATGAAAGCGCCTCAGGATGTGTCTGGATCGCTGATGGGACCTGGGCTCCTTGGCTAACGCCATAGCCCCATTATTATCACAATACAATGGTATTGGATCAATAATGGTTGGAACTACTCCTAGCTCTGAGACGAACTTCCTCATCCAGACGGCTTCCTTGGCGGCATCATTCGCAACAATGTACTCAGCTTCCATCGTAGAGTCTGCAACGGTATCCTGTTTGGAACTCTTCCAACTTAACGCCTCTCCATTGAGGGTAAATGCAAACCTAGAGATAGATTTGCTGTCATCCTTATCGCTCTGGAAGCTCGAATCGGTAAAGGCCTCCATCTGGAGATCTCCATTACCATACACCACGAACAATTCTTTAGTCCTTCGCAAGTACTTAAGAATGTTCTTCACAGCTATCCAGTGATTCTTCCTTGGGTTGGATTGATACCTGCTTACAACACTAAGTGCATAAGCTACATCTGAGCGTGTACATAACATCGCATACATTATAGATCCTACTGCCGAAGCATAGGGTATAATGCTCATGCGAGCTCTCTCTTCATCGGTCTTCAGGCAAGAATCCTTGGAGAGAGTGACCCCATGGCAAGCGGGTAAGGCACCCCGCTTGGAGTCTTCCATACTAAACCTTTTTAGGATGGTGTTGATGTACCCGGTTTGGGACAATCCCAATAACCTCTTAGATCTATCCCTATAGATCCTAATGCCCAGAATGTATGTGGCATCACCCAGGTCCTTCATGGAGAACCTTAGTGATAAGAAAGATTTGACCGACTGTAGCATAGGAATGTCATTTCCTATCAGAAGAATATCATCCACGTACAATAAGAGGAATGTGAAAGCTCTCCCTACAGCCGTCTTATAAACACAAGGTTCATCTGGATTTTTGATAACATCATCGAAACAGATGTTCCAACTCCGTGATGCCTGTTTTAACCCATATATGGATTTAAGCAATCTACATGCTTTCCCGCTGCTCCCACTGTCAATGAAGCCCTCTGGCTGATCCATAGAAATGCATTCTTCTAAATCCCCATTTAGAAATGCCATTTTAACGTCCATCTGCCAGATTTCATAGTCGTAGTGAGCAGCAATAGCAAGTAGGATCCGAATGGATTTAAGCATGGCTACGGGCGAAAAAGTCTTGTCATAGTCCAAACCTGGTCTTTGACGAAAACCTTTCGCCACAAGTCTTGCCTTATAGGTCTCTACCTGCTCATCTACACCAATCTTTCTTTTAAAGATCCATTTGCACCCCACAGGTTTTACCCCAGGGGGTACAACGTCCAAAGTCCATACTTTGTTGGTGTACATAAACTCCATTTCGGATCTCATGGCATCCAGCCACTTTACAGAGTCTCCACTCGTGATAGCTTGCTGAAAACTGGTAGGATCATCATCCTCCATGACGCAGTCTTCTCTGTCACCATCAATGAGGAAACCGTAGTACCTCTCCGGTGGGCGAGAAGTCCTACCAGACCTACGGAGTGGCCGAGGTTCCTCAGTTTCTATTGCAACAGCTGGTTCAACCAAGTCATCATTTGTAGTTTGTGTCTCTAGAACATCTTCTAGATCCACCACATTGCCATCATCTTTATCCGTGAAAAACTCTTTTTCCAAGAATGTGGCATGCTGAGAAACAAACACTTTTTGTTCCTCCTTGTGGTAGAATAGATATCCATAAGAATTCTTTGGATATCCCACAAAGTTACACATGACCGACCGTGTCTCGAGTTTGTCCGGATTCTGCTTTTTAACATAGGCCGGGGAACCCCAAATCTTAATTCTCTTAAGAGATGGTCTCTTCCCATGCCATATCTCATATGGCGTGGTAGACACGGTTTTGGTTGGGACCCTGTTCAGTAGAAATGCTACAGTCTTTAATGCATGCCCCTAAAATGAGACGGGTAACTCAGCATCACTCATCATGGATCAGACCATATCTAATAAGGTCCTATTCCGTCATTCTGCCACACCGTTGTGCTGTGGTGTGTAAGGAGGAGTGAGCTGAAAGAGAATCCCATTCTCTTTTAGGAAGTTTGCAAATTCTGTACTGAGATACTCTCCACCTCGATCTGATCGAAGCATTTTGATATTCAAGCCGGTTTGTTTTCTACTTCTTTTTTATATTCAGTGAATTTCTCGAAAGCTTCGGACTTGTGCTTTAATAAAAATACATGACCGAATCTTGAGAAATCGTCAGTGAACGTAATGTTAGTTGTATGTATGCCCTAGAGGCCAGTATTGTACAGATGATGTATATTATATTGGATGCTTGGACATATATAGAGATGACTTTCTTGCTCGATATGATAGTATGCTATCTGGTTACTCTTTATCTTAACATGTACACTTGTCTCTTTAAACTGTCTTATAGTTACATGTTGGTAAAGCCCTTAGGATGTGTACTTGACTACCTGGACTGTGATGCAGATCATACTAGTGGGGACATGGTAGTCCATAGGTACATCCTTCAAGGTCCCTAGTCGTGGGTGTATCGAGACGGGGCATCGATATACCAGTGTAGACTAGCGTATACGCTTCTCGACCCATGAGATGGGCGGTGGATGATCCCATATCCATTGGTGTTTGACATCAGAGATGGTGTACGGGTGCTCAGTAGAGACTGGGTACACTGGACGGACTCGCCGAGAACTCCCAGATAGTATTATACCTCACGTCAGATGGCAGTTCTCAGGTGACACTTGTACAGGTTAGTCTGTAGACCCGAGATCGTCATAGAGTCTTGTGTGATTCCCACTGTGCTTTGATCTCCACCTTACCACGTCCATGAGGGCGTGCAAAACGGTGGTCTTTGGGTACAGTCCCGAGTCACATGGAGGCAATGAGCGATAGGAGGGGTTTCGTCTCTCCCGGTATTGGGGGTTGATGTTACGCTGTGCTCGATTGGCCGTAACAGGGAAGTCCCTGGCCAGGGCTGATCAGAGATTTGCTGGTAAGTGTTACCGGTAGTTTCTCGACCCGTTATGAGCCTCACATCGGCACGACTTATCGGTTATTGGGGTCTGACGTTTACCACCCCTATACTTGATATGCGACATATCAGACGAACAGACCGGACTGTACGGTATGTGTTACTGGTTGGATTCACAGGAGTGTGAGCGGGCTAGCTCGTCGATCTTCTGATCGCTCAATACCCGGATGGCTGTTACGTTTAGCAGACTGCTTGCGGCTTGTGGGTGCTTGATATGATCATCATCTGCTACCGGCGTATTGACGAGTCTTTAGAGTACTACACAGAGGTTTCCTGGCTCAAGCGAAACGAAATAGGAGCGCATATGAGATATGTGCGGGACAGAGAATAATGCGTGTATGTGATACCGTATTTCATTCTCGCGATGAATGTTTCGATTGGTTGTATGCGATATAACCTAGTTATCGAATCATTGATTCGATAAATCGATACATTGTATACTAGTCGGTTATGTGCGACATGACCGGATCATTGAATCAAGTGTTGATTTAATGATTTAATGTATAATTGTATATTTGATATATTAATTTGCATTAACTAGTATTGGTTCATTTTAAAAGGATTTTCTCACTTGAAGTGCACATTGTATATATGATATGCTTTTGTGTGCACTTGATTGTATCATGTTTGATGATACATACTTACTTGGGTTTGTGCAAAGAATTAAACCATGGTTATGATAATGATTAGGGTTTTGTGTTATTCATCTATTTATTTATCCATTCTTTATTTATTTAAATAGATAAAAGAAAAGAAAATGGTTTCTTTTTTTATCATGAAGCTTGTTGAAGCTTCATGAAGCTTTGACTAAAGAGACCATTTGTCTTCAAGCTTAACCTTAACCATTCCCACTTACCATGGTCTATTCTCTACACTTAACCTTAGTTAGCTTATGATAAGTATTGATTTATTTTCATTTTAATTCAACACTTATCATATTCTTTCTTCTTCTTCATCATCTTCTTCTTCAAGAAAAGCTTAAGTCCATCAATGGCAACTTGAGCTAAAGTGAGCGAAATCCAATTCTAAAGTGAACCCACCTCCTATTTCTTCACCCTCTACCTCTTGCCAAGTTGTTTTGGGTGTTTTCTTCACAAGTTTCACAACTTTGTGAAGTCGGAGCTTGAACTTGTGATGCCTCGACGTAGATCATCTTCGGCACGAAGCCGACGACCTAGTCCGCCCATTTGTCCGATCAAGCCGACGATTGAGTCTGGGATTCGAGATGGACAGCGTGAGGACGCCTACGTGGAGCCAAGGAAGTGGATATCCGGATCTACAAAGGTTGTAGCTTCTTATCTTTAGTTAAGTTGTTAACTAGATTCGTTTTTCGCCTAAATTTCTAGTCAACGATCCGTATTAGGGTTTCTCGGCACCCGTAAAATTTGAAATTGGCATGGTTGATGCCTTGTGAGACCTCTATAGTGTGCCTAGGAACCCTACAGTGGTATCAGAGCCTAGCAAGAGCCTTAGGCGATGCGTAGACGGAGTTGGAAGTCCGATCGAACCGAAACCCTAAAATCAATATTGCTCTCTGTACATTTTTCAAAAACTGGGGTTTTTCCAGATTAAAAATATGCAGAAAAATAAGCAGGAATATCTAAGAATTACTGTGAATTTCGACAACATGATTCCATCAATACGCGGCAGAACCGCGGCATTAGCATGGCTAATGCGGTGGTTCCGCGGCCAATTAATCCCTTCTCAAGTTGATTTCTGCACAGTAATTCCTAGTTTCCAGTGCTCGTTTTCCTGGGAATTTTTAATCTAAACTCAAGAGTTGAGTTTTCTGGGTTGTATTGGGAGTTCATCGTTTCGATCGGATTATCGAACTTTGTCTAAGTGCTTTCCGGATAATTTTTTGAATATGTTAAAAAGTCCGACCGGATATAAATACCCAACTTTTCCCCTGCCGGAAAATATCCAAGTGTTGGATTTTTGTGTGGTTTAAGGACGTTCTGAGTAGTGCAAGTAACGCGATGGTCCCTCTAGAAGACAACAAACCTTAACTCGATTATGTGACCGTCTTGAACTGCCCTTTGAACCTTCGGGTTTGGGGCAGTACGGCGTGCCACATGTGAGGCGTTGGCTTGACCCTTCTACGGCTGGACCGTTGGTACTGAGGCATGAAGTGAATGTCTTTTAACCTATTTCATGTGTTGGATGGTTTCGGGAAAACTTGGGTGTTCGAATGTTCGATCGGAAAGTTTAATATTTTCTATTTATCCGGAATGGGATACAATAATTGGAATTCACAAACAGTTATGAGATAACTGAATGAATGATATAAATCTAGCGGTTTAGTTTCATTTGATATTGAAAAGAGTTTTCGATAATGAGACTAAAATGCGGGGTTTATAACTGTTAGGCATGTGATGTCTAAGTATTTCATTTTGATTAGGCATGCGATGTCTAAAGAGGTTGCGGATTCCAATTGTTGTAGTTTTACACTTTCTTCTCTGTGACCGTAAGTGTAATATGTGATATCGCCGGTTTCGTTGCTATATGTCAACGACAATTAGGATGCGCATATTTACTTGCGTTGATGACATGTGATGTTATGTGTTGCTGGATATGTTATATTGGATTGTCGTGTTTGAATAGCCGGGGGTTTTTATGTGAGATGAGTGTTTTTCATTTTCATTCATGTAAAAACTTGTATGTAATATTCTTTTATTGGGGCACTTCCAGGTTGCGGAAGTCGTCACCTTTTGTATATTATTTTTTTTTCTGCACTAGGAAAGACCAAAGGAGGGGAGCACAAGTAACCGGGTTCTAGGGTCCAGTGGGAGACCATCTCGAGGAGTCGAGTCCGGGTCTCCTAACCCTAGAATTGGTAGGGTTACTTGCCGCTCTTGTAGGGGTCTAGGGGTGTGGGATTGGCTATTCATCACGACCGTGGAATCCGTGTTTTATACTGGCTCGTATTAAAAACACGGACGCCCTAGTATATCCAATGTTTCATATGTTTCTTCTGCTGCGATATCTGTGATGTGATCATGTGATGTTCTGTGATAGATACAGTATATAGTATATATGATATATTATATAGATGTTACTTATGTTTTGCACCCGCACTAGCCCTGCCCTGCTCTGTCGTTAGTTACCTAACCTAACGGTGCACGAGGGGACATCGAGGTGAATGCTGATGGCATAAGTGTACGTCGTATTTATCTGTGATGTTTAGGTATTTAAATGATGGGACTTCATTAATGTGATTAATGAAAGAAAAGAAACCTAAGATGTTGTAGAATCAAATTTTAAACAAAACAGGTAGCTACAGTTCTTGCTTTGCATAGCGGTATATGTGATATATCCTGCACCTTATTCGATAAGGAAAGGACCGAGATCCCTTCACCGGGAGTGACTCCTTTAGCAATAACTGGCAGATGCTACACACTCGGTTTACTTTTGACTGCTTCTATAGTTTCTACTTTGCATAGTGATATATATGATATATCCTGCACCTCATTCGACGAGGAAAGGGCCGACGATCCCTTCACCGGGAGTGACCCCTTTAGCAAAACTAAAAAAGCCTCAAAATCACTCCATTTCAAAACTTCATTTGATTCTACAACGATATCAAGTTCATTACGCTCATGGTTTTTTCTGAAAGAATCCGCATAGCCCTCCGTCATTTCAGATAGATATTATTTAGTATTCGTGCTATGTTTGTTGACTTAGTCAAGGCATAGTGTATGGTAGCTAAATTATGTTTATCTGAAACAACATGAGATGTGATTGGATTAGAGCATTCACACGGCCTTGTTGACTCAGTCATGGGTCGTACGGGTGGGTTTAATTCAATCGGGAAATGTACGGGTTGAACTTGACTTGCGATTTATGGTTTGTTGACTTAGTCAAGGTCATAGATCGCTAGGGGCAAAAGCATTATCGGGAATTTCAAGTGTTGAAATTTGCAATAAGATTGCATACCTTCTATGAGATAGTTGGATCCCGATACCCACTGCGAGTAAGAGTTACTCCTGGGAGAGTTTTGCACACTACAATTAGCCGATCAAGTAAGTGTCTAGAAAGGTGTCAACGAGGTTACGCCTCTGGGAAAATGAGGTTTACATTAATTAGGATCGTGCGAAAGCACGGGGGACCTCCCTCAAAGTACCGACACTAGCCTGGCTGAAAGATCGACGAAGTTGTAGGGTGTAATTAATCCTGGCTAGTCTTTCCTTTTAGGGTTTGAAGGAAGATTTGATAAAAACCAGTGGGAGCCATCCTGATTAGATAAGATAATAACCAATCTGATTTTGCAAGAGCATACGCTAAAGTGTTTTCTTCTCTCTCTCTCCAGGTAGCGACCATTTCATGCCTTAATCAAGATAATAATATGGATGTATTGACCGAACCCGCATGTTATACTGTGCAGGGGAACGTTGGACCCATTCTATCTTATAAATGTTATAAGACTGAACAGGAAACAGGAGAATATCTAGATTCTCATGCCGCCCAAACGGAGAACGTGCATGATGATTCACCTTCTTCGGGTGTGTTTGTTATTGAGAACTGTTTCTCAGTTCACCCTACGTCCTGGGTATTAGATACCGGATCAGGATCCCATATATGTAAGCAGTTACATGGGCTACGAAAAGGTAGAGAACTGGGAAAAGGTGATCATTCCGTTCAAGTAGGGAATGGGGCAAATGTTGCAGCCAAAGCAGTTGGCATATATCACCTGGTATTACCAAATGGTGATACACTAGTCCTGAATGAGTGCTATTATATACCGAACATGATGTGCAACATTATATCAGTTTCTTTATTAAGTAAAGAAGGATATAATTTTGTAGTAAAGGATAATGTTATGAACATATTCCTAGATCAAAAGTTGATTGCATCAGGCTCGCTACATAATGGCATATTCATTCTCAATCAAAATACAGTCTTCAATATACAAAACACACACAAGAGGAAAAGCTCAGAAATGAACGAATCCTTCTTGTGGCACTGTAGACTTGGCCATATCAATGAGACACGACTAGCTAAGTTGCATAAGAATGGATATTTGAATTCATTCGAATTATCATCTTATGACACTTGCCATTCATGTCTCAAAGGAAAAATGACCAAAACTCCGTTTACGGGACACGGAGAAAGAGTTACAGAACTCTTGGGACTGGTGCATAGTGATGTATGCGGTCCTATGTCTACACGCGCCAGAAATGGTTCTTCCTACTTCATTACATTCACTGACGATCTCTCTAGATACGGGCATGTGTTCCTGTTAAAACACAAGTCTGAAGCTTTTGAGAAATTCAAAGAATATAAGCACGAGGTAGAGAACCAAACGGGCAAAAGTATTAAGATTCTTCGATCTGATCGAGGAGGTGAATACTTAAGCAGTGAATTCCTGGAGTATCTAAAAGAGAATGGGATTCTCTTTCAGCTTACTCCTCCTTATACACCACAGCACAACGGTGTATCGGAACGAAGGAATCGCACCCTATTAGATATGGTGCGTTCAATGATGAGCAATGCTGAGTAACCTATTTCCTTTTGGGGATATGCGCTTGAGACAGCCATATACCTATTGAATCTGGTTCCGTCTAAATCTGTACCTACCACACCATATGAGATATGGAGTAGGAAGAGACTATATTTTAAACGAATTAAGATATGGGGTTGTCCGGCCTATGTCAAAAAGAAAAATCCGGACAAACTCGAGGCACGATCAGTCCTTTGCAAGTTTGTGGGATATCCTAAGAATTCTTAAGGATATTTTTTCTACCAAGCTGAGGAACAAAGAGTGTTTGTTGCTCAACATGCCACCTTTTTCGAAAGGGAATTTCTTGCAAAAGAAATTAATGGCAAAGAGGCAGAGCTGGAAGAGGTTCCAGCACCACAAACTGCAACTAATGATTTAGTAGAACCAGAGGTTTCAGTGGTGCCCGACGTACCCCAGCCTCTCCGCCGATCTAGTAGGGTTTCTCGACCACCTGAGAGATACTATGGTTTTCTCATTGATGGTGGCAGTGAGGATTGCATCATGGACGATGATGATCCAACTAGCTTCGAGCAGGCCATCACGAGTGGGGACTCGGTGAAATGGCTGGATGCTATGCGGTCCGAGATGGAATCCATGTACACCAACAAAGTATGGACTTTGGAAGTTGCTCCTGAAGGGGTAAAACCCATTAGGAGCAAGTGGATCTTCAAGAAAAAACTTGGTGTAGATGGGAAAGTGGAGACTTTCAAAGCTAGACTTGTAGCAAAAGGTTTTCGTCAAAGACCAGGTGTGGACTATGACGAAACCTTTTCTCCAGTGGCTATGCTTAAATCCATCCGAATCATGCTTGCCATCGCTGCATATCATGACTACGAAATCTGGCAAATGGATGTTAAGACCGCCTTTCTAAATGGTGATTTAGAAGAGTGCGTGTACATTACTCAGACAGAGGGCTTCGTAGACAGTGGGAGCAGCGGGAAGGTGTGCAAGCTGCTTAAATCCATTTATGGATTAAAGCAAGCATCGCGGAGTTGGAACATCTGCTTTGACGTCGTTATCAAAGAGTTTGATTTCGTCAAAAACCCAGATGAACCTTGTATTTACAAGAAGGTGGCAGAGAGTAAGGTTGTCTTCCTCGTATTGTACGTGGACGACATACTCTTGATAGGAAATGATATTCCTATGCTGCAATCGGTCAAGATCTTCTTATCACAAAGATTCTCAATGAAAGATCTTGGTGATGCCTCCTGCATATTGGGAATTAGGATCTATAGAGCTAGATCCAAACGGATATTGGGATTGTCCCAATCCAGGTACATTGACACCATACTAAAGAGGTTTAGTATGGAAGATTCCAAGCGTGGGAACTTGCCCACAATCTCTGGAGTCACTCTCTCCAAAGAGATGTCTCCCAAGACTGATTTGGAGAGAGCTCGCATGCAAGGGATACCCTATGCTTCAGCTGTAGGCTCTATCATGTATGCGATGCTATGTACCAGACCCGATGTTGCATACTCACTAAGTATAGTGAGCAGGTATCAAGCTGATCCTGGAGAGAGTCACTGGACAGCTGTGAAGAGCATTCTTAAGTACTTACGAAGGACTAAAGAGATGCTCTTGGTGTATGGTAACGGAGAACTCCAAGTGGAGTCCTTTACCGATTCGAGCTTCCAGAGTGATAAGGACGACTCTAAGTCGCAGTCGGGCTTTGTCTTTACCCTTTACGGTGGGGCGGTTAGCTGGAAGAGTTCTAAGCAGGAAACCGTGGCAGACTCGACGATGGAGGCTGAATACATCGCTGCCAACGATGCTGCCAAAGAGGCTGTCTGGATCAAGAAGTTCATTACTGAACTTGGAGTGGTTCCATCCATTGAGCATCCAATACCTTTGTATTGCGATAACAATGGAGCGGTGGCTTTGGCCAAGGAACCTAGGTCCCATCAGCGATCCAGGCATAATCTGAGGCGGTATCACCTGATCCGGGAGATAGTTGATCGTCGGGAGATTGAGGTCAGGAGGGTTGACACGAAGGACAACACAGCGGATCCACTCACGAAGGCCATTCCCCAGATACAGTTTGAGAGACTCTTCGGGATGCTCGGTATGTGATACTACAGCAGCTGGCCCTAGTGCAAGTGGGAGATTGTTAGTTGTATGTATGCCCTAGAGGCCAGTATTGTACAGATGATGTATATTATATTGGATGCTTGGACATATATAGAGATGACTTTCTTGCTCGATATGATAGTATGCTATCTGGTTACTCTTTATCTTAACATGTACACTTGTCTCTTTAAACTGTCTTATAGTTACATGTTGGTAAAGCCCTTAGGATGTGTACTTGACTACCTGGACTGTGATGCAGATCATACTAGTGGGGACATGGTAGTCCATAGGTACATCCTTCAAGGTCCCTAGCAGTGGGTGTATCGAGACGGGGCATCGATATACCAGTGTAGACTAGCGTATACGCTTCTCGACCCATGAGATGGGCGTTGGATGATCCCATATCCATTGGTGTTTGACATCAGAGATGGTGTATGGGTGCTCAGTAGAGACTGGGTACACTGGACGGACTCGCCGAGAACTCCCAGATGGTATTATACCTCACGTCAGATGGCAGTTCTCAGGTGACACTTGTACAGGTTAGTCTGTAGACCCGAGATCGTCATAGAGTCTTGTGTGATTTCCACTGTGCTTTGATCTCCACCTTACCACGTCCATGAGGGCATGCAAAACGGTGGTCTTTGGGTACAGTCCCGAGTCATATGGAGGCAATGAGCGATAGGAGGGGTTTCGTCTCTCCCTGTATTGGGGGTTGATGTTGCGCTGTGCTCGATTGGCCGTAACAGGGAAGTCCCTGGCCAGGGCTGATCAGAGATTTGCTGGTAAGTGTTACCAGTAGTTTCTCGACCCGTTATGAGCCTCACATCGGCACGACTTATCGGTTATTGGGGTCTGACGTTTACCACCCCTAGACTTGATATGCGACATATCAGACGAACAGACCGGACTGTACGGTAAGTGTTACTTGTTGGATTCACAGGAGTGTGAGCGGGCTAGCTCATCGATCTTCTGATCGCTCAATACCCGTATGGCCGTTACGTTTAGCAGACCGCTTGCGACTTGTGGGTGCTTGATATGATCATCATCTGCTACCGGCGTATTGACGAGTCTTTAGAGTCCTACACAGAGGTTTCCTGGCTCAAGCGAAACGAAATAGGAGCGCATATGAGATATGTGCGGGACCGAGAATAATGCGTGTATGTGATACTGTATTTCATTCTCGCGATGAATGTTTCGATTGGTTGTATGCGATATAACCTAGTTATCGAATCATTGATTCGATAAATCGATACATTGTATACTAGTCGGTTATGTGCGACATGACCGGATCATTGAATCAAGTGTTGATTTAATGATTTAATGTATAATTGTATATTTGATATATTAATTTGCATTAACTAGTATTGGTTCATTTTAAAAGGATTTTCTCACTTGAAGTGCACATTGTATATATGATATGCTTTTGTGTGCACTTGATTGTATCATGTTTGATGATACATACTTACATGGGTTTGTGCAAAGAATTAAACCATGGTTATGATAATGATTAGGGTTTTGTGTTATTCATCTATTTATTTATCCATTCTTTATTTATTTAAATAGATAAAAGAAAAGAAAATGGTTTCTTTTTTATCATGAAGCTTGTTGAAGCTTCATGAAGCTTTGACTAAAGAGACCATTTGTCTTCATGCTTAACCCTAACCATTCCCACTTACCATGGTCTATTCTCTACACTTAACCTTAGTTATCTTATGATAAGTATTGATTTATTTTCATTTTAATTCAACACTTATCATATTCTTTCTGCTTCTTCATCATCTTCTTCTTCAAGAAAAGCTTAAGTCCATCAATGGCAACTTGAGCTAAAGTGAGAGAAATCCAATTCTAAAGTGAACCCACCTCCTATTTCTTCACCCTCTACCTCTTGCCAAGTTGTTTTGGGTGTTTTCTTCACAAGTTTCACAACTTTGTGAAGTCGGAGCTTGAACTTGTGATGCCTCGACGTAGATCATCTTCAGCACGAAGCCGACGACCTAGTCCGCCCATTTCTCCGATCAAGCCGACGATTGAGTCCGGGATTCGAGATGGACAGCGAGAGGACGCCTACGTGGAGCCAAGGAAGTGGATATCCGGATCTACAAAGGTTGTAGCTTCTTATCTTTAGTTAAGTTGTTAACTAGATGTAGGGTTCCTAGGCATCCTAATGAGGTCTCACAAGGCATCAACCATGCCAATTTCAAATTTAAACGGTGCCGAGAAACCCTAGAACGGATCGTTGGCTAGATTTCTAGGCGAAAAAGAAAACTAGTTAACACTTAACTAAAAGAATACGGAAATACAACCTTTGTAGATCCGGTGCTCCACCTCCATAGCTCCGCAACGAAGTCCCCTCGCTGTCCAAATGAATTCCCGGGCTCTAGCGTCGGCTTCGTCGGAGAAATGGCGAGCTAGGTCGTCGATGTCCATGCCGAAGATGATCTACGTCGAAGCATCGCAAGATCAAGCTCTCACTTCACCAAGTCATGAAACTTGTGAAGAAAACACACTCTACTACTTGGCAAGAGGTAGAGGATGAAGAAATAGGAAGTGGGTAGACTTTAGATTTGGATTTCTCACTCATTTCCATCAATCACCATTGATGGAGCTTGCTTCTTCAAGTGAAGAAGATGAAGAAGAAGAAGATGAATATTATCATAAGTCTATCTCAAAAAGGAAATAATAAGAATACTTATCATAATGTAACCATGGTAATGTGTAGAGAGTTAATCATGGTTGAATGGAATGGTTAGGGTTAAGCATGAGACAAAATGGTCACTTGGTCAAAATCTTCATGAAGCTTCATGAACAAAACAAAACAAGCCACCATTTTCTCATTTGCTTTTCTTTTTCCAAAAGAATAAATAAATGAATAAAATGAATAAGGAAATAGTAAACCCTAACCATTTCATTAACCAAGGTTTAATTCTTTACACTTAACCAAAAGGCATGTATCATCAAACATGATACAAGCAAGTGCACAAAATCATATCGCATATGCAATGCGCACATCTGAGTAAGAAAATCCATCTTAAGTGAACCGATACTAGTTAATGCAAAGTAATATATCAAATATATATAATTATGCATTAAATCATTAAATCAACATTTGATTTAATGATCCGGTCATATCGCATACAACCGACTAATATCCAATGTATCGGTTTATCGAATCAATCCTTGATTCGATAACTAGGTTATATCGCATACAACCATTCGACACATTCATTGCGAGAATGGAATACGGTATCACATACACGTATTATTCTCGGTCCCGCACATATCTCATATGCGCTCCTATTTCGTTTCGCTTGAACCAGGAAACCACAGTGTAGGACTCTAAAGACTCGTCAATACGCCGGCAGCAGATGATGATCATATCAAACACCCACAAGCCGCAAGCAGTCTGCTAAACGTAACGGCCACCCGGGTATTGAGCGATCTGAAGATCGACGAGCAAGCCCGCTCACACTCCAGTGAATCCAACCAGTAACACTACCGTACAGTCCGGTCTGATCGTCTGATATGTCGCATATCTCGCCTAGGGGTGGTAAACGTCAGACCCCAATAGCTCGATAAGTCGTGTCGATATGAGGTCTATAACAGTTCGAGAAACTACTGGTAACACTTACCAGTAAATCTCAGTAACCCTGGCCAGGGATTTCCGGTTATAGCCAATCGAACACAGCGCAACATCAATTCCCTATACCGGGAGAGACGAATCCCCTCCTATCGCTCATTGCCTCCATGTGACTCGGGACTGTACCCAAAAACCACCGTTTTGCATGCCCTCTTGGACGTGGTAAGATAGAAATCAAAGCACAGTAGGAACCACACAAGACTCTATGACGATCTCGGGTCAACAGACTACTCTGTACCAGTGTCACCAGAGAACTGGCATCTGACGTGAGGTATAATACCATCTGGGAGTTCTCGGCGAGTCCGTCCAGTGTACCCAGTCTCTACTGAGCACCCGTATATCATCTCTGATGTCAAACACCAATGGATATGGGATCATCCATCGCCCATCTGTATGGGTCGAGAAGGTATACGCTAGTCTACTCTGGTATATCGATGCCCCGTCTCGATACACCCACGACTAGGGACTTTGAAGGATGTACTTATAGACTATCTGTCCCCACTAGTATGATCTGCATCATAGTCTAGGTAGTCAAGTACACATCCTAAGGGCTTTACCAACATGTAACAGAGAGACAATCAATGTACATGTTAAGGTAAAGAGTAACCAGATAGCATACTATCATGTCGAGCAAGAAAGTCCTCCCTATATATGTCCCAGCATCCACTACAATATACATCCAATGTACAGTAATGGCCTCTAGGGCATACATATAACTAACAATCTCCCACTTGCACTAGGGCCATCTGTAGCAGTGGTTGTAGTATCTCATACTCAACCATCCCATAAAAGTCTCTCTCTGGGAAAATGTAAGTGCACGGCGGCGCCCCGGCCGTCAGCCCGACGGCCAAACGCGGAAACGGTGGTAAACTTAAAATTTGCGGACTTAGCAAACCGGCACCACCGCGCACTAAACTCCGGATCGTGCCATTAAACTAGTCTAAGCTATCTAGAGAGGGGGTAGAGAAGTATACCATACGATCCAAGTCCTCCGGTCTTCATCTCCACTCCGATCTCCTCGCGGGATCTCCGTCCGTCTCCTCCTCGTCGGAAAGGGCACCACGTCGCCTGTATCTTTTACGGGCTCCCACCTCAATACCGAGGCAACTCGGGCGCGAAGCTGGCGAATCGACGCGTCCAAGATTTGCAGTAGAATGTGTAGTGTCTATGTCTCTTTAGGGTTTTGTTGCCATGGAGGATGGAGGGATCATGAATGGACTTTTGAATGAAGTGTAGAATATTGCAAGCATGCAAATGAGATATAGATAATTTCCCCCATCCAAATGAACTCCTCTCTCTCCTCTAAATGGTGTGGCCGGCCAAGTCTATATGAGGGAAAAAAATGGTGGGAGGAATTAACAAAGGAAGGTGAGTGTAGGAGATAGAAGGAGGTGACCACAACCTAAAGCAAAAGAAACATCAACCATACTTCACACCTTAACCTTTCATATCTCATTTAATGCAAGAATGGTGCAAAAGATAATGAAAGCTATCATAATCAATAGTTTTGCAAGAAACCCCCTCCACAAAGATTATTTGTACAATTGCAAATAACCCCTTCCATCGGAAAAGTCCGGCCGGGAAAAAGCAAAGGAAAACCGGCCGGAACGGAATGCAAACTGGCAACTCCAGAAAACTGGTCCCGTAATAAATTACAGGAAAACCCCGATACTGTGCATACACACCCGCATCTGTATTCCGTCCGGATACAAATGCAAAGAGACAAAATCTACACTGTACTAAACTAGGACCGGCTTAAACCAAAGCCGGCTAGTAATATCCGTTCGATCCTGATCCGTGCAATACCGCACGTATCTGATCGAACCCTGCCATATACCTATACGGCTACAAGTACAAACCGTCCGATCCTGATCCGTGCAATACCGCACGTATCTGATCGGACCCTGCCATATCTCCATACGGCCTCTACAGCGTTTCGCCCGAAACCTGAGTAACTGAAAGTGTGGTAGACTCTAAAGACTCGTCAATACTATGGCTGTGGATTTAACCACTAGCACGTCAGAGGTATAAGCCAATACGTAACGGGCCACCAGCTATTGACTAAAAGGGACGTCGATGAGCGAACTCATCCTGACACCCTACTGAGCCTGTCAGTGACAATATCCGTACAGTCCGGTCCGTTCGTCTATGAGCATCGCATGGCGGGCCTAGGGGGTTGGTAAAAGTCAGACCCCCAAAAGCGGTACAAGTCGTGTCGGAGTGTAGCCCAGAACACCCTGAGATACTACTGGAATACCTACCAGTAAATCTCCTGCCTTGGCCAAGGTCTTTGTGTAATGGCTCTCCTAGACACAGCGCGACCTCACCCCCAATACCGGGAGAGACGAAACCCCCGAAGATCCGCTCACTGCCTCCATGTGGCTCGGGACTGTACCCAACTAAAACCTGTTTGCACGACTCCTTTGAGCCGTGGTAGGGTAGTAATCAAAGTACAGTGGGAACTCACACGAGACAAATGACGATCCCCAGGTCGATGAACTAACCTGTACACATGTCACCTGGGAACTGCTATCTGACGTCAGGTATAAGACCAACTAGCATGTTCCCGGCGAGTCCTGTCCGGTGTGCTCATAACCCAATGAGCACCTGTATACATCTTAGGTGATCCAACTGACACCAGTGGCTTGTGAGACCGGCCACCGCCCCTCGTCGGGGTCTCGACTGTATACACTAGTCTACTCTGGAGTATCGATGCCCTATCTCGAAACTCCCACGACTAGGGACCTTTTAAGGATGTGCTTGTAGACCCCAGCTCCCACGTATATGATCGCCCTTATACTGCCGGTAGTCAAGCAAGAATCCTAGGGGCTCTATCAACGTGCAATAGCGACATGTCATGTCACCTAAAGCAGTACACGATGATAAAGGTAAACCTGATAGCATACTATCATCTCGAGTAAGACTGTTCTACCGGGATAGGTCCTCCCTCAATCATTGCAATCACGTGCCTGTGATCCAATAATTGACTCTGAGGGCACTATCTCCAACAATCTCCCACTTGCACTCAAGGCTAATTATTGCGATGTCGCATACTCACAGCCCGTGTGATACCGAACACCCAACTCCTCTACTAGTCAGTCGCACAAAACCTGTTTGCGAAACTATTGCGTTCGAGGAATAGCCTCAGTGAGTGGATCCGCTCTGAAATTTCTTTCTATGTCTCTCTAAATCTCAAGTTCGCGGAGAATGCCATCTCCCGAAATGAGCAATACTTGTCTTAGAGTGTCTGGATGTCTGATGGGACCGAGTTCATAAATGAACTCCAAATCCAAACTTTTTAGACTGTATCGTCAACTGAACTTAATCAGTATCCTGCGCCATGCCTCCCTCAGTATTGCCTTGGACCACCTGTCCAAAATACTGCCCCTCGTCAGAGGGAAAACTATAACTCTGACAACCTCCTTGTCGTCCATGTCACCTTGGAAGCCTGGAATGATAACCGTCTCCTGAATGAGGCTGTCGTTATCATATCCCTAGAACATCCACTTATGTTCTAAAACTGCTTCCGACTGTTTCTCCAGGATTGGATTAATGTCAACTTATTGCATCTAGTGCAAGAACAACATCTGGTGTGGTACTTGACATCTCATGATTGACTCACTTGCCTAAGCAAGTGATCTGCCAATCATGCACGTCCCTCTCCCCTTTAGTCTGTAAGACACCTTTAGAGAGGGTGACTCCATTACCTGCAGGTACACTACCGTGCCAGGAGTCGTCCATCCTAAATACTCTTAGAATGCTGTCAAGTACCCTGATTGGGAAACCACCCAAATCTAGATCTAAAACCACAGATCTAGTAACCAGTATGTCTGATATAAAATCCATGTCCTTTGTGAAGAAAACACTGTGTGACGACCAAAGTATAACCGATTGTAGTATAGGAGTTTCTTTTCCTATTCTGTGTATGTCATCCAGATACCAGGACATCACACCCTACTACCTTCTCAACAGATCCATCCCCTATTCTGATGAAGTCAAACCCATGACTGTCACGTCAGAAATAGATGATCTATCTCCGCTACATCTGCTCTAGTCTATAAATAGACATAAGCAACCTGTCCACCAATGCTTCCGCTGCTCCCACTGACTACGACAACCCTCTGGCAGAGTCATATACACGTACACTTCTGAAGCGAGTTCAGAACGACGCTATACTCATCCTCCCGCCGGGTCTCGCAGCCTGGAACAACAGCATTGGTAATTGTGGGTAAACAAGAACTTCCCCGTCACCGTCCTTGAGGCTACCGTAGTACCTCTCGGGTGCCTGAAGTTACCCACCATATCTGCGGAGTGGCCAATGGAATGTCAATCCAGATTGAATCTTTAGGTTCCTTATCAAATCTTCAGTAATCGTTTGTGGTTCTGGAATCACTTCCAGTTCTACCATACTCCCACTACTGTTTTCTGAAAAAATCCATTTTTAATAAAACTGTGGCGAGTCTAGAACAATATCGCTATTGTTCATCCAGATGGTAGAAAATCAACCCTCGTCATAGCCTGGGTCAACCCACAAACAGCCATTACAGAAACGTGCCTTGAGTTGTCCAGTGTCTGGTTTTAATCATAAACCGGACAACTCCCCGTACCTTAACATCGTTAAGATATGAACTGTTCTATATCCAATATAGAAACAGAGGCACTGATTTAATTGAACCAGATTCAAATCATGCAGCTGTCCCCAGCGCATGTCAACTAAATGGAAGGAGGCCGATCAGCGTTACTCAACTTAAGAATACTTCCAATTATGAGTAACCTGAAAGAGAAGCAATTTCTCTTTATCATTACTATCAACTGAATACCGTGCACAAGTATCTACATCTTCGATCACTTTGAAGAATCCCGATACTTGCTATACCTGGTTCTCTACTCTATTCAAATACCTATAACTCCTCAAAACTTAGACCCTGTGTTTCCACGAAGCACATGTCTAAGAACTAGAGAAGTTAAAAGTAAACAGAATATAGTATGAGGACCAACCCCTCTGTCCTAATGGACACTGGACAACATACAATACTCTGTATAAGTCCGCTGAGTCTAACAACTCTTTCACTGTGTGTCGTAGGTTGAAAACTGTACTTATGGTTATGAAGAATTACACCGCTGTTTAATGCTCCTTACCTAACCATCCACTGATATAGGTAAATGTCGTAGACATAATTTCAGAAAGGTATATCTCACTCTATGAAAATAGACGTACAGATATATCAATTTGAAATTGGTGCATAACTGCGGATATTCAAAACCAAATATTTGCCGACGGGCAAACAGCCCAGGTGATTTCCTCAAATATCACCGATTACAACGAATCCCGATATAATGAGGATGATCACCCAATTCCCAATAACCTACTCCCACTCATCATCTGTAAAACCATACAGATGTGAGAATCATACCTGGTAAATACATACCCTGGAGTAAGTATCTAATCGGGAAATCAGTTTTCTTTTAACAGTACACAGTGAAACTGAAACATTGAAATGTTTCGGTGGGGTATCCCGGTATTCTTAGTAATGCCTCTTCCATTATCCAGATTCACAACTATAACCGTATAATTCTTTGCCACCTCTCTAAATCCCTTCATATGTCTTTAGTCATTACCTTCCGCACACCCCTTTAGGCCAATTGGTTTTCTTCCTTCCCTACCGTTCGGCACCAGCCTATGGTTTGGAAGAAGACTATCCAATAAGCATAAAGGGTGTACTGTCCTAATCCTAGGAGCACTCGCAACGCGAGAGAAGGTGAAGATAAAAGACACCTGAATGTACTTTATTCCTATTTCTCCTGGACCAGAATCCATCCCCGAACTGGAACAAGTTCCATTCGAGTTCGTATATAACCATACGATGGAGTATCCAAATAAACTGTGGATCTTCGTAGTGATACGGAGTGTCTTGGAGAAATATAAAGGTGATGTGGGAGTGGTAACGAAATATTTGGTTTGGTCGTGAATATCTGTTGCAATTTACTTTGCCCTCTTACTAATCCCTTGCTTTGTCTGAACTTAATACCTTCTGCACACCATCGTTATGCTAATTGGTTTTCTTCATTCCCTACCGGTCGGCACCAGCCTAAGGTTTGGAAGAAGACAATCCAATTTGCGTAATAGGTGTACTACCCCTAAACCAAGGAGTACTCGTAACCTGAGAGAGGGTAAAAGGAAAAGACAACTGAATAATCCTATCCGTTTTCTCCAGAACCAGAAACCATCCTCGAATTCCTTCGAGTTCGTATCTAACCATACGATGGTTTTGTCCAATGGAAGTGGACGTTCGCAGTAATACGGGGTGTCCTGGAGAAAAGGGTAAAAGTAGGAGTGGCAATGAGGTCTGCAATTCTGACAATCCAAAAGCCTGTGTTAAGAAGCTTCGGTCAACTTGGTCACTGAGTCAAAGTCTTAGGGTCGGGTCAATGGTCGCTGCCAAAGAGAGAGAGAAAAGAAACACTCAGCGTGCACTCTAACCTAGATCAGAATGGTTACCAATTTATCTAATCTGGAATCCTCCCACTGTACCTCAAATTCTCCTCCAAACCTGAAAGAAGAATTAGTCGGGGTTACCCGAGGAGTAAACTAACTCATCAGTGGGAATCGGGATCCAACTCTCATCGCATGACAACGTGACGGAATCCGCTCACGGTATCACACTCCAGAAGGTATGCGCATATCTGGCAAGTTTCAGTGCTTTTGAAACTCCCGATGGATTTCTGCCCCATGCTCTTATGACCTTGACTTTGGCCAACAAATCATAAGTCACATGTCAAGTTCTACCCGTCATTCTCCAGGTTGATTCGAATCCACCCGCACAAGCCCTTGACTTTGGCCAACAAGGCTATACGACTGTTCCAAACCAACGCATCTATCTATGCTGCATATGAATAACCAACAGCTACCAAACACTGTGCCTTGACTTTGGCCAACAAACACAGCTTGAATACTATTGACTACCCATATGAAACGACGGAGGGCTACGAATGGTTTCTGGCGAAAACCTTTAACGTAAAGAACTTGATATCGTCGAAGGAACGGATAGCTTTTTGAAAATATAGTGACGACAACTTCCGCTAAAGAGGTCACTCCCGGTGAAGGGATCTCGGCTCTTTCCCCGTAGAATGGGGTGCAGGATATTCCAACTGAATACCACGGTGCAAAACAAAAGTAATCGGCTATAGTGAAGTTAATGCCCTGACGCAAACTTCTGTCCAAGGGGTCACTCCCGGTGAAGGGATCTCGGCCCTTGCCTCGTCGACTGAGGAGCAGGATATTCCAAATGAATACCACGATGCAAAACAAAAGAGAACGTCCTTGCAATAACAGCTTTTAGAAAAGTGTTCCAACAACATCAGATTAGGTTTGTATTAACTTGCATTGATCCGAATCAACGCAGTCCCATCAATTGATCACACCAAAAAGAACGAAAATATACTGATGTACGTATATGCCATCCGCATTCGCCACTGGGTCCCGTCATTACCCGTTAGGTTAGCTTACTAACGACAGAGCGGGGACTGGACTAGCGCGGATGCAAAACATATACAACATCTACTAATATATATACCAATATATTATATTTCGCTCTAGGCGTGAAAAGAAATGCAACATTACAGAAATGTACAGCATCACAGAACAATACAGATATCTGGGATCCCCGGGTTTCACAGAGCCACTACTGAAACCCGACGTTCCCCTGGTCGTGTGGATAGCCTGTGCAATGAAATCCTAGACCCCTACGGGCGCGGCAAGTCACCCGCCAAAACCTGAAGCGAGGCAGCCCCCTTCAGCGCCGTGAATGGACCACCCAGCACTTCACGGAATCCGGCAACTTGGGCACCCCTCCTGGGTCAACCTGTACCCCCTACGAGTGCGGCGAATAGCCCGCCAATCCTAGAGTGAAGCCCCCTCCGTCTCAATGCCATGAGATGCGGGCTTGTTGCCCTTCAGAACCCGGCTATCCGTGCACCCCTCCGCGGGGCAATCCTAGTACAGAAAGTAAAATATACATACACCGGGTACATCGACCGCAACCAGGTCGTGCCCCAAAATAATAATACAATCAGGCAGTGACGGCAGTCCACATGTCGGACGCTCGCCCCGCAATATCAAATGTACATGATACAACAGCACAGTACTAGCATTGCATCCAGGCTATCCCCCACGACCGATCCGCAACATCACAGCATAAACAAAGAACATCAACGTGAAAGTCACGTTCGCAAATCCGTCTAACCGGGCTATAGCAGTTAGACCGGATTTACCGATCGAGTGACATTCACGGTCGCAGATATAATGTAAATACTGTGAAATAATGTGTTTGAAATATCCGATCGATCAAAAATTAACAAGTGGGCCCTCAAACAAAACTGTAGCACTCACAGAAACCCTGGGCCCAATTTTAATATTCCAAAACCCATATTTTAAGCCCATAAGGCCTCTGAAAAAATTTGGTGATGTAATGTGAATAGTGCGCGGCGGAAGGGCCGCGCGAGGTGGGGTTTCGCGGCGGATCCGCGCTCCAAATGTGGAGTTATATCGTCAAATTTTTACAGAACCCTTAGATTTCTCAGTACATCAATATTTTACAACCTGAAAAATTTTTCGAGACCAAAAATTTTCAACAGAAACTGATTCGAACTAAAATGCAGTTTTGGAACATTCGATCGATCGAAACAGAAAAACACATTACACCAAGCTAGACTATGTTAATGGCGAGGCTCTGATACCACTGTAAGTGCACGGCGGCGCCCCGGCCGTCAGCCCGACGGCCAAACGCGGAAACGGTGGTAAACTTAAAATTTGCGGACTTAGCAAACCGGCACCACCGCGCACTAAACTCCGGATCGTGCCATTAAACTAGTCTAAGCTATCTAGAGAGGGGGTAGAGAAGTATACCATACGATCCAAGTCCTCCGGTCTTCATCTCCACTCCGATCTCCTCGCGGGATCTCCGTCCGTCTCCTCCTCGTCGGAAAGGGCACCACGTCGCCTGTATCTTTTACGGGCTCCCACCTCAATACCGAGGCAACTCGGGCGCGAAGCTGGCGAATCGACGCGTCCAAGATTTGCAGTAGAATGTGTAGTGTCTATGTCTCTTTAGGGTTTTGTTGCCATGGAGGATGGAGGGATCATGAATGGACTTTTGAATGAAGTGTAGAATATTGCAAGCATGCAAATGAGATATAGATAATTTCCCCCATCCAAATGAACTCCTCTCTCTCCTCTAAATGGTGTGGCCGGCCAAGTCTATATGAGGGAAAAAAATGGTGGGAGGAATTAACAAAGGAAGGTGAGTGTAGGAGATAGAAGGAGGTGACCACAACCTAAAGCAAAAGAAACATCAACCATACTTCACACCTTAACCTTTCATATCTCATTTAATGCAAGAATGGTGCAAAAGATAATGAAAGCTATCATAATCAATAGTTTTGCAAGAAACCCCCTCCACAAAGATTATTTGCACAATTGCAAATAACCCCTTCCATCGGAAAAGTCCGGCCGGGAAAAAGCAAAGGAAAACCGGCCGGAACGGAATGCAAACTGGCAACTCCAGAAAACTGGTCCCGTAATAAATTACAGGAAAACCCCGATACTGTGCATACACACCCGCATCTGTATTCCGTCCGGATACAAATGCAAAGAGACAAAATCTACACTGTACTAAACTAGGACCGGCTTAAACCAAAGCCGGCTAGTAATATCCGTTCGATCCTGATCCGTGCAATACCGCACGTATCTGATCGAACCCTGCCATATACCTATACGGCTACAAGTACAAACCGTCCGATCCTGATCCGTGCAATACCGCACGTATCTGATCGGACCCTGCCATATCTCCATACGGCCTCTACAGCGTTTCGCCCGAAACCTGAGTAACTGAAAGTGTGGTAGACTCTAAAGACTCGTCAATACTATGGCTGTGGATTTAACCACTAGCACGTCAGAGGTATAAGCCAATACGTAACGGGCCACCAGCTATTGACTAAAAGGGACGTCGATGAGCGAACTCATCCTGACACCCTACTGAGCCTGTCAGTGACAATATCCGTACAGTCCGGTCCGTTCGTCTATGAGCATCGCATGGCGGGCCTAGGGGGTTGGTAAAAGTCAGACCCCCAAAAGCGGTACAAGTCGTGTCGGAGTGTAGCCCAGAACACCCTGAGATACTACTGGAATACCTACCAGTAAATCTCCTGCCTTGGCCAAGGTCTTTGTGTAATGGCTCTCCTAGACACAGCGCGACCTCACCCCCAATACCGGGAGAGACGAAACCCCCGAAGATCCGCTCACTGCCTCCATGTGGCTCGGGACTGTACCCAACTAAAACCTGTTTGCACGACTCCTTTGAGCCGTGGTAGGGTAGTAATCAAAGTACAGTGGGAACTCACACGAGACAAATGACGATCCCCAGGTCGATGAACTAACCTGTACACATGTCACCTGGGAACTGCTATCTGACGTCAGGTATAAGACCAACTAGCATGTTCCCGGCGAGTCCTGTCCGGTGTGCTCATAACCCAATGAGCACCTGTATACATCTTAGGTGATCCAACTGACACCAGTGGCTTGTGAGACCGGCCACCGCCCCTCGTCGGGGTCTCGACTGTATACACTAGTCTACTCTGGAGTATCGATGCCCTATCTCGAAACTCCCACGACTAGGGACCTTTTAAGGATGTGCTTGTAGACCCCAGCTCCCACGTATATGATCGCCCTCATACTGCCGGTAGTCAAGCAAGAATCCTAGGGGCTCTATCAACGTGCAATAGCGACATGTCATGTCACCTAAAGCAGTACACGATGATAAAGGTAAACCTGATAGCATACTATCATCTCGAGTAAGACTGTTCTACCGGGATAGGTCCTCCCTCAATCATTGCAATCACGTGCCTGTGATCCAATAATTGACTCTGAGGGCACTATCTCCAACAGAAAAGGCCTTTGTGAGTGGATCCGCCGTGTTGTTCTCTGAGTCTACTCTCCAAACCTCGATCTCCTTGGAGACCAACCATCTCCATGATCAGGTGATACTGCCTTAGAATATGTCTGGATCACTGATGGGACCTGCGTTCCTTGGCATAAGCCACAACTCTATTGTCACACAATGGGAGGAACATAGTTCATCTCATGAACCAATATACACCCAAACAGCCTCTTTTGGTAGCATCTTAAGTAGCGATGTATCCTGCCTTTATCGTCTAGTATGTCACGGTATCTAGCTTGGAACTCTTCCAACATACCGTCCCTTTACTGAGGGTATAGACAATGCCTGTGACTGACATTCAGTCGTCTTTATCACCCTGGAACACTTCCAGTGATTTTCCCCAGGATCAACTGATACCATCTCACTACAACTAGTAAGAATCCTAACATCCAATTAGATCTATCTCATAGATCCAAAATCCAGGATTTAGTTGGTATCACTTTGATCCTATGTGGAGAATCATTGTGATAAGCGGAGATTGATCGAGCGTAGCATATGAAACTCCTTCCCTATCAAGAGTATGTCATCCACGTACTCTATGAGGATCATTACCATACTCCCTACTACCTTTTTGTATATACAAGGTTCATCTACCATTTTGATGATGTCAAACTGTTTGACTATTACATCAAAACAGACGTTCCAACTCCGCGATGCCTGCTTTATCATATAAAACATCTTGCACACGTTTCTGCTGCTCCCACTGTCTACGAGGCCCTCTGGCTGTGTACTTATAGACGCACTCTTCTAAAACATCATTTAGAAAAGCAGTCATGGCACCCAACCGCCAGATATCGTAGTTATGGTATGTAGCCGTGGCAAGTAGGATCTTGATGGACTTAAGCATAGCTACTGGAAAAGGTTTCATCATTATCCACGCCTGGTCGATGACGAAAACCTTTAACAATTCTAGCTTTGAAAGTCTCAACTTTTCCATGTACACCAAGTAATCTTCTCAAGATATACTTGCTCCTGATGGGGATTTAACCCTTCAGATATAGCAACTAAAGTCCATACTTTGTTGGTGTACATGGATTCCATCTCAGATCGCTAAGCATCCAGCCATTCTTACAGAGTCACACTCCTGATGGCCAGCTCGAAACTAGTTGGGTCATCATCTCATGATGCAGTCCTCGCTCCCATTGTCATAGAGGAACCGAAGTATCTCTCAGGTGGGTGAGGAACCCTACTAGATCGGCGGAGAAGCTGAGGTTTATTGGAATCTACTGAATCCTTTGGTTCTACCAAATCATTTGCTGTTGTTTGTATAGCTGGAACCTTTCCAGTTGTACATAACAGATCTTGTCTCGAGCTTGTCCGGATTTTGCTTTTCAGACATAGGCTGGAAAACCCCAACTCTTCAATAACTTAAGACATGGGCTCTTCCCTTTCCATATCATATATGAAGTGGTAGGCAACTGATTTGGTTTGAACCCTATTCAATAGGTATGCATCTTCTCAAGTGCATAACTCCCCAAAAGGAAATAGGTAACTCAGTAGTACTCATCTTAGAGCACACCTTATCACATAGGGTGTAATTGCTCCACCCCGATATTCCATCGTGCTATGGTGTATACGGAGGAGTAATGCTGAGAGAGAATCTCATTCTCCTTTAGAATGGTCCAGGAATTCCGTGCTCAAGTATTCTCCTCCTTGATCTCATAAAAGGACATAATACTTATACCCGTATTTTGGTTCTCTACTTCTAACTTATATTCTGTGAATATCTCAAAAGGTTCGGACTTGTGTTTCAACAGGAACATATGTCTGAATCTTCAGAGATCATCAGAGAATGTAATGAAGTATAAAGAACTGGTCTTGGCATGTGTAGACAGGGGACCTACATACATCAACATGTATCATCCCAAGAGTTCACTAACTCTTTCTCTGTTTCCAATAAACAGAACTGGTGTCATCGTATCTTTGTGACATGACTGGCGAGTTTCACAAGATGTAAATTCAAACTGATTTAAATATGCATCTATATGTAACTACAGCCAGTCGGGTCGCATAGATATGACCTAGTCTACAATACCTCAAAAAGAATTCGTTCATTTCTGAACTCTTCCTCTTTTGTGTGTTCAGTATACTAAGAACTGTAGTTTGATTTAGAACATCAATGCTTTTAGATAACGTGCCTGAACCAATCAACTTTTGATATCGGAAATGTTCAAAACATTATCCATCTATACAAAATTTTATCATTTCTTTACTAATAAAGAGACAGATATGATTTTGTATATCAGGTTCGGTATCTAATAACATTCGTTCAGAATCAATGTATTGGTAATACAGGGTGACAGTGACCGACAGACTTGGCTGCAACACTTGCCCCGTTTTCTGCCTTATGAAACTTATCACCCGTTCTCAGTTTTCTACCTTTCTGTAGCCCTATGTAACATATTACATATCTGGGATCCTGATCCGGTATCATATACCCAGGACGTAAAGGATACTGAGAAACAGTTTTGTATAATGAACAAACCCGAAGATGATGCATCAGCATGCACTCTCTCCGTTTGGGCGGCACGGGAATTCTGGTAATCCCCAATTTCCTTCTCTGTCTTATAACAATTATAAGTTGGAGCGGGACCAACGTTCCCCAGCTCAGTATAACAAGCGGGTTCAGTCAATAATCCGTATTATTATCTTGGTTAAGGCGTGATATGGTCGCTACCTGGAGAGAGAGAAAAGAAAACACTCAGCGTGCGCTCTTGCAAGAATAGATTGGTTTTTATTTTATCTAATCAGGATGGCTCCCACTGCTTTTTATCAAATCTTCCTTCAAACCCTAAAAGGAAAGACTAGCCGGGATTAATTACACACTACAAGTTCGCCAATCTTTCAGCCAGGCCAGTGTCGGTACTTTGAGGGAGGTCCCCCGTGCTTTCGCACGAACCTAATTAATATAAACCTCGTTTTCCCAGAGGCGTAACCCCGTTGACACCTTTCTAGACACCTACTTGATCGGCTAATTGTAATGTGTAAAACTCTCCCAGGAGTAACTCTTACTCGCAGCGGGTATCGGGATCCAACTATCTCATAGAAGGTATGCAATCTCATTGCAAATTTCAACACTTGAAATTCCCGATAATATTTTGCCCCTAGCTCGCTATGACCTTGACGCATGCCAAACAACCCATAGTCTGCTAGTCAAGTTCAACCCGTACATTTCTTGATTGAATTAAACCTACCCGCACGACCCTTGACGCATGCCAAACAACGCCGTACGAATACCCTAATCCAATCGCATCGTATGCTAGCAAATAAGCACTAGTTAGCTACCGTACACTACGCCTTGACGCATGCCAAACAACCGTAGCACGAATGCTAACTAGTACTTATCTGAAATGACGGAGGGCTACGACAGGTTTTTCTGAAAACCTATTGCGTAATGAACTTGATATCATTGTAGGATCGAATGATTTTAAAATGGAGAGTTTTTGAGGCTTTTCTAGTTTTGCTAAAGGAGTCACTCCCGGTGAAGGGATCGTCGGCCCTTTCCTCGTCGAATGAGGTGCGGGATATATCATATATATCACTGTGCAAAGCAAAAACTCTTAAAAGCAATCAAAAGACAAACCGAGGCTGTAGCATCTGCCAGTTATTGCTAAAGGAGTCACTCCCGGTGAAGGGATCTCGGTCCTTTCCCTATCGAATAAGGTGCAGGATATATCATATATACCGCTATGTAAAGCAAAAACTGTAGCTACCTGTTTTATTTTGAAATTCGATTCTACAACATCTTAGGTTTCTTTTATTTTCATTAATCACATTAATGAAGTCCCATCATTTAAGTACCTAAACATCACAGATAAATACGACGTACGCTTATGCCATCCGCATTCGCCTCGATGTCCCCTCGTGCACCGTTAGGTTAGGTAACTAACGGCAGAGCTGGGCAGGGCTAGCACGGGTGTAAAACATAAGTAACGCCTATATAATATATCATATATACTATATACTGTATCTATCACAGAACATCACATGATCACATAACAGATATCGCAGCAGAAGAATCATATATTAATATTGGATATACTAGGACATCCGTGTTTTCAATACGAGCCAGTATAAAACACGGATTCCACGGTCGTGATGAATAGCCAATCCCACACCCCTAGACCCCTACGAGAGCGGCAAGCAACCCTACCAATTCTAGAGTTAGGAGACCCGGACTCGACTCCTCGAGTTGGTCTCCCACTGGACTCCAGAACCCGGTTACTTGTGCTCCCCTCCTTGGGTCTATCCTAGTGCGGAAAAGTAAATAATATACAAAGGGTGACAACTTCCGCAACCTGGAAGTGCCCCAAATAAAAGAATATTACATACAGATTTTTACATGAATGAAAATGAAAAACACTCATCTCACATAAAATCCCCCGGCTATTCAAACACGACGATCCAATATAACATATCCAGCAACACATAACATCACATGTCATCAACGTAAGTAAATATGCGCATCCCAATTGTCGTTGACATATAGCAACGAAACCGGCGATATCACATATTACACTTACGGTCACAGAAAAGAAAGTGTAAAACGACAACAGTTGGAATCCGCAACCTCCATAGACATCGCATGCCTAATCAAATGAATTCCTTAGACATCACATGCCTAACAATTATAAACCCCGCATTTCAGTCTCATTATCGAAAACACTTTTCAATACCAAGTCGGGCAATTCAACAGGATTCCCGACATCCTGATCGAATGCTCGTCGCAAACTTCAGTAGACGGCCGCACCCCCGATACCGTCGACGAAGTGCACCAAGGCGGAACACCGCTACCGCGAGCACCCAAACGGATGCTTTCGGCGATGGGGTTCTCCTACAGTCACTTGGTCGGGGCTATGGAGTGAGGCTGTCTAATAAGTTTACCCGGCGAGTATCCGCGTACGCTACGTGATTGCGACGGACTTTTGATCACATCAAAATTCCGTGGCAACCGATCAAGTGAGACTAAACTGCTATGTTTATAATATTCATTCCGTTATCTCATAACTATTTGTGAATTCCAATTATTGTATCCCATTCCAGATAAACAGAAAATGTTAAACTTTTCGATTGAACAGTCAAACACCCAAGTTTTCCCGATACAGCTCAACTCTTAAAATAAGTCTAACAACATTCAGTTCGTGCCTCAGTACCAACGGTCCAGCCGTAGAAGGGTCAAGCCAACGCCTCACATGTGGCACGCCGTACTGCCCCAAACCCGAAGGTTCAAAGGGCAGTTCAAGACGGTCACATAATCGAGTTAAGGTTTGTTGTCTTCTAGAGGGTCCATTGCATTACTTGCACTACTTAGAACGTCATTAAACTACGGAAAGATCCAACACTTGGAAATTTCCCGACAGGGGAAAAGTTGGGTATTTATATCCGGTCGAACTTTTTAACATATTCTAAGATTATCCGGAAAGCCACATAGACAAAATCTGATACTCCAATCGTAACACCGAATCCCCAAAACAACCCAGAAAATTCAACTCTGGAAAAAATATTAAAAATTCCCAGGAAAACCAGCACATAAAACTAAGAATTATTGTGCAGAATTAGACGCACAAAACGACAAAATAGCCGCGGAACCGCCGCACAAGCCAGCTTGTGCCGCGGTTCCGCCGCGCTACAGTGGAATTATGGACACGTGTTGGACAGTTATTCTTAGGATTCTCTGCTGATTTTTCTGCATATTTTTATTTTCGAAAAATCCCAGATTTTAGAAAAAGGACAGAGAGCATTTTCCTGGTTGGGTTTTCGGTTCGTTCGGACTTCAAATTCCGTCTAGACTTCGCCTAAGGCTCTAGCTAGGCTCTGATACCACTGTAAGGTTCCTAGGCATCCTAATGAGGTCTCACAAGGCATCAACCATGCCAATTTCAAATTTAAACGGTGCCGAGAAACCCTAGAACGGATCGTTGGCTAGATTTCTAGGCGAAAAAGAAAACTAGTTAACACTTAACTAAAAGAATACGGAAATACAACCTTTGTAGATCCGGTGCTCCACCTCCATAGCTCCGCAACGAAGTCCCCTCGCTGTCCAAATGAATTCCCGGGCTCTAGCGTCGGCTTCGTCGGAGAAATGGCGAGCTAGGTCGTCGATGTCCATGCCGAAGATGATCTACGTCGAAGCATCGCAAGATCAAGCTCTCACTTCACCAAGTCATGAAACTTATGAAGAAAACACACTCTACTACTTGGCAAGAGGTAGAGGATGAAGAAATAGAAAGTGGGTAGACTTTATATTTGGATTTCTCACTCATTTCCATCAATCACCATTGATGGAGCTTGCTTCTTCAAGTGAAGAAGATGAAGAAGAAGAAGATGAATATTATCATAAGTCTATCTCAAAAAGGAAATAATAAGAATACTTATCATAATGTAACCATGGTAATGTATAGAGAGTTAATCATGGTTGAATGGAATGGTTAGGGTTAAGCATGAGACAAAATGGTCACTTGGTCAAAGTCTTCATGAAGCTTCATGAACAAAACAAAACAAGCCACCATTTTCTCATTTGCTTTTCTTTTTCCAAAAGAATAAATAAATGAATAAAATGAATAAGGAAATAGTAAACCCTAACCATTTCATTAACCAAGGTTTAATTCTTTACACTTAACCAAAAGGCATGTATCATCAAACATGATACAAGCAAGTGCACAAAATCATATCGTATATGCAATGCGCACATCCGAGTGAGAAAATCCATCTTAAGTGAACCGATACTAGTTAATGCAAAGTAATATATCAAATATATATAATTATGCATTAAATCATTAAATCAACATTTGATTTAATGATCCGGTCATATCGCATACAACCGACTAATATCCAATGTATCGGTTTATCGAATCAATCCTTGATTCGATAACTAGGTTATATCGCATACAACCATTCGACACATTCATCGCGAGAATGGAATGTGGTATCACATACACGTATTATTCTCGGTCCCGCACATATCTCATATGCGCTCCTATTTCGTTTCGCTTGAACCAGGAAACCTCAGTGTAGGACTCTAAAGACTCGTCAATACGCCGGCAGCAGATGATGATCATATCAAACACCCACAAGCCGCAAGCAGTCTGCTAAACGTAACGGCCACCCGGGTATTGAGCGATCTGAAGATCAACGAGCAAGCCCGCTCACACTCCAGTGAATCCAACCAGTAACACTACCGTACAGTCCGGTCTGATCGTCTGATATGTCGCATATCTCGCCTAGGGGTGGTAAACGTCAGACCCCAATAGCTCGATAAGTCGTGTCGATATGAGGTCTATAACAGTTCTAGAAACTACTGGTAACACTTACCAGTAAATCTCAGCAACCCTGGCCAGGGATTTCCGGTTATAGCCAATCGAACACAGCGCAACATCAACTCCCTATACCGGGAGAGACGAATCCCCTCCTATCGCTCATTGCCTCCATGTGACTCGGGACTGTACCCAAAAACTACCGTTTTGCACGCCCTCTTGGACGTGGTAAGATGGAAATCAAAGCACAGTGGGAACCACACAAGACTCTATGACGATCTCGGGTCAACAGACTACTCTGTACCAGTGTCACCAGAGAACTGCCATCTGACGTGAGGTATAATACCATCTGGGAGTTCTCGGCGAGTCCGTCCAGTGTACCCAGTCTCTACTGAGCACCCGTATATCATCTCTGATGTCAAACACCAATGGATATGGGATCATCCATCGCCCATCTGTATGGGTCGAGAAGGTATACGCTAGTCTACTTTGGTATATCGATGCCCCGTCTCGATACACCCACGACTAGGGACTTTGAAGGATGTACTTATAGACTATCTGTCCCCACTAGTATGATCTGCATCATAGTCTAGGTAGTCAAGTACACATCCTAAGGGCTTTACCAACATGTAACAGAGAGACAATCAATGTACACGTTAAGGTAAAGAGTAACCAGATAGCATACTATCATGTCGAGCAAGAAAGTCCTCCCTATATATGTCCCAGCATCCACTACAATATACATCCAATGTACAGTAATGACCTCTAGGGCATACATATAACTAACACTAGATTCGTTTTTCGCCTAAATTTCTAGTCAACGATCCGTATTAGGGTTCTCGGCACCCGTAAAATTTGAAATTGGCATGGTTGATACCTTGTGAGACCTCTATAGTGTGCCTAGGAACCCTACACGTAATGAAGTATGAAAAACTGCCTCTAGCCTGTGTAGACATTGGCCCGCATACATCACTATGTATGAGGTCTAGGAGCTCAGTAGCTCTTTCTCCGTGTCCGGTAAACGGAGTTTTAGTCATTTTACCCTTGATACAAGACTGGCAAGTCGCATAAGATTTATATTCAAAAGGGTTTAAATATCCATCTTTGTGTAACTTGTTTAGTCTTGTTTCGTTAATATGACCAAGTCTACAGTGCCAAAGAAAAGCTTCATTTATTTCTGAAAGTTTTCTTTTATTAGTGTGTTGTATACTGAAAACTGTGTGTTGATTTAGGACGTATATCCCGTTATTAAGCGTACCAAACCTAACCAACATTTGATTCAGGTGAATGTTCATAACATTGTTCTGCAATACAAAATTATATCCTTCATTGTCTAACAAAGAAACAGATATGATATTACAAAGCATACTTGGTACAAAATAACATGGGTTCAAAACCAAAATACATCCAGATGGCAACCCCAAGTGATACTCTCCCACTGCGACTGTATGTACATTGGAACCATTTCCAACGCGGAGAGTATGGTCACCTGTCTTCAAAACCTTGCTATTTCTCAGCCCTTGCATAGAATTGCAAATGTGAGAACCTGAACCGGTATCTAATACCCAGGAAGCAGAGTTTATTGAAAAACAGTTTTCTGTCACAAACACACCTGAAGCAGAAGCATCCCCATGCTTCTTCTTGAAATTCAAGTACTCGGTACAGTTGCGCTTCCAATGTCCTGTCTTGTGGCAATGAAAATATTCCCCTTTCCCCGATTCTCCAGCTTTGGACTTTTCCTTCCCCTTAACCTTTTTAACTCCACCCTTAGGATTGGTGGGCTTCTTCTTTTTCTTTCCCTTGGCCTTAGCCTTCAGGCGAGAAGAGGAATATTGTCCAACAGTCATAACGGGAGTTTTCACTGATTTCAGTGTGCTCTCTGCACTCCTTAACATATTAAAGAGTTCAAGTAGTTCCTTCTCCATGTTGTGCATGTTGAAGTTAACTATGAATTGAGCAAAGGTGGAGGGGAGGGACTGTAGAATAATATCCGTATATTGTTCGTTCTCCATCGTCCATCCAAGGTCCTCAAGCTCTTCTATGAGAGCTATCATCTTCAGAACATGGTCTCCTACTGATGTGCCAGGGGCCATTCGCATCTGAAACAATTTCTTTGATGCTGCGTATCGTAATACGCAGGATTGCTCTCCATACAACTCCTTTGTATGGAGGAATATGTCATGAATGTCCATATTCTCGTGCTGCTTTTGATGTGTGTTGTCCATCGATGCAAGCGCGAGGCATTTGGCCGTGGCACAGTCAACGTCCCATGTCTTGCGGACTTCTTTGTCCGCAACTGAGGATTTTGGACCTGGGACGGGCGGGGCTGGAGCCGTGAGGACATATGATACTTTATCATAAGTCAAGGCTATTTTCAGATTCCTCAGCCAGTCTTTATAATTGGTCCCATTCAGTTTATTTTTATCTAGTAGAAACTTGAGTCCTGTCATGGGTATCTGCCATTAAGAGAGAGAAAAGAATACACTCAGCGAAAGCTCTTACAAAGATCAGATTGGTTATTATCTTGTCTAATCGATGTTTCCCACTGCTTTAATCAAGTTTTTCTTTCAAACCTTGAAAAGAAAACTAGCCAGGATTAATTACAGTCTATAACTTCGCTAACCGTTCAGCCAGGCCAGTGTCGGTACTTGAGGGAGGTTCCCCGTGCTGTCGCACAGACCTAATTAAAGTAAACCTCATTTTCCCAGAGGCGTAGCCCTGTTAACACCTTTCTAAACACCTAATGAGTTAGCTAATTGTAAACTGCAAAACTCTCCTGGGAGCAACTATTACCCACAGTGGGATCGGGATCCAACCATCATATGGAAGGTATGCAATCTCATTGCAAATTTCAACTATTGAAATTCCCAATGTGGTTTTTACCCCTAGTACTCATGACCTTGGCTAAGGTCAAAAAATCACAAGCACTTGTCAAGTTCAACCCGTCATTTCTTGATTAATTAGACCCGTTCACATGACCCTTGGCTAAGGTCAACAAAGTCATATGCCCGTCCTAATTAATTTGCATCATATGCATTGTAGTAAGACATCACTTAGCTACCGTACACCACGCCTTGGCTAAGGTCAACAAACGTAGCATGAATACTAAGTACTCTACTTCCTAAAATGACGGAGGGTTGCGGATGATTTTTAAGAAAATGTTTAACGCTTTGAACTTGATATCGTCGTAGAATCAAATGGTTTTTAAAAGGAGTGGCTTAAGCTCCGCAGTTTTGAAATGTAGCTTTTTCATAAAAGGCCGAGTGGTTTTCAAATCCGATTCTACAACATCTTTTTAGGTTTATTTTCTTTACATTAATCATATTAATGTAGTCCCATCATTTAAGTCCTTAAGCCAATCACAGAAAAGAAACGAAAATAACACGTACGCTTATGCCATCCGCATTCGCCGCAATGTTCTGTTATGCACCGTTAGGTTACTTAACTAACGGCATACCGGGACGGGACTAGCGTGGGTGTAAAACATAAGCAACGTCTACTATATATCATATATATAATATACCATTCGTCTCAGATATCACAGAACACAGGCAGCAGAAACATATATATAATGTAGGATATACTAGGACGTCCGTATTTAGTATTTAGCCAACAATAGAAAATACGGATTCCACAGTCGCGATGAATATCCAAGCCCACACCCGTAGACCCCTACGAGAGCGGCAAGCGACCCTACCAATCCTGGAGTTTAGGAGACCCGGTCTCGACTCCTCGAGATGGCCTCCCACTGAACCCCAGAACCCGGTCTTTTGTGCTCCCCTCCTTAGATCTATCCTAATGCGGAAAAGTAAATAATATACAACAATGGTGACATCGACCTCAACCCGGAAGTGCCCCAAATAAAAGAATATTACATTAAATTTGAATTTTACATGAATGAAAAATAAAACTCTCATCTCACATAAAACCCCCCGGCTATTCAATCGCGACAATCCTGCACATCATATCTCAGCAACACATAATATCATATATCATCAACGTAAGTAAGCATGCATACCCCGATTGTCATTGATGTATAGAAAAGAAACCGGCGATAAGCGACATACTACACTTACGGTCATAGAAAAGAAAGTGTAAAACTACAATATTTGGAATCCACATTCTCTTTAGACATCGTAAATCAGAGATATCACGTACCTCGCACTTCATGCCTAACTATATGAATTCCACATATTGTATCACATTCCAGATAAATAGACAGTATTAAACATTTTGATCGAATAATAAAATACCCAAAATTTCCTAAAGCTCAACACTTGAGCGGAGTTCAAAAAACTCGGAATGTGTCACAGTAGTAGCGGTCCAGCCGTAGAAGGGTCAAGCCAACGCCTCACATGTGGCACGCCGTACTGCCTCAAACCCTAAGTTTCTAAAGGCAGTTCAAGACGGTCACATAATCGAGTTAAGGTTTGTTGTCTTCTAGAGGGTCCACCACAATACTTGCACGCATTTCCGAAAGATTTAAACTCGAGAAAAGATTCAACACTTGAAAAATTTTCGTGTCGGGAAAAAGTGAGTTAATGATATCCGTTCGAACTTTTTAATACTTTCTAAATTATCCGAAAAAGGCACGAGATTAAAATTCCGATCGAATCACCGAATCCAAAACAATTTCCAGAACATTCAGCACTAGATTCAGATTAAAAATATCCAAAAATATATACAAGAAGACTACATCATTACTGTACAAAAACGAGACAATGAACCCTCTGTACGGCCGCGGAGCCGCGGCTTAAGCAAGATTTGGCCGCGGTTCCGTGGTGGAAATCACTGTTCATGGATTCGTTTTCTACAGTTGTGCTTAGATTTCCCTGCTGAATTTTTTAAGTATTTTAATACTGAAAAATAACAGTTTTGAAAAAATATCCAAAGAGTGTTCAAAAATTTGTATTTTTGGTTCGATCAGAGTTTTAACTTCGTCAAAGCGACGCCTAAAGCTCCAGCTCGGCTCTGATACCAATGTTAGGTTTACCTAGCACCGAATGAAGGGTTTGGAAGCATCACATGTCTCAAAATTAAATTTTTAAGGTGCTAAATGAACATACAAAGAATCATGACTAGAAAATTAGGGTTTCTAAACATACACATCATCACAAGAAGGTAAAGCTAGGGTTTTGAGAGTACAACCTTTGTAGCTCCCTACGCTAGACTCCTTGGCTACTTGAGTGTTGGAAAAGGTCCGCTTGAGATCCTTCTGGGTCCACGATGATCCACCCGGAGTCCTCTTTGTCTAAGCTTGAAACTTCACAAGATCAAGAAGAGAAAAGGAAGCTAACACTCTTCACTAGTGGGCAAGACTAGTGTAGAATGGTGTTGTGGTTGGTTTTCTCACTTCAAAATCCTAACTTGTTCCCTCTTTGGCTCACTTGAAAGATCTAGAGAGCAAGAGAGAGGAGGAAGAAGATGATGGCCTTTTAAAACTCAAGAGAATGATAATATCTTATATGAAAAATAGAAAATATAAGTATATATATTTTCTACTCTTCATCTCAAACCATGGTTACATAATAAAGATATGATTGTGCTTGAGTTAAAACACAAAAGGAAGATTAACACATGGTTAAAAAGTGGGTGAACAAGGGTTAGCTCAAGGAAGAGTGTAGAAGATAACCATGGATTAATCTTTTTTTCTTTTGTTTTGTTTTAACACAAATACAAATATATATATATATATATATATATAATCATAGGGTGTGAGTCTTATATTGCCACCATCTTCTATATATACAACCATGATAGAATGATGTATGTATGTATGTGTGCATGCACATCCATATGTGCATGAACAAGAATGAATGCACACATGCATGCATACATCAAAAAAGACAAGAAAGGATTTCTAGTGAGAAACTAATGGTCATGTGATAAATCAACACTTGATTTAGCAATCCGGTCGTATCACATACGACCTGACCAAAAACAAGTCACCCGATTAATATACGGTATCTCATACGCGCATTTTAACTGGGTCCATGTGCATATCGCATATGCGCACCACAATGTTTTGCCTGGACTAGGTAACTCCTTTGTGGGACTCTAAGACTCGTCAATACGCCGGCAGTGGGTGATAATCATATCAAGCACCCCCAAGCCGCAAGCGGTCAGCTAAACGTAACTGCCACCCGGGTATTGAGCGATCAGAAGAAAATAAGCGAACCTGCTACAACTCCCGTCGAGCCAACCGGTAACACTACCGTACAGTCCGGTCTCTTTGTCAGATATGCTGCATATCGAGTCTAGGGATGGTAACGTCGACCCCAATAACTCAATAAGTCATGCCGATGAATAGTCTATAACAGATCGAGAAACTACTGATAACACTTATCAGTAAATCTCAGCATCCCTGGCCAGGGACTTACTGATATAACTAGTCGAGCACAGCACAGCATCAACTCCCAATATCGGGAGAGACGAAACCCATCCTATCGCTCATCGCCTTCGTGTGTCTCGGGACTGTACCCAACGGCCACCTGTTTGCACGTCTCAGTAGAGCCGTGGTAGGGTGGTAATCAAAGTACAGTGGAAGAACACACAAGACTCTATGACGATCTCGGGTCTATCGACTAACCTGCACCAGTGTCACCTGAGAACTGCTATCCGACGATAGATATAATTCCATATAGGAGTTCTCTGCGAGTCCGTCCAGTGTACCCAGTCACCACTGAGCACCCGTATACGATCTCGATGTCAAACATCGATGAATGTGGGAACATCCATCACCCATCATATGGTTCTAGTATCATATACGCTAGTCTACTCTGGTATATCGATGCCCTGTCTCGATATACCTACGACTAGGGACATTCCAGGATATGCTTATAAACTACAGATGTCCCACTAGTATGATCTCCATCACAATCACAGTAGTCAAGCCTATATCCTCAAGGCTTTATCAACACGTATGAATGAATAAAAGCATGATCAAATCAATATGTCAGATAAAGAAGAACCAGATAACATACTATCATGTCGAGCAAGAATGTACGCTGAATATATATATATACATGTATAAATACATCCACTATCATATAATGGCCTCTAGGGCATACATATATCCAACAATATTAGCTCACTTAAAGTTTTCATTTTTCAGTTTATGATACATTGATATATATGTGATATATGTTATATGTATTGTTTTCTTTTGCACAAAAATATATATGTGATATATATTGTTGTGTCATGCTAGGTTACACATGCAACATGTATGTATGAGATTCACACCATACCAGGGTTAAGTTAGGGTTTTATTTTTTTAAGCAATTAAAACATTTGGATAATGAGTCATGGTTCAAAGCTTATAGAAGCTTGTGGATAACTTTGACTTAGTCCACTTGTTTTTCTTGCTTAAGATATTTCTAACCCAGCCCTTAACCATAGGCAATGGTTAAGTCTCTACAATGGTTAGCCATGACATTTATCATGAACCATGGTTGCATTTCTAATCTCATGAGTTCATTCATTCACATCTTCATCTTCTTCATCAAAAGAGAAAAGCTTGCTAGTTTTTCTTAAGTGATGGAAACATATGAGAAAAATTAATCTAAAGTGAGCCCACATCCTACTTCATCATCCTATATTATTAGCCATTTAGTTGAGGGTGTTTGCTTCACTAATCTACACAATTAGTGAAGAGATAGCATGAGCTAGTGTCTCCTCGACGTAGATCATCTTCAGGCTCGAAGACTTTGAAGCTAGCTTGTTCGATTCTTCATCGGAGCCTTTCTAGAGTCCGGAAGATCGCGATCGCAGCGAAGGGACATATACACGGAGCTATTGAAGTGAAGGACCGGTATACAAAGGTTGTATTCTTTGTTCACATTGATGTAAAGAGTTTACATATCCTGTATAACATTAAGTCTCTAGTTCGATTACTTGGCGGGTTGGTTTAGCACCCCAAATTTTTTAAAGCAGCATGATTGATGCTTGGCAAAACCTTGCTAAGGTGCTAAGCTAACCCTCCAATACCTAAATACTTACACATATGCCTTGCTACCTATATGCTCACACGTATACTTTGCTATTGTTACATGTTCAGCTTTATATGATATATATCGGTGGTATGGGACGCTGTTATATATGTATATGGGATTCGAATACTGAGGAACCGCGTGATGTATTTAATGACTTGATGCATTTAAATAGCGTACTTTTCCCGTGATATGCTCATATTGTTGTTCTATGTTGCATATGTTATATTAAATGGATTTACGCATTTGAGATATGTTTTCATGCGATTTTGGGATTTCTAGTATCGATGTTAGGCACTTATATTCTGAGAGATTTATGGATATTTGAAACCAATACGTGGAACACAATTGTAGAGGTTGGACACTTGGGTTTCGAGGAACGTATGTATATCAGAGCAACCAATACGTGGATCACAAGTGTCGATATTGGACACTTAGGTTTCGAGAAACGTATGGATATTCGGAAACTGATACGTGGAACACAAGTGTAGAGGTTGGACACTTGGGTTTCGAGGAACGTATGGATACGAATATTTATGTGTCGATGCTGGGCACAAATTTTCATGATATTTTGGGTGTCGATGTTTGACACTCAGGTTACATTAGATTTATAGGGCCGATCTGAGGATTTTGGGATTTAGGGTGTTGTTGATTTACACCGAGTTTTTCCATGCTTATGATTTGTGCATGAGATTATTTATTATATCATCCCACACTCAGGATTTATTTTGGTATGCATTGCTACATGTAGTTGTAGTACCCTGATGATGTACCTTTACATCATTGTTGCATATTCATATTGCCATACTTATGCTATCAGATTACATGTGATAGATTTATCGTTGTTCGTGCATACTTGCGATTACAGTATGATGTTATTTACTATTCACGAGTTGGAAACTCACCCCCGTTGTGCCACAGTGTTTTGCAGGACTTACCCTCAGAGTATTCACGGCAGGGCGCCTTTTTATCTCTACTTTTGCGGATACCGCTACGGTTGGTTGTGAGGCCTTTGCTATTAGGTGGGTTCACGGTTATCCATTTTGTACATTGGGTATCTTTTTGTTGATCTAGTATTCTCCATCTACCACTTCATGTATTTGACTTAGAGACGAGTTGTGAGGTTTTGGTGTTGTATATATTTTGGTGACTTTGGGTGCCGTGCTCGTGGGAACCGGTCTTGTTGTTATGATTTACCTCCTTATGCTGTTTTCATTTATATTTCTTCGCTACGGTATCGTATATATGCTTGTGGTGGTTGTCTCCGCCGTTGGGCGTGAGTTGCTCCCGTTTAGGATGCTTTATTTATGTTCTATGTTGTACCCGTTTTCGGGGCTAGTTTTTACAAAGGAGGTGCTGCCGAAATTTTCAAGAAAGAAAACTAAACTTAAAGATTTTACTTGAGATTTTCTAAATGTTTTAAAACTATGTTTTTCTCCGCTTATCCAGTTTTTGGTGGTTTAGATTTCTAGGTTTCGTCTTACTTAAGTTGTGTACGCCTGTTGACGTTACGTAGCTTAAGTGCCGGTTACGGGCCTAACTTTTGGGTCGTGACAAAGTTGGTATCAAAGCGCTAAGTTTTACCTTTCGAAGTGCAGGATGACCTTGGTATGATGGAGTAGGTAGCTTATGCAGAGTGATGTAGCGTGTGTATGTTCCGCGGCATACTTACGACATGGTATTCCGCCTAAGTGATCTTAGGACTTATTGATTGAAAATTCCTTCCGTGATTATATACATCTTTGTGATTTGATTCCTATTTCCTTATCGAATCTTGTTTCAATTTCCAGCCTATATGCCGCCGAAGACTACGAGGGCACAGAGAGCGGCCGCGAGTGCCGAGGTCAGGATTGACTCATCTGAGACGAGGACTGACCAGGGCGGTACGCCTGTTGTACCGGAGCACATTGCTATGCTTAGGGCTGGTATGCAGGACTTGCGCTAGATGATGGGGTCTTTAGTTGATGCCATTCTAGCGCAGGACCTATACCGGTAGAACAGTCTTACTCGAGATGATAGTATGCTATCTGGTTTGTCTTTATCATCATGTACATGCTTCAGGTGATATTACATATCACTATTACATGTTGATAGAGCCTATAAGATTCTTGCTTGACTACTAGCAGTCTGATGGCGATCATATACGTGGGAGCTGGGCGATCTGTAAGCACATCCTTAAAGTGTCCCTAGTCGTGGGAGTTTCGAGACTTGGCATCGATACTCTAAGAGTAGACTAGTGTATACGGATCGAGACCCCGACGAGGGGCGGTGGCCGGTTTCACAAGCCATTGGTGTCAGTTGGTTCACCTAAGATGTATACAGGTGCTCATTGGGTTATGAGTACACCGGACGGACTCGCCGGGAACATGCTAGTTGGTATTATACCTATTGTCAGATAGCAGTTAACATGTGTACAGGTTAGTCTATCGACCTGAGATTATCATTTGTCTCGTGTGAGTTCCTACTGTGCTTTGATTACTACCCTACCATGGCTCAAAGGAGTTGTGCAAATAGGTTTTAGTTGGGTACAGTTCCGAGCCACATGGAGGCAGTGAGCGGATCGTCAGGGGATTCGTCTCTCCCGGTATTGGGGGTTGATGTCGCGGAGTGCACGGGTGGCCATCATCAGAAATCCTTGGCCAAGGTAGTCGAGAAATACTGATTCGGATCAGTAGTTTCACATGTGGTGATGGGCTTCATACCGACACTAAATGTCGCGTTATTAGGGGTCTGACTTTATCCACCCCTAGACTCGATATGCGATACACATAGACGAACGGACCGGACTGTACGGATGTTGTCACTGTCAGGCTCAGTAGGGGTTTCAGGATGAGTTTTCTCGTCGGCCTCCCTTTCGCTCAATACCTGGATAGTCGTTACGTACAGCTAGTGCCACTGACGTGCTTGTGGTTAAACCGACTGTTACCGTATTGACGAGTCTTTAGAGTCCCACACAGAGGGTTTCCTTGGTTCGGGCGAAACGTTGTAAAGGCCGTATGGTTTTATGGTAGGGTTCGATCATATACGTGCACTTGTGCACGGATAATGATCGTACGGAAATACTAGTGGGCTTTGGTTTAAGACGGGTCCTAGTATTATATTGTTGGATTATTTTCGTCTCGTTGCATTCATATTCAGTCGGAATACGGATGCGGGTATGTATTTACGGATGATGGGTATTCTTGTAATTCATTACAAGATTACTTTAGTAGATTCCATTTCTTTTATTGTATTAAACATTTAGGGTTTTAAATGTTTAAGTGAGGTGGAAAGTGTGAGTGTAAGTTTTGGCATTGTGAGTCATTTGCATTGATTGTGGCATGGGCACTTGGTGACTCATGGTATATGTGACATGCTAGATATTTTGTGTGAGTATTGTGAGATATTTAGTGAGCAAGGCAGATCTTTTATTGTAGAGAATTTTCTTTAGTTGCTTGCTCACAAAAGAACTTACAAAACTCACTAAAAATAGGGCAGCCACCTCTTTTCTTCACTTGCTCTTTTCTTTTCTTGAGCTCACACATTCTTCACCTCATGGCATCTTCTTCAAGCTCAACCTAAACCCATTCATGAGTTGAGAATCCTTGGGTGTATTGAGACAAAGTAATTGATCAGTCGAAAATATTGCATTTTTAACACATCAATTTCCCTACCATTTGCACTCATCTAAAGGTGTTCGGAATAAATATAGCACATATTAGCAGACCATCCGTAAAATACCAAATAACTTGTGTTATATATTAAAACCGACATTTTTGAGGGAAATTGAGTGTTTATCATTGCATGCATCATCTTTGTATAGCGCAACAATTGTCTCGAGAATCTGTGCAGGAAATTCCAGGAAAAGAGCCGAAACTATGAAAAGTGCTGATATAAATACGTCAAGTCTTTGACCTAAGATCTGGCAGAAATCAAGAAAGAAATATGAGATTCCACACATCAGAAAAGTGCCACAAAGTCAGCACTAGAATTACCTGAAAGTTTTATGCCCCAAGGCCATTAAAGAGCCGCGGATCGACGGCCGTAGGGCCCTATTGGCGGCGGATCCGCGGCGCAATGGTGACGTCATCGCTTCACATTTCTCCACGTGCTTTCTCATAACGGCCATGTAAGTGCACGGCGGCCCCCCGGTCGTCAATCCGACGGCCAAATGCGGAAAACGGTGATAAACTTTAATTTTGCGAACTTTGCAAACCGGCACCACAGCGCACTAAACCCCGGATCGGGCCATTAAACTAGATCTAGCTAACAACAAGATGGGTTAGAGATATACCGAGTGATCCGAGTCCTCCGGTCTTCTCGTCATCGTCCCGATCTCCCGCGGAAACTCCGGTCGTCGCCTCCTTGCCGGAAGGGCACCACATCGTCTGTATCTTTTACGGGCTCCCACCTCAATACTGAGGCAACTCGGGCACGAAGCTGGCAAGTCGACGTACCCAAGATATGCTGTAGAATATAGTGTAGATGATGCTTGTCTCATTTGGGGTTTGTAGTTGCCTTGATGGAGGAATAAGGTTATGGAAAAATGGTGCTTTCATTTTTCCAAAACAAAATGAATGAGATGAAGAAATATGTGCCATACTAAAAAGGAAATTTCTCTCATCACCTCACTAAAATGTGGCCGGCCATTTCATTAGGAGAATGGTGGAGGGATATGAAACATAATACAAAGGGAGGTAAGTGTAGGAAAAAGGTGGAGGTGACCATATCATAAAGCAAAGCTCACATCAACACCTTAACAAAACCCATACCCTTTCAAATCACCATTAAAGCACCATTATGGATGAAAGATATCATAATCCCACATATGCAAGAAACCCCCTCCCCAAATGTAATTTGCAAAACTGCAAATTACCCCCTCCATCGGAAAAGTCCGGCCGGGAAAGAACAAACGAAAACCGGCCGGAACGGAATGCAAACTGGCAACTCCAGAAAACTGGTACCGTAATAAATTACAGGAAAACCCCGATACTGTGCATACACACCCGCATCTGTATTCCGTCCGGATACAAATGCAAAGAGACAAAATCTACACTGTACTATACTAGGATCCGGCTTAAACCAAAGACGGCTAGTAATATCCGTCCGATCCTGATCCGTGCAATACCGCACGTATCTGATCGAACCCTGCCATATATCTATACGGCTTCTAGTACAAACCGTCCGATCCTGATCCGTGCAATACCGCACGTATCTGATCGGACCCTGCCATATCTCCATACGGTCTCTACAGCGTTTCGCCCGAAAGCTGAGTAACTGAAGGTGTGGTGGACTCTAAAGACTCGTCAATACTATGGCTGTGGATTTAACCACCAGCACGTCAGAGGTATAAGCCAATACGTGACGGGCCACCAGCTATTGACCAAAAGGGACGTTGATGAGCGAACTCATCCTGACACCCTACTGAGCCTGTCAGTGACAATATCCGTACAGTCCGGTCCGTTCGTCTATGAGCATCGCATGTCGGGCCTAGGGGGTAGGTAAAAGTGAGACCCCCAAAAGCGGTACAAGTCGTGTCGGAGTGTAGCCCAGAACACCCTGAGATACTACTGGAATACCTACCAGTAAATCTCCTGCCTTGGCCAAGGACTTCGTGTAATGGCTCTCCTAGACACAGCGCGACCTCACCCCCAATACCGGGAGAGACGAACCCCTGAAGATCCGCTCACTGCCTCCATGTGGCTCGGGACTGTACCCAACTAAAACCTGTTTGCACGACTCCTTTGAGCCATGGTAGGGTAGTAATGAAAGCACAGTGGGAACTCACACGAGACAAATGACGATCCCCAGGTCGATGAACTAACCTGTACACATGTCACCTGGGAACTGCTATCTGACGTCAGGTATAAGACCAACTAGCATGTTCCCGGCGAGTCCTGTCCGGTGTACTCATAACCCAATGAGCACCTGTATACATCTTAGGTGAACCAACTGACACCAGTGGCTTGTGAGACCGGCCACCGCCCCTCGTCGGGGTCTCGACTGTATACACTAGTCTACTCTGGAGAATCGATGCCCTGTCTCGAAACTCCCATGACTAGGGACCTTTTAAGGATGTGCTTATGGACTCCAGCTCTCACTTATATGATCGCCCTCATACTGCTGGCAGTCAAGCAAGAATCCTAGGGGCTCTATCAACGTGCAATAGCGACCTGTCAGGTCACCTGAAGCAGTACACGATGATAAAGGTAAACCAGATAGCATACTATCATCTCGAGTAAGACTGTCGTCCCGGGATAGGTCCTCCCTCAATCATTGCAATCACGTGCCTGTGATCCAATAATTGACTCTGAGGGCACTATCTCCAACAATCTCCCACTGGCACTCAAGGCTAATTATTGCGATGTCGCATACTCACAGCCCGTGTGATACCGAACACCCAACTCCTCTACTAGTCAGTCGCACAAAGCCTGTTTGCGAAACTATTGCGTTCGAGGAATAGCCTCAGTGAGTGGATCCGCTCTGATGTTTCTTTCTATGTCTCTCTATATCTCAAGTTCGCGGAGAAAGCCATCTCCCGAAATGAGCAATACCTGTCTTAGAATGTCTGGATGTCTGATGGGACTTAGCTCATAAATGAACTCCAAATCCAAACTTCTTAGACTGTATCGTCAACTGAACTTAATCAGTATCCTGCGCCAAGCATCCCTCAGTATTGCCTTGGATCACCTGTCCAAAATACTGCCCCTCGTCAGAGGGAAAAACTATAACTCTGACAACCTCCTTGTCGTCCATGTCACCTTGGAAGCCTGGAATGATAACTGTCTCCCAAATGAGGCTGTCGTTATCATATCCCTAGAACATCCACTTATGTTCTAAAACTGCTTCCGACTGTTTCTCCAGGATTGGATCAATATCAACTTATTGCATCTGGTGCAAGAACAACATCTGGTGTGGTACTTGACATTTCATGATTGACTCAATTGCCTAAGCAAGTGATCTGCCAATCATGCACATCCCTCTCTACTTTAGTCTATAAGACACCTTTAGAGAGGGTGACTCCATCACTTGCAGGTACACTACTGTGCCAGGAGTCGTCCATTCTAAATACTCTTAGAATGCTGTCAAAGTACCCTGATTGGGAAACCACCCAAATCTAGATCTAAAACCATAGATCTAGTAACCAGTATGTCTGATATTGTGTCCAAGTCCCTTGTGGAGAAACCACTGTGTGACGAACAAAGTATAACCGATCGTAGTATAGGAATTTCCTTTCCTACTCTGTGCATGTCATCAAAAACCAGGACATCACACCCTACTACCTTCTTAACAGATCCATCCCCTATTCTGATGACGTCAAACCTATGACTGTCACATCAGAAACAGATGATCTATCTCCGCTATATCTGCTTTAGTCTATAAATAGACATAAGCCTGATGTCCACCAATGCTTCCGCTGCTCCTACTGACTACGACAACCCTCTGGCAGAGTCATATAGATGTGCACTTCTAAAGCTAGTTTAGAACGACGCTATACTCATCCTCCCACCGGGTCTCGCAGCCTGAAACAACAGCAATAGCAAGTGTGGGTAAACAAGAACTTCCCTGTCACCGTCCTTGAGGTTACCGGGGTACCTCTCGGGTGTCTGAAGTTACCCACCTTATCTGCGGAGTGGCCAATGGAATGTCAAATCAGATTGAATCTTTAGGTTCCTTATCAAATCTTCAGTAATCGTTTGCGGTTCTGGAATCGCTTCCAGTTCTACCATACTCCCACTACTGTTTTCTGAAAAATAACCATTTCTTTTAAAATGTGGCGAGTTAAGAACAATATCACTATTGATCTTCCAGATGGTAGAAAATCAACCCTCGTCATAGCTTGGGTCAACCCACAAACAGCCATTACAGAAACGTGCCTTGAGTTATCCAGAGTCTGGTTTTAATCATAAGCCGGACAACTCCCCGTACCTTAACAATGTTAAGATATGAACTGTACTATATCCAATATAGAACCAGAGGCACTGATTTAATTGAACCAGATTCAAATCATGCAGCTGTCTCCAGTGCATGTCTACTAAATGGAAGGAGGCCGATCAGTGTTACTCAACTTAGGAATGCTTCCAATTATGAGCAACCTGAAAGAGAAGCAATTTCTCTTTATCATTACTATCAACTGAATACCATACACAAATATCTACATCTTCGATCACCTTGAAGAATCCCGCTACTTGCTACACCTGGTTCTCTACTCTATTCAAATATCTATAACTCCTCAAAACTTAGACCCTGTGTTTCTACGAAACACATGTCTAAGAACTAGAGAAGTTAAAAGTAAACAGAATATAGTATGAGGACCAACCCCTCTGTCCTAATGGACACTGGACAACATACAATACTCTGTATAAGTCCGCTGAGTCTAACAACTCTTTCACTGTGTGTCGTAGGTTGAAAACTGTACTTATGGTTAAGAAGAATTACACCGCTGTTCAATGCTCCTTACCTAACCATCCACTGATATAGGTAAATGTCATCGACATAATATCAAAAGGTATATCTCACTCTATGAAAATAGACGTACAGATATATCAATTTGAAATTGGTGCACAACAGCGGATATTCAAAACCAAATATTTGCCGACCGGCAAACAGCCCAGGTGATCTCCTCAAATATCACCGATTACAACGAATCCCGATATAATGAGGATGATCACCTAATTCCCAATAACTTACTCCCACTCATCATCCGTAAAACCATACAGATGTGAGAAACAAACCTGGTAAATACATACCCTGGAGCAAGTGTCTAATCAGGAAATCAGTTTTCTTTTAACAGTGCACAGTTGAACTGAAACATTGAAATGTTTCGATGGGGTATCCTGGTATTCCTAGTAATGCCTCTACCGTTATCCAGATTCATAACTATAACCGTATAATTCTTTGCCACCTCTCCAAATCCCTTTATATGTCTTTAGTCATTACCTTCTGCACACCCCTTAGGCCAAATGATTTTCTTCCTTCCCTACCGTTCGGCGCCAGCCTATGGTTTGGAAGAAGACTATCCAATAAGCATAATGGGTGTACTGTCCTAGTCCTAGGAGCACTCGCAATGCAAGAGAAGGTGAAGATAAAAGACAACCGAATAAATCATATTCCTATTTCTCCCGGACCAGAATCCATCCCCGAACTGGAACAAGTTCCTTTCGAGTTCGTATATAACCATACGATGGAGTATCCAAATAAACTGTGGATCTTCGTAGTGATACGGAGTGTCCTGGAGAAATACAAAGGTGATTTAGGATTGGCGAAGAAATACTTGGTTTGGTCGTGAATACCAGTCGCAATTTACTTTGCCCTCTTACTAATCCCGTGCTTTGTCTGAACTTAATACCTTCTGTACACCATCGTTATGCTAATTGGTTTTCTTCATTCCCACCGTTCGGCACCAGCCTAAGGTTTGGAAGAAGACTATCCAATAAGCGTAATAGGTGTACTATCTCCTAAACCAAGGAGTACTCGCAACCTGAGAGAAGGTAAAAAGGAAAAGACAACTGAATAGTCCTATTCGTTTTCTCCAGAACCAGAAACCATCCTCGAATTCCTTCGAGTTCGTATCTAACCATACGATGGCTTTGTCCAATGGAAGTGGACGTTCGCAGTAATACGGGGTGTCCTGGAGAAAAGGGTAAAAGTAGGAGTGGCAATGAGGTCTGCAACTCTGACAATCCAAAAGCCAGTGTTAAGAAGGTTCGGTCAACTTGGTCACTGAGTCATAGTCTTAGGGTCGGGTCAACGGTCGCTGCTAAAGAGAGAGAGAGAAGAAACACTCAGCGTGCACTCTAACCTAGATCAGAATGGTTATCCCTTTATCTAATCTGGAAACCTCCCACTGTACCTCAAATTCTCCTCCAAACCTGAAAGAAGAATTAGTCGGGGTCACCCGAGGAGTAAACCAACTCATCAGTGGGAATCGGGATCCAACTATCACCGCATGATAACGTGACGGAATCCGCTCACGCTATCACACTCCAGAAGGTATGCACATATCTGGCAAGTTTCAGTTCTTTTGAAACTCCCGATGTGGATTTTTACCCCATGCTCTTATGACCTTGACTATGGCCAACAAATCATAAGTCACATGTCAAGTTCTACCCGTCATTATCCAGGTTGATTTGAACCCACCCGTACAAGCCCTTGACTAGGGCCAACAAGGCTGTACGACTGTCCCAAACCAACGCATCTATCTATGCTGCATATGAATAACCAACAGCTACCAAACACTGTGCCTTGACTATGGCCAACAAACACAGCTTGAATACTATTGACTATCCATATGAAACGACGGAGGGCTACGAATGGTTTCTGGCGAAAACCTTTAACGTAATGAACTTGATATCGTTGAAGGAACGGATAGCTTTTTAGAAAATATAGTAACGAAAACCTTTACTAAAGAGGTCACTCCCGGTGAAGGGATCTCGGGTCTTTCCCCGTAGAATGGGGTGCAGGATATTCCAAATGAATACCACGATGCAAAGCAAAAGTAATCGGCTATAGTGAAGTTAATGCCCTGACGCAAACTTCTGTCCAAGGGGTCACTCCCGGTGAAGGGATCTTGGCCCTTGCCTCGTCGACTGAGGAGCAGGATATTCTAAATGAATACCACGATGCAAAACAAAAGTGAACGTCCTTGCAATAACAGCTTTTTGAAAAGTGTTCCAACAACATCAGAATAGGTTTGTTTTAACTTGCATTGATCCGAATCAACGCAGTCCCATCAATTGATCACACCACAAAGAACGAAAATATACTGACGTACGTACATGCCATCCGCATTCGCCACTGGGTCCCGTCATCACCCGTTAGGTTAGCTAACTAACGGCAGAGCGGGGACTGGACTAGCGCGGATGAAAAACATATACAACATCTACTAATATATATACCAATATATAGTATTTCGCTCAAGGCGTGAATAAAATGCAACATCACAGAAATGTACAGCATCACAGAACAATACAGATATCTGGGATCCCCGGATTTCACAGAGCCACTACTGAAACCCGACGTTCCCCTGGTCGTGTGGATAGCCTGTGCAATGAAATCCTAGACCCCTACGGGCGCGGCAAGTCACCCGCCAAAACCTGAAGCGAGGCAGCCCCTTTCAGCACCGTGAATGGACCACCCAGCACTTCACGGAATCCGGTAACTTGGGCACCCCTCCTGGGTCAACCTGTACCCCCTACGAGTGCGGCGAATAGCCCGCCAATCCTGGAGTGAAGCCCCTTCCGTCCCAATGCCATGAGATGCGGGCTTGTTGCCCTCCAGAACCCGTCTATCCGTGCACCCCACCGCGGGGCAATCCTAGTACAGAAAGTAAAATATACATACACCGGGTACATCTACCGCAACCAGGTCGTGCCCCAAAAGAATAATACAAACAGGCAGTGACGGCAGTCCACATGTCGGACGCTCGCCCCGCAAAATCAAATGTACATAATACAACCAAACTGTACTAGCATTGCATCCAGGCTATCCCCCACGACCGATCTGCAACATCACAGCAAAAACACAAAACATCAACGTGAAAGTCACGTTCGCAAATCCGTCTAACCGGGCTATAGCAGTTAGACTGGATTTACCGATCAAGTGACATCCACGGTCGCAGATATAATGTAAATACTGTGAAAAATGTGTTTAAAATATCCGATCGATCAAATAATTAACAAGTGAGCACCCAAGCAATACTGTAGCACTCACAGAAATTCTGGGCCCAATTTTAATATTCCAAAACCCCTAAAATAAGCCCAGAAGCCCACTGGAAAAATATGATGCAGTGAGGATACAAATGTGCGGCGGAACCGCGGCCCAAGGGGGGGTTTGGCCGCGGTTCCGCGCTCCAGGTGTCGACTCACTGTGTCGAACTTTTCCAGTATGCTTAGAATTTCTTGTACATCAGTTTTCTACAACCTGAAAAATTTTAGGAGACCAAAAAATTTCAACAGAAAACTGTCGTGAACAAAAATGCGAGTTTTGGAATTTTGGTCGATCGGAAATGCAAAACACATCAAACGAAGCTAGACGAAGTTAATGGCGAGGCTCTGATACCACTGTAAGTGCACGGCGGCGCCCCGGTGGTCAATCCGACGGCCAAATGCGGAAAACGGTGATAAACTTTAATTTTGCGAACTTTGCAAACCGGCACCACCGCGCACTAAACCCCGGATCGGGCCATTAAACTAGATCTAGCTAACAACAAGACGGGTTAGAGATATACCGAGTGATCCAAGTCCTCCGGTCTTCTCGTCATCGTCCCGATCTCCCGCGGAAACTCCGGTCGTCGCCTCCTTGCCGGAAGGGCACCACATCGTCTGTATCTTTTACGGGCTCCCACCTCAATACCGAGGCAACTCGGGCACGAAGCTGGCAAGTCGACGTGCCCAAGATATGCTGTAGAATGTAGTGTAGATGATGCTTGTCTCATTTGGGGTTTGTAGTTGCCTTGATGGAGGAATAAGGTTATGGAAAAATGGTGCTTTCATTTTTCCAAAACAAAATGAATGAGATGAAGAAATATGTGCCACACTAAAAAGGAAATTTCTCTCATCACCTCACTAAAATGTGGCCGGCCATTTCATTAGGAGAATGGTGGAGGGATATGAAACATAATACAAAGGGAGGTAAGTGTAGGAAAAAGGTGGAGGTGACCATATCATAAAGCAAAGCTCACATCAACACCTTAACAAAACCCATACCCTTTCAAATCACCATTAAAGCACCATTATGGATGAAAGATATCATAATCCCACATATGCAAGAAACCCCCTCCCCAAATGTAATTTGCAAAACTGCAAATTACCCCCTCCATCGGAAAAGTCCGGCCGGGAAAGAACAAACGAAAACCGGCCGGAACGGAATGCAAACTGGCAACTCCAGAAAACTGGTTCCGTAATAAATTACAGGAAAACCCCGATACTGTGCATACACACCCGCATCTGTATTCCGTCCGGATACAAATGCAAAGAAACAAAATCTACACTGTACTATACTAGGATCCGGCTTAAACCAAAGCCGGCTAGTAATATCCGTCCGATCCTGATCCATGCAATACCGCACGTATCTGATCGAACCCGGCCATATATCTATACGGCCTCTAGTACAAACCGTCCGATCCTGATCCGTGCAATACCGCACGTATCTGATCGGACCCTGCCATATCTCCATACGGCCTGTACAGCGTTTCGCCCGAAAGCTGAGTAACTGAAGGTGTGGTGGACTCTAAAGACTCGTCAATATTATGGCTGTGGATTTAACCACCAGCACGTCAGAGGTATAAGCCAATACGTGACGGGCCACCAGCTATTGACCAAAAAGGACGTTGATGAGCGAACTCATCCTGACACCCTACTGAGCCTGTCAGTGACAATATCCGTACAGTCCGGTCCGTTCGTCTATGAGTATCGCATGTCGGGCCTAGGGGGTGGGTAAAAGTCAGACCCCCAAAAGCGGTACAAGTCGTGTCGGAGTGTAGCCCAGAACACCCTGAGATACTACTGGAATACCTACCAGTAAATCTCCTGCCTTGGCCAAGGACTTCGTGTAATGGCTCTCCTAGACACAGCGCGACCTCACCCCCAATACCGGGAGAGACGAACCCCTGAAGATCCGCTCACTGCCTCCATGTGGCTCGGGACTGTACCCAACTAAAACCTGTTTGCACGACTCCTTTGAGCCGTGGTAGGGTAGTAATGAAAGCACAGTGGGAACTCACACGAGAAAAATGACGATCCCCAGGTCGATGAACTAACCTGTACACATGTCACCTGGGAACTGCTATCTGACGTCAGGTATAAGACCAACTAGCATGTTCCCGGCGAGTCCTGTCCGGTGTACTCATAACCCAATGAGCACCTGTATACATCTTAGGTGAACCAACTGACACCAGTGGCTTGTGAGACCGGCCACCGCCCCTCGTCGGGGTCTCGACTGTATACACTATTCTACTCTGGAGAATCGATGCCCTGTCTCGAAACTCCCACGACTAGGGACCTTTTAAGGATGTGCTTATAGACTCCAGCTCTCACTTATATGATCGCCCTCATACTGCTGGCAGTCAAGCAAGAATCCTAGGGGCTCTATCAACGTGCAATAGCGACCTGTCAGGTCACCTGAAGCAGTACACGATGATAAAGGTAAACCAGATAGCATACTATCATCTCGAGTAAGACTGTCGTCCCGGGATAGGTCCTCCCTCAATCATTGCAATCACGTGCCTGTGATCCAATAATTGACTCTGAGGACACTATCTCCAACAGGCCAATGCTTCCAGAAGACTCCAGATGACCACGCGGCTTTATCTAGAAGGCTCCCTCCAACAACCTTCTTCTAGAAGCCACCTTATAACAACCTCATCCTAGAATATTCCCTCCGACAAACTTCTTCTAGAAGATTCTTTCTAACAACCTCATTTTGGAGGGAAAATTCAAATGAGGTGGTTCATTTTGGAGGGAAAATTCAAATGAGAGTTCATTTTGGAGGGAAAAGTTGTTATTCATTTTGGAGGGAAAATTCAAATGAGGGGGTTATAAGAAGAGATCTAGATCTAGGGTTTTGGGGTTGTTCATTTAATGAGCTAGTTAGTTAGGGGTTCATTTTGGAGGGAAAAATTGTAGATCCAAATAAAAATTCAAATCAAATTGAGTGACACAATCTGATCAAAAAAAAATCAAGATCTATCGAGTGCCGATTTAAGCAAGAAGGCATCAACCTTTTAGAAGCGACGCCGATCTTCAACCGAGCAAGTGATCCAAGCCGATCCGCGACTCACTGAGACGATGCGAAGCCAATTCGACGATGGAGTTCTCTCCTCAATTCTTGTAGATCTTGAGTGAATTGTAACGGAATTGTTGAATAATAAAAGGTGAAATTTCTTTATCTTGCTTATCTTTATATTTGAGCATTATGGTGAGTTTTCGATTCTTGATTTATTTCTTTGTTATAATGTTTGAGTAAAAACTCCGCTCGTGGGGGAATCGAGAGAATAGATAGATGATGATGATTACAATCTTGAAACGATTCTTAAGTCCTATGAGTTTTGTAAACTCTAGAAAATTGAATCACCAACAACCTAGTTTTGAGCGAGATACTTTATTGAATGTTTTCGCTCTTAATTAGAGATCAACGATTGGTGATTGAATTTCCTAGAGGCTAGAGTTTGAATGATAATCAACGAAAGGATAAGGGATGATGATGGAGGAACCCTAGTTTCTTCAAGAGATCCCTAATCCTCGTTGATCATCATCGATCTAGCAACAAATCATCAATGGATAGGAATACGTAATCACAAGTCTTCATCCTCACTATAGATTCGATCGATTCCTGCGAGCTTCATTACAAATCTTGATAGTTCATTAGATTTGGACATCTTCTAGAATTTTATTGATCCTTGATATTTAGAATTATTCTTTACTATTCTTGAAACTAAATTTCAAAATTCTTGAATCAATTTTCTTGCAATTTTTCTTTTATCTTTTCATTTCGACTCATCTAAAACGAAAGCGAGCAAAACACACATCTTAGTGGATGATCCATATTCATTAACGCGCTACATCGACACTGTTAATTGATTGCGTTATAAATTTGTTTGATTGTGATCTTTATACATTTTCAAAACACGACACACAAAGAACGATTCAATCAAATGGCGCCGTTGCCGGGGATGTGTGCTATTTTGTTCGTTTTTGTTATTTGAGTTGAAAAATTATTATTCCATCAATTCTTAGATCAAAATTCGTAACAAGCGCTTAACGATTTGTTGTGATTTGTTGCGAGGAAATCTGAAATCTGTGGAGCGAGAGAAATTTTTTTCAGAGAATTCCAGAGAGTTCAGTAAGTGATCTGGAGAATCTGCAAGAAATTTCGTGCCGAGATATCGATAGTCAACCGCGGAACTGCGGTCGTTGGTGGCATATCGTGGCGGAAACGCGGCGGTACTTAGGTTTCAGTGCACCAAAGTTTCTCAGGTCCTCTCTGACTTTCTTATCTCCTCTCTGTTCTGTCCATTAATCAATTTCTGCAGGATTCTTTGCAAAAATTCGTAGCGCCGCAAAAAGAAAAATTGTTGCGTGTTTGATCTTGGTTGTTTGCATATTTTAATACGGAAATTAAGGGGTAAAGACCAAATTCAGATTAGGTGGGGAGTTATTACCCTTCCTAAGCCCCGAAAATCACAAACTTGCATCCGCATCACCCTCATTAATTAAAAAATTTCTAGACATGACTCTAAGGACCGTCACGCTCAATTAGGACAGAAGGAGGTTGTGGGTAATCTATTTCTTATCCGCGTTTCTTTTGTGGTGTCTAAGGCAACTGGTTACTTAATTAGGCCCGCTACTTACGTAGCGGAGAACCTCCCACTTACTAGGCACTTACCTGGCCACAGAAGAGACAAAGAGGAAGTAAAGGATTGATCTTGCGACTTGTCTTCTGGAAGTCTAGGAGCGGTCTAGAGACTTGACCTAGGTGAGCATTAGATATAGGGTTGCTTGTGCATGTTTGTGTGAATTTTCAAAAATCCGTCACTTTTTCAAACAAACTAATTAATTTCACCCCCACCATTTTACCCTTTTTACCCCTCTTCTCATCTTATAATAGGTGACCCGAACAGAAAATCACTTGCCGAGCTTTGTTGTCCACAACCAGATATTGCTTGTTTTCGTAATCCCTTCGGCATACCGTCCGGCTCTTCCATTTCCTTAAAAGATCATATAGAACAAGCGGGAAGAAACAGTTGGCCACCTCAGTCTAGGTCCTATCAACCGTATACTAATCCCACATCCATTTCAGTTGATACTCCGAATGAGGATGCCCCTAGTCCAATGCTGAGCATATATCTAGGGCTAGAAGCCAAAGTTTCAATCCGAACCAATATAAACCGTATCCTAATCCTACACCCACTTCAGTTGATACTCCGAGTGAGGATGCCCCTAGACGCATTTCCATTGCTGAGCATATAGCTAGGGTTAGAGGCCAAATTTTCAACCCGGACCAATATCAACCATCACCTCCACTTTCCAAAGAAGAATTTCATAATCGGTTTATGGTATGTATGATGTCTAATAACCAACCGACAAACCAATATCAAAATTCTTCTTATCACAATGTTGACCCGACTCCTGCCCAATTTTCACAACCATTCTGTTCCTATCAATCAAATCTGACTTTTCCACCTTCCCTAAACGGTCTTTCTAATCAGCTATTTGGGAGTTTTAACTGTCCACCATAATTTCAATCTTATCCTGAAACTCCTTATCGACCCAAGTCCAGTCTTGAGCAGACATTAGAAAAATATATGGAATTGACGACCCAAATTAGGAAGGCAACAACAGAGTGGATGCAAGCAAATAATTTTGAACCAGCCCAAAATTTTTCAGTACATAATTCGGGCATTGGACAAAATGAGAATTTGGGCAGTGAGAGAGAGCCGTACACCTTTCCTAATCAAACATTCCCTTTCCAAACTGAAATCCACAACTCCAGTTTCACAGATTCATCGAGTACACCAAATGATTCACCAATTGACGATAGAATGTATGAGAAGTTGTGTAATAATGCGATGTTTTATTTACCCGACTGCGAAGGGTCCATTTCAAGTGAAACCATGCCAAAACCTTGTGATCTCTACACCTTCACTCTTGAACCAAAACTGATTGAAAACCATACTTTTGATAAGGTGTTTGAGAATTTTAACCTTCACTTGAATGAGGTGATTGACGTTGGGGATATATTGATTGATGAACCCGAAATTTTGGATGATTTTGTCCCACCAATTCATCAGATCCTTTCACTTCCTTGTGGTCATCATCTTGAGCCTTTAATTTATCCCGAACCCCAAACATGTCTTGAAGTTGATGATATTCGTATACCCGAAGATCAGACCAAAACTCAACCTTCATCTCCCACATCTGGTTTAGCGACACTCGACACATCAACAGGTTTACCCATTTCATCTTCCACTCTCTCTGGTTCTTCTTCTGTCCCTGAAATGATAGTGAGTGTTAATGAATCACAATCCGTTAAGTCAAGTTCGAAAATCTTAGAAAACCAACTTGGTTTGGATATTTTTGAAAATGAGGTAGATGAGTTTTTAACCTCCACATATTTTGACAAATCAATTATGGTAAAATCTGGCACAAATCTTTTTGACTGCAAAATGTTCGATTATACCATTGATAAAAGTTTTGAAGAACTTTTTGCTGACGAACTTGATTTTTTAAACAATACGGATTTTGTAGGATTCCTAGGCACTCTCAAGAGGTCTCACAAGGCATCAACCATGCCAATTTCAAATTTTACGGTGCCGAGAAACCCTAGATACGGATCGTTGGCTAGAATTTTAGGCGAAAGATGCAACTAGTAAACTATTTTACTAAGAGAACGGATATACAACCTTTGTAGATCCGGTCCTCCACCTCCATAGCTCCGCAATGAAGTCTCCTCGCTGTCCAAATGGAAACCCGGGCTCTAGCGTCGGCTTCATCGGAGAAATGGGCGGGCAAGGTCGTCGGCTTCGTGCCGAAGATGATCTACGTCGAGGCATCACAAGATCAAGCTCCCACTTCAACAAGTCATGAAACTTGTGAAGAAAACACACTCTACTACTTGGCAAAGGGTAGAGGATGAAGAAATAGGAAGTGGGTTCACTTTAGAATTGGATTTCTCACTCTTTTTCACAAGTTGCCATTGATAGAGGCAAGCTTGCTTCAATGTTGAAGATGAAGAAGAAGAAGAAGAAAGAATATCATAAGTATTATATAAAATGAATAATAAAATGAATACTTATCATATCCTAACCTTGGTTAGGTGTAGAGAATAGACTAGGGTTAAATGGAGCGGTTAGGGTTAAGCATGAGACAAAATGGTCACTTTGGTCAAATGTTCAAGAAGCTTCAACTAGAAAACAAATTAAGCCACCATTTTCCCTTTATGCTTATCATTTTCAAAATGAATAACTAAATAAGATAAATCAAAAAGAAAACATAACCCTAACCATTCATATAACCATGGTTTAGTCTTTACACAAACCCAAGTAAGCATGCATCATCAAACATGATACAAACTTGTGTACAAAAGTATATCACATATACATTGTGCACAAACCAAGTGAGAAAATCCATTTAAAGTGAACCAATACTAGTTAGTGCAAAGTAATATATCAAATATATAATTATGCATTAAATAATTAAATCAACACTTGATTCAATGATCCGGTCATGTCGCACACAACCGACTAGAATACAATGTATCGTTTTATCGAATCAATCCTTGATTCAATAACTAGGTTATATCGCATATAACCATTCGACACATTCATCACGAGAATGAATACGGTATCACATACACGCATTATTCTTGGTCCCGCACATATCTCATATGCGCCCCTATTTCGTTTCGCTTGAGCCAGGAAACCTCTGTGTAGGACTCTAAAGACTCGTCAATACGCCGGCAGCGGATGATGATCATATCAAACATCCACAAGCCGCAAGCGGTCTGCTAAACGTAACGGCCACCTGGGTATTGAGCGATCAGAAGATCGACGAGCAAGCCCGCTCATACTCCTGTGAATCCAACCAGTAACACTTACCGTACAGTCCGGTCTGATCGTCTGATATGTCGCATATCTCGCCTAGGGGTGGTAAACGTCAGACCCCAATAGCTCGATAAGTCGTGTCGATATGAGGTCTATAACAATTCGAGAAACTACTGGTAACACTTACCAGTATATCTCAGTAACCCTGGCCAGGGATTTCCGGTTATAGCCAATCGAACACAGCGCAACATCAACTCCCTATACCGGGAGAGACGAATCCCCTCCTATCGCTCATTGCCTCCATGTGATTCGGGACTGTACCCAAAAACCACCGTTTTGCACGCCCTCTTAGACGTGGTAAGATGGAAATCAAAGCACAGTGGGAACCACACAAGACTCTATGACGATCTCGGGTCAACAGACTACTCTGTACCAGTGTCACCAGAGAACTGCCATCTGACGTAAGGTATAATACCATCTGGGAGTTCTCAGCGAGTCCGTCCAGTGTACTCAGTCTCCACTGAGCACCCGTATATCATCTCTGATGTCAAACACCAATGGATATAGGATCATCCATCGCCCATCTGTATGGGTTGAGAAAGTATACGCTAGTCTACTCTGGTATATCGATGCCCTGTCTCGATACACCCACGAATAGGGACCTTGAAGGATGTACTTATGGACTACCATGTCCCCACTAGTATGATCTGCATCATAGTTCAGGTTGTCAAGTACACATCCTAAGTGCTTTACCAACATGTAACAGAGAGACAATCAGTGTACACGTTAAGGTAGAGAGTAACCAGATAGCATACTATCATGTCGAGCGAGAAAGTCATCCCTATATATGTCCAAGCATCCACTACAATATACATCCTATGTATAGTAATGGCCTCTAGGGCATACATATAACTAACAATCTCTTCACTTGCACTAGGGCCATCTATAGCAGTGGTTGTAGTATCTTATACTCAACCATCCCATTTAAGTCTCTCTCTGGGAAAAGGCCTTTGTGAGTGGATCCGCCGTGTTGTCCTCTCAGTCTACTCTCCAAACCTTGATCTCCCTGGAGATCAACCATCTCCATGATCAGGTGACACTGCCTTAGAATATGTCTGGATCACTGATGGGACGGACGTTCCTTGGCATAAGCCACAACTCCATTGACACACAATGGGAGGAACTCAGTTCATCTCATGAACAAATATACATCCAGACCGCCTCTTTGGTAGCATCTTAAGTGGCGATGTATCCAGCCTTAATCGTCTAGTTAGCCACGGTATCTAGCTTGGAACTCTTCCAACATACCGTCCCTTTACTGAGGGTAAAGACAATGCCTGTGACTGACATTCAGTCGTCCTTATCACTCTGGAACCTTTCCAGTGATTCTCCCCAGAATCAATTGATACCATCTCACTACATCTAGTGAGAATCCTAACATCCATTTAGATCTATCTCATAGATCCAAAATCCAGGATTCAGGAGGTATCACTTTGATCCCATATGGAGAATCATTGTGATAAACGGAGATTGACCGAGCGTAGCATAAGAAACTCCTTTCTTATCAAGAGCATGACATCCACGTACTCTACGAGGATCACCACCATACTCCCTACTACCTTTTTGTTTATACAAGGTTCATCTACCATTTTGATGATGTCAAACTCTTTGACTTATCCATTAAAACAGATGTTCCAACTCCGCGATACCTGCTTTATCCTATAAAGCATCTTGTACACGTTTCCGCTGCTCCCACTGTCTACGAAGCCCTCTGGCTGTTTTCTTATAGACGTTCTCTTCTAAATCATTATTTAGAAAAGTAGTCATGGCACCCAACCGCCAGATATCGTAGTCATGGTATGTAGCCGTGGCAAGTAGGATCTGGATGGACTTAAGCATAGCTACTTGAAAAGGTTTCATCATAATCCACGCCTGGTCGATGACGAAAAGCTTTAACAAGTCTAGCTTTGAAAGTCTCAACTTTTCCATATACACCAAGTAATCTTCTCAAGATATACTTGCACCTGATGGGGATTTAACCCTTCAGATATAGCATCCAAAGTCCATACTTTGTTGGTGTAGATGGATTCCATCTCAGATCGCTAAGCATCCAGCCATTCTTACAGAGTCTCTACTCTCGATGGCCTGCTCGAAACTAGTTGGGTCATCATCTCATGATGCAATCCTCGCTCCCACTGTCATAGAGAAACCGAAGTATCTCTCAGGTGGGTAAGGAACCCTACTAGATCGGCGGAGAGGCTGAGGTTCGTTGGTAACTATTGAATCCTTTGGTTCTGTCAAATCATCAGCTTCAGTTTTGTATGGCTGGAACCATTCCAGTTCTACATAACAGATCTTGCCTCGAGCTTGTCCGGATTTTTCTTTTCAGACATAGGCTGGACAACCCCAAATCTTAACTAACTTAAGATATGGGCTCTTCCCTTTCCATATCATATATGAAGCAGTAGGCAACTGATTTGATTTGAACCCTATTCAATAGGTATGCAGCTTCTCAAGTGCATAACTCCCAAAAAGGAAATAGGTAACTCAGTAGTACTCATCATAGAGCACACCATATCATATAGGGTGCTATTGCTCCGCCTCGATATACCATCGTGCTATGGTGTATACGGAGGAGTAATGCTGAGAGAGAATCTCATTCTCCTTTAGAATAATCCAGGAATTCCGTGCTCAAGTATTCTCCTCCTTGATCACATCAAAGGACATAATACTTATACCCGTATTTTGGTTCTCTACTTCTAACTTATATTCTTTGAATATCTCAAAAGGTTCGGACTTGTGTTTCAACAGGAACATAGATCAGAAACTCGAAAGATCATCAGAGAACGTAATGAAGTATAAAGAACCAGTCCTGACATGTGTAGACAGGGGACCTACATACATCAACATGTATCATCCCAAGAGTTCATCAACTCTTTCTCTGTTTCCAATAAACAGAGCTGGTGTCATTATATCTTTGTGACATGACTGGCAAGTTTCACAAGATGTAGATTCAAACTGATTTAAATATGCATCTACATGTAACTTCAGCTAGTCGGGTCGCATTGATATGACCTAGTCTACAATGCCTCAAGAAGGATTTGTTCATTTCTGAACTCTTCCTCTTGTGTGTGTTCCGTATAATTAGAACTGTAGTTTGATTTAGAACATCAATGCTTTTAGATAACGTGCCTGAACCGATCAACTTTTGATATAGGAAATGTTCAAAACATTATCCAACTATACAAAATTTTATCATTTCTTTACTAATAAAGAGACTGATATGATTTGGTATATCAGGTTCGGTATCTAATAACATTCGTTTAGAATCAATGTATTTGGAATACAGGGTGACAGTGACCAACAGACTTGGCTGCAACACTTGCCCCGTTTTCTGTCTCATGAAACTTATCACCCGTTCTCAGTTCTCTACCTATCTGTAGCCCTATGTAACAGATTACATATCTGGGATCCTGATCCGGTATCATATACCTAGGACATAAAGGATACAGAGAAACAGTTCTTTGTAACGAACACACCCGAAGATGATGCATCAACATGCACTTTGTTCGTTTGGGCGGCACGGGAATTCTGGTAATCCCCAATTTCCTGCTCTGTCTTATAACAATTATAAGTTGGAGCGGGACCAACGTTCCCCAGCTCAGTATAACAAGCGGGTTCGGTCAATATCCGTATTATTATCTTGATTAAGGCGTGATATGGTCGCTACCAGGAGAGAGAGAGAAGAAAACACTCAGCGTACGCTCTTGCAAGAGTAGATTGGTTTTTATTTTATCTAATCAGGATGGCTCCCACTGCTTTTTATCAAATCTTCCTTCAAACCATAAAAGGAAAGACTAGCCGGGATTAATTACACACTACAAGTTCGCCAATCTTTCAGCCAGGCCAGTGTCGGTACTTTGAGGGAGGTCCCCCGTTCTTTCGCACGAACCTAATTAATGTAAACCTCGTTTTCCCAGAGGCGTAACCTCGTTGACACCTTTCTAGACACCTACTTGATCGGCTAATTGTAATGTATAAAACTCTCCCAGGAGTAACTCTTACTCGCAGCGGGTATCGGGATCCAACTATCTCATAGAATGTATGCAATCTCATTGCAAATTTCAACACTTGAAATTCCCGATAATATTTTTCCCCTAGCACCCTATGACCTTGACGGAGGTCAACAAACCATAGGCTACTAGTCAAGTTCAACCCGTCATTTCTTGATCGAATTAAACCCACCCGCACGACCCTTGACGGAGGTCAACAAGGCCGCACGACTACCCTAATCCAATCTGCATCATATGCATAAGCAGATAAATACTAGTTAGCTACCGCACACTACGCCTTGACGGAGGTCAACAAACGTAGCACGAATACTAAATAGGACTTATCTGAAATGACGGAGGGCTACGACAGGTTTTCTAAAAACCTATTGCGTAATGAACTTGATATCGTTGTAGAATCAAATGATTTTAAAAATGGAGTGCTTTTGAGGCTTTTCTAGTTTTGCTAAAGGGGTCACTCCCGGTGAAGGGATCGTCGGCCATTTCCTCATCGAATAAGGTGCGGGATATATCATATATATTACTGTGCAAAGCAAAAACTCTTAAAAGCAATCAAAAGACAAACCGAGGGTTGTAGCATCGGCCAGTTATTGCTAAAGGAGTCACTCCCTGTGAAGGGATCTCTGTCCTTTCCTCATCGAATAAGGTGCAGGATATATCACATATACCGCTGTGCAAAGCAAGAACTGTAGCTACCTGTTTTATTTTGAAATTCGATTCTACAACATCTTAGGTTTCTTTTATTTCATTAATCTCATTAATGAAGTCCCATCATTTAAGTACCTAAACATCACAGATAAATACGACGTACACTTATGCCATCCGCATTCGCCTCGATGTCCCCTCGTGCACCGTTAGGTTAGGTAACTAACGGCAGAGCGGGGCAGGGCTAGCGCGGGTGTAAAACATAAGTAACGCCTATATAATATATCATATATACTATATACTGTATCTATCACAGAACATCACATGATCACATCACAGATATCGCAGCAGAAGAATCATATGAAACATTGGATATACTAGGACGTCCGTGTTTTCAATACGAGCCAGTATAAAACACGGATTCCACGGTCGCGATGAATAGCCAAACCCACACCCCTACACCCCTACGAGAGCGGCAAGCAACCCTACCAATTCTAGAGTTAGGAGACCCGGACTCGACTCCTCGAGTTGGTCTCCCACTGGACTCCAGAACCCGGTTACTTGTGCCCTCCTCCTTGGGTCTATCCTAGTGCGGAAAAGTAAATAATATACAAATGGTGACATCTTCCGCTACCTGGAAGTGCCCCAATAAAAGAATATTACATACAAGTTTTTACATGAATGAAAATGAAAAACACTCATCTCACATAAAACCCCCGGCTATTCAAACACGACGATCCAATATAACATATCCAGCAACACATAACATCACATGTCATCAACGTAAGTAAATATGCGCATCCCAATTGTCGTTGACATATAGCAACGAAACCGGCGATATCACCTATTACACTTACGGTCACAGAAAAGAAAGTGTAAAACTACAACAGTTGGAATCCGCAACCTACATAGACATCGCATGCCTAATCATATGAATTCCTTAGACATCGCATGCCTAACAATTATAAACCCCGCATTTTAGTCTCATTATCGAAAACTCTTTTCAATACCAAGTCGGGCAATTCAACAAGATTCCCGACATCCTGATCGAATGCTCGTCGCAAACTTCAGTAGACGACTGCACCCCTGATACCGTCGACGAAGTGCACCAAGGCGGAACACCGCTACCGCGAGCACCCGAACGGATGCTTTCGGCGACGGGGTTCTCCTACAGTCACTTGGTCGGGGCTATGGAGCGAGGCTGTCTATTAAGTTTACCCGGCGAGCATCCGTGTACGCTACGTGATTGCGACGGACTTTTGATCGCATCAAAATTCCGTGGCAACCGATCAAGTGAAACTAAACCGCTAGATTTATAACATTCATTCAGTTATCTCATAACTACTTGTGGATTCCAAGTATTGTATCCCATTCCGGATAAATAGAAAATGTTAAACTTTCCGATCGAGCATTCGAATACCCAAGTTTTCCCAAAACCGATCAACGCATGAAAAAGGTTTTAAAACATTCAGTTCATGCCTCAGTACCAACGGTCCAGCCGTAGAAGGGTCAAGCCAACGCCTCACATGTGGCACGCCGTACTGCCCCAAACCCGAAGGTTCAAAGGGCAGTTCAAGACGGTCACATAATCGAGTTAAGGTTTGTTGTCTTCTAGAGGGACCATCGCGTTACTTGCACTACTTAGAACGTCTTTAAACCTCGGAAAAATCCAACACTTGGAAATTTCCCGACAGGGGAAAAGGTGGGTATTTATATCCGATCGAACTTTTTAACATATTCAAAAATTATTCGGAAAAACACATAGACAGAGTTTGACAATCCGATCGAATGTACGAACTCCCAATTTAACCCCAGAACACTCAACTTAAGAGCCAATTTAAAAATTCCTAGAAAACTCAGAATAATTAATCAGGAATTACTGTGCAAACACTTAGGGCTGACGTCACCAAATAGCCGCGGAACCGCCGCAGAAGCTAGGCTTCTGCCGCGGTTCCGCCGCACAAAGTACTGTTCATGGGAAACTTTTTGCACCGTAATTCTTAGATTTCATTGCTAAATTTTTTAAGCATTTTTAATTGACAAAAAACCCAGTTTTTGGAAAAAGTCCAGAGAGCATTTTGGAATCGGGGTTTCGGTTCGATCGGGTTTCAAACTCCGTCTACGCATCGCCTAAGGCTCTAGCTAGGCTCTGATACCACTTTAGGGTTCCTAGGCACTCTCAAGAGGTCTCACAAGGCATCAACCATGCCAATTTCAAATTTTACGGTGCCGAGAAACCCTAGATACGGATCGTTGGCTAGAATTTTAGGCGAAAGATGCAACTAGTAAACTATTTTACTAGGAGAATGGATATACAACCTTTGTAGATCCGGTCCTCCACCTCCATAGCTCCGCAATGAAGTCTTCTCGCTGTCCAAATGGAAACCCGGGCTCTAGCGTCGGCTTCATCGGAGAAATGGGCGGGCAAGGTCGTCGGCTTCGTGCCGAAGATGATCTACGTCGAGGCATCACAAGATCAAGCTCCCACTTCAACAAGTCATGAAACCTGTGAAGAAAACACACTCTACTATATGGCAAGAGGTAGAGGATGAAGAAATAGGAAGTGGGTTCACTTTAGAATTGGATTTCTCACTCTTTTTCACAAGTTGCCATTGATAGAGGCAAGCTTGCTTCAATGTTGAAGATGAAGAAGAAGAAGAAAGAATATCATAAGTATTATATAAAATGAATAATAAAATGAATACTTATCATATCCTAACCTTGGTTAGGTGTAGAGAATAGACTAGGGTTAAATGGAGTGGTTAGGGTTAAGCATGAGACAAAATGGTCACTTTGGTCAAATGTTCAAGAAGCTTCAAATAGAAAACAAATTAAGCCACCATTTTCCCTTTATGCTTATCATTTTCAAAATGAATAACTAAATAAGATAAATCAAAAAGAAAACAAAACCCTAACCATTCATATAACCATGGTTTAGTCTTTACACAAACCCAAGTAAGCATGCATCATCAAACATGATACAAACTTGTGTACAAAAGTATATCATATATACAATGTGCACAACCCAAGTGAGAAAATCCATTTAAAGTGAACCAATACTAGTTAGTGAAAAGTAATATATCAAATATATAATTATGCATTAAATCATTAAATCAACACTTGATTCAATGATCCGGTCATGTCGCACACAACCGACTAGTATACAATGTATCGTTTTATCGAATCAATCCTTGATTCGATAACTAGGTTATATCGCATATAACCATTCGACACATTCATCGCGAGAATGAAATACGGTATCACATACACGCATTATTCTCGGTCCCGCACATATCTCATATGCGCCCCTATTTCGTTTCGCTTGAGCCAGGAAACCTCTGTGTAGGACTCTAAAGACTCTTCAATACGCCGGCAGCGGATGATGATCATATCAAACATCCACAAGCCGCAAGCGGTCTGCTAAACGTAACGGCCATCCGGGTATTGAGCGATCAGAAGATCGACGAGCAAGCCCGCTCATACTCTTGTGAATCCAACCAGTAACACTTACCGTACAGTCCGGTCTGATCGTCTGATATGTCGCATATCTCGCCTAGGGGTGGAAAACGTCAGACCCCAATAGCTCGATAAGTCGTGTCGATATGAGGTCTATAACAATTCGAGAAACTACTGGTAACACTTACCAGTATATCTCAGCAACCCTGGCCAGGGATTTCCGGTTATAGCCAATCGAACACAGCGCAACATCAACTCCCTATACCGGGAGAGACGAATCCCCTCCTATCGCTCATTGCCTCCATGTGATTCGGGACTGTACCCAAAAACCACCGTTTTGCATGCCCTCTTGGACGTGGTAAGATGGAAATCAAAGCACAGTGGGAACCACACAAGACTCTATGACGATCTCGGGTCAACAGACTACTCTGTACCAGTGTCACCAGAGAACTGCCATCTGACGTAAGGTATAATACTATCTGGGAGTTCTCGGCGAGTCCGTCCAGTGTACCCAGTCTCCACTGAGCACCCGTATATCGTCTCTGATGTCAAACACCAATGGATATGGGATCATCCATCGCCCATCTGTATGGGTCGAGAAGGTATACGCTAGTCTACTCTGGTATATCGATGCCCTATCTCGATACACCCACGACTAGGGACCTTGAAGGATGTACTTATGGACTACCATGTCCCCACTAGTATGATCCGCATCATAGTTCAGGTAGTCAAGTACACATCCTAAGGGCTTTACCAACATGTAACAGAGAGACAATCAGTGTACACGTTAAGGTAGAGAGTAACCAGATAGCATACTATCATGTCGAGCGAGAAAGTCATCCCTATATATGTCCAAGCATCCACTACAATATACATCCTATGTATAGTAATGGCCTCTAGGGCATACATATAACTAACAGATTTTGTAATTGATCAACCTCAACTTATAGAAGTTGAACCGCCACCATTCCTTCTTCCTAATCATTCACATTCATCCTCATTCTTTCTTTTCTCTAATTTAAAATTCAAACCCTTTCTAGACCACCTCTTTTCCTTTCCCCACTTTTTCTTGACTCGATACAACACATTCTTCCACCAACCTATACGCTTTACTGATAAAATCTTTGAATGTTTGGTATTAACTTTTGGTCTTTGTAAAGTCTTACTTTGACCAAATGACTCACCCACTCTTAAAATTCTTCGTATTGTCTAACTCATGTTTGAGGGGGGGGGTATTTTTGGCTCTTGAAATAACTGTTGTCCTCAAAATTTAGAGCCAAAAATAAGTTTGGGGGAGGATTTTCACTTTAATATATTTTTCCCCCGTTAATAAATGTCCTCTCAAGCTTACAGGTTTTTTGAGGTTTAGTAGATAGCAACAACGAGGACACTGTTGAAAACATGTTTGGGGGAGGTTTGTGCTTATTTTCGCATCACTTCGCATAAGCACACAAATCATATCATTTAAAACATATAAAACATATAAAAATTTAAAAAATTTCAAAAAATAAAATTTTTTGTACATAAATAAGATAATAAAAGATTAGATAGTGAAAAATTACATCCAAACGATTGGAAAAATTTAAGAAAACCTAGAAAATTAGAAGTTTTCTTATACGAACTAGTAATAAGTAGTTATGAGCCGTTGTCCCAAGGGTTAGTAAGATGAAGAAAGTCACTAATCTGAGGATAAAAATAAGTCTGAAAAATAGTTCCTATTCTGGAAGCCAAACATTTGAATGTTGATCCCCTACTATACGCACTTACACACGTCTTGAAACTCGGGATAGTAGAGGATACCTTGAAATGCTCTTGTCTAAAAGCCAAAGTATGAAGGAAATAAAAAAAAATATGAAGAAAATATAAAAAATGGTGAAGAAAAATGAACACTGGTTTTGTTATCGCCAAGGCAGCAAAAAAAAAATATATAGCGAGGGTGCTTCATCACCTAGTGCCTTAGACCAACCGGTCTGGGAGTCACTGCTAATCCTTAGGTGGTGCAAGACGAGGAAATACACCAAAATAGAGTAATCGGTTGGTTAGTACCTCAAGAAGTATTAACGGTAGCATGAAAATGCGTGAGCAAATCCATCTAAATATTCATCAAATTAAAAAGTACTTAGGCAGATGGACAAGAGTATGACAGCTTGAATTGAATTCTCCGGGTGTAGGGATGTTCTTTATACACACGTAGGGTTATATGATCGGTGTTTGGAATAAAGGTAGGAATGAAGAATAAAGACGATGTTTTATTGAGGGATGATGTGATTTTTAACATTTTTTCATGACTATTAAGATAGGGCTCATGACAACCGAAAAGCTAGTATAGTTGGAAACTCTAATTTTCAAAGTCTTTCTTTTATAATTCTTATCTTTATATGTAACTTTCATGGTCTTCCTTTAATTATGGGATTTTGTGGGTGCAATCCGCTGAAAACTCTCAGGAGACAACAATCCTCCTACTAGGGACACCTAAAGGTTTAAAGGCTTGTTGCACGTGCTCAGTGCAATCGTGTTGCCTATGAAAGTGTGCTAGTTAGTTTTTCTTTTTCTTTATTTTCTCCTTTTCTTTTTAATAAAACGGTTTGCTCAAGATGACCAAAAATATGTTTGGGGGAATTTGATCAGTCGAAAATATTGCATTTTTAACACATCAATTTCCCTACCATTTGCACTCATCTAAAGGTGTTCGGAATAAATATAGCACATATTAGCAGAACATCCGTAAAATACCAAATAACTTGTGTTATATATTAAAACCGACAATTTTGAGGGAAATTGAGTGTTTATCATTGCATGCAACATCTTTGTATAGCGCAACACTTGTCTCGAGAATCTGTGCAGGAAATTCCAGGAAAAGAGCCAAAACTATGAAAAGTGATGATATAAATACGTCAAGTCTTTGACCTGAGATCTGGTAGAAATCAAGAAAGAAATATGAGATTCCACACATCAGAAAAGTGCCACAAAGTCAGAACTAGAATTACCTGAAAGTTTTATGCCCCAAGGCCATTAAAGAGCCGCGGATCCGCGGCCGTAGGGCCTTATTGGCGGTGGATCTCGGCGCAATGGTGACTTCATCGCTTCACATTTCTCCACGTGCTTTCTTATAACGGCCAATGCTTCCTGAAGACTCCAGATGACCACGTGGCTTTATCTAGAAGGCTCTCTCCAACAACCTTCTTCTAGAAGCCTCCTTGTAACAACCTCATCCTAGAATATTCCTTCCAACAAACTTCTTCTAGAAGATTCTTTCTAACAACCTCATTTTGGAGGGAAAATTCAAATGAGGTGGTTTATTTTTGAGGGAAAATTCAAATGACGTAGTTCATTTCGGAGGGAAAAGTTGTTATTCATTTTGGAGGGAAAATTTAAATGAGGGGGTTATAAAAAGAGATCTAAATCTAGGGTTTTGGGGTTGTTCATTTAGTGAGCTAGTTAGTTAGGGGTTCATTTTGGAGGGAAAAATTGTAGATCCAAATCAAAATTCAAATCAAATTGAGTGACAAAATTTGATAAAAAAAAAATCAAGATCTATCGAGTGCCGATTCAAGCAAGAAGCCATCAACCTTTTAGAAGCAACACCGATCTTCAACCGAGCAAGTGATCCAAGTCGATCCGCGACTCACGGAGACGATGCGAAGCTAATTCGACGATCGAGTTCTCTCCTCAATTCTTGTAGATCATGAGTGAATTGTGACGAAATTATTGTTGAATAATAAAAGGTGAAATTTCTTTATCGTGCTTATCTTTATATTTGAGTATTATGATGAGTTTTCGATTCTTGATTGATTTCATTGTTATAATGTTTGAGTAAAAACTCTGCTCGTGGAGGAATCGAGAGAATAGATAGATGATGATGATTACAATCTTGAAACGATTCTTAAGTCCTATGAGTTTTGTAAACTCTAGAAAATTGAATCACCAACAACCTAGTTTTGAGCGAGATACTTTATTGAATGTTTTCGCTCTTAATTAGAGATCAACGATTGGTGATTGAATTTCCTTGAGGCTAGAGTTTGAATGATAATCAACGAAAGGACAAAGGATGATGATGGAGAAACCCTAGTTTCCTCAAGAGATCCCTAATCCTCGTTGATCATCATCGATTTAGCAACAAATCATCAATGGATAGGAATACGTAATCACAAGTCTTCACCCTCACTATAGATTCGATCGATTCCTACGAGCTTCATTACAGATCTTGATAGTTCATTAGATTTGGACATCTTCTAGAATTTTATTGATTCTTGATCTATAGAATTAGTCTTTACTATTCTTGAAACTAAATTTCAAATTTCTTGAATCAATTTTCTTGCAATTTTTCTTTTATCTTTTCATTTCGACTCATCTAAAACGAAAGCGAGCAAAACACACATCTCAGTGGATGATCCGTTTTCATTAACGCGCTACATAGGCCCCGTTAATTGATTGCGGTATAAATTTCTTTGATTGTGATCTTTATACATTTTCAAAACACGACACACAAAGAACGATTCAATCAGTAATCACACACACTCTCTACTTCATCTTGGCTATCTAGGCTAGCAAACTAGATACTCGAGTTGCCTCGGTTTTGAGGCGGGAGCCCGTATTACTAACTCTCGACGTGGATCTTCTTCGATGGGGGAGACCGGAGATCAAACTTGATCAGGGAAGCCGCAAGGAGCTTGGGATGAGGGTTGAAGACCAAAGGACACGGGTCGTTCGGTAAAATCACTCTAACCCTTTGCATGTTTTTGTTATCTAGGGCTTATGGGTCGATACGCAGACTCGGGTTCCATTATCGCCTGTTTCTAAAAGTTTTTGTTCCGTATTTGGCCACGGATTGATGGCCGGGGCGCTGCCGTAACCCAACATATGCCCAAGAGGCCATTATTGTATAGTACTGGTTTGTATATTAAATTTTGGAAGCTTAGAATATACATTGATATAATAACAGTTTTGCTCAATATGGTAGTTGTTAGGAATATGTATGCCCTAGAGGCCATATTGTACATGTGATGTATAATAAAGTGGATGCTTGGACATATATATAGAGGACTTTCTTGCTCGACATGATAGTATGCTATCTGGTTACTCTTTATCTTAACATGTTGACTGGTATTCTTTACTGTCTTGCTCTCACATGTTGATAAAGCCCTTAGGATATGTACTTGAGTTCCAGGACTACGATGAGATCATACTAGTGGGGCCAGGGTGGTCTAAAAGCACATCCTTTAATCATTTCCTAGTCGAGAGAATATCGAGGCTAGGGCATCGATATTCCAGAGTAGACTAGTGTGTACGTTTCTTGTCCCTTAGAGGGTGATGGTTGATCCCACAACCATTGGTGTGTGACATCAAAGATTGTACACAGGTGCTCATTGGAGAATGGGTACACCGAACAGGACTCGCCGAGAACTTCTAGATGGTTATATACCTAACGTAAGATCGCAGTTCTCTGGTGACACTGGTACAGGTTAGTCTGTAGACCCGAGATCGTCATAGAGTCTTGTGTGGCACCCACAGTGCTTTGATTTCCTCCCTACCACGGCTCAAAGGAGTCGTGCAAATAGGTGGATTTTGGGTACAGTCCCGAGTCACATGGAGACAATGAGCGATAGGAGGGGTTTCGTCTCTCCTGGTATTGGGGGTTGATGTTATTAGTTATATGTATGCCCTAGAGGCCATTACTATACATGGGATGTATATTGTAGTGGATACTTGGACATATATAGGGAGGACTTTCTTTCTCGACATGATGGTATGCTATCTGGTTGGACTTTATCTTAAGATGTACACTTATTATCTCTCTATTACATGTTGATAAATCCCTTAGGATGAGTACTTGACTACCAGGATTTTGATGCAGATCATACTAGTGGGGACAGGGTAGTCGGTAAGTACATCCTCCAAACGTTCCTAGTCATGGCAGTATCGAGACAGGGCATCGATACTCCAGAGTAGACTAGCGTATACGCTTCTCAACCGATATGATGGGCGATGGATTATCCCACATCCATTGGTGTTTGACATCAGAGAAGGAATACGGGCGCTCAGTGGAGACTGGGTAAACCGAACGGACTCGCCGAGAAATCCTAGATGGAATTATACCTATCGTCGGATAGCAGTTCTCTGGTGACACTGGTACAAGTTAGTCCGTAGAACCGAGATCGTCATAGAGTCGTGTGATTCTCACTGCTTTGATTTCCACCATACCACGGTCAAGAGATCGTGCAAAAAGGTAGTTTTTGGGTATAGTCTCAAGTCACATAGAGGCAATGAGCGATAGGAGGGGTTTCGTCTCTCCGGGTATTGGGAGTTGATGTTGCGCTATGCTCGATTGGCCATAACAGGAAATCCATGGCCAGGGTTGCTGAGATTTACTGGTAAGTATTACAAGTAGTTTCTCGAACCGTTATGGACCTTGCATCGGCATGACTTATAAGGCTATTGGGGTCTGACGTTATACCACCCCTAGGCTATGATATGCGACATATCAGACGAAGAGACCGGACTGTACGGTAGTGTTACTGATTGGATTCACAGGAGTACGAGCATGCTTGCTTGTTGATCTTCTGAACGCTCAATACCCGGGTGGCCGTTACGTTTAGCAGACCCTTTGCTGCTTGTGGGTGTTTGATATGATCATCACCTACTGCTGGCGTATTGACGAGTCTTTAGTGTCCTACATAGAGGTTTCCTGGCTCAAACGAAACGGAGTAGGATCCCATATGTGATATGTGCGGGACCGAGAGTAATACGTGTATAAGATACCGCATTTTATTCTCGCGATATGTGATATCGGTCGGTTATATATGATATAGCCGGGTTATCGGATCAAGACTTGATTCATATTATATTAGTCGGTTGTATATGATATAGCCGGATTATTAAATCAAGAGTTGATTTAATAATTTAACGTATAATTATATATTTGATATATTACATTACATTAACTAATATTAGCTCACTTAAGTAATTCTTTTTCTCACATATGATATAGTTTACATATATGTGATATATGTATTGTTTTCTTTTGACACATAAATATATATATGATATATATTCATGTGTCATGCTAGGTTACATATGCAACAAGAGTGTATGAGACTTATACCATGCGAGGGTTTATGTTTGGGTTTTATTTATCATTAAGTAATTCACAAAACATTTGGAATTAGTCATGGATAAGCCTGTAGAAGCTTATGGATACATTGACTTATTCAACTTTTTGTCTAGCTTAAGATATTTGTTAACCCAACCCTTAACCTTAGACTATGGTTTATTCTCTACATGAGTTAGGCATGACACTAACACTCACTATGGTTGCATTTCTAACCTCACTTAATTATTCTTTCATCACTTGCTTCATCTTCTTCTTCCAAAAAGAAAAGAGTTTACTATGGTTTGAAAAGGTGATGAAAAATTGTGAGAAAATTAAATCTAAAGTGAGCCCACTTCCTACTTTATCATCCTTTACTATTAGCCATTTAGTTTAGGGTGTTTGCTTTATTAATCTCAGCATTAGTGAAGAGATAGCTTGGGTTAGTGTCTCCTCGACGTAGATCATCTTCGGCTTCGAAGACTTCGATGCAAGCTTGTTCATTTCTTCATGGGAGCTTCTCTAGAGTCCGGGAGTTCATGATTGCAGCGAAGGGACTACTACACAGAGCTATTGAAGTGATGGACCGGTCTACAAAGGTTGTATTCCTTGTTCACTTTAGTTCCAAAGTTGTTTGCATTCGTTTTGTCGGTTTTTCTAGTATCGATTCTAGGGTTAGGGTTAACTAGAATGGCAAATTTTTAAAATTGGCATGGACGATACCTCCCGAAAATTTGCTGCCGTGATAGACAACCCTGCAGTGGTATTAGAGCCATGCTAGAAAATTAGACGATGTTTGTTCGATTACAAAACCGAAACTACTCCGAAACACCCGATACGAAAACTTGGTTTCTGTCGAATTTAAAAAGTCTTCAAAATTTTTTTTAAACAACTGCAGAATGTTGTATGTGATATAACATGAACACCATGAAAATTTGAGGGTTTTTTTTTGCAAAAGTGCCCATCCACATAGGGCTAAAATCTGGTGTGCTCGGGTCATTTGTGGAGTTTTGGCTTCAAATTTTCAGGGTGTTCCAGTCTCTAAGTTTTAGGGTTTTAGGTGTTGTTTGTTTTTGCTAAATTTTCATGTGATGTTAACTTTCTGCAAAAGCAACTTGGAGTGTTTCGTAATCGTAATTTTAACATGTATTCGTTATTTAGACGATATTAAAAAGTTTGAACGGATATCAATAACCCAATTTGTCCCCGCTGGAAATTTTTCAAGAGTTGGATTTTTCCGAGTTTTAAATCTTCAGAAAATCTTGCAAGCGATTCTATGGACCCTATAGAAGAACGAAACCCTAACTCGATTATGTGACCGTCAGAACCGCCATCAAAACCTTGGGTTTGTGGTAGTTCAGCGGTGCCACATGTGAGGCATTGGTTGACCCTTCTACGACTGGTTCATAGGAGTTGTGGCAGTTTCTGGGTAGTTTTTGTACTCCGCTCAAGTGTTGAGCTTATCGGGAAATTTTGGGTGTTTGTTTATTCGATCGAAAAGTTTAACTTCGTCTAGCTATCTATGATTGTGATACAATATTTGGAATCCACAATTAGTTATGAGATAACTAGTTTGAATTTCATAAATCTAGCAGTTTAGTCTCATTTGATCGGTTGCCATGGAATTTTGATGTGGATTAAAAGTCCGTCGCAATTACGTAGTGTACGCGGATACTCGCCGGATAACCTTAATAGATAGCCACACCCCATAGCCCTGACCAAGTGATTGTAGGAGAACCCCGTCGCCAAAAGAATCCATTCGGGTGCTCGCGGCTGCGGTGTTCCGCCTTAGTGCACTTCGTCAACGGCATCCGGGGGTGCGGCCATCTACAAAAGTTTCCGACGAGCATTCGATCAGGTTATCGTGAATCTTGTTGAATTACCCAAAAAGTTATTGGAAAGTGTTTTCAATAACGAGACTAAAATGCGGGGTTTATAATTGTTAGGCATGTGATGTCTTAGTAATTCATTTTGTTAGGCATGAAATCCAATGTATGTGATGCGTTGGGTTTATGATGTCTGAGGTGGTTGCGGATTCCAATTGTTGTAGTTTTTCACTTTCTTTTCTGCGACCGTAAGTGTAATATATGGTGTATCGCCTGTTTCGGTGCTATATGTCAACGACAACTGGGATACGCATATTTACTTACGTTGATGACATGTGATGTTATGTGTTGCTGTGATATGTTATATTGGATCGTCGTGTTTTGAATAACCGGGGGTTTTATGTAAGATGGGGGTTTTTATTTTCATTCATGTAAAATTCATTGTATGTAATATTCTTTTATTGGGGAACTTCCGGGTTGAGGATGATGTCACCATTGATCTATATTATTTACTTTTCCGCATTAGAATAGGCCCAAGGTGGGGAGCACAAGTAATCGAGTTCTAGGGTCCAGTGGGAGACCATCTCGAGGAGTCGAGTCTGGGTCTCCTAACTCTAGAATTGGTAGGGTTGCTTGCTGCTCTCGTAGGGGTCTGGGGATGTGGCTTTGGCTATTCATCACTACCGTGGAATCCGTGTCTTATACTGGCTTAAATAAAACAAGGAATTCCTTGTATATCCAATATTTCATATGTGATTCTTCTGCTGCTGATATTCTATGATGTGATCACTTGATATGTTCTGAGATGAATGCCTATATTATATATATGAGATATAATAAATATTGCTTCTTTCGTTTCTTATGTGATGCTTTGGAAGCATAAAATTGATGGGACTTCATTAATGAGATTAATGAAATGAAAGAAACCTAAAGATGTTGTAGAAACTTGTTTTAAAAACTGGTAGCTCTAGTTCTTGCTTTGCATAGTGGTATTCTTTGTAGAATATCCAGCACCTTATTCGATAAGGAAAGAGCCGAGATCGCTTCACTGGGAGTGACCTCTTTAGCGAAACTAGAAGATGCTACAACCCACTCGGTTTGTCTTTTGATTGCTTTTATAGTTTTTGCTTTGCATAGTGGTATTTATGAAATATTCTGCACCTTATTCGATAAGGAAAGAGCCGAGATCCCTTCACCGGGAGTGACCACTTTAGCAAAACTAGTAAAAGCCTCAAAAACACTCCTTTTCAAAATCACTCGATTCTACAACGATATCAAGTTCATTACACAAAAAGTTTTCTTAAAAACCTATCGTAGCCTTCAGCCATTTAAGATAAGTACTACTTAGTATTCGTGCTACGGTAGTTTGTCCTTCGTCAAGGCGTAGTGTTCGGTAGCTAACTAGTGATTATCTGCAGCATGAGATGCGATTGGATTAGGGTATTCGTACGGCGTAGTTTGGCCTCCGTCAAGGGTCGTGCGGGTTGGTCTAATTTAATCAAGAACTGAACGGGTTGATCTTGACTAGCGCCCTATGGCTAGTTTGGCCTCCGTCAAGGTCATAGGACGTTAAGGGAAAAAGTATTATCGGGAATTTCAAGTGTTGAAATTTGCAATGAGATTGCATACATTCTATGAGATAGTTGGATCCCGATACCCACTGAGAGTAAGAGTTACTCCTGGGAGAGTTTTACACATTGCAGTTAGCCGATCAAGTAGGTGTCTAGAAAGGTGTTAACGGGGTTATGCCCCTGGGAAAATGAGGTTTATTTTAATTAGGTCCGTGGGAAAGCACGGGGAACCTCCCTCAAAGTACCGATACTGGCCTGGCCAAAAGATTGAGGAACTTGTAGGGTGTAATTAATCCCGTCTAGTCTTACCTTTTAGGGTTTGAAGGTAGATTTGACTAAAACAGTGGGAGCCATCCTGATTAGATAAACCAATAGCCAATCTAATCCTGCAAGAGCGCACGCAGAGTGTTTTCTTCTCTCTCCCTCCCGGTTGCGACCATGTCACGCCTTAATGAAGATAATAATATGGATGAATTGACCGAACCTGCTTATTATACTGAGCTAGGGAACGTTGGTTCTGCTCTATCTTATAACTGTTATAAGTCTGAGCAGGAAATAAGGGAATATCCTGATTCCCATGTCACCCATTCGAAGAAAGTCCATGTTGATGCATCTTCTTCGGGTGTGTTCATTATCGAGAATTGTTTCTCAGTATCCTCTACGTCTTAGGTATGAGATACCGGATTAGGATCCCATATATGTAATTTGTTACATGGGCTACAAAAAAAGTAGAGAATTGTGAATGGGTGATATGTCTCTAAGTGTTAGAGAATGGTGCAATTGTTGCAGCCAAACCAGTTGGTAGATATCACCTTGTATTAGATGCATTGATTCTGAACAAATGTTATTACGTACCGAACCTGATATACAACATTACATCGGTTTCTTTAATGAGTTAAAGAAAGATATAATTATGTATTATAGGATAATGTTGTGAACATTTTCCTGAATTAAGTGTTGATTCGACCAGGCACGTTAGATAATAGCATATACGTTCTAAATCAAACGACAGTTCAAAGTATATAAGACACACACTCAAGAGTAGAAGTTTAGAAATAAATGAGTCCTTCTTATGGCATTGTAGACTAGGTCATATCAATGCGACACGACCAGCTAAGTTACATAAAGTTGAATATAAGAATCTGTTCGAATTTTCATCTTATGCTACTTGCCAGTCTTGTCTCAAAGGTAATATGACCAATACTCCGTTTGCTGGAAACAGAGAAAGAGTTAGTGAACTCTTGGGACAGATACATGATGATGTATACGGTCCTATGTCTACAAATGCCAAGATTGGTTCTTGGTACTTCATTACATTCATCGACTATCTCTCAAGATTCGGACATATGTTCCTATTGAAACATGAGTCTGAAACTTTTGAGAAATTCAATGAATATATTCTTGAAGTTGAGAACCGAACGGGTGGAAGTATTAGTGTCCTTCGATGTGATCGAGGAGGAGAATACTTTGGCATAGACTTCCTGGATTATTTAATGGAGAATGTGATTCTCTCTCAGCTTACTCCTTCGAGTACACCACAGCACAATGGTGTATCTGGGCGTAGGTATCGCACACTATGAGATATGGCGCGCTCTATGATGAGTACTACTGAGTTACCTGTTTCCTTTTGGTGTTATGCACTTGAGAAGCTGCATACCTATTGAATGGGGTTCCGTCCAAATTAGGGCCTACCACTACATATGAGATATGGTGTGGGAAGAGACCATGTCTTAAACGAGTTAAGATATGGGGTTGTCCGGCCTATGTTGAAAAGAAAAATCCAGACAAGCTCGAGGCAAGGTCAGGACTGTTTAAGTTTTTTAGGATATCCCGAACATTCGCAAGGGAATATCTTTTACCACACTGAGAAGCAAAAGGTGTTTTGTTTCTCAACATGCCCCCTTTTTAGAAAAGGAATTTCTTATGAAGAAATTTGTGGTCATGAGGTAGAACTGGAAGGAGTTCCAGCTAGACAAACTAACAGCTGATGATTTGGTGAAACCAAAGGATTCAATAGTCTCCAACGAAGCTCAGCCTCTCTGCTAATCTGGTAGGGTTCCTCATCCACTTGAGAGATACTACGGTCTTCTCGGTGATAGTGGGAGCAAGGATTGCATCATGTTTGATGATGGCCCAACTAGGTTCAGGCAGGCCATCACGAGTGGGGACTCTGTGTAATGGCTGGATGCTATGCAATCAAAGATAGAATCCATGTACACCAACAAAGTATGACTTTGAATATTGCACCCGAGGGGGTAAAACCCATTAGGAGCAAATGGATCTTGAGAAGATTCTTGGTGTAAATGGAAAAGTTGAGACTTTCAAAGCTATGCATAAGTCCATCAGGATCAATGCAAGTATCACGGAGTTGGAACATATGTTTTGATGTGACAGTCAAAGAGTTTGACTGGATCAAAATGGTAGGTGAACCTTGTATATATAAGAAAGTTGTAGAGAGTAAGGTTGTCTTCCACGTATTGTACGTAGATGACATACTCTTGATAGGAAATGGTTTCCTATTCTACACTCGGTCAAGTTCCTCTTATCATGGGAATTCTCAATCGAAGATTTGGATGATACCTACTACATCTTGTGGATTATGATCTATGGTGATAGATCCAAGTGGATGTTGGGAGTGTCCTAAATTCAGGTACAATAACACCATACTAAAGGGGTTTTGTATGGAAATTCTAAGCGTGGTGGTTTGCCCACTTACTCATGGATCACTCTCTCCAAAAAGAAGTCTCCCAAGACTGATTTGGAGAGAGTTCGCGTGCAAGGGATACCCTATGCTTCGGCAGTAGGCTCTATCAGAGTATGTGATGCTATGTACCAGACCAGATGTTGATGACTCACTAGGTGTAGTGATAAGGAATCAATCGGATCTTGAGAGAATCATTGGAAAGCTGTGGAGGACATTCTTAAGTACTTGAGAAGCACTAAAAGAAAGTTCTTGGTTCGAGCTTCCAGAGTGATAAGGTCGACTGAGTGTCAGTCACAGGAATTGTCTTTACCCTCGGTGGAGGGACGGTATGTTGGAAGAGTTCCAAGCTAGATACTGTGACATACTAGACGATAAAAACTGAATACATTTCTACCAATGATGCTGCCAAAGTGGACGTCTGGACATTTCTTGTTCATGAGATGAACATAGTTCCTACCATTGAGCGTCCAATAACTGTTATTGTGACAACAATAGAGTTATGGCTTTGGCCTACGAACGATGGTCCCATCAGCGTTCCAGACATATTCTGAGGCAAGTATCACCTGAGCAGGGAGATGGTTGATCTCCCAGGGATCGAGGTCAGGAGAGTAGACACGAAGGATAACACAGCGGATCCACTCACAAAGGCCTTACCCCTAGAGAGACTTCTATGGGATGGTTGAGTATGGGATACTACAACCATTGCTATATTGTTGAGTATGAGATATTGTAACAAATGACCTTAGTGCAAGTGGGAGATTGTTAGTAATATGTATGCCCTAGAGGCCATTACTGTACATGGGATTAGCAATTTGATATGGAGTGCTGCCTTCACTAATGAGATTAGTGAAGGCTTAGCTTGATCTTGTGGACTTTGGGTGGATCGTCTTTGGCGCGAAGATCACGAAAGAGGTTCTTTCATCTTGAAGAGGAGCCTAGTGGAGTCGCGTGGACCACAACCCGGAGCTATTGAAGAGAAGGACTCGAACTACAAAGGTTGTATGCACTTTTCTTCTCTTTAGTTCATCACATCATCATAGGCAAACCCTAATAATCTAGTAAAGATCTTGTTAGTCTAGCTTAGCACCTAATAAAATTTGAATTTGTCATGCTTGATGCTACTAAAACCTCATGATGGTGCTAGGGTCGACTTTCAGTAGTATGCTACTTGGTTTGATTCTACCTCAATATGTATATATGTTTCTTTTTGCATATCGCTAATACATATTGGTAGATCCTTTAGGATCTTTGCTTGACTACCGGCGTTGTGATTTGTTAGTTATATGTGTAAGTCCATATTGCGACCCCCGGTGCTTACGGGGAGGCGGAAACGGTATAAAAAAACGAATTTTTATCGCAAGAGGCAACATGGACTAAACTTGGTCGGGATCGTTGTCTAAACTAAAACTAGCATTCTAGCTAAAGAGAGTTAGCTACTATGGAAGATGGTTATACCTAAACTTGAACTCCTTCTTCTTCAAACCTTGTAGAGGTTGATGGTTCTCTTTTCGTCGCCTTCTCCCGTCGAAGATGGATCCACCTCGAAGGTTCGACTTTGGGCTCTTCCTCGATCTTTGAGTGAACTAGGGTTTCCGGCTTGCTAAACCTTCATCCTAGAATGAGTAGAGAGTGATTAGGGTTTGCTTTTCTATCTAAAGAGAATGATTCTCAACACATGAGAAGGTTTCTCTTTTCAAGAGGAGGAAGAAGATGAAATGAGGAGAGAGAGAGGTTATGATAGAATGAGCTCAATTATTTCTTTCTTGCAACCATATTGCAAAAGAAATGAATTATCTAAATGATAATAATTGAAATAAGAATAGTTGATGGTAAATATGGAATGACCACTATCATACCTCTTTTAATGAAGTGTAAGCATGAATCAAGGAAGACTTTCAAGGCATGAAAGTGGTCAATGGTCAACAAGTCAACCAAGGTCAACAAGTCAACAAAAAACAACCATAACATAATTCTTATTTAATTACTATTATTAATAGATAATATATAAATCCATTAGGGTTTGGAAAATGAAGACTGTCAACTGTGCATACGCACCCGATCCGAAACCCTAATGAAAAACCTCGTTCTCCGCCTCAAGCAACTGTGCATACACACCTGCATTCTCGTTCCGAGGAACAAGAATACCAAGATATAAAAGCAACCCCCAAAACATATACCAGTATCTGGCTCAAACCAGAGCCTGCCAGTATAATCCGTCCGGACTCCAAACGTGCACGAGTGCGCGGATGAGAACGAACCCTGTCGCAAAACCATGCGACCTCTACTCTGTTTTGCCCAGAGGCGAATACCCTCTGTGTGGGACTCTAAAGACTCGACACTACGCTGGCAGTGGGTTTAACCACAGACCGCAAGCGGCACTAGCTGTGCGTAACGGTCCCCAGGTAGATGCCGACAAGAAGGCTGACGAGGTGAAACCCCATCTGAACTCCTACTGAGTCTGAATGTGACATTCTCCGTACAGTCCGGTCTGTTCGTCTGATACATCGCATGGCGGGCCTAGGGGGCGGTAAAACGTCAGTCCCCCAATAGCGGTACAAGTCGTGTCGGAGTGAAGCCCAAAACACCCTGAGATAACACTGGAAACCTACCAGTATATCTCGCTTGCCCTGGCCAGGGACTACTCGTGTAATGGCTCTCCTAGACACAGCGCGATGTCAACCCCCAATACCGGGAGAGACGAATCCTGTCTAACCGTCACTGCCTCCAAGTGCTTCGGGACTGCACCCAACCACCACCTGTTTGCACGACTCCTTTGAGCCGTGGTAGGGTAGTGATCAAAGTGCAGTGGGAACACACTCGAGGCGAAGTGTCAGTGTCAAGTCAGCGGACTAAGCTGTACTCATGTCACCTGGGAACTGATAACTGACGATAGGTATAATACCAACCTGTCAGTTCCCGACGAGTCCTGTCCAGTGTACTCGTAACCCAACGAGCACCCGTATACTATCTCCAGTACGACGTACTGATGGCTGTGGGACAGACCATCTCCCACACTGGGATGAGAAGCGCATACGCTAGTCTACTCCGGAGTATCGATGCCCTGTCTCGATAGTCCTACGACTAGGGACCTGTATAAGGATGTGCCTATAGATTACCCAGCCCCCACTAGTGTGACTGCCATCACAACGCTGGTAATCAAGCAAAGATCCTAAGGGCTCCACTAATGCGTATAAGTGATATACTGAAATAAACACAAGTACACATTGAAGTAGAAACAAACCAAGTAGCATACTACTATGTTGAGCAAGATTGTTTATACAAGGTGAATATCCCAAGCTTCCATCAAGTAATATACAAACTAGTATGATACAGTAATGGCCTCTAGGGCATATACACTAACAATCTCCCACTTGCACTAAGGCCATGTACTGGCGTATCGAAGACCTATCATCTCGATCAGCCGCTCGAACTGAGTCTGGGGTAGGGCCTTGGTGAATGGATCTGCAGTGTTCTCTTCTGAAGCAACCCTCCGAACCTCGATCTCCTTGCGATCCACGATCTCCCTGATCAGGTGATACCGCCTCAAGATGTGCCTGGATCTCTGATGGGACCTGGGTTCCTTTGCTAAAGCTATAGCCCCGTTGTTGTCGCAATACAGAGGTACTGGGTCAACAATGGACGGAACCACCTGAAGTTCTTTTAAGAACTTCCTTATCCAGACAGCTTCTTTTGCGGCATCAGATGCAGCGATGTATTCCGCTTCCATAGTCGAGTCTGCAACGGTTTCCTGTTTGGAACTCTTCCAACACACCGCCCCTCCGTTGAGGGTAAAGACAAAACCCGACATGGACTTGGAATCATCCTTGTCACTCTGGAAGCTGGAGTCAGCAAAGGCCTCAATCTGGAGGTCTTTTCCGCCATACACCAAGAACATCTCCTTAGTCCTCCTCAGGTACTTGAGAATGTTCTTTACCGCTATCCAATGTTTCTCCCCAGGGTTTGACTGATACCGGCTTACTACACTCAGTGCATAAGCTACATCCGGTCTGGTACACAACATCGCATACATTATAGAGCCTACCGCAGAAGCGTAGGGTATAATAGACATGCGATCCCTCTCCAAATCAGTCTTGGGAGACATCTCTTTAGAGAGGGTGATCCCGTGACAAGCCGGTAGGTTACCGCGCTTGGAATCTTCCATACTGAATCTTTTCAGTACGGTGTCGATGTACCTGGACTGTGAAAGTCCTAATATCCTCTTGGATCTATCACGATGGATCCGGATCCCCAGGATGTAAGAGGCATCACCCAGGTCTTTCATGGAGAACCTGTGTGACAAGAAACCCTTGACAGATTGTAGCATAGGAATGTCATTTCCTATTAAGAGAATGTCATCCACGTATAAAACAAGGAATACCACAGTTCTCGCTACAAATCTACTATAGATGCACGGTTCATCTGGATTTTTGATAAAGTCAAATTCCTTGACCGTCTCATCAAAACAGATGTTCCAACTCCGCGATGCCTGCTTTAGTCCATAGATGGACTTAAGCAACTTGCACACCTTTCCGCTGCTCCCACTCTGAATGAAACCCTCTGGCTGATCCATATAGACACACTCCTCTAAATTTCCATTTAGAAAAGCGGTTTTTACGTCCATCTGCCAAATCTCATAATCGTGGAAGGCAGCAATGGCAAGAAGGATCCGAATGGATTTCAGCATAGCCACTGGAGAAAAGGTTTCGTCGTAGTCCAAGCCAGGTCTTTGACGGAAACCCTTTGCTACAAGTCTAGCTTTATAGGTCTCAACCTGTCCATCTACACCAATCTTCCTTTTGAAGATCCACTTGCATCCTACGGGTTTTACCCCGTCTGGAGCAATGTCCAACGTCCATACTTTGTTGGTGTACATGGACTCCATTTCGGTCCGCATTGCATCCAGCCATTTTACCGAGTCAATGCTCTGAACGGCCTGCTGGAAGCTAGTAGGCTCATCATAGTCTATGATGCAATCCTCTCTATCCCCGTCTATGAGAAAACCGTAGTATCTCTCGGGCGGATGAGACTGCCTACTACTTCTACGGAGCGGCATAGGAATGTCCTGTTCATTTGAACCCTCTGGTTCCACTAAGCTTTCAGTAATAGTCCGTGGTTCTGGAATTTCTTCCAGTTCTACTGTGCTCCCACTTATCTGGTTTTCCAAAAACTCAGTTTCCAAGAAGTAGGCATGACGAGAAACAAGGACTTTTTGTTCCTCTTCACAGTAGAAGAAATATCCCTTGGAGTTCTTTGGATATCCCACGAACTTACACTGTACTGAGCGTGCCTCGAGCTTGTCCGCATGGTGTTTTTTAACAAAAGCTGGACATCCCCAAGTCTTGATGTGACTGAGATGGGGTCTCTTCCCACACCACATCTCATATGGTGTAGTAGGCACAGTCTTAGTAGGAACTCGGTTCAAAAGGTACGCAGCTGATTCTAGTGCATACCCCCAGAATGATCGCGGTAACTCAGCGTTACTCATCATGGACCGTACCATATCCAATAGGGTTCGGTTCCGTCTCTCCGATACACCGTTGTGTTGCGGAGTGTATGGAGGAGTAAGCTGAGAGAGAATCCCATTCTCTTTTAAGTAATTCAGGAACTCGGCACTTAAGTATTCTCCACCTCGATCCGATCTTAGAATCTTGATACTTTTGCCGGTCTGTTTTTCTACTTCATTCTTAAATTCCTGGAACTTTTCAAAAGATTCTGACTTATGTTTCATTAAGAAGACATAACCGTATCTTGAAAAATCATCCGTAAAAGTAATGAAGTAAGAATAACCGCTTCGTGCATGTGTAGACATTGGACCGCACACGTCGCTGTGTACGAGTCCCAAGAGCTCGCTCGCTCTTACTCCGTGTCCAGTGAACGGAGTCTTTGTCATCTTTCCTTTGAGACAGGATTGACAAGTGGCATATGATTGATATTCGAACGGATCCAAATATCCTTCTGTATGTAACTTAGTCAACCTTCTCTCATTGATGTGACCCAGTCTACAATGCCATAAGAAAGTCTGATTAATATCTGGTGACTTTCTTTTGTGTGTATTCTGGACATTGAAAATCTGTGGTTGGTTTAATACGTATATACCATTGCTCAATGTACCTGACCCAATCAGAACTTGATTAAGGTGAATGTTAACAACATTACTTACAAACGCAAATTCATAACCTTCTTTAGAAACCAAAGATACAGAAATGATATTACAAGTTGCGTTGGGTACAAAAAAGCAATTACGCAAAACCAAAACATGTCCATCTGACATTCCTAGGTGATAGTCCCCCACGGCTTTAGCATCCATGCTAGCTCCGTTCGCAACTCTGAGGGTCATGTCACCTTCCTTCAAAAACCTACGGTTTCTCAACGCCTGCAAAGAATTACAGATATGAGATCCTGATCCGGTATCCAATACCCAGGAAGTAGAGTTTATAGAAAGACAGTTTTCAATAACATACACACCTGAAGCTGAAGCTGCAACCTGCTTCAGTTCCTGTGTCCTGGCTTTCCAAGCCCTGCAATCTTTCTTCCAGTGTCCACTCTTGTGACAATAGAAGCATTCCTCTTTACCAACAAGCTTCCCCGCTATCTTTGTTGCCTTTTCCTTTCCCTTCGCACCCACTTTACTAACACCGCCCCTTGGTTTGGCGGGGGCTTTCCTCTTCTTTCCCTTGGCTTTCGCCTTGGACCTAGAAGAAGAAGATCCTCCTACAAACAAAGTGGATGTATCCCTACCCTTCTGTAGGGTGCCCTCTGCGCTCCTCAGCAGGTTGAGGAGTTCTGAAAGTTCAACTTCCTTTTCTTGCAAGTTGAAATTCAGTATGAACTGGGCGTAAGTGGATGGAAGGGACTGGAGAATTATATCTGTGTAGAGTTCACTATCCAACGTGGTCCCAAGTTCCGCGAGCTCCTCAGTGTAGCCAATCATCTTAAGCACGTGGTCCGCTACCGATGATCCGACGGCCAACTTAGTCGAAAATAACTTCTTCGACACTTCGTATCTTGCGATACGAGACTGCTCTCCATACAGTTCTTTTGTATGAAGAAATATGGATTCCAAATCCATATTCTCGTGCCTCCTCTGATGGTCATTGTCCATCGAGGCAAGTACGAGGCATCTGGCCTTCGCGCTGTCAATCTCCCAAGTCTTACGGATTTCCTTATCCGCGACGCTGGAGGTGGGACCTGGGACGGGGGGAGCTTTGGTGGTAAGAAGATACCCCAGCTTGTCGTAAGAGATTGCCAATTTGACATTCCTGAGCCAATCTTTGTAGTTTGGCCCTGTCAGTATGTTTTTATCTAGAAGTAACTTAAGTCCAGTCATTTCGATTTGGTCGCTGCAGGGGGAGAGAAGAAACACTTAGCACGATGCTCTTGCAAGTTTAGAATGGTTTTTAATTTGTCTAAACAGGATGGCTCCCACTGTCTCTCGAATCCCTCCTCAAACCACAAAGGAAGAATTAGCCGGGATCAATCCCACCGTACAATACTTGCTTAACCGTTCAGCCAGGCCAGTGTCGGTACTTCGAGGGAGGTTTTCCAACGCTTTCGCGAAGTTCCTTAATTTAAGAACCTCTTTTCCCTGGGGGCGTAGCCCCGCTAACACCTTTCTAGGCACCTACTAGGTTTATAGCATTGATCGTTTAGTGAGAAATTTCCCGAGGAGTAGCATATACTCACAGTAGGATCGGGATCCAAATATCATCGCGTGACGAAAATGAAGGAATCCTACCATAATCATCACACTCCAAATGGTATGCAAATCTAGCAAGTTTCAGTACTTATGAAACTCCCGATGTGGATTTTTGCCCCATGCTCTTATGACCTTGACTTTGGCCAACAAATCATAAGTCACATGTCAAGTTCTTCCCGTCGTTATCCAGGTTAATTTGAATCCACCCGTACATACCCTTGACTTTGGCCAACAAGGCAGTACGACTGTTCCAAATCAACGCATCTATCTATGCTGCACATGAATATCCAATAGCTACCAATCACTATGCCTTGACTTTGGCCAACAAACACAGCTTGAATACTATTGACTATTTATGTGAAACGACGGAGGGCTACGAATGGTTTTGGCGAAACCGTGAACGTAGTGAACTTGATATAATCGATGGAACGAGATAGCTTTTAGAAGGAGTGGCTCAAGCTCCGCATTTAAAAGTTAGTTTTGAAAAGAACCGAGTGGTTTTTCGAAAGTGTTCCATCGACTTAAACTTGGTTTATTATCTTGCATTAGTTCTTTTAATGCGTGATATTCTTGCATTAGTTCTTTTAATGCGTCCCATCATTTAATTCCTACCATTGCAGAAAACAACCAAAATATGACGTACGCTTATGCCATTCGCATTCGCCACGGGGTCCCGTCATCACTCGTTAGGTTACTTAACTAACGACAGAGCGGGGGCTGGGCTAGCGCGGCTGTAAAACATAAGCAACGCCTAAATAGAAAGCAATGATAGACATTACAGATCACAGATGAATACATTGGATATACTAGCAATCCGCATTTCTTTCGAGCCTGAAACGAAAAGCGGATAACACGGTCGCGGTGAATAGCAAATACCCCACCCAAGACCCCTACGGGTGCGGCAAACTACCCGCCAAGTTCCCGGTAGTTTGTGCACCCCACCATGGGTCTATCCTAGGAGCAAAAACAGTAAAAAGAATTATACAATGACGGCTACAACCCCGACCCGGTTGTGCGGCCAAACAAATAATATAATTACATCAATTTACATTTACAATGAATGAAAGAAAAACAAAAGCTCATCTCACATCCACCCCGGCTATTCACCCGCGACAGTCCAACACATTCATATACACATTCCAGCACATTACAGATCATGTATAACCCCGACTAATCGACTTATAGCGATTAGCCGACGTTCAATACATGCAAACATCACAGATATAACCAACATAGCCAAAATGCAGTGAAGTTCGGAAAAAAATACGGAATTATAGGACCCCAAAAGTGAATTTCAGTTCTGGAAAATCTGGGTACATATAATATATCTGAAAAATCCCAAAACCAACACAGAAGAACACTGCACGAAAAACGATGCAAAGATGACTACAACCTGCGGCGGTTCCGCGGCCAGATGAGTAGGTGAGGCCGCGGAAGGGCGGCGGCTTGGAGGAAATATGCTATCGTTTTTCTTGTGTGTTCTTAGAAAACCCTGAGACGAATTTACAAGTATAAAGTTTTTCATTTTGAGCAGAAAAAATTTCAACAGAAAGTTAGGGTTTTGAATTTCCGGTTTTGTGATTTTTCGTTTCCGAACTTCGTTACACTTCACTACCAAGCTAGTTTAAGTTTAGTTAGGCTCTGATACCACTGTAAGTCCATATTGCGACCCCCGGTGCTTACGGGGAGGCGGAAACGGTATAAAAAAACGAATTTTTATCGCAAGAGGCAACATGGACTAAACTTGGTCGGGATCGTTGTCTAAACTAAAACTAGCATTCTAGCTAAAGAGAGTTAGCTACTATGGAAGATGGTTATACCTAAACTTGAACTCCTTCTTCTTCAAACCTTGTAGAGGTTGATGGTTCTCTTTTCGTCGCCTTCTCCCGTCGAAGATGGATCCACCTCGAAGGTTCGACTTTGGGCTCTTCCTCGATCTTTGAGTGAACTAGGGTTTCCGGCTTGCTAAACCTTCATCCTAGAATGAGTAGAGAGTGATTAGGGTTTGCTTTTCTATCTAAAGAGAATGATTCTCAACACATGAGAAGGTTTCTCTTTTCAAGAGGAGGAAGAAGATGAAATGAGGAGAGAGAGAGGTTATGATAGAATGAGCTCAATTATTTCTTTCTTGCAACCATATTGCAAAAGAAATGAATTATCTAAATGATAATAATTGAAATAAGAATAGTTGATGGTAAATATGGAATGACCACTATCATACCTCTTTTAATGAAGTGTAAGCATGAATCAAGGAAGACTTTCAAGGCATGAAAGTGGTCAATGGTCAACAAGTCAACCAAGGTCAACAAGTCAACAAAAAACAACCATAACATAATTCTTATTTAATTACTATTATTAATAGATAATATATAAATCCATTAGGGTTTGGAAAATGAAGACTGTCAACTATGCATACGCACCCGATCCGAAACCCTAATGAAAAACCTCGTTCTCCGCCTCAAGCAACTGTGCATACACACCTGCATTCTCGTTCCGAGGAACAAGAATACCAAGATATAAAAGCAACCCCCAAAACATATACCAGTATCTGGCTCAAACCAGAGCCTGCCAGTATAATCCGTCCGGACTCCAAACGTGCACGAGTGCGCGGATGAGAACGAACCCTGTCGCAAAACCATGCGACCTCTACTCTGTTTTGCCCAGAGGCGAATACCCTCTGTGTGGGACTCTAAAGACTCGACACTACGCTGGCAGTGGGTTTAACCACAGACCGCAAGCGGCACTAGCTATGCGTAACGGTCCCCAGGTAGATGCCGACAAGAAGGCTGACGAGGTGAAACCCCATCTGAACTCCTACTGAGTCTGAATGTGACATTCTCCGTACAGTCCGGTCTGTTCGTCTGATACATCGCATGGCGGGCCTAGGGGGTGGTAAAACGTCAGTCCCCCAATAGCGGTACAAGTCGTGTCGGAGTGAAGCCCAAAACACCCTGAGATAACACTGGAAACCTACCAGTATATCTCGCTTGCCCTGACCAGGGACTACTCGTGTAATGGCTCTCCTAGACACAGCGCGATGTCAACCCCCAATACCGGGAGAGACGAATCCTGTCTAACCGTCACTGCCTCCAAGTGCTTCGGGACTGCACCCAACCACCACCTGTTTGCACGACTCCTTTGAGCCGTGGTAGGGTAGTGATCAAAGTGCAGTGGGAACACACTCGAGGCGAAGTGTCAGTGTCAAGTCAGCGGACTAAGCTGTACTCATGTCACCTGGGAACTGATAACTGACGATAGGTATAATACCAACCTGTCAGTTCCCGACGAGTCCTGTCCAGTGTACTCGTAACCCAACGAGCACCCGTATACTATCTCCAGTACGACGTACTGATGGCTGTGGGACAGACCATCTCCCACACTGGGATGAGAAGCGCATACGCTAGTCTACTCCGGAGTATCGATGCCCTGTCTCGATAGTCCTACGACTAGGGACCTGTATAAGGATGTGCCTATAGATTACCCAGCCCCCACTAGTGTGACTGCCATCACAACGCTGGTAATCAAGCAAAGATCCTAAGGGCTCCACTAATGCGTATAAGTGATATACTGAAATAAACACAAGTACACATTGAAGTAGAAACAAACCAAGTAGCATACTACTATGTTGAGCAAGATTGTTTATACAAGGTGAATATCCCAAGCTTCCATCAAGTAATATACAAACTAGTATGATACAGTAATGGCCTCTAGGGCATATACACTAACAATATGTATGCCCTAGATACCATTATTATACATATGATGTATATTATAGTGGATGCTTGGACATACATAGGGAGGACTTTCTTGCTCGACATAATGGTATGCTATCTGGTTACTCTTTATCTTAACATGTACATTGATTGTCTCTCTGTTACATGTTGATAAAGCCCTTAGGATGTGTACTTGACTACCTGGATTATGATGTGGATCATACTAGTGGGACAAAGGTAGTCCGTGAGTACATCCTTTAATGTACCTAGTCATGGGTGTATCGAGACTGGGCATCGATATACCAGAGTAGACTAGCGTATAGCTTCTCGACCCATATAGATGGGCGATGGATGATCCCATATCCATTGGTGTTTGACATCAGAGATTGTGTACGGGTGCTCAGTGGAGACCGGGTACACTGGATGGACTCTCCGAGAACTCCTAGTTGGTATTATACCTATCGTCAGATAGCAGTTCTCTGGTGACACTGGTACAGGTTAGTTTGTAGACCTGAGATCGTCATAGAGTCTTCTGTGATTCCCACCGTGCTTTGATTTCCACCTTACCACGTTCATGTGAACGTGGAAAATGGTGGCTTTTGGGTACAGTCCCGAATCACATGGAGGAAATAAGCGATAGGAGGGGTTTCGTCTCTCCCAGTATTGGGGGTTGATGTTGCGCTGTGCTCGATTGGCTATAATAGGAAGTCCATAGCCAGGGATGATATGGAGATCTACTGGTAAGTGTTATCAGTAGTTTCTCGACCCGTTATGAGCCTCACATCGGCATGACTTATTGGTTACTGGGGTCTGACGTTTAACACCCCTAGACTGAGATATGCGACATATCAGATGAAGAGACCGAACTGTACGGTTGTGTTACGGATTGGATTCGCAGGAGTATGAGCAGGCTTGCTTGTTGATCTTCTAATCACTCAATACCCGGGTGGCCGTTACGTTTAGCAGACCGCTTGCGGCTCGTGGGTGTTTGATATGATCATCACCTACTGCCGGAGTATTGACGAGTCTTTAGAGTCCTACACAGAGGATTCCTGGTTCATGCGAAACGAAATAGGAGCACATATGTGATTTGTGCGGCACCGAGTTTAATACGAGTATGCGATACCATATTCTATTCTCACAATATGTGATATCGATTGGTTATATGTGATATAGCCGGGTTATCGGATCAAGTGTTGATTCGATAAGTTGATTCATATGATATTAGTCAGTTGTATGTGATATTGCTGGATTATTAAATCAAGAGTTGATTTAACAATTTAGTGTATAATTATATATGTGATATATTAATTTACTAACTAATATTAGCTTACTTAAACATTTCTTTTTCTCACTTGTTTACATATAGTATATATGCGATATATATTAATGTACAACTTTTGTGTCATGTTAGATGCCACATGCTCTATGGGTGTATGAGACTTACACTATGCTTATAAATAATGTGAGGGTTTTGTTTATTTAAAGTAAATCAAATTAGTTGGTAATTAGTCACATGGTTCAAGCTTGTAGAAGCTTGTGGAACCATTGACTAAGTTCACTAAGTTTGTTTTACTTGTAGATATTTATTAACCTAACCATTATTAATTAGCCATGGTTTAATCTCTACATGAGTTAGTGTATGACACTAACTCACCCATTGTTTCTATTCTCATCTCATGAGTTCATTCTTTCATCTTCATTCTTCATCTTCTTCTTCATTAAGAAAACTTGCTAGCTTTTCTCAAGGTGAGAAAATATTGTTAGAAAAACAAATTTAAAGTGAGCCCATTTCCTACTTCATCATCCTATACTATTAGCCATTTAGTTTGGGGTGTTTGTTTTTCTAATTTCACCATTAGAGAAGAGGTAGCATGAGCTTGAGTCTCCTCGACGTAGATCATCTTTGGCCTCGAAGACATTGAGCAAGCTCGTTCATTTCTTTAAGTGAACCCTTTCAAGAGTCCGGGAGTTCACTACATGCAGCGAAGGGACTACTACATGGAGCTATAGAAGTGAAGGACCAGTCTACAAAGGTTGTATTCTGCATTCACTTAGATGTAAAGTTGTTTACATTTTGTTTCGTCGGATTTTCTAGTTAAGATTCTAGGGTTAGGGTTAGCTAATACGACAATTTTTGAAATTGGCATGGACGATGCCTCCCGAAACCTTACTGCCTACCTAGGCAACCCTGCAGTGGTATCAGAGCCATGCTAGAAAATTAGACTATATTTGTTATATTACGAAACCGAAACGACTTCGAAACTTGAAACACGAAAACTTAGATTCTGTCGAATTTATAAAGTCTTCAAAATTTTTTTTAAACAACTGCAGAATGTTTTATGAGATATAACATGAACACCATGGAAATTACAAGGGTGTTTCTCGGATTTTTGCCGAGCACAATGCACAAAAAACCGAGGTGGCCGGCCCAAAGGTGAGGTTTTGACTTGAAATTTTCATGGTGTTCCAGTCTCTGGGTTTTGGTGTTTCAGGTGCTGTTTGTTTTTGCTAAATTTGCATGTGATGTTAAATTTCTGCAAAGGAAACTCGGAGTATTTCGTAGTTATAATTCTAACATGTATTCGGGTTATTTAGACGATGTTAAAAAGTTCGAAAGGATATCAATAACCCATATTTTTCCTCGCTGGAAATTTTCAAGAGTTGGATTTTTCCGAGTTTAAAATCTTTAGAAAATCTTACAAGCGATTCTGTGGACCCTCTAGAAGAACGATACCCTAGGGATTGCCGCAGATCCATGGCGACATGAGTGAGGCATGGGTCGGCCCTTCTACGGATGGTTCATAGGAGCTGTGTCAGTTTCTGGGTACTTTTTGAACTCCGCTCAAGTGTTGAGCTTGTTGGAAAATTTTGGGTGCTTGCTTATTCGATCAAAAAGTTTAACTTCATCTAGCTATCTGTAATTGTGATATAATATTTGGAATCCACATAATTAGTTATGAGATAACTAGTTTGAATTTTATAAATCTAGAAGTTTAGTCTCATTTGATCGGTTGCCACGGAATTTTGATATGGATCAAAAGTCCGTCGCAATTACGTAGTGTACGTGGATACTCGCCGGGTAACCTTACTAAATAGCCACGCCCCATAGCCCCGACCAAGTGACTGTTGGAGAACCCCGTCGCCAAAAGCATTCGTTCGGGTGTTCGCGGCCGCGGTATTCCGCCTTAGTGCACTTCGTCGACGGCATCGGGGGTGCGGCCGTCTATTAAAGTTTCCGACGAGCATTCGATCAGGTTATCGGGAATCTAGTTGAATTACCCGACAGGTTATTGAAAAGTGTTTTCAATTTTGAGACTAAAATTCGGGGTTTATAATTGTTAGGCATATGATGTCTAAGTAATTTATCTGGTTGGGCATGAAATCCAAAGTATGTGATACATTGGGTTTATGATGTCTAAGGTGGTTACGGATTCCAATTGTTGAAGTTTTTCATTTTCTTTTCTGCGACCGTAAGTGTAATATGTGATGTATCGCCGGTTTCGTTGCTTTATGTCAACGACAATTGGGATACGCATATTTACTTACGTTGATGACATTTTATATTATGTGTTGCTGTGATATGTTATATTGGATCATCGTGTTTTGAATAGCCAGGGGTTTTATGTGAGATAAGAGTTTTTATTTTCATTCATGAAAAAACTTGTATGTAATATTCTTTTATTGGGACACTTCCGGGTTGAGGAAGATGTCACCATCAATGTATATTATTTACTTTTCCGCATTAGGATAGACCCAAGGAGGGGAGCACAAGGAACCGGGTTCTACAGTACAGTGGGAGACCATCTCGAGGCGTCGAGACCGGGTCTCCTAACTCTAGAATTGGTAGAGTTGCTTGCCGCTCTCGTAGGGGTCTAGGGATGCAGGTTTGGCTATTCATCACGACCGTAGAATCCGTGTTTTATACTGGCTTAATTTAAAACCCGGAAATCCTAGTATATCCAATATTTCATATGTTGATTTTTGCTGCGATATTCTTTGATGTGATCACTTGATATGATGAGATAGATACTGTATATAATATATGTGATATATTATAGATGTTGCTTATGTTTTACACCCACGCAAGCCCTGCCCTGCTCTGCCATTAGTTACCTAACCTAACGGTGCATGACGGGACTTCGAGGCGAATGCGGAGGGCATAAGCGTGCGTTGTATTTATCTATGATGGTTGGGTAAGTTAAATGATGGGAAATCATTAATGTGATTAATGAAAGAAAATAAACCTAAAAATATTGTGGAATCGAATTTTCAAAAACAGGTAGCTCTAGTTATTGCTTTGCATAGCGATATTCGTTGCAGAATATCCTGCACCTTATTCGATAAGGAAAGAGCCGAGATCTCTTCACCGAGAGTGACCTCTTTAGCAATAACTGGCAGATGCTACAACACTCGGTTACTTCTTTTGATTGCTTTTCTAGTTCTTGCTTTGCATAGTGGTATTGTGAATATCCTGCACCTCATTCGACGAGGAAAGAGCTAAGATCCCTTCACCGGGAGTGATCTCTTTAGCGAAACTAGCAAAGGCCTAAAAAACACTCCATTTTAAATCAATTGATTCTATAACGATATCAAGTTCATTACGCAAAAGGTTTTCTTAAAAACCTGTCGTAGCCCTCCGTCATTTCAGATAAGTACTTCATAGTATTCGTGTTACGTTTGTTGACCTGCATCAAGGCATAGTGTGCGGTAGCTATTTATGCTTATCTACTAAAGCATATGATACGATTGAGTTAGGGTAGTCGTGCAACCTTTTTGACCTACGTCAAGGATCGTGCGGGTGGCTTTAATTCAATCATGAAATGTACGGGTTGACTTGACTAGCGGACTATGGTTTGTTGACCTGCGTCAAGGTCATAGGACGCTAGGGGCAAAATTATTGGGAATTTCAAGTGTTGAAATTTGCAAAGAGATTGCATACCTTCTATGAGATAGTTGGACCCCGATACCAACTGCTAGTAATAGTTACTCCTGGAAGAGTTTTGCACTTTACAATTAGCCGATCAAGTAGGTGTCTAGAAAGGTGTCAACGAGGTTACGCCCCGGGAAAACGAGGTTTATTTTAATTAGGTCCATGCGAAAGCACGGGGGACCTCCCTCAAAATACCGGCACTAGTCTGGCTGAAAGATTGGCGAACTGTAGGGTGTAATTAATCCCGGCTAGTCATTCCTTTTAGGGTTTGAAGGCAGATTTGATAAAAACATTGGGAGCCATCCTGATTAGATAAAATAATAACCAATCTAATCTTGCAAGAGCATACACAGAGTGTTTTCTTCTCTCTCTCTTTCTCTCTCTCTCTAGGTAGCGACCATATCACGCCTTAATCAAGAAAATAATATGGATGTATTGACCGAACCCGCTTGTTATACTTAGCTGGGGAACGTTGGTCCCGCTCTAACTTATAATTGTTATAAGACCGAGCAGGAAATTAGGGATTACCAGGATTTCCATACCACCCAAACGAAGAAAGTGCATGATGATGCATATTCTTCGGGTGTATTCGTTATCGAGAACTGTTTCACAGTATCCTCTACATCCTGGGTATGAGATACCCGATCAGGATCCCATATATGTAATCTGTTATATAGGCTACAGATAGGTAGAGAACAGGAAATGGGTGATAAGTTTCATGTAACATTTCAAAAAAATAAAATATTATTTTTGGGAATTTTTATAATTTAATATTAATTTTTAATGAATATTTTAATATTTCGGTATAATTAAATACCGATAAATAGGGAAAATTTTGGAAAATTTATGGAAAAATCTAAAATAGGGTATTTTATGGAATTATACCATTTTTTAAGTTTTTATGGTTAGTCATATGCTAATTGAGTGATAATCGCGATTGAAAATCATTAATCGGGTTTTTAGCATTTTTGTGCAAAAATGTGCACATATCATTTTCCACTCTCGTTACATGTTTTGGGGTATGGTTGCTTAGGGTTTGCAATGGAGTAAGAAGGAAAAGAAAAAGGAAAAGAAAAAGAAAAGATAAAGGTTTCATGATGAAGAGAGAGAGAGACTAGGTCAACCTTCACTTTTTGAACCATACTCCCATCATTTCCTCACACCCATTTCTCTCTCCCCTCTCCTTGAGCTGCTGCTGCTCCTGCTCCTCCCTCATCTCCCCCCCCCCTTCACTCCATAGATCCCTCTCAATTCCCTCACCAAAACCCCATTCCCACTTCACAAAACTTGCTCCCAAGCTCACTAGCTACACAATGGACTAAGCAAGAGCTGATTTTGAGGACTTTGAGCAACTCAAGAATTTTCTTGAGTTGCCAAAGGAGGTAATTTCTGCACCCCTAGTATAGTATTTCAATTCTTATTGCATCCATACTGGTTTCATGTCGATATGGTGTCGTTTGATGGACCTTTGAAATTTCAAGTTAGGGTTAGGAGTTGAATTGGTTCAAACGTGAAATTGAGACTTGTAGTGACCTTAGAACCCCTGTTGTGATGTTGTATTGGACAATGCCTGGAACATGAACCCAGAATATGGATTTATGAGACGATATCGGGGAAAAACTGTGAATCTGTGATCGTATTTTGAAATCTGCTATCACCCTGAGACCCCCAAAATAAAATTGAGTTGACAGTGAGATGTGCAGGCACCCTAGAACCACCACACAAAACCCTAGCCCCCACCTCATTCTTCTGGTCGTAGATTTAATCCCCCTGGCCGCAATTTACGTCCAGAGCAGGGGTTCTGGTGCTCGTTTTTGGTTCAGGGCCCTATTTCCAGTAGATTTGACCTTTGGTATGTGCAATTTTGTCTGATTCCAGTAGGGTAAAATCTGGGGTAGTTTTCCTATGTTGGATCATGATTTATGACTTGTTTTAGCATGGATTTTAGTATTTGATGATTCGTTTCTGTCGGGCGGCGTTTGAACGTCAACGACAAGTGATTATTGGTCGTGTTTGCACACGAGGCTATAGGTTTGTACCTATGGGCATAGCGTGTACCGTTTTGGTTTCCGATGTGATTTTTATATGCTTTAGCGTTTGTGATATTCTTGTAGGTATCCCACGTGACATCGAGGCGTTGGAGATAAAGATGGAGACATCGGCATCGGCACGCGAGAAGCAAGGTGAGCAGATTTATATCTACGGGGAGAAGTCGGGTGGATGGCGTATAGCACCCCCGCAGTCCGTAGTGATGTATACGGATACGTATACACACATTCATTTATTATAAGTTGTTTGAGGTTATTGATGATAAATATGGATATTTGGTGTGTTTGGATTTATTTGGTGTCGCGAAACCCTAGAGTAGTGGTCGCACCACACATACACACACCCATACTTGCATACACTCTTCTTTCATATGTGCTTATATGGTTATGTGTTCACATGGGTATGGGATTATGTGATCATATACTGGATTTGTGGATAGTATTTGTGATTTGAGGTGAGTCGATGAGATGTGATTTGAGACCGTGAGATCGGTGATATGGCATGATTCGTACTTGAGATACGTCCTGATGTTTTAGTGGATCTTTGGACGACGATACCATATGAATAGTGATATATATAAAATGGTTGATATGAGAAAAGATATGTTAAGATATTCATAATAGGTCGCATTGGTCGATATATGCCTCTTTATGATGATATATGATGATGATATCGGTTTGTATGAGGCTGTAGATCATCAGTCAGATCATGAGTAGATTGATAATATTAGTATTGTACTAGACGTAGATCAGTACTCGGATTATGATCTTTGATAAAGAGGATACGAGATGAATAATATGATGAATGTGATATTGACCCGTACCCAGATTTGGGGATGCCGTACGACGGATTTACGTACGAGCTATATATTGATGATTGATGCGCACTCTTGACTTGGGATGTCTGATTATAGATATGGTATCGGATATGATATTATTGAGGCGGGATCACCGACATATATATATACAGGTATGCATATATATCGACTCAGATGTTAGGCAGTTTCCTTACCTGTAGTTCAGCTTGTTAGTTCAGCCGTATAATTTAGTGTAGTTGTTAGACTAGATTAGACTCCTACCTATTTCAAAACTAACAGATCATGGTTATTTTAAAAGACAGGTCAAGGGATTCTACGGATATTTCAAAAGACGTATCTTTTCTTAAAAACACCGTAGCCCTTATTTCCAAAACACCGCGATTCGTGTTATTTCAAAATGCACTATTGTAGGACTTAATTAGGGTAATGAAGATTAGTTACCGTTGTGTCTAGTATTTAGCTCCCGCTCATTATTGATGTTCGCTCCGCATCGCATGTTTATATTATGATTCATATTCTATTGTTGATACCATGCTGTTAGGACACCAGCACCATTACCGATGATGCGTATGTACCACGTACACTTACTTGCCGGTTCACACATATCTTCATCGGTAATTGCCATGTCACGTACACTTAGAGAATATTATTGCTTGACATAGCTTGTTAGCTAGTAGTTTTGACATGATATTAGTGTACTTGCCTTATATGCTAGTTTAGACATTGTAGTTATTACTTGCTACTTCATGCATGTTATTATTCATTGTTATGCCGCATTCATGGATTTTCATGCCTATATTCACTGTTTACATGCTATTGATGATTTGGATTCGGATTTTCATGAGATTTCCTGGATTTGGGGGAAAACTGCAAAAACATTTATAAACTTCTTTACTCTCTCCTTTTAAATGAAAAGTGCGGTTTTCCCATGATGTATGAGTCGCCCACCATGAGTTTGCTGATGGATTTCGAAGCCCAATTCGAGGAGTTGGATGAACCGTTTCGGGTATATGGTGGGCCCGGTAAGGTACCCCGGGGCAAGAAGCGCGTGATGATGACGATGTGAGCCTGGCAGGGGGAGACTACCTACCGATGATTTTACCCGACGCATCGGATATCCGGAGGATACCGTCGTGGTCTTGAGATGGATGGTAGGGGCCGGTTTGGACTGACGGCGCCCTAGATATTGAGATTGAGACATTGAGATTTCGAGATATTGAGGTACTGAGAATTGATTTTACAGGCCGGTCCGGATAGCCGGAGCCTAAGATTTTGAGACATTGAGATTTATGTTTTGTGTCGATGCTAGACACTGTTTATGCTGATTTCATTATGATACCTCATTTTAAAAATACAAAGGAAATCTCACTAAATTATGAAAGCAGTTTCTTTAGTACATGTATTCTGTCTTCATGCATTCATACATCATCCATATGATATATTGCTACCTGAGGCACTGACACAGGCACATGGGATTACACTTGGGTTAGATATTTACCCTAGCCATTGTTATAGGCTGCTGGTTATATATTTGAGGATATATTATATCGTTGACCTAGGATTGCGTTGTTCATGCGATTTCTGTTCGTAGAAGTCTTTCTACTCACGAGTTGGCAACTCACCCCCGTTGTGCCCCAGTTTTTTGCAGGTTTTGCCGTACAGGTTTCATTACGGCTTTTCTGGCACTACCTCCATTTCCGGGTGATTTGCTAGTAGGTGGGTTTACTTGTATCGTACTCATCATTATATGTTGTATATCATATTTCAGTTGTATCTAGAAGTTCCATCAACCAAACATGTATTTATTTGAGATAGAGACCAGTGATGTTTATTCTTTCGACCTTAGAGTCGCGTGTTGTATTGCTATGGATTTCATGCTGTTTTGAGTTTCCTTTTCTATTGTGATCCTCGCATTTCGGCGTTGTATATTATATTGCTTGTGTGGTTGTGACCGTCGATTGACGAAGAGCTAGCTCTCGCTTGGGGATGCATTTTTCATTATATTTGCTTTATCAGGTTTTATACCCGTTTGGGGTCTGTTTTTACAAAGGAAACTCTGCTGAAATTTTTAGAAAAGACTTCTGATTTTAAAATGCACATTTCGGCGTGTTTTGCAAACTAGTTGATTTTAAAAATGGTTTCCCTTCACTCCACTACTTTTCTTGGTTTGGATTTCTGGGTTTTCGGCTTACTTAGAATACGTACGCCTTGAGACGTCCGTAGTTTAAGTGCCTGTCAATTTCCGTACTTTCAGGACGTGACATTTCAAGAGATGGAAATGGTGCAAGTGTTGCAGCCAAGGTGTTGGCAGTTATCACCCTGTATTACCAAATACATTGATTCTGAACGAATGTTATTAGATACCGAACTTGATATACAACATCATATCGGTCTCTTTATTTAGTAAAGAAGGATATAATTTTTTATTGATGGATAATATTTTAAACATTTCCTATATCAAGAGTTGATTGGATCAAGCACGTTATCTAATGGCATATACGTTCTAAATCAAACTATAGTTCTTAACGTACAAAACACACACAAGAGGAAGAGTTCAGAAATGAACGAATCCTTCTTAAGGAATTGTAGACCAGGTCATATCAATGCGACCCGACTAACTAAGTTACATTAAGATGCATATTTAAATCAATTTGAATTTACATCTTGTGAAACTTTCCAGTCACGTCACAAAGATAAAATGACCATAGCTCCGTTTACTGAAAACAGAGAAAGAGTTAATGAACTCTTAGGACTGATACATGATGATGAATGTGGTCCTCTGTCTACATATGCCAGGACTGGTTCTTTGTACTTCATTACATTCACTGATGATCTCTCAAGATTCGAACATATGTTCCTGTTGAAACACAAGTCTGAATCTTTTGAGAAATTCAATGAATATAAATCAGAAGTAGAGAACCAAAATGGGTATAAGTATTGTGTCTTTTGATGTAATCAGGGAGGAGAATACTTAAGCAAAGGAGTTCCTGGACTATTCTAAAGGAGAATGAGATTCTTTCTCAGCATTACTCCTCCGTATACACCACAACACAACGGTATATCGGGGCAGAGCAATCACACCCTATTCAAAATGGTGCGCTCTATGATGAGTATTACTGAGTTGCCTATTTCCTTTTGGGGTTATGCACTTGGGAAGCTGCATACCTATTGAATTGGGTTCCAACCAAATCAGGTGCCTACCACTCCATACGTGATATGGTATGGGAAGAGCCCATCACTTAAGTAAGTTAAGTTTTAGGGTTGTCCGGCCTATGCCAAAAGCAAAATCCGGACAAGCTTGAGGGAAGGTCAGTTCTGTAGAAGTTTGTTGGATATCCCAAGCATTCGCAAGGGAATATCTTCTACCGCACCGAGGAACAAAAGGTGTTTTATTTCTCGGCATGCCACCTTTTTAGAAAAGGAATTTATTTTGGAAAAAAATTTATGGTCATGAGGTAGAACTGGAAGGAGTTCCAGCTATACAAACTACAGCTGATGATTTGGTAGAACCGGAGGATTCAATAGTTCCAAACGAACCTCGGCCTCTCCACCGATTTGGTAGGGTTTCTCATTCGCCTGAGAGATACTTCGGTTTCCTCAATGACAGTGTGAGCGAGGATTGCATCATGAGATGATGTCCCAACTAGTTTCAAGCAGGCTATCAAGAGTGGGGATTCTGTAAGAATGGCTGGATGCTAAGAGATCTCTCATGGAATCCATATACACCAACAAAGTATGGAATTTAGTTGTTTTATCTGAAGGGTTAAATCCCCATCAGAAGCAAGTATATCTTGAGAAGATTACTTAGTGTACATAGAAAAGTTGAGACTTTCAAAGCTAAGACTTGTTACAAAAGGTTCTCGTCATCGACAAGGAGTGGATAATGATGAAAATTTTTTTAGTGGCTATGCTTAAGTCCATCCGGATCCTACTTTCCAATGCTACATACCATGACTACGATATCTGGCAGTTGGGTGTCATGACTGCTTTTCTAAATAGTGATTTAGAAGAGAACGTCTATGAGTACACAGCCAGAGGGCTTCGTAGACAGTGGGAGCAGCGGAAATGTGTACAAGTTGCTTTACGGGTTAAAGCAGGCATCGCGGAGTTGGAACATCTGTTTTAATGTGGTAGTCAAAGCGTTTGACTTCATCAAAATGGTAGATGAACCTTGTATATACAAAAAGGTAGTAGAGAGTAAGGCGGTCTTCCTCGTATTGTACGTAGATGACATACTCTTGATAGGGAAGGTGTTTCCTATGCTACACTCGATCAATCTCCTCTTATCATAAGGCTTCTCCATAGAGGATCAAGGTGTTACATCCTAAATCCTAGGTTTTGGATCTATGAGATAGATTTAAGTGGATATTAGGATATTCACTAGGTGTAGTGAGATGGTATCAGTCGATCCTGGGGAGAATCACTGGATAACTTCTCGGGTGGTAAGGTCGACTGAATGTCAGTCACAGGCATTGTCTTTACCATCAGTGGAGGGAGGGTATGTTGGAAGAGTTCCAAGCTAGATACCATGGCAAACTAGACGATAAAGGCTGGATACATCGGTACCAACGATGCTACTAAAGAGGCAGTCTGGGTGTAAATAAGTTCATGAGATGAACTTCGTTCCTACCATTGTGTGACAATGGAGTTGTGGCTTATGCCTAGGAACCCCCATCCCATCAGTGATCCAGACATATTCTAAGGCAGTGTCACCTGATCATGGAGATGGTTGATCTCCAGGGGATCGAGATTAGGAGAGTAGACTCAGAGGACAACACTGCGGATCCACTCACAAAGGCCTCTTTCCAAGAGAGACTATTATGGGATGGTTTAGTATGGGATACTACAACCACTGCTATATGATGGCTCTAGTGCAAGTGGGAGATTGTTAGTTATATGTATGCCCTAGAGGCCATTATTGTACATATGATGTATATTATAGTGGATGCTTAGACATACATAGGGAGGACTTTCTTGCTCAACATAATAGTATGCTATCTGGTTACTCTTTATCTTAACATGTACACTGATTGTTTCTCTGTTACATGTTGATAAAGACTTAAGGATGTGCACTTGACTACCTGGATTATGATGCGGATCATACTAGTGGGACAAAGGTAGTCCGTGAGTACATCCTTTAATGTCCCTAGTCATGGGTGTATCGAGACAGAGAATAGATATACCAGATTAGACTAGCGTATAGCTTCTCGACCCATGTAGATGGGCGATGGATGATCCCATATCCATTGGTGTTTGACATCAGAGATCGTGTACGGGTGCTCACTGGAGACTGGGTACACTGGACGGACTCGCCGAGAACAACTAGTTAGTATTATACCTATCGTCAGATGGCAGTTCTCTGGTGACACTGGTACAGGTTGGTCTGTAGACCCGAGATCGTCATAGTGTCTTGTGTGATTCCCACTGTGCTTTGATTTCTACCTTACCACGTTCAAGAGAATGTGCAAAATGGTGGCCTCTGGGTACAGTCTCGAATCACATAGAGGCAATGAGCGATAGGATGGGTTTCGTCTCTCCCGGTATTGGGGGTTGATGTTGCGCTGTGCTCGATTGGCTATAACAGAAAGTCCCTGGCCTGGGCTGATATGGAGATCTACTGGTAAGGGTTATCAGTAGTTTCTTGACCCGTTATGAGCCTCACATCGGTACGACTTATTGGTTACTGGGGTCTGACGTTCACCATCCCTAGACTGAGATATGCGACATATCAGATGAAGAGACCAGACTGTACGGTAGTGTTACTGATTAGATTCACAGGAGTATGAGCAGGCTTGCTTGTTTATCTTCGGATCGCTCAATACACGGGTGGCCGTTACGTTTAGCAGACCGCTTGCGGCTTGTGGGTATTTGATATGATTGATCAGTCGAAAATATTGCATTTTTAACACATCAATTTCCCTACCATTTGCACTCATCTAAAGGTGTTCGGTATGAATATAGCACATATTAGCAAATTGTCTGTAAAATACCAAATAACTTGTGTTATATATTATAACCAGCATTTTTGAGGGAAATTGAGTGTTTATCATTGCACGCATTATCTTTTGTATATCACAACACTTGTCTCGAGAATGTGTGCAGGAAATTCCAGAAAAAGAGCCGAAACTGTCAGAAGTGCTGATAAAAATACACCAAGTCCAAGACTTGTGATCTGGCAGTGAATAAGACAGAGTAAAAATATTTCAGATATCAGAAAAATAATATGAGGCCAACATCAAGCTACTCAGGAATTTTCATGCATAGAGGCCATAAAAGTGCCGCGGATCCGCGGCCGTAGGGCCTTATTGGCGGCGGATCCGTGGCTCAATGGACACGTCAGCTTCTCAAATTTCCTCCAATTGGCACTTGTAACGGCCTAGCTTCCAGAAGACTCCTAAAATAGCACGTGGATTTATCCAGAAGCCTCGGCCTAACAACCTTACCCTAGAATATTCTTTATTCTAAAGTCTTCCTTCCAACAAACTTCTTCTAGAAGCCTCTCTCTAACAACCTAGCTTTGGAGGGAAGATTCAAATGAGGAGCTTATAAAATGAGATCTAGATCTAGGGTTTTGGTTAGTTAGTGAGTGGTTCATTTTGGAGGGAAAAGTTGTTGAAAACATTTGAGAGGAAAAATTGTAAATCCAAATCAAATTCAAATCAAATTGAGTGACACAATTTGATCGAAATCAAGATCTATCGAGTGCCGATTCAAGCAAGAAGCCATCAAGCCTTTTTGAGCAACGCCGATCTTCAACCGAGCAAGTGATCCAAGACGATCCGCGACTCACGGAGACGATGCAAAGCTAATTCGACGATCGAGTTCTCTCCTCAATTCTTGTAGTCTTAAGCGAATTGTAACGAAATTGTTGAATAATAAAAGGTGAAATTTCTTTATCTTGCTTATCTTTATATTTAACATTATGATGAGATCTCAATTCTTGATTGTTTTCTTTGTTATGATGTTTGAGTAAAAACTCCGCTCGTGGAGGAATCGAGAGAATCGATAGATGATGATGATTAAATTCTTGAACTATTCTTAAATCTTATGAGTTTTGTAAACTTTAGAAAATTGAATCATCGACAACCTAGTTTTGAGCGAGATGCTTTATTGAATGTTTTCACTCTTAATTAGAGATCAACGATCGATGATTGAATTTCCTAGAGGATAGAGTTTGAATGATAATCAACGAAAGGACAAGGGATGATGATGGAGAAACCCTAGTTTCTTCAAGAGATCCCTAATCCTCGTTGATCATCATCAATCTAGCAACAAATCATCAATGGATAGGAATACGTAATCACAAGTCTTCATCCTCACTATAGATTCGATCGATTCCTACGAGCTTCATTATAAATCTTGATAGTTCATTAGATTTGGACATCTTCTAGGACTTTTTTGATTCTTTATCTTTAGATTTAGTTCTTTACTTTTCTTGAATCTAAATTTCAAAATTCTTGAATCAATTTTCTTGCAATTTTTCTTTTATCTTTTCATTTTGACTCATCTAAAACAATAGCGAGCAAAACATACATCTCAGTGGACGATCCGTATTCATTAACGCGCTACAATTGACACCGTTATTGATTGCGGTTTACAAATTTCTTTGGTTGTGATCTTTACACTTTTCTTATACACGACACACAAAGATTCATTCAATCAAATAGCGTCGTTGCTGGGGATGTGTGATATTTTGTTCGTTTTTGTTATTTGAGTTGAAAAATTATTATTCCATCCAATTTTAATTCAAGATTCGCATCGTGTGCTTAACTTTAGCATTTGAATTTTGCGAGGGAATCTGGAAACATTGCACTGAGGAAATCAAGATTCAGAGATGTTTTATTGAATCCAGAGAAGTACAGGGACCTGCACAAAAATTTCCAAACCCTAATTCCCCCATCAAGCCGTGGATCCGCGGCCATAGTGGTGATTTTTCGGCGGTTCCGCCGCCGTTTAGGGTTTGCATTGTGTGCCAAATTTCTCAGGTCTGCTCTCTGTGTTCCCCTCTTCTCTCTGATCTTATCCAATAACACTTTTGTGCAGGATTCTTTGCAAAATTCAGCGCCGCTGAAAAATAAATTTGTTGCGATTCTTGAAATTGGTTGTTTGCATATTTTAATACGGAAATTAAGGGGCATAGACCAAATTCAGATTAGGTGGGGAGTTAATTACCCTTCCTAAGCCCTGGAAATCACAAACTTGCATCCGCATCACCCTCATTAATTAAAAAAAATCTAGATAAGACTCTAAGGGCCATCACGCTCACTTAGGACAGAAAGAGGTCGTGGGTAATCTATTGCTTATCCGTGTTTCATTTGTGGTGTCTAAGACAAGTGGGTCTAAAGCAAGAGGTTACTTAATTAGGCCCACTACTTACGTAGTGGAGAACCTTCCACTTACCTCGCACTTACCTGGCCACAGGAGGAATAAAGAAGTAGTAGAGGATTTATCCTGCGACTTGTCTTCTGGAAGTCTAGGAGCGGTCTAGAGATTTCACCTAGGTGACCATTAGATATAGGGTAGCTTGTGCATGTTTGTGTGAATTTTCAAAAATCCGTTTCTTTTTCAAACAAACCAATTATTTCCCCCCTCCTTTTTACCCTTTTTACCCTTTCCCCCCTCTTCTCTTCTTATAATGGGTGACCCGAACAGAAAAACTCTTGCCGAGCTTTGTTGTCCACAACCAGATATTTCTTGCTTTCGTAATCACTTCGGTATACCGTCCGGCTCTTCCATGTCCTTAAGAGATCGGATAGAACAAGCGGGTAGAGACAGTTGGCCACCTCAGTCTAGGTCCTATCAACCGTATCCTAATCCTACATCTGTTTCAGTTGATACTCCGAGTGAGGATGCCCCTAGACGTAAGTCCATTGCTGAGTATATAGCTAGGGCTAGAAGCCAAAGTTTCAATCTGAACCTATATCAATCGTATCCTAATCCAACATCCGTTCCAGTTGATACTCCGAGTGAGGATGCCTCTAGGCGCATTTCCATTGCTGAGCATATAGCTAGGGCTAGAGGCTAACGTTTCAACCCGGACCAATATCAACCATCACCTCCACTTTCCAAAGAAGAATTTCATAATCGGTTTGTAGCATGTATGATGTCTAATAGCCAACTGACGAACCAATATCAAAATTCTTCTTATCATAATGTTGACCCTACTCATACCCAATTTTCACAACCCTTCTGTTCCTATCAATCCAATCCAACGTTTCCACCTTCTCTAAACGGTCCTTCTAATCAGTTATTTGGGAGTTTTAATTGTCCACAAGAATTTTAATCTTATCCTGAAACTCCTTATCGACCCAAGTCTAGTCTTGAGCAGACATTAGAAAAATATATGGAATTGACGAACCAATTTAAGAAGGTAACAACAGAGTGAATGCAAGCAAATAATTTCAAACCGGCCTAAAATTTTTCAGTACATAATTCGGGCATTGGACAAAATGAGAATTTGGGTGGTGAGAGAGAGCTTTACACCTTTCCTTTTCCAAACTGAAATCCACAACTCCAGTTTCACAGATTTATCGAATACACCAAAGGATTCACCAATTGACGATAGAATGTATGAGTAGTTGTGTAATAATTCAATGTTTGATTTACCCGACTGCGAAGGGTCTATTTCAAGTGAAACCATGCCAAATCCTTATGATCTCTACACCTCCACTCTTCAACCAAAACTGATTGAAAACCATACTTTTGATGAGGTGTTTGAGAATTTTAACCTTCACTTGAATGAGGTGATTGACGTTGGGGATATATTGATTGATGAACCCGAAATTTTGGATGAGTTTGTCCCACCAATTCATCAAATCTTTTCACTTCCTTATGGTCATCATCTTGAGCCTTTAATTCTTCCCGAACCCCAAATACGTCTTGAAGTTGATGATAATCGTATACCCGAAGAGCAAACCGAAATTCAGCCTTCATCTCCCACATCTGGTTTAGTGACACTCTACACATCAACAGCTTTACCTATTTCATCTTCCATCCTTTCTGGTTCTTCTTCTGTTCCTGAAATGATAGTGAGTGTTGATGAATCACAATCCGTTAATTCAAGCTCGACAATCCCAGAAAGACAACTTGATTTGGATAATTTTGAAAATGAGGTAGATGAGTTTTTCGAGTCTTCTACCTCAATAATTTTTGATGAATCAAGTATGGTAAAATCTGATACAAAATTTATTGACAGCAAAACGTTTGATCACACCATCAATGAAAGTTTTGAAGAACTTTTTGCTGACGAACTTGCATTCCTAAAAAATACGGAATTTTTGATTGGTCAACCTCCACCTATCGAAGTTGAACCGCCAGCACTCCTTCTTCCTAATCATCCTCATTCATCCTCATTCTTTCTTTTCTCTAATTTAAAATTCAAAACCTTTCCGGACCACCACTTATCCCTTCCCCACTTTTTACTGACTCGATACAACACGTTCTTCCACCGACCTATACGCTATACTGATAAAATCTTTGAATGGTTGGTATTAACTTTTGGTCTTTGTAAAGTCTTACTTTGACCAAATGACTCACCCCCTCTTAAAATGCTTCAAATTGTCTAACTCATGTTTGAGGGGGGGGTTGTACTTTTGGCTCTTGAATTAACTGTTGTCCTCAATATTGAGAGCCAAAAATAAGTTTGGGGGAGGATTTTAACTGTAATATATTTTGTCCCCGTTAATAAATGTCCTCCCAAGCTTATAGGTTTTTTAAGGTTTAGCAGATAGCAACAGTGAGGACACTGTTGAAAACAAGTTTGGGGGAGCTTTGTGCTTATTTACATATCACTTTGCATCATACTTTACATAAGCACAAAACATATCATTAAAATTTAAAAAATTATAAAAATTTATAAGATTTTAAAAAAAAAACTATTTTTGTAAATAAATAAGATAATAAAAGATTATATAGTGAAAAATTACATCCAAAAGATTGGAAAAATTTAAGAAAACCTAGAAAATTAGAAGTTTTCTTAAACGAACTAGTAATAAGTAGTTATGAGCCGTCGTCCTAAGGGTTAATAAGTTGAAGGAAGTCACTAATCCGAGAATAAAAATAAGTCTGAAAAATAGTTCCTATTCTGAAAGCCAAACATTTGAATGTTGATACCCTACTATACGCACTTACACACGTCTTGAAGCTCGGGATAGTAGAGGATACCTTGAAATGCTCTTGTCTAAAAGCCAAAGTATGAAGGAAATTATAAATGAATAAAATATAAAATGGTGAAAAAAAAATGAACGCTGATTTTCTTATCGCCAAGGCAGCAATAAAAAAATATGGCGAGGGTGCTTCATCACCTAGTGTCTCAGACCAACTGGTCAGGGAGTCACTGCTAAACCTTAGGTGGTGCAAGACGAGGAAAAAACTAATACACCGTATAAGCAAGCCCATGAGTAATCGGTCGGTTAGTACCTCAAGAAGTATTAACGGTCGCATGAAAAATGTGTGAGCAAATCCATTTAAATATTCATCGATAAAAAAGTACTGAGGCAGATGGACAAGAGTATGATAGCTTGAATTGAATTCTTCGAGTGTAGGGATGTCTATTACACACACGTAGGGTTATATGATCGATGTTTGGAAGAAAGATAGGAATGAAGAATAAAGACGATGTTTTATTGAGGGATGATGTGATTTCTAACATCTTTTCATGACTATTAATATAGGGCTCATAACAAGCGAAAAGCTAGTATAGTTGGAAACTCTAATTTTCAGAGTCTTTCTTTTACAATTCTTATCTTTATATCCAACTTTCACGGTCTTCCTTTTATTATTGGATTTTGTGGGCGCAATCCGCTGAAAACCCTCAGGAGACAACACTCCTTCTACTAGGGACACCTAGATGTTTAAAGGATTGTTGCACGTGCTCAGTGCAATCGTGTTGCCTACGAAAGTGTGCTACTTAGTTTTTCTCTTTCTTTATTTTTTCCTTCTCTTTTTAATAAAACAGTTTGCTCGAGACGACCAAAAATAAGTTTGGGGGAATTTGATCAGTCGAAAATATTATATTTTTAACACATCAATTTCCTTACCATTTGCACTCATCTAAAGGTATTCGGTATGAATATAGCACATATTAGCAAATTGTCTGTAAAATACCAAATAACTTGTGTTATATATTATAACCAGCATTTTTGAGGGAAATTGAGTGTTTATCATTACACGCATTATCTTTTATATATCGCAACACTTGTCTCGAGAATGTGTGCAGGAAATTCCAGGAAATGAGCCGAAACTGTCAAAAGTGCTGATAAAAATACGCCAAGTCCAAGACTTGTGATCTGGCAGTGAACAAGAAAGAGTAAAAATATTTCAGATATCAGAAAAATACCATAAGTTCAACATCAAGCAACTCAGGAATTTTCATGCACAGAGGTCATCAAAGGGCCGCGGATTCGCGGCCGTAGGGCCCTATTGGAGACGGATCCGCGGCTCAATGGACACGTCATCTTCTCAAATTTCCTCCAAGTGGCTCTTGTAACGGCCTAGCTTCCAGAAGACTCGTAAAATAGCACGTGGATTTATCCGGAAGGCTCGGCCTAACAACCTTACCCTAGAATATTCCTTATTCTAGAATCTTCCCTCCAACAAACTTCTTCTAGAAGCCCCCCTCTAACAACCTAGCTTTGGAGGGAAGATTCAAATGAGGAGGCCATAAAATGAGATCTAGATCTAGGGTTTTGGTTAGTTAGTGAGTGGTTCATTTTGGTAGGAAAAGTTATTGAAAACATTTGAGAGGAAAAATTGTAGATCCAAAACAAATTCAAATCAAATTGAGTGATACAATTTCATTTAAATCAAGATCTATCGAGTGCCGATTCAAGCAAGAAGCCATCAAGCCTTTTTGAGCGATGCCGATCTTCAACCGAGCAAGTGATCCAAGACGATTCACGACTCACGGAGACGATGCGAAGCTAATTCGACGATCGAGTTCTCTCCTGAATTCTTGTAGTCTTGAGCGAATTGTAATGAAATTGGTGAAGAATAAAAGGTGAAATTTCTTTATCTTGCTTATCTTTATAATTGAGCATTATGATAAGATCTTAATTCTTGATTGTTTTCTTTATTATGATGTTTGAGTAAAAACTCCGCTCGTGGAGGAATCGAGAGAATCGATAGATGATGATGATTAAATTCTTGAACTATTTTTAAGTCTTATGAGTTTTGTAAAGTTTAGGAAATTGAATCATCGACAACCTAGTTTTGAGCGAGATGCTTTATTGAATGTTTTCACTCTTAATTAGAGATCAACGATCGATGATTGAATTTCCTAGAGGCTAGAGTTTGAATGATAATCAATGAAAGGACAGGGGATGATGATGGAGAACCCCTAGTTTCTTCAAGAGATCCCTAATTCTCGTTGATCATCATCGATCTAGCAACAAATCATCAATGGATAGGAATACGTAATCACAAGTATTCATCCTCACTATAGATTCGATCGATTCTTACGAGCTTCATTACAAATCTTGATAGTTCATTAGATTTGGACTTCTTCTAGAACTTTATTGATTCTTGATCTTTAGATCTAGTTCTTTACTTTTCTTGAAACTAAATTTCAAAATTCTTGAATCAATTTTCTTGCAATTTTTCTTTTATCTTTTCATTTTGACTCATCTAAAACAATAGCGAGCAAAACATACATCTTAGTGGACGATCCGTATTCATTAACGCGCTATAATTAACACCGATATTGATTGCGGTTTACAAATTTCTTTGGTTGTGATCTTTACACTTTTCTTATACACGACACACAAAGATTCATTCAATCAAATGGCGCCGTTACCGGGGATGTGGGCTATTTTGTTCGTTTTTGTTATTTGAGTTGAAAAATTATTATTCCATCCAATTTTAATTCAAGATTCGCATCATGTGCTTAACTTTAGCGTTTGAATTTTGCGAGGGAATCTAGAAAGATTGCACTGAGGAAATCAAGATTCAGAGATGTTTTATTGAATCCAGAGAAGTACAGGGACCTGCACAAAAATTTCCAAACCCTAATTCCCCCATCAAGCCGCGGATCGTCGGCCACAGTGGTGTTTTTGCGGCGGTTCCGTCGCCGTTTAGGGTTTTCTTTGTGCCAAATTTCTCAGGTCTGCTCTCTGTGTTCCCCTCTTCTCTCTGATCTTATCCAATAACACTTTTGTGCAGGATTCTTTGCAAAATTCAGTGCCGCTAAAAAATAAATTTGTTGCGATTCTTGAAATTGGTTGTTTGCATATTTTAAGACGGAAATTAAGGGGCAAAGACCAAATTCAGATTAGGTGGGGAGTTCATTACCCTTCCTAAGCCCCGGAAATCACAAACTTGCATCCGCATCACCCTTATTAATTAAAAGAAATCTAGACAAGACTCTAAGGACCGTCGTGCTCACTTAGGACAGAAGGAGGTCGTGAGTAATCTATTTCTTATCCGCGTTTCTTTCGTGGTGTCTAAGGCAAGTATGTCTAAGGCAAGTGGTTACTTAATTAGGCCCACTACTTACGTAATGGAGAACCTCCCACTTACCTAGCACTTACCAGGCCACAGGAGAGATAAAGAGGCAGTAGAGCATTTATCCTGCGACTTGTCTTCTGAAAGTCTAGGAGCGGTCTAGAGATTTGACCTGGGTGACCATTAGATATAGGGTTGCTTGTGCATGTTTGTGTGAATTTTCAAAATTCCGTTTCTTTTTCAAACAAACCAATTATTTCCCCCCTCCTTTTTATTCTTTTTACCTTTTTCCCCCTCTTCTCTTCTTATAATGGGTGACCCGAACAGAAAAACTCTTGCCGAGCTTTGTTGTCCACAACCGGATATTTCTTGTTTTCGTAATCCCTTCGGTATACCGTCCGGCTCTTCCATGTCCTTAAGAGATTGGATAGAACAAGCGGGTAGAAACAGTTGGCCACCTCAGTCTTGGTCCTATCAACCGTATCCTAATCCTACATCTGTTTCAGTTGATACTCCGAGTGAGGATGCCCCTAGACGCATGTCCATTGCTGAGCATATAGCTAGGGCTAGAAGCCAAAGTTTCAATCCGAACCAATATCAACCGTATCCTAATCCTACATCCGTTCCAGTTGATACTCCGAGTGAGGATGCCCCTAGGCGCATTTCCATTGCTGAGCATATAGCTAGAGCTAGAGGCCAAAGATTCAACCCGGACCAATATCAACCATCACCTCCACATTCCAAAGAAGAATTTCATAATCGGTTTGTAGCATGTATGATGTCCAATAGCCAACCGACGAACCAATATCAAAATTCTTCTTATCATAATGTTGACCCTACCCATACCCAATTTTTACAACCATTCTGTTCCTATCAATCCAATCCAACGTTTCCACCTTCTCTAAACGGTCGTTCTAATCAGTCATTTGGGAGTTTTAATTGTCCACAAGAATTTCAATCTTATCCTGAAACTCCTTATCGACCCTAGTCTAGTCTTCAGCAGACATTAGAGAAATATATGGAATTGACGAACCAATTTAGGAAGGTAACAACAAAGTGGATGCAAGAAAATAATTTCAAACCTGCCCAAATTTTTTCAGTACATAATTCGGGCATTGGACATGTAAGTCCATGCTACCTCTCCCGGTACTTTCGGGAATGCGGAATTTGGTAAAAAACGATTTTCTTAAAGATGGTAACATGGACCTAAAACCCGGATCTTGGTTAAACTTCTATCTAACATCCTAACTAAGAGTTTCTAGCTACTCGGTTAGGGAGTTATACCTAGCTTGTCTTGAACTCCTTCGTCTTCAAGCTCCGGTAGTGGTCCGATGGCTCCTTCTCGTCGTCTCCGTACGCCGAAGATAGATCCACTTGAAAGCTCCAACCTTTAGCTCCTTCTTCGTTCTTTGAAGAAACTAGTTCACTTGGTTTGCTAAACCTAGTGAACTAGAATGAGTAGAGAAGATTTAGAATGGGATTCTATCTATGGTTCTTGATTCTCAACACATGAGAGATATGAACCATAGAGTTAAGAGAGGGAGTAAGAGGATGAGGGTGAGAGCAAAGTGGAGAGCTCAAGAACAAGAGAGAGAATGAGCAAGAAAGAATGAGCAAGAAAGAATGAGCAAGTATTTTGTCTCTCACCCTCTCATAATCCAAAGCAATGATAACTCATCATATTAACAAAAGTCTTATGTGATGGTTTGAAGCAACCACAACCATATCATTTCATGCACTCATTTTACACAAATGAGCAAGTAAACAAAAGTCTTTGCCATGAAATGATGGCTATGGTTATCATGATGGTCAACTAGTCAAGCCTAGTCAACCGGTCAACAAGTCAACAAAAGTCAACAAGTCAACAAAGTCAACAAGTCAACAAAAGTCAACAAGTCAACAACCATATCACCATAATACTTAATTAATATAATAGTTAAATCACATATCATATTCTCATTAGGGTTGAGCGTAAAGTCAAATAGTCAACGGTCAACTGTCAACAACCCTAATGAGAATCCGCTGCCTCTGCCTCCCTGTCAACTGTGCATACACACCCGCATCCGCGTTCCGAGGAACACGAATGCAAACTGGATAAATCCAATCCCATAAGGTACACTAGGATCTGGCTTAAACCAAAGCCCGCTAGTGTAAACTGTCCGGACACTGTACGTGCACAAGTGCACGGATGTGACCGAACCCTGTCGCAAAACCATGCGACCTGTCGCAATACCATGCGACCTCTACTCTTTTGCCTAAAGGCGAAAAGCTTTCTGTGTGGGACTCTAAAGACTCGACACTACGCTGGCAGTGGGTTTAACCACAGACCGCAAGCGGCACTAGCTGTGCGTAACGGTCCCCAGGTAATGCCGACAAGAAGACCGACGAGGCGAAACCCATCTGAACTCCTACTGAGCCTGAGTGTGACATTCTCCGTACAGTCCGGTCTGTTCGTCTGATACATCGCATGGCGGGCCTAGGGGGTGGTATACGTCAGTCCCCCAATAGCGGTACAAGTCGTGCCGGAGCGAAGCCCAAAACACCCTGAGATAACACTGGAAACCTACCAGTATATCTCGTTTGCCCTGGCCAGGGACTACTCGTGTAATGGCTCTCCTAGACACAGCGCGATGTCAACCCCCAATACCGGGAGAGACGAATCCTGTCTAACCGTCACTGCCTCCAAGTGCTTCGGGACTGCACCCAACCACTACCTGTTTGCACGACTCCTTTGAGCCGTGGTAGGGTAGTGATCAAAGTACAGTGGGAACACACTCGAGGCGGAATGACAGTGTCAAGTCAGCGGACTAAGCTGTACTCATGTCACCTGGGAACTGATAACTGACGATAGGTATAATACCAACTAGTCAGTTCCCAACGAGTCCTGTCCAGTGTACCCGTAACCTAACGAGCACCCGCATACTATCTCAAGTACGACGTACTGACGGCTGTGGGACAGACCGTCTCCCACACTGGGATGAGAAGCGCATGCGCTGGTCTACTCCGGAGTATCGATGCCCTGTCTTGATAGTCCTGCGACCAGGGACCTGCATAAGGATGTGCTTATAGATTACCCAGCCCCACTAGTGTGACGGCCATCACATCGCTGGTAATCAAGCAAAGATCCTAAGGGCTCTACTAATGTGTATAGGCGATATACAAAATAAACACATGTACACATTGAAGTAGAAACAAACCAAGTAGCATACTACTATTTTGAGCAAGATTGTCAATACAAGGTGAATATCCCAAGCTTCCATTAAGTAATATACATACTAGTATGATACAGTAATGGCCTCTAGGGCATATACACTAACAATCTCCCACTTGCACTAAGGCCATGTACTGGCGTATCGAAGACCTATCATCTCGATCAGCCGCTCGAACTGAGTCTGGGGCAAGGCCTTGGTGAATGGATCTGCAGTGTTATCTTCTGATTTTACTCTTTTTAACTCGATCTCCTGGCGATCAATGATCTCCCTGATCAGGTGGAACCGCCTCAAAATGTGCCTGGACTTCTGATGGGACCTTGGTTCCTTCGCTAAAGCTATAGCGCCGTTGTTGTCACAATACAGCGGTATTGGATCAACACTGGTAGGAACCACCTGAAGTTCCGTGAGGAACTTCTTCATCCAGACAGCTTCCTTTGCGGCATCGCAAGCAGCTATGTACTCCGCTTCCATGGTTGAGTCAGCAACGGTTTCCTGCTTGGAACTCTTCCAGCAAACCGCCCCTCCATTGAGGGTAAAGACATAACCCGACATGGACTTGGAGTCATCCTTGTCACTCTGGAAGCTGGAGTCAGCAAAGGCCTCAATCTGGAGGTCTTTTCCGCCATACACCAAGAACATCTCCTTAGTCCTTCTCAGGTACTTGAGAATGTTCTTTACTGCTATCCAGTGTTTCTCCCCTGGGTCCGACTGATACCGGCTTACAAGGCTCAATGCGTATGCTACATCTGGTCTGGTACATAACATCGCATACATAATAGAGCCTACCGCAGATGCGTAGGGTATTGATGACATGCGAGCCCTTTCCAAATCAGTCTTGGGAGACATCTCTTTGGAGAGGGTGATTCCGTGACAAGCCGGTAGATTACCGCGCTTGGAATCTTCCATACTGAATCGTTTTAGTATGGTGTCGATGTACCTTGACTGTGAAAGTCCCAACATCCTTTTAGATCTATCACGATAGATCTGGATCCCCAGAATGTAGTTGGCATCGCCCAGGTCCTTCATGGAGAACCTCTGTGACAAGAATCCTTTGACTCACTGTAGCATAGGAATATCATTTCCTATTAGGAGAATGTCATCGACGTACAAGACGAGGAATACCACATTTCTCCCTACAATCTTACTGTAAATGCATGGTTCATCTGGGTTTTTGACAAAGTCGAATTCTTTGACAGTATCATCAAAGCAGATGTTCCAACTCCGCGATGCCTGCTTAAGTCCATAGATGGACTTGAGCAACTTGCACACTTTACCGCTGCTCCCACTCTGATTGAATCCCTCTGGCTGATCCATATAGACGCACTCTTCTAAATTTCCATTTAGGAAAGCCGTCTTAACGTCCATCTGCCAGATCTCATAATCGTGGAAGGCAGCAATGGCAAGAAGGATCCGAATGGATTTAAGCATGGCTACCGGAGAAAAAGTCTCATCATAGTCCAAACCAGGTCTTTGACGAAAACCCTTTGCAACGAGCCTAGCTTTATAGGTTTCAACCTGCCCATCTACACCAATCTTCTTTCTGAAGATCCATTTGCAGCCTACGGGTTTTACCCCTTCTGGAGCAAAGTCCAAAGTCCAAACTTTGTTGGTGTACATGGACTCCATCTCGGTCCGCATTGCATCCAGCCATTTTACCGAGTCACCGCTCTGAATGGCTTGCTGGAAGCTAGTAGGCTCATCATAATCTATGATGCAATCCTCTCTATCCCCGTCTATGAGAAAACCGTAGTATCTCTCGGGCGGATGAGACTGCCTACTACTTCTGCGGAGCGGCGTAGGAATGTCCGGTTCCCCTGAACCTTCTGGTTCTACTAAGGTTTCAGTAATAGCTTGTGGTTCTGGAATTTCTTCCAGTTCTATTGCGCTCCCACTTATCTGATTTTCTAAAAACTCAGTTTCCAAGAAGCGGGCATGACGAGAAACAAGAACTTTTTGCTCCTCTGCGTAATAGAAAAGATACCCCTTAGAGTTCTTTGGGTATCCCACAAACTTGCACTGTACTGAGCGTGCCTCGAGCTTGTCCGCATGCTGCTTTTTTACAAAAGCCGGACATCCCCATGTCTTAAAGGATTTAAGACAAGGTTTCTTCCCACTCCACATCTGATATGGTGTGGTAGGCACTGTCTTAGTAGGAACTTGGTTCAAGAGATGTGCAGCTGTTTCCAGTGCATAACCCCAGAAAGATCACGGTAACTCAGCCTTACTCATCATGGAACGAACCATATCTAATAGGGTTCAATTCCTTCTTTCCGATACACCGTTGTGTTGTGGTGTGTATGGAGGAGTACGCTGAGAGAGAATTCCATTCTCTTTTAAGTAGTCCAGAAACTCGGCACTCAAGTATTCACCACCTCGATCCGATCTTAGGATCTTGATACTTTTGCCTGTTTGTTTTTCTACTTCATTCTTATATTCTCGAAATTTCTCAAAGGCCTCGGATTTTGTGCTTCATTAAGAAGACATGTCCAAACCTAGAGAAATCATCTGTGAAAGTAATGAAGTATGAATAACCGCTTCGCGCATGTGTAGACATTGGACCACACACGTCACTGTGTATAAGTCCCAAGAGCTCGCTCGCTCTTACTCCGTGTCCAGTGAACGGAGTCTTTGTCATCTTTCCCATGAGACAAGATTCACAAGTGGCATAAGACTGGTACTCGAACGGATCCAAGTATCCTTCTTTATGCAACTTAGTCAACCGTGTCTCATTGATGTGACCCAGTCTACAATGCCATAAGAAAGCCTGATTTAATTCTGGAGACTTTCTTTTAAGTGTGTTCTGGACACTGAATATCTGAGCTTGATTCAATACGTATATACCATTATTTAATGTACCTGACCCAATCAGTGCTTGATTTAGGTGGATGTTTACTACATCGCTTACAAAAGCAAAATCATATCCTTCCTTAGAAAGTAAGGATACAGATATGATGTTACAAGTCGCACCTGGTACATACAAACAGTCACGCAGAATCAATATCTGCCCAGTTGTCAGTCCTAGGTGATATTCCCCTACGGATACAGCATCCATGCTCATTCCGTTAGCAACCCTGAGAGTCATATCACCTTTCCTGATAACCCCACGGTTTCTCAGACCCTGTAACGAATTACAGATATGAGATCCTGATCCGGTATCCAATACCCAGGAAGTAGGGTTAACTGACAAACAGTTCTCAATTACAAACACACTCGAAGCCGAAGCCACAACATGCTTCGAATTCTGGCTACAGGCTTTACAAGCCCTGCAATCTTTCTGCCATAGTTCATTCCCGTTACAATAGGAACGTCCCTCTTTTACTATATCCAGTCCTGAAACTTTTGCCCTTGTTTTTCCTTTTTCTTCCCTGGTTTCTTTCAGGGTATAAGCAGAGGGCAGGGACTGTAGAATTAGGTCAGTACTTGACCCATTCTCCAACGTGGTCTCCAGGTCCGTGAGCTCAATATAGCTGGTCTCTGTAAGGACGTTGCCCCTTACAGATGACCCGACTGCCAACCTCGCTTGAAGCAATTCGTTCGAGGTCTCATATCTTGCGATACGAGATTGCTCTCCATATAAAACTTTGTTATGGAGGAAGATAGAAACTGAGTCCATCTTCTCGTGCTGCCTCTGGTTTGTACCATCAACTGAGGCTAACACGAGGCACTTGGCTTTCGCACAATCCTTTTCCGATGTCCTGCGGATGTGAACATCCGTGACAGGGGAAACTGGACCTGAGACAGCAGGGTTTTGATTAGTTAAGAGGTGTCCCAGCTTGTCATGGGTAATGGACATCTGGACAGACCTTTGCCAGTCATAACAGTCAGGTTCAGTCATGTTTTTATCTAGATGTAACCTAGGCGTGGTCACAGGGTCGCTGCAATTAAGAGAGAGAAGAAGAAACACTCAGCATGATGCTCTTGCAAGTTTAGAGTGGTTTTTAGTTTGTCTAAACAGGATGGCTCCCACTGTTTCTCGAATTCCTCCTCAAACCATAAAGGAAGAATTAGTCGGGATCAATCCCACCGCACAATACTTGCTTAACCGTTCAGCCAGGCCGGTGTCGGTACTTCGAGGGAGGTTTTCCAACGCTTTCGCGAAGTTCCTTAATTAAAGAACCTCTTTTCCCTGGGGGCGTAGCCCCGCTAACACCTTTCTAGGCACCTACTAGGTTTATAGCATTGATCGATTAGTGAGAAATTTCCCGAGGAGTAGCATATACTCACAGTAGGATCGGGATCCAAATATCATCGCGTGACGAAACTGAAGGAATCCTACCAGAATCATCACACTCCAAATGGTATGCAAATCTAGCAAGTTTCAGTACCTATGAAACTCCCGATGTGGGTTTTTGCCCCATGCTCTTATGACCTTGACTAAGGCCAATAAATCATAAGTCACATGTCAAGTTCTACCCGTCGTTATCCAGGTTAATTTGAACCCATCCGTATATACCCTTGACTAAGGCCAACAAGGTAATACGACTGTCCCAAACCAACACATCTATCTATGCAACATATGAATGTCCACCAGCTACCAATCACTGTGCCTTGACTAAGGCCAACAAACACAGCTTGAATACTGTTGAATATTCATATGAAACGACGGAGGGCTACGAATGGTTTTGGCGAAACCGTGAACGTAGTGAACTTGATTTAGTCGATAGAACGAGATAGCTTTTAAATGGAGTGGCTCAAACTCCGCATTTTAAAAGTTTGTTTTTGAAAAGAACCGAGTGGTTTTTCGAAAGTGTTCCAACGACTTATACTTGGTTTATTTTCTTGCATTAGTTCTTTTAATGCATGTTTTGCTTGCATTAGTTCTTTTAATGCGTGATATTCTTGCATTAGTTCTTTTAATGCGTCCCATCACTTAATCCTACCATTGCAGAAAACAACCAAAATATGACGTACGCTTATGCCATTCGCATTCGCCACGGGGCCCCGTCATTACCTGTTAGGTTACTTAACTAACGACAGAGCGGGGGCTGGGCTAGCGCGTCTGTAAAACATAAGCAACGCCTAAATAATATCATATATAGATATACTGCAATGATAAACATTTCAGATCACAGATGAATACATTGGATATACTAGGAATCTGTAATTTGCACGAGCCTGTAACAAAAACAGATTACACGGTCGCGGTGAATAGCCAATACCCCACCCAAGACCCCTACGGGTGCGGCAAACTACCCGCCAAGTACCCGAAGCGTAGCAACCTCCCTCATCTCCATGAGTAGGCCACTCGACACTTCGGCATACCCGGTAGTTTGTGCACCCCCTCCATGGGTCTATCCTAGGAGCAAAAACAGTAAAAAGAAATTATACAATGACGGCTACAACCCCGACCCGGTTGTGCGGCCATACAAATAATTATTACATCAATTTACAAATTTGCATGAATTGAAAGAAAAGAAAACTCTCGTCTCACAACCCCCGGCTATTCACCCGCGACAATCCAACATATTCATATACACATTCCAGCACAATACAGATCACAGATTTGTATAACCCCCACTAATCGACATATAGCGATTAGTAGACGTTCAATACAAATATCACATTACAGAAAACCCGTTAGCTTAAGTCTTTTAGAAGTTCGATCAAAAATACGGATTTTCGGGACCCCAAAATAAAATTTTCGTTCTGGAAAATCTGGGTTGAAAATATATGTACCAAAATTCCCAAAATACCCCCAGAAGAACACTGTAGCAAAGAATCACCAGAGAGGCGCCAAGGAGGCCGCGGAACCGCGGCAATAGCAAGCTATTGCCGCGTTTCCGCGGTCGTTTAGGGGATTCATTTGGTGATTTTTCTACAGTGGCTTCCAAAAACCCTGAGCTGATTTTAGGTGTTAAAATAATCAATTTTTGAACAGTAAAAAAATCGACAGAAACTTTAAAATTCCGGGGTTCGTTTCGGGACTTTTGCGTTGATCGATCTTCTAGATACTTGCTAACATGTTAGATAGAGTTTAACTAGGCTCTGATACCACTGTAAGTCCATGCTACCTCTCCCGGTACTTTCGGGAATGCGGAATTTGGTAAAAAACGATTTTCTTAAAGATGGTAACATGGACCTAAAACCCGGATCTTGGTTAAACTTCTATCTAACATCCTAACTAAGAGTTTCTAGCTACTCGGTTAGGGGGTTATACCTAGCTTGTCTTGAACTCCTTCGTCTTCAAGCTCCGGTGGTGGTCCGATGGCTCCTTCTCGTCGTCTCCGTACGCCGAAGATAGATCCACTTGAAAGCTCCAACCTTTAGCTCCTTCTTCGTTCTTTGAAGAAACTAGTTCACTTGGTTTGCTAAACCTAGTGAACTAGAATGAGTAGAGAAGATTTAGAATGGGATTCTATATATGGTTCTTGATTCTCAACACATGAGAGATATGAACCATAGAGTTAAGAGAGGGAGTAAGAGGATGAGGGTGAGAGCAAAGTGGAGAGCTCAAGAACAAGAGAGAGAATGAGCAAGGAAGAATGAGCAAGAAAGAATGAGCAAGTATTTTGTCTCTCACCCTCTCATAATCCAAAGCAATGATAACTCATCATATTAACAAAAGTCTTATGTGATGGTTTGAAGCAACCACAACCATATCATTTCATGCACTCATTTTACACAAATGAGCAAGTAAACAAAAGTCTTTGCCATGAAATGATGGCTATGGTTATCATGATGGTCAACTAGTCAAGCCTAGTCAACCGGTCAACAAGTCAACAAAAGTCAACAAGTCAACAAAGTCAACAAGTCAACAAAAGTCAACAAGTCAACAACCATATCACCATAATACTTAATTAATATAATAGTTAAATCACATATCATATTCTCATTAGGGTTGAGCGTAAAGTCAAATAGTCAACGGTCAACTGTCAACAACCCTAATGAGAATCCGCTGCCTCTGCCTCCCTGTCAACTGTGCATACACACCCGCATCCGCGTTCCGAGGAACACGAATGCAAACTGGATAAATCCAATCCCATAAGGTACACTAGGATCTGGCTTAAACCAAAGCCCGCTAGTGTAAACTGTCCGGACACTGTACGTGCACAAGTGCACGGATGTGACCGAACCCTGTCGCAAAACCATGCGACCTGTCGCAATACCATGCGACCTCTACTCTTTTGCCTAAAGGCGAAAAGCTTTCTGTGTGGGACTCTAAAGACTCGACATTACACTGGCAGTGGGTTTAACCACAGACCGCAAGCGGCACTAGCTGTGCGTAACGGTCCCCAGGTAATGCCGACAAGAAGACCGACGAGTTGAAACCCATCTGAACTCCTACTGAGCCTGAGTGTGACATTCTCCGTACAGTCCGGTCTGTTCGTCTGATACATCGCATGGCGGGCCTAGGGGGTGGTATACGTCAGTCCCCCAATAGCGGTACAAGTCGTGCCGGAGCGAAGCCCAAAACACCCTGAGATAACACTGGAAACCTACCAGTATATCTCGTTTGCCCTGGCCAGGGACTACTCGTGTAATGGCTCTCCTAGACACAGCGCGATGTCAACCCCCAATACCGGGAGAGACGAATCCTGTCTAACCGTCACTGCCTCCAAGTGCTTCGGGACTGCACCCAACCACTACCTGTTTGCACGACTCCTTTGAGCCGTGGTAGGGTAGTGATCAAAGTACAGTGGGAACACACTCGAGGCGGAATGACAGTGTCAAGTCAGCGGACTAAGCTGTACTCATGTCACCTGGGAACTGATAACTGACGATAGGTATAATACCAACTAGTCAGTTCCCGACGAGTCCTGTCCAGTGTACCCGTAACCTAACGAGCACCCGCATACTATCTCAAGTACGACGTACTGACGGCTGTGGGACAGACCGTCTCCCACACTGGGATGAGAAGCGCATGCGCTGGTCTACTCCGGAGTATCGATGCCCTGTCTCGATAGTCCTGCGACCAGGGACCTGCATAAGGATGTGCTTATAGATTACCCAGCCCCACTAGTGTGACGGCCATCACATCGCTGGTAATCAAGCAAAGATCCTAAGGGCTCTACTAATGTGTATAGGCGATATACAAAATAAACACATGTACACATTGAAGTAGAAACAAACCAAGTAGCATACTACTATTTTGAGCAAGATTGTCAATACAAGGTGAATATCCCAAGCTTCCATTAAGTAATATACATACTAGTATGATACAGTAATGGCCTCTAGGGCATATACACTAACAGGACAAAATGAGAATTTGGGTGGTGAGAGAGAGCTTTACACCTTTCCTAATCAAACCTTCCATTTCCAAACTGAAATCCACAACTCCAGTTTCACAGATTCATCGAGTACACCAAAGGATTCACCAATTGACGATAGAATGTATGAGAAGTTGTGTAATAATACAATGTTTGATTTACCCGACTGCGAAAGGTCCATTTCAAGTGAAACCATGCCAAATCCTTGTGATCTCTACACCTCCACTCTTGAACCAAAACTGATTGAAAACCATACTTTTGATGAGGTGTTTGAGAATTTTAACCTTCACTTGAATGAGGTGATTGACGTTGAGGATATATTGATTGATGAACCCGAAATTTTGGATGAGTTGGTCCCACCAATTCATCAAATCCTTTCACTTCCTTATGGTCATCATCTTGAGCCTTTGATTCTTCCCGAATCCCAAATACGTCTTGAAGTTGTTGATAATCGTATACCCGAAGAGCAAACCGAAATTCAGCCTTCATCTCCCACATCTGGTTCAGCGACACTCGACACATCAACAGGTTTACCCATTTCATCTTCCTCTCTCTCTGGTTCTTCTTCTGTTCCTGAAATGATAGTGAGTGTTGATGAAACACAATCCGTTAATTCAAGTTCGACAATCCCAGAAAGCCAACTTGATTTGGATATTTTTGAAAATGAGGTAGATGAGTTTTTCGAGTCTTCTACCACAATAATTTTTGATGAATCAAGTATGGTAAAATCTGACACAAAATTTATTGACAACAAAATGTTTGATCACATCATCGATGAAAGTTTTGAATAATTTTTTGCTGACGAACTTGCATTCCTAAAAATACGGATTTTGTGATTGGTCAACCTCCATCTATAGAAGTTGAACCGCCACCACTCATTCTTCCTAATTATTCACATTCATCATCATTCTTTATTTTCTCTAATTTAAAATTCAAACCCTTTCCGGACCACCACTTATCCCTTCCCCACTTTTTCCTGACACGATACAACATGTTCTTCCACCGACCTAGACGGTACACTGATAAAATCTTTGAATGGTTGGTATTAACTTTTAGACTTTGTAAAGTCTTACTTTGACCAAATGACTCACCCCCTCTTAAAATGCTTCAAATTGTCTAACTCATGTTTGAGGGGGGGGTGTATTTTTGGCTCTTGAAATAACTGGTGTCTTCAATATTGAGAGCCAAAAATAAGTTTGGGGGAGGATTTTCACTGTAATATATTTTGCCCCCGTTAATAAATGTCCTCCTAAGCTTACAGGTTTTTTGAGGTTTAGCAGATAGCAACAGTGAGGACACTGTTGAAAATAAGTTTGGGGGAGGTTTATGCTTATTTACGTATCACTTTGCATCATACTTTGCATAAGCACAAAACATATCATAAAAATTTAAAAACTTATAAAAATTTAAAAAATTTCAAAAATAAAAATATAAATATTTTTGTACATAAATAAGATAATAAAAGATTAGATAGTAAAAAATTACATCCAAAAGATTGGAAAATTTTTAGAAAACCTAGAAAATTAGATGTTTTCTTAAACGAACTAGTAATAAGTAGTTATGAGCCGTTGTCCCAAGGGTTAGTAAGATAAAGAAAGTCACTAATCTGAGGATAAAAATAAGTCTGAAAAATAGTTCCTATTCTGAAAGCCAAACATTTGAAAATTGATACCCTACTATATGCACTTACACACGTCTTGAAGCTCGGGATAGTATAGGATACCTCGAAATGCTCTTGTCTAAAAGCCAAAGTATGAAGGAAATTATAAATGAATAAAATATAAAATGGTGAAAAAAAAATGAACACTGGTTTTGTTATCACCAAGGCAGTAATAAAAAAATGAACACTGACTTGATTCTCCAGTCCCTTTCTTTCACTTACGCCCAGTTTATCCTGAACTTCAACATGCAAGGAAAAGAAGTTGAACTTCCGGAGCTCCTCAACATGTTGAGGAGTGCAGAGGGCACCTTACAGAAAGTAAGGGAAACACCCGTTTTGTCTGTTGGAGGACCTTCCTTTTCTAGGTCCAAGGCGAAAGCTAGGGGAAAGAAGAAGAAAACCCCCACCAAACCAAGGGGCGGTGTTAGTAAAGTGGAAGCGAAGGGAAAGGCAAAGGCAACAAAGGTAGCGGGTCAACTTGTGGGAAAGGAAGAGTGCTTTTATTGTCATAAGAAAGGACACTGGAAAAAGGATTGCAGGGCTTGGAAAGCCAAGAACCAGGACCCGAAGCAAGTTGTGGCTTCGGCTTCAGGTGTGTATGTTATTGAAAACTATCTATCAGTAAACTCTACTTCCTGGGTATTGGATACCGGATCAGGATCTCATATCTGTAATTCTTTGCAGGCACTGAGAAAGCGTAGGGTTTTGAAGGCAGGTGATATGACCCTCAGATTTGCAAACAGAGCTGGCATGGATGCTGAGTCCGTGGGGGACTATCACTTGGGATTGTCAGATGGACATGTTTTCGTTTTGCGTGATTGTTATTTTGTACCCAGTGAGACTTGTAATATCATATCTGTATCTTTAATGTCTAAAGAATGTTATGATTTTGTATTTGTAAGCGATGTTGTAAACATTCACCTTAATTATGTTCTGATTGGGTCGGGTACATTAAGCAACGGTATATACGTATTAAACCAACCACAGATTTTCAATGTCTAGAATACACACAAAAGAAAGTCTCCAGAAATAAATCATGCTTTCTTATGGCATTGTAGACTGGGTCAAATCAATGAGAGAAGGTTGATGAAGTTACATAAAGAAGGATATTTGGATCCGTTCGAATATCTATCATATGCAACTTTTCAATCCTGTCTCAAAGGAAAGATGACAAAAACTCCATTTACTGGACATGGAGTAAGGGCGAGCGAGCTCTTGGGACTCGTACACAACGATGCATGCGGTCCAATGTCTACATATGCGCGAAGTGGTTATTCTTACTTCATTACTATTATGGATGATTTTTCAAGGTTCGGGCATGTCTTCTTAATGAAGCGTAAATCTGAAGCCGTTGAAAAATTCCAGGAATACAAGAATGAAGTAGAAAAACAAACAGGAAAAAGTATTAAGACACCGAGATCTGATCGTGGTGGTGAATACTTCAGTGCCAAGTTTCTGGATTACCTAAAAGAGAATGGAATTCTCTCTCAGCTTACTCCTCCATACACTCCACAACATAACGATGTATCGGAGAGACAGAACCGAACCCTATTGGATATGGTACGTTCCATGATGAGTAACGCTGAGTTGCCGCGAACATTCTTGGGATATGCACTAGAATCAGCTGCATATCTTTTGAACCGAGTTCTAACTAAGACTATGCCTACCACGCCATATCAGATATGGAGTGGGAAGAAACCTTATTTTCAATATATGAAGATTTGGGGATGTCCAGCTTTTGTCAAAAAGCAGCATGCGGACAAACTCGAGGCACGCTCAGTACAGTGCAAGTTTGTGGGATACCCAAAGAACTCCAGTGGGTATATTTTCTATTACGCAGAAGAACAAAAGGTTTTTGTCTCTCGTAATGCCCACTTTCTGGAATATCAGTTCTTAGAAAAAGAAATAAGTGGGAGCGCAATAGAACTGGAAGAAATTCCAGAACCACAAACTATTATTGAAAGCTTAGTAGAACCAGATGGTTCGAAAGAACAGGACATTCCTGCGCCGCTCCGCAAGAGTAGTAGGCAGTCCCATCCGCCCGAGAGATACTTTGGTTTTCTCATATACGGGGATATAAAGAATTGCATCATTGATAATGATGAGCCGACTAGCTTCCAGAAGGCCATTCAGAGCGTTGACTCGGTAAAATGGCTGGATGTAATGTGGACTGAAATGGAGTCCATGGACACCAACAAAGTATGGATTTTTGACGTTGCTCCAGAAGGGGTAAAACCCGTAGGATACAAATGGATCTTCAAGAGGAAGATTGGTGTGGATGGACAGGTTGAGACCTACAAGGCTAGACTTGTTGCAAAGGGTTTTCGTCAAAGACCTGGTTTGGACTATAACGAAACCTTTTCTCCAGTGGCTATGCTCAAATCCATTCGGATTCTTCTTGCCGTTGCTGCCTTCCACGATTATGAGATTTGGCAGATGGACGTAAAGACCGCTTTTCTAAATGGAAATTTAGAGGAGTGTGTCTATATGGACCAGCCAGAGGGTTTCCTTCAGAGTGGGAGCAACGGAAAGGTGTGAAAGTTGCTTAAGTCCATTTATGGACTAAAGCAGGCATCGCGGAGTTGGAACATCTGTTTTGATGAGACAGTCAAAGAATTTGGCTTTATCAAAAATCCAGATGAACCATGCATCTATAGTAAAATTGTAGCACGAACTGTCGTATTCCTCGTTTTATACGTGGATGACATTCTCTTGATAGGAAATGACATTCCTATGCAACAATCTGTCAAAGGGTTCTTGTCACACAGGTTCTCCATGAAAGACCTGGTTGATGCTTCTTACATTCTGGGGATCCGGATCCATCGTGATAGGTCCAAGAGGATATTAGGAGTTTCACAGTCTAGGTACATCGATACCATACTGAAAAGATTCAGTATGGAAGATTCCAAGCGCGGTAATCTACCGGCTTGTCACGGGATCACCCTCTCCAAAGAGATGTCTCACAAGACAGATTTGGAAAGGGATCGCATATCTATTATACCCTACGCTTCTGCAGTAGGCTCTATAATGTATGCGATGCTGTGTAGCAGACCAGATGTAGCTTATGCACTGAGTGTGGTAAGCCGGTATCAGTCAAACCCTGGGGAGAAGCACTGGATAGCGGTAAAGAACATTCTGAAGTACATGAGAAGGACTAAGGACATGTTTTTGGTTTACGGTGGAAAAGACCTCCAGATGGAGGCCTTTGCAGACTCCAGCTTCTAGAGTGACAAGGATAGCTCCAAGTCCTTGTCGGATTATGTCTTTACCGTCAATGGAGGGGCGGTGTCTTGGAAGAGTTCCAAACAAGAAACGGTTGCTGACTCGACGATGGAAGCGGAATATATCGCTGCATCTGATGCCGCAAAAGAAGCCGTCTGGATAAGGAAGTTTATGATAGAACTTCAGGTGGTTTCGTCCATTGTTGATCCAATACCTCTGTATTGTGACAACAACGGGGCTATAGCTTTAGCGAAGGAACCCAGGTCCCATCAGAAGTCCAGACACATCTTGAGGCGGTATCACCTGATCAGGGAGATCGTGGATCGCCGGGAGATCGAGGTTCGGAGGGTTGCTACAGAGGATAACACTGTAGATCAATTCACGAAGGCCTTACCCCAGACTCAGTTCAAGCGTCTGATCGAGATGATAGGTCTTCGATACGCCAGTACATGGCCTTAGTGCAAGTAGGAGATTGTTAGTGTATATGCCCTAGAGGCCATTACCGTATCATACTAATTTGTATATTACTTGATGGAAGCTTTGGATATTCACAGTTGTATAGACAATCTTGCTCGATATGGTAGTATGCTACTTGGTTTGTTTCTACTTTAATGTGTGCATGTGTTTCCTTTAGGATATCGCCTATACACATTAGTGGAGCCCTTAGGATCTTTGCTTGATTACCAGCGTTGTGATGGCAGTCACACTAGTGGGGGCTGGGTAATCTACAAGCACATCCTTATACAGGTCCGTAGTCGTAGGATTATCGAGACAGGGCATCGATACTCCGGAGTAGACTAGCGTATGCGCTTCTCATCCCAGCAGGGGAGACGGTCTGTCCGACAGCCGTCATTACGTCGTACTTGAGATAGTATGCGGGTGCTCGTGAGGTCACGAGTACACTGGAAATGACTCGTCGGGAACTGTTGGTTGGTACTATACCTATCGTCAGTTATCAGTTCCCAGATGACATGAGTATAGCTTAGTCTTCTGACTTGACACTGTCACTTCGCCTCGAGTGTGTTCCCACTGTTCTTAGATTGCTACCCTACCACGGCTCAAATGAGTCGTGCAAACAGGTAGCAGTTGGGTGCAGTCCCGAAGCACTTGGAGGCAGTGACGGTTAGACAGGATTCGTCTCTCCCGGTATTGGGGGTTGATATCGCGCTGTGTCAAGGAGAGCCATTACACATAGTCGTCCCTGGCCAGGGCAAGCGAGATATACTGCTAGATTATCCAGTGTTGTCTCAGGGTGTTCTGGGCTACACTCCGACATGACTTGTACCGCTATTAGGGGACTGAAGTTTACCACAGCTAGGCCCGACATGCGATATTCTCAGATGAACAGACTGGATTGTACGGAGATTGTCACATTCAGGCTCAGTAGGAGTTCGGATGGGTTCACATCATCAGTCTTCTTATCGGAATCTACCTGGGGACCGTTACGTACAGCTAGTACCGCTTGTGGCCTGTGGTTAAACCCACTGCCAGCGTAGTGTCGAGTTTTTAGAGTCCCACACAGAGAGCTATTCGCCTTTGGGCAAAACAGAGTAGAGGTCGCATGGTTTTTGCGACAGAGTTCGTTCACATCCGCGCACTTGTGCACGTTTGGTGTCCGGGCAGTTATTACTAGCGGGCTTTGGTTTAATCCAGATCCTAGTATATGTTTTGGGGATTGGTTTTATCTCATTGTATTCGTGTTCCACGGACCAAGGTTGTGGGTGTGTATGCACAGTTGACAGAGGCAGAGGCAGAGGATTCTCATTACGGTTGTTGACTGTTGACTTTTTCAAAACCCTAATGAGAATAAGAAATTTGATTAATAATATTAATTAAGTATTATTGTGCCACGGTTGAGTTGAACATTTGACTTTTGTAGACTTGTTGACTTTGTTGACCGGTTGACCATTATGGACTTGTTGACCATCATCATTTCATTTCTATGACTTTTGTTTACTTGTTGTTCTTTACAAAATGCATTAAATGCATGAAATGATAATGGTCATTGAAACTAACCATCACAATTCTTAATTATTATTATTATCATCATTATTCTTTCTTTTGTGAGCATGGTTGTAAATTATTGGATTCATTCTCACTTGATCACTCTCTCCCATCCAAAGCTCACCCTTTTCCTCTCTCTTAAGGCTCTCATATCTCATGTGTTGAGAAGCATGAGCCATTATGATAAAACCTTCAAAACTCTTCTCTACTCACTCTAGAGTTCTAGGTCTAGCAAGCCAAGCACTTTAGTTTCCTCTCGGTTGAGGTAGGAGCTCAGGGTAGAGGCTTTCGGGTGGATCCTTCTTCGACAGCAAGGGGACTACGAGGTAGAGCCGATCCAACCACTCCAAGGAGCAAGAAGAGAAGGAGTTCAAGACCTAGGTATAACCCTCTAACATAGTAGTTAAACTTCTAGTTAGTTTGCTAGGTTTTTGTTTAGCAAAGATCCTATTTTCTAGTCCATGTTATCTTGCCATAAAAATCGTTTTTCACCGTTTCCGCATCCCCGTAAGAACCGGGACGGGTAACGTGGTCTTACAGTGGTATCAGAGCCTAGCTAAACAACAACTAGCATATTAGCAAATTATTTAGAATTTCGATCTGAGAAAAAATCGCAAAACACGTCCGAAAACTCATGTTTCTGCCGATTTTTAAAACTGTTCAAAAATTAATTTCACACATCTTAAAAATCGGTTCAGGGTTTTGTAGGAACACACATCAAAAACGAGCCACTGACTCGGTCAACACGCCGTGGAACCGCGGCGAGAACATGCTTCTTGCCGCGGATCCGCGGCCGAGTTGACTCGGCCGTGACTCGTCTTTGCTGCAGTTTCATTAGTGTTCTGTTTTGGGATTTTTAGCATATTTTGTTTCTGCCCAGAATTTCCAGAGAACAAAGTTGTGTTTGGGGTAGTTACAAATCCGTATTTTGATCGAAGTTCTGTAGACTTTAGCTAATGGATTATATCTGTGATGTGATATATGCACTGAACGTCAACTAATCGCTATACGTCGATTAGTGGGAGTTGTGCATATCTGTGATCTGTAATGTTGATGGTTTGTGTATATGAACTCGTTGGATTGTCGCGGATGAATAGCCGGGGGTTGTGAGTTGAGAGTTTTCTCTATCTTTCATTTGATGTAATATGTAAATTGTTGTAATATTATTTTTATGGCTGCACATCCGGGATGAGGTTGTAATTGCCATTGTATATTATTTCTTTTACTGTTTTTTCTCCTAGGATAAACCAAGGTGGGGTGCACAAACTACCGGGTACCTCGAACTGCCGAGTGGCCTACTCGCGTTGTTGAGGGAGGTTGCTTCACTTCGGGCATTTGGCGGGTAGTTTGCTGCACCTGTAGGGGTCTAGGGTGGGGTCTTGGCTATTCATCGCGACCGTGTAATCCGCTTTTAGTTGCAAGCTCGAACAAAATGCGGATTCCTAGTATATCCAATGTGTTTATCTGTGATCTGGAATGGCTATCATTGCATCTGACGAATGTATATATCTATAAATGATATCTAGTAGGCGTTGCTTATGTTTTACATCCGCGCTAGTCCAGCTCCCGCTCTGTCTTTAGTTAAGTAACCTAACGGATAATGACGGGGCCCCGTGGCGAATGCAGTGGCATAAGCGTACGTCATATTTTCGTTGTTTTCTGCAATGGTAGGATTAAATGATGGGACGCATTAAATTAATACAAGAAAATAAACCAAAGTTAAAGTCGTTGGAACAATTTCAAAACCACTCGGTTTCTTTTCAAAAACAACTTTTAAACGCGAAGCTTATACCACTCCTTTTAAAAGCTATCAGGTTCCTTCGATTATATCAAGTTCACTACGTTCACGGTTTCTCCAAAACCATTCGTAGCCCTCCATAATTTCAGTTAAATATTCGGTAGTGTTCAAGCTATGTATTTTGGCCTACGCCAAGACATAGTGATTGGTTGCTGCCGGATATTTATCTGTTGCATAGATAGATGCTTTGGTTTGAGACAGTCGTACTGCCATTTTGGCCTACGTCAAGGGTATGTACGGGTGGGTTCAAATTAACCTGGTTAATGATGGGTAGAACTTGACATGTGGCTTATGATATTTTGGCCTACGTCAAGGTCATAAGAGCATGGGGCAAAAATCCACATCGGGAGTTTCTAAAGAAACTGAAACTTGCTAGTACTGCATACCATTTGGAGTGTGATGATTCTGGTAGGATTCCTTCAGTTTTATCGCACGATGATATTTGGATCCCGATCCTACTGTGAGTATATGCTACTCCTCGGGAACTTTCTCACTTAACGATCAATGCTATAAACCAAGTAGGTGTCTAGAAAGGTGTTAGCGGGGCTATGCCCACAGGGAAAAGAGGTTACTTAATTAAGGAACTTCACGAAAGTGTTAGAAAACCTCCCTCGAAGTACCAACACTGGCCTGGCTGAACGGTTGAGCAAGTATTGTACGGTGAGATTGATCCCGACTAATTCTTCCTTTTTGGTTTAAGGAAGGATTCGAGAAACAGTGGGAGCCATCCTGTTTAGACAAACTAAAAACCACTCTAAACTTGCAAGAGCATCATGCTAAAGTGTTTCTTCTCTCTCTCCTAATTGCAGCGACCAATCGTCATGACCGGACATAAGTTACAACTAGATAAAAATATACTGATAGGGCCAAACTACAAAGATTGGCTCAGGAATGTCAAAATGGCAATCACTTATGACAAGTTGGGGTATCTCCTTACCACCCAAGCTCCCCCTGTCCCAGGTCCCACTTCCAGCGTCGAGGAAAAGGAAATCCGTAAGACCTGGGAGATCGACTGTGCGAAGGCCAAGTGCCTCGTGCTTGCCTCTATGGACAATGAACATCAGAGGAGGCACAAGAATATGGATCTAGAATCCATATTTCTCCATACTAAGGAACTATATGGAGAGCAATCCCGTATCGCCAGATACAAAGTCTCGAAAAAGTTGTTTTCGGCGAGATTGGCCATCGGATCATCGGTAGTGAAACACGTGCTTAAGATGATTAGCTTCGTTGAAGAGCTCGCGGACCTTAGGACCACGTTAGAGAACGAACTCTACACTGACTTGATTCTCCAGTTCCTCCCTTCCACTTATGCCCAGTTTATCCTGAACTTCAACATGCAAGGAAAAGAAGTTGAACTTCCGGATCTCCTCAACATGTTGAGGAGTGCAGAGGGCACCTTCCAGAAAGTAAGGGAAACACCCGCTTTGTCTGTGGGAGGACCTTCCTCTTCTAGGTCCAAGGCGAAAGACAAGGGAAAGAGGAAGAAAACCCCCACCAAACCAAGGGGCGATGTTAGTAAAGTGGAAGCGAAGGGAAAGGCAAAGGCAACAAAGGTAGCGGGACTGTTAGGTCCATGTTACCTCTCCCGGTACTTTCGGGGTTGCGAAAACGGTAAAACAAAAAAATTTCTAGACTTGGTAACATGGACCGTAAAAGCCGGATCTTTGCTAAACAACACACTAGCATCCTAACTAGAGATTTATCTACTCGGTTAGGGGTTATACCACAACTTGAACTCCTTCTCTTCTTGTTGTTCTTCTCCTTGCTTGCTCCGAGGGTTGATCCGGACTTTGGTCACCTCCGCGGCCTCCTTGAGTCGAAGACGATCCACCCGAGAGATGTACACCGAGCTCCACCTCAAGCCAAGGCAACTAGGGCAAAGTTATTGCTAGTCAAGAAGCCCTAAGATGTGTAGAGGAGATGTATGGATGTGTTTGTCTTTGTGGGATCTTTTTCTCTCAACACATGAGATCAAAAGATGAGATCAAGAGGAGGAAGAAGAAGGAGAAACTTAGCAACCATGGAGCTTTTCTTTTTTTTCTCACTTCAAGAGAGAGAATGAGAAGAGAATAATGAAAAGATTAAGCCAAAAGAAATGAACCATGGTTCCAATAATACACAAAATCATCATTACTAATCCTATCATGATAGAAGTTGATGGAACATTGAATTGACCATTATCATAATACAAGAAATAAAAAGAAAATGAAAGAAGAGTGTGGATCTCTCTTGAAGGTCAATGGTCAACACGGTCAACGGGTCAACAAAGTCAAGAGAGATCCAAGTGGTCAAATGGTCAATGCAATTAGCCATCACAAATCTATCACTAAAAGGATTAGTAAACAATGTCTCCGGCTCATAACGGTTTTGACCAAACGAACTGTCAAAACCCTAATGAGTGTGCCACATTACGGTTTGGCCGAACCAACTGCCAAAACCCTAATGGGGCACCTCCTCCTTCATCGCTCCTCAAAACTGTGCATACACACCCGCATCCGCATTCCGTAGAATGCGAATGCACAGAAGACAAATCAAATCCATCTGTGCAATACTAGGATCTGGCTTAAACCAAAGCCCACTAGTATTGCCTGCTCGAACAGGATACACACACAAGTGCACGTAAGTGATCGTAGCCCCGCCGTAAAACTATACGGCCTCTACACGTTTCGATCAATGCAGGGAAACTCTCTGTGTGGGACTCTAAAGACTCGACACTACGCTGGCAGTGGGTTTAACCACAGACCGCAAGCGGCACTAGCTGTACGTAACGGTCCCCAGGTAGATGTCGATAAGAAGGCCGATGAGGTAAACCCATTCGAACTCCTACTGAGCCTGTATGTGACAATCTCCGTACAGTCCAGTCTGTTCGTCTGATACATCGCATGGCGGGCCTAGGGGGTGGTGAACGTCAGTCCCCTAATAGCGGTACAAGTCGTGTCGGAGTGTAGCCCAGAACACCCTGAAACATCACTGGAAACCTACCAGTATGTCTCTCTTGCCCTGGCCAGGGACTACATGTGTAATGAATCTCCTAGACACAGCGCGATGTCAACCCCCAATACCGGGAGAGACGAATCCTGTCTAACCGTCACTGCCTCCAAGTGCTTCGGGACTGCACCCAACTACTACCTGTTTGCATGACTCAGTAGAGCCGTGGTAGGGTAGTAATCAAACAACAGTAGGAACACACTCGAGGCGAAGTGACAGTGTCAAGTCAGCGGACTAAGCTGTACTCATGTCACCTGGGAACTGATAACTGACTATAGGTATAATACCAACCATCAGTTCCCGACGAGTCCTGTCCAGTGTACTCGTAACCTAATGAGCACCCGCATACTATCTCAAGTACGACGTACTAACGGCTGTGGGACAGACCGTCTCCCGTGCTGGGATGAGAAGCGCATACGCTAGTCTACTCCGGAGTATCGATGCCCTGTCTCGATAATCCTATGACTAGGGACGTGTATAAGGATGTACTTGTGGATTACCCAGCCCCTACGAGTGTGATCGCCATCACAACGCCGGTAATCAAGCAAAGATCCTAAGGGCTCTACTAATGCGTATAGGTGATATAATAAAGAAACACATGTACACATTAAAGTAGAAACAAACCAATTAGCATACTACCATTTCGAGCAAGATTGTCTATACAACTGTGAATATCCCAAGCTTCCATCAAGTAATATACATACTAGTATGATACAGTAATGGCCTCTAGGGCATATACACTAACAGGGACAACTTGTGGGAAAGGAAGAGTGCTTTTATTGTCATAAGAAAGGATACTGGAAAAGGATTGCAGGGCTTGGAAGGCTAAGAACCAGGACCCGAAGCAAGTTGTGGCTTCGGCTTCAGGTGTGTATTCTATTGAAAACTGTCTATTAGTAAACTCTACTTCCTGGGTATTGGATACCGGATCAGGATCTCATATCTGTAATTCTTTGCAGGCACTCAGAAAGCGAAGGGTTTTGAAGGCAGGTGATATGACCCTCAGAGTTGCAAACGGAGCTGGCATGGATGCTGAGTCCGTGGGGGACTATCACTTGGGATTGTCAGATGGACATGTTTTGGTTTTGCGTGATTGTTATTTTGTACCCAGTGCGACTTGTAATATCATATCTGTATCTTTAATGTCTAAAGAAGGTTATGATTTTGCATTTGTAAGCGATGTTGTAAACATTCACCTTAATTATGTTCTGATTAGGACGGGTACATTAAGCAACGGTATATACGTATTAAAGCAACCACAGATTTTCAATGTCCAGAATACACACAAAAGAAAGTCTCTAGAAATAAATCATGCTTTCTTATGTCATTGTAGACTGGGTCACATCAATGAGAGAAGGTTGACGAAGTTACATAAAGAAGGATATTTGGATCCGTTCGAATATCAATTATATGCAACTTGTCAATCCTGTCTCAAAGGAAAGATGACAAAAACTCCATTTACTGGACATGGAGTAAGGGCGAGCGAGCTCTTGGGACTCGTACACAGCGATGTATGCGGTCCAATGTCTACACATGCGCGAAGTGGTTATTCTTACTTCATTACTTTTATGGATGATTTTTCAAGGTTCGGGCATGTCTTCTTAATGAAGCATAAATCTGAAGCCTTTGAAAAATTCCAGGAATACAAGAATGAAGTAGAAAAACAAACAGGCAAAAGTATTAAGACATCGAGATCTGATCGTGGTGGTGAATACTTGAGTGCCAAGTTCCTGGATTACCTAAAAGAGAATGGAATTCTCTCTCAGCTTACTCCTCCATACACTCCACAACATAAAGATGTATCGGAGAGACGGAACCGAACCCTATTGGATATGGTACGTTCCATGATGAGTTGCGCTGAGTTGCCGCGAACATTCTGGGGATATGCACTAGAATCAGCTGCATATCTTTTGAACCGAGTTCCAACTAAGACTATGCCTACCATACCATATCAGATATGGAGTGGGAAGAAAAAATATTTTCAATATCTAAAGATTTGGGGATGTCCAGTTTTTGTCAAAAAGCAGCATGCGGACAAACTTGAGGCACGCTCAGTACAGTGCAAGTTTGTGGGATACCCAAAGAACTCCAGTGGGTATCTTTACGCAGAAGAACAAAAGGTTTTTGTCTCTCGTAATGCCCACTTTCTGGAATATCTGTTCTTAGAAAAAGAAATAAGTGGGTGTGCAATAGAACTGGAAGAAATTCCAGAACCACAAACTATTACTGAAAGCTTAGTAGAACCAGAGGGTTCGAAAGAACAGGACATTCCTGCGTCGCTCCGCAGGAGTAGTAGGCAGTCCCATCCGCCCGAGAGATACTACGGTTTTCTCATAGACGGGGACATAAAGAATTGCATCATTGTTAATGATGAGCCGACTAGCTTCCAGCAGGCCATTCAGAGCGTTGACTCGGTAAAATGGCAGGATGCAATGCGGACTGAAATAGAGTCTATGCACACCAACAAAGTATGGATTTTGAACGTTGCTCCAGAAGGGGTAAAACCCGTAGGATGCAAATGGATCTTCAAGAGGAAGATTGGTGTGGATGGACAGGTTGAGACCTACAAGGCTAGACTTGTTGCAAACGGTTTTCGTCAAAGACCTGGTTTGGACTATAACGAAACCTTTTCTCCAGTGGCTATGCTCAAATCCATTCAGATCCTTCTTGCCATTGCTGCCTTCTACGATTATGAGATTTGGCAGATGGACGTAAAGACCACTTTTCTAAATGGAAATTTAGAGAAGTGTGTCTATATGGACCAGCCAGAGGGTTTCATTCAGAGTGGGAGCAACGGAAAGGTATGCAAGTTGCTTAAGTCCATTTATGGACTAAAGCAGGCATCGCGGAGTTAGAACATCTGTTTTGATGAGACAGTCAAAGAATTTGGCTTTATCAAAAATCCAGATGAACCATGCATCTATAGTAAAATTGTAGCATGAACTGTCGTATTCCTCGTTTTATACGTGGATGACATTCGCTTGATAGGAAATGACATTCCTATGCTATAATCTGTCAAAGGGTTCTTGTCACACAGGTTCTCCATGAAAGACCTGGGTGATACCTCTTACATTCTGGGGATCCGGATCCATCGTGATAGGTCCAAGAGGATATTAGGACTTTCACAGTCTAGGTACATCGACACCATACTGAAAAGATTCAGCATGGAAGATTCCAAGCACGGTAATCTACCGGCTTGTCACGGGATCACCCTCTCCAAAGAGATGTCTCCCAAGACTGATTTGGAAAGGGATCGCATGTTTATTATACCCTACGCTTCTGTGGTAGGCTCTATAATGTATGCGATGCTGTGTACCAGACCAGATGTAGCTTATGCACTGAGTTTGGTAAGCCGGTATCAGTCAAACCCTGGGGCGAAGCACTGGATAGCGGTAAAGAACATTCTGAAGTACCTGAGAAGGACTATGGACATGTTTTTGGTTTACGGCGGAAAAGACCTCCAGATGGAGGCCCTTGCTGACTCCAGCTTCCAGAGTGACAAGGATGGCTCCAAGTCCATGTCGGGTTATTTCTTTACCGTCAATGGAGGGGCGGTGTGTTGGAAGAGTTCTAAACAGGAAACCGTTGCTGACTCGACGATGAAAGCGGAATATATCGCTGCATCTGATGCCGCAAAAGAAGCCGTCTGGATGAGGAAGTTCTTGATAGAACTTCAGGTGGTTCCGTCCATTGTTGATCCAATACCTCTGTATTGTGACAACAACGGGGCTATAGCTTTAGCGAAGGAACCCAGGTCCCATCAGAAGTCCAGACACATCTTGAGGCGGTATCACCTGATCAGGGAGATCGTGGATCGCCGGGAGATCGAGGTTCGGAGGGTTGCTACAGAAGATAACACTGTAGATCCATTCACGAAGGCCTTACCCCAGACTCAGTTCGAGCGGCTGATCGAGATGATAGGTCTTCGATACGCCAGTACATGGCCTTAGTGCAAATGTGAGATTGTTAGTGTATATGCCCTAGAGGCCATTACAGTATCAAACTAGTTTGTATATTACTTGATGGAAGCTTGGGATATTCACAGTTGTATAGAAAATCTTGCTCGAAATGGTAGTATGCTACTTGGTTTGTTTCTACTTTAATGTGTGCATGTGTTTCTTTTAGCATATCGCCTATACACATTAGTGGAACCCCTAGGATCTTTGCTTGATGACCAGCGTTGTGATGGCTGTCACACTAGTGGGGGCTGGGTAATCTACAAGCACATCATTATACAGGTCCCTAGTCGTAGGATTATCGAGACAGGGCATCGATACTACGGAGTAGACCAGCGTATGCGTTTCTCATCCCAGCAGGGGAGACGGTCTGTCACACAGCCGTCAGTACGTCGTACTTGAGATAGTATGCGGGTGCTCGTGAGGTCACGAGTACACTGGATAGGACTCGTCAGGAACTGTTGGTTGGTACTATACCTATCGTCAGTTATCAGTTCCCAGGTGACATGAGTACAGCTTAGTCCTCTGACTTGACACTGTGACTTCGCCTCGAGTGTGTTCCCACTGTTCTTAAATTGCTACCCTACCACGGCTCAAATGAGTCGTGCAAACAGGTAGCAGTTGGGTGCAGTCCCGAAGCACTTGGAGGCAGTGACGGTTAGACAGTCTCTCCAGGTATTGGGGGTTGATATCGCGCTGTGTCAAGGAGTGCCATTACACATAGTCGTCCCTGGCCAGGGCAAGCGAGATATACTGGTAGATTATCCAGTGTTGTCTCAGGGTGTTCTGGGCTACACTCCGACACGACTTGTACCGCTATTAGGGGACTGACGTTTACCACTCCTAGGCCCGACATGCGATATTCTCAGACGAACAGACCGGATTGTACGGAGATTGTCACATTCAGGCTCAGTAGGAGTTCGGATGGGTTCACCTCATCTGTCTACTTATCGGAATCTACCTGGGGACCGTTACGTACAGCTAGTCCCGCTTGCGGCCTGTGGTTAAACCCACTGCCAGCGTAGTATCGAGTTTTTAGAGCCCCACACAGTGAGTTATTCGCCTTTGGGCAAAACAGAGTAGAGGTCGCATGGTTTTTGCGACAGGGTTCGTTCACATCCGCGCACTTGTGCACGTTTGGTGTCCGGGCAGTTATTACTAGCGGGCTTTGGTTTAAGCCAGATCCTAGTATATGTTTTGGGGATTGGTTTTATCACATTGTATTCGTGTTCCTCGGAACAAGGATGCGGGTGTGTATGCACAGTTGACAGAGGCAGATGATTCTCATTACGGTTGTTGACTGTTGACTTTTTCTAAACCCTAATGAGAATAAGAAATTTGATTAATAATATTAATTAAGTATTATTGTGCCATGGTTGAGTTGAACATTTGACTTTTGTTGACTTGTTGACTTTGTTGACCGGTTGACCAATGTGGACTTGTTGACCATCATCATTTCATTTCTAAGACTTTTGTTTACTTGTTGTTCTTTACAAAATGCATTAAATGCATGAAATGATAATGGTCATTGAAACTAACCATCACAATTATTAATTATTATTATTATCATCATTATTCTTTCTTTTGTGAGCATGGTTGTAAATTATTGGATTCATTCTCACTTGATCACTCTCTCTCATCCAAGGCTCACCCTCATCCTCTCTCTTAAGGCTCTCATGTCTTATGTGTTGAGAAGCATGAGCCATTGTGATAAAACCTTCAAAACTCTTCTCTACTCACTCTTGAGTTCTAGGTCTAGCAAGCCAAGCACTTTAATTTCCTCTCGGTTGAGGAAGGATCTCAAGGTAGAGGCTTTCGGGTGGATCCTTTTTCGACAACAAGGGGACTACGAGGTGGAGCCGATCCAACCACTCCAAGGAGCAAGAAGAGAAGGAGTTCAAGACCTAGGTATAACCCTCTAACATAGTAGTTAAACTTCTAGTTAGTTTGCTAGGTTTTTGTTTAGCAAAGATCCTATTTTCTAGTCCATGTTACCTTGCCATAAAAATCGTTTTTCACCATTTCCGCATCCCCGTAAGAACCGGGACGGGTAACGTGGTCTTACAGTGGTATCAGAGCCTAGCTAAACAACAACTAGCATGTTAGCAAAGTATTTAGAATTTCGATCTGAGAAAAAATCGCTAAACACGTCCGAAAACTCATGTTTCTGCCGATTTTTATAACTGTTCAAAAATTAATTCCACGCATCTTAAAAATCGGCTCAGGGTTTTGTAGGAACACACATAAAAAATGACCCACTGACTCGGTCAACGCGCCGCGGAACCGCGGCGAGAACATGCTTCTTGCCGCGGATCCGCGGCCGAGTTGACTCGGCCGTGACTCGTCTTTGCTGCAGTTTCATTAGTGTTCTGTTTTGGGATTTTTAGCATATTTTGTTTCTGCCCAGAATTTCCAGAGAACAAAGTTGTGTTTGGGGTAGTTACAAATCCGTATTTTGATCGAAGTTCTGTAGACTTTAGCTAATGGGTTATATATGTGATGTGATATATGCATTGAACGTCAACTAATCGCTATACGTCGATTAGTGGGAGTTGTGGATATCTGTGATCTGTAATGTTGATGGTTTGTCTATATGAACTCGTTGGATTGTCGCGGATGAATAGCCGGGGGTTGTTAGATGAGAGTTTTCTCTATCATTCATTTGATGTAATATGTAAATTGATGTAATATTATTTTTATGGCCGCACATCCGGGATGAGGTTGTAACTGCCATTGTATTTCTTTTACTGTTTTTTGCTCCTAGGATAGACCCAAGGTGGGGTGCGGAACTACCGGGTACCTCGAAGTGCCAAGTGGCCTACTCGCATTGTTGAGGGAGATTGCTTTACTTCGGGTATTTGGAGGGTAGTTTGCCGCACCCGTAGGGGTCTAGGGTGGGGTCATGGCTATTCATCGCGACTGTGTAATCCGCTTTTCTTTGCAGGCTCGAACGAAATGCGGATTCCTAGTATATCCAATGTGTTCATCTGTGATCTGGAATGGCTATCATTGCATCTGTCGAATGTATATATCTATATATGATATCTAGTAGGCGTTGCTTATGTTTTGCATCCGCGCTAGTCCAGCTCCCACTCTGTCGTTAGTTAAGTAACCTAACGGGTAATGACGGGGCCCCGTGGCGAATGCAGATCGCATAAGCGTACATCATATTTTCGTTGTTTTCTGCAATGGTAGGATTAAATGATGGGACGCATTAAATTAATGCAAGAAAATAAACCAAAGTTAAAATCGTTGGAACAATTTCAAAACCACTCGGTTTCTTTTCAAAAACAACTTTTAAACGCGGAGCTTAAACCACTCCTTTTAAAAGCTATCAGGTTCCTTCGATTATATCAAGTTCACTACGTTCACGGTTTCTCCAAAACCACTCGTAGCCCTCCATCATTTCAGTTAAATATTCGGTAGTGTTCAAGCTATGTATTTTGACCTACGCCAAGGCATAGTGATTGGTAGCTGCCGGATATTTATCTGTTGCATAGATAGATGCGTTGGTTTGAGACAGTCATACTGCCATTTTGGCCTATGTCAAGGGTATGTACGGGTGGGTTCAAATTAACCTGGTTAATGATGGGTAGAACTTGACATGTGACTTATGATATTTTGGCCTAAGTCAAGGTCATAAGAGCATGGGGCAAAAATCCACATCGGGAGTTTCTAAAGAAACTGAAACTTGCTTGTACTGCATACCATTTGGAGTGTGACAATTCTGGTAGGATTCTTTCAGTTTTATCGCACGATGATATTTGGATCCCGATCCTACTGTGAGTATATGCTACTCCTCGGGAACTTTCTCACTTAACGATCAATGCTATAAACCAAGTAGGTGTCTAGAAAGGTGTTAGCGGGGCTATGCCCACAGGGAAAAGAGGTTCCTTAATTAAGGAACTTCGCGAAAGTATTGGAAAACCTCCCTCGAAGTACCAACACTAGCCTGGCTGAACGATTTAGCAAGTATTGTACGGTGAGATTGATCCCGACTAATTCTTCCTTTTTGGTTTGAAGTAGGATTCGAGAAACAGGGGGAGCCATCCTGTTTAGACAAACTAAAAACCACTCTAAACTTGCAAGAGTATCATGCTAAAGTGTTTCCTCTCTCTCTCCTAATTGCAGCGACCAATCGTCATGACCGGACTTAAGTTACTACTAGATAAAAATATACTGACAGGGCCAAACTACAAAGATTGGCTCAGGAATGTCAAAATGGCAATCACTTATGACAAGTTGGGGTATCTCCTTACCACCCAAGCTCTCCCTGTCCTAGGTCCCACTTCCAGCGTCGCGGATAAGGAAATCCATAAGACCTGGGAGATCGACTGCGCGAAGGCCAAGTGCCTCGTGCTTGCCTCTATGGACAATGAACATCAGAGGAGGCATGAGAATATGGACCTAGAATCCATATTTCTCCATACTAAGGAACTAAATGGAGAGCAATCCCGTATCGCCAGATACAAAGTCTCGAAAAAGTTGTTTTCGGCGAGATTATCCGTCGGATCATCGGTAGCGAAACACGTGCTTAAGATGATTGGCTTCGTTGAAGAGCTCGCGAACCTTGGGACCACGTTAGAGAACGAACTCTACACTGACTTGATTCTCCAGTCCCTCCCTTCCACATACGCCCAGTTTATCCTGAAATTCAACATGCAAGGAAAAGATATTGAACTTCCGGAGCTCCTGAACATGTTGAGGAGTGCAGAGGGCACCTTATAGAAAGTAAGGGAAACACCCGCTTTGTCTGTTGGAGGACCTTCCTCTTCTAGGTCCAAGGCGAAAGCCAAGGGAAAGAAGAAGAAAACCCCTACCAAACCAAGGGGCGGTGTTAGTAAAGTGGAAGCGAAGGGAAAGGCAAAGGCAACAAAGGTAGCGGGACAACTTGTGGGAAAGGAAGAGTGCTTTTATTGTCATAAGAAAGGACACTGGAAAAAAGATTGCAGGGCTTGGAAGGCCAAGAACCAGGACCCGAAGCAAGTTGTGGCTTCGGCTTCAGGTGTGTATGTTATTGAAAACTGTCTATTAGTAAACTCTACTTCCTGGGTATTGGATACCGGATCAGGATCTCATATCTGTAATTCTTTGTAGGCACTCAGAAAGCGTAGGGTTTTGAAGGCAGGTGATATGACCCTCAGAGTTGCAAACGGAGCTGGCATGGATGCTGAGTCCGTGGGGGACTATCACTTGGGATTGTCAGATGGACATGTTTTGGTTTTGCGTGATTGTTATTTTGTACCCAGTGCGACTTGTAATATCATATCTGTATCTTTAATGTCTAAAGAAGGTTATGACTTTGCATTTGTAAGCGATGTTGTAAACATTCACCTTAATTATGTTCTGATTGGGTCGGGTACATTAAGCAACGGTATATACGTATTAAACCAACCACCGATTTTCAATGTCCAGAATACACACAAAAAAAAGTCTCCAGAAATAAATCATGCTTTCTTATGTCATTGTAGATTGGGTCACATCAATGAGAGAAGGTTGACGAAGTTACATAAAGAAGGATATTTGGATCCGTTCGAATATCAATCATATACAACTTGTCAATCCTGTCTCAAAGGAAAGATGACAAAAACTCCATTTACTGGACATGGAGTAAGGGCGAGCGAGCTCTTGGGACTCGTACACAGCGATGTATGCGGTCCAATGTCTACACATGCGCGAAGTGGTTATTCTTACTTCATTACTTTTATGGATGATTTTTCAAGGTTCGGGCATGTCTTCTTAATGAAGCATAAATCTGAAGCCTTTGAAAAATTCCAGGAATACAAGAATGAAGTAGAAAAACAAACAGGCAAAATTATTAAGACACTGAGATCTAATCGAGGTGGTGAATACTTGAGTGCCAAGTTCCTGGATTACCTAAAAGAGAATGGAATTCTCTCTCAGCTTACTCCTCCATACACTCCACAACATAACGGTGTATCGGAGAGACGGAACCGAACCCTACTGGATATGGTACGTTCCATGATGAGTAACGCTGAGTTGCCGCGAACATTCTGAGGATATGCACTAGAATCAGCTGCATATCTTTTGAACCGAGTTCCAACTAAGACTGTGCCTACCACACCATATCAGATATGGTGTGGGAAGAAACCCTATTTTCAATATCTGAAGATTTGGGGATGTCCAGCTTTTGTCAAAAAGCAGCATGCGGATAAACTCGAGGCACGCTCAGTACAGTGCAAGTTTGTGGGATACCCAAAGAATTCCAGTGGGTATCTTTTCTATTACGCAGAAGAACAAAAGGTTTTTGTCTCTCGTAATGCCCACTTTCTGGAACATCAGTTCTTAGAAAAAGAAATAAGTGGGAGCGCAATAGAACTGGAAGAAATTCCAGAACCACAAACTATTACTGAATGCTTAGTAGAACCAGAGGGTTCGAAAGAACAGGACATTCCTGTGCCGCTCCACAGGAGTAGTAGGCAGTCTCATCTGCCCAAGAGATACTACGGTTTTCTCATAGAAGGGGATATAGAGAATTGCATCAATGATAATGATGAGCCGACTAGCTTCCAGCAGGCCATTCAGAGCGTTAACTCGGTAAAATGGCTGGATGCAATGCGGACTGAAATGGAGTCCATGCACACCAACAAAGTATGGATTTTGGACGTTGCTCCAGAAGGGGTAAAACCCGTAGAATGCAAATGGATCTTCAAAAGGAAGATTGGTGTGGATGGACAGGTTGAGACCTACAAGGCTAGACTTGTTGCAAAAGGTTTTCATCAAAGACCTGGTTTGGACTATAACGAAACCTTTTCTCCAGTGGCTATGCTCAAATCCATTCGGATCCTTCTTGCCATAGCTGCCTTCAACGATTATGAGATTTGGCAGATGGACGTAAAGACCGCTTTTAAAATGGAAATTTAAAGGAGTATATCTGTATGGACCAGCCAGAGGTTTTCATTCAGAGTGGGAGCAACGGAAAGGTATGCAAGTTGCTTAAGTCCATTTATGGACTAAAGCAGGCATTGCGGAGTTGGAACATCTGTTTTGATGAGACAGTCAAAGAATTTGGCTTTATCAAAAATCCAGATGAACCATGCATCTATAGTAAAATTGTAGCACGAACTGTCGTATTCCTCGTTTTATACGTGGATGACATTCTCTTGATAGGAAATGACATTCCTATGCTACAATCTGTCAAAGGGTTCTTGTCACACAGGTTCTCCATGAAAGACCTGGGTGATGCCCTTTACATTCTGGGGATCCGAATCCATCGTGATAGGTCCAAGAGGATATTAGGACTTTCACAGTCTAGGTACATCGACACCATACTGAAAAGATTCAGTATGGAAGATTCTAAGCATGGTAATCTACCGGCTTGTCACGGGATCATCCTCTCCAAAGAGATGTCTCCCAAGACTGATTTGGAAAGAGATCGCATGTCTATTATACCCTACGCTTATGCGGTAGGCTCTATAATGTATGCGATGCTGTGTACCAGACCAGATGTAGCTTATGCACTGAGTGTGGTAAGCCGGTATCAGTCAAACCCTGGGGAGAAGCACTGGATAGCGGTAAAGAACATTCTGAAGTACCTGAGAAGGACTAAGGACATGTTTTTGGTTTACGGCGGAAAAAACCTCCAGATGGAGGCCTTTGCTGACCCCAGCTTTCAGAGTGACAAGGATAACTCTAAGTCCATGTCGGGTTATGTCTTTACCCTCAATGGAGGGGCGGTGTGTTGGAAGAGTTCCAAGCAGGAAACCGTTGCTGACTCGACGATGGAAGCGGAATATATCGCTGCATCTGATGCCGCAAAAGAAGCCGTCTGGATGAGGAAGTTCTTGATAGAACTTCATGTGGTTCCATCCATTGTTGATCTAATTCCTCTGTATTGTGACAACAACGGGGCTATAACTTTAGCGATGGAACCCAGGTCCCATCAGAAGTCCAGACACATCTTAAGGCGGTATCACCTGATCAGGGAGATCGTAGATCGCTGGGAGATCGAGGTTCGGAGGGTTGCTACAGAAGATAACACTGCAGATCCATTCACAAAGGCCTTACCCCAGACTCAGTTCGAGCGGCTGATCGAGATGATAGGTCTTCGATACGCCAGTACATGGCCTTAGAGCAAGTGGGAGATTGTTAGTGTATATGCCCTAGAGGCCATTACCGTATCATACTAGTTTGTATATTACTTGATGGAAGCTTGGGATATTCACAGTTGTATAGACAATCTTACTCGAAATGGTAGTATGCTACTTAGTTTGTTTCTACTTTAATGTGTGCATGTGTTTCATTTAGCATATCACCTATACACATTAGTGGAGCCCTTAGGATCTTTGCTTGATTACCAGCGTTGTGATGGCAGTCACACTAGTGGGGGCTGGGTAATCTACAAGCACATCCTTATACAGGTCCCTAGTCGTGGGATTATTGAGACAGGGCATCGATACTCCGGAGTAGACTAGCGTATGCACTTCTCATCCCAGCAGAGGAGACGGTCTGTCCCACAGCCGTCAGTACGTCGTACTTGAGATAGTATGCGGGTGCTCGTGAGGTCATGAGTACACTGGACAGGACTCGTCGAGGACTGTTGGTTGGTACTATACCTATCGTCAGTTATTAGTTCCTAGGTGACATGAGTACAGCTTAGTCCTCTGACTTGACACTGTCACTTCGTCTCGAGTGTGTTCCTACTGTTCTTAGATTGCTACCCTACCACCGCTCAAATGAGTCGTGCAAACAGGTAGCAGTTGGGTGCAGTCCCGAAGCACTTGGAGGCAGTGACGGTTAGACAGTATTCGTCTCTCCCGATATTGGGGGTTGATATCGCGCTGTGTCAAGGAGAGCCATTACACATAGTCGTCCCTGGCCGGGGCAAGCGAGATATACTGGTAGGTTATCCAGTGTTGTCTCAGGGTGTTCTGGGCTACACTCTGACACGACTTGTACCGCTATTAGGGGACTGACCTTTACCGCCCCCTAGGCCTGACATGCGATATTCTCAGACGGACTGACCGGACTGTACGGAGATTTTCACATTCAGGCTCAGTAGGAGTTCGGATGGGTTCACCTCATCTGTCTTCTTATCGGCATCTACCTGTGGACCGTTACGTACAGCTAGTACCGCTTGCGGTATGTGGTTAAACCCACTGCCAGAGTAGTGTCGAGTCTTTAGAGTCCCACACAGAGAGCTATTCGCCTTTGGGCAAAACAGAGTAGAGGTCGCATGGTTTTTGCGACAGGGTTCGTTCACATCCGTGCACTTGTGCACGTTTGGTGTCCCGGCAGTTATTGCTAGTGGGCTTTGGTTTAAGCCAGATCCTAGTATATGTTTTGGGGATTGGTTTTATCTCATTGTATTCGTGTTCTTCGGAACATGGATACGGGTGTGTATGCACAGTTGACAAAGGCAGAGGCAGAGGATTCTCATTAGGGTTGTTGACTGTTGACTTTTTCTAAACCCTAATGAGAATAAGAAATATGATTAATAATATTAACTAAGTATTATTGTGCCATGGTTGAGTTGAACATTTGACTTTTGTTGACTTGTTGACTTGGTTGACCGGTTGACCATTGTGGACTTGTTGACCATCATCATTTCATTTCTATGACTTTTGTTTACTTGTTGTTCTTTACAAAATGCATTAAATGCATGAAATGATAATGGTCATTGAAACTAACCATCACAATTATTAATTATTATTATTATCATCATTATTCTTTCTTTTGTGAGCATGGTTGTAAATTATTGGATTCATTCTCACTTGATCACTCTCTCTCATCCAAAGCTCACCCTCTTCCTCTCTCTCAAGGCTCGCATGTCTCATGTGTTGAGAAGCATGAGACATTGAGATAAAACCTTCAAACTCTTCTCTACTCACTCTAGAGTTCTAAGTCTAGCAAGCCAAGCACTTTAGTTTCCTCTCGGTTGAGGTAGGAGCTCAAGGTAGAGGCTTTCTAGTGGATCCTTCTTCGACAACAAGGGGGCTACGAGGTGGAGCCGATCCAACCACTCCAAGGAACAAGAAGAGAAGGAGTTCAAGACCTAGGTATAACCCTCTAACATAGTAGTTAAACTTCTAGTTAGTTTGCTAGGTTTTTGTTTAGCAAAAATCCTATTTTCTAGTCCATGTTACCTTGCCATAAAAATCGTTTTTCACTGTTTCCGCATCCCCGTAAGAACCGGGACGGGTAACGTGGACTTACAGAAAAATGTGTGAGCAAATCCATCTAAATATTCATCGATTAAAAAGTACTGAGGCAGATGGACAAGAGTATGATAGCTTGAATTGAATTCTCCGAGTGTAGGGATGTCTATTACACACACGTAGGGTTATATGATCGATGTCTGGAAGAAAGATAGGAATGAAGAATAAAGACGATGTTTTATTGAGGGATGATGTGATTTCTAACATCTTTTCATGACTATTGAGATAGGGCTCATAACAACTGAAAAGCTAGTATAGTTGGAAACTCTAATTTTCAAAGTCTTTCTTTTACAATTCTTATCTTTATATGTAACTTTCACGGTCTTCCTTTTATTATTGGATTTTATGGGTGCAATCCGCTGAAAACCCTCAGGAGACAACACTCCTCCTACTAGGGACACCTAGAGGTTTAAAGGCTTGTTGCACGTGCTCAGTGCAATCGTGTTGCCTACGAAAGTGTGCTACTTAGTTTTTCTCTTTCTTTATTTTTTCCTTCTCATTTTAATAAAACAGTTTGTTCGAGGCGAGCAAAAATAAGTTTGGAGGAATTTGATCAGTCGAAAATGTTGTATTTTTAACACATCAATTTCCCTCCCATTTGCACTCATCTAAAGGTGTTCGGTATGAATATAGCACATATTAGCAAATTGTCTGTAAAATACCAAATAACTTGTGTTATATATTATAACCAGCATTTTTGAGGGAAATTGAGTGTTTATCATTGCACGCATTATCTTTTGTATATCGCAACACTTGTCTCGAGAATGTGTGCAGGAAATTCCAGGAAAAGAGCCGAAACTGTCAAAAGTGCAGATAAAAATACGCCAAGTCCAAGACTTGTGATCTAGCATTAAACAAGAAAGAGTAAAAATATTTCAGATATCAGAAAAATACAATGTGGCCAATATCAAGCAACTCAGGAATTTTCATGCATAGAGGCCATCAAAGGGTCGCGGATCCGCGGCCGTAGGGCTCTATTGGCGGCGGATCCGCGACTCAATAGACACGTCAGCTTCTCAAATTTCCTCCAAGTAGCTCTTGTAACGGCCTGGCTTCCAGAAGACTCCTAAAATAGCACGTGGATTTATCCAGAAGGCTCTGCCTAACAACCTTACCCTAGAATATTCCTTATTCTAGAATCTTCCCTCCAACAAACTTCTTCTAGAAGCCTCCCTCTAACAACCTAGCTTTGGAGGGAAATTCAAATGAGGAGGCTATAAAATGAGATTTAGATCTAGGGTTTTGGTTAGTTAGTGGGTGGTTCATTTTGGTGGGAAAAGTTGAAAACATTTGAGAGGAAAAATTGTAGATCAAAAACAAATTCAAATCAAATTGAGTGACACAATTTGATCGAAATCAAGATCTATCGAGTGCCGATTCAAGCAAGACGCCATCAAGCCTTTTTGAGCGACGCCGATCTTCAACCGAGCAAGTGATCCAAGACGATCCGCGACTCACGGAGACGATGCGAAGCTAATTCGACGATCGAGTTCTCTCTTCAATTCTTGTAGTCTTGAGCGAATTGTAACGAAATTGTTGAATAATAAAAGGTGAAATTTCTTTATCTTGCTTATCTTTATATTTGAACATTATGATGAGATCTCAATTCTTGATTGTTTTCTTTGTTATGATGTATGAGTAAAAACTCCGCTCGTGGAGGAATCGAGAGAATCGATAGATGATGATGATTAAATTCTTAAACTATTCTTAAGTCTTATGAGTTTTGTAAACTTTAGGAAATTGAATCAACGACAATCTAGTTTTGAGCGAGATGCTTTATTGAATGTTTTCGCTCTTAATTAGAGATCAACGATCGATGATTGAATTTCCTAGAGGTTAGAGTTTGACTGATAATCAACGAAAGGACAATGGATGATGATGGAGAAACCCTAATTTCTTCAAGAGATCCCTAATCCTCGTTGATCATCATCGATCTAGCAACAAATCATCAATGGATAGGAATACATAATCACAAGTGATGGATAGGAATACATAATCACAAGTCTTCATCCTCACTATAGATTCGATCGATTCCTACGAGCTTCATTACAAATCTTGATAGTTCATTAAATTTGGATATCTTCTAGAACTTTATTGATTCTTGATCTTTAGATCTAGTCCTTTACTTTTCTTGAAACTAAATTTCAAAATTCTTGAATCAATTTTCTTGCAATTTTTCTTTTATTTTTTCATTTTGACTCATCTAAAACAATAGCAAGCAAAACATACATCTTAGTGGAAGATCCGTATTCATTAACGTTCTACAATTGACACCGTTATTGATTGCGGTTTACAAATTTCTTTGGTTGTGATCTTTACACTTTTCTTATACACGACACACAAAGATTCATTCAATCAATGATCATCACCTACTGCCGGAGTATTGACGAGTCTTTGAAGTCATACACAGAGGTTTCTTGGTTCATGCGAATTGAAGTAGGAGCACATATATGATATGTGCGGGACCGAGTTTAATACGAGTATGCGATACCATATTCTATTATCGTGATATGTGATATCGATCGGTTAGATGTGATATAGCCGGGTTATCGGATTAAGTGTTGATTCGATAAGTTGATTCATATGATATTAGTCGGCTGTATATGATAAAGCCGGATTATTAAATCAAGAGTTGATTTAATAATTTAATGTATAATTATATATGTTATATATTAATTTACATTGACTAATATTAGCTCACTTAAACATTTCTTTTTCTCACTTGTGTACATATAGTATATATGCGATATATATTAATGTACAACTTTTGTGTCATGTTAGATGCCACATGCTACATGGGTGTATGAGACTTACACCATGCTTATAAATAATGTGAGGGTTTTATTTATTTAAAGTAAATCAAATTAGTTGGTAATAAGTCACATGGTTCAAGCTTGTAGAAGCTTGTGGAACCATTGACTAAATCCACTAAGTTTGTTTTACTTGTAGATATTTATTAACCTAACCTTTATTAATTAGCTATGGCTTAATCTCTACATGAGTTAATGTATGACACTAACTCACCTATGGTTGCTATTCTCACCTCATGAGTTCATTCTCTCATCTTCATTCTTCATCTTCTTCTTCATTGAGAAAGCTTGCTAGCTTTTCTCAAGGTGAGAAAATATTGTGAGAAAAACAAATCTAAAGTGAGCCCATTTCTTACTTCATCATCCTCTACTATCAGCCATTTAGTTTAGGGTGTTTGCTTCACTAATTTCACTATTAGTGAAGAGGTAGCATGAGCTTGAGTCTCCTCGACGTAGATCATCTTCGGCCTCGAAGACATTGAGCAAGCTCGTTCATTTCTTTAAGTGAACCCTTTCAAGAGTCCGGGAGTTCACTACATGCAGCGAAGGGACTACTACACGGAGCTATAGAAGTGAAGGAGCGGTCTACAAAGGTTGTATTCCACATTCACTTAGTTGTAAAGTTATTTACATTTTATTTCGTCGGATTTTCTAGTTAGATTCTAGGGTTAGGGTTAGCTAGTACGGCTAATTTTGAAATTGGCTTGAACGATGCCTCCCGAAACCTTGCTGCCGACCTAGGCAACCCTGCATGATGGCAGTCATACTAGTGGGGGCTGGGTAGTCTATAAGCACATCCTTATACAGGTCTATAGTCGTAGGATTATCGAGACGGGGTATCGATACTCCAGAGTAGACTAGTATGTACGCTTCTCATCCCAGCAGTGGAAATGGTCCGTCCCACAGCCATTAGTAAATTGTACTGGAGATAGTATACAGGTGCTCATTGTGTTATGAGTTACACCGGACAAGACTCGTGGGGAACTACTGGTTGGTATTATACCTATTGTCAGGTAGCCGTTCCTAGGTGACATGAGTACAGGTTAGTCCATTGACTTGACATCACTATTCGTCTCGAGTGTGTTCCCACTGTACTTAGATCACTACCCTACCACGACTCAAATGAGTCGTGCAAACAGGTAGTGGTTGGGTGCAGTCCCGAAGCACTGGGAGGCAGTAGTGGTTAGATAGGATACGTCTCTCCCGATATTGGGGGTTGATATCGCGCTGTATTCGGAAAGCCATTACACAAAGTCCATGGCCAGGGCAAGCGAGATTTACTGGTAGGTACTCCAGTAGTTTCTCAGGGTGTTTTGGGCTCAACCTTGACACGAATTATTCCGCTATTAGGGGTCTGACAGTTACCACCCCTAGGCCAGATATGCGATACTCTTAGACGAACAGATTAGACTGTACGGAGATTATCACGGATAGGCTCAGTAGGAGTTCAGATGAGTTTGCTCATCGACCTTCTTATCGACAGATACCTGGGTAGCCGTTACATGCAGGTAGTACCACTGATGGTCTTGTGGTTAAACCTACTTCCAGCGTACTGTCGAGTCTTTAAAGTCCCACACAAAGGGTTTCCGTGCTTCAGGCAAAAGATGTAGAGCCCGTATGGTTTTACGGTAGGGTTTCGATCAGATACGTGTACTTGTGCACGGATGATGTTCGGGCGGATAATTCTAGTGGGCTTTGGTTTAAGACGGATACTAGTATTATATTATTGGATTGTTATTATCTAATTGTATTCGTATTTTCCAGAATACGAATACGGGTATGTATATACGGTAAGGGCATTCTTGTAATTTTGCAAGAGATGCTTCTAGAAGTAGACACCTCATTATTTGGATTATCTATTTTGGGAAATAGATTAATGAGGTGGAAATTTGGAGACATACTTGGCATGGATGAAGCATGGATCTTATTATTTTTTTTATTTGTTTGGACTCACTATTCAAGCATGGTTGCTATTTTCTATGTGAAAATAATTCATGCTTGAATGAGTGAAGAGAGAGAGAGCCATTCTTCACTTTCCAACCCTAGCTCATTTGTTCATTCTCTTTCTCTTTCCAATTTCTCCTCTTTCTTCCTTAAGACCCTAACCCTCACGTGAGTTGTGAACCCTAGGGTCTTATTAGATAAAACACTCTATTAGATACTCTACATCATCTAGGCTACTTAGTTTAGCGAACTAGGTATCCTAGTTACCTCAGTTTAGAGGTTGGAGCTTGAAGCACATACTCTCGGGTGGATCGTCTTTGACACGAGGATGCCGGTGTTGCAAGCTCGATCCGATCTTCAAGGAGCCAATGAGAGGAGGAGAAGACCCGAAGAACTTGATTCTAGGAGGTATAACTCTCTTCATAGTAGTTTAACCTCCAAGTAGTTTAGTTAGTTAAGATTTTCGTAAAGAACCTAGAGTCAAGCACTAGTAAAATAGGAGGTTGCCCCTACGGATGGAATTATCCGTTGGGGCAGATTTAACTTGGCCCTACGGATTAATCCGTAGGGCTAAATGGTTGCCCCTACGGGCACTGACGTTCAAGAATAAAAAAATTAATTCTTAATTTGGTGTTTGCCCCTACGGTGGCGCAAACAAAGGACCTACGGATATATCCGTAGGGGCAAGTAAATATCGTTTTAAAACAAAGCCAGATCGAAAAGCCTACGCTCATTTTCTCTCTCTCCCTCAAACGCGCGCGAAAAATCCTAAATCGCCACCCTCGCGTCGCCACCGTCGTTGGGCAGAGTCGCCACCGTCGTCGCCACCGCCGATTTCGTCGCCACCGTCGTCGCCACCGTCGTCGCCACCGCCGGTTTCTTCGCCAATTCGCCACCGTCGTCGCTCCAGCCCACCAGCGCACCCGTTCAGGTATAAATCTCGAGGTAAATTAAAGCATTTTTGGATTATTCATGGCTGGGTCTGGGTTGCGCGCGCGAGAGTTGGGTTTGGGCAGGGGCGCGATGGCGGTCGGGGTCAGGGTCGGGGTCGGGGTAGGGTTAGGGTTGGGGTTCGGCTGCTGCTGGGGTGGGGCTGGGGTTAGGGTTACGGTGGGGCTGGGGTTAGGGTTACTGTGGGGCTGGGGTTAGGGTTACGGTGGGGCTGGGGTTAGGGTTACTGTGGGGCTGGGGTAGGGTTATGGTGGGCTGGGGTTAGGGTTACTGTGGGGCTGGGGTAGGGTTACTTTGGAAAACATCATATAGTTTTTTGGTTTCAAAAATATTAAAACAATTTCAGGAATAGAGCCAACCGGAATATAATGATCAAAACATTTTGAACCATAAATAAAGTCGGAAATATTAAAGAAAAGGCAATAATTAACCTTCTAAATTTTTTGCTAAGACAGTGAAACAAAGATTTTAGCAACCCAAGATAGAAAATAACCATATGGGAAATTAAGGAATGAATTACAGTAAATTAAAAATAAAGGAAAGATAAGGGAGAGCAGATCGCAATGTGAATATGTAGGTGGATGGATAAAATTTCAATGTGAACATCGCAAGTAATCAAGTAAACATAATAAGAATAAATCGTTTAATTAATCTTTTGAAAGATGAGATCGATATAAGGAAATGATATATATATATATATATATCGTACTTAATGCAAGAAATGATATAGGTAAAACAGATGTTATGGAATAACGGCCAAGAGAATTGAATATTAGGGTGTTCTTTTTAAATATCATCACATTTAGTTGCAAGCGTCAAAACCTAAATGAGAATGTAACTAAGGAGATTCAAAACCAAAAATAGATAAATTAGTTTATAGAAATAAAATGAAATTTGATTTCTCTATAAGGATATATAAGATATACTTTAGTAAACGAATAAGGGAAATTACTTAGTTTATTCCTCCATAGATAATTGCAACCATTTATATCTCTATATCTTCATTCTATTTATTTTTAGAAATATATTCATATGAAAGTTAAAGGATAGATTAGACCGATATCAAGATGATAATCAAATATATAACTAGTGTTTATGAAAAAGTCAAGAATAAATGGAATAAATTTAAAACATTTGAAGTCATATAATCAAAGGAATATTCTTAATATGTGAACTCTAATCACAAGTTGCATGGGAAGAAAAATATATTCCTATGCTTTATGATTTCAGCGGATAGCTCAAGTTTAGTTTCAACTTTATATTCTTATTTTTCTCTCTTTTTTCTTTAGTGCTTCTTCCTCCATTTCTTTGAAGAGTCTCTCACAGCGAAATACACTCCATTTTTTCTTAATGGGATAGAATCCTACCCCCGACAGCCGGAACACATACATACAAACGCATAATTAGAGAGCGACTCGAGATGTTCGGGTTAAAACCAATATATGATACTCGATGATGATATGAAACCTTCATATTCCCATCGATACCCGTATATGAAACTAAAGCGCCACTTAGTCCCCGTCTATCGGTTAACATACGTGCGATGCTCGTCGTAACCTAGAACTATACGAAGGTTGTTAAATATCGGACAGTATAGCTCGATACTAACAACCGTCGTATAGTCTGCGCGACGAGAAAATTCAATCGTATGGTAACCCATAGATTTGTCCCGTGTGGACAAGTTAAGAATGTATAAAGCAAATGCCTTCATTCACTTGTGTTTTCATCCGTTTCGAGATATTTCGTCGGTACCTTTCCGCTGGTTCTCCGTGTACAAAGATAGATTAGATGTTCATTTCAACGTTGTTTCACAGCTTTGAAATGATTATCTATTCTATTACAGTGTACTCGGAGAACAGCGGGGAGGTGCTGCCGAAATTTACTCGAAACGGTTGAAAGCACAAGTGATGGGCGTTCGCTCTATACATTCTTAATGGGATAGAAGCCTACCCCCGACAGCCGGAACACATACATACAAACGCATAATCAGAGAGCGACTCGAGATGTTCGGGTTAAAACCAATATATGATAATATGAAACCTTCATATTCCCATCGATACCCATATATGAAACTAATTAAAAGCGCCACTTAGTCCCCGTCTATCGGTCAACATAACGTGCGATAATTTATTCTTTTCAACGACAAACGCACACACAAAGCATATACATGGATTTTCTCCTTTGTCAGTAACTATCCCGTTCTTATATTTCTCAATATAGTCAGCATAACCTACAATTTATATGTTATTCAGTCTAACATGGCCCATGAGTACGTCAGAGTTAAGGACTGGATGTATGTGGATTGGAAACAACGTATGCAACCTAAGTTTGTCGCAGGGGTTGCTGCTTTCCTTGAATTTGCACGAGCACATAATAAGATCATAATAGAGAAGATTCTATGTCCGTGCGATAGATGTGGCAATAAGTACTGGCAGAAGGTAGAATTGGCAGAGCTTCATATTGTAAAACATGGGTTTACTAGACTTTATTCAATTTGGAAATATCACGGGGAAGGAGAAGAATGCAGTACTGCGGTAGAAGAAGGAGAACACGATAATGCGGCAGGAGAAGAAGAAGAATTCGGTAATACGGCAGGATACGGAAATTTATTTCCATCAGAAGAAATGGAGGATATGGTAGAGGCTGCCCTAGGTGAATCTATTCGTACCGAAGATGACATTCCTTCCGGTCAAGGACCGCGTGCGGATAAATATGAAAATTTCATGAATGATGCTAGGAAACCAATTTATGAGAATGCGAAGTATTCCACCCTCTCATGGTTCGTCCAACTTTTCCAAATTAAGTGCCTAAATGGATGGAGCAACAAGTCATTCACAATGCTTCTTTCGTTCTTGAAAGATTCTATGCCTCCGGGAAATAATGTGCCCAAAAGCTGGTACGAAGCCCAGAAAATGATGTCTGATTTGGGTCTAAAGTGCGAGAAGATTCAAGCATGTCCTAAAAATTACGTGTTGTACCGGAAAGAGAATTCAGATTTGAAAGAGTGTCCAACATGCGGAGAGGCCAGGTATAAGCCGAAAGATTCTGATAAGAAGCCTGATATACCTGTGAAGATAGCACGATATTTTCCCATAACACAAAGGCTACATAGGCTATTCAGGTGCAAGAAAACAGCCGAGGCAATGATTTGGCATCATCGTGCTCCTCCAAGCGAAAATGGAAAAATGAGCCATCCAAGAGATTCACCGGCATGGAAGGATTTCGATAGGAGGCACGCAATATTCAGTAGCGATCCCCGCAATGTCCGGCTCGGACTGGCTGCCGATGGCTTCTGCCCATTCAACTATATGGCTGGAAGTCACAGTACATGGCCCGTTGTAATGATAATTTATAATCTGTCGCCTTGGTTGGCTATGGACCAATCATACTTTATGATGCCTCTTCTTATCGACGGACCAAACTCACCGGGGAACAATATCGACGTCTATTTCCGACCTCTGATTGAGGAGCTGAAAACTTTGTTTATTGATGGTGTAGAGACATATGATTCAAACACAAATACAACCTTCATACTGCGTGCGGCTTTAATGTGGACAATTAATGACTTTCCTGCATATGGAATGCTTTCAGGTTGGTCCGTACATGGTCACAAAGCATGTCCTCATTGCCATGAACACACAACATCAAAATTTTTGAATTTTAGCAGGAAGGTTTGTTATTGCGGCCATCGACGTTTTCTGCCTCCAGACCACCCCTACAGGTTAGACACGGTTCACTTTGATGGTCATCAGGAGCTTCTTGGGCCTCCATCCCCATTGTCCGGAGAGGACGTGACTGCTAAATGGGATGGTTACAATAACGTGACCTTTGGGATGGATCCGACGAGACAGGTCAAACCACAATATTGGAACAAGTTAAGCATTTTCTTCGAGCTTCCGTACTGGTCTACAAATTCAGTGCGTCATTGTCTGGACGTCATGCATATAGAGAAGGGAGTATCATAGCACATACTTAACTTGCTTCTGTGCAAAGACGGGAAATCGAAAGACAACATGAATGCCCGGATGGATCTACAAGAGTGGGGAATAAGAAGTGAACTGCACCCTAAATCGGTAGCGGGTAAACCGGGCAAGTTTGTACTTCCCAATGCCGCTTATCATATGTCACAACCGGAGAAGAAAAGATTCCTGCAGGTGTTGCATGATTTGAAAGTCCCCACAGGTTTCTCAGGATCATTCAGCAAGAAAATAAAAATTGTGAAGGGCAAGATCGATGGGCTGAAAAGTCATGACCACCATGTTATCGTGGAGCACCTTCTTCCATTAGCCCTCAGGACTTCTCTCCCCGACTCGGTTGGTCTAGTAATCAACGACCTATGTTGTTTTTTCAGGGAGTTGTATGCTAAAACGCTGGAGGTTGCGACGCTGGATAAACTAGAAAATTCTATTGCGTTGATACTTTGCAAGTTTGAGCGTATTTTCCCACCGTCATTCTTCGATATCATAATACACTTGACGGTTCATCTTGCAACTGAGGCGAAGTTAGCCGGACCGGTACAATATCGATGGATGTATCCCGTCGAGAGGTACGTGTAATTTTTCGTTTCGCGCAATTTATAAATTTATTTTTGTCATGTATGCCCGTGTTTATTTATTCAACATATTCTCATTAGGTACCTTTACACTCTTAAGAAGTATATACGCAATAAAAATCGACCAGAGGGTTCTATCATGCAAGGTTATCTTCTTGATGAAGCAACCACATTTTGTTCCCGCTATCTGGACGAGAACATTGAGACAAGGCTTAACCGACCACGAAGAATTCAAGACGGGCCATATGGTAAAGCCGAGTATAAGAGGGTAGACACTATATTTATCAACAAGATATACCGGTTTATCTTGCTTAATTGCGTATGTCTTGAACAAATTAGAGAGTAAGTTCTTTTGGATTAATTGTTATATCTGTGTTTATGTGTGTATGAAATGACATAATATTAATGTCACAATTATTTGTCGAAAACAGAACTCATTTGAACGAGGTACGTGAGGGGCATCCTGATTGGAACGAAGAGCGTTTGGAAAAATACCATCAGGATAATTTTTGTGATTGGGTCACAGAGCATGTAAGTTATTCGAATTACATTTTATTGCTATCAGTTTTAATCTAAACTTGTATCGTTATGTATTTATCGTAAAATTTGTTTTGTTAGATCCACGATCCGAACTTGTCTGCATCATTTGAGAGTGATTCAAGATGTTTAGCTCAATTTCCTAGTATGGAGGTTGCACATTATAAAGGATTTGGTGTCCTTGGATACAAATTCGAAGTTAAGGACATAGAAACATCTAGAATCACTCAGAATAGTGGTATTGCGACGGTAGGATCGGACGGTGTGATTTACTATGGGTACTTAAATTGTATACTCGGCATCCACTATCCCGGACGATCAGAACCCTTTTATATATTCCACTGTACTTGGTACGATCCGCGAACCGATACAGACAGGTGGAGAAGCAGTCTTGGGACTTGGAAAGATGAATATGGATTGACCAGTGTGAACACACTTCGATTTTACGGTCAAGACGATCCGTTTATCTTTCCGAACCAAGCGTTCCAAGTATACTACTCACAGTGTTTGAAGCATCCGGGGTGGAGTGTTGTATGCCGATGGAAACCTAGAGATGTCTACGATGTCCCAGAATACGAGGACAGCGATGAGGACGAAGAAGAGAGAAGGCTTAAAGTGCTCCGACCGTCTGTTTCGAAGGACGGGTTGTCTTCGACCGATCATGAAGTTACGTGGGTTAGAAATGACATCGACGATGAAATCCAAGTAGATATGTATGATGCGCCCACGAAACGAAAAAGGTTACCAGTAATGTTATATTATTACTTCACATTTTACGCTCTAGTTCATATATAGTCAATACTTTTAATGATTGTCTAATGCGTCCACGAACCGTTTATCTAGATTTGATGACGATGTCGGGAGCAGCGAGGGGCGGCAGGAGCTCCAGCCGCGGCAGAGGCAGAGGCAGAGGCAGAGTGGTTCTGCCGCCCGGAGAGCTCCGTAGGGAGCTTCAGAGGGCCGGTCTTGCACCCAGATCGGAGACCCCTTCGGATGCCTCCTTCCGTGTGGATTTTGCCACACCTCCAGGTATACTGCACGCATATCCATTTTCAATTTAATATTACAGATATTCATGCCTGTTTATGTCAAAATTACTTATATTGTCAATGTTTGATTGTCTAGTTGTTGGTGATGCGTCCACATCTGGGACAGAGGCCACCCCCGCTCCTCCAGGTATGTTTATATATCATATAGTGTATGTATATTGATTTAGAATGCTATATCATAAATATACACATTCCTTTTGCTCTTACTTAGCAATTTTTATTATTGTCTAGCTGTAGGTGGTGACACCACCGCACCTGCGGGTATGTTTATATGTCCTATAGTGCATGCATATTGATTTAGAACGTTATATTATTGATCTACACATTCTTTTTGCAATTACTTATCAAATCTATTTTTAATTGTCTAGTTGTTGGTCCTGCGTCCACATCTGGGACAGAGGCCACCCCCGCTCCTCCAGGTATGTTTATATATCATATAGTGTATGTATATTGATTTAGAATGCTATATCATAAATATACACATTCCTTTTGCTCTTACTTAGCAATTTTTATTATTGTCTAGCTGTAGGTGGTGACACCACCGCACCTGCGGGTATGTTTATATGTCCTATAGTTCATGCATATTGATTTAGAACGTTATATTATTGATCTACACATTCTTTTTGCAATTACTTATAAAATCTATTTTTAATTGTCTAATTATAGGTGGTGCGTCCACACCTTCCACAGGGGCCACTCCTGCCGCTTCCGTACCCTCCGCATCGTCTGCAGGTTAGTATGAATAAATTTAAAATATTTATTTATTTTACATATGCTCTATAGAATAAATATGAACTTCATGGAGATTTAGCGTCGATGTTCATTTTATAGTTGGAGGGGATGCGTCCGGGTCCGGGACCCCGGTTGTTCCTCACCGGAGGAACTATCGTCCTGCTCGTGCTGCTGCTCGGGCCCAGGCTCGTGCGTTATTCACCGGAGGTATATATCACACTTGAATTTTTGTTTAACCTTGATTTCTTAATACAACTTTGTCTTATTATTGATTGGCTTGATATTTCGTGCAGACGCAGGGCCTCTCCATCCCAGAGGGGGACTCGAGGCCCGAATCAGTCCCATAGGCTGAGGCCTAATAGAGCTAGGGGGGAGGCAGCATTCCCCCTATTTTTTACCCTTGACTATCGCTATACCGGTCCTCATGCCGAGAGGTTCGGCCGGTATTTGGGGGACGAGAGCCGGATCGTGAAGAACTATCCACTTCACGTTGAGTGGGGCGAGCAGCACCAGCGCTCATTCGCCCTCTTCTTTGAACAGGCTCGGGTATGTATTAATATATATTTTTATTTGATCTATCCAATATATTTATTATTAACACTTGCAATCTGATAACAATGTTTTTTTTGTATTTTCAGTTGGATTACGATTTTCAGCCTGTAGCCGACCCTGATCACTCGGGGAGGGTGCTCGACCTTCATGCTCTGTACAATGGCCTGATGAAGAACATGCAGGCCAAGGTCCGATACAACAGGAATGAGCTGAAGGCCGACTGCTACTCCCTGTGGATAGCGACCCCCGAGGCAGAGAGAGCGGCCCTCCTATCTACTCCGGCGTTTGCGAGAGTCGACGTAGAGACATGGCCTCTATTGTGCGCTTATTTCGACTCCGAACGCAAACAAGTATGTATTTTAAATTTAATTCATTATTTATGATATAATTTATTTCTTTGTGTTTCTTAATTAGAAAACTAAATGTTAATGCGTTGTGCAGAAACAGGCCGCTCAGAATACGGAGAACAGGAAGTCGGCGAAGAGGGGTCGCCCCACTTACACAGGTGGCTCGAGGAACATTACTCGAGCCATGGAGTTATCGGTAAATTAAGAGTTATTCTCTAATATTCTGCAATATTAAGAGTTATTCTCTAATATTTCTAATATTAAGAGTTACTTTCTAATATTGCAGACATCTCGGACCGTGGCGTCAGGTGGTACACCGAGCGTGCTGTCCGCATATCTTGCCGTCCACGGCACCTCGACAGATCCCGCCACGGGTGAGCTTCGATGTCCCGACGTCGCTACCCAGGAGTACTGCGTAAGTGTTAATATTTTTTCTACCCAAATTTGAAATTTTAGTTTTGGAAGGTTCAAGTTTAAATTTTATACTTATACTTTACTGCTTAATGTGGGTGTAGGAGCGGGTGGTTGAGCAGGCCCAGGCCTCGGGGATCGATTTTACCGGACAGAACGATCCGAGGCTGCTGACCCCAGTTCTGGACGCCGCACACGGAGGGCACCACGGAGGTTGGGAGAGAGGCCGGGGATTGGGCCCTAGCAGGGCCCATATGAGGTTGGACTCCACCCCGGCGGTTACTTCCTCCGTCTCCAGTGGCCGGCATGTCCATCAGGAACTGGATAGCTTGAGGGCCACCGTTCAGGAGTTGAAGGAGATGCTGGTATGTATACTACTTTATAGTAAAATATCATTTCATATTATATACGTATCAACATATCCATAATTAGTACGTAGCTTGAGCTTATTTGGTTTTAGACTTAAGTCTGATTAATCATACATACATATGTAATTAAAATAAACAACGCTTTTCCAAACTAGATATCCAAACAGGGTTTCGAAATAACTTAATAATGAAACGAATTCGAATAATACACAGTTCTTACACGCTTCTTACACACGTTATGTCCAGACGCGACAGGGTAGATTGGCCGAGCCTCCACATGCATCTCCTTCGGCTGCGGCTCCGCAAGCCACTACATCGGCTGCGGTTCCGCAGACAGCTCCTGTAGCACCACCGCCCACTCAGACTCCCGCAGCCGCGGCTCCGCAAGCGACTACCTCGACGGCGGCTGCGCAGACCACATCGCCAGCTCCACATGCCGATCAGACTACCTTATATGCAGCATTGCAGAGTGTATTAACCGATGAGCAGGCGCGCGTTATTCTAACGTTATTCGGAGGAAGAGCTGGACCGAACTAGGGTAGCTTTTTGGTTCTTATTTTTTGAAACATGTATTTATATCACATTGTACTACATTTTGAAACGATATTGATATTGGTTTGTATTTATATCATATTCAGTTTTTGGGTTTCTTTTGTATATTATATATATGCGTGAGATGTGATTATGAATACTGCAATATACGATTTGATTGATGTATATAGTATTGTGCACAGGGCGGGAAAAAATCTAGCAGCCCATTTTTTAAAAAAAAATACAGACAATATGTACCTACGGCTTAAGCCGCAGGTACATACGTTGCCCCTACGGGTATATCCGTAGGGGCCAACTATCAAGAAACCTGATATTTTCCCACCTGATATCAGTGCAGGGTGTTGGGGTTGTCCCTACGGATTTGTCCGTAGGGGCCAGTGTTTATCCCCTACGAATTTATCCGTAGGGGAAAATATCAGGTTTCCTGATAATTTCCCACCTGATATCAGTCCAGGGTGTTGGGAATAGCCCCTACGGACTTATCCGTAGGCACTACTTTATATCCCCTACGGATATACCCGTAGGGATATAAAAGGGACCTGCGGGTATATCCGTAGGTATATACAATATATTCAAAAAAAAAAATTACATATATGATTTTATTACCCCTATGGGGTACTCCGTAGGGGCTATAACACCTACTGATAGTAGGGGCTTAAATTTGTCCGTAGGGGCACGTTCAGGGCCTCAACTTGCACCTGCGGCCTTTGCACCTACGGGGTCTTTTTTCGCCCCTACGTATATATCCGTAGGGGAAGTGGGTTGCCCCTACCAATAAATCCGTAGGGGCAACCCTTATTTGTAGTAGTGAAGTTGGTATTGCGAAGCTTGTAAAAATCTTTTTTTTTGCATATTCCGCCTCCTCACGAACCCGCGGGGTGCGCGACATTGACTTATAGTGGTATCAGAGCCTACTAAACCTTAAATAGCTAGTTAGTAAGTAGTTAGAACATCGATCGTCGGAAAAATCCCGAAATCACAATTTCAAAAACATGCTTTCTGTCGTTTTTAAAAACTGATCAAAAAATTATTTCAGTGGCCTTACAAATACAAGCAGGATTTTTTAAGAACACCGAAGAAAAACGAACTTGTAATTCACCAAGACCACCGCGGAACCGCGGAAAAACAGTTCGTTTTACCGCCGTTCCGCGGCCGAGTCAAGGCTTTTTCTTCTGTGGGTCTTTATTGTGGAGTTGTGATTTCTAGCATATTTGGTTTCTACCCAGTATTGTTTGTGTACTGGTTTGTACATGGGGTAGACACGGAAAATATATTCGATCGAAATTCTAAAGTTCTTGGCTAAGTGTTTTTCTGTGTTTGTTTATTTGTGTTCGTAAACCTCCGCTAATTGCTATACGTCGATTAGTTGGGGATTGCACATATCAGTATTGTGATGGTTTGTGTATATGGAGTATTGGATCGTCTAGCCGGGGGGATGTGAGAAGTGTGTTTTTTTTTCTTTCATTCACGTAAATTTGTAAATATGATGTAATATTATTTTATGGGGCACATCCGGGTTGAGGTTATAGCTACCATTTTATTATTTCATTTACTGTTTACTGCTCCTAGGATAGACCCAAGGTGGGATGCACAAACTACCTGGTTCTTGAAGTGCCGAGTGGCTTAGTCATTTTATTGAGGGAGGTTGCTTCCTTTCGGGAATTTGGTGGGTAATTTGCCGCACCCTTAGGGGTCTAGGATGGGGTTTAGCAATTCATCACGACCGTGGAATTCGTCTTTCGTTATGGTCTTAAACGAAACGCGGAATTCCTAGTATATCCAATATATTCATCTGTGATCTGGAATGCCTATTATTTCGTGACATGAATGGATATATATATATATATATAATAAACGTTGCTTATGTTTTGCACCCGCGCTAGTCCAGCCCCCGCTTTGCCGTTAGTTAAGTAACTTAACGGTGCATGACGGGGCCCCGTGGCGAATGCAAATGGCATAAGCCCACGTTGTATTTTCGTTTCATTTCTGTAATGATAGGGTAAATGATGGGACATCATTAATTGATTAATGCAAAGAGGACAAACCAAAACTAAATCGTTGGAACAATTTAAAACCACTCAATTTTCTTCTAAAAGCAACTTTTAAATAAGGAGCCTAAACAACTCCTTTTAAAAGCTATCATGGTCCTTCGACTAAATCAAGTTCATTACGTTCACGGCTTCGCTAAAACCATTCATAGCCCTCCGTCATTTCAGATGGGTATTCAGTAGTATTCAAGCTATGTATTTTGACATTCGCCAAGGCATAGTGCTTGGTAGCTGCTGGGTATTCATCTGTAGCATAGATAGATGCGTTGGTTTGGGACAGTCGTACTGCTATTTTGGCCTTCGTCAAGGGTATGTACGGGTGGGTTCAAATTAACCAGGACAATGATGGGTAGAATTTGATTTGCGACTTATGATATGTTGGCCTTCTTCAAGGTCATAAGAGCATGGGGCAAAAATCCACATTGGGAGTTTCTAAGGAAATTTAAACCTGCTAGTGTTGCATACCATTTGGAGTGTGCTGACTTTGGTAGGATTCCTTCAAGGTCGTCACACGATGATATTTAGATCCCGATCCTACTGTGAGTATTTGCTACTTCTCGGGAGAATTTTTCACTAAAATCAATCAATGCTATAAACCAAGTAGGTGCCTAGAACGGTGTTAGCGGGGCTACGCCTCTAGAGAAAAGAGGTTATGTAATTAAGGAATTTCGCGAAAGCGTTAGAAAAACTCCCTCGAAGTACCAACACCAATCTGGCCGAAAGGTTAAGCAAGAATTGAATGGTTATATTAATCCTGACTAATTCTTCTTTTATGGTTTGAGGAAGGATTCGAGAAACAGTAGAAGCCATCCTGTTTAGATAAACTAATAACCAATCTAAACTTGCAAGTGCATCATGCTGAGTGTTTCTTCTCTATCTCCTAATTGCAGCGACCATAATCACCGGGCTTAAGTTATTTCTAGACAAAAACTAGTTGACGGGGCCAAACTATAAAGATTGGCTAAGGAATGTCCAGATGGCCATTACCTATGACAAGCTGGGTTTCCTCCTTAATACCCAAGCCCCCGCCGTCGCAGGTTGAGATTCCATGTCGCGGATGTTGAAATCCGTAAGACATAGGAAATAGACAGTGCGAGAGCCAAGTGTCTCGTGTTGACCTCAATGGATAATGAACACCAAAGGCGGCATGAGAATATGGACTTGACTTCCATCTTCCTCCATATCAAAGATTTATAGGAGAGCAATCTCGTATCATAAGATATGAGACGTCAAAGAAATTATTTCAGGCGAGGTTAGCTGTCGGGTCAGCTGTAGGAGACCATGTCCTTAAGATGATCAGCTTGATTGAAGAGCTCACGGACCTTGGGACCACGTTGGAGAACGAGTTATATACTGACTTGATTCTACAGTCCTCCCTTCTACCTACGCTCAGTTTATCTTGAACTTCAACATTCAAGGAAAGGATGTTTCACTTCAAGAACTCCTTAACATGTTGAGGAGCGCTGAGGGCACCCTGCAGAAATCCAGGGAGACACCCGCTTTGCTTATTGGAGGATCTTTCTCTTCTAGATCCAAGGCGAAAGCCAAGGGGAAGAAGAAGAAGGCCTTCACCAAGCAGAAAAGCAGTGTCAGTAAGGTAGAGGGAAAGGGCAGGGCAAAAGTTTTGGGGCCGACAGTAGAGAAGGAGGAATGTTTCTATTGTCACAGAAAAAGCCATTGGAAGAAGGACTGCAGGGCTTGGAAATCCAGTAACCAAAATTTGAAGCACGTTGTGGTTTCGTCTTCAGGTGTGTTTATGATTGGAAACTATCTATCAATTAACTCTACTTCCTGGGTACTAGATACCAGATCAGGATCTCATAACTATAATTCATTGCAGGCGCGGAGAAACCGTAGAGTTATCAGGGAAGGTGATATGACTTTTAGGGTTGCTAACGGAATGAGCGTGGATACTGTATCCGTAGGGGATTATCTTTTAGGATTGACAAGTGGGAATATTTTGATTTTGCGTAACTGTTTGTGTGTACCTAGTTTGACATGTAATATCATTTCCGTATCTTTACTATCTAAAGATGGTTATGATTTTACATTTGTAAGCGATTTCGTCCACATCCACCTTAATCATGGTTTGATTGGGTTAGCTACACTAGATGACGGTATATACGTATTAAATCAAGCTCAGGTTTTCAACGTCCATAACACAATTAAAAGAAAGTCTCCAGAATTAAGTCAATCTTACTTATGGCATTGTAGACTCGGACACATCAATGAAACACGGTTGACGAAGTTACATAAAGAGTGATATATGGATCCATTTGAATATCGTTCTTATACAACTTGTTAATCATGTCTCAGAGGAAAGATGACAAAGACTCTGTTCACTGGACACGTGGTAAGAGCGAGCGAGCTCTTGGGACTCATATACAACGATGTGTGTGGTCCAATGTCTACATATGCAAGAAGTGCTTATTCCTATTTCATTACTTTTACAGATGATTTCCCAAGGTTTGGACATTTATTCTTGATGAAACATAATTCGAAGGCCTTTGAGAAATTTCGTGAATATAAGAATGAAGTGGAAAAACAAATAGGAAAAAGTATCAAGACACCTAGATCTGATCAAGGTGGTGTTAGTGTATATGCCCTAGAGGCCATTACTGTATCATACTGGTTTGTATATTACTTAATGGAAGCTTGGGATATTCACCTTGTATATACAATGTTGCTCAAAATAGTAGTATGCTACTTGGTTTATTTCTACTTCAATGTGTACATGTGTTTATTTCATCATATCACTTATACGCATTAGTGGAGCCCTTAGGATCTTTGCTTGACTACCAGCGTTGTGATGGCAGTCACACTAGTGGGGGCTGGGTAATCTATAAGCACATCCTTATACAGATCCCTAGTCGCAGGACTATCGAGACAGGGCATCGATACTCCGGAGTAGACTGGCGCATGCGCTTCTCATCCCAGTGTGGGAGACGGTTTGTCCCACAGCCGTCAGTACGTCGTACTTGAGATAGTATGCGGGTGCTCGTTAGGTTACGAGTATACTGGACAGGACTCGTCGGGAACTGACAAGTTGGTATTATACCTATCGTCAGTTATCAGTTCCCAGGTGACATGAGTACAGCTTAGTCCGCTGACTTGACACTGGCACTTCGCCTCGAGTGTGTTCCCACTGCATTTTGATCACTACCCAACCACGGCTCAAAGGAGTCGTGCAAACAGGTAGTGGTTGGGTGCAGTCCCGAAGCACTTGGAGGCAGTGACGGTTAGACAGGATTCGTCTCTCCCGGTATTGGGGGTTGACATCGCGCTGTGTCTAGGAGAGCCATTACACGAGTAGTCCCTGGCCAGGGCAAGCGAGATATACTGGTAAGCTTCCAGTGTTATCGCAGGGTGTTTTGGGCTTCACTCCGACACGACTTGTACCGCTATTAGGGGAATGACGTTTACCGCCCCCTTGGCTCGACATGCGATGTATCAGACGAACAGACCGGACTGTACGGAGACTGTCACATTCAGACTCAGTAGGGTTTCAGATGGGGTTCACCTCGTCAGTCTTCTTATCGGCATCTACCTGGGGATCGTTACGCACAGCTAGTGCCGCTTGCTGTCTATGGTTAAACCCACTGCCAGCGTAGTGTCGGGTCTTTAGAGTCCCACACAGAGGGCTATTCGCCTCTGGGCAAAACAGAGTAGAGGTCGCATGGTTTTGCGATAGGGTTCGTTCTCATCCGCGCACATGTGCACGTTTGGAGTCCGGACAGATATTACTGGCAGGCTCTGGATTGAGCCAGATACTGGTATATGTTTTGGGGTTGATTTTATCTCATAGTATTCATGTTCCTCGGAACAAGAATGCGGGTGTGTATGCACAGTTGATTGAGGCGGAGGAAGAGGATTTTCATTAGGGTTTCGGAACGGGTGCGTATGCACAGTTGACAGTCGTCTTTTTCCAAACCCTAATGGCTTTATGAATTATCAATTAATAATATTAATTAAATGAAATTGTGTCATGGTTGGGTTTGTTGACTTGTTGACCAAGGTTGACTAGTTGACCATAGTTGAAAGTTTGACCATCATCATTACTTTGCAAAGATGCTCTTTGATTCTAGCAAAATTCATTTAATGAATGTAATGATAATGGTCATTCCAAACCTTCCATCAACTATTTCATTTTTATTATTATTGTTAATTTGATAATTCTTTTCTTTTTGTTATGGTTGCAAAAAGGAAAAAGCTCTCATTCTATCATAACACTTCTCTCTCCTCTCTTCTTCTTCCTCCTCCTCTAGTTCAAGGAGCTCCCTTCTCATGTGTTGAGAATCCATCTCCTTGAGATAAAAACACCCCAAAGCCACTCTCTACTCACTCTAGGGTTAGAGGTTTAGCAAGCCAAAGATCCTAGTTCACTCAAAGTTCTAGAAAGAGCCCGAAGGTTGAACCCTCAGGTGGATCCATCTTTGACGGAAGAAGGCGACGAAGAAAGCACCATCAAACCCCTACAAAGGTTTCAAGAAGAAGGAGTTCAAGTTTAGGTATAACCTCTTTTTCGAGTAGCTAACTCTCTTTAGCGTTCTTGCTAGTTTAGTTTAGAAAAGATCCCGACTTTGTTAGTCCATGTTGCCCCTTGCGCTAAAAATTTGATTTTTATATACCGTTTCCGCCTCCTCGTAAGTACCGGGGTAGGCAACGTGGACTTACAGGTGGTGAATACTTAAGTGCCGAAAGAGAATGGAATTCTCTCTCAGCTTACTCCTCCATACACACCTCAACACAACAGTGTATCAGAAAGGCGGAACCGAACCTTATTGGATATGGTACATTCCATGATGAGTAACGCTGAGTTATGCGATCCTTCTGGGGTTATGCACTAGAATCAACTGAATATATTTTGAAAAAGTTTCCTACTAAGACTGTGCCTACTACACCATATCAGATGTGGAGTGGGAACAAACCCTATCTTAAGTATCTGAAGATATGGGGATGTCTAGCTTTTGTAAAAAAGCAGTATGCGGACAAGCTCGAGACACGCTCAGTACTGTGTAAGTTTGTGGGATACCCAAAGAACTCCAAGGGGTATCTTTTTTATTAAATCAAGGAACAAAAGGTCTTTGTTTCTCGGCATGCCAAATTTTTGGAAAATCAATTTCTTGAAAAAGAAGTAAGTGGGAGTGCAATAGAACTGGAAAAAATTCCAGAACCACAAGCTATTACTGAAAGCATAGTCGAACCAGAAGTTTTGAAAGAACCGGACATCCCCGCACTACAACGCATGAGTAGTAGGCTGTCTCATCCACCCGAGAGATACTACGGTTTTCTCATAAACGGGGATAGAGAGGATTGCATCATCGACGATGATGAGCCAACTAGCTTCCAGCAAGCCATTCAGAGCAGAGACTCGGTAAAATGGCTGGATGTAATGCAGACCGAAATGGAGTCCATGTACACCAACAAAGTATGGACTTTGGACATTGCTCCAGAAGGGGTAAAACCCGTAGGCTGCAAATGGATCTTAAGAAAGAAGATTGGTGTAGATGGACAGGTTGAAACCTATAAGGCTAGATTTGTTGCAAAAGGTTTTCGTCAAAGACCTGGTTTGGAATATGATGAAACCTTTTCTCTAGTGGCTATGCTCAAATCCATTCGGATCCTTCTTGCTATTGCAGCTTTCCACGATTATAAAATTTGGCTGATGGACGTAAAGACCGCTTTTCTGAATGGAAATTTGGAAGAGTGTGTTTATATGGATCAGCCGGAGGGTTTCATAGAGAGTGGGAGTGGCGGAAGAGTGTGCATGTTTCTTAAGTATATTTATGGATTAAAGTAGGCATCATGGAGTTGGAATATCAGTTTTGATGAGACGGTCAAGGAATTCGACTTTATAAAAAATCCAGATGAACCATGTATTTATAGTAAGATTGTAGAGAGAACTGTGGTATTCCCCGTCTCGTACGTGGATGACATTCTCCTGATAGGAAATGACAATCCTATACTACAATCAATCAAAAGATTCTTGTCACAAAGGTTCTCCATAAAGGACCTGGGTGATGCCTCCTACATTCTGGTGATCCAGATCTATCATGACAGATCTAAACGGATGTAGGGACTTTCACAGTCAAGGTACATTGACACCATACTTAAAAAATTCAGTATGGAAGATTGAAAGCGCGGTAATCTGTCGGATTATCATGGAATCACCCTCTCCAAAGAGCTGTCTCCCAATACTGATTTGGAAAGGGATCGCATGAGTATTAAACCCTACGCTTCTGCGGCATGCTCTATAATATATGCGATGTAGTGTACCAGACCAGATGTAGCTTATACACTGTGCGTTGTAAGAAGGTATCAGTCAAATCCAGGGGAGAAGCACTGGACAGCAGTGAAGAACATTCTCAAGTACCTGTGAAGGACTAAGAAGATGTTCTTAGTTTACGGCAGAGAAGACCTCCAAGTCGAGGCCTTCGCCGACTCCAACTTCCAGATTGACAAGGATGACTTCAAGTCCATGTCGGGTTATGTCTTTATCCTCAATGGAAGGGCGGTCTGTTAGAAGTGTTGGGATCCAGCGCCCGCTCCGTGGAGGTCGTGGACGAGGCGGAAGTGAAAACAAAAACTTTTTGCGGGCACCGGATGCCCGAACCCAAGAATTCGATCTAAATACCCTAATAAACTAGAAAACTAAAACATGCAAGGTTGAGAAATACAACCTTTGTTGCGTGTACACCCAATTGTGGAAGACCCCTCCAAGCTCGTAGCCGCCGGGATCGTGCTTGAGAACCGACCATCCTTTGCCGAAGACGATCCACCCGAGGGAACGCGGAGGAGGCTCTAACCGACGATCTAAAGTCTCTAGGTTTGGATGGCCGGTGATGTAGGGATTGTTAGTTGAATGTATGCCCTAGAGGCCAGTATTGTACAGATGATGTATATTATATTGGATGCTTGGACATATATAGAGATGACTTTCTTGCTCGATATGATAGTATGCTATCTGGTTGCTCTTTATCTTAACATGTATAGTAGTCTCTTTATACTGTCTTATAGTTACATGTTGGTAAAGACCTTGGGATGTGTACTTGACAACCTGGACTATGATGCAGATCATACTAGTGGGGACATGGTAGTCTATAAGTACATCCTTCAAGGTCCCTAGTCGTAGGTGTATCGAGACGGGGCATCGATATACCAGTGTAGACTAGCGTATACGCTTCTCGACCCATGAGATGGGCGATGGATGATCCCATATCCATTGGTGTTTGACATCAGAGATGGTATATGGGTGCTCAGTGGAGACTGGGTACACTGGACGGACTCACCGAGAACTCCCAGATGGTATTATATCTCACGTCAGATGGTAGTTCTCAGGTGACACTTGTGCAGGTTAGTCTGAAACCCCGAGATCGTCATAGAGTCTTGTGTGGTTCCCACTGTGCTTTGATCTCCACCTTACCACGTCCATGAGGGCGTGCAAAACGGTGGTTTTTGGGTACAGTCCCGAGTCACATGGAGGCAATGAGCGATAGGAGGGGTTTCGTCTCTCCCGGTATTGGGGGTTGATGTTGCGCTGTGCTCGATTGGCCGTAACAGGGAAGTCCCTGGCCAGGGCTGATCAGAGATTTGCTGGTAAGTGTTACCAGTAGTTTCTCAACCCGTTATGAGCCTCACATCGGCATGACTTATCGGTTATTGGGGTCTGACGTTTACCACCCCTAGACTTAATATTCGACATATCAAACGAGGAGACCGGACTGTACGGGAAGTGTTGGCGGTTGGCTCGACGGGAGTTGTAGCAGGTTCGCTTGTTCTCTTCTGATCGCTCAATACCCGGGTGGCCGTTAAGTTTAGATGACCGCTTGCGGATTGGGGGTGCTTGATATGATCATCACCCACTGCCGGCGTATTGACGAGTCTCAGAGTCCCATAATGGAGTTTCCTAGTCCAGGCGAAACGTTGTGGTGTGCGTATGCGATATGCGCATGGACCCGATTAAAATACGCGTATAGGATACCGTATATTGATCGGGCGGCTTGCTTTTGGTTAGGGTCGTATGTGATATGGCCGGATTGATAAATCAAGTGTTGATTTATCATTTAACCATTAGATTCTCACTAGAAATCCTTTCTTGTTTTCTATGTATGTAAGGATGCATGTATGCATTCCTTATTGTTTCATGCACATATGGATGTGCATGCACACATGCATACATACATCATTCTATCATGGTTGATTATACAAGGAAATGGTGGCAATATAAGACTCACACCATGGGTTTTTATTTGGATTATTATTTGATTTTTGGTTAAAACAAAATGGATAAAGGAAAAGATAATTCATGACTAGTTTCTACATCCTTCTTGACCTAACCATTCTCACCCACCACTTCACCATGGATTACTTTTCCTTTTGTGTTTTTAACTCAAGTTCAATAATATCCTAACCATGGTTTGATATGAGAAGAGGAAAATATATATTGATATATTTTCTATTTTCTTTCATGAGTCATTCTTATCTTCTTCTCAAATTGCCATCATCTTCTTCATCCTCTCTCATTTTGCTCTCTAGTTTTTTATAGTGAGCAATATACTCATTAAGATTGGATTTGTAAGTGAGAATAAGAACCACAACATCATTCTTCACAAGTTTAGCCAACTTGTTTAGAGTGTTAGCTTCATTTCGTTCACTTGATCGGATAAAGTTGCAAGCTTGGACAAAGCGGACTCCGGGTGGATCATCGGTGACCTCGAGGAGTTCAAGCGGAGCTTTTTCAAACCCCAAGTAGCCGAGGAGTCTAGCGTAGGGAGCTACAAAGGTTGTACTCTCAAAACCCTAGCCTTTCTTTCACATGATGTGAAAAAATTTAGAAACCCTAATTTTTCTAGGAACGAGTCTATGTTCGTTAACTTAGCACCCTAAAGACTCCACCTTTGGTTCATGTGATGCTTTCAAACCCTTGATGAGGTGCTAGGCTAACCTTTCATTTGTATCAGAGTAGACCTAGAACATTAGGCGACACTTTAACGAAGTTAAAACTCCGATCGAACCGAAAATACGGATTTTTTAGTGCTCTCTGGACATTTTTTAAAAACTGTTGTTTTTCAGAATTAAAAATATGTAGAAAATTCAACAGGAAATTATAAGAATTACGGTATAAAAATTATTCAATGAACAGTTATTCTTGCCGCGGAAACGCGGCCTAAGCTTGCTTAGGCCGCGGTTCCGCGGCCGTACACATCATTCACTGAATAAATTTTGTATAGTAATATTGTCTTCTGCTTGTATATTTTTTAGGATATCTTTAATCTGAATTTAGTGCTGAAAATTCTGGAGATGGTTTTGGACTCGACAGTTCGATCGGAATTTTGATTTCGTGGCTTTTCCGGGTAAATCTAGAAAGTATTCAAGTCTTCGAACGACTATCATATGCTCACTTTTTACGGGGTTTAAATCCTTCGGAGGTTCGTGCAAGTTTTTTGGTGGTCCCTCTAGAAGAAAACAAACCTTAACTCGATTATGTGACCATCTTGAACTGCCCTTTGAACCTTAGGGTTTGGGGCAGTACGGCGTGCCACATGTGAGGCGTTGGCTTGACCCTTCTACGGCTGGACCGCTACTACTGTGTCATACTCCAAGTTTTTGAACTCCGCTCAAGTGTTGAGCTTTAGGGAATCTTGGGTATTTGATCGTTCGTTCGAAAACTTTAATACTGTCTAATTATCTGGAATGTGATGCAATGTGTGGAATTCATATTATAAGACATGAAATACGAGGTATGTGATATTTCGCATTTACGATGTCTAAGGAGAATGTGGATTCCAGATATTGCAGTTTTACACTTTCTTTTCTGTGACCGTAAGTGTAGTATGTATTTACCGATTGTCTTTGCTATACATCGACGACGATCAGTGTATGCATACTTACTTACGTTGATAATATGAGATATTATGTGTTGCTGAGATATGATGTGCAAGATTGTCGCGACTGAATAACCGGGGTTTTTTTTTTATGTGAGATGAGAGTTTTATATTTTCATTCATGTATATTCAAATATAATGTAATATTCTTTTATTTGGGGCACTTCCGGGTTGAGGTCGATGCCACCTGTGTTGTATATTATTTACTTTTCCTCATTAGGATGGACCCAAGGAGGGGAGCACGGGTGACCGGGTTCTGGGGTTCAGTGGGAAGCCATCTCTAGGAGTCGAGACCGGGTCTCCTAAACTCCAGAATTGGCAGGGTCGCTTGCCGCTCTCGTAGGGGTCCAGGGTGTGGGCTTGGCTATTCATCGCGACTGTGGAATCCATATTTTCTATTTTGGCTAAATACTAAATACGGACGTCCTAGTATATCCCACATTATATCTATGTTTCTGCTGCGATATCTGTGATGTGATCATTTGATATGTTGTGATGAATACAGTAAATAGTATATATGATATATTATATAGGCGTTACTTATGTTTTACACCCGCACTAGCCCTGCCCTGCTCTGTCGTTAGTTACCTAACCTAACGGTGCACGAGGGGACATCGAGGCGAATGCGGATGGCATAAGTGTATGTCGTATTTATCTGTGATGTTTAGGTGACTTAAATGATGTGACTTCATTAATGTGATTAATGAAAGAAAAGAAACATAAAAGATGTTGTAGGATCAAATTTTCAAATAAAAAGGATAGCTACAGATTTGCTTTGTATTGCGGTATATATGATATACCCTGCACCTTATTCAATGAGGAAAGGGCCGAGATCCCTTCACCGGGAGTGACCCCTTTAGCAATAACTGGCAGATGCTACACACTCATTTTGTTTTTGATTGCTTCTATAGTTTCTGCTTTGCACAGTGATATATATGATATATCCCGCACCTCAGTCGACGAGGAAAGGGCCGACAATCCCTTCACCGGGAGTGACCCTTTTAGCAAAACTAGAAAAGCCTCAAAATCACTCCATTTCAAAACTTCACTTGATTCTACAACGATATCAAGTTCATTACGCTCATGTTTTTTCTTAAAAATACCTGCGTAGCCCTCCGTCATTTCAGATAAGCACTACTTAGTATTCATGCTGCGGTAGTTTGGCCTCCGTCAAGGCGTAGTGTATGGTAGCTAACTAGTACTTATCTGCTAGCATGTGATGCGATTGGATTAGGGTATTCGTACGGCGTAGTTTGGCCTCCGTCAAGGGTCGTACGGGTGGGTATAATTCAATCAAGAAATGACGGGTTGAACTTGACTAGCGCCCTGTGGGTAGTTTGGCCTCCGTCAAGGTCATGGGATGCTAGGGGCAAAAGCATTATCGGGAATTTCAAGTGTTGGAATTTGCAATGAGATTGCATACCTTCTATGAGATAGTTGGATCCCGATACCCACTGCGAGTAATTGTTACTCCCGGGAGAGTTTTACACAGGACAATTAGCTGATCAAGTAGGTGTCTAGAAAGGTGTCAACGGGGTTACGCCTCTGGGAAAACGAGGTTTACTTTAATTAGGTCCGTGCGAAAGCACGGCGAACCTCCCTCAAAGTACCGACACTGGCCTGGCTGAAAGATCGGCGAAGTTGTAGGGTGTAATTAATCCCGGCTAATCTTTCCTTTTAGGGTTTGAAGGAAGATTTGATAAAAACCAGTGGGAGCCATCCTGATTAGATAAGATAATAACCAATCTAATCTTGCAAGAGCATACGCTAAAGTGTTTTCTTCTCTCTCTCTCCAGGTAGCGACCATGTCATGCCCTAATCAAGATAATAATATGGATGTATTGACCGAACCCGCATGTTATACTGTGCAGGGGAACGTTTGACCCATTCTATCTTATAAGAGTTATAAGACTGAACAGGGAATAGGAGAATATCTGGATTCTCACACCGCCCAAAAGAACATGCATGTTGATGCATCTTCTTCAGGTGTGTTAGTTATTGAGAACTGTTTTTCAGTTCACCCTACGTCCTGGGTATTAGATACCGGATCAGGATCCCACATATGTAAAATGTTACATGGGCTACGTAAAGGTAGAGAACTGGGAAAGGGTGATCATTCCGTTCAAGTAGGGAATGGTGCAAGTATTGCGGCCAAAGCAGTTGGCGAATATCACCTAGTATTACCAAGTGGTGATACAATGATTCTAAATGAGTGCTATTATATACCGAACATGATGTGCAACATTATATCAGTTTCTTTATTAAGTAAAGATGGATATAATTTTGTAGTAAAGGATAATGTTATGAACATATTCCTAGATCAAAAGTTGATTGCATCAGGATCGTTACATAATGGCATATTCATTCTCAATCAAAATGCAGTCCTCAATATACAAAACACAAACAAGAGGAAAAGTTCAGAAATGAACGAATCTTTCTTGTGGCATTGTAGACTTGGTCATATCAATGCGACACGACTGGCTAAGTTACATAAAGATGGATATTTGAATTCGTTCAAATTATCATCTTATGATACTTGCCATTCATGTCTCAAAGGCAAGATGACCAAAACTCCGTTTACGGGACACGGAGAAAGAGTTACCGAACTCTTGCGACTGATACATAGTGATGTATGCGGTCCCATGTCTACACATGCCAGGGATGGTTCTTCGTACTTCATTACGTTCACTAACGATCTCTCTAGATTTGGATATGTGTTCCTGATGAAACACAAATCAGAAGCTTTTGAGAAATTTAGAGAATATAAACAAGAAGTCGAGAACCAAACCGGAAAAAGCATTAAGATCCTTCGATCTGATCGAGGAGGAGAATACTTAAGCAATGAATTCAAAGATTATCTAAAAGAGAATGGGATTCTCTCTCATCTTACTCCTCCTTATACACCACAGCACAACGGTGTATCGGAGCGGAGAAATCACACCCTATTAGATATGGTGCGCTCTATGATGAGTACAGCCGAGTTACCTATTTCCTTCTGGGGATATGCACTGGAGACAGCTGCATACCTATTGAATAGAGTTCCAACAAAATCAGTGCCTACCACTCCATATGAGATATGGAATGGTAAGAGACCATGTCTTAATTTTATTCAGATATGGGGTTGTCCGGCCTATGTTAAAACACAAAATCCGGACAAGCTCGAGGCAAGGTCTGTTCTATGTAAGTTTGTTGGATATCCCAAACATTCGCGAGGGTATATCTTCTACCACTCCGAGGAACAAAAAGTGTTTGTTTCTCGACATGCCACTTTCTTAGAAAAATGTTTTCTTATGAAACAGACAAGTGGCATTGAGGTAGAACTGGATGAGGTTCCAGCGACACAAACTATAACAGAAGACTTGGTAGAACCAGAGGATTCAGTAGTACCCGACGAACCCCAGCCTCTCCGCCAATCTAGTAGGGTTTCTCGTCCACCTGAGAGATACTACGGTTTTCTCATTGACGGTGGGAGCGAGGATTGCATCATGGAGGATGATGACCCAACTAGTTTCGAGCAGGCCATCACGAGTAGAAACTCAGTGAAATGGCTGGATGCAATGCGGTCCGAGATGGAATCCATGTACACCAACAAAGTATGGACTTTGGAAGATGCTCCTGAAGGGGTAAAACCCATTGGGAGCAAGTGGATCTTCAAGAAAAAACTTGGTGTAGATGGGAAAGTGGAGACTTTCAAAGCTAGACTTGTTGCAAAGGGTTTTCGTCAAAGACCAGGTGTGGACTATGACGAAACCTTTTCTCCAGTAGCTATGCTTAAATCCATCCGGATCATGCTTGCTATCGCTGCATATCATGATTACGAAATCTGGTAAATGGATGTTAAGACCGTCTTTCTAAACGGTGATTTAGAAGAGTGCGTGTATATGACTCAGCCAGAGGGCTTCGTAGATAGTGGGAGCAGCGGGAAGGTGTGCAAGCTGCTTAAATCCATTTATGGATTAAAGCAAGTATCGCGGAGTAAGAACATCTGCTTTGACGTCGTTATCAAAGAGTTTGATTTCGTCAAAAACGTAGATGAACCTTGTATCTACAAGAAGGTGGCAGAGAGTAAGGTTGTCTTCCTCGTATTGTACGTGGACGACATACTCTTGATAGGAAATGACATTCCTATGCTGCAATCGGTCAAGCTCTTCTTATCACAAAGATTCTCAATGAAAGAACTTGGTGATGCCTCCTGCATATTGGGAATCAGGATCTATAGAGATAGATCCAAACGGATATTGGGATTGTCCCAATCCAGGTACATTGAAACCATACTAAAAAGGTATAATATGGAAGAATCCAAGCGTGGAAACTTGCCCACGATCTCTGGAGTCACTCTCTCCAAAGAGATGTCTCCCAAGACTGATTTGGAGAGAGCTCGTGTGCAAGGGATACCCTATGCTTCGGCTCTAGGCTCTATCATGTATGCGATGCTATGTACCAGACCCGATGTAGCATACTCACTAAGTGTAGTGAGCAGGTATCAAGCTGATCCTGGAAAGAGTCACTGGACAGCTGTGGAGAGCATTCTCAAGTACTTGCGAAGGACTAAAGAGATGCTCTTGGTGTATGGTAACGGAGAACTCCAAGTGGAGTCCTTTACCGATTCGAGCTTCCAGAGTGATAAGGACGACTCTAAATCGCAGTCGGGATTTGTCTTTACCCTTTACGGATGGGCGGTTAGTTGGAAGAGTTCCAAGCAGGAAACCGTGGCAGACTCGACGATGGAGGCTGAATACATCGCTGCCAACGATGCTGCCAAAGAGGCTGTCTGGATCAAGAAGTTCATTACTCAACCTGGAGTGGTTCCATCCATTGAGCATCCAATACCTTTGTATTGCGATAACAATGGAGCGGTGGTTTTGGCCAAGGAACCCAGGTCCCATCAGCAATCTAGGCATATTCTGAGGCGGTATCACCTAATCCGAGAGATAGTTGATCGCCGGGAGATCGAGGTCAGGAGGGTTGACACGAAGAATAACACAGCGGATCCACTCACGAAGGCCATTCCCCAGATACAGTTTGAGAGACTCTTCAGGATGCTCGGTATGCGATACTACAGCAGCTGGCCCTAGTGCAAGTGGGAGATTGTTAGTTGTATGTATGCCCTAGAGGCCAGTATTGTACAGATGATGTATATTATATTGGATGCATGGACATATATAGAGATGACTTTCTTGCTCGATATGATAGTATGCTATCTGGTTGCTCTTTATCTTAACATGTATGCTAGTCTCTTTATACTGTTTTATAGTTACATGTTGGTAAAGCCCTTAGGATGTGTACTTGACTACCTGGACTATGATGTAGATCATACTAGTGGGGACATGGTAATCCATAAGTACATCCTTCAAGGTCCCTAGTCGTAGGTGTATCAAGACGGGGCATCGATATACCAGTGTAGACTAGCGTATAGGCTTCTCGACCCATGAGATGGGCCATGGATGATCCCATATCCATTGGTGTTTGACATCAGAGATGGTATACGGGTGCTCAGTGGACACTGGACGGACTCGCCGAGAACTCCCAGATGGTATTATACCTCACGTCAGATGGCAGTTCTCAGGTGACACTTGTGCAGGTTAGTCTGTAGACCCGAGATCGTCATAGAGTCTTGTGTGGTTCCCACTGTGTTTTGATCTCCACCTTACCACATCCATGAGGGCGTGCAAAACGGTGGTTTTAGGGTACGGTCCTGAGTCACATGGAGGCAATGTGCGATAGGAGGGGTTTCGTCTCTCCTGGTATTGGGGGTTGATGTTGCGCTGTGCTCGATTGGCCGTAACAGGGAAGTCCCTGGCCAGGGCTGATCAGAGATTTGCTGGTAAGTGTTACCAGTAGTTTCTCGACCCGTTATGAGCCTCACATCGGCATGACTTATTGGTTATTGGGGTCTGACGTTTACCACCCCTAGACTTGATATGCGACATATCAGATGAGAAGACCGGACTGTACGGGAAGTGTTGCCGGTTGGCTCGACGGGAGTTGTAGCAGGTTCGCTTGTTCTCTTCTGATCGCTCAATACCCGGGTGGCCGTTACGTTTAGCTGACCGCTTGCGGCTTGGGGGTGCTTGATATGATCATCACCCACTGCCGGCGTATTGACGAGTCTCAGAGTCCCACAATGGAGTTTCCTAGTCCAGGCGAAACGTTGTGGTGCGCGTATGCGATATGCGCATGGACCCGATTAAAATACGCGTATAGGATACCGTATATTGATCGGGCGGCTTGCTTTTGGTTAGGGTCGTATGTGATATGGCCGGATTGATAAGTCAAGTGTTGATTTATCATTTAACCATTAGATTCCCACTAGAAATCCTTTCTTGTTTTCTATGGATGTATGGATGCATGTATGCATTCCTTATTGTTTCATGCACAAATGGATGTGCATGCACACATGCATACATACATCATTCTATCATGGTTGATTATACAAGGAAATGGTGGCAATATAAGACTCACACCATGGGTTTATATTTGAATTTGTATTTGATTTTTGGTTAAAACAAAATGGATAAAGGAAAAGATAATTCATGACTAGTTTCTACATCCTTCTTGACCTAACCATTCTCACCCACCACTTCACCATGGATTACTTTTCCTTTTGTGTTTTTAACTCAAGTTCAATAATATCCTAACCATGGTTTGATATGAGAAGAGGAAAATATATATTGATATATTTTCTATTTTCTTTCATGAGTCATTCTTATCTTCTTCTCAAATTGCCATCATCTTCTTCTTCCTCTCTCATTTTGCTCTCTAGTTTTTTGTAGTGATCAATATACTCATCAAGATTGGATTTTGAAGTGAGAATAAGAACCACAACATCATTCTACACAAGTTTAGCCAACTTGTTTAGAGTGTTAGCTTCATTTCGTTCACTTGATCGGATAAAATTGCAAGCTTGGACAAAGCGGACTCCGGGTGGATCATCGGTGACCTCGAGGAGTTCAAGCGGAGCTTTTTCAAACCCCAAGTAGCCGAGGAGTCTAGCGTAGGGAGCTACAAAGGTTGTACTCTCAAAACCCTAGCCTTTCTTTCATATGATGATGTGAAAAAATTTAGAAACCCTAATTTTTCTAGGAACGATTCTATGTTCGTTAACTTAGCACCCTAAAGACTCCACCTTTAGTTCATGTGATGCTTCGAAACCCATGATGAGGTGCTAGGCTAACCTTTCAGGGATACTCCACTAAATTTTTTCTCTAGAATCTTGCTAAAAAGTCGGAGCATGAAGAAGAAGGAGATGGAGAGGATGAAGCATGAACCATGGAGCATAAGCTCTCAACAAAGGAAATGAATCATCAAGTCAACTTGTTGAAAAGAATATCTACTAAATATCAACCATGGTGCAATAGTGCATCCAAATGAATTTAACAATATTAAATTACAACCCATGCTTTCCTACATGTCCATAACCATGCTCCATGTTCACTCACTTCCACCTCATTTCCCTTTTAATTTTTTCAAATAGAAAAATAAATATGAGGTGTTCATCTTCTAGAATCATTTCCGTATAAATACAGAATACTTCACCTGGTATATGTATCGCTACATATACGTGTATCTGTATAAAAATACGGATATCACCAAAGAGAGAATAAATAGTGAATAATAATACTAAAATATATGTATAAAAATACATATATAAACTATTAAACCAAAACCTGATTTAATAATCCGGCTTAATCCTAAGCCGGCTAGTATTATCAACCGTCCGATTAAAGTTTGTGTGTCACGTACACGTATTTAATTGGACACCTGCACATACCACCGTACGGCTCTTACATCTGTCGCCTGAACCGGGAAAACCCTCTGTGCGGGACTCTAAAGACTCGACAATACGCTGGCAGTGGGTTTAACCACAAGCACGTCAGCGACACTAGCTATACGTAATAATTACCTAGGTAGTTATCAAAAGGGAGGTCGACAATCAAGTGCGTCCTTACCCTACTGAGCTCGAATGTGACAATCTCCGTACAGTCTGGTCTCTTCGTCAAAGAGTATCATATATCGGGTCTAGGGGGTGGATAACGTCAGACCCCTACTAACCCGATAAGTCGTGTCTGAGTCAAGCTCATCACCTACTAAGATACTATTGACCAATTATCAGTAAATCTCACCCACCGTAGCTACAGATTTATGGTGATAGCCAACCGAACACATCGCGACATAGACTCCTAATACCAGGAGAGACGAATCCCTGACAGTCGACAACTGCCTCCATATGGCTCGGGACTGTACCGAACTAAAACCTGTTTGCACGACTACTTTGAGCCGTGGTAGGGTAGTAATCAAAGTACAGTGGGAACTCACACGACACAAATGACGACTTCAGGTCAAAGGATTAACCTGTACTCATGCCACCTGAGAACTTCCATCTGACGATAGGTATTATACCATCTAGAAGTTCTCGGTGAGTCCGTCCAGTGTACTCACCTCCAGTGAGCACCTGTATACTATCTTAGGTGACATAACACCAATGTCTTGTGAGATCGGCCACCGCCCCTCGTCGGGATCTCCAAACGTATGCACTAGTCTACTCCAAAATATCGATGCCCAGTATTAATACTCTCATGACTAGGGACATTTAAGGATGTGCATATAGACCACCCAGCTCTTATGTATATGATCACTATCATAATGCTGGTAGTCAAGCAAGAATCCTACGGGCTTCATCATTATGTATTAGCGACACGTAATAGCGATACGTAATAACAAGTAAAATTTGTACACATTAATGGTAATGATAAACCTGTAACATTTCAGAAAACATAAAATATTATTTTTGGGAATTTAATATTAAAATAATATATTTCCCGAAAACTGCCGATTTGCGAAATTGGGCTTTTCGAAAAATGGTATAAATATATACTAATAATTATGAAATAAATGGAAATTAAAATGATTTATTCATTTAATAATATAATTAAAGGATTTGGCATTTTAAAAATTTTTTATATGCAGTTTCGATAAAAACCCGATTAGTGCACTGCTAATCGCGATTAAGCCAAATCCGCATTTCTACAGCTTTTCATTGTTAGTGCACCATGACATGTTTCATTTGGTTACATGTTATTTCATTTATGATTTTATATGGGTGTATGTGTTCATTTTGGTGAGAAAAAGAAATGAGAAGAAGAAAAGGTCAAAGGGGAGACATAATGAGTGGTTAGGTGTACTTTGGAGAGAGAAGAAAGAGTAAGTATTAGTGAGAGAGAGAGGGGGCTGCTACCCAAATTGAAATCCCCCACCATTTCCATCACCCTCTTCATCTTCCTCAATTCCTTCACCTTCCACTTAAAACCTAGATCTACCTCCAACCATTCCCCAAAATCCTACACTCCCTTCACAAAACTTAATCCCCATCTCCTCCTCTTCATATTGAACTAAGCAAATTCCGATTCTGGTGACTTTGGTCGAGCTAGGGCTTTCTTAGGTTGCCATGGGAGGTATATCTCTTTCCATGTTAGTTTAGTTTGAATTCCTAGCATTTCGGTTTAAATATGTGTGAAATTACTAGTGAAGGTTTGAGTGTTGATTGAAATTGGGTGATGCCTAGTGGCTGTTAACTAGACTTGGGTACTGTTTTATGACCCGGACCAGAGCGGAAAAACCCAAAACACGGATTTAGAAACCCCGACATCGGATAAACGTGTGATTTTAGAGGGTATTTTGGAATCTGGAGCCATCCGGGGACACTACAAATGATTTTGGGATTACTAGGAGTCGTGGAGGCACCTTGGAAGCTACCACCAAGACCTGAGCCCCAAACCCCAACCCATGGCCGCAGATTTAATCATTCTGGCCGCAATTTGCGGCCAGAGTAGCGTAGAATTGTTCCAGTTTTGTTCCATAGCTCCTTTTGCACTAAATTAGACCCCTCCTATATGCAGTTTTGGCTAATTGTCACCTGGGGAAAATCTGGAAGCATTTTGCTGTATTTTAGGCTATGTTTTCCGTATTTTAAAATGCACTTTCTTGATATTTGGATTTTTATTTGGTTGTCGGGTGTTTGTACATCGACAACAGGGGTTGTTTGATTGATTTGCATGTTTAGGCCATAGGTTCTAACCTATGAGCACACCGTGCGCCATATCGATTTTCTGCATCGATTTTAATACTTATTGCGATTGTTTATTATTGTAGGTACCCTCGCATGGATTCCGAGGCGAAGAAGCGCGGCGTCATCGATTTCGGCAAGCGAAGACCATGTGAGTAGATCTATATCTACCGGGAAAGTCAGGTGGATGGCGTATAGCACCCCCGCAAACTTTTGATGGGAAACCAATTTATAGAATATGGTTAAGAAACCTAGATTAGGAAACTAGGGTTAGAATGAGATAGTTAGTGATACTATATTAGAAACTAGAGGATAGTTAGAAGTAATATGTTACTCCTGTCATAGGATGACGTTTAGCGATATTACCGCTTAGGGTACTGTAGGACTAGATAGTCGATGTAGATGCGTCATCCGAACCATACCTTTTTCTAAACCAAAGAATCATATGTATCTTTTAAATGTATATCTTGAGAGATGTTACGGATTTTCAAATGATATATTTTCCTTAAAAACACCGTAACCCCTATTTTCAAAACTACGATTCACTTCTTTAAAAATCTGATTGTATGGTTCGGGTGTGTTTGTTAGATTAGATACTTATACTTAGTAGAGATAGCATGTTTATGTAAACTCGAAATGATATGAAACATAAATGCGATGAAAGAATACAAGACGAATTTGATGAAATGATGAGATGATGGTATGATATGATGGTATACGGATGTGAGTCGATCGAAATGATTTATACCCTGCCGGTCCCTTGATATGAGATTATTGCAGATGCGACCTGGGACATAGGTATATAGGGTTATATATATATATAATGTTGTGAATCATGGATGATAGATCGTATGTGATATTAAGCCGTACCCTCATTTGTCGTATAGGATGATAGGATCCCTTTTAGTATAATGCCGCCGCACGATGATATTCCTTGCGTGATGAGTATGACTTGATGATTGATCCTTACCCTTGACTAGAAGTTGTCGTACGATGGATTATACCGTACGCGATGTTATTGGGTGTCACGACCCGAAATTGGCACGTGACGGCCCTAATACTACGCAACGTCTACAGGCGTAACGCAGTAAAAGAAAACCAAAACCCAAAAATCTAAACCGGTAGAAGATATGAAACATTGTTTAAAAGTCTTTGAAATCACAACCCAAATTCTTTAAAAGTCCAACTTTATTTCCTTTAAAATTTTGGCAGCACCTCCTTTGTAAAAGCTAGCCCCAAAAATGGGTACAACATAAATATAAAGTAAAGCATCCACAACGGGAGCAAATCCACGCCCAAAGGCGGAAAACAACCACCACAACAAATATATGACGCCGTAGCGAAGAAATAAAAGACGGTAGAAAGGAAACTGTATAAAAGACAACAAGTCACAAATAACATACAATATCGTCCTCACCAAGTCTCTAAGTCAACAAGAAAATATTAGATGGAGAGTACAGGGATACAACGAATATACAATACAACGAATAACCACAAAACCCACCTAAGCAAACTGCACACTGTGAGCTGATGCGGTATCCGTAGCAAAAGATGATAAGATGTGTGATAATAGCCTGCCTCTGACTATCCTAAGGAACACCTGCGAACACTGTGGCACAACGGGGGTGAGTTGCCAACTCGTGATAGTAAATAACATAAGCAGGTAATCGCGAGTATCCACGTATAGCGTGAATCTAACATGTGCAATTAATAGCAATAAAAAATCATATGAATGCAATAATCATGAAAGGTACTCTAACAGGTACTACTAATACATGAAGAAATAATATGAATACAGGTATGTAAACGCAACAGTCATGGAAGGTACTCTAACAGGTACACTAATGCATGAAGCAGTGCATAAACAGTAAATGTAGAGTATGGAATGAAATATGTCATTTCCATGGAATCCTGACATCGTGGTAGGATCAAAATCCATCAAGACAATCCAAATCCCAATTTCCTCAAATCAGCCTCCAATTTGGCTATCATATCAAGTAAGTCTCACATATCCTTAATATACAATATCAAGTAGATCTCACATATATCCTGTAATCAATATCAAATAAATTCTCAAATGTCCTAAATCCAATGTCAATGAGTCCTTTACATTCTAGGTATATTTGCATGAATAAATATGATGATGTATATAATTTAATGTCAATACACATATATTAGCGTCCCATTCCACTAATATTGGTGTAAGGGCATATATAACAGCGGCCTAAACCCCTGTTATATATACAAAGGAGTAAAAAGAAATATCATGAAACTAATGTGTCAAGCATCGACACAGAAATGCAGGTCTATCAGGTGCTGTCACCACGACTGGCACCCTGATAGGTACGTATCATACGCTATCTCGAAAGCTCGAGTGCCTAGCTCTGACCCTCGCCTCTCGACGTATCTATACGTACATGACTCCCGTCGGTATCCCCATGATAACCGCTGAGTCATTGGTAATGTCACCGGATGGTATGGTTCCCCCACTAACTCATCGTCTACTCCACGACTCTTGCCCCGGTGTACCTCCGGGCCCCACCATGTACCCATACACGGACCCCTCCGTTCCTCACGTGGGGTATATATATCCGAACCGATAAATCTCATGGTGGCTGCTGAAATATCATATCAACGGAAACTGGGTTTTGCAAATAATGCATAATTTCATGAACTCCCACGGTCCCCAAATCCAGAAAACATCATGAAAAATCCATATCTCAATGCGAAAATCCATGAATATAATATACGCATCATAAATCTGAAATGCGAACAGATAAAGGAAAAGCAGCAATTAACTGTAACAAGTTAATATAATATCATGCGGTTCCTAATCTCTCCAATTCTAAAATAACATCAAGTAAAGGTAAAGATGTAGCTATAACCAGATATATGTGCAACATAAAGGTATAGCAAGATATATGTATCTACCTATAAGTAAATGATGTAGTATACCCCCTGGGTATAAGCGAAATAGGTGTGCAAGGTATACCTGTAACTATGTCGTAAAGTGTGCATGTATCTATCACTAATGGTACAATACTATATAGGTATACATGTAACTAGCATGTAATTATGTCAGAACATATGTGTAAGCATGTAGGTATACAGGTATGCTATAAGTCAATGCGTAAAGAAATATGAATCAAAGTCTTAATGTCCCTAACCAAGCAATATTATATATATAAGTCGGTTATGCGTGACATGGCAATTATTGACGGTGTGTGTAGCATACAATCAGTGCTCGTGCAACATGAATCGTCAATAATATGTGCAGTGTCCTAAGGATACTAGTCCATGCACAACAATATCTAAGTAATAGGGTAAATACGCAATTCTAAATATGACATAGAATATGCGACAGAAATAACATCTCTAGCCCAGACACATAACGCCATGCGGGCGATTCCCCTGTAAATGTTAAATCTACTCACCAACGCTCCTGGCTAAGTGAAGCCTACCACCTATTTTCCCTTGTCGTAGCATCCGAAGTCCCCGCTTGCGAACCTAAAATTTCACAAACACAACACATAAGCAAATATCCTACATCGACGAAAAGACATCGAAACGCAAGAATGACGCCCTGAAAATTACACTGCGCGCTTAGCGCATCTATCGCGCATGACATCGGCCAAAAACCCTAATTGGGGTCGCTAAACTACAAAACACAAGTATAGACCCCGATCGTCCCGATCGCGCAACACAACACAAAAATTACGAGAAATACAATAGATATAACCTCACAACGACCAATCGAACCCACGTCGGAAAATCCCCGAAGTCTAGTAAGCAACCTATCACAATATTTCACACTAGTTTCAAGCTAACGCATATCTAGCGATTATAAACACCTTAAAATAGCTTAACTAAGCTATAAAAACCATTTATATATTTTTAAAACTTGCTAAATAAATTTTAGCAAAAACCTACTAAGCAAAATTGCATAATTAAACAAAGTGTTCATTAGCAAAAATTAACATTTTCTACTAGGTTAATTTTCTCCAAAACACAAATTAACACTTCAAATAAACATTAAACACATAAATCAAGGTTTACCCTAACTAGATTATCATAAAAATCAAGTCTTGAAATTCAAACATGAAATTAAAAGCTTAAATAAACAATTAATATACTAATTAGAAATTTAGAAACAACAAAAAGGATTAGGGTTAGGATTTTATACCTCCACAAAAGATCAAAACCAAGAAACCAAACTCATCATCTTTTCCTCCAAAATGATATTTTGAATGAAGATCTAAGCTAGCTATGAGTTCAAGAATGAAGGAAAAAGAATAAATTTGAGTTTTTTGTGATTTTATTTGGATTTTTCATGATTTATTTGATGCAAAATGAGTTGAAAAAGAGTGGGAATGATAAGGGGCAGCAAGGGGAAGGGAAGGGCCGGCCAAGGGGGTGAGAGGGGTATTTTATTGAATTTTTGTGAAGAAAAAGCTAGGAAAAAGAGTAATAAATGCTAATAAATGCTAATAAATGCTATATGCCACCTTTACACATTTTCTTTTCTTTTTACAATAAAACCTTTTGCACTCAAAAAAAATATCTAGATATTTAAAAAGAAGTTTCCAAAATATTCTAGTGACAAAAAAATAATTTATTCTCAAGAGAAGAAATTTCCCGATTTACGTGCACCAAATACCGCTTAAAATAATATTTTATTTGGGAAAAATTCTATCTGAACCAAAACCTCCCAAATACCCCTAAAGTTCGCGCACAAGCTTTATTTTATCTAAAAAAAGGTGCCGGGAAGTTTATACGGACGTTTGATCGAAATCAGGTTAAAACGGAAAATACTGACAATTTTGCCCTAAAACGGGAAAATTCACAAAACGATTTCTGAAACGTTACATTGGGCTAGATGCTGATTGATAGATTCACCGACTTGAACATATGATAGTTACGTATACCTTATAGCTGTTAGCTGATGATTTACCTTGTGCCGCATTCTTGATATTATTATTGCACGCATATACCTGTGATAGTACACCTGCACCATTATCGATGATGCGTATGTTACACGTACACATATTAGCCGGCTCACACACTTCATTATCAATAATTGCCATGTCACTACACAGTAGGGTTGCTGCATCATGACATACACATTGATACACCCATACTTGTGCACATACACATTGTATATTCATATTTGTGCACACATACATGGTACATCTATACTTGTGCATATACATATTGTACCTACATAGATAGCTGGTTTTATTGGAAATTTGGGAACCGCATGCTATACTTTAAAAACTGGAATCATTTTAAACGAGCGGTTTTCCCATTAATATGTCATATCACTGTTCCATGTTGCATGATACACGGATATGCTCACATTTCTTTTTATATGTCGCATACATCATGCTCTATTATTTTACGCATTGAGATATGCTATTTTCATGAGATTTCTGGATTTGAGAACAGTGGATATTTCAAAAGAGATTATGTGTTGTTTTAAAAACCCGGTTTCTCTTGATATGATATTTCAGTGCGTCCACCATGTGTTTTCTCGGTTCTGAGAGCGACATGTGAAACCCGATTCGAGGAGGCGGATGAGGCCGATTGCGGGTATATGGTGGTCCCGGTATGGTACCTCGGGGAGAGAACTGATCGCTGTGTAGTAGACGGTGAGCCTGGCAGAGGGACTACTACCTACCGGTGATAGTATTTGGGCTCGGTGGACATTCGCAGGATACCGACCGGAGTCGAGAGATGATATAGGCCGATCTGGACTGACGGAGCCCGTGGGCCGATCCAGACTGACGGAGCCCGATATATGAGGATTTTCGTGCCGATGCTAGGCACTGTTTTCATGATGTTTTCGAGTGTCGATGCTAGGCACCAAGGTTCCATGATTTTGATATGTCGGGAGGGACACTGTTGATGTACATCCTCATATTTTCATGCACACTCCTTTATGATGGTTACGTGCATACAGACATTGATTATATGGGTGGACGGGATCCACATGCATACATATCTTGATTATGATTGGACGAGATCCACATACATGCATTGATTATTACTGTTGGATGTTATCCGCATGCACATAGGTAGTGACTAACTTGTTGGCACATACACGACCCGGTCATCCTAGATATCATAGTATTACCTTTTGATATTGTTGACCTAGGAGTCGTTGTTTATTCAATATCTACTTGTAGATATATTTCTATTTACGAGTTGGCAACTCACCCCCGTTGTGCCACAGTTCTTGCAAGTTGACTGCTTGGATCAGTAGCGGCATCGCTGGCACACAGCTTCATTTGGGTGTTTTGCAGTGGTAGGTGGGATATTTGTATCGTACCCACTCTTGTATTACATTTCATATTGTATCTAGTTAGCTTCATCAATCAATCAAAATTAGTGATTTGTATAAGTAATGAGACTTAGTGGGATTGTGGTTGCAAGACTTAGAGCGAGGGGTTTTTCGCTACTTGTGATTTATATGTCTTGCTTTTCTTTTATTCTTTTGTGGTGAACTTCGCCGTTGGGCGTCGTATACATATTTTTATTATCTTGCATGGTTGTGATCCGGAGATTGGCGAAGAGCTGGCTCCCGCTTGGGGATGCCATTATTCTATCATGTATTTGTTGTTTTGGATCAAAATATACAAAGGAGGTGCTGCCAAAATTTTTAAAAGACGAAACATGTTTTCAAACTAGTAAATTTCACTTGCATCATTCATATTCCTTTCCTATGCATTAAGAAAACATGATTTCATATACCTTTATTTCAAAACCTCACCTCCTTTATTTTACTTAAAAGGTTTAGATTTCTGGGTTTCGGCTTACTTGAATTCCGTTATGCCTCTAGACGTGGCGTGATTCAAGTGCTGGTCACGAGCTAATATTTCGCGTCATGACAAAGTTGGTATCAGAGCGATAGGTTTAACCTTGTTTCGAGTCTATGTTCGACTATGCGGAGTCTATGGCGGGTATGTATTTCGGAACCTAGGCTTGACCTTACGGAACTTTGACTTGAACGGGGGGGGGGTATTAGACCCGAACTTTCGTTTCATAGGCTGACCTTGATTGATGGAGTAGGTAGATTGAGTAGAGTGACGTACCGTACGTATGTTCCACGGTATATTTACGATACGATACTCCACTTAAGAAACCTTAGGATGTACATATTTTTGAGACCAGTGATTCTCTTCGTATCCATGATTATATATCCATTGGATATCCTCGATTCTATTAGTTCCATGATCATACTTTCATTGATGCTGTTCCTTCTTATGATCATGTATCCATACTGGATTTGTCGTTCCTCTCATGCCGTTGATCTGCTTTCTTCGATACTCGATTGAGGTTCCTGTCACCATACTTTGAGCGCAGTCTGAGCTGCTGCTAGTGTTGCGGTCAGGGCGAGCTCATCCGGTACGAGGGCTGACCCCTATGTTTTCTGGTGACATGGGAACGTCTCGAGTTAGTATTTTGTTGTGACCTATTATGGAGGCGGGTGCTTGGTTTCACACCGGATGATCGGGCCATTGACAGAGGCTGCCAGTTGCGAGAGGACTGTTGATGTACAACATACCTCGGAGATTTTGATGTCGCCTACCGTATAGACAGGTGACCCAGCTGTTGCTAAGATTGATGGGATGCCGCTTCCAGAGCTTACGAGCTAAGATCGTCGGAGCTTCCAGGCAGAAATGCGACAAATGATAGCTAGTCTACCCCGACTTGAGAGACGAAGGTGATTCATCAGATTGATGCACCGACGCAGGCCCAGTTTAGTTGAAGATTTCCAGTGTGAAAGGAATCTTACTCAGACCCAGAGCAGACCGATCCAGAGACGACCGCCGAGGTATCGCCTTTCCTAGAGGATTGAGGCATTGTTTAGCATGTAGGCGAAGAATAGTCACATGTGGTATTGGCGAAGCTAAAAGGTTCGAAAGAGTCCCAGGACACCATTTTCCTAAGTTTAAAGTGTTCGGAGGAACATGTAGGTAATTTTATGGACCCTCTAGAAGAATGAAACCCTAACTCGACATAATGACCATGGAACCGCTTTGAACCTTAGGGTTTGTGGCAATTTAGCAGTGCCATCATTGAGGCTTGGGTTTGCCCTTCTACGGCTGGTCCAGAGGTGCTGTGGTATGTACCAGATATTTTTAGACTGCGCTCAGGTGTTGAGCCTTTGGGAAATTTTGGGACCTTGATGACTCGATCGAAAAGTTTGACGTCGTCTAGATACCATATGATAAGAGATCAGTAAGCTGACTAGCTTCGGATAGAAGACCTCACCCAGATGCGTTGTGAGGTGATCGACGACGGACGAGTATTGAGTATTCCTCCGATGGTTGGGACGAGTTCCCGAGGACATGTTCGGCCAGATATCTTCTACAGAGTAATGAAGCTACAGAGTACGCGATTTCGAGTCCGTGCAAGAGACTTCGGATTGACCGTGGCCGAGAATAGTTGCAGTGCGCAGATAGCGTGGCATGACGTCATAGTGAGAGATGATAAAGACGAGTGGAACAAGAAGTTCGTGCGAGACGCTGACGAGCTGTTATTACTCCCCGTCGAGATCAGAGACCTGATATGCTTATAGAGGCGTTGGGATACGGCCAGTTTCCGAGGAAATGTGTGCGGCACATGCAGATGTCCAGAAAACGAGAAAAGATTATATAAGAGTACCAGCCTCCGTACAGTCCGGCATAGGCGAGATCGGAAGAGACCTTGAGCAGGATTCCTTCCAGGACACTGCTGCAATGAAATTTGCACCCAGGATCAGATGTGTCACATAAGTCAGAGGACCAGAGGCCGACACCAGCAATGTGCTGCTTTATGAGTGGTCATGATGATTGACCGAGAGATGACGAGAGAAGTGCTAGAGCGGAATCGTTCCCGTTAGCACACCTGACAGGGATAATGAGCCGATGGATTGCGGGATTGGTAATCCGAGAAGAAGATGAGTACCCAGAGACAGAGGACGCCAGACCGTGAGCAGGAGACGAGCGGATGTTCTTATTCTGCCGGTTATTAGGCGCACCAATTTATTTTTCGACATTGTATGAGGTGTACCTCGATGTCCTTTATTGCGATTTGCGTTGTGATCCGAGTATCACACTTATATCGATTGGATTTGAGTTTTGATGATGAGTTTCCTGATATTGATTTCGTGCACCATGGTTGCACCTACTGGGTATTTACATTTTGCGCATAGTTATCGCACTATATATATATATTTTATACACTGTTGTATTGATTTGCGATTTGTGCCTATTGCGTTTGATGTCGATTTTGTGCCTTAGCCCCACCTGTTTATGATTTCATGGATTTCATACGGATGATTTGATTTTCGCACTCGGTATAGCTTATATGTGCTTGTAGTGCATTGATACGTATTTGTGCACCACAGTTTCACCTGACTTCGTTTTGATGACATTCGAGATATTCACTGTGATTTCATGCCTAGGGCATGCATATGATTTGATTTATGCTTTCGGCATAGTTTTCATGCACTTTTAGTATTTGATTTTCTTTTGTGCACGTTGATGCACATGGTTGTGCGATTATATATCACGGTATACCTGAGTTGGATTTGGATTGATATGTGTTGTATACCGTCGATTCGATTTTGATACTTGATATTGTTTTGTGCACCTTGTGCACCTGATTGGATTCTTGTGCACATCAAATGCACCCGATATTATTGTCATGCACACCCGTTGTACTGGAAAGATGATTTCGTGCACACCCGTTGCACCTAGATTTGCTTTGTGCTTATTGTGGCACCTGTATTTGGATTTGATTTCCATGCGCACCAGACGCATGTGATTATTGGATACGCCTTTTGAGGCTGATTTTGCTTTTGAGCACTTTGTTTTTATGTTGGGCACTATATTGTGTAGTAGCCAAACAGGACTGATCCGAGGACTGTACCTGAGTACTGTGCATACATTAAAAGATTACCAAAAGGGTTTCTCAAAAGGAGCTATAGTCTCGCCATTTCTTACGTGTACGTGAGTGACACGGATGTTTATAAAGGAAAACCTTTTGAGATATTTTGAAAACGACGGAACGTATATTTAAGAAAACATATATGGAGATATATTATTATTTTAAAATGAGCGTCCGTCAGTTATGCCGTGAGTTACGCATTCCCGCGGCGATTTAGAAAAGATTTTGCATGTGTTTTATTCAGATTTTGGAATTTTCAAGGATGCGTACTATACACGTATTATAGTATTTGACTAGTGTATATTGGATTTCAGTAGTGCATTTCGAGATCTGTATCTCTATTGTAACTCCGAGAATATGCGTGCAAATCCGATGATTTGCGTGACGCTTGACGGAGTTCGATTTTGGGTTTTTACTCGTTTTCATCCGCACTTGACACGATATGTTGTGTTGTTTCTGCGTTTTCCATAACTTCGGAGCCCCGTTGTTTTGAGCCGATTATTGAAATGTTTTAGATTTTGGGGGTTTAAATTTAAATTCGGGGACCGAATTTATTTAAGGGGGGAAGATTGTAACATTTCAGAAAATATAAAATATTATTTTTGGGAATTTAATATTAAAATAATATATTTCCCGAAAATTGCCGATTTGCGAAATTGGGGTTTTCGAAAAAAGGTATAAATATATACCAATAATTATGAAATAAATGGAAATTAAAATTATTTATTCATTTAATATTATAATTAAAGGATTTGGCATTTTAAAATTTTTTTATACGCAATTTAGATAAAAACCCGATTAGTGCACTGCTAATCGCGATTAAGTCAAATCCGCATTTCTACAGCTTTTCATGGTTAGTGCACCATGACATGTTTCATTTGGTTACATGTTATTTCATTTATGGTTTTATATGGGTGTAAGTGTTCATTTTTGTGTGAAAAAGAAATGAGAAGAAGAAAAGGTCAAAGGGGAGACATAATGAGTGGTTAGGTGTACTTTGGAGAGAGAAGAGGGAGTGAGTATTAGTGAGAGAGAGGGGGGCTGCTGCCCAAATTGAAATCCCCCACCATTTCCATGACCCACTTCATCTTCCACAACTCCTCCACCCTCCACTTAAACCCTAGATCTACCTCCAACCATTCCCCAAAACCCTACACTCCCTTCACAAAACTTAATCCCCATCTCCTCCTCTACACATTGAACCAAGAAAATTTCGATTTTGGTGACTTTGGTCGAGCTAGGGATTTCTTGGGTTGCCATGGGAGGTATATCTCTTTCCATGTTAGTTTAGTTTGAATTCCTAGCATTTCGGTTTAAATTAGAACTCGGTTAGCGATGTGTGAAATTACTGGTGAAGGTTTGAGTGTTGATTGAAGTTTGGTGATGCCTAATGGTTGTTAACTAGACTTGGGTGCTGTTTTATGACCCGTACCAGAGCGGAGAAAACCCAAAACACGGATTTAGAAACCCTGACATCGGATAAATGTGAGATTTTAGAGGGTATTTTGGAATCTGGAGCCACCCGGGGACATCAGAAATGATTTTGGGATTACTGGGAGTCGTGCAGGCATCTAGGAAGCTACCACCAAGACCTGAACCCCAAACCCCAACCCATGGCCGTAGATTTAATCATTATGGCCGCAATTTGCGGCCAGAGTAGGGTAGAATTGTTCCAGTTTTGTTCCATGGCTCCTTTTGCACTAAATTAGACCCCTCCTATATGCAGTTTTGGCTAATTGTCACATGGGGAAAATCTGGAAGCATTTTGGTGTGTTTTAGGCTATGTTTTCCGTATTTTAAAATGCACTTTCTTGATATTTGGATTTATATTTGGTTGTTGGGTGTTTGTACATCGACAACAGGGATTGTTTGATTGATTTGCATGTTTAGGCCATAGGTTCTAACCTATGAGCACACCGTGCGCCATATCGGTTTTCTACATCGATTTTAATACGTATTGCGATTGTTTATTATTGTAGGTACCCTCGCATGGATTCCGAGGCAAAGAAGCGCGTCGTCATCGATTTCGGCGAGAGAAGACCTGGTGAGTAGATCTATATCTATCCGGGAAGTCGGGTGGATGGCGTATAGCACCCCCGCAAACTTTTGATGGGAAACCAATTTATAGAATATGGTTAAGAAACCTAGATTAGGAAACTAGGGTTAGAATGAGATGGTTAGTGATACTATATTAGAAACTAGAGGAAAGTTAGAAGTAATATGTTACTCCTGTCATAGGATGACGTTTAGCGATATTACCGCTTAGGGTAATGTAGGACTAGATAGTCGATGTAGATGCGTCATCCGAACCATACCTCTTTCTAAACCAAAAAATCGTATGTATCTTTTAAATGTATATCTTGAGGGATGTTATGGATTTTCAAATGATATCTTTTCCTTAAAAACACCGTAACCCCTGTTTTCAAAACTACGATTCACTTCTTTAAAAATCTGATTGTATGGTTTGGGTGTGTTTGTTAGATTAGATACTTATATTCAGTAGAGATAGCATGTTTATGTAAACTCGACATGATATGAGACATATATCCGATGAAAGAATACAAGAAGAATTTGATGATATGATGAGATGATGGTATGATATGATGGTATACGGATGCGAGTCGATCGAAATGATTTATACCCTGCCGGTACCCTGATATGAGATTATTGCAGATGCAACCTGGGACATAGGTATATAGGGTTATATATATATATATATATATATATATAGAATGTTGTGAATCATGGATGATAGGCCGTATGTGATATTAGGCCGTACCCTCATTTGCCGTATAGGATGATAGGATCCCTTTTAGTATAATGCCGTCGCACGATGATATTCCGCGCGTGATGAGTTTGACATGATGATTGATCCTTACCCTTGACTAGAGCTTGCTGTACGATGGATTATACCGTACGCGATGTTATTGGGCTAGATGCTGATTGATAGATTCACCGACTTGGACATATGATAGTTACGTATACCTTATAGCTGTTAGCTGATGATTTACCATGTGCTGCATTCATGATATTATTATTGCATCGCATATACCTGTGATAATACACCTGCACCATTATCGATGATGCGTACGTTACACGTACACATATTTGCTGGCTCACACACTTCATCATCGATAATTGCCATGTCACTACACAGTAGGGTTGCTGCATCATGACATATGCATTGATACACCCATACTTGTACACATACACATTGTATTTTCATATTTGTGCACACATACATGGTACATCTATACTTGCGCATATACATATTGTACCAACATAGATAGTTGGTTTTATTGGAAATTTGGGAACCGCATGTTATACATTAAAAACTGGAATCATTTTAAAAGAGCGGTTTTCCCCTTAATATGTCATATCACTGTTCCATGTTGCATAATACACGGATATGCTCACATTTCTTTTTATATGTCGCATACATCATGCTCTATTATTTTACGCATTGAGATATGCTGTTTTCATGAGATTTCTGCATTTGAGAACCGTGAATATTTCAAAAGAGATTATGTGTTGTTTTAAAAACCCGGTTTCTCTTGATATGATATTTCAGTGCGTCCACCATGTGTTTTCTCGGTTATGAGAGTGACATGTGAAACCCGATTCGAGGAGGCGGATGAGGCCGATTGTGGGTATATGGTGGACCCGGTATGGTACCCCGGGGCGAGAACGGATCGCTGTGTAGTAGACAGTGAGCCTGGCAGAGGGACTACTACCTACCGGTGATAGAATTTGGGCTCGGCGGATATCCGGAGGATACCGACCGGAGTCGAGAGATGATATGGGCCGATCTGGACTGACGGAGCCCGTGGGCCGATCCAGACTGACGGAGCCCGATATATGAAGATTATCGTGCCGATGCTGGGCACTATTTTCATGATGTTTTCGAGTGTCGATGCTAGGCACTCAGGTTCCATGATTTTGATGTGTCGGGAGGGACACCGTTGATGTACATCCTCATACTTTCATGCACACTCCTTTATGATGGTTACGTGCATACAGACATTGATTATATGGGTGGACGGGATCCACATGCATACATATCTTGATTATGATTGGACGAGATCCACATACATGCATTGATTATTACCGTTGGATGTTATCCGCATGCACATAGGTAGTTGGCACATACACGACCCGGTCACCCTAGATATCATAGTATTACATTTTGATATAGTTGACCTAGGAGTCGTTGTTTATTCGATTTCTACTTGTAGATATATTTTTATTCACGAGTTGGCAACTCACCCCCGTTGTGCCACAGTTCTTGCAGGTTGACCGCTTGGATCAGTAGCGGCATCGCTGGCACACAGCTTCATTTGGGTGTTTTGCAGTGGTAGGTAGGGCATTTGTATCGTACCCACTCTTGTATTACATTTCATATTGTATCTAGTTAACTCCATCAATCAATAAAATTAGTGATTTGTATAAGTAATGAGACTTAGTGAGATTGTGGTTGCGAGACTTAGAGCGAGGGGTTTTCCGCTACTTGTGATTTATATGTCTTGCTTTTCTTTTATTCTTTTATGGTGAACTTCGTCGTTGGGCGTCGTATACTTATTTTTATTATCTTGCGTGGTTGTGATCCGCCGGTTGGCGAAGAGCTAGCTCCCTCTTGGGGATGCCATTATTCTATCATGTATTTGGGGTTTTGGATCAAAATATACAAAGGTGGTGCTGCCAAAATTTTTAAAAGACGAAACATGTTTTCAAACTAGTAAATTTCACTTGCATCATTCATATTCCTTTCTTATGCATTAAGAAAACTTGATTTCATATACCTTTATTTCAAAACCTCACCTTCTTTATTTTACTTAAAAGGTTTAGATTTCTGGGTTTCAGCTTATATCAATTCCGTTACGCCTTTAGACGTGGCGTGATTCAAGTGCTGGTCATGAGCTAATATTTCAGGTCGTGACAAAACCAGATAGCATACTATCTGTCACGACCCGCAGGGTACGGAACGTGACTGGCACTTAAGTTTACGGAACGTCTAAAGGCGTCCGTAAAATAAGTAAGCCAAAGCCCAGAAAACAAAACCAATGAAGCAAAAGAGTGAAGAAAACCCAATCAATTGAAAGCGAGTTATCAAATAAGTCATGTAAAACACTTTTTAAAAACAATACAAATTTTTCCCGAAAATTTCGGCAGAGTCTCCTTTGTAAATACTGACCCCCAAAAATGGGTACAACAAAATATATACATGAATCCACAAAATAGGGCATCCCCAAGCGGGAGCTAGCTCTTCGCCATACGGCGGTCACAAATCCCACGCAATGTAAATGACAACAAGCATAATAAAGCATAATAAAGCATAAGAAAACATCATGTCGACTCAAGTGAGTTCGACCCCAAAATACAGCATAAAATCCACAAACCTCACAGTCTCATCTCTAGGTCAATATACAAATATCTGGTAGAAACAGTAGATGGAGTACACTAGATACGAGAATATACAAGAATATACAAGGTGGTACAAAAAATATAACATAACCCACCTATGAGCAAATCTCGAGCTCAGGCAAAAGAGGCAAAAGACAAGTGCGCCCGCCGCTACTGAACTGACGGAGCGGACCTGCAAAAGACTGTGGCACAACGGGGGTGAGTTGCCAACTCGTGAGTAATAAATAACATCTACAAAGGCTATCGTATGCATGCACACAAGCATCCTAGTATCTAAAATACAGGTATGACTGGATGCACTAGCAGGTGTGTATATAACATCAGTGTACCAATATGCATGCAACATGAAAATCTGAGGTCTCAATAGGTATATATAAGAAATATTTTATCTCTTTTTGTTTTTGAAACTCTTTTAGAATGCCAGCATAATGTCAATGAATCGACGAAAATCAGTGTCCAGCAACGACACCCAAAAGCTGTCTCAAATCTCATAAATGTATCTCTGGCCTCAGCCGTCCGGCTGACCCATCTCAAATATCAATATCTCATCATCTAGTGGCCACGGTCGGTATCCTCTGGATATCCGCCGTCCCAAACAGTCACCGGTAGGTAATCCGTCCCCTGCCAGGCTCAACGTCATCACCACATTCCTCTTGCCCCGGGGTACCTTACCGGGCCCACCATGTACCCGTGCCGGTTCCTCCACTCCTCGACACGGATTTCCAAAGCCACAGCAAACTCATGGTGGACGACACTTACATCACTAGAAAACCGCAATTTACATGTTTTAAAAATATCATAAGTTTGGAAATTTTGCGGCTTTCCCCCGAAATCCAGCAATATCATAAAATCTCAAGAAATCCTCATAAGTGCATATATCAATGCTAATGAATGCGTATGATATCAAAAATCAAGTTGCGATGTGTGATTAATGTATTAAGCATGAACAATGAATATGATGAAGTACATGCACATGAATAGCAATCCTACGGTTTCATTTTAAGGAAATAGCACAATTTAAGTATCAATTAGTAAAAGGTTTAAATTAAAGGTTATCTAGTGTGGTGGCATGGCAATTACCAGGGTGTGTGTAAACATGAATAGTGCTCGTGCTGCATATAAAACCTGGTAATGGTGCATGTGTCCTACAATTGAGTTTGCATATATGGGTATAACCTATTGATCTAATTGCAGCAATTATCATGCCAGTATTATTATTCTAATGTCACAAGTGATTATCCAATTTACTATTTTCCAGTTTACTAAATCTATCGGGCGACTTGCGCCATCCAGACGATCGTCCCCCGTAGATGTTAAATCTACTCACCGGGATTCCTGGCTAGCTGTGTCCGATCACCGCCTTTCCCTTTCGCGCCGCGTCAGACGTCTCCGCGACCGAACCTGTAATTTATATCAAATATAAGGTTACGTATCAAGAACGACGCAAACCCCAACGAAACTACTAAAGTTCTCTAGCTGGGTACAACGTGCACAAAGTGCGCGGACACACGCGAAAATCGCAAAAACTGCCGAAAAACGCCGATTTGGGTCACCCGGCAAAACTAAAACCCGACTACCCAAAAACCGCACTCACGCATCCTAAAAGTCGTAGGACAAGCCAACAAAATCATCAAGATGCCACAATTAACTCATCACAAAATTTTAGTAAAAACTAGTAAGCACTAATTGCAATTTGATGCAAACATCGACAATATAGCGACAAGTCAACACCATCCAACGCCAACATTCCAAACTAACCAAAAAGTTAGCCAAAACACAATTTCTAAACCATTGACTAAGCTTAAAAACCTAATTTACTTAACAAAACCTTCTCTTGATTTTTATAAATAGCAAACATAACTCAAACTATATAAGAAATCCTTACTTTAACACTAAAATTTAGCCTAATAAGCAAATTAACCACTTAGCTTAAGGTTAGCAAAACACTAGATAGCAAATTAGGTTTAGTCAACACAAATTAGGTTTAATCAACTCACTAATCAAGCTTCAAATACCAATTCCATACAAAAACCTTTTCTTGAAATCCTAAAATAACAATTTCACATTTCAAAAGTTAACTAATTTAGCAAAGTTGAAACTACAACAACAAGGTAACTATATAGATTAGTCATTAACAACTAGATTAACAAAATAACAACTTAATTAAATTATCATGGTTCAAAACCTAGTTCATTTTTCAAACAAAATCTAAGGAAACTAGATTAACTACACTAAATTAACACTAACCCATAACACATAAGCACTTAAACAAGGAATTTAACAAGATGGAAATTTATACCTCTTGATCACTAGATCAAGCAAGAAGGTTTCCTCCAAAGATGCCTCCTTTCCACATGATTTCAACCATATTAGGCTTGAGAAGAGGTAGCATAAGGATTTTGTGTTGAAAAAGAGAAGGATTTATGGATATTTGTTGAATTTTCTTGCAATTTTTTGAAGAAAATTGAAGAAAAATGAAAAGGAAAAAGATGAAGAAGGGGAGGGTTCAGTTTCGGCCAGGTTGGAGGTAAGGTGGGGGGTGTGGGCAAGTGAGGAAAAGTCTTGGTCAAGTTTCTAAAGTCAAAAGTATCATATATTAACCATTTTATTTAAATTAAATCCATAAACTATCAAATAACTTAAGAAACAACTCAAGAAAGAGAGAGGTCAGAATTTTCTGGTCTTGGCCAAGACTTGGGCTGTTCTTGGGCTGAGGGAAAAGATAGAGGGGTTTTACAAAAGAAATTTTATGCAAAAAGGCCCCCTACAACTCAAAAATTGCAAGTTTTAGCCCAAAAATCAATAATTTCGTTTCAATTTATAAAAATTGGTTAAAAATCAAAATAAATTACTAAAAATTCATGTTATCACTAGAATATAATTATCATAATTTTAGAGATTAAATTTAGCCCGGAAAAATTTGTATTTATCGCTTATTTAAAGTATTTTCTTACCGGCTTAAAATAATATTAAAAAATTGAAAAATAGGGAAAAATTTTTAAATGACCAAAATTTCATAATTAACTCATTAGTCACTAAAAACAAGTAATTACCTATCCACTTTAAGTATAATTAGCCCTAAACTGCAAAATATCGAGAAAGACGGTTTTCGGAAAAATACCGAATTTTCACCGAATTTCAGGAAAACACCAAAACGACTTTTCAAGACGCTACAATCTTCCCCCCCTTAAAGAAATTCGGTCCCCGAATTTAAAAATATAGCTACGCGTACCTTCAAAGAGATGGGGATATTTCTTCCTCATCTCGCCCTCGGTCTCCCAGGTAACCTCCTCGCTGCTCGGGCTACGCCAAAGGACCTTGACGGTTGGTATAATCTTCGACCTCAACTTCTTCTCCTGCCGATCCAAGATGGCCACCGGCTGCTCTGCAAAAGAAAGGTCGCGCTCTAGCTGGACTGTCGGGTGCTGAATCGCATGCGAAGGGTCGTGAAGGTACTTGCGGAGCATCGAAACATGGAAGACGGGGTGAACATCGGGAAAGCTGGGTGGAAGAGCCAAACGATATGCAACAGTGCCAACACGCTCGAGGATCTCGAAGGGACCTACGAATCTAGGGCTAAGCTTTCCCTTTCGCCCAAAACGCATCACGCCCTTCATCGGTGAGACCTTCAGAAAAACATGGTCGCCAACTGCGAACTCTAATCTGCGACGGCGCCTGTCTGCATACGATTTCTGCCTGCTCTGAGCCGCTCTCATCCAGTCTCGGATCAACTGGATCTTCGATGTCGTCTCCTCAACAAGCTGCGGCCCCAAAATGCTGCTGTCGCTGAGCTCTGTCCAACTAACGGGCGATCTGCATCTCCTCCCATACAATGCCTCGAAAGGTGCCATCTGAATAGTATCCTGGAAGCTGTTGTTGTAGGAGAACTCCACTAGAGGCAAATGACGATCCCAGCTACCCCCAAAGTCTAAAACGCACGCTCTGAGCATGTCCTCGAGAGTCTGAATGGTCCGCTCTGACTGTCCGTCTGTCTGCGGATGAAACGCTGTGCTGAAGCTCAAACGAGTGCCCAAAGCCTCCTGAAGTCTCTGCCAAAGTCGGCTGGTGAACTGAGTGCCTCGATCTGACACGATACAAGTCGGTACGCCATGTAGTCGCACGATCTCGTCAATATAGAGCTGAGCATACTGAGCGAAGCTGAAAGTCGTCTTCACTGGAAGGAAGTGAGCCGCTTTCGTCAATCTATCCACGATCACCCAGATGGAGTCGTACCCTCGACTGGTCCTGGGTAGACCCACAACGAAGTCCATCGAAATCTGCTCCCATTTCCACTCTGGAATGGGTAACGGCTGTAGCTCTCCTGCGGGCCTCTGGTGCTCAGCCTTGACTTGCTGACAAGTCAGGCATCTCGAAACGAACTCCGCAATGTCCCTCTTCATCCCGTCCCACCAGTAGGTCTCTCTCATATCATGGTACATCTTGGTGGAACCGGGGTGGACACTATACACTGATCGGTGTGCCTCCTCAAGAATGTCGCGCCGCAATCCATCAGCATCTGGTACGCACAGTCTAGATCCATATCGTAAAATCCCCTGATCGTCAACCATGAACTCGGAAAATCTGCCCTGTCCCATCTGTGCCATGATCTCTGAGCAACGGTCGTCACTACGCTGTGCCTCATATATACGGTCAAGCAACTGTGGGCGTGCACGAACATGCGCGAGCTGTCCCCCTGTCTGAGTGAACTCGAACTCAACTCGGCTGTCGCATAACATCTGCCAATCTGCTGACGACTGCCTCTGCACTGCGCGCAAAAAGGATAAACTACCCCCGGGCCTCCTACTCAACGCATCTGCCACCACATTCGCCTTGCCGGGGTGATATAAGATCTCGCAGTCGTAGTCTTTCACCAACTCCATCCAACGACGCTGTCTGAGGTTCAGGTCTCGCTGCTGAAATATGTACTTTAAGCTCTTGTGATCGGTGAATATCTGACACGACTCGCCGTAAAGGTAATGTCGCCAAATCTTCAGTGCAAAGACCACTGCAGCCATCTCCAAATCATGAGTGGGGTAGTTCTGTTCATGCTTCTTCAACTGCCGAGAAGCATAAGCGATCACCCGGCCATGCTGCATCAAAACGCATCCTAATCCCACTCGCGAAGCATCACAGTAGACAACAAATCCGCCTGATCCCGAAGGTAAAGATAATACCGGCGCCGTAGTCAAACAAGTCCGTAGTTGCTGAAAACTGCGCTCGCACTCCTCTGTCCAGACGAAAGGAACTCCCTTCCGGGTCAAACCGGTCAACGGTGCAGCTATACGGGAGAAGTCCTGAACAAAACGCCTGTAGTAGCCCGCCAAGCCTAGAAAACTACGGATCTCGGTAACCGATGTAGGTCGGGGCCACTGCTGAACAGCCTCAATCTTCTTCGGGTCCACACAAATGCCGTCTCTCGTAACCACGTGACCCAAGAATCCGACGCTGTCCAGCCAGAATGCACACTTGGAGAACTTCGCGAACAGCTGGTGCTCCCTCAGAGTCTGTAATGTAATCCGCAAGTGCTGCTCGTGCTCCTCTCTGCTCCGGGAGTACACCAAGATATCGTCGATAAACACGATGATGAACAAGTCAAGATACGGCCTGAATGTACGGTTCATCAAATCCATAAATGCTGCTGGGGCGTTGGTGAGTCCGAACGACATCACCAAAAACTCGTAGTGGCCATAGCGTGTACGGAAAGCTGTCCTCGGTATATCCTCCTGTCGAACTCGCAGCTGATGGTATCCTGATCGCAAGTCGATCCTCGAAAAATACCCCGCACCCTGAAGTTGGTCGAACAAATCATCAATGCGCGGCAACGGATATCTGTTCCGAACGGTAACTTTGTTCAGCTGGCGGTAGTCGATACATAAGCGCAAACTTCCATCCTTCTTCTTGACAAACAGGACCGGAGCACCCCACGGAGAAACACTCGGTCGAATAAGCCCCTTATCCAACAAATCCTGCAACTGCTCCTTCAGCTCTCGAAGCTCTGCCGGGGCCATCCGATACGGTGGTATAGAAATAGGCCCCGAACCGGGAATCAAATCAATGCAGAACTCAACATCGCGCTCAGGCGGTAGCCCAGGTAGCTCATCAGGGAAAACATCAAGGAACTCACAAACTACCGGGACCTGGTCCAACGGAACCTCTGTAGCTCGAGTATCACAAACAAACGCTAAGAATCCCTGACATCCCTTCCGCAAGAGCTGACCAGCGCGAAGAGAAGAAATTAAGCTGGGAAGGGCGACACTGCGGTCTCCCTGAATAACAAGGACTGGCTCTCCCGGAAAGCTAAAACTGACTGCCTTCTCACGGCAGTCCACCGAAGCATAACAAGTGGCTAGCCAATCCATGCCCAGAAGCACATCAAAGTCCAACGTATCGAGGAGTATCAAATCAACTGATGAATCCCTCTCCCCGATACGAACGGAACACAAACGAAATACAAAACGAGCGACAAACGACTCGCCTACCGGAGTAACAACAACAAGCGGCTGATCTAACGACGACGACTCACGGCCCAACATCGGTGCAAAGTGTGTAGATACGTACGAATGTGTGGAACCTGGGTCGAATAACACCCGTGCATCGAAAGAACAAACTGGCAAAGTACCTGTCACAACGGCATTGGATGCCTGCGCATCCTGCGGTGTCAAAGCAAAAACTCGGGCCTGTCCTCCACCGATAGCGGGCTGACCTCGACCTCGGCCTCTGCCTCCTCGTCCTCTCTGAACAGGACCGCCGCGTCCACGGCCTCTCGGTGCACCTAACTGGCGTGGAGCATCGCCTGGGGTAGGAAGTAGGGCTCTCTGAGGAGGGGGTGGTGATGGTGGTAGAGTCACGTGCGGAACTGTCGCTGCTCCCTGTCGTCTCACCGGACAGTCTCTGACAAGATGATGCAGACTCCCGCACCCAAAACATCCTGGTGACGGCTGCTGCCTCTGGGGATAAGAACCATATAACTGTCCCCGCCCAAATCCTCTGCCAGGCCTATCTCTCGGAAAGAATCTGGCGCGCTGTCTCTGAGATGGTACATCGGTGCGCATCCTCTTCGGCCCAGAAACGGCCGGAGTCTGTGATATGCGTGCCTCCATCCGCAATGCCGTATCCATAGCCGCTGAATAAGTGTCGTAGTGCTGGGCGCCAATGGCAAGGTATAGCTGGGCATCAAGTCCCTGTACGAACCTCTTCACCATCTTCTCCTCGGTATCCACCAAATACTGAGCATATCGGGACAACTGAGTAAACTGGATGTCATACTCAGACACCGTCATCCCAGGTGTCTTGACTAAGGCCTCGAAACTGCGAGCTCTGGCGTCACGAACGCTCTCTGGAAGGAAACGGGCTAGAAAGACCGCTGTAAACTCGGCCCAAGTCATAGGCGGCAGATCTGCAGCTCGACCTCTCAAGACTAACTCCCACCATGTCTGCGCGAGACCCTCTAGCCGGAAACTGGCAAGCTCTACCCATCGATCATCCGAACATCTCAGCGAACGGCAGATCCTGGCTAAACTATCAAGGAACGTCTGTGGGTCCTCCGCTGTCTCGGTGCCGGTGAATACTGGAGGTCTCAGCCTCATGAAGTCCTGTAGTGAAACCGGAATGGACACGATGGTAGTAGTAGGAGCAGGTATCATGGTCGTCTGTGATGTAGTAGGTACGTCATCCTGCCTCGGTGTACGACTGGCTGCAACTAGGGATCCTACCATCTGACGCAGCTCCTGCATGCCTCCCATCATCTGTCGCAACTCCTCCATACCCGTCTCGAGCCTATCCATACGGCCTGGGGAAGGTAGATCGGTCTGTCCCAGCGGCGTAGGCATACCACCCTGCTCAGTCCTAGTCTCGGACGAGCCAGCTCGAATCTCGTCTCTGGCGGCAGCCCTCTGTGCCCTCGTAGCCTTCGGCGGCATAGTGGCTGTCACAAGAAAACGGATAGTAAGAACAGTGCAATAGGATCATAGGATACACGGAATTGAAGAAGGAATTTTTCAAGCAAGTATATCCTAAAGTCACTTAGGCGGAGTACCGTATCGTAAGTATGCCGCGGACATACGTACGCTACGTTACCCTGCTTAAGTCACTTACTCCATCAACCAAGGGTCATCCTACACTCAAAAAGGTAAACCTATCGCTCTGATACCAACTTTGTCACGACCCGCAGGGTACGGAACGTGACTGGCACTTAAGTTTACGGAACGTCTAAAGGCGTCCGTAAAATAAGTAAGCCAAAGCCCAGAAAACAAAACCAATGAAGCAAAAGAGTGAAGAAAACCCAATCAATTGAAAGCGAGTTATCAAATAAGTCATGTAAAACACTTTTTAAAAACAATACAAATTTTTCCCGAAAATTTCGGCAGAGTCTCCTTTGTAAATACTGACCCCCAAAAATGGGTACAACAAAATATATACATGAATCCACAAAATAGGGCATCCCCAAGCGGGAGCTAGCTCTTCGCCATACGGCGGTCACAAATCCCACGCAATGTAAATGACAACAAGCATAATAAAGCATAATAAAGCATAAGAAAACATCATGTCGACTCAAGTGAGTTCGACCCCAAAATACAGCATAAAATCCACAAACCTCACAGTCTCATCTCTAGGTCAATATACAAATATCTGGTAGAAACAGTAGATGGAGTACACTAGATACGAGAATATACAAGAATATACAAGGTGGTACAAAAAATATAACATAACCCACCTATGAGCAAATCTCGAGCTCAGGCAAAAGAGGCAAAAGACAAGTGCGCCCGCCGCTACTGAACTGACGGAGCGGACCTGCAAAAGACTGTGGCACAACGGGGGTGAGTTGCCAACTCGTGAGTAATAAATAACATCTACAAAGGCTATCGTATGCATGCACACAAGCATCCTAGTATCTAAAATACAGGTATGACTGGATGCACTAGCAGGTGTGTATATAACATCAGTGTACCAATATGCATGCAACATGAAAATCTGAGGTCTCAATAGGTATATATAAGAAATATTTTATCTCTTTTTGTTTTTGAAACTCTTTTAGAATGCCAGCATAATGTCAATGAATCGACGAAAATCAGTGTCCAGCAACGACACCCAAAAGCTGTCTCAAATCTCATAAATGTATCTCTGGCCTCAGCCGTCCGGCTGACCCATCTCAAATATCAATATCTCATCATCTAGTGGCCACGGTCGGTATCCTCTGGATATCCGCCGTCCCAAACAGTCACCGGTAGGTAATCCGTCCCCTGCCAGGCTCAACGTCATCACCACATTCCTCTTGCCCCGGGGTACCTTACCGGGCCCACCATGTACCCGTGCCGGTTCCTCCACTCCTCGACACGGATTTCCAAAGCCACAGCAAACTCATGGTGGACGACACTTACATCACTAGAAAACCGCAATTTACATGTTTTAAAAATATCATAAGTTTGGAAATTTTGCGGCTTTCCCCCGAAATCCAGCAATATCATAAAATCTCAAGAAATCCTCATAAGTGCATATATCAATGCTAATGAATGCGTATGATATCAAAAATCAAGTTGCGATGTGTGATTAATGTATTAAGCATGAACAATGAATATGATGAAGTACATGCACATGAATAGCAATCCTACGGTTTCATTTTAAGGAAATAGCACAATTTAAGTATCAATTAGTAAAAGGTTTAAATTAAAGGTTATCTAGTGTGGTGGCATGGCAATTACCAGGGTGTGTGTAAACATGAATAGTGCTCGTGCTGCATATAAAACCTGGTAATGGTGCATGTGTCCTACAATTGAGTTTGCATATATGGGTATAACCTATTGATCTAATTGCAGCAATTATCATGCCAGTATTATTATTCTAATGTCACAAGTGATTATCCAATTTACTATTTTCCAGTTTACTAAATCTATCGGGCGACTTGCGCCATCCAGACGATCGTCCCCCGTAGATGTTAAATCTACTCACCGGGATTCCTGGCTAGCTGTGTCCGATCACCGCCTTTCCCTTTCGCGCCGCGTCAGACGTCTCCGCGACCGAACCTGTAATTTATATCAAATATAAGGTTACGTATCAAGAACGACGCAAACCCCAACGAAACTACTAAAGTTCTCTAGCTGGGTACAACGTGCACAAAGTGCGCGGACACACGCGAAAATCGCAAAAACTGCCGAAAAACGCCGATTTGGGTCACCCGGCAAAACTAAAACCCGACTACCCAAAAACCGCACTCACGCATCCTAAAAGTCGTAGGACAAGCCAACAAAATCATCAAGATGCCACAATTAACTCATCACAAAATTTTAGTAAAAACTAGTAAGCACTAATTGCAATTTGATGCAAACATCGACAATATAGCGACAAGTCAACACCATCCAACGCCAACATTCCAAACTAACCAAAAAGTTAGCCAAAACACAATTTCTAAACCATTGACTAAGCTTAAAAACCTAATTTACTTAACAAAACCTTCTCTTGATTTTTATAAATAGCAAACATAACTCAAACTATATAAGAAATCCTTACTTTAACACTAAAATTTAGCCTAATAAGCAAATTAACCACTTAGCTTAAGGTTAGCAAAACACTAGATAGCAAATTAGGTTTAGTCAACACAAATTAGGTTTAATCAACTCACTAATCAAGCTTCAAATACCAATTCCATACAAAAACCTTTTCTTGAAATCCTAAAATAACAATTTCACATTTCAAAAGTTAACTAATTTAGCAAAGTTGAAACTACAACAACAAGGTAACTATATAGATTAGTCATTAACAACTAGATTAACAAAATAACAACTTAATTAAATTATCATGGTTCAAAACCTAGTTCATTTTTCAAACAAAATCTAAGGAAACTAGATTAACTACACTAAATTAACACTAACCCATAACACATAAGCACTTAAACAAGGAATTTAACAAGATGGAAATTTATACCTCTTGATCACTAGATCAAGCAAGAAGGTTTCCTCCAAAGATGCCTCCTTTCCACATGATTTCAACCATATTAGGCTTGAGAAGAGGTAGCATAAGGATTTTGTGTTGAAAAAGAGAAGGATTTATGGATATTTGTTGAATTTTCTTGCAATTTTTTGAAGAAAATTGAAGAAAAATGAAAAGGAAAAAGATGAAGAAGGGGAGGGTTCAGTTTCGGCCAGGTTGGAGGTAAGGTGGGGGGTGTGGGCAAGTGAGGAAAAGTCTTGGTCAAGTTTCTAAAGTCAAAAGTATCATATATTAACCATTTTATTTAAATTAAATCCATAAACTATCAAATAACTTAAGAAACAACTCAAGAAAGAGAGAGGTCAGAATTTTCTGGTCTTGGCCAAGACTTGGGCTGTTCTTGGGCTGAGGGAAAAGATAGAGGGGTTTTACAAAAGAAATTTTATGCAAAAAGGCCCCCTACAACTCAAAAATTGCAAGTTTTAGCCCAAAAATCAATAATTTCGTTTCAATTTATAAAAATTGGTTAAAAATCAAAATAAATTACTAAAAATTCATGTTATCACTAGAATATAATTATCATAATTTTAGAGATTAAATTTAGCCCGGAAAAATTTGTATTTATCGCTTATTTAAAGTATTTTCTTACCGGCTTAAAATAATATTAAAAAATTGAAAAATAGGGAAAAATTTTTAAATGACCAAAATTTCATAATTAACTCATTAGTCACTAAAAACAAGTAATTACCTATCCACTTTAAGTATAATTAGCCCTAAACTGCAAAATATCGAGAAAGACGGTTTTCGGAAAAATACCGAATTTTCACCGAATTTCAGGAAAACACCAAAACGACTTTTCAAGACGCTACACTATCATTTCGAGTAAGATTGTTGTACCTGTATAGGTCCTCCCTCAATTATCATAATCGCGTGCCTGCAATTATAATAATTGCCTTGAGGGCACTATATCCAACAATCTCCCACTTTCACTTAAGGCTAATTATTACGGTATCGCATACCTACATCTCGTGTGCTATCGAATACCCAACTTCTCTACTAATCAGTTTCTCAAATCTCGTTTGAGAAACATCCGTGTTCGAGAAATAGCCTCAGTGAGTAGATCCGCTATAATGTTTCAACTTCCTCTCTCTATATCACAACATCGCGAAGATGAACAATCTTCCCAATCTGAGCGATACCCCGCCTCAAGAGTTTGTCTGGATGCCTGATGGGACCAAGTTCATCATTGAACAACTCCTATCCAACAAACTTCTTGGGCTGTATCCTCTGTTGAGTCATAACTGTAGGGTTCCTAGGCACACTAATGAGGTCTCACAAGTGATCAAACATGGCTAATTAAAAAATTTCCATGTGCCTACAAACCCTAATACAGATCGTTAACTAGATGTATAGGTGATGCGATGCAAATAAACGAATTTAACGCTAAAGTAAAGGGGCTACAACCTTTGTAGATCCGGTCCTCCATCTCCATGGCTCCGTGATAAAGTCCCCTCGCTGTCCAAATCGAATCCATGACTCTAGTATCGGCTTCATCGGAGAAATGGGCGGGCTAGGTCGTCGACTTCGATACCGAAGATGATCTACGTCGAGGCATCACAAGATCAAGCTCCCACTTCACCAAGTCATGAAACTTGTGAAGAAAACACCCTATACTACTTGGCAAGAGGTAGAGGATGAAGAAATAGGAAGTGGGTTCACTTTAGAATTGGATTTCTCACTCTTTTTCACTAGTTGCGATTGATGGAGGCAAGCTTTCTTCATGTTGAAGATGAAGAAGAAGAAGAAAGAATATGATAGAATAAAAAGGATTATTCTCAAAAATGTAAATCCAACTCATTCTTATCATAATCCAACCTTGGTTAGGTGTAGAGAATAAACTAAGGTTAAAGTGAATGGTTAGGGTTAAGGAAAGAAACAAAATGGTCAACTATTTCAAAGCTTCATGAAGCTTCAAAGATAATCCAAACATAGCCACCATTTTATTTCTTTATCCAAAAAAGAATTAATGAATAAATAAATAAATAAATAATCAAAACCCTAACCATTAACATAACCATGGTTTAAACTAAACATACACCCAAACATTCATGTATCATCAAACATGATACAATCTTGTGCACAAAAAAATATATCACATATACAATGTGCAAATCAAGTGAGAAAATCCTTTTAAAGTGAACCAATACTAGTTAATGCAAAATAATATATCAAATATATAATTATACATTAAATCATTAAATCAACACTTGATTCAATGATCCGGTCATATCGCATATAACCGACTAGTATCCAATGTATCGACTTATCGAATCAATCCTTGATTCGATAACTAGGTTATATCGCATACAACCATTCGATACATTCATCGCGAGAATGGAATACGGTATCACATACACGCATTATTCCCGGTCCCACACATATCTCATATGCGCTCCTATTTCGTTTCGCTTGACCCAGGAAACCTCTGTGTAGGACTCTAAAGACTCGTCAATACGCCGGCAGCAGATGATGATCATATCAAGCACCCACAAGCCGCAAGCGGTCTGCTAAACGTAACGGCCACCCGGGTATTGAGCGATCAGAAGATCGACGAGCAAGCCCGCTCACACTCCTGTGAATCCAACCAGTAACACTTACCGTACAGTCCGGTCAGTTCGTCTGATATGTCGCATATCTCGCCTAGGGGTGGTAAACGTCAGACCCCAATAGCTCGATAAGTCATGCCGACGCAAGGTCCATAACAATCATGAAACTACTGATTACTCTTACCAGTATATCACTGCAACCCTGGCCAGGGATTTCCTGTTATGGCCAGTCGAGCATAGCGCAACATCAACCCCTAATACCGGGAGAGACGAATCCCCTCCTATCGCTCATTGCCTCCATGTGAATCGGGACTGTACCCAAAAACCACCTGTTTGCACGTCTCAGTAGAGCCGTGGTGGGGTGGAAATCAAAGCACAGTGGGAGACACACAAGACTCTATGACGATCTCGGGTCAACAGACTAAGCTGTACCAGTGTCACCAGAGAACTGCCATCTGACGTGAAGTATAATACCATCTGGGAGTTCTCGGCGAGTCCGTTCAGTGTACCCAGTCTCCACTGAGCACCCACATACCATCTCTGATGTCAAACACCAATGGATATGGGATCATCCATCGCCCATCACATGGGTCGAGAAGATATACGCTACTCTACTCTGGAATATCGATGCCCCGTCTCGATATTCCCATGACTAGGAACATTGAAGGATGTACTCATGGACTATCCATCCCCCACTAGTATGATCTGCATCATAGTCCTAGAAGTCGAGTACACATCCTAAGGGCTTTATCAACATGTAATCAGAGAGACAGAGTGTATACATGTTGAGATAAAGAGCAACCAGATAGCGTACTATTATGTCGAGCAAGAAAGTCCTACCTATATATGTCCCAGCATCCACTACAACATACATCCAATGTACAGTAATGGCCTCTAGGGCATACATATAACTAACAATCTCCTACTTGCACTAGGACCATCTGTAGTAGTAGTTGTAGTATCTAATACTCAACCATCCCCTAAAAGTCTCTCTTTGGGAAAAGGCCTTCATGAGTGGATTCGCCGTGTTGTCCTCTGTGTCTACTCTCCTAACCTCGATCACCCTGAAGATCAACCATCTCCATGATCAGGTGATGCTTCCTCAGAATATGTCTGGGTCACTGATGGGACCAGGGTTCACGGGCCAAAGCCACACTTCCATTGTCACACCATGGTAGGAACCTAGTTCATCTTATGAACCAATATACACCCAAACTGCCTCTTTGGTAGTATCTTTAATAGTGATGTTACCAGCCTTTATCATCTAGTTTGCCACGGTATCTAGCTTGGAACTCTTCCAACATACCGTCCCTTTACTGAGGGTGAAGACAATGCCTGTGACTGACATTCAGTCGTCCTTATCACCCTGGAACACTTCCAGTGATTCTCCCCAGGATCGATTGATACCATCTCACTACAACTAGTGAGAATCCTAACATCCATTTAGATCTATCTCATAGATCCAAAACCCAGAATTTAGGATGTATCATTTTGATCCTATATGGAGAATCCATATGATAAGAGGAGATTGACCGTGTGTAGCATAGGAAACTCTTTTCCTATCAAGAGTATGTTGTCCACGTACAATACGAGGATGACCACCTTACCCTCTACTACCTTTTTGTACATACAAGGTTCATCTACCATTTTGATGAAGTCAAACTCTTTGATTAATGCATCAAAACAGATGTTCCAACTCCGCGATGCCTGCTTTATCACATAAAACATCTTGCACACGTTTCCGCTGCTCCCACTGTCTACGAGGCCTTCTGGCTATGTATTTACTGACGTTCTCTTCTAAAACATCATTTTAGAAAAGCAGTCATGACACCCAACTGCCAGATATCGTAGTCATGGTATGTAGCCGTGGCAAGTGGGATCCGGATGGACTTAAGCATAGCCACTGGAAAATGGTTTCATCATTATCCACGCCTGGTCGATGACGAAAAGCTTTAACAAGTCTAGCTTTGAAAGTCTCAACCTTTCCAAGTACACCAAGTAATCTTCTCAAGATATACTTGCTCCTGATGGGGATTTAACCCTTCAGATATAGCAACCAAAGTCCATACTTTATTGGTGTATAAGGATTCCATCTCAGATCGCTAAGCATCCAGCCATTCTTACAGAGTCCCTACTCTCGATGGCCTGCTCGAAACTAGTTGGGTCATCATCTCATGATGCATTCCTCGCTCCCACTGTCATCGAGAAACCGAGGTATCTCTCAGGCGGATGAGGAACCCTACTAGATCGGCGGAGAGGCTGAGGTTCGTCGGGAACTATTGAATCCTTTGGTTCTGTCAAATCATCAGCTGTAGTTTTGTATAGCTGGAACCTTTCCAGTTCTACAGAACTGACCTTGCCTCGATCTTGTCCGGATTTTGCTTTGACACAGGCCGGACAATCCAAAATCTTAACTTAATTAAGAGATAGGCTCTTCCTATACCATATTTTATATGGAGTGGTAGGCACTGATTTGAATCGAACCCTATTCAATAGGTATGCAACTTCATAAGTGCATAACTCCCTAAAAGGAAATAGGAAATTCAGTAGAGCGCACCATATCATATAGGGTGTGATTGCTCCGCCCCGATATACCATCATGCTATGGTGTATACGGAGGAGTAATGCTGAGAGAGACTCTCATTCTCTTTTAGAATAGTCCAGGAATTCTATGCACAAGTATTCTCCTCCCTGATCTCATCACAGGACATAATACTTATACCCGTATTGGTTCTCTACTTCTAGCTTATATTCTGTGAATATCTCAAAAGGTTCGGACTTGTGTTTCAACAGCAACATATGTCTGAATCTTGAGAGATTATCAGAGAACATAATGAAGTATAAAGAACCAGTCCTGGCATGTGTAGACAGGAGACCTTACATACATCAACATGTATTAGTCCCAAGAGTTCATTAACTCTTTCTCTGTTTCCAATAAACAGAGCTATGGTCATCTTATCTTTGTGACATGACTGGTGAGTTTCACAAGATGTAAATTCAAACAGATTTAAATATGCATCTATGTGCAACTTAGCTAGTCGGGTCGCATTGATATGACCTAGTCTACAAAGCCTCAAGAAGGATTCGTTCATTTCTGAACTCTTCCTCTTGTGTGTGTTCTGTATACTAGGAACTGTAGTTTGATTTAAAACGTCAATGCTTTTAGATAACGTGCCTGAACCGATCAACTTTTGATATAGGAAATGTTCAAAATATTATCCATCAATACAAAATTATATCCTTTCTTTACTTGTAAAGAGACTGATATGATTTTGTATATCAGGTTCGGTATCTAATAACATTCATTCAGAATCAATGTACTGGTCATACAGGGTGACAGTGACCAACAGACTTGGCTGCAACACTTGCCCCGTTCTCTGTCTCATGAAACTTATCACCCGTTCTCAGTTTTTCTACCTTTTTGCAGCCCTATGTAACAGATTACATATCTGGGATCCTGATCCGGTATCATATACCCAGGATGCGGAGGATACTGAGAAACAGTTCTTTGTAATGAACACACCCGAAGATGATACATCAGCATGCACTCTCTTCGTTTGGGCGGCACGGGAATTCTGGTAATCCCCAATTTCCTGCTATGTCTTATAACAATTATAAGTTGGAGCGGGACCAACGTTCCCCAGCGTAGTATAACAAGCGGGTTCGGTCAATACATCCATATTATTATCTTGATTAAGGCGTGATATGGTCGCTACTTGGAGAGAGAGAGAAGAAAACACTCTGCGTGCGCTCTTGCAAGATTAGATTGGTTATATATTTTATCTAATCAGGATGGCTCCCACTGTTTTTATCAAATCTTCCTTCAAAACTTAAAAGGAAAGACTAGCCGGGATTATTTACACTCTACAAGTTCGCCAATCTTTCAGCCAGGCAGTGTCGGTACTTTGAGGGAGGTTCCCCGTGCTTTCGCACGGACCTAATTACAGTAAACCTCGTTTTCCCAGAGGCGTAACCCCGTTGACACCTTTCTAGACACCTACTTGACCGGCTAATTGCAAAGTGCAAAACTCTCCCAGGAGTAACAATTACTCGCAGTGGGTATCTGGATCCAACTATTACAGAGAAGTTATGCAATCTCATTGCAAATTTCAACACTTGAAACCCCTGATAAAGATTTTTACCCCTAGCACCTATGACCTTGGCTAAGGTCAACAAATCATAGGTACTTGTCATGTTCTACCCGTCATTTCGTGATTAATTAGACCCACCCACATGACCCTTGGCTAAGGTCAACAAAGCCACATGACTGTCCTAACTAATCGCATCATATGCTGTGTAGGAAGACATCACTTAGCTACCGCACACTACGCCTCGGCTATGGTCAACAAACGTAGCACGAATACTAAGTACTCTACTTCCTAAAATGACGGAGGGTTGCGAATGGTTTTTAAGAAAACCTTTAACGCTTTGAACTTGATCTCGTTGCGGAATCAAATGGTTTTTAAATGGAATGTTTTTGAGGCTTTTCAAGTTTTGCTAAAGGGGTCACTCCCGGTGAAGGGATCGTCGGCCCTTTCCTCGTCGAATGAGGTGCGGGATATATCATATATATCACTGTGCAAAGCGGAAACTATAGAAGCGATCAAAAGACAAACCGAGGATTGTAGCATCTGCCAGTTATTGCTAAAGGAGTCACTCCCGGTAAAGGGATCTCGGTCCTTTCCTCATCGAATAAGGTGCAGGATGTTCTATAAGGAACACCGCGATGCAAAGCAAGAACTGTAGCTACCTGTTTTATTTTTGAAATTCGATTCCACAACATCAATTAGGTTTATTTTCTTTCATTAATCTCATTAATGAATGTCCTATCATTTAAGTCCACCTAAACATCACAGATAAATATAACGTACGCTTACGCCATCCGCATTCGCCTCGATGTCCCGTCTGCACCGTTAGGTTAGGCAACTAACGCCAGAGCGAGGCAGGGCTAGCGGGGTGTAAAACATAAGCAACATCTATATAATATATCATATATACTATATACCATATCTATCTGAACAAATCACATGATCACATCACAGATATCGCAGCAGAAAATATCATATGAAATATTGGATATACTAGGACGTCCGTGTTTTCAATAAGAGCCAGTATAAAACACGGATTCTACGGTCGTGATGAATAGCCAATCTCACACCCTTAGACCCCTACGAGAGCGGCAAGCAACCCTACCAATTCTAGGGTTAGGAGACCCGGACTCGACTCCTCGAGTTGGTCTCCCACTGGACCCCCGAACCCGGTTACTTGTGCTCCCCTCCTTAGGTCTATCCTATTGCAGAAAAGTAAATAATATACAAATGGTGACATCATCCGCAACCTGGAAGTGCCCCAATAAAAGAATATTACATATAAGTTTTTACATGAATGAAAATGAAAAACACTCATCTCACATAAAAACCCCCCGGCTATTCGAACACGACGATCCAATATAACATATCCAGCAACACATAACATCACATGTCATCAACGTAAGTAAATATGCGCATCCCAATTGTCGTTGACATATAGCAACGAAACCGGCGATATCACATATTACACTTACGGTCACAGAAAAGAAAGTGTAAAACTACAACAGTTGGAATCCGCAATCTCTTTAGACATCGCATGCCTAATCAAATGAATTCATTAGACATCGCATGCCTAACAATTATAAACCCCACATTTTAGTCTCATTATCGAAAACACTTTTCAATATCAAGTCGGGCAATTCAACAGGATTCCCGACATCCTGATCGAATACTCGTCGCAAACTTTAGTAGGCGGCCGCACCCCCGACGCCGTCGACGAAGTGCACCAAGGCGGAACACCGCTGCCGCGAGCATCCGAACGGATGCTTTCGGCGACGGGATTCTCCTACAGTCACTTGGTCGGGGCTATGGGGCGAGGCTGTCTATTAAGTTTACCTGGCGAGTATCCGCGTACGCTACGTGATTGCGACGGACTTTTGATCACATCAAAATTCCGTGGCAACCGATCAAGTGAGACTAAAGTGCTATGTTTATAACATTCATTCAGTTATCTCATAACAACTTGTGAATTCCAATTATTATATCCCATTTCAGATAAACAGAAAATGTTAAACTTTCCGATCGAACAGTCAAACACCCAAGTTTTCCCGAAACAAATCAACACATGAAATAGGTTTAAAAACATCCAGTTCATGCCTCAGTACCAACGGTCCAGCCGTAGAAGGGTCAAGCCAACGCCTCACATTTAGCACGCCGTACTACCCCAAACCCTAAGGTTCAAAGGGCAGTTCAAGACGGTCACATAATCGAGTTAAGGTTTGTTGTCTTCTAGAGTGTCCGTCGCGTTACTTGCACTACTTAGAACGTCGTTAAACCACGGAAAGATCCAACACTTGGAAATTTCCCGACAGTGGAAAAGGTGGGTATTTATATCCGGTCGAACTTTCTAACATATTCTAAATATCCGGAAAACACATAGACAAGATTAGACAATCCGATCGAATCCACGAGTTCCCGAAACAACCCAGAATACTCAACTCTTGAGTAAATATTAAAAATTCCCAGAAAACTCAGCACTGCAAAATAGGAATTACTGTGGAATTTAAAATGAATGATGCCTCCTTACGGCCGCAGAACCGCCGCACGAGCCATGCTCGTGCCGCGGAGCCGCGGCGGTTTGATTGATTTGGTCGGTCGAATTTCACAGTAACTCCTACAAACACCTGCTGATTTTTCTGCATATTTTTAATCTGGAAAAATCCACAGTTTACAAAAATGTACAGAAAGGGGTGAAAAGCGGGGATTACGGGTTCGATCGGACTTCTAACATCGTCTACGCATCGCCTAAGGCTCTAACTAGGCTCTGATACCACTGTAGGGTTCCTAGGAACACTAATGAGGTCTCACAAGTGATCAAACATGGCTAATTAAAAAATTTCCATGTGCCTACAAACCCTAATACGGATCGTTAACTAGATGTATAGGTGATGCGATGCAAATAAACGAATTTAACGCTAAAGTAAAGGGGCTACAACCTTTGTAGATCCGGTCCTCCATCTCCATAGCTCCGTGATGAAGTCCCCTCGCTGTCCAAATCGAATCCATGACTCTAGCATCGGCTTCATCGGAGAAATGGGCGGCCTAGGTCGTCGACTTCGATGCCGAAGATGATCTACGTCGAGGCATCACAAGATCAAGCTCCCACTTCACCAAGTCATGAAACTTGTGAAGAAAACACCCTATACTACTTGGCAAGAGGTAGAGGATGAAGAAATAGGAAGTGGGTTCACTTTAGAATTAGATTTCTCACTCTTTTTCACTAGTTGCCATTGATGGAGGCAAGCTTTCTTCATGTTGAAGATGAAGAAGAAGAAGAAAGAATATGATAGAATAAAAAGGATTATTCTCAAAAATGAAAATCCAACTCATTCTTATCATAATCCAACCTTGGTTAGGTGTAGAGAATTAACTAAGGTTAAAGTGAATGGTTAGGGTTAAGGAAAGAAACAAAATGGTCAACTATTTCAAAGCTTTATGAAGCTTCAAAGATAATCCAAACTTAGCCACCATTTTATTTCTTTATCCAAAAAAGAATTAATGAATAAATAAATAAATAAATAAATAAATAAATAAGCAAAACCCTAACCATTAACATAACCATGGTTTAAACTAAACATACACCCAAACATTCATGTATCATCAAACATGATACAATCTTGTGCACAAAAAAATATATCACATATACAATGTGCAAGTCAAGTGAGAAAATCCTTTTAAAGTGAACCAATACTAGTTAATGCAAAGTAATATATCAAATATATAATTATACATTAAATCATTAAATCAACACTTGATTCAATGATCCGGTCATATCGCATATAACCGACTAGTATCCAATGTATCGACTTATCGAATCAATCCTTGATTCGATAACTAGGTTATATCGCATACAACCATTCGATACATTCATCGCGAGAATTGAATACGGTATCACATACACGCATTATTCCCGGTCCCGCACATATCTCATATGCACTCCTATTTCGTTTCGCTTGACCCAGGAAACCTCTGTGTAGGACTCTAAAGACTCGTCAATACGCCGGCAGCAGATGATGATCATATCAAGCACCCACAAGCCGCAAGCGGTCTGCTAAACGTAACGGCCACCCGGGTATTGAGCGATCAGAAGATCGACGAGCAAGCCCGCTCACACTCCTGTGAATCCAACCAGTAACACTTACCGTACAGTCCGGTCAGTTCGTCTGATATGTCGCATATCTCGCCTAGGGGTGGTAAACGTCAGATCCCAATAGCTCGATAAGTCATGCGGACGCAAGGTCCATAACAATCGTGAAACTACTGATAACTCTTACCAGTATATCACTGCAACCCTGGCCAGGGATTTCCTGTTATGGCCAGTCGAGCATAGCGCAACATCAACCCCCAATACCGGGAGAGACGAATCCCCTCCTATCGCTCATTGCCTCCATGTGAATCGGGACTGTACCCAAAAACCACCTGTTTGCACGACTCAGTAGAGCCGTGGTATGGTGGAAATCAAAGCACAGTAGGAGACACACAAGACTCTATGACGATCTCGGGTCAACAGACAAAGCTGTACCAGTGTCACCAGAGAACTGCCATCTGACGTGAGGTATAATACCATCTGGGAGTTCTCGGCGAGTCCGTTCAGTGTACCCAGTCTCCACTGAGCACCCGCATACCATCTCTGATGTCAAACACCAATGGATATGGGATCATCCATCGCCCATCACACGGGTCGAGAAGATATACGCTAGTCTACTTTGGAATATCGATGCCCCGTCTCGATATTCCTACGACTAGGAACATTGAAGGATGTACTCATGGACTATCCAGGCCCCGCTAGTATGATCTGCATCATAGTCCTAGAAGTCGAGTACACATCCTAAGGGCTTTATCAACATGTAATCAGAGAGACAGAGTGTATACATGTTGAGATAAAGAGCAACCAGATAGCGTACTATTATGTCGAGCAAGAAAGTCCTACCTATATATGTCCCAGCATCCACTACAACATACATCCAATGTACAGTAATGGCCTCTAGGGCATACATATAACTAACAATAACCAGCATCTTGAACCATACCTACCTCAGTATCCCTATTGGAACACTATCTAATATACTGATCCTCAGAAGAGGCTAAACTCAAAACTTGACAGCATCTCTGTCATCCAGGTCACCTTGGAAGCCTGAACTGATAACCGCCTCCTATAGAAGGCTGCCGTTATCCTATATCCAGAACATCATCTTATGTTCATTACTACTTCCCTTTGTTTCTCGAGGATTGGATTAATATATGCTTATTGCAACTAGTGCAAAAGGAATATCTGGTGTTGTACAAGACTTTGCATGATTGACTCAATTTCCTAAGCAAATGATGTATTATTCATGCCTACCCCTCTCTTCATCAGTTAAAAAGACATCCTTTTAGAGAGGGTGACTCCATCACCTACGGGTACACCACCATGCTAGGAGTCGTCCATTGTAAGATACTTTTAGAATGCTGTCAAAGTACCCGATGTAGAAAACATCCCAAATCTAGATCTAAAACCATAGATCTAGTCACCAGAACTCCTGATATACTATCTATATCAAACGTGGAGAAAACACTGTCTGACAACCAAAATATGACCGATTGTAGTATAAGAAGATTACTTCTTATCTGGAGTACGTCATCCAAATCATGGACAGTACTCCCTACATCCTTCTTACTAGGTTCATCTTTGTTTCGACGAAGTCAATCATGTTGACTGTCACATTAAAACAGATGATCCGTCTCCACTATCCTTGCTTTAGTCTATGAATAGACATAAGCATTTTGCACACCTTCCGCTGCTCCCACTGACTACGATAACCCTCTGGCAGAGTTATATACTCGTGCACTTCCAAAATCCTATTTGGAAAGACGTTATTGTCACCACCTGCAAGATATCATATCCATGAACTGCATCAGTGCCAAAACATGTCAATATGGACTTCACTATAGACACTGAAGTAAAATTCACATCACAATCCACAATGGGTATTTGATGAAAACTCTTTATAACAAGTCTAGCCTTATTAGGTTAGTACCTTTCCACCTGCACAGATCTCGAATGATTTACTTGCTTCTAATGGGTTTTACCCCTTAAGGAGCACCCAGCAAAATCCAAAATCCATAATTTACTGAAGTGCGTGGAGTCCATCTTTGATATGAAGCATCTGGTCACCTGAAAGTTACCACTTTTTATGGCCTGCTGATAACTTGTAGGCTCATCATCACCATGATGCTGACCTTCCTGTCACCGTCTACGAGAAAACCGAAGTGTCTCTCGGGTGTCTGAGGTCACCTATTAAAATCTGCGAAATGGCTAACGGTTTGTCAAGTCCAATTGAATCCTTAGGTTTTACACAATTTTCGGTAACCGTTTGTGGTTCTGGAATCACTTCCAATTCTACCATACTCCCACTAGTTTCTTTTGCAAAAAGATCCTTTTATAAAAATGTGGCGAGTCAAGAACAATATAACTATTGATCTTGAAAATGGTAGAAACTAAATCCTAGCGAACGCTTGGGATAATCCACAAACCGCCATTACCGAAGCATGCATCGAGTTTTTCCGGATTCTGCTTTTAGACAGAAACCAGATAACTCCATATCTTAACAACCTGAAGATATGCAACCATTCTATATTCATATAGAATCAAGGCACTAATTTAGATGGAACCAGATTCAAAAGTCATGCAGCTGTTTCCAGTGTATATTACCTAATGGAGAAGGGCCAATACAACATTACTTATCATGGAGCACGTGTACGGATGAGTAACCTGTAAGAGAATCAAGTTCTCGATATTACTATAATGGAATACCTAGCATAAGTATCTACATTTTCAATCACATCAAAGAATCCCGTTGCTTCCAACTTATGGTTCTCTACTTTATTCTTATTCCTATAAACTTCTTTAAATCTTTGACCTTGCATTACTACGAATGCGTATCTAAAACCAGAGAACTCATAGGTAATCCTGAATGAAGTAAGAGTACCAACCCCTTGTCCCGATGGACACTGGACAACATACGTCTCCATGTATAAGTTCCAAGAGTATACTAACTCAAATTCTGTATTTTGTAAGTTGAAAACGGTATTTTAGTTAAGAATGTCTTACACCATTATTCAATACACCTTACCTTATCCTCAACTGATAAAGGTAAATGTTTACAACACATTTTTCAAAATATATATCTCACATTATAAAAATAAAGGTACAGATATTTCATTTTAAAATTTGGTGCAAAACAACGGTTATTCGATACCAAATATTTGCCATCAGGAAAAAAACCATGCGATTTAATCCAATATCACCAATTAGAACAAATTCCGATATTGAGGATCAAATTGCCCATTTTCTAATATTCTGCTCCAACTCATCATCTGTAATATCGTACAGATGTGAGATCCAAAACTGGTAAATACATACCTGGAGTCAGAATTGATTGAGAAAACAGTTCTCTATTACATGTATATGGAAAAACTGAAACATGAAAATGTTTCATGGGGGATGGTCAGGTATTCTTATTGTAACATGCTGAAATTTTGGAAATAAATAAAATTAATTAATTAAATAATAAAGTGTTAAATAAAAAAGTAATTAAAACTAAATTAGACAATTTTATAAGATCTATGTAAAAAAAATTAAATAAAAATTTTAGTATGCAACATAAATAAATTTTAAGGGTTTTAATGTGGATTTTAGCTTCATTTTAATAAGAAGGGTGTTTTATAATAACATAAGTTGTGAAGGGTTTTTATATAAAATTTAGGAAAATTATGCAAATTTGGATTTGTGAGGGTGTAAGTTGTTCATATCAGAATACTGCATTTTATACCACCCATTCTTACGCTCGTGTGTTTATAGGTAAGTGCTTTTTATCCGTGTTTATCACATATTTGCAGAATACAGGTTCTCGGTTCTAAAACGGTGAAATTCATGGAAAACACGACAAAATCCGGGTTCCTGCCAACCACAGATAAAACACGGTCTCCGCTCTTCATCCGTATGCTGCCAGATACCAGTTTAGGAAGACAAAATGTCAAATCAATGTCATCCTCATGCACAAGGCTCAATGGTAGCACAAGATCCAAGAGATCTACGCGGAGCTCGAGGCAATCATGACAAAAACATCCACAAAAAGTCCACCTTTCCTCAACAGAAATTCTGGAAGAAATGTGAAAGTAATTTCAGAAACTACATGTATCAGACAACAGGGGACACCAAACCAGGAACCCACAGAAAAGACCACTGCCCAACTCCACCAAACGGCCGCGGAAGCGCGGCCTAATGGGGGTTTTGGCCGCCCTTCCGCGGCCATGTGGGGCCCACTTGCCGACGGTTTTTGGGGGTATTCTTGGAACTTCATCTCTGGTCTGCTGGTTGCCCTAGAACCATATTTCCCTGCCTATAAATACAGCAGAACTTGCTAAAGCCAAGGGTCATTCTTTTGTATTCTTTTGTTCCTCTTTCTTTTGTAGTTTTAGTTCTTTTTCTTCTTCTTCTTCATTCCTCTTCCATGAATTGTAGTGAGAGCTTTTTATGGATGTGAATAAAGATGAGGGTTTTGTATCATTCTCTTGTGCTTCTTCTTCCCCTTTGAGATTTTTGCTTTCTCTTGCTCATTCAACCTCTTCATTGAGCTTGAATGGTTAAGAGTTAGTTATTGATCTCAAGGGTCGTATTTTCTCCCGGGACTAGCACTTCATTTCACATGCGTTTTCTACCCTTCCCTTGATCTTGCAATCTCTTCATTGAGTTTGCAAGTTTAAGGGTTGGCTATTGAGCACATGCTTGTTTTGAGTCCTAGTTCCGTATTCTTTTTATCGCTTTTTATTACTCGCAATTTATTACCTTGTCTTTTATTACTTGCTTTTATTACTTGCAATTTTATTCATGCACTTTAATACTTGTATCTTTTCTTTTCTTTGTTCTTTTCTTTTTGTTCTCTTTTTGTTCATATTGTGAATGTTGTAATTATCGTCGTTGTTAAGAATTAATACGATTTTATAAGTTAACATTTCTTTGCCAATTCCTTTTCCCGTTATTTTCCATTTGAACTCCGTCCGAACCATACGCAAGCGCTCCGTTAGGCACCGTACCCTGACAAGGTAACGGTGATTCCTAACCACGACCGGTTGCGTTCGGTTTGGCCGGAGGCGAAAGCAAGAGACAAGAACGGAAGGACAAGGGTAAATAAGCCGGATTCCACGAATACCGCGCTTAAATCCCCTAATCCCCGTTGTTGCCAATTGCTTAGCTTCAATTGGTCAAGACTCGGCTCAAAGGTTTTTGAGTACGGATTTCTTAGCTTACAATCTCGTATTTTCTTAACAACTTTATACTTGCAGATAAAACACATAGGTTAGAATCAAACTCACACAGATTCTTTATTGACTCGTCTAAGACAAGAAGGTAAGATACCACCATCTCCCTGTGGACCGACCCGTGTTCACCGGCTAGCTGCAAAGCGACACCGTCCTGATCGCGGTTACACTTAAATTCTTTGAACATCCGACACGCCAAAAGCGTGCGACCAAATGGCGCCGTTGCCGGGGAGACGGTAGCGTATTTTCTTTCTTGTTATTCGGGTTAATATTCTTTTTGTACATATTTAACAAAAAAAAAATATATTCTTTTTGTTTTTGGACAATATTTTTGTGGGCAAGTGTGCAGAATTTTGCGTATTTGCAAACTGCGATAGTGGGGAAGCAAAGTGTACATTCAACGTTAAGGTGATTACGAAGTACAGTGCCAAAGATCCGGGTAGTTTGACCCGCGCAAGCGAACCTTTCAAGCTTACCGGATTTGATTCAACGGGGGTTTCCTAACCCAAAACTTAACGGTACGTATTTTACTAACACCTTCTTCTCAAATCCGACGCTTCCAATATACTATTCTTTGCAGGATTCTTTGCAAGTTCGCTAGCAAACGCCAAAATTGACTAACCCGTATTTGTTGCAGCGCCGCGCTTAAAATAAAAAACGATTGTTTGATTCTTTACAGAATTTTTGAATTGCGCATTGCATACATTAATACGGACTTAAGGGCAAGCGAACCCCACAACATACGGTAAAGGATTTCATCACCTTTTCCGTGGCCCACAAATCACGAACTTGAGCATAACGATTACCCGCACAAATTTAAAAGAAATTAGACTTTAAGCCTTAAGGACTTCGCGCTCACTAGGAGAAGTTAACTGTATTTAGAAGCTTGCTTAACGGTATATTGTTTACGGGGTGTCTAGGAAAGTGTTAACGGCGAAACCGCCAAAAGAGAAAGGGTTATTTAATTAAGGAACTTCGCGAAAGCGTTGGACAACCTCCCCTTATCTCTGCACTTACCTGGCCTCGTGATCAGTGTATTTTTAAGCCTGTTTCTCGACACAGTTTTACTTCGACAATCAAGTTCTCGAGCAGGTCTAGTTGACCTAGGTGAACCCTAGAACGATTAGGTGTGTGGTATTTTTGTGTCGTGATTTTTGTCCATATTTTGTGTATATTTCATTCTTTTGCTAACAACTAACTAAAAAAAAAAATCACATTCTTTTTTCCCCTCCTTTTCTCTGCCTTTCTCTCTTTCTCTCTTCATATCATGGGTACTCCACCTCGCAAAACTCTTGCCGAACTTTGGTACCCACAACCAGACATCACTTCTTACGGTTCTTGTTTTGGCCGAACTTCGAACGATCCATCCATGCCAAAAATTTCACTGAAAGATCGCATAGCAGCTTCTAGGACAAACACTTGCACCCCTCATTCTACTTTGTATCAACCTTTTCAACCTCCCGTACCCGCTTATGTTGATACCCCTTCTGCAAGTCGTCCTTTGTCCATCGCTGAACGAATTGAACAATCCCGTAGCCGATCTTTCACTCCTTTCACCACTACAAATTCTTGGGATCAACAATTCCATTCACCTTCTTATTCAAATGTTGATCCCACTCCTGTCCAGCCATTCAACTCCTACCAATCCTACCCTAATTTTGCACCTTCCCTAGACATTGCATCAGAACCGCAATTTGGGAGTTTTCAGTATCCCTACAACTGTGAATCTTTTACTAAAACCCCTTCACAACCTATGTCTAGTTTAGAACAGTCCTTGGAAGAATTTAGGGTAGCTTCACAACAGACGATGGATTTGAATGCGTCCATGGCCGCCCTCATGCAACCTAGTGACCCGGGAGCTAGTTTTCAACTAGCTCCAAATTTTCCAATGTATGATGAGGCGGCAGGACATGCTGTGAATTTGAGAGGAGAGAGTGAGCTATACCCCCTTCCAAATCAAACCTACCCGTCCCAAATTGAATCCCACAACTCCTGTGTTGAAAGTCTATCAAGTGTCCCAAACGAATTATCAGTTGAAGATAGAATGTTTAATGAGTTGTGCGACTTTGTAGTGTTTGATTTGCCAGATTGTGAAGGGACCTTGCCAAGTGAAACCATTCCCAATCCTTTCGACCTCTACACCTCCATCTTAGAACCTGAATTGATTAATATCCATGCTTTTGATGAGGTGTCGGAGAATTTTGATTTTCACTTGATTGAGGATATTGACGCTGGGAATATTTTGGATGATGAAACCGTAGATTTGGCTGAGTTTATCTCTTCAAGTCATCATCCCGAGTCATTAAATGTTTTTCCCGAACTTCATATGCGTCTGGATTTTGAAGAAATGTGCATGGATGTGCTAAATTTTGAGGAGAATATTGAGGATAGTTTAGAGGATGAACCAGTTTTAATTGATGAGTCGGATTTTCCAATTCATCCTGTCCCTTCCACTGACTGTGTACACCCTCCAGAACCCTTAACCGATACCCTTCCTCAACCCCTTCCCTCCACCCTTTCCATCGTTCCGACCTTGCAAGAACCCGTATCATTTCCATTTCCATTGTCTGGTTTACCAAGTTCGGCGTACCCATGGTTTCTCACGAACCTTGAGGGATTTGACCCAATCTCTCGACGGGTAAATATATTAGCACAATCGCTTTTTACACATCGCTCATCACAAATTGTGCTAATCTATTTACTCCATTTGCACCCTCAAGTTCGTACTCCACTTCTTTTTCCCTTCCGCCATTCTTCTTCTTCTCATCTACCGAGACCGCATTCCACTTCTCTCCACAAGCGGTCTCGCGTAGTCTCCATTTCTTACCTCTTCACCTTCTTTCACCAACCACTGCTTTACCATGATAAAATCTTTGAGTGGTTGGTGTTAACTTTTGGCCTGTGTAAGGCCTTGTATAGATGGATACTGTTCTTTCCCCCCTAATCCTGAACTTCATCGCTTAACAGTGGAACCACTGTTTTACTTAAGTTTGGGGGGGACACTTTTTTTTGTATATATTTTGTTAATTTGTTTTTAGGAAGCGCCGGCAATTTTGACCCTCTTGGTATAGCCTGACAGTGAGGGCACTGTCAAGTTTAAGTTTGGGGGTGTGCTCGGTAAGCTTTCTTCCTTCGCATTCATATGTATATTTTGCATCTGCATATTAAATCCATAAAATCCATAAAAATCTGAAAATTTTCTAAAAATATAAAAACTTTTTTGTCAAGTTAGCTTGTGGAAGAACTCTGATTCAACATTCGACGGTTTTTGTTTGATAAAATAGGAATAACTAGATCTTATGTTTGGATTTTGAAAACCTGAAAGATAACTCTCCTTTGAAGTTAACTATAGCTAATATACGTCTTTACATCACACTACACGTGTCGTGAGTTTTGGGAAGTAGATGACAAGTCTTTCATGTTCAAACTTTTAAACAGATAAATGATTTTCTGAGAATCAAATAGGTTTGTTCTGAAATAAGTAATGACAAGAATAGTTTATGAAGTAAAGCGAATATGAAGGAATGTTATTGATGCCGTAATAGGAGCTAAGTCTGAAAAATAACCCATCTAAAACTTGATTGGAATGATTACACACCAAACCCACTAAACACGTCTTTTATCCAAAAAAATATTTGAACTACCGGTTATACCTCCGTTCGTATTAAATCATCTGATTTTCACGACAAAACTGTCTTTTGTTTTCTGGACCTAGGTAACTTGAGTAATTAAGTCCGCTGGGGTGTTTCTACACCTAATGCCCTAAAACCAACTGGTTTGGGTGCATTGGCCCAAAGCTCGCTAAGAAGCCTAGAAAGTCCAGTTTTAAAACAAAGTCAAGCAAGTGTTCTCTCCGAGTTAAAATTCCTAACGGTTCTTTGTGTGAGAATAATCTTGATAAAAGACAGGCTTTTATAAAAATTTTAACGGAGATATGAAGGTTTTATTCTATGATAAAGACTATTGCACGTTCACAGAGGTGTGTATGAAATGAAAACAAGAAAAAGGTGGAGTGAAGAATAAGACCTAGTTTCCTGTTAGGGAAGATAGAAATTCTGAAGTTGAAACCTTACTGGAAAACAAAACTTGAAAAATGCTTAACTCTTTATAAAACTTATGTGATCCTTTTAAAATCGTTATTTGAGCTTTATTGTGTGACATAATGACTTTATTCGACCTTTCGGGAATTTAACGACACTATTTTGCACTGCACGTAAAGACATATAAAATCTGTAGTTGAATAAGAAGTGAGGTGTGAAAAATAAAGGTTCGATAATCTAGACTTAGGATCATAGAATTGTTATTTTCTAAAACAAAACTTTAGGGGCTTGAATCTTAGTATTTTACAAAACTAGCTTGACCGGATTTTGTGGGTAGTATCCGCTGAAAACCCTCAGGAGACAACACTCCTCCTACTAGGGACACCTAGAGGTTTAACGGCTTGTTGCACGCGCTCAGTGCAATCGCGTTCCCTGCGAAAGTGCGGTTATCATTTTTGTGAATAATTGGTTTTGCTCGGGACGAGCAAAAGTTAAGTTTGGGGGTATTTGTTCATATCAGAATACTGCATTTTATACCACCCATTCTTACGCTCGTGTGTTTATAGGTAAGTGCTTTTTATCCGTGTTTATCACATATTTGCAGAATACAGGTTCTCGGTTCTAAAACGGTGAAATTCATGGAAAACACGACAAAATCCGGGTTCCTGCCAACCACAGATAAAACACGGTCTCCGCTCTTCATCCGTATGCTGCCAGATACCAGTTTAGGAAGACAAAATGTCAAATCAATGTCATCCTCATGCACAAGGCTCAATGGTAGCACAAGATCCAAGAGATCTACGCGGAGCTCGAGGCAATCATGACAAAAACATCCATAAAAAGTCCACCTTTCCTCAACAGAAATTCTGGAAGAAATGTGAAAGTAATTTCAGAAACTACATGTATCAGACAACAGGGGACACCAAACCAGGAACCCACAGAAAAGACCACTGCCCAACTCCACCAAACGGCCGCGGAAGCGCGGCCTAATGGGGGTTTTGGCCGCCCTTCCGCGGCCATGTGGGGCCTACTTGCCGACGGTTTTTGGGGGTATTCTTGGAACTTCATCTCTGGTCTGCTGGTTGCCCTAGAACCATATTTCCCTGCCTATAAATACAGCAGAACTTGCTAAAGCCAAGGGTCATTCTTTTGTATTCTTTTGTTCCTCTTTCTTTTGTAGTTTTAGTTCTTTTTCTTCTTCTTCTTCATTCCTCTTCCATGAATTGTAGTGAGAGCTTTTTATGGATGTGAATAAAGATGAGGGTTTTGTATCATTCTCTTGTGCTTCTTCTTCCCCTTTGAGATTTTTGCTTTCTCTTGCTCATTCAACCTCTTCATTGAGCTTGAATGGTTAAGAGTTAGTTATTGATCTCAAGGGTCGTATTTTCTCCCGGGACTAGCACTTCATTTCACATGCGTTTTCTACCCTTCCCTTGATCTTGCAATCTCTTCATTGAGTTTGCAAGTTTAAGGGTTGGCTATTGAGCACATGCTTGTCTTGAGTCCTAGTTCCGTATTCTTTTTATCGCTTTTTATTACTCGCAATTTATTACCTTGTCTTTTATTACTTGCTTTTATTACTTGCAATTTTATTCATGCACTTTAATACTTGTATCTTTTCTTTTCTTTGTTCTTTTCTTTTTGTTCTCTTTTTGTTCATATTGTGAATGTTGTAATTATCGTCGTTGTTAAGAATTAATACGATTTTATAAGTTAACATTTCTTTGCCAATTCCTTTTCCCGTTATTTTCCATTTGAACTCCGTCCGAACCATACGCAAGCGCTCCGTTAGGCACCGTACCCTGACAAGGTAACGGTGATTCCTAACCACGACCGGTTGCGTTCGGTTTGGCCGGAGGCGAAAGCAAGAGACAAGAACGGAAGGACAAGGGTAAATAAGCCGGATTCCACGAATACCGCGCTTAAATCCCCTAATCCCCGTTGTTGCCAATTGCTTAGCTTCAATTGGTCAAGACTCGGCTCAAAGGTTTTTGAGTACGGATTTCTTAGCTTACAATCTCGTATTTTCTTAACAACTTTATACTTGCAGATAAAACACATAGGTTAGAATCAAACTCACACAGATTCTTTATTGACTCGTCTAAGACAAGAAGGTAAGATACCACCATCTCCCTGTGGACCGACCCGTGTTCACCGGCTAGCTGCAAAGCGACACCGTCCTGATCGCGGTTACACTTAAATTCTTTGAACATCCGACACGCCAAAAGCGTGCGATCATAAGTGGAAAATGGGTAGAAAATGTTTTAGTTCAGAAGCTAATTACAAATTAAATCAATTTGGAAGAGATAATGTGTTGACACCTCCTACTCTCATGCACAACACACACCCCACACCTCCTCCTTACATGAGGATGGCACCTACACCTCACCCTTCCCTCTTCTCATATATAAGTTATGTTCAGATCTTTTAACTAATTTACAATTTGAAAATTTAAGAAAGAAAAAGAAAATCTAAAAGAAAACAAGGAAGAACAAGAGAAAGAAGAAGAAAGGAGCTATGTTTAGAAGTTTTCCTCACCATCAAGAAAGGACAAGGAGCTTGTGCATCTTGGAGGGTGTTCTTGCAACAAGTTATTTGTAGGTAAAATCCTTAATCACAGTAGGAATTTAGGTTCTGTAACTAGTTCAAAAATTGAAATAAAAATTGTCTATAATATCGTATTTTAGTCAAATCTAGACTCTATTTGAATCTGCTTTAGTTAGAGAAAAATTTAACTTAACTAAACTGAGACTTAATATTGTATGTTGAACCTAGAGCAAACCATTGGAGCACGAACCAGGGGGGTCGGCTTTTGGCCGGCGACATATAGGGAAAATCCGGCGTCGCCGGATTTTTGGGTTGTTTTGGTGTTTTGGGTTGTTGGGTAGGTCTCTGTGTAAAATTTTGGTCATTTTTGTATTGTTTAATCAAGTTAGTTTAACTGAATATAAAATCTGGGAACTAATATCAGAAAAAGAAATCAAATTTCCAAAATACGACACGGTTAAAACCTATCGCGATCTGTTTTTTGTCACAATGCAGAGTTGGGTTAAATTTCAGTGGGGATTGAATGTTAGATAATTGAAATAGCCGTACGCAATATAACTACTACGTAAGAACTTGTGTTTTCATATTCACCGTATCGGAGTGGCCGTTTTCTTATATAAGTTAATTCTCGATGTTAGATTCAAATAAGGGCACATCGGAAGCCGCAAGGAAAGGAAAAAAATTGGCGATTCCTGAGTAGATACGACGTTTTTCCGGTGAGTAGACTAAACATCTACCCGGGAATTGTTTAAATATGGCGTGTTACGCCCGTAGTTTTATTTATATAAAAGTTTTACTTTTGCATGCTAAGTTAATAAGGCGCATTCATATACATAACTATACATCACTATGGTAATAGATGTAGAACACTGCACAATTATCGACGAGTTATGCTGCACGTGCACACCTTTATATGTTACACTAACCTCGTCGATATTAACATGTCACTTTTACACTAAATATTCATATTGTTAAATATGATTCCTATCATACCTTAATTATTAACAATAGTGGTAACTTGCATACATGACATCATGTTTATCATCCGAGTATTCTAAGTTGATATAAGAAGCTTTTGTATTATTGAGAATTTATGGTTTGGATTTTCCCATACTATTACATAAATCCAATGATTTCATGATTTATGTGACATGTCCACCATGAGATGTTTTATGATTTGGTTTTATTCCGGACCAAGTGGGGGAGATATACGGTCGCGGACTTTACGTTATACAGACTGAGTGGGGGAGATATACAGTTGGATACATGGTGGACCCGGTCGAGACCGAGGGGCAGGATAGCCGCATTTGAGACGGGGGAGCCTAGCGAGGTTACTCGATACCGGAGAGAATTGTGAAACACGGCGGATATCTAGAGGATACCGACCGGTGTTATTGATTACAGGATCATTCAGGGAATGATGCCTGAGAAAAATGGAAGTTTTGTGTCGATGATGAATACGGAAAGATGAATTTTATTGGGAATAAATGATGAGATTTTAGTTTTGGTTATGTGATTTGTAGTACAGATTCATGCTTTCCATATGCTATCATATATCATACTTGTCCTCATTTCAGTTAGTTATGATCGTCATATTTACATTATTAACCGTTGTATCTTAGTTATATTCACTGAGTTGGCAACTCACCCCCGTTGTGCCATAGTTCATTGCAGGGGTAGAGTGGACGGATAGCAGCAGTGCAGATCCAATTTTTCAACTTTTATCGCAACTTTTGATAGGTAGGTTACATGTGTAGTAACTTTCTCTTTTGGTATTGTATTTTGGATCTAGAAAATCTCCATCAGACTTTGTACTATGACTTAGAATAAGAGATGAGTATATGTATATTATTTGACAGATGAGATCGTGGTTAGGTTAGAAGATATTTCTTTTATTTATGTCTGGGATTCTTATTGATATCCTATATACTGAGTTTTTATTTCCGCTGTTGATATTGTTGATCCCAACTAGGGATGCAACCAAATTTAACAATTTATAATTGTTTTTATTATGAATTCACTAGTGAGTTATTGTTAATATTTTAATTCAATAAAATGGTGATTTTTACTTAAAACTAAATTTTCATGAAAATTCCGCAAAAAGGATTTGGTATTGGTTTTTCGGCTTACTCGGGTTGTGTAAATATATATAGATAGTTCACAATCTAAGTGCCGTTCACATCTAAACTTTGGGTCGTGACAAAGTTGGTATCAGAGCGTGGGATTAACCTTATGTAATCAAGTAGTGAGTTAAGATAAGTTGACGTGAGTCCGTGATTTAGGATGATCTTTGGTTTGATGGAGTAGGTGATTTAGGATGAGTGCAGTACCGTACGTATGTTCCGCGGCATATTTATGTTACCATACTCAGCCTAAACTAACCTAAGGATATGTATCTTGATTGGTCCTTCCTTTGACTCTCTGTTATTGATTGTTCCTATTCGTAAGCCTTATCAACTCTCGTTTCTTGTTCCAGTTGCTATGGCTACGCGAGCCAGGCAAGCCGCAGCCAGAAATGCAGCTAGGGCGAGTCCGCCTGTGACGGCGACTGTTACACAGGACTTTCCAGCGGTGCCTGAGCATGTTGATCCTCCTCTTCCAGATCGCATGACTAGGCTAGAGGAGGGTATGTTAGGATTGCAGCGAGTGGTAGGACAGTTAGCTGAGGCCACTCGAGTACAGAGACAGGATCCGGCACCGACCGTGGCAAAGTCCGAGGTACAGCCCATGCAGACGGTAGCACTTGTAGACACGAGGGTGATGGAGGTATCGCTTTCAGAGTTTATGAGGTTGAGACCTCCGGTATTTACAGGGACCGATGTAGCGGAGGATCCTCAATCCTTTCTTGATAGGATGGCGAGGATTGGCAAATCATTGCGATGTTCTGTTGCAAGGTCAGTTGAGCTGACTAGTTTTCGTTTGGAGGGACTTGCACAGGAGTGGTGTGAGTCGATGGAGAGATGAAGAGCTACGGGTCATCCTCCGATGTCGTGGACCGAGTTTTCCGATGTCTTTCTTACCAGATTTCTTCCACAGAGTGTGAGGGAGCTAGAGCTAGCAGTTTTGAAACATTGCGGAAATCGACAAGTATGTCGGTAGCAGATTATGATTTATGATTCACCCAGTTGTCGTGCTATGCTCTATATTTAGTTCCTACGGAGGAGCTTCGGGTGAAGATGTTCCTAAGGAGTCTGCACACGCAGTTGTATCTGGCTATAGGCTCCCAGCATTTTGATACATACGCGCAGGCCATGGATACAACGATACGTGTGGAGGAGCGATTGAGCGAGGCAGTGGCTGTTCCGGAGCCAAAGAGGAGTAGACCGATCGGGCCAATGACTAGGCAGTTTGGCAGAGGTAGAGGCAGGTACACTTTAGGCCGTAGTTTCGGACGGGGTTGGACCAAGGGCCAGATGTTCAGTTCTTATCCCGAGGAACAGAGGACCCCATCTATATGTTTTAGTTGCGGACTTCCAGGACATTTTGCGCTGGATTGTAGATCCCAGGGAGGGACCTTTGTTCCACAGGCTACTTTACCCCCTCCACCTTCTACGCCAATGGCTTTACTTCCTCCTCCAGTTGGCACTACGCGTCATGCACTTGCACCACGAGGTCGAGGCATTGCATGATGCTCTCAGAGAGGTCGAGGAGATAGAGGTAGAGGACGACATGATACGCGCAGGGGCCAGGCACGGGTTTTTGCGCTGACTCCACAGGATGCCCAGGCATCAAATGCAGTTGTGACAGGTACTCTTGGAGTATGTTCCTTAGAAGCCCATATTTTATTTGATCCCGGTTCTACACATTCTTATGTATCTTCACACTTTGCACTTTCTTTGTGGAAAGAGTCGTCGTTGTTAGAGTTATCGTTAGTGGTAATTACTCCGGTGGGAGATTCTTTTATAGCTCGACACGTATTCTGGTCATGTTCTGTACGTATTGGTGATAGAGATTCGCTCGTTGATCTGATTCTCCTGGATATGTTAGATTTCGATATACTTCTCGGTATGGATTGGTTGGCCGCTTGTCATGCCTATGCAGATTGTCGGGGGAAAGCGGTTAGATTTTATTTCCCAGGTGAACCGATATTTGTTGTGCAGGGGGACTGTAATATAACTTCTGCCAACATGATTTTTGCTCTTTGTGCGGGACGACTCTTGAAGAAGGGTTGTCATGGATTCTTGGCATTTGTTCAGGACTTGGGAGTCGCTGAGGTTCCATTGGACCAGGTTCCGATCGCAATAGAATTTCCGGAGGTGTTTCCTGCTGAATTACCAGGATTACCGCCCGTTCGTGATATTGAATTTTGCATTGACTCGATTCCGGGTGTCGGGCCTATTTCTATACCACCCTATCGGATGGCTCCGACGGAGTTGAAAGAAATCGAAAGCCAGTTGTAAGAGTTGTTAGATAGAGGACTTGTTCGTCCCAGTGTATCGCCGTGGGGAGCTCCTGTCTTATTTGTGAAGAAGAAAGACGGTGGTATGAGATTGTGCATCGACTACCGACAACTGAATCGCGTCACTGTGCGAAATAGGTATCCATTACCACGTATCGATGACTTGTTCGATCAGTTGCAGGGAGCTGTCTACTTCTCGAAGATTGGTTTGCGGTCAGGGTATCACTAGTTGAGGGTTCAGAAGGACGACGTTCCGAAGACTGCTTTTCGCACCCGATACGGGCACTATGAGTTTCTAGTGATGTCGTTCGGACTCACCAACGCTCCAGCAGATTTTATGGATATGATGAACCGTATCTTCAGGCCCTTCTTTGATCAGTTTAATATAGTATTCATTGATGATATTCTCGTTTATTCCTAGAGCCGAGAGGAGCATGAGCAGCATTTGTGTATCACGTTACAGACCTTGAAGGAGCATCAACTGTTTGCAAAATTCTCCAAGTGTGCTTTTTGGCTGCATAGTGTGGAATTCTTAGGTCATGTAGTTACAAGAGATGGGATATGTATGGACCCAAAGAAGATTGTAGCGGTACAGCACTGGCCCAGACCTGTGTCAGTTACAGAGGTTCGGAGTTTCTTAGGTCTGGCAGGTTATTACCGACGCTTTGTGCAGGATTTTTCTCGGATCGCTGCACCATTGACCGGATTGACAAGTTAGGAGGTTCCCTTTCTTTGAATGGATGCATGTGAACAGAGTTTTCAACATTTGAAGACGCGCTTGACGACTGCACCAGTCTTATCTTTACCTTCCGGGTCAGGTGGTTTTGTTGTGTATTGTGATGCATCTCGAGTGGGTTTAGGCTGTGTATTGATGCAGCACGGTATGGTTGTAGCTTATGCTTCTCGACAGTTGAAGAGGCACGAGAAGAAATACCCCACTCATGATTTGGAGATGGCTCCTGTGGTATTTGCACTGAAGATTTGGAGACATAACTTGTATGGAAAGTCGTGCCAAATCTTCACAGATCATAAGAGCTTGAAGTATATTTTTCAGCAGAGCGATCTGAACCTAAGGCAGCGTAGATGGATGGAACTCGTGAAGGATTACGATTGTGAGATCTTGTATCATCCAGGCAAAGCGAATGTTGTAGCAGATGCTTTGAGTCGGAGGCCTGGAGGTAGCTTATCTCATTTGTGCTTCTTGCAGAGACAGTCTTCTACAGACTGGCCGATTTTATGTGATAGTCATATACAGTTTGAGTTCACCCCAACAGGAGGACAGTTAGCCTTTGTTCGCACCCGACCTCAGTTATTGGATCGTATTCAAGAGACACAACCTGCAGATGCTCGTATATTGGAGATTATGGATCAGGTTAGACAGGGCAGGGAGTCGGAGTTCGTGATTGATGACTGTGGAGTATTACGTTTTGGGACTCGTCTTTGTGTACCAGATTCAGATGGGTTGAGGTGTGAGATCTTAGAGGAGGCCCATCGATCAGCGTATAGTATTCATCCTGGTTCCACCAAGGTCTATCATGACTTGAGGGAGGTTTATTGGTGGGAAGGAATGAAGGGGGATGTTGAGGAGTTTGTTTCAAGATGCTTGACTTGTCAATAAGTCAAAACTGAGCACCAGAGGCCGGCAGGAGAGTTGCAGCCCTTGCCCATTCTAGACTGGAAATGGGAACAGATTTCCATGGATTTCGTTGTGGGTCTACCCAGGACTAGCAAAGGATATGATTCCATTTGGGTGGTTGTAGATAGATTGACAAAGGCAGCTCACTTTCTTCCAGTGAAAACGGTGTATGGGTTTGCACAGTATGCTCAGATTTATATCGATGAGATTGTACGTTTACATAGAGTTCCGACGTGCATAGTATCAGATCGGGGTACCCAGTTTACTAGCAGGCTATAGCAGAAACTTCAAGAAGCTCTCGGTACACGATTGAGTTTTAGTACAGCTTTCCACCCACAGAGAGATGGTCAGTCAGAGCGGACCATTCAGACTTTAGAGGATATGCATTGAGCTTGCAGCCTTGATTTTGGTGGTTGTTGGGATAGTCACCTACCTTTGATAGAATTTTCGTACAACAACAGTTTTCAGGAGACGATCCAGAGGGCAACCTTTGAAGCTTTATATGGGAGGAAATGTCGATCACCCGTTTGCTGGACGGAAGTGAGCGAGAGTAGCATTTTGGGACCGCAGATAGTACAGGAGACTACAGAAAAGATTCAGCTGATACGAGACAGAATAAGAGCGGCCTAGTGCAGACAAAAATCATATGCAGATCGACGACGTCGTAGACTCGAGTTTGAAGTGGAAGATCATGTGTTTCTTCGTGTATCTCGGATGAAGGGTGTGATGCGTCTCAGGAAAAGGAGGAAGCTCAGCCCCAGATATGTTGGACCCTACGAGATTCTGAAGAGAGTGGGTGTTGTAGCTTATCGTTTAGCACTTCCACCGAGTTTTCCCGATGTGCATCTGGTGTTTCACGTTTCGATGCTTCGCAAGTATCTTCACGATCCTTCTCACGCGATCCAGCATCAGACCTTACAACTTGAGCCGGATTTATCCTACATAGTGCAGCCAGTCGCTATTCTAGACAGGCAGGCAAAGAAACTGAGATCGAGGGTACCTCTATCTGTAAAGGTTCTTTGGAGAGGAACGAATAGGGAAGAGATTACATGGGAGACCGAGGATGCAATGCGAAAGAAATTTCCACATCTTTTTGAAGGTACGTCTAGTTATGTTTTAAATTCGGGGACCGAATTTTCTTAAGGGGGAATATTGTAACATTTTGAAATTTTGGAAACAAATAAAATTAATTAATTAAATAATAAAGTGTTAAATTAAAAAGTTATTAAAACCAAATTAGACAATTTCATAATATGTATGTAAAACAACTTAAATAAAAATTTTAGTATGCAACATAAATAAATTTTAAGGGTTTTAATGTGGATTTTAGCATCATTTTAAAAAAAAAAGGGTGCTTTATAATAACATAAGTTGTGAAGGGTTTTTATATAAAATTTAGGAAAATTATGCAAATTTGGATTTGTGAGGGTGTAAGTGGAAAATGGGTAGAAAATGTTTTAGTTCAGAACTTAATTACAAATTAAAGTAATTTGGAAGAGATAATGTGTTGTCACTTTCTACTCTCATGCACAACACACACCCCACACCTCCTCCTTGCATGAGGATGGAACCCTTTACCCTTTGACACCTCCTCCTACACCTCACCCTTCCCTCTTCTCATATATAAGTTATGTTCAGATCATTTAACTAATTTACAATCTGAAAATTTAAGAAACAAAAAGAAAATCTAAAAGAAAACAAGGAAGAACAAGAGAAAGAAGAAGAAAATAGCTATGTTTAGAAGTTTTCCTCACCATCAAGCTAGGACAAGGAGCTTGTGCATCTTGGAGGGTGATCTTCCAACAAGTTATTTGTAGGTAAAATCCTTAATCAAAGTAGGAATTTTGGTTCTGTAACTAGTTCAAAAATTGAAATAAAAATTGTCTATAATATCGTATTTTAGTCAAATCTAGGCTCTGTTTGAATCTGCTATAGTTAGAGAAAAATTTAACTTAACTAAACTTGGACTTAATATTGTATGTTTAACCTAGAGCAAACCATAGGAGCATGAACCAGGGGGATCGGCTTTTGGCCTGGGACATATAGGGAAAATCCGGCGTCGCCGGATTTTTGGGTTGTTTTGGTGTTTTGGGTTGTTGGGTAGGTCTCTGTGTAGAATTTTGGTCATTTTGGTATTGTTTAATCATGTTAGTTTAACTGTATATAAAATCTGGGAACTAATATCAGAAAAAGAAATCAAAATTTCCAAAATACGACACGGTTAAAACGTATCGCGATCTGTTTTCTCTCGCGATGCAGAGTTGGGTTAAATTTCAGTGGGGATTGAATGTTAGATAGTTTAAATAATCGTACGCAATATAACTAGTACTTAAGAACTTGTGTTTTCATATTCGCCGTATTGGAGTAGCCGTTTTCTTATATAATTTAATTCTCGATGTTAGATTCAAATACGGGCAATTCGGAGGCCGCAAAGAAAAGAAAAGGATTGGCGATTCCTAAGTATATACGTTGTTTTTTCGGTGAGTAGACTAAACATCTACCAGAGAATTGTGTAAAGATGGCTTGTTATGCCCGTAGTTTTATTTATATAAAAGTTTTACTTTTGCATGCTATGTTAATAATGCGCATTCATATACATACCTATACATCACTATGGTAATAAATGTAGAACACTGCACAATTATCGACGAGTTATGCCGCACGTTCAAACCTTTATATGTTACACTACACCTCGTCGATATTAACATGTCACTTTTACACTAAATATTCATATTGTTAAATATGATTTCTATCATACCTTAATTTTTAACAATAGTGGTAAACTTGCATACATGACATCATGTTTATCATCCGAGTATTCTAAGTTGATATAAGAAGCTTTTGTATTATTGAGAATTTATGGTTTGGATTTTCCCGTACTATTACATAAATCCAGTGATTTCATGATTTATGTGACATGTCCACCATGAGATGTTTTATGATTTGGTTTTATTCCGGACCGAGTGGGGGAGATATACGGTCGCGGACTTTACGTTATCCAGACTGAGTGGGGGAGATATACAGTTAGATATATGGTGGAACCGGTCGAGACCGAGGGGCAGGATAGCCGCATTTGAGGCGGGGAAGCCTAGCGAGGTTACTCGATACCGGAGAGAATTGTGAAACACAGCGGATATCTAGAGGATACCGACCGGTGTTATTAATTACAGGATCATTCAGGGAATGATACCTGAGAAAAATGGAAGTTTTGTGTCGATGATGGACACGGAAAGATGAATTTTATTAGGAATAAATGATGAGATTTCAGTTTTGGTTATGTGATTTGTAGTACAGATTCATGATTTCCATATGCTATCATATTTCATACTTGTCCTCATTTCAGTTAGTTATGATCGTCATATTTACATTATTTACCGTTGTATGTTAGTTATATTCACTGAGTTGGCAACTCACCCCCGTTGTGCCATAGTTCCTTCCAGGGATAGAGTGGACGGATAGCAGCAGTGCAGATCCAATTTTGCAGCTTTTATCGCATCTTTTGATAGGTGGGTTACATATGTAGTAACCTTCTCTTTGGTATTGTATTTTGGATCTAGAAAATCTCCATCAGACTTTGTACTATGACTTAGAATGAGAGATGAGTATATGTATATTATTTGACAGATGAGATCGTGGTTATGTTAGAATATATTTCTTTTATTTAAGTCTGGGATTCTTATTGATATCCTATATACTGAGCTTTTATTTCCGCTGTTGATATTGTTGATCCCAACTAGGGATGCAACCAAATTTAACAATTTATAATTGTTTTTATTATGAATTCACTAGTGAGTTATTGTTAATATCTTAATTCAATAAAACGATGATTTTTACTTAAAACTAAATTTTCATGAAAATTCCGCAAAAAGGATTTGGTCATGATTTTTCGGCTTGCTCGGGTTGTGTAAATATATATAGATAATACACAATCTAAGTGTCGGTCACATCCAAACTTTGGGTCATGACACCTATTAATGCCTTTTCCATTATCCAGATTCAAGACAGTAGTCGCAATTTCCTTTGCCCTCACTTCAATCCCTTTATATGTCTCTTTATCTTACCTTCTGTACACCGTACTTAGGCTAATTGGTTTTCTTCCTTCCTTACCTTTCGGCACCAGCCTGAGGTTTGGAAGAAGACTATCCAATAAGCGTAACAGGTGTACTCTCCTAATACAAGGAGCTCTCACAACCTGCGAGAAGGTAAAGGGAAGAGACAACCGAATAATCTTATTCAATTTCATCAGAACCTGTGGCCATCCTCGATTGAAGTAACTTCTTCGAGTTCGTATGTAACTATACGATAGTTGTTCTAAACAATATGGATCATCATAGCGATACAACATGTTCTGAAAAAATGCAAAGTGTAAAGTAGGAGTTGCAGGGATATATACGACTTTGTCGCGAATCAAGACAAACCAAAACCAAAGTGTGTAAATGTAAGCCGATGTCATGCACCTCGCGGTTCGCGGGGAGGCGGAATTTTCAAAAACGATAATGATTGACTACGCAACACCGGCTAAAACTCCAGGATCTTTACTAAAGCCTTAACTAGCTAATCTATCTAAGAGGTTTAACTACTCGGTGAGATGGTTATACCTCCAAGATTGAGTCCTTCGGGTCTTCTAGTGCTCCTCTCCATGGCTCCTCGGTGATCGGATGATGAAAGCTCTATCGTCCTTCTTGCGTCAAAGATGATCCACCATAAGAGAATGTGCTTCAAGCTCCAACCTCTAAATGAGGTAACTAGGGTAGATGGTTCGCTAATCCAACTAGCCCAGGAGATGTAGAGAGTGTCTAGAGGATTGTAGTGTCTCACTAAACCCTATGGCTCACAACACATGTGATGGATTAGGGTTTAGTCTTGAGGAAGAAGGAGATGGAGGAAACCAAGAGAGAGAGAAGAGAGCAACTCAAGAAAATATCAAAAGAGTAGAATGAGAGAGTGAAAAGGAATAACCATCAAGAATGATAAGTGTAGAGAATGGCTCATATATTTCCTTATCTCACTTATTGAGCTATGGAATAAAAATCAATATAATATAGCACCCATGCCTTAATAGTGAGTCAAGAAGAATAAACAAATCCAAGAGCCATACTTTGCATCATGCCACCAAAGTCTCCTCCATTTCCACCACATTAATCCATATAGAAAATGGATAAAACTAAATAATGAGGTGGCTCCTTCTAGAAGCATGCCTTTCCAAATTATAAGAATGCCCATCACCGTATATACATACCTGTATCCGTATTCTGAAAAATACGAATACACTGAGACGATAACAATCCAATAATACAATACTAGGATCTGGTTTAAATCAAAGCCCACTAGTATTATCCGCCCGATCAACATACATGTACAAGTACACCTTTGTGATCGAAGCCTACCGTAAAACCATACGGCGTCTACATCAATTGCCCGAAGCAGGGAAACCCTCTGTATAGGACTCTAAAGACTCGACAGTACGCTGGCAGTGGTTTAACCACAAACACGTCTGCGGTACTAGCTGCACATAACGGCTACTCAGGTATATTTCGATAAGAAGGACGATTAGCAAGCTCATCCGAACTCCTACTGAGTCTATCTGTGACAATCTCCGTACAGTCCGGTCTGTTCGTCTAAGATACTCGCATATCGGCCCAGGGGGATGGTAAACGTCAGACCCTAACAACGTGATAATTCATGATGGAGGAGAGCCCAATACACCCTGAGAAACTACTGGAGTACCTTACCAGTGTTTCTCGATTGCCCTGGCTAGGGACTTTGAGTAATGGCTTTCCGAACACCGCGCGATATCAACCCCCAATACCTGGAGAGACGAATCCTATCTGATCGCTACTGTTTCTATGTGCTTGGAGACTACACCCAACTACTACCTATTTTCATGACTCCTTTAAGCGTGGTAGGGCAGTAATCTAAGTGCAGTGGGAACACACTTGAGACGAAGTAGTGATGGCAAGTCAACGGACTAAGCTGTACTCATGCCACCTAGGAACTGCTACTTGACGATAGGTATAATACCAACCGGCAGTTCCTGATGAGTCCTGTCTAGTGTAATTCATAACCTAATGAGCACCTGCATACCATCTCCAGTACGTCGTACTAATGGCTATGGGACAGACCATATCCCCTACTGGGATGAGAAGCATAAACACTAGTCTACTCCGGAGTATCGATGTCCCGTCTCGATAATCCAACGATTAGGGACCTGTACAAGGATGTGCTTATAGACTACCCAGCCTCCAAAAGTGTGAATTCCATCACAACGCTGGTAGTCAAGCAAAGATCTTAAGGGCTCCACCAATATGTATAAGCGATATGCTAAAAGAAACACATGCACATATTAAGATAGAATCAAACCAGGTAGTATACTACCATATGGAGCAAGACTGTTACTATATCTGTGAATACCACAAGCTTCCAATATGTAATATACAATCCAGTATGTTACAATAATGGCCTCTAGGGCATATATCACTAACAATCTCCCACTTGCACTTAGGCCATGTATTGGCAAATCGTAGACCTATCATCTCGATTAGCCGCTCGAAATGTGTCTGAGGGATGGCCTTTGTGAGTGGATCTGCTGTGTTGTTCTCTGTCTCTACTCTTTGTAACTCGTTCTCCCGTCGATCAATGATCTTCCTGATCAGGTGGAACCACCTCAGGATGTGTCTGGACTTCTGATGGGACCTTGGTTCCTTCGTCAAAGCTACAGCGCCGTTGTTGTCACAATACAGCGGTATTGGATCAACAATGGTTGAAACTACCTAAAGCTTTTTCACGAACTTCCTGATCTAGACTGCTTCCTTCGCGGCATCACAGGCAGCAATATACTCCGCTTCCATAGTTGAGTCAGCAACGGTGTCCTGCTTGGAGCTCTTCCAAACAACCGCTCCTCCATTGAGGGTAAAGAAATGACCCGGCATGGACTTGGAGTCATCCTGTCACTCTGGAAGCTGGAGTCGGCGAAGGCCTCGATCTGGAGGTCTTCCCTGTCGTCCACTAAGAACATCTCCTTATGCCTTCTCAGGTACTTAAGAACGTTCTTCACTGCTATCCAGTGCTTCTTCCATGGGTTTGACTGATACTGGCTTACAACGCTCAATGCGTAAGTTACATCTGGTCTAGTACACAATATCACATACATTATAGAGCCTACCGCTGAAGCGTAAGGTATAATAGACATGCGAGCCCTTTTCAAATCAGTCTTGGGAGACATCTCTTTGGAGAGGGTGATTCCATGACAAGCTGGTAGATTACCGCGGTTTGAATCTTCCATACTGAATCTCTTCAGTATGGTGTCGATGTACCATGACTGTGAGAGTCCCAATATTCGTTTAGATCTATCACGATAGATCTGGATCTCCAGAATGTAGGAGGCATCACCCAGGTCCTTCATGGAGAACCTCTGTGACAAGAATCCCTTGACTGATTGTAGCATAGGAATGCCATTTCCTATCAAGAGAATGTCATCCACGTATAGGACGAGGAATACTACACTTCTTGCTACAATTTTACTATATATGTATGGTTCATCTGGATTTTTGATAAAGTCGAATTCCTTGACCGTCTCATCAAAACAGATGTTCCAACTCCGCCATGCCTGCTTTAGCCCATAAATGGACTTAAGCAACTTACACACTTTCCTGCTCCTCCCACTCTGAATGAAACCCTCCGGCTGATCCATATAGACGCACTCTTCCAAATTTCCATTTAGAAAAGTGGTCTTTACGTCCATCTGCGAGATTTCATAATCATGGAAGGCAACAATGGTAATAAGGATCCAAATGGATTTGAGCATAGCCACTGGAGAAAAGGTTTCATCATAGTCCAAACCAGGTCTCTGAAGAAAACCTTTTCCAACAAGTCTAGCCTTATAGGTTTCCACCTGTCCATCTACACCAATCTTCTTTCTGAAGATCCATTTGCAGCTTACGGGTTTTACCCCTTCTGGAGCAATGTCCAAAGTCCATACTTTGTTGGTGTACATGGACTCCATTTCGGTCCGCATTGCATCCAGCCATTTTACCGAGTCTCTGCTCTGAATGGCTTGTTGGAAGCTAGTTGGCTCATCATCGTCGATGATCCAATCCTCTCTATCCCCGTATATGAGAAAACCATAGTATCTCTCGGGCGGATGAGACTGCCTACTACTCCTACGGAGTGGCGCGGGGATGTCCAGTTCTTTCGAAACTTCTGGTTCCACCATGCTTTCAGTAATAGCTTGTGGTTCTGGAAATTTCTTCCAGTTCTATTGCGCTCCCACTTACCTCTTTTTCAAGAAATTAATTTTCCAAAAAGTGGGCATGCCGAGAAACAAAGACCTTTTGTTCCTCCACTTAATAGAAAAGATACCCCTGGAGTACTTTGGGTATCCCACAAACATACACAGTACTGAGCGTGCCTCGAGCTTGTCCGCATACTGCTTTTTTACAAAAGCTGGACATCCCCATATCTTCAGATACTTAAAACAGGGTTTCTTTCCAGTCCACATCTGATATGGTGTGTTAGGCACTGACTTAGTTGGAACCTTGTTCAAAAGATATGCACCTGATTTTAGTGCATAGCCCCAGAAGGATCGCGGTAACTCAACACTACTCATCATAGAACGAACCATATCCAATAGGGTTCTGTTCCGCCTTTCTGATACACCGTTGTGCTGAGGTGTGTATAGAGGAGTAAGATGAGAGAGAATTCCATTCTTTTTTAAGTAGTCCAGGAACTCGGTATTTAAGTATTCACCACCTCGATCAGATCTCAATGTCTTGATACTTTTGCCGGCTTGTTTTTCCACTTCATTCTTATATTCCCGGAATTTCTCAAAGGCCTCGGATTTATTTTTATCAAGAATACATGTCCATACCTTAAGAAATCATATGTAAAAGTAATGAAGTAGGAATAACCACTTCTTACATGTATAGACATTGGACCACACACATCACTGTGTATGAGTCCCAAGAGCTCGCTTGCTCTTTCTCCGTGTCCAGTGAATGGAGTCTTTGTCATCTTTCCTTTGAGACATGATTGACAAGTTGTGTATGAATTATATTCGAACGGATCCAAATATCCCTCTTTATGTAACTTCGCCAACCGTGTTTCATTGATATGACTCAGTCTACAATGCTATAAGAAAGCCTGATTTAATTCCGGAGACTTTCTTTTAAGTGTGTTCTGGATGCTGAAATCATGAGCTTGATTTAACACGTATATTCCATTATCTAATGTACCTGACCCAATCAGATTATGATTTAGGTGGATGTGGACCACATCGCTTACAAATGTAAAATCATATCCTTCTTTAGAAAGTAAAGATACAGATATGATATTACAAGCCAGATTAGGTACATACAAACAGCTACATAGAATCAGTATCTGCCCACTTGTCAATCCTAGGTGATATTCCCCTACGGATACAACGTCCATGCTCATTACGTTAGCAACTCTAAGAGTCATATCACCTTCCTTGATAACTCTACGGTTTCTCAAAGACTATAATGAATTACAGATATGAGATCCTGATCTGGTATCTTGTACCCAGAAAGTAGAGTTTATCAGTTTTCAATTACAAACACACTCGAAACCGAATCCACTACATGCTTCGAATCCTGGCTTCTAGCTTTCCAAGCCCCTGCAGTCCTTCTGACAATGCGCTTTCCCCTGACTACAGAGACATCCCTCCTTCCCTACTACTAGACCCGAAACTTTTTCCCTGCCCTTTCCCTCTACCTTACTGACACCGCTTATCGGCTTGGTGGTGGCCTTATTCTTCTCTCCCTTGGCTTTCTCCTTGGATCTAGAAGAGGAAGATTCCCCAATAAACAGAGCGGGTGTCTCCCTGGATTCTTTCAGGGTACCCTCTGAGTTCCTCAATAAGTTGAGGAGACTTGGAAGTGGAACTTCCTTCCCTTGAATTTTGCAATTCAAGATAAACAGGGTGAAAGTAGATGATATGGACTGTAGAATCAAGTCGATGCACAACTCGTTCTCCAACGTAGTCCCATGGTCCATGAGCTGTTTGGTATAGCTAATCATCGTAAGGACGTAGTCCTATACAGATGACCCGACAGCCAACCTCGCTTGAGGCAATATCTTCAAGGTCTCATATCTTGCGATACGAGATTGCTCTCCATATAAAACTTTGGTATGGAGGAAAATGGAATCCAAGTCCATCTTCTCATTCTACCTCTGGTGTTCACTATCCATTGAGGCTAACACGAGGAACTTGGCTCTCGCACAATCCTTTTCCCATGTTCGACGGATATCCATATCCGCGACGGTGGAATCCGGCCTGGGACGGCGAGGGGTTTTGTAGTAAGGAGGTAGTCCAGCTTGTCATAGATAAGTGTCATCTGGACATACCTAAGCCAATCAATATTGTTCAGCCCAGTCAATTTATTATCTAATAACCTATGTCTGGTCATATTGGTCGCTGTAATTAGGAGAGAGAGTGAAGAAACACTCAGCATGATGCTCTTGCAAGTTTAGATTGATTATTAGTTTATCTAAACAAGATGGCTCCCACCGTTTCCTCGAATCCTTCCTCAAACCATAAAAGAAGAATTAGTCAGGATTAATCTCACTCTTACAATTCTTGCTTAACCTATCAGTCTGGCTAGTGTCTGTATTTTGATGGAGGTTTTCCAACGCTTTCGTGAAGTTCCTTAATTACATAACCTCTTTTCTCTGGAGGCGTAGCCCTGCTAACACAGTTCTAGACACCTACTTGGTTTATAGCATTGATTGTTAAGTGAAAATCTCCCGAAGAGTAGCGCATACTCATAGTAGGATCGGGATCCAAATATCATTGTGTGATAACCTTGAAAGAAGCCTACCAAAACTATCACACTCCAAATGGTATGCAACACTTGCAAGTTTCAGTTTCCTTAGAAACTCCCGATATGGATTTTTTTCCCCATGCTCTTATGACCTTGACGAAAGCCAACAAATCATAAGTCACATGTCAAATTCTATCCATCATTGTCCGGGTTAATTTGAACCCTCCCGTACATACCATTGACGAAGGATAACAAAGTAGTACAACTGCCCCAAACCAACGCATCTATCTATGCTACATATGAATACCCAGCAGCTACCAATCACTATGCCTTGGCAAAGGTCAACAAACATAGCTTGAATACTACTGATTATTCATATGAAATGACGGAAGGCTATGAATGGTTTTGGCGAAACCGTGAACGTAGTGAACTTGATATAGTCGAAGGAACCATGATAGCTTTTAAAAGGAGTGGTTTAGGCTACGCATTTAAAATTGCTTTTTGATGAAAACAGAGTGGTTTTGAAATTGTTCCATCGATTAAGCTTTGGTTTGTTTTATCTTTGCATTAATCAATGTTAATAGGGTCCCATCATTTACAACCTATCATTGCAGCAAAAGAAACGAAAATAGAACGTACGCTTATGCCATCCACATTCGCCACGGGGCCCCGTCATGCACCGTTAGGTTACTTAACTAACAGCAGAGCGGGGGCTAGACTAGCGTGGGTGCAAAACATAAGCACCATATATATATATATATATATATATATAGATAGATAGATAGATAGATATATGTATGTATGTATAGCTGTAACACCTTTGGTTTTCGATTAGTGTTAATTAAGCGATAATGCGGATTTTTTGTAAAAAGTTTACCAATTCGGTTTCCTCACATTTTATAACATTTAATTAATAATTTATTATTATTTTTTATGGCTTGCACACACATGTGCATATTAATGTGAAGGTGTGTTAGTGTTAATCTTGTTAGTGACCATGACAACCTTAATCAAATCCTATCCTTTGTTTAAACCTTAACCTATCACTTAACCTAAACCCTAGATATTGTGTGAGATATTTCTTTTGCGTTTTGTTTTGGAGAGGAGGTGGCAAGGTGAGTCATGGCTTGCATTTATGAATGAAGGTGCACTCACCCTATGCTCACCTCTCTTTCTCTTTTCATCTCACTCTCTCTCATTCTCTCTCACTTCTTCTCTTTATCATTATCTTTCATCATTCCTTCACGTCAACTGAAACCTTATAATTACCATCACAAATCTTTCACAAAACTTCACAAAATCTTACCCAAATAACTTCTAATGACTTGTTTTGCCTCTAAGATGCCTTGGAGCTTGGAAAGCTAGGATCTTTGAGCTTGTGGGAGTAGGTAATGATCTTTATCTGTTAAGTAGGTGTTTTTAGTGTTGTGTATCTTGTTAGTTTTAGTTTAGAACACTTAAGGTATCGTTTCGCGCACATATCGTATTTTTAGTGTCATATTATGATATCTTTGTTCTGCTGTGACCCGGAGTATATAGTAGAAAATCTAGCAATATAGTTGTATTGTACTAGAGACCCAGAGCCTACACCTGAAGAACGAACCCCTAGGCTTGGACTATGGTCGGCGACGCAGTGGGAATTTCCAGCGAGCTCGGTCATTTGGAGGAGTTGGGTTTTGGTTTTTGGTGGGTAGCTGTCTGCTGTTAATTTAGTATGTTTGGTACTGTTTGATTTTTGAGTTTTGACTGTATACAAAATATGGGATCACTTTGCTAGTTTCTTGTGTTACGACTACGTGTGTTACGTTATCCGACACGGTGCGTGTACTTATGTAGTTTTTTCTCTTGAGTGGGTTTCGTAGTGTCGCTACACATGTTAGCCACTAGACGAACACTTGAGAGTATGTTTGGAGTTGATGCGTCGGTCAAACGTAGTTTGTACGTGTTATTGGTCGATTGCTAATGTACACTTGTTATTGTTGTTTTATGATCTTAGGGACACAGGCGAGGACTTCGGGCGCTACGAAGAAGGGAAAGAAGTGGTTGGCTTTACTTAGCCCAAGATCATCTGAGAGTAGATTTAACATTTACAGGGGAATCGCCCGCATGGCGTTATGCGTCTGGGCTAGATATGATATGATATGAGTCACATGTTTATAATGCACATATAGAGTTTGCACATAAACTTCATTGCATATTATTACTTGTTGTGCATGGACTTGTACCCATTAGACACTGCACTATTATTGACGACTCATGTTGCTCGAGCACTGATTATATGCCACCCACAATGTCAATAATTGCCATGACACGCACAACACACATACATATATGATATTGTTTGATTAGGGACATTGAGACATTGATTCATATTCCATTGTGCATATGACATATAACATACCTGTATACCTACATGCTTACACATATGCCTTGCCATGACTACATGCTAGCTACCCATATACCTCTATGGTATTGTACCATTAGAGGTATGTATATACATATATGAGACAAAGCTACAGGTATATCTTGCATACATATTTACATGTACACCGTATACTTTGATATAGCTACACATATATCTGGAGGGTATTACATCATTAATGATAGGCAGATACACATACCTTGCTATACCGACATGGTTACGCATACCTGGCTATAGCTATATTTCACCTTTATATGATGTTGTGTTTAGGTTCGGAGAAATTACGAACCGCATGATATACTTAATAACTTGTTGCTGTTAAATAGCGGTTTTTCCTTATATGCTCACATTACAGTTTCATGTTGCATATATTATATTTCATGGATTTCTCATTGAGATATGGTTTTCATATGATGTTTTCTGGATTGTTTTACTCCTGCGTATATATATATATATCAGTGGTATGGGACGCTGATATATATATGTATACCCATCGTATTTATATATATGTGGTATGGAACGCTGTTATATATGTACACCTACATAATATATCATCATAATGATTTATGCAAATATACTTATTCATTATATATGTGGGCCGATTCAATGGCCGAGCCGATATTATGGTCGATATGTAGGCCGATTCAATAGCCGGGCCGATATTATGGTCGATATGTGGGCCGATTCAATTGCCGGGCCGATTCAATGGTGTTAGTTATGTATATGCCCTAGAGGCCATTGTTGTACATTTGATGTATATTATAATGGATGCTTTGGTATATACAGAGAGGAATTTCTTGCTCGTCATGATAGTATGCTATTTGGTTTCACTTTATCTTAACATGTTGACTTGTATTGGTTTACTGTCTTTCTCTCACATGTTGATAAAGCCCTTAGGATCTGTACTCGACTACTGGGATTATGATGAGATCATACTAGTGGGGCCACGGTAGTGGATGAGTACATCCTATAAATGTTCCTAGTCGAGGGTATATCGAGACAGGGCATCGATACACCAGAGTAGACTAGCGTATACGCATCTTGACCCATATGATGGGCGATGGATGATCCCATATCCATCGGTGTTTGACATCAAGGATGGTGTACGGGTGCTCAGTGGAGACTGGGTACACTGGACGGACTCGCCGAGAACTCCCAGTTGGTGATATACCACACGTCAGATGGCAGTTCTCCGGTGACACTGGTACAGGGTAGTCTGTAGACCCGAGATCGTCATAGAGTCCTGTATGATTCCCACTGTGCTTTGATTTCCACCTTACCACGTCTAAGAGGGCGTGCAAAACGGTGGCTTTTGGGTACAGTCCCGAATCACATGGAGGCAATGAGCAATAGGAGGGGATTCGTCTCTCCCGGTATAGGGAGTTGATGTTGTGCTGTGTTCGATTGGCTATAACTGGAAGTCCCTGGCCAGGGCTGATATAGAGATATACTGGTAAGTGTTACCAGTAGTTTCTCGACCTGTTATGAGCCTCACATCGACACGACTTATCAGTTACTGGGGTCTGACGTATACCACCCCTAGACTTGATATGAGACATATCAGACGAACAGACCGGACTGTACGGGAGTGTTACTGATTGGATTCACAGGAGAACGGACAGGCTAGCTTGTTGATCTTCTGATCGCTCAATACCTGGGTGGCTGTTACGTTTAGCTGACCGTTTGCAGCTTATGGGTGTTTGATATGATCATCACTTGCTACCGGCGTATTGACGATTCTTTAGAGTCCTACACAGAAGTTTCTTGGCTCAGGCAAAACGGAGTAGAGGCACATATGTGATATGTGCAGGACCGAGGATAATGCGATATGAGATACCGTATTATATTCTCGCGATATTTAGATATGAATCGGGATATCGGATCAAGTGTTGATTCGATGAATCGGTACATGATATATTAGTCGGTTATATTCGATATAATCGGATCGTCGGATCAAGTGTTGATTCGATGATTTAATGTATAATGATATATATGATATATTGTATTACATTATCTAATATTGGATCGCTTTATTATTTCATTTTCTCACTGGATGATACATTGATATATATGCGATATATGTTAATTGTATTATTTTCTTTTGTTGCAAATATATAATATATATGTGATATATATTATTGTGACATGATATGATTTATTATTAAACATGTTTAAGGATGATTAAATGGGATTAGGGTTTGATTAGGGTTAGCTTCTTCTTGCACGTTCTAGAAGCTTTTCCTTTTGTCTTGGTTAAGATATTATGGTTGATATTTCTTGATGACTCATTTCTAACCTAACCAAACCCTAACTTTAGTTTATTCTCTACAAACTCTTAGCCTATCATCCTTGACTATGGTTCAATAATCAATCATATACAATTCTTTTATATTCATCACAAAAAGTAATTATCATTTCTATTATCATCTTCTTCTCTCTTGAGTTAAAAGAAAAAGCTTACTTGAAATTCCATTTGTGATGATAAATTGTTAGAAAGTGAGATAAAAAGATAGCATAAATACTACTCCATCATCCTCATCTAATCTAGTCCATTAGATTAGGGTGTTCATCTCTTTAGAGTGTGAAAGCTTGGGTTATAGCAACTTCGACGTAGATCATCGGAGAATCGGAACACTTCAAGCTAGCATGGATCGTTCGAGTCGTGGAGCCTCTCTTGAGTCCGGGAGATCGTGGATCGCGGCGAAGGGACTTCTACTCGGAGCTTATGAAGCGAAGGAGCGGACTACAAAGGTTGTAATCCCTCACACTTAGCTATAAAGATATCATCTTGCATGCTAAACCCTAATAATCTAGCAAAGATCCCGTCTTTGGGTTTTTCGACACATGTAAAATTTTATTCGGGTATGTTTGATGCTTTATGAACCTTCACAAGTGTGCCTAGGAACCCTACAGTGGTATCAGAGCCTAGCTAGAGCATTAGGCGACGTGTTTACGAAGTTAAAACTCCGATCGAACCTGAACCGACAAATTTAACCCCCTCTCTGGAAATTTTCAAAATCTGGGATTTTTCTTAATTAAAAATACCTGAAAAATACATAAGAAAAAAAATATGAAATTCGGTGGAAAAATAATCCTCTGATCCGTACAAACCGCCGCGGAACCGCGGCCGTACCTAGCTTGGGCCGCGGAACCGCGGCAGTGTAAAGTGATCAGGGCATTATTTTTGCACAGTAATTCATATTTCTCTGGTATATATTTTATGGGTATTTTTATTCTGACTAAAGTGTTGAGTATTCTGGGGTTTCTTTTGTAATCGTAGATTCGATCGGAAAATTTAAATTCGTTGTTATTTCTGGATATTTAGAAACTGTTAAACTGTTTGAACGGATATCATTAACCCACTTTATCCCGGCATGGCAAACTTTCAAGTGTTGAATTTTTATCGGGTTTAAATCTTTCGAAAAAATTGTACAAGTTAAGCGGTGGACCCTCTAGAAGACAACAAACCTTAACTCGATTATGTGTCCGTCTTGAAGTGCCTTTTGAACCTTCGGGTTTGGGGCAGTACGGCGTGCCACATGTGAGGCGTTGGCTTGACCCTTCTACGGCTGGATCACTGGTACTATGACATATTCTGGGATTATTTGAACTCCGCTCAAGTGTTGAGCACTTTGGGAAATTTTGGGTGTTTGATTATCTGTTCGAAAAGTTTAATACTATCTATTTATCTGGAATGTGATACAATATGTGGAATTCATAGAGTTAGGCATGAAATGCGAAGTATGTGATATTTCGGATTTATGATGTCTAAAGTGATTGTGGATTTCAAATATTGTAGTTTTACACTTTCTTTTCTGTGACCGTAAGTGTAGTATGTAGCTGTATTGCCGATTGTCGTTGCTATACATCGACGACGATCGGTGTAGGCATACTTACTTACGTTGATGATATGAGATATTATGTGTTGCTGAGATATGATGTGCAGGATTATCGCGATTGAATAGCCGAGGGGTTTTATGTGAGATGAGAGTTTTATATTTTCATTCATGTAAATTCAAATGTAATGTAATATTCTTTTATTTGGGGCACTTCCAGGTTGAGGTTGATGCCACCAGTGTTGTATATTATTTACTTTTCCGCATTAGGATGGACCCAAGGAGGGGAGCACAGGTGACCGGGTTATGGGGTTCAGTAGGAGGCCATCTCGAGGAGTCGAGACCGGGTCTCCTAAACTCCAGAATTGGTAGGGTCGCTTGCCGCTCTCGTAGGGGTCCAGTGTGTGGGCTTGGCTATTCATCGCGACTGTGGAATCCGTATTTTCTATTGTTGGCTAAATACTAAATATGGACGTCCTAGTATATCCCACATTATATCTATGTTTCTGCTGCGATATCTGTGATGTGATCATTTGATATGTTGTGATGGATACAGTATATAGTATATATGATATATTATATAGGCGTTACTTATGTTTTACACCCGCGCTAGCCCTGCCCTGCTCTGCCGTTAGTTATCTTACCTAACGGTGCATGAGGGGACATCGAGGCGAATGCGGATGGCATAAGTGTACGTCGTATTTATCTGTGATGCTTAGGAAGCATAAGCTGATGGGATTTTTTATTAATGAGATTAATAAAAGAAAAGAAACCTAAATGATTTTGTAGAATCAAAACTTTATCAAAAGGGTAGCTACAGTTTTGCTTTGCATAGTGGTATATATGATATACCCTACACCTTATTCGATGAGGAAAGAGCCGAGATCCCTTCACCGGGAGTGACCTCTTTAGCGAAACTGGCAGATGCTACAAAACTCGGTTTGTCTTTTGATTGCTTTTAGAGTTTTGCTTTGCACAGTGAGATATATGATATGTCTTGCACCTTATTCGATGAGGAAAGAGCCGAGATCCCTTCACCGGGAGTGACCTCTTTAGCAAAACTAATGAAAGCCTCAAAAACACTCCATTTCAAAATTTCACATGATTCTACGACGATATCAAGTTCATTACGCTCATGGCTTTCTGAAAAACCTACGTAGCCCTCCGTCATTTCAGATAGAGACTAGTTAGTATTCGTGCTGCGTTTGTTGACCTTAGCCAAGGCGTGGTGTACGGTAGTTAATTAGTATTTATCTGCTAAAACATGAGATGTGATTGAGTTAGGGTAGTCGTGCGACTTTATTGACCTTAGCCAAGGGTCGTACGGGTGGGTTTAATTCAATCAGGAAATGACGGGTTGAACTTGACTAGCACTTATGATTTGTTAACCTTAGCCAAGGTCATAAGTTGCTAGGGGCAAAATAATATCGGGAATTTCAAGTGTTGAAATTTGCAATGAGATTGCATACCTTCTATGAGATAGTTGGATCCCGATACCCACTGCGAGTAAGAGTTACTCCTGGGAGAGTTTTACACATGACAATTAGTCGATCAAGTAGGTGTCTAGAAAAGTGTTAACGGGGTTACGCCTCTGGGAAAATGAGGTTTACTTTAATTAGGTCCGTGCGAAAGCACGGGGAACCTCCCTCAAAGTACCGACACTGATCTGGCTGAAAGATTGACGAAATTGTATGGTGTAATTAATCCCGGCTAATCTTACCTTTTAGGGTTTGAAGGTAGATTTGATAAAAACAGTCGGAGACATCCTGATTAGATAAGATAATAACCAATCTAATCTTGCAAGAGCATACGCTAAAGTGTTTTCTTCTCTCTGTCCAGGTAGCGACCATGTCAGGCCATAATCAAGATAATAATATGGATGTACTGACTGAACCCGCTTATTATGCTGAGCAGGGGAACGTTGGGCCCGTTCTTTCTTATAAGAGTTATAAGACTGAACAGGGAATAGGAGAATATCTGGATTCTCACGCCGACCAAAAGAACATGCATGTTGATGCATCTTCTTCAGGTGTGTTAGTTATTGAGAACTGTTTCTCAGTTCACCCTACGTCCTGGGTATTAGATACCGGATCAGGATCCCACATATGTAAATTGTTACATGGGCTACGTAAAGGTAGAGAACTGGAAAAAGGTGATCATTCCGTTCAAGTAGGGAACGGTGCAAGTATTGCAGCCAAAGCAGTTGGCGAATATCACCTTGTATTGCCAAGTCGTAATACACTAATTCTAAATGAGTGCTATTATATACCAAACATGATGTGCAACATTATATCGGTTTCTTTCATAAGTAAAGAATGATATAATTTTGTAGTAAAGGATAATGTTATGAACATATTCCTAGATCAAAAGTTGATTGCATCAGGCTCGTTACATAATGGCATATTCATTCTAAATCAGAATACAGTCCTCAATATACGAAACACACACAAGAGGAAAAGTTCAGAAATGAACGAATCCTTCTTGTGGTATTGTAGACTTGGTCATATCAATGCGACACGACTGGCTAAGTTACATAAGGATGGTTATTTGAATCCGTTCGAATTATCATCTTATGATACTTGCCATTCATGTCTCAAAGGAAAAACGACCAAAGCTCCGTTTAGTGGACACGGAGAAAGAGTTACTGAACTCTTAGGACTGGTACATAGTGATGTATGCGGTCCCATGTCTACGCATGCCAGGAATGGTTCTTCCTACTTCATTACATTCACTAACGATCTCTCAAGATTCGGATATGTATTCCTGATGAAACACAAGTCTGAAGCCTTTGAGAAATTCAGAGAATATAAGCATGATATAGAGAATCAAACGGGCAAAAGTATTAAGGTTCTTCGATCTGATCGAGGAGGAGAATACTTATGCAATGAGTTCCTAGATTATCTAAAAGAGAATGGGATTCTCTCTCAGCTTACTCCTCCTTATACACCACAGCACAACGGTGTATCGGAGCGGAGGAATCGCACCCTATTAGATATGGTGCGCTCTATGATGAGTACAGCTGAGTTACCTATTTCCTTCTGGGGGTATGCGCTGGAGACAGCCATATACCTATTGAATAGAGTTCCAACTAAATCTGTGCCTACAACTCCATATGAGATATGGAATGGGAAGAGACCATCTCTTAAAAGAGTTAAGATATGGGGTTGTCCGGCTTATGTTAAAATGCAAAATCCGGACAAACTCGAGGCACGATCAGTTCTTTATAAGTTTGTAGGATATCCAAGCAATTCGTATGGATATCTATTCTACCATAGTGAACAACAAAAGGTGTTTGTTGCTCAACATGCCACCTTTTTAGAAAAGGAATTTCTTACAAAAGAAATTAGTGGCGATGAGGTAGAGCTGGAAGAGGTTCCAACAACACAAACTGCAACTGAAGATTTAGTGGAACCAGAGAATTCAATAGTACCCGACGAACCCCAGCCTCTCCGCCGATCTAGCTGGTTTTCTCATCCGCCTGAGAGATACTACGGTTTTCTCATTGATGGTGGAAGCGAGGATTGCATCATGGAAGATGATGACCCGACTAGTTTCGAGCAGGCCATCACGAGTGGTGACTCTGTGAAATGGCTGGATGCAATTCAATCTGAGATGGAATCCATGTACACCAATAAAGTATGGATTTTGGAAAATGCTCCTGAAGGGGTAAAACCCATTGGGAGCAAGTGGATTTTTTAAAGGAAATTTGGTGTAGATGGAAAAGTTGAGACTTTCAAAGCTAGACTTGTAGCAAAGGGATTTCGTCAATGACCAGGTGTGGACTATGACGAAACCTTTTCTCCAGTAGCTATGCTTAAGTCCATCCGGATCTTACTTGCCATTGCTGCATACCATGACTACGAAATCTGGCAAATGGATGTTAAGACCGCCTTTCTAAATGGTGATTTAGAAGAGTGTGTATACATGACTCAGCCAGAGGGCTTCGTAGATAGTGGGAGCAGCGGAAAGGTATGGAAACTGCTTAAATCCATTTATGGGTTAAAGCAAGTATCGTGGAGTTGGAACATCTGTTTTGATGTTGTAGTCAAAAAGTTTGACTTCATCAAAAATATAGATGAACCTTGTATCTATAAGAAGGTAGCAGAGAGTAAAGTAGTCTTCCTCGTATTGTACGTAGATGACATACTTTTGATAGGAAATGATATTCCTATGCTGCAATCAGTCAAGCTCTTCTTATCACAAAGATTCTCAATGAAAGATCTAGGTGATGCCTCCTGCATATTGGGGATTAGGATCTATAGAGATAGATCCAAACGGATACTGGGATTGTCCCAATCCAGGTACATTGACACCATACTAAAGAGGTTTAGTATGGAAGAATCCAAGCGTGGGAACCAACCCATGATCTCTGGACTCACTCTCTCCAAAGAGATGTCTCCCAAGACTGATTTGGAGAGAGCTCGCATGCAAGGGATACCCTATGCTTCGGCAGTAGGCTCTATCATGTATGCGATGCTATGTACCAGACCCGATGTAGCATACTCACTAAGTGTAGTGAGTCGGTATCAAGCAGATCCTGGAGAGAGTCACTGGACGGCTGTGAAGAACATTCTCAAGTACTTACGAAGGACTAGAGATATGTTCTTGGTGTATGGTAACGGAGAACTCCAGGTGGAGTCCTTTACCGATTCCAGCTTCCAAAGTGATAAGGACGACTCTAAGCGCACTCGGGTTTTGTCTTTACCCTCAATGGAGGGGTGGTATGTTGGAAGAGTTCCAAACAGGATACCGTTGCAGACTCGACGATGGAGGCTGAATACATCGCTGCCAACGATGCTGCCAAAGAGGCTGTCTGGATGAAAAAGTTCATCACTGAACTTGGTGTGGTTCCATCCATTGAACATCCAATACCTCTGTATTGCGATAACAATGGAGCTGTGGTTTTGGCTAAGGAACCCAGATCCCATCAGAAATCCAGACATATTCTGAGGCGTTATCACCTGATCAGGGAGATAGTTGATCGCCGGGAGATCGAGGTCAGGAGAGTAGATATGAAGGACAACACTGCGGATCCACTCACGAAGGCCATTCCCCAGATACAGTTTGAGAGATTATTCGGGATGCTAGGTATGAGATACTACAGCAGCTGGCCTTAGTGCAAGTGGGAGATTGTTAATTATGTATATGCCCTAGAGGCCATTGTTGTACATTTGATGTATATTATAATGGATGCTTGGATATATACAGAGAGGACTTTCTTGCTCGTCATGATAGTATGCTATTTGGTTTCACTTTATATTAACATGTTGACTTGTATTGGTTTACTGTCTTTCTCTCACATGTTGATAAAGCCCTTAGGATCTGTACTCGACTACTGGGATTAAGATGAGATCATACTAGTGGGGCCACGGTAGTCGATGAGTACATCCTATAAATGTTCCTAGTCGAGGGTATATCGAGACAGGGCATCGATATACTAGAGTAGACTAGCGTATACGCATCTTGACCCATATGATGGGCGATGGATGATCCCATATCCATCGGTGTTTGACATCAAGGATGGTGTACGGGTGCTCAGTGGAGACTGGGTACACTGGACGGACTCGCCGAGAACTCTTAGTTGGTGATATACCACACGTCAGATGGCAGTTCTCCGGTGACACTGGTACTGGGTAGTCTGTAGACCCGAGATCGTCATAGAGTCTTGTGTGATTCCCATTGTGCTTTGATTTCCACCTTACCACGTCCAAGAGGGCGTGCAAAACGGTGGCTTTTGGGTACAGTCCTGAATCACATGGAGGCAATGAGCGATAGGAGGGGATTCGTCTCTCCCGGTATAGGGAGTTGATGTTGTGCTGTGTTCGATTGGCTATAACTGGAAGTCCCTGGCCAGGGCTGATATAGAGATATACTGGTAAGAGTTACCAGTAGTTTCTCGACCAGTTATGAGCCTCACATCGACACGACTTATCGGTTACTGGGGTCTGATGTATACCACCCCTAGACTTGATATGCGACATATCAGACGAACAGACCGGACTGTACGGGAGTGTTACTGATTGGATTCACAGGAGAACGGACTTGCTAGCTTGTTGATCTTCTGATCGCTCAATACCTGGGTGGCTGTTACGTTTAGCTGACCGCTTGCAGCTTATGGGTGTTTAATATGATCATCACCTGCTACCGGCGTATTGACGATTCTTTAGAGTCCTACACAGAGGTTTCTTGGCTCAGTCAAAACGGAGTAGAGGCACATATGTGATATGTGCAGGACCGAGGATAATGCGATATGAGATACCGTATTATATTTTCGCGATATTTAGATATGAATCGGGACATCGGATCAAGTGTTGATTCGATGAATCGGTACATGATATATTAGTAGTTTATATTCGATATAACCGGATCGTCGGATCAAGTGTTGATTCGATGATTTAATGTATAATGATATATATGATATATTATATTACATTATCTAATATTGGCTTGCTTTATTATTTCATTTTCTCACTGGATGATAAATTGATATATATGCGATATATGTTAATTGTATTATTTTCTTTTGTTGCAAATATATAATATATATGTGATATATATTATTGTGACATGATATGATTTATTATTAAACATGTTTAAGGATGATTAAATGGGATTAGGGTTTGATTAGGTTTAGCTTCTTTTTGCATATTCTAGAAGCTTTTCCTTTTTTCTTGGTTAAGATATTATGGTTGATATTTCTTGATGACTCATTTCTAACCTAACCAAACCCTAACTCTAGTTTATTCTCTACAAACTCTTAGCCTATCATCCTTGACCATGGTCCAATAATCAATCATATACATTTCTTTTCTATTCATCACAAAAAGTAATTATCATTTCTATTATCATCTTCCTCTCTCTTGAGTTAAAAGAAAAAGCTTACTTGAAATTCCATTTGTGATGATAAATTGTGAGAAAGTGAGATAAAAAGATAGCATAAATACTACTCTATCATCCTCATCTAATCTATCCCATTAGATCAGGGTGTTCATCTCTTTAGAGTGTGAAAGCTTGGGTTATAGTAACTTCGACGTAGATCATCGGAGAATCGGAACCCTTCAAGCTAGCATAGATCGTTCGAGTCGTGGAGCCTCTCTTGAGTCCGGGAAATCATGGTTCACGGCAAAGGGACTTCTACTCGGAGCTTGTGAAGCGAAGGAGCGGACTACAAAGGTTGTAAACTCTCACACTTAGCTATAAAGATATCATCTTGCATGCTAAACCCTAATAATCTAGCAAAGATCCCATCTTTGGCTTGTTCGGCACATGTAAAATTTTATTCGGGCAAGTTTGATACTTTATGAACCTTCACAAGTGTGCCTAGGAACCCTACAAATGGTCGATATGAGGGGCCTATATGCCCGATGTGAGGGGCCTATGTGCCCGATGTGACGGGCCGTTGTTCCCAATGTGTGGATGACTTGTTTTATTCCGTACTCCGCATTTATTTGATATGCATTGCTTCATGTATTACTAGTACATGATAGAGTACCTTTCATGACTGTTGCATATATATATTGCTGTTTATTGCTATTAGCATGCATGTGATAGATTCGCGCAGTACGTGCATACTTGCGATTACCTGGAAATGTTATTTACTATTCACGAGTTGGCAACTCACCTCCGTTGTGCCATAGGGTTGTACAGGTTGTCCCTCAGAGCAGTCGCGGTAGGTCTTTCATCTATCGTATCATCTTTTGTAGCGGATACCGTTACGGCTGACTGGGTGCAGTTTTGCTATAGGTGGGTTTTTGCGGTTATCCAATATTGCTCATTGTATATTCGTTGTATCCAGTACTCTCAATCTACCATTTTCATGTATTGTCTTAGAGACGAGTTGTGAGGACGATATCGTATATTATTTTTGACTTGTGTTTTTCATGATGTTCACTTTATATCGTCTTTTTCTTCGCTACGGCGTCGTATATCTGTGGTGGTGGTTGTTTTCCGCCATTGGGCGTGGATTTGCTCCCGTTTGAGGATGCTTTACTTATATCTTTTGTTTTACACTTTTTGGGGCTTGTTTTACAAAGGATGTGCTGCCAAATTTTTAAAGGAAATAAATTTGGAATTTAATGAATTTGATTGAGATTTCAAAAGTTTTAACAATGTTATTATCACTTACTACTTTTGATGGTTTAGATTGCTGGATTTTCGGCTTACTTGAATTACTTTACGTCTGGAGACGTTACGTGGTTTAAGGGCCGTCACATGCCAAATTTCGGGTCGTGACAAAGTTGGTATCAGAGTGCTAGGTTTTCACCCTTCGGAGTGTAGGATGACCTTGGTATGATGGAGTATGTAGCTTAAGCAGAGTGATGTAGCGTGTGTATGTCCACGGCATACTTACGGCACGGTACTCCGTCTAAAGTGACCTAAGTACCAATTGCTTAAAATTACTTCCATGATGATACATATCCTTGTGATTCGATTTCCGTGTTCATATCGAATCCTATTTCCATTTATTGCCTTTTGCCGCCGATGACTTTGAGGGCTCAGAGAGAGGCAGCGAGAGCCGAGGTCAGAGTTGACTCGTTTAGGGCAAGGACTGACCAGGATGGTACGCTCGTTGCATAGGAGCAGATTGATCGGCCTTCGATAGATCGTATCGCTAGGCTTGAGGCAGATTTGCAGGACTTGCGCTAGATGATGAGGTCGTTGGTTGAGGCCAGTCGAGCGCAGCGACAAGAGGTTTCCATCCTTGTTACCCAGTTATTCCTTGCCATCGGCACACAGCATTGTGTCATGTATACAGTAGCAGTGGATGCAGCCCATTTAGCAGAGGAGCATCTTCCCGAGACTTTAGGAGTTCCAAGACCGAGGAGGGCTCGTACAGGTGTATCAGCCCAGAGACAGAGGCTTAGTCGCCGAGACAGATTCCGTTTACATTGTGGGAGTAGCAGAGGCTTGGGACGAGGACAGTCATTTAGCTCTTATCCCCAGGAGGGTCAGCAGTTTTTATCTGGATGTTACCAGTGCGGGAGTTTGAGACATCATGTTCGAGATTGTACCGAGCCACGTGAGGGCGGGACAGTTGTACCACATGATACCTTACCACCTTCACCTCAGGGAGAGTCGCCTGTTGCGCCTGTTATTGATCCATGTCAGACATATATTCAGAGACGTCATGGTCGCGGAGGATTTGTTCTGAGAGGACAGGATGGTAGAGGAGGAGCTCAGCCAGTTGCGGGTAGAGGGCAGACATGAGCGTTTGCTTCTACTCATCGGGACACGCGAGCGTCCAATACAGAGTTTTCAGGTATTCATTTTCGTATGTTCTTTTGTTGTACATTTATGTTTAATTCGGGATCTATGCACTCGTTTGTTCTACACACTTCGTGCTGAGATTGGGCCGAGAGTCGTGTATGCTAGATCAGATGTTTGTTGTGTTTACTCTTGTTAGCGATCCTTTGTTGCGCGACACGTGTTTCGTTCATGTGCCAATCGGATAGGAGATAGAGATTCGTTCGTCGATTTAATCCTTCTGGAGATGTTGGATTTGACGTTCTCCTGGGCACGGACTGGTTGGCTACATGCTATGTGTCTGTGGACTGCCGCGAGAAGACAGTCAGGTTTTGTTTTTTCGGCGAGTCAGTTCTTGTTGTGCAGGGGGACTGTGGTCCTCTGTAACATTTCAAAAATAATAATAATAATAAAATATTATTTTTGGGAATTTTTTATAATTAAATAATATTATATTGAATATTTTAATAAGGCGGAATAATTAAATACCGATAAATTGGGGGGAAATTTTGAAAATTTTGTAAATTACTAAAATGAGGGTGTTTTATGTGATTTATGCAAATTATGAAATTTTATGATTTATTTGACACTATTTTAGAGCTAATCACGATTAAAAATCACTAATCGCGGATTAACCGTATTTTGTGCAAAACATGCACCATATCTTTTCACACTTGTGTTACATTTTCCTACATGGCTTTATCATCATTTTTCATTATTTGCTTGGGGTTCACTATTGAGGAGAGAAGGAAAATAGAAATAAAATGAAAAGAATAGAATATAGAGGCATGGACAAGAGAGAGAAAGAGAGGGTGAAGGATCAACATGGGTCTTGAGCCATTCCCTCTTCATTCATTCACTTATTTCCTCTCCCCTCCATCTCTATGCTGCTGCTGATGATGCCCTTCTCCTCACTCCTCCACAAATCACCCCACTTCATTTCCCAAAACAAACCCAAAACCTCATCCCCACTTCACAAAAAAGGTGCACAAGCTCACAAGCTATACTATGGACCAAGAAAGCTTTCATTTTGGCGCTGTGGAGGATTCATGGGTGCTAAATGAGATATATCCTTTCACAAAAAGTGTAGTGTTTCGGTTGCTTAAGCCTCTTTTCAAGTTTGGTATCGATTTGGCGAAGTTTGGCGAACTTTGGAAACCCTAGAAAGGGTTAAGGTTATTTTGAGTTCTGGTTGTGTAACTGGACTTTAGTAGTGACCTTAAACTCCCCAATTGTCCAAAAACCAGACCTAACCAAACCTGAAACCTAAAAATACGGATTTACAGTACTTTGCAGAGTCGGTTTGTGAACTTTGAGTGTGCAGGAAAATTTGGAATGAACTGGGATTTTTAATGGAAAAATAAACAACTTCAGGAGCTTAGAATTGACCTTAGGAAGACACCCTAAGAGCACGAAACCCAGAGGAGTCCCCAGGGCCGGCAAGACCGGTTTTTCATGAGAGAGGGCTCGGCCACTTGGTGAGGGTGTGGGTCCAGGTTTCTTCTGTAGGTCACATATACCCTATATATCACCCTAGTGTTGTTCGCTCACATGGTTTTCACCCTCATCCAAATCTGGGACCAATTTCCCACAATATAGTTATGACATTGCCATGACTTAAACTTTATATACCAAATCTTAGCATTTGTGTTAGATTGGTAGCCTACAAGGAATCTGAGGTGACCCTAAACACTTACTGGAAAAACTAGCAAGACCATTACCCTATATTGACTACCAGGAGACTACCCTACAAACATGACACCCCAACTCCCTATCAGAGCCGATGTCGCCGGAATTTTAGGGTAGGAGGCCGGCCACCTTATGGAGTCAGGGGTCCTGGTTTCTTCCATAGCTCATTTACACTTTATACATCACTCCAGTATTGTTTTTGAACATTGTTTGCACCCTAATCAAAATCTGGGACTGAATACATGTGTTGCTATTTTGATTCGAGTTACGGTTTTGCGTATTTTAAATTCTGGATTTTAGTATTTGTGCTTTATCTCGATCATGTGAAGTTTGTACGTCTATATCAAGTGATATCGGGTTGTTTTGCTAGGGCAAACCATAGGTTTTGACCTATGCGAGTTCCGTGTGTCGTTTTGGTTTCGATTTGATTTTAATGCGATACGATACGTTATGATGTGTAGGTACCCTCACGACGACTTCGAGACAACAAACAAGCACGTGGAGACATCGACATCGGCAAGCGAAGGTCAAGGTGAGTAGATTATATCGACGGGGGAACTCAGGAGGATGGCGTATAGCACCCCCGCATTCGATGTTTAGTATACTATATATATACTACATATATATGATAGCTTTATGCGTGACATGGATATTCAAGATGTGATTAGGTTTTAAATGGTTAGATTAGGGTTTTAGAAGTAAACTAGTATAGTTTCTTAGTTGCGAACCCTAGAATAGGTTTACACCCACACGCACACACATGCTTACTTGTTATACTTGTGCGTATATGGGGATACGTATGTAGGGTTCCTAGGCACGCTAATGAGGTCTCACAAGGCATCAACCATGCCAATTTCAAATTTTACGGGTGCCGAGAAACCCTAATACGGATCGTTAACTAGATTTCTAGGCGACACAAGCAATTAGTTAACTACTAAACTAAATGGTAAACGGAAATACAACCTTTGTAGATCCGGTTCTCCACCTTCTCGGCTCCGCGATGATGTCTCCTCGCTGTACAAGACGGATCTTGGGCTCTAGCGTCGGCTTCATCGGAGAAAAAGCGGGCTAGGTCATCGACGACGATGCCGAAGATGATCTACGTCGAGGCATTGCTAGATCAAGCTCCACCTTCACCAAGCCATGAAAACTTGTGAAGGAAACACCCTATACTACTTGGCAAGAGGTAGAGGATGAAGAAATAGGAAGTGGGTTCACTTTAGAATTGGATTTCTCACTCATTTTCATCAATCACCATTGATGAAGAAAGGTTTTCTTCATGAAGTAAAGAAGAAGAAGATGATGAATATCATAAGTTTCATGTTAAAAAAAAGGATAAATGATATGAATACTTATCATAACCTAACCCTAGTTAAGTGTAGAGAATAGACCATGGTTTGCTTAAATGGTTAGGGTTAAGAATGAAGACAAGAATGGTGACTAAGTCAAAGGTTCATGAATCTTCAACAAACAAACAAACAAAGCCACCATTCTTTCTTTATCTTTTCCAAAACAAATAAACAAATAAATAAGATAATCAAAACCCTAATCATTAACTTAACCATGGTTTAATCTTTACACTTAACCAAGTTAACATGTATCATCAAACATGATACAATCATTTGCACAAAAAGTATATCACATATACAACTTGTACAACCAAGTGAGAAAATCCTTCTTAAGTGAACCAATACTAGTTAATGCAAATTAATATATCAAATATATAATTATGCATTAAATCATTAAATCAACACTTGATTTAACGATCCGGTCATATCGCATATAACCGGCTAGTATCCTATGTATCGGCTTAACGAATCAATCTTCGATTCGATAACTAGGTTATATCGCATATAACCACTCGACACATTCATCGCGAGAATGAAATACGGTATCACATACACGCATTATTCTCGGTCCCGCACATATTTCATATGCGCTCCTATTTCGTTTCGCTTGAGCCAGGAAACCTCTGTGTAGGACTCCAAAGACTCGTCAATACGCCGGCAGCAGATGATGATCATATCAAACATCCACAAGCCGCAAGCGGTCTGCTAAACGTAACGGCCACCCGGGTATTGAGCGATCAGAAGATCGACGAGCAAGCCCGCTCACACTCCAGTGAATCCAACCAGTAACACTAACCGTACAGTCCGGTCTGATCGTCTGAAATGTCGCATATCTTGCCTAGGGGTGGTAAACGTCAGACCCCAATAGCTCGATAAGTCGTGTCGATATGAGGCCTATAACAGTTCGAGAAACTACTGGTAACACTTACCAGTAAATCTCAGCAACCCTGGCCAGGGATTTCCGGTTATTGCCAATCGAACACAGCGCAACATCAACTCCCTATACCGGGAGAGACGAATCCCCTCCTATCGCTCATTGCCTCCATGTGATTCGGGACTGCACCCAAAAACCACCGTTTTGCACGCCATCTTGGACGTGGTAAGGTGGAAATCAAAGCACAGTGGGAACCACACAAGACTCTATGACGATCTCGGGTCTACAGACTAACCTGTACCAATGTCACCAGAGAACTGCCATCTGACGTGAGGTATAATACCATCTGGGAGTTCTCGGCGAGTCCGTCCAGTGTACCCAGTCTCCACTGAGCACCCGTATATCATCTCTGATGTCAAACACCAATGGATATGGGATCATCCATCGCCCATCTGTATGGGTCGAGAAGGTATACGCTAGTCTACACTGGCATATCGATGCCCCGTCTCGATATACCCACGACTAGGGACCTTGAAGGATGTACTTATGGACCACCATGTCCCCACTAGTATGATCCGCATCATAGTCCAGGTAGTCAAGTACACATCCTAAGGGCTTTACCAACATGTAACAGAGAGACAATCAGTATACACGTTAAGGTAAAGAGTAACCAGATAGCATACTATCATGTCGAGCAAGAAAGTCCTCCCTATATATGTCCTAGCATCCACTACAATATACATCCTATGTACAGTAACGGCTTCTAGGGCATACATATAACTAACAATCTCCCACTTGCACTAGGGCCATCTGTAGCAGTGGTTGTAGTATCTCATACTCAACCATCCCATAAATGTCTCTCTCTGGGAAAAGGCCTTTGTGAGTGGATCCGCCCGTGTTGTCCTCTGAGTCTACTCTCCTAACCTCGATCATCCTGGAGATCAACCATCTCCATGATCAGGTGACACTGCCTTAGAATATGTCTGGATCACTGATGGGACAGGTGTTCCTTGGCATAATCCACAATTCTATTGTCACACAATGGGAGGAACTAAGTTCATCTCATGAACAAATATGCATCCAGACTGCCTCTTTGGTAGTATCTTAAGTAGCGATGTATCGAGCCTTTATCGTTTAGTATGCCACGGTATCTAGCTTGGAACTCTTCCAACATACCGTCCCTTTACTGAGGGTAAAGACAATGCCTGTGACTGACTTTCAGTCGTCCTTATCACCCTGGAACCCTTCCAGTGATTCTCCCCAGGATCGGTTGATACCATCTCACTACAACCAGTGAGAATCCTAACATCCAATTAGATCTATCTCATAGATCCAAAACCCAGGATTTAGGAGGTATCAGTTTGATCCTATATGGAGAATCATTGTGATAAGCGGAGATTGACCGAGCGTAGCATAGGAAACTCCTTCCCTATCAAGAGCATGTCATCCACGTACTCTACGAGGATCGTCACTATACTCCCTACTACCTTTTTGTTTATACAAGGTTCATCTACCATTTTGATGATGTCAAACTCTTTGACTATCACATCAAAACAGATGTTCCAACTCCATGATGCCTGCTTTATCACATAAAACATCTTGCACACGTTTCCGCTGCTCCTACTGTCTACGAAGCCCTCTGGCTGTGCACTTATAGACGCTCTATTCCAAAACATCATTTAGAAAAGCAGTCATGACACCCAACCGCCAGATATCGTAGTCATGGTATGTAGCCGTGGCAAGTAGGGTCTGGATGGACTTAAGCATAGCCACTTGAAAAGGTTTCATCATAATCCATGCCTGGTCGATGACGAAAACCTTTAACAAGTCTAGCTTTGAAAGTCTCAACTTTTCCATCTACACCAAGTAATCTTCTCAAGATATACTTGCTGCTGATGGAGATTTAACCCTTCAGATATAGCACCCAAAGTCCATACTTTTTTGGTGTACATGGATTCCATCTCAGATCACTAAGCATCCAGCCATTCTTACAGAGTCTTACTCCTGATGGCCAGCTCGAAGCTAGTTAGGTCATCATCTCATGATGTAATCCTCGCTCCCACTGTCATAGAGAAACCGAAGTATCTCTCAGGTGGGTGAGGAACCCTACTAGATAGGCGGAGAGGCTGAGATTCGTTGGTAACTATTGAATCCTTTGGTTTTATCAAATCATCTGCTGTAGTTTGTATAGCTGGAACCTTTCCAGTTCTACATTACAGACCTTGCCTCGAGCTTGTCCGGATTATGCTTTTAGACATAGCCCAGAAAACCCCAAATCTTAACCAACTTAAGATATGGGCTCTTCCCTTTCCATATCACATATGAAGTGGTAGGCAACTGATTTGATTGGAACCCAATTCAATTGGTATGCAACTTCTCAAGTGCATAACTCCCAAAAAGGAAATAGGTAATTCAGTAGTACTCATCATAGAGCACACCTTATCATATAGGGTGTGATTGCTCCGCCCCGATATACCATCGTGCTATGGTGTATACGGAGGAGTAATGCTGAGAGAGAATCTCATTCTCCTTTAGAAAAGTCCAAGAATTTCGTGCTCAAGTATTCTCCTCTTTGATCTCATCATAGGATATAATACTTATACCCGTATTGGTTCTCTACTTCTAACTTATATTCTGTGAATATCTCAAAAGGTTCTGACTTGTGTTTCAACAGGAACATATGTCTGAATCAAAAGAGATCATCAGAGAATATAATGAAGTATAAAGAACCGGTCTTGGCAAGTGTAGACTGGGGACCTACATACATCAACATGTATCATCCCAAGAGTTCACTAACTCTTTCTCTGTTTCCAATAAACAGAGCTATGGTCATCTTATCTTTGTGACATGACTGGCAAGTTTCATAAGATGTAAATTCAAACTAATTTAAATATGCATCTACATGTAACTTCAGCTAGTCGGGTCGCATTGATATGACCTAGTCTACAATGCCTCAAGAAGGATTCGTTCATTTCTGAACTCTTCCTCTTGTGTGTGTTCCGTATACTAAGAACTGTAGTTTGATTTAGAACATCAATGCTTTTAGATAACGTGCCTGAACCGATCAACTTTTGATATAGAAAATGTTCAAAACATTATCCATTAATACAAAATTATATCCTTTCTTTACTAATAAAGAGATTGATATGATTTTGTATATCAGGTTCGGTATCTAATAACATTCGTTCAGAATCAATGTATTGGTAATACCGGATGACAGTGACCAACAGACATGGCTGCAACTCTTGCCCCGTTTTCTGCCTCATGAAACTTATCACCCGTTCTCAGTTCTCTACCTTTCTGCAGCCCTATGTAACAGATTACATATCTGGGATCCTGATCTGGTATCACATACCCAGGACGTAGAGGATACTGAGAAACAGTTCTTTGTAATGAACACACCCGAAGATGATGCATCATCATGCACTCTCTTCGTTTGGGCGGCACGGGAATTCTGGTAATCCCCAATTTCCTGCTCCGTCTTATAACAATTATAAGTTGGAGCGGGACCAACGTTCCCCAGCTCAGTATAATCAAGCGGGTTCGGTCAATATTCCGTATTATTATCTTGATTAAGGCGTGACATGGTCGCTACCTGAAGAGAGAGAGAAGAAAACACTCAACGTGCGCTCTCACAAGAATAGATTGGTTATTATGTTATCTAATCAGGATGGCTCCCACTGCTTTTTATCAAATCTTCCTTCAAACCCTAAAAGGAAAGACTAGCCGGGATTAATTACACACTACAAGTTCGCCAATGTTTCAGCCAGGCCAGTGTCGGTACTTTGAGGGAGGTCCCCCGTGCTTTCGCACGAACCTAATTAATGTAAACCTCGTTTTCCCAGAGGCGTAACCCCGTTGACACCTTTCTAGACACCTACTTGATCGGCTAATTGTAACGTGTAAAACTCTCCCAGGAGTAACAATTACTCGCAGCGGGTATCGGGATCCAACTATCTTATAGAAGGTATGCAATCTCATTGCAAATTTCAACACTTGAAATTCCCGATAATATTTTGCCCCTAGCGTCCTATGACCTTGACGCAGGCCAACAAACCATAGTGCGCTAGTCAAGTTCAACCCGTCATTTCCTGATTGAATTAAACCCACCCGCACGACCCTTGACGCAGGCCAACAAAGTCGCACGACTACCCTAATCCAATCTGCATCATATGCATAAGCAGATAAATACTAGTTAGCTACCGCACACTACGCCTTGACGCAGGCCAAAAAACGTAGCACGAATACTAACTAGCACTTATCTGAAATGACGGAGGGCTACGACAGGTTTTTCTGAAAACCTATTGCGTAATGAACTTGATATCGTTGTAGAATCAAATGATTTTAAAAATGGAGTGCTTTTGAGGCTTTTCTAGTTTTGCTAAAGGAGTCACTCCCGGTGAAGGGATCGTCGGTCCTTTCTTCATCGAATAAGGTGCGGGATATATCATATATATCACTGTGCAAAGTAAAAACTCTTAAAAGCAATCAAAAGACAAATCTAGTGTGTAGCATCTGCCAGTTATTGCTAAAGGAGTCACTCCCGGTGAAGGGATCTCGGTCCTTTCCTCATCGAATAAGGTGCAGGACATATCATATATACCTCTGTGCAAAGCAAGAACTGAAGCTACCTGTTTTATTTTTGAAATTCGATTCTACAACATCTTAGGTTTCTTTTATTTCATTAATCACATTAATGAAGTCCCATCATTTAAGTACCTAAACATCACAGATAAATACGACGTACACTTATGCCATTCGCATTCGCCTCGATGTCCCCTCGTGCACCGTTAGGTTAGGTAACTAACGGCAGAGCGGGGCAGGGCTAGCACGGGTGTAAAACATAAGTAACGTCTATATAATATATCATATATACTATATACTGTATCTATCACAGAACATCACATGATCACATCACAGATATCGCAGCAGAAGAAACATATGAAATATTGGATATACTAGGACGTCCGTGTTTTCAATACGAGCCAGTATAAAATACGGATTCCACGGTCGTGATGAATAGCCAAACCCACACCCCTAGACCCCTACGAGAGCGGCAAGCAACCCTACCAATTCTAGAGTTAGGAGAGCCGGACTCGACTCCTCGAGTTGGTCTCTCACTGGACTCCAGAACCCGGTTACTTGTGCCCTCCTCCTTGGGTCTATCCTAGTGCGGAAAAGTAAATAATATACAGACGGTGACAACTTCCGCAACCTGGAAGTGCCCCAATAAAAGAATATTACATACAAGTTTTTACATGAATTAAATGAAAAACACTCATCTCACATAAAAACCCCCGGCTATTCAAACACGACGATCCAATATAACATATCCAGCAACACATAACATCACATGTCATCAACGTAAGTAAATATGCGCATCCCAATTGTCGTTGACATATAGCAACGAAACCGGCGATATCACATATTACACTTACGGTCACAGAAAAGAAAGTGTAAAACTACAACAGTTGGAATCCGCAACCTCATTAGACATCACATGCCTAATCAAATGAAATACTTAGACATCGCATGCCTAACAATTATAAACCCCGCATTTTAGTCTCATTATCGAAAACACTTTTCAATATCAAGTCGGGTAATTCAACAAGATTCCTGACATCCTGATCGAATGCTCGTCGCAAACTTCAGCAGACGGCCGCACCCCCGATACCGTCGACGAAGTGCACCAAGGCGGAACACCGCTACCGTGAGCACCCGGACGGATGCTTTCGGCGACGGGGTTCTCCTACAGTCACTTGGTCAGGGCTATGGAGTGAGGCTGTCTATTAAGTTTACCCGGCGAGTATCCGCGTACGCTACGTGATTGCGACGGACTTTTGATCACCTCAAAATTTCGTGGCAACCGATCAAGTGAGACTAAACTGCTATGTTTATAACACTCATTCAGTTATCTCATAACTTATTGTGAATTTCAATTATTGTATCACATTCCGAATAAAATAGAAAATGTTAAACTTTCCGATCGAACAATTGAACACCCAAGTTTTCCCGAAACCGATCAACGCATGAAAAAGGTTTTTAAACATTCAGTTCATGCCTCAGTACCAACGGTCCAGCCGTAGAAAGGTTAAGCCAACGCCTCACATGTGGCACGCCGTACTGCCCCAAACCCGAAGGTTCAAAGGGCAGTTCAAGACGGTCACATAATCGAGTTAAGGTTTGTTGTCTTCTAGAGGGTCCATCGCGCTACTTGCACTACTTAGAACGTCTTTAAACCTCGGAAAAATCCAACACTTGGAAATTTCCCGACAGGGGAAAAGTTGGGTATTTATATCCGGTCGAACTTTTTAACATATTCTAATATTTATCCGGAAAGCCACATAGACAGAATTAGACAATCCGATCGATACACCGAGTCCCCAATACAATCCAGAAAATTCCACTCTTGAAAAAATATTAAAAATTCCCAGGAAAACCAGCACTGTATACTAAGAATTACTGTGCAAAAAGAAAAACATGATCTGACTTTTTGGCCGCGGAACCGCCGCAGTTTAGAGGAGTTGGTCGCTTGAATTTCACAGTAATTCTTAAAATCTCCTGCTGATTTTTCTGCATATTTTTAATTTGGAAAAATCCCAGATTTCGGAAAAAGTCCAGAGAGCATTTTCCGGGTTAGGTTTTGGTTCGATCGGACTTCTAACTCCGTCTACGCGTCGCCTAAGGCTCTAGCTAGGCTCTGATACCACTGTAGGGTTCCTAGGCATGCTAATGAGGTCTCACAAGGCATCAACCATGCCAATTTCAAATTTTACGGGTGCCGAGAAACCCTAATACGGATCGTTAACTAGATTTCTAGGCGACACAAGCAATTAGTTAACTACTTAACTAAATGGTAAACGGAAATACAACCTTTGTAGATCCGGTTCTCCACCTCCTCGGCTCCGCGATGATGTCTCCTCGCTGTACAAGACGGATCTTGGGCTCTAGCGTCGGCTTCATCGGAGAAAAAGCGGGCTAGGTCATCGACGACGATGCCGAAGATGATCTACGTCGAGGCATCGCTAGATCAAGCTCCACCTTCACCAAGCCATGAAAACTTGTGAAGGAAATAACCTATACTACTTGGCAAGAGCTAGAGGATGAAGAAATAGGAAGTGGGTTCACTTTAGAATTGGATTTCTCACTCATTTTCATCAATCACCATTGATGAAGAAAGGTTTTCTTCATGAAGTAAAGAAGAAGAAGATGATGAATATCATAAGTTTCATGTTAAAAAAAAGGATAAATGTTATGAATACATATCATAACCTAACCCTAGTTAAGTGTAGAGAATAGACCATGGTTTGCTTAAATGGTTAGGGTTAAGAATGAAGACAAGAATGGTGACTAAGTCAAAGGTTCATGAATCTTCAACAAACAAACAAACAAAGCCACCATTCTTTCTTTATCTTTTCCAAAACAAATAAATAAATAAATAAATAAGATAATCAAAACCCTAATCATTAACTTAACCATGGTTTAATCTTTACACTTAACCAAGTTAACATGTATCATCAAACATGATACAATCATTTGCACAAAAAGTATATCACATATACAACTTGTACAACCAAGTGAGAAAATCCTTCTTAAGTGAACCAATACTAGTTAATGCAAAGTAATATATCAAATATATAATTATGCATTAAATCATTAAATCAACACTTGATTTAACGATCCGGTCATATCGCATATAACCGGCTAGTATCCTATGTATCGGCTTATCGAATCAATCTTCGATTCGATAACTAGGTTATATCGCATACAACCACTCGACACATTCATCGCGAGAATGAAATACGGTATCACATACACGCATTATTCTCGGTCCCGCACATATCTCATATGCGCTCCTATTTCGTTTCGCTTGAGCCAGGAAACCTCTGTGTAGGACTCTAAAGACTCGTCAATACGCCGGCAGCAGATGATGATCATATCAAACATCCACAAGCCGCAAGCGGTCTGCTAAACGTAACGGCCACTCGGGTATTGAGCGATCAGAAGATCGACGAGCAAGCCCGCTCACACTCCAGTGAATCCAACCAGAAACACTAACCGTACAGTCCGGTCTGATCGTCTGATATGTCACATATCTTGCCTAGGGGTGGTAAACGTCAGACCCCAATAGCTCGATAAGTTGTGTCGATATGAGGCCTATAACAGTTCGAGAAACTACTGGTAACACTTACCAGTAAATCTCAGCAACCCTGGCCAGGGATTTCCGGTTATAGCCAATCGAACACAGCGCAACATCAACTCCCTATACCGGGAGAGACGAATCCCCTCCTATCGCTCATTGCCTCCATATGATTCGGGACTGTACCCAAAAACCACCGTTTTGCACGCCCTCTTAGACGTGGTAAGGTGGAAATCAAAGCACAGTAGGAACCACACAAGACTCTATGACGATCTCGGGTCTACAGACTAACCTGCACCAGTGTCACCAGAGAACTGCCAACTGACGTGAGGTATAATACCATCTGGGAGTTCTCGGTGAGTCCGTCCAGTGTACCCAGTCTCCACTGAGCACCCGTATATCATCTCTGATGTCAAACACCAATGGATATGGGATCATCCATCGCCCATCTGTATGGGTCGAGAAGGTATACGCTAGTCTACACTGGCATATCGATGCCCCGTCTCGATATACCCACGACTAGGGACCTTGAAGGATGTACTTATGGACCACCATGTCCCCACTAGTATGATCCGCATCATAGTCCAGGTAGTCAAGTACACATCCTAAGGGCTTTACCAACATGTAACAGAGAGAAAATCAGTATACACGTTAAGGTAAAGAGTAACCAGATAGCATACTATCATGTCGAGCAAGAAAGTCCTCCCTATATATGTCCTAGCATCCACTACAATATACATCCTATGTACAGTAATGGCCTCTAGGGCATACATATAACTAACAATCTTCCACTTGCACTAGGGCCATCTGTAGCAGTGGTTGTAGTATCTCATACTCAACCATCCCATAAATGTCTCTCTCTTGGAAAAGGCCTTTGTGAGTGGATCCGCCCGTGTTGTCCTCTGAGTCTACTCTCCTAACCTCGATCATCCTGGAGATCAACCATCTCCATGATCAGGAGACACTGCCTTAGAATATGTCTGGATCACTGATGGGACAGGTGTTCCTTGGCATAAGCCACAATTCCATTGTCACACAATGGGAGGAACTAAGTCCATCTCATGAACAAATATGCATCCAGACTGCCTCTTTGGTAGTATCTTAAGTAGCGATGTATCCAGCCTTTATCGTCTAGTATGCCACGGTATCTAGATTGGAACTCTTCCAACATACCGTCCCTTTACTGAGGGTAAAGACAATGCCTGTGACTGACTTTCAGTCGTCCTTATCACCGTGGAACCCTTCCAGTGATTCTCCCCAGGATCGGTTGATACCATCTCACAACAACCAGTGAGAATCCTAACATCCAATTAGATCTATCTCATAGATCCAAAACCCAGGATTTAGGAGGTATCAGTTTGATCCTATATGGAGAATCATTGTGATAAGTGGAGATTGACCGAGCGTAGCATAGGAAACTCCTTCCCTATCAAGAGCATGTCATCCACGTACTCTACGAGGATCGTCACTATACTCCCTACTACCTTTTTGTTTATACAAGGTTCATCTACCATTTTGATGATGTCAAACTCTTTGACTATCACATCAAAACAGATGTTCCAACTCCGCGATGCCTGCTTTATCACATAAAACATCTTGCACACGTTTCCGCTGCTCCCACTGTCTACGAAGCCCTCTGGCTGTGTACTTATAGACGCTCTATTCCAAAACATCATTTAGAAAAGCAGTCATGACACCCAACCGCCAGATATCGTAGTCATGGTATGTAGCCGTGGCAAGTAGGGTCTGGATGGACTTAAGCATAGCCACTTGAAAAGGTTTCATCATAATCCACGCCTGGTCGATGACGAAAAGCTTTAACAAGTCTAGCTTTGAAAGTCTCAACTTTTCCATCTACACCAAGTAATCTTCTCAAGATATACTTGCTGCTGATGGAGATTTAACCCTTCAGATATAGCACCTAAAGTCCATACTTTGTTGGTGTACATGGATTCCATCTCAGATCACTAAGCATCCAGCCATTCTTACAGAGTCTTACTCCTGATGGCCAGCTCGAAGCTAGTTAGGTCATCATCTCATGATGTAATCCTCGCTCCCACTGTCATAGAGAAACCGAAGTATCTCTCAGGTGGGTGAGGAAACCTACTAGATCGGCGGAGAGGCTGAGGTTCGTTGGTAACTATTGAATCCTTTGGTTTTATCAAATCATCTGCTGTAGTTTGTATAGCTGGAACCTTTCCAGTTCTACATTACAGACCTTGCCTCGAGCTTGTCCGGATTATGCTTTTAGACATAGCCCAGACAACCCCAAATCTTAACCAACTTAAGATATGGGCTCTTCCCTTTCCATATCACATATGAAATGGTAGGCAACTGATTTGATTGGAACCCAATTCAATTGGTATGCAACTTCTCAAGTGCATAACTCCCAAAAAGGAAATAGGTAATTCAGTAGTACTCATCATAGAGCACACCTTATCATACAGGGTGTGATTGCTCCGCCCCGATATACCATCGTACTATGGTGTATACGGAGGAGTAATGCTGAGAGAGAATCTCATTCTCCTTTAGAAAAGTCCAAGAATTTCGTGCTCAAGTATTCTCCTTCTTGATCTCATCATAGGATATAATACTTATACCCGTATTGGTTCTCTACTTCTAACTTATATTCTGTGAATATCTCAAAAGGTTCTGACTTGTGTTTCAATAGGAACATATGTCTGAATCAAAAGAGATCATCAGAGAATATAATGAAGTATAAAGAACCGGTCTTCGCAAATGTAGACTGGGGACCTACTTAAGAAGCCTTAAGATGTACATTTCATTGCACAGCATTATATTCCTTCCTATGATCTTGCCTCATTGGTACCAGTTTATGGTTTTGTTACCACGGTTATGTGGGCATAGAGAGCTACGGCTATAGTTACGGTCAGCACGAGCTCGTCACGGACGAGGACTGACCACGGCGTGATTCCAGGGACACACGACTGCATAGAGGTGTCATTTTATTGTGTTTACGCGCCATGAGCAGTTGATGGATCACTTCCACGAGATTTCTCGGACGTGCAGATCAACACCAGAGGATTAGGTTACCGCTAGGGGACAGCCAGAAGGTGATGACCGTTAATGCATCGTATTTTGATGATTGAGGCTCTGTTCAGCGTGCAGACGAATGAGCCAGTTGTTGCTGCGAATGACAAGATATTGCCCGTGATGTTAGAGCTATTGCAGTATGAGTTGTACTTAGAGATATGATACAAGGTCGCTAGTCACCCGAGGATGAATGACTAGGACATGTGGTTCGTTCGCTTACCCCGATGCGAGGACATCAGATAGATTGATTCCAGCTAGAGACGACTTCACCCAGATACGTTAAGAGTCGACAGACGCGATCGAATGTCAGAAACCCGTATTCCAAGTTTAAAGTATTCGAAAAGACATTCAAGCAAATCTATGGACCCTCTAGAAGAATGAAACCCTAACTCGACATAATGACCGTGTGAAAGCCTTTGAACCTTAGGGTTTGCGGCAGTTCCGCGGTGCCATTAGTGAAGCTTGGGTTTGCCCTTCTACGGCTGGTCCACCGATGTTGTGGTATGTACTCGATACTATTAAAATGTACCCAAGATGTTGAGCTCTTGGGGGATTATGAGGTTTTGACTAATCGATCGAATGGTTAGACTTCATTAGGATTCTATGTGATGAGGTGCATTGCTTGGGAGACTCCAGATACGAGTATAGCCGTTGGAGCACAGTCCATGCAGCCACGATGAGACGAGTCCGAAGCAGTCGACATTAGAGAAAAGTGGAGTAAGAGGTTCGTACGAGATCTTGATGAGACGACGTTCCACTCCGCTGACATCAGAGATGCGATACGCATGCAGAAGCGTTGATTATTGATATATCTTCCAGAAGGAGTCGCGATGAGTATGCAGCCGTTCCGAAACAAGAAATAGATTTATTAAAGGACGATAACTTCCGGGCAATTCGGCAAAAACGAGATTTGAAAGAGACCTCGACAGGACCTTTCTGGAATACTTTACGAGAAGACATGGACCCAGGAGCGGTCATATTGCGTACACCCAGCAGGCCAGAGTTCGGCATCGTCGACGAGATAGTTGGCCAGAGATCTGTAGAGGATGTGCCAGAGCAGGACTGTTTCGTCGTCACTCCATATTGGGCCGTTAAGCCGAGGAGCTATATAACTAGCAATGCACAGTGAGAGACGGGAGCCTAAAAGCACCAGATCACAGGTCATGAACAGGAGGCAAGTAGTTATCTTGCTCTGCTAGCATTGGATGCGCCGACACCTTCTCGACTGCGAAGGAGGAAATATCGACGACGGTATTTATGATTTGTGATTTGGTGATTCGATTATCACGTATCTGTCACCTTGGATTTCGGTATTTTGGGCGGTCTATTCGCATGATTTAGTTTTGATGACTGAGTTTCATGATATTTGTTTTTGTGCGCCACGGTTGCACCTGATTTCGGTTTGATGTCATTCAATATGTTGATTTTGATTCCATGCCTATGTTATGCATGTGATTTGACTTATGCTTTCGGCATAGTTTTCATGCACTTTAGTGTTTTGATTTGATTTATGCACGCTGATGCACATGGTTGTGAGATTATATACCACGGTAAACCTGATTTGGATTGAGCTGTATTGTATACCGTCGATTTCAATTATGATATTGGATTTCGTGATTTCGTGCATGTTGGATGCACATGATTTAGATTTTCTTCGTGCATGATGGATGCACCTGATTTGGATTTTCGCGCATATTGGGCGCATGTTATGAGATGCGATTTTGGTGCACACCAGATGCACTAAATCGAGATTCTTCGTGCATATCAGATGCACCTGAGTTTGTTGTCAGGCACTCCCGTTGCCTTTGACAGGTGTTTCGTGCACACCCATTGCACTTATATGTTGTTTCTGTGCACACGTATGGCACATATGTGGATTTTGATTTCCGTGCGCACCAGACGCACGTATTATTCATATGCACATTCTTGGATTTATTTCTTATGGAGCAATACGGTTTTATGATATTTGCTATTTGTTTCCGTACTGAGTAGGACTAGTCAGAGAACAGTACCTGAATATATTTCGCATGCATTGATAGTTACCGAAAGGATTTCCAAAAATGGAGCTATAGTCTCAGTATTTACCTACGTGTCTGATATGACACAAAACGTTTAAAATAAGGAAACTCTTCTAAATTGTTTTCAAAACGGCAGTACGTGCATTTAAACAAAGGATATATATATAAAGAGTTATTTTCTTATTTGAGACGTCCGCCAATGTGCAGTGTAATGCGCATCGCACAGCGACTTAAAAAGGATTTGGCATGCATTTTCTTCAGATATCTACATGTGTAAATTTGATGTTTACATGTATAGTTTTTATTTATATCATACTGGTTTTCCTATTTGATTTGACATTTGTGTCTTCACCACGACTCCGATGATTGCGAGATGCTTGACGGAGTTTTTATTTTGAGTTATCTACTCATTGTTCATGCGCGTGCATTGCGCTGTGATGCGTTTTATGTATTTATGATTTCGGAGCCCCGACGACTGGGACTTTCTACTGAAATGTTTTGGTATTGAGAGGTTTAAATTTAAATTCAGGGACTGAATTTATTTAAGCGGAGAAGATTATAAAATTTCAAAAAAAATAATAAAATATTATTTTTGGGAATTTTTATAATTAAATAATATTATATTGAATATTTTAATAAGGCGGTATAATTAAATAACGATAAATTGGGGAAATTTTTTGAAAATTACTAAAATGAGGGTGCTTTATGAAAATTATGAAATTTTATGATTTATTTGAAACAACTTTAGTGCTAATCGCGATTAAAAATCACTAATCGCGGATTAAGCGTATTTTGTGCAAAACATGCACCATATCTTTTCACACGTGTTACATTTTCCTACATGGCTTTATCATCATTTTTCATTCTTTGCTTGGGGTTCACTATTGAGGAGAGAAGGAAAATAGAAAAGAAAAGAAAAGAATAGAATATAGAGGTATGGGCAAGAGAGAGAAAGAGAGGGTGAGGGGTCAACATGGGTCTTGAGCCATTCCCTCTTCATTCATTCACTTATTTCCTCTCCCCTCCGTCTCTATGCTGCTGCTGCTGATGCCCTTCTCCTCCCTCCTCCACAAATCACCCCACTTCATCTCCCAAAACAAACCCAAAACCTCATCCCCACTTCACAAAAAGGTGCACAAGCTCATAAGCTATACTATGGACCAAGAAAGCTTTAATTTTGGCGCTGTAGAGGATTCGTGGGTGCTAAATGAGGTATATCCTTTCACAAAAAGTGTAGTGTTTCGGTTGCTTAAGCCTCTTTTCAAGTTTGGTGTCGATTTGGCGAAGTTTGGCGAAGTTTGGAAACCGTAGAAAGGGTTAAGGTTATTTTGAGTTGTGGTTGTGTAATTGGACTTTAGTAGTGACCTTAAACTCCACAATTGTCCAAAAACCAGACCTAACCAAACCTGAAACCCAAAAATACGGATTTACAGAACTTTGGAATGTCGGTTTGTGAACTTTGAGTGTGCAGACAAATCTGGAATGAACTGGGATTTTTACGGGAAAAATAAACAACTTCAGGAGCTTAGAATTGACCCTTGGAAGACGCCCTGAGAGCACAAAACCCATAGGAGTCCCCAGGGTCGGCGAGACCGGTTTTTCATTAGAGAGGGCTCGGCCACTTGGTGAGGGTGTGGGTCCAGTTTTCTTCTGTAGGTCACATATACCCTATATATCACCCTAGTGTTGTTTACTCACATGGTTTTCACCCTCATCCAAATTTGGGACCAATTCATACAATGTAGTATTATGACATTGCCACGACTTAAACTTTATATACCAAATCTTGGCTTTTGTGTTAGATTGGTAGCCTACAGGGAATCTGGAGTGACCCTAGACACTTACTGGAAAAACTAGCAAGACCATTACCCTATATTGACTACCAGGAGACTACCCTACAAACATGACACCCCGACTCCCTACCAGAGCTGATGTCGCCAGAATTTTAGGGTAGGGGGCCGGCCACCTTGTGGAGTCAGGGGTCCTGGTTTCTTCCATAGCTCATTTACACTTTATATATCACTCCAGTATTGATTTTTAACATGGTTTGTACCCTAATCGAAATCTGGGACTGAATACATGTGTTGCTATTTTGATTCGAGTTATGGTTTTGCGTATTTTAAATTCTGGATTTTAGTATTTGCGCTTTATCTTGATCATGTGACGTTTGTACGTCTATATCAAGTGATATTGGGTTGTTTTACGAGGGCAAACCATAGGTTTTGACCTATGCGAGTTCCGTGTGTCGTTTTGGGTTTCGATTTGATTTTAACGCGATACGATACGTTATGATGTGTAGGTACCCTCGCGACGACTTCAAGACGACAAACAAGCGCGTGGCGACGTCGACATCAGCAAGCGAAGGTCAAGGTGAGTAGATTATATCTATGGAGGAAGTCGGGTGGATGGCGTATAGCACCCCCGCAGTTCGATATTTAGTATACTATATATATACTACATATATATGATAGCTTTATGAAGGACATGGATATTCAAGATGTGATTAGGTGTTAAATGGTTAGATTAGGGATTTAAAAGTAAACTAGTATAGCTTCTTAGTTGCGAACCCTAGAATAGGTTTACACCCACACGCACACACATGCTTACTTGTTATACTTGTGCGTATATGGGGATACGTATATATACACACACACATTGGAATGGTACTATATATATATATATACATATACCTACACATGGATGATGAGGATTGTATATGATATGAGGAGATGAGTCGATGAGAATGGGCATGGTGCCATGAGATCGGTGATATGATGTGGTTCGTACCTTGAGATATGACATGAGGTTATAGCAGGCCTTTAGGCGTGTGTTTTCATACACGCATATATGTTTTTATAGATGGTATCAGTTTGTACTAGACTTAGATCAGTAGCCCAGTTCATGAGATATGATGATAAGGATACCGGATAATTGATGAGATAAATATGAGATTCGACCCGTACCCAGATTTAGGATGCTGTACGACGGATTTACTGTAAGCCCGCGGGGGCGCCCCGGCCGTCGATCCGACGCCGGAAACGCGGAAAACAAAAACTTTGCGAACTTTGCAAAACGGCACCACCGCGGACTTTTTACCCGGATCGGGCCATTAACCTAGCTGACTAGCAAAAAGAAAAGAGTAGAGAAGTATACCAAGCGATCCGTGTCCTTCGGTCTTCATCTCCACTCCAATCTTCCGCGGAATCTCCGTCCATCATCGTCTCGTCGGAAAGTGCACCACGTAGCCGGAATCTTTTACGGGCTCCCGCCTCTTGACCGAGGCAACTCGGGCGCGAAGTTGGCTAGCCGACGCGTCCAAGGCTTGCTATAGAAATAGTGTAGAAGGCATGTCTCTTGGGGTACTTGAAGTTGCCTTGATGAATGGAGGAAAGGAATAATAAGCTATGGAGGGAGTTGTGTAATTTTGCAAGCAAGCAAGCATAAGAATGAGATGATATATTTCCACCACTAGAAAAATGATCCTCTCATCTCACTCTCTCAAGAATGGCCGGCCCTCTCTCTCTTGAATGAGATTGGAGAGAGAAAAAGAAAACCTCTCCTAGAAATATCATGTGAAAAAGAAATGATAAATCAACAAAAGGCTCACATCAATTCCAATCCAAATCAATTCCTCATCTAATCTCATCATCACATAACCATCACATGAAAAGCTAAGAAAGAGACAAGAAAGGCATCTCATGATGATGAAGCCACACTCATGCAAAGAAACCCCTCACAAAATGTTAATTGCAAACTTGCAATTAACACCCTCCATCACAAAGCCCGGCCGAGAAGGAATGAAAGAAAACCGGCCGGAACGGAATGCAAACTGGCAACTTCAGAAAACCGATCCCGTAATAAATTACAGGAAAACCCCGCTACTGCAAATACATGCCCGCATTTGTATTCCCGCTGAACACAAATGCAAAGAGACAAAACTACACTATCAAATACTAGAATCCGGCTTAAGCCAAAGCCGGCTAATAAAAACCGTCCGATCACAATCCGTGCAATACCGCACGTATCTGATCGAACCCTGCCATATCTCCATACGGCCTCTACAGCGTTTCGCCCGAAACTTGAGTAACTGTCTGTGTGGTGGACTCTAAAGACTCGTCAATACTATGGCTGTGGATTTAACCACTAGCACGTCAGAGGTATTAGCCATACGTGACGGGCCACCAGCTATTGTTCGTCTATGAGTATCGCATGGCGGGCCTAGGGGGTTGGTAAATGTCAGACCCCCAAAAGCGGTACAAGTCGTGTCGGAGTGTAGCCCAGAACACCCTGAGATACTACTGGAATACCTACCAGCAAATCTCCTGCCTTGGCCAAGGACTTTTCATGTTCTGGCTCTCCTAGACACAGCACGACCTCACCCCCAATACCGGGAGAGACGAACCCCTGCAGATCCGCTCACTGCCTCCATGTGGCTCGGGACTGTACCCAACTAAAACCTGTTTGCACGACTCCTTTGAGCCGTGGTAGGGTAGTAATCAAAGCACAGTGGGAACTCACACGAGACAAATGACGGTCTCAGGTCGATGAACTAACCTGTACACATGTCACCAGGGAACTGCTATCTGACGTCTGGTATATTCCCAACTAGCAGGTTCCCGGCGAGTCCTGTCCGGTGTACTCATAACCCAATGAGCACCTGTATACATCTTAGGTGAACCAACTGACACCAGTGGCTTGTGAGACCGGCCACCGCCCCTCGTCGGGGTCTCGACTGTATACACTAGTCTACTCTGGAGAAACGATGCCCTGTCTCGAATCTCCCACGACTAGGGACCTTTTAAGGATGTGCTTGTAGACCCCCAGCTCCCACTTATATGATCGCCCTCATACTGCTGGTGGTCAAGCAAGAATCCTAGGGGCTCTATCAACGTGTAATAGCGACTTGTCATGTCACCTAAAGCAGTACACGATGATAAAGATAAACCAGATAGCATACTATCATCTCGAGTAAGACTGTCCTACCGGGATAGGTCCTCCCCTCAATCATTGCAATCACGTGCCTGTGACCTAATAATTGATTCTGAGGGCACTATCTCCAACAATCTCCCACTTGCACTCAAGGCTAATTATTGCGATGTCGCATACTCACAGCCCGTGTGATACCGAACACCCAACTCCTCTACTAGTCAGTCTCACAAAGCTCTTTTGCGAAACTATTGCGTTCGAGGAATAGCCTCAGTGAGTGGATCCGCTTTGATGTTTCTTTCTATGTCTCTCTATATCTCATGTTCGCAGAGAAAACTATCTCCCGAAATGAGCAATACCTGTCCTAGAATGTCTGGATGTCTGATGGGACCTAGCTCATAAGTGAACTCCAAATCCAAACTTCTTAGACTGTATCGACAACTGAACTTAATCAGTGTCCTGCGCCATGCCTTCCCTCAGTATTCACCTGGACCACCTGTCCAAAATACTGCCTCTCGTTAGAGGGAAAACTATAACTCTGACAGTCACTCTGCCATCCAGGTCACCTTGGAAGCCTGGAATGATAACTGTCTCCCGAAGAAGTCTGCCGTTATCATATCCCTAGAACATTCACTTATGTTCTAAAACTGCTTCCGACTGTTTCTCCAGGATTGGATCAATATCAACTTATTGCACCTACTGCAAGAACAACATCTGGTGTGGTACTTGACATCTCATGATTGACTCAATTGCCTAAGCAAGTAATCTGTCAATCATGCACGTCCCTCTCCCCTTTAGTCTGTAAGACACCTTTAGAGAGGGTGACTCCATCACCTGCAGGTATACTACCGTGCCAGGAGTCGTCCATTCTAAATACTCATAGAATGCGGTCAAAGTACCCAGATTGGGAAACCACCCAAATCTAGATCTAAAACCATAGATCTAATAACCAGAATGTCTGATATAATATCCAAGTCCTATGTGGAGAAACCACCGTGTGACGACCAAAGTATAACCGATCGTAGTATAGGAGTTTCCTTTCCTACTCTGTGTATATCATCAAAAACCAGGACATCACACCCCACTACCTTATCAACAGATCCATCCCCTATTCTGATGAAGTCAAACCTATGACTGTCACATCAGAAATAGATGATCTATCTCCGCTATATCTGCTTTAGTCTATAAATAGACATAAGCCTGATATCCACCAATGCTTCCGCTGCTCCCACTGACTACGACAACCCTCTGGCAGAGTCATATAGACGTGCACTTCTAAAGCCAGTTTAGAACGACGCTATACTCATCCTCCCGCCGGGTCTCGCAGCCTGGAACAACAGCAATGGCAAGTCTGGGTAAACAAGAACCTCCCTGCCACCGTCCTTGAGTATACCGAAGTATCTCTCGGGTGCCTGAGGTTACCCACCTTATCTGCGGAGTGGCCAATGGAATGTCAAACCAGATTGAATCTTTAGGTTCTTATGAAATCTTCAGTAATCGTTTGTGGTTCTGGAATCACTTCCAGTTCTACCATACTCCCACTACTGTTTTCTGAAAAAAACCATTTTTGTTAAAACTGTGGCGAGTCAAGAACAATATCACTATTGATCTTCCAGATGATAGAAAATCAACCCTCGTCATAGCCCGGGTCAACCCACAAACAGCCACTACTGAAACGTGCCTTGAGTTGTCCAGAGTCTGGTTTCAAGCATAAGCCGGACAACTCCCCGTATCTTAACAATGTCAAGATATGAACTGTTCTATATCCAAGAAACAGAGGCACTGATTTAATTGAACCAGATTCAAATCATGCAGCTGTCTCCAGTGCATGTCAAGTAAATGGAAGAGAGGCCGATCAGCGTTACTCAACTTAGGAGTACTTCCAATTATGAGTAACCTGAAAAAAAAGCTAGTTCTCTTAATCATTACTATCAACTGAATACTATTCACAAGTATCTACATCTTCGATCTCCTTGAAGAATCCCGATACTTGCAACACTTGGTTCTCTACTTTACTCTTATACCTATAACTCCTCAAAACTTAGACCCTGTGTTTCTACGAAACACATGTCTAAGAACTAGAGAAGTTAAAAGTAAACAGAATATAGTACGAGGACCAACCCCTCTGTCCTAATGGACACTGGACAATATACAATACTCTGTATAAGTCCCCTGAGTCTAGTGACTCATTCACTGTGTGTCGTAGGTTGAAAACTGTACTTTTGGTTAAGAAGAATTACACCGTTGTTCAATGCTCCTTACCTAACTATCCACTGATATAGGTAAATGTCATAGACATAATTTCAAAAAGTATATCTCACTCTATAAAAATAGACGTACAGATATATCAATTTGAAATTGGTGCACAACAACGGATATTCAAAACCAAATATTTGCCGACCGGCAAACAACCCAGGTGGCTTCCTCAAATATCATGAATCCCGATATAATGAGGAAGGTCACTTAATTCCCAATATCTTACTCCCACTCATCATCTGTAAAACCATACAGATGTGAGACTCATACCTGGTAAATACATACCCTGGAGCAAGTGCCTAATTGGGAAATCAGTTTTCATTTAACAGTACACAGTGAAACTGAAACATTGAGATGTTTCGATGGGGTATCCTGGTATTCTTAGTAATACCTCTTCCATTATCCAGATTCACAACTATAACTGTATAATTCTTTGCCACCTCTCCAAATCCCTTTACATGTCTTTAGTCATTACCTTCTGTACACCCCTTTAGGCCAAATGGTTTTCTTCCTTCCCTACCGTTCGGCACCAGCCTATGGTTTGGAAGAAGACTATCCAAAAAGCATAATGGGTGTACTGTCCTAATCCGAGGAGCACTCGCAATGCGAGAGAAGGTGAGGATAAAAGACAACCGAATGTACTTAATTCATAGGTGATTTAGGATTGACAAAGAAGTACATGGTTTGGTCGTGAATAGCAGTCGCAATTTACTTTGCCCTCTTACTAATCCCTTTACATGTCTTTAGTCATTACCTTCTGTACACCCCTTTAGGCCAAATGGTTTTCTTCATTCCCTACCGTTCGGCACCAGCCTAAGGTTTGGAAGAAGACTATCCAATTTGCGTAATAGGTGTACTATCTCCTAAACCAAGGAGTACTCGCAACCTGAGAGAAGGAAAAAAGGTAAAGACAACTGAATAGTCCTATTCGTTTTCTCCAGAACCTGAAACCATCCTCGAAGTCCTTCGAGTTCGTATATAACCATACGATGGTTTTGTCCAATGGAAGTGGACGTTCGTAGTAATACGGGGTGTCCCGGAGAAAAGGGTAAAAGTAGGGGTGGCAAAGAGGTCTGCAACTCTGATAATCCAAAAGCCAATGTTAAGAAGGTTCGGTCAACTTGGTCACTGAGTCATAGTCTAGGGTCGGGTCAATGGTCGCTGCCAGAGAGAGAGAGAAAAGAAACACTCAGCGTGCACTCTAACCTAGATCAGAATGGTTATCACTTTATCTAATCTGGAAACCTCCCACTGTAACGTCAAATTCTTCTCCAAACCTGAAAGAAGAATTAGCCGGGATAACCCGAAGAGTAAACCAACTCATCAGTGGGAATCGGGATCCAACTCTCATCGCATGATAACGTGACGGAATCCGCTCACGTTATCACACTCCAGAAGGTATGCGCATATCTGGCAAGTTTCAGTACTTTTGAAACTCCCGATGTGGATTTCTACCCCATGCTCTTATGACCTTGGCGTGAGGTCAAAATATCATAAGTCACATGTCAAGTTCTACCCGTCATTATCCTGGTTAATTTGAACCCACCCGTACATACCCTTGACGTAGGCCAAAATAGTAGTACGACTGTCCCAAACCAACGCATCTATCTATGCAACAGATAAATACCCGGCAGCTACCAAACACTATGCCTTGGCGTGAGGTCAAAATACACAGCTTGAATACTACCGAATATTTAACTGAAATGACGGAGGGCTACGAACGGTTTCTGGCGAAAACCTTTAACGTAATGAACTTGATATCGTTGAAGGAACGGATAGCTTTTTAGAAAAATATAGTAACGAAAACCTTTGCTAAAGAGGTCACTCCCGGTGAAGGGATCTCGGCTCTTTCCCCGTAGAATGAGGTGCAGGATATTCCAAATGAATACCACGATGCAAAGCAAAAGTAATCGGCTATAGTGAAGTTACTGCCCTAACGCAAACTTTTGTCCAAGGGGTCACTCCCGGTGAAGGGATCTCGGCCCTTGCCTCGTCGACTGAGGAGCAGGATATTCCAACTGAATACCACTGTGCAAAACAAAAGAGAACGCCCTTGCAATAACAGCTTTTTGAAAAATGTTCCAACAACATCAAATTAGGTTTGTTTAACTTGCATTGATCCGAATCAATGCAGTCCCATCAATTGATCACACCACAAAGAACGAAAATATACTGATGTACGTATATGCCATCCGCATTCGCCACTGGGTCCCGTCATCACCCGTTAGGTTAGCTAACTAACGACAGAGCGGGGACTGGACTAGCGCGGATGCAAAACATATACAACATCTACTAATATATATATATAATTTTCGCTCAAGGCGTGATAAAAAAAATGCAGCAACACAGATCAATACAGATATCTGGGATCCCCGGGTTTCACAGAGCCGCTACTGAAACCCGATGTTCCCCTGGTCGTGTGGATAGCCTGTGCAATGAAATCCTAGACCCCTACGGGTGCGGCAAGTTACCCGCCAAAACCTGAAGCGAGGCAGCCCCCTTCAGCAACGTGAATGGACCACCCAGCACTTCACAGAATCCGGTAACTTGGGCACCCCTCCTGGGTCAACCTGTACCCCCTACGAGTGCGGCGAATAGCCCGCCAATTCTAGAGTGAAGCCCCCTCCGTCTCAACGCCATGAGATGCGGGCTTGTTGCCCTCCAGAACCCGGCTACCCGTGCACCCCTCCGCGGGGTAATCCTAGTACAGAAAGTAAACTATACATACAACGGGTACATCGACCGCAACCAGGTCGTGCCCCAAAAGAATAATACAAACAGGCAGTGACGGCAGTCCACATGTCGGACGCTCGCCCCGCAATATCAAATGTACATATAAAACAGAACTGTACTACCACTGCAACCAGGCTATCCCCCACGACCGATCCGCAACAACACAGTACAATCACAGAACATCAACGTGAAAGTCACGTTCGCAAATCCGTCTAACCGGGCTATAGCAGTTAGACGGGATTTACCGATCAAGTGACATTCACGGTCGCAGATATAATGTAAAAACTGTGAACTAGTATGTTTACAATATCCGATCGAACAAATATTATCAAGTGGGCCCCATACACTACTGTAGCACTTACAGAAAAACTGGGCCCAAAAAGAATATCCCAAAACCCCTATTTCCAAGCCATAAGCTTACTGGGAAAATATGGTGCCACGATTCCTCTTTTCCGCCGCGCAAGCGCGGCCAAACCTGGGGTTTGGTCGCGCTTCCGCGGTCGAAGTGAGGAATCAGTGGATCGTATTTTCCCAGAATTCTTATAATTTGTTGTACATGTCTCTGCAATCACCAGAAAAATTTTAGGAGCTCAAAAAATTTTAACAGAGAACACATGTGCACAAAAAATACGGTTTTCGGGTTTTTGTTCGATCGAGTTCTAAACGCGCTAGAGCAAGCTAGGGTAGGTTAATGGCCTGGCTCTGATACCATTGTAAGCCCGCGGGGGCGCCCCGGCCGTCGATCCGACGCCGGAAACGCGGAAAACAAAAACTTTGCGAACTTTGCAAAACGGCACCACCGCGGACTTTTTACCCGGATCGGGCCATTAACCTAGCTGACTAGCAAAAAGAAAAGAGTAGAGAAGTATACCAAGCGATCCGTGTCCTTCGGTCTTCATCTCCACTCCGATCTTCCGCGGAATCTCCGTCCATCATCGTCTCGTCGGAAAGTGCACCACGTAGCCGGAATCTTTTACGGGCTCCCGCCTCTTGACCGAGGCAACTCGGGCGTGAAGTTGGCTAGCCGACGTGTCCAAGGCTTGCTATAGAAATAGTGTAGAAGGCATGTCTCTTGGGGTACTTGAAGTTGCCTTGATGAATGGAAGAAAGGAATAATAAGCTATGGAGGGAGTTGTGTAATTTTGCAAGCAAGCAAGCATAAGAATGAGATGATATATTTCCACCACTAGAAAAATGATCCTCTCATCTCACTCTCTCAAGAATGGCCGGCCCTCTCTCTCTTGAATGAGATTGGAGAGAGAAAAAGAAAACCTCTCCTAGAAATATCATGTGAAAAAGAAATGATAAATCAACAAAAGGCTCACATCAATTCCAATCCAAATCAATTCCTCATCTAATCTCATCATCACATAACCATCACATGAAAAGCTAAGAAAGAGACAAGAAAGGCATCTCATGATGATGAAGCCACACTCATGCAAAGAAACCCCTCACAAAATGTTAATTGCAAACTTGCAATTAACACCCTCCATCACAAAGCCCGGCCGAGAAGGAATGAAAGAAAACCGGCCGGAACGGAATGCAAACTGGCAACTTCAGAAAACCGATCCCGTAATAAATTACAGGAAAACCCCGCTACTGCAAATACATGCCCGCATTTGTATTCCCGCTGAACACAAATGCAAAGAGACAAAACTACACTATCAAATACTAGAATCCGGCTTAAGCCAAAGCCGGCTAATAAAAACCGTCCGATCACAATCCGTGCAATACCGCACGTATCTGATCGAACCCTGCCATATCTCCATACGGCCTCTACAGCGTTTCGCCCGAAACTTGAGTAACTGTCTGTGTGGTGGACTCTAAAGACTCGTCAATACTATGGCTGTGGATTTAACCACTAGCACGTCAGAGGTATTAGCCATACGTGACGGGCCACCAGCTATTGACCAAAAGGGACGTCGATGAGCGAACTCATCCTGACACCCTACTGAGTCTGTCAGTGACAATATCCGTACAGTCCGGTCCGTTCGTCTATGAGTATCGCATGGCGGGCCTAGGTGGTTGGTAAATGTCAGACCCCCAAAAGCGGTACAAGTCGTGTCGGAGTGCAGCCCAGAACACCCTGAGATACTACTGGAATACCTACCAGCAAATCTCCTGCCTTGGCCAAGGACTTTTCATGTTCTGGCTCTCCTAGACACAGCACGACCTCACCCCCAATACCGGGAGAGACGAACCCCTGCAGATCCGCTCACTGCCTCCATGTGGCTCGGGACTGTACCCAACTAAAACCTGTTTGCACGACTCCTTTGAGCCGTGGTAGGGTAGTAATCAAAGCACAGTGGGAACTCACACGAGACAAATGACGGTCTCAGGTCGATGAACTAACCTGTACACATGTCACCAGGGAACTGCTATCTGACGTCTGGTATATTCCCAACTAGCAGGTTCCCGGCGAGTCCTGTCCGGTGTACTCATAACCCAATGAGCACCTGTATACATCTTAGGTGAACCAACTGACACCAGTGGCTTGTGAGACCGGCCACCGCCCCTCGTCGGGGTCTCGACTGTATACACTAGTCTACTCTGGAGAAACGATGCCCTGTCTCGAATCTCCCACGACTAGGGACCTTTTAAGGATGTGCTTGTAGACCCCCAGCTCCCACTTATATGATCGCCCTCATACTGCTGGTGGTCAAGCAAGAATCCTAGGGGCTCTATCAACGTGTAATAGCGACTTGTCATGTCACCTAAAGCAGTACACGATGATAAAGATAAACCAGATAGCATACTATCATCTCGAGTAAGACTGTCCTACAGGGATAGGTCCTCCCCTCAATCATTGCAATCACGTGCCTGTGACCTAATAATTGATTCTGAGGGCACTATCTCCAACATTTACGTACGAGCTATATATTGATGATAGATCCGCACTCATGACTCGAGGATGTCATATTGTATATTGTATCGTATGTGATACTATTGAGGCGGGATCACCGACAATTATATGTATATATATACCGACTCAGATTTAGGTGGTTTCCCTTACCCTTTTGGTTAGACTGATCGTTTAGTTCTGTAGCACTTAGTAGATGTTAGACTAGACCCGAGTCATACCTGTTTCAAAACTAACGAATCTTGAGTATTTTTAAAGATAGGCCAAGGGATGCTACGGATATTTCAAAGGATGTACATTTTCTTAAAAACACCGTAGCCCTTATTTTCAAAACACCACGATTCGTGTTATTTCAAATGGCAAAACTGTACAACTCATACTTAGACATATATATATATATTCGTTATCATTGTATTTGATATTCAGCTCCCGCATATTCTTGCTGCTCGCATCGCATCGCATGCTTATATTGTGTCTTCATATGTTAATATTGAAATTTTGCTGTTAGGACACCAGCACCATTACCGATGATGCGTATGTTCCACATACACTTACTTGCCGGCTCACGCACATCATCATCGGTAATTTCCATGTCACACAAACTATAGAGAATATTATTTCATTGATATAGCTTGTTAGCTGATAGTTTCAACAGGATATTAGTGTACTTGCCTTATATGCCAGTTTAAACGTTGTAGTTATTATTTGCTACTTCATGCATATTATCATTCACTGTTATGCAGTATTATGGAGTTTTATGCCGATATTCACTGTTTACTCGCTATTGATGATTGGATTTCGGATTTTCATGAGATTTCCTGGATTTAGGAGAAAACCGCAAGAATATATAAACTTCTCTCTCTCTCTCTCTTTAAATTGAAATGTGCGGTTTTCTAATGATGTATGAGTCGTCCACTATGATGTTTTCTGGGTTATTAGATGGATTTCGAGACACGATTCGAGGAGTTGGATGAACCGTCTGCGGGTACATGGTGGACCCGGTAAGGTATCCCGAGGCAAGAAGATCGAGGTGTAGACGATGAGCCTGGCAGGGGCAGACTGCCTACCGGTGATTTTACCTAACGTGGTGGATATCCGGAATATACCGTCGTGGTCGTATGATTGATGATATGGGCCTATCCAGGATGACGGAGCCCGAGGCATTGAGATATTGAGATTTGAGATATAGAGATATTGAGATTTGATATTGTGATACTGAGATTTATGTTTTGTGTCGATGCTTGACACTGATTTCTTTGTTGATTTCATTGGTGATACCCGATTGATATACATATAGAAATCTCGTAAAATAAAGAAAAACAATTCTTTGATTCATGATGTACCTTGTTCTCATTATATGCATCTGCATATCATTTTAGTGACATTTTGCTACCTAACATTTGTACATCATATTAGTGACGTGTTGTTACCTGACGTACTGACACGAGTTCTTAGTATTACCCTATATGGATAGATTTTTACCCTTACCATCATTTATTCTTCAGGCCATATTATTTCTATTTGAGGATATTACTGATCGTCTGACCTAGGATTGCGTTATTCATGCGATTTCTGCTCGTAGATGTTTTCTACTCACGAGTTGGCAACTCACCCCGTTGTGCCACAGTTTCTTGCAGGTTTTGCCATACAGGTTTCGTTACGGCTTTGCTGGCACACTTCTTCCATTCCGGGTGACTTGCTTTGGTAGGTGGGTTCTTTTGTATCAGAACCACCATTGTATATTTGTTATTTCAATTGTATCTAGTTAAAACTCCATCGACGAGACTTGTATATTTGATAGACATAGAAGACCAGTGTTTATTCTTTCGACCTTAGAGTCACGCGTTGTATTATTATGGGTTTTCTTGTTGTTTTGAGTTTCCTTTTCAGTTTTGATCCTCGCCCTTCGGCGTTGTATATTATATTGCTTGCGTGGTTGTGGCCATCGATTGACGAAGAGCTAGCTCCCGCTTGGGGATGCCTTTTTATCACTATGTATACATTTATCACGTTGTACCCCGTTCGGGGCCAGTATTTACAAAGGAAACTCTGCTGAAATTTCTGTAAAAGACTTGTGATTTTAAAAATGCATATTTTGGCATATGTTGCTAAACTACTTGATTTAAATTGTTTGTTCCCTCACTCTACTGCTTTACTTGGTTTTGATTTTTGGGTTTCGGCTTACTTAGATTACGTACGACTCGAGACGTTTCGTAATTTAAGTGCCGGTCATGTTCCGTACTTTTCAGGTCGTAACATCCTCACAGCTTGATTTCAGCCTTTTTCGCTAGTCGGCTTTTGAGGAGAGGATGTCGAGGATTCTTGGCTTTCATTCGTGATACTAGAGCCACAGTGGGTTTGTTGGACCAGATTCCTATCGTGTGAGAGCTTTCCGATGTTGTTCCAGATGATCCGGCGGAGCTTAGGGAGCGTAAGGATCTGCTGCAAAGTTGCTAGATAGGAGGGACTTGTACGTCCGAGTGTTTCTCTTTGGGGAGCTCCTACTTTGTTCGTCAAGGAGAAGGACGGCAGTTTGAGGTTTTGTATTGATTTTCGTCAATTAAACTGAGTTACGGTGCAGATTGGGTATCCGTTACCTCGCTTGACGATTTCTTCGATCAGCTCCAGGGTGCGAGATATTTTTTTAAGTTTGTTTGGGATCAGGTCATCATTTGATGCGGGTTCGGAGTGATGACATTCCGAAGACTACTTTTTGTGCGCGCTACGGGCTTTATGAGTTTTTGGTGGTGTCGTTGGACTCACCAGTGCCCTAGCTGCATTCATGAATGTGATGAACCAGGTTTCTCAGGCCGTTCCTCGACCAGTGTTTTGTCGTGTTATAGATGAAATTCTGTTCTATTCCAAGAGTCGTGAGGAACGTGAGCAGCACTTGAAGATTCGCTTTGCAGACCTTGGGAGAGCGCCAGCTGTTTGGTAGATTCTCGGAGTGTTCCTTCAGGCTTGATAGTGTTGACTTCCTATGTCATGGGGTTACGGGAGATGGTATTCATATGGACCCGAGGGAGATCGAGACCGTACAGCTTTGGCCCAGACCTGATCAGGGATAGTGGTCCGCATATTTTTAGGATTAGCCGGTTTTTACCGCCGTTTCATGCAGGATTTCTTGTGTATTCGCTGCACCGTTGACCGGATTGACAAAGAAGGGAGTTCATTTTCTTTAGATTGCGTCATGCGTGTGGAGTTTTCAGCAGTTGAAGACTTGGTTGACGATTGCACCAGTTCTATCCTTGTTTCTGGATCGGGCAACCTTGTCGTTTATTGTGATGTTTCGCGAGTGGGGCTCGATTGTGTACTGATGTAGCATGATAAAGTTATCGCTTATGCTTCCCGACAGTTGGAGGAAGTACGGGAAGGAATTACCCCACTTATGTTCCGGAAATGGCCGCGGTGGTCGTGCATTGGAGATTTGGGGACACTACTTGTGCGGAGAGTCATGTCGGATTTTCACGGACCACCAGAGCTTAGTGTACATCTTCCTGCAGTGGGTTTTGATTGTTGAGACAGCGCCGTTGGATGGAGCTTGTGAAGGATTGTGATTGTGAGATCCTTCATTTCCCGTGGCAAGGCGATTGTGGTAGTTGATGCTTGAGTCATAGGCCCGGGGGTAGTTGTTCAAGTTGTGCGCAGTTTAAAGACAGTCTTCTGCAGATTTACAGTTCTTGTGCGACAGATGAGTACAGTGTAGTTCACCTCTGCTAGGGGACAACTTGCTCATGTCCACGCCCGTCCACTTTTACTTAATCGTTTTCGTGAGGCACAGCCTGCCGAAGCTCGTTTGTTGAGATTCTTGAGCTTGTTTGGCTGGATAAAAATTCGGAGTTCTTGATTTATGACCAGGGTGTTCTACGTTAGGGACTCGATGGCGTGTACCTGATACTGATGGGTAGAGACGCGAGGTCCTAGAGTAGGCACATCGGTCATCTTTCTGTCTTCATCTAAGTGCCACCGAGATGTAACGTGACTTGAGAGTTGGTTACTGGTGGGCAGGGGTGAAGAGTAAAGTTTCGGATTTCGTTTTGAGGTGCTTGGATTGTCTACGAGCTAAGGTTGAGCATTTGAGGCCGGCTGGAGAGTTGCAACCTTTTTACTGTTCCAGAGTAGGAATGGGAGCAGATCTCCATTCGAGTGTCTATTGTCTGGTTATGCTCAGTTTGTTCAGTTGTTCTTTTTTAAGTTTGTGCGTTTGCACGGAGTTCTTTCATGCGTTGTATCCGATAGAGGAACCCAGTTCGCTAGCCGTCTTTAACAGAAGCTTCAGGAAGCCTTGGTTACTGGTTGAGCTTTAGCTCCATGTTCCATCCGTAGGCCGATGGTCAGATAGAGCGGACTATACAGACTATGGAGGATATGCTTGTGCGTATGTACTTATTGTTTGTTGGCAGTTGGGATCATCACTTGCCATTGATGGAGTTCTCCTATGATGATGGTTATCAGGAGATGTTTCAAATGTCAACTTTTAGGCCTGGTGTGTAGGTTGTGTCGATCGCTAGTCTGTTTTACTGACTCCGCGTGAGTAGGATTTTTGGACCCCAGCTAGTCGAGAAGCTTCGGAGATGATCCAGTGGTTCAGGTCAGGATGAGAGCAGCCCAGTGCAGACAGAAGTCTTTTGCCGACCATAGCTCTCGCAGGCTTGAGTTCGCAGTGGGAGATCATGTATTCCTACGGATTTTTTCGATGAATGGCGTGTTGAGTTTTGGGAAGCTTAGTCCCAGATTGTAGGTCCTTTTGAGATCCTCGAGCGAGTTAGTACTGTTGCCTATAATTTGGCATTTCTGCCCAGATTTTTGAGTATTCATCTCGTATTCCTTGTGTTGATACTTTGCATATACCTTCAAGACCTTTCTCACATGATTGAGCATCAGACCATTTAGCTTGGTTGCGGTCTTTTCGTTCACCGGCAGCCGATAGTGTTAGTGGATCGGCAGGTGGAGAAATTTCGGTCAAGAGTCTTGCCATCTGTGGGGGGTTTTCTTTAGCCTAGCCGTATAGTGAGGTGATCACTTGGGAGGCTGCGAGCGAGATGTGAAAGTTTTGCACTCATCTTTTTGAAGGTACACATAGTAAGAAATTTTAATTCGGAGACGAATTTTCTTTAAGGGGGGAGATTGTAACACCTTAGGTTTTCGATCAGTGTTAATTAAGCGATAATGCGGATTTTCTGTAAAAAGTTTACCAATTCGATCTCCTCACATTTTATAACATTTAATTAATAATTTATTATTATTTGTTATGTCTTGCACACACATGTGCATGTTAATGTGAGGGTGTGTTAGTGTGAATCTTGTTAGTGACCATGACAACCTTAATCAAATCCTATCCTTTGTTTAAACCTTAACCTAGCATTTAACCTAAACCCTAGATATTGTGTGAGATATTTCTTTTGGGTTTTGTTTTGGAGAGGAGGTGGCAAGGTGAATCATGGCTTGCATTTATGGATGGAGGTGCACTCACCCTATTCTCACCTCTCTTTCTCTTTTCATCTCACCCTCTCTCATTCTCTCTCACTTCTTCTCTTTATCATTATCTTTCATCATTCCTTCACATCAACTGAAACCTTATCATTTCCATCACAAATCTTTCACAAAACATCACAAAATCTTACCCAAATCTGTCACGACCCGAAATAGCCCGTGACTGGCACTTGAATCATATGAAGTCTATAGTACCCCATCTAATCCAAGTAAGCCAAAAGCCCAGAAATCTAAAACCTTTTTTTTGGAATAAATAAAGAAAACTAGTTCTAAGATGTGAAGAAAACATGTTTTAAAAATGAGGTTTTTAAAATAAGTAAGCCGAATATGCATTTTTATAATCTATATTCTTTTCTGAAAATTTCGACAGAGTTTCCTTTGTAAATAATGGCCCCGAACGTGGTACAACATGAATAATAAACAAATATACACAATAAAAGGCATCCCTAAGCGGGAGCTAGCTCTTCGTCAATCGACGGTCACAACCACGCAAACAATATAATATACAACGCCAAAGGACGAGGATCAAAACTCAAAAGAAACTCAAAATCGATATGAAAACCATAATAATACAACACGCGACTCTAAGGTCGAAATAATACATAACTGGTTTTCTAAGTATGAAATAATATACAAGTTTTGGTTGATGGAATTACTATATACAACTGAATAAAATAATACAAGGGCGGTCACGATGCTAGTGAACCCACCTACCAATTCAATCACCCAGAAAGGAAGCAGTGTGTCAGAAAAGCCGCAATGAAACCTGTACGGCAAAACCTGCAAGAAACTATGGCATAACGGGGGTGAGTCGCCAACTCGTGAATAGAAAACATCGCAGAGAAGAAATCGTATACATGACATAATCCTAGGTCAATACGATCAGATATATATATAAACCTTAAATGAATAAGTCTGAAGCAGGATAGGGTGGCAATGTAACATCTATACAAGAGTGTAGTGCCAAGTGCTCGTGCCAGTGCCTCAGGTAATAACATATCATAAATATGAGGTATGATCAATGTACCTAATGTCAACTATATCAGGAAGTCTATGAGTATGTGGATATCATCCAACTATGTGATCAATGTCAATATATGTATGTGGAAATCGTCCACGTGTCACCCAATGACAATAAGTATTATGCAAGTAAATATCATAAACATATGCATGGAAGTATGAGGATGTAAATCAACATGTGCCGCTCGCGACATATCAAAATCATGGAACCTGAGTGTCAAGCATCGACACTCGAAAACATCATGAAACCTGTGCCTAGCATCGGCACGTAAATCCTCATATATCGGGCTCTGTCAGTCTGGATCGGCCCATATCATCTCTCAACTCCGGTCGGTATCCTCCGGATATCCGCCGAGCTCAAATACAATCACCGGTTGGTAGTGATCCCTCTGCCAGGATCACCGTCTAGCTACACAGCAGATCCGTTCTCGCCCCGGGGTACCATACCGGGTCCACCATGTACCCGCAATCGGCCTCATCCAGCTCCTCGATTCGGGTTCACATGTCAGATGTCTCAGAACCGAGAAAACGCATGGTGGACACACTGAAATATCATATCAATGGAAACCGGGTTTTTAAAATGATACATATTCTCTTTTTGAAATAACCACGGTTCCCAAATCCAGAAATCTCATGAAAATAAATATCTCATTGCGTATAATCATAAGCATGATGTATGCGACATATAAAAGAATGTAAGCATATCAGCATGTCATGCAACATGGAATAGTAATATGCACATATTGAGGGAAACTGCTCTTTTAAAATGAATACAGTTTTAAGATATATCTTGTGGTTCCCAAATCTCCAAATCAAGACATAACCATCTACGTAAGTGCAAATACATATGTATGCAAGTAATGGGTGTACGCAAATATGTCATGCAAAGGGGTCATATCCTGAATGCAACAGTCCTACAGTGTAGTGACATGGCAATTATCGATGATGAAGTGTGTGAGCCGGCAAGCAAGTGTACGTGGAACATATGTATCATCGATAATGGTGCTGGTGTCCTAACAGCATGATTCTAATATAACAATAACCATTTTCACATGCAATGCGATGCGAATAACAAGAATATGCAGGAATCGACTAATAAACGCAACAGTGACGCATCGGCATCAATATAAAAAAAGTCCTACAGTTTGCCTTTTGAAATAAGACGAATCGGGGTTTTTAGTAAAATAAGGGCTACGGTGTTTTTAAGAAAAGATGCGTCTTTTGAAAATATCCGTAGTATCCCTGTGCCTATTCTTGAAATACTCTTGATTCGTTAGTTTTGAAATAGGTATGACATCAGCCTAGCCTAACCTTTACTAGCAACTACAGATCTAGCTAACAAGTCAAATAGGATGGGTATGGATACCACCTAAATATGAGTCGATATATATATATATATATATATATATATATATATATATATATATAAGTATAATAGTCGGTGATCCCGCCTCAGGTACCGCGTACGATACAATATTATATGACATTCTCGAGTCATGAGTGCGGATCTATCATCAATATGAAGCTCGTACGGTAAATCATCGTATGGCATCCCAAAAGCTGGGTACGTGTCAATATCACATTCCTCTCATCAATTATCAGGTATCCTTATCATCATATCTCATGATCTGGGGTACTGATTTACGTCTAGTACAAATCGATACCATCTAGGTAATTATGAATGCGTGTGTGAAACACACGTCCAAAGGCCCGCTAAAATCACATGTCGTATCCCAAATACGAATCACAATATATCACCGATCTCATGGCACTATGCCCAATCTCAATCGACTTATCTCCAAACATCATACACTATCCTCGTCACCTAAGTATATGTATAACGAATATGCAGGTGTGTGCGTGTGGGTGTAAGCCTATTCTAGGGTTCGCAACTAGGAACTATACTAGTTTACTCCTACGCCCTCATCTAACCCTAGTACACCTAATCTCATCTCAAATATCCACGACACACTATAAGCTTTCATATATGTATATATATAGTATATATAGTATACTAGACATCGAACTGCGGGGGTGCTATACGCCATCTACCCGACTTTCCCCGTAGATATAATTTACTCAACTTGCTTCTTGTGTGCCGACGCCAATGTCGCCACCTTCATCTTCGACGTCTCAACATCACGTGGGGTACCTACATGGATAAAAATCACATCGGAAAACCAAAAACGACACATGCTACGCACATAGGTAAAAACCTATATTCTCGCATGCAAACACGACCAATATCCCTTGCCGTTGACGTTCAGACGCCACCCGACAGAAACGAATTATCAAATACCAAAATCCATGCTAAAATAAGTCGTAAAACAATGCGCCAATACAAGAAAAAGATTCCAGATTCTACCCTAAGTCAAATCAGCCAATTTTGCAGATGCCAAGGGTCAAATTTACTGGAGATAAGGCCCTGAAACAAAAACGAAGCATTTCCAACCTGTTCTGGCCGCAAATTGCGGCCAGAAAGAATTAATTTGCGGCCTGGAAGAGGGGGTAGGGGCTAAGGTTTTGGGTGATGCCTCCTAGGTGCCTGCATGTATCACTATCCATGCAAAATTATTTTCTGGTGACCCGGGTGTGAGCAGATTTCCAAATACAATCACAGAATCACAATTCTTCCGATATCATTTTTCTAAATCCGTATTCCAGGTTTCTAGTTTCTAGTTTAGTCCAATGTAACATCACAACAGGGGTTGTAGTCCCTAATTACACCTCAATTTACCTTTGTAATCAATTCAAACCCTAAACCCTAACTTGGAGATTCCAAAGTTCACTAAAACCACACAATATCGGTTCTAAACTAACATGGATGCTAAGGGAATGGAAATTATACATTAAAGATGGAATGATTACCTCATTTAGATCTCAAGAATCCTCTACAGCGCCAAAATCAAGTTTTTCTTGGTCCATTGGATAGCTAGAGGGCTTGTGCACCTTTTTTGTGAAATGGGCGTAAGGTTTTGTAGAGTTTTTCATGGAGTTTTATGGCTTGAAAATGGAGGAGGAAGGGGGTAGCAGCAGCAGCAGCACAAAGAGAGAGAGGGGAGAGGAATGAGAGGAAGAATGATGAGGGATGGCATCAAGACTAGGGTTGACCCTCACCCACTCTCTCTCTCTCTCTCTAACCCATACCTCATATTCTATTCTTATCTTTTCTTTTCTCCTTTCTATTTTCCTATAATCAACAACCATGGTAAAAAGAATATGAAGGAAAGCGATGAAAATGTAACAACTGAAAAAAAACAATTATGGTGCATGTTTTGCATAAATTTGCTAAAAATCCGATTAGCGATTTTTAATCGCGATTAGCACTAAATTAGCATATAATTAATCATAAAAAACTTAAAATTTGCATAATTCGCATAAAACACTCTCTTTTAGTAATTTCTATAATTTTCAAAAAAATTCCCCAATTTATCGGTATTTAATTATATCGAAATATTAAAATATTCATTAAAATTAATATTAAATTGTAAAAATTCCCAAAAATAATATTTTATTTTTCTGAAATGTTACAATCTTCCCCCCTTAAAGAAATTCGGTCCCCGAATTTAAATTTAAAACCCATCAAATACTAAAACATTTCAGTAAAAGTCCAAGTCGTCGGGGTTCCGAAATCATCAGTACATAAAACGCATCATAGCGCATTGCATGCGCTAGAGCAATGAGCAGATAACTCAAAATCAAAGCTCCGTCAAGCACCCCGCAATCATCGGAGTCATGGTAAAGACACAAATGTCAAATCCAAAATAAAATCAATATGATATAAATCAGAACTATACATGTAAATGCATGCCAAATCTTTTTAAGTCGCTGTGCGATGCGCATAACACTGCACAGTGGCGGACGTCTATTATAATAAAATAACCATATACGTATATATCCTTTGTTTAATATGTACATTCCGCCGTTTTGAAAACAATTTAGAAGAGTTTCCTTGTTTAAATGTTTCGTGTCATATCAGACACGTAGGTAAATACTGAGATTATAGTTCCCTTTTTAGAAATCCCTTCGATAACTATCAATGCATGCAAACTCTGTCCAGGTACAATCCTCTAACTAGTCCTGCTCAGTACAAAAACAAATAGCAAATATCATGAAAGCGTACTGCTCTATAAGAATTCATTCCCAAAATGTATATAAGAATACCATGTACGTCTGGTGCGCACGGAAATCAAAATCCATATATGTACAGAACATCATCTAGGTGCAACGGATGTGCACGAAACATCTGAAAAGGGAAAAGGGCATTCCTGACAGCAAAATCAGGTGCATCTGACATGCATAAGGAATCTCGATTTAGTGCATCTGGTGTGCACCAAAATCGTATCTCAAAACATGCGCTCAACACGCAAGAAAATCCAAATCAAATGCACGGAGTGCAAGAAATCAACATCAATATCAATATCAAAATCGACGGTATACTATACGGCTTAATCCAAATCAGGTATACCGCGGTGTATAAGCTCGCAACCATGTGTATCAGTGTGCACAAATCAAATCAAAACACTAACAGTGCATGAAAACTATGCTGCAAGCGTAAATCAAATCACCGGCATAAAATAGGCATGAAATCACAATCAATACCTCAAGCGTAATAACTAGGCGCAAAATATAAATACCCAGTAGGTGCAACCATGGTGAACGAAAACAAATATAATGGAGCTCAGCCATCAAGAATAAATCATGCGAATAGATCGCCCAAAATACCGAAATCCAAGGTGACGGATACGTGATAATCGAATCACAAAATCACAAATCATAAATACCGTCATCGGTATATCCTCCTTCAAAGTCAAGAAGGTGTCGGTGCATCTAATGCTAGTAGCGCTAGATATCTACTTGCCTCCTGTTCATGGTCCGGCGTCCTCTGTCTCTGGGTCCTTATCTTCTCTGTGGATTACCAATCTCGCAATTCATCGGCTCATCGGCCCTGTCAGGTGTGTTAACGGGGACGATTCCGTTCTGGTACTTCTCCGATCATCTGCGTCCTCAGCATAACATTTCCACAGAAACTGGTCGCATCCCAATGCCTCTGCATGTGTATCGCATCTCTGATGTCAGTGGAGTGGAGTGTCATCTCGTCGAAATCTCGTGCGAACTCTTTACTCCACTTTGTTCCAATATCGACTGATTCGGACTCGTCTTCTCGTGGCTGCATAGACTGCGCTCCAACGGCTATACTCGTATCTGGAATCTCCCAAGCAATGTGTCTCCGAAAGATGTCGAACATTTTTATCGATTTGTCAAAACCTCATAATCCCCCAAGAGATCAACAGCTTGAGTACAGTTCAATAGTATCAAGTACATACCTCAGCATCGGTGGACCAGCCGTAGAAGGGAAAACCCAAGCCTCACTAATGGCGCCGCGGAACTGCCGCAAACCCTAAGGTTCAAAAGCTTTCACACGGTCATTATGTCGAGTTAGGATTTCATTCTTCTAGAGGGTCCATAGAATCGCTTGCAAGTCTTTCCGAATACTTTAAACTTGGAATATGGGTTTATGACATTCGATCGCCTCCATCGACTACCCACGAACCTGCGTGAAGTCGTCTCTAGCTGGAATCAATCAATCTGATGACCTCGCATTGGGGTAAGCGAACGAACCACATGTCCTAGTCGTTCATCCTCGGGTGACTAGCGACCTTCCATCATATCTCTAAGTATATACTCATGCTGCAGTAGCTCCAATCATCTGGGCGATATCTCGTCATTTGCAGCAACAACTGGCTCATTCGTCTGTACGCTGAACATCATCTAAATCATCATGAATAAGCGATATATCAATGGTCATCACATCCTGGCTGGCCTCTAGCAGTAGCCTGATCCTCTGGTGCCGATCAGCACATCTGGGAAATCTCGTAGAAGTGATCTGTCAAACGCTCCTGGCGCGAAAACACAATAAAACGACGCCTCTCTATGCGATCTTACGTCTCTGGAATCACGCACTGCTCAGTCCTCGTCCGTGACGAGCTCAAGCTGATGCAACTCTAGCCGTAGCTCTCTCTCTTCCCGTGTAACAGTAGCAGCAAAATCATAACCAATATCGATAAGGATAGATCATAAGAATGAATATAATACCGTGCAAGGAAATGTACATCCTAAGGTTTCTTAAGCGGAGTAGCGTATCGTAAATATACCGCGGAACATACGAACGGTACGTCACTCTACATAAGCTACCTACTCCATCAACCCAGGGTCATCCTACGAGACGAAAGTTCAGGTATAATACCCCCTCGACAAAGTCTAAGTTCCGTAAGGTCAAGCCTAAGTTCCGTATATACATAAACTCCCTAGGCTCCGCATAGTCAAACTTAGACACGAACCAAGGTTAACCTAGCGCTCTGATACCAACTTTGTCATGACCCGAAATAGCCCGTGACTGGCACTTGAATCATATGATGTCTATAGGACCCCATCTAATCCAAGTAAGCCAAAAGCCCAGAAATCTAAAACCATTTTTTTTGGAATAAATAAAGAAAACTAGTTCTAAGAAGTGAAGAAAACAAGTTTTAAAAATGAGGCTTTTAAAATAAGTAAGCCGCATATGCATTTTTAAAATCTATATTCTTTTCTGAAAATTTCGGCAGAGTTTCCTTTGTAAATAATGGCCCCGAACGGGGTACAACACGAATAATATATATATATACACAATAAAATGCATCCCCAAGCGGGAGCTAGCTCTTCGTCAATCGACAGTCACAACCACGCATGCAATATAATTTACAACGCCAAAGGGCGAGGATCAAAACTCAAAAGAAACTCAAAATCGATATGAAAACCATAATACTACAACGCGCGACTCTAAGGTCGAAATAATACATAACTGGTTTTCTAAGTCTGAAACAATATACAAGTTTTTGTTGATGGAATTACTAGATACAACTGAATAAAATAATACAAGGGTGGTCACGATACTAGTGAACCCACCTACCAATGCAATTACCCAGAAAGGAAGCAGTGTGCCAGAAAAGCCGCAATGAAACCTGTACGGCAAAACCTGCAAGAAACTGTGGCACAATGGGGGTGAGTTTCCAACTCGTGAATAGAAAACATCGCAGAGAAGAAATCGTATGCATGACATAATCCGAGGTCAATACGATCAGATATATATATATATATATATATATATATATATATAACTCAAATGAATAAGTCTGAAGCAGGATAAGGTGGCAATGTAACATCTATACAAGAGTGTAGTGCCAAGTGTTCATGCCAGTGCCTCAGGCAATAACATATCATAAATGTGAGGTATGAACAATGTATTCAATGTCAACTATATCAGGAAGTCTATGAGTATGTGGATATCATCCAACTATGTGATCAATGTTAATATATGTATGTGGAAATCGTCCACGTGTCACCCAATGACAAAAAGCATCATGCAAGTAAATATCGTAAACATATGCATGGAAGTATGAGGATGTAAATCAACATGTGTCGCTCGCGACATATCAAAATCATGGAACCTGAGTGTCAAGCATCAACACTCAAAAACATCATGAAACCTGTGCCTAGCATCGGCACGTAAATCCTCATCTATCGGGCTCCGTCAGTCTGGATCGGCCCATATCATCTCTCAACTCCGATCGGTGTCCTCCGGATATCCGCCGAGCTCAAATACAATCACCGGTAGGTAGTGGTCCCTCTGCCAGGATCATCGTCTAGGTACACAGCAGATCCGTTCTCGCCCCGGGGTACCATACCGGATCCACCATGTACCCACAATCGGCCTCATCCAGCTCCTCAATTCGGGTTCACATGTCACACATCTCAGAATCGAGAAAACGCATGGTGGACGCACTGAAATATCATTTCAAGGGAAACCGGGTTATTAAAACGATACATATTCTCTTTTTGAAATAACCACGGTTCCCAAATTCAGAAATCTCATGAAAATAAATATCTTAATGCGTATAATCATAAGCATGATGTATGCGACATATAAAAGAATGTAAGCATATCAGTATGTCATGCAACATGGAATAGTAATATACACATATTGAGGGAAACCGCTCTTTTAAAATGAATACAGTTTTAAGATATATCTTGCGGTTCCCAAATCTCCAAATCAAGACAGAACCATCTACGTATGTGCAAATACATATGTATGCAAGTAATGGGTGTACGCAAATATGTCATGCAAGGGGGTCATATCCTGAATGCAACAGTCCTACAGTGTAGTGACATGGCAATTATCGATGATGAAGTGTGTGAGCCGGCAAGAAAGTGTATGTGGAACATATGTATCATCGATAATGGTGCTGGTGTCCTAACAGCATGATTCTAATATAACAATAACCATTTTCACATGTAGTGCGATGCGAATAACAAGAATATGCAGGAATCGACTAATAAACGCAACAGTAACGCATCGGCATCAATATTAAAAAAGTCCTACAGTTTGCCTTTTGAAATAAGACGAATTGGGGTTTTTAGTAAAATAAGGGCTACGGTGTTTTTAAGAAAAGATGCGTCTTTTGAAAATATCCGTAGTATCCCTGTGCCTATTCTTGAAATACTCCCGATTCGTTAGTTTTGAAATAGGTATGACATCAGCCTAGCCTAACCTTTACTAGCAACTACAGATCTAGCTAACAAGTCAAATAGGAGGGGTATGAAAACCACCTAAATCTGAGTCGATATATATATATATATATATATATATATATATATATAAGTATAATAGTCGGTGATCCCGCCTCAGGTACCGCGTACGATACAATATCATATGACATCCTCGAGTCATGAATGCGGATCTATCATCAATATGAAGCTCATACGGTAAATCATCGTACGACATCCTAAAAGCTAGGTACGGGTCAATATCACATTCGTCTCATCAATTATCAGGTATCCTTATCATCATATCTCATGATCTGGGGTACTGATCTACGTCTAGTACAAATCGATACCATCAAGGTAATTACGAATGCGTGTGTGAAACACACGTCCAAAGGCCCGCTAAAATCACATGTCGTACCCCAAATATGAATCACAATATATCACTGATCTCATGGCACTATGCCCAATCTCAATCGACTCATCTCCAAACATCATACACTATCCTCGTCACCTAAGTATATGTATAACGAATATGCAGGTGTGTGCGTGTGGGTGCAAGCCTATTCTAGGGTTCGCAACTAGGAACTATACTAGTTTACCCCTACGCCCTCATCTAACCCTAGTACACCTAATCTCATCTCAAATATCCACGACACACTATAAGCTTTCATATATATATATATATATAGTATATATAGTATACTAGACATCGAACTGCGGGGGTGCTATACGCCATCCACCCGACTTCCCCCGTAGATATAATCTACTCACCTTGCTTCTTGTGTGCCGATGCCAATATCGCCACCTTCATCTTCGACGTCTCGACATCACGTCGGGTACCTACATAGATAACACAATCGCAAATGCATTTAAAATCACATCGGAAAACCAAAAACGGCACACGCTACGCTCATAGGTAAAAACCTATAGTCTCGCATGCAAACACGACCAATAACCTTTGTTGTTGACGTTCAAACGCCACCCGACAGAAACGAATTATCAAATACCAAAATCCATGCTAAAACAAGTCGTAAAACAATGCGCCAATACAAAAAAAAGATTCTAGATTCTACCCTAAGTCAAATCAGCCAATTTTGCAGATGCCAAGGGTTAAATTTACTGGAGATAAGGCCCTGAAACAAAAACGAAGCATTTCCAACCTGCTCTGGCAGTTAATTGGGGCCAGAAAGAATTAATTTGCGGCCTGAAAGAGGGGGTAGGGGCTAGGGTTTTGGATGATGCCTCCTAGGTGCCTGCATGTATCACTGTCCATGAAAAAATATTTTCTGGTGACCCGGGTGTTAGCACATTTCCAAATACAATCACAGAATCACAATTCTTCCGATATCCTTTTTCTAAATTGGTATTCCGGGTTTCTAGTTTCTGGTTTAGTCCAATGTAACATCACAACAGGGGTTGTAGTCCCTAATTACACCTCAATTCACCTTTGTAATCAATTCAAACCCTAAACCCTAACTTGGAGTTTCCAAAGTTCACTAAAACCACACAATATCGGTTCTAAACTAACATGGATGCTAAGGGAATGGAAATTCTACATTAAAGATGGAATGATTACCTCATTTAGATCTCAAGAATCCTCAACAGCGCCAAAATCAAGTTTTTCTTGGTCCATTGGTTAGCTAGAGGGCTTCTGCACCTCTTTTGTGAAATGGGCATGAGGTTTTGGAGAGTTTTTCATGGAGTTTTATGGCTTGAAAATGGAGGAGGAAGGGGGGGGTAGCAGCAGCAGCACAAAGGGAGAGAGGGGAGAGGAATGAGAGGAAGAATGATGAGGGATGGCATCAAGACTAGGGTTGACCCTCACCCACTCTCTCTCTCTAACCCATACCTCATATTCTATTCTTATCTTTTCTTTTCTCTTTTCTATTTTGTTATAATCAACAACCATGGTAAAAAGAATATGAAGGAAAGCCATGAAAATGTAACAAGTGAAAAAAAAAACAATTATGGTGCATGTTTTGCACAAATATGCTAAAAATCCGATTAGCGATTTTTAATCGCGATTTGCACTAAATTAGCATATAATTAATCATAAAAAACTTAAAATTTGCATAACTCGCATAAAACACTCTCTTTTAGTAATTTCTATAATTTTCAAAAAATTTCCCCAATTTATCTGTATTTAATTATACCAAAATATTAAAATATTCATTAAAATTAATATTAAATTATAAAAATTCCAAAAAATAATATTTTATTTTTCTGAAATGTTACAAAATCACTTCTAATGACTTGTTTTGCCTCTAAGATGCCTTGGAGCATGGAAAGCTAGGATCTTTGAGCTTGTGGGAGTAGGTAATGATCTCTATCTTTTAAATAATTGTTTTTAGTGTTGTGTATCTTGTTAGTCTTAGTTTAGAACACTTAAGGTATCGTTTCGTGCACATATCGTATTTTTGGTGTCATATTGTGATATTTGTGTTCTGCTGTAACCCGGAGTGTATACTAGAAAATTTAGCAATGTAGTTGTGTTGTACTAGAGACCCAGAGCCGACACCTGAAGCACAAACCCCTAGGCTCGGACCATGGAAGGCGACGCAGTGGGAATTTCCGGCGAGCTCAGTTATTTGGAGGAGTTGGGTTTTGTTTTTTTGGTAGGTAGCTGTCTGCTATTAATTTAGTGTGTTTGGTACTGTTTGATTTTTGATTTTTGACTGTATACAAAGTCTGGGATCACTTTGCTAGTTTCTTGTGTTACGACTACGTGTGTTACGTTATCCGACACGGTGCGTGTACTTGTGTAGCTTTTTCTCTTGAGTTGGTTTCGTAGTGTCGCTACGAATGTTAGCCACTAGACGAACACTTGAGAGTATGTTTGGAGTTGATGCATCGGTCAAACGTAGTTTGTATGCGTTATTGGTCGATTGCTGATGTACACTTGTTATTGTTGTTTATGATCTTAGGGACGCAGACGAGGACTTCGGGCGCTGTGAAGAAGGGAAAGCGAGTGGTTGGCTTTACTTAGCCCAAGATCAACTGTGAGTAAATTTAACATCTACAGGGGAATCACCCGCATGGCGTTATGCGTCTGAGCTAGATATGATATGATATTAGTCGCATGTTTATAATGCACATATAGAGTTTGCGCATAAACTTCATTGCATATTATTATTTGTTGTGCTTGGACTTGTACCCATTGGACACTGCACTATTATTGACGGCTCATGTTACACGAACACTGATTGTATGCCACCAACACCGTCAATAATTTCCATGGCACGCACAACACACATACATATATGATATTTTTTGGTTAGGGACATTGAGACATTGAATCATATTCCATTGTGCATATGACATATAGCATACCTGTATACCTACATGCTTACAAATATGCCTTGCCATGACTACATGCTAGCTACTCATATACCTATATGGTATTGTACCATTAGAGATAGGTATATACATATATGAGACATAGCTACAGGTACATCTTGCATACATATTTACATATACACCGTATACCTTGATATAGCTACACATATACCTGGAGGGTATTACATCATTACTGATAGGTAGATACACATACCTTGCTATACCGACATGGTTACGCATACCTGGCTATAGCTACATGTTCACCTTTATATGATGTTGCGTTTGGATTCAGAGAAATTATGAACCGCATGATATACTTAATAACTTGTTGCTGTTAAATAGCGGTTTTTCCTTATATGCTCATATTACTGTTTCATGTTGCATATATTATATTTCATGGATTTCTTATTGAGATATGGTTTTCATATGATGTTTTCTGGATTGTTTTACTCCCGCGTATATATATCAGTGATATGGGACGCTGATATATTTATGTATACCCATCGTATATATATATATATATATATATCAGTGGTATGGGACACTGTTATATATATACACCTACATAATATATCATCATAATGATTTATGCTAATATACTTATTCATTATATATGTGAGCCGATTCAATGGCCGAGTTGATATTATGGTCGACAAGTGGGCCGATTCAATGGCCGGGCCAATATTATGGTCGATATGTGGGCCGATTCAATGGCCTGGCCGATTCAATGGTCGATATGAGGTGTCTATGCGCCCGATGTGAGGGGCCTATGTGCCCGATGTAAGGGGATGTTGTGCCCGATGTGAGGATGACATGTTTTATTCCGTACTCCGCATTTATTTGATATGCATTGCTTCATATATTAGTAGTACCTGATAGAGTACCTTTCATGACTGTTGCATATATATTGTTGTTTATTGCTATCTGCATGCATGTGATAGATTCGCGCAGTACGTGCATACTTGCGATTACCTGCATATGTTATTTATTATTCACGAGTGTGCAACTCACCCCCGTTGTGCCACAGGGTTGTACAAGTTGTCCCTTAGAGCAGTCGTGGCAGGGCTTTCATCTATCGTATCTTCTTTTGCAGCGGATACCGCTACGGCTGACTGGGTGCAGTTTTGCTATATATGGGTTTTTGCGGTAATCCGATATTGCTCATTGTATATTCGTTGTATTCAGTACTCTCCATCTACCATTTTCATGTATTGACTTAGATACGAGTTGTGAGGACGATATTGTATATTATTTGTGACTTGGAGCTTTTCATGCTGTTCACTTTATATAGTTTTTTTCATCGCTACGGCGTCGTATATCTGTGGTGGTGGTTGTTTTCCGCCTTTGGGCGTGGATTTGCTCCCGTTTGGGGATGCTTTACTTATATCTTTTGTTGTACCCTTTTTGAGGCTTGTTTTACAAAGGAGGTGCTGCCAAATTTTTAAAGAAAATAAATTTGGACTTTGAAGAATTTGATTGAGATTTCAAAAGTTTTAACAATATTATTATCACTTACTACTTTTGATGGTTTAGATTGCTGGGTTTTCGGCTTACTTGAATTACGTTATACATAGAGACGTTAAGTGGTTTAAGGGCCGTCACGTGCCAAATTTCGGGTCGTGACAATTGCTATTCATCTCACGCAATAATAGGCATTCCAGATCATAGATGAATATGTTGGATATACTAGGAATTCCGTATTTCGTTTAAGCCTCTAACGAAAGACGGATTCCACGGTCATGATGAATAGCCAAACCCTACCCCAGACCACTACGGGTGCGGCAAACTACCCGCTAAATTCCCGAAGTGCAGCAACCTCCCTCAATAAAATGAATAGGCCACTCGGCACTTCAAGAACCCGGTAGTTTGTGCACCCCACCTTGGGTCTATCCTAGGAGGAGAAACAGTAAAAAAGAAATAATATACAAATGTGACTACAACCTCAACCCGGATGTGTCCTGCAAAAATAATATTACATCACTTTTACAAATTACATGAATGAAAGAAAAGAAAATACTCTTCTCACATCCCCCCGGCTATTCATCCACGACGATCTAATACTCCATATATACAAACCATCACAGATCACATTACAGATCCGTGCAACCCCCACCAATCGATGTATAACAATTAGCAGACATTCAAAACAGATATCAAACACAAAATACCCGATTAGAAAAGAACCTTAGAATTTCGATCGATAAACCAAATTTGAGTCTACCCCATGTACAACACTGCACACAAACAATCTGGGCAGAAACAAATTATTCACAAATCCACAGAATAGAAGCACAGGGAAAATTTGGACCGAGTCGGCCTCGACTCGGCCGCGGAACGACGACATAACGGTCTATTATGCCGCGGTTCCGTGGCGTTCTTGGCGATTCATGAGTCCAAATTTCTCCTGTGTCCATAGAAAATGCTGCACGTATTTTTAAGGCCTTTGAAAAGATTTTTAGGCCAGTTTTGAAAATCGACAGAAACTATGGTTTTTGGACTTGATTTTGGGATTTATCCGCGATCGAATTTCTAAATTCTTTGCTAACAAGCTATTTAAGGTTTTATAGTCTCTGATTCCACTGTAAGCCAATGTCGTGCACCTCGCGGTTCGCGGGGAGGCGGAATTTTCAAAAACGATAATGAATGACTACGCAACACCAGCTAAAACTCCAGGATCTTTACTAAAGCCTTAACTAAATAATCTTTCTAAGAGGTTTAACTACTCGGTGAGATGGTTATACCTCCAAGATCGAGTCCTTCGGGTCTTCTAGTGCTCCTCTCCATGGCTCTTCGGTGATCGGATGAAGAAAGCTCCATCGGCCTCCTTGCGTTAAAGATGATCCACCGCAAGAGAATGTGCTTCGAGCTTCAACCTCTAAATGAGGTAAGTAGGGTAGATGGTTCGCTAATCCAATTAGCCTAGGAGATATAGAGAGTGTCTAAAGGATTGTTGTGTCTTACTAAACTCTATGGCTCACAACACATGTGAAGTATTAGGGTTTAGTCTTGTGGAAGAAGGAAACCAATAGAGAGAGAGAGGAGAGCAACTCGAGAAAATATCAAGAGAGTAGAATGAGAGAGTGAAAATGAATAACCATCAAGAATGCTAAGTGTAGAGAATGGCTCATATATTTCCTTATCTCACTTATTGAGCCATGGAATAAAAATCAATATAATATAGCATCCATGCCTCAATAGTGAGTCAAGAAGAATAAATAAATCCAAGAGCCATACTTTGCACCATGCAACCAAAGTCTCCTCCATTTCAATGTAACGCTTTGAAAGGCCGTTTTGGTATTTTCCCGAAAATCGGTAAATATTTGGTATTTTTCCGTAAATTGTCATTATAATTATTTTCCAGTATAGTCCTAATTATACCTAATTTAGATAGGTAATTGCTAATATTTAGTAGCTAATGAGTCACTTATAAATTTCTGGTCGTTTAAAATTTTTTCCCTAATTTACTATTTTTTAATATTATTTTAAGCTGTTAAAAATTTATTAAATTAGCGATAAATACAAATTTGAATGGGCTAATTACATGCTTTAGAACCATGACAACTAAAATCTAGTGAGTAATATAATTTTTTTTTTTGCATTTTATTAAGAGTTCTAATTGGTTATTGTAAGTGCACGGCGGCGCCCCGGCCGTCAATCCGACGCCGGAATGCGGAAGCGGTGAATAACTTAAAATTTGCGGACTTAGCAAACCGGCACCACCGCGCACTATCACCCGGATCGTTACCATTAACTAGTCTACGCTACTAAAAAGAAAAAGGGAAGAGATGTATACCGACGATCCAAGTCCTCCGGTCTTCATCTCCACTCCGATCTCCTCGCGGGATCTCCGTCCGTCTCCTACTCGTCGCCGGAAGTGCACCACGTCGCCTACATCGTTTACGGGCTCCCACCTCAATGCCGAGGCAACTCGGGCACGAAGCCGGCTACTCGACGTGCCCAAGATTCGTTGTAGAATATGTGAAGAACTTGTGTCTCAATTTGGGGTTGTGGAATTGCCATTTTGGTGGAGGAAATCAAGGAGGTTTTTGGATGAACAAGAGAGCAATTTTCATAGCACCATGTGAACCAAAAATTGCCCACCTCAATAATGAAATGAATCCCCATTTTCTTTTGAATGGCCGGCCCCCCCTTTTTTGCCATATGTGATTGGAGAGAGAAAGAGTGAAGTCAAGGGGGTGGGTGGAACATAATGCAAAAGAGAGAGCAAAAAGGGTATGATGATCAAGAATCATTTTAACCAAAACTCCACTCCAAAAACTCATCAACAACTACCATGATGGCTCACAAAGTCATGCCATCATGACACAAAGAAAATCAAGGTCAAGGGAGAGACTATCATGATACAACAATAAGCAAATACCCCTTCACAAATGTCTATTTGCAACAATGCAAATAAACCCTCCTCCACCAATCTTCGGCCAATGAACGGAACAATGGAAATCGGCCGAAACGGAAAGCAAACTGGCAACTCCAGAAAACTGGTCCCGTAATAAATTACAGGAAAACCCCGATACTGTGCATACACACCCGCATCTGTATTTCGACCGAAATACAAATGCAATGAGACAAAATCTACACTGTACTATACTAGAATCCGGCTTATACCAAAGCCGGCTAGTAATATCTGTTCGATCCTGATCCGTGCAATACCGCACGTATCTGATCGAACCCTGCCATATAACCATACGGCTTATAGTACAAACTGTCCGATCCTGATCCGTGCAATACCGCACGTACCTGATCGGACCTTGCCATATCTCCATACGGCCTCTACAACCTTTCGCCCGAAAGCTGAGTAACAGAATGTGGGGGACTCTAAAGACTCGTCAACACCTTGGTTGTGGATTTAACCACTAGCACGTCAGAGGTATAAGCCAATACGTGACGGGCTACCAGGTACTGACCAAATGGGACGTCGATGAGGAAGCTCACCCCGACACCCAACTGAGCCTGTCAGTGACAATATCCGTGCAGTCCGGTCCGTTCGTCTATGAGCATCGCATGGCGGGCCTAAGGGGTTGGTAAAAGTCAGACCCCCAAAAGCGGTACAAGTCGTGTCGGAGTGTAGCCCAGAACACCCTGAGATACTACTGGAATACCTACCAGTAAATCTCCTTGCCTTGGCCAAGGACTTTGTGTAATGGCTCTCCTAGACACAGCACGACCTCACCCCCAATACCGGGAGAGACGAACCCCTGAAGATACGCTCACTGCCTCCATGTGGCTCGGGACTGTACCCAACTAAAACCTGTTTGCACGACTCCTTTGAGCCGTGGTAGGGTAGTAATCAAAGTACAGTGGGAACTCACACGAGACAAATGACGATCCCCAGGTCGATGAACTAACCTGCACACATGTCACCAGGGAACTGCCATCTGACGTCTGGTATATGACCAACTAGCATGTTCCCGGCGAGTCCTGTCCGGTGTACTCATAACCCAATGAGCACCTGTATACATCTTAGGTGATCCAACTGACACCAGTGGCTTGTGAGACCGGCCACCGCCCCTCGTCGGGGTCTCGACTGTATACACTAGTCTACTAATGGAGTATCGATGCCCAGTCTCGAAACTCCCACGACTAGGGACCTTTTAAGGATATGCTTGTAGACCCCCAGCTCCCACTTATATGATCGCCCTCATACTGCTGGTGGTCAAGCAAGAATCCTAGGGGCTCTATCAACGTGTAATAGCGACGTGTCATGTCACCTAAAGCAGTACACAATGATAAAGGTAAACCAGATAGCATACTATCATCTCGAGTAAGACTGTCCTACCGGGATAGGTCCTCCCTCAATCATTACAATCACGTACCTGTGACCTAATAATTGACTCTGAGGGCACTATCTCCAACAATCTCCCACTTGCACTCAAGGCTAATTATTGCGATGTCGCATACTCACAGCCCGTGTGATACCGAACATCCAACTCCTCTACTAGTCAGTCTCACAAAGCTCGTTTGCGGAACTATTGCGTTCGAGGAATAGCCTCAGTGAGTGGATCCGCTTAGTTGTTTCTTTCTATGTCTCTCTATATCTCAAGTTTGCGGAGAAAGCCATCTCCCGAAATGAGCAATACCTGTCTTAGAATGTCTGGATGTCTGATGGGACCTAGCTCATAAAAGAACTCCAAATCCAAACTTCTTAGACTGTATCGTCAACTGAACTTAATCAGTATCCTGCGCGCCATGCCTCCCTCAGTATTGCCTTGGACCACCTGTCCAAAATACTGCCCCTCATCAGAAGGAAAACTATAACTCTGACAACCTCCTTGTCGTCCATGTCACCTTGGAAGCCTGGAATGATAACTGTCTCCCGAATGAGGCTGTCGTTATCATATTCCTAGAACATCCACTTATGTTCTAAAACTGCTTCCGACTGTTTCTCCAGGATTGGATTAATGTCAACTTATTGCATCTAGTGCAAGAACAACATCTGGTGTGGTACTTGACATCTCATGATTGACTCAATTGCCTGAGCAAGTGATCTGCCAATCATGCACGTCCCTCTCCCCTTTAGTCTGTAAGACACCTTTGGAGAGGGTGACTCCATTACCTGCAGGTACACTACCGTGCCAGGAGTCGTCAATCCCAAATACTCTTAGAATGCTGTCAAGTACCCTGATTGGGAAACCACCCAAATCTAGATCTAAAACCATAGATCTAGTAACCAGTATGTCTGATGTAAAATCCAAGTCCCATGTGGAGAAACCACTGTGTGACGACCAAAGTATGACCGATTGTAGTATAGAAGTTTCTTTTCCTATTCTGTGTATGTCATCCAAATACCAGGATATCACACCCTACTACCTTCTCAACAGATCCATCCCCTATTCTGATGAAGTCAAACCCATGACTGTCACGTCAGAAATAGATGATCTATCTCCGCTACATCTGCTTTAGTCTATAAATAGACATAAGCTACCTGTCCACCAATGCTTCCGCTGCTCCCACTGACTACGACAACCCTCTGGCAGAGTCATATAGACGTGCACTTCTAAAACTAGTTTAGAACGACGCTATACTCATCCTCCCGCCGGGTCTCGCAGCCTGGAACAACAGCAATGGTAATTGTGGGTAAACAAGAACTTCCCTGTCACCGTCCTTGAGGCTACCGGAGTACCTCTCGGGTGCCTGAAGTTACCCACCTTATCTGCGGAGTGGCCAATGGAATGTCAATTCAGATTGAATCTTTAGGTTCCTTATCAAATCTTCAGTAATCGTTTGTGGTTCTGGAATCATTTCCAGTTCTACCATACTCCCACTACCGTTTTCTGAAAAAATCCATTTTTAATAAAACTGTGGCGAGTCTAGAACAATATCGCTATTGTTCATCCAGATGGTAGAAAGTCAACCCTCGTCATAGCCTGGGTCAACCCACAAACAGCCATTACAGAAACGTGCCCTGAGTTGTCCAGTGTCTGGTTTTAATCATAAACCGGACAACTCCCCGTACCTTAACATCGTTAAGATATGAACTGTTCTATATCCAATATAGAAACAGAGGCACTGATTTAATTGAACCAGATTCAAATCATGCAGCTGTCCCCAGCGCATGTCAACTAAATGGAAGGAGGCCGATCAGCGTTACTCAACTTAGGAATACTTCCAATTATGAGTAACCTGAAAGAGAAGCAAGATCTCTTCATCATTACTATCAACTGAATACCATACACAAGTATCTACATCTTCGATCTCTTTGAAGAATCCCGATACTTGCTATACCTGGTTCTCTACTCTATTCAAATACCAATAACTTCTCCAAATTCAGACCCTGTGTTTCCACGAAACACCTGTCTAAAAACTAGAGAAGTCATAAGTAAACTGAATGTAGTACGAGGACCAACCCCTCTGTCCTGATGGACCCTGGACAACATACAATCCTTTGTATAAGTCCCTTGAGTCTGATTACTCATTCACTGTGTGTCGTAGGTTGAAAATTGTACTTATGGTTAAGAAGAATTACACCGCTGTTTAATGCTCCTTACCTAACCATCCACTGATATAGGTAAATGTCGTAGACATAATTTCAGAAAGGTATATCTCACTCTATGAAAATAGACGTACAGATATATCAATTTGAAATTGGTGCATAACAGCGGATATTCAAAACCAAATATTTGCCGACCGGCAAACAACCCAGGTGATTTCCTCAAATATCACCGATTACAACGAATCCCGACATAATGAGGATGATCACCCAATTCCCAATAACGTACTCCCACTCATCATCTGTAAAACCATACAGATGTGAGAATCATACCTGGTAAATACATACCTTGGAGTAAGTGTCTAATCGGGAAATCAGTTCTCTTTTAACATTACACAGTGAAACTGAAACATTGAAATGTTTCGATGGGGTATTCTGGTATTCTTAGTAATGCCTCTTCCAGATTCACGACTGTAACCGTATAGTTCTTTGCCACCTCTCCAAATCCCTTCATATGTCTTTAGTCTTTACCTTCTGCACACCCTTTTAGGCCAAATGGTTTTCTTCCTTCCCTACCGTTCGGCACCAGCCTATGGTTTGGAAGAAGACTATCCAATAAGCATAATGGGTGTACTGTCCCAATCCTAGGAACACTCACAATGAGAGAGGGTGAAGATAAAAGACAACCGAATAAACCTTATTCCTATTTCTCCTGAACCAGAATCCATCCCCGAACTGGAACCAGTTCCATTCGAGTTCGTATATAACCATACGATGGAGTATCCAAATAAACTGTGGATCTTCGTAGTGATACGGAGTGTCCTGGAGAAATACAAAGGTGATGTGGGAGTGGTAACGAAATATTCGGTTTGGTCGTGAATATCTGTTGCAATTTACTTTGCCCTCTTACTAATCCCTTGCTTTGTCTGAACTTAATACCTTCTGCACACCATCGTTATGCTAATTGGTTTTCTTCATTCCCTACCGGTCGGCACCAGCCTAAGGTTTGGAAGAAGACAATCCAATTTGCGTAATAGGTGTACTACCCCTAAACCAAGGAGTACTCGTAACCTGAGAGAGGGTAAAAGGAAAAGACAACTGAATAATCCTATCCGTTTTCTCCAGAACCTGAAACCATCCTCGAATAAATTCTTTCGAGTTCGTATCTAACCATACGATGGTTTTGTCCAATGGAAGTGGACGTTCGCAGTAATACGGGGTGTCCTGGAGAAAAGGGTAAAAGTAGGAGTGGCAATGAGGTCTGCAACTCTGACAATCCAAAAGCCGGTGTTTAAGAAGGTTCGGTCAACTTGGTCACTGAGTCAAAGCCTTAGGGTCGGGTCAATGGTCGCTGCCAAAGAGAGAGAGAAAAGAAACACTCAGCGTGCACTCTAACCTAGATCAGAATGGTCACCAATTTATCTAATCTGGAATCCTCCCACTGTACCTCAAATTCTCCTCCAAACCTGTAAGAAGAATTAGTCGGGGTTACCCGAGGAGTAAACTAACTCATCAGTGGGAATCGGGATCCAACTATCATCGCATGATAACGTGACGGAATCCGCTCACGTCAACACACTCCAGAAGGTATGCGCATATCTGGCAAGTTTCAGTTCTTTTGAAACTCCCGATGTAATTTCTGCCCCATGCTCTTATGACCTTGGCGTGAGGTCAAAATATCATAAGTCACATGTCAAGTTCTGCCCATCATTATCCAGGTTAATTTGAATCCACCCGTACATACCCTTGACGTAGGCCAAAATAGTAGTACGACTGTCCCAAACCAACGCATCTATCTATGCAACAGATAAATACCCGGCAGCTACCAAACACTATGCCTTGGCGTGAGGTCAAAATACATAGCTTGAATACTACCGAATATTTAACTGAAATGATGGAGGGCTACGAATGGTTTCTGGCGAAAACCTTTAACGTAATGAACTTGATATCGTCGAAGGAACGGATAGCTTTTAAAAATATAGTGACGAAAACCGTTGCTAAAGAGGTCACTCCCTGTGAAGGGATCTCGGCTCTTTCCCCGTAGAATGGGGTGCAGGATATTCCAAATGAATACCGCGATGCAAAGCAAAAGTAATCGGCTATAGTGAAGTTAATGCCCTGACGCAAACTTCTGTCCAAGGGGTCACTCCCGGTGAAGGGATCTCGGCCCTTGCCTCGTCGACTGAGGAGCAGGATATTCCAATGAATACCACGATGCAAAACAAAAGTAAACGTCCTTGCAATAACAGCTTTTTGAAAAGTGTTCCAACAACATCAGATTAGGTTTGTTTTTAACTTGCATTGATCCGAATCAATGCAGTCCCATCAATTGATCACACCAAAAAGAACGAAAATATACTGATGTACGTATATGCCATCCGCATTCGCCACTGGGTCCCGTCATTACCCGTTAGGTTAGCTTACTAACGACAGAGCGGGGACTGGACTAGCGCGGATGAAAAACATATACAACATCTACTAATATATATACCAATATATTATATTCGCTCAAGGCGTGAATAAAATGCAACATCACAGAGAATGAACAGCATCACAGAAACAATACAGATATCTGGGATCCCCGGGTTTCACAGAGCCGCTGAAACCCGACGTTCCCCTGGTCGTGTGGATAGCCTGTGCAATGAAATCCTAGACCCCTACGGGCGCGGCAAGTCACCCGCCAAAACCTGAAGCGAGGCAGCCCCCTTCAGCGCCGTGAATGGACCACCCAGCACTTCACGGAATCCGGCAACTTGGGCACCCCTCCTGGGTCAACCTGTACCCCCTACGAGTGCGGCGAATAGCCCGCCAATCCTAGAGCGAAGCCCCCTCCGTCTCAATACCATGAGATGCGGGCTTGTTGCCCTCCAGAACCCGGCTATCCGTGCACCCCTCCGCGGGGCAATCCTAGTACAGAAAGTAAAATATACATACACCGGGTACATCGACCGCAACCAGGTCGTGCCCCAAAAGAATAATACAAACAGGCAGTGACGGCAGTCCACATGTCGGACGCTCGCCCCGCAATAACAAATGTACATAATACAACCACAACTGTACTAGCATTGCATCCAGGCTATCCCCCACGACCGATCCGCAACATCACAGCAAATACATAGAACATCAACGTGAAAGTCACGTTCGCAAATCCGTCTAACCGAGCTATAGCAGTTAGACCGGATTTACCGATCGAGTGACATTCACGGTCGCAGATATAATGTAAATACTGTGAAAAATGTGTTTAAAATATTCGATCGATTAAAAATATAACAAGTGGGCCCCAAAACAAGACTGCAGCAGTTACAGAAAATATGGGCCCAATTTAAATGTTCCAGAAACCCAAATTTATCCCCAGAAGCCCACTGAAAAAATCCGGCCCAATGATTATTCCATACTGCGGCGGAAGCGCGGCCAGAAGTGGGTTTTTGCCGCGCTTCCGCGCTCTGGTTGGAATATCATTGCCTCGAATTTGAACAGTGCTCTTAGTTCATCTAGCACAGTACTTTTATGCAACCTGAAAAATTTTTGGAGACTGAAAAAATTCAACAGAAACTGTCGTGGGTGTATTTGGGTTTTCGGACATTTCGATCGATCGGAACTGAAAAACACATTACACAAAGCTAGACTAAGTTAATGGGGAGGCTCTGATACCACTGTAAGTGCACGGCGGCGCCCCGGCCGTCAATCCGACGCCGGAATGCGGAAGCGGTGAATAACTTAAAATTTGCGGACTTAGCAAACCGGCACCACCGCGCACTATCACCCGGATCGTTACCATTAACTAGTCTACGCTACTAAAAAGAAAAAGGGAAGAGATGTATACCGACGATCCAAGTCCTCCGGTCTTCATCTCCACTCCGATCTCCTCGCGGGATCTCCGTCCGTCTCCTACTCGTCGCCGGAAGTGCACCACGTCGCCTACATCGTTTACGGGCTCCCACCTCAATGCCGAGGCAACTCGGGCACGAAGCCGGCTACTCGACGTGCCCAAGATTCGTTGTAGAATATGTGAAGAACTTGTGTCTCAATTTGGGGTTGTGGAATTGCCATTTTGGTGGAGGAAATCAAGGAGGTTTTTGGATGAACAAGAGAGCAATTTTCATAGCACCATGTGAACCAAAAATTGCCCACCTCAATAATGAAATGAATCCCCATTTTCTTTTGAATGGCCGGCCCCCCCTTTTTTGCCATATGTGATTGGAGAGAGAAAGAGTGAAGTCAAGGGGGTGGGTGGAACATAATGCAAAAGAGAGAGCAAAAAGGGTATGATGATCAAGAATCATTTTAACCAAAACTCCACTCCAAAAACTCATCAACAACTACCATGATGGCTCACAAAGTCATGCCATCATGACACAAAGAAAATCAAGGTCAAGGGAGAGACTATCATGATACAACAATAAGCAAATACCCCCTTCACAAATGTCTATTTGCAACAATGCAAATAAACCCTCCTCCACCAATCTTCGGCCAATGAACGGAACAATGGAAATCGGCCGAAACGGAAAGCAAACTGGCAACTCCAGAAAACTGGTCCCGTAATAAATTACAGGAAAACCCCGATACTGTGCATACACACCCGCATCTGTATTTCGACCGAAATACAAATGCAATGAGACAAAATCTACACTGTACTATACTAGAATCCGGCTTATACCAAAGCCGGCTAGTAATATCTGTTCGATCCTGATCCGTGCAATACCGCACGTATCTGATCGAACCCTGCCATATAACCATACGGCTTATAGTACAAACTGTCCGATCCTGATCCGTGCAATACCGCACGTACCTGATCGGACCTTGCCATATCTCCATACGGCCTCTACAACCTTTCGCCCGAAAGCTGAGTAACAGAATGTGGGGGACTCTAAAGACTCGTCAACACCTTGGTTGTGGATTTAACCACTAGCACGTCAGAGGTATAAGCCAATACGTGACGGGCTACCAGGTACTGACCAAATGGGACGTCGATGAGGAAGCTCACCCCGACACCCAACTGAGCCTGTCAGTGACAATATCCGTGCAGTCCGGTCCGTTCGTCTATGAGCATCGCATGGCGGGCCTAGGGGGTTGGTAAAAGTCAGACCCCCAAAAGCGGTACAAGTCGTGTCGGAGTGTAGCCCAGAACACCCTGAGATACTACTGGAATACCTACCAGTAAATCTCCTTGCCTTGGCCAAGGACTTTGTGTAATGGCTCTCCTAGACACAGCACGACCTCACCCCCAATACCGGGAGAGACGAACCCCTGAAGATACGCTCACTGCCTCCATGTGGCTCGGGACTGTACCCAACTAAAACCTGTTTGCACGACTCCTTTGAGCCGTGGTAGGGTAGTAATCAAAGTACAGTGGGAACTCACACGAGACAAATGACGATCCCCAGGTCGATGAACTAACCTGCACACATGTCACCAGGGAACTGCCATCTGACGTCTGGTATATGACCAACTAGCATGTTCCCGGCGAGTCCTGTCCGGTGTACTCATAACCCAATGAGCACCTGTATACATCTTAGGTGATCCAACTGACACCAGTGGCTTGTGAGACCGGCCACCGCCCCTCGTCGGGGTCTCGACTGTATACACTAGTCTACTAATGGAGTATCGATGCCCAGTCTCGAAACTCCCACGACTAGGGACCTTTTAAGGATATGCTTGTAGACCCCCAGCTCCCACTTATATGATCGCCCTCATACTGCTGGTGGTCAAGCAAGAATCCTAGGGGCTCTATCAACGTGTAATAGCGACGTGTCATGTCACCTAAAGCAGTACACAATGATAAAGGTAAACCAGATAGCATACTATCATCTCGAGTAAGACTGTCCTACCGGGATAGGTCCTCCCTCAATCATTACAATCACGTACCTGTGACCTAATAATTGACTCTGAGGGCACTATCTCCAACAGTTATAATTAAGGGAAAATTAAAATTTAAATTAACTAAACTAAAACTTGCAATTTTGTACTTGTGGAGGGTCTTTTTGCATAGAATTTTTTTGTACACTCTCTCACAACCTCACCCCTCTTATTTGCCGGCCCTACTACCAAGGCAGCAGCCCATAATTTTCCCCCCTCCAATTTGTGTTCTTCAACTCATTTTAAATTGTTTGAAAAGGGTTTAAAATATATTATTTAGAGTATGGGTTTTAGTTGATTGGTATGGGCTTTGAATTTGAAAATTTTGCACACAACACACCCTCACTTTTCCCCATCTCCCTCTGGCTGAGAGCCTTCCCTGCTACAGCCCATCATTTTCCCCAATTTTCCCATCTTTTTTCTCTTCAAATTTCACCTCAAAATCCATCAAAAATCAACAAATTTCTTCACAAAACCAAAGCAAATCCCTATTCTACCTCTTCTCACACCCAAATTTTCTTACAACACAGAGAAAGGAGGTGTTTTAGGAGGCTAGAGAAAGCTAGGGTTTGAACTTTTGAGGTATAATTTCAATCTATGGTTAATTGGTAGTTTAATTATGCTAAATTAGAACTTTGAAATGTTGATTTTATTGCTAATTTCTAATCTCAATTTTTGGTTTTTAAAAAAGAGTGGTTTGATTTAAACTAGGATTTTAGCACACCATTACTAGGTTAAATAAATCTATTTTGCTATATAGTTGTTTTACTAACCTAATCTAAGAGCTTAATTTGCTTAAGTGGGTTTCAATTGGTGTTAATTTAGTTTTTTTCATGTATGGAATGGATTTAGATTGCTAGTTTATAAAAATCAAGAAAGGATTTGATGTTGGAAATAGGATTTGAAGCATTGCTAATGTGTTGAAATTTAGTGTAGTGGCTATCTAATGGTTTGACTTGAGTGATTATGCTTGATAGTTGTCTTTTTGTCGCAAATCGACGATGTTGCACCGAATTTGGAATGCTAATGCTTACTAGGTTTTTATAAAATTATGTGATGAATTATTTGTGATATCTTGATTATATTATTGGCATATCCTTCGATAATTAGGGTGTATGAATGCGAACTTGGTTTAATCGGGTCTTAGTTTTAGCGGTTGTTCCGAAGCGACGATTTTAGTTAAGCTTTTAGTGGTTGTTTGCATTTTGCGCACCAACTGCATAATGTGCCTAACTCATTGACGTCGACCCTTTCATTTTGTGACTTGGCGTCATTTCAGGGAATGTAATTTATTGTTTTGTGTGTGTGCGAATTCCAGGATCGTTCGCGGAGACTTCGGACGCGGCACGAAAAGGGAAAGCGGTGATTGGAACAAGCTAGCTGGGGATTTCCGGTGAGTAGATGTAAGTCCATGCAACCTCTCCCGGTACTTTCGGGCATGCGGAATTTGATAAAAAATGATTTTCTTATAGGCGGTAACATGGACTCAAAACCCGGATCTTTGTTAAACATCTAACTAACAACCTAACTACGAGTTGCTAACTACTCGGTTAGGGGGTTATACCTTTCTTTTTCTCGAACTCCTTCGTCTTCAAGCTTCGATGGTCGTCCGAATCGGCTTCTCCCCGTCATCTCCTTGCGCCGAAGATAGATCCACCTGAAAGCTTCAACCTTTGGCTCCTTCTTCGAACTTTGAAGAAACCAGTTCACTCGGTTTGCTAAACCTTGTGAACTAGAGTGAGTAGAGAAGAGTTTGTATGGGATTTTATCTATGGTTCTTGGTTCTCAACTCATGAGACAAGTGAACCATAGAATCAAGAGAGTGAGAGAAAGAGGAGGAAGATGAGAGCTCAAGAACAAGAGAGAGAATGAGAATGATAGAATGAGAGAAGACTTTTCTCATTTGGCTCTCATAATCCAAAACAATCATAACACCTCATATCAATCAAGTATTATGTGATGGTTTAAGCAACCATAGCCATATCATTTCATGCACTCATTTTGCACAAAAGAGCAAGCAAGCAAAAGTCTTTGCCATGAAATGATATCTATAGTTATCATGATGGTCAACTAGTCAAGCCTAGTCAACCGGTCAACAAAGTCAACAAGTCAACAAAAGTCAACAAGTCAACAAAGTCAATCCCTCAACAACCATGTCACCATAATACTTAATTAATATAATTGTTAATCATATATCATATTCTCACTAGGGTTGAGCAAAAAGTCAATAGTCAACGGTCAACGGTCAACAATCCTAATGAGAATCCTCTGTCTCTGTCTCTCCGTCAACTGTGCATACACACCCGCATCCGCGTTCCGAGGAACACGAATGCCTACTGGATAAATCCAATGCCAAAAGGTACACTAGGATCTGGCTTAAACCAAAGCCCGCTAGTGTGAACTGTCCGGACACTGTACGTGCACAAGTGCACGGATGTGACCGAATCCTGTCGCAAAACCATGCGACCTGTCGCAAAACCATGCGACCTCTACTCTTTTGCCTAAAGGCGAATATCTTTCTGTGTGGGACTCTAAAGACTCGACACTACGCTGGCAGTGGGTTCAACCACAGACCGCAAGCGGCACTAGCTGTGCGTAACGGTCCCCAGGTAGATGCCGACAAGAAGACTGACGAGGCGAAACCCATCTGAATTCCTACTGAGCCTGAATGTGACATTCTCCGTACAGTCCGGTCTGTTCGTCTGATACATCGCATGGCGGGCCTAGGGGGCGGTAAACGTCAGTCCCCCAATAGCGGTACAAGTCGTGTCGGAGTGAAGCCCAAAACACCCTGAGATAACACTGGAAGCCTACCAGTATATCTTGTTTGCTCTGGTCAGGGACTACTCGTGTAATGGCTCTCCTAGACACAGCGCGATGTCAACCCCCAATACCGGGAGAGACGAATCCTGTCTAACCGTCACTGCCTCCAAGTGCTTCGGGACTGCACCCAACTACCACCTGTTTGCATGACTCCTTTGAGCCGTGGTAGGGTAGTAATCAAAGTGCAGTGGGAACACACTCGAGGCGAAGTGACAGTGTCAAGTCAGCGGACTAAGCTGTACTCATGTCATCTGGGAACTGATAACTGACGATAGGCATAATACCAACTAGTCAGTTCCCGACGAGTCCTGTCCAGTGTACTCGTAACCCAACGAGCACCCGCATACTATCTCAAGTACGACGTACCGACGGCTGTGGGACAGACCGTCTCCCATACTGGGATGAGAAGCGCATGCGCTAGTCTACTCCGGAGTATCGATGGCCTGTTTCGATAGTCCTTCGACCAGGGACCTGCATAAGGATGTGGTTATAGATTACCCACCCTCACTAGTGTGACTGCCATCACATCGCTAGTAATCAAGCAAAGATCCTAAGGGCTCTACTAATGTGTATATGCGATATACTAAAATAAACACATGTACATATTGAAGTAGAAACAAACCAAGTAGCATACTACTATTTTGAGCAAGATTGTATATACAAGGTGAATATCCCAAGCTTCCATTAAGTAATATACAAACTAGTATGATACAGTAATTGTTAGTGTATATGCCCTAGAGGCCATTACTGTATCATACTAGTTTGTATATTACTTGATGGAAGCTTGGGATATTCACCTTGTATAAACAATCTTGCTCAATATAGTAGTATGCTACTTGGTTTGTCTCTACTTCAATGTGTACTTGTGTTTATTTTAGTATAACACTTATACGCATTAGTGGAGCCCTTAGGATCTTTGCTTGATTACCAGCGTTGTGATGGCAGTCGCACTAGTGGGGGCTGGGTAATCTATAAGCACATCCTTATACAGGTCCCTGGTCGCAGGACTATCGAGACAGGGCATCGATACTCCGGAGTAGACTAGCGTATGCGCTTCTCATCCCAGTGTGGGAGATGGTCTGTCCCACAGCTTATACGGGTGCTCGTTGGGTTACGAGTACACTGGACAGGACTCGTCGGGAACTGACAGGTTGGTATTATACCTATCGTCAGTTATCAGTTCCCAGGTGACATGAGTACAGCTTAGTCCGCTGACTTGACACTGGCACTTCTCCTCGAGTGTGTTCCCACTGCACTTTGATCACTACCCTACCACGGCTCAAAGGAGTCGTGCAAACAGGTGATGGTTGGGTGCAGTCCCGAAGCACTTGGAGGCAGTGACGGTTAGACAGGATTCGTCTCTCCCGGTATTGGGGGTTGACATCGCGCTGTGTCTAGGAGAGCCATTACATGAGTAGTCCCTGGCCAGGGCAAGCGAGATATACTGGTAGGCTTCCAGTGTTATCTCAGGGTGTTTTGGGCTTCACTCCGACACGACTTATACCGCTATTAGGGGACTGACGTTTTACCGCCCCGTAGGCCCGACATGCGATGTATTAGACGAACAGACCGGACTGTACGGAGACTGTCACATTCAGACTCAGTAGGAGTTCAGATGGGGTTTCACCTCGTCAGCCTTCTTGTCGGCATCTACCTGGGGATCGTTACGCACAGCTAGTGCCGCTTGCGGTCTGTGGTTAAACCCACTGCCAGCGTAGTGTCGAGTCTTTAGAGTCCCACACAGAGGGTATTCGCCTCTGGGCAAAACAGAGTAGAGGTCGCATGGTTTTGCGACAGGGTTCGTTCTCATCCGCGCACTTGTGCACGTTTGGAGTCCGGACGGATATTACTGGCTGGCTCTGGTTTGAGTCAGATGCTGGTATAAGTTTTGGGGTTGCTTTTATCTCTCAGTATTCATGTTCCTCGGAACAAGAATGCAGGTGTGTATGCACAGTTATTTGAGGAGGAGGAAGAGGACTTTCATTAGGGTTTCGGAACGGGTGCGTATGCACAGTTGACAGTCGTCTTTTTCCAAACCCTAATGGATTTATGTTATATCAATTAATAATATTAATAAAATGAAATTGTGTCATGGTGGGTTTTTATGTTGACTTGTTGACCATGGTTGACTTGTTGACCATGGTTGAAGTTTTCACCATCATCATTACAAAAGAAAGATGCTCTTTGATTCTAGCAAATTCATTTAATGTTTGAAATGATAATGGTCATTCCTAAACCTTACTTCAACCTTTTTCATTTTCATTATTATTATTATTTGATAATTCTTTTGCTTTATGTTATGGTTGCAAAAAGAAAAGAGCTCACTTTTTCATTTGGCTTCTCTCTCCTCACTTCATCTTCTTCTTCCTCTAGCAAAAGGAGAACCCTTCTCATGTGTTGAGAATCCCTCTCCTTAAAAGAAAAGCACCCCTTTGACACTCTCTACTCACTCTAGGATCAAGGGTTTAGCAAGCCGGAGATTCTAGTTCACTCAAAGTTCGAGAAAGAGCCCGAAGGTTGAACCCTCAGGTGGATCCATCTTCGACGGAAGAAGGCTACGAGGCAAGAACCATCAACCTCTACAAGGTTTCAAGAAGAAGGAGTTCAAGTTAGGTATAACTCTTCATCCGAGTAGCTAACGCTCCTTTGTATGCTTGCTAGTTTAGTTTAGACACGATCCCGACCATGTTTAGTCCATGTTGCCCCTTGCGATAAAAATTTGTTTTTATACCGTTTCCGCCTCCCCGTAAGCACCAGGGGTCGCAACGTGGACTTACAGTGGTATCAGAGCCTAACTAAACTTAAACTAGCTTTGTAGTGAAGTGTAACAAAGTTCGGAACCGAAAAAAATCCAAAAACCAAACTTTCACAAAACCTTAGTTTCTGTTAAAAAATTTTCTGGTCAAAACGAGATTTGTTATACACCTAAATTCGGCTCAGGGTTTTGTGTGAACACCCAAGAAAAAAGATCCCATGATTCATTCAAACCGCCGTGGTTCCGCGGCATGAGGTAGGCATTTGCCGCGGAACCGCCGCCGTTTGTTGTCCTCTCGTCATCGTTTTTCGTGCAGTGTGTCTCTGTGTTGGTTTTGGGATTTTTAAGATATATTATATGTGTCCAGATTTTTCAGAACAGAAATTTACTTTTGGGGTCCTATAATTCCGTATTTTTTTTCCGAACTTCACTGCACTTTGACTATGATGGTTATATCTGTGATGTTTGCATGTATTGAACGTCGGCTAATCGCTATAAGTCGATTGGTCGGGGTTATACATGATCTGTGTTTGATATTGGATTGTGTATATGAATGTGTTGGACTGTCGCGGGTGAATAGCCGGGGTGGATGTGAGATGAGCTTTTGTTTTTCTTTCATTCATTGTAAATGTAAATTGATGTAATATTATTATTTGTTTGGCCGCACAACCGGGTCGGGGTTGTAGCCGTCATTGTATAATTCTTTTTACTGTTTTTGCTCCTAGGATAGACCCATGGAGGGGTGCACAAACTGCCAAGTACTTGGCGGGTAGTTTGCCGCACCCGTAGGGGTCTTGGGTGGGGTATTTGGCTATTCACCGCGACCGTGTAATCCGCTTTTCGTTGCAGGCTCGAAAGGATTGCGGATTGCTAGTATATCCAATGTATTCATCTGTGATCTGTAATGTCTATCATTGCTTTCTATTTAGGCGTTGCTTATGTTTTACAGCCGCGCTAGCCCAGCCCCCGCTCTGTCGTTAGTTAAGTAACCTAACGAGTGATGATGGGACCCCGTGGCGAATGCGAATGGCATAAGCGTACGTCATATTTTGGTTGTTTTCTGCAATGGTAGGATTTAATGATGGGACGCATTAAAAGAACTAATGCAAGAATATCACGCATTAAAAGAACTAATGCAAGATAATAAACCAAGTTAAAGTCGTTGGAACACTTTCGAAAAACCACTCGGTTCTTTTCAAAACTAACTTTTAAATGCGGAGCTTGAGCCACTCCTTCTAAAAGCTATCTCGTTCCATCGATTATATCAAGTTCACTACGTTCACGGTTTTACCAAAACCATTCGTAGCCCTCCGTTGTTTCACATGAATAGTCAATAGTATTCAAGCTGTGTTTGTTGGCCAAAGTCAAGGCATAGTGATTGGTAGCTATTGGATATTCATGTGCAGCATAGATAGATGCGTTGATTTGGAACAGTCGTACTGCCTTGTTGGCCAAAGTCAAGGGTATGTATGGGTGGATTCAAATTAACCTGGAGAACGACGGGAAGAACTTGACATATGACTTATGATTTGTTGGCCAAAGTCAAGGTCATAAGAGCATGGGGCAAAAATCCACATCGGGAGTTTCATAAGTACTGAAACTTGCTAGATTTGCATACCATTTGGAGTATGATGATTATGGTAGGATTCCTTCATTTTCGGCACACGATGATATTTGGATCACGATCCTACTGTGAGTATATGCTACTCCTCGGGAAATTTCTCACTAAACGATCAATGCTATAAACCTAGTAGGTGCCCAGAAAGGTGTTAGCGGGGCTACGCCCCCAGGGAAAAGAGGTTCTTAAATTAAGGAACTTCGCGAAAGCGTTGGAAAACCTCCCTCGAAGTACCGACACTGGCCTGGCTGAACGGTTAAGCAAGTATTGTGCGGTAGGATTGATCCCGGCTAATCCTTCCTTTGTGGTTTGAGGAGGGATTCGAGAGACAGTGGGATCCATCCTGTTTAGACAAATTAAAAACCATTCTAAACTTGCAAGAGCATCGTGCTAAAGTGTTTCTTCTCTCCCCCCTGCAGCGACCAAATTCGAAATGACTGGACTTAAGTTACTTCTAGATAAAAACATACTGACAGGGCCAAACTACAAAGATTGGCTCAGGAATGTCAAATTGGCAATCGCTTACGACAAGTTGGGGTATCTTCTTACCACCAAAGCTCCCCCCGTCCCAGGTCCCACCTCCAGCGTCGCGGATAAGGAAATCCGTAAGACTTGGGAGATTGATTGCGCGAAGGCCAGGTGCCTCGTGCTTGCCTCTATGGACAACGAACATCAGAGGAGGCATGAGAATATGGACCTTGAGTCCATATTTCTCCATACAAAAGAACTGTATGGAGAGCAGTCTCGTATCGCAAGATACGAAGTGTCGAAGAAGTTATTTTCGACAAAGTTGGCCATCGGATCATCGGTAGCGGACCACGTGCTTAAGATGATTGGCTACACTGAGGAGCTCGCGGAACTTGGGACCACGTTGGACAGTGAACTCTATACGGATTTAATTCTCCAGTCCCTTGCATCCACTTACGCCCAGTTTATACTGAACTTCAACTTACAAGAAAAGGAAGTTGAACTTTCAGAACTCCTCAACCTGCTGAGGAGCGCAGAGGGCACCCTACAGAAGGGTAGGGAAACACCCGCTTTGTTTGTAGGAGGATCTTCTTCCTCTAGGTCCAAGGAGAAAGCCAAGGGAAAGAGGAAGAAAGCCCCCGCCAAACCAAGAGGCGGTGTTAGTAAAGTGGGTACGAAGGGAAAGGAAAAGGCAACAAAGATTGCGGGGAAGCTTGTTGGAAAGGAAGAATGCTTCTATTGTCATAAGAGTGGACACTGGAAGAAAGATTGCAGGGCTTGGAAAGCCAGGACACAGGAACTGAAGCAGGTTGCGGCTTCAGCTTCAGGTGTGTATGTTATTGAAAACTGTCTTTCTATAAACTCTACTTCCTGGGTATTGGATACCGGATCAGGATCTCATGTCTGTAATTCTTTGCAGGCGTTGAGAAACCGTAGGTTTTTGAAGGAAGGTGACATGACCCTCAGAGTTGCGAACGGAGCTAGCATGGATGCTAAAGCCGTGGGGGACTATCACCTGGGAATGTCAGATGGGCATGTTTTGGTTTTGCGTAATTGCTTTTTTGTACCCAACGCAACTTGTAATATCATTTCTGTATCTTTGGTTTCTAAAGAAGGTTATGAATTTGCGTTTGTAAGTAATGTTGTAAACATTCACCTTAATCAAGTTCTGATTGGGTCAGGTACATTGAGCAATGGTATATACGTATTGAACCAACCACAGATTTTTAATGTCCAGAATACACACAAAAGAAAGTCTCCAGATATCAATCAGACTTTCTTATGGCATTGTAGACTGGGTCACATCAATGAGAGAAGGTTGACTAAGTTACATACAGAAGGATATTTGGATCCGTTCGAATATCAATCGTATGCCACTTGTCAATCCTGTCCCAAAGGAAAGAAGACAAAGACTCCGTTCACTGGACACGGAGTAAGAGCGAGCGAGCTCTTGGGACTCGTACACAGCGACGTGTGCGGTCCAATTTCTACACATGCGCGAAGCGGTTATTCTTACTTCATTACCTTTACGGATGATTTTTCAAGGTACGGTTATGTCTTCTTAATGAAACATAAGTCCGAAGCTTTTGAAAAATTCCAGGAATATAAGAATGAAGTAGAAAAACAAACCGGCAAAAGTATCAAGATTCTAAGATCGGATCGAGGTGGAGAATACTTAAGTGCCGAGTTCCTGAATTATTTAAAAGAGAACGGGATTCTCTCTCAGCTTACTCCTCCATACACTCCGCAACACAACGGTGTATCGGAAAGACGGAACCGAACCCTATTGGATATGGTACGGTCCATGATGAGTAACGCTGAGTTACCGCGATCATTCTGGGGGTATGCACTAGAATCAGCTGCGTACCTTTTGAACCGAGTTCCTACTAAGACTGTGCCTACTACACCATATGAGATGTGGTGTGGGAAGAGGCCCCATCTCAGTCACATCAAGACTTGGGGATGTCCAGCTTTTGTTAAAAAGCAGCATGCGGACAAGCTCGAGGCACGCTCAGTACAGTGTAAGTTCGTGGGATATCCAAAGAACTCCAGGGGATATTTCTTCTATTGTGAAGAGGAACAAAAAGTTCTTGTTTCTCGTCATGCCTACTTCTTGGAAACTGAGTTTTTGGAAAACCAGATAAGTGGGAGCACAGTAGAACTGGAAGAAATTCCAGAACAACGAGCTATTACTGAAAGCTTAGTGGAACTAGAAGGTTCAAAAGAACAGGACATTCCTATGCCGCTCCGCAGAAGTAGTAGGCAGTCTCATCCGTCCGAGAGATACTACGGTTTTCTCATAGACGGGGATAGAGAGGATTGCATCATAGACTATGATGAGCCTACTAGCTTCCAGCAGGCCGTTCAGAGCATTGACTCGGTAAAATGGCTGGATGCAATGCGGACCGAAATGGAGTCCATGTACACCAACAAAGTATGGACGTTGGACATTGCTCCAGACGGGGTAAAACCCGTAGGATGCAAGTGGATCTTCAAAAGGAAGATTGGTGTAGATGGACAGGTTGAGACCTATAAAGCAAGACTTGTAGCAAAGGGTTTCCGTCAAAGACCTGGCTTGGACTATGACGAAACCTTTTCTCCAGTGGCTATGCTGAAATCCATTCGGATCCTTCTTGCCATTGCTGCCTTCCACGATTATGAGATTTGGCAGATGGACGTAAAGACCGCTTTTCTAAATGGAAATTTAGAGGAGTGTATCTATATAGATCAGCCGGAGGGTTTCATTCAGAGTGGGAGCAGCGGAAAGGTGTGCAAGTTGCTTAAGTCCATCTATGGACTAAAGCAGGCATCGCGGAGTTGGAACATCTGTTTTGATGAGACGGTCAAGGAATTTGGCTTTATCAAAAATCCAGATGAACCATGCATATATAGTAGATTTGTAGCGAGAACTGTAGTATTCCTCGTTTTATACGTGGATGACATTCTCTTAATAGGAAATGACATTCCTATGCTACAATCTGTCAAGGGGTTCTTGTCACAAAGGTTCTCCATGAAAGACCTGGGTGATGCCTCATACATCCTGGGGATCCGGATCCATCGTGATAGATCCAAGAGGATATTAGGACTTTCACAGTCCAGGTACATCGACACCGTACTGAAAAGATTCAGTATGGAAGATTCCAAGCGCGGTAATCTACCGGCTTGTCACGGGATCACCCTCTCTAAAGTGATGTCTCCCAAGACTGATTTGGAGAGGGATCGCATGTCTATTATACCCTACGCTTCTGCGGTAGGCTCTATAATGTATGCGATGTTGTGTACCAGACCGGATGTAGCTTATGCACTGAGTGTGGTAAGCAGGTATCAGTCAAACCCTGGGGAGAAACACTGGATAGCGGTAAAGAACATTCTCAAGTACCTGAGAAGGACTAAGGAGATGTTCTTAGTGTAAGGCGGAAAAGACCTCCAGATCGAGGCCTTTGCTGACTCCAGCTTCCAGAGTGACAAGGATGAATCCAAATCCATGTCGGGTTTCGTCTTTACCCTCAATGGAGGGGCGGTGTGTTGGAAGAGCTCCAAACAGGAAACCGTTGCGGACTCGACTATGGAAGCGGAATATATCGCTGCATCTGATGCCGCAAAAGAAGCTGTCTGGATGAGGAAGTTCTTGAAAGAACTTCAGGTGGTTCCGTCCATTGTTGACCCAATACCTCTGTATTGCGACAACAACGGGGCTATAGCTTTAGCAAAGGAACCCAGGTCCCATCAGAGATCCAGGCACATCTTGAGGCGGTATCACCTGATCAGGGAGATCGTGGATCGCAAGGAGATCGAGGTTCGGAGGGTTGCTTTAGAAGAAAACACTGCAGATCCATTCACCAAGGCCCTACCCCAGACTCAGTTCGAGCGGCTGATCGAGATGATAGGTCTTCGATACGCCAGTACATGGCCTTAGTGCAAGTGGGAGATTGTTAGTGTATATGCCCTAGAGGCCATTACTGTATCATACTAGTTTGTATATTACTTGATGGAAGCTTGGGATATTCACCTTGTATAAACAATCTTGCTCAATATAGTAGTATGCTACTTGGTTTGTCTCTACTTCAATGTGTACTTGTGTTTATTTTAGTATATCACTTATACGCATTAGTGGAGCCCTTAGGATCTTTGCTTGATTACCAGCGTTGTGATGGCAGTCACACTAGTGGGGGCTGGGTAATCTATAAGCACATCCTTATACAGGTCCCTGGTCGCAGGACTATAGAGACAGGGCATCGATACTCCGGAGTAGACTAGCGTATGCGCTTCTCATCCCAGTGTGGGAGATGGTCTGTCCCACAGCCATCAGTACGTCGTACTGGAGATAGTATACGGGTGCTCGTTGGGTTACGAGTACACTGGACAGGACTCGTCGGGAACTGACAGGTTGGTATTATACCTATCGTCAGTTATCAGTTCCCAGGTGACATGAGTACAGCTTAGTCCGCTGACTTGACACTGGCACTTCACCTCGAGTGTGTTCCCACTGCACTTTGATCACTACCCTACCATGGCTCAAAGGAGTCGTGCAAACAGGTGATGGTTGGGTGCAGTCCCGAAGCACTTGGAGGCAGTGACGGTTAGATAGGATTCGTCTCTTCCGGTATTGGGGGTTGACATCGCGCTGTGTCAAGGAGAGCCATTACACGAGTAGTCCCTGGCCAGGGCAAGCGAGATATACTGGTAGGCTTCCAGTGTTATCTCAGGGTGTTTTGGGCTTCACTCCGACACGACTTGTACCGCTATTAGGGGACTGACGTTTTACCGCCCCCTAGGCCCGACATGCGATGTATTAGACGAACAGACCGGACTGTACGGAGACTGTCACATTCAGACTCAGTAGGAGTTCAGATGGGGTTTCACCTCGTCAGCCTTCTTGTCGGCATTTACCTGGGGATCGTTACGCACAGCTAGTGCCGCTTGCGGTCTGTGGTTAAACCCACTGCCAGCGTAGTGTCGAGTCTTTAGAGTCCCACACAGAGGGTATTCGCCTCTGGGCAAAACAGAGTAGAGGTCGCATGGTTTTGCGACAGGGTTCGTTCTCATCCGCGCACTTGTGCATGTTTGGAGTCCGGACGGATATTACTGGCTGGCTCTGGTTTGAGTCAGATGCTGGTATAAGTTTTGGGGTTGCTTTCATATCTCAGTATTCATGTTCCTCGGAACAAGAATGCAGGTGTGTATGCACAGTTATTTGAGGAGGAGGAAGAGGACTTTCATTAGGGTTTCGGAACGGGTGCGTATGCACAGTTGACAGTCGTCTTTTTCCAAACCCTAATGGATTTATGTTATATCAATTAATAATATTAATAAAATGAAATTGTGTCATGGTGGGTTTTTATGTTGACTTGTTGACCATGGTTGACTTGTTGACCATGGTTGAAGTTTTGACCATCATCATTACAAAAGAAAGATGCTCTTTGATTCTAGCAAATTCATTTAATGTTTGAAATGATAATGGTCATTCCTAAACCTTCCATCAACCTTTTTCATTTTCATTATTATTATTATTTGATATTTCTTTTGCTTTATGTTATGGTTGCAAAAAGAAAAGAGCTCACATTTTCATTTGGCTTCTCTCTCCTCACTTCATCTTCTTCTTCCTCTAGCAAAAGGAGAACCCTTCTCATATGTTGAGAATCCCTCTCCTTAAAAGAAAAGCACCCCTTTGACACTCTCTACCCACTCTAGGATCAAGGGTTTAGCAAGCCGGAGATTCTAGTTCACTCAAAGTTCGAGAAAGAGCCCGAAGGTTGAACCCTCAGGTGGATCCATCTTCGACGGAAGAAGGCTACGAGGCAAGAACCATCAACCTCTACAAGGTTTCAAGAAGAAGGAGTTCAAGTTAGGTATAACTCTTCATCCGAGTAGCTAACGCTCCTTTGTATGCTTGCTAGTTTAGTTTAGACACGATCCCGACCTTGTTTAGTCCATGTTGCCCCTTGCGATAAAAATTTGTTTTTATACCGTTTCCGCCTCCCCGTAAGCACCGGGGGTCGCAACGTGGACTTACAGTAATGGCCTCTAGGGCATATACACTAACAATCTCCCACTTGCACTAAAGCCATGTAATGGCGTATCGAAGACCTATCATCTCGATCAGCCGCTCGAACTGAGTCTGGGGCAAGGCCTTGGTGAATGGATCTGCAGTGGTTTCTTCTGAAGCAACCCTTCGAACCTCGATCTCCTTGCGATCCACGATCTCTCTGATCAGGTGATACCGCCTCAAGATGTGTCTGGATCTCTGATGGGACCTGGGTTCCTTCGCTAAAGCTATAGCCCCGTTGTTGTCGCAATACAGAGGTATTGGATCAACAATGGACGGAACCACCTGAAGTTCTTTCAAGAACTTTCTCATCCCGACAGCTTCTTTTGCGGCATCAGATGCAGCGATGTATTCCGCTTCCATCGTCGAGTCTGCAACGGTTTCCTGTTTGGAACTCTTCCAACACACCGCCCCTCCATTGAGGGTAAAGACAAAACCCGACATGGACTTGGAATCATCCTTGTCACTCTGGAAGCTGGAGTCAGCAAAGGCCTCGATCTGGAGGTCTTTTCCACCATACACCAAGAACATCTCCTTAGTCCTTCTCAGGTACTTGAGAATGTTGTTTACTGCTATCCAGTGTTTCTCCCCAGGGTTTGACTGATACCGGCTTACCACACTCAGTGCATAAGCTACATCCGGTCTGGTACACAACATCGCATACATTATAGAGCCTACCGCAGAAGCGTAGGGTATAATAGACATGCGATCCCTCTCTAAATCAGTCTTGGGAGACATCACTTTAGAGAGGGTGATCCCGTGACAAGCCGGTAGGTTACCGCGCTTGGAATCTTCCATACTGAATCTTTTCAGTATGGTGTCGATGTACCTGGACTGTGAAAGTCCTAATATCCTCTTGGATCTATCACGATGGATCCGGATCCCCAGGATGTATGAGGCATCACCGAGGTCTTTCATGGAGAACCTGTGTGACAAGAACCCCTTGACAGATTATAGCATAGGAATGTCATTTCCTATTAAGAGAATGTCATCCACGTACAAAACGAGGAATACTACAGTTCTCGCTACAAATCTACAATAGATGCATGGTTCATCTTGATTTTTGATAAAGCCAAATTCCTTGACCGTCTCATCAAAACAGATGTTCCAACTCCGCGATGCCTGCTTTAGTCCATAGATGGACATAAGCAACTTGCACACCTTTCCGCTGCTCCCACTCTGAATGAAACCCTCTGGTTGGTCCATATAGACACACTCCACTAAATTTCCATTTAGAAAAGAGGTCTTTACGTCCATTTGCCAGATCTCATAATCGTGGAAGGCAGCAATGGCAAGAAGGATCCGAATGGATTTCAGCATAGCCACTGGAGAAAAGGTTTCGTCATAGTCCAAACCAGGTCTTTGACGAAAACCCTTTGCCACAAGTTTAGCTTTATAGGTCTCAACCTGTCCATCTACACCAATCATCCTTTTGAAGATCCACTTGCATCCTACGGGTTTTACCCCGTCCGGAGCAATGTCCAACGTCCATACTTTGTTGGTGTACATGGACTCCATTTCTGTCCGCATTGCATCCAGCCATTTTACTGAGTCAACGCTCTGAACGGCCTGCTGGAAGCTAGTAGGCTCATCATAATCTATGATGCAATCCTCTCTATCCTCGTCTATGAGAAAACCGTAGTATCTCTCGGGCGGATGAGACTGCCTACTACTCCTGCGGAGCGGCGTAGGAATGTCCTGTTCTTTTGAACCCTCTGGTTCCACTAAACTTTCAGTAATAGTCTGTGGTTCTGGAATTTCTTCCAGTTCTACTGCGCTCCCACTAATTTCCTTTTCTAAGAACTGGTGTTCTAGAAAGTGGGCATGACGAGAAATAATAACTTTTTGTTCCTCTTCACAGTATAAGAAATATCCCTTGGAGTTCTTTGGATATCCCACAAACTTGCACTGTACTGAGCGTGCCTCGAGCTTGTCCGCATGCTGCTTTTTGACAAAAGCTGGACTTCCCCATGTCTTAATGTGATTAAGATGGGGCCTCTTCCCACACCACATCTCATATGGTGTGGTAGGCACAGTCTTAGTGGGAACTCGGTTCAAAAGGTACGCAGCTGATTCTAGCACATACCCCCAGAATGATCGCGGTAACTCAGCGTTACTCATCATGGACCGTACCATATCCAATAGGGTGCGGTTCCGTCTCTCCGATACACCGTTATGTTGCGGAGTGTATGGAGGAGTAAGCTGAGAGAGAATTCCGTTCTCTTTTAAATAGTCCCGGAACTCGGCACTCAAGTATTCACCACCTCGATCCGATCTTAGAATCTTGATACTTTTGCCGGTCTGTTTTTCTACTTCATTCTTATATTCCTGAAACTTTCCAAAGGCTTCGGACTTATGTTTCATTAAGAAGACATAACCGTACCTTGAAAAGTCATCTGTAAAAGTAATGAAGTAAGAATAACCGCTTCGCGCATGTGTAGACATTGGACCGCACACGTCGCTGTGTACGAGTCCCAAGAGCTCGCTCGCTCTTACTCCGTGTCCAGTGAACGGAGTCTTTGTCATCTTTCCTTTAAGACAGGATTGACAAGTGGCATACGATTGATATTCGAACGCATTCAAATATCCTTCTGTATGTAACTTCGTCAACCTTCTCTCATTGATGTGACCCAGTCTACAATGCCACAAGAAAGTCTGATTTACTTCCGGAGACTTTCTTTTGAGTGTATTCTGGACATTGAAAATCTGTGGTTGGTTTAATATGTATATACCATTGCTTAATGTACCTGACCCAATCAAAACTTAATTAAGGTGAATGTTTACAACATTACTTACAAACGCAAATTCATAACCTTCTTTAGAAACTAAAGATACAGAAATGATATTACAGGTTGCGTTGGGTACAAAAAAGCAATTACGCAAAACCAAAACATGTCCATCTGACATTCCTAGGTGATAGTCCCCCACGGCTTTAGCATCCATGCTAGCTCCGTTCGCAACTCTGAGGGTCATGTCACCTGCTTTCAAAAAACTACGGTTTCTCAACGCCTGCAAAGAATTACAGATATGAGATCCTGATCCGGTATCCAATACCCAGGAAGTAGAGTTTATTGAAAGACAGTTTTCAATAACATACACACCTGAAGCTGAAGCTGCAACCTGCTTCAATTCCTGTGTTCTGGCCTTCCAGGCCCTGCAATCATTCTTCCAGTGTCCTTTCTTATGACAATAGAAACATTCTTCCTTATCTACAAGCTTCCCCGCTTTCTTTGTTGCTTTATCTTTTCCCTTCGTATCCACTTTACTAACACCGCCTCTTGGTTTGGCGGGGGCTTTCTTCTTCTTTCCCTTGGCTTTCGCCTTGGACCTAGAAGAAGATGATCCTCCTACAAACAAAGTGGATGTTTCTGTTAGGTCCACGTTACCTCTCCCGGTACTTTCGGGGTTGCGGAAACGGTAAATCAAAATTTTTCTAAACTTTATAACATGGACCGTAAAAGCCGGATCTTTGCTAAACTAAACTAGCATACTTGCAAAGAAGAGTTAACTACTATGCAAAATGGTTATACCTCAACTTGAACTCCTTCTCTTCTTGTTGTTGTTCTTCTTTCTTGTTCTTTGTAGTAGCTTGAATGGCTTCCCCTCCTCGCCTCCTCTTTGCCGAAGATAGATCCACCTGAGGGCTTCATCCTTTGGGCTCTTCCTCGATCTTTGAGTGAACTAGGGTTTCCGGCTTGCTAAACCTTGAACCCTAGAGAGAGTAGAGAGTATCTATGGAGTGCTTTCTTTTCAAGGTGATGGATTCTCAACACATGATAAGGAATCACCTTGAGCTTGAGGAAGAAGAAGATGAAATGAGGAGAGAGAGAGGTTATGATAGAATGAGCTATGTTTTTCTTTCTTGCAACCATAATGCCAAAAGAAAAACAATTATCTAAATAATAATAATTCAAAATGAGAATAGTTGATGGCAATTTGGAATGACCACAACCATGCTTCATGTAAGCATGAATCAAGGAGGACTTTTTAAAGCATGATGGTGGTCAACATTCAACCATGGTCAACAAGTCAACCATGGTCAACAAGTCAACAAAATCAACCATAACATAATTCTCATTTAATTACTATTATTAATAGATAATTCATAAATCCATTAGGGTTTGGAAAATGATAACTGTCAACTGTGCATACGCACCCGTTCCGAAACCCTAATGAAATACCTCATCCTCCGCCTCAAGCAACTGTGCATACACACCTGCATTCTCGTTCCGAGGAACAAGAATACCAAGATATAAAAGCAACCCCAAATATATATACCAGTATCTGGCTCAAACCAGAGCCTGCCAGTATAATCAGTCCGGACTCCAAACGTGCACAAGTGCGCGGATGAGAACGAACCCTGTCGCAAAACCATGCGACCTCTACTCTGTTTTGCCCAGAGGCGAATGCCCTCTGTGTGGGACTCTAAAGACTCGACACTACGCTGGCAGTGGGTTTAACCACAGACAGCAAGCGGCACTAGCTGTGCGTAACGGTCCCCAGGTAGATGCCGACAAGAAGGCTGACGAGGTGAAACCCCATCTGAACTCCTACTGAGTCTGAATGTGACATTCTCCGCACAGTCCGGTCTGTTCGTCTGATACATCGCATGGCGGGCTTAGGGGGCGGTAAAACGTCAGTCCCCCAATAGCGGTACAAGTCGTGTCGGAGTGAAGCCCAAAACACCCTGAGATAACACTGGAAACCTACCAGTATATCTCGCTTGCCCTGGCCAGGGACTACTCGTGTAATGGCTCTCCTAGACACAGCGCGATGTCAACCCCCAATACCGGGAGAGACGAATCCTGTCTAACCGTCACTGCCTCCAAGTGCTTCGGGACTGCTCCCAACTACTATCTGTTTGCACGACTCAGTAGAGCCGTGGTAGGGTAGTAATCAAAGAACAGTGGGAACACACTCGAGGCGAAGTGACAGTGTCAAGTCAGCGGACTAAGCTGTACTCATGTCACCTGGGAACTGATAACTGACGATAGGTATAATACCAACCATCAGTTCCCGACGAGTCCTGTCCAGTATACTCGTAACCCAACGAGCACCCGCATACTATCTCAAGTACGACGTACTGACGGCTGTGGGACAGACCGTCTCCCGTGCTGGGATGAGAAGCGCATACGCTAGTCTACTCCGGAGCATCGATGCCCTATCTCGATACTCCCACGACCAGGGACGTGTATAAGGATGTGCTTGTAGATTACCCAGCCCCCACGAGTGTGATCGCCATCACAACGCCGGTAATCAAGCAAAGATCCTAAGGGCTCTACTAATGCGTATAGGTGATATAATAAATAAACACACATGTACACATTAAAGCAGAGACAAACCAAGTAGTATACTACTATATTGAGCAAGATTGTCTGTACAACTGTGAATATCCCAAGCTTCCATCAAGTAATATACATACTAGTATGATACAGTAATGGCCTCTAGGGCATATACACTAATAATCTCCCACTTGCACTAAGGCCATGTACTGGCGTATCGAAGACCTATCATCTCGATCAGCCGCTCGAACTGAGTCTGGGGTAAAGCCTTTGTGAATGGGTCCGCAGTGTTGTCCTTTGTATCCACTCTCCGCACCTCGATCTCCTGTCGATCAATGATCTCCCTGATCAGGTGATACCGCCTTAAGATGTGCCTGGATTTCTGATGGGACCTTGGTTCCTTCGCTAAAGCTATAGCCCCATTGTTATCGCAATACAAAGGTATTGGGTCAACAATGGACGGAACCACCTGAAGTTCACTAATGAACTTCTTAATCCAGACCGCCTCTTTTGCGGCATCGCTTGCAGCAATGTATTCAGCCTCCATCGTCGAGTCTGCGACGGTATCCTGCTTGGAACTCCTCCAACATACCGCCCCTCCGTTGAGGGTAAACACAAAACCCGAGACAGACTTGCTGTCATCTTTGTCACTCTGGAAGCTTGAATCGGTAAAGGACTCGACCCTGAGGTCTCCATTACCGTAAACCAGGAACATCTCCTTAGTCCTTCTCAGGTACTTGAGAATGTTCTTCACTGCTATCCAGTGGTCCTCCCCTGGGTCTGACTGATACCGGCTTACCGTGCTCAACGCGTAAGCTACATCTGGTCTTGTACATAGCATCGCATACATTATAGATCCTACCGCCGAAGCGTAGGGTATAGTGCTCATGCGAATCCTCTCCTCGTCAGTCTTAGGAGACATCTTCTTGGAGAGGGTAATTCCGTGCAATGCGGGTATGTTACCGCGCTTGGAACCCTCCATACTAAATCTCTTTAGTACGGTCTCAATGTACCTGGACTGCGAAAGTCCCAATAGTTTCTTGGATCTATCTCTATAGATCTTGATCCCCAGAATGTACGAGGCATCACCCAGGTCCTTCATGGAGAACCTTTGTGACAAAAACAGCTTGACCGATTGTAGCATAGGAACATCATTTCCTATCAAAAGAATGTCGTCCACGTACAAGACTAGGAACACGACAGTTCGTCCTACAATCTTCTTATACACACAGGGTTCATCTTCGTTCTTGATGAAATCAAATTCCTTGATTGCCTCATCAAAACAGATGTTCCAGCTCCGCGATGCCTGCTTTAATCCATAAATGGATTTAAGCAACTTGCACACCTTTCCGCTGCTCCCACTGTCTATGAAACCTTCTGGTTGATCCATGTAAACGCACTCTTCCAAACAACCGTTTAGGAAAGCCGTCTTAACATCCATCTGCCAGATTTCATAGTCATGGAAGGCAGCAATGGCAAGTAAGATCCGAATGGATTTGAGCATAGCCACCGGAGAAAAAGTCTCATCATAGTCCAAACCAGGTCTTTGACGAAAACCTTTTGCAACGAGTCTAGCTTTATAGGTTTCCACCTGCCCATCTACACCAAGTTTCCTTTTGTAGATCCATTTGCATCCAACGGGTTTTACCCCAGGTGGAGCAATATCCATGGTCCACACTTTATTGGCGTACATGGACTCCATTTCAGATTGCATTGCTTCCTGCCACTTATCAGAGTCCCTACTGATAATGGCCTGCCTGAAACTGGTAGGGTCATCTTCTTCCAAGATGCAATCCTCTCGATCCCCGTCTATGAGAAAACCATAGTATCTCTCGGGCGGATGAGAAATCCTACCAGATCTGCGGAGTGGCTGAGGTTCGTTTGGGGTTATTGAATCTAGCGGTTCCTCCAAATTTTCTGTTAAAGCTTGTGTTTCTGGAATTTCATCCAGTTCTACCGTGCTGCCACTAATGTTTTTAACAAGAAATTCTTTTTCTAAAAATGTGGCATTTCTTGAAACAATTATCTTCTGTTCCTCTGCATGGTAGAATAGATACCCACTTGAATCTTTTGGGTATCCCACAAACTTACACAAAACCGCCCGTGCCTCAAGTTTGTCTGGGTTCTGCTTTTTGACATAAGCTGGGCAACCCCAAATCTTAATACGTTTAAGATACAAACTTTTACCACTCCATATTTCATACGGAGTCTTGGGCACGGATTTGGATGGAACTTGATTCAATAGATGTGCTGCAGTTTGAAGTGCATATCCCCAGAATGAAAAAGGTAACTCAGCACTACTCATCATGGAGCGAACCATATCCAGTAGGGTACGATTCCTCCGCTCCGATACACCGTTGTGCTGTGGTGTGTAAGGAGGAGTAAGCTGAGAGAGAATACCATTCTCTTTTAAGTAATCTAGGAATTCCGTGCTTAAGTACTCCCCTCCCCTGTCAGACCGGAGGATCTTGATACTTTTGCCTGTCTGGTTCTCTACTTCCTTTCTGAATTCCTTGAATTTCTCAAAAGCTTCAGATTTGTGTTTCATCAGATACACATATCCGAACCTAGAGAGATCGTCAGTGAATGTGATGAAGTACGAGAACCCACCCCTTGCATGTATAGACATCGGACCACATACATCACTATGTACGAGTCCCAAGAGCTCTGCTGCTCTTTCTCCATGTCCGGTGAACGGAGATTTGGTCATCTTCCCTTTGAGACAAGACTGACAAGTTTCATAAGATGAAAACTCGAACGCATCCAAGAGTCCATCTCTATGCAACTTACTCAGTCTTTTCTCTCCGACATGACCAAGTCTACAATGCCACAAGTAGGATTCATTCGTATCTGAATTCTTCCTCTTGCGTGTGTTTTGTATATTGAGAACTGTATTCTGATTTAGAACGTAGATACCATTAAACAGTGTACCCTCTGCAACCAGTACCTCATCAAGGTAAATGTTCATGATATTCTTTTCAAGAACAAACTTATATCTATCTTTATCGAGTAAAGAAACTGATATGATGTTGCAAACCATAGAGGGTACATAGTAGCAATCGTTCAAAATCATAGTCTTGCCATTTGGCAATACTAGGTGATATTCATCGACGGCTGCCGCATAAACTTGTGCTCCGTTCGCTACTATGAGCGACATATCACCCGGTGCAACTTTCCTACTTTTTCTCAGTCCTTGCAATAAATTACAAATATGAGATCCTGATCCGGTATCAAGTACCCAGGAGGTAGGGCTGACCGTAAAACAGTTCTCAATTACAAGAACACCTGAAGTAGATGCAAAACCATGCTTCTTCTTCAACTGGGTATCCTGGAAATCCATACTTTCCTCTTTCCCATTCTCATACTCATGACGGTTGTCACAAGTTAGAGCTGAACCAACTTTCCCCAGTCCCGAATAAGAATTCGGTTCGGTCAAGCGATACATTTTATTATCTTGATTAGGGCGTGAAAAGGTTGCTGCCTGGAGAGAGAGAAAAGAAACACTCAGCGTATGCTCGTGCAAGATTAGATTGGTTTATTAATTTATCTAACCAGGGTGTCTCCCACTGTTTCCTCAAATCCTTCTTAAAACCTTTTAAAAGAAGAACTAGCCGGGTTTTAATTCACGTCACAATACTTGCTTAACCTTTCAGCCAGGCTAGTGTCGGTACTTCGAGGGAGGTTTTCCAACGCTTTCGCGAAGTTCCTTAATTAAAGAACCTCTTTTCCCTGGGGGCGTAACCCCGCTAACACCTTTCTAGACACCTACTAGGTTTATAGCATTGATCGTTAAGTGAAATAATCTCCCGAGAGTAAACCAACTCATCAGTGGGATCGGGATCCAACTGTCATTGTGTGATAACCTAGATGGAATCCACTCTAGTCACCACACTCCAGAAGGTATGCTAAATCTGCAAGTTTCAGTTCTTTTGAAACTCCCGATGTGGTTTTTGCCCCTAGGACTCAAGTGATCTTGACACAGTCAACAAATCAAAAAGTCCTAGTCAAGTTCATCCCGTCGTTGTCTTGATTGCATTAAACCCACCTGCATAACCCTTGACACAGTCAACAAGGTTACACAAATGTCCTAACCAATCACATTGTATCCAGCAAATAAGCAACACTTAGCTACCGTTCACTGCGCCTTGACACAGTCAACAAACGCAGCACGAATACTAAATATAACTTATAAGAAACGACGGAGGGCTACGGCTGGGTTTTTGGCGAAAAACCCGTTAACGTAATGAACTTGATGTCGTTGAAGGAACGTGATACACCTTTTGAAAATATAGTGGCGAAAAACTTTTTTCTAAAGAGGTCACTCCCTGTGAAGGGATCTCGGCTCTTTCCTCGTCGAATGAGGTGCAGGATATTACAAAATGAATACCTCGATGCAAAGCAAGAATAATCGACTATAGTGAAGTTATTACCCTGACGCAAACTTTTGTCCAAGGGGTCACTCCCGGTGAAGGGATCTCGGCCCTTGCCTCGTCGACTGAGGTGCTGGGTATTCATAACCGAATACCGCGATGCAAAACAAAAATGAACGTCCTTGCAATAACAGCTTTTTGAAAAACTTGTTCCAACAACGTTTTTTAGGTTTATTTTTCTTGCATTAGTTCTTTTAATGCGTGATATTCTTGCATTAGTTCTTTTAATGCGTCCCATCATTTAATCCTACCATTGCAGAAAACAACCAAAATATGACGTACGCTTATGCCATTCGCATTCGCCACGGGGTCCCGTCATCACTCGTTAGGTTACTTAACTAACGACAGAGCGGGGGCTGGGCTAGCGCGGCTGTAAAACATAAGCAACGCCTAAATAGTAAAGCAATGATAGACATTACAGATCACAGATGAATACATTGGATATACTAGCAATCCGCAATCCTTTCGAGCCTGGAACGAAAAGCGGATAACACGGTCGCGGTGAATAGCCAAATACCCCACCCAAGACCCCTACGGGTGCGGCAAACTACCCGCCAAGTACTTGGCAGTTTGTGCACCCCTCCATGGGTCTATCCTAGGAGCAAAAACAGTAAAAAGAATTATACAATGACGGCTACAACCCCGACCCGGTTGTGCGGCCAAACAAATAATATTATTACATCAATTTACATTTACAATGAATGAAAGAAAAACAAAAGCTCATCTCACATCCAACCCGGCTATTCACCCGCGACAGTCCAACAGATTCATATACACATTCCAATATCAAACACAGATCATGTATAACCCCGACTAATCGACTTATAGCGATTAGCCGACGTTCAATACTTGCAAGCAACACAGATATAACCATCATAGCCAAAGTGCAGTGAAGTTCGAAAAAATACGGAATTATAGGACCCCAAAAGTGAATTTCAGTTCTGGAAAATCTGGGCACATATAATATATCTTAAAAATCCCAAAATACCACCAGAAGAACACTGCACGAAAAACGATGCAGAAAGGAAACCAACATGCGGCGCTTCCGCGGCACTTACCTACCTCGTGCCGCGGAAGCGCGGCGATTCAAATGAATTAGGTCATCGTTTTTCTTCTGTGTTCAAAAAAAACCCTGAGACGATTTTAGAAGTATAAAGTTTTTCATTTAAAGCAGAAAAAAAATTCAACAGAAACTTAGGGTTTTGTTTTTCCGGTTTTGCGATTTTTCGGTTTCGAACTTCCATACACTTCGCTACCAAGCTAGTTTAAGTTTAGTTAGGCTCTGATACCACTGTTAGGTCCACGTTACCTCTCCCGGTACTTTCGGGGTTGCGGAAACGGTAAATCAAAATTTTTCTAAACTTTGTAACATGGACCGTAAAAGCCGGATCTTTGCTAAACTAAACTAGCATACTTGCAAAGAAGAGTTAACTACTATGCAAAATGGTTATACCTCAACTTGAACTCCTTCTCTTCTTGTTGTTGTTCTTCTTTCTTGTTCTTTGTAGTAGCTTGAATGGCTTCCCCTCCTCGCCTCCTCTTTGCCGAAGATAGATCCACCTGAGGGCTTCATCCTTTGGGCTCTTCCTCGATCTTTGAGTGAACTAGGGTTTCCGGCTTGCTAAACCTTGAACCCTAGAGAGAGTAGAGAGTATCTATGGAGTGCTTTCTTTTCAAGGTGATGGATTCTCAACACATGAGAAGGAATCACCTTGAGCTTGAGGAAGAAGAAGATGAAATGAGGAGAGAGAGAGGTTATGATAGAATGAGCTATGTTTTTCTTTCTTGCAACCATAATGCCAAAAGAAAAACAATTATCTAAATAATAATAATTCAAAATGAGAATAGTTGATGGCAATTTGGAATGACCACAACCATGCTTCATGTAAGCATGAATCAAGGAGGACTTTTTAAAGCATGATGGTGGTCAACATTCAACCATGGTCAACAAGTCAACCATGGTCAACAAGTCAACAAAATCAACCATAACATAATTCTCATTTAATTACTATTATTAATAGATAATTCATAAATCCATTAGGGTTTGGAAAATGATAACTGTCAACTGTGCATACGCACCCGTTCCGAAACCCTAATGAAATACCTCATCCTCCGCCTCAAGCAACTGTGCATACACACCTGCATTCTCGTTCCGAGGAACAAGAATACCAAGATATAAAAGCAACCCCAAATATATATACCAGTATCTGGCTCAAACCAGAGCCTGCCAGTATAATCCGTCCGGACTCCAAACGTGCACAAGTGCGCGGATGAGAACGAACCCTGTCGCAAAACCATGCGACCTCTACTCTGTTTTGCCCAGAGGCGAATGCCCTCTGTGTGGGACTCTAAAGACTCGACACTACGCTGGCAGTGGGTTTAACCACAGACCGCAAGCGGCACTAGCTGTGCGTAACGGTCCCCAGGTAGATGCCGACAAGAAGGCTGACGAGGTGAAACCCCATCTGAACTCCTACTGAGTCTGAATGTGACATTCTCCGCACAGTCCGGTCTGTTCGTCTGATACATCGCATGGCGGGCCTAGGGGGCGGTAAAACGTCAGTCCCCCAATAGCGGTACAAGTCGTGTCGGAGTGAAGCCCAAAACACCCTGAGATAACACTGGAAACCTACCAGTATATCTCGCTTGCCCTGGCCAGGGACTACTCGTGTAATGGCTCTCCTAGACACAGCGCGATGTCAACCCCCAATACCGGGAGAGACGAATCCTGTCTAACCGTCACTGCCTCCAAGTGCTTCGGGACTGCTCCCAACTACTATCTGTTTGCACGACTCAGTAGAGCCGTGGTAGGGTAGTAATCAAAGAACAGTGGGAACACACTCGAGGCGAAGTGACAGTGTCAAGTCAGCGGACTAAGCTGTACTCATGTCACCTGGGAACTGATAACTGACGATAGGTATAATACCAACCATCAGTTCCCGACGAGTCCTGTCCAGTGTACTCGTAACCCAACGAGCACCCGCATACTATCTCAAGTACGACGTACTGACGGCTGTGGGACAGACCGTCTCCCGTGCTGGGATGAGAAGCGCATACGCTAGTCTACTCCGGAGCATCGATGCCCTATCTCGATACTCCCACGACCAGGGACGTGTATAAGGATGTGCTTGTAGATTACCCAGCCCCCACGAGTGTGATCGCCATCACAACGCCGGTAATCAAGCAAAGATCCTAAGGGCTCTACTAATGCGTATAGGTGATATAATAAATAAACACACATGTACACATTAAAGCAGAGACAAACCAAGTAGTATACTACTATATTGAGCAAGATTGTCTGTACAACTGTGAATATCCCAAGCTTCCATCAAGTAATATACATACTAGTATGATACAGTAATGGCCTCTAGGGCATATACATTAATAGTTTCCCTACCTTTCTGTAGGGTGTCCTCTGCGCTCCTTAGCATGTTGAGGAGCTCTGAAAGTTCAACTTCTTTTTCTTTTAAGTTGAAGTTCAGTATGAACTGGGCGTAAGTGGAAGGAAGGGACTGGAGAACTAAGTCCGGATAGAGCTCACTCTCCAATGTGGTCCCTAGGTCCGCGAGCTCCTTAATGTAGCCGATCATCTTAAGCGCGTGTTCTGCTACTGATGATCCGACGGCCATTCTTGCCGAAAATAACTTTTTCGACGCTTCGTATCTTGCGATACGAGATTGCTCTCCATACAGTTCTTTTGTATGAAGAAATATGGATTCCAAGTCCATATTCTCGTGCCTCCTCTGATGTTCATTGTCCATAGAGGCAAGTACGAGGCACTTGGCCTTCGCGCTATCAATCTCCCAAGTCTTACGGATTTCCTTATCCGCGACGCTGGAAGTGGGACCAGGGACAGGGGGAGCTTTGGTGGTAAGAAGATACCCCAGCTTGTCGTAAGTGATTGCCATCTTGACATTCCTGAGCCAATCTTTGTAGTTTGGCCCTGTCAGTATGTTTTTATCTAGATGTACCTTAAGTCCAGTCATGTCGATTGGTCGCTGCAATTAGGAGAGAGAAGAAACACTCAGCTTGATGCTCTTGCAAGTTTAGAATGGTTTTTAGTTTGTCTAAACAGGATGGCTCCCACTGTTTCTCGAATCCCTCCTCAAACCAAAAAGGAAGAATTAGTAAGGATCAATCTCACCGTACAATACTTGCTTAACCGTTCAGCCAGGCCAGTGTCGGTACTTCGAGGGAGGTTTTCCAACGCTTTCGCGAAGTTCCTTAATTAAATAACCTCTTTTCCCTGAGGGCATAGCCCCGCTAACACTTTTCTAGACACCTACTTGGTTTATAGCATTGATCGTTAAGTGAGAAATTTCCCGAGGAGTAGCATATACTCACAGTAGGATCGGGATCCAAATATCATCGCGTGACGAAACTGAAGGAATCCTACCAGAATCATCACACTCCAAATGGTATGCAACACTAGCAAGTTTCAGTTCTTTTGAAACCCCCGATGTGGATTTTTGCCCCATGCTCTTATGACCTTGACTTTGGCCAAAATATCATAAGTCACATGTCAAGTTCTACCTGTCATTCTCGAGGTTAATTTGGATCCATCCGTACCTACCCTTGTTTTTGGCCAAAATGGCAGTACGACTGTCCCAAACCAACGCATCTATCTATGCTACACATGAATACCCAATAGCTACCAATCACTATGCCTTGACTTTGGCCAACATTCACAGATTGAATACTATTGACTATTCATGTGAAACGACGGAGGGCTACGAATGGTTTTGGCAAAACCGTGAACGTAGTGAACTTGATATAATCGATGGAACGAGATAGCTTTTAAAAGGAGTGGTTCAAGCTCCGTATTTAAAAGTTAGTTTTGAAAAGAACCGAGTGGTTTTTCGAAAGTGTTCCAATGATTTTAACTTGGTTTATTTTCTTGCATTAGTTCTTTTAATGCGTGATATTCTTGCATTAGTTCTTTTAATGAGTCTCATCATTTAATCCTACCATTGCAGAAAACAACCAAAATATGACGTACGCTTATACCATTCGCATTCGCCACGGGGTCTCGTCATTACCCGTTAGGTTACTTAACTAACGACAGAGCGGGGGCTGGGCTAGCGCGGCTGTAAAACATAAGCAACGCCTAAATAATATCATATATAGATATATAGCAATGATAGCCATTTCAGATCACAGATGAACACATTGGATATACTAGGAAGCTGCAATTCGTACGAGCCTGTAACGAAAAGCAGATTACACGGTCGCGGTGAATAGCCAATACCCCACCCAAGACCCCTACGGGTGCGGCAAACTACCCGCCAAGTACCCAAAGCGAAGCAACCTCCCTCTTCCCCGTGAGTAGGCCACTCGGCACTTCGGCATATCCGGTAGTTTGTGCACCCCCTCCATGGGTCTATCCTAGGAGCAAAAACAGTAAAAAGAAATTATACAATGACGGTTACAACCCCGACCCGGTTGTGCGGCCATACAAATAATTATTACATCAATTTACAAATTTACATGAATTGAAAGAAAAGAAAACTCTCTTCTCACAACCCCCGGCTATTCACCCGCGACAATCCAACATATTCATATACACATTCCAGCAACATTACAGATCACAGATTTGTATAACCCCCACTAATTGACATATAGCGATTAGTAGACGTTCAATACAAATATCACATTACAGAAAAACCCGTCAGCTCAAGTCTTTCAGAAGTTTGATCAAAAAGACGGATTTTCAGGACCCCAAAAATAAAATTTTCGTTCTGGAAAATCTGGGCAGAAAATACATGTACCAAAATTCCCAAAATACCTTTGCAAGCACACTGCAGCAAAGATCTACCAGAGAGGAGCCAAGGAGGCCGCGGAACCGCGGCAATAGCAAGCTATAGCCGCGTTTCCGCGGTGGTTTAGGGGGTTCTCTGGGTGATTTTTCTACAGTAGCTTTTAAAAACCCTGAGTCGATTTTTGATGCATGATTTATCAATTTTACAGAACATAAAAAATCGACAGCAAGTTTGAAAATCGGGTTCATTTCGGGACTTTTTCTTTGATCGATCTTCTAGCTACTTTGCTAACATGTTAGATAGAGTTTAACTAGGCTCTGATACCACTGTAAGTCCATGCTACCTCTCCCGGTACTTTCGGGCATGCGGAATTTGATAAAAAACGATTTTCTTAGAGGCGGTAACATGGACTCAAAACCCGGATCTTTGTTAAACATCTAACTAACAACCTAACTACGAGTTGCTAACTACTCGGTTAGGGGGTTATACCTTTCTTTTTCTCGAACTCCTTCGTCTTCAAGCTTCGATGGTCGTCTGAATCGGCTTCTCCCCGTCGTCTCCTTACGCCGAAGATAGATCCACCTGAAAGCTTCAACCTTTGGCTCCTTCTTCGAACTTTGAAGAAACTAGTTCACTCGGTTTGCTAAACCTTGTGAACTAGAGTGAGTAGAGAAGAGTTTGTATGGGATTTTATCTATGGTTCTTGGTTCTCAACTCATGAGACAAGTGAACCATAGAATCAAGAGAGTGAGAGCAAGAGGAGGAAGATGAGAGCTCAAGAACAAGAGAGAGAATGAGAATGATAGAATGAGAGAAGACTTTTCTCATTTGGCTCTCATAATCCAAAACAATCATAACACCTCATACCAATCAAGTATTATGTGATGGTTTAAGCAACCATAGCCATATCATTTCATGCACTCATTTTGCACAAAAGAGCAAGCAAGCAAAAGTCTTTGCCATGAAATGATAGCTATAGTTATCATGATGGTCAACTAGTCAAGCCTAGTCAACCGGTCAACAAAGTTAACAAGTCAACAAAAGTCAACAAGTCAACAAAGTCAATCCCTCAACAACCATGTCACCATAATACTTAATTAATATAATTGTTAATCATATATCATATTCTCACTAGGGTTGAGCAAAAAGTCAATAGTCAACGGTCAACAACCCTAATGAGAATCCTCTGCTTCTGTCTCTCCGTCAACTGTGCATACACACCCGCATCCGCGTTCCGAGGAACACGAATGCCTACTGGATAAATCCAATCCCAAAATGTACACTAGGATCTGGCTTAAACCAAAGCCCGCTAGTGTGAACTGTCCGGACACTGTACGTGCACAAGTGCACGGATGTGACCGAACCCTGTCGCAAAACCATGCGACCTGTCGCAAAACCATGCGACCTCTACTCTTTTGCCTAAAGGCGAATAGCTTTCTGTGTGGGACTCTAAAGACTCGACACTACGCTGGCAGTGGGTTTAACCACAGACCGCAAGCGGCACTAGCTGTGCGTAACGGTCTCCAGGTAGATGCCGACAAGAAGACTGACGAGGCGAAACCCATCTGAACTCCTACTGAGCCTGAATGTGACATTCTCCGTACAGTCCGGTCTGTTCGTCTGATACATCGCATGGCGGGCCTAGGGGGCGGTAAACGTCGGTCCCCCAATAGCGGTACAAGTCGTGTCAGAGTGAAGCCCAAAACATCCTGAGATAACACTGGAAGCCTACCAGTATATCTCGTTTGTCCTGGCCAGGGACTACTCGTGTAATGGCTCTCCTAGACACAGCGCGATGTCAACCCCCAATACCGGGAGAGACGAATCCTGTCTAACCGTCACTGCCTCCAAGTGCTTCGGGACTGCACCCAACTACCACCTGTTTGCATGACTCCTTCGAGCCGTGGTAGGGTAGTAATCAAAGTGCAGTGGGAACACACTCGAGGCGAAGTGACAGTGTCAAGTCAGCGGACTAAGCTGTACTCATGTCACTTGGGAACTGATAACTGACGATAGGCATAATACCAACTAGTCAGTTCCCGACGAGTCCTGTCCAGTGTACTCATAACCCAACGAGCACCCGCATACTATCTCAAGTACGACGTACCGACGGCTGTGGGACAGACCGTCTCCCACACTGGGATGAGAAGCGCATGCGCTAGTCTACTCCGGAGTATCGATGCCCTGTCTCGATAGTCCTGCGACCAGGGACCTGCATAAGGATGTGCTTATAGATTACCCAGCCCCACTAGTGTGACTGCCATCACATAGCTGGTAATCAAGCAAAGATCCTAAGGGCTTTACTAATGTGTATAGGAGATATACTAAAATAAACACATGTACACATTGAAGTAGAAACAAACCAAGTAGCATACTACTATTTTGAGCAAGATTGTATATACAAGGTGAATATCCTAAGCTTCCATTAAGTAATATACAAACTAGTATGATACAGTAATGGCCTCTAGGGCATATACACTAACAGTAGATGTATACATCTACGGGGAGAATCGTTTGGATGGCGCGAGGCGCCCGATAATTTAGAATTTCTAGTAATACCAGCTTGTTGCATGTAGTTCCTAGTTACCTATTTTATGGCACTGCATGACCTGTATATCCATATTTGTGCTAAATTCATCGTATAGAAACCATTGAAACCATTAAATGAGATATGCGACATAGTAAATAATTGGCTTGCTTAATTCATTATATATAATTGTGCAACTTCATCTCATAGGACACTTGCACCATTACCAGGGTTTTATGCTGCACGAGCGCTACTCATGCGAACACACACGCCTTGGCAATTGCTATGCCACAAACACTAGATAACTTGTTTAAATATACATAGTCTTTTAGTCATATATTGCAGTTCGCATTGTTGATACCATAGGCATTCATCATCATTGACATGTGTACTTGTGGTACTTTCTTTCTTGAGGATTTCGGCATTTGAGATTTATGAGATTTTGGAGAAACCACAAGGATTTAATAAAACTAATATCATTTTTAAATATTGCAAGTTGCGGTTTTCTCGAGATATGATACTTGTGTCGTCCACCATGAGTTTTATGTTAGTTTTCGAGACCCGTTTCGAGGAGTAAGATGAACCGTCTCGGGTATATGGTGGGCCCGGTAAGTTACCCCGGGGCAAGAAGTTCGAGTAGTAGACGATGAGCCTGGCAGGGGCAGACTACCTACCGGTGATTGTTGGCGCGGCAGATATCCGGAGGATACCGACCGTGGTCGTGAGATATTGAGACATTGATACTTAAGATGGGCTAGTCCGGATTGCCGGAGCCCGGGATTTTTGAGATACCTATACTTTGGGACACTGAGATATTTATTTGAGGTGCCGATGCTGGGCACGGATTTCTGTTGATTTCATATGATATTTCCTCAGATATTTCACAGAAAATTTCCTAAGATGAAATTAATAACTTATCATATCAAACATACTCTGATCGCGTGTTAAATTGCATTCATGTTGCATACATAGCTGCTAGCATATCATACCATAGCAATATTGTAGAATTGTGACACTTTGCGTACATGCTTATGATAGTCTTTATAGATGATACATATTACTCACGAGTTGGGAACTCACCCCCGTTGTGCCACAGCCTTTTTGCAGGTCCGATCCGTCAGTACTGTATCGGCGGACGCACTTCCTCCATTTGCTTGGATTTGAAGCTTTTTCTCGTAGGTGGGTTATATGATTATTTTGTTTCCACCTTGTATATTCATTGTATCTAGTGTACTCCATCTACTGTATCATCTACCGGTACTGATATATATTGACTTAGAGGCGAGACAGTGAGATTTGTGGGCATGTATATTGTTTCTTTGGGTCACGCTCACTTGAGCCAACATGTTGCTTATTACTTGTGCCTTTTTATGCTTATTTTTGCACATTGATGATTTTATTGCATGGGGTTTGAGTCCGCCTTGGGGCGAAAAGTTAGCTCCCGCTTGGGGATGCCTTATTTCTTGTATTCATATATATTCCTGTTTGTACCCGTTTGGGGGCCAGTATTTACAAAGGAGACTCTGCCGAATTTTTTGGAAAAATGCATGTTTCTTTTAAAAAGTTTGATGTGACTTATTTGATTAAAATCGCTTCAATAAATTGTTTTTCCTTTACTCTACTGCTTATTTGGTTTTGATTTCTGGGCTTTGGCTTACTTAGATTACGTACGCCTTGAGACGTTCGTAATTTAAATGTCAGTCACGTTCCGTACCTTTCGGGTCGTGACATTCAACCTCATTAATCCATATAGAAAATGGATAAAACTAACTAATGAGGTAGCTCCTTCTAGAAGTATGCCTTGCTAAATTACAGGAATTCCTCTCACCATATATACATACCCGTATCCGTATTTCGAAAAATACGAATACACTGAGACGATAAAAATCCAATAATACAATACTAGGATTTGGCTTAAACCAAAGCCTACTAGTATTGTCCGCCCGATCAACATCCGTGTACAAGTACATGTATGTGATCGAAGCGCTGCCGTAAAACCATACGGCGTCTACATCAATTGCTCGAAGCAGGTAAACCCTCTAAGTGGGACTCTAAAAACTCGACAGTACACTGGCAGTGGGTTTAACCACAAGCACGTCAGCGGTACTAGCTGCACGTAACTGCTACCCAGGTATCCGTCGATAAGAAGGACGATGAGCAAGCTCATCCGAACTTCTACTAAGCCTATCTGTGACAATCTCCATACAGTCCGGTCTGTTCGTCTAAGATACTCGCATATCGGCCTTGGGGGATGGTAAATGTCAGACCTTTAACAGCGTGATAAGTCGTGCCGGAGGAGAGCCCTATACACTCTGAGAAACTACTGGAGTACCTTACCAGTATTTCTCGACTGCCCTGGCCAGGGACTTTGTGTAATGGCTTTCTGAACACTACACGATATCAACCCCCAATACCTGGAGAGACGAATCCTATCTGATTGCTACTGTCTCCAAGTACTTCGGGACTACACCCAATTACTACCTGTTTGAACGACTACTTTGAGCGTGGTAGGGTAGTAATCTAAGTGCATTGGGAACACGCTCGATATGAAGTAGCGATGGCAAGTCAACGGACTAAGCTGTACTCATGCCACCTGAGAACTACTACCTAATGATAGAAATACCAACCAGCAGTTCCAGACGAGTCATGTCTAGTGTAACTCATAACCTAATGAGCACCTGCATACCAGCTGCAGTATGTCATAGTAATGGTTGTGGGACAGACCATATCCCCTGCTGGGATGAGAAGCGTATACACTAGTCTACTCCGGAGTAACAATACCCCATCTCGATAATCCAACGACTAGGGTGAAAGTCGACCCTAGCACCACCATGAGGTTCTTGTGGCATCAAGCATGCCAAATTCAAATTTTTAGTAGTTCTAAGCTAGAATAAACAAGATCTTTTATAGATTAATAGGGTTAAGTAAAACTATGAGAAGCGAAAGATGGCTATACCCTCGTAGATCGAGTCCTTCACTTCACATGCTCCGTGTAGAAGTCTCGTGACTCCACTAGGCTCCACTTGAGGCTTTGGACGAGCTTCCTCCGATGACCTTCATTCCGAAGATGATCCACGCGAAGTCCCTCCACCTCAAGCTACCTTTACACTAAACTCTTTAGCATAGTAAACACGCTACAGTCGATCGCTTGTCAAGTGTAGGATGGTGAAGTAGGGGATGTTGAAAGCTCACAAGTTTGTGTTCAAGCTTCATGGTTCACATCACATGTAGGGGTTGAAGCTTGAAATATAGCAATTGAGGAAAAAGAAGAAGCTAGAGAGCAACCATGGGAGCAACTCAAGAAAATGGCTAAGTGTTGACTCAAGAATGAATGGCAACCCTTGACCCGCACCTATTCAAGCATGGAAATTTGCAATATAAAATTGCAACCATGCTTGAATAGTGAGTCAAGATGAATAAACAAATGTAAATCCCATACTTGCAACCATGCTCTCATTTTCCACCTCATTTCTATTTTCACAAAATAGAATTTTATACCATGCTTCAATATTATATATATATATATATATATATATCATATATATATTAATATATATATTATGAAGAATAATTAGTGAGCTAATGATATTAGTTAAGATATAATTATATCACATATAATATATATCACATTATTAAATCAACACTTAATTTAATAATCTGGTTATATCACATATGACTAACTAATATCATTCATCGGTATCGCATTATCAAATCAACACTTGATTCGACAATCTGGTTATATCACATATAACCGAACTGATAACAGATAACTGTCAGATTACAATACGGTATCACATACACGTATTTAATCAGGCCCACACATATATCACATATGTGTCCTACTTCGTTTCGCTTGAACCAGGGAACTTCTGTATGGGACTCTAAAGACTCGTCAATATGCCAGCAGTAGGTGATGATCACATCAGTCACTTACAAGACGTCAGCGGTACTAGCTGGATGTAACGGCTACCCGGGTATTGAGCGATATGAAGATCAACAAGCAAACTTTTCCATAGTCTCCAAGAAGCCTATCAGTAAAATTACCGTACATTCCGGTCTCTTCGTCTGATATGTCGCATATCATGTCTAGGGGTGGTAAACGTCAGACCCAGTAATGTGATAAGTCATGCCGATGTTTGGCCTATAACGGTTTTAGAAACTACTGATAACACTGTTAGTTATATGTATGCCCTAGAGGTCATTACTATACATACGATGTATATTGTAGTGGATGCTTTGACATATATAGGGAGGACTTTCTTGCTCGACATGATAGTATGCTATCTGGTTGCACTTTATCTTAACATGTACTCTGATTATCTCTATGTTACATGTTGATAAAGCCCTTAGGATGAGTACTTGACTATCAGGACTATGATGCAGATCATACTAGTGGGGACAGCGTAGTCGCTAAGTACATCCTTCAAATGTTCCTAGTCGTAGGTGTATCGAGACAGGGCATCGATATACCAGAGTAGACTAGCATATAGCTTCTCGACCCATGTAGATAGGCGATGGATGATCCCATATCCATTGGTGTTTGACATCAGAGATAGTGTAAGGGTGCTCAGTGGAGACTGGGTACACTGGACGGACTCGCCGAGAACTCCCAGATGGTATTATACCTCACGTCAGATGGCAGTTCTCTGGTGTTACTGGTACAGGTTAGTATGTAGACCCGAGATCATCATAGAGTCTTGTGTGGTTCCTACTGTGCTTTGATTTCCATCATACCACGTCCAAGAGGGCGTGCAAAACGGTGGCTTTTGGGTACAGTCCCGAGTCACATGGAGGCAATAAGCGATAGGAGGGGTTTCGTCTCTCCCGGTATAGGGAGTTGATGTTGCGCTGTATTCGATTAGCTATAACAGGATGTCCTTGGCCAAGGCAGCTTCAGAGATATACTGGTAAATGTTATCAGTAGTTTCTCAACCCGTTATGAGTCTCGTATCAACACGACTTATCGAGTTACTGGGGTCTGACGTTTTCCACCCTTAGACAAGATATGCGACATATCAGACGAAGAGACCGGACTGTACGGTAGTGTTACTGATTGGATTCGCAGGAGTGTGAGCAGGCTTGCTTGTTGATCTTCTTATCGCTCAATACCCAGATAGCCATTACGTTTAGCAGACCGCTTGAGGCTTATGGGTGTTTGATATGATCATCACCTACTGCCGGCGTATTGACGAGTCTTTAGAGTCCTACACAGGGTTTTCCTGGCTCAAGCAAAATGGAGTAGGAGCACATATGTGATATGTGCGGGACCGAGATTGATACGATATGAGATACCGTATTCTATTCTCGCGATTTGTAACATTGATCGGTTGTATACGATATAGCCGGGTTATCGGATCAAGTGTTGATTCGATAAGTTGTTACACATGATATTAGTCGGTTATAGCCGAATTATTAAATCAAGAGTTGATTTAATAATTTATTGTATAATTATATATTTGATATATTACATTACATTAACTAGTATTAGCTCACTTATGATTTATTTTCTCCCTAGATTGTGCACATTGTTTATATGTGATATATGCAAGTGTACATGTATTGTGTCATGGTTGATGATACATGCAAGATGGGTGTATGAGACTTATGCCATGATTAGGGTTAAGTTAGGGTTTTGTTTATTATCTTAATATTAAACAAAAGAGTTAAACTTGGTCAAAGTTATCAAGCTTGAAGAAGCTTGGAGAAACTTTGACAAAGTCCACTCTTTTTGTCATAACCTAAGATATTACTTGACCCAACCCTTAACCTCATACCTTGGTTAATTCTCTATATGAGTTAAGCATGAGGGCTTAACTCAACCATGGTGCAATAATTCATATGATAAGTTTTCATTTGGATGAATTTTTCACAAGGGGTTCTTCTTCCTCATCCTTTTCCTCCTCAAAAGCCTACTAGCTCTAATGGTGGAATGAGGAAAAATGTGAGAAAATCAATTCAAAAATGAGCACACTTCCTACTTCATCACCCTCTACTACTTGCCATGTAGTATAGGGTATTATCTTCACAAAGTTCATGATCTAGTGAAGGAATAGCTTGAGTTAGTGTCTCCTCGACGTAGATCATATTCGGCTTCGAAGTCTTCGAAGAAAGCACGTTCGTTTCTTCTACGAAGCCTCTCTATAGTCCGGAGCTTGAGATCGCAGCGGAGGGGACTACTACACGGAGCTATTTGAAGTGAAGGACCGGTCTACAAAGGTTGTATTCCTCTCTCTCTTTACATGTTGCAAAGTGTTTGCTTATGTTTCCGTATTATTTCTAGTTAACGATCTAGCTTAGGGTTAGCTAAAACCGCAAAAAATTTATTTTGGCATGGACGATGCCTCCCAAAACCTTACTGCCGTCGTAGGTTACCCTTCAGTGGTATCAGAGCCATACTAGAAATAAATACGGATTTTGTTAAGATTACAAAACCGAAACAACTCCGAAACTTGAAACGGAAAACCTGTTTGCTGTCGATTTTTAAAGGTTGTCAAAAAAATTTTTTAAACAAGTACAGAGTGATGTATGGGATGTATCATGAACACTGGAAAAATTTCTGGACATTTAGTGAAAATTGGGCCGGCCACCATAGGTCCCATATCGGCCAAAACCGAGCCCCCTCCCCTGAAATTTTTCCTATGTTCCAGTGACTTGGTTTTGATATTTCAGGTGTTGTTTATTTTAGCTAATTTTGCATGTGATGTAATTTTACACTATAAGCAAATCGGAGTGTTTCGTATTCATAGTTTTAACATTGTTTTGGGTTGTTCACATATTGTCTATGCGAACTTAAAAAGTTCGATAGAATGTCAAAAACCCATTTTTCCAAGTTTAACTTATTCGGAAAAATATGCAAGTGATTCTGTGGACCGTTTAGAAGAACGTAAACCTTAACTCGATTATGTGGCCGTCACAACCACCACATGAACCCTATGGTTTGTGGTAGTTTAGCGTTTCACATGTGAGGCATTGGTTTGACCCTTCTACTGCTGGTTCATAGGTACTATGGCATTTTCTGGGTATTACTAAAACTGTGCTCAAGTGTTGAGATATCGGGAAATTGTGGAACTTTGATGAATCGATCGAAGAGTTTATTATCGTCCGGATATTATGTGATGGGATACAATATTTGGAATCCATAAGTAGTTATGAGATAACTAATTTGAATGTTATAAATTTAGCAGTTTAGTCTCATTTGATCGGTTGCCACAGGATTTTGATGAGATCAAAAATCCGTCGCAATCACGTAGCGAACGCGGATACTCGCCGGGTAAACTTAATAGATAGCTACGCCACTTAGCCCCGACCAAGTGACAGTAGGAGAACCCCGTCGCAAAAAGCATCCGTTCGGGTGCTCGCGGCAGCGGTGTTCAGCCTTAGTGCACTTCGTCGATGGCATCGGGGGTGTGGCCGTCTACTAAAGTTTACGAAGAGCATTCGATCAAGTCGTCGGGAACCTTGTTGAATTGCCCAACTAAATATTGAAAAGTGTTTTCGAGATCGAGACTAAAATGCGGGGTTTATAATAGTTAGGCATGCGATGTCTAAGGAATTCATTTGGTTAGGCATGCGATGTCTAAGGAGGCAGAGGATTCTAACTGTTGTAGTTTGTCACTTTCTTTTCTGCGAACGTAAGTGTAATATGTGGTGTATCGCCGGTTTAGGTGCTATATATCAACGACAACTGGGATACGCATATTTACTTACGTTGATGATATGTGATGTTATGTGATGCTTGGATAAGTTATATTGGATCGTCGTGTTTTGAATAGCCGGGGGTTTTATGTGAGATGAGAGTTTTTCATTTTCATTCATGTAAAATTCATTGTATATAATATTCTTTTATTGGGACACTTCCGGGTTGAGGATGATGTCACCATTGTATATTGTTTACTTTTCCGCATTAGGATAGACCCAAGGCGGGGAGCACAAGTAACCAGGTTCTAGGGTCCAGTGGGAGACCATCTCGAGGAGTCGAGATCGGTTCTCCTAACTCTAGAATTGGCAGGGTTGCTTGCTGCTCTCGTAGGGGTCTAGGGATGTGTGATTGGCTATTCATCGCGACAGTGGAATCCGTGTTTTATACTGGCTTGATATAAAACACGGAAATCCTAGTATATCCAATATTTCATATATGTTCTTCTGCTGCAATGTTCTGTGATGAGATCATATTACTGACTGAGACGAATGCTTATGTTATATATATGTGATATATATTATATATTGTTATTTCGTTTCATATCTGATGTTTATGAAGCATAATAAAATGGGACTTCATTAATGAGATTAATGCAATAAAAGAAACCTAACGATGTTGTGGAATCGAATTTTCAAAAATAGGTAGCTCTAGTTGTTGCTTTGCATAGCGGTGTTCCTTGTAGAACATCCAGCAACTTATTCGATAAGGAAAGAGCCGAGATCCCATCACCGGGAGTGACCTCTTTAGCAATAACTGGCAGATACTACAACCCTCGGTTTTGTCTTTTTATTGCTTTTCTAGTTTTTACTTTGCACAGTGGTATTGTGAATATCCTGCACCTTATTCGATAAGGAAAGAGCCGACGATCCCTTCACCGGGAGTGACCTCTTTAGCAAAACTAGCAAAAGGCCTCAAAAACACTCTTTTTCAAAATCACTCGATTCTACGACGATATCAAGTTTATTATGCAAAATGTTTTCTTAAAAACCCGTCGTAGCCTCCGACATTTCAGATAAGTACTAGTAAGTATTCGCGCTACGTTTGTTGACCTTAGCCAACGCGTAGTGTGCGGTAGCTAATTAGTGCTTATCTGCAAAGCATATGATGCGGTGGAGTTAGGGTAGTCGTGCGACTTTGTTGTCCTTAGCCAAGGGTCGTGCGGGTGAGTTTAATTCAATCGGGAAATGACGGGTTGAACTTGGCTAGCACTTATGATTCGTTGACCTTAGCCAAGGTCATAAGTTGCTAGGGGTAAAATATTATCGGGAATTTCAAGTGTTGAAATTTGCAATGAGATTGCATACCTCCTATGAGATAGTTGGATCCCGATACACACTGTGAGTAAGAGTTACTCCTGGGAGAGTTTTACACATTACAATTAGCCGATCAAGTAGGTGTCTAGAAAGGTGTTAACGTGGTTACGCTCCTGGGAAAACGAGGTTTATTTTAATTAGGTCCGTGCGAAAGCACGGGGAACCTCCTTCAAAGTACCGGCACTGGCCTGGATGAAAGATCGACGAACTTGTAGGATGTAATTAATCCCGGCTAGTCTTTCCTTTTAGGGTTTGAAGGAAGATTTGACAAAAACAGTGGGAGACATCCTGATTAGATATATTGATAACCAATCTAATCTTGCAAGAGCATACGCTGAGTGTTTTCTTCTCTCTCTCTCCAGGTAGTGACCATGTCACGCTTTAATTAAGATAATAATATGGATGTATTGACCAAACCCGCTTGTTATACTGCGCTAGGTAACGTTGGTCCCGCTCCAACTTATAATTGTTATAAGACCGAGCAGGAAATAGAGGATTACTAGAATTCATGTGCCGCCTAAACGAAGAAAGACATGCTGATGCATCTTCTTCGGGAGTGTTTATTACAAAGAACTATTTCTCAGTATCCTTTACGTCCTGGGTATGAGATATCGGATCAGGATCCCGCATATGTAATCAGTTACATGGGCTATAGATAGGTAGAGAATTGAGAAAGGGTGATAAGTTTTAAGAGTTAAAAATGGTGCAATTGTTGCAGCCAAGTCTGTTGGCAGTTATCACCCTGTATTACCAAATACATTGATTCTGAAGGAATGTTATTAGATACCGAACCTGATATACAACATCATATCATTCTCTTTATTAGTAAAAAGGATATAATTTTGTATTGTTGGATAATGTTTTGAACCTTTTCCTATATCAAGAGTTGATCGGTTCAGGCACGTTATCTAAAAGCATATACGTTCTAAATTAAACTATTGTTCTTAATGTACAAAACACACATAAGAGGAAGAGTTCAGAAATGAACGAATCCTTCTTGAGGCATTGTAGACTAGGTCATATCCATGCGAACCGACTAGCTGAAGTTACATAAAGATGCATATTTAAATCTGTTTGAATTTACATCTTGTGAAACTTTCCAGTCATATCACAAAGATAAGATGACCATAGCTCCGTTTATTAGAAACAGAGAAAGAGTTAGTGAACTGTTGGGATTGATACATGATGATGCATGAAGGTCCCCTGTTTACACATGTCAGGACTGGTTCTTTGTACTTCATTACATTCACTGATGATCTCTCAAGATTCGCACATGTGTCCCTGTTGAAACACAAGTCTGAACCTTTTGAGATTTTCACAGAATATAAGTTAGAAGTAGAGAACCAAAATGGGTATAAGTATTATGTCCTATGATGAGATCAGGGAGGAGAATACTTGAGCACGGAATTCCTGGACTACTCTAAAGGAGAATGAGATTCTCTCTCAGCATTACTCCTCCGTATACACCACAGTACGTTGGTATATCGGGGCGGAGCAATCACACCCTATGTGATATGGTGTGCTCTATGATGAGTACTACTGAGTTGCCTATTTCCTTTTGGGGTTTACGCACTTGTGAAGCTGCATACCTATTGAATAGGGTTCCAATCAAATCAGTGCCTACCACTCCATATGCGATATGGTATGGGAAGAGCCTATCTCTTAAGGATATTATGATTTGAGGTTGTCCGGCCTATGTCTAAAAGCAAAATCCGGAAAAGCTCGAGGCAAGGTCAGTTCTGTGGAAATTTGTTGGATATCCCAAGCATTCGCAAGGGAATATCTTCTACCAAACTGAGGAGCAAAATGTGTTTTGTTTCTCAGCATGCCACCTTTTTGAAAGGGAATTTCTTGTGAAGAAATTAGTCATCATGAGGTAGAGCTGGAAGGAGTTCCAGCTATACAAACTGCAGCTGATAATTTGGTAAACCCGAAAGATTCAATAGTTCCCAACGAACCTCAGCCTCTCCGCCGATCTGGTAGGGTTCCTCATCTGCCTGAGAGATACTTCGGTTTCTCTATGACAGTAGGAGCGAGGATTGCATCATGAGATGATGACCCAACTAGTTTCGAGAAAGCCATCAGGAGTGGGGACTCTGTGAGAATGGCTGGATGTTAAGCGATCTGAGATGGAATCCATATACACCTACAAAGTATGGACTTTGGTTGCTTTATCTGAAGGGTTAAATCTTCATCAAGAGCAATTGTATGTTGAGAAGATTACTTGGTGTACATGGAAAAGTTGAGACTTTCAAAGCTATGCTTAAGTCCATCCAGATCCTACTTGCCATTTCTACATACCATAACTACGATATCTAGCGGTTGGGTGTCATGACTGCTTTTCTAAATGATGATTTAGAAGAGAGCGTCTATAAGTACACAGCCAGAGGGCTTCGTAGACAGTGGGAGCAGCGGAAACGTGTGCAAGTTGCTTTATGGGTTAAAGCAGGCATCGTGGAGTTAGAACATCTGTTTTGATGTGTTGGTCAAAGAGTTTGACTTCATCAAAATGGTAGATGAACCTTGTATATACAAAAAGGTAGTAGGGAGTATCGTAATGATCCTCGTATTGTACGTGGATGACATACTCTTGATAGGAAAGGAGTTTCCTATGCTACGCTCGGTCAATCTCCTTTTATCACAAGGATTCTCCATATGGATCAAGGTGATACCTCCTAAATCCTGGGTTATGGACCTATGAGATAGATCTAATTGGATGTTAGGATTTTCACTAGCTGTAGTGAGACGGTATCAATCGATCCTAGGAAGAATCACTGGATAGGATCCAGGGTGGTAAGGTTGACTGAATGTCAGTCACAGGCATTGTCTTTTCCTTCGTTGGAGGGACGGTATATTGGAAGAGTTCCAAGCTAGATACCGTGACAAACTAGATGATAAAGGCTGGATACATTGCTACCATGGATGCTACCAAAAAGGTAGTCTGGATGTATATAGTTCATGAGATGAACTTCGTTCTGACCATTGTGTGACAATGGAGTTGTGGTTTTGGCCTAGGAACCCCCGTCCCATCAGAGATCCAGACATATTCTTAGGCAGTATCACCCGATCATAGAGATAGTTAATCTCTAGGGAGATCGAGGTTAGGAGAGTAGACAGAGAGGACAACAGCGCGGATCCACTCCCAAAGGCCCAATGGATACTTTTATGGGATGGTTGAGTATGAGATACTTCAACCACTGCTGAGTGTTGGGTATGAGATACTACAACAGATGGCCCTAGTGCAAGTGAGAGATTGTTAGTTATATGTATGCCCTAGAGGCCATTACTGTATATACGATGTATATTGTAGTGGATGCTTGGACATATATAGGAAGGACATTCGTGCTCGACATGATAGTATGCTATCTGGTTTCACTTTATCTTAACATGTACTTTTGTTGTCTCTATGTTACATGTTGATAAAGCCCTTAGGATGAGTACTTGACTATCAGGACTATGATGCAGATCATACTAGTGGGGACATCGTAGTCGCTAAGTACATCCTTCAAATGTTTCTAGTCGTAGGTATATCGAGACAGGGCATCGATATACCAGAGTAGACTAGCGTATAGCTTCTCGACCCATGTATATGGGCGATGGATGATCCCAAATCCATTGGTATTTGACATCAGGGATAGTGTACGGGTGCTCAGTGGAGATTGGGTACACTAGACGGACTCGCCGAGAACTCCCAGATGGTATTATACCTCATGTCAGATGGCAGTTCTCTGGTGACACTGGTACAAGTTAGTCTGTAGACCCGAGATCGTCATAGAGTCTTGTGTGATTCCCACTGTGCTTTGATTTCCATCATACCATGTCCAAGCGGGTGTGCAAAACAGTGGCTTTTGGGTACATTCCCGAGTCAAATGGAGGCAATGCGCGATAGGAAGGGTTTCGTCTCTCCCAGTATAGGGAGTTGATGTTGCGCTTTGTTCGATTGGCTATAACAGGAAGTCCTTGGGCAAGGCAGCTTCAGAGATATACTCGTAAGTGTTATCAGTAGTTTCTCGACCCGTTACGAGCCTCGTATCGACACGATTTATCGAGTTACTTGGGTCTGACTTTTACCACCCGTAGACAAGATATGCGACATATCAGACGAAGAGAGCGGACTGTACGATAGTGTTACTGATTGGATTCGCAGGAGTGTGAGCAGGCTTTCTTGTTGATCTTCTGTTCGCTCAATACCCGGGTAGCCGTTACGTTTAGCAGACCGCTTGCAGCTTGTGGGTGTTTGATATAATCATCACCTACTGCGGGCGTATTGATGAGTCTTTAAAGTCCTACACAGGGGTTTCCTGGCTCAAGCGAAACGGAGTAAGAGCACATATGTGATATGTGTCGGACCGAGATTGATACGATATGAGATACCGTATTTTATTCTCGTGATTTGTAACATTGATCGGTTGTATGCAATATAGCCGGGTTATCGGATCAAGTGTTGATTCGATAAGTTGTTACACATGATATTAGTCGGCTATAACCGGATTATTAAATCAAGAGTTGATTTAATAATTTAATGTATAATTATATATTTGATATATTACATTATATTAACTAGTATTAGCGCACTTATGATTTATTTTCTCACTAGATTGTGCACATTGTTTATATGTGATATATGCAAGTGTACATGCATTGTGTCATGGTTGATGATACATGCAAGATGGGTGTATGAGACATATGCCATGATTAGGGTTAAGTTAAGGTTTCGTGTAATATCTTAATATTTAACAAAAGAGTTAAACTTGGTCAAAGTTATCAAGCTTGAAGAAACTTGGTGAAACTTTGACAAAATCCACTCTTTTTGTCATAACCTAAGATATTACTTGACCCAACCCTTAACCTCATACCTTGGTTAATTCTCTACATGAGTTAAGCATGAGGGCTTAATTCAACCATGGTGCAATAATTCATATGACTAGTTTTCATTTGGATGAATTATTCACAAGGGGTTCTTCTTCCTCATCTTCTTCCTCCTCAAAAGCTTACTAGCTCCAATGGTGGAATGAGGAAAAATGTGAGAAAATCAATTCTAAAGTGAGCCCACTTCCTACTTCATCATCCTTTACTACTTGCCATGTAGTATATGGTGTTCTCTTCATAAAATTCATGACCTAGTGAAGGAATAGCTTGAGTTAGTGTCTCCCCGACATAGATCATCTTCGGTCTCGAAGCCTTCGAAGCAAGCACGTTCGTTTCTTCTACGGAGCATCTCTAGAGTCCGGAGCTTGAGATCGCAGCGGAGGGGACTACTACACGGAGCTATTTGAAGTGAAGGACCGGTCTACAAAGGTTGTATTCCTCGCTCTCTTTATATGTTGCAAAGTGTTTGCTTATGAATCCGTATTATTTCTAGTTAACGATCTAGTTTAGGGTTAGCTAAAACGGCAAAAATTTTATTTTGGCATGGACGATGCCTCCTAAAACCTTGATGCCGTCGTAGGTAACCCTTCAAACACTTATCGGTAAATCTCATAAGCAGCCCCAGCTAGGGACTTCCAGTTATAGCTAATCGAGCGTAGCGCAACATCAACCCCCAGTACCGAGAGAGAAGAAACCCCTCCTATTGCTCATTGCCTCCATGAGACTCCGGACTATACCCAAAATCCACCTATTTGCACATCTCCTTTGAGCGTGGTAGGGAGGAAATCAAAGCACAGTGGGAGCCGCACAAGACTTTATGACGATCTCTTGTCTACAGACTAACCTGTACCAGTGTCACCAGAGGACTGCTATCTGACGATAGGTATACTACCACATAGGAGTCCTCAGCGAGTCCTGTTCGGTGTACCCATTCTCCAATGAGCACCTGTGTATAATCTTTGATATCACACACCAATGGTTATGGGATCAACCATCGCCCTCTAAAGGAAAAGAAACGTACACACTAGTCTACTCTAGAATATCGTTGCCTTAGTCTCGATATTCTCTCGACTAGGAACTGATTAAAGGATGTACTTTTGGACCACCATGGCCCCACTAGTATGATCTCATCATAATCCTGGTAGTCAAGTACATATCCTAAGGGCTTTATCAACATGTAAGAGACAGACGGTATAAATCCCAGTTTACATGTTTAGATTAAGGCAACCTGATAGCATACTATCATGTCGAGCAAGAAAGTCCTCTCTATATTGTAGGGTTCCTAGGCACACTAATGAAGTCTCACAAGTGATCAAACATGGCTAATTCAAAATTTTACAAGTGCCTACAAACCCTAATACGGATCGTTAACTAGATAATGAGGCGATGCGATGCAAGTTAACGACTTTAACTTAAAAGGAAAGGGGGTACAACCTTTGTATATCCGGTCCACCACTTCCTAAGCTCCGCGATGATGTCCCTCGGCTGTCCAAATCGGATCTCGGACTCTAGCGTCGGCTTCATCGGAAAAATGGGCGGGCTTGGTAGTCGGCTTCGATGCCGAAGATGATCTACGTCGAGGCATCACTAGATCAAGCTCCCACTTCACCAAGTCATGAAACTTGTGAAGAAAACACCCTATACTACTAGGCAAGAGGTAGAGGATGAAGAAATAGGAAGTGGGTTCACTTTAGAATTGGATTTCTCACTCATTTTCACTAGTTGCCATTGATGGTAGCTAGGTTTCCTTCATGTTGAAGATGAAGAAGAAGAAGAAAAAGATATGATAAGTGTTATTTAAAATAAAAAAACAATATGAAACTTATCATAATCTTAACCTTAGTTAGGTGTAGAGAATAAACCATGGTTAGGGTTAATGGTTAGGTTTAGGAAAAGAACAAGAATGGTCAAGCTATCAACACTTCATGAAGTTTCCACAAAACTACAAAATAAGCCACCATTCTCTTTATCTTTTCTAAATGAAATAAATAAAATAAATAAATAGATAAGTAAATAAAAACAAAACCCTAATCATCACCTAACCATGGTTTAATCTAAACATACACCCTAACATTCATGTATCATCAAACATGATACAATCTTGTGCACAAAAGTATATCACATATACAACTTGTGTACATCAAGTGAGAAATCCAATTTAAGTGAACCAATACTAGTTAATGCAAAGTAATATATCAAATATATAATTATGCATTAAATCATTAAATCAATACTTTATTTAACGATCAGGTCATATCGCATATAACCGACTAGTATCCAATGTATCGGCTTATCGAATCAATTCTCGATTCGATAACTAGGTTATATCGCATACAACCATTCGATACATTCATCGCGAGAATGAAATACGGTATCACATACACGCATTATTCTCGGTCCCGCACATATCTCATATGTGCTCCTATTTCGTTTCGCTTGAGCCAGGAAACCTCTGTGTAGGACTCTAAAGACTCATCAATACGCCGGCAGCAGATGATGATCATATCAAACACCCACAAGCCGCAAGCGGTCTGCCAAACGTAACGGCCACCCGGGTATTGAGCGATCAGAAGATCGATGAGCAAGCCCGCTCACACTCCTGTGAATCCAACCAGTAACACTTACCGTACAGTCCGGTCTGTTCGTCTGATATGTCGCATATCTCGCCTAGGGGTGGTAAACGTCAGACCCCAGTAGCTCGATAAGTCATGTCGACGTAAGGTCCATAACATTCGTGAAACTACTGATAACTCTTACCAGTATATCACTGCAACCCTGGCCAGGGATTTCCTGTTATGGCCAGTCGAGCATACCGCAACATCAACCCCCAATACCGGGAGAGACGAATCCCCTCCTATCGCTCATTGCCTCCATATGAATCGGGACTGTGCCCAAAAACCACCTGTTTGCACGACTCAGTAGAGCCGTGGTAGGGTGGAAATCAAAGCACAGAGGGAGACACACAAGACTCTATGACGATCTCGGGTCAACAGACTAAGCTGTACCAGTGTCACCAGAGAACTGCCATCTGACGTGAGGTATAATACCATCTGGGAGTTCTCGGCGAGTCCGTTCAGTGTACCCAGTCTCCACTGAGCACCCGCATACCATCTCTGATGTCAAACACCAATGGATATGGGATCATCCATCGCCCATCACATGGATCGAGAAGATATACGCTAGTCTACTCTGGAATATCGATGCCCCGTCTCGATATTCCCACGACTAGGAACATTGAAGGATGTACTCATTGACTACCCAGACCCCACTAGTATGATCTGCATCATAGTCCTGGAAGTCGAGTACACATCCTAAGGGCTTTATCAACATGTAATCAGAGAGACAGAAAGTATACATGTTAAGATAAAGAGCAACCAGATAGCGTACTATCATGTCGAGCAAGAAAGTCCTACCTATATATGTCCCAGCATCCATTACAATATACATCCAATGTACAGTAATGGCCTCTAGGGCAGACATATAACTAACAATCTCCCACTAGCACTAGGGCCATCTGTAGCAGTAGTTGTAGTATCTAATACTCAACCATCCCCAAAAAAATCTCTCTTTGGGAAAAGGCCTTCGTGAGTGGATCCGCCGTGTTGTCCTCTGAGTCTACTCTCCTATCCTCGATCATCCTGGAGATCATCTATCTCCATGATCAGGTGATACTGCCTCAGAATATGTCTGGGTCACTGATGGGATCGGGGTTCTAGGGCCAAAGCCACACTTCCATTGTCACACAATGGTAGGAACCTAGTTCATCCTATGAACCAATATACACCCAAACTGCCTCTTTGGTAGTATTTTTAATAGCGATGTTACCAGCCTTTATCGTCTAGTTTGTCATGGTATCTGGCTTGGAAATCTTCCAACATACCGTCCCTTTACCGAGGGTAAAGACAATGCCTGTGACTGACATTCAGTCGTCTTTATCACTCTGGAACCCTTCCAGTGATTCTCCCCAGGATCGATTGATACCATCTCACTACATCTAGTGAGAATCCTAGCATCCAATTATATCTATCTCATAGATGAAAACTCAGGATTTAGGAGGTATCACTTTGATCCTATTGGAGAATCCTTGTGATAAGCGGAGATTGACCGAGCGTAGCATAGGAAACTCCTTCCTTATCAAGAGTATGTCATCCACGTACTCTACGAGGATCACCACCATATTCCCTACTACCTTTTTATATATACAAGGTTCATCTACCATTTTGATGATGTCAAACTGTTTGACTAACTCATCAAAACAGATGTTCCAACTCCGCGATGCCTGCTTCATCCTGTTAAAGCAACTTAGATACGTTTTCGCTGCTCCCACTGTTCACGAAGCCCTCTGGCTGTGTACTTATAGACGTTCTCTTCTAAATCATTATTTAGAAAAGTAGTCATGGCACCCAACCACCAGATATCGTAGTCATGGTGTGTACCAATGGCAAGTAGGATCTGGATGGACTTAAGCATAGCCTCTGGAAAAGGTTTCATCATTATCCACGCCTGGTTGATGACTAAAACCTTTAACAAGTCTAGCTTTGAAAGTCTCAACTTTTCCATCTACACCAAGTAATCTTCTCAAGATATACTTGCTCCTGATGGGGATTTAACCCTTCAGATATAGCAACCAAAGTCCATACTTTGTTGGTGTACATGGATTCCATCTCAGATCGCTAAGCATCCAGCCATTCTTACAGAGTCCCTACTCTCGATGGCCTGTTCGAAACTAGTTGGGTCATCATCTCATGATGCATTCCTCGCTCCCACTGTCATCGAGAAACCGAGGTATCTCTCAGGCGGATGAGGAACCCTACCAGATCGGCGGAGAGGCTGAGGTTCGTCGGAAACTATTGAATCCTTTGGTTCTGTCAAATCATTAGCAGTTTTGTACAGCTGGAACCTTTCCAGTTCTACAGAACTGTCCTTGCCTCGATCTTGTCCGGATTTTGGTTTAGACATAGGCCAAACAATCCTAAATCTTATCTTACTTAAGAGATAGGCTCTTCCCACCCCATATCTCATATGGAGTGGTAGGCACTGATTTGATTCGAACCCTATTCAATAGGTATGCAACTTCATAAGTGCATAACTCCCTAATAGGAAACTCAGTAGTACTTATCATAGAGCGCACCATATCATATAGGGTGTGATTGCTCCGCCCCGATATACCATCGTGCTATGGTGTATACGGAGGAGTAATGCTGAGACAGAATCTCATTCTCCTTAAGAATAGTCCAGGAATTCCATGCACAAGTATTCTCCTCCCTGATCTCATCATAGGATATAATACTTATACCTGTACTTTGGTTCTCTACTTCTAACTTATATTCTTTGAATATCTCAAAAGGTTCGGACTTGTATTTCAACAGGAACATATGTCTGAATCTTGAGAGATTATCAGAGAATATAATGAAGTATAAAGAACCAGTTCTAGCATGTGTAGACATGAGACCTTACATACATCATCATGTATCAGTCCCAAGAGTTTACTAACTCTTTCCCTATTTCCAGTAAACAGAGCTATGGTCATCTAATCTTTGTGACATGAATGGCAAGTTTCACAAGATGTAAATTCAAAACGATTTAAATATGCATCTAAAATGTAACTTTAGCTAGTCGGGTCACATTGATCTGACCTAGTCTACAATACCTTAAGAAGAAATCGTTCAATTCTGAACTCTTCCACTTGTGTGTGTTCCGTATACTAAGAACTGTAGTTTGATTTAGAACGTCAATGCTTTTAGATAACGTGCCTGAACTGATCAACTTTTGATATAGGAAATGTTCAAAACATTATCCATCAATACAAAATTTTATCATTTCTTTACTAATAAAGAGATAGATATGATTTTGTATATCAGGTTCGGTATCTAATAGCATTTGTTCAGAATCAATGTAATGTTAATACAGGGTGACAGTGACCAACAGACTTGGCTGCAACACTTGCCCCGTTTTCTGTCTCATGAAACTTATCACCCGTTCTCAGTTTTTCTACCCTTTTGTAGCCCTATGTAACAGATTACATATCTGGGATCCTGATCCGGTATCAAATACCCAGGATGCATAGGATACTGAGAAACAGTTCTTTATAACGAACACACCCGAAGAAGATGCATCATATGCACTTTCTTTTTTTGGGCGGCATAGGGATTCTGGTATTCCCCTAATTCCTGCTCGGTCTTATAACACTTATAAGTTGGAGCGGGACCAACGTTCCCCAGCTCAGTATAACAAGCAGGTTCGGTCAATACATCCATATTATTATCTTGATTAAAGCGTGATATGGTCGCTACCTGGAGAGAGAGAGAAGAAAACACTCAGCGTGCACTCTTGCAAGATCAGATTGGTTATATATTTTATCTAATCAGGATGGCTCCCACTGTTTTTATCAAATCTTCCTTCAAACCTTAAAAGGAAAGACTAGCCGGGATTAATTACACTCTACAAGTTCGCCAATCTTTCAGCCACGCCAGTGTCGGTACTTTGAGGGAGGTTCCCCGTGCTTTCGCACGGACCAAATTACAGTAAACCTCGTTTTCCCATAGGCGTAACCCCATTGACACCTTTCTAGACACCTACTTGATCGGCTAATTGCAAAGTGCAAAACTCTCCCAGGAGTAACAATTACTCGCAGTGGGTATCGGGATCCAACTATCACATAGAAGGTATGCAATCTCATTGCAAATTTTAACACTTGAAACTCCCGATAATGGTTTTTACCCCTAGCACCTATGACCTTGGCTAAGGTCAACAAATCATAGGTACTAGTCAAGTTCTACCCGTCATTTCGTGATTAATTAGACCCACCCACATGACCCTTGGCTAAGGTCAACAAAGCCACAAGACTGTCCTAACTAATCGCATCATATGCTGTGTAGGAAGACATCACTTAGCTACCGCACACTACGCCTCGGCTATGGTCGACAAACGTAGCACGAATACTAAGTACTCTACTTCCTAAAATGACGGAGGGTTGCGAATGGTTTCTAAGAAAACCTTTAACGCTTTGAACTTGATCTCGTTGCGGAATCAAATGGTTTTTAAATGGAATGTTTTTGAGGCTTTTCTAGTTTTGCTAAAGGGGTCACTCCCGGTGAAGGGATCGTCGGCTCTTTCCTCGTCGAATGAGGTGCGGGATATATCATATATATCACAGTGCAAAGCAGAAACTATAGAAGCAATCAAAAGACAAACCGAGTGTGTAGCATCTGCCAGTTATTGCTAAAGGAGTCACTCCCGGTGAAGGGATCTCGGTCCTTTCCTCATCGAATAAGGTACAGGATGTTCTACAAGGAACACCGCGATGCAAAGCAAGAACTGTAGCTACCTGTTTTTATTTTGAAATTCGATTCCACAACATCCATTAGGTTTATTTTCTTTCATTAATCTCATTAATGAATGTCCCATCATTTAAGTCCACCTAAACATCACAGATAAATATAACGTACGCTTATGCCATCCGCATTCGCCTCGATGTCCCGTTTGCACCGTTAGGTTAGGTAACTAACGCCAGAACGAGGCAGGGCTAGCGCGGGTGTAAAACATAAGCAACGTCTATATAATATATCATATATACTATATATAATATCCATCTGAACAAAACACATGATCACATCACAGATAACGCAGCAGAAAAATATCATATGAAATATTGGATATACTAGGACGTCCGTGTTTTTAATACGAGCCAGTATAAAACACGGATTCCACGGTCGTGATGAATAGCCAATCCCACACCCCTAGACCCCTACGAGAGCGGCAAGAAACCCTACCAATTCTAGGGTTAGGAGACCCGGACTCGACTCCTCGAGATGGTCTCCCACTGGACCCTAGAACCCGGTTACTTGTGCTCCCCTCCTTGGGTCTATCCTAATGCGGAAAAGTAAATAATATACAAAAGGTGACATCTTCCGCAACCTGGAAGTGCCCCAATAAAAGAATATTACATACAAGTTTTTACATGAATGAAAATGAAAAACACTCATCTCACATATAAACCTCCTGGCTATTCGAACACGACGATCCAATATAACATATCCAGCAGCACATAACATCACATGTCATCAACGTAAGTAAACATGCGTATCCCAATTGTCGTTGACATATAGCAACGAAACCGGCGATATCACATATTACACTTACGGTCACAGAAAAGAAAGTGTAAAACTACAACAGTTGAAATCCGCAATCTCTTTAGACATCGCATGCCTAATCAAATGAAATACTTAGACATTGCATGCCTAACAATTATAAACCCCGTATTTTAGTCTCAAAATCGAAAACACTTTTCAATATTAAGTCGGGGAATTCAACAGGATTCCCGACATTCTGATCGAATGCTCGTCGCAAACTTTAGTAGGCGGCCGCACCCCTGACGCCATCGACGAAGTGCACCAAGGCGGAACATCGCTGCCGCGAGCACCCGAAAGGATGCTTTCGGCAACGGGGTTCTCCTACAGTCACTTGGTCGGGGTTATGGGGTGAGGCTGTCTATTAAGTTTACCCGGCGAGTATCCGCGTACGCTACGTGATTGCGATGGACTTTTGATCACATCAAAATTCCGTGGCAACCGATCAAGTGAGACTAAACTGCTATGTTTATAACATTCATTCAGTTATCTCATAACTTTTTGTGAATTCCAAGTATTGTATCACATTCCGGACAAGATAGAAAATGTTAAACTTTCCGATCGAACAATCGAACACCCAAGTTTTCCCGATACAGCTCAACACATGAAATAAGTCTAAAAACATTCAGTTCGTGCCTCAGTACCAACGGTCCAGCCGTAGAAGGGTCAAGCCAACGCCTCACATGTGGCACGTCGTACTGCCCCAAACCCTAAGGTTCAAAGGGCAGTTCAAGACGGTCATATAATCGAGTTAAGGTTTGTTGTCTTCTAGAGGGTCCATCACGTTACTTGCACTACTTAGAACGTCTTTAAACCACAGAAAAATCCAACACTTGGAAATTTTCCGGCAGGGGAAAAAGTGGGTATCTATATCCGGTCGAACTTTTTAACATATTCAAAATTACCCGGAAAAACACACTGACAAAATTAGACAATCTGATCGATACACCGAGGCCCCAATACAACCCAGAAATTTCAACTCTGTAATAAATATTAAAAATTCCCAGGAAAACCAGAACTAAAAACTAGGAATTACTGTGTAAACATTATTGTATGAAGAGATAAATTGGCCGCGGAACCGCCGCAATAGGCATGCTATTGCCGCGGTTCCGCCGCGCTTCTATCGACTTAGGTGCTCGAACTTCTCAGTAATTCTTAGAATATCCTGCTGGTTTTTCTGCATATTTTTAATTCTTAAAAATCCACGATTTCAGAAAATGTACAGAGAGCAAATTAGGGTTTGGGTTTCGATTCGATCGGACTTCCAATTCCGTCTACGCATCGCCTAAGGCTCTAGCTAGGCTCTGATACCACTGTAGGGTTCCTAGGCACACTAATGAAGTCTCATAAGTGATCAAACATGGCTAATTCAAAATTTTACAAGTGCCTACAAACCCTAATACGGATCGTTAACTAGATAATGAGGCGATGCGATGCAAGTTAACGACTTTAACTTAAAAGGAAAGGGGGTACAACCTTTGTAGATCTGGTCCACCACTTCCTAAGCTCCGCGATGACGTCCCTCCGCTGTCCAAATTGGATCCCGGACTCTAGCGTCGGCGTCATCGGAAAAATGGGCGGGCTTGGTCGTCGGCTTCGATGCCGAAGATGATCTACGTCGAGGCATCACTAGATCAAGCTCCCACTTCACCAAGTCATGAAACTTTTGAAGAAAACACCCTATACTACTAGGCAAGAGGTAGAGGATGAAGAAATAGGAAGTGGGTTCACTTTAGAATTGGATTTCTCACTCATTTTCACTAGTTTCCATTGATGGTAGCTAGGTTTTCTTCATGTTGAAGATGAAGAAGAAGAAGAAAAAGATATGATAAGTGTTATTTAAAATAAAAAACAATATGATACTTATCATAATCTTAACCTTAGTTAGGTGTAGAGAATAAACCATGGTTAGGGTTAATGGTTAGGTTTAGGAAAAGAACAAGAATGGTCAAGCTTTCAACACTTCATGAAGTTTCCACAAAACTACAAAATAAGCCACCATTCTCTTTATCTTTTCTAAATGAAATAAATAAAATAAATAAATAGGTATGTAAATAAAAACAAAACCCTAATCATCACCTAACCATGGTTTAATCTAAACGTACACCCTAACATTCATGTATCATCAAACATGATACAATCTTGTGCACAAAAGTATATCACATATACAACTTGTGTACATCAAGTGAGAAATCCAATTTAAGTGAACCAATACTAGTTAATGCAAAGTAATATATCAAATATATAATTATGCATTAAATCATTAAATCAATACTTTATTTAACGATCAGGTCATATCGCATATAACCGACTAGTATCCAATGTATCGGCTTATCGAATCAATCCTCGATTCGATAACTAGGTTATATCACATACAACCATTCGATACATTCATCGCGAGAATGAAATACGGTATCACATACATGCATTATTCTCGGTCCCGCACATATCTCATATGCGCTCCTATTTCGTTTCGCTTGAGCCAGGAAACCTCTGTGTAGGACTCTAAAGACTCGTCAATACGCCGGCAGCAGATGATGATCATATCAAACACCCACAAGCCGCAAGCGGTCTGCCAAACGTAACGGCCACCCGGGTATTGAGCGATCAGAAGATCGACGAGCAAGCGCGCTCACACTCCTGTGAATTCAACCAGTAACACTTACCGTACAGTCCGGTCTGTTCGTCTGATATGTCGCATATCTCGCCTAGGGGTGGTAAACGTCAGACCCCAGTAGCTCGATAAGTCATGTCGACGTAAGGTCCATAACATTCGTGAAACTACTGATAACTCTTACCAGTATATCACTGCAACCCTGGCCAGGGATTTCCTATTATGGCCAGTCGAGCATAGCGCAACATCAACCCCCAATACCGGGAGAGACGAATCCCCTCCTATCGCTCATTGCCTCCATGTGAATCGGGACTGTGCCCAAAAACCACCTGTTTGCACGACTCAGTAGAGCCGTGGTAGGGTGGAAATCAAAGCACAGTGGGAGACACACAAGACTCTATGACGATCTCGGGTCAACAGACTAAGCTGTACCAGTGTCACCAGAGAACTGCCATCTGACGTGAGGTAAAATACCATCTGGGAGTTCACGGCGAGTCCGTTCAGTGTACCCAGTCTCCACTGAGCACCCGCATACCATCTCTGATTTCAAACACCAATGGATATGGGATCATCCATCGCCCATCACATGGGTCGAGATGATATACGCTAGTCTACTCTGGAATATCGATGCCCCGTCTCGATATTCCCACGACTAGGAACATTGAAGGATGTACTCATTGACTACCCAGACCCCACTAGTATGATCTGCATCATAGTCCTGGAAGTCGAGTACACATCCTAAGGGCTTTATCAACATGTAATCAGAGAGACAGAAAGTATACATGTTAAGATAAAGAGCAACCAGATAGCGTACTATCATGTCGAGCAAGAAAGTCCTACCTATATATGTCCCAGCATCCATTACAATATACATCCAATGTACAGTAATGGCCTCTAGGGCAGACATATAACTAACATATATATGTCCAAGCATCCACTATATCACCAATAATGCCCTGTAGGGAATACATATTTTTAATAATCTCCAGCTTGCACTAAGGCCAGTTGTTGTAGTATCTCATACCTAACGTCTCAAAAGTCTCTCGAATAGCATCTAGGGGATGGCCTTGGTGAGTGGATCCGCTGTGTTATCCTCTGTGTCAACTCTCCTGATCTCGATTTCACGGAGATCAACTATCTCCCTGATCAGGTGATACTATTTAAGAATATGTCTGGATCGCTGACGGGACCGGGCTTCCTAGGACAAAGCCACAACACCATAGTCATCACAATACACAGGTATTGGATGCCCAATGGTAGGAACCAAGTTCATCTTATGAACTTTTTCATCCAGACAAGCTCTTTGGAAGCATCGTTGGTAGCGATGTAATTAGCCTCTATCAACGAGTCTGCTATGGTATATAGCTTGGAACCCTTCCAACATACCGTCCCTCCAATGAGGGTGAAGACAAAACCCGAGACTGACTTTCAGTCGTCCTTATCACTCTGGAAGATCGAATCGGCAAAGGACTCCATCTAGAGTTCACCGTTACCATGCACCAAGAACATCTTTTTAGTCCTTCTCAAGCACTTAAGAATGTTCTTCAGCTGTCCAGTGGTTTTCACAAAGATCTTTTTGATACTTATTCACTACACCTAGTGAGTAAGCTACATCTGGTCTGGTACATAATATCGCATACATGATTGACCCGTCTGCCAAAGCATATGGTATCCCTTGTATGCGAGCCCTCTCCAAATCAGTTTTGAGAGACATCTCTTTGGAGAGAGTGATTCCTGAACCAGCGGATAGATTACCGCGCTTAGAATCATCCATACTAAACCCCTTTAGCATGGTGTCTTTGTACCTGGATTGGGACAATCGTAAATCCCTTTAGATCTATCTCTATAGATCTATATCCTTAGAATGTAAGAGACATTAGTAAGATCTTTCATAGAGAACCAGTATGATAAGAGGTGCTTAACCGAGTGTAGCATAGGAACACCCTTTGTTTCCCCCAATCAGAGCAAAGCTCTGTTTTGAATTTCAAAATTCAAAAATTGAAGCAACGTTTCAGATCCCTTGCGTTGCGCTCTGCACGCCACGTATCAAAAGCAGACACACCAGCGCAAGGAGCGCTGCGCCCCAGGCAGCGCACCCCCAATCAGAGCAAAGCACTTTTTCAAAATTCAAATTTTAAAAATTGAAGCAACGCTTCAGATCTCTTGCGCTCTGCGCTGCGCGCCACGTGTTAAACACAGGTGTGCTAGCGCAGTTGCGCTGCGCTCTGCGCTGCGCGCCACGTGTCAAACACAGGTGTGCTAGCGCAGTTGCGCTGCGCTCAGCGCTGCGCGCCACGTGTCAAACGTAGGTGCGCCAGCATTATTAGTTATGTATATGCCCTAGAGGCCATTGTTGTACATATGATATATATTATGATGGATGCTTGGATATATACAGAGAGGACTTTCTTGCTCGTCATGATAATATGCTATTTGGTTTCACTTTATCTTAACATGTTGACTTGTATTGGTTTACTGTCTTACTCTCACATGTTGATAAAGCCCTTAGGATCTGTACTCGACTACTGGGATTATGATGAGATCATACTAGTGGGGCCATAGTAGTCGATGAGTACATCCTATAACTGTTCCTAGTCGAGGGTATATCGAGACAGGGCATCGATACACCAGAGTAGACTAGCGTATACGCATCTTGACCCATATGATGGGCAATGGATGATCCCATATCCATCGGTGTTTGACATCAAGGATGGTGTACGGGTGCTCAGTGGAGACTGGGTACACTGGACGGACTCGCCAAGAACTCCCAGTTGGTAATATACCACACGTCAGATGGCAGTTCTCTGGTGACACTGGTACAGGGTAGTCTGTAGACCCGAGATCGTCATAGAGTCTTGTGTGATTCCCACTGTGCTTTGATTTCCACCTTACCACGTCCAAGAGGGCGTGCAAAACGGTGGCTTTTGGGTACAGCCCCGAATCATATGAAGGCAATGAGCGATAGGAGGGGATTCGTCTCTCCCGGTATAGGGAGTTGATGTCGTGGAGTGTTCGATTGGCTATAACTGGAAGTCCCTGGCCAGGGCTGATATAGAGATATACTGGTAAGAGTTACCAGTAGTTTCTCGACCTGTTATGAGCCTCACATCAACACGACTTATCGGTTACTGGGGTCTGACGTATACCACCCCTAGACTTGATATGCGACATATCAGACGAACAGACCGGACTGTACGGGAGTGTTACTGATTGGATTGACAGGAGAACGGACAGGCTAGCTTGTTGATCTTCTGATCGCTCAATACCTGGATGGCTGTTACGTTTAGCTGACCGCTTGCTGCTTGTGGGTGTTTGATATGATCATCACCTGCTACCGGCGTATTGACGATTCTTTAGAGTCCTACACAGAGGTTTCTTGGCTCAGGCAAAACGGAGTAGAGGCACATATGCGATATGTGCAGGACCGAGGATAATGCGATATGAGATACCGTATTATATTCTCGCGATATTTAGATATGAATCGGGACATCGGATCAAGTGTTGATTCGATGAATCGATACATGATATATTAGTCGGTTATATTCGATATAGCCGGATCGTTAAATCAAGTGTTGATTTGATGATTTAATGTATAATGATATATATGATATATTGTATTACATTATCTAATATTGGCTCGCTTTATTATTTCATTATCTCACCGGATTAATACATTGATATATATGCGATATATGTTAATTGTTTTATTTTCTTTTGTTGCAAATATATAATATATATATGATATATATTATTGTGACATGATATGATTTATTATAAAACATGTTTAAGGATGATAAAAAGGGATTAGGGTTTGATTAGGGTTAGCTCTTTCAAGTTCATTCTAGAAGGATTTTATTTTGTCTTGGTTAAGATATTATGGTTGATACTTATCCTTAACCTAACCAAACCCTAACTCTAGTTTATTCTCTACAAGTTTTATCCTATCATCCTTGACCATGGTTCTATAATCAATCATATGCATTTTTCTTCTATTCATCACAAAAGGATTATCTTTTTCATTATCATCTTCTTCTCTCTTGAGTTCAAAATGAAAAAGCTTACTAGTTAATTCTTTTGTGATGATTTCTTGTGAGAAAGTGAATTAAAAAGAAAGCATAAATACTACTCCATCATCCTCATCTAATCTAGCCCATTAGATTAGGGTATTCATCTCTTTAGAGTGAGAAAGTTTGGGTTATAGCAACTTCGACGTAGATCATCGGAGAAGCGGAACACTTCGAGCTAGCATGGATCGTTCGAGTCGTGGAGCCTCTCTTGAGTCCGGGAGATCGTGGATTGCGGCAAAGGGACTTCTACTCGGAGCTTGTGAAGCGAAGGAGCGGACTACAAAGGTTGTAATCCCTCACACTTAGCTTTAAAGATGTTTTCTTGCATTCTAAACCCTAATAATCTAGCAAAGATCCCGTCTTTGGGTTGTTCGGCACATGTAAAATTTTATTCGGGCATGTTTGATGCTTTATGAACCTTCACAAGTGTGCATAGGAACCCTACAGTGGTATCAGAGCCTAGCTAGAGCATTAGGCGACGTGTTTACGAAGTTAAAACTCCGATCGAACCCGAACCGACAAAGTTAACCCCCTCTCTGGATTTTTTTCAAAATCTGGGTTTTTTCTGAATTAAAAATACGTGAAAAATACGGCAGAAAAAAATAAGAACTTCTGTGAAAAACGAGCCCCTGATCCGTACAAACCGCCGCGGAACCGCGGCCGTACCTCGCTTGGGCCGTGAAACCGCGGCAGTATTAAGGAATCAAGGACTCGTTTTGGCACAGTAATTCATATTTCTGGGATATATATTTTATGGGTATTTTTATTCTGACTCAAGTGTTGAGTATTCTGGGGTTTATTTTGTAATCGTATATTTGATCGGAAAATTTAAATTCGTTATTATTTCCGGATTTTTAGAAACTGTTAAAATGTTCGAACGGATATCATTAACTCGATTTTTTCCGGCACGAAAAACTTTCATGTGTTGAATTTTTATCGGGTTTAAATCTTTCGGAAAAATTGTACAAGTTAAGCGATGGACCCTCTAGAAGACAACAAACCTTAACTCGATTATGTGACCATCTTGAACTGCCTTTTGAACCTTGGGGTTTGGGGCAGTACGGCGTGCCACATGTGAGGCGTTGGCTTGACCGTTCTACGGCTGGATCACTGGTACTGACATATTCTGGGATTATTTAAACTCCGCTCAAGTGTTGAGCACTTTGGGAAATTTTGGGTATTTGATTATCTGTTCGAAAAGTTTAATACTGTCTATTTATCTGGAATGTGATACAATATGTGGAATTCATAGAGTTAGGCATGAAATGCGAAGTATGTGATATTTCGGATTTACGATGTCTAAAGTGATTGTGGATTCCAAATATTGTAGTTTTACAATTTCTTTTCTGTGACCGTAAGTGTAGTATATAGTTGTATTGCCGGTTGTCGTTGCTATACATCGACGACGATCGGTGTATGCATACATACTTACGTTGATGATATGAGATATTATGTGTTGCTGTGATATGATGTGCAGGATTGAATAGACGGGGGTTTTATGTGAGATGAGGGTTTTATATTTTCATTCATGTAAATTCAAATGTAATGTAATATTCTTTTATTTAGGGCACTTCCAGGTTGAGGTTGATGTCACCAGTGTTGTATATTATTTACTTTTCCGCTTTAGGATGGACCCAAGGAGGGGAGCACAGGTGACCGGGTTCTGGGGTTCAGTGGGAGGCCATCTCGAGGAGTCTTGATCGGGTCTCCTAAATTCCAGAATTGGTAGGGCCGCTTGTCCCTCTCGTAGGGGTCCAGGGTGTGGGCTTAGCTATTCATCGCGACTGTGGAATCCGTATTTTCTATTGTTGGCTAAATACTAAATACGGAAGTCCTAGTATATCCCACATTATATCTATGTTTCTGCTGCGATATCTGTGATGTGATCATTTGATATGTTGTGATGGATACAGTATATAGTATATATGATATATTATATAAACGTTACTTATGTTTTACACCCGCACTAGCCCTGCCCTGCTTTGTCGTTAGTTACCTAACCTAACGGTGCACGAGGGGACATAGAGGCGAATGCGGATGGCATAAGTGTACGTCGTATATATCTGTGATGCTTAGGAAGCATAAGCTGATGGGATTTTTTATTAATGAGATTAATAAAAAGAAATGAAACCTAAAAGATGTTGTAGAATCAAAACTTTATAAAAAGGGTAGCTACAGTTTTGCTTTGTATAGTGGTATATATGATATACCCTGCACTTTATTCGATAAGGAAAGAGCCGAGATCCCTTCACCGGGAGTGACCTATTTAGCGAAACTAGCAGATGCAACAAAACTCGATTTGTCTTTTGATTGCTTTTAGAGTATTGCTTTGCACAGTGAGATATATGATATGTCCTGCACCTTATTCGATGAGGAAAGAGCCGAGATCCCTTCACCGGGAGTGACTTCTTTAGCAAAACTAATGAAAGCCTCAGAAACACTCCATTTCAAAATTTCATATGATTCTACGATGATATCAAGTTCATTACGCTCATGGTTTTCTAAAAAACCTGCGTAGCCCTCCGTCATTTCAGATAGAGACTAGTTAGTATTCGTGCTGCGTTTGTTGACCTTAGCCAAGGCGTGGTGTACAGTAGCTAATTAGTATTTATCTGCTAAAACATGAGATGTGATTGAGTTAGAGTAGTCATGCGATTTTGTTGACCTTAGCCAAGGGTCGTACGGGTGGGTTTAATTCAATCAGGAAATGACGGGTTGAACTTGACTAGCACTTATGATTTGTTGACCTTAGCTAAGGTCATAAGTTGCTAGGGGCAAAATATTATCGGGAATTTCAAGTGTTGAAATTTTCAATGAGATTGCATACCTTCTATGAGATAGTTGGATCCCGATACCCACTGCGAGTAAGAGTTACTCCTGGGAGAGTTTTACACAGGACAATTAGTCAATCAAGTAGATGTCTAGAAAAGTGTTAACGGGGTTACGCCTCTGGGAAAACGAGGTTTACTTTAATTAGGTCCGTGCGAAAGCACGGGGAACCTCCCTCAAAGTACCGACACTGATCTGGCTGAAAGATTGACGAAATTGTAGGGTGTAATTAATCCCGGCTAATCTTACCTTTTAGGGTTTGTAGGTAGATTTGATAAAAACAGTGGGAGACATCCTGATTTGATAAGATAATAACCAATCTAATCTTGCAAGAGCATACGCTAAAGTGTTTTCTTCTCTCTCTCTCCAGGTAGGGACCATGTCAGGCCATAATCAAGATAATAATATGGATGTATTGACTAAACCCGCTTATTATACTGAGCAGGGGAACGTTGGACCCGTTCTTTCTTATAAGGGTTATAAGACTGAACAGGGAATAGGAGAATATCTGGATTCTCACGCCGCCCAAAAGAACATGCATGTTGATGCATCTTCTTCAGGTGTGTTAGTTATTGAGAATTGTTTCTCAGTTAACCCTACGTCCTGGGTATTAGATACCGGATCAGGATCCCATATATGTAAATTGTTACATGGGCTACGTAAAGGTAGAGAACTGGGAAAAGATGATCATTCCGTTCAAGTAGGGAACGGTGCAAGTATTGCAGCCAAAGCAGTTGGCGAATATCACCTTGTATTGCCAAGTCGTAATACACTGATTCTAAATGAGTACTATTATATACCGAACATGATGTGCAACATTATATCAGTTTCTTTATTAGGTAAAAAAGGATATAATTTTGTAGTAAAGGATAATGTTATGAACATATTCCTAGATCAAAAGATGATTGCATCAGGCTCGTTACATAATGGCATATTCATTCTAAATCAGAATACAGTCCTCAATTTACAAAACACACACAAGAGGAAAAGTTCAGAAATGAACGAATCTTTCTTGTGGTATTGTAGACTTGGTCATATCAATGCGACACGACTGGCTAAGTTACATAAGGATGGTTATTTGAATCCGTTCGAATTATCATCTTATGATACTTGCCATTCATGTCTCAAAGGAAAAATGACCAAAGCTCCGTTTAGTGGACACGGAGAAAAAGTTACCGAACTCTTAGCACTGGTACATAGTGATGTATGCGGTCCCATGTCTACGCATGCGAGGAACGGTTCTTTCTACTTCATTACATTTAATGACGATCTCTCAAGATTCGGATATGTATTCCTGATGAAACACAAGTCTGAAGCCTTTGAGAAATTCAGAGAATATAAGCACGAAGTAGAGAATCAAACGGGCAAAAGTATTAAGGTTCTTCGATCTGATCGAGGAGGAGAATACTTAAGCAATGAGTTCCTAGATTATCTAAAAGAGAATGGGATTCTCTCTCAGCTTACTCCTCCATATACACCACAGCACAACAGTGTATCGGAGCGGAGGAATCGCACTCTATTAGATATGGTGCGCTCTATGATGAGTACAGCTGAGTTACCTATTTCCTTCTGGGGATACGCGCTGGAGACAGCCATATACCTATTGAATAGAGTTCCAACTAAATCTATGCCTACCACTCCATATGAGATATGGAATGGGAAGAGACCATCTCTTAAAAGAGTTAAGATATGGGGTTGTCCGGTTTATGTTAAAAAGCAAAATCCGGACAAACTTGAGGCACGATCAGTTCTTTGTAAGTTTGTAGGATATCCTAGCAATTCGTATGGATATCTATTCTACCACAGTGAACAAAGAAAGGTGTTTGTTGCTCAACATGCCACCTTTTTAGAAAAGGAATTTCTTACAAAAGAAATTAGTGGCGATGAGGTAGAGCTGGAAGAGGTTGCAGCAACACAAACTACAACTGAAGATTTAGTGGTACCAGAGGATTCAGTAGTACCCGACGAACCCCAGCCTCTCCGCCGATCTAGCAGGGTTTCCCATTCGCCTGAGAGATACTACGGTTTTCTCATTGATGGTGGAAGCGAGGATTGCATCATGGAAGATGATGACCCGACTAGTTTCGAGCAGGCCATCACGAGTGGTGACTCTGTGAAATGGCTGGATGCAATGCGATCAGAGATGGAATCCATGTACACCAATAAAGTATGGATTTTGGAAAATGCTCCTGAAGGGGTAAAACCCATTGGGAGCAAGTGGATTTTTAAAAGGAAATTTGGTGTAGATGGAAAAGTTGAGACTTTCAAAGCTAGACTTGTAGCTAAGGGATTTCGTCAACGACCAGGTGTGGACTATGACGAAACCTTTTCTCCAGTAGCTATGCTTAAGTCCATCCGGATCTTACTTGCCATTGCTGCATACCATGACTACAAAATCTGGCAAATGCATGTTAAGACCGCCTTTCTAAATGGTGATTTAAAAGAGTACGTGTACATGACTCAGCCAAAGGGCTTCGTAGATAGTGGGAACAGCGGAAACGTGTGCAAACTGCTTAAATCCATTTATGGGTTAAAGCAAGCATCGCGGAGTTGGAACATCTGTTTTGATGTTATAGTCAAAGAGTTTGACTTCATAAAAAATATAGATGAACCTTGTATCTATAAGAAGGTAGCAGAGAGTAAGATTGTCTTCCTCGTATTGTACGTGGATGACATACTCTTGATAGGAAATGATATTCCTATGCTGCAATCAGTCAAGCTCTTCTTATCACAAAGATTCTCAATGAAAGATCTAGGTGATGCCTCCAGCATATTGGGGATTAGGATCTATAGAGATAGATCCAAACGGATACTGGGATTGTCCCAATCCAGGTACATTGACACCATACTAAAGAGGTTTAGTATGGAAGAATCCAAGCGTGGGAACCAACCCACGATCTCTGGACTCACTCTCTCCGAAGAGATGTCTCCCAAGACTGATTTGGAGAGAGCTCGCATGCAAGGGATACCCTATGCTTCGGCAGTAGGATCTATCATGTATGCGATGCTATGTACCAGACCCGATGTAGCATACTCACTAAGTGTAGTGAGTCGGTATCAAGCAGATCCTGGAGAGAGTCACTGGACGGCTGTGAAGAACAATCTCAAGTTCTTACGAAGGACTAGAGATATGTTCTTGGTGTATGGTAAAGGAGAACTCCGGGTGGAGTCCTTTACCGATTCCAGCTTCCAAAGTGATAAGGGCGACTCTAAGTCGCACTCGGGATTTGTCTTTACCCTCAATGGAGGGGCGGTATATTGGAAGAGATCCAAACAGGATACCGTTGTATACTCGACGATGGAGGCTGAATACATCGCTGCCAACGATGCTGCCAAAGAGGCAGTCTGGATGAAGAAGTTCATCACTGAACTTGGTGTGGTTCCATCCATTGAACATCCAATACCTCTGTATTGCGATAACAATGGAGCTGTGGCTTTGGCCAAGGAACCCAGATCCTATCAGAAATCCAGACATATTCTGAGGCGGTATCACCTGATCAGGGAGATAGTTGATCGCCGGGAGATCGAGGTCAGGAGAGTAGATACGAAGGACAACACTGCGGATCCACTCACGAAGGCCATTCCCCAGATACAGTTTGAGAGATTATTCGGGATGCTAGGTATGAGATACTACAGCAGCTGGCCTTAGTGCAAGTGGGAGATTGTTAGTTATGTATATGCCCCAGAGGCCATTGTTGCACATATGATATATATTATGATGGATGCTTGGATATATACAGAGAGGACTTTCTTGCTCGTCATGATAGTATGCTATTTGGTTTCACTTTATCTTAACATGTTGACTTGTATTGGTTTACTGTCTTACTCTCACATGTTGATAAAGCCCTTAGGATCTATACTCGACTACTGGGATTATGATGAGATGCATTATTCTCGGTCCCGCACATATCCCATATGTGCTCCTATTTCGTTTCGCTTGAGCCAGGAAACCTCTGTGTAGGACTCTAAAGACTCGTCAATACGCCGGCAGCAGATGATGATCATATCAAGCATCCACAAGCCGCAAGCGGTCTGCTAAACGTAACGGCCACCCGGGTATTGAGCGATCAGAAGATCGACGAGCAAGCCCGCTCACACTCCTGTGAATCCAACCAGTAACACTTACCGTACAGTCCGGTCAGTTCGTCTGATATGTCGCATATCTCGCCTAGGGGTGGTAAACGTCAGACCCCAATAGCTTGATAAGTCATGCCGACGTAAAGTCCATGACATGTGTGAAACTACTGATAACACTTACCAGTAGGTCACTGCAACCCTGGCCAGGGATTTCCTGTTATGGCCAGTCGAGCATAGCGCAACATCAACCCCCAATACCGGGAGAGACGAATCCCCTCCTATCGCTCATTGCCTCCATATGAATCGGGACTGTACCCAAAAACCACCTATTTGCACGACTCAGTAGAGCCGTGGTAGGGTGGAAATCAAAGCACAGTGGGAGACACACAAGACTCTATGACGATCTCGGGTCTACAGACTAAGCTGTACCAGTGTCACCAGAGAACTGCCATCTGACGTGAGGTATAATACCATCTGGGAGTTCTCGGCGAGTCCGTTCAGCGTACCCAGTCTTCACTGAGCACCCGTATACCATCTCTGATGTCAAACACCAATGGATATGGGATCATCCATCGCCCATCACATGGGTCGAGAAGATATACGCTTGTCTATTCTGGAATATCGATGCCCCGTCTCGATATTCCCACGACTAGGAACATTGAAGGATGTACTCATTGACTACCCAGGCCCCACTAGTATGATCTGCATCATAATCCTGGAAGTCGAGTACACATCCTAAGGGCTTTATCAACATGTAACAGAGAGACAAAAAGTATACATGTTAAGATAAAGATCAACCAGATAGCGTACTATCATGTCGAGCAAGAAAGTCCTACCTACATATGTCCCAGCATCCACTACAATATACATCCAATGTATAGTAATGGCCTCTAGGGCATACATATAACTAACAATCTCCTACTTGCACTAGGGCCATCTGTACCAGTGGTTGCAGTATCACATACTCAACCATCCCATATAAGTCTCTCTCTGGGAAAAAGCCTTCGTGCGTGGATCCGCCGTGTTGTCCTCTGAGTCTACTCTCCTAACCTCGATCAATCTGGAGATCAACTATCTCCATGATCAGGTGATGCTGCCTCAGAATTTGTCTGGGTCACTGATGGGACCAGGGTTCCAGGGCCGAAGCCACACTTCCATTGTCATACAATGGCAGGAACCTAGTTCATCTTATGAACCAAGATACACCCAAACTGCCTCTTTGGTAGTATCTTTAATAGCGATATTACCAGCCTTTATCGTCTACCACGGTATCTAGCTTGGAACTCTTCCAACATACCGTCCCTTTACCGAGGGTAAAGACAATGCCTGCGACTGACATTCAGTCGTCCTTATCACCCTGGAACCCTTCCAGTGATTCTCCCCAGGATCGATTGATACCATCTTACTACTACTAATGAGAATCCTAGCATCCAATTACATCTATCCCATAGATGAAAACACAGGATTTAGGAGGTATCAATTTGATCCTATATGGAGAATCATTGTGATAAGCGGAGATTGACCGGGCGTACCATAGGAAACTCTTTCCCTATCAAGAGTATGTCATCCACGTACACTACGAGGATCACTACCATACTCCCTACTACCTTCTTTGTATATACAAGGTTCATTTACCATTTTGATGATGTCAAACCGTTTGACTACCACATCAAAACAGATGTTCCAACTCCGCGATGCCTGCTTCATCACATAAAACATCTTGCACACGTTTCCGCTGCTCCCACTGTCTACGAAGCCCTCTGGCTGTGTACTTATAGACGCTCTCTTCCAAAACATCATTTAGAAAAGTAGTCATGACACCCAACCGCCAGTTATCGTAGTCATGGTATGTAGCCGTGGTAAGTAGGATCTGGATGGACTTAAGCATAGCCACTTGAAAAGGTTTCATCATTATCCACACCTGGTTGATGACTAAAACCTTTAACAAGTCTAGCTTTGAAAGTCTCAACTTTTCCATCTACACCAAGTAATCTTCTCAAGATATACTTGCTCCTGATGGGGATTTAACCCTTCAGATATCGCAACCAAAGTCCATACTTTGTTGGTGTATATGGATTCCATCTCAGATCGCTAAGCATCCAGCCATTCTTACAGAGTCCCTACTCTTGATGGCCTGCTCGAAACTAGTTGGGTTATCATCTCATGATGCAATCCTTGCTCCCACTGTCATCGAGAAACCGAAGTATCTCTCAAGCAGGTGAGGAACCCTGCTAGATCGGCGGAGAGGCTGAGGTTCGTCGGGAACTATTGAATCCTTTGGTTCTGTCAAATCATCAGCTGCAGTTTGTATAGCTGGAACATTTCCAGTTCTACTTAACTGACCTTGCCTCGAGCTTGTCCGGATTTTGCATTTAGACATAGGCCGGACAACCCCAGATCTTAACTTACTTAAGAGATAGGCTCTTCCCACACCATATCTTATATGGAGTGGTAGGCACTGATTTGATTCGAACCCTATTCAATAGGTATGCAACTTCATATGTGCATAACTCCCTAAAAGGAAATAGGAGACTCGGTAGTACTCATCATAGAGCACACCATATCATATAGGTGTGATTGCTCCGCCCCGATATACCATCGTGTTATGGTGTATACGGAGGAGTAATGCTGAGAGAGAATCTCATTCTCCTTTAGAATAGTCCAGGAATTCCATGCACAAGTATTCTCCTCCCTGATCTCATCAAAGGACATAATACTTATGCCCGTATTGGTTCTCTACTTCTAACTTATATTCTGTGAATATCTCAAAAGGTTCTGACTTGTGTTTCAACAGGAACATAGGTCTGAATCTCGAAAGATCATCAGAGAATGTAATGAAGTATAAAGAACCGGTCTTGGCATGTGTAGACAGGGGACCTTATGTATCATCCCAAGAGTTCACTAACTCTTTCTCCGTTTCCATTAAACGGAGCTATGGTCATCTTATCTCTGTGACATGACTGGAAAGTTTCACAAGATGTAAATTCAAACCAATTTAAATATGCATCTTTATGTAACTCTAGCTAGTCGGGACACAGTGATCTGACCTAGTCTACAATACCTCAAGAAGGATCCGTTCATTTCTGAACTCTTCCTCTTGTGTGTGTTCTGTATACTAAGTGTAGGGTTCCTAGGCACAGAAGAGAGGTCTCACAAGGCATCGAACATGCCAATTTCAAATTTTACGGTGCCTACAAACCCTAAACTACGGATCGTCGGCTAGATGTCTAGGCGAAAAACTAACTAGTTAACACTTAACTAAAAGTTTAACGGAAATACAACCTTTGTAGATCCGGTCCTCCACCTCCACGGCTCCGCAACGAGGTCGTCTCCGCTGTCCAAATCAAATCCGGGCTCTAGAGTCGGCTTCGTCGGAGAATGGGCAAGCTAGGTCGTTGATGTCCATGCCGAAGATGATCTACGTCGAGGCATCGCTAAATCAAGCTCACAACTTCACCAAGTCAAGAAACTTGTGAAGTAAACACACTCTACTACTTGGCAAGAGGTAGAGGATGAAGAAATAGGAAGTGGGTAGACTTTAGTTTTGGATTTCTCACTCAAAAACATCAATCACCATTGATGAGGAGAGCTTTCTTCACTTGAAGCAAGGAAGAAGAAAAAGGAAAATAGTTATGATAAGTTAATTAAAAACAATAGAAAAATCAAAACTTATCATAATTTTAACTAGAGTTAAGTGTAGAGAATGAATCATGGTTAGTGGGAATGGTTAGGGTTAAGGATGAGATAAGAATGGTTGACTTGATCAAAGATTCATGAAGCTTCAACTAAACTCCAAAAAAAGCCACCATTCTTTTCTCCTCTTTTCCAAAATGAATAAACAAATAAATAAATGAATAAATAAAGGAAATGAAACCCTAACCATTCTTTTAACCATGGTTTAATTCTTTGCACTTAACCAAGTAATCATGTATCATCAAACATGATACAATCAAATGCACAAAATCATATCGCATATGTAATGCGCACACCCGAGTGAGAAAATCCATTTAAAGTGAACCAATACTAGTTAATGCAAAGTAATATATCAAATATATAATTATACATTAAATCATTAAATCAACACTTGATTCAATGATCCGGTCATGTCGCACACAACCGACTAGTATACAATGTATCGGCTTATCGAATCAACGCTTGAATCGATAACTAGGTTATATCGCATACAACCATTCGATACATTCATCGCGAGAATGGAATACGGTATCACATACTCGCATTATTCTCGGTCCCGCACATATCTCATATGCGCTCCTATTTCGTTTCGCTTGAGCCAGGAAACCTCTGTGTAGGACTCTAAAGACTCGTCAATACGCCGGCAGCGGATGATGATCATATCAAACATCCACAAGCCGCAAGCGGTCTGCTAAACGTAACGGCCACCCGGTTATTGAGCGATCTGAAGATCGACGAGCAAGCCCGCTCACACTCCAGTGAATCCAACCAGTAACACTACCGTACAGTCCGGTCTGATCGTCTGATATGTCGCATATCTCGCCTAGGGGTGGTAAACGTCAGACCCCAATAGCTCAATAAGTCGTGTCGATATGAGGTCTATAACTATTCGAAAAACTACTGGTAACACTTACCAGTAAATCTCAGCAACCCTGGCCAGGGATTTCCTGTTATAGCCAATCGAACACAGCGCAACATCAACCCCCTATACCGGGAGAGACGAATCCCCTCCTATCGCTCATTGCCTCCATGTGACTCAGGACTGTACCCAAAAACCACCGTTTTGCACGCCCTCTTGGATGTGGTAAGATGGAAATCAAAGCACAGTGGGAACCACACAAGACTCTATGACGATCTCGGGTCAACAGACTACTCTGTACCAGTGTCACCAGAGAACTGCCATCTGACGTGAGGTATAATACCATCTGGGAGTTCTCGGCGAGTCCGTCCAGTGTACCCAGTCTCTACTGAGCACCCGTATATCATCTCTGATGTCAAACACCGATGGATATGGGATCATCCATCGCCCATCTGTATGGGTCGAGAAGGTACACGCTAGTCTACTCTGGTATATCGATGCCCCGTCTCGATACACCCACGACTAGGGACTTTGAAGGATGTACTTATGGACTACCATGTCCCCACTAGTATGATCCGCATCATAGTCCAGGTAGTCAAGCACACATCCTAAGGGCTTTACCAACATGTAACAGAGAGACAATCAGTATACACGTTAAGGTAAAGTTCAACCAGATAGCATACTATCATGTCGAGCAAGAAAGTCCTCCCTATATATGTCCCAGCATCCACTACAATATACATCCTATGTACAGTAATGGCCTCTAGGGCATACATATAACTAACAATCTCCCACTTGCACTAGGGCCATCTGTAGCAGTGGTTGTAGTATCTCATACTAAACCATCCCATAAAAATCTCTCTCTGGGAACAGGCCTTTGTGAGTGGATCCGCTGTGTTGTCCTCTGAATCTACTCTCCTAACCTGGAACACCCTGGAGATCAACTATCTCCATGATCAGGCGATGCTGCCTTAGAATATGTCTGGATCACTGATGGGACCTGCGTTCCTTGGCATAAGCCATAACTCCATTGTCACACAATGGGAGGAACATAGTTCATCTCATGAACCAATATACATCCGGACTGCCTCTTTGGTAGTATCTTAAGTAGCGATGTATCCTGCCTTTATCGTCTAGTATGTCACGGTATCTAGCTTGGAACTCTTCCAACATACCGTCCCTTTACTGAGGGTAAAGACAATGCCTGTGACTGACACTCAGTCGTCTTTATCACCCTGGAACCCTTCCAGTGATTCTCCCCAGGATTGATTGATACCACCTCACTACTACTAGTGAGAATCCTAACATCCAATTAAATCTATCTCATAGATCCAAAATCCAGGAGTTAGTAGGTATTATTATGATCCTATATGGAGAATCATTGTGATAAGCGGAAATTGATCGAGCGTAGCATAAGAAACTCCTTCCCTATCAAGAGTATGTCATCCACGTACTCTACGAGGATCGTCACCATACTCCCTACTACCTTCTTGTATATACAAGGTTCATCTACCATTTTGATGATGTCAAACTCTTTGACTAATCTATCAAAACAGATGTTCCAACTCCGCGATGCCTGCTTTATCCTATAAAGTATCTTACACACGTTTCCGCTGCTCCCACTGTCTACGAGGCCCTCTGGCTGTGTACTTATAGACGCACTATTCTAAAACATCATTTAGAAAAGCAGTCATGGCACCCAACCGCCAGATATCGTAGTTATGGTATGTAGCCGTGGCAAGTAGGATCTGGATGGACTTAAGCATAGCTACTGGAAAAGGTTTCATCATTATCCACGCCTGGTCGATGACGAAAACCTTTAACAATTCTAGCTTTGAAAGTCTCAACTTTTCCATCTACACCAAGTAATCTTCTCAAGATATACTTGCTCCTGATGGGGATTTAACCCTTCAGATATAGCAACCAAAGTCCAAACTTTGTTGGTGTATAAGGATTCCATCTCAGATCGATAAACATCCAGCCATTCTTACAGAGTCCCACTCCTGATGGCCAGCTCGAAACTAGTTGGGTCATCATCTCATGATGCAATCCTCGCTCCCACTGTCATAGAGAAACCGAAGTATCTCTCAGGTGGGTGAGGAACCCTACTAGATCGGCGGAGAGGCTAAGGTTCGTTGGTATCTACTGAATCCCTTGGTTCTATCAAATCATCTGCTGTAGTTCGTATAGCTGGAACACTTCCAGTTCTACATAACAGTCCTTGCCTCGAGCTTGTCCGGATTTTGCTTTTAGACATAGCCCGGACAACCCCAAATCTTAACTAACTTAAGATATGGGCTCTTCCCTCTCCATATCACATATGAAATGGTAGGCAACTGATTTGATTCGAACCATATTCAATAGGTATGCAGCTTCTCAAGTGCATAACTCCCAAAAGGAAATAGGTAACTCAGTAGTACTCATCATAGAGCACACCTTATCATATAGGGTGTGATTGCTCCATCCTGATATACCATCGTGTTATGGTGTATTCGGAGGAGTAATGCTGAGAGAGAATCTCATTTTCCTTTAGAATAGTCCAGTATTTCCGTGCTCAAGTGTTCTCCTCCTTGATCTCATCATAGGACATAAAACTTTTACCCGTATTTTGGTTCTCTACTTCTAACTTATATTCTGTGAATATCTCAAAAGGTTCGGACTCATGTTTCAACGGGAACATATGACTGAATCTTGAGAGATTATCAGAGAATATAAAGAAGTATAAAGAACCAGTCCTGGCATTTGTAGACTGGGGACCTACATACATCAACATGTATCATCCCAAGAGTTTACTAACTCTTTCTCTGTTTCCAGTAAACAGAGCTGGTGTCATTATATCTTTGTGACATGACTGGCAAGTTTCACAAGATGTAAATTCAAACTGATTTAAATATGCATCTAAATGTAACTTCAGCTAGTCGGGTCGCATTGATATGACCTAGTCTACAATACCTCAAGAAGAATTCGTTCATTTCTGAACTCTTCCTCTTGTGTGTGTTCCGTATACTAAAGAACTGTAGTTTGATTTAGAACATAAATGCTTTTGGATAACGTGCCTGAACCGATCAACTTTTGATATAGGAAATGTTCAAAACATTATCCAACAATACAAAATTTTATTATTTCTTTACTAATAAAGAGATAGATATGATTTTGTATATCAGGTTCGGTATCTAAAAACATTCGTTCAGAATCAATGTATAGATAATACAGGGTGACAGTGACCAACAGACTTGGCTGCAACTCTTGCCCCGTTTTCTGCCTCATGAAACTTATCACCCGTTCTCAGTTCTCTACCTATCTGTAGCCCTATGTAACAGATTACATATCTGGGATCCTGATCTGGTATCACATACCCAGGACGTAAAGGATACTGAGAAACAGTTCTTTGTAACGAACATACCCGAAGATGATGCATCAGCATACACTCTCTTCGTTTGGGCGGCACGGGAAATCTGGTATTCCCCAATTTCCTGCTCTGTCTTATAACAATTATAAGTTGGAGTGGGACCAACGTTCCCCAGCTCAGTATAACAAGCGGGTTCGGTCAATATTCCGTATTATTATCTTGATTAAGGCGTGATATGGTCGCTGCCTGGAGAGAGAGAGAAGAAAACACTCAGCGTGCGCTCTGTCAAGAATAGATTGGTTATTATTTTATCTAATCAGGATGGCTCCCACTGCTTTTTATCAAATCTTCCTTCAAACCCTAAAAGGAAAGACTAGCCGGGATTAATTACACACTACAAGTTCGCCAATCTTTCAGCCAGGCCAGTGTCGGTACTTTGAGAGAGGTCCCCCGTGCTTTCGCACGAACCTAATTACAGTAAACCTCGTTTTCCCAGAGGCGTAACCCCGTTGACACCTTTCTAGACACCTACTTGATCGGCTAATTGTAATGTATAAAACTCTCCCAGGAGTAACTCTTACTCGCAGCGGGTATCGGGATCCAACTATCTCATAGAAGGTATGCAATCTCATTGCAAATTTCAACACTTGAAATTCCCGATAATATTTTGCCCCTAACCTCCTATGACCTTGACAAAGGCCAACAAACCATAGGATGCTAGTCAAGTTCAACCCGTCATTTCCTGATTGAATTAAACCCACCCGCACGGCCCTTGACAAAGGCCAACAAGGTCGCACGACTACCCTAACTCAATCTGCATCATATGCATAAGCAGATAAGCACCAGTTAGCTACCGCACACTGCGCCTTGACAAAGGCCAACAAACGCAGCACGAATACTAACTACTACTTATCTGAAATGACGGAGGGCTACGACAGGTTTTTCTGAAAACCTATTGCGTAATGAACTTGAAATCGTTGTAGGATCGAATGAATTTTGAAATGGAGTGTTTTTTAGGCTTTTCTAGTTTTGCTAAAGGAGTCACTCCCGGTGAAGGGATCGTCGGTCCTTTCCTCGTCGAATGAGGTGCGGGATATATCATATATATCACTGTGCAAAGCAAAAAAAGTTAAAAGCAATCAAAAGACAAACCGAGTATGTAGCATCTGCCAGTTATTGCTAAAGGAGTCACTCCCGGTGAAGGGATCTCGGTCCTTTCCTCATCGAATAAGGTGCAGGATATATCTCATATACCGCTATGCAAAGCAAGAACTGTAGCTACCTGTTTTATTTTGAAATTCGATTCTACAACATCTTAGGTTTCTTTTATTTCATTAATCTCATTAATGAAGTCCCATCATTAAAGTACCTAAACATCACAGATAGATATGACGTACACTTATGCCATCCGCATTCGCCTCGATGTCCCCTTGTGCACCGTTAGGTTAGGTGACTAACGACAGAGCGGGGCAGGGCTAGCACGGGTGTAAAACATAAGTAACATCTATATAATATATCATATATACTATATACTGTATCTATCACAGAACATCACATGATCACATCACAGATATCGCAGCAGAAGAATCATATGAAATATTGGATATACTAGGACGTCCGTGTTTTCAATACGAGCCAGTATAAAACACGGATTCCATGGTCATGATGAATAGCCAAACCCACACCCCTAGACCCCTACGAGAGCGGCAAGCAACCCTACCAATTCTAGAGTTAGGAGACCCGGACTCGACTCCTCGAGTTGGTCTCCCACTGGACTCCAGAACCCGGTTACTTGTGCCTTCCTCCTTGGGTCTATCCTAGTGCGGAAAAGTAAATAATATACAAACGGTGACTACTTCCGCAACCTGGAAGTGCCCCAATAAAAGAATATTACATACAAGTTTTTACATGAATGAAAATGAAAAACACTCATCTCACATAAAAACCCCCGGCTATTCAAACACGACGATCCAATATAACATATCCAGCAACACATAACATCAGATGTCATCAACGTAAGTAAATATGCGCATCCCAATTGTCGTTGACATATAGCAACGAAACCGGCGATATCACATATTACACTTACGGTCACAGAAAAGAAAATGTAAAACTACAACAGTTGGAATCCGCAACCACCTCAGACATCGCATGCCTGACCAAATGAATTACTTAGACATCGTATGCCTAACAATTATAAACCCCGCATTTTAGTCTCTTTATCGAAAACACTTTTCAATACCAAGTCGGGCAATTCAACAGGATTCCCGACATTTTGATCGAATACTCGTCGCAAACTTTAGTAGGCGGCCGAACCCCCGATACCGTCGACTAAGTGCACCAAGGCGGAACACCGCTACCGCGAGCACCCGGACGGATGCTTTCGGCGACGGGGTTCTCCTACAGTCACTTGGTCGGGGCTATGGAGCGAGGCTGTCTATTAAGTTTACCCGGCGAGTATCCGCGTACGCTACGTGATTGCAACGGACTTTTGATCACATCAAAATTCCGTGGCAACCGATCAAGTGAGACTAAACTGCTACGTTTATAACATTCATTTAGTTATCTCATAACTTCTTGTGAATTCCAATTATTGTATCACATTCCGGATAAATAGAAAATGTTAAACTTTCCGATCGAACAATCGAACACCCAAGTTTTCCCGATACAGATCAACACATGAAACAAGTCTAAAAACATTCAGTTCGTGCCTCAGTACCAACGGTCCAGCCGTAGAAGGGTCAAGCCAACGCCTCACATGTGGCACGCCTTACTGCCCCAAACCCGAAGGTTCAAAGGGTAGTTCAAGACGGTCACATAATCGAGTTAAGGTTTGTTTTCTTCTAGAGGGACCATCGTGTTACTTGCACTACTTAGAACGTGATTAAACTACAGAAATATCCAACACTTGGAAATTTCCCGACAGGGGAAAAATTGGGTATTTATATCCGGTCGAACTTTTTAACATATTCTAAGATTTATCCGGAAAGCCAAACAGACAAAATTTGATACCCCGATCGAAACACCGAATCCCCAAAACAACTGCAGAAATTCAACTCTTGAAAAAAATATTAAAAATTCCCAGGAAAACCAGCATACAAAATTAAGAATTACTGTGCAGAATGATACGCACAAAACGACAAATCTGCCGCGATTCCGCCGCACGAGACAGGCTCGTGCCGCGGAAACGCGGCTCAATGATGGAATCAGGAACTCTAATTTTGCAGTATTCCTTAAAATTTCCTGCTGATTTCACTGAATATTTTTAATATGGAAAAATGCACTGTTTTGAAAAAAGTACAGAGAGCAAGTTTAGTTTGGGGTTCCGGGTTCGTTCGGACTTCAAATTCCGTCTGGACTTCGCCTAAGGCTCTAGCTAGGCTCTGATACCACTGTAGGGTTCCTAAGCACAGAAGAGAGGTCTCACAAGGCATCGAACATACCAATTTCAAATTTTACGGTGCCTACAAACCCTAAACTACGGATCGTCGGCTAGATGTCTAGGCGAAAAACTAACTAGTTAACACTTAACTAAAAGTTTAACGGAAATACAACCTTTGTAGATCCGGTCCTCCACCTCCACGGCTCCGCAACGAGGTCGTCTCCGCTGTCCAAATCAAATCCGGGCTCTAGAGTCGGCTTCGTCGGAGAATGGGCAAGCTAGGTCGTCGATGTCCATGCCGAAGATGATCTACGTCGAGGCATCGCTAAATCAAGCTCACAACTTCACCAAGTCAAGAAACTTGTGAAGTAAACACACTCTACTACTTGTCAAGAGGTAGAGGATGAAGAAATAGGAAGTGGGTAGACTTTAGTTTTGAATTTCTCACTCAAAAACATCAATCACCATTGATGAGGAGAGCTTTCTTCACTTGAAGCAAGGAAGAAGAAGAAGGAAAATAGTTATGATAAGTTAATTAAAAACAATAGAAAAATCAAAACTTATCATAATTTTAACTAGAGTTAAGTGTAGAGAATGAATCATGGTTAGTGGGAATGGTTAGGGTTAAGGATGAGATAAGAATGGTTGACTTGATCAAAGATTCATGAAGCTTCAACTAAACTCCAAAAAAAGCCACCATTCTTTTCTCCTCTTTTCCAAAATGAATAAACAAATAAATAAATGAATAAATAAAGGAAATGAAACCCTAACCATTCTTTTAACCATGGTTTAATTCTTTGCACTTAACCAAGTAATCATGTATCATCAATCATGATACAATCAAATGCACAAAATCATATCGCATATGTAATGCGCACACCCGAGTGAGAAAATCCATTTAAAGTGAACCAATACTAGTTAATGCAAAGTAATATATCAAATATATAATTATACATTAAATCATTAAATCAACACTTGATTCAATGATCCGGTCATGTCGCACACAACCGACTAGTATACAATGTATCGGCTTATCGAATCAACGCTTGAATCGATAACTAGGTTATATCACATACAACCATTCGATACATTCATCGCGAGAATGGAATACGGTATCACATACTCGCATTATTCTCGGTCCCGCACATATCTCATATGCGCTCCTATTTCGTTTCGCTTGAGCCAGGAAACCTCTGTGTAGGACTCTAAAGACTCGTCAATACGCCGGCAGCGGATGATGATCATATCAAACATCCACAAGCCGCAAGCGGTCTGCTAAACGTAACGGCCACCCGGGTATTGAGCGATCTGAAGATCGACGAGCAAGCCCGCTCACACTCCAGTGAATCCAACCAGTAACACTACCGTACAGTCCGGTCTGATCGTCTGATATGTCGCATATCTCGCCTAGGGGTGGTAAACGTCAGACCCCAGTAGCTCAATAAGTCGTGTCGATATGAGGTCTATAACTATTCGAGAAACTACTGGTAACACTTACCAGTAAATCTCAGCAACCCTGGCCAGGGATTTCTTATTATAGCCAATCGAACACAGCGCAACATCAACCCCCTATACCGGGAGAGACGAATCCCCTCCTATCGCTCATTGCCTCCATGTGACTCGGGACTGTACCCAAAAACCACCGTTTTGCACGCCCTCTTGGACGTGGTAAGATGGAAATCAAAGCACAGTGGGAACCACACAAGACTCTATGACGATCTCGGGTCAACAGACTACTCTGTACCAGTGTCACCAGAGAACTGCCATCTGACGTGAGGTATAATACCATCTGGGAGTTCTCGGCGAGTCCGTCCAGTGTACCCAGTCTCTACTGAGCACCCGTATATCATCTTTGATGTCAAACACCGATGGATATGGGATCATCCATCGCCTATCTGTATGGGTCGAGAAGGTACACGCTAGTCTACTCTGGTATATCGATGCCCCGTCTCGATACACCCACGACTAGGGACTTTGAAGGATGTACTTATGGACTACCATGTCCCCACTAGTATGATCCGCATCATAGTCCAGGTAGTCAAGCACACATCCTAAGGGCTTTACCAACATGTAATAGAGAGACAATCAGTATACACGTTAAGGTAAAGTTCAACCAGATAGCATACTATCATGTCGAGCAAGAAAGTCCTCCCTATATATGTCCCAGCATCCACTACAATATACATCCTATGTACAGTAATGGCCTCTAGGGCATACATATAACTAACACTAAGAACTGTAGTTTGATTTAGAACATCAATGCTTTTAGATAACGTGCCTGAACCGATCAACTTTTGATATAGGAAATGTTCAAAACATTATCCATCAATACAAAATTTTATCATTTCTTTACTAATAAAGAAATAGATATGATTTTGTATATCAGGTTCGGTATCTAATAACATTCGTTCAGAATCAATGTATTGGTAATACAGGGTGACAGTGACCAGCAGACTTGGCTGCAACACTTGCCCCGTTCTCTGTCTCATGAAACTTATCACCCGTTCTCAGTTTTTCTACCTTTTTGTAGCCCTATGTAACAGATTACATATCTGGGATCTTGATCCGGTATCAAATACCCAGGATGTGGAGGATACTGAGAAACAGTTCTTTGTAACGAACACACCTGAAGATGATGCATCAGCATGCACTCTCTTCGTTTGGGCGGCACGGAAATTCTGGTAATCCCCAATTTCCTGCTCTGTCTTATAACAATTATAAGTGGGAGCGGGACCAACGTTCCCCAGCTCAGAATAACAAGCGGGTTCGGTCAATATTCCGTATTATTATCTTGATTAAGGCGTGATATGGTCGCTACCTGGAGAGAGAGAGAAAAAAAACACTCAGCGTGCGCTCTTTCAAGAATAGATTGGTTATTATTTTATCTAATCAGGATGGCTCCCACTGGTTTTATCAAATCTTCCTTCAAACCTTAAAAGGAAAGACTAGCCGGGATTAATTACACTCTACAAGTTCGCCAATCTTTCAGCCAGGCCAGTGTCGGTACATTGAGGGAGGTTCCCCGTGCTTTCGCACGGACCTAATTACAGTAAACCTCATTTTCCCAGAGGCGTAACCTCGTTGACACCTTTCTAGACACCTACTTGATCGGCTAATTGTAAAGTGCAAAACTCTCCCAGAAGTAACAATTACTCGCAGTGGGTATCGGGATCCAACTATCACATAGAAGGTATGCAATCTCATTGCAAATTTTAACACTTGAAACTCCCGATAAAGATTTTTACCCCTAGCACTTATGACCTTAACTATGGTCAACAAATCATAAGCACTAGTCAAGTTCTACCCGTCATTTCGTGATTAATTAGACCCACCCACATGACCCTTAACTAAGGTCAACAAAGTCATGCGACTGTCCTAACTAATCGCATCATATGCGGTGTAGGAAGACATCACTTAGCTACCGTACACTGTGCCTTAACTAAGGTCAACAAACACAGCACGAATACTAAGTACTCTACTTCCTAAAATGACGGAGGGTTGCTAATGGTTTTTGTGAAAACCTTTAACGCTTTGAACTTGATCTCGTTGCGGAATCAAATGGTTTTTAAATGGAATGTTTTTTAGGCTTTTCTAGTTTTGCTAAAGGGGTCACTCCCGGTGAAGGGATCGTCGGCCCTTTCCTCGTCGAATGAGGTGCGGGAGATATCATATATATCACTGTGCAAAGCATAAACTATAGAAGCTATCACAAACTGAGGGTTGTAGCATCTGCCAGTTATTGCTAAAGGAGTCACTCCCGGTGAAAGGATCTCGGTCCTTTCCTCATCGAATAAGGTGCTGGATGTTCCGTAATGAACACCGCGATGCAAAGCAAGAACTGTAGCTACCTGTTTTTTTTTGAAATTCGATTCCAGAACATCAATTAGGTTTATTTTCTTTCATTAATCTCATTAATGCATATCCCATCATTTAAGTCCACCTAAACATCACAGATAAATATAACGTACGCTTATGCCATCCGCATTCGCCTCGATGTCCCGTCTGCACTGTTAGGTTAGGTAACTAACGCCAGAGCGAGGCAGGGCTAGCGCGGGTGTAAAACATAAGCAACGTCTATATAATATATCATATATACTATATACTATATCTATCACAGAACATCACATGATCACATCACAGATAACGCAGCAGAAAATATCATATGAAATATTGGATATACTAGGACGTCCGTGTTTTCAATACGAGCCAGTATAAAATACAGATTCCACGGTCGTGACGAATAGCCAATCCCACACCCCTAGACCCCTACGAGAGCGGCAAGTAACCCTACCAATTCTAGAGTTAGGAGACCCGGACTCGACTCCTCGAGTTGGTCTCCCACTGGACCCTAGAACCCGGTTACTTGTGCCCTACTCCTTGGGTCTATCCTAGTGCAGAAAAGTAAATAATATACAAAGGTGACATTTTCTGCAACCTGGAAGTGCCCCAATAAAAGAATATTACATACAAGTTTTTACATGAATGAAAATGAAAAACACTCTTCTCACATAAAACCCCCCCGGCTATTCGAACACGACGATCCAATATAACATATCCAGCAACACATAACATCACATGTCATCAACGTAAGTAAATATGCGCATCCCAATTGTCGTTGACATATAGCAACGAAACCGGCGATATCACATATTACACTTACGGTCACAGAAAAGAAAGTGTAAAACTACAACAGTTGGAATCCGCAACCACCTCAGACATCGCATGCCTGACCAAATGAATTCCTTAGACATCGCATGCCTTACAATTATAAACCCCGCATTTTAGTCTCATTATCGAAAACTCTTTTCAATATCAAGTCGGGCAATTCAACAGGATTCCCGACATACTGATCGAATGCTCGTCGCAAACTTTAGTAGGCGGCCGCACCCCCAATGCCGTCGACGAAGTGCACCGAGGCGGAATACCGCTGCCGTGAGCACCCGAACGGATGCTTTCGGCGACGGGGTTCTCCTACAGTCACTTGGTCGGGGCTATGGGGCGAGGCTGTCTATTAAGTTTACCCGACGAGTATCCGCGTACACTACGTGATTGCGACGGACTTTTGATCATATCAAAATCCCGTGGCAACCAATCAAATGAGACCAAACCGCTAGATTTATAACATTCATTCAGTTATCTCATAACTACTTGTGAATTCCAATTATTGTATCCCATTACAGATAAATAGAAAATGTTAAACTTTCTGATCGAACATCCAAACACCCAAGTTTTCCCGATACAGCTCAACACATGAAACAAGTCTAAAAACATTCAGTTCGTGCCTCAGTACCAACGGTCCAGCCGTAGAAGGGTCAAGCCAACGCCTCACATGTGGCACGCCGTATTGCCCCAAACCCGAAGGTTCAAAGGGCAGTTCAAGACGGTTACATAATCGAGTTAAGGTTTGTTGTCTTCTAGAGGGACCATCGCGTTACTTGCACTACTCAGAACGTCCTTAAACCACGGAAAAATCCAACACTTGGAAATTTTCCGGCAGGGGAAAAGGTGGGTATTTATGTCCGGTCGAACTTTTTAACATATTCTAAAATTACCCGGAAAAACACCCTGACAAAATTAGACAATCCGATCGATACACCGAGGCCCCAATACAACCCAGAAATTTCAACTCTTGAAAAAATATTAAAAATTCCCAGGAAAACCAGCACCAGAAAATAGGAATAACTGTGCAAAATGTATTGGGCATTGTGACAATACGATCGCGGAACCGCCGCAGAAGCCTTGCTTCTGCCGCGGTTCCGCCGCACTCTTGTTGAATCATGGACACGTGTTGCACAGTAATTCTTAGGATTCCCTGCTGATTTTTCTGCATATTTTTAAAATAGAAAAATCCACATTTTACAAAATTGTCCAGAGAGCATGTTTAGGGTTAGGGTTTCGGTCCGATCGGATTTCTAACTCCGTCTATGCATCGCCTAAGGCTCTAGCTAGGCTCTGATACCACTGTAGGGTTCCTAGGCACACTAATGAAGTCTCACAAGGCGTCAAACATGGCTAATTCAAATTTTTCCTTATGCCTACAAACCCTAATACGGATCGTTAACTAGATATATAGGCGATGCAAGCATGTAAACGAATTAAATGCTAAAGGAAACTGACTACAACCTTTGTAGATCCGGTCCTCCACGTCCTAGGCTCCGTGATGAGATCCCTCCGCTGTCCAAATCAAATCCATGACTCTAGCGTCGGCTTCATCGGAGAAATGGGCGGGCTTGGTCGTCGGTTCGATGCCGAAGATGATCTACGTCGAGGCATCACAAGATCAAGCTCCAACTTCACCAAACCTTGAAAACTTGTGAAGGAAACACCCTATACTACTTGGCAAGAGATAGAGGATGAAGAAATAGGAAGTGGGTTCACTTTAGAATTGGATTTCTCACTTGTTTTCATCACTTGCCATTGATGTAGCAATCTTTTCTTCATGGAAGAAGAAGATGAAGAAGATGAAGAAGATATGATAAGTTATTTAAAAGGAAAATAAAAAAAATACTTATCATGTCTTCAACCATGGTTTAGTGTAGAGATTTAACTAAGGTTAGATGAGTGGTTAGGGTTAGAGAAGAGACAAGAATGGTGGACTTGTTCAAAGCTTCAAGAAGCTTCAAAGAAAAACAAAACTAGCAACCATTCTTTTCTCTTTAACTTTTCTAAATTAAATAAATAAAATAAATAAATAGAAAAATGAAATGAAACCCTAATCACTAACTAACCATAGTTTAATTCTTTACACAAACCTAAGCAAGAATGTATCATCAAACATGATATAATCAAGTGCACTAAAATATATCACATATACAATGTGCATTTCAAGTGAGTAAATCCATTTAAAGTGAACCAATACTAGTTAATGCAAAGTAATATATCAAATATATAATTATGCATTAAATCATTAAATCAATACTTGATTTAACGATCCGGTCATATCGCATATAACCGACTAATATCCAATGTATCGGCTTATCGAATCAAGCTTTGATTCGATAACTGGGTTATATCGCATACAACCATTCGACACATACATCGCGACAATGAAATACGGTATCACATACACGCATTATTCTCGGTCCCGCACATATCCCATATGTGCTCCTATTTCGTTTCGCTTGAGCCAGGAAACCTCTGTGTAGGACTCTAAAGACTCGTCAATACGCCGGCAGCAGATGATGATCATATCAAGCATCCACAAGCCGCAAGCGGTCTGCTAAACGTAACGGCCACCCGGGTATTGAGCGATCAGAAGATCGACGAGCAAGCCCGCTTACACTCCTGTGAATCCAGCCAGTAACACTTACCGTACAGTCCGGTCTGTTCGTCTGATATGTCGCATATCTCGCCTAGGGGTGGTAAACGTCGGACACCAATAGCTTGATAAGTCATGCCGACGTGAAGTCCATGACATGTGTGAAACTACTGATAACACTTACCAGTAGGTCACTGCAACCCTGGCCAGGGATTTCCTGTTATGGCCAGTCGAGCATAGCGCAACATCAACCCCCAATACCGGGAGAGACGAATCCCCTCCTATCGCTCATTGTCTCCATGTGAATCGGGACTGTACCCAAAAACCACCTGTTTACACGACTCAGTAGAGCCATGGTAGGGTGGAAATCAAAGCACAGTGGGAGACACACAAGACTCTATGACAATCTCGGGTCTACAGACTAAGCTGTACCAGTGTCTCCAGAGAACTGCCATCTGACGTGAGGTATAATACCATCTGGGAGTTCTCGGCGAGTCCGTTCAGTATACCCAGTCTTCACTGAGCACCCGTATACCATCTCTGATGTCAAACACCAATGGATATGGGATCATCCATCGCCCATCACATTGGTCGAGAAGATATACGCTAGTCTATTCTGGAATATCGATGCCCCGTCTCGATATTCCCACGACTAGGAACATTGAAGGATGTACTCATTGACTACCCAGGCCCCACTAGTATGATCTGCATCATAATCCTGGAAGTCGAGTACACATCCTAAGGGCTTTATCAACATGTAACAGAGAGACAAAAAGTATACATGTTAAGATAAAGATCAACCAGATAGCATACTATCATGTCGAGCAAGAAAGTCCTACCTACATATGTCCCAGCATCCACTACAATATACATCCAATGTACAGTAATGGCCTCTAGGGCATACATATAACTAACAAAGTAATGGCCTCCAGGGCATACATATAACTAACAATCACTTATTTGCACTAAGGCCATTTGTTGCAGTATCCAATACCTAACAATATAGCAGTGGTTGTAGAATCCCATACTCAACCATCCCATAGAAGTCTCTCTAGGGGTAAGGCCTTTATGAGTGGATCCATTGTGTTATCCTTCGTGTCTACTCTCCTTACCTCGATCCTATGGAGATCAACCATCTCCCTGATCAGGTGATACTTGCCTCAGAATATGTCTGGAACGCTGATGGGAACTGCATTCCTAGGCCAAACCCACAACTCCATTGTTGTCACAATAACAGTTATTGGACGCTCAATAATAGGAACCTTGTTCATCTCATGAAAAAGAAATGTCTAGACAGCCACTTTGGCAGCATCATTGGTAGCAATATATTCGGCCTTTATCGTCTAGTATGTCATGGTATCTAGCTTGGTACTCTTCCAACATACCGTCCCTCCACTGAGGGTAAAGAAAATGCCTGTGACTGACTTTCAGTCAAACTTATCACTCAGAAAGATGGAACCAAGAACTTTCTTTTAGTGCTTCTCAAGAACTTAAGAATGTCCACCACAGCTTTCCAGTGATTCTCCCAAGATCCGATTGATTCCTGATCACTACACCTAGTGAGTCATCAACATCTGGTATGTTACATAATATCGCATACATGATAGAGCCTAATGCCGAAGCAATGGATATCCCTTGCACGCGAGCTCTTTCCAAATAAGTCGTTGAAGACATCTTTTTGGAGAAAGTGATCCATGAGTAAGTGGGCGAACCACCACGCTTAGAATCTTCCATACTAAACCCTTTTAGTATGGTGTTAATGTACCTGGATTTGGGACACTCCCAACATCCACTTAGATCTATCACCATAGATCATAATCCACAAGATGTAGTAGGTATCATCCATATCTTCTTTTGAGAATCCCCGTGATAAGAGGAGCTTGACCGAGTGTAGCATAGGAAACCATTTCATATCAAGAGTATGTCATCTACGTACAATACGTGAAACACAACCTTACTCTCTACAACTTTCTTGTATATACAAGGATCATCTACCATTTTGATGAAGTCAAACTCTTTGACTGTCACATCAAAATAGATGTTCCAACTCCGCGATACTTGTATTGATCCTGATGGACTTAAGCATAGCTTTGAATGTCTCAACATTTCCATCTATACCAAGAATCTTCTCAAGATCCATTTGCTCCCAATAGGTTTTACCCCTTCAGGTGAAACATGCAAAGTCATACTTTGTTGGTGTACATAGATTCCATCTTTGATCTCATAGCATCCATCCATTTCACAGAGTCACCACTCATGATGTCCTGCCTGAACCTGGTTGGGCCATCATCTCATGAAGCAATCCTCGCTCTCACTGTCACCGAGAAGACCGTAGTATCTCTCAAGTGGATGAGGAACCCTACCAGATTCGCGGAGAGCCTGAGGTTCGTTAGAGACTATTGAATCCTTTGGTTTCACCAAATCATCAGCTGTTAGTTTGTCAATCTGGAACAACTTCCAGTTCTACCTCATGACCACAAATTTTGTAGCGTCTTGAAAAGTCGTTTTGGTGTTTTCCTGAAATTCGGTGAAAATTCGGTATTTTTCCGAAAACCGTCTTTCTCGTTATTTTGCAGTTAGGGCTAATTATACTTAAAATGGATAGGTAATTGCTTGTTTTTAGTATCTAATGAGTTAATTATGAAATTCTGGTCGTTTAAAAATTTTCCCTAATTTTTCAATTTTTTAATATTATTTTAAGCCGGTAAGAAAATACATTAAATTAGCGATAAATACAAATTTTTCCGGGCTAATTTTAATCTCTAAAATTATGATAATTATAATCTAGTGATAACATAAATTTTTAGTAATTTATTTTGATTTTTAACAAATTTTTATGTTATGAAACGTATTTATTGAATTTTGAGCTAAAACTTGCAATTTTTGAGTTGTAGGGGGCCTTTTTGCATAAAATTTCTTTTGTAAAACCCCTCTCTCTTTTCCCTCAGCCCTAGGACAGCCCAACCCTGACCAAGACCAGAAATTTCTGGCCTCTCTTTTCTTTGGTTGCTTTCTTGAGTTGTTTTGTTAGTTTATGGATTTATTTTTAATTATAATTGATAAAGTATGATACATTGACTTTGGAAACTTGACCCATGACTTTTCCCCACTTGCCCTCCCCCTCCCCCTCACCTCTTGCTGGCCGAAACTGCACCTCCCCCTCCTTCATCTATTTTCTTCTCATTTCTTCACAATTCTTCAAGTTTAATTCATCAAAAATTCAAATTAAAGCTTGCAAATTAAAACCCTCCTTCATCCTTCTTTTCCTTCACCTCCCTAGCTTGGATCTTGGTGCTTGAGGCCATCAATTGGAGCAAAATTTTCTTGCTTGATCCATAAATCAAGAGGTATAATTTCCATCAAATTACTTTCTTTTTTTGCTAAATTCCTTTAATTGCATGGTTTAGTGTTAAAAGTTAGCTTATTTCTAATCTTGTTTTTTTAAAAAAGAGAGTAGTTTGTTTTAACTAGGGTTTGAAAGCCATAATAGTTAATTAAGTTGTTTTATGGTTAATCTAGTGGTTAATTAACTAATCTATATAGTTACCTTGTTGATGTAGTCTTCTTTTATGCTAATTTAGTTAAATTTAGAAGTGTGAAATTGTTGTTTTAGGATTTTCAAGAGAGGGTTTTTGTATGGAAATGGTATTTGAAGCTTGATTAGTGAGTTGATTAAGGTTTAGAAACCATTATTTAGTTGATTAAACCTAATTTGTTATCTAGTATTTTGCTAACCTAATCTAAGTGATTAATTTTCTTAAGTGGACTTTTGTTGTGTTAAATTAAGTTTTCAAGTGTGGAAATTGATTGGATTTTGCTAGGTTATAAATTCAAGAATTGGTGGTTATGGAAAATAGGATTGGAATCATTGCTATTGTGTTGTAATTAGTGTTTGTAGATTGCTTGTAGTGTGCTTGGGTAATTATGCTTTATTGTAGTCGTTTTGTCGCAAATCGGCGATTTTTGCACCGATTTTGGAATGCAAATGCTTACTAGTTTTGTATAAAAATTATGTGATAAATTATTTTTGCTATCTTGATGATTGTAATGGCTTGTCCTACGACTTTTAGGATGCGTGAGTGCGGATTTTTGGGTAGTCGGGTTTTAGTTTTGCCGGGCGACCAAATCGGCGTTTTTGGCAGTTTTTGCGATTTTCGCGTGTGTTCCGCGCACTTTGTGCTCGTTGTACCTAGATAGCGAACTTTAGTAGTTTCGTTGGGGTTTTGCGTCGTTCTTGATATGTAACCTTATATTTGGTATTGATGTAAATTCCAGGTTCGGTCGCGGAGACGTCAGACGCGGCACGAAAGGGAAAGGCGGTGATTGGACACAGCTAGCCAGGGATCCCAGTGAGTAGATGTAACATCTACGGGGGACTATCGTTGGATGGCGCAAGCCGCCCGATAGTTTTAGTAACTTACAAATCCTTAGTAATGTTAGTAATTAGGGGTGAAATACGTAATTGACTATTTGCTGCATCCATGCATTATATTGACATACCTATACGAAACCATTTCATAGGACACCTGCACCATTACCAGGGTTTTTATATGCAGCACGAGCACTATTCATGTTTACACACACACCCTGGTAATTGCCATGCCACCACACTAGATAACTTTTAAAAATGAAACCGTAGTATTGCTATTCATGTGCATGTACTTCATCATATTAATTGTTCATGCTTAATACATTAATCACACATCGCAACTTGATTATTGATATCATACGCATTCATTATCATTGATATATGCACTTATGAGGATTTCTTGAGATTTTATGATATTGCTGGATTTCGGGGGAAAGCCGCAAAATTTCTAAACTTATTATATTTTTTTTAAATATGTAAATTGCGGTTTTCTAGTGATGTAAGTGTCGTCCACCATGAGTTTGCTGTGGATTTGGAAATCCGTGTCGAGGAGTGGAGGAACCGGCACGGGTACATGGTGGGCCCGGTAAGGTACCCCGGGGCAAGAGGAATGTGGTGATGACGTTGAGCCTGGCAGGGGACGGATTACCTACCGGTGACTGTTTGGGACGGCGGATATCCAGAGGATACCGACCGTGGCCGCTAGATGATGAGATATTGATATTTGAGATGGGTCAGCCGGACGGCTGAGGCCAGAGATACATTTATGAGATTTGAGACAGCTTTTGGGTGTCGTTGCTGGACACCGATTTTCGTCGATTCATTGACATTATGCTGGCATTCTAAAAGAGTTTCAAAAACAAAAAAGAGATAAAATATTTCTTATATATACTTATTGAGACCTCAGATATTCATGTTGCATACATATTAGTACACTGATGTTATATACACACCTGCTAGTGCATCCAGTCATACCTGTTTTATAGATGCTAGGATGCTTGTGTGCATGCATACGATAGCCTTTGTAGATGTTATTTATTACTCACGAGTTGGCAACTCATCCCCGTTGTGCCACAGTCTTTTGCAGGTCCGCTCCGTCAGTTCAGTAGCGGCGGGCGCACTTGTTCTTTTGCCTCTTTTGCTTGAGCTCGAGATTTGCTCATAGGTGGGTTATGTTATCATTTTTGTACCACCTTGTATATTCTTTGTATCTAGTGTACTCCATCTACTGTTTTCTACCAGATTTATTGTATATTGACCTAGAGATGAGACTGTGAGGTTTGGGGACTTTTATGCTGTATTTTGGGGTCGAGCTCACTTGAGTCGACATGATGTTTTCTTATGCTTTATTATGATTATTATGCTTGCTGTCATTTACATTGCGTGGGATTTGTGACCGCCTTATGGCGAAGAGCTAGCTCCCGCTTGGGGATGCCCTATTTTGTTGGATTCATGTTTATTTATGTTGTACCCATTTTGGGGGCCAGTATTTACAAAGGAGACTCTGCCGAAATTTTCGGAAAAATTGGTATTGTTTTTAAAAAGTGTTTTACATGACTTATTTGATAAACTCGCTTTCAACTGTTTGGGTTTTCTTCACTCTTTTGCTTATTGGTTTTGTTTTCTGGGCTTTGGCTTACTTATTTTACGGACGTCTTTAGACGTGTCGTAAACTTAAGTGCCAGTCACGTTCCGTACCCTGCGGGTCGTGACAAAGTTGGTATCAGAGCGATAGGTTTTACCTTTATGAGTGTAGGATGACCCTGGTAGATGGAGTAAGTGACTTAAGCAGGGTAACGTAGCGTGCGTATGTCCGCGGCATACTTACGATACGGTACTCCGCCTAAGTGACTTTAGGATATACTTGCTTGAAAAATTCCTTCTTCAATTCCGTGTATCCTATGATCCTATTGCACTGTCCTTACTATCCGTTTTCCTGTAACAGCCACTATGCCGCCTAAGGCTACGAGGGCACAGAGGGCTGCCGCCAGAGACGAGATTCGAGCTGGCTCGTCCGAGACTAGGACTGAGCAGGGTGGTATGCCTACGCCACAGGGACAGACCGATCCACCTTCCCCAGGCCGTATGGATAGGCTCGAGACCGGTATGGAGGAGTTGCGACAGATGATGGGAGGCATGCAGGAGCTACGTCAGATGGTAGGATCCCTAGTTGCAGCCAGTCGTACACCGAGGCCGGATGACGTACCTACTACATCACAGACGACCATGATACCTGCTCCTCCTACTACCACCGTGGCCATTCCGGTTTCACTACAGGATTTCATGAGGCTGAGACCTCCAGTATTCACCGGCACCGAGGCAGCGGAGGACCCACAGACGTTCCTTGACAGTTTAGCCAGGATCTGCCGTTCGCTGAGATGTTCGGATGATCGATGGGTAGAGCTTGCGAGTTTCCGACTAGAGGGTCTCGCGCAGACATGGTGGGAGTCAGTCTTGAGAGGTCGAGCTGCAGATCTACCGCCTATGACTTGGGTCGAGTTTACAGCGGTCTTTCTAGCCCTTTTCCTTCCAGAGAGCGTTCGTGACGCCAGAGCTCGCAGCTTCGAGGCCTTAGTCAAGACACCTGGGATGACGGTGTCTGAGTATGACATCCAGTTTACACAGTTATCCCGATATGCTCAGTATTTGGTGGATACCGAGGAGAAGATGGTGAAGAGGTTCGTACAGGGACTTGATGCCCAGCTATATCTTGCCATTGGCGCCCAGCACTACGACACTTATTCAGCTGCTATGGATACGGCATTGCGGATGGAGACACGCATATCACAGACTTCGGCCGTTTCTGGGCCGAAGAGGATTCGCACCGAGGTACCGTCTCAGAGGCAGCGCGCCAGATTCTTTCCGAGAGATAGGCCTGGCAGAGGATTTGGGCGGGGACAGTTATATGGTTCTTATCCCCAGGGGCAGCAGCCGTCGCCAGGATGTTTTGGGTGCGGGAGTTTGCACCATCTTGTCAGAGACTGTCCGGTGAGACGACAGGGAGTAGCGACAGTTCCGCATGTGACCATACCACCATCACCACCCCCTCCTCAGAGAGCCCTACTTCCTACCCCAGGCGATGCTCCACGCCAGTTAGGTACATCGAGAGGCCGTGGACGCGGCGGTCCTGTTCAGAGAGGATGAGGAGGCAGAGGCCGAGGTCGAGGTCAGCCCGCTATCGGTGGAGGACAGGCCCGAGTTTTTGCTTTGACACCGCAGGATGCGCAGGCATCCAATGCCGTTGTGACAGGTACCTTGCCAGTTTGTTCTTTCGACGCACGGGTATTATTCGACCCAGGTTCCACACATTCGTACGTATCTACACACTTTGCACCGATGTTGGGCCGTGAGTCGTTGTCGTTAGATCAGCCGCTTGTTGTTGTTACTCCGGTAGGCGAGTCGTTTGTCGCTCGGTTTGTATTTCGTTTGTGTTCCGTTCGTATCGGGGAGAGGGCTTCATCAGTTGATTTGATACTCCTCGATATGTTGGACTTTGATGTGCTTCTGGGCATGGATTGGCTAGCCACTTGTTATGCTTCGGTGGACTGCCGTGAGAAGGCAGTCAGATTTAGCTTTCCGGGAGAGCCAGTCCTTGTTATTCGGGGAGACCGCAGTGTCACCCTTCCCAGCTTAATTTCGTCTCTTCGCGCTGGTCAGCTCTTGCGGAAGGGATGTCAGGGATTCTTAGCGTGTATTTGTGATACTCGAGCTGCAGAGGTTCCGTTGGACCGGGTCCCAGTAGTTTGTGAGTTCCCTGATGTTTTCCCTGATGAGCTATCTGGGCTACCGCCTGAGCGCGATGTTGAGTTCTGCATTGATTTGATTCCCGGCTCGGGGCCTATTTCTATACCGCCTTATCGGATGGCCCCGGCAGAGCTTCGAGAGCTGAAGGATCAGTTGCAGGATTTGTTAGATAAGGGGCTCATTCGACCTAGTGTTTCTCCGTGGGGTGCTCCGGTCCTGTTTGTCAAGAAGAAGGATGGAAGTTTGCGCTTATGTATCGACTACCGCCAGCTGAACAAAGTTACCGTTCGGAACAGATATCCGTTGCCGCGCATTGATGATTTGTTCGACCAGCTTCAGGGTGCGGGGTATTTTTCGAGGATCGACTTGCGATCAGGATACCATCAGCTGCGAGTTCGACAGGAGGATATACCGAGGACAGCTTTCCGCACGCGCTATGGCCATTACTAGTTTTTGGTGATGTCGTTCGGACTCACCAATGCCCCAGCAGCATTCATGGATTTGATGAACCGTACATTCAGGCCGTATCTTGACTTGTTCATCATCGTGTTTATCGACGATATCTTGGTGTACTCTCGGAGCAGAGAGGAGCACGAGCAGCACTTGCGGATTACGTTACAGACTCTGAGGGAGCACCAGCTGTTCGCGATGTTCTCCAAGTGTGCATTCTGGCTGGACAGCGTCGGATTCTTGGGTCACGTGGTTACGAGAGACGGCATTTGTGTGGACCCGAAGAAGATTGAGGCTGTTCAGCAGTGGCCCCGACCTACATCAGTTACTGTGATCCGTAGTTTTCTAGGCTTGGCGGGCTACTACAGGCGTTTTGTTCAGGACTTCTCCCGTATAGCTGCACCGTTGACCGGTTTGACCCGGAAGGGAGTTCCTTTCGTTTGGACAGAGGAGTGCGAGCGCAGTTTTCAGCAGCTACGGACTTGTTTGACTACGGCGCCGGTATTATCTTTGCCTTCGGGATCAGGCGGATTTGTTGTCTACTGTGATGCTTCGCGAGTGGGATTAGGATGCGTATTGATGCAGCATGGCCGGGTGATCGCTTATGCTTCTCGGCAGTTGAAGAAGCATGAACAGAACTACCCCACTCATGATTTGTAGATGGCTGCAGTGGTCTTTGCACTGAAGATTTGGCGACATTACCTTTACGGCGAGTCGTGTCAGATATTCACCGATCACAACAGCTTAAAGTACATATTTCAGCAGCGAGACCTGAACCTCAGACAGCGTCGTTGGATGGAGTTGGTGAAAGACTACGACTGCGAGATCTTATATCACCCCGGCAAGGCGAATGTGGTGGCAGATGCGTTGAGTAGGAGGCCCGGGGGTAGTCTATCCTTTTTGCGCGCAGTGCAGTGGCAGTCGTCAGCAGATTGGCAGATGTTATGCGACAGCCGAGTTGAGTTCGAGTTCACCCAGACAGGGAGACAGCTCGCGCATGTTCGTGCACGCCCACAGTTGCTTGACCGTATATATGAGGCACAGCGCAGTGACGACCGTTGCTCAGAAATCATGGCACAGATAGGACAGGGCAGATTTTCCGAGTTCGTGATTGACGATCAGGGGATTTTACGATATGGATCTAGACTGTGCGTACCAGATGCTGATGGATTGCGGCGCGACATTCTTGAGGAGGCACACCGATCAGTGTATAGTGTCCACCCAGGTTCCACCAAGATGTACCATGATATGAGAGAGACCTACTGGTGGGACGGGGTGAAAAGGGACATTGCGGAGTTCGTTTCGAGATGCCTGACTTGTCAGCAAGTCAAGGCCGAGCACCAGAGGCCCGCGGGAGAGCTACAGCCGTTACCCATTCCAGAGTGGAAATGGGAGCAGATTTGGATGGATTTCGTTGTGGGTCTGCCCAGGACCAGTCGAGGGTACGACTCCATCTGGGTGATCGTGGATAGGTTGACGAAAGCGGCTCACTTCCTTCCAGTGAAGACGACTTTCAGCTTCGCTCAGTATGCTCAGCTCTATGTTGACGAGATCGTGCGACTACATGGCGTACCGACTTGTATCGTGTCAGATCGAGGCACTCAGTTCACCAGCCGACTTTGGCAGAGACTTCAGGAGGCTTTGGGCACTCGTTTGAGCTTCAGCACAGCGTTTCATCCGCAGACAGACGGACAGTCAGAGCGGACCATTCAGACTCTCGAGGACATGCTCAGAGCATGCGTTTTAGACTTTGGTGGTAGCTGGGATCGTCATTTACCTCTAGTGGAGTTCTCCTACAACAACAGCTTCCAGGATACTATTTAGATGGCACCTTTCGAGGCATTGTATGGGAGGAGATGCAGATCGCCCGTTTGTTGGACAGAGCTCAGCGAGAGCAGCATTTTGGGGCCGCAGCTTGTTGAGGAGACGACAGCGAAGATACAGTTGATCCGAGACCGGATGAGAGCGGCTCAGTGCAGGCAGAAATCCTATGCAGACAGGCGCCGTCGCAGATTAGAGTTCGCAGTTGGCGACCATGTTTTTCTGAGGGTCTCTCCGATGAAGGGCGTGATGCGTTTTGGGCGAAAGGGGAAGCTTAGCCCTAGATTCGTAGGTCCCTTCGAGATCCTCGAGCGTGTTGGCGCTGTTGCTTATCGTTTGGCTCTTCCTCCCAGCTTTCCCGATGTTCACCCCGTCTTCCATGTTTCGATGCTCCGCAAGTACCTTCACGACCCTTCGCATGCGATTCAGCACCCGACAGTCCAGCTAGAGCGCGACCTTTCTTTTGCAGAGCAGCCGGTGGCCATCCTAGATCGGCAGGTGAAGAAGTTGAGGTCGAAGATTATACCAACCGTCAAGGTCCTTTGGCGTAGCCCGAGCAGCGAGGAGGTTACCTGGGAGGCCGAGGGCGAGATGAGGAAGAAGTATCCCCATCTCTTCGAAGGTACGCGTAGCTATATTATTTTAAATTCGGGGACCGAATTTCTTTAAGGGGGGAAGATTGTAGCGTCTTGAAAAGTCGTTTTGGTGTTTTCCTGAAATTCGGTGAAAATTCGGTATTTTTCCGAAAACCGTCTTTCTCGTTATTTTGCAGTTAGGGCTAATTATACTTAAAATGGATAGGTAATTGCTTGTTTTTAGTAGCTAATGAGTTAATTATGAAATTCTGGTCGTTTAAAAATTTTCCCTCATTTTTCAATTTTTTAATATTATTTTAAGCCGGTAAGAAAATACATTAAATTAGCGATAAATACAAATTTTTCCGGGCTAATTTTAATCTCTAAAATTATGATAATTATAATCTAGTGATAACATAAATTTTTAGTAATTTATTTTGATTTTTAACAAATTTTTATGTTATGAAACGTATTTATTGAATTTTGAGCTAAAACTTGCAATTTTTGAGTTGTAGGGGGCCTTTTTGCATAAAATTTCTTTTGTAAAACCCCTCTCTCTTTTCCCTCAGCCCTAGGACAGCCCAACCCTGACCAAGACCAGAAATTTCTGGCCTCTCTTTTCTTTGGTTGCTTTCTTGAGTTGTTTTGTTAGTTTATGGATTTATTTTTAATTATAATTGATAAAGTATGATACATTGACTTTGGAAACTTGACCCATGACTTTTCCCCACTTGCCCTCCCCCTCCCCCTCACCTCTTGCTGGCCGAAACTGCACCTCCCCCTCCTTCATCTATTTTCTTCTCATTTCTTCACAATTCTTCAAGTTTAATTCATCAAAAATTCAAATTAAAGCTTGCAAATTAAAACCCTCCTTCATCCTTCTTTTCCTGCACCTCCCAAGCTTGGATCTTGGTGCTTGAGGCCATCAATTGGAGCAAAATTTTCTTGCTTGATCCATAGATCAAGAGGTATAATTTCCATCAAATTACTTTCTTTTTTTGCTAAATTCCTTTAATTGCATGGTTTAGTGTTAAAAGTTAGCTTATTTCTAATCTTGTTTTTTTAAAAAAGAGAGTAGTTTGTTTTAACTAGGGTTTGAAAGCCATAATAGTTAATTAAGTTGTTTTATGGTTAATCTAGTGGTTAATTAACTAATCTATATAGTTACCTTGTTGATGTAGTCTTCTTTTATGCTAATTTAGTTAAATTTAGAAGTGTGAAATTGTTGTTTTAGGATTTTCAAGAGAGGGTTTTTGTATGGAAATGGTATTTGAAGCTTGATTAGTGAGTTGATTAAGGTTTAGAAACCATTATTTAGTTGATTAAACCTAATTTGTTATCTAGTATTTTGCTAACCTAATCTAAGTGATTAATTTTCTTAAGTGGGCTTTTGTTGTGTTAAATTAAGTTTTCAAGTGTGGAAATTGATTGGATTTTGCTAGGTTATAAATTCAAGAATTGGTGGTTATGGAAAATAGGATTGGAATCATTGCTATTGTGTTGTAATTAGTGTTTGTAGATTGCTTGTAGTGTGCTTGGGTAATTATGCTTTATTGTAGTCGTTTTGTCGCAAATCGGCGATTTTTGCACCGATTTTGGAATGCAAATGCTTACTAGTTTTGTATAAAAATTATGTGATAAATTATTTTTGGTATCTTGATGATTGTAATGGCTTGTCCTACGACTTTTAGGATGCGTGAGTGCGGATTTTTGGGTAGTCGGGTTTTAGTTTTGCCGGGCGACCAAATCGGCGTTTTTGGCAGTTTTTGCGATTTTCGCGTGTGTTCCGCGCACTTTGTGCTCGTTGTACCTAGCTAGCGAACTTTAGTAGTTTCGTTGGGGTTTTGCGTCGTTCTTGATATGTAACCTTATATTTGGTATTGATGTAAATTCCAGGTTCGGTCGCGGAGACGTCAGACGCGGCGCGAAAGGGAAAGGCAGTGATTGGACACAGCTAGCCAGGGATCCCGGTGAGTAGATGTAACATCTACGGGGGACTATCGTTGGATGGCGCAAGCCGCCCGATAGTTTTAGTAACTTACAAATCCTTAGTAATGTTAGTAATTAGGGGTGAAATACTTAATTGACTATTTGCTGCATCCATGCATTATATTGACATACCTATACGAAACCATTTCATAGGACACCTGCACCATTACCAGGGTTTTTATATGCAGCACGAGCACTATTCATGTTTACACACACACCCTGGTAATTGCCATGCCACCACACTAGATAACTTTTAAAAATGAAACCGTAGTATTGCTATTCATGTGCATGTACTTCATCATATTAATTGTTCATGCTTAATACATTAATCACACATCGCAACTTGATTATTGATATCATACGCATTCATTATCATTGATATATGCACTTATGAGGATTTCTTGAGATTTTATGATATTGCTGGATTTCGGGGGAAAGCCGCAAAATTTCTAAACTTATTATATTTTTTTTAAATATGTAAATTGCGGTTTTCTAGTGATGTAAGTGTCGTCCACCATGAGTTTGCTGTGGATTTGGAAATCCGTGTCGAGGAGTGGAGGAACCGGCACGGGTACATGGTGGGCCCGGTAAGGTACCCCGGGACAAGAGGAATGTGGTGATGACGTTGAGCCTGGCAGGGGACGGATTACCTACCGGTGACTGTTTGGGACGGCGGATATCCAGAGGATACCGACCGTGGCCGCTAGATGATGAGATATTGATATTTGAGATGGATCAGCCGGACGGCTGAGACCAGAGATACATTTATGAGATTTGAGACAGCTTTTGGGTGTCGTTGCTGGACACCGATTTTCGTCGATTCATTGACATTATGCTGGCATTCTAAAAGAGTTTCAAAAACAAAAAAGAGATAAAATATTTCTTATATATACCTATTGAGACCTCAGATATTCATGTTGCATACATATTAGTACACTGATGTTATATACACACCTGCTAGTGCATCCAGTCATACCTGTATTATAGATGCTAGGATGCTTGTGTGCATGCATACGATAGCCTTTGTAGATGTTATTTATTACTCACGAGTTGGCAACTCATCCCCGTTGTGCCACAGTCTTTTGCAGGTCCGCTCCGTCAGTTCAGTAGCGGCGGGCGCACTTGTTCTTTTGCCTCTTTTGCTTGAGCTCGAGATTTGCTCATAGGTGGGTTATGTTATCATTTTTGTACCACCTTGTATATTCTTTGTATCTAGTGTACTCCATCTACTGTTTTCTACCAGATTTATTGTATATTGACCTAGAGATGAGACTGTGATGTTTGGGGACTTTTATGCTGTATTTTGGGGTCGAGCTCACTTGAGTCGACATGATGTTTTCTTATGCTTTATTATGATTATTATGCTTGCTGTCATTTACATTGCGTGGGATTTGTGACCGCCTTATGGCGAAGAGCTAGCTCCCGCTTGGGGATGCCCTATTTTGTTGGATTCATGTTTATTTATGTTGTACCCATTTTGGGGGCCAGTATTTACAAAGGAGACTCTGCCGAAATTTTCGGAAAAATTGGTATTGTTTTTAAAAAGTGTTTTACATGACTTATTTGATAAACTCGCTTTCAACTGTTTGGGTTTTCTTCACTCTTTTGCTTATTGGTTTTGTTTTCTGGGCTTTGGCTTACTTATTTTACGGACGTCTTTAGACGTGTCGTAAACTTAAGTGCCAGTCACGTTCCGTACCCTGCGGGTCGTGACAAATTTCTTCACAAGAAATTCCTTTTCTAAAAAGGTGGCATGCTGAGAAACAAAACACTTTTTGCTTCTCAGAGTGGTAGAAGATATTCCCTTGCGAATGTTCGGGATATCCTAACAAACTTGTACAGAACTGACCTTGCCACGAGCTTGTTCGGATTCTGCTTTTCAACATAGACCGGACAACCATATATCTTAACTCGTTTAAGACATGGTCTCTTCCCACACCATATCTCATATATAGTGGTAGGACCTGATTTGGACCGAACCCCGTTCAATAGGTATGCAGCTTCTTAAGTGCATAACACCAAAGGAAACAGGTAACTCAGCAATACTCATCATAGAGCACGCAATATCTCATAGGGTGTGATACCTCCTCCCCGATACACCATTGTGCTGTGGTGTACTCGAAGGAGTAAGCTGAGAGAGAATCACATTCTCCTTTAAATAATTCAGGAACTCCATGCCCAAGTATACTCTTCCTCGATCACATTGAAAGACTTTAATACTTCTACCCGTCTGGTTCTTCAACTTCAATCTTATATTCCTTGAATTTCTCAAAAGTCTCAGACTCATGTTTCAACAGGAACACATGTCCGAATCTTGAGAGATAGTCGATGAATGTAATGAAGTACCAAGAACCAACTCAGGCATTTGTAGATATAGGACCACATACATCATCATTTATCCGTCCCAAGAGTTCACTAACTCTTTCTCTGTTTCCAGTAAATGGAGTATTGGTCATTTTATCTTTGAGACGAGACTGGCAACTATCATAAGATGAAAATTCGAACAGATTATCATATTCATCCTTATGTAACTTAGCTGGTCGTGTCGCATTGATATGACCTAGTCAACAATGCATCAAGAAGAATTCGTTCATTTATGAACTACTCCTCTTGTGTGTGTTCTAGATACTTTGAACTGTGGTTTAATTTAGAACATATATGCCATTTCATAACGTGCCTGATCAAATCAACTCTTGATTCAGGAAAATGTTCACAACATTATCCTCCAATACAGAATTATATCCTTCTTTAACTTAATAAAGAAACTGATATAATGTTGTATATCAGGTTCGGTATCTAATGACATTTGTTCAGAATCAATGTATTTACCATTTGGTAATACAAGGTGATATCTACCAATTGACTTGGCTGTAACAATTGTACCATTCTCTAACACTTAGAGACATATCACCATTCTCAGTTCTCTACCTATTTGTAGCCCATGTAACTTTTTCATATGTGGAATCCTGATCCGGTATCTCATATCTAGGACGTAGAGGATACTGAGAAACAGTTCTCGGTAACGAATACACCCGAAAAATATTATAACATTTCAGAAAAATAAAATATTATTTTTGGGAATTTCTATAATTAAATAATAAATATTATGAATATTTTAATATGCGGTATAATTAAATACCGATAAATCGGAAAATATTTAGGAAATTATAGAAATTTCTAAAAAGAGGGTGTTTTATATGATTTAAGCAAATTATAAATTCTTATGATTTATTTTGTTCCATTTTAATGCTAATTGCGATTAAATATCGCTAATCGTGTATTAATCCGGTTTTGTGCACATGACATGCACCAAGTCATTTTTCACACTTGTTACATTTTGTTACATGGTCTTTTCTTTTTATCATGGATGTTTGTTGTTTTAAAAAGGAAAGAAAAGAAGAGAAGAAAAGAAAAGAAAAAGGAAATGGTTATTTTAAGGAGGTATGGGCAAGAAAGAAAGAGAGAGATGTGAGGGGTCAACCATGGTATGGCTCTTGGTCTCACTTCATCATTTTCTTCATTTTTTTTCTCCTCTCCCTCTCAAAGCTGCTGCCCTCTCTCCTTCCCACTCAAATTCCTCACTACACCACCCAAAAACAACCCAAAAGTCCATCTCACTTTTATTAAAAACATGCACAAGACCATTACAAGCACTTTGGACCAAGAAAGCAAGGATTTAGTCACTTGGGGCAACTCAAGAAATTTCTTGAGTTGCCAAATGAGGTAATTTCTGCACCTTTAGAATAGTATTTCAATTCCTTAAGCATCCATACATGTGTAGTATCGATATTGTGTAGTTTGGCGAACTTTGAAAATTCCAAGTTAAGCTTAGGGTTTTGATTTGAATCCAAAGGTGTAATTGAAGCTTAGTAGTGACCTTAGACCCCTGTAGGGATTTTATTGTAGGCTAAACCATAGACTAAAACCCTGCAACACGAACCTAGAAACCCCGATACCGTATTTTTCTGGGTTATGTGAAGGGAAATTGATATCTGCTAACATCCGGGGACACTAGGAATTATTTTGCGAACACAGTGACACATGCAGGCACCCAAGAGACTTCCCTTAAAACCCTAGCCCCTACTTCCCCTACTTGGCCGCAGTTTTATTCTTCCTGGCTACAATTTGCGGCCAGGCTAGGGAAGAATCCCTTCGTGTTGGTTCCAGGGCTTTATCTCCTGTAATCTTGACCCTTTTTTCTGTGCAACTTTGACCATTTTCACCTAGTGTAAAATTTGGAAGTGTTTTGCATCGTTTCTGATTTTGGTTTACGAATTCTGTTAACTTGAAATCTCGGTTTTTTTGTTTGTCTCGATCACTTGACGTTTGCATGTCAATCTCGAGGGTTGTTTGGTCTTTTTTCTTAAGTAAACTATAGGTTTTAACCTATGGGTGATTCGTGCGACATTTTGGTTTTCGTGCGTGATTTCGTTTACGATGCTATACATGATATGTGGGTACCCCCACGTAGACTTCGAGACGGCGAGGATAAGCATGGCGTCATCGAATCCAGCAAGCGAAGATCAATGTGAGTAGATATATATCTACGGGGGAAGTCGGGTGGATGGCGTATAGCACCCCCACAGTTCGTAGTGTAGCTTTTGATATATATATATTATAGTTATATATGAGTGTACGTGTTGTAAAACTTGGATGCTTACTAAGTACGACCTTAGAAGATCATGGGTTAAATTTAGTATAATTGGATGATAGTGGCGTTAGTTAGTTAGTCGCGAGCCTAGAAAAATGTTTACACCCCCCCACGCACACACATGCTTACTTTGTTTTACTTATGCGTTTATGGGGATATGTATATATATACACACACACACACATAGGTATGGGACTATGTATATATATATATACGTATACCTATACATGGATGATGAGGATTGTACATAGTACTTAGAGATGAGTCGATGAGATTAGGCATGATGCTATGAGATCGGTGATATATTTTGGTTTGTATTATGAGATACGACATGATATTATAGCGGGTCCATAGGCGATGTGTTTTCATACACACGCATGTGTATATATGTAGATGGTATCAGTATGTACTAGACTTTAGATCAGTACCCCCAGTTCACGATAGGTTATGATAAGGATACCAGATGAATAATGAGATAAATGTGATAGTTGACCCATACCCAAAATTGGGATGCCATACGATGGATTTACCGTACGAGATGATATTGATGATAGATCTACACTCTTGAATCGAGGATGTCATGTTATATATTGTATCATATGTGATACTATTGAGGCGGGATCACCGACTATTATATGTTTTATATATATATATGTGTATATATATATATATATATATATATATATATATATATATCGACTCAGATTTCGGTGGTTTCCTCACCTTTCGATTAGCCTGTTAGTTTAGTCCTGTAGTTTACTTATAGATGTTAGACTAGACTCGAGTCATACCTATTTCAAAACTAACTAATCGTGTGCATTTTAAAGACAGGCCAAAGGATTCTACGGATATTTCAAAGGACGTACCTTTTCTTAAAAACACGATAGCCCTTATTTTTCTAAACACCACGATTCGTGTTATTTCAAATGGCAAAACTGTATGACTCATATATATTAATGTAGATTCTTCACTGTTGCGTTTATTATTCATTTCCGTATATTCTTGTTATTCGCATCGCATTACATGCTTAACTGTGTTTATTGTTATACTGAAAACTATGCTGTCAGGACACCGACACTATTACCGATGATGTGTATGCTCCATGTACACCTGCTTGCCGGCTCACACACATCATCATCGATAATTGCCATGTCACTACACAGTAGGATTGCTGCAACATGGTATGACTCCTTGCACAATTTACTTGCTATAGTTACATATACGCCTTTATACGATGCTGCATTTGGCTATTGAGAAATTGTTAACCGCGGAAGATATTTTAAACTGGATTCATTTAAAAGAGTGGTTTACCCTTGATATGTGCATATTACTGTCCATGTTGCATGTGTTAGATATTTGTATGCCCTAGAGGCCATTATATGTATAGTGGATTCTTGGACATGTATATATATAGATTACTTTCTTTCTCGACATGATAGTATGCTATCTGGTTTACTTTATCTGACATGTTGATTTGATCATGCTTTTATTCATTTGCACATGTTGATAAAGCCCTGAGGATATTTGCTTGACTACTGTGACTATGATGCGGATCATACTAGTGGGGCACGTGTAGTTTATAAGCATATTCTTGAACTGTTCCTAATCGTAGGTGTATCGAGACGGGGCATCGATATTCCAGAGTAGACTAGCGTATACTATTCTTGTCCCATATGATGGGCGATGGATGTTCACATATCCATCTGGTGAGGTGACACGAAAGAATGTATGCGGGTGCTCAGTAGAGACTGAGTACACTGAACGGACTCACAGAGAACTCCTATGCGGTATTATATCTATCGTCGGATAGCAGTTCTCAGGTGACACTGGTACCCAAGATTGTCATAGAGTCTTATGTGTCCTCCCACTGTACTTTGATCTCCACCCTACCACGGCTCTACAGAGTCATGCAAACAAGTGGTCTTTTGGTACAGTCCCGAGGCACATAGAGGCAATGAGCGATAGGAGGGGTTTCGTTTCTCCAGGTATTGGGGGTTGATGTTGTGCTATGCTTGATTGGCTATAACAGGAAGTCCCTGGCCAGGGCTACAGAGATTTGCTGATAAGTGTTATCAGTAGTTTCTCGATCTGTTATCAGCTATATACCAGCATGACTTATTGAGTTATTGGGGTCGACGACACCATCCCCAGACTTAATATGCAACATATTTGACGAGGAGACCGGAGTGTACAGTAAGTGTTGCCAGATGGCTCGACGGGAGTTTTGACAGCTTAACTGGTTTTCTTTTGATCGTTCAATACCCGGGTGGCCGTTACGTTTAGCTGACCGTTTGCGGCTTATGGGTGTTTAATATGATCATCACCCACTGCCGGCGTATTGATGAGTCTTAGTGTCCCACACAGAAATTTCCTAGCCCAGGGGAAAAGATGTGGTGTGCATATGAGATATGCGCGGGGACCCGATTGAATACGACTATGTGATACCGTATGTTAATCGGGCGTTTTTCTATTGGTCAGGTCGTATGAGATATGACCGAATTGTTAAATCAATTGTTGATTTAACATTTTGACTTTTAGTTTTATTTTAATTCTTTAGTCAAACCCTTTTTATTAAAGAGGAAGAATGCATGCATGTATGCACATGTTGATGTGCAAGCATGCACATGTTGATGTGCATGAATACATGCATACAAATGTATCATTGTTGTTGATACAACTTTGGTGGCAATATAAGACTTACATGGTTATATAATATATGGATATATATTTGCATTCGATTTAAAACAAAAGGAAAAGATAAAGATTAATCCATGGTTATCTTCTACACTCTTCTTGAAGTTAACCTTGCTTACCCACTTTTTAACCATAGATTAATCTTTCCTTTTGTCTTTTTAACTCAAGTACAATAATATCTATATTATGTAACCATGGTTTGAGATGAAGAGTGGAAAATATATATACTTATCTTTTCTATTATTCATCAAGCTTTATCATTATCAAAAAGCTTTTGCCTTCATCTTCTTCTTCCTCCTTGCTTTCCAGGTTTTTCCATAGTGAGAGAGAGATAAAAAGAAAGGGTTTTGACAAAAGAAAACTCACCACTTCATCATTCTACTCTAATCTAGCCAATTAGTTTAGAGTGTTTAGTTTTATCATCTTGTTTGATCATTCGAAGCCAGGAGCTTGGATTAAGTGGACTTCGGGTGGATCATCGTAGACAAAGGAGCTCACTTGCAAGCTTTTACAACTTTCAACGATCCTAGGAGACACTACAAAGAGGACTACAAAGGTTTTATTCCTTTCACTTAGTGTTAATATAGTTTTAGTATGTGATACTTGTGTTGTTACCCTAGCAATTCTAGTTAAAGATCCATGCTTAGTTTTCTTAGAACCTCTAGAAATAATAAAGTGGCATGCATGATGCTTCCATACTCATAAGTAGGTGCTAGGGTAACCCAACAATGGTATGAGAGCCAAGCTAGAATTCTGGACTTGATGTTATAATAAATACTAAAATGAAACCGACTACGAAAATACGATATTACGGAACCCTTGATATGCTCTCTGGAAATTTTTTTAAAAGTCGTCTGGAATTTTTTTTAAAAGTCGTCTGAAAATTTTTCAAACAGGTACAGAGTCATATTTGGACAGATATAAGCACACAGCTGAAATACGGGGGAGGGGGGTCATCGGTTTTGGACCGGCCACCATATCCATATTTCCGGCCAGGCCGACCCCCTACACCCAGAACCCCCACGTATTCCTCCAGTGCTCTTTTGGGTTCATTTTGGGTTTTGTGGTATTGTTTGCTTAGCCCAATTTTCAAGTGATGATTGTTTAGACTTGGGGCTAACTCGTAGTACTTCGAAGTCGTATTTCTTTAACACTAAATTGGTAACCTAGACTATTTTTAGCATTTCGAACGAACATCGGGCACCCCACATTCTACCCCGCTAAAATTTCCAAGTGTTGTAATTTTCCTAAGTTAACTTTATATTCAATAGTAGCGCAAGTATCCTATGGACCCTCTAGAAGATCATGATAACCTTAACTCAATTCTATGCCCACGGAACCGCGAACGAACCTTCGGGTTTGCCGTAGTGCCGTGGTGTCAAAGGTGAGGCGTTGGTTAACTCCTTCTACGGCTGGATCATAAGACACTGTGACGCGATTTTGGGTATTTGTAACTTTGCTCAAGTGTTGAGCTCTTAGGGTAAAACGTGAGTGTTTGTTGATTTGATCGAAACGTTAAACATCGTCTTGATATCTGTGATTGCAATTGTTGTTTTTCACTTTCTTTTATGCGACTGTAAGCGTAGTATGTGGTGTATCGCCGGCTACGTCGCTATACATCAACGACGATCGGGATATGCATACTTGTTTATGTTGATGATATGAGATATTATGTGTTGCTGAGATATGATGCAGGATTGTCGCGATTGAATAGTCGGGGTTTTATGTGAGATGAGAGTTTTAATTTTCATTCATGTAAAACTTAACTGTATGTAATATTATTTTATTTGGGGCATTTTCGGGTTGAGGTTGATGTCACCATTATTGTATATTATTTACTTTTCCTCATTAGGATAGACCCAAGGAGGGAAGCACAAGTGATCGGGTTCTTGGGTTCAGTGGGAGGCCATCTCGAGGAGTCGAGACCGGGTCTCCTAAACTCTAGAATTGGCAGGATCACTTGCCACTCTCGTAGAGGTCTAGGGGTGTGGGCTTGGCTATTCATCGCGACCGTGGAATCCGTATTTTCTATTGCTGGCTGAATACAAAATACGGGCCTCATAGATATCCTTTTTATTTTCATATGTGCTTCTGCTGCTGTTGATATTCTGTAATGTGATTACTTAGTATCTGAGACGAATGGATTATTATTATATATATGATATATAATAAACGTTGTATATATTTTACACCCGCGCTAGTCCCACCCCGTTATGCCGTCAGTTAAGTAACCTAACGGTACATAACGTGACACTGTGACGAATGCGGATGGTATAAGTATACGTTCAATTTTCGTTTCTTCTCTGTGATGGCTTAGGAACTTAAATGATGGAACTACATTAATGAGATTAATGTAAAGTAAAAGAAACCTAAAGATGTTGTAGAATCAAATTTGAAACCTACTCGGCCTTTTTATGAAAAATGCAAGTTTCAAAAGATGCGGAGCTTAAGCCACTCCTTTTCTAAACTGTTTTGATTCTACAATGAGATCAAGTTCAAAGCATTAAAGGTTTTCATAAAAACCATCCGCAACTCTCTGTCATTTTAGGAAGTAGAGTACTTAGTATTCGTGCTACGTATGTCGACTATAGCCGAGGCGTAGTATACGGTAGCTAAGTGATGTCTTCCTACACCGCATATGATACGATTAGTTAGGACAATCACATGATTGTTAGTGTTTATGCCCTAGAAGGCCATTACTGTATCATACTAGCTTGTATATTACTTAATGGAAGCTTGGGATATTCACATGTATATAACAGTCTTGCTAAACATGGTAGTATGCTACTTGGTTTTTTCTATCTTAATATGTGAGTGTACGTATTGATAGAGCTCTTAGGATCTTGCTTGTCTACCAGCGTTGTGATGGCAGTCACACTAGTGGGGGCTGGGTAGTCTACAAGCACATCCTTATCCAGGTCCCTGGTCGTTGGATTATCGAGACAGAGCATCGATACTCCGGAGTAGACTAGTGTGTACGCTTCTCATCCCAGTTGGGGAGATGGTCTGTCCCACAGCCGTCAGTACGTCGTACTGGAGATAGTATGCAGGTGTTCGTTAGGTTACGGGTACACCGGACAGGACTCACAGGGAACTGTTAGTTGGTTTTATACCAGTCGTCAGTGAACAGTTCCCAGGTGACATGAGTACAGCATAGTTCGCAGACTTGACACTGCTACTTCGCCTCGAGTGTGTCCCACTGTTCTTAGATTGCTACCCTACCATGGCTCAAATGAGTCGTGCAAACAGGTAGCAGTTGGGTGCAGTCCCGAGCACTTGGAGGCAGTGGCGGTTAGACAGGATTCGTCCCTCCCGGTATTGGGAGTAGATATCGCGCTGTGTCAGAGAGCCATTACGCAAAGTCCCTGGCCAGGGCAAGCGAGATTTGCTGGTAGGTTCCAGTAGTTTCTCAGGGTGTAATGGGCTTCGCTCCGACACGACTTATACCGCTATTAGGGGACTGACGCTTGCCGCCCCCTAGGCCCGATATGCGATAGTCTTGGACGAACGGACCGGACTGTATGGAGATTGTCACATCAGACTCAGTAGGAGTTCGGATGGGTTTCCTCATCGGCCTTCTTATCGACAACTACCTGGGGACCGTTACGTACAGCTAGTGCCGCTTGCGGTCTGTGGTTAAACCTACTGCCAGCGTAGTAGTCGAGTCTCTAGAGTCCCACACAGAGAGTTTCCTATTCCAGGCGAAACGATATAGAGGTCGTATGGTTTTACGACAAGGGTTCAGACGCATACGTGTGTTTACGCACGTATGACTTTCGGACAGTTTTTACCAGTCGGCTTTGGTTTAAGCCAGTTACTGGTATCCGGTTATTGGATTTTTACAGTCTAAAGTTTTTCCGTATTTTTGCGGAAAGGAGGGGCGTTCTCGTAATTATGCGGGAAGCTTCTAGAAGGTGGTGACTAAGGAGGCTAAGGTGGCATATGAAATGATTGTGATTAGTGAGTCACCTTGATGATTCATAGAAGTCTTTTGTCATTATAATGAATCATCACAAGATATTTCAAGCATGGTTGCTAAATTCATTTCTTATTCTTTTCTTCATAAAAGAAATGCTTGATATATATCTTCTTGACTCATTATTCTCTTATCATTATCATCTACACATTCTCTCTCCTAAAGCTCTCTCTCTTCAAACCCTAATCCTCACCTCTCATGTGTTGAGAACTAGGATTAGCTAGACTAAACAATCCATAAACCTCACTCTATCTCATCTATCTTCTTTGATTAGCAATCCAAGAAGGATAGTTGCCTCAAGTTTAGAGGCTAAGCTTGGAGTTTTGCTCTCGGGTGGATCGTCTACTACAAAGAGAAGGCCGAGGAGGACGAGGAGATCGTAAAGACGAAGGACTTGGTTCGATAGGTATAATCCCTAAGCATAGTAGTTTAGAACAACTATATGTTTGGTTAGTTATCGTTTAGCTTCGATTCATGCGGTTAGTCGATGTTTGTTAGTTATCGTTTAGGTTCGATTCATGCGGTTAGTCGATGTTTGTTCACTAAACAAGTTCGTTTTTGAAAATTCCGCCTCCCCACAAGTATTGGGGTGTAGTACATCGACTTACAGTGGTATCAGAGCCTCGCTAAACAATAAATAACTTTATTGCAAATTTGTACGAATTTCGAAAGGAAAAACGAAGCCGGAAAACCCTAAAAATATCAGTTTTCTGTCGATTTTAAAATGATGTCCTAAAATTTTTCAGGGATGTTCAGAAAGCTTGAAAAGCATCCAGGAGAACACCCAAGAAAATTGGGCCCATGACTCGGCTAAAGCGCCGCGGAAGCGCGGCGGATCCTACAGGATCCGCCGCGGTTCCGCCGCCGAGTTGCCGAGTCATGAACCCAAATTTCTTGTGTGGGTCCCCTGTGATATTTGGTATTTTCTGGTAATTTTTAATTTTGCTCAGGTTTCAAGTTTACAGAGCAGTTTTGGAGCAATGTTAAATCCGTTTAATCGATCGAAATTGTACAGTATTTGCATATTGGATTATATCTGTGATTGATAAATGTGTTCGTAAACCTCCCCTAACTGCTAGTATGTCGGTTGGCAGGGGGTTGCACATTTCTGTAATGGTTATATCTGTTTGTGTATATAAACTGTATTGGACTGTTGTGGTGTTTAGCCGGGGTTTTGAAATGGGTTATTATTTAATTCATTTGTTGTAAATGTAATTTGTTATAATATTATTTTGCGGGGCACATCCAGGTTGCGGTTGTAGCCACCGTTGTATTATTTCTTTTTACTGTTTTTGCTCCTAGGACAGATCCAAGGTGGGGTACACAAACTGCCGGGCGGGTAGTTTGCCGTATCCGTAGGGATCTTGGGTGGGGTAACGGCTATTCATCACAACTGTGTAATCTGTCTTTTCTTGCAGGCTCAAAAGAAATACAGATTGCTTGCAAATCCAATATTGTTTATCTGTGTTCTGGAATGTATATCATTGCGTCAGACGAATGTAAAATATCTATATATATGATAGCTATTTAGACGTCACTTATATTTTACACCCGCGCTAGCCCAGCCCCCGCTCTGTCGTTAGTTAAGTAACCTAACGGGTGATGACGGGACCCAGTGGCGAATGCAGATGGCATAAGAGGACGTCATATTTTCGTTGTTTTCTGCAATGATAGGTTGATGATGGGACGCATTATCTATAATGCAAAGAAAATAAACCAAGTTTAAATCGTTGGAACAATTTAAAAGAAACCACTCGGTTATTTTTAAAAACAGATATTTTTAAATGCGGAGCTTTAACCACTCCTTTTAAAAAGCTATCAGGTTCCTTCGGTTATATCAAGTTCACTACGTTCACGGTTTCGCCAAAACCATTCGTAGCCCTCCGTCATTTCATTTTGGTATTCAGTAGTATTCAAGCTGTGCATTTTGGCCAAAGTCAAGGCATAGTGTTTGATAGCTACTGGGTTTTCATTTGTTGCATAAGATAGATGAGTTGGTTCAGTCGTATTACCATTTGACCAAAGTCAGGGGTATATACGGATGGGTTCAAATTGACAAGATAATGACGGGTAGAACTTGACATGTGACTTATGACATTTTGACCAAAGCCAAGGTCGTAAGAGCATGGGGCAAAAACTTATATCGGGAATTTCTAAATAAACTGAAATTTGCAAAGAGATGCATACCATTTGGAGTTTGATGAATGTTGGTAGCACTCCTTCAACGTTATCATACGATGATATTTGGATCCCGATCCTACTGTGAGTATATGCTACTTATCAGGATATTCGTCACTTAACGATCAATGCTATAAACCTAGTAGGTGTCCAGAAAGGTGTCAGCGGGGTTACGCCCCAAGAGAAAAGAGGTTATTTAATTAAGGAACTTCGTGAAAGCGTTGGAAAACCTCCCTCGAAGTATCGACACTGGCCTGGCTGAACGGTTAAGCAAGTATTGTACGGTTAGAATAGTCCTGGCTAATTCTTCTTTTATGGTTTGAGGAAGGATTCGAGAAACAGTGGGAGCCATCCAGTTTAGACAAACTAAAAACCACTCTAAACTTGCAAGAGCATCATGCTAAAGAGTTTTCTTCTCTCTCTCCTAATTGCAGCGACCCTGAAAATGACTGGACTTAAGTTACTTTTAGAGAAAAATATACTGACAGGGCCAAACTATAAAGATTGGCTGCGGAATGTCAAAATGGCTTTGACCTATGACAAATTGGGGTACATCCTCACCGCTACGGCACTTGCTGTCCCTGGTCCCAAATCCAGCAATGCGGATAAGGAAATCCGCAAAACCTGGGATTTAGATTGCGCGAGAGCCAAGTGCATCGTGCCTGCCTCAATGAACAATGAACATCAGAGGAGGCACGAGGATATGTCCCTAGATGGCATATTTCTCCATACAAAGGAACTTTATGGAGAGCAATCTCGTATAGCAAGATACGAGACCTCTAAGAACTTGTTTCGAGCGAGGTTGGCTGTCGGGTCATCGGTAGGTGAACATGTCCTAAAGATGATCGGCTATATTGAAGAGCTCGCAGACCTTGGGACGACTTTGGATAATGAGCTCTATACAGACCTTATTCTCCAGTCCCTTCCTCCCACCTACGCCCAGTTTATCCTCAACTTCAATCTTCAAGGAAAAGAAGTTGAACTTGCGGAACTCCTGAACATGTTAAGGAGTGCAGAGGGCACCTTGCAGAAAGCAAGGGAAACACCCGCTATGTTTGTTGGCGGTGCATCTTCTTCCGGGTCCAAGGCTAGGGCCAAAGGAAGGAAGAAGAAGGCCGCACCCAAACCTAGAGGAGGTGTTAGTAAGGTGAGAGGGAAGGGAAAGAAAAAGTTTGCGGTACCGGTAGTGGGCCAGGATGAGTGCTTCCATTGTCACAGGAAAGGGCACTGGAAGAAGGATTGCAAGGCATGGAACGCCAAGAACCAGGAACCGAAGCAAGCTGTGCCTTCGACTTCAGGTGTGTTTGTAATTGAGAATTATCTGTCGATCAACTCTACTTCCTGGGTATTGGATACCGGATCAGGATCTCATATTTGCAATTCATTGCAGGCACTGAGAAACCGTAGAGTGCTGAAGGAAGGTGATATGACCCTAAAGGTTGCTAACGGAGCAAGCGTGGGAGCTGCGTCCGTCGGGGATTATCACCTAGGATTGACGAGTGGACACATTTTGGTTTTACATAACTGTTATTTTGTACCAAGCTTAACGTGTAATATCATAACAGTTTCCTTGTTATCAAATAAAGGTTATGATTTCACGTTTGTAAGAGATGTTGTTAACATCCACCTTAATCATGGTTTGATTGGGTCCGGTACTCTGAATAACGGCATATATGTTTTAAACCAACTCCAAATTTTCAATGTCCAGAACACACTAAAAAGAAAGTCTCCAGAATTAAATAAAGCTTTCTTATGGCATTGTAGACTGGGTCACATCAATGAGAGAAGGTTGACTAAGTTGCATAGAGAAGGATATTTGGACTCGTTCGAATATCAAACTTATGACACTTGTCAACCTTGTCTCAAAGGAAAGATGACAAAGACTCCATTCACTGGACAAGGAGTAAGAGCGAGCGAGCTCTTAGGACTCATACACAGCGATGTATGTGGTCCAATGTCTACACATGCGAGAGGTGGTTATTCCTACTTCATTACTTTCACGGATGATTACTCAAGATACGGATTCATTTATCTGATGAAACATAAATCCGAGGCTTTTGAGAAATTCCAAGAGTATAAGAATGAAGTAGAAAACCAAACAGGCAAAAGTATTAAGACACTGAGATCTGATCGAGGTAGAGAATACTTAAGTGCCGAGTTCCTAGGTTACCTAAAAGAGAAAGGAATTCTCTCTCAGCTTACTCCTCCATACACTCCACAGCATAACGGTGAATCGGAGAGACGGAATCGAACCCTATTGGATATGGTACGATCCATGATGAGTAATGCTGAGTTACCGCGATCTTTCTGGGGTTATGCGCTAGAATCAGCGGCATATCTTTTGAACAGGGCTCCTACCAAGACTGTGCCTACCTCTCCATATCAGATGTGGACTAGGAAGAAACCCCATCTTCAACATATGAAGATTTGGGGATGTCCAGCTTTTGTTAAAAAGCAGCATGTGGACAAGCTCGAGGCACGATCAGTAAAATGTATGTTTGTGGGATATCCAAAGAACTCCAAGGGATATTATTTCTATTACGCAGAGGAACAAAAGGTTTTTGTTTCTCGTAATTCCCATTTTTTCGAAAATCAGTTTTTAGAAAAGGAAATAAGTGGGAGCGAAATAGAACTGGAAGAAATTCCAGAACCATAAACTGCTACTGAAAGTTTGGTAGAACCAGGAGTTCAAGAAGAACAGGACATTCCCGCACCCCTCCGCAGGAGTAGTAGGCCGTCTCATCCGCCTGAGAGATACTATGGTTTTCTCATAGATGGGGATAGAGAGGATTGCATCATAGATGATGATGAACCTACTGACTTCCAGCAGGCCATCCAGAGCGGCGACTCGGTACGATGGCTAGATGCAATGCGGACCGAAATGGAGTCCATGTACACCAACAAAGTATGGACTTTGGACTTTGCTCCAGATGGGGTAAAACCCATAGGATGCAAATGGATCTTCAAGAAAAAGATTGGTGTAGATGGACAGGTGGAAACCTATAAGGCTAGACTTGTTGCAAAGGGTTTTCGTCAAAGACCTGGTTTGGACTATGACGAAACTTTTTCTCCAGTGGCTATGATCAAATCCATTCGAGTCTTTCTTGCTATTGCTGCCTTCCATGATTATGAAATCTGGCAGATGGACGTAAAGACGGCTTTTCTGAATGGAAATTTAGAAGAAAGCGTCACATGGATCAGCCAGAGGGTTTCAATCAGAGTGGGAGCAGCGGGAAAGTATGCAAGCTGCTTATGTCCATTTATGGACTAAAGCAGGCATCGCGGAGTTGGAACATCTGTTTTGATGAGACAGTCAAAGAATATGACTTTATCAAAAATCCAGATGAACCGTGCATATATAGTAAAGTTGTAGCCAGAAGTGTTGTATTCCTCGTCTTGTACATGGATGACATTCTATTGATAGGAAATGACATTCCTATGCTACAATCTGTCAAAGGATTCTTGTCACACAGGTTCTCCATGAAAGACCTGGGTGATGCCTCTTACATTCTGGGGATCCGGATCTATCGTGATAGATCCAAGAGGATGTTGGGACTTTCGCAGTCCAGGTATATCGACACTATAATGAAAAGATTCAGTATGGAAGATTCTAAGAGCGGTAATCTACCAGCTTGTCACGGAATCACCCTCTCCAAAGAGATGTCTCCCAAGACTGATTTGGAAAGGGAACGCATGTCTATTATACCCTACGCTTCTGCGGTAGGCTCTATAATGTATGCGATGTTGTGTACCAGACCAGATGTAGCTTACGCACTGAGTGTGGTAAGCCGGTATCAGTCAGACCCAGGGGAGAAGCACTGGATAGCAGTAAAGAACATTCTCAAGTATCTGAGAAGGACTAAGGAGATGTTCTTGGTTTACGGCGGAAAAGACCTCAGGTTGGAGGCCTTTGCTGATTCCGGCTTCCAGAGTGATAAGGACGATTCCAAGTCCATGTCGGGATATGTCTTTACCCTCAATGGAGGGGCGGTGTGCTGGAAGAGCTCCAAGCAGGACACCGTTGCTGACTCGACGATGGAAGCGGAGTATATAGCTGCTTGCGATGCCGCAAAAGAAGCAGTCTGGATGAAGAAGTTCCTAACAGAACTTCAGGTGGTTCCTACCATTGTTGATCCAATACCTCTGTATTGCGACAACAACGGAGCTATAGCTTTAGCGAAGGAACCAAGGTCCCATCAGAAGTCCAGACACATCTTAAGGCGGTATCACCTGATCAGGGAGATCATTGATCGTCAGGAGATCGAGGTTCGGAGAGTTGCTTCTGAAGAGAACATTGCTGATCCATTCATGAAGGCCCTACCCCAGATTCAGTTCGAGAGGCTACTCGAGATCATTGGTCTACGATACGCCAGTACATGGCCCTAGTGCAAGTGGGAGATTGTTAGTGTTTATGCCCTAGAAGGCCATTACTGTATCATACTAGCTTGTATATTACTTAATGGAAGCTTGGGATATTCACATGTATATAACAGTCTTGCTAAACATGGTAGTATGCTACATGGTTTTTTCTATCTTAATATGTGAGTGTACGTATTGATAGAGCTCTTAGGATCTTGCTTGTCTACCAGCGTTGTGATGGCAGTCACACTAGTGGGGGCTGGGTAGTCTACAAGAACATCCTTATCCAGGTCCCTGGTCGTTGGATTATCGAGACAGAGCATCGATACTCCGGAGTAGACTAGTGTGTACGCTTCTCATCCCAGTTGGGGAGATGGTCTGTCCCACAGCCGTCAGTACGTCGTACTGGAGATAGTATGCAGGTGTTCGTTAGGTTACGGGTACACCGGACAGGACTCACAGGGAACTGTTGGTTGGTTTTATACCAGTCGTCAATGAACAGTTCCCAGGTGACATGAGTACAGCATAGTCCGCAGACTTGACACTGCTACTTCGCCTCGAGTGTGTCCCACTGTTCTTAGATTGCTACCCTACCACGGCTCAAATGAGTCGTGCAAACAGGTAGCAGTTGGGTGCAGTCCCGAGCACTTGGAGGCAGTGGCGGTTAGACAGGATTCGTCCCTCCCGGTATTGGGAGTAGATATCGCGCTGTGTCAGAGAGCCATTACGCAAAGTCCCTGGCCAGGGCAAGCGAGATTTGCTGGTAGGTTCCAGTAGTTTCTCAGGGTGTAATGGGCTTCGCTCCAACACGACTTATACCGCTATTAGGGGACTGACGCTTGCCGCCCCCCTAGGCCCGATATGCGATAGTCTTGGACGAACGGACCGGACTGTATGGAGATTGTCACATCAGACTCAGTAGGAGTTCGGATGGGTTTCCTCATCGGCCTTCTTATCGACAACTACCTGGGGACCGTTACGTACAGCTAGTGCCGCTTGCGGTCTGTGGTTAAACCTACTGCCAGCGTAGTAGTCGAGTCTCTAGAGTCCCACACAGAGAGTTTCCTATTCCAGGCGAAACGATATAGAGGTCGTATGGTTTTACGACAAGGGTTCGGACGCATACGTGTGTTTATGCACGTACGACTTTCGGACAGTTTTTACCAGTCGGCTTTGGTTTAAGCCAGTTACTGGTATCCGGTTATTGGATTTTTACAGTCTAAAGTTTTTCCGTATTTTTGCGGAAAGGAGGGGCGTTATCGTAATTATGCGGGAAGCTTCTAGAAGGTGGTGACTAAGGAGGCTGAGGTGGCATATGAAATGATTGTGATTAGTGAGTCACCTTGATGATTCACAGAAATCTTTTGTCATTATAATGAATCATCACAAGATATTTTCAAGCATGGTTGCTAAATTCATTTCTTATTCTTTTCTTCATAAAAGAAATGCTTGATATATATCTTCTTGACTCACTATTCTCTTATCATTATCATCTACACATTCTCTCTCCTAAAGCTCTCTCTCTTCAAACCCTAATCCTCACCTCTCATGTGTTGAGAACTAGGATTAGCTAGACTAAACAATCCATAACCCTCACTCTATCTCATCTATCTTCTTTGATTAGCAATCCAAGAAGGATAGTTGCCTCAAGTTTAGAGGCTAAGCTTGGAGTTTTGCTCTCGGGTGGATCGTCTACTACAAAGAGAAGGCCGAGGAGGACGAGAAGATCGTAAAGACGAAGGACTTGGTTCGATAGGTATAATCCCTAAGCATAGTAGTTTAGAACAGCTATATGTTTGGTTAGTTATCGTTTAGCTTCGATTCAAGCGGTTAGTCGATGTTTGTTCACTAAACAAGTTCGTTTTTGAAAATTCCGCCCCCCCACAAGTATTGGGGTGTAGTACATCGACTTACAATGATTATGTCGACTATTGCCGAGGGTCATATGGGTGGGCCTAATTAATCACGAAATGACGGGTAGAACATGATTAGTGCTTATGATATGTTGACCATAGCCAAGGTCATAAGCAGTCAGGGGTAAAAACCATATCGGGAGTTTCAAGAGTTAAAATTTGAAATGAGATTGCATACCTTCTATATGATAGTTGGATCCCGATCCCACTGTGAGTAAAAGTTACTCCCAGGAGAGTTTTGCATTTTGCAATTAGCTAATCCAGTAGGTGTCTAGAAAGGGATCAACGGGGTTTGACCTCTGGGAAAACGGGGTTTATTTAAATTAGCTCCGTGCGAAAGCATGGAGAACCTCTTTCAAAGTACCGACACTGGCCTAATGGCAGATACCGATGACGGGACTTAAGCTTCTACTAGAAAAATGTTAGTTATATGTATGCCCTAGAGGCCATTACTATACATAGGATGTATATTGTAGTGGATGCTGGGACATATATAGGGAGGACTTTCTTGCTCGACATGATAGTATGCTATCTGGTTACTCTTTACCTTAACGTGTATGCTGATTGTCTCTCTGTTACATGTTGGTAAAGCCCTTAGGATCTGTACTTGACTACCTGGACTATGATGCGGATCATACTAGTAGGGACATGGTAGTCCATAAGTACATCCTTCAAAGTCCCTAGTCGTGGGTGTATCGAGACGGGGCATCGATATACCAGAGTAGACTAGCGTATACCTTCTCGACTCAAACAGATGGGCGATGGATGATCCCATATCCATTGGTGTTTGATATCAGGGATGATATACGGGTGCTCAGTAGAGACTGGGTACACTGGACGGACTCGCCAAGAACTCCCAGATGGTATTATACCTCACGTCAGATGGCAGTTCTCTGGTGACACTGGTACAGAGTAGTCTGTTGACCCGAGATCGTCATAGAGTCTTGTGTGGTTCCCACTGTGCTTTGATTTCCATCTTACCACGTCCAAGAGGGCGTGCAAAACGGTGGTTTTTGGGTACAGTCCCGAGTCACATGGAGGCAATGAGCGATAGGAGGGGATTCGTCTCTCCCGGTATAGGGAGTTGATGTTGCGCTGTGTTCGATTGGCTATAACAGGAAATCCCTGGCCAGGGTTGCTGAGATTTACTGGTAAGTGTTACCAGTAGTTTCTTGAACAGTTATAGACCTCATATCGACACGACTTATCGAGCTATTGGGGTCTGACGTTTACCACCCCTAGGCGAGATATGCGACAGATTAGACGATCAGACCGGATTGTACGGTAGTGTTACTGGTCGGATTCACTGGAGTGTGAGCGGGCTTGCTCGTCGATCTTCAGATCGCTCAATACCCGGGTGGCCGTTACGTTTAGCAGACCGCTTGCGGCTTGTGGGTGTTTGATATGATCATCGCCTGCTGCCGGCGTATTGACGAGTCTTTAGAGTCCTACACAGAGGTTTCCTGGCTCAAGCGAAACGAAATAGGAGCGCATATGAGATATGTGCGGGACCGAGAATAATACGAGTATGTGATACTGTATTCGATTCTCGCAATGTGACATTGATCGGTTATATGCGATATAGCTGGGTTATCGGATCAAGTGTTGATTCGATAAGATGTTACTAATGATACCAGTCGGTTATGTGCGCATGACCGGATCATTGAATCAAGTGTTGATTTAATGATTTAATGTATAATTATATATTTGATATATTACTTTGCATTAACTAGTATCGGTTCACTTTAGACGGATTTTCTCACTTGGTTCGTGCGCATTGCATATGCGATATGTTTTTGTGCACTTGTATGTATCATGTTTGATGATGCATGCTAACTTGAGTTTGTGTAAAGATTAAACCATGGTTATTCAAATGGTTAGGGTTTTGTTTTTCATATCTATTTATTCATTTATTTATTTATTTTCTTTTTGGAAAATGAAATGAGAAGAATGGAGGCTTTCTTTGTTTTTTCATGAAGATTCATGAACCTTTGACTTTGTCCACCATTCTTATCTCATGCTTAACCTAACCATTTGATTTAACCCTAGTTCAATCTCTACACATAACCATGGTTAAGTTATGATAAAGATTGGATTATTCTTTTCTTTTTATTTTAACTTATCATAATTTTTCTTCTTCTTCTTCCTTGCTTCAAGTGAAGAAAAGCTTACCTCATCAATGGTGATTGATGTTTTTGAGTGAGAAATCCAATTCTAAAGTTAACCCACTTCCTATTTCTTCATCCTCTACCTCTTGCCAAGTAGTAGAGTGTGTTTACTTCACAAGTTTCTTGACTTGGTGAAGTCGGAGCTTGATTTAGCGATGCCTCGACGTAGATCATCTTCGGCATGGACATCGACGACCTAGCTTGCCCATTCTCCGACGAAGCCGATCCTAGAGCCCGGATTTGACTTGGACAGCGGAGAGGACCTCGTTGCGGAGCTATGGAGGTGGAGCACCGGATCTACAAAGGTTGTATTTCCGTTTTCTCATTAGTTAAGTGTTAACTAGTTCTTTTTCGCCTAGACATCTAGTTATCGATCCGTAGTTTAGGGTTTCTCGGCACCATAATTTTTGAAATTGCCATGGTTGATGGCTTGGGAGACCTCACTAGCGTGCCTAGAAACCCTACAGTGGTATCAGAGCCTAGCTAGAGCCTTAGGCGAAGTCTAGACGGATTTTGAAGTCCGAACGACCCGAAACCCCAACCTTAAAATTGCTCTCTGGACGAATTCGAAAATCGGGGTTTTTTCCACATTAAAAATATGCAGAGAAACAAGCAGAATAATATAAGAATTACTGTGAATTTTTATTCACTGTTTCAATCATTGAGCCGCGGATCCGCGGCACGAGCATGGCTCGTGCGGCGGTTCCGCGGCCAATCTGTCGTTTTGTGTAATTGTTTTTACACAGTAATTCTCATATTTATTTGCTAGTTTTCCTGGGAATTTTTAATATTTATTCTAGAGTTGAATTTTCTGGGATTGATTTGGGGATTCGGTGTTTCGATCGGAGTATCAAATTTTGTCTGTGTGGCTTTCCGGATAATTTTTAGAATATGTTAAAAAGTTCGACCGGATATAAATACCCAATTTTTCCCCTGTCGGGAAATTTCCAACTGTTGGATTTTTCCGTAGTCTAACGACGTTCTAAGTAGTGCAAGTAACGCGATGGTCCCTCTAGAAGACAACAAACCTTAACTCGATTATGTGACCGTCTTGAACTGCCCTTTGAACCTTCGGGTTTGGGGCAGTACGGCGTGCCACATGTGAGGCGTTGGCTTGACCCTTCTACGGCTGGACCGTTGGTACTGAGGCACGAACTGAATGTTGTTAGACTTATTTCATGTGTTGATCTGTATCGGGAAAACTTGGGTGTTCGAATGTTCAATCGGAAAGTTTAACATTTTCTAATTATCTGGAATGGGATACAATAATTGGAATTCACAATAGTTATGAGATAACTAAATGAATGTTATAAACATAGCACTTTAGTCTCACTTGATCGGTTGCCACGAAATTTTGATGTGATCAAAAGTCCGTCGCAATCACGTAGCGTACGCGGATACTCGCCGGGTAAACTTAATAGACAGCCTCACTCCATAGCCCCGACCAAGTGACTGTAGGAGAACCCCGTCGCCGAAAGCATCCGTCCGGGTGCTCGCGGTAGCGGTGTTCCGCCTTGGTGCACTTCGTCGACGGTAACGGGGGTGCAGCCGTCTACTGAAGTTTGCGACGAGCATTCGATCAAAATGTCGGGAATCCTGTTGAATTGCCCGACTTGGTATTGAAAAGTGTTTTCGATAAAGAGACTAAAATGCGGGGTTTATAATTGTTAGGCATGCGATGTCTAAGAAATTCATTTGGTCAGGCATGCGATGTCTGAGGTGGTTGCGGATTCCAACTGTTGTAGTTTTACACTTTCTTTTCTGTGACCGTAAGTGTAATATGTGATATCGCCGGTTTCGTTGCTATATGTCAACGACAATTGGGATACGCATGTTTACTTACGTTGATGACATGTGATGTTATGTGTTGCTGGATATGTTATATTGGATCGTCGTGTTTGAATAGCCGGGGGTTTTTATGTGAGATGAGTGTTTTTCATTTTCATTCATGTAAAAACTTGTATGTAATATTCTTTTATTGGGGCGCTTCCAGGTTGCGGAAGTTGTCACCTTTGTATATTATTTACTTTTCCGCACTAGGATAGACCCAAGGAGGAGGGCACAAGTAACCGGGTTCTGGAGTCCAGTGGGAGACCAACTCGAGGAGTCGAGTCCGGGTCTCCTAGCTCCAGAATTGGTAGGGTTGCTTGCCGCTCTCGTAGGGGTCTAAGGGTGTGGGTTTGGCTATTCATCACGACCGTGGAATCCGTGTTTTATACTGGCTCGTATTGAAAACACGGACGTCCTAGTATATCCAATATTTCATATGTTTCTTCTGCTGCGATATCTGTGATGTGATCATGTGATGTTCTATGATAGATACAGTATATAGTATATATGATATATTATATAGGCGTTACTTATGTTTTACACCCGCGCTAGCCCTGCCCCGCTCTGTCGTTAGTTACCTAACCTAACGGTGCACGAGGGGACATCGAGGCGAATGCGGATGGCATAAGTGTACGTCGTATTTATCTGTGATGTTTAGGTACTTAAATGATGGGACTTCATTAATGTGATTAATGAAATAAAAGAAACCTAAGATGTTGTAAAATCGAATTTCAAAAATAAAACAGGTAGCTACAGTTCTTGCTTTGCACAGAGGTATATGTGATATATCCTGCACCTTATTCGATGAGGAAAAGACCGAGATCCCTTCACCGGGAGTGACTCCTTTAGCAATAACTGGCAGATGCTACACACTCGGTTTGTATTTTGATTGCTTTTAAGTGTTTTTGCTTTGCACAGTGATATATACGATATATCCCGCACCTCATTCGACGAAGAAAGGACCGACGATCCCTTCACCGGGAGTGACTCCTTTAGCAAAACTAGAAAAGCCTCAAAAGCACTCCATTTTTTAAAATCATTTGATTCTACAACGATATAAAGTTCATTACGCAAAAGGTTTTCTTAAAAACCTGACGTAGCCGTCCGTCATTTCAGATAAGTCCTAGTTAGTATTCGTGCTGCGTTTGTTGACTCAGTCAAGGCGTAGTGTGCGGTAGCTGATTAGTGCTTATCTGCAATGCATATGATGCGATTGGATTAGGGTAGTCGTGCGGCCTTGTTGACTCAGTCAAGGGTCGTGCGGGTGGGTTTAATTCAATCGAGAAATGACGGGTTGAACTTTACTTGCGGTCTATGGTTTGTTGACTCAGTCAAGGTCATAGATCGCATGGGGCAAAATATTATCGGGAATTTCAAGTGTTGAAATTTGCAATGAGATTGCATACCTTCTATGAGATAGTTGGATCCCGATACCCGCTGCGAGTAAGTGTTACTCCTGGGAGAGTTTTATACATTACAATTAGCCGATCAAGTAGGTGTCTAGAAAGGTGTCAACGGGGTTATGCCTCTGGGAAAACGAGGTTTACATTAATTAGGTCCGTGCGAAAGCACGGGGCACCTCCCTCAAAGTACCGACACTGGCCTGGCTGAAAGATTGGCGAACTTGTAGTGTGTAATTAATCCCGGCTAGTCTTTCCTTTTAGGGTTTGAAGGAAGATTTGATAAAAAGCAGTGGGAGCCATCCTGATTAGATAAAATAATAACCAATCTATTCTTGACAGAGCGCACGCTGAGTGTTTTCTTCTCTCTCTCTCTCCAGGTAGCGACCATATCACGCCTTAATCAAGATAATAATACGGAATATTGACCGAACCCGCTTGTTATATTGAGCTGGGGAACGTTGGTCCCGCTCCAACTTATAATTGTTATAAGACAGAGCAGGAAATTGGGGAATACCAGATTTCCCGTGCTGCCCAAACGAGGAGAGTGCATGATGATGCATCATCTTCGGGTGTGTTCATTATACAGAACTGTTTCTCAGTATCCTTTACGTCCTGGGTATATGATACCGGATCAGGATCCCAGATATGTAATCTGTTACATAGGGCTACAGATAGGTAGAGAACTGAGAACGGGTGATAAGTTTCATGAGGCAGAAAACGGGGCAAATGTTGCAGCCAAGTCTGTTGGTCACTGTCACCCTGTATTACCGATACATTGATTCTGAACGAATATTGTTAGATACCGAACCTGATATACAAAATCATATCAGTCTCTTTATTAGTAAAGAAAGGATATAATTTTGTATTGTTGGATAATGTTTTGAACATTTCCTATATCAAAAGTTGATCGGTTCAGGCACGTTATCTAAAAGCGTTGATGTTCTAAATCAAACTACAGTTCTTACTATATGGAACACACACAAGAGGAAGAGTTCAGAAATGAACGAATTCTTCTTAAGGCATTGTAGACTAGGTCAGATCAATGTGACCCGACTAGCTAGAGTTACATAAAGATGCATATTTAAATTAGTTTGAATTTACATCTTGTGAAACTCGCCAGTCATGTCACAAAGATAAGATGACCATAGCTCCGTTTACTGGAAACAGAGAAAGAGTTACTGAACTCTTGGGATGATACATGTTGATGTATGTAAGGTCCCCTGTCTACACATGCCAGGACTGGTTCTTTGTACTTCATTACATTCTCTGATAATCTCTCAAGATTCAGACATATGTTCCTGTTGAAACATGAGTCCGAGCCTTTTGAGATATTCACAGAATATAAGCGAGAAGTAGAGAACCAGATATAAGGGTATAAGTATTATGTCCTTTGATGCGATCAAGGAGGAGAATACTTGAGCACGGAATTCCTGGACTATTCTAAAGGAGAATGAGATTCTCTCTCAGCATTAATCCTCTGAATACACCATAGCACGATGGTATATCAGGGCGGAGCAATCACACCCTATATGATAAGGTGTGCTCTATGATGAGTACTACTGAGTTACCTATTTCCTTTTGGGAGTTATGCACTTGAGAAGCTACATACCTATTGAATAGGGTTCCAATCAAATCAGTTGCCTACCGCTTCATATGTGATATGGAAAGGGAAGAGCCCATCTCTTAAGATAGTTAAGATTTGGGGTTGACCGGCCTATGTCTAAAAGCAAAATCCGGACAAGCTCGAGGCAAGGTCAGTTATGTAGAACTGGAAATGTTCCAGCTATACAGACTGCAGCTGATGATTTGATAGAACCAAAGGATTCAGTAGATTCCAACGAACCTCAGCCTCTCCGCCGATCTAGTAGGGTTCCTCACCCACCTGAGAGATACTTCTCTATGACAGTGGGAGCGAGGATTGCATCATGAGATGATGACCCAATTAGCTTCGAGCTGGCCATCAGGAGTGAGACTCTGTAAGAATGGCTGGATGTTTATCGATCTGAGATGGAATCCTTATACACCAACAAAGTATGGACTTTAGTTGCTATATCTGAAGGGTTAAATCCCCATCAGGAGCAAGTATATCTTGAGAAGATTACTTGGTGTACATGGAAAAGTTGAGACTTTCAAAGCTAGACTTGTTAAGGGTTTTCGTCATTGACCAGGCGTGGATAATGATGAAACCTTTTCCCGTACCTATGCTTAAGTCCATCCAGGTCCTACTTGTCACGGCTACATACCATCACTACGATATCTGGTGGTTGGGTGTCATGACTGCTTTTCTAAATGATGTTTTAGAAGAGTGCGTCTATAAGTACACAGCCAGAGGGCTTCGTAGACAGTGGGAGCATCGGAAACGTGTGCAAGATGCTTTATAGGATTAAAGCAGGCATCGCGGAGTTGGAACATCTGTTTTGATGGATTAGTCAAAGAGTTTGACATCATCAAAATGGTAGATGAACCTTGTATAAACAAAAAGGTAGTAGGGAGTATGGTGGTGATCCTCGTAGAGTACGTGGATGACATACTCTTGATAAGAAAAGAGTTTCTTATGCTACGCTCGATCAATCTCCGCTTATCACAATGATTCTCCACATAGGATCAAAGTGATACCTCTTAAATCCTGGGTTTTGGATCTATGAGATAGATCTAATTGGATGTTAGGATTCTCACTAGTTGTAGTGAGATGGTATCAATCGATCCTGGGGAGAATCACTGGAAGTGTTCCAGGGTGATAAAGACGACTGAATGTCAGTCACAGGCATTGTCTTTACCCTCAGTAAAGGGACGGTATGTTGGAAGAGTTCCAAGCTACATACCGTGACATACTAGACGATAAAGGCACGATACATCGCTACTTAAGATGCTACCAAAGAGGCTGTTTGGGTGTATATTGGTTCATGAGATGAACTACGTTCCCACCATTGTGTGACAATGGAGTTGTGGCTTATGCCAAGGAACGCCCGTCCCATTAGTGATCCAGACATATTCTAAGGCAGTATCACTTGATCATGGAGATGGTTGATCTCCAGGGAGATCGGGGTTAGGAGAGTAGACTCTGAGGACAACACAGCGGATCCACTCACAAAGGCCTGTTCCCAGAGAGAGACTTTTATGGGATGGTTGAGTATGAGATACTGCAACCACTGCTACAGATGGCCCTAGTGCAAGTGGGAGATTGTTAGTTATATGTATGTCCTAGAGGCCATTACTATACATAGGATGTATATTGTAGTGGATGCTGGGACATATATAGGGAGGACTTTCTTGCTCGACATGATAGTATGCTATCTGGTTACTCTTTACCTTAACGTGTATGCTGATTGTCTCTCTGTTACATGTTGGTAAAGCCCTTAGGATCTGTACTTGACTACCTGGACTATGATGCGGATCATACTAGTGGGGACATGGTAGTCCATAAGTACATCCTTCAAAGTCCCTAGTCGTGGGTGTATCGAGACGGGGCATCGATATACCAGAGTAGACTAGCGTATACCTTCTCGACTCATACAGATGGGCGATGGATGATCCCATATCCATTGGTGTTTGACATCAGGGATGATATACGGGTGCTCAGTAGAGACTGGGTACACTGGACGGACTCGCCAAGAACTCCCAGATGGTATTATACCTCACGTCAGATGGCAGTTCTCTGGTGACACTGGTACAGAGTAGTCTGTTGACCCGAGATCGTCATAGAGTCTTGTGTGGTTCCCACTGTGCTTTGATTTCCATCTTACCACGTCCAAGAGGGCGTGCAAAATGGTGGTTTTTGGGTACAGTCCCGAGTCACATGGAGGTAATGAGCGATAGGAGGGGATTCGTGTCTCCCGGTATAGGGAGTTGATGTTGCGCTGTATTCGATTGGCTATAACAGGAAATCCCTGGCCAGGGTTGCTGAGATTTACTGGTAAGTGTTACCAGTAGTTTCTCGAACAGTTATAGACCTCATATCGACACGACTTATCGAGCTATTGGGGTCTGACGTTTACCACCCTTAGGCGAGATATGCGACAGATCAGACGATCAGACCGGACTGTACGGTAGTGTTACTGGTCGGATTCACTGGAGTGTGAGCGGGCTTGCTCGTCGATCTTCAGATCGCTCAATACCCGGGTGGCCGTTACGTTTAGCAGACCGCTTGCGGCTTGTGGGTGTTTGATATGATCATCGCCTGCTGCCGGCGTATTGACGAGTCTTTAGAGTCCTACACAGAGGTTTCCTGGCTCAAGCGAAACGAAATAGGAGCGCATATGAGATATGTGCGGGACCGAGAATAATACGAGTATGTGATACTGTATTCGATTCTCGCAATGTGACATTGATCGGTTATATGCGATATAGCCGGGTTATCGGATCAAGTGTTGATTCGATAAGATGTTACTAATGATACCAGTCGGTTATGTGCGCATGACCGGATCATTGAATCAAGTGTTGATTTAATGATTTAATGTATAATTATATATTTGATATATTACTTTGCATTAACTAGTATCGGTTCACTTTAGACGGATTTTCTCACTTGGTTCGTGCGCATTGCATATGCGATATGTTTTTGTGCACTTGTATGTATCATGTTTGATGATGCATGCTAACTTGAGTTTGTGTAAAGATTAAACCATGGTTATTCAAATGGTTAGGGTTTTGTTTTTCATATCTATTTATTCATTTATTTATTTATTTTCTTTTTGGAAAATGAAATGAGAAGAATGGAGGCTTTCTTTGTTTTTTCATGCAGATTCATGAACCTTTGACTTTGTCCACCATTCTTATCTCATGCTTAACCTAACCATTTGATTTAACCCTAGTTCAATCTCTTCACATAACCATGGTTAAGTTATGATAAAGATTGGATTATTCTTTTCTTTTTATTTTAACTTATCATAATTTTTCTTCTTCTTCTTCCTTGCTTCAAGTGAAGAAAAGCTTACCTCATCAATGGTGATTGATGTTTTTGAGTGAGAAATCCAATTCTAAAGTTAACCCACTTCCTATTTCTTCATCCTCTACCTCTTGCCAAGTAGTAGAGTGTGTTTACTTCACAAGTTTCTTGACTTGGTGAAGTCGGAGCTTGATTTAGCGATGCCTCGACGTAGATCATCTTCGGCATGGACATCGACGACCTAGCTTGCCCATTCTCCGACGAAGCCGATCCTAGAGCCCGGATTTGACTTGGACAGCGGAGAGGACCTCGTTGCGGAGCTATGGAGGTGGAGCACCGGATCTACAAAGGTTGTATTTCCGTTTTCTCATTAGTTAAGTGTTAACTAGTTCTTTTTCGCCTAGACATCTAGTTATCGATCCGTAGTTTAGGGTTTCTCGGCACCATAATTTTTGAAATTGCCATGGTTGATGGCTTGGGAGACCTCACTAGCGTGCCTAGGAACCCTACAGGTCCAGGTAGTCAAGTACAGATCCTAAGGGCTTTACCAACATGTAACAGAGAGACAATCAGCATACACGTTAAGGTAAAGAGTAACCAGATAGCATACTATCATGTCGAGCAAGAAAGTCCTCCCTATATATGTCCCAGCATCCACTACAATATACATCCTATGTATAGTAATGGCCTCTAGGGCATACATATAACTAACAAGAAATACAAACTGACTGGACCGAACTATAAAGAATGGTTAAGGAACTTGAACATTGCACTCACATATGATAGAGTATCATATGTCCTCACCACCAAAGCCCCACCCATCCCAGGACCTGAATCATCTGTTTCGGATAGGGAGATTCAAAAAACATGGGATATTGACTGCAACACCGCCAAGTGCCTCGTGCTTACTTTTATGGACAACATCCGTCAGAAACAGCACGAGAAGATGGATGTGCAATCCATCTTTCTTCATACAAAGGAGTTGTATGAAAAGACTTACTTTAAGATACGAGGCATCTCGAAAGTTGTTTCAGATACGAATGGCCCCTGGTGGATCGGTAGGAGACCATGTCTTGAAGATGATTGGTCTTATTGAAGAACTCGAGGAACTGGGATGGACCATGGATAATGAGCAGTATGCGGATATTGTTCTGCAGTCTCCCTCCCCCCCGCCTTTGCTCCGTTCATAGTGAATTTCAATATGAACTATTTGGAGAAATCATTGCCTGAACTTCTCAATATGTTGAGAAGTGCATAGAGCACGCTGAAAACAGCGAAGACTCCCGCTTTGATTGCTGGGCCATCTTCCTCTTCCATCCCAAAAGCCAAAGCCAAGGGAAAGAAGAAGAAGAAACCCATCAAACAGAATGGTGGAGTTAAAAAGGCGAAGGGGAAAGAAATATCTGGGGCCACGGGAAGTGGAAAAGGAGAATGTTTTTTCTGCCACAAGTCGGGACATTGGAAACGCAACTGTGCTGTGTATCTTGCTGATCTCAAGAAGAAGAAGCATGTTGATGCTTCCGCTTTAGGTATATTTGTAACTGAGAACTGGTTTTCAATTAACTTTACATCTTATGTATTAGATACCGGTTCTGGTTCTCACATCTGCAATTGTGTGCAAGGGTTGAGAAACAGTAGAGTTTTGAAGACTGGAGACCATACTCTGCGGGTTGGAAATGGTTCCAATGTACCTGCTATATCCGTAGGAGAGTATCATCTGGGTTTGCCTTCAGCTTGTATATTGGTTTTGAACCCATGTTGTTTTGTATCAAGTATGCTATGTAATATAAAATACGTTTCTTTGTTGGACAATGAAGGAAATCATTTTGTGTTGCAGAATATTGTTATGAACATTAACTTAAATCAAGAGTTGATTGGGTATGGTACATTAAATAACGGTATTTACGTCTTAAACCAACACACAGTTTTCAATATATAACATTCTAATAAAAGAAAATTTTCAGATATAAATGAAGCTTTTCTTTGGCATTGTAGACTTGGTCATATTAATGAAACCAGACTAAACAAGCTACATAAAAATGGATATTTAAATCCTTTTGAATATAAATCTTATGCGACTTGCCAGTCTTGTATCAAAGGTAAAATGACCAAAACTCCGTTTACTGAACATGGAGAAAGAGCTGTGAAACTCTTAGGCCTCATACATAGTGATGTATGCGGACCAATGTCTACACATGCTAGAGGCGGTTATTCATACTTCATTACTTTTACTGATGATTTCTCAAGATTCGGACACGTGTTTTTGGTAAAGCATAAATCCGAAGCTTTCGAAAAATTCAAGGAGTACAAACTTGAAGTAGAAAAACAAACAGGCTTGAGCATCAAGAAACTTCGATCAGATCGAGATGGAGAGTACTTAAGTACAGAGTTTTCAGACTTCATAAAAGAGAATGGGATTCTCTCTCAGCTCACTCCTCCTTACACACCACAGCACAACGGTGTGTCAGAACGGAGGAATCATACCCTATTTGATATGGTACGATCCATGATGTGTGATGCTGAGTTACCGCTTTCCTTTTGGGGGCATGCATTGGAGACAGCGATATATCTATTAAACAGGGTTCCAACCAAGACCGTGTTTACCACTCTATATGAAATATGGAGTGGAAAGAGACCATCTCTTAAAAGAGTTAGGATATGGGGTTGTCCAGCTTATATCAAAAAGCAGAATACGGATAAACTCGAGACACGATCGGTCATGTGTAAATTTGTGGGACATCCAAAACATTCGTATGAATATCTATTCTACCATAAAGAGGAACAATAGGTGTTTGTTGCTCAGCATGCCACATTTTTGGAAAATGAAATATTTACAGATAGTACTGATGGCAATGCGGTAGAACTAGAAGAGGTTCTAGAGACACAAATTACTCTGGACGAATTGGTTGAAACTGATGTTACAGTAGAACTTCAAGAACCTCAGCCTCTTCGGAGATCTAATAGAACTTCTCGCCCTCCGGAGAGATACTATGGGTTTCTCATTGATGGTGATAGAGAAGATTGCATCATGGATGATGATGACTCTACTAGTTTTCAGCAAGCTATCACAAGTGGTGACTCTGTGAAGTGGCTGGAAGCCATGAGATCCGAAATGGAGTCCATGTACACCAACAAAGTATGGACTTTCGACGTTGCACCTCCTGGGATAAAACCCGTTGGGTGCAAATGGATCTTTAAGAGAAAGATTGGTGTAGATGGACAGGTAGAGACCTATAAAACAAGGCTTGTAGCGAAAGGTTTTCGTCAAAGATCAGGACTGGACTATGATGAAACTTTCTCTCCGGTAGCAATGCTTAAATCTATCCAAATCCTAATTGCTATTGCTGCTCACCATGATTATGAAATCTAGCAGATGGACGTTAAAACTGAATTTCTGAATGGTGATTTAGAAGAATGCGTTTTTATGGATCAGCCAGAGGGCTTCATTGACAATGGGAGCAGCGGGAAAGCATGTAGATTGCTTAAATCCATTTATGGATTAAAGCAGGCCTCACGGAGCTGGAATATATGTTTTGATGATACAATAAAAGAGTTTGATTTTATCAAAAATATAGATGAACCATGCATTTATAAGAAGAATGTAGGGAATACTGTCACATTCCTCGTATTTTACATGGATGACATTCTCTTGATAGGAAATGATATTCCTATGCTACAATCGGTCAAACTATTCTTATCACCAAGGTTCTCCATGAAGGACCTGGGTAATGCCCCGTGCATTTTGGGCATAAAGATCTATAGAGATAGATCCAAGAGGTTTTTGGGATTGTCCCAATCAAAGTACATTGACACCATCCTAAAAAGGTTTAGTATGGAAGATTCCAAGCGTGGTGCCTTGCCCGCTTGTCATGGAATCACTCTCTCCAAAGACTTCTGTCCGAAGACTGATGAAGAGAGAGCTGCAATGAGTATTATACCCTACGCTGCAGCCGTAGGATTTATAATGTATGCGATGTTATGTACTCGCCCTAATGTAGCTTATGCACTAGCTGTAGTAAGTAGGTATCAATCCAACCCAGGGGAGAAACATTGGATAGCAGTGAAGAACATTCTTAAGTACTTGCGAAGGACTAAAGTATTGTTCTTGGTGTATGGTAATGGCAATCACCAAATGGAGGCTTTTACTGATTCCAGCTTCCAAAGTGATAAGGATGACAGCAAATCTATGTCAGGGTTTGTATTTACCCTCAATGGAAGGGCGGTTAGTTGGAAGAGTTCCAACCAGGATACCGTTGCAGACTCCACGATGGAAGCAGAGTATATTGCTGCAAATGATACTGCCAAGGAAGCAGTCTGGATGAGGAAGTTCATCGTGAAGCTAGGAATAGTTCCAACCATTATTGATCCAATACTATTGTATTGTGATAATAATGGGGCTATGGCGTTAGCCAAAGAACCAAGGTCCCATCAGAAATCCAGACACATCCTCAGGCGATATCATTTGATCCGGGAGATTGTAGATCACCACGCGATTGAGATTCGGAGAGTAGATACAAAGAATAACACCGCGGATCCACTTAACAAAGCCCTTCCACAGCCGCAGCATTAGCGACTTTTTGAGATGTTGGGTATGAGATACACCAATAATTGGCCTTAGTGCAAGTGGGAGATTGTTGGATATATGTATGCCCTAGAGGCCATTATATGTATAGTGGATGCTTGGACATGTATATATATAGATTACATTCTTTCTCGACATGATAGTATGCTACCTGGTTTACTTTATCTGACATGTTGATTTGATCATGCTTTTATTCATTTGCACATGTTGATAAAGCCCTGAGGATATTTTCTCGACTACTGTGACTATGATGCGGATCATACAAGTGGAGCACGTGTAGTTTATAAGCATATCCTTGAACTGTTCCTAGTCGTAGGTGTATCGAGACGGGGCATCGATATTCCAGAGTAGACTAGCGTATACTATTCTTTTCCCATATGATGGGCGATGGATGTTCACATATCCATTTGGTGAGGTGACACCAAAGAATGTATGCGGGTGCTCAGTAGAGACTGGATACACTGAACGGACTCACAGAGAACTCCTATATGGTACTATATCTATCGTCGGATAGTAGTTCTCAGGTGACACTGGTACAGGTTAGTCTGTAGACCCAAGATCGTCATAGAGTCTTGTATGTCCTCCCACTGTACTTTGATCTCCACCCTACCACGACTCTACTGAGTCGTGCAAACAGGTGGTCTTTGGGTACAGTCCCGAGGCACATGGAGGCAATGAGCGATAAGAGGGGTTTCGTATCCCCCGCTATTGGGGGTTGATGTTGTGCTATGCTTGATTGGCTGTAACAGGAAGTCCCTGGCAAGGGCTACTGAGATTTACTGATAAGCGTTATCAGTAGTTTCTCGATCTGTTATCAGCTATATACCGGCATGACTTATTGAGTTATTGGGGTCGATGACACCATCCTCAGACTTGATATGCAACATATTTGACGAGGAGACCGGACTGTACGGTAAGTGTTGCCAGATGGCTCAACGGGAGTTTTGACAGCTTTGCTGGTTTTCTTCTGATCATTCAATACCCAGGTGGCCGTTACGTTTAGCTGACCGCTTGCGGCTTGTGGGTGTTTGATATGATCATTACCCACTGCCGGCGTATTGATGAGTCTTAGAGTCCCACACAGAAGTTTCGTAACCAAGCGAAAAGATGTGGTGTGCATATGAGATATACACGGGGACCCGATTGAATACAACTATGTGATACCGTATGTTAATCGGGCATTTTTCTATTGGTCAAGTCGTATGTGACATGACCGGATTGTTAAATCAATTATTGATTTATCATTTTGACTTTTAGTTTTATTTTAATTCTTTAGTCAAACCCTTTTTATTAAAGAGGAAGAATGCATGCACATGTTGATGTGCAAGCATGCACATGTTGATGTGCATGAATACATGCATACAAATGTATCATGGTTGTTGATACAACTTTAGTGTAAATATTAGACTTACATGGTTATATAATATATGGATATATATTTGCACTTCATTTAAAACAAAGGGAAAAGATAAAGATTAATCCATGGTTATCTTCTACACTCTTCTTGAAGTTAACCTTGCTCACCCACTTTTTAACCATAGATTAATCTTTCCTTTTGTCTTTTTAACTCAAGTACAATAATATCTATATTATGTAACCATGGTTTCAGATGAAGAGTAGAAAATATATATACTTATCTTTTCTATTATTCATCAAGCTTTATCATTATCAAAAAGCTTTTGCCTTCATCTTCTTCCTCCTCCTTGCTTTCTAGGTGTTTCCATAGTGAGAGAGAGATAAAAAGAAAGGGTTTTGACAAAAGAAAACTCACCACTTCATCATTCTACTCTAATCTAGCCAATTAGTTTAAAGTGTTGATTTAGCGTGCTTATGCGCTTCGAAAGATGAATCAAAAATATTTATAACCGCAATCAAGAACGGCATCGCTTGGTAGCTAGCCGGTGAGTACGGGTCGGTCCACAGGGATTTTGTGAATTTCCAAATTGCTCTTACGAGTTAATTCCGAACGGTGTGAACGGATTGATTAAATCTAAAAACTATGTTAATCTAGATCTAAATCTTGCTAGGGTTAGGTTTAGGTTAAGTTTGGAAATGCAAAGATTCCCCCACCGCTTTCTATACCCAAATTAAGATCTATGTGGAGTTATGGTAATTATTAATAAAGGGGATTAGTACCATCGGGAAGAAACGGTGTTTCTTACTTTAGGTTCTTGTCCTTCCTTTCTTAATTCTTACTCTAACCTCCATGGAAAACACGCGCAACCGGGCCTTTATACTACGGTATCACCGCTACCTCATGGGATAAGGTGCCGTAGGGAGCGGTGTGTGCATGTATGCATGGAGTCCTAATAATTATAAGTGATGGGCAAGAAAGGGGTAAGAGATTTTCATCTCTCAAGCCTTCCCCAAATCTAACCCTAACAAGCGAGAAGACTACTCGCTCATTAGGGAATTGAAAAACATCTCTAAACTATTTATCTAGGGCAAGGAATTAATGATCTAACTAGGGCAGATAATAAATTTAACCTAGGGCAGAAAATAAATTAAGAATTAGGGCAAAAATTAAAACTACTAACAAATTGATGATCTCCAAAAGAAATCTGAATTTTATTAATGAAAGGAGGCATGACCTAATACAAGTATTTGGGTCTCTATTTATAGGACATAGAAAACCCTAGGTTTACAATCGCCGCATGTATGCTTTTACAAAATTTCCCCTAGGTAGACTAGTCAACGCGCCGCCATACTTTTGGAAAATTTTCGCCACTACGGGCTTAGCACGGCCGCAGAACCGCGGCCATAGGCCAGGTTTGGCCGCTGTTCCGCGGCCAAACAGTGAGATTGTGTCTTCAGTTTTTCTGTTGCTCCTCTGGTTGACTTTTCCTTCTTGTTTCTTTGGTTGGTTCTTCAGAATGTTTTCCATTTCTCTTTCAGATCTCCACAGCAAGTAATGTAGTGGACTTTAACCGTTCGCTTTGTGTCGAAGTCTTGAACCTTGCGCTGCCTTTGTACTTGTGTGAACTTGTTCATTGATCTTCATTGTCCCTCAAAATGTGGCATGCTCATGATTCCACCATTTATCGGTCATAGTCTTACTTTTGCATCATCTTTTTTCTTTTTCACTGTTTTTGTTCCGAGAACCTGTAACCTGTAACTATGTAGCAGACATGGGTCAAAAGCACCTGTTTATTTGTAAAATGCATAAGAATGGGGTGTAAAAGAATGCAAAATTACGGTATGAACAAATACCCCCAAACTTATCTTTTGCTCGTCCTCGAGCAAACCTAGTTTTATTCTCAACAAAATCCTAACCTCACTTTCGCAGGGAAACGCGATTGTACTGAGCTCGTGCAACAAGCCGTTAAACCTCTAGGTGTCCCTAGTAGGAGGAGTGTTGTCTTCTGAGGGTTTTCAGCGAATACTACCCACAAAATCCTATCAATTAGGCACATTGACTTTTATTCTCCAATTAGGTTTTCTAACAAGGAATTCTATTATCTTCGACTCATAAATTATCCACCCGTATTCTTCACGCTTGCTTATCATTTAACTTAAGATTATATATGTTCTGTAGACTTACTCAGCTTTTAGCATCTTTTAAGTTTTTCTTCAGGGGTTCTATCTCAACTTAGGAATTTTTATCATCTCTATTAAAGATATAAGTCCTATTCTTCATTCCTATCTCTTATCTAAACCCCAATCACATACCCCTACGTGTGTGTATATATCACCACTACACTTGGAAATTCAAATCAAGCAATAATACTCTTGTCCGTTGTCCAAAGCAATTCTTAATTGGTGAATTTTTAGATGAAGTTTGCTCACACATCTTTCATGCGACCGTTAATACTTCTTGAGCTACCAACAACCGATTACAAGATGTGTTTGCACATTAAAGCGTAATTTCTAGTCTTGCAACACCTAAGGTTTTAGCAGTGACTCCCAAACCAGTTGGTTTAAGGCACTAGATGATGAAGCACCCTTACTAAATATTTTTTCTATTTTTGCAGCCTTAAGTAATCACAAAAACCAGTGGTCATTTTTTTTTATTATCTCTTTATTCACACTTGAATTTTTATTTTATTTTCTTCGCACTAAGGACTTTAGACAAAGGCATTTCAAGGTCTCTTCTACTATTCCAAGTTTCAAGGTGCGTGTTTGTGTAGTTTGTAGGGCATATATTTTCAGAATTTAGACTTAAGCTTAGGAATTATTTTTCAAACTTTTACTTTAATAAAAATATCAATACTCTTCCCTTATTTTAACTTAGCACAAGACGTGAACTAAAAATTTTCCTATTTCTAAATAAACTACAAAGGCATATACTTTCTACCGTTAAATTTTAAGAAAGGTTATTTTTAGGGTTTTTAATTTACTAAGAATAAGATCTAGTTGTTCCTAGCTAGTTAACCTATTTTTCAAACTCAAGTCAATTATGACTAAAATTGAATACTTTAATTTTTATAATTTTTAAAATTTTCAATTTTTATGGGTTTTAAAATAAGTATGCAAATGCAAAAATATACACTTGAATGCGAAGGAAGAAGGCTTACCGAGCATACCCCCAAACTTAACTTTGACAGTGTCCTCGCTGTCATGCTACACCAAGAGGGTTGAGAATGTCGGCACTCCCTTGTTTATTTATTTAATTTTTTTATTTTTTTTATTTTTTATTTTTTTATTGTTAATAGAAAAAGAAAACAAAAAAATATATACATATATACAAGAAGGTCCTCCCCAAACTAAACAAGGCCTTACACAGGCCAAAGGTTAGCACCAACCATTCAAAAATTCTATCGTGATAATGGTAGGGTTGGTGAAAGAATGGGGTGTAGAGAAAGGAGTTGAGAAACACACGAGACCGTATGGGAAGAAGGGTGGAATATGGTCTCGGTGGAGGAGAAGAATGGCGGAAGAGAGAAAGAAGTGTAGCACGAACTTGAGGGTGTAAATCGAGTGAATAAATTAGCGCAATTTGTGATGACCGATGTGTTAAAAGCGATTGTGCTAATCTATCAACCCGTCGAGAAATGGGGTCAAATCCCTCAAGATTCGCAAGAAAGCATGGGTACGTCGAACTTGGTAAACCCTCCATTGAAAATGGAAGCGTGACGAATTCTTGCTCGGTCGAAACGATAGGAAGGACGAAAGGAAGTGATTTAGGGATAGTCTTATTCTTACCTAAGTAATCTGTCTCGAACTTGAAGGATTCCATCAATGGTTCGAGATGACTGTAAGCAACCGAGTCTGATGGTTAACTAACTCATCTGAAAATTCAAAGGACTCAAACTCGGGAGGTGAGTTTTCAACATCGTCCGAAAAAGTGAAACACTCGTAATCGTTATCGTCTGTGAGAACTGTGTCAGATTCAAAGGGGTACGCACTAGTTGAGTCCAAACTGCTGTGATCGAATAGAAATCTTTCAAGCTCACAGTCCTCCTGCGTGGTCGGAACGATGGAAAGGAGGGAGGGTGATTTAGGAAGTATAACAGTCAAAGGTTCACGAGGATGAATTGGAAAATCCGACACATCAAACAAAAATGGTTCATCCTCAATACTATCCTCAATACTATCCTCATAATTCTCCTCAAAATTTAGCTTATCCATGCCATTATCATCAAAATCAAGATGCATATGAGGTTCGGGAAAAACATTTAATGACTCAGGATGATGAATTGGAGATAAAATTTCAGTCAAGTCTACGGGCTCATCATCCAAAATATTCCCGGCGTCAATATCCTCAATCAAGTGAAAATCAATTTTTTCGGACACCTCATCAAAAGCATGGATATTTATCAATTCAGGATCTAGATTGGAGGTGTAGAGGTCAAAAGGATTGGTGACGGTTTCACTCGAAAGAGGCTCTTCACAATCTGGCAAATCAAGCACTACAAAGTCACACAACTCATTAGACGTTTTATTTTTAACTGGTGAATCATTTGGGACACTTGATAGATAATCAAAACCGGAGTTGTGGGATTCAATTGGTGATGGGTAGGTTTGATTTGGAAGGGTGTTTAGCTCACTTTCTCCACTCAAATTCTTAATCTGTCCAACCGCCGCGTCATACATTGGAATTTTTGGAGCTAGTTGGAAACTAGCTACCGGGTCACTAGGTTGTATAAGGGCGGCTATGGACACATCCACATTCCTTAGCATTTGGTTTTGTCGCTACCATATAGGCTTCTAACGACTGTTCTAGACTAGACATAGTGTGTGAAGGGGTTTGAGTAAAAAATTCAAAGTTGATTGGATTCTGAAAACTCCCAAATGGCTGTGTAGAAGCAATGTCTAGGGAAGGTGTGAAAGTTTGGTAGGACTGGTAGGAATTGAAGGGTTGGACAGGAGTGGGATCAACAGTTGGATAAAAAAGTGAATGGACTTGTTGATCTAAAGAACTCGAAGTGTTGAAAGGAGTGAAAGATCGGTTACGAGATTGTTCAATGTGTTCAGCAATAGACATGGGTTTCAGAGTTACAATCGGACTCTCAAAAGGTGTATCAACATAAGAAGGTGGTGAAGGTTGAAATGGTTGAGACAAAGTGGATTGCGGAGTCCAACTGTTTCTCCTAGACGCTTCTATTCGATCTTTCAAAGAAGTTTTGGGCATGGAGGGATCGTCCGTGATTCGACCAAAACAATTCGCGTAAGAAGCAATATTTGGTTGAGAGTACCAAAGTTCGGCAAGAGTTTTGGGAGATGGGGTCCATGATGGAAGAAAGGAGAAGAGAAATAATGTGGGGTGCACGGATTTCTTAGCGAAAAATTTTTGTAAGTTTTTATAAAAAAATTTCCTTTTTTCTTTTTCTCTTTATTTGGAACTTTTTGCAAAAAAGATTTTCGATAAAAGGCTTAGACACACTTTCTATCAACCACAAATGCACAATCAGGCCTAGATCTAGGGTCACCTAGGTCATCTAGACAGCTCCTAACTATTCCAAAGGGCTAGAAATAGGACCTCAAACCACCTCTTCACCGCCAATTGCGGCCAGGTACATGCCAGGTGAGTGGGAGGCACCCCACTACGAAAGTAGTGGTCCTAATTAAGTAACAACTCTCCTTAGACACACTTGCCTAGACACCGCAAAGTCAGGTTAGGATCAACGGCCGATACCTACAATTAGTCCTCTGTCCTATTGAGCGCGACGTTCTTAGGGCTGAGTCTAGTCTTTTTTAATTAATAATGGTCAATGCAAAATGCCTTATGTGATTTCTGGGGTCCTGGGAAGGGTGATGAAATCCCCACCCAATCTAGATTGGTTTCAAGCCCCTTAAAGTCCGATTAAAAATATGCAAAGCCGTAACATTCACTTGCAATCAAATTTTTTATTTTTTTAGCGCGGCGCAAAGAATCCTCCACAAGATCAAGTTATTGAGAAGGGGGAGAGATTTTTTAGCGCAAAGAATCCTGCAGGAGATTTTACAGAGGAAATATTTGGGGTTACAGAAGAAGAGAGAGAAAACAAACAGAGATTTTTCCACCAGCTGAAGTCACCAGGTCGCGGCGGTTCCGCGGCGAGAAGGGGGGTCGTGCGGCAGTTCCGCGGTGGAGGAGGCTGCACGGTTCCCGAGAAATTTTTGGAGATGATGATGTTACCTCCTGACCGCGGATGCACGGTCAAAGCCTGGTCAATGCGGCGGAAACGCTGTACAAAAGTCGATTCAGGTCTCCAAACTTCTTATTGTTAGTGTATATGCCCTAGAGGCCATTACTGTATCATACTAGTTTGTATATTACTTGATGGAAGTTTGGGATATTCACAGTTGTATAGACAATCTTGCTCGAAATGGTAGTATGCTACTTGGTTTGTTTCTACTTTAATGTGTGCATGTGTTTCTTTTAGCATATCGCCTATACATATTAGTTGAGCCCTTAGGATCTTTGCTTGATTACCAGCGTTGTGATGGCAGTCACACTAGTGGGGGCTGGGTAATCTACAAGCACATCCTTATACAGGTCCCTAGTCGTAGGATTATCGAGACGGGGCATCGATACTCCGGAGTAGACTAGCGTATGCGCTACTCATCCCAGCAGGGGAGACGGTCTATCCCACAGCCGTCAGTACGTCATACTTGAGATAGTATTCGGATGCTCGTTAGGTTACGAGTACACTGGATAGGACTCGTCGGGAACTGTTGGTTGGTACTATACCTATCGTCAGTTATCAGTTCCCAGGTGACATGAGTACAGCTTTGTCCGCTGACTTGATACAGTCATTTCGCCTCGAGTGTATTCCCACTGTACTTTGATTACTACCCTACCATGGCTCAAAGGAGTCGTGCAAACAGCTAGTAGTTGGGTGCAGTCCCGAAGCACTTGGATGAAGTGACGGTTTAGGATTCGTCTCTCCCAGTATTGAGGGTCGATATCGCGCTGTGTCTAGGAAAGCCATTACACAAAGTCCCTGGCCAGGACAAGCGAGATATACTGGTAGGTTTCCAGTGTTATCTCAGGGTGTTCTGGGCTACACTCCGACACGACTTGTACCGCTATTAGGGGACTGACGTTTACCACCCCCTAGGCCCGCCATGCGATATTCTCAGACGAACAGACCGGACTATACGGAGATTGTCACATACAGGCTCAGTAGGAGTTCGGATGGGTTCACCTTATCAGTCTTCTTATCGGCATCTACCTGGGGACCGTTACGTACAGCTAGTGCCGCTTGCGGTCTGTGGTTAAACCTACTGCCAGCGTAGTGTCAAGTCTTTAGAGTCCCACACAGAGGGTTATTCGCCTTTGGGCAAAACAGAGTAGAGGTCGCTCGGTTTTGCGACGGGGTTCGTTCACATCCGCGCACTTGTGCACGTTTGGTGTCCGGATAGTTATTACTAGCGGGCTTTGGTTTAAGCCGGATCCTAGTATATGTTTTGGGATTGGTTTTATCTCATTGTATTCGTGTTCCTCGGAACACGGATGCAGGTGTGTATGCACAGTTGACTGAGGCAGAGACAGAGGATTCTCATTAGGGTTGATGACAGTTGTCTTTTTCCAAACCCTAATGAATATGTGAAATATAATTAATAATGTTAATTAAAAGGAAATTGAGTTATGGTTATGGTTGTTGACCTTTTGACCAAGGTTGATTTGTTGACCAAGATTGAAACTTTGACCATAATCATTTCACACAAAGATGCTCTTTGATCTTTGCAGAAACCATTAAATGTGAAATGATAATGGTCTTATCAAGCCAACCATCACCTTTTTCATTTTGATTAATATTGTTAATTAGTAATTCACATATATGTGATATGGTTGCAAAAATCCATTCATTCTCACTTGCATCTTCTCTCTCATCATTTTGCTCTCCCTCTTACTCTAGCTCAAGGCAAAAATCTCTCATGTGTTGAGAACCATTTGCCTTGGAGATAAAACACCAAAACTCATCTCTACACATCCTAAGGTTGAAGGTTTAGCAAATCTAATACTTTAGTTACCTCAAGTTCGAGGAAGGAGCTCAAGGTAGAGGCCCTCGGGTGGATCTTTCTTCGGCAAGAGAAGGCGATGAGGAGAATCATCCAACCCACTCCAAGGAGAAGGAGTTCAAGACTAGGTATAACCCTCTAACCGAGTAGGTAAAGCTCGTAGTTAGTTTCTAGTGTGTTGTTTAGCAAAGATCCGGTTTCTAGTCCATGTTACCCTTTCATGAAAAATCGTTTTTCACCGTTTCCGCAACCCCGAAAGAACCGGGACAGGTAACGTGGACTTACACTTCTGTTGTTCTGTTGTAGAAATCATCTGTTGTTCAGATCTATGTTTTTCTGTTTTGATCTCTGGATTTTTCCAGATCCGAACTCGATTGTAGATCCTGCAAAATTCAAACAAAAATACCCTTCACAAAATAAAAAATGATAAATTTTTATAATTTTTTTTCCAGTTTTCATGATTTTTATAATTTTATATTAACCCGAAATTACAAAAAGAAAATAGCACGCCATCCCTTGCAACGGCGCCATTTGATTTAAATGATTTAGCGTGCGCTTTCGAAAGAGGAATCAAAAATATTTATAACCACAATCAAGAACGGCGTCGCTTGGTAGCTAGCTGGTGAGTACGGATTGGTCCATAGGGATTTTATGAATTTCCTAATTGTTCTTACGAGTTAATTCCTAACGGTGTGAACGGATTGATTAAATCTAAAAACTATGTTAATCTAGATCTAAATCTTGCTAGGGTTAGATTTAGGTTATGTTTGGAAATGCAAAGATTCCCCCACCACTTTCTATACCCAAATTAAGATCTATGAAAAGTTATGGTAATTATTAATAAAGGGGATTAGTACCATCAGGAAGAAACGATGTTTCTTCCTCTAGGTTCTTGTCCATCCTTTCTTAATCCTTACCCTAACCTCTATAGAAAACACGAGCAACCGGGACTTTATACTACAGTATCACCGCTACCTCGTGGGATAGGGTGCCGTAGGGAGCGGTGTGTGCATGTATGCATGGAGTCCTAATAATTATATGTGATGGGCAAGAAAGGGGTGAGAGATCTTCATCTCTCAAGCCTTCCCCAAATCTAACCCTAACAAGCGAGGAGACTACTCGCTCATTAGGGAATTGAAAAACATCTCTAAACTATTTATCTAGGGTAAGGAATTAAAGATCTAACTATGGCAGATAATAAATTTAACATAGGTCAGAAAATAAATTAAGAACTAGGGCAAAAATTAAAACTACTTACAAATTGATGCTCTCCAAAAGAAATCTGAATTTTATTAATGAAAGGAGCCATGACCTAATACAAGTATTTGGGTCTCTATTTATAGGACATAGAAAACCATAGGTTTACAATCGCCGCATGTATGCTTTTACAAAATTGCCCCTAGGTAGACTAGTCAACGCGCCGCCATACTTTTTGGAAATTTTCGCCACTACGGGCTTAGCGCGGCCGCGGAACCGCGGACATAGGCCAGGTTTGGCCGCGGTTCCGCGGCCAAACAGTGAGATTGTGTCTTCAGTTTTTCTGTTGCTCCTCTGGTTGACTTTTCCTTTTTGCTTCTTTGGTTGGTTCTTCAGAATGCTTTCCATTTCTCTTCCAGATCTCCACAGTGAGTAATGTAGTGGAATTTAACCGTTCGCTTTGTGTCGAAGTCTTGAACCTTGCGCTGCCTTTGTACTTGTGTGAACTTGTTCATTGATCTTCATTGTCCCTCAAAATGTGCCATGCTCATGATTCCACCATTTATCGGTCGTTGTCTTACTTTTGCATCGTCTTTTGACTTTTTCACTGTTTTTGTTCCGAGAACTTGTAACCTGTAACTATGTAGCAAACATAGGTCAAAAGCACATGTTTATTTGTAAAATGCATAAGAATGGAGTCTAAAAGAATTCAAAATTACGGTATGAACAAGGGTTTAGCTTTATCATCTTGTTTGATCATTCGAAGCTAGGAGCTTGGACTAAGTGGACTTCAGGTGGATCATCGTGGACAAATGAGCTCACTTGCAAGCTTTTACAACTCTCAACAATCCTAGGAATCACTACAAAGAGGACTACAAAGGTTGTATTCCTTTCACTTAGTGTTAATATAGTTTTAGTATATGATACTTGTGTTGTTACCCTAGCAATTCTAGTTAAAGATCCATGCTTAGTTTGCATAGCACCTCTAGAAATTTTAAAGTGGCATGTGTGATGCTTCCATACTCAAAAGTAGGTGCTAGGGAAACCCAACCGCATGGTATACGGATATGCTTAAATTTCTGTTATATGTCGCATACATCATGCTTTATGATTATACGCATTAAGATATGTCATTTTCATGAGATTTCTGGATTTGAGAACCGTGGTTATTTAAAAAGAATGCATGTATTGTTTTAAAAACCCGGTTTCTCTTGATATGATATTTCAGTGCGTCCACCATGCGTTTTCTCGGTTCTGAGACGTGTGATATGCGAAACCCGATTCGAGGAGCGGTAGGCACCGTCTGCTGGTACATGGTGGACCTGGTGAGCTATCCCGGGGCAAGAAGACTCGTATTGTTAGACGGTGAGCCCGACAGGGGAGCACTACCTACCGGTGATACTATTTGGGCACGGCGGATATCCGGAGGATACCGACCGGAGTCGAGAGATGATATAGGCCGATCCGGACCGACGGAGCCCGAGGGCCGATCCGGACTGACGGAGCCTGAGATATGAGGATTTACGTGTCGATGCTGGACACGGGTTTCATGATGTTTTCGAATGTCGATGCTGGACACTCAGGTTCCATGATTTTGATGTGTCGCGAGGGACACACGTTGATTTATATCCTCCTACTTTCATGCATATGCGTTTATGATATTTACGTGCATGATATTGTTGTGTCATTGGTTGACTCGTGGACGAGATCCACATGCATACAGGCTTTGATTACATGGTTGGATGACATCCACATATTTTTAGACTTGATGATATAGTTGACACAGATTTCATGTTGGTTTCATTGATGATACCTCATATTTATGATATGTTGCTACCTGAGGTACTGACACGAGCACTTGGTATTACACTTATGTATAGCTGTTTACCCTTACCACCTTTTATGCTTCGGGCTTTATCATATTGACGATATATATACTACCGATCGTATTGACCTAGGATTGAGTCATACATAAAATTTCTGTTCTGTGATGTTTTCTACTCAAGAGTTGTCAACTCACCCCAGTTGTACCACAGTTCTTGCTGGTTTTGCCGTGCAGGTTTCATTGCGGCATTTTGGCACACTGCTTCTTTCCGGGTGATTGCTTTGGTAGGTGGACTCACATGTATCGTGATCACCATTATATATTTATATTCAGTTGTATCTAGTAAACTCCATCAACCAGACAGAATTATTTATTTAACCTTAGAAGACCAGTTGTATATTCTTTCGACAGTAGGGTCGCGCTTGTATTATTATGGTTTTCATGTTTTTTTTTATTTTCCTTTTGATTTTCCTTTTGAGTTTTGATCCTCGCCCTTGACATTGTATATTATATTACTTGCGTGGTTGTGACCGTCAGTTGACGAAGAGCTAGCTCCCGCTTAGGGATGCCTTTATTCATATTATGCATGTTGTACCATTTTTGGGGCTAGTATTTACAAAGGAAACTCTGCCGAAATTTTCAGAAAAGACTTAAGATTTTAAAAATGCATATTTCGACTTATGTTATTAAAACCACTTGCTTCAAAATATGTTTTCTTCACTTCTTCTTTAAAATGGTTTAGATTTCTGGGATTTTTGGCTTACTTGAATTAGATGGGAATCTATAGACCTTATATGATTCAAGTGCCAGTCACATGCCATTTCGGGTCGTGACAAAGTTGGTATCAGAGCGTTAGGTTAACCTTGGTTCGAGTTTTTGTTTGACTATGCGGAGTCTAGGACGTTTATATATATTCAGAACCTAGGCTTGACCTTACGGAACTTAGACTTGGTCGAGGGGGTATTTGACCCGAACTTTCGTCGCGTAGGTTGACCTTGGTTGAAGGAGTAGGTGACTTAAGGAGAGTGACGTACCGTGTGTATGTTCCGCAGCATACTTACGATACGCTACTCCGCTTAAGAAACCTTAGGATGTACATTTCCTTGGACAGTATTATATTCATTCTTATGATCTATCCTTATTGATATCGGTTATGGTTTTGCTGCCATGATTACACGGGCAGAAAGAGCTACGGCTAGAGTTGCTGTCAGCACGAGCTCGTCACGGACGAGGACTGACCAGGGCGTGACTCCAGGGACATACGAATTGCATAGATGCGTCGTTTTATTGTGTTTTCGCGCCATGAGCATTGATGGATCGTTTTTACGAGATTTCTCGTTCGTGCAGATCAGCACCAGAGGATCAGGCTACAGGCCAGCCAAAATGTGATGACCGTCGATGCACCGATCATTTGATGATTGAGGCACTGTTCAGCGTGCGGACAAATGAGCCAGTTGTTGCTGCGAATGACAAGATATCATCACAGATGTTTGGAGCTTTGCCGTCCGAGTTATACTTAGAGATATGATAGAAGATCACTAGTCACCCAAGGATGAGGGACTAGGACATGTGATTCGTTGCCTATCCAGATACGAGGTCATCGGATTGATTGATTCCAGCTAGAGACGACTTCACGCGGGTACGTTGAGAGTCAATAGAAGACGATCGAATGTCAGAAACCCAGTTTCCAAGTATTCGGAGAAACATTCAAGTAATTCCGTGGACGCTCTAGAAGAATGAAATCCTAACTCGATATAATGACCATGAGAACGCTTTGAAACCTTAGGGTTTACAGCAGTTCCGCGGTGCGAATAATGAGGCTTGGGTTTTCCCTTCTACGGATGATCCATAGGTACTGTGGCATGTACTGGAATACTATTAAACTGTACTCAAGATGTTGAGCTCTTGGGGGATTATGGAACTTTGACGAATCGATCGGAAGGTTCGACGTCATTCCGATATCACGTGATGGGATACATTACTTGGGAGACTCTAGATAAGTGTATAGCCGTTGGAGCGCTGTCCATGCAGCCACTAAGAGATGAGTTCGAAGTAGTCGACATTAGAGGATCAGTGGAGTAAGAGGTTCGTACGAGATTTTGATGAGATTACGTTCCACTTCGCTGACATCAGAGATGTGATACGCATGCAGAGGCGTTGTATATGGATATATCTTCCAGAAGGAGTCGTGATGAATATGTAGCCATTCCGGAACAAGATACAGATTTAGTAAAAGATGAAAACTTCTGGGCAGTTCGGTAGAAACGAGATTTGTGAGAGACTTCGACAGACCTTTCTGGAATACTATACGAGGAGACTTGGACCCTGGAGCGGTCATATTACACACACCCAGTAGGCCAGAGTTCAGCATCGTCGACGAGACATGTTACGAGTGACCATGACAGTTGGCCAAAGATCTTTAGAGGGTGTGCTAGAGAGGGACTTTTTCCATCATCTTTGATTTTGATATTTTGAGCGATTTATTTGCATGATTGAGATTTTGTGCACCACAGTTGCACTTGACTTCGATTTGATGTCATTCGAGATATTGATTTTGATTTCATGCCTGTGGTATGCATGTGATTTGACTTATGCTTTCGACATAGTTTTCATACACTTTTAGTATTTTGATTCGATTTTGTGCACGTTGATGCACATGGCTGTAAGATTATATACCACGGTATACCTGATTTGGTTTTGGATAGAAATGCGTTGTATACCGTTGATTTCGATTGTAATATTCGATATTTGTTTTCGTGCACCTTGTGCACTGGATTTGGATTCTTGCGCATGCTTGGGCGCTTGATGCGATTTTGATGCACGCCAGCTGCACTAAATCAAGATTCTTCGTGCATATCAGATGCACCTGATATTGCTGTCAGGCACATCCGTTGCCTTTGACAGGTGTTTCGTGCACACCCATTGCACCTAGATTTTGTTTCTGTGCACATGTATGGCTCATTCATGGATTTATATTTCCGTGCGCACCAAACGCACGTGGCATTCATATACACATTTTGGGGATTGATTTCTTCCGGAGTAGTATATGTTTTATGATATATACTATTGATATAGTAGTTGAGCAGGACTAGTCAGAGGACAGTACCTGAATATGTTTTTGCATTCATTCATAGTTATCGAAGGGATTTCCAAAAAGGATCTATAGTCTCAGTATTTACCTACATGTCTGAGATGACACGAAACGTTTAAAACAGGGAAACCTTTCTAAATTATTTTCAAAATGGAGGGACGTGTATGTTAAACAAAGGATATATATATACATACATATAGTTATTTTCTTACAATAGACGTCCGCCACTGTGCAGTGATACGCGCATCGCACAGCAATTTGAAAAGAGTTTGGCATACACTCCTTTCAGATGTTTTAATGATGTTTACTTATATTATTGATGTATACCATGTTGGTTTTCGTTTTGGGCTTTGACATTGGTTCTTCGCCCTAACTTCGATGATTACGGGATGCTTGATGGAGTTTTGATTTTGAGTTATATGTGTTGCGCCACGGCAGCGCCCCGGCCGTCTATCCGAGGCCAAAATGCGGAATCAAAATTTTCTTAACTTTCAAACTGGCGCTACCGCGGACAATATACCCGGATCGTAACCATTAACCGATACTAGCAATCAAGAGAAGGGGTGAGAGATATACCGAGTGATCCGAGTCCTCCGGTCTTCTCGTCGTCGTCTCGATCTCCCGCGGAAACTCCGGTCGTCGCATCCTTGCCGGAAGGGCACCACATCGTCTGCATCTTTTACGGGCTCCCACCTCAATACCGAGGCAACTCGGGCGCGAAGTTGGCAAGCCGACGCGCCCAAGATTTGCTGTAGAATATAGTGTAGAATCGTTGTCTCATTTGGGGTAGTCAAGTTGCCTTGGAGGGAGAAGAGAATCATGAACTTTGGAGAGGGTTTTTGAGAATTTAGCAAGCATGGAAAAAGAGATGTGAATGAATCCTTCATACAAAATGAACTCCTCTCATCAAATGTGGCCGGGCATGCTTGCTTGGAAATGGTGGAGGGAAAAGCAACATGTATAAGGGAGGTGAGTGTAGTAAAAGCATATGGTGACCATATCATAAAGCAAAGCTCACATCAACACCTTAATCAACCCATACCCATTCAAATCACAATTAATGCACCATCATGGATGAAAGATGCTAAACATATCATAATGAATATATTTGCAAGAAACCCCCTCCACAAATTTTATTTGCACAATTGCAAATAACCCCCTCCACCGGAAAAGTCCGGCCGGGAAAGAACAAAGGAAAACCGGCCGGAACGGAAAGCAAACTGGCAACTCCAGAAAACTGGTCCCGTAATAAATTACAGGAAAACCCCGATACTGTGCATACACACCCGCATCTGTATTCCGTCCGGATACAAATGCAAAGAGACAAAATCTACACTGTACTAAACTAGGATCCGGCTTAAACCAAAGCCGGCTAGTAATATCCGTTCGATCCTGATCCGTGCAATACCGCACGTATCTGATCGAACCCCGCCATATATCCATACGGCTACTAGTACAAACCGTCCGATCCTGATCCGTGCAATACCGCACGTATCTGATCGGACCCTGCCATATCTCCATACGGCCTCTACAGCGTTTCGCCCGAAAGCTTGAGTAACTGAAAGTGTGGTGGACTTTAAAGACTCGTCAATACTATGGCTGTGGATTTAACCACTAGCACGTCAGAGGTATAAGCCAATACGTGACGGGCCACCAGTTATTGACCAAAAGGGACGTCGATGAGCGAACTCATCCTGACACCCTACTGAGCCTGTCAGTGACAATATCCGTACAGTCCGGTCCGTTCGTCTATGAGCATCGCATGGCGGGCCTAGGGGGTTGGTAAAAGTCAGACCCCCAAAGGTGGTACAAGTCGTGTCGGAGTGAAGCCCAGAACACCCTGAGATACTACTGGAATACCTACCAGTAAATCTCCTGTCTCGGCCGAGGGCTTTGTGTAATGGCTCTCCTAGACACAGCGCGACCTCACCTCCAATACCGGGAGAGACGAACCCCTGCAGATCCGCTCACTGCCTCCATGTGGCTCGGGACTGTACCCAACTAAAACCTGTTTGCATGACTCCTTTGAGCCGTGGTAGGGTAGTAATCAAAGCACAGTGGGAACTCACACGAGACAAATGACGATCTCAGGTCGATGAACTAACCTGTACACATGTCACCTGGAAACTGCTATCTGACGTCTGGTATAATCCTAACTAGCAGGTTCCCGGCGAGTCCTGTCCGGTGTACTCATAACCCAATGAGCACCTGTATACATCTTAGGTGAACCAACTGACACCAGTGGCTTGTGAGACCGGCCACCGCCCCTCATCGGGGTCTCGACTGTATACACTAGTCTACTCTGGAGAATCGATGCCCTGTCTCGAAACTCCCACGACTAGGGACCTTTTAAGGATGTGCTTATAGACCACCAGCTCTCACGTATATGATCGCCATCATACTGCTGGCAGTCAAGCAAGAATCCCAGGGGCTCTATCAGCGTGTAATAGCGACCTGTAAGGTCACCTGAAGCAGTACACGATGATAAAGGTAAACCAGATAGCATACTATCATCTCGAGTAAGACTGTCGTACCGGGATAGGTCCTCCCTCAATCATTGCAATCACATGCCTGTGATCCAATAATTGACTCTGAGGGCACTATCTCCAACAATATGCTCATTTTTCATGCGCATGCATTGCGCTATGATATGTTTTATGTATTTATGATTTCGGAGCCCGACGACTAGATCTTTTTAATGAAATGTTTTTGTATTTGAGGGGTTTAAATTTAAATTCGGGGACCGAATTTCTTTAAGGAGGGAAGACTGTAGCATTTCAGAAAAATAAAATATTATTTTTGGGAATTTTTATAATTAAATAATAAATATTATGAATATTTTAATATGCGGTATAATTAAATACCGATAAATCAGAAAATATTTGGGAAATTATAGAAATTTCTAAAAAGAGGGTGTTTTATATGATTTAAGAAAATTATAAATTCTTATGATTTATTTTGTTCCATTTTAATGCTAATCGTGATTAAATATCGCTAATCGTGTATTAATTCGGTTTTGTGCATATGACATGCACCAAGTTATTTGTCACACTTGTTACATTTTGTTACATGGTCTTTTCTTTTTATCATGCATGTTTGTTATTTTAAAAAGGAAAGAAAAGAAGAAAAGAAAATAAAAGAAAAAGAAAATGGTTATTTTAAGGAGGTATGGGCAAGAGAGAGAGAGAGATGTGAGGGGTCAACCATGGTATGGCTCTTGGTCTTACTTCATCATCTTCTCCATTTTTTTCTCCTTTCCCCCTCAAAGCTGCTGCCCTCTCTCCCTCCCCTTCAAATTCATCACTACACCACCCAAAAATAACCCAAAAGTCCATCTCACTTTCATTAAAAACATGCACAAGACCATTACAAGCACTTTGGACCGAGAAAGCAAGGATTTAGGCACTTGGGGCAACTCAAGAAATTTCTTGAGTTGCCAAATGAGCTAATTTCTGCACCTTTAGAATAGTATTTCAATTCCTTAAGCATCCATACATGTCTAGTATCGATATTGTGTAGTTTGGCGAACTTTGAAAATTCCAAATTAAGCTTAGGTTTTTGATTTGAATCCAAAGGTGTAATTGAGACTTAGTAGTGACCTTAGACCCCTGTAGGGATTTTATAGTGGGCTAAACCATAGACTAAAACCCTGCAACATGAACCTAGAAACCCCGATACCGTATTTTTCTGGATTCGGTGAAGGGAAATTCATATCTGCTAACACCCGGGGACACTAGGAATTATTTTGCGAACACAGTGACACATGCAGGCACCCAAGAGACTTCCCTTAAAACCCTAGCCCCTACTTCCCCTACTTGGCCGTATTTTTATTCTTCTTGGCCACAATTTGCAGCCAGGCTAGGGAAGAATCCCTTCGTGTTGGTTCCAGGGCTTTATCTCCTGTAATCTAAACCCTTTATATGTGCAACTTTGACCATTTTCACCTAGGGTAAAATTTGGAAGTGTTTTGCATCGTTTCTGATTTCGTTTTACAAATTCTGTTAACTTGAAATCTAGATTTTTGTGTTTGTCTCGATCACTTGACGTTTGCACGTCAATCTCGAGGGTTGTTTGGTCTTCTTGCTTAAGTATACTATAGGTTTTAACCTATGGGTGATGCGTGCGATATTTTGGTTTTTGTGCGTGATTTCATTTACGATGCTATATGTGATATGTAGGTACCCCCACATAGACTTCGAGACGGCGAGGATGAGCGTGGCGTCATCGACTCCAGCAAGCGAAAATCAATGTGAGTAGATATATATCTACGGGGGAAGTCGGGTAGATGGCGTATAGCACCTCCGCAGATCATAGTGTAGCTTTTGATATATATATATATTATAGTTATATATATGTGTACGAATTGTGAAACTTGGATGCTTACTAAGTACGACCTTAGAAGATCATGGGTTAAATTTAGTATAAATGGATGATAGTGGCGTTAGTTAGTTAGTCGCGAGCCTAGAATAAGGTTTACAACCCCCCCAACGCACACACATGCTTACTTTGTTTTACTTGTGCGTTTATGGGGATATGTATATACACACACACACACGCACGCACGCGCACGCGCACACACACACATAGGTATGGGACTATGTATATATATACGTATATCTCTACATGGATGATGAGGATTGTACATGGTACTTGGAGATGACTCGATGAGACTAGGCATGATTCCATGAGATCGGTGATATGTTTTGGTTCGTATTATGAGATACGACATGATTTTATAGCGGGTCCATAGACGATGTTTTTTCATACACACACATGTGTATATATGTGTAGGGTTCCTAGGCACACTAACAAGGTTCTACAAGGCATCAACCATGCCAAAATCAAATTTTTATGTGCCGAACAACCCTAAGCAAGATCGTATACTAGAGATTAGGCGAAACTAATAGCAAGCAAACAACTTTACTTCTAAGAGTTAGGGATTACAACCTTTGTAGATCCGGTCCTTCACTTCTAAAGCTCCGTGTTGACGTCCGTTCGCTGCGATCATCGAGACCCCGGACTCTTGTGTCGGTTTCCTCGGAGAAATGAACGGGCTAGCTCGTTGACTTCGAGGCCGAAGATGATCTATGTCGAGGAGACTCAAACTCAAGCTCCATCTTCACTAGGTCATGAACGTTGTGAAGAGAACACCCTAAACTAAATGGCAAGAAGTAGAGGATGATGAAATAGGAAGTGGGTTCACTTTGGATTTGGATTTCTCACTCTATTTCTTCACTTGAAAATTTCTAGCAAGCTTTTCTACTTCTTGAAGAAGAAGAAAAAGATGAAAGAATATGAATAATGAATTATCTAAAAAGAATAATCAAGTGAAGTCTATCATAATGCAACCATGGGTGAGTTAACCTTTGTAGAGACTAAACCATAGTTTGAGTTAATGGTTTGGTTAACAAAAATCTTATGCAAAACAAAATGAGTGGACTTTGTCAAAGATGCTTAAAAGCTTCATGAAGCTTCAAAGCCAAGACAAAGAAAACCACCATTTTGTTTTACCAAAATAAATAAAAACCTAAACCATTATCTTAAATATGGTGTAATTCATACACACACCCAAGTTTGCATGTATCATCAATCATGATACAAACTAGTGCACAAACATATATAACATATAAACTTGTGCACATAAAGTGAGAAAGTCAATCTTAAGTGAACAAATACTAGTTAATGTAAAGTAATATATCAAATATATAATTATACATTAAATCATTAAATCAACACTTGATTTAGTGATCCGGTCATATCGCATGTAACCGACTAATATCAAGTGTATCAATATATCGAATCAACACTTGATTCGGTAACCCGGCGATATCTCATATAACCGACTGATGATAAAAATCGCGAGAATAGAATATAGTATCATATGCTAGTATTATTCTCGGTCCCGCACATACCTCATATGTGCTCCTATTTCGTTTCGTTTGAGCTAGGAAACCTCTGTGTAGGACTCTAAAGACTCGTCAATACGCCGGCAGTAGGTGGTGATCATATCAATCACCCACAAGCCGCAAGCGGTCTGCTAAACGTAACGGCCACCCGGGTATTGAGCGATCAGAAGATCAACAAGTAAGCCTGTACATTCTCCTGCGAATCGAATCAGTAACACTCCCGTACAGTCCGGTCTCGTCGTCTGATATGTCGCATATCTCGCCTAGGGGTGGTAAACGTCAGACCCCAGTAGCTTGATAAGTCGTGTCGATATGAGGTTTATAACAGTTCAAGAAACTACTGGTAACATATACCAGTAAATATCAGCAACCCTGGCCAGGGATTTCCAGCTATAGCCAATCGAACACAGCGCAACATCAACTCCCTATACCGGGAGAGACGAATCCCCTCCTATCGCTCATTGCCTCCATGTGATTCGGGACTGTACCCAAAAGCCACCTTTTTGCATGCCCTCTTGGACGTGGTATGATGGAAATCAAAGCACAGTGGGAATCACACAAGACTCTATGACAATCTCGGGTCAACAGACTACTCTGTACCAGTGTCACCGGAGAACTGCCTTCTGACGTGAAGTATAATACCATCTGGGAGTTCTCAGTGAGTCCGTCCAGTGTACCCGGTCTCTACTGAGCACCCGTACACCATCCTTGATATCAAACACCGATGGATATGGGATCATCCATCGCCCATCATATGGGTCAAGATGCGTATACGCTAGTCTACTCTGGTATATCGATGCCCTGTCTCGATACACCCTCGACTAGGATCAGTTATTGGATGTACTCGTCGACTACTGTGGTCCCACTAGTATGATCTCATCATATTCCCAGTAGTCGAGTACATATCCTAAGGGATTTATCAACATGTAACATAGAGACAATTAGAGTACATGTTATGATAAAGTACAACAAGATAGCGTACTATCATTTCGAGCAAGAAAGTCCTCCATATATATGTCCAAGCATCCATTAAAATATACATCGTATGTACAGTAATAGCCTTTAGGGCATACATAGAACTAACAATCTCCCACCTGCACTAGGGCCATCTGTTGTGGTATCACATACCCAACAATTAGCTACGGTTGAAGTATCTCATACTCAACCATCCCATAAAAGTCTCTACTGGGAAAAAGGCCTTTGTGAGTGGATCCGCGCTGTCGTCCTCTGTGTCTACTCTCCTAATCTCGATCTACTTGGAGATCAACCATCTCCATGATCAGGTGATACTGTCTAAGAATTATATCTGGATTTCTGATGGGACGGTAGTTCCTTGGCAAAAGCCACAACTCCATTGTCTCACAATGGTAGGAACGAAGTTCATCTCATGAACTTATATATCCAGACTGCCTCTTTGGTAGCATCCTTGGTAACGATGTATCTTGCCTTTAATCGTGTAGTATGTCACGGTATCTAGCTTGGAACTCTTCGAACATACCGTACCTCCACTGAGGGTAAAGGCAATGCCTGCGACTGACATTCAGTCGTCCTTATCACCCTGGAACCATTCCTATGATTCTCCCCAGGATCGCTTGATACCATCTCACGACAACTAGTGATTATCCTAACATCCAATTAGATCTATCTCATAGATCCAAAACCCAGGATTTAGGAGGTATCACTTTGATCCTATATGGAGAATCTTTGTGATAAGAGGAGATTGACCGAGCGTAGTATAGAAAACTCCATCCCTATCAAGAGTATGTCATCTACGTACTCTACGAAGATCACCACCATACTCCCTACTACCTTTTTGTATATACAAGGTTCATCTACCATTTTGATGAAGTCAAACTCTTTGACTACCACATCAAAACAGACGTTCCAACTCCGCGATGCCTGCTTTATCACATAAAACATCTTGCACACGTTTCCGCTGCTCCCACTGTCTACGAAGCCCTCTGGCTGTGTACTTATAGACGCTCTCTTCTAAAATATCATTTAGAAAAGCAGTCATGACACCCAACCACCAGATATCGTAGTCATGGAATGTAGCCGTGGCAACTAGGATCTGGATGGACTTAAGCATAGCTTTGAAAGTCTCAACTTTTCCATGTACACCAAGTAATCTTCTCAATATATACTTTCTCCTGATGGGGATTTAACCCTTCAGATAAAGCAACCAAAATCCATACTTTGTTGGTGTATAAGGATTCTATCTTAGATCACTAAGCATCCAGCCATTCTTACAGAGTCCCACTCCCGATGGCCAGCTCGAAACTAGTTGGATCATCATCTCATGATGCAATCCTCGCTTCCACTTTCATAGAGAAACCGAAGTATCTCTCAGGTGGGTGAGGAACCCTACTAGATCGGCGGAGAGGCTGAGGTTCGTTGGAAACTATTGAATCCTTTGGTTCTACCAAATCATCTGTTGTAGTTTGTATAGATGGAACTCCTTCCAGTTCTATCTCATGACCACTAATTTCTTCACAAGAAATTCCCTTTCATAAAGGTGGCATGTTGAGAAACAAAACATTTTTGTTCATCGGTTAGGTAGAAGATATCCCCTTGCTTATGCTTGGGATATCCAACAAACTTCCACAGATCTTACTTTGCCTCGAGCTTGTCCGGATTATGCTTTTAGATATATACTAGACAACCCCAAATCTTAACAAACTTAAGATATGGGCTCTTCCCTTTCCATATCACATATGAAGTGGTAGGCAACTGATTTGATTTGAACCTTATTCAATAGGTATGCAGCTTCTTAAGTGCATAACTCCCAAAAGGAAATAGGAAACTCAGTAGTACTCATCATAGAGCACACTATATCACATAGGGTGCTATTGCTCCACCCTGATATACCATCGTGCTATGGTGTATACGGAGGAGTAATGCTGAGAGAGAATCTCATTCTCCTTTAGAATAGTCCAGGATTTTCGTGCTCAAGTATTCTCCTCCTTGATCTCATCAAAGGACATAATACTTATACCCGTATTTTGGTTTTCTACTTGTAACTTATATTCTGTGAATATCTCAAAAGGTTCAGGCTTGTGTTTCAACAGGAACATATGTGCGAATCTTGAGAGATCATCAGAGAATGTAATGAAGTACAAAGAACCGGTCTTGGCATGTGTAGACAAGGGACCTTCATACATCAGCATGCATCAATCCCAAAAGTTCACTAACTCTTTCTCTGTTTCCAATAAACAGAGCTATGGTCATCTTATCTTTGTGACATGACCGGAAAGATTCACAAGATGTAAATTCAAACTAATTTAAATATACATCTAAATGTAACTTCAGCTAGTCGGGTCGCATTGATATGACCTAGTCTACAATGCCTCAAGAAGGATCCGTTCATTTCTGAACTCTTCCTCTTGTGTGTGTTCTTTATACTAAGAACTGTAGTTTGATTTAGAACGTCAATGCTTTTAGATAACGTGCCTGAACCGATCAACTCTTGATATAGGAAATGTTCAAAACATTATCCAACAATACAAAATTATATCCTTCTTTACTAATAAAGATACTGATATGATGTTGTATATCAGGTTCGGTATCTAATAACATTTGTTCAGAATCAATGTATTCTGGTAATACAAGGTGATAGTGACCAACAGACTTGGCTGCAACACTTGCACCGTTTCTATCTCATGAAACTTATCATCCATTCTCAGTTCTCTACCTATCTGTAGCCCATGTAACCGATTACATGTGCGGGATCCTGATCCGGTATCTTATACCCAGGACGTAAAGGATACCGAGAAACAGTTCTGTGTAATGAACACACCCGAAGAAGATGCATCAGCATGCACTATCTTCATTTGGGCGGCACGGGAATTCTGGTAATCCCCAATTTCCTGCTCTGTCTTATAATAATTATAAGTTGGAGCGGAACCAACGTTCCCCAGCTCAGTATAACAAGCGGGTTCGGTCAGTACATCCGTATTATTATCTTGATTAAGGCATGATATGGTCACTACCTGGAGAGAGAGAGAAGAAAACACTCAGCGTATGCTCTTGCAAGATTAGATTGGTTATCTAATATATCTAATCGGGATGTCTCCCACTGTTTTTGTCAAATCTTCCTTCAAACCCTAAAAGGAAAGACTAGCCGGGATTAATTACACACTACAAGTTCGCCAATTTTTCAGCCAGGCTAGTGTCGGTACTTTGAGGGAGGTCCCCCGTGCTTTCGCACGAACCTAATTAAAGTAAACCTCATTTTCCCAGAGGCGTAACCCCATTAACACCTTTTTAGACACCTATTTGATCGGCTAATTGTATTGTGTAAAACTCTCTAAGGAGTAACTCTTACTCGCAGCGGGTATCGAGATCCAACTATCTCATAGAAGGTATGCAATCTCATTGCAAATTTCAACACTTGAAATTCCCGATAATATTTTACCCCAAGCCTCCTATGACCTTGACAAAGGCCAACAAATAATAGGCTGCTAGTCAAGTTCAACCCGTCATTTCTTGATTGAAATAAACCCACCCGCACGGCCCTTGACAAAGGCCAACAAGGTCGCACGACTACCCTAATCCAATCTACATCATATGCATAAGCAGATAAGTACTATTCAGCTACCGCACACTACGCCTTGACAAAGGCCAACAAACGCAGCATGAATACTAAACAGTCCTTATCTGAAATGACGGAGGGATACGATAGGTTTTTAAGAACCCTTTGCGTAATGAACTTGATATCGTTGTAGAATCGAGTGATTTTAAATGGAGTGTTTTTGAGGCTTTTCTAGTTTTGCTAAAGGGGTCACTCCCGGTGAAAGGATCGTCGGCCCTTTCCTCATCGAATAAGGTGCAGGATATTTCACAAATATCACTATGCAAAGCAAGAACTATAGAAGTAATCAAAAGACAAACCGAGTGTGTAGTATCTGCTAGTTTCACTAAAGAGGTCACTCCCGGTGAAGGGATCTCGGCTCTTTCCTTATCGAATAAGGTGCTGGATGTTCTACAAGGAACACCGCTATGAAAAGCAAGAACTAGAGATACCAGTTTTTAAACCAGTTTCTACAACATCTTTAGGTTTCTTTTATTTCATTAATCTCATTAATGAAGTCCCATTTTAATATGCTTCACAAGCATTAGATATGAAACGAAATCAACAATATATAATATATATCTCATATATAAAATATAAACATTCGTCTCAGGCAGTAATATGATCTCATCACAGAACATTGCAGCAGAAGAACATATATGAAATATTGGATATACTAGGACGTCCGTGTTTTTAATACGAGCCTGTATAAAACACGGATTCCACGGTCGTGATGAATAGCCAAACCCATATCCCTAGACCCCTACGAGAGCGGCAAGTAACACTGCCAATTCTAGGGTTAGGAGACCCGGTCTCAACTCCTCGAGATGGTCTCCCACTGGACCCCAGAACCCGGTTACTTGTGCTCCCCGCCTTGGATCTACCTAATGCGGAAAAGTAAATAATATACAATGGTGACATCATCCTCAGCCCGGAAGTGCCCCAATAAAAGAATATTACATACAAATGAATTTTGCATGAATGAAAAAGAAAAACTCTAATCTCATATAAAACCCCCGGCTATTCAAACAGGACGATCCAATATAACATATCACAGCAACATATAATATCTCATATCATCAACGTAAGCAAGTATGCGTATCCCGATTGTCGTTGATGTATAGCAACGAAGCCGGCGATACACCACATACTACGCTTACGGTCACAGAAAAGAAAGTGTAAAACTACAACAGTTGGAATCCGCAACCACCTTAGACATCGCATGCCTAACCAAATGAATTCCTTAGACATCGCATGCCTAACAATTATAAACTCCGCATTTTTGTCTCATTTATCGAAAAATCTTTTCAATATCAAGTTGGGCAATTCCACAAGATTCCCGACATCCTGATCGAATGCTCGTTGCAAACTTTAGTAGACGGCCGCACCCCCGATGTCGTCGACGAAGTGCACTAAGGCGGAACACCGCTGCCGCGAGCACCCGAACGGATGCTTTTGGCGACGGGGTTTTCCTACAGTCACTTGGTCGGGGCTATGGGCCGTGGCTGTCAGTTAAGTTTACTCGGCGAGTATCCACGTACGCTACGTGATTGCGACGGACTTTTGATCGCATCAAAATCCGTGGCAACCGATCAATTGAGACTGAACTGCTAGATTTATAATATACAAATTAGTTATCCCATAACTACATGTGGATTCCAAATATTGTATCACAATCTAGATAAATAGACAATGTTAAACATTCCGATCGAATAATCAAACACCCAGGTTTTCCCAAATAGTTATCAACACTTGAAATTAGTTTAAAAACATCCATCACATGCCGCAGTACCAATGGTCCAGCCGAAGAAGGGTCAAGCCAACGCCTCACATGTGGCACATCGTACTGCCATAAACCCTAAGATTTAGAGGCAGTTCAAGGCGGTCACATAATCGAGTTAAGGTTTGTTGTCTTCTACAGGGTCCACTGCGTTACTTGCACGACTTAGAACGTTCTTAAACCACGGAAAAATCCAACGCTTGGAAATTTTCCATCATGGGAAAAAGTGAGTTATTGATATCCGTTTGAACTTTTTAACACGTTCTAAAAATTACCCGGACAAACTAAACAAAGTTAAATTATCCGATCGAATCAACGAGTCCCCAATACAACCCTAGAAAACTCAACACTTGAGTGGAATTAAAAAATTACCAGAAAAAAATGACAAGAAAGGACCTAAGAATAAATATATGAAGTTTCAGGGACTAATTCAAAATTTTGGCCACGGAACCTCGGCCAAACCCTTGGTTTGGCGGCGGTTCCGCGGCCGAATGAGCGAATTAGGGGGCCATACTTCACAGTAATTCTTAGTTTTTCCTACTTGTTTTTCTGAGTATTTTTAATTTAGAAAAACTCACATTTTCAGAAAATGTCCAGAGAGGGGTATACTCGGGTGTGTCCGAGTTCGATCGGACTTCAAAATTCGTCTAGACTTCGTCTAAAACTGTAGCTTGGCTCTGATACAACTGTAGGGTTCCTAGGCACACTAACAAGGTTCTACAAGGCATCAACCATGTCAAAATCAAATTTTTATGTGCCGAACAACCCTAAGCAAGATCGTATACTAGAGATTAGGCGAAACTAATAGCATGCAAACAACTTTACTACTAAGAGTTAGGGATTACAACCTTTGTAGATCCGGTGCTTCACTTCTAAAGCTCCATGTTGACGTCCCTTCGCTGCGATCATCGAGACCCCGGACTCTTATGACGGTTTCCTCGGAGAAATGAACGGGCTAGCTCGTTGACTTCAAGGCCGAAGATGATCTACGTCGAGGAGACTCAAACTCAAGCTCCATCTTCACTAGGTCATGAACGTTATGAAGAGAACACCCTAAACTAAATGGCAAGTAGTAGAGGATGATGAAATAGGAAGTGGGTTCACTTTGGATTTGGATTTCTCACTCTATTTCTTCACTTGAAAATTTCTAGCAAGCTTTTCTTCTTCTTGAAGAAGAAGAAAATGAAAGAATATGAATAATAAATTATCTAAAAAGAATAATCAAGTGAAGTCTATCATAATGCAATCATGGGTGAGTTAACCTTTGTAGAGACTAAACCATAGTTTGAGTTAATGGTTTGGTTAACAAAAATCTTATGCAAAACAAAATGAGTGGACTTTGTCAAAGATGCTTAAAAGCTTCATGATGCTTCAAAGCCAAGACAAAGAAAAACACCATTTTGTTTTACCAAAATAAATAAAAACCTAAACCAGTATCTTAAATATGGTGTAATTCATACACACACCCAAGTTTGCATGTATCATCAATCATGATACAAACTAGTGCACAAACATATATAACATATTCAACTTGTGCACATAAAGTGAGAAAGTCAATCTTAAGTGAACAAATACTAGTTAATGTAAAATAATATATCAAATATATAATTATACATTAAATCATTAAATCAACACTTGATTTAATGATCCCGTCATATCGCATATAACTGACTAATATCAAGTGTATCAATATATCGAATCAACACTTGATTCGGCAGCCCGGCTATAGCTCATATAACCGACTGATGATACAAATCGCGAGAATAGAATATAGTATCACATACTAGTATTATTCTCGGTCCCGCGTATATCTCATATGCGCTCCTATTTCGTTTCACTTGAGCTAGGAAACCTCTGTGTAGAACTCTAAAGACTCGTCAATACGCCGGCAGTAGGTGGTGATCATATCAATCACCCATAAGCCGCAACCGGACTGCTAAACGTAACGGCCACCCGGTTATTGAGCGATCAGAAGATCAACAAGCAAGCCTGTACATTCTCCTGTGATGCCAATCAGTAACACTCCCATATAGTCCGGTCTCGTCGTCTGATATGTCGCATATCTCGCCTAGGGGTGGTAAACGTCAGACCCCGATAGCTTGATAAGTCATGTCGATATGAAGTCTATAACAGTTCGAGAAATTACTGGTAACACTTACCAGTAAATCTCAGCAACCCTGGCCAGGGATTTCCAGCTATAGCCAATCGAACACAGCGCAACATCAACTCCCTATACCGAGAGAGACGAATCCCCTCCTATCGCTCATTACCTCCATGTGATTCGGGACTGTACCCAAAAGCAACCTTTTTGCAGGCCCTCTTGGACGTGGTATGATGGAAATCAAAGCACAGTGGGAATCACACAAGACTCTATGACGATCTCGGGTCAACAGACTACTCTGTACCAGTGTCACCGGAGAACTGCCATCTGACGTGAAGTATAATGCCATCTAGGAGTTCTCGGCGAGTCCGTCCAGTGTACCCAGTCTCTACTGAGCACCCTTACACCATCCTTGATGTCAAACACCGATGGATATAGGATCATCCATCGCCCATCATATGGGTCAAGATGCGTATACGCTAGTCTACTCTGCTATATCGATGCCCTGTCTAGATACACCCTCGACTAGGAACAGTTATAGGATGTACTCATCGACTACCGTGGCCCCACTAGTATGATCTCATCATAGTCCCAGTAGTCGAGTACATATCCTAAGGGCTTTATCAACATGTAACATAGAGACAATCAGAGTACATATTAAGATAAAGTACAACCAGATAGCGTACTATCATGTCGAGCAAGAAAGTCCTCCCTATATATGTCCAAGCATCCATTACAATATACATCGTATGTACAGTAATGGCCTCTAGGGCATACATATAACTAACAATATGTAGATGGTATTATTATGTACTAGACTTTAGATCAGTACCCCAAGTTCACGATATGTGATGATAAGGATACCAGATGAATAATGAGATAAATATGATAGTTGACCCGTACCCAGAATTGGGATGACGTACAATGGATTTACCGTACGAGATGAATATTGATGATGTAAGTCTACGCCAGCGCCCCGGCCGTCTTTCCGAGACCAAATGCGGAACAAAATTTTTTTTACGAACTGGCGCTAACACAAACTTAAAACCCGGATCGCTCTATTAACCCTAAACTAGTATACTGTAAAAGCGGGTTTAGAAATTATACCGATCGATCCGTGTCCTTCGGTCTTTAATCTCTTCCCCTAGCTTGTTGCGGTTGCGCCCACGAACTTCGCTCCCCGGTCTCGCTCGATCTACCGTCTCCTCCTCGCCGAAAACTGCGCCACATCAACGAATCTTTATACGGGCTCCCGCCTCTGAACCGAGGCAACTCGGACACGAATTTTGCTAGCCGACGTGTCCAAGGTTGAAGTAAAGATAGTGTAGAAAATTTTGTCTCAAGGCACCCAAGCGATTGGGCGAGGGTTAATCAAAGTTGCCAAACAAAATTGGGATTAAAAAAATGCTTCAGGAATTTTTAAGGAAACTTTGTGCATCTTTTATTTATTTTTTTTCTCCTATCCAAATCAGCACCTGCACACACCTTTTGTTCTCGGCCAGCCAAGTGGTGGGGGGGAGGGAAGAGTGGGGCCGGCCAATAGGAGAGAGGGAGGGGTGAGCACATCCAAAAAAGTGACAATAAGAAATATCCACTCAAAATATCAAAACTTAAAACAAAAGTTCCCACCAACTTTATCCATCACCAATTGCCCCCTACTCACACTAATTTCGAATTTTCACAAACCCCCTCGAACAGTGTTCGGCCCAGAATAGATAGATAGAGGAATGGGCCCAAAATGAAAGCAAACTTCAACCAAAAATTAAACATTAAATATAATGTTTAATCGAAGGAAGAAAAACTGGTATCTTCAAAAGGCGATCCCGTAACAAATTACAGGATAACCCTGCAACTGTATATACATACCCGCATTTGTATTCCGACCGAATACAAATGCAATGAGACAAAATCTACACAGTATACTACTAGGATCCAGCTTAAACCAAAACCCGCTAGTATTATCCGTCCGAATCATGACACGTACACAAGTGCACGCGTATGTTCGAACCTTGCCATAAAACCATATGGCCTCTAAAACGTTTCGCCCGAACTGGGAAACTTTCAGTGGGGGACTCTAAAGACTCGTCAATACTCTGGCAGTGGATTTAACCACAAGCCGTCAGTGGTACTAGCTGTACGTAACGGCTGCCCATGTATTGAGAGAAAGGGAGTCCGATGAGCGAGCTCATCCAGGAACCCTACTGAGCCTATGTGTGACAATATCCGTACAGTCCGGTCCGTTCGTCTATGAGTATCGCATATTGGGCATAGGGAGCTGGTAAACGTCAGACCCCAAAAACGGTATAAGTCGTGTCGGAGCGTAGCCCAAAACACCCTGAGATACTTCTGGAATACCTACCAGTAAATCTCGCTTGCCATGGCCATGGACTTCGTGTAATGGCTCTCCTAAACACAGCGTGATCTCACCCCCAACGTTGGGAGAGACGAATCCCCTGTCGATCCGCTCACTGCCTCCATGTGGCTCGGGACTGTACCCAACTAAAACCTGTTTGCACGACTCCTTTGAGCCGTCGTAGGGTAATAATCAAAGCACAGTGGGAACTCACACGAGACAAATAACGATCTAAGGTCGATAGACTAACCTGTACACATGTCATCTGGGAATTGCTATCCGACGACAGGTTTTAACAACCAGCTAGCATGTTCCCGGCGAGTCATGTCCGGTGTACTCATAACCCAATGAACACCTGTGTATATCTTAGGTGAACCAACTGACCCCAATGGCTTGTGAGACCGGTCACCGCCCCTCGTCGGGGTCTCGACTGTATACACTAGTCTACTCCGGAGTATCGATGCCCTGTCTCGAAACTCCCGCGACTAGGGACCTCTTTTAAGGATGTGCTTATAGACTACCCAACTCTCACGTATATGATCGCCATCACACTGTTGGTAGTCAAGCAAGAATCCTATGCGCTCTATCAACGTGCAATAGTGATATATATATAATGTCATCTAAAGCAGTACACGATGATAAAGATAAACCAGATAGTATACTATCACCTCGAGTAAGACTGTCCTACCGGTATAGGTCCTCCCTCAAACATTGCAATCACGTGCCTGCGATCCAATAATTGAATTTGAGGGCACTATATGTTGGAGATAGTGCCCTCAGAGTCAATTATTGGATCATAGGCACGTGATTGCAATGATTGAGGGAGGACCTATCCCGGTACGACAGTCTTACTCGAAATGATAGTATGCTATCTGGTTTACCTTTATCATCGTGTACTGCTTCAGGTGACCTTACAGGTCGCTATTACACGTAGATAGAGCCCCTAGGATTCTTGCTTGACTGCCAGCAGTATGAGGGCGATCATATAAGTGAGAGCTGGAGTCTATAAGCACATCCTTAAATGGTCCCTAGTCGTGGGAGTTTCGAGACAGGGCATCGATTCTCCAGAGTAGACTAGTGTATACAGTCGAGACCCCGACGAGGGGCGGTGGCCGGTCTCACAGGCCACTGGTGTCAGTTGGTTCACCTAAGATGTATACAGGTGCTCATTGGGTTATGAGTACACCGGACAGAACTCGCCGGGAACATGCTAGTTGGTCTTATACCTGACGTCAGATAGCAGTTCCCAGGTGACATGTGTACAGGTTAGTTCATCGACCTGAGGATCGTCATTTGTCTTGTGTGAGTTCCCACTGTGCTTTGATTACTACCCTACCACGGCTCAAAGGAGTCGTGCAAACAGGTTTTAGTTGGGTACAGTCCCGAGCCACATGGAGGCAGTGAGCGGATCTTCAGGGGTTTCGTCTCTCCCGGTATTGGGGGTGAGGTCGCGCTGTGTCTAGGAGAGCCATTACACGAAGTCCTTGGCCAAGGCAGGAGATTTACTGGTAGGTATTCCAGTAGTATCTCAGGGTGTTCTGGGCTACACTCCGACACGACTTGTACCGCTTTTGGGGGTCTGACTTTTACCCACCCCCTAGGCCCGACATGCGATGCTCATAGACGAACGGACCGGACTGTACGGATATTGTCACTGATAGGCTCAGTAGGGTGTCAGGATGAGTTCACTCATCGACGTCCCTTTTAGTCAATAGCTGGTGGCCCGTCACGTATTGGCTTATACCTCTGACGTGCTGGTGGTTAAATCCACAGCCATTGTATTGACGAGTCTTTAGAGTCCACCACACTTTCAGTTACTCAGGCTTTCGGGCGAAACGCTGTAGAGGCCGTATGGAGATATGGCAGGGTCCGATCAGATACGTGCGGTATTGCACGGATCAGGATCGGACGGTTTATACTAGAGGCCGTATAGATATATGGCAGGGTTCGATCAGATACGTGCGGTATTGCACGGATCAGGATCGGACGAACATTACTAGCCGGCTTTGGTTTAAGCCGGATCCTAGTTTAGTACAGTGTAGATTTTGTCTCTTTGCATTTGTATCCGGATGGAATACAGATGCGGGTGTGTATGCACAGTATCGGGGTTTTCCTGTAATTTATTACGGGACCAGTTTTCTGGAGTTGCCAGTTTGCATTCCGTTCCGGCCGGTTTTCCTTTGTTCTTTCCCGGCCGGACTTTTCCGATGGAGGGGGTTATTTGCAATTGTGCAAATAACATTTGTGGAGGGGGTTTCTTGCAATTGTATTGATTATGATATCTTTCCTCCATCACTTGCATTAATTGTGATTTGAATGGGTATGGGTTGATTAAGGTGTAAGCATGGTTGATGTTTTGTTTATGGTCACCTTTCTACTTTTACTACACTCACTCTCCTTCATGGTTTAAGTATGGTTGATTTCATTTTTCCTCCACCATTCTCTTTACATTGGCCGGCCACTTCATGGAGGGTGTGGGGTTGATTTCATTTTTGGTGTGGCAAAATTAAACATCTATCTCCTTTTAGCTTGCCACCAAAATTCCCAAGTTCATATCTTGTTGATTCCTCCATCAAGGCAGCTACAAACCCCATTGAGACAAAGCGCATTCTACACTACATTCTACAGCACATCTTGGGCACGTCGACTTGCCAGCTTCGTGCCCGAGTTACCTCGGTATTGAGGTGGGAGCCGGTAAAAGATGCAGGCGATGTGGTGCCCTTCCGGCGAGGAGGCGACGACCGGAGTTTCCGCGGGAGATCGGGACGACGACGAGAAGACCGGAGGACTCGGATCACTCGGTATATCTCTTCCCATCTTGTAGTTAGCTAGAACTAGTTTAATGGTCTGATCCGGAGTTTAGTGCGCGGTGGTGCCGGTTTGCAAAGTTCGCAAAACTAAAGTTTTTCACCGTTTCCGCATTTGGCCGTCGGATTGACGACCGGGGCGCCACCGTGCACTTACACTATATCCAACAATCTCCCACTTGCACTTAAGGCTAATTATTGCGATGTCGCATACTCACAGCCCGTGTGATACCGAACACCCAACTCCTCTACTAATCAGTGTCACAATGCTCGTTTGTAAAACTATTGTGTTCGAGAAATAGCCTCAGTGAGTGGATCCGCTCTGATGTTTCTTTCTATGTCTCTCTTAATCTCAAGTTTGCGGAGAAAACCCTTCTCCCGAAATGAGCAATACCTGTCTTAGAATATGTCTGGATATCTGATGGGACCTAGTCCACGAATGAACTCCAAATCCAAACTTCTTAGACTGTATTGTCAAATGAACTTAATCAGTATCCTGCGCCATGCCTTCCTCAGTATCCGCTTGGACCACCTGTCCAAAGCATTGCCCCTCGTCGGAGGGAAAACTATAACTCTGACAGTCAGTTTGTCATCCAGGTCACCTTGGAAGCCTGGAATGATAACTGTCTCCCGAAGGAGGCTATCATTATCATATCCTTAGAACATCCATTTATGTTCTAATGTTGCCTCCGAACGTTCCTCAAGGATTGGATCAATATCAACTTATTGCATCTGGTGCAAAAACAACATCTGGTGTGGTACTTGACATCTTATAGTCAACTCAATTACCTAAGCAAGTGATCTACCAATCATGCACATCCCTCTCCCCTTTAGTCTGTAAGACACATTTAGAGAGGGTGACTCCATCACCTGCTGGTACACTACCATGCCAGGAGCTAAATACCTTTAGAATGCAGTCTAAGTAACCAGATTGGGAAGCCACCCAAATCTAGATCTAAAACCATAGATCTAGTAACCAGAATGTCTGATATAATATACATATCCTATGTGGAGAAACTATCGTTTGACAACCACAGTATAACCGATCGTAGTATAGGAATTTTAGTTCCTACTATGTGTGTCATACAAAGACCAAGACATCACACCATACTACTTTCTTAACAGATCCATCCTTTAATCTGATGAAGTCAATGCCCATAACTGTCACATCAAAAATAGATGATCTATCTCTGCTATATCTATTTTAGTCTATAAATAGATACAAGCTTCTTGTCCACTATGCTTCCGCTGCTCCTACTGACTACGACAACCCTCTGGCAGAATAATATACACGTGCACTTCTAAACTAGTTTAGAACGACTCTATACTTATCCTCCTGCCGGCTCTCATAGTCTAGAACAGCAGTAATAGCAAGTCTGGGTAAGCAAGAACCTCCCTGTTACCGTCCTTGAGGCTACCGGAAACCTCTCGGGTGCCTGAGGTTACCCACCATATCTGCGGATTGGCTAATAAAATGTCAAACCTGATTGAATCTTTAGGACCTATTAAATTTTCCGTAATCGTTTGCGGTTCTGGAATCTCTCCAGTTCTACCATACTCCCACTACTGTTTTCTGAAAGAATCCATTTTACTAAAACTGTGGCGAGTCAAGAACAATATCACTATTGATCTTCCAGATGGTAGAAAGTCAACCCTCGTCAAAGCCAAGGTCAACCCACAAACTGCCATTACAGAAACGTGCCTTGAGTTATCCAGAGTCCGGTTTTAAGCATAAGCCGGACAACTCCATATACCTTAACATCGTTAAGATATGATCCATTCTATATACAATATAGAAATAGAGGCACTGATTTAATTGGAACCAGATTCAAATCATGCAGCTGTCTCCAGTGCATGTCAACTAAATGGAGAGAGGCCTATCAGCATTACTCAACATAGGAGTGCATCCAATTATGAGTAACCTGAAAGAGAAGCAAGTTCTCTAAAACATTACTATCAACTGAATACCATACACAAGTATCTACATCTTCGATCACCTTGAAGAATCTCGATACTTGCTACACCTGGTTCTCTACTTTTTTCTTATATCTTTATCTTCTCAAACTTGGACCTTATATTTCAACGAAACACTTGTCTAAAACTTGAGAAGTCACAAGTAAAAAGAATACAATATGAGGACCTACCCCTTTGTCCTAATGGACACTGGACAACATACAATACTTTGTATAAGTCCCCTGAGTTTAATAACTTAAACCCGGTGCGTCGTAGGTTGAAAGCTGTACCCAGGCGATTTCCTCAAATATCATCAATTATAACGAATTCCGATATAATGAGGATGATCACCTAATTTCCAATAACTTACTCCCACTCATCATCTGTAAAACCATACAGATGTGAGAATCATACCTGGTAAATACATACCCTGGAGTAAGGACTAATTGGGAAATCAGTTTTCTATTAACAATACACAGTGAAACTGAAACATGAATATGTTTCGAAGGGGTATTCGGGTATTCCTAGTAATGCCTCTTCCATTATCCAGATTCATGACTATAACCGTATATTTCTTTGCCATCTCTCCAAATCCCTTAATTTTTTTTAGACATTAACTTTTGTGCACCATCGTTAGGCTTAATGGTTTTCTTCCTTCCCTACCGTTCGGCACCAGCCTATGGTTTGGAAGAAGACTATCCAATAAGCATAATAGGAGTACTCGCAACCTGAGAGAAGGTGATGATAAAAGACAACTGAATAAACCTTTATTCTATTTCTCCTGAACCAGAATCCATCTCCGAACTGGAGCAAGTTCCATCGAGTTCGTATATAACCATACGATGGATTACCAAATAACAGTGGATCTTCATAGTGATACGGGGTGTTCTGGGGAAATACAGAGGTGAAATAAAAGTGGCGATGAAATACTTGGTTTGGTCGTGAATAACAGTCGCAATTTACTTTGCCCTCTTTCTAATCCCTTTATTTGTCTTTACTTATTAACCTCTGTACACCACTGTTAGGCTAATTGGTTTTCTTCATTCCCTACTTTTCGGCACCTGCCTATGGTTTGGAAGAAGACTATCCAATAAGCGTACTAGGTATACCCTCCTAAACTAAGGAGCCCTCAGAACCTGAGAGAAGGTAAAATGAAAAGACAACTGAATAGTCCTATTCAATCTCTCCCGAACCAGAATCCATCCTCGAATCTGGAATATGTTCCTCCGAGTTTGTATATAACCATACAATGGATTTATCCAATGGAAGTGGATATCCGTAGTGGTACCGGGTGTTCTGTAGAAATACAAAGGGTATAAGAAAGAGTGGCAATGATGTATGCAACTCAGACAATCCAAAAGCCAGTGTTTTAAGAAAGTTCGGTTAACTTGGTTAATGAGTTATAGTCTAGGGTCGGGTCATGGTCGCTACCAAAGAGAGGGAGAGAGAAAAGAAATACTCTGCGTGCACTCTAACCTAGATCAGAGTGGTTATCAATTTATCTAATCGGGAAACCTCCCACTGTATCCTCAAATTCTCCTCCAAACCTGAAAGAAGAATTAGTCGGGATCACCCGAGGAGTAAACCAACTCATCAGTGAGAATCGGGATCCAACTATCATTGCATGATAACATGACGGAATCCACTCATGTTATCACACTCCAGAAGGTATGCGCATGCCTGGCAAGTTTCAGTTTCTTTAGAAACTCCCGATGTGATTTTTGCCCCATGCTCTAATGACCTTGACGAAAGCCAACATATCATAAGTCACATGTCGAGTTATACCCGTCATAATCCAGGTTAATTTGAACCCACCCGTACATACCCTTGACGAAGGCCAAAATGGTAGTACGACTGTACCAAACCAACGCATCTATCTATGCAACAGAAAAGTAACAAATAGATACCATACACTATGCATTGACGAAGGCCAACATACATAGCATGAATACTAAGTGCTACCCGTTTGAAATGACGGAGGGTTACGAATGGTTTTTGGCGAAAAAACCTTTAACGTAATAAACTTGATATCGTTGAAGGAACCAGATAGCTTTTACGAAAATATAGTGGCGAAAACCTTTGCTAAAGAGGTCATTCTCGGTGAAGGGATCTCGGCGCTTTCCCCGTAGAATGAGGTGCAGGATATTCCAACTGAATACCGCGATGCAAAGCAAAAAGTAATCGATTATAGTGAAGTTATTACCCTGACGCAATCCTCTGTCCAAGGGGTCACTCCCGATGAAGGGATCTCGGCCCTTGCCTCGTCGAATGAGGTGCTGGATATTCATAACCGAATACCTCTATGCAAAACAAAAGAATACGTCCTTGCAATAACATCTTTTTGAAAAATGTTCCAACAACATCTGTATAGGTCTGTTTTCTTTGCACTGATCTGAATCAATGCAGTCCCATCAATTAATCACACTGATAAAGAACGAAAATAAAATGTACGTATATGCCATCCGCATTCGCCACTGGGTCCCGTCATCACCCGTTAGGTTACTTAACTAACGACAGAGCGGGGGCGGGACTAGCGCGGGTGTAAAACATATACAACATCTACTAATATATATATATCAATATAAAATAATCGCTTCAGGCGTAATAAATGCAACATCACAGAAAAGTAATAAGCATCACAGAACAATACAGATAATATGGGGTCCCGGAGTTTCATAGAGCCATAAAATAAAACCCGACGTTCCCCTGGTCATGTGGATAGCCTTGCAATGAAAACCTAGACCCCTACGAGTGCGGCAAGTTACCCGCCAAAACCAGAAGTGAGGCAGCCCCTTTCAGCATTGTGAATGGACCACCCAGCACTTCATGGAATCCGGTAACTTGAGCACCCCTCCTTGGGTCAACCTAGTACAGAAAAGAAAATATATACAAAGGGTACATCGACCTCAGCTCGGTCGTGCCCCAAAAGAATAATATACAAACAGGTAGTGACGGCAATCCACATGTCGGACGCTCGCCCCGCAATATCAAATGTATAAATATATCCAAACTGCACTATCATTGCACACAAGCTATCCACCACGATAAATCTGCAACATCACAGCACAACACAGAACATCAACGTGAATGTCACGTTCGCAAACCCGTCTAAAAGAGCTATAGCAATTAGACAAGATTTACCGATCGAATGACATTCACGGTCACAGATAATAATGTAAAGCACTGCAAAACTTTAAACAATGTTAAAAATATTGACTCCGAAATAACCCCCAAATAGCCCAAACAACTTGATAAAAACCATATCCAAATTAGGCTAATTAAACAACACCACAAAAACAACTTCCCAGAGACCAGGGCACACCCCAAACACAAACACAGAAGGCCAATACAGGGCCGGCGACGCCGGATCTGGGGATAGAGGAATCAGCCAAAAACCGATGGCTTGGGTCCGTGTTTGGGGTGTGTTCATGAGTCTTCCTGAGTAGTCTTCTGAACATGTTTAAATAATTTTTCTGGACCATTTCTAAAACAACAGAAACTATAATTTCAGGGACGTCGTTTGGATTTCGTTCCAGTTTCGATACTTTAACATTGCCTAAACCAACTAGTAGACGGTTAATAGTTTGGCTCTGATACCACTGTAAGTCTACGCCAGTGCCCCCGCCGTCTTTCCGAGGCCAAATGCGGAACAAAAAACTTTTTACGAACTGGAGCTAACGCAAACTTAAAACTCGGCTCGTTCTATTAACCGTAAAATAGTATACTGTAAAAGAGGGTTTAGAAATTATACCGATTGATCCGTGTCCTTCGGTCTTTAATCTCTTCCCCTAACTTGTTGCGGTTGTGCCGACCTACTTCGCTCCCCGATCTCGCTCGATCTACCGTCTCCTCCTCGCCGAAAACTGCGCCACGTCAATGAATCTTTATACGAGCTTCCGCCTCTGAACCGAGACAACTCGGACACGAAGTTTGCTAGCCGACGTATCCAAGGTTGAAGTAGAGATAGTGTAGAAAATTTTGTCTCAAGGCACCCAAGCGATTGGGCGAGGGTTAATCGAAGTTGCCAAACAAAATTGGAATAAAAAAATGCTTCAGGAATTTTTAAGGAAACTTTGTGCTTCTTTTTTGTTTCTCTTCTCCAAATAAGACCCTGGACACTATTTTTGTGCTCGGCCAGCCAAGTGGGGGGAAAGAGAGTGGGGCCGGCCAATAGGAGAGTGGGAGGGGTGAGCACATCCAAAAGAAAGGTGACGATAAGAAAATATCAACTCAAAATATCAACACTTAAAACAAAAGTTCCCACCAACTTTATCCATCACAAATTGCCCCTACTCACACTAATTTCGAATTTGCACAAACCCCCTCCAACAGTGTTCGGCCCAGAATAGATAGATAGAGGAATAGGCGCAAAATGAGAGCAAACTTCAACCAAAAATTAAACATTAAATAAAATGTTTAATCGAAGGAAGAAAAACTGGAAACTTCAAAAGGCGATCCCCGCAACTGTATATATATACCCGCATTTGTATTCTGACCGAATACAAATGCAATGAGATAAAATCTACACAGTATAATACTAGGATCCGGTTTAAACCAAAACCCGCTAGTATTATCCGTCCGAACCATGACACGTACACAAGTGCACGCGTATGTTCGAACCCTGCGATAAAACCATACGGCATCTACAACGTTTCGCCAGAACTGGGAAACTTTTGGTGGGGGGCTCTAAAGACTCGTCAATACTCTGGCAGTGGTTTTAACCACAAGCCGTCAGTGGTACTAGCTGTACGTAACGGCTGCCCATGTATTGAGAGAAAGAGAGTCCGATGAGCGAACTCATCCAGGAACCCTAATGAGCCTATGTGTGATAATATCCATACAGTCCGGACCATTCGTCTATGAGTATCGCATATCCGGCCTAGGGAGCTGGTAAACGTTCGACCCCCAAAAGCAGTATAAGTCGTGTCGGAGCGTAGCCCAAAACACCCGGAGATACTACTGGAATACTACCAGTAAATCTCGCTTGCCATGGACATGGACTCCGTGTAACGGCTCTCCTAAACATAGCGCGATCTCACCCCCAACGTTGGGAGAGACGAATCCCCTGCCGATCCGCTCACTGCCTCCATGTGGCTCGGGACTGTACCCAACTAAAACCTGTTTGCACGACTCCTTTGAGCCGTGGTAGAGTAATAATCAAAGCACAGTGGGAACTCACACGAGACAAATGATGATCTCAGGTCGATAGACTAACCTGTACACTTGTCATCTGGGAATTGCTATCTGACGACAGGTTTTAACAACCAGCTAGCATGTTCCCGGCGAGTCCTGTCCAGTGTACTCATAACCTAATGAGCACCTGTATACATCTTAGGTGAACCAACTGACACCAATGGTTTGTGAGACCGGCCAGCACCCCTCGTCGGGGTCTCGACTGTGTACACTAGTCTACTCCGAAATATCGATGCCCTATCTCGAAACTCCCGCGACTAGGGACCTCTTTTAAGGATGTGCTTATAGACTACCCAACTCTCACGTATATGATCGCCATCATACTATTGGTAGTTAAGCAAGAATCCTATGGGCTCTATCAACGTGCAATAGTGATATATATATAATGTCACCTAAAGCAGTACACGATAATAAAGATAAACCAGATAGTATACTTGTAGGGTTCCTAGGCACTCTCAAGAAGTCTCACAAGGCATCAACCATGCCAATTTCAAATTTTAACGGTGCCGAGAAACCCTAATACGGATCGTTGACTAGATATCTAGGCGAAAAACAAATTAGTTAACACTTAACTACAAGAATACGGAAATACAACCTTTGTAGATCCGGTCCTCCACCTCCACGGCTCCGTGATGAAGTCCTCTCCACTGTCCATATCAAATCCCGGGCTCCAGCGTCGGCTTCATCAGAGAAAGAGCGGGCTAGGTCATCGATGACGTGCCGAAGATGATCTACGTCGAGGCATCGCTAGATCAAGCTCCAACTTCACCAAGTCTAGAAAACTTGTGAAGGAAACACACTCTACTACTTTGCAAGAGGTAGAGGATGAAGAAATAGGAAGTGGGTAGACTTTAGAATTGGATTTCTCACTCATTTTCATCAATCACCATTGATGAAGAAAGGTTTTCTTCAATGAAGAAGATGAAGAAGAAGAAGCTAGTATTATGATGAGTTGATTTTAAAATCAAAAGTAAATCAATACTTATCATAATAATAACCATGGTCAAGTGTAGAGAATGAATCATGGTTAGGGTTAAGCATGGAGACAAAATGGTCACTTGGTCAAAGCTTCATGAAGCTTCAACATCCATCCAAAGAAAGCCACCATTTTGCACTTTATGCAAATTATTTTCCAAAAAGAAATGGATAAATAAATAAGTGAATAAAACAAAACCCTAACCATTATCATGTAACCATGGTTTGATCTTTACACAAAAACCCTAGCAAACATGTATCATCAAACATGATACAATCAAGTGCACAAAACTATATCGAATATACAATGTGCGCATCCGAGCGAGAACATCCATTTAAAGTGAACCAATATTAGTTAATGCAAAGTAATATATCAAATATATAATTATACATTAAATCATTAAATCAACACTTGATTTAACGATCCGGTCATATCGCATATAACCGACTAATATCCAATGTATCGATTTATCGAATCAATCCTTGATTCGATAACTAGGTTATATCGCATATAACCATTCGACACATTCATCACGAGAATGGAATACGGTATCACATACACGCATTATTCTCGGTCCCGCACATATCTCATATGCGCTCCTATTTCGTTTCGCGTGAGCCAGGAAACCTCTGTGTAGGACTCTAAAGACTCGTCAATACGCCGGCAGCAGGTGATGATCATATCAAGCACCCACAAGCCGCAAGCGGTCTGCTAAACGTAACGGCCACCCGGGTATTGAGCGATCAGAAGATCGACGAGCAAGCCCGCTCACACTCCTGTGAATCCAACCAGTAACACTTACCGTACAGTCCGGTCTGATCGTCTGATCTGTCGCATATCTCGCCTAAGGGTGGTAAACGTCAGACCCCAATAGCTCGATAAGTCATGTCGATATGAGGTCTATAACAATTCGAGAAACTACTGGTAACACTTACCAGTAAATCTCAACAACCCTGGCCAGGGATTTCCGGTTATAGCCAATCGAACACAGCGCAACATCAACTCCCTATACCGGGAGAGACGAATCCCCTCCTATCGCTCATTGCCTCCATGTGATTCGGGACTGTACCCAAAAACCACCGTTTTGCACACCCTCTTGGACGTGGTAAGATGGAAATCAAAGCACAGTGGGAACCACACAAGACTCTATGACGATCTCGGGTCAACAGACTACTCTGTACCAGTGTCACCAGAGAACTGCCATCTGACGTAAGGTATAATACCATCTGGGAGTTCTCAGCGAGTCCTTCCAGTGTACCCAGTCTCCACCGAGCACCCGTATATCATCTCTGAAAGCAAACACCAATGGATATGGGATCATCCATCACCCATCTGTATGGGTCGAGAAGGTATACGCTAGTCTACTATGGTATATCGATGCCCCGTCTCGATATACCCACGACTAGGGACTGTGAAGGATGTACTTATGGACAATCTTTCCCCACTAGTATGATCTGCATCATAGTCCAGGTAGTCAAGTACACATCCTAAGGGCTTTACCAACAAGTAACAGAGAGACAATCAGTATACACGTTAAGGTAAAGAGCAACCAGATAGCATACTATCATGTCGAGCAAGAAAGTCCTCCCTATATACGTCCTAGCATCCACTACAATATACATCATATGTACAGTAATGGCCTCTAGGGCATACATATAACTAACAATCTCTCACTTGCACTAGGGCCATCTGTAGCAGTGGTTGTAGTATCTCATACTCAACCATCCCATAAAAGTCTCTCTCTGGGAAAAGGCCTTTGTAAGTGGATCCGCTGTGTTGTCCTCTGAGTCTACTCTCCTAACCTCGATCACCCTGGAGATCAACCATCTCCATGATCAGGTGATACTGCCTTAGAATATGTCTGGATCGCTGATGGGACTGGCGTTCCTTGGCATAAGCCACAATTCCATTGTCTCACAATGGTAGGAACTAAGTTCATCACATGAACTAATATATATACCCAGACTTCCTCTTTAGTAGCATCTCAAGTAGCGATGTATCCAGCCTTTATCGTCTAGTATGCCACGGTATCTAGCTTGGAACTCTTCCAACATACCGTCCCTTTACTGAGGGTAAAGACAATGCCTGTGACTGACATTCAGTCATCCTTATCACCCTAGAACTTTTTCAGTGATTCTCCCCAGGATCGATTGATACCATCTCACTACAACTAGTGAGTATTCTAACATCCAATTACATCTATCTCATAGATAAAAACTCAGAATATAGGAGGTATCTTTTTGATCCTATATGGAGAATCCTAGTGATAAGCGGAGATTGACCGATCGTAGCATAGGAAACTCCTTCCCTATCAAGAGTATGACATCCACGAACTCTACGAGGATCACCACCATACTCCCTACTGCCTTTTTGTTTATACAAGGTTCATCTACCATTTTGATGATGTCAAACTCTTTGACTAATCCATCAAAACAGATGTTCCAACTCCGCGATGCCTGCTTTATCCTATAAAGCATCCTGTCGACGTTTCCGCTGCTCCCACTGTCTACGAAGCCCTCTGGCTGTGTACTTATAGACGCTCTCTTCTAAAACATCATTTAGAAAAGCTATCATGACACCCAACCGCCAGATATCGTATTCATGGTACGTAGCCGTGGCAAGTAGGATCTGGATGGACTTAAGCATAGATCCTTGAAAAGGTTTCATCATTATCCACGCCTGGTCGATGACGACAAGCTTTAATAAGTCTAGCTTTGAAAGTCTCAACTTTACCATCTACACCAAGTAATCTTCTCAAGATATACTTTCTCCTGATGGGGATTTAACCCTTCAGATATAGCAACTAAAGTCCATACTTTGTTGGTGTATAAGGATTCCATCTCAGATCGCTAAGCATCCAGCCATTCTTACAGAGTCTTACTCCTGATGGCCAGCTCGAAGCTAGTTGGGTCATCATCAATCCTCGCTCCCACTGTCATAGAGAAACCGAAGTATCTCTCAAGTGGGTGAGGAACCCTACTAGATCGGCAGAGAGGCTGAGGTTCGTTGGAATCTACTGAATCCTTTGGTTCTATCAAATCATCGGCTGCAGATTGTATAGCTGGAACATTTCCAGTTCTACATAACAGATCTTGCCTTGAGCTTGTCCGGATTTTGCTTTTAAACATAGGCCGGGCAACCCCAAATCTTAACTAACTTAAGATATGGGCTCTTCCCTTTCCATATCATATATGAAGTGGTAGGCAACTGATTTGATTTGAACCATATTCAATAGGTTTGCAGCTTCTCACGTGCATAACTCCCAAAAGGAAATTGGAAACTCAGTAGTACTCATCATAGAGCACACCATATCACATAGGGTGCTATTGCTCCGCTCCGATATACCATCGTGCTATGGTGTATACGGAGGAGTAATGCTGAGAGAGAATCTCATTCTCCTTTAGAATAATCCAGGATTTCCGTGCTCAAGTATTCTCCTCCTCGATCTCATCAAAGGACATAATACTTATACCCGTATTGGTTCTCTACTTCTCGCTTATATTCTGTGAATATCTCAAAAGGTTCGGACTTGTGCTTCAATAGGAACATATATCTGAATCAAAAGAGATCATCAGAGAATTTAATGAAGTACAAGGAACCGGTCTTGGCATGTGTAGACAGGGGACCTTACATACATCAACATGTATCATCCCAAGAGTTTACTAACTCTTTCTCTGCTTCCAGTAAACAGAGCTATGGTCATCATATCTTTGTGACATGACTGGCAAGTTTCATAAGATGTAAATTCAAACAGATTTAAATATGCATCTAAATGTAACTTCAGCTAGTCGGGTCACATTGATCTGACCTAGTCTACAATACCTCAAGAAGGAATCGTTCAATTCTGAACTCTTCCACTTGTGTGTGTTCCATATACTAAGAACTGCAGTTTGATTTAGAACATCAATGCTTTTAGATAACGTGCCTGATCCGATCAACTTTTGATATAGGAAATGTTCAAAACATTATCCAACAATACAAAATTATATCCTTTCTTTACTAATAAAGAGACTGATATGATTTTGTATATCAGGTTCGGTATCTAATAGTATTTGTTCAGAATCAATGTATTGATAATACAGGGTGACAGTGACCAACAGACTTGGCTGCAACACTTGCCCCGTTTTCTGCCTCATGAAACTTATCATCCATTCTCAGTTCTCTACCTATCTGTAGCCCTATGTAACATATTACATATCTGGGATCCTGATCTGGTATCACATACCCAGGACGTAGAGGATACAGAGAAACAGTTCTTTATAATGAACATACCCGAAGATGATGCATCAGCATGCACTCTCTTCGTTTGGGCGGCACGGGAATTCTGGTAATCCCCAATTTCCTGCTCTGTCTTATAACAATTATAAGTTGGAGCGGGACCAACGTTCCCCAGCTCAGTATAACAAGCGGGTTCGGTCAATAATCCGTATTATTATCTTGATTAAGGCGTGATATTGTCGCTACCTAGAGAGAGAGAGAAGAAAACACTCAGCGTGCGCTCTTGCAAGAATAGATTGGTTATTATTTTATCTAATCAGGATGGCTCCCACTGCTTTTTATCAAATCTTCCTTCAAACCTTAAAAAGAAAGACTAGCCGGGATTAATTACACACTACAAGTTCGCCAATCTTTCAGCCAGGCCAGTGTCGGTACTTTGAGGGAGGTCCCCCGTGCTTTCGCACGAACCTAATTAATGTAAACCTCGTTTTCCCAGAGGCTTAACCTCGTTAACACCTTTCTAGACACCTACTTGATCGGCTAATTGTAATGTGTAAAACTCTCCCAGGAGTAACAATTACTCACAGCGGGTATCGGGATCCAACTATCTCATAGAATATATGCAATCTCATTGCAAATTTCAACACTTGAAATTCCCGATAATATTTTGCCCCGAACGATCTATGACCTTGACAAGGTCAACAAACCATAGACCGCAAGTCATGTTCAACCCGTCATTTCTTGATTGAATCAAACCCACCCGCACGACCCTTGACAAGGTCAACAAGGCCGCACGACTACCCTAACCCAATCTGCATCATATGCATAAGCAGATAAATACTGGTTAGCTACCGCACACTGCGCCTTGACAAGGTCAACAAACGCAGCACGAATACTAAACAGGATTTATCTGAAATGACGGAGGGCTACGACAGGTTTTTCTGAAAACCTATTGCGTAATGAACTTGATATCGTTGCAGAATCAAATGATTTTAAAATGGAGTGCTTTTGAGGCTTTTCTAGTTTTGCTAAAGGAGTCACTCCCGGTGAAGGGATCGTCGGTCCTTTCCTCGTCGAATGAGGTGCGGGATATATCATATATATCACTGTACAAAGCAGAACTCTTAAAAGCAATCAAAAGACAAACCGAGTGTTGTAGCATCTGCCAGTTATTGCTAAAGGAGTCACTCCCGGTGAAGGGATCTCGGTTCTTTCCTCATCGAATAAGGTGCAGGGTATATCATATATACCGCTATGCAAAGCAAGAACTGTAGCTACCTGTTTTATTTTGAAATTCGATTCTACAACATCTTAGGTTTCTTTTCTTTCATTAATCACATTAATGAAGTCCCATAATTTAAGTACCTAAACATCACAGATAAATACGACGTACACTTATGCCATCCGCATTCGCCTCGATGTCCCCTCGTGCACCGCTAGGTTAGGTAACTAACGGCAGAGCAGGGCAGGGCTAGCGCGGGTGTAAAACATAAGTAACATCTATATAATATATCATATATACTATATAGTATCCATCACAGAACATCACATGATCACATCACAGATATCGCAGCAGAAGAATCATATGAAATATTGGATATACTAGGACGTTCATGTTTTCAATACGAGCCAGTATAAAACACGGATTCCACGGTCGTGATGAATAGCCAAACCCACACCCCTAGACCCCTACGAGAGCGGCAAGCAACCCTACCAATTCTAGGGTTAGGAGACCCGGACTCGACTCCTCCAGTTGGTCTCCCACGGGACCCCAGAACCCGGTTACTTGTGCTCCCCTCCTTGGGTCTATCCTAGTGCGGAAAAGTAAATAATATACAAAGGGTGATATCTTCCGCAACCTGGAAGTGCCCCAATAAAAGAATATTACATACAAGTTTTTACATGAATGAAAATGAAAAACACTAATCTCACATAAAAACCCCCGGCTATTCAATTACGACGATCCAATATAACATATCCAGTAACACATAATATCACATGTCATCAACGTAAGTAAATATGCGCATCCCAATTGTCGTTGGCATATAGCAACGAAACCGGCGATATCACATATTACACTTACGGTCATAGAAAAGAAAGTGTAAAACTACAACAGTTGGAATCCGCAATCTCCATAGACATCGCATGCCTAATCAAATGAAATACTTAGACATCACATGCCTAACAATTATAAACCCCGCATTTTAGTCTCATTATCGAAAACACTTTTCAATACCAAGTCGGGCAATTCAACAAGATTCTCGACATCCTGATCGAATGCTCGTCGCAAACTTCAGTAAGCGGCCGCACCCATGACGCCGTCGACGAAGTGCACCAAGGCGGAACACCGCTGCCGCGAGCACCCTAACGGATGCTTTCGGCGAAAGGGTTCTCCTACAGTCACTTGGTCGGGGCTATGGAGTGAGGCTGTCTATTAAGTTTACCCGGCGAGTATCCGTGTACGCTACGTGATTGCGACGGACTTTTGATCACATCAAAATTCCGTGGCAACCGATCAAGTGAGACTAAAGTACTATGTTTATAACATTCATTTAGTTATCTCATAACTATTTGCGAATTCCAAGTATTGTATCACATTCCGGATAAATAGAAAATGCTAAACTTTTCGATCGAACAATCGAACACCCAAGTTTTCCCGATACAGCTCAACACATGAAATAAGTCTAACAACATTCAGTTCGTGCCTCAGTACCAACGGTCCAGCCGTAGAAGGGTCAAGCCAACGCCTCTCATGTGGCACGCCGTACTGCCCCAAACCCTAAGGTTCAAAGGGCAGTTCAAGACGGTCACATAATCGAGTTAAGGTTTGTTGTCTTCTAGAGGGTCCATCGAGTTACTTGCACTACTTAGAACATCGTTAAACTACGGAAAAATCCAACACTTGGAAATTTCCCGACAGGGGAAAAATTGGGTATTTATATCCGGTCGAACCTTTTTTAACATATTCTAAAATTTATCCGGAAAGCCTCACAGACAAAATTTGATAATCCGATCGAACATTCGAATTCCCAAAACAACCCAGAAAAATTCAACTCTTGAATAAAAATTAAAAATTCCCATAAAATACAGCATCAGAAAAGAGGAGTTACTGTGCAACAATGACAGTGAGATACGACCGTATGGCCGCGGAACCGCCGCATGAGCCATGCTCATGCTGCGGAACCGCGGCGGTTTAGATGAATTAGGATGTCGTATTTCACCATAACTCTTAGATATTCCTGCTGAATTTTTTACGAATTTTTAATCTGGAAAAATCCCAGAATTTAGAAAAAGTCCAGAGAGCATGGAAATTTTGGCGTTTCGGTTCGTTCGGACTTCAAACTCCGTCTAGACTTCGCCTAAGGCTCTAGCTAGGCTCTGATACCACTGTAGGGTTCCTAGGCACTCTCAAGAGGTCTCACAAGGCATCAACCATACCAATTTCAAATTTTAACGATGCCGAGAAACCCTAATACGGATCGTTGACTAGATATCTAGGCGAAAAACAAACTAGTTAACACTTAACTACAAGAATACGAAAATACAACCTTTGTAGATCCGGTCCTCCACCTCCACGGCTCCGTGATGAAGTCCTCTCCGCTGTCCATATCAAATCCCGAGCTCCAGCGTCGGCTTCATCGGAGAAAGAGCGGGCTAGGTCATCGATGACGTGCCGAAGATGATCTACGTCGAGGCATCGCTGGATCAAGCTCCAACTTCACCAAGTCTAGAAAACTTATGAAGGAAACACACTCTACTACTTGGCAAGAGGTAGAGGATGAAGAAATAGGAAGTGGGTAGACTTTAGAATTGGATTTCTCACTCATTTTCATCAATCACAATTGATGAAGAAAGGTTTTCTTCAATGAAGAAGATGAAGAAGAAGAAGCTAGTATTATGATGAGTTGATTTTAAAATCAAAAGTAAATCAATACTTATCATAATAATAACCATGGTCAAGTATAGAGAATGAATCATGGTTAGTGGGAATGGTTAGGGTTAAACATGGAGACAAAATGGTCACTTGGTCAAAGCTTCATGAAGCTTCAACATCCATCCAAAGAAAGCCACCATTTTGCACTTTATGCAAATTATTTTCCAAAAAGAAATGGATAAATAAATAAGTGAATAAAACAAAACCCTAACCATTATCATGTAACCATGGTTTGATCTTTACACAAAAACCCTAGCAAACATGTATCATCAAACATGATACAATCAAGTGCACAAAACTATATCGAATATACAATGTGCACATCCGAGCGAGAAAATCCATTTAAAGTGAACCAATATTAGTTAATGCAAAGTAATATATCAAATATATAATTATACATTAAATCATTAAATCAACACTTGATTTAACGATCCGGTCATATCGCATATAACCGACTAATATCCAATGTATCGATTTATCGAATCAATCCTTGATTCGATAACTAGGTTATATCGCATATAACCATTCGACACATTCATCGCGAGAATGGAATACGGTATCACATACACGCATTATTCTCGGTCCCGCACATATCTCATATGCGCTCCTATTTCGTTTCGCTTGAGCCAGGAAACCTCTGTGTAGGACTCTAAAGACTCGTCAATACGCCGGCAGCAGGTGATGATCATATCAAGCACCCACAAGCCGCAAGCGGTCTGCTAAACGTAACGGCCACCCGGGTATTGAGCGATCAGAAGATCGACGAGCAAGCCCGCTCACACTCCTGTGAATCCAACCAGTAACACTTACCGTACAGTCCGGTCTGATCGTCTGATCTGTCGCATATCTCGCCTAGGGGTGGTAAACGTCAGACCCCAATAGCTCGATAAGTCGTGTCGATATGAGGTCTATAACAATTCGAGAAACTACTGGTAACACTTACCAGTAAATCTCAACAACCCTGGCCAGGGATTTCCGGTTATAGCCAATCGAACACAGCGCAACATCAACTCCCTATACCGGGAGAGACGAATCCCCTCCTATCGCTCATTGCCTCCATGTGATTCGGGACTGTACCCAAAAACCACCGTTTTGCACGCCCTCTTGGACGTGGTAAGATGGAAATCAAAGCACAGTGGGAACCACACAAGACTCTATGACGATCTCGGGTCAACAGACTACTCTGTACCAGTGTCACCAGAGAACTGCCATCTGACGTAAGGTATAATACCATCTGGGAGTTCTCAGCGAGTCCGTCCAGTGTACCCAGTCTCCACCGAGCACCCGTATATCATCTCTGAAAGCAAACACCAATGGATATGGGATCATCCATCGCCCATCTGTATGGGTCGAGAAGGTATACGCTAGTCTACTCTGGTATATCGATGCCCCGTCTCGATATACCCACGACTAGGGACTGTGAAGGATGTACTTATAGACTATCCGTCCCCACTAGTATGATCTGCATCATAGTCCAGGTAGTCAAGTACACATCCTAAGGGCTTTACCAACATGTAACAGAGAGACAATCAGTATACACGTTAAGGTAAAGAGCAACCAGATAGCATACTATCATGTCGAGCAAGAAAGTCCTCCCTATATACGTCCTAGCATCCACTACAATATACATCATATGTACAGTAATGGCCTCTAGGGCATACATATAACTAACAATACTATCATCTCGAGTAAGACTGTCCTACCGGTATAGGTCCTCCCTCAATCATTGCAATCATGTGCCTGCGATCCAATAATTGACTTTGAGGGCACTATATCCAACAGATGATAGATCCGCACTCTTGACTCGAGAATGTCATGTTATATATTGTATCATATGTGATACTATTTGTTAGTGTATATGCCCTAGAGGCCATTACTGTATCATACTGGTTTGTATATTACTTAATGGAAGCTTGGGATATTCACCTTGTATGTACAATCTTGCTCAAAATTGTAGTATGCTACTTGGTTTGTTTCTACTTCAATGTGTACATGCGTTTATTTTATGATATCACCTATACGTATTAGTGGAGCCCTTAGGATCTTTGCTTGATTACCAGCGTTGTGATGGCAGTCACACTAGTGGGGGCTGGGTAATCTATAAGCACATCCTTATGCAGGTCCCTGGTCGCAGGACTATCGAGACAGGGTATCGATACTCCGGAGTAGACTAGCACATGCGCTTCTCATCCCAGTGTGGGAGACGGTCTGTCCCACAGCCGTCAGTATGTCGTACTTGAGATAGTATGCGGGTGCTCGTTAGGTTACGAGTACACTGTACAGGACTCGTCGGGAACTGACTAGTTGGTTTTATACCTATCGTCAGTTATCAGTTCCCAGGTGACATGAGTACAGCTTAGTCCGCTGACTTGACACTGGCACTTCGCCTCGAGTGTGTTCCCACTGTACTTTGTTTACTACCCTACCACGGCTCAAAGGAGTCGTGCAAACAGGTAGTGGTTGGGTGCAGTCCCGAAGCACTTGGAGGCAGTGACGGTTAGACAGGATTCGTCTCTCCCAGCATTGGGGGTTGACATCGCGCTGTGTCTAGGAGAGCCATTACACGAGTAGTCCCTGGCCAGGGCAAGCGAGATATACTGGTAGGCTTCCAGTGTTATCTCAGGGTGTTTTGGGCTTCACTCCGACACGACTTGTACCGCTATTAGGGGACTGATGTTTACCGCCCCCTAGGCCCGCCATGCGATGTATCAGACGAACAGACCGGACTGTACGGAGACTGTCACATTCAGACTCAGTAGGAGTTCAGATGGGGTTCACCTCGTCAGTCTTCTTATCGGCATCTACCTGGGGACCGTTACGCACAGCTAGTGCCTCTTGCGGTCTGTGGTTAAACCCACTGCCAGCGTAGTGTCGAGTGTTTAGAGTCCCACACAGAGGGCTATTCGCCTTTGGGCAAAACAGAGTAGAGGTCGCATGGTTTTGCGACAGGGTTCGTTCTCATCCGCGCACTTGTGCACGTTTGGAGTCCGGACGGATATCACTAGCGGGATCTGGTTTGAGCCAGATACTAGTATATGTTTTGGGGTTAGTTTTATCTCATAGTCTTCATGTTCCTCGGAACAAGAATGCGGGTGTGTATGCACAGTTGATTGAGGCGGAGGAAGAGGATTTTCATTAGGATTTCGTAACGGGTGCGTATGCACAGTTGACAGTCGTCTTTTTCCAAACCCTAATGAATTTATGATATATCAATTAATAATATTAATTAAATGAAATTGTGTCATGGTTAGGTTTGTTGACTTGTTGACCAAGGTTGACTTGTTGACCATGGTTGAAACTTTGACTATCATCATTACATATCAAAGATGCTCTTTGATTCTAGCAAAACCATTTAATGTGTGTAATGATAATTGTCATATCAAACCATCCATCAACTATTTCATTTAGATTAATATTATTAATTTGATAATTCATTTCATATTATGTTATGGTTGTAAAAAAGGAGTTTCATTCTATCATAACACTTCTCTCTCCTCTCTTCTTCTTCCTCCTCCTCTAGTTCAAGGAGACTCACTCTCATGTGTTGAGAAACCCCTCCTTGAGACAAAAACACCCCAAAACCACTCTCTACTCACTCTAGGGTTAGAGGTCTAGCAAGCCAAAGACCTTAGTTCTCTCAAAGTTCGAGAAAGGAGCCCGAAGGTTGAACCCTCAGGTGGATCCATCTTTGACGGAAGAAAGCGACGAGGAAAGCACCATCCAAGCTCTACAAAGGTTTCAAGAAGAAGGAGTTCAAGTTAGGTATAACATCTTTTCCCGAGTAGCTAACTCTCTTTAGCTAAGTAGCTAGTTTAGTTTAGAAAAGATCCCGACTTTTGTTAGTCCATGTTGCCTAATGCGCTAAAAATTTGTTTTTTATACCGTTTCCGCCTCCCCGCAAGAACTGGGGTTGGCAACGTGGACTTACAGTGGTATCAGAGCCTAACTAAACTTAAACTAGCTAAGTAGTAAAGTGTATGGAAGTTCGATCGGAAAAATCGCAAAAACTACGACATGCAAAAACCCTAAGTTTCTGTTAAAATTTTTCGTGCTCTAAAAATAAAAAGTTTTACTCCAAAAATCGGCTCAGGGTTTTGTGAAGACACCCACCAAAAACGGTCGCCTGAACCCTTCAAACCGCCGCGGTTCCGCGGCAATGGGTATACATTTGCCACGGAACCGCCGCCGTTTTGGCTTGTCTCGTGACCGGGTTTGGTGCAGTGTTCTTCTGGTAGGGTTTTGGGATTTTTAAGATGGTTTATTTGTGCCCAGGTTTTCCAGAAAAGAAATTTGTTTTTCGGGGCCTATAAATCCGTATTTTTGATCGAACTTCACTATACTTTGACTAATCGGTTATATCTGTGATGTTTATATGTCGATTAGTCGGGGTTATACATATCTGTGATCTGTGTTTGATGATGGTATGTGTAAATGAATGCGTTGGACTGTCGCGGGTGAATAGCCGGGGTGGATGTGAGATGAGTGTTTCTTTTTCTTTCATTCATGTAATATGTAAATTGATGTAATATTATTTGTATGGCCGCACAACCGGGTCGGGGTTGTAGCCGTCATTGTATAATTTCTTTTTACTGTTTTTGCTCCTAGGATAGACCCATGGAGGGGGTGCACAAACTACCGGGTATCTCGAAGTGCCGAGTGGCCTACTCACGGCGTTGAGGGAGGTTGCTCCACTTCAGATACTTAGTGGGTAGTTTGCCGCACCCGTAGGGGTCTTGGGTGGGGTTTTGGCTATTCACCGCGACCTTGTAATCCTCTTTTCGTTGCAGGCTCGAACGGATTACGGATTCCTAGTATATCCAATGTATTCATCTGTGATCTATAATGTCTATCATTGCTATATATTTATATAAAATAACTATTTAGGCGTTGCTTATGTTTTACAGCCGTGCTAGCCCAGCCCCCGCTCTATCGTTAGTTAAGTAACCTAACGGGTGATGACGGGGCCCCGTGGCGAATGCGAATGGCATAAGCGTACGTCATATTTTAGTTGTTTTCAGCAATGGTAGGATTAAATGATGGGACGCATTAAAAGAACTAATGCAAGAATATCACGCATTAAAAGAACTAATGCAAGATAATAAACCAAGCAAAAGTCGTTGGAACACTTTCGAAAAACCACTCGGTTCTTTTCAAAACTTACTTTTAAATGCGGAGCTTGAGCCACTCCTTTTAAAAGCTATCTCGTTCCATCGATTATATCAAGTTCACTACGTTCACGGTTTTACCAAAACCATTCGTAGCCCTCCGTCGTTTCGCATGAATAGGCAATAGTATTCAAGCTATGTATGTTGGCCAAAGTCAATGCATAGTGATTGGTAGCTATTGGGTATTCATGTGTAGCATAGATAGATGCGTTGGTTTGGGACAGTCGTACTGCCATTTTGGCCAAAGTCAAGGTTAGGTACGGGTGGATCCAAATTAACCTGGATAGTGACGGGTAGAACTTGACATGTGACTTATGATATTTTTGCCAAAGTCAAGGTCATAAGAGCATGGGGCAAAAATCCACATCGGGAGTTTCATAAGTACTGAAACTTGCTAGATTTGCATACCATTTGGAGTGTGATGATTCTGGTAGGATTCCTTCAGTTTCGTCACGCGATGATATTTGGATCCCGATCCTACTGTGAGTATATGCTACTCCTCGGGAAATTTCTCACTAAACGATCAATGCTATAAACCTAGTAGGTGTCTAGAAAGGTGTTAGTGGGGCTACGCCCCCAGGGAAAAGAGGTTCTTAAATTGAGGAACTTCGCGAAAGAATTGGAAAACCTCCCTCGAAGTACTGACACTGGCCTGGCTGAACGGTTAAGCAAGTATTGTGCGGTGGGATTGATCCCGACTAATTCTTCCTTTATGGTTTGAAGAGGGATTCGAGAGACAGTGGGAGCCATCCTGTTTAGACAAACTAAAAACCATTCTAAACTTACAAGAGTATCGTGCTGAGTCTTTCTTCTCTCTCTCCTAATTGCAGCGACCAATCGACATGACTGGACTTAAGTTACTTCTAGATAAAAACATACTGACAGGGCCAAACTATAAAGATTGGCTCAGGAATGTCAAAATGGCAATCACTTACGACAAGCTGGGGTATCTTCTTACCACCAAAGCTCCCCCCGTCCCAGGTCCCACCTCCAGCGTTGCGGATAAGGAAATCCGTAAGACTTGGGAGATTGATTGCGCGAAGGCCAAGTGCCTCGTACTTGCCTCTATGGACAACGAACATCAGAGGAGGCACGAGAATATGGACCTGGAATCCATATTTCTCCATACAAAAGAACTGTATGGAGAGCAGTCTCGTATCGCAAGATACGAAGTGTCGAAGAAGTTATTTTCGGCAAGATTGGCCGTCGGATCATCGGTAGCGGAACACGTGCTTAAGATGATTGGCTACATTGAGGAGCTCGCAGAACTTTGGACCACGTTGGAGAGTGAGCTCTATACGGACTTGATTCTCCAGTCCCTTCCTTCCACTTACGCCCAGTTTATACTGAACTTCAACCTACAAGAAAAGGATGTTGAACTTTCAGAACTCCTCAACATGCTGAGGAGCGCAGAGGGCACCCTACAGAAAGGTAGGGAAACATCCACTTTGTTTGTAGGAGGATCTTCTTCTTCTAGGTCCAAGGCGAAAGCCAAGGGAAAGAAGAAGAAAGCCCCCGCCAAACCAAGGGGCGGTGTTAGTAAAGTGGATACGAAGGGAAAGGCAAAGGCAATAAAGATAGCGGGGAAGCTTGTGGGTAAAGAAGAATGCTTCTATTGTCATAAGAGTGGACACTGGAAGAAAGATTGCAGGGCTTGGAAGGCCAGGACACAGGAACTGAAGCAGGTTGCGGCTTCAGCTTCAGGTGTGTATGTTATTGAAAACTGTCTTTCGATAAACTCTACTTCCTGGGTATTGGATACCGGATCAGGATCTCATATCTATAATTCTTTGCAAGCGTTGAGAAACCGTAGGTTTTTGAAGGCAGGTGACAAGACCCTCAAAGTTGCGAACGGAGCTAGCATGGATGCTAAGGCCGTGGGGGACTATCACCTGGGAATGACAGATGGACATGTTTTGGTTTTGCGCAATTGCTTTTTTTTGTACCCAACGCAACTTGTAATATCATTTCTGTATGTTTCGTTTCTAAAGAAGGTTATGAATTTGCGTTTGTAAGCAATATTGTAAACATTCACCTTAATCAAGTTCTGATTGGGTCAGGTACACTGAGCAATGGTATATACGTATTAAACCAACCACAGATTTTCAATGTCCAGAATACACACAAAAGAAAGTCTCCAGATATAAATCAGACTTTCTTATAGCATTGTAGACTGGGTCACATCAATGAGAGAAGGTTGACTAAGTTACATACAGAAGGATATTTGGATCCGTTCGAGTATCAATCATATGCCACTTGTCAATCCTGTCTCAAAGGAAAGATGACAAAGAGTCCGTTCACTGGACACGGAATAAGAGCGAGCGAGCTCTTGGGACTCATACACAGCGACGTGTGCGGTCCAATGTCTACACATGCGCGAAGCGGTTATTCTTACTTCTTTACTTTTACGGATGACTTTTCAAGGTACGGTTATGTCTTCTTAATGAAACATAAGTCCGAAGCCTTTGAAAAGTTCCAGGAATATAAGAATGAAGTAGAAAAACAAACCGGCAAAAGTATCAAGATTCTAAGATCGGATCGAGGTGGAGAATACTTAAGTGCCGAGTTCCTGAATTACTTAAAAGAGAATGGAATTCTCTCTCAGCTTACTCCTCCATACACCCCGCAACATAACGGTGTATCGGAGAGACGGAACCGGACCCTATTGGATATGGTACGGTCCATGATGAGTAACGCTGAGTTACCGCGATCATTCTGGGGGTATGCACTAGACTCAGCTGCATACCTTTTGAACCGAGTTCCCACTAAGACTGTGCCTACCACACCATATGAAATGTGGTGTGGGAAGAGGCCCCATCTCAGTCACATTAAGACATGGGGAAGTCCAGCTTTTGTCAAAAAGCAGCATGCGGACAAGCTCGAGGCACGCTCAGTACAGTGCAAGTTTGTGGGATATCCAAAGAACTCCAAGGGATATTTCTTTTACTGCGAAGAGGAACAAAAGGTTTTTGTTTCTCGTCATGCCCATTTTCTAGAACACCAGTTCTTAGAAAAGGAAATTAATGGGAGCGCAGTAGAACTGGAAGAAATTCCAGAACCACGGACTATTACTGAAAGCTTAGTGGAACCAGAAGGTTCAAAAGAACAGGACATTCCTATGCCGCTCCGCAGGAGTAGTAGGCAGTCTCATCCGTCCGAGAGATACTACGGTTTTCTCATAGACGGGGATAGAGAGGATTGCATCATAGATTATGATGAGCCTACTAGCTTCCAGCAGGCCGTTCAGAGCGTTGACTCAGTAAAATGGTTGGATGCAATGCGGACCGAAATGGAGTCCATGTACACCAACAAAGTATAGACGTTGGACATTGCTCCAGACGGGGTAAAACCCGTAGGATGCAAGTGGATCTTCAAAAGGAAGATTGGTGTAGATGGACAGGTTGAGACCTATAAAGCTAGACTAGTTGCAAAGGGTTTTCGTCAAAGACCTGGTTTGGACTATGACGAGACCTTTTCTCCAGTAGCTATGCTGAAATCCATTCAGATCCTTCTTGCCATTGCTGCCTTCCACGATTATGAGATTTGGCAGATGGACGTAATGACCGCTTTTCTAAATGGAAATTTAGAGGAGTGTGTCTATATGGACAAGCCAGAGGATTTCATTCAGAGTGGGAGCAGCGGAAAGGTGTGCAAGTTGCTTAAGTCCATCTATGGACTAAAGCAGGCATCGCGGAGTAGGAACATCTGCTTTGATGAGACGGTCAAAGAATTTGGCTTTATCAAAAATCCAGATGAACCATGCATCTATAGTAGATTTGTAGCGAGAACTGTAGTATTCCTCGTCTTATACGTGGATGACATTCTCTTAATAGGAAATGACATTCCTATGCTACAATCTATCAAGGGGTTCTTGTCACACAGGTTCTCCATGAAAGACCTGGGTGATGCCTCATACATCCTGGGGATTCGGATCCATCGTGATAGATCCAAGAGGATATTAGGACTTTCACAGTCTAGGTACATCGACACCATACTGAAAAGATTCAGTATGGAAGATTCCAAGCGCGGTAATCTACCGGCTTATCACGGGATCACCCTCTCTAAGGAGATATCTCCCAAGACTGATTTGGAGAGCGATCACATGTCTATTATACCCTACGCTTCTGCGGTAGGCTCTATAATGTATGCGATGTTGTGTACCAGACCGGATGTAGCTTATGCACAGAGTGTGGTAAGACGGTATCAGTCAAACCCTGGGGAGAAACACTGGATAGCGGTAAAGAACATTCTCAAGTACCTGAGAAGGACTAAGGAGATGTTCTTGGTGTATGGCGGAAAAGACCTCCAGATCGAGGCCTTTACTGACTCCAGCTTCCAGAGTGACAAGGATGATTCCAAGTCCATGTCGGGTTTTGTCTTTACCCTCAATGGAGGGGTGGTGTGTTGGAAGAGTTCCAAATAGGAAACCGTTGCAGACTCAACAATGGAAACGGAATACATCGCTGCATCTGATGCCGCAAAAGAAGCCGTCTGGATGAGGAAGTTCTTAAAAGAACTTCAGGTGGTTCCGTCCATTGCTGATCCAATACCTCTGTATTGCGACAACAACGGGGCTATAGCTTTAGCGAAGGAACCCAGGTCCCATCAGAAATCCAGACACATCTTGAGGCGGTATCACCTGATCAGGGAGATCGTGGATCGCCGGGAGATCGAAGTTCGGAGGGTTGCTTCAGAAGAAAACACTGTAGATCCATTCACCAAGACCTTGCCCCAGACTCAGTTCGAGCGGCTGATCGAGATGATAGGTCTTCGATACACCAGTACATGGCCTTAGTGCAAGTGGGAGATTGTTAGTGTATATGCCCTAGAGGCCATTACTGTATCATACTGGTTTGTATATTACTTAATGGAAGCTTGGGATATTCACCTTGTATGTACAATCTTGCTCAAAATTGTAGTATGCTACTTGGTTTGTTTCTACTTCAATGTGTACATGTGTTTATTTTATGATATCACCTATACGCATTAGTGGAGCCCTTAGGATCTTTGCTTGATTACCAGCGTTGTGATGGCAGTCACACTAGTGGGGGATGGGTAATCTATAAGCACATCCTTATGCAGGTCCCTGGTCGCAGGACTATCGAGACAGGGCATCGATACTCCGGAGTAGACTAGCGCATGCGCTTCTCATCCCAGTGTGGGAGACGGTCTGTCCCACAGCCGTCAGTATGTCGTACTTGAGATAGTATGCGGGTGCTCGTTAGGTTACGAGTACACTGGACAGGACTCGTCGTGAACTGACTAGTTGGTTTTATACCAATCGTCAGTTATCAGTTCCCAGGTGACATGAGTACAGCTTAGTCCGCTGACTTGACACTGGCACTTCGCCTCGAGTGTGTTCCTACTGTACTTTGATTACTACCCTACCACGGCTCAAAGGAGTCGTGCAAACAGGTAGTGGTTGGGTGCAGTCCCGAAGCACTTGGAGGCAGTGACGGTTAAACAGGATTCGTCTCTCCCAGCATTGGGGGTTGACATCGCGCTGTGTCTAGGAGAGCCATTACACGAGTAGTCCCTGGCCAGGGCAAGCGAGATATACTGGTAGGCTTCCAGTGTTATCTCAGGGTGTTTTGTGCTTCACTCCGACACGACTTGTACCGCTATTAGGGGACTGACGTTTACCGCCCCGTAGGCCCGCCATACGATGTATCAGACGAACAGACCGGACTGTACGGAGACTGTCACATTCAAACTCAGTAAGAGTTCAGATGGGGTTCACCTCGTCAGTCTTCTTATCGGCATCTACCTGGGGACCGTTACGCACAGCTAGTGCCGCTTGCGGTCTGTGGTTAAACCCACTGCCAGCGTAGTGTCGAGTGTTTAGAGTCCCACACAGAGGGCTATTCGCCTTTGGGCAAAACAGAGTAGAGCTCGCATGGTTTTGCGACAGGGTTCGTTCTCATCCGCGCACTTATGCACGTTTGGAGTCCGTACGGATATCACTAGCGGGCTCTGGTTTGAGCCAGATACTAGTATATGTTTTGGGGTTAGTTTTATCTCATAATATTCATGTTCCTCGGAACAAGAATGCGGGTGTGTATGCAAAGTTGATTGAGGCGGAGGAAGAGGATTTTCATTAGGGTTTCGGAACGGGTGCGTATGCACAGTTGACAGTCGTATTTTTCCAAACACTAATGAATTTATGATATATCAATTAATAATATTAATTAAATGAAATTGTGTCATGGTTGGGTTTGTTGACTTGTTGACCAAGGTTGACTTGTTGACCATGGTTGAAACTTTGACTATCATCATTACATATCAAAGATGCTCTTTGATTCTAGCAAAACCATTTAATGTGTGTAATGATAATTGTCATATCAAACCATCCATCAACTATTTCATTTAGATTAATATTATTAATTTGATAATTCATTTCATATTATGTTAGTTGTAAAAAAGGAGTTCCATTCTATCATAACACTTCTCTTTCCTCTCTTCTTCTTCCTCCTCCTCTAGTTCAAGGAGACTCACTCTCATGTGTTGAGAAATCCCTCCTTGAGATAAAAACACCCCAAAACCACTCTCTACTCACTCTAGGGTTAGAGGTCTAGCAAGCCAAAGACCTTAGTTCTCTCAAAGTTCGAGAAAGGAGCCCGAAGGTTGAACCCTCAGGTGGATCCATCTTTGACGGAAGAAGGCGACGAGGAAAGCACCATCCAAGCTCTACAAAGGTTTCAAGAAGAAGGAGTTCAAGTTTGGTATAACATCTTTTCCCGAGTAGCTAACTCTCTTTAGCTAAGTAGCTAGTTTAGTTTAGAAAAGATCCTGACTTTTGTTAGTCCATGTTGCCTAATGGGCTAAAAATTTGTTTTTTATACCGTTTCCGCCTCCCCGCAAGAACCGGGGTTGGCAACGTGGACTTACACTATTGAGGCAAGATCACCGACTATTATATATATATATATATATATATATATATATATATATATATATCGACTCAGATTTAGTTAGTTTCCTCACCTTTTCGAATAGCCTGTTAGTTTAGTCCTGTAATTTACTTTTAGATTTTAGACTAGACTCGGGTCATACCTATTTCAAAACTAACGAATCGTGAGCATTTTAAATACAGGCCAAGGGATTCTACGGATATTTCAAAGGACGTACCTTTTCTTAAAAACACCGTAGCCCTTATTTTTCTGAACATCACGATTCGTGTTATTTAAAATGACAAAACCGTATGACTCATATATATTAATGTAGATTCTTCACCGTTGCGTTTATTATTCATTTCTGTATATTCTTGTTATTCGCATCGCATAACATGCTTAACTGTGTTTATTGTTATATTGAAAACAATGTTGTTAGGACACCAGCACCATTACCGATGATGCGTATGCTCCACATACACCTGCTTGCTGGCTCACACACATCATCATCGATAATTGCCATGTCACTACACAGTAGGATTGCTGCATCATGATATAACTCCTTGCATAATTTACTTGCTATAGTTACATATACGCCTTTATACGATGCTGCATTTGGCTATTGAGAAATTGGGAACCGCAGGAGATATTTTAAACTGGATTCATTTAAAAGAGCTGTTTACCCTTGATATGTGCATATTACTGTCTATGTTGCATGGTATACGGATATGCTTACATTTCTGTTATATGTCGCATACATCATGCTTTATGATTATACGCATTGAGATATGTCGTTTTCATGAGATTTCTGGATTTGAGAATCGTGGTTATTTCAAAAGAATGTATGTATTGTTTTAAAAACCCGGTTTCTCTTGATATGATATTTCAGTGCGTCCACCATGCGTTTTCTCAGTTCTGAGACATGTGATATGTGAAACCCGATTCGAGGAGTGGTAGGCACCGTTTGCGGGTACATGGTGGACCCGATGAGGTACCCCGGGGCAAGAAAACTCGTATTGTTAGACGGTGAGCCCGGCAGGGGAGCACTACCTACCGGTGATAGTATTTGGGCTCGGCGGATATCCGGAGGATACCGACCGGAGTCGAGAGATGATATGGGCCGATCCGGACTGACGGAGCCCGAGGGCCGATCCGGACCGACGGATCCCGAGATATGAGGATTTACGTGTCGATGCCGAACACGGGTTTCATGATATTTTCGAGTGTCGATGCTGGACACTCAGGTTCCATGATTTTGATGTGTCGCGAGGGACACACATTGATTTATATCCTCATACTCCTGCATATGCGTTTGTGATATTTACGTGCATGATATTGTTGTGTCATTTGTTGACCCGTGGACGGGATCTACATGCATACAGGCTTTGATTATATGGTTGGATGACATCCACATACTTATAGACTTGATGATAGAGTTGACACAGATTTCATGTTGATTTCATTGATGATACCTCATATTTATGATATGTTGCTATCTGAGACACTGACACGAGCACTTGGTATTACACTTATGTATAGCTGTTTACCCTTGCCACCTTTTATGCTTCAGACATTATCATATTGAGGATATATATACTACCGATCGTATTGACCTAGGATTGAGTCATACATACGATTTCTGCTCTGTGATGTTTTCTACTCAAGAGTTGGCAACTCACCCCCGTTGTGCCATAGTTCTTGCAGGTTTTGCCGTGCAGGTTTCATTGCGGCTTTCTGGCACACTGCTTCTTTCCGGGTGATTGCTTTGGTAGGTGGACTCACATGTATCGTGATCACCATTGTATATTTATATTCAGTTGTATCCAGTAAACTCCATCAACCAGACTGTATTATTTATTTAACCTTAGAAGACCAGTTGTATATTCTTTCGACTGTAGAGTCGCGCTTGTATTATTATGGTTTTCATGTTTTTTTTAAGTTTCCTTTTGATTTTTGATCTTCGCCCTTGGCATTGTATATTATATTACTTGCATGGTTGTGGCCGTCAATTGACGAAGAGCTAGCTCCCGCTTGGGGTTGCCTTTAATCATATTATGCATGTTGTACCCCTTTTAGGGCCAGTATTTACAAAAGAAACTCTGCCGAAATTTTCAGAAAAGACTTGAGATTTTAAAAATGCATATTTCGGCTTATGTTATTAATACCATTTGCTTCAAAATATGTTTTCGTCACTTCTTCTTTAAAATGGTTTAGATTTCTGGGATTTTTGGCTCACTTGAATTAGAAGGGATCCTATAGACCTCATATGATTCAAGTGCCAGTCACGTGTCATTTCGGGTCGTGACAAATATACATCAACATGCTCATTCCTCGATTGGGTGGCATGGGAATCCGGATATTCCCCTATTTCCTGCTCGGACTTATAACAGTTATAAGATAGAGCGGAACAAATGTTCCCTAGCTCAATATAATAAGCAGGTTCGATCAATGCATCCATATTATTATCTTGATTAAGGCCTGACATGGTCACTACCAGGAGAGAGAGAAGAAAACACTCTGTGTGCGCTCTTGCAGGATTAAATTGGTTATTAGTTTATCTAATCTGGATGGCTTCCACTGTTTTAGTCAAATCTGTTAGTGTATATGCCCTAGAGGCCATTAATGTATCATACTAGCTTGTATATTACTTAATGGAAGCTTGGGATATTCACAGTTGTATAGACAATCTTGCTCAAAATGGTTGTATGCTACTTGGTTTGTCTCTACTTCAATATGTGCATGTGTTTCTTTTAGTATATCGCTTATATACATATTAGTGGAGCCCTTAGGATCTTTGCTTGATTACCAGCGTTGTGATAGCAGTCACACTTGTGGGGGCTGGGTAATCTATAAGCACATCCTTATACAGGTCCCTAGTCGTTGGACTATCGAGACAGGGCATCGATACTCCGGAGTAGACTAGCGTATGCGCTTCTCATCCCAGCAGGGGAGATGGTCTGTCCTACAGCCATCAGTACGTCGTACTGGAGATAGTATGCGGGTGCTCGTTAGGTTACGAGTACACTGGACATGACTCGTTAGGAACTGTTGGATGGTATTATACCTATCGTCAGTTATCAGTTCCCAGGTGACATGAGTACAGCTTAGTCCGCTGACTTGACACTGTCACTTTTCCTCGAGTGTGTTCCCACTGTACTTAGATTACTACCCTACCACGGCTCAAAAGAGTCGTGCAAACAGGTAGTAGTTGGGTGCAGTCCCAAAGCCCTTGGAGGCAGTGACGGTTAGACAGGATTCGTCTCTCCAGGTATTGGGGGTTGACATCGCGCTGTGTCTAGGAGAGCCATTATACGAGTAGTCCCTGGCCAGGGCAAGCGAGATATACTGGTAGGTTTCCAGTGTTATCTCAGTGTGTTATGGGCTACACTCCGACACGACTTGTACCGCTATTAGGGGACTGACGTTCACCACCCCCTAGGCCCGCCATGCGATGTATCAGACGAACAGACCGGACTGTACGGAGATTGTCACATACAGGCTCAGTAGGAGTTCGGATGGGTTTACCTCATCGGCCTTCTTATCGACATCTACCTGGGGACCGTTACGTACAGCTAGTGTCGCTTGCGGTCTGTGGTTAAACCCACTTCCAGCGTAGTGTCGAGTCTTTAGAGTCCCATACAGAGAGTTTCCCTACACTGAACGAAACGTGTAGAGGCCGTATGGTTTTTACGGCAGGGCTGCGATCACTTACGTGCACTTGTGTGCGTATGCTGTTCGGGCAGGCAATACTAGTGGGTTTTGGTTTAAGCCGGATCCTAGTATTGCACGGATGGATTAGTTTTGTCTTCTGTGCATTTACATTCTACGAAAATGCGGATGCGGGTGTGTATGCACAGTTTTGAGGAGCGATGAAGGAGGAGCTGCCTCATTAGGGTTTTCACAGTTGATTCGGTCAAAACCATTTTGAGGCGGACTCATTAGGGTTTTGGCAATTCGTTTGGTCAAAACCATTATGAGCCGCGGACATTATTTACTAATCCTTTTAGTGATAATTATATGATGGCTAATTGCTTTGACCATTTGACCACCTTGACTACTCTTGACTTTGTTGACCAGTTGACCAAAGTTGACCTTGACCTTCATGAGAGGTCTACACTCTTCTTTGGTTTTCTTTTTCATTTTGGATTATGAAAATGGTCATGTCGATGTAGCCATCAACTTTATCATGATAGGATTATTAATGATGATGTTTAGTATTATTGCAACCATGGTTCATTTTTCTATAGTTATCATTTTCATTTCTCTTTTCTCACTCTCTCTCTTGCAAGTGAGAAGAAAAAAAAATGAGCTCCATGGTTGCTAGTGCTCCTCCTTCTTCCTCCTCTTGATTTCTTCTTTTGATCTCATGTGTTGAGAGAAAAAGAATCCACATAGACAAACACTTCCATCAACCTCTTCTACACAACTTAGGACATCAAGACTAGCGATCTTGTTGCCCTAGTTGCCTCGGCTCGAGGTGGAGCTCGGTGTACAACTCTCGGGTGGATCGTCTTCGACTCAAGGAGGCCGCGGAGGTGACCAAGATCCGGATCGATCCTCGGAGCTTGGAAGGACGAGCGGGACAACGGAGAGAAAACCCGAAGGACCGGTATCGGGAGGTATAATTTCTATGGCATAGTAGATAACACCTCTTATAGTTTGCTAGTTCATAGTTTAGCAAAGATCCGTCTTTTAGTCCATGTTGCCTTTGTGCCAAAAATCGTTTTTCGCCGTTTCCGCCTCCCTTTAAGAACCGGGGTGTGCAACGTGGACTTACAGTGGTATCAGAGCCTAGCTAAACATAAACTAGCAAGTTAGGAAAGTATTTAGAATATCGATCGAAAAAAATTTCGCAAAACAAGTCTGGAAAATTTAACTTTCTGCCGATTTTTTATACTGTTCTAAAAATAATTTAACATACATGAAAAATCAGCTCAGGGTTTTCTAAAGATACAGACCAAAAACGATCCACTGAACCGATCAAAGCGCCGCGGTTCCGCGGCAAAAACATGCTTCTTGCCGCGGATCCGCGGCCGAGTTGACTCGGTCGTGGACCGGGTTTGGTGTAGTGTTTTTAGTTGGTGGTTTTGGGATTTTTGGTACATATTGTTTCTGCCCAGATTTTCCAGAGAACAAATTGATTTTTTTGGGTGGTTACAAATCCGTATTTTGATTGATATTCCGTAGACTTTGGCTAATGGATATTTTCTGTGATGTGATATATGTATTGAACGTCTGCTAATCGCTATACGTCGATTAGTGGAGGTTATACATATCTGTGATCTGTAATGTTGATGGTTTGTGTATATGAACTCGTTGGATTGTCGCAGATGAATAGCCGGTTGGATGTGAGATGAGAGTTTCTTTTTCTTTCATTCATGTAAAATTTTTAAATTGTTGTAATATTATTTGTTTGGCCGCACATCCGGGATGAGGTTGTAGCCGCCATTGTATAATTTCTTTTTACTGTTTTTGCTCCCAGGATAGACCCAAGGTGGGGTGCACAAACTACCGGGTATTTTGAAGTGCCGAGTGGCCTTTTCACGGGTTGAGGGGGTTGCTTCGCTTCCGGTACTTGGCGGGTAGTTTTCCACACCCGTAGGGGTCTAGGGTGGAGTATTGGCTATTCATCGCGACCGTGTAATCCGCTTTTCGTTACAGGCTCGTACGGAATGCGGATTCCTAGTATATCCAAAGTGTTCATCTGTGATCTGGAATGGCTATCATTGCATGTGACGAATGTGTATATCTATATATGATACCTATTTAGGCATTGCTTATGTTTTGCATCCGCGCTAGTCCAGCCCCCGCTCTGTCGTTAGTTAAGTAACCTAACGGGTGATGACGGGACCCCGTGGCGAATGCGGATGGCATAAGCGTACGTCATATTTTCTTTGTTTTCTGCAATGGTAGGATTAAATGATGAGACGCATTAAAATTAATGCAAGAAAATAAACCAAGTAAAAGTCGTTGGAACACTTTCAAAACCACTCGGTTCTTTTCAATGCGGAGCTTGAACCACTCCTTTTAAAAGCTATCTCGTTCCATCGATTATATCAAGTTCACTACGTTCACGGTTTCGCCAAAACCATTCGTAGCCCTCCGTCATTTCAGTTAAATATTCAGCAGTATTCAAGCTATGTATTTTGGCCTTCGCCAAGGCATAGTGATTGGTAGCTGCTGAATATTTATCTGTAGCATAGATAGATGCGTTGGTTTGGGACAGTCGTACTACTATTTTAGACTTCGTCAAGGTTATGTACGGGTGGGTTCAAATTAACCTGGACAATGACGGGTAGAACTTGACATGTGACTTATGATATGTTGGCCTTCGTCAAGGTCATAAGAGCTTGGGGCAAAAATCCACATCGGGGGTTTCAAAAGAACTGAAACTTGCTAGCGCTGCATACCATTTGGAGTGTGATGATTCTGGTAGTATTCCTTCAGTTTTGTCACGCGATGATATTTGGATCCCGATCCTACTGTGAGTATATGCTACTCCTCGGGAAATTTCTCACTTAACGATCAATGCTATAAACCTAGTAGGTATCTAGAAAGGTGTTAGCGGGGCTACGACCCTAGGGAAAAGAGGTTACTTAATTAAGGAACTTCGCGAAAGCATTGGAAAACCTCCCTCGAAATACCGACACTGGCCTGGCTGAACGGTTAAGCAAGTATTGTACAGTGAGAATGATCCCGACTAATTTTTCCTTTATGGTTTGAGGAGGGATTCAAGAGACAGTGGGAGCCATCCTGTTTAGATAAATTAAAAACCGATCTAAATATGCAAGAGCATCATGCTGAGTGTTTTCTTCTCTCTCTCTTAATTGCCGCGACCCAGTGACCACACTTAGGTTACATCTGGATAATAAAATGACTGAATCTGACTGTTATAACTGGCAAAGGTCTGTCCAGATGTCCATTGCCCATGACAAGCTGGGACACCTCTTAACTGATCCAACCCCTGCCGTCTCAGGTCCAGTTTCCCCTGTCACGGATATTCATATCCGCAAGACATCGGAAAAGGACTGTGCGAAAGCCAAGTGCCTCGTGTTAGCCTCAGTTGATGGTGCATACCAGAGACAACACGAGAAGATGGACTTAGTTTCTATCTTCCTCTATAACAAAGATTTATATGGAGAGCAATCTCGTATCGCAAGATAGGAGACCTTGAACGAATTGCTTCCAGCGAGGTTGGCTATCGGGTCATCTGTAGGGGGCAACGTCCTTACAAAGACCAGCTATTCTGAGCTCACGGACCTGAAGACCACGTTGAAGAACGGGTCAGATGCTGACATGATTCTACAGTCTCTAGCTTCTACCCTGAAAGAAACCAGGGAAGTAGAAGGAGAGGAATGGTCAGAAGTTTCGGGATTGGATATAGTAAAAAGACGTTCCTATTGTTACAAGAATGAACATTGGCAGAAGGATTGCAGGGCTAGCAAAGCCAGTAGCCAGAATTCGAAGCATGTTGTGGCTTCGGCTTCGGGTGTGTTTGTAATAGAGAACTGTATGTCAGTTAACCCTACCTCCTGGGTATTGGATACCGGATCAGGATCTCACATCTGTAATTCGTTACAGGCTCTGAGAAACCGTAGGGTTATCAAGATAGGTGATATGACTCTCAGGGTTGCTAACGGAATGAGCATGTACGCTGAATCCGTAGGGGAATATCATCTTGGACTGACAACTGGGCAGATATTGATTCTGCGTTACTGTTTTTATGTACCAGGTGCGACTTGTAATATCATATATGTATCCTTACTTTCTAAGGAAGGATATGATTTTACTTTTGTAAGCGATGTAGTAAACATCTACCTAAATCAAGTTCTGATTGGGTCAGGTACATTGAAAAACGGAATATACGTACTGAGTCAAGCTCAGGTTTTCAGTGTCCAGAACACACTTAAAAGAAAGTCTCCGGAATTAAATCAGGCTTTCTTATGGCATTGTAGACCGGGTCACATTAATGAGACACGTTTGACAAAGTTAAATAAAGAGGGATACTTGAATCCGTTCGAGTATCAGTCTTATGCCACTTGTGAATCTTGTCTCGTGGGAAAGATGACAAAGACTCAGTTCAGTGGACACGGAGAAAGAGCAAGCGAGCTCTTGGGACTCATACACAGTGATGTCCAATATCTACACATGCGCGAAGTGGTTATTCATACTTCATTAATTTCACAGATGATTTCTCTAGGTATGGACATGTCTTCTTGATGAAGCACAAATCCGAGGCCTTTGAGAAATTTCGGGAATACAAGAATGAAGATGAAAAACAAACAGGCAAAAGTATCAAGACACTGAGATCTGATCGAGGTGGTGAATACTTGAGTGCCGAGTTTCTGGGCTTCTTAAAAGAGAATGGAATTCTCTCTCAGCTTACTCCTCCATACACACCACAACATAACGGAGTATCGGAAAGACGGAATCGAACCCTATTGGATATGGTTCGATCCATGATGAGTAAGGCTGAGTTACCGCAATCATTCTGGGGTTATGCACTAGAATCAGCTGAATATCTTTTGAGCAAGGTTCCCTCCAAGACTGTGCCTACCACACCATATCAGATGTGGTGTGGGAAGAAACCCCATCTTCAATATCTGAAGATATGGGGATATCCAGCTTTTGTTAAAATGCAGCATGCTGACAAGCTCGAGGCACGCTCAGTACTGTGTAAGTTTGTGGGATACCCAAAGAACTCCAGGGGGTATTTTTTCTATTACGCAGAGGAACAAAAGGTTTTTGTTTCTCGTCATGCCCACTTTCTGGAACATCAGTTTTTAGAAAAAGAAACAAGTGGGAGCGTAGTAGAACTGGAAGAAATTCCAGAACCACAAGCTATTACTGAAAGCTTGGAAGAACCAGAAAGTTCAAGAGAACAGGACATTCCTACGCCGCTCCGCAGGAATAGTAGACAGTCTCATCCGCCTGAGAGATACTACGGTTTTCTCATAGACGGGGATAGAGAGGATTGCACTATGGATTATGGTGAGCCTACTAGCTTCCAGCAAGCCATTCAGAGCGGTGACTCGGTAAAATGGCTGGATGCAATGCGGACCGAGATGGAGTCCATGTACACCAACAAAGTTTGGACTTTGGACTTTGCTTCGGAAGGGGTAAAACCCTTAGGATGCAAATGGATCTTCAGAAAGAAGATTGGTGTAGATGGGCAGGTTGAAACCTATAAAGCTAGACTTGTTGCAAAGGGTTTTCGTCAAAGACCTGGTTTGGACTATGAAGAGACCTTTTCTCCAGTGGCAATGCTCAAATCCATTCGGATCCTTCTTGCCATTGCTGCTTTCCACGATTATGAAATCTGGCAAATGGACGTAAAGACGGCTTTCCTAAATGGAAATTTAGAAGGGTGCGTCTATATGGATCAGCCGGAGGGATTCATTCAGAGTGCGAGCAGTGGTAAAGTGTGCAAGTTGCTCAAGTCCATCTATGGACTGAAGCAGGCATCGCGGAGTTGGAACATCTGCTTCGATGATACTGTCAAAGAATTCGACTTTATCAAAAACCCAGATGAACCATGCATTTACAGTAAGATTGTAGGAAGAACTGTGGTTTTCCTCGTCTTGTACGTGGATGACATTCTTTTAATAGGAAATGATACTCCTATGCTACAGTCAGTCAAAGGATTCTTGTCGCAGAGGTTCTCCATGAAGGACCTGGGCGATGCCAACTACATTCTGGGGATCCAGATCTATCGTGATAGATCTAAGAGGATGCTGGGACTCTCACAGTCCAGGTACATTGACACCATACTGAAAAGATTCAGTATGGAAGATTCCAATCGCGGTAATTTACCGGCTTGTCACGGGATCACCCTCTCCAAAGAGATGTCTCCCAAGACTGATTTGGAAAGGGATCACATGTCTATTATACCCTACGCTTCTGCGGTAGGCTCTATAATGTATGCAATGTTATGTACCAGACCAGATGTAGCATACTCATTGAGCGTTGTAAGCCGGTATCAGTCGGACCCAGGGGAGAAACCCTGGATAGCGGTAAAGAACATTCTCAAGTACCTGAGAAGGACTAAGGAGATGTTCTTGGTGTATGGCGGAAAAGACCTCCAGATCGAGGCCTTTGCTGACTCCAGCTTCCAGAGTGACAAGGATGACTCCAAGTCCATGTCGGGTTATGTCTTTATCCTCAATGGAGGGACGGTTTGCTGGAAGAGTTCCAAGCAGGAGGCCGTTGCTGACTCAACTTTGGAAGCGGAGTACATAGCTGCTTGCGATGCCGCAAAGGAAGCTGTCTAGATGAAGAAGTTCCTCACGGAGCTTCAGGTGGTTCCTACCATTGTTGATCCAATACCGCTGTATTGCAACAACAACGGCGCTATAGCTTTAGCGAAGGAACCCATGTCCCATCAGAAGTCCAGACACATTTTGAGGCGGTACCACCTGATCAGGGAGATTGTAGATCGCCGGCAGATCAAGGTGAAGAGAGTAAATTCGGAGGATAACACTGCAGATCCACTTACGAAGGCCCTACCCCTGACTCAGTTCGAGCGGCTGATCGAGATGATAGGTCTTAGATACGCCAGTACATGGCCTTAGTGCAAGTGGGAGATTGTTAGTGTATATGCCCTAGAGGCCATTACTGTATCATACTAGCTTGTATATTACTTAATGAAAGCTTGGGATATTCACAGTTGTATAGACAATTTTGCTCAAAATGGTAGTATGCTACTTGGTTTGTCTCTACTTCAATATGTGCATGTGTTTCTTTTAGCATATCACTTATATACATATTAGTGGAGCCCTTAGGATCTTTGCTTGATTACCAGCGTTGTGATGGCAGTCACACTTGTGGGGGCTGGGTAATCTATAAGCACATCCTTATACAGGTCCCTAGTCGTAGGACTATCGAGACAGGGCATCGATACTCCGGAGTAGACTAGCGTATGCGCTTCTCATCCCAGCAGGGGAGATGGTCTGTCCCACAGCCATCAGTACGTCATACAGGAGATAGTATGCCGGTGCTCGTTAGGTTACGAGTACACTGGACAGGACTCGTCGGGAACTGTTGGATGGTATTATACCTATCATCAGTTATCAGTTCCCAGGAGACATGAGTACAGCTTAGTCCGCTGACTTGACACTGTCACTTCGCCTCGAGTGTGTTCCCACTGTACTTAGATTACTACCCTACCAAGGCTCAAAGGAATCGTGCAAACAGGTAGTAGTTGGGTGCAGTCCCGAAGCACTTGGAGGCAGTGATGGTTAGACAGGATTCGTCTCTCCCGGTATTAGGGGTTGACATCGCGCTGTGTCTAGGAGAGCCATTACACGAGTAGTCCCTGGCCAGGGTAAGTGAGATATACTGGTAGGTTTCCAGTGTTATCTCAGGGTGTTATGGGCTACACTCCGACACGACTTGTACCGCTATCAGGGGACTGACGTTCACCACCCCCTAGGCCCGCCATGCGATGTATCAGACGAACAGACCGGACTGTACGGAGATTGTCACATACAGGCTCAGTAGGAGTTCGAATGGGTTTACCTCATCGGCCTTCTTATCGACATCTACCTGGGGAACGTTACGTACAGCTAGTGGCGCTTGCGGTTTGTAGTTAAACCCACTGCCAGCGTAGTGTTGAATCTTTAGAGTCCCACACAGAGAGTTTCCCTGCACTGAGCGAAACGTGTAGAGGCCGTATGGTTTTTACGGCCGGGTTGCGATCACTTACGTGCACTTGTGTGCGTATGCTGTTCGGGCAGGCAATACTAGTGGGCTTTGGTTTAAGACAGATCCTAGTATTGCACGGATGGATTAGTTTTGTCTTCTGTACATTCGCATTCTACGGAATGCGGATGCGGGTGTGTGTGCACGGTTTTGAGGAGCGATGAAGGAGGTGGTGCTTCATTAGGGTTTAGACAGTTGATTCGGTCAAAACCATTTTGAGGCGGACTCATTAGGGTTTTGGCAATTCGTTCGGTCAAAACCATTATGAGCCGCGGACATTATTTACTAATCCTTTTAGTAATAATTATATGATGACTAATTACTTTGACCATTTGACCACCTTGACCACTCTTGACTTTGTTGACCAGTTGACCAAAGTTGACCTGACCTTCATGAGAGGTCTACACTCTTCTTTGGTTTTCTTTTTCATTTGGATTTGAAAATGGTAATATCAATGTAGCCACCAACTTTATCATGATAGGATTAGTAATGATGATGTTTAGTATTATTGCAACCATGGTTCATTTTTCTATAGTTATCATTTTCATTTCTATTTTCTCACTCTCTCTCTTGCAAGTGAGAAGAAAAAAAAAGAGCTCCATGGTTGCTAGTGCTCCTCCTTCTTCCTCCTCTTGATTTCCTCTTTTGATCTCATGTGTTGAGAGAAAAAAAATCCACATAGCCAAACACTTCCATCAAGCTCTTCTACACAACCTAGGACATCAAGACTAGCGATCTTGTTGTCCTAGTTTCCTCGGCTCGAGGTGGAGCTCGGTGTACAACTCTCGGGTGGATCGTCTTCGACTCAAGGAGGCCGCGGAGGTTACCAAGATCCGGATCGATCCTCGGAGCTTGGAAGGACGAGTGGGACAGCGGAGAGAAGACCCGAAGGACCGGTATCGTGAGGTATAATTTCTATGGCATAGTAAATAACACCTCTTATAGTTTGCTAGTTCATAGTTTAGCAAAGATCCGTCTTTTAGTCCATGTTGCCTTTGTGCCAAAAATCGTTTTTCGCCGTTTCCGCCTCCCCGTAAGAACCGGGGTGAGCAACGTGGACTTACAGATCTACCTTCTACTCCTAAAAGGTAAGACTAGCCAGGATTAATTACACCCTACATGTTCGCCAATATTTCGGCCAGGCTAGTGTCGGTACTTTGAGGGAGGTTCCCTGTGCTTTCTCTCGGACCTAATTAAAATAAACCTCGTTTTCACAGGGGCATAACCCCGTTAACAACTTTCTAGACACCAACTTGATCGGCTAATTATAATGTGTAAAACTCTCCCAGGAGTAACTCTTACTTGCAGTTGGTATCGGGATCCAACTATCTTATAGAAGGTATGCAACTCATTGCAAATTTCAACGCTTGAAATTCCCGATAATATTTTTCCCCTAGCGTCCTATGACCTTGACGGAGTTCAACAAACCATAGGCTGCTAGTCAAGTTCTACCCATACATTTCATGATTGAATTAAACCCACCCGCACGACCATTGACGGAGGTCAACAAGGCTGCACGACTAACCTAATCCAATCGCATTGTATGCAGCAGATAAGCACTAGTCAGCTACCGCACATTACGCCTTGATGGAGATCAACAAACGTAGCATGAATTCTAAGTAGTACTTATCTGAAATGACGGAGGGCTACGACAGCTTTTTAAGAAAAGCTTTTGCGTAATGTACTTGATATCGTTGTAGAATCGAGTGAATTTTGTAAGGGAGTGTTTTTGAGGCTTTTACTAGTTTTGCTAAAGTGGTCACTCCCGGTGATGGGACCTCGGCTCTTTCCTTATCGAATAAGGTGCAGGATATTTCACAAATACCACTATGCAAAGCAAAAACTATAGAAGCAATCAAAAGACAAACCGAGTAGATTGTAGCATCTGCCAGTTTCGCTAAAGAGGTCACTCCCGGTGAAGGGATCTCGGCTCTTTCCTTACCGAATAAGGTGCTGGATATTATTCAAGGAATACAGCTATCCAAAGCAAGAACTAGAGCTACCAGTTTTTAAACAAGTTTCTACAACATATTTAGTTTTCATTTATTTCTTTCATTAATCTCATTAACGAAGTCCCATCTGTTATGCTTCCTAAGAATCATACAAGAAATAAAAGCAGCAATATTTATTATATCTCAAATATATAATATAAGTATTCGTCTCAGAACATATCAAGTGATCACATCACATAATATCAGCAGCAGAAGAATCATATATGAAATAATGGATATACTAAGAATTCCATGTTTTATTTAAGCCAGTAAAAATGCGGAATCCACGGTCGTGATGAATAGCGAAACCCACATCCCTAGACCTCTACGAGAGCGGCAAGCAACCCTACCAATTCTAGGGTTAGGAGACCCGGTCTCGACTCCTCGAGATAGTCTCCCACTGTACCCTAGAATCCAGTTACTTGTGCTCCCCGCCTTGGGTCTATCCTAATACGGAAAAGTAAATAATATACATCAATGGTGACATCATTCTCAATCCGGAAGTGCCCTAATAAAAGAATATTACATACAATGAATTTTACATGAATGAAAATGAAAGCCCTCATCTCACATAAAACCTCCGGCTATTCAAAACACGACGATCCAATATAACATATCACAGCAACACATAACATCGTATGTCATCAATGTAAGTAAATATACGTATCCCAGTTGTCGTTGACGTATAGAACCAAAACCGGCGATACACCACATATTACACTTACTGTCCTACAAAAGAAAGTGAAAAACCATAACAATTGGAATCCGCAACCACCTTAGATATCATAAACCCAAAGCATCACATACATTGGATTTCATGCCTAACAAAATGAATTCCTTAGACATCACATGCCTAACAATTATAAACCCCACATTTTAGTCTCGATATTTAAAACACTTTCCAATAACCTGTCGGGTAATTCAACAAGATTCCCGATAACCTAATCGAATGCTCGTCGGAAACATTAGCAGACAGCCACACCCCCCGATGCCGTCGACGAAGTGAAGTAAGGCGGAACACCGCTACCGCGAGCTCCCGAACGGATGCTTTTGGCGACGAGGTTCTCCTACAGTCACTTGGTCGGGGCTATGGGGCGTGGTTATCTAATAAGGTTAACCGGCGAGTATCCGCGTACTGTACGTAATTGCGACAGATTTTTGATCCACATCAAAATTCCATGTCAACCGATCAAATGAGACTAAACTGCTAGATTTATAAAATTCAAACTAGTTACCACATAACTTATTTTGTGGATTCCAACTATTGTATCACAATCACAGATAGCTAGAAGAAGTTAAACTTTTCGATCGAATAATCAAGCACCCAAAATTTCCCAACAAGCTAAACACTTGAGCGGAGTTCAAAAATGACCCAGAAACTGCCACAGCTCCTATGAACCAGCCGTAGAAGGGTCAACCAATACCTCATATGTGGCACCGCTGAACTACCACAAACCCTAGGCTTTGATGGCGGTTTTGACGGTCACGTAATCGAGTAAGGGTTTCGTTCTTCTAGAGGGTCCACAAAATCGCTTGCAAGATTTTCTGAAAATTTTAAACTCGGAAAAAATCCAACTCTTGAAAAATTTCCAGCGGGGAAAAAATTGGGTTATTGATATCCGTTCGAACTTTTTAACATCGTCTAAATTACCCGAATACATGTTAGGATTACGATTACGAAACACGTCGAGTTTTCTTTGCAGAAAATTAACATCACATGAAAATTTAGCAAAAACAAACAACACCTGAAACCCTAAAACTCAGAGACTGGAAAACCCTGAAAATTTGAAGCCCAAAATCCAAATTTGACCCGAGGTGGCCGGTTTTGGAGCCTATATGGCCGGCCATGTCATGCCCAAATTGTCTCAAATTTTCACAGTATTCATGTATATCACATACAACATTCTGCAGTTGTTTAAAAAAAAAATTGAAGACCTTTTAAATTCGACAGAAACCAAGTTTTCATATCGGGTGTTTCGGTGTAGTTTCGGTTTCGTAATCCTAGTAAACATCGTCTAATTTTCTAGCATGGTTCTGATACCACTGTTGGGTTTCCTAGCACGGCAACAAGTTTTTGGGAGGCATCATCTATGCCATATTTAAAAAATTGTCGTTCTAGCTAATCCTAACCCTAGAATCGAAACTAGAAAATCCGACGAATCGATATGTAAACACTTTACAAAGAAGTGAGCAAGAAATACAATCTTTGTGGACCGGTCCTTCACTTCAATATCTCCATGTAGTAGTCCCTTCGCTGCGATCCATGAACTCCCGGACTCTTGAGAGGCTCCACAAGATGTATGGAACAAGCTTGCTCGAAATCTTCGAGGCCGAAAATGATCTACATCGAGGAGACACTAGCCTAAGCTACCTCTTCACTAATTGTAGAATTAGTGAAGAAAAAACCCTATACTAAATGGCTAGTAGTAGAGGATGATGAAGTAGGAATTTTACTCTCTTTAGAAATAATTTTCTCACAAGGTTTCATCACTTAAAAAAAAAATAGCAAGCTTTTTCTCATGTGAGGAAGAAGATGATGAATGAAACTCCTGAGGTTAGAAATGCAACCATGGTGAGTGTATGTCATGCACTAACCATTGTAGAGACTAAACCATAGCTATGAGTTAAGGGTTGCCTTAACAAATATCTTAAGCTAGACAAACAAGTGGACTAAGTCAATGTTTTACTAGCTTCTCCAATCTCATCCATTACTAATTATCCAAGTTCTTTGAATTACTTAAAACAATTAAAACCCTAACCTTAACCAAGCATGGTGTGAGTCTCATACATACATGTTGCATATGTAACCTAGCATGGCACATAAATATATATCTCATATATATTTTGTGCAAAAGGAAAACAATACATTTAACATATATATCAATGTATATAATGTAAGAAAAATGAATACTTAAGTGAGCTAATATTAGTTAATGTAATTTAATATATCAAATACATAATTCTACATTAAATTATTAAATCAACACTTGATTTAATAATCCGGTTATGTCACATATAACCGAATAATATCAAATGTAACAACTTATCGAATCAACACTTGATCCGATAACTTGGCTATATCACATATAACCTACCGATGTCACATGTCGCGAGAATAAAATACAATATCACATATTTGTAACACCTTAGGATTTCGATTAGTGTTAATTAAGAGATAATGCTGGTTTTCTGTAAAAGGTTTATCAATTTGGTTTCCTCACATTTTATAACATTTAATAAATAATTTATTATTATTTGTTATGGCTTGCACACACTTGTGCATGTTAATGTGAAGGTTTGTTTGTGTTAATCTAGTTTAGCAACCATGACAATTTAACTTAATCATAATCATTTGTTTAAACCATAACCCTAATCCTAGATATTTGTGTGAGATATTTTTTTGGATGAGAGGAGGTGGCAAGGTGAATCATGGAGGGCATTAATGGGCATTAATGGAGGTGATGGGGAGAGAGTAAGATTAAGGACTTATTTCACCCTACACTCATCTCTCTCTCTTTTCACCTCACACACTCTTATTCTCACTCTATCTCTTTCTCTTTCTCATTATTCTTCATCCCTCATTACCTCAACTGAACCCTACACTACACCATCACTAAACCATCACAAACTTCATTAAACCTTCACCAAATCACTTCCTAAACCTTGTTTTGCCTCTTGGATGCCTTGGAGCTTGGAAAGCTAGAATTTTTGAGCTTATGTGGATAGGTAATGATCTCTATCTGTTAAGTAGATGCTTTTGATGCTGCGTAGCTTTTAGTTTCAGTTTAGAACACTTAAAGTTTAGTTTCGTGCACATATCGTATTTTTAGTGTTATTGTTGGATATAGTGCCCTCGAACTCAATTATTGGATCGCGGGTATGTGATTGCAATGATTGAGGGAGGACCTATAACGGTAGGATAATCTTACTCGAGATGATAGTGTGCTATCTGGTTTGTCTTTATCATCATGTACATATTGATAAAGCCCATATGATTCTTGCTTGACAACCAGCAGTATGATGGCGATCATATACGTGGGAGCTGGGGTCTATAAGCACATCCTTAATGTGTCCCTAGTCGTGGGAGTTTCGAGACTGGGCATCGATACTCCAGAGTAGACTAGTGTATACAGTTCGAGACCCCGACGAGGGGCGGTGGCCGGTCTCATAAGCCACTGGTGTCAGTTAGTTCACCTTAGATGTATACAGGTGCTCATTCGGTTATGAGTACACTGGACAGGACTCCCCGAGAACCTGCTAGTTGGTATTATACCTATTGTCAGATAGAAGTTCCCAGGTGACATGTGTACAGGTTAGTCTGTCGACCTGAGATCGTCATTTGTTTCGTGTGAGTTCCCACTATGCTTTGATTACTACCCTACCACGGCTCAAAAGAGTCTTGCAAACAGGTTTTAGTTGGGTACAGTCCCGAGCCACATGGAGGTAGTGAGCGGATCGTCTGGGATTCGTCTCTCCCGGTATTGGGGGTTGATGTCGCGCAGTGCCCGGGTGGCCATCACCAGAAAAGCTTGGCCAAGGTAGTCGAGAATTACCAATTTAGGATCGGTAGTTTCTCAAGTGGTTATGGGCTTTATACTGACATGAATTATCGCGTTAGTAGGGGTCTGACTTTATCCACCCCCTAGACTCGATATGCAACACTCTTAGACGAACAGACCGGACTGTACGGATATTGTCACTGTCAGGCTCAGTAGGGTTTCAGGATGAGTTCGCTCGCCAGCTTCCCTTTCGTTCAATACAAAGGCAACCGTTACGTACAGCTAGTAGTTCTGACGTGCTTGTGGTTATACCCAGTATCAGTGTATTGATGAGTCATTAGACTCCCCCACAGAAATTTTCCCAAGTTTGGGTGAAACGTTGTAGAGCCCGTATGGTTTTATGGCAGGGGTTCGAACATACACGTGCACTTGTGCATGTGTCATGATTCGGACGGATAATTCTAATGGGCTTTGGTTTAAGCCAGATCATAGTATTATATTGTGTTGGAATTTTTTTTTGTCTCGTTGCATTCGTATTCGGTCGGAATACAAATACAAATGCGGATATGTATATACAATTGTGGGGTAATTCTGTAATTTGTTACGGAATTACTTTTGAAGTTTCCAGTTTTTCTTCTCTCGGTTAAACATTAGCCAAAATGTTTAATTATTTGTTTTGAATGAGTGTCCAATTCTTTTGTCCTTTTCTTTAATTGTGCAAATCATTCTTGCACTAAAATTTATGTGTGCATTTGTTGTGCTGGTATTGTGAGGATGGGCAAAAACGTGGGCAGCATGGTGATGAGGGGTGAGGTGGCAAATATTGTGAGTGTGCTGGAATTTTTTGTTTGGGGGAAAAATTCTTGGTTAATTAATTAATCAACACACACACACAATTGATCATGAGCATTCACAGAGAACCTCTCCCATTCTTTTTCCCCATCCACTGTGAATTGGCCGAGCCCATTATTGGCAAAGCTCTGTTTTTCTCCAATACAAAATTCATGTGCTCACTTCATTCCATCTCCTTGGCAACTTCATTTATCTTCGTCCGATTCATCGGGTGCCTTGAGACAAACTATTCTATACTTTTCTTTGCTTTTTTTTGGACATGTCGGCTAGCAAACTTCATGTCAGAGTTGCTTCAGTTTGAAGCGGGAGCCCGTATAAAGATTCCTTGATGTGGTGTCATTCCGACGAGCCAGACGGGAGAGCGGACTTGATCGGGAAAGCGGCGAGGAGCTAGGAAAGGGATTGAAGACCGAAGCACACGGATCGATCGGTATAATCTCTGAACTCTCTTTTTAGATTGCTAGTTAACGGTTAATGGTACGATCCGGGTGATTGGTTGCAGTAGCGCCAAGTTATAAAAATTTTGTTCCGTATTTGGCTTCGGATTGACGGCCGGGACGCTGCCGTAACCCAACATGGTATTAGAGCCAACCCATTAATCGTAAGCTAGATTTTTAGACGATATTAAAATATCCAAAACCGAAACAACCCCCAACAATACCAATAATTTTATGTGAGGTCATTTTGTGGGCTGTTGTTCTTTTTGGAGTGTGATTTTTTTCTAAGCGACACAAAAACCACAACAACACCATATTCTTCGGCAAAGAACCAAGTTGTGATTGTTTTTTGGTGCTGGGGAAATTTCCTGGGCCTTGGAAATTTCGTGGGCTTTTTGAATGGATATTTTCTTATGTTGATTTTTGTGAGCGAATGGATTCGTGCAGGGAATTTTTTTTCTTGTGTTAAAAGGTTGATTACACCACCACACTCACAAAAATCCACAAAGAATAATTTCTTTTTAACTGGCCGAGCCAAAATTATTTTTTCCAGCAAGCTCAATTCTTTTCCAAGCCGAAAACCAATTGCTTCATATTTTCTTCATCCCAATAGCATTTCGTCTCTAGAATGTTGGTTCAGTGGTATTGTTTGTTTGGTCCAATTTGGATATGGTGTTATCAGTTTGTTTGGGCTATTCGGGGGTTATTTCGAATTTGATATTTTCTAACATTGTTTAATGTTTACAGTGCATTACATTATATCTGCGACCGTGAATGTCATTTGATCGGTAAATCTTTTCTAATCGCTATAGCCCTTTTAGACAGATTTGCGAACGTGACATTCACGTTGATATTCTTTGTTGTGCTGTGATGTTGCGGATTTGTCGTGGTGGATAGCCTGGATGCAATGGTAGTGCGGTTTGGGTTTATTTTTATATTTGATATTACGGGGCGAGCGTCCGACATGTGGAATGCCATCTCTGCCTCTTTGTATATTATTCTTTTGGGTCACAACCGGGTTGAGGTCGATGTACCCGTTGTATATATTTTCTTTTCTGTACTAGGATTACCCCGCGGTGGGGTGTACGGACAGCCAGGTTCTAGAGGGCAACGGGGCCGCATCTCATGGCGTTCAGATGGAGGGGGCTTCACTCTAGAATTGACGGGCTATTCTGTTGATGTATATGCCCTAGAGGCCATTACTGTATCATACTAGTATGTATATTACTTGATGGATGCTTGGGATATTCACAGTTGTATAGACAATCTTGCTCGATATAGTAGTATGCTACTTGGTTTGTCTCTGCTTTAATGTGTACATGTGTGTTTATTCATTAAATCACCTATACGCATTAGTAGAGCCCTTAGGATCTTTGCTTGATTACCGGCGTTGTGATGGAGATCACACTCGTGGGGGCTGGGTAATTTACAAGCACATCCTTATACACGTCCCTAGTCGTGGGAGTAGCGAGATAGGGCATCGATACTCCGGAGTAGACTAGCGTATGCGTTTCTCATCCCAGCACGGGAGACGGTCTGTCCCACAGCCGTCAGTACGCCGTACTTGAGATAGTATACGGGTGCTCGTTAGGTTACGAGTACACTGGACAGGACTCGTCGGGAACTGATGGTTGGTATTATACCTATCGTCAGTTATCAGTTCCCAGGTGACATGAGTACAACTTAGTCCGCTGACTTGACACTGTCACTTCGCCTCGAGTGTGTTCTCACTGTTCTTTGATTACTACCCTACCACGGCTCTACTGAGTCGTGCAAACAGGTAGTAGTTGGGTGCAGTCCCGAAGCACTTGGAGGCAGTGACGGTTAGACAGGATTCGTCTCTCCCGGTATTAGGGGTTGACATCGCGCTGTGTCTAGGAGAGCCATTACACGAGTAGTCCCTGGCCAGGGCAAGCGAGATATACTGGTAGGTTTCCAGTGTTATCTCAGGGTGTTCTGGGCTTCACTCCGACACGACTTGTACCGCTATTAGGGGACTGACGTTTACCGCCCCCTAGGCCCGCCATGCGATGTATCAGACGAACAGACCGGACTGTACGGAGATTGTCACATACAGGCTCAGTAGGAGTTCGGATGGGTTTACCTCATCGGCCTTCTTATCGACATCTACCTGGGGACCGTTACGTACAGCTAGTGCCGCTTGCGGTCTGTGGTTAAACCCACTGCCAGCGTAGTGTCGAGTCTTTAGAGTCCCACACAGAGAGTTTCCCTGCACTGAGCGAAACGTGTAGAAGCCGTATGGTTTTACGGCAGGGCTGCAATCACTTACGTACACTTGTGTGCGTGTGGTGTTCGGGCAGGCAATACTAGTGGGCTTTGGTTTAAGCCGGATCCTAGTATTGCACGGATGGATTTGTTTTGTCTTCTGTGCATCCGCATTCTACGGAATACGGATGCAGGTGTGTATGCATAGTTTTCCGGAGCGATAAAGAAGGAGGTGCCTCATTAGGGTTTTGGCAGTTGGTTCGGCCAAAACCGTTATATGGCAGGCTCATTAGGGGTTTGACAGTTGATTCGGTCAAAACCATTTTGAGGAGGACTCATTAGGGTTTTGACAGTTCGTTTTGGTCAAAACCATTATAAGCTGGGGATATTATTTACTAATCCTTTCATTGATAATTATGTTATGGCTAATTACATTGACCATTTGACCATCTTGACTTTGTTGACCGTTTGACCAAAATTGACTAGGATCTTCTTGAAAGATCTAAAGTATTCTTTGGTTTTCTTTTTCTTTTTGTTATGATAATGGTCATTTCAAAGTAGCCATCAACTTTATCTTGATGGGATTAGTAATGATGTTGTTTTGCATTATTTGCAACCATGGTTGTTTTTCTTTTGTATCATAATTTTATTCTCATTCTCTCTCTTGAAATGAGAAGCTCCATGGTTGCTAGCAAGCTCCTTCTTCTTCCTCCTCTTGATTTCTCCTTTGATCTCATGTGTTGAGAGAAAAAAGATTCCACTTGACAAACACATCCATACATTTCCTCTACATATCCTAGGGCTTCTAGATTAGCAATCTCCTTGCCCTAGTTACCTCGGCTTGAGGTGGAGCTCGGTGTACATCTCTTGGGTGGATCGTCTTTGACTCAAGGAGGCCGCGGAGGTGACCAAAGTCCGGATCAACCATTGAGCAAGCAAAGAGAAGAACAACAAGAAGAGAAGAACAACAAGAAGTGAAGAACAACAAGAAGAGAAGGAGTTCAAGTTGAGTTATAACCCCTAACCGAGTAGATAACATCTCAAGTTAGGATGCTAGTGTATTGTTTAGCAAAGATCCGGCTTTTACGGTCCATGTTACAAAGTTTAGAAAATTTTTTGTTTTACCGTTTCCGCAACCCCGAAAGTACCGGGAGAAGTAACGTGGACCTAACAGTGGTATCAGAGCCAAACTAAACACACCCTAGCATGTTTGCAAAGTGTTTAGAACATCGACCGAACGAAAAACCGAAAAAAACACCCCGGAAACCCTGGTTCGCTGCCGATTTTTTTTCTGCTCTAAAGATAATAAATCATGTCTCAAAAATCGGCTCAGGCTTTTGTTAGAACAGGCAAGAAAAATGATCGCACGAGTCGACCAACTCACCGCGGTTCCGCGGCAGAAGCTTGCTTCTGCCGCGGAACCGCGGCCGAGTTGACTCGGCCGTGGATCATTTTTGTTGCAATTTGTTTCTGGTGGGTTTTTAGGATTTTTGGTATATGACTTTTCTGCCCAGATTTTCCAAAAAGAAAAATTAGTTTTTGGGGCTTAAGAATCCGTATTTTTATTGGATCGATGTTCTGTAGACTTTGGCCATTGGTTATATCTGTAATGTTATATGTGTATTGAACGTCTACTAATCGCTATACGTCGATTAGTGGGGGTTATACATATCTGTGATCTGTGTTGTTGATGGTTTGTGTATATGAACTCGTTGGATTGTCGCGGATGAATAGCCGGGATGGATGTGAGATGAGAGTTTCTTTTTCTTTCATTCATGTAATAAATTTGTAAATTGATGTAATATTATTTGTATGGCCGCACAACCGGGTCGGGGTTGTAGCCGTCATTGTATAATTCTTTTTACTGTTTTTGCTCCTAGGATAGACCTATGGAGGGGGTGCACAAACTACCGGGTATCTCGAAGTGCCGAGTGGCCTACTCATGGCGTTGAGGGAGGTTACTTCGCTTCGGGTACTTGGAGGGTGGTTTGCCGCACCCGTAGGGGTCTTGGGTGGGGTTTTGGCTATTCATCGCGACCGTGTAATCCGCTTTTCATTGCAGGCTCGAACGAATCGCGGGTTCCTAGTATATCCAAAGTGTTCATCTGTGATCTGGATTGGCTATCATTGCTGTATATCTATATATAATAACTATTTAGTCGTTGCTTATGTTTTACAGCCGCGCTAGCCCACCCCCCGCTCTGTCGTTAGTTAAGTAACCTAACGGGTGATGACGGGGCCCAGTGGCGAATGCGAATGGCATAAGCGTACGTCATATTTTGGTTGTTTTCTGCAATGGTAGGATTTAAATGATGGGACGCATTAAAAGAACTAATGCAAGAAAATAAACCTAAAAGACGTTGTTGGAACAATTTTTCAAAAAAAAGCTGTTATTGCAAGGACGTTCGTTTTTGTTTTGCATCGCGGTATTCGGTTGTAAATGCCCAGCACCTCAGTCGACGAGGCAAGGGCCGAGATCCCTTCATCGGGAGTGACCCCTTGGACAAAAGTTTGCGTCAGGGTAATAACTTCACTATAGTCGATTATTCTTGCTTTGCATCGAGGTATTCAGTTTGGAATATCCTGCACCTCATTCGACGAGGAAAGAGCCGAGATCCCTTCACAGGGAGTGACCTCTTTAGCAAAAGTTTTCGCCACTATTTTCAAAAAGCGCAATCATGTTCCTTCAACGATATCACGTTCATTACGTTAACGGGTTTTTCGCCAAAAACCCAGCCGTAGCCCTCCGTCGTTTCGGATCAATATTTTTCAGTATTCGTGCTGCGTTTGTTGACCTAGTCAAGGCGTAGTGAACGGTAGCTAAATAATATTTTTCTGTGGATTGCAAATGTGATTGGTTAGGACAGTCGTGCGGCCTTGTTGACCTAGTCAAGGGCACGTACGGGTGGGTCTAATGCAATCAGGATTATGACGGGTAGAACTTGTCTAACAGTTTGTGGCTTGTTGACCTAGTCAAGGTCATGAACCGTTAGGGGCAAAAACCACATCGGGAGTTTCAAAAGAAGTGAAACTTGCAGATTTAGCATACCTTCTGGAGTGTGGTGACTAGAGTGGATTCCATCTAGGTTATCACACAATGACAGTTGGATCCCGATCCCACTGATGAGTTGGATTACTCTCGGGAGATTATTTCACTTAAACGATCAATGCTATAAACTAAGTAGGTGTCTAGAAAGGTGTTAGCGGGGCTACGCCCCCAGGGAAAAGAGGTTCTTGAATTAAGGAACTTCGCGAAAGCGTTGGAAAACCTCCCTCGAAGTACCGACACTAGCCTGGCTGAAAGGTTAAGCAAGAATTGTGACGTGAATTAAGACCCGGCTAGTTCTTCTTTTAAAAAGGTTTTAAGAAGAATTTGAGTAAACAGTGGGAGACATCCTGGTTAGATAAATTAATAAACCAATCTAATCTTGCAAGAGCATACGCTGAGTGTTTCTTTTCTCTCTCTCCAGGCAGCAACCTTTTCACGCCCTAATCAAGATAATAAAATGTATCGCTTGACCGATCCGAATTCTTATTCGGAACTGGGGAATGTTGGTTCAGCTCTAACTTGTGACAACAGTCATGAGTATGAGAATGGGAAAGGGGATTGTATGGATTTCCAGGATACCCAGTTGAAGAAGAAGCATGTTTTTGCATCTACTTCAGGTGTTCTTGTAATTGAGAACTGTTTTACGGTCAGCCCTACCTCCTGGGTACTTGATACCGGATCAGGATCTCATATCTGTAATTTATTGCAGGGACTGAGAAAAAGTAGGAAAGTTGCACCGGGTGATATGTCGCTCAGAGTAGCGAACGGAGCACAAGTTAATGCGGCAGCCGTCAGTGAATATCACCTAGTATTGCCAAATGGCAAGACTATGATTTTGAACGATTGCTACTATGTACCCTCCATGGTTTGCAACATCATATCAGTTTCTTTACTCGATAAAGGTGGATATAACTTTGTTCTTGAAAAGAATATCATGCGCATTTACCTTGATAAGGTACTGGTTGCAGAGGATACACTGTGTAATGGTATCTACGTTCTAAATCAGAATACAGTTCTCAACATACAAAACACACGCAAGAGGAAGAATTCAGATACGAATGAATCCTACTTGTGGCATTATAGACTTGGTCATATCGGAGAGAAAAGACTGAGTAAGTTGCATAAAGATGGACTCTTGGATACGTTCGAGTTTTCATCTTATGAAACTTGTCAGTCTTGTCTCAAAGGAAAGATGACCAAATCTCCGTTCACCGGACATGGAGAAAGAGCAGCAGAGCTCTTGGGACTCATACATAGTGACGTATGTGGTCCGATGTCTATACATGCAAGGGGTGGGTTCTCGTACTTCATCACATTCACTGACGATCTCTCTAGGTTCGGATATGTGTATCTGATGAAACACAAATCTGAAGCTTTTGAGAAATTCAAGGAATTCAGAAACGAAGTAGAGAACCAGACTGGCAAAAGTATCAAGATCCTCCGGTCTGATAGAGGAGGGGAGTACTTAAGCACGGAATTCCTAGATTACTTAAAAGAGAATGGTATTCTCTCTCAGCTTACTCCTCCTTATACACCACAGCACAACGGTGTTTCGGAGCGGAAGAATCGTAGCCTACTGGATATGGTTCGCTCCATGATGAGTACTGCCGAGTTACCTCTTTCATTTTGGGGACATGCGCTATTGACAGCTGCATACCTATTGAATGATGTTCTGTCTAAATCCGTGCTTAAGACTCCGTTCGAGATATGGAATGGAAAGATGCCATATCTTAAAAGATTTAAGATATGGGGTTGTCCGGCTTATGTTAAAACACATAAACCGGATAAACTAGAGGCACGGTCAGTTTTATGTAAGTTTGTGGGATATCCAAAGAATGGTTATGGATATCTATTCTACCACACCGAGGAACAGAAGGTGTTTGTTGCTCAGCATGCCGTTTTCTTAAAAATGGAATTTCTTGCAAAAGAAATTAGTGGGAGCACGGTAGAATTGGAAGAAATTCAGCGACCACAAACTGAAACTGAAAATTTGACAGAATCTCAGGATTCAATAACCCCAGAAGAATCTCAGCCACTCCGCAGATCTGGTAGGATTTCTCATCCGCCCGAGAGATACTACGGTTTTCTCATAGACGGGGATCGAGAGGATTGCATCTTGGAAGAAGATGACCCTACCAGTTTCAGGTAGGCCATTATCAGTAGGGACTCTGATAAGTGGAAGTGGAAGGAAGCAATGCAATCCGAAATGGAGTCCATGTACGCCAATAAAGTGTGGACCTTGGATATTGCTCCACCTGGGGTAAAACCCGTTGGATGCAAATGGATCTACAAAAGGAAACTTGGTGTAGATGGGCAGGTGGAAACCTATAAAGCTAGACTCGTTGCAAAAGGTTTTCGTCAAAGACCTGGTTTGGACTATGACGAAACTTTTTCTCCGGTGGCTATGCTCAAATCCATTCGGATCCTACTTGCCATTGCTGCCTTCCATGACTATGAAATCTGGCAGATGGATGTTAGGACGGCTTTCCTAAACGGTTGTTTGGAAGAGTGCGTTTACATGGATCAACCAGAAGGTTTCGTAGACAGTGGGAGCAGCGGAAAGGTGTGTAAGTTGCTTAAATCCATTTATGGATTAAAGCAGGCATCGCGGAGCTGGAACATCTGTTTTGATAAGGCAATCAAGGAATTTGATTTCATCAAGAACGAAGATGAACCCTGTGTTTATAAGAAGATTGTAGGACGAACTGTCGTATTCCTAGTCTTGTACGTGGACGGCATTCTTTTGATAGGAAATGATATTCCTATGCTACAATCGGTCAAGCTATTTTTGTCACAAAGGTTCTCCATGAAGGACCTGGGTGATGCCTCGTACATTCTGGGGTTCAAGATCTATAGAGATAGATCCAAGAGACTATTGGGACTTTCGCAGTCCAGGTACATAGAGACCGTACTAAAGAGATTTAGTATGGAGGGTTCCAAGCGCGGTAGCATACCCGCATTGCACGGAATTACCCTCTCCAAGAAGATGTCTCCTAAGACTGACGAGGAGAGGGTTCGCATGAGCACTATACCCTACGCTACGGCGGTAGGATCTATAATGTATGCGATGCTATGTACAAGACCAGATATAGCTTACGCGTTGAGCGCGGTAAGCCGGTATCAGTCAGACCCAGGGGAGGACCACTGGACAGCAGTGAAGAACATTCTCAAGTACCTGAGAAGGACTAAGGAGATGTTCCTGGTTTACGGTAATGGAGACCTCAGGGTCGAGTCCTTTACCGATTCAAGCTTCCAGAGTGACAAAGATGACAGCAAGTCTGTCTCTGGTTTTGTGTTTTACCCTCAACGGAGGGGCGGTATGTTGGAGGAGTTCCAAACAGGATACCGTCGCAGACTCGACGATGGAGGCTGAATACATTGCTGCAAGCGATGCCGCAAAAGAGGCGGTCTGGATAAAGAAGTTCATTAGTGAACTTCAGGTGGTTCCGTCCATTGTTGACCCAATACCTTTGTATTGCGATAACAATGGGGCTATAGCTTTAGCGAAGGAACCAAGGTCCCATCAGAAATCCAGGCACATCTTAAGGCGGTATCACCTGATCAGGGAGATCATTGATCGACAGGAGATCGAGGTGCGGAGAATGGACACAAAGGACAACACTGCGGACCCATTCACGAAGGCTTTACCCCAGACTCAGTTCGAGCGGCTGATCGAGATGATAGGTCTTCGATACGCCAGTACATGGCCTTAGTGCAAGTGGGAGATTGTTGGTGTATATGCCTTAGAGGCCATTACTGTATCATACTAGTATGTATATTACTTGATGGATGCTTGGGATATTCACAGTTGTATAGACAATCTTGCTCGATATAGTAGTATGCCACTTGGTTTGTCTCTGCTTTAATGTGTACATGTATGTTTATTCATTAAATCACCTATACGCATTAGTAGAGCCCTTAGGATCTTTGCTTGATTACCGGCGTTGTGATGGCGATCACACTCGTGGGGGCTGGGTAATCTACAAGCACATCCTTATACACGTCCCTAGTCGTGGGAGTATCGAGATAGGGCATCGATACTCCGGAGTAGACTAGCGTATGCGTTTCTCATCCCAGCACGGGAGACGGTCTGTCCCACAGCCGTCAGTACGCCGTACTTGAGATAGTATATGGGTGCTCGTTTGGTTACGAGTACACTGGACAGGACTCGTCGGGAACTGATGGTTGGTATTATACCTATCGTCACTTATCAGTTCCCAGGTGACATGAGTACAACTTAGTCCGCTGACTTGACACTGTCACTTCGCCTCGAGTGTGTTCCCACTGTTCTTTGATTACTACCCTACCACGGCTCTACTGAGTCATGCAAAAAGGTAGTAGTTGGGTGCAGTCCCGAAGCACTTGGAGGCAGTGACGGTTAGACAGGGTTCGTCTCTCCCGGTATTGGGGGTTGACATCGCGCTGTGTCTAGGAGAGCCATTACACGAGTAGTCCCTGGCCAGGGCAAGCGAGATATACTGGTAGGTTTCCAGTGTTATCTCAGGGTGTTCTGGGCTTCACTCCGACACGACTTGTACCGCTATTAGGGGACTGACGTTTACCGCCCCCTAGGCCCGCCATGCGATGTATCAGACGAACAGACCGGACTGTACGGAGATTGTCACATACAGGCTCAGTAGGAGTTCGGATGGGTTTACCTCATCGGCCTTCTTATCGACATCTACCTGGGGACCGTTACGTACAGCTAGTGCCGCTTGCGGTCTGTGGTTAAACCCACTGCCAGCGTAGTGTCGAGTCTTTAGAGTCCCACACAGAGAGTTTCCCTGCACTGAGCGAAACGTGTAGAAGCCGTATGGTTTTACGGCAGGGCTGCAATCACTTACGTACACTTGTGTGCGTGTGGTGTTCGGGCAGGCAATACTAGTGGGCTTTGGTTTAAGCCGGATCCTAGTATTGCACGGATGGATTTGTTTTGTCTTCTGTGCATCCGCATTCTACGGAATACGGATGCAGGTGTGTATGCACAGTTTTCCGGAGCGATAAAGAAGGAGGTGCCTCATTAGGGTTTTGGCAGTTGGTTCGGCCAAAACCGTTATATGGCAGGCTCATTAGGGGTTTGACAGTTGATTCGGTCAAAACCATTTTGAGGAGGACTCATTAGGGTTTTGACAGTTCGTTTTGGTCAAAACCATTATAAGCCGGGGACATTATTTACTAATCCTTTCATTGATAATTATGTTATGGCTAATTACATTGACCATTTGACCATCTTGACTTTGTTGACCGTTTGACCAAAATTGACTAGGATCTTCTTGAAAGATCTAAAGTATTCTTTGGTTTTCTTTTTCTTTTTGTTATGATAATGGTCATTTCAAAGTAGCCATCAACTTTATCTTGATGGGATTAGTAATGATGTTGTTTTGCATTATTTGCAACCATGGTTGTTTTTCTTTTGTATCATAATTTTATTCTCACTCTCTCCCTTGAAATGAGAAGCTCCATGGTTGCTAGCAAGCTCCTTCTTCTTCCTCCTCTTGATTTCTCCTTTGATCTCATGTGTTGAGAGAAAAAGGATTCCACTTGACAAACATATCCATACATCTCCTCTACACATCCTAGGGCTTCTAGATTAGCAATCTCCTTGCCCTAGTTACCTCGGCTTGAGGTGGAGCTCGGTGTACATCTCTCGGGTGGATCGTCTTCGACTCAAGGAGGCCGCGGAGGTGACCAAAGTCCGGATCAACCATTGAGCAAGGAAAGAGAAGAACAACAAGAAGAGACGAACAACAAGAAGAGAAGGAGTTCAAGTTGAGGTATAACCCCTAACCGAGTAGATAACATCTCAAGTTAGGATGCTAGTGTATTGTTTAGCAAAGATCCGGCTTTTACGGTCCATGTTACTAAGTTTAGAAAAAAATTTGTTTTACCGTTTCCGCAACCCCGAAAGTACCGGGAGAGGTAACGTAGACCTAACATATTCGCCGCACTTGTAGGGGGTATAGGTTGACCTAAGGTGGGGTGCTCTTACCAGATTCCATGAAGTGCTTGGGTGGTCCATTCACTTTGCTGAAGAGGGATGCCTCGGTTCTGGTTTTGGGGGTAACTTGCCGCGCTTGTAGTGGTCTAGGATTTTATTGCACAGGCTATCCACAGGACCAGGGGAATGTCGGGTTTCATTTGCGGCTTAATGAAACCCGGTGCTCCCAGATTATCTATATTGTTCTGTGATGCTTATTACTTCTCTGTGATGTTGCATTTATCATTCCTGGAGCGATTATTATATATTGATATATATACTAGTAGATGTTGTATATGTTTTGCACCCGTGCTAGCCAAGTCCCCGCTCTGTCGTTAGTTAAGTAACCTAACGAGTGATAACGGGACCCGGTGGCGAATGCGGATGGCATATACGTACATTTTATTTTCGTTCTTTTCTGGTGTGATTAATTGATGGGACTGCGTTGATTCTTATCAATGCAAGGATAAAACAAACCTATTTATGATGTTGTTGGAACCAAGTTTTTTAAAACTGACATTACAGACGTTCTTTTTTGCTTTGCACAGTGGTATTCGGTTATGAATATCCAGCACCTCATTCGACGAGGCAAGGGCCAAGATCCCTTCATCGGGAGCGACCCCTTGGGCAGAATTTTGTGTCAACGTAATAACTTCAATATAGTCATTTCCTTTTGCTTTGCATCATGGTATTCAGTTGGAATATCCCATGCCTCATTCGACGAGGAAAGAGCCGAGATCCCTTCACCGGGACTGACCTCTTTAGCAAAAGTTTTCGCCACTATATATTTGTAAAACCACTTGGATTCCTTCAACAATATCAAGTTCATTACGTTAACGGTTTTTCGCCAAAAACCAGCCGTAGCCCTCCGTCATTTCAGATGGGTATTGCTTAGTATTCGTGCTACGTATGTTGACCTAGTCAAGGCGTAGTGTTCGGTAGCTCTGCAGTACTTTTCTGTTGCATGGATATGCGATTGGTTAGGACAGTCGTACGGTCATGTTGACCTAGTCAAGGACTCGTACTGGTGGGTCTAATTAATCCAGGATAATGACGGGTTGAACTTGACTTGCGACTTATGATATGTTGACCTAGTCAAGGTCATAAGCCGCTTGGGGTAAAAATCACATCGGGAGTTTCAAACATACAGGAAACTTGCCAGGCATGCGCATACCTTCTGGAGTGTGATAACTTGAGTGGCTTCCATCAAGTTATCATGCGATGATAGTTGGATCCCGATTTCCACTGATGAGTTAGTTTACTCCTCGGGTGATTCTGACTAGTTCTTCTTTCAGGTTTGGAGGAGAATTTGAGAATACAGTGGGAGACATTCAGGTTTGAGTGCATGTAGAGTGTTTTCTCTCTCTCTCTCTCTTTAACTGGGACCATGGCCCGACCCTATACTATAACTCAGTAACCAAATTAACCGAACTTTCTTAAAACACTGGATTTTAGATTGTCTGAGTTGCATACATCGTTGCTACTCCTTCTTTTACCCTTTGCATTTCTCCAGAACGCCCCGTATTTTTACGAACATCCAATTTCATTGGATAAATCCATCGTATGGTTATATACGAACTCAAAGGAACCTTTTCGAGGTTGGATTCTGGTTCTGGAGAGATTGAATAGGATTATTCGGTTGTCTTTTCTCTTTACCTTCTTTCAGGTGTGAGGGCTCCTAGGATTAGGAGAGGGTACACCTATTATGCATATTGGATAGTCTTCTTCCAAACCATAGGCAGGTGCCGAAAGGTAGGGAATGAAGAAAACCAATTAGCATAAGTGTGGTGTACAGAAGGTAATAAGTAAAGACAGATAAAGGGATTGGAAAGAGGGCAAAATAAATTGCGACTGCTATCATTCACGACCGAACCAGGTATTTTCATCGACACTCGTACTTCGCCTTTGTATTTCTCCAGAACACCTCGTATCACTACAAAAATCCACTTCCATTGGATAAATTCATCGTATGGTTATATACGAACTCGAAGGAACCTTTTCGAGGATGGATTCTGGTTCAGGAGAAATAGAAATAAGGTTTAATCAGTTGTCTTTTATCTTTACCTTCTCTCAGGTTGCGAGTGCTCCTAGGATTTGGAAAGTACACCTATTACGCTTATTGGATAGTCTTCTTCCAAACCATAGGTCGGTGCCGAACGGTAGGGTAGGAAGAAAACCATTAAGCCTAACGATGGTGTACAGAAGGTAATGACTAAAGAGAAATAAAGGGATTTGGAGAGATGGTAACGAAATATACGGTTACAGTCATGAATCTAGATAATGGAAGAGGCATTACTAGGAATACCCGGATACCCCTTCGAAACATTTTCATGTTTCTGTTAGTGTATATGCCCTAGAGGCCATTACTGTATCATACTAGTTTGTATATTACTTAATGGAAGCTTGGGATATTCACCTTTTATATACAATCTTGCTCAAAATAGTAGTATGCTACTTGGTTTGTTTCTACTTCAATGTGTACATGTGTTTATTTTAGTATATCACCTATACACATTAGTGGAGCCCTTAAGATCTTTGCTTGATTACCAGCGTTGTGATGGCAGTCACACTAGTGGGGGCTGGATAATCTATAAGCATATCCTTTTGCAGGTCCCTAGTCGCAGGACTATCGAGACAGGGCATCGATACTCCGGAGTAGACTAGCGCATGCGCTTCTCATCCCAGTGTGGGAGATGGTCTGTCCCACAGCCATCAGTACGTCGTACTGGAGATAGTATGCGGGTGCTCGTTGGGTGACGAGTACACTGGACAGGACTCGTCGGGAACTGACCGGTTGGTATTATACCTATCGTCAGTTATCAGTTCCCAGGTGACATGAGTACAGCTTATTCCGCTGACTTGACACTGTCAATTCGCCTCGAGTGTGTTCCCACTGTACTTTGATTACTACCCTACCACGGCTCAAAGGAGTCGTGCAAACAGGTAGTAGTTGGGTGCAGTCCCGAAGCACTTGGAGGCAGTGACGGTTAGACACGATTCGTCTCTCCCGGTATTGGGGGTTGACATCGCGCTGTGTCTAGGAGAGCCATTACATGAGTAGTCTCTGGCTAGGGCAAGCGGGATATACTGGTAGGCTTCCAGTGTTATCTCAGGGTGTATTGGGCTTCACTCCGACACGACTTGTACCGCTATTAGGGGACTGACGTTTACCGCCCCCCTAGGCCTGCCATGCGATGTATCAGACGAACAGACCGGACTGTACGGAGATTGTCACATTCAGGCTCAGTAGGAGTTCAGATGGGTTTCACCTCGTCAGTCTTCTTGTCGGCATCTACCTGGGGACCGTTACGCACAGCTAGTGCCGCTTGCGGTCTGTGGTTAAACCCACTGCCAGCGTAGTGTCGAGTCTTTAGAGTCCCACACAGAAAGCTATTCGCCTTTAGGCAAAAGAGTAGAGGTCGCATGGTTTTGCGACAGGTCGCATGGTTTTGGGACAGGATCCGGTCACATCCGTGCACTTGTGCACGTACAGTGTCCGGACAGTTAACACTAGCGGGCTTTGGTTTAAGCCAGATCTTAGTGTACGTTTTGGGATTGGTTTTATCCAGTATGTATTCGTGTTCCTCGGAACGCGAATGCGGGTGTGTATGCACAGTTGACGGAGAGACAGAGGCAGAGGATTCTCATTAGGGTTGTTGACCGTTGACTGTTGACTATTGACTTTTTGCTCAACCCTAATGAGAATATGATATGTAATTAAAAATAATATTAATTAAGTATTGTGGTGACATGGTTGTTGAGGGGTTGAATTTGTTGACTTGTTGACTTTGTTGACCGGTTGACTAGGTTGGACTAGTTGACCATCATGATGACAATGGCTATCATTTCATGGCAAAGACTTTTTACTTGCTTGTTCTCTTGTGCAATATGAGTGCATGAAATGATATAGCCATTTTGACTTAAACCATTTACACAATACTTGATTACTATTTTTGTGATGATGGTTTTGGATTATGAGAGCCAAGTGAGAAAAGTCTTGCTCATTCTATCATTTTCATTCTCTCTCTTGTGTTCTTGAGCTCTTATCTTCTTCCTCTTGCTCTCCCTCTCTTTAGTCTATGGTTCACTTGTCTTATGTGTTGAGAACCAAGAACCATAGAGAAAATCCCAACACACTCTTCTCTACTTACTCTAGTTCATAAGGTGTGGCAAACCAAGTGAACTAGTTTCTTCAAAGACCGAAGAAGAAGCCAAAGGTAGAAGCTTTCAGGTGGATCGATCTTCGGCGCAAGGAGACGACGGGGTGAAGCCGATCCGGACAACCATCGAGGCTTGAAGACGAAGGAGTTCAAGAAAGAAAAGTATAACCCCCTAACCGAGTAGTTAACAACTCCTAGTTAGGTTGTTAGTTAGATGTTTAACAATGATCCGGTTTTGAGTCCATGTTACCACCTCTAGAAAATTGTTTTTCACCAAATTCCGCATGCCCGAAAGTACCGGGAGAGGTAGCATGGACTTACAGTGGTATCAGAGACTAGTTAAACACCACCTAACATGTTAGCATAGTAAGTAGAAATTCGTTCGGAGAAAAAGTCGCGAAATACGCCCGGATTTCAAACTTTCTGTCAATTTTCAAAGTGCTGCAAAAATTATCTGAGATATACCAAAAATCGACTCAGGGTTTTTAGAAGAAACTGCAAAAATTCGACCCACTGAATCGATCAACGCGCCACGTTTCCGCGGTGGGAGCTTGCTCCCGCCGCGGAACCGCGGCCGAGTTGACTCGGTCGTGGGGTTTTATTTTTGCAGTTTGTTCATAGGGGTATTTTGGGATTTTTGGAATATGTCTTTTCAGCCCAGATTTTCCAGAACGAAAATTTTATTTTTGGGGCTTTAAAAACCGTATTTTGATCGAATTTCTTATGACTTAAGCTGACGGGTTTTTATCTGTGATGTGATATTTGTATTGAACGTCTGCTAATCGCTATATGTCGATTAGTGGGGGTTATACAAATCTGTGATCTGTAATGTTATTGGAATGTGTATATGAATTCATTGGATTGTCACGGGTGAATAGCCGGGGGGGTTGTGAGACGAGAGTTTTCTTTTCTTTCAATTCATGTAAATTTGTAAATTGATGTAATAATTATTTGTATGGCCGCACAACCGGGTCGGGGTTGTAGCCGTCATTGTATAATTTCTTTTTACTGTTTTTTCTCCTAGGATAGACCCATGGAGGGGGTGCACAAACTACCGGGTATGCCGAAGTGCCGACTGGCCTACTCACGGAGTTGAGGGAGGTTGCTTCGCTTCGGGTACTTGGCGGGTATTTTACCGCACCCGTAGGGGTCTTGGGTGGGGTATTGGCTATTCACCGCGACCGTGCAATCTGCTTTTCGTTACAGGCTCGTACGAATTGCGGATTCCTAGTATATCCAATGTGTTCATCTGTGATCTGAAATGGCTATCATTGCAGTACATCTATATATGATATTATTTAGGCGTTGCTTATGTTTTACAGCCGCCCTAGCCCAGCCCCCGCTCTGTCGTTAGTTAAGTAACCTAACGGGTAATGACGGGGCCCCGTGGCGAATGCGAATGGCATAAGCGTACGTCATAATTTAGTTGTTTTCTGCAATGGTAGGATTAAATGATGGGACGCATTAAAAGAACTAATGCAAGAATATCACGCATTAAAAGAACTAATGCAAGAAAAATAAACCAAGTAAAAGTCGTTGGAACACTTTCGAAAAACCACTCGGTTTTTTTCAAAACTAACTTTTAAATGCGGAGCTTGAGCTACTCCTTTTAAAAGCTATCTCGTTCCATCGATTATATCAAGTTCACTACGTTCACGGTTTAGCCAAAACTATTCGTAGCCCTCCGTCGTTTCACATGGATGGTCAATAGTATTCAAGCTATGTTTGTTGGCCAAAGTCAAGGCATAGTGATTGGTAGCTATTGGGTACTCATGTGCAGCATAGATAGATGCGTTAGTTTGGAACAGTCGTACTGCCTTGTTGGCCAAAGTCAAGGGTAGGTGCGGGTGGATTCAAATTAACCCGGAGAACGACGGGTAGAACTTGACATGTGACTTATGATTTGTTGGCCAAAGTCAAGGTCATAAGAGCATGGGGAAAAAATCCACATCGGGAGTTTCAAAAGAATTGAAACTTGCTAGTGTTGCATACCATTTGGAGTGTGATGATTCTGGTAGGATTCCTTCAGTTTCGTCACGCAATGATATTTGGATCCCGATCCTACTGTGAGTATATGTGCTCCTCGGGAAATTTCTCACTTAATGATCAATGCTATAAACCAAGTAGGTGTCTATAAAGGTGTTAGCGGGGCTACGCCCCCAGGGAAAAGAGGTTATTTAATTAAGGAACTTCGCGAAAGCGTTGGAAAACCTCCCTCGAAGTACCAACACTGGCCTGGCTGAACGGTTAAGCAAGTATTGTATGGTGAGATTGATCCTGACTAATTCTTCCTTTTTGGTTTGAGGAGGGATTCGAGAAACAGTGGGAGCCATCCTGTTTAGACAAACTAAAAACCATTCTAAATTTGCAAGAGCATCATGCTGAGTGTTTCTTCTCTCTCCTAATTGCAGCGACCAATCGACATGACTGGACTTAAGTTACTTCTAGATAAAAACATACTGACAGGGCCAAACTACAAATATTGGCTCAGGAATGTCAAGATGGCAATCACTTACGATAAGCTAGGGTATCTTCTTACCACCAAAGCTCTCCCTGTCCCAGGTCCCAAAACCAGCGTCGCGGATAAGGAAATCCGTAAGACCTGGGAAATTGGTTGCGCGAAGGTCAAGTGCCTCGTGCTTGCCTCTATGGACAACGAACATCAGAGGAGGCACGAGAATATGGACCTCAAATCCATATTTCTCCATACAAAAGAACTCTATGGAGAGCAGTCTCGTATCGCAAGATACGAAGTGTCGAAGAAGTTATTTTCGGCAAGGTTGGCCGTCGGATCATCGGTAGTGGAACACGTGCTTAAGATGATTGGCTACATAGAAGAGCTCGCGGACCTTGGGACCACGTTGGAGAATGAGCTCTATACGGACTTGATTCTCTAGTCCCTTCCTTCCACTTACGCCCAGTTTATCCTAAACTTCAGCTTACAAGAAAAAGAAGTTGAACTTTCAGAACTCCTCAACATGCTGAGGAGCACAGAGGGCACCCTACAGAAAGGTAGGGAAACAACCACTTTGTTTGTAGGAGGATCATCCTCTTCTAGGTCCAAGGCGAAAGCCAAGGGAAAGAAGAAGAAAGCCCCCGTCAAACCAAGGGGCGGTGTTAGTAAAGTGGATACGAAGGGAAAGGCAAAAGCAACAAAGAAAGTAGGAAAGTTTGTGGATAAGGAAGAATGCTTCTATTGTTATAAGAAAGGACACTGGAAGAATGATTGCAGGGCTTGGAAAGCCAGGACACAGGAATTGAAGCAGCTTGCAGCTTCAGCTTCAGGTGTGTATGTTATTGAAAATTGTCTTTCAATAAACTCTACTTCCTGGGTATTGGATACCGGATCAGGATCTCATATCTGTAATTCTTTGCAGGCGTTGAGAAACCGTAGGGTTTTGAAGGCAGGTGACATGACCCTCAAAGTTGCAAACGGAGCTAGCATGGATGCTAAGGCCGTGGAGGACTATCACCTGGGAATGTCAGATGGACATGTTTTGGTTTTGCGTAATTGCTTTTTTGTACCCAACGCAACTTGTAATATCATTTCTGTATCTTTGGTTTCTAAAGAAGGTTATGAATTTGCGTTCGTAAGCAATGTTGTAAACATTCACCTTAATCAAGTTCTGATTGGGTCAGGTACATTGAGCAATGGTATATACGTATTAAACCAACCACAGATTTTCAATGTCCAGAATACACACAAAAGAAAGTCTCAGGAAATCAATCAGACTTTCTTATGGCATTGTAGACTGGGTCACATCAATGAGAGAAGGTTGACGAAGTTACATACAGAAGGATATTTGAATCCGTTCGAATATCAATCGTATGCCACTTGTCAATCCTGTCTCAAAGGAAAGATGACAAAGACTCCGTTCACTGGACACGGAGTAAGGGCGAGCGAGCTCTTGGGACTCGTACACAGCGACGTGTGCGGTCCAATGTCTACACATGAGCGAAGCGGTTATTCTTACTTCATTACTTTCACGGATGACTTTTCAAGGTACGGTTATGTCTTCTTAATGAAACATAAGTCCGAAGCCTTTGGAAAATTCCAGGAATATAATAATGAAGTAGAAAAACAAACCGGCAAAAGTATCAAGATTCTAAGATCGGATCGAGGTGGAGAATACTTGAGTGCCGAGTTCCTGGACTATTTAAAAGAGAACGGAATTCTCTCTCAGCTTACTCCTCCATACACTCCACAACATAACGGTGTATCGGAGAGACGGAACCGAACCCTATTGGATATGGTACGGTCCATGATGAGTAACGCTGAGTTACCGCGATCATTCTGGGGGTATGCGCTAGAATAGCTGCATACCTTTTGAACCGAGTTCCAACTAAGACTGTGCCTACTACACCATATGAGATGTGGTGTGGGAAGAGACCCTATCTTAAGCACATTAAGACATGGGGATGTCCAGCTTTTGTTAAAAAGCAGCATGCAGACAAGCTCGAGGCACGCTCAGTACAGTGCAAGCTCGTGGGATATCCAAAGAACTCCAAGGGATATTTCTTCTACTGCGAAGAGGAACAAAAGGTTTTTGTTTCTCGTCATGCCTACTTCTTGGAAACTGAGTTTTTGGAAACCCAGATAAGTGGGAGCACAGTAGAACTGGAAGAAATTCCAGAACCACGAGCTATTACTGAAAGCTTAGTGGAACCAGAGGGTTCAAAAGAACAGGACATTCCTACGCCGCTCCGCAGGAGTAGTAGGCAGTCTCATCCGCCCGAGAGATACTACGGTTTTCTCATAGACGGGGATAGAGAGGATTGCATCATAGATTATGATGAGCCTACTAGCTTCTAGCAGGCCGTTCAGAGCGTTGACTCGGTAAAATGGCTGGATGCAATGCGGACCGAAATGGAGTCCATGTACACCAACAAGGTATGGACGTTGGACATTGCTCCAGACGGGGTAAAACCCGTAGGATGCAAGTGGATCTTCAAAAGGAAGATTGGTGTAGATGAACAGGTTGAGACCTATAAAGCTAGATTTGTTGCAAAGGGTTTTCGTCAAAGACCTGGTTTGGACTATGACGAAACCTTTTCTCCAGTGGCTATGCTGAAATCCATTCGGATCCTTCTTGCCATTGCTGCCTTCCACGATTATGAGATCTGGCAGATGGACGTAAAGACCGCTTTTCTAAATGGAAATTTAGAGGAGTGTGTCTATATGGACCAACCAGAAGGTTTCATTCAGAGTGGGAGCAGCGGAAAGGTGTGCAAGTTGCTTAAGTCCATCTATGGACTAAAGCAGGCATCGCGGAGTTGGAACATCTATTTTGATGAGACGGTCAAGGAATTTGGCTTTATCAAAAATCCAGATGAACCATGCATCTATAGTAGATTTGTAGCGAGAATTGTAGTATTCCTCGTTTTATACGTGGATGACATTCTCTTAATAGGAAATGACATTCCTATGCAACAATCTGTCAAGGGGTTCTTGTCACGCAGGTTCTCCATGAAAGACCGGGGTGATGCCTCATACATCCTGAGGATCCGGATCCATCGTGATAGATCCAAGAGTATATTAGGACTTTCACAGTCCAGGTACATCGACACCATACTGAAAAGATTCAGTATGGAAGATTCCAAGCGCGGTAACCTACCGGCTTGTCACGGGATCACCCTCTTTAAAGAAATGTCTCCCAAGACTGATTTGGAAAGGGATCGCATGTCAATTATACCCTACGCTTCTGCAGTAGGCTCTATAATGTATGCGATGTTGTGTACCAGACCGGATGTGGCTTATGCACTGAGTGTGGTAAGCCGGTATCAGTCAAACCCCGGGGAGAAACACTGGATAGCGGTAAAGAACATTCTCAAGTACCTGAGAAGGACTAAGGAGATGTTCTTGGTGTATGGCGGAAAAGACCTCCAGATCGAGGCCTTTGCTGACTCCAGCTTCCAGAATGACAAGGATGATTCAAAGTCCATGTCGGGTTTTTTCTTTACCCTCAATGGAGGGGCGGTTTGTTGGAAGAGTTCCAAACAGGAAACCGTTGCTGACTCGACTATGGAAGCGGAATACATCGCTGCATCTGATGCAGCAAAAGAAGCTGTCTGGATGAGGAAGTTCTTGAAAGAACTTCAGGTGGTTCCGTCCATTGTTGATCCAATACCTCTGTATTGCGACAACAACGGGGCTATAGCTTTAGCGAAGGAACCCAGGTCCCATCAGAGATCCAGACACATCTTAAGGCGGTATCACCTGATCAGGGAGATCGTGGATCGCCAGGAGATCGAGGTTTGGAGGGTTGCTTCAGAAGATAACACTGCAGATCCATTCACCAAGGCCTTGCCCCAGACTCAGTTCGAGCGGCTGATCGAGATGATAAGTCTTCGATACGCCAGTACATGGCCTTAGTGCAAGTGGAAGATTGTTAGTGTATATGCCCTAGAGGCCATTACTGTATCATACTAGTTTGTATATTATTTAATGGAAGCTTGGGATATTCACCTTGTATATACAATCTTGCTCAAAATAGTAGTACGCTACTTGGTTTGTTTCTACTTCAATGTGTACTTGTGCTTATTTTAGTATATCACCTATACACATTAGTGGAGCCCTTAGGATCTTTGCTTGATTACCAGCGTTGTGATGGCAGTCACACTAGTGGGGGCTGGATAATCTATAAGCACATCCTTATGCAGGTCCCTAGTCGCAGGACTATCGAGACAGGGCATCGATACTCCGGAGTAGACTAGCGCATGCGCTTCTCATCCCAGTGTGGGAGATGGTCTGTCCCACAGCCATCAGTATGTCGTACTGGACATAGTATGTGGGTGCTCGTTGGGTTACGAGTACACTGGACAGGACTCGTCGGGAACTGACCGGTTGGTATTATACCTATCGTCTGTTATCAGTTCCCAGGTGACATGAGTACAGCTTAGTCTGCTGACTTGACACTGTCGCTTCGCCTCGAGTGTGTTCCCACTGTACTTTGATTACTACCCTACCACGGCTCAAAGGAGTCGTGCAAACAGGTAGTAGTTGGGTGCAGTCCCGAAGCACTTGGAGGCAGTGACGGTTAGACAGGATTCGTCTCTCCCGGTATTGGGGGTTGACATCGCGCTGTGTCTAGGAGAGCCATTACACGAGTAGTCCCTGGCCAGGGCAAGCGGGATATACTGGTAGACTTCCAGTGTTATCTCAGAGTGTATTGGGCTTCACTCCGACACGACTTGTACCGCTATTAGGGGACTGACGTTTACCGCCCCCTAGGCCCGCCATGCGATGTATCAGACGAACAGACAGAACTGTACGGAGATTGTCACATTCAGGCTCAGTAGGAGTTCAGATGGGTATCATCTCGTCAGTCTTCTTGTCGGCATCTACCTGGGGACCGTTACGCACAGCTAGTGCCGCTTGCGGTCTGTGGTTAAACCCACTGCCAGCGTAGTGTCGAGTCTTTAGAGTCCCACAAAGAAAGCTATTCGCCTTTAGGCAAAAGAGTAGAGGTCGCATGGTTTTGCGACAGGTCGCATGGTTTTGCGACAGGATCTGGTCACATCCGTGCACATGTGCACGTACAGTGTCCGGACAGTTAACACTAGCGGGCTTTGGTTTAAGCCAGATCCTAGTGTACGTTTTGGGATTGGTTTTATCCAGTATGTATTCGTGTTCCTCGGAACGCGAATGCGGGTGTGTATGCACAGTTGACGGAGACAGAGGCAGAGGATTCTCATTAGGGTTGTTGACCGTTGACTGTTGACTATTGACTTTTTGCTCAACCCTAATGAGAATATGATATGTAATTAACAAAAATATTAATTAAGTATTGTGGTGATATGGTTGTTGAGGGGTTGACTTTGTTGACTTGTTGACTTTGTTGACCGGTTGACTAGGTTGGACTAGTTGACCATCATGATGACAATGGCTATCATTTCATGGCAAAGACTTTTTACTTGCTTGTTTTCTTGTGCAATATGAGTGCATGAAATGATATAGCCATTTTGACTTAAACCATTTACACAATACTTGATTACTATTTTTGTGATGATGGTTTTGGATTATGAGAGCCAAGTGAGGAAAGTCTTGCTCGTTCTATCATTTTCATTCTCTCTCTTGTGTTCTTGAGCTCTCATCTTCTTCCTTTTGCTCTCCCTCTCTTTAGTCTATGGTTCACTTGTCTCATGTGTTGAGAACCAAGAACCATAGAGAAAATACCAACACACTCTTCTCTACTCACTCTAGTTCATAAGGTGTGGCAAACCAAGTGAACTAGTTTCTTCAAAGACCGAAGAAGAAGCCAAAGGTAGAAGCTTTCAGGTGGATCGATCTTCGGCGCAAGGAGACGACGGGGTGAAGCCGATCCGGACAACCATCGAGGCTTGAAGACGAAGGAGTTCAAGAAAGAAAGGTATAACCACCTAACCGAGTAGTTAACAACTCCTAGTTAGGTTGTTAGTTAGATGTTTAACAAAGATCCGGTTTTGAGTCCATGTTACCACCTCTAGAAAATTGTTTTTCACCAAATTCCGCATGCCCGAAAGTACCGGGAGAGGTAGCATGGACTTACAGTTTCAGTTTCACTGTGCATTGTTAATAGCAAACTGATTTCCCAATTGGACCCTTGCTCCAGGGTATGCATTTACCGGGTTTGATTCTCACATCTGTGTGGTTTTACATATGATGAGTGGGAGTAAGTTATTGGGAATTAGGTGATCATTCTCATTATATCGGAATTCGTTGTAATTGGTGATATTAGAGGAAATCGCCTGGGTACAGTTTTCAACAACGCACAGGGTTTGCGTTATTCAACTCAGCGGACTTGTACAAAATATTGTATGTTGTCCAGTGTCCGTTAGGAAAAAGCGGTTGGTCCTCGTACTATATTCTGTTTACTTGTGACTTCTCATGTTTTGGACGAGTGTTTCGTAGAAATACAAGGTCCAAGTTTGAGAAGTTATAGGTACAAGAATAAAGTAGAGAACCAGGTGTCGCAAGTATCGGGATTCTTCAAGGTGATCGAAGATGTAGATACTTGTATGAGGTATTCAGTTGATAGTAATGGTTTTGAGAAACTTGTTTCTTTTTCAGGTTACTCATAATTGGACGCACTCTTCAGTTGGGTTATGCTGATCGACCTCTCTCCATTATGTTGACATGCACTGGAGACAGCTGCATGATTTGAATTTGGTTCCAATTAAATTAGTGCCTTTGTTTCTATATTAGATATATATAGAATCAATTTATATCTTAACGATATTAAGGTATAGGGAGTCGTCCGGCTGATGCTTAAAACCAGAATCCGGATAAACTCACGGCACGTTTCAGTAATGGCTGTTTGTGGGTTATCCCAAGCTTTGACGAGGGTTAATTTTCTACCATCAGGAAGATCAATATTTATATTGTTCTTGACTAGCCACAGTTTTAGTAAAATGGAAATTTTTCAGAAAAACAGTAGTGGGAGTATGGAAGAACTAGAATAGATTCCAGAATCACAAACGATTATGGAAATTTAATAGGACCTGAAGATTCAATCAGGATTGACATTCCATTAGCTACTCTACAGATATGGAGGGAACCTCTGGCACTCGAGAGATACTCTAGTAGCCTCAAGGACGGTGACAGGGAGGTTCTTGTTTACCCAGACTTGACACGACTGCTGTTCGAGACTATGAGACCCGGCAGGAGGAAGAGTATAGCGTCGTTCTAAACTAGGTTTAGAAGTGTACGTGTATATGACTCTGCCAGAGGGTTGTTGTGGTCAGTGGGAGCAGCGGAAGCATAGTGGACAAGTAGCTTGTGTCTATTTATATAGACTAATGCATATATAGCGGAGATAGATCATCTAATTTTGATGTGACAGTCGCGGGCTTTGACTTCATCAGAATAGGGGATGGATCTGTTAAGAAGGTAGTAGGGTGTGATGTCCTGGTAGTTGGTTGACATACATATAGTAGGAAGTAGAATTCCTATACTACGATTTGTTATACTGTGGTTGTCACACAGTAGTTTCTCCACATAGGATTTGGATATTATATAACGCATTCTGGTTACTAGATCTATGGTTTTAGATCTAGATTTGGGAAGTGTCCCAATATGGGTACTTAGACAGCATTCTAAAAGAATTTTAGAATGGATGGCTCCTGGCATGGTGGTGTACCTACAGGGGAATGAGTCACCCTCTCTGAAGGTGTCTTACAGACTAAACGGGAGAGGGGTGTGCATGATTGACATATCACTTGCTTAGGCAATTGAGTCAATCATGAGATGTCAAGTACCATACCAGATGTTGTTTTTGCACTAGATGCAATAACTTGATATATTAATCCAATCCTGGAGAAACGTTTGGAAGCAGTTTATGAACATAAGTGAATGTTCTAAGGATTTGAAAACGGCAGCCTCCTTCCGAAGACGGTTATCATTCCAGGCTTCCAAGGTGACTTTGATGACAGTATGACTGTCAGAGTTACAGTTTTCCCTCTGACGAAGGGCAATAGTTTGGACAGGTGGTCCAAGCGGATACTGTGGTAGGCATGGTGCAGGATGCTGATTAAATTCAGTTGACGATACAGTCTAAGAAATTTGGATTTGGAGTTCATTTATGAACTAGGTCCCATCAGATATCCAGACATATTCTAAGACATGTATTGCTCATTTTCGGGAGATGGCTTTCTCCGCGAATTTGAGATTAAAAGAGACTTGTAAAAAACATCATGGCGGATCCACTCACTGAGGCTATTTCTCGAACGCAATAGGTTTACAAACGAGTTTTGCAAAACTGATTAGTAGAGGAGTTGGGTGTTCGGTATCACACTGGCTGTGAGTATGCGACATCGCAATAATTAGCCTTAATTGCAAGTGGGAGATTGTTGGATATATTGCCCTCGAAGTCAATTATTGGATCGCGGGTACATGATTGCAATGATTGAGGGATGACCTATACCGGTAGGACAGTCTTACTCGAGATGATAGTGTGCTATCTGGTTTGTTTTTATCATCATGTACATATTGATAGAGCCCATAGGATTCTTTCTTGACAGCCAGCAGTATGACGGCGATCATATACGTGGGAGCTGGGGGCTATAAGCACATTCTTAATATGTCCCTAGTCATAGGAGTTTCGAGACTGGGCATCGATACTCCAGAGTAGACTAGTGTATACAGTTCGAGACCCCGACGAGGGGCGGTGGCTGGTCTCACAAGCCACTGATGTCTGTTAGTTCACCTAAGATGTATACAGGTGCTCATTCGGTTATGAGTACACCGGACAGGACTCGCCGGGAACCTGCTAGTTGGTATTATACCTATTGTCAGATAGCAGTTCCCAGGTGACATGTGTACAGGTTAGTTTGTCGACCTGAGATCGTCATTTGTCTAGTGTGAGTTCCCACTGTGCTTTGATTACTACCCTACCACGGCTCAAAGGAGTCGTGCAAACAGGTTTTAGTTGGGTACATTCCCGAGCCACATGGAGGCAGTGAGCGGATCGTCGGGGATTCGTCTCTCCCGGTATTGGGGGTTGATGTCGCGCAGTGCACGGGTGGCCATCACCAGAAAACCTTGGCCAAGGTAGTCGAGAGTTACCGATCTAGGATCAGTAGTTTCTCAAGTGGTGATGGGCTTCATACCGACATGAATTATCGCGTTAGTAGGGGTCTGACTTTATCCACCCCCTAGACTCGATATGCGATACTCTTAGATGAACAGACCGGACTGTACGGATATTGTCACTGTCAGGCTCAGTCGGGTTTCAGGATGAGTTCGCTCACCAGCTTCCCTTTTGTTCAATACATAGGCAACCGTTACGTACAACTAATACCTCTGACGTGCTTGTGGTTATACCCAGTGCCAGTGTATTGATGAGTCATTAGAATCCCCTACAAAAAGTTTCCCAAGTTCGGGCGAAACGTTGTAGAGGCCGTATGGTTTTATGGTAGGGGTTCGAACATACACGTGCACTTATGCACGTGTCATGATTCGGAAGGATAATACTAGTGGGCTTTGGTTTAAACCAGATCCTAGTATTATATTGTGTTGGAATATTTTTTTGTCTCGTTGCGTTCGTATTCGGTCGGAATACAAATGCGGGTATGTATATACATTTGTGGGGTAATCCTGTAATTTGTTACGAGATTACTTTTAAAGTTTCCAGTTTTTCTTCCCTCGGTTAAATATTAGCCTCAATGTTTAATTAATTGTTTTGAATGAGTATCCAATTCTTTTGTCCTTTTCTTTAATTGTGCAAATCATTCTTGCACTAAAATTTATGTGTGCATTTGTTGTGCTGGTATTGTGGGGATGGGCAAAAACGTGGGCAGCATGGTGATGAGGGGTGAGGTGGCAAATATTGTGAGTGTGCTGGAATTTTTTGTTTGGGGGAAAAATTCTTGGTTAATTAATTAATCAACACACACACACACTTTATCACGAGCATTCACAGAGAACCTCTCCCATTCTTTTTCCCCATCCACTGTGAATAGGCCGAGCCCATTATTGGTAAAGCTCCTTTGTTTTTCTCCAATACAAAATTCAAGTGCTCACTTCATTCCATCTCCTTGGCAACATCATTTACCTTCGCCCGATTCATCGGGTGCCTTGAGACAAAGTATTTTACACTCTTCTCTATTTCATCTTGGACATGTCGGCTAGCAAACTTCATGTCCGAGTTGCTTCAGTTTGAAGCGGGAGCCCGTATAAAGATTCCTTGATGTGGTGCCATTCCGATAAGCCAGACGGGAGAGCGGACTTGATCGGGATGAAGGGTTCCGGCAGCGCCCCGGCCGTCGAAACGCGGCCAAAATGTGGAACAAAAATTTCTAAAATGGCGCTACCGATACCCGAATCCCGGTTCGGCCTTAAACCTTAAACTAGCAAACTAACTAAGAGTCAGAATCGTTATACCGAGTTGATCCGAGTCCTTTGGTCTTCATTCCAAGCTCCTAGCAATTCTTTGACGATGTTTGGTTGCCGGTCTTCCTCCATCTCCGATGATCCACCTGAGGGAAACAGCGCAAGCTCCAGCCTCGTCGAACGAGACAACCGATGCTCCAAAGTCGCTAGCGATGGAGAGTGGGGGTGTATAAAAACGTCACTACAATTTTTCTATCATCCATGTGCTCCATGGAGCAACTCAAGAAGAAGATGAAAGAGGTGATGAAGCTTTTGCATGAGCCAAGAATTGGCTAAGTGTTTTTGTGAGCATGAGAGAGTGGAGAGTGAAACAAGTGTAAATCAACAAAATGAAATCCATCCCTCAATCAAGTGGCCGGCCCCCCATCTCATCCCCACAAAAAATATCATTTTCCAATTAATCAAATAAACAAATCCAACCATACTTTGCACCATGCTTTGACTCATGCCTTTGCCACATCATCCTTTCCACCTCATTTATAAAACAAATGATTTTCTAAAATGGAAAATCATATAAATGAGGTGGCATCTTCTTCTAGAAGCTATTCCATACAAAATACGGAATACTTCCCGGTACATGCACCGAAATACATATACGCGTATTCGTACCAAAACACGAATAGCCGAGAGAGAAAACGAATAGTGAAGAATAATACTAGAATACATATATACAAATACATATATAAATTATTAAATCAAAACATGATTTAATAAACTGGCTTAATCTTAAGCCGCTAGTATTGTCAACCGTCAAATTAAAGTCTGCCTAGCAAGTGCACATATTTAATCGGACACTGTATGTATCAGCATACCTCATGTACACCATATCGCCTGAACCGTGAAAACCCTCAGTGTCGGACTCTAAAGACTCGTCAATACGCTGGCAGTGGGTTTAACCACAAGCACGTCAGCGGCACTAGCTGTACGTAACGCTACCCAGGTATTGAGCGAAAGGGAGGCCGACAAGCAAACTCATCCTGAACCCCTACTGAGCCTGTCAGTGACAATATCCGTACAGTCCGGTCTGTTCGTCTAAGAGTATCTCATATCGAGTCTAGGGGGTGGATAAAGTTAGACCCCCAACAACGCGATATTTAGTGTCGGTATGAAACCCATCACCACCTGAGAAACTATCGATCCTAGATCGATAATTCTCGTCCACCGTGGCCACGGATTTATGGTGATGGCCATCCGTACACAACGCGACATCAACCCCCAATACCAGGAGAGACAAATCCCCGACGATCCGATCACTGCCTCAATGTGGCTCGGGACTGTACCCAACTAAAACCTGTTTGCACCACTCCTTTGAGCCGTGGCAGGGTAGTAATCAAAGCACAGTGGGAACTCACAAGAGACAAATGACGATCTCAGATCGACAGACTAACCTGTACACATGTCACCTGGGAACTGCTATCTGACAATAGGTATAATACCAACTAGCAGGTTCCCGGCGAGTCCGTCCAGTGTACTCATAACCCAATGAGCACCTGTATACTATCTTAGGTGAACAAACTAACACCAATAGCTCGTGAGACCTAGCCACCGCCCCTCGTCGGGGTCTCGATCAGTATACACTAGTTTACACTGGAGTATCGATGCCCGGTCTCAATACTCCTACGACTAGGGACATTTAAGGATATGCTTATAGACCCCAGCTCCCACATATATGATCGCCATCATAATGCTGGCAGTCAAGAATCCTATGGGCTCTATCAACATGATGATAAAGACAAACCAGATAGCATACTTTCATCTTGAGTAAGATTGTTTTATCGGTATAGGTCATGCCTCAATCATCATAATCACAAGTCCGCGACTATGATAATTACTTTGAGGGCACTATAGCCAACAATCTCCCACTTGCGCTTAAGACCAATTATTGCGATGTCGCATACTCACAGCCCGTGTGATACCGAACTCCCAACTTCTTTACAAATTAGTTTCGCAAAGCCTGTTTGCGAAAATGATTGTGTTCGAGAAATAGCCTCAGTGAGTGGATCCGCTCCAATGTTTCTTTCTGTATCTCTCTTAATCTCAACTTCGCGGAGAAAACTATCTCCCGAAATGAGCAATACTTGTCTTAGAATTTGTCTGGATATCTGATGGGACCCAGTTCATAAATGAACTCCAAATCTAGTAAACTACTTAGACTGTATCGTCCACTGAATTTAATCAGTATCCTGTAGGGTTGCTAGGCACGCGCACGAGGGTCTACGAGGCATCAACCATGACCGATTAAAATTTTAGCGGTGCCGAACAACCCAAATCCGGATCTTTAAACTAGTGTTTAGGAGAAAACAAGCATGTTAAACACTTTAACACTAAGTGAGAGCGATTATAACCTTTGTAGATCCGGTCCTTCACTTCAATAGCTCCGTGTAGATTTCCCTTTCACTACGATCATGAACTCCGGACTCTAGAGAAGCTCCACAAGAAGAACGAACGTGCTTGCTTCGATGACTTCGAGGCCGAAGATGATCTACGTCGGGAAGACACTAACTCAAGCTATTCCTTCACCAGGTCATGAACTTTGTGAAGAGAACACACTCTACTACATGGCAAGTGGTAGAGAATGATGAAGTAGGAGGTGGGCTCACTTTAAAATTGATTTTCTCACATTTTTCCTCATAGCACTATTAGAGCTTGAAAGCTTTTTCAAAGAGCTTGATGAAAAAGAAGAAGTGAATAATTCATCCAAATGAAAACTTATCCTTTGAATTATTGCACAATGGTTGAGTTAAGCCCTCATAGTTAACTCAAGTAGAGAACTAACCATAGTATGAGGTTAAGGGTTGGGTTAACTAATATCCTAAGGAATGACAAAAGAGTTGACTTTGTCAATGTTGCGTACAAGCTTCTATAAGCTTGATAACATTGATTAAAGTCTCCTCTCTTTTTTTATTCTTAAGGAAATAAGTAAAGCCTAATTTAACCTAAACTTGATATAAGTCTCATACACTCATCTTGGATGTATCATCAAGTATGATACAAACATGTACACTTGCATATATCATATATAAACAATGTGCACAATCTAGTGAGAAAATAAATCATAAGTGAGCTAATACTAGTTAATGTAATGTAATATATCAAATATATAATTATACATTAAATTATTAAATCAACTCTTGATTTAATAATCCGGCTATAACCGATTAATATCATGTGTAACAACTTATCGAATCAACACTTGATCCGATAACCCGGCTATATCGCATACAACCGATCAATGTCACGAATCGCGAGAATAGAATACGGTATCTCATATCGTATTAATCTCGGTCCCGCATATATCACATATGTACTCCTACTCCGTTTCGCTTGAGCCAGGAAACCCCTGTGTAGGACTCTAAAAACTCGTCAATACGCCAGCAGTAGGTGATGATCATATCAAACACCCACAAGCCACAAGCGGTCTGCTAAACGTAACGGCCACCCTGGTATTGAGCGATCAGAAGATCAACAAGCAAGCTTGTACGTTCTCCTGTGAATCCAATCAGTAACACTCCTGTACAGTCCGGTCTCGTCGTCTGATATGTCGCATATCTCGCCTAGGGGTGGTAAACGTCAGACCCCAGTAGCTTGATAAGTCGTGTCGATATAAGGTCTATAATAGTTCGAGAAACTACTGCTAACACTTACCAGTAAATCTCAGCAACCCTGGCCAGGGATTTCCAGTTATAGCCAATCGAACAAACCACAACATCAACTCCCTATACCGAGAGAGACAAATCCCCTCCTATCGCTCATTGCCTCCATGTGATTCGGGACTGTACCCAAAAGCCACCTTTTTACATGCCCTCTTGGACGTGGTATGATGGAAATCAAAGCACAATGGGAATCACACAAGACTCTATGACGATCTCGGGTCAACAGACTACTCTGTACCAGTGTCACTGGAGAACTGCCATCTGACGTGAAGTATAATACCATCTGGGAGTTCTCGGCAAGTCCGTCCAGTGTACCCAGTCTCTACTGAACACCCATACACCATCCTTGATGTCAAACACCGATAGATATGGGATCATCCATCGCCCATCATATGGGTCAAGATGCGTATACGCTAGTCTACTCTGGTGTATCGATGCCCTGTCTCGATACACTCTCGACTAGGAACTGTTATAGGATGTACTCGTCGACTACCGTGGCCCCACTAGTATGATCTCATCATAGTCCCAGTAGTCGAGTACATATCCTAAGGGCTTTATCAACATGTAACATAGAGACAATCAGAGTACATGTTAAGATAAAGTACAACCAGATAGCATACTATCATGTCGAGCAAGAAAGTCCTCCCTATATATGTCCAAGCATCCATTACAATATACATCATATGTACAGTAATGGCCTCTAGGGCATACATATAACTAACAATCTCCCACTTGCACTAGGGCCATCTGTTGTGGTATCACATACCCAACAATTAGCTGTGGTTGAAGTATTTCATACTCAACCATCCCATAAAAGTCTCAACTGGGAAAAAAGGCCTTTGTGAGTGGATCCGCGCTGTTGTCCTCTGTGTCTACTCTCCTAACCTCGATCTCCCTGGAGATCAACCATCTCCATGATCAGGTGATACTGCCTAAGAATTATATCTGGATTTCTGATGGGACGGTAGTTCCTTGGCTAAAGCCACAACTCCATTGTCATACAATGGTAGGAACGAAGTCATCTCATGAACTTATATTTATCCAGAATGCCTCTTTGGTAGCATCCTTGGTAACGATGTATCTTGCATTTAATCGTCTAGTATGTCACGGTATCTAACTTGGAACTCTTCCAATATACCGTCCCTCCACTGAGGGTAAAGACAATGCCTGCGACTGACATTCAGTCGTCCTTATCTCCCTGGAACCTTTCCAGTGATTCTTCCCAGGATCGATTGATACCATCTCACTACAACTAGTGTGTATCCTAACATCCAATTAGATCTATCTCATAGATCCAAAACCCAGGATTTAGGAAGTATCATTTTGATCCTATATGGAGAATCTATGTGATAAGCGGAGATTGACCGAGCGTAGCATAGGAAACTCCTTCCCTATCAGGAGTATGTCATCCACGTAATCTACGAGGATCACCACCATACTCCCTACTACCTTCTTGTATATACAAGGTTCATCTACCATTTTGATGAAGTCAAACTCTTTGACTACCACATCAAAACAGACGTTCCAACTCCGCGATGCCTTCTTTATTACATAAAATATCTTGCACACGTTTCCGCTGCTCCCACTGTCTAGGAAGCCTTCTGGTTGTGTACATATAGACGCTTTCTTCTAAAACATCATTTAGAAAAACTGTCATGGCACCCAACCGTCAGATATCGTAGTCATGGTATGTAGCCGTGGCAAGTAGGATCTGGATGGACTTAAGCATCGCTTTGAAAGTCTCAACTTTTCCATGTACACCAAGTAATCTTCTCAAGATATACTTTCTCCTGATGGGGATTTATCCCTTCAGATAAAGCAACCAAAGTCCATACTTTGTTGGTGTATAAGGATTCCATCTCAGATCAGCAAGCATCCAGCCATTCTTACAGAGTTCCACTCCTGATGGCAAGCTCGAAACTAGTTGAGTCATCATCTCATGATGCAATCCTCGCTCCCACTGTCATAAAGAAACCAAAGTATCTCTCAGGTGGGTGAGGAACCCTACTAGATCGGCGGAGAGGCTGAGGTCCGTTGGTTACTATTAAATCCTTTGGTTCTACCAAATAATCTGCTGTAGTTTGTATAGCTGGAGTTCCTTCCAGTTCTACCTCATGACCAATAATTTCTTCACAAGAAATTCCCTTTCATAAAGGTGGCATGCTGAGAAACAAAACATCTTTTGTTTCTCAGTTAGGTAGAAGATATTCCCTTGCGTATGCTTGGGATATCTAACAAACTTCCGCAGATCTGACTTTGCCTCGAGCTTGTCCGGATTATGCTTTTAGATATAGGCCGGACAACCCCAAATCTTAACAAACTTAAGATATGGGCTCTTCCCTTTCCATATCACATATAAAGTGGTAGGCATCTGATTTGATTTGAACCCTATTCAATAGGTATGTAGCTTCATAAGTGCATAACTACCAAAAGGAAGTAGGAAACTCAGAAGTACTCATCATAGAGCGCACCATATCAAATAGGGTGTGATTGCTCCGCCCCGATACACCATCGTGCTATGGTGTATACGGAGGAGTAATGCTGAGAGAGAATCTCATTCTCCTTTAGAATAGTCTATGAATTCCGTGCTCAAGTATTCTCCTCCCTGATCTCATCAAAGGATATAATACTTATACCCGTATTTTGGTTCTCTACTTCTAACTTACATTCTGTGAATATCTCAAAAGGTTCGGACTTGTGTTTCTACAGGAACATATGTCTGAATCTTGAGAGATCATTAGAGAATGTAATGAAGTATGAAGAACCGGTCTTGGCATGTGTAGACAGGAGACTTTCATACATCAGCATGTATCAATCACAAAAGTTTACTAACTCTTTCTCTATTTCCAAAAAACAGAGCTATGGTCATCTTATCTTTGTGACAAGACCGGTAAGTTTCACAAGATGTAAATTCAAACTAATTTAAATATGCATCTATGTGTAATTTCAGCTAGTCGGGTCGCGTTGATATGACCCAGTCTATAATACCTCAAGAAGGATTTGTTCATTTCTGAACTCTTCCTCTTGTGTGTGTTCTGTATACTAAGAACTGTAGCTCGATTTAGAACATCAATGCTTTTAGATATCGTGCCTGAACCGATCAACTTTTGATATAGGAAATGTTCAAAACATTATCCAACAATACAAAATTTTATCATTTCTTTACTAATAAAGAGACTGATATGATTTTGTATATCAGGTTCGGTATCTAATAACATTTGTTCAGAATCAATGTATTTGGAATACAGGGTGACAGTGACCAACAGACTTGGCTGCAACACTTGCACCGTTTTCTGTCTCATGAAACTTATCACCCGTTCTCAGTTCTCTACCTTTCTGTAGCCCTATATAACAGATTACATATCTGGGATCCTGATCCGGTATCAAATACCCAGGACTTAGAGGATACAGAGAAACAGTTCTTTGTAATGAACACACCCGAAGATGATGCATCATCATGCATTTTCTTCGTTTGGGCGGCACGGGAATTCTGGTATTCCCCAATTTCCTGCTCTGTCTTATAACATTTATAAGTTGGAGCAGGACCAACAGACTTGGCTGCAACACTTGCACCGTTTCTATCTCATGAAACATATCACCCGTTCTCAGTTCTCTACCTATCTTTAGCCCATGTATCGGATTACATATGCGGGATCCTGATCCGGTATCACATACCCAGGATGTAAAGGATACTGAGAAACAGTTCTGTGTAATGAACACACCCGAATTAGATGCATCAGCATGCACTTTCTTCGTTTGGGTGGCACGGGAATTCTGGTAATCCCCAATTTCCTGCTCTGTCTTATAACAATTATAAGTTGGAGCGGGACCAACGTTCCCCAGCTCAGTATAACAAGCGGGTTCGGTCAATATATCCGTATTATTATCTTGATTAAGGTATGATATGGTCGCTACTTGGAGAGAGAGAGAAGAAAACACTCAGCGTATGCTCTTGCAAGATTAGATTGGTTATCTAATATATCTAATCAGGATGTCTCCCACTATTTTAATCAAATCTTCCTTCAAACCATAAAAGGAAAGACTAGCCGGGATTAATTACATGCTACAAGTTCGCCAATCTTTCAGCCAGGCCAGTGTCGGTACTTTTAGGGAGGTCCCCCGTGCTTTCGCACGAACCTAATTAAAGTAAACCTCGTTTTCCCAGAGGCGTAACCCCGTTAACACCTTTCTAGACACCTACTTGATCGGCTAATTGTAATGTGTAAAACTCTCCCAGGAGTAACTCTTACTCGTAGTGGGTATCGGGATCCAACTATCTCATAGAAGGTATGCAATCTCATTGCAAATTTCAACACTTGAAATTCCCAATAATATTTTACCCCTAGCGTGCTATGACCTTGACGCATGCCAAACAACCCATAGTCCGCTAGTCAAGTTCAACCCGTACATTTCTTGATTGAATTAAACCCACCCGCACGACCCTTGACGCATGCCCAACAACGCCGTACGAATACCCTAATCCAATCGCATCGTATGCTAGCAGATAAGCACCAGTTAGCTACCGTACACTACGCCTTGACGTATGCCAAACTACCGCAGCACGAATACTAAGTAGTACTTATCTGAAATGATGGAGGGCTACGCAGGTTTTTAAGAAAACCACGAGCGTAATGAACTTGATATCGTTGTAGAATCGAGTGATTTTAAATGGAGTGTTTTTTAGGATTTTCTAGTTTTGCTAAAGGGGTCACTCCCGGTGAAGGGATCGTCGGCCCTTTCCTCATCGAATAAGGTGCAGGATATTTCACAAATATCACTATGCAAAGCAAGAACTATAGAAGCAACCAAAAGACAAACCGAGTTTGTCGAATCTGCTAGTTTCACTAAAGAGGTCACTCCCGGTGAAATGATCTCGTCTCTTTCCTTATCGAATAAGGTGCTGGATGTTCTACAAGGAACACCGCTATGCAAATCAAGAACTAGAGCTATCAGTTTTTAAACAAGTTTCTACAACATCTTAGGTTTCTTTTATTTCATCAATCTCATTAATGATGTCCTATTTTAATTATGCTTCACAAGCATCAGATATGAAACGAAATGGACAATATGTAATATATATCTCATATATATAATATAAATATTCATCTCAGGCAGTAATATGATCTCATCACAGAACATAGCAGCAGAAGAAACATATATGAAATTTTGGATATACTAGAACGTTCGTGTTTTAATACGAGCCTGTACAAAACACGGATTCCACGGTCGCGTTGAATAGCCAAACCCACATCCCTAGACCCCTACGAGAGCGGCAAGCAACACTGCCAATTCTAGGGTTTGGAGACCCGGTCTCGACTCCTCGAGATGGTCTCCTACTGGACCCTAGAACCCGGTTACTTATGCTCCCCGCCTTGGGTCTACCTAATGCGGAAAAGTAATTAATATACAATGGTGACATCATCCTCAGCCTGGAAGTGCCCCAATAAAAGAATATTACATAAAAATGAATTTTACATGAATGAAAAAGAAAAACTCTCATCTCACATAAAACCCCCGGCTATTCAGAACGCGACGATCCAATATAACATGTCACAGCAACACATAATATCTCATGTCATCAACGTAAGCAAGTATGCGTATCCCGATTGTCGTTGATGTATAGCAACGAAGCCGGCGATACACCACATACTACGCTTACGGTCACAGAAAAGAAAGTGTAAAACTACAACAGCTGGAATCCGCAACCTCTTTAGACATCGCATGCCTAACCAAATGAATTCCTTAGACATCGCATGCCTAATAATTATAAACCCCGCATTTTAGTCTCATTATCGAAAACACTTTTCAATATCAAGTCGGGTAATTCAACAAGATTCCCGACATCCTGATCGAATGCTCGTCGCAAAATTTAGTAGACGGCCGCAGCCCCGGATGCTGTCGACGAAGTGCACTAAGGCAGAACACCGTTGCCGCGAGCACCCGAACGGATGCTTTTGGTGACACGGTTCTCCTACAGTCACTTGGTCGGGGCTATGAGGTATGGCTGTCTATTAAGTTTACCCGCCGAGTATCTGCGTACGCTACATGATTGCGACGGACTTTTGATCACATCAAAATCCCGTGGAAACCGATCAATTTGAGACTAAACTGCTAGATTTATAACATTCAAATTAGTTATCTCATAACTACTTGTGGATTCTAAATATTGTATCACATTCCAGATAAAAAGACACTGTTAAACTTTTCGATCGAATAATCAAACACCCAAGATTTCCCAAATAGCTTAAAACTTGAGCGGAGTTCAAAAAAATCCATCACATGCCACAGTACCAATGGTCCAGCCGTACAAGGGTCAAGCCAATGCCTCACATTTGGCACGCCGTACTGCCGCAAACCCTAAGATTTAGGGGCAGTTAAAGACGATCACATAATCGAGTTTAGGTTTGTTGTCTTCTACAGGGTCCACCGCGTTACTTGCATGAAATTTCGAAACTTTCAAACTCGAGAAAAAATCCAACTTTTGAAAAATTTTCCGACTAGGGAAAAAGTGAGTTATTGATATCCGTTCGAACTTTTTAACATTTTCTAAAATTATCCGGAAAAACTAAACAAAGTTAAATTATCTAATCGAATCAACAAGTCCCCAATACTACCCAGAAAACTCAACTCTTGAGTATAATTAAAAGTACCCAGAAACATAAGGAAACACATACGGATGAAACTGTACAAAAATGAAACACTAACTCTACTGTTGCGCCGCGGAACCGCCGCTAATGGCATGTCATTGCCGCGGTTCCGCGGCCGTTTAAGTGAGTTAGTTGCTCGTTTTTCACATATGTCCATAGAATTCCCTGCTGATTTTTTTGAGTATTTTTAATGTGGAAAAAATCACATTTTCAGAAAATGTCCAGAGAAGAGTTCAAATTAGGGTTTCGGGGTTCGATCGGACTTTAAACTCCGCTCAGACTTCGCCTAAACCTCTAGCTTGGCTCTGATACCACTGTAGGGTTGCTAGGCACACGCACAAGGGTCTATGAGACATCGACTATGCCCGATTAAAATTTTAGCCGTGCCGAACAACCCAAAGCCGGATCATTAAACTAGTGTTTAGGCGAAAACAAGCATGTTAAACACTTTAACACGAAGTGAGAGGGATTACAACCTTTGTAGATCCGGTCCTTCACTTCAATAACTCCGTGTAGATGTCCCCTTCGCTACGATCGTGAACTCTGAACTCTATAGAAGCTCCACAAGAAAAACGAACGTGCTTGCTTCGATGACTTCGAGGCCGAAGAAGATCTACGTCGGGGAGATACTAACTCAAGCTATTCCTTCTCTAGGTCATGAACTTTGTGATGAGAACACACTCTACTACATGGCAAGTGGTAGAGGATGAAGAAGTAGGAGGTGGGCTCACTTTAGAATTGACTTTCTCACATTTTTCCTCATAGCACCATTAGAGCTTGAAAGCTTTTTCAAGGAGCTTGATGAAGAAGAAGAAGTGAATAATTCATCCAAATGAAAACTTATCCTTTGAATTATTGCACCATGGTTGAGTTAAGCCCTCATGCTTAACTCATGTAGAGAACTAACCATAGTATGAGGTTAAGGGTTGGGTTAACTGATTTCCTAAGGAATGACAAAAGAGTTGACTTTGTCAATATTGCATACAAGCTTCTACAAGCTTCTACAAGCTTGATAATATTGACTAAAGTCTCCTCTCTTTTCTTATTCTTAAGGAAATAAGTAAACCCTAATTTAACCTAAACTTGATATAAGTCTCATACACTCATCTTGTATGTATCATCAAGCATGATACAAACATGCACACTTGCATATATCATATATAAACAATGTGCACAATCTAGTGAGAAAATAAATCATAAGTGAGCTAATACTAGTTAATGTAATGTAATATATCAAATATATAATTATACATTAAATTATTAAATCAACTCTTGATTTAATAACCCGGCTATAACCGACTAATATCATGTGTAACAACTTATCGAATCAACACTTGATCCGATAACCCGGCTATATCGCATACAACCGATCAGTGTCACGAATTGCGAGAATAGAATACAGTATCTCATATTGTATTAATCTCGGTCCCGCACATATCACATATGTGCTCCTACTCCGTTTCGCTTGAGCCAGGAAACCCCTGTGTAGGACTCTAAAAACTCGTCAATACGCCGGCAGTAGGTGATGATCATATCAAACATCCACAAGCCGCAAGCGGTCTGCTAAACGTAACGTCCACTCGGGTATTGAGCGATCAGAAGATTAACAAGCAAGCCTGTACATTCTCCTGTGAATCCAATCAGTAACACTCCGGTACAGTCCGGTCTCGTCGTCTGATATGTCGCATATCTCGCCTAGGGGTGGTAAACGTCAGACCCCAGTAGCTTGATAAGTCGTGTCGATATGAGGTCTATAACAGTTCGAAAAACTACCGATAACACTTACAAGTAAATCTCAGCAATCCTGGCCAGGGATTTCCAGTTATAGCCTATCGAACACAGCACAATATCAACTCCCTATACCGGGAGAGACGAATCCCCTCCTATCGCTCATTGCCTCCATGTGATTCGGGACTGTACCCAAAAGCCACCATTTTGCACGCCCTCTTGGACGTGGTATGATGGAAATCAAAGCACAGTGGGAATCACACAAGACTCTATGACGATCTCGGGTCAACAGACTACTCTGTACCAGTGTCACCGGAGAACTGCCATCTGACGTGAAGTATAATACCATCTGGGACTTCTCGGCGAGTCCGTCCAGTGTATCCAGTCTCTACTGAGCACCCGTACACCATCCTTGATGTCAAACACCGATGGATATGGGATCATCCATCGCCCATCATATGGGTCAAGATGCGTATACGCTAGTCTACTCTGGTGTATCGATGCTCTGTCTCGATACACCCTCGACTAGGAATTGTTATAGGATGTCCTCGTCGACTACCGTGGACCTACTAGTATGATCTCATCATAGTCCCAGTAGTCGAGTACATATCATAAGGGCTTTATCAACATGTAACATAGAGACAATCAGAGTACATGTTAAGATAAAGTACAACCAGATAGCATACTATCATGTCGAGCAAGAAAGTCCTCCCTATATATGTCTAAGCATCCATTACAATATACATCGTATGTACAGTAATGGCCTCTAGGGCATACATATAACTAACATATCCTGCGCCTTGCCTTTCCTCAGTATTCGCTTGGACCACCTGTCTAACATACTGTCACTCAAAAGAGCGAAAACTATAACCCTGATAGCCACTCTGTCATCCAGGTCACCTTGGAAGCCTGAAATGATAACCGTCTTCTGAAGGAGGCTGCCGTAATCATTTCCCTAGAACAATCACTTATGTTCAATAACTGCTTCCCAATGTTTCTCCAAGATTGGATTAATATATCTGCTTATTGCATTTAGTGCAAAAGCAATATCTAGTGTGGCACTTGACATTTCATGATTAACTCAATTGCATAAGGAAGTGTTGTGTTAATCATGTAGATCCCTCTCCCTTTTAGTCTGTAAGACACCTTTAGAGAGGTTGACTCCATCACCTGCAGGTACACCACCATGCCAGGAGCCGTCCATTCTAAAATATCTTTAGAATAATGTCAAAGTATCCAAATTGGGATACATCCCAAATCTAGATCTAAAACCATAGATCTAGTAAGCAGAAAACCTGATATTATTTCCATATCCTATTTGGAGAAACAACTTTGTGACAACCACAGTATAATCGATCGTAGTATAGGAATATCACTTCCTACCAAGTGCATCTCATCCTAATACCGAGACATCACTCTCTACTACCTTCTTAGCAGATCCATCTCCTATTCTGATGAAGTCAAAAACATATGACTGTCATGCCAAAAATTAGATGATCTATTTCCGCTATACTTGCTTTGGTCTATAAATAGACATAAGCTACTTGCTCACTATGCTTCTGCTGCTCCCACTGACTATAACAACCCTCTGGCAGAGTCATATATACATGCACTTCTAAAGTTAGTTTAGAACGACGCTATACTCATCCTCCTGCCGGGTCTTATAGTCTAGAACAACAGCAATGGCAAGTCTGGGTAAACAAAAACCTCCCTGTCACCGTCACTGAGAAGACCGAAGTACCTCTCGGCTGCCTTAGGTTACCCACTGTAAGTCCACGTTACCCGTCCCGGTTCTTATGGGGACGCGGAAACGGTAAAAAATGAATTTTATGGTAAAGGTAACATGCCCTAGAAAATAGGATCTTTGCTAAACAAAAACCTAGCAAACTAACTAGAAGTTTAACTACTATGTTAGAGGGTTATACCTAGGTCTTGAACTCCTTCTCTTCATTCTCCTTGGAGTGGTTGGATCGGCTCCACCTCGTAGTCCCCTTGTTGTCGAAGAAGGATGCACCCGAAAGCCTCTACCTTGAGCTCCTACCTCATTCGAGAGGAAACTAAAGTGCTTGGCTTGCTAGTGTTAGTTATATGTATGCCCTAGAGGCCATTACTATACATAAGATGTATATTGTAGTGGATGCTTGGACATATATAGGGAGGACTTTCTTGCTCGACATGATAGTATGCTATCTGGTTGCTCTTTACCTTAACGTGTACACTGATTGTCTCTCTGTTACATGTTGGTAAAGCCCTTAGGATGTATACTTAACTACCTGGACTATGATGCGGATCATACTAGTGGGGACATGGTAGTCTATAAGTACATCCTTCAAGGTCCCTAGTCGTGGGTATACCGAGACGGGGCATCGATATACCAGAGTAGACCAGCATATACCTTCTCGACCCATACAGATGGGCGATGGATGATCCCATATCCATTGGTGTTTGACATCAGAGATGATATACGGGTGCTCAGTGGAGACTGGGTACACTGGATGGACTCGCCGAGAACTCCCAGATGGTATTATACCTCACGTCAGATGGCAGTTCTCTGGTGACACTGGTACATGTTAGTCTGTAGACACGAGATCGTCATAGAGTCTTGTGTGATTCCCACTGTGCTTTGATTTCCACCTTACCACGTCCAAGAGGGCGTGCAAAACGGTGGTTTTTGGGTACAGTCCCGAATCGCATGGAGGCAATGAGCGATAGGAGGGGATTCGTCTCTCCCGGTATAGGGAGTTGATGTTGCGCTGTGTTCGATTGGCTATAACCGGAAATCCCTGGCCAGGGTTGCTGAGATTTACTGGTAAGTGTTACCAGTAGTTTCTCGAACTCTTATAGACCTCATATCGACACGACTTATCGAGCTACTTGGGTCTGACGTTTACCACCCCTAGGCGAGATATGCGACATATCAGACGATCAGACCGGACTGTGCGCTAAGTGTTACTGGTTGGATTCACAGGAGTGTGAGCGGGCTTGCTCGTTGATCTTCTGATCGCTCAATACCCGGGTGGCCGTTACGTTTAGCAGACCGCTTGCGGCTTGTGGGTGTTTGATATGATCATCACCTAATGCCGGCGTATTGATGAGTCTTTAGAGTCCTACACAGAGATTTCCTAGCTCAAGCGAAAAGAAATAGGAGCGCATATGAGATATGTGCGGGACCGAGAATAATGCGTGTATGTGATACCGTAGTCTATTCTTGCGATGAATGTATCGATTGGTTGTATGCGATATAAGCTAGTTATCGAATCGAGCATTGATTCGATAAGTCGATACATTGGATATTAGTCGGTCATATGCGATATGAACGGATCGTTAAATCAAGTGTTGATTTAATGATTTAATGTATAATTATATATTTGATATATCACTTTACATTAACTAGTATTTGTTCACTTATGATGGATTTTCTCACTTGATGTGCGCATTGTATATATGATATAGTTTTGTGCACTAGTTTGTATCATGTTTGATGATACATGCAAAGTTGGGTGTGTATGATTAAACCATGATTAGGTTAATGGTTAGGGTTTGATTTACTTTTTTATTTATTCTTTTCATTTATTTTTGGGGCAAGAAATAAAATGGTGATTCTTTTGTTTTTACTTGAAGCTTCTTGAAGCTTTGAAAAGCTTTGACCATTTTGTTTCTTTCCTTAACCCTAACCATTTACTTAACCCTAGTTTATTCTATACATGTGTTTATCTAACCCATGGTTGCAATATGATACATATCACTTCATTTTCTTTTTGAAGATAATTCATTCTTTTTCTTTTTCTTCATATTTTTCTTCAAGTGAAGAAAAGAAAAGCTTTCTAGAAAAATGTCAAGTGATAAAATCAAGTGAGAAATCCAATTCTTAAGTGAACCCACTTCCTATTTCTTCATCCTCTACCACTTGCCATGTAGTATAGGGTGTTTTCTTCACAAGTTTCATGACTTGGTGAAGTTGGATATCGAGTTAGAGTCCCTCGACGTAGATCATCTTCGGCATCGAAGTCATCGACCTAGCCCGATCATTTCTTCGATGAAACCACCGCGAGAGTCCAGGATTCCGATAGTTGCAACGGAGGGACGTCATCACGGAGCTAAGGAAGTGGAGGACCGGATCTACAAAGGTTGTATCCCCTTTCACTTAGCATTAAAGCATTTTAGTAGCTTGTTGTTTCGCCTAATTTCTAGTTAACGATCTATATTAGGGTTTCTCAGCACCTAAATTTTAGAATTTGGCATGGTTGATGCCTTGTGGAACCTCTTGAGTGTGCCTAGGAACCCTACAGTGGTATCAGAGCCTAGCTAGAGCTTTAGGCGAAGTGTAGACGATGTTAGAAACCCGATCGAACCCGAAACCCTAATTCAAAATCCTTCTCTGTACAATTTTTCAAAACTGGTCTTTTTGTGAATAAAAAATATGCAGAAAAATCAGTAGGCTTTTTTAAGAATTACTGTGAAGCACGTGCGCGTAACTCGACCAAATGGCCGCGAAACCGCTGCACGAGCATGGCAAGTGCGGCGGTTCCGTGGCCATATAGAAGCATCTTGTCATTTTCTTTGCACAGTAATTCCTATCTGTTAGTGCTGTATTTTCTGGGAATTTTTAAATTCTACTCAAGAGTTAAGTTTCCTGGGTTGTATGGGGGACTCGGTGTTTCGATCGGGATCTTTAACTTTGTCTGTGTTTTTTCCGGGTAATTTTAGAATATATTAAAAGTTCGACCGGATATAAATACCCAATTTTTCCCCTGCCGGAAAATTTCCAAGTGTTGGATTTTTTCCGTAGTTTGAGAACGTTCTGAGTTGTGCAAGTAACGCGATGGACCCTCTAGAAGACAACAAACCTTAACTCGATTATGTGACCGTCTTGAACTGCCCTTTGAACCTTAGGGTTTGGGACAGTACAGCGTGCCACATGTGAGGCGTTGGCTTGACCCTTCTACGGCTGGACCGTTGGTACTGAGGCACGAAGTGAATGTTTTTAAACTTATTTCATGTGTTGAGCTATTTCGGGAAAACTTGGGTGTTCGATTGTTCGATCGGAAAGTTTAACATTTTCTATTTATCCGGAATGTGATACAATAATTGGAATTCACAAGCAGTTATGAGATAACTGATTTGAATGTTATAAACATAGCACTTTAGTTTCACTTGATCGGTTGCCACGGAATTTTGATGTGATCAAAAGTCCGTCGCAATCACGTAGCGTTCGCGGATACTCGCCGGGTAAACTTAATAGACAGCTACACCCCATAGCCCCGACCAAGTGGCTGTAGGAGAACCCCGTCGCCAAAAGCATCCGTTCGGGTGCTCGAGGCAGCGGTGTTCCGCCTTAGTGCACTTCGTCGATGGTATCGGGGGTGCGGCTATCTATTAAAGTTTGCGACGAGCATTCGATCAGGATGTCGGGAATCTATTTGAATTGCCCGACTTGATATTGAAAAGTGTTTTTGATAATGAGACTAAAATGCGGGGTTTATAATTGTTAGGCATGCGATGTCTAAGGAATTCATTTGGTTAGGCATGCGATGTCTAAAGAGTTTGCGGATTCCAACTGTTGTAGTTTTACACTTTCTTTTCTGTGACCGTAAGTGTAACATGTGATATCGCCGGTTTCGTTGCTATATGTCAACGACAATTGGGATGCGCATATTTATTTACGTTGATGACATGTGATGTTATGTGTTGCTGGATATGTTATATTGGATCGTCGTGTTTGAATAGCCAGGGTTTTTTTTATGTGAGATGAGTGTTTTACATTTTCATTCATGTAAAAACTTGTATGTAATATTCTTTTATTGGGGCACTTCCAGGTTGCGGAAGTTGTCACCTTTTGTATATTTTTTACTTTTCCGCACTAGGATAGACCCAAGGATGAGGGCACAAGTAACCGGGTTCTGGAGTCTAGTGGGAGACCAACTCGAGGAGTCGAGTCCGGGTCTCCTAACTCTAGAATTGGTAGGGTTGCTTGCCGCTCTCGTAGGGGTCTAGGGGTGTGGGTTTGGCTATTCATCGCAACCGTAGAATCCGTGTTTTATACTGGCTCGTATTGAAAACATGGACGTCCTAGTATATCCAATGTTTCATATGATTCTTCTGCTGCGATATCTGTGATGTGATCATTTGATATATTGTGATAGATACTGTATATAGTATATATGATATATTATATAGACGTTACTTATGTTTTACATCCGCGCTAGCCCTGCCCCGCTCTGTCGTTAGTCACCTAACCTAACGGTGCACGAGGGGACATCGAGGCGAATGCGGATGGCATAAGTGTACGTCGTATTTATCTGTGATGTTTAGGTGACTTAAATGATGTGACTTCATTAATATGATTAATGAAAGTAAAAGAAACCTAAAGATGTTGTGGAATCGAATTTCAAAAATAAAATAGGTAGCTACAGTTCTTGCTTTGCACAGCGGTATATATGATATATCCTGCACCTTATTCGATGAGGAAAGGGCCGACGATCCCTTCACCGGGAGTGACCCCTTTAGCAATAACTGGCAGATGCTACACACTCGGTTTGTCTTTTGATAGATTCTATAGTTTCTTCTTTGCACAGTGATATATATGATATATCCCGCACCTCATTTGACGAGGAAAGGACCGACGATCCCTTCACCGGGAGTTACCCCTTTAGCAAAACTGGAAAAGCCTAAAAAACACTCCATTTTAAAATCATTTGATTTTACAACGATATCAAGTTCATTACGCAATAGGTTTTCAGAAAAACCTGTCGTAGCCCTCCGTCATTTCAGATAAGTCCTACTTAGTATTCGTGCTACGTTTGTTGACCTCCGTCAAGGCGTAGTGTGCGGTAGCTAACTAGTATTTATCTGCTTATGCATATGATGCAGATTGGATTAGGGTAGTCGTGCGACCTTGTTGACCTCCGTCAAGGGTCGTGCGGGTGGGTTTGATTCAATCAAGAAATGACGGGTTGAACTTGACTAGTAGCCTATGGTTTGTTGACCTCCGTCAAGGTCATAGGGTGCTAGGGGCAAAATTATCGGGAATTTCAAGTGTTGAAATTTGCAATGAGATTGCATACCTTCTATAAGATAGTTGGATCCCGATACCCGCTGCGAGTAAGAGTTACTCCTGGGAGAGTTTTACACATTACAATTAGCCGATCAAGTAGGTGTCTAGAAAGGTGTTAACGAGGTTACGCATCTGGGAAAACGAAGTTTACATTAATTAGGTTCGTGCGAAAGCACGGGGGACCTCCCTCAAAGTACCGACACTGGCTTGGCCGAAAGATTGGTGAACTTGTAGCGTGTAATTAATCCCGGCTAGTCTTTCCTTTTAGGGTTTGAAGGAAGATTTGATAAAAACAGTGGGAGCCATCCTGATTAGATAAAATAATAACCAATCTGATCTTGCAAGAGCATACGCTGAGTGTTTTCTTCTCTCTCTCTCCAGGTAGCGACCATATCACGCCTTAATTAAGATAATAATACGGATGTATTGACCGAACCCGCTTGTTATACAGAGCTGGGAAACGTTGGTCCCGCTCCAACTTATAAATGTTATAAGACAGAGCAGGAAATTGGGGAATACCAGAATTCCCGTGCCGCCCAAACGAAGAAAATGCATGATGATGCATCATCTTCGGGTGTGTTCATTACAAAGAACTGTTTCTCTGTATCCTCTACGTCCTGGGTATTTGATACCGGATCAGGATCCCAGATATGTAATCTGTTACATAGGGCTACAGAAAGGTAGAGAACTGAGAACGGGTGATAAGTTTCATGAGACAGAAAACGTTGCAAGTGTTGCAGCCAAGTCTGTTGGTCACTGTCACCCTGTATTCCAAATACATTGATTCTGAACAAATGTTATTAGATACCGAACCTGATATACAAAATCATATCAGTCTCTTTATTAGTAAAGAAATGATAAAATTTTTGTATTGTTGGATAATGTTTTGAACATTTCCTATATCAAAAGTTGATCGGTTCAGGCACGATATCTAAAAGCATTGATGTTCTAAATCAAGCTACAGTTCTTAGTATACAGAACACACACAAGAGGAAGAGTTCAGAAATGAACAAATCCTTCTTGAGGTATTGTAGACTGGGTCATATCAATGCGACCCGACTAGCTGAAGTTACATATAGATGCATATTTAAATTAGTTTGAATTTACATCTTGTGAAACTTGCCTGTCATATCACAGAGATAAGATGACCACAACTCTGTTTATTGGAAACAGAGAAAGAGTTAGTGAACTCTTGGGATGATACATGTTAATGTATGAAGGTCCTGTAAGTGCACGGCGGCGCCCCGGACGTCAATCTGACGGCCAAATGTGGAAGCGGTGATAAACTTTAATTTTGCGAACTTTGCAAACCGGCACCACCGCGCACTAAACCCCGGATCGGGCCATTAAACTAGATCTAGCCAACTACAAGACGGGTTAGAGATATACCGAGTGATCCGAGTCCTCCGGTCTTCTCGTCGTCATCCCGATCTCTCGCGGAAATTCCGGTCGTCATTTCCTCGCCGGAAGGGCACCACATCGCCTGTATCTTTTACGGGCTCCCACCTCAATTGTAAGTGCACGGCGGTGCCCCGGCCATCAATTCGACGGCCAAAAGCGGAAACGGTGATAAACTTTAATTTTGCGAACTTAGCAAACCGGCACCACCGCGCACTAAACCCCGGATCGGGCTATTAAACTAGATCTAGCTAACGACAATACGGGTTAGAGATATACCGAGTGATCCGAGTCCTCCGGTCTTCTCGTCATCGTCCCGATCTCTCGCGAAAACTCCGGTCGTCGCCTCCTCGCTGGAAGGGCACCACATCGCCTGCATCTTTTACGGGCTCCCGCCTCAATACCGAGGCAACTCGGGCACGAAGCTGGCAAGTCGACGTGCCCAAGACTTGCTGTAGGTTGTAGTGTAGAATCACTTTGTCTCGTGGGGTTTGTGAAGTTGCCTTGATGGAGGAATCAACAAGATATGAACTTGGGAATTATGGTGGCAAGCTAAAATGAGATGGATGCTTAATTTTTGCCACACCAAAAATGAAATCAACCCCACACCCCTCCATGAAGTGGCCGGCCATTTTCTTATGAGAATGGTGGAGGGAAGGGATTTGTAGCATGAAGGGAGGTGATGGTAGTATAAAGCAAGAGGTGACCATTAACAAAACATCATGATAACAAACATACATCCAAACCATAACCCTTTCCAATCACAATTAATGCAAGTGATGGTGGGAAAGAAAAGATGCCATCATAATCTCTCATCTCACAAATAAACCCTCCACAAAATGTTATTTGCAAACTTGCAAATAACCCCCTCCATCGGAAAAGTCCGGCCGGGAAAGAACAAAGGAAAACCGGCTGGAACGGAATGCAAACTAGCAACTCCAGAAAACTGGTCCCGTAATAAATTACAGGAAAACCCCGATACTGTGCATACACACCCGCTTCTGTATTCCGTCCGGATACAAATGCAAAGAGACAAAATCTACACTGTACTAAACTAGGATCCGGTTTAAACCAAAGCCGGCTAGTAATATCCGTCCGATCCTGATCCGTGCAATACCGCACGTATCTGATCGAACCCTGCCATATATCTATACGGCTTCTAGTACAAACCGTCCGATCCTGATCCGTGCAATACCGCACGTATCTGATCGGACCCTGCCATATCTCCATACGGCCTCTACAGCGTTTCGCCCGAAAGCTGAGTAACTGAATGTGTGGTGGACTCTAAAGACTCGTCAATACAATGGCTGTGGATTTAACCACTAGCACGTCAGAGGTATAAGCCAATACGTAACGGGCCACCAGCTATTGACCAAAAGAGACGTCGATGAGCGAACTCATCCTGACACCCTACTGAGCCTGTCAGTGACAATATCCGTACAGTCCGGTCCGTTCGTCTACAAGCATCGCATGGCGGGCCTAGGGGGTTGGTAAAAGTCAGACCCCCAAAAGCGGTACAAGTCGTGTCGGAGTGTAGCCCAGAACACCCTGAGATACTACTGGAATACCTACCAGTAAATCTCCTGCCTTGGCCAAGGACTTCGTGTAATGGCTCTCCTAGACACGGCGCGACCTCACCCCCAATACCGGGAGAGACGAACCCCCGAAGATCTGAAAGGTTCCTAGGCACTCTAGTGAAGTCTCACAAGGCATCGAACATGCCAATTTAAAAAAAATGGTGCCGAGAAACCCTAGACCACGGATCTTAGACTAGATGTTTAGGCGAAACAAGAAACTAGTTAACTATTTAACTAGAAGTTAGATGCTACAACCTTTGTAGATCCGGATTTCCACTTCCTTAGCTCCACGAGGGCGTCCTCTCGCTTTCCATCTTGAACCTTGGACTCTCGTGACGGCTTCATCGGAGAAACGTGCGGAATGGGTCGTCGGTTTCATGTCAAAGACGATCTACGTCGAGGTTGCACAAGCTCAAGCTCCGACTTCACAAAGTAGTGAAACTTGTGAAGAAAACACCCAAAACCACTTGGCAAGAGGTAGAGGATGAAGAAATAGGAGGTGGGTTCACTTTAGATTTGGATTTCTCTCACTAGATCTCAAGTTGCCATTAAAGTAGCAAGCTTGAAGAAGAAGAAGATGAAGATAGTTATGATAAGTTCTTTTAAAAAGAAATAGAAAATCAATACTTATCATAACTTAAACTAGGGTTAAGTGTAGAGAATAAACCATGGTGAATTAAGTGGGTTAGGGTTAAGCAAGAAGACAAGAATGGTTAAAGAAGTCAAAGCTTCATGAAGCTTCAACTAATGACAAAAGAAAGCCACCATTCTCTTTAAACTTATCCAAATAAATGAATAAATAAATAAATGAATAAATAAATATGCAAAACCCTAATTATCATAATAACCATGGTTTAATTCTATTCACTTAACCATATGATCAAGTATCATCAAACATGATACAAAAAAGTGCACAAAAGTATATCACATATACAATGTGCAATCCAAGTGAGAAAAATCCGTTTAAAGTGAACCAATACTAGTTAATGCAAAGTAATATATCAAATATATAATTATACATTAAATCATTAACTCAACACTTGATTCAATGATCCGGTCATGTCGCACATGACCGACTAGTATCCAATGTATCGGTTTATCGAATCGATCTTCGATTCGATAACTAGGTTATATCGAATATAACCATTCGATACATATATCACGAGAATGGAATACGGTATCACATACACGCATTATTCTCGGTCCTGCACATATCTCATATGCGCTCCTATTTCGTTTCGCTTGAGCCAGGAACCTCTGTGTAGGACTCTAAAGACTCGTCAATACGCCGGTAGCAGATGATGATCATATCAAACACCCACAAGCCGCAAGCGGTCTGCTAAACGTAACGGCCACCCGGGTATTGAGCGATCAGAAGATCGACGAGCTAGCCCGCTCACACTCCTGCGAATCCGACCAGTAACACTTACCGTACAGTCCGGTCTCTTCGTCTGATATGTCGCATATCAAGTCTAGGGGTGGTAAACGTCAGACCTCAATAACCCGATAAGTCGTGCCGATGTGAGGCTCATAACGGGTCGAGAAACTACTGGTAACACTTACCAGCAAATCTCTGATCAGCCCTGGCCAGGGACTTCCCTGTTACGGCCAATCGAGCATAGCGCAACATCAACCCCCAATACCGGGAGAGACAAAACCCCTCCTATCGCTCATTGCCTCCATGTGACTCGGGACTGTACCCAAAGACCACCGTTTTGCACGCCCTCATGGACGTGGTAAGGTGGAGATCAAAGCACAGTGGGAATCACACAAGACTCTATGACGATCTCGGGTCTACAGACTAACCTGTACAAGTGTCACCTGAGAACTGCCATCTGACGTGAGGTATAATACCATCTGGGAGTTCTCGGCGAGTCCGTCCAGTGTACCCAGTCTCCACTGAGCACCCGTATACCATCTCTGATGTCAAACACCAATGGATATGGGATCATCCATCGCCCATCACATGGTTCGAGAAGCGTATACGCTAGTCTACACTAGTATATCGATGCCCCGTCTCGATACACCCACGACTAGGGACCTTGAAGGATGTACTTATGGACTACCATGTCCCCACTAGTATGATCTGCATCATAGTCCAGGTAGTCAAGTACAAATCCTAAGGGCTTTACCAACATGTAACTATAAGACAGTATAAAGAGACTAGTGTACATGTTAAGATAAAGAGCAACCAGATAGCATACTATCATGTCGAGCAAGAAAGTCATCTCTATATATGTCCAAGCATCCAATATAATATACATCATCTGTACAATACTGGCCTCTAGGGCATACATACAACTAACAATCTCCCACTTGCACTAGGGCCAGCTGCTGTAGTATCGCATACCGAGCATCCCGAAGAGTCTCTCAAACTGTATCTGGGGAATGGCCTTCGTGAGTGGATCCGCAGTGTTGTCCTTCGTGTCAACCCTCCTAACCTCGATCTCCCGGCGATCAACTATCTCCCGGATCAGGTGATACCGCCTCAGAATATGCCTGGATCGCTGATGGGACCTGGGTTCCTTGGCCAAAGCCACCGCTCTATTGTTATCGCAATACAAAGGTATTGGATGCTCAATGGATGGAATCACTCCAAGTTCAGAAATGAACTTCTTGATCCAGACAGCTTCTTTAGTTAGCAGCGATGTATTCAGCCTCCATCGTCGAGTCTGCCACGGTTTCCTGCTTGGAACTCTTCCAGCTAACCGCCCCTCCGTAAAGGGTAAAGACAAAACCCGACTGCGACTTAGAGTCGTCCTTATCACTCTGGAAGCTGGAATCGGTAAAGGACTCCACTTGGAGCTCTCCGTTACCATACACCAAGAACATATCTCTAGTCCTTCGTAAGTACTTGAGAATGCTCTTCACAGCTGTCCAGTGACTCTCTCCAGGATCAGCTTGATACCTGCTCACTACACTTAGTGAGTATGCTACATCGGGTCTGGTACATAGCATCGCATACATGATAGAGCCTACTGCCGAAGCATAGGGTATCCCTTGCATGCGAGCTCTCTCCAAATCAGTCTTGGGAGACATCTCTTTGGAGAGAGTGACTCCAGAGATCGTGGGTAAGTTCCCACGCTTGGACTCTTCCATACTAAACCTCTTTAGTATGGTGTCAATGTACCTGGATTGGGACAATCCCAAAATCCTTTTGGATCTATCTCTATAGATCCTAATCCCCAATATGCAGGAGGCATCACCAAGATCTTTCATTGAGAATCTTTGTGATAAGAAGAGCTTGACCGACTGCAGCATAGGAATATCATTTCCTATCAAGAGTATGTCGTCCACGTACAATACGAGGAAGACAACCTTACTCTCTGCCACCTTCTTGTAGATACAAGGTTCATCTGGATTTTTGACGAAATCAAACTCTTTGATAACGACGTCAAAGCAGATGTTCCAACTCCGCGATGCTTGCTTTAATCCATAAATGGATTTAAGCAGCTTACACACCTTCCCGCTGCTCCCACTGTCTACGAAGCCCTCTGGCTGAGTCATGTACACGCACTCTTCTAAATCACCGTTTAGAAAGGCGGTCTTAACATCCATTTGCCAGATTTCGTAATCATGATAAGCAGCGATGGCAAGCATGATCCGGATGGATTTAAGTATAGCCACTGGAGAAAAGGTCTCGTCATAGTCCACACCTGGTCTTTGAAGAAAACCCTTTGCTACAAGTCTAGCTTTGAAAGTCTCCACTTTCCCATCTACACCAAGTTTCTTCTTGAAGATCCACTTGCTCCCAATGGGTTTTACCCCTTCAGGAGCAACGTCCAAAGTCCATACTTTGTTGGTGTACATGGATTCCATCTCAGACCGCATAGCATCCAGCCATTTCACAAAGTCCCCACTCGTGATGGCCTGCTCGAAGCTAGTTGGGTCATCATCCTCCATGATGCAATCCTCGCTCCCACCATCAATGAGAAAACCGTAGTATCTCTTAGGTGGATGAGAAACCCTACTAGATCGGCGGAGTGGCTGGGGTTCATCGGGAACTACGGAATCCTCTGGTTCCACCAGATCTTCTGTTGTAGCTTCTGCAGCTGGAACTTCTTCCAGTTCTACCCCATGACCACTAATCTCTTTTTCAAGAAATTCCTTTTCTAAAAAGGTGGCATGCCGAGAAACAAACACTCTTTGTTCCTCAGGGTGGTAGAAGATATACCCTTGAGAATTCTTGGGATATCCTACAAATTTGCATAGAACAGACCGTGCCTCGAGTTTGTCCGGATTTTGTCATTTGACATAGGCTGGACAACCCCATATCTTAACATAGTTAAGACATGGTCTCTTCCCTTTCCATATCTCATATGGAGTGGTAGACACTGATTTGGTGGGGACCATATTCAGTAGATGTATGGCTGTCTCAAGCGCATACCCCCAGAAGGAAATAGGTAACTCAGCTGTGCTCATCATAGAGCGCACCATATCTAATAGGGTGCGATTCCTCCGTTCTGATACACCGTTATGCTGTGGTGTATATGGAGGAGTCAGCTGAGAGAGAATCCCATTCTCTTTTAGGAAGTCCAGGAATTCATTGCTCAAGTATTCACCTCCTCGATCAGATCGAAGGATTTTAATACTCTTTCCGGTTTGGTTTTCGACTTCTTGTTTATATTCTCTAAATTTCTCAAAAGCTTCAGACTTGTGTCTTATTAAGTACACATGTCCGTATCTTGAGAGATCGTCAGTGAATGTAATGAAGTACGAAGAACCATCCCTGGCATGTGTAGACATGGGACCACATACATCACTATGTATCAGTCCCAAGAGTTCGGTAACTCTTTCTCCGTGTCCCATAAATGGAGTTTTTGTCATCTTGCCTTTGAGACATGACTGGCAAGTGTCATAAGATGAAAATTCGAAAGGTTTCAAATATCCATCCTTATGCAACTTAGCCAGTCGTGTCACATTGATGTGACCCAGTCTACAATTCCACAAGAAGGATTCGTTGAGATCAGAACTCTTCCTCTTGTGTGTGTTTGTTATGCTCAGAACTGTTGATTGATTTAGAACATAAATGCCTTTGCATAACGTGCCTGATCCAACCAACTTTTGGTTACGGAAAATGTTCATAACATTATCCTGTAATACAAAATTATATCCTTCTTTGCTTAATAAAGAAACCGATATAATGTTGCATATCAGGTTCGGCATGTAATAGCATTCGTTCAGAACCAATGTATTACCAGTTGGTAATACAAGGTGATATTCCCCGACAGTCTTAGCTGCAACAATTGCACCATTTCCAACTCTGATGTCTTTATCACCTTCCCCAAGTTCTCTACCTTTCCTGAGCCCATGTAACTGATTACATATATGGGATCCTGACCCGGTATCTAATACCCAGGACGTAGAGCAAATGGAGAAACAGTTCTCAGTAACGAACACACCCGAAGAAAATGCATCAACATGTATTTTCTTCATTCGGGTGGCATGGGAATCCTGGTATTCCCCTATATCCTGTTCATTTCTATAACACTTATAAGAAAGAACGGAACCAACGTTCCCCAGCACAGTATAACATGCGGGTTCGGTCAATACATCCATATTATTATCTTCATTAGGGCATGAAATGGTCGCTACCTGGAGAGAGAGAGAAGAAAACACTTTAGCGTATGCTCGTGCAAGATCAGATTGGTTATTATCTTATCTAATCAGGATGGCTCCCACTGCTTTTTATCAAATCTTCCTCCAAACCCTAAAAGGAAAGACTAGCCGGGATTAATTACATACTACAAGTTCGCCAATCTTTCAGCCAGGCCAGTGTCGGTACTTTGAGGGAGGTCCCCCGTGCTTTCGCACGAACCTAATTAATGTAAACCTCATTTTCCCAGAGGCGTAACCCCGTTGACACCTTTCTAGACACCTACTTGATCAGATAATTGCAATGTGTAAAACTCTCCCAGGAGTAACTCTTACTCGCAGTGGGTATCGGGATCCAACTATCTCATAGAAGGTATGTAATCTAATTGCAAATTTCAACACTTGAAATTCCCGATAATGCTTTTGCCCCTAGCGTGCTATGACCTTGACGAAAGCTAACAAACCACAGCCCGCTAGTCAAGTTCAACCCGTACATTTCTTGACTGAATTAAACCCACCCGCACGACCCTTGACGAAAGCCAACAAAGCCGTACGACTACCCTAATCCAGTCGCATCATATGCAGCAGATAAACAGCACATAGCTACCGCACACTACACCTTGACGAAAGCCAACAAATGTAGCACGAATACTATATGTAACCTATCTGAAATGACGGAGGGCTACGACAGGTTTTTCTGAAAACCTATTGCGTAATGAACTTGATATCGTTGTAGAATCAAATGAAGTTTTGAAATGGAGTGATTTTGAGGCTTTTCTAGTTTTGCTAAAGGGGTCACTCCCGGTGAAGGGATCGTCGGCCCTTTCCTCGTCGAATGAGGTGCGGGATATATCATATATATCGCTGTGCAAAGCAAAAACACAAAAGCAGTCAAAAGCAAACCGAGTGTGTAGCATCTGCCAGTTATTGCTAAAGGAGTCACTCCCGGTGAAGGGATCTCGGTCCTTTCCTCATCGAATAAGGTGCAGGATATATCACATATACCGCTGTGCAAAGCAAGAACTGTAGCTACCTGTTTTAGTTTAAAATTCGATTCCACAACATCTTAGGTTTCTTATCTTTCATTAATCACATTAATGAAGTCCCATCATTTAAATACCTAAACATCACAGATAGATATGACGTACACTTATGCCATCCGCATTCGCCTCGATGTCCCCTCGTGCACCGTTAGGTTAGGTAACTAACGACAGAGCAGGGCAGGGCTAGCGCGGGTGTAAAACATAAGTAACGTCTATATAATATATCATATATACTATATACTATATCCATCACAGAGTCACAACACAGATATCGCAGTAGAATAAACATATGAAATATTGGATATACTAGGACGTCCGTGTTTTCAATACGAGCCAGTATAAAACACGGATTCCACGGTCGTGATGAATAGCCAATCCCACACCCCTAGACCCCTACGAGAGCGGCAAGCAACCCTGCCAATTCTAGGGTTAGGAGACCCGGACTCGACTCCTCGAGTTGGTCTCCCACTGGACCCCAGAACCCGGTTACTTGAGCTCCCCTCCTTGGGTCTATCCTAATGCGGAAAAGTAAATAATATACAAAAGGTGACATCTTCCGCTACCTGGAAGTGCCCCAAATAAAAGAATATTACATACAAGTTTTTACATGAATGAAAATGAAAAACACTCATCTCACATAAAAAACCCCGGCTATTCAAACACGACGATCCAATATAACATATCCAGCAACACATAACATCACATGTCATCAGCGTAAGTAAGTATGCATACCCCAATTGTCGTTGACGTATAGCAACGAAACCGGCGATATGAACATACTACACTTACGGTCACAGAAAAGAAAGTGTAAAACTACAACAATTGGAATCCGCAACCTCTTTAGACATCGCATGCCTAACAGATATAAATCCCGCATTTTAGTCTCATTATCGAAAACTCTTTTCAATATCATATGGGACTAAATTGCTAGATTTATAACATTCATTCAGTTATCTCATAACTACTTATGAATTCCAATTATTGTATCACATTCCAGATAAACAGAAAATGTTAAACTTTCCGATCGAACAGTCGAATACCCAAGTTTTCCCGATACAACTCAACACATGAAATAAGTCTAACAACATTCAGTTCGTGCCTCAGTACCGACGGTCCAGCCGTAGAAGGGTCAAGCCAACGCCTCACATGTGGCACGCCGTACTGCCCCAAACCCGAAGGTTCAAAGGGTAGTTCAAGACGGTCACATAATCGAGTTAAGGTTTGTTGTCTTCTAGAGGGTCCATCGCGTTACTTGCACTACTTAGAACGTCGTTAAACTACGGAAAAATCCAACACTTGGAAATTTCCCGACAGGGGAAAAATTGGGTATTTATATCCGGTCGAACTTTTTAACATATTCTAAAAATTATCCGGAAATACACAAAAGACGAAATTTGATAATCCGGTCGAAACACTGATTCCCAATAGTACCCCAGAATACTCTTCTGTATAGTCACAATAAAAATGTCCCAGAAAATATAGCATTATATTTTATGAGTTACTGTGCAGAAATTATCAGCCAAAGGAACAGTACGGCCGCGGAACCGCCGCAGCATGCATAGCACGTGCCGCGGTTCCGCGGTGGAAAAATTGATTCAGGCCCTCGTATTTCACAGTAATTCACATAACACCCTGCTTGATTTTCTGCATATTTTTAATTGACAAAAATCCCAAATTTTAGAAAAAGTCCAGAGAGCATTTTAGGGTTTTGGGTTTCGGTTCGATCGGGTTTCAAACGTCGTCGGGACTTCGCCTAAGGCTCTAGCTAGGCTCTGATACCAGTGAAAGGTTCCTAGGCACTCTAGTGAGGTCTCACAACACATCGAACATGCCAATTTAAAAAAAAAATGGTGCCGAGAAACCCTAGACCACGGATCTTAGACTAGATGTTTAGGCGAAACAAAAAACTAGTTAACTATTTAACTAGAAGTTAGATGCTACAACCTTTGTAGATCCGGATTTCCACTTCCTTAGCTCCACGAGGGCGTCCTCTCGCTTTCCATCTTGAACCTTGGACTCTCGTGACGGCTTCATCGGAGAAACGTGCGGAATGGGTTGTCGGCTTCGTGTCAAAGACGATCTACGTCGAGGTTGCACAAGCTCAAGCTCCGACTTCACAAAGTAGTGAAACTTGTGAAGAAAACACCCAAAACCACTTGGCAAGAGGTAGAGGATGAAGAAATAGGAGGTGGGTTCATTTTAGATTTGGATTTCTCTCACTAGATCTCAAGTTGCCATTAAAGTAGCAAGCTTGAAGAAGAAGAAGATGAAGATAGTTATGATAAGTTCTTTTAAAAAGAAATAGAAAATCAATACTTATCATAACTTAAACTAGGGTTAAGTGTAGAGAATAAACCATGGTGAATTAAGTGGGTTAGGGTTAAGCAAGAAGACAAGAATGGTTAAAGAAGTCAAAGCTTCATGAAGCTTCAACTAATGACAAAAGAAAGCCACCATTCTCTTTAAACTTATCCAAATAAATGAATAAACAAATAAATGAATAAATAAATATGCAAAACCCTAATTATTATAATAACCATGGTTTAATTCTATTCACTTAACCATATGATCAAGTATCATCAAACATGATACAAAAAAGTGCACAAAAGTATATCACATATACAATGTGCAATCCAAGTGAGAAAAATCCATTTAAAATGAACCAATACTAGTTAATGCAAAGTAATATATCAAATATATAATTATACATTAAATCATTAAATCAACACTTGATTCAATGATCCGGTCATGTCGCACATGACCGACTAGTATCCAATGTATCGGTTTATCGAATCGATCTTCGATTCGATAACTAGGTTATATCGAATATAACCATTCGATACATATATCGCGAGAATGGAATACGGTATCACATACATGCATTATTCTCCGTCCTGCACATATCTCATATGCGCTCCTATTTCGTTTCGCTTGAGCCAGGAAACCTCTGTGTAGGACTCTAAAGACTCGTCAATACGCCGGTAGCAGATGATGATCATATCAAACACCCACAAGCCGCAAGCGGTCTGCTAAACGTAACGGCCACCCGGGTATTGAGCGATCAGAAGATCGACGAGCTAGCCCGCTCACACTCCTGCGAATCCGATCAGTAACACTTACCGTACAGTCCGGTCTCTTCGTCTGATATGTCGCATATCAAGTCTAGGGGTGGTAAACGTCAGACCCCAATAACCCGATAAGTCGTGCCGATGTGAGGCTCATAACGGGTCGAGAAACTACTGGTAACACTTACCAGCAAATCTCTGATCAGCCTTGGCCAGGGACTTCCCCGTTACGGTCAATCGAGCACAGCGCAACATCAACCCCCAATACCGGGAGAGACGAAACCCCTCCTATCGCTCATTGCCTCCATGTGACTCGGGACTGTACCCAAAGACCACCGTTTTGCGTGCCCTCATGGACGTGGTAAGGTGGAGATCAAAGCACAGTGGGAATCACACAAGGCTCTATGATGATCTCGGGTCTACAGACTAACCTGTACAAGTGTCACCTGAGAACTGCCATCTGACGTGAGGTATAATACCATCTGGGAGTTCTCGGCGAGTCCGTCCAGTGTACCCAGTCTCCACTGAGCACCCGTATACCATCTCTGATGTCAAACACCAATGGATATGGGATCATCCATCGCCCATCACATGGGTCGAGAAGCGTATACGCTAGTCTACACTGGTATATCGATGCCCCGTCTCGATACACCCACGACTAGGGACCTTGAAGGATGTACTTATGGACTACCATGTCCCCACTAGTATGATCTGCATCATAGTCCAGGTAGTCAAGTACAAATCCTAAGGGCTTTACCAACATGTAACTATAAGACAGTATAAAGAGACTAGTGTACATGTTAAGATAAAGAGCAACCAGATAGAATACTATCATGTCGAGCAAGAAAGTCATCTCTATATATGTCCAAGCATCCAATATAATATACATCATCTGTACAATACTGGCCTCTAGGGCATACATACAACTAACAAGATCCGCTCACTGCCTCCATGTGGCTCGGGACTGTACCCAACTAAAACCTGTTTGCACGACTCCTTTGAGACGTGGTAGGGTTGTAATCAAAGTACAGTGGGAACTCACACGAGACAAATGACGATCCCCAGTCGATGAACTAACCTGTACACATGTCACCAGGGAACTGCTATCTGACGTCAGGTATAAGACCAACTAGCATGTTCCCGGCGAGTCCTGTCCGGTGTACTCATAACCCAATGAGCACCTGTATATATCTTAGGTGATCCAACTGACACCAGTGGCTTGTGAGACCGGCCACCGCCCCTCGTCGGGGTCTCGACTGTATACACTAGTCTACTCTGGAGAATCGATGCCCTGTCTCGAAAGTCTCACGACTAGGGACCTTTTAAGGATGTGCTTATAGACCCCAGCTCCCACTTATATGATCGCCCTCATACTGCTGGTGGTCAAGCAAGAATCCTAGGGGCTCTATCAACGTGCAATAGTGACCTGTCAGGTCACCTGAAGCAGTACACGATGATAAAGGTAAACCAGATAGCATACTATCATCCCGAGTAAGACTGTCGTACCGGGATAGGTCCTCCCTCAATCATTGCAACCATATGCCTGTGATCCAATAATTGACTCTGAGGGCACTATCTCCAACATCAATACCGAGGCAACTCAGGCACGAACCTGGCAAGTCGACGTGCCCAAGATTTGCTATAGAATGTGGTGTAAATCATGCTAGTCTCATTTGGGGTTTGTAGTTGCCTTGATGGAGGAATGAGGTTGTGAAATGAACTTCAAAGTGGAACTAGAATTTTGTAGCATGAAAATGAGATCAACAAATTTTCCCTCATCCGAATCAAATGATCCTCTCTCCTCTCCATGAAGTGGCCGGCCATTCATCTATATGAATGGTGGAGGAAAGAATGTGTAGCATGAAGGGAGGTGATGGTAGGAGAATAGAAGAGGTGACCACACCATAAAGCAAGAAAACATCAACCATGCTTATCACTCCATACCCTTTCAAATCTCAATTAATGCACCATCATGGATGAAAGATGCTAAACATATCATAATGAATATATTTGCAAGAAACCCCCTCCACAAATGTTATTTGCACAATTGCAAATAACCCCCTCCATCGGAAAAGTCCGGCCGGGAAAGAACAAAGGAAAACCGGCCGGAACGGAATGCAAACTGGCAACTCCAGAAAACTGGTCCCGTAATAAATTACAGGAAAACCCCGATACTGTGCATACACACCCGCATCTGTATTCCGACCGGATACAAATGCAATGAGACAAAATCTACACTGTACTAAACTAGGATCCGGCTTAAACCAAAGCCGGCTAGTAATATCCGTTCGATCCTGATCCGTGCAATACCGCACGTATCCGATCGAACCTTTCCATATACCTATACGGCCTCTAGTACTAACCGTCCGATCCTGATCCGTGCAATACCGCACGTATCTGATCAGACCCTGCCATATCTCCATACGGCCTCTACAGCGTTTCGCCCGAAAGATGAGTAACTGAATGTGTGGTGGACTCTAAAGACTCGTCAATACTATGGCTGTGGATTTAACCACTAGCACGTCAGAGGTATAAGCCAATACGTAACGGGCCATCAGCTATTGACCAAAAGGCACGTCGATGAGCGAACTCATCCTGACACCCTACTGAGTCTGTCGGTGACAATATCCGTACAGTCCGGTCCGTTCGTCTATGAGCATCGCATGTCGGGCCTAGGGGGTTGGCAAAAGTCAGACCCCCAAAAGCGGTACAAGTCGTGTCGAAGTGTAGCCCAGAACACCCTGAGATACTACTGGAATACCTACCAGTAAATCTCCTGCCTTGGCCAAGGACTTCGTGTAATGGCTCTCCTAGACACAGCGCGACCTCACCCCCAATACCGGGAGAGACGAACCCCTGAAGATCCGCTCACTGCCTCCATGTGGCTCGGGACTGTACCCAACTAAAACCTGTTTGCATGACTCCTTTGAGCCGTGGTAGGGTAGTAATCAAAGCACAGTGGGAACTCACACGAGACAAATGACGATCCCCAGGTCGATGAACTAACCTGTACACATGTCACCTGGGAACTGCTATCTGACATGAGGTATAAGACCAACTAGCATGTTCCCGGCGAGTCCTGTCCGGTGTACTCATAACCCAATGAGCACCTGTATACATCTTAGGTGAACCAACTGACACCGGTGGCTTGTGAGACCGGCCACCGCCCCTCGTCGGGGTCTCGACTGTATACACTAGTCTACTCTGGAGAATCGATGCCCTGTCTCGAAACTCCTACGACTAGGGACCTTTTAAGGATATGCTTATAGACTACCAGCTCCCACGTATATGATCGCCCTCATACTGCTGGCAGTCAAGCAAGAATCCTAGGGGCTCTATCAACGTGTAATAGCGACCTGTAAGGTCACCTGAAGCAGTACACGATGATAAAGGTAAACCAGATAGCATAATATCATCTCGAGTAAGACTGTCGTCCCGGGAAAGGTCCTCCCTCAATCATTGCAACCACGTGCCTGTGATCCAATAATTGACTCTGAGGGCACTATCTCCAACAATCTCCCACTTGCACTCAGGGCTAATTATTGCGATGTCGCATACTCACAGCCCGTGTGATACCGAACACCCAACTCCTCTACTAGTCAGTCTCACAAAGCATGTTTGCGAAACTCTTGCGTTCGAGGATTAGCCTCAGTGAGTGGATCCGCCATGATGTTTGTTTCTATGTCTCTCTATATCTCAAGTTCGCGGAGAAAGCCATCTCCCGAAATGAGCAATACCTGTCTTAGAATGTCTGGATTTCTGATGGGACCTAGTTCATAAATGAACTCCAAATCCAAACTTCTTCGACTGTATCGTCAACTGAACTTAATCAGTATCCTGCGCCATGCCTCCCTCAGTATCTGCCTGGATCACCTGTCCAGAATACTGCCCCTCGTCAGAAGGAAAACTATAACTCTGACAACCTCCTTCTCGTCCATGTCACCTTGGAAGCCTGGAATGATAACTGTCTCCCAAATGAGGCTGTCGTTATCATATCCCTAGAACATCCACTTATGTTCTAAAACTGCTTCCGACTGTTTCTCCAAGATTGGATCAATGTCAACTTATTGCATCTTGTGCAAGAATAACATCTGGTGTGGTACTTGACATCTCATGATTGACTCAATTGCCTTAGCAAGTGATCTGTCAATCATGCACATCCCTCTCTACTTTAGTCTATAAGACACCTTTAGAGAGGGTGACTCCATCACCTGCAGGTATACTACCGTGCCAGGAGTCAACCATTCTAAATACTCATAGAATGCTGTCTAAGTACCCTGATTGGGAAACCATCCAAATCTAGATCTAAAACCATAGATCTAGTAACCAGAATGTCGGATATTATATCCAAGTCCTATGTGGAGAAACAACTGTGTGACAACCAAAGAATAACCGATCGTAGTATAGGAATATCACTTCCTACTTTGTGTATGTCATCCAAAACCTGGATATCACACCCTACTACCTTCTCAACAGATCCATCCCCTATTCTGATGAAGTCAAACCTATGACTGTCACGTCAGAAATAGATGATCTATCTCCGCTACATCTGCTTTAGTTTATAAATAGACATAAGCCTGATGTCCACCAATGCTTCCGCTGCTCCCACTGACTACGACAAGCCTCTGGCAGAGTCATATAGACGTGCACTTCTAAAGCTAGTTTACAACGACGCTATACTCATCCTCCCACCGGGTCTCGCAGCCTGGAACAACAGCAATGGCAAGTGTGGGTAAACAAGAACTTCCCTATCACCGTCCTTGAGGCTACCGGAGTACCTCTCGGGTGCCTGAAGTTACCCACCTTATCTGCGGAGTGGCCAATGGAATGTCAAATCAGATTAAATCTTTAGGTTCCTTATCAAATCTTCAGTAATCGTTTGCGGTTCTGGAATCACTTCCAGTTCTACCATACTCCCACTACTGTTTTTGAAAAAAAAAACATTTCTAATAAAACTGTGGCGAGTCTAGAACAATATTTCTATTGATCTGCCAGATGGTAGAAAATCAACCCTCGTCATAGCCTGGGTCAACCCACAAACAGCCATTACAGAAACGTGCCTTGAGTTGTCCAGTGTCTGGTTTTAATCATAAGCCGGACAACTCCCCGTACCATAACAACGTTAAGATATGAACTGTTCTACATCCAATATAGAACCAGAGGCACTGATTTAATTTAACCAGATTCAAATCATGCAGCTGTCTCCAGTGCATGTCAACTAAATGGAGAGAGGCCGATCAGCGTTACTCAACTTAGGAATGCTTCCAATTATGAGTAACCTGAAAGAGAAGCAATTTCTCTTTATCATTACTATCAACTGAATACCATACACAAGTATCTACATCTTCGATCACTTTGAAGAATCCCGATACTTGCTACACCTGGTTCTCTACTCTATTCAAATACCTATAACTCCTCTAAACTCAGACCCTGTGTTTCTACGAAACACATGTCTAAGAACTAGAGAAGTTAAAAGTAAACAGAATATAGTATGAGGACCAACCCCTCTGTCCTAATGGACACTGGACAACATACAATCCTCTGTATAAGTCCGTCGAGTCTAACAACTCTTTCACTGTGTGTCGTAGGTTGAAAACTGTACTTATGGTTAAGAAGAATTACACCGCTGTTTAATGCTCCTTACCTAACCATCCACCGATATAGGTAAATGTCATCAACATAATATCAAAAGGTATATCTCACTCTATAAAAATAGACGTACAGATATATCAATTTGAAATTGGTGCACAACAACGGATATTCAAAACCAAATATTTGTCGACCGGCAAACAGCCCAGGTGATCTCCTCAAATATCACCGATTACAATGAATCCCGATATATTGAGGATGATCACCCAATTCCCAATAACTTACTCCCACTCATCATCTGTAAAACCATACAGATGTGAGAATCAAACTTGGTAAATACATACCCTGGAGCAAGTGTCCAATCGGGAAATCAGTTTTCTTTTAACTGTACATAGTTGAACTGAAACATTGAAATGTTTCGATGGGGTATCCTGGTATTCCTAGTAATGCCTCTACCATTATCCAGATTCACAACTATAACCGTATAATTCTTTGCCACCTCTCCAAATCCCTTTATATGTCTTTAGTGATTACCTTCTGTACACCCCTTAGGCCAAATGGTTTTCTTCCTTCCCTACCGTTCGGCACCAGCCTATGGTTTGGAAGAAGACTATCCAATAAGTATAATGGGTGTACTGTCCTAATCCTAGGAGCACTTGCAATGCGAGAGAAGGTGAGGATAAAAGACAACCGAATAAACCTTATTCCTATTTCTCCTGGACCAGAATCCATCCCCGAACTGGAACAAGTTCCTTTCGAGTTCGTATATAACCATACGATGGAGTATCCAATAAACTGTGGATCTTCGTAGTGATACGGAGTGTCCTGGAGAAATACAAAGGTGATTTAGGATTGGCGAAGAAATACTTGGTTTGGTTGTGAATAATAGTCGTATTTTACTTTGCCCTCTTACTAATCCCTTGCTTTGTCTGAACTTAATACCTTCTGCACACCATCGTTATGCTAATTGGTTTTCTTCATTCCCTACCGGTCGGCACCAGCCTAAGGCTTGGAAGAAGACTATCCAATTTGCGTAATAGGTGTACTATCTCCTAAACCAAGGAGTACTCGCAACCTGAGAGAAGGTAAAAAGGAAAAGACAACTGAATAATCCTATCCGTTTTCTCCAAAACCGGAAACCATCCTCGAATTCCTTCGAGTTCGTATCTAACCATACGATGGTTTTTTCCAATGGAAGTGGACGTTCGTAGTAATACGGGGTGTCCTGGAGAAAAGGGTAAAAGTAGGAGTGGCAATGAGGTCTGCAACTCTGACAATCCAAAAGCCAGTGTTTAAGAAGGTTCGGTCAACTTGGTCACTGAGTCATAGTCTAGGGTCGGGTCAATGGTCGCTTCCAAAGAGAGAGAGAAAAGAAACACTCAGCGTGCACTCTAACCTAGATCAGAATGGTTACCAATTTATCTAATCTGGAAACCTCCCACTGTACCTCAAATTCTCCTCCAAACCTGAAAGAAGAATTAGTCGGGGTCACCCGAGGAGTAAACTAACTCATCAGTGGGAATCGGGATCCAACTCTCATCGCATGATAACGTGACGTAATCCGCTCACGTCATCACACTCCAGAAGGTATGCGCATATCTGGCAAGTTTCAGTTCTTTTGAAACTCCCGATGTGATTTTTACCCCATGCTCTTATGACCTTGGCGTGAGGTCAAAATATCATAAGTCACATGTCAAGTTCTACCCATCATTGTCCAGGTTAATTTGAACCCACTCGTACATACCCTTGACGTAGGCCAAAATAGTAGTACGACTGTCCCAAACCAACGCATCTATCTATGCAACAGATAAATACCCGGCAGCTACCAAACGCTATGCCTTGGCGTGAGGTCAAAATACATAGCTTGAATACTACCGAATATTTAACTGAAATGATGGAAGGCTACGAATGGTTTCTGGCGAAAACCTTTAACGTAATGAACTTGATATCGTTGAAGGAACGGATAGCTTTTTAGAAAATATAGTGACGAAAACCTTTACTAAAGAGGTCACTCCCGGTGAAGGGATCTCGGCTCTTTCCCCATAGAATGGGGTGCTGGATATTTATAACCGAATATCACTGTGCAAAGCAAAAGTAATCGGCTATAGTGAAGTTAATGCCCCGACGCAAACATCTGTCCAAGGGGTCACTCCCGGTGAAGGGATCTCGGCCCTTGCCTCGTCGACTGAGGAGCAGGATATTCCAAATGAATACCACGATGCAAAACAAAAGTGAACGTCCTTGCAATAACAGCTTTTTGAAAAGTGTTCCAACAACATCAGAATAGGTTTGTTTTAACTTGCATTGATCCGAATCAATGCAGTCCCATCAATTGATCACACCACAAAGAACGAAAATATACTGACGTACGTATATGCCATCCGCATTCGCCACTGGGTCCCGTCATCACCCGTTAGGTTAGCTAACTAACGGCAGAGCGGGGACTGGACTAGCGCGGATGAAAAAGATATACAACATCTACTAATATATATACCAATATATTATATTCGCTCAAGGCGTGAATAAAATGCAACATCACAGAAATGTACAGCATCACAGAACAATACAGATATCTGGGATCCCCGGGTTTCACAGAGCCACTACTGAAACCCGACGTTCCCCTGGTCGTGTGGATAGCCTGTGCAATGAAATCCTAAACCCCTACGGGCGCGGCAAGTTACCCGCCAAAACCTGAAGCGCGGCAGCCCCCTTCAGCACCGTGAATGGACCACCCAGCACTTCACGGAATCCGGCAACTTGGGCACCCCTCCTGGGTCAACCTGTACCCCCTACGAGTGCGGCGAATAGCCCGCCAATCCTAGAGTGAAGCCCCCTCCGTCTCAATGCCATGAGATGCGGGCTTGTTGCCCTCCAGAACCCGGCTATCCGTGCACCCCACCGCGGGGTAACCCTAGTACAGAAAGTAAAATATACATGCAACGGGTACATCGACCGCAACCTGGTCGTGCCCCAAAATAATAATACAATTAGGCAGTGACGGCAGTCCACATGTCGGACGCTCGCCCCGCAAAATCAAATGTACATAATACAACAAAACTGTACTAGCATTGCATCCAGGCTATCCCCCACGACCGATCCGCAACATCACAGCAAAAACACAGAACATCAACGTGAAAGTCACGTTCGCAAATCCGTCTAACCGGGCTATAGCAGTTAGACAGGATTTACCGATCAAGTGACATTCACGGTCGCAGATATAATGTAAATACTGTGAAAAATGTGTTTAAAATATCCGATCGATCAAATTTTAACAAGTGGGCCCCCAAGCAATACTGTAGCACTCACAGAAAATCTGGGCCTAAGTTTAATATTCCAAAACCCCTAAAATTAGCCCATAAGCCCACTGGAAAAAAATGATGCAGTGACGACACCAATGTGCGGCGGAACCGCGGCCTAAGGGGGGGTTTGGCCGCGGTTCCACGCTTCAGTGGTCGGCTGACTGTGTCGAATTTTTCCAGTTGTCTTAGAATTTCCAGTACATTAGCTTTTTACAACCTGAAAAATTTTTGGAGTTCAAAAAATTTCGACAGAAAACTGATGTGAGGAAAAACGCGAGTTTTTGGAATTTTGGTCGATCGGAAATGCAAACACATCAAACAAAGCTAGACGAAGTTAATGGCGAGGCTCTGATACCACTGTAAGTGCACGGCGGCGCCCCGGACGTCAATCCGACGGCCAAATGCGGAAGCGGTGATAAACTTTAATTTTGCGAACTTTGCAAACCGGCACCACCGCGCACTAAACCCCGGATCGGGCTATTAAACTAGATCTAGCTAACTACAAGACGGGTTAGAGATATACCGAGTGATCCGAGTCCTCCGGTCTTCTCGTCGTCATCCCGATCTCTCGCGGAAACTCCGGTCGTCATCTCCTCGCCGGAAGGGCACCACATCGCCTGTATCTTTTACGGGCTCCCACCTCAATACCGAGGCAACTCGGGCACGAAGCTGGCAAGTCGACGTGCCCAAGATTTGCTATAGAATGTGGTGTAGATCATGCTAGTCTCATTTGGGGTTTGTAGTTGCCTTGATGGAGGAATGAGGTTGTGAAATGAACTTCAAAGTGGAACTAGAATTTTGTAGCATGAAAATGAGATCAACAAATTTTCCCTCATCCAAATGAAATGATCCTCTCTCCTCTCCATGAAGTGGCCGGCCATTCATCTATATGAATGGTGGATGAAAGAATGTGTATCATGAAGGGAGGTGATGGTAGGAGAATAGAAGAGGTGACCACACCATAAAGCAAGAAAACATCAACCATGCTTATCACTCCATACCCTTTCAAATCTCAATTAATGCACCATCATGGATGAAAGATGCTAAACATATCATAATGAATATATTTCCAAGAAACCCCCTCCACAAATGTTATTTGCACAATTGCAAATAACCCCCTCCATCGGAAAAGTCCGGCCGGGAAAGAACAAAGGAAAACCGGCCGGAACGGAATGCAAACTGGCAACTCCAGAAAACTGGTCCCGTAATAAATTACAGGAAAACCCCGATACTGTGCATACACACCCGCATCTGTTTTCCGACCGGATACAAATGCAATGAGACAAAATCTACACTGTACTAAACTAGGATCCGGCTTAAACCAAAGCCGGCTAGTAATATCCGTTCGATCCTGATCCGTGCAATACCGCACGTATCCGATCGAACCTTGCCATATACCTATACGGCCTCTAGTACTAACCGTCCGATCCTGATCCGTGCAATACCGCAGGTATCTGATCGGATCCTGCCATATCTCCATACAGCCTCTACAGCGTTTCGCCTGAAAGCTGAGTAACTGAATGTGTGGTGGACTCTAAAGACTCGTCAATACTATGGCTATGGATTTAACCACTAGCACGTCAGGGGTATAAGCCAATACGTAACGGGCCACCAGCTATTGACCAAAAGGCACGTCGATGAGCGAACTCATCCTGACACCCTACTGAGTCTGTCGGTGACAATATCCGTACAGTCCGGTCCGTTCGTCTATGAGCATCGCATGTCGGACCTAGGGGGTTGGCAAAAGTCAGACCCCCAAAAGCGGTACAAGTCGTGTCGGAGTGTAGCCCAGAACACCCTGAGATACTACTGGAATACCTACCAGTAAATCTCCTGCCTTGGCCAAGGACTTCGTGTAATGGCTCTCCTAGACACAGCGCGACCTCACCCCCAATACCGGGAGAGACGAACCCCCGAAGATCCGCTCACTGCCTCCATGTGGCTCGGGACTGTACCCAACTAAAACCTGTTTGCACGACTCCTTTGAGCCGTGGTAGGGTAGTAATCAAAGCACAGTGGGAACTCACATGAGACAAATGACGATCCCCAGGTCGTTGAACTAACCTGTACACATGTCACCTGGGAACTGCTATCTGACATGAGGTATAAGACCAACTAGCATGTTCCCGGCGAGTCCTGTCCGGTGTACTCATAACCCAATGAGCACCTGTATACATCTTAGGTGAACCAACTGACACCAGTGGCTTGTGAGACCGGCCACCGCCCCTCGTCGGGGTCTCGACTGTATACACTAGTCTACTCTGGAGAATCGATGCCCTGTCTCGAAACTCCTACGACTAGGGACCTTTTAAGGATATGCTTATAGACTACCAGCTCCCACGTATATGATCGCCCTCATACTGCTGGCAGTCAAGCAAGAATCCTAGGGCCTCTATCAACGTGTAATAGCGACCTGTAAGGTCACCTGAAGCAGTACACGATGATAAAGGTAAACCAGATAGCATACTATCATCTCGAGTAAGACTGTCGTCCCGGGATAGGTCCTCCCTCAATCATTGCAATCACGTGCCTGTGATCCAATAATTGACTCTGAGGGCACTATCTCCAACAGGTCCCCTGTCTACACATGCCAAGACCGGTTCTTTGTACTTCATTACATTCTCTGGTGATTTCTCAAGATTCAGTCATATGTTCTTGTTGAAACCCAAGTCCGAACCTTTTGAGATATTCAAAGAATATAAGTTAGAAGTAGAGAACCAATACGGGTATAAGTATTATGTCCTTTGATGAGATCAAGGAGGAGAATACTTGTGCATAGAATTCCTGGAATATTCTAAAGGAGAATGAGATCCTCTCTCAGCATTACTCCTCCGTATACACCATAGCACGATGGTATATCGGAGCGGAGCAATTGCACCCTATTCGATAAGGTGCGCTCTATGATGAATACTACTGAGTTACCTGTTTCCTTTTGGGGGTTATGCACTTGAGAAGCTGCATACCTATTGAAATTAGGTTCGAATCAGATCACACCCTACCACTCCACATGAGATATGGTATGGCTAGAGCTCATGTCTTAAGCTAGTTAAGATTTGAGGTTGTCCGGCCGGTGTCTAAAAGCAAAAATCAGGACAAGATCGAGGCAAGGTCTGTTATGTAAAACTGGAAAGGTTCCAGCTATACAAACTACAGCAGATGATTTGGTAGAACCAAAGGATTCAGTAGATTCCAACGAACCTCAGCCTCTCCGCCGATCTAGTAGGGTTCCTCATCCGCCTGAGAGATACTTCGGTTTCTCGATGACAGTGGGAGTGAGGATTGCATCATGAGATGATGACCCAACTAGTTTCGAGCAGGCCATCGAGAGTAGGGACTCTGTAAGAATGGCTGGATGCTTAGCGATCTGAGATGGAATCCTTATACACCAACAAAGTATGGACTTTAGTTGCTTTATCTGAAGGGTTAAATCCCCATCAGGAGCAAGTATATCTTGAGAAGATTACTTGGTGTACTTGGAAAAGTTGTGACTTTCAAAGCTAGACTTGTTAAAGGTTTGCATCATTGACCAGGTATGGATTTTGTTGAAACCTTTTCTTAGTAGCTATGCTTAAGTCCATCCAGATCCTACTTGCCACGGCTACATACCATGACTACGATATCTGGCGGTTGGGTATCATGACTGCTCTTCTAAATGATATTTTAGAAGAGAGAGTTTATAAGTACACAGTCAGAGGGCTTCGTAGACAGTGGGAGCAGCGAAAACGTGTGCAAGATGTTTTATGTGATAAAGCAGGCATCGCGGAGTTGGAACATCTGTTTTGATGTATTAGTCAAAGAGTTTGACATCATCAAAATGGTAGATGAACCTTGTATAAACAAAAAGGTAGTAGGGAGTTTGGTGACGATCCCCGTAGAGTACGTGGATGACATACTCTTGATAGGGAAGGAGTTTCCTATGCTACGTTCGATGAATCTCCGTTTATCACAATGATTCTCCACATAGGATCAAAGTGATACCTCCTAAATCCTGGGTTTTGGATCTATGAGATAGATCTAATTGGATGTTAGGATACTCACTTGTAGTGAGATGGTATCAATTGATCCTGGGGAGAATCACTGGAAAGGTTCCAGAGTGATAAGGACGACTGAATGTCAGTCACAGGCATTGTCTTTACCCTCAGTAAATGGACGGTATGTTGGAAGAGTTCCAAGCTAGATACCGTGGCAAACTAGACGATAAAGGCTGGATACATCGCTACTTAAGATGCTACCAAAGAGGCAGTCTGGATGTATATTTGTTCATGAGATGAACTTAGTTCCTCCTATTGTGTGACAATGGAGTTGTGGCTTATGCCAAGGAACGCCCGTCCCGTCAGTGATCCAGATATATTCTAAGGCAGTATCACCTGATCATGGAGATGGATGATCTCCAGGGTGATCGAGGTAAGGAGAGTAGACTCAGACGACAACATGGCGGATCCACTCACAAAGGCCTTTTGCCAGAGTGAGACTTTTATGGGATGGTTGAGTATGAGATACTACAACCACTGCTATCAGATGGCCCTAGTGCAAGTGGGAGATTGTTAGTTATATGTATGCCCTAGAGGCCATTACTATACATAGGATGTATATTGTAGTGGATGCTTGGACATATATAGGGAGGACTTTCTTGCTCGACATGATAGTATGCTATCTGGTTACTCTTTACCTTAACGTGTACACTGATTGTCTCTCTGTTACATGTTGGTAAAGCCCTTAGGTTATACTTGACTACCTGGACTATGATGCGGATCATACTAGTGGGGACATGGTAGTCTATAAGTACATCCTTCAAGGTCTCTAGTCGTGGGTATATCGAGACGGGGCATCGATATACCAGAGTAGACTAGCATATACCTTCTCGACCCATACAGATGGGCGATGGATGATCCCATATCCATTGGTGTTTGACATCAGAGATGATATACGGATGCTCAGTGTAGACTGGGTACTCTAGACGGACCCGCCGAGTACTCCCTGATGGTATTATACCTCACGTCAGATGGCAGTTCTCTGGTGACACTGGTACAGGTTAGTCTGTAGACCCGAGATCGTCATAGAGTCTTGTGTGATTCCCACTGTGCTTTGATTTCCACCTTACCACGTCCAAGTGGGCGTGCAAAACGGTGGTTTTTGGGTACAGTCCCGAATCGCATGGAGGCAATGAGCGATAGGAGGGGATTCGTCTCTCCCGGTATATGGAGTTGATGTTGCGCTGTGTTCGATTGGCTATAACCGGAAATCCCTGGCCAGGGTTGCTGAGATTTACTGGTAAGTGTTACCAGTAGTTTCTCGAACTGTTATAGACCTCATATCGACATGACTTATCGAGCTACTGGGGTCTGACGTTTACCACCCCTAGGCGAGATATGCGACATATCAGACGATCAGACCGGACTGTGCGCTAAGTGTTTCTGGTTGGATTCACAGGAGTGTGAGCGGACTTGCTCGTTGATCTTCTGATCGCTCAATACCTGGGTGGCAGTTACGTTTAGCAGACCGCTTGCGGCTTGTGGGTGTTTGATATGATCATCACCTAATGCCGGCGTATTGATGAGTCTTTAGAGTCCTACACAGAGGTTTCCTGGCTTAAGCGAAACGAAATAGGAGCGCATATGATATATGTGCGGGACCGAGAATAATGCGTGTATGTGATACCGTATTCTATTCTCGCGTTGAATGTATCGATCGGTTGTATGCGATATAACCTAGTTATCGAATCGAGTATTGATTCGATAAGTCGATACATTGGATATTAGTCAGTCATATGCGATATGACCGGATCGTTAAATCAAGTGTTGATTTAATGATTTAATGTATAATTATATATTTGATATATCACTTTACATTAACTAGTATTTGTTCACTTATGATGGATTTTCTCACTTGATGTGCACATTGTATATATGATATAGTTTTGAGCACTAGTTTGTATCATGTTTGATGATACATGCAAACTTGGGTGTGTATGATTAAACCATGATTAGGTTAATGGTTAGGGTTTGATTTACTTTTTTATTTATTCTTTTCATTTATTTTTGGGGCAAGAAATAAAATGGTGATTCTTTTGTTTTTACTTGAAGCTTCTCGAAGCTTTGAAAAGCTTTGACCATTTTGTTTCTTTCCTTAACCCTAACCATTTACTTAACCCTAGTTTATTCTCTACATGTGTTTATTTAACCCATGGTTGCAATATGATACATATCACTTCATTTTCTTTTTGAAGATAATTCATTCTTTTTCTTCCTCTTCATCTTCTTCTTCAAATGAAGAAAAGAAAAGCTTTCTAGAATAATGTCAAGTGATGAAATCAAGTGAGAAATCCAATTCTAAAGTGAACTCACTTCCTATTTCTTCATCCTCTACCACTTGCCATGTAGTATAGGGTGTTTTCTTCACAAGTTTCATGACTTGGTAAAGTTGGAGCTCGAGTTAGAGTCGCCTCGACGTAGATCATCTTCGGCATCGAAGTCATCGACCTAGCCCGATCATTTCTTCGATGAAACCACCGCGAGAGTCCAGGATTCCGATGGTTGCAGCGGAGGGACGTCATCACGGAGCTAAGGAAGTGGAGGACCGGATCTACAAAGGTTGTAGCCCTTTTCACTTAGCACTAAAGCATTTTAGTAGCTTGTTGTTTCGCCAAATTTTTAGTTAACGATCTATATTAGGGTTTCTCGGCACCTAAATTTTAGAATTTGGCATGGTTGATGCCTTGTGGAACCTCTTGAGTGTGCCTAGGAACCCTGCAGCTAGACCTTGTACTCTAGAGTGAGTAGAGATGAGTTTTGAGGGTTTTATCTCAATGGTTCATGCTTCTCAACACATGAGACATGAGAGCCTTGAGAGAGAGGAAGAGGGTGAGCTTTGGATGATAGAGAATGAGAATGATAGAATGAGCTCAATAATTTACAACCATGCTCACAAAAAGAAAGAATAATGATTATAATAATAATAATTAAGAATTGTGATGGTTAGTTTCAATGACCATTATCATTTCATGCATTTAATGCATTTTGTAAAGAACAACAAGTAAATAAAAATCATAGAAATGAAATGATGATGGTCAACAAGTCCACAATGGTCAACCGGTCAACGAAGTCAATAAGTCACCAAAAGTCAAATGTTCAGCTCAACCATGGCACAATAACACTTAATTAATATTATCAATTATATTTCTTATTCTCATTAGGGTTTAAAAAAATGTCAACGGTCAACAACCCTAATGAGAATCCTCTGCCTCTGCCTCTATCAACTGTGTATACACACCCGCATCCGTGTTCCGAGGAACACGAACACAATGAGACAAAACCAATCCCCAAAACATATAGTAGGATCTGGCTTAAACCAAAGCCCGCTAGTAATAACTTCCAGACACCAAACGTGCACAAGTGCGTGGATGTGAAAGAATCCTGTCGCAAAAACCATGGGACCTTTACTCTGTTTTGCCCAAAGGCGAATAGCTGGGACTCTAATGACTCGACACTACGCTGGCAGTGGGTTTAACGACAGGCTGCAAGCGGTACTAGCTGTACGTAACGGTCCCCAGGTAGATGCCGATAAGAAGACTGATGAGGTGAACCCATCCGACCTCCTACTGAGCCTGAATGTGACAATCTCCGTACAGTGCGGTCTGTTCGTCTGAAATATCGCAAGTCGGGCCTAGGGGGTGGTAAACGTCAGTCCCCTAATAGCGGAACAAGTCGTGTCGGAGTGTAGCCCAGAATACCCTGAGACAACACTGGATAACCTCCCAGTATATCTCGCTTGCCCTGGCCAGGGACGACTATGTGTAATGGCTCTCCTTGACACAGCACGATATCAACCCCCAATACCGGGAGAAACGAATCCTGTCTAACCGTCACTTCCTCCAAGTGCTTCAGGACTGCACCCAACTGCTACCTGTTTGCAAGACTCATTTGAGACGTAGTAGGGTAGCAATCTAAGAACAGTGGGAACACATTCGAGGCGAAGTGACAGTGTCAAGTCAGCGGACTAAGCTGTAGTCATGTCACCTGGGAACTGATAACTGACAATAGGTATAGTACCAACCAACAGTTCCCGACGAGTCCTGTCCAGTGTACTCGTAACCTCACGAGCATCCGCATACTATCTCAAGTATGACGTACTGACGGCTGTGGGACAGACCATCTCCCCTGCTGGGATGAGAAGCGCATACGCTAGTCTACTCCGAAGTATCGATGCCCCGTCTCGATAATCCAACTACTAGGGACCCGTATAAGGATGTGCTTGTCGATTTCCCAGCCCCACTGGTGTGACTGCCATCACAACGCTGGTAATCAAGCAAAGATCCTAAGGGCTCCACTAATGTGTATAGGCGATATGCTAAAAGAAACACATGCACACATTAAAGTAGAAACAAACCAAGTAGCATAATACCATTTTGAGCAAGATTGTCTATACAACTGTGAATATCCTAAGCTTCCATCAAGTAATATACAAACTAGTATGATACAGTAATGGCCTCTAGGGCATATACACTAACAATCTCCCACTTGCACTAAGGCCATGTACTGGCGTATCGAAGACCTATCATCTCGATCAGCCGCTCGAACTGAGTCTAGGGTATGGCCTTCGTGAATGGATCTACAGTGTTATTCTCTTAATTTACTCTCTTCACCTCGATCTCCCGGTGATCTACGATCTCCCTGATTAGGTGGTACCGCCTCAAAATGTGCCTGGACTTCTGATGGGACCTGGGTTTCTTCGCTAAAGCTATAGTGCCGTTGTTGTCACAATACATATGTATTGTATCAACAATGGTAGGAACCACCTAAAGTTCCGTGAGGAACTTCTTCATCCAGACAGCTTCCTTTGCGGCATCGCAAGCAGCTATGTACTCCGCTTCTATAGTTGAGTCAGCAACGGTTTCCTGCTTGGAGCTCTTCCAGCAAACCGCCCCTCCATTGAGGGTAAAGACATAACCCGACATGGACTTGGATTCATCCTTGTCACTCTGGAAGCTGGAGTCAGGAAAGGCCTCGATCTGGAGGTCTTTTCCGCCATACACCAAGAACATCTCCTTAGTCCTTCTCAGGTACTTGAGAATGTTCTTTACTGCTATCCAGTGTTTCTCTCCTGGGTCCGACTGATACCGGCTTACAACGCTCAATGCGTATGCTACATCTGGTCTGGTACACAACATCGCATACATTATAGAGCCTACCGCAGATGCATAGGGTATAGATGACATGCGAGCCCTTTCCAAATCAGTCTTGGGAGACATCTCTTTGGAGATGGTGATTCCGTGACAAGCCGGTAGATTACCGCTCTTTGAATCTTCCATACTGATTCGTTTCAGTATGGTGTCGATGTACCTGGACAGCGAAAGTGCCAACATCCTCTTAGATCTATCACGATAGATCTGGATCCCTAGAATGTAGTTAGCATCGCCCAGGTCCTTCATGGAGAACCTTTGTGACAAGAATGATTTGACTGACTGTAGCATAGGAATATCATTTCCTATTAGGAGAATGTCATCCACGTACAAGACGAGGAATACCACAGTTCTCCCTACAATCTTACTGTAAATGCATGGTTCATCTGGGTTTTTGATAAAGTCGAATTCTTTGACAGCATCATCAAAGCAGATGTTCCAACTCCGCGATGCCTGCTTCAGTCCATAGATGGACTTAAGCAACTTGCACACTTTACCGCTGCTCCCACTCTGAATGAATCCCTCCGGCTGATCCATATAGACGCACTCTTCCAAATTTCAGATTAGGAAAGCCGTCTTTACGTCTATCTGCCAGATCTCATAATCGTGGAAGGCAGCAATGGCAAGAAGGATCCGAATGGATTTAAGCATAGCCACTGGAGAAAAGGTCTCGTCATAGTCCAAACCAGGTCTTTGACGAAAACCCTTTGCAACAAGTCTAGCTTTATAAGTTTCAACCTGCCCATCTACACCAATCTTCTTTCTGAAGATCCATTTGCAGCCTACGGGTTTTACCCCTTCTGGAGCAAAGTCCAAAGTCCAAACTTTGTTGGTGTACATGCACTCCATCTCGGTCCGCATTGCATCCAGCCATTTTACTGAGTCACCACTCTAAATGTCTTGCTGGAAGCTAGTAGGCTCATCATAATCAATAGTGCAATCCTCTCTATCCCCGTCTATGAGAAAACCGTAGTATCTCTCGAGCGGATGAGACTGCCTACTACTCCTGCATAGTGGCGCTGGGATGTCCGGTTCTCCTGAAACTTCTGGTTCTTCCAAGCTTTCAGTAATAGCTTGTGGTTCTGGAATTTTTTCCAGCTCTATTGCGCTCCCACTTATCTGACTTTCTAAAAATTCAGTTTCCAAGAAGTGGGCATGCTGAAAAACAAAAACCTTTTGTTCCTCTGCGGAATAGAAAAGATACCCCCTGGAGTTCTTGGGGTATCCCATAAACTTACACAGTACTGAGCGTGCTTCGAGCTTGTCCGCATGCTGCTTCTTTACAAAAGCTGGACATCCCCATGTCTTAAGATACTTAAGACAGGGTTTCTTCCTACTCCACATCTGATATGGGGTGGTAGGCACAGTCTTAGTTGGAGCCTTGTTCAAAAGATATGCAGCTGTTTCTAGTGCATAACCCCAGAAAGATCGCGGCAACTTAGCCTTACTCATCATGGAACGAACCATATCCAATAGGGTACGATTCCGCCTTTCAGATACACCGTTGTGCTGTCGTCTGTATGGAGGAGTAAGATGAGAGAGAATTCCATTCTCTTTTAAGTAGTCTGGAAACTCGGCACTGAATTATTCACCACCTCGATCAGATCTTAGTGTCTTTAAACTCTTGCCTGTTTGTTTCTCAACTTCATTCTTGTATTCCTGAAATTTCTCAAAGGCCTCGGATTTATGCTTCATCGGTAAGACATGCCCATACCAAGAGAAATCATCAGTAAAAGTAATGAAGCATGAATAACCACTTCGCGCATGTGTAGACATTGGACCACACACGTCACTGTGTATGAGTCCCAAGAGCTCGCTCGCTCTTACTCCATGTCCAGTGAACGAAGTTTTTGTCATCTTTCCCATGAGACAAGATTCACAAGTAGCATAAGACTGATACTCGAACGGATTCAAGTATCCCTCTTTATGTAACTTTGTTAACCGTGTCTCATTAATGTGACCCAGTTTACAATGCCATAAGAAAGCCTGATTAGTTTCCGGAGACTTTCTTTTAAGTGTGTTCTGGACACTGAAAATCTGAGCTTCATTCAATACGTATATCCCGTTTTCTAATGTACCTGACCCAATCAGAACTTGATTTAGGTGGATGTGGACCACATCGCTTACAAAAGTAAAATCATATCCTTCCTTAGAAAGTAAGGATATAGATATGATATTACAAGTCGCACTAGGTATATACAAACAGTCACGCAGAATCAATATCTGCCCAGTTGTCAGTCCAAGATGATATTCCCCTATGGATTCAGCGTCCATACTCATTCCGTTGGCAACCCTGAGAGTCATATCACCTATCCTAATAACCCTACGGTTTCTCAAAGCCTGTAATGAATTATAGATGTGAGACCCTGATCCGGTATCCAATACCCAGGAAGTAGGGTTAACCGACATACAGTTTTCTACTACAAACACACCCGAAGCCGAAGCCACAACTTGCTTCGAATCCTGGCTACTGGCTTTGCTGGCCCTGCAATCCTTCTGCCAATGTTCATTCCCGTAACAATAGGAACGTCCAGTCCTGAAACTTTTGCCCTTCCCTTTCCTTCTACTTCCCTAGTTTCCTTCAGGGTATAAGTAGAGGGCAGAGACTGTAGAATCAAGTCAGTACTTGACCCGTTCTTCAACGTGGTCTTCAGGTCCATGAGCTCATCAAAATAGCTGGTCTCTGTAAGGACGTTGCCCCTTACAGATGACCCGATAGCCAACCTCGCTTGAAGCAATTCGTTCGAGGTCTCATATCTTGCGATACGAGATTGCTCTCCATATAAATCTTTGTTATGGAGGAAGATAGAAACTAAGTCCATCTTCTCGTGCTGCCTCTGGTATGCACCATCAAATGAGGCCAACAAAAGGCACTTGGCATTCGCACAGTCTTTTTCCGATGTCTTACGGATATCAATATCCGTGACAGGGGAAACTGGTCCTGAGAAGGCAGGGGTTTGATTAGTTCAGAGGTGTCCCAGCTCGTTATGGGCAATGGACATCTGGACAGACCTTTGCCAGTCATAACAGTCAGATTCAGTCATTTTATTATCTAGATGTAACCTATGTGTGGTCATTAGGTCGCTGCAATTAAGAGAGAGAGAAGAAAACACTCAGCATGATGCTCTTGCAAGTTTAGATTGGTTTTTAGTTTATCTAAACAGGATGGCTCCCACTGTTTCTCGAATCCTTCCTCAAACCAAAAAGGAAGAATTAGTCGGGATCAATCTCACCGTACAATACTTGCTTAACCGTTCAGCCAGGCCAGTGTTGGTACTTCGAGGGAGGTTTTCCAACGCTTTCACGAAGTTCCTTAATTAAATAACCTCTTTTCCTTATGGGCGTAGCCCCGCTAACACCTTTCTAGACACCTACTTAGTTTATAGCATTGATCATTAAGTGAGAAAGTCCCCGAGGAGTAGCATATACTCACTGTAGGATCGGGATCTAAATATCATCGTGTGATAAAACTGAAGGAATCCTACCAGAATCATCACACTCCAAATGGTACGCAGCGCTAGCAAGTTTCAGTTTCTTTAGAAACTCCTGATGTGGATTTTTGCCCCATGCTCTTATGACCTTGACGAAGGTCAACAAATCATAAGTCACATGTCAAGTTCTACCCGTCATTGTCCAGGTTAATTTGAACCCACCCGTATATACCCTTGATGAAGGTCAACAAGGTAATACGACTGTCCCAAACCAACGCATCTATCTATGCTACATATGAACATCCAACAGCTACCAATCACTATGCCTTGACGAAGGTCAACAAACATAGCTTCAATACTATTGAATATTCATATGAAATGACGGAGGGCTACGAATGGTTTTGGCGAAACCGTGAACGTAGTGAACTTGATATAATCGAAGGAACCTTGATAGCTTTTAAAAGGAGTGGTTTAAGCTCCGCATTTTTAAAAGTTTTCTGTTTTGAAAAGAAACCGAGCGGTTTTGAAATTGTTCCAACGACTTTAACTTTGGTTTATTTTCTTGCATTAGTTTAATGCGTCCCATCATTTAATCCTACCATTGCAGAAAACAACGAAAATTTGACGTACGCTTATGCCATCCGCATTCGCCACGGGGCCCCGTCATTACCCGTTAGGTTACTTAACTAACGACAGAGCGGGGGCTGGACTAGCGCGGATGCAAAACATAAGCAACGCCTACTAGATATCATATATAGATATATACATTCGTCAGATGCAATGATAGTCATTCCAGATCATAGATGAACACATTGGATATACTAGGAATCCGCGTTTCGTTCGAGCCTGCAACGAAAAACGGATTACACGGTCGCGATGAATAGCCAAAACCCCAACCTAGACCCCTACGGGTGCGGCAAACTACCCGCCAAGTATCCGAAGTGAAGCAACCTCCCTCAACAACGTGAGTAGGCCACTCGGCACTTCGAGGTACCCGGTAGTTTGTGCACCCCACCTTGGGTCTATCCTAGGAGCAAAAACAGTAAAAGAAATAATATACAATGGCGGCTACAACCTCATCCCGGATGTACGGCCATAAAAATAATATTACATCAATTTACATATTACATCAAATGAAAGATAAAGGGAACTCTCATCTTACAATCCCCGGCTATTCATCCGCGACAATCCAACGAGTTCATATACACAATCCATCAACACTACAGATCACAGATATGCACAACCCCCACTAATCGACGTATAGCGATTAGTTGACGTTCAGTGCATATTTCACATCACAAATATAACCCATTAGCTAAAGTCTACAGAACCTCGATAAAAAAAACGGATTTGTAACTACCCCAAACACAACTTTGTTCTCTGGAAAATCTGGGTAGAAACAAAATACTTTAAAAATCCCAAAACAGAACACTGAACACACTGCAGCAAATCCGAGTCGCGGCCGAGTCAACTCGGCCGCGGATCCGCGGCCAAACGCATGGTTTGGCCGCGGTTCCGCGGTGAGTTGATAGAGTCACTGGCTCGTTTTTGCTGTGTGTTCTTACAAAACCTTGAGCCGATTTTTAAGATATGTCAAATTATTTTTGGACCAGTTTTAAAAATCGGCAGAAACATGAGGATTTTGACGTGTTTTGCCATTTTTTCTCGGATCGAAATTCTAAATACTTTGCTAACATGCTAGTTGTTGTTTAGCTAGGCTCTGATAACACTGTAAGTCCACGTTACCCGTCCTGGTTCTTACGGGGATGCGGAAACAGTAAAAAACAATTTTTATGGTAAAGGTAACATGGACTAGAAAATAGGATCTTTGCTAAACAAAAACCTAGCAAACTAACTAGAAGTTTAACTACTATGTTAGAGGGTTATACCTAGGTCTTGAACTCCTTCTCTTCTTGCTCCTTGGAGTGGTTGGATCGGCTCCACCTCGTAGTCTCCTTGTTGTCGAAGAAGGATCCACCCGAAAGCTTCTACATTGAGCTCCTACCTCAACCGAGAGGAAACTAAAGTTCTTGGCTTGCTAGACCTTGTACTCTAGAGTGAGTAGAGATGAGTTTTGAGGGTTTTATCTCAATGGCTCATGCTTCTCAACACATGAGACATGAGAGCCTTGAGAGAGAGGAAGAGGGTGAGCTTTGGATGAGAGAGAATGAGAATGATAGAATGAGCTCAATAATTTACAACCATGCTCACAAAAAGAAAGAATAATGATGATAATAATAATAATTAAGAATTGTGATGGTTAGTTTCAATGACCATTATCATTTCATGCATTTAATGCATTTTGTAAAGAACAACATGTAAACAAAAGTCATAGAAATGAAATGATGATGGTCAACAAGTCCACAATGGTCAACCGGTCAACAAAGTCAACAAGTCAAAAAAAGTCAAATGTTCAACTCAACCATGGCACAATAATACTTAATTAATATTATCAATCATATTTCTTATTCTCATTAGGGTTTAGAAAAAAGTCAACGGTCAACAAGCCTAATGAGAATCCTCTGCCTCTGCCTCTATCAACTGTGTATACACACTCGCATCCGTATTCCGAGGAACACGAATACAATGAGATAAAACCAATCCCCAAAACATTTACTAGGATCTGGTTTAAACCAAAGCCCGCTAGTAATAACTTCCCGGACACCAAACGTGCAAAAGTGCGCGGATGTGAACAAACCCTGTCGCAAAAACCAAGCGACCTCTACTCTGTTTTGCCCAAAGGCGAATAGCTCTCTGTGTAGGACTCTAAAGACTCGACACTACGCTGGCAGTGGGTTTAACCACAGGCCGCAAGCGGTACTAGCTGTACGTAACGGTCCCCAGGTAGATGCCGATAAGAAGACTGATGAGGTGAACTCATCCGAACTCCTACTTAGCCTGAATGTGACAATCTCCGTACAGTCCAGTCTGTTCGTCTGAGAATATCGCATGTCGGGCCTAGGGGTGGTAAACATCAGTCCCCTAATAGCGGTACAAGTCGTGTCGGAGTATAGCCCAGAACACCCTGAGACAACACTGGATAACCTACCAGTATATCTCGCTTGCTCTGGCCAGGGACGACTATGTTTAATGGCTCTCCTTGACACAGCGCGATATCAACCCCAAATATCGGGAGAGACGAATCCTATCTAACCGTCACTGCCTCCAAGTGCTTCGGGACTGCACCCAACTGCTACCTGTTTGCACGACTCATTTGAGCCGTGGTAGGGTAGCAATCTAAGAACAGTGGGAACACACTCGAGGCGAAGTGTGTAAGTCCACATTGCGACCCCCGGTTCTTACGGGGAGGCGGAAACGTTATAAAAATCAAATTTTTAGCGCAAGGGGCAACATGGACTAACAAAGTCGGGATCTTTTCCTAAACTAAAACTAGCATACAAGCTAAAGAGAGTTAGCTACTCGGAAAGATGGTTATACCTAAACTTGAACTCCTTCTTCTTCAAACTTTGTAGAGGTTGATGGTTCTTTCCTCGTCGCCTTCTTCCGTCGAAGATGGATCCACCTGAGGGTTCAACCTTCGGGCTCTTCCTCGAACTTTGAGTGAACTAGAATCTCCGGCTTGCTAAACCCTTGATCCTAGAGTGAGTAGAGAGTGTCTAGGGGTTGTTTTCTTTTCAAGGAGAGGGATTCTCAACACATGAGAAGGATTCTCCTTGAGCTTGAGGAAGAAGAAGATGAAGTGAGGAGAGAGAATGATTATGATAGAATGAGCTCTTTTCTTTTGCAACCATAACTAAAAGAAAAGGAATTATCTAATTAATAATAATAAATCAAAAATGAAATAGTTGATGGTTGTATTTGGAATGACCACTATCATAACTTTCAATAAATGAGTGTAAGCTAGAATCAAGGAGTATCCTTGCAAAGCAATGATGGTGGTCAACATTCAACCATGGTCAACAAGTCAACCATGGTCAACAAGTCAACAAAATCAACCATAACAATATTTCATTTAATTACTATTATTAATTGATATTTCATAAATCTATTATGGTTTGGAAAAAGACGACTGTCAACTGTGCATACGCACCCGTTCCGAAACCCTAATGAAAAACCTCATTCTCCGCCTCAAGCAACTGTGCATACACACCTGTATTCTCGTTCCGAGGAACAAGAATACCGAGAGATAAAAGCAACCCCAAAACATATACCAGTATCCGGCTCAAACCAGAGCCCGCTGGCAATATCCGTCCGGACTCCAAACGTGCACAAGTGCGCGGATGAGAACGAACCCTGTCGCAAAACCATGCGACCTCTACTCTGTTTTGTCCAGAGGCGAATACCCTCTGTATGGGACTCTAAAGACTCGACACTACGCTGGCAGTGGGTTTAACCACAGACCGCAAGCGGCACTAGCTGTGCGTAACGGTCCCCAGGTAGACGCCGACAAGAAGGCTGACGAGGTGAACCCCATCTGAACTCCTACTGAGTCTGAATGTGACATTCTCCGTACAATCCGGTCTGTTCGTCTGATACATCGCATGTCGGGCCTAGGGGGCGGTAAACGTCAGTCCCCCAATAGCGGTACAAGTCGTGTCGGAGTGAAGCCCAAAACACCCTGAGATAACACTGGAAGCCTACCAGTATATCTCGCTTGCCCTGGCCAGGGACTACTCGTGTAATGGCTCTCCTAGACACAGCGCGATGTCAACCCCCAATACCGGGAGAGACGAATCCTGTCTAACCGTCACTGCCTCCAAGTGCTTCGGGACTGCACCCAACCACTACCTGTTTGCACGACTCCTTTGAGCCGTGGTAGGGTAGTAGTCAAAGTACAGTGGGAACACACTCGAGGCGAAGTGCCAGTGTCAAGTCAGCGGACTAAGCTGTACTCATGTCACCTGGGAACTGATAACTGACGATAGGTATAATACCAACCTGTCAGTTCCCGACGAGTCCTGTCCAGTGTACTTTTAGCCCAACGAGCACCCGTATACTATCTCCAGTACGACGTACTGATGGCTGTAGGACAGACCATCTCCTACACTGGGATGAGAAGCGCATACGCTAGTCTACTCCGGAGTATCGATGCCCTGTCTCGATAGTCCTGTGACTAGGGACCTGTATAAGGATGTGCTTATAGATTACCCAGCCCCCACTAGTATGACTGCCATCACAACGCTGGTAATCAAGCAAAGATCCTAAGGGCTCCACTAATGTGTATAGGTGATATCGCAAAATAAACACATGTACACATTGAAGTGGAAACAAACCAAGTAGCATACTACTATATTGAGCAAGATTGTTTATACAAGGTGAATATCCCAAGCATCCATTAAGTAATATACAAACTAGTATGATACAGTAATGGCCTCTAGGGCATATACACTAACAATCTCCCACTTGCACTAAGGCCATGTACTGGCGTATCGAAGACCTATCATCTCGATCAGCCGCTCGAACTGAGTCTGGGGTAGGGCCTTGGTGAATGGGTCTGCAGTGTTTTCTTCTGAAGCAACCCTCCGAACCTCGATCTCCTTGCGATCCACGATCTCCCTGATCAGGTGATACCGCCTCAAGATGTGCCTGGATCTCTGATGGGACCTGGGTTCCTTCGCTAAAGCTATAGCCCCGTTGTTGTCGCAATACAGAGGTATTGGGTCAACAATGGACGGAACCACCTGAAGTTCTTTCAAGAACTTCCTTATCCAGACAGCTTCTTTTGCGGCATCAGATGCAGCGATATATTCCGCTTCCATCGTCGAGTCTGCAACGGTTTCCTGTTTGGAACTCTTCCAACACCCCGCCCCTCCATTGAGGGTAAAGACAAAACCCGACATGGACTTGGAATCATCCTTGTCACTCTGGAAGCTGGAGTCAGCAAAGGCCTCGATCTGGAGGTCTTTTCCGCCATACACCAAGAACATCTCCTTAGTCCTCTTCAGGTACTTGAGAATGTTCTTTACTGCTATCCAGTGTTTCTTCCCAGGGTTTGACTGATACCGGCTTACTACACTCATTGCATAAGCTACATCCGGTCTGGTACACAACATCGCATACATTATAGAGCCTACCGCAGAAGCGTAGGGTATAATAGACATGTGATCCCACTCCAAATCAGTCTTGGGAGACATCTCTTTAGAGAGGGTGATCCCGTGACAAGCCGGTAGGTTACCGTGCTTGGAATCTTCCATACTGAATCTTTTCAGTACGGTGTCGATGTACCTGGACTGTGAAAGTCCTAATATCCTCTTGGATCTATCACGATGGATCCGGATCCCCACGATGTACGAAGCATCACCCAGGTCTTTCATGGAGAACCTTTGTGACAAGAACCCTTTGACAGATTGTAGCATAGGAATGTCATTTCCTATTCAGAGAATGTCATCCACGTATTAAACGAGGAATACTACAGTTCTCGCTACAAATCTACTATAGATGCATGGTTCATCTGGATTTTTGATAAAGCCAAATTCCTTGACCGTCTCATCAAAACAGATGTTCCAACTCCGCGATGCCTGCTTTAGTCCATAAATGGACTTAAGCAACTTGCACACCTTTCCGCTGCTCCCACTCTGAATGAAACTCTCTGGCTGATCCATATAGACACACTCATCTAAATTTCCATTTAGAAAAGCGGTTTTTACGTCCATCTGCCAAATCTCATAATCGTGGAAGGCAGCAATGGCAAGAAGGATCCGAATGGATTTCAGCATAGCCACTGGAGAAAAGGTTTCGTCGTAGTCTAAGCCAGGTCTTTGACGGAAACCTTTTGCTACAAGTCTAGCTTTATAGGTCTCAACCTGTCCATCTACACTAATCTTCCTTTTGAAGATCCACTTGCATCCTACGGGTTTTACCCCGTCTGGAGCAATGTCCAACGTCCATACTTTGTTGGTGTACATGGACTCCATTTCGGTCCGCATTGCATCCAGCCATTTTACCGAGTCAACGCTCTGAACGGCCTGCTGGAAGCTAGTAGGCTCATCATAATCTATGATGCAGTCCTCTCTATCCCCGTCTATGAGAAAACTTTAGTATCTCTCGGGCGGATGAGACTGCCTACTACTCCTGCGGAGCGGCGTAGGAATGTCCTGTTCTTTCGAACCCTCTGGTTCCACTAAGCTTTCAGTAATAGTATGAGGTTCTGGAATTTCTTCCAGTTCTACTGTGCTCCCACTTATCTGGTTTTCCAAAAACTCAGTTTCCAAGAAGTAGGCATGACGAGAAACAAGAACTTTTTGTTCCTCTTCACAGTAGAAGAAATATCCCTTGGAGTTCTTTGGATATCCCACAAACTTGCACTGTACTGAGCGTGCCTCGAGCTTGTCCGCATGCTGCTTTTTAACAAAAGCTGGACATCCCCAAGTCTTAATGTGATTAAGATGGGGCCTCTTTCCACACCACATCTCATATGGTGTGGTGGGCACAGTTTTAGTAGGAACTCGGTTCACAATGTATGCAGCTGATTCTAGTGCATAGCCCCAGAAAGATCGCGGTAACTCAGCGTTACTCATCATGGACCGTACCATATCCAATAGGGTTCGGTTCCGTCTCTTCGATACACCGTTGTGTTGCGGAGTGTATGGAGGAGTAAGCTGAGAGAGAATTCCATTCTCTTTTAAGTAATTCAGGAACTCGGCACTTAAGTATTCTCCACCTCGATCCGATCTTAGAATCTTGATACTTTTGCCGGTCTGTTTTTCCACTTCATTCTTATATTCCTGGAACTTTTCAAAGGCTTCGGACTTATGTTTCATTAAGAAGACATAACCGTACCTTGAAAAGTCATCCGTAAAAGTAATGAAGTAAGAATAACCGCTTCGCGCATGTATAGACATTGGACCGCACACGTCGCTGTGTACGAGTCCTAAGAGCTCGCTCGCTCTTACTCCGTGTCCAGTGAACGGAGTCTTTGTCATCTTTCCTTTGAGACAGGATTGACAAGTGGCATACGATTGATATTCGAACAGATCCAAATATCCTTCTGTATGTAACTTAGCCAACCTTCTCTCATTGATGTGACCCAGTCTACAATGCCATAAGAAAGTCTGATTGATATCTGGAGACTTTCTTTTGTGTGTATTCTGGACATTGAAAATCTGTTATTGGTTCAATACGTATATACCATTGCTCAATGTACCTGACCCAATCAGAACTTGATTAAGGTGAATGTTTACAACATACTTACAAACGCAAATTCATAACCTTCTTTAGAAACCAAAGATACAGAAATGATATTACAAGTTGCGTTGGGTACAAAAAAGCAATTACGCAAAACCAAAGCATGTCCATCTGACATTCCCAGGTGATAGTCCCCACGGCTTTAGCATCCATGCTAGCTCCGTTCGCAACTCTGAGGGTCATGTCACCTGCCTTCAAAAACCTACGGTTTCTCAACACCTGCAAAGAATTACAGATATGAGATCCTGATCCGGTATCCAATACCCAGGAAGTAGAGTTTATAGAGAGACAGTTTTCAATAACATACACACCTGAAGCTGAAGCCGCAACCTGCTTCAGTTCCTGTGTCCTGGCTTTCCAAGCCCTGCAATCTTTCTTCCAGTGTCCACTCTTGTGACAATAGAAGCATTCCTCTTTACCCACAAGCTTCCCCGCTATCTTTGTTGCCTTTTCCTTTCCCTTCGTTCCCACTTTACTAACACCGCCCCTTGGTTTGGCGGGGGCTTTCTTCCTCTTTCCCTTGGCTTTCGCCTTGGACCTAGAAGAAGAAGATCCTCCTACAAACAAAGCGGGTGTTTCCCTACTTTTCTGTAGGGTGCCCTCTGCGCTCCTCAGCATGTTGAAGAGTTCTGAAAGTTCAACTTCCTTTTCTTGCAAGTTGAAATTCAGTATGAACTGGGCGTAAGTGGAAGGAAGGGACTGGAGAACTAAATCCGTATAGAGTTCACTTTCCAACGTGGTCCCAAGTTCCGCGAGCTCCTCAATGTAGCCAATCATCTTAAGCACGTGGTCTGCTACCGATGATCCGACGGCCAACTTTGCCGAAAATAACTTCTTCGACACTTCGTATCTTGCGATACGAGACTGCTCTCCATACAGTTCTTTTGTATGAAGAAATATGGATTCTAAGTCCATATTCTCATGCCTCCTATGATGTTCGTTGTCCATAGAGGCAAGCACGAGGCACCTGGCCTTCGCGCAATCAATCTCCCAAGTCTTACGGATTTCCTTATCCGCGACGCTGGAGGTGGGACCTGGGACGGGGGGAGCTTTGGTGGTAAGAAGATACCCCAGCTTGTCGTAAGTGATTGCCATTTTGACATTCCTGAGCCAATCTTTGTAGTTTGGCCCTGTAAGTATGTTTTTATCTAGAAGTAACTTAAGTCCAGTCATTTCGATTTGGTCGCTGCAGGGGGAGAGAAGAAACACTTAGCACGATGCTCTAGCAAGTTTAGAATGGTTTTTAATTTGTCTAAATAGGATGGCTCCCACTGTCTCTCGAATCCCTCCTCAAACCACAAAGGAAGAATTAGCCGGGATCAATCCCACCGCACAATACTTGCTTAACCGTTCAGCCAGGCCAGTGTCGGTACTTCGAGGGAGGTTTTCCAACGCTTTCGCGAAGTTCCTTAATTTAAGAACCTCTTTTCCCTGGGGGCGTAGCCCCGCTAACACCTTTCTAGGCACCTACTAGGTTTATAGCATTGATCGTTTAGTGAGAAATTTCCCGAGGAGAAGCATATACTCACAGTAGGATCGGGATCCAAATATCATCGCGTTACGAAAATGAAGGAATCCTACCAGAATCATCACACTCCAAATGGTATGCAAATCTAGCAAGTTTCAGTACTTATGAAACCCCCGATGTGGATTTCTGCCCCATGCTCTTATGACCTTGACTTTGGCCAACAAATCATAAGTCACATGTCAAGTTCTTCCCGTCGTTCTCCAGGTTAATTTGAATCCACCCGTACATACCCTTGACTTTGGCCAACAAGGCAGTACGACTGTTCCAAATCAACGCATCTATCTATGCTGCACATGAATATCCAACAGCTACCAATCACTATGCCTTGACTTTGGCCAACAAGCACAGCTTGAATACTATTGACTATTCATGTGAAACGACGGAGGGCTACGAATGGTTTTGGCGAAACCGTGAACGTAGTGAACTTGATATAATCGATGGAACGAGATAGCTTTTAGAAGGAGTGGCTCAAGCTCCACATTTAAAAGTTAGTTTTGAAAAGAACCGAGTGGTTTTTCGAAAGTGTTCCAACGACTTTAACTTGGTTTATTATCTTGCATTAGTTCTTTTAATGCGTGATATTCTTGCATTAGTTCTTTTAATGCGTCCCATCAATTAATCCTACCATTGCAGAAAAAAATCAAAATATGACGTACGCTTATGCCATTCGCATTCGCCACGGGGTCCCGTCATCACCCGTTAGGTTACTTAACTAACGACAGAGCGGGGGCTGGGCTAGCGCGTCTGTAAAACATAAGCAACGCCTAAATATAAAGCAATGATAGACATTACAGATCACAGATGAATACATTGGATATACCCGCAATCCGCAATCCGTTCGAGCCTGCAACGAAAAGCGGATTACACGGTCGCGGTGAATAGCATGTACCCCACCCAAGACCCCTACAGGTGCGGCAAACTACCCGCCAAGTACCCGGTAGTTTGTGCACCCCTCCATGGGTCTATCCTAGGAGCAAAAACAGTAAAAAGAATTATACAATGACGGCTACAACCCCGACCCGGTTGTGCGGCCATACAAATAATATTATTACATCAATTTACATTTACAAATGAATGAAAGAAAAACAAAATCTCATCTCACATCCACCCCGGCTATTCACCCGCGACAGTCCAACACATTCATATACACATTACAATATCAAACACAGATCACAGAGATGTATAACCCCGACTAATCGACTTATAGCGATTAGCCGACGTTCAATACATACAAACATCACAGATATAACCAATATAGCCAAAGTGTAGCGAAGTTCGAAAAAAATACGGATTTATAGGACCCCAAAAGTAAATTTCTTTTCTGGAAAATCTGGGCACATATAACATATTTGAAAAATCCCAAAACCTTACCAGATGAACACTGCACAAAACACGATCACATGAAGAGGTTAAACGGCGGCGGATCCGCGGCTAAGAGAGTAGATGAGGCCGCGGATCCGCGGCGGTTTGAGGGAATCAGGGGATCATTTTTCTTGGGTGTTCTTACAAAACCCTGAGCCGATTTTAGGAGTATAAAGTTTTACTTTTAGAGCACAAAAAATTTCAACAGAAACTTAGGGTTTTTGTTTTTCCTGTTTTGCGATTTTTCGGTTTCGAACTTCCATACACTTCGCTACCAAGCTAGTTTAGGTTTAGTTAGGCTCTGATACCACTGTAAGTCCACGTTGCGACCCCCGGTTCTTACGGGGAGGCGGAAACGGTATAAAAATCAAATTTTTAGCGCAAGGGGCAACATGGACTAACAAAGTCGGGATCTTTTCCTAAACTAAAACTTACATACAAGCTAAAGAGAGTTAGCTACTCGGAAAGATGGTTATACCTAAACTTGAACTCCTTCTTCAAACTTTGTAGAGGTTGATGGTTCTTTCCTCGTCGCCTTCTTCCGTCGAAGATGGATCCACCTGAGGGTTCAACCTTCGGGCTCTTCCTCGAACTTTGAGTGAACTAGAATCTCCGGCTTGCTAAACCCTTGATCCTAGAGTGAGTAGAGAGTGTCTAGGGGTTGTTTTCTTTTCAAGGAGAGGGATTCTCAACACATGAGAAGGATTCTCCTTGAGCTTGAGGAAGAAGAAGATGAAGTGAGGAGAGAGAATGATTATGATAGAATGAGCTCTTTTCTTTTGCAACCATAACTAAAAGAAAAGGAATTATCTAATTAATAATAATAAATCAAAAATGAAATAGTTGATGGTTGTATTTGGAATGACCACTACCATAACTTTCAATAAATGAGTGTAAGCTAGAATCAAGGAGTATCCTTGCAAAGCAATGATGGTGGTCAACATTCAACCATGGTCAACAAGTCAACCATGGTCAACAAGTCAACAAAATCAACCATAACAATATTTCATTTAATTACTATTATTAATTGATATTTCATAAATATATTAGGGTTTGGAAAAAGACGACTGTCAACTGTGCATACGCACCCGTTCCGAAACCCTAATGAAAAACCTCATCCTCCGCCTCAAGCAACTGTGCATACACACCTGTATTCTCATTCCGAGGAACAAGAAACCGAGAGATAAAAGCAACCCCAAAACATATACCAGTATCCGGCTCAAACCAGAGCCCGCTGGCAATATCCGTCCGGACTCCAAACGTGCACAAGTGCGCGGATGAGAATGAACCCTGTCGCAAAACCATGCGACCTCTACTCTGTTTTGCCTAGAGGCGAATACCCTCTGTGTGGGACTCTAAAGACTCGACACTACGCTGGCAGTGGGTTTAACCACAGACCGCAAGCGGCACTAGCTGTGCGTAACGGTCCCCAGGTAGACGCCGACAAGAAGGCTGACGAGGTGAACCCCATCTGAACTCCTACTGAGTCTGAATGTGACATTCTCCGTACAGTCCGGTCTGTTCATCTGATATATCGCATGTCGGGCCTAGGGGGCGGTAAACGTCAGTCCCCCAATAGCGGTACAAGTCGTGTCGGAGTGAAGCCCAAAACACCCTGAGATAACACTGGAAGCCTACCAGTATATCTCGCTTGCCCTGGCCAGGGACTACTCATGTAATGGCTCTCCTAGACACAGCGCGATGTCAACCCCCAATACCGGGAGAGACGAATCCTGTCTAACCGTCACTGCCTCCAAGTGCTTCGGGACTGCACCCAACCACTACCTGTTTGCACGACTCCTTTGAGCCGTGGTAGGGTAGTAGTCAAAGTACAGTGGGAACACACTCGAGGTGAAGTGCCAGTGTCAAGTCAGCGGACTAAGCTGTACTCATGTCACCTGGGAACTGATAACTGACGATAGGTATAATACCAACCTGTCAGTTCCCGACGAGTCCTGTCCAGTGTACTCGTAGCCCAACGAGCACCCGTATACTATCTCCAGTACGACGTACTGATGGCTGTGGGACAGACCATCTCCCACACTGGGATGAGAAGCGCATACGCTAGTCTACTCCGGAATATCGATGCCCTGTCTCGATAGTCCTGCGACTAGGGACCTGTATAAGGATGTGCTTATAGATTACCCAGCCCCCACTAGTGTGACTGCCATCACAACGCTGGTAATCAAGCAAAGATCCTAAGGGCTCCACTAATGTGTATAGGTGATATCGCAAAATAAACACATGTACACATTGAAGTAGAAACAAACCAAGTAGCATACTACTATATTGAGCAAGATTGTTTATACAAGGTGAATATCCCAAGCTTCCATTAAGTAATATACAAACTAGTATGATACAGTAATGGCCTCTAGGGCATATACACTAACAAAGTGACAGTGTCAAGTTAGCGGACTAAGCTGTACTCATGTCACCTGGGAATTGATAACTGACGATATGTATAGTACCAACCAACAGTTCCCGACGAGTCCTGTCCAGTGTACTCGTAACCTCACGAGTACCCGCATACTATCTCAAGTACGACGTACTGATGGCTGTAGGACAGACCATCTCCCTTGCTGGGATGAGAAGCGCATACGCTAGTCTACTCCGGAGTATCGATGCCCCGTCTCAATAATCCAACGACTAGGGACCTATATAAAGATGTGCTTGTAGATTACCCAGCCCCCACTAGTGTGACTGCCATCACAACGCTGGTAATCAAGTTAAGATCCTAAGGGCTCCACTAATGTGTATAGGCGATATGCTAAAAGAAACACATGCGCACATTAAAGTAGAAACAAACCAAGTAGCATACTACCATTTCGAGCAAGATTGTCTATACAACTGTGAATATCCCATGCTTCCATCAAGTAATATACAAACTAGTATGATACAGTAATGGCCTCTAGGGCATATACACTAACACCCACCAAATCTGCGGAGTGGCCAATGGAACATCAAATCCAATTGAATACTTAGGTTCTATTAAATTTTCAGTAATCGTTTGTGGTTCTAGAATAACTTCCAGTTCTACCATACTCCTATTTGTGTTTTCTGAAAAAAGTCCGTTTTACTAAAACTGTGGCGAGTCAAGAACAATATAAATATTGATCTTCCTGATGGTAGAAAGTTAACCCTCGTCAAAGCCCGGGATAACCCACAAACAGCCTTTACTGAAACGTGCCTTGAGTTTATCCGGATTCTGGTTTTAAGCATCAGCCGAAAAACTCCCTACACCTTAACATCGTTAAGATATAAATTGATTCTATATATATATATCTGATATAGAAACAAAAGCACTAATTTAATTGAAAACAGATTCAAAATAATACAGCTGCCTCCATTGCATATCAATCAAATGAAAAAAGGCTATTCAGCATTACTCATCTAGGAGTGCATCCATATATGAGTAACCCGAAAGAGAAGCAAGTTCTCAAAACCATTACTATCAATGGAATACCAAACACAAGTATCTACATTTTTGACTTCATCAAAGAATCCTGATATTTCCAAGAAATGGTTCTCTACTTTATTCTTATACCTATAACTTCTCAATATCTGGACTTTGCATTTCAACGAAATACTTGTCCAGAACTGGAGAAGTCACAAGTAAACAGAATATATTACGAGTACCAACCCCTTTGTCCTAATGGACACTGGACAACATAAAATACTTTGTATAAGTCCCCCGAGTTCAATAACTCAAACCCTGTGCGTCGTAGGTTGAAAAAACTGTAGTATGGTTAAGAAGGATTACACGGCTGTTAAATACACCTTACCTAATCACAAACTGATATAGATAAATGTCATAGACATAATATCAAAAAGTTATATCTCATATTATAAAATAAATGTACAGATATATCAGTTTGAAATTGGTGCATAACAACTGATATTCAAAACCAAATATTTGCCATCCGGCAAAATCCAGATGATTTCCTCAAATATCACCAATTACAACGAATTCCGAAATAAAGAGGATCTAATCACCCAATTCCCAATATTTTACTCCCACTCAACATCCGTAATAACATGCAGATGTGAGAAACTAATCTGGTAAATACATACCCGGGAGTTAGATTCTTATTGGGAAAACAGTTTTCAATTAATATCGCATAGTAAAACTGAAACATGAAAATGTTTCAAAAGGGTTAACTGGTATTCCTAGTAACGCCTCTTCCATTATCCTGAATCATGACAGTAACCATATACTTACCTGCCCTCACTGCAATCCCTTTATTATGTCTTTACTTATTACCTTCTGTACACCTCCTTTATGCTAATTGGTTTTCTTCATTCCCTACCCTTCGGCACCAGCCAAAGGTTTGGAAGAAGACTATCCAATAAGTGTAATAGATGTACTCTCCTAATCCTAGGAGCCCTCACAATCTGAGAGAAGATAAAGAGAAAAGGCATCTGAATAATCCTATTCAATCTCTCCAGAACCAGAATCCATCCTCGAAAAAGTTCCTTCGAGTTCGTATGTAACTATACGATGGATTTATCCAATGGAAGTGGATGTTCGTAGCGATACGAGGTGTTCTGGAGAAATGTAAAGGTGATATATGTAACATTTAAAAAAAATATTATTTTTTGGGAATTTTTGTAATTTAATATTATTCTACTGAATATTTTAATATTTAGGTATAATTAAATACAGAAAAATATGGAAAATTCTAAAATAGGTTATTTTTTTTGGAATTATGCCATTTTAAAGTTTTTATAATTAGTTATATGCTAATTTAGTGCTAATCGCGATTAAAAATCGCTAATCGGGTTTTTAGCAATTTTGTGCAAAACATGCACATATCTTTTTTTTTTACACTTGTGCATTTTCCATCATGTTATTTGGGGTTACTATTCTTGTGAGAAAGGAATTGGGAGAAAAGAAAAGAAAAGAAAAAGAAAAAGAAAAAGGAAAAGAGAAGGGGACATTAGCATTAATTAGGCATGGTGCACTTTTGACTTAGATTTTCTCTCCCTCTCATTTTCCTCATCTCTCTCCCTCTTCAATTTCCTTCAGCTGCTGCTCCCCCTTCCTCTCTCCCTCTTCACCTCCCCAAATCACCCCAAAAACAATTCCAAAACCCCACTCTCATTTCACTAAAAAGATGCATAAGCTCAAGATCTATACGTTGGACCAAGAAAGCAAGGATTTTGGCCACTAGGGGCAACTCAAGAAAATTCTTGAGTTGCCAAATGAGATAATTACTGAGCCATTAGATTACTTTTAGCATTACTTATACCCCATGTTTAGTTTAGAACCGATATTGTGTGTTTTGTGGATTTGAGGACAACATAGTTAGGGTTTGAGGGAATTTTGTGTTGTAATGTGAAATTGAGCTAAGTAGAGGTTATATAAACACCCTAGTGCATGAATTGAGACCCAAACTGAGAGTTGAAACCAGAATACAGATTTATGGAATTGATATCGGGGAAAACTGTAAATCTGGGAGTGTATTTTGAGATCTTCTATCAACCCGAGACTCTGAAAATTATATTGAATGGACATTGACATGTGCAGGCACCCAGAAAGCTAACCCCAAGACCCCAGCCCCTAACTCTCTTCTTCGGCCGCCAATTTATTCCCATTGGCCGCAATTTGCGGCCATACCTGCCCCATTATGCCCCGTTTTGGTTCTGCTGCTCCTACTTGTATAGATTAGACCCCTGGTATATATAGATTTGTCTAATTTGACCTAGGGTGAAATATGGAGCCTATTTCCTTTGTTGCTGTTTTGGATTCGTGTTTCTGTATTCCGTATTTTAATTCTGAATTCACGTATTGTGTTTACCTCAACTATTTAGCGTTTATACGACGATATCGAGGATTGATTTTTGGTTTGGGAGGCGTACCCATAGGTTCTTGTAAGTGCACGGCGGCGCCCCGGCCGTCAATCCGACGCCGGAAAGCGGAAGTGGTGAATAATTTTAATTTTTGCGGACTTTGCAAACCGGCACCACCGCGCACTAAACTCCGGATCGTAACCATTAACACGTCTAAGCTACTAACAAGAAAGGGAAGAGATTTACCGAGTGATCCGAGTCCTCCGGTCTTCTCGTCGTCGTCCCGATCTCCCGCGGAATGTCCGGTCTCCACCTCGTCGCCGGAAGGGCACCACGTAGCCGGATTCTTTTACGGGCTCCCACCTCAATACCGAGGCAACTCGGGCGCGAAGTTGGCTAGCCGACGCGCCCAAGATTAGCTGTAGAATAATGTAGGAAACTTGTCTCTTGGGGTTTATGATATAGTTGCCATGATGGAGGAATTTGCACAAGGATTTTTCATGAACACTTGATGAAAAAATGGAGCTTGCCCAGGGAAAAATTGAGCTCGGCCAAAAGCATTTTTGCTCACTGGAAATTGGAAAATGAAGCCTGCTCACTTTGTGAATGAATGAATGAATTAATACCCCAGGAAGAAATGAATCTCACAGCACACCCACATATGTTCACCCCTTTTCTAATTAATTAATCAATCCATTACAAATAGTGTTCCAGCAGCCACATTAATCAATTGAAGAATATTATTCCACCACAAACTTCACTCCATACTTCCAACAGCAACAGTGGCCGGCCCAAAACAATTTCCAACACAAAACATATCAAAACCCATACTCAATCAAGTCATAATTAATGCAAGGGATGGAGCATGGCAATATACAAAGAACCCCTCCACAAGATATTATTTGCAAACTGCAAATAATCCCCTCCATCGGAAAAGTCCGGCCGGGAAAGAACAAAGGAAAACCGGCCGGAACGGAATGCAAACTGGCAACTCCAGAAAACTGGTCCCGTAATAAATTACAGGAAAACCCCGATACTGTGCATACACACCCGCATCTGTATTCCGTCCGGATACAAATGCAAAGAGACAAAACTACACTATCAAATACTAGGATCCGGCTTAAGCCAAAGCCGGCTAGTAAAAACCGTCCGATCACGATCCGTGCAATACCGCACGTATCTGATCGAACCCTGCCATATCTCCATACGGCCTCTACAGTACAAACCGTCCGATCCTGATCCGTGCAATACCGTACGTATCTGATCGGACCCTGCCATATCTCCATACGGCCTCTACAGTGTTTCGCCCGAAACTTGAGTAACTGAAAGTGTGGTGGACTCTAAAGACTCGTCAATACTATGGCTGTGGATTTAACCACTAGCACGTCAGAGGTATAAGCCAATACGTGACGGGCCACCAGCTATTGACCAAAAAGGACGTCGATGAGCGAACTCATCCTGACACCCTACTGAGCCTGTCAGTGACAATATCCGTGCAGTCCGGTCCGTTCGTCTATGAGCATCGCATGGCGGGCCTAGGGGGTTGGTAAAAGTCAGACCCCCAAAAGCGGTACAAGTCGTGTCGGAGTGTAGCCCAGAACACCCTGAGATACTACTGGAATACCTACCAGTAAATCTCCTTGCCTTGGCCAAGGACTTTGTGTAATGGCTCTCCTAGACACAGCACGACCTCACCCCCAATACCGGGAGAGACGAACCCCTGAAGATACGCTCACTGCCTCCATGTGGCTCGGGACTGTACCCAACTAAAACCTGTTTGCACGACTCCTTTGAGCCGTGGTAGGGTAGTAATCAAAGTACAGTGGGAACTCACACGAGACAAATGACGATCCCCAGGTCGATGAACTAACCTGCACACATGTCACCAGGGAACTGCCATCTGACGTCTGGTATATGACCAACTAGCATGTTCCCGGCGAGTCCTGTCCGGTGTACTCATAACCCAATGAGCACCTGTATACATCTTAGGTGATCCAACTGACACCAGTGGCTTGTGAGACCGGCCACCGCCCCTCGTCGGGGTCTCGACTGTATACACTAGTCTACTAATGGAGTATCGATGCCCGGTCTCGAAACTCCCACGACTAGGGACCTTTTAAGGATATGCTTGTAGACCCCCAGCTCCCACTTATATGATCGCCCTCATACTGCTGGTGGTCAAGCAAGAATCCTAGGGGCTCTATCAACGTGTAATAGCGACGTGTCAGGTCACCTAAAACAGTACACGATGATAAAGGTAAACCAGATAGCATACTATCATCTCGAGTAAGACTGTCCTACCGGGATAGGTCCTCCCTCAATCATTACAATCACGTACCTGTGACCTAATAATTGACTCTGAGGGCACTATCTCCAACAATCTCCCACTTGCACTCAAGGCTAATTATTGCGATGTCGCATACTCACAGCCCGTGTGATACCGAACATCCAACTCCTCTACTAGTCAGTCTCACAAAGCTCGTTTGCGGAACTATTGCGTTCGAGGAATAGCCTCAGTGAGTGGATCCGCTTTGTTGTTTCTTTCTGTGTCTCTCTATATCTCAAGTTCGCGGAGAAAACCATCTCCCGAAATGAGCAATACCAGTCTTAGAATGTGTCTGGATGTCTGATGGGACATAGCTCATAAATGAACTCCAAATCCAAACTTCTTAGACTGTATCGTCAACTGAACTTAATCAGTATCCTGCGCGCCAGGCCTCCCTCAGTATTGCCTTGGACCACCTGTCCAAAATACTGCCCCTCGTCAGAAGGAAAACTATAACTCTGACAACCTCCTTGTCGTCCATGTCACCTTGGAAGCCTGGAATGATAACTGTCTCCTGAATGAGGCTGTCGTTATCATATCCCTAGAACATCCACTTATGTTCTAAAACTGCTTCCGACTGTTTCTCCAGGATTGGATTAATGTCAACTTATTGCATCTAGTGCAAGAACAACATCTGGTGTGGTACTTGATATCTCACGATTGACTCAATTGCCTGAGCAAGTGATCTGCCAATCATGCCCGTCCCTCTCCCCTTAAGTCTGTAAGACACCTTTGGAGAGGGTGACTCCATTACCTGCAGGTACACTACCGTGCCAGGAGTTGTCCATCCTAAATACTCTTAGAATGCTGTCAAGTACCCTGATTGGGAAACCACCCAAATCTAGATCTAAAACCATAGATCTAGTAACCAGTATGTCTGATATAATACCCAATTCCTATGTGGAGAAACAACTGTGTGACGACCAAAGTACAACCGATTGTAGTATAGGAGTTTCCTTTCCTATTCTGTGTATGTCATCCAGATACCAGGACATCACACCCTACTACCTTCTCAACAGATCCATCCCCTATTCTGATGAAGTCAAACCCATGACTGTCACGTCAGAAATAGATGATCTATCTCCGCTACATCTGCTCTAGTCTATAAATAGACATAAGCAACCTGTCCACCAATGCTTCTGCTGCTCCCACTGACTACGACAACCCTCTGGCAGAGTCATATAGACGTACACTTCTAAAACTGGTTTAGAACGACGCTATACTCATCCTCCCGCCGGGTCTCGTAACCTGGAACAACAGCAATGGCTATTGTGGGTAAACAAGAACTTCCCTGTCACCGTCCTTGAGGCTACCGGAGTACCTCTCGGGTGCCTGAAGTTACCCACCTTATCTGCGGAGTGGCCAATGGAATGTCAATCCAGATTGAATCTTTAGGTTCCTTATCAAATCTTCAGTAATCGTTTGTGGTTCTGGAATTACTTCCAGTTCTACCATACTCCCACTACTGTTTTCTGAAAAAATCCATTTTTAATAAAACTGTGGCGAGTCTAGAACAATATTGCTATTGTTCATCCAGATGGTAGAAAGTCAACCCGCGTCATAACCTGGGTCAACCCACAAACAGCCATTACAGAAACGTGCCTTGAGTTATCCAGTGTCTGGTTTTAATCATAAACCGGACAACTCCCCGTACCTTAACATCGTTAAGATATGAACTGTTCTATATCCAATATAAAGACAGAGGCACTGATTTAATTGAACCAGATTCAAATCATGCAGCTGTCCCCGGCGCATGTCAACTAAATGGAAGGAGGCCGATCAGCGTTACTCAACTTAGGAATGCTTCCAATTATGAGTAATCTGAAAGAGAAGTAATTTCTCTTTATCATTACTATCAACTGAATACCATACACAAGTATCTACATCTTCGATCACCTTGAAGAATCCCGATACTTGCTACACCTGGTTCTCTACTCTATTCAAATACCTATAACTCCTCAAAACTTAGACCCTGTGTTTCTACGAAACACATGTCTAAGAACTAGAGAAGTTAAAAGTAAACAGAATATAGTATGAGGACCAACCCCTCTGTCCTAATGGACACTGGACAACATACAATACTCTGTATAAGTCCGCTGAGTCTAACAACTCTTTCACTGTGTGTCGTAGGTTGAAAACTGTACTTATGGTTAAGAAGAATTACACCGCTGTTTAATGCTCCTTACCTGACCATCCACTGATATAGGTAAATGTCATCGACATAATATCAAAAGGTATATCTCACTCTATGGAAATAGACGTACAGATATATCAATTTGAAATTGGTGCATAACAGCGGATATTCAAAACCAAATATTTGCCGACCGGCAAACAGCCCAGATGATCTCCTCAAATATCACCGATTACAACGAATCCCGATATAATGAGGATGATCACCCAATTCCCAATAACTTACTCCCACTCATCATCTGTAAAACTATATAGATGTGAGAATCAAACTTGGTAAATACATACCCTGGAGCAAGTGTCCAATCGGGAAATCAGTTTTCTTTTAACAGTACACAGTTGAACCTGAAACATTGAAATGTTTCGATGGGGTATCCTGGTATTCCTAGTAATGCCTCTTCCATAATCCAGATTCACAACTGTAACCGTGTGTTTCTTTGCCACCTCTCCAAATCCCTTCATATGTCTTTAGTCTTTGCCTTCTGCACACCCCTTTAGGCCAAATGGTTTTCTTCCTTCCCTACCGTTCGGCACCAGCCTATGGTTTGGAAGAAGACTATCCAATAAGCATAATGGGTGTACTGTCCCAATCCTAGGAACACTCGCAATGAGAGAGGGTGAAGATAAAAGACACCTGAATGTACTTTATTCCTATTTCTCCTGGACCAGAATCCATCCCCGAACTGGAACAAGTTCCTTTCGAGTTCGTATATAACCATACGATGGAGTATCCAAATAAACTGTGGATCTTCGTAGTGATACGGAGTGTCCTGGAGAAATACAAAGGTGATGTGGGAGTGGTAACGAAATATTTAGTTTGGTCGTGAATAACTGTTGCAATTTACTTTGCCCTCTTACTAATCCCTTGCTTTGTCTTAACTTAATACCTTCTGCACACCGTTTAGGCTAATTGGTTTTCTCCATTCCCTACCGGTCGGCACCAGCCTAAGGTTTGGAAGAAGACTATCCAATTTGCATAATAGGTGTACTACTCCTAAACTAAGGAGTACTCGCAACCTGAGAGAGGGTGAAAAGAAAAGACAACTGAATAATCCTATCCGTTTTCTCCAGAACCGGAAACCATCCTCGAATTCCTTCGAGTTCGTATCTAACCATACGATGGTTTTGTCCAATGGAAGTGGACGTTCGCAGTAATACGGGGTGTCCTGGAGAAAAGGGTAAAAGTAGGAGTGGCAATGAGGTCTGCAACTTTGACAATCCAAAAGCCAGTGTTAAGAAGGTTCGGTCAACATGGTCTCTGAGTCATAGTCTTAGGGTCGGGTCAATGGTCGCTGCCAGAGAGAGAGAAAAGAAACACTCAGCGTGCACTCTATCCTAGATCAGAATGGTTACCAATTTATCTAATCTGGAAACCTCCCACTGTACCTCAAATTCTCCTCCAAACCTGAAAGAAGAATTAGTCGGGGTCACCCGAGGAGTAAACCAACTCATCAGTGGGAATCGGGATCCAACTCTCATCGCATGATAACGTGACGGAATCCGCTCACGGTATCACACTCCAGAAGGTATGCGCATATCTGGCAAGTTTCAGTTCTTTTGAAACTCCCGATGTGATTTCTGCCCCATGCTCTTATGACCTTGACGAAGGTCAACAAATCATAAGTCACATGTCAAGTTCCACCCGTCATTGTCCAGGTTAATTTGAACCCACCCGTACAAGCCCTTGACGAAGGTCAACAAGGCTGTACGACTGTCCCAAACCAACGCATCTATCTATGCAACAGAAAGGTAACAAGCAGCTACCATACACTATGCCTTGACGAAGGTCAACAAACATAGCATGAATACTACGTGCTACCCGTCTGAAACGACGGAGGGCTACGAATGGTTTCTGGCGAAAACCTTTAACGTAATGAAGTTGATATCGTTGAAGGAACGGATAGCTTTTAAAAAATATAGTGACGAAAACCTTTACTAAAGAGGTCACTCCCGGTGAAGGGATCTCGGCTCTTTCCCCGTAGAATGGGGTGCAGGATATTCCAAATGAATACCACGATGCAAAGCAAAAGTAATCGGCTATAGTGAAGTTAATGCCCTGACGCAAACTTTTGTCCAAGGGGTCACTCCCGGTGAAGGGATCTCGGCCCTTGCCTCGTCGACTGAGGAGCAGGATATTCCAAATGAATACCGCGATGCAAAACAAAAGTGAACGTCCTTGCAATAACAGCTTTTTGAAAAGTGTTCCAACAACATCAGATTAGGTTTGTTTATCTTGCATTGATCCGAATCAACGCAGTCCCATCAATTGATCACACCAAAAAGAACGAAAATATACTGATGTACGTATATGCCATCCGCATTCGCCACTGGGTCCCGTCATTACCCGTTAGGTTAGCTTACTAACGACAGAGTGGGGACTGGACTAGCGCGGATGCAAAACATATACAACATCTACTAATATATATACCAATATATTATATTCGCTCAAGGCGTGAATAAAATGCAACATCACAGAAAAGTACAGCATCACAGAAAACAATACAGATATCTGGGATCCCCGGGTTTCACAGAGCCACTACTGAAACCCGACGTTCCCCTGGTCGTGTGGATAGCCTGTGCAATGAAATCCTAGACCCCTACGGGCGCGGCAAGTCACCCGCCAAAACCTGAAGCGAGGCAGTCCCCTTCAGCACCGTGAATGGACCACCCAGCACTTCACGGAATCCGGTAACTTGGGCACCCCTCCTGGGTCAAACCTGTACCCCCTACGAGTGCGGCGAATAGCCCGCCAATCCTAGAGTGAAGTCCCCTCCGTCCCAATGCCATGAGATGCGGGCTTGCTGCCCTCTAGAACCCGGCTATCCGTGCACCCCTCCGCGGGGTAATCCTAGTACAGAAAGTAAAATATACATACAACGGGTACATCGACCGCAACCAGGTCGTGCCCCAAAAAAAAATAATAATACAAACAGGCAGTGACGGCAGTCCACATGTCGGACGCTCGCCCCGCAATATCAAATGTACATATTACAACAAAACTGTACTAGCATTGCATCCAGGCTATCCCCCACGACCGATCCGCAACATCACAGCAAATACATAGAACATCAACGTGAAAGTCACGTTCGCAAATCCGTCTAACCGGGCTATAGCAGTTAGACCGGATTTACCGATCGAGTGACATTCACGGTCGCAGATATAATGTAAATACTGTGAAAAATGTGTTTAAAAAATTTCCGATTGATCAAACTTTAACAAGTGGGCCCACAAAGAATACTGTAGCAGTTAAAGAAAACCTGGACCCAATTTTAATATCCCAAAACCCCTAATTTAAGCCCAGAAGCCCACTGTAAAAACCCAACCCACTGATCCCTGTAGACTGCGGCGGAAGCGCGGCCAAACGTGGGTTTTGGCCGCCCTTCCGCGGTCAAGTAAGAAGATTAGTGCGTCGAATTTGAACAGTGTTCTTAGAATTTCTAGCACAGTACTTTTATGCAACCTGAAAAATTTTTGGAGACAGAAAAATTTCAACAGAAACTGTCGTGGGTGTATTGGGGTTTTCGGACATTTCGATCGATCGGAACAGAAAAACACATTACACAAAGCTAGACTAAGTTAATGGGGAGGCTCTGATACCACTGTAAGTGCACGGCGGCGCCCCGGCCGTCAATCCGACGCCGGAAAGCGGAAGCGGTGAATAATTTTAATTTTTGCGGACTTTGCAAACCGGCACCACCGCGCACTAAACTCCGGATCGTAACCATTAACACGTCTAAGCTACTAACAAGAAAGGGAAGAGATTTACCGAGTGATCCGAGTCCTCCGGTCTTCTCGTCGTCGTCCCGATCTCCCGCGGAATGTCCGGTCTCCACCTCGTCGCCGGAAGGGCACCACGTAGCCGGATTCTTTTACGGGCTCCCACCTCAATACCGAGGCAACTCGGGCGCGAAGTTGGCTAGCCGACGCGCCCAAGATTAGCTGTAGAATAATGTAGGAAACTTGTCTCTTGGGGTTTATGATATAGTTGCCATGATGGAGGAATTTGCACAAGGATTTTTCATGAACACTTGATGAAAAAATGGAGCTTGCCCAGGGAAAAATTGAGCTCGGCCAAAAGCATTTTTGCTCACTGGAAATTGGAAAATGAAGCCTGCTCACTTTGTGAATGAATGAATGAATTAATACCCCAGGAAGAAATGAATCTCACAGCACACCCACATATGTTCACCCCTTTTCTAATTAATTAATCAATCCATTACAAATAGTGTTCCAGCAGCCACATTAATCAATTGAAGAATATTATTCCACCACAAACTTCACTCCATACTTCCAACAGCAACAGTGGCCGGCCCAAAACAATTTCCAACACAAAACATATCAAAACCCATACTCAATCAAGTCATAATTAATGCAAGGGATGGAGCATGGCAATATACAAAGAACCCCTCCACAAGATATTATTTGCAAACTGCAAATAATCCCCTCCATCGGAAAAGTCCGGCCGGGAAAGAACAAAGGAAAACCGGCCGGAACGGAATGCAAACTGGCAACTCCAGAAAACAGGTCCCGTAATAAATTACAGGAAAACCCCGATACTGTGCATACACACCCGCATCTGTATTCCGTCCGGATACAAATGCAAAGAGACAAAACTACACTATCAAATACTAGGATCCGGCTTAAGCCAAAGCCGGCTAGTAAAAACCGTCCGATCACGATCCGTGCAATACCGCACGTATCTGATCGAACCCTGCCATATCTCCATACGGCCTCTACAGTACAAACCGTCCGATCCTGATCCGTGCAATACCGCACGTATCTGATCGGACCCTGCCATATCTCCATACGGCCTCTACAGTGTTTCGCCCGAAACTTGAGTAACTGAAAGTGTGGTGGACTCTAAAGACTCGTCAATACTATGGCTGTGGATTTAACCACTAGCACGTCAGAGGTATAAGCCAATACGTGACGGGCCACCAGCTATTGACCAAAAAGGACGTCGATGAGCGAACTCATCCTGACACCCTACTGAGCCTGTCAGTGACAATATCCGTGCAGTCCGGTCCGTTCGTCTATGAGCATCGCATGGCGGGCCTAGGGGGTTGGTAAAAGTCAGACCCCCAAAAGCGGTACAAGTCGTGTCGGAGTGTAGCCCAGAACACCCTGAGATACTACTGGAATACCTACCAGTAAATCTCCTTGCCTTGGCCAAGGACTTTGTGTAATGGCTCTCCTAGACACAGCACGACCTCACCCCCAATACCGGGAGAGACGAACCCCTGAAGATACGCTCACTGCCTCCATGTGGCTCGGGACTGTACCCAACTAAAACCTGTTTGCACGACTCCTTTGAGCCGTGGTAGGGTAGTAATCAAAGTACAGTGGGAACTCACACGAGACAAATGACGATCCCCAGGTCGATGAACTAACCTGCACACATGTCACCAGGGAACTGCCATCTGACGTCTGGTATATGACCAACTAGTATGTTCCCGGCGAGTCCTGTCCGGTGTACTCATAACCCAATGAGCACCTGTATACATCTTAGGTGATCCAACTGACACCAGTGGCTTGTGAGACCGGCCACCGCCCCTCGTCGGGGTCTCGACTGTATACACTAGTCTACTAATGGAGTATCGATGCCCGGTCTCGAAACTCCCACGACTAGGGACCTTTTAAGGATATGCTTGTAGACCCCCAGCTCCCACTTATATGATCGCCCTCATACTGCTGGTGGTCAAGCAAGAATCCTAGGGGCTCTATCAACGTGTAATAGCGACGTGTCAGGTCACCTAAAACAGTACACGATGATAAAGGTAAACCAGATAGCATACTATCATCTCGAGTAAGACTGTCCTACCGGGATAGGTCCTCCCTCAATCATTACAATCACGTACCTGTGACCTAATAATTGACTCTGAGGGCACTATCTCCAACAGTTCTAACCTATAGGCCCCTTAACGTATCGTTTTGGTTTTCGTGTGTCGTTTTAGCTTTGATTTGGTTTTAATGTGCATATGCGATACGTTAATGTGTAGGTACCCCATGAAGACTTCGGGACGACAAGAAAGCGCGTGGTGACATCGACAAGTGAAGACGCAAGGTGGGTAGATTATATCTACGGGGGAAGTCGGGTGGATGGTGTATAGCACCCCCGCAGTCCGTAGTTGATATAGTATATTTTATTTATGATGGTATAGTGTAGTGGATTATTTGAGATGTGATAGATGTGATAGGGTTAGAAGTAAACTAGAATATTTCCTAGTTGTGAACCCTAGGATAGGTTTACACCCACACGCACACACATGTTGATTTGCTACTTATATTGTGATGATGATGGATAGTGGACGACATTGGAGATGAGTCGATAATATTGGGCAATGTGCCGCAAGATCGGTGTTTTGATATGATTCATATTTGGGATACGACATGTGATCTCTAGCGGGCCTTTGGACGTGTGTTTATACACGCAGTCATATTGATGGTATCAGTTGTACTAGACTTAGATCAGTACCCCAGATTATGTTATACAATGATGAGGATACCAAATAATTGATGAGCTGATTGTTATATTGACCCATACCCAGCTATTGGGATGCCGTATAACGATTTACCGTACGAGCTTTATATTGATGATAGATCCGCGCTCATGACTCGAGGATGTCAGATGATATACTGTATCGTACGCGATACTATTGAGGCGGGATCACCGACTGTTATTTTATTTATATATATCGACTGAGATTTAAGTGGTTTCCATACCCCTTCTGATGGACTTGGCTTAGTAGATGTTAGACTAGACCCGAGTCATACCTATTTCAAAACTAACGAATCGGGAATATTTTAAGGACAAGTTAAGGGATTCTACGGGTATTTTCAAAGGACGTATCTATTCTTAAAAACACCGTATCCCTTATTTTTACTAAAACCCCGATTCGTCTTATTTCAAATGGCACCGCTGCAGGACTTGTACATATTGGTGAAGATTCTTCACGGTTGCATTGATTATTCGTTTCCGCATCGCATTGCATGTGTTTATTTCTATATTGCAATCATGCTGTTAGGACGCCAGCACCATTATCGATGATGCATATGTTCCACGTACACTTGCTTGCCGGCTCACACACTTCATCATCGATAATTGCCATGTCACTACACAGTAGTATTATTGCATCAGAATATGACATTGTATGTGCATACCACTATTCTATGTTGCATAGTATACTGTTATACTTGCATCTCATTTATATGTCACATACATCATGCTTTCTGATTATGCGCATTGGGATATTGTTTTCATGATATTTATGGATTTGGGAATCGTGGGTTTTTCAAAGGAGAGTATGTACTTATTTGAAAAACCCGGTTTCCTTGATATGATATTTGCGCAGCCACCATGAGATTTATCGGTTCTGATTATATACCCCATACGAGGAGTGTGTGCCGTATGAGGGTACATGGTGGGGCCCGGTATGGTTCCCCTCGGCAAGATAATCGAAGGATTATGCCGATTGAGCTTGGAGGTGGGCGAGTACCTACTGGTGATTGTATTTGAGCTCGGCGGATATCCGGGGATACCGACCGGAGTTGAGAGATGGACATGGGTTGACCCGTGCTGCCGGGGCCGAGGGCCGATACCGCAGATGGAACCCCATATGGACGAGGATTTACGTGCCGATGCTAGGCATAGGTTTCATGATGTTTCCATGATTTTGATTATATCCTCACATTTACATGCATGATGCTTATTGTCATTGGGGTGACAGGTGGACGGGATCCACATATATACAGACTTTTATTACATTGATCATACTTCATTTTTATATATAACAGGGTATGAGGTGCTGTTATATATACCCTTACACCAATATTAGTGGAATGGGACGCTAATATATGTGTATTGATATTTATTTCGATACTTCATCATATTTACTTCATGCAGACATACCTTATATTTACGACATGTTATTACCTGAGGCACTGGCACGAGTTCTTGGCACTACCTACATGTTTAGATGTTGCATTGCCACCTTATCATGCTTTAGGCTTATTCTTTGAGGTTTATATACTGATCGTATTGACCTAGGATTATGTCGTGCATTCGATTTCTGCTTGTAGATATTTTCTATTCACGAGTTGGAAACTCACCCCTGTTGTGCCACAGTTCTTGCAGGTTTTGCCGTACAGGTTCTATAGCGGCATTTCTGGCACACTGCTTCCATGCGGGTGAATTGCATTTGGTAGGTGGGTTCTTTTGCATCAAGAACCACCATTGTACTTATATTATTCCTTTATATCTAGAATTCCATCAACCAAAACTTATATATTGTTTCAGATTTAGACACTAGTGATGTATTATTTCGACCTTAGAGTCGCGTGTAGCAATATTACGGTTTTCATGTTATTATGAGTTTTCTTTTGAGTTTTGATCCTCGCCATTCGGCGTTGTATACTATATTGTTTGTGTGGTTGTGACCGTCAATTGACGAAGAGCTAGCTCCCGCTTGGGGATGCCTTTTATCATTGCATATATATTGTTCTTGTTATACCCCATTCGGGGCTAGTATTTACAAAAGAACTCTGCCGAAATTTTTAGAAAAGACTTTACATTTTTAAAATGCATATTCAGCTTAGTTATTTAAAAACCTTGACTTCAAACATGTTTTTCTTCACTTTTTTAAACCAGTTTTCTTTACTTACTCTAAAAATGGTTTTAGATTTCTGGGCTTTTGGCTTACTTGGATCAGATGGAGTCCTATAGACTTCATATGGTTCAAGGGCCAGTCACGTTCTCTTTCAGGTCGTGACAAAGTTGGTATCAGAGCGCTAGGTTGACCTTGGTTTGAGTCTAAGTTTGACTATGTGGAGCCTAGGGTGTTTATATATATGGAGCTTAGGGTTGACCTTACGGAACTTAGACTTAGTCGAGGGGGTATTAGACCCGAACTTTCATCGCGTAGGATGACCCTTGGTTGATGGAATATGTGGCTAAAGTAGAGTGACGTACCGTGGGTATGTTCCGCGGCATACTAACGATACGCTACTCCGCTTAAGGAACCTTAGGATGTACATATTTTCGAGATCAGTGATTCTCTTCATATCCATGATTATACATCCATTTGAGATCCTCGATTCTATTAGTTCCATGATCATACTTTCATTGATGCTGTTCCTTCTTATGATCATGTATCCATTCTGGATCTGTTGTTTTCTTTCTTGCTATTGATCTGCTCTCTTCGATATTCGATTGAGGTTCCTGTCGCCATCGATTGAGCGCAGTAGAGCTGCTGCTAGTGCTACGGTCAGGGTGAGCTCGTCTGGTACGAGGGCCGACCATTGTGTTTTCTGGTGACATGGGAACGTCTCGAGTTAGTATTGATGATTGTGACCTCTTGTGGAGGCGAGTGCTTGGTTTTACATCGGATGATCGGGCCATTGTTAGAGCTGCCAGTTGAGGGAGGACCGTTGATGTACAGCATACCTCAGAGATTATGATGTCGCATACCGTGCAGACAGATGAACCAGTTGTTGCTGAGATTGACAGGATGCCACTTCCGGAGCTTACGAGCTGAGATCGCCGAAGCTTCCAGGCAGATATGAGACAGATGATAGCTAGCCTACCCGACTTGAGAGGAGAAGGTGATTCGTTCGATTTATACGCCGGAGCAGGCCCAGTTGAGTTGAAGATTTCCAGTTTGGAGAGTCTTACTCAGATCTAGAGCAGACCGATTTTGAGATGATCGCCAATGTATCGCCTTTCCTGGAGGATAGAGGCGCTGTTCAGCCTGCAGACGAATGAGCCAGTTGTTGCTGCAAACGACGAGATATCGCTCAGATGATTGGAGCTACTGCAGCATGAGTATATAATTAGAGATATGATGGTGATTCGCTAGTCACCTGAGGATGAATGATTAGGACAGGTGTTCGTTCGCTTGCCCCGATGCGAGATCATCGGATAGATTGATTCCAGCTGGAGACGACTTCACGCAGGTTCGTTGAGAGTCGATAAAGACGATCGAATGTCAGGAGCTCATTTCCCAAGTTTAAAATATACGGAAAGACATGCAGGCGATTCCATGGACCCTCTAGAAGAATGAAACCCTAACTCGACTTAATGACCGTGTGAAAGCCTTTGAACCTTAGGGTTTGCGGCAGTTCCGCGGCGCCATTAGTGAGGCTTGGGTTTGCCCTTCTACGGCTGGACCACCGACGCTGTGGCATGTACTCGATACTATTAAACTGTACTCAAGATGTTGATCTCTTGGGGGATTAAGAGGTTCTGACGAGTCGATCGAATGATTCGACATCATTCGGATATCATGTGATGGGATGCTTTTCTTGGGAGACTCCAGATACGAGTATAGCCGTTGGAGCACAGTCCATGCAGCCATGATGAGACGAGTCCGAATCAGTCGACATTGAAGCAGAGTGAAGTAAAGAGTTCGCTAGAGATTTCGACGAGATGACGTCCCACTCCGCTGACATCAGAGATGCGATACGCACGCAGAGGCATTGTGTACGGATATATCTTCCAGAAAAAAAGGGGGGGCGCGAGGAGTATGCAGCCGTTCCGGAACAAGAATTAGCTTCAGTAATGGACGATGACTTCCGGGAAATTCGGCATAAAAGAGATATGCGAGAGACTTCAGATGGACCGTAGCCGAGAACATTGCAGTGCGCCGATAGAGACGTGACATCGAAGTGGACGGTAATACAGACAAGCGGACAAGAGGTTCGTGCGAGACGCTGACGAGCTGTCATTACATTCCGTCGAGACCAGAGACCTGATATGCTTACAGAGGCATTGGGATGCGACCAATTTCCGAGGGAATGCTATGCTGAGGACACAGATGGCCATCGGGCGAGAAGAGATTATGCAAGAGTACCAGCCTCCGTACAGATAGGCATAGGCAAGATCGGAAGAGACTTTGAGCGGGATTCCTTCCAGGACATTGCTGCAATGATATTTGCACCCAGGATCAGATGTGATGTGCATTCAAAGAATCAGAGGCCGACGCCAGTGACATGCTGCTTTACGAGTGGTCGTGAGGATTGACCGAGAGATGACCAGAGAAGTGCCAGAACGGAATCGTCCCCGTTAGCACACCTGACAGGGCCGATGGGCCGATTGATTGTGAGATTGGTAATCCACGGAGAAGATAAGGACCCAGAGACAGAGGATGCCAGACCGTGATCAAGAGGCAAGTAGATATCTTGCACTGCTAGCATTGGATGCACCGATCTCTTCTCGACTTTGAAAGAGGGACTACCGACGACGGTATTTATGATTTGTGATTCGATTATCACGAATCCGTCACTTTGGATTTCGGTATTTTGGGCATTCTGTTTCCATAATTTAATCTTGATGACAGAGTTTCATGATATTTGTTTTCTTACACCTACTGGGTATTTATGTTTTGCGCATAGTTATTACGTTGAGGCATTGATTGTGATTTCATGCCTTTTTTATGCCAGTGATTTGATTTACGCTTCCAGCATAGTTTTCGTGCACCTTTAGTGTTTTGATTTGATTTGTACACGCTGATGCACTTGGTTGTGAGCTTTTACACCGCGGTATAACTGATTTTGAGTGAGCCGCATTGTATACCGTCGATTTTGGATTTTCGCGCATGTTGGGTGCATGTTTTGAGATACGATTTTGGTGCACACCAGATGCACTAAATCGGGATTCCTTGTGCATGTCAGATGCACCTGACTTGGCTGTCAGGCACACACGTTGCCTATGACAGATGTTTCGTGCACACCAGTTGCACCTAGATGTTGTTTTGTGCACATGTATGGCACATATATGGATTTTGATTTCCGCGCGCACCAGACGCACCGGATATTCATATATACATTGTGAGATTTATTTCTTATAGAGCATTACGTTTATGATATTTTCTATGTGTTTTCATACCGAGCGGGACTAGTCGGAGGACAGTACCCGCATACTTTTGCATGTATTTACTTAGTTATTTACACATATAGCTTTCATATATACATGTATAATTTTGATGTACATCATACTGGTTCTGTTTTGGATTTGACATTTGTGTCCTTACCATGACTCCGATGATTGCAGGATATTTGACGGAGTTTCGATTTTGAGTTATCTGCTCGTTACTTATGCGCATGTATTGCGCTAAGATGTGTTTTATGTATTGATATTTTCGGAGCCCCGACAATTTGGATTTTTACTGAAATGTTTTAGTATTTGGGGGTTTAAATATAAATTCGGGGACCGAATTTATTTACGAGAGGAAGATTGTAACATTTCCAAAAAAAATATTATTTTTTGGGAATTTTTATAATTTAATATTATTTTATTGAATATTTTAATATTTAGGTATAATTAAATACAGAAAAATTTGGAAAAATTATGGAAAATTCTAAAATAGGTTATTTTATGGAATTATGCAATTTTTAAGTTTTTATAATTAGTTATATGCTAATTTAGTGCTAATCGCGATTAAAAATCGCTAATCGGGTTTTTAGCAATTTTGTGCAAAACATGCACATATCTTTTTTTTTTACACTTGTGCATTTTCTATCATGTTATTTGGGGTTACTATTCTTGTGAGAAAGGAATTGGGAGAAAAGAAAAGAAAAGAAAAAGAAAAAGAAAAAGAAAAAGAAAAAGAGAAGGGGACATTAGCATTAATGAGGCATGGTGCACTTTTGACTAGGATTTTCTCTCCCTCTCATTTTCCTCATCTCTTTCCCTCTTCAATTTCCTTCAGCTGCTGCTCCCCCTTCCTCTCTCCCTCTTCACCTCACCAAATCACCACAAAAACAATTCCAAAACCTCACTCTCATTTCACTAAAAAGATGCATAAGCTCAAGATCTACACGTTGGACCAAGAAAGCAAGGATTTTGGCCACTAGGGGCAACTCAAGAAAATTCTTGAGTTGCCAAATGAGGAAATTACTGAGCCATTAGATTAGTTTTAGCATTACTTATACCCCATGTTTAGTTTAGAACCGATATTGTGTGTTTTGTAGATTTGAGGAAAACCTAGTTAGGGTTTGAGGGAATTTTGTGTTGTAATGTGAAATTGAGCTCAGTAGATGTTATATAAACACCCTAGTGCATGAATTGAGACCCAAACTTGAGAGTTGAAACCAGAATACGGATTTATGGAATTGATATCGGAGAAAACTGTAAATCTGGGAGTGTATTTTGAGATCTGCTATCAACCCGAGACTCTAAAAATTATATTGAATGGACATTGACATGTGCAGGCACCCCGGAAGCTAACCCTAAGACCCCAGCCCCTAACTCTCTTCTTCGGCTGCCAATTTATTCCTATTGGCCGCAATTTGCGGCCATACCTGCCCCATTTTGCCTCGTTTTGGTTCTACTGCTCCTACTTGTATAGATTAGACCCCTGGTATATATAGGTTTGTCTAATTTGACCTAGGGTGAAATATGGAGCCTATTTTCTTTGTTTCTGTTTTGGATTCGTGTTTCCGTATTCCGTATTTTAATTCTGAATTCACGTATTGTGTTTACCTCGACTATTTAGCGTTTATACGACGATATCGACGATTGATTGTTGGTTTGGGAGGCGTACCCATAGGTTCTAACCTATATGCCCCTTAGCGTATCGTTTTCGTTTTCGTGTGTCGTTTTAGTTTTGATTTGGTTTTAATGCGCATATGCAATACGTTAATGTGTAGGTACCCCATGAAGACTTTGGGATGACAAGAAAGCGCGTTGCGACGTCGACAAATGAAGACGCAAGGTGAGTAGATTATATCTACGGGGGAAGTCGGGTGGATGGCGTATAGCATCCCCGCAGTCCGTAGTTGATATAGTATATTTTATTTATGATAGTATAGTGTAATGGATTATTTGAGATGTGATATATGTGATAGGGTTAGAAGTAAACTAGAATATTTCCTAGTTGCGAACCCTAGGATAGGTTTACACCCACACGCACACACATGTTGATTTGCTACTTATACTGTGATGATGATAGATAGTGGACGACATTGGAGATGAGTCGATGATATTGGGCATTGTGCCACGAGATCGGTGTTTTGATATGATTCGTATTTGGGATACAACATGTGATCTCTAGCGGGCCTTTGGATGTGTGTTTATACACGCAGTCATATTGATGGTATCAGTTGTACTAGATTTAGATCAGTACCCCAGATTATGTGATACGATGATGAGGATACCAAATAATTGATGAGCTGATTGTTATATTGACCCGTACCCAGCTATTGGGATGCCGTACGACGATTTACCGTACGAGCTTTATATTGATGATAGATCCGCGCTCATGACTCGAGGATGTCAGATGATATACTGTATCGTATGCGATACTATTGAGGCGGGATCACCGACTATTATATTATTTATGTATATCGACTCAGATTTAGGTGGTTTCCATACCCCTCCTGATGGACTTGGCTTAGTAGATGTTTGACTAGACCCGAGTCATACCTATTTCAAAACTAACGAATCGGGAATATTTTAAGGACAAGTTAAGGGATTCTACGGTTATTTTCAAAGGACTTATCTATTCTTAAAAACACCGTAACCCTTATTTTTACCAAAACCCGATTCGTCTTATTTCAAATGGCACCACTGCAGGACTTGTACATATTGGTGTAGATTCTTCACGGTTGCATTGATTATTCGTTTCCGCATCGCATTGCATGTGTTTATTTCTATATTGCAATCATGCTGTTAGGACACCAGCACCATTATCGATGATGCATATGTTCCACGTACACTTGCTTGCCGGCTCACACACTTCATCATCGATAATTGCCATGTCACTACACAGTAGTTTTATTGCATCAGGATATGACATTGTATGTGCATACCACTATTCTATGTTGCATGATAAACTGTTATACTTGCATCTCAATTACATGTCACATACATCATGCTTTCTTATTATGCGCATTGGGATATTGTTTTCATGATATTTATGGATTTGGGAACCGTGGGTTTTTCAAAGGAGTGTATGTACTTATTTGAAAAACTCGGTTTCCTTGATATGATATTTGCGCAGCCACCATGAGATTTATCGGTTCTGATTATATACCCCATACGAGGAGTGTGTGCCGTATGAGGGTACATGGTGGGGCCCGGTATGGTTCCCCTCGGCAAGATAATCGAAGGATTATGCCGATTGAGCCTGGAGGTGGGCGAGTACCTATCGGTGATTGTATTTGAGCTCGGCGGATATCCGGGGGATACCGACCGGATTTGAGAGATGGACATGGGTTGACCCGTGCTGCCGGGGCCGAGGGCCGATACCGCAGACGGAATCCCATATGGACGAGGATTTACATGCCGATGCTAGGCACAGGTTTCATGATGTTTCCATGATTTTGATTATATCCTCACATTTACATGCATGATGCTTATTGTCATTGGGGTGACAGGTGGACGGGATCCACATATATACAGACTTTTATTACATTGATCATACTTCATTTGTATATATAACAGGGTATGAGGGCGCTGTTATATAAACCCTTACACCAATATTAGTGGAATGGGATGCTAATATATGTGTATTGATATTTATTTCGATACTTCATCATATTTACTTCATGCATACATACCTTATATTTACGACATGTTATTACCTGAGCCACTGGCACGAGTTCTTGGCACTACCTACATGTTTAGATGTTGCATTGCCACCTTATCATGCTTTAGGCTTATTCTTTGAGGTTTATATACTGATCGTATTGACCTAGGATTATGTCGTGCATTCGATTTCTGCTTGTAGATATTTTCTATTCACGAGTTGGCAACCCACCCCCGTTGTGCCACAGTTCTTGCAGGTTCTGCCGTACAGGTTCCATAGCGGCATTTCTGGCACACTGCTTCCTTGCGGGTGAATTGCATTTGGTAGGTGGGTTCTTTTGCATCAAGAACCACCATTGTACTTGTATTATTCTTTTGTATCTAGAATTCCATCAACCAAAACTTGTATATTGTTTCAGATTTAGACACTAGTGATGTATTATTTCAACCTTAGAGTCGCGTGTAGCAGTATTACGGTTTTCATGTTATTATGAGTTTTCTTTTGAGTTTTGATCCTCGCCCTTCTGCGTTGTATATTATATTGTTTGTGTGGTTATGACCGTCGATTGACTAAGAGCTAGCACCCGCTTGGGGATGCCTTTTATCATTGCATATATATTGTTCTTGTTGTACCCTGTTCGGGGCCAGTATTTACAAAAGAAACTCCGCCGAAATTTTTAGAAATGACTTTACATTTTTAAAATGCATATTCAACTTAGTTATTTAAAAACCTTGACTTCAAACATGTTTTTCTTCACTTCTTTAAACCGGTTTTCTTTACTTACTCTAAAAATGGTTTTAGATTTCTGGGCTTTTGGCTTACTTGGATCAGATGGAGTCCTATAGACTTCATATGGTTCAAGGGCCAGTCACGTGCCCTTTCGGGTCGTGACAATATAGAAGTGGCAATGATGTATGCGACACCGTGACATTCCAAAATTCAAAGTGTTTTAAGAAGATTCGGTCAACTTGGTTTCATGAGTTTTAGTCAAAGGTCGGGTCATAGTCGCAGCCAGAGAGAGAGAGAGAAAAGAAACACTCAGCGTGCACTCTAACCTAGATCAGAATGGTTAATCATTTTATCTAATATGGCTGGCTCCCACTGTTTCCTCGATGTCTCCTCCAAACCCAAAAGGAGAATTAGTCAGAATCACCCGAGGAGTAATCCTCCTCATCAGTGGGAATCGGGATCCAACTATCATCACATGATAACCTGATGGAAGCCACTCAAGTCACCACACTCCAGAAGGTATGCGTATGCCTGGCAAGTTTCCTGTATGTTTAAAACTCCCGATGTGTGTTTTTACCCCTAGGACCCAAGTGACCTTGACTGAGCCAACATATCAAAAGATCTTAGTCAAGTTCAACCCGTCACTATCTTGATTGCATTAGACCCACCTGCACGAGTTCTTGACTGAGCCAAAATGACCGTACGACTGTCCTAACCAATCGCATATACATGCAACAGAAAAGCACTATATAGCTACCGAACACTACGCCTCGGCTAAGCACGACATACGTAGCACGAATACTAAGCAATACAAATCTGAAGTGACGGAGGGCTACGGCTGGTTTTTGTAGAAAAACCTTTAACGTAATGAACTTGATATCGTTGAAGGAATCCAAATGGTTTTATAAATATATAGAGGCGAAAACTTTTGCTAATGTGGTCACTCCCGGTGAAGGGATCTCGGCTCTTTTCCCGTCGAATGGGTTGCAGGATATCCCAAACTGAATACCACGATGCAAAGCAAAAGGAAACGACTATAGTAGAGTTATTACGTTGACGCAAACTTTTACTCAAGGGGTCACTCCCGATGAAGGGATCTCGGCCCTTGCCTCGTCGAATGAGGTGCAGGATATTCCAAACTGAATACCACTGTGCAAAGCAAAAGAAAACGTCTGTAATGTCAGTTTTTTTTAAAAACTTGGTTCCAAAAACATCATATATAGGTTTTTTTTATCCTTGCATTGATAAGAATCAATACAGTCCCATCAATTAATCACACCAGAAAAGAACGAAAATAAAATGTATGTATATGCCATCCGCATTCGCCACTGGGTCCCGTCATCACCCGTTAGGATACTTAACTAATGACAGAGCGGGGACTAGGCCAGCGCGGGTGCAAAACATATACAACATCTACTAATATATATAAATATATATATAACATTCGTCCCAGGCATGATATAAAGAAACATCACAGAAACAACACAGAATGGTGGATAATCTGGAACCCCGAGTTTCAGTTGAGCCGCAAGTGAGACCCGACGTTCCCTGTCGTGTGGATAGCATCTGCAATGAAACCTAGACCCCTACGAGCACGACAAGTTACCCGCCAAAACTAGAAATGAGGCAGCCCCTTTCAGCAACGTGAATGGACCACCCAGGACTTCACAGAATCCGGTAACTTGAGCACCCATCCTGGGTCACCTATACCCCCTACGAGTGCGGCGAATAGCCTGCCAATTCTAGAGTAAGGTCCCCTCCGTCCCAACGCCATGAGATGCAGACCAGTTGCCCTCTAGAACCCGGCTATTTGTGCACTCGACCGCGGGGTAATCCTAGTACAGAAAAAAATAATATACAAGGATGACATCAACCTCCTCCCGGTCGTACCCCAAAAGAATAATATACAAACTGGCAGTGACGGCAGTCCACATGTCGGACGCTCTCCCCGCAATATCAAATGTACAAATGAAATAAAACTGTACTATCATTGCACCATTGCTATCCACCACAACGATCCAACCAACATCACAGCACAACACAGAACATCAACGTGAATGTCACGTTCGCAAACTCGTCTAAAAGAACATATAGCAGTTAGACGGGTTTACCGATCAAATGACATTCACGGTCGCAGATTATAATGTATGTACTGTCAAACGCACGCTTAAATTATCGATTGACTAAGTGCCAAATTGGCCCCAATCGCAATAACAGCACTGCACAGAAAACTGGGCCAAAACAGAATATCACAAAAATCACAATTCCAAGTGAGGGGGCTACAGGAGAAATTTCGAAGCCCGTCGCCACTAAATAGCCGTGGAACCGCCGCCAATAGGGGGTAAGTGCGGCGGTTCCGTAGTGCTTTGGAGGCATCAGGAGGCCAAATTTTTTCTGTACCCATAAAATCGCCTGCACGGATTTTTAAGCAGAAAATACTTTTGAACACTTTTGAAAATCAGCAGAAACTGTGAAAATGGAATCGCGATTTCGGTAAATTCCGTCGATCTCTCTTTTAAGCACGTTTAAACAAGCTAGTAAAGGGTTTAAAGGGTGGATTTGATACCATGAAGGGTTCCGACAGCGCCCCGGCTGTCGAAACGCGGCCAAAATGCGGAACTAAAATTTCTAAACTGGCGCTACCGATACCTGAATTCCGGATCGACCTTAAACCCTAAACTAGCAAACTAACTAAGATTCAGAATCGTTATACCGAGTTGATCCGAGTCCTTCGGTCTTCATTCCAAGCTTCTAGCGATTCTTTGACGATGTTTGGTTGCCGGTCTTGCTCCATCTCCGATGATCCACATGAGAGAAACGACGCAAGCTCCAGCCTCGTCGAACGAGACAACCGACGCTCCAAAGTCGCTAGCGATGGAGAGTGGGGGTGTATTGAAACATCACTACAATTTTTCTCTCATCCATGTGCTCCATGGAGCAACTCAAGAAGAAAATGAAAGAGGTGATGAAGCTTTTGCATGAGCCAAGAATTTGCTAAGTGTTTTTGTGAGCATGAGAGAGTGGAGAGTGAAACAACTGTAAATCAGCAAAATGATATCCATCCCTCAATCAAGTGGCCGCCCCCCCTCTCATTCCCACAAAAAATATCATTTTCCAATTAATCAAATAAACAAATCCAACCATACTTTGCACCATGCTTTGACTCATGCCTTTGCCACATCATCCCTTCCGGCTCATTTGTAAAACAAATGATTTTCCAAAATAAAAAATCCTATAAATGAGGTGGCATCTTCTTCTAGGAGCTATTCCGTAGAAAATACGGAATATTTCCCGGTACATATACCGAAATACATATACGCGTATTCGTACCAAAATACGAATAGCCGAGAAAGAAAACGAATAGTGAACAATAATACTAGAATACGTATATAAAAATACATATATAAATTATTAAATCAAAACCTGATTTAATAAACTGGCTTAATCCTAAGCCGCTAGTATTATCGACCGTCCAATTAAAGTCTGCGCAGCAAGTGCACATATTTAATCAGACATCTGCATGTATCAATATAGCTCATGTACACCATATCGCCTTGTTGGATATAATGCCCTCAAAGTCAATTATTGGATCGCAGGTACGTGATTGCAAAGATTGAGGAGGACCTATACCGGTAGGATAGTCTTACTCGAGATGATAGTATGCTATCTGGTTTGCCTTTATCAGTCCTGTACAGGTTCAGGTGACTGATCACTATTACACGTTGATAGAGACCTTAGGATCTTTCTTGACTACCAACAGTATGATGGCGATCATATACGTGAGAGTTGGGTAGTCTATAAGTACATCCTTAAAAGTGGTCCCTAGTCGTGGGAGTTTCGAGACAGGGCATCGATACTCCGGAGTAGACTAATGTATACAGTCGAGACCCCGACGAGGGGCGGTGGCCGGTCTCACAAGCCACTGGTGTCAGTTGGATCACCTAAGATGTATACAGGTGCTCATTGGGTTATGAGTATACCGGACAGGACTCACCGGGAACCTGCTAGTTGGTATTTATACCTAGCGTCAGATAGCAGTTCCCTGGTGACATGTGTACAGGTTAGTTCATCGACCTGAGGTCGTCATTTGTCTCGTGTGAGTTCCCACTGTGCTTCGATTTCTACCCTAGCACGGCTTAAAGGAGTCATGCAAACAGGTCTTTTTTGGGTACAGTCCCGAGCCGTATGGAGGCAAGTGAGCGGATCGGCAGGGGATTAGTCTCTCCCGATATTGGGGGTGAGATCGCGCTGTGTCTAGGAGAGCCTTTACACAAAGCCCTCGGCCGAGGCAGGAGATTTACTAGTAGGTACTCCAGTAGTATCTCAGGGTGTTCTGAGCTACACTCCGACACGACTTATACCGCTATTGGGGGTCTGACGTTACCTGCCCCCTAGGCCCGATATCCGATACTCATAGACGAATGGACCAGACTGTATGTATATTGTCACTGTTAGGCTCAGTAGGGTTCCACGATGAGTTCGCTCATCGGCTTCCCTTAATGTCAGTACTTGGGCAGCCGTTACGCACTGCTAGTGCCGCTGACGTGCTTGTGGTTAAACCCACTGCCAGGGTACTGATGAGTCATTAGAGTCCCCCACAGATAGTTTTCCAAGTTCGGGCGAAACGTTGTAGAGGCCGTATGGTTTTATGGCAGGGTTCGGAAAATGCTCGTGCGTTTACGCACGTGTCATATTTCAGGCAGATAATACTGGTGGGCTTTGGTTTAAGCCGGATCCATGTATTATATTGAGTCGGAATATTTTAGTCTCTCGTATTCGTATTCGGTAGGAATACGGATACAGGTATGTATATACAGGCAAGGGGTATTTTCGTAATACGTTACGAGAATATTTTAGAAGATGCATTTCTTTTTTGATTAATCATTTTGGTTTAAATGATTATTTGGTTTTTGGAAGTGGTGACTCATGATTAGTGACTCATTTGTTCTAGCATGTTCCTTAGTGACTCATGCTAATGAGTCACTAAGTGAGTCATGATAGCATTAAATGAGGTTTGTTTTGTGAAGAGATATTTGTGGTTGTTTTGTGAGATATTTTGATAAGATATTTTTCTTTTGGGTTTTAAAAGAAAACAACCTCATTCATCTATTCACAAGAGAAGAAAAAAAGAGAAGATTATTATGCTTAATTTTCTTTTGCTCTCTTGAGTTTCATGAGTTCATCATTTCCAAACCCTAGCATCTTCTTCAACCTCCACCCTAACCCTCTCATGTGATGAGAACCCTAGGGTGTTTGAGACAAAGTATTCTACTCCTTCTCTACTTCATCTTGGTCATCTCTTTTAGCAGACTTGATGACCGAGTTGCCTTGGTATAGAGACGGGAGCACGTTTAAAGATCCGTAGATGTGGTGCCATCCCGAGGAGGAGATAGGAGATCGGAGTTGCCGCGAGGAGCGTGGGATGATGGCTAAAGACCGAGGGACTCGGATCGATCGGTATAGCCTTTCTACCTCTTTGTAGTTTGTTAGTTTAGCGTTAATGGCAAGATCCGGGTTATAGTATGCGATAGCGCCAGTTAAAAAATTTTTGTTCCGCGTTTGGCGTCAGAATGACGGCCGGGGCACTACCGTAGACTTACACACCTTAACTGTGAAAACCCTCTGTATGGGACTCTAAAGACTCGTCAATACGCTGGCAGTGGATTTAACCACAAGCACGTCAGCGGCACTAGCTGTACGTAACGGCTACTCAGGTATTGACCGAAAGGGAGGCCGACGAGCAAACTCATCCTGAACCCCTACTGAGCCTGTCAGTGACAATATTTGTACAGTCCGGTCTGTTCGTCTAAGAGTATCGCATATCGAATCTAGGGGGTGGATAAAGAAAGACCACTAACAACGCGATATTTAGTGTCGGTATGAAACCCATCACCACCTGAGAAACTATCGATCCTGGATGTGGCTAGGGACTGTATCTAACTAAGACCTGTTTGCACGACTCATTTGAGCCGTGGTAGGATAGTAATCAAAGCACAATGGGAACTCACACGAGACAAATGACGTTCTCAGGTCGACAGACTAACCTGTACACATGTCACGTGGGAACTGCTATCTGACAATAGCTATAATACCAACTAGCATGTTCCCGGCGAGTCCGTCCAGTGTACTAATAACCCAATGAGCACCTGTATACTATCTTAGGTGAACAAACTAACACCAATGGCTTGTGAGACCTAGCCACCGCCCCTTGTCGGGGTCTCGATCAGTATACACTAGTCTACACTGGAGTATCGATGCCCGGTCTCGATACTCCTACGACTAGGGACATTTAAGGATATTCTTAAAGACCAAAGCTCCCACGTATATGATCGCCATCATAATGCTGGCAGTCAAGCAAGAATCCTATAGGGTCTATCAAGATGATGATAAAGACAAACTAGATAGCATACTATCATCTTGAGTAAGATTGTTTTATCGGTATAGGTCCTGCCTCAATCATCATAATCACAAGTCCGCGACTATGATAATTGCCTTGAGGGCACTATAGCCAACACGGGACAGCGGCGAGGAGCTAGGAAAGAGATTGAAGACCGAAGGATACGGATCGATCGGTATAATCTCTGAACTCACTTTTTAGATTGCTAGTTAACGGTTAATGGTACGATCCGGGTGATTGGTTGCAGTAGCGCTAAGTTATAAAATTTTTGTTCCGTATTTGGCTTCGGATTGACGGCCGGGGCACTGTCGTAACCCAATAGTTATATTGTGATATCGGTGTTCTGCTGTGACCTCGAGTGTGTACTGGAAAATCTAGCAATGTAGTTGTGTTATACCAGTGACCCTAAGGCTACACCTGAAGCACGAACCCCAGGGGCTCGGTTTTGGCCGGCGATACACTTTGAAATTCCGGCGACCTCGGCCATCTCAGGGAGTTTTGGTTTGTTTTTTGTAGGGTAGCTGTCTGCGGTGGTTTAAAACTGTTTTCTCCTATTTGATTTTTGAGTTTTGACAGTATACAAAATCTGGTATCACTTGGCTTGTTTCTAGTGTTACGACTACGCGTGTTACGTTATCCGACACGGTACGTGTACTTTGTGTAACTTTTGCTCTTGGGTTGGTTTCGTAGTATCGCTATGCACGTTAGCCACTAGACGAACACTTGAGAGTTTGTTTGGAGTTGGTGCGTCGGTCAAACGTAGTGGATACGTGTTATTGGTCGATTGCTAATATGAACTTGTTATATTGTTGTTTTATGATCTTTAGGTTCGCGGGCGGGGACTTCGGGCGCTGTGAAGAAGGAAAAGCGAGTGGTTGGCTTAACATTTACTGGGGAATCGCTCGCATAGCGTTATGCGTCAGGGTTAGATATGATATGATATTAGCTGCATGTTTATATTAAACATATAGAGATTGTGCATAAAACTTCATTGCATATTATTACTTGTTGGGATTGGACTTGTACCCATTGGACACTGCACTATTATTGACGGTTCATGTTGCACGAGTGATCAGTTGAAAATATTGCATTTTTAACAAGACAATTTCCCTACCATTTGCACTCATCTAGAGGTGTTCGGTATTAATATTGAACATATTAGCAAAACAGCCGTAAAATACCAAATTACATGTGTTATACTTTAAAACCGACATTTTGACGGAAATTGAGTGTTTATCATGGCATCGCATCATCTTTGTATAGCGCAACACTTGTTTCGAGAATCTGTGCAGGAAATTCCAGGAGAAAAGCCAAATCTGTGAAACGGTGCTGATAAAAATACGCCAACTCCAAGACTTGAGATCTGGCAATTAACTAGAGGGAATTATAAGATTCCACATATCTGAAATATACCAGGAAGCCATCAGAAAGCAGTGTAAGGAATTATACACAGAGAGGCATCCAAACGGCCGCGGATCCGCGGCCGGAGCATGCCATGCGCCGCGGATCCGCGGTCACATGACTATGACATCATCAAAGCTCCACTTCAGAATTCTTCTCTCAAGTTCCACACCGCATCAAGCTATGGCAATTTCCAGAATTCTCCAGAAGTTTCTGCCAGATCAGCAAAGCTTCTTGTTTAAGCTAATCATGTTCAAGCTACTTAACAAACTAAGCCTAGAAGCTTCTCCCTAACCTCCAAGCTTATGTAGGAAGCTAAAGCCTAACTAACTATCTCTAGAAGCTTCTACCTAACTACCTAGCTTACAAGGGAAGCTAACCTAAACCTAGCTTCTAAAGGAAGTCAAAGCTAGTGGAAGGCTATAAAAGGATCCCTAAGGCCTCACTCTAAAGGTTGTTCATTAGTTCATTACACCATTTCTAATACAAGTTGAGTGACACAACTTGTAAACCTAAACCCTAATCCCCAATTCAAAATCCAAAACAAAATCAAGAACTCCGAGTACCAAATTAAGCATGAAGCCTTCGATCCTTTAGAAGCGACGCCGGACTTCATCGGAGCAAGTGATCCAAGGAGATCCGCGACTCAAGGAGACGAGCGAAGACGAAATCAACGATCAAGTTCTTTCCTCTTGTAGATCTTGAGAGAATTGTAACAAAATTGTTAATAAATAAAGGTGAAATTTCTATATCTTCTTTCTTTACATTCTTGCATCATGATTCGATCTCAATTCTTGATTGTGTGTCTTGTTATGATGTCTGAGTAAAATTCCGCTCGTGGAAGAATCGAGACGATCAACAGATGATGATGTTACAAATCTTAAAATGATTCTTAAGTCCTATGAGTTTGTAAACCCTAGCAAATTGAAGAATCGACGACCTAGTTTCGATGCGATGCTTTCTTGATTGTGTTCGCTCGAAATTATGGATCCACGATCGATTCTTGAAATTACTAGAGGCTAGAATGTGAATGAAATCAACGAAAGGATAAGGGATAGATGATGAAACATTAGTTTCCGCATGAAATCCCTAATTCTCGTTGATCATCATCGATCTAGTATCAATTCATCGATGGATAAGATTACGTAATCAACAGATTTCATCACGTCTATAGATTCGATCGATTCTTACGAGCCTCACTTCGATTCTTGATTATTGGATTGGATATCATCACTTCATGATTCTTGATTTTTAATGTTTTTTCTTGATTTTAGATTTAGATTTTGCTAAGTCTTGAAATTCACTTTTAAATCCTGAATTGAATTGTCTTTTATTTCTTTCTTTAATTTTCAATTCATCTAATTCAAATTTGAACGGATCTCACATTCCCCGTGGACGATCCGCACTCGCTAACGCGCTACAATCGACACCGTTATTGATTGCGGTCAAAAATATTTTTGGTTGTGATTTCTATACATTTTCTACATACACACCGAGAATTCATTCAATCAAATGGCACCGTTGCCGGAGGTAGTGCGCTAATTCGTTCGTTTTTTGAAATTTGAGTTAAAAAGTTTATTCCATTATAATTTTGAGATCAAAATTCGCGCAAACACTAAACGATTCGTTGTGATTTGTTGCAAGGAAATCTGGAGTCTGCTGTGCAATTGGAAAAATATTTGGAATATTCCAGAGAGCTGAGGGAGTGAACATAAGCTCTCTGTAAAATTTTTGTGCAGTGAACTGTTCGAAGCACGTCGGAACCGCGGTTTAAACCAAGTATTGCGGCGGTTCCACGGCTCGTTAGCTGAGTTACTGTACCATTTTTCTCAGAAGACTTCTTGACTTTCTTATCTCCTTCTTTAATCTGCTCCATTAACAATTTGCTGCAGGTTTCTTTGCAAAATTCGCAGCGCCGTAAAAAGCAATAAAAATTGTGCGTGTTTTGATTTTTAGTTGTTTGTATATTAATACGGAATTTAAGGGGCACGGCCCAATTCAGATTAGGTGGGGAGTTCATTACCCTTCCTAAGCCCCGAAAATCACAAACTTGCATCCGCATTACCCTCATTAACTAAAAGAAATCTAGAGATGACTCTAAGGACCGTCGCGCTCATTTAGGACAAGAGAAGGTCGTGGGTAATTCATTGTTTATCCGCGTTTCTTTTGTGGTGTCTAAGGTAAGTGTGTCTAAGGCAAGTGGTTACTTAATTAGGCCCACTACTTACGTAGTGGAGAACCTCCCACTTACCAGGCACTTACCTGGCCACAGGAGAGACAAAGAGGCAGTGGTGGATTGATCCTGTGACTTGTCTTTTGGCAGTTAGGAGCGGTCTAGAGCCTTGACCTAGGTGACCACTAGACTTAGGGTTGCTTGTTGCATTTGTTGTGATTTGCATCATTTTTTCAAAAATCCGTATACTTTTCAAAACAAATAACACATTCATTCATTTCCCCTAATTATATCATCGCTGTCGCTTGTACTAAACCCTTTTAGTGCATGATAGGCTGGACACGGGATTCTAGTGCCCGTTTAGTCCGCGTTCTGTTGTGATTTGCATCATTTTTTCAAAAATCCGTATACTTTTCAAAACAAATAACACATTCATTCATTTCCCCTAATTATATCAACGCTGTCACTTGTACTAAACCCTTTTAGTGCAAGATAGGCTGGACACGGGATTCTAGTGCCCGTTTAGTCCGCGTTCCCCCGATCGACCCCAAAGTCGGTATTTCTACATTTACCTCTTCTTTACCCACCACCACACACATTTCGATGGATCCTTCTCTATCGAACTTCTTTACCATTAATCTGCCGCCGTCCGCAGGTGCGCAGAATCCACCCCGCATCTCTCTCCAAGAGAGGTGCTATCCTATGCGAGGTCCCCTTTCGACCTGTCTATCCATTCCACCAGCCAACGGGGATAATTTTGAGATTAAACCCCAATACATCAACCTTCTACCCAAATACCACGGTCTCGAGTCTGAAGACGCATATCTTTATCACCATATTTGAAAATGTATGCGCAATGATGGGTACGTCACAACTTTCTGTGGATGCTATGCGTCTACGTATTCTTTCATTTACCTTGTGCGATATAGTCGAGAAGTGGCTGTATAACACCACCGCACATTCCATTACGAATTGGGAAGAATTCGTTGCAGCATTCCTTAAGAAATTCTACCCTAATCACAAGACAGCTCGAGTCCGTAGTGAAATAAATCAATTTACTCAGCTTCCAAATGAACCATTTTTAAAATGTCTTGACCGCTTTAAGGATCTGTTGGTTCAATGTCCACATCACGGAATCCCTAGATGGGATCTTTGCCGAATCATATATGAGAGCATTAACCCTACCACTAAACAGAGCCTTGAAGCCATGTGTCAAGGCAATTTTATGACCAAAGACGACAGGAAAGCTTGGAAGTATTTAGAAGATTTCGATAAAAAATCTTTACAGTGGGAGAGTCAATCGTTTAGGGGTGGCAATAACCAATCAGATGTCTCCATAGGAGTTAGAGCTGACATTTAAGCTATACATAAGAAACTCGAGACTATGGAATACCAATTTTTAGCCACCGCCCAAAATCAAATGCCACTTTCCAAAACTGTATGTGGATGTTGTTCTGATCCTTCTCATTTGACGGAAGAATGTCCATTGAATTCTCCATTTCAAGGTCAAGAGCATACTAATGCCGCTTTTCAAAGACCTAGAAACGATCCATATTCTTCCACATACAATCCGGGTTGGAGGAATCACCCTAACTTTTCTTGGAACTAATCACAAACTCAAAACACGGTTCCAAACCAAAACAATTTCCAAAGGGCTCTTCCACCACAACAGCAACCACTTCAATTGAGTCAGCACCCCTACCAATCACAAAACTTCCAAAATCCGGCCAACACTTTTGCACCACATGACAACTCTTTGCAATTGACTGGTACAGATAATACCTCTGCACTAGCACAAACTTTGGATAGTTTCATGAAACAATCCATCCAAGGGACGGCAAAAATGCAATCTTCCTTCGATAATGTGATGAAGATCATTGTCTCTAAAAATGAGAATATTAAATCGATGGAAGAACAAATTGCACAATTAAAAGCCGAAATGAGTGCGAGATAAAAAGGGAAACTTCCGTCTCAACCCCTACCGAATCCTGGGCATTACAATGTAAATGCCATCACAACGTTGAGATCAGGAAGAGTGCTGAATAATCATGTTGGGGAAGAGTTTGATGATACTGAGAAATCTATCAATAACACCCCGGCTGAGACCTTTCCTCACACACACACTTCTATTTCTGATCCTTGTTCTTCTACCCCACCGCCTTCTCACGAGCCTATTCTCCGTTTTCCTCTAGGCTCGACACCTCAGCCCACCTCTTCTATTCCTCCACAGACGATCCCCACTCCTATTCTAGGATCACGTCTACACACACCACCTTCTCCTATGACGGACCTAGCGCTTATTGCTAAAGCTCCTTATCCTAATCGGTTAAGGGGTAACAAATCGAGTCCACATATGGAGAAAATTATGGAAATGTTCAAATAGGTTAACATCAACATCTCTCTCCTAGATGCTATTCAACAAGTCCCCGCTTATGCGAAAATTCTTAAAGACTTGTGCACTGGGAAGAGGAAGACTCAAGTGCCAAAGAAGGTCTTCATGTCTAATAATGTTAGCACTGCTTTTATCCCACAGCTACCAAAGAAACGTAAGGACCCAGGATGTCCTACGATATCGATTTCTATTTGGGGTAAAAACATCAACCGTGCTCTTCTTGACCTTGGCGCAAGTGTTAACCTGCTTCCATATTCTGTTTATGAGCAGCTAGGGATTGGGGAGTTGAAACCAGCTCACTGCACTCTCCAAATGGCAGACCGTTCAATCACCAAACCTAGGGGTGAACTAGAAGATGTGTTGATAAAAGTCGGGGAATTTGTATTCCCTGTGGACTTCATTGTTCTCGATACACAACCTGTAGCAAACCCACGGAGTCAAATCCCGGTGATTTTGGGTCGACCATTCCTTGCCACTTCCAATGCTGTCATTAACTGTAGAAACGGTTCAATGAATCTATCATTTGGAAATATGACAATTGAACTGAACATCTACAAAATTTGAAGTCAGCCATCTGAACCCTCTGCTCATATACTTGATGTGTGCTCTGTCCACCAGATTGCTCCCGAAAGTTGCGGAGTTGATGAACTTTGCTTTGAAGATCTCGACGACACTACCACATCAATGTTTGATCTTGAACATCTTAGTGAGGACACATTTTCCACGCTTGAGTCTGACACTCCTGACTAATCACCATCCGAGTCTGTATCTTTCACAGGCTATGAGCTTCTTTGTGACTCCGAAAATCATTCGATGATCCCACCTTCTATTATTTCTCCGCCAGCATTTGATCTCAAACTTTTACCTTCTCATCCTAAATATGCATATTTAGGTTAGAATGAGTCTTTACTGGTTATCATATCCGCTTCTCTAGCATCAGAGCAAGAGAATGCACTTTTGACGGTATTGAGATCTAATGGGCAGGCGTTTGGTTGGACCATGGCGGACATCAAAGGGATTAGTCCCTTGATTGTAGAACATCATATACATTTGATGGATGATGCCAAACCAACCCGAGAACCACAGAGACGGTTGAACCCCGTCATGAAGGATGCGGTGAAGAAAGAGATCGTCAAATGCCTTGACAATGGTATTATTTATCCAATCTCCGATAGCCAATGGGTGAGTCCAATTCATGTCGTCCCTAAGAAATCAGGCATCACTGTTATTACCAATGAGGCAAATGAGTTAATTCAGACACGTGCCCAAACTGGGTGGCGTGTATGTATTGATTATAGGAAACTCAATGCCGCTACGAGGAAAGACCACTTTCCTCTACCTTTTATTGATCAGATGCTGGAACGCTTAGCTGGATGTGAGTATTATTGGTTTATGGATGGATACTCTGGCTATAATCAGGCCCGCATTGCCAAAAAGGATCAAGATAAAACCACATTTACTTGTCCTTTTGGTAACTTTGCTTATAGACGCATGCCCTTTGGGTTATGCAATGCTCCAGCAATATTTCAGAGGTGTATGATGGGGATATTCTCGGACATGGTCGAGAATTATTTGGAGATTATCATAGACGATTTCTCGATTTTCGGAGACTCTTTTTCTGACTGCCTATCGAATCTTGACGTAGTTCTTACTCGTTTCAAAGAGAAGAACTTAACCTTGAATTGGGAAAAATGCCATTTCATGGTCCAAGAGGGAATTGTGCTTGGACATGTTATTTCACGAAAAGGCATTGAGGTTGACAGAGCTAAGATAGATGTCATTCAAAACCTTCCTCATCCCAAAAGCGTCAAGGATATCCGATCATTTCTTGGCCATGCAGTCTTTTACAGGAGATTCATTAAGGATTTTAGCAAAATTGCTAGACCTTTAACTCTTCTTTTGGCCAAGGATACGACCTTCCACATTGACTCGGATTGTGAGGCAGCATTCGACTCACTCAAACACTCCCTCACTATAGCCCCTGTTCTATCGTCTCCAGATTGGGACCACCCTTTTGAGCTTATGTGTGATGCATCAGATTTTGCAGTTGGTGCAGTCTTAGGAGAACATATTGAAAAGATGCCACACGTGATCTATTATGCAAGTAAGATCCTGAACGATGCTCAAATTAACTATACAACTACCGAAAAAGAACTTTTGGCGGTTGTATTTGCATTAGAAAAATTTAGGCCTTACTTGATTGGCTCACCAATAGTTGTGTGCACTGACTACTCCTCCTTGAAACATCTTTTGGTGAAGAATGATGCTAAAGGTAGGCTAATACTTTGGATCCTTTTATTACAAGAATTTGATCTTGTTATTAAAGATAAGAAAGGATGTGAAAACGTCGTAGCCAACCATCTTTCACGCATCTCTTCTTCACCTGTGACCCTGCCGATCAATGATTCTTTTCCGAACGAACAACTCTTGAACGTATCCGATGAACCTTGGTTCAGGGATATTGTGAACTATCTTTCCACGGGACTGTTCCCCAGCGATTGGTCAAAACAGGACAAACATCGTTTTCTATCCCAAGTAAAACACTTTTACTGGGATCAACCCTATCTGTTTAAGTATTTTCCTGACCAGATCATTCGCCGGTGTGTCCCGAATGAGGAATTCAAGAGTGTTCTATCTTTTAGTCATGATCAGGCATGTGGGGGTCACTTCGGTCCCAAAAAGACGGCGGAGAAGGTTTTGCAATGCGGTTTTTATTGGCTGACTTTGTTCAAAGGCGCATTTGATCATTGCAAAACCTGTACACAGTGTCAACACACGGGTAGGATTTCCCGGAGAAATGAGATGCCACAACAACCCATCTTAGTGGTTGAAATTTTCGATGCTTGGGGCATTGACTTTATGGGTCATTTTCCCAACTCCTTTGGGAATCTGTACATACTGCTTGCGGTTGATTACGTCTCAAAGTGGGTTGAAGCTATTTCTTGTCGCATTAATGACAAGAAGGTTGTCATTAAGTTCTTAAAAGAAAACATATTTTCGCGATTTGGACACCCACACGCTATCATTAGAGATAACGGGACACATTTCAGCAACAGGTCTTTCGAGACTTTGATGCGGAAATATGCAATCAACCACAAACTTTCCACACCCTATCATCCCTAGACGAGCGGGCAGGCTGAGATTTCGAATAGACAGATCAAACAAATCCTGGAGAAGACTGTTGCGAAGAATAGAAAAGATTGGTCGACCAAATTGACGGATGCTCTTTGGGCATTCCGAACTGCATATAAAACCGATCTAGGGTTGTCTCCTTATTGGTTAGTGTTTGGAAAGGCTTGTCACTTGCCAGTCGAGATTGAGCACAAAGCAATATGGGCTATTAAAGAAATCAACTTGACTTAAATCAAGCCTGCAACTTTAGGAAGCTGCAATTAAACGAGCTAAGCGAACTCTGCGATGAAGCTTATGATAATGCTGTAATTGTAAAGAACCGGACTAAGGTATTTCACGATAAAAATATTTTAAGAAAAACGTTTACACCTGGTCAACAAGTCCTTCTTTATGATTCATGACTACACCTTCACGCGGGTAAGCTACGATCTCGGTGGAAGGGACCTTTTATTGTGCGGTCTGTATACCCGCACGGGCTGTTGAGGTAGAAAATGTTATAAATGGTATATTTTTCAAAGTGAATGGACATAGATTAAAGCCGTATTTTTCCACTGACCCCACGGAGGAGCTCTTGTTCTTACAGGAGCCATTTTATCTTGATTAAAATTCCTCCATCTCACCTCCATGTCCTGTAAATTAGTGCATCATCTTTTGAATGGAGGTAAGTGAAAAGAATAACTTTGGGGGAGGATCATCACTTAAATATTTTTCCCCCGTTAATAAATTTCCTCCCAGGCTTACAAGTTTTTTGAGATTTAGCGGATGGCAACAGTGAGGACACTGTTGAAAACAAGTTTGGGGGAGATTTGTGCTTATTTTCGCATCATTTGCATATCACTTTGCATAAGCACAAAACATTTTGAAAAACCTATAAAAATTTAAAAAAATTTCAAAAAAAAAAAATTATATTTTGTATATAAATAAGATAATAAAAGATTAGATAGTGAAAAATTACATCCAAAAGATTAGAAAAATTTAAGAAAACCAAGAAAATTAGAAGTTTTCTTATACGAACTAGTAATAAGTAGTTATGAGCCGTTGTCCCAAGAGTTAGTAAGATGAAGGAAGTCACTAATCTGAGGATAAAAATAAGTCTGAAAAATAGTTCCTATTCTGGAAGTCAAACATTTTGAACGTTGATATCCTATTATACCCACTTACACACGTCTTGAAACTCGGGATAGTAGAGGATACCTTGAAATGCTCTTGTCTAAAAGCCAAAAGTATGAAGGAAATAAAAAAAATGAATAAAATATAAAAATGGTGCAGAAAAATGAACACTGGTTTTGTTATCGCCAAGGCAGCAATAAAAAAATATAGCGAGGGTGCCTCTTCACCTAGTACCTTAGACCAACTGGTCTGGGAGTCACTGCTAAGCCTTAGGTGGTGCAAGACGAGGAAATACACCTAATAAGCAAGCACATGAGTAATCAGTCGGTTAGTATCTAAAGAAGTATTGACGGTCGCATGAAAGTGTGTGAGCAAATCTAAATATTCATTAATTAAAAAGTACTGAGGCAGATGGACAAGAGTATGATAGCTTGAATTGAATTCTCCGGGTGTAGGGATGTATATTACACACACGTAGGGTTATATGATCGATGTTTGGAAGAAAGATAGGAATGAAGAATAAAGACGATGTTTTATTGCGGGATGATGTGATTTCTGACATCTTTTCATGACTATTAAGATAGGGCTCATGACAACCGAAAAGCTAGCATAGTTGGAAACCCTAATTTTCTAAGTCTTTCTTTTACAATTCTTATCTTTAAATGTAACTTTCGCGGTCTTTCTTTTATTATTGGATTTTGTGGGTGCAATCCACTAAAAAACCTCAGGAGACAACACTCCTCCTACTAGGGACACCTAGAGTTTTAACGGCTTGTTGCACGTGCTCAGTGCGGTATTGCTTACGAATGTGTGCTAGTTAGTTTTTTCTCTTTTTTTATTTTCTCCTTCTCTCTTTAATAAAACAGTTCGCTCGAGACGATCGAAAATAAGTTTGGGGGAATTTGATCAGTCGAAAATATTGCATTTTTAACACGACAATTTCCCTACCATTTGCACTCATCTAGAGGTGTTCGGTATTAATATTGCACATATTAGCAAGACAGCCATAAAATACCAAATTACATGTGTTATACTTTAAAACCGACATTTTGAGGGAAATTGAGTGTTTATCATGGCATCGCATCATCTTTGTATAGCGCAACACTTGTTTCGAGAATCTGTGCAGGAAATTCCAGGAGAAAAGCCAAATCTGTGAAACAGTGCCGATAAAAATACGCCTACTCCAAGACTTGAGATCTGGGAATTAACTAGAGCGAATTATATGATTCCATATATCAGAAATATACCAGGAAGCCATCAGAAAGCAGTGTAAGGAATTATACACAGAGAGGCATCCAAACGGCCGCGGATCCGCGGCCGGAGCATGGCATGCGCCGCGGATCCGCAGTCACGTGACTATGACATCATCAAAGCTCCACTTCAGAATTCTTCTCTCAACTTCCACACCTCATAAGGCTATGGCAATTTCCAGAATTCTCCAGAAGTTTCTGCCAGATCAGCAAAGCTCCTTGCTTAAGCTAATCATGTTCAAGCTTCCAAAGTAAGCTACTTAACAAACTAAGCCTAGAAGCTTCTCCCTAACCTCCAAGCTTATGAAGGAAGCTAAAGCCGAACTAACAACCTCTAGAAGTTTCTACCAAACTACCTAGCTCACAAGGGAAGCTAACCTAAACCTAGCTTCTAAAGGAAGTCAAAGCTAGTGGAAGGCTATAAAAGGAACCCTAAGGCCTCACTCTAAAGGTTGTTCATTAGTTCATTACACCATTTCTAATACAAGTTGAGTGACACAACTTGTAAACCTAAACCCTAATCCCCAATTCAAAATCCAAGCCAAAATCAAGAACTCCGAGTACCAAATTAAGCATGAAGCCTTCGATCCTTTAGAAGCGACGCCGGACATCATCGGAGCAAGTGATCCAAGGAGATCCGCGACTCAAGGAGACGAGCGAAGCCGAAATCAACGATAAAGTTCTTTCCTCTTGTAGATCTTGAGAGAATTGTAACAAAATTGTTGATAAATAAAGGTGACATTTCTATATCTTGCTTTCTTTACATTCTTGCATCATGATTCGATCTCAATTCTTGATTGTGTGTCTTGTTATGATGTTTGAGTAAAACACCGCTCGTGGAGGAATAGAGACGATCAATAGATGATGATGTTACAAATCTTAAAACGATTCTTAAGTCCTATGAGTTTTTAAACCCTAGCAAATTGAAGAATCGACGACCTAGTTTCGATGCGATGCTTTCTTGATTGTGTTCGCTCGAAATTAGGGATCCACGATCGATTCTTGAATTTACTAGAGCCTAGTGTTGGAGATAGTGCCCTAAGAGTCAATTATTGGATCACAGGCACGTGATTGCAATGATTGAGGGAGGACCTGTCCCGGTAGGACAGGCTTACTCAAGATGATAGTATGCTATCTGGTTTATCTTTATCATCGTGTACTGCTTTAGGTGACCTTACAGGTCGCTATTACAGGTTGGTAGAGCTCCTAGGATTCTTGCTTGACTACCAGCAGTATGACGGCGATCATATACGTGAGAGATGGGGTCTATAAGCACATCCTTAAAAGGTTCCTAGTCGTGGGAGTTTCAAGACAGGGCATCGATTCTCCAGAGTAGACTAGTGTATACAGTCGAGACCCCGACGAGGGGCGGTGGCCGGTCTCACAAGCCACTGGTGTCAGTTGGTTCACCTAAGATGTATACAGGTGCTCATTAGGTTATGAGTACACCGGACAGGACTTGCCGGGAACATGCTAGTTGGTCTTATACCTGACGTCAGATGGCAGTTCCCTGGTGACATGTGTACAGGTTAGTTCATCGACCTGAGATCGTCATTTGTCTCGTGTGAGTTCCCACTGTGCTTTGATTACTACCCTACCACGCTCAAAGGAGATATGCAAACAGGTTTTAATTGGATACAGTCCCGAGCCACATGGAGGCAGTGAGCGGATCTGCAGGGGTTCGTCTCTCCCGGTATTGGGGGTGAGGTCGCGCTGTGTCTAGGAGAGCCAGTATATGAAAAGTCCTTAGCCAAGGCAGGAGATTTACTGGTAGGTATTCCAGTAGTATCTCAGGGTGTTCTGGGCTACACTCCGACACGACTTGTACCACTTTTGGGGGTCTGACTTTTACCAACCCCTAAGCCCGCCATGCGATGCTCATAGACGAACGGACCGGACTGTACGGATATTGTCACTGATAGGCTCAGTACGGTGTCAGCATGAGTTCGCTCACATACGTCCCTTTTGGTCAACACTTGGTAGCCCGTTATGTATAGGCTAATACCTCTGACGTGCTTGTGGTTAAATCCACAACCAAGGTGTTGACGAGTCTTTAGAGTCCCCCACAAACCGGTTTCTTAAGTTTCGGGCGAAACGCTGTAGAGGCCGTATGGAGATATGGAAAGGTTTGATCAGATACGTGCGGTATTGCACGGATCAGGATCGGACGGTTAATACTAGCGGGCTTTGGTTTAAGCCGGATCCTTGTATTGCACAGTGTAGATTTTGTCTCAGTGCATTTGTATTCGATCGGAATACAAATGCGGGAATGCATATACAGTAGCGGGGTTTTCCTGTAATTTATTACGGGATCAGTTTTTTGGAGTTGCCAGTCTGTTTTCCGTTTTGGCCATATTTCTTTGTATCGTTCATTGGCCGAAGATTGGTGGAGGAGGGCTTATTTGCATTTGTGTAAATAAGTATTAGTGGAGGGTGTTCTTTGCATTTTGTTGCTTCATGATAGCTCTTGTTGACCTTGACTTGTCCACTTCATCATTGCTTGACTTCTATCTTTATGATGGCATGACTTTTGGATGAGATGATGAGGTTGGTGGAGTGTTGGTTTTGTCTTGTGATCATTTCTTTACATCATCACCTTTTCTCTCTCTTGGATTATGAGAGACTCTCATTCATACACACTCCATTCTCTCTCCCCATGTTTATATGGCCGGCCAAAGACAGTGAGGGGCTGTCCGAAATTTTGCAAGAGGGATTTTTGGTCTTTTGGCTTCATAAAAATCCCAAGTTTCATCTCCAAAAAGTCTTAGTTCTTTTCCTCCACCAAAGGCAACTTCCAATGCCCCAAAATGAGACATAGTTTTCTACACTATATTTTACAGTAAATCCTTGGGCACGTCGGCTCGCCAACTTCGTGCCCGAGTTGCCTCGGTCCAGAGGTGGGAGCCCGTAAAAGAAGCCGGCGACGTGGTGCCCTTCCGGTGAGGAGGTGGAGACCGGACACTCCGCGGGAGATCGGGACGACGACGAGAAGACCGGAGGACACGGATCGCTCGGTATATCTCTCTTCCCCATCTTGTAGTTAGCTAGTAGTTAGGTTAATGGCCCGATCCGGGTATTTAGTGCGCGGTGGTGCCGGTTCAAAAAGTTATTGTAAATCACCGCTTCCGCTTTCCCACGTCGGATTGACGGCCGGGGCGTCGCCGTGCACTTACAGTGGTATCAGAGCCTCGCCATTAACCTAGTCTAGCTTTGTCTAATGTGTTTACACTTTCGATCGAACAAAATTCCAAAAACCCGCGTATTCTTTGGATCAGTTTTCTGTCGATTTTTTTCTGGCTCGAAAATTTTTTCAGTATGTTGCAGAATGATGTACAGTGAATTATAAGCAGTCTGAGAAAAATTGGTCGCGTGACGTCACCATATCATCGCGGAACCGCGGCCAAACCCAAGCATTGGCCGCGGTTCCGCCGCAGTATTGACTGTTCATTGGTCCAATTTTTCACAGAGGGCTTTTGGGCTGAAAATAGGGGTTTTGGAACATTTCTTTTGGGCCCAGATTTCTGTTAGTGCTACAGTTGTGCTTGGGGCCCACTTGGGTAAATTTGATCGATCGAAAAATTTTAAACACATTAGTTCATAGTATTTACATTATATCTGCAACCGTGAATGTCACTTGATCGGTAAATCCTGTCTAACTGCTATAGCCCGGTTAGACGGATTTGCGAACGTGACATTCATGTTGATGTTCTGTGATTGTGCTGTTATGTTGTGGATTGGTCGTGGGGGATAGCCTGGATAAAATGCTAGTACAGTTTTTGTTGTATTATGTACATTTGATATTGCGGGGCGAGCGTCCGACATGTAGACTGCCGTCACTGCCTGTTTGTATATTATTCCTTTGGGGCACGACCAGGTTGCGGTCGATGTACCCGTTGTATGTATATTTTACTTTCTGTACTAGGATTACCCCGCGGAGGGGTGCACGGATAGCCGGGTTATAGAGGGCAACGAGCCCGCATCTCATGGCATTGAGACGGAGGGGGCTTCACTCTAGAATTGGCGGGCTATTCGCCACACTCGTAAGGGGTACAGGTTGACCCAGGAGGGGTGCCCAAGTTACCGGATTCCGTGAAGTGCTGGGTGGTCCATTCACGTTGCTGAAGGGGGCTGCCTCGCTTCAGGTTTTGGCGGGTAACTTGCCGCGCCCGTAGGGGTCTAGGATTTCATTGCACAGGCTATCCACACGACCAGGGGAACGTCGGGTTTCAGCGGCTCTGTGAAACCCGGGGATCCTAGATATCTGTATTGTTCTGTGATGCTTTACATTTCTGTGATGTTGCATTTTATCACGCCTTGAGCGAAATATTATATATTGATATATATACTAGTAGATGTTGTATTTGTTTTGCATCCGCGCTAGTCCAGTCCCCGCTCTGTCGTTAGTTAGCTAACCTAACGGGTAATGACGGGACCCAGTGGCGAATGCGGATAGCATATACGTACGTCATTATTTTCGTTCTTTATTGGTGTGATCAATTGATGGGACTGCGTTGATTCGGATCAATGCAAGTTAAAAACAAACCTAATCTGATGTTGTTGGAACTTTTTTTTCAAAAAGCTGTTATTGCAAGGACGTTCACTTTTGTTTTGCACAGTGGTATTCAGTTGGAATATCCTGCTCCTCAGTCGACGAGGCAAGGGCCGAGATTCCTTCACCGGGAGTGACCCCTTGGACAAAAGTTTGCGTCAGGGCAATAACTTCACTATAGCCGATTACTTTTGCTTTGCATCGTGGTATTCAGTTGGAATATCCTGCACCTCATTCTACGGGGAAAGAGCTGAGATCCCTTCACCGGGAGTGACCTCTTTAGCAAAGGTTTTAGTCACTATATTTTTAAAAGCTATCCGTTCCTTCAACGATATCAAGTTCATTACGTTAAAGGTTTTTGCCAGAAACCATTCGTAGCCCTCCGTCGTTTCATATGGATAGTCAATAGTATTCAAGCTGTGTTTGTTGGCCATAGTCAAGGCACAGTGTTTGGTAGCTATTGGGTGTTCATATGTAGCATAGATAGATGCGTTGGTTTGGGACAGTCGTATAGCCTTGTTGGCCCTAGTCAAGGGCTTGTACGGGTGGGTTCAAATCAACCTGGACAATGACGGGTAGAACTTGACATGTGACTTATGATTTGTTGGCCATAGTCAAGGTCATAAGAGCATGGGGCAAAAATCACATCGGGAGTTTCTAAAGAAACTGAAACTTGCCAGATATGCGCATACCTTCTGGAGTATGATAGCGTGAGCTGATTCCATCACGTTATCATGCGATGATAGTTGGATCCCGATTCCCACTAATGAGTTGGTTTACTCCTCGGGTGATCCCGACTAATTCCTCTTTCAGGTTTGGAGGAGAATTTGACGGTACAGTGGGAGGTTTCCAGATTAGATAAATTGGTAACCATTCTGATCTAGGTTAGAGTGCACGCTGAGTGTTTCTTTTCTCTCTCTCTCTCTGGCAGCGACCATTGACCCGAGCCTAGACTATGACTCAGAGACCAAAATTAACCGAACCTTCTTAACACTGGCTTTTGGATTGTCAGAGTTGCAAACCTCATTGCCACTCCTACTTTTACCCTTTTCTCCAGGACACCCCGTATTACTACGAACGTCCACTTCCATTGGACAAAACCATCGTATGGTTATATACGAACTCGAAGGAATTTATTCGAGGATGGTTTCCGGTTCTGGAGAGAACGAATAGGACTATTCAGTTGTCTTTTCCTTCTATCTTCTCTCAGGTTGCGAGTACCCCTTAGATTAGGGGATAGTACACCTATTATGCAAATTAGATAGTCTTCTTCCAAACCATAGGCAGGTGCCGACCGGTAGGGAATGAGGAAAACCAATTAGCCTAGCGATGGTGTACAGAAGGTATTATGTAAAGACAAAGAAAGGGATTAGTAAGAGGGCAAAGTAAATTGCGACTGATATTCAAGACCAAACCAAGTAATTCATTACCACTCCCACTTCACCTTTGTATTTCTCCAGAACACTCCGTATCACTACGAAGATCCACAGTTTATTGGATATTCCATCCTATGGTTATATACGAACTCGAAAGGAACTTATTCCAGTTCGGGGATGGATTCTGGTTCAGGAGAAATAGGAATAAGGTTTATTCAGGTGTCTTTTATCTTCACCTTCTCTCGCATTGCGAGTGTTCCTAGGATTGGGACAGTACACCCATTATGCTTATTGGATAGTCTTCTTCCAAAACATAGGCTGGTGCCGAACGGTAGGGAAGGAAGAAAACCATTTGGCCTAAATGGGTGTACAGAAGGTAATGACTAAAGACATATGAAGGGATTTGGAGAGGTGGTAGAGATTTATACGGTTACAGTTGTGAATCTGGAAGAGGCATTACTAGGAATACCAGGATACCCCATCGAAACATTTTCAATGTTTCAGTTTCACTGTGTACTGTTAAATGAAAACTGATTTCCCGATTAGATACTTACTCCAGGGTATGTATTTACCAGGTATGGTTCTCACATCTGTATGGTTTTACAGATGATGAGAGGGAGTAAGCTATTGGGAATTAGGTGATCATCCTCATTATATCGGAATTCGTTGCAATTGGTGATATTTGAGGAAGTCACCTGGGTTGTTTGCCGGACGACAATTATTTGGTTTTGAATATCCATTATAATGCACCAATTTCAAATTGATATATCCGTACGTCTATTTTTATAGAGTGAGATGTACCTTTTTGAAATTATGTCGATGACATTTACCTATATCAGTGGATGGTTAGGTAAGGAGCATTAAACAACGGTGTAATTTTTCTTAACCATAAGTACAGTTTTTAACCTACGACACGCAGAGAATGAGTTATTAGACTCAAGGGACTTATACAGAGGATTGTATATTGTCCAGTGTCCATTAGGACATAGGGGATGGTCCTCGTACTATATTCGGTTTACTTATGACTTCTCTAGTTCTTAGACAGGTATTTCGTAGAAACACAGGATCCAAGTTTTGAGAAGTTATAGGTATATGAATAAAGTAGAGAACCAGGTGTTGCAAGTATCGGGATTCTTCAAGGTGATCGATGATGTAGATACTTGTGTGTGGTATTCAGTTGATAGTAATGATCAAGAGAACTTGCTTCTCTTTCAGGTTACTCATAATTGGAAGCATTCCTAAGTTGAGTAACGCTGATCGGCCTCCTTTCATTTAGTTGACATGAACTGGAGACAGCTGCATGATTTGAATCTGGTTCAATTAAATCAGTGCCTCTGTTTCTATATTGGATATAGAATAGTTCATATCTTAACGATGTTAAGGTACGGGGAGTTGTCCGGCCTATGCTTAAAACCAGACTCTGGATAACTCAAGGCATGTTTCTGTAATGGCTGTTTGTGGGTTGACCTAGGCAATGACAAGGCTTGACTTTCTACCATCTGGAAGATCAATAGTGATATTGTTCTAGACTCGCCACAGTTTTAATAAAAATGGATTTTTTCAGAAAACAGTAGTGGGAGTATGGTAGAACTGGAAGTGATTCCAGAACCACAAACGATTACTGAAGATTTTGATAGGAACCTAAAGATTCAATCTGGTATGACATTCCTGTTAGTTATATGTATGCCCAAGAGGCCATTACTGTACATTGGATGTATATTATAGTGGATGCTGGGACATATATAGGTAGGACTTTCTTGCTCGACATGATAGTACGCTATCTGGTTGCTCTTTATCTTAACATGTATACTTTCTGTCTCTCTGTTACATGTTGATAAAGCCCTTAGGATGTGTACTCGACTTCCAGGACTGTCATGCAGATCATACTATTGGGGCCTGGATAGTCTATGAGTACATCCTTCATTGTTCCTAGTTGTGGGAATATCGAGACGGGGCATCGATATTCCAGAGTAGACTAGCGTATATCTTCTCGACCCATACGATGGGCGATGGATGATCCCATATCCATTGGTGTTTGACATCAGAGATGGTATACGGGTGCTCAGTGGAGACTGGGTACACTGAACGGATTCGCCGAGAACTCCCAGATGGTATTATACCTCACGTCAGATGGCAGTTCTCTGGTGACACTGGTACAGCTTAGTCTGTTGACCCAAGATCGTCATAGAGTCTTGTGTGTCTCCCACTGTGCTTTGATTTTCACCCTACCACGGCTCTACTGAGTCGTGCAAACAGGTGGTTTTTGGGTACAGTCCCGATTCACATGAAGGCAATGAGCGATACGAGGGGATTCGTCTCTCCCGGTATTGGGGGTTGATGTTGTGCAATGCACGACTGGCTATAACAGGAAATCCCTGGCCAGGGTTGCAGTGATATACTGGTAAGAGTTATCAGTAGTTTCACGATTGTCATGGACCTCACGTCGGCATGACTTATCGAGCTATTGGGGTCTGACGTTTACCACCCCTAGGCGAGATATGCGACATATCAGACGAACAGACCGGACTGTACGGTAAGTGTTACTGGTTAGATTCGCAGGAGTGTGAGCGGGCTTGCTCGTCGATCTTCTGGTCGCTCAATACCCGGGTGGCCGTTACGTTTAGCAGACCGCTTGCGGCTTGTGGGTGTTTGATATGATCATCATCTGCTGCCGGCGTATTGACGAGTCTTTAGAGTCCTACACAGAGGTTTCCAAGCTCAAGCGAAACGAAATAGGAGCGCATATGACATATGTGCGGGACCGAGAATAATTCGTGTATGTGATACCGTATTCCATTCTCACGACGAATGTATTGATTGGTTATATGCGATATAACCTGGTTATCGGATCAAGGATTGATTCGAGAAGCCGATACATTGAATACTAGTCGGTTATATGCGACATGACCGGATCATTGAATCAAGTGTTGATTTAATGATTTATTGCATAATTATATATATTTGATATATTACTTTGCATTAACTAGTATTGGTTCACTTTAAATGGATTTATTCACTTGGTTTGTGCACATTGCATATGTGATATATTTTGTGCACATGATTGTGTCAGCATTGCTCATCATAGAGCGCACCATATCAAATAGGGTGCGATTCCTCTGCTCCGATACACCGTTGTGCTGTGGTGTATAAGGAGGAGTAAGCTGAGAGAGAATCCCATTCTCTTTTAGATAGTCTAGGAACTCATTGCTCAAGTATTCTCCTTCTCAATCAGATCGAAAGATCTTAATACTTTTGCCCGTTTGGTTCTCTACTTCGTTCTTATATTCTCTGAATTTCTCAAAAACTTCAGACTCGTGTTTCATCAGGAACACATGTCCGTATCTTGAGAGATCGTCAGTGAATGTAATAAAGTAGCAAGAACCGTTCCTGGCATGTGTAGACATGGGACCGCATACATCACTTTGTACAAGTCCTAAGAGTTCCGTAACTCTTGCTCCGTGTCCAGTAAACAGAGTTTTGGTCATTTGACCTTTGAGACATGAATGGCAAGTATCATAAGATGATAATTCGAACGGATTCAAATATCCATACTTATGTAACTTAGCTAGCCGTGTCGCATTGATATGACCAAGTCTACAATACCATAAGAAGGATTCGTTCATTTCTGAACTCTTCCTCTTGTGTGTGTTTTGTATATTAAGGACTGTATTTTGATTGAGAATGAATATGCCATTATGTAACGAGCCTGATCCAATCAACTTTTGATTTAGGAAGATATTCATAATATTATCCTGTATTACAAAATTATACCCTTCTTTAATTAATAACGAAACTGATATAATGTTGCACATCATGTTCGGTATATAATAGCACTCATTCAGAATCAATGTATTACTACTTGATAATACTAGGTGATATTCGCCAACTGCTTTGGCTGCAATATTTGTAACATTCGCTACTTGTACGGAATGATCACCCTTTCCCAGTTCTCTACATTTACATAGCCTACGTAACAATTTACATATGTGGGATCCCAATCCGGTATCTAATATCCATGACGTAGGGTGAACTGAGAAACAGTTCTCAATAACTAACACACCCGAAGAAGATGCATCAACATGCTTGTTCTTCGTTTGGGTGGCGTGAGAATCCAGATATTGTCTTATTCCCTGTTCAGTCTTATAACACTTATAAGAAAGAACGGGACCAATGTTCCGCTGCTCTGTATAATAAGCGGCTTCAGTCAATACATCCATATTATCATCTTGATTAAGTCCTGACATGGTCGCTACCTGGAGAGAGAGAGAAGGATACACTTTAGCGTATGCTCTTGCAAGATTAGATTGGTTATTAACTTATCTAATCAGTATATCTCCCACTGTTTTTATCAAATCTTCCTTCAAACCCTAAAGGATAAGATTAGCCGGGATTAATTACACCCTACAATTTCGTCAACCTTTCAGCCAGATCAGTGTTGGTACTTTGAGGGAGGTTCCCCATGCTTTCGCACGGACCTAATTAAAATAAATCTCGTTTTCCCAGAGGCATAACTACGTTAACACCTTTCTAGACACCTACTTGATCGGCTAATTGTCCTGTGTAAAATTCTCCCAGGAGTAGCTCTTATTCGCAGTGGGTATCGGTATCCAACTATCTCATAGGAGGTATGCAATCTCATTGCAAATTTCAACACTTGAAATTCCCAATAATACCTTTACCCCTAGCGTCCCATGACCTTGACGGAGGCCAAACTACACATAGGGCGCTAGTCAAGTTCAACCCATTCATTTCTTGATTGAATAAACCCACCCGTACGACCCTTGACGAAGGCCAAACTATGCCGTACGAATACCCTAATCCAATCACACCGTATGCTAGCAGATAAGCACTAGTTAGCTATCGTACACTACGCCTTGACGGAGGCCAAACTGCCGTAGCACGAATACTAAGTAGTACTTATCTGAAATGACGGAGGGCTACGCAGGTTTTTAAGAAAACCATGAGCATAATGAACTTGATATCGTCGTAGAATCGTGTGATTTTGAAAAGGAGTGTTTTTTAGGCTTTCACTAGTTTTGCTAAAGAGGTCACTCCCGGTGAAGGGATCTCGGCTCTTTCCCTATCGAATAAGGTGCAGGGTATATCATATATACAGCTGTGCAAAGCAAAACTTATATAAGCTGTCAAAAACTAAACTGTGAGTTTGTAGCATCTGCCAGTTCTGCTAAAGTGGTCACTCCCGATGAAGGGATCTCGGCTCTTTCCTCATCGAATAAGGTGCAGGGTATATCATATATACCGCTGTGCAAAGCAAAACTGTACCTACCCCTTTTTATAAAGTTTTGATTCTACAATATCTTTTAGGTTTCTTTTCTTTTATTAATCTCATTAATAAAATCCCATCAATTAATGCTTCCTAAGCATCATAGAAGAAACGAAAGCAATAATATTTATATATCAACATATATATATAGCATAAGCATTCGTCTCATACAGTAATATGATCTCATCACAGAACATAGCAGCAGAAGATAACATATGAAATATTGGATATTCTAGGACGTCTGTGTTTTATTTCGAGCCTGTATAAAACACGGATTCCACGGTCGCGATGAATAGCCAAACCCACTTCCCTAGACCCCTACGAGAGCGGAAAGCAACACTGCCAATTCTAGGGTTAGGAGTGTAAGTCCATGTCATGCACCCCACGAACTTGCGGGGAGGTAGAATATATGAAAAACGATTATCAAAGCTTCGTAACACGGACTTGAGCGCATGAATCGTTATCTAAACCATTGCTAACAAACTACGAAAGGTTTAACTACTCGGATTCGAAGTTATACCTCACGTTACTTGTCCTTCGGGTCTTCATCGTGGTCCTCCACTCCTCATAGGCTCCTTGGAACATCGGCACCTCAACGGCCTCCTCGAATCAAAGACGATCCACCCGAATGCTCCTACGCCAACTTAATCTCAAACTTGAGATAACCGGGTTGCTTAAAGTGCTAATCTAAGCTACCTAGGGGATATAGAGTGAGATTATGGATGTATTAGTCTAGCTAACCCTTGATCTCAACACATGAGAGGCTAGGGTTAGGGTTTGAAGAGAGAGTGAGCTTGAGTAGAGAGAAGGTGAAGATGAGTATGAAATGAGATAATGATGTTATCATAATATATATGAAGCATTATTATTTATCCAAAAATCAAATAATAGAATTAACTACCATGCTTCATAAATATCTATGAGTGATTCATCTCCATGAGTCATTAAGCATTTTTGATGCATTAATGACTTGGAAGAATCACACAAATGAGTCACTAATCTCATTTAATGCAATGCCACCTTAACCCCTTAGTCACCACCCTTCTAGAAGCTTCCCGACAAATTACGAGAACGCCCCTCCAATCCGTGAAATCACGGAAAAACTTTAGACTGTATAAATCCAATAACCCGATACTAGAATCTGGCTTAAACCAAAGCCGACTAGTAAAAACTGTCCGAAAAAGTCGTACATGCGTAAACACACGTATGCGTCCGAACCCTTGTCGTAAAACCATACGACCTCTATATCGTTTCGCCTGGAGCAGGGAAACACTCTGTGTGGGACTCTAATGATTCGACACTACGCTGGCAGTGGGTTTAACCACAGACCGCAAGCGGCACTAGCTGTACGTAATGGTCCCAAGGTAGATGTCGATAAGAAGGCCGATGAGGAAAACCATCCGAACCCCTACTGAGCCTGATGTGACAATCTCCGTACAGTCCGGTCTGTTCGTCTAAGACTATCGCATATCAAACCTAGGGGGCGGCAAGCGTCAGTCCCCTAATAGCTGTATAAGTCGTGTCGGAGCGAAGCCCATTACGCCCTGAGAAGCCACTGGAACCTACCAGTATATCTCGCTTGCCCTGGCCAGGGACTTTGCGTAATGGCTCTCTGACACAGAGCGATATCGTCTCCCAATACCGGGAGAGACGAATCCTATCTAACCACTACTGCCTCCAAGTGCTCGGGACTGCACCCAACTGCTACTTGTTTGCACGACTCCTTTGAGCCGTGGTACGGTAGCAATCTAAGAACAGTGGGACACACTCAAGGCGAAGTAGCAGTGTCAAGTCTGCGGACTATGCTGTACTCATGTCATCTGGGAACTGTTAACTGACGATGGGTATAATACCAACCAATCAGTTCCCCTGCGAGTCCTGTCCGGTGTACCCGTAACCTAACGAGTACTTGCATACTATCTCCAGTACGACGTACTGATGGCTGTGGGACAGACCATCTCCCCAACTAGGATGAGAAGCGTACACACTTAGTCTACTCCGGAATATCGATGCCCAATCTCGATAATCTAACGACCAGGGACCTGTATAGGATGTTGCTTACAGACTACCCAGCCTCCACTAGTGTGACTGCCATCACAACGCTGGAAATCAAGCAAAGATCCTATAGGCTCTACTAATATGTATAAGTGATACGTTACAAGAAACATATGCACATATTAAAGTCGACACAAACCAAGTAGCACACTACCATTTTTAGCAAGACTGTATATATAACTGTGAATATCCCAAGCTTCCATTAAGTAATATACAATCTAGTTTGATACAATAATAGCCCCTAGGGCATATACACTAACAATCTCCCACTTGCACTAGGGCCATGAGCTGGCATATCGTAGACCTATCATCTCGAATAACCTCTCGAACTGCGTCTGAGGAAGGGCCTTTATGAATGGATCAGCAATGTTATTTTCTGTCTCTACTCTTTTCACCTCGATCTCCCGATGATCTACGATCTCCCTGATCAGGTGATACCGCCTTAAGATGTGTCTGGACTTCTGATGGGACCTTCATTCCTTCGCTAAAGCTATAGCGCCGTTGTTGTCACAATACAGAGGTATTGGACCAACACTGGAAGGAAACACCTGAAGTTCTGTGAGGAACTTCTTCATCCAGACAGCTTCTTTTGCGGCATCGCAAGCAGCTATGTACTCCGCTTCCATTTTTGAGTCAGCAACGGTCTCCTGCTTGGAACTCTTCCAACAGACTGCCCCTCCATTAAGGGTAAAGACATAACCCGACATGGACTTGGAGTCATCTTTGTCACTCTGGAAGCCGGAGTCGACAAAGACCTCCATCTGGAGGTCTTTTCCGCCATACGCCAAGATGATCTCCTTAGTCCTCCTCAGGTACTTGAGAATGTTCTTCATGGCTATCCAGTGCTTCTCCCCTGGGTTTGCTTGATACCGGCTTACTACGCTCAATGCGTATGCTACATCCGGTCTGGTACATAATATCGCATAAATTATAGAGCCTACCGCAGAAGCATAGGGTATAATCGACATGCGATCCCTTTCCAAATCAGTCTTGGGAGACATCTCTTTGGAGAGGGTGATTCCGTGACAAGCTGGTAGGTTACCGCGCTTAGAATCATCCATACTGAATCTTTTCACTATGGTGTCTATGTACCTGGACTGCGAAAGTCCCAACATCCTTTTTGATCTATCACGATATATCCGGATCCCCAGAATGTAGGTGGCATCACCCAGGTCTTTCATGGAGAATTTATGTGACAAGAATCTTTTGACTGACTGTAACATAAGAATATCATTTCCTATTAGGAGAATATCATCCACGTACAAGACGAGGAATGCTACAGCTCTCCCTACAATCTTACTGTATATGCATGGTTCATCTGGATTTTTGATAAAGTCAAATTCTTTGACATCATCATCAAAACAGATGTTCCAACTCCGCGATGCCTGCTTTAGTCCATAAATGGACTTAAGCAGCTTGCATACTTTACTGCTGCTCCCACTCTGAATGAATTCCTCTGGCTGATCCATATAGACGCACTCTTCCAAATTTCCATTTAGAAAAGCCGTCTTTACGTCCATCTGCCAGATCTCATAATCATGGAAGGCAGCAATAGCAAGAAGGGCCCGAATGGATTTCAGCATAGCCACTGGAGAAAAGGTTTCGTCATAGTCCAAGCCAGGTCTTTGACGGAAACCCTTTGCAACAAGTCTAGCCTTATAGGTTTCAACCTGTCTATCTACACCAATCTTCTTTTTGAAGATCCATTTGCATCCTACGGGTTTTACCCCATCTGGAACAATGTCTAAAGTCCATACTTTGTTAGTGTACATGGACTCCATTTCGGTCCGCTTTGCATCAAGCCATTTTACTGAGTCACCGCTCTGAATGGCTTGCTGGAAGCTAGTAGGCTCATCATAATCAATAGTGCAATCCTCTCTATCCCCGTCTATGAGAAAACCGTAGTATCTCTCGGGCGGATGAGACTACCTACTACTCCTGCGGAGTGGCGTCAGGATGTCCCTTTCTTCTGAAACCTTTGGTTCTACCAAACTTTCAGTAATAGTTTGCGGTTCTGGAATTTCTTCCAGTTCTATTGCGCTCCCACTCTTATGATTTTCCAAAAAATCAGTTTCCAAGAAGCAGGCATGAAGAGAAACAAAGACCTTTTGTTCCCTTGCGTAATAGAAATAATATCCCTTGGAGTTCTTTGGATATCCCACAAATTTGCATTTTACTGAGCGTGCCTCGAGCTTTTCTGCATGCTGCTTCTTTACAAAAGCTGGACATCCCCATGTCTTAAGATACTTAAGACTGGGTTTCTTCCCACTCCATATCTGATATGGTGTTGTAGGCACAGTCTTGGTTGGAACTCGGTTCAAAAGATATGTAGCTGATTCTAGTGCATATCCCCAGAATGATCGCGGTAACTCAGCATTACTCATCATGGAACGAACCATATCCAATAGGGTTCGATTCCTCCTTTCTGATACACCGTTATATTGTGGTGTGTATGGAGGAGTAAGCTGAGAGGGAATTCCATTCTCTTTTAAGTAACCTAGGAATTCGGCACTTAAGTATTCACCACCTCGATCAGATCACAGTGTCTTGATACTTTTGCCGGTATGTTTTTCTACTTCATTCTTGTATTCTTGGAATTTCTCGAAGGCTTCGGATTTATGTTTCATTAAAAAGATATATCCATACCTAGAGAAATCATCCGTAAAAGTAATGAAGTAGGAATAACCACCTCGCGCATGTGTAGACATTGGACCGCACACGTCACTGTGTACGAGTCCCAAGAGTTCACTCGCTCATACTCCGTGTTCAGTAAACGGAGTCTTTGTCATCTTTCCTATGAGACAAGATTCACAAGTAGCATAAGATTGATATTCGAACGGATTCAAATATCCTTCTCTATGTAACTTAGTCAACCTTCTCTCATTGATGTGACCTAGTCTACAATGCCATAAGAAAGCCTTATTTAATTCCGGAGACTTTCTTTTAAGTGTGTTCTGGAAACTGAAAATCTGAGCTTGATTTAATACGTATATTTCGTTTTCTAATGTACCTGACCCAATCAAATCTTGATTTAGGTGGATGTGAACCACATCTCTTGTAAAAGCAAAATCATATCCTTCCTTAGAAAGTAAGGGTACAGATATGATATTACAAGTCGTACCTGGTACTTTAAAACAGTTACGCATAATCAATATCTGCCCAGTTGTCATTCCAAGATGATATTCCCCTACGGATTGAGCATCCATGCTCATTCCGTTAGCAACTGTGAGGGCCATATCACCTATCCCGATAACCCTAACGATTTCTCAGAGCCTGTAATGAATTACAGATGTGAGTTCCTGATCCGGTATCCAATACCCAGGAAGTGGGGTTAACTGACATACAGTTCTCTATCATAAACACACCCGAAGTCGAAGCCACAACATGTTTCGTATCCTGGCTACTGGCTTCTAAAGCCCTGCAATCATTCTGCCAATGCCCAATCCCACAACAATAGGAATGTCCCTTAATAGGGTGGTCCAGCTTGTCATAGGCAATGGACATCCGGACAAACTTTTGCCAGTCAAATAAGTCAGATTCAGTCAATTTATTAGATGTAACCTATGTGTGGTCACAAGGTCGCTGCAATTAAGAGAGAGAGAAGAAAACTATTTTAGCATGATGCTGTTACAGGCTTAGATTGGTTTTAATTTATCCAAACAGGATGGCTCCCACTGTTTCTCGAATCCTTCCTCAAACCCTAAAAGATGAATTAGCCAGGACTATTCTCACCGTACAATACTTGCTTAACTGTTCAGCCAGGCCAGTGTCGATACTTCGAGGGAGGTTTTCCAACGCTTTCACGAAGTTCCTTAATTAAATAACATCTTTTCTCTGTGGGCGTAGCCCCGCTGGCACCTTTCTAGGAACCTACTTGGTTTATAGCATTGATCATTAAGTGATGAATCTCCTGATAAGTAGCATGTACTCACAGTAGGAACGGGATCCAAAATATCATCGTATGATAATGTTGAAGGAATCCTACCAACATTCATCAAACTCAAAAATGGTATGCATCTCTCTGCAAATTTCAGTTTCTTTTGAAACTCCCGATATGGATTTTTGCCCCATGCTCTTATGACCTTGACTTTGGCCAACAAATCATAAGTCACATGTCAAGTTCTACCCGTCATTGTCCAGGTTAATTTGAACACATCCGTACATACCCTTGACTTTGGCCAACAAAGAAGTACGACTGTCCCAAACCAACGCATCTATCTATCCTGCATATGAATATTCAATAGCTACCAAACACCGTGCCTTGACTTTGGCCAACAAACACAGCTTGAATACTATTGAATACCCAAATGAAATGACGGAGGGCTACGAATGGTTTTGGCAAAACTGTGAACGTAGTGAACTTGATATAATCGAAGGAACCTGATACTTTTTAAAAGGAGTGGCTAAAGCTCCGCAATTAAAAATTCTGCTCTTTTAAAATAACCAAGTGGTTTCTTTTAAATTTGTTCCAACGATTTAAACTTTGGTTTATTTTCTTTGCATTATAATAATGCGTCCCATCTTTTAATCTTATCATTGCAGAAAACAACGAAAATACCACGTCCTCTTATGCCATCCGCATTCGCCACGGGGTCCCGTCATCACCCGTTAGGTTACTTAACTAACGACGGAGCGGGGGCTGGGCTAGCGCGGGTGTAAAACATAAGTGACGTCTAATAGCTATTTATAGATAGATATTGTACATTCGTCGGATGCAATAATAAGCATTCCAGATCACAGATAAACTTTATTGGATATGCAAGCAACCCGCGTTTCTTTTGAGCCTGCAAGGAAAGACGGATTACACAGTTGTGATGAATAGCCATTACCCCACCCTAGACCCCTACGGGTATGGCAAACTACCCGCCAAGTACCAGAAGTGATGCGGACTGCCTCAACACTTCAAAATACCCGGTAGTTTGTGCACCCCACCTTGGGTCTATCTTAGGAGCAAAAACAATAAAAAGAAATAATACAACGGTGGCTACAACCGCAACCTGGATGTGCCCCGCAAAAGAATATTACATCAAATTACATTTACATTGAATGAATGAATATTAAACACATCTCAAACCCCGGCTAATCATCACAACAGTCCAACTCAGTTCATATACACAAACAGTTAAAAAACATCACAGATTTGTGCAACCCCCTGCCAACTGACATACTAGCAGTTAGGGAAGGTTTACGAACACATAGAACATTACAGATAATAACCCGATTAGCAATTAACTTAGAACATCGATCGATCACCTTTATCCGTGTCTACCCCAAAAGCAAGTCAGTACAGAGGCAACCTGGGCAGAAACAGAACATACAAGAAAACAGAAAACAACAAAATAGGAATTAATGAGCAAATCAGAGTCAACTCGGCGTTGACTCGGCGGGGGATCCGCGGCACAAGCTCTCTATTGCCGCGGATCCGCGGTCGTTTTGCCGATTCACTGACTCGTTTTTTTTTCCAGTATTCTTAAAATACCCTGCTGTGAATTTTAAAGCATGTCAAATAATTTTTCAGACACTTTTAAAATTAACAAAAACTAAGGGTTTCGAAATTCTGTTTTCTTGTTTATCTGTCGATCGAAGTTCTAATCATTTGCTAACAAGCTAGTAATTGTTTAGTTGGCTCTGATACCACTGTAAGTCCATGTCACGCACCCCACGAACTTGCGAGAAGGCGGAATATATGAAAAACGATTATCAAAGCTTCGTAACAAGGACTTGAGCGCATAAATCATTATCTAAACCATTGCTAACAAACTACGAAAGTTTTAACTACTCAGATTCGAAGTTATACCTCACGTTACTTGTCCTTCGGGTCTTCATCACGGTCCTCCACTCCTCGTAGGCTCCTTGGAACATCGGCACCTCAACGGCCTCCTAGAATCAAAGACGATCCACCCGAAAGCTCCTACGCCAAGCTTAATCTCAAACTTGAGATAACCAGGTTGCTTAAAGTGCTAATCTAAGCTACCTAGGGGATATAGAGTGAGGTTATGGATGTATTAGTCTAGCTAACCCTTGATCTCAACACATGAGAGGCTAGGGTTAGGGTTTGAAGAGAGAGTGAGCTTGAGGAGAGAGAAGGTGAAGATGAGAATGAAATGAGTTAATGATGTTATCATAATATATATGAAGCATTATTATTTATCCAAAAATCAAATAAAAGAATTAACAACCATGCTTCATAAATATCTATGAGTGATTCATCTCCATGAGTCATTAAGCATTTATGATGCATTAATGACTTGGATGAATCACACAAATGAGTCACTAATCTCATTTAATGCAATGCCACCTTAACCCCTTAGTCACCACCATTCTAGAAGCTTCCCGACAAATTACGAGAACGCCCCTCCAATCCGTGAAAACACGGAAAAACTTTAGACTGTATAAATCCAATAACCCGATACTAGAATCTGGCTTAAACCAAAGCCGACTAGTAAAAACTGTCCGAAAAAGTCGTCCGTAGCGTAAACACACGTATGCGTCCGAACCCTTGTCGTAAAACCATACGACCTCTATATCGTTTCGCCTGGAGCAGGGAAACTCTCTGTGTAGGACTCGAAAGACTCGACACTATGCTGGCAGTAGGTTTAACCATAGACCGCAAGCGGCACTAGCTGTACGTAACGGTCCCCAGGTAGATGTCGATAAGAAGGCCGATGAGGAAAACCATCCGAACCCCTACTGAGCCTGATGTGACAATCTCCGTACAGTCCGGTCTGTTCGTCTAAGACTATCGCATATCAAGCCTAGGGGGCGGCAAGCGTCAGTCCCCTAATAGCTGTATAAGTCGTGTCGGAGCGAAGCCTATTACGCCCTGAGAAGCTACTGGAACCTACCAGTATATCTCGCTTCTCCTGGCCAGGGACTTTAAGTAATGGCTCTCTGACACAGCGCGATATCATCTCCCAATACCGGGAGAGGCGAATCCTATCTAACCACTACTGCCTCCAAGTGCTCGGGACTGCACCCAACTGCTACCTGTTTGCACGACTCCTTTGAGCCGTGGTAGGGTAGCAATTTAAGAATAGTGGGACACACTCGAGGCGAAGTAGCAGTGTCAAGTCTGCGGACTATGCTGTACTCATGTCATCTGGTAACTGTTAACTGACGATGGGTATAATACCAACCAATCAGTTCCCCTGAGAGTCTTGTCCGGTGTACCCGTAACCTAACGAGCACCTGCATACTATCTCCAGTACGACGTACTGATGGCTGTGGGACAGACCATCTCCCCAACTGGGATGAGAAGCGTACACACTTAGTCTACTCCGGAATATCGATGCCCTATCTCGATAATCCAACGATCAGGGACCTGTATAGGATGTTGCTTACAGACTACCCAGCCCCTACTACTATGACTGCCATCACGACGCTGGTAATCAAGCAAAGATGCTATGGGCTCCACTAATATGTATAAGTGATACGTTACAAGAAACATATGCACATATTAAAGTAGACACAAACCAAGTAGCATACTACCATTTTTAGCAAGACTGTATATATAACTGTGAATATCCCAAGCTTCCATTAGGTAATATACAATCTAGTATGATAAAATAATGGCCCCTAGGGCATATACACTAACAAGGAGACCCGGTCTCGACTCCTCGAGATGGCCTCCCACTGTACCCTAGAACCCGGTTACTTATGCTCCCCTCCTTAGGTCTACCTAATGTGGAAAAATAATTAATATGCAATGGTGACATCAACCTCAGCCCGGAAGTGCCCCAATGAAAGAATATTACATACAATGAATTTTACATGAATAAAAATAAAAACTCTCATCTCACATAAAACCCCCGGCTATTCAGAACCCGACGATCCAATATAACATATCAACAGCAACATATAATATCTCATATCATCAACGTAAGAAAGTTTGCGTATCCCAATTGTTGTTGCTGTATAGCAACGAAGCTAGCGATACTCCACATACTACACTTACGGTCATAGAAAAAGAAAGTGTAAAACTACAATATTTGGAATCCACAATGACATCGTAAATCCGAAATGTCACATACTTCGCATTTCACGCCTAACTATATGACTTCCACATATTGTATCACATTCCAGATAAATAGACAATATTAAACTTTCCGATCGAATAATCAAGTACCTAATATTTCCCAATATAGCTCAACACTTGAGCGGAGTTCAAAAAATCCCAGAACGTGTCACAGTCTCAATGGTCCAGCCATACAAGGGTCAAACCAACGCCTCACATGTGGCAACGCCGTACTGCCCCAAACCCTAAGGTTTAGAGGCAGTTCAGACGGTCACATAATCGAGTTAAGGTTTGTGTTCTTCTAGAGGGTCCACAGATATGCTTGCATGTTTTTCTGTAAGTTTTAAACCCGGAAAAATTCCAACACTTGAAAGTTTTTCGTGTCGGGAAAAAGTTAATTATTTATATCCGTTCGAACATTTTAATACATTCTAAATTATCCGGAAAACTAAAAGAAATTAAACTTTCCGATCGAATCAACGATTACAAAATATCCCCAGAAAACTCAAAACTTGAGTAAGATTAAAAATACCCAGAAGCATGTACAAATAACTACGGATTAACCCTTAAAAACACGTGTCCCTAATACCAAATATCGGCCGCAGAACCGCCGCGCGAAGCAGGTTCCTGCCGCGGTTCCGCGGCGGTTTGATGGTATCAGGGGCTCGTGTTTTACTGTAATCCTTAGAATTCCCTGCTGATTTTTGGAGTATTTTTAATGCAGAAAAAATCACATTTTAAAAAAATTTCCAGGGAGGTGGTCTATTTCGACGTTTCGGGGTTCGATCGGACTTTTAACTTCTTATACACGTCATTTAATGCTCTAGTTAGGCTCTGATACCACTGTAGGGTTACTAGGAACTCCTACAAGGGTCTATAAGGTATCAACCATGCCCGATTTAAAATTTAGACGTGCCGAACAACCCAAAGTGAGGAACTTTGGTAGATAATTAGAGTTAAATATACAAGTAAACATCTTTACAACTAAGAGAGAGGGATTACAACCTTTGTAGTCCGCTCCTTCACTTCATATGCTCCGAGTAGAAGTCCCTTCGCCACGATCCATGATCTCGCGGACTGAAGAGAGGTTCCACAACCCGAATGATCCATGCTTGCATGTAGTCTTCCATTTCAAAGATGATCTACCTTGGAGTTTCTTTAACTTAAGCTCTCACTCACTAATGAGGTGAACACCCTAATCTAATTAGCTAGATTAGATGAGGATTATGAAGTAGGATTTATGCACTCTTTTATTATCAAATTCTCACACTAATCCATCACAAAATAAAAACCTAGAAAGCTTTTGTGAGCTCAAGGAAGAAGAAGAAGAATGAATATCCTTTTGGGATGAATAATGAAAATGTAATGATGATTACAAATGCAACCATGGTCAAAGATGAAGAGGCTAACCATTGTAGAGACTTAACTAGGGTTAAAGGTGTGGTTTGGGTTAGGAAATATCTCACAAAATATCAGCACATTAATATCTTTGCAAGAAAAAAAAGAAAAGCTTCTAGAAGCTTCATGAAAGAACTAAGCCAAATCAAACCCTAACCATGTTTAATCTCCACTAAGCATGTTGCATTAGTAATTATAATATGTTACAATATTATATATCACATATATAATATATTTTTATAACAAAAGAAAATAATACAATTAACATATATCGCATATATATCAATGTATTATCCGGTGAGAAAATGAATCAATAAAGCGAGCCAATATCAGATAATGTAATGCAATATATCACATATATAATTATACATTAAATTATCGAATCAACACTTGATCCGACAATCCGGCTATTTCTCAAATAACCGACTAATATATATCTGTACCGATTCATCGAATCAACACTTGATCCGATGACCCGGCTGATATCAAATATCGCGAGAATAAAATACGGTATCTCATATTGCATTATCCTCGGTCCTGAACATATCACATATGTGCTCCTACTCCGTTTTGCCTGAGTCAAGAAAGCTCTGGGTAGGACTCTAATGAATCGTCAATACGCCGGCAGTAGGTGATGATCATATCAAACACCCACAAGCTGCAAGCGGTCAGCTAAACATAACAGCCACCCAGGTATTGAGTGATCAGAAGATCAAAAAGCAAGACTGTACATTCTCCTGTGAATCCAATCAGTAACACTCCCGTACAATCCGGTCTTTTCGTCTGATATGTCGCATATATAGTCTAGGGTGGTATACGTCTGACCCCAGTAACCGATAAGTCGTGTCGATGTGAGGATCATAATAGGTCATGAAGCTACTGATAACACTTACCAATAGTACTCAATATCCGCCCTGGCCAGGGACTTCCAGTTATAGCCAATCGAACACAGCACAACATCAACTCCCTATACCGGGATAGACGAATCCCCTCTTATCGCTCATTGACTCCATGTGATTCGGGACTGTACCCAAAAGCCACAGTTTTGCATGCCCTCTTGGACGTGGTAAGGTGGAAATTAAATCACAGTGGGAATAACACAAGACTCTATGACGATCTTAGGTCTACAGACTAACCTGTACCAGTGTCACCAGAGAACTGCCATCTGAAGTGAGGTATAATACCATCTGGGAGTTCTCGACGAGTCCGTCCAGGGTACCCGGTCTCCACTGATGACCCGTACACCATCTTTGATGTCAAACACCGATGGATATGGGATCATCCATCGCCCATCATATGGGTCAAGATGCGTATACGCTAGTCTACTCTGGTGTGTCGATGCCCTGTCTCGATACACCCTCGATTAGGAACAGTTATAGGATGTACTTGTCAACTACCCTGGCCCCACTAGTATGATCTCATCATAGTCCCAGTAGTCGAGTACATATTCTAAGGGCTTTATCAACATATGAGAACAAGATAGTAAACTAATACAAGTCAACATGTTAAGATAAAGTGAAACCAAATAGCATACAATCATGACGAGAAAGAAAGTCCTCTCTCTATATATCCAAGCATCCACTATAATATACATCATATGAACAACAATGGCCTCTAGGGCATATATGTAAGTGTAAGTGCACGGCGGCGCCCCGGCCGTCAATCCGACGGCCAAATGCGGAAGCGGTGATAAACTTTAATTTTTCTTGAACTGGCAAACCGCCGCGCACTAATACCCGGATCGAACCATTAATTAGTCCTAGCTAACTCCAAGATGGGGAAGAAAGATATACCGACTGATCCAAGTCCTCCGGTCTTCTCGTCGTCGTCCCGATCTCCTGCGGAATGTCCCGTCTCCTCCTCGTCGCCGGAAGTGCACCACATCGCCTACTTCTTTTACGGGCTCTCACCTCAATGCCGAGGCAACTCGGGCACGAAGCTGGCTAGTCGACGTGCCCAAGATTTGCTGTAGAATATCTAGAGAAGAAGTCTCATTTGGGGTTGTAGGAATTGCCTTTTGTGGTGGAGGAAAAAGAACTTGGAGAGAGGTGAGGAAAAATGTAGCATGCCAAGAATGAGAATGACATTTTTCTCACTACCAAAAGAAAGCCCCCACCCTCACTAGTGGCCGGCCAAGCATGATGGTGGTAGGTGGGAATGGAGTGAAGTCAATGAAAGACAAGGGAGTGGGTGAGCTATCAAGCAAGGAAGAATAATGAGTGATGATCAAAACAATATCATCACAAACAAAAACAAACACTCCAAAAACAACCATGATGACTCCAAATGGTCAAGCCATCATGAAGAAGTCAAGAAGTCAAGGTCAATGGAGCAACCATCATGATCCAACCAATATGCAAAGACCCCCTTCCACAAATGCTTATTTGCAACAATGCAAATAAGCCCTCCTCCACCAAACTTCGGCAAATGAACGATACAAAGGAAATTGGCGGAAACGGAAAGCAAACTGGCAACTCCTGAAAACTGGTCCCGTAATAAATTACAGGAAAACCCCGATACTGTGCATACACACCAACATTTGTATTCCGACCGAAATACAAATGCAATGAGGCAAAATCTACACTGTACTATACTAGGATCCGGCTTAAACCAAAGCCGGCTGGTAAGATCCGTTCGATCCTGATCCGTGCAATACCGCACGTACCTGATCGAACCCTGCCATATAACCATACGGCCTGTAGTACAAACTGTCCGATCCTGATCCGTGCAATACCGCACGTATCTGATCGGACCCTGCCATATCTCCATACGGCCTCTACAACCTTTCGCCCGAAAGCTGAGTAACTGAATGTGGGGGACTCTAAAGACTCGTCAACACCTTGGCTGTGGATTTAACCACTAGCACGTCAGAGGTATAAGCCAATACGTAACGGGCTACCAGGTATTGACTAAAAGGGACGTCTGTGAGCGAACTCAGCCTGACAACCCTACTGAGCCTGTCAGTGACAATATCCGTACAGTCCGGTCCGTTCGTCTATGAGCATCGCATGGCGGGCCTAGGGGGTTGGTAAAAGTCAGACCCCCAAAAGCGGTACAAGTCGTGTCGGAGTGTAGCCCAGAACACCCTGAGATACTACTGGAATACCTACCAGTAAATCTCCTTGCCTCGGACGAGGGCTTCGTGTAATGGCTCTCCTAGACACAGCGCGACCTCACCCCCAATACCGGGACAGACGAACCCCTGAAGATACGCTCACTGCCTCCATGTGGCTCGGGACTGTACCCAACTAAAACCTGTTTGCACGACTCCTTTGAGCCGTGGTAAGGTAGTAATCAAAGTACAGTGGGAACTCACACGAGACAAATGACGATCCCCAGGTCGATGAACTAACCTGTACACATGTCACCAGGGAACTGCCATCTGACGTCTGGTATATGACCAACTAGCATGTTCCCGGCAAGTCCTGTCCGGTGTACTCATAACCCAATGAGCACCTGTATACATCTTAGGTGATCCAACTAACACCAGTGGCTTGTGAGACCGGCCACCGCCCCTCGTCGGGGTCTCGACTGTATACACTAGTCTACTTTGGAGTATCGATGCCCTGTCTCGAAACTCACACGACTAGGGACCAATTAAGGATTTGCTTATAGACTACCAGCTCCCACTTATATGATCGCCCTCATACTGCTGGTGGTCAAGCAAGAATCCTAGGGGCTCTACCAACGTGTAATAGTGACTTGTCAGGTCACCTAAAGCAGTACACGATGATAAAGGTAAACCAGATAGCATACTATCATCTCGAGTAAGACTGTCCTACCGGGATAGGTCCTCCATCAATCATTGCAATCACGTACCTGTGACCTAATAATTGACTCTGAGGGCACTATCTCCAACAATCTCCCACTTGCACTCAAGGCTAATTATTGCGATGTCGCATACTCACAGCCTGTGTGATACCGAACACCCAACTCCTCTACTAGTCAGTCTCACAAAGCTCGTTTGCGAAACTATTGCGTTCGAGGAACAGCCTCAGTAAATGGATACGCCTTGATGTTTCTATCTATGTCTCTCTATATCTCAAGTTCGCGGAGAAACCATCTTCCGAAATGAGCAATACCTGTCTTAGAATGTGTCTGGATGTCTGATGGGACCTAGTTCATAAATGAACACCAAATCCAAACTTCTTAGACTGTATCGACAACTGAACTTAATCAGTGTCCCGCGCCATGCCTCCCTCAGTATTGCCTTGGATCACCTGTCCAAAATACTGCCCCTCGTCAGAAGGAAAAACTATAACTCTGACAACCTCCCTGTCGTCCATGTCACCTTGGAAGCCTGGAATGATAACTGTCTCCTGCATGAGGCTGTCGTTATCATATCCCTAGAACATCCACTTATGTTCTAGAACTGCTTCCGACTGTTTCTCCAGGATTGGATTAATGTCAACTTATTGCATCTAGTGCAAGAACAACATCTGGCGTGGTACTTGACATCTCATGATTAACTCAATTGCCTGAGCAAGTGATCTGCCAATTATGCACATCCCTCTCCCCTTTAGTCTGTAAGACAGCTTTAGAGAGGGTGACTCCATAACCTGCAGGTACACTACCGTGCCAGGAGTCGTTCATTCTAAATACTCTTAGAATGCCGTCAAAATACCCTGATTGGGAAACCACCCAAATCTAGATCTAAAACCATAGATCTAGTAACCAGTATGTCTGATATAAAATCCATTTCCTTTGTGGATAAACCACTGTGTGACGACCAAAGTATAACCGATTGTAGTATAGGAGTCTCTTTTCCTACTCTGTGTATGTCATCCAAATACCAGGATATCACACCCTACTACCTTTTCAACAGATCCATCCCCTATTCTGATGAAGTCAAACCCATGACTGTCACGTCAGAAGTAGATGATCTATCTCCGCTACATCTGCTTTAGTCTATAAATAGACATAAGCCACCTGTCCACCAATGCTTCCGCTGCTCCCACTGACTACGACAATCCTCTGGCAGAGTCATATAAACGTACACTTCTAAAGCAAGTTTAGAACGACGCTATACTCATCCTCCTGCCGGGTCTCACAGTCTGGAACAACAGCAATGGCAAGTGTGGGTAAACAAGAACCTCCCTGCCACCGTCCTTGAGGCTACCGGATTACCTCTCGGGTGCCTGAGGTTACCCACCGTATCTGCGGAGTGGCCAATGGAATGTCAAACCAGATTGAATCTTTAGGTTCCTTATCAAATCTTCAGTAATCGTTTGTGGTTCTGGAATCACTTCCAGTTCTACCATACTCCCACTACTGTTTTCTGAAAAAATCCATTTTTAATAAAACTGTGGCGAGTCTAGAACAATATCGCTATTGTTCTTCCAGATGGTAGAAAATCAACCCTCGTCATAACCTGGGTCAACCCACAAACAGCCATTACAGAAACGTGCCTTGAGTTGTCCAGTGTCTGGTTTTAATCATAAACCGGACAACTCTCCGTACCTTAACATCGTTAAGATATGAACTGTTCTATATCCAATATAGAACCAGAGGCACTGATTTAATTGAACCAGATTCAAATCATGCAGCTGTCTCCAGTGCATGTCAACTAAATGGAAGGAGGCCGATCAGCGTTACTCAACTTAGGAATGCTTCCAATTATGAATAACCTGAAAGAGAAGCAATTTCTCTTAATCACTACTATCAACTGAATACCATATACAAGTATCTACATCTTCGATTACTTTGAAGAATCCCGATACTTGCTACACCTGGTTCTCTACTCTATTCAAATACCTATAACTTCTCCAAATTCGGACCCTGTGTTTCCACGAAACACCTGTCTAAAAACTAGAGAAGTCATAAGTAAACCGAATATAGTACGAGGACCAACCCCTCTGTCCTGATGGACCCTGGACAACATACAATACTCTGTATAAGTCCCTTGAGTCTGATAACTCATTTACTGTGTGTCGTAGGTTGAAAACTGTACTTATAGTTAAGAAGAATTACACCGCTGTTTAATGCTCCTTACCTAACCATCCACTGATATAGGTAAATGTCGTAGACATAATTTCATAAAGGTATATCTCACTCTATGAAAATAGACGTACAGATATATCAATTTGAAATTGGTGCATAACAGTGGATATTCAAAACCATATATTTGCCGACCGGCAAACTACCCAGGTGACTTCCTCAAATATCACCGACTACAACGAATCCCGATATAATGAGGATGATCACCCAATTCCCAATAACCTACTCCCACTCATCATCTGTAAAACCATACAGATGTGAGAATCATACCTGGTAAATACATACCCTGGAGCAAGTGTCTAATCGGGAAATCAGTTTTCCTTTAACAGTACACAGTGAGACTGAAACATCGAAATGTTTCGATGGGGTATCCTGGTATTCCTAGTAATGCCTCTTCCAGATTCACGACTGTAACCTTATAATTCTTTGCCACCTCTCCAAATCCCTTCATATGTCTTTAGTCTTTACCTTCTGCACACCCCTTTAGGCCAAATGGTTTTCTTCCTTCCCTACCGTTCGGCACCAGCCTATGGTTTGGAAGAAGACTATCCAATAAGCATAATGGGTGTACTGTCCCAATCCTAGGAACACTTGCAATGCGAGAGAAGGTGAAGATAAAAGACACCTGAATAAATCTTATTCTTATTTCTCCTGAACCAGAATCCATCCCCGAACTGGAACAAGTTCCTTTCGAGTTCGTATATAACCATACGATGGAGTATCCAATAAACTGTGGATCTTCGTAGTGATACGGAGTGTCCTGGAGAAATACAAAGGTGATTTAGGATTGGCGAAGAAATACTTGGTTTGGTCGTGAATATCTGTTGCAATTTACTTTGCCCCCTTACTAATCCCTTGCTTTGTCTTAACTTAATACCTTCTGTACACCATCGTTAAACTAATTGGTTTTCTTCATTCCCTACCGGTCGGCACCTGCCTATGGTTTGGAAGAAGACTATCCAATTTGCATAATAGGTGTACTATCTCCTAAACCAAGGAGTACTCGCAATGTGAGAGAAGGTAAAAGGAAAAGACAACTGAATAGTCCTATTCGTTTCCTCCAGAACCGGAAACCATCCTCGAATAAATTCCTTCGAGTTCGTATCTAACCATACGATGGTTTTGTCCAATGGAAGTGGACGTTCGTAGTAATACGGGGTGCCCTGGAGAAAAGGGTAAAAGTAGGAGTGGCAATGAGGTTTGCAACTCAGACAATCCAAAAGCCAGTGTTTAAGAAGGTTCGGTTAATTTTGGTCACTGAGTCTTAGTCTTAGGGTCGGGTCAATGGTCGCTGCCAAAGAGAGAGAGAGAAAAGAAACACTCAGCATGCACTCTAACCTAGATCAGAATGGTTACCAATTTATCTAATCTGGAATCCTCCCACTGTACCGTCAAATTCTTCTTCAAACCTGAAAGAAGAATTAGTCGGGGTCACCCGAGGAGTAAACTAACTCATCAGTGGGAATCGGGATCCAACTATCATCGCATGACAATCGTGACGGAATCCGCTCACGGTATCACACTCCAGAAGGTATGCGCATATCTGGCAAGTTTCAGTTCTTTTGAAACTCCCGATGTGATTTCTGCCCCATGCTCTTATGACCTTGACTTTGGCCAACATATCATAAGTCACATGTCAAGTTCTACCCGTCATTCTCCAGGTTAATTTGAATCCACCCGTACATACCCTTGACTTTGGCCAACATGGCAGTACGACTGTTCCAAACCAACGCATCTATCTATGCCGCATATGAATACCCAATAGCTACCAATCACTGTGCCTTGACTTTGGCCAACATACACAGCTTGAATACTATTGACTACCCATATGAAACGACGGAGGGCTACGAATGGTTTCTGGCGAAAACCTTTAACGTAATGAACTTGATATCGCTGAAGGAACGGATAGCTTTTAAAAATATAGTGACGAAAACCGTTGCTAAAGAGGTCACTCCCGGTGAAGGGATCTCGGCTCTTTCCCCGTAGAATGGGATGCAGGATATTCCAACTAAATACCACGGTGCAAAGCAAAAGTAATCGGCTATAGTGAAGTTAATGCCCTGACGCAAACTTTTTGTCCAAGGGGTCACTCCCGGTGAAGGGATCTCGGCCCTTGCCTCGTCGACTGAGGAGCAGGATATTCCAACTGAATACCACGATACAAAACAAAAGTGAACGTCCTTGCAATAACAGCTTTTTGAAAAGTGTTCCAACAACATCAGATTAGGTTTGTTTTTAACTTGCATTGATCCGAATCAACGCAGTCCCATCAATTGATCACACCACAAAGAACGAAAATATACTGATGTACGTATATGCCATCCGCATTCGCCACTGGGTCCCGTCATTACCCGTTAGGTTAGCTAACTAACGACAGAGCGGGGACTGGACTAGCGCGGATGCAAAACATATACAACATCTACTAATATATATACCAATATATTATATTCGCTCAAGGCGTGAATAAAATGCAACATCACAGAAATGTACAGCATCACAGAAACAATACAGATATCTGGGATCCCCGGGTTTCACAGAGCCGCTGAAACCCGACGTTCCCCTGGTCGTGTGGATAGCCTGCGCAATGAAATCCTAGACCCCTACGGGCGCGGCAAGTTACCCGCCAAATCCTGAAGCGAGGCAGCCCCCTTCAGCGCCGTGAATGGACCACCCAGCACTTCAAGGAATCCGGTAACTTGGGCACCCCTCCTGGGTCAACCTGTACCCCCTACGAGTGCGGCGAATAGCCCGCCAATCCTAGAGTGAAGCCCCCTCCGTCTCAATGCCATGAGATGCGGGCTTGTTGCCCTCCAGAACCCGGCAATCCGTGCACCCCTCCGCGGGGCAATCCTAGTACAGAAAGTAAAATATACATACAACGGGTACATCGACCGCAACCAGGTCGTGCCCCAAAATAATAATACAAATAGGCAGTGACGACAGTCCACATGTCGGACGCTCGCCCCGCAATATCAAATGTACATAATACAAACACAACTGTACTAGCATTGCATTCAGGCTATCCCCACGACCGATCCGCAACATCACAGCAAAAACAGAACATCAACGTGAAAGTCACGTTCGCAAATCCGTCTAACCGGGCTATAGCAGTTAGACCGGATTTACCGATCAAGTGACATTAACGGTCGCAGATATAATGTAAATATTGTGAAATAATGTGTTTAAAATATCCGATCAATCAAAATTTTAACAAGTGGGCCCCAAGCACTACTGTAGCACATCAAGAAATTCTGGGCCCAATATTAATATTCCAAAACCCCAATTTTCACCCCAGAAGCCCACTGTAAAAACCCGACCCACTGAATCCTTCATACTGCGGCGGAACCGCGGTAACAAGTAGGGTTTTGCCGCGGTTCCGCGCTCCCCTGAAGAGATTAGTGTCTCGAATTTTTCCAGCACTCTTAGATCTTCCAGTACACTAGTTTTATGCAACCTGAAAAATTTTTCGACACCAAAAATTTTCAACAGAAAACTGATGCGGGCAAAAATGCGGTTTTGGGATTTTTGATCGATCGAAAATGCAAACACATTACACAAAGCTAGACTAAGTTAATGGCGAGGCTCTGATACCACTGTAAGTGCACGGCGGCGCCCCGGCCGTCAATCCGACGGCCAAATACGGAAGCGGTGATAAACTTTAATTTTTCTTGAACTGGCAAACCGCCGCGCACTAATACCCGGATCGAACCATTAATTAGTCCTAGCTAACTCCAAGATGGGGAAGAGAGATATACCGACTGATCCAAATCCTCCGGTCTTCTCGTCGTCGTCCCGATCTCCTGCGGAATGTCCCGTCTCCTCCTCGTCGCCGGAAGTGCACCACATCGCCTACTTCTTTTACGGGCTCCCACCTGAAAGCTGAGGCAACTCGGGCACGAAGCTGGCTAGTCGACGTGCCCAAGATTTGCTGTAGAATATCTAGAGAAGAAGTCTCATTTGGGGTTGTAGGAATTGCCTTTTGTGGTGGAGGAAAAAGAACTTGGAGAGAGGTGAGGAAAAATGTAGCATGCCAAGAATGAGAATGACATTTTTCTCACTACCAAAAGAAAAGCCCCCACCCTCACTAGTGGCCGGCCAAGCATGATGGTGGTAGGTGGGAATGGAGTGAAGTCAATGAAAGACAAGGGAGTGGGTAAGCTATCAAGCAAGGAAGAATAATGAGTGATGATCAAAACAATATCATCACAAACAAAAACAAACACTCCAAAAACAACCATGATGACTCCAAATGGTCAAGCCATCATGAAGAAGTCAAGAAGTCAAGGTCAATGGAGCAACCATCATGATCCAACCAATTTGCAAAGACCCCCTTCCACAAATGCTTATTTGCAACAATGCAAATAAGCCCTCCTCCACCAAACTTCGGCCAATGAACGATACAAAGGAAATTGGCCGAAACGGAAAGCAAACTGGCAACTCCAGAAAACTGGTCCCGTAATAAATTACAGGAAAACCCCGATACTGTGCATACACACCCGCATTTGTATTCCGACCGAAATACAAATGCAATAGACAAAATCTACACTGTACTATACTAGGATCCGGCTTAAACCAAAGCCGGCTGGTAAGATCCGTTCGATCCTGATCCGTGCAATACCGCACGTACCTGATCGAACCCTGCCATATAACCATACGGCCTGTAGTACAAACTGTCCGATCCTGATCCGTGCAATACCGCACGTATCTGATCGGACCCTGCCATATCTCCATACGGCCTCTACAACCTTTCGCCCGAAAGCTGAGTAACTGAATGTGGGGGACTCTAAAGACTCGTCAACACCTTGGCTGTGGATTTAACCACTAGCACGTCAGAGGTATAAGCCAATACGTAACGGGCTACCAGGTATTGACTAAAAGGGACGTCTGTGAGCGAACTCAGCCTGACAACCCTACTGAGCCTGTCAGTGACAATATCCGTACAGTCCGGTCCGTTCGTCTATGAGCATCGCATGGCGGGCCTAGGGGGTTGGTAAAAGTCAGACCCCCAAAAGCGGTACAAGTCGTGTCGGAGTGTAGCCCAGAACACCCTGAGATACTACTGGAATACCTACCAGTAAATCTCCTTGCCTCGGCCGAGGGCTTCGTGTAATGGCTCTCCTAGACACAGCGCGACCTCACCCCCAATACCGGGAGAGAGGAACCCCTGAAGATACGCTCACTGCCTCCATGTGGCTCGGGACTGTACCCAACTAAAACCTGTTTGCACGACTCCTTTGAGCCGTGGTAGGGTAGTAATCAAAGTACAGTGGGAACTCACACGAGACAAATGACGATCCCCAGGTCGATGAACTAACCTGTACACATGTCACCAGGGAACTGCCATCTGACGTCTGGTATATGACCAACTAGCATGTTCCTGGCGAGTCCTGTCCGGTGTACTCATAACCCAATGAGCACCTGTATACATCTTAGGTGATCCAACTGACATAAGTGGCTTGTGAGACCGGCCACCGCCCCTCGTCGGGGTCTCGACTGTATACACTAGTCTACTCTGGAGTATCGATGCCCTGTCTCGAAACTCACATGACTAGGGACCAATTAAGGATTTGCTTATAGACTACCAGCTCCCACTTATATGATCGCCCTCATACTGCTGGTGGTCAAGCAAGAATCTTAGGGGCTCTACCAACGTGTAATAGCGACTTGTCAGGTCACCTAAAGCAGTAAACGATGATAAAGGTAAACCAGATAGCATACTATCATCTCGAGTAAGACTGTCCTACCGGGATAGGTCCTCCATCAATCATTGCAATCACGTACCTGTGACCTAATAATTGACTCTGAGGGCACTATCTCCAACAGTAAGTTACAGTATACGCATCTTGACCCATATGATGGGCGATGGATGATCCCATATCCATCGGTGTTTGACATCAAAGATGGTGTACGGGTGCTCAGTGGAGACTGGATACACTGGACAGACTCGCCGAGAACTCCTAGATAGTATTATACCTCACGTCAGATGGCAGTTCTCCGGTGACACTCGTACAGGTTAGTCTGTAGACCTGAGATCGTCATAGAGTCTTGTGTAATTCCCACTGTGCTTTGATTTCCACCTTACCACGTCCAAGAGGGCGTGCAAAATGGTGTCTTTTGGGTACATTCCCGAATCATATAGATGCAATGAGCGATAGGAGGGGATTCGTCTCTCCCGGTATAGGGAGTTGATGTTGTGCTGTGTTCGATTAGCTATAACTGGATGTCCCTGGACATGGCTGATCTAGAGTGCTACTGGTAAGTGTTATCAGTAGTTTCTCGACCTGTTATGAGCCTCACATCGATACGACTTATCGATTACTGGTGTCTGATGTATACCACCCCTAGACTGGATATGCGACATATCAGATGAAGAGACCGGACTGTACGGTAGTGTTACTGATTGGATTTACAGGGGAATGTACAGGCTTGCTTGTTGATCTTCTGATCGCTCAATACCTGGATGGCTATTACGTTTAGCTGACCGCTTGCAGCTTGTGGGTGTTTGATATGATCACACCTACTGCCGGCGTATTGACGATTCTTTAGAGTCCTACACAGAGGTTTCTTGACTCAGGCAAAACGGAGTAGGAGCACATATGTGATATGTGCAGAACCGAGGATAATATGATATGAGATACCGTATTCTATTCTCGCGATATTAGATATCAGCCGGGTATATGTGATATAGTCGGATCATCGGATCAAGTGTTGATTCGATGAACTGATACAGTTTATATTATTCGGTTATTTGAGAAATAGCCGGACTGTCGGATCAAGTGTTGATTCGATACTTTAATGTATAATTATATATGTGATATATTACATTACATTATCTAATATTGGCTCGCTTTATTGATTCATTTTCTTACCGGGTAATACATTGATATATATTCGATATATGTTAATTGTATTATTTTCTTTTGTTACAAAAAAATATATATTATATATGTGATATACAATATTGTAACAAGTTATGTTTACAAATGCAACATGATTAGTGGAGATTAAACAAGGTTAGGGTTTGATTTGGGTTAGTCTTTTCTTTAAGCTTCTAGAAGCTTTTGTTTTGTTTTATGTAAAGATATTATGTGTTGATATTTTGGAGATATTATTTAATCCAACCCAAACCCTTAACCCTAGTAAACTCTCTACATGAGTTAATGCTTCATATTATTAACTAAAGGTTCATTTGTAATTATAGTAACTTTTTATTATTCATCACAAAAGAAATCATCTTCTTCTTCCTTCATGAAAGCTTTCTAGCTTTTAGATTTTGTGATGAATTAGTGTGAGATCTTGAAAATAAAAGAGAGCATAATTCCTAGTTCATCATTCTCATCTAATCTAGCCAATTAGATTAGAGTGTTCACTTCATTAATACTTGATTAGAGAAGTGAGAGCTTGAGTTAAAGATTCTTCAAGGTAGATCATCTTCGAAAAGGAAGACTTCAAGCAAGCATGGATCATTCGGGTTGTGGAGCCTCTCTTGAGTCTGGGAGATCATGGATTGCGGCAAAGGGACTACTACTCAGAGCTTATGAAGCGAAGGAGCGGACTAAAAAGGTTGTAATCCCTCTCTCTTAGATGTAAAGATATTTACTTGAATGTTTAACCCTAATAATCTAGCAAAGATCGTCGCTTTAGGTTGTTCGGCACTTCTAAATTTTAAATCGGGAATGGTTGATGCCTTATAGACCCTTGTGACAGTGCCTTGTAACCCTACAGTTGCTGGGTGTTCATATATAGCATAGATAGATACGTTGGTTTGGGACAGTCGTATTACCTTGTTGACCTTCGTCAAGGGTATATACGGGTAAGTTCAAATTAACCTGGACAATGATGGGTAGAACTTGACATGTGACTTATGATTTGTTGACCTTCGTCAAGGTCATAAGAGCATATGGCAAAAATCCACATCGGGAGTTTCTAAAGAAACTGAAACTTTCTAGTGCTGCATACCATTTGGAGTTTGATAATGTTGGTAGGATTTTTTCAGCATTATCACACAATGAAATTTAGGTCCCGATCCTACTGTGAGTATCCGCTGCTCTTCGGGAGAATTTTTCACTTAACGATTAATGCTATAAACCAAGTAGGTGTCTAGAACGGTGTTAGCGGGGCTACGCATCCAGGGAAAATAGGTTAATTAATTAAGGAACTTCGCGAAAGCTTCGTAAAACCTCCCTCGAAGTACCGACACTAGCCAGGCCGATCGGTTAAGCAAGAATTGTACGGTGAGATCAATCCTGACTAATTCTTGTTTTTTGGTTTGAGGAAGGATTCGAGAAACAGTGGGATCCATCCTGTTTAGATATATTAAAAACCAATCTAAACTTGCAAGAGCATCATGCTAAGTATTTTCTTCTCTCTCTCTTAATTGCAGCGACCCAGTGACCAAGATTAGTTACATCTAGATAATAAAATGACTGAATCTGCTTATAATGACTAGCAAAGGTCTTTCCAGATGTCCATTACCTATGAAAACCTGGGACACCTCTTAACTACTCAAGCCCCCGCCGTCTCAGGTCCAGTTTCTACCGTCACGGATATTGATTTCCGTGAGACATCGGAAAAGGGCAGTGTGAATGCCAAGTGCCTCGTGTTGGCCTCAGTAGATAGTGTAAACCAGAGGAAGCACAAGAAGATGGACTTAGCTTCCATCTTCCTCTATAACAAAGATTTATATGGAGAGCAATCTCGTATCGTAAGATATAAGACCTTGAAGGAATTGCTTCAAGCGAGGTTGGCTGTCCGGTCATCTGTAGGGGACAACGTCCTTACGATGACTAGCTATATTGATGAGCTCACGGACCTGGAGATCACGTTGGAAAACGGGTAATATGCTGACTTGTTTCTACAGTCCCTACCTACTACTTTTGCCCAGGGGAAGAATGTTATACTTCCAGTTGAGGGCACCCTGAAGGAAACCTGGGTGACACCCACTCAGCTTATTGGGGGATCTTCCTCTTCTGCATCAAAAGCGAAAGCAAAGGGTGAGAAGAAGAAATCCTCCACAAAGCCCAAATGCGGTGTCAGTAAAGCAGAAGGACAGGGAAGGGCAAAAGATTCTGGGCTGACAGTAAGGAAGGAGGGATATTCCTATTGTCACAGGAAAGGGAATTGGCAGAGGAATTACAGAGCTTTGAAAGCTATAATCCAGGATGTGAAGCATGTTATGGCTTCAACTTCGGGTGTGTTTGTAATAGAAAATTGTATGTCAATTAACTCTACTTCCTGGGTACTAGATACCGGATCAAGATCTCATATCTGTAATTCATTACAGGCTTTGAGAAATCGTAGAGTTATCAGGTTAGGTGATATGCCTCTCAGGGTTGTTAACGGAATGAGCATGAACGCTGAATCCGTAAGGGAATATCACCTTGGATTGACAAGTGGGCAGATAATGATTCTACGTAACTGTTTGTATGTACCTAGTCTGGCTTGTAACATTATATCTGTATCATTACTTTCTAAGGAAGGATATGATTTTATATTTGTAAGCGATGTGGTCTACATCCACCAAAATCAAGCTTTGATTGGGTCAGGTACATTAGATAGCGGTATATACGTATTAAATCAAGCTCAATTTTTCAGTGTCCAGAACACACTTAAAAGAAAGTCTCCGGAATTAAATCAGACTTTCTTATGGCATTGTAGACTGGGTCACATCAATGAAACACGGTTGATGAAGCTACATAGAGAGGGAAATTTGGATCCGTTTTTATATCAGTCTTATGCAACTTGTCAATCTTGTCTCATGGGAAAAATGACAAAGACTCCGTTCACTGGACACGGAGTAAGAGCGAGCGAGCTCTTGGGACTCATACATAGCGATATATGTGGTCCAATGTCTATGTTCAGTTGATAAAACTGCACATTTAATATGACATTTTTCTTACTATTTCTTTATAATAAAAGGTGTTTATTATATTATATGATACATTTGAGGATTTATCTGTAAAAATACCATTTTCATGTGTTTATATATTCTAATTAATATTTGGTAGGAAAAAGTAAGCATATAATATCCATGTAATATTTGGCCCATTTAAATATGCCTACCTTATTAAAAAACCTTTGACCAAATCTTAATGGTTAAGTTAAAATCTCAATAAAACAAACTCTACTAATATTATTTGTTGAATTGTTGTGCAGAATTTTCAGGGTTGAAATCAACGAAATTAAAGTTGTTGGAACAAACCTGCCTAATTAAGAAAGCAAACTAAAGAAATCAAGTCTGGCAGTGACATAGAAAAGATTTTCAGTTTCCAGAGATTAAAAAGAACACCACGTGTCATAAAGATCAAGCCCCAGAAGATAAAATCATGTGATCCATCTATAAGGCCACGGATCCACGGCCAAACCCACCTATTGGCCGTGGATCAGCCGCGTATTGAAAGATTTGGGAGTTTGGATTTTTCTGTTTGGATCATAACTACTGGTTTCCAAATTAGGAGACTAGGGTTCTGGCTCTGGGACTATAAATAAAGACCGAGAGCCTCTTGGAAAAATTATCAAGCGGACGAGATCATGAAGTCCGCGACAGGCTCATGCATCCAGGCTGATCATCAACGGTTCATCTTCCCCTTAGAAGAGATCGAGAAGCAAACTAGTATTTTTGTAATCATTTTCTAAGGGAATAAAGTGTAAATGAATTTTGTTGATTAATAAAGGTGGTTCTTTTTCTTATTCTATTTCTTGTAGTTTCATTATGATTTCCCTCTCCATCTCTTCTTCTCCCATCATGCACGAGTAATTCTCCGCTTGATAGGGTTCATAGAATTAGGGTAGATTAATGGATGATGAAGATCCTTAAACTCTTTTTATATCCTATAAAATTTATAAACTTTACCAAAAGAATCATTAACATCCTAATCGGGCGCGCTACCAATTTATTGCTAGTCTTGACCGCGATTAGAGATTAGATCAATGATTGTTTGGTAAAGGCTAAATATGAAAGGAGTTCCATGTCGAGATATGGGTTAAGAGTGGGAACCCTTTTCCCTCCAGAAACCCTAATCTGCATGCATCTCTGTCGTTCTAGTTTTTAAATCTATTAAAGGATAAAAAGAGTAATCTTTAATTAATCATCCATAACTACTAAATCCTAACGAACCCTACAAGCCCCCTTTTATATTAAACTTACATCCATAATTAATCTAGATCTATATTTTGCATCCGTATTTAATATAGATCTAGAACCTACAACCATTCTTTATTCTTCCTCCTTTCTTTCTCAACACACCTAAAGTAAGAATAAAATATTCAACGTTTCCCTGAGGACGACCCGTACTCATCTCGGTCTAGCTACGTGCGACACCGTTATTGATTGCGGTTAACTACACACATAAAAATCTAGATCAATCAAATGGCGCCGTTGCTGGGGATACGTGCGTAATTTTTTATTCTTACTATTTGTGTTGAATTCTTATTGGACCTATATTACAATTTAAACAAAACTGCAAATCGTATATTTAACGAAGTGTGTGAATTTTTTGCAAGGAGATCGGGAGTCACAGACTTGAGGAAACAGAAAGACAGAGACATTCATCGAGATCCAGAGGAGTACAGGAGGCCACGTAGCGAACTTCATCAACTGATCCTTCCTTTTCACGGCGGATCCAGGGCAAAGAAGACACATTCGCGGCGGAAGCACGGCGGGATTGAGGATTTAGGGTTCCAAACTTCTCTGATAAGATTCGCAAATCTTTCTCTCTCCTCTGAAATCCAATAAAATATCTTTTCTGCAGAATTCTTTGCAAAATATCGCCGCTCAAAAATCTTTTTGCAAAGTTTTGTTATTGGTTTGTTTTGCATATTTTAATACAGAATTTAAAGGGCAAAGACCAAATCCAGATTAGGTAGGGATTTTATCACCCTTCCTAAGCCCTACAAATCACAAACCGAGCATCCGCATCAACCCGACATTAATTTAAAAAATATCTAGACAAGACTCTAAGGACTGTCGCGCTCAATAAGGACAGAAGAAGGTCATGGGTAACCTATCGCTTATCCGCGTTACTTTTGTGGTGTCTAGGCAAGTGTGTCTAAGGCCAGTGGTTACTTAATTAGGCCCACTACTTACGTAGTGGATACCTCCAACTTACCTAGCACTTACCTGGCCACAAGAGTAGTAAAGTCTTCGTTATAGGTATCTGAAGCTGATACAAGATCCGGAGAATCTTCTAGCGTAGATCCACATGACGGGTTCCCACTTGGCATGGGTAGAGGATTGATCCTGCGGCTTGCCCTTTAGAATTCTAGGAGCGGTCTAGAGACTTGACCTAGGTAACCTTAGTTCTAGGGTTGTTTGTGCATTTTTGTGTAATTTGTCTTAAGTCCCACTTTTTCAAAACAGACCAATTTTAAATCATACACACGCTGCCACTTGAACTAAACCCGCTTAGTGCATGCTTGGCTGGACACGGGATTCTAGTGCCCGTTTTGTCCGCGTTCCTACTATCGACTCCGAAGTCGATGCTTCTTCATCTTCATTTCCCCCACCACACACCGCATCGACCGAGATGGACGGTACTCCATCAGATTATAACACCACGCTGCCACCGCCCGTAGGTGCGCAGAATCCACCGCGCATCTCTCTCCAAGAGAGATGCTATCCTATCTGTGGTCCACTTCCCACTTGTCTATCTATTCCATTGGCTAACGGGGATAATTTTGAAATTAAACCTCACTGCATCAATCTGTTGCCCAAATTTCACGGGCTTGAGTCTGAAGACGCGTACGTTTTCATCACTAAATTCGAAAATGTATGCGCAATAATGGGTACTTCACAACTGACTGTGGATGCTATGCGCTTGCGTCTTCTCCCATTCACTCTGTGCGACTTGGCAGAAAAATGGCTTTATAATACCGCCGCACACTCTATCACTAATTGGGATGAATTCGTAATAGCATTTCTTAAGAAGTTTTACCCAAACCATAAGACCGCCCATATTAGGAGCGAGATCAACCAGTTCACCCAGCTTCCCAATGAACCATTTTGGATGTGCTTTGAACGTTTCAAGGATCTGCTTGTCCAATGTCCTCATCATGGAATATAAAGATGGGATTTGTGCCGAATTATATATGAGGGCATTAATCCAGCAACAAAGCAGATGCTTGAAACAATGTGTCAATGCAATTTCATGTCTAAAGATGATGGTGAAACTTGGAAATATCTGGAAGACCTCGCTGAAAACACATTGCAGTGGGAAAGCGTAAAACCACCTTCATCTAGGGGAGGTATTCATCAGCTCAATGTTTCCATCGCAGTAAAAGCCGAAATGGCAGCGATGCAGAAGAAACTCGACGCTATTGAGAACAAATTCTCATCAGTCTCCCTAAATCAGGTCACGCTTCCCAAGACCGTATGTGGTTGATGTTTTGATCCTTCACACTTAACGGAAGAATGTCCTATGAATGCATCATTTCAAGGTCACGAGCAAACTAATGCTGCTTTTCAGCAGCGACCTAGAAACGATCCTTATTCTTCCTCGTACAATCAAGGATGGAGGAATCATCCTAATTTTGCTTGGAACCAAAACCAACCTCAAAATCAAAACCAGTTCTAAAGCAGTTATCAAAGACCTCCTCCACAGCAACCACAACCACAAAATCAGCACCCCTTTCAGTCATAAAATTTTCAAAATCCGGCCAACACTTCTACACCGCAATCGGCCGGTACCGATAACTCTTTACTCGCACAAACATTGGATTTGTTTAAGAAACATTCCATTCAAATGTCGGCCGATATGAAGTCTTCCATTGATACCATAATGAAAGACTCCGCCTCCCACGGTGAGAGTATTAAATCAATAGAAAACCAAATTGCACAATTGAACGCCGCAATGAGTGCGAAAGAGAAAGGGAAACTCCTATCTCAACCCCTACCGAATCCTGGCCACTCATAAAATAATAATGTGAATGTCGTTACTACGTTGAGAACGGGAAAAGTGCTGAATAACCGAGTGGGTGAACAATTTGATGATGTTAGTGATACCAATGATACCCCAGCTTCTACTTCTTCCCCAAATTCGTCTAGTCTCCCACCTTCATCCGAGCCTATAATCCGTTTTCCCCAAGGCTCGAACACTTCGTCCAATCTATCTAAGACGATTCCCACTCTAATTTTGGGATTGAATCCGTCCTCACAATCTTCTCCACAAATGTTGGACCCAAAACTTATTAATCAAGCTCCATTTTCAAACAGATTAAGGGCCAACAGACCTAACCCACAAATAGAGAAGATTGTCGAAATGTTTAAGCAAGTTAACGTAAATATTCCTGTCCTAGATGCTATTCAACAAGTCCCATCTTATGCAAGAATCCTTAAAGACCTGTGCACTAGGAAGTGAAAAACTCAAGTGCCTAAAAAAGTTTTCATGACGAGTAATGTTAGCACAGCTTTTACCCAGCAAATACCAAAGAAACGTAAGGACCCTGGCTGTCCAACCATCTCTATTTCTGTTGGGGGTAAAAATATTAATCGTGCTTTACTCGACCTTGGCGCTAGCGTTAACTTGCTTCCTTATTCAGTATACAAGCAGTTTGGGATTGGAGAGTTGAAACCCGCCCATTGTACTCTCCAGATGGCAGACCGATCAATCACCAAACCACGGGGTGAGCTAGAGGATGTGTTAATTAAAGTCGCGGAATTCATACTTCCTGTGGACTTTATTGTTTTAGATACACAGCCGATGGCAAGCCCATGCAATCAAATCCCAGTGATACTCGGTTGACCCTTCTTAGCAACTTCTAACGCTGTAATTAATTGTCGTAACGGTTCTATGAACTTATCCTTCGGGAAGATGACAATTGAGCTTAATATTTACAAGCTAGGAAATCAACCATCTGAACCTTCTGCTCATTTGCTTGGTGTTTGTTCCATCCACGAGATAGCCCCCGAAAGCTGCATGGATGAGGAACTTTGTATTGATGATCTCGACAACACTAGTGAGACATCGTTTGATCTTGCACAACTTCATAGTGCGGATATGTTCAATGAGTCTGACTCATTGCAAAAATTAGTAGCACTTTCCGAGTCAATATCCTATGCAAATTTTGAACATCTTAGGGAGTCCGAATATCATTCCTTTACCCCACCTTCTATTGTCTCTCCGCCGAAACTTGATCTCAAACCGCTACCTTCTCATCTTAAATAGCATTTTTAGGTGAGAATGAGACTTTGCCAGTGATTATACCCACTTCTCTAGCCTTAGAGCAAGAGAAAGTACTTTTGTCAGTGTTGAGATCGAATCGGCAAGTATTTGGTTGGACAATGGTTGACATCAAAGGGATTAGTCCCTTAATTGTTGAACATTATATACATCTGATGGATGAAGCCAAACCAACCCAAGACCCACAAAGACGGTTAAATCCCGTTATGAAGGAGGCGGTAAAGAAAGAAATCGTCAAGTGCCCTGATAGTGGAATAATTTACCCTATATCTGATAGCCAATAGGTAAGTCCTATTCATGTGGTCACTAAAAAGTCTGGCATCACGGTCATAACTAATGAGGCGAATGAGTTAATCCAAACACGCACCCAAACTGGGTGGCGCGTATGTATTGATTACAGAAAACTCAATGCCGCGACGAGAAAAGATCACTTCTCTCTACCTTTCATTGACCAGATGTTAGAACGATTAGCTAGACACGAATACTATTGTTTCTTGGACGGATACTCTGGCTATAACCAGGTCCCCATCGCCGAAAAGGATCAAGATAAAACCACATTTACTTGTCCTTTCGGTACTTTTGCTTATAGACGCATGTCCTTTGGGTTATACAACGCTCGCGCTACATTTCAGCGCTGTATGATGGGGATATTCTCAGATATGGTTGAGAATTTTCTGGAAATTTTTATGGACGATTTCTCCATTTTTGGTGATTCCTTTGAGGACTGCCTTTGTAATCTTGACGCGGTTCTTACCCGCTGTAAGGATAAGAACATAACTTTGAATTAGGAAAAATGCCATTTTATGGTCCAAGAAGGTATTGTCCTTGGACATATAATTTCACGAAAAGGTATTGAGGTCGACGGAGCTAAAATTGATGTTATCCATAACCTCCCTAGTCCAAAATGCGTTAAAGATATACGATCCTTCCTTGGTCATGCAGGATTTTATAGGAGATTTATTAAGGACTTTAGCAAAATTGCTAGACCCTTAACCCTTCTATTGGCCAAGGATAATGCATTTCACTTCGATTCAGATTGTAAGGCTGCTTTTGAATCGCTTAAAGGATCGCTCACTATAGCCCCCGTTCTATCATCTCCGGATTGGAACCACCCGTTCGAGCTTATTTGTGATGCATCAGATTTCTCTATTGGTGTGGTCTTAGGACAACACATTGATAAGATGCCACATGTAATTTACTATGCAAGTAGAACCTTGAATGATGCATAAATAAATTACAAAACTACCGAGAAAGAAATCTTGGCAGTTGTATTTGCATTAGAAAAATTCAGACCCTACTTGATTGGCTCGCCAATAGTGGTTTACACTGATCACTCCGCCTTACGACACCTTTTGTCGAAGAAGGATGCTAAGAACAGGCTAATACGTTGGATCCTACTGTTACAAGAATTTGATCTTGTCATCCGAGACAAGAGTGGATGTGAAAACGTTGTAGCCGACTATCTTTCACGCATCACTTCTTCACCAACTTTGACCGTGCCGATAAATAACTCATTTCCTGACGAACAGCTCTTGACTGTATCCTACGAATCTTGGTTCGTGGATATTGTGAACTATCTTGCGACGGGACTTATTCCTAGCGATTGGTCGAAACAAAAAAACATCGATTTCTATCCCAAGTAAAATACTTTTACTAGGATGAACCTTATCTGTTTAAGTATTGTTCCAATCAAATCATTCGCAGGTGTGTCCGTAACGATGAATTCAAGAGTGTGTTATCATTTTATCATAATCAGGCATGCGGCGGTCATTTTGGTTCTCGAAAAACGGTGGAGAAAGTTTTGCAATGTGGCTTTTATTGGCCAACATTATTTAAAGATGCATATGAACATTGCAAAACTTGTCCGCGATGTCAGCACTTGGGTCAGATTTCACGAAGAAACGAGATGCCGTTCCAACCTATATTGGTTGTGGAAATATTCAATATTTGGGGTATTGATTTTATGGGCCCTTTTCGCAACTCTTTTGGGAATTTATATATCTTGTTAGCGGTTGATTATGTCTTGAAATGGGTGGAAGCAATACCGTGTCGAACTAATGACAACAAAGTTGTCATTAAGTTCCTTAAAGAAAATATCTTTTCGCGATTCGGACACCCCCGCGCTATAAATAGCGACAACAGGACACATTTCTGTAATCGGTCTTTTGTGGCCTTGATGCTGAAATATTCAATCACTCACAAACTTTTTACGCCCTATCATCCCCAAACAAACGGGCAAGCTGAGATATCAAATAAGCAGATCAAACAAATTTTGGAGAAGAAGGTTTCTAAAAACCGTAAAGATTGGTCAACCAAATTGATGGATGCTCTTTGGGCATTTCACACCGCTTATAAGACCGATCTCGGTATGTCTCCATACCGCCTTGTGTTTGGGAAGGCATGCCACCTTCCTATCGAGATCGAACATAAAGCAATGTGGGCTATTAAAGAGCTTAACTTTGATTTTGATCATGCGTGTAGCTATCGGAAGCTGTAATTGAATGAGCTAAGCGAACTTCGCGATGAAGCTTACGATAATGCAGTGATAGTAAAGAATCGAACTAAAGTGTTCCACGATAAGAATTTTGTTAGAAAAACTTTCACATCGGGTCAACAAGTCCTTCTTTACGATTCCCGTCTCCATCTTCATCCGGTTAAGCTTAAATTTTGTGGGAAATGACCTTTTGTGGTGCGGTATGTATACCCGCACGGGGCAGTAGAAGTTGAAAATTTGAAAAACAGTTCAATTTTTAAAGTAAATGGGTATAGATTAAAACCGTATTTCTCTGCTGACCCAGCGGAGGAGCACCTGTTTTTACAGGAGCCGCTTTATAAGAACTGAATTTTCTCCGCTTCACCTCTATGTTTTGGTAACATTTTCTCATTTTAAGAATGGAGGTGAGTGAAAATGGACTTAACTGAATATCTGTGTGTGCCAAAGAACAAGTTTGGGGGTAGTTTTAATTTAACTATTATTTTACCCCTTTTTGTCTCTCCCCAAGTATACAGGTTCATCCTCTCAAAAGACAACATCAGTGAGGACACTGCTAAATACAGGTTTGGGGGGGAGGTTTGTATTCACTGAATTATTTTTGATACTGGGCATTCAAAATATTTTTGTAACAAAAGAGTAGAAAGTAAAAAATTATCTTTAAAGTTAGGAATAGTTTAAGAAAACCAAGAAAATTAGAAGTTTTCTCAAACGAACTAGTATTAAATAGTTATGAACCGTTGTCCCAAAGGTTAGTAAGATGAAAGAAGTCACTAATCTGAGGATAAAAATCAATCTGAAAAATAGTTCCTATTCTGAAAGCCAAACATTTGAACGTTGATACCCTACTATGCGCACTTACACACGTCTTGAAGCTCGGTATAGTAGAGGATACCTTGAAATGCTCTTGTCTAAAAGCCAAAGTATGAAGGAAGTAAAAAAATGAATAAAAGATAAAATGGTGAAGAAAAATGAACACTGGTTTTGTTATCACTGAGGCAGCAATAAAAAAATATAGCAAGGGTGCTTCATCACCTAGTGCCTTAGACCAACTGGTCTGGGAGTCACTGCTAAGCCGTAGGTGGTGCAAGATGAGTAAAATACTAATACACCTAATTAGCAAGCACATGAGTAATCGGTTGGTTAGTACCTCAAGAAGTATTAACGGTCGCATGAAAAATGTGCGAGCAAATCCATCCAAATATTCATCAAATTAAAAAGTACTGAGGTAGATGAAAAAGAGTATGATAGCTTGAATTGAATTCTCCGAGTGTAGAGATGTTCTATACATACATGTAGGGGTATATGATCGATGTTTGGATGAAAGGTAGGAATGAAGAATAAAGAAGATGTTTTATTGAGGGATGATGTGAATTCTAACATTTTTTCATGACTATTAAGATAGGGCTCATGACAACTAAAAAGCTAGTGTTGTTGGAAACTCTAAGTTTTCAAAGTCTTTCTTTTATGGTTCTTAACTTTATATGTAACTTTCAACATCTCTCTTTTATTATAGGATTTTGTCGGTGTAAGCCGCTGAAAACCTTCAGGAGACAACACTCCTCCTACTAGGGACACCTAGAGGTTTAATGGCTTGTTGCACGTGCTCAGTGCAATCGTGTTGCCTACGAAAGTGTGCTTAGCTTTCTCCTTCCTTTTTCTCATTCTTTTGAATAAACTAGTTTGCGTGGGACGATCAAAGATAAGTTTGGGGGTATATGTTCAGTTGATAAAACTGCACATTTAATATGACATTTTTCCTACTATTTCTTTATAATAAAAAGTGTTTATTATAATATATTATACATGTGAGGGTTTATCTGTAAAAATACCATTTTCATGTGTATATATTATAATTAATATTTGGTAGGAAAAAGTAAGCATATAATATCCATGTAACATTTGGCCCATTTAAATATGCTTACCTTATTAAAATACCTTTGACCAATTCTTAATGGTTAAGTTAAAATCTCAATAAAACAAACTCTACTAATATTATTTGTTGAGTTGTTGTGCAGAATTTCAGGGCTGAAATCAAGGAAATCAAAGTTGTTGGAACAAACCTGCCTAATTAAGAAAGCAAACTAAAGAAATCAAGTCTGGCAGTGACGTAGAAAAGATTTGCAGTTTCCAGAGATTAAAAAGAACACCACGTGTCATAAAGATCAAGCCCAAGAAGATAAAATCCTGCGATCCATCTATAAGGCCGCGGATCCACGGCCAAACCGACCTTTTGGCCGCAGATCCGCCGCGTATTGAAAGATTTGGGAGTTTGGATTTTTCTGTTTGGATCATAACTACTGGTTTCCAAATTAGGAGACCAGGGTTCTAACTCTGGGATTATAAATAAGGACTGAGAGCCGCTTGGAAAAATTATCAAGCTGACGAGATCACGAAGTCTGCGACAGGCTCACGCATCCAGGCTGATCATCAACGGTTCATCTTCCTCCTTAGAAGAGATCGAGAAGCAAACTAGCATTTTTGTAATCATTTTCTAAGGGAATAAAGTGTAAATGAATTTTGTTGATTAATAAAGGTAATTCTTTTTCTTATTCTATTTCTTGTAGTTTCATTATGATTGCCCTCTCCATCTCTTCTTCTCCTATCATGCACGAGTAATTCTCCGCTTGATAGGGTTCGTAGGATTAGGGTAGATTAATGGATGATGAAGATCCTTAAACTCATTTTACGTCTATATAGTTTATAAACTTTACCAAAACAATCATTAACATCCCAATAGGGCACGCTACCAATTTATTGGTAGTCTTGACCGCGATTAGAGATTAGATCAATGATTGTTTTGGGAAGGGCAAAATATGAACGGAGTTCCATGTCGAGATAGGGGTTAAGAGTGGGAACTCTTTTTCCCTCCAGAAACCCTAATCTAGATGCATCTCTGTTGTTCCAGTTTTAAATCTATTAAACGATAAAAAGAGTAATATTTAATTAATCATCCATAACTACTAAATCCTAACAAACCCTACAAGCCCCATTTTATATTAAACTTACATCCATAATTAATCTAGATCTATATTTTGCATCCGTGTTTAACATAGATCTAGAATCTATAACCATTCTTTATTCTTCCTCCTTTCTTTCTCAACACACCTAAAGTAAGAATAAAATATTCAACGTTTCCCTGAGGAGAACCCGTACTCATCTCGGTCAAGCTACGCGCGACACCGTTATTGATTGCGATTAACTACACACATAAAAATCTAGATCAATCAGTTTACACATGCACTAAGTGGTTATTCCTATTTCATTACTTTTACGGATGATTTCTCTTGGTATGGACATGTCTTCTTGATGAAGCATAAATCCGAGGCCTTTAAGAGATTCCGGGAATACAAGAATGAAGTGAAAAAATAAACAGGCAAAAGTATCAAGACACTGAGATCTGATCGAGGTGGTGAATACTTAAGTACCGAGTTCCTGGACTACTTAAAAGAGAATGGAATTCTCTCACAGCTTACTCCTCCAAACACACCACAACACAATGGTGTATCGGAAAGGAAGAATCGAACCCTATTGGATATGGTTCGTTTCATGATGAGTAAGGCTGAGTTACCGCGATCCTTCTGGGGTTATGCACTAGAATCAGCTGCATATCTTTTGAACAAGATTCCTACTAAGTCAATGCCTATCACACCATATCACATGTGGAGTGGGAAGAAACCCTACCTTAAGTACCTTAAGTACCTTAAGACATAAAGATGTCCAGCTTTTGTAAAAAAGCAGCATGCGGACAAGCTCGAGGCACGCTCAGTACTGTGTAAGTTTGTGGGATACCCTAAGAAATCTAGGGGTATTTTTTCTATTACGCAGAGGAACAAAAGGTTTTTGTTTCTCAACATCCCCACTTATTAGAAGGTGAATTTTTAGAAAATCAGAAAAGTGGGAGAGCAATAGAACTGGAAGAAATTCAAGAACCACAAGCTATTACTGAAAGCTTGGTAGAACCAGAGATTTCAGAAGAACCGGACATCCCCGCGCCACTCCAAAGAAGTAGTAGGCAGTCTCATCCGCCCGAGACATACTACGATTTTCTCATAGACGGGGATCAAGAGGATTGCATCATTGACAATGATGAGCCTACTAGCTTCCAGCAAGCCATTCAGAGCGGCGACTCGGTAAAATAGCTGGATGCAATGTGGATCGAGATGGAGTCCATGTACACCAACAATGTATGGACTTTGGACATTGCTCCAGAAGTGGTAAAACCCATAGGCTGCAAATGGATCTTCAGAAAGAAGATTAGTGTAGATGGACAGGCTGAAACCTATAAGGCTAGACTTGTTGCAAAAGGTTTTTGTCAAAGACATGGTTTGGACTATGAGGAAACCTTTTCTCTAGTGGCTATACTCAAATCCATTCGGATCCTTCTTTCCATTGCTGCCTTCCACGATTATGAGATCTGGCAGATGGACGTAAAAACAGATTTTCTAAATGGAAATTTAGAAGAGTGTGTCTATATGGATCAGCCAGAGGGTTTCATTCAGAGTGGGAGCAGCGGGAAAGTGTGCAAGTTGCTTAAGTCCATTTATGGACTAAAGCAGGCATCACGGAGTTGGAACATCTGTTTTGATGATACAGTAAAAGAATTCGACTTTATCAAAAATCCAGATGAACCATGCATATATAGTAAGATTGTTGGGAGAAATGTGGTATTCCACGTCTTGTACGTGGATGACATTCTCTTGATAGGAAATGACATTCCTATACTACAATCAGTCAAAGGATTCTTGTCACATAGGTTCTCCATGAAAGAACTGGGTGATGCCAACTACATTTTGGGGATCCAGATCTATCGTGATAGATCTAAGAGGATGTTGGGACTTTCGCAGTCAAGGTACATCGACACCATACTGAAAAATTTTAGTATGGAAGATTCAGAGCGCGGTAATCTACCGGCTTGTCACGAAATCACCATCTCCAAAATGATGTCTCCAAAGACTGATTTGGAAAGGCCTCGCATGTCAACTATACCCTAAGCATCTGCGGTAGGCTCTATAATGTATGCGATGTTGTATACCAGACCAGATGTAGCATAAGCATTGAGCATTGTAAGCCGGTATCAGTCAAACCCAGGGGAGAAGCATTGGATAGCAGTAATGAACATTCTCAAGTATCTGAGAAGGACTAATGAGATGTTTTTGGTGTATGGCGGAAAAGACCTCCAGATTGAGGCCTTTGTTGACTCCAGCTTCCGTAGTGATAATGATGACTCCAAGTCCATGTCGAGTTATGTCTTAACCCTCAATGGAAGGGCGGTCTGTTGGAAGAGCTCCAAGCAGGACACCATTGCTGACTCGACGATGGAAGCGGAGTACATAACTGCTTACGATGCCACAAAAGTAGCTGTCTGGATGAAGAAGTTCCTTACGGAACTTCAGGTGGCTCCGACCATTGTTAATCCAATACCTTTGTATTGTGACAACAACGGCGCTGAAGCTTTAGCGAAGGAACCCAGGTCCCATCAGAAGTCCAGACACATTTTAAGGCGGTACCACCTGATCAGGGAGATCGTTGATCGCCGGGTGATCGCAGTGAGGAGAGTAGATATGAAGAATAACACTGCAGATGTTCGTTATATGTATGCTCTAGAGTCCATTACTGTACATGCAATGTATATTGTAGTGGGTGCTTGGATATATATAGGGAGGACTTTCTTGCTCGACACGATAGTATGCTATCTGGTTCCAATTTATCTTAACATGTATACTTATTGTCTCTCTATTACATGTTAATAAAGCCCTTAGGATGAGTACTTGACTACCAGGACTATGATGCAGATCATACTAGTGGGGATAGGGTAGTCGGTAAGTACATCTTTCAAAAGTTCCTAGTCGTGGGCGTATCGAGACAGGGCATCGATACTCAAGAGTAGACTAGCGTATACGCTTCTCGACCCATATGATGGGCGATGGATAATCCTATATCCATTGGTATTTGACATCAGAGAAGGTACACGGGTGCTCAGTGGAGACTGGGTGCACTGAACGAACTCACCGAGAACTCCCAGATGGTATTATAGCTCACGTCAGATGGCAGTTCTCTGGTGATACTGGTACAGGTTAGTCTGTAGACCCAAGATCGCTATAGAGTCTTGTGTGATTCCTACTGTACTTTGATTTCCACCTTACCACGTCCAAGAAGGCATGCAAAACGGTGGCGACGTTATACCAACCCCAGGCCGTAATATGCGACATATCTGATGAAGAGACCGGACTGTACGGTAGTGTTACTGATTGGATTCGCAGGAGTATGAGCAGGCTTGCTTGTTGATCTTCTGACCACTCAATACCCGAGTGGCTGTTACGTTTAGAAGACTGCTTACGGCTTGTGGGTGTTTGATATGATCATCACCTACGGCCAGCGTATTGACGAGTCTTTAGAGTCACAGAGGTTTCCTGGTTCATGCGAAACGGAGTAGGAGCAGATATGTGATATGTGCGGGACCGAGATTAATGCGCGTATGTGATACCGCATTCTATTCTTGCAACTTGTGACATTGGTCGGTTATATGTGATATAGCCGGATTATCGGATCAAGTGTTAATTTGACAAGTTGTTGCATTTGATATTAGTCGGATATACAGGATATAGCCGGATTATTAAATCAAGTGTTGATTTAATAATTTAATGTATAATTATATATTTGATATATTACATTACATTAACTAATATTAGCTCACTTAAGTATTTATTTTTCTCACTTATGATACACTTAACATATATGTGATATATGTTAATTGTATTGTTTTCTTTTTGCACAAAATATATATGTGATATATATTACTGTGACATGCTATGTATTGTTAGTTATATGTATGCCCTAGAGGCCATTACTATATATGAGATGTATATTGTAGTTGAAGCTTGGACATATATAAGGAGGACTTTCTTGCTCGACATGATAGTATGCTATCTGGTTACTCTTTACGTTAACGTGTACACTGATTGTCTCTCTATTACATGTTGGTAAAGCCGTTAGGATGTGTACTTGACTATCAGGACTATGATGCAGATCATAATAGTGGGGCCATGGTAGTCCATAAGTACATCCTTTAAGGTCCCTAGTCGTGGGTGTATCGAGACGGGGCATCAATATACAAGAGTAGACTAGCGTATAGGTTCTCGACCCATTGAGATGGGGGATGGATGATCCCAAATCCATTGGTGTTTGACATCAGAGATGATAGACGGGTGCTCAGTGGAGACTGGGTACACTGGACGGACTTGCCGAGAACTCCCAAATGGTATTATATCTCATGTCAGATGGTAGTTCTCTCGTGACACTGGTACAGGTTAGTCTGTAGACCCGAGATCGTCATAGTGTCTTGTGTGATTCCCACTGTGCTTTGATTTCCACCTTACCACATCCAAGAGGGCATGCAAAACAGTGCTTTTTGGGTACAGTCCCGAGTCACATGGAGGCAATGAGCGAATAGAGGGGTTTCATTTCTCCCGGTATTGGGGGTTGATGTTGTGCTGTGCTCGATTAGCCATAACAGGGAAGTCCCTGGCCAGGGCTGGTTTAGAGATTTACTGGTAAGTGTTACCAGTAGTTTCTCGACCCGTTATGAGCCTCATATCGGCATGACTTATCGGTTATTGGGTCTAACGTTTAGCACCCCTAAACTTGATATGCGATATATCAGACGAGGAGACCGGACTGTACGGGTAGTGTCACTGTTAGGCTTTTGCAGGAGTTAGAGGGAGCTTGCTTGCTGCTCTTCTGATCGCTCAATACCCAGGTAGCCGTTACGTCCAGCTAGTACCGCTGACGACTTGTGGGTGCTTGATATGATCATCACCTACTGCCGGCGTATTGACGAGTCTTTAGAGTCCTACATAGAGGTTTTACTTGCTCAGGCAAAACGAAATAGGAGCGCATATGTGATATGTGCGGGACCGAGAATAATGCGTGTATGTGATACCTTATTCTATTCTCGCGACTTTTGTATCGGTCGGTTATATGTGATATAGCCGTGTTATCGAATGAAGTATTGATTCGATAAGTTGGTATATTTAGTGTTAGTCGGTTATATGTGATATAGCCGGATTATTAAATCAAGTGCTGATTTAATAATTAGTGTATAATTGTATATTTGATATACTAATTTACATTAGATAACATTAGCTCACTTAAGCATTATTTTCTCACTTGTGTGTACATGTAATATTTATGTTATATATATTAATGTGCATTGTTTATTTTTGTGTGTCATGGTTGTTGATACACACTACATGGGTGTATAAGACATACACCATTTTAATTATAATGGTGGGGTTTTAATATTCAAAGTAAATACAAAATTAGTGGATAATTGTTCAAAGCATGAAGCTTGTAGAAGCTTGTGAGTGCTTTGACAAAGTCCATCCATTTTGTTTTACTTAGGATATTTATTAACCTAAGCACTATAATTAGCCATGGTTATGTCTCTACATGAGTTAGTATATGATACTCACTCACCCATAGTTTGTTCACTCACTTGATCATTTCATTTCTCTTCATCTCTTTCTTCATCTTCTTCTTCCAAAAGAAAAGCTTGCTTGGGTTTGATAAAAGTGAGAAAGTAATGTGAGAAAAGAAATTCTAAAGTGAGCTCACTTCTTATTTCACCATCCTCTACTAGATTAGCACTTTAGTATAGGGTGTTTGCTTCACTTTGGTGAAGTGGTAGCTTGAGTTAGTATCCCCTCGACGTAGATCATTTTCGGCCTCGAAGACTTCAAGCAAGACCGTTGCTATCTTCTCATGGAGCCGTCCAAGAGTCCAGGAGTTCGATGATCGCATCGAAGTGACTACTACAAGGAGCTTTTGAAGTGTAGGACCAATCTACAAAGGTTGTATTTCTATTTCACTTTGATGTAAAATGGTTTACATTTGTTTCCATATTATTTTCTAGTTATCGATTCTTATTTAGAGTTCCTTGAAATGGCAATTTTTGAAAATGGCATGGACGATGCCTCCCGAAACCTTGCTGCCGTCGATAGGAACCCTGTAGTAGTATCAGTGCCTAGCTAGAGAATTATACAGATAATGTTAGATTACGAATACGAAACGAACTCCGAAACATGAAACCCTAAAACCATGTTTCTGTCGATTTTAAAACGAGCTCCAAAAATTTTTCAAACAAGTGCAGAATCATCTATGAGCAATTATAAGAACATGGTAAAAATTGGGGACCCCGTGATCAGATTTGGACTGAACACAAAGCCCCAAAATCCTAGGAGGCCGGCCTGGCAAAGAGGAAATGGGTCCAAATTTTTTCTATGCTCTGGGCTCTAGGTTTGGATATTTCAGGTGTTGTTTATTTCTGCTACTTTTTCATGATGATGATTAACTTAATGCAAATGCAAATCGGAGTGTTTCGTATTCGTAGTTTTAATATTGTTTTGGGTAATTCACATATGGTCTAGACGAAGATTAAAAGTCCGATCGAATATCAAAATCCCATTTTTCAAAGTTTAACGTATTCGGAAAAATATGCAAGTGATTCTTTGGACCCTTTAGAAGAACGTAAACCTTAACTCGATTATGTGGCCGTCAAAACCGCCACTTGAACCGTAGGGTTTGTGGTGGTTTAGCATTGTCACATGTGAGGCCTTGGTTTGACCCTTCTACGGCTGGTTCATAGGTACTGTGGCATCTTCAGGATGTTATTAAAACCGTGCTCAAGTGTTGAGCTGTCGGAAAATTGTGGGACTTTGATGAATCGATCGAAAAGTTTAACGTCGTCCGGATATTATGTGATGGGATACAATATTTGGAATCCATAAGTAGTTATGAGATTACTAATTTGAATGTTACAAATCTAGCAGTTTAGTCTCATTTGATCGGTTGCCACGGGATTTTGATGTGATCAAAAGTCCGTCGCAATCACATAGGGTACGCGGATACTCGCCGGGTAAACTTAATAGATAGCCACGCCCCATAGCCCTGACCAAGTGACTGTAGGAGAACCCCATCGCCAAAAGCATCCATTCGGTTGCTCGCAGCAGCGGTGTTTCGCCTTAGTGCACGTCGTCGACGGCATCGGGGGTGCGGCCGTCTACTAAAGTTTCCGACGAGCATTCGATCAGGATGTCGGGAATCTTGTTGAATTGCCCGACTTGATATTGAAAAGTGTTTTCTAGATCGAGAGGCATGTGATGTCTAAGGAATTCATTTTGTTAGGCATGTGATGTCTAAGGTGGTTGCGGATTCAAACTGTTGTAGTTTTTCACTTTTTTTTCTGCGACCCTAAGTGTAATATGTAGAGTTTCGCGGTTTCATTGCTATATGTCAACGACAATTGGGATACGTACATTTACTTACGTTGATGACATATGATGTTATGTGTTGTTGTATATACTATATTGGATCGTCGTGTTTTTGAATAGCCGGGGGTTTATGTGAAATGAGAGTTTTTATTTTCATTCATGTAAAATTCAATGTATATAATATTCTTTTATTGGGGCACTTCCGGGTTGAGGTTGATGTCACCATTGTTGTATATTATTGACTTTTCCGTATTAGGATAGACCCAAGGAGGGGAGCACAAGTAACCGGGTTCTAGAGTCCAATAGGAGACCAACTCGAGGAGTCGAGTCTGGGTCTCCTAACTCAATAATTGGTAGGGTTGCTTGCAGCTCTCATAGGGGTCTAGGGATATGGGTTTTGCCATTCATCACGACCGCGGAATCCATGTTTAATAGGGTCTCAAAATAAAACATGGACCTCCTAGTATATCTAATATTTCATATATTTCTTCTGCTGCGATATCTGTGATGTGATCATTTGATATGTTGAGATGGATATTGTATATAGTATATATGATATATTATATAGAAGTTGCTTGTGTTTTACACCCATGCTAGCACTACCCCACTCTGCCATTAGTTACCTAACCTAACGGTGCACGAGGGGACATCGAGGCAAATGTGGATGGCATAAGCGTACATTGTATTTATCTGTGATGTTTAGGTAACTTAAAGTGATAGGACTTCATTAATTAGATTAATGAAAAGAAAAGAAACCTAAAGATATTATGGAATCGAATTTTCAAAAACAGGTAGCTGCAGTTCTTGCTTTGCATAGCGGTGTTCCTTATAGAATATCCTGCACCTTATTCGATAAGGAAAGAACCGAGATCCCTTCACCGGGTGTGACCTCTTCAGCAATAACTGGCAGATGCTACAAACTCGGTTTGTCTTTTGATTACTTTTAAAGTTTTTGCTTTGCATAGGGATATATGTGATATATCCGCACCTTATTCGATGAGGAAAGAGCCGAGATCCCTTCACCGGGAGTGACCTCTTTAGCAAAACTAGGAAAGCCTAAAAAACACTCATTTTCTAAATTCACTCGATTCTACAACGAAATCAAGTTCATTATGAAATAGGTTTTCAGAAAAACCTGTCGTTGCCCTCCATCATTTCAGATAAGTAGTAGTTAGTATTCGTGCTGCGTTTGTTGGCCTTTGTCAAGGCGTAGTGTGCGATAGCTAATTAGTACTTATCTGCTTATGCATATGATGCAGATTGGATTAGGGTAGTTGTACGGCCTTGTTGACCTTGTCAAGGGTCGTACGGGAGGGTTTATTTCAATCAAGAAATGACGGGTTGAACTTGACTTGTGGTCTATGGTTTATTATCCTTGTCAAGGTCATAGATCGTTAGGGGAAAAATATTATCGGGAATTTCAAGTGTTGAAATTTGCAATGAGATTGCATACCTTCTATGAGATAGTTGGATCCTGATACCCACTGCGAGTAATTGTTATTCCTGGAAGAGTTTTACACATTACAACTAGCTGATCAGGTAGGTGTCTAGAAAGGTGTCAATGGGGTTACGCCCCTGGGAAAACGAGGTTTATTTTAATTCTGTCTGTGCAAAAGCACGGAGAACCTCCCTCAAAATACCGGCACTGGCCTGGCTGAAAGATTGGCGAAATTGTAGGGTGTAATTAATCCCGGCCAGTCTTTCCTTTTAGGGTTTGAAGGAAGATTTGATAAAATTAGCGGGAGCTATACTGATTAGATAAAATAATAACAAATCTAATCTTGCAAGAGCGCACGCAGAGTGTTTTCTTCTCTCTCTCTCTAGGTAGAGACCATGTCACGCCTTAATCAAGATAATAACATGGATGTTTTGACTAAACCCACTTGTTATACTGTGCTGTGGAACATTGGTCCCAATCCAACTTATAATTGTCATAAGACCGAGCAGGAAATAGCGGATTACCAGGATTCCCGTGCCGTCCAAATGAAGACAGTGCATGATGATGGATCTTCTTCGGGCGTGTTCATTACCAAGAACTGTTTTCAGTATCCTTTACGTCCTTGGTATGAGATACCGGATCAGGATTCCACATATGTAATCTGTTACATAGGCTACAGACAGGTAGAGAACTTAGAATGGGAGATATGTTTCCAAGAGTTGGAAACGATGCAGTTGTTGCAGCTAAGGTATTACCAGTTATCACCCTGTATTACCAAATACATTGATTCTGAACGAATGTTATTAGATACCGAACCTGATATACAACATCATATCAGTCTCTTTATTTAGTAAAGAAGGAGATAATTTTTTATTGTTGGATAATGTTTTGAACATTTCCTATATCAAGAGTTGATCGAATCAGGCACGTTATCTAAAAGCATATACATTCTAAATCAAAGCACAGTTCTTAACGTACAAAACATACACAAGAGGAAGAGTTCAGAAATAAACGAATCCTTCTTAAGGAATTGTAGACTAGGTCAAGTCTATGCGACCCGACTAGCTAAGTTATATTAAGATGCATATTTAAATCAGTTTGAATTTACATCTTGTGAAACATGTCAGTCATGTTATAAAGATAAAAAATGACCATAGCTCCGTTTACTGGAAACAGAGAAAGAGTTAGTGATCTCTTAGGATTGATACATAATGATGTATATAGGTCCCCTGTCTACACATGTCAGGACTGGTTCTTTGTACTTCATTACATTCACTGATGATCTCTCAAGATTCGGACATATGTTCCTGTTGAAACACAAGTCTAAACCTTTTGAGAAATTCAATGAATATAAGTCAGAAGTAGAGAGCCAAAATGGGTATAAGTATTATATCCTTTGATGTGATCGGGGAAGAGAATACTTGTGCACGGAATTCCTGGACTATTCTAAAGGAGAATGTGATTCTCTCCCAGCATTACTCCTCCGTATACACCATAGCACAATGGTGTATCGGGGCGGAGCAATAGCACCATATTAGGGTGCGCTCTATGATGAGTATTATTGAGTTGCCTATTTTCTTTTGGGGGTTATGCACTTGTGAAGCTGCATACCTATTGAGTTGGGTTCCAATCAAATCAGTGCTACCACTCCATATAAGATATGGTATGGGAAGAGCCCATGTCTTAAGTAAGTTGAGATTTGGGGTTGTCCGGCCTATTTCTAAAACAAAAATCCGGAGAAGCTCGAGGCGAGGTCAGTTCTGTGGAAGTATGTTGGATATCCCAAGCATTCGCAAGGAAATATCATCTACCGCACCGAGGGTCAAAAGGTGTTTTATTTCTTGGCTTGCCACCCTTTTAGAAAAGGAAATTATTTTGGAAAGAAATTAGTGGTCATGAGGTAGAACTGGAAGAAGTTCCAGCTATACAAACTACAGCTGATGATTTGGTAGAACCGGAGGATTCAATAGCTCCCAACGAACCTCAGCCTCTCCGCCGATCTGGTAGGGTTCCTCACCCACCTATGAGATAGTTTGGTTTCTCTATGACAGTGGGAGCGAGGATTACATCATGAGATGATGACCCAACTAGTTTCGAGCAGGCCATCAAGTGTGGGGACTCTGTAAGAATGGCTGGATGCTAAGCGGTCTGAGATGGAATCCATATACACCAACAAAGTATGGACTTTGGTTGCTATATCTAAAGGGTTAAATCCCCATTAGGAGCAAGTATATCTTAAGAAGATTACTTGGAGTACATGGAAAAGTTGAGACTTACAAAGCTAAGACTCGTTGTAAAAGGTTCTCGTCATCGACCAGGTGTGGTTTAATAATGTAACCTTTTCTCCAATGGCTATGCTTAAGTCCATCAGGATCCTACTTGCCACTGCTGCATACCATGACTGCGATATCTGGCAGTTGGGTGTCATGACTGCTTTTCTAAATACTGATTTAGAAGAGAGCGTGTATAAGTACACAGCAAGAGGACATCGTAGACAGTGGGAGCAGCGGAAACGAGTACAAGTTGCTTTACGGGTTAAAGCAGGTATCGCAGAGTTGGAACATCTGTTTTGATATGGTAGTCAAAGCGTTTGACTTCATCAAAATGGTAGATGAACCTCGTATATACAAAAAGGTAGTAGAGAGTAAGGTGGTCTTCCTCGTATATTACATGGATGACATACTCTTAATAGGAAAGGAGTTTCCTATGCTACGCTCTGTCAATCTCCTCTTATCACAAGGATTCTCCATATAGGATCAAGGTGATACCACCTAAATCCTGTGTTTTGGATTTATGAGATAGATCTAAATGGAAGTTAGGATTCTCACTAGGTGTAGTGAGATGGTATCAATCGATCCTGGGGAGAATCACTGGAAAGCTTCCAGATTGATAAGGTCGACTGAATGTCAGTCACAGGCATTGTCTTTACCCTCAGTAGAGGGACAATATGTTGGAAGAGTTCCAAGCTGGATACCGTGGCATAATAGACGATAAAGGCTGGATACATCGCTACCAAAGATGCTACCTAAGAGGCGGTCTGGGTGTATATTAGTTCAGGAGATGAACTTCGTTCCTACCATTGTATGACAATGGAGTTGTGGCTTATACCTAGGAACGCCCGTCCCATCAGTGATCCAGACATTTTCTAAGGCAGTATCACCTGATCATGGAGATGGTTGATCTTCAGGGGATCGAGGTTAAGAGAGTAGACTCAGAGGACAACACGGCAGATCCACTCACGAAGGCTTTTCCCAGAGAGACTTTTATGGGATGGTTGAGTATGTGACACTACAACCACTGCTATCAGATGGACCTGGTGCAAGTGGGAGATTGTTAGTTATATGTATGCTCTAGAGGCCATTACTATACATGAGATGTATATTGTAGTGGATGCTTGAATATATATAGGGAGGACTTTCTTGCTCGATATGATAGTATGCTATCTGGTTACTCTTTACCTTTACGTGTACACTGATTGTCTTTCTGTTACATGTTGGTAAAGCCCTCAGGATGTGTACTTGTGTAGGGTTCCTAGGCACTCTAGTGAGGTCTCCCAAGCCATCAACCATGGCAATTTCAAAAATTATGGTGCCTACAAATCCTAAACTACGGATCGATAACTAGATGTCTAGGCGAACATTGAACTAATTAACACTTAACTAATGAGAAAACGGAAATACAACCTTTGTAGATCCGGTGCTCCACTTCCATAGCTCCGCAACGAAGTCCTCTCCGCTGTCCAAGTCAAATCCGGGCTCTAGGATCGGCTTCGTCGGAGAATGGGCAAGCTAGGTCGTCGATGTCCATGCCGAAGATGATCTACGTCGAGGCATCGCTAAATCAAGCTCCGACTTCACCAAGTCAAGAAACTTGTGAAGTTAACACACTCTACTACTTGGCAAGAGGTAGAGGATGAAGAAATAGGAAGTGGGTTAACTTTAGAATTGGATTTCTCACTTGTTTTCATCAATCACCATTGATGAAGAATGGTTTTCTTCAATGAAGAAGATGAAGAAGAAGAAGCTAGTATTATGATAAGTTATTAGAAAATAGAAAATAATAGAATACTTATCATAATTCTAACTATGGTAATGTGTAGAGAGTTAACCAAGGTTAGTTGAATGGTTAGGGTTAAGAATGAGATAAGAATGGTGGACTTAGGTCAAAGCTTCATGAAGTTTCAACTAAACAACAAAAGAAGCCACCATTCTTTTCTCATTTTCTTTTCTCACTTTCTTTTATTCATTTATCAAAAAGAATAAATGAATAATTAAGAAAATAAAACCCTAAACATAAACACAACCATGGTTCAAACTTTACACTTAACCAAAGTGGTATGCATCATCAAACATGATACAATCATGTGCACATAAACATATCGCATATACAATGCGCACACCCGAGCGAGAAAATCCATCTTAAGTAAACCGATACTAGTTGATGCAAAGCAATATATCAAATATATAAATATGCATTAAATCATTAAATCAACACTTGATTCAATGATCCGGTCATGTCGCACACAACCGACTAGTATACAATGTATCGGCTTATCGAATCAACGCTTGAATCGATAACTAGGTTATATCGCATACAACCATTCGATACATTCATCGCGAGAATGAAATACGGTATCACATACACGCATTATTCTCGGTCCCGCACATATCTCATATGCGCTCCTATTTCGTTTCGCTTGAGCCAGGAAACCTCTGTGTAGGACTCTAAAGACTCGTCAATACGCCGGCAGCGGATGATGATCATATCAAACATCCACAAGCCGCAAGCGGTCTGCTAAACGTAACGGCCACCCGGGTATTGAGCGATCTGTAGATCCACGAGCAAGCCCGCTCACACTCCAGTGAATCCAACCAGTAACACTACTGTACAGTCCGGTCTGATCGTCTGATATGTCGCATATCTCGCCTAGGGGTGGTAAACGTCAGACCCTAATAGCTCAATAAGTCGTGTCGATATGAGGTCTATAACAATTCGAGAAACTACTGGTAACACTTACCAGTAAATCTCAGCAACCCTGGCCAGGGATTTCCTGTTATAGCCAATCGAACACAGCGCAACATCAACTCCCTATACCGGGAGAGACGAATCCCCTCCTATCGCTCATTGCCTCCATGTGACTCGGGACTGTAACCAAAAACCACCGTTTTGCACGCCCTCTTGGACGTGGTAAGATGGAAATCAAAGCACAGTGGGAACCACACAAGACTCTATGACAATCTCGGGTCAACAGACTACTCTGTACCAGTGTCACCAGAGAACTGCCATCTGACGTGAGGTATAATACCATCTGGGAGTTCTCGGCGAGTCCGTCCAGTGTACCCAGTCTCTACTGAGCACCCGTATATCATCTCTGATGTCAAACACCGATGGATATAGGATCATCCATCGCCCATCTATATGGGTCGAGAAGGTATACGCTAGTCTACTCTGGTATATCGATGCCCCGTCTCGATACACCCTCGACTAGGGACTTTGAAGGATGTACTTATAGACTACCATGTCCCCACTAGTATGATCCGCATCACAGTCCAGGAAGTCAAGTACAGATCCTAAGGGCTTTACCAACATGTAACAGAGAGACAATCAGTATACACGTTAAGGTAAAGTTCAACCAGATAGCATACTATCATGTCGAGCAAGAAAGTCCTCCCTATATATGTCCCAGCATCCACTACAATATACATCCTATGTACAGTAATGGCCTCTAGGGCATACATATAACTAACAATCTCCCACTTGCACTAGGGCCATCTGTAGCAGTGGTTTGAAGTATCTCATACTCAACCATGCCATAAAAGTCTCTCTCTGGGAACAGGCCTTTGTGAGTGGATCCGCTGTGTTGTCCTCTGAGTCTACTCTCCTAACCTCGATCCCTTAGAGATCAACCATCTCCATGATCAGGTGATACTGCCTTAGAATATGTCTGGATCACTGATGGGACCGGCGTTCCTTGGCATAAGCCACAACTCCATTGTCACACAATGGGAGGAACTAAGTTCATCTCATGAACCATTATACACCCAAACAGCCTCTTTGGTAGCATCTTAAGTAGCGATGTATCCTGCCTTTATCGTCTAGTGTGTCACGGTATCTAGCTTGGAACTCTTCCAACATACCGTCCCTTTACTGAGGGTAAAGACAATGCCTGTGACTGACATTCAGTCGTCTTTATCACCCTGGAACACTTCCAGTGATTCTCCAGGATCGGTTGATACCATCTCACTACAACTAGTGAGAATCCTAACATCCAATTAAATCTATCTCATAGATCCAAAACCCAGAATTTAGGAGGTATCACTTTGATCCTATATGGAGAATCATTGTGATAAACGGAGATTGACCGAGCGTAGCATAGGAAACTACTTCCCTATCAAGAGTATGTCATCCACGTACTCTACGAGGATCTTCAACATACTCCCTACTACCTTTTTGTTTATACAAGGTTCATCTACCATTTTGATGATGTCAACTTCTTTGACTAATCCATCAAAACAGACGTTCCAACTCCGCGATGCCTGCTTTATCCTATAAAGCATCTTGCACACGTTTCCGCTGCTCCCACTGTCTACGAAGCCCTCTGGCTGTGTACTTATAGATATTCTCTTCTAAAACATCATTTAGAAAAGCAGTCATGACACCCAACCACCAGATATCGTAGTCATGGTATGTAGCCGTGGCAAGTAGGATCTGGATGGACTTAAGCATAGTCACTTGAAAAGGTTTCATCATTATCCATGCCTGGTCGATGACGAAAAGCTTTAACAAGTCTAGCTTTGAAAGTCTCAACTTTTCCATCTACACCAAGTAATCTTCTCAAGATATACTTGCTCCTGATGGGGATTTAACCCTTCAGATATTGCAACCAAAGTCCATACTTTGTTGGTGTATAAGGATTCCATCTCAGATCACTAAGCATCCAGCCATTCTTACAGAGTCTTACTCCTGATGGCCAGCTCGAAGCTAGTTGGGTCATCATCTCATGATGCAATCCTCGCTCCCACTGTCATAGAGAAACCGAAGTATCTCTCAGGTGGGTGAGGAACCCTACTAGATCGGCGGAGAGGCTGAGGTTCGTTGGTATCTACTGAATCCTTTGGTTGTACCAAATCATCAGCTGTAGTTTGTATAGCTGGAACATTTCCAGTTCTACATAACAGACTTTGCCTCGAGCTTGTCCGGATTTTGCTTTTCAGACATAGGCCGGACAACCCCAAATCTTAACTAACTTAAGAAATGAGCTCATTCTTTTCCATATCACATATGAAGTGGTAGGCAACTGATTTGATTCGAACCTATTCAACAGGTATGCAACTTCTCAAGTGCATAACTCCCAAAAGGAAAAAGGTAACTCAGTAGTACTCATCATAGAGCACACCATATCAAATAGGGTGTATCTGCTCCTCCCCGATATACCATCGTGCTATGGTGTATACGGAGGAGTAATGCTGAGAGAGAATCTCATTCTCCTTTAGAATAGTCCTGGAATTCCGTGCTCAAGTATTCTCCTCCTTGATCTCATCAAAGGACATAATACTTATACCCTTATTTCGGTTCTCTACTTCTAACTTATATTCTGTGAATACCTCAAAAGGTTCGGACTTATATTTCAACAGGAATATATGACTGAATCTTGAGAGATCATCAGAGAATATAATGAAGTATAAAGAACCAGTCTTGGCATGTGTAGACAGGGGACCTACATACATCAACATGTATCATCCCAAGAGTTTACTAACTCTTTCTCTGTTTCCAATAAACAGGGCTATGGTCATCTTATCTTTGTGACATGACTGGCGAGTTTCACAAGATATAAATTCAAACTGATTTAAATATACATCTAAATATAACTTCAGCTAGTCGGGTCACATTGATCTGACCTAGTCTACAATACCTCAAGAAGGATTCGTTCATTTCTGAACTCTTCCTCTTGTGTGTGTTCCGTATACTAAGAACTGTAGTTTGATTTAGAATATTAATGCTTTTAGATAACGTGCCTGAACCGATCAACTTTTGATATAGGAAATGTTCAAAACATTATCCAACAATACAAAATTTTATCATTTCTTTACTGATAAAGAGACTGATATGATTCTGTATATCAGGTTCGGTATCTAATAACATTCGTTCAGAATCAATGTATTGTAATACTGGGTGACAGTGACCAACAGACTTGGCTGCAACACTTGCCCCGTTTTCTGCCTCATGAAACTTATCACCCGTTCTCAGTTCTCTACCTTTCTGTAGCCCTATGTAACAGATTACATATCTGGGATCCTGATCTGGTATCACATACCCAGGACGTAGAGGATACAGAGAAACAGTTCTTTGTAACGAACACACCCGAAGATGATGCATCAGCATGCACTCTCTTCGTTTGGGCGGCACGGGAATTCTGGTAATCCCCAATTTCCTGCTCTGTCTTATAACAATTATAAGTTGGAGCGGGACCAACGTTCCCCAGCTCAGTATAACAAGCGGGTTCGGTCAAATATCCGTTTTATTATCTTGATTAAGGCGTGATATGGTCGCTACCTGGAGAGAGAGAGAAGAAAACACTCAGCGTGCGCTCTGTCAAGAATAGATTGGTTATTATTTTATCTAATCAGGATGGCTCCCACTGCTTTTTATCAAATCTTCCTTCAAACCCTAAAAGGAAAGACTAGCCGGGATTAATTACACACTACAAGTTCGCCAATCTTTCAGCCAGGCCAGTGTCGGTACTTTGAGGGAGGTCCCCCGTGCTTTCGCACGAACCTAATTAATATAAACCTCGTTTTCCCAGAGGCGTAACCTCGTTAACACTTTTCTAGACACCTACTTGATCGGCTAATTGTAATATGTAAAACTCTCCCAGGAGTAACTCTTACTCGCAGCGGGTATCGGGATCCAACTATCTCATAGAAGGTATGCAATCTCATTGCAAATTTCAACACTTGAAATTCCCGATAATATTTTGCCCCTAACCTCCTATGACCTTGACAAAGGCCAACAAACCATAGGATGCTAGTCAAGTTCAACCCGTCATTTCCTGATTGAATTAAACCCACCCGCACGGCCCTTGACAAAGGCCAACAAGGTCGCACGACTACCCTAACTCAATCTGCATCATATGCATAAGCAGATAAGCACCAGTTAGCTACCGCACACTGCGCCTTGACAAAGGCCAACAAACGCAGCACGAATACTAACTACTACTTATCTGAAATGACGGAGGGCTACGACAGGTTTTTCTGAAAACCTATTGCGTAATGAACTTGATATCGTTGTAGGATCGAATGAATTTTGAAATGGAGTGTTTTTGAGGCTTTTCTAGTTTTGCTAAAGGAGTCACTCCCGGTGAAGGGATCGTCGGTCCTTTCCTCGTCGAATGAGGTGCGGGATATATCGTATATATCACTATGCAAAACAAAAACACTTAAAAGCAATCAAAAGACAAACCGAGTGTGTAGCATTTGCCAGTTATTGCTAAAGGAGTCACTCCCGGTGAAGGGATCTCGGTCCTTTCCTCATCGAATAAGGTGCAGGATATATCACATATACCGCTGTGCAAAGCAAGAACTGTAGCTACCTGTTTTATTTTGAAATTCGATTCTACAACATCTTAGGTTTCTTTCATTTCATTAATCACATTAATGAAGTCCCATCAATTATGTACCTAAACATCACAGATAAATACGACGTACACTTATGCCATCCGCATTCGCCTCGATGTCCCCTCGTGCACCGTTAGGTTAGGTAACTAACGGCAGAGCGGGGCAGGGCTAGCGCGAGTGCAAAACATAAGTAACGTCTATATAATATATCATATATACTATATACTATATCTATCACAGAACATCACATGATCACATCACAGATATCGCAGCAGAAGAATCATATGAAATATTGGATATACTAGGATGTCCGTGTTTTCAATACGAGCCAGTATAAAACACGGATTCCACGGTCGTGATGAATAGCCAAACCCACACCCCAAGACCCCTACGAGAGCGGCAAGCAACCCTACCAATTCTAGAGTTAGGATACCCGGACCCGACTCCTCGAGTTGGTCTCCCACTGGACTCCAGAACCCGGTTACTTGTGCTCCCCTCCTTGGGTCTATCCTAGTGCGGAAAAGTAAATAATATACAAACGGTGACAACTTCCGCAACCTGGAAGCGCCCCAATAAAAGAATATTACATACAAGTTTTTACATGAATGAAAATGAAAAACACTCATCTCACATAAAAACCCCCGGCTATTCAAACACGACGATCCAATATAACATATCCAGCAACACATAACATCACATGTCATCAACGTAAGTAAATATGCGCATCCCAATTGTCGTTGACATATAGCAACGAAACCGGCGATATCACATATTATACTTACGGTCACAGAAAAGAAAGTGTAAAACTACAACAGTTGGAATCCGCAACCACCTCAGACATCTCATGCCTGACCAAATGAATTACTTAGACATCACATGCCTAACAATTATAAACACCGCATTTTAGTCTCAAAATCGAAAACTCTTTTCAATACCAAGTCGGGCAATTCAACAAGACTCCCGACATCCTGATCGAATGCTCGTCGCAAACTTCAGTAGACGGCCGCACCCCTGATACCGTCGACGAAGTGCACCAAGGCGGAACACCGCTGCCGCGAGCACCCGGACGGATGCTTTCGGCGATGGGGTTCTCCTACAGTCACTTGGTCGGGGCTATGGAGCGAGGCTGTCTATTAAGTTTACCCGGCGAGTATCCGCGTACGCTACGTGATTGCGACGGACTTTTGATCACATCAAAATTCCGTGGCAACCGATCAAGTGAGACTAAACTGCTATGTTTATAATATTCATTCCGTTATCTCATAACTATTTGTGAATTCCAATTATTGTATCACATTCCAGATAAACAGAAAATGTTAAACTTTTCGATCGAACAATCGAACACCCAAGTTTTCCCGATACAGATCAACACATGAAACAAGTCTAACAACATTCCGTTCGTGCCTCAGTACCAACGATCCAGCCGTAGAAGGGTCAAGCCAACGCCTCACATGTGGCACGCCGTACTGCCCCAAACCCGAAGGTTCAAAGGGCAGTTCAAGACGGTCACATAATGGAGTTAAGGTTTGTGTCTTCTAGAGGGACCATCGCGTTACTTGCATTACTTAGAACGTCGTTAAACTACGGAAAAATCCAACTGTTGGAAATTTCCCGACAGGGGAAAAATTGGGTATTTATATCCGGTTTGAACTTTTTAACATATTCTAAAATTTATCCGGAAAGCCACACAGACGAAATTTGATACTCCGATCGAAACACCGAATCCCCAAAACAACAGCAGAAAATTCAACTCTTGAAAAAATATCAAAAATACCCAGGAAAACCAGCACAGCACAATATGAATTACTGTTGAAAGTTGGATGCCACAAACGACAAAATGGTCGCGCTTCCGCCGCACGAGCTATGCTCGTGCCGCGGAAACGCGGCGCACTGTTGGAATTAGGTAACCGAATTTTACAGTATATCTTAGAATTGCCTGCTGATTTTTCTGAATATTTTTAATGTTGAAAAATCCCAGATTTTAAAAATTGGACAGAGAGCATGTTTGTTTTGGACTTTCGGGTTCGATCGGACTTCAAATGTCGTCTAGACATCGCCTAAGGCTCTAGCTAGGCTCTGATACCACTGTAGGGTTCCTAGGCACTCTAGTGAGGTCTCCCAAGACATCAACCATGGCAATTTAAAAAATTATGGTGCCTACAAACCCTAAACTACGGATCGATAACTAGATGTCTAGGCGAACATTGAACTAGTTAACACTTAACTAATGAGAAAACGGAAATACAACCTTTGTAGATCCGGTGCTCCACCTCCATAGCTCCGCAACGAAGTCCTCTCCGCTGTCCAAGTCAAATCCGGGCTCTAGGATCGGCTTCGTCGGAGAATGGGCAAGCTAGGTCGTCGATGTCCATGCCGAAGATGATCTACGTCGAGGCATCGCTAAATCAAGCTCCGACTTCACCAAGTCAAGAAACTTGTGAAGTTAACACACTCTACTACTTGGCAAGAGGTAGAGGATGAAGAAATAGGAAGTGGGTTAACTTTATAATTGGATTTCTCACTTGTTTTCATCAATCACCATTGATGAAGAATGGTTTTCTTCAATGAAGAAGATGAAGAAGAAGAAGCTAGTATTATGATAAGTTATTAGAAAATAGAAAATAATAGAATACTTATCATAATTCTAACTATGGTAATGTGTAGAGAGTTAACCAAGGTTAGTTGAATGGTTAGGGTTAAGAATGAGATAAGAATGGTGGACTTAGGTCAAAGCTTCATGAAGTTTCAACTAAACAACAAAAGAAGCCACCATTCTTTTCTCATTTTCTTTTCTCACTTTCTTTTATTCATTTATCAAAAAGAATAAATGAATAATTAAGAAAATAAAACCCTAAACATAAACACAACCAAGGTTCAAACTTTACACTTAACCAAAGTGGTATGCATCATCAAACATGATACAATCATGTGCACATAAACATATCGCATATACAATGTGCACACCCGAGCGAGAAAATCCATCTTAAGTAAACCGATACTAGTTGATGCAAAGCAATATATCAAATATATAAATATGTATTAAATCATTAAATCAACACTAGATTCAATGATCCGGTCATGTCGCACACAACCGACTAGTATACAATGTATCGGCTTATCGAATCAACGCTTGAATCGATAACTAGGTTATATCGCATACAACCATTCGATACATTCATCGCGAGAATGAAATACGGTATCACATACACGCATTATTCTCGGTCCCGCACATATCTCATATGCGCTCCTATTTCGTTTCGCTTGAGCCAGGAAACCTCTGTGTAGGACTCTAAAGACTCGTCAATACGCCGGCAGCGGATGATGATCATATCAAACATCCACAAGCCGCAAGCGGTCTGCTAAACGTAACGGCCACCCGGGTATTGATCGATCTGAAGATCGACGAGCAAGCCCGCTCACACTCCAGTGAATCCAACCAGTAACACTACCGTACAGTCCGGTCTGATCGTCTGATATGTCGCATATCTCGCCTAGGGGTGGTAAACGTCAGACCCCAATAGCTCAATAAGTCGTGTCGATATGAGGTCTATAACAATTCGAGAAACTACTGGTAACACTTACCAGTAAATCTCAGCAACCCTGGCCAGGGATTTCCTGTTATAGCCAATCGAACACAGCGCAACATCAACTCCCTATACCGGGAGAGACGAATCCCCTCCTATCGCTCATTGCCTCCATGTGACTCGGGACTGTACCCAAAAATCACCGTTTTGCACGCCCTCTTGGACGTGGTAAGATGGAAATCAAAGCACAGTGGGAACCACACAAGACTCTATGACGATCTCGGGTCAACAGACTACTCTGTACCAGTGTCACCAGAGAACTGCCATCTGACGTGAGGTATAATACCATCTGGGAGTTCTCGACGAGTCCATCCAGTGTACCCAGTCTCTACTGAGCACCCGTATATCATCTCTGATGTCAAATACCGATGGATATGGGATCATCCATCGCCCATCTATATGGGTCGAGAAGGTATACGCTAGTCTACTCTTGTATATCGATGCCCCGTCTCGATACACCCTCGACTAGGGACTTTGAAGGATGTACTTATAGACTACCATGTCCCCACTAGTATGATCCGCATCACAGTCCAGGTAGTCAAGTACAGATCCTAAGGGCTTTACCAACATGTAACAGAGAGACAATCAGTATACACGTTAAGGTAAAGTTCAACCAGATAGCATACTATCATGTCGAGCAAGAAAGTCCTCCCTATATATGTCCCAGCATCCACTACAATATACATCCTATGTACAGTAATGGCCTCTAGGGCAAACATATAACTAACAACTTGACTACCAGGACTATGATGCAGATGAAACTAGTGGGGCCATGGTAGTCTATAAGTACATCCTTTAAGGTCCCTAGTCGTGGGTGTATCGAGACTGGGCATCGATATACCAGAATAGACTAGCGTATAGCTTCTCTACCCATATAGATGGGCGATGGATGATCCCATATCCATAGGTGTTTGACATCAGAGATGATATACGGGTGCTCAGTGGAGACTGGGTACACTGGACGGACACGCCGAGAACTCCCAGATGGTATTATACCTCACGTCAGACGGCAGTTCTCTGGTGACACTGGTACAGGTTAGTCTGTAGACCCGAGATCGTCATAGAGTTTTGTGTGATTCCCACTGTGCTTTGATTTCCACCTTACCACGTCCAAGAGGGCATGCAAAACAGTGGTTTTTGGGTACAGTCCCAAGTCACATGGATGCAATGAGCGATAGGAGGGGTTTCGTCTCTCCCGGTATTAGGGGTTGATGTTGCGCTGTGCTCAATTGGCCATAACAGGGAAGTCCTTAGCCAGGGCTGGTTTAGAGATTTACTGGTAAGTGTTACTGGTAAGTGTTACCGGTAGTTTCTCGACCTGTTATGAGCCTCATATCGGCATGACTTATCGATTATTGGGGTCTGACGTTTACCACCCCTAGACTTGATATGCGATATATCAGACGAGGAGACCGGACTGTACGGGTAGTGTAACTGTCCGGCTTTTGCAAGAGTTAGAGCGGGCTTACTTGCTGATCTTCTGATCTCTCAATACCCGATTAGACATTACATCCAGGTAGTACCGCTGACGGCTTGTGGGTGCTTGATATGATCATCACCTACTGCCAGCGTATTGACGAGTCTTTAGAGTCCTACATAGAGGTTTTACTGGCTCGGGCAAAACGAAATAGGAGCGCATATGTGATATTTGCGGGACCGAGAATAATGCGTGTATGTGATACCGTATTCTATTCTCGCGACTTTTGTATCGGTCGGTTATATGTGATATAGCCGTGTTATCGAATCAAGTATTGATTCGATAAGTTGGTACATTTAGTGTTAGTCGGTTATATATGATATAGCCAGATTATTAAATCAAGTGTTGATTTAATAATTTAGTGTATAATTGTATATTTGATATACTAATTTACATTAGGTTACATTAGCTCACTTAAGCATTATTTTCTCACTTGTGTGTACATGTAATATATATTAATGTGCATTGTTTATTTTTGTGTGTCATGGTCCTTGATACACACTACATGGGTGTATAAGACATACACCATTTTAATTATAACGGTGGGGTTTTAATATTCAAAGTAAATACAAAATTAGTGGATAATTGTCCAAAGCATGAAGCTTGTAGAAGCTTGTGAGTGCTTTGACAAAGTCCACCCATTTTGTTTTACTTAGGATATTTATTAACCTAACAACTATAATTAGCCATGGTTATGTCTCTACATGAGTTAGTATATTATACTCACTCACCCATAGTTTGTTCACTCACTTGATCATTTCATTTCTCTTCAACTCTTTCTTCATCTTCTTCTTTCAAAAGAAAAGCTTGCTAGGGTTTGATAAAAGTGAGAAAGTAATGTGAGAAAAGAAATTCTAAAGTGAGCCCACTTCCTATTTCACCATCCTCTACTAGATTAGAACTTTAGTATAGGGTGTTTGCTTAACTTTGGTGAAGTTGTAGCTTGAGATAGTATCCCCTCGACGTAGATCATCTTTGGCCTTGAAGACTTCAAGCAAGACCGTTGCTATCTTCTCACGGGGCCGTCCAAGAGTCCAGGAGTTCGATGATCGCATCGAAGGGACTACTGCTACAAGGAGCTTTTGAAGTGAAGGACCGATCTACAAAGGTTGTATTTCTATTTCACTTTGATGTAAAATGGTTTACATTTGTTTCTATATTATTTTCTAGTTATCCATTCTTATTTAGAGTTCCTTGAAACGGCAATTTTTGAAAATGGCATGGACGATGCCTCCCGAAACCTTGCTGTCGTCGATAGGAACCCTGCAGGTTACACATGCAACATGGATGTATGATACTTAGACCATGCTAGGGTTAATGTTAGGGTTTATATTTATTATTAAGTTATTCATATAAAGTGGAATTTGTCATGGTTGATTTTTGGGGGAAACTAATAGAACATTGACTTAGTCCACTTATTTTGTCATGCTTAAGATATTTATTAACCTAACCATTGCCCTACACTATGGTTTAGTCTTTACAAGGGTTAAGGTATGACATAAACTCACTACGGTTGTATTTCTAACCATGCATGAGTTCATTCTCTCTTCTTCATTCTTCATCTTCTTCATGAGCTCAAAAAGCTTTCTACGATTTCGAGATGTGAAGAAATATTGTGAGAAAAATAAATCTAAAGTGACCCCACTTCATACTTCATCATACTCTACTATTAGCCATTTAGTTTAGGGTGTTTGCTTCACTAATTTCACCTTTAGTGAAGAGGTAGCATGAGATCGAGTCTCCTCGACGTCGATCATCTTCGGCCTCGAAGATATTGAGAAAGCTCGTTCATTTCTTCATGTGAACCCTCTCTAGAGTCCGGGAGTTCACTAATTACAGCGAAGGGACTACTACACGGAGCTTTAGAAGTGAAGGACCGGTCTACAAAGGTTGCATTCCTTGTTCAATTGTTTACAAAGTTGTTTGCATAGCATTTCGTCGCATTCTCTAGTAACAATTCTAGGGTTAGGATTAGCTAATACGGCAATTTTTGAAAAATAATGGACGATACCTCCTAAAACCTTGCTGCTGCGTTAGGTAATCCTACAGTGGTGTCAGAGCCATGGTAGAAAATTTGACGATGTTTGCTAGGATTATGAAACCGAAACTACTCCGAAACACCCGATACGATGACCTAGTTTCTGTCAAATTTTTAAAGGGCTAAAAAAAAATTTTTTAGCAACTGCAGAATGTTGTATGTGATATAACATAAAAGAAGTACAAAACTCACCCCCTCGCCGGAATTTGGCCAGACAGACACCCCATAAAACCGGCCTGCTCGGCCCAATAAGAAAAAAGGTTGAATTTTGTAGTGTGTTCCAGTCTCTGGGTTTTGCAGTTTCAGGTGTTGTTTATTTTTGCTAAATTTTCATGTGATGTTAACTTTCTGCAAAAGCAATTCAGAGTGTTTCGTAATCGTAGTTCTAACATGATTTCGGGTTATTTAGACGACGTTAAAAAGTTCGTACGGATATCAATAACCCAATTTTTCCCTCGCTGAAATTTTTCAAGAGTTGGATTTTTCCGAGTTTAAAATTTTCAGAAAATCTAGCAAGTGATTCTGTTGACCCTTTAGAAGAACGAAACCATAACTCGATTATGTGACCATGCGAAGGGCTTTACTTGGAGAAATAGAAGGAACATGTATCATACGTGAAAAATCTGAGAAGGTACCGCACGTCAGAACCGCCATCAAACCCTAGGGTTTGTGGTAGTTCAGCGGTGCCACAGGTGAGGCATTGGTTGACCCTTCTACGGCTGGTTCATAGGAGCTGTGGCATGTTCTGGGTACTTTTTGAACTCCGCTCAAGTGTTGAGCTTGTTGGGAAATTTTGGGTCCTTACTTATTCGATCGAAAAGTTTAATATCGTATAGCTATCTGTGATTGTGATACAATATTTGGAATCCATAAATAGTTATGAGATAACTAGTTTGAATTTTATAAATCTAGCAGTTTAGTCTCATTTGATCGGTTGCCATGGAATTTTGATGTGGATCAAAAGTCCGTCGCAATTACGTAGTGTATGCGGATATTCGCCGGGTGACCTTAATAGATAGCCACGCCCCATAGCCCCGACCAAGTGACGTAGGAGAACCTCGTCGCCAAAAGCATCCGTACGGGTGCTCACAGTCGTGGTGTTCCTCCTTACTGCACTTCGTCGACGGCATCGGGGGTGCGGCCGTCTGCTAATGTTTCCGACGAGCATTCGATCAGGTTATCGGGAATCTTGTTGAATTACCTGATAGGTTATTGGAAAGTGTTTTCAATATCGAGAATAAAATGCGGGGTTTATAATTGTTAGGCATGCGATGTCTAAGGAATTCATTTGGTTAGGCATGAAATCTAAAGTATGTGATACATTGGGTTTATGATGTCCAAGGTGGTTGCGGATTCCAATTGTTGTTGTTTTTTACTTTCTTTTCTGCGATCGTAAGTATAATATGTGGTGTATCGCCGGTTTCGTTGTTATACGTCAACGACAATTGGGATACGCATATTTACTTACGTTGATGACATGTTATGTTATGTGTTGCTGTGATATGTTATATTGGATCGTCGCGTTTTGATTAGCCGGGGTTTTATTATCTGAGATGAGTGTTTTTCATTTTCATTCGTGTAAAATCTTGTATGTAATATTCTTTTATTGGGGCACTTCCGGGTTGAGGATGATGTCACCATTGATGTATATTATTTAATTTTTCGCATTAGGATAGACCCAAGGAGGAGAGCACAAGTAACCGGGCTCTAGAGTCCAGTGGGAGACCATCTCGAGGAGTCGAGACCGGGTCTCCTAACTCTAGAATTGGTAGGCTTGCTTGCCGATCTCATAGGGGTCTAGGGATGCGGGTTTTGCAATTCATCGCAACCGTGGAATCCATGTTTTTTATAGGCGTAATATAAAACATGGAATTCCTAGTATATCCAATATTTCATATGTGTTCTTCTGCAGCTGATATTTTGTGATGTGATCACTTGATATGTTCTGAGAGGAATGCCTATATTATATATACGAGATATAATTAATATTAATGCTTTCGTTTCATATATGATGCTTAGGAAGCATAATTTGATGGGACTTCATTAATGAGATTAATGAAATAAAAGAAACCTAAAGATGTTGTAGAAACTTGTTTAAAAACAGGTAGCTCTAGTGCTTGCTTTGCATAGTGATATTCCTTGTAGAATATCCAGCAGCTTATTCGATAAGAAAAGAGCCGAGATCCCTTCACCGGGAGTGACCTCTTTAGCGAAACTGGTAGATGCTACAAATCCACTCGGTTTGTCTTTTGATTGCTTCTATAGTTTTTTCTTTGCATAGTGGTATTTGTGAAATATCTTGCATCTTATTCGATAAGGAAAGAGCTGAGATCCTTTCACCGGGAGTGACCTCTTTAGCAAAACTTGTAAAAGCCTCAAAAACACTCCTTTACAAAATCACTCGATTCTACAACGATATCAAGTTCATTACGCAAAAGGTTTTCATAAAAACCTGTCGTAGCAATCCGTCATTTCAGATAAGTAGTATTTAGTATTCGTGCTACGTTTGTTAGCCTTTGTCAAGGCGTAGTGTGCGGTAGCTGACTAGTGCTTATCTGCTTAAGCATATGATGAGATTGGATAAGGGTAGTCGTGCGACCTTGTTGTCCTTTGTCAAGGGTCGTCCGGGTAGGTTTAATTCAATCAGGAAATAACGGGTTGAACTTGACTAGCATCATATGGTTTGTTGGCCTTTGTCAAGGTCATAGGAGGTCAGGGGCAGAATATTATTGGAAATTTTAAATGTTGAAATTTGCAATGAGATTGCATACCTTCTATGAAATAGTTAGATCCAGATACCCGCTGAGACTAAGAGTTACTCCTGGGAGAGTTTTACACATTACAATTAGTCGATTAAGTAGGTGTCGAGAAAGGTGTTAACGGGGTTATTCCCCTGGGAAAAAGTGGTTTATTTTAATTTGGTCCGTGCGAAAGCACGGGGAACCTCCCTCAAAGTACCGATACTGGCCTGGCCGAAAGATTGACGAACTTGTGGGGTGTAATTAATCCCAGGTAGTCTTACTTTTTAGGGTTTGAAAGAAGATTTGACTAAAACAGTAGGAGCCAACGTGATTAGATAAAATAATAACCAATCTAATCCTGCAAGAGCACACGCAGAGTGTTTTCTTCTCTCTCTTTCCTGGTAGCAACCATGTCACGCCTTAAATAAGATAATAATATGGATGCAGTGACCGAACCTGCTTATTATACTGAGCTAGGGAATGTTGGTTCCCCTCTATCTTATAGCTGTTATAAGTCCGATAGGAAATAGGGGAATATCCGGATTCCCATGCCACCCAATCGCGGATTAAGCATGTTGAAGCATATTCTTCGGGTGTGTTCATTACCGAGAACTGTTTCTCGGTATCCTCTACGTCCTTGGTATGTGATACCGGATCAGGATCCCGCATATGTAATATGTTACATAGGCTACAGAAAGGTAGAGAACTGAGAATGGGTGATATTTCTCTAAGTGTTGGAAAATGGTGCAATTGTTGCTGCCAATTCTGTTGGCAAATATCACCATGCATTAATACATTGATTCTGAACAAATGTTATTACATACTGGACCTGATATACAACATTACATCATGTTCTTACTGACTTAAAGAAGGATATAATTCTGTATTAGAGGATAATATTGTGAACATTTTCCTGAATCAAGAGTTGATTCGATCATGCACATTAGATAATAGCATATACGTTCTAAATCATACCACAGTTCAAAGTAAGTAAAACACACACAAGAGGAGTAGTTCAAAAATGAACGAATCCTTCTTGGGGCATTGTAGACTAAGTCATATAATGCGACAGGACCAGCTAAATTACATAAGAATGAATATGAGAATCTGTTCGAATTTTCATCTTATGATACTTGCCAGTCTTTTCTCAAAGGTAAAATGACCGATACTCCATTTATTGAAAATAGAGAAAGAGTCAGTGAACTCTTGCGACGCATACATGATGATGTATACGGTCCTATGTCTAAAAATGCCAAGGTTGGTTCTTGGTACTTCATTAAATTCATCGACTATCTATCAAGATTCGGACATGTGATCCTGTTGAAACCTGAGTCTGAAACTTTTTGAGAAATTCAAGGAATATAAGCTTGAAGTTGAGAACCAGACGGGTGGAAGTATTAAAGTCCTTCGATGTGATTGAGGAGGAGAATAGTTGGGCATGAAGTTCCTGGATTATTTAAAGGAGAATGTGATTCTGTCTCAGCTTACTCCTTCGAGTACACCACAGCAGAACGGTGCATCGGGGCGGAGGTATACCCTATCAGATATGGTGTGCTCTATGATGAGTATTGCTGAGTTACCTATTTCCTTTTGGTGTTATGCACTTGAGAAGCTGCATACCTATTGAATGGGGTTCTAACCAAATCAATGCCTACCACTACATATGAGATATGGTATGGGAAGAGACCATGTCTTAAACGAGTTAAGATATGAGGTTGTCCGGCCTATGTTGAAAAGCAAAATCCAGACAAGCTCGAGACAAGGTCAGTTCTAAACATTTGTGAGCGAATATCTTCTACCACTCTGAGGAGCAAAAGGTGTTTTGTTTCTCAGCAAGCCCTCTTTTTAGAAAAGGAATTTCTTATGAAGAAATTTGTAGTCATGAGGTAGAACTGGAAGGAGTTACAGCTAGACAAACTAACAGCTGATGATTTGGTGAAACTAAAGGATTCAATAGTCTCCAACGAACCTCAGCCTCTCCGCGGATCTGGTAGGGTTCCTCATCAACTTGAGAAATACTACGGTCTTCTCGGTGACAGTGGGAGCGAGGATTGCATCATGGTAGATGATGGCCCAACTAGGTTCTGGCAGGCCATCACGAGTAGGGACTCTGTGTAAAGGCTGGATGCTATGCGATCAAATATAGAATCCATGTACACCAACAAAGTATGACTTAGGATGTTGCACCTGAAGGAGTAAAACCCATTGGGAGAAAATGGATCTTGAGAAGATTCTTGGTGTAAATAGAAAAGTTTAGACTTTCAAAGCTATACTTAAGTCCATCAGGATTAAAGCAGGCATTGTGGAGTTGGAACATCTGTTTTGATGTGGCAGTCAAAGAGTTTGACTTTATCAAAAAGGTAGATGAAGCTTGTATATACAAGAAGCTAATAGAGAGTAAGGTTGTCTTCCATGTATTGTACGTAGATAACATACTCTTGATAGGAAATGGTTGCCTATGATACACTCGGTCAAGCTCCTCTTATCACAGGGATTCTCAATAAAAGATCTGGATGATACCTACTACATCTTGTGGATTATGATCTATAGTGATAGATCTAAAGTGGATGTTGGGTGTGTCTCAAATCCATGTACATAAACACCATACTAAAGGGGTTTAGTATGGACGATTCTAAGAGTGGTGGTTCACCCACTTACTCATGGATCACTCTCTTCAAAAAGATATCTCCCAAGACTGATTTGGAGAGAGCTCGCGTGCAAGGGATACCCTATATTTCGGCAGTAGGATTTATCATGTATGCGATGGTATGTACCAGACCAGATGTAGATGACTCACTAGGTGTAGTGATCACGAATCAATCAGATCTTGGGAGAATCACTGGACAGCTGTGGAGGACATTCTGTAACATTTTCAAAAATATAAAATATTAATTTTGGGAATTTTTATAATTTAATATTATTTTATTGATTATTTTAATATTAAATCTATAATTAAATGCAAATAAATAGGAAAAATTTGAGAAAAATTATGGAAAATTCTAAAATAGGGTAAATTAGTGAATTATGACATTTTTAAGTTTTTGTGATTAGTTTGACACTAATTTAGTGCTAATCGCGATTAAAATCGCTAATCGGGTTTTTTGGCAATTTTGCGCAAAACTTGCACATATCACTTTTTCTCACACTTGTGCATTTTTCTTGCCATGATTTATCATTTTGGTTTACTATTCTTGTGAGAAGGTTTGGATTTAAAAGAAAAGAAAAAGAGAAAAGAAAAGGAGGGTAGGTGAGAGAGAGGCATGGGACACCATTGACCTTGAGACTTAGCCATTCTCCCATCATTTCTCCCCCTCTCTCCTATGCTTGCTGCTGCTGCCCTTCTCCATCTTCCTCCCCTCTTCAACTCCTCAAATCATCTCTAAAATCACCCCAAAACCTCACACGCATTTCATTAAAATTGTGCAAAATCCCTAGATCTACACATGGAGCTAAAGAAGCAAGGATTTTGGCCACTAGGGGCAACTCAAGAATTTTCTTGAGTTGCTAATGGAGGTAATTTCTGAACCATTAGCTTAATTATAGCCTTTCCTTTAACCCCATGTTAAGATTTAACCGATAGTGTGTGATATTATGGACTTGGTGATAACCTAGTTAGGGTTTGAGGGAAATTGGTGTTGTATTATGAAATTGAGCTCAGTAGAGGCCTTACCAACACCCTAGTGTATGAATTGGAACCCAAAACCTGAAGCTAGAACCAGAATACGGATTTTAGAAACCGATATCGGGGAAATTGTGAAATCTGTGAGGGTTTATTTGAATCTGCTATCATACGAGGCACCTGAAAATAATATTGAGTGGACAGTGAGATTTGCAGGCACCATAGAACCATCACCCCAAACCCTAGCTCCCCACTCCAAAGTGAGGCCGCCGAAATCCCCATCCTGGCCGCAATTTGCGGCCAGAGCAATGAGGATTTGCCCCGTTTTGCGTGCATGCCCCCAATTCCTCAATTCTTGGCCCTGGGTATTTCTAGTTTTGACAGATTCTTTCTAGGGTAAAATCTGGGACATATATCCTAAGTTGCTATTTTGGATTCGTGTTTCCGTATTCCGTATCTTTGATTCTGAAATGGTGGAATATGTTTTGCCTCGACTATTTGTCGTTTATACGACGATATAGAGGATTTATTGATGGTTTTGAAGGCGTGCCATAGGTTCTCACCTATAGGCCCCCTTATAGTATCGTTTTGGATTTCATGCGCCGTTTTAGCTTGGATTTGGTTTTAATGCGCATATACGATACTTTGTTGTGTAGGTACCCATGAAGACTTCGGGACGACAAGCAAATGCATGGTGATGTCCGCAAATGATGATGCAAGGTGAGTAGATTATATCTACAGGGGGAAGTCGGGTGGATGGCGTATAGCACCCCCGCAGTCCGTAGATAGATTACTATGTAGTTATTGTGATAATAGGTGTATTATGGATAGTGTAGGGTTAGAAGTGACTAGTGTAGTTCATAGTCGCGAACCCTAGAATAGAGTTACACCTACACGCACACCTTTGCATATTACTTATACTTGCACTATGTTGATCATATGGGATGACTTTGGAGATGAGTCGATGATGTGGGCTTGGTGCCACGAGATCGGTGATTTGATATGATTCATATTTGGGATATGACTTGTGATTCTTGCGGGCTTGGGTTATGTGTTTACCCCCGCATGCATACTTTATTGATGGTATCGATTTGTACTAGACATAGAGTAGTACCCCCAGATTATATGATCTGATGATAGTGATACATGTTATGTGACGAGATAGTGAGATGTTGACCTGTACCCAGCTTTTGGGGATGCCGTACGATGATTTACCGTACGAGCCGATATTGATGAGAGATCCGCACTCATAACTCGAGGATTCTTACGATATGACATTGAGGCGGGATCACCGACTATATATCTATATATATATACATTGACTCAGATTTAGGTGGTTTCCACACCTACCCCTCCTGATTGACCTGATGCTTAGATGTAGTTGCATAGTAGATACTTCACTGTGATGTTGACTACTAGATTTCTGCATCTTCATGCTATTCGCATTGCTGGCATATATTCATTGCTATATTATTATCATGCTGTTAGGACACCAGCACCATTATCGATGATGCGTATGTTCCACGTACACTATTTGCCGGCTCACACACTTCATCATCGATAATTGCCATGCCACTACACTGTAGTACTATTGCATTCATGATATGATTCTTCCTTCGACATATGCACATTACTTCTATGTTACATGATTTCCGATATGATTACTTTTCTTTACATGTCGCATACATCATGGATTGATTGCATAGCACATCGCATTGGATTTACTTCTTGATGTGGATTTTCATGTGATTTCTGACTTGAGGACCGTGGGATTATTTAAGAAAAGATGCTCTTTTATGAAAAACCCGGTACCTCGTGATATGATATTTCGGTGCGTCCACCACGCATTTTCTCGGTGCTGAGACGTGTGCTTGAAACCCGATTCGAGGAGGTGATGATCCGTTTGCGGGTTCGTGGTGGGCCCGGTATGGTTCCCCTAGGCAAGATGATCGATGAGTTTGCCGATTGAGCCTGGAGGCGGGCGAGCACCTACCGGTGATTGTTTTTGAGCTCGGCGGATATCTGGGGGATACCGACCGGAGACGAGAGATGGGCGTACTGCCGGGGCCGAGGGCCGATTCCGCAGACATAGCCCACGGGCCGATCCGGACTGACGGAGCCCGTTGGATGAGGATTTACGTGTCGATGCTAGGCACGGGTTTCATGATGTTTTTCCATGCTTTTGCTTATATCCTCACATTGCATACATGATGCTCATTGTCAATGGGTGACAGGTGGACGGGTTCCACATATTTACAGACTTAGATTATATAAAGATTGGGATCATATACAGACTGGATTTACACTTATCATACTTCATTTGTATATATAACAGGGTATGAGGGCGCTGTTATATATACCCTTACACCAATATTAGTGGTATGGGACGCTAATATATGTGTATTGATATCATTGATATTTCATCATATTCACTTCATGCAGGCATACCTTATACTGATGACATGTTATTACCTGAGTACCCGGCACTACATACATGATTAGATGTTACCTTGCCACCTTATCATACTCAGATGTACTCTTGTGGATTATATTACTGATTGTTGACTTAGGTTTATGTCTTGCATTCGGTTTCTGCTTGTAGATGTTTCTATTCACGAGTTGGCAACTCACCCCCGTTGTGCCACAGTTCTTGCAGGTTCTGCCGTACAGGTTTTATTGCGGCCAGAATGGGGATTTCGGCCTCACTTTGGAGTGGGGAGCTTGGGTTTGGGGTGATGGTTCTATGGTGCCTGCACATCTCACTGTCCACTCAATATTATTTTCAGGTGCCTCGTATGATAGCAGATTCAAATAAACCCTCACAGATTTCACAATTTCCCCGATATCGGTTTCTAAAATCCGTATTCTGGTTCTAGCTTCAGGTTTTGGGTTCCAATTCATACACTAGGGTGTTGGTAAGGCCTCTACTGAGCTCAATTTCATAATACAACACCAATTTCCCTCAAACCCTAACTAGGTTATCACCAAGTCCATAATATCACACACTATCGGTTAAATCTTAACATGGGGTTAAAGGAAAGGCTATAATTAAGCTAATGGTTCAGAAATTACCTCCATTAGCAACTCAAGAAAATTCTTGAGTTGCCCCTAGTGGCCAAAATCCTTGCTTCTTTAGCTCCATGTGTAGATCTAGGGATTTTGCACAATTTTAATGAAATGCGTGTGAGGTTTTGGGGTGATTTTAGAGATGATTTGAGGAGTTGAAGAGGGGAGGAAGATGGAGAAGGGCAGCAGCAGCAAGCATAGGAGAGAGGGGGAGAAATGATGGGAGAATGGCTAAGTCTCAAGGTCAATGGTGTCCCATGCCTCTCTCTCACCTACCCTCCTTTTCTTTTCTCTTTTTCTTTTCTTTTAAATCCAAACCTTCTCACAAGAATAGTAAACCAAAATGATAAATCATGGCAAGAAAAATGCACAAGTGTGAGAAAAAGTGATATGTGCAAGTTTTGCGCAAAATTGCCAAAAAACCCGATTAGCGATTTTAATCGCGATTAGCACTAAATTAGTGTCAAACTAATCACAAAAACTTAAAAATGTCATAATTCACTAATTTACCCTATTTTAGAATTTTCCATAATTTTTCTCAAATTTTTCCTATTTATTTGCATTTAATTATAGATTTAATATTAAAATAATCAATAAAATAATATTAAATTATAAAAATTCCAAAAATTAATATTTTATATTTTTGAAAATGTTACAATCTACCCCCCTTAAAGAAATTCGGTCCCCGAATTTAAATTTAAACCCCCAATACTAAAACAATTTCAGTAATAATCCATTTTGTCGGGCTCCGAAAACATCAACACATAGAGAATATCATAAAAATGTACTGCTCTACTAGAAATCAATCCCCAAAAATGCATATATAAGAATATCCTATGCGTCTGGTGCGCAAGGAATCAAAATCCATATATGTGTCAAACAGGTGTACAAACAACATCTAGGTGCAACGGGTGTGTACGAAACATCTGTCGTAGGCAACGTGTGTGCCTGACAGAAAAAAAAATCAGGTGTATGTGACATGCACGAAGAATCCCGATTTAGTGCATCTGGCGTGCACCAAAATCGTATATCAAAACACTAAAGGTGTATGAAAACTATGCTGGAAGTGTAAATCAAATCACTGAATACAGTAGGCATGAAATCTCAATCAATATCTCAAATGTAATAACTCAGCGCAAATATATAAATATCCAGTGGGTGCATGAAACCAATATCATGAAACTCAGTCATCAAAACTAAATCATGCAAACAGAACGCCCAAAATACCGAAGTCCAAAATGACGGATACGTGATAATCGAATCACAAAATCACAAATCATAAATACCGTCTTCGGTAGTTCCTCCTTCAAGGTCGAGAAGGAGTCGGTGCAATCCACTGCTAGCAGCGCAGGATATCTACTTGCCTCTTGCTCACGGTCTGGCGTCCTCTGACTCTCTGGGTCCTCATCTTCTCTGTGGGTTACCAATCTCACAGTCAATCGGCTCATCGGCCCTGTCAGGTGTGCTAACGGGGACGATTCCGTTCTGGCACTTCTCTGGTCACCTCTCGGTCAAACCTCACGACCACTCGTAAGGCAGCATATCACAGGCGTCGGCCTCTGGCTTCTGAAAGCACGTCACACATCTGATCCTGGGTGCAAACATCATTGCAGCAATACCCGGGAAGGAATCCTGCTCAAGGTCTCTTCCAAACATGCCTATGCCGATCTGTACGGAGGCTGGCTCTCCTGCACAACCTCTCCTCGCTCAAAAGACACCTGTGTCCTCAGCACAATATTTTCTCAGAAACTGGTCACATCCCAACGTCTCTATACACATATTAGGTCTCTAGTCTCGACGGGAAGCAATGACAGCTCGTCCGTCCTTGATCAATTCGCACTGCATCTGGGTAAGTTCCTTTATCCGAACCTGGTCAACTACCTCGTCGAAAATACCGAACTCTGTCCTGCTGGTGTGCGCAATACGACCACTCCCGGGTCTAGGTCTTCTCGTATCGCTCTCCAGAAGGGTCCTGTCGAGGTTCTTTTCTCAAATCTCAATCCTGCCGAATTGCCTGGAAGTCATCATCCAATGCTGAAGCTAAAGCTTATTCCGGAACGGCTGCATACTTAACGCGCTTCTTTCTGGAAAATATATCCATATACCACGCCTCTGGGTGCATATCACATCTCTGATGTCGGCGGAGTGGGGCGTCATCTCGTCGAAATATCTTGCGAACTCTTTTCTTCACTCTGCGTCAATATCGACTGATTCGGACTCGTCTCATCATGGCTGCACGAACTGCGCTCCGACGGCTATGCTCGCATCTGGAGTCTCCCAAGCAGTGTCCCATCACGATATCCGAAAGATGTCGAACCATCCGATCGACTCGTCAGATCCTCATAATCCCCCAAGAGCTCACATCTCGGGTACAGTTTAATAGTATCGAGTATATGCCACAGCGTCGGTGGTCCAGCCGTAGAAGGGCAAACCCAAGCCTCACTAATGGCGCCGAGGAACCGCCGCAAACCCGAAGGTTCAAAGGCTTTCACACGGTCATTAAGTCGAGTTAGGGTTTCATTCTTCTAGAGGGTCCATAGAATCACCTGCATGTCTTTCCGTATACCTTAAACTTGAAAAATAGGCTCCTGACCTTCGATCGTCTCAATCAACTCTCAACGAACCTGCGTGAAGTCGTCTCTAGCTGGAAACAATCCACCTGATGACCTCGCATCGGGGTAAGCGAACTCACCACACGTCCTAGTCATTCATCCTCGGGGACTAGCGACTCACCATCATCTCTCTAAGAACATGCTCATGCTGCAGTAGCTCCAATCATCTGGGCGATATCTCATCATTTGCAGCAACAACTGGCTCATACGCCAGTACGCCGAACAATGCCTCAATCCTCTAGGAAGGGCAATACATAGGCGGTCATCTCTGAATCGGTCTGCTCTAGATCTGAGTAAGACTCTCCACACTGGAAATCTTCAACTCATTTGGGCCCGCTCTGGCGCAAAATCGGACGAATCACCTTCGTCTCTCAATCGGGTAGACTAGCTATCATCTGTCCCATATCTGCCTGAAAGCTCCGGCAATCTCAGCTCGTAAGCTCCGAAAGCAACATCCTGTCAATCTCAGCAACAGCTGGCGCATCTGTCTGCACGATAGGCGACATCACAATCTCTGAGGTATGCTGTACATCAACAGTCCTCTCTCAACTGGCAGCTCTAACAATGGCCCGATCATCCGGTGCAAGACCAAGCACTCGCCTCCCCTAGAGGTCACAATAACTCGAGACGTTCCCATGTCACCAGAAAACACAATGGTCGGCCCTCGTACCAAACGAGCTCACACCAGCCGTAACCCTAGCAGCAGCCCAAACTGCGCTCAAACAAGGTGACAGGAATCTCAATCGAGTAACAAGAGAGCACATCAATGGCAAGAAAGGAAACAACAGATCCAGAGTGGATACATGATCATAGAAAGGAACAGCATCAATGAAGGTATGATCATGAAACTAATAGAATCGGGAATCTCAAATGGATGTATAATCCAGGATATGAAGAGAATCACTGATCTCGAAAGTATGTACATCCTAAGGTTCCTTAAGCGGAGTGGCGTGTCGTAAGTATACCGCGGAACATACCAACGGTACGTCACTCTACTTTAGTCACCTATTCCATCAACCAAGGGTCATCCTAATACGACGAAAGTTCGGGTCGAATACCCCCTCAACCAAGTCTAAGTTCCGTAAGGTCAAGCCTAAGTTCCGTATATATATAAACGCCCTAGGCTCCACATAGTCAAACTTAGACTCGAACCAAGGTCAACCTAGCGCTCTGATACCAACTTTGTCACGACCCGAAAGAGCACGTGACTGGCCCTTGAACCATATGAAGTCTATAGGACTCCATCTGATCCAAGTAAGCCAAAAGCCCAGAAATCTAAAACCCCCAAAACCTCACACGCATTTCATTAAAATTGTGCAAAATCCCTAGATCTACACATGGAGCTAAAGAAGCAAGGATTTTGGCCACTAGGGGCAACTCAAGAATTTTCTTGAGTTGCTAATGGAGGTAATTTCTGAACCATTAGCTTAATTATAGCCTTTCCTTTAACCCCATGTTAAGATTTAACCGATAGTGTGTGATATTATGGACTTGGTGATAACCTAGTTAGGGTTTGAGGGAAATTGGTGTTGTATTATGAAATTGAGCTCAGTAGAGGCCTTACCAACACCCTAGTGTATGAATTGGAACCCAAAACCAGAATACGGATTTTAGAAACCGATATCGGGGAAATTGTGAAATCTGTGAGGGTTTATTTGAATCTGCTATCATACGAGGCACCTGAAAATAATATTGAGTGGACAGTGAGATGTGCAGGCACCATAGAACCATCACCCCAAACCCTAGCTCCCCACTCCAAAGTGGGGCCGCCGAAATCCCCATTCTGGCCGCAATTTGCGGCCAGAGCAATGAGGATTTGCCTCGTTTTGCGTGCATGCCCCCAATTCCTCAATTCTTGGCCCTGGGTACTTCTAGTTTTGAAAGATTCTTTCTAGGGTAAAATCTGGGACATATATCCTAAGTTGCTATTTTGGATTCGTGTTTCCGTATTCCGTATCTTTGATTCTGAAATGGTGGAATGTGTTTTGCCTCGACTATTTGTCATTTATACGACGATATAGAGGATTTATTGATGGTTTTGAAGGCGTGCCATAGGTTCTCACCTATAGGCCCCCTTATAGTATCGTTTTGGATTTCATGCGCCGTTTTAGCTTGGATTTGGTTTTAATGCGCATATACGATACTTTGTTGTGTAGGTACCCATGAAGACTTCGGGACGACAAGCAAATGCATGGTGATGTCCGCAAATGATGATGCAAGGTGAGTAGATTATATCTACAGGGGGAAGTCGGGTGGATGGCGTATAGCACCCCCGCAGTCCGTAGATAGATTACTATGTAGTTATTGTGATAATAGGTGTATTATGGATAGTGTAGGGTTAGAAGTGACTAGTGTAGTTCATAGTCGCGAACCCTAGAATAGAGTTACACCTACACGCACACCCTTGCATATTACTTATACTTGCACTATGTTGATCATATGGGATGACTTTGGAGATGAGTCGATGATGTGGGCTTGGTGCCATGAGATCGGTGATTTGATATGATTCATATTTGGGATATGACTTGTGATTCTTGCGGGCTTGGGTTATGTGTTTACCCCCGCATGCATACTTTATTGATGGTATCGATTTGTACCAGACATAGAGTAGTACCCCCAGATTATATGATCTGATGATAGTGATACCTGTTATGTAACGAGATAGTGAGATGTTGACCTGTACCCAGCTTTTGGGGATGCCGTACGATGATTTACCGTACGAGCCGATATTGATGAGAGATCCGCACTCATAACTCGAGGATTCTTACGATATGACATTGAGGCGGGATCACCGACAATATATCTATATATATATACATTGACTCAGATTTAGGTGGTTTCCACACCTACCCCTCCTGATTGACCTGATGCTTAGATGTAGTTGCATAGTAGATACTTCACTGTGATGTTGACTACTAGATTTCTGCATCTTCATGCTATTCGCATTGCTGGCATATATTCATTGCTATATTATTATCATGCTGTTAGGACACCAGCACCATTATCGATGATGCGTATGTTCCACGTACACTATTTGCCGGCTCACACACTTCATCATCGATAATTGCCATGCCACTACACTGTAGTACTATTGCATTCATGATATGATTCTTCCTTCGACATATGCACATTACTTCTATGTTACATGATTTCCGATATGATTACTTTTCTTTACATGTCGCATACATCATGGATTGATTGCATAGCACATAGCATTGGATTTACTTCTTGATGTGGATTTTCATGTGATTTCTGACTTGAGGACCGTGGGATTATTTAAGAAAAGATGCTCTTTTATGAAAAACCCGGTACCTCGTGATATGATATTTCGGTGCGTCCACCACGCATTTTCTCGGTGCTGAGACGTGTGCTTGAAACCCGATTCGAGGAGGTGATGATCCGTTTGCGGTTTCGTGGTGGGCCCGGTATGGTTCCCCTCGGCAAGTTGATTGATGAGTTTGCCGATTGAGCCTGGAGGCGGGCGAGCACCTACCGGTGATTGTTTTTGAGCTCGGCGGATATCTGGGGGATACCGACCGGAGACGAGAGATGGGCGTACTGCCGGGGCCGAGGGCCGATTCCGCAGACATAGCCCACGGGCCGATCCGGACTGACGGAGCACGTTGGATGAGGATTTACGTGTCGATGCTAGGCACGGGTTTCATGATGTTTTTCCATGCTTTTTCTTATATCCTCACATTGCATACATGATGCTCATTGTCAGTGGGTGACAGGTGGACGGGTTCCACATATTTACAGACTTAGATTATATACAGATTGGGATCATATACAGACTGGATTTACACTTATCATACTTCATTTGTATATATAACAGGGTATGAGGGCGCTGTTATATATACCCTTACACCAATATTAATGGTATGGGACGCTAATATATGTGTATTGATATCATTGATATTTCATCATATTCACTTCATGCAGGCATACCTTATACTGATGACATGTTATTACCTGAGTACCCGGCATTACATACATGATTAGATGTTACCTTGCCACCTTATCACACTCAGATGTACTCTTGTGGATTATATTACTGATTGTTGACTTAGGTTTATGTCTTGCATTCGGTTTCTGCTTGTAGATGTTTCTATTCACGAGTTGGCAACTCACCCGCGTTGTGCCACAGTTCTTGCAGGTTCTGCCGTACAGGTTTTATTGCGGCATTCCTGGCACACTACCTTCTTGCGGGTGATTTGCTTTTGGTAGGTGGATTCTTTCGCATCAAGAACCACCATTGTATTTATTTATTTCATTGTATCTAGAATTTCCATCAACCAAAACTTGTATATTGTTTCAGACCTAGACTTTAGTGATGTATTATTCGACCTTAGAGTCGCGCTTAGTTGTATTGCGGTTTCCTTGTTGCTTGAGCTTTCTTTTGGTTTTGATCCTCGCCACTTGGCGTTGTATATTATATCATTGTTGCATATGTGATTGTGACCGTCAATTGACGAAGAGCTAGCTCCCGCTTGGGGATGCCTTTATCATTGCATATATATTGTTATTCCTTGTTGTACCCCATTCGGGGCCAATTTTACAAAAGAAACTCTGCCGAAATTTTTAGAAAAGCCTGTACTGTTTTTAAAATGCACATTCGGCTTAGTTATTTAAAAAACTTGATTTCAAACATGTTCTTCTTCACTTTTTTAAACCAGTTTCTTTACTTATTCTTAAAATGGTTTTAGATTTCTGGGCTTTTGGCTTACTTGGATCAGATGGAGTCCTATAGACTTCATATGGTTCAAGGGCCAGTCACGTGCTCTTTCGGGTCGTGACACATTCTTAAGTACTTGAGAAGGACTAAATGAATGTTCTTGGTTCCAGCTTCCAGAGTGATAAGATCGACTGAAAGTCAGTCATAGGTATTGTCTTTACCCTCAGTGGAGGGACGGTATGTTGGAAGAGTTACAAGCTAGATACCGTGACATACTAGACGATAAAGCCTGAATACATATCTACCAAGGATGCTGCCAAAGTGGTTGTTTGGACAATTCTTGTTCATGAGATGAACAAGGTTCCTACCATTGAGCGTCTAATAACTGTTATTGTGACAACAATGGAGTTGTGGCTTTGGTCTAGGAACGTAGGTCCCATCAGCGTTCTAGACCTATTCTAAGGCAAGTATCACCCGATTAGGGAGATGGTTGATCTTCCAGGGATCGAGATCAGGAGAGTAGACATGAAGGATAACACAGCGGATCCACTCAGAAAGGACTTACCCCTAGAGAGACTTCTATGGGATGGTTGAGTATGGGATACTACAACCACTGCTATATTGTTGGGTATTGGATACTACATCAGATGGACTTAGTGCAAGTGGGAGATTGTTAGTTATATGTATGCCCTAGAGGCCATTACTGTACATGCGATGTATATTGTAGTGGGTGCTTGGACATATATAGGGAGGACTTTCTTGCTCGACATGATAGTATGCTATCTGGTTTCTCTTTATCTTAACATGTACACTTATTGTCTCTCTATTACATGTTGATAAAGCCTTTAGAATGAGTACTTAACTACCAGGACTATGATGCAGATATACTAGTGGGGACGGGGTAGTCGGTAAGTGTGTCCTTCAAATGTTCTTAGTCGTGGGAGTAACGAGACAGGGCATCGATACTCCAGAGTAGACTAGCGTATACGCTCCTCGACCCATATGATGGGCGATGGATGATCACATATCCATGGATGTTTGACATCAGAGAAGGTACACGGGTGCTCAGTGGAGACTGGGTACACTGAACGGACTCGCCGAGAACTAGATGGTATTATACCTATCGTCGGATAGCAGTTCTCCGGTGACACTGGTGCAGGTTAGTCTGTCGACCCGAGATCGTCATAGAGTGTTGTGTGATTCCCACTGTGCTTTGATTTCCACCATACCACGGTCAAGAGATCATGCAGAAAGGTGGTTTTTGGGTACAGTCCCGCGTCACATGGAGAAAATGAGCGATAGAAGGGGATTCGTTTCTCCTCGTACTGGGAGTTAATGTTGCGCTATGCTCGATTAGCCATAACAAGAAATCCCTGGCTATGGTTGCTGAGATCTACTGGTAAGTGTTATCAGTTGTTTCTCAAACCGTTATGGACCTTGCATCAGCATGACTTATTAGGCTATTGGGGTCTGACGTTATACTACCCCTAGGCCGTGATATGCGACATATCTATCGAAGAGACCGGACTGTACGGTAATGTTACTGATTGGATTCGCAGGAGTATGAGAAGGCTTGCTCGTTGATCTTCTGATCGCTCAATACCCGGGCGGCCGTTATATTTAGCAGACCGCTTGCGGCTTGTGGGTGTGGTATGATCATCACCTACTGCCCGCGTATTGACAAGTCTTTAGAGTCTAACACAGAGGTTTCCTGGTTCATGCGAAACGAAATAGGAGCACATATGTGATATGTGCGGGACCGAGATTAATACGTGTATGTGATACCGCATTCTATTCTCGCGACTTGTGACATTGGTCGGTTATATGTGATATAGCCGGGTTATTGGATCAAGTGTTGATTCGATAAGTTGTTACATTTGATATTAGTCGGTTATACAGGATATAGCCGAATTATTAAATCAAGTGTTGATTTAATAATTTAATGTATAATTATATATTTGATATATTACATTATATTAACTAATATTAGCTCACTTATGATACACTTAACATATATGTGATATATGTTAATTGTATTGTTTTCTTTTGCACAAAATATATATGTGATATATATTATTGTGACATGCTAGGTTATATATGCAACATGGATGTATGAGACTTAGACCATGTTAGGGTTTATATTTATTATTAAGTAATTCAAATAAAGTGGAATTTGTCATGGTTGATTTTTGGTGGAAACTAATAGAACATTGACTTAGCCCACTTATTTTGTCATGCTTAAGATATTTATTAATCTAACCATTATCCTACACCATGGTTTAGTCTCTACATGGGTTAAGGTATGACATAAACTCACCATGGTTGCATTTCTAACCACATATGAGTTCATTCTGCCTTCTTCATTCTTCATCTTCTTCATGAGCTCAAAAAGCTTTCTAGGGTTTTGAGATGTGAAGAAATATTGTGAGAAAAATAAATCTAAAGTGAGCCCACTTCCTACTTCATCATCCTCTACTATTAACCATTTAGTTTATGGTGTTTGCTTCACTAATTTCACCATCAATGAAGAGGTAGCATGAGCTCGAGTCTCCTCGACGTAGATCATCTTTTACCTCGAAGAAATTGAGCAAGCTAGTTCATTTCTTCATGTGAACCCTCTCTAGAGTCCGGGAGTTCACTACTTGCAGCGAAGGGACTACTACACGGAGCTTTAGAAGTGAAGGACCGGTCTACAAAGGTTGTATTCCTTGTTCACTTGTTTGAAAAGTTGTTTGCATATAGTTTCGTCGCATTCTCTAGTAACAATTCTAGGGTTAGGGTTAGCAAATACAGTAATTTTTGAAAAATGGCATGGACGATGCCTCCCGAAACCTTGCTGCTGCGCTAGATAACCCTACAGCAGATCCACTCACGAATGCCATCCCTCAGACACAGTTCGAGAGGCTAATCGAGATGATAGTTCTGCGATATGCCAATACATGGCTCTAGTGCAAGTGGGAGATTGTTAATGTATATGCCCTAGAGGCCATTATTGTATCATACTGGGTTGTATATTACTTAATGGAAGATTGGGATATTCACAGTTGTATTGACAGTCTTGCTCAAAATGGTAGTATGCTAGTTGGTTTGTTTCTACTTCAATATGTGCATGTGTTTCTTTTAGCTTATCGCTTATACATATTAGTAGAGCCCTTAGGATCTTTACTTGATTACCATCATTGTGATGGCAGTCACACTAGTGGGGGCTGGGTAATCTACAAGCACATCCTTATACATTTCCCAAGTCGTAGGGTTATCGAGACGGGGTATCGATACTCCGGAGTAGACTAGTGTATACGCTTCTCATCCCAGCAGGGGAGATGGTATGTCCCACAGCAATTAGTACGTCATACTGGAGATAGAATTCAGGTGCTTGTTAGGTTACGAGTACACTGGACAGGACTCATCGGGAACTGTTGGTTGGTATTATACCTATCATCGGGTAGCAGTTCCTGGGTGACATGAGTACAGCTTAGTCCATCAACTTGACACTGCTACTTCGCCTCGAGTGTGTTCCCACTGTACTTTGATTACTACCCAACCACGGCTCAAAGGAGTCGTGCAAAAAGGTAGTAGTTGGGTGCAGTCCCAAAGCACTTGGAGGCAGTGGCGGTTAGATAGGATTCGTCTCTCCCGGTATTGGGGGTTGATATCGTGTTGTGTTCGGAGAGCCATTACACAAAGTCCCTGGCCAGGCCAAGCGAGATTTACTGGTAGGTATTCCAGTAGTTTCTCAGGGTATTTTGGGCTACACTCCGGCATGACTTATTGCGCTATTAGGGGTCTGACGATTACCGCCCCCAAGGCCCGATATGCGATACTCTTAGACGAACAGACCGGACTGTACAAAGATTGTCACATTCAGGCTCAGTAGGAGTTCGGATAGGTTTTTCTCATCGGCCTTCTTATCGACATCTACCTAGGGATAGTTACGTGCAGCTAGTACCACTTGCGTCCTGTGGTTAAACCTACTGCCAGCGTAGTGTCAAGTCTTTAGAGTCCCACATAGAGAGTTTCCCTGCACCGAGCAAAAGGTGTTGAGGCCGTATGGTTTTACGGCAGGGCTTCAATCACTTATGTGCACTTGTGCGCGTATGATGTTCGGGAAGATAATACTAGTGGGCTTTGATTTAAGCCGGATCCTAGTATTATATTGATGGATCAATTTCGTCTCTTTGTATTAGTGTTTCTCGGAACACGAATGCGGGTATGTATATAAGGATGAGAAGGGAATAGAAGGAGACACCTCATTAGGGTTTTGACCATTTACTTGATTAAAACAATTATGAGGTGGAGGAAAGTATTTGTTATTTTTGTAAATGATAATTGAGGCATGGCTACTTGTTTTGACTACTTGACTTGGTTTGACCACTTGACTTGGTTTGACTCTTTGACTAGATATTTCTTGTGAGATATTTTGTGTCACCAGGTATTTTCGATGAGATATTTTTCATGCCATGCTTGTAGTCAAGTAAAGGTAGCCATCTCATTTTATCATTATCATTATCAAAAATCATTTCTCTTACCTCAAGCTAGTTCTCTTCTCCTTCCTCACATCAAAACCCTAAAAGCTCTCATTTGTTGACAAATAAATCTATCTTCATACTCTACATCACTTAGGCCATCAAGTTTAGCAAGCTTTTTGCCCTAGTTACCTCGGTTTTGAGGTGGAGCTCGGACTATAGACTCTCTAGTCGATCGTCTTTGATTCGAGGAGACCGTCGAAGAAGCTACGATCTGGATCGATCCTTGGAGCCTACGACGACGAGGAGGGCAGTGGAGAAGACCCGAAGAACTTGTATCATGAGTTATAACATTCTTTCTGAGTAGTTAACCCTCATATAGTTTGCTAGCTAGGGTTTATGGACGATCCTTGGTTCTAGTCGGTATTGCGAAGCCCGTAAAAACCATTTTTTGCAAATTCCGCCTCCCTGCGAACATGTGGGGTGCACAACATCGACTTACAGTTCCTATCTACCACAATTTCCTGATCCCCTCAAAATAAGTGGATTAATCCAAAATTGGCCGAACATCCCTCCTCCATGCTCTAAAAAACACGATCAACGAGATCTGGAAGCGCGAATGAGTTTGGATGATTGTACAATAAGTAATTCTATCCGCATTTCTGGATTTCGTCACCAAAATAACTTCCATACAAGTCGTGGGTGAACATTTCAGAGAAATCCATCTCAAATTGAAAACTGTGAGCCATTGTACATAAAATATAATTTTAACAATGTTATAGAGAGGATATCAAGAATGCAAACCTCCTCTGAAATTTTCAGAGGGTGAAATGGCGAATCGGCAGCGGTTCCAGGATTCTTGGGAGCTGTCGGCAGCGGTTCTGCGGTCGCGTCGTAGGATCACTTGTGGAGCTTGTGGTATCGGTTAGGGATTTGAGGGAGATGGGACCGAAGACTCGGTTTGGGAAAAATAAGAGAAGAAGGGGTTTTAATAGAGAAAGTCAAGGGTTGGTCAAAATGTTACCTCTTTTTGCACAAAAACCCTTCTAAAATTTTTCTCTTTCCGCATATTCTTGAATATTTATAGAAGAACTTGTCCCTCCCTTTTTTCACTTTTTTATATATACTTTATATATTTTTTGTTATTATTTTTATACAAAAGGGAATTTCACCAGGCAAGAAATATCCCGACACACAAAACCGAGCATTTATAAGACCGGGATGGTCGTCAAAAGAACAAAAAATGGATATGCACTGGATAAGAATATCCATATATATATACAAGATGGTACATCCATACCTCCAAATTTATTTGAAACGGTGTTTCCACTATTTATGGTTAGATAACCGAAGTTTGGTGGTAAATGGAGGAAGATTATGCAATGTAAACCGGCTCCTGCAACATCAGGAGCTCCGCCAATGGCACTGCGATAAAGAGCGGTTTTACTCTGTGTCCATTCACTTTTAATAGTGAACCGTCCTACGGATTCTCCAAATCCACCGTGCCGTGCGGGTATACACACCAAACAAGAAAAGGTCCCTTACAGCGAGATCGAAGCTTACTAGAATGGAAATGGAGTCTGGTGTCATAAAGAAGTACATGTTGTCCAGGCGTGAAAGTTTTTCCCATAAGGTGTTTATCATGAAACACCTTCATTCGGTTCTTTATAACAACCGCGTTTTCATAAGCTTCATCCCGAAGCTCATTTAGTTTGTTGAGTTGCAGCTTCCGATAGCTGCCGGCATCTTCAAGGTTGAAGTTCAGCTCTATGATCGCCCAAAATACGCAATGCTCGATTTCCACAGGGAGGTGGCAAACCTTTCCGTACACTAACCAATAGGGAGACATACCAAGATCAGTCTTGTATACAGTTCGAAATGCCCAAAGGGCATCATTTAGTTTCATAGACCAATCTTTACAGTTCCTAGAAACTGTTTTCTACAATATTTTCTTAAGTTACTGATTTGAAACTTCGGCTTACCCACATGTTTGGGTGTGCAAGGCATGGATAGCTTGTGATTAATTGAGTATTTTCGCATCAAGGTCTCGAAAGACCTATTGCAGAAATGTATCCTATTGTCTCTAATGATAGAATGAGGGTGCCCAAATCGGGAAAAGATGTTTTCTTTCAGGAATCTAACGACAACCTTGTTGTCGTTCGTCCGGCTCAGCACTGCCTCGACCCATTTAGAGGCATAAACAACAGCTAAAAGAATGTACAGTTTTCTAAAAGAGTTGGGAAACGGGGCCATGAAATCTATCCCCCAAATATCGAACATCTCAACAACCAGAATTGGTTGGAGCGGCATCTCATTTCTCCTGGAAATCTTGCCCAAATGTTAGCACCGGGACAAAGTCTTGCAGTAATTATAGGAATCTTTGAAAAGTTGTGGCCAGTAAAAGCCATACTGCAAGACTTTCTCAGCTGTCTTTCTTGGGCCAAAATACCCACCACGGGCTTGATCGTGGCAAAACGACAATACACACTTGAACTCATTATCAAGGATACACCGGCAAATGATTTGGTCTGGACAATACTTGAACAGGTAGGGTTTGTCCCAGTAAAGTGTTTTACTTGGGATAAAAATCTAAGTTTGTCCTGACTCGACCATTTGTTTGGTATGAGTCCTGTCGCCAAATAGTTCACAATATGAACCACGGTTCACAAGAAACTGTGAAGAGTTGTTCATCAGGAAAAACATCGTTAATTGGGAGAGGAAGCGTTGGCGAAGAAGAAAGTCGTGAAAGATAATCGGCCACTACGTTTTCACGTCCTCTTTTGTCCTTAATGACAAGGTCAAACTCTTGAAGTAAGTGGATCCAATGTATTAGCCGAGATTTGGCATCTTTTTTCACAAAAAGATGTCTCTGAGCAGAATGATCAGTATAGACAATGACTGGGGAGCCAATGAGATATGGCCTGAATTTCTCCAAAGCGAATACAGCCGCCAAGAACTCTTTCTCAGTTGTCGTATAGTTCATTTGTGCTTCATTCAAGGTCCGGCTCGCATAGTAGATTACGTGCTGCATCTTATCGATGTGATATCCTAGGACCACACTGATTTCAAAGTCAGATGCATCGCACATAATCTCGAAAGGATGCGTCCAGTCGGGAGAAGAAAGAATGCGAGCAGTGGTGAGTGAGCTTCTCAGTGATTCAAAAGCTGTCAAACAGCTCGAATCGAAGTTGAACATGGTATCCTTAGCCATAAGAAGAGTCAAAAGTCTAGAAATCTTGCTAAAGTCCTTGATGAACCGTCTATAGAAACCGGCATAGCCAAGGAAAGATCTAATATCTCTGACGCATTTGGGAGGAGGGAGGTTGGAAATGACATCAATCTTTGCTTTGCCAACCTCGATGTCGTTTCGTGAAATGATATGTCCTAAGACAATACCTTCACACAGCATGAAATGTCATTTCTCCCGTTTAAAGTGAGATTTTTATCCTTACATCGGGTAAGGACAGCGTCAACTTGTTATAGACACTCATCAAAGGAATTGCCAAAGATGGAGAAATTATCCATGAATATCTTCAGAAATTTCTCAACCATGTCAGAAAATATTCCCATCATACTCCGCTGAAAAGTAGCGAGAGCATTGCAAAGCCCAAAGGGCATGCGGCGATATGCGAACGTGTTTAAAGAACAAGTGAAAGTGGTTTTGTCTTGGTCTTTCTCGGCGATGGGAATGAGGTTGTAGCCTAAGTAACCGTCCAAAAAATAGTAGAACTCATGTCCAGCTAATCTTTCGAGCATTTGGTCAATGAATGGCAGCGGAAAGCGATCCTTCCGCGTTGTGGCGTTGAGTTTTCGATAATCAATGCATACTCGCCACCCAGTTTGTGTGCGAATAGGGATTAACTGGTTTGTGATGACAGTAATGCCTGATTTTTTAGGGACAACGTGTATAGGACTGACCCATTGGCTGTGTGAAATAGGGTAAATGATACCACTATCCAGACATTTGACGATCTCCTTTTTCACAGCCTCCTTCATGACTGGATTCAATCGCCTCTGTGGATCCCCAGCTGGTTTAGCATCATTCATCATATGACTGTAATGTTCAACGATTAGGGAACTAATCCCCTTGATGTCCGCCATCGTCCAGCTGAATGCTTGCCGATTTGATTGCAAGACCACGAAAAGGGCTTTCTCTTACTCTAGAGCTATAGAAGCCGAGATGATTACTGGGAGGGTCTCGTTTTCATCTAAGTAAGCATACTTGAGGTGAGACGGCAGAAGCTTGAGATCGGTGTCAGAGGAGAAATAATTGAAGGCAAGATTGGAGCAAGTGTCTCGAACTCAAAGGATTCCAAGAGGGGCTCAAAACGAGTGTATGCAACAGAGTCGGATAGTTCAACTAACGCATCCGAAAATTCAAAAGATTCAAACTCGGGTGGTGACAAGCCAAGATCGTTTAAAAAAGTGAAACACTCGTATTCGTTGTCAGAGTCGGAAGCAGCAGGTTCAACGAGGAACGCACTAGTGGCGTCAAGATCACCGTGATCAAACAGAAAGTCTTCAAATTCACAATCCTCGGGGGGGCGATCTCCTGAATGGAACAGACATCCAGTACATGAATGTTCGGATCGGATGGTTGAATCCTTAACCTAAAAATGGTGAGTACAATTGTCATGTTACCAAAAGATAGGTTTATGGAACCATTTCGACAATTGATCGCCGCATATGAGGTTGCAAGGAATAGGCGACCGAGAATCACCGGAATTTGATTCCGGAGGTTGGCTACAGGTTGCGTATCTAAAACAATGAAATCTAAGGGGAATATGAAGTCCCCAACCTTGATCAACACATCCTCTAGCTCGCCCCTAGAATGGGTGATAGATCATTCATCCATTTGAAGAGTACAATGTGTAGGTTTCAGTTCTCCTACACCGAGTTGCTCAAAAACTGAATAAGGAAGAAGGTTAATACTGGCACCAAGATCTAAAAAAAGGCGATTTATGTTCTTATCCCTAATGGTTATTCAAATCGTAGGACAGCCAGGGTCCTTTCGTTTTTGTGGTAAATCTTTGTAAGAGCATCACTTACATTACCAGCTAAGAAAACTTTCTTTAGTACCTGTGATTTCCTCTTCTTTGTGCACAAGTATTTCAATATTTTTGCGTAAGACGGGACTTGCTGAATTGCATCTAAGAGGGGAATGTTGATGTTAACCTGTTTGAAAAACTCCATAATCTTCTCCATTTGTAAATTTTGTTTATTGGATCTTAACTGGTTTGGAAATGGAGCTTTATTGAAATTGGCTGAGTCCAGTTCTTATGGAGGAGATTGTAGAGATGGAACGGAACCCAAAACTAGAGTTTGAGTGGAGTGAGATATGGATCTGTTCGAAGCAGCAGTTGAAGAAGAAGTGTCTTTTGAAGAATGGAGGCTCAGAAGAAGAAGAAGAAGAGGATGAAACGGCCAAGGTGTCATCATCATCAATTCGTGCGCCAATGTTGTTGTTCAATATTTTTCTACGGTAGGCTCTATAATGTATGCGATGTTGTGTACCAGACTAGATGTTGCTTACGTACTGAGCGTGGTAAGAAGGTATCAGTCAAAACCTGGGGAGAAGCACTGGATAGCAGTTAAGACCATTCTCAAGTACCTGAGAAAGACTAAGGAGATGTTCTTGGTGTACGACGGTAAAGACCTCCAGATCGAGGCCTTTGCTGACTCCAGCTTTCAGAGTGACAAGGATGACTCCAAGTTCATGTCAAGTTATGTCTTTACCCTTAATGGAGGGGCGGTCTTTTGGAAGAGCTCCATGCATGACACCGTTGCTGACTCGACGATAGAAGCATAGTATATCGCTGCCTGTGACGCCGCGAAAGAAGCCGTCTGAATGAAGAAGTTTGTTTCAGAACATCAGGTAGTTTCGTCCATTGTTGATCCAATACCTTTGTATTATAACAACAACGAGGCTATAGCTTTAGCGAAGGAACCTGATTGATTCTGAATTTGGAAAGTGTGTTTTTGTAAAGTAAAGTTAACCGCAATCATTAACGGTGTCGCTAGTTACTAGCCGAGATGAGTACGGGTCATCCTCAGGGAAACGTCGAACCTTTATCTTGCTTTAGACGAGTTGATTGAAATATAGATGTAGATTTTATGAAGAAGAGGCTTGTAGGGTTCATAGAATTTGGTAGTAATGGATGATTAATTAAAAATGACTCCTTTTATCATTTAACAGATTTAAAACTAGATCGATAGAGGTGAATGAAGATTAGGTTTTTGGAGGGAATAGAGTTCCCACTCTTAACCCTTATCTTTTCATTGACCTCTATTCATGTCTAGCCTTTAACAAAACAAATGTTAATTTAATCTCAAATCGTGGTCGAGATTATCAATAAATTGATAATGCGCCCAATTAGGATGTTAACAATTACTTTGCTAAACTTTATAAATTTTAAAAGATGTAAAAGAAGTTAAGAGATTTTATCATCTATTGATCTATCCTATTTCTACGAACCCTATCAAACAAGGAATTACTCACGCATGATAGAAGAGAAGATGAAGAAGGAGATCATAATGTAATTGCAGAAAGTAATGCAGAAAGTAAAATGCAAAGAACTAAACTAATGATCTACCTTTCTATTAATCAACTATCATTTACAAATCCGTCGAATTTAGAGTACAAGAACCATAGTTTATGCTCCCGATCTCTATTCTCGTTGGAAGTAGATGATGCGTCGATTGATCTCCTGGATTTGTGGATCGCTGTGGACCTCTTGATCGCTTCGGATTGATTTGCTTGGTGGAATGATTTCCAAGTATAACTCTAGATCCTAAATAGTAGTAGAGGCAGAAACCCTAGCTTCCTAATATGGTGATTTGTTGTTAAGATCACACTGAGAAAATCTCATATCCTAGGGCCATAATAAGGTCGCGGATCCGCTGCATCTAAAGGGTATTGGCCGCAGTTGGGCGGCAAAATAGTGGAATCATGCTTTGAAAATTCTTATGATGTATGATGTTGACACGTGGAGATTGTTGTATAGTGTATAAACATATGGTAAAGAGTATTTTGCAGATAAATCCACATATGTTCCATATTTACGATAAACACCTTTAAGTACTTAACAAAAGGAAGGAATATGTTCTATCAAATGTGTAATAATTTCGAATGAACAAATACCCCCAAACTTAACTTTGATCGTTCTGAGCAAACTATTTATTCAAGAGAGGGAGAAAAAGGAAAAGAAAAACTTAGCACACTTTCGTAGGCAACACGATTGCACTTAGCACGTGCAACAAGCCTTTAAAACTCTAGGTGTCCCTAGTAGGAGGAGTGTTGTCTCATGAGAATTTTCAGCGGATTACACCCACAAAATCCCATAATAAAAGGAAGACAATGAAAGTTACATACAAAGATAAAGATTTATAAAAGAAAGAACTTGAAAAGAAGCGTTCTAAATTTTACCAGCTTTTCAGTTGCCATGAGCCCTATCTTAATGGTCATGAAAAGATGTCAGCAATTACAACATCCTTCAATAAAATATAGCCTTAAGTCTTCCTCCTTACCTTTCTTCCAAATATCGATCATATACCCCAACGTGTGCGTAAAAGACATCCCTACACTTAGAAAATTCAATTCAAACTATCATACTCTTGTCCATTTTGCTTAGTACTTTTTAATCGGTGAATATTTTAGATGGAATTGCTCACACATTCATCATGCGACCGTTAATACTTCTTGAGGTACTAACCGACCGATTACCAAATGTGCTCACTTATTTACGCGTAATTAGCAATTTACTCGTCTTGCAACTCCTAAGGCATAGCGGTGGCTCCCAAACCAGTTGGTCTAAGGCACTAGGTGATAAAACACCCTCGCTATATTTTTTATGCCGCTTAAGCAATTACAAAACCAGTGTTCATTTTTCTTCATCATTTTATATTTTTTATGTTTCACTTTTTTTCATTGATCTTCATAATAAGGTTTTTTGACAAGAGCATTTTAAGGTATCCTCTACTATCTCAATTTTCAAGATGTGTGCAAGCGCGTATAGTAGGGTATCAACGTTCAAAAGTTTGGACTCAAGAATAGGGAATATGTTTCAGACTTAATTATATCCTCAGATTAGTGATTTCCTTCATCTTACTAACCCTTGGGACAGCAGCTCATGACTACCTATTACTAGCTTCGTTATAAAATATCTAATTTTCTTGCTTTTCTTAAACTTTTCCTATCTTTCATATGTAATTTTTCACTTTCTAATCTTTTATTATCAAAGAAAAAAATTGTGTGCTTTATAATGCAAAAGTTGATGCGTGAATAAGCACAAACCTCCCAAAACCTATTTGCTGCACTATTCTCACCGATCTCATCTGTTAAGTTTTAAAAAACCTGTAGACTTGGGAGGAAAAGTTAATAACGGGAAAATGAATAAATGAAAGTGAAATCCTCCCCCAAACATATTTTTGGCTCACAATTTGATAAAAAAATTATTTTCTTTCAAAAGCCAAAATATTTTCTCCCCCCCCAAACTTGAGTAAAATAGTATTAAGCATTTAAAATCATAAGAGCGGTAAAGTTATTGGTCTATTGAAAGCTTTACAAAGACCAAAAATCAACAACAACCATTCGAATATTTTATCGATGTAACTCACTGGTTGGTTGAAGATCATGTCACCTATAGACGTGAAGAAGTGGGGGGGGAGATAAGAAGTGTAATAGAACGGGTTTATGTCTCGGTTTGTAGAGACGAAACAATGATGATGGATTACTTGCATTCTCGTTCTTGATAAGAAGAAGGGGTGGCGGTTCAACTTCTTTGGGTTGGAGATGATTCATCATAACTCCCATGTCTTCTAAGAATGCGAGTTATTCGGCGAAAATGTCTTCAAAGCTTTCATCGATATTCCGAATGATAATCTCATCGAAAAGAAAGGTATGATCCTCGGACTCCATAAAAAGTTCATATTTAGCGTTAGATGTTGACCCGGACAGCTCGACTAACTTATTCGACGAGTCAAAGGGTTCGGACTTGGGTGTAGACTTTTTGATAAAAGGGTCCTCATGTGTAAAATAAATAGCAGGATCAAACAACAACGCAGTAGTGGAGTCGAGATAAGTATCGTGAAGCTCTTCAAGTTCACTGCTGTCGGAATCTATCATTTCGACAGAACATACATGAGCATAGGGTTCGGAGGGTTCACTTCCCAACTTGTAAATGTTAAGCTCAACTGACATCTTCACGAAGGATAGGGTCATAGAACCATTTCGACAATTGATTATTGCGTTGGAAGTCACTAGAAAAGGTCGACCTAGAATCACTGTGATTTGGTTTGGGGGGTTTGCTACAGGCTGTGTATCAATAACTATGAAGTCCACAGAGAATATAAATTTCCCGACTTTAAATAACACGTCCGCTAGCTCACCCCTATGTTAGGTGATAGATCAATCGGCCGTCCGAAGAGTGCTGTGTGCCGGTTTTAACTCTCCGATGCATAATTGCTCATAGACAGAATACGGAAGCAAGTTAACACTAGCATTTAAATCGAGTAGAGCACGATTGATATTTTTACCCCCAATAGCAATAGATATTGTAGGACTCCCGGGGTCCTATCGTTTCTTGGGTATTTGTTGTGTAAAAGAAGTGCTCACATTACTCGTTAGGAAAACTTTTTTAGGCACTTGAATTTTCCTTTTCCTAGTGCACAAGTCTTTTAGAATTTTCGCATATGACGGAACTTGTTGGATAGTATCTAGGAGAGGAATGTCTATATTAACTCGATTAAAAATTTCCACAATCTTCTCCATTTGTGGACTTGGTCTGTTACCCCTTAACCTGTGTGGAAAAGGAGGTTTATCAAAATAAGGGTTTGGTCCAACATTTGTGGAGAAGTTTGTGGGGATGGAATAGATCCCAGAATTGGAGTTGGGATCATTTGATGTTGACTCAAGGAATTGGGCTGAGGGTTCGAGCCTAGTGGAAAACAGAGTATAAGCTCAGAAGAAGTTGTTAGATTAAACGAAGGAGGAGTAGAAGTAGAAGCCGGGGTATCATCAATATCATGAACATCAACATGTTCACCCACTTGCTTATTCAGCACTCTTCCCGATCTCAACGTGGTTACGGCACACACATTATGAATTTGTGAGTGGCCAGGATTTGGTAGAGGTTGTGATGGAAGTTTCCCTTTCTCTCTCTCGGTCATCACGACATTTAACTGTGCAAGTTGTGCTTCTATCGATTTTATGCTTTCACTGTGGGAAGCAGCGTGTTGCACTAATGTTTGGATAGAAGACGTTAAATTATCCGTCGTTTGCGTGGATTGTTTAATGAACGTTTCTACGTTATGTTCGAGCGCAGAGTTTTTATCGGTACCGGCCGTTGAAATATTATAAGGATCAAAATTGTTGGCCGGGTTTTGAAAAGGTTGCGGTTGAAAGGGATGCTGATTTTGTTGTGGTGGCTGCTGTTGATGTGGGGGAGGCCTTTGATAGTTGCTTGGGAACTTGTTTTGATTTTGAGTTTGGTTTTGGTTCCAAGAAAAATTAAGATGATTCCTCCATCCCTGATTGTATGTAGAAGAATAAGAATCGTTTCTATATCGTTGCTGAAAAGCAGCATTTGTTTGTTCTTGACCTTGAAACGGAGGATTCAAAGGATATTCTTCCGTTAAATGCGATGGGTCGGAACAGCAACCACACACAGTTTTGGGGAGCGTAACGTGGTTTAGGGAGGCAGATGAGAATTTGTTTTCGATAGCATCGAGATTCTTTTGCATCGCGGCCATTTTGGCTTTCACTGCGATGGAAACGTCAATCTGATGGATACCTCCCTTAGACGATGTTGGTCTAATGCTTTCCTACGGTAAACTTTGTTCGGCGGGATCTTGCAGAAATTGCCAAGCCTCACCATCGTCTTTAGACATGAAATGGCATTGACAAATGGTTTCAAGCATCTGTTTTGTCGCTGGACTAACGCCCTCATATATAATTCGGCAAAGTTGCCATTTATCAATTTCATGATGGGGCATTGTAGAAGAAGATCCTTGAACCGTTCAAAGCATTTCCAGAATGGTTTGTTAGGAAGTTGGGTAAACTGGTTAATCTTGCCTCAAACACGGGCGGTTTTGTGAATGGGATAAAATTTCTTAAGGATTGCTATAACGAATTTGTCCCATTTGTCAATAGAGTGTGCGGCAGTGCTATAAAACCATTTTTCTTCTAGGTCGCACAAGGTAAAAGGGAGAAGACGTAATCGCTTAGCATCCATAAAAAGTTGTGTAGTGCAGATCATTGCGCATACGTTTTCGAATTTGGTTATAAAAACGTATGCGTCTTCGGATTCAAGCCCATGAAATTTGGGCAACAAGTTGATGAAGTGGGATTTAATTTCGAAATTATCCCAATTGGCCGGTAGAATAGATAGACAAGTGAAAAGGTGACCGCGTATCGGGTAGCATCTTTCTTGAAGAGAGATGCACGGTGGATTCTGCACACCTACGCGTGGTGGCAGGGGTGTGTTGGTAAAATCTGATGGAGAACCATCCATCTCGGTCGATGTGGTGGGTGGAGAGGAAAAAGAAGATGAAGAAGTACCGATGTCGGAGTCGATAGCAGAAACACGGACAAGACGGGTATTAGAATCCCATGTCCAGCCGATCATGCACTAAGCAGGTATAGCATACGTGGCAGCATGTGTGAGAACGATTTTAAAATTGTTTGTTTTGAAAAAGTGTCGGACGTGAGGCTTGACTCAACAAATCACAAAATGCACAATCAACTCTAGAACTAAAGTCACCTAGGTCAAGCACTAGACTGCTCTTAGACTTCCAAAGGATAAGCCACAGGATTAATCCCCTACCACCTCTTTATCGCACTTATGGCCAGGTAAGTAGGAGGTATCCACTATACGAATCTCAAAAAATAGAGGGCCTAATAAATTGACCACTTTCCTTAGTCACACTTGCCTAGACACCACAAGAGGGATGCAGATAAGCGATAGATTACCCACGACCTTCCTCTGTCCTAATTGAGCACGACAGTCCTTAGAATCTTGGTCTAGATATATTTTAATTAATATAGGGGTTATGCAGATGCTCGTTTTGTGATTTGTAGGGCCTTGGAAGGGTGATGAAATCCCCACCTAATCTGATTTTTGGTCTTTCCCCTTAAATTCCATTTTAGAAATATGCATAAACAAACCAATATCAAAACACGCAAAAAGATTTTTGAGCGGCGCTTTTTGCAAAGAATCCTGCAGAAAATTATATTATTGGATTTCTAGAGGAGAGAGGAAAATATGAGGAATGTACCAGATGATTTTGGGGGCACAAATCCACAGAGCTGCCACCGTTCTGTGACCAAATGCACACTATTGCCGCGTTTCCGCGGCGCAATGGTGGGTTCTTTTGACAATGTTTCTTCAATGCACCCCTTTGCTCCTCTGGGCTTTGATGAAAATCACTGAATCTCTATTTCCTTGCTTCTGTGACTCCAGATACCCTTGCAAAATTCGCACAATAATTGTTAAAAATGCAAGTTGCGGTTTTCGTTCTCTTTTATAATATGTTTTATGGATTTTATAAAAATTCAACATGAATAGCAAGAAAAAAATTATAGCCGTTTACCCGGCAACGGAGCCATTTGATTGATTCTGAATTTGGAAAGTGTTTTTGTAAAGTAACGTTAACCGCAATCAATAACGGTGTCACTAGTACCTAGCCGAGATGAGTACAGGTCATCCTCAGGGAAACATCGAACCTTTTTCTCGCTTTAGATGAGTTGATTGAAATATGGATGTAGATTTTATGAAGAAGAGGCTTGTAAGGTGCATACAATTTGGTAGTAATGGATGATTAATTAAAGACGACTCCTTTTATCTTTTAATAGATTTAAAACTAGATCGATAGAGGTAAATGAAGATTTGGGTTTTTAGAGGGAATAGAGTTCCCACTCTTAACCCTTATCTTTTCATTGACCTCTATTCATGTCTAGCCTTTATCAAAACAAATGTTAATCTAATCTCAAATAGGGGTCGAGAATATCAATAAATTGATAGCGCGCCCGATTAGGATGTTAACAATTACTTTGCTCAAGTTTATAAACTTTAAAAGATATGAAAGAAGTTAAGAGATTTTATCATTCATTGATCTATCCTAATTCTACGAATCCTATCAAACGAGAAATTACTCACGCATGGTTGAGATAGAAGAGAAGATAAAGAAGGAGATCATAATGTAATTGCAGAAAGTAATGCAGAAAGAAAAATGCAAAGAACTAAACTAAAGATATACCTTTTTATTAATCAACTATCATTTACAATCCATTGAATTTAGAGTACAAGAACCCTATTTTATCTTCCCGATCTATGTTCTTGCTGGAAGTAGATGATGTGTCGATTGATCTCCTGAATTCGTGGATCGCTGTGGACCTCTTGATCACTTTGGATTAATTTGCTTGGTGGTAGAAGGTGAGATGATTTCCAAGTATAACTCTAGGTCCGTTAAATTATAGTAGAGGCAGAAACCCTAGTTGCCTAATATGGTGATTTGTTTTTAAGATCACACTGAGAAAATCTCAGATCTTATGGCCATAATAAGGCCGTGGATCCGCTGCATCTAGGGGGTATTGGCCGCGGTTGGGCGGCAGAATAGTGGAATCATGCATTGAAAATTCTTGTGTTGTATGATATTCACACGTGGAAATTGTTGTGATGTCTGGTTTCATTAAATCTTCTCCGAGTCTCTGTCATTTACGATTTTATAATTTGATTCAACTTTATCGGTAGATTTTATTCCCGACATCTCGGATATCTCGATCTTCAGACCAGAGCTAAATTTGCACAATATCTCAATTCATTGTATTAATAATATTTGTTATATTTGAGATATTATCCTAATCATTATATATGTGATACAATATTTTAAGAATATTGATTAGGAATATTTGATATGATATGCATATTTAAATTATCAAAATATCATATAAATATTATATGCATATATTTTTTCCTTAATAATGTTAAGTATAGTGTATAAACATATGGTAAAGAGTATTTTGTAGATAAACTCACATATGTTCCATATTTACGATAAATACCTTTAAGTACTTAACAAAAGTAAGGAAAATGTTCCATTAAATGTGCAATATTTTCGACTGGACAGAACCCAGGTCCCATCAGAAGTCCAGACATATCTTGAGGCGGTATGACCTGATCAGGGAGATAGTGGATCGCCGGGAGATCGAGGTGTAGAGAGTTGCCACGGAGAACAACACTGCAGATCCACTCGCAGGCCAACCCTCAAACGCAGTTCGAGAGGCTATTCGAGATCATAGGTCTGCGATACGCCAATACATGGCCTTAGTGCAAGTGGGAGATTGTTAGTGATATATGCCTTAGAGGCCATTATTGTATAGTACTGGATTGTATATTACATTTTGGAAGCTTGGGATATACACAGATATAATAACAGTCTTGCTCTTCATGATAGTATGCTATCTGCTTTGATTCTATCTTAAAATGTATATATGTTTCTTTTAACGTATCGCTAATACGTGTTGATAGAGCCCTTAGGATCTTTGCTTGACTATCAGCGTTGTGATAGCAGTCACACTAGTGGGGGCTGGGTAGTCTAAATAAGCACATCCTTAAGATTGTCCCTTGTCATAGGATTATCGAGGCAGGGTATCGATACTCCAGAGTAGACTAGTGTATACACTTCTCATCCCCAGTCTAAGGAGGTGGCCTGTCCCGCAACCATTGGTATCCGATACCAGAGATAGTATACAGGTACTCATTAGGTTATGAGTTACACTGGATGGACTCGAAGGGAACTTCTGGTTGGTATTATACCAATCGTCAGTTAGCAGTTCCCGGGTGACAAGAGTACAGGTTAGTCCTTTGACTTGACATCACTATTCGTCTCGAGTGTGTTCCCACTGTACTTAGATTACTACCCTACCACGGATCAAATGAGTCATGCAAATAGGTTGTAGTTGGGTACAGTCCCGAAGCACTTGGAGGCAATAGGGGTTAGATAGGATTCGTCTCTCCCGGTATTGGGAGTTGATATCGCGCTGTGTTCGGATAGCCAATACACAAAGTCCCTGGCCAGGGCAAGCGAGATTTACTGGTAGGTACTCCAGTCGTTCCTCATGGTGTATTGGGATCTACACCGACACGACTTATTGCACTATTAGGGGTCTGAGAGTTACCGCCCTCTAGTCCCGATATGCGATACTCTGAGATGAACAGACCGGACTGTACGGAGATTGTCACAGATAGGCTCAGTAGGAGTTCGGATGAGTTTGCTCGTCGGCCTTCTTTTCGACAGATACCTGGGTAGCCGTTACGTATAGTTAGTGCCGCAGACGGACTTGTGGTTAAACCCACTGCCAGTGTACTATCGAGTCTTTAGAGTCCCACACAGAGGGTTTCCCTGATTCAGGCGAAATGATATAGAGGCCATATAGTTTTACGGCAGGGTTCCGATCATATACGTGTATTAGTTGCACGGATATTGTTCGGACGGATAATACTAGTGGGCATTAGTTTAAGCCGGATCCTAGTATTAGATTATTGGATTGTTATCATCTCATTATATTCGTATTTTTTGAAATACGAATATAAGTATGTATATACGGTGAGGGCATTCTTGTAATTTCATAAGAGATGCTTCTAAAAGGGGACACCTCATTATTTGGATTAATCTATTTTGGAAAATAGATTAATGAGGTATAAATAGAGATATTTGAGGCATGAGAGTGAAGCATGGCTTATGCATTTGTTTATTAGTTTGGATACACTATAGAAGCATGGTTGTTATTTTCTATATGAAAATAATCCATGCTTCATGAGTGATGTATAATGAGCCATTCTTCACTTGCCAAAAACACAAGTTCATTTGCTCATTTCTTTTCTCTCTACATTTTCTCCTCCTTCTTCAAAACCCTAACCTTCACATGTGTTGTGAGCTATATGGTTATATGAGATAAAACACTCTATTAAACACTTTACATCTCCTAAGATACCTAGTTTAGCAAGCTAGGCACTTTAGGTTACCTCGGTTTAGAGGTTGGAGCTTGAACCACATTCTCTCGGGTGGACTGTCTTCAATACAAGGAGGCCGACATTTCAAGCGCGATCCGATCTTCAAGGAGCTAAAGAGGAGGAGGAGGAGGAGGAGGAGGAGGAGAAGACCCGAAGGATTTGTTAACAAGGAGGTATAAAATCCTAACATATTAGTTAGAACCTCCTAATAGATATACCTAGTTAAGGTTTCCGTAATGATCTTGGAGTTTAGGTCGGTGTTGTGAAATAAGAAAAATCAATTTTTCTAAATTCCGCCTCCCCACGATCCCGCGGGGTGCGCGACATCGACTTATACCTTGATCAAAAGATATGCAGCTGATTCTAGTGTATATCCCTAGAAGGATCGCGGTAACTCAGCGGTACTCATCATGGAATGCACCATATCCAATATTGTTCGGTTCTTCCTTTCCGATACACCGTTGTGTTGAGGTGTGTATGGAGAAGTAAGCTGGGAGAGAATTCCATTCTCTTTTAAGTAATCCAGGAACTCGGCACTTAATTATTCACCACCTCGATCAGATATAAGTTTCTTGATACTTTTTCCTATTTGTTTTTCCATGTCATTCTTCTATTGCTGGAATTTCTCAAAGGCCTCGGATTTATGTTTCATCAAGAATACATGTTCATATCTTGAGAAATCATCCGTAAAAGTAATGAAGTAAGAATAACCACTTTTTGCATGTGTGGACATTGGACCACACACGTCGTTGTGTATGAGTCCCAAGAGCTCGCTGGCTCTTACCCCGTGTCTAGTGAACGGAGTCTTTGTCAACTTTCCTTTGAGACATAATTGACAAGTTGCATAAGACTGATATTCAAATGGATCCAAATATCTCTATTTTTGTAACTTCATCAACCGTGTTTCATTGATGTGACCGAGTCTACAATGCCATAAGAAAGCTTGATTTAATTCCGGAGACATTCTTTTAAGTGTGTTCTGGACATTGAAAACCTGATCTTGATTTAATACGTATATACCATTATCTAGTGTACCTAACCCAATCAAAGCATGATTGAGGTGGATGAAGAAGATATCGCTTACAAATGTAAAATCATAACCTTCTTTAGATAGTAAACATACAGAGATGATATTAGATGCCAAACTAGGTACACACAATCAGTTACGCCAAATCAAAATATGCCAACTTGTCAATCTTATGTGATATTCCCTTACGGATACAACATCCATGCTCATTCCATTAGCAACCCTGAGAGTCAAATCACCTGCCTTGATAACTCTACGGTTTCTCAGAGCCTGCAATGAATTACAAATATGAGATCTTGATCCGGTATCTAGTACCCAGGAAGTATAGTTAATTGACAGACAATTTTCAATCATAAACACACCCGAAGTCGAAGCCACAACGTGCTTCGAATCCTAGTTTCTGGCTTTCCAAGCCCTGCAGTCCTTCTTCTAATGCCCTTTATCGAGATAATAGAAACATTCCTCCTTTCCTACTGTGATCCCCGAAACTTTTGCCCTGCCCTTTCCCTCTACCTTACTGACACCGCTTTCGACTTGGTAGAGGCCTTCTTCTTCTTACCTTGGCTTTCGCCTTGGATCAAGAAGAGGAAGATTCCCTAATAAACAGAGCATGTGTCTTACTGGATTTCTGTAGGGTGCCCTCAGCACTCCTCAACATGTTGAGAAGTTCTGGAAGTGAAACTTCCTTCTCTTGAATGCTGAAATTCAAGATAAACTCGGCGTAGGTAAAAGGGAGGGACTGTAGAATCAACATAGTATACAACTCGTTCTCCAACGTGGTCCCAAGGTCCGTGAGCTCTTCAATATTGCTGATCATCTTAATGGCATCGTCCTCTACAGATGACCCGACAACCAACCTCGCCTGAAACAATATCTTCGAGATCTCATATCTTGCGATACTAGATTGCTCTCCATATAAATCTTTAGTATAGAGGAAGATGGAAGCTAAGTCCATCTTCTCGTGCCGCCTATGGTGTTCATTATCCATTAAGGCCAACACGAGGCACTTGGCTCCCGCACTATCTATTTTCCATGTCTTACGGATCTCAACATCCGCGACGGTGGAATCTGGACCTGAGACGGCGGGGTTTTGGTAGTAAGGAAGTAACCCAGCTTGTCATAGGTAATGGCCATCTGGACATTTCTCAGACAATTTTATAGTTTGGCCCAGTCAATTTGTTATTATCTAGCAGTTACTTAAGCCCGGTCATTTTGGTCACTGCAATTAGAAGAGAGAGAAGAAACACTCAGCATGATATTCTTGCAAATTTAGATTGGTTCTTAGTTTATCTAAACATGATTGCTCCCGCTGTTCCTCGAATTCTCCATCAAACCATAAAAGAAGAATTAGTCAGGATTAATCTCACCCTATAATTCTTGCTTAACTTTTTGGCCAGGCTAGTGTTGGTACTTCGAGGGAGGTTTTCCAACGCTTTCACGAAGTTTCATAATTACATAACCTCTTTTCCTAGAAGCGCAGCCCCGCTAACACTGTTCTTGGCACCTACTTAGTTTATAGCATTGATTGTTTAGTGAAAAAATCTCCCGAAGAGTAGCGGATATCACAGTAGGATCGGGATCCAAATATCATCATGTGACAATCGTGAAGGAATCCTACCAAAATCATCACACTCCAAATGGTATGCAACACTAGTATGTTTCATTTTCCTTTGAAACTTCCGATGTAGATTTTTGCCCCAGGCGTTTATGACCTTGACGAAGGCCAACATGTCATAAGACGCAAGTAAAGTTCTACACGTCATTATCCAGGTTAATTTGAACCCATCCGTACAAACCCTTGACGAAGTCCAAAATAGATGTACGACTGTCCCAAATCAACACATCTATATATGTTACAAATGAATACCCAGCAGGTACCAATCACTATGCCATGGAGAATGTTTCACCTAATCAGAGTAAAGCTCTCTTCAAAATTTGAAATTTGAACCGAGTCAGGGCCTCACGTGCAAAGCACGAGAGTGCTAGCGCCAAGAGCGCTAGGGTCAAGAGCGCCAGCGCAAAGAGTCAAAGACTTTGAGGCAGTGCCTCACATCCAAAGCATGAGAGCACTCGCGCCAAAAGCGCCAGCGCTAAGAGTCAAAGACTCTAAGGCAGCGCCTCACGTGCAAAGCACGAGAGCGCCAGTACTAGAACTAAATGTTCTCCACCCTTGGATCAAAGATCCAACGAAGATGAATAAATCATCAAATTACAGAATTAAACTCTGTTAAGGAAATACTCCTCAAATCTTTCAAAACAAGAAAGTTGTGCTCTGTAAATCATAGCATTGTTGGATCGAAGATGCCACGACCCGAAAAGTACGGAACATAACCGGCACTTAAATTATGAAACGTCTCGAGGCGTACGTAATCTAAGTAAGCCAAATCCCAGAAATCAAAACCAAAGAAGCAGTAGAGTGAAGGAAAAACCAATTTAAATCAAGTAGTTTAGCAACAAAAGCCGAAATATGCATTTTAAAATCTTAAGTCATTTCTGAAAATTTCGGCCGAGTCTCCCTTGTAAATACTGGCCCCAAACGGGATACAACATGAATAGTATACGAAATGAAAAAAGGCATCCCTAAGAGGGAGCTAGCTCTTCATCAAACGACGGTCACAACCACACAAGCAATATAATATACAACGCCGAAGGGCGATGATCAAAACTCAAAAGAAAACCCAAAATCAGCAAGAAAACCATAATAATACAACGCGCGACTCTAAGGTCGAAGTAATAACAAGTCTGGTCTTCTATCTCTATCAAATATACAATCTGCTTGATGGAGTTTCTAGATACAACGGAAATAATAAATAAACAATGGTAGTCCTGATGCAAAGAACCCACCTACCAAAGCAATCACCCGGAAGGAACAGTGTGCCAGCAAAGCCGCAACGAAACCAGTACGGCAAAACCTGCAAGGAACTGTGGCACAACGGGGGTGAGTTGCCAACTCATGAGTAGAAAACATCTACCAGCAGAAATCGCATGTATAACGCAATTCTAGATCATACAATCAGTAATATCCTCAAAATAATAATAATATGGCCTGAAGCATAATATAACGGTAAAGGGTAAACATCTATCCATATAGTGTAATACCAAGAACTCGTGTCAGTGTCTCAGGTAACAACATGTCACTAATATGATGTACAAATGTCAGGTAGCAATATATCACTAAAATGATGTGCAGATGCATATACTGAGAACAAAGTACATCATGAATCAAAGAACTGTTTTTCTTTATTTAATGAGATTTCTGTATGTATATAAATCGAGATATCATCAATGAAATCAACATCGAAACCGTGTCAAGCAACGACCCGAAACATAAACCTCAATATCTCAATATCTCAGGCTCCGGCTATCCGGACTGGCCTGTATCATCAAATCTATATATCTCAGTGTCTCAAATCTCAATATCTCAATATCTCGGGCTCCGTCGATCCGGATTGGCCCATATCATCAATCACACGACCACGAACGGTATCCTCCGGATATCCGCCACGCCAGGTAAAATCATCGGTAGGCAGTCTTCCCCTGCCGGGCTCATCTTCTACAACTCGATAGTCTTGCCCCAGGGTACCATACTGGGTCCACCATGTACCCGAGACGGTTCATCCAACTCCTTGAATCGGGTCTCGAAAACATCTCAGAACCGAGAAAAGATCATGGTGGACGATACTCAACATATCAAGGAAAACCGCATTTTTCTCTTTAAAATGGGTCATCAGTTTACAAAACTTTCACATGCTGTCACGACCCGAAATATTAGCTCGTGACCAGCACTTGAATCACGCAACGTCCAAAGGCGTAACGGAATTCAAGTAAGCTGAAACCCAGAAATCTAAACCTTTTAAGTAAAATAAAGGAGGTGGGGTTTTGAAATAAAGGTATATGAAATCAAGTTTTCTTAATGCATAAAAAAGGAACATGAATGATGCAAGTGAAATTTACTAGTTTGGAAACATGTTTCGTCTTTTAAAAATTTTGGGCAGCACCTCCTTTATATATTTTGATCCAAAACCACAAGTACATAATAAAAAAAATGGCATCCCCAAGCAGGAGCTAGCTCTTCGCCAAACGGCGGATCATAACCACGCAATATAGCATAAATAGATATACGACGCCCAACGGCGAAGTTCACCACAGAGATAAAGAAATGAGCAAGATATAACCCCAAAAGTGAATATAAAACCCATCGCTCAAATCTCGCAACTACAAGTCTCACTAAGTCTCATTACTTACACAAATTTTAATTTTGATTGATTGATGGAGTTAACTAGATACAATATGAAATGTAATATAAGAGTGGATATGATACAAATGTCCCACCTACCACTGCAAAATACCCAAAAGAGACTGTGCGCCAGCGATGCCACTACTGATCCAAGCGGTCAACCTGCAAGAACTGTGGCACAACGGAGGTGAGTTGCCAACTCGTGAATAGAAATATATCTACAAGTAGAAATCGAATAAACAACGACTCCTAGGTCAACTATATCGAAAGGTAATACTATGATATCTAGGGTGACCGGGTCGTATATGTGCCAACAAGGTAGTCAATACCTATATGCATGCGGATAACATCCAACAGTAATAATCAACGTATGCCGATATGTGGATCTCGTCCACCCATAAATCAATGTCTATAAGCATGTGTATAATCTCCAATAATAGAATCAGTGTATGTATGTATGTATGTGGATCTAGTCCACGCGTCAACAACTGACGCAACAATATCATGCAAGTAAATATCATAAACGAGTGTGCATGAAAGTATGAGTATATATATATCAACGGTGTCCCTCCCGACACATCAAATCATGGAACCTGAGTGCCTAACATCGACACTCGAAAATATCATGAAAACCGTGCGCAGCATCGGCACGTAAATCCTCATATATCGGGCTCCATCAGTCGGAATCGGTCCACGGGCTCCGTCTGCGGAATCGGCCCTCGGCCCCAGCAGTACGAGTCGGCCCGTATCCATCTCGCTACTCTGGTCGGTATCCTCCGGATAACCGCCGAGTCTAAATACTATCACCGATAGGTAGTGCTCCCCTGTCGGGCTCACCGTCTAACAATTACGAGTCTTCTTGCCCCTGGGTGCCTCACCGGGTCCACCATGTACCCGCAATCAGTGCCTACCACTCCTTGAATCGGATATACTCACACAAGCTTTCTGGAACTGAAAAAACTCATGGTGGACGCACTGAAATATCAACTCAAGAGAAACCGGGTTTTTAAAACAGTGCGTATTTTCTTGAAATAATTACACGGTTCTCAAATCCAGAAATCCCATAAATCAATACTCAATGCGTAAATCCATGCAATGTGTCGTATGACTCTAAGAGTAATAAGGGAAAACTGCTCTTTTAAAAGAATCCAGTTTTGAAAATATCTCATACGGTCCCTATTTTCTTGAAATAAAGTCACTGTCATCCATGTATGTAACTTATGTATGTATGTAGGTATGGATGTGCAAATGGATATATACGCGAATATAAATGTAGCACTACTATGAATATACAGTGTGCATGTGCGCAAGTATGAAGATATCAATATAGGTGTGCACTGGTATGAATATACAGTGTGCATGTGTGCAAGTTTGAAGATATCAATATATGTGTGCACAGGTATGAATATACAGTGTGCATGTGTGCAAGTATGAAGATATCAATATATGTGTGTACCGGTATGAATATACAGTGTGCATGTGCGCAAGTATGAAGATATCAATATATGTGTGCACAGGTATGAATATACAGTGTGCATGTGCGCACGTATGAAGATATCAATATATGTGCGCACTGGTAAGAATATACAGTGTGCATGTGCGCAGGTATGAAGATATCAATATATGTGTAGAGTCATATCATGATGCAGCAATCCTACTTTGTAGTGACATGGCAATTATCGATGATGGAGTGTGTGAGCCTACAAACTGTGTACGTGTAACATACGCATCATCGATAATGGTGCAGGTGTACTATCACAGGTATATGCGATGCAATAATAATATCATGAATGCAGCACAAGGTAAATCATCAGCTAAAAGCTATAAGGTATACGCAACTATCATATGTCCGAGTCGGTGAATCTATCAATCGGCATCTAGCCCAGTAACATCGCGTACGGTATAATCCATCGCACGACAACCTCTAACCAAGGGTAAGGATCAATCATCAAGTCAAACTCATCACGCACGAAATATCATCGTGCGGCGGCATTATACTAATAGGGATCCTATCATCCTATACGACAAAAGAGGGTACGGCCTAATATCACATACGGCCCATCATCCATCATTCTCAACATTCTATAAATGTATGTATATCTATGTGCTTATGTCCCGGTTCACATCCACAAAATCTCATATTAGGGGACCGGCAGGGTATAAATCAACTCGATCGACTCGTATCCGTATACCATCATATCATCATGTCAACATATCAGCCTTATATTCTTTCATCGCATTTAGATCACCTATCAAATTGAAATGCATAAACATTCTATCACTACAAGTATAAGTATTTAATCTAACATACACATCTGAACCATACAATCGGATTTTTAAAGAAGCGAATCGTAGTCTTGAAAATAGGGGTTACGGTGTTTTTAAGAAAAAGATATCATTTGAAAATCCGTAACATCCCTCAAGGTATATACTTAAAAGGTATATACGATTCTTTGGTTTAGAAAAAGGTATGCTTCGGATGATGAATTTACATCGACTATCTATTCCTACAGTACCTTAAACGGTAAAATTGCTAAACGTCATCCTACGATAGTAGTAACATATCACTTCTAACTATCCTCTAGTTTGTAATATAGTTTCATAGCTATCTCATTCTAACCCTCGTTTCCTAATCTGGGTTTCCTAACCATATTCTATAAATCGGTTTTCCATCAAAAGTTTGCGGGGGTGCTATACGCCATCCACCCGACTTCCCCGGTAGAAATAGATCTACTCACCGTAGTCTTCGCTTGCCGAAGTCGATGACGCCTCTCTCCGTCGCTTCGGAATCCACACGAAGGAACCTACAATAACAACACATATCGTAACGATATTAAAATCAAGGCGGAAAAACAAAAACGGCACGCGCATTGCTCTTAGGTTAGAACCTATAGCATATGCGTACACAATCAATCCAACAACCCTTGTTGTCGATGTACAAACATGCGACAACCAAAAACGAATCCAGATATCAAAACTCATCATTTCAAATACGGAAAACATATCCTACATCACGCACAAGTATTCCCAGATTTTGACTCAGGTCCAATAAATCCAAGCAAACAAGTTAAGGGTGATGTATAAGGTATATGTGAGCTACTGAACCAACCTAGGCCCCTACCCTCACCAAGTGGCCGTCCCCCATTCCCAAAATTCCGATGTCGCCGGCCCAGGGGTCTCAGTTTGGGTTCATCAGGTCAGAGTGGTCTCCTAGTAGTACGTCTAGGCCCCTAGTATTGTTTGGATGTCTAAGATATTCCCTAGGTTGCTCCAGGTACCCTATAGGAACACTCAAAATCACAAAACTGATATGGGTCAATTCCTGAGTTCGTACAACGGGTTCAGCTCTATGGCTCAGGTCATGAATCGCGTTACCATGGTCAAGCAAATACTCTCAACAGCCCCCAGATTTTACCCATAGTCATTACACAAAAATCCAGCAGGACCAAACACCTCTAAACACCATCAGGTAACCACCCTACAAAAATCCAAACCCTATCTCTCCTATTCATCCGGGGTCGCCGGAATTGGTCCAATGGTCACCGGCCAAAACCGGTGGGATGTGTAGGATATAGTGCCCTCAGAGTCAATTATTGGATCACAGGCACGTGATCGCAATGATTGAGGGAGGACCTGTACCGGTAGGATAGTCTTACTCGAGACGATAATATGCTATCTGGTTTATCTTTATCATCATGTACAGCTTTAGGTGACCTTACAGGTCACTATTACACGTTGATAGAGCCCTTAGGATTCTTGCTTGACGGCCAGCAGTATGATGGCGACCATATACGTAGGAGCTGGGGTCTATAAGCACATCCTTAAAATGTCCCTAGTCGTGGGAGTTTCGAGACTGGGCATCGATACTCCATTAGTAGACTAGTGTATACAGTCGACACCCCGACCAGGGGCGGTGACCGGTCTCACAAGCCATTGGTATCAGTTGGATCACCTAAGATGTATACAGGTGCTCATTGGGTTATGAGTACACCGGACAGGACTCGCCGGGAACATGCTATTTGGTATTATACCTGACGTCAGATAGCAGTTCCCTGGTGACATGTGTATAGGTTAGTTCATCGACCTAAGATCGTCATTTGTCTCATATGAGTTCCCACTATGCTTTGATTACTACCCTACCACGGCTCAAAGGAGTCGTGTAAACAAGTTTTAGTTAGGTACAGTCCCGAGCCATATGGAGGCAGTGAGCGGATCGGCAGGGGTTCGTTTCTCCCGGTATTGGGGATGAGGTCGCGCTGTGTCTAGGAGAGCCATTACACGAAGTCCTTAGCCATGGCAGGAGATTTACTGGTAGGTATTCCAGTAGTATCTCAGGGTGATCTGGGCTACACTCTAACACGACTTGTACCGCTTTTGGGGGTCTGACTTTTACTAACCCCCTAGGCCCGCCATGCGATGCTTATAGACGAACGGACCGGACTGTACAGATATTGTCACTGACAGGCTCAGTAGGGTGTCAGGATGAGTTCGCTCATCGACCTCCCTTTTGGTCAAGACCTGGTAGCCCGTTACGTACGGCTAATACCTCTGACGTGCTAGTGGTTAAATCCACAGCCAAAATATTGACGAGTCTTTAGAGTCCCCCACAGACAGTTTCTCAGGTTTCGGGCGAAACGTTGTAGAGGCCGTATGGATTTATGACAGGGTCTGAACATATGCATGCACTTGTGCATGTGTCATGGTTCGGACAGATAATACTAGCGGGCTTTGGTTTAAGCCGGATCCTAGTATTATACTGTATAGATTTTGTCTCATTGCATTTGTATTCGGTCGGAATACAAATGCGGGTATGTATATACACTCGCGGGGTTATCCTGTAATTTATTACGGGATCGCTTTTTGATGTTGCCAGTTTGCATTCCATTTCGGCCATTTTTCTTTATTCCTTTCATGGCTGATTTCATTGTTCTTTGGCTGAAAATCGATGCGAGGGCTTTATTTGCAAAAGTTGCAATTTGTAAAGGAGGGTGTTTTTTGTGATGGCCGGTTCTCCAGCAGAATTCTGGAGCCTTCTTGATTTTCCTTTCTTTTCTTTTCTTTTCTTTTCTTTTCTTTTCTTTATTTTGTTCATCATTACCTGCTTTTTTGAGATTGGATTAAATGAGATGTTTTGGGGTGGTTTTTTGTTGCCTTTTCCTTATGGTCACCTATCACTTGAGCTTGCACTCACCTCCCTCTTCTCCTAGTTATGGCCTAGCCATATATTTGGCTGTCCCAATTTTTGATGGATGATTGATTCATTTTTCCATTTGCAACAAAAATCCAAAGCTCATTTGTTCAAGCTCAATTTCCATTGTCACTCCAAATGGCAACTTCAATTAACCCTTGAGGCAAAGCGTTCGACGTATATTCTACAGCAACCTTGGACACGTCAGCTAGCAAACTTCATGTCCGAGTTCCCTCGGTTCAGAGGCGGGAGCCCGTAAAAAGACTTCTCGATGTGGTACCCTTTCCGACGAGGAGATCGAGACCGGAGATGCCACGAGGAGCTCGGGATGGTGGCCAAAGACCAAAGGACACGGATAGTTCAGTATAGCCTCTCTACCCTTTCTCTAGTTAGCTAGTTGTAGGTTAATAGTTCGATCCGGGTTTATTGTATACGATAGCACCGGTTTCAAGTTAAGAAAAAGTTTTTATTTCCGTATTTTGGCCTCAAACAGACTGTCGGGGCACTACCGTAGACTTACATGGAATCAGAGCCATGCCATTAACCTTTACTAGCTTGCTCTAACGTGTTTAGAACTTCGATCGAACGAAATTTCCCAAAACTGCATTTCCAAGTCATCAGTTTCTGTCGAATTTTTCCTGTGGTAAAAAAATTATTTAGTGTGCTGCAGAAAAACAGGCAGGGTTTTTAATGAACACTGTTGAAATTTGGTGCACTGATCTCGTGATAGCGCCCCGGAATCGCGGCACTAACCTTGTTTCGGCCGAGGTTCCGCCTCATTATAGTAGTATCAGCCCACCAATTTTTCTATAGTACTTTCTGCCTTGGAATTGTGGTTTCTTGTATTTTTTTTGGGCCCAGATTTGTTTGAGTACTGGGAATTGTGCTTGGGGCCCACTTCGGGAAATTTTGTCGATCGAAAATTTTAAAACATGTTAGTTCACAGTATTTACATTATATCAGCGACCGTGAATGTCATTTGATCGGTAAATCCTGTCTAATTGCTATAGCCCTTTTAGACGGATTTGTGAACGTGACATTCACGTTGATGTTCTGTGTTGTGCTGTGATGTTGCGGATTTGTCGTGGTGGATAGCCTGGATGCAATGTTAGTACAGTTTGGTATTTTTGTATATTTGATATTGCGAGGCGAGCGTCCGACATGTGGACTGTCGTCACTGCCTGCTTGTATATTATTCTTTTGGGGCACGACCGGGCTGAGGTCGATGTACCCGTTGTATATATTTTACTTTCTGTACTAGGATTACCCCGCGGAGGGATGCACGGATAGCCGGGTTCTAGAGGGCAACGGGCCCGCATCTCATGGCTTTGAGACGGAAGGGGCTTCACTCTAGAATTGGCGGGCTATTCGTCGCACTCGTAGGGGGAACAGGTTGACCCAAGGAGGGGTGCTCAAGTTACAGGATTCCGTGAGGTGCTGGGTGGTCCATTCACGTTGTTGAAGGGGGCTGCCTCGCTTCAGGTTTTGGCGGGTAACTTGCCACGCCCGTAGGGGTCTAGGATCTCATTGCACAGGCTATCCACACGACCAGGGAAACGTCGGGTATCGGTAGCGGCTCTATGAAATCCGGGGATCCCAGATTATCTGTATTATTCTGTGATGCTTATTACATTTCTGTGATATTGCATTTTATCACACCTTGAGCGATTATTATATATTGATATATATACTAGTAGATGTTGTATATATTTTACACCCGCGCTAGTCCAGTCCCCGCTCTGTCGTTAGTTAAGCAACCTAACGGGTGATGATGGGACCCAGTGGCGAATGTGGATGGCATATATGTACATCATATTTTCGTTCTTTTGTGGTGTGATTAATTGACGGGACTGCATTGATTCGGATCAATGCAAGCTAAACAATCCTATTCTGATGTTGTTGGAACATTTTTAAAAAAAAAAGGCTGTTATTGCAAGGACGTTCTCTTTTGTTTGGCACAGTGGTATTCGGTTATGAATATCTAGCAACTCAGTCGACGAGGCAAGGGCCGAGATCCCTTCACCGGGAGTGACCCCTTGGACAGAAGTTTGCATCAAGGTAATAACATCACTATAGTCGATTACTTTTTTCTTTGCATCGTGGTATTCAGTTGGAATATCCTGCACCTCATTCTACGGGGAAATAGCCGAGATCCCTTCACCGGGAGTGACCTCTTTAGGAAAGGTTTTCGCCACTATATTTTTATATAAAGCTATCCGGTTCCTTCAACGATATCAAGTTCATTACGTTAAATGTTTTTCGCCAAAAACCATTCATAGCCCTCCATCATTTCAGAAAGGTAGCACTTAGTATTCATGCTATGTATGTTGGCCTTCGTCAAGGCATAGTGTATGGTAGCTATTTGTTACTTTTCTGCTGCATAGATAGATGCGATTTGGGACAGTCGTACTACTATTTTAGCCTTCGTCAAGGGTATGTACGGGTGGGTTCAAATTAACCTGGATAATGACGGGTAGAACTTGACATGTGACTTATGATATGTTGGCCTTCCTCAAGGTCATAAGAACATGGGGTAAAAATCACATCGGGAGTTTCTAAAGAAACTGAAACTTGCCAGATATGCGCATACCTTCTGGAGTGTGATAACGTGAGTGGATTCCATCACGTTATCATGAGATGATAGTTGGATCCCGATTCGCACTGATGAGTTGGTTTACTCCTCGGGTGATCTCGACTATTTCTTCTTTCAGGTTTGGAGGAGAATTTGAGATTACAGTGGGTGGTTTCCTGATTAGATAAAGTGATAACCATTGTGATCTAGGTTCGAGTGCACGCTGAGTGTTTTTTCTCTCTCTCTATTTGGCAACGACTATGACCCGACCCTTGACTATGACTCGGTGACCAAGTTAACCGGACCTTCTTAAAACACTGGCTTTTGGATTGTCTGAGTTGCATACCTCATTGCCACTCCTACTTTTACCCTTTTCTCCAGAACACCCCGTATTACTATGAACGTCCACTTCCATTGGATAAAACCATCGTATGGTTATATACGAACTCGAAAGAACTTGTTCCAGATTCGAGGATGGTTTCCGGTTCTGGAGAAAATGAATAGGACTATTCAGTTATCTTTTCCTTTTACCTTCTCTCAGATTGCGAGTGCTCCTTCGATTAGGACAGTACACCTATTACGCTTATTGGATAGTCTTCTACCAAAAATGGTGGGGAATGAAGAAAACCAATTAGCCTAACGATGGTGTACAGAAGGTAATAAGTTAAGACAAATAAAGGGATTAGAAAGAGGGCAAAGTAAATTGCGACTGCTGTTCACGACCAAACCAAGTATTTCTTCGCCAATCCTATTTCACCTTTGTATTTCTCCGGAACACCCCGTAACACTACGAAGATCCACAGTTTATTTGGATACTCCATCGTATGGTTATATACGAAATCGAAGGAACTTGTTCCAGTTCGGGGATGGATTCTGGTTCAGGAGAAATAGGAATTAGGTTTATTCAGTTGTCTTTTATCTTCATCTTTTCTCAGGTTACGAGTACTCCTAGGATTAGGAGAGTACACCCATTATGCTTATTGGATAGTCTTCTTCCAAACCATAGGCTGGTGCCGAACGGTAGGGAAGGAAGAAAACCATTTGGCCTAAAGGGGTGTACAGAAGGTAATGATTAAAGACATATAAAGGGATTTGGAGAGATGGCAAAGAAATATACGGTTACAGTTGTGAATCTGATAATGGAAGAGGCATTACTAGGAATACCCGGATACCCCTTCGAAACATTTACATGTTTCAGTTTCACAGTGTACTGTAAAAAGATAACTGATTTCCCAATTAGTCCTTACTCCAGGGTATGTTTTTACCAGGTTTGATTCTCACATCTGTATGGTTTTACAGATGATGAGTGGTGGTAAGTTATTGGAAATTGGGTGATCATCCTCATTATATCGGGATTCATTGTAATTGGTGATATTTGAGGAAATCGCCTGGGTTGTTTGCCGGACAGCAAATATTTGGCTTTGAATATCCGTTGTTATGCACAAATATCAAATTGATATATCTGTATGTTTATTTTTATAATGTGAGATATAACTTTTTGAAATTATGTCTATGACATTTACCTATATCAATGGATGGTTAGGTAAGGAGCATTAAACAGCGGTGTAATTCTTCTTAACCATAAGTACAGTTTTCAACCTGCGACACACAGTGAATGAGTTATTAGACTCAGCGGACTTATACAGAGTATTGTATGTTGTCCAGTATCCATTTGGACAGAGGGGTTGGTACTCGTACTATATTCTGTTTACTTGTGACTTCTCTAGTTCTTAGACATGTATTTCGTAGAAATACAAAGTCTAAGTTTTAAGAAGTTATAGGTATAAGAATAAAGTAGTGAACCAGGTGTTGCAAGTATCAGGATTCTTCAAGGTGATCGAAAATGTAGATACTTGTGTATGGTATTCAGTTGATAGTAACGATTAAGAGAACTTGCTTCTTTCAGTTTACTCATAATAGGAAGCACTCCTAAGTAGAGTAATGCTGATCGGCCGCTCTCCATTTAGTTGACATGCACTGGAGACAGCTGCATGATTTGAATCTTGTTTCAATTAAATCAGTGCCTCTGTTTCTATATTGGATATAGAATAGTTCATATATTAACAATGTTAAGGTTAGGGGAGTTGTCCGGCATATGCTTAAAACCAGACTCTGGATAACTCAAGGCACATTTCTGTAATGGCTGTTTGTGGGTTGACCCGGGCTATGACGAGGGTTGACTTTCTACCATCTGGAAGATCAATAGTAATATTGTTCTTGACTCGCCACAGTTTTAGTAAAATGGATTTTTTCAGAAAACAGTAGTGGGAGTATGGTAGAACTGGAAGTGATTCCAGAACCGTAAACGATTACTGAAAATTTGATAAGGACCTAAAGATTCAGTCTGGTTTGACATTCCATTAGCCACTCCGCAGATATGGTGGGTAACCTCAGGCACTCGAGAGGTACTTCGGTATGCTCAAAGACGGTGACAGGGAGGTTCTTGTTTACCAAGACTTGCCATTGCTGTTGTTCCAGACTGTAAGACCCGACAGGAGGATAAGTATAACGTCGTCCTAAACTAGCTTTAGAAGTTTACGTGTATATGACTCTGCCAAAGGGTTGGCGTAGTCAGTGGGAGCAGCGGAAGCATAGTGGACAAGTAGCTTATGTCTATTTATGGACTAAAGCAGATATAGCGGAGATAGATCATCTATTTCTGATGTGACAGTCATAGGTTTGATTTCATCAGAATAGGGGATGGATCTGTTAAGAAGATAGTAGGGTGTGATGTCCTGGCATTTGGATGACATACACATAGTAGGAAATGAAATTCCTATACTAGATCGGTTATACTTTGATTGTCACACAGTGTTTTCTCCACATGGGAATTGGATATTATATCAGATATTCTGGTTACTAGATCTATGGTTTTAGATCTAGATTTGGGTAGTTTCCCAATCTGGGTACTTAGACAGCATTCTAAAGGTATTTAGAATGGATGACTCCTGGCATAGTGGTGTATCTGCAGCTGATGGAGTCACCCTCTCTAAAGGTGTCTTACAGACTAAAGGGGAGAAGGATGTGCATGATTGGTAGATCAATTGCTTAGGCAATTGAGTTGATCATGAGATGTCAAGTACCACACCAGATGTTATTTTTGCACGAGATGCAATAAATTGATATTAATCCAATCCTGGAGAAACGATCGGAACCAGTTTTAGAATATAAGTGGATGTTCTAGGGAAATGATAATGGCAGCCTCCTTTAGGAGACAATTATCATTCCAGGCTTCCAAGGTGACCTGGATGACAGAGTGGCTGTCAAAGTTATAGTTTTTCCTCTGACGAGGGGTAGTGGTTTGGACAGATGGTCCAGGCGGATACTGAGGGAGGCATGGCGCTGGATACTGATTAAGTTCAGTTGACGATACAGTCTAAGAAGTTTGGATTTGGAGTTCATTTGTGAACTAGGTCCCATCAGATATCCAAACATATTCTAAGACAGGTATTGCTCATTTCGGGAGATGGCTTTCTCCACGAACTTGAGATAAAGAGAGACAAAGAAAGAAACATCAGAGCGGATCCATTCACTGAGGCTATTCCTCGAACGCAATAGTTTCGCAAACGGGCTTTGTGAGACTGATTAATAGAGGAGTTGGGTGTTCGGTATCACACGGGCTGTGAGTATGCGACATCGCAATAATTAGCCTTGAGTGCAAGTGAGAGATTGTTGGATATAGTGCCCTCAAAGTCAATTATTGGATCACAGGCACATGATTGCAATGATTGAGAGAGGACCTGTGCCGGGAGGACCTGTGCCAGTAGGACAGTCTTACTCGAGATGATAATATGTTATCTGGTTTATCTTTATCATCGTGCACAGCTTTAGGTGACCTTACAGGTCACTATTACACGTTGATAGAGCCCTTAGGATTCTTGCTTGACGGCCAGCAGTATGATGGCGATCATATACGTGGGAGCTGGGGTCTATAAGCACATCCTTAAAAGGTCCTTAGTTGTGGGAGTTTCGAGACTGGGCATCGATACTCTATTAGTAGACTAGTGTATACAGTCGAGACCCCGACGAGGGGCGGTGACCGGTCTCACAAGCCATTGGTGTCAGTTGGATCACCTAAGATGTATACAGATGCTCATTGGGTTATGAGTACACCGGACAGGACTCGCCGGGAACATGGTACATGCTATTATACCTAACATCAGATAGCAGTTCCCTGGTGACATGTGTACAGGTTAGTTCATCGACCTGAGATCGTCATTTGTCTCATATGAGTTCCCACTGTGCTTTGATTACTATCCTACCATGGCTCAAAGGAGTCATGTAAACAGGTTTTAGTTGGGTACAGTCCCGAGCTACATGGAGGCAGTGAGCGGATCGGCAGGGGTTCGTCTCTCCCGGTATTGGGGGTGAGGTTGCGCTGTGTCTAGGAGAGCCATTACACGAAGTCGTTAGCCAAGGCAGGAGATTTAATGGTAGGTATTCCAGTAGTATCTCAGGGTGATCTGGGCTACACTCCGACACGACTTGTACCGCATTTAGGGGTCTGACTTTTACCAACCCCCTAGACCCGCCATGCGATGCTCATAGACGAACGGACCGGACTGTATGGATATTGTCACTGACAGGCTCAGTAGGGTGTCAGGATGAGTTCTCTCATCGACCTCCCTTTTGGTCAATACCTGGTAGCCCGTTACGTACGGCTAATACCTCTGACGTGCTAGTGGTTAAATCCACAGCAAAAGTATTGACGAGTCTTTAGAATCCCCCACAGACAGTTTCCCAAGTTTCGGACGAAACGTTGTAGAGGCCGTATGGATTTATTGCAGGGTCCGAACATACGCGTGCACTTGTGCACGTGTCATGGTTCAGACAGATAATACTACCGGGTTTTGGTTTAAGCCGGATCCTAGTATTATACTGTGTAGATTTTGTCTCATTGCTTTTGTATTCGGTCGGAATATAAATGGGGGTATGTATATACATTCGCGGGGTTGTCCTGTAATTTATTACGGGATCGTTTTTTGAAGTTGCCAGTTTGCATTCCGTTTCGGCCATTTTTCTTTATTCCTTTCATGGCTGATTTCATTATTCTTTGGCTGAAAATTGATGTGAAGGGTTTATTTGCAAAAGATGCAATTTGTAAAGGAGGGTATTTTTTGTGGTGGCCGGTTCTCCAGCAGAATTCTGGAGCCTTCTTGATTTTCTGTGCTTTATTTTGTTCATCATTACCTGCTTTATTGAGATTGGATTGAATGAGATGTTTTGGGGTGGTTTTTTGTTGCCTTTTCCTTATGGTCACCTCTCTCTTGAGCTTGCACTCACATCCCTCTTCTCCTAGTTATGGTCGAGCCATATATTGGGTTGTCCCAATTTTTGGTGGATGATTGATTCATTTTTCCATTTGCAACAAAAATCAAAAGCTCATTTCTTCAAGCTCAATTTCCATTCTCACTCCAAATGGCAACTTTAATTAACCCTTGTGGTAAAGTGTTCTACGTATATTCTACAGCAACCTAGGACACGTCGGCTAGCAAACTTCGTGTCCGAGTTGCCTCGTTTCAGAGGCGGGAGCCCGTAAAAAGACTTCTCGATGTGGTGCCCTTTCCGACGAGGAGATCGAGACCGGAGATGCCGCGAGGAGCTCGGGATGGTGGCCAAAGACCGAAGGACACGGATCCTCGGTATAGCCTCTCTACCCTTTCTCTAGTTAGTTAGTTGTAGGTTAATGCTTCGATCCGGGTTTATAGTATACGATAGCACCGGTTTCAAGTTAAGAAACAGTTTTTGTTTCCGCATTTTGGCCTCAGGCAGACGGCCGGGGCGCTACCGTAGACTTACAGGAAGGGGTTAGGGTTTCAGGTGAACACTTCAGGTCTTGAGCACAACACTAATATACTGTTTGTTTTCCTAGTGAATGCTCGGGGTCACAGCAGGTCATGGATAGCACAAAACGACACTAAAATACGACATCGTACAAAACTAAGCTAAAAGGAAGGAGTTATACCTCATCTAGTCCACTCAAGGCAGCATAAACTTCCCAATGTTGTCAAAATCCCATTTTGCTCGGTTCATCACATAGAGGAGGAGATGGGGGTTAAGTTTTGTGAAGGGAGTGTAGGGTTTTGGGGAGTGTTTTGAGGTAGATCTAGGGTTCTTTGAAGAGGGTTATGGCGTTGAGGAGATGAGGAAGAAGGAGGAGAAAATGATGGCCAAGGTTTATGAAAGCAGCAGCCCCCTCCCCTTCTCACAATTACACACACACTCTCTCTCTCTTCTAAGCCCATCTAATCTAATCATTATGTCTCCCTTTGACCCTTTCTTTTCCTTTTTTTTCTCACCAAAATGAACACATACACCCATATAAAACCATAAATGAAATAACATGTAACTAAATGAAACTTGTCATGGTGCACTAAACATGAAAAGCTGTAGAAATGCGGATTTGGCTTAATCGCGATTAGCAGTGGACTAATCGGGTTTTTATCAAAATTGCATAAAATGAATTTTAAAATTGCCAAATCCGTTAAATATACTATTAAATGGATAAATAATTTTAATTTTAATTTATTTCACAAATATTCGTATATATTTATACCCTTTTTCGAAAACCCCAATTTCGCAAATCGGGCAGTTTTCGGGGAAAGTATTATTTTAATATTAAATTCCCAAAAATAATATTTTATATTTTTCTGAAATGTTACACATGCGGTTTCCAAATCCAAAAAATATCAAGAAGAATCCGAAATCATCAAGTCACTATGTCAATAGCAATGAAAACCGGCATAAATCTCCATAATACCGTATAACCAATGAATATATGGATGCATCTGATATCATGCAATAATTTGTAGGGTTCCTAGGCACACTAATGAGGTCTTACAAGTGATCAAATATGGCCAATTCAAATTTTTCATGTGCCTACAAACCCTAATACGGATCGTTAACTAGATGTATAGGCGATGCAAGCAAGTAAACTACTTTATTACTATAGGAAAGAGGCTACAAATTTTGTAGATCCGGTCCTCCACCTCCTTGGCTCCGCGTAGATGTCCCTCCGCTGTACCAATCAGAATCCTAGACTCTTGCGGTGGTTTCATCGGAGAAAAGATCGGGCTAGGTCGCCGACTTCGATGCAGAAGATGTTCTACGTCGAGGCAACTCAAGATCAAGCTCAAACTTCACCAAGTCATGAAAATTGTGAAGAAAACACCCTATACTACTTGGCAAGTGGTAGAGGATGAAGAAATAGGAAGTGGGTCCACTTTAGAATTTGATTTCTCACTCTTTTTCTCATGTTGCCATTAATGGAGGCAAGGTTTCTTCTTTGTTGAAGAAGAAGAAGAAGAAAGAATATGATAAGAATTGTTGAAAATAGAAAATAAGTTGATTCTTATCATATAGCAACCATGGTTAAGTGCAGAGAATAAACTAGGGTTAGATTGAATGGTTAGGGTTAAGCATTAAACAAAAAAGGTAGACTTATTCAAAGCTTCATGATGCTTTAACTAGCAAACAAAGAAAGCCACCATGATTTATTTGTCTTTCAAAAATGAATAAATAAATAAATGAAAAGATAAGTAAGTCAAAACCCTAACCATTAACATAACCATGGTTTAATTCTTTACACAAACCCAAGTTTGCATGTATCATCAAACATGATACAATCAAGAGCACAAAAATATACCACATATACAATGTGCACATCAAGTGAGAAAATCCATTTTAAGTGAACAAATACTAGTTAATGCAAACTAATATATCAAATATATAATTATGCATTAAATCATTAAATCAATACTTGATTTAACGATCCGGTCATATCGCATATAACCGACTAATATCCATTGTATCGGCTTATCGAATCAATCCTCGATTCGATAACTAGGTTATATCACATACAACCATTCGATACATTCATCGCGAGAATAGAATACGGTATCACAAACACGCATTATTCTCGGTCCCGCACATATCTCATATGCGCTCCTATTTCGTTTCGCTTGAGCCAGAAAAGCTCTGTGTAGGACTCTAAAGACTCGTCAATACGCCGGCAGCAGGTGATGATCATATCAAACACCCACAAGCCGCAAGCGGTCTGCAAAACGTAACGGCCCCCCGGGTATTGAGCGATCAGAAGATCGACGAGCAAGCCCGCTCACACTCCTGTGAATCCAACCAGTAACACTTACCGTACAGTCCGGTCTGTTCGTCTGATATGTCGCATATCTCGCCTAGGAGTGGTAAACGTCAGACCCCAATAGCTTGATAAGTCATGCCGACGTGAGGTCCATAACAATCGTGAAACTACTGATAACTCTTACCAGTATATCACTGCAACCCTGGCCAGGGATTTCCTGTTATGGCCAGTCGTGCATAGCGCAACATCAACCCCCAATACCGGAAAAGACGAATCCCCTCCTATTGCTCATTGCCTCCATATGAATCGGGATTGTACCCAAAAACCACCTGTTTGCACGACTCAGTAGAGCCATGGTAGGGTGGAAATCAAAGCACAGTTGGAGACACACAAGACTCTATGACGATCTCGGGTCAACAGACTAAGCTGTACCAGTGTCACCAGAGAACTGCCATCTGACGTAAGGTATAATACCATCTGGGAGTTCTCGGCAAGTCCGTTCAGTGTACCCAGTCTTCACTGAGCACCCGCATACCATCTCTGATGTCAAACACCAATGGATATGGGATCATCCATCGCCCATCACATGGGTCGAGAAGATATATGCTAGTCTACTCTGGAATATCGATGCCCCGTCTCGATATTCCCACGACTAGGAACATTGAAGGATGTACTCATGGACTACACAGGCCCCACTAGTATGATCTACATCATAGTCCTGGAAGTCGAGAACTCATCCTAAGGGCTTTATTAACATGTAACAGAGAGACAGAAAGTATACATGTTAAGATAAAGAGCAACCAGATAGCGTACTATCATGTCGAGCAAAATAGTCCTACCTATATATGTCCCAGCATACACTACAATATACATCCAATGTACAGTAATGGCCTCTAGGGCATACTTATAACTAACAATCTCCCACTTGCACTAGGGCCATCTGTAGCAGTGGTCGCAGTATCACATACTCAACCATCCCTTATAAGTCTCTCTCTGGGAAAAAGCCTTCGTGAGTGGATCCGCCGTGTTGTCCTCTGAGTCTACTCTCCTAACCTCGATCACCCTAGAGATCAACTATCTCCATGATCAGGTGATGCTTCCTCAGAATATGTCTGGGTCACTGATGGGACCAGGGTTCACGGGCCAAAGCCACACTTCCATTGTCACACAATGGTAGGAACCTAGTTTATCTTATGAACCAATATACACCCAAACTGCCTCTTTGGTAGTATCTTTAATAGCGATGTTACCAGCCTTTATCGTCTAGTTTGCCACGGTATCTAGCTTGGAACTCTTTCAACATACCGTCCCTCCACTGAGGATGAAGACAATGCATGTGACTGACATTCAGTCGTCCTTATCACCCTGGAACACTTCCAGTGATTCTCCCCAGGATCGATTGATACTATCTTACTATAGCTAGTGAGAATCCTAACATCCATTTAGATATATCTCATAGACCCAAATCCCAGGATTTAGGAGGTATCATCTTTATCCTATATGGAGAATCCATGTGATAAGCGGAGATTGACTGTGCGTAGCATAGGAAACTCTTTTCTTATCAAGAGTATATTGTCCACGTACAATACGAGGATGACCACCTTACTCTCTACTACCTTTCTGTATATACAAGGTTCATCTATTATTTTGATGAAGTCAAACACTTCGACTATCACATCAAAACAGATGTTTCAACTCCGCGATGCGTGCTTTATTCTCTAAAGCAACTTGCACATGTTTCCGCTGCTCCCACTGTTTACGAAGCCCTCTGGCTGTATACTTATAGACATTCTTTTCTAAATCATTATTTAGAAAAGTAGTCATGGCACCCAACCGCCAGATATCGCAGTCATGGTATGTAGCCGTGGCAAGTAGGATCCGGTTGGACTTAAGCATAGCCACTGGAAAATGTATCATCATTATCCACACCTGGTCGATGACGAAAACCTTTAACCAGTCTAGCGTTGAAAGTCTCAACTTTTCCATCTACACCAAGTAATCTTCTCAAGATTTACTTGCTCCTGATGGGGATTTAACCCTTCAGATATAGCAACCAAAGTCCATACTTTGTTGGTGTACATGGATTCCATCTCAGATCGCTAAGCATCCAGCCATTCTTACAGAGTCCCTACTCTCGATGACCTGCTCGAATCTAGTTGGGTCATCATCTCATGATGAAATCCTCGCTCCCACTGTCATCGAGAAACCGAAGTATCTCTCAAGCGGATGAGAAACCTTACCAGATCGGCGGAGAGGCTGAGATTCGTCGGGAACTATTAAATCCTTTGGTTCCGTCAAATCATCTGCAGTTTTGTATAGCTGGAACCTTTCCAATTCTACAGAACTGACCTTGCCTCGATCTTGTCCGGATTTTGCTTTAGACATAGGCCGGACAATCCCAAATCTTAACTTATTTAAGAGATAGTCTCTTCCTATACCATATCTTATATGGAGTGGTAGGCACTGATTTGATTCAAATCCAATTCAATAAGTATGCAACTTCTCAAGTGCACAACCCCCAAAAGGAAATAGGTAACTCAGTAGTACTCATCATAGAGCATAACATATCTAATATGGTGCGGTTACTCCGCCCCGATACACCGTTATGCTATGGTGTATACGGAGGAGTAATGCTGAGAGAGAATCTCATTCTGCTTTAGAATAGTCCAGGAATTCTATGCACAAGTATTCTCCTCCCTGATCTTATCATAGGACATAATACTTATACCCGTATTTTGGTTCTCTACTTCTAACATATATTCTGTGAATATCTCAAAAGGTTCGGACTTGTGTTTCAGCAGGAACATATGTCTGAATCTTGAGAGATCATCAGAGAACGTAATGAAGTATAAAGAACCGGTCCTGGCATGTGTAGACAGGAGACCTTACATACATCATCATGTATCAGTCCCAAGAGTTCACTAACTCTTTCTCTATTTCTAATAAACAGAGCTATGGTCATCTTATCTTTGTGACATGACTGGCAAGTTTCACAAGATGTAAATTCAAACTGATTTAAATATGCATCTAAAATGTAACTTTAGCCAGTCGGGTCGCATTGATATGACCTACTCTACAATGCCTCTAGAAGGAATCGTTCATTTCTGAACTCTTCCTTTTGTGTGTGTTCTGTATACTAGGAACTGTAGTTTGATTTAGAACATCAATGCTATTAGATAACGTGCCTGAACCGATCAACTTTTGATATAGGAAATGTTCAAAACATTATCCAACAATACAAAATTTTATCATTTCTTTACTTATAAAGAGACTAATATGATTTTGTATATCAGGTTCGGTATCTAATAACATTCGTTCAGAATCAATGTACTGGTAATACAGGGTGATAGTGACCAACAGACTTGGCTGCAACACTTGCCCCGTTTTCTGTCTCATGAAACTTATCACCCGTTCTCAGTTCTCTGCCTTTCTGTTGCCCTATGTAACAGATTACATATTTGGGATCCTGATCCGGTATCAGATACCTAGGATGCAGAGGATACTGAGAAACAGTTCTTTATAATGAACACACCCGAAGGAGATGCATCATATGCACTTTCTTCGTTTGGGCGGCATAGGAATTCTGGTTTTCCCCTATTTCCTGCTCTGTCTTATAACAATTATAAGTTGGAGCGGGACCAAAGTTCCCCAGCTCAGTATAACAAGCGGGTTCGGTCAATACATCCATATTATTATCTTGATTAAGGCGTGATATGGTCGCTACCTGGAGAGAGAGAAGAAAACACTCTGCGTGCACTCTTGCAACATTAGATTGGTTATATATTTTATCTAATCAGGATGGCTCCCACTGTTTTTATCAAATCTTCCTTCAAACCTTAAATGGGAAGACTAGCCGGGATTAATTACACTCTACAAGTTCGCCAATTTTTCAGCCAGGCCAATGTCGGTACTTTGAGGGAGGTTCCCCGTGCTTTCGCACGGACCTAATTACAGTAAACCTCGTTTTCCCAGAGGCATAACCCCGTTGACACCTTTCTAGACACCTACTTGATCGGCTAATTGTAAAGTGCAAAACTCTCCCAGGAGTAACAATTACTCGCAGTGGGTATCGGGATCCAACTATCATATAGAAGGCATGCAATCTCATTGCAAATTTCAACACTTGAAACTCCCGATAATGGTTTTTACCCCCAGCACCTATGACCTTGGCTAAGGTCAATAAATCATAGGTACTAGTCAAGTTCCACCCGTCATTTCGTGATTAATTAGACCCACCCACATGACCCTTGGCTAAGGTCAACAAAGCCACATAACTGTCCTAACTAATCGCATCATATGCTGTGTAGGAAGACATCACTTAGCTACCGCACACTACGCCTCGGCTATGGTCGACAAACGTAGCACGAATACTAAGTACTCTACTTCCTAAAATGACGGAGGGTTGCGAATGGTTTTCAAGAAAACCTTTAACTCTTTGAACTTGATCTCGTTGCGGAATCAAATGGTTTTTAAATGGAGTGTTTTTTAGGCTTTTCTAGTTTTGCTAAAGGGGTCACTCCCGGTGAAGGGATCGTCGACCCTTTCCTCGTCGAATGAGGTGCGGGATATATCATATATATCACTGTGCAAAGCAAAAACTATAGAAGCAAGCAAAAAAACAAACCGAGTGTGTAGCATCTGCCAGTTATTGCTAAAGGAGTCACTCCCGGTGAAGGGATCTCGGTCCTTTCCTCATCGAATAAGGTGCAGGATGTTCTACAAGGAACACCGCGATGCAAAGCAAGAACTGTATCTACCTGTTTTTATTTTGAAATTCGATTCCACAACATCAATTAGGTTTATTTTCTTTCATTAATCTCATTAATGAATGTCCCATCATTTAAGTCCACCTAAACATCACAGATAAATATAACTTACGCTTATGCCATCCGCATTCGCCTCGATGTCCTGTCTGCACCGTTAAGTTAGGTAACTAACGGCAGAGCGAGGCAGGGCTAGCGCGGGTGTAAAACATAAGCAACGTCTATATAATATATCATATATACTATATACTATATTTATCTGAAAATATTACATGATCACATCACAGATAACGCAGCAGAAAATATCATATGAAATATTGGATATACTAGGACGTCCGTGTTTTTAATAGGAGCCAGTATAAAACATGGATTCCACGGTCGTGATGAATAGCCAATCCCACATCCCTAGACCCCTATGAGAGCGGCAAGCAACCCTACCAATTCTAGGGTTAGGAGACCCGGACTCGACTCCTCGAGATGGTCTCCCACTGGACCCTAGAACCCGGTTACTTGTGCTCCCCTCCTTGGGACTATCCTAATGAGGAAAAGTAAATAATATACAAAAGGTGACATCTTCCGCAACCTGGAAGTGCCCCAATGAAAGAATATTATATACAAGTTTTTACATGAATGAAAATGAAAAAACACTCATCTCACAAAAAAACCCTCGGCTATTCAAACACGACGATCCAATATAACATATCCAGCAATACATAACATCACATGTCATCAACATAAGTAAATATGCGCATCCCAATTGTCGTTGACATATAGCAACGAAACCGGCGATATCACATATTACACTTACGGTCACAGAAAAGAAAGTGTAAAACTACAACAGTTGGAATCCGCATCCTCTTTAGACATCACATGCCTAACCCATTGAATTCCATAGACATCGCATGCCTAACAGTTATAAACCCCGCATTTTAGTCTCATTATTGAAAACACTTTTCAATATCAAGTCGGGTAATTCAACAAGATTCCCTTCATTCTGATCGAATGCTCATCGCAAACTTTAGTAGGCGGCCGCATCCCCGACGCCGTCGACGAAGTGCACCAAGGCGGAACACCGCTGCCGCGAGCACCCGAACGGATGCTTTCGGCGACGGGGTTCTCCTACAGTCACTTGGTCGGGGCTATGGGGTGAGGCTGTCTATTAAGTTTACCCGGCGAGTGTCCGTGTACGGTACGTGATTGCGACGGACTTTTGATCACATCTAAATTCTGTGGCAACCGATCAAGTGAGACTAAACTGCTATGTTTATAACATTCATTCAGTTATCTCATAACTACTTGTGGATTCCAAATATTGTATCACATTCCAGATAAATAGAAAATGTTAAACTTTCCGATCGAACAATCGAACACCCAAGTTTTCCCGAAACAGCTCAACCCATGAAATAAGTTTAAAAAACATTCACTTCGTGCCTCAGTACCAACGGTCCAGCCGTAGAAGGGTCAAGCCAACGCCTCACATATGGCACGCCGTACTGCCCCAAACCCTAAGGTTTAAAGGGCAGTTCATGACGGTCACATAATCGAGTTAAGGTTTGTTGTCTTCTAGAGGGACCATAGCATTACTTGCACTACTTTGAACGTCATGAAACTACGGAAAGATCCAACACTTGGAAATTTCCCGACAGGGGAAAAAGTGGGTATTTATATCCGGTCGAACTCTTTAACATATTCTAAAATTTCCGGAAAACACACAGACAAAGTTTGATAATCCGATCGAATCTACGAACTTCCAATACAACCCAGAAAACACAACTCTTGAGTAAATATTAAAAATTCCCAGAAAATCCAGAACCAAAATATAGGAATTACTGTGCAAAAATTATTGGGTAATGTGACCATACGGCCGCGGAACCGCCGCAGAAGCCATGCTTCTGCCGCTGTTCCACGGCGGTTTAGACGATTCAGGAGCTCCGTTTTGCACTATAATTCTTAGAACTTCCTGCTGAATTTTTTAAGAATTTTTAATCTGGAAAAAACCCAGTTTTTAAAAAATATCCAGAGAAGGTTGAATTCTAGGGTTTCGGGCTTCGATCGGGTTTCTAGCTTCGTCTACGCATCGCCTAATGCTCTAGCTAGGCTCTGATACCACTGTAGGGTTCCTAGGCACACTAATGAGGTCTTCCAAGTGATCAAACATGGCCAATTCAAATTTTTCATGTGCCTACAAACCCTAATACGGATCGTTAACTAGATGTATAGGCGATGCAAGCAAGTAAACTACTTTATTGCTAAAGGAAAGAGGCTACAACCTTTGTAGATCCGGTCCTCCACCTCCTTGGCTCCGCGTAGACGTCCCTCCGCTGTACCAATCGGAATCCTAGACTCTTGCGGTAGTTTCATCGGAGAAAAGATCGGGCTAGGTCGCCGACTTCGATGCCGAAAATGTTCTACGTCGAGGCAACTCAAGATCAAGCTCCAACTTCACCAAGTCATGAAACTTGTGAAGAAAACACCCTATACTACTTGGCAAGTGGTAGAGGATAAAGAAATAGGAAGTGGGTTCACTTTAGAATTGGATTTCTCACTCTTTTTCTCATGTTGCCATTAATGGAGGCAAGGTTTCTTCTTTGTTGAAGAAGAAGAAGAAGAAAGAATATGATAAGAATTGTTGAAAATAGAAAATAAGTTGATTCTTATCATATAGCAACCATGGTTAAGTGTAGAGAATAAACTAAGGTTAGGTTGAATGGTTAGGGTTAAGCATGAAACAAAAAAGGTAGACTTATTCAAAGCTTCATGAAGCTTCAACTAGCAAACAAAGAAAACCACCATGATTTATTTATCTTTCAAAAATGAATAAATAAATAAATGAAAAGACAAGTAAATCAAAACCCTAACCATTAACATAACCATGGTTTAATTCTTTACAGAAACCCAAGTTTGCATGTATCATCAAACATGATACAATCAAGTGTACAAAAATATATCACATATACAATGTGCACATCAAGTGAGAAAATCCATTTTAAGTGAACAAATACTAGTTAATGCAAACTAATATATCAAATATATAATTATGCATTAAATCATTAAATCAATACTTGATTTAACGATCCGGTCATATCGCATATAACCGACTAATATCCAATGTATCGGCTTATCGAATCAATCCTCGATTCGATAACTATGTTATATCAAATACAACCATTCGATACATTCATCGCGAGAATAGAATACGGTATCACATACACGCATTTTTCTCGGTCCCGCACATATCTCATATGCGCTCCTATTTCGTTTCGCTTGAGCCAGGAAACCTCTGTGTTGGACTCTAAAGACTCGTCAATACGTCGGCAGCAGGTGATGATCATATCAAACATCCACAAGCCGCAAGCGGTCTGCTAAACGTAACGGCCACCCGGGTATTGAGCGATCAGAAGATCGACGAGCAAGCCCGCTCACACTCCTGTGAATCCAACCAGTAACACTTACCGTACAGTCCGGTCTGTTCGTTTGATATGTCGCATATCTCGTCTAGGGGTGGTAAACGTCAGACCCCAATAGCTTGATAAGTCATGCCGACGTGAGGTCCAAAACAATCGTGAAACTACTGATAACTCTTACCAGTATATCACTGCAACCCTGGCCAGGGATTTCCTGTTATGGCCAGTCGTGCATAGCGCAACATCAACCCCCAATACCGGGAGAGACGAATCCCCTCCTATCGCTCGTTGCCTCCATGTGAATCGGGACTGTACCCAAAAACCACCTGTTTGCACAACCCAGTAGAGCCGTGGTAGGATGGAAATCAAAGCACAGTGGGAGACACACAAGACTCTATGACGGTCTCGGGTCAACAGACTAAGCTGTACCAGTGTCACCAGAGAACTGCCATCTAACGTGAGGTATAATACCATCTGGGAGTTCTCGGCGAGTCCATTCAGTGTACCCAGTCTCCACTGAGCACCCGCATACCATCTCTGATGTCAAACACCAATGGATATGGGATCATCCATCGCCCATCACATGGGTCGAGAAGATATACGCTAGTCTACTCTGGAATATCGATGCCCCGTCTCGATATTCCCATGACTAGGAACATTGAAGGATGCATTCATGGACTACCCAGGCCCCACTAGTATGATATGCATCATAGTCCTGGAAGTCGAGTACACATTGAAGGGTTCCTAGGCACGCTAATGAGGTCTGACAAGGCATCAACCATGCCAATTTCAAATTTTACAAGTGCCGAGAAACCCTAATACGGATCGTTAACTAGAATTTTTGGCGAAAGATGCAACTAGTTAACAACTTAACTATGTGAACGGAAATACAACCTTTGTAGATCCGGTTATCCACCTCCATAGCTCCATGATGAAGTCCCCTTGCTGTCCAAATCAAATCCCGGGCTCTAGCGTCGGCTTCATCGGAGAAATGGGCGGGCTAGGTCATCGACTACGATGCCGAAGATGATCTACGTCGAGGCATCACAAGATCAAGCTCCCACTTCACCAAGACATGAAACTTGTGAAGAAAACACCCTATACTACTTGGCAAGAGGTAGAGGATGAAGAGATAGGAGGTGGGTTCCCTTTAGAATTGGATTTCTCACTCTTTTCATCAAATCACCATTGATGGAATCAAGTTTTTCTTCTTGAAGAAGAAGAAGAAGAAGATGATCATATTATTATAAGATAATAAAATAGAAAAGAAAATGAATTCTTATCATATGCAAACTATGGTTAGGTGTAGAGAATCAACTAGGGTTAGTAAATGGTTAGGTTAAGACATGAAGACAAAATGGTCACTTTAGTCAAACCTTCACGAAGCTTCAACAAGCTTCATCTTGAAAGCAACCATTTTCTCTTTTTCCTTTTATCAAAACAAAATAAATAAATGCATAAATAAATCAAATGAAACCCTAACCATTAACTAACCATGGTTTAATCATACACTTAACCAAGTTAGCATGTATCATCAAACATGATACAAACAAGTGCACAAAAGTATATCACATATACAATGTGCACATCCGAGTGAGAAAATCCATTTAAAGTGAACCAATACTAGTTAATGCAAAGTAATATATCAAATATATAATTATGCATTAAATCATTAAATCAACACTTGATTTAACGATCCGGTCATATCGCATGTGACCGACTAATATCCAATGTATCAGCTTATCGAATCAATCCTTGATTCGATAACTAGGTTATATCGCATACAACCAATCGATACATTCATCGCGAGAATAGAATACGGTATCACATACACGCATTATTCTCGGTCCCGCACATATCTCATATGCGCTCCTATTTCGTTTCGCTTGAGCCAGGAAACCTCTGTGTAGGACTCTAAAGACTCGTCAATACGCCGGCAGCAGGTGATGATCATATCAAACACCCACAAGCTGCAAGCGGTCTGCTAAACGTAACGGCCACCCGGGTATTGAGCGATCAGAAGATCGACGAGCAAGCCCGCTCATACTCCTGTGAATCCAACCAGTAACACTTACGGTACAGTCCGGTCTCGTCGTCTGATATGTCGCATATCTCGCCTAGGGGTGGTAAACGTCAGACCCCAACAGCTCGATAAGTCGTGTCGATATGAGGTCTATAACAGTTCGAGAAACTACTGGTAACACTTACCAGTAAATCTCAGCAACCCTGGCCAGGGATTTCTGGTTATAGCCAATCGAACACAGCGCAACATCAACTCCCTATACCGGGAGAGACGAATCCCCTCCTATCGCTCATTGCCTCCATGTGATTCGGGACTATACCCAAAAACCACCATTTTGCATGCCCTCTTGGACGTGGTAAGGTGGAAATCAAAGCACAGTGGGAACCACACAAGACTCTATGATGATCTCGGGTCAACAGACTACTCTGTACCAGTGTCACCAGAGAACTGCCATCTGACGTAAGGTATAATACCATCTGGGAGTTCTCGGCGAGTCCGTCCAGTGTACCCAGTCTCCATTGAGCACCCGTATAACATCTCTGATGTCAAACACTAATGGATATGGGATCATCCATCGCCCATCTGTATGGGTCGAGAAGGTATACGCTAGTCTACTCTGGTATATCGATGCCCCGTCTCGATATACCCATGACTAGGGACTTTGAAGGATGTACTTATAGACTACCATGTCCCCACTAGTATGATCCGCATCATAGTCCAGGTAGTCAAGTACACATCCTAAGGGCTTTACCAACATGTAACAGAGAGACAATCAGTGTACACGTTAAGGTAAAGAGTAACCCGATAGCTTACTATCATGTCGAGCAAGAAAATCGTCCCTATATATGTCCCAGCATCCACTACAATATACATCCTATGTACAGTAATGGCCTCTAGGGCATACATATAACTAACAATCTCCCACTTGCACTAGGGCCATCTGATAGCAGTGGTTGTAGTATCTCATACTCAACCATCCCATAATAGTCTCTCTCTGGGAATAGGCCTTTGTGAGTGGATCCGCCGTGTTTATCCTCTGAGTCTACTCTCCTAACCTCGATCACCCTGGAGATCAACCATCTCCATGATCAGGTGATACTGCCTTAGAATATGTCTGGATCACTGATGGGACGGACGTTCCTTGGCATAAGCCACAACTCCATTGTCACACATTGGGAGGAACTAAGTTCATCTCATGAACAAATATACATCCAGACTGCCTCTTTGGTAGTATCTTAAGTAGCGATGTATCGAGCCTTTTTCGTCTAGTATGCCACGGTATCTAGCTTGGAACTCTTCCAACATACCGTCCCTTTACTGAGGGTAAAGACAATGCCTGTGACTGACTTTCAGTCGTCCTTATCACCCTGGAACCCTTCCAGTGATTCTCCCCGGGATCGGTTGATACTATCTCACTACAACTAGTGAGAATCCTAACATCCAATTAGATCTATCTCATAGATCCAAAAACCCAGGATTTAAGAAGCATCACTTTGATCCTATGTGGAGAATCATTGTGATAAGCGGAGATTGATCGAGCGTAGCATAGGAAACTCCTTCCCTATCAAGAGCATGTCATCCACGTACTCTACGAGGATCGTCACTATACTCCCTACTACCTTTTTGTATATACAAGGTTCATCTACCATTTTGATGATATCAAACTCTTTGACTAACACATCAAAGCAGATGTTCCAACTCCGCGACACCTGCTTTATCCTATAAAGCATCTTGTACACGTTTCCGCTGCTCCCACTGTTTACGAAACCCTCTGACTGTGTACTTATAGACTCTCTCTTCTAAAACATCATTTAGAAAAGCAGTCATGGCACCCAACCGCCAGATATCGTAGTCATGGTATGTAGCCGTGGCAAGTAGGATCTGGATGGAATTAAGCATAGCCACTTGAAAAGGTTTCATCATAATCCACGCCTGGTCGATGACGAAAAGCTTTAACAAGTCTAGCTTTGAAAGTCTCAACTTTTTCATCTACACCAAGTAATCTTCTCAAGATATACTTGCTCCTGATGGGGATTTAACCCTTCAGATATAGCAGCCAAAGTCCATACTTTGTTGGTGTACATGGATTCCATCTCAGATCACTAAGCATCCAGCCATTCTTACAGAGTCCCACTCCTGATGGCCAGCTCGAAACTAGTTGGGTCATCATCTCATGATGCAATCCTCGCTCCCACTGTCATAGAGTAACCGAAGTATCTCTCAGGTGGGTGAGGAACCCTACTAGATCAGCGGAGAGGCTGAGGTTCGTTGGTCTCTACTGAATCCTTTGGTTCTATCAAATCATCAGCTGCAGTTTGTATAGCTGGAACATTTCCAGTTCTACATAACGGATCTTGCCTCGAGCTTGTCCGGATTTTGCTTTTAGACATAGGCCGGACAACCCCAAATCCTAACTAACTTAAGATATGGGCTCTTCCCTTTCCATATCACATATGAAGTGGTAGGCAACTGATTTGATTCGAACCCTATTCAATAGGTATGCAGCTTCTCAAGTGCATAACTCCCAAAAAGGAAATAGGTAACTCAGTAGTACTCATCATAGAGCACACCTTATCATATATGGTGAGATTGCTCCGCCCCGATATACCATCGTGATATGGTGTATACGGAGGAGTAATGCTGAGAGAGAATCTCATTCTCCTTTAGAAAAGTCCAGGAATTCCATGCACAAGTATTCTCCTCCCCGATCTCATCATAAGACATAATACTTATTCCCGTATTTTGGTTCTCTACTTCTAACTTATATTCTGTGAATATCTCAAAAGGTTCGGACTTGTGTTTCAACAGGAACATAGGTCTGAATCTCGAAAGATCATCAGAGAATGTAATGAAGTAAAAAGAACCGGTCTTGGTATATGCAGACAAGGGGCCTTCATACATCAACATGTATCATCCCAAGAGTTCACTAACACTTTTTCTGTTTCCAGTAAACGGAGCTATGGTCATCTTATCTCTGTGACATGACTAGAAAGTTTCACAAGATGTAAATTCAAACTGATTTAAATATGCATCTATATGTAACTTAAGCTAGTCGGGTCGCATTGATATGACCTAGTCTACAATACCTCAAGAAGGATTTGTTCATTTCTGAACTCTTCCTCTTGTGTGTGTTCTGTATACTAAGAACTGTAGTTTGATTTAGAACATCAATGCTTTTAGATAACGTGCCTGAACCGATCAACTTTTGATATAGGAAATGTTCAAAACATAATCCAACAATACAAAATTTTATCATTTCTTTACTAATAAAGAGATAGATATGATTTTGTATATCAGGTTCGGTATCTAATAACATTCGTTCAGAATCAATGTATATGGAATACAGGATGACAGTGACCAACAGACTTGGCTGCAACACTTGCCCCGTTTTCTGCCTCATGAAACTTATCACCCGTTCTTAGTTTTTCTACCTTTTTGCAGCCCTATGTAACAGATTACATATCTGGGATCCTGATCCGGTATCATATACTCAGGATGCTGAGGATACTGAGAAACAGTTCTTTGTAATGAACATACCCGAAGATGATGCATCAGCATGCACTCTCTTCGTTTGGGCGGCACGGGAATTCAGGTAATCCCCAATTTCCTGCTCTGTCTTATAACAATTATAAGTTGGAGCGGGACCAACATTCCACAGCTCAGTATAACAAGCGGGTTCGGTCAATACATCCGTATTATTATCTTGATTAAGGCATGATATGGTTGCTACCTGGAGAGAGAAAGAAAAAAACACTCAGCGTGCGCTCTTGCAAGATCAGATTGGTTATTATTTTATCTAATCAGGATGGCTCCCACTGTTTTTATCAAATCTTCCTTCAAACCCTAAAAGGAAAGACTAACCGGGATTAATTACACGCTACAAGTTCGCCAATCTTTCAGCCAGGCCAGTGTCGGTACTTTGCGGGAGGTCCTCCGTGCTTTCGCATGAACCTAATTAATGTAAACCTCGTTTTCCCAGAGGCGTAACCTCGTTAACACCTTTCTAGACACCTACTTGATCGGCTAATTGTAATGTGTAAAACTCTCCCAGAAGTAACTCTTACTCGCAGTGGGTATCGGGATCCAACTATCTCATAGAAGGTATGCAATCTCATTGCAAATTTCAACACTTGAAATTCCCGATAATATTTTGCCCCTAGCGTCCTATGACCTTGACGCAGGCCAACAAACCATAATGCGCTAGCCAAGTTCAACCCGTCATTTCCTGATTGAATTAAACCCACCCGCACGACCCTTGACGCAGGCCAACAAAGTCGCACGCCTACCCTAATCCAATCTGCATCATATGCATAAACAGATAAATACTAGTTAGCTACCGCACACTACTCCTTGACGCAGGCCAACAAACGTAGCACGAATACTAACTAGCACTTATCTGAAATGACGGAGGGCTACGCCAGGTTTTTCTGAAAACCTATTGCGTAATGAACTTGATATCGTTGTAGAATCAAATGATTTTAAAATGGAGTGCTTTTGAGGCCTTTCTAGTTTTGCTAAAGGGGTCACTCCCGGTGAAGGGATCGTCGGCCCTTTCCTCGTCGAATGAGGTGCGGGATATGTCATATATATCACCGTGCAAAGCAGAAACTATAGAAGCAATCAAAAGACAAACCGAGGTTTGTAGCATCTTCCAGTTATTGCTAAAGGAGTCACTCCTGGCGAAGGGATCTCGGTCCTTTCCTTATCGAATGAGGTGCAGGATATATCTCATATACCGCTATGCAAAGCAAGAACTGTAGCTACCTGTTTTTATTTTGAAATTCAATTCTACAACATCTTTAGGTTTCTTTTCTTTCAATAATCACATTAATGAAGTCCCATCATTTAAGTCACCTAAACATCACAGATAAATACGACGTACACTTATGCCATCCGCATTCGCCTCGATGTCCCCTCGTGCACCATTAGGCTAGAAACTAACGGCAGAGCGGGGCTGGGCTAGCGCGGGTGTAAAACATAAGTAACATCTATATAATATATCAAATATACTATATACAGTATCTATCACAGAACATCACATGATCACATCACAGATATCGCAGCAGAAGAAACATATGAAATATTAGATATACTAGGACGTCCGTGTTTTCAATACGAGCCAGTATAAAACACGGATTCTACGGTCGCGATGAATAGCCAAACCCACACCCCTAGACCCCTACGAGAGCGGCAAGCAACCCTACCAATTCTAGAGTTAGGAGACCCGGACTTGACTCCTCGAGTTGGTCTCCCACTGGACTCCAGAACCCGGTTACTTGTGCTCCCCTCCTTGGGTCTATCCTAGTGCGGAAAAGTAAATAATATACAAAGGGTGACATCTTCCGCAACCTGGAAGTGCCCCAATAAAAGAATATTACATACAAGTTTTTACATGAATGAAAATGAAAAACACTCATCTCACATAAAAACCCCCGGCTATTCAAACACGACGATCCAATATAACATATCCAGCAACACATAATATCACATGTCATCAACGTAAATAAATATGAGCATCCCAATTGTCGTTGACATATAGCAACGAAACCGGCGATATCACATATTACACTTACGGTCACAGAAAAGAAAGTGTAAAACTAAAACAGTTGGAATCCGCAACCTGCATAGACATCGCATGCCTAATCAAATGAATTCCTTAGACATCGCATGCCTAACAATTATAAACCCCGCATTTTAGTCTCATTATCGAAAACACTTTTCAATATCAAGTCGGGCAATTCAACAAGATTCCCGACATCCTGATCGAATGCTCGTCGCAAACTTCAATAGACGGCTGCACCCCCGATGCCTCCGACGAAGTGCACCAAGGCGGAACACCGCTGCCGCGAGCACCCGAACGGATGCTTTCGGCGACGGGGTTCTCCTACAGTCACTTGGTCGGGGCTATGGAGTGAGGCTGTCTATTAAGTTTACCCAGCAAGTATCCGCGTACGCTACGTTATTGCGACGGACTTTTGATCGTATCAAAATTCCGTGGCAACCGATCAAGTGAGGCTAAAGTGCTATGTTTATAACATTCATTCAGTTATCTCATAACTACTTGTGAATTCCAATTATTGTATCCCATTCCAAATAAATAGAAAATGTTAAACTTTCCGATCGAACATTCAAACACCCAAGTTTTCCCGAAACAGATCAACACATGAAACAAGTTTAAAAACATCCAGTTCATGCCTCAGTACCAACGGTCCAGCCGTAGAAGGGTCAAGCCAACGCCTCACATGTGGCACGCCGTACTGCCCTAAACCCGAAGGTTCAAAGGGCAGTTCAAGACGGTAACATAATCGAGTTAAGGTTTGTTGTCTTCTAGAGGGTCCATCGAGTTACTTGCACTACTTAGAACGTCTTTAAACCATGGAAAAATCCAACACTTGGAAAATTCCCAACAGGGGAAAAATTGGGTATTTATATCCGGTCAAACCTTTTAACATATTCTAAATATCCGGAAAAACACATAGACAAAGTTTGATAATCCGATCGAATATACGAACTCCCAATACAACCCAGATAACTCAACTCTTGAGTTCAGATTAAAAATTCCCAGGAAAACCAGCACTTCATTATAGGAATTACTGTGCAAAAAGTAATGCACAAGGTGAACATATGGCCGCGGAACCGCCGCACGAGCCATGCTCGTGCCGCGGTTCCGCGGCGTTTTAGTCGAATTGGACTCTCGAATTTTATGGTAATTCCTAAAAACGCCTGCTGATTTTTCAGCATATTTTTAATCTTCAAAAATCCCCAAAATTAAAAAATGTACAGAGAGCATTTTTGGGTTATAGTTTCGGTTCGATCGGACTTCTAACTCCGTCTACGTATCGCCTAAGGCTCCAGTGTTAGTTATATGTATGCCCTAGAGGCCATTACTATACATAGGATGTATATTGTAGTGGATGCTGGGACATATATAGGGAGGACTTTCTTGCTCGACATGATAGTATGCTATCTGGTTGCTCTTTACCTTAACGTGTATACTGTTTTGTCTCTCTGTTACATGTTGGTAAAGCCCTTAGGATATATACTTGACTACCTGGACTATGATGCAGATCATACTAGTGGGGACAGATAGTCTATAAGTACATCCTTCAAAGTCCCTAGTCGTGGGTGTATCGAGACAGAGCATCGATATACCAGAGTAGACTAGCGTGTACCTTCTCGACCCATACAGATGGGCGATGGATGATCCCATATCCATTAGTGTTTGACATCAGAGACGATATACGGGTGCTCAGTGGAGACTGGGTACACTGGACGGACTCGCCGAGAACTCCCAGATGGTATTATACCTCACGTCAGATGGCAGTTCTCTGGTGACACTGGTACAGAGTAGTCTATTGACCCGAGATCGTCATAGAGTCTTGTGTGGTTCCCACTGTGCTTTGATTTCCATCTTACCATGTCCAAGAGGGCGTGCAAAACGGTGGTTTTTGGGTACAGTCCCGAGTCACATGGAGGCAATGAGCGATAGGAGGGGATTCGTCTCTCCCGGTATAGGGAGTTGATGTTGCGCTGTGTTCGATTGGCTATAACAGGAAATCCCTGGCCAGGGTTGCTGAGATTTACTGGTAAGTGTTACCAGTAGTTTCTCGAATGTTATAGACCTCATATCGACACGACTTATCGAGTTATTGGGGTCTGACGTTTACCACCCCTAGGCGAGATATGCGACATATCAGACGATCAGACCGGACTGTACGGTAGTGTTACTGGTTGGATTCACAGGAGTATGAGCGGGCTTGCTCGTCGATCTTCTGATCGCTCAATACCCGGGTGGCCGTTATGTTTAGCAGACCGCTTGCGGCTTGTGGGTGCTTGATATGATCATCACCTGCTGCCGGCGTATTGACGAGTCTTTAAAGTCCTACACAGAGGTTTCCTTGCTCAAGCGAAACGAAATAGGAGCGCATATGAGATATGTGCGGGACCGAGAATAATACGTGTATGTGATACCATATTCCATTCTCGCGATGAATGTGTCGAATGGTTGTATGCGATATAACCTAGTTATCGAATCAAGGATTGATTCGATAAGCCGATACATTGTATACTAGTCGGTTGTGTGCGACATGACCGGATCATTGAATCAAGTGTTGATTTAATTATTTAATGCATAATTATATATTTGATATATTACTTTGCATTAACTAGTATCGGTTCACTTTAAATGGATTTTCTAACTCGGGTGTGCGCATTGCATATGCGATATGATTTTGTGCACTTGATTGTATCATGTTTGATGATACATATCTTTTTTGTTAAGTGTAATGAATTAAACCTAGGTTAAGTAAATGATTAGGGTTTTCTTTTATTCATTCATTTATCTTTTCATTTGCATTTAAAAGATAAATGAGAAAAGTAAAAGAAGTGAAAAATGGTGGCTAGTTTTGTTTTCAACATGAAGCTTCATGAAGCTTTCATTAAGTCACCATTTTTGTCTCATCTCCTTAACCCTAGCCATTCTTTAACCTTGGTCAATTCTCTACACCTAACCATGGTTTGCTTATGATAAGAATGTATTTTTCTTTTCTATTTTAATAATTCTTATCATAACAATTTCCTTCTTCTTCTTCATTTCTTCAAGTGAAGAAAGCTTGCCTCCATCAATGGCAAGTGATGAAAAAGAGTGAGAAATCCAAATCTAAAGTCTACCCACTTCCTATTTATTCATCCTCTACCTCTTGCCAAGTAGTAGAGTGTGTTTTCTTCACAAGTTTCTTGACTTGGTGAAGTCGGAGCTTGATTTACGATGCCTCGACGTAGATCATCTTCGGCATGGACATCGACGACCTAGCTCGCTTATTCTCCGATGAAGTCGACGCTAGAGCCCGGATTCTTTTTGGACAGCGGAGAGGACTTCGTTGCGGAGCTATGGAGGTGGAGCACCGGATCTACAAAGGTTGTATTTCCGTTTAAACTTTAGTTAAGTGTTAACTAGTTAGCTTTTTCGCCTAGTTTTCTAGCAAACGATCCGTAGTCGGGTTTCTCGGCACCTAGATTTTTTGAAATTGGCATGGTTGATGCCTTGTGAGACCTCATTAGGATGCCTAGGAACCTTACAGTGGTATCAGAGCCTAGCTAGAGCCTTAGGCGAAGTCTAGACAACGTTTGAATCCCGATCGAACCCGAAACCTTATTTTTCCCATTCTCTCTGTCCTTTTTTCAAAACTGTGCATTTTTCCACATTAAAAATATGCAGAAAATTAAGCAGGGTTTTATATGAATTACTGTGAAATACGGGGGCCTAATTCAATTAAACCACTGCGGAACCGCGGCACGAGCTTGGCATGTGCGGCGGTTCCGCGGCCTCATGGTCTCCTCTTGCGTTGACTTTTGCACAGTAATTCCTATTTAACAGTGATGAGTTCTCTGGGTATTTTTAATATTTATTCAAGAGTTGAATAATCTGGGATGTTTTGGAGCTTCGATGATTCGATCGGGTTTATCAGATTTTGTCTATTTGGCTTTCCGGATAAATTTTAGAATATGTTAAAAAGTTCAACCGGATATAAATACCCAATTTTTTCCCTGTCGGGAAATTTCCAAGTGTTGGATTTTTCCGTAGTTTAACGACGTTCTAAGTAGTGCAAGTAACGCGATGGACCCTCTAGAAGACAACAAATCTTAACTCGATTATGTGACCGTCTTGAACTGCCCTTTGAACCTTAGGGTTTGGGGCAGTACGGCGTGCCACATGTGAGGCGTTGGCTTGACCCTTCTACGGCTGGACCGTTGGTACTGAGGCACGAACGGAATGTTGTTAGACTTATTTCATGTGTTGAGCTGTATCGGGAAAACTTGGGTGTTCGATTGTTCGATCGAAAAGTTTAACATTTTCTGTTTATCTGGAATGGCATACAATAATTGGAATTCACAAAAGTTATGTGATAACTGAATGAATGTTATAAACATAGCAGTTTAGTCTCACTTGATCGGTTGCCACGGAATTTTGATGTGATCAAAAGTCCGTCGCAATCACGTAGCGTACGCGGATACTCGCCGGGTAAACTTAATAGACAGCCTCACTCCATAGCCCCGACCAAGTGACTGTAGGAGAACCCCGTCGCCGAAAGCATCCGTCCGGGTGCTCGCGGTAGCGGTGTTCCGCCTTGGTGCACTTCGTCGACGGTGTCGGGGGTGCGGCCGCCTACTGAAGTTTGTGACGAGCATTCGATCAGGATGTCGGGAATCTTGTTGAATTGCCCGACTTGATATTGAAAAGTGTTTTCGATAATGAGACTAAAATGCGGAGTTTATAATTGTTAGGCATGCGATGTCTAAGTAATTCATTTGGTCAAGCATGCGATGTCTGAGGTGGTTGTAGATTCCAACTGTTGTAGTTTTACACTTTCTTTTCTGTGACCGTAAGTGTAATATGTGATATCGCCGGTTTCGTTGCTATATGTCGACGACAATTGGGATGCGCATATTTACTTACGTTGATGACATTTGATGTTATGTGTTGCTGGATATGTTATATTGGATCGTCGTGTTTGAATAGCCGGGGTTTTTTATGTGAGATGAGTGTTTTTTTCATTTTCATTCATGTAAAAAACTTGTATGTAATATTCTTTTATTGGGGCGCTTCTAAGTTGCGAGAGTTGTCACCTGTTGTATATTATTTACTTTTCCGCACTAGGATAGACCCAAGGAGGGGAGCACAAGTAACCGGGTTCTAGAGTCCAGTGGGAGACCAACTCGAGGAGTCGAGTCCGGGTCTCCTAACTCCAGAATTGGAAGGGTTGCTTGCCGCTCTCGTAGGGGTCTAGGGGTGTGGGTTTGGCTATTCATCACGACCGTGGAATCCGCGTTTTATACTGGCTCGTATTGAAAACACGGACGTCCTAGTATATCCAATATTTCATATGTTTCTTCTGCTGCGATATCTGTGATGTTCTTTGATAGATACTTTATATAGTATATATGATATATTATATAGATGTTACTTATGTTTTACACCCGCACTAGCCCTGCCCCGCTATGTCGTTAGTTACCTAACCTAACGGTGCACGAGGGGACATCGAGGCGAATGCGGATGGCATAAGTGTACGTCGTATTTATCTGTGATGTTTAGGTACTTAAATGATGGGACTTCATTAATGAGATTAATGAAATAAAAGAAACCTAAGATGTTGTAGAATCGAATTTCAAAATTAAAACAGGTAGCTACAGTTCTTGCTTTGCACAGCGGTATATGTGATATATCCTGCACCTTATTCGATGAGGAAAGGACCGAGATCCCTTCACCGGGAGTGACTCCTTTAGCAATAACTGGCAGATGCTACACACTCGGTTTGTCTTTTGATTTCTTTTAAGAGTTTTTGCTTTGCACAGTGATATATGTGATATATCCCACACCTCATTCGACGAGGAAAGGACCGACGATCCCTTCACCGGGAGTGACTCCTTTAGCAAAACTAGAAAAGCCTCAAAAACACTCCATTTCAAAATTCATTCGATCCTACAACGATATCAAGTTCATTACGCAATAGGTTTTCAGAAAAACCAGTCGTAGCCCTCCGTCATTTCAGATAAGTACTAGTTAGTATTCGTGCTGCGGTTGTTTGGCATGCGTCAAGGCGTAGTGTACGGTAGCTAACTAGTGCTTATCTGCTAGCATATGATGCGATTGGATTAGGGTATTCGTACGGCGTTGTTTGGCACGCGTCAAGGGTCGTGCGGGTGGGTTTAATTCAATCAAGAAATATACGGGTTGAACTTGACTAGCAGACTATGGGTTGTTTGGCATGCGTCAAGGTCATAGCGAGCTAGGGGCAAAATATTATCGGGAATTTCAAGTGTTGAAATTTGCAATGAGATTGCATACCTTCTATGAGATAGTTGGATCCCGATACCCGCTGCGAGTAAGAGTTACTCCTGGGAGAGTTTTACATATTACAATTAGCCGATCAAGTAGGTGTCTAGAAAGGTGTCAACGGGGTTACGCCTCTGGGAAAACGAGGTTTACATTAATTAGGTTCGTGCGAAAGCACGGGGGACCTCCCTCAAAGTACCGACACTGGCCTGGCTGAAAGATTGGCGAACTTGTAGTGTGTAATTAATCCCGGCTAGTCTTTCCTTTTCGGGTTTGAAGGAAGATTTGATAAAAAGCAGTGGGAGCCATCCTGATTAGATAAAATAATAACTAATCTATTCTTGCAAGAGCGCACGCTGAGTGTTTTCTTCTCTCTCTCTCCTGGTAGCGACCATGTCACGCCTTAATCAAGATAATAATACGGATTATTGACCGAACCCGCTTGTTATACTGAGCTGGGGAATGTTGGTCCCGCTCCAACCTATAATTGTTATAAGACAGAGAATGAAATTGGGGAAAACCAGATTTCCCGTGCCGCCCAAACGAAGAGAGTGCATGCTGATGCATCATCTTCGGGTGTGTTCATTATACAGAACTGTTTCTCAATATCCTCCGCATCCTGGTATATGATACCGGATCAGGATCCCAGATATGTAATATGTTACATAGGGCTACAAAAGGGTAGAAAAACTGAGAACGGGTGATAAGTTTCATGAGGCAGAAAACGGGGCAAGAGTTGCAGCCAAGTCTGTCGGTCACTGTCACCCTGTATTACTAATACATTGATTCTGAACGAATGTTATTAGATACCGAACCCGATATACCAAATCATATCACTCTCTTTATTAGAAAAGAAAGGATATAATTTTGTATTGATGGATAATGTTTTGAACATTTCCTATATCAAAAGTTGATCGGTTCAGGCACGTTATCTAAAAGCATTGATGTTCTAAATCAAACTACAGTTCTTAGCATATGGAACACACACAAGAGAAAGAGTTCAGAAATGAACGAATCCTTCTTGAGGTATTGTAGACTAGGTCAGATCAATGCGACCCGACTGGCTAGAGTTACATAAAGATGCATATTTAAATTAGTTTGAACTTACATCTTGTGAAACTCGCCAGTCATGTCACATAGATAAGATGACCATAGCTCCGTTTATTGGAAACAGAGAAAGAGTTAGTAAACTCTTGGGATAATACATGTTGATGTATGTAAGGTCCGCTGTTTACACATGCCAAGACCGGTTCTTTGTACTTCGTTACATTCTCTGATAATCTCTCAAGATTCAGACATATGTTCCTGTTGAAACACAAGTCCGAACCTTTTGAGATATTCACAGAATATAAGTTAGAAGTAGAGAACCGATAAGGGTATAAGTATTATGTCCTATGCTGTGATCAAGGAGGAGAATACTTGAGCACGGAATTCCTGAATATTCCAAAGGAGAATGAGATTCTCTCTCAGCATTACTCCTCCGTATACACCATAGCACGATGGTATATCGGGGCGGAGCTATCTCACCCTATTTGATATGGTGTGCTCTATGATGAGTACTACTGAGTTTCCTATTTCCTTTTGGGAGTTATGCACTTGAGAAGCTGCATACCTATTGAATAGGGTTCCAATCAAATCAGTTGCCTACCATCTAATATGTGATATGGAAAGGGAAGAGCCCATGTCTTAAGCTAGTTTAAGATTTGGGGTTGTCCAGCCTATGTCTGAAAAGCAAAATCCGGACAAGCTCGAGGCAAGATCTGTTATATAGAACTGGAAATGTTCCAGCTATATAAACTACAGCAGATGATTTGAAAGAACCAAAGGATTTAGTAGATTCCAACGAACCTCAGCCTCTCCGCCGATCTAGTAGGGTTCCTCACCCACCTGAGAGATACTTCTGTTTCTCTATGACAGTGGGAGTGAGGATTGCATCATGAGATGATGACCCAACTAGTTTCGAGCTGGCCATCAGGAGTAAGACTCTGTAAGAATGGCTGGATGCTTAGTGATCTGAGATGGAATCCATATACACCAACAAAGTATGGACTTTGGTTGCTATATCTGAAGGGTTAAATCCCCATCAGGAGTAAGTATATCTTGAGAAGATTACTTGGTGTAGATCGAAAAGTTGAGACTTTCAAAGCTAGACTTGTTAAAAGTGTGCATCATTGACCAGGTGTGGATAATGATGAAACCTTTTTCAAGTAGCTATGCTTAAGTCCATCCAGATCCTACTTGTCACGGCTACATACCATGACTACGATATCTGGTGGTTGGGTGTCATGACTGCTTTTCTAAATGATGTTTTAGAAGAGTGCGTCTATAAGTACACAGCCAGAGGGCTTCGTAGACAGTGGGAGCAGCGGAAACGTGTGCAAGATGCTTTATAGGATAAAGCAGGCATCGCGGAGTTGGAACATCTGTTTTGATGGATTAGTCAAAGAAGTTGACATCATCAAAATGGTAGATGAACCTTGTATATACAAAAAGGTAGTAGGGGGTATGGTGACAATCCTCGTAGAGTACGTGGATGACATACTCTTGATAGGGAAAGAGTTTCCTATGCTACGCTCGATCAATCTCCGTTTATCACAAAGATTCTCCGTGTAGGATCAAAATGATACCTCCTAAATCCTGAGTTTTGGATCTATGAGAAAGATTTAGTTGGATGTTGGGATTCTCACTAGTTGTAGTGAGACGGTATCAACCGATCCTGGGGAGAATCACTGGAATGGTTCCAGGGTGATAATGACGACTGAGTGTCAGTCACAGGCATTATCTTTACCCTCAGTAAAGGGACGGTATGTTGGAAGAGTTCCAAGTTAGATACTGTGGCATACTAGACGATGAAGGCTGAATACATCGCTACTTAAGATGCTACCATAGAGGCAGTCTGGGTGTATAATAGTTCATGAGATGAACTTCGTTCTTACCATTGTGAGACAATGGAGTTGTGGCTTATGCCAAGGAACACCCGTCCCATCAGTGACCCAGGCGTATTCTGAGGCCGCATCACCTGATCATGGAGATAGTTGATCTCCAGGGTGATCGAGGTAAAGAGAGTAGATTCTGAGGACAATACAGCGGATCCACTCACAAAGGCCTGTTCCCAAAAAAAGATTTTTTTAAGGGATGGTTGAGTATGAGATACTGCAACCACTGCTACAGATGGCCCTAGTGCAAGTGGGAGATTGTTAGTTATATGTATGCCGTAGAGGCTATTACTATACATAGGATGTATATTGTAGTGGATGCTGGGACATATATAGGGAGGACTTTCTTGCTCGACATGATAGTATGCTATCTGGTTGCTCTTTACCTTAACGTGTATACTGTTTTGTCTCTCTGTTACATGTTGGTAAAGCCCTTAGGATATGTACTTGACTACCTGGACTATGATGCAGATCATACTAATGGGGACAGATAGTCTATAAGTACATCCTTCAAAGTCCCTAGTCGTGGGTGTATCGAGACGGGGCATCGATATACCAGAGTAGACTAGCGTGTACCTTCTCGACCCATACAGATGGGCGATGGATGATCCCATATCCATTGGTGTTTGACATCAGAGACGATATACGGGTGCTCAGTGGAGACTGGGTACACTGGACGGACTCGCCGAGAACTCCCAGATGGTATTATACCTCACGTCAGATGGCAGTTCTCTGGTGACACTGGAACAGAGTAGTCTGTTGACCCGAGATCGTCATAGAGTCTTGTGTGGTTCCCACTGTGCTTTGATTTCCATCTTACCACGTCCAAGAGGGCGTGCAAAACGGTGGTTTTTGGGTACAGTCCCGAGTCACATAGAGGCAATGAGCGATAGGAGGGGATTCGTCTCTCCCGGTATAGGGAGTTGATGTTGCGCTGTGTTCGATTGGCTATAACAGGAAATCCCTGGCCAGGGTTGCTGAGATTTACTGGTAAGTGTTACCAGTAGTTTCTCGAATGTTATAGACCTCATATCGACACGACTTATCGAGCTATTGGGGTCTGACGTTTACCACCCCTAGGCAAGATATGCGACATATCAGACGATCAGACCGGACTGTACGGTAGTGTTACTGGTTGGATTCACAGGAGTATGAGCGGGCTTGCTCGTCGATCTTCTGATCGCTCAATACCCGGGTGGCCGTTACGTTTAGCAGACCGCATGCGGCTTGTGGGTGCTTGATATGATCATCACCTACTGCCGGCGTATTGACGAGTCTTTAAAGTCCTATACAGAGGTTTCCTGGCTCAAGCGAAACGAAATAGGAGCGCATATGAGATATGTGCGGGACCGAGAATAATACGTGTATGTGATACCGTATTCCATTCTCGCGATGAATGTGTCGAATGGTTGTATGCGATATAACCTAGTTATCGAATCGAGGATTGATTCAATAAGCCGATACATTGTATACTAGTCGGTTGTGTGCGATATGACCGGATCATTGAATCAAGTGTTGATTTAATTATTTAATGCATAATTATATATTTGATATATTACTTTGCATTAACTAGTATCGGTTCACTTTAAATGGATTTTCTCACTCAGGTGTGCGCATTGCATATGCGATATGATTTTGTGCACTTGATTGTATCATGTTTGATGATACATATCTTTTTTGTTAAGTGTAATGAATTAAACCTAGGTTAAGTAAATGATTAGGGTTTTCTTTTATTCATTCATTTATCTTTTCATTTGCATTTAAAAGATAAATGAGAAAAGGAAAAGAAGTGAAAAATGGTGGCTAGTTTTGTTTTCAACATGAAGCTTCATGAAGCTTTCATTAAGTCACCATTTTTGTCTCATCTCCTTAACCCTAGCCATTCTTTAACCTTGGTCAATTCTTTATACCTAACCATGGTTTGCTTATGATAAGAATGTATTTTTCTTTTCTATTTTAATAATTCTTATCATAACAATTTCCTTCTTCTTCTTCATTTCTTCAAGTGAAGAAAGCTTGCCTCCATCAATGGCAAGTGATGAAAAAGAGTGAGAAATCCAAATCTAAAGTCTACCCACTTCCTATTTCTTCATCCTATACCTCTTGCCAAGTAGTAGAGTGTGTTTTCTTCACAAGTTTCTTGACTTGGTGAAGTCGGAGCTTGATTTAGCGATGCCTCGACGTAGATCATCTTCGGCATGGACATCGACGACCTAGCTCGCTTATTCTCCGATGAAGTCGACGCTAGAGCCCGGATTCTTTTTGGACAGCGGAGAGGACTTCGTTGCGGAGCTATGGAGGTGGAGCACCAGATCTACAAAGGTTGTATTTCCGTTTAAACTTTAGTTAAGTGTTAACTAGTTAGCTTTTTCGCCTAGTTTTCTAGCAAACGATCCGTAGTCGGGTTTCTCGGCACCTAGATTTTTTGAAATTGGCATGGTTGATGCCTTGTGAGACCTCATTAGGATGCCTAGGAACCCTACATCTAGCTGGGCTCTGATACCACTGAAGGGTTCCTAGGCACGCTAATGAGGTCTCACAAGGCATCACACATCCTAAGGGCTTTATCAACATGTAACAGAGAGACAGAAAGTATACATGTTAAGATAAAGAGCAACCAGATAGCGTACTATCATGTCGAGCAAGAAAGTCCTACCTATATATGTCCCAGCTGTAAGTGCACGGCGGCGCCCCGGCCGTCAATCCGACGCCGGAATGCGGAAGCGGTGAATAACTAAAATTTTGCGGACTTTGCAAACCGGCACCACCGCGCACTAAACTCCGGATCGAACCATTAACTAGTCTAAGCTACTTACAAGAAAGGGAATAGAGATATACCGACGATCCAAGTCCTCCGGTCTTCTCGTCATGGTCCCGATCACCTGCGGAAAAGTCCCGTCTCCTCCTCGTCGCCGGAAGTGCACCACATCGCCTTCTTCGTTTACGGGCTCCCACCTCAATGCCGAGGCAACTCGGGCACGAAGCCGGCTACTCGACGTGCCCAAGGTTCGTTGTAGAATGTGTAGTAGAAGAAGTCTCATTTGGGGTTATGGAGTTGTGCCATTTTGTGGAGGAAAAGAGAGGAACTTTTGGAGAGGGTTCTTGTGTGATTTTTGGAGAATGAAGAGAACCAAAAAATTGCCCCACCAAAAACAATCACCCCCTTCCTAAAGAATGGCCGGCCCTCTTGTGAATGGGGAGAGAGTGTGAGTGAGGAGAGAGCCAAGGATTAATCAATCACCACCATAATGCAAGGGAGAGAGAAAAGCTCATGATATCAAGAAATGATTGCAAGTAAAACCAACACTCATCCAACCATCATCACCAAACTCATCATCAACAACCATGATGATCACTAAAAGTCAAGCAATCATGAAGCTAGAAGTCAAGGTCAATGAGAGGCTATCATGATTCAACAATAAGCAAATACCCCCTCCACAAATACTTATTTGCAACAATGCAAATAAGCCCTCCTCCACCAATCTTCGGCCAATGAACGGAACAATGGAAATTGGCCGAAACGGAAAGCAAACTGGCAACTCCAGAAAACTGGTCCCGTAATAAATTACGGGAAAACCCCGATACTGTGCATACACACCCGCATCTGTATTTCGACCGAAATACAAATGCAATGAGACAAAGTCTACACTGTACTATACTAGGTCCGGCTTATACCAAAACCGGCTAGAAATATCTGTTCGATCCTGATCCGTGCAATACCGCACGTATCTGATCAAACCCTGCCATATAACCATACGGCCTATAGTACAAACTGTCCGATCCTGATCCGTGCAATACCGCACGTATCTGATCGGACCTTGCCATATCTCCATACGGCCTCTACAACCTTTCGCCCGAAAGCTGAGTAACTGAATGTGGGGGACTCTAAAGACTCGTCAACACCTTGGTTGTGGATTTAACCACTAGCACGTCAGAGGTATAAGCCAATACGTAACGGGCTACCAGGTACTGACTAAAAGGGACGTCTGTGAGCGAACTCAGCCTGACACCCTACTGAGCCTGTCAGTGACAATATCCGTGCAGTCCGGTCCGTTCGTCTATGAGCATCGCATGGCGGGCCTAGGGGGTTGGTAAAAGTCAGACCCCCAAAAGCGGTACAAGTCGTGTCGGAGTGTAGCCCAGAACACCCTGAGATACTACTGGAATACCTACCAGTAAATCTCCTTGCCTTGGCCAAGGACTTTGTGTAATGGCTCTCCTAGACACAGCACGACCTCACCCCCAATACCGGGAGAGACGAACCCCTGAAGATACGCTCACTGCCTCCATGTGGCTCGGGACTGTACCCAACTAAAACCTGTTTGCACGACTCCTTTGAGCCGTGGTAGGGTAGTAATCAAAGTACAGTGGGAACTCACACGAGACAAATGACGATCCCCAGGTCGATGAACTAACCTGCACACATGTCACCAGGGAACTGCCATCTGACGTCTGGTATATGACCAACTAGCATGTTCCCGGCGAGTCCTGTCCGGTGTACTCATAACCCAATGAGCACCTGTATACATCTTAGGTGATCCAACTGACACCAGTGGCTTGTGAGACCGGCCACCGCCCCTCGTCGGGGTCTCGACTGTATACACTAGTCTACTAATGGAGTATCGATGCCCAGTCTCGAAACTCCCACGACTAGGGACCTTTTAAGGATAAGCTTATAGACCCCCAGCTCCCACTTATATGATCGCCCTCATACTGCTGGTAGTCAAGCAAGAATCCTAGGGGCTCTATCAACGTGTAATAGCGACGTGTCATGTCACCTAAAGCAGTACACGATGATAAAGGTAAACCAGATAGCATACTATCATCTCGAGTAAGACTGTCCTACCGGGATAGGTCCTCCCTCAATCATTACAATCACGTACCTGTGACCTAATAATTGACTCTGAGGGCACTATCTCCAACAATCTCCCACTTGCACTCAAGGCTAATTATTGCGATGTCGCATACTCACAGCCCGTGTGATACCGAACACCCAACTCCTCTACTAGTCAGTCTCACAAAGCTCGTTTGCGGAACTATTGCGTTCGAGGAATAGCCTCAGTGAGTGGATCCGCTTAGTTGTTTCTTTCTATGTCTCTCTATATCTCAAGTTTGCGGAGAAAGCCATCTCCCGAAATGAGCAATACCTGTCTTAGAATGTCTGGATGTCTGATGGGACCTAGCTCATAAAAGAACTCCAAATCCAAACTTCTTAGACTGTATCGTCAACTGAACTTAATCAGTATCCTGCGCGCCATGCCTCCCTCAGTATTGCCTTGGACCACCTGTCCAAAATACTGCCCCTCATCAGAAGGAAAACTATAACTCTGACAACCTCCTTGTCGTCCATGTCACCTTGGAAGCCTGGAATGATAACTGTCTCCTGAATGAGGCTGTCGTTATCATCTCCCTAGAACATCCACTTATGTTCTAAAAACTGCTTCCGACTGTTTCTCCAGGATTGGATTAATGTCAACTTATTGCATCTAGTGCAAGAACAACATCTGGTGTGGTACTTGACATCTCACGATTGACTCAATTGCCTGAGCAAGTGATCTGTCAATCATGCCCGTCCCTCTCCCCTTTAGTCTGTAAGACACCTTTGGAGAGGGTGACTCCATTACCTGCAGGTACACTACCGTGCCAGGAGTCGTCCATCCTAAATACTCTTAGAACGCTGTCAAGTACCCTGATTGGAAAACCACCCAAATCTAGATCTAAGACCATAGATCTAGTAACCAGTATGTCTGATATAAAATCCATTTCCTTTGTGGAGAAACAACTGTGTGACGACCAAAGTATAACCGATTGTAGTATAGGAGTTTCCTTTCCTATTCTGTGTATGTCATCCAGATACCAGGACATCACACCCTACTACCTTCTCAACAGATCCATCCCCTATTCTGATGAAGTCAAACCCATGACTGTCACGTCAGAAATAGATGATCTATCTCCGCTACATCTGCTTTAGTCTATAAATAGACATAAGCTACCTGTCCACCAATGCTTTCGCTGCTCCCACTGACTACGACAACCCTCTGGCAGAGTCATATACACGTACACTTCTAAAACTAGTTTTAGAACGACGCTATACTCATCCTCCCGCCGGGTCTCGTAACCTGGAACAACAGCAATGGCAATTGTGGGTAAACAAGAACTTCCCTGTCACCGTCCTTGAGGCTACCGGAGTACCTCTCGGGTGCCTGAAGTTACCCACCTTATCTGCGGAGTGGCCAATGGAATGTCAATTCAGATTGAATCTTTAGGTTCCTTATCAAATCTTCAGTAATCGTTTGTGGTTCTGGAATCACTTCCAGTTCTACCATACTCCCACTACTGTTTTCTGAAAAATCCATTTTTAATAAAACTGTGGCGAGTCTAGAACAATATCGCTATTGCTCATCCAGATGGTAGAAAGTCAACCCTCGTCATAGCCTGGGTCAACCCACAAACAGCCATTACAGAAACGTGCCTTGAGTTGTCCAGTGTCTGGTTTTAATCATAAACCGGACAACTCCCCGTACCTTAACATCGTTAAGATATGAACTGTTCTATATCCAATATAGAAACAGAGGCACTGATTTAATTGAACCAGATTCAAAACATGCAGCTGTCCCCAGCGCATGTCAACTAAATGGAAGGAGGCCGATCAGCGTTACTCAACCTAGGAATACTTCCAATTATGAGTAACCTGAAAGAGAAGCAAGATCTCTTTATCATTACTATCAACTGAACACCATACACAAGTATCTACATCTTCGATCTCTTTGAAGAATCCCGATACTTGCTACACCTGGTTCTCTACTCTATTCAAATACCTATAACTTCTCAAAATTCGGACCCTGTGTTTCTACGAAACACTTGTCTAAAAACTAGAGAAGTCATAAGTAAACCGAATATAGTATGAGGACCAACCCCTCTGTCCTAATGGACACTGGACAACATACAATACTCTGTATAAGTCCCTTGAGTCTGATAACTCATTCACTGTGTGTCGTAGGTTGAAAACTGTACTTATGGTTAAGAAGAATTACACCGCTGTTTAATGCTCCTTACCTAACCATCCACTGATATAGGTAAATGTCGTAGACATAATTTCAGAAAGGTATATCTCACTCTATGAAAATAGACGTACAGATATATCAATTTGAAATTGGTGCATAACAGTGGATATTCAAAACCAAATATTTGCCGACCGGCAAACAGCCCAGGTGATTTCCTCAAATATCACCGATTACAACGAATCCCGATATAATGAGGATAATCACCCAATTCCCAACAACTTACTCCCACTCATCATCTGTAAAACCATACAGATGTGAGAATCGTACCTGGTAAATACATACCCTGGAGTAAGTATCTAATCGGGAAATCAGTTTTCCTTTAACATTACACAGTGAAACTGAAACATTGAAATGTTCCGATGGGGTATTCTGGTATTCCTAGTAATGCCTCTTCCAGATTCACGACTGTAACCGTATAGTTCTTTGCCACCTCTCCAAATCCCTTCATATGTCTTTAGTCTTTACCTTCTGCACACCCTTTTAGGCCAAATGGTTTTCTTCCTTCCCTACCGTTCGGCACCAGCCTATGGTTTGGAAGAAGACTATCCAATAAGCATAATGGGTGTACTGTCCGCATCCTAGGAACACTCGCAATGAGAGAGAGGGTGAAGATAAAAGACAACCGAATAAACCTTATTCCTATTTCTCCTGAACCAGAATCCATCCCCGAACTGGAACAAGTTCCATTCGAGTTCGTATATAACCATACGATGGAGTATCCAAATAAACTGTGGATCTTCGTAGTGATACGGAGTGTCCTGGAGAAATACAAAGGTGATGTGGGAGTGGTAATGAAATATTTGGTTCGGTCGTGAATATCTGTTGCAATTTACTTTGCCCTCTTACTAATCCCTTGCTTTTTCTGAACTTAATACCTTCTGCACACCATCGTTATGCTAATTGGTTTTCTTCATTCCCTACCGGTCGGCACCAGCCTAAGGTTTGGAAGAAGACAATCCAATTTGCGTAATAGGTGTACTACCCCTAAACCAAGGAGTACTCGTAACCTGAGAGAGGGTAAAAGGAAAAGACAACTGAATAATCCTATCCGTTTTCTCCAGAACCGGAAACCATCCTCGAATAAATTCTTTCGAGTTCGTATCTAACCATACGATGGTTTTGTCCAATGGAAGTGGACGTTCGCAGTAATACGGGGTGTCCTGGAGAAAAAGGGTAAAAGTAGGAGTGGCAATGAGGTCTGCAACTCTGACAATCCAAAAGCCGGTGTTTAAGAAGGTTCGGTCAACTTGGTCACTGAGTCAAAGTCTTAGGGTCGGGTCAATGGTCGCTGCCAAAGAGAGAGAGAAAAGAAACACTCAGCGTGCACTCTAACCTAGATCAGAATGGTTACCAATTTATCTAATCTGGAATCCTCCCACTGTACCTCAAATTCTCCTCCAAACCTGAAAGAAGAATTAGTCGGGGTCACCCGAGGAGTAAACTAACTCATCAGTGGGAATCGGGATCCAACTCTCATCGCATGATAACGTGACGGAATCCGCTCACGGTATCACACTCCAGAAGGTATGCGCATATCTGGCAAGTCTCAGTTCTTTTGAAACTCCCGATGTGATTTCTGCCCCATGCTCTTATGACCTTGGCGTGAGGTCAAAATATCATAAGTCACATGTCAAGTTCTGCCCATCATTATCCAGGTTAATTTGAATCCACCCGTACATACCCTTGACGTAGGCCAAAATAGTAGTACGACTGTCCCAAACCAACGCATCTATCTATGCAACAGATAAATACCCGGCAGCTACCAAACACTATGCCTTGGCGTGAGGTCAAAATACATAGCTTGAATACTACCGAATATTTAACTGAAATGATGGAGGGCTACGAATGGTTTCTGGCGAAAACCTTTAACGTAATGAACTTGATATCGTTGAAGGAACGGATAGCTTTTTGAAAATATAGTGACGAAAACCGTTGCTAAAGAGGTCACTCCCGGTGAAGGGATCTCGGCTCTTTCCCCGTAGAATGGGGTGCAGGATATTCCAAATGAATACCGCGATGCAAAGCAAAAGTAATCGGCTATAGTGAAGTTAATGCCCTGACGCAAACTTCTGTCCAAGGGGTCACTCCCGGTGAAGGGATCTCGGCCCTTGCCTCGTCGACTGAGGAGCAGGATATTCCAATGAATACCACGATGCAAAACAAAAGTAAACGTCCTTGCAATAACAGCTTTTTGAAAAGTGTTCCAACAACATCAGATTAGGTTTGTTTTAACTTGCATTGATCCGAATCAATGCAGTCCCATCAATTGATCACACCAAAAAGAACGAAAATATACTGATGTACGTATATGCCATCCGCATTCGCCACTGGGTCCCGTCATTACCCGTTAGGTTAGCTAACTAACGACAGAGCGGGGACTGGACTAGCGCGGATGCAAAACATATACAACATCTACTAATATATATACCAATATATTATATTCGCTCAAGGCGTGAATAAAATGCAACATCACAGAGAATGAACAGCATCACAGAAACAATACAGATATCTGGGAACCCCGGGTTTCACAGAGCCACTACTGAAACCCGACGTTCCCCTGGTCGTGTGGATAGCCTGTGCAATGAAATCCTAGACCCCTACGGGCGCGGCAAGTCACCCGCCAAAACCTGAAGCGAGGCAGCCCCCTTCAGCGCCGTGAATGGACCACCCAGCACTTCACGGAATCCGGCAACTTGGGCACCCCTCCTGGGTCAACCTGTACCCCCTACGAGTGCGGCGAATAGCCCGCCAATCCTAGAGTGAAGCCCCCTCCGTCTCAATGCCATGAGATGCGGGCTTGTTGCCCTCCAGAACCCGGCTATCCGTGCACCCCTCCGCGGGGCAATCCTAGTACAGAAAGTAAAATATACATACAACGGGTACATCGACCGCAACCAGGTCGTGCCCCAAAAGAATAATACAATCAGGCAGTGACGACAGTCCACATGTCGGACGCTCGCCCCGCAATATCAAATGTACATAATACAACAGCACAGTACTAGCATTGCATCCAGGCTATCCCCCACGACCGATCCGCAACATCACAGCAAATACATAGAACATCAACGTGAAAGTCACGTTCGCAAATCCGTCTAACCGAGCTATAGCAGTTAGACCGGATTTACCGATCGAGTGACATTCACGGTCGCAGATATAATGTAAATACTGTGAAAAATGTGTTTAAAATATCCGATCGATTAAAATATAACAAGTGGGCCCCAAAACAAAACTGCAGCAGTTACAGAAAATATGGGCCCAATTTAAATGTTCCAGAAACCCAAATTTATCCCCAAAAGCCCACTGAAAAAATCCGGCCCAATGATTATTCCATACTGCGGCGGAAGCGCGGCCAGAAGTGGGTTTTGGCCGCGCTTCCGCGCTCTGGTTGGAATATCATTGCCTCGAATTTGAACAGTGCTCTTAGTTCATCTAGAACAGTACTTTTATGCAACCTGAAAAATTTTTGGAGACTGGAAAAATTCAACAGAAACTGTCGTGGGTGTATTTGGGTTTTCGGACATTTCGATCGATCGGAACTGAAAAACACATTACACAAAGCTAGACTAAGTTAATGGGGAGGCTCTGATACCACTGTAAGTGCACGGCGGCGCCCCGGCCGTCAATCCGACGCCGGAATGCGGAAGCGGTGAATAACTAAAATTTTGCGGACTTTGCAAACCGGCACCACCGCGCACTAAACTCCGGATCGAACCATTAACTAGTCTAAGCTACTTACAAGAAAGGGAATAGAGATATACCGACGATCCAAGTCCTCCGGTCTTCTCGTCATGGTCCCGATCACCTGCGGAAAAGTCCCGTCTCCTCCTCGTCGCCGGAAGTGCACCACATCGCCTTCTTCGTTTACGGGCTCCCACCTCAATGCCGAGGCAACTCGGGCACGAAGCCGGCTACTCGACGTGCCCAAGGTTCGTTGTAGAATGTGTAGTAGAAGAAGTCTCATTTGGGGTTATGGAGTTGTGCCATTTTGTGGAGGAAAAGAGAGGAACTTTTGGAGAGGGTTCTTGTGTGATTTTTGGAGAATGAAGAGAACCAAAAAATTGCCCCACCAAAAACAATCACCCCCTTCCTAAAGAATGGCCGGCCCTCTTGTGAATGGGGAGAGAGTGTGAGTGAGGAGAGAGCCAAGGATTAATCAATCACCACCATAATGCAAGGGAGAGAGAAAAGCTCATGATATCAAGAAATGATTGCAAGTAAAACCAACACTCATCCAACCATCATCACCAAACTCATCATCAACAACCATGATGATCACTAAAAGTCAAGCAATCATGAAGCTAGAAGTCAAGGTCAATGAGAGGCTATCATGATTCAACAATAAGCAAATACCCCCTCCACAAATACTTATTTGCAACAATGCAAATAAGCCCTCCTCCACCAATCTTCGGCCAATGAACGGAACAATGGAAATTGGCCGAAACGGAAAGCAAACTGGCAACTCCAGAAAACTGGTCCCGTAATAAATTACGGGAAAACCCCGATACTGTGCATACACACCCGCATCTGTATTTCGACCGAAATACAAATGCAATGAGACAAAGTCTACACTGTACTATACTAGGTCCGGCTTATACCAAAACCGGCTAGAAATATCTGTTCGATCCTGATCCGTGCAATACCGCACGTATCTGATCAAACCCTGCCATATAACCATACGGCCTATAGTACAAACTGTCCGATCCTGATCCGTGCAATACCGCACGTATCTGATCGGACCTTGCCATATCTCCATACGGCCTCTACAACCTTTCGCCCGAAAGCTGAGTAACTGAATGTGGGGGACTCTAAAGACTCGTCAACACCTTGGTTGTGGATTTAACCACTAGCACGTCAGAGGTATAAGCCAATACGTAACGGGCTACCAGGTACTGACTAAAAGGGACGTCTGTGAGCGAACTCAGCCTGACACCCTACTGAGCCTGTCAGTGACAATATCCGTGCAGTCCGGTCCGTTCGTCTATGAGCATCGCATGGCGGGCCTAGGGGGTTGGTAAAAGTCAGACCCCCAAAAGCGGTACAAGTCGTGTCGGAGTGTAGCCCAGAACACCCTGAGATACTACTGGAATACCTACCAGTAAATCTCCTTGCCTTGGCCAAGGACTTTGTGTAATGGCTCTCCTAGACACAGCACGACCTCACCCCCAATACCGGGAGAGACGAACCCCTGAAGATACGCTCACTGCCTCCATGTGGCTCGGGACTGTACCCAACTAAAACCTGTTTGCACGACTCCTTTGAGCCGTGGTAGGGTAGTAATCAAAGTACAGTGGGAACTCACACGAGACAAATGACGATCCCCAGGTCGATGAACTAACCTGCACACATGTCACCAGGGAACTGCCATCTAACGTCTGGTATATGACCAACTAGCATGTTCCCGGCGAGTCCTGTCCGGTGTACTCATAACCCAATGAGCACCTGTATACATCTTAGTTGATCCAACTGACACCAGTGGCTTGTGAGACCGGCCACCGCCCCTCGTCGGGGTCTCGACTGTATACACTAGTCTACTAATGGAGTATCGATGCCCAGTCTCGAAACTCCCACGACTAGGGACCTTTTAAGGATAAGCTTATAGACCCCCAGCTCCCACTTATATGATCGCCCTCATACTGCTGGTGGTCAAGCAAGAATCCTAGGGGCTCTATCAACGTGTAATAGCGACGTGTCATGTCACCTAAAGCAGTACACGATGATAAAGGTAAACCAGATAGCATACTATCATCTCGAGTAAGACTGTCCTACCGGGATAGGTCCTCCCTCAATCATTACAATCACGTACCTGTGACCTAATAATTGACTCTGAGGGCACTATCTCCAACACCAGCATCCACTACAATAAATATCCAATGTACAGTAATGGCCTCTAGGGCATACATATAACAAACATAATTAAACTAGCATATGAAAGCTATAACATGTAGCAACTATCATTTAACAAGCTATGTCAATGAAATAGTATTTTCTAAAGTGTACGTGACATGACAATTACCAATGATGATGCGTGTGGGCCGGCAAGTAAGTGTATGTGGAACATACGCATCATCGGTAATGGTGCTGGTGTCCTGACAGCATGGTTCATAATCACTAAGTACAGAATAAATGCAATGAGACGGTAACAACATGATAAATGGAAATGAATAGTAATTGCAATAATAATATGTGGAACATGAATGATAACATAACAATGAGGAATCTATATCGCTACACCTGTGTTATACTGTTTTGCCATTTGGAAATAGTACGAATCATGGTGTTTCGAAATTAATGGCTACAGTATTTTTTTAGAAAAGGTACGTCTTTTGAAATATCCGTAGTATCCCCTGACATGTCTTTAAAATCCTCACGATTCGTTAGTTTTGGAAATAGGTATGACTCGGGTCCAGTCTAACATCTACTAGGTAACTACAGGTCTAACTAACAACCAATCGGAAGGGGTATGGAAACTACTTAAATCTGAGTCGATATATATATTTATATATATGAATATAACAATCGGTGATCCCACCGCACTAGTATCCAATCCGATACCCTAATATAATATGACATCCACTATTCAAGAGTGCGGATCTATCATCAATATATAGCTCGTACGATAAATCCGTCGTACGGCCTCCCAAGTCTGGGTACGGGTCAAAAGACACATCTATCACATTATTCATCCGGTATCCTCTGTTCGTTATATATATGCCCTAGAGGCCATTGTTGTACATATGATGTATATTATAGTGGATGCTTGGATATATATAAAGAGGACTTTCTTGCTCGACATATTAGTATGCTATTTGGTTTCACTTTGTCTTAACATGTTGACTTATATTAGTTTACTGCCTTGCTCTCACATGTTGATGAAGCCCTTAGGATTTGTACTCGACTACTAGGACTATGATGTGATCATACTAGTCGGGCCACGGTAGTCTATGAGTACATCCTATAATTGTTCCCAGTCGAGGGTGTATCGAGACAGGGCATCGATACACCAGAGTAGGCTAGCGTATACGCGTCTTGACCCATATGATGGGCGATGGATGATCCCATATCTATCGGTGTTTGACATCAAAGATGGTGTATGGATGCTCAGTGGAGACTGGGTACACTGAACGGACTCGCCGAGAACTTCCAGATGGTATTATACCTCACGTCAGATGGCAGTTCTCTGGTGACACTGGTACAGGGTATTCTGTAGACCCGAGATCCTCACAGAGTCTTGTGTGATTCCTAATGTGCTTTGATTTCCACTTTACCACGTCCAAAAGGGCATGCAAAATGGTGGCTTTTGGGTACAGTCCCGAATCACATGGAGGCAATGAGCGATAGGAGAGGTTTCGTCTCTCCCGATATAGGGAGTTGATGTTATGCTGTGTTCGATTGGCTATAACTGGAAGTACCTGGCCAGGGCTGATATAGAGTGCTACTGGTAAGTGTTATCAGTAGTTTCTCGACATGTTATGAGCCTCACATTGAAACGACTTATCGGTTACTGGGGTCTGACGTTTACCGCCCCTAAACTAGATATGTAACATATCAGACGAAGAGACCGGACTGTACGGTAGTGTTACTGATTGGATTCACAGGAGAGTGTACAGGCTTGCTTATTGATCTTTTGATCGCTCAATACCATGGTGGCTGTTATGTTTAGCTGACCGCTTGCAGCTTGTGGGTATTTGATATGATCATCACCTACTGCCGGTGTATTGACGATTCTTTAGTGTCCTACACAGAGGTCTTGACTCAGGCAAAACGGAGTAGGAGCACATATGTGATATGTGCGGGACCGAGAATACTACGATATTTGATACCGTATTCTATTCTCGTGATATATGATATCGGCCAGGTATATGTGATATAGCCGGGTCATCGGATCAAGTGTTGATTCGATGAATCGGTACATGATATATTAGTCGGTCATATGCGATATAGCCGGATTGTCGGATCAAGTGTTGATTCGATAATTTAATGTATAGTTATATATGTGATATATTACATTACGTTATCTAATATTAGCTCGCTTTAATGTTTCATTTTCTCACCGGATAATACATTGATATATATGCGATATGTGTTAATTGTATTATTTTCTTTTGTTACAAAAATATATTATATATGTGATATATAATATTGTAACAAGTTATGATCACAAATGCAACATGATTTGTGGAGATTAAATAAGGTTAGGGTTTGATTTGGGTTAGCATTTTCATGAAGCTTACAGAAGCTTTATGTTTTGTTTTAAGCAAATATATTTTGTTGATATTTTGTGGAGATATTATTTAACCCAACCCAAACCCTTAACCCTATTCAATTCTCTACATGAGTTAATGTTAGTGTATATGCCCTAGAGGCCATTACTGTATCATACTAGTTTGTATATTACTTAATGGAAGCTTGGGATATTCACAGTTGTATATACAATCTTGCTCGAAATGGTAGTATGCTACTTGGTTTGTCTCTGCTTTAATATGTGCATGTGTTTCTTTTAGCATATTGTTGATATACATATTAGTAGAGCCCTTAGGATCTTTGCTTGATTACCAGCGTTGTGATGGCGCTCGCACTCGTGGGAGCTGGGTAATCTATAAGCACATCCTTATACAGGTCCCTGGTCGTTGGCCTATCGAGACAGGGCATCGATACTCCGGAGTAGACTAGCGTATGCGCTTCTCATCCCAGTGTGGGAGACGGTCTGTCCCACAGCCGTTAGTACGTCGTACTTGGGATAGTATGCGGGTGCTCGTTAGGTTACGAGTACACTGGACAGGACTCGTCGGGAACTGTTGGTTGGTAATATACCTATCGTCAGTTATCAGTTCCCAGGTGACATGAGTACAGCTTAGTCCGCTGACTTGACACTGTCACTTCGCCTTGAGTGTGTTCCCACTGCACTTTGATTACTACCCTACCACGGCTCAAAGGAGCTATGCAAACAGGTAGTTTTTGGGTGCAGTCCCGAAGCACTTGGAGGCAGTGACGGTTAGACAGGATTCGTCTCTCCCGGTATTGGGGGTTGACATCGCGCTGTGTCCAGGAGAGCCATTACACGAGTAGTCCCTGTCCAGGGCAAGCGAGATATACTGGTAGGTTTCCAGTGTTATCTCAGGGTGTTCTGGGCTACACTCCGACACGACTTGTACCGCTATTAGGGGACTGACGTTCACCGCCCCCCTAGGCCCGCCATGCGATGTATCAGACGAACAGACCGGACTGTACGGAGACTGTCACATACAGGCTCAGTAGGAGTGCAGATGGGGTTCACCTCGTCAGTCTTCTTATCGACATCTACCTGGGGACCGTTACGTACAGCTAGTGCCGCTTGCGGTCTGTGGTTAAACCCACTGCCAGCGTAGTGTCGAGTCTTTAGAGTCCCACACAGAGAGCTATTCGCCTTTAGGCAAAATGAGTAGAGGTCGCATGGTTTTGCGACAGGGTTCGTTCGCATCCGCGCACTTGTGCACGTTTGCTGTCCGGACAGTTTATACTAGCGGGCTTTGGTTTAAGCCGGATCCTAGTATATGATTTGAGATTGGTTTTTCTCAGAGTATTCGTGTTCCTCGGATCACGAATGCGGGTGCGTATGCACAGTTGCTTGAGATTGGGGGAGAGGACCTTGTTTAGGGTTAATGGCTTTTGTCATTTTATTAACCCTATTGATTTTGTGTGGATTATAGTTAATTGATAATTAGCTTAATAGTTGTGCATGGTTGTTGTTGACAATTTGACTTCATTGACTTGTTGACCTTGTTGACAACTTGACCATAATCATTTCATTTGGAAGATGCTCTTTGATCTTTGCAAAATTGAAATGATAATGGTCATGTCATGATTTATCATGACAATTTTCAAGCTAATTATCCAATTAAAATTATCCACACATATTAGTGAGAATGGCTCACTAATAATTCATTCTCTCATATTATTTCTCTCTCTTGCTCATCCTCTCCCTCAAGCTCTCTCCCTCTCATGTGTTGAGAAACAAAAAGCTTGAGAAAAACCTTCACTTGATCCTCTCTACTCTCTTCTAGGGTTCAAGTCTTAGCATTTCTTGCACTCTAGTTACTCCTAGCTTGGAGTTGAAGCTAAAGGTGGTGGCTTTCAAGTGGATCCTTCTTTGACGGGAGAAGACAAGCAAGGTGAACTCTCTCAACCATTCCAAGGAGCAAGGAGAGAAGGACTTTGAGCTCAAGGTATAACCTTTCCATCACTTAGCTACTTGGTAGTTAGGGTTAGCAAGTTTATGTTTAGCAAAGATCCTTAAAGCATAGTCCATGTTGCCTATAGTTGATAAAAATCAAATTTTTATTATGTTTTCCGCCTCCCCGTAAGCACCGGGGTGGGCAACACGGACTTACAGTGGTATCAGAGACTAACTAAACCTAAACTAGCTAAGTAGTTAAGTGTAACGAAGTTTCGAAACCGAAAAACCCAAAAACCAAACTTTTTCAAAATCCAAGTTTCTGTTAAAATTTTTTCTAGTCAAAATGAAAAACTTTATACTTGTAAATTCGTCTCAGGGTTTTGTATGAACACCCAAGAAAAACGATGCAGTGATTCGTTCAAACCGCCGCGCTTCCGCCGCACGAGGTAGGCATGTGCCGCGGAAGCGCCGCGGTTTGTCGTCTTCTGTGCATCGTTTTTCGTGCAGTGTTTGTCTGTGTTGGTTTTGGGATTTTTGGTATATATTATATGTACCCAGATTTTCCAGAAAAGAAATTTCCTTTTGGGGTCCTATAATTCCGTATTTTTTTTTCGGAACTTCACTACACTTTAACTATATCGGTTATATCTGTGATGCTTGCATGTATTGAACGTCGGCTAATCGCTATAAGACGATTAGTCGGGGTTATACATGATCTGTGATTGTTATTGGTTTGTGGATATGAATGGATTGGATTGTCGCGGGTGAATGGCCGGGGTGGATGTGAGATGAGCGTTGTTTTTCTTTCATTCATTTGTAACATGTAAATTGATGTAATAATATTCTTTGTATGGCCGCACAACCGGGTCGGGGTTGTAGCCGTCATTGTATAATTCTTTTTACTGTTTTTGCTCCTAGGATAGACCCATGGAGGGGGTGCACAAACTACCGGGTATCTCGAAGCGCCGAGTGGCCTACTCACGGTGGTGAGGGAGGTTGCTTCGCTTCGGGTGCTTGGCGGGTAGTTTGCCGCACCCGTAGGGGTCTTGGGTGGGGTATTGGCTATTCACCGCGACCGTGTAATCCGCTTTGCGTTGCAGGCTCGAACGCATTGCGGATTCCTAGTATATCCAATGTATTCATCTGTGATCTGTAATGTCTATCATTGCTATATATTTATATATAATAACTATTTAGGCGTTGCTTATGTTTTACAGCCGCGCTAGCCCAGCCCCCGCTCTGTCGTTAGTTAAGTAACCTAACGGGTGATGACGGGGCCCCGTGGTGAATGCGAATGGCATAAGCGTACGTCATATTTTGGTTGTTTTCTGCAATGGTAGGATTAAATGATGGGACGCATTAAAAGAACTAATGCAAGAAATAAACCAAGTAAAAGTCGATTGGAACACTTTGAAAACCACTCGGTTCTTTTCAAAACTAAAACTTTTAAACGCGGAGCTTGAACCACTCCTTTTAAAAGCTATCTCGTTCCATCAATTATATCAAGTTCACTACGTTCACGGTTTCGCCAAAACCATCCGTAGCCCTCCATCATTTCGGTTAAATATTCGGTAGTATTCAAGCTATGTATTTTGACCTCACGCCAAGGCATAGTGATTGGTAGCTACCGGATATTTATCCGTTGCATAGATAGAATGCGTTGATTTGAGACAGTCGTACTGCCGTTTTGGCCTACGTCAAGGGTAGGTACGGGTGGGTTCAAATTAACCAGGATAATGATGGGAAGAACTTGACATGTGACTTATGACATTTTGACCTCACGCCAAGGTCATAAGAGCATGGGGAAAAAATCTACATCGGGAGTTTCATAAGTACTGAAACTTGCTAGCGTTGCATACCATTTGGAGTGTGATGATTCTGGTAGGATTCCTTCGGTTTTATCACGCGATGATATTTGGATCCCGATCCTACTGTGAGTATATGCTACTCCTCGGGAAAACTCTCACTTAACGATCAATGCTATAAACCTAGTAGGTGCCTAGAAAGGTGTTAGCGGGGCTACGTCCACAGGGAAAAGAGGTTACTTAATTAAGGAACTTCGCGAAAGCGTTGGAAAACCTCCCTCGAAGTACCGACACTGGCCTGGCTGAACGGTTAAGCAAGTATTGTACGGTGAGAATGATCCCGGCTAATCCTTTTCTTTACGGTTTGAGAAGGGATTCGAGAGACAGTGGGAGCCATCCAGTTTAGACAAACTAAAAACCACTCTAAACTTGCAAGAGCATCATGCTAAAGTGTTTCTTTTCTCTCTCCTAATTGCAGCGACCATTCAAGATGACCGGACTTAAGTTACTATTAGATAAAAACATATTGACAGGGCCAAACTACAAAGATTGGCTCAAGAATGTCAAGATGGCTATCACTTATGACAAGCTGGGGTATATACTTACCACTAAAGCTCCCCCCGTCCCAGGTCCCACCTCCAGCGTCGCGGATGTTGAAATCCGTAAGACATGGGAGATAGATTGCGCGAGGGCCAGATGCCTCGTACTAGCCTCGATGGACAACGAACATCAGAGGAGGCACGAGAATATGGACCTAGAGTCCATATTTCTCCATACAAAAGAACTGTATGGAGAGCAGTCTCGTATCGCTAGATACGAAGTGTCGAAGAAGCTCTTTTCGGCAAGGTTGGCCGTCGGATCATCGGTAGCGGACCACGTGCTTAAGATGATCGGCTACATAGAGGAGCTCGCGGACCTTGGGACCACGTTGGAGAATGAACTCTATACCGATTTGATTCTCCAGTCCCTTCCTTCCACTTACGCCCAGTTCATTCTTAACTTCAACATGCAAGGAAAGGAGGTTGAACTTACCGAACTTCTGAACATGTTGAGGACTGCTGAGGGCACCCTACAGAAGGGTAGGGATTCATCCACTTTGTTTGTAGGAGGATCTTCCTCTTCTAGGTCCAGGGCGAAAGCCAAGGGCAAGAAGAAGAAAGCCCCCGCCAAACCAAGAGGCGGTGTCGGTAAAGTGGATGCGAAGGGAAAGGGTAAAGCAACAAAGGTAGCGGGGAAGCTGGTGGGGAAGGAAGAATGCTTCTATTGTCACAAAAGTGGCCACTGGAAACAAGATTGCAAGGCTTGGAAAGCCAGAACACAGGATTTGAAGCGAGTTGCAGCTTCAGCTTCAGGTGTGTATGTTATTGAAAACTGTCTATCAATAAACTCTACATCCTGGGTATTGGATACCGGATCAGGATCTCATATCTGTAATTCTTTGCAGGCGTTGAGAAAGCGTAGAGTTTTGAAGGCAGGTGACATGACCCTCAGAGTTGCGAACGGTGCTAGCATGGATGCTGAGGCCGTGGGGGACTATCACCTGGGATTATCAGATGGACACTTTTTGGTTTTGCGTAGTTGTTATTATGTACCAAATGCAACCTGTAATATCATTTCTGTATCTTTATTATCTAAAGAAGGTTATGAATTTGCATTTGTAAGTAATGTAGTGAACATTCACCTTAATCAAGTGTTGATTGGGTCAGGTACATTGCACAACGGTATATACGTTTTAAACCAACCACAGGTTTTCAATATCCAGAATACACACAAAAGAAAGTCTCCAGAAATTAATAAAACTTTCTTATGGCATTGTTGACTGGGTCATATCAATGAGGGAAGATTGACTAAGTTACATACTGAAGGATATTTAGATCCGTTCGAATATCAATCATATGCAACTTGTCAATCCTGTCTCAAAGGAAAGATGACAAAGGCTCCGTTTTCTGGACACGGAGAAAGAGCGAGCGAGCTCTTAGGACTCGTACAGAGCGACGTGTGCGGTCCAATGTCTACACATGCGCGAAGCGGTTTTTCTTACTTCATAACTTTTAAGGATGATTTCTCAAGATTCGGACATGTCTTCTTAATGAAGCATAAATCCGAAGCTTTTGATAAGTTCCAGGAATATAAGAATGAAGTAGAAAAACAAACAGGCAAAAGTATCAAGATCCTAAGATCGGATCGAGGAGGAGAATACTTAAGTGCCGAATTCCTGAATTACTTAAAAGAGAATGGAATTCTCTCTCAGCTTACTCCTCCATACACTCCGCAACATAACGGTGTATCGGAGAGACGGAACCGAACCCTATTGGATATGGTACGGTCCATGATGAATAACGCTGAGTTACCGCGATCATTCTGGGGATATGCGCTAGAAACAGCTGCATATCTTTTGAACCGTGTTCCCACTAAGACTGTGCCTACCACACCATATGAGTTATGGAGTGGGAAGAAACCCTATCTTCAATACTTGAAGATTTGGGGATGTCCAGCTTATGTCAAAAAGCAGCATGCGGACAAGCTCGAGGCACGCTGAGTACTGTGCAAGTTTGTGGGATACCCAAAGAACTCCAGGGGGTATCTTTTCTATTACGCAGAGGAACAAAAAGTCCTTGTTTCTCGCAATGCCCACTTTCTGGAACATCAGTTTTTAGAAAAAGAAATAAGTGGGAGCGCAATAGAACTGGAAGAAATTCCAGAACCACAAACTATTACTGAAAGTTTAGTGGAACCAGAAGGTTCAAAAGAACAGGACATTCCTACGCCACTCCGCAGGAGTAGTAGGCAGTCTCATCCGCCCGAGAGGTACTACGGTTTTCTCATTGACGGGGATAGAGAGGACTGCATCATAGATTGTGATGAGCCTACTAGCTTCCAGCAAGCCATTCAGAGCGTCGACTCGGTAAAATGGCTGGATGCAATGCGGACCGAGATGGAGTCCATGTACACCAACAAAGTATGGACGTTGGACATTGCTCCAGACGGGGTAAAACCCGTAGGATGCAAGTGGATCTTCAAAAGGAAGATTGGTGTAGATGGACAGGTTGAGACCTATAAGCTAGACTGGTAGCAAAGGGTTTTCGTCAGCGACCTGGTTTGGACTATGAAGAAACCTTTTCTCCAGTAGCTATGCTGAAATCCATTCGGATCCTTCTTGCCATCGCTGCTTTCCACGATTATGAGATTTGGCAGATGGACGTAAAGACAGCTTTTCTAAATGGTCATTTAGAGGAGTGTGTCTATATGGACCAGCCAGAGGGTTTCATTCAGGGTGGGAGCAGCGGAAAGGTGTGCAAGTTGCTCAAGTCCATTTATGGACTCAAGCAGGCATCGCGGAGTTGGAACATCTGTTTTGATGAAACGGTCAAAGAATTTGGCTTTATCAAAAATCCAGATGAACCATGCATCTTTTGTAGATTTGTAGCGAGAACTGTAGTATTCCTCGTTTTATACGTGGATGACATTCTCTTAATAGGAAATGACATTCCTATGCTACAATCTGTCAAGGGGTTCTTGTCACACAGGTTCTCCATGAAAGACCTGGGTGATGCCTCATACATTCTGGGTATCCGGATCTACCGTGACAGATCCAAGAGGATATTGGGACTCTCGCAGTCCAGGTACATCGACACCATACTGAAGAGATTCAGTATGGAAGATTCCAAGCGCGGTAATCTACCGGCTTGTCACGGGATCACCCTCTCCAAAGAGATGTCTCCCAAGACTGATTTGGAGAGGGATCGCATGTCTATTATACCCTACGCTTCTGCGGTAGGCTCTATAATGTATGCGATGTTGTGTACCAGACCGGATGTGGCTTATGCACTGAGTGTGGTAAGCAGGTATCAGTCAAACCCTGGGGAGAAACATTGGATAGCAGTAAAGAACATTCTCAAGTACCTGAGAAGGACTAAGGAGATGTTCTTGGTGTATGGCGGAAAAGACCTGCAGATTGAGGCCTTTGCTGACTCCAGCTTCCAGAGTGACAAGGATGATTCCAAGTCCATGTCGGGTTTTGTCTTTACCCTCAATGGAGGGGCGGTGTGTTGGAAGAGCTCCAAACAGGAAACCGTTGCTGACTCGACTATGGAAGCGGAATACATCGCTGCATCTGATGCCGCAAAAGAAGCTGTCTGGATGAGGAAGTTCTTGAAAGAACTTCAGGTGGTTCCGTCCATTGTTGACCCAATACCTCTGTATTGCGACAACAACGGGGCTATAGCTTTAGCGAAGGAACCCAGGTCCCATCAGAAATCCAGACACATCTTAAGGCGGTATCACCTGATCAGGGAGATCGTGGATCGCCAGGAGATCGAGGTCCGGAGAGTTGCATCAGAGGATAACACAGCAGATCCATTCACCAAGGCCTTGCCCCAGACTCAGTTCGAGCGGCTGATCGAGATGATAGGTCTTCGATACGCCAGTACATGGCCTTAGTGCAAGTGGGAGATTGTTAGTGTATATGCCCTAGAGGCCATTACTGTATCATACTAGTTTGTATATTACTTAATGGAAGCTTGGGATATTCACAGTTGTATATACAATCTTGCTCGAAATGGTAGTATGCTACTTGGTTTGTCTCTGCTTTAATATGTGCATGTGTTTCTTTTAGCATATTGCTGATATACATATTAGTAGAGCCCTTAGCATCTTTGCTTGATTACCAGCGTTGTGATGGCGCTCGCACTCGTGGGAGCTGGGTAATCTATAAGCACATCCTTATACAGGTCCCTGGTCGTTGGACTATCGAGACAGGGCATCGATACTCCGGAGTAGACTAGCGTATGCGCTTCTCATCCCAGTGTGGGAGACGGTCTGTCCCACAGCCGTTAGTACGTCGTACTTGGGATAGTATGCGGGTGCTCGTTAGGTTACGAGTACACTAGACAGGACTCGTCGGGAACTGTTGGTTGGTAATATACCTATCGTCAGTTATCAGTTCCCAGGTGACATGAGTACAGCTTAGTCCGCTGACTTGACACTGTCACTTCGCCTCGAGTGCGTTCCCACTGCACTTTGATTACTACCCTACCACGGCTCAAAGGAGCTGTGCAAACAGGTAGTTTTTGGGTGCAGTCCCGAAGCACTTGGAGGCAGTGACGGTTAGACAGGATTCGTCTCTCCCGGTATTGGGGGTTGACATCGCGCTGTGTCCAGGAGAGCCATTACACGAGTAGTCCCTGGCCAGGGCAAGCGAGATATACTGGTAGGTTTCCAGTGTTATCTCAGGGTGTTCTGGGCTACACTCCGACACGACTTGTACCGCTATTAGGGGACTGACGTTCACCGCCTCCCTAGGCCCGCCATGCGATGTATCAGACGAACAGACCGGACTGTACGGAGACTGTCACATACAGGCTCAGTAGGAGTGCAGATGGGGTTCACCTCGTCAGTCTTCTTATCGATATCTACCTGGGGACCGTTACGTACAGCTAGTGCCGCTTGCGGTCTGTGGTTAAACCCACTGCCAGCGTAGTGTCGAGTCTTTAGAGTCCCACACAGAGAGCTATTCGCCTTTAGGCAAAATGAGTAGAGGTCGCATGGTTTTGCGACAGGGTTCGTTCGCATCCGCGCACTTGTGCACGTTTGCTGTCCGGACAGTTTATACTAGCGGGCTTTGGTTTAAGCCGGATCCTAGTATATGATTTGAGATTGGTTTTTCTCAGAGTATTCGTGTTCCTCGGATCACGAATGCGGGTGCGTATGCACAGTTGCTTGAGATTGGGGGAGAGGACCTTGTTTAGGGTTAATGGCTTTTGTCATTTTATTAACCCTATTGATTTTGTGTGGATTATAGTTAATTGATAATTAGCTTAATAGTTGTGCATGGTTGTTGTTGACAATTTGACTTCATTGACTTGTTGACCTTGTTGACAACTTGACCATAATCATTTCATTTGGAAGATACTCTTTGATCTTTGCAAAATTGAAATGATAATGATCATGTCATGATTTATCATGACAATTTTCAAGCTAATTATCCAATTAAAATTATCCACAAATATTAGTGAGAATGGCTCACTAATAATTCATTCTCTCATATTATTTCTCTCTCTTGCTCATCCTCTCCCTCAAGCTCTCTCCCTCTCATGTGTTGAGAAACAAAAAGCTTGAGAAAAACCTTCACTTGATCCTCTCTACTCTCTTCTAGGGTTCAAGTCTTAGCATTTCTTGCACTCTAGTTACTCCTAGCTTGGAGTTGAAGCTAAAGGTGGTGGCTTTCAAGTGGATCCTTCTTTGACGGGAGAAGACAAGCAAGGTGAACTCTCTCAACCATTCCAAGGAGCAAGGAGAGAAGGACTTTGAGCTCAAGGTATAACCTTTCCATCACTTAGCTACTTGGTAGTTAGGGTTAGCAAGTTTATGTTTAGCAAAGATCCTTAAAGCATAGTCCATGTTGCCTATAGTTGATAAAAATCAAATTTTTATTATGTTTTCCGCCTCCCCGTAAGCACCGGGGTGGGCAACACGGACTTACAGTTAATACTTGATATTATTAACTCAAGGTTGTTTTGTAACCAAAGTAACAATTTCATTATTCATCACAAAAGATTTCATCTTCTTCTTCCTCCTTTAAAAGCTTTCTAGCTTTCAGTTTTGTGATGAATTTGTGTGGGAATTTGAAATTAAAAGAGAGCTAAATTCCTGCTTCATCATTCTCATATATTCTAGCCACGTAGATCAGAGTGTTGACTTCTCTAATACTTGATTAAAGAAGTGAGAGCTTGTGTTAAAGATTCTTCAAGGTAGATCATCTTCGAAAAGGAAGACTTCTAGCAAGCATGGATCGTTCGGCTTGTGAAGACTCTCTTGTGTCCGGGAGATCGTGGATCATAGTGAAGGGACTCTAAGTCCATGTCACGCACCCTACGAACTTGCGGGGAGGCGTAATATATGAAAAACGATTATCAAAGCTTCGTAACACGGACTTGAGCGCATGAATCGTATCTAAACCGTTACTAGCTAACTACGAGAGGTTTAACTACTCGGATTCGAAGTTATACCTCACGTTACTTGTCCTTCGGGTCTTCATCGCTGTGCTCCACTCCTCGTAGGCTCCTTGGAACATCGGCACCTCAAGTCAAAGACGATCCACCCGAAAGCTCCTACTCCAAGCTCGATCTCTAACTTGAGATAACTAGGTTGCTCAAAGTGCTAATCTAAGCTACCTAGGGGATATAGAGTGAGGTTATGGATGTATTAGTCTATCCAACCCTTGATCTCAACACATGAGAGGTTACAGTTAGGGTTTCAAGAATGAAAGAGCTTGAGGATAGAGAAGGTGATGATAATAATGATAATGAAAAATGAGCTCATTTAAATATAACAACCATAACAATTTATCAAACAAATAATTTAAATGATTAATCATCATGGTTGATGCATTCACCTTGTGTGATTCATCATATGACTCATTAACTAATTAATGCATCATTTAATACCATGGATGAATCACACAAATGAGTCATTAAGCAATAAATGCTTATGCCACCTTGACCCCCAAGTCACAATGCTTCTAGAAGCTTCCCGGAAAATTACGAGAACGCCCTTCCAATCCGTGAGAACACGGGAAAAATTTAGATTGTATAAATCCAACAACCCGATACTAGAATCTGGCTTAAATCAAAGCTGGCTAGTAAAAACTGTCCGAACGTCGTACGTGCGTTTAAACACGTATGCGTCCGAACCCTTGTCGTAAAACCATACGACCTCTATATCGTTTCGTCAGAAGCAGGGAAACTCTCTGTGTGGGACTCTAAAGACTCGACACTACGCTGGCAGTGGGTTTAACCACAGATCGCAAGCGGTACTGGCTGTACGTAACGGTCCCCAGGTAGATGTCGATAAGAAGGCCGATGAAATAACCCATCCGAACTCCTACTGAGCCTGTCTGTGATAATATCCGCGTAGTCCGGTCTGTTCGTCTAAGAGTATCGCATGTATGGTCTAGGGAGGTAGAGAACGTCAGACCCCTAATAACCGTACAAGTTGTGCCGGTATGGCTCAAGACCATTTGAGAATCTACTGATCAGTCTACCAGTAATTCTCCATCAGCCCTGGCCAGGGACTTATGGTAATGACCAACCGATCACAGCGCGATATCAACTCCCTATACCGGGAGAGACGAATCCCTAACAGTCACTCACTGCCTCCATGTGGCTCGGGACTGTACCCAACTAAAACCTGTTTGCACGACTTCTTTGAGCCGTGGTAGGGTAGTAATCAAAGCACAGTAGGAACTCACACGAGACAAATGACGACCTTAAGTCAACAGACTATCTGCACACATGTCACCTGAGAACTGTTATCTGACGTTAGGTATAATACCATCCCGTCAGTTCTCCTACAAGTCCTGTCCGGTGTACCCGTATCCCAACGAGCACCTGTATACTATCTCCAGTACGACGTACTGATGGCTGTGGGACAGACCATCTCCCCAACTGGGATGAGAAGCGTACACACTAGTCTACTCTGGAGTATCGATGCCCTGTCTCGATAATCCTACGACTAATGACAAATATAGGATGTTGCTTATAGACTAACCAGCCCCCACTAGTGTGACTGCTATCACAACGCTAGTAATCAAGCAAAGATTCTATGGGCTCTACTAATATGTATAAGTGATATGTTATAAGAAACAGATGCACATATTAAAGTAGACACAAACCTATAGGGTTCCTAGGCATACTAATGAGGTCTCACAAGGCATCAACCATGCCAATTTCAAATTTCGCAAGTGCCGAGAAACCCTAATACGGATCGTTAACTAGATATATAGGCGAAAGATGCAACTAGTTAACAACTTAACTACAAGAACGGAAATACAACCTTTGTAGATCCGGTTCTCCACCTCCATAGATCCGCGATGAAGTCCCCTTGCTGTCCAAATCAAATCCCGGGCTCTACCGTCGGCTTCATCGGAAAAATGGGCGGGCTAGGTCGTCGACTTCGATGCCGAAGATGATCTACGTCGAGGCATCACAAGATCAAGCTCCCACTTCACCAAGTAATGAAACTTGTGAAGAGAACACCCTATACTACTTAGCAAGAGGTAGAGGATGAAGAAATAGGAGGTGGGTTCACTTTAGAATTGGATTTCTCACTCATTTTCACAAGTTGCCATTGTTCATAGCAAGCTTTTTCTTGAAGTGAAGAAGAAGAAGAAGAAGCAAGAATATGATAAGTGTTAAATCAAAATGGAAAAGAAAATCAATACTTATCATATTCAAACCATGATTAGGTGTAGAGAATAAACTAGGGTTAAGTGGAATGGTTAGGTTAAAGGAAAGAAACAAAATGGTCAACTTTTCCAACCTTCATGAACTTTCAATATAAAACAAAACTAGAAACCATTTTATTTCTCGCCAAAATGAAATAAATAAATGAATAAATAAATATAAACCTTAACCATTTACATAACCAAGGTTTAAACCAAAACTACACCCAAGTGAGCATGTATCATCAAACATGATACAAACAAGTGCACAAAAGTATATCACATATACAAGTTGTGTACTTCAAGTGAGAAAATCCTTTTAAAGTGAACCAATACTAGTTAATGCAAAGTAATATATCAAATATATAATTATACATTAAATCATCAAATCAACACTTGATTTAACGATCCGGTCATATCTCATATGACCGACTAATATCCAATGTATCGATTTATCGAATCAATCCTTGATTCGATATTGAGGTTATATCGCATATAACCATTCGACACATTCATCACGAGAATGAAATACGCGATCACATACACGTATTATTCTCGGTCCCGCACATATCTCATATGCGCTCCTATTTCGTTTCGCTTGAGCCAGGAAACCTCTGTGTAGGACTCTAATGACTCGTCAATACGCCGGCAGCAGGTGATGATCATATCAAACACCCACAAGCCGCAAGCGGTCTGCTAAACGTAACGGCCACCCGGGTATTGAGCGATCAGAAGATCGACGAGCTAGCCCTCTCACACTCCTGTGAATCCAACCAGTAACACTTACCGTACAGTCCGGTCTCGTCGTCTGATATGTCGCATATCTCGCCTAGGGGTGGTAAACGTCAGACCCCAATAGCTCGATAAGTCGTGTCGATATGAGGTCTATAACAGTTCGAGAAACTACTGGTAACACTTACCAGTAAATCTCAGCAACCCTGGCCAGGGATTTCCGGTTATAGCCAATCAAACACAGCGCAACATCAACCCCCTATACCGGGAGAGACGAATCCCCTCCTATCGCTCATTGCCTCCATGTGACTCGGGACTGTACCCAAAAACCACTGTTTTGCACGCCCTCTTGGACGTGGTAAGGTGGAAATCAAAGCACAGCGGGAACCACACAAGACTCTATGATGATCTCAGGTCAATAGACTACTCTGTACCAGTGTCACCAGAGAACTGCCATCTGACGTAAGGTATAATACCATCTGGGAGTTCTCGGCGAGTCCGTCCAGTGTACCCAGTCTCCACTGAGCACCCGTATATCATCTCTGATGTCAAACACCAATGGATATGGGATCATCCATCGCCCATCTATATGGGTCAAGAAGGTATACGCTAGTCTACTCCGGTATATCGATGCCCCGTCTCGATATACCCACGACTAGGGACTTTGAAGGATGTACTTATGGACTACCATGTCCCCACTAGTATGATCCGCATCATAGTCCAGGTAGTCAAGTACACATCCTAAGGGCTTTACCAACATGTATCAGAGAGACAATCAGTGTAGATGTTAAGGTAAAGATCAACCAGATAGCATACTATCATGTCGAGCAAGAAAGTCCTCCCTATATATTGTCCAAGCATCCACTACAATATACATCCTATGTATAGTAATGGCCTCTAAGGCATACATATAACTAACAATCTCCCACTTGCACTAGGGCCATCTGATAGCAGTGGTTGCAATATCTCATACTCAACCATCCCATAAAAGTCTCTCTCTGGGAAAAGGCCTTTGTGAGTGGATCCGCCGTGTTGTCCTCTGAGTCAACTCTCCTAACCTTGATCACCCTGGAGATCAACTATCTCCATAATCAGGTGATACTGCCTTAGAATATGTCTGGATCACTGATGGGACGGACGTTCCTTGGCATAAGCCACAACTCCATTGTTACACAATGGGAGTAACTAAGTTCATCTCATGAACAAATATACATCCAGACTGCCTCTTTGGTAACATCTTAAGTAGCGATGTATCGAGCCTTTATCGTCTAGTATGCCACGGTATCTATCTTGGAACTCTTCCAACATACCGTCCCTTCACTGAGGGTAAAGACAATACCTGTGACTGACATTCAGTCGTCTTTATCACCCTGGAACACTTCCAGTGATTCTCGTCAGGATCGATTGATACCATCTCACTACAACTAGTGAGAATCCTAACATCCAATTAGATCTATCTCATAGATCCAAAACCCAGGATTTAGGAGGTATCACTTTGATCCTATATGGAGAATCCTTGTGATAAGCGGAGATTGACCGAGCGTAGCATAGGAAACTCCTTTCTTATCAAGAGCATGACATCCACGTACTCTACGAGGATCACCACCATACTCCTTACTACCTTTTTGTTTATACAAGGTTCATCTACCATTTTGATGATGTCAAACTTTTTGACTAATTCATCAAAACCGACGTTCCAACTCCGCGATGCCTGCTTTATCCTATAAAGCATCTTGTACACGTTTCCGCTGCTCCCACTGTTTACGAAGCCCTCTGGCTGTGTACTTACAGACGCGCTCTTCTAAAACATAATTTTAGAAAAGCAGTCATGACACCCAACCGCCAGATATCGTAGTCATGGTATGTAGCCGTGGCAAGTAGGATCTGGATGGACTTAAACATAGCCACTTGAAATGGTTTCATCATTGTCCACGCCTGGTCGATGACGAAAACCTTTAACAAGTCTAGCTTTGAAAGTCTCAACTTTTCCATCTACACCAAGTAATCTTCTTAAGATATACTTGCTCCTGATGGGGATTTAACCCTTCAGATAAAGCAACCAAAGTCCATACTTTGTTGGTGTATAAGGATTCCATCTCAGATCGCTAAGCATCCAGCCATTCTTACAGAGTCCCACTCCTGATGGCCAGCTCGAAACTAGTTGGGTCATCATCTCATGATGGAATCCTCGCTCCCACTGTCATAGAGTAACCGAAGTATCTCTCAGGCGGGTGAGGAACCTTACTAGATCGACGGAGAGGCTGAGGTTCGTTGGTAACTATTGAATCCTTTGGTTCTTTCAAATCATCAGCTGCAGTTTGTATAGCTGGAACATTTCCAGTTCTACATAACAGATCTTGCCTCGAGCTTGTCCCGATTTTGCTTTTAGACATAGGCTGGACAACCCTAAATCTTAACTAACTTGAGGGATAGGCTCTTCCCTTATCATATCAAATATGAAGTGGTAGGCAACTGATTTGATTTGAACCCTATTCAATAGGTATGCAGCTTCTCAAGTGCATAACTCCCAAAAAGGAAATAGGAAACACAGTAGTACTCATCATAGAGCGCACCATATCATATAGGGTGTGATTGCTCCGCCCCGATACACCATCGTGCTATGGTGTATACGGAGGAGTAATCCTGAGAGAGAATCTCATTCTCCTTTAGAAAAGACCAAGAATTTCGTGCTCAAGTATTCTCCTCCCTGATCGCATCGAAGGACATAATACTTATACCCGTATTTTGGTTCTCTACTTCTAACTTATATTCTGTGAATATCTCAAAAGGTTCGGACTTGTGTTTCAACAGGAACATAGGTCTGAATCTCGAAAAATCATCAAAGAATGTAATGAAGTACAAAGTACCGGTCTTGGCATGTGTAGACAGGGGACCTTACATACATCAACATGTATCATCCCAAGAGTTCACTAACTCTTTCTCTGTTTCCAGTAAACGGAGCTATGGTCATCTTATCTCTGTGACATGACTGGCAAGTTTTATAAGATGTAAATTCAAACTAATTTAAATATGCATCTACATGTAACTTCAGCTAGTCGGGTCGCATTGATATGACCTAGTCTACAATACCTGAAGAAGGATTTGTTCATTTCTGAACACTTCCTCTTGTGTGTGTTCCATATACTAAGAACTGTAGTTTGATTTAGAACATCAATGCTTTTAGATAACGTGCCTGAACCGATCAACTTTTGATATAGGAAATGTTCAAAACATTATCCAACTATACAAAATTATATCCTTTCTTTACTAATAAAGAGACTGATATGATTTTGTATATCAGGTTCGGTATCTAATAGCATTTGTTCAGAATCAATGTATTGGTAATACAGGGTGACAGTGAGCAACAGACTTGGCTGCAACACTTGCCCCGTTTTCTGTCTCATGAAACTTATCACCCGTTCTCAGTTCTCTGCCTTTCTGTAGCCCTATGAAACAGATTACATATCTAGGATCCTGTTCCGGTATCAGATACCCAGGACGCAGAAGATACTGAGAAACAGCTCTTTGTAACGAACTCACCTGATAATGATGCATCAGTATGCACTCTCTTCGTTTGGGCAGCACGGGAATTCTGGTAATCCCCAATTTCCTGCTCTGTCTTATAACAATTATAAGTTGGAGCGGGACCAACGTTCCCCAGCTCAGTATAACAAGCGGGTTCGGTCAATACATCCATATTATTATCTTGATTAAGGCGTGATATGGTCGCTACCTAGAGAGAGAGAGAAGAAAACACTCAGCGTGCGCTCTTGGAAGAATAGATTGGTTATAATTTTATCTAATCAGGATGGCTCTCACTGTTTTTATCAAATCTTCCTTCAAACCCTAAAAGGAAAGACTAGCCGGGATTAATTACACACTACAAGTTCGCCAATCTTTCAGCCAGGCCAGTGTCGGTACTTTGAGGGAGCTCCCCCGTGCTTTCGCACGAACCTAATTAATGTAAACCTCGCTTTCCCAGAGGCGTAACCCCGTTGACACCTTTCTAGACACCTACTTGATTGGCTAATTGTAATGTGTAAAACTCTCCCAGGAGTAACTCTTACTCGCAGTGGGTATCGGGATCCAACTATCTCATAGAAGGTATGCAATCTCATTGCAAATTTCAACACTTGAAATTCCCGATAATATTTTGCCCCTAGCAGCTATATGACCTTAACATAGTCAACAAATCATAAGTGCTAGTCAAGTTCAACCCGTCATTTCCCGATTGAATTAAACCCACCCGCATGACCCTTAACATAGTCAACAAAGTACCACGACTACCCTAATCCAATCGCATCATATGCTTATGCAGATAAGCACTAATTAGCTACAGCACACTACGCCTTAACATAGTCAACAAACGTAGCACGAATACTAACTAGTACTTATCTGAAATGACGGAGGGCTACGACAGGTTTTTCTGAAAACCTATTGCGTAATGAACTTGATATCGTTGTAGAATCAAATGATTTTAAAAAATGGAGTGCTTTTGAGGCTTTTCTAGTTTTGCTAAAGAAGTCACCCCTGGTGAAGGGATCGTCGGTCCTTTCCTCATCGAATAAGGTGCGGGATATATCATATATATCACTGTGCAAAGCAAAAACTCTTAAAAGCAATCAGAAAACAAACCGAGTGTGTAGCATCTGCCAGTTATTCCTAAAGGAGTCACTCCCGGTGAAGGGATCTCGGTCCGTTCCTCATCGAATAAGGTGCAGGATATATCACATATACCGCTGTGCAAAGCAAGAACTGTAGCTACCTGTTTTATTTTGAAATTCGATTCTACAACATCTTTAGGTTTCTTTTATTTCATTAATCTCATTAATGAAGTCCCATCATTTAAGTACCTAAACATCACAGATAAATACGATGTACACTTATGCCATCCGCATTCGCCTCGATGTCCCCTCATGCACCGTTAGGTTAGGTAACTAACGGCAGAGCAGGGCAGGGCTAGCGCGGGTGTAAAACATAAGTAACATCTATATAATATATCATATATACTATATATGTATCTATCAGAGAACATCGCATGATCACATCACAGATATCACAGCAGAAGAAACAAATGAAATATTGGATATACTAGGACGTCCGTGTTTTCAATACGAGCCAGTATAAAACACGGATTCCACGGTCGTGATGAATAGCCAATCCCACACCCCTAGACCCTTACGAGAGCGGCAAGCAACCCTACCAATTCTAGAGTTAGGAGACCCGGACTCGACTCCTCGACTTGGTCTCCCACTGGACTCCAGAACCCGGTTACTTGTGCTCCCCTCCTTGGGTCTATCCTAGTGCGGAAAAGTAAATAATATACATCAACGGTGACATCTTCCGCAACCTGGAAGTGCCCCAATAAAAGAATATTACATAAAAGTTTTTACATGAATGAAAATGAAAAACACTCATCTCACATAAACCCCCCCCCCCGGCTATTCAAACACGACGATCCAATATAACATATCCAGCAACACATAACAACACATGTCATCAACGTAAGTAAATATGCGCATCCCAATTGTCGTTGACATATAGCAACGAAACCGGCGATATCACATATTACACTTACGGTCACAGAAAAGAAAGTGTAAAACTATAACAGTTGGAATCCGCAACCTCCATAGACATCGCATGCCTAATCAAATGAATTCCTTAGACATCGCATGCCTAACAATTATAAACCCCGCATTTTAGTCTCAAAATCGAAAACTCTTTTCAATATCAAGTCGGGCAATTCAACAAGATTCCCGACATCGTGATCGAATGCTCGTCGTAAACTTTAGTAGGCGGCCGCACCCCCGACGCCGTCGACGAAGTGCACCAAGGCGGAACACCGCTGCCGTGAGCACCCGAACGGATACTTTCGGCGACGGGGTTCTCCTACAGTCACTTGGTCGGGGCTATGGGGTGTAGCTGTCTATTAAGTTTACCCGGCGAGTATCCGCGTACCCTACGTGACTGCGACGGACTTTTGATCACATCAAAATTCCGTGGCAACCGATCAAGTGAGACTAAACTGCTATGTTTATAATATTCATTCAGTTATCTTATAACTACTTATGAATTCCAATTATTGTATCCCATTCCGGATAAATAGAAAATGTTAAACTTTCCGATCGAACATTCAAACACCCAAGTTTTCCCGATACAGATCAACTCATGACATAAGTTCAAAGACATTCACTTCATGCCTCAGTACCAACGGTCCAGCCGTAAAAGGGTCAAGCCAACGCCTCACATGTGGCACGCCGTACTGCCCCAAACCCTAAGGTTCAAAGGGCAGTTCAAGACGGTCACATAATCGAGTTAAGGTTTGTTGTCTTCTAGAGGGTCCATCGCGTTACTTGCACTACTTAGAACGTCTTTAAACCACGGAAAAATCCAACACTTGGAAATTTTCCGACAGGGGAAAAGATGGGTATTTATATCCGGTCGAACTTTTTAACATATTCTAAAATATCCGGAAAGCCACATAGACGGAATTAGACAATCCGATCGATACACCGAGTCCCCAATACAACCCAGAAAATACAACTCTTGAATAAATTTTAAAAATACCCAGAAAAACCAGCACTGCAACATATGAATTACTGTGCCAAAACCAATGCAAGATACGACAAAATGGCCGCGGAACCGCCGCACAAGCCATGCTTGTGCCGCGGTTCCGCCGCGTTATAGTGGAATCATGGACACGTGTTGCACAGTAATTCTTAGGATTCCCTGCCAATTTTTCTGCATATTTTTAATATACAAAAATCCAAGAAAATCAAAAATGTACAGAGAGCAATATTAGGGTTAGGGTTTCGGTTCGATCGGATTTCTAACTCCGTCTACGCATCGCCTAAGGCTCTGGCTAGGCTCTGATACCACTGTAGGGTTCCTAAGTACACTAATGAGGTCTCACAAGGCATCAACCATGCCAATTTCAAATTTCGCAAGTGCCGAGAAACCCTAATACGGATCGTTAACTAGATATATAGGCGAAAGATGCAACTAGTTAACAACTTAACTACAAGAACGGAAATACAACCTTTGTAGATCCGGTTCTCCACCTCCATAGCTCCGCGATGAAGTCCCCTTGCTGTCCAAATCAAATCCCGGGCTCTAGCGTCGGCTTCATCGGAAAAATGGGCGGGCTAGGTTGTCGACTTCGATGCCGAAGATGATCTACGTCGAGGCATCAGAAGATCAAGCTCCCACTTCACCAAGTCATGAAACTTGTGAAGAGAACACCCTATACTACTTGGCAAGAGGTAGAGGATAAATAAATAAGAGGTGGGTTCACTTTAGAATTGGATTTCTCACTCATTTTCACAAGTTGCCATTGTTGATAGCAAGCTTTTTCTTAAAGTGAATAAGAAGAAGAAGAAGCAAGAATATGATAAGTGTTAAATCAAAATGGAAAAGAAAATCAATACTTATCATATTCATACCATGATTAGGTGTAGAGAATAAACTAGGGTTAAGTGGAATGGTTAGGTTAAAGGAAAGAAACAAAATGGACAACTTTTCAAACCTTCATGAACTTTCAATATAAAACAAAACTAGCAACCATTTTATTTCTTGCCAAAATGAAATAAATAAATGATTAAATAAATATAAACCTTAACCATTTACATAACCAAGGTTTAAACCAAAACTACACCCAAGTGAGCATGTATCATCAAACATGATACAAACAAGTGCACAAAAGTATATCGCATATACAAGTTGTTTACTTCAAGTGAGAAAATCGTTTTAAAGTGAACCAATACTAGTTAATGCAAAGTAATATATCAAATATACAATTATGCATTAAATCATCAAATCAACACATGATTTAACGATCCGGTCATATCTTATATGACCGACTAATATCCAATGTATCGATTTATCGAATCAATCCTTGATTCGATATCGAGGTTATATCGCATATAACCATTCGACACAATCATCGCGAGAATGAAATACGGTATCACATACACGCATTATTCTCAGTCCTGCACATATCTCATATGCGCTCCTATTTCGTTTCGCTTGAGCCAGGAAACCTCTGTGTAGGACTCTAAAGACTCGTCAATACGCCGGCAGCAGTTGATGATCATATCAAACACCCACAAGCCGCAAGCGGTCTGCTAAACGTAACGCCCACCCGGGTTGTGAGCGATCAGAAGATCGACGAGCAAGCCCGCTCACACTCCTGTGAATCCAACCAGTAACACTTACCGTACATTCCGGTCTCGTCGTCTGATATGTCGCATATCTCGCCTAGGGGTGGTAAACGTCAGACCCCAATAGCTCGATAAGTCGTGTCGATATGAGGTCTATAACAGGTCGAGAAACTACTGGTAACACTTACCAGTAAATCTCAGCAACCCTGGCCAGGGATTTCCGGTTATAGCCAATCGAACACAGCGCAACATCAACCCCCTATACCGGGAGAGACGAATCCCCTCCTATCGCTCATTGCCTCCATGTGACTCGGGACTGTACCCAAAAACCACCGTTTTGCACGCCCTCTTGGACGTGGTAAGGTGGAAATAAATGCACAGTGGGAATCACACAAGACTCTATGACGATCTCGGGTCAACAGACTACTCTGTACCAGTGTCACCAGAGAACTGCCATCTGACGTAAGGTATAATACCATCTGGGAGTTTTCGGCGAGTCCGTCCAGTGTACCCAGTCTCCACTGAGCACCCGTATATCATCTCTGATGTCAAACACCAATGGATATGGGATCATCCATCGCCCATCTATATGGGTCGAGAAGGTATACGCTAGTCTACTCTGGTATATCGATGCCCCGTCTCGATATACCCACGACTAGGGACTTTGAAGGATGTACTTATGGACTACCATGTCCCCACTAGTATGATCCGCATCATAGTCCAGGTAGTCAAGTACACATCCTAAGGGCTTTACCAACATATATCAGAGAGACAATCAGTGTAGACGTTAAGGTAAAGATCAACCAGATAGCATACTATCATATCGAGCAAGAAAGTCCTCCCTATATATGTCCAAGCATCCACTACAATATACATCCTATGTATAGTAATGGCCTCTAGGGCATACATATAACTAACAAAACTGTTGGAGATAGTGCCCTCAGAGTCAATTATTAGGTCACAGGTACGTGATTGTAATGATTGAGGGAGGACCTATCCCGGTAGGACAGTCTTACTCGAGATGATAGTATGCTATCTGGTTTACCTTTATCATCGTGTACTGCTTTAGGTGACCTGACATGTCGCTATTGCACGTTGATAGAGCCCCTAGGATTCTTGCTTGACCACCAGCAGTATGAGGGCGATCATATAAGTGAGAGCTGGGGGTCTACAAGCATATCCTTAAAAGGTCCCTAGTCGTGGGAGTTTCGAGACCGGGCATCGATACTCCATTAGTAGACTAGTGTATACAGTCGAGACCCCGACGAGGGGCGGTGGCCGGTCTCACAAGCCACTGGTGTCAGTTGGATCACCTAAGATGTATACAGGTGCTCATTGGGTTATGAGTACACCGGACAGGACTCGCCGGGAACATGCTAGTTGGTCATATACCAGACGTCAGATGGCAGTTCCCTGGTGACATGTGTGCAGGTTAGTTCATCGACCTGGGGATCGTCATTTGTCTCGTGTGAGTTCCCACTGTACTTTGATTACTACCCTACCACGGCTCAAAGGAGTCGTGCAAACAGGTTTTAGTTGGGTACAGTCCCGAGCCACATGGAGGCAGTGAGCGTATCTTCAGGGGTTCGTCTCTCCCGGTATTGGGGGTGAGGTCGTGCTGTGTCTAGGAGAGCCATTACACAAAGTCCTTGGCCAAGGCAAGGAGATTTACTGGTAGGTATTCCAGTAGTATCTCAGGGTGTTCTGGGCTACACTCCGACACGACTTGTACCGCTTTTGGGGGTCTGACTTTTACCAACCCCCTAGGCCCGCCATGCGATACTCATAGACGAACGGACCGGACTGCACGGATATTGTCACTGACAGGCTCAGTAGGGTGTCAGGATGAGTTCGCTCATCGACGTCCCTTTTAGTCAATAGCTGGTGGCCCGTTACGTATTGGCTTATACCTCTGACGGGCTAGTGGTTAAATCCACAGCCATTGTATTGACGAGTCTTTAGAGTCCGCCACACTTTCAGTTACTCAAGTTTCGGGCGAAACGCTGTAGAGGCCGTATGGAGATATGGCAGGGTCCGATCAGATACGTGCGGTATTGCACGGATCAGGATCGGACGGTTTGTACTAGTAGCCGTATAGGTATATGGCAGGGTTCGATCAGATACGTGCGGTATTGCACGGATCAGGATCGAACGGATATTACTAGCCGGTTTTGGTTTAAGCCGGTCCTAGTTTAGTACAGTGTAGATTTTGTCTTTTTGCATTTGTATCCGGACGGAATACAGATGCGGGTGTGTATGCAAAGTATCGGGGTTTTCCTGTAATTTATTACGGGACCAGTTTTCTGGAGTTGCCAGTTTGCATTCCGTTCCGGCCGGTTTTCCTTTGTTCTTTCCCGGCCGGACTTTTCCGATGGAGGGTGTTATTTGCAATTGTACAAATAACATTTATGGAGGGGGTTTCTTGTAAAAGATTGATTATGATAGCTTTCATTTCTTTTCAACCATGCTTTTGCTTTATGAGATTTGATTGTGATAAAGTGAGGGTATGGGTTCAATAGTATGAAGCATGGTGTATGTTTCTTTGTCTCTTGGTGTGGTCACCCTTTCTACATCTCCTACACTCACCTCCCTTCTTGCTTCATATTGATTTTCCTCCACCATTATTCTCACTTGATGCATAAGTTCTTACCATGGTTGAGTGAGAAGAGAAGAAGAGAAGGAGAGAGCTTCATCTTTGAGAGTTTTTATCATTCTTGATCTCTTTTCATGCCAAGAAAAATGCAAGCACCATTTTTCTTCTTGATTCCTCCATCATCTACAAATGGCAACAAACCCCAAAGTGAGACATCCACTCTACACTACACTTCCTACAGCAAATCTTGGACGCGTCGATTCGCCAGCTTCGCGCCCGAGTTGCCTCGGTATTGAGGTGGGAGCCCGTAAAAGCTACAGGCGATGTGGTGCCCTTTCCGACGTGGAGGAGACGGACGGAGATCCCGCGAGGAGATCGGAGTGGAGATGAAGACAGGAGGACTTGGATCGTCGGTATACATCTCTTCCCTTTCTTATTGGTAGCGTAGACTTGTTAATGGTTACGATCCGGAGTTTAGTGCGCGGTGGTGCCGGTTTGCAAATCCGCAAAATTTAAGTTTTTCACCGCTTCCGTATTCCGGCGTCGGATTGACGGCCGGGGCGCCGCCGTGCACTTACAGTGGTATCAGAGCCTCGCCATTAACTTAGTCTAGCTTTGTGTAATGTGTTTTACGTTTCCGATCGAACAAAATCCCGAAAACGCATTTTTCATGCACATCAGTTTCTGTCGAATTTTTTTTGAGTCCAAAAATTTTTCAGGTTGTCTCAGAGTGATGTGCAGGGAATTTTAAGGTTACTGCAAAAATTTGGTAGCACGAACTCACCATACCGCCGCGGAAGGGCGGCCAAACCCCTGCTTTGGCCGCGCTTCCGCCGCGGATGTAACTGTTCACGCTCCCAAAATTTTTCAGAATGTTCCTGAGTTGAAAATATGGTTTTTGGGATATTAAAATTGGGCCAATTATTTCTGTGAGTGCTACAGTTTTCTTTGGGGCCCACTTGTTAAGGTTTGATCAATCGGAAAATTTTAAACACATTTTTCACAGTATTTACATTATATCTGCGACCGTGAATGTCACTCGATCGGTAAATCCGGTCTAACTGCTATAGCCCGGTTAGACGGATTTGCGAACGTGACTTTCACGTTGATGTTCTGTTTTTGCTGTGATGTTGCGGATCGGTCGTGGGGATAGCCTGGATGCAATGCTAGTACAGTTGTGGTTGTATTATGTACATTTGATACTGCGGGGCGAGCGTCCGACATGTGGACTGCCGTCACTGCCTGCTTGTATTATTATTTTGGGGCACGACCTGGTTGCGGTCGATGTACCCAGTGTATGTATATTTTACTTTCTGTACTAGGATTGCCCCGCGGAGGGGTGCACGGATAGCCGGGTTCTAGAGGGCAACAAGCCCGCATCTCATGGCATTGAGACGGAGGGGACTTCACTCTAGGATTGGCGGGCTATTCGCCGCACTCGTAGGGGGTACAGGTTGACCCAGGAGGGGTGCCCAAGTTACCGGATTCCGTGAAGTGCTGGGTGGTCCATTCACGGCGCTGAAGGGGGCTGCCTCGCTTCAGGTTTTGGCGGGTGACTTGCCGAGCCCGTAGGGGTCTAGAATTTCATTGCACAGGCTATCCACACGACCAGGGGAACGTCGGGTTTCAGCGGCTCTGTGAAACCCGGGGATCCCAGATATCTGTATTGTTTCTGTGATGCTGTACTTTTCTGTGATGTTGCATTTTATTCACGCCTTGAGCGAATATAATATATTGGTATATATATTAGTAGATGTTGTATATGTTTTGCATCCGCGCTAGTCCAGTCCCCGCTCTGTCGTTAGTAAGCTAACCTAACGGGTAATGACGGGACCCAGTGGCGAATGCGGATGGCATATACGTACATCAGTATATTTTCGTTCTTTTTGGTGTGATCAATTGATGGGACTGCGTTGATTCGGATCAATGCAAGTTAAAAACAAACCTAATCTGATGTTGTTAGAACACTTTTCAAAAAGCTGTTATTGCAAGGACGTTCACTTTTGTTTTGCATCGCGGTATTCATTTAGAATATCCTGCTCCTCAGTCGACGAGGCAAGGGCCGAGATCCTTTCACCGGGAGTGACCCCTTGGACAAAAAGTTTGCGTCAGGGCATTAACTTCACTATAGCCGATTACTTTTGCTTTGCATCGTGGTATTCATTTGGAATATCCTGCACCCCACTCTACGGGGAAAGTGCCGAGATCCCTTCACCGGGAGTGACCTCTTTAGTAAAGGTTTTCGTCACTATATTTTTTAAAAGCTATCCGTTCCTTCAACGATATCAAGTTCATTACGTTAAAGGTTTTCGCCAGAAACCATTCGTAGCCCTCCGTCGTTTCAGACGGGTAGCACGTAGTATTCATGCTATGTTTGTTGACCTTCGTCAAGGCATAGTGTATGGTAGCTGCTTGTTACCTTTCTGCTGCATAGATAGATGCGTTGGTTTGGGACAGTCGTGCAGCCTTGTTGACCTTCGTCAAGGGCTTGTACGGGTGGATTCAAATTAACCTGGATAATGACGGGTAGAACTTGACATGTGACTTATGATTTGTTGACCTTCGCCAAGGTCATAAGAGCATGGGGCAGAAATCACATCGGGAGTTTCAAAAGAACTGAAACTTGCCGGATATGCGCATACCTTCTGGAGTGTGATAGCGTGAGCGGATTCCGTCACGTTATCATGCAATGATAGTTGGATCCCGATTCCCACTGATGAGTTAGTTTACTCCTCGGGTAACCCCGACTAATTCTTCTTTCGAGTTTGGAGGAGAATTTGAGGTACAGTGGGAGGATTCCAGATTAGATAAATTGGTAACCATTCTGATCTAGGTTAGAGTGCACGCTGAGTGTTTCTTTTCTCTCTCTCTCTGGCTGCGACCATTTGACCCGACCCTAAGACTTTGACTCAGTGACCAAGTTGACCGAACCTTCTTTAACACAGGCTCTTGGATTGTCAGAGTTGCAGACCTCATTGCCACTCCTACTTTTACCCTTTTCTCCAGGACACCCCGTATTACTGCGAACGTCCACTTCCATTGGACAAAACCATCGTATGGTTAGATACGAACTCGAAGGGATTCGAGGATGGTTTCCGGTTCTGGAGAAAACGGATAGGATTATTCAGTTGTCTTTTCTTTTTACCCTCTCTCAGGTTACGAGTACTCCTTGGTTTAGGGGTAGTACACCTATTACGCAAATTGGATTGTCTTCTTCCAAACCTTAGGCTGGTGCCGACCGGTAGGGAATGAAGAAAACCAATTAGCATAACAATGGTGTGCAGAAGGTATTAAGTTCAGACAAAGCAAGGGATTAGTAAGAGGGCAAAGTAAATTGCAACAGATATTCACGACCAAACCAAATATTTCGTTACCACTCCCACATCACCTTTGTATTTCTCCAGGACACTCCGTATCACTACGAAGATCCACAGTTTATTTGGATACTCCATCGTATGGTTATATACGAACTCGAATGGAACTGGTTCTAGTTCGGGGATGGATTCTGGTTCAGGAGAAATAGGAATAAGGTTTATTCGGGTGTCTTTTATCTTCACCTTCTCTCGCATTGCAAGTGTTCCTAGGATTGGAACAGTACACCCATTATGCTTATTGGATAGTCTTCTTCCAAACCATAGGCTGGTGCCGAACGGTAGGGAAGGAAGAAAACCATTTGGCCTAAAAAGGGTGTGCAGAAGGTAAAGACTAAAGACATATGAAGGGATTTGGAGAGGTGGCAAAGAATTATACGGTTACAGTCGTGAATCTGGAAGAGGCATTACTAGGAATACCAGGATACCCCATCGAAACATTTCAATGTTTCAGTATCACTGTGTACTGTTAATAGAAAACTGATTTCCCGATTAGATACTTACTCCAGGGTATGTATTTACCAGATACGAATCTCACATCTGTATGGTTTTACAGATGATGAGTGGGAGTAAGTTATTGGGAATTGGGTGATCATCCTCATTATATCGGGATTCGTTGTAATCGGTGATATTTGAGGAGATCATCTGGGCTGTTTGCCGGTCGGCAAATATTTGGTTTTGAATATCCGCTGTTATGCACCAATTTCAAATTGATATATCTGTACGTCTATTTCCATAGAGTGAGATATACCTTTTGATATTATGTCGATGACATTTACCTATATCAGTGGATGGTTAGGTAAGGAGCATTAAACAGCGGTGTAATTCTTCTTAACCATAAGTACAGTTTTCAACCTACGACACACAGTGAAAGAGTTGTTAGACTCAGCGGACTTATACAGAGTATTGTATGTTGTCCAGTGTCCATTAGGACAGAGGGGTTGGTCCTCATACTATATTCTGTTTACTTTTAACTTCTCTAGTTCTTAGACATGTGTTTCGTAGAAACACAGGGTCTAAGTTTTGAGGAGTTATAGGTATTTGAATAGAGTAGAGAACCAGGTGTAGCAAGTATCGGGATTCTTCAAGGTGATCGAAGATGTAGATACTTGTGTATGGTATTCAGTTGATAAAGAGATCTTGCTTCTCTTTCAGGTTACTCATAATTGGAAGTATTCCTAAGTTGAGTAACGCTGATCGGCCTTCTTCCATTTAGTTGACATGCGCTGGGGACAGCTGCATGATTTGAATCTGGTTCAATTAAATCAGTGCCTCTGTTTCTATATTGGATATAGAACAGTTCATATCTTAACGATGTTAAGGTACGGGGAGTTGTCCGGTTTATGATTAAAACCAGACACTGGACAACTCAAGGCACGTTTCTGTAATGGCTGTTTGTGGGTTGACCCAGGCTATGACGAGGGTTGACTTTCTACCATCTGGATGAACAATAGCGATATTGTTCTAGACTCGCCACAGTTTTATAAAAAATGAATTTTTTCAGAAAAACAGTAGTGGGAGTATGGTAGAACTGGAAGTGATTCCAGAACCGCAAACGATTACTGAAGATTTGATAAGGAACCTAAAGATTCAATCTGATTTGACATTCCATTGGCCACTCCGCAGATAAGATGGGTAACTTCAGGCACCCGAGAGGTACTCCGGTAGCCTCAAGGACGGTGACGGGGAAGTTCTTGTTTACCCACACTTGCCATTGTTGTTGTTCCAGGCTGCGAGACCCGGCAGGAGGATGAGTATAGCGTCGTTCTAAACTAGCTTTAGAAGTGCACGTCTATATGACTCTGCCAGAGGGTTGTCGTAGTCAGTGGGAGCAGCGGAAGCATTGGTGGACATCAGGCTTATGTCTATTTATAGACTAAAGCAGATGTAGCGGAGATAGATCATCTATTTCTGATGTGACAGTCATAGGTTTGACGTCATCAGAATAGGGGATGGATCTGTTGAGAAGGTAGTAGGAAATGATATTCCTTTACTACGATCGGTTATACTTTGGTCGTCACACAGTGGTTTCTCCACAAAGGACATGGATTTTATATCAGACATACTGGTTACTAGATCTATGGTTTTAGATCTAGATTTGGGTGGTTTCCCAATCAGGGTACTTGACAGCATTCTAAGAGTATTTAGGATGGACGACTCCTGGCACGGTAGTGTACCTGCAGGTAATGGAGTCACCCTCTCCAAAGGTGTCTTATAGACTAAAGGGGAGAGGGACGGGCATGATTGGCAGATCACTTGCTCAGGCAATTGAGTCAATCATGAGATGTCAAGTACCACACCAGATGTTGTTCTTGCACTAGATGCAATAAGTTGACATTAATCCAATCCTGGAGAAACAGTCGGAAGCAGTTTTAGAACATAAGTGGATGTTCTAAGGATATGATAACGACAGCCTCATTCAGGAGACAGTTATCATTCCAGGCTTCCAAGGTGACATGGACGACAAGGAGGTTGTCAGAGTTATAGTTTTCCTTCTGATGAGGGGCCGTATTTTGGACAGGTGGTCCAAGGCAATACTGAGGGAGGCATGGCGCGCAGGATACTGATTAAGTTCAGTTGACGATACAGTCTAAGAAGTTTGGATTTGGAGTTCATTTATGAGCTAGGTCCCATCAGACATCCAGACACATTCTAAGACAGGTATTGCTCATTTCGGGAGATGGTTTTCTCCGCGAACTTGAGATATAGAGAGACATAGAAAGAAACAACAAAGCGGATCCACTCACTGAGGCTATTCCTCGAACGCAATAGTTCCGCAAACGAGCTTTGTGAGACTGACTAGTAGAGGAGTTGGATGTTCGGTGTCACACGGGCTGTGAGTATGCGACATCGCAATAATTAGCCTTGAGTGCAAGTGGGAGATTGTTGGAGATAGTGCCCTCAGAGTCAATTATTAGGTCACAGGTACGTGATTGTAATGATTGAGGGAGGACCTATCCCGGTAGGACAGTCTTACTCGAGATGATAGTATGCTATCTGGTTTACCTTTATCATCGTGTACTGCTTTAGGTGACCTGACATGTCGCTATTGCACGTTGATAGAGCCCCTAGGATTCTTGCTTGACCACCAGCAGTATGAGGGCGATCATATAAGTGGGAGCTGGGGGTCTACAAGCATATCCTTAAAAGGTCCCTAGTCGTGGGAGTTTCGAGACCGGGCATCGATACTCCATTAGTAGACTAGTGTATACAGTCGAGACCCTGACGAGGGGCGGTGGCCGGTCTCACAAGCCACTGGTGTCAGTTGGATCACCTAAGATGTATACAGGTGCTCATTGGGTTATGAGTACACCGGACAGGACTCGCCGGGAACATGCTAGTTGGTCATATACCAGACGTCAGATGGCAGTTCCCTGGTGACATGTGTGCAGGTTAGTTCATCGACCTGGGGATCGTCATTTGTCTCGTGTGAGTTCCCACTGTACTTTGATTACTACCCTACCACGGCTCAAAGGAGTCGTGCAAACAGGTTTTAGTTGGGTACAGTCCCGAGCCACATGGAGGCAGTGAGCGTATCTTCAGGGGTTCGTCTCTCCCGGTATTGGGGGTGAGGTCGTGCTGTGTCTAGGAGAGCCATTACACAAAGTCCTTGGCCAAGGCAAGGAGATTTACTGGTAGGTATTCCAGTAGTATCTCAGGGTGTTCTGGGCTACACTCCGACACGACTTGTACCGCTTTTGGGGGTCTGACTTTTACCAACCCCCTAGGCCCGCCATGCGATACTCATAGACGAACGGACCGGACTGCACGGATATTGTCACTGACAGGCTCAGTAGGGTGTCAGGATGAGTTCGCTCATCGACGTCCCTTTTAGTCAATAGCTGGTGGCCCGTTACGTATTGGCTTATACCTCTGACGGGCTAGTGGTTAAATCCACAGCCATTGTATTGACGAGTCTTTAGAGTCCGCCACACTTTCAGTTACTCAAGTTTCGGGCGAAACGCTGTAGAGGCCGTATGGAGATATGGCAGGGTCCGATCAGATACGTGCGGTATTGCACGGATCAGGATCGGACGGTTTGTACTAGTAGCCGTATAGGTATATGGCAGGGTTCGATCAGATACGTGCGGTATTGCACGGATCAGGATCGAACGGATATTACTAGCCGGTTTTGGTTTAAGCCGGTCCTAGTTTAGTACAGTGTAGATTTTGTCTTTTTGCATTTGTATCCGGACGGAATACAGATGCGGGTGTGTATGCACAGTATCGGGGTTTTCCTGTAATTTATTACGGGACCAGTTTTCTGGAGTTGCCAGTTTGCATTCCGTTCCGGCCGGTTTTCCTTTGTTCTTTCCCGGCCGGACTTTTCCGATGGAGGGTGTTATTTGCAATTGTACAAATAACATTTGTGGAGGGGGTTTCTTGTAAAAGATTGATTATGATAGCTTTCATTTCTTTTCAACCATGCTTTTGCTTTATGAGATTTGATTGTGATAAAGTGAGGGTATGGGTTCAATAGTATGAAGCATGGTGTATGTTTCTTTGTCTCTTGGTGTGGTCACCCTTTCTACATCTCCTACACTCACCTCCCTTCTTGCTTCATATTGATTTTCCTCCACCATTATTCTCACTTGATGCATAAGTTCTTACCATGGTTGAGTGAGAAGAGAAGAAGAGAAGGAGAGAGCTTCATCTTTGAGAGTTTTTATCATTCTTGATCTCTTTTCATGCCAAGAAAAATGCAAGCACCATTTTTCTTCTTGATTCCTCCATCATCTACAAATGGCAACAAACCCCAAAGTGAGACATCCACTCTACACTACACTTCCTACAGCAAATCTTGGACGCGTCGATTCGCCAGCTTCGCGCCCGAGTTGCCTCGGTATTGAGGTGGGAGCCCGTAAAAGCTACAGGCGATGTGGTGCCCTTTCCGACGAGGAGGAGACGGACGGAGATCCCGCGAGGAGATCGGAGTGGAGATGAAGACAGGAGGACTTGGATCGTCGGTATACATCTCTTCCCTTTCTTATTGGTAGCGTAGACTTGTTAATGGTTACGATCCGGAGTTTAGTGCGCGGTGGTGCCGGTTTGCAAAGTCCGCAAAATTTAAGTTTTTCACCGCTTCCGCATTCCGGCGTCGGATTGACGGCCGGGGCGCCGCCGTGCACTTACAAAAACCAAGTAGCATACTACCATTTTTAGCAAGACTGTACATAAAACTGTGAATATCCCAAGCTTCCATTAAGTAATATACAACCTAGTATGATACAATAATGGCCCCTTGGGCATATACACTAACAATCTCCCACTTGAACTAGGGCCATGAGCTGGCATATCGAAGACCTATCATCTCGAATAGCCTCTCGAACTGCGTCTGAGGAATGGCCTTTGTGAATGGATCAGCAATGTTATTCTCTGTCTCTACTCTTTTCATCTCGATCTGCCGGAGATCTACAATCTCCCTGATCAGGTGATACCTCCTTAAGATGTGTCTGGACTTCTGATGGGACCTGGGTTCCTTCGCTAAAGCTATAGCGCCGTTGTTGTCACAATACAGAGGTATTGGACCAACACTGGTAGGAACCACCTGAAGTTCTGTGAGGAACTTCTTCATCCAGACAGCTTCTTTTCCGACATCACAAGCAGCTATGTACTCCGCTTCCACCATTGAGTCAGCAACGGTCTCCTGTTTGGAACTCTTCCAACAGACCGCCCCTCCATTGAGGGTAAAGACATAACCCGACATGGACTTGGAGTCATCTTTGTCACTCTGGAAGCTGGAGTCGGCAAAGGCCTCGATCTGGAGGTCTTTTCCACCATACACCAAGAACATCTCATTAGTCTACCTCAGGTACTTGAGAATGTTCTTTACTGCTATCCAGTGCTTCCCCCCTGGGTTTTCTTGATACTGGCTTACTACGCTCAATGCGTATGCTACATCTAGTCTGGTACATAACATCGCATACAATATAGAGCCTACTGCAGAACCGTAGGGTATAATCGACATGCTATCTTTTTCCGAATCAGTCTTGGGAGACATATCTTTGGAGAGGGTGATTCTGTGACAAGCCGGTAGGTTACCGCGCTTAGAATCTTCCATACTGAATCTTTTCAATATGGTGTCTATGTACCTGGACTGCGAAAGTTCCAACATCCTTTTAGATCTAACACGATAGATCTGGATCCCCAGAATGTAGGTGGCATCTCCCAGGTCTTTCATGGAGAATTTCTGTGACAAGAATCTTTTGACTGACTGTAACATAGGAATATCATTTCCTATTAGGAGAATGTCATCCACGTACAAGACGAGAAATACTACAGCTCTCCCTACAATCTTTCTGTATATGCATGGTTCATCTGGATTTTTAATAAAGTCAAATTCTTTGACAGTATCATCAAAACAGATGTTCTAACTCCGAGATGCCTGCTTTAGTCCATAAATGGACTTAAGCAACTTGCATACTTTGCCGCTGCTCCCACTCTGAATGAATCCCTCTAGCTGATCCATATAGACGCACTCTTCCAAATTACCATTTAGGAAGGCCGTCTTTACGACCATCTGCCAGATCTCATAATTGTGGAAGGTAGCAATAGCAAGAAGGAACCGAATGGATTTAATCATAGCCAATGGAGAAAAGGTCTCGTCATTATCCAAACCAGGTCTTTGATGGAAACCCTTTGCAACAAGTCTAGCCTTATAGGTTTCAACCTGTCTATCTACACCAATATTCTTTCTGAAGATCCATTTGCATCCTACGGGTTTTACCCCATCTGGAGCAATGTCCAAAGTCCATACTTTGTTAGTGTACATGGACTCCATTTTGGTCCGCATTGCATCCAGCCATTTTACTGAGTCACCGCTCTGAATGGCTTGTTGGAAGCTAGTAGGCTCATCATAGTCAATAATGCAATCCTCTCAATCCCCGTCTATGAGAAAACCGTTGTATCTCTCGGGTGGATGAGACTGCCTACTACTCCTGTGGAGTGGCACTGGGATGTCCGGTTCTCCTGAACCTTCTGGTTCTTCCAAGCTTTCAGTAATAGCTTGTGGTTCTGGAATTTCTTCCAGTTCTACTACGCTCCCACTTGTTTCTTTTTCTAAAAACTGATGTTCCGGAAAGTGGGCATGATGAGAAACAAAAACCTTTTGTTCCTCTGTGTAATAGAAAAAATACCCCTTGGAGTTCTTTGGGTATCCCACAAACTTACACAGTACTGAGCATGCCTCGAGCTCGTCCGCATGCTGCCTTTTTACAAAAGCTGGACATCCCCATGTCTTCAGGTACTGAAGATAGGGTTTCTTCCCACTCCACATCTGATATGGTATGGTAGGCACAGTCTTGGTTGGAACTTTGTTCAAAAGATATGCAGCTGATTCTAGCGCATAACCCCAGAAAGATTGTGGTAACTCAGCCTTACTCATCATGGAACGAACCATATCTAATAGGGTTTGATTCCTCCTTTCCGATACACCATTGTGTTGTGGTGTGTATGGAGGAGTAAGCTGAGAGAGAATTCGATTCTCTTTTAAGTAACCCAGGAACTCGGCACTTAAGTATTCACCACCTCGATCAGATCTCAGTGTCTTGATACTTTTGCCTTTTTGGTTTTCCACTTCATTCTTGTATTCTTGGAATTTCTCAAAGGCCTTGGATTTATGTTTCATCAAGAAGACATGTCCATACCTAGAGAAATCATCCGTAAAAGTAATGAAGTAGGAATAACCACCTCTCGCATGTGTACACATTGGACCGCATACGTCACTGTGTATGAGTCCCAAGAGCTCGCTTACTCTTACTCCGTGTCCAGTAAACGGAGTCTTGGTCATCTTTCCTATGAGACAAGATTCACAAGTAGCATAAGATTGATATTCGAACGGATTCAAATATCCTTCTCTATGTAACTTAGTCAACCTTCTCTTATTGATGCGACCTAGTCTACAATGCCATAAGAAAGCCAGATTTAAATCCGGAGACTTTCTTTTAAGTGTGTTCTGGACATTGAAAACCAGAGCTTGACTCAATACGTATATGCCGTTATCTAAAGTACCGGACCCAATCAAAACTTGATTTAGGTGGATGTGAACTAAATCGCTTACGAATGTAAAATTATATCTCTCTCTCGAAAGTGAGGATACTGATATGATATTACAAGTCATACTAGGTACATACAGACAATTACGTAGAATCAATATCTTCCCACTTGTCAAACATAGGCGATATTCTCCCACGGATTCAGCGTCCACGCTCATTCCGTTTGCAACTCTGAGAGACAAATCACCTACCTTCATAACTCTACAGTTTCTCAAAGCATGTAATGAATTACAGATATGAGATCCTGCTCCGGTATGTAGTACCCAGGAAGTAGAGTTAATAGACAAACAGTTCTCAATTACAAACACTCTTGAGGCCGAAGCCATAACATGCTTTGTATCCTGGTTACAGGCTTTAAAAGCTCTGCAATCTTTCTGCCAATGCCCAATCCTATAATAATAGGAAAGTCCCTCTTTCACTACATTTAGTCCCGAAACTTTTGCCCTTCTCTTTCCTTCTACTTCCCTGGTTTTCTTCAGGGTAGAAGGCAGAGACTGTAGAATCAAGTCAGTATCTGACCCGTTCTCCAATGTGATCTCCAGGTCCTTGAGCTCATTAATAAAGCTAGTCATTGTAAGGACGTTGTCCCCTACATATGACCCGAAAACCAACCTTGCTTGAATTAATTCGTTCGAGGTCTCATATCTTGTGATATGAGATTGCTCTCCATATAAATCTTGGTTATGGAGAAAGACGGAAACTGAGTCCATCTTCTCGTGCTGCTTCTGGTTTACACCATCAACTGAAGCTAACACGAGACACTTGGCTTTCACATTATCCTTTTCCCTTGTCTGACGGATATCTATATCCGTGACAGTGGAAACTGGACCTGGGACGGCGGGGTCTTGAGTAGTAATAGGGTGGTCCAGATTGTCATAGGCAATGGACATCTGGACAGACCTTTGCAAGTCATATGAGTCAGATTCAGTCAATTTATTATCTAGATGTAACCTAGTCATGGTCACAAGGTCGCTGCAATTAAGAGAGAGAGAAGAAAACACTTTTAGCATGATGCTCTTGCAAGTTTAGAGTGGTTTTTAATTTATCTAAACAGGATGGCTCCCACTGATTCTCGAATCCTTCCTCAAACCATAAAAGAAGAATTAGCCAGGACTATTCTCACCGTACAATACTTGCTTAACCGTTCAGCCAGGCCAGTGTCGATACTTCGAGGGAGGTTTTCCAACGCTTTCGTGAAGTTCCTTAATTAAAGAACCTCTTTTCTCTGGGGGCGTAACCCCGCTGACACCATTCTAGGCACTTTCTTGGTTTATAGTATTGATCGTTAAGTGACGAATCTCCTGATAAGTAGTATATACTCACAGTAGGATCCGGATCCAAAATAGCATCGTATGATAATGTTGAAGGAATCCTACCAACATTCATCAAACTCCAAAATGGTATGCATCTCTCTGCAAATTTCAGTTTCTTTAGAAATTCCCGATGTGGATTTTTGCCCCATGCTCTTATGACCTTGACGAAGGCCAACATATCATAAGTCAAATGTCAAGTTCTACCCGTCATTATCCAGGTTAATTTGAACCCACCCGTACATACCCTTGATGAAGGCCAAAATAGTAGTATGACTGTCCCAAACCAACGCATCTATCTATGCTATAGATAAATATTCAGTAGCTACCAATCACTATGCCTTGGCGAAGGTCAAAATACATAGCTTGAATACTACTGAATATATAACTGAAATGACGGAGGGCTACGACTGGTTTTAGCAAACCGTGAGCGTAGTGAACTTGATATAATCTAAGAAACCTGATACTTTTTAAAAGGAGTGGTTAAAGCTCTTTAATTAAAAATTCTACGCTTTTTTAAAATAACCGAGTGGTTTCTTTTAAATTTGTTCCAACGATTTAACATTGGTTTATTTTCTTTGCATTATAATAATGCGTCCCATCATTAATCCTATCATTGCAGAAAACAACGAAAATACCACGTCCTCTTATGCCATCCGCATTCGCCATGGGGTCCCGTCATCACCCGTTAGGTTACTTAACTAACGACAGAGCGGGGGCTGGGCTAGCACGGTTGTAAAACATAAGTGACGTCTAATAGCTATAATATATAGATATTGTATATTGGTCAGACGCAATAATAAGCATTCCAAATCACTGATGAACTTTATTGGATATACAAGCAATCCTTGTTTGCTTTGAGCCTGCAACAAAAGACGGATTACACAGTTGTGATGAATAGCCATAACCCAATCCTAGACCCCTACGGGTACGGCAAACTACCCGCCAAGTACCCAAAGGGAAGCGGTCTCCCTCAACAACGTGAGTAGGCCACTAAACACTTCAAAGTACCCGGTAGTTTGTGCACCCCACCTTGGGTCTATCCTAGGAGCAAAAACAGTAAAAAGAAATAACACAACGGTGGCTACAACCGCAACCTGGATGTGCCCTGCAAAAGAATATTACATCATATTACAATTACATCGAATGAATGAATTTAAAACACATCTCAAACCCCGGCTAATCATCACAACATTCCAATCAAGTCCATATACACAAACAGTAAACATTACAGAAATGTGCAACCCCCTGCCAACCGACATACTAGCAGTTAGGGGAGGTTTACGAACACATTAAACATTACAGATAAAAACCCGATTAGCAATTAATTTAGAACATCGATCGACTACCATTATCCGTGTCTAGCCCCAAAAGCAAATCAGCACAGAAGTAACCTGGACAGAAACAGAATATACAGGAAAACAAAAAACCAAAAAATATAAATTTCTGTGAAAATCCGAGTCAACTCGGAGTTGACTGCGCCGCGGATCCGCGGCCAAAAGCACCATCTTGCCGCGGATCCACGGCTATCTTGCCGAGTTAGAACATCGTATTTTCCTAGATTTCTTATATTTCCCTGCTGTGAATTTTAAGGCATATCAAATATTTTTTCGACACGTTTAAAATTAACAAAAACTGATAGGGGGTTCGGGGTGTTGTTTTCGTGTTTTCCAACGATCGAAGTTCTAATTAGTTGCTAACAAGCTAGTAATGGTTTAGTTGGCTCAATACCACTGTAAGTCCATGTCACGCATCCCACGAACTTGCGGGGAGGCGTAATATATGAAAAACGATTATCAAATCTTCGTAACACGGACTTGAGCGCATGAATGATATCTAAACCGTTACTAGCTAACTACGAGAGTTTTAACTACTCGGATTCAAAGTTATACCTAACGTTACTTGTCCTTCGGGTCTTCATCACTGTCCTCCACTCCTCGTAGGCTCCATGGAATATCGGCACCTCAACGGCCTCCTCGAGTCAAAGACGATCCACCCGAAAGCTCCTACTCCAAGCTTGATCTCTAACGTGAGATAACTAGGTTGCTCAAAGTGCTAATCTAAGCTACCTAGGGGATATAGAGTGAGGTTATGGATGTATTAGTCTATCCAACCCTTGATCTCAACACATGAGAGGTTACAGTTAGGGTTTCAAGAATGAGAGAGCTTGAGGATAGAGAAGGTGATGATAATAATGAGAATGAAAAATGAGCTCATTTAAATATAACAACCATAACAATTTATCAAATAAATAATTTAAATGATTAATCATCATGGTTGATGCATTCACCTTGTGTGATTCATCATATGACTCATTAACTAATTAATGCATCATTTAATATCATGGATGAATCACACAAATGAGTCATTAAGCAATAAATACTTATGCCACCTTAACCCCCAAGTCACAATGCTTCTAGAACCTTCCCGGAAAATTACGAGAACGCCCATCCAATCCGTGAGAACACGGAAAAACTTTAGACTGTATAAATCCAACAACCCGATACTAGAATCTGGCTTAAACCAAAGCCGCCTAGTAAAAATGTCCGAACGTCGTACGTGCGTTTAAACACGTATGCGTCCGAACCCTTGTCGTAAAACCATACGACCTCTATATCGTTTCGCCAAGACCAGGGAAACTCTCTATGTGGGTCTCTAAAGACTCGACACTACGCTGGCAGTGGGTTTAACTACAGACCGCAAGCGGTACTAGCTGTACATAACGGTCCCCAGGTAGATGTCGATAAGAAGGCCGATGAGATAACCCATCCGAACTCCTACTGAGCCTGTCCGTGACAATATCCGCGCAGTTCGGTCTGTTCGTCTAAGAGTATCGCTTGTATGGTCTAGGGAGGTGGAGAACGTCAGACCCCTAATAACTGTACAATTCATGCCGGTATGGCTCAAGACAATTTGAGAATCTACTGATCAGCCCACCAGTAATTCTCCATCAGCCCTAGCCAGGGACTTACTGTAATGACCAACAGATCACAGTGCGATATCAACTTCCTATACCAGGAGAGACGAATCCCTAACAGTTGCTCACTGCCTCCATGTGGCTCAGGACTGTACCATCTAAAACCTGTTTGCACGACTCTTTTGAGCCGTGGTCGGGTAGTAATCAAAGCACAGTGGGAACTCACACGAGACAAATGACGACCTTAAGTCAACAGACTACCTGCACACATGTCACCTGAGAACTGCTATCTGACGTTAGGTATAATACCATCCAGTCAGTTCTCCTGCAAGTCCTGTCTAGTGTACCCGTATCCCAACGAGCACCTATATACTATCTCCAGTACGGCGTACTGATGGCTGTGGGACAGACCATCTCCCCAACTGGGATGAGAAGCGTACACACTAGTCTACTCTGGAGTATCGATGCCCTGTCTCGATAATCCTACGACTAGGGACAAGTATAGGATGTTGCTTATAGACTACCCAGCCCCCACTAGTGTGACTGCAATCACAACACTGGTAATCAAGCAAAGATCCTATGGGCTCTTCTAATATATACAAGTGATAAGTTACAAGAAACATATGCACATATTAAAGTAGACACAAACCAAGTAGCATAATACCATTTTTAGCAAGACTGTATATAAAACTGTGAATATCCCAATCTTCCATTAAGTAATATACAACCTAATATGATACAATAATGGCCCCTAGGGCATATACACTAACAGGGACTACTACTCGGAGCTTATGAAGCGAAGAAACGAACTACAAAGGTTGTAATCCCTTTCTCTTAGATGTAAAGATGTTTCCATGCTTAGTTAACCCTGATTATCTAGCATAGATCGTCGCTTTTGGTTGTTCGGCACTTCTAAATTTCAAATCGGGCATCGTTGATGCCTTATAGACCCTTGTGACAGTGCCTAGTAACCCTACAGTGGTATCAGAAACTAGCTAGAGCATTAGGCGACGTGTATACGAAGTTAAATGTCCGATCGAACCCCGAAACGTTGATTTTGACCCCCTCTATGGAAATTTTCTAAAAAGTTGGTTTTCTCCGTATTAAAAATACTCAGAAAATTAAGCAGGGAATTCTAAGGATAACTGAGAGGTACGAGCTCCTAATTCGCTTAAGTCGCCGCGGAACCGCGGCAATACCAAGCTTTGCGCGGCGGTTCCGCGGCCGTACTTGGGTATTAGGGACAAATACTTCTAGGTAACATCCGTAGGTATTAGTACATGCATCTGGGAATTTTTAATATTACTCAAGTGTTGAGTGTTCTGGAGATCTTATGAATTCGTTGATTCGATCGGAATGTTTAACATCGTTTAGTTTTTCCGGATAATTTAGAACGTGTTAAAATATTCGAACGGATATCAATAACTCACTTTTTCCCGACACGAAAAACTTTCAAGTGTTGAATTTTTCTTGAGTTTGAATCTTTTGGAAAAACATGCAAGGATATCTGTGGACCCTCTAGAAGAACGTAACTTTAACTCGATTATGTGACCGTCAAAACTGCCACTGAACCCTAGGGTTTGTGGTAGTTTAGCGTTGCCACATGCGAGGCGTTGGTTTGGCCCTTCTACGGCTGGTTCATTGGGGCTGTGACATGTTCTTGGATTTTTGAACTCCGCTCAAGTGTTGAGCTATTTGGGAATTCTTGGGTGTTTGATTATTCGATCGGAAAGATTAACTTTGTCTATTTATCTGGAATGTGATACAATATGTAGAACTCATATAGTTAGGCATGAAATGCGAATTATGTGATATTTTAGAATTAAGATGTCTAAAGTAATTGTCGATTCCAAATGTTGTGGTTTTACACTTTCTTTTCTGTAACCGTAAGCATAGTATGTGGTGTATCGCCGGCTTCATTGCTATACATCAACGACAATCGGGATACGCATACTTGCTTACGTCGATGATATGAGATATTATGTATTGCTGTGATATGTTATATTGGATCGTCGTGTTCTGAATAGCCGGGAGTTTTATGTGAGATGAGGGTTTTAATTTTCATTCATGTAAAATTCATTTGTATGTAATATTCTTTTATTTGTGCACTTCCGGGATGAGGATGATGTTACCATTGTATATTATTTACTTTTCCGCATTAAGTAGACCCAAGGAGGGGAGCACAAGTAACCGGGTTCTACGGTCCAGTAGGAGGCCATCTCGAGGAGTCGAGACCGGGTCTCCTAACCCTACAATTGGCAGTGTTGCTTGCCGCTCTCGTAGTGGTCTAGGGATGTGGGTTTGGCTATTCATCGCGACCGTGGAATCCGTGTTTTATACAGGCTCGATGTAAAAAACGGACGTCCTAGTATATCTAATATTTCGTATGTTATCTTCTGCTGCAATATTCTGCGATGAGATCATATTACTGCCTGAGACGAATGCTTCTACTATATATATGATGATATATAAATGTTACAGCTTTCGTTTCTTCTGTGATGCTTAGGAAGCATCACAGATGGGATTTATTAATGAGATTAATAAAAGAAAAGAAACCTAAAAAGGATGTTGTAGAATCAAAACTTTATAAAAAGGGTAGCTACAGTCTTGCTTTGCACAGCGGTATATATGATATACCCTGCACCTTATTCGATGAGGAAAGAGCCGATATCCCTTCACCAGGAGTGACCTCTTTAGCAAAACTGGCATATGCTAAAAACTCACGGATTAGTTTTTGATTGCTTCTATAGTTCTTGCTTTGCACAGTGGTATTTAGGAAATATCCTGTACCTTATTCGATGAGGAAAGAGCCGAGATCCCTTCACCGGGAGTGACCTCTTTAGTGAAACTAGAAAAGCTTCAAAAACACTCCTTTTCAAAATCACTTGTTTCTACAAAAATATCAAGTTCATTACGCTCATGGTTTTTTTGAAAAACCTGTTTAGCCCTCCGTCATTTCAGATAAAGACTATTTAGTATCCGTGCTGCATTTGTTGGCCTTTGTCAAGGCGTAGTGTGCGGTAGCTGACTAGTACTTATCTGTTTAAGCATGTGACGCGATTGAATTAGGGTAGTCGTACGACCTTGTTGGCCTTTGTCAAGAGTTGTGTGGGTGGGTTTATTTCAATCAAGAAATGACGGGATGAACTTGACTAACTTCCTATGGTTTGTTGGCCTTTGTCAAGGTCATAGGGTGTTAGGGGAAAAAGCATTATCGGAAATTTCAAGTGTTGAAATTTACAATGAGATTGGATACTTTCTATGAGATAGATGGATCCCGATACCCACTGCGAGTAAGAGTTACTCCTGTGAGAATCTTACACAGGACAATTAGCCGATCAAGTAGGTGTCTAGAATGGTGTTAACGGGGTTATGCCTCTAGGAAAACGAGGTTTCTTTTAATTATGTCCGTGTGAAAGAACGGGAAACCTCCCTCAAAGTACCAACACTAATCTGGCTGAAAGATTGGCGAACTTATAAGGTGTAATTAATCCCGGGTAGTCTTTCCTTTTTGGGTTTAAAGGAAGATTTGATAAAAACAGTGGGAGACATCCTAATTAGATACGATAATAACCAATCTAATCTTGCAAGAGCATACGCTAAAGTTTTTCCTTCTCTCTCTCCAGGTAACGACCATGTCAGGCCATAATCAAGAGAATAATATGGATGTATTGACTGAACCCGCTTATTATACTGAGCAGGGTAACGTTGGTCCCGTTCTTTCTTATAAGTGTTATGAGACTGAGCAAGAAATAGGAGAATATCTGGATTCTCACACCGCCCAAACGAAAAACAAGCATGCTGATGCATATTCTTCGGTTGTGTTTGTTATCGAGAACTGTTTCTCAGTTCACTCTACGTCCTGGGTATTAGGTACCGGATCAGGATCCCACATATGTAATATGTTACATGGGCTACGTAAAGGTAGAGAACTGGAAATGGGTGATCATTTAGTAAGAGTAGGGAATGGTGCAGATGTTGCAGCCAAGGCTATTGGCGAATATCACCTTGTGTTACCAAAAGGTAATACATTGATTCTGAATGAATGCTATTACATTCCGACCCTAATATGCAATATTATATATCAGTTTCTTTATTGAATAAAGAAGGATATAATTTTGTAATACAGGATAATGTTATGAACATATTCCTGAATCAAAAGTTGATAGGATCAGGATCGTTAAATAATGGCATGTACGTTCTAAATCAAACTACAATTATTAATGTACAGAACACAAACAAGAGGAAAAGTTCATAAATGAACGAATCCTTCTTATGGCATTATAGACTAGGTCATATCAATGCGATACGACTAGCTAAGTTACATAAGGATGGATATCTGAATACGTTCGAATTATCATCTTATGACACTTGCCAGTCATGTCTCAAAGGCAAGATGACCAAAACTCCATTTTGTGGACAGGGAGTAAGAGTTACAGAACTTTTAGGACTGATACATAGTGATGTATGCGGACCCATGTCTACACATGCCAGGAATGGTTCTTCCTACTTTATTACATTCACTGACGATCTCTCGAGATACGGACATGTGTTCCTGATGAAACATAAGTGTGAAGTTTTTGAGAAATTCAGGGAATTTAAGCATGAAATAGAGAACCAAACGAGCAAAAGTATCAAGATCCTTCGATCTGATCGAGGAGGAGAATACTTAAGCAATGAGTTCCTAGACTATCTAAAAGAGAATGGGATTCTCTCTCAACTTACTCCTCTTTATACACCACAGCACAACGGTGTATCGGAGCGAAGGAATCGCACCCTATTAGATATGGTGCACTCTATGATGAGCACTGCTGAGTTACCTATTTCCTTCTGGGGACATGCACTGGAGATAGCTGCATACCTATTGAATCAAGTTCCATCTAAATCTGTACCTACCACACCATATGAGATATGGAGAGGGAAGAGACCATTTCTTAAACGAGTTAAGATATGGGGTTGTCCGGCCTATGTCAAAAAGAAAAATTCGGACAAACTCGAGGCACGGTCAGTTCTTTGTAAGTTTGTAGGATATCTTAAACATTCACATGGATATCTTTTCTACCACGGCTAGGAACAAAAGTAGTTTGTTTCTCGACATAACACCTTTTAAGAAAAGGAATTTCTTGCAAAAGAAATTAATGGCAATGCGGTAGAGCTGGAAGAAGTTCCGGCAGAACAAATTACAACTGAAAATTTAGTGAAACAAGAGGACTCGATAGTAGCCAACGAACCTCAGCCTCTCCGCCGATCTAGTAGGGTTTCTAATCCACCTGAGAGATACTACGGTTTTCTCGTTGATGGTGGGAGCGAGGATTGCATCATGGAAGATGATGACTAGACTAGCTTCGAGCAGGCCATCACGAGTGGTGACTCTGTGATGTGGCTGGATGCAATGCGATCTGAGATGGAATCCATGTACACCAACAAAGTATGGACTTTGGAAGTTGCTTCTGAAGGAGTAAAACACATTGGGAGCAAATGGATCTTTAAGAAGAAACTTGGTGTAGATGGAAAAGTTAAGACTTATAAAGCTAGACTTGTTGCAAAGGGTTTTTGTCAACGACCAGGTGTGGATTATGACGAAACCTTTTCTTCAGTGGCTATGCTTAAGTCCATCCGGATCTTACTTGCCATTGCTGCATACCATGACTACGAAATCTGGCAAATAGATGTTAAGACCGCCTTTCTAAATGGTGATTTAGAGAAATGCGTGTACATGACTCAACCAGAGGGCTTCATAGATAGTGGGAACAGTGGAAAGGTGGGCAAGCTGCTTAAATCCATCAACGGGTTAAAACAAGCATCGAGGAGTTGGAACATCTGTTTTGATGTAGTAGTCAAAGAGTTTGACTTCATCAAAAACGTAGATGAACCTTGTTTATATAGAAAAAGTTGCAGAGAGTAAGGCTGTCTTCCTCATATTGTACGTCGATGACATACTCTTGATAGGAAATGATGTTCCTATGCTGCAATCGGTCAAGCTCTTCTTGTCACAAAGATTCTCAATGAAAGATCTAGGTGATGCTTCCTGCATACTGGGAATAATGATCTACAGAGATAGATCTAAACGGATACTGGGATTGTCCCAATCCAGGTACATTGACACCATACTAAAGAGCTTTAGTATGGAAGAATCCAAGCGTGGGAACCTACCCACGATCTCTGGACTTACTCTCTCCAAAGAGGTGTCTCCCAAGACTGATTTGGAGAGAGCTCACATGCAAGAGATACCCTATGCTTCGGCAGTAGGCTCTATCATGTATGCGATGCTATGTACCAGACCCGATATAGCATACTCACTAAGTATAGTGAGTAGGTATCAAGCAGATCCGGGAGAGAGTCACTGGATAGCTGTGAAGAATATTCTCAAGTACTTGAGAAGGACTAAAGAGATGTTCTTGGTGTATGGTAATGGAGTACTCCAGGTGGAGTCCTTTACCGATTCGAGCTTCCAAAGTGATAAGGACGACTCTGTTTCCCCCAATCAGAGCAAGAATCTGTTTTGAATTTCAAAATTCAAAAATCGAAGCAATGCTTCAGATCCCGTACGCTGCGCGCTGCGTGCCACGTGTCAAGCACAGGCGTGCTAGCACCAGGTGCACTGCGCCCTAGGCAGCGCACCCCCAATCAGAGTAAAGCTCTGTTTCAAAATTCAAAATTTAAGTTGAAGCAACACTTCAGATCCCGTGCGCTAAGCGCTGCGTGCCATGTGTCAAGCACAGAAGCGCTAGCGCCAGGTGCGCTGTGCCCTAGCTAGCGCCAGGTGCGCTGCGCCCCCAATCAGAGCAAAGCTCTATTTCTAAATTCAAAATTTAAGTTGAAACAACGTTTCAGATCCCGTGCGCTCTGCGCGGCGTACCACATGTCAAACACGGGTGCGCTAGCGCAGTTGCGCTGCGCTCTGCGCTGCGCGCCACTTGTCAAACACGGGCGGGCTAGCGCAGTTACGCTGCGCGCCACGTGTCGAGCATAGGTATGCTAGCACAAGGTGCGCCAGCGTTGGAATTAAAAATTCCCCACCGTCAGATCAAAAGATCTACTAATAATAAATTATTACTTAATCAGAACTAAAATTCTGTTATGGAAAGATTTTTTAATCATATTAAAACAAGAAAATTATCTTCTGTAAAACAGAAACCTTAGGATTACAGATCCAACGGTGGGAAATATTTCCAAATCAACCAGAGAAAGATCTCTTTAAACAGATTCAACTAATCGTTTGGCCCTATATAAAGGACCCTATACTTCAAGTATAAAACACACAGAAAAGAGAGAGAAAAACCCTCTGCAAAAGAAGAGAAAGTGTAGCGTTTTGAAAATCGTTTCGGTAAAATTTCGGAAAATCGGTAAAATAAGGGGGTTTTCTGTAAAAAGTCAAAATACAAATATCTTATTATAAAAATTAAATATACATATTCTAGCTATGTAATTGCTATTATTTGGTGTTTATTGAGCCGCTGGTGAAATTTCAAATTTTCTGAAAAAAATATTATTTTATTATTATTTTAAGCCGTCACTAATACATTTAATTAGGGAAAATTACAAATTGGAATGAGTTGAAACAAATTTTGTGCATCATAAAACATTAAATAAAATTTTATCATGTGGTTTTTGGAACGAAATCATTTGCCAAAACGGTTTAGAAATTATTGAAGAAAAAAGGCTTTTTTTTAGCGTAAATGGATGTTTGGGGTATTGTATTTATCATTTTTCATCACCCCACACCCGTACCCACACTCACACACCCCCATTTTTCCTCCCCCTTGGCTGAATTCAGCAGCTCCCCTCAACTTTCCCCACTTGTTTTGCTAAAGAAAACAAAAAGAAATGTATAACAAAAGAGATATGGTTGTGTTGACCTTTGACTTCTTTGACTTGGAAACACTTTACCCACCTCATTCTCTCTCCAATCACTCCCAATTCCAGCCAAAACCCCTTCCCCCTCTCAACAGCAGCTCCTCCCTTTTCTCCCCTCATTTCTCTTGAAAAAATTTCATCAAAATTGCATCAAAACCCATCAAAAAAATCCCAACATCCAAATCCAACTCCTACCCATTTTAGTTTAGGCTATCAAGCATGGATTGTGGTGAAAAGAGAGCATTTTGGATGGCTAGATTTCATGTGAGATCAATAAAATTATGGAGGTATAATTTTAACCTTGTAGTTAAAATTGTTGGTTAATGCTTATGTTAACTTAATTAAGTGTTAATTAGATTTTATATGTGTTCAAATTATATGATTGAAAAATTCAAGAGAAGGGGTTGTGATCAAACTAGAGTTTGGGGTATTTGGATCATGATTTGTGTGTTGTAATTTGAGATCTTAAGTCATGCAAGGAAAAGCTAGTTACTAGTTGCTAATTTTTAGTTTAAATTTTGCTAATTGTGTTAATTTTGTTAACTAGGTTTTGGGAATTTAATTAATCAATTGGGATAAAAATCTTATTAGGGTATTCATGACATTATTAACTTTATTAAGTGTAGTTTAACACTTTAGTTCTTGGAAATCCAACCTAAATTGTAGTTTGCGCATTTTTTGTGCTATCAAATTGTTTAAAAAAGGGTATTTTGTAAACTAGAATATTAGGGATTTTGGAATTTAATGAGATTAAATTCCGGAAATTGTTTCTATGACTTATTTAAGATATTTAATAAGTATATTGGCCGCTACATTCATTTAAACATCATGTTTTGTACAAAAACGGCGAATTGTGCTTGCTAGATTTTCGGAAAAATGACTTTTTAAGTGAAATTGGGGTTTTTGTGAGTTTTAACCTAGTTTATATTAAAATTAGTGTTCGTGAATGTGCAAATGAGCGTGATTAGATTTTTCTCGATGGTTTGACGTTTGTACATCGACATCGAGGGTTGGTTTGACTATTCTTGCATGCGTAGACGATAGGTTTGGACCTATGCGTGATACGCGTACCGATTTGATTTTCGTATGCCGTTTCGATTTCGAATTTAGTTTTAATGAGATATGGTGCGTTATGATATGTAGGTACCCCCATGTGGACTTCGAGACGACAAGCAAGCGCGTGGCGACGTCGGCACCGGCTAGCAAGGACCAGGTCAGTAGATTTATATCTACGGGGAGAAGTCGGGTGGATGGCGTATAGCACCCCCGCAGTCCGTGGTGGTGTATACGGATGCGTATACACACCAACATTTATTATATGTTATTTGGGATTAATAACGTTGCTTAGGATGGATATTGGTGTGTTGGATTACCTTAGTGTTGCGAACCCTAGGGTAGTGTTGCACTACACATACACACATACATACTTGCATACATTCCTATTGATATGTGCTCATGGGATTCTTTATAGTTATGTGTTCACATGGGTATGGGACTATGTGTTCACATACGGATTGAGGATGATACTTGGGATTGAGCTGAGTCGATGAGATTCGATTTGAGGCCGTGAGATCGGTGATATAGCAGGGTTCGTATCTTAGATACGACATGACGTTGTAGCGGGTCCTTGACGTAGTGTTTCACACACGTCCATGCATACGTAGGCGGTATCAGTATGGTACTAGACGTAGATCAGTACCCCGATCATAATATTTGATAAAGAGGATACCAGGTGAATAGTATGATGAATGTGATATTGACCCGTACCCAGATTTGGGATGCCGCACGACGGATTTACGTACGAGCTATATTGATGATTGATCCGCACTCTTGACTTGAGATGCCTGATTTTAGATATGGTGTCGGATATGATATTATTGAGGCGGGATCACCGACTATACATATACAGGTATGTATATGTATCGACTCAGATGATAGGCGGTTTCCTTACCTGTAGTTCAGCTTGTTAGTTCAGCCGTATAGTTTAGTGTAGTTAGATTAGATTAGACTTCTTACCTATTTCAAAAACTAACGAATCGTGGGCATTTTTAAAGACAGCCCAAGGGATCCTACGGATATTTCAAAAGACGTATCTTTTCATAAAAACACCGTAGCCCCTATTTTCAAAACCCCATGATTTGTGTTATTTTAAAAGGCACCATTTGTAGGACTTATATTAGTTTAATACTGATTAGTTATCGTTGTGTCTAGTATTCTGCTTCTGCACATTATTGCTGTTCGCTCTGCCCCGCATACTTATTTTGCTGCATACTCCATTATTGATATCATGCTGTTAGGACACCAGCACCATTACAGATGATGCGTATGTACCACATACACTTACTTGCCGGCTCACACACCTTCATCGGTAATTGCCATGTCACGTACACTTAGAAAATACTATTGCTTGGCTTAGCTTGTTAGTTAGTAGTTGATACGATATTAGTGTACCTGGGTTATATGCCAGTTTAGACATTATAGTTATTATTTGTCACTTCATGCATACTGTTATTCCATTGTTCATGCCTAGTTATTAATCATACATTGCAACTTGGTTATTGATACCATATACATTCATTTGCATTGACATATGCACTTGTGATGACTTCTTGAGATTTATGATATTTCTGGATTTCGGGGGAAAGCCGCAAAATTTCTAAAATTATTAACCTTTTAAAATATGTAAATTGCGGTTTTCTAGTGATGTAAGTGTCATCCACCATGAGTTTGCTGTGGTTTTCGAGATCCGTGTCGAGGAGTGGAGGAACCGTCACGGGTACATGGTGGGCCCGGTATGGTACCCCGGGGCAAGATGAATGTGGTGTTGACGTTGAGCCTGGCAGGTGACAGATTACCTACCGGTGATATTACCCGACGCGTCGGATATCCGGAGGATACCGTCGTGGTCTTGAGATGGATGGTAGGGGCCGGTCTGGACTGACGGCGCCCTAGATATTGAGATTGAGACATTGATATTTCGAGACAGTGAGATTTATGTTTTGTGTCGATGCTAGACACTGTTGATACTGATTTCATTTATGATAACTCAGTTTAAAAATACGAAGGAAATCTCACTAATTTATGAAAATAGTTTCTTCATTTACATGTATTCTGTTTTCATGCATTCATACCTCATTCATATGATATATTGCTACCTGAGGCACTGACACGGGCACATGAGTTTACATTCGGGTTAGATACTTACCCTAGCCATTGTTATAGGCTGCATGTTATATACATTTTTGAGGATATATTATGATCATTGACCTAGGATTGCGTTATTTATGCGATTTCTGTGCGTAGATGTTTTTCTACTCACGAGTTGGCAACTCACCCCCGTTGTGCCACAGTTCTTGCAGGTTTCGTTACGGCTTTGCTGGCACTTTTTCCATTTCCGGGTGGCTTGCTAGTAGGTGGGTTATTTGTATCTTACCCATCATTATATCTTGTATATCATTATTCTGTTGTATCTAGAAGTTCCATCAACCAAACATGTATTTATTTTTGAGATAGAGACCAGTGTTGTTATTCTTTCGACCTTAGAGTCGCTCGTTATATTTCTGGTGGTTTTGAGTTTCCTTTTGAGTTTTGATCCTCGCCGTTGGCGTTGTATATTATATTGTTTGTGTGGTTGTGACCGTCGATTGACGAAGAGCTAGCTCCCGCTTGGGGATGCCCTTTCCTTGATTTCGTATACTATTCATGTTGTATCCCGTTTGGGAGCCAGTATTTACAAAGGAGTCTCTGCCGAAATTTTCAGTAAATTTTTGATGTTTTTAGAAACCCGCATAATTCGGCTTATGATATTAAAACTACTTGATTTAAATTGGTTTTCCTGCACTCTACTACTTTTCTTGGTTTGGATTTCTGGGTTTTCGGTTTTCTTAGATTACGTACGCCTCGAGACGTTCGTAGTTTAAGTGCCGGTCATGTTCCGTACTTTCGGGTCATGACAAAGTTGGTATCAGAGCGTTAGGTTTTAACCTTCGGAGCGTAGGATGACCCTTGGTTGATGGAATAGGTGACTAAAGTAGAGTGACGTACCGTTGATATGTTCCGCGGCATATTTACGACACGCCACTCCACTTATAAAGCCTTAGGATGTACATTTCCTTGTTCAGTATTATATTCCTTCCTGATCTAGCCTCATCGGTACCAGTTTGGTTTTGCTGCTACGGTTACGGCAGGGAGAGCTACGGCTAGAGTTACGGTCAGCATGAGCTCGTTACGAACGAGGACTGACCATGGCGTGATTCGGGCGACACACGATTGTAGAGATGTGTCTTTTGGATTGTGTTTTTGCACCACGAGCGTTGGATGGATCGCTGTATGAGGTTACTCGGAGGTGCTGATTGACACTAGAGAATTGAGCCAATGATGGAGGCCAGCCAGATTTTGATGACCGTTGGGGTGTTACTTACTCCTGATGATTGGGGCACTATTCAGCGTGCAGACGATCGAGCCAGTTGTTGCTGCGAGCGACGAGATATCGCCCCATATGTTGGAGTTATTGGGGGGCGAGTTGTACGAATAAATGATAGGAGGTCGCTAGTCACCCGATGATGACTGACTAGGACATATGGATCGTTCGCCTACCTCGATGGGAGGTCATCAGATAGATTGGTTCCAGCTAGAGACGACTTCACGCGGAGACGTTAGGAGTCGACTGAGACGATCGAATGTCAGAAACCTATTATTCCAAGTTTAAAGTAGTCGGAAAGACATGCAGGCAATTCTATGGTCCCTCTAGAAGAATGAAACCCTAACTCGACTTAATGACCGTGTGAAAGCCTTTGAACCTTCGGGTTTGCGGCAGTTCGACGGCGCCATTAATGAGGCTTGGGTTTGCCCTTCTACGGCTGGACCACCGATGCTGTGGTATGTACTCGATACTATTAAACTGTGCCAAGAGGTTGAGCTCTTGGGGGATTATGAGGTTTTGACGACTCGATCGGATGGCTCGACTTAATTCGGATGCTTGGTGGTGAGATGCATTCTTGGGAGACTCCAGATACGAGGATAGTCGTTGGAGCTCAGTCTATGCAGCCGCGACGAGACGAGTCCAAAGCAGACGACATTAGAGAAAAGTGAAGTAAGAGGTTCGTACCAGATCTAGATGAGATGACGTTCCACTCCGCCGACATCAGAGATGCGATGCGCATGCCGAGGCATGGTACTTGGATTTACCTTCCAGAAGGAGTCGCGATGAGTATGCAGTAGTTCCAGAGCAAGATGCAGATATAGGAAAGGACGATGACTTCCGGACAGTTGGCAGAGACGAGACATGGAAGAGACCGTGAGCAGGATTCCTTCCAGGACCCTGCTGCAATGATACTTGCACCCAGGATCAGATGTGTCACGTACATTCAGAGAGCCAGAGGCCGACGCCAGTGATATGCTGTCTTACGATTGGTCGCGATGATTGACCAAGAGATGACCAGAGAAGTGCCAGAACGGAATCGTCCCCGTTAGCACACCTGACAGGGCCGATGAGCCGATGGACCGAAAGATTGGTAATTCACAGTGAAGACCTTGACCCAGGAGTGGTCATGGTTACGCACGCCAGCAGGACAGAGTTCATGATCATCGACGAGACGTCCCACTAGTGACCGCGATAGTTGGCCGAGATTCTTAGAGGATGCGCTTGAGCAGTACTATTCCGCCATTATTGATTTCGATATTTTGGGTGATTTATTCGTATGATTTGATTTTGATGATTGAGGATTTACGATCTTTGCACGGTGTTGCACTTGATATCGTTTTCGTGTTTTAGTTTCACATGTTTGTGATTTTACGGTTTTAAACAGTTGGGTTGATTTTGTGCGTATGCACGCACGCGATTTGGTTCCTGCACTCTGTATAAATTTTATATGCTGGCAGTGCAGTAACATGTATTTTGTGCACTTGGATACACTGGATTTCGATTTCGAGGGTGATGCTTGACATTTGTTTTGTGCATTTTATGCACCGGATTGGATTTTTAGCGCCTGTTGGGCGCCTGTTACGATATGCGATTTGGTGCACACCAGATGCACTAATTCGTGATTTTTCGTGCATGTCAGATGCACCTGATTTTGCTGTCAGGCACACACGTTGCCTACGACAGATGCTTTGTGCACACCCGATGCACTTAGGTCTTGTTTCTGTGCACTTGTATGGCACGTATATGGATTTTGATTTCCGTACGCACCAAACGCACGTAGTATTCATACGCGTATTTTGCGATTGATTTTTTTCTTATAGAGCAGTACGTTTTTATGATATTACTATATATTTTCGTACTGAGCAGGACTAGTCAGAGGACAGTACCTGAATATATTTTGCATGCATTGATAGTTATTGAAGGGATTTCCAAAAAGCGAGCTATAGCCTCAGTATTTACCTACGTGTCTGATATGACACGAAATGTTTAAAACAAGGAGACCCTTCTAAATTGTTTCCAAAACGGCGGAACGTACATTTCAAACAAAGGTATATATGTATATAGTTATTTTCTTATGATAGACGTCCGCCACTGTGCAGTGTTATACGCGTTGCACAGCGACTTAAAGAGATTTGGTATACATTTCCTTCAGATACTTACATATATATATTCGATATTTACATGTATAGTTTCGAATTATATCATATTGGTTTTGCTTTGGATTGGTATTGATGTCTTCCCCATGACTCCGATGATTGCGGGATGCTTGACGGAGTTTTGATTGAGTTATATGCTCGTTGCTCATGCGCATGCATTGCGCTATGATACGTATTATGTACTTATAGTTTCGGAGCCCCGACGACTTGATGATTTTGCTTAGATGTTTTTGTATTTGGGGGGAGTTTGAATTTAAATTCGGGGACCGAATTTCTTTAAGGGGGGAAGATTGTAGCGTTTTGAAAATCGTTTCGGTGAAATTTCGGAAAATCGGTAAAATATGGGGGTTTTCTGTAAAATGTCAAAATACAAATATCTTATTATAAAAATTAAATATACATATTCTAGCTATGTAATTGCTATTATTTGGTGTTTATTGAGCCGCTGGTGAAATTTCAAATTTTCTGAAAAAAATATTATTTTATTATTATTTTAAGCCGTCACTAATACATTTAATTAGGGAAAATTACAAATTGGAATGAGTTGAAACAAATTTTGTGCATCATAAAACATTAAATAAAATTTTATCATGTGGTTTTTGGAACGAAATCATTTGCCAAAACGGTTTAGAAATTATTGAAGAAAAAAGGCTTTTTTTTAGCGTAAATGGATGTTTGGGGTATTGTATTTATCATTTTTCATCACCCCACACCCGTACCCACACTCACACACCCCCATTTTTCCTCCCCCTTGGCTGAATTCAGCAGCTCCCCTCAACTTTCCCCACTTGTTTTGCTAAAGAAAACAAAAAGAAATGTATAACAAAAGAGATATGGTTGTGTTGACCTTTGACTTCTTTGACTTGGAAACACTTTACCCACCTCATTCTCTCTCCAATCACTCCCAATTCCAGCCAAAACCCCTTCCCCCTCTCAACAGCAGCTCCTCCCTTTTCTCCCTCATTTCTCTTGAAAAAATTTCATCAAAATTGCATCAAAACCCATCAAAAAAATCCCAACATCCAAATCCAACTCCTACCCATTTTAGTTTAGGCTATCAAGCATGGATTGTGGTGAAAAGAGAGCATTTTGGATGGCTAGATTTCATATGAGATCAATAAAATTATGGAGGTATAATTTTAACCTTGTAGTAAAAATTGTTGGTTAATGCTTATGTTAACTTAATTAAGTGTTAATTAGATTTTATATGTGTTCAAATTATATGATTGAAAAATTCAAGAGAAGGGGTTGTGATCAAACTAGAGTTTGGGGTATTTGGATCATGATTTGTGTGTTGTAATTTGAGATCTTAAGTCATGCAAGGAAAAGCTAGTTACTAGTTGCTAATTTTTAGTTTAAATTTTGCTAATTGTGTTAATTTTGTTAACTAGGTTTTGGGAATTTAATTAATCAATTGGGATAAAAATCTTATTAGGGTATTCATGACATTATTAACTTTATTAAGTGTAGTTTAACACTTTAGTTCTTGGAAATCCAACCTAAATTGTAGTTTGCGCATTTTTTGTGCTATCAAATTGTTTAAAAAAAGGGTATTTTGTAAACTAGAATATTAGGGATTTTGGAATTTAATGAGATTAAATTCCGGAAATTGTTTCTATGACTTATTTAAGATATTTAATAAGTATATTGGCCGCTACATTCATTTAAACATCGTGTTTTGTACAAAAACGGCGAATTGTGCTTGCTAGATTTTCGGAAAAATGACTTTTTAAGTGAAATTGGGGTTTTTGTGAGTTTTAACCTAGTTTATATTAAAATTAGTGTTCGTGAATGTGCAAATGAGCGTGATTACATTTTTCTCGATGGTTTGACGTTTGTACATCGACATCGAGGGTTGGTTTGACTATTCTTGCATGCGTAGACGATAGGTTTGGACCTACGCGTGATACGCGTGCCGATTTGATTTTCGTATGCCGTTTCGATTTCGAATTTAGTTTTAATGAGATATGGTGCGTTATGATATGTAGGTACCCCCATGTGGACTTCGAGACGACAAGCAAGCGCGTGGCAACGTCGGCACCGGCTAGCGAGGACCAGGTGAGTAGATTTATATCTACGGGGAGAAGTCGGGTGGATGGCGTATAGCACCCCCGCAGTCCGTGGTGGTGTATACGGATGCGTATACACACCAACATTTATTATATGTTATTTGGGATTAATAACGTTGCTTAGGATGGATATTGGTATGTTGGATTACCTTAGTGTTGCGAACCCTAGGATAGTGTTGGACTACACATACACACATACATACTTGCATACATTCCTATTGATATGTGCTTATGGGATTCTTTATAGTTATGTGTTCACATGGGCATGGGACTATGTGTTCACATACGGATTGAGGATGATACTTGGGATTGAGCTGAGTCGATGAGATTCGATTTGAGGCCGTGAGATCGGTGATATAGCAGGGTTCGTATCTTAGATACGACATGACGTTGTAGCGGGTCCTTGACGTAGTGTTTCACACACGTCCATGCATACGTAGGCGGTATCAGTATGGTACTAGACGTAGATCAGTACCCCGATCATAATATTTGATAAAGAGGATACCAGGTGAATAGTATGATGAATGTGATATTGACCCGTACCCAGATTTGGGATGCCGCACGACGGATTTACGTACGAGCTATATTGATGATTGATCCGCACTCTTGACTTGGGATGCCTGATTTTAGATATGGTGTCGGATATGATATTATTGAGGCGGGATCACCGACTATACATATACAGGTATGTATATGTATCGACTCAGATGATAGGCGGTTTCCTTACCTGTAGTTCAGCTTGTTAGTTCAGCCGTATAGTTTAGTGTAGTTAGATTAGATTAGACTTCTTACCTATTTCAAAAACTAACGAATCGTGGGCATTTTTAAAGACAGCCCAAGGGATCCTACGGATATTTCAAAAGACGTGTCTTTTCATAAAAACACCGTAGCCCCTATTTTCAAAACCCCATGATTCGTGTTATTTCAAAAGGCACCATTTGTAGGACTTATATTAGTTTAATACTGATTAGTTATCGTTGTGTCTAGTATTCTGCTTCCGCACATTATTGCTGTTCGCTCTGCCCCGCATACTTATTTTGCTGCATACTCCATTATTGATATCATGCTGTTAGGACACCAGCACCATTACCGATGATGCGTATGTATCACATACACTTACTTGCCGGCTCACACACCTTCATCGGTAATTGCCATGTCACGTACACTTAGAAAATACTATTGCTTGGCTTAGCTTGTTAGTTAGTAGTTGATACGATATTAGTGTACCTGGGTTATATGCCAGTTTAGACATTATAGTTATTATTTGTCACTTCATGCATACTGTTATTCCATTGTTCATGCCTAGTTATTAATCATACATTGCAACTTGGTTATTGATACCATATACATTCATTAGCATTGACATATGCACTTGTGATGACTTCTTGAGATTTATGATATTTCTGGATTTCGGGGGAAAGCCGCAAAATTTCTAAACTTATTAACCTTTTAAAATATGTAAATTGCGGTTTTCTAGTGATGTAAGTATCGTCCACCATGAGTTTGCTGTGGTTTTCGAGATCCGTGTCGAGGAGTGGAGGAACCGTCACGGGTACATGGTGGGCCCGGTATGGTACCCCGGGGCAAGATGAATGTGGTGTTGACGTTGAGCCTGGCAGGGGACAGATTACCTACCGGTGATATTACCCGACGCGTCGGATATCCGGAGGATACCGTCGTGGTCTTGAGATGGATGGTAGGGGCCGGTCTGGACTGACGGCGCCCTAGATATTGAGATTGAGACATTGATATTTCGAGACAGTGAGATTTATGTTTTGTGTCGATGCTAGACACTGTTGATACTGATTTCATTTATGATAACTCAGTTTAAAAATACGAAGGAAATCTCACTAATTTATGAAAACAGTTTCTTCATTTACATGTATTCTGTTTTCATGCATTCATACCTCATTCATATGATATATTGCTACCTGAGGCACTGACACGGGCACATGAGTTTACACTCGGGTTAGATACTTACCCTAGCCATTGTTATAGGCTGCATGTTATATACATTTTTGAGGATATATTATGATCATTGACCTAGGATTGCGTTATTTATGCGATTTCTGTGCGTAGATGTTTTTCTACTCACAAGTTGGCAACTCACCCCCGTTGTGCCACAGTTCTTGCAGGTTTCGTTACGGCTTTGCTGGCACTTTTTCCATTTCCGGGTGGCTTGCTAGTAGGTGGGTTATTTGTATCTTACCCATCATTATATCTTGTATATCATTATTCTGTTGTATCTAGAAGTTCCATCAACCAAACATGTATTTATTTTTGAGATAGAGACCAGTGTTGTTATTCTTTCGACCTTAGAGTCGCTCGTTATATTTCTGGTGGTTTTGAGTTTCCTTTTGAGTTTTGATCCTCGCCGTTGGCGTTGTATATTATATTGTTTGTGTGGTTGTGACCGTCGATTGACGAAGAGCTAGCTCCCGCTTGGGGATGCCCTTTCCTTGATTTCGTATACTATTCATGTTGTATCCCGTTTGGGAGCCAGTATTTACAAATGAGACTCTGCCGAAATTTTCAGTAAATTTTTGATGTTTTTAGAAACCCGCATAATTCGGCTTATGATATTAAAACTACTTGATTTAAATTGGTTTTCCTGCACTCTACTACTTTTCTTGGTTTGGATTTCTGGGTTTTCGGTTTTCTTAGATTACGTACGCCTCGAGACGTTCGTAGTTTAAGTGCCGGTCATGTTCCGTACTTTCGGGTCGTGACAAAGTTGGTATCAGAGCGTTAGGTTTTAACCTTCGGAGCGTAGGATGACCCTTGGTTGATGGAATATGTGACTAAAGTAGAGTGACGTACCGTTGATATGTTCCGCGGCATATTTACGACACGCCACTCCACTTATAAAGCCTTAGGATGTACATTTCCTTGTTCAGTATTATATTCCTTCCTGATCTAGCCTCATCGGTACCAGTTTGGTTTTGCTGCTACGGTTACGGCAGGGAGAGCTACGGCTAGAGTTGCGGTCAGCATGAGCTCATTACGAATGAGGACTGACCATGGCGTGATTCGGGCGACACACGATTGTAGAGATGTGTCTTTTGGATTGTGTTTTTGCACCACGAGCGTTGGATGGATCGCTGTATAAGGTTACTCGGAGGTGCTGATTGACACTAGAGAATTGAGCCAATGATGGAGGCCAGCCAGATTTTGATGACCGTTGGGGTGTTGCTTACTCCTGATGATTGGGGCACTATTCAGCGTGCAGACGATCGAGCCAGTTGTTGCTGCGAGCGACGAGATATCGCCCCATATGTTGGAGTTATTGGGGGGCGAGTTGTACGAATAAATGATAGGAGGTCGCTAGTCACCCGATGATGACTGACTAGGACATATGGATCGTTCGCCTACCTCGATGCGAGGTCATCAGATAGATTGGTTCCAGCTAGAGACGACTTCACGCGGAGACGTTAGGAGTCGACTGAGACGATCGAATGTCAGAAACCTATTATTCCAAGTTTAAAGTAGTCGGAAAGACATGCAGGCAATTCTATGGTCCCTCTAGAAGAATGAAACCCTAACTCGACTTAATGACCGTGTGAAAGCCTTTGAACCTTCGGGTTTGCGGCAGTTCTACGGCGCCATTAATGAGGCTTGGGTTTGCCCTTCTACGGCTGGACCACCGATGCTGTGGTATGTACTCGATACTATTAAACTGTGCCAAGAGGTTGAGCTCTTGGGGGATTATGAGGTTTTGACGACTCGATCAGATGGCTCGACTTAATTCGGATGCTTGGTGGTGAGATGCATTCTTGGGAGACTCCAGATACGAGGATAGTCGTTGGAGCTCAGTCTATGCAGCCGCGATGAGACGAGTCCAAAGCAGACGACATTAGAGAAAAGTGAAGTAAGAGGTTCGTACCAGATCTAGATGAGATGACGTTCCACTCCGCCGACATCAGAGATGCGATGCGCATGCCGAGGCATGGTACTTGGATTTACCTTCCAGAAGGAGTCGCGATGAGTATGCAGTCGTTCGAGAGCAAGATGCAGATATAGGAAAGGACGATGACTTCCGGACAGTTGGCAGAGACAAGACATGGAAGAGACCGTGAGCAGGATTCCTTCCAGGACCCTGCTGCAATGATACTTGCACCCAGGATCAAATGTGTCACGTACATTCAGAGAGCCAGAGGCCGACGCCAGTGATATGCTGTCTTATGATTGGTCGCGATGATTGACCAAGAGATGACCAGAGAAGTGCCAGAACGGAATCGTCCCCGTTAGCACACCTGACAGGGCCGATGAGCCGATGGACCGAAAGATTGGTAATTCACACTGAAGACCTTGACCCAGGAGTGGTCATGGTTACGCACGCCAGCAGGACAGAGTTCATGATCATCGACGAGACGTCCCACTAGTGACCGCGATAGTTGGCCGAGATTCTTAGAGGATGCGCTTGAGCAGTACTATTCCGCCATTATTGATTTCGATATTTTGGGTGATTTATTCGTATGATTTGATTTTGATGATTGAGGATTTACGATCTTTGCACGGTGTTGCACTTGATATCGTTTTCGTGCTTTAGTTTCACATGTTTGTGATTTTACGGTTTTAAACAGTTGGGTTGATTTTGTGCGTATGCACGCACGCGATTTGGTTCCTGCACTCTGTATAAATTTTATATGCTGGCAGTGCAGTGACATGTATTTTGTGCACTTGGATACACTGGATTTCGATTTCGAGGGTGATGCTTGACATTTGTTTTGTGCATTTTATGCACCGGATTGGATTTTTAGCGCCTGTTGGGCGCCTGTTACGAGATGCGATTTGGTGCACACCAGATGCACTAATTCGTGATTTTTCGTGCATGTCAGATGCACCTGATTTTGCTGTCAGGCACACACGTTGCCTACGACAGATGCTTTGTGCACACCCGATGCACTTAGGTCTTGTTTCTGTGCACTTGTATGGCACGTATATGGATTTTGATTTCCGTACGCACCAGACGCACGTAGTATTCATACGCGTATTTTGCGATTGATTTTTTTCTTATAGAGCAGTACGTTTGTATGATATTGCTATATATTTTCGTACTGAGCAGGACTAGTTAGAGGACAGTACCTGAATATATTTTGTATGCATTGATAGTTATTGAAGGGATTTCCAAAAAGCGAGCTATAGCCTCAGTATTTACCTACGTTTCTGATATGACACGAAATGTTTAAAACAAGGAGACCCTTCTAAATTGTTTCCAAAACGGCGGAACGTACATTTCAAACAAAGGTATATATGTATATAGTTATTTTCTTATGATAGACGTCCTCCACTGTGCAGTGTTATACGCGTTGCACAGCGACTTAAAGAGATTTGGTATACATTTCCTTCAGATACTTACATATATATATTCGATATTTACATGTATAGTTTCGAATTATATCATATTGGTTTTGCTTTGGATTGGTATTGATGTCTTCGCCATGACTCCGATGATTGCGGGATGCTTGACGGAGTTTTGATTGAGTTATATGCTCGTTGCTCATGCGCATGCATTGCGCTATGATACGTATTATGTACTTATAGTTTCGGAGCCCCGACGACTTGATGATTTTGCTTAGATGTTTTTGTATTTGGGGGGAGTTTGAATTTAAATTCGGGGACCGAATTTCTTTAAGGGGGGAAGATTGTAGCGTTTTGAAAATCGTTTCGGTGAAATTTAGGAAAATCGGTAAAATAAGGGGGTTTTCTGTTAAAAGTCAAAATACAAATATCTTATTATAAAAATTAAATATACATATTCTAGCTATGTAATTGCTATTATTTGGTGTTTATTGAGCCGCTGGTGAAATTTCAAATTTTCTGAAAAAAATATTATTTTATTATTATTTTAAGCCGTCACTAATACATTTAATTAGGGAAAATTACAAATTGGAATGAGTTGAAACAAATTTTGTGCATCATAAAACATTAAATAAAATTTTATAATGTGGTTTTTGGAACGAAATCATTTGCCAAAACGGTTTAGAAATTATTGAAGAAAAAAGGCTTTTTTTAGCGTAAATGGATGTTTGGGGTATTGTATTTATCATTTTTCATCACCCCACACCCGTACCCACACTCACACACCCCCATTTTTCCTCCCCCTTGGCTGAATTCAGCAGCTCCCCTCAACTTTCCCCACTTGTTTTGCTAAAGAAAACAAAAAGAAATGTATAACAAAAGAGATATGGTTGTGTTGACCTTTGACTTCTTTGACTTGGAAACACTTTAACCACCTCATTCTCTCTCCAATCACTCCCAATTCCAGCCGAAACCCCTTCCCCCTCTCAACAGCAGCTCCTCCCTTTTCTCCCCTCATTTCTCTTGAAAAAATTTCATCAAAATTGCATCAAAACCCATCAAAAAAATCCCAACATCCAAATCCAACTCCTACCCATTTTAGTTTAGGCTATCAAGCATGGATTGTGGTGAAAAGAGAGCATTTTGGATGGCTAGATTTCATGTGAGATCAATAAAATTATGGAGGTATAATTTTAACCTTGTAGTTAAAATTGTTGGTTAATGCTTATGTTAACTTAATTAAGTGTTAATTAGATTTTATATGTGTTCAAATTATATGATTGAAAAATTCAAGAGAAGGGGTTGTGATCAAACTAGAGTTTGGGGTATTTGGATCATGATTTGTGTGTTGTAATTTGAGATCTTAAGTCATGCAAGGAAAAGCTAGTTACTAGTTGCTAATTTTTAGTTTAAATTTTGCTAATTGTGTTAATTTTGTTAACTAGGTTTTGGGAATTTAATTAATCAATTGGGATAAAAATCTTATTAGGGTATTCATGACATTATTAACTTTATTAAGTGTATTTTAACACTTTAGTTCTTGGAAATCCAACCTAAATTGTAGTTTGCGCATTTTTTGTGCTATGAAATTGTTTAAAAAAAGGGTATTTTGTAAACTAGAATATTAGGGATTTTGGAATTTAATGAGATTAAATTCCGGAAATTGTTTCTATGACTTATTTAAGATATTTAATAAGTATATTGGCCGCTACATTCATTTAAACATCATGTTTTGTACAAAAACGGCGAATTGTGCTTGCTAGATTTTCGGAAAAATGACTTTTTAAGTGAAATTGGGGTTTTTGTGAGTTTTAACCTAGTTTATATTAAAATTAGTGTTCGTGAATGTGCAAATGAGCGTGATTAGATTTTTCTCGATGGTTTGACGTTTGTACATCGACATCGAGGGTTGGTTTGACTATTCTTGCATGCGTAGACGATAGGTTTGGACCTATGCGTGATACGCGTGCCGATTTGATTTTCGTATGCCGTTTCGATTTCGAATTTAGTTTTAATGAGATATGGTGCGTTATGATATGTAGGTACCCCCATGTGGACTTCGAGACGACAAGCAAGCGCGTGGCAACGTCGGCACCGGCTAGCGAGGACCAGGTGAGTAGATTTATATCTACGGGGAGAAGTCGGGTGGATGGCGTATAGCACCCCCGCAGTCCGTGGTGGTGTATACGGATGCGTATACACACCAACATTTATTATATGTTATTTGGGATTAATAACGTTGCTTAGGATGGATATTGGTATGTTGGATTACCTTAGTGTTGCGAACCCTAGGATAGTGTTGGACTACACATACACACATACATACTTGCATACATTCCTATTGATATGTGCTCATGGGATTCTTTATAGTTATGTGTTCACATGGGTATGGGACTATGTGTTCACATACGGATTGAGGATGATACTTGGGATTGAGCTGAGTCGATGAGATTCGATTTGAGGCCGTGAGATCGGTGATATAGCAGGGTTCGTATCTTAGATACGACATGACGTTGTAGCGGGTCCTTGACGTAGTGTTTCACACACGTCCATGCATACGTAGGCGGTATCAGTATGGTACTAGACGTAGATCAGTACCCCGATCATAATATTTGATAAAGAGGATACCAGGTGAATAGTATGATGAATGTGATATTGACCCGTACCCAGATTTGGGATGCCGCACGACGGATTTACGTACGAGCTATATTGATGATTGATCCGCACTCTTGACTTGGGATGCCTGATTTTAGATATGGTGTCGGATATGATATTATTGAGGCGGGATCACCGACTATACATATACAGGTATGTATATGTATCGACTCAGATGATAGGCGGTTTCCTTACCTGTAGTTCAGCTTGTTAGTTCAGCCGTATAGTTTAGTGTAGTTAGATTAGATTAGACTTCTTACCTATTTCAAAAACTAACGAATCGTGGGCATTTTAAAAGACAGCCCAAGGGATCCTACGGATATTTCAAAAGACGTATCTTTTCATAAAAACACCGTAGCCCCTATTTTCAAAACCCCATGATTCGTGTTATTTCAAAAGGCACCATTTGTAGGACTTATATTAGTTTAATACTGATTAGTTATCGTTGTGTCTAGTATTCTGCTTCCGCACATTATTGCTGTTCGCTCTGCCCCGCATACTTATTTTGCTGCATACTCCATTATTGATATCATGCTGTTAGGACACCAGCACCATTACCGATGATGCGTATGTACCACATACACTTACTTGCCGGCTCACACACCTTCATCGGTAATTGCCATGTCACGTACACTTAGAAAATACTATTGCTTGGCTTAGCTTGTTAGTTAGTAGTTGATACGATATTAGTGTACCTGGGTTATATGCCAGTTTAGACATTATAGTTATTATTTGTCACTTCATGCATACTGTTATTCCATTGTTCATGCCTAGTTATTAATCATACATTGCAACTTGGTTATTGATTCCATATACATTCATTAGCATTGACATATGCACTTGTGATGACTTCTTGAGATTTATGATATTTCTGGATTTCGGGGGAAAGCCGCAAAATTTCTAAACTTATTAACCTTTTAAAATATGTAAATTGCGGTTTTCTAGTGATGTAAGTATCGTCCACCATGAGTTTGCTGTGGTTTTCGAGATCCGTGTCGAGGAGTGGAGGAACCGTCACGGGTACATGGTGGGCCCGGTATGGTACCCCGGGGCAAGATGAATGTGGTGTTGACGTTGAGCCTGGCAGGAGACAGATTACCTACCGGTGATATTACCCGACGCGTCGGATATCCGGAGGATACCGTCGTGGTCTTGAGATGGATGGTAGGGGCCGGTCTGGACTGACGGCGCCCTAGATATTGAGATTGAGACATTGATATTTCGAGACAGTGAGATTTATGTTTTGTGTCGATGCTAGACACTGTTGATACTGATTTCATTTATGATAACTCAGTTTAAAAATACGAAGGAAATCTCATTAATTTATGAAAACAGTTTCTTCATTTACATGTATTCTGTTTTCATGCATTCATACCTCATTCATATGATATATTGCTACCTGAGGCACTGACACGGGCACATGAGTTTACACTCGGGTTAGATACTTACCCTAGCCATTGTTATAGGCTGCATGTTATATACATTTTTGAGGATATATTATGATCATTGACCTAGGATTGCATTATTTATGCGATTTCTGTGCGTAGATGTTTTTCTACTCACGAGTTGGCAACTCACCCCCATTGTGCCACAGTTCTTGCAGGTTTCGTTACGGCTTTGCTGGCACTTTTTCCATTTCCGGGTGGCTTGCTAGTAGGTGGGTTATTTGTATCTTACTCATCATTATATCTTGTATATCATTATTCTGTTGTATCTAGAAGTTCCATCAACCAAACATGTATTTATTTTTGAGATAGAGACCAGTGTTGTTATTCTTTCGACCTTAGAGTCGCTCGTTATATTTCTGGTGGTTTTGAGTTTCCTTTTGAGTTTTGATTCTCGCCGTTGGCGTTGTATATTATATTGTTTGTGTGGTTGTGACCGTCGATTGACGAAGAGCTAGCTCCCGCTTGGGGATGCCCTTTCCTTGATTTCGTATACTATTCATGTTGTATCCCGTTTGGGAGCCAGTATTTACAAAGGAGACTCTGCCGAAATTTTCAGTAAATTTTTGATGTTTTTAGAAACCCGCATAATTCGGCTTATGATATTAAAACTACTTGATTTAAATTGGTTTTCCTGCACTCTACTACTTTTCTTGGTTTGGATTTCTGGGTTTTCGGTTTTCTTAGATTACGTACGCCTCGAGACGTTCGTAGTTTAAGTGCCGGTCATGTTCCTTACTTTCGGGTCGTGACAGAAAGCTCTTAGAAAAAAGAAGATTTTTCTTCAACTTTAAGGTAAAAAAGAACTATGTTCTTGAATAATAGAGATGAAGCCATCTCGTAAAAAGAAGAACCATCTTCTAAAAAGATTAGAGATCTAAGGAAAAGACCAAGGTCTTTAGTAAAAAAGAAAAGATCAAAAAGATCTAATCATAAAAAACTAAAAGAAGTATTTTACTTCATTTATAGATCTTTGATCTATAAAGGCAGAGCCTTTTATAAAAAACAAGAACTTTTGTTCTTGGATCTTGAGGAAGAAGCCTCCTTTGAAGAACATAAATTTGTTCTTTGATTTTAAAATTGATCAGATGCGCCCTGTGCTATTGAAAAGTGCCTTGTACTCATGAATTGCGCCCTTACGCTCATTGGACCGGCGCTCGGCGCCAAAACCTGCCACGTGTCAACCAGAGACACAATCTGAGCTTTGCGCTTCTGAAACAGTGCACTGCGCTCATGAGCTGGCGCTCAGCGCCAAGCGCGCCACGTGTCATCCACTGGTGTCCCAACAGACTAGTGCAATGCGCTCATAAATTAAAAGCGCAACGCGCTAACAAACTAGCGCTTAGCATTAAGCGCGACACATGTCCTTTTCGTGTGCGCTACCCGACAAAAGCGCGGTGCGCTCTTTGACTTGCGCAACGCGCCTGGCGCGCCACGTGGTGCACTGTCAAAACAAACTTTGTTTCTGATGAATACTGTGCATTCAATACAAGACAAAAATGTTAGAGCCCAATGCCTAGCATTATTAAAAGGGCTGAGCCCAAATAAAGGCTCAATAGCCAGAAAATAAAATGTTAAACATTTTTTTAATTGGACTTAGCCTAATTCTGGCCATAAGTCCTCAACTTATCACGAATTGAGCACATCTGCTCTTTCAACAAACTCACCTTGGTTCAAGGGTACATCATTTCACTCATTTGATATTCGTCGTTGTAATTCCTCAACGTCTTCAAAGAGGTGATGGGTCCCGACAACCACGCATTTCGCAGACTGTGACGTCTTTAAATTGGACTGTGGGGTCCTTAAACTCATGGCCTATGATGTCCTTAACCTCGACCGTGACGTCTTAAAACTAACATCGCACTGTGAGGTCCTTAAACTCATGGACTATGATGTCCTTAACCTCGACTGTGACGTCTTAAAACTAACATTGGACTGTGAGGTCCTTAAACTCATGGACTATGATATCATTAACCTCGACCGTGACGTCTTAAAACTAACATCGGACTGTGAGGTCCTTAAACTCATAGACTATGATGTCCTTAACCTCGACCGTGATGTCTTAAAATTAACATTCGACTGTGGGGTCCTTAAACCCATGGACTATGATGCCCTTTACCTCGACCGAGATGTCTTTAAACTAACAATGGACTAAGATGTCCTTAAACTAACATTGGACTATAATGTCCTTAAACTAACCAACCCCAATGTCACTAAACTAAACAACAGAGCCCAATTGCTCTCTTGTCGGATCTAAACGATCCCGTTAAGTTGATCTTAGTCTAAAATTAAACTAATGTATCCTTAACGAACGTTTAAGTCGATCTTAGTCTCAAATGAGACTAACGTATCCTTAAACCCAAACCCCCCAAACCCAAATCTAAGAAAGATACGGATTTGGACTAGTCCACGCCCTAAGGGCGACAACATAACTTAGGCTCCGTATACAATCCACGGGCAACCAAACACAAAACAAACACCCACGACACGAAGTGACAATCTGGAGAAGGAGAAAGTTGTTACCGCGATGCGGTAGCATAATTAACTGCAGGGGCTTGCGCCTGCAGGGAAGAACATCCCCATAATCAAAAACCCCTCAAATGAGTGGGAATTTGACGAAGTCTGCTATATCGGCCGCATCCGTTTAAACCTTCGATACATGGTGCCATAAATCAACTTGGCATCTTCGGAGAGGTGGACGGATAGCACCAATTAGCATCTGCCCCGAATTTCAGGCGAGACGTACATCGCGTCTCCGCTGCATCTTTCGGAGGGGAACAGATTCTGGCACGCCCGGTGGGACCTTTTCCTCTTTTCACTCCACACTTCGTGTGTCGTGTTCGCGAACGAATCACGGTTTGCTAATGGTTGACCTTGGGTTTCAAGGTACTAAGATTTGGCGTTTTTCTTGGTGCAGAAAGCAAAGGATCAATGGCGTTCACCTGCTCGAAGTGTTCCAAATGCAACTGCAACCAACGTTCTGCCTCAACTGGAGGCATAGCTTACGGGCCCCAGGCGGCTTCCCTGTTCACGATACCGGTGGAACAGATCACCCAAGCCTCCACAGGATTGTTTTTCGGGACCATGCTCCGTCCAGCGAGCTTCACCGTTCCTATGCCCGCACCAGAAGCTCCTAAGAAGTCGCTCTTCGATCGGCTTGCGGCTACCATGGCCCCTCTCAGCGGGTCGTCCAGCTCCAACTCCTCAGTCTTCGCCAGACCTAGCCTGAACTCCGGTGGGCCTGCCAAGAAGCCCATGACACCTGATGTGGCCATCCCAAAGAAGATAGCCATCTCTGCTCCTGAAGTCGTTAAGGCGTCTTATCCTGCCAAAGAGTCGGTCTTTACAAGACTGACTATTCTGGCTCCCATTCCTGCTCGAAGGTCTATCTTTGACAGATTGGATACCGCTACTTAAAAGACGTCAGTCTTCAAGAGGCTGGCACCAGCGGTGCCTCATCTGGACAGGGGGCAAGACAAAGCCATCCCCATCGCCGAACCAACACCGTCCGCTCGACACGCTCGACGTCGCCACTAGCGTCGAGTAAGGAAGGCTGGGGGCAACTCCCCCTCTGAGCTAACTCCACCGGCTCCAACGGTGGAAATTAATGCTGCTGTTCCAACCGGGAACATCTTTGAGCTGCTGAACAAGGTGCGCAGGAATTCGCCTACCGACGTATTAAAAAGATCTCCGCCGCCGGTGGAGACTATCACATAAATGAAGCCGGAACAGTCCCTCCAACGACTGTCTTCTAATGTTTACAAAATCTGGCGACAAGTCCAAGGGTCGGTGGTTGATCAAGACTATCCCGCCGGCAGAAGAAGTTGAAGGTGCGACATGAAGAAAACCGTCCTGTTAAGCCACAAAAGACGACGGCTACTTAGGTGCCCACTGCAGCAGCCCCCTCAACTTCGACCGCTCATAAGAGGAGAAGGCCGGAGAAATTCCCCATGCCTTCGACAAATGTCAAAGGCACTGAGCCTAAACGCCTTAAGTCTGGTGGCATGGTGGTGCATACCGTCTACATGGCATCTGGAAAAGAGGATAGTTGTATCTCCACAGGTCATCGACCGCTTTCGCAATCCGTGACAAAAGCTCAAGAGCAGCAGCAGAAGCTTCAGGAGATGATGACAGCGATGGCCACACTCACCGGGCCAAAAGAAAGCCCAGAGGCATCCTCAGAGCAACGCCATGAGTAAGAAACTGATGCCGAATTCCTTCGGAGAATACTTGAGAAGAATGACAAAGAGGCTGCAGAAAAAGCAGCCAATATAAAACGAATGGCCCTTCTATTCCAAGATATGGTGGGCATGATGATCCAGCCGGATCCCCCAGCCGAGGATCCTCCAGTGATAATTGAAGATGATAGAGGAGAAACATCAAACCCTCTGCCGGCTCTATCAGCAGCCAAGGAAGAGAACATCTCCAAAGCTGCCCTAGATGATTACATCGCTCGGCAGATATGAGTTCACCAGGAGAATGAAGCGGCCGGGCAAGTTGTTAGAACTGGGCGACCGTATCCAGGCTGGTATGATCAGATAAAGTACCCGCCGGGCTACACGATCCCAAAATTACATGTATACAAGGGGACAGGCAATCCCCATCAACATGTCGCCCAGTTCAGGGCTCTTTGTGGCAACACCGGCGGCGATGATAAGCTCTTGCTTCGCCAATTCGTCGGCAGCTTATCGGAGACGGCATTCGAGTGGTACTCCGAACTTCCAAATGAATCCGTCAAAACTTTCGCGGAAATGGACTTGTTGTTCAACCAATGATTCGCAAGTGCTAGTGAACGCACCGCAATAATGGCATCGATCAATGCCAGGCTGAAGCCGGGCGAGACATGGGTTCAGTACGCGATCAGATGGCGGAATCTATGGTCGAAGTGCGAACAGCGCATTATAGAAGCACCAGCGGTGGGCATGTTCGTGGGAACTCTAGACCCTCATGCTACTATTTCTCAGTTTATGATGTTCTTCAAACCGACCACATTCCTGGCTTCAATCGACAAGCTAGCCCAGATGGACCAGATGGGTCATAAACCGTCACCTTTGAAGCCGGAACCGCAGTATGAAAAGTGCAAAGGGAAGGTGATCTTCGTTGCGAACACCCAACAGCAGCCCAGTGCCCCAAAACTAGCGAATGAACTGGAAGAGAGACGACGCTATTATAATGAGAAGATGAAGCGTCCTTACACGTTCCCACGGGACAAAATGAAGAGACTATTCGAGCTGGCGATGCGCAACAGGCTTATCAATCTGCCGAATCCAAGGCAACCATTGCAACCCGGCGAAGCAAATAACCCCAATTATTGTCCTTACCACAAAACGGTGAGCTATCCAATCGAAGATTGCTACATCTTTAAGGGATGGATCGAGGATCAGTACTTACAAGGCAAGTTTGCGCTGTCTGGGAAGTGGAAAGTAAACCTACCACAACCGCACACTCCTGAAAAGACGAATAAACCGGGGGCAACGTGCTCTTTTGTTGAAGAAGCTCCATGGGAAGTGGCCCTTTCGGCCAAAACCAAAAGGATGCTGAATGATCTCCAGACATGCCCGGCAATCAGGTGGAAGAATCCGTTAGTGTTAGGTCCACGTTACCTCTCCCGGTACTTTCGGGGTTGCGGAAACGGTAAAACAAAATTTTTTCTGAACATGGTAACATGGACCGTAAAAGCCGGATCTTTACTAAACAATACACTAGCATCCTAACTAGAGATTTATCTACTCGGTTAGGGGTTATACCTCAACTTGTACTCCTTCTCTCCTTGTTGTTCTTCTCCATGCTTGCTCCGAGGCTTGATCCGGACTTTGGTCACCTCCGCGGCCTCCTTGAGTCGAAGACGATCCAACCGAGAGATGTACACCGAGCTCCACCTCGAGCCGAGGTAACTAGGGCAAAGAGATTACTAATTTAGAAGCCCTAGGCTGTGTAGAGGAGATGTATGGATGTGTTTGTCTTTGTGGGATCTTTTTCTTTCAACACATGAGATCAAAAGATGAGATCAAGAGGAGGAAGAAGAAGGAGAAACTTAGCAACCATGGAGCTTTTCTTTTTCTTCTCACTTCAAGAGAGAGAATGAGAAGAGAATAATGAAAAGATTAAACCAAAAAAAATGAACCATGGTTCCAATAATACACAAAATCATCATTACTAATCCTATCATGATAGAAGTTGATGGCACATTGAATTGACAATTATCATAACACAAGAAATAAAAAGAAAATGAAAGAAGAGTGTGGATCTCTTTTGAAGGTCAATGGTCAACACGGTCAACGGGTCAACAAAGTCAAGAGAGATCCAAGTGGTCAAATGGTCAATGCAATTAGCCATCACAAATCTATCACTAAAAAGATTAGTAAGCAATGTCTCCGGCTCATAACGGTTTTGACCAAACGAACTGTCAAAACCCTAATGAGTGTGCCATATTACGGTTTTGGCCGAACCAACTGCCAAAACCCTAATGGGGCACCTCCTCCTTCATCGCTCCTCAAAACTGTGCATACACACCCGCATCCGCATTCCGTAGAATGCGAATGCACAGAAGACAAATCAAATCCATCTGTGCAATACTAGTATCTGGCTTAAACCAAAGCCCACTAGTATTGCCTGCCCGAACACCACACGCACACAAGTGTACGTAAGTGATCGCAGCCCTGCCGTAAAACCATACGGCCTCTATACGTTTCGCTCAGTGCAGGGAAACTCTTTGTGTGGGACTCTAAAGACTCGACACTACGCTGGCAGTGGGTTTAACCACAGACCGCAAGCGGCACTAGCTGTACGTAATGGTCCCCAGGTTGATGTCGATAAGAAGGCCGATGAGGTACACCCATCCGAACTCCTACTGAGCCTGTATATGACAATCTCCGTACAGTCCGGTCTGTTCGTCTGATACATCGCATGGCGGGCCTAGGGGCAGTAAACATCAGTCCCCTAATAGCGGTACAAGTCGTGTCGGAGTGAAGCCCATTACACCCTGAGATAACACTGGAAACCTACCAGTATATCTCGCTTGCCCTGGCCAGGGACTACTCGTGTAATGGCTCTCCTAGACACAGCGCGATGTCAACCACCAATACCGGGAGAGATGAATCCTATCTAACCGTCACTGCCTCCAAGTGCTTCGGGACTGCACCCAACTACTACCTATTTGCACGACTCAGTAGAGCCGTGGTAGGGTAGTAATCAAAGAACAGTGGGAACACACTCGAGGCGAAGTGACAGTGTCAAGTCAGCGGACTAAGCTGTACTCATGTCACCTGGGAACTGATAACTGACGATAGGTATAATACCAACCATCAGTTCCCGATGAGTCCTGTCCAGTGTACTCGTAACCTAACGAGCACCCGCATATTATCTCAAGTACGACATACTGACGGCTGTGGGACAGACCGTCTCCCGTGCTGGGATGAGCAGCGCATACGCTAGTCTACTCCGGAGTATCGATGCCCTGTCTCGATAATCCCACGACTAGGGACGTGTATAAGGATGTGCTTGTGGATTACCCAGCCCCCACTAGTGTGATCGCCATCACAACGCCGGTAATCAAGCAAAGATCCTAAGGGCTCTACTAATGCGTATAGGTGATACAATAAAGAAACACACATGTACACATTAAAGCAGAGACAAACCAAGTAGCATACTACTATATTGAGCAAGATTGTCTATACAACTGTGAATATCCCAAGCTTCCATCAAGTAATATACAAACTAGTAGATACAGTAATGGCCTCTAGGGCATATACACTAACAATCTCCCACTTGCACTAAGGCCATGTACTGGCGTATCGAAGACCTATCATCTCGATCAGCCGCTCGAACTGAGTCTGGGGTAAGGCCTTCGTGAATGGATCCGCCGTGTTGTCTTTTGTGTCCACTCTCCGCACCTCGATCTCCTGGCGATCAATGATCTCCCTGATCAGGTGATACCGCCTTAAGATGTGCCTGGATTTCTGATGGGACCTTGGTTCCTTCGCTAAAGCTATAGCCCCATTGTTATCGCAATACAAAGGTATTGGGTCAACAATGGACGGAACCACCTGAAGTTCACTAATGAACTTCTTCATCCAGACCGCCTCTTTTGCGGCATCGCTTGCAGCAATGTATTCAGCCTCCATCGTCGAGTCTGCGACGGTATCCTGTTTGGAACTCCTCCAACATACCGCCCCTCCGTTGAGGGTAAACACAAAACCCGAGACAGACTTGCTGTCATCTTTGTCACTCTAGAAGCTTGAATCGGTAAAGGACTCGACCCTAAGGTCTCCATTACCGTAAACCAGGAACATCTCCTTAGTCCTTCTCAGGTACTTGAGAATGTTCTTCACTGCTGTCCAGTAGTCCTCACCTGGGTCTGACTGATATCGGCTTACCGTGCTCAGCGCGTAAGCTACATCTGGTCTTGTACATAGCATCGCATACATTATAGATCCTACCGCCGAAGCGTAGGGTATAGTTCTCATGCGAACCCTCTCCTCGTCAGTCTTAGGAGACATCTTCTTGGAGAGGGTAATTCCATGCAATGCGGGTATGTTACCGCGCTTGGAATCCTCCATACTAAATCTCTTTAGTACGGTCTCTATATACCTGGACTGCGAAAGTCCCAGTAGTCTCTTGGATCTATCTCTATAGATCTTGATCCCCAGAATGTACGAGGCATCACCCAGGTCCTTCATGGAGAACCTTTGTGACAAAAATAGCTTGACCGATTGTAGCATAGGAATGTCATTTCCTATCAAAAGAATGTCGTCCACGTACAAGACTAGGAACACGACAGTTCGTCCTACAATCTTCTTATAGACACAAGGTTCATCTTCGTTCTTGATGAAATCAAATTCCTTGATTGCCTCATCAAAACAGATGTTCCAGCTCCGCGTTGCCTGCTTTAATCCATAAATGGATTTAAGCAACTTGCACACCTTCCCTCTGCTCCCACTGTCTACGAAACATTCTGGCTGATCCATGTAAACGCACTCTTCCAAACAACCGTTTAGGAAAGCCGTTTTAACATCCATCTGCCAGATTTCATAGTCATGGAAGGCAGCAATGGCAAATAGAATCCGAATGGATTTGAGCATAGCCACCGGAGAAAAAGTTTCGTCATAGTCCAAACCAGGTCTTTGACGAAAACCTTTTGCAACGAGTCTAGCCTTATAGGTTTCTACCTGCCCATCTACACCAAGTTTCCTTTTGTAGATCCATTTGCATCCAACGGGTTTTACCCCAGGTGGAGCAATATCCAAGGTCCACACTTTATTGGCGTACATAGACTCCATTTCGGATTGCATTGCTTCCTGCCACTTATCAGAGTCCCTACTGATAATGGCCTGCCTGAAACGGGTAGGGTCATCTTCTTCTAAGATGCAATCCTCTCGATCCCCGTCTATGAGAAAACTGTAGTATCTCTCGGGCGGATGAGAAATCCTACCAGATCTGCGGAGTGGCTGAGGTTCGTCTGGGGTTATTGAATTTTGAGGTTCTGTCAAATCTTCAGTTTCATTTTGTGGTCGCTGAATTTTTTCCAGTTCTACCGAACTCCCACTTGTTTCTTTTGTAAGAAATTGCCACTCTAAAAAGGTGGCGTGGCGAGATACAAACACCTTCTGTTCCTCGGTGTGGTAGAACAGATATCCTGTGGAGTTTTTAGGATATCCCACAAATTTACATAGAACTGAACGTGCCTGCAGTTTGTCCGGATTTTGTAATTTTACATAGGCCGGACAACCCCATATCTTAATACGTTTAAGATACGGCTTTTTACCATTCCATATCTCGAACGGTGTTTTAGGCACAGATTTAGACGGAACATCGTTCAATAGATATGCTGCTGTCAACAGCGCATGTCCCCAAAATGAAAGAGGTAACTCGGCATTACTCATCATGGAGCGACCATATCCAGTAGGGTACGATTCCTCCGCTCCGATACACCGTTGTGCTGTGGTGTATAAGGAGGAGTAAGCTGAGAGAGAATACCATTCACTTTTAAGTAATCTAGGAATTCCGTGGTTAAGTACTCCCCTCCTCTATCAGACCAGAGGATCTTGATACTTTTGCCAGTCTGGTTCTCTACTTCGTTTCTGAATTCCTTGAATTTCTCAAAAGCTTCAGATTTGTGTTTCATCAGATACACATATCCGAACCTAGAAAGATCGTCAGTGAATGTGATGAAGTATGAGAACCCACCCTTTGCATGTATAGACATCGGACGACATACATCACTATGTACGAGTCCCAAGAGCTCTGCTGCTCTTTCTCCATGTCCGGTGAACGGAGATTTGGTCATCTTCCCTTTGAGACAAGACTGACAAGTTTCATAAGATGAAAACTCGAACGCATCCAAGAGTCCATCTTTATGCAACTTACTCAGTCTTTTTTCTCCGATATGACCAAATCTACAATGCCACAATTAGGAATCATTCGTATCTGAATTCTTCCTCTTGTGTGTGTTTTGTACCTTGAGAACTGTATTCTGATTTAGAACGTAGATACCATTACACAGTGCACCTTCTGCAACCAGTACCTTATGAAGGTAAATGTTCATGATATTTCTATCAAGAACAAAATTATATCCATCTTTATCGAGTAAAGAAACTGATATGATGTTGCAAACCATGGAAGGTATATAGTAGCAATCGTTCAAAATCATAGTCTTGCCATTTGGCAAAACTAGGTGATATTCACCGACGGCTGCCGCACTAACTTGTGCTCCGTTCGCTACTCTGAGCGACATATCACCCGGTGCAACTGTCCTACTTTTTCTCAGTCCCTGCAATAAATTACAGATATGAGATCCTGATCCGGTATCAAGTACCCAGGAGGTAGGGCTGACCGTAAAACAGTTCTCAATTACAAGAACACCTGAATTAGATGCAAAACCATGCTTCTTCTTCAACTGGGTATCCTGGGAATCCATACAATCCCCTTCCCCTTGCTCATACTTATGACTGTTGTCACAAGTTAGCTCTGAACCAACGTTCCCCAGCCCCGAATAAGAATTCGGATCGGTCAAGCGATACATTTTATTATCTTGATTAGGGCGTGAAATGGTTGCTACCTGGAGAGAGAGAAAAGAAACACTCAGCATGCGCTCTTGCAAGTTTAGATTGGTTTTTAATTTATCTAAACAGGATGGCTCCCACTGTCTCTCGAATCCCTCCTCAAACCATAAAGGAAGAATTAGTCGGGATCAATCTCACCGTACAATTCTTGCTTAACCGTTCAGCCAGGCCAGTGTCGGTACTTCGAGGGAGGTTTTCCAACGCTTTCGCGAAGTTCCTTAATTAAGCAACCTCTTTTCCCTGTGGGCGTAGCCCCGCTAACACCTTTCTAGACACTTACTTGGTTTATAGCATTGATCGTTAAGCGAGAAAGTTCCCGAGAAGTAGCATATACTCACAGTAGGATCGGGATCCAAATATCATCGCGTGACAAAACTGAAAGAATCCTACCAGAATCATCACACTCCAAATGGTATGCAACACTAGCAAGTTTCAGTACTTTTGAAACTCCCGATGTGGTTTTTGCCCCTAGGACCCAAGTGACCTTGACTGAGCCAACATATCAAAGGATCCTAGTCAAGTTCAACCCGTCATTATCTTGACTGCATTAGACCCACCCGTACGAGTCCTTGACTGAGCCAAATTGACCGCACGACTGTCCTAACCAATCACTTTGTATCCTACGGAAAAATATTACATAGCTACCGTACACTACGTCTCGGCTGAGCACGAAATACGTAGCACGAATACTAAGCAATATCAATCCGAAACGACGGAGGGCTACGACTGGGTTTTGGCGAAAACCCGTTAACGTAATGAACTTGATATCGTTGAAGGAACGTGATACAGTTTTTGAAAATATAGTGGCGAAAACTTTTGCTAAAGAGGTCACTCCCTGTAAAGGGATCTCGGCTCTTTCCTCGTCGAATGAGGTGCAGGATATTCCAAACTGAATACCTCGATGCAAAGAAAGAATAATCGACTATAGTGAAGTTATTACCCTGACGCAAACTTTTGTCCAAGGGGTCACTCCAGATGAAGGGATCTCAGCCCTTGCCTTGTCGAATGAGGTGCTGGGCATTCATAACCGAATACCTCGATGCAAAACAAAAGTAAACGTCCTTGTAATAGCAGCTTTTTTTGAAAAATTGTTCCAACAACGTCTTTTAGGTTTATTTTCTTGCATTAGTTCTTTTAATGCGTCCCATCATTTAAATGCTACCATTGCAGAAAACAACCAAAATATGACGTACGCTTATGCCATTCGCATTCGCCACGGGGCCCCGTCATCACCCGTTAGATTACATAACTAACGACAGAGCGGGGGCTGGGCTAGCGCGGCTGAAAAACATAACCAACGCCTAAATAGTTATTATATATAGATATATAGCAATGATAGCCAATCCAGATCACAGATGAACACTCTGGATATACTAGGAACCCGCGATTCGTTCGAGCCTGCAACGAAAAGCGGATTACACGGTCGCGATGAATAGCCAATACCCCACCCAAGACCCCCTACGGGTGCGGAAAACTACCCGCCAAGTACCCGAAGCGAAGCAACCACCCTCAACGCCGTGAGTAGGCCACTCGGCACTTCGAGATACCCGGTAGTTTGTGCACCCCCTCCATGGGTCTATCCTAGGAGCAAAAACAGTAAAAAGAATTATACAATGACGGCTACAACCCCGACCCGGTTGTGCGACCATACAAATAATATTACATCAATTTACAAATTTATTACATGAATGAAAGAAAAAGAAACTCTCATCTCACATCCAACCCGGCTATTCATCCGCGACAATCCAACGAGTTCATATACACATACCATCAACAACACAGATCACAGATATGTATAACCCCCACTAATCGACGTATAGCGATTAGTAGACGTTCAATACACATATAACATTATAGATATAACCATTAGCCTAAAGTCTACAGAACATCGATCAAAAGTACGGATTTTTGAGCCCCAAAAACAAATTTTGCTTTCCGGAAAATCTGGGCAGAAAAGTCATATACCAAAAATCCCAAAAACTCACCAGAAACAAACTGCAACAAAAATGATCCACGGCCGAGTCAACTCGGCCGCGGTTCCGCAGCAGAAGCAAGCTTCTGCCGCGGAACCACGGTGAGTTGGTCGACTCGTGCGATAATTTTTCTTGCCTGTTTTAAGAAAAGCCTGAGACGATTTTTAAGACATGATTTATTAATTTTTGAACAGAAAAAAAATCAGCAGAAACTTGAAATATCCGGGGTGTTTTGCGGTTTTTCGTCCGGTCGAAATTCTAAACACTTTGCTAACATGCTAGGGTGTGTTTAGTTAGGCTCTGATACCACTGTTAGGTCCACGTTACCTCTCCCGGTACTTTCGGGGTTGCGGAAACGGTAAAACAAAAATTTTTCTGAACATGGTAACATGGACCGTAAAAGCCGGATCTTTACTAAACAATACACTAGCATCCTAACTAGAGATTTATCTACTCGGTTAGGGGTTATACCTCAACTTGTACTCCTTCTCTCCTTGTTGTTCTTCTCCTTGCTTGTTCCGAGGCTTGATCCGGACTTTGGTCACCTCCGCGGCCTCCTTGAGTCGAAGACGATCCACCGGAGAGATGTACACCGAGCTCCACCTCGAGCCGAGGTAACTAGGGCAAAGAGATTGCTAATCTAGAAGCCCTAGGTTGTGTAGAGGAGATGTATGGATGTGTTTGTCTTTGTGGGATCTTTTTCTCTCAACACATGAGATCAAAAGATGAGATCAAGAGGAGGAAGAAGAAGGAGAAACTTAGCAACCATGGAGCTTTTCTTTTTCTTTTCACTTCAAGAGAGAGAATGAGAAGAGAATAATGAAAAGATTAAACCAAAAAATATGAACCATGGTTCCAATAATACACAAAATCATCATTACTAATCCTATCATGATAGAAGTTGATGGCACATTGAATTGACTATTATCATAACACAAGAAATAAAAAGAAAATGAAAGAAGCGTGTGGATCTCTCTTGAAGGTCAATGGTCAACACGGTCAACGGGTCAACAAAGTCAAGAGAGATCCAAGTGGTCAAATGGTCAATGCAATTAGCCATCACAAATCTATCACTAAAAAGATTAGTAAACAATGTCTCCGGCTCATAACGGTTTTGACCAAACGAACTGTCAAAACCCTAATGAGTGTGCCATATTACGGTTTTGGCCGAACCAACTGCCAAAACCCTAATGGGGCACCTCCTCCTTCATCGCTCCTCAAAACTGTGCATACACACCCGCATCCGTATTCCGTAGAATGCGAATGCAAAGAAGACAAATCAAATCCATCTGTGCAATACTAGTATCTGGCTTAAACCAAAGCCCACTAGTATTGCCTGCCCGAACACCACACGCACACAAGTGTACGTAAGTGATCGCAGCCCTGCCGTAAAACCATACGGCCTCTACACGTTTCGCTCAGTGCAGGGAAACTCTCTGTGTGGGACTCTAAAGACTCGACACTACGCTGGCAGTGGGTTTAACCACAGACCGCAAGCGGCACTAGCTGTACATAACGGTCCCCAGGTAGATGTCGATAAGAAGGCCGATGAGGTACACCCATCCGAACTCCTACTGAGCCTGTATGTGACAATCTCCGTACAGTCCGGTCTGTTCGTCTGATACATCGCATGGCGGGCCTAGGGGGGCAGTAAACGTCAGTCCTCTAATAGCGGTACAAGTCATGTCGGGGTGAAGCCCATTACACCCTGAGATAACACTGGAAGCCTACCAGTATATCTCGCTTGCCCTGGCCAGGGACTACTCGTGTAATGGCTCTCTTAGACACAGCGCGATGTCAACCCCCAATACCGGGAGAGACGAATCCTGTCTAACCGTCACTGCCTCCAATTGCTTCGGGACTGCACCCAACTACTACCTGTTTGCACGACTCAGTAGAGCCGTAGTAGGGTAGTAATCAAAGAACAGTGGGAACACACTCGAGGCGAAGTGACAGTGTCAAGTCAACGGACTAAGCTGTACTCATGTCACCTGGGAACTGATAACTGACGATAGGTATAATACCAACCATCAGTTCCCTACGAGTCCTGTCCAGTGTACTCGTAACCTAACGAGCACCCGCATACTATCTCAAGTACGACATACTGACGGCTGTGGGACAGACCGTCTCCCGTGCTGGGATGAGAAACGCATACGCTAGTCTACTCCGGAGTATCGATGCCCTGTCTCGATAATCCCACGACTAGGGACGTGTATAAGGATGTGCTTGTGGATTACCCAGCCCCCACGAGTGTGATCGCCATCACAACACCGGTAATCAAGCAAAGATCCTAAGGGCTCTACTAATGCGTATAGGTGATACAATTAAGAAACACACATGTACACATTAAAGCAGAGACAAACCAAGTAGCATACTACAATATTGAGCAAGATTGTCTATACAACTAAGAATATCCTAAGCTTCCATCAAGTAATATACAAACTAGTATGATACAGTAATGGCCTCTAGGGTATATACACTAACAGTTAGTACCCCAGATCATCGAAGGGATGCTGAAGCCGCGCCCAGCTCCAAAGATTGGTGGTGATAGCCAAAGCTCGCACACTCAGCCGTCGAAATCTCCGAAGAAGAAAAAGAAATCCAAGAAGCCTGTGAAGCCTAATGACAAGCGCACGGACCTGCAGAAACAGATCGACGCACTGGAAGAGTACAACTAGAAGGCGCGGACTCCAATCACGCTCCAGGAATTTCTCGACCACGTCCTTGAAGACGGAAATGATGGAGAAGACTCATCAGATGAATCTGAAGATTACATAGCAAGTTGCCATATGATCTCTCATTCGTCCACAGACAATAAAGAAGCTCCTTCCACCGAATGACTAGGGGCAGATCCTGAGCCGGAACTTCCAGTGCCGTCAGACAAAATGATCGATGCATTCCTAAATGAAGCTCTCCTGAAAAGTAAAGCTGATCGAGAGCGCGAGATGGCCATCTTTGAAAAGGCCAAACGTCGGTGACTGGACGAAAGAGCTGAGACACTCCCGCCGAATCAAAGGACATCCGTCGCGAATAAAAACAAGTTCAAGACGAGGAAAAGGTTTGCTAAAGCCATATCAATGGGAATGAAGCTACCACCCTCCGAAGGAAACACTCTCAGTGAAGCAGAGATGCATCCTAGCTACTGTTTATATCATTGGAAGATTGCGCACCCCACCGAAGAGTGCAACGCTTTTAAAAGATGGTGGCAAGGGTATGTCGCTCACCGGCAGCATTTCAAGCGGATGAAACGCAGAACTCGTCGGGAGCAGAGAAGTACGACCGAGGAGAATAAAAGAATCACCGGCAACTGTCGCATGGTCAACGGTGGGGGATCGCAAGTTCTCACCTTCAGGAATGACTCTGGCGAAGAGATGACTCTTGGCCCTCTCTTCAAAGAATCCACCTCGGGAAAAGAGGAAGGACCAAAGACCTGCGAAAATATTCAGCTGCGCAATCGTACGCTACCCGAAAAGAATCTCAGACCCACGAATAGAAAAGATAAGGGAAAAGAAAAGGTCTCTGAGGATATTGCCCTAGATGACCAAATCATGAAAGAGCTGAACGCCAAGGACCCGCCAAGGAAAAGTAAGGTGGGCTACAACATTCTGGCACACTTAAGAAAGTTACCCTTGCAGCTCAGCCTTCTCGACGCTCTTTTGCTATCAAAAGAAGGAAGGGAGTCATTGATCAAGGCGCTACAAGAGCCAGAGCAATTCCAAGCTTTTCTCACCGAAGAAAAGCTGAAGGACGAACTGGAAGAAGTACACACAGCCGATATTACCTTCGGCGATGAAGATCTCCACCTTAGAACGTACGAGCACAACCGTCCCCTATATGTCTTCAGATATTGTCACGATATCAAGATAGACAAAATCCTTGTCGACAATGGGTCTTCCATCAATCTCCTCAACGTGAGAGTGTTGAAGGAAATCTGCATGAGCGTTCAGCATCTCGCTCATGATAAAATCACCATCTCCAGCTTCGATTCCCAGTCATCACGGACCCTCGGGTCTGTGATACTGACGCTGCGCTTCGGACTACTCGTCACGGATATTAAATTTCACGTCATTGACGCCATGACCTTCTATAATGCTTTGCTCGGCCGGCCTTGGTTACACGAGTACAACATCATCCCTTCTACACAACATCAGTGTATGAAATATTTCAAGGATGGTCTCGAGTATACCGTAACAGGAGAGCTGAATCCATTCTCCGTGAACGAAGTCCGAAAGTACGAAGATGCAAAATACTTCTTGCCAGATTTCGAGGACACGGAGAGATGTCATAAACCGGAGAACAAAGATATCCCTACCATTCCGTCTTCGGGAGTGATACCGAAGAGGAAGAAGAGATAGTTTACTTAGGTCCGCCCCAATGCAACAAATCAGGATCGTCCGCTCCTATGTTGATCTTTGGCAGTGACTCGGAAGATGAGGTCCATGCTATATTCTCCACTGGGCCATTAATACAAACATTCGCTGATGAAAAGCAAAGTTTGCAAGTTGCCATAGTTCCGCCCAAGCATCATAAAGAACTAGACGCGCTTGATACCTATAATGTGGAAGAGCTGCAGATGTTCTATGTCCCTCCCAACCGAGAAGGTGAAAAGGCTATCCTATTCTACCGATCAGGGGAAACTAAAGTGGAGAAAGAAATCTGGCACGACGCGGATTCCACACTCGACAGGCTCCAGCCCATCCGTTTGCCCAGATATTACACAGACGGACTAAGGAGACTCTTGAGACGCCAAGGTGTACCCCATAAACAAACTACACGACAAGCACGGTTCTATAACAGGATCTGGAACGTCCCTGGAACTCAGCGAAAGTTGTCCAACGGGAAAATGGAAACGATCGGGCTTGGATATGTTCAATCCATGAAACGGGAGTTACTCCGCGACTGCTACGACATACATGACTTTGATAAAGAAGGGGATGCTCAGTGGGAAGATGCTAACCCTGAACCAGAAAGAGCTCCCGGCGTGAAAATGCCCAGTCCGTCGTTCGAAGAATAAATAGAAAAGCTTATAAGGGAAGCGGGTCAAAAGGTTCGAGATGACCATAATCGCGAAATGGCCATCTACGAGAAAGCCAGGGCGCAACGCCTTCTTCAACAGGCTGCGAAAGATGAAAATGCTCATCCTTATCAACCCGTCAAACAAAAAGCCCGACACAGAGGAAGAATAAACCAAAGAGCGGGAAAAGCGTTCGAGAGCGACAAAGCGGGACCAAGAAGCTACGCTATCGGGAATCGAGCAATCCGGATTCGTCCCTTATAAAGAAGATGGGTCGAGAATACTCTTTTCCTCAGAACAAAATACGGAAGATACTTGATCTTGCCATAAAACATTGAATGATTATGCTTCCGGAGTCCAAACACCCTGAGCAAGTCAACGAGATCTCTCACCCAGACTATTTCTCTTATCACCAAGCGATAGGACATCCTCTCGAAAATTGCTTCACCTTCAAGAACTGGGTCGATGACCAATATCAGCTCGGCAAGTTCGCTCTATCTAGCAGTTGGAGGATAAATCCGCCACAGAAGCACGAACCGAAAGCCGCACATACAGCGAGAGTAGAACCAGATTAACACCATTCTTGGAAGCGAGCTCGTACCTGTCACGTGATTACGCTATCAAAAGAAGTGCCCAAGAATATGGATGACCTCCCCTGGTGCTTCGAAAACAATGATGACGAGGTGATCTCAGAATTTCCACTGGCGCCGAAAGAGCTGGAAGATGGAATACATACCACTGCAGATGATCTCAAGAAAATTGATTTGGGGACGGCAAGTGACCCGCGACCGACATTCATCAGTGAGCTGCTGTCTGAAGAAAGGGTGGCTACACTAAAGGACGTGCTTATGCAGCATAAAGATTACTTCGCATGGAACTATTACGAGATGTCAGGACTAGATCCAGAGATTGCTGTCCATAAATTGGCAATATCCCTGGACGCCAAGCCAATCAAACAAGAACCAAGGAGAATGTGGCTCGAGCTTGAGATGAGCATCAATGCCGAGGTCAAGAAGCTGATCGACTCTGGCTTCATCCAAGAGGCGCAGTATCCTGACTGGATCGCCAGCATTGTCCCGGTGATGAAGGAAAATGGGATGGTGCGCATCTGTGCAGACTTTCGGGATCACAATAAAGACTGCCCGAAAGACGACTTCCCAGTACCGGTCACCAAGCTAATGATAGACAATACGTCCACTAACGAAGTTTTCTCCTCCATGGACGGCTTTTCAGGATACAATCAGATAAAGATGCATCCCGAGGACCAGAAGCACACTGCTTTCCGGACCCCTTTGGGTATATTTTGCTACAAGGTGATGCCTTTCGGTCTAAAGAACGCCGGTGCCACCTATCAGTGGGCCATGTCGAAGATCTTCGATGACCTCATACATAAAATCGTTGAATGTTATATCGACGACCTTGTGGTGAAAAGCAAATCATACGAGGAACATCTAGAGCATCTGAAGATCGTATTTCAGCGCCTCCGGCAATACAACTTGAAGATGAACCCTCTCAAATGCGCGTTCGGAGTTTCCTCGGGAAAATTCCTAGGATTCATCGTCCGACACCGAGGCATCGAGGTAGATCCGTTAAAAATTAAGGCGATTATAGAAATGCCCCCGCCAAGGACTCTCAAGCAATTGCAATCTCTCCAAGGGAAGCTCGCGTATATTCGGCGATTTATAGCCAATCTCTCAGGCAAGTGCCGTCCTTACAGCCACCTGATGAAGAAAGGAACCCCTTTCGTCTGGGATCGCAAATGCCAAAATGCACTGGACGAAATCAAGCAATACCTGCAAAACCCGCCAGTGCTGGCTGCTCCGGTCATAGGAAAGCCTCTCATTTGTATACAACCGCCCTTGACGGTTCCTAAGGTGCATTATGGGCACAAGAGAACGACCAAGCGAAGGAGAAAGCCGTCAGTTATTTGAGTCGAGTTCTACTGGGGGTAGAAAGCAATTACTCCCCCATCGAAAAACACTGCCTGGCATTAATCTTCGCGATAACAAAGCTCAGGCATTGTGCATTGGCGCATGAAGTCTGTCCCATATCGAAGGTGGATCCTCTCAAGTATTTGATGACAAAGGCCATATTGACGGGGCGACTCGCTAAATGGGCCCTGCTCTTGATGGAGTTCTCAATAACCTATCAGCCTCTTAAGGCAGTGAAAGGCCAGGCCATCGCCGACTTCCTCGCCGAGCATCCGATACCTGCCGATTCCCTCTTAAATTGCGAACTGCCATACGAACATGCGTTTGACACGATCGACGGAAGTGATACCCGGTGGGAACTTTACTTCGATGGAGCATCTTCAATGAAGAAGCGCAAACAAAACATCCCCATAGTCAAATCCGGGGTAGGCCTCATCTTCGTAACTCCACAAGGAGGGATAATGCGCTTTGCCTTCTCCTTAACAGAGCCGAGGACAAACAATGAAGCCGAGTATGAAGCTCTGATAGAAGGTCTCGAGATCGCCATCGATATGGGGATTGAGAACCTCCTCATATACGGAGACTCCCAACTTGTCGTTAGTCAAGTAAACGACGACTATCAAACGTGCAAACAAGAACTGGTGAAGTACGGCGAGAGGGTAAAGCAACTGCTGACCCAAATACCTTCCTACACCTTGGAAAGCATACCGCGTGCGGAAAATATCAAAGCGGATGCATTAGCCAAGCTTGCTAAAGAATTGGCCGATGAGAACCTCGATGACGTAAGAATCGTGGTACAAAGCCGTCGGGTTCTTGCATCGGCAGAAATATCTCCGGAGCCGTCCGAGGAAAAGGGAGCGACCGAGCAAATGACTCTACAAATAAAAGACCAAGAAACGGTTGAGGATTGGAGAGAAGTCTTTATAGACTACTTCAAATCCCGTCCTACGCCTGAAGATGCGTCCTCAAAACATCAGCTCATGGAACAAGCTCTATCTTTTGCCTTCGTCGATGATATTCTGTACAAGAGGTCATTTGATTCTCTGTGGTTAAGATGCCTGGGACCTGAAGAAGCAAAAAGAGTCGTCAAAGAAACTCATGACGAACTTTGCGGTTCTCACCAAGCCGGCCCGAGGATGAAGCTGAAGATTAAAACGATGGGCTACTATTGGCCCACGATGATCCAGGACTGCCTCGAATACGCGAAGCAATACCACTCGTGCCAGATTCACGGGGATTTTATCCATCAGCATCCGAATCCACTACATCCGATGGTGGCTAGCTGGCCGTTCGAAATGTGGGGAACTGACATAATCGGCCCTTTCGAACCAGCATCGTCCAAAGGACATTGACGATGATTGTAAAGCAGTAGCGCTGAGGGAAGTGAAGACGGAGAATATCCTCCATTTCTTCAAGACACACGTCATTTATCGGTTTGGCACTCCGCGATGGATTATCTCTAATAACGGACCAGCCTACAGAAGCCAAAAGATCAGCCACTTCGCACAACAACACAACATAGACTGGAGATACTCATCAGTCTATAATCCTCGAGCTAACGGTCTGGCTGATGCTTTTAACAAGACATTGACGTTGATTGTAAAGAAGACGGTGTCTCGAAATAAAAAGGACTAGCATGAGAGACTGCATGAAGCCCTCTGGGCATATCGAACTACGTTCAAAACAACCACTAACACAACGCCGTATGCATTGGTATTCGGTACAGAGGATGTACTCCCCCTCGAGATAGAGCTTCCCTCTCTAAGAGTGGCAGTTCATTACGAGCTAACGGATGAAGAAAACGCTCAGCTTCGGCTTAAGGAGCTCGATTCCCTTAATGAAACCCGGCTCATGGCGCAACAAAATCTGGAGGCTTTTAAAGCAAAGATGACGCGCTCATATGAGAGATTGACTAGGCTGAGAGCATTCCGCCAAGGCGAACTCGTGCTAGTGGTTAAAAGACCTATGATCCCTAATCGCGCTAAGCGGGGAAAATTCGAGCCGAACTATGAAGGCATAGACAAGGTCTACCAGGATGGAGCCTATCTACTCATGGACATACATGGCGAAAAGCCTTTTAGGCCAATAAACGGTCGCTTCCTGCAGAAGTACTGCGCTTGACGAGTCACGGCCTAGGTCAATGATAGATGACGACGTATATGTCCGCTCATTATCTTCCTAAGCCCAAACTCTATAAATAGTAACCGGCTTCCTTTACGATGGTCCGAAACGTCCTTAAACTAACAACGAACCGAAATGTCCTTAAACTAACAATTGACCGAAACGTCCTTAAGCTAACGACGGACCGAAAAGTCCTTAAACTAACAACGGACCGAAACGTCCTTAAACTAACGATGGACCACTATGTCCTAAATCTAGCTGTTGACCGAGACGTCGATAAACTGCTGTAGACTGCAGCATCCCAATGCTGACAAAAAAAAAGGGAAAAGAATAAAAAAAAATAAAGAAAAAGAAAAATGGTATGTCCATAAGCGAAATGAGCACGGATGAAAACTCGAGAGGGCTCCGTGAGTAAAAATAGCAGGGCTACCGGAGTGTTTTATGAAAACCCGAAAGGGCGCAATCTCGTTAAAAGACACTTGCAAGGTCCTCTCGACCTTATGAGGAGAAATCACCTGCATGAGATCCTTACGACTCACAAGGGAGAAACACACTTAGGGATCCCCACGATTCCTGAGGAGAAATTACACTTGCGAGATCTTCATGACTCGTAAGGAGAACCTTCTTATGGGACCCTCATGGCTCATAAGATTTGAAAGTCTTAAGTTACAGGGATCTGAACCTGTTCTTAAGCAGCCCCCGCAACCTCCAATACTGCCCTACAAGCGGTTCAATGCTGACCCTTGTATACAATCCACGGGCGCGAATAAACATTTCCCTAACAAGGTCCCAACCGTGGCTAGGGATATGTCTGCACGGTGAACTGCCCTTGTAAGTCCTCTCGATTTATAAGGAGAAAACACTCTTGTAGGATCCTTACGACTTATAAGAGTCATACACTTAGGAATCCACACGACTCCTAAGGAGAAAACACATACGAGATCCTCACAACTCGCATGGAGAAATACCTTTATGAGACCCTTACGGCTCATGAGTCAAAGCCTTAGTTGACAGAATCCTAACCCTGTCTACTAAGACACCTTTGCTCGACATCGACGAAGGCAAATGATGATTCGCTCCTGGAAGTATCCCAGTTATAGCGGTGTTGATGCCGAAATCGGTGTCTAATTCCGAGCTTGCAGCGAAAAGCCAGCAAGCCACACATGCATACGAAATAGCCGAAATGATGGGGCAACTTGCGACAAAATCAGCAAGTAAAAATGTATGCATGCAAAATAGCCGAAATGATTGGACAACTCGCAATAAAAAGCAGCGAGTAAAAATAAAACAAATAGCCGAAATGATTTGGCACCGTGAAAAATAGCCGAAATGATTGGGCAATCGCGACCTTCGCGATATAAAAGCTGAAATGATAGAGCATCACGGAAAGAAATACAAAAATTGAAATTTATGCCCTATAGATGATATCATGTCAATCCCTGTATACAATCCACGGGCGCAAACATAGAGGGAATCACACCCGTCCTCCCCAAGCTTCAACAGAAGGAGAGGCCAAATCTCAATGGTTCATAGACAGCCTAGAGATCATCTCAACATTCGTCTTATTACAACGGACACAACATCAAGCAAAGGGGAACAGACTCTAAGTCGCACTCGGGATTTGTCTTTGTTAGTTATGTATATGCCCTAGAGGCCATTGTTGTACATTTGATGTATATTATAATGGATGCTTGGATATATACAGAGAGGACTTTCTTGCTCATCATGATAGTATGCTATTTGGTTTCACTTTATCTTAACATGTTGACTTGTATTGGTTTACTGTCTTTCTCTCACATGTTGATAAAGCCCTTAGGATCTGTACTCGACTACTGGGATTATGATGAGATCATACTAGTGGGGCCACGGTAGTCGATGAGTACATCCTATAACTGTTCCTAGTCGAGGGTATATCGAGACAGGGCATCGATACACCAGAGTAGACTAGCGTATACGCATCTTGACCCATATGATGGGCGATGGATGATCCCATATCCATCGGTGTTTGACATCAAGGATGGTGTACGGGTGCTCAGTGGAGACTGGGTACACTGGACGGACTCACCGAGAACTCCCAGTTGGTAATATACCACACGTCAGATGGCAGTTCTCCGGTGACACTGGTACAGGGTAGTCTGTACACCGAAGATCGTCATAGAGTCTTGTGTGATTCCCACTGTTCTTTGATTTCCACCTTACCACGTCCAAGAGGGCGTGCAAAACGCTGGCTTTTGGGTACAGTCCCGAATCACATGGAGGCAATGAGCGATAGGAGGGGATTCGTCTCTCCCGGTATATGGAGTTGATGTTGTGCTGTGTTCGATTGGCTATAACTGGAAGTCCCTGGCTAGGGCCTGTTAGTGTATATGCCCTAGAGGCCATTACTGTATCATACTGGTTTGTATATTACTTAATGGATGCTTGGGATATTCACCTTGTATATACAATCTTGCTCAAAATAGTAGTATGCTACTTGGTTTGTTTCTACTTCAATGTGTACATGTGTTTATTTTTGTATATCGCCTATACACATTAGTAGAGCCCTTAGGATCTTTGCTTGATTACCAGCGATGTGATGGCCGTCACACTAGTGGGGCTGGGTAATCTATAAGCACATCCTTATGCAGGTCCCTGGTCGCAGGACTATCGAGACAGGGCATCGATACTCCGGAGTAGACCAGCGCATGCGCTTCTCATCCCAGTGTGGGAGACGGTCTGTCCCACAGCCGTCAGTACGTCGTACTTGAGATAGTATGCGGGTGCTCGTTAGGTTACGGGTACACTGGACAGGACTCGTCGGGAACTGACTAGTTGGTATTATACCTATCGTCAGTTATCAGTTCCCAGGTGACATGAGTACAGCTTAGTCCGCTGACTTGACACTGTCACTCCGCCTCGAGTGTGTTCCCACTGTACTTTGATCACTACCCTACCACGGCTCAAAGGAGTCGTGCAAACAGGTAGTGGTTGGGTGCAGTCCCGAAGCACTTGGAGGCAGTGACGGTTAGACAGGATTCGTCTCTCCCGGTATTGGGGGTTGACATCGCGCTGTGTCTAGGAGAGCCATTACACGAGTAGTCCCTGGCCAGGGCAAACGAGATATACTGGTAGGTTTCCAGTGTTGTCTCAGGGTGTTTTGGGCTTCGCTCCGGCACGACTTGTACCGCTATTGGGGGACTGACGTTTACCGCCCCCTAGGCCCGCCATGCGATGTGTCAGACGAACAGACCGGACTGTACGGAGAATGTCACACTCAGGCTCAGTAGGAGTTCAGATGGGTTTCGCCTCGTCGGTCTTCTTGTCGGCATTACCTGGGGACCGTTACGCACAGCTAGTGCCGCTTGCGGTCTGTGGTTAAACCCACTGCCAGCGTAGTGTCGAGTCTTTAGAGTCCCACACAGAAAGCTTTTCGCCTTTAGGCAAAAGAGTAGAGGTCGCATGGTATTGCGACAGGTCGCATGGTTTTGCGACAGGGTTCGGTCACATCCGTGCACTTGTGCACGTACAGTGTCCGGACAGTTTATACTAGCGGGCTTTGGTTTAAGCCAGATCCTAGTGTACCTTATGGGATTGGATTTATCCAGTTTGCATTCGTGTTCCTCGGAACGCGGATGCGGGTGTGTATGCACAGTTGACAGGGAGGCACAGACAGCGGATTCTCATTAGGGTTGTTGACAGTTGACCGTTGACTTTTTGACTTTTTGCTCAACCCTAATGAGAATATGATATGTGATTAACTATTATATTAATTAAGTATTATGGTGATATGGTTGTTGACTTGTTGACTTTGTTGACTTGTTGACTTTTGTTGACTTGTTGACCGGTTGACTAGGCTTGACTAGTTGACCATCATGATAACCATGGTTATCATTTCATGCCAAAGACTTTTTCTTGCTTGCTCATTTGAGTAAAATGAGTGCATGACATGATAAGGTTATGGTTGCTTCTAACCATCACATAAGACTTTTTTTGATATGATGAGTTATGATCACTTTGGATTATGAGAGGGTGAAAGACAAAAAGAGTTGCTCATTCTTTCTTGCTCTTTTTTTCTTGCTCATTCTCTCTCTTGTTCTTGAGCTCTCCTCTTGCTCTCACCCTCAACCTCTTGCTCCCTCTCTTGATCTATGGTTCTCTTGTCTCATGAGTTGAGAATCAAGAACCATAGATAAAATCCCATTCTAAATCATCTCTACTCATTCTAGTTCACTAGGTTTAGCAAACCAAGTGAACTAGTTTCTTCAAAGAACGAAGAAGGAGCTAAAGGTTGGACTTTTCAAGTGGATCTATCTTCGGCGTACGGAGACAACGAGAAGGAGCCATCGAACCACCATCGGAGCTTGAAGAGAAGGAGTTCAAGTTTAGGTATAACCATCTTCATCCGAGTAGCTAAATATCTTTAGCTTAGTTTGCTAGTTTTAGTTTAGGTAATGATCCCGACCTAGCTTAGTCCATGTTGCCTCTTGCGTTAAAATTTTGATTTTATACCGTTTCCGCCTCCCCGTAAGAACCGGGGGTCGCAACGTGGACTTACAGTGGTATCAGAGCCTAACTAAACTTAAACTAGCTTGGTAGTGAAGTGTAACGAAGTTCGGAACCGGAAAAATCCAAAAACCAAACTTTTACAAAAACTGAGTTTCTGTTGAAATATTTTTGGCTCAAAATGAAAAACTTTACACTTGTAAATTCGGCTCAGGGTTTTGTGTGAACACCCAAGAAAAACGACACAGTAATTCGTCCAAACCGCCGCCCTTCCGCCGCGCGAGCTAGGGATCCGCCGCGGAAGCGCCGCGCTTTGTCGTCTTCTGTGCATCGTTTTTCGTGCAGTGTGTGTCTGTGTTGGTTTTGGGATTTTTGAAATATATTATATATGCCCAGATTTTCCAAAAAAGAAATTTCCTTTTGGGGTCCTATAATTCCGTATTTTTCCGAACTTCACTGCACTTTGACTATGATGGTTATATCTGTGATGTTTGCATGTATTGAACGTCGGCTAATCGCTATAAGTCGATTGGTCGGGGTTATACATGATCTGTGTTTGTGCTGGAATGTGTATATAAATATGTTGGATTGTCGCGGGTGAATAGCCGGGGGTTGTGAGACGAGAGTTTTCTTTTCTTGCAATTCATGTAAATCTGTAAATTGATGTAATAATTATTTGTATGGCCGCACAACCGGGAAGGGGTTGTAGCCGTCATTGTATAATTTCTTTTTACTGTTTTTGCTCCTAGGATAGACCCATGGAGGGGTGCACAAACTACCGGGTATGCCGAAGTGTCGAGTGGCCTACTCATGGAGATGAGGGAGGTTGCTACGCTTCGGGTACTTGGCGGGTAGTTTGCCGCACGCGTAGGGGTCTTGGGTGGGGTTTTGGCTATTCACCGCGACCGTGTTATCTGTTTTTGTTACAGGCTCGTACAAATTACAGATTGCTAGTATATCCAATGTATTTATCTGTGATCTGAAATGTTTATCATTGTAGTATATCTATATATGATATTATTTAGGCGTTGCTTATGTTTTACAGACGCGCTAGCCCAGCCCCCGCTCTGTCGTTAGTTAAGTAACCTAACGGGTAATGACGGGGCCCCGTGGCGAATGCGAATGGCATAAGCGTACGTCATATTTTGGTTGTTTTCTGCAATGGTAGGATTAAATGATGGGACGCATTAAAAGAACTAATGCAAGAATATCACGCATTAAAAGAACAAATGCAAGATAATAAACCAAGTTAAAGTCGTTGGAACACTTTCGAAAAACCACTCGGTTCTTTTCAAAACAAACTTTTAAAATACGGAGTTTGAGCCACTCCATTTAAAAGCTATCTCGTTCCATCGACCAAATCAAGTTCACTACGTTCACGTTTTTTCCAAAACCATCCGTAGCCCTCCATCATTTCAGTTAAATATTCGGTAGTATTCAAGCTATGTATTTTGACCTCACGCCAAGGCATAGTGATTGGTAGCTGCCGGATATTTATCTGTTGCATAGATAGAATGTGTTGGTTTGAGACAGTCGTACTGCCATTTTGGCCTACGTCAAGGGTATGTATGGGTGGGTTCAAATTAACCTGGATAATGATGGGACGAACTTGACATGTGACTTATGATATTTTGACCTCACGCCAAGGTCATAAGAGCATGGGGCAAAAATCCACATCGGGAGTTTCATAAGTACTGAAACTTGCTAGATTTGCATACCATTTGGAGTGTGATGATTCTGGTAGGATTCCTTCAGTTTCGTCACGCGATGATATTTGGATCCCGATCCTACTGTGAGTATATGCTACTCTTCGGGAAATTTCTCACTTAACGATCAATGCTATAAACCTAGTAGGTGCCTAGAAAGGTGTTAGCGGGGCTACGCCCCCAGGGAAAAGAGGTTCTTTAATTAAGGAACTTCGCGAAAGCGTTGGAAAACCTCCCTCGAAGTACCGACACCGGCCTGGCTGAACGGTTAAGCAAGTATTGTACGGTGGGATTAATCCTGACTAATTCTTCCTTTATGGTTTGAGGAGGGATTCGAGAAACAGTGGGAGCCATCCTGTTTAGACAAATTAAAAACCACTCTAAACTTGCAAGAGCATCATGCTGAGTGTTTCTTCTTCTCTCTCCTAATTGCAGCGACCAATCAACATGACTGGACTTAAGTTACTCCTAGATAAAAACAAACTGACAGGGCCATACTACAAAGATTGGCTCAGGAATGTCAAGATAGCAATCACTTATGACAAGCTGGGGTATCTTCTTACCACCAAAGCTCCCCCTGTCCCTGGTCCAACTTCTAGTGTCGCGGATAAGGAAATCCGCAAGACTTGGGAGATTGATAGCGCGAAGGCCAAGTGCCTCCTGCTTGCCTCGATGGACAACGAACATCAGAGGAGGCATGAGAATATGGACATGGAGTCCATATTGCTCCATACAAAAGAACTGTATGGAGAGCAATCACGTATCGCAAGATACGAAGCGTCGAAAAAGTTATTTTCGACAAGAATGGCCGTCGGATCATCAGTAGCCGAGCACGTGCTAAAGATGATCGGCTACATTGAGGAGCTCGCTGACCTAGGGATCACATTGGAGAGTGAGCTATATACGGATATAGTTCTCCAGTCCCTTCCTTCCACTTACGCCCAGTTTATACTGAACTTCAACCTACAAGAAAAAGAGGTTGAACTATCAGAGCTCCTCAACATGCTGAGGAGCGCAGAGGGCACCCTATTGAAAAGTAGGGATACATCCACTTTGTTTGTAGGAGGATCATCTTCTTCTAGGTCCAAGGCGAAAGCCAAGGGAAAGAAGAAGAAGGCCCCCGCCAAACCAAGGGGCGGTGTTAGTAAAGTGGATACGAAGGGAAAAGGAAAAGCAACAAAGATAGCGGGGAAGCTTGTGGATAAGGAAGAATGCTTCTATTGTCATAAGAAAGGACACTGGAAGAATGATTGCAGGGCCTGGAAGGCCAGAACACAGGAATTGAAGCAGGTTGCAGCTTCAGCTTCAGGTGTGTATGTTATTGAAAACTGTCTTTCAATAAACTCTACTTCCTGGGTATTGGATACCGGATCAGGATCTCATATCTGTAATTCTTTGCAGGCGTTGAGAAACCGTAGGGTTTTGAAGGCAGGTGACATGACCCTCAGAGTTGCAAACGGAGCTAGCATGGATGCTAAAGCCGTGGGGGACTATCACCTGGGAATGTCAGATGGACATGTTTTGGTTTTGCGTAATTGCTTTTTTGTACCCAACGCAACTTGTAATATCATTTCTGTATCTTTAGTTTCTAAAGAAGGTTATGAATTTGCGTTTGTAAGTAATGTTGTAAACATTCACCTTAATCAAGTTTTGATTGGGTCAGGTACATTGAGTAATGGTATATACGTGTTAAACCAACCGCAGATTTTTAATGTCCAGAATACACACAAAAGAAAGTCTCCAGAAATAAATCAGACTTTCTTATGGCATTGTAGATTGGGTCACATCAATGAGAGAAGGTTGACTAAGTTACATACAGAAGGATATTTGAATGCGTTCGAATATCAATCGTATGCCACTTGTCAATCTTGTCTCAAAGGAAAGATGACAAAGACTCCGTTTACTGGACAAGGAGTAAGAGCGAGCGAGCTCTTGGGACTCGTACACAGTGACGTGTGCGGTCCAATGTCTACACATGCCCGAAGCGGACATTCTTACTTCATTACTTTTACGGATGACTTCTCAAGGTACGGTTATGTCTTCTTAATGAAACATAAGTCCGAGGCCTTTGGAAAATTCCAGGAGTATAAGAATGAAGTAGAGAAACAGACCGGCAAAAGTATTAAAATTCTAAGATCGGATCGAGGTGGAGAATACTTAAGTGCCGAGTTCCTGGACTATTTAAAAGAGAACGGAATTCTCTCTCAGCTTACTCCTCCATACACCCCGCAACATAATGGTGTATCGGAGAGACGGAACCGCACCCTATTGGATATGGTGCGGTCCATGATGAGTAATGCTGAGTTACCGCGATCGTTCTGGGGGTATGCGCTAGAATCAGCTGCATACCTTTTGAACCGAGTTCCGACTAAGACTGTGCCTACCACCCCATATGAAATGTGGAGTGGGAAGAAACCCTATCTTCAATATCTGAAGATCTGGGGATGTCCAGCTTTTGTCAAAAAGCAGCATGCGGACAAACTCGAGGCACGCTCAGTACTGTGCAAGTTTGTGGGATACCCAAAGAACACCAGGGGGTATCTTTTCTACTACGCAGAGGAACAAAAAGTCCTTGTTTCTCGTAATGCCCACTTTCTAGAACACCAGTTCTTGGAAAAGGAAATTAGTGGGAGCGCAGTAGAACTGGAAGAAATTCCAGAACCACAGACTATTACTGAAAGGTTAGTGGAACCAGAGGGTTCAACAGAACAGGACATTCCTACGCCGCTCCGCAGGAGTAGTAGGCAGTCTCATCCGCCCGAGAGATACTGCGGTTTTCTCATAGACGGGGATAGAGAGGATTGCATCATAGATTATGATGAGCCTACTAGCTTCCAGCAGGCCGTTCAGAGCGTTGACTCAGTGAAATGGCTGGATGCAATGCGGACCGAAATGGAGTCCATGTACACCAACAAGGTATGGACGTTGGACATTGCTCCAGACGGGGTAAAACCCGTAGGATGCAAGTGGATCTTCAAAAGGAAGATTGGTGTAGATGGACAGGTTGAGACCTATAAAGCTAGGCTGGTAGCAAAGGGTTTTCATCAAAGACCTGGCTTGGACTACGACGAAACCTTTTCTCCAGTAGCCATGCTGAAATCCATTCGGATCCTTCTTGCCATTGCTGCCTTCCACGATTATGAGATCTGGCAAATGGACGTAAAGACAGCTTTTCTAAATGGAAATTTAGAGGAGTGTGTCTATATGGACCAGCCAGAGGGTTTCATTCAGAGTGGGAGCAGCGGAAAGGTGTGCAAGTTGCTTAAGTCCATCTATGGACTAAAGCAGGCGTCGCGGAGTTGGAACATCTGCTTTGATGAGACGGTCAAGGAATTTGGCTTTATCAAAAATCCAGATGAACCATGTATCTATAGTAGATTTGTAGCGAGAACTGTAGTATTCCTCGTTTTATACGTGGATGACATTCTCTTAATAGGAAATGACATTCCTATGCTACAATCTGTCAAGGGGTTCTTGTCACACAGGTTCTCCATGAAAGACCTGGGTGATGCCTCATACATTCTGGGTATCCGGATCTACCGTGACAGATCCAAGAGGATATTAGGACTTTCTCAGTCCAGGTACATCGACACCATACTTAAGAGATTCAGTATGGAAGATTCCAAGCGCGGTAACCTACCGGCTTGTCACGGGATCACCCTCTCTAAAGAGATGTCTCCCAAGACTGATTTGGAGAGGGATCGCATGTCTATTATACCCTACGCTTCTGCGGTAGGCTCTATAATGTATGCGATGTTGTGTATGTTAGTGTATATGCCCTAGAGGCCATTACTGTATCATACTAGTTTGTATATTACTTAATGGATGCTTGGGATATTCACCTTGTATATACAATCTTGCTCAAAATAGTAGTATGCTACTTGGTTTGTTTCTACTTCAATGTGTACTTGTGTTTATTTCAGTATATCACTTATACGCATTAGTGGAGCCCTTAGGATCTTTGCTTGATTACCAGCGTTGTGATGGCAGTCACACTAGTGGGGGCTGGGTAATCTATAAGCACATCCTTATTCAGGTCCCTGGTCGCAGGACTATCGAGACAGGGCATCGATACTCCGGAGTAGACCAGCGCATGCGCTTCTCATCCCAGTGTGGGAGACGGTCTGTCCCACAGCCGTCAGTACGTCGTACTTGAGATAGTATGCGGGTGCTCGTTAGGTTACGGGTACACTGGACAGGACTCGTAGGGAACTGACTAGTTGGTATTATACCTATCGTCAGTTATCAGTTCCCAGGTGACATGAGTACAGCTTAGTCCGCTGACTTGACACTGTCACTTCGCCTCGGGTGTGTTCCCACTGTACTTTGATCACTACCCTACCACGGCTCAAAGGAGTCGTGCAAACAGGTGGTGGTTGGGTGCAGTCCCGAAGCACTTGGAGGCAGTGACGGTTAGACAGGATTCGTCTCTCCCGGTATTGGGGGTTGACATCGCGCTGTGTCTAGGAGAGCCATTACACGAGTAGTCCCTGGCCAGGGCAAACGAGATATACTGGTAGGTTTCCAGTGTTATCTCAGGGTGTATTGGGCTTCACTCCGGCACGACTTGTACCGCTATTGGTGGACTGACGTTTACCGCCCCCTAGGCCCACCATGCGATGTATCAGACGAACAGACCGGACTGTATGGAGAATGTCACACTCAGGCTCAGTAGGAGTTCAGATGGGTTTCGCCTCGTCGGTCTTCTTGTCGGCATTACCTGGGGACCGTTACGCACAGCTAGTGCCGCTTGCGGTCTGTGGTTAAACCCACTGCCAGCGTAGTGTCGAGTCTTTAGAGTCCCACACAGAAAGCTTTTCGCCTTTAGGCAAAAGAGTAGAGGTCGCATGGTATTGCGACAGGTCGCATGGTTTTGCGACAGGGTTCGGTTACATCCGTGCACTTGTGCACGTACAGTGTCCGGACAGTTTACACTAGCGGGCTTTGGTTTAAGCCAGATCCTAGTGTACCTTATGGGATTGGATTTATCCAGTTTGCATTCGTGTTCCTCGGAACGCGGATGCGGGTGTGTATGCACAGTTGACAGGGAGGCAGAGGCAGCGGATTCTCATTAGGGTTGTTGACAGTTGACCGTTGACTTTTTGACTTTATGCTCAACCCTAATGAGAATATGATATGTGATTAACTATTATATTAATTAAGTATTATAGTGATATGGTTGTTGACTTGTTGACTTTTGTTGACTTGTTGACTTTGGTGACTTGTTGACTTTTGTTGACTTGTTGACCGGTTGACTAGGCTTGACTAGTTGACCATCATAATAACCATGGTTATCATTTCATGCCAAAGACTTTTTCTTGCTTGTTCATTTGAGTAAAATGAGTGCATGACATGATAAGGTTATGGTTACTTCAACCATCACATAAGACTTTTGTTGATATGATGAGTTATCATTGCTTTGGATTATGAGAGGGTGAGAGACAAAATACTTGCTCATTCTTTCTTGCTCATTCTCTCTCTTGTTCTTGAGCTCTCCTCTTGCTCTCACCCTCAACCTCTTGCTCCCTCTCTTGATCTATGGTTCTCTTGTCTCATGAGTTGAGAATCAAGAACCATAGATAAAATCCCATTCTATTTCCTCTCTACTCATTCTAGTTCACTAGGTTTAGCAAACCAAGTGAACTAGTTTCTTCAAAGAACGAAGAAGGAGCTAATGGTTGGAGCTTTCAGGTGGATCTGTCTTCGGCGTACGGAGACGACGAGAAGAAGCCATCGGACCACCATCGGAGCTTTGAAGACGAAGGAGTTCAAGACAAGCTAGGTATAACCATCTTCATCCGAGTAGCTAAATATCTTTAGCTTAGTTTGCTAGTTTTAGTTTAGGTAAAGATCCCGACCTAGCTTAGTCCATGTTGCCTCTTGCGTTAAAATTTTGATTTTATACCGTTTCCGCCTCCCCGTAAGAACCGGGGGTCGCAACGTGGACTTACAGTGGTATCAGAGCCTAACTAAACTTAAACTAGCTTGGTAGTGAAGTGTAACGAAGTTCGGAACCGGAAAAATCCAAAAACCAAACTTTTACTAAAACTGAGTTTCTGTTGAAATTTTTTCTGGTCAAAATGAAAAACTTTATACTCCTAAATTCGGCTCAGGGTTTTGTGAGAACACCCAAGAAAAACGATGCAGTAATTCCTCTAAACCGCCGCCCATCCGCCGCGTGAGCCTGGTATCCGCCGCGGAAGAGCCGCGCGTTGTAGTCCTCTGTGCATCGTTTTTCGTGCAGTGTGTGTCTGTGTTGGTTTTGGGATTTTTGGAATATATTATATGTGCCCAGATTTTCCAGAAAAGAAATTTCCTTTTGGGGTCCTATAATTCCGTATTTTTTCCGAACTTCACTGCACTTTGACTATGATGGTTATATCTGTAATGTTTGCATGTATTGAACGTCGGCTTATCGCTATAAGTCGATTGGTCGGGGTTATACATGATCTGTAATGTGCTGGAATGTGTATATAAATATGTTGGATTGTCGCGGGTGAATAGCCGGGGGTTGTGAGACGAGAGTTTTCTTTTCTTGCAATTCATGTAAATTTGTAAATTGATGTAATAATTATTTGTATGGCCGCACAACCGGGTCGGCGTTGTAGCCGTCATTGTATAATTTCTTTTTACTGTTTTTGCTCCTAGGATAGACCCATAGAGGGGTGCACAAACTACCGGGTATGCCGAAGTGTCGAGTGGCCTACTCATGGAGATGAGGGAGGTTGCTACGCTTCGGGTACTTGGCGGGTAGTTTGCCGCACCCGTAGGGGTCTTGGGTGGGGTTTTGGCTATTCACCGCGACCGTGTTATCTGTTTTTGTTACAGGCTCGTACAAATTACAGATTGCTAGTATATCCAATGTATTTATCTGTGATCTGAAATGTTTATCATTGCAGTATATCTATATATGATATTATTTAGGCGTTGCTTATGTTTTACAGACGCGCTAGCCCAGCCCCCGCTCTGTCGTTAGTTAAGTAACCTAACGGGTAATGACGGGGCCCCGTGGCGAATGCGAATGGCATAAGCGTACGTCATATTTTGGTTGTTTTCTGCAATGGTAGGATTAAATGATGGGACGCATTAAAAGAACTAATGCAAGAATATCACGCATTAAAAGAACTAATGCAAGATAATAAACCAAGTTAAAGTCGTTGGAACACTTTCGAAAAACCACTCGGTTCTTTTCAAAACAACTTTTAAATACGGAGCTTGAGCCACTCCTTTTAAAAGCTATCTCGTTCCATCGACCAAATCAAGTTCACTACGTTCACGGTTTTGCCAAAACCATCCGTAGCCCTCCGTCGTTTCACATGAATAGTCAATAGTATTCAAGCTGTGTTTGTTGGCCAAAGTCAAGGCACAGTGATTGGTAGCTATTGGGTATTCATGTGCAGCATAGATAGATGCGTTGGTTTGGAACAGTCGTACTGCCTTGTTGGCCAAAGTCAAGGGTAGGTGCGGGTGGATTCAAATTAACCTGGAGAACGACGGGCAGAACTTGACATGTGACTTATGATTTGTTGGCCAAAGTCAAGGTCATAAGAGCATGGGGCAAAAATCCACATCGGGAGTTTCATAAGTACTGAAACTTGCTAGATTTGCATACCATTTGGAGTGTGATGATTCTTGTAGGATTCCTTCAGTTTCGTCACGCGATGATATTTGGATCCCGATCCTACTGTGAGCATATGCTACTCCTCGGGAAATTTCTCACTTAACGATCAATGCTATAAACCTAGTAGGTGCCTAGAAAGGTGTTAGCGGGGCTACGCCCCCAGGGAAAAGAGGTTCTTTAATTAAGGAACTTCGCGAAAGCGTTGGAAAACCTCCCTCGAAGTACCGACACCGGCCTGGCTGAACGGTTAAGCAAGTATTGTACGGTGGGATTGATCCTGACTAATTCTTCCTTTATGGTTTGAGGAGGGATTCGAGAAACAGTGGGAGCCATCCTGTTTAGACAAACTAAAAACCACTCTAAACTTGCAAGAGCATCATGCTGAGTGTTTCTTCTTCTCTCTCCTAATTGCAGCGACCAATCAACATGACTGGACTTAAGTTACTCCTAGATAAAAACAAACTGACAGGGCCAAACTACAAAGATTGGCTCAGGAATGTCACGATAGCAATCACTTATGACAAGCTGGGGTATCTTCTTACCACCAAAGCTCCCCCTATCCCTGGTCCAACTTCCAGTGTCGCGGATAAGGAAATCCGCAAGACTTGGGAGATTGATAGCGCGAAGGCCAAGTGCCTCCTGCTTGCCTCGATGGACAACGAACATCAGAGGAGGCATGAGAATATGGACATGGAGTCCATATTGCTCCATACAAAAGAACTGTATGGAGAGCAATCACGTATCGCAAGATACGAAGCGTCGAAAAAGTTATTTTCGACAAGAATGGCCGTCGGATCATCAGTAGCCGAGCATGTGCTAAAGATGATCGGCTTCATTGAGGAGCTCGCTGACCTAGGGATCACATTGGAGAGTGAGCTATATACGGATATAGTTCTCCAGTCCCTTCCTTCCACTTACGCCCAGTTTATACTGAACTTCAACCTACAAGAAAAAGAGGTTGAACTATCAGAGCTCCTCAACATGCTGAGGAGCGCAGAGGGCACCCTACAGAAAGGTAGGGAAACATCCACTTTATTTGTAGGAGGATCATCTTCTTCTAGGTCCAAGGCGAAAGCCAAGGGAAAGAAGAAGAAGGCCCCCGCCAAACCAAGGGGCGGTGTTGGTAAAGTGGATACGAAGGGAAAAGGCAAAGCAACAAAGATAGCGGGGAAGCTTGTGGATAAGGAAGAATGCTTCTATTGTCATAAGAAAGGACACTGGAAGAATGATTGCAGGGCCTGGAAGGCCAGAACACAGGAATTGAAGCAGGTTGCAGCTTCAGCTTCAGGTGTGTATGTTATTGAAAACTGTCTTTCAATAAACTCTACTTCCTGGGTATTGGATACCGGATCAGGATCTCATATCTGTAATTCTTTGCAGGCGTTGAGAAACCGTAGTGTTTTGAAGGCAGGTGACATGACCCTCAAAGTTGCGAACGGAGCTAGCATGGATGCTAAAGCCGTGGGGGACTATCACCTGGGAATGTCAGATGGACATGTTTTGGTTTTGCGTAATTGCTTTTTTGTACCCAACGCAACTTGTAATATTATTTCTGTATCTTTAGTTTCTAAAGAAGGTTATGAATTTGCGTTTGTAAGTAATGTTGTAAACATTCACCTTAATCAAGTTTTGATTGGGTCAGGTACATTGAGTAATGGTATATACGTGTTAAACCAACCACAGATTTTCAACGTCCAGAATACACACAAAAGAAAGTCTCCGGAAATGAATCAGACTTTCTTATGGCATTGTAGATTGGGTCACATCAATGAGAGAAGGTTGACTAAGTTACATACAGAAGGATATTTGAATGCGTTCGAATATCAATCGTATGCCACTTGTCAACCTTGTCTCAAAGGAAAGATGACAAAGACTCCGTTTACTGGACAAGGAGTAAGAGCGAGCGAGCTCTTAGGACTCATACACAGTGACGTGTGCGGTCCAATGTCTACACATGCCCGAAGCGGACATTCTTACTTCATTACTTTTACGGATGATTTCTCAAGGTACGGTTATGTCTTCTTGATGAAACATAAGTCCGAGGCCTTTGGAAAATTCCAGGAGTATAAGAATGAAGTAGAGAAACAGACCGGCCAAAGTATTAAGATTCTAAGATCGGATCGAGGAGGAGAATACTTAAGTGCCGAGTTCCTGGACTATTTAAAAGAGAACGGAATTCTCTCTCAGCTTACTCCTCCATACACCCCGCAACATAACGGTGTATCGGAGAGACGGAACCGCACCCTATTGGATATGGTGCGGTCCATGATGAGTAACGCTGAGTTACCGCGATCATTCTGGGGATATGCGCTAGAATCAGCCGCATACCTTTTGAACCGAGTACCTACTAAGACCGTGCCTACTACACCATATGAGATGTGGTGTGGGAAGAGACCCTATCTTAAGCATATTAAGACATGGGGATGTCCAGCTTTTGTCAAAAAGCAGCATGCGGACAAGCTCGAGGTACGCTCAGTACAGTGCAAGTTTGTGGGATATCCAAAGAATTCCAAAGGATATTTCTTCTACTGTGAAGAGGAACAAAAAGTCCTTGTTTCTCGTCATGCCTACTTCTTGGAAACTGAGTTTTTAGAAACCCAGATAAGTGGGAACGCAATAGAACTGGAAGAAGTTCCAGAACCACAGACTGTTACTGAAAGCTTAGTGGAACCAGAGGGTTCAACAGAACAGGACATTCCTACGCCGCTCCGCAGAAGTAGTAGGCAGTCTCATCCGCCTGAGAGATACTACGGTTTTCTCATAGACGGGGATAGAGAGGATTGCATCATAGATTATGATGAGCCTACTAGCTTCCAGCAGGCCGTTCAGAGCATTGACTCAGTGAAATGGCTGGATGCAATGCGGACCGAAATGGAGTCCATGTACACCAACAAGGTATGGACGTTGGACATTGCTCCAGACGGGGTAAAACCCGTAGGATGCAAGTGGATCTTCAAAAGGAAGATTGGTGTAGATGGACAGGTTGAGACCTATAAAGCTAGGCTGGTAGCAAAGGGTTTTCGTCAAAGACCTGGCTTGGACTACGACGAAACCTTTTCTCCAGTAGCCATGCTGAAATCCATTCGGATCCTTCTTGCCATTGCTGCCTTCCACGATTATGAGATCTGGCAAATGGACGTAAAGACAGCTTTTCTAAATGGAAATTTAGAGGAGTGTGTCTATATGGACCAGCCAGAGGGTTTCATTCAGAGTGGGAGCAGCGGAAAGGTGTGCAAGTTGCTTAAGTCCATCTATGGACTAAAGCAGGCATCGCGGAGTTGGAACATCTGCTTTGATGAGACGGTCAAAGAATTTGGCTTTATCAAAAATCCAGATGAACCATGCATCTATAGTAGATTTGTAGCGAGAACTGTAGTATTCCTCGTTTTATACGTGGATGACATTCTCTTAATAGGAAATGACATTCCTATGCTACAATCTGTCAAGGGGTTCTTGTCACACAGGTTCTCCATGAAAGACCTGGGTGATGCCTCGTACATTCTGGGTATCCGGATCTACCGTGACAGATCCAAGAGGATATTAGGACTTTCACAGTCCAGGTACATCGACACCATACTGAAGAGATTCAGTATGGAAGATTCCAAGCGCGGTAACCTACCGGCTTGTCACGGGATCACCCTCTCTAAAGAGATGTCTCCCAAGACTGATTTGGAGAGGGATCGCATGTCTATTATACCCTACGCTTCTGCGGTAGGCTCTATAATGTATGCGATGTTGTGTACCAGACCGGATGTAGCTTATGCACTGAGTGTGGTAAGCCGGTATCAGTCAAACCCTGGGGAGAAACACTGGATAGCGGTAAAGAACATTCTCAAGTACCTGAGAAGGACTAAGGAGATGTTCTTGGTGTATGGCGGAAAAGACCTCCAGATCGACGCCTTTGCTGACTCCAGCTTCCAGAGTGACAAGGATGATTCCAAGTTCATGTCGGGTTTTGTCTTTACCCTCAATGGAGGGGCGGTGTGTTGGAAGAGTTCCAAACAAGAAACCGTTGCAGACTCGACGATGGAAGCGGAATACATCGCTGCATCTGATGCCGCAAAAGAAGCTGTCTGGATGAGGAAGTTCTTGAAAGAACTTCAGGTGGTTCCGTCCATTGTTGATCCAATACCTCTGTATTGCGACAACAACGGGGCTATAGCTTTAGCGAAGGAACCCAGGTCCCATCAGAGATCCAGGCACATCTTGAGGCGGTATCACCTGATCAGGGAGATCGTGGATCGCCAGGAGATCGAGGTTCTGAGAGTCGCTTCAGAAGATAACACTGCAGATCCATTCACCAAGGCCTTGCCCCAGACTCAGTTCGAGCGGCTGATCGAGATGATAGGTCTTCGATACGCCAGTACATGGCCTTAGTGCAAGTGGGAGATTGTTAGTGTATATGCCCTAGAGGCCATTACTGTATCATACTGGTTTGTATATTACTTAATGGATGCTTGGGATATTCACCTTGTATATACAATCTTGCTCAAAATAGTAGTATGCTACTTGGTTTGTTTCTACTTCAATGTGTACTTGTGTTTATTTCAGTATATCACTTATACGCATTAGTGGAGCCCTTAGGATCTTTGCTTGATTACCAGCGTTGTGATGGCAGTCACACTAGTGGGGGCTGGGTAATCTATAAGCACATCCTTATTCAGGTCCCTGGTCGCAGGACTATCGAGACAGGGCATCGATACTCCGGAGTAGACCAGCGCATGCGCTTCTCATCCCAGTGTGGGAGACGGTCTGTCCCACAGCCGTCAGTACGTCGTACTTGAGATAGTATGCGGGTGCTCGTTAGGTTACGGGTACACTGGACAGGACTCGTAGGGAACTGACTAGTTGGTATTATACCTATCGTCAGTTATCAGTTCCCAGGTGACATGAGTACGGCTTAGTCCGCTGACTTGACACTGTCACTTCGCCTCGGGTGTGTTCCCACTGTACTTTGATCACTACCCTACCACGGCTCAAAGGAGTCGTGCAAACAGGTGGTGGTTGGGTGCAGTCCCGAAGCACTTGGAGGCAGTGACGGTTAGACAGGATTCGTCTCTCCCGGTATTGGGGGTTGACATCGCGCTGTGTCTAGGAGAGCCATTACACGAGTAGTCCCTGGCCAGGGCAAACGAGATATACTGGTAGGTTTCCAGTGTTATCTCAGGGTGTATTGGGCTTCACTCCGGCACGACTTGTACCGCTATTGGGGGACTGACGTTTACCGCCCCCTAGGCCCGCCATGCGATGTATCAGACGAACAGACCGGACTGTATGGAGAATGTCACACTCAGGCTCAGTAGGAGTTCAGATGGGTTTCGCCTCGTCGGTCTTCTTGTCGGCATTACCTGGGGACCGTTACGCACAGCTAGTGCCGCTTGCGGTCTGTGGTTAAACCCACTGCCAGCGTAGTGTCGAGTCTTTAGAGTCCCACACAGAAAGCTTTTCGCCTTTAGGCAAAAGAGTAGAGGTCGCATGGTATTGCGACAGGTCGCATGGTTTTGCGACAGGGTTCGGTCACTGTACGTGCACTTGTGCACGTACAGTGTCCGGACAGTTTACACTAGCGGGCTTTGGTTTAAGCCAGATCCTAGTTTACCTTATGGGATTGGATTTATCCAGTTTGCATTCGTGTTCCTCGGAACGCGGATGCGGGTGTGTATGCACAGTTGACAGGGAGGCAGAGGCAGCGGATTCTCATTAGGGTTGTTGACAGTTGACCGTTGACTTTTTGACTTTATGCTCAACCCTAATGAAAATATGATATGTGATTAACTATTATATTAATTAAGTATTATGGTGATATGGTTGTTGACTTGTTGACTTTTGTTGACTTGTTGACTTTGGTGACTTGTTGACTTTTGTTGACTTGTTGACCGGTTGACTAGGCTTGACTAGTTGACCATCATGATAACCATGGTTATCATTTCATGCCAAAGACTTTTTCTTGCTTGTTCATTTGAGTAAAATGAGTGCATGACATGATAAGGTTATGGTTACTTCAACCATCACATAAGACTTTTGTTGATATGATGAGTTATCATTGCTTTGAATTATGAGAGGGTGAGAGACAAAATACTTGCTCATTCTTTCTTGCTCATTCTCTCTCTTGTTCTTGAGCTCTCCTCTTGCTCTCACCCTCAACCTCTTGCTCCCTCTCTTGATCTATGGTTCTCTTGTCTCATGAGTTGAGAATCAAGAACCATAGATAAAATCCCATTCTATTTCCTCTCTACTCATTCTAGTTCACTAGGTTTAGCAAACCAAGTGAACTAGTTTCTTCAAAGAACGAAGAAGGAGCTAAAGGTTGGAGCTTTCAGGTGGATCTATCTTCGGCGTACGGAGACGACGAGAAGAAGCCATCGGACCACCATCGGAGCTTTGAAGACGAAGGAGTTCAAGACAAGCTAGGTATAACCATCTTCATCCGAGTAGCTAAATATCTTTAGCTTAGTTTGCTAGTTTTAGTTTAGGTAAAGATCCCGACCTAGCTTAGTCCATGTTGCCTCTTGCGTTAAAATTTTGATTTTATACCGTTTCCGCCTCCCCGTAAGAACCGGGGGTCGCAACGTGGACTTACAGTGTACCAGACCGGATGTAGCTTATGCACTGAGTGTGGTAAGCCGGTATCAGTCAAACCCTGGGGAGAAACACTGGATAGCGGTAAAGAACATTCTCAAGTACCTGAGAAGGACTAAGGAGATGTTCTTGGTGTATGGCGGAAAAGACCTCCAGATCGAGGCCTTTGCTGACTCCAGCTTCCAGAGTGACAAGGATGATTCCAAGTCCATGTCGGGTTTTGTCTTTACCCTCAATGGAGGGGCGGTGTGTTGGAAGAGTTCCAAACAGGAAACCGTTGCAGACTCGACGATGGAAGCGGAATACATCGCTGCATCTGATGCCGCAAAAGAAGCTGTCTGGATGAGGAAGTTCTTGAAAGAACTTAAGGTGGTTCTGTCCATTGTTGATCCAATACCTTTGTATTGCGACAACAACGGGGCTATAGCTTTAGCGAAGGAACCCAGGTCCCATCAGAGATCCAGGCACATCTTGAGGCGGTATCACCTGATCAGGGAGATCGTGGATCGCCAGGAGATCGAGATTCGGAGAGTCGCTTCAGAAGATAACACTGCTGATCCATTCACCAAGGCCCTGCCCCAGACTCAGTTCGAGCGGCTGATCGAGATGATAGGTCTTCGATACGCCAGTACATGGCCTTAGTGCAAGTGGGAGATTGTTAGTGTATATGCCCTAGAGGCTATTACTGTATCATACTGGTTTGTATATTACTTAATGGATGCTTGGGATATTCACCTTGTATATACAATCTTGCTCAAAATAGTAGTATGCTACTTGGTTTGTTTCTACTTCAATGTGTACATGTGTTTATTTTTGTATATCGCCTATACACATTAGTAGAGCCCTTAGGATCTTTGCTTGATTACCAGCGATGTGATGGCCGTCACACTAGTGGGGCTGGGTAATCTATAAGCACATCCTTATGCAGGTCCCTGGTCGCAGGACTATCGAGACAGGGCATCGATACTCCGGAGTAGACCAGCGCATGCGCTTCTCATCCCAGTGTGGGAGACGGTCTGTCCCACAGCCGTCAGTAGTCGTACTTGAGATAGTATGCGGGTGCTCGTTAGGTTACGGGTACACTGGACAGGACTCGTCGGGAACTGACTAGTTGGTATTATACCTATCGTCAGTTATCAGTTCCCAGGTGACATGAGTACAGCTTAGTCCGCTGACTTGACACTGTCACTCCGCCTCGAGTGTGTTCCCACTGTACTTTGATCACTACCCTACCACGGCTCAAAGGAGTCGTGCAAACAGGTAGTGGTTGGGTGCAGTCCCGAAGCACTTGGAGGCAGTGACGGTTAGACAGGATTCGTCTCTCCCGGTATTGGGGGTTGACATCGCGCTGTGTCTAGGAGAGCCATTACACGAGTAGTCTCTGGCCAGGGCAAACGAGATATACTGGTAGGTTTCCAGTGTTGTCTCAGGGTGTTTTGGGCTTCGCTCCGGCACGACTTGTACCGCTATTAGGGGACTGACGTTTACCGCCCCCTAGGCCCGCCATGCGATGTATCAGACGAACAGACCGGACTGTACGGAGAATGTCACACTCAGGCTCAGTAGGAGTTCAGATGGGTTTCGCCTCGTCGGTCTTCTTGTCGGCATTACCTGGGGACCGTTACGCACAGCTAGTGCCGCTTGCGGTCTGTGGTTAAACCCACTGCCAGCGTAGTGTCGAGTCTTTAGAGTCCCACACAGAAAGCTTTTCGCCTTTAGGCAAAAGAGTAGAGGTCGCATGGTATTGCGACAGGTCGCATGGTTTTGCGACAGGGTTCGGTCACATCCGTGCACTTGTGCACGTACAGTGTCCGGACAGTTTACACTAGCGGGCTTTGGTTTAAGCCAGATCCTAGTGTACCTTATGGGATTGGATTTATCCAGTTTGCATTCGTGTTCCTCGGAACGCGGATGCGGGTGTGTATGCACAGTTGACAGGGAGGCACAGACAGCGGATTCTCATTAGGGTTGTTGACAGTTGACCGTTGACTTTTTGACTTTTTGCTCAACCCTAATGAGAATATGATATGTGATTAACTATTATATTAATTAAGTATTATGGTGATATGGTTGTTGACTTGTTGACTTTTGTTGACTTGTTGACTTTGTTGACTTGTTGACTTTTGTTGACTTGTTGACCGGTTGACTAGGCTTGACTAGTTGACCATCATGATAACCATGGTTATCATTTCATGCCAAAGACTTTTTCTTGCTTGCTCATTTGAGTAAAATGAGTGCATGACATGATAAGGTTATGGTTGCTTCTAACCATCACATAAGACTTTTTTTGATATGATGAGTTATGATCACTTTGGATTATGAGAGGGTGAAAGACAAAAAGAGTTGCTCATTCTTTCTTGCTCTTTTTTTCTTGCTCATTCTCTCTCTTGTTCTTGAGCTCTCCTCTTGCTCTCACCCTCAACCTCTTGCTCCCTCTCTTGATCTATGGTTCTCTTGTCTCATGAGTTGAGAATCAAGAACCATAGATAAAATCCCATTCTAAATCATCTCTACTCATTCTAGTTCACTAGGTTTAGCAAACCAAGTGAACTAGTTTCTTCAAAGAACGAAGAAGGAGCTAAAGGTTGGAGCTTTCAAGTGGATCTATCTTCGGCGTACGGAGACAACGAGAAGGAGCCATCGAACCACCATCGGAGCTTGAAGAGAAGGAGTTCAAGTTTAGGTATAACCATCTTCATCCGAGTAGCTAAATATCTTTAGCTTAGTTTGCTAGTTTTAGTTTAGGTAAAGATCCCGACCTAGCTTAGTCCATGTTGCCTCTTGCGTTAAAATTTTGATTTTATACCGTTTCCGCCTCCCCGTAAGAACCGGGGGTCGCAACGTGGACTTACAGGGCCGATATAGAGATTTACTGGTAAGTGTTACTAGTTGTTTCTCGACCTGTTATGAGCCTCACATCGACACGACTTATCGGTTACTGGGGTCTGACGTATACCACCCCTAGACTTGATATGCGACATATCAGACGAACAGACCGGACTGTACGGGAGTGTTACTAATTGGATTCACAGGAGAACTGATAGGCTAGCTTGTTGATCTTCTGATCGCTCAATACCTGGGTGGCTGTTACGTTTAGCTGACCGCTTGCAGCTTGTGGGTGTTTGATATGATCATCACCTGCTACCGGCGTATTGACGATTCTTTAGAGTCCTACACAGAGGTTTCTTGGCTCAGGCGAAATGGAGTAGAGGCACATATGTGATATGTGCAGGACCGAGGATAATGTGATATGAGATACCGTATTATATTCTCGTGATATTTAGATATGAATCGGGACATCGGATCAAGTGTTGATTCGATGAATCGGTACATCATATATTACCCGGTTATATTCGCTATAGCCGGATCGTTGGATCAAGTGTTGATTCGATGATTTAATGTATAATAATATATATGATATATTATATTACATTATCTAATATTGGCTCGCTTTATTATTTCATTTTCTCACCGGATTAATACATTGATATATATGCGATATATGTTAAATGTATTATTTTCTTTTGTTGCAAATATATAATATATATATGTGATATATATTATTGTGACATAATATGATTTATTATAAAACATGTTTAAGGATGATAAAAAGGGATTAGGGTTTGATTAGGGTTTGCTTCTTCTTGTTCATTCTAGAAGGATTCTATTTTGTCTTGGTTAAGATATTATGGTTGATACTTATCCATAACCTAACTAAACCCTAACTCTAGTTTATTCTCTACAACTTTTACCCTATCATCCTTGACCATGGTTAGATAATCAATCATATACACTTGAATACTATTCATCACAAAAGGATTATTTTTATTTTCATTCTTCATCTTCTTCTCTCTTGAGTTTTGAGAGAGAGAGCTCACTAGTTAATTCTTTTGTGATGATTTCTTGTGAGAAAGTGAATAAAAAGAAAGCATAAATACTACTCCCTCATCCTCATCTCATCTAGCCCATGAGCTTAGGGTGTTCATCTCTTTAAAGTGAGAAAGCTTGGGGTTTTGTAACTTCGATGTAGATTATCGGAGAATCGAAACACTTCAAGCTAGCGTGGATCGTTCGAGTCGTGGAGCCTCTCTTGAGTCCGGGAGATCGTGGATCGCGGCAAAGGGACTTCTACTCGGAGCTTGTGAAGCGAAGGAGCGGACTACAAAGGTTGTAATCCCTCACACTTAGCTTTAAAGATATCATCTAGCATGCTAAACCCTAATAATCTAGCAAAGATCCCGTCTTTGGGTTGTTCGGCACGTCTAAAATTTTATCCGGGCATGTTTGATGCCTTATGAACCTTTACAAGAGTGCCTAGGAACCCTACAGTGGTATCAGAGCCTAGCTAGAGCATTAGGCGACGTGTTTACGAAGTTAAAACTCCGATCGAACCCGAACCGACGAAATTTACCCCCTCTCTGGAAATTTTTCAAAATCTGGGGTTTTTCTGATTTAAAAATACATGAAAAATACAGTAAGAAAATATAAGAATTATGGTGAAATTCGTGCCACCAATTCGACAACTTAGCCGCGGAACCGCGGCAACGACCCACCAGTGGCGGCGGTTCCGCGGCCGTATGAGTGTATTAGGCACGGTTTTGTGCACAGTAATTCTTGTATCTGTATTTACTATTTTATGGGTATTTTTGTACTGACTCAAGTGTTGAGTATTCTGGGGTTTCTTTAGTAATCGTAGATTCGATCGGAATATTTAAATTCGTTTTTATTTCTGGATATTTAGAAACTGTTAAACTATTTGAACGGATATCATTAACTCACTGTTTCCCGGTACGGCAAACTTTCAAGTGTTGAATTTTTATCGGGTTTAAATCTTTCGGAAAAATTGTACAAGTTAAGCAGTGGACCCTCTAGAAGACAACAAACCTTAACTCGATTATGTGACCGTCTTGAACTGCCTTTTGAACTTTCGGGTTTGGGGCAGTACGGCGTGCCACATGTGAGGCGTTGGCTTGACCCTTCCACGGCTGGATCACTGGTACTATGACATATTCTGGGATTATTTGAACTCCGCTCAAGTGTTGAGCACTTTGGGAAATTTTGGGTATTTGATTATCTGTTCGAAAAGTTTAATACTGTCTATTTATCTGGAATGTGATACAATATGTGGAATTCATTGTGTTAGGCATGAAATGTGAAGTATGTGATATTTCGGATTTGCGATGTCTAAAGTGGTTGTGGATTCCAAATATTGTAGTTTTACACTTTCTTTTCTGTGACCGTAAGTGTAGTATGTAGTTGTATTGCCGGTTTTCGTTGCTATACATCGACGACGATCGGTGTATGCATACTTACTTACGTTGATGATATGAGATATTATGTGTTGCTGAGATATGATGTGCAGGATTGTCGCGATTGAATAGCCGGGGGTTTTATGTGAGATGAGAGTTTTATATTTTCATTCATGTAAATTCAAATGTAATGTAATATTCTTTTATTTAGGGCACTTCCAGGTTGAGGTTGATGCCACCAGTGTTGTATATTATTTACTTTTCCGTATTAGGATGGACCCAAAGAGGTGAGCACAGGTGACCGGGTTATGGGGTTCAGTGGGAGGCCATCTCGAAGAGTCGAGACCGGGTCTCCTAAACTCCAAAATTGGTAGGGTCGCTTGCCGCTCTCGTAGGGGTCCAGGGTGTGGGCTTGGCTATTCATCGCGACTGTGGAATCCGTATTTTCTATTATTGGCTAAGTACTAAATACGGACGTCCTAGTATATCCCACATTATATCTATGTTTCTGCTGCGATATCTGTGATGTGATCATTTGATATGTTCTGATGGATACAGTATATAGTATATATGATATATTATATAGATGTTACTTATGTTTTACACCCGCACTAGCCCTGGCCTGCTCTGTCGTTAGTTACCTAACCTAACGGTGCACGAGGGGACATCGAGGCGAATGCGGATGGCATAAGTGTACGTCGTATTTATCTGTGATGCTTAGGAAGCATAAGCTGATGGGATTTTATTAATGAGATTAATAAAAAGAAAAGAAACCTAAAGATGTTGTAGAATCAAAACTTTATAAAAAAGGGTAGCTACAGTTTTGCTTTGCACAGTGATATATATGATATATCCTGCACCTTATTCGATGGGGAAAGAGCCGAGATCCCTTCACCGGGAGTGACCTCTTTAGCGAAACTGGCAGATGCTACAAAACCCGGTTTGTCTTTTGATTGCTTTTAGAGTTTTGCTTTACACAGTGATATATATGATATGTCCTGCACCTTATTCGATGAGGAAAGAGCCGAGATCCCTTTACCGGGAGTGACCTCTTTAGCAAAACCAAGAAAAGCCTCAAAAACACTCCTTTTTCAAAAACGAACATGATTCTACGACGATATCAAGTTCATTACGCTCAGGGTTTTCTGAAAAACCTGCGTAACCCTCTGTCATTTCATATAGATATTATTTAGTATTCGTGCTATGTTTGTTGACTTAGTTAAGGCATAGTGTACGGTAGCTAAGTAATGTTTATCTGCAATAACATGAGATGTGATTGGATTAGGGTATTCGTACGGCCTTGTTGACTCAGTTAAGGGTCGTACGGGTGGGTTTAATTCAATCGGGAAATGTACGGGTTGAACTTGACTTGCGATTTATGGTTTGTTGACTTAGTTAAGGTCATAGATCGCTAGGGGCAAAATATTATCGGGAATTTCAAGTGTTGAAATTTGCAATGAGATTGCATACCTTCTATGAGATAGTTGGATCCCGATACCCACTGCGAGTAAGAGTTACTCCTGGGAGAGTTTTACACAGGACAATTAGTCGATCAAGTAGGTGTCTAGAAAAGTGTTAACGGGGTTACGCCTCTGGGAAAACGAGGTTTACTTTAATTAGGTCCGTGCGAAAGCACGGGGAACCTCCCTCAAAGTACCGACACTGATCTGGCTAAAAGATTGACGAAATTGTAGGGTGTAATTAATCCCGGCTAATCTTACCTTTTAGGGTTTGAAGGTAGATTTGATAAAAACAGTGGAAGACATCCTGATTAGATAAGATAATAACCAATCTAATCTTGCAAGAGCATATGCTAAAATGTTTTCTTCTCTCTCTCTCCAGGTAGCGACCATGTCAGGCCATAATCAAGATAAAAATATAGATGTATTGACTGAACCCGCTTATTATACTGAGCAGGGGAACGTTGGACCCGTTCTTTCTTATAAGAGTTATAAGACTGAACAGGAAATAGGAGAATATCTGGATTCTCACGCCGCCCAAAAGAACGTGCATGTTGATGCATCTTCTTCAGGTGTGTTAGTTATTGAGAACTGTTTCTCAGTTCACCCTACGTCCTGGGTATTGGATACCGGATCGGGATCCCACATATGTAAATTGTTACATGGGCTACGTAAAGGTAGAGAACTTGGAAAAGGTGATCATTCCGTTCAAGTAGGGAACGGTACAAGTATTGCAGCCAAAGCAGTTGGCGAATATCACCTTGTATTACCAAGTCGTAATACACTGATTCTAAATGAGTGCTATTATATACCGAACATGATGTGCAACATTATATCAGTTTCTTTATTAAGTAAAGAAGGATATAATTTTGTAGTAAAGAATAATGTTATGAACATATTCCTAGATCAAAAGTTGATTGCATCAGGCTCGTTACATAATGGCATATTCATTCTGAATCAGAATACAGTCCTGAATATACAAAACACACACAAGAGGAAAAGTTCAGATATGAACGAATCCTACTTGTGGCATTGTAGACTTGGTCATATCAAAGCGACACGACTGGATAAGTTACATAAGGATGGTTATTTGAATCCGTTCGAATTATCATCTTATGATACTTGTCATTCATGTCTCAAAGGAAAAATGACCAAAGCTCCGTTTAGTGGACACGGAGAAAGAGTTACCGAACTCTTAGGACTAATACATAATGATGTATGCGGTCCCATGTCTACTCATGCCTGGAACGGTTCTTCCTACTTCATTACATTCACTGACGATCTCTCTAGATACGGACATGTGTTTCTGATGAAACACAAGTCTGAAGCTTTTGAGAAATTCAGAGAATATAAGCATGAAGTAGAGAACCAAACGGGCAAAAGTATTAAAATTCTTCGATCTGATCGAGGAGGTGAATACTTAAGCAGTGAGTTCCTAGATTATCTAAAAGAGAATGGGATTCTCTCTCAACTTACTCCTCCATATACACTACAGCACAACGGTGTATCGGAACGAAGGAATCGGACCCTATTAGATATGGTGCGATCTATGATGAGCAATGCTGAGTTACATATTTCCTTCTGGGGATATGCGCTTGAGACAGCCATATACATATTGAATCTAGTTCCGTCTAAATCTGTACCTACCACACCATATGAGATATGGAGTGGGAAGAGACCATATTTTAAACGAGTTAAGATATGGGGTTGTCCGGCCTATGTCAAAAGACAAAATTCAGACAAACTCAAGGCACGATCAGTTCTTTGCAAATTTGTGGGATATCCTAAGAATTCTCAAGGATATATTTTCTATCACCCTGAGGAACAAAAAGTGTTTGTTTCTCAATATGCCACCTTTTTAGAAAAGGAATTTCTTGCAAAAAAAATTAGTGGCAAAGAGGTAGAGCTGGAAGAGGTTCCAGAAACACAAAATGCAACTGAAGATTTAGTAGAACCAGAGGATTCAGTAGTACCCGACGAACCCCAGCCTCTCCGCCGATCTAGTAGGGTTTCTTATCCACCTGAGAGATACTACGGTTTTCTCATTGATGGTGGAAGCGAGAATTGCATCATGGAAGATGATGATCCGACTAGTTTCGAGCAGGCCATCACGAGTGGTGACTCTGTGAAATGGCTGGATGCAATGCGATCTGAGATGGAATCCATGTACACCAATAAAGTATGGACTTTGGAAAATGCTCCTGAAGGGGCAAAACCCATTGGGAGCAAGTGGATTTTTAAAAAGAAATTTGGTGTAGATGGAAAAGTTGAGACTTTCAAAGCTAGACTTGTAGCAAAAGGATTTCGTCAACGACCAGGTGTGGACTATGAGGAAACCTTTTATCCAGTAGCTATGCTTAAGTCCATCCGGATCTTACTTGCCATTGCTGCATACCATGACTACGAAATCTGGCAAATGGATGTTAAGACCGCCATTCTAAATGGTGATTTAGAAGAGTGCGTGTATATGACTCAGCCAGAGGGCTTTGTAGATAGTGGGAGCAGCGGAAAGGTGTGCAAGCTGCTTAAATCCATTTATGGGTTAAAGCAAGCATCGCGGAGTTGGAACATCTGTTTTGATGTAGTAGTCAAAGAGTTTGACTTCATCAAAAACATAGATGAACCTTGTATCTATAAGAAGGTAGCAGAGAGTAAGGTTGTCTTCCTCGTATTGTACGTGGATGACATACTCTTGATAGGAAATGATATTCATATGCTGCAATCAGTCAAGCTCTTCTTATCACAGAGATTCTCAATGAAAGATCTAGGTGATGCCTCCTGTATATTGGGAATTAGGATCTATAGAGATAGATCCAAACGGATACTGGGATTGTCCCAATCCAGGTACATTGACACCATACTAAAGAGGTTTAGTATGAAAGAATCCAAGCGTGGGAACCAACCCATGATCTCTGGACTCACTCTCTCCAAAGAGATGTCTCCCAAGACTGATTTGGAAAGAGCTCGCTTGCAAGGGATACCCTATGCTTCGGCAGTAGACTCTATCATGTATGCGATGCTATGTACCAGACCCGATGTAGCATACTCACTAAGTGTAGTGAGTCGGTATCAAGCAGATCCTGGAGAGAGTCACTGGACGGCTGTGAAGAACATTCTCAAGTACTTGCGAAGGACTAGAGACATGTTCTTGGTGTATGGTAACGGAGTACTTCGGGTGGAGTCTATTACCGATTCCAGCTTCCAAAGTGATAAGGACGACTCAAAGTCGCAATCGGGATTTGTCCTTACCCTCAATGGAGGGGCGGTATGTTGGAAGAGTTCCAAACAAGATACCGTTGCAGACTCGACGACGGAGGCTGAATACATCGCTTCCAACGATGCTGCCAAAGAGGCTGTCTGGATAAAGAAGTTCATCACTGAACTTGGTGTGGTTCCATCCATTGTACATCCAATACCTCTGTATTGAGATAACAATGGAGCTGTGGCTTTGGCCAAAGAACCCAGATCCCATCAGAAATCCAGACATATTCTGAGGCGGTATCACCTGATCAGGGAGATAGTAGATCGCCTGGAGATCGAGGTCAGGAGAGTAGATACGAAGGACAACACTGCGGATCTACTCACGAAGGCCATTCCCCAGATACAGTTTGAGAGATTATTCGGGATGCTAGGTATGAGAGACTACAGCAGCTGGCCTTAGTGCAAGTGGGAGATTGTTAGTTATGTATATGCCCTAGAGGCCATTGTTGTACATTTGATGTATATTATAATGGATGCTTGGATTTATACAGAGAGGACTTTCTTGCTCGTCATGATAGTATGCTATTTGGTTTCACTTTATCTTAACATGTTGACATGTATTGGTTTACTGTCTTTCTCTCACATGTTGATAAAGCCCTTAGGATCTGTACTCGACTACTGGGATTATGATGAGATCATACTAGTGGGGCCATGGTAGTCGATGAGTACATCCTATAACTGTTCCTAGTCGAGGGTATATCGAGACAGGGCATCGATACACCAGAGTAGACTAGCGTATACGCATCTTGACCCATATGATGGGCGATGGATGATCCCATATCCATCGGTGTTTGACATCAAGGATGGTGTACGGGTGCTCAGTGGAGACTGGGTACACCGGACGGACTCACCGAGAACTCCCAGTTGGTAATATACCACACGTCAGATGGCAGTTCTCAGGTGACACTGGTACAGGGTAGTCTGTAGACCCGATATCGTCATAGAGTCTTGTGTGATTCCCACTGTGCTTTGATTTCCACCTTACCACGTCCAAGAGGGCATGCAAAACGGTGGCTTTTGGGTACAGTCCCGAATCACATGGAGGCAATGAGCGATAGGAGGGGATTCGTCTCTCCCGGTATAGGGAGTTGATGTTGTGCTGTGTTCGATTGGCTATAACTGGAAGTCCCTGGCCAGGGCTGATATAGAGATTTACTGGTAAGTGTTACTAGTAGTTTCTCGACCTGTTATGAGCCTCACATCAACACGACTTATCGGTTACTGGGGTCTGACGTATACCACCCCTAGACTTGATATGCGACATATCAGACGAACAGACCGGACTGTACGGGAGTGTTACTGATTGGATTCACAGGAGAACGGACAGGCTAGCTTGTTGATCTTCTGATCGCTCAATACCTGGATGGCTGTTACGTTTAGCTGACCGCTTGCAGCTTGTGGGTGTTTGATATGATCATCACCTGCTACCGGCGTATTGACGATTCTTTAGAGTACTACACAGAGGTTTCTTGGCTCAGGCGAAACGGAGTAGAGGCACATATGTGATATGTGCAGGACCGAGGATAATGCGATATGAGATACCGTATTATATTCTCGTGATATTTAGATATGAATCGGGACATCGGATCAAGTGTTGATTCGATGAATCGGTACATGATATATTAGCCGGTTATATTCGATATAGCCGGATCGTTGGATCAAGTGTTGATTCGATGATTTAATATATAATAATATATATGATATATTATATTACATTATCTAATATTGGCTCGCTTTATTATTTCATTTTCTCACCGGATTAATACATTGATATATATGCGATATATGTTAAATGTATTATTTTCTTTTGTTGCAAATATATAATATATATATGTGATATATATTATTGTGACATAATATGATTTATTATAAAACATGTTTAAGGATGATAAAAAGGGATTAGGGTTTGATTAGGGTTTGCTTCTTCTTGTTCATTCTAGAAGGATTCTATTTTGTCTTGGTTAAGATATTATGGTTGATACTTATCCTTAACCTAACTAAACCCTAACTCTAGTTTATTCTCTACAACTTTTATCCTATCATCCTTGACCATGGTTAGATAATCAATCATATACACTTGAATACTATTCATCACAAAAGGATTATTGTTATTTTCATTCTTCATCTTCTTCTCTCTTGAGTTTTGAGAGAGAGAGCTCACTAGTTAATTCTTTTGTGATGATTTCTTGTGAGAAAGTGAATAAAAAGAAAGCATAAATACTACTCCCTCATCCTCATCTCATCTAGCCCATGAGCTTAGGGTGTTCATCTCTTTAGAGTGAGAAAGCTTGGGGTTTTGTAACTTCGACGTAGATCATCGGAGAATCGGAACACTTCAAGCTAGCGTGGATCGTTCGAGTCGTGGAGCCTCTCTTGAGTCCGGGAGATCGTGGATTGCGGCAAAGGGACTTCTACTCGGAGCTTGTGAAGCGAAGGAGTGGACTACAAAGGTTGTAATCCCTCACACTTAGCTTTAAAGATATCATCTTGCATGCTAAACCCTAATAATCTAGCAAAGATCCCGTCTTTGGGTTGTTCGGCACGTCTAAAATTTTATCAGGGCATGTTTGATGCCTTATTAACCTTCACAAGAGTGCCTAGGAACCCTACAGTCTTTACCCTCAATGGAGGGGCGGTGTGTTGGAAGAGTTCCAAACAGGAAGCCGTTGCAGACTCAACGATGGAGGCTGAATACATCGCTGCCAACGATGCTGCAAAAGAGGCTGTCTGGAAGAAGAAGTCCATTGCTGAACTTGGTGTGGTTCCATCCATTAAGCATCCAATACCTTTATATTGTGATAACAATGGAGCTGTGGCTTTGTCTAAGGAACCCAGGTCCCATCAGAAGTCCAGACATATTCTGAGGCGGTATCAACTGATCCGGGAGATAGTTGATTGCTGGGAGATCGAGGTCCGGAGAGTTGATATGAAGGACAACATTGCGGATCAACTCACCAAGGCCATTCCCCAGACACAGTTTGAGAGACTCTTCGGGTTGCTGGGTATGAGATACTACAACAGCTGGCCTTAGTGCAAGTGGGAAATTGTTAGTTATATATATGCCCTAGAAGCTATTGTTGTACATATGATGTATATTATACCGGATGCTTGGATATATATAGAGAGGACTTTCTTGCTCGACATGATAGTATGCTATTTGGTTTCACTTTGTCATAACATGTTGACTTATATTAGTTTACTGTCTTGCTCTCACATGTTGATAAAGCCCTTAGGATATGTGCTCGACTACTGGGACTATGATGAGATCATACTAGTGGGGCCACGGTAGTCTATGAGTAAATCCTATAATTGTTCCTAGTCGAGGGTGTAACGAGACAGGGCATCGATACACCAGAGTAGACTAGCGTATACGCATCTTGACCCATATGATGGGCGATGGATGATCCCATATCCATCGGTGTTTGACATCAAAGATGGTGTACGGGTGCTTAGTGGAGACTGGGTACACTGAACGGACTCGCCGAGAACTCCCAGATGGTATTATACCTCACATCAGATGGCAGTTTTCTGGTGACACTGGTACAGGGTAGTCTGTAGACCCGAGATCGTCATAGAGTATTGTGTGATTCCTACTGTGCTCTGATTTCTACCTTACCACATTCAAGAGGGCATGAAAAACGGTGGCTTTTGGGTACAGTACCGAATCGCATGGAGGCAATGAGCGATAGGAGGGGTTTCGTCTCTCCCGATATAGGGAGTTATTGTTGTGCTGTGTTCGATTGGCTATAACTGGAAGTCCCTGGCTAGGGCTAATATAGAGTGCTATTGGTAAGCGTTATCAGTAGTTTCTTGACCTATTATGAGCCTCACATCGACACGACTTATCGGTTACTGGGGTCTGACGTTTACCACCCTTAGACAAGATATGCAACATATGAAACGAAGAGACCATACTGTTCGGTAGTGTTACAGATTGGATTCACAGAAGAATGTACAGAGGACTGTTCGGTAGTCTTCTGATCGCTCAATACCTGGGTGGCTGTTACATTTAGCTGACCTCTTGCAGCTTGTGGGTGTTTGATATGATCATCACCTACTGTCGGCGTATTGACGATTCTTTAGAGTCCTACACAGAGGTTTCTTGACTCAGGCAAAACGGAGTAGGAGCACATATGTGATATGCGCGGTGTTAGTTGTATGTATGCCCTAGAGGCCAGTATTGTACAGATGATGTATATTATATTGGATGCTTGGACATATATAGAGATGAATTTCTTGCTCGATATGATAGTATGCTATCTGGTTGCTCTTTATCTTAACATGTACACTTGTCTCTTTAAACTGTCTTATAGTTACATGTTGGTAAAGCCCTTAGGATGTGTACTTGACTACCTGGACTATGATGCAGATCATACTAGTGGGGACATGGTAGTCCATAAGTACATCCTTCAAGGTCCCTAGTCGTGGGTGTATCGAGACGGGGCATCGATATACCAGAGTAGACTAGCGTATACGCTTCTCGACCCATGAGATGGGCGATGGATGATCCCATATCCATTGGTGTTTGATATCAGAGATGGTATACGGGTGCTCAGTGGAGACTGGGTACACTGGACGGACTCGCCGAGAACTCCCAGATGGTATTATACCTCACGTCAGATGGCAGTTCTCAGGTGACACTTGTACAGGTTAGTCAGTAGACCCGAGATCATCATAGAGTCTTGTGTGATTCCCACTGTGCTTTGATCTCCACCTTACCACGTCCATGAAGGCGTGCAAAACGGTGGTCTTTGGGTACAGTCCCGAGTCACATGGAGGCAATGAGCGATAGGAGGGGTTTCGTCTCTCCCGGTATTGGGGGTTGATGTTGCGCAGTGCTCGATTGGCCGTAACAGGGAAGTCCCTGTCCAGGGATGATCAGAGATTTGCTGGTAAGTGTTACTAGTAGTTTCTCGACCCGTTAAGAGCCTCGCATCGGCACGACTTATCGGTTATTGGGGTCTGACTTTTACCACCCCTAGACTTGGTATGCGACATATCAGACGAACAGACCGGACTGTACGGTAAGTGTTACTGGTTGGATTCACAGGAGTGTGAGCGGGCTAGCTCGTCGATCTTCTGATCGCTCAATACCCGGATGGCCGTTATGTTTAGAAGACCGCTTGCGGCTTGTGGGTGCTTGATATGATCATCATCTGCTACCGGCGTATTGACGAGTCTTTAGAGTCCTACACAGAGGTTTCCTGGCTCAAGCGAAACGAAATAGGAGCGCATATGAGATATGTGCAGGACCGAGAATAATGCGTGTATGTGATACCGTATTTCGTTCTCGCGATGAATGTATCGATTGGTTATATTCGATATAACCTAGATATCGAATCAAGGATTGATTCGATGAGCCGATACATAGGATACTAGTCGGTTATACGTGATATGACCGGATCGTTAAATCAAATGTTGATTTAATAATTTAATGTAAAATTATATATTTGATATATTACTTTGCATTAACTAGTATTGGTTCACTTCAAATTGATTTTCTCACTTGATGTGCAAGAAGTATATGTGATATACTTTTGTGCACATATTTGTATCATGTTTGATGATACTTGATCATTTGGTTAAGTGTAAAGAATTAAACCATGGTTAAGAGATGATTAGGGTTTTGCTTTTTCATTTATTTATTTATTTTTTCATTTATTTATTTGGAAATGGTTTAGATGAGAATGGTGGCTTTATTTGTTTCTAGTTGAAGCTTCATGAAGCTTTGACTTCTTAACCATTCTTGTCTTCATGCTTAACCCTAACCCATCCAAGTAACCATGGTCTATTCTCTACACTCAACTATGGTTAGCTTATGATAAGTATTGATTTATTTTTTATTTTAATTCAACACTTATCATATTCTTTCTTCTTCTTCATCATCTTCTTCTTCAAGAAAGCTTGATGCCATCAATGGCAACTTGAGTTCTAAAGTGAGAAATCCAATTCCAAAGTGAACCCACCTCCTATTTCTTCACCCTCTACCTCTTGCCAAGTTGTTTTGGGTGTTTTCTTCACAAGTTTCACAAATTTGTGAAGTCGGAGCTTGAACTTGTGATGCCTCGACGTAGATCATCTTCGGCACGAAGCCGACGACCTAGTCCGCCCATTTCTCCGATCAAGCCGACGATTGAGTCCGGGATTCGAGATGGACAGCGAGAGGACGCCTACGTGGAGCCAAGGAAGTGGATATCCGGATCTACAAAGGTTGTAGCTTCTTATCTTTAGTTAAGTTGTTAACTAGATTTGTATATCGCCTAAACTTCTAGTCAACGATCCGTATTAGGGTTTCTCGGCACCCATAAAATTCCAAATTGGCATGGTTGATGCCTTGTGAGACCTCTATTGTGTGCCTAGGAACCCTACAGTGGTATCAGAGCCTAGCTAGAGCCTTAGGCGAAGTCCAGACGGAGTTTGAAGTCCGATCGAACCGAAACCCTAATATCAAAGTTGCTCTCTGTACATTTTTTAAAAACTGGGGTTTTTCCAGATTAAAAATATGCAGAAAATTCAGCAGGACTTTCTAAGAATTACTGTGAAACACGATCACCCAATTCCTCCAAAGTGCGGCGGAACCGCGGTAGAAGCCTGGCTTCTGCGGCGGTTCCGCGGCCGTATGATGACGTCACCCACCCTTTTTTGCACAGTAACTTCTTTTATTCAGTGCTGAGTTCTCTGGGAATTTTTAATATTTTTTCAAGAGTTGAGTATTCTGGGTTGTATTGGGCACTCGGTATTTCGATCGGATTATCGAACTTTGTCTTAGTGCTTTCCGGATAATTTTTTTGAATATGTTAAAAAGTCCGACAGGATATAAATACCCAACTTTTCCCCTCCCGGAAAATATCCAAGTGTTGGATTTTTGTGTGGTTTAAGGACGTTCTGAGTAGTGCAAGTAACGCGATGGTCCCTCTAGAAGACAACAAACCTTAACTCGATTATGTGACCGTCTTGAACTGCCCTTTGAACCTTCGGGTTTGGGGCAGTACGGCGTGCCACATGTGAGGCGTTGGCTTGACCCTTCTACGGCTGGACCGTTGGTACTGAGGCATGAAGTGATTGTCTTTGAACCTATTTCATGTGTTGAACGGTTTCGGGAAAACTTGGGTGTTCGAATGTTCGATCGGAATGTTTAATATATTCTATTTATCCGGAATGGGATACAATAATTAGAATTCACAAACAGTTATAAGATAACTGAATGAATGTTATAAATCTAGCGGTTTAGTCTCATTTGATATTGAAAAGAGTTTTCGATAATGGGACTGAAATGCGGGGTTTATAACTGTTAGGCATGTGATGTCTAAGTATTTCATTTAATTAGGCATGTGATGTCTAAAGAGGTTGCGGATTCCAACTGTTGTAGTTTTACACTTTCTTTTCTGTGACCGTAAGTGTAATATGTGATATCGCCGGTTTCGTTGCTATATGTCAACGACAATTGGGATGCGCATATTTACTTACGTTGATGACATGTGATGTTATGTGTTGCTGGATATGTTATATTGGATTGTCGTGTTTGAATAGCCGGGGTTTTTTATGTGAGATGAGTGTTTTTCATTTTCATTCATGTAAAAACTTGTATGTAATATTCTTTTTTTTTGGGGCACTTCGAGGTTGCGGAAGTTGTCACCTTTTGTATATTATTTACTTTTCCGCATTAGGATAGACCCAAGGAGGGGAGCACAAGTAACCGGGTTCTGGGGTCCAGTGGGAGACCAACTCGAGGAGTCGAGTCCCGGTCTCCTAACCCTAGAATTGGTAGGGTTGCTTGCCGCTCTCGTAGGGGTCTAGGGGTGTGGGATTGGCTATTCATCACGACCGTGGAATCCGTATTTTATACTGGCTCGTATTGAAAACACGGACGTCCTAGTATATCCAATGTTTCATATGTTTCTTCTGCTGCTTTATCTGTGATGTGATCATGTGATGTTCTGTGATAGATACAGTATATAGTATATATGACATATTATATAGACGTTACTTATGTTTTGCACCCGCACTAGCCCTGCCCTGCTCTGCCGTTAGTTACCTAACCTAACGGTGCATGAGGGGACATCCAGGCGAATGCGGATGGCATAAGTGTACGTCGTATTTATCTGTAATGTTTAGGTGACTTAAATGATAGGACTTCATTAATGTGATTAATGAAATAAAAGAAACCAAATGATGTTGTAGAATCAAATTTTAAATAAAACAGGTAGCTACAGTTCTTGCTTTGCATAGCGGTATATATGATATACCCTGCACCTTATTCGATGAGGAAAGGACCGAGATCCCTTCACCGGGAGTGATTCCTTTAGCAATAACTGGCAGATGCTACATACTCGGTCTGCTTTTGATTGCTTCTATAGTTTCTGCTTTGCACAGTGATATATATGATATATCCCGCACCTCATTCGACGAGGAAAGGGCCGACGATCCCTTCACCGGGAGTGACCCCTTTAGCAAAACTGGAAAAGCCTCAAAATCACTCCATTTCAAAACTTCATTTGATCCTACAACGATATCAAGTTCATTACGCAATAGGTTTTCAGAAAAACCTGTCGTAGCCCTCCGTCATTTCAGATAAGTAGTAGTTAGTATTCGTGCTACGTTTGTTGGCCTGCGTCAAGGCATAGTGTACGGTAGCTAACTAGTATTTATCTACTTATGCATATGATGCAGATTAGATTAGGGTAGTCATGCGACTTTGTTGGCCTGCGTCAAGGGTCGTGCGGGTGGGTTTAATTCAATCAGGAAATGACGGGTTGAACTTGACTAGCGCACTATGGTTTGTTGGCCTGCGTCAAGGTCATAGGACGCTAGGGGAAAAATATTATCGGGAATTTCAAGTGTTGAAATTTGCAATGAGATTGCATACCTTCTATGAGATAGTTGGATCCCGATACCCACTGCGAGTAAGAGTTACTCCTGGGAGAGTTTTACACATTGCAATTAGCTGATCAAGTAGGTGTCTAGAAAGGTGTCAACGGGGTTAAGCCTCTGGGAAAACGAGATTTACATTAATTAGGTTCGTGTGAAAGCACGGGGGACCTCCCTCAAAGTACCGACACTGGCCTGGCTGAAAGATTGGCGAACTTGTAGTGTGTAATTAATACCGGCTAGTCTTTCCTTTTAGGGTTTGAAGGAAGATTTGATAAAAACCAGTGGGAGCCATCCTGATTAGATAAGATAATAACCAATCTGATCTTGCACGAGCATACGCTAAAGTGTTTTCTTCTCTCTCTCTCCATGTAGCGACCATTTCATGCCCTAATAAAGATAATAATATGGATGTATTGACCGAACCCGCATGTCATTCTGTGCTGGGGAACGTTGGTTCCGTTCTTTCTTATAAGAGTTATAGGAATGAACAGGACATAGGGGAATACCAGGATTCCCATACCGCCCGAATGAAGAAAGTACATGATGATGCATTTTCTTCGGGTGTGTTCGTTACAGAGAACTGTTTCTCCATTTGCTCTACGTCCTGGGTATTAGATACCGGGTCAGGATCCCATATATGTAATCAGTTACATGGGCATAGGAAAGGTAGAGAACTTGAAGAATGTGATAAAGACATTAGAGTTGGAAATGGTGCAATTGTTGCAGCTAAGACTGTCGGGGAATATCATCTTGTGTTACCAACTGGTAATACATTGGTTCTGAACGAATGCTATTACATGCCGAACCTGATATGCAACATTATATCGGTTTCTTTATTGAGTAAAGAGGGATATAATTTTGTATTACAGGACAATGTTATGAACATTTTCCGTAACCAAAAGTTGGTTGGATCAGGCACGTTGTGCAATGGCATTTATGTTCTAAATCAATCAACAGTTCTAAGTATAACAAACACACACAAGAGGAAGAGTTCTGAATTGAACGAATCCTTCTTGTGGTATTGTAGACTGGTCACATCAATGCGACACGACTAGCTAAGTTGCATAAGGATAGATATTTAAATCTGTTTGAATTTTCATCTTATGACACTTGCCAGTCATGTCTCAAAGGCAAGATGACCAAAACTCCGTTTACGGGATACGGAGAAAGAGTTACCGAACTCTTGGGACTAATACATAGTGATGTATGCGGTCCCATGTCTACACATGCCAGGGATGGTTCTTCGTACTTCATTACATTCACTGACGATCTCTCTAGATTCGGATATGTGTTCCTCATGAAACACAAATCAGAAGCTTTTGAGAAATTTAGAGAATATAAACATGAAGTCGAGAACCAAACTGGAAAAAGTATTAAAATCCTTCGATCTGATCGAGGAGGTGAATACTTGAGCAATGAATTCCTGGACTTCCTAAAAGAGAATGGGATTCTCTCAGCTGACTCCTCCATATACACCACAGCACAACGGTGTATCAGAACGGAGAAACCGCACCCTATTAGATATGGTGCGCTCTATGATGAGCACAGCTGAGTTACCTATTTCCTTCTGGGGATATGCACTGGAAACAGCTGCAGATCTATTGAATATGGTTCCCACCAAAACCGTGCCAACCACTCCATATGAGATATGGAAAGGAAAGAGACCATGTCTTAATTATGTTAAGATATAGGGTTGTCCGGCATATGTAAAAACGCAAAATCCGGACAAACTCGCGGCAAGGTCCATTCTGTGTAAGTTTATTGGATATCCCAAACATTCGCGCGGGTATATCTTCTACCAAACCGAGGAACAAAAGGTGTTTGATTCTCGACATGCCACCTTTTTAGAAAAGGAATTTCTTGAAAAAGAGATTAGTGGCAAGGATGTAGAACTGGAAGAGGTTCCAGCAATACAGACTACGACAGAAGACTTGGTTGAACCAGAGGATTCAGTAGTTCCTGATGAACCTCAGCCTCTCCGCCGATCTAGTAGGGTTCCTCGCCAACCTGAGAGATACTACGGTTTTCTCATGGATGGTGGGAGCGAGGATTGCATCATGGAGGATGATGACCCAACTAGCTTCGAGCAGGCCATCACGAGTGGGGACTCAGTGAAATGGTTGGATGCTATGCGGTCCGAGATGGAATCCATGTACACCAACAAAGTATGGACTTTGGAAGTTGCTCTTGAAGGGGTAAAACCCATCGGGAGCAAGTGGATCTTCAAGAAGAAACTTGGTGTAGATGGGAAAGTGGAGACTTTCAAAGATAGACTTGTTGCAAAAGGTTTTCGTCAAAGACCAGGTGTGGACTATGATGAAACCTTTTCTCCAGTGGCTATGCTTAAATCCATCCGGATCATGCTTGCCATCGCTGCATATCATGACTACGAAATCTGGCAAATGGATGTTAAGACCGCCTTTCTAAATGGTGATTTAGAAGAGTGCGTGTACATGACTCAGCCAGAGGGCTTCGTAGACAGTGGGAGCAGCGGGAAGGTGTGCAAGCTGCTTAAATCCATTTATGGATTAAAGCAAGCATCGCGGAGTTGGAACATCTGCTTTGACGTCGTTATCAAAGAGTTTGATTTCGTCAAAAACCCAGATGAATCTTGTATCTACAAGAAGGTAGCAGAGAGTAAGGTTGTCTTCCTCGTATTGTACGTGGACGACATACTCTTGATAGGAAATGATATTCCTATGCTGCAATCGGTCAAACTCTTCTTATCACAAAGATTCTCGATGAAAGATCTTGGTGATGCCTCTTGCATATTGGGAATCGGGATCTATAGAGATAGATCCAAACGGATATTGGGATTGTCCTAATCCAGGTACATTGACACCATACTAAAGAGGTTTAGTATGGAAGAATCCAAGCGTGGGAACTCGCCCACGATCTCTGGAGTCACTCTCTCCAAAGAGATGTCTCCCAAGACTGATTTGGAGAGAGCTTGCATGCAAGGGATACCCTATGCTTCGGCTGTAGGCTCTATCATTTACGCGATGCTATGTACCAGACCCGATGTAGCATACTCACTAAGTGTAGTGAGCAGGTATCAAGCTGATCCTGGAGAGAGTCACTGGACAGCTGTGAAGAGCATTCTCAAGTACTTACGAAGGACTAAAGAGATGCTCTTGGTGTATGGTAACGGAGAACTCCAAGTGGAGTCCTTTACCCATTCGAGCTTCCAGAGTGATAAGGACGACTCTAAGTCGCAGTCGGGATTTGTCTTTACCCTTTACGGAGGGGCGGTTAGCTGGAAGAGTTCCAAGCAGGAAACCGTGGCAGACTCGACGATGGAGGCTGAATACATCGCTGCCAATGATGCTGCTAAAGAGGCTGTCTGGATCAAGAAGTTCATTACTGAACTTGGAGTGGTTCCATCCATTGAACATCCAAAACCTTTGTATTGCGATAACAATGGAGCGGTGGCTTTGGCCAAGGAACCTAGGTCCCATCAGCGATCCAGGCATATTCTGAGGCGGTATCACCTGATCCGGGAGATAGTTGATCGCCGGGAGATCGAGGTCAGGAGAGTTGACACGAAGAACAACACGACGGATCCACTCACGAAGGCCATTCCACAGATACAGTTTGAGAGACTCTTCGGGATGCTCGGTATGCGATACTACAGCAGCTGGCCCTAGTGCAAGTGGGAGATTGTTAGTTGTATGTATGCCCTAGAGGCCAGTATTGTACAGATGATGTATATTATATTGGATGCTTGGACATATATAGAGATGACTTTCTTGCTCGATATGATAGTATGCTATCTGGTTGCTCTTTATCTTAACATGTACACTTGTCTCTTTAAACTGTCTTATAGTTACATGTTGGTAAAGCCCTTAGGATGTGTACTTGACTACCTGGACTATGATGCAGATCATACTAGTGGGGACATGTAGTCCATAAGTACATCCTTTAAGGTCCCTAGTCGTGGGTGTATCGAGACGGGGCATCGATATACCAGAGTAGACTAGCGTATACGCTTCTCGACCCATGAGATGGGCGATGAATGATCCCATATCCATTGGTGTTTGACATTAGAGATGGTATACGGGTGCTCAGTGGAGACTGGGTACACTGGACGGACTCGCCGAGAACTCCCAGATGGTATTATACCTCACGTCAGATGGCAGTTCTCAGGTGACACTTGTACAGGTTAGTCTGTAGACCCGAGATCATCATAGAGTCTTGTGTGATTCCCACTGTGCTTTGATCTCCACCTTACCACGTCCATGAGGGCGTGCAAAACGGTGGTCTTTAGGTACAGTCCCGAGTCACATGGAGGCAATGAGCGATAGGAGGGGTTTCGTCTCTCCCGGTATTAGGGGTTGATGTTGAGCAGTGCTCGATTGGCCGTAAAAGGGAAGTCCCTGGCCAGGGCTGATCAGAGATTTGCTGGTAAGTGTTACCAGTAGTTTCTCGACCCGTTATGAGCCTCGCATCGGCACGACTTATCGATTATTGGGGTCTGACGTTTACCACCCCTAGACTTGATATGCGACATATCAGACGAACAGACCGGACTGTACGATAAGTGTTACTGGTTGGATTCACAAGAGTGTGAGCGGGCTAGCTCGTCGATCTTCTGATCGCTCAATACCCGGATGGCCGTTACGTTTAGCAGACCGCTTGCGGCTTGTGGGTGCTTGATATGATCATCATCTGCTACCGGCGTATTGACGAGTCTTTAGAGTCCTACACAGAGGTTTCCTGGCTCAAGCGAAACGAAATAGGAGCGCATATGAGATATGTACAGGACCGAGAATAATGCGTGTATGTGATGTTGGAGATAGTGCCCTCAGAGTCAATTATCGGATCACAGGCATGTGATTACAATGATTGAGAGAGGACCTGTCCCAGTAGGACAGTCTTACTCGAGATGATAGTATGCTATCTGGTTTATCTTTATCATCGTGTACTGCTTAGGTGACCTGACAGGTCGCTATTACACGTTGATAGAGCCCCTAGGATTCTTGCTTGACCACCAGCAGTATGAGGGCGATCATATAAGTGGGAGCTGGGGTCTATAAGCACATCCTTAAAAGGTCCCTAGTCGTGCGAGTTTCGAGACAGGGCATCGATGCTCCAGAGTAGACTAGTGTATACAGTCGAGACCCCGACGAGGGGCGGTGGCCGGTCTCACAAGCCATTGGTGTCAGTTGGATCACTTAAGATGTATACAGGTGCTCATTGGCTTATGAGTACACCGGACAGGACTCGCCGGGAACATGCTAGTTGGTCATATACCAGACGTCAGATGGCAGTTCCCTGGTGACATGTGTACAGGTTAGTTCATCGACCTGGGGATCGTCATTTGTCTTGTGTGAGTTCCCACTGTATTTTGATTACTACCCTACCACGGCTCAAAGGAGTCGTGCAAACAGGTTTTAGTTGGGTACAATCCCGAGCCACAAGGAGGCAGTGAGCGCATCTTCAGGGGTTCGTCTCTCCCGGTATTGGGGGTGAGGTCGCGCTGTGTCTAGGAGAGGCTTTACACGAAGCCCTCGGCCGAGGCAAGGAGATTTACTGGTAGGTATTCCAGTAGTATCTCAGGGTGTTTTGGGCTACACTCCGACATGACTTGTACCGCTTTTGGGGGTCTGACTTTTACCAACACCCTAGGCCCGCCATGCGATGCTCATAGACGAACGGACCGGACTGTACGGATATTGTCACTGACAGGCTCAGTAGGGTGTCAGGCTGAGTTCGCTCACAGACGTCCCTTTTGGTCAATACCTGGTAGCCCGTTATGTATTGGCTTATACCTCTAACGTGCTAGTGGTTAAATCCACAACCAAGGTGTTGACGAGTCTTTAGAGTCCCCCACATTCAGTTACTCAGCTTTCGGGCGAAAGGTTGTAGAGGCCGTATGGAGATATGGCAAGATCCGATCAGATACGTGGGGTATTGCACGGATCAGGATCGGACAGTTTGTACTACAGGCCGTATGGTTATATGGCAGGGTTCGATCAGATACGTGCGGTATTGCACGGATCAGGATCGAACGGATATTACTAGCCGGCTTTGGTTTAAGCCGGATCCTAGTATAGTACAGTGTAGATTTTGTCTCATTGCATTTGTATTTCGGTCGGAATACAAATGCGGGTGTATATGCACAGTATCGGGGTTTTTCTGTAATTTATTACGGGACCAGTTTTCTGGAGTTGCCAGTTTGTTTTCTGTTTCGGCCAATTTCCTTTGTATCGTTCATTGGCCGAAGATTGGTGGAGGAGAGCTTATTTGCATTGTTGCAAATAGGCACTTGTGGAGGGGGTCTTTGCTTATTGTTGTATCATGATGGTTTCATGATGTTGCACCTTACCTTGACTTTCTTTAGTTGATCATGGCTTGACTTTTGTGGACATGATTGTTGATGATGAGAGATGGTTGTTTGTTGAGTGTTGGTTTTGCCTTGTCATCATTGGTTCATATGATAACCTTTCCTCTCACTCTCTTTTGCATGATATGAGTATGGCTCCCATTATTTTTGAGCTTCTTACACTCTCTCACTCTCACTCTCCCCATTCAAGAGAAGTGGCCGGCCAAGACATGGCAAGGGGCTGTCCAAATTTTTGGGAGTGGGGTTTTGTTCATTTCATGTTCCAAAATCCCCAAAAAGTTCCTCTACATTGTTCTTATATCATCCCTCCACCAAAATGGCATCTCCATGAACCCCAAATGAGACTTTCTCACTAGATATTCTACAGCAAACCTTGGGCACGTCGACTAGCCAGCTTCGTGCCCGAGTTGCCTCGGCATTGAGGTGGGAGCCCGTAAAAGAAGTAGGCGATGTGGTGCACTTCCGGTGACGAGGTGGAGCCAGGACATTCCGCGGGAGATCGGGACGACGACGAGAAGACCGGAGGACTTGGATCAGTCGGTATATCTCTCTTTCCCATCTTGTAGTTAGCTAGGACTAGTTAATGGTTCGATCCGGGTATTAGTGCGCGGCGGTTTGCCAGTTCAAGAAAAATTAAAGTTTATCACCGCTTCCGCATTTGGCCGTCGGATTGACGGCCGGGGCGCCGCCGTGCACTTACAGTGGTATCAGAGCCTCGCCATTAACTTAGTCTAGCTTTGTCAAATGTGTTTTACATTTCCGATCGACCAAAATTCCAAAATCTGCATTTTTGTTCACATCAGTTTTCTGTTGAAAATTTTTGGAGTCGAAAAATTTTTCAGGTTGCAGAAAAGTGATGTACTGGAAAAAATAAGACATCTGTGAAAATTCGATGCACTAACTCCACTGTAGGAGCGCGGAACCGCGGCCAAACACCCTTTTGGGCCGCAGTTCCACCGCACTATTTTGGGTTCGCTGCACCAAATTTCTACAGTATCTTTCTGGGGTGAAAATTGGGTTTTTGGAATATTAATATTGGGCCCAGAATTTCTTGATGTGCTACAGTAGTACTTTGGGGCCCACTTGTTAAAATTTGATCGATCGGATATTTTAAACACATTATTTCACAGTATTTACATTATATCTGCGACCGTGAATGTCACTCGATCGGTAAATCCTGTCTAACTGCTATAGCCCGGTTAGACGGATTTGCGAACGTGACTTTCACGTTGATGTTCTGTTTTTGCTGTGATGTTGCGGATCGGTCGTAGGGGATAGCCTGGATGCAATGCTAGTACAGTTTTGTTGTATTATATACATTTGATATTGCGGGGCGAGCGTCCGACATGTGGACTGCCGTCACTGCCTGTTTGTATTATTATTTTTGGGGGCACGACCAGGTTGCGGTCGATGTACCCGTTGTATGTATATTTTACTTTCTGTACTAGGTTTGCCCCGCGGAGGGGTGCACGGATAGCCGGGTTCTAGAGGGCAACGAGCCCGCATCTCATGGCATTGAGACGGAGGGGGCTTCACTCTAGGATTGGCGGGCTATTCGCCGCACTCGTAGGGGGTACAGGCTGACCCAGGAGGGGTGCCCAAGTTACCGGATTCCGTGAAGTGCTGGGTGGTCCATTCACGGTGCTGAAGGGGGCTTCCTCGCTTCAGGTTTTGGCGGGTGACTTGCCGCGCCCGTAGGGGTCTAGGATTTCATTGCACAGGCTATCCACACGACCAGGGGAACGTCGGGTTTCAGTAGTGGCTCTGTGAAACCCGGGGATCCCAGATATTTGTATTGTTTCTGTGATGCTGTACATTTCTGTGATGTTGCATTTTATCACGCCTTGAGCGAATATAATATATTGGTATATATATTAGTAGATGTTGTATATGTTTTGCATCCGCGCTAGTCCAGTCCCCGCTCTGTCGTTAGTTAGCTAACCTAACGGGTAATGACGGGACCCAGTGGCGAATGCGGATGGCATATACGTACATCAGTATATTTTCGTTCTTTGTGGTGTGATCAATTGATGTGACTGCGTTGATTCGGATCAATGCAAGTTAAAAACAAACCTAATCTGATGTTGTTGGAACACTTTTCAAAAAGCTGTTATTGCAAGGACGTTCACTTTTGTTTTGCATCGTGATATTCAGTTGGAATATCTTGCTCCTCAGTCGACGAAGCAAGGGCCGAGATCCCTTCACCGGGAGTGACCCCTTAGACAAAAAGTTTGCGTCAGGGCATTAACTTCACTATAGCCGATTGCTTTTGCTTTGCACCGTGGTATTCAGTTGGAATATCCTGCACCTCATCCTACGGGGAAAGAGCCGAGATCCCTTCACCGGGAGTGACCTCTTTAGCGAAAGTTTTTCGTCACTATATTTTCAAAAAGCTATCCGTTCCTTCAACGATATCAAGTTCTTTACGTTAAAGGTTTTCGCCAGAAACCATTCGTAGACCTCCATCGTTTCATATGGGTAGTCAATAGTATTCAAGCTGTGTTTGTTGGCCAAAGTTAAGGCACAGTGTTTGGTAGCTGTTGGTTATTCATATGCAGCATAGATAGATGCGTTGGTTTGGAACAGTCGTATAGCCTTGTTGGCCAAAGTCAAGGGCTTGTGCGGGTGGATTCGAATCAACCTGGAGAATGACGGGTAGAACTTGACATGTGACTTATGATTTGTTGGCCAAAGTCAAGGTCATAAGAGCATGGGGCAGAAATCACATCGGGAGTTTCAAAAGAACTGAAACTTGCCAGATATGCGCATACCTTCTGGAGTGTGATGACGTGAGCGGATTCTGTCACGTTATCATGCGATTATAGTTGGATCCCGATTCCCACTGATGAGTTAGTTTACTCCTCGGGTAATCCCGACTAATTCTTCTTTAAGGTTTGGAGGAGAATTTGACGGTACAGTGGGAGGATTCCAGATTAGATAAATTGGTAACCATTCTGATCTAGGTTAGAGTGCACGCTGAGTGTTTCTTTTCTCTCTCTCTTTGGCAGCGACCATTGACCCGACCCTAAGACTATGACTCAGTGACCAAGTTGACCGAACCTTCTTAAACACAGGCTTTTGGATTGTCAGAGTTGCAAACCTCATTGCCACTTCTACTTTTACCCTTTTCTCCAGGACACCCCATATTACTACGAACGTCCACTTCCATTGGACAAAACCATCGTAAGGTTAGATACGAACTCGAAAGAATTTATTCGAGGATAGTTTCAGGTTCTGGAGAAAACGGATAGGATTATTCAGTTGTCTTTTCCTTTTACCCTCTCTCATGTTACGAGTACTCCTTGGTTTAGGGGTAGTACACCTATTATTCAAATTGGATAGTCTTCTTCCAAACCATAGGCAGGTGCCGACCGGTGGGGAATGAAGAAAACTAATTAGCATAACGATGGTGTGCAGAAGGTATTAAGTTAAGACAAAGCAAGGGATTAGTAAGAGGGCAAAGTAAATTGCGACTGCTATTCACGACCAAACCAAGTATTCCTTCGCCAATCCTAAATCACCTTTGTATTTCTCCAGGACACTCCGTATCACTACGAAGATCCACAGTTTATTTGGATACTCCATCGTATGGTTATATACGAACTCGAAAGGAACTTGTTCCAGTTCGGGGATGGATTCTGGTCCAGGAGAAATAGGAATAAGGTTTGTTCAGGTGTCTTTTATCCTCACCTTCTCTCGCATTGCGAGTACTCCTAGGATTAGGACAGTACACCCATTATGCTTATTGGATAGTCTTCTTCCAAACCATAGGCTGGTGCCGAACGGTAGGGAAGGAAGAAAACCATTTGGCCTAAGGGGTGTGCAGAAGGTAATGACTAAAGACATATAAAGGGATTTGGAGAGGTGGCAAAGAAATATACGGTTACAGTTGTGAATCTGATAATGGAAGAGGCATTACTAGGAATACCAGGATACCTCGTCGAAACATTTCAATGTTTCAGTTTCACTGTGTACTGTTAAAAGAAAACTGATTTTCCAGTTAGACACTTGCTCCAGGGTATGTATTTACCAGGTATGATTCTCACATCTGTATGGTTTTATAGATAATGAGTGGGAGTTAGTTATTGGGAATTGGGTGATCATCCTCATTATATCGGGATTCGTTGTAATCGGTGATATTTGAGGAAGTCACCTGGGTTGTTTGCCGGACGGCGAATATTTGGTTTTGAATATCCGTTATAATGCACCATTTTCAAATTGATATATCTGTACGTCTATTTTCATAGAGTGAGATATACCTTTTTGAAATTATGTCTATGACATTTACCTATATCAGTGGATGGTTAGGTAAGGAGCATTAAACAGCGGTGTAATTCTTCTTAACCATAAGTACAATTTTCAACCTACGACACACAGTGAATGAGTTATCAGACTCAAGGGACTTATACAGAGTATTGTATGTTGTCCAGGGTCCATAAGGACAGAGGGGTTGGTCCTCGTACTATATTCGGTTTACTTATGACTTCTCTTGTTTTTAGACAGGTGTTTCGTGGAAACACAGGGTCCGAATTTCGAGAAGTTATAGGTATTTGAATAGAGTAGAGAACCACGTATAGCAAGTATCGGGATTCTTCAAAGCAATCGAAGATGTAAATACTTGTGTATGGTATTCAGTTGATAGTAATGATTAAGAGAACTTGCTTCTCTTTCAGATTACTCATAATTGGAAATGCTCCTAAGTTGTGTAACGCTGATCGGCCTCCTTCCATTTAGTTGACATGCACTGGAGACAGCTGCATGGTTTGAATCTGGTTCAATTAAATCAGTGCCTCTGGTCCTATATTGGATATAGAACAGTTCGTATCTTAACGATGTTAAGGTACGGGGAGTTGTCCGGCTTATGATTAAAACCAGACGCTGGACAACTCAAGGCAAGTTTCTGTAATGGCTGTTTGTGGGTTGACCCAGGCTATGACGAGGGTTGATTTTCTACCATCTGGATGAACAATAGCAATATTGTTCTAGACTCGCCACAGTTTTAATAAAAATGGATTTTTTTCAGAAAACAGTAGTGGGAGTATGGTAGAACTGGAAGTGATTCCAGAACCACAAACGATTACTGAAGATTTGATAGGAACCAAAAGATTCAATCTGGTTTGACATTCCATTAGCCACCCCGCAGATACGGTGGGTAACTTCAGGCACCCGAGAAGTACTCCGGTAGCCTCAAGGACGGTGACAGGGAAGTTCTTGTGCACCCACACTTACCATTGCTGTTGTTCCAGACTGTGAGACCCGGCAGGAGGATGAGTATAGCGTCGTTCTAAACTTGCTTTAGAAGTGTACGTTTATATGACTCTGCCAGAGGGTTGTCATAGTCAGTGGGAGCAGCGGAAGCATTGGTGGACAGGTAGCTTATGTCTATTTATAGACTAAAGCAGATATAGCGGAGAAAGATCATCAATTTCTGATGTGACAGTCATAGGTTTGACTTCATCAGAATAGGGGATGGATCTGTTGATAAGGTAGTAGGGTGTGATGTCCTGGTATTTGGATGACATACACAGAGTAGGAAGTGACATTCCTATACTACGATCGGTTATACTTTGGTCGTCACACAGTGGATTCTCCACATGGGACTTGGACATTATATCAGACATACTGGTTACTAGATCTATGGTTTTAGATCTAGATTTGGGTAGTTTCCCAATCTGGGTACTTAGACAGCATTCTAAGAGTATTTAGAATGGACGACTCCATGCACGGTAGTGTACCTGCAGATGATGGAGTCACCCTCTCTAAATGTGTCTTACATACTAAAGGGGAGAGGGATGTGCATGATTGGCAGATCACTTGCTCAGGCAATTGAGTCAATCATGAGATGTCAAGTACCACACCAGATATTGTTCTTGCACTAAATGCAATAAGTTGATATTGATCCAATCCTGGAGAAGCAGTCGGAAGCAGTTTTAGAACATAAGTGAATGTTCTAGGGATATGATAACAGCCTAATGCAAGAGACAGTTATCATTCCAGGCTTCCAAGGTGACATGGACGATAAGGAGGTTGTCAGAGTTATAGTTTTCCTTCTGACGAGGGGCAGTATTTTGGACAGGTGGTCCAAGGCAATACTGAGGGAGGCATGGCGCAGGATACTGATTAAGTTCAGTTGACGATACAGTCAAAGAAGTTTGGATTTGGAGTTCATTTATGAGCTAGGTCCCATCAGACATCCAGACATTCTAAGACAGGTATTGCTCATTTCGGGAGATGGCTTTCTCCGCGAACTTGAGATATAGAGAGACATAGAAAGAAACATCAAAGCGGATCCACTCACTGAGGCTATTCCTCGAACGCGACAGTTTCGCAAACGAGCTTTGTGAGACTGACAAGTAGAGGAGTTGGGTGTTCGGTATCACACAGGCTGAGAGTATGCGACATCGCAATAATTAGCCTTGAGTGCAAGTGGGAGATTGTTGGAGATAGTGCCCTAAGAGTCAATTATTGGATCACAGGCACGTGATTACAATGATTGAGAGAGGACCTGTCCCAGTAGGACAGTCTTACTCGAGATGATAGTATGCTATCTGGTTTATCTTTATCATCGTGTCCTGCTTAGGTGACCTGACAGGTCGCTATTACACGTTGATAGAGCCCCTAGGATTCTTGCTTGACCACCAGCAGTATGAGGGCGATCATATAAGTGGGAGCTGGGGTCTATAAGCACATCCTTAAAAGGTCCCTAGTCGTGCGAGTTTCGAGACAGGGCATCGATGCTCCAGAGTAGACTAGTGTATACAGTCGAGACCCCGACGAGGGGCGGTGGCCGGTCTCACAAGCCATTGGTGTCAGTTGGATCACCTAAGATGTATACAGGTGCCCATTGGGTTATGAGTACACCGGACAGGACTCGCCGGGAACATGCTAGTTAGTCATATACCAGACGTCAGATGGCAGTTCCCTGGTGACATGTGTACAGGTTAGTTCATCGACCTGGGGATCATCATTTTTCTTGTGTGAGTTCCTACTGTACTTTGATTACTATCCTACCACGGCTCAAAGGAGTCGTGCAAACAGGTTTTAGTTGGGTACAGTCCCGAGCCACATGGAGGCAGTGAGCGCATTTTCAGGGGTTCGTCTCTCCCGGTATTGGGGGTCAGGTCGCGCTATGTCTAGGAGAGCCATTACACGAAGCCCTCGGCCGAGGCAAGGAGATTTACTAGTAGGTATTCCAGTAGTATCTCAGGGTGTTCTGGGCTACACTCCGACACGACTTGTACCGCTTTTGGGGGTCTGACTTTTACCAACCCCCTAGGCCCGCCATGCGAAGCTCATAGACGAACGGACCGGACTGTACGGATATTGTCACTGACAGGCTCAGTAGGGTGTCAGGCTGAGTTCGCTCACAGACGTCCCTTTTGGTCAATACCTGGTAGCCCGTTATGTATTGGCTTATACCTCTAACGTGCTAGTGGTTAAATCCACAACCAAGGTGTTGACGATTTTTTAGAGTCCCCCACATTCAGTTACTCAGCTTTCGGGCGAAAGGTTGTAGAGGCCGTATGGAGATATGGCAAGGTCCGATCAGATACGTGCGGTATTGCACGGATCAGGATCGGACAGTTTGTACTACAGGCCGTATGGTTATATGGCAGGGTTCGATCAGATACGTGCGGTATTGCACGGATCAGGATCGAACGGATATTACTAGCCGGCTTTGGTTTAAGCCGGATCCTAGTATAGTACAGTGTAGATTTTGTCTCATTGCATTTGTATTTCGGTCGGAATACAAATGCGGGTGTGTATGCACAGTATCGGGGTTTTCCTGTAATTTATTACGGGACCAGTTTTCTGGAGTTGCCAGTTTGTTTTCCGTTTCGGCCAATTTCCTTTGTATCGTTCATTGGCCGAAGATTGGTGGAGGAGGGCTTATTTGCATTATTGCAAATAGGCACTTGTGGAGGGGGTCTTTGCTTATTGTTGTGTCATGTTGATTTCATGATGTTGCACCTTACCTTGACTTTCTTTAGTTGATCATGGCTTGACTTTTGTGGACATGATTGTTGATGATGAGAGATGGTTGTTTGTTGAGTGTTGGTTTTGCCTTGTCATCATTGGTTCATATGATAACCTTTCCTCTCTCTCTCTTTTGCATGATATGAGTATGGCTCCCATTATTTTTGAGCTTCTTACACTCTCTCACTCTCACTCTCCGCATTCAAGAGAAGTGGCCGGCCAAGACATGGCAAGGGGTTGTCCAAATTTTTCGGAGTGGGGTTTTGTTCATTTCATGTTCCAAAATCCCCAAAAAGTTCCTCTACATTGTTCTTATATCATCCCTCCACCAAAATGGCATCTCCATGAACCCCAAATGAGACTTGCTCACTAGATATTCTACAGCAAACCTTGGGCACGTCGACTAGCCAGCTTCGTGCCCGAGTTGCCTCGGCATTGAGGTGGGAGCCCGTAAAAGAAGTAGGCGATGTGGTGCACTTCCGGTGACGAGGTGGAGCCAGGACATTCCGTGGGAGATCGGGACGACGACGAGAAGACCGGAGGACTTGGATCAGTCGGTATATCTCTCTTCCCCATCTTGTAGTTAGCTAGGACTAGTTAATGGTTCGATCCGGGTATTAGTGCGCGGCGGTTTGCCAGTTCAAGAAAAATTAAAGTTTATCACCTCTTCCGCATTTGGCCGTCGGATTGACGGCCGGGATGCCGCCGTGCACTTACATGTGATACCGTATTTCATTCTCGCGATGAATGTATCGATTGGTTATATTCGATATAACCTAGATATCGAATCAAGGATTGATTCGATGAGCCGATACATAGGATACTAGTCGGGTATATGCGATATGACCGGATCGTCAAATCAAATGTTGATTTAATAATTTAATGTAAAATTATATATTTGATATATTACTTTGCATTAACTAGTATTGGTTCACTTCAAATGGATTTTCTCACTTGATGTGCAAGAAGTATATGTGATATACTTTTGTGCACATATTTGTATCATGTTTGATGATACTTGATCATTTGGTTAAGTGTAAAGAATTAAACCATGGTTAAGAGATGATTAGGGTTTTGCTTTTTCATTTATTTATTTATTTGTTCATTTATTTATTTGGAAATGGTTTAGATGAGAATGGTGGCTTTATTTGTTTCTAGTTGAAGCTTCATGAAGCTTTGACTTCTTAACCATTCTTGTCTTCATGCTTAACCCTAACCCATCCAAGTAACCATGGTCTATTCTCTACACTCAACTATGGTTAGCTTATGATAAGTATTGATTTATTTTTCATTTTAATTCAACACTTATCATATTCTTTCTTCTTCTTCATCATCTTCTTCTTGAAGAAAGCTTGATGCCATCAATGGCAACTTGAGTTCTAAAGTGAGAAATCTAATTCCAAAGTGAACCCACTTCCTATTTCTTCACCCTCTACCTCTTGCCAAGTTGTTTTGGGTGTTTTCTTCACAAGTTTCACAAATTTGTGAAGTCGGAGCTTGAACTTGTGATGCCTCGACGTAGATCATCTTCGGCACGAAGCCGACGACCTAGTCCGCCCATTTCTCCGATCAAGCCGACGATTGAGTCCGGGATTCGAGATGGACAGCGAGAGGACGCCTACGTGGAGCCAAGGAAGTGGATATCCGGATCTACAAAGGTTGTAGCTTCTTATCTTTAGTTAAGTTGTTAACTAGATTTGTATATCGCCTAAACTTCTAGTCAACGATCCGTATTAGGGTTTCTCGGCACCCATAAAATTCCAAATTGGCATGGTTGATGCCTTGTGAGACCTCTATTGTGTGCCTAGGAACCCTACACGCGGGACCGAGAATACTACGATATGTGATACCGTATTCTATTCTCGCGATATATGATATCGGCCGGGTATATGTTATATAGCCGGGTCATTGGATCAAGTGTTGATTCGATGAATCGGTACATGATATATTAGTCGGTCATATGCGATATAGCCGGATTGTCGGATCAAGTGTTGATTCGATAATTTACTGTATAATTATATATGCGATATATTACTTTACATTATCTAATATTAGCTCGCTTTATTGTTTCATTTTCTCACCGGATAATATATTGATATATATGCGATATATGTTAATTGTATTATTATCTTTTGTTACAAAAATATATTATATATGTGATATATAATATTGTAACAAGTTACGATTAAAAATGCAATATGATTTGTGGAGATTAAACAAGGTTAGGGTTTGATTTGGGTTAGCATTTTCAAGAAGCTTGTAGAAGCTTTATGTTTTATATTAAGAAAACATATTTTGTTGATATTTTGTGGAGATATTATTTAACCCAACCCAAACCCTTAACCCTAGTCAATTCTCTACATGTGTTAATACTTGATATTATTAACTCAAGGTTGTTTTGTAACCAAAGTAAAAATTTCATTATTCATCACAAAAGGTTTCATCTTCTTCTTCCTCCTTGAAAAGATTTCTAGCTTTTGGTTTTGTGATGAATTAGTGTGAGAATTTGAAATTAAAAGAGAGCTAAATTCCTTCTTCATCATCCTCATCTATTCTAGCCACTTAGATTAGGGTGTACACTTCTCTAATACTTGATTAAAGAAGCGAGAGCTTGAGTTAAAGATTCTTCAAGGTAGATCATTTTCGAAAAGGAAGACTTCTAGCAAGCATGGATCGTTCGGCTTATGAAGACTCTCTTGAGTCCGGGAGATCATGGATCGTGGCAAAGGGACTACTACTCAGAGCTTATGAAGCGCAGGAATAGACTACAAAGGTTGTAATCACTTTCTCTTAGATGTAAAGATATTTACATGCTTAGTTAACCCTAATTATCTAGCAAAGATCCTCGCTTTTGGTCGTTCGGCACTTCTAAATTTCAAATTGGGCATGGTTGATGCCTTATAGACCCTTGTGATAGTGCCTAGTAACCCTACATCCTCTTTATCAAACATTATTATCCGGGGTACTGATCTGTAACCCTTCGAAAATCGTTTAGGCAGTTTTTCGGTAATCGGCAAATTTTTCGGCTTTTTCCGTAAAAAGTCAAAATTGATATTTTTCATTGTAGACCTAATTATACAAAATTTAGATAAGATATTATTATTATTTTGTCACTAAAATGTCACTTATAATTATCTAGTTAAATAAAAAAAAAATCGTAATTAATTATTTTTTTATTATTTTAAGCCTTTTTAAATACATTTAATTAGGGATAAATACAAATTTAATTAGGTAAATTTCTTAATTAGGAGTCTTTATAATCTAAAATATGGTGTTAATAAAATTATATCATGTCTTGCAAAATTTTAGATTTTTGGTGGGAAAATTATGAAAAAAATGGCTTAAAAAGGGGTTTTTTTGGAAAAAGGTTGATATGAAAGCATGATATGATATCATATGATGTTCTAATTAGCTAGAAACTTCCCCAAAATTCCCTCATCTCCCCTCCTTGCTGCAGCCGACCCCAATCCCGCAGGTTTCCCCCTCTTCCCACTTCATTCTTGCTTCTTTTTCTTGCTAAAAATCAATAAAAATTCACATTTTTCCATCTCCATTCAAAGCCTAACCCTAATCCCTTCTCTCTTCAACCCAAATTTGTTCAAAAACATGATGAAAGGAGGCTTCTTGGAGACTTGATCAAGCTAGGGTTCAAGCTTGAGAGGTGAAAATTTTAATCCTTTTGTTAACTTGTGGTTTAATTATGCTAGAATTGAAATTCTAAGTATTAATTTAGTGTAAATCCTTGTTCATGAAAAAATCAAGAGAAGGTTTTGATTTTTTAAAAATTAGGGTTTGTAGCATAATGGTTGGATTATGTTAGGGATGGTTATCTAATTGATTAGAATGGTTAATGGTGTAATGATATGCTTGCTAAATCGATAAATTTCGATGTTTGTAACGAATCGGTAAGAAAATCGCTTACTAGATTTTTGTAGAAAATAGAATGCGTTCAATTTGCGTTAGGTTAGCAATATTATTAGCTTCGTATAGGATTATTAGAATGCGCGAATGCGGGGTTTCGTCTAGTCGGGTGGTAGTTTGTCGATTTCCCCAAAATGACGATTTTTATTAAAGGATTGCGATTTTCGTGCGTTTTTCCGCGCACTGAGTGCATGCTACGATTAATTTGTGAGCGTCGATATTTGTATAATGTGACTTGCATCGTTTAGGGTTATGTAATCTTATACTTGGTGTTGTGCAAATTTAGGATCGGTCGGAGAAACATCGGACACGGCGCGTAAAGGCAAAGCGGTGGCCGGATCAGATTAGCGGGGATTTCAGGTGAGTAGATGTATTCATCTATGGGGGAATCGTCTGAATGGCGCGAGGCGCCCCCTAGTTAGGATTACCCTACTTTTTGCAAGATTATATTGTTAGTTAGCTTATCCATTCATGTACACTGCATACCCTTATAGCGAACAGTATGTAAATTGCATGGACATTCATCTCTACCTATGCGATATCATTTCGTAGGACACGAACACCTTACCAGTGGCATATGTTACACGTGCACTATTCATGTGACACACACGCCTTGGTAATTGACATGCCACGTGCACGATAGAACCTGTTTATCTTAATATCATCACCTGCATTCATACTTGATATATGAAACTGCATCGCATGCACATATCTCGCATCATCATCATATTTACATAGAACTCTAGCCAAAATTTACATCATACACATTGATATCATAGACATTTGTCTTATATATAACATGTGGACATTATGATTTTCTTGAGGATTTCAGTTTTGCTGCGATTTCTGGATTTTTGGGGAAAACCGCAAGAATTTAACAAAACCTTATATTTATCCGTTTCAAAACAAAAGTTGCAGTTTTCTCGTGATGTATGTGTCGTCCACCATGAGTTTTCATATTTTCTGTTGGATTTCGAGACCCGATTCGAGGAGTGGATGAACCGTCTCGGGTACATGGTGGGCCCGGTATGGTACCCCGGGGCAAGAAGATCGAGTTGTAGACGATGAGCCTGGCAGGGGAAGACTACCTACCGGTGATGTCTGGCGCGGCGGATATCCGGAGGATACCAACCGTTGTCGTGAGATTTATGATATGGGCCGATCCGGACTGACGGAGCCCGATATTGAGACTGATGTGATTCCTATTTGGTGTCGATGCTTGACACGGGTTTTCAGAGGATTTCTTGATGATATTTAGCTATTATGCAGACATTCATTTTCTAAAAGTTAAGGATGCAGTAACATTAACATTTAAAACACTTAAAGAGTTAGAAAAGATATTGCATACATGTGCATGCATACTAGAGTTACTATATCACATATGGACATACATGTTGTTCCGCATTGCGTGCATTCTTACGATTGCCTTACTAGATGTTATATTCTACTCACGAGCTGGCAACTCACCCCCATTGTGCCACAGTGTCTTGCAGGTCGGACCCGTCAGTCTTGTAGCGGCGGGCTATTTTGTCATCAGTTCCTTTTGCTCAGACTCGCGACATCGCCCGTAGGTGGGTTGCGAGTATACTTTATTTCTTTTTGCCTTACATTGTATCTAGTATTCTCCATCTACCACTTGTATTGTATATGCGACCTAGTGATGAGACTTAGAGACTTGTATATTTGTGGTACTTTTGGGTCGAGCTCACTTGAGCCGACGTAGGTTTTCTGGTATTTTGCGTTTCTTTATGTTCTTCTCTTGATATTACTATTATATTGCATGTGGTTGTGATCCGCCTTGGGCGAAGAGCTAGCTCCCGCTTGGGGATGCCATTTTTATGATTACAGGTTTATTATCTTGTTGTACCCATTTTGGGGGATAGAAAATACAGGGGAGACTCTGCCGAAATTTTCAGAAATTTTTGATGTTCTTTTTTTGGATTCTATGCAACTTAATTGATTTCAAAACCGTTTTCATTTAAGGTTTTCCTTCATTCTCTTTTGCTTTTGGGTTAGATTTCTGGGCTTTGGCTGACTTAGGTTACGGTACGCCTTTAGACGTCTCGTAATCTAAGTGCCAGTCACGTTCCGTACTTTCGGGTCGTGACAAAGTTGGTATCAGAGCGTAGGTTTTACCTTTCTGAGTGTAGGACGACCTTGGTAGATGGAGTAGGTGACTTAAGCAGAGTGGCGTAGCGTGGGTATGATCCGCGGCATACTTACGATACGGTACTCCGCCTAAGTGACCTTAGGATATAATTGCTTGTATTTCCTTTCTTGATTCCTTGCATTCCTTGATTCAATTGCAATGATCTTATCAGTCCTGTTTCTTATTCCAGCTTCGATGCCGCCAAAGACTACGAGAGCTCAGCGGGCTGCCGCTAGGGATGAGATTCGAGCGGGCCTGTCTGAGGCGAGGATCGAGCGGGAGGATACGCCTACCCCTCAGGGTCCTACTGATCCGCCTTATCCTAACCGTATTGCCAGATTAGAGGCCGGCATGCAAGAGTTGCGGCAGATGATGGGATCTTTAGTCGAGTCCAGCCGGGCACAGAGATCCGAGGACGTTCCCTCCACCGCACAGACCACGATCGTACCTGCTGCACAGATGGTCACTCCTGCTGCTACTACGGAGACTATCCCTGTTTCACTACAGGAGTTCATGAGATTGAGACCTTCAGCTTTTACCGGTACAGATGCGACAGAGGACCCACAGGCATTTCTGGATAGGATGGCTCGGATTTGCCGTTCGTTGAGGTGTTCTGATGATAGATTGGTGGAGTTTGCGAGTTTTCGTCTGGAGGGTCTTGCCCAGACATGGTACGACTCAGTAGAGAGAGGCCGAGCTGCAGGTCTGCCTTCTATGACCTGGGATGAGTTTACAGCTGCATTTCTTGCCCATTTTCTTCCGGAGAGTGTCCGAGATGCTCGAGCCCGCAGTTTTGAGTCTCTGCGCAAGACTCCTGGGATGACAGTGTCGGAGTATGATATACAGTTTACCCAGTTGTCTCGATATGCTCCGTACCTAGTCGACACAGAAGAGAAGAGAATAAAGTGGTTTGTGCGAGGGCTTGATACACAGCTATTCCTTGCCATCGGCACCCAGCACTTTGATACATACGCAGCCGCGATGGATGCAGCCTTACTTTTGGAGGAGCGTATTTCTGAGACTCCGGTCGCTTCTGGGCCGAAGAGGATCCGTACTGATACGCCAGCTCAGCGGCAGATGGGCAGACATCGTGATAGATTATTTCCGGGAGATGGCGGAGGCAGAGGATTGAGACGAGGTCAGTTATTTGGTTCATATCCACAGACCCAGCAGTCGTCTCCAGGATGTTTTCGGTGCGGGAGTCAGTATCACCGTGTCAGAGACTGTACCATGGGACGCCAGGGCGCGGCGACAGTCCCGCATGTGACTTTACCACCCTCACCACCTTCTCAGAGAGCTTTACTTCCTACTCCTGATGATGCTTCACGCCAGCCAGATGCTTCTAGAGGCCATGGGCGTGGCGGTCCGGTTCAGAGAGGACGAGGCGACAGAGGCAGAGGCAGAGGCCGAGGTAGAGGCAGAGCACAGCCAGCTATTAGTGGTGGGCAGGCCCGAGTGTTCGCATTGACTCCTCAGGATGCACAGGCATCCAATGCCGTCGTGACAGGTACTCTACCAGTATGTTCTTTTGATGCACGGATATTATTTGATCCAGGCTCCACACATTCCTATGTATCCACGTATTTTGCACCGAGGTTGGGCCGAGAGTCTTGTCCGTTAGATCAGCCACTTGTCGTTATTACCCCGGTAGGCGAGTCTTTTGTTGCCCGTTTTGTGTACCGATCTTGTTCCGTTCGTATCGGGGAGAGAGATTCTTAAGTAGATTTGATTCTCCTCGATATGCTAGACTTTGACGTTCTTCTTGGTATGGACTGGCTAGCCACCTATTATGCATCCGTGGACTGCCGTGAAAAGGCAGTCAGATTCAGTTTTCCTGGTGAGCCGGTTCTTATTATTCAGGGAGATCGTAGCGCTATCCTTCCCAGCTTGATTTCTTCTCTTCGCGCTGGTCAGCTCTTAAGGAAAGGGTGTCAGGGATTCTTAGCCTATGTTTGTGATACTAGCTCCACAGAGGTTCCGTTGGACCAGGTCCCTGTTGTGAGAGAGTTTCCTGATGTATTTCCTGATGAGCTGCCTGGTCTGCCACCAGAGCGCGAGATTGAGTTCTGTATTGACTTGATCCCCGGCACGGGGCCTATCTCTATACCTCCTTATCGGATGGCCCCGGCGGAGCTGAGAGAGCTAAAGGATCAGTTACAGGACTTGCTGGACAAAGGGCTTATCCGACCGAGTGTGTCACCTTGGGGTGCTCCCGTCCTGTTTGTTAAGAAGAAGGACGGAAGTATGCGTTTATGCATTGATTATCGTCAGCTGAACCGGGTTACTGTGCGGAACAGGTATCCCCTACCCCGCATTGATGACTTATTTGATCAGCTCCAGGGTGCAGGGTTTTTCTCGAAGGTTGATTTACGGTCAGGTTATCACCAGTTGCGAGTTCGGAAGGAGGATATTCCGAAGACCGCCTTCCGTACTCGATATGGTCATTATGAGTTCTTGGTGATGTCGTTCGGGCTCACCAATGCCCCGGCAGCTTTTATGGATTTGATGAACCGCGTATTCAGGCCGTATCTCGATCAGTTCATCATTGTGTTCATTGACGACATCTTGGTTTATTCTCGGAGCCGGGAGGAGCATGAGCAGCACTTATGTATCACATTGCAGACTTTGAGGGAGCATCAGCTGTTCGCCAAATTCTCCAAGTGCGCATTCTGGCTAGACAGTGTCGACTTCTTGGGTCATGTGGTGACGAGAGATGGTATTTGCGTGGACCCGAAGAAGATCGAGGCAGTTCAGCGTTGGCCTAGACCGGTATCAGTTACAGAGGTTCGCAGTTTTCTAGGTCTGGCCGGCTATTATCGACGTTTTGTCCAGGATTTCTCCCGCATTGCTGCACCGTTGACCGGGTTGACCCGGAAGGGGGTTCCTTTTGATTGGACACAGGCATGTGAGGATAGCTTTCAGCAGTTGAAGACTCGTCTGACTACTGCTCCAGTGTTAGCATTGCCTTCAGGATCAGGCGGGTTCGTGGTATATTGTGATGCTTCTAGAGTAGGGCTGGGCTGTGTATTGATGCAGCACGACAGAGTTATCGCGTATGCTTCTCGACAGCTGAGGAAACACGAGCAGAACTACCCCACCCATGATTTAGAGATGGCTGCAGTGGTATTTGCACTTAAGATCTGGAGACATTACCTATACGGTGAGTCGTGCCAGATATTCACTGACCACAAGAGTTTGAAGTATATCTTCCAGCAGCGAGACCTGAACCTGAGACAGCGCCGTTGGATGGAGTTGGTGAAAGATTATGACTGCGAGATTCTATACCATCCGGGCAAGGCGAATGTGGTGGCAGATGCTTTGAGTAGGAGGCCCGGAGGTAGTTTATCTTGTTTGAGCGCAGTACAGATGCAGTCGACGGCGGATTGGCAGGTTTTATGTGATAGCAGAGTGCAGTTCGAGTTTACTCCTACAGGGGGACAGCTGGCCCATTTCAGAGCACGCCCACAGTTACTTGACCGTATCCACGAGGCACAGTCCGGCGATGCCCGTACATTAGAGATCATTGAGCAAATTCGACAGGGCAGAGTTTCTGAGTTCGTGATTGATGATCAGGGGATACTTCGATTTGGGACTCGACTGTGTGTGCCAGATTCAGAGGGACTGAGGCGTGATATTCTCGAGGAGGCACATAGATCCGTATACAGTGTGCATCCAGGTTCCACCAAGATGTATCGTGATTTGAGAGAGGTTTACTGGTGGGACGGGATGAAGAAGGATATTACAGACTTTGTGTCGAGATGCCTGACTTGTCAGCAAGTCAAGGCTGAGCACCAAAGGCCAGCCGGTGAGTTACAGCCTTTGCCCATCCCTGAGTGGAAGTGGGAGCAGGTCTCCATGGACTTCGTTGTGGGTCTACCCAGGACTAGTCGAGGGTATGACTCTATTTGGGTGATTGTGGATCGACTGACAAAAGCGGCTCACTTTCTACCAGTGAAGACCACTTTTGGATTTTCTCAGTACACCCAGGTTTATATTGATGAGATTGTGCGACTGCATGGTGTTCCGACTTGCATCGTGTCCGACCGTGGCACCCAGTTTACCAGCCGATTGTGGCAGAAACTCCAGGAAGCTTTGGGCACCCGATTGAGTTTTAGCACAGCCTTTCATCCTCAGACTGACGGTCAGTCGGAGCGTACGATTCAGACTCTTGAGGACATGCTCAGAGCTTGTGTTTTGGATTTCGGTGGTAGCTGGGATCGTCATTTGCCTTTGATCGAGTTTTCTTACAATAATAGCTTCCAGGAGACGATTCAGATGGCACCTTTCGAGGCTTTATATGGGAGGAGATGTCGATCGCCTGTATGTTGGACAGAGCTTAAAGAGAGCAGTATTTTAGGGCCTCAGATCGTACAGGAGATGACCGAGAAGATACAGCTGATTCGGGACAGGATGAGAGCGGCACAGAGCAGGCAGAAATCGTATGCTGACAGGCGTCGTCGCCGACTCGAGTTCGCTGTTGGCGATCATGTTTTCCTGAAGGTCTCTCCGATGAAGGGTGTGATGAGATTTGGGCGGAAAGGGAAACTGAGTCCTAGATGTGTTGGTCCTTTCGAGATCCTAGAGCGTGTTGGTCCAGTCGCTTATCGGTTAGCTCTTCCGCCCAGCTTCCCCGATGTTCACCCCGTATTCCATGTCTCGATGCTCCGCAAGTACCTTCATGATCCTTCCCAGGCGATTCAGCACCAGACGATCCAGCTAGAGCGTGATCTTTCTTTCACCGAGCAGCCGGTGGTCATCTTGGATCGGCAGGTGAAGAAATTGAGGTCGAAGGTCATACCGTCTGTCAAGGTTCTTTGGCGTGGCCCGAACAGCGAGGAGGTCACCTGGGAGACCGAGGTCGAGATGAGGAAGAGATATCCCCATATTTTTGAAGGTACGCGTAGTTAAATTCTAAATTCGGGGACCGAATTTCTTTTAGGGGGGAAGATTGTAACCCTTCGAAAATCGTTCAGGCAGTTTTTCGGTAATCGGCAAATTTTTCGGCTTTTTCCGTAAAAAGTCAAAATTGATATTTTTCATTGTAGACCTAATTATACAAAATTTAGATAAGATATTATTATGATTTTGTCACTAAAATGTCACTTATAATTATCTAGTTAAATAAAAAAAAATTCGTAATTAATTATTTTTTTTTTATTTTAAGCCTTTTTAAATACATTTAATTAGGGATAAATACAAATTTAATTAGGTAAATTTCTTAATTAGGAGTCTTTATAAGCTAAAATATGGTGTTAATAAAATTATATCATGTCTTGCAAAATTTTAGATTTTTGGTGGGAAAATTATGAAAAAAATGGCTTAAAAAGGGGTTTTTTTGGAAAAAGGTTGATATGAAAGCATGATATGATATCATATGATGTTCTAATTAGCTAGAAACTTCCCCAAAATTCCCTCATCTCCCCTCCTTGCTGCAGCCGACCCCAATCCTGCAGGTTTCCCCCTCTTCCCACTTCATTCTTGCTTCTTTTTCTTGCTAAAAATCAATAAAAATTCACATTTTTCCATCTCCATTCAAAGCCTAACCCTAATCCCTTCTCTCTTCAACCCAAATTTGTTCAAAAACATGATGAAAGGAGGCTTCTTGGAGACTTGATCAAGATAGGGTTCAAGCTTGAGAGGTGAAAATTTTAATCCTTTTGTTAACTTGTGGTTTAATTATGCTAGAATTGAAATTCTAAGTATTAATTTAGTGTAAATCCTTGTTCATGAAAAAATCAAGAGAAGGTTTTGATTTTTTAAAAATTAGGGTTTGTAGCATAATGGTTGGATTATGTTAGGGATGGTTATCTAATTGATTAGAATGGTTAATGGTGTAATGATATGCTTGCTAAATCGATAAATTTCGATGTTTGTAACGAATCAGTAAGAAAATCGCTTACTAGATTTTTGTAGAAAATAGAATGCGTTCAATTTGCGTTAGGTTAGCAATATTATTAGCTTCGTATAGGATTATTAGAATGCGCGAACGCGGGGTTTCGTCTAGTCGGGTGGTAGTTTGTCGATTTCCCCGAAATGACGATTTTTGTTAAAGGATTGCGATTTTCGTGCGTTTTTCCGCGCACTGAGTGCATGCTACGATTAATTTGTGAGCGTCGATATTTGTATAATGTGACTTGCATCGTTTAGGGTTATGTAATCTTATACTTGGTGTTGTGCAAATTTAGGATCGGTCGGAGAAACATCGGACACGGCGCGTAAAGGCAAAGCGGTGGCCGGATCAGATTAGCGGGGATTTCAGGTGAGTAGATGTATTCATCTATGGGGGAATCGTCTGAATGGCGTGAGGCACCCCCCCTAGTTAGGATTAGCCTACTTTTTGCAAGATTATATTGTTAGTTAGCTTATCCATTCATGTACACTGCATACCCTTATAGCGAACAGTATGTAAATTGCATGGACATTCATCTCTACCTATGCGATATCATTTCGTAGGACACGAACACCTTACCAGTGGCATATGTTACACGTGCACTATTCATGTGACACACACGCCTTGGTAATTGACATGCCACGTGCACGATAGAACCTGTTTATCTTAATATCATCACCTGCATTCATACTTGATATATGAAACTGCATCGCATGCACATATCTCGCATCATCATCATATTTACATAGAACTCTAGCCAAAATTTACATCATACACATTGATATCATAGACATTTGTCTTATATATAACATGTGGACATTATGATTTTCTTGAGGATTTCAGTTTTGCTGCGATTTCTGGATTTTTGGGGAAAACCGCAAGAATTTAACAAAACCTTATATTTATCCGTTTCAAAACAAAAGTTGCGGTTTTCTCGTGATGTATGTGTCGTCCACCATGAGTTTTCATGTTTTCTGTTGGATTTCGAGACCCGATTCGAGGAGTGGATGAACCGTCTCGGGTACATGGTGGGCCCGGTATGGTACCCCGGGGCAAGAAGATCGAGTTGTAGACGATGAGCCTGGCAGGGGAAGACTACCTACCGGTGATGTCTGGCGCGGCGGATATCCGGAGGATACCAACCGTTGTCGTGAGATTTATGATATGGGCCGATCCGGACTGACGGAGCCCGATATTGAGACAGATGTGATTCCTATTTGGTGTCGATGCTTGACACGGGTTTTCAGAGGATTTCTTGATGATATTTAGCTATTATGCAGACATTCATTTTCTAAAAGTTAAGGATGCAGTAACATTAACATTTAAAACACTTAAAGTGTTAGAAAAGATATTGCATACATGTGCATGCATACTAGAGTTACTATATCACATATGGACATACATGTTGTTCCGCATTGCGTGCATTCTTACGATTGCCTTACTAGATGTTATATTCTACTCACGAGCTGGCAACTCACCCCCATTGTGCCACAGTGTCTTGCAGGTCGGACCCGTCAGTCTTGTAGCGGCGGGCTATTTTGTCATCAGTTCCTTTTGCTCAGACTCGCGACATCGCCCATAGGTGGGTTGCGAGTATACTTTATTTCTTTTTGCCTTACATTGTATCTAGTATTCTCCATCTACCACTTGTATTGTATATGCGACCTAGTGATGAGACTTAGAGACTTGTATATTTGTGGTACTTTTGGGTCGAGCTCACTTGAGCCGACGTAGGTTTTCTGGTATTTTGCGTTTCTTTATGTTCTTCTCTTGATATTACTATTATATTGCATGTGGTTGTGATCCGCCTTGGGCGAAGAGCTAGCTCCCGCTTGGGGATGCCATTTTTATGATTACAGGTTTATTATCTTGTTGTACCCATTTTGGGGGATAGAAAATACAGGGGAGACTCTGCCGAAATTTTCAGAAATTTTTGATGTTCTTTTTTTGGATTCTATGCAACTTAATTGATTTCAAAACCGTTTTCATTTAAGGTTTTCCTTCACTCTCTTTTGCTTTTGGGTTAGATTTCTGGGCTTTGGCTGACTTAGGTTACGGTACGCCTTTAGACGTCTCGTAATCTAAGTGCCAGTCACGTTCCGTACTTTCGGGTCGTGACATGATCTATGCCTAGTACAATACTGATACCATCTATGTATGTGCATGCGTGTGTAAGAAAACACCATGTCAACAGGACCCGCTAAAACATCATGTCGTATCTAAAATATGAACCTTGTCACATCACCGATCTCACGGCCTCAAGCCAAAACTCATCGACTCATCTCCGATCCTAAGTACTATCATCGTCATCTGTGTATATGTATACGTGTGTGTGTGAGTGTATATATATATGTATACATAGTCCCATATCCATGTATATATATATATATATATATACATATCCGCATAAGTAAAATAAATGTATGCATGTGTGTGCGCATGTGTGTGGGTGTAACAACTACTATAGGATTTCGCAACGAACACCAAACTAGCTCATGAACATATAATCCTATCACCAAACTTTAGTATCCATGTTTCACATAACAATATCATATATGTAACATATGTATATCTAATACTATACTTCGAACTGCGGGGGTGCTATACGCCATCCACCCGACTTCCCCCATAGATATATATCTACTCACCTGGATGCCTCGGCTACTCCGATCCGATTCCAGCTCTGCCATCTTCGTGCTATATGCGACGGCTCTGCACCCGATCTTAAGGATGTACACAAGGAAAACAAGAGAATAAATATAAATAGTCACGGACACAATTGACACAAGTCAACAACGCGCGCTAATTAAACGTGTACGCACCCAGCGCACAAACGCGCGCGCGACAACGCCAAAACTATAATTAGGGTCACTCTACGTGAAAAACACCAAGCCTAAAATCCAATTGCATCAATTGCGCACTCACAACATATTTAATATTATAGGAATTAGGTTGTAGGTTACTAAAATTTTAATTGTATTCAAATCGGTTAATTTCCAAAAATCTAGTAAGCACCCATACACCTTTTTTGTTCAAGTCTTGACGTTTTATCAATTCTAATGGCCAAAATAATCACACACTTACTTAGTTAATCCTCACCAACCTTTTCTAAAATTTTAACTCATCTAATTACATATCAATTAAAAACCTAGTTAGTAAGGTTATATAATTAGGAAAAATTAAAAGTAACAATTAACAAATTAGCAACTAGACTGGGTTTTTACATGTCTTGAAATATTAATCTACAATTACTAACTTGATTTATTTATAAAAATCCAGAATCTTAGTTCAAACCCCTTTCTTCAAATCTAAATCTTAAAATTAAACCCATCTTTAAACACTTAATTAGCTTAGATTACAACAATACTAATAAGGTAACAGATTTAGTAAGATTATACATTACAAATATTGTAGATCTCATAGTAAACTTAGCCTCTAAAAACCCATCTTGCTCCAAGATCCAAGCTTGATTTGGCCAAGGAAAATTGGTTAAAGTTTAAACTAGGGATTAATGAGACTTGTATTGATTTTTAATGCAATTTTAGAGATTTTTTGAAGTGGCAAAGAGGTGAGGAAATGGGGAGGGCAACAGCAGGAAGCTCAGCCAAATGAGGGAGGAAGAGGGGTGTGTGGATGTGTGGGGGAAATTTCTAAGTCAAAGACACCCATACCTCACATGTATACACCCATGCCTATTTTCTTTATTCTATTCTTATTAAATTTCATTTCATTTTAATGAAGTGGGGCAATTGTAGGGTTCCTAGGCACTCTAATGAAGTCTCACAAGGCATCGATCATGCCAATTTCAAAAGTTATGGGTGCCGAGAAACCCTAATACGGATCGTTGGCTAGAAATCTAGGCGAAAAACAATCTAGTTAACAACTTAACTAATGGGATATCGGAAATACAACCTTTGTAGATCCGGTGCTCCACCTCCATAGCTCCGGAACGAAGTCGTCTCCGCTGTCCAAAAGGAATCCGGGCTCTAGAGTCGGCTTCGTCGGAGAAAAAGTGAGCTAGGTCGTCGATGTCCATGCCGAAGATGATCTACGTCGAGGCATCGCTAAATCAAGCTCCACCTTCACCAAGCCCTAAAAACTTGTGAAGGAAACACACTCTACTACTTGGCAAGAGGTAGAGGATGAAGAAATAGGAAGTGGGTAGACTTTAGAATTGGATTTCTCACTCTTTATCATCAATCACCATTGATGACCTTGCTTTCTTCACTTGAAGAAAAATGAGGAAGAAGAAGATAATAGTTATGATAAGTTAATTAAAAAAGAAATGAATAATCAAACCTTATCATAACAAGACCATGGTTAATTGTAGAGAGTTAACTCAAGTTAGATGAATGGTTAGGGTTTGTATAAGAAGACAAAATGGTTGCTATGGTCAAAGTTCATGAAGCTTCAAAGAATACAAACAAAATAGCAACCATTTTCTCATTTCCTTTTTCCTTTTTCCAAAAAGAAAAAGATTAATAAATGAATAAGGAAATCAAAACCCTAATTAACCACTTAAAACATGGTTTAATTCTTTACATTTAACCAAAATGCATGTATCATCAAACATGATACAATCTAGTGCACAAAAATCATATCGCATATGTAATGCGCACATCCGAGTGAGAAAATCCATTATAAAATGAACCGATACTAGTTGATGCAAAGTAATATATCAAATATATAATTATGCATTAAATCATTAAATCAACACTTGATTTAACGATCCGGTCATATCGCATATAACCGGCTAGTATCATTAGTAACAACTTATCGAATCAACACTTGATCCGATAACCCGGCTATATACATTATAACCGATCAATGTCACATCGCGAGAATCGAATACAGTATTGTTGCGTCACGGCAGCGCCCCGGCCGTCTATCCGAGGCCAAAATGCGGAATCAAAAATTTTCCTTACTTGGAAACTGGCGCTACCGCGGACAAATACCCGGATCGTAACCATTAACCTATACTAGCTAACAAAAGATGGGATTCGAGATATACCGAGTGATCCGAGTCCTCCGGTCTTCTCATCATCGTCCCGATCTCCCGCGGAAACTCCGGTCGTCGCCTCCTTGCCGGAAGGGCACCACATCGTCTGTATCTTTTACGGGCTCCCACCTCAATACCGAGGCAACTCGGGCACGAAGCTGGCAAGTCGACGTGCCCAAGATATGCTGTAGATTGTAGTGTAGATGATGCTTGTCTCATTTGGGGTTTTGTAGTTGCCTTGATGGAGGAATAAGGTTAAGGAAAAATGGTGCTTTCATTTTTCCAAAACTAGAAGAATGAGATGAAGAAATTTGTGTCATAACAAAAGGGAAAATTTCTCTCATCCTCATCAAAAGTGGCCGGCCATTTTTTGATGGAAATGGTGGAGGGAATCAATATGTAGCATGAAGGGAGGTGATGGTAGGAGAAGAGAAGAGGTAACCATATCCAAAGACAAGAAAACATCAACCATGCTTATTTCCATACCCATTCAAATCACAATAAATGCAAGTGATGGAAAAGAGAATGATGATGGTCATATCATAATCCCACATATGCAAGAAACCCCCTCCTCAAATGTTATTTGCACAAATGCAAATAACCCCTTCCATCGGAAAAGTCCGGCCGGGAAAGAACAAAGGAAAACCGGCCGGAACGGAATGCAATATGGCAACTCCAGAAAACTGGTCCTGTAATAAATTACAGGAAAACCCCAAAACTGTGCATACACACCAGCATCTGTATTCCGACCGGATACAAATGCAATGAGACAAAATCTACACTGTACTAAACTAGAACCGGCTTAAACCAAAGCCGGCTAGTAAAATCCGTTCGATCCTGATCCGTGCAATACCGCACGTATCTGATCGAACCCTGCCATATATCCATACGGCCGCTAGTACAAACCGTCCAATCCTGATCCGTGCAATACCGCACGTATCTGATCGGACCCTGCCATATCTCCATACGGCCTCTACAGCATTTCGCCCGAAAGCTTGAGTAACTGAAAGTGTGGTGGACTCTAAAGACTCGTCAATACTATGGCTGTGGATTTAACCACTAGCACGTCAGAGGTATAAGCCAATACGTGACGGGCCACCAGCTATTGACCAAAAGGGACGTCGATGAGCGAACTCATCCTGACACCCTACTGAGCCTGTCAGTGACAATATCCGGACAGTCCGGTCCGTTCGTCTATGAGGATCGCATGTCGGGCCTAGGGGGTTGGTAAAAGTCAGACCCCCAAAGGCGGTACAAGTCGTGTCGGAGTGTAGCCCAGAACGCCCTGAGATACTACTGGAATACCTACCAGTAAATCTCCTGCCTCGGCCGAGGGCTTTGCGTAATGGCTCTCCTAGACACAGCGCGACCTCACCCCCAATACCGGGAGAGACGAACCCCTGCAGATGTAAGTGCACGGCGGCGCCCCTGCCGTCAATCCGACGGCCAAAAGCGGAAGCGGTGATAAACTTTAAATTTTCTTAAACTGGCAAACCGCCGCGCACTACTACCCGGATCGAACCATTAATTAGTCCTAGCTACCAACAAGAAAGGGAATAGAGATATACCGGCGATCCATGTCCTCCGGTCTTCTCATCATCGTCCCGATCTCTTGCAGAATGTCCCGTCTCCTCCTCGTCTCCGGAAGTGCACCACATCGCCTACTTCTTTTACGGGCTCCCACCTCAATGCCGAGGCAACTCGGGCACGAAGCCGGCTACTCGACGTGCCCAAGGTTCGCTGTAGAATATGTAGCCCTCAAGTCTCACTTTGGGGTTGTGGAATTGCCTTTTTGGTGAAGGAAATGATATGAGCTTGTGGAGATGAAACATGTGGGATTTTACAAAGCTAGAAGAACAAAAATCCCACCCCAAGAAATTTGGACAGCCCCCTCCCTCAATGTGGCCGGCCATGTATATGGTGGTGGAGAGAGTGAAAGAGTGAGATTGTATCAAAAAAGATGGGAGCCATTCTTATCTAATCCCAAAGAGAGAGAGAGGAAAGCTATCATGCAAAAGGGAATGATCACAAGGCAATGCCAACACTCCACACAACCATCATCAACAACCATGATTCTAACAAAGTCAAGCCATCATGAAGTATGAAGTCAAGCAAGTCAATGGATGGTGCACCATCATGAAGACTATCATGATGCTACAAAAAACAAAGAACCCCTCCACAAATGCCTATTTGCAACAATGCAAATAAACCCTCCTCCACCAATCTTCGGCCAATGAACGGAACAATGGAAATTGGCCGAAACGGAAAGCAAACTGGCAACTCCAGATAACTGGTCCCGTAATAAATTACAGGAAAACCCCGATACTGTGCATACACACCCGCATTTGTATTCCGACCGAAATACAAATGCAATGAGACAAACTCTACACTGTACTATACTAGGATCCGGCTTATACCAAAGCCGGCCAGTAATATCCGTTCGATCCTGATCCGTGCAATACCGCACGTATCTGATCGAACCCTGCCATATATCCATACGGCCTATAGTACAAACTGTCCGATCCCGATCCGTGCAATACCGCACGTATCTGGTCGGACCTTGCCATATCTCCATACGGCCTCTACAACCTTTCGCCCGAAAGCTGAGTAACTGAATGTGGGGGACTCTAAAGACTCATCAACACCTTGGTTGTGGATTTAACCACTAGCACGTCAGAGGTATAAGCCAATACGTAACGGGCTACCAGGTACTGACTAAAAGGGATGTCTGTGAGCGAACTCAGCCTGACAACCCTACTGAGCCTGTCAGTGACAATATCCGTACAGTCCGGTCCGTTCGTCTATGAGTATCGCATGGCGGGCCTAGGGGGTTGGTAAAAGTCAGACCCCCAAAAGCGGTACAAGTCATGTCGGAGTGTAGACCAGAACACCCTGAGATACTACTGGAATACCTACCAGTAAATCTCCTTGCCTTGGCCAAGGACTTTGTGTAATGGCTCTCCTAGACACAGCACGACCTCACCCCCAATACCAGGAGAGACGAACCCCTGAAGATACGCTCACTGCCTCCATGTGGCTCGGGACTGTACCCAACTAAAACCTGTTTGCATGACTCCTTTGAGCCGTGGTAGGGTAGTAATCAAAGTACAGTGGGAACTCACACGAGACAAATGACGATCCCCAGGTCGATGAACTAACCTGAACACATGTCACCAGGCAACTGCCATCTGACGTCTGGTATATGACCAACTAGCATGTTCCCGGCGAGTCATGTCCGGTGTACTCATAACCCAATGAGCACCTGTATACATCTTAGGTGATCCAACTGACACCAGTGGCTTGTGAGACCGGCCACCGCCCCTCGTCGGGGTCTCGACTGTATACACTAGTCTACTAATGGAGTATCGATGCCCAGTCTCGAAACTCCCACGACTAGGGACCTTTTAAGGATAAGCTTATAGACCCCAGCTCCCACTTATATGATCTCCCTCATACTGCTGGTGGTCAAGCAAGAATCCTAGGGGCTCTATCAACGTGTAATAGCGACGTGTCAGGTCACCTAAAGCAGTACACGATGATAAAGGTAAAACAGATAGCATACTATCATCTCGAGTAAGACTGTCCTACCGGGATAGGTCCTCCATCAATCATTACAATCACGTACCTGTGACCTAATAATTGACTCTGAGGGCACTATCTCCAACAATCTCCCACTTGCACTCAAGGCTAATTATTGCGATGTCGCATACTCACAGCCCGTGTGATACCGAACACCCAACTCCTCTACTAGTCAGTCTCACAAAGCTCGTTTGCGAAACTATTGCGTTCGAGGAATAGCCTCAGTGAGTGGATCCGCTTTGTTGTTTCTTTCTATGTCTCTCTATATCTCAAGTTCGCGGAGAAACCCATCTCCCGAAATGAGCAATACCTGTCTTAGAATATGTTTGGATGTCTGATGGGACTTAGCTCATAAATGAACTCCAAATCCAAACTTCTTAGACTGTATCGTTAACTGAACTTAATCAGTATCCTGCGCCATGCCACCCTCAGTATTGCCTTGGACCACCTGTCCAAAATACTGCCCCTCATCAGAAGGAAAACTATAGCTCTGACAACCTCCTTGTCGTCCATGTCACCTTGGAAGCCTGGAATGATAACTGTTTCCCGAATGAGGCTGTCGATATCATATCCCTAGAACATCCACTTATGTTCTAAAACTGCTTCCGACTGTTTCTCCATGATCGGATCAATATCAACCTATTGCATCTAGTGCAAGAACAATATCTGGTGTGGTACTTGACATCTCATGATTGACTCAATTGCCTGAGCAAGTGATCTGCCAATCATGCACATCCCTCTCCCCTTTAGTCTGTAAGACACCTTTAGAAAGGGTGACTCCATTACCTGCAGGTACACTGCCGTGCCAGGAGTCGTCCATTCTAAATACTCTTAGAATGCTGTCTAAGTACCCAGATTGGGAAACCACCCAAATCTAGATCTAAGACCATAGATCTAGTAACCAGTATGTCTGATATAAAATCCATTTCCTTTGTGGAGAAACAACTGTGCGACGACCAAAGTATAACCGATCGTAGTGTAGGAGTTTCCTTTCCTACTCTGTGTATGTCATCCAAACACCATGACATCACACCCTACTACCTTCTCAACTGATCCATCCCCTATTCTGATGAAGTCAAACCCATGACTGTCATATCAGAAATTGATGATCTATCTCCGCTACATCTGCTCTAGTCTATAAATAGACATAAGCAACCTGTCCACCAATGCTTCCGCTGCTCCCACTGACTACGACAACCCTCTGGCAGAGTCATATAGACGTACACTTCTAAAACTGGTTTAGAACGACGCTATACTCATCCTCCCGCCGGGTCTCGTAACCTGGAACAACAGCAATGGCAATTGTGGGTAAACAAGAACTTCCCTGTCACCGTCCTTGAGGCTACCGTAGTGCCTCTCGGGTGCCTGAAGTTACCCACCTTATCTGCGGAGTAGCCAATGGAATGTCAATCCAGATTGAATCTTTAGGTTCCTTATCAAATCTTCAGTAATCGTTTGTGGTTCTGGAATCACTTCCAGTTCTACCAAACTCCCACTACTGTTTTCTGAAAAAATCCATCTTTAATAAAACTGTGGCGAGTCTAGAACAATATCGCTATTATTCATCCAGATGGTAGAAAGTCAACCCTCGTCATAGCCTGGGTCAACCCACAAACAGCCATTACAGAAACGTGCCTTGAGTTGTCCAGTGTCTGGTTTTAATCATAAACTGGACAACTCCCCGTACCTTAACATCGTTAAGATATGAACTGTTCTATATCCAATATAGAAACAGAGGCACTGATTTAATTGAACCAGATTCAAATCATGCAGCTGTTCCCAGCGCATGTCAACTAAATGGAAGGAGGCCGATCAGCGTTACTCAACTTAGGAATACTTCCAATTATGAGTAACCTGAAAGAGAAGCAAGATCTCTTTATCATTACTATCAACTGAATACCATACACAAGTATCTACATCTTCGATCTCTTTGAAGAATCCCGATACTTGCTATACCTGGTTCTCTACTGTATTCAAATACCTATAACTTCTCAAAATTTGGACCCTGTGTTTCCGCGAAACACCTGTCTAAAAACTAGAGAAGTCATAAGTAAACCGAATATAGTATGAGGACCAAGCCCTCTGTCCTGATGGACCCTGGACAACATACAATCCTTTGTATAAGTCCCTTGAGTCTGATAACTCATTCACTGTGTGTCGTAGGTTGAAAACTGTACTTATGGTTAAGAAGAATTACACCGCTGTTTAATGCTCCTTACCTAACCATCCACTGATATAGGTAAATGTCGTAGACATAATTTCAGAAAGGTATATCTCACTCTATGAAAATAGACGTACAGATATATCAATTTGAAATTGGTGCATAACAGCGGATATTCAAAACCAAATATTTGCCGACTGGCAAACAGCCCAGGTGATTTCCTCAAATATCACCGATTACAACGAATCCCGATATAATGAGGATAATCACCCAATTCCCAATAACTTACTCCCACTCATCATCTGTAAAACCATACAGATGTGAGAATCGTACCTGGTAAATACATACCCTGGAGTAAGTATCTAATCGGGAAATCAGTTTTCCTTTAACATTACACAGTGAAACTGAAACATTGAAATGTTCCGATGGGGTATTCTGGTATTCCTAGTAATGCCTCTTCCAGATTCACGACTGTAACCGTATAGTTCTTTGCCACCTCTCCAAATCCCTTCATATGTCTTTAGTCTTTACCTTCTGCACACCCTTTTAGGCCAAATGGTTTTCTTCCTTCCCTACCGTTCGGCACCAGCCTATGGTTTGGAAGAAGACTATCCAATAAGCATAATGGGTGTACTGTCCCAATCCTAGGAACACTCGCAATGAGAGAGGGTGAAGATAAAAGACAACCGAATAAACCTTATTCCTATTTCTCCTGAACCAGAATCCATCCCCGAACTGGAACCAGTTCCATTCGAGTTCGTATATAACCATACGATGGAGTATCCAAATAAACTGTGGATCTTCGTAGTGATACGGAGTGTCCTGGAGAAATACAAAGGTGATGTGGGAGTGGTAACGAAATATTTGGTTTGGTCGTGAATATCTGTCGCAATTTACTTTGCCCTCTTACTAATCCCTTGCTTTGTCTGAACTTAATACCTCCTGCACACCATCGTTATGCTAATTGGTTTTCTTCATTCCCTACCGGTCGGCACCAGCCTAAGGTTTGGAAGAAGACAATCCAATTTGCGTAATAGGTGTACTACCCCTAAACCAAGGAGTACTCGTAACCTGAGAGAGGGTAAAAGGAAAAGACAACTGAATAATCCTATCCGTTTTCTCCAGAACCGGAAACCATTCTCGAATAAATTCTTTCGAGTTCGTATCTAACCATACGATGGTTTTGTCCAATGGAAGTGGACGTTCGTAGTAAAACGGGGTGTCCTGGAGAAAAGGGTAAAAGTAGGAGTGGCAATGAGGTTTGCAACTCTGACAATCCAAAAGCCGGTGTTTAAGAAGGTTCGGTCAACTTGGTCACTGAGTCAAAGTCTTAGGGTCGGGTCAATGGTCGCTGCCAAAGAGAGAGAGAAAAGAAAACACTCAGCGTGCACTCTAACCTAGATCAGAATGGTCACCAATTTATCTAATCTGGAAACCTCCCACTGTACCTCAAATTCTCCTCCAAACCCGAAAGAAGAATTAGTCGGGGTTACCCGAGGAGTAAACTAACTCATCAGTGGGAATCGGGATCCAACTATCATTGCATGATAACGTGACGGAATCCGCTCACGCTATCACACTCCAGAAGGTATGCGCATATCTGGCAAGTTTCAGTTCTTTTGAAACTCCCGATGTGATTTCTGCCCCATGCTCTTATGACCTTGACTTTGGCCAACATATCATAAGTCACATGTCAAGTTCTACCCGTCATTCTCCAGGTTAATTTGAATCCACCCGTACATACCCTTGACTTTGGCCAACATGGCAGTACGACTGTTCCAAACCAACGCATCTATCTATGCTGCATATGAATAACCAATAGCTACCAAACACTGTGCCTTGACTTTGGCCAACATACACAGCTTGAATACTACTGACTATCCATATGAAACGACGGAGGGCTACGAATGGTTTCTGGCGAAAACCTTTAACGTAATGAACTTGATATCGTTGAAGGAACGGATAGCTTTTTAAAAATATAGTGACGAAAACCTTCGCTAAAGAGGTCACTCCCGGTGAAGGGATCTCGGCTCTTTCCCCGTAGAATGGGGTGCAGGATATTCCAACTGAATACCACGATGCAAAGCAAAAGTAATCGGCTATAGTGAAGTTAATGCCCTGACGCAAACTTTTTGTCCAAGGGGTCACTCCCGGTGAAGGGATCTCGGCCCTTGCCTCGTCGACTGAGGAGCAGGATATTCCAAATGAATACCGCGATGCAAAACAAAAGTGAACGTCCTTGCAATAACAGCTTTTTGAAAAGTGTTCCAACATCAGATTAGGTTTGTTTTTAACTTGCATTGATCCGAATCAACGCAGTCCCATCAATTGATCACACCAAAAAGAACGAAAATATACTGATGTACGTATATGCCATCCGCATTCGCCACTGGGTCCCGTCATTACCCGTTAGGTTAGCTAACTAACGACAGAGCGGGGACTGGACTAGCGCGGATGTAAAACATATACAACATCTACTAATATATATACCAATATATTATATTCGCTCAAGGCGTGAATAAAATGCAACATCACAGAAATGTACAGCATCACAGAAACAATACAGATATCTGGGATCCCCGGGTTTCACAGAGCCGTTGAAACCCGACGTTCCCCTGGTCGTGTGGATAGCCTGTGCAATGAAAACCTAGACCCCTACGGGCGCGGCAAGTTACCCGCCAAAACCTGAAGCGAGGCAGCCCCCTTCAGCAACGTGAATGGACCACCCAGCACTTCACGGAATCCGGTAACTTGGGCACCCCTCCTGGGTCAACCTGTACCCTCTACGAGTGCGGCGAATAGCCCGCCAATCCTAGAGTGAAGCCCCCTCCGTCTCAATGCCATGAGATGCGGGCTTGTTGCCCTCCAGAACCCGGCTATCCGTGCACCCCTCCGCGGGGCAATCCTAGTACAGAAAGTAAAATATACATACAACGGGTACATCGACCGCAACCAGGTCGTGCCCCAAAATAATAATACAAACAGGCAGTGACGGCAGTCCACATGTCGGACGCTCGCCCCGCAATATCAAATGTACATAATACAACAAAACTGTACTAGCATTGCATCCAGGCTATCCCCCACGACCGATCCGCAACATCACAGCAAAAACAAAACATCAACGTGAAAGTCACGTTCGCAAATCCGTCTAACCGGGCTATAGCAGTTAGACCGGATTTACCGATCAAGTGACATTCACGGTCGCAGATATAATGTAAATACTGTGAAAAATGTGTTTAAAATATCCGATCGATCAAAAATTAACAAGTGGGCCCCCAATCAAAACTGTAGCACTCACAGAAAACCTGGGCCCAATTTTAATATTCCAAAACCCATATTTTAAGCCCAGAAAGCCTCTGAAAAAAATTGGTGAAGTGATCTCCACAGTGTGCGGCGGAAGAGCGGCGGAATGGGGGTATATGCGGCGGTTCCGCGCTCCCACTGTGGATTTACTTCATCGAAATTTTACAGAGTTCTTAGATTTTCCAGTACATCAATATTTTACAACCTGAAAAATTTTTCGACACCAAAAATTTCCAACAGAAAACTGATGCTAACAAAAATGTAGTTTTGGAACATTCGATCGATCGAAATAGAAAAACACACTACACCAAGCTAGACTAAGTTAATGGCGAGGCACTGATACCACTGTAAGTGCACGGCGGCGCCCCGGCCGTCAATCCGACGGCCAAAAGCGGAAGCGGTGATAAACTTTAAATTTTCTTAAACTGGCAAACCGCCGCGCACTACTACCCGGATCGAACCATTAATTAGTCCTAGCTACCAACAAGAAAGGGAATAGAGATATACCGACGATCCATGTCCTCCGGTCTTCTCATCATCGTCCCGATCTCTTGCGGAATGTCCCGTCTCCTCCTCGTCGCCGGAAGTGCACCACATCGCCTACTTCTTTTACGGGCTCCCACCTCAATGCCGAGGCAACTCGGGCACGAAGCCGGCTACTCGACGTGCCCAAGGTTCCCTGTAGAATATGTAGCCCTCAAGTCTCACTTTGGGGTTGTGGAATTGCCTTTTTGGTGGAGGAAATGATATGAGCTTGTGGAGATGAAACATGTGGGATTTTACAAAGCTAGAAGAACAAAAATCCCACCCCAAGAAATTTGGACAGCCCCCTCCCTCAATGTGGCCGGCCATGTATATGGTGGTGGAGAGAGTGAAAGAGTGAGAGTGTATCAAAAAAGATGGGAGCCATTCTCATCTAATCCCAAAGAGAGAGAGAGGAAAGCTATCATGCAAAAGGGAATGATCACAAGGCAATGCCAACACTCCACACAACCATCATCAACAACCATGATGCTAACAAAGTCAAGCCATCATGAAGTATGAAGTCAAGCAAGTCAATGGATGGTGCACCATCATGAAGACTATCATGATGCTACAAAAAACAAAGAACCCCTCCACAAATGCTTATTTGCAACAATGCAAATAAACCCTCCTCCACCAATCTTCGGCCAATGAACGGAACAATGGAAATTGGCCGAAACGGAAAGCAAACTGGCAACTCCAGAAAACTGGTCCCGTAATAAATTACAGGAAAACCCCGATACTGTGCATACACACCCGCATTTGTATTCCGACCGAAATACAAATGCAATGAGACAAACTCTACACTGTACTATACTAGGATCCGGCTTATACCAAAGCCGGCCAGTAATATCCGTTCGATCCTGATCCGTGCAATACCGCACGTATCTGATCGAACCCTGCCATATATCCATACGGCCTATAGTACAAACTGTCCGATCCCGATCCGTGCAATACCGCACGTATCTGGTCGGACCTTGCCATATCTCCATACGGCCTCTACAACCTTTCGCCCGAAAGCTGAGTAACTGAATGTGGGGGACTCTAAAGACTCATCAACACCTTGGTTGTGGATTTAACCACTAGCACGTCAGAGGTATAAGCCAATACGTAACGGGCTACCAGGTACTGACTAAAAGGGATGTCTGTGAGCGAACTCAGCCTGACAACCCTACTGAGCCTGTCAGTGACAATATCCGTACAGTCCGGTCCGTTCGTCTATGAGTATCGCATGGCGGGCCTAGGGGGTTGGTAAAAGTCAGACCACCAAAAGCGGTACAAGTCGTGTCGGAGTGTAGCCCAGAACACTCTGAGATACTACTGGAATACCTACCAGTAAATCTCCTTGCCTTAGCCAAGGACTTTGTGTAATGGCTCTCCTAGACACAGCACGACCTCACCCCCAATACCGGGAGAGACGAACCCCTGAAGATACGCTCACTGCCTCCATGTGGCTCGGGACTGTACCCAACTAAAACCTGTTTGCACGACTCCTTTGAGCTGTGGTAGGGTAGTAATCAAAGTACAGTGGGAACTCACACGAGACAAATGACGATCCCCAGGTCGATGAACTAACCTGCACACATGTCACCAGGGAACTGCCATCTGACGTCTGGTATATGACCAACTAGCATGTTCCCGGCGAGTCCTGTCCGGTGTACTCATAACCTAATGAGCACCTGTATACATCTTAGGTGATCCAACTGACACCAGTGGCTTGTGAGACCGGCCACCGCCCCTCGTCGGGGTCTCGACTGTATACACTAGTCTACTAATGGAGTATCGATGCCCAGTCTCGAAACTCCCACGACTAGGGACCTTTTAAGGATAAGCTTATAGACCCCAGCTCCCACTTATATGATCGCCCTCATACTGCTGGTGGTCAAGCAAGAATCCTAGGGGCTCTATCCACGTGTAATAGCGACGTGTCAGGTCACCTAAAGCAGTACACGATGATAAAGGTAAACCAGATAGCATACTATCATCTCGAGTAAGACTGTCCTACCGGGATAGGTCCTCCATCAATCATTACAATCACGTACCTGTGACCTAATAATTGACTCTGAGGGCACTATCTCCAACAGCAGATCCGCTCACTGCCTCTATGTGGCTCGGGACTGTACCCAACTAAAACCTGTTTGCACGACTCCTTTGAGCCGTGGTAGGGTAGTAATCAAAGCACAGTGGGAACTCACACGAGACAAATGACGATCTCAGGTCGATGAACTAACCTGTACACATGTCACCAGGGAACTGCTATCTGACGTCTGGTATAATCCCAACTAGCAGGTTCCCGGCGAGTCCTGTCCGGTGTACTCATAACCTAATGAGCACCTGTATACATCTTAGGTGAACCAACTGACACCAGTGGCTTGTGAGATCAGCCACCGCCCCTCGTCGGGGTCTCGACTGTATACACTAGTCTACTAATGGAGTATCGATGCCCAATCTCGAAACTCCCACGACTAGGGACCATTTAAGGATGTGCTTATAGACCCCAGCTCCCACGTATATGATCGCCATCATACTGCTGGCAGTCAAGCAAGAATCCTAGGGGCTCTATCAGCGTGTAATAGCGACCTGTAAGGTCACCTGAAGCAGTACACGATGATAAAGGTAAACCAGATAGCATACTATCATCTCGAGTAAGACTGTTCTACCGGGATAGGTCCTCCCTCAATCATTGCAATCACGTGCCTGTGATCGAATAATTGACTCTGAGGGCACTATCTCCAACAATCTCCCACTTGCACTCAAGGCTAATTATTGCGATGTCGCATACTCACAGCCCGTGTGATACCGAACACCCAACTCCTCTACTAGTCAGTCGCACAAAGCCTGTTTGCGAAACTATTGCGTTCGAGGAAAAAACCTCAGTGAGTGGATCCGCCTTGATGTTTCTTTCTATATCTCTCTATATCTCAAGTTCGCGGAGAAAACCATCTCCCGAAATGAGCAATACCTGTCTTAGAGTATGTCTGGATATCTGATGGGACCTTAGCTCATAAATGAACTCCAAATCCAAACTTCTTAGACTGTATCGATAACTGAAATTAATCAGTACCCAGCGCCATGCCTTCCTCAGTATCTGCCTGGATCACCTGTCCAGAATACTGTCCCTCTTCAGAGGGAGAACTATAACTCTGACAACCTCCTTGTCGTCCATGTCACCTTGGAAGCCTGGAATGATAACCGTCTCCTAAAGGAGGCAGCCGTTATCATATCCCTAGAACATTCACTTATGTTCTAAAACTGCTTTCGACTGTTCCTCCAGGATTGGATCAATATCAACTTATTGCATCTAGTGCAAGAACAACATCTGGTGTGGTACTTGACATCTCATGATTGACTCAATTGCCTAAGCAAGTGATCTGCCAATCATGCACATCCCTCTCTACTTTAGTCTATAAGACACCTTTAGAGAGGGTGACTCCATTACCTGCAGGTACACTACTGTGCCAGGAGTCGTCCATTCTAAATACTCATAGAATGCTGTCAAGATACCCAGATTAGGAAAACACCCAAATCTAGATCTAAAACTATAGATCTAGTAACCAGAATGTCTGATATAATATCCAAGTCCTGTGTGGAGAAAACACTGTGTGACAACCAAAATATAACCGATCGTAGTATAGGAATATCACTTCCTACTCTGTGTATGTCATCAAATGCCAGGACATCACACCCTACTACCTTCTTAACAGATCCATCCCCTATTCTGATGAAGTCAAACCTATGACTGTCACATCAGAAATAGATGATCTATCTCCGCTATATCTGCTTTAGTCTATAAATAGACATAAGCCTGAAGTCCACCAATGCTTCCGCTGCTCCCACTGACTACGACAACCCTCTGCCAGAGTCATATAGACGTGCACTTCCAAAGCCAGTTTAGAACGACGCTATATTCATCCTCCTGCCGGGTCTCACAGCCTGGAACAACAACAATGGCAAGTGTGGGTAAACAAGAACTTCCCTGTCACCGTCCTTGAGGCTACTGGAGTACCTCTCGGGTGCCTGAAGTTACCCACCGTATCTGCGGAGTGGCCAATGGAATGTCAAACCAGATTGAATCTTTAGGTTCCTTATCAAATCTTCAGTAATCGTATGCGGTTCTGGAATCGCTTCCAGTTCTACCATACTCCCACTACTGTTTTTGAAAAAATCCATTTTTAATAAAACTGTGGCGAGTCTAGAACAATATTTCTATTGATCTGCCAGATGGTAGAAAGTCAACCCTCGTCATAGCCTGGGTCAACCCACAAACAGCCATTACAGAAACGTGCCTTGAGTTGTCCAGTGTCTGGTTTTAATCATAAGCCGGACAACTCCCCGTACCTTAACATCGTTAAGATATGAACTGTTCTATATCCAATATAGAACCAGAGGCACTGATTTAAATGAACCAGATTCAAATCATGCAGCTATTTCCAGTGCATGTCAACTAAATGGAAGGAGGCCGATCAGCGTTACTCAACTTAGGAATGCTTCCAATTATGAGTAACCTGAAAGAGAAGCAAGTTCTCATTACTATCAACTGAATACCATACACAAGTATCTACATCTTCGATCACTTTGAAGAATCCCGATACTTGCTACACCTGGTGCTTTACTCTATTCAAATACCTATAACTCCTCAAAACTTAGACCCTGTATTTCTACGAAACACATGTCTAAGAACTAGAGAAGTTAAAGGTAAACAGAATATAGTAAGAGGACCAACCCCTCTGTCCTAATGGACACTGGACAACATACAATACTCTGTATGAGTCCGCTGAGTCTAACAACTCTTTCACCGTGTGTCGTAGGTTGAAAACTGTACTTATGGTTAAGAAGAATTACACCGCTGTTTAATGCTCCTTACCTAACCATCCACTGATGTAGGTAAATATCATCGACATAATATCAAAAAGGTACATCTCACTCTATAAAAATAGACGTACAGATATATCAATTTGAAATTGGTGCATAGCAACGGATATTCAAAACCAAATATTTGCCGACCTGTAAACAACCCAGGTGGCTTCCTCAAATATCACCAATTACAACGAATCCCGATATAATGAGGATGGTCACCTAATTCCCAATAACTTACTCCCACTCATCATCTGTAAAACCATACAGATGTGAGAATCAAACCTGGTAAATACATACCCTGGAGTAAGTATCTAATCGGGAAATCAGTTTTCTTTTAACATTACACAGTGAAACTGAAACATTGAAATGTTTCGGTGGGGTATTCCGGTATTCTTAGTAATGCCTCTTCCATTATCCAGATTCACAACTATAACCGTATAATTCTTTGCCACCTCTCCAAATCCCTTTATATGTCTTTAGTCATTACCTTCTGTACACCCCTTTAGGCCAAATGGTTTTCTTCTTTCCCTACCGTTCGGCACCAGCCTATGGTTTGGAAGAAGACTATCCAAAGAGCATAAAGGGTGTACTGTCCTAATCCTAGGAGCACTCGCAACGCGAGAGAAGGTGAAGATAAAAGACACCTGAATGTACTTTATTCCTATTTCTCCTGAACTAGGATCCATCCCCGAACTGGAACAAGTTCCTTTCGAGTTCGTATATAACCATACGATGGATTATCCAATAAACTGGGATCTTCGTAGTAATACGGAGTGTCCTGGAGAAATACAAAGGTGATTTAGGTTTGGCGAAGATATACTCGGTTTGGTCGTGAATAGCAGTCGCAATTTAATTTGCCCTCTTACTAATCCCTTGCTTTGTCTTAACTTAATACCTTCTGTACACCATCGTTATGCTAATTGGTTTTCTTCATTCCCCACCGTTCGGCACCAGCCTAAGGTTTGGAAGAAGACTATCCAATTTGCATAATAGGTGTACTACTCCTAAGCCAAGGAGTACTCGCAACCTGAGAGAAGGTGAAAAGAAAAGACAACTGAATAGTCCTATCCGTTTTCTCCAGAACCAGAAACCATCCTCGAAGTCCTTCGAGTTCGTATATAACCATACGATGGTTTTGTCCAATGGAAGTGGACATTCGTAGTAACACGGGGTGTCCTGGAGAAAAGGGTAAAAGTAGAAGTGGCAATGAGGTTTGCAACTCTGACAATCCAAAAGCCAGTGTTAAGAAGGTTCGGTCAACTTGGTCACTGAGTCATAGTCTAGGGTCGGGTCAATGGTCGCAGCCACAGAGAGAGAAAAGAAACACTCAGCGTGTACTCTAACCTAGATCAGAATGGTTATCACTTTATCTAATCAGGAAACCCCCCACTGTACCGTCAAATTCTCCTCCAAACCTGAAAGAAGAACTAGTCGGGATCACCCGAGGAGTAAACCAACTCATCAGTAGGAATCGGGATCCAACTATCATCGCATGACAACGTGACGGAATCCACTCACATTATCACACTCCAGAAGGTATGCGCATGTCTGGCAAGTTTCAGTTCTTTTGAAACTCCCGATGTGATTTTTACCCCTAGGACCCAAGTGACCTTGACACAGTCAACAAATCAAAGAGTCCTAGTCAAGTTCAACCCGTCATTATCCTGGATTGCATTAAACCCACCCGTACGTGCCCTTGACACAGTCAACAAGGCCGCACGACTGTCCTAACCAATCCCATTAATATGCTACAAACAAACACTACTTAGCTACCGCACACTACGCCTTGACACAGTCAACAAACGCAGCACGAATACTAAGTAATACTTGTAAGAAATGACGGAGGGCTACGTGTAGTTTTTGGCGAAAAACCTTTAACGTAATGAACTTGATATTGTTGAAGGAACTGCATAGTCATTTTAGAAAATATAGTGACGAAAACCTTTACTAAAGAGGTCACTCCCGGTGAAGGGATCTCGGCTCTTTCCCCGTAGAATGAGGTGCAGGATATTCCAACTGAATACCACGATGCAAAGCAAAAGTAATCGGCTATAGTGAAGTCAATGCCCTGACGCAAACTTCTATCCAAGGGGTCACTCCCGGTGAAGGGATCTCGGCCCTTGCCTCGTCGACTGAGGAGCAGGATATTCCAAATGAATACCACGATGCAAAACAAAAGTGAACGTCCTTGCAATAACAGCTTTTTGAAAAAGTGTTCCAACAACATCAGATTAGGTTTGTTTATCTTGCATTGATCCGAATCAATGCAGTCCCATCAATTGATCACACCACAAAGAACGAAAATATACTGACGTACGTATATGCCATCCGCATTCGCCACTGGGTCCCGTCATCACCCGTTAGGTTAGCTAACTAACGGCAGAGCGGGGACTGGACTAGCGCGGATGTAAAACATATACAACAACTACTAATATATATACCAATATATTATATTTCGCTCAAGGCGTGAATAAAATGCAACATCACAGAAATGTACAGCATCACAGAACAATACAGATATCTGGAAGCCCCGGGTTTCATAGAGCCGCTGCTGAAACCCGACGTTCCCCTGGTCGTGTGGATAGCCTGTGCAATGAAATCCTAGACCCCTACGGGCGCGGCAAGTCACCCGCCAAAACCTGAAGCGAGGCAGCCCCCTTCAGCACCGTGAATGGACCACCCAGCACTTCACGGAATCCGGTAACTTGGGCACCCCTCCTGGGTCAACCTGTACCCCCTATGAGTGCGGCGAATAGCCCGCCAATTCCAGACTGAAGCCCCCTACGTCTCAATGCCCTGAGATACGGGCCCGTTGTCCTCTAGAACCCGGCTATCCGTGCACCCCTCCGCGGGGTAACCCTAGTACAGAAAGTAAAATATACATACACCGGGTACATCGACCGCAACCAGGTCGTGCCCCAAAAGAATAATACAAACAGGCAGTGACGGCAGTCCACATGTCGGACGCTCGCCCCGCAATATCAAATGTACATATAAAACAAAACTGTACTAGCATTGCATCCAGGCTATCCCCCACGACCGATCCGCAACAACACAGCATAAACACAGAACATCAACGTGAAAATCACGTTCGCAAATCCGTCTAACCGGGCTATAGCAGTTAGACCGGATTTACTGATCGAGTGACATTCACGGTCGCAGATATAATGTAAATACTGTGAAATAATGTGTTTAAAATATCCGATCAATGAAAAATTAACAAGTGGGCCCCCAAGCAAGCACTCACAGAAATTCTAGGCCCAAATTTAATATTCCAGAAACCCTATTTTAAGCCCATAAGCCTACTGGAAAAATTCGACAGATCGATCACTCCAAACTGCGGCGGAACAGCGGCGATAAGGGGGTTTTCGCCGCGGTTCCGCGCTCCAATTGAAAGATCATCGTCTCGAATTTCTCCAGAATTCTTAGAACTTCCAGTACATCATTCTGCAATCACCTGAAAAATTTTTCGAGCCCGGAAAAAATCGACAGAAAACTGATGCATGCAAAAACGCGGTTTTTGGAATTTTGGTCGATCGGATAAGTAAAACACATTAGAACAAGCTAGACAAGGTTAATGGCGTGGCTCTGATACTATGTTGCGTCACGGCAGCGCCCCGGCCGTCTATCCGAGGCCAAAATGCGGAATCAAAAATTTTCCTTACTTGGAAACTGGCGCTACCGCGGACAAATACCCGGATCGTAACCATTAACCTATACTAGCTAACAAGAGATGGGATTCGAGATATACCGAGTGATCCGAGTCCTCCGGTCTTCTCATCATCGTCCTGATCTCCCGTGGAAACTCCGGTCGTCGCCTCCTTGCCGGAAGGGCACCACATCGTCTGTATCTTTTACGGGCTCCCACCTCAATACCGAGGCAACTCGGGCACGAAGCTGGCAAGTCGACGTGCCCAAGATATGCTGTAGATTGTAGTGTAGATGATGCTTGTCTCATTTGGGGTTTTGTAGTTGCCTTGATGGAGGAATAAGGTTAAGGAAAAATGGTGCTTTCATTTTTCCAAAACTAGAAGAATGAGATGAAGAAATTTGTGTCATAACAAAAGGGAAAATTTCTCTCATCCTCATCAAAAGTGGCCGGCCATTTTTTTATGGAAATGGTGGAGGGAATCAATATGTAGCATGAAGGGAGGTGATGGTAGGAGAAGAGAAGAGGTGACCATATCCAAAGACAAGAAAACATCAACCATGCTTATTTCCATACCCATTCAAATCACAATAAATGCAAGTGATGGAAAAGAGAATGATGATTGTCATATCATAATCCCATATATGCAAGAAACCCCCTCCTCAAATGTTATTTGCACAAATGCAAATAACCCCCTCCATCGGAAAAGTCCGGCCGGGAAAGAACAAAGGAAAACCGGCCGGAACGGAATGCAAACTGGCAACTCCAGAAAACTGGTCCCGTAATAAATTACAGGAAAACCCCAAAACTGTGCATACACACCCGCATCTGTATTCCGACCGGATACAAATGCAATGAGACAAAATCTACACTGTACTAAACTAGGACCGGCTTAAACCAAAGCCGGCTAGTAAAATCCGTTCGATCCTGATCCGTGCAATACCGCACGTATCTGATCGAACCCTGCCATATATCCATACGGCCGCTAGTACAAACCGTCCAATCCTGATCCGTGCAATACCGCACGTATCTGATCGGACCCTGCCATATCTCCATACGGCCTCTACAGCGTTTCGCCCGAAAGCTTGAGTAACTGAAAGTGTGGTGGACTCTAAAGACTCGTCAATACTATGGCTATGGATTTAACCACTAGCACGTCAGAGGTATAAGCCAATACGTGACGGGCCACCAGCTATTGACCAAAAGGGACGTCGATGAGCGAACTCATCCTGACACCCTACTGAGCCTGTCAGTGACAATATCCGTACAGTCCGGTCCGTTCGTCTATGAGGATCGCATGTCGGGCCTAGGGGGTTGGTAAAAGTCAGACCCCCAAGGGCGGTACAAGTCGTGTCGGAGTGTAGCCCAGAACGCCCTGAGATACTACTGGAATACCTACCAGTAAATCTCCTGCCTCGGCCGAGGGCTTTGCGTAATGGCTCTCCTAGACACAGCGCGACCTCACCCCCAATACCGGGAGAGACGAACCCCTGCAGATCCGCTCACTGCCTCTATGTAGCTCGGGACTGTACCCAACTAAAACCTGTTTGCATGACTCCTTTGAGCCGTGGTAGGGTAGTAATCAAAGCACAGTGGGAATTCACACGAGACAAATGACGATCTCAGGTCGATGAACTAACCTGTACACATGTCACCAGGGAACTGCCATCTGACGTCTGGTATAATCCCAACTAGCAGGTTCCCGGCGAGTCCTGTCCGGTGTACTCATAACCCAATGAGCACCTGTATACATCTTAGGTGAACCAACTGACACCAGTGGCTTGTGAGATCGGCCACCGCCCCTCGTCGGGGTCTCGACTGTATACACTAGTCTACTAATGGAGTATCGATGCCCAATCTCGAAACTCCCACGACTAGGGACCATTTAAGGATGTGCTTATAGACCCCAGCTCCCACGTATATGATCGCCATCATACTGCTGGCAGTCAAGCAAGAATCCTAGGGGCTCTATCAGCGTGTAATAGCGACCTGTAAGGTCACCTGAAGCAGTACACGATGATAAAGGTAAACCAGATAGCATACTATCATCTCGAGTAAGACTGTTCTACCAGGATAGGTCCTCCCTCAATCATTGCAATCACGTGCCTGTGATCCAATAATTGACTCTGAGGGCACTATCTCCAACAAGTATCACATACTCGTATTATTCTCGGTCCCGCACATATCTCATATGCGCTCCTATTTCGTTTCGCTTGAGCCAGGAAACCTCTGTGTAGGACTCTAAAGACTCGTCAATACGCCGGCAGCAGGTGATGATCATATCAAGCACCCACAAGCCGCAAGCGGTCTGCTAAACGTAACGGCCACCCGGGTATTGAGCGATCTGAAGATCGACGAGCAAGCCCGCTCACACTCCAGTGAATCCAACCAGTAACACTACCGTACAGTCCGGTCTGATCGTCTGATATGTCGCATATCTCGCCTAGGGGTGGTAAACGTCAGACCCCAATAGCTCGATAAGTCGTGTCGATATGAGGTCTATAACTATTCGAGAAACTGCAGGTAACACTTACCAGTAAATCTCAGCAACCCTGGCCAGGGATTTCCTGTTATAGCCAATCGAACACAGCACAACATCAACTCCCAATACCGGGAGAGACGAATCCCCTCCTATCGCTCATTGCCTCCATGTGACTCGGGACTGTACCCAAAAACCAGCGTTTTGCACGCCCTCTTGGACGTGGTAAGATGGAAATCAAAGCACAGTGGGAACCACACAAGACTCTATGACGATCTCGGGTCAACAGACTACTCTGTACCAGTGTCACCAGAGAACTGCCATCTGACGTGAGGTATAATACCATCTGGGAGTTCTCGGCGAGTCCGTCCAGTGTACCCAGTCTCTACTGAGCACCCGTATATCTCCTCTGATGTCAAACACCAATGGATATGGGATCATCCATCCCCCATCTGTATGGGTCGAGAAGGTATACGCTAGTCTACTCTGGTATATCGATGCCCCGTCTCGATACACCCACGACTAGGGACATTGAAGGATGTACTTATGGACTACCATGTCCCCACTAGTATGATCCGCATCATAGTCCAGGTAGTCAAGTACATATCCTAAGGGCTTTACCAACATGTAATTGAGAGACAATCTGTGTACACTTTAAGGTAAAGAGCAACCAGATAGCATACTATCATGTTGAGCAAGAAAGTCCTCCCTATATATGTCCCAGCATCCACTACAATATACATCCTATGTACAGTAATGGCCTCTAGGCCATACATATAACTAACAATCTCCCACTTGCACTAGGGCCATCTGTAGCAGTGGTTGTAGTATCTCATACTCAACCATCCCATAAAAGTCTCTCTCTGGGAACAGGCCTTTGTGAGTGGATCCGCTGTGTTGTCCTCTGAGCCTACTCTCCTAACCTCGATCTCCCTGGAGATCAACCATCTCCATGATCAAGTGATACTGCCATAGAATATGTCTGGATCACTGATGAGACCGGCGTTCCTTGGCATAAGCCACAACTCCATTGTCACACAATGGGAGGAACATAGTTCATCTCATGAACCAATATACACCCAAACAGCCTCTTTGGTAGCAACTTTAGTAGCGATGTATCCAGCCTTTATCGTCTAGTATGTCACGGTATCTAGCTTGGAACTCTTCTAACATACCGTCCCTCTACTAAGGGTAAAGACAATGCCTGTGACTGACATTCAGTCGTTCTTATCACTCTGGAACACTTCCAGTGATTCTCCCCAAGATCGATTGATACCATCTCACTACAACTAGTGAGAATCCTAACATCCATTTAGATCTATCTCATAGATCCAAAACTCAGGATTTAGGACGTATCATTTTGATCCTACACGGAGAATCATTGTGATAAGCGGAGATTGATCGAGCGTAGCATAGGAAACTCCTTCCCCATCAAGAGTATGTCATCCACGTACTCTACGAGGATCGTCACCATACTCCCTACTACCTTTTTGTTTATACAAGGTTCATCTACCATTTTGATGATGTCAAACTCTTTGACTAATCCATCAAAACAGACGTTCCAACTCCGCGATGCCTGCTTTATCCTATAAAGCATCTTGCACACGTTTCCGCTGCTCCCACTGTCTACGAAGCCCTCTGGCTGTGTACTTATAGACGCTCTCTTCCAAATCATTGTTTAGAAAAGCAGTCAAGACACCCAACCACCAGATATCGCAGTCATGGTATGTAGCCGTGACAAGTAGGATCTGGATGGACTTAAGCATAGCTACTGGAAAAGGTTTCATCATTATCCACGCCTGGTCGATGACGAAAACCTTTAACAATTCTAGCTTTGAAAGTCTCAACTTTTCCATGTACACCAAGTAATCTTCTCAAGATATACTTGCTCCTGATAGGGATTTAACCCTTCAGATATCGCAACCAAAGTCCATACTTTGTTGGTGTATAAGGATTCCATCTCAGATCGCTAAACATCCAGCCATTCTTACAGAGTCCCACTCCTGATGGTCAGCTCGAAACTAGTTGGGTCATCATCTCATGATGCAATCCTCGCTCCCACTGTCATAGAGAAACAGAAGTATCTCTCAGGTGGGTGAGGAACCTTACTAGATCGGCGGAGAGGCTGAGGTTCGTTGGAATCTACTGAATTCTTTGGTTCTATCAAATCATCAGCTGCAGTCTGTATAGCTGGAACATTTCCAGTTCTACATAACTGACCTTGCCTCGAGCTTGTCCGGATTTTGCTTTTAGATATAGGCCGGACAACCCCAAATCTTAACTAGCTTAAGACATGGGCTCTTCCCATACCATATCTGATATGGAGTGGTAGGCTACTGATTTGATTTGAACCCTATTCAATAGGTATGCAACTTCTCAAGTGCATAACCCCCTAAGGAAAAAGGTAACTCAGTATTACTCATCACAGAGCACACCATATCATATAGGGTGTGATTGCTCCGCCCCGATATACCATCGTGCTATGGTGTATTCAGAGGAGTAATGCTGAGAGAGAATCTCATTCTCTTTTAGAATAGTCCAGTATTTCCGTGCTCAAGTATTCTCCTCCTTGATCACATCAAAGGACATAATACTTTTACCCGTATTTTGGTTCCCTACTTCTAACTTATATTCCGTGAATATCTCAAAAGGTTCGGACTCATGTTTCAGCAGGAACATATGACTGAATCTTGAGAGATTATCAGAGAACGTAATGAAGTATAAAGAACCAGTCCTGGCATGTGTAGACAGGGGACCTACATACATCAACATGTATCATCCCAAGAGTTCATTAACTCCTTCTCTGTTTCTAATAAACAGAGCTGTGGTCATCTTATCTTTGTGACATGACTGGCGAGTTTCACAAGATGTAAATTCAAACTAATTTAAATATGCATCTGCATGTAACTCTAGCTAGTCGGGTCACATTGATCTGACCTAGTCTACAATACCTCAAGAAAGATTCGTTCATATCTGAACTCTTCCTCTTGTGTGTGTTCCGTATACTAAGAACTGTAGTTTGATTTAGAACATCAATGCTTTTAGATAACGTGCCTGATCCGATCAACTTTTGATATAGGAAATGTTCAAAACATTATCCAACTATACAAAATTTTATCATTTCTTTACTAATAAAGAGATTGATATGATTTTGTATATCAGGATCGGTATCTAATAACATTCATTCAGATTCAATGTATTTGGAATACAGGGTGACAGTGACCAACAGACTTGGCTGCAACACTTGCCCCGTTTTCTGCCTCATGAAACTTATCACCCGTTCTCAGTTCTCTGCCTTTCTGTAGCCCTATGTAACAGGTTACATATCTGGGATCCTGATCTGGTATCACATACCCAGGACGTAAAGGATACTGAGAAACAGTTCTGTATAATGAACACACCCGAAGATGATGCATCAGCATGCACTCTCTTCGTTTGGGCGGCACGGGAATTCTGGTATTCCCTAATTTCCTGCTCTATCTTATAACAATTATAAGTTGGAGCGGGACCAACGTTCCCCAGCTCAGTATAACAAGCGGGTTCGGTCAAATATCCGTATTATTATCTTGATTAAGGCGTGATATGGTCGCTACCTGGAGAGAGAGAGAAGAAAACACTCAGCGTGCGCTCTGTCAAGAATAGATTGGTTATTATTTTATCTAATCAGGATGGCTCCCACTGCTTTTTATCAAATCTTCCTTCAAACCCTAAAAGGAAAGACTAGCCGGGATTAATTACACACTACAAGTTCGCCAATCTTTCAGCCAGGCCAGTGTCGGTACTTTGAGGGAGGTCCCCCGTGCTTTCGCACGAACCTAATTAATGTAAACCTCGTTTTTCCAGAGGCGTAACCTCGTTAACACCTTTCTAGACACCTACTTGATCGGCTAATTGTAATGTATAAAACTCTCCCAGGAGTAACTCTTACTCGCAGCGGGTATCGGGATCCAACTATCTCATAGAAGGTATGCAATCTCATTGCAAATTTCAAAACTTCAAATTCCCGATAATATTTTGCCCCTAACCTCCTATGACCTTGACAAAGGCCAACAAACCATAGGATGCTAGTCAAGTTCAACCCGTCATTTCCTGATTGAATTAAACCCACCCGCACGGCCCTTGACAAAGGCCAACAAGGTCGCACGACTACCCTAACTCAATCTGCATCATATGCATAAACAGATAAGCACCAGTTAGCTACCGCACACTGCGCCTTGACAAAGGCCAACAAACGCAGCACGAATACTAACTACTACTTATCTGAAATGACGGAGGGCTACGACAGGTTTTTCTGAAAACCTATTGCGTAATGAACTTGATATCGTTGTAGAATCAAATGGTTTTTAAAATGGAGTGTTTTTGAGGCTTTTCTAGTTTTGCTAAAGGAGTCACTCCCGGTGAATGGATCGTCGGTCCTTTCCTCGTCGAATGAGGTGCGGGATATATCATATATATCACTGTGCAAAGCAAAAAACACGTAAAAGCAATCAAAAGACAAACCGAGTGTGTAGCATCTGCCAGTTATTGCTAAAGGAGTCACTCCCGGTGAAGGGATCTCGGTCCTTTCCTCATCGAATAAGGTGCAGGATATATCACATATACCGCTGTGCAAAGCAAAAACTGTAGCTACATGTTTTAATTTTGAAATTCGATTCTACAACATCTTAGGTTTCTTTTATTTCATTAATCTCATTAATGAAGTCCCATCATTTAAGTACCTAAACATCACAGATAAATACGACGTACACTTATGCCATCCGCATTCGCCTCGATGTCCCCTCGTGCACCGTTAGGTTAGGTAACTAACGGCAGAGCAGGGCAGGGCTAGCGCGGGTGTAAAACATAAGTAACGTCTATATAATATATCATATATACTATATAGTGTATCTATCACAGAACATCACATGATCACATCACAGATATCGCAGCAGAAGAAACATATGAAATATTGGATATACTAGGACGTCCGTGTTTTCAATACGAGCCAGTATAAAACACGGATTCCACGGTCGTGATGAATAGCCAAACCCACATCCCTAGACCCCTACGAGAGCGGCAAACAACCCTACCAATTCTGTAGTTAGGAGACCCGGACTCGACTCCTCGAGTTGGTCTCCTACTGGACTCCAGAACCCGGTTACTTGTGCCCTCCTCCTTGGGTCTATCCTAGTGCGGAAAAGTAAATAATATACAAAGGGTGACTACTTCCGCAACCTGGAAGCGCCCCAATAAAAGAATATTACATACAAGTTTTTACAAGAATGAAAATGATAAACACTCATCTCACATAAAAACCCCCGGCTATTCAAACACGACGATCCAATATAACATATCCAGCAACACATAACATCACATGTCATCAACGTAAGTAAATATGCGCATCCCAATTGTCGTTGACATATAGCAACGAAACCGGCGATATCACATATTACACTTACGGTCACAGAAAAGAAAATGTAAAATTACAACAGTTGGAATCCGCAACCACCTCAGACATCACATGCCTGACCAAATGAATTACTTAGACATCGCATGCCTAACAATTATAAACCCCGCATTTTAGTCTCATTATCGAAAACACTTTTCAATATTCAAGTCGGGCAATTCAACAAGATTCCCGACATCCTGATCGAATGCTCGTCGCAAACTTCAGTAGGCGGCCGCACCCCCGATACCGTCGACGAAGTGCACCAAGGCGGAACACCGCTGCCGCGAGCACCCGAACGGACGCTTTCGGCGACGGGGTTCTCCTACAGTCACTTGGTCGGGGCAATGGGGTGAGGCTGTCTATTAAGTTTACCCAGCGAGTATCCGCGTATGCTACGTGATTGCGACGGACCTTTGATCACATCAAAATTCCGTGGCAACCGATCAAGTGAGACTAAAATGCTATGTTTATAACATTCATTCAGTTATCTCATAACATATTGTGAATTCCAATTATTGTATCCCATTCCGGATAAATAGAAAATGTCAAACTTTCCGATCGAACAATCGAACACCCAAGTTTTCCCGATACAGCTCAACATATGAAATAAGTCTAACAACATTCCGTTCGTGCCTCAGTACCAACGGTCCAGCCGTAGAAGGGTCAAGCCAACGCCTCACATGTGGCACGCCGTACTGCCCCAAACCCGAAGGTTCAAAGGGCAGTTCAAGACGGTCACATAATCGAGTTAAGGTTTGTTGTCTTCTAGAGCGACCACCGCGTTACTTGCACTACTTAGAACGTCGTTAAACTACGGAAAAATCCAACACTTGGAAATTTCCCGACAGGGGAAAAAATGGGTATTTATATCCGGTCGAACTTTTTAACATATTCTAAGATTTATCCGGAAAGCCACACAGACAAAATTTGATAATCCGATCGAACATTCGAATCCCCAAAACAACCCTGAAAATTAAAACTCTGGAAAAAATATAAAAATTTCCAGAAGACTCAGCTCTTTGACACAAGAATTACTATGCAAGACACGTGACCCAAATCACCATCATGGCCGCGGAACCGCCACGAAACCCAGGGTGGGGCCGCGGTTCCACGGCTCTTTGATCGATTTACAGTCACGTGCTTCACAGTAACTCATAGGATTCCCTGCTGAATTTTTTGGCAATTTTTAATTCTGGAAGATCCCAGATTTTAGAAAATTTCCAGAGAGCAATTTCCGGTTGGGGTTTCGGGTCGTTCGGACTTCAAAATCCGTCTAGACTTCGCTTAAGGCTCTAGCTAGGCTCTGATACCACTGTAGGTCAGGCAGCAACCCCATCCAATAGGGTCTCCGTGGAACCAACGGGTCCCTCAGCAGCTACTTTTTACGCATGCCCCCTCGCGAGGACTACAACCCGCCGGAACACCTTCCAGTCTCGGGACACCCTGGGGGTAAGAGCCTATGCTTCGCCACACTGTCACACAGTGAGAACCCCCCATAGGTCGACTTCTAATGCCTAGTAGCTCTGATACCACTGTAGGGTTCCTAGGCACTCTAATGAAGTCTCACAAGGCATCGATCATGCCAATTTCAAAAGTTATGGGTGCCGAGAAACCCTAATACGGATCGTTGGCTAGAAATCTAGGCGAAAAACAATCTAGTTAACAACTTAACTAATGGGATATCGGAAATACAACCTTTGTAGATCCGGTGCTCCACCTCCATAGCTCCGCAACGAAGTCGTCTCCGCTGTCCAAAAGGAATCCGGGCTCTAGAGTCGGCTTCGTCGGAGAAAAAGCGAGCTAGGTCGTCGATGTCCATGCCGAAGATGATCTACGTCGAGGCATCGCTAAATCAAGCTCCACCTTCACCAAGCCCTAAAAACTTGTGAAGGAAACACACTCTACTACTTGGCAAGAGGTAGAGGATGAAGAAATAGGAGGTGGGTAGACTTTAGAATTGGATTTCTCACTCTTTATCATCAATCACCATTGATGACCTTGCTTTCTTCACTTGAAGAAAAATGAGGAAGAAGAAGATAATAGTTATGATAAGTTAATTAAAAAAGAAATGAATAATCAAACCTTATCATAACAAGACCATGGTTAATTATAGAGAGTTAACTCAAGTTAGATGAATGGTTAGGGTTTGTATAAGAAGACAAAATGGTTGCTATGGTCAAAGTTCATGAAGCTTCAAAGAATACAAACAAAATAGCAACCATTTTCTCATTTCCTTTTTCCTTTTTCCAAAAAGAAAAAGATTAATAAATGAATAAGGAAATCAAAACCCTAATTATCCACATAAAACATGGTTTAATTCTTTACATTTAACCAAAATTCATGTATCATCAAACATGATACAATCTAGTGCACAAAAATCATATCGCATATGTAATGCGCACATCCGAGTGAGAAAATCCATTATAAAGTGAACCGATACTAGTTGATGCAAAGTAATATATCAAATATATAATTATGCATTAAATCATTAAATCAACACTTGATTTAACGATCCGGTCATATCGCATATAACCGGCTAGTATCATTAGTAACAACTTATCGAATCAACACTTGATCCGATAACCCGGCTATATCACATATAACCGATCAATGTCACATCGCGAGAATCGAATACAGTATCACATACTCGTATTATTCTCGGTCCCGCACATATCTCATATGCGCTCCTATTTCGTTTCGCTTGAGCCAGGAAACCTCTGTGTAGGACTCTAAAGACTCGTCAATACGCCGGCAGCAGGTGATGATCATATCAAGCACCCACAAGCCGCAAGCGGTCTGCTAAACGTAACGGCCACCCGGGTATTGAGCGATCTGAAGATCGACGAGCAAGCCCGCTCACACTCCAATGAATCCAACCAGTAACACTGCCGTACAGTCCGGTCTGATCGTCTGATATGTCGCATATCTTTCCTAGGGGTGGTAAACGTCAGACCCCAATAGCTCGATAAGTCGTGTCGATATGAGGTCTATAACTATTCGAGAAACTACAGGTAACACTTACCAGTAAATCTCAGCAACCCTGGCTAGGGATTTCCTGTTATAGCCAATCGAACACAGCACAACATCAACTCCCTATACCGGGAGAGACGAATCCCCTCCTATCGCTCATTGCCTCCATATGACTCGGGACTGTACCCAAAAACCACCGTTTTGCACGCCCTCTTGGACGTGGTAAGATGGAAATCAAAGCACAGTAGGAACCACACAAGTCTCTATGACGATCTCGGGTCAACAGACTACTCTGTACCAATGTCACCAGAGAACTGCCATCTGACGTGAGGTATAATACCATCTGGGAGTTCTCGGCGAGTCCGTCCAGTATACCCAGTCTCTACTGAGCACCCGTATATCTCCTCCGATGTCAAACACCAATGGATATGGGATCATCCATCCCCCATCTGTATGGGTCGAGAAGGTATACGCTAGTCTACTCTGGTATATCGATGCCCTGTCTCGATACACCCACGACCAGGGACATTGAAGGATGTACTTATGGACTACCATGTCCCCACTATTATGATCCGCATCATAGTCCAGGTAGTCAAGTACATATCCTAAGGGCTTTACCAACATGTAATTGAGAGACAATCTGTGTACACGTTAAGGTAAAGAGCAACCAGATAGCATACTATCATGTTGAGCAAGAAAGTCCTCCCTATATATGTCCCAGCATCCACTACAATATACATCCTATGTACAGTAATGGCCTCTAGGGCATACATATAACTAACAGCAATGAGTGGGGATTGGAGGGCTGTCAAGGCTGCTGGTTCAGCCAACTAGGGAAGGTTTTTGGGTGAGTGAGTGAGGAAGTTCCATGCAAAGAAAGCCCAAATCAAATTGCTACATACCCCTTTGTTTATTATATTTTATTTAAGCTTTTCTTTTACATTTTCTAAACCATCTTGACAAATTCCGTTTCATTTCAGAAACAATATTTTTCATTTTAGTTTAATATGTCATGATGCACAAAATTTGTATCAACCCATTCCAATTTGTAATTATCTCTAATTAAATGTATTAGTGACGGCTTAAAATAATATTAAAATAATTAATTTCGGAAAAAATTTCAGTAAATTAAAAATTTTAGAAGTGGCTCAATAAACACCGAATACTAGCAATTACATAGCTAGAATATGTATATTTAATTTTATATTAAAAGATATTTATATCTTGATTTTTACGGAAATCACCCGTTATTATACCGATTTTCCGAAATTTCACCTGAACGATTTTTAAAACGTTACAATCTTCCCCACGTAAAGAAATTCGGTCCCCGAATTTAAATTTAAACTCCCCCCAAATACTAAAACATTTCAGCAAAACTATCAAGTCGCCGGGGCTCCGAAATCATAAATACATAGAACATATCGTAACGCAATGCATGCGCATAAAAACAGATATATAAACCAAAATCAAAACTCCGTCAAGTATCCCGCAATCATCGGAGTTATGGTGAAGACACCAATGTCAAGATCCAAAATGAAAATCAATATGATATACATCAAAACCATACCTATAAACGTCAGAACTATACAGGTAAACATCATTAAAACCTCTGGAAGCAATGCATGCCAAACCTTTTTCAAATCGCTGTGCGATGTGTGTATCACTGCACAGTGGAGGACGTCCATTGTGAGAAAATAACTATATATATATATATAAATCCTTTGTTTAACATACATGTCCCGCCGTTTTGAAAACAATTTTAGAAGGGTTTCCCTTTTAAACAGTTTCATGTCATCACTGACACGTAAGTAAATACTGAGACTATAGCTCCTCCTTAGAAATCCCTTCGATAACTATCAATGCATGCAAAAATATACTCAGGAACTGTCCTCTGACTAGTCCTGCTCAGTACTAAACCAAATAGCAAGTATCATAAAATATACCGCTCCAAAAGAAATCATTCCTAAATATATATATATGAATGCCACGTGAGTCTGGTGCGCACGGAAATCGAAATCCATGAATGTGCCATACATGTGCACATAAACAAATCTGAGTGCAACGGGTGTGCCTGACGGCAAAACCAGGTGCATCTGATATGCACGAAAAATCTTGATTTAGTGTATATGGTGTGCACTTAAATCGCATCAAGCGCGTCAAGTATGCGCAAAATCCAAGTCAAGTGCACAAGGTGCACGAAAACAAATATTGAATATCACAATAAAAATCGACGGTATACAACATATCTCAATCTAAATCCAAATCAGGTATACCATGGTATAAAATCTCAACATCCTGTGCATCGGCATGCACAAAAGCAAATCAAAATACTAAAAGTGCATGAAAACTATACCGAAAGCATAAGTCAAATCATATGCATGCCCTAAGAATGAAATCAAATATCATGAAACTCGGTCATCAGAACTCATCATGAAATAAATCACCCAAAAATACTGAAATCCAAAGCGACGGATACACAATAGTCAACTCACGAAAACACAAATCATAAATACTGTCGTCAATATGTCCGTCCATCAAAGTCGAGAAGGTGTCGGTGTATCCAATACTAGCAGAGCAAGATATCTACTTGCCTCCTGATCATGTCCTGTCGCCTGTGCCCTTAGGCTCTCGTCTCTAACTGCGAATTGCTACGTACATACATCCTCGGCTCAACGGTCTAATATGGAAACGATAATGGAAGTAGTCCGCTCTGGCACATCCTCTAAAGATCTCTGGCCAACTCTTATGGTCACTCATAACATGTCTCGTCAACAATGCTGAACTCTGGCCTGCTGGGTGTGTGCAATATGACCGATCCTGGGTCCAAATCTTCTCGTATAGTATTCCAGAAAGGTCCTGTCGAGGTCTCTCTCAAATCTCGTTGCTGACTGCCCGGAAGTTACCACCCTTTACTATATATGTTTCTTGTTACGGAGTGGCTACATCTCAACTCCTTCTGGAAGATATATCTATATACAACACCTCTGCATGCGTATCACATCTCTGATGTCAGCGGAGTGGAACGTCATCTTATCAGGATCTCATACGAACCTCTTGCTCCACTTTCCTCTAATGTCGACTGATTTGGACTCGTCTTCTCGTGGCTGCATGGACTGCGCTCCAACGGCTATACTCGTATCTGGAGTCTCCCAAGCAATGTATCCCATCATATGATATCCGAATGATGTCGAACCTTTCGATCGATTCGTCGAGGTTCCATAATCCCCCAAGAGCTCAACATCTTGGGTATAGTTTAATAGTATCGAATATATGCCACAGCACCTATGGACCAACCCTAGAAGGGCAGACCCAAGCCTCACTAATGGCACCGCTGAACTGCCGCAAACCCTAAGGTTCACCAGCATTCCATGGTCATTAAGTCAAGTTAGGGTTTCATTCTTCTAGAGGGTCCGTAGCATTGATTACAATGTTTTCCGAATACTTTAAACTTGGAAAATGGGTTCCTGACATTCGATCGTCTCTATCAACTCTCAACATATCAGCGCAAAGTCGTCTCTAGCTGGAATCAATCTATCTGATGACCTCGCATCGGAGTAGGCAATGAATCACATGTCCTAGTCTTTCATCCCTGGTGACTAGCGATCTTCTATCATATCTCGAAGTATAACTCGTGCGGCGTTAGCTTCAAACATCTAGGGCGATATCTTTTCATTCGCCAAAATCACTGGCTCATTCGTCCACACGCTAAACAGTGCCTCAATCTTCAAGAATCATAGTGTAATGACGGTCGTCACATTCTGGCTGACCTCTTGAAGTGGCCCAATCCTCTGGTACTGATCTGCACGTCCGAGAAATCTCGTAAAAGCGATCCATCAAGCGCTCGTGGCACGAAAACAAAATAAAACGACGCCTCTGTGCAAATGTATATCCCTGGAATCACGCCCTGGTCAATCCTCGTCCGTGACGAATTCGTGCTGACCGCAACTCTAGCCGTAGCTCTCCACGCCCGTACAACCGTGATAACAAAACCATAACTGATAATGATGAGGCTAGATCATAGGAATGAATATAATGTTGTGCAAAGAAATATACATCCTAAGGCTTCTTAAGCAGAGTATCGTATCGTAAGTATGCCGCGGAACATACACACGGTACGTCACTCTACTTGAGTCGCCTACTTCATCAACCAAGGGTCATCCTACACTCCGAATGTAAAACCTAACGCTCTGATACCAACTTTGTCATGACCCGAAAAGTACGGAACATGACCGGCACTTAAATTACGAAATATCTCGAGGCATACGTAATCTAAGTAAGCTAAAGCCCAGAAATCAAAACCAAAGAAGCAGTAGATGTAGGGTTCCTAGGCACACTAGTAAGGTCTCACAAGGCATCGAACAAGCCAAATTAAAATTTTAACGGTGCCGAGAAACCCGACTACGGATCGTCGGCTAGAAGTTTAGGCGAAAAAGCTAACTAGTTAACACTTAACTAAGGGATACGGATATACAACCTTTGTAGATCCGGTCCTCCACCTCCACGGCTCCGAGACGAGGTCCTCTCCGCTGTCCAAATCAAATCCGGGCTCTAGCGTCGACTTCATCGGAGAATAAGCGAGCTAGGTCATCAATGTCCACGCCGAAGATGATCTACGTCGAGGCATCGCTAAATCAAGCTCCACCTTCACCGAGCCTTGAAAACTTGTGAAGGAAACACACTCTACTACTTTGCAAGAGGTAGAGGATGAAGAAATAGGAAGTGGGTAGACTTTAGAATTGGATTTCTCACTTGTTTCATCAATCCACCATTGATGAAGAAAGCTTTTCTTCTTTATGAAGTGAAGAAGAAGAAGAAAGCAAGAAGATGATGAGTTATCATAAAAAGAATAATAATTTTCTTCTTATCATAATATTAACCCAAGTTAAGTGTAGAGAATTGACCAAGGTTAAAGAATGGTTAGGGTTAAGGAGATGAGACAAAAATGGTGACATAATGAAAGCTTCATGAAGCTTCAAGTTGAAAACAAAAATAGCCACCATTTTTGACTTCTTTTCCTTTTCTCATTTATCTTTTAAATGCAAATGAAAAGATAAATGAATAAATAAAAGAAAACCCTAATCATTCACTTAACCTAGGTTTAATTCATTACACTTAACAAAAAGGATATGTATCATCAAACATGATACAATCAAGTGCACAAAATCATATCGCATATGCAATGCGCACACCCGAGTGAGAAAATCCATTTAAAGTGAACCGATACTAGTTAATGCAAAGTAATATATCAAATATATAATTATGCATTAAATCATTAAATCAACTCTTGATTTAACGATCCGGTCATATCGCATATAACCGGCTAGTATCCAGTGTATCGGCTTATCGAATCAATCCTTGATTCGATAATTAGGTTATATCGCATACAACCTTTCGACACATTGATCGCGAGAATGAAATACGGTATCATATACACGCACTACTCTCCGTCCCGCACATATCTCATATGCGCTCCTATTTCGTTTCGCTTGAGCCAGGAAACCTCTGTGTAGGACTCTAAAGACTCGTCAATACGCCGGCAGCAGATGATGATCATACCAAACATCCACAAGCCGCAAGCGGTCTGCTAAACGTAATGGCCACCCGGGTATTGAGCGATCTGAAGATCGACGAGCAAGCCCGCTCACACTCCAGTGAATCCAACCAGTAACACTACCGTACAGTCCGGTCTGATCGTCTGATATGTCGCAAATCTCGCCTAGGGGTGGTAAACGTCAGACCCCAATAGCTCGATAAGTCGTGTCGATATGAGGTCTATAACTATTCGAGAAACTACTGGTAACACTTACCAGTAAATCTCAGCAACCCTGGCCAGGGATTTCCTGTTATAGCCAATCGAACACAGCACAACATCAACTCCCTATACCGGGAGAGACGAATCCCCTCCTATCGCTCATTGCCTCTATGTGACTCGGGACTGTACCCAAAAACCACCGTTTTGCACGCCCTCTTGGACGTGGTAAGATGGAAATCAAAGCACAGTGGGAACCACACAAGACTCTATGACGATCTCGGGTCAACAGACTACTCTGTACCAGTGTCACCAGAGAACTGCCATCTGACGTGAGGTATAATACCATCTGGGAGTTCTCGGCGAGTCCGTCCAGTGTACCCAGTCTCTACTGAGCACCCGTATATCATCTCTGATGTCAAACACCGATGGATATGGGATCATCCATCGCCCATCTGTATGGGTCGAGAAGGTATACGCTAGTCTACTCTGGTATATCGATGCCCCGTCTCGATACACCCACGACTAGGGACTTTGAAGGATGTACTTACGGACTACCATGTCCCCACTAGTATGATCCGCATCATAGTCCAGGTAGTCAAGTACACATCCTAAGGGCTTTACCAACATGTAATAGAGAGATAATCAGTATACACGTTAAGGTAAAGATCAACCAGATAGCATACTATCATGTCGAGCAAGAAAGTCCTCCCTATATATGTCCCAGCATCCACTACAATATACATCCTATGTACAGTAATGGCCTCTAGGGCATACATATAACTAACAATCTCCCACTTGCACTAGGGCCATCTGTAGCAGTGGTTGTAGTATCTCATACTCAACCATTCCATAAAAGTCTCTCTCTGGGAACAGGCCTTTGTGAGTGGATCCGCTGTGTTTTCCTCTGAGTCTACTCTCCAAACCTCGATCACCCTGGAGATCATCCATCTCCATGATCAGGTGACACTGCCTTAGAATATGTCTGGATCACTGATGGGACCGGTGTTCCTTGGCATAAGCCACAACTCCATTGTCACACAATGGGAGGAACATAGTTCATCTCATGAACCAATATACACCCAAACATCCTCCTTGGTAGCATCTTAAGTAGTGATGTATCCTACCTTTATCTTCTAGTATGCCACGGTATCTAGCTCGGAACTCTTCCAACATACCGTCCCTCCACTGAGGGTAAAGACAATGCCTGTGACTGACATTCAGTCGTCATTATCACCCTGGAACCCTTCCAGTGATTCTCCCCAGGATCGATTGATACCATCTCACTTCGACAAGTGAGAATCCTAACATCCATTTAGATCTATCTCATAGATCCAAAATCCAGGAGTTAGTAGGTATCATTATGATCCTATGTGGAGAATCAATGTGATAAACGGAGATTGATCGAGCGTAGCATAGGAAACTCCTTCCCTATCAAGAGTATGTCATCCACGTACTCTACGAGGATCGTCACTATACTCCCTACTACCTTTTTGTTTATACAAGGTTCATCTACCATTTTGATGATGTCAAACTCTTTGACTAACTCATCAAAACTGATGTTCCAACTCCGCGATGCCTGCTTTATCCTATAAAGCATCTTGCACACGTTTCCGCTGCTCCCACTGTCTACGAAGCCCTCTGGCTGTGTACTTATAGACGCTCTCTTCTAAATCATTATTTAGAAAAGCAGTCAAGACACCCAACCACCAGATATCGTAGTCATGGTGTGTAGCCGTGACAAGTAGGATCTGGATGGACTTAAGCATAGCTACTTGAAAAGGTTTCATCATTATCCATACCTGGTCAATGATGAAAACCTTTAACAAGCCTAGCTTTGAAAGTCTCAACTTTTCCATGTACACCAAGTAATCTTCTCAAGATATACTTGCTCCTGAAGGGGATTTAACCCTTCAGATATAGCAACCAAAGTCCATACTTTGTTGGTGTATAAGGATTCCATCTCAGATCGATAAACATCCAGCCATTCTTACAGAGTCTTACTCCTGATGGCCAGCTCGAAACTAGTTGGGTCATCATCTTATGATGCAATCCTCGCTCCCACTGTCATAGAGAAATCGAAATATCTCTCAGGTGGGTGAGGAACCCTACTAGATCGGCGGAGAGGCTGAAGTTCGTTGGTTACTATTGAATCTTTCGGTCCTACCAAATCATTTGCTGTAGTTTGTATAGCTGGAACATTTCCAGTTCTACATAACAGACCTTGCCTCGAGCTTGTCCGGATTTTGCTTTTAGACATAGGCCGGACAACCCCAAATCTTAACTAGCTTAAGACATGGGCTCTTCCCTTTCCATATCACATATGAAGTGGTAGGCATCTGATTTGATTCGAACCCTATTCAATAGGTATGCAACTTCTCAAGTGCATAACTCCCAAAAGGAAATAGGAAACTCAGTAGTACTCATCATAGAGCACACCATATCACATAGGGTGCTATTGCTCCGCCCCGATATACCATCGTGCTATGGTGTATACGGAGGAGTAATTCTGAGAGAGAATCTCATTCTCCTTTGGAATAATCCAGGATTTCCGTGCACAAGTATTCTCCTCCTTGATCTCATCAAAGGACATAGTACTTATACCCGTATTCTGGTTCTCTACTTCTCGCTTATATTCTGTGAATATCTCAAAAGGTTCAGACTTGTGTTTCAACAGGAACATATGTCTGAATCTTGAGAGATTATCAGAGAATGTAACGAAGTACTAAGAACCGGTCTTGGCATGTGTAGACAGGGGACCTACATACATCAACATGTATCATCCCAAGAGTTCACTAACTCTTTCTCTGTTTCCAGTAAACGGAGCTGTGGTCATCTTATCTTTATGACATGACTGGCGAGCTTCACAAGATGTAAATTCAAACTGATTTAAATTTGCATCTAAATGTAACTCAGCCAGTCGGGTCGCATTGATATGACCTAGTCTACAATATCTCAAGAAGGATTCGTTCATTTCTGAACTCTTCCTCTTGTGTGTGTTCCGTATACTAAGAATTGTAGTTTGATTTAGAACATTAATGCTTTTAGATAACGTGCCTGAACCGATCAACTTTTGATATAGGAAATGTTCAAAACATTATCCAACAATACAAAATTTTACCGTTTCTTTACTAATAAAGAGACAGATATGATTTTGTATATCAGGTTCGGTATCTAATAACATTCGTTCAGAATCAATGTATTGTAATACAGGGTGACAGTGACCAACAGACTTGGCTGCAACACTTGCCCCGTTTTCTGCCTCATGAAACTTATCACCCGTTCTCAGTTCTCTACCTTTCTGTAGCCATATGTAACCGATTACATATCTGGGATCCTGATCCGGTATCATATACCCAGGACGTAAAGGATACTGAGAAACAGTTCTCTGTATAATGAACACACCCGAAGATGATGCATCAGCATGCACTCTCTTCGTTTGGGCGGCACGGGAAATCTGGTATTCCCCAATTTCCTGCTCTGTCTTATAACAATTATAAGTTGGAGCGGGACCAACGTTCCCCAGCTCAGTATAACAAGCGGGTTCGGTCAATAATCCGTATTATTATCTTGACTAAGGCATGATATGGTCGCTACCAGGAGAGAGAGAGAAGAAAACACTCAGCGTGCGCTCTTGCAAGAATAGATTGGTTTTTATTTTATCTAATCAGGATGGCTCCCACTGCTTTTTATCAAATCTTCCTTCAAACCCTAAAAGGAAAGACTAGCCGGGATTAATTACACACTACAATTTCGCCAATCTTTCAGCCAGGCCAGTGTCGGTACTTTGAGGGAGGTCCCCCGTGCTTTCGCACGAACCTAATTACTGTAAACCTCATTTTCCCAGAGGCGTAACCCCGTTGACACCTTTCTAGACACCTACTTGATCGGCTAATTGTAATGTATAAAACTCTCCCAGGAGTAACACTTACTCGCAGCGGGTATCGGGATCCAACTATCATATAGAAGGTATGCAATCTCATTGCAAGTTTCAACACTTGAAACTCCCGATAATGGTTTTTACCCCTAGCACCTATGACCTTGGCTAAGGTCAACAAATCATAGGTACTAGTCAAGTTCTACCCGTCATTTCGTGATTAATTAGACCCACCCACATGACCCTTGGCTAAGGTCAACAAAGCCACATGACTGTCCTAACTAATCGCATCATATGCGGTGTAGGAAGACATCACTTAGCTACCGCACACTACGCCTCGGCTATGGTCGACAAACGTAGCACGAATACTAAGTACTCTACTTCCTAAAATGACGGAGGGTTGCGGCTGGTTTTTGTGAAAACCTTTAACGCTTTGAACTTGATCTCGTTGCGGAATCAAATGGTTTTTTTTAAATGGAATGTTTTTTAGGCTTTTCTAGTTTTCCTAAAGGGGTCACTCCCAGTGAAGGGATCGTCGGCCCTTTCCTCGTCGAATGAGGTGCGGGATATATCATATATATCACTGTGAAAAGCAGAAACTATAGAAGCGATCAAAGACAAACCGAGTGTGTAGCATCTGCCAGTTATTGCTAAAGGAGTCACTCCCGGTGAAGGGATCTCGGTCCTTTCCTCATCGAATAAGGTGCAGGATGTTCTATAATGAACACCGCGATGCAAAGCAAGAACTGTAGCTACCTGTTTTTACTTTGAAATTCGATTCCACAACATCAATTAGGTTTATTTTCTTTCATTAATCTCATTAATTAATATCCCATCATTTAAATCCACCTAACCATCACAGATAAATATAACGTACGCTTATGCCATCCGCATTCGCATCTATGTCCCGTCTGCACCGTTAGGTTAGGTAACTAACGCCAGAGCGAGGCAGGGCTAGCGCGGGTGTAAAACATAAGCAACGTCTATATAATATATCATATATACTATATACTATATCTATCACAGAACATCACATGATCACATCACAGATATCACAGCAGAAGAATCATATGAAATATTGGATATACTAGGACGTCCGTGTTTTCAATACGAGCCAGTATAAAACACGGATTCCACGGTCGTGATGAATAGCCAATCCCACACCCCTAGACCCCTACGAGAGCGGCAAGCAACCCTACCAATTCTAGGGTTAGGAGACCCGGACTCGACTCCTCGAGTTGGTCTCCCACTGGACCCCAGAACCCGGTTACTTGTGCTCCCCTCCTTGGGTCTATCCTAGTGCAGAAAAGTAAATAATATACAACGGGTGACGACTTCCGCAACCTGGAAGTGCCCCAAATAAAAGAATATTACATACAAGTTTTTACATGAATGAAAATGAAAAACACTCATCTCACATAAAAACCCCCGGCTATTCAAAACACGACGATCCAATATAACATATCCAACAACACATAACATCACATATCATCAACGTAAGTAAATATGCGCATCCCAATTGTCGTTGACATATAGCAACGAAACCGATGATATCACATATTATACTTACGGTCACAGAAAAGAAAGTATAAAACTACAACAGTTGGAATCCGCAACCATCTCAGACATCGCATGTCTGACCAAATGAATTCCTTAAACATCACATGCCTAACAATTATAAACCCGCATTTTAGTCTCATTATCGAAAACACTTTTCAATATCGAGTCGGGCAATTCAACAAGATTCCCGACAGTCTGATCGAATACTCGTCGCAAACTTCAGTAGACGGCCGCACCCCCGATACCGTCGACGAAGTGCACCAAGGCGGAACACCGCTACCGCGAGCACTCGGTCGGATGCTTTCGGCGACGGGGTTCTCCTACAGTCACTTGGTCGGGGCTATGGAGTGAGGCTGTCTATTAAGTTTACCCGGCGAGTATCCGTGTACGCTACGTGATTGCAACGGACTTTTGATCACATCAAAATTCCGTGGCAACCGATCAAGTGAGACTAAACTGCTACGTTTATAACATTCATTCAGTTAACACATAACTTTTGTGAATTCCAATTATTGTATCACATTCCAGATAAACAGAAAACGTTAAACTTTCCGATCGAACAATAGAACACCCAAGTTTTCCCGATACGATCCAACACATGAAATAAGTCTAACAACATTCAGTTCGTGCCTCAGTACCAACGGTCCAGCCGTAGAAGGGTCAAGCCAACGCCTCACATGTGGCACGCCGTACTGCCCCAAACCTGAAGGTTCAAAGGGCCGTTCAAGACGGTCACATAATCGAGTTAAGGTTTGTTGTCTTCTAGAGGGACCATCGCGTTACTTGCACTACTTAGAACGTCGTTAAACTACGGAAAAATCCAACACTTGGAAATTTCCCGACAGGGGAAAAATTGGGTATTTATATCCGGTCGAACTTTTTAACATATTCAAAAATTTATCCGGAAAGCCAAATAGACAAAATTTGATACCCCGATCGAAACACCGAATCCCCAAAACAACACCAGAAAATTCAACTCTTGAATAAAATATTAAAAATACCCAGAGAACTCAGCACAGCAAACTAATAATTACTGTGCAAATTTTGGTCAACGATGGAACAGTGTTGCCGCGGAACCGCCGCGCCACGTGGGCAAAGGCCGCGGTTCCGTGGCTGTTTGATGGAATTAGGACCAAAATTTTATACCGTAATTCTTAGAAAACCCTGCTTATTTTTCTTCACATTTTTAATTCACAAAAATCCAGATATTTCAAAAATGTCCAGAGAGCATTCTCGGGTGTGGGTTTCGGGTTCGTTCGGGTTTCAAATTCCGTCCGGACTTCGCCTAAGGCTCTAGCTAGGCTCTGATACCACTGTAGGGTTCCTAGGCACACTAGTGAGGTCTCACAAGGCATCGAACATGCCAAATTAAAATTTTAACGGTGCCGAGAAACCCGACTACGGATCGTCGGCTAGAAGTTTAGGCGAAAAAGCTAACTAGTTAACACTTAACTAAGGGATACGGATATACAACCTTTGTAGATCCGGTCCTCCACCTCTACGGCTCCGAGACGAGGTCCTCTCCGCTGTCCAAATCAAATCCGGGCTCTAGCGTCGACTTCATCGGAGAATAAGCGAGCTAGGTCGTCGATGTCCACGCCGAAGATGATCTACGTCGAGGCATCGCTAAATCAAGCTCCACCTTCACTGAGCCTTGAAAACTTGTGAAGGAAACACACTCTACTACTTGGCAAGAGGTAGAGGATGAAGAAATAGGAAGTGGGTAGACTTTAGAATTGGATTTCTCACTTGTTTCATCAATCCACCATTGATGAAGAAAGCTTTTCTTCTTTATGAAGTGAAGAAGAAGGAGAAAGCAAGAAGATGATGAGTTATCATAAAAAGAATAATAATTTTCTTCTTATCATAATATTAACCCAAGTTAAGTGTAGAGAATTGACCAAGGTTAAAGAATGGTTAGGGTTAAGGAGATGAGACAAAAATGGTGACATAATGAAAGCTTCATGAAGCTTCAAGTTGAAAACAAAAATAGCCACCATTTTTGACTTCTTTTCCTTTTCTCATTTATCTTTTAAATGCAAATGAAAAGATAAATGAATAAATAAAAGAAAACCCTAATCATTCACTTAACCTAGGTTTAATTCATTACACTTAACAAAAAGGATATGTATCATCAAACATGATACAATCAAGTGCACAAAATCATATCGCATATGCAATGCGCACACCCGAGTGAGAAAATCCATTTAAAGTGAACCGATACTAGTTAATGCAAAGTAATATATCAAATATATAATTATGCATTAAATCATTAAATCAACTCTTGATTAAACGATCCGGTCATATCGCATATAACCGGCTAGTATCCAATGTATCGGCTTATCGAATCAATCCTTGATTCGATAATTAGGTTATATCGCATACAACCTTTCGACACATTGATCGCGAGAATGAAATACGGTATCACATACACGCACTACTCTCCGTCCCGCACATATCTCATATGCGCTCCTATTTCGTTTCGCTTGAGCCAGGAAACCTCTGTGTAGGACTCTAAAGACTCGTCAATACGCCGGCAGCAGAAGATGATCATACCAAACATCCACAAGCCGCAAGCGGTCTGCTAAACGTAACGGCCACCCGGGTATTGAGCGATCTGAAGATCGACGAGCAAGCCCGCTCACACTCCAGTGAATCCAACCAGTAACACTACCGTACAGTCCGGTCTGATCGTCTGATATGTCGCATATCTCGCCTAGGGGTGGTAAACTTCAGACCCCAATAGCTCGATAAGTCGTGTCGATATGAGGTCTATAACTATTCGAGAAACTACTGGTAACACTTACCAGTAAATCTCAGCAACCCTGGCCAGAGATTTCCTGTTATAGCCAATCGAACACAGCACAACATCAACTCCCTATACCGGGAGAGACGAATCCCCTCCTATCGCTCATTGCCTCTATGTGACTCGGGACTGTACCCAAAAACCACCGTTTTGCACGCCCTCTTGGACGTGGTAAGATGGAAATCAAAGCACAGTGGGAACCACACAAGACTCTATGACGATCTCGGGTCAACAGACTACTCTGTACCAGTGTCACCAGAGAACTGCCATCTGACGTGAGGTATAATACCATCTGGGAGTTCTCGGCGAGTCCGTCCAGTGTACCCAGTCTCTACTGAGCACCCGTATATCATCTCTGATGTCAAACACCGATGGATATGGGATCATCCATCGCCCATCTGTATGGGTCGAGAAGGTATACGCTAGTCTACTCTGGTATATCGATGCCCCGTCTCGATACACCCACGACTAGGGACTTTGAAGGATGTACTTACGGACTACCATGTCCCCACTAGTATGATCCGCATCATAGTCCAGGTAGTCAAGTACACATCCTAAGGGCTTTACCAACATGTAATAGAGAGATAATCAGTATACACGTTAAGGTAAAGATCAACCAGATAGCATACTATCATGTCGAGCAAGAAAGTCCTCCCTATATATGTCCCAGCATCCACTACAATATACATCCTATGTACAGTAATGGCCTCTAGGGCATACATATAACTAACAATCTCCCACTTGCACTAGGGCCATCTGTAGCAGTGGTTGTAGTATCTCATACTCAACCATTCCATAAAAGTCTCTTTCTGGGAACAGGCCTTTGTGAGTGGATCCGCTGTGTTTTCCTCTGAGTCTACTCTCCAAACCTCGATCACCCTGGAGATCATCCATCTCCATGATCAGGTGACACTGCCTTAGAATATGTCTGGATCACTGATGGGACCGGTGTTCCTTGGCATAAGCCACAACTCCATTGTCACACAATGGGAGGAACATAGTTCATCTCATGAACCAATATACACCCAAACATCCTCCTTGGTAGCATCTTAAGTAGTGATGTATCCTACCTTTATCTTCTAGTATGCCACGGTATCTAGCTCGGAACTCTTCCAACATACCGTCCCTCCACTGAGGGTAAAGACAATGCCTGTGACTGACATTCAGTCGTCATTATCACCCTGGAACCCTTCCAGTGATTCTCCCCAGGATCGATTGATACCATCTCACTTCGACAAGTGAGAATCCTAACATCCATTTAGATCTATCTCATAGATCCAAAATCCAGGAGTTAGTAGGTATCATTATGATCATATGTGGAGAATCAATGTGATAAACGGAGATTGATCGAGCGTAGCATAGGAAACTCCTTCCCTATCAAGAGTATGTCATCCACGTACTCTACGAGGATCGTCACTATACTCCCTACTACCTTTTTGTTTATACAAGGTTCATCTACCATTTTGATGATGTCAAACTCTTTGACTAACTCATCAAAACTGATGTTCCAACTCCGCGATGCCTGCTTTATCCTATAAAGCATCTTGCACACGTTTCCGCTGCTCCCACTGTCTACGAAGCCCTCTGGCTGTGTACTTATAGACGCTCTCTTCTAAATCATTATTTAGAAAAGCAGTCAAGACACCCAACCACCAGATATCGTAGTCATGGTGTGTAGCCGTGACAAGTAGGATCTGGATGGACTTAAGCATAGCTACTTGAAAAGGTTTCATCATTATCCACACCTGGTCAATGATGAAAACCTTTAACAAGCCTAGCTTTGAAAGTCTCAACTTTTCCATGTACACCAAGTAATCTTCTCAAGATATACTTGCTCCTGAAGGGGATTTAACCCTTCAGATATAGCAACCAAAGTCCATACTTTGTTGGTGTATAAGGATTCCATCTCAGATCGATAAACATCCAGCCATTCTTACAGAGTCTTACTCCTGATGGCCAGCTCGAAACTAGTTGGGTCATCATCTTATGATGCAATCCTCGCTCCCACTGTCATAGAGAAATCGAAATATCTCTCAGGTGGGTGAGGAACCCTACTAGATCGGCGGAGAGGCTGAAGTTCGTTGGTTACTATTGAATCTTTCGGTCCTACCAAATCATTTGCTGTAGTTTGTATAGCTGGAACATTTCCAGTTCTACATAACAGACCTTGCCTCGAGCTTGTCCGGATTTTGCTTTTAGACATAGGCCGGACAACCCCAAATCTTAACTAGCTTAAGACATGGGCTCTTCCCTTTCCATATCACATATGAAGTGGTAGGCATCTGATTTGATTCGAACCCTATTCAATAGGTATGCAACTTCTCAAGTGCATAACTCCCAAAAGGAAATAGGAAACTCAGTAGTACTCATCATAGAGCACACCATATCACATAGGGTGCTATTGCTCCGCCCCGATATACCATCGTGCTATGGTGTATACGGAGGAGTAATTCTGAGAGAGAATCTCATTCTCCTTTGGAATAATCCAGGATTTCCGTGCACAAGTATTCTCCTCCTTGATCTCATCAAAGGACATAGTACTTATACCCGTATTCTGGTTCTCTACTTCTCGCTTATATTCTGTGAATATCTCAAAAGGTTCAGACTTGTGTTTCAACAGGAACATATGTCTGAATCTTGAGAGATTATCAGAGAATGTAACGAAGTACTAAGAACCGGTCTTGGCATGTGTAGACAGGGGACCTACATACATCAACATGTATCATCCCAAGAGTTCACTAACTCTTTCTCTGTTTCCAGTAAACGGAGCTGTGGTCATCTTATCTTTATGACATGACTGGCGAGCTTCACAAGATGTAAATTCAAACTGATTTAAATATGCATCTAAATGTAACTCAGCCAGTCGGGTCGCATTGATATGACCTAGTCTACAATATCTCAAGAAGGATTCGTTCATTTCTGAACTCTTCCTCTTGTGTGTGTTCCGTATACTAAGAACTGTAGTTTGATTTAGAACATTAATGCTTTTAGATAACGTGCCTGAACCGATCAACTTTTGATATAGGAAATGTTCAAAACATTATCCAACAATACAAAATTTTACCGTTTCTTTACTAATAAAGAGACAGATATGATTTTGTATATCAGGTTCGGTATCTAATAACATTCGTTCAGAATCAATGTATTGTAATACAGGGTGACAGTGACCAACAGACTTGGCTGCAACACTTGCCCCGTTTTCTGCCTCATGAAACTTATCACCCGTTCTCAGTTCTCTACCTTTCTGTAGCCCTATGTAACCGATTACATATCTGGGATCCTGATCCGGTATCATATACCCAGGACGTAAAGGATACTGAGAAACAGTTCTCTGTATAATGAACACACCCGAAGATGATGCATCAGCATGCACTCTCTTCGTTTGGGCGGCACGGGAAATCTGGTATTCCCCAATTTCCTGCTCTGTCTTATAACAATTATAAGTTGGAGCGGGACCAACGTTCCCCAGCTCAGTATAACAAGCGGGTTCGGTCAATAATCCGTATTATTATCTTGACTAAGGCGTGATATGGTCGCTACCAGGAGAGAGAGAGAAGAAAACACTCAGCGTGCGCTCTTGCAAGAATAGATTGGTTTTTATTTTATCTAATCAGGATGGCTCCCACTGCTTTTTATCAAATCTTCCTTCAAACCCTAAAAGGAAAGACTAGCCGGGATTAATTACACACTACAATTTCGCCAATCTTTCAGCCAGGCCAGTGTCAGTACTTTGAGGGAGGTCCCCCGTGCTTTCGCACGAACCTAATTACTGTAAACCTCATTTTCCCAGAGGCGTAACCCCGTTGACACCTTTCTAGACACCTACTTGATCGGCTAATTGTAATGTATAAAACTCTCCCAGGAGTAACACTTACTCGCAGCGGGTATCGGGATCCAACTATCATATAGAAGGTATGCAATCTCATTGCAAGTTTCAACACTTGAAACTCCCGATAATGGTTTTTACCCCTAGCACCTATGACCTTGGCTAAGGTCAACAAATCATAGGTACTAGTCAAGTTCTACCCGTCATTTCGTGATTAATTAGACCCACCCACATGACCCTTGGCTAAGGTCAACAAAGCCACATGACTGTCCTAACTAATCGCATCATATGCGGTGTAGGAAGACATCACTTAGCTACCGCACACTACGCCTCGGCTATGGTCGACAAACGTAACACGAATACTAAGTACTCTACTTCCTAAAATGACGGAGGGTTGCGGCTGGTTTTTGTGAAAACCTTTAACGCTTTGAACTTGATCTCGTTGCGGAATCAAATGGTTTTTTTTAAATGGAATGTTTTTTAGGCTTTTCTAGTTTTGCTAAAGGGGTCACTCCCAGTGAAGGGATCGTCGGCCCTTTCCTCGTCGAATGAGGTGCGGGATATATCATATATATCACTGTGAAAAGCAGAAACTATAGAAGCGATCAAAGACAAACCGAGTGTGTAGCATCTGCCAGTTATTGCTAAAGGAGTCACTCCCGGTGAAGGGATCTCGGTCCTTTCCTCATCGAATAAGGTGCAGGATGTTCTATAATGAACACCGCGATGCAAAGCAAGAACTGTAGCTACCTGTTTTTACTTTGAAATTCGATTCCACAACATCAATTAGGTTTATTTTCTTTCATTAATCTCATTAATTAATAACCCATCATTTAAATCCACCTAACCATCACAGATAAATATAACGTACGCTTATGCCATCCGCATTCGCATCGATGTCCCGTCTGCACCGTTAGGTTAGGTAACTAACGCCAGAGCGAGGCAGGGCTAGCGCGGGTGTAAAACATAAGCAACGTCTATATAATATATCATATATACTATATACTATATCTATCACAGAACATCACATGATCACATCACAGATATCACAGCAGAAGAATCATATGAAATATTGGATATACTAGGACGTCCGTGTTTTCAATACGAGCCAGTATAAAACACGGATTCCACGGTCGTGATGAATAGCCAATCCCACACCCCTAGACCCCTACGAGAGCGGCAAGCAACCCTACCAATTCTAGGGTTAGGAGACCCGGACTCGACTCCTCGAGTTGGTCTCCCACTGGACCCCAGAACCCGGTTACTTGTGCTCCCCTCCTTGGGTCTATCCTAGTGCAGAAAAGTAAATAATATACAACGGGTGACGACTTCCACAACCTGGAAGTGCCCCAAATAAAAGAATATTACTTACAAGTTTTTACATGAATGAAAATGAAAAACACTCATCTCACATAAAAACCCCCGGCTATTCAAAACACGACGATCCAATATAACATATCCAACAACACATAACATCACATATCATCAACGTAAGTAAATATGCGCATCCCAATTGTCGTTGACATATAGCAACGAAACCGATGATACCACATATTATACTTACGGTCACAGAAAAGAAAGTATAAAACTACAACAGTTGGAATCCGCAACCATCTCAGACATCGCATGCCTGACCAAATGAATTCCTTAAACATCACATGCCTAACAATTATAAACCCGCATTTTAGTCTCATTATCGAAAACACTTTTCAATATCGAGTCGGGCAATTCAACAAGATTCCCGACAGTCTGATTGAATACTCGTCGCAAACTTCAGTAGACGGCCGCACCCCCGATACCGTCGACGAAGTGCACCAAGGCGGAACACCGCTACCGCGAGCACTCGGTCGGATGCTTTCGGCGACGGGGTTCTCCTACAGTCACTTGGTCGGGGCTATGGAGTGAGGCTGTCTATTAAGTTTACCCGGCGAGTATCCGTGTACGCTACGTGATTGCAACGGACTTTTGATCACATCAAAATTCCGTGGCAACCGATCAAGTGAGACTAAACTGCTACGTTTATAACATTCATTCAGTTAACACATAACTTTTGTGAATTCCAATTATTGTATCACATTCCAGATAAACAGAAAACGTTAAACTTTCCGATCGAACAATAGAACACCCAAGTTTTCCCGATACGATCCAACACATGAAATAAGTCTAACAACATTCAGTTCGTGCCTCAGTACCAACGGTCCAGCCGTAGAAGGGTCAAGCCAACGCCTCACATGTGGCACGCCGTACTGCCCCAAACCTGAAGGTTCAAAGGGCCGTTCAAGACGGTCACATAATCGAGTTAAGGTTTGTTGTCTTCTAGAGGGACCATCGCGTTACTTGCACTACTTAGAACGTCGTTAAACTACGGAAAAATCCAACACTTGGAAATTTCCCGACAGGGGAAAAATTGGGTATTTATATCCGGTCGAACTTTTTAACATATTCTAAAATTTATCCGGAAAGCCAAATAGACAAAATTTGATACCCCGATCGAAACACCGAATCCCCAAAACAACACCAGAAAATTCAACTCTTGAATAAAATATTAAAAATACCCAGAGAACTCAGCACAGCAAACTAATAATTACTGTGCAAATTTTGGTCAACGATGGAACAGTGTTGCCGCGGAACCGCCGCGCCACGTGGGCTAAGGCCGCGGTTCCGTGGCTGTTTGATGGAATTAGGACCAAAATTTTATACCGTAATTCTTAGAAAACCCTGCTTATTTTTCTTCACATTTTTAATTCACAAAAATCCAGATATTTCAAAAATGTCCAGAGAGCATTCTCGGGTGTGGGTTTCGGGTTCGTTCGGGTTTCAAATTCCGTCCGGACTTCGCCTAAGGCTCTAGCTAGGCTCTGATACCACTGTAGGGTTCCTAGGCACACTAGTGAGGTCTCACAAGGCATCGAACATGCCAAATTAAAATTTTAACGGTGCCGAGAAACCCGACTACGGATCGTCGGCTAGAAGTTTAGGCGAAAAAGCTAACTAGTTAACACTTAACTAAGGGATACGGATATACAACCTTTGTAGATCCGGTCCTCCACCTCCACGGCTCCGAGACGAGGTCCTCTCCGCTGTCCAAATCAAATCCGGGCTCTAGCGTCGACTTCATCGGAGAATAAGCGAGCTAGGTCGTCGATGTCCACGCCGAAGATGATCTACGTCGAGGCATCGCTAAATCAAGCTCCACCTTCACCGAGCCTTGAAAACTTGTGAAGGAAACACACTCTACTACTTGGCAAGAGGTAGAGGATGAAGAAATAGGAAGTGGGTACACTTTAGAATTGGATTTCTCACTTGTTTCATCAATCCACCATTGATGAAGAAAGCTTTTCTTCTTTATGAAGTGAAGAAGAAGGAGAAAGCAAGAAGATGATGAGTTATCATAAAAAGAATAATAATTTTCTTCTTATCATAATATTAACCCAAGTTAAGTGTAGAGAATTGACCAAGGTTAAAGAATGGTTAGGGTTAAGGAGATGAGACAAAAATGGTGACATAATGAAAGCTTCATGAAGCTTCAAGTTGAAAACAAAAATAGCCACCATTTTTGACTTCTTTTCCTTTTCTCATTTATCTTTTAAATGCAAATGAAAAGATAAATGAATAAATAAAAGAAAACCCTAATCATTCACTTAACCTAGGTTTAATTCATTACACTTAACAAAAAGGATATGTATCATCAAACATGATACAATCAAGTGCACAAAATCATATCGCATATGCAATGCGCACACCCGAGTGAGAAAATCCATTTAAAGTGAACCGATACTAGTTAATGCAAAGTAATATATCAAATATATAATTATGCATTAAATCATTAAATCAACTCTTGATTAAACGATCCGGTCATATCGCATATAACCGGCTAGTATCCAATGTATCGGCTTATCGAATCAATCCTTGATTCGATAATTAGGTTATATCGCATACAACCTTTCGACACATTGATCGCGAGAATGAAATACGGTATCACATACACGCACTACTCTCGGTCCCGCACATATCTCATATGCGCTCCTATTTCGTTTCGCTTGAGCCAGGAAACCTCTGTGTAGGACTCTAAAGACTCGTCAATACGCCGGCAGCAGATGATGATCATATCAAACATCCACAAGCCGCAAGCGGTCTGCTAAACGTAACGGCCACCCGGGTATTGAGCGATCTGAAGATCGACGAGCAAGCCCGCTCACACTCCAGTGAATCCAACCAGTAACACTACCGTACAGTCCGGTCTGATCGTCTGATATGTCGCATATCTCGCCTAGGGGTTGTAAACGTCAGACCCCAATAGCTCGATAAGTCGTGTCGATATGAGGTCTATAACTATTCGAGAAACTACTGGTAACACTTACCAGTAAATCTCAGCAACCCTGGCCAGGGATTTCCTGTTATAGCCAATCGAACACAGCACAACATCAACTCCCTATACCGGGAGAGACGAATCCCCTCCTATCGCTCATTGCCTCCATGTGACTCGGGACTGTACCCAAAAACCACCGTTTTGCACGCCCTCTTGGACGTGGTAAGATGGAAATCAAAGCACAGTGGGAACCACACAAGACTCTATGACGATCTCGGGTCAACAGACTACTCTGTACCAGTGTCACCAGTGAACTGCCATCTGACGTGAGGTATAATACCATCTGGGAGTTCTCGGCGAGTCCGTCCAGTGTACCCAGTCTCTACTGAGCACCCGTATATCATCTCTGATGTCAAACACCGATGGATATGGGATCATCCATCGCCCATCTGTATGGGTCGAGAAGGTATACGCTAGTCTACTCTGGTATATCGATGCCCCGTCTCGATACACCCACGACTAGGGACTTTGAAGGATGTACTTACGGACTACTATGTCCCCACTAGTATGATCCGCATCATAGTCCAGGTAGTCAAGTACACATCCTAAGGGCTTTACCAACATGTAATAGAGAGATAATCAGTATACACGTTAAGGTAAAGATCAACCAGATTGCATACTATCATGTCGAGCAAAAAAGTCCTCCCTATATATGTCCCAGCATCCACTACAATATACATCCTATGTACAGTAATGACCTCTAGGGCATACATATAACTAACAGTAGAGTGAAGGAAAAACCAATTTAAATCAAGTAGTTTAGCAACATAAGCTGAAATATGCATTTTAAAATCTCAAGTCTTTTCTGAAAATTTCGGCAGAGTCTCCTTTGTAAATACTGGCCCCAAACGGGATACAACATGAATAGTATATGAAATGAAAAAAAGGCATCTCCTAGCTCTTCGTCAAACGACGGTCACAACCACACAAGCAATATAATATACAACGCCGAAGGGCGAGGATCAAAACTTAAAAGAAAACCCAAAATCAGCATGAAAACCATAATAATACAATGCGCGACTCTATGGTCGAAATAATAACAAGTCTGGTCTTCTATCTCTATCAAATATACAATCTGGTTGATAGAGTTTCTAGATACAACTGAAATAATAAATAAACAATAGTGGTCCTGATGCAAAGAACCCACCTACCAAAGCAATCACCCGGAAGGAACAGTGTTCCAGCAAAGCCGCAACGAAACCTATACGACAAAACCTGCAAGGAACTGTGGCACAACGGGGGTGAGTTGTAAACTCGTGAGTAGAAAACATGTACCAGCAGAAATCGCATGTATAACGCAGTCCTAGATTATACAATCAGTAATATCCTCAAAATAATAATAATATGGCCTGAAGCATAATATAACGGTAAAGGGTAAATATCTATCCATATAGTGTAATACCAAGAACTCGTGTCAGTGCCTCAGGTAACAACATGTCACTAATATGATGTAGAAATGTCAGGTAGCAATATATCACTAAAATGATGTGCAGATGCATATAATGAGAACAAAGTACATCATGAATCAAAAAACTGTTTTTCTTTATTTAATGAGATTTCTGTATGTATATAAATCGAGATATCATCAATGAAATCAACATCGAAACCGTGTCAAGCATCGACACAAAACATAAACCTCAATATCTTAATATCTCAGGCTCTGGCTATCCGGACTGGTCTTTATCATCAAATCTATATATCTCAGTGTCTCAAATCTCAATTTCTCAATACCTCGGGCTCAGTCAATCCGGATCGGCCCATATCATCAATCACACAACTACGAACGGTATCCTCCGGATATCCGCCGCGCCAGGTAAAATCACTGGTAGGCAGTCTGCCCCTGCCGGGCTCATCGTATACAACTTGAGCTTCTTGTCCCGAGGTACCATACCGGGTCCACCATGTACCCGAGACGGTTCATCCAACTCCTCGAATCGGGTCTCGAAAACATCTCATAACCGAGAAAATATCATGGTGGACGATACTCAACATATCAAGGAAAACCACATTTTTCCCTTTAAAATGGTTCATCAGTTTACAAAACTTTCAAATGCAGTTTCCAAATCCAGAAAATATCAAGAATAATCCGAAATCATCAAGTCACCATGTCAATAGCAATGAAAACCAGCATAAATCTCCATAATACCACATAACCAATGAATATATGGATGCATCTGATATCCTGCAATAATTAAACTAGCATATGAAAGCTATAACTTGTAGCAACTATCAGTTAGCAAGTTATGTCAATCAAATAGTATTTTCTAAAGTGTACGTGACATGACAATTACCGATGATGATGTGTGTGAGCCGGCAAGTAAGTGTATGTGGAACATACGCATCATCGGTAATGGTGCTGGTGTCCTGACAACATGGTTCAGAATCACTAAGTACAGAATAAACATGCAATGAGACGATAACAACATGATAAATGGAAATGAATAGTAATTGCAACAATAATATGCGGAACATGAATGATAACGTAGCAATAAGGAATCTACATCGCTACACCTGGGTTATACTGTTTTGCCATATAGAAATGGTACGAATCATGGTGTTTTGAAAATAAGGGCTACGATATTTTTTTAGAAAAGGTACGACTTTTGAAATATCCGTAGTATCCCTTGACATGTCTTTAAAATCCTCACGATTCGTTAGTTTTGGAAATATGTATGACTCGGGTCCAGTCTATCATCTACTAGGTAACTACAGGTCTAACTAACAACCAATCGGAAGGGGTATGGAAACTACTTAAATCTGAGTCGATATATATATATATGAATATAACAGTCGTTGATCCCGCCTCATTAGTATCCCATCCGATACCCTAATATAATATGACATCCACTAGTCAAGAGTGCGAATCTATCATCAATATATAGCTCGTACGATAAATCCGTCGTACGGCCTCCCACGTCTTGGTTTGGGTCAAAAGTCACATCTATCAAATTATTCATCCGGTATCCTCTTTATCAAACTTCATGATCCGGGGTACTGATCTATGCCTAGTACAATACTGATACCATCTATGTATGTGCATGCGTGTGTATGAAAACACCATGTCAACAGGACCCGCTAAAATATCATGTCGTATCTAAAATATGAACCATGTCACATCACCAATCTCACGGCCTCAAGACAAAACTCATCGACTCATCTCCGATCCCAAGTACTATCATCGTCATCCGTGTATATGTATATGTATATATATATATACATAGTCCCATACCCATGTGTGTATATATATATACATATATATATATATATACATATATATATATATATATATATATACATATCCCCATATACGCACAAGTAAAATTAATGTATGCATGTGTGTGCGCACGTGTGTAGGTGTAAGAACTACTCTAGGGTTTCGTAACTAACACCAAACTAGCTCATGAACATATAATCCTATCGCCAAACTTTAGTATCCATGTTTCACATAACAATATCATATATGTAACATATGTATATCTAATACTATACTTCGAACTGCGGGGGTGCTATACGCCATCCACCCGACCTCCCCCGTAGATATATATCTACTCACCTGGATGCCTCGGCTACTCCGATCCGATTCAAGCTCTGCCATCTCCGTGCCATATGCGACGGCTCTGCACCCGATCCTAGGGATGTACACAAGGAAAACAAGAGAATAAATATAAATTGTCGCGGACACAATTGACACAAGTCAACAACGCGTGCTAATTAAACGCGCACGCACCCGGTGCACAAATGCTTGTGCGACAACACCAAATCTACAATTAGGGTCAGTCTACGTGAAAAACACCAAGCTTAAAACCCAATTGCATCAATTTCACATTCATAACACTATTAATATTATAGGAATTAAGTTTTAGGTCACTAAAATTTTATTTGTATTCAAATCGGTTAATTTCCAAATATCTAGTAAGCACCCATACACCTTTTTAGTTCAAGTCTTAATGTTTTATCAATTCTAATGGCCACAATAATCACACACTAACTTAGTTAATCCGCACCAACCTTTTCTAAAATTTTATCTCATCTAATTACACATCAATTAAAAACCTAGTTAGCAAGGTTATATAATTAGGAAAAATTAAAAGTAACAATTAACAAATTAGCAACTAGACTAGGTTTTTACATGTCTTGAAATATTAATCTACACTTACTAACTTGATTTACTTATAAAAACCCAGAACGTTAGTTCAAACCTCTTTCTTGAAATCTAAATCTTAAAATTAAACCCATATTTCAATACTTAATTAGCTTAGATTACAACAATACTAACAAGGTAACAAATTGAGTAAGATTATACCTCACAAATCTTGTAGATCTCATAGTAAACTTAGCCTCTAAAAACCCATCTTGCTCCAAGATCCAATCTTAATTTGGCCAAGGAAAATTGATTAAAGGTTAAACTAGGGATTAATGAGACTTGTATTGATTTTTAATGCAATTTTAGAGATTTTTTGAAGTGGCAAAGAGGTGAGGAAATGGGGAGGGCAGCAGCAGGAAGCTCGGCCAGATGAGGGAGGAAGAGGGGTGTGTGGATGTGTGGGGGAAATTTCTAAGTCAAAGACACCCATACCTCACATTTATACACCCATGCTTATTTTCTTTATTCTATTTTTATTAAATTTCATTTCATTTTAATGAAGTGGGGCAATGAGTATGGATTGGGGGGGCTGCCAAGGCTATTGGTTCAGCCAACTAGGGAAGGTTTTTAGGTGAGTGAGTGAGGAAGTTCCATGCAAAGAAAGCCTAAATCAACATGCTACATACCCCTTTGTTTATTATATTTTATTTAAGTTTTTCTTTTACATTTTCTAAACCATCTTGACAAATTTCATTTCATTTCAGAAACAATATTTTTCATGTTAGTTTAATGTGTCATGATGCGCAAAATTTGTATCAACCCATTCTAATTTGTAATTATCCCTAACTAAATGTATTAGTCACGGCTTAAAATAATACTAAAATAATTAATTTCGGAAAAATTTTCAGTAAATTAAAAATTTTACAAGTGGCTCAATAAACACCGAATACTAGTAATTACATAGCTAGAATATGTATATTTAATTTTATATTAAAAGATATTTATATCTTGATTTTTACGGAAAACACCCGTTATTATACCGATTTTCCGAAATTTCACCTGAACGATTTTTATAACGTTACAGAAGATCCAATGGTGATTAAAAATCACCAAGATATAAAATAAGTTCTGTATGGGAAAATATTTTCCCAATCTAATTAAAAACAAGAAAAATCTTTTCTGTAAACAGAAGTCCTTGGATCAAATATCCAACGGTGGATAAATTCCCCAAATCAATCAAAGATCTCTCAATGAGAGATTTCCTTAACTAATTAAACAAATCAACCTCCCCTATATAAAGGACCCAAGACTTCCAGTCTTGTAGAGAGGAACCTCCCCACAAGTTTCAAATCAAAAAGAGAAGAACCCCCCCCCTCCCAAAAAAAACTTCAAATTCTCAAAAAAGAAAAGAAGAGCAAGCTATATGAAGAAGAATTTCTTCAAGGTAAATAAAATAGATATCAGAGCATCTCAAGGGTTTAACCCTCATAAAAAGAACATAGTTCTTTCCTCGGATCTGAGATCCATGAGACAAGGCTCCCAAAAATAAGAATTTAATTCTTACGGGGATGAATTTGTTCTTAAGGATCAAAGATCTGGGAAAGAACAAAGAATTGAACTTTGCAGAACATAACACACAAAGGGAAACTTAGTGCCAAGCGCTACTAATTGAAATATGCTCTGCACTCAAGTCTGGCGCCAAGCGCTCCACGTGCTCCTCACGTGGGCGCTATTCTCATAAAAGTGCCCTTCACTCAAGTCTAGCGCCAAGCGCTCCACGTGCTCCTCACGTAGGCGCTATTCTCTTAAAAGTGCTCTGCACTCAAGTCTGGCGCCAAGCGCTCCACGTGCTCCTCACGTAAGCGCTATTCTCATAAAAGTACTCTGCACTCAAAGTCTGGCGCTCAGCGCCTAGCGCTCCAAGTGCATCTCACGTGGGCGCTCTTCTTATAAAAGTGCTCAACACTCATTGGTTGGCGCCAAGCGCTCCACGTGCCACTCATGTCGGCTCTTCTAACACAGAGCACTCTGCACTCCTCAAGAAGAGCCCATCGCCATGAAGAGTGTTCAACACTCATAAAAACAAAAAGAAAGTGGTTGTCAGTACCCCAATAAATGTTTAGCATTATGTGCACAGAGAAAGGACTATGTTCTAAAAAGTGTCTAACACTTTATAAAAAAAGAGAAATGACAGAGACTCGGTAGGCTCAGCCCAAGTTGGCCAAACTCATAATCAAGCGAGCCCATGTGCACTTTATTGGACTCAGTCCCAAACAAGATTATCAAATCTTTGATGAACATTCACTGGTTCAAGGGTAAATCTTTCTACACCTCTGATACATGTCGTTGTAATTCTTCAACGTCTTCAGAGAGGTGGAGGGTTCCAATAACCAATAACTTTTGGTGCATCCCTAAACTGGTTAAACCAGAACCCCACAGACTATGACGTCTTTACACCCTACAGACTATGATATATTTAAACATGGACTATGATGTCATTAAACTCATGGACTATGATGTCCTTAAACTTTATGGACTATGATGTTCTTAAACACCATGGACTATGATGTCCTTAAACCCAATGGACCGTGACGTCCCTAAACTAAAACAATTGAGTCTAAATGCTCTTTTCTTTGATCTAAATGATCCTAAAATCCTGTTATGTAGATCTTAGTCTAAAACTTATACTAAGGAATCTTTAAAGAATATTTAAGTTGATCTTAATCTAAGACAAGATTAACGATCCTTAAACCAACACTAACCTGTCACGACCCGGAATGGCACGTGACTGGCACTTGAATCATATGAAGTCTACAGGAGCCCATCTAATTCAAGTAACCAAAAACCCAGAAATCTAAAATCATTTTAAATAATAATTGAAGGAAAACTTGTTTTAAAACAAGAGGTTTTAATAGCATAAGCCGAATTATGCATTTTTAAAACATCAAGTCCTTTCTGAAAATTTCGGCAGAGTTTCCTTTGTAAATACTGGCCCCAAACGGGGTAAACATGAATAGTACATACATGAAAGATAAAAGGTATCCCCAAGCGGGAGCTAGCTCTTCGTCAATCGACGGTCACAACCACGCAAGCAATATAATATAAAACGCCGAAAGGCGAGTATCAAAACTCAAAAGAAACTCAAAATCAACATGAAAACCATAATAATATAACACGTGACTCTAAGGTCGAAAGAATAAACAACTAGTCTCTAAGTCAAATAAATATACATGTCTGGTTGATGGAGTTACTAGATACAACAGAATAAATAAAAGTACAATGGTGGTCACGATGCAAGTCAACCCGCCTACTAAAGCAATCACCCGGAAAGGAAGCAGTATGCCAGCAAAGCCGCAACAAAACCTGTATGGAAAAACCTGAAAGAACTGTGGCACAATAGGGGAGAGTTGCCAACTCGTGAGTAGAAAAAATCACCGAGAAGAAATCGTATGTATGACTCAATCCAAGGTCAATACGATCAGTAATATAAATCCTCAAATGATAATGTCTGATGCATAATAAGGTGGCAAGGGTAAACATCTATACCAAAATGTAATCCCATGTGCTCGTGTCAGTACCTCAGGTAGAAAAATATCATATGTATGAGGTATGAATGCATGAAAAAAAAATACATCTAAATGATAAAACGGCTTTCTTGTTTTAGTGAGATATCTGTATATAAATCGAAATATCATCAATGAAATCTACATAAATCAGTGTCTAGCATCGACACAAAGTATATCTCAATATCTCAGTATCTGGGACTCCGGCTATCCGGACTGGCCCCTGGGCTCCGGCTATCCGTACTGGCCCAAACTCCTATCGGTATCCTCCGAATATCCGACGAGTCACAGTAACATCACCGGTCAGTAGTAGTCCTTTGTCACAGGCTCAACACCATCATTTGTGATTTTCTTGCCTTGGGGTACCGCACGTCCACCATGCACCCACAGACAGTTCCTCCTCCTCCTTAAATTGGGTGTAGGATATCGCTCAAGAGCCGAGAAAACTCATAGTGGAATTATCTCAAATCATATCATGAGAAAACCGCAACTTTCATTTTAAAATGATAATCAGTTTTATAAAACCTTGCGGTTTCTCCAAATCCATAAATCTCATGGAGAATCTAAATCTCGAGAATAAATAACAATGAATGTAAAAAGTATTGGGCTCCGACAATCCGGACTGGCCCTAAAAATGCATGACAACGAATATGTAAATATGCATGCAAAACACGGTAATAAATGCGATGTCTAAGCTATCAAATAAAAGCAAGTACACTAATACCATGTCGAAACTATCAGCTAACAATCTATACTAATAAATAGTATTTTCTAATGTGTACGAGACATGGCAATTACAGATGATGATGTGTGTGAGCCGGCAAGCAAGTGTACGTGGAACATACGCATCATCGGTAATGGTGCTGGTGTCCTGACAGCATGGTTTCATACCAATATGGAAACACAATTAAGAATGCAATGCGATGCGAATAATAATAATATGCGTACAATGAATAATAAACGTAGCAGTAAGGAATATGCATTTAAATAAACGAGTCTACAAGTAAACTACAGGTATAAACTAACAGACTAATCAAAAGGGTGGGGAAAACCACCTAACTCTGAGTCGATATATATATATATATATAAACGTCGGTGATCCCGCCTCAATAGTATCAGGTTCGATACAATATATCATATGATATTCTCGAGTCAAGAGTGCGGATCTAAAATCAATAAATAGCTCATACGGTAAATCCATCGTACGGCATCCCAAATTTGGGTACGGGTCAATTTCACATTTATCACCTTATTCATCTGGTATCCTTTTTATCATTTATCATGATCTGGGGGTACTGATCTACTTCTAGTACATACTGATACAATCTACATAATATATATGCATGTGTATGAAAACACCACGCCTAAAGACCCGCTAAACATCATGTTGTATCTCATAATACGAACCAATCATATCACCGATCTCATGGCATCAAGTCCAAACTCATCGACTCATCTCCAAATATCAAGTACTATTCTCATAATCCAAGTATTTGTATACGTATATATATATATACATAGTCCCATATCTGTGTGTGTGTGTATCCCCATATACGCACAAGTAGTAAAATGTATGCATGTGCGTGTGTGCGTGTGGGTGTAATCTCTAATCTAGGGTTTCGCATCTAACGCTAAACTATGACATTAACTTCTAAATACACTAAACTAACCCATGAACACATAACCCTATCTTGATAAACAATAATCTTATAACAACATATTCATATATATACGTATACGTATTCGTATACGAAACTACGAAACTGCGGGGGTGCTATACGCCATCCAACCGACTTCCCCCGTTGATATATATCTACTCACCTTGCTCTTCGCTTGCCGTTGCCGACGTCGCCACGCGCTTGCTTATCGTCTCGAAGTTCTCGTGGAGGTACCTACACATCAGAACGTATCGTGCCGCATTAAAATCCAATTCAAAACCAAAACGAAAAACGAATCTCACATAGGTCAAAACCTATGGTCTACACACGTATAACAACCAAATAACACTCGATATAGACGTACAAACGTCAAGTGACCGAATACAAAACCAAATACTAAAATCAAGAATTTAAAATAGGTAAAACATTACTCCGAATCAAAACATCAACTCAAGAAAGTGGTCACAGATTTTGTTTCAGGCAAAAACTAAGTGCACAAACAATACTGGGTTGCTATATAGGGTGTATTGAGCTATGTAAGCAACCTGGGCACCTATTTCCACCATGTGGCCGGCTAGAAGCCTCCCAAATCCGATGAGCTCAGTTTTGGTGTGGAGTTGGGCTCTCATCTGGTCAGGGTGGTCTCATACTGGTCCAATTAAGTCTCTGGTATTGTTTTCTTAACTCAAAAATTCTCCAGATCACTCCAGATTTCCCTGCATCCTCACTTTACACACAAAACCGACATGAACAGTTTCGTTTTTGGGTTTCAGGTTTTGTTTGGTCCAGGTATTTAGCACTAAGATGGTTTGTAATCAGTAATAAATTTCAATTACACAATCACAACTCAAGAATCCCTCAAACCCTAACTTAAGATTTTCAAAGTTCACTAAACATCGCCTAATCATTTCTAAACATTCATGGATGTAAAAGAAATGGTAATTCTATGCTAATGGTTAAGAAAATTCTTGAGTTGCCCTAAATCTTCAAAATCTTGCTTTCTTGGTCCAAAGTGTAGCTTATGAGCTTATGCATATTTTTAATGAAGTGGGGATGGAATTTTGACTTGATTTTGGTGGTGTTTTGTGAGGTTGAAGAGGAGGGGGAGTGTGAGCAGCCATAAGAGGGGAGGAGACAAAATGATGAAGGAAATTAGGAGAGAAAAGAATGGCCAAGACTTATAGGTTTGACCCCTCACCCTCTCTCTCTCATGCCTATGCCCAAGTTTCTAATGTTTTTTCTTTTTCTTTTCTTTTCATTTTCCTTTTCTTTATTCTCTCAATTTAATAACCCAAACCAAAACAAAGAAAAGCCATATAGGAAAATGCAATAAGTGTGAAAAATGACTTGGTGCATGTCATGTGCACAAAACCGGATTAATACACGATTAGCGATATTTAATCGCAATTAGCATTAAAATGGTATACAATTAATTATAAAATTTCATAATTTGATTAAATCCAATAAAACACCTTCATTTTAGTAATTTCTATAATTTTATAATTTTTCCCAATTTATCGGTATTTAATTATACCGCAATATTAAAATATTCTTAATATTTATTATTTAATTATAAAAATTCCTAAAAATAATATTTTATTTTTCTGAAATATTACAGTTTTCCCCCCTTAAAGAAATTCGGTCCCCGAATTTAAATTTAAACCATTCAAATATTAAAACATTTCAGTAAAAGACAAAGTCGTCGGGGTCCCGAAATCATAAATACAAAAAGCACATAGTGGCGCAATGCATGCGCATGGAAATGAGTATATCAATCAAAAGCAAAACTCCTTCAAGTATCCCGCAATCATCGGAGTTATGGGGAAGATATCAATATCAAAGTCCAATACGAAAACCAACATGATATACTCAAGTCTAAAATATGTGCGTATGTTAAAACTTCTGAAAGAATGCATGCCAAACTCTTTTCAAATCACTGTGCGATGCACGTATCACTGCACAGTGGCGGACATCTATTGTAAGAAAATAACTATATATATGTATATATGTCCTTTGTTTAATATACATGCCCCGCCGTTTTGAAAACAATTTTAGAAGGGCTTCCTTTATAAAAAGTTTCATGTCATCTTGGAAACGTAGGTAAATACTGAGACTATAGCTCCTTTTTGGAAATCCCTTCGATAACTATCAATGCATGGTAAAATATACTCAGGTATTGTCCTCAGACTAGTCCTGCTCAGCACTATAACATATAGTAAATATCATAAAAACGTACTGCCCCATAAGAAATCAATCCACAAAATGTATATAAGAATGCTCTGTATGTTTAGGGTGCATGGAAATCGAAATCCATGACTGTGCAATACATGTGCATAGAAACAAAATCTGAGTGCAACGGGTGTGCACAAAAACACCTGTCAAGGGCAACGTGTGTGCCTGACAGCAAAATCAGGTGCATCGGATATGCACGAAGAATCCTGATCTAGTGCATCTGGCGTGCACCAAAATCGCATCTCATATCATGCACCCAACATGCGCGAAAATCCAAATCAAGTGCATCCATGATGTACGAATAAAATCTAAATCAAGTGCATCCAACATGCACGAAATCTAATATCAAGCGCCGAACATGGGCAAAAATCCAATCCAAGCGCGTCAAATATGCGCAAGAATCCATTTAAGTGCACAAGGTGCACAAAAACAAATATCGAGTATCACAATCGAAATCGACGGTATACAGCGCATCTTAATCCTAATCAGATATACCATTGTATATAATCTAACAATCATGTGCACCAGCATGCACAAATATGTATCATTGAACTGCAACCATATATGAACTATACCGAGTGCAAAAACCAAATAGAGTGTGTACCTCATGCACAAAATCAACTCAACTGTATGAAATCCATGAAATCATAAACATGTGCAGCCAAGGCACAAAACGATATCAAGTGCAATAACTCTGCACAAATCATAAATCAATGCAACGGTGTATAAAGCATATCTCAAGTGCAATAACTATGCACAAAATCGAATCAAAATACTGAAACTGTATGAAATCTATGCTGAAAACACAAGTCAAATCACCTGCATAACATAGGCATGAAATCAAAGTCAACATCTCGAATGACATCAAAACGAAATCAAGTGCAACTGTGGTGCATAAAATCTCAATCGTGCAAATAAATCACCCAAAATATCAAAATAAAATATGGCGGAAACAGTCCCGCTTTAGCAAATCCTTTAAAGATCTCTGGCCAACTGTCATGGTCACTCATAACATGTCTCGTCGATGAGGCCGAACTCTGGCCTGCTGTGTGTGCACAATATGACTGATCTTGGGTCCAAGTCTCCTCGTATAGTATTCCAGAAAGGTTCTGTCGAAGTCTCTCCCAAATCTTATTTCTGCCGAACTGCCCACAAGCCATCGTCTTTTACTAAATTTAATTCCAGTTCCGGAACGACTGCATATTCATCACGACTCCTCCTGAAAGATATATCCATGTACAACGCCTCTGCATGCTGATGTCGGCGGTGTGGAACGTCATCTCATCAAGATCTCGTACGAATCTCTTACTCCACTTTTTCTCTAATGTCGACTGCTTCGGACTCGTCTCTTTGTGGCTGCATGGACTGTGCTCCAATGGCTATACACGTATCTGGAGTCTCCCAAGCAATGTATCCCATCACATGATATCCGAATGAAGTCGAACCATTCGATCGATTCGTCAAAACCTCATAATCCCCCAAGAGCTCAACATCTTGGGTACAGTTTAATAGTATTCTAGTACATGCCACAGTACCTATGGACCAGCCGTAGAAGGGCAAACCCAAGCCTCATTAATGGCACCGCTGAACTGCTACAAACCCTAAGGTTTCGAAGCGTTCTCGTGGTCATTATATCGAGTTAGGGTTTCATTCTTCTAGAGGGTCCACGGAATTACTTGCATATTTCTTTGAATACTTTGAACTTGGAAAAATGGGTTTCTGACATTTGATCGTCATCTAGCGACTCCCAACGTATCTGCATGAAGTCATCTCTAGCTGGAATCAATCAATCTGATGACCTCGTATCGGAGTAGGCAACGAATCACATGTCCTAGTCATTCCTCCTTGGATGACTAGCGATCTTCTATCATATCTTTAAGTATACTCGTGCGGCAATAGCTGCAAACATCTAGGGCGATATTTCATAATTCGCAGCAACAACTAGATCATTCGTCTGCATGCTGAACAGAGCCTCAATCATCACGAATAGTCGGTGCATTGACGGTCATCACATTCTGGCTGGCCTCTAACAGTGGCCCTGTAACGTTTTGAAAATCGTTTCGGTGAAATTTTGAAAAAACGGTAAAATAAGGGGGTTTTCTGTAAAAAGTCAAAATATAAATATCTTTATTATAAAATTAAATATACATATTCTAGCTATGTAATTACTAGTATTTGGTGTTTATTGAGCCACTGGTGAAATTTCAAATTTTCTGAAAAAAATATTATTTTAATATTATTTTAAGCCGTCACTAATACATTTAATTAGGGAAAATTAAAAATTGGAATGAGTTGAAACAAATTTTGTGCATCATAAAACATTAAATAAAATTTTATCATGTGGTTTTTGAAATGAAATCGTTTGCCAAAACGGTTTAGAAAATATCGAAGAAAAAGGCTTAATTAGTGATATTAGTGTAAATGGAAATTGGAGTATAATATTTATCATTTTCTTTCTTCACCCAAACTCACCCACACCCTCTCACTCCCCCTCCTTATGTGCTGGCCGAGCCTTGCTTCCCCATCCCCAAAATTTGTCCCCACTTCTAAGGCTAAAGAAAAGAAAAGAAAAGAAAATGAAAACAATAAAGAAATGATAATGGGTTGACTTGTGATATGGGCCTTTGACTTAACCAATCACTTTCCCCACCTCACTCTCTCTCCTCCCCCTCCCTAATTTGGCCGAGCCTCCCTCTTGCAACAGCCCCATTTTTTGCTTCTTCAATTCTTGAGCTAAAAACCTCACAAATTCATCAAAAAACCCACAAAAATCAAAATCTAATCCCTACCCATTTCTTATTGGCTATTCTAGTATGGATCTAGGGAACAAGATTTCTTTTTGGGAGGCCATGGGTACTTGTGGATCTTCAAATGTGTTTGGGTATAATTCTAAACATTTTGCTTAATTTGTTACTTAATTTCTTAAAGCAAAATTACTTAAGTGTTAATTAGGCTTTAGTTGCAAGTTTTGAAATTCAAGATAAGAATTTGAATGCAAGTTAGGGTTTTGTGAAATTGGTGTATGGTTGTGTGATATATTTAGGCTCTAATGTTGTGTTAATACAAGATTAGTAGCTAGTTGCTAATGGTTAGTTTAAAAATTAATTATGCCAATTTGCTAACTAGGTTTTTGAAATTGGTTAAATAATTGGGATTAAAAATGTGATTATGTTTTTCATGACTTCTTTAACATTATTAAGTGTAGTTTAACACTTTAGTTCATGGAAATCCAAACTAGATTGTAGTTTGTGCATTTTTGCTATAAAATTGTTAAAATTTGGGTATTTTGTTAACTAGAATTTTAGGGTTTTTGGAATTTAACGAGATTAAATTATGGAAATTGTTTTTATGACTTATTTAAGATATTTTATAAGTATTATGGCCGCTAGATTTGTTTAGACGTCGAGTTTTGTACTAAAACGGCGAATTGTGCTTGCTAGATTTTCGGAAAAATGACTTTTTAAGTGAAATTGGGGTTTTTGTGAGTTTTAACCTATTTTATATTAAAATTAGTGTTCGTGAATGTACAAATGAGGGTATATGGGTTTTTCTCGATGGTTTGGCGTTTGTACGCCGACGTCGAGGGTTTTTGGGTCGATTTGTGAAAGCAACCATAGGTTTTGACCTATGTGGGTTTCGTGCGTCGTTTTGGTCATGAGTCGGATTTTAATGCGATATGGTGCGTTATGATATGCAGGTACCCCATGTGGACTTCGAGACGACAAGCAAGCGCGTGGCGACGTCGGCACCAGCGAGCGAGGACCAGGTGAGTAGATTTATATCTATGGGGAGAAGTCGGGTGGATGGCGTATAGCACCCCCGCAGTCCGTGGTGATGTATACGGATGCGTATACACACCAACAATTATTATATGTTATTTGGGATTAATAACGATGTTTAGGATGGATATTGGTGTGTTGGATTACTTTAGTGTTGCGAACCCTAGGGTAGTGTTGCACTACACATACACACATACATACACACATACATACTTGCATACATTCCTATTTATATGTGCTCATGGGATTCTTTATAGTTATGTGTTCACATGGGTATGGGACTATGTGTTCGCATACGGATATGAGGACGATACTTGGGATTGAGCTGAGTCGATGAGTTTTGTTTTGTAGTTGTGATATGGGTTTGTACGAGACTGTCGATCAGTAGTCAGATCATGACTATATTGATGATATTAGTATTGTACTAGACATAGGTCAGTACCCTGGACTATGATCTTGGATAAAGAGGATACTAGATGAATAGTGTGATGAATATGATATTAACCCGTACCCAGATTTGGGGATGCCGTACGACGGATTTACGTACGTGTTAGATTTTAATGATTGATCCGCACTCTTGACTTGGAATGTCTGATTATAGATATGGTATCGGATATGATATTATTGAGGCGGGATCACCGACTAATATATATACAGGTATGTATATGTATCGACTTAGATGTTAGGCGGTTTCCTTACATATAGCCCAGCTGGTTAGCTTAGCCCTCTAGTTTAGTTTAGTTGTTAGATTAGATTCGATTCTTACCTATTTCAAAAACTAACGAATCGTGGGTATTTTAAAAGACAGCCTAAGGGATCCTACGGATATTTCAAAGGACGTATCTTTTCTTAAAAACACCGTAGCCCCTATTTTCAAAACCCCATGATTCGTGTTAATTCAAAAGGCACCATTTATAGGACTTATATTAGATTAGTGCAGATTAGTTATAGTTGCGTCTAGTAATTAGCTTCCGCTCATTTTGGTTGCTCGCTCCGCATCGCATACTTACATTGTTATTTCATATTGCCTTGTTGACATTATGTTGTTAGGACACCAGCACCATTACCGATGATGCGTATGTACCACATACACTTGCTTGCCGGCTCACACACATCTTCATCGGTAATTGCCATGTCATGAACACTTTAGAAAATACTATTTCATTTGACATAGGTTGTTAGCTAATAGTTTAGACATGATATTAGTGTACTTGCCTTATATGCTAGTTAGACATTGTAGTTATTGCCTACTACTTCATGCATGTTATTATTTACTGTTGTGTCGCATTCATGGATTCTCATGCCTATATTCACTGTTTACATGCTATTGATGACTTGGATTCGGATTTCATGAGATTTCTTGGATTTGGAGGAAAACCGCAAAAACATAAATAAACCTTTTCTCCCTTTTAAAATAAAAAGTGCGGTTTTCCCATGATGTATGAGTCGTCCACCATGAGTTTGCTGATGGATTTCGAGACCCGATTCGAGGAGTGGAGAAACCGTTTCGGGTACATGGTGGGCCCGGTGCGGTACCCCGGGGCAAGAGGAATGTGTTGTTGACGTTGAGCCCGGCAGGGGAGCACTACCGACCGGTGATATTACCCGACGCGTCGGATATCCGGAGGATACCGTCGTGGTCTTGAGATGGATGGTAGGGGCCGGTCTGGATTGACGGCGCCCTAGATATTGTGATTTGAGATATTGAGGTACAGCGATTGTGATACAGAGATATCGAGATATTTGGACACTTGTTTTGTGTCGATGCCGGGCACTGTTTTATGCTGATTCATTTATGGTACCTCACTTTTAAAATACAGAAATCTCACTGATTTATGAAAGCAGTTTTTCGTCAGTGCATGCATTCTGTTCCATGCATTCATACATCATTCATATGATATATTGCTACCTGAGGCACTGACTCGGGCACATGAGATCACACTCGGGTTAGATATTACCCTAACCATTGTTATAGGCTGCATGCTATTCATATATTTGAGGATATATTCTGATCATTGACCTAGGTTGCGTTATTTATGCGATTTCTTTCCGTAGATGTTTTTCTATTCACGAGTTGGCAACTCACCCCCGTTGTGCCCCAGTTTCTTGCAGGTTTGCCGTACAGGTTTCATTACGGCTTTGCGGCATAGTTTCGTTCGGGTGATTTGCTAGTAGGTGGGTTTACTTGTATCGTACCCCCATTATATATCTTGTATATCATTATTCTGTTGTATCTAGAAGTTCCATCAACCAAATATGTATTTATTTTGAGATAGAGACCAGTAATGTTATTTCTTCGACCTTAGAGTCGCGCATTATATTTCTGTGGTTTTCTTTTGGTTTTGAGTTTCCTTTTGAATTTTGATCCTCGCCGTTGGCGTTGTATATTATATTGCTTGTGTGGTTGTGACCGTCGATTGACGAAGAGCTAGCTTCCGCGTGGGGATGCCTTTTTATTGATTTCGTATACTATTCATGTTGTATCCCGTTTGGGAGCCAGTATTTACAAAGGAGACTCTGCCGAAATTTTCAGGAAATTTTTGATGTTTTAAAAAAAAGAAACCCGCATAATTCGGCTTATGCTTTTAAAACAACTTATTTAAATTGGTTTTCCTTCACTCTACTACTTTTCTTGGTTTGGATTTCTGGGTTTTCGGCTTACTTAGATTACGTACGCCTCGAGACGTTTCGTAGTTTAAGTGCCGGTCATGTTCCGTACTTTCGGGTCATGACAAAGTTGGTATCAGAGCGTTAGGTTTTACCTTCGGAGCGTAGGATGACCCTTGGTTGATGGAATAGGTGACTAAAGTAGAGTGACGTACCGTGGGTATGTTCCGCGGCATACTTACGATACGCTACTCCACTTAAGAAGCCTTAGGATGTACATTTCTTTGCTCAGTATTATATTCATTCCGATCTAGCCTCATCTGTACCAGTTATGGTTTTGCTGCCACGATTACGGGCAGAGAGAGCTATGCCTAGAATTGCGGTCAGCACGAGCTCGTTACGGACGAGGAATGACCAAGTCGTAATTTCGGTGACACACGATTGCGGACATATGTCTTTTTACTGTGTTTCCGCGCCACGAGCGTTTGGCGGATCGCCTTTATGAGGTTACTCGGACGTGTCGATTTGCACTAGAGGATTGAGCCGCTGATAGAGGCCGGCCAGATTTTGATGACCGTTGATATATTGCCTATTCATTATGATTGAGGCACGGTTCAGCGTGCAGACGAGTGAGCCCGTTATTGCTGCGAACGACGAGATATCGCCCCAGATGTTGGAGCTATTGCAGTATGAGTTGTACTAAGAGATGATAGAAGGTCGCTAGTCACCGAGGATGAATGACTAGGACATGTGGTTCGTTCGCTACCCCGATGCGAGGTCATCAGATAGATTGATTCTAGCTAGAGACGACTTCACGCGGAGACGTTGAGAGTCGACAGAGACGATCGAATGTCAGAAACCTATTATTCCAAGTTTAAGGTACTCGGAAAGACATGCAGGCAATTCTATGGTCCCTCTAGAAGAATGAAATCCTAACTCGACTTAATGACCGTGTGAAAGCCTTTGAACCTTAGGGTTTGCGGCAGTTCCGCGGCGCCATTAGTGAGGCTTGGGTTTGCCCTTCTACGGCTGGACCACCGATGCTGTGGTATGTACTCGATACTATTAAACTGTGCCCAAGAGGTTGAGCTCTTGGGGGATTATGAAGTTTTGACGACTCGATCGGATGGCTCGACTTAATTCGGATGCTAGGTGGTGAGATGCATTTCTTGGGAGACTCCCGATATGAGGATAGCCGTTGGAGCTCAGTCCATGTAGCCACGATGAGATGAGTCCGAAGCAGTCGACATTAGAGAAAGTGGAGTAAAGAGGTCCGTACAAGATCTGGATAAGACGACGTTCCACTCCGCCGACATCAGAGATGCGATACGCATGCCGAGGCAGAGTACTGGATATACCTTCTAGAAGGAGTCGCGATGGGTATGCAGCCATTCCGGAGCAAGATGCAGATATAAGAAAGGACGATGACTTCCGGACAGTTGGCAGAGACGAGACATGGAAGAGACCGTGAGCAGGACAATTACACACTACAAGTTCGCCAATCTTTCAGCCAGGCCAGTGTCGGTACTTTGAGGGAGGTCCCCCGTGCTTTCGCACGAACCTAATTAATGTAAACCTCGTTTTCCCAGAGGCGTAACCCCGTTGACACCTTTCTAGACACCTACTTGATCGGCTAATTGTAATGTATAAAACTCTCCCAGGAGTAACACTTACTCACAGCGGGTATCGGAATCCAACTATCTTATAGAAGGTATGCAATCTCATTGCAAATTTCAACACTTGAAACTCCCGATAATGGTTTTTACCCCTAGCACCTATGACCTTAACTATGGTCAACAAATCATAAGTACTAGTCAAGTTCTACCCGTCATTTCGTGATTAATTAGACCCACCCACATGACCCTTAACTAAGGTCAACAAAGTCACGCGACTGTCCTAACTAATCGCATCATATGCGGTATAGGAAGACATCACTTAGCTACCGTACACTGTGCCTTGACTATGGTCAACAAACACAGCACGAATACTAAGTACTCTACTTCCTAAAATGACGGAGGGTTGCGGCTGGTTTTTGTGAAAACCTTTAACGCTTTGAACTTGATCTCGTTGCGGAATCAAATGGTTTTTTAAATGGAATGTTTTTGAGGCTTTTCTAGTTTTGCTAAAGGGGTCACTCCCGGTGAAGGGATCGTCGGCCCTTTCCTCGTCGAATGAGGTGCGGGATATATCATATATATCACTGTGCAAAGAAGAAACTATAGAAGCGATCAAATGACAAACCGAGGGTTGTAGCATCTGCCAGTTATTGCTAAAGGAGTCACTCCCGGTGAAGGGATCTCGGTCCTTTCCCTATTGAATAAGGTGCAGGATGTTCTACAAGGAACACCACGATGCAAAGCAAGAACTGTAGCTACCTGTTTAATTTTGAAATTCGATTCCACAACATCAGTTAGGTTTATTTTCTTTCATTAATCTCATTAATGAATATCCCATCATTTAAGTACCTAAACATCACAGATAGATATGACGTACACTTATGCCATCCGCATTCGCCTCGATGTCCCCTCGTGCACCGTTAGGTTAGGTAACTAACGACAGAGCAGGGCAGGGCTAGCGCGGGTGTAAAACATAAGTAACGTCTATATAATATATCATATATACTATATATAATATCTGCCACAGAACATCGCATGATCTCAGATAAAACACAGCAGAAGAAACATATGAAATATTGGATATACTAGGACGTCCGTGTTTTCAATACGAGCCAGCATAAAACACGGATTCCACGGTCGTGATGAATAGCCAATCCCACACCCCTAGACCCCTACGAGAGCGGCAAGCAACCCTACCAATTCTAGGGTCAGGAGACCCGGACTCGGCTCCTCGAGTTGGTCTCCCACTGGACCCTAGAACCCGGTTACTTGTGCTCCCCTCCTTGGGTCTATCCTAGTGCGGAAAAGTAAATAATATACAAACGGTGACTACTTCCGCAACCTGGAAGTGTCCCAATAAAGGAATATTACATACAAGTTTTACATGAATGAAAATGAAAAACACTCATCTCACATAAAAAACCCCCGGCTGTTCAAACACGACGATCCAATATAACATATCCAGCAACACATAACATCACATGTCATCAACGTAAGTAAATATGCGCATCCCAATTGTCGTTGACATATAGCAATGAAACCGGCGACAACACATATTACACTTACGGTCACAGAAAAGAAAGTGTAAAACTACAACAGTTGGAATTCGCAACCATCTCAGACATCGCATGCCTGACCAAATGAATTACTTAGACATTGCATGCCTAACAGTTATAAACCCCGCATTTTAGTCTCAAAATCGAGAACTCTTTTCAATATCAAGTCGGGCAATTCAACAAGATTCCCGACATCCTGATCGAATACTCGTCGTAAACTTTAGTAGGCGGCCGCACCCCCGATACCGTCGACGAAGTGCACCAAGGCGGAACACCGCTGCCGCGAGCACCCGAACGGATGCTTTCGGCGACGGGGTTCTCCTACAGTCACTTGGTCGGGGCTATGGAGTGAGGCTGTCTATTAAGTTTACCCGGCGAGTATCCGCGTACGCTACGTGATTGCAACGGACTTTTGATCACATCAAAATTCCGTGGCAACCGATCTAGTGAGACTAAACTGCTACGTTTATAACATTCATTTAGTTATCACATAACTACTTGTGAATTCCAATTATTGTATCCCATTCCAGATAAACAGAAAATGTTAAACTTTTCGATCGAACACCCAAGTTTTCCCGATACAGATCAACACATGAAATAAGTCTAACAACATTCAGTTCGTGCCTCAGTACCAATGGTCCAGCAGTAGAAGGGTCAAGCCAACGCCTCACATGTGACACGCCGTACTGCCCCAAACCCGAAGGTTCAAAGGGCAGTTCAAGACGGTCACATAATCGAGTTAAGGTTTGTTGTCTTCTAGAGGGTCCATCGCGTTACTTGCACTACTTAGAACGTCGTTAAACTTCGGAAAAATCCAACACTTGGAAATTTCCCGACAGGGGAAAAATTGGGTATTTATATCCGGTCGAACTTTTTAACATATTCTAAAAATATCCGGAAAGTCAAATAGACAAAATTTGATACCCCGATCGAAACACCGAATCCCCAAAACAATCCCAGAAAATACAACTCTGGAAACAGTATTAAAAATTCCCAGAAAATCCAGAATAAAATAATAAGGGTTACTGTGCAAATAGTGGAGGATGACGTCATCAAGGTGCGGCGGAACCGCCGCAGAATGCAGGCATCTGCCGCGCTTCCGCCGCGGGATTTACTGTTCATCCAAAAATATTTGCATGGTAATTCTTATTTTTCCCTGCTGAATTTTTTAGCAATTTTTAATATGGAAAAATCCACGTTTTACGAAATCGTCCAGAGAGCATATTGCCGGGTGGGTTTCGGGTTCGTTCGGGCTTCAAATTCCGTCTAGACTTCGCCTAAGGCTCTAGCTAGGCTCCGATACCACTGTAGGGTTCCTAGGCACCCTAGTGAGGTCTCACAAGTGATCAAATATGCACAAATCAAATTTTACGGGTGCCTACAAACCCGACTACGGATCGTTTACTAGATATTTAGGCGAAACAAGCAAACTAGTTAACATTTTAACTAAGGGAACGGACATACAACCTTTGTAGATCCGGTCCACCACCTCCACGGCTCCACAACGAAGTCCCCTCCGCTGTCCAAGAAGAATCCGGACTCCAACGTCGGCTTCGTCGAAGAATGGGCGGGCTTGATCGTCGGTTCGATGCCGAAGATGATCTACGTCGAGGCATCGCTAGAACAAGCTCCAACTTCACCAAGTCGGAAAAACTTGTGAAGGAAACACCCTATACTACTTGGCAAGAGGTAGAGGATGAAGAAATAGGAAGTGGGTAAACTTTAGTTTTGGATTTCTCACTAGATTTCATGACTTGCCATTGGAGTAGCAAGCTTTCTCCATTGAAGAAGAAGATGAAGAAAGAAGAAGATGATATGATATATTATGATAAGAATGATAATTCTTATCATAATAATGACTATGGTAAAGTGTAGAGAGCTAACTTGAGTTAATGAGAATGGTTAGGTTTAAAAAGAAGACAAAAATGGTGACATGGTCAAAGTATTCATGAAGCTTCATGAATGAAAAGAATGCCACCATTTATCTCATTTCTTTTTCTTTTTCTAAAAGAATAAAAGAATAAATGAATAAAATGAATAAAAACCTTAACCATTTATTTAACCAAGGTATTAACTCTTTACACAAACCCTAGCTATCATATATCATCATATATGATACAAGCATGTGCACAAAAGTATATCACATATACAATGTGTACAAGCCGAGTGAGAAAATCCATTTAAAGTGAACCAATACTAGTTAACGCAAAGTAATATATGAAATATATAATTATGCATTAAATCATTAAATCAACACTTGATTCAATGATCCGGTCATGTCGCACACAACCGACTAGTATTCAATATATCGGCTTATCGAATCAATCCTTGATTCGACAACTAGGTTATATCGCATATAATCAATCGATACATTCATCGCGAGAATAGAATACGGTATCACATACACGTATTATTCTCGGTCCCGTACATATCTCATATGCGCTCCTATTTCGTTTCACTTGAGCTAGGAAACCTCTGTGTAGGACTCTAAAGACTCGTCAATACGCCGGCAGCAAATGATGATCATATCAAACACCCACAAGCCGCAAGCGGTCTGCTAAACGTAACGGCCACCCGGGTATTGAGCGATCAGAAGATCGACGAGCAAGCCCGCTCACACTCCTGCGAATCCAACCAGTAACACTTACCGTATAGTCCGGTCTGTTCGTCTGATATGTCGCATATCTCGCCTAGGGGTGGTAAACGTCAGACCCCAATAGCTCGATAAGTCATGCCGACTTGAGGTCCATAACATTCGTGAAACTACTGATAACTCTTACCAGTATATCACTGCAACCCTGGCCAGGGATTTCCTGTTATGGCCAGCCGAGCATTGCACAACATCAACCCCCAATACCGGGAGAGACGAATCCCTTCCTATCGCTCATTGCCTCCATGTGAATCGGGACTGTCCCCAATAACTACCTGTTTGCACGACTCAGTAGAGCCGTGGTAGGGTGGAAATCAAAGCACAGTGGGAGACACACAAGACTCTATGACGATCTCGGGTCAACAGACTAAGCTGTACCAGTGTCACCAGAGAACTGCCATCTGACGTGAGGTATAATACCATTTAGGAGTTCTCGGCGAGTCCGTTCAGTGTACCCAGTCTCCACTGAGCACCCGCATACCATCTTCGATGTCAAACACCAATGGATATGGGATCATCCATCGCCCATCACATGGGTCGAGAAGATATGCACTAGTCTACTCTGGAATATCGATGCCCCGTCTCGATATTCCCTCGACTAGGAACATTTCAAGGATGTACTCATGGACTACCCAGGCCCCACTAGTATGATCTACATCATAGTCCTGGAAGTCGAGTACACATCCTATGGGCTTTATCAACATGTAATCAGAGAGACAGAAAGTATACATGTTAAGATAAAGTGCAACCAGATAGCGTACTATCATGTCGAGCAAGAAAGTCCTTATTATATATGTCCCAGCATCCACTACAATATACATCCAATGTACAGTAATGGCCTCTAGGGCATACAAATAACTAACAATTCCCAGTGAAGACCTTGACCCAGGAGTGGTCATTGTTACGCACATTAGCAAGCCAGAGTTCATGATCATCGACGAGACGTCCCACTAGTGACCGCGACAGTTGGCCCGGGATTCTTAGAGGATGCGCTTGAGCGGTACTATGCCGCCATTATTGATTTCGATGTTTTGGGTGATTTATTCGAATGATTTGATTTTGATGATTGAGGATTTACGATCCTTGCACAGTGTTGCACTTGATATCGTTTTCGTGCTTGGGTTTCACATGTTTGTGATTTTACGGTTTTGGACATTTGAGTTGATTTTGTGCGTATGCACGCACACGATTTGGTTCCTGCACTCTGTATAGTTTATATATGCTTGCAGTGCAGTGATACGCCTTTTGTGCACTTAGATGCATTGGACTTTAATTTCGATGGTGATGTTCGATATTTGTTTTGTGCACCTTGTGCACCTGATTTGATTTTGCGCATGTTCGGCACTTGATATTGGATTTCATGATTTCTTGCACGATGGATGCACCTGATTGGATTTTCGCGCATGTTGGGCGCATGTTTTGAAGTGTGATTTTGGTGCACACCAGATGCACTAAATCGAGATTTTTCGTGCATGTCAGATGCACCTGATTTTGCTGTCAGGCACACATGTTGCCTACGACAGATGTTTCATGCACACCCGATGCACTTAGATGTTGTTTCTGTGCATATGTATGGCACATATTTGGATTTTGATTTCCGTGCGCACAAGACGCGCGTAGTATTCATACGCGTATTTTGGGATTGATTTTTCTTATAGAGCAGTACGTTTTTATGATATTGCTATGTGTTTTCGTACTGAGCAGGACTAGTCAGAGGACAGTACCTGAATATATTTTACATGTATAGTTTCGAGTTATATCATATTGGTTTTGCTTTGGATTTGGTATTGATGTCTTCCCCATGACTCCGATGATTGCGGGATGCTTGACGGAGTTCTGATTTGAGTTATATGCTCATTTTTCATGCGCATGCGTTGCGCGACGATTTGTTTTACGTATTTATGATTTCGGAGCCCCGGTGATTTGATGGTTTTGGCTGAAATATTTTAGTATTTGGGGGAAGTTTTAATTTAAATTCGGGGACCGAATTTCTTTAAGGGGGGAAGATTGTAACGTTTTGAAAATCGTTTCGGTGAAATTTTGAAAAAACGGTAAAATAAGGTGGTTTTCTGTAAAAAGTCAAAATGTAAATATTTTTGTTATAAAATTAAATATACATATTCTAGCTATGTAATTACTAGTATTTGGTGTTTATTCAGCCACTGGTGAAATTTCAAATTTTCTGAAAAAAATATTATTTTAATATTATTTTAAACCGTCACTAATACATTTAATTAGGGAAAATTACAAATTGGAATGAGTTGAAACAAATTTTGTGCATCATAAAACATTAAATAAAATTTTATCATGTGGTTTTTGAAATGAAATCGTTTGCCAAAACGGTTTAGAAAATATCGAAGAAAAAGGCTTAATTAGTGATATTAGTGTAAATAGAAATTGGGGTATAATATTTATCATTTTCTTTCTTCACCCAAACTCACCCACACCCTCTCACCCCCCTCCCTATGTGCTGGCCGAGCCTTGCTTCCCCATCCCCAAAATTTGTCCCCACTTCTAAGGCTAAAGAAAAGAAAAGAAAAGAAAATAAAAACAATAAAGAAATGAGAATGGGTTGACTTGTGATATGGGCCTTTGACTTGACCAATCACTTTCCCCACCTCACTCTCTCTCCTCCCCCTCCCTAATTTGGCCGAGCCTCCCTCTTGCAACAGCCCCATTTTTTGCTTCTTCAATTCTTGAGCTAAAAACCTCACAAATTCATCAAAAAACCCACAAAAATCAAAATCTAATCCCTACCCATTTCTTATTGTCTATTCTAATATGGATGTAGGGAACAAGATTTCTTTTTGGGAGGCCATGGGTGCTTGTGGATCTTCAAATATATTTGGGTATAATTCTAAACATTTTGCTTAATTTGTTACTTAATTTCTTAAAGCTAAATTACTTAAGTGTTAATTAGGCTTTAGTTGCAAGTTTTGAAATTCAAGATAAGAATTTGAATGCAAGTTAGGGTTTTTTGAAATTGATGTATGGTTGTGTGATATATTTAGGCTCTTATGTTGTGTTAATACAAGATTAGTAGCTAGTTGCTAATGGTTAGTTTAAAAATTGTGTTAATTATGCCAATTTGCTAACTAGGTTTTTGAAATTGGTTAAATAATTCGGATTAAAAATGTGATTAGGTTTTTCATGACTTCTTTAACATTATTAAGTGTAGTTTAACACTTTAGTTCATGGAAATCCAAACTAGATTGTAGTTTGTGCATTTTTGCTATAAAATTGTTAAAATTTGGGTATTTTGTTAACTAGAATTTTAGGGTTTTTGGAATTTAACGAGATTAAATTATGGAAATTGTTTTTATGACTTATTTAAGATATTTTATAAGTATTATGGCCGCTAGATTTGTTTAGACGTCGAGTTTTGTACTAAAACGGCGAATTGTGCTTGCTAGATTTTCGGAAAAATGACTTTTTAAGTGAAATTGGGGTTTTTGTGAGTTTTAACCTATTTTATATTAAAATTAGTGTTCGTGAATGTACAAATGAGGGTATATGGGTTTTTCTCGATGGTTTGGCGTTTGTACGCCGACGTCGAGGGTTTTTGGGTCGATTTGTGAAAGCAACCATAGGTTTTGACCTATGTGGGTTTCGTGCGTCGTTTTGGTCATGAGTCGGATTTTAATGAGATATGGTGCGTTATGATATGTAGGTACCCCATGTGGACTTCGAGACGACAAGCAAGCGCGTGGCGACGTCGGCACCGGCGAGCGAGGACCAGGTGAGTAGATTTATATCTACGGGGAGAAGTCGGGTAGATGGCGTATAGCACCCCCGCAGTCCGTGGTGATGTATACGGATGCGTATACACACCAACAATTATTATATGTTATTTGGGATTAATAACGATGTTTAGGATGGATATTGGTGTGTTGGATTACTTTAGTGTTGCGAACCCTAGGGTAGTGTTGCACTACACATACACACATACATACACACATACATTCCTATTTATATGTGCTCATGGGATTCTTTATAGTTATGTGTTCACATGGGTATGGGACTATGTGTTCACATACGGATATGAGGACGATACTTGGGATTGAGCTGAGTCGATGAGTTTTGTTTTGTAGTTGTGATATCGGTTTGTACGAGACTGTCGATCAGTAGTCAGATCATGACTATATTGATGATATTAGTATTGTACTAGACATAGGTCAGTACCCTGGACTATGATCTTGGATAAAGAGGATACTAGATGAATAGTGTGATGAATACGATATTAACCCGTACCCAGATTTGGGGATGCCGTACGACGGATTTACGTACGAGCTAGATTTTGATGATTGATCCGCACTCTTGACTTGGAATGTCTGATTATAGATATGGTATCGGATATGATATTATTGAGGCGGGATCACCGACTAATATATATACAGGTATGTATATGTATCGACTTAGATGTTAGGCGGTTTCCTTACTTATAGTCCAGCTAGTTAGCTTAGCCCTTTAGTTTAGTTTAGTTGTTAGATTAGATTCGATTCTTACCTATTTCAAAAACTAACGAATCATGGGTATTTTAAAAGACAGCCTAAGGGATCCTACGGATATTTCAAAGGACGTATATTTTCTTAAAAACACCGTAGCCCCTATTTTCAAAACCCCATGATTCGTGTTATTTCAAAAGGCATCATTTGTAGGACTTATATTAGATTAATGCAGATTAGTTATAGTTGCGTCTAGTATTTAGCTTCCGCTCATTTTGGTTGCTCGCTCCGCATCGCATACTTACATTGTTATTTCATATTGCCTTGTTGACATTATGTTGTTAGGACACCAGCACCATTACCGATGATGCGTATGTACCACATACACTTGCTTGCCGGCTCACACACATCTTCATCGGTAATTGCCATGTCACGAACACTTTAGAAAATACTATTTCATTTGACATAGGTTGTTAGCTAATAGTTTAGACATGATATTAGTGTACTTGCCTTATATGCTAGTTAGACATTGTAGTTATTGCCTACTACTTCATGCATGTTATTATTTACTGTTGTGTCGCATTCATGGATTCTCATGCCTATATTCACTGTTTACATGCTATTGATGACTTGGATTCGGATTTCATGAGATTTCTTGGATTTGGAGGAAAACCGCAAAAACATAAATAAACCTTTTCTCTCTTTTAAAATAAAAAGTGCGGTTTTTCCATGATGTATGAGTCGTCCACCATGAGTTTGCTGATGGATTTCGAGACCCAATTCGAGGAGTGGAGGAACCGTTTCGGGTACATGGTAGGCCCGGTGCGGTACCCCGGGGCAAGAGAAATGTGTTGTTGACGTTGAGCCCGGCAGGAGAGCACTACCGACCGGTGATATTACCCGACGCGTCGGATATCCGGAGGATACCGTCGTGGTCTTGAGATGGATGGTAGGGGCCGGTCTGGATTGACGGCGCCCTAGATATTGTGATTTGAGATATTGAGGTACAGCAATTGTGATACAGAGATATCGAGATATTTGGACACTTGTTTTGTGTCGATGCTGGGCACTGTTTTATGCTGATTCATTTATGGTACCTCACTTTTAAAATACAGAAATCTCACTGATTTATGAAAGCAGTTTTTCGTCAGTACATGCATTCTGTTCCATGTATTCATACATCATTCATATGATATATTGCTACCTGAGGTACTGACCCGGGCACATGAGATCACACTCGGGTTAGATATTACCCTAGCCATTGTTATAGGCTGCATGCTATTCATATATTTGAGGATATATTCTGATCATTGACCTAGGTTGCGTTATTTATGCGATTTCTTTCCGTAGATGTTTTTCTATTCACGAGTTGGCAACTCACCCCCGTTGTGCCCCAGTTTCTTGCAGGTTTGCCGTATAGGTTTCATTACGGCTTTGCGGCATAGTTTCGTTCGGGTGATTTGCTAGTAGGTGGGTTTACTTGTATCGTACCCCCATTATATGTCTTGTATATCATTATTCTGTTGTATCTAGAAGTTCCATCAACCAAACATGTATTTATTTTGAGATAGAGACCAGTAATGTTATTCCTTCGACCTTAGAGTCGCGCATTATATTTCTGTGGTTTTCTTTTGGTTTTGAGTTTCCTTTTGAATTTTGATCCTCGCCGTTGGCGTTGTATATTATATTGCTTGTGTGGTTGTGACCGTCGATTGACGAAGAGCTAGCTCCCGCGTGGGGATGCCTTTTTATTGATTTCGTATACTATTCATGTTGTATCCCGTTTGGGAGCCAGTATTTACAAAGGAGACTCTGCCGAAATTTTCAGGAAATTTTTGATGTTTTAAAAAAAAAGAAACCCGCATAATTCGGCTTATGCTTTTAAAACAACTTATTTAAATTGGTTTTCCTTTACTCTACTACTTTTCTAGGTTTAGATTTCTGGGTTTTCGGCTTACTTAGATTACGTACGCCTCGAGACGTTTCGTAGTTTAAGTGCCGGTCATGTTCCGTACTTTCGGGTCATGACAGGCCCAATCCTCTGGTGCTGATCTGCACGTCCGAGCAATCCCGTAAAAGCGATCCATCAAATGCTCATGGCACGAAAGCATAAAAAACGATGCCTCTACACAATCGTATGTCCCTGGAATCATGCCCTGGTCAGTCCTCGTCCGTGATGAGCTCATGCTGACGCAACTCTAGCCGTAGCTCTCTCTCTCTCTCTCTGCCCGTGTAATCGTGGCAGCAAAACTATAAACCAATATCGATGAGGATAGGTCATATTAATGAATATAATAATGTGCAAGGAAATGTACATCCTAAGGCTTCTTAAGCGGAGTAGCGTATCGTAAGTATGCCGCGGAACATACATACGGTACGTCACTCTCCTTAAGTCACCTACTCCATCAAGCAAGGTCAACCAATGCGACGAAAGTTTGGGTCTAATAACCCCTCGACTAAGTCTACGTTCCGTAAGGTCAAGCATAGATTCCGTATATATACAAATGCCCTAGGCTCCATATAGTCAAACATAGACTCGAACCAAAGTTAACCTAACGCTCTGATACCAACTTTGCGATGACCCGGAATGGCACGTGACTGGCACTTGAATCATATGAAGTCTATATGACCCCATCTAATTCAAGTAAGCCAAAAACCCAGAAATCTAAAACCATTTTAAATAATAATTGAAGGAAAACTTGTTTTAAAGCAATAGATTTTAATAGCAAAAGCCGAATTATGCGTTTTTGAAACATCGAGTCTTTTCTGAAAATTTCGGCAGAGTTTCCTGTGTAAATATTGGCCCCGAACGGGGTACAACATGAATAGTACATACATGAATGATAAAAGGCATCCCCAAACGGGAGCTAGCCCATCGTCAATCGACAGTCACAACCACGCAAGCAATATAATATACAACGCCGAAAGGCGAGGATCAAAACTCAAAAGAAACTCAAAATCAACATGAAAACCATAATAATACAACGCGCGACTCTAAGGTCGAAAGAATAAACAACTGGTCTCTAAGTCAAATAAATATACATGTCTGGTTGATGGAGTTACTAGATACAACAGAATAAATAAAAGTACAATGGTGGTCACGATGCAAGTGAACCCACCTAATAAAGTAATCACCCGGAAAGGAAGAAGTATGGCAGCAAAGCCGCAATAAAACCTGTACGGCAAAACCTGCAAGAACTGTGGCACAACGGGGCTGAGTTGCCAACTCATGAGTTGAATAGATCACCGAGCAGAAATCGTTTGTATAACTCAATCCTAGGTCAATACGATCAGTAATATAAATCTTCAAATGATAAAGTCTGAAGCATGATAAGGTGGCGAGGGTAAACATCTATACCAAAGTGTAATCCCATGTGCTCGTGTCAGTGCCTCAGGTAGCAAAATATCATATGTATGAATTATGAATGTATGAAAACAAAATACATCTAAATGATAAAACTGTTTTCTTGTTTTAGTTAGATATCTGTATATAAATCGAAATATCATCGATGAAATCAACATAAATCAATGTCTAGCATTGACACAAAGTATATCTCAATATCTCAGTATCTGGGACTCCGGCTATCCGGACTGGCCCCTGGGCTCTGGCTATCCGAACTGGCCCAAACTCCGATCGGTATCCTCCGGATATCCGACGAGTCACAATAACATCACCGGTCAGTAGACTCCCCTGTCACAGGCTCAACGCCATCATCTGCGATCTTCTTTCCCCGGGGTACCGCACCGGGTCCACCATGCACCCACAGACGGTTCCTCCTCCTCCACGAATTGGGTGTAGGATATCGCTCAAGAGCCGAGAAAACTCATGGTGAAAATATCTTAAATCATATCATGAGAAAACCGCAACTTTCATTTTAAAATGATAATCAGTTTTATAAAACCTTGCAGTTTCTCCAAATCCATAAATCTCATGGAGAATCTAAATCTCGAGAATAAATAACAATGAATGTAAAAAGTATTGGGCTCCGGCAATCCGGAATGGCCCTAAAAATGCTTGACAACGAATATGTAAATATATATGCAAAACACGGTAATAAATGCGATGTCTAAGCTTTCAAATAAAAGCAGCTACACTAATACCATGTCGAAACTATCAGCTCACAATCTATACTAATGAATAGTATTTTCTATTGTGTACGTGACATGGCAATTACCGATGATGATGTGTGTGAGCCGGCAAGCAAGTATACGTGAAACATACGCATCATCGGTAATGGTGCTGGTGTCCTGACAGCATGGTTTCATACTAATACGGAAACACAATTAAGCATGCGATGCGATGCAAATAATTATAATATGCGAACAATAAATAATAAACGCAGCAGTAAGGAATATGCATTTTAATAAACGAGTCTACAAGTAAACTATAGGTCTAAACTAACAAACTAATAAAAGAAAACCACCTAAATCTGAGTAGATATATATATATATATATATATATATATATATATATATATATAAATCGGTGATCCGACCTCAATGGTATCATGTACGATACAATATATCATATGACATCCTCGAGTCAAGAGTGCGGATCTAACATCAATAAATAGCTCGTATGGTAAATCCATCGTACGACATCCAAAATCTGGGTACGGGTCAATATCACATTTATCACCTTATTCATTTGGTATCCTTTTTATCATTTATCATGATCTGGGGGTACTGATCTACGTCTAGTACATACTGATACCATCTACATAATATATATGCGTGTGTACGAAAACACCACTCTTAAAGACCCGCTAAACATCATGTCGTATTTCATAATACGAACCAATCATATCACTGATCTCATGGCATCAAGCCCAAACTCATCGACTCATCTCCAAATATAAAGTACTATCCTCATAATCCATGTATATGTATACGTGTATATATATATATATAGTCCTATACCTGTGTGTGTATACATATCCCCATATACGCACAAGTAGTAAAATGTATGCATGTGTGTGTGTTTGCGCGTATGGATGTAATCTCTAATCTAGGGTTTCGCATCTAACGCTAAACTATGAAAGTAACTTCTAAATACACGAAACTAACCCATGAACACATAACTCTATCTTGGTAAACAATAATCTCATAACAATATATTCATAAATATATGTATACGTATTCGTATACCAAACTACGAAACTGCGGGGGTGTTATACACCATCCACCCGACTTCCCCCGTAGATATATATATCTACTCACCTTGCTTGTCATGACCCGAAATTGGCACGTGACGGCCTTAATACTACGCAACGTCTATAGGCGTAACACAGTAAAAGAAAGCCAAAACCCAGAAATCTAAACCATTAAAAGACAAGAAAAGATAAGAAACATTGTTTAAAAGTCTTTGAAATCTCAAGCCAAATTATTTAAAAATCCAACTTTATTTCCTTTAAAATTTTGGCAGCACCTCCTTTGTAAAAGCTAGCCCCAAAAACGGGTACAACATAAATATAAAGTAAAGCATCCCCAAACGGGAGCAAATACACGCCCAAAGGCGGAAAACAACCAGCACAACAAATATACGACGCCGTAGCGAAAAAATAAAAGACGATAGACAAGTCACAAATAATACAAGTATCGTCCTCACATCAAGTCTCTAAGTCATACAAGATAATAATAGATGGAGAGTACAAGGATACAAGGAATATACAATACAAAAACGAATAACCACAAAACCCACCTAAGCAAACTGCACACTGTGAGCCGATACGGTATCCGCAGCAAAAAAGATAAGATAGATGAATAGCCTGCCTCGACTACTCTGGGGAACACCCTGCAAAACAAACTGTGGCACAACGGGTGTGAGTTGCCAACTCGTGAATATTAAATAATATATGCAGGTAATCGCAAGTATGCACATACAGCGTGAATCTAACATGTGCAATTAATAGCAATAAAAAGTCATATGAATGCAATAATCATGAAAGGTACACTAGCAGGTACAAGTAATACATGAAGCATGGCATATAATTAAAGGTATGTAAATGCAACAGTCATGAAAGATACTCTAACAGGTACTACTAATACATGAAGCAGTGCATAAACAATAAATGTGGAGTATGAAATGAAATATGTCATTTCCACGTAATCCTGACATCGTGGTAGGATAACAATCCATCAAGACAAATCCAAATCCAAATCCCTCAAATCAGCCCCCAAATTGGCTCTCATATCACATAAGTCTCACAAATCCTGAATGTATAATATCGAATAAATCTCCTATATCCTGAATGTACAAATCATCAATCTCATAAATATCCTGTATCCAATATCAAATGAATCACCTATATTCCAAATCAAATTATCAAGTAGAAATGTAACATCCTAAATATATTTGCATGAATAAATATGATGATGTATATAATTTAATGTCAATACACATATATTAGCGTCCCATTCCACTAATATTGGTGTAAGGGCATATATAACAGCGGCCTAAACCCCTGTTATATATACAAAGGAGTAAAAAGAAATATCATGAAACCAATGTGTCAAGCATCGACATAGAAATGCAGGTCTATCAGGTGCTGTCACCACGACTGGCACCCTGATAGGTACGTATCATACGCTATCCCGAAAGCTCGAGTGCCTAGCTCTGACCCTCGCCTCTCGACGTATATATACGTACATGACTCCCGTCGGTATCCCCATGATAACCGCTGAGTCATTGGTAATGTCACCGGATAGTATGGTTCCCCCACTAACTCATCGTCTCTCGACGACTCTTGCCTCGGGGTACCTCCGGGCCCCACTATGTACCCGCACACGGACCCCTCCGTTACTCGCGTAGGGTATATATATATCTGAACCGATAAATCTCATGGTGGCTGCTGAAATATCAAATCAAGGGAAACCGGGTTTTTCAAATAATGCATAATTTCATGAACTCCCACGGTCCCCAAATCCAGAAAACATCATGAAAAATCCATATCACAATGCGAAAATCCATGAATATAATATATGCAACATAAACGGAAATGTAAGCATATAAAGGAAAAGCCGCTAATTAACTGCAACAAGTTAATATAAATATCATGCGGTTCCTAATTTTCTCCAATTCTAAAATAACATCAGGTAAAGGTAAACATGTAGCTATAACCAGATCCATGTGAAAACATAAAGGTATAGCACGATATATGTATCTACCTATAAGCAATGATGTAGTATACCCCCTGGGGATAAGTGAAATAGGTGTGCAAGGTAAACCTGTAGCTATATCATAAAGTGTGCATGCACCTATCACTAATGGTACAATACTCTATAGGTATATAGGTAACTAGCATGTAAGTATGCCGGAGCATAAGTGTAAGCATGTAGGTATACAGGTATGCTATAAGTCAATGCGTAAAGAAATATGAATCAAAGTCTCAATGTCCCTAACCAAGCAATATCATATCTATAAGTGGGTTGTGTGTGACATGGCAATTATTGACGGTGTGTGTAGCATACAATTAGTGTTCGTGCAACATGAATCATCAATAATATGTGCAGTATCCTAAGGATACTAGTCCAAGCACAACAATATCTAAGTAATAGGGTAAATGCACAATTCTAAATATGACATAGAATATGCGAAAGAAATAACATCTCTAGCCAAGACGCATAACGCCCTGCGGGCGATTCCCCTGTAGATGTTAAATCTACTCACCAACGCTCCTGGCTAAGTGAAGCCTACCACCTGTTTTCCCTTGTCGTAGCGTCTGAAGTCCCTGCTTGCGAACCTAAAATTTCACAAACACATCACATAAGCTAAATATCCTCTATCGACGAAAAGACAACGAAACAAAATGAAAACGGCTAGAAAATTACACTGCGCACTTAGCGCATCTAACGCGCACGACATCGTTCAAAAACCCTAACTAGGGTCGTTAAACTACGAAACACTAAGTCTAGACTCCGATCGACCCTATCGCACAACACAACACAAAAATAAACGTGGACTCAATATAAATAACGTCGCAACGTCAAAAGAGAACCACGCCTAAAAGTTACCGAAATCTAGTAAGCAGTACTTATCTTTTTAGCACAAAACTACAAGTTTTACCAAAACTATAATTTACAAATATCTTCAAATACCAAGTTTAAACCATTTAAACCATTTCTATATTTTTAAACTTGCTTAATTAAGTTTTAGCAAAAACCTAGTAAGCAAAAACCCTTAATTAGAGAAAGTAGTAATTAACAAAAATTAGCATTTTCTACTAGATTAAGCTTTTCCAAATCACAAATTAATACTTCAATTAAAAATTAAACATTTAAATAAAGCTTTAACCTGAACTTGAATATTCTAAAACCATTTCTAAAAATTTAAACATGAAATTAAAAGCTTAAATTAACATCTAATTAAGCTAGCAAAAATGTTTAAACTTAACAATTAAGGATTAGGGTTAGGATTTTATACCTTCCAAGAACACAACTTGAAACAAGAACAATCCACACTTTTGCCTCCAAAATCCTCACTAGAATGAAGATCTAAGAAAGTTTTGTGAAGAAGAATGAAGGTTTTGGATTATATTTGAATTTCTATGAATTTATTTAGATTTTTCATGATATGTTTGAAGTAAAATGAGTTGAAATGGGGTGGAAATCATTAGGGGCAGCAAAGGAAAGAAGAGGGGCCGACCAAAATGGAGTGAGGTGGAATTTGTAGAAATTGTGGAGAAGTTTCTAGCAAAAAAAATCATTTAATGCACTTTTAATTGAAAATGCCACCTTTTATTTAATTTCTTTTCTTTTTTAATTCAAAACCTTTTGCACTAAAAAATGTATCTAGATATTTAAAAAGAAGGTTCTAAAAAAATTGTAGTAATGATTTCCAAGAATTTTCATTTAGAAGAAATTTCCCGATTTACGTGCATATTTTACCGGCTAAAATAATATTTTATTTGGGAAAAATTCTATCTGAACCAAAACCTCCCAAATACCCCCAAAGTTCGCGCACAAGCTTTATTTTAGCTAAAATAGGTGCCGGTAAGCTTCTACGGACGTTTTATCAAAATCGGGTTAAAACGGAAAATACCGACAATTTTGCCTTAAAACGGAAAAATCAGCAAAACGATTTCTGAAACATTACATTGCTCTTCGCTTGCTGTTGCCGACGTCGCCACGCGCTTGCTTGTCGTCTCGAAGTCCTCGTTGGGGTACCTACACATCATAATGTATCGTGCCCCATTAAAATCTAATTCAAAACAGAAACGACACATGAATCTCACATAGGTCAAAAGCTATGGTCTACTCACGCAAAACAACCAAATAACACTCGATATAGATGTACAAACGTCAAGTGACCGAATACAAAACCAAATACTAAAATCAAGAATTTAAAATACGTAAAACATAACCCCGAATCAAAACAGCAACTCAAGAAAGTGGTCCCAGATTTTGTTTCAGGCAAAAACAAGGTGCACAAACAATACTGGGGTGCTATATAGGGTGTATATGAGCTATGTGAAGGGTTCCGGCAGCGCCACGGCCGTCGAAGCGCGGCCAAAATGCGGAATAAAAATTTTCTAAACTGGCGCTACCGCTCCCCGATTTACGGATCGACCTTAAACCCTAAACCAGCAAACTAACTAAGAGTTAGAATCGTTATACCGAGTTGATCCGTGTCCTTCGGTCTTCATTCCAAGCTCCCAGCGATCCTTTGATAACGTTTGGTTGCCGGTCTTCCTTCATCTCCGATGATCCACCTAAGGGAAACGGTGCAAGCTCCAGCCTCGACAAACGAGGCAACCGATGCTCCATAGTTGCTAGCGACGGAGAGTCGAGGTGTAGTAGTGTGTCCCTAGAATTTTCTCTCAACATATTTTGTTCATGGGAGCAACCAAAGAAGAAGATGAAGGAGGTAATGAAGCTTTGGCATGAGGGAAAAAAATGGCTAAGCTTTTTGATGAACTTGAGAGAGTGGGCTAATGTCATGTGTGTAAAAAAAAATTGCCAAATGAAAAAGAACCCCACCCCCAAAATTATGGCCGGCCCCCCTCTCTCATTCCAAAAATCTCATGCCATTTTTCAATTAAACAAATCAAAGCCATGCTTTGCAACATGCTTTGATCCATGCTTATGCCACATCATCCCTTCCACCTCATTTATAAAACAAATGATTTTCAAAAAAAGGAAATCATATAAATGAGGTGGCAACTTTTTCTAGAAGCTATTCCGTACAAGATACGGAATACTTCCCCGTACATGTACCGAAATATATTCGTACCAAAATACGAATAGCCGAGAGAGAAAACGAATAGTGAACAATAATACTAGAATACGTATATACAAATACATATATAAATTATTAAATCAAAACCTGATTTAATAATCCGGCTTAATCCTAAGCCGCTAGTATTATCAACCGTCCGATTAAAGTCTGTACAGCATATGCACATATTTAATCGGACACCTGTATGTATCAACATACCTCATGTACACCATATCGCATGAACCGTGAAAACCCTCTGTGTGGGACTCTAAAGACACATCAATACGCCGCCAGTGGGTTTAACCACAAGCACGTCAGCGGCACTAGCTGTACGTAACGGTTACCCAGGTATTGAGCGAAAGGGAGGCCGATGAGCAAACTCATGCAGAACCCTTACTGAGCCTGACAGTGACAATATCCATACAGTCCGGTCTATTTGTCTAAGAGTATCGCATATCGAGTCTAGTGGGGTGGATAAAGTTAGACCCCCAACAACGCGACATTTAGTGTCGGTATGAAACCCTATCACCACCTGAGAAACTATCGATCCTGGATCGATAATTCTCTTCCACCGTGGCAACGGATTTAAGGTGATGGCCACTCGTACACAACGCGACATCAACCCCCAATACTGGGAGAGACAAATCCCCGACGATCCGATCACTGCCTCCATGTAGCTCGGGACTGTACCCAACTAAAACCTGTTTGCACGACTCCTTTGAGCTGTGGTAGGGTAGTAATCAAAGCACAGTGGGAACACATACGAGACAAATGATTGTCTCTGTACACATGTCAACAGGGAACTGCTATCTGACAATAGGTATAATACCAACTAGCAGGTACCCGGCGAGTCCGTCCAGTGTACTCATAACCCAATGAGCACCTGTATACTATCTTAGGTGAACAAACTAACACAATGGCTTGTGAGACCTGGACACCGCCCCTCGTCGGGGTTTCGATCAGTATACACTAGTATACACTGGAGTATTGATGCCCGGTCTCGATACTCCTATGACTAGGGACATTTAAGGATATGCTTATAGACCCCTGCTCCCACATATATAATCGCCATCATAATGCTGACAGTCAAGCAAGAATCCTATGGGCTCTATCAACACGTACATGATGATAAAGATAAACCAGATAGCATACTATCATCTTGAGTAAGACTGTATTATCGGTATAGGTCCTTACTCAATCATCATAATCACAAGTCCGCGACTATGATAAATGCCTTGAGGGCACTATAGCCAACACTATGGAAGCAACCTGGGCACCTATTTCCACCATGTGGCCGGCCAGAAGCCTCCCAAATCTGGTGAGCTCGGTTTTGGTGTAGAGTTGGGGTCTCGTCTGATCAGGGTGGTCTCATACTGGTCCAATTAAGTATGGTATTGTTTGCTTAACTAAAAAATGCTCCAGATCACTCCAGATTTCCCTGCACCCTCACTTTACACACAAAATCGACATGAACAGTTTCTGTTTTGGGTTTCAGGTTGTTGGCTATAATGCCCTAAGGTCAATTATTGGATCGCAGGCACGTGATTGCAATGATTAAGGGAGGACCTATACCGGTAGAACAGTCTTACTCGAGATGATAGTATGCTATCTGTTTTGCCTTTATCATCGTGTACAAGATTCAAGTGACATTACAGATCACTATTACACATTGATAGAGCCCATAGGATTCTTGCTTGACTACCAGCAGTAGGATGGCGATCATATACGTGAGAGTTGGATAGTCTATAAGCACATCCTTAAAGTGTCCCTAGTCGAGCGCGTTTCGAGACAGAGCATCGATACTCCAGAGTAGACTAGTGTATACAGTCGAGACCTCGACGAGGGGCGGTGGCTGATCTCACAGGCCATTGGTGTCACTTGGTTCACCTAAGATGTATACAGGTGCTCATTGGATTATGAGTACACCGGACGGACCGCCGGGAACATGCTAGTTGGTATTATGCCTAACGTCAGATAGCAGTTCCCTGGTGACATGTGTACAGGTTAGTCCATCAACCTGAGATCGTCATTTATCTCGTGTGAGTTCCCACTGTGCTTTGATTACTACCCTACCATGGCTCGAAGGAGTCGTGCAAACAGGTTTTAGTTGGGTACGGTCCCGAGCCACATGGAGGCAGTGAGCGGATCGGCTGGGGATTCGTCTCTCCCGGTGTTGGTGGTGAGATCGCGCTGTGTTTAGAAGAGCTATTACACGAAGTCCTTGGCCAAGGCAAGTGAGATTTACTGGTAGGTATTCCAGTAGTTTCTCAGGGTGTTCTGGGCTACACTCCGACATGACTTATAGAGCTATTGGGGGTCCGACGTTTACCAGCCCCTAGGCCCTATATGCGATACTCATAGATGAACGGACCCGACTGTATGGATATTGTCACTGTCAGGCTCAGTAGGGTTTCAGGATGAGTTCGCTCATCAGCCTCCCTTTTGGTCAATACATGGGTAGCCGTTATGTACAGCTAGTACCACTGACGTGCTTATGGTTAAACCCACTGCCAGCGTATTGACGAATCTTTAGAGTCCCCCACAGAAAGTTTTCCAAGTTCGGGTGAAACGTTGTAGAGGCCGTATGGTATTATGGCAGGGTTCGATCATATATGTACACTTGTGCATGGATCATGATCGGACGAATCATACTAGTGGGCTTTGTTTTAAGCCGGATCCAAGTATTAGATTGTTGGAATATTTTCGTCTCGTTGTATTCGTATTCAGTCGGAATACAGATGCAGGTACGTATGTACAGGTGAGGTGTATTATCGTAATTCGTTACGAGTTTATTTTTGAAGTTGCCATTTCCATTTGATTTCTTGTTTTTTAAATAATTTGGTTTATTGATGAGTCATCTTTTCTTTTTGGAGTTGATTTGTTGTGCTTCCAAATTCCTTGGGCTGCATGAAATTTCGTGAGTCATTGCATGGCATTATTTGGTGACTCATTAGGTGATGTGGCAGCATTGCATGCACTTGAGAGTGGGTGTTTGGCATGTGGCATGGTGCCTTGGACATTTGGCTTCTTGATGCATTGTTGTTTCATTGCTTTGGACAAGTGACTAGGTCTTTTGATGAAGGTTAATTGGTGACTGATTGGTTTAGGCTGTTAGTTATATGTATGCCCTAGAGGCAATTACTGTACATTGGATGTATATTGTAGTGGATGCTGGGACATATATAGAAATAGGACTTTCTTGCTCAACATGATAGTACGCTATCTGGTAGCTCTTTATCTTAACATGTATACTTTATGTCTCTCTGTTACATGTTGATAAAGCCTTTAGGATGTGTACTCGACTTCCAGGAATATGATGTAGATCATACTAGTGGGGCCTGGGTAGTCCATGAGTACATCCTTCAATGTTCCTAGTCGTGGGAATATCGAGACGGGGCATCGATATTCCAGAGTAGACTAGTGTATATCTTCTCGACCCATGTGATGGGCGATGGATGATCCCATATCCATTAGTGTTTGACATCATAGATGGTATGCGGGTGCTTAGTGGTGACTGGGTACACTGAACGGACTCGCCGAGAACTCCCAGATGGTATTATACCTCACGTCAGATGGCAGTTCTCTGGTGACACTGGTACAACTTAGTCTGTTGACCCGAGATCGTCATAGAGTCTTATGTGTCTCCCACTGTGCTTTGATTTCCACCCTACCACGGCTCTACTGAGTCGTGCAAACATGTGGTTTTTAGATACAGTCCCGATTCACATGGAGTCAATGAGCGATAGGAGGGCATTCGTCTCTCCCGGTATTAGGGGTTGATGTTGCGCTATGCTCGACTGGCCATAAATAGAAATCTCTGGCCAGGGTTGCAGTGATATACTGGTAAGAGTTATCAGTAGTTTCATGCTATGTTATGGACCTTACATCGGCATGACTTATCAAGCTGCTGGGGTCTGACGTTTACTACCCCTAGGCGAGATATGCGACATATCAGACGAACAGACCGGAATGTACGGTAAGTGTTGCTGGTTGGATTCACAGGAGTGTGAGCGGGCTTGCTCGTTGATCTTCTGATCGCTCAATACCCGGGTGGCCGTTACGTTTAGCAGACCGCTTGCGGCTTGTGGGTGCTTGATATGATCATCACCTGCTGCCGGCGTATTGACGAGTCTTTAGAGTCCTACACAGAGGTTTCCTGGCTCAAGCGAAACGAGATAGGAGCGCATATGAGATATCTGCGGGACCGAGAATAGTACGAGTATGTGATACTGTATTCTATTCTCGCGATATGTATCATTGGACGATTATATGAGATATAGCCGGGTTACCGAATCAAGTGTTGATTCGATACATTGATACACATGATATTAGTCGGTTATATGCAGTATGACCGGATCATTAAATCAAGTGTTGATTTAATGATTTAATGTATAGTTATATATTTGATATATTACATTACATTAACTAGTATTTGTTCACTTAAGTTGGATTTTCTCACTTGATGTGCACATTGTATATATGATATAATTTTGTGCACTAGTTTGTATCATGTTTGATGATACATGCAAACTTGGGTATGTGTATGCTTTAAACCATATTTAGGTTAATGGTTAGGGTTTTAAATTATTCATTTATTTATTCTTTTTGGCAAGAAATAAAATGGTGGCTTTCTTTGGATTTTATTTGAAGCTTCATGAAGCTTTGAAAAGTTCAACCATTTTGTTTTTTGCTTAACCTAACCATTTGCCTAAACCCTAGTTTATTCTCTACATTAGTTACACTAACCCATGGTTGCTATATGATAAGTATTCACTTGAATTTTATTTTCAAGAATTCATTTTTCATTTTCCTTCTTCTTCTTCATCTTCTTCAAGTGAAGAAAAGAAAAGCTTTCTTGAAATTTCCAAGTGTTGAAATCAAGTGAGAAATCCAATTCTAAAGTGAACCCACTTCCTATTTCTTCATCCTCTACCACTTGCCATGTAGTATAGGGTGTTTTCTTCATAAGTTTCATGACTTTGTGAAGTGGAGCTTGAGTTTGAGTTGCCTCGACGTAGATCATCTTTGGCATCAAAGTCAACGACCTAGCCCGACCATTTCTCCGATGAAACCAACGCTAGAGTCCGGGATCCGATGATCGCAGCGAAGGGACATCGTCAAGGAGCTAAGGAAGTGGAGGACCGGATCTACAAAGCTTGTAGTCACTTTCACTTAGTAATAAAGTTGTTTACTTGCTTGCTTTTCGCCTAACCTCTAGTATCGATCTTTTTTAGGGTTTCTCGGCACATGGAATTTTTTTTGAATTGGACATGTTTGATCAGTTGTAGAACCTCATGAGTGTGCCTAGGAACCCTACAGTGGTATCAGAGCCTAGCTAGAGCTTTAGGCGAAGTGTAGACGAAGTTAGAGATCCAAACGAACCCCGAAACCCCGATCAAATCCCTTCTCTGTACATTTTTTCAAAATGTGGATTTTTCTGAATTAAAAATGCTCAGAAAATTAAGCAGGAAAATCTAAGAATTACTGTGAAGGACGGACCTCTAACTCAAAAATTTGACCGTGGAACCGCGGCCAAAATAAGGGTTTGGCGGCAGTTCCGCGGCCAAAATTATGAATTAGTCCCTCAAACTTCACTTATTTATTCTTAGGTCCTTTCTTGTTATTTTTTCTGGGAATATTTTAATTCCACTAAAGTGTTGAGTTTTCTAGGGTTTTATTGGGGACTCGTTAATTTGATCGGATAATTTAACTTCGTTTATGTTATTCCGGATATTTTAGAAACTGTTAAAAAAGTTCGACCGGATATAAATACCCAATTTTTCCCCTACCGGGAAATTTCCAATTGTTGGATTTTTCCGTAGTTTAATAACGTTCTAAGTAGTGCAAGTAACGCGATGGACCCTCTAGAAGACAACAAACCTTAACTCGATTATGTGACCGTCTTGAACTGCCCTTTGAACCTTAGGGTTTGGGGCAGCACGGCGTGCCACATGTGAGGCGTTGGCTTGACCCTTCTACGGCTGGACCGTTGGTACTGTGGCATAAAGTGGATGTTTTTAAACTTATTTCATGTGTTGAGCTTTTTGGGAAAACATGGGTGTTTGATTGTTCGATCGGAAAGTTTAACATTTTCTATTTATTTAGAATGTGATACAATAATTGGAATCAACAACATTTGAATGTTATAGACATAGCAGTTTAGTCTCACTTGATCAGTTGCCACGGCATTTTGATGTGATCAAAAGTCCGTTGCAATCGCGTAGCGTACGCGGATACTCGCCGGTAAACTTAATAGACAGCCACGCCCCATAGCCCCGACCAAATGACTGTAGGAGAACCCCGTTGCCGAAAGCATCCGTTAGGGTGCCCGCGGCAGCGGTGTTCCTCCTTGGTGCACTTCGTCGACGGCATCGGGGGTGCGGCCACCTACTAAAGTTTGCGACGAGCATTCGATTAAAATGGCATGAATCTTGTTGAATTGCCCGACTTGATATTGAAAAGAGTTTTCGATAATGAGACTAAAATGCGGGGTTTATAATTGTTAGGCATGCGATGTCTAAGGAATTCATTTGGTTAGGCATGCGATGTCTAAAGAGTTTGCGGATTCCAAATGTTGTAGTTGTACACTTTCTTTTTTGTGACCGTAAGTGTAATATGTGATATCGCCGGTTTCGTTGCTATATGTCAACGACAATTGGGATGCACATATTTACTTACGTTGATGACATGTGAAGTTATGTGTTGCTGGATATGTTGTATTGGATCGTCGTGCTTGAATAGCCAGGGTTTTTTTTAATGTGAGATGAGTGTTTTTCATTTTCATTCATGTAAAAACTTGTATGTAATATTCTTTTATTGGGGCACTTCCAGGATGCGGATGATGTCACCATTTGTATATTATTTACTTTTCCGCATTAGGATAGACCCAAGGAGGGGAGCACAAGTACCCAGGTTCTAGGGTCCAGTAGGAGACCATCTCGAGGAGTCTAGTTCGGGTCTCCTAACCCTAGAATTGGTAGGGTTGCTTGCCGCTCTCGTAGGGGTCTAGGGGTGTGGGATTGGCTATTCATCACGACCGTGGAATTCGTGTATTATACTGGCTCGTATTAAAAACACGGACGTCCTAGTATATCCAATATTTCATATGATATTTTTCTGCTGCGTTATCTGTGATGTGATCATGTGATATGTTCAGATAGATATAGTATATAGTATATATGATATATTATATAGACGTTGCTTATGTTTTACACCCGCGCTAGCCCTGCCCCACTCTGCCATTAGTTACCTAACCTAACGGTGCAGACGGGACATCGAGGCGAATACGGATGGCATAAGCGTACGTTATATTTATCTTTGATGTTTAGGTGGACTTAAATGATAGGACATTCATTAATGAGATTAATGAAAGAAAATAAACCTAAAAGATGTTGTGGAATCGAATTTCAAAATAAAAACAGGTAGCTACAGTTCTTGCTTTCCATCGCGGTGTTCCTTGTAGAACATCCTGCACCTTATTCGATAAGGAAAGGGCCGAGATCCCTTCACCGGGAGTGACTCCTTTAGCAATAACTGGCAGATGCTACAACCCTCGGTCTGTCCTTTGATTGCTTCTATAGTTTTTGCTTTGCACAGAGGAATATATGATATATCCTGCACCTTATTCGATGAGGAAAGGGCCGACGATCCCTTCACCAGGAGTGACCCCTTTAGCAAAACTAGAAAAGCTTCAAAAACACTCCATTTAAAAACCATTTGATTCCGTAACGAGATCAAGTTCAAAGTGTTAAAGGTTTTCTTAAAAACCATTCGCAACCCTACGTCATTTTAGGAAGTAGAGTACTTAGTATTCGTGCTGTGTTTGTTGACCATAGTCAAGGCACAGTGTACGGTAGCTAAGTGATGTCTTCCTACACCGCATATGATGCGATTAGTTAGGACAGTCGCGTGACTTTGTTGACCTTAGTTAAGGGTCATGTCGGCGGGTCTAATTAATCACGAAATGACGGGTAGAACTTGACTAGTACTTATGATTTGTTGACCATAGTTAAGGTCATAGGTGCTAGGGGTAAAAACCTTTATCGGGAGTTTCAAGTGTTGAAATTTGCAATGAGATTGCATACCTTCTATATGATAGTTGGATCCCGATAGCCACTGCGATTAATTGTTACTCCTGGGAGAGTTTTGCACTTTACAATTAGCCGATCAAGTAGGTGTCTAGAAAGGTGTCAACGGGGTTATGCCTTTGGGAAAACGAGGTTTACTGTAATTAGGTCCGTGAGAAAGCACGGGGAACCTCTCTCAAAGTACCGACACTGGCCTGGCTGAAAGATTGGCGAACTTGTAGAGTGTAATTAATCCCGGCTAGTCTTTCCTTTTAAGGTTTGAAGGAAGATTTGATAAAAACAGTGGAAGCCATCCTGATTAGATAAAATAAATAACCAATCTAATCTTGCAAGAGCGCACGCAGAGTGTTTTCTTCTCTCTTGTAAGTCCATGCTACCTCTTCCGGTACTTTCGGGCAAGCGGAATTTGATAAAAAACGATTTTCTTAGAGGTGGTAACATGGACTCAAAGCCCGGATCTTTGTTAAACATCTAACTAACAACCTAACTACGAGTTGCTAACTACTCGGTTAGGGGGTTATACCTTTCTTTTTCTCGAACTCCTTCGTCTTCAAGCTTCGATGGTCGTCCGAATCGGCTTCTGCCCGTCGTCTCCTTGCGCCGAAGATAGATCCACCTGAAAGCTTCAACCTTTGGCTCCTTCTTCGAACTTTGAAGAAACAAGTTCACTCGGTTTGTTAAACCTTGTGAACTAGAGTGAGTAGAGAAGAGTTTGTATGGGATTTTATCTATGGTTCTTAGTTCTCAACTCATGAGACAAGTGAACCATAGAGTCAAGAGAGCGAAAGCAAGAGGAGGAGATGAGAGCTCAAGAACAAGAGAGAGAATGAGCATGAAAGAATGAGAGAAGACTTTTCTCATTTGGCTCTCATAATCCAAAACAATCATAACACCTCATATTAATCAAGTATTATGTGATGGTTTAAGCAACCATAGCCATATCATTTCATGCACTCATTTTGCACAAAAGAGCAAGCAAGCAAAAGTCTTTGCCATGAAATGATAGCTATAGTTATCATGATGGTCAACTAGTCAAGCCTAGTCAACCGGTCAACAAAGTCAACAAGTCAACAAAGTCAATCCCTCAACAACCATGTCACCATAATACTTAATTAACATAATTGTTAATCACATATCATATTCTCATTAGGGTTGAGCAAAAAGTCAATAGTCAACTGTCAACGGTCAACAACCCTAATGAGAATCCTCTGCCTCTGTCTCTCCGTCAACTGTGCATACACACCCGCATCCGCGTTCCGAGGAACACGAATGCATACTGGATAAAACCAATCCCAAAAGGTACACTAGGATCTGGCTTAAACCAAAGCCCGCTAGTGTGAACTGTCCGGACACCGTACGTGCACAAGTGCACGGATGTGACCGAACCCTGTCGCAAAACCATGCGACCTGTCGCAAAACCATGCGACCTCTGCTCTTTTGCCTAAAGGCGAATAGCTTTCTGTGTGGGACTCTAAAGACTCGACACTACGCTGGTAGTGGGTTTAACCACAGACCGCAAGTGGCACTAGCTGTGCATAACGGTCCCCAGGTAGATGCCGACATGAAGACTGACGAGGCGAAACCAATCTGAACTCCTACTGAGCCTGAATGTGACATTCTCCGTACAGTCCGGTCTGTTCGTCTGATACATCGCATGGCGGGCCTAGGGGGCGGTAAACGTCAGTCCCCTAATAGCGGTACAAGTCGTGTCGGAGTGAAGCCCAAAACACCCTGAGATAACACTGGAAGCCTACCAGTATATGTCGTTTGCCCTGGCCAGGGACTACTCGTGTAATGGCTCTCCTAGACACAGCGCGATGTCAACCCCCAATACCAAGAGAGACGAATCCTGTCTAACCGTCACTGCCTCCAAGTGCTTCGAGACTGCACCTAACTACCACCTGTTTGCATGACTCCTTTGAGCCATGGTAGGGTAGTAATCAAAGTACATTGGGAACACACTCGAGGCGAAGTGACAGAGTCAAGTCAGCGGACTAAGCTGTACTCATGTCACCTGGGAAGACGATAGGCATAATACCAACTAGTCAGTTCCCGACGAGTCCTGTCCAGTGTACTCGTAACCCAACGAGCACCCGCATACTATCTCAAGTACGACGTACCGACGGCTGTAGGACAGACCGTTTCCCACACTGGGATGAGAAGCGCATGCGCTAGTCTACTCCGGAGTATCGATGCCCTGTCTCGATAGTCCTGCGACCAGGGACCTGCATAAGGATGTGCTTATAGATTACCCAGCCCCACTAGTGTGACTGCCATCACAACGCTGGTAATCAAGCAAAGATCCTAAGGGCTCGACTAATGTGTATAGGCGATATACTAAAATAAACACATGTACACATTGAAGTAGAAACAAACCAAGTAGCATACTACTATTTTTAGCAAGATTGTATATACAAGGTGAATATCCCAAGCTTCCATTAAGTAATATACAAACTAGTATGATACAGTAATGGCCTCTAGGGCATATACACTAACAATCTCCCACTTGCACTAAGGCCATGTACTGGCGTATCGATGACCTATCATCTCGATCAGCCGCTCGAACTGAGTCTGGGGCAAGGCCTTGGTGGATGGATCTGCAGTGTTATCTTCTGAAGCAACCCTCTGAACCTCGATCTCCTGGCGATCTACGATCTCCCTGATCAGGTGATACCGCCTCAAGATGTGTCTGGATCTCTGATGGGACCTGGGTTCCTTCTCTAAAGCTATAGCCCCGTTGTTGTCGCAATACAGAGGTATTGGATCAACAATGGACGGAACCACCTCAAGTTCTTTCAAGAACTTCCTCATCCAAACAGCTTCTTTTGCGGCATCAGATGCAGCGATGTATTCCTCTTCCATCGTCGAGTCTGCAACGGTTTCCTGTTTGGAACTCTTCCAACACACCACCCCTCCATTGAGGATAAAGACAAAACCCGACATGGACTTGGAATCATCCTTATCACTCTGGAAGCTGGAGTCAGCAAAGGCCTCGATCTGGAGGTCTTTTCCGCCATACACCAAGAACATCTCCTTAGTCCTTCTAAGGTACTTGAGAATGTTCTTTACTGCTATCCAGTGTTTCTCCCCAGGGTTTTACTGATACCGGCTTACCACACTCAGTGCATAAGCTACATCCGGTCTGGTAAACAACATCGCATACATTATAGAGCCTACCGCAGAAGCGTAGGGTATAATAGACATGCGATCCCTCTCCAAATCAGTCTTGGCAGACATCTCTTTAGAGAGGGTGATCCCGTGACAAGCCGGTAGGTTACCGCGCTTGGAATCTTCCATACTTAATCTTTTCAGTATGGTGTCGATGTACCTGGACTGTGAAAGTCCTAATATCCTCTTGGATCTATCACGATGGATCCGGATCCCCAGGATGCATGAGGCATCACCCAGGTCTTTCATGGAGAACCTGTGCGACAAGAACCCCTTGACAGATTGTAGCATAGGAATGTCATTTCCTATTAAGAGAATGTCATCCACGTATAAAACGAGGAATACTATAGTTCTCGCAACAAATCTACTATAGATGTATGGTTCATCTGGATTTTTGATACAGCCAAATTTTTTGACCGTCTCATCAAAACAGATGTTCTAACTCCGCGATGCCTGCTTTATTCCATAGATGGACTTAAGCAACTTGCACACCTTTCCGCTGCTCCCACTCTGAATGAAACCCTCTGGCTGGTCCATATAGACACACTCCTCTAAATTTCCATTTAGAAAAGCTGTCTTTACGTCCATCTGCTAAATCTCATAATCGTGGAAGGCAGCAATGGCAAGAAGGATCCGAATGGATTTCAGCATAGCCACTGGAGAAAAGGTTTCGTCATAGTCCAAACCAGGTCTTTGACGAAAACCCTTTGCCACAAGTCTAGCTTTATAGGTCTCAACCTGTACATCTACACCAATCTTCCTTTTGAAGATCCACTTGCATCCTACGGGTTTTACCCCGTCTGGAGCAATGTCCAACGTCCATACTTTGTTGGTGTACATGGACTCCATTTCGGTCCGCATTGCATCCAGCCATTTTACTGAGTCAACGCTCTGAACGGCCTGCTGGAAGCTAGTAGGCTCATCATAATCTATGATGCAATCCTCTCTATCCCCGTCTATGAGAAAACCGTAGTATCTCTCGGGCGGATGAGACTGCCTACTACTCCTGCGGAGCGGCGTAGGAATGTCCTGTTCTTTTGAATCCTCTGGTTCCACTAAACTTTCAGTAATAGTCTGTGGTTCTGGAATTTCTTCCAGTTCTACTGCGCTCCCACTAATTTCCTTTTCTAAGAACTGGTGTTCTAGAAAGTGGGCATGACGAGAAACAATAACTTTTTGTTCCTCTTCGCAGTAGAAGAAATATCCCTTAGAGTTCTTTGGATATCCCACAAACTTGCACTGTACTGAGCGTACCTCGAGCTTGTCCGCATGCTGCTTTTTGACAAAAGATGGACTTTCCCATGTCTTAATGTGATTAAGATGGGGCCTTTTCCCACACCACATGTCATATGGTGTGGTAGGCACAGTCTTAGTGGGAACTCGGTTCAAAAGGTACGTAGCTGATTCTAGCGCATACCCCCAGAATGAACGCGGTAACTCAGCGTTACTCATCATGGACCGTACCATATCCAATAGGGTGTGGTTCCGTCTCTCCGATACACCGTTATGTTGCGGAGTGTATGGAGGAGTAAGCTGAGAGAGAATTCCATTCTATTTTAAATAGTCCAGGAACTCGGCACTCAAGTATTCACCACCTCGATCCGATCTTAGAATCTTAATACTTTTGCCGGTTTGTTTTTCTACTTCATTCTTGTTAGTGTATATGCCCTAGAGGCCATTACTGTATCATACTAGTATGTATATTACTTGATGGAAGCTTGGGATATTCACAGTTGTACAGACAATCTTGCTCAATATAGTAGTATGCTACTTGGTTTGCCTCTGCTTTAATGTGTACATGTGTGTTTATTTATTATATCACCTATACGCATTAGTAGAGCCCTTAGGATCTTTGCTTGATTACCGGCGTTGTGATGGCGATCACACTCGTGGGGGCTGGGTAATCTACAAGCACATCCTTATACACGTCCCTAGTCGTGGGAGTACCGAGATAGGGCATCGATACTCCGGAGTAGACTAGCGTATGCGCTTCTTATCCCAGCACGGGAGACGGTCTGTCCCACAGCCGTCAGTACGTCGTACTTGAGATAGTATGCGGGTGCTCGTTGGGTTACGAGTACACTGGACAGGACTCGTCGGGAACTGATGGTTGGTATTATACCTATCGTCAGTTATCAGTTCCCAGGTGACATGAGTACAGCTTAGTCCGCTGACTTGACACTGTCACTTCGCCTCGAGTGTGTTCCCACTGTTCTTTGATTACTACCCTACCACGGCTCTACTGAGTCGTGCAAACAGGTAGTAGTTGGGAGCAGTCCCGAAGCACTTGGAGGCAGTGACGGTTAGACAGGATTCGTCTCTCCCGGTATTGGGGGTTGACATCGCGCTGTGTCTAGGAGAGCCATTACACAAGTAGTCCCTGGCCAGGGCAAGCGAGATGTACTGGTAGGTTCCAGTGTTATCTCAGGGTGTATTGGGCTTCACTCCGACACGACTTGTACCGCTATTAGGGGACTGACGTTTACCGCCCCCCTAGGCCCGCCATGCGATGTATCAGACGAACAGACCGGACTGTACGGAGAATGTCACATTCAGACTCAGTAGGAGTCAAGATGGGGTTTCACCTCGTCAGCCTTCTTGTCGGCATCTACCTGGGGACCGTTATGCACAGCTAGTGCCGCTTGCGGTCTGTGGTTAAACCCACTGCCAGCGTAGTGTCGAGTCTTTAGAGTCCCACACAGAGGGTTTTCGCCTCTGGGCAAAACAGAGTAGAGGTCGCATGGTTTTGCGACAGGGTTCGTTCTCATCCGTGCACTTGTGCACGTTTGGAGTCCGGACGGATTATACTGGCAGGCTCTGGTTTGAGCCAGATACTGGTATATGTTTTGGGGGTTGCTTTTATCTCTTGGTATTCTTGTTCCTCGGAACGAGAATACAGGTGTGTATGCACAGTTGCTTGAGGCGGAGGATGAGGTTTTTCATTAGGGTTTCGGAACGGGTGCGTATGCACAGTTGACAGTCTTCATTTTCCAAACCCTAATGGATTTATATATTATCTATTAATAATAGTAATTAAATGAGAATTATGTTATGGTTGATTTTTGTTGACTTGTTGACCTTGGTTGACTTGTTGACCATTGACCACTTTCATGCCTTGAAAGTCTTCCTTGATTCATGCTTACACTTCATTTAAAGAAGTATGATAGTGGTCATTCCAAAATTACCATCAACTATTCTTATTTCAATTATTATCATTTAGATAATATTTTTCTTTTGCATTATGGTTGCAAAAAGAAAAAGAGAGCTCATTCTTTCATATCTATTCTCTCTCCTCTCTTCATCTTCTTCCTCCTCAAGCTCAAGGTGATTCCTTCTCATGTGTTGAGATTCCTTCACCTTGAAAAGAAAACAACCCCTAGACACTCTCTACTCTCTCTAGGGTTCAAGGTTTAGCAAGCCGGAAACCCTAGTTCACTCAAAGATCGAGGAAGAGCCCAAAGGTCGAACCTTCAAGGTGGATCTATCTTCGGCAAGAAGAAGGCGACGAGAAGAGAACCATTCAAGCTTCTACAAAGAACAAGAAAGAAGAACAACAACAAGAAGAGAAGGAGTTCAAGTTTAGGTATAACCATCAACATAGTAGCTAACTCTCTTTAGCAAGTATGCTAGTTTAGTTTAGCAAAGATCCGGCTTTTACGGTCCATGTTACAAAGTTTAGAAAAATTTTGATTTACCGTTTCCGCAACCCCGTAAGTACCGGGAGAGGTAACGTGGACCTAACACTGGTATCAGAGCCTAACTAAACTTAAACTAGCTTGGTAGCGAAGTGTATGGAAGTTCGAAACCGAAAAATCGCAAAACCGGAAAAACAAAACCCTAAGTTTCTGTTGAAAATTTTTCTGCTCTAAATGAAAAACTTTATACTTGTAAAATCGTCTCAGGATTTTGTTTGAACACAGAAGAAAAATGATGACGTCATTCATTTAAGTCGCCGCGCTTCCGCGGCACGAGGTAGGCATGTGCCGCGGAAGCGCCGCAGGTTGGTTTCCTTGCTGCATCGTTTTTCGTGCAGTGTTCTTCTGGTGGGATTTTGGGATTTTTCAGATATATTATATGTGCCCAGATTTTCCAGAACTGAAATTCACTTTTGGGGTCCTATAATTCCGTATTTTTTTCGAACTTCGCTACACTTTGGCTATGTTGGTTATATCTGTGATGTTTGCATGTATTGAACGTCGGCTAATCGCTATAAGACGATTAGTCGGGGTTATACATGATCTGTGTTTGACATTGGAATGTGTATATGAATGTGTTGGACTGTCGCGGGTGAATAGCCGGGGTGGATGTGAGATGAGCTTTTGTTTTTCTTTCATTCATTGTAAATGTAAATTGATGTAATAATATTATTTGTTTGGCCGCACAACCGGGTCGGGGTTGTAGCCGTCATTGTATAATTCTTTTTACTGTTTTTGCTCCTAGGATAGACCCATGGAGGGGGTGCACAAACTACCGAGTACTTGGCGGGTAGTTTGCCGCACCCGTAGGGGTCTTGGGTGGGGTATTTGGCTATTCACCGCGACCGTGTTATCCGCTTTTCGTTCCAGGCTCGAAAGGATTGCGGATTGCTAGTATATCCAATGTATTCATCTATGATCTGTAATGTCTATCATTGCTTTACTATTTAGGCGTTGCTTATGTTTTACAGCCGCGCTAGCCCAGCCCCCGCTCTGTCGTTAGTTAAGTAACCTAACGAGTGATGACGGGACCCCGTGGCGAATGCGAATGGCATAAGCGTACGTCATATTTTGGTTGTTTTCTGCAATGGTAGGATTAACTGATGGGACGCATTAAAAGAACTAATGCAAGAATATCACGCATTAAAAGAACTAATGCAAGAAAATAAACCTATAAGACGTTGTTGGAACAAGTTTTTCAAAAAGCTGTTATTGCAAGGACGCTCATTTTTGTTTTGCATCGAGGTATTCGGTTATGAATACCCAGCACCTCAGTCGACGAGGCAAGGGCCGAGATCCCTTCACCGGGAGTGACCCCTTGGACAAAAGTTTGCGTCAGGGTAATAACTTCACCATAGTCGATTATTATTGCTTTGCATCGAGGTATTCATCTTATGAATACCCAGCACCTCACTCGACGAGGAAAGAGCCGAGATCCCTTCGCAGGGAGTGACCTCTTTAGCAAAAGTTTTCGCCACTATGATTTTCAAAAGGGTGCAATCAGGTTCCTTCAACGATATCAAGTTCATTACGTTAACGGGTTTTTCGCCAAAAACCCAGCCGTAGCCCTCCGTCGTTTCGGATTAATATTATTCAGTATTCGTGCTGCGTTTGTTGACCTAGTCAAGGCGTAGTGAACGGTAGCTAAATAATATTTTTCTGTGGATTGCAAATGTGATTGGTTAGGACAGTCGTGCGGCCTTGTTGACCTAGTCAAGGGCACGTACGGGTGGGTCTAATGCAATCAGGATTATGACGGGTAGAACTTGTCTAACAGTTTGTGGCTTGTTGACCTAGTCAAGGTCATGAACAGTTAGGGGCAAAAACCACATCGGGAGTTTCAAAAGAACTGAAACTTGCAGATTTAGCATACCTTCTGGAGTGTGGTGACTAGAGTGGATTCCATCTAGGTTATCACACAATGACAGTTGGATCCCGATCCCACTGATGAGTTGGTTTACTCTCGGGAGATTATTTCACTTAACGATCAATGCTATAAACCTAGTAGGTGTCTAGAAAGGTGTTAGCGGGGTTACGCCCACAGGGAAAAGAGGTTCTTTAATTAAGGAACTTCGCGAAAGCGTTGGAAAACCTCCCTCGAAGTACCGACACTAGCCTGGCTGAAAGGTTAAGCAAGTATTGTGACGTGAATTAAAACCCGGCTAGTTCTTCTTTTAAAAGGTTTTAAGAAGGATTTGAGGAAACAGTGGGAGACACCCTGGTTAGATAAATTAATAAACCAATCTAATCTTGCACGAGCATACGCTGAGTGTTTCTTTTCTCTCTCTCCAGGCAGCAACCTTTTCACGCCCTAATCAAGATAATAAAATGTATCGCTTGACCGATCCGAATTCTTATTCGGGAATGGGGAAAGTTGGTTCAGCTCTAACTTGTGACAACAGTCATGAGTATGAGAATGGGAAGGAGGAAAGTATGGATTTCCAGGATACCCAGTTGAAGAAGAAGCATGGTTTTGCATCTACTTCAGGTGTTCTTGTAATTGAGAACTGTTTTACGGTCAGCCCTACCTCCTGGGTACTTGATACCGGATCAGGATCTCATATCTGTAATTTATTGCAGGGACTGAGAAAAAGTAGGAAAGTTGCACCGGGTGATATGTCGCTCAGAGTAGCGAACGGAGCACAAGTTAATGCGGCAGCCGTCGGTGAATATCACCTAGTATTGCCAAATGGCAAGACTATGATTTTGAACGATTGCTACTATGTACCCTCCATGGTTTGCAACATCATATCAGTTTCTTTACTCGATAAAGATGGATATAACTTTGTTCTTGAAAAGAATATCATGAACATTTACCTTGACAAGGTACTGGTTGCAGAGGGTACACTGTTTAATGGTATCTACGTTCTAAATCAGAATACAGTTCTCAACATACAAAACACACGCAAGAGGAAGAATTCAGATACGAATGAATCCTACTTGTGGCATTGTAGACTTGGTCATATCGGAGAGAAAAGACTGAGTAAGTTGCATAAAGATGGACTCTTGAATGCGTTCGAGTTTTCATCTTATGGAACTTGTCAGTCTTGTCTGAAAGGAAAGATGACCAAATCTCCGTTCACCGGACATGGAGAAAGAGCAGCAGAGCTCTTGGGACTCGTACATAGTGATGTATGTGGTCCGATGTCTATACATGCAAGGGGTGGGTTCTCGTACTTCATCACATTCACTGACGATCTCTCTAGGTTCGGATATGTGTATCTGATGAAACACAAATCTGAAGGTTTTGAGAAATTCAAGGAATTCAGAAACGAAGTAGAGAACCAGACAGGCAAAAGTATCAAGATCCTCCGGTCTGACAGGGGAGGGGAGTACTTAAGCACGGAATTCCTAGATTACTTAAAAGAGAATGGTATTCTCTCTCAGCTTACTCCTCCTTATACACCACAGCACAACGGTGTTTCGGAGCGGAGGAATCGTACCCTACTGGATATGGTTCGCTCCATGATGAGTAATGCCGAGTTGCCTCTTTCATTTTGGGGACATGCACTATTGACAGCCGCATACCTATTGAATGATGTTCCGTCTAAATCTGTGCCTAAGACTCCGTTCGAGATATGGAATGGAAAGAGGCCATATCTTAAAAGATCTAAGATATGGGGTTGTCCGGCTTATGTTAAAAAGCATAAACCGGATAAACTGGAGGCACGGTCAGTTTTATGTAAGTTTGTGGGATATCCAAAGAATGGTTATGGATATCTATTCTACCACACCGAGGAACAGAAGGTGTTTGTTGCTCAGCATGCCGTTTTCTTGGAAACGGAGTTTCTTGCAAAAGAAATTAGTGGGAGCACGGTAGAATTGGAAGAAATTCAGCGACCACAAACTGAAACTGAAAGTTTGACAGAACCTCAGGATTCAATAACCCCAGACGAACCTCAGCCACTCCGCAGATCTGGTAGGGTTTCTCATCCGCCCGAGAGATACTACGGTTTTCTCATTGACGGGGATCGAGAGGATTGCATCTTGGAAGAAGATGACCCTACCAGTTTCAGGCAGGCCATTATCAGTAGGGACTCTGATAAGTGGCAGGAAGCAATGCAATCTGAAATGGAGTCCATGTACGCCAATAAAGTGTGGACCATGGATATTGCTCCACCAGGGGTAAAACCCGTTGGATGCAAATGGATCTACAAAAGGAAACTTGGTGTAGATGGGCAGGTGGAAACCTATAAAGCTAGACTCGTTGCAAAAGGTTTTCGTCAAAGACCTGGTTTGGACTATGATGAAACTTTTTCTCCGGTGGCTATGCTCAAATCCATTCGGATCCTACTTGCCATTGCTGCGTTCCATGACTATGAAATCTGGCAGATGGATGTTAAAACGGCTTTCCTAAACGGTTGTTTGGAAGAGTGCGTTTACATGGATCAACCAGAAGGTTTCGTAGACAGTGGGAGCAGCGGAAAGGTGTGCAAGTTGCTTAAATCCATTTATGGATTAAAGCAGGCATCGTGGAGCTGGAACATCTGTTTTGATGAGGCAATCAAGGAATTTGATTTCATCAAGAACGAAGATGAACCCTGTGTGTATAAGAAGATTGTAGGACGAACTGTCGTGTTCCTAGTCTTGTACGTGGACGACATTCTTTTGATAGGAAATGATGTTCCTATGCTACAATCGGTCAAGCTGTTTTTGTCACAAAGGTTCTCCATGAAGGACCTGGGTGATGCCTCGTACATTCTGGGGATCAAGATCTATAGAGATAGATCCAAGAAACTATTGGGACTTTCACAGTCCAGGTACATAGAGACCGTACTAAAGAGATTTAGTATGGAGGGTTCCAAGCGCGGTAACATACCCGCATTGCACGGAATTACCCTCTCCAAGAAGATGTCTCCTAAGACTGACGAGGAGAGGGTTCGCATGAGCACTATACCCTACGCTTCGGCGGTAGGATCTATAATGTATGCGATGCTATGTACAAGACCAGATGTAGCTTACGCGTTGAGCACGGTAAGCCGGTATCAGTCAGACCCAGGGGAGGACCACTGGATAGCAGTGAAGAACATTCTCAAGTACCTGAGGAGGACTAAGGAGATGTTCCTGGTTTACGGTAATGGAGACCTCAGGGTCGAGTCCTTTACCGATTCAAGCTTCCAGAGTGACAAAGATGACAGCAAGTCTGTCTCGGGTTTTGTGTTTACCCTCAACGGAGGGGCGGTATGTTGGAGGAGTTCCAAGCAGGATACCGTCGCAGACTCGACGATGGAGGCTGAATACATTGCTGCAAGCGATGCCGCAAAAGAGGCGGTCTGGATTAAGAAGTTCATTAGTGAACTTCAGGTGGTTCCGTCCATTGTTGACCCAATACCTTTGTATTGCGATAACAATGGGGCTATAGCTTTAGCGAAAGAACCAAGGTCCCATCAGAAATCCAGGCACATCTTAAGGCGGTATCACCTGATCAGGGAGATCATTGATCGACAGGAGATCGAGGTGCGGAGAGTGGACACAAAGGACAACACTGCGGACCCATTCACGAAGGCTTTACCCCAGACTCAGTTCGAGCGGCTGATCGAGATGATAGGTCTTCGATATGCCAGTACATGGCCTTAGTGCAAGTGGGAGATTGTTAGTGTATATGCCCTAGAGGCCATTACTGTATCATACTAGTATGTATATTACTTGATGGAAGCTTGGGATATTCACAGTTGTACAGACAATCTTGCTCAATATAGTAGTATGCTACTTGGTTTGCCTCTGCTTTAATGTGTACATGTGTGTTTATTTATTATATCACCTATACGCATTAGTAGAGCCCTTAGGATCTTTGCTTGATTACCGGCGTTGTGATGGCGATCACACTCGTGGGGGCTGGGTAATCTACAAGCACATCCTTATACACGTCCCTAGTCGTGGGAGTACCGAGATAGGGCATCGATACTCCGGAGTAGACTAGCGTATGCGCTTCTTATCCCAGCACGGGAGACGGTCTGTCCCACAGCCGTCAGTACGTCGTACTTGAGATAGTATGCGGGTGCTCGTTGGGTTACGAGTACACTGGACAGGACTCGTCGGGAACTGATGGTTGGTATTATACCTATCGTCAGTTATCAGTTCCCAGGTGACATGAGTACAGCTTAGTCCGCTGACTTGACACTGTCACTTCGCCTCGAGTGTGTTCCCACTGTTCTTTGATTACTACCCTACCACGGCTCTACTGAGTCGTGCAAACAGGTAGTAGTTGGGAGCAGTCCCGAAGCACTTGGAGGCAGTGACGGTTAGACAGGATTCGTCTCTCCCGGTATTGGGGGTTGACATCGCGCTGTGTCTAGGAGAGCCATTACACAAGTAGTCCCTGGCCAGGGCAAGCGAGATGTACTGGTAGGTTCCAGTGTTATCTCAGGGTGTATTGGGCTTCACTCCGACACGACTTGTACCGCTATTAGGGGACTGACGTTTACCGCCCCCCTAGGCCCGCCATGCGATGTATCAGACGAACAGACCGGACTGTACGGAGAATGTCACATTCAGACTCAGTAGGAGTCAAGATGGGGTTTCACCTCGTCAGCCTTCTTGTCGGCATCTACCTGGGGACCGTTATGCACAGCTAGTGCCGCTTGCGGTCTGTGGTTAAACCCACTGCCAGCGTAGTGTCGAGTCTTTAGAGTCCCACACAGAGGGTTTTCGCCTCTGGGCAAAACAGAGTAGAGGTCGCATGGTTTTGCGACAGGGTTCGTTCTCATCCGCGCACTTGTGCACGTTTGGAGTCCGGACGGATTATACTGGCAGGCTCTGGTTTGAGCCAGATACTGGTATATGTTTTGGGGGTTGCTTTTATCTCTTGGTATTCTTGTTCCTCGGAACGAGAATACAGGTGTGTATGCACAGTTGCTTGAGGCGGAGGATGAGGTTTTTCATTAGGGTTTCGGAACGGGTGCGTATGCACAGTTGACAGTCTTCATTTTCCAAACCCTAATGGATTTATATATTATCTATTAATAATAGTAATTAAATGAGAATTATGTTATGGTTGATTTTTGTTGACTTGTTGACCTTGGTTGACTTGTTGACCATTGACCACTTTCATGCCTTGAAAGTCTTCCTTGATTCATGCTTACACTTCATTTAAAGAAGTATGATAGTGGTCATTCCAAAATTACCATCAACTATTCTTATTTCAATTATTATCATTTAGATAATATTTTTCTTTTGCATTATGGTTGCAAAAAGAAAAAGAGAGCTCATTCTTTCATATCTATTCTCTCTCCTCTCTTCATCTTCTTCCTCCTCAAGCTCAAGGTGATTCCTTCTCATGTGTTGAGATTCCTTCACCTTGAAAAGAAAACAACCCCTAGACACTCTCTACTCTCTCTAGGGTTCAAGGTTTAGCAAGCCGGAAACCCTAGTTCACTCAAAGATCGAGGAAGAGCCCAAAGGTCGAACCTTCAAGGTGGATCTATCTTCGGCAAGAAGAAGGCGACGAGAAGAGAACCATTCAAGCTTCTACAAAGAACAAGAAAGAAGAACAACAACAAGAAGAGAAGGAGTTCAAGTTTAGGTATAACCATCAACATAGTAGCTAACTCTCTTTAGCAAGTATGCTAGTTTAGTTTAGCAAAGATCCGGCTTTTACGGTCCATGTTACAAAGTTTAGAAAAATTTTGATTTACCGTTTCCGCAACCCCGTAAGTACCGGGAGAGGTAACGTGGACCTAACAATTCTTATATTCCTGGAATTTTCCAAAGGCTTCGGACTTATGTTTCATTAAGAAGAAATAACCGTACCTTGAAAAGTCATCCGTAAAAGTAATGAAGTAAGAAAAACCGCTTCGCGCATGTGTAGACATTGGACCGCACACGTCGCTGTGTACGAGTCCCAAGAGCTCACTCGCTCTTACTCCGTGTCCAGTAAACGGAGACTTTGTCATCTTTCCTTTGAGACAGGATTGACAAGTGGCATACGATTGATATTCGAACGGATTCAAATATCCTTCTGTATGTAACTTTGTCAAGCTTCTCTCATTGATGTGACCCAGTCTACAATTGTAGGGTTCCTAGGCACCCTAGGGAGGTCTCACAAGGCATCGAACATGCCAATTTCAAAAATTTTAGGTGCCGAGAGACCCGACTACGGATCGTTTGCTAGATGTCTAGGCGAAAAAGCTAACTAGTTAACAATTAACTAAGAGATACGGAAATACAACCTTTGTAGATCCGGTCCTCCACCTCCACGGCTCCGAGATGAGGTCCTCTCCGCTGTCCAAATCAAATCCGGGCTCTAGCGTCGGCTTCGTCGGAGAATGGGCATGCTAGGTCGTCGATGTCCATGCCGAAGATGATCTACGTCGAGGCATCGTTAGATCAAGCTCACAACTTCACCAAGTCATGAAACTTGTGAAGTAAACACACTCTACTACTTGGCAAGAGGTAGAGGATGAAGAAATAGGAAGTGGGTATACTTCAGAAATGGATTTTTCACTCTTAATCATCAATCACCATTGATGAAAATGAAGCTTTCTTCACTTCAAGAATGGAAGAAGATGAAGATGATATGATAAGTTAATTTTTTAAAATCAATAGAAAAACAAAACTTATCATAATGTTAACTATAGTCAAGTGTAGAGAATGAATCATGGTTAGTGAGAATGGTTTGGGTTAAGGATGAGATAAGAATGGTTGACTTGATCAAAGCTTCATGAAGCTTCAACTAAACTCCAAAAAAAGCCACCATTCTTTTCTCTTTTCCATTTATTTTCCAAAATGAAATGGATAAATAAATAAGTGAATAAAACAAAACCCTAACCATAATCATGTAACCATGGTTTGATCTTTACACATGAACCCTAGCATGACATGTATCATCAAACATGATACAATCAAGTGCACAAAAGTATATCACATATACAATGTGTACAATCCGAGTGAGAAAATCCATTCAAAGTGAACCGATACTAGTTAATGCAAAGTAATATATCAAATATATAATTATGCATTAAATCACTAAATCAACACTTGATTCAATGATCCGGTCATGTCGCACATAACCGACTGGTATCATCAGTAACAACTTATCGAATCAACACTTGATCCGATAACCCGGCTATATCGCATATAACCGATCAATGTCACATCGCGAGAATGAAATACGGTATCACATACACGCATCATTCTCGGTCCCGCACATATCTCATATGCGCTCCTATTTCGTTTCGCTTGAGCCAGGAAACCTCTGTGTAGGACTCTAAAGACTCGTCAATACGCCGGCAGCGGATGATGATCATATCAAACATCCACAAGCCGCAAGCGGTCTGCTAAACGTAACGGCCACCCGGGTATTGAGCGATCTGAAGATCGACAAGCAAGCCCGCTCACACTCCAGTGAATCCAACCAGTAACACTACCGTACAGTCCGGTCTGTTCGTCTGATATGTCGCATATCTCGCCTAGGGGTGGTAAACGTCAGACCCCAATAGCTCGATAAATCGTGTCGATATGAGGTCTATAACTATTCGAGAAACTACTGGTAACACTTACCAGTAAATCTCAGCAACCCTGGCCAGGGATTTCCTGTTATAGCCAATCGAACACAGCACAACATCAACTCCCTATACCGGGAGAGACGAATCCCCTCCTATCGCTCATTGCCTCCATGTGACTCGGGACTGTACCCAAAAACCACCGTTTTGCATGCCCTCTTGGACGTGGTAAGATGGAAATCAAAGCACAGTGGGAACCACACAGGACTCTATGACGATCTCGGGTCAACAGACTACTCTGTACTAGTGTCACCAGAGAACTGCCATCTGACGTGAGGTATAATACCATCTGGGAGTTCTCGGCGAGTCCGTCCAGTGTACCCAGTCACTACCGAGCACCCGTATATTATCTCCGATGTCAAACACCAATGGATATGGGATCATCCATCGCCCATCTGTATGGGTCGAGAAGGTATACGCTAGTCTACTCTGGTATATCGATGCCCCGTCTCGATACACCCACGATTAGGGACTGTGAAGGATGTACTTATAGAGTACCATGTCCCCACTAGTATGATCCGCATCATAGTCCAGGTAGTCAGGTACACATCCTAAGGGCTTCACCAACATGTAACAGAGAGACAATCAGTATACACGTTAAGGTAAAGAGCAACCAGATAGCATACTATCATGTCGAGCAAGAAAGTCCTCCCTATATATGTCCCAGCATCCACTACAATATACATCCTATGTATAGTAATGGCCTCTAGGGCATACATATAACTAACAATCTCCCACTTGCACTAGGGCCATCTGTAGCAGTGGTTTGAAGTATCTCATACTCAACCATCCCATAACAGTCTCTCTCTGGGAACAGGCCTTTGTGAGTGGATCCGCTGTGCTGTCCTCTGAGTCTACTCTCCAAACCTCGATCACCCTGGAGATCAACCATCTCCATGATCAAGTGATACTGCCTTAGAATATGTCTGGATCACTGATGGGACCGGCGTTCCTTGGCATAAGCCACATCTCCATTGTCTCACAATGGTAGGAACATAGTTCATCTCATGAACCATTATACATCCAAACAGCCTCTTTGGTAGCATCTTTAGTAGCGATGTATCCTGCCTTTATCGTCTAGTATGCCACGGTATCTAGCTTGGAACTCTTCCAACATACCGTCCCTTTACTGAGGGTAAAGACAATGCCTGTGACTGACATTCAGTCGTCTTTATCACCCTGGAACACTTCCAGTGATTCTCCCCAGGGTCGATTGATACCTTCTCACTACAACTAGTGAGAATCCTAACATCCAATTAGATCTATCGCATAGATCCAAAATCCAGGATTTAGGAGGTATCACTTTGATCCTATATGGAGAATCTTTGTGATAATCGGAGATTGATCGATCGTAGCATAGGAAACTCCTTCCCTATCAAGAGTTTGTTATCCACGTACTCTACGAGGATCGTCACCATACTCCCTACTACTTTCTTGTTTATACAAGGTTCATCTACCATTTTGATGATGTCAACTTCTTTGACTAACACATCAAAACAAACGTTCCAACTCCGCGATGCCTGCTTTATCCTATAAAGTATCTTGCACACGTTTCCGCTGCTCCCACTGTCTACGAAGCCCTCTGGCTGTGTACTTATAGACGCTCTCTTCCAAATCATTATTTAGAAAAGCAGTCAAGACACTCAACCACCAGAGATCGTAGTCATGGTATGCAGCCGTGGTAAGTAGGATCTGGATGGACTTAAGCATAGCCACTAGAAAAGGTTTCGTCATTATCCACGCCTGGTCAATGAAGAAAACCTTTAACAAGTCTAGCTTTGAAAGTCTCAACTTTTCCATCTACACCAAGTAATCTTCTCAAGATATACTTGCTCCTGATGGGGATTTAACCCTTCAGTTATAGCAACCAAAGTCCATACTTTGTTGGTGTATAAGGATTCCATCTCAGATCGCTAAGCATCCGGCCATTCTTACAGAGTCCCACTCCTGATGGCCAGCTCGAACTTAGTTGGATCATCATCTCATGATGCAATCCTCGCTCCCACTGTCATAAAGAAACCGAAGTATCTCTCAGGCGGGTGAGGAACCCTACTAGATCGGCGGAGAGGCTGAGGTTCGTTGGTTTCTACTGAATCCTTTGGTTCCGCCAAATCATCTGCTGTTGTTTGTATAGCTGGAACATTTCCAGTTTTACATAACAGACCTTGCCTCGAGCTTGTCAGGATTATGCTTTTAGACATAGTCCGGACAACCCCAAATCTTAACCAACTTAAGATATGGGCTCTTCCCTTTCTATATCACATATGAAGTGGTAGGCATTGATTTGATTCGAACCTAATTCAATAGGTATGCATCTTCTCAAGTGCATAACTCCCAAAAGGAAAATAGGAAACTCAGTAGTACTCATCATAGAGCACACCATATCATATAGGGTGTGATTGCTCTGTAAGTCCGTGTTGCCCACCCCGGTGCTTACGGGGAGGCGGAAAACATAATAAAAAACGGATTTTTAATGACTTAGGCAACATGGACCTTGCTTGTGAGGATCTTTACTAAACGAAAACTAGCTAAACCTAACTAGCTAAGTGATGGAAAGGTTATACCTTGAGATCAAAGTCCTTCTCTCCTTGCTCCTTGGAATGGTTGAAAGAGTTCACCTTGCTTGTCTTCTCCCGTCAAAGAACGATCCACCCGAAAGCCACTACCTTTAGCTTCAACTCCAAGCTAGGAGTAACTAGAGTGCAAGAAATGCTAAGACTTGAACCCTAGAAGTGAGTAGAGAAGATCAAGTGAAGGTTTTTCTCAAGCTTTTTGTTTCTCAACACATGAGAGGGAGAGAGCTTGAGGGAGAGGATGAGCAAGAGAGAGAAAAGATATGATAGAATGAATTATTTGTGAGCCTTTCTCACTAATATGTGTGTATAATTTTAATTGTATAATTAGCTTGAAAATTGTCATGGTAAATCATGAAATGACCATTATCATTTCAATTTTGCAAAGATCAAAGAGCATCTTCCAAAACAAATGATGATGGTCAAAGTGTCAACCATGGTCAACAAGTCAATGAAGTCAATAGGTCAACAACAACAACCATGCACAATAATTAAGCTAATTATCAATTAACAATAATACACACAAAAGCAATAGGGTTAATAAAATGACAATAGTCATTAACCCTAAACAAGGTCCTCTCCCTCAATCTCAAGCAACTGTGCATACGCACCCGCATTCGTGATCCGAGGAACACGAACACAATGAGAAAAACCAATCTCAAATCATATACTAGGATCCGGCTTAAACCAAAGCCCGCTAGTACAAACTGTCCGGACAGCAAACGTGCACAAGTGCGCGGATGCGAACGAACCCTGTCGCAAAACCATGCGACCTCTACTCATTTTGCCTAAAGGCGAATAGCTCTCTATGTGGGACTCTAAAGACTCGACACTACGCTGGCAGTGGGTTTAACCACAGACCGCAAGCGGCACTAGCTGTACGTAACGGTCCCCAGGTAGATGTCGATAAGAAGATTGACGAGGTGAACCCCATCTGCACTCCTACTGAGCCTGTATGTGACAGTCTCCGTACAGTCCGGTCTGTCCGTCTGATACATCGCATGGCGGGCCTAGGAGGGCGGTGAACGTCAGTCCCCTAATAGCGGTACAAGTCGTGTCGGAGTGTAGCCCAAAACACCCTGAGATAACACTGGAAGCCTACCAGTATATCTCGCTTGCCCTGGCCAGGGACTACTCGTGTAATGGCTCTCCTGGACACAGCGCGATGTCAACCCCCAATACCGGGAGAGACGAATCCTGTCTAACCGTCACTGCCTCCAAGTGCTTCGGGACTGCACCCAAAAACTACCTGTTTGAACGACTCCTCTGAGCCGTGGTAGGGTAGTAATCAAAGTGCAGTGGGAACACACTCGAGGCGAAGTGACAGTGTCAAGTCAGCGGACTAAGCTGTACTCAAGTCACCTGGGAACTGATAACTGACGATAGGTATATTACCAACCAACAGTTCCCGACGAGTCCTGTCCAGTGTACTCGTAACCTAACGAGCACCCGCATACTATCTCAAGTACGACGTACGAACGGCTGTGGGACAGACCGTCTCCCATACTGGGATGAGAAGCGCATACGCTAGTCTACTCCGGAGTGTCGATGCCCTGTCTCGATAGTCCAACGACCAGGGACCTGTATAAGGATGTGCTTATTGATTACCCAGCTCCCACGAGTGCGAGCGCCATCACAACGCCGGTAATCAAGCAAAGATCCTAAGGGCTCTACTAATATGTATACCAGCAATATGCTAAAAGAAACACATGCACATATTAAAGCAGAGACAAACCAAGTAGCATACTACCATTTCGAGCAAGATTGTATATACAACTGTGAATATCCCAAGCTTCCATTAAGTAATATACAAACTAGTATGATACAGTAATGGCCTCTAGGGCATATACACTAACAATCTCCCACTTGCACTAAGGCCATGTACTGGCGTATCGAAGACCTATCATCTCGATCAGCCGCTCGAACTGAGTCTGGGGCAAGGCCTTGGTGAATGGATCTGCTGTGTTATCCTCTGATGCAACTCTCCGGACCTCGTTCTCCTGGCGATCCACAATCTCCCTGATCAGGTGATACCGCCTTAAGATGTGTCTGGATTTCTGATGGGACCTGGGTTCCTTCGCTAAAGCTATAGCCCCGTTGTTGTCGCAATACAGAGGTATTGGGTCAACAATGGACGGAACCACCTGAAGTTCATTCAAGAACTTCCTCATCCAGACAGCTTCTTTTGCGGCATCAGATGCAGCGATGTATTCCGCTTCCATAGTCGAGTCAGCAACGGTTTCCTGTTTGGAGCTCTTTCAACACACCGCCCCTCCATTGAGGGTAAAGACAAAACCCGACATGGACTTGGAATCATCCTTGTCACTCTGGAAGCTGGAGTCAGCAAAGGCCTCAATCTGCAGGTCTTTTCCGCCATACACCAAGAACATCTCCTTAGTCCTTCTCAGGTACTTGAGAATGTTCTTTACTGCTATCCAATGTTTCTCCCCAGGGTTTGACTGATACCTGCTTACCACGCTCAGTGCATAAGCCACATCCGGTCTGGTACACAACATCGCATACATTATAGAGCCTACCGCAGAAGCGTAGGGTATAATAGACATGCGATCCCTCTCCAAATCAGTCTTGGGAGACATCTCTTTGGAGAGGGTGATCCCGTGACAAGCCGGTAGATTACCGCGCTTGGAATCTTCCATACTGAATCTCTTCAGTATGGTGTCGATGTACCTGGACTGTGAGAGTCCTAATATCCTCTTGGATCTGTCACGGTAGATCCGGATACCCAGAATGTAGGAGGCATCACCCAGGTCTTTCATGGAGAACCTGTGTGACAAGAACCCCTTGACAGATTGTAGCATAGGAATGTCATTTCCTATTAAGAGAATGTCATCCACGTATAAAACGAGGAATACTACAGTTCTCGCTACAAATCTACAATAGATGCATGGTTCATCTGGATTTTTGATAAAGCCAAATTCTTTGACCGTCTCATCAAAACAGATGTTCCAACTCCGCGATGCCTGCTTGAGTCCATAAATGGACTTGAGCAACTTGCACACCTTTCCGCTGCTCCCACCCTGAATGAAACCCTCTGGCTGGTCCATATAGACACACTCCTCTAAATGACCATTTAGAAAAGCTGTCTTTACGTCCATCTGCCAAATCTCATAATCGTGGAAAGCAGCGATGGCAAGAAGGATCCGAATGGATTTCAGCATAGCTACTGGAGAAAAGGTTTCGTCATAGTCCAAACCAGGTCGCTGACGAAAACCCTTTGCTACCAGTCTAGCTTTATAGGTCTCAACCTGTCCATCTACACCAATCTTCCTTTTGAAGATCCACTTGCATCCTACGGGTTTTACCCTGTCTGGAGCAATGTCCAACGTCCATACTTTGTTGGTGTACATGGACTCCATCTCGGTCCGCATTGCATCCAGCCATTTTACCGAGTCGACGCTCTGAATGGCTTGCTGGAAGCTAGTAGGCTCATCACAATCCAGGATGCAGTCTTCTCTATCCCCGTCAATGAGAAAACCGTAGTATCTCTCGGGCGGATGAGACTGCCTACTACTCCTGCGGAGTGGCATAGGAATGTCCTGTTCTTTCGAACCTTCTGGTTCCTCTAAGCTTTCAGTAATGGTTTGTGGTTCTGGAATTTCTTCCAGTTCTACTGCGCTCCCGCTTATCTGATTTTCTAAAAACTCAGTTTCCAAGAAGCGGGCATGACGAGAAACAAGGACTTTTTGCTCCTCTGCGTAATAGAAGAGATACCCCTTGGAGTTCTTTGGGTATCCCACAAACTTGCACTGTACTGAGCGTGCCTCGAGCTTGTCTGCATGCTGCTTTTTTACAAAAGCTGGACATCCCCATGTCTTAAAGGATTTAAGACAGGGTTTCTTCCCACTCCACATCTGATATGGTGTGGTAGGCACTGTTTTAGTAGGAACTTGGTTCAAGAGATGTGCAGCTGTTTCCAGTGCATAACCCCAGAAAGATCGCGGTAACTCAGCCTTACTCATCATGGACCGTACCATATCCAATAGGGTTCGGTTCCGTCTCTCCGATACACCGTTGTGTTGCGGAGTGTATGGAGGAGTAAGCTGAGAGAGAATTCCATTCTCTTTTAAGTAATTCAGGAATTCGGCACTTAAGTATTCTCCTCCTCGATCCGATCTCAGGATCTTGATACTTTTGCCGGTTTGTTTCTCCACTTCACTCTTATATTCCTGGAACTTTTCAAAGGCCTCGGACTTATGTTTCATTAAGAAGACATAACCGTACCTTGAAAAATCATCCGTAAAAGTAATGAAGTAAGAGTAACCGCTTCGCGCATGTGTAGACATTGGACCGCACACGTCGCTGTGTACGAGTCCCAAGAGCTCGCTCGCTCTTTCTCCGTGTCCAGTGAACGGAGCCTTTGTCATCTTTCCCATGAGACAAGATTCACAAGTGGTATAAGACTGATACTCGAACGGATCCAAGTATCCTTCTTTATGTAACTTAGTCAACCGTGTCTCATTGATGTGACCCAGTCTACAATGCCATAAGAAAGCCTGATTAATATCTGGAGACTTTCTTTTGTGTGTATTCTGGATATTGAAAACCTGTGGTTGGTTTAAAACGTAAATACCGTTGTTTAATGTACCTGACCCAATCAAAACTTGATTAAGGTGAATGTTCACTACATTGCTTACAAATGCAAATTCATAACCTTCTTTAGATAATAAAGATACAGAAATGATATTACAGGTTGCATTTGGTACATAATAACAACTACGCAAAACCAAAAAGTGTCCATCAGATAATCCCAGGTGATAGTCCCCCACGGCCTCTGCATCCATGCTAGCACCGTTCGCAACTCTGAGGGTCATGTCACCTGCCTTCAAAACTCTACGCTTTCTCAACGCCTGCAAAGAATTACAGATATGAGATCCTGATCCGGTATCCAATACCCAGGATGTAGAGTTTATTGATAGACAGTTTTCAATAACATACAAACCTGAAGCTGAAGCCGCAACTCGCTTCAAATCCTGTGTTCTGGCTTTCCAAGCCTTGCAATCTTGTTTCTAGTGACCACTTTTGTGACAATAGAAGCATTCTTCCTTCCCCACCATCTTCCCCGCTACTTTTGTTGCTTTACCCTTTCCCTTCGTATCCACTTTACCGACACCGCCTCTTGGTTTGGCGGGGGCTTTCTTCTTCTTGCCCTTGGCTTTTGCCCTGGACCTAGAAGAGGAAGATCCTCCTACAAACAAAGTGGATGTCTCCCTACCCTTCTGTAGGGTGCCCTCAGCAGTCCTCAACATGTTCAGAAGCTCGGCAAGTTCAACCTCCTTTCCTTGCATGTTGAAGTTAAGAACGAACTGGGCGTAAGTGGAAGGAAGGGACTGGAGAATCAAATCGGTATAGAGTTCATTCTCCAACGTGGTCCCAAGGTCCGCGAGCTCCTCTATGTAGCCGATCATCTTAAGCACGTGGTCCGCTACCGATGATCCGACGGCCAACCTTGCCGAAAAGAGCTTCTTCGACACTTCGTATCTTGCGATACGAGACTGCTCTCCATACAGTTCTTTTGTATGGAGAAATATGGACTCTAGGTCCATATTCTCGTGCCTCCTCTGATGTTCGTTGTCCATCGAGGCTAGTACGAGGCATCTGGCCCTCGCGCAATCTATCTCCCATGTCTTACGGATTTCTACATCCGCGACGCTGGAGGTGGGACCTGGGACAGGGGGAGCTTTGGTGGTAAGTATATACCCCAGCTTGTCATAAGTGATAGCCATCTTGACATTCCTGAGCCAATCTTTGTAGTTTGGCCCTGTCAATATATTTTTATCTAACAGTAACTTAAGTCCGTTCATGTTGAATGGTCGCTGCAATTAGGAGAGAGAAAAGAAACACTTTAGCATGATGCTCTTGCAAGTTTAGAGTGGTTTTTAGTTTGTCTAAACTGGATGGCTCCCACTGTTTCTCGAATCCCTTCTCAAACCATAAAGAAAAGGATTAGCCGGGATCATTCTCACCGTACAATACTTGCTTAACCGTTCAGCCAGGCCAGTGTCGGTACTTCGAGGGAGGTTTTCCAACGCTTTCGCGAAGTTCCTTAATTAAATAACCTCTTTTCCCTGTGGGCGTAGCCCCGCTAACACCTTTCTAGGCACCTACTAGGTTTATAGCATTGATCGTTAAGTGAGAGTTTTCCCGAGGAGTAGCATATACTCACAGTAGGATCGGGATCCAAATATCATCGCGTGATAAAACCGAAGGAATCCTACCAGAATTATCACACTCCAAATGGTATGCAAATCTAGCAAGTTTCAGTACTTATGAAACTCCCGATGTGGATTTTTGCCCCATGCTCTTATGACCTTGACTAAGGCCAACAAATCATAAGTCACATGTCAAGTTCTACCCGTCGTTATCCAGGTTAATTTGAACCCACCCGTATCCACCCTTGACTATGGCCAACAAGGCAATACGACTGTCTCAAACCAACGCATTCTATCTATGCAACATATGAATACCCACCAGCTACCAAACATTGTGCCTTGACTAAGGCCAACAAACACAGCTTGAATACCGTTGAATATTCATATGAAACGACGGAGGGCTACGGATGGTTTTGGCGAAACCGTGAACGTAGTGAACTTGATATAATCGATGGAACGAGATAGCTTTTAAAAGGAGTGGTTCAAGCTCCGCGTTTAAAAGTTTAGTTTTTGAAAAGAACCGAGTGGTTTTCAAAGTGTTCCAATCGACTTTTACTTGGTTTATTTCTTGCATTAGTTCTTTTAATGCGTCCCATCATTTAATCCTACCTTTGCAGAAAACAACCAAAATATGACGTACGCTTATGCCATTCGCATTCGCCACGGGGCCCCGTCATCACCCGTTAGGTTACTTAACTAACGACAGAGCGGGGGCTGGGCTAGCGCGGCTGTAAAACATAAGCAACGCCTAAATAGTTATAATATATAAATATACAGCAATGATAGACATTACAGATCACAGATGAATACATTGGATATACTAGGAATCCGCAATGCGTTCGAGCCTGCAACGCAAAGCGGATTACACGGTCGCGGTGAATAGCCAATACCCCACCCAAGACCCCTACGGGTGCGGCAAACTACCCGCCAAGCACCCGAAGCGAAGCAACCTCCCTCACCACCGTGAGTAGGCCACTCGGCGCTTCGAGATACCCGGTAGTTTGTGCACCCCTCCATGGGTCTATCCTAGGAGCAAAAACAGTAAAAAGAATTATACAATGACGGCTACAACCCCGACCCGGTTGTGCGGCCATACAAAGAATATTATTACATCAATTTACATGTTACAAATGAATGAAAGAAAAAGAACGCTCATCTCACATCCACCCCGGCCATTCACCCGCGACGATCCAATCCATTCATATCCACAAACCAATAACAATCACAGATCATGTATAACCCCGACTAATCGTCTTATAGCGATTAGCCGACGTTCAATACATGAAAGCATTACAGATATAACCGATGTAGTTAAAGTGTAGTGAAGTTCCGAAAAATACGGATTTATAGGCCCCCAAAAGTAAATTTTAGTTCTGGTAAATCTGGGCACATATAATATATCCTAAAAATCCCAAAACCAACAACAACACACACTGCACGAAAAACGATGCACAGAAGATGACAAACCGCAGCGCTTCCGCCGCACATGCCTACCTCGTGCGGCGGAAGGACGGCGGTTTGAGGGAATTAGGGTATCGTTTTTCTTGGGTGTATTCACAAAACCCTGAGACGATTTTACAAGTGTAAAGTTTTTCATTTTGAGCAGAAAAAAATTTAACAGAAACTTGGATTTTGAAAAGTTTGGTTTTGTGATTTTTCCGGTTTCGAAACTTCGTTACACTTAACCACATAGCTAGTTTAGGTTTAGTTAGTCTCTGATACCACTGTAAGTCCGTGATGCCTACCCCGGTGCTTACGGGGAGGCGGAAAACATAATAAAAAACGGATTTTTAATGACTTAGGCAACATGGACCTTGCTTGTGAGGATCTTTACTAAACGAAAACTAGCTAAACCTAACTACAAAGTAGCTAAGTGATGGAAAGGTTATACCTTGAGATCAAAGTCCTTCTCTCCTTGCTCCTTGGAATGGTTGAAAGAGTTCACCTTGCTTGTCTTCTCCCGTCAAAGAACGATCCACCCAAAAGCCACTACCTTTAGCTTCAACTCCAAGCTAGGAGTAACTAGAGTGCAAGAAATGCTAAGACTTGAACCCTAGAAGTGAGTAGAGAAGATCAAGTGAAGTTTTTTCTCAAGCTTTTTGTTTCTCAACACATGAGAGGGAGAGAGCTTGAGGGAGAGGATGAGCAAGAGAGAGAAAAGATATGATAGAATGAATTATTTGTGAGCCTTTCTCACTAATATGTGTGTATAATTTTAATTGTATAATTAGCTTGAAAATTGTCATGGTAAATCATGAAATGACCATTATCATTTCAATTTTGCAAAGATCAAAGAGCATCTTCCAAAACAAATGATGATGGTCAAAGTGTCAACCATGGTCAACAAGTCAATGAAGTCAATAGGTCAACAACAACAACCATGCACAATAATTAAGCTAATTATCAATTAACAATAATACACACAAAAGCAATAGGGTTAATAAAATGACAATAGTCATTAACCCTAAACAAGGTCCTCTCCCTCAATCTCAAGCAACTGTGCATACGCACCCGCATTCGTGATCCGAGGAACACGAACACAATGAGAAAAACCAATCTCAAATCATATACTAGGATCCGGCTTAAACCAAAGCCCGCTAGTACAAACTGTCCGGACAGCAAACGTGCACAAGTGCGCGGATGCGAACGAACCCTGTCGCAAAACCATGCGACCTCTACTCATTTTGCCTAAAGGCGAATAGCTCTCTGTGTGGGACTCTAAAGACTCGACACTACGCTGGCAGTGGGTTTAACCACAGACCGCAAGCGGCACTAGCTGTACGTAACGGTCCCCAGGTAGATGTCGATAAGAAGACTGACGAGGTGAACCCCATCTGCACTCCTACTGAGCCTGTATGTGACAGTCTCCGTACAGTCCGGTCTGTTCGTCTGATACATCGCATGGCGGGCCTAGGGGGGCGGTGAACGTCAGTCCCCTAATAGCGGTACAAGTCGTTTCGGAGTGTAGCCCAAAACACCCTGAGATAACACTGGAAGCCTACCAGTATATCTCGCTTGTCCTGGCCAGGGACTACTCGTGTAATGGCTCTCCTGGACACAGCGCGATGTCAACCCCCAATACCGGGAGAGACGAATCCTGTCTAACCGTCACTGCCTCCAAGTGCTTCGGGACTGCACCCAAAAACTACCTGTTTGCACGACTCCTCTGAGCCGTGGTAGGGTAGTAATCAAAGTGCAGTGGGAACACACTCGAGGCGAAGTGACAGTGTCAAGTCAGCGGACTAAGCTGTACTCATGTCACCTGGGAACTGATAACTGACGATAGGTATATTACCAACCAACAGTTCCCGACGAGTCCTGTCCAGTGTACTCGTAACCTAACGAGCACCCGCATACTATCTCAAGTACGACGTACTAACGGCTGTGGGACAGACCGTCTCCCACACTGGGATGAGAAGCGCATACGCTAGTCTACTCCGGAGTATCGATGCCCTGTCTCGATAGTCCAACGACCAGGGACCTGTATAAGGATGTGCTTATTGATTACCCAGCTCCCATGAGTGCGAGCGCCATCACAACGCCGGTAATCAAGCAAAGATCCTAAGGGCTCTACTAATATGTATACCAGCAATATGCTAAAAGAAACACATGCACATATTAAAGCAGAGACAAACCAAGTAGCATACTACCATTTCGAGCAAGATTGTATATACAACTGTGAATATCCCAAGCTTCCATTAAGTAATATACAAACTAGTATGATACAGTAATGGCCTCTAGGGCATATACACTAACATGCTCCGCCCCGATATACCATCGTGCTATGGTGTATACGGAGGAGTAATGCTGAGAGAGAATCTCATTCTCCTTTAGAATAATCCAGGATTTCCGTGCTCAAGTATTCTCCTCCTCGATCTCATCAAAGGACATAATACTTATACCTGTTATTGGTTCTCTACTTCTAACTTATATTCTGTGAATATCTCAAAAGGTTCGGACTTGTGTTTCAACAGGAACATATGTCTGAATCAGAAGAGATCATCAGAGAATTTAATGAAGTACAAAGAACCGGTCTTGGCATGTGTATACAGGGGACCTACATACATCAACATGTATCATCCAAAGAGTTTACTTAACTCTTTCTCTGCTTCCAATAAACAGAGCTGGTGTCATTATATCTTTGTGACATGACTGGCAAGTTTCAGAAGATGTAAATTCAAACTGATTTAAATATGCATCTATTTGTAACTTCAGCTAGTCGGGTCGCATTGATATGACCTAGTCTACAATACCTCAAGAAGAATTCGTTCATTTCTGAACTCTTCCTCTTGTGTGTGTTCTGTATACTAAGAACTGTAGTTTGATTCAGAACATCAACGCTTTTAGATAACGTGCCTGAACCGATCAACTTTTGATATAGGAAATGTTCAAAACATTATCCAACAATACAAAATTATATCATTTCTTTACTAATAAAGAGATTGATATGATTTTGTATATCAAGTTCGGTATCTAATAACATTCGTTCAGAATCAATGTATTTGGAATACAGGGTGACAGTGACCAACAGACTTGGCTGCAACTCTTGCCCCGTTTTCTGCCTCATGAAACTTATCACCCGTTCTCAGTTCTCTACCTTTCTGTAGCCCTATGTAACAGATTACATATCTGGGATCCTGATCCGGTATCACATACCCAGGACGTAAAGGATACTGAGAAACAGTTCTCTGTAATGAACACACCCGAAGATGATGCATCATCATGCACTCTCTTCGTTTGGGCGGCACGGGAATTCTGGTAATCCCTAATTTCCTGCTCTGTCTTATAACAATTATAAGTTGGAGCGGGACCAACGTTCCCCAGCTCAGTATAACAAGCGGGTTCGGTCAATATTCCGTATTATTATCTTGATTAAGGCGTGATATGGTCGCTACCTGGAGAGAGAGAGAAGAAAACACTCAGCGTACGCTCTTGCAAGAATAGATTGGTTATTATTTTATCTAATCAGGATGGCTCCCACTGCTTTTTATCAAATCTTCCTTCAAACCCTAAAAGGAAAGACTAGCCGGGATTAATTACACACTACAAGTTCGCCAATCTTTCAGCCAGGCCAGTGTCGGTACTTTGAGGGAGGTCCCCCGTGCTTTCGCACGAACCTAATTAATGTAAACCTCGTTTTCCCAGAGGCGTAACCCCGTTGACACCTTTCTAGACACCTACTTGATCGGCTAATTGTAATGTATAAAACTCTCCCAGGAGTAACTCTTACTCGCAGCGGGTATCGGGATCCAACTATCTCATAGAAGGTATGCAATCTCATTGCAAATCTCAACACTTGAAATTCCCGATAATATTTTGCCCCGAACGATCTATGACCTTGACAAGGTCAACAAACCATAGACCGCAAGTCAAGTTCAACCCGTCATTTCTTGATTGAATCAAACCCACCCGCACGACCCTTGACAAGGTCAACAAGGCCGCACGACTACCCTAACCCAATCTGCATCATATGCATAAGCAGATAAATACTGGTTAGCTACCGCACACGGCGCCTTGACAAGGTCAACAAATGCAGCACGAATACTAAACAGGATTTATCTGAAATGACGGAGGGCTACGACAGGTTTTTCTGAAAACCTATTGCGTAATGAACTTTATATCGTTGTAGGATCGAATGAATTTTGAAATGGAGTGTTTTTGAGGCTTTTCTAGTTTTGCTAAAGGAGTCACTCCCGGTGAAGGGATCGTCGGTCCTTTCCTCGTCGAATGAGGTGCAGCATATATCATATATATCACTGTGCAAAGCAAAAACACTTAAAAGCAATCAAAAGACAAACCGAAGGTTGTAGCATCTGCCAGTTATTGCTAAAGGAGTCACTCCCGGTGAAGGGATCTCGGTCCTTTCCTTATCGAATAAGGTGCAGGATATATCATATATACCTCTGTGAAAAGCAAAAACTGTAGCTACCTGTTTTATTTTAAAATTCGATTCTACAACATCTTAGGTTTCTTTTATTTCATTAATCACATTAATGAAGTCCCATCATATAAGTACCTAAACATCACAGATACATATGACGTACACTTATGCCATCCGCATTCGCCTCGATGTCCCCTCGTGCACCGTTAGGTTAGGTAACTAACGGCAGAGCGGGGCAGGGCTAGCGCGGGTGTAAAACATAAGTAACGTCTATATAATATATCATATATACTATATACTGTATCTATCACAGAACATCACATGATCATATTACAGATATCGCAGCAGAAGAATCATATGAAATATTGGATATACTAGGACGTCCGTGTTTTCAATACGAGCCAGTATAAAACACGGATTCCACGGTCGTGATGAATAGCCAAACCCACACCCGTAGACCCCTACGAGAGCGGCAAGCAACCCTACCAATTCTGGAGTTAGGAGACCCGGACCCGACTCCTCGAGTTGGTCTCCCACTGGACTCCAGAACCCGGTTACTTATGCCCTCCTCCTTGGGTCTATCCTAGTGCGGAAAAGTAAATAATATACAACGGGTGACAACTTCCGCAACCTGGAAGCGCCCCAATAAAAGAATATTACATACAAGTTTTTACATGAATGAAAATGAAAACCACTCATCTCACAAAAAAAAACCCCCGGCTATTCAAACACGACGATCCAATATAACATATCCGGCAACACATAACATCACATGTCATCAACGTAAGTAAATATGCGCATCCCAATTGTCGTTGACATATAGCAACGAAACCGGCGATATCACATATTACACTTACGGTCACAGAAAAGAAAGTGTAAAACTACAACAGTTGGAATCCGCAACCTGCATAGACATCGCATGCCTAATCAAATGAATTCCTTAGACATCGCATGCCTAACAATTATGAACCCCGCATTTTAGTCTCAAAATCGAAAACTCTTTTCAATATCAAGTCGGGCAATTCAACAAGATTCCCGACATCCTGATCGAATGCTCGTCGCAAACTTCAGTAGGCGGCCGCACTCCCCGATACCGTCGACGAAGTGCACCAAGGCGGAACACCGCTGCCGCGAGCACCCGAACGGATGCTTTTGGCGACGGGGTTCTCCTACAGTCACTTGGTCGGGGCTACGGGGCGAGGCTGTCTATTAAGTTTACCCGGCGAGTATCCGCGTACGCTACGTGATTGCGACGGACTTTTGATCACATCAAAATTCCGTGGCAACCGATCAAGTGAGACTAAACTGCTGTGTTTATAACATTCATTTAGTTATCTTATAACTATTGTGAATTCCAATTATTGTATCCCATTCCAGATAAACAGAAAATGTTAAACTTTCCGATCGAACAATCGAACACCCAAGTTTTCCCGATACAGATCAACACATGAAACAAGTCTAACAACATTCCGTTCGTGCCTCAGTACCAACGGTCCAGCCGTAGAAGGGTCAAGCCAACGCCTCACATGTGGCACGCCATACTGCCCCAAACCCGAAGGTTCAAAGGGCAGTTCAAGACGGTCACATAATCGAGTTAAGGTTTGTTGTCTTCTAGAGGGTCCATCGCGTTACTTGCACTACTTAGAACGTCGTCAAACTACGGAAAAATCCAACACTTGGAAATTTCCCGACAGGGAAAAAGTTGGGTATTTATATCCGGTCGAACATTTTAACATATTCTAAAAATTTATCCGGAAAGCCACACAGACAAAATTCGATAATCCGATCGAACATTCGAATCCCCAAAACAACCCAGAAAATTCAACCCTTGAATAAATTTTAAAAAATCCCAGAAAATCCAGAAGAATTTATCAGGTATTACTGTGCAAACAGTAAGGGATGACGTCATGATTGAGCCGCGGAACCGCCGCATAAGCAGGGCTTATGCCGCGGTTCCGCCGCCTAAGTTACTGTTCATCCAATAATTTTTGCATCGTAATTCTTATTTTTTCTTACTGAATTTTTTAGCAATTTTTAATTCACAAAAATCCAGAAAAACAGAAAATGTCCAGAGAGCTATTTTTGGGTCGGGTTTCGGTTCGATCGGACTTCAGATTCCGTCTGGACTTCGCCTAAGGCTCTAGCTAGGCTCTGATACCACTGTAGGGTTCCTAGGCACCCTAGGGAGGTCTCACAAGGCATCGAACATGCCAATTTCAAAAATTTTAGGTGCCGAGAGACCCGACTACGGATCGTTTGCTAGATGTCTAGGCGAAAAAGCTAACTAGTTAAAAATTAACTAAGAGATACGGAAATACAACCTTTGTAGATCCGGTCCTCCACCTCCACGGCTCCGAGATGAGGTCCTCTCCGCTGTCCAAATCAAATCCGGGCTCTAGCGTCGGCTTCGTCGGAGAATGGGCAAGCTAGGTCGTCGATGTCCATGCCGAAGATGATCTACGTCGAGGCATCGCTAGATCAAGTTCACAACTTCACCAAGTCATGAAACTTATGAAGTAAACACACTCTACTACTTGGCAAGAGGTAGAGGATGAAGAAATAGGAAGTGGGTAGACTTCAGAAATGGATTTCTCACTCTTAATCATCAATCACCATTGATGAAAATGAAGCTTTCTTCACTTCAAGAATGGAAGAAGATGAAGATGATATGATAAGTTAATTTTTTAAAATCAATAGAAAAACAAAACTTATCATAATGTTAACTATAGTCAAGTGTAGAGAATGAATCATGGTTAGTGAGAATGGTTAGGGTTAAGGATGAGATAAGAATGGTTGACTTGATCAAAGCTTCATGAAGCTTCAACTAAACTCCAAAAAAAGCCACCATTCTTTTCTCTTTTCCATTTATTTTCCAAAATGAAATGGATAAATAAATAAGTGAATAAAACAAAACCCTAACCATAATCATGTAACCATGGTTTGATCTTTACACATGAACCCTAGCATGACATGTATCATCAAACATGATACAATCAAGTGCACAAAAGTATATCACATATACAATGTGTACAATCCGAGTGAGAAAATCCATTCAAAGTGAACCGATACTAGTTAATGCAAAGTAATATATCAAATATATAATTATGCATTAAATCACTAAATCAACACTTGATTCAATGATCCGGTCATGTCGCACATAACCGACTGGTATCATCAGTAACAACTTATCGAATCAACACTTGATCCGATAACCCGGCTATATCGCATATAACCGATCAATGTCACATCGCGAGAATGAAATACGGTATCACATACACGCATCATTCTCGGTCCCGCACTTATCTCATATGTGCTCCTATTTCGTTTCGCTTGAGCCAGGAAACCTCTGTGTAGGACTCTAAAGACTCGTCAATACGCCGGCAGCGGATGATGATCATATCAAACATCCACAAGCCGTAGCGGTCTGCTAAACGTAACGGCCACCCGGGTATTGAGTGATCTGAAGATCGACGAGCAAGCCCGCTCACACTCCAGTGAATCCAACCAGTAACACTACCGTACAGTCCGGTCTGTTCGTCTGATATGTCGCATATCTCGCCTAGGGGTGGTAAACGTCAGACCCCAATAGCTCGATAAATCGTGTCGATATGAGGTCTATAACTATTCGAGAAACTACTGGTAACACTTACCAGTAAATCTCAGCAACCCTGGCCAGGGATTTCCTGTTATAGCCAATCGAACACAGCACAACATCAACTCCCTATACCGGGAGAGACGAATCCCCTCCTATCGCTCATTGCCTCCATGTGACTCGTGACTGTACCCAAAAACCACCGTTTTGCACGCCCTCTTAGACGTGGTAAGATGGAAATCAAAGCACAGTGGGAACCACACAAGACTCTATGACGATCTCGGGTCAACAGACTACTCTGTACCAGTGTCACCAGAGAACTGCCATCTGACGTGAGGTATAATACCATCTGGGAGTTCTCGGCGAGTCCGTCCAGTGTACCCAGTCACTACCGAGCACCCGTATATCATCTCCGATGTCAAACACCAATGGATATGGGATCATCCATCGCCCATCTGTATGGGTCGAGAAGGTATACGCTAGTCTACTCTGGTATATCGATGCCCCGTCTCGATACACCCACGACTAGGGACTGTGAAGGTTGTACTTATAGACTACCATGTCCCCACTAGTATGATCCGCATCATAGTCCAGGTAGTCAGGTACACATCCTAAGGGCTTCACCAACATGTAACAGAGAGACAATCAGTATACACGTTAAGGTAAAGAGCAACCAGATAGCATACTATCATGTCGAGCAAGAAAGTCCTCCCTATATATGTCCCAGCATCCACTACAATATACATCCTATGTATAGTAATGGCCTCTAGAGCATACATATAACTAACAACAATGCCATAAGAAAGTCTGATTTATTTCCGGAGACTTTCTTTTGTGTGTATTCTGGACATTGAAAATCTGTGGTTGGTTTAATACGTATATACCATTGCTCAATGTACCTGACCCAATCAGAACTTGATTAAGGTGAATGTTTACAACATTGCTTACAAACGCAAATTCATAACCTTCTTTAGAAACCAAAGATACAGAAATGATATTACAAGTTGCGTTGGGTACAAAAAAGCAATTACGCAAAACCAAAACATGTCCATCTGACATTCCCAGGTGATAGTCCCCCACGTCTTTAGCATCCATGCTAGCTCCGTTCACAACTCTGAGGGTCATGTCACCTGCTTTCAAAACACTACGGTTTCTCAACGCCTGCAAAGAATTACAGATATGAGATCCTGATCCGGTATCCAATACCCAGGAAGTATAGTTTATTGAAAGACAGTTTTCAATAACATACACACCTGAAGCTGAAGCTGCAACTTGATTCAATTCCTGTGTTCTGGCCTTCCAGGCCCTACAATCATTCTTCCAGTGTCCTTTCTTATGACAATAGAAGCATTCTTCCTTATCTACAAGCTTCCCCGCTTTCTTTGTTGCTTTAGCTTTTCCCTTCGTATCCACTTTACTAATACCGCCTCTTGGTTTGGCGGGGGCTTTCTTCTTCTTTCCCTGGGCTTTCGCCTTGGACCTAGAAGAAGATGATCCTCCTACAAACAAAGTGGATGTTTCCCTACCATTCTGTAGGGTGCCCTCTGCGCTCCTCAGCATGTTGAGGAGCTTTGAAAGTTCAACTTCTTTTTCTTGTAAGTTGAAGTTCAGTATAAACTGGGCGTAAGTGGAAGGAAGGAACTGGAGAACTAAGTCCGTATAGAGCTCACTCTCCAATGTGGTCCCTTCCGCGAGCTCCTCAATGTAGCCGATCATCTTAAGCACGTGTTCTGCTACTGATGATCCGACGGCCATCCTTGCCGAAAATAACTTTTTTGATGCTTCGTATCTTACGATACGAGATTGCTCTCCATACAGTTCTTTTGTATGAAGAAATATGGATTCCAAGTCCATATTCTCGTGCCTCCTCTGATGTTCATTGTCCATAGAGGCAAGTATGAGGCACTTGGCCTTCGCGCTATCAATCTCCCAAGTCTTACGGATTTCCTTATCCGCGACGCTGGAAGTGGGACCAGGGACAGGGGGAGCTTTGGTGGTAAGAAGATACCCCAGCTTGTCGTAAGTTGCCATTTTGACATTCCTGAGCCAATCTTTGTAGTTTGGCCCTGTCAGTATGTTTTTATCTAGAAATAACTTAAGTCCAGTCATGTCGATTGGTCGCTGCAATTAGGAGAGAGAGAAGAAACACTCAGCATGATGCTCTTGCAAGTTTAGAGTGGTTTTTAGTTTGTCTAAACAGGATGGCTCCCACTGTTTCTCGAATCCCTCCTCAAACCATAAAGGAAGAATTAGTCGGGATCAATCCCACCGCACAATACTTGCTTAACCGTTCAGCCAGGCCAGTGTCGGTACTTCGAGGGAGGTTTTCCAACGTTTTCGTGAAGTTCCTTAATTCAAGAACCTATTTTCCCTGGGGGCGTAGCCCCGCTAACACCTTTCTAGGCACCTACTTGGTTTATAGCATTGATCGTTTAGTGAGAAATTTCCCGAGGAGTAGCATATACTCACAGTAGGATCGGGATCCAAATATCATCGCGTGACGAAACTGAAGGAATCCTACCAGAATCATCACACTCCAAGTGGTATGCAAATCTAGCAAGTTTCAGTACTTATGAAACTCCCGATGTGGATTTTTTTGCCCCATGCTCTTATGACCTTGACTTTGGCCAAAATATCATAAGTCACATGTCAAGTTCTACCAGTCATTATCCAGGTTAATTTGGATCCATTCGCACCTACCCTTGACTTTGGCCAAAATGGCAGTACGACTGTCCCAAACCAACGCATCTATCTATGCTACACATGAACACCCAATAGCTACCAATCACTATGCCTTGACTTTGGCCAACATACATAGCTTGAATACTATTGACTATTCATGTGAAACGACGGAGGGCTACGAATGGTTTTGGTGAAACCGTGAACGTAGTGAACTTGATATAGTCGATGGAACGAGATAGCTTTTAAAAGTAGTGGCTCAAGATCCGCATTTAAAAGTTAGTTTTGAAAAGAACCGCGTGGTTTTCCGAAAGTGTTCCAACGATTTTAACTTGGTTTACTTTCTTGAATTAGTTCTTTTAATGCATGATATTCTTGCATTAGTTCTTTTAATGTGTCCCATCATTTAATCCTACCATTGCAGAAAACAACCAAAATATGACGTACGCTTATGCCATTCGCGTTCGCCACGGGGCCCCGTCATTACCCGTTAGGTTACTTAACTAACGACAGAGCGAGGGCTAGGCTAGCGCGGCTGTAAAACATAAGCAACGCCTAAATAATATCATATATAGATATACTGCAATGATAGCCATTTCAGATCACAGATGAACACATTGGATATACTAGGAATCCGCAATTCGTACGAGCCTGTAACGAAAAGCAGATTACACAGTCACGGTGAATAGCCAATACCCCACCCAAGACCCCTACGGGTGCGGCAAACTACCCGCCAAGTACCCGAAGCGAAGCAACCTCCCTCAACTCCGTGAGTAGGCCACTCGGCACTTCGGCATACCCGGTAGTTTGTGCACCCCCTCCATGGGTCTATCCTAGGAGCAAAAACAGTAAAAAGAAATTATACAATGACGGCTACAACGCCGACCCGGTTGTGCGTCCATACAAATAATTATTACATCAATTTACAAATTTACATGAATTGAAAGAAAAGAAAAAACTCTCGTCTCACAACCCCCGGCTATTCACCCGCGACAATCCAACATATTCATATATACATTCCAGCAACATTACAGATCACAGATTTGTATAACCCCCACTAATCGACATATAGCGATTAGCAGACGTTCAATACAAATATCACATTACAGAAAAACCCGTCAGCTAAAGTCTTTTAGAAGTTCGATCAAAAATACGGATTTTTAGGACCCCAAAAATAAAATTTTCGTTCTGGAAAATCTGGGATGAAAATACATATACCAAAATTCCCAAAATAACCCCATAAGCAGACTGTAGCAAAGAACAACCAGAGAGGAGCCAGGATGGCCGCGGAACCGCGGTAACAGCAAGCTATTGCCGCGTTTCCGCTGCGCAATGAAGAGTTCAGGTGATCATTTTTCTACAGTATATTTTAAAAACCCTGAGTCGATTTTTGATGCATGATTTATCATATTTACAGAACATAAAAAATCGACAGCAAGTATGAAATCGGGGTTCATTTCGGGACTTTTTCTTTGATCGATCTTCTAGCTACTTTGCTAACATGTTAGATAGAGTTTAACTAGGCTCTGATACCACTGTAAGTCCATGCTACCTCTCCCGGTACTTTCGTGCAAGCGGAATTTGATAAAAAACGATTTTGTTAGAGGTGGTAACATGGACTTAAAGCCCGGATCTTTGTTAAACATCTAACTAACAACCTAACTATGAGTTGCTAACTACTCGGTTAGGGGGTTATACCTTTCTTTTTCTCGAACTCCTTCGTCTTCAAGCTTCGATGGACGTCCGAATCGGCTTCTCCCCATCGTCTCCTTGCGCCGAAGATAGATCCACCTGAAAGCTTCAACCTTTGGCTCCTTCTTCGAAATTTGAAGAAACTAGTTCACTCGGTTTGCTAAACCTTGTGAACTAGAGTGAGTAGAGAAGAGTTTGTATGGGATTTTATCTATGGTTCTTAGTTCTCAACTCATGAGACAAGTGAACCATAGAGTCAAGAGAGAGAGAGAAAGAGGACGAGATGAGAGCTCAAGAACAAGAGAGAGAATGAGCATGAAAGAATGCGAGAAGACTTTTCTCATTTGGCTCTCATAATCCAAAACAATCATAACACCTCATATCAATCAAGTATTATGTGATGGTTTAAGAAACCATAGCCATATCATTTCATGCACTCATTTTGCACAAAAGAGCAAGCAAGCAAAAGTCTTTGCCATGGAATGATAGCTATAGTTATCATGATGGCCAACTAGTCAAGCCTAGTCAACCGGTCAATAAGTCAACAAGTCAACAAAAGTCAACAAGTCAACAAAGTCAATCACTCAACAACCATGTCACCATAATACTTAATTAATATAATTGTTAATCACATATCATATTCTCATTAGGGTTGAGCAAAAAGTCAATAGTCAACTGTCAACGGTCAACAACCCTAATGAGAATCCTCTGCCTCTGTCTCTCCATCAACTGTGCATACACACCCGCATCCGCGTTCCGAGGAACACGAATGCATACTGGATAAAACCAATCCCAAAAGGTACACTAGGATCTGGCTTAAACCAAAGCCCGCTAGTGTGAACTGTCCGGACACCGTACGTGCACAAGTGCACGGATGTGACCGAACCCTGTCGCAAAACCATGCGACCTGTCGCAAAACCATGCGACCTCTACTATTTTGCCTAAAGGCGAATAGCTTTCTGTGTGGGACTCTAAAGACTCGACACTACGCTGGCAGTGGGTTTAACCACAGACCGCAAGCGGCACTAGCTGTGCGTAACGGTCCCCAGGTAGATGCCGACAAGAAGACTGACGAGGCGAAACCCATCTGAACTCCTACTGAGCCTGAATGTGTCATTCTCCGTACAGTCCGGTCTGTTCGTCTGATACATCGCATGGCGGGCCTAGGGGGCGGTAATTGTCAGTCCCCTAATAGCGGTACAAGTCGTGTCGGAGTGAAGCCCAAAACACCTTGAGATAACACTGGAAGCCTACCAGTATATCTCGTTTGCCCTGGCCAGGGACTACTCGTGTAATGGCTCTCCTAGACACAGCGCGATGTCAACCCCCAATACCGGGAGAGATGAATCCTGTCTAACCGTCACTGCCTCCAAGTGCTTCGGGACTGCACCCAACTACCACCTGTTTGCACGACTCCTTTGAGCCGTGGTAGGGTAGTAATCAAAGTACAGTGGGAACACACTCGAGGCGAAGTGACAGTGTCAAGTCAGCGGACTAAGCTGTACTTATGTCACCTGGGAACTGATAACTGACGATAGGCATAATACCAACTAGTCAGTTCCCGACGAGTCCTGTCCAGTGTACTCGTAACCCAACGAGCACCCGCATACTATCTCAAGTACGACGTACCGACGGCTGTGGGACAGACCGTCTCCCACACTGGGATGAGAAGCGCATGCGCTAGTCTACTCCGGAGTATCGATGCCCTATCTCGATAGTCCTGCGACCAGGGACCTGCATAAGGATGTGCTTATAGATTACCCAGCCCCACTAGTGTGACTGCCATCACGACGCTGGTAATCAAGCAAAGATCCTAAGGGCTCTACTAATGTGTATAGGCGATATACTAAAATAAACACATGTACACATTGAAGTAGAAACAAACCAAGTAGCATACTACTATTTTGAGCAAGATTGTATATACAAGGTGAATATCCCAAGCTTCCATTAAGTAATATACAAACTAGTATGATACAGTAATGGCCTCTAGGGCATATACACTAACATCTCTCTCTCCAGGTTACGACCATATCACGCCTTAATCAAGATAATAATACGGATGTATTGACCGAACCAGCTTGTTATACTGAGCTGGGGAACGTTGGTCCCGCTCCAACTTATAATTGTTATAAGACAGAGCAGGAAATAGGGGATTACCAGAATTCCTATGCCGCCCAAACGCAGAAAGTTCATATGATGCATCTCCTTCGGGTGTGTTCATTATAAAGAACTGTTTCTCAGTGTCCTCTACGTCCTAGGTATTAGATACCGGATCAGGATCCCGCAAATGTAATCCGTTACATAGGGCTACAGAAAGGTAGAGAACTGAGTACGGGTGATAAGTTTCATGAGACAGAAAATGGGGCAAGTGTTGCAGCCAAGTCTGTTGGTCACTGTCACCCTGTATTACTAATACATTGATTCTGAACAAATGCTATTAGATACCGAACCTGATATACAAAATCATATCAATCTCTTTATTAGTAAAGAAGGATATAATTTTGTTTTAATGGATAATGTTTTGAACATTTCCTATTTCAAAAGTTGATCGGTTCAGGCACGTTATCTAAAAGCATTGACGTTCTAAATCAAACTACAGTTCCTAGTATATAGAACACATAAAAGAGGAAGAGTTCAGAAATGAACGAATCATTCTTGAGGTATTGTAGACTAGGTCATATCAATGCGACCCGACTGGCTAAAGTTACATTTAGATGCATATTTAAATCAGTTTGAATTTACATCTTGTGAAACTTGCCCGTCATGTCACAAAGATTAGATGACCATAGCTCTGTTTAATGGAAACAGAGAAAGAGTTAGTGAACTCTTGGGATGATACATGTTGATGTATGTAGATCCCCTGTCTACACATGCCAAGACCGGTTCTTTGTATTTCATTACATTCTCTGATAATCTCTCAAGATTCAGACATATGTTCCTGTTGAAACACAAGTCCGAACCTTTTGAGATATTCACAGAATATAAGATAGAAATAGAGAACCAAAAACCGGGTATAAGTATTATGTCCTATGATAAGATCAAGGGGGAGAATACTTGTGCATAGAATTCCTGGACTATTCTAAAGGAGAATGAGATTCTCTCTACGTATTACTCCTCTGAATATACCACAGCACAACGGTGTATTGGGGCGGAGCAATCGCACCATATTAGATATGGTGTGCTCTATGATGAGTACTACTGAGTTACCTATTTCCTTTTGGGGTTGTGCACTTGAGAAGTTGCATACCTATTGAATTGGATTTGAATCAAATCAGTGCCTACCACTCCATATAAGATATGGTATGGGAAGAACCTATCTCTTAAGTAAGTTAAGATTTGGGATCGTCCGGCCTATGTCAAAAGCAAAATCCGGACAAGATCGAGGCAAGGTCAGTTCTGTAGAACTGGAAAGGTTCCAGCTATACAAACTACAGCTGATAATTTGACGGAACCAAAGGATTCAATAGTCCTCGACGAACCTCAGCCTCTCCGCCGAACTAGCAGGGTTCCTCATCCGCCTGAGAGATACTTCGGTTTCTCGATGACAGTAGGAGCGAGGAATGCATCATGAGATGATGACCCAACTAGTTTCGAGCAGGCCATCGAGAGTAGGGACTCTGTAAGAATGGCTGGATGCTTAGCGATCAGAGATGGAATCCATGTACACCAACAAAGTATGGACTTTGGTTGCTATATCTGAAGGGCTAAATCCCCATCAGGAGCAAGTATATCTTGAGAAGATTACTTGGTGTAGATGGAAAAGTTGAGACTTTCAAAGCTAGACTTGTTAAAGGTTTTCGTCATCATCCAGGCATGGATAATGATGAAACCTTTCCAGGGACTATGCTTAAGTCCATCCAGATCCTACTTGCCATTGCTACATACAATGACTACGATATCTGGTGGTTGGGTGCCATGACTGCTTTTCTAAATAATGATTAAGAAGAGAACGTCAATAAGAACACAGCCAGAGGGCTTCGTAAACAGTGGGAGCAGCGGAAACTTGTGCAAGTTGCTTTACATAATAAAGCAGGCATCGCGGAGTTGGAACATCTGTTTTGATGTGATAGTCAAAGAGTTTGACTTCATCAAAATGGTAGATGAACCTTGAATGTACAAAACGGTAGTAGAGATTAAGGTGGTGATCCTCGTAGAGTACGTGGACAACATACTCTTGATAGGAAAAGAGTTTCCTATGCTACGCTCGGTCAATCTCCTCTTATCACAAGGATTCTCTAATAGGATAAAGGTGATACCTCCTAAATCCTGGGATTTGGATCTATGAGATAGATCTAAATGGATGTTAGGCTCTCTCACTAAGTTTAGTGAGATGGTATCAATCGATCCTGGGGAGAATCACTGGAAAGGTTCCAGGGTGATAAAGACGACTGAATTGTAAGTGCACGGCGGCGCCCCGGCCGTCAATCCGACGGCCAAATGCGGAAGCGGTGATAAACTTTAATTTTCTTGAACTGGCAAACCGCCGCGCACTAATACCCGGATCGAACCACTAACTTGTCCTAGCTATCTACAAGAAAGGGAAGAGAGATATACCGACAGATCCGAGTCCTCCGGTCTTCTCGTCGTCGTCCCGATCTCCTGCGGAATGTGCCGTCTCCTCCTCGTCGCCGGAAGTGCACCACATCGCCTACTTCTTTTACGGGCTCCCACCTCAATGCCGAGGCAACTCGGGCACGAAGCTGGCTAGTCGACGTGCCCAAGATTTGCTGTAGAATATGGTGTACAAGTCTCATTTTGGGGTTGTAGGAATTGCCTTTTATTGGAGGAAATGATATGAGAACAATGTGGAGGGACTTATGGGATTTTACAAAAGCAAAAGAGCAAAAATCCCACATGCAAAAATCTGGACAGCCACCTTAGGCTTTGGCCGGCCATGGTAAATTGGAGAGGGGAGAATGAGAGTGTAGTGTGTTAGAAAAAAGAGAGAGCCATCCAATACCAAGGAGAAAGAGAGAAGGCTATCATGCAAAGAATCATCACCAAATCAAAACCCACACTCAACCACCTACCACCAACCTCATCATCAACAACCATGATGAGCCAAAAGTCAAGCCATGATCAACTAAAGAAAGTCAAGGTATGGGGCTATAATCATGATGCAACAAAAAGGCAAAGACCCACTCCACAACCACTTATTTGCAACAATGCAAATAAGCCCTCCTCCACCAATCTTCGGCCAATGAACGATACAAAGGAAATTGGCCGAAACAGAAAGCAAACTGGCAACTCCAGAAAACTGGTCCCGTAATAAATTACAGGAAAACCCCGATACTGTGCATACACACCCGCATTTGTATTCCGACCGAAATACAAATGCAATGAGACAAAATCTACACTGTACTATACTAGGATCCGGCTTATACTAAAGCCGGCTAGTATTATCCGTTCGATCCTCATCCGTGCAATACCGCACGTATCTGATCGAACCCTGCCATATACTCATACGGCCTGTAGTACAAAACTGTCCTATCCCGATCCGTGCAATACCGCACGTATCTGATCGGACCTTGCCATATCTCCATACGGCCTCTACAATCTTTCGCCCGAAAGCTGAGTAACTGAATGTGGGGGACTCTAAAGACTCATCAACACCCTGGTTGTGGATTTAACCACTAGCACGTCAGAGGTATAAGCCAATACGTAACGGGCTACCAGGTATTGACTAAAAGGGACGTCTGTGAGCGAACTCAACCTGACACCCTACTGAGCCTGTCAGTGACAATATCTGTACAGTCCGGTCCGTTCGTCTATGAGCATCGCATGGCGGGCCTAGGGGGTTGGTAAAAGTCAGACCCCCAAAAGCGGTACAAGTCGTGTCGGAGTGTAGCCCAGAACACCCTGAGATACTACTGGAATACCTACCAGTAAATCTCCTTGCCTCGGCCGAGGGCTTCGTGTAATGGCTCTCCTAGACACAGCGCGACCTCACCCCCAATACCGGGAGAGACGAACCCCTGAAGATGCGCTCACCGCCTCCATGTGGCTCGGGACTGTACCCAACTAAAACCTGTTTACACGACTCCTTTGAGCCGTGGTAGGGTAGTAATCAAAGTACAGTGGGAACTCACACAAGACAAATGACGATCCCCAGGTCGATGAACTAACCTATACACATGTCACCAGGGAACTGCCATCTGACGTCTGGTATATGACCAACTGGCATGTTCCCGGCGAGTCCTGTCCGGTGTACTCATAACCCAATGAGCACCTGTATACATCTTACGTGATCCAACTAACACCAGTGGCTTGTGAGACCGGCCACCGCCCCTCGTCGGGGTCTCGACTGTATACACTAGTCTACTCTGGAGTATCGATGCCCTGTCTCGAAACTCTCACGACTAGGGACCATTTAAGGATATGCTTATAGACTGCCAGCTCCCACTTATATGATCGCCCTCATACTGCTGGTGGTCAAGCAAGAATCCTAGGGGCTCTATCACCGTGTAATAGCGGCTTGTCAGGTCACCTAAAGCAGTACACGATGATAAAGGTAAACCAGATAGCATACTATCATCTCGAGTAAGACTGTCCTACCGGGATAGGTCCTCCATCAATCATTGCAATCACGTACCTGTGACCTAATAATTGACTCTGAGGGCACTATCTCCAACAATCTCCCACTTGCACTCAAGGCTAATTATTGCGATGTCGCATACTCACAGCCCGTGTGATACCGAACACCCAACTCCTCTACTAGTCAGTCTCACAAAGCTCGTTTGCGAAACTATTGTGTTCGAGGAATAGCCTTAGTGAGTGGATCTGCTTTGTTGTTTCTTTCTATGTCTCTCTATATCTCAAGTTCGCGGAGAAACCCATCTCCCGAAATGAGCAATACCTGTCTTAGAATGTGTCTGGATGTCTGATGGGACTTAGCTCATAAATGAACTCCAAATCCAAACTTCTTAGACTGTATCGTCAACTGAACTTAATCAGTATCCTGCGCCATGCCTCTCTCAGTATTGCCTTGGACCACCTGTCCAAAATACTGCCCCTCGTCAAAAGGAAAAACTATAGCTCTGACAACCTCCTTGTCGTCCATGTCATCTTGGAAGCCTGGAATGATAACTGTCTCCCACATGAGGCTGTCGTTATCATATCCCTAGAACATCCACTTATGTTCTAAAACTGCTTCCGACCGTTTCTCCAGGATTGGATTAATGTCAGCTTATTGCATCTAGTGCAAGAACAATGTCTGGTGTGGTACTTGACATCTCATGATTGACTCAATTGCCTAAGCAAGTGATCTGCCAATCATGCACATCCCTCTCCTCTTTAGTCTGTAAGATACCTTTAGAGAGGGTGACTCCATCTTCTGCAGGTACACTACCGTGCATGGAACCGTCCATTCTAAACACTCTTAGAATGCTGTCTAAGTACCCAGATTGGGAGACTACCCAAATCTAGATCTAAAAACATAGATCTAGTAACCAGTATGTCAGATATATTTCCTTTGTGGAGAAACCACTGTGTGACGACCAAAGTATAACCGATCGTAGTATAGGAGTTTCTTTTCCTACTCTGTGTATGTCATCCAAATACCAGGACATCACACCCTACTACCTTCTCAACAGATCCGTCCCCTATTCTGATGAAGTCAAACCTATGACTGTCACGTCAGAAATAGATGATCTATCTCCGCTATATCTGCTTTAGTCTATAAATAGACATAAGCTACCTGTCTACCAATGCTTCCGCTGCTCCCACTGACTACGACAACCCTCTGGCAGAGTCATATAGACGTCCACTTCTAAAACTAGTTTAGAACGACGCTATACTCATCCTCCCGCCGGGTCTCGCAGCCTGGAACAACAGCAATGGTAATTGTGGGTAAACAAGAACATCCATGTCACCGTCCTTGAGGCTACCGTAGTACCTCTCGGGTGCCTGAAGTTACCCACCTTATCTGCGGAGTGGCCAATGGAATGTCAATCCAGATTGAATCTTTAGGTTCCTTATCAAATCTTCAGTAATCGTTTGTGATTCTGGAATCACTTCCAGTTCTACCATACTCCCACTACTGTTTTCCTGAAAAAATCCATTTTTAATAAAACTGTGGCGAGTCTAGAACAATATCGCTATTGTTCATCCAGATGGTAGAAAGTCAACCCTCGTCATAGCCTGGGTCAACCCACAAACAGCCATTACAGAAACGTGCCTTGAGTTGTCCAGTGTCTGGTTTTAATCATAAACCGGACAACTCCCCGTACCTTAACATCGTTAAGACATGAACTGTTCTATATCCAATATAGAACCAGAGGCACTGATTTAATTGAACCAGATTCAAATCATGCAGCTGTCTCCAGTGCATGTCAACTAAATGGAAGGAGGCCGATCAACGTTACTCAACTTAGGAATGCTTCCAATTATGAGTAACCTGAAAGAGAAGCAATTTCTCTTTATCATTACTATCAACTGAATACCATACACAAGTATCTACATCTTCGATCACTTTGAAGAATCCCGATACTTGCTATACCTGGTTCCCTACTCTATTCAAATACCTATAACTTCTCAAAATTCGGACCCTGCGTTTCCACGAAACACCTGTCTAAAAACTAGAGAAGTCATAAGTAAACCGAATATAGTACGACGACCAACCCCTCTGTCCTGATGGATCCTGGACAACATACAATACCCTGTATAAGTCTTTTGAGTCTGATAACTCATTCACTGTGTGTCGTAGGTTGAAAACTGTACTTATGGTTAAGAAGAATTACACCGCTGTTTAATGCTCCTTACCTAACCATCCACTGATATAGGTAAATATCTTAGATATAATTTCAAAAGGTATATCTCACTCTATGAAAATAGACGTACAGATATATCAATTTGAAATTGGTGCACAACAGCGGATATTCAAAACCAAATATTTGCCGACCGGCAAACAGCCCAGGTGATTTCCTCAAATATCACCGATTACAACGAATCCCGATATAATGAGGATGATCATCCAATTCCCAATAACCTACTCCCACTCATCATCTGTAAAACCATACAGATGTGAGAATCAAAGCTGGTAAATACATGTCCTGGAGTAAGTATCTAATCGGGAAATCAGTTTTCTTTTAACATTACACAGTGAAACTGAAACATTGAAATGTTTCGATGGGGTATCCCGGTATTCCTAGTAATGCCTCTTCCAGATTCATGACTGTAACCGTATAATTCTTTGCCACCTCTCCAAATCCCTTCATATGTCTTTAGTCATTACCTTCTGCACACCCCTTTAGGCCAAATGGTTTTCTTCCTTCCCTACCGTTCGGCACCAGCCTATGGTTTGGAAGAAGACTATCCAATAAGCATAATGGGTGTACCGTCCTAATCCTAGGAACACTCGCAATGCGAGAGAAGGTGAGGATAAAAGACAACCGAATGAACTTAATTCCTATTTCTCCTGAACCATAATCCATCCCCGAACTGGAACAAGTTCCTTTCGAGTTCGTATATAACCATACGATGGAGTATCCAATAAACTGTGGATCTTCGTAGTGATACGGAGTGTCCAGGAGAAATTCAAAGGTGATTTTAGGATTGGCGAAGAAATACCTGGTTTGGTCATGAATATCTGTTGCAATTTACTTTGCCCTCTTACTAATCCCTTGCTTTGTCTTAACTTAATACCTTTTGCACACCATCGTTATGCTAATTGGTTTTCTTCATTCCATACCGGTCGGCACCAGCCTAAGGTTTGGAAGAAGACAATCCAATTTGCGTAATAGGTGTACTACCCCTAAACCAAGGAGTACTCACAATTTGAGAGAAGGTAAAAGGAAAAGACAACTGAATAATCCTATCCGTTTTCTCCAGAACCTGAAACCATCCACGATTAAATTCTTTCGAGTTCGTATCTAACCATACGATGGTTTTGTCCAATGGAAGTGGACGTTCGTAGTAAAACGGGGTGTCCTGGAGTAAAGGGTAAAAGTAGGAGTGGCAATGAGGTTCGCAACTCTGACAATCCAAAAGCCAGTGTTTAAGAAGGTTCGGTTAACTTGGTCACTGAGTCATAGTCTTAGGGTCGGGTCAATGGTCGCTGCCGAAGAGAGAGAGAAAAGAAACACTCAGCGTGCACTCTAACCTAGATCAGAATGGTTACCAATTTATCTAATCTGGAATCCTCCCACTGTACCTCAAATTCTCCTCCAAACCTGAAAGAAGAATTAGTCGGGGTTACCCGAGGAGTAAACTAACTCATCAGTGGGAATCGGGATCCAACTATCATTGCATGACAACGTGACGGAATCCGCTCACGGTATCACACTCCAGAAGGTATGCGCATATCTGGCAAGTTTCAGTTCTTTTGAAACTCCCGATGTGATTTCTGCCCCATGCTCTTATGACCTTGACTTTGGCCAACAAATCATAAGTCACATGTCAAGTTCTACCCGTCATTCTCCAGGTTGATTCGAATCCACCCGCACAAGCCCTTGACTTTGGCCAACAAGGCTATACGACTGTTCCAAACCAACGCATCTATCTATGCTGCATATGAATAACCAACAGCTACCAAACACTGTGCCTTGACTTTGGCCAACAAACACAGCTTGAATACTATTGACTACCCATATGAAACGACGGAGGGCTACAAATGGTTTCTGGCGAAAACCTTTAACGTAATGAACTTGATATCGTTGAAGGAACGGATAGCTTTTAAAAATATAGTGACGAAAACCTTTGCTAAAGAGGTCACTCCCGGTGAAGGGATCTCGGCTCTTTCCCCGTAGAATGAGGTGCAGGATATTCCAAATGAATACCGCGATGCAAAGAAAAAGTAATCGGCTATAGTGAAGTTAATGCCCTGACATAAACTTTTTGTCCAAGGGGTCACTCCCGGTGAAGGGATCTCGGCCCTTGCCTCGTCGACTGAGGAGCAGAATATTCCAACTGAATACCACGATGCAAAACAAAAGTGAACATCCTTGCAATAACAGCTTTTTGAAAAGTGTTCCAACAACATCAGATTAGGTTTGTTTTTAACTTGCATTGATCCGAATCAACGCAGTCCCATCAATTGATCACACCAAAAAGAACGAAAATATACTGATGTACGTATATGCCATCCGCATTCGCCACTGGGTCCCATCATTACCCGTTAGGTTAGCTAACTAACGACAGAGCGGGGACTGGACTAGCGCGGATGCAAAACATATACAACATCTACTAATATATATACCAATATATTATATTCGCTCAAGGCGTGATAAAATACAACATCATAGAAATGTACAGCATCACAGAAACAATACAGATATCTGGGATCCCCGGGTTTCACAGAGCCACTACTGAAACCCGACGTTCTCCTGGTCGTGTGGATAGCCTGTGTAATGAAATCCTAGACCCCTACGGGCGCGGCAAGTTACCCGCCAAAACCTGAAGCGAGGCAGCCCCCTTCAGCACCGTGAATGGACCACCCAGCACTTCACGGAATCCGGTAACTTGGGCACCCCTCCTGGGTCAACCTGTACCCCCTACGAGTGCGGCGAATAGCCTGCCAATTCTAGAGTGAAGCCCCCTCCGTCTCAATGCCATGAGATGCGGGCTTGTTGCCCTCTAGAACCCGGCTATCCGTGCACCCCTCCGCGGGGTAATCCTAGTACAGAAAATAAAATATACATACAACGGGTACATCGACCGCAACCTGGCCGTGCCCCAAAATAATAATACAATCAGGCAGTGACGGCAGTCCACATGTCGGACGCTCGCCCCGCAATATCAAATGTACATAATACAACCACAACTGTACTAGCATTGCATCCAGGCTATCCTCCACGACCGATCCGCAACATCACAGCAAAAACAGAACATCAACGTGAAAGTCACGTTCGCAAATCCGTCTAACCGGGCTATAGCAGTTAGACCGGATTTACCGATCGAGTGACATTCACGGTCGCAGATATAATGTAAATACTGTGAAAAAATGTGTTTAAAATATCCGATCGATCAAAAATTAACAAGTGGGCCCCCAAGCAATACTGTAGTACTCACAGAAATTCTGGGCCCAATTTTAATATTCCAAAACCTCACTTTTCACCCCAGAAAGCCTCTGTAAAAAATTGGTGCAGTAAACCCAAAGTAGTGCGGCGGAACCGCGGCCCAAGGGGGTGTTTGGCCGCGGTTCCGCGCTCCTACAGTGGAGTTACGTCATCGAATTTTCACAGAACTCTTAGATTTTCCAGTACATCACTTTTCTGTAACCTGAAAAATTTTTCGACACCAAAAAATTTCAAAAGAAAACTGATGTGAACAAAAATGTAGATTTTGGAATTTTGGTCGATCGAAAATGCAAAACACATTAAACAAAGCTAGACTAAGTTAATGGCGAGGCTCTGATACCACTGTAAGTGCACGGCGGCGCCCCGGCCGTCAATCCGACGGCCAAATGTGGAAGCGGTGATAAACTTTAATTTTCTTGAACTGGCAAACCGCCGCGCACTAATACCGGATCGAACCACTAACTAGTCCTAGCTATCTACAAGAAAGGGAAGAGAGATATACCGACAGATCCGAGTCCTCCGGTCTTCTCGTCGTCGTCCCGATCTCCTGCGGAATGTGCCGTCTCCTCATCGTCGCCGGAAGTGCACCACATCGCCTACTTCTTTTACGGGCTCCCACCTCAATGCCGAGGCAACTCGGGCACGAAGCTGGCTAGTCGACGTGCCCAAGATTTGCTATAGAATATGGTGTACAAGTCTCATTTTGGGGTTGTAGGAATTGTCTTCTAGTGGAGGAAATGATATGAGAACAATGTGGAGGGACTTATGGGATTTTACAAAAGCAAAAGAGCAAAAATCCCACATGCAAAAATCTGGACAGCCCCCTTAGGCTTTGGCCGGCCATGGTAAATTGGAGAGGGGAGAATGAGAGTGTAGTGTGTTAGAAAAAAGAGAGAGCCATCCAATACCAAGGAGAAAGAGAGAAGGCTATCATGCAAAGAATCATCACCAAATCAAAACCCATACTCAACCACCTACCACCAACCTCATCATCAACAACCATGATGAGCCAAAAGTCAAGCCATGATCAACTAAAGAAAGTCAAGGTATGGGGCTATAATCATGATGCAACAAAAAGGCAAAGACCCCCTCCACAACCACTTATTTGCAACAATGCAAATAAGCCCTCCTCCACCAATCTTCGGCCAATGAACGATACAAAGGAAATTGGCCGAAACGGAAAGCAAACTGGCAACTCCAGAAAACTGGTCCCGTAATAAATTACAGGAAAACCCCGATACTGTGCATACACACCCGCATTTGTATTCCGACCGAAATACAAATGCAATGAGACAAAATCTACACTGTACTATACTAGGATCCGGCTTATACCAAAGCCGGCTAGTATTATCCGTTCGATCCTGATCCGTGCAATACCGCACGTATCTGATCGAACCCTGCCATATACTCATATGGCCTGTAGTACAAAACTGTCCTATCCCGATCCGTGCAATACCGCACGTATCTGATCGGACCTTGCCATATCTCCATACGGCCTCTACAATCTTTCGCCCGAAAGCTGAGTAACTGAATGTGGGGGACTCTAAAGACTCATCAACACCCTGGTTGTGGATTTAACCACTAGCACGTCAGAGGTATAAGCCAATACGTAACGGGCTACCAGGTATTGACTAAAAGGGACGTCTGTGAGCGAACTCAACCTGGCACCCTACTGAGCCTGTCAGTGACAATATCCATACAGTCCGGTCCGTTCGTCTATGAGCATCTCATGGCGGGCCTAGGGGTTGGTAAAAGTCAGACCCCCAAAAGCGGTACAAGTCGTGTCGGAGTGTAGCCCAGAACACCCTGAGATACTACTGGAATACCTACCAGTAAATCTCCTTGCCTCGGCCGAGGGCTTCGTGTAATGGCTCTCCTAGACACAGCGCGACCTCACCCCCAATACCGGGAGAGACGAACCCCTGAAGATGCGCTCACTGCCTCTATGTGGCTCGGGACTGTACCCAACTAAAACCTGTTTGCACGACTCCTTTGAGCCGTGGTAGGGTAGTAATCAAAGTACAGTGGGAACTCACACAAGATAAATGACGATCCCCAGGTCGATGAACTAACCTGTACACATGTCACCAGGGAACTGCCATCTGACGTCTGGTATATGACCAACAGGCATGTTCCCGGCGAGTCCTGTCCGGTGTACTCATAACCCAATGAGCACCTGTATACATCTTAGGTGATCCAACTAACATCGGTGGCTTGTGAGACCGGCCACCGCCCCTCGTCGGGGTCTCGACTGTATACACTAGTCTACTCTGGAGTATCGATGCCCTGTCTCGAAACTCTCACGACTAGGGACCATTTAAGGATATGGTTACAGACTGCCAGCTCCAACTTATATGATCGCCCTCATACTGCTGGTGGTCAAGCAAGAATCCTAGGGGCTCTATCACCGTGTAATAGCGGCTTGTCAGGTCACCTAAAGCAGTACACGATGATAAATGTAAACCAGATAGCATACTATCATCTCGAGTAAAACTGTCCTACCGGGATAGGTTCTCCATCAATCATTGCAATCACGTACCTGTGACCTAATAATTGACTCGGAGGGCACTATCTACAACATGAATGTCAGTCGCAGGCAATGCCTTTACCCTCAGTAGAGGGACGGTATGTTGGAAGAGTTCCAAGCTAGATACCGTGGCAGACTAGACGATAAAGGCTGGTAACATCGCTACTAAAGACACTACCAAAGAGGCAGTTTGGGTGTATATTGGTTCATGAGATGAACTAGGTTCCTACCATAGTGTGACAATGGAAGTGTGGCTTTGGCCCAGGAACCCTGGTCCCATTAGTGACCCAGACATATTCTGAGGCAGCATAACCTGATCATGGAGATAGTTGATCTCCAGGGTGATCGAGGTTAGGAGAGTAGACTCAGAGGACAACACGGCGGATCCACTCACAAAGGCTTTTTCCCAGAGAGAGACTTATATGGGATGGTAGAGTATTAGATACTACAACCACTGCTACAGATGGCCCTAGTGCAAGTGGGAGATTGTTAGTTATATGTATGCCATAGAGCCATTACTGTACATTGGATGTATATTGTAGTGGATGCTGGGACATATATAGAAATAGGACTTTCTTGCTCGACAAGATAGTACGCTATCTGGTTGCTCTTTATTTTAACATGTATACTTTCTGTCTCTCTGTTACATGTTGATAAAGCTCTTAGGATGTGTACTCGACTTCCAGGACTATGATGTAGATCATACTAGTGGGGCCTGGGTAGTCCATGAGTACATCCTTCAATGTTCCTACTCGTGGGAATATCGAGACGGGGCAACGATATTCCAGAGTAGACTAGCGTATATCTTCTCGACCCATGTGATGGGCGATGGATGATCCCATATCCATTGGTGTTTGACATCAGAGATGGTATGCGGGTGCTCAGTGGTGACTGGGTACATTGAACGGACTCGCCGAGAACTCCCAGATGGTATTATACCTCACGTCAGATGGCAGTTCTCTGGTGACACTGGTACAGCTTAGTCTGTTGACCCGAGATTGTCATAGAGACTTGTGTATCTCCTACTGTGCTTTGATTTCCACCCTACCACGGCTCTACTGAGTCGTGCAAACAGGTGGTTTTTGGGTACAGTCCCGATTCACATGGAGGCAATGAGCGATAGGAGGGGATTCGTCTCTCCCGGTATTGGGGGTTGATGTTGCGCTATGCTCGACTGGCTATAACTGGAAATCCCTGGACAGGGTTGCAGTGATATACTGGTAAGAGTTATCAGTAGTTTCCCGCTATGTTATGGACCATACATCGGCATGACTTATCAAGCTACTGGGGTCTGACGTTTACCACCACTATGCGAGATATGCGACATATCAGACGAACAGACCGGAATGTACTGTAAGTGTTGCTGGTTGGATTCATAGGAGTGTGAGCGGGCTTGCTCGTTGATCTTCTGATCGCTAAATACCCGGGTGGCCGTTACGTTTAGCAGACCGCTTGCGGCTTGTCGGTGCTTGATATGATCATCACCTGCTGCCGGCGTATTGACGAGTCTTTAGAGTCCTACACAGAGGTTTCCTGGCTTAAGCAAAACGAGAATAATACGAGTATATGATACTGTATTCTATTCTCGCGATATGTATCATTGGACGGTTATATGTGTAAGTCCGTGTTGCCCACCCCGGTGCTTACGGGGAGGCGGAAAACATAATAAAAATCGGATTTTTAATGACTTAGGCAACATGGACTAAGCTTGTGAGGATCTTTGCTAAACATAAACTAGCTAACCCTAACTACAAAGTAGCTAAGTGATGAAAGGTTATACCTTTGGTCTTTAGTCCTTCTCTCCTTGCTCCTAGGTATGGTAGAAAAGGATCACCTTGCTTGTCTTCTCCCGTCAAAGAAGGATCCACCCGAAAGCCACCACCTTTAGCTTCAACTCCAAGCTAGGAGTAACTAGAGTGCAAGAAATGCTAAGACTTGAACCCTAGAAGTGAGTAGAGAAGATCAAGAGAGGGTTTTTCTCAAGCTTTTTTGTTTCTCAACTCATGAGAGGGAGAGAGCTTGAGGGAGAGGATGAGCAAGAGAGAGAAATAGAATGAGAGAATGAGAAAATAGTGAGCCATTCTCACTAATATGTGAGGATAATTTTAATTAGATAATTAGCTTGAAAATTGTCATGATAAATCATGAATTGACCATTATCATTTCATTTTTGCAAAGATCAAAGAGCATCTTCCAAATGAAATGATTATGGTCAAGTTGTCAACATGGTCAACAAGTCAATGAAGTCAAATTGTCAACAACAACCATGCACAATAATTAAGCTAATTATCAATTAACAATAATCCACACAAAAACAATAAGGTTAATAAAATGACAAATGCCATTAACCCAAAACAAGGTCCTCTCCCCCAATCTCAAGCAACTGTGCATACGCACCCGCATTCGTGATCCGAGGAACACGAATACCCTGAGAAAAACCAATCTCAAATCATATACTAGGATCCGGCTTAAACCAAAGCCCGCTAGTATAAACTGTCCGGACAGCAAACGTGCACAAGTGCGCGGATGCGAACGAACCCTGTCGCAAAACCATGCGACCTCTACTCGTTTTGCCTAAAGGCGAATAGCTCTCTGTGTGGGACTCTAAAGACTCGACACTACGCTGGCAGTGGGTTTAACCACAGACCGCAAGCGGCACTAGCTGTACGTAACGGTCCCCAGGTAGATGTCGATAAGAAGACTGACGAGGTGAACCCCATCTGCACTCCTACTGAGCCTGTATGTGACAGTCTCCGTACAGTCCGGTCTGTTCGTCTGATACATCGCATGGCGGGCCTAGGGGGGCGGTGAACGTCAGTCCCCTAATAGCGGTACAAGTCGTGTCGGAGTGTAGCCCAGAACACCCTGAGATAACACTGGAAACCTACCAGTATATCTCGCTTGCCCTGGCCAGGGACTACTCGTGTAATGGCTCTCCTAGACACAGCGCGATGTCAACCCCCAATACCGGGAGAGACGAATCCTGTCTAACCGTCACTGCCTCCAAGTGCTTCGGGACTGCACCCAAAAACTACCTGTTTGCACAGCTCCTTTGAGCCGTGGTAGGGTAGTAATCAAAGTGCAGTGGGAACACACTCGAGGCGAAGTGACAGTGTCAAGTCAGCGGACTAAGCTGTACTCATGTCACCTGGGAACTGATAACTGACGATAGGTATATTACCAACCAACAGTTCCCGACGAGTCCTGTCCAGTGTACTCGTAACCTAATGAGCACCCGCATACTATCCCAAGTACGACGTACTAACGGCTGTGGGACAGACCGTCTCCCACACTGGGATGAGAAGCGCATACGCTAGTCTACTCCGGAGTATCGATGCCCTGTCTCGATAGTCCAACGACCAGGGACCTGTATAAGGATGTGCTTATAGATTACCCAGCTCCCACGAGTGCGAGCGCCATCACAACGCTGGTAATCAAGCAAAGATCCTAAGGGCTCTACTAATATGTATACCAGCAATATGCTAAAAGAAACACATGCACATATTAAAGCAGAGACAAACCAAGTAGCATACTACCATTTCGAGCAAGATTGTATATACAACTGTGAATATCCCAAGCTTCCATTAAGTAATATACAAGCTAGTATGATACAGTAATGGCCTCTAGGGCATATACACTAACAATCTCCCACTTGCACTAAGGCCATGTACTGGCGTATCGAAGACCTATCATCTCGATCAGCCGCTCGAACTGAGTCTGGGGCAAGGCCTTGGTGAATGGATCTGCTGTGTTATCCTCTGATGCAACTCTCCGGACCTCGATCTCCTGGCGATCCACGATCTCCCTGATCAGGTGATACCGCCTTAAGATGTGTCTGGATTTCTGATGGGACCTGGGTTCCTTCGCTAAAGCTATAGCCTCGTTGTTGTCGCAATACAGAGGTATTGGGTCAACAATGGACGGAACCACCTGAAGTTCTTTCAAGAACTTCCTCATCCAGACAGCTTCTTTTGCGGCATCAGATGCAGCGATGTATTCCGCTTCCATAGTCGAGTCAGCAACGGTTTCCTGTTTGGAGCTCTTCCAACACACCGCCCCTCCATTGAGGGTAAAGACAAAACCCGACATGGACTTGGAATCATCCTTGTCACTCTGGAAGCTGGAGTCAGCAAAGGCCTCAATCTGCATGTCTTTTCCGCCATACACCAAGAACATCTCCTTAGTCCTTCTCAGGTACTTGAGAATGTTCTTTACTGCTATCCAATGTTTCTCCCCAGGGTTTGACTGATACCTGCTTACCACACTCAGTGCATAAGCCACATCCGGTCTGGTACACAACATCGCATACATTATAGAGCCTACCGCAGAAGCGTAGGGTATAATAGACATGCGATCCCTCTCCAAATCAGTCTTGGGAGACATCTCTTTGGAGAGGGTGATCCCGTGACAAGCCGGTAGATTACCGCGCTTGGAATCTTCCATACTGAATCTCTTGAGTATGGTGTCGATGTACCTGGACTGCGAGAGTCCTAATATCCTCTTGGATCTGTCACGGTAGATCCGGATACCCAGAATGTAGGAGGCATCACCCAGGTCTTTCATGGAGAACCTGTGTGACAAGAACCCCTTGACAGATTGTAGCATAGGAATGTCATTTCCTATTAAGAGAATGTCATCCACGTATAAAACGAGGAATACTACAGTTCTCGCTACAAATCTACAATAGATGCATGGTTCATCTGGATTTTTGATAAAGCCAAATTCTTTGACCGTCTCATCAAAACAGATGTTCCAACTCCGCGATGCCTGCTTGAGTCCATAAATGGACTTGAGCAACTTGCACACCTTTCCGCTGCTCCCACCCTGAATGAAACCCTCTGGCTGGTCCATATAGACACACTCCTCTAAATGACCATTTAGAAAAGCTGTCTTTACGTCCATCTGCCAAATCTCATAATCGTGGAAAGCAGCGATGGCAAGAAGGATCCGAATGGATTTCAGCATAGCTACTGGAGAAAAGGTTTCGTCATAGTCCAAACCAGGTCGCTGACGAAAACCCTTTGCTACCAGTCTAGCTTTATAGGTCTCAACCTGTCCATCTACACCAATCTTCCTTTTGAAGATCCACTTGCATCCTACGGGTTTTACCCCGTCTGGAGCAATGTCCAACGTCCATACTTTGTTGGTGTACATGGACTCCATCTCGGTCCGCATTGCATCCAGCCATTTTACCGAGTCGACGCTCTGAATGGCTTGCTGGAAGCTAGTAGGCTCATCACAATCTAGGATGCAGTCCTCTCTATCCCCGTCAATGAGGAAACCGTAGTACCTCTCGGGCGGATGAGACTGCCTACTACTCCTGCGGAGCGGCGTAGGAATGTCCTGTTCTTTTGAACCTTCTGGTTCCACTAAACTTTCAGTAATAGTTTGTGGTTCTGGAATTTCTTCCAGTTCTATTGCGCTCCCACTTAATTCTTTTTCTATGAACTGATGTTCTAGAAAGTGGGCATGGCGAGAAACAAGGACTTTTTGTTCCTCTTCGTAATAGAAGTAATATCCCTTGGAGTTCTTTGGATATCCCACAAACTTGCACTGTACTGAGCGTGCCTCGAGCTTGTCCGCATGCTGCTTTTTTACAAAAGCTGGACATCCCCATGTCTTAATGTGATTAAGATAGGGTTTCTTCCCACTCCATAACTCATATGGTGTGGTAGGCACAGTCTTAGTGGGAACACGGTTCAAAAGATATGCAGCTGTTTCTAGCGCATACCCCCAGAACGATCGCGGTAACTCAGCGTTACTCATCATGGACCGTACCATATCCAATAGGGTTCGGTTCCGTCTCTCCGATACACCGTTATGTTGCGGAGTGTATGGAGGAGTAAGCTGAGAGAGAATTCCATTCTCTTTTAAGTAATTCAGGAATTCGGCACTTAAGTATTCTCCTCCTCGATCCGATCTTAGGATCTTGATACTTTTGCCGGTCTGTTTTTCTACTTCACTCTTATATTCCTGGAATTTTTCAAAAGCCTCGGATTTATGTTTCATTAAGAAGACATAACCGTACCTTGAAAAATCATCCGTAAAAGTTATGAAGTAAGAAAAACCGCTTCGCGCATGTGTAGACATTGGACCGCACACGTCGCTGTGTACGAGTCCCAAGAGCTCGCTCGCTCTTTCTCCGTGTCCAGAAAACGGAGCCTTTGTCATCTTTCCTTTGAGACAGGATTGACAAGTTGCATACGATTGATATTCGAACGAATCTAAATATCCTTCAGTATGTAACTTAGTCAATCTTCTCTCGTTGATGTGACCCAGTCTACAATGCCATAAGAAAGTTTTATTAATTTCTGGAGACTTTCTTTTGTGTGTATTCTGGATATTGAAAACCTGTGGTTGGTTTAAAACGTAAATACCGTTGTTCAATGTACCTGACCCAATCAACACTTGATTAAGGTGAATGTTCACTACATTACTTACAAATGCAAATTCATAACCTTCTTTAGATAATAAAGATACAGAAATGATATTACAGGTTGCATTTGGTACATAATAACAACTACGCAAAACCAAAAAGTTTCCATCTGATAATCCCAGGTGATAGTCCCCCACGGCCTCAGCATCCATGCTAGCACCGTTCGCAACTCTGAGGGTCATGTCACCTGTCTTCAAAACTCTACGCTTTCTCAACGCCTGCAAAGAATTACAGATATGAGATCCTGATCCGGTATCCAATACCCAGGATGTAGAGTTTATTGATAGACAATTTTCAATAACATACACACCTGAAGCTGAAGCTGCAACTCGCTTCAAATCCTGTGTTCTGGCTTTCCAAGCCTTGCAATCTTGTTTCCAGTGACCACTTTTGTGACAATAGAAGCATTCTTCCTTCCCCACCAGCTTCCCCGCTACCTTTGTTGCTTTACCCTTTCCCTTCGTATCCACTTTACCGACACCGCCTCTTGGTTTGGCGGGGGCTTTCTTCTTCTTGCCCTTGGCTTTCGCCCTGGACCTAGAAGAGGAAGATCCTCCTACAAACAAAGTGGATGTCTCCCTACCCCTCTGTAGGGTGCCCTCAGCAGTCCTCAACATGTTCAGAAGCTCGGCAAGTTCAACCTCCTTTCCTTGCATGTTGAAGTTAAGAATGAACTGGGCGTAAGTGGAAGGAAGGGACTGGAGAATCAGATCAGTATAGAGTTCATTCTCCAACGTGGTCCCAAGGTCCGCGAGCTCCTCTATGTAGCCGATCATCTTAAGCACGTGGTCCGCTACCGATGATCCGACGGCCAACCTTGCCGAAAAGAGCTTCTTCGACACTTCGTATCTTGCGATACGAGACTGCTCTCCATACAGTTCTTTTGTATGGAGAAATATGGACTCTAGGTCCATATTCTCGTGCCTCCTCTGATGTTCATTGTCCATCGAGGCTAGTACGAGGCATTTGGCCCTCGCGCAATCTATCTCCCATGTCTTACGGATTTCTACATCCGCGACGCTGGAGGTGGGACCTGGGACGGGGGGAGCTTTGGTGGTAAGTATATACCCCAGCTTGTCATAAGTGATAGCCATCTTGACATTCCTGAGCCAATCTTTGTAGTTTGGCCCTGTCAATATGTTTTTATCTAATAGTAACTTAAGTCCGGTCATCTTGAGTGGTCGCTGCAATTAGGAGAGAGAAAAGAAACACTTTAGCATGATGCTCTTGCAAGTTTAGAGTGGTTTTTAGTTTGTCTAAACTGGATGGCTCCCACTGTTTCTCGAATCCCTTCTCAAACCATAAAGAAAAGGATTAGCCGGGATCATTCTCACCGTACAATACTTGCTTAACCGTTCAGCCAGGCCAGTGTCGGTACTTCGAGGGAGGTTTTCCAACGCTTTCGCGAAGTTCCTTAATTAAGTAACCTCTTTTCCCTGTGGGCGTAGCCCCGCTAACACCTTTCTAGGCACCTACTAGGTTTATAGCATTGATCGTTAAGTGAGAGTTTTCCCGAGGAGTAGCATATACTCACAGTAGGATCGGGATCCAAATATCATCGCGTGATAAAACCGAAGGAATCCTACCAGAATCATCACACTCCAAATGGTATGCAACGCTAGCAAGTTTCAGTACTTATGAAACTCCCGATGTGGATTTTTGCCCCATGTTCTTATGACCTTGACTTTGGCCAAAATATCATAAGTCACATGTCAAGTTCTACCCGTCATTCTCCTGGTTAATTTGGACCCACCCGTACCTACCCTTGGCTTTGGCCAAAATGGCAGCACGACTGTCCCAAACCAACGCATCTATCTATGCTGCACATGAATACCCAAACGCTACCAATCACTATGCCTTGACTTTGGCCAAAATACATAGCTTGAATACTTTTGACCATTCATGTGGAATGACGGAGGGCTACGGATGGTTTTGGCGAAACCGTGAACGTAGTGAACTTGATATAATCGATGGAACGAGATAGCTTTTAAAAGGAGTGGTTCAAGCTCCGCGTTTAAAAGTTTTAGTTTTGAAAAGAACCGAGTGGTTTTCAAAGTGTTCCAATCGACTTTTACTTGGTTTATTTCTTGCATTAGTTCTTTTAATGCGTCCCATCATTTAATCCTACCATTGCAGAAAACAACCAAAATATGACGTACGCTTATGCCATTCGCATTCGCCACGGGGCCCCGTCATCACCCGTTAGGTTACTTAACTAACGACAGAGCGGGGGCTGGGCTAGCGCGGCTGTAAAACATAAGCAACGCCTAAATAGTTATTATATATAAATATATAGCAATGATAGACATTACAGATCACAGATGAATACATTGGATATACTAGGAATCCGCAATGCGTTCGAGCCTGCAACGCAAAGCGGATTACACGGTCGCGGTGAATAGCCAATACCCCACCCAAGACCCCTACGGGTGCGGCAAACTACCCGCCAAGCACCCGAAGCGAAGCAACCTCCCTTACCACCGTGAGTAGGCCACTCGGCGCTTCGAGATACCCGGTAGTTTGTGCACCCCCTCCATGGGTCTATCCTAGGAGCAAAAACAGTAAAAAGAATTATACAATGACGGCTACAACCCCGACCCGGTTGTGCGGCCATACAAAGAATATTATTACATCAATTTACATGTTACAAATGAATGAAAGAAAAAACAACGCTCATCTCACATCCACCCCGGCCATTCACCCGCGACAATCCAATCCATTCATATCCACAAACCAATAACAATCACAGATCATGTATAACCCCGACTAATCGTCTTATAGCGATTAGCCGACGTTCAATACATGCAAGCATTACAGATATAACCGATATAGTTAAAGTGCAGTGAAGTTCGGAAAAATACGGAATTATAGGACCCCAAAAGGAAATTTCTTTTCTGGAAAATCTGGGTACATATAATATATCCTAAAAATCCCAAAACCAACAACAACACACTCTGCAGGAAAAACGATGCGCCGATAACCACAATCCGCGGCGGTTCCGCCGCATAAACCTACTTCATGCGGCGAAAGGGCGGCGACTTGAGGGAATTGGGGTATCGTTTTTCTTGGGTGTATTCACAAAACCCTGAGACGATTTTACATGTATACAGTTTTTCATTTTGAGCAGAAATAATTTTAACAGAAACTTGGATTTTGTAAAAGTTTGGTTTTGTGATTTTTCCGGTTCCGAACTTCGTTACACTTAACTACTTAACTAGTTTAGGTTTAGTTAGGCTCTGATACCACTGTAAGTCCGTGTTGCCCACCCCGGTGCTTACGGGGAGGCGGAAAACATAATAAAAATCGGATTTTTAATGACTTAGGCAACATGGACTAAGCTTGTGAGGATCTTTGCTAAACATAAACTAGCTAACCCTAACTACAAAGTAGCTAAGTGATGAAAGGTTATACCTTTGGTCTTTAGTCCTTCTCTCCTTGTTCCTAGGTATGGTAGAAAAGGATCACCTTGCTTGTCTTCTCCCGTCAAAGAAGGATCCACCCGAAAGCCACCACCTTTAGCTTCAACTCCAAGCTAGGAGTAACTAGAGTGCAAGAAATGCTAAGACTTGAACCCTAGAAGTGAGTAGAGAAGATCAAGAGAGGGTTTTTCTCAAGCTTTTTTGTTTCTCAACTCATGAGAGGGAGAGAGCTTGAGGGAGAGGATGAGCAAGAGAGAGAAATAGAATGAGAGAATGAGAAAATAGTGAGCCATTCTCACTAATATGTGAGGATAATTTTAATTAGATAATTAGCTTGAAAATTGTCATGATAAATCATGAATTGACCATTATCATTTCATTTTTGCAAAGATCAAAGAGCATCTTCCAAATGAAATGATTATGGTCAAGTTGTCAACATGGTCAACAAGTCAATGAAGTCAAATTGTCAACAACAACCATGCACAATAATTAAGCTAATTATCAATTAACAATAATCCACACAAAAACAATAGGGTTAATAAAATGACAAATGCCATTAACCCAAAACAAGGTCCTCTCCCCCAATCTCAAGCAACTGTGCATACGCACCCGCATTCGTGATCCGAGGAACACGAATACCCTGAGAAAAACCAATCTCAAATCATATACTAGGATCCGGCTTAAACCAAAGCCCGCTAGTATAAACTGTCCGGACAGCAAACGTGCACAAGTGCGCGGATGCGAACGAACCCTGTCGCAAAACCATGCGACCTCTACTCGTTTTGCCTAAAGGCGAATAGCTCTCTGTGTGGGACTCTAAAGACTCGACACTACGCTGGCAGTGGGTTTAACCACAGACCGCAAGCGGCACTAGCTGTACGTAACGGTCCCCAGGTAGATGTCGATAAGAAGACTGACGAGGTGAACCCCATCTGCACTCCTACTGAGCCTGTATGTGACAGTCTCCGTACAGTCCGGTCTGTTCGTCTGATACATCGCATGGCGGGCCTAGGGGGGCGGTGAACGTCAGTCCCCTAATAGCGGTACAAGTCGTGTCGGAGTGTAGCCCAGAACACCCTGAGATAACACTGGAAACCTACCAGTATATCTCGCTTGCCCTGGCCAGGGACTACTCGTGTAATGGCTCTCCTAGACACAGCGCGATGTCAAACCCCAATACCGGGAGAGACGAATCCTGTCTAACCGTCACTGCCTCCAAGTGCTTCGGGACTGTACCCAAAAACTACCTGTTTGCACAGCTCCTTTGAGCCGTGGTAGGGTAGTAATCAAAGTGCAGTGGGAACACACTCGAGGCGAAGTGACAGTGTCAAGTCAGCGGACTAAGCTGTACTCATGTCACCTGGGAACTGATAACTGACGATAGGTATATTACCAACCAACAGTTCCCGACGAGTCCTGTCCAGTGTACTCATAACCTAACGAGCACCCGCATACTATCCCAAGTACGACGTACTAACGGCTGTGGGACAGACCGTCTCCCACACTGGGATGAGAAGCGCATACGCTAGTCTACTCCGGAGTATCGATGCCCTGTCTCGATAGTCCAACGACCAGGGACCTGTATAAGGATGTGCTTATAGATTACCCAGCTCCTACGAGTGCGAGCGCCATCACAACGCTGGTAATCAAGCAAAGATCCTAAGGGCTCTACTAATATGTATACGAGCAATATGCTAAAAGAAACACATGCACATATTAAAGCAGAGACAAACCAAGTAGCATACTACCATTTCGAGCAAGATTGTATATACAACTGTGAATATCCCAAGCTTCCATTAAGTAATATACAAGCTAGTATGATACAGTAATGGCCTCTAGGGCATATACACTAACAATATGAGATATAGCCGGCTTACCGAATCAAGTGTTGATTCGATATATTGATACACATGATATTAGTCGGTTATATGCAGAATGACCGGATCATTAAATCAAGTGTTGATTTAATAATTTAATGTATAATTATATATTTGATATATTAGTTTATATTAACTAGTATTTGTTCACTTAAGATGGATTTTCTCACTTGATGTGCACATTGTATATATGATATAGTTTTGTGCACTAGTTTGTATCATGTTTGATGATACATGCAAACTTGGGTATGTGTATGCTTTAAACCATGTTTAGCTTAATGGTTAGGGTTGTAAATTATTCATTCATTTATTTATTTATTTATTTATTCTTTCTGGCAAGAAATAAAATGGTGGCTTTCTTTGGATTTTATTTGAAGCTTCATGAAGCTTTGAAAAGTTCAACCATTTTGTTTTTTGCTTAACCTAACCATTTGCCTAAACCCTAGTTTATTCTCTACATTAGTTACACTAACCCATGGTTGCTATATGATAAGTATTCACATGAATTTTATTTTCAAGAATTCATTATTCATTTTCTTTCTTCTTCTTCATCTTCTTCAAGTGAAGAAAAGAAAAGCTTTCTTGAAATTTCCAAGTGTTGAAATCAAGTGAGAAATCCAATTCTAAAGTGAACCCACTTCCTATTTCTTCATCCTCTACCACTTGCCATGTAGTATAGGGTGTTTTCTTCACAAGTTTCATGACTTAGTGAAGATGGAGCTTGACTTTGAGTTGCCTCGACGTAGATCATTTTCGGCATCGAAGTCAACGACCTAGCCCGACCATTTCTCCGATGAAACCAACGCTAGTGTCCGAGATTCGATGATCGCAGCGAAGGGACATCGTCACGGAGCTAAGGAAGTGGAGAACCAGATCTACAAAGGTTGTAGTCACTTTCACTTAGTAATAAAGTTGTTTACTTGCTTGCTTTTCGCCTAACCTCTAGTATCGATCTTGTTTAGGGTTTCTCGGCACATGGAATTTTTTTTGAATTGGACATGTTTGATCAGTTGTAGAACCTCATGAGTGTGCCTAGGAACCCTATGTAGGCATGTGGCATTTTTTTCTGCTTCATGCAATTCGTGGCCCCCTTTCATAAGATTAATTAATTAGTTTGTGGTGTGCTGTTGATTAGAGGAAGAGAAAGAATTTTCTTGTGTTGAATAATTTGGATACACTCAGCACTCAATCCCTTAAGCTCACCATTTCAATTAGAAAACAACAGTGAGCATTCTCATGCTCAGCCTAATTTTTGCAGCCATCATTTTTCCATTTGGCAGAGCCAAATTTCCTTTCTTCACTTGGCAAAAATTCCATGCTCACCACTTCACATCTCCATGGCATCTTCATTAACCTCCACCCATTTCATCTCATGTGTTGAGAATCATTGGGTGTTTTGAGACAGAGTATTCACACACTATCTCTACATCAATATTGGGCATCTATGCTAGAAAACTGGATGCCCAAGTTGCCTTGGTTTTGAGGCGGGAACCCGTATAAAGAATCCTCGACGTGGAGTCACATCGACGAGCGAGACCAGAGAGCGAACTACATCGGGGCAGCCACGACAAGCTAAGGACAGAAATTGAAGACCGAAGGACACGGATCGATCGGTATAATTTCTTAAACTCCTTTTACATTTTACTAGTATAGGGTTAATGGCACGATCCGGGTTTTAGGGTTACGCTAGCACCAGTTTATAAAAGTTTTTGTTTCGCATTTGGCCTCGGATTGACGGTCGGGGTGCTACCGTAGCCTTATTCAGGTTTTGTTTGGTCCAGGTATTTAACATTAAGATGGTTTGTAATCACTACTAAATCTCAATTACACAATCACAACTCAAGAATCCCTCAAACCCTAATTTAAGATTTTCAATATTCACTAAACATCGCCTAATCACTTCTAAACATGCATGGATGTAAAAGCAATGGTAATTCTATGCTAATGGTTAAGAAAAATCCTCATTTGGCAACTCAAGAAAATTCTTGGGTTGCCCTAAATCTTCAAAATCCGTGCTTTCTTGGTCCAAAGTGTAGCTTGTGAGCTTGTGCATGTTTTTAATGAAGTGAGGATGGACTTTTGACTTGATTTTGGTGGTGTTTTGTGAGGTTGAAGAGGAGGGGGAGTGTGAGCAGCCATGAGAGGGGAGGAGACAAAATGAAGAAGGAAATGAGGAGAGAAAAGAATGGCCAAGACTTAGGTTTGACCCCTCACCCTCTCTCTCTCTCTCTCTCATGCCCATGCCCAATTTTCTAATGTTTTTTCTTTTTCTTTTTCTTTTCTTTTTCCTTTCTTTTCTTCTCTTAATTTAAAAACCCAAACCAAAACAAAGAAAATCCATATAGGAAAATGCAATAAGTGTGAAAAATGACTTGGCGCATGTCATGTGCACAAAACCGGATTAATACACGATTAGCGATATTTAATCGTGATTAGCATTAAAATTGTATATAATTAAATATAAAATTTCATAATTTGCTTAAATCCAATAAAACACCCTCATTTTAGTAATTTCTATAATTTTCCAAATTTTTCCCAATTTATCGGAATTTAATTATACCGCAATATTAAAATATTCTTAATATTTATTATTTAATTATAAAAATTCCCAAAAATAATATTTTATTTTTCTGAAATGTTACAAAATCCAAATCTAAGAAAATACGGATTTGGACTAATCCATGCCCTACGGGCGATAACATAAATTAGTCTCCGTATACAATCCACAGGTAACCAAAAAACAAAATAAACACGCACGACACGAAGTGAACATCTGGAGAAGGAGAAAGTGGTTACAGCGATGCGGTAGCGTAATTAACTGCAGGGGCTTGCGCCTGCAGGGAAGAGCGTCCCCACAATAAAAAAACCCTCATAATGAGGGGGAATCTGACGACGTCTGCTACAACGGCCGCATCCGTCTAAACGTTCGATACGTGGTGCCATAAATCAACTTGGTATCTTCGGAGAGGTGGACGGATAAAACAAAATAGCATCTGCCCCCAAAGTTCAGGCCAGACGTCCCAATGTCCCGGTCGCGTCTTTCGGCGGAGAACAGATTCTTGCATGCCCGGTGGGGCCTTTTCCTCTTTCTACTCCACATTTCATGTGTCGTGTTTGCGAACAAATCGCGGTTTAATATGGTTGCCCTTGGATTCGAGATACTATGATTTGGTGTCTTGCTCCGTGCAGAAAAAGAAGATCAATGGCTTCCAACTGCACCAACTGCAACAACAATTCTCGCTTCGCCCCGTCTGGTGGAGTAACTTACGGGCCTCAAGCGGCCTCCGTTTTCGCGATGCCAGTGGAACAAGTGACGCAGGCCACCACTGGGTTGTTCTTCGGGACCATGCTCGCCACTGAGCTTGAACTCCCCAATACCACCACAGGAAGCTCCGAAGAAGTCCGTCTTTGATCGGTTTATAACTACCGCGGCCCCTCTCAACGGGTCGTCCAAGTCCAACGTCTCGGTCTTCAACATGCTAGGCCAGAGCTCAAGTTGGCCCACGAAGAAGCCCACGTTACCCAAAGGGGTTATCCCGAAGCGGATAGCCATTCTGGCCCCAGTAAACGAAGTCATCAGAGATACTTCTCTTGCTAAAAGATCGGTCTTCACAAGACTGTCCGCTCCAACTCCCGCTTCGTGAGAAATCACCAAGGCTGCTTCCACTGCCCGAAAGTCATTCTTCGACAGGATCAAGGTTTCTTCTCAGCAGACGTTAGTCTTCGATAGGCTGACACCAACAACTGCCCTTCACTAGAACAGAGGGTGTAATGAAGCCACCCCCATAACTTAGATGATCCCGACCACACGACATGCTCGACGTCGCCACTGGCACCGAGTGAGGAAAGCTGGAGGAAGTTCCCCTTCAGGACTGACTCCGCCAGCTCTAACGGTGGAAGTCGATGCTGCTGTTCCAACTGGGAACAGCTTTGAGCCGCTTACGAGGGTGCGCAAAAACTCTCCAACTGCCGTGTTGAAAAGATCTCCTCCGCCTGTGGAGAACGTTACAAAGGCGATGCCAGAGCAGCCCCACAGCGTCTGTCCTCCAAAATTCAAAGGGTCTAGCGAAGAGTCCAAGACTTTGTAGTTGACCAAAACTGCCCCCGTCGACAGAAGAAAATGAAAGTTCGGCAAGATGAGGCCCATCCACCGCCATGACACAGAAGGTATCGTCTTTCCCCAACCCCTTTTCATCAATAGACTCCTGACGTATACAAAGGAGTACGGTTCGCTCTACAAATTCCTTCGATCGCCCATAAAAGGAGAAGGCCAGAGAAGAACCCCGTGCCTGCGACCAACTCCAAGGGCACCGAATCTAAACGCCCTAAGTCTGGGGGCATGGTAGTGCACACCATCTACATGGCATCCGGGAAAGAGGATAGCCGTATTTCCATAGGTCATCGACCACTTACACGGTCTATGACAAAGGCTCAGGAGAAACAACAGCAAAAGCTCCAGGAAATGCTAACGAAGATGGCCGCACTCACTAGGCCAAAAAAAGCCCGGAGACATCGTCGGAGCAGCGCCAGGAGCAGGAAACCAATGCCGAATTCCTCCGAAGAATGCTCGAGAAGAAAGACAAAGAGGCCGCGGAACAAGCGGCTAACATAAAGCAAATAGCGCTTTTATTTCAAGTTATGGTCGAGATGATGATACAGACGGATCCTCCAGCTGAAGAACCTCCAATAATCCTTGACGACGAGAGTAGGGAGACATCAAACCCTCTTCCGGCCTTTTTAGCAGCCCAGGATGAGACCATCTCTAAATCCACCCTTTACGACTATATAGCTCAACAGATACGAGCTCATCAGGCGAGCGAGGCGACCGGCCAAATTGTCAAGAATGGACGACCCTATCCGGGTTGGTACGATCAAATAAAGTACCCGCCAGGATATACGATCCCTAAATTCCATGTGTACAAGGGTACAGGAAATCCCCATCAGCACGTCGCTCGGTTCAGGGCTCTGTGTGGAATACTGGTGGTGACGACAAACTGCTGCTTCGCCAGTTTGTTGGCAGCTTGTCGGAGACAGCATTCGAATGGTACTCCGAGCTCCCGAATGACTCTGTCAAGAAATTTGCAGAAATGGAGCTGCTGTTTACACAAAGGTTTGCAAGCGCCAGCGAACGTACCCCGATCACGGCATTGATCAATGCCAGAGTGAAGCCGGGAGAAACCTGGGTTCAATACGCCATCCGGTGGCGGAACCTATGGTAAAAGTGTGAACAGCGCATAGAGGAAGCTCTTGCCATGGGCATGTTTGTGGGAACCCTCGATCCTCAGGCGACCATATCTCAATTTATGATGTTCTTCAAGCCGACCACCATCCAGGCCTTGATTGACAAGCTAGCCCAGATGGATCAGATGGGCCATAGGTCGTCCTCTTCAAAAGCGGATTTTCAAAATGAAAAGAGGAAAGGAAAAGCAACATTCGTCGCCAACGCACAGCAACAGCCAAGTGACCCGAAACCGGTTGCTCGCTAAGGCAACAAATCACAATTACTCGACGAAAAGTTGAAGCGTACTTACTCATTTTCCCGGGATAAAACAAAGAGACTGTTCGAACTAGCGGTGCGCAACAGGCTCATCACCATGCCAGAACTGAAACGCCCACTACAGCCTGATGACATCAACAGTCCCATCTATTGCCCTTACCACCGAATATTGGGCCACCCAATCGAAGATTGCTTTGTCTTCAAAAACAGGATTGAAGACCAATACCAGCAAGGCAAATTCACGTTGTCTGAAAACTGGAGGGTAAACCCGCCATAACTACAGGCTCCGAAAAAGATGGACAAGCTGGGGGCATCATGCTCATTTATAGAGGAAGCTCCATGGGAAGTTGTTCTTTCGGCAAAAACTAAAAGAATGCTGAAAGATCTCAAAGCTTGCCCAGCAATCAGGTGGAAATGCCTGCTAGAGCCTGAGATCATTGAAGGGATACTAAAACCGTGCCCAATCCCGAGAATAGGTAACGAGGGGCAAAGCACCCAGGCCCGACCATCAAAGTCTTCGAAGAAAAAGAAAAGGACCAAAAAGCCCGCGCAGCCTGACGACAAGCGCATGGAGCTGCAAAAGTATATTGACACGGTGGAAGAATATAACCTGAATGCGCGAACCCCGGTCACACTCTAAGAGTTTCTCAACCACATCCTTGAGGGCGGAGATGACGACAATGATGATGGAGAAAACTCGTTAGAAGAACCTGAGAATTATGTGGCAAGTTGTCACATGATCTCTCATTCACCAATAAACAACGAAAGAGCTCATTAGGCATCAGAAGATAATGTAGAGGAGCTGGGGGCAGAATCGGTGCCAAAATCATTGGGACCGTCAGACGAGATGATCGACATGCTACTGAACGAAGCCCGTCAGAAGAGCAAAGCTGATCAAGACCGCGAAATGGCTATATTCAAAAAAGCCAAACGTCGGCGACTAGATGAAAGGGTTGAAACACTCCAACCAGATCGAAGCACGCCTGCAGCAGACAAAAGCAGGCTTAAAATGAGGAAACTGTTCGCTAAAGCCCTGTCAATGGGAATGAAGCTGCCACCTTTCAAATGAGATACTCCTGGCAGTACATACCTTGACAAAGCGGACGCTCATCCTAACTACTGCTTATACCATCAGAAGATTGCGCACCCTACAGAAGAGTGCATGGCCTTTAAAAAGTGGTGGCAAGGATACGTTGCTCATCGACAGCATTTCAAGCGAATGAAGCGCAAAACTCGTCGGGAATGGAGAAATACAACGGATGAGCACAAAATAACTGCCGGCAACTGTCACATGGTTGATAGTAAGAGATCGCAAGTTCTGTCATGACCCGAAAGTACGGAACATGATCGGTACTTAAATTACGGACGTCTCAAGGCGTACGTAATCTAAGTAAGACAAAACCCAGAAATCAAAAACAAAGAAGCAGTAGAGTGAAGGAAAAACCAACTTAAAGCAAGTAGTTTTAACGGAATAAGCCAAATTATGCATTTTTAAAAACATCAAATATTTCCTGAAAAATTCGGCAGAGTGTCCTTTGTAAATACTGGCCCCCAAACGGAATACAACATGAATAGTATACGAAATGAATAAAAAGGCATCACCAAGCGGGAGCTAGCTCTTCGTCAATCGACGGTCACAACCACGCAAGCAATATAATAAACAACGCCAAGGGTGAGGATCAAAACTCAAAAGGAAACACAAAACAGCAAGAAATCCATAGAAATACAACGCGCGACTCTAAGGTCGAAAGAATAAACATCACTGGTCTCTATCTCTGAAATAAATACATGTTTGGTTGATGGAACTTCTAGATACAACAGAATAATAATATACAAGGTATAATGATGGGTACGATACAAGTAAACCCACCTACTAGCAAGTCACCCAAAAAGAAGCAGTGCCAGCAAAGCCGTAATGAAACCTGTACGGCAAAACCTGCAAGAAACTGTGGCACAACGGGGGTGAGTTGCCAACTCGTGAGTAGAAAACATCTACGAACAGAAATCGCATGAACAATGCAATTCTAAGTCATACTATCATAATATATCCTCAAATATATAATCTGCAGCCTATAACAATGGCTAGGGTATACCTCTAAACAATGGTAATACCAAGTGCTCGTGTCAGTGCCTCCGGTAGCAATATATCATTTGGATGAGGTATGAATGCATGAACAGAATACATGTAAATGAAGAAACTGGTTTCATAATTTAGTGAGATTTCTGTATTTTCGAAACAAGGTATCATAAATGAAATCAGCATAAACAGTGTCTAGCATCGACACAAAACATAAATCCCAATATCTCAATATTTCAGGCTCCGGCTATCCGGACTGGCCTGGATCATCAATCTCTGTACCTCGATGTCATAAAATCTCAATGTCTCAATCTCACTATCTAGGGCGCCGTCAGTCCGGACTAGCCCCTACCATCAATCTCAAGACCACGACGGTATCCTCCGGATATCTGACGCGTCGGGTAAAATCACCGGTAGGTAATCTTCCCCTGCAAGGCTCATCGTCTACTACTCGAACTTCTTGCCCCGTGGTACCTTACCGGGTCCACCATGTACCCGAAACGGTTCATCCAACTCCTCGAATCGGGTCTCGAAATCCATCAGCAAACTCATGGTGGACGACTCATACATCATGGGAAAACCGCACTTCTCAATTAAAAAAAGAGAGAAAAGAAGTTTATAAATGTTTTTACGGTTTTCCCCCAAATCCAGGAAATCTCATGAAAATCCGAATCCAAATCCTTAATAGCATGTAAACAGTGAATATAGGCATAAAAATCCATGAATGCGGCATAACAGTGAATAATAACATGCATGAAGTAGCAAGTAATAACTACAATGTCTAAACTAGCATATAAGGAAAGTACACTAATTGTAGGGTTCCTAGGCACGCTAATGAGGTCTCACAAGGCATCAACCATGCCAATTTCAAATTTTACAAGTGCCGAGAAACCCTAATACGGATTCGTTGACTAGAGTTTAGGCGAAAAGGAAACTAGTTAACATCTTAACTAAAATAAAGAAGCTACAACCTTTGTAGATCCAGTTCTCCACTTCCTTAGCTCCACGTAGACGTCCTCTCGCTGTCCACATCGGATCCTGGACTCTAGCATCGGCTCCATCGGAGAAATGGACGGATTAGGTCGTCGACTTCGATGCCGAAGATGATCTACGTCGAGGCAGCACAAGATCAAGCTCCAACTTCACCAAGTCATGAAACTTGTGAAGAAAACACCCTATACTACTTGGCAAGAGGTAGAGGGTGAAGAAATAGGAGGTCGGTTCACTTTAGAATTGGATTTCTCACTCTTTTTCTCATGATGCCATTAATGGTGGCAAGCTTTTTCTTGAAGAAGAAGAAGAAGATCAAGATAGAATATGATAAGTCTCTCATTTAAAAAAGAAACTAATATGAATACTTATCATATACTAACCATAGTCAAGTGTAGAGAGTAAACTAGGGTTAGGTGAATGGTTAGGTCAAGAAAAGCAAACAAAATGGTTAAGCTTTCAACACTTCATGAAGCTTCATGAAAGAAACAAGAAAAGCCACCATTTCCTTTTTGCTTTTCCAAAATAAATAAACAAAATAAATAAATGAATAAGTAAACATAACCCTAACCATTCATATAACCATGGTTTAGTCTTTACACATGCACATGTTAACATGTATCATCAAACATGATACAATTAAGTATACACAAAAATATATCACATATACAATGTGCACATCAAGTGAGAAAATCCTTTTTAAAGTGAACCAATATTACTTAATGCAAAGTAATATATCCAATATATAATTATACATTAAATCATTAAATCAACACTTGATTCAATGATCCGGTCATGTCGCACATAACCGACTAGTATTCAATGTATCGTCTTATCGAATCAATTTTCGATTCGATAACTAGGTTATATCGCATACAACCAATCGAAACATTCATCGCGAGAATGAAATACGGTATCACATACTCGCATTATTCTCGGTCCCGCACATATCTCATATGCGCTCCTATTTCGTTTCGCTTGAGCCAGGAAACCTCTGTGTAGGACTCTAAAGACTCGTCAATACGCCGGCAGCAGGTGATGATCATATCAAACACCCACAAGCCGCAAGCGGTCTGCTAAACGTAACGGCCACCCGGGTATTGAGCGATCAGAAGATCGACGAGCAAGCCCGCTCACACTCCTGTGAATCCAACCAGTAACACTTATCGTACAGTCCGGTCTGTTCGTCTGATATGTCGCATATCAAGTCTAGGGGTGGTAAATGTCAGACCCCAATAACCGATAAGTCGTGCCGATGTGAGTCTCATAACGGGTCGAGAAACTACTGGTAACACTTACCAGCAAATCTCTGATCAGCCCTGGCCAGGGACTTCCCTGTTACGGCCAATCGAGCACAGCGCAACATCAACCCACAATACCGGGAGAGACGAAACCCCTCCTATCGCTCATTGCCTCCATGTGACTCGGGACTGTACCCAAAAACCACCGTTTTGCATGCCCTCATGGACGTGGTAAGGTGGAGATCAAAGCACAGTGGGAATCACACAAGACTCTATGATGATCTCGGGTCTACAGACTAACCTGCACAAGTGTCACCTGAGAACTGCCATCTGACGTGAGGTATAATACCATCTGGGAGTTCTCGGCGAGTCCGTCCAGTGTACCCAGTCTCCACTGAGCACCCGTAGCCATCTCTGATGTCAAACACCAATGGATATGGGATCATCCAACGCCCATCTCATGGGTCGAGAAGCGTATACGCTAGTCTACACTGGTATATCGATGCCCCATCTCGATACACCCACGACTAGGGACCTTGAAGGATGTACTTATGGACTACCATGTCCCCACTAGTATGATCTGCATCATAGTCCAGGTAGTCAAGTACACATCCTAAGGGCTTTACCAACATGTAACTATAAGACAGATTAAAGAGACTAGTGTACATGTTAAGATAAAGAGCAACCAGATAGCATACTATCATATCGAGCAAGAAAGTCATCTCTATATATGTCCAAGCATCCAATATAATATACATCAACTGTACAATACTGGCCTCTAGGGTATACATACAACTAACAATCTCCCACTTGCACTAGGGCCAGCTGCTGTAGTATCGCATGCCGAGCATCCCAAAGAGTCTCTCAAACTGTATCTGGGGAATGGCCTTCGTGAGTGGATCCGCCGTGTTGTTCTTCGTGTCAACCCTCCTGACCTCGATCTCCCGGCGATCAACAATCTCCCGGATCAGGTGATACCGCCTCAGAATATGCCTGGATCGCTGATGGGACCTGGGTTCCTTGGCCAAAGCCACCGCTCCATTGTTATCGCAATACAAAAGTATTAGATGCTCAATGGATGGAACCACTCCAAGTTCAGTAATGAACTTCTAGATCCAGACAATCTCTTTAGCAGCATCGTTGGCAGCGATGTATTCAGCCTCCATCGTCGAGTCTGCCACGGTTTCCTGCTTGGAACTCTTCCAGCTAACCGCCCCTCCGTAAAGGGTGAAGACAAATCCTAACTGCGACTTAGAGTCGTCCTTATCACTCTAGAAGCTCAAATCGGTAAAGGACTCCACTTGGAGTTCTCCGTTACCATACACCAAGAGCATCTCTTTTGTCCTTCGCAAGTACTTGAGAATGCTCTTCACAACTGTCCAGTGACTCTCTCCAGGATCAGCTTGATACCTGCTCACTACACTTAGTGAGTATGCTACATCGGGTCTGGTACATAGCATCGCGTACATGATAGAGCCTACAGCCGAAGCATAGGGTGTCCCTTGCATGCGAGCTCTCTCCAAATCAGTCTTGGGAGACATCTCTTTGGAGAGAGTGACTCCAGAGATCGTGGGCAAGTTCCCACGTTTGGATTCTTCCATACTAAACCTCTTTAGTATGGTGTCAATGTACCTGGATTGGGACAATCCCAATATCCATTTGGATCTATCTCTATAGATCATAATTCCCAATATGCAGGAGGCATCACCAAGATCTTTCATTGAGAATCTTTGTGATAAGAAGAGCTTGACCGATTGCTGCATATGAATATCATTTCCTATCAAGAGTATGTCATCCACGTATAATACGAGGAAGACAACCTTACTCTCTGCCACCTTCTTGTAAATACAAGGTTCATCTGGGTTTTTGACGAAATCAAACTCTTTGATAACGACGTCAAAGTAGATGTTCCAACTCCTCGATGCTTGCTTTAATCCATAAATAGATTTAAGCAGCTTGCACACCTTCCCGCTGCTCCCACTGTCTACGAAGCCCTCTGGCTGAGTCATGTACACGCACTCTTCTGAATCACCATTTAGAAAGGCGGTCTTAACATCCATTTGCCAGATTTAGTAATCATGATATGCAGCGATGGCAAGCATGATCTGGATGGATTTAAGCATAGCCACTAGAGAAAAGGTTTCGTCATAGTCCACACCTGGTCTTTGACGAAAACCTTTTGCAACAAGTCTAGCTTTGAAAGTCTCTACTTTCCCATCTACACCAAGTTTTTTCTTGAAGATCCACTTGCTCCCAATGGGTTTTACCCCTTCAGGAGCAGTTTCCAAAGTCCATACTTTGTTGGTGTACATGGATTCCATCTCGGACCGCATAGCATCCAGCCATTTCACTGAGTCCCTACTCGTGATGGCCTGCTCGAAGCTAGTTGGGTCATCATCCTCCATGATGCAATCCTCGCTCCCACCATTCATGAGAAAACCGTAGTATCTCTCAGGTTGGCGAGGAACCCTACTAGATCGGCGGAGATGCTGAGGTTCATTGGGAGCTACTGAATCCTCTGGTTCCACTAAATCTTCTGTTGTGTTTTGTTCAGCTGGAACCTCTTCGAGTTCTACCTCAGAGCCAGTAATCTCTTTTGCAAGAAATTCCTTTTCTAAAAAGGTGGCATGTTGAGCAACAAATACTCTTTGTTCCTCACTGTGGTAGAAGATATACCCTCGCGAATGTTTGGGATATCCAACAAATTTACACAAAATAGACCTTGCCTCGAGTTTGTCCGGTTTTTGTCTTTTGACATAGGCCGGGCAACCCCATATCTTTATAAAATTAAGATATGGTCTTTTCCCCTCCCATATCTCATATGGTGTGGTAGGCACAGATTTAGTGGGAACCCTATTCAGTAGGTATGCTGCTGTTTCCAGTGCATATCCCAAGAAGGAAACAGGTAACTCAGCTACACTCATCATAGAGCGCACCATATCTAATAGGGTGCGGTTCTTCCATTCTGATACACCGTTGTGCTGTGGTGTATATGGAGGAGTCAGCTGAGAGAGAATCCCATTCTCTTTTAGGAAGTCCAGGAATTCATTGCTCAAGTATTCACCTTCTCGATCAGATCGTAGGATTTTAATACTTTTTCCGGTTTGGTTCTCGACTTCTTGTTTATATTCTCTAAATTTCTCAAAAGCTTCTGATTTGTGTTTCATCAGGAACACATATCTGAATCTAGAGAGATCGTTGTTCATATCAGATTTTTGCATTTTCATACCGCCCAATTTTTATCACATTGCATATCGGTAGATACTCTTGAGCCGTGTTTGCTAGTCAATTGCAGGATACAGGTTCTCGGTTCTAAAAACGGTGAAATTCATGGAAAACACGACAAAATCCGGGTTCCTGCCAAACCACTGAGGAAACACGGTCTCCGCTCTTCATCCGTATGTTGCCAGATACCAGTTTAGGAAGACAAAATGGCAAATCAATTGTCACCTTCATGCACAAAGCACTATGGCAACACCAAGACCAAGAAATCTACGCGGAGCTCAAGAAAATCCATGTCCAAAGTCCACCTTTCCCTCAACAGAAATTCTGGAAGAAATGTGGAGGTATTTTCAGAAAACACATATGCCATACTGAAGTACAAAGAAGACCAGGAAAAGCCACAAAATACGGAGGCCTAACACCCTACTATGGCCGCGGAACCGCGGCCTAAGCATGCTTAGGCCGCGGATCCGCGGCCGTATGGTGGCGGCAGACAAAAATTTTCTAGGGGTAGATTGGTCTTTTCAGTTGTGTTCTGGTGGTTGCCCTAGGTTTTCATTTTTCAGCCTATAAATAGCCCAGAACTTTGTGAAGGAAAGGGTCCATAATCTTGTATTCTCTTTTGTAAGGTTTAGTTGTGTTTCTTCTTTCTCTTCTCATCTCTTCTCCATTAAAACTTGTAATGAGCTTGGTGAGTGAAGAATGATGAATAAAGAAGATCATTTTATTATCATGCTTGTCTTGCTTTTTCTATAATTGTTGTAATTTTAATTTGTTAACTATTTGTTGTTATTTCTTGTTGTTTCTTTCTTCTCACTTTTTTTCTTTATCCTTAATATGACCATGATGCTTACGCTCGATCCTCGCCAAGGTGAGGTCGCAAATAACTAGTCATTATCTTCTAATCTCTTTCTTTCTATCTTCCTCTTTTGTTTTGTTTTATTTTTTCCGTATCATGATGTGTGAGTAGTTCATACTTGTTAGGGTAGGATAAGGGAAGTTTGAGAGAAGGAAATCTCTCTCACTCTTTCCTTGCCCAACAGCTTAATTCGACTCCCGTTAATTGAACCACAATCCGCTCCTTACGGCACCCTATCCTACATGATAGCGGTGATTCCGTAGTGAGACCGGTTGTGGTTGAATTAACCGGAGGTTATGGCTAAGAGCCAAGAACGGACGGACAAGCACCAAAAGGAAGAACTTATGCGTTGGAAAGCCTAGCTTATACTCGCAAGTTCCTTCCTAGTCGTGCTAATCCCCGTTGTTGCCGATTACCGTAACACCGATATTAAGAGGGGCCACGAAAGATGTGGAGACTCCTAACTCAAACTAACCTAATCCTAACCCTAACAAGCTCTCTTTAAATATCAACTTAACACTTAGATAATCACAAACAAATCTGAACTCTCGGACTTAACTCGTTAAAACACATTGAAAAAGACTCCCATCTCCCTGCGGATGACCCGTACTCAACCGGCTAGCTACAAGCGAAACCGTCTTGATTGCGGTATTTAAACTAAAACTTGAACACGCAGAACCTCTAACAATCAATCGTCAGTGAATGTAATGAAGTACGAAGAACCATCCCTGGCATGTGTAGACATTGGACCGCATACATCACTATGTATCAGTCCTAAGAGTTCGGTAACTCTTTCTCCGTGTCCCGTAAACGGAGTTTTGGTCATCTTGCCTTTGAGACATGACTGGCAAGTGTCATAAGATGAAAATTCAAACGGATTCAAATATCCATCCTTATGCAACTTAGCCAGTCGTGTCGCATTGATGTGACCCAGTCTACAATGCCACAAGAAGGATTCGTTCAGTTCTGAACTCTTCCTCTTGCGTGTGTTTGTTATGCTCAGAACTGTTGATTGATTTAGAACATAAATGCCATTGCACAACGTGCCTGATCCAACCAACTTTTGGTTACGGAAAATGTTCATAACATTATCCTGTACTACAAAATTATATCCCTCTTTACTCAACAAAGAAACCGATATAATGTTGTATATCAGGTTCGGCATGTAATAGCATTCGTTCAGAACCGATGTATTACCAGTTGGTAATACAAGGTGATATTCCCCGACAGTCTTAGCTGCAACAATTGCACAATTTCCAACTCTAATGTCTTTATCGCCTTCTCCAAGTTCTCTACCTTTCCTAAGCCCATGTTACTGATTACATATATGGGATCCTGACCCGGTATCTAATACCCAGGACGTAGAGCAAATGGAGAAACAGTTCTCTGTAACGAACACACCCGAAGAAAATGCATCATCATGTACTTTCTTCATTCGGGTAGCATGGAAATCCTGGTATTCCCCTATATCCTGTTCAGTCCTATAACTCTTATAGGAAAGAACGGAACCAACGTTCCCCAGCACAGTATAACATGCGGGTTCGGTCAATAAATCCATATTATTATCTTGATTAGGGCATGACATGGTCCCTACCTGGAGAGAGAGAGAAGAAAACACTTTAGCGTAAGCTCGTGCAAGATCAGATTGGTTATTATCTTATCTAAATAGGATGGCTCCCACTGGTTTTTATCAAATCTTCCTTCAAACCCTAAAAGGAAAAACTAGCCGGGATTAATTACACCCTACAACTTCGCCAATCTTTCAGCCAGGCCAGTGTCGGTACTTTGAGGGAGGTTCCCCGTGCTTTCGCACGGACCTAATTAATGTAAACCTCGTTTTCCCAGAGACGTAACCCCGTTGACACCTTTCTAGACACCTACTTGATCGGCTAATTGTAATGTGTAAAACTCTCCCAGGAGTAACTCTTACTCGCAGTGGGTATCGGGATCCAACTATCTCATAGAAGGTATGCAATCTCATTGCAAATTTCAACACTTGAAATTCCCGATAATATTTTGCCCCAAGCATCCTATGACCTTGACGGGGTCAACAAACCACAGGGTGCAAGTCAAGTTCAACCCGTCATTTCTTGATTGAATCAAACCCACCCGCACGACCCTTGACGGAGGTCAACAAGGTCGTACGACTACCCTAATCCAATCTGTATCACATGCATAAGCAGATAAATACTAGTTAGCTACCGCACACTACGCCTTGACGGAGGTCAACAAACGTAACACGAATACTAAGTAGGATTTATCTGAAATGACGGAGGGCTACGTCAGGTTTTTCTGAAAACCTAATGCGTAATGAACTTGATATCGTTGTAGAATCAAATGAAGTTTTGAAATGGAGTGGTTTTGAGGCTTTTCTAGTTTTGCTAAAGGGGTCATTCCCGGTGAAGGGATCGTCGGCCCTTTCCTCGTCGAATGAGGTGCGGGATATATCATATATATCGCTGTGCAAAGCAAAACTCCAAAAACAATCAAAAGCAAACCGGGTGTGTAGCATCTGCCAGTTATTGCTAAAGGGGTCACACCCGGTGAAGGGATCTCGGCCCTTTCCTCATCGAATAAGGTGCAGGATATATCATATATACCGCTATGCAAAGCAAAACTGTAGCTACCCTTTTTATTTAAAAAATTGATTCTACAACATCTTTTAGGTTTCTTTTCTTTCATTAATCACATTGATGAAGTCCCATCATTTAAGTCACCTAAACATCACAGATAAATACGACGTACACTTATGCCATCCGCATTCGCCTCGATGTCCCCTCGTGCACCGTTAGGTTAGGTAACTAACGACAGAGCAGGGCAGGGCTAGTGCGGGTGCAAAACATAAGTAACGTCTATATAATATATCATATATACTATATACTATATCCATCAGAACATATCAAATGATCACATCACAGATATCGCAGCAGAAAATACCATATGAAATATTGGATATACTAGGACGTCCGTGTTTTTAATACGAGCCAGTAAAAAACACGGATTCCACGGTCGTGATGAATAGCCAATCCCACACCCCTAGACCCCTACGAGAGCGGCAAGCAACCCTACCAATTCTAGGGTTAGGAGACCCGGACTCGACTCCTCGAGATGGTCTCCCACTGGACCCTAGAACCCGGTTACTTGTGCTCCCCTCCTTGGGTCTATCCTAATGCGAAAAAGTAAATAATATACAAAAGGTGACAACTTCCGCAACCTGGAAGTGCCCCAAATAAAAGAATATTACATATAAGTTTTTACATGAATGAAAATGAAAAACACTCATCTCACATAAAAAAACCCGGCTATTCAAACTCGACGATCCAATATAACATATCCAGCAACACATAACATCACATGTCATCAACGTAAGTAAGTATGCATTCACCGATTGTCGTCGACGTATAGCAACAACAATCGGCAATACCACTACATACTACACTTACGGTCACAGAAAAGAAAGTGTAAAACTACAACAGTTGGAATCCGCAACCTCTTTAGACATCGCATGCCTAATCAAATGAAATGCTTAGACATCACATGCCTAACTATTATAAACCCCGCATTTTAGTCTCATTATCGAAAACTCTTTTCAATATCAAGTGAGACTAAACCGCTAGATTTATAACATTCATTCAGTTATCTCATAACTGTTTGTGAATTCCAATTATTATATCCCATTCCGGATAAATAGAAAATATTAAACTTTCCGATCGAACATTCGAACACCCAAGTTTTTTGAAACCGTTCAACACATGAAATAAGTTCAAAGACATTCACTTCATGCCTCAGTACCAATGGTCCAGCCGTAGAAGGGTCAAGCCAATGCCTCACATGTGGCACGCCGTACTGCCCCAAACCCTAAGGTTCAAAGGGCAATTCAAGACGGTCACATAATCGAGTTAAGGTTTGTTGTCTTCTAGAGGGACCATCGCGTTACTTGCACTACTTAGAACGTCATTAAACTACGGAAAAGTCCAACAATTGGAAATTTCCCGGGAGGGGAAAGATTGGGTATTTACATCCGGTCGAACCTTTTAACATATTCTAAATATCCGGAAAACACATAGACAAAGTTTGAAATTTCCGATCGAATCATCGAAGCTCTAATACACCCCAGAAAACTCAACTCTTGAGTGCAAATTAAAAATTCCCAGAAAACACAGCACCTGAAAAAATGAATTACTGTGCAAAATTTGGAGGCTAATCTCATTAATTGGCCGCGGAACCGCCGCAGAATCCAGGCTTCTGCCGCGGTTCCGCCGCGCTTTAGACATATTATGAAGTAATTTTTGCACCGTAATTCTTAGAATTCCCTGCTGAATTTTTTAAGCATTTTTAATCTGGAAAAAACCCAGTTTTTGAAAAAAGTCCAGAGAGCATGAAAAATTAGGGTTTCGATGTTCGTTCGGATTTCAAACGTCGTCTAGGCTTCACCTAAGGCTCTAGCTAGGCACTGATACTACTGTAGGGTTCCTAGGCACGCAAATGAGGTCTCACAAGGCATCAACCATGCCAATTTCAAATTTTACAAGTACCGAGAAACCCTAATACGGATTCGTTGACTAGAGTTTAGGCGAAAAGGAAACTAGTTAACATCTTAACTAAAAGAAAGAAGCTACAACCTTTGTAGATCCGGTTCTCTACTTCCTTAGCTCCACGTAGACGTCCTCTCGCTGTCCATATCGGATCCTGGACTCTAGCATCGGCTCCATCGGAGAAATGGGCAGGTTAGGTCGTCGACTTCGATGCCGAAGATGATCTACGTCGAGGCAACACAAGATCAAGCTCCAACTTCACCAAGTCGTGAAACTTGTGAAGAAAACACCCTATACTACTTGGCAAGAGGTAGAGGGTGAAGAAATAGGAGGTGGGTTCACTTTAGAATTGGATTTCTCACTCTTTTTCTCAAGATGCCATTAATGGTGGCAAGCTTTTTCTTGAAGAAGAAGAAGAAGATCAAGATAGAATATGATAAGTCTCTCATTTAAAAAAGAAACTAATATGAATACTTATCATATACTAACCATAGTCAAGTGTAGAGAGTAAACTAGGGTTAGGTGAATGGTTAGGTCAAGAGAAGCAAACAAAATGGTCAAGCTTTCAACTCTTCATGAAGCTTCATGAAAGAAACAAGAAAAGCCACCATTTCCTTTTTGCTTTTCCAAAATAAATAAACAAAATAAATAAATGAATAAGTAAACAAAACCCTAACCATTCATATAACCATGGTTTAGTCTTTACACATGCACAAGTTAACATGTATCATCAAACATGATACAATTAAGTGTACACAAAAATATATCACATATACAATGTGCACATCAAGTGAGAAAATCCTTTTTAATGTGAACCAATAGTAGTTAATGAAAAGTAATATATCCAATATATAATTATACATTAAATCATTAAATCAACACTTGATTCAATGATCCGGTCATGTCGCACATAACCGACTAGTATTCAATGTATCGTCTTATCGAATCAATCTTCGATTCGATAACTAGGTTATATCGCATACAACCAATCGAAACATTCATCGCGAGAATGAAATACGGTATCACATACTCGCATTATTCTCGGTCCCGCACATATCTCATATGCGCTCCTATTTCGTTTCGCTTGAGCCAGGAAACCTCTGTGTAGGACTCTAAAGACTCGTCAATACGCCGGCAGCAGGTAATGATCATATCAAACACCCACAAGCCGCAAGCGGTCTGCTAAACGTAACGGCCACCCGGGTATTGAGCGATCAGAAGATCGACGAGCAAGCCCGCTCACACTCCTGTGAATCTAACCAGTAACACTTATCATACAGTCCGGTCTGCTCGTCTGATATGTCGCATATCAAGTCTAGAGGTGGTAAACGTCAGACCCCAATAACCGATAAGTCGTGCCGATGTGAGGCTCATAACGGGTCGAGAAACTACTGGTAACACTTACCAGCAAATCTCTGATTAGCCCTGGCCAGGGACTTCCCTGTTACGGCCAATCGAGCACAGCGCAACATCAACCCCCAATACCGGGAGAGACGAAACCCCTCCTATCGCTCATTGCCTCTATATGACTCGGGACTGTACCCAAAAACCACCGTTTTGCACGCCCTCATGGACGTGGTAAGGTGGAGATCAAAGCACAGTGGGAATCATACAAGACTCTATGACGATCTCGGGTCTACAGACTAACCTGCATAAGTGTCACCTGAGAACTGCCATCTGACGTGAGGTATAATACCATCTGGGAGTTCTTGGCGAGTCCGTCCAGTGTACCCAGTCTCCACTGAGCACCCGTATGCCATCTCTGATGTCAAACACCAATGGATATGGGATCATCCATCGCCCATCTCATGGGTCGAGAAGCGTATACGCTAGTCTACACTGGTATATCGATACACCCACGACTAGGGACCTTGAAGGATGTACTTGTGGACTACCATGTCCCCACTAGTATGATCTGCATCATAGTCCAGGTAGTCAAGTACACATCCTAAGGGCTTTACCAACATGTAACTATAAGACAGATTAAAGAGACTAGTGTACATGTTAAGATAAAGAGCCACCAGATAGCATATTATCATATCGAGCAAGAAAGTCATCTCTATATATGTCCAAGCATCCAATATAATATACATCAACTGTACAATACTGGCCTCTAGGTCATACATTCAACTAACACTAATATCATGTCTAAACTATTTGCTAACAACTATGTCAATGAAATAGTATTTTCTAAAGTGTTCATGACATGGCAATTACCGATGAAGATGTGTTTGAGCCGGCAAATAAGTGTACGTGGTACATACGCGTCATCGGTAATGGTGCTGGTGTCCTTGTAAGTGCACGGCGGCGCCCCGGCCGTCAAACCGACGGCCAAATGCGGAAGCGGTGATAAACTTTAATTTTGCGAACTTAGCAAACCGGCACCACCGCGCACTAAACCCTGGATCGGGCCATTAAACTAGATCTAGCAAAGTAACAAGATAGGGAAGAGAGATATACCGAGTGATCCGAGTCCTCCGGTCTTCTCGTCGTCGTCCCGATCATCCGCGGAAACTCCGGTTGTCGCATCCTTGCCGGAAGGGCACCACATCGTTTGCATCTTTTACGGGCTCCCACCTCAATACCGAGGCAACTCGGGCACGAAGCTGGCTGGTCGACGTGCCCAAGGTTTGCTGTAGAATGTGTAGTGCTTTGTCTCTTTGGGGTTATATTGCCTTGATGGAGGAATGGAATTTTCAAGTGGAACTCTCATTTATCAAGCATGGAATGAGATGATAAATTTTCCTCACCAAAAATGAAATCTCTCATTTTGCCTCCTCTCATCTAAATGTGGCCGGCCCCCTTCTCAATTGAGAAAGGTGGAGGAATCAAATACATATACATAACAAGAAGGGAGGTGATGGTAGGAGAAGAGAAGAGGTTACCACATCAAAAAAAAAGGCAAGTTTCAAATCAAACCCTTAATCAACCCATATCCTTTCAAATCTCAATAAATGCAAGTAATGGTGCATCAAAAGAAAAGATGGAAAAGGAATCTAAAGATGCTATCATAATCTCTCATCTCACAAATAAACCCTCCACAAAATGTTATTTGCAAACTTGCAAATAACCCCCTCCATCGGAAAAGTCCGGCCGGGAAAGAACAAAGGAAAACCGGCTGGAACGGAATGCAAACTGGCAACCCCAGAAAACTGGTCCCGTAATAAATTACAGGAAAACCCCGATACTGTGCATACACACCCGCATCTGTATTCCGACCGGATACAAATGCAATGAGACAAAATCTACACTGTACTATACTAGGATCCGGCTTAAAACAAAGCCGGCTAGTAATATCCGTCCGATCCTGATCCGTGCAATACCGCACGTATCTGATCGAACCCTACCATATATTTATACGGCCTCTAGTACAAACCGTCCGATCCTGATCTGTGCAATACCGCACGTATCTGATCGGACCCTGCCATATCTCCATACGGCCTCTACAGCGTTTCGCCCGAAAGCTGAGTAACTGAATGTGTGGTGGACTCTAAAGACTCGTCAATACTATGGCTGTGGATTTAACCACTAGCACGTCAGAGGTATAAGCCAATACGTAACGGGCCACCAGCTATTGACCAAAAGGGACGTCGATGAGCGAACTCATCCTGACACCCTACTGAGCCTGTCAGTGACAATATCCGTACAGTCTGGTCCGTTCGTCTATGAGCATCGCATGTCGGGCCTAGGGGGTTGGTAAAAGTCAGACCCCCAAAAGCGGTACAAGTCGTGTCGGAGTGTAGCCCAGAACACCCTGATATACTACTGGAATACCTACCAGTAAATCTCCTACCTTGGCCAAGGACTTTGTGTAATGGCTCTCCTAGACACAGCGCGACCTCACCCCCAATACCGGGAGAGACGAACCCCCGAAGATCCGCTCACTGCCTCCATGTGGCTCGGGACTGTACCCAACTAAAACCTGTTTGCACGACTCCTTTGAGCCGTGGTAGGGTAGTAATCAAAGTACAGTGGGAACTCACACGAGACAAATGACGATCCCCAGGTCGATGAACTAATCTATACTCATGTCACCAGGGAACTGCTATCTGACGTCAAGTATAATCCCAACTAGCAGGTTCCCGGCGAGTCCTGTCCGGTGTACTCATAACCAATGAGCACCTGTATACATCTTAGGTGAACCAACTGACACCAGTGGCTTGTGAGAACGGCCACCGCCCCTCGTCGGGGTCTCGACTGTATACACTAGTCTACTCTGGAGAATCGATGCCCTGTCTCGAAACTCCCACGACTAGGGACCTTGTAAGGATGTGCTTATAGACTACCATCTCCCACGTATATGATCGCCCTCATACTGCTGGCAGTCAAGCAAGAATCCTAGGGGCTCTATCAGCGTGTAATAGCGACTTGTCAGGTCACCTAAAGCAGTATACGATGATAAAGGTAAACCAGATAGCATACTATCATCTCGAGTAAGACTGTCCTACCGGGATAGATCCTCCCTCAATCATTGCAATCACGTGCCTGTGATCCAATAATTGACTCTGAGGGCACTATCTCCAACAATCTCCCACTTGCACTCAAGGCTAATTATTGCGATGTCGCATACTCACAGCCCGTGTGATACCGAATACCCAACTCCTCTATTAGTCAGTCTCACAAAGCATGTTTCCGAAACTCTTGCGTTCGAGGATTAGCTTCAGTGAGTGGATCCGCCATGATGTTTCTTTCTATGTCTCTCTATATCTCAAGTTCGCGGAGAAAGCCATCTCCCGAAATGAGCAATACCTGTCTTAGAATGTCTGGATGTCTGATGGGACCTAGTTCATAAATGAACTCCAAATCCAAACTTCTTCGACTGTATCGTCAACTGAACTTAATCAGTATCCTGCGCCATGCCTTCCTCAGTATCTTCCTGGATCACCTGTCCAGAATACTGCCCCTCGTCAGAAGGAAAACTATAACTCTGACAACCTCCTTGTCGTCCATGTCACCTTGGAAGCCTGGAATGATAACCGTCTCCCAAATGAGGCTGTCGTTATCATATCCCTAGAACATCCACTTATGTTCTAAAACTGCTTCCGACTGTTTCTCCAGGATTGGATCAATGTCAACTTATTGCATCTAGTGCAAGAACAACATCTGGTGTGGTACTTGACATCTCATGATTGACTCAATTGCCTAAGCAAGTGATCTGTCAATCATGCACATCCCTCTCTACTTTAGTCTATAAGACACCTTTAGAGAGGGTGACTCCATCACCTGCAGGTACACTACCGTGCCAGGAGTCGTCCATTCTAAATACTCTTAGAATGCTGTCAAGGTACCCTGATTGGGAAACCACCCAAATCTAGATCTAAAACCATAGATCCAGTAACCAGTATGTCTGATATAATGTCCAAGTCCTTCGTGGAGAAACCACTGTGTGACGACCATAGTATAACCGATCGTAGTATAGGAGTTTATTTTCCTACTCTGTGTATGTCATCCAAATACCAGGATATCACACCCTACTACCTTCTCAACAGATCCATCCCCTATTCTGATGACGTCAAACCTATGACTGTCACATAAGAAATAGATGATCTATCTCCGCTATATCTGCTTTAGTCAATAAATAGACATAAGTCTGATGTCCACCAATGCTTCCGCTGCTCCCACTGACTACGACAACCCTCTGGCAGAGTCATATAGATGTGCACTTCTAAAGCTAGTTTAGAACGACGCTATACTCATCCTCCTGCCGGGTCTCGCAGCCTGGAACAACAACAATGGCAAGTGTGGGTAAACAAGAACTTCCCTGTCACCGTCCTTGAGGCTACCGGAGTACCTCTCGGGTGCCTGAAGTTACCCATCTTATCTGCGGAGTGGCCAATGGAATGTCAAATCAGATTGAATCTTTAGGTTCCTTATCAAATCTTCAGTAATCGTTTGCGGTTCTGGAATCACTTCCAGTTCTACCATACTCCCACTACTGTTTTTGAAAAAATCCATTTTTAATAAAACTGTGGCGAGTCTAGAACAATATTTCTATTGATCTGCCAGATGGTAGAAAGTCAACCCTCGTCATAGCCTGGGTCAACCCACAAACAGCCATTACAGAAACGTGCCTTGAGTTGTCCAGTGTCTGGTTTTAATCATAAGCCGGACAACTCCCCGTACCTTAACATCGTTAAGATATGAACTGTTCTATATCCAATATAGAACCAGAGGCACTGATTTAATTGAACCAGATTCAAATCATGCAGCTATCTCCAGTGCATGTCAACTAAATGGAGAGAGGCCGATCAACATTACTCAACTTAGGAATGCTTCCAATTATGAGTAACCTGAAAGAGAAGCAATTTCTCTTTATCATTACTATCAACTGAATACCATACATAAGTATCTACATGTTCGATCACCTTGAAGAATCCTGATACTTGCTACACCTGGTTCTCTACTCTATTCAAATACCTATAACTCCTCAAAACTTAGACCCTGTGTTTCTACGAAACACATATCTAAGAACTAGAGAAGTTAAAAGTAAACAGAATATAGTATGAGGACCAACCCCTCTGTCCTAATGGACACCGGACAACATACAATACTCTGTATAAGTCCGCTGAGTCTAACAACTCTTTCACTGTGTGTCGTAGGTTGAAAACTGTACTTATGGTTAAGAAGAATTACACCGCTGTTTAATGCTCCTTACCTAACCATCCACTGATATAGGTAAATGTCATCGACATAATATCAAAAGGTATATCTCACTCTATGAAAATAGAAGTACAGATATATCAATTTGAAATTGGTGCACAACAGCGGATATTCAAAACTAAATATTTGCCGACCGGCAAACAGCCCAGGTGATCTCCTCAAATATCACCGATTACAACGAATCCCGATATAATGAGGATGATCACCCAATTCCCAATAACCTACTCCTACTCATCATCTGTAAAACCATACAGATGTGAGAATCATACCTGGTAAATACATACCCTGGAGTAAGTATCTAATCGGGAAATCAGTTTTCTTTTAAGAGTACACAGTGAAACTGAAACATTGAAATGTTTCGTTGGGGTATCCCGGTATTCCTAGTAATGCCTCTTTCAGATTCACGACTGTAACCGTATAGTTCTTTGCCACCTCTCCAAATCCCTTTATTATGTCTTTAGTCATTACTTTCTGCACACCCCTTTAGGCCAATTGGTTTTCTTCCTTCCCTACCGTTCGGCACCAGCCTATGGTTTGGAAGAAGACTATCCAATAAGCATAATGGGTGTACTGTCCTAACCCTAGGAGCACTCGCAATGCGAGAGAAGGTGAAGATAAAAGACAACCGAATAAACCTTATTCCTATTTCTTCTGGACCAGAATCCATCCCCGAACTGGAACAAGTTCCTTTCGAGTTCGTACATAACCATACGATGGATTATCCAATAAACTGTGGATCTTCGTAGTGATACGGAGTGTCCTGGAGATATACAAAGGTGATTTAGGATTGGCGAAGAAATACTTGGTTTGGTCGTGAATATCAGTCGCAATTTACTTTGCCCTCCTTCTAATCCCTTTCTTTGTCTTAACTTAATACCTTCTGCACACCGTTTAGGCTAATTGGTTTTCTTCATTCCCTACCGTTCGGCACCAGCCTAAGGTTTGGAAGAAGACTATCCAATTTGCATAATAGGTGTACTATCTCCTAAACCAAGGAGTACTCACAACTTGAGAGAACGTAAAAGGGAGAAGACAACTGAATAATCCTATCCGTTTTCTCCAGAACCGGAAACCATCCTCGAATAAATTCCTTCGAGTTCGTATCTAACCATACGATGGTTTTGTCCAATGGAAGTGGACGTTCGTAGTAATACGGGGTGTCCTGGAGAAAAGGGTAAAAGTAGGAGTGGCAACGAGGTTTGCAACTCTGACAATCCAAAAGCCTGTGTTAAGAAGGTTCGGTCAACTTGGTCACTGAGTCATAGTCTTGGGTCGGGTCAATGGTCGCTGCCAGAGAGAGAGAGAAAAGAAACACTCAGCGTGCACTCTAACCTAGATCAGAATGGTTACCAATTTATCTAATCTGGAAACCTCCCACTGTACCTCAAACTCTCCTCCAAACCTGAAAGAAGAATTAGTCGGGGTCACCCGAGGAGTAAACTAACTCATCAGTGGGAATCGGGATCCAACTCTCATCGCATGATAACGTGACGGAATCCGCTCATGCTATCACACTCCAGAAGGTATGCGCATATCTGGCAAGTTTCAGTTCTTTTGAAACTCCCGATGTGGATTTCTACCCCATGCTCTTATGACCTTGACTTTGGCCAACAAATCATATGTCACATGTCAAGTTCAACCCGTCATTCTCCAGGTTAATTTGAATCCACCCGTACCTACCCTTGACTTTGGCCAACAAGGCAGTACGACTTTTCCAAACCAACGCATCTATCTATGCTGCATATGAATAACCAACAGCTACCAAACACTGTGCCTTGACTTTGGCCAACAAACACAGCTTGAATACTATTGACTATCCATATGAAACGACGGAGGGCTACGAATGGTTTCTGGCGAAAACCTTTAACGTAATGAACTTGATATCGTTGAAGGAACGGATAGCTTTTTAGAAAATATAGTAACGAAAACCTTCGCTAAAGAGGTCATTCCCGGTGAAGGGATCTCGGCTCTTTCCCCGTAGAATGGGGTGCAGGATATTCCAAATGAATACCACGATGCAAATCAAAAGTAATCGGCTATAGTGAAGTTAATGCCCTGACGCAAACTTCCGTCCAAGGGGTCACTCCCGGTGAAGGGATCTCGGCCCTTGCCTCGTCGACTGAGGTGCTGGATATTCATAACCGAATATCACTATGCAAAACAAAAAAGAACGTCCTTGAAATAACAGCTTTTTGAAAAGTGTTCCAACAACATCAGATTAGGTTTGTTTATCTTGCATTGATCCGAATCAATGCAGTCCCATCAATTGATCACACCACAAAGAACGAAAATATACTGACGTACGTATATGCCATCCGCATTCGCCACTGGGTCCCGTCATCACCCGTTAGGTTAGCTAACTAACGGCAGAGCGGGGACTGGATTAGCGTGGATGAAAAACATATACAACATCTACTAATATATATACCAATATATAGTATTTCGCTCAAGGCGTGATAAAATGCAACATCACAGAAATGTACAGCATCACAGAACAATACAGATATCTGGGATCCCCGGGTTTCACAGAGCCACTACTGAAACCCGACGTTCCCCTGGTCGTGTAGATAGCCTGTGCAATGAAAACCCTAGACCCCTATGGGCGCGGCAAGTTACCCTCCAAAACCTGAAGCGAGGCAGCCCCCTTCAGCACCGTGAATGGACCACCCAGCACTTCACGGAATCCGGTAACTTGGGCACCCCTCCTGGGTCAACCTGTACCCCCCTACGAGTGCGGCGAATAGCCTGCCAATCCTAGAGTGAAGCCCCCTCTGTCTCAATGCCATGAGATGCGGGCTTGTTGCCCTCTAGAACCCGGCTATCCGTGCACCCCTCCGTGGGGCAATCCTAGTACAGAAAGTAAAATATACACACACCGGGTACATTGACCGCAACCTGGTCGTGCCCTAAAATAATAATACAAACAGGCAGTGACGGCAGTCTACATGTCGGACGCTCGCCCCGCAATATCAAATGTACATAATACAACAAAACTGTACTAGCATTGCATCCAGGCTATCCCGCACGACCAATCCGCAACATCACAGCAAAAACACAGAACATCAACGTGAAAGTCACGTTCGCAAATCCGTCTAACCGGGCTATAGCAGTTAGACAGGATTTACCGATCAAGTGACATTCACGGTCGCAGATATAATGTAAATACTGTGAAATAATGTGTTTAAAATATCCGATCGATCAAAAATTAACAAGTGGGCCCCCAAGCAATAATGTAGCACTCACAGAAATTCTGGGCCCAATTTTAGTATTCCAAAACCCCTATTTTTAGCCCACAAGCCCACTGCAAAAAAACGATGACATGATCCCTCATTCCTGCGGCGGAACCGCGGCCTAAGAGGGGTTATGGCCGCGGTTCCGCGGTCGTACGGGGGGATCGTGTTGTCGAATTTTTCCAGTGTTTTTAGAACTCCCTGCACATCATTCTGAGACAACCTGAAAAATTTTTGGACTTCAAAAAATTTCGACAGAAAACTGATGTAAAGAAAAACGCGGGTTTTTGGAATTTTGGTCGATCGGAAATGCAAACACATCAAACAAAGCTAGACGAAGTTAATGGCGAGGCTCTGATACCACTGTAAGTGCACGGCGGCGCCCCGGCCGTCAAACCGACGGCCAAATGCGGAAGCGGTGATAAACTTTAATTTTGCGAACTTAGCAAACCGGCACCACCGCGCACTAAACCCCGGATCGGGCCATTAAACTAGATCTAGCAAAGTAACAAGATAGGGAAGAGAGATATACCGAGTGATCCGAGTCCTCCGGTCTTCTCGTCGTCGTCCCGATCTTCCGCGGAAACTCCGGTCGTCGCATCCTTGCCGGAAGGGCACCACATCGTCTGCATATTTTACGGGCTCCCACCTCAATACCGAGGCAACTCGGGCACGAAGCTGGCTGGTCGACGTGCCCAAGGTTTGCTGTAGAATGTGTAGTGCTTTGTCTCTTTGGGGTTATGTTGCCTTGATGGAGGAATGGAATTTTCAAGTGGAACTCTCATTTATCAAGCATGGAATGAGATGATAAATTTTCCTCACCAAAAATGAAATCTCTCATTTTGCCTCCTCTCATCTAAATATGGCCGGCCCCCTTCTCAATTGAGAAAGGTGGAGGAATCAAATACATATACATAACAAGAAGGGAGGTGATGGTAGGAGAAGAGAAGAGGTGACCACATCAAAAAAAAGGCAAGTTTCAAATCAAACCCTTAATCAACCCATATCCTTTCAAATCTCAATAAATGCAAGTAATGGTGCATCAAAAGAAAAGATGGAAAAGGAATCTAATGATGCTATCATAATCTCTCATCTCACAAATAAACCCTCCACAAAATGTTATTTGCAAACTTGCAAATAACCCCCTCCATCGGAAAAGTCCGGCCGGGAAAGAACAAAGGAAAACCGGCTGGAACGGAATGCAAACTGGCAACCCCAGAAAACTGGTCCCGTAATAAATTACAGGAAAACCCCGATACTGTGCATACACACCCGCATCTGTATTCCGACCGGATACAAATGCAATGAGACAAAATCTACACTGTACTATACTAGGATCCGGCTTAAAACAAAGCCGGCTAGTAATATCCGTCCGATCCTGATCCGTGCAATACCGCACGTATCTGATCGAACCCTGCCATATATTTATACGGCCTCTAGTACAAACCGTCCGATCCTGATCCGTGCAATACCGCACGTATCTGATCGGACCCTGCCATATCTCCATACGGCCTCTACAGCGTTTCGCCCGAAAGCTGAGTAACTGAATGTGTGGTGGACTCTAAAGACTCGTCAATACTATGGCTGTGGATTTAACCACTAGCACGTCAGAGGTATAAGCCAATACGTAACGGGCCACCAGCTATTGACCAAAAGGGACGTCGATGAGCGAACTCATCCTGACACCCTACTGAGCCTGTCAGTGACAATATCCGTACAGTCCGGTCTGTTCGTCTATGAGCATCGCATGTCGGGCCTAGGGGGTTGGTAAAAGTCAGACCCCCAAAAGCGGTACAAGTCGTGTTGGAGTGTAGCCCAGAACACCCTGAGATACTACTGGAATACCTACCAGTAAATCTCCTGCCTTGGCCAAGGACTTTGTGTAATGGCTCTCCTAGACACAGCGCGACCTCACCCCCAATACCGGGAGAGACGAACCCCCGAAGATCCGCTCACTGCCTCCATGTGGCTCGGGACTGTACCCAACTAAAACCTGTTTGCACGACTCCTTTGAGCCGTGGTAGGGTAGTAATCAAAGTACAGTGGGAACTCACACGAGACAAATGACGATCCCCAGGTCGATGAACTAATCTGTACTCATGTCACCAGGGAACTGCTATCTGACGTCAAGTATAATCCCAACTAGCAGGTTCCCGGCGAGTCCTGTCCGGTGTACTCATAACCAATGAGCACCTGTATACATCTTAGGTGAACCAACTGACACCAGTGGCTTGTGAGACCGGCCACCGCCCCTCGTCGGGGTCTCGACTGTATACACTAGTCTACTCTGGAGAATCGATGCCCTGTCTCGAAACTCCGACGACTAGGGACCTTGTAAGGATGTGCTTATAGACTACCAGCTCCCACTTATATAATCGCCCTCATACTGCTGGCAGTCAAGCAAGAATCCTAGGGGCTCTATCAGCGTGTAATAGCGACTTGTCAGGTCACCTAAAGCAGTATACGATGATAAAGATAAACCAGATAGCATACTATCATCTCGAGTAAGACTGTCCTACCGGGATAGATCCTCCCTCAATCATTGCAATCACGTGCCTGTGATCCAATAATTGACTCTGAGGCCACTATCTCCAACAGTCCTAGCAGCATGATATCAATAACGCTATATGAATCACAAAACAAGTATGCGATGCGGAGCGAACAACAATAATGTGCGGGAGCTGAATACTAAACACAATGATAACTAACCTGCATTTAATAAAATATGAGTTCCACAGTGGTGCCATTTGAAATAACACGAATCGTGAGGTTTTGAAAATAAGGGCTACGGTGTTTTAAGAAAAGATACGTCTTTTAAAATATCCGTAGAATCCCTTGACCTGTCTTTTAAAATACCCACGATCCGTTAGTTTTGAAATAGGTAGGAATCTAACCTAGTCTAACAATTACACTAAACTATACGGCTGAACTAACAAGCTAACTAAAGGTAAGGAAACCGCCTAACATCTGAGTTGATACATATATATATATATATATATATATATTAGTCGGTGATCCCGCCTCGATAATATAACATCCGATACCATATCTATAATCAGATATTCCAAAGTCAAGAGTGCGGATCAAACATAAATATATAGCTCGTACGTAAATCCTTCGTACGGCATCCCAAATCTGGGTACGGGTCAATATCACATTCATCATACTATTCATCTAGTATCCTCTTTATCAAATATCACGATCGGGGTACTGATCTACGTCTAATACAATACTAATTGTTAGTGTATATGCCCTAGAGGCCATTACTGTATCATACTAGTTTGTATATTACTTGATGGAAGCTTGGGATATTCACAGTTGTATATACAATCTTGCTCGAAATGGTAGTATGCTACTTGGTTTGTCTCTGCTTTAATATGTGCATGTGTTTCTTTTAGCATATTGCTGTTATACATATTAGTAGAGCCCTTAGGATCTTTGCTTGATTACCAGCGTTGTGATGGCACTCACACTCGTGGGAGCTGGGTAATCCATAAGCACATCCTTATACTGGTCCCTGGTCATTAGACTATCGAGATAGGGCATCGATACTCCGGAGTAGACTAGCGCATGCGCTTCTCATCCCAGCATGGGAGACGGTCTGTCCCACAGCCGTCAGTACGTCATAATTGAGATAGTATGCGGGTGCTCGTTAGGTTACGAGTACACTGGACAGGACTCGTCGGGAACTGTTGGTTGGTATTATAACTATCGTCAGTTATCAGTTCCTAGGTGACATGAGTACAGCTTAGTCCGCTGACTTGACACTGTCACTTCGCCTCGAGTGTGTTCCCACTGCACTTTGATTACTACCCTACCACGGCTCAAAGGAGTCGTGCAAACAGGTAGTTTTTGGGTGCAGTCCCGAAGCACTTGGAGGCAGTGACGGTTAGACAGGATTCGTGTCTCCCGGTATTGGGGGTTGACATCGCGTTGTGTCTAGGAGAGCCATTACACGAGTAGTCCCTGGCCAGGGCAAGAGAGATATACTGGTAGGTTTCTAGTGTTATCTCAGGGTGTTCTGGGCTACACTCCGACACGACTTGTACCGCTATTAGGGGACTGACGTTCACCGCCTCCCTAGGCCCGCCATGTGATGTATCAGACGAACAGACCGGACTGTACGGAGACTGTCACATACAGGCTCAGTAGGAGTTCAGATGGGGTTCACCTCGTCTGTCTTCTTATCGACATCTACCTGGGGACCGTTACGTACAGCTAGTGCCGCTTGCAGCCTGTGGTTAAACCCACTGCCAGCGTAGTGTCGAGTCTTTAGAGGCCCACACAGAGAGCTATTCGCCTTTAGGCAAAATGAGTAGAGGTCGCATGGTTTTGCGACAGGGTTCGTTCACATCCGTGCACTTGTGCACGTTTGCTGTCCGGACAGCTTATACTAGCGGGCTTTGGTTTAAGCCGGATCCTAGTATATGATTTGGGATTGGTTTTTTCTCTTTGTATTCTTGTTCCTCGGATCACGAATACGGGTGTGTATGCCCAGTTGCTTGAGACACAGGGAGAGGACTTTGATTAGGGTTAATGACTATTGTCATTTTATTAACCCTAATGCTTATGTGTGTATTTTGGTTAATTGATATTTGTTTAAATAATTCTGCATGGTTATGGTTGTTGACCATTTGACCTCCTTGACTTGTTGACCTTGGTTGACACTTTGACCATCATCATTTCATTTGGAAGATGCTCTTTGATCCTTGCAATTTGCATTAAAAATGAAATGATAATGGTCATGTCTTGATTAACCATGACAATTATCTAGCTAATTATCTAATTACAATAATTCACACATATATGTGAGAATGGTTTATTTTTCTCTCATTCTATCATTTGCTTTCTCTCTCTTGTTCTTCCTCTCCCTCAAGCTCTCCCCTCTCATGTGTTGAGAAACACTTGAGCTTAAGAAAAACCCCTTCTTGATAATCTCTACTCTCTTCTAGGGTTTAAGGATTAGCACTTCTTACACCCTAGTTACTTCTAGCTTGGAGTTGAAGCCAAAGGTTGAGGCTTTCGGGTGGATCTTTCTTCGACATGAGAAGACGAAAAAGGTGACCTATTTCCAATACTCCAAGGAGCAAGGAGAGAAGGACATAAAGCCCTAGGTATAACCTTTCTAACACTTAACTAGTTTCTAGTTAGCTTTAGCTTGTTTTTGTTTAGCAAAGATCCTTCTTTGTCTAGTCCATGTTGCCTAAGTTGATAAAAATAAGATTTTTATTCCGTTTTCCGCCTCCCCGTAAGTACCGGGGTGGGCAACGTGGACTTACAGTGGTATCAGAGCCTAACTAAACATAAACTAGCTAGGTAGTAAAGTGTATGGAAGTTCGAATCGGAAAAATCGCAAAACCGAGTTTTCAAAACCCAAACTTTCTGTTAAAATTTTTTCTGTTCAAAATGAAATAAATCATACTCCAAAAATCATCTCAGGGTTTTGTGAAGAAAGCCACCAAAAACCATCCAGAGATTCGACCAAAGAGCCGCGGTTCCGCGGCAATAGCAAGCTATTGCCGCGCAACCGCGGCCGTTTTGGCTCGGCTCTGGGTCGAGTTTGGTGCAGTGTTTTTCTGGCTTGGTTTTGGGATTTTTAAGATGGTTTATATGTGCCCAGATTTTCCAGAATAGAAATTTGTTTTTGGGGGCCTATCAATCCGTATTTTTTTCGAACTTCACTACACTTTGACTTTAAAGGTTATATCTGTGATGTTTATATGTATTGAATGTCGGCTAATCGCTATATGTCGATTAGTCGGGGTTATACATATCTGTGATCTGTGTTTGATGATGGTATGTGTGTATGAATGCGTTAGATTGTCGCGGGTGAATAGCCGGGGTGGATGTGAGATGAGTGTTTCTTTTTCTTTCATTCATTGTAATATGTAAATTGATGTAATAATATTTGTATGGCCGCACAACCGGGTCGGGGTTGTAGCCGTCATTGTATAATTCTTTTTACTGTTTTTGCTTCTAGGATAGACCCATGGAGGGGGTGCACAAACTACCGGGTATCTCGAAGTGCCGAGTGGCCTACTCACGGTGGTGAGGGAGGTTGCTTCGCTTCGGGTACTTGGCGGGTAGTTTGCCGCACCCGTAGGGGTCTTGGGTGGGGTATTGGCTATTGACCACGACCGTGTAATCCGCTTTTCGTTGCAGGCTCGAACGGATTGCGGATTCCTAGTATATCCAATGTAATCATCTGTGATCTGTAATGTCTATCATTGCTATATATTTATATATGATAACTATTTAGGCGTTGCTTATGTTTTACAGCCGCGCTAGCCCAGCCCCCGCTCTGTCGTTAGTTAAGTAACTTAACGGGTGATGACGGGGCCCCGTGGCGAATGCGAATGGCATAAGCGTACGTCATATTTTGGTTGTTTTCTGCAATGGTAGGATTAAATGATGGGATGCATTAAAAGAACTAATGCAAGAAAATAAACCAAGTAAAAGTCGATTGGAACACTATGAAAACCACTCGGTTCTTTTCAAAACTAAACTTTTAAACGTGGAGCTTGAACCACTTCTTTTTAAAAGCTATCTCGTTCTATCGATTATATCAAGTTCACTACGTTCACGGTTTCGCCAAAACCATTCGTAGCCCTCCGTCATTCCACATGAATGGTCAAAAGTATTCAAGCTATGTATTTTGGCCAAAGTCAAGGCATAGTGATTGGTAGCTATTGGGTATTCATGTACAGCATAGATAGTGTTGGAGATAGTGCCCTCAGAGTCAATTATTGGATCACAGGCACGTGATTGCAATGATTGAGGGAGGACCTATCCCGGTAGAACAGTCTTACTCGAGATGATAGTATGCTATCAGGTTTACCTTTATCATCGTGTACTGCTTTAGGTGACATGACATGTCGCTATTGCACGTTGATAGAGCCCCTAGGATTCTTGCTTGACTACCGGCAGTATGAGGGCGATCATATACGTGGGAGCTGGGGTCTATAAGCACATCCTTAAAAGGTCCCTAGTCGTGGGAGTTTCGAGATAGGGCATCGATACTCCAGAGTAGACTAGTGTATACAGTCGAGACCCCGACGAGGGGCGGTGGCCGGTCTCACAAGCCACTGGTGTCAGTTGGATCACCTAAGATGTATACAGGTGCTCATTGGGTTATGAGTACACCGGACAGGACTCGCCGGGAACATGCTAGTTGGTCTTATACCTGACGTCAGATAGCAGTTCCCAGGTGACATGTGTACAGGTTAGTTCATCGACCTGGGGATCGTCATTTGTCTCGTGTGAGTTCCCACTGTGCTTTGATTACTACCCTACCACGGCTCAAAGGAGTCGTGCAAACAGGTTTTAGTTGGGTACAGTCCCGAGCCACATGGAGGCAGTGAGCGGATCTTCGGGGGTTTCGTCTCTCCCGGTATTGGGGGTGAGGTCGCGCTGTGTCTAGGAGAGCCATTACACAAAGTCCTTGGCCAAGGCAGGAGATTTACTGGTAGGTATTCCAGTAGTATCTCAGGGTGTTCTGGGCTACACTCCGACACGACTTGTACCGCTTTTGGGGGTCTGACTTCTACCAACCCCCTAGGCCCGCCATGCGATGCTCATAGACGAACGGACCGTACTGTACGGATATTGTCACTGACAGGCTCTGTAGGGTGTCAGGATGAGTTCGCTCATCGACGTCCCTTTTAGTCAATAGCTGGTGGCCCGTCACGTATTGGCTTATACCTCTGACGTGCTAGTGGTTAAATCCACAGCCATAGTATTGACGAGTCTTTAGAGTCTACCACGTTTTCAGTTACTCAGGTTTCGGGCGAAACGCTGTAGAGGCCGTATGGAGATATGGCAGGGTCCGATCAGATACGTGCGGTATTGCACGGATCAGGATCGGACGGTTTGTACTAGTAGCCGTATAGGAATATGGCAGGGTTCGATCAGATACGTGTGGTATTGCACGGATCAGGATCGAACGGATATTACTAGCCGGCTTTGGTTTAAGCCGGTCCTAGTTTAGTACAGTGTAGATTTTGTCTCTTTGCATTTGTATCCGGACGGAATACAGATGCGGGTGTGTATGCACAGTGTCGGGGTTTTCCTGTAATTTATTACGGGACCAGTTTTCTGGAGTTGCCAGTTTGCATTCCGTTCCGGCCGGTTTTCGTTTGTTCTTTCCCGGCCGGACTTTTCCGATGGAGGGGGTAATTTGCAGTTTTGCAAATTACTTTTGTGGAGGGGTTTTATTGCATATATATTGATTATGATAGCTTTCTTTTCTTTGCACCATGCTTGCTTTGACTTGTGATTTGATGAGGGTATGGTTTGATTAAAGTGAAGCATGCTTGTATGTTTTTATGTCCCTTGATGTGGTCACCCCTTCTTCACTCCTACACTCACCTCCCTTCATCATAGATATCCATTCTTTTCCCTCCACCTTTTCTCCTCTAAGGATTGGCCGGCCACTTTAGTGAGGAGGAGAGAAAAATGAGAGATTCATTTTGTGCTTCATTTTGATCATCTCATTTGGCTTGCAAAATTGGTAGCTACATTTCCCTCCAAAGATCAATCTTCATTCCTCCATCCAAAGGCAACAAACCCCAAAGAGACAAGTAGCCTCTACACTACACTTCCTACAGCAAATCTTGGACGCGTCGATTCGCCAGCTTCGCGCCCGAGTTGCCTCGGTATTGAGGTGGGAGCCCGTAAAAGCTACAGGCGATGTGGTGCCCTTTCCGACGAGGAGGAGACGGACGGAGATCCCGCGAGGAGATCGGAGTGGAGATGAAGACCGGAGGACTCGGATCAGTCGGTACAACATTTCTACACTCTTTACTGTTTGTTAGTTTAGCAATAATGGCAGATCCGGGTTAAAGTATACGATAGCGCCAAGTTAAAAAGTTTTATTCCGCAATTGGCGTCTGTAGACTGCCGGGTTGCTAACGTAGACTTACAGTGGTATCAGAGCCTCACCATTTTGCTATGCTAACTTGTGCTAACGCGTTTAAAACTTCGATCCGACCGGAAATCGAAAACTACAAAAATCCAAGCCGACAGTTTTTGTTGTTTTTAAACGGTCTCAAAATTGATTTCTGGATGTCTTAAAAATCAGAGCAGGAACTTCTAAGAATGACGACAAAATTTGGGGTCGTGATCCCTAGAAGCCGCCGCGGAAGCGCGGCCAAACCCTTGGTTAGGCCGCGCAACCGCGGCCACGTGGGGAGCACGTGCTCCCAAATTTTGTCAGGTTGTTCTATGTGGGTTTTTGGGGTCTTTGATATATATCGTTTTTGCCCAGATTTTGTTACTGTTCACCAGTATGTCGTGGGGCCCACTTCTTGATATTTTGTCGATCGAAATTTAAACACGTTAGTTTTCACAGTATTTACATTATATCTGCGACCGTGAATGTCACTCGATCGGTAAATCCGGTCTAACTGCTATAGCCCGGTTAGACGGATTTGCGAACGTGATTTTCACGTTGATGTTCTATGTATTTGCTGTGATGTTGCGGATCGGTCGTGGGGGATAGCCTGGATGCAATGCTAGTACTGTGTTGTTGTATTATGTACATTTGATTTTGCGGGGCGAGCGTCCGACATGTGGACTGCCGTCACTGCCTGATTGTACTATTCTTTTGGGGCACGACCTGGTTGCGGTCGATGTACCCGGTGTATGTATATTTTACTTTCTATACTAGGGTTACCCCGCGGAGGGGTGCACGGATAGCCGGGTTCTGGAGGGCAACGGGCCCGCATCTCAGGGCATTGAGACGGAGGGGCTTCAGTCTGGAATTGGCGGGCTATTCGCCGCACTCGTAGGGGGTACAGGTTGACCCAGGAGGGGTGCCCAAGTTACCGGATTCCGTGAAGTGCTGGGTGGTCCATTCACGGCGCTGAAAGGGGGCTGCCTCGCTTCAGGTTTTGGCGGGTGACTTGCCGCACCCGTAGGGGTCTAGGTTTTCATTGCACAGGCTATCCAGACGACCAGGGGAACGTCGGGTTTCAGTAGTGGCTCTGTGAAACCCGGGGATCCCAGATATCTGTATTGTTCTGTGATGCTGTACATTTCTTTGATGTTGCATTTTCTATCACGCCTTGAGCGAATATAATATATTGGAATATATATTAGTAGATGTTGTATATGTTTTACATCCGCGCTAGTCCAGTCCCCGCTCTGTCGTTAGTTAGCTAACCTAACGGGTAATGACGGGATCCAGTGGCGAATGCGGATGGCATATACGTACATCAGTATATTTTCGTTCTTTTTGGTGTGATCAATTGATGGGACTGCATTGATTCGGATCAATGCAAGTTTAAAAACAAACCTAATCTGATGTTGTTGGAACACTTTTCAAAAAGCTGTTATTGCAAGGACGTTCATTTCTGTTTTGCATCGTGGTATTCATTTGGAATATCCTGCTCCTCAGTCGACGAGGCAAGGGCCGAGATCCCTTCACCGGGAGTGACCCCTTGGACAGAATTTTGCGTCAGGGCATTAACTTCACTATAGCCGATTACTTTTGCTTTGCATAGTGGTATTCAGTTGGAATATCCTGCACCTCATTCTACGGGGAAAGAGCCGAGATCCCTTCACCGGGAGTGACCTCTTTAGTAAAGGTTTTCGTCACTATATTTTCTAAAAAGCTATCCGTTCCTTCAACGATATCAAGTTCATTACGTTAAAGGTTTTCGCCAGAAACCATTCGTAGCCCTCCGTCGTTTCATATGGGTAGTCAATAGTATTCAAGCTGTGTTTGTTGGCCAAAGTCAAGGCACAGTGTTTGGTAGCTGTTGGTTATTCATATGCAGCATAGATAGATGCATTGGTTTGGAACAGTCGTACTGCCTTGTTGGCCAAAGTCAAGGGTATGTACGGGTGGATTCAAATTAACCTGGAGAATGACGGGCAGAACTTGACATGTGACTTATGATTTGTTGGCCAAAGTCAAGGTCATAAGAGCATGGGGCAGAAATCACATCGGGAGTTTCAAAAGTACTGAAACTTGCCAGATATGCGCATACCTTCTGGAGTGTGATACCGTGAGCGGATTCCATCACGTTGTCATGCGATGAGAGTTGGATCCCGATTCCCACTGATGAGTTGGTTTACTCCTCGGGTGACCCCGACTAATTCTTCTTTAAGGTTTGGAGGAGAATTTGAGGTACAGTGGGAGGTTTCCAGATTAGATAAATTGGTAACCATTCTGATCTAGGATAGAGTGCACGCTGAGTGTTTCTTCTCTCTCTCTCTCTGGCAGCGACCATTTGACCCGACCCTAAGACTTTGACTCAGTGACCAAGTTGACCGAACCTTCTTTAACACAGGCTTTTGGATTGTCAGAGTTGCAGACCTCATTGCCACTCCTACTTTTACCCTTTTCTCCAGGACACCCCGTATTACTGCGAACGTCCACTTCCATTGGACAAAACCATCGTATGGTTAGATACGAACTCGAAGGGATTCGAGGATGGTTTCCGGTTCTGGAGAAAACGGATAGGATTATTCAGTTGTCTTTTCTTTTTCACCTTCTCTCAGGTTGCGAGTACTCCTTGGTTTAGGAGTAGTACACCTATTACGCAAATTGGATAGTCTTCTTCCAAACCATAGGCTGGTGCCGACCGGTAGGGAATGAAGAAAACCAGTTAGCCTAAACGGTGTACAGAAGGTATTAAGTTCAGACAAAACAAGGGATTAGTAAGAGGGCAAAGTAAATTGTGACTGCTATTCACAACCGAACCAAGTATTTCTTCGCCAATCCTAAATCACCTTTGTATTTCTCCAGGACACTCCGTATCACTACGAAGATCCCATTTTATTGGATAATCCATCGTATGGTTATATACGAACTCGAAAGGAACTTGTTCCAGTTCGGGGATGGATCCTGGTCCAGGAGAAATAGGAATAAAGTACATTCAGGTGTCTTTTATCTTCACCTTCTCTCGTGTTGCGAGTGTTCCTAGGATAGGGACAGTACACCCATTATGCTTATTGGATAGTCTTCTTCCAAACCATAAGCTGGTGCCGAACGGTAGGGAAGGAAGAAAACCATTTGGCCTAAAGGGGTGTGCAGAAGGTAAAGACTAAAGACAGATGAAGGGATTTGGAGAGGTGGCAAAGAATTACAAGGTTACAGACGTGATGATGGAAGAGGCATTACTAGGAATACCAGGATACCCCATCGAAACATTTCAATGTTTCAGTTTCACTGTGTAATGTTAAAAGAGAACTGATTTCCCGATTAGACACTTACTCCAGGGTATGTATTTACCAGGTATGATTCTCACATCTGTATGGTTTTACAGATGATGAGTGGGAGTACGTTATTGGGAATTGGGTGATCATCCTCATCATATCGGGATTCGTTGTAATCGGTGATATTTGAGGAAATCACCTGGGCTGTTTGCCGGTCGGCAAATATTTGGTTTTGAATATTCGCTGTTATGCACCAATTTCAAATTGATATATCTGTACGTCTATTTTCATAGAGTGAGATATACCTTTCTGAAATTATGTCTACGACATTTACCTATATCAGTGGATGGTTAGGTAAGGAGCATTAAACAGCGGTGTAATTCTTCTTAACCATAAGTACAGTTTTCGACCTACGACACACAGTGAATGAGTTATCAGACTCAAGGGACTTATACAAAGTATTGTATGTTGTCCAGGGTCCATCAGGACAGAGGGGTTGGTCCTCGTACTACATTCAGTTTACTTATGACTTCTCTAGTTTTTAGACAAGTGTTTCGTGGAAACACAGGGTCCGAATTTGGAGAAGTTATTGGTATTTGAATAGAGTAGAGAACCAGGTATAGCAAGTATCGGGATTCTTCAAAGAGATCGAAGATGTAGATGCTTGTGTATGGTATTCAGTTGATAGTAATGATAAAGAGATCTTGCTTCTCTTTCAGGTTACTCATAATTGGAAGTATTCCTAAGTTGAGTAACGCTGATCGGCCTTCTTCCATTTAGTTGACATGCACTGGAGACAGCTGCATGATTTGAATCTGGTTCAATTAAATCAGTGCCTCTGTTTCTATATTGGATATAGAACAGTTCATATCTTAACGATGTTAAGGTACGGGGAGTTGTCCGGTTCATGATTAAAACCAGACACTGGACAACTCAAGGCACGTTTCTGTAATGGCTGTTTATGGGTTGACCCAGGCTATGACGAGGGTTGATTTTCTACCATCTGGATGAACAATAGCGATATTGTTCTAGACTCGCCACAGTTTTATTAAAAATGGATTTTTTCAGAAAACAGTAGTGGGAGTATGGTAGAACTGGAAGTGATTCCATAACCACAAACGATTACTGAAGATTTGATAAGGAACCTAAAGATTCAATCTGGATTGACATTCCATTGGCCACTCCGCAGATAAGGTGGGTAACTTCAGGCACCCGAGAGGTACTCCGGTAGCCTCAAGGACGGTGACGGGGAAGTTCTTGTTTACCCACACATGCCATTGTTGTTGTTCCAGGCTGCGAGACCCGGCAGGAGGATGAGTATAGCGTCGTTCTAAACTAGCTTTAGAAGTGCACGTCTATATGACTCTGCCAGAGGGTTGTCGTAGTCAGTGGGAGCAGCGGAAGCATTGGTGGACATCAGGCTTATATCTATTTATAGACTAAAGCAGATGTAGCGGAGATAGATCATCTATTTCTGATGTGACAGTCATAGGTTTGACGTCATCAGAATAGGGGATGGATCTGTTGAGAAGGTAGTAGGGTGTGATATCCTGGTATTGGATGACATACACAAGATAGGAAGTGACATTCCTATACTACGATCGGTTATACTTTGGTCGTCACACAGTGATTTCTCCACAAGGGACTTGGACGTTATATCAGACATACTGGTTACTAGATCTATGGTTTTAGATCTAGATTTGGGTGGTTTCCCAATCAGGGTACCTTGACAGCATTCTAAGAGTATTTAGAATGGTCGACTCCTGGCACGGTAGTATACATGCAGGTGATGGTGTCACCCTCTCTAAAGGTGTCTTATAGACTAAAGTAGAGAGGGATACGCATGATTGGCAGATCACTTGCTCAGGCAATTGAGTCAATCATGAGATGTCAAGTACCACACCAGATGTTGTTCTTGCAGTAGGTGCAATAAGTTGATATTGATCCAATCCTGGAGGAACAGTCGGAAGCAGTTGTAGAACATAAGTGAATGTTCTAGGGATATGATAACGGCTGCCTCCTTTAGGAGACGGTTATCACTCCAGGCTTCTAAGGTGACATGGACGACAAGGAGGTTGTCAGAGTTATAGTTTTCCCTCTGACGAGGGGCAGTATTTTGGACAGGTGGTCCAAGGCAATACTGAGGGAGGCATGGCGCAGGATACTGATTAAGTTCAGTTGACGATACAGTCTAAGAAGTTTGGATTTGGAGTTCATTTATGAACTCGGTCCCATCAGACATCCAGACACTCTAAGACAGGTATTGCTCATTTCGGGAGATGGCTTTCTCCGCGAACTTGAGATAGAGAGAGACATAGAAAGAAACTTCAGAGCGGATCCACTCGCTGAGGCTATTCCTCGAACGCAATAGTTTCGCAAACGAGTTTTGTGAGACTGACTAGTAGAGGAGTTGGGTGTTCGGTATCACACGGGCTGTGAGTATGCGACATCGCAATAATTAGCCCTGAGTGCAAGTGGGAGATTGTTGGAGATAGTGCCCTCAGAGTCAATTATTGGATCACAGGCACGTGATTGCAATGATTGAGGGAGGACCTATCCCGGTAGAACAGTCTTACTCGAGATGATAGTATGCTATCAGGTTTACCTTTATCATCGTGTACTGCTTTAGGTGACATGACATGTCGCTATTGCACGTTGATAGAGCCCCTAGGATTCTTGCTTGACTACCGGCAGTATGAGGGCGATCATATACGTGGGAGCTGGGGTCTATAAGCACATCCTTAAAAGGTCCCTAGTCGTGGGAGTTTCGAGATAGGGCATCGATACTCCAGAGTAGACTAGTGTATACAGTCGAGACCCCGACGAGGGGCGGTGGCCGGTCTCACAAGCCACTGGTGTCAGTTGGATCACCTAAGATGTATACAGGTGCTCATTGGGTTATGAGTACACCGGACAGGACTCGCCGGGAACATGCTAGTTGGTCTTATACCTGACGTCAGATAGCAGTTCCCAGGTGACATGTGTACAGGTTAGTTCATCGACCTGGGGATCGTCATTTGTCTCGTGTGAGTTCCCACTGTGCTTTGATTACTACCCTACCACGGCTCAAAGGAGTCGTGCAAACAGGTTTTAGTTGGGTACAGTCCCGAGCCACATGGAGGCAGTGAGCGGATCTTCGGGGGTTTCGTCTCTCCCGGTATTGGGGGTGAGGTCGCGCTGTGTCTAGGAGAGCCATTACACAAAGTCCTTGGCCAAGGCAGGAGATTTACTGGTAGGTATTCCAGTAGTATCTCAGGGTGTTCTGGGCTACACTCCGACACGACTTGTACCGCTTTTGGGGGTCTGACTTCTACCAACCCCCTAGGCCCGCCATGCGATGCTCATAGACGAACGGACCGTACTGTACGGATATTGTCACTGACAGGCTCTGTAGGGTGTCAGGATGAGTTCGCTCATCGACGTCCCTTTTAGTCAATAGCTGGTGGCCCGTCACGTATTGGCTTATACCTCTGACGTGCTAGTGGTTAAATCCACAGCCATAGTATTGACGAGTCTTTAGAGTCTACCACGTTTTCAGTTACTCAGGTTTCGGGCGAAACGCTGTAGAGGCCGTATGGAGATATGGCAGGGTCCGATCAGATACGTGCGGTATTGCACGGATCAGGATCGGACGGTTTGTACTAGTAGCCGTATAGGAATATGGCAGGGTTCGATCAGATACGTGTGGTATTGCACGGATCAGGATCGAACGGATATTACTAGCCGGCTTTGGTTTAAGCCGGTCCTAGTTTAGTACAGTGTAGATTTTGTCTCTTTGCATTTGTATCCGGACGGAATACAGATGCGGGTGTGTATGCACAGTGTCGGGGTTTTCCTGTAATTTATTACGGGACCAGTTTTCTGGAGTTGCCAGTTTGCATTCCGTTCCGGCCGGTTTTCGTTTGTTCTTTCCCGGCCGGACTTTTCCGATGGAGGGGGTAATTTGCAGTTTTGCAAATTACTTTTGTGGAGGGGTTTTATTGCATATATATTGATTATGATAGCTTTCTTTTCTTTGCACCATGCTTGCTTTGACTTGTGATTTGATGAGGGTATGGTTTGATTAAAGTGAAGCATGCTTGTATGTTTTTATGTCCCTTGATGTGGTCACCCCTTCTTCACTCCTACACTCACCTCCCTTCATCATAGATATCCATTCTTTTCCCTCCACCTTTTCTCCTCTAAGGATTGGCCGGCCACTTTAGTGAGGAGGAGAGAAAAATGAGAGATTCATTTTGTGCTTCATTTTGATCATCTCATTTGGCTTGCAAAATTGGTAGCTACATTTCCCTCCAAAGATCAATCTTCATTCCTCCATCCAAAGGCAACAAACCCCAAAGAGACAAGTAGCCTCTACACTACACTTCCTACAGCAAATCTTGGACGCGTCGATTCGCCAGCTTCGCGCCCGAGTTGCCTCGGTATTGAGGTGGGAGCCCGTAAAAGCTACAGGCGATGTGGTGCCCTTTCCGACGAGGAGGAGACGGACGGAGATCCCGCGAGGAGATCGGAGTGGAGATGAAGACCGGAGGACTCGGATCAGTCGGTACAACATTTCTACACTCTTTACTGTTTGTTAGTTTAGCAATAATGGCAGATCCGGGTTAAAGTATACGATAGCGCCAAGTTAAAAAGTTTTATTCCGCAATTGGCGTCTGTAGACTGCCGGGTTGCTAACGTAGACTTACAGATAGATGCGTTGGTTTGGGACAGTCGTGCTGCCATTTTGGCCAAAGTCAAGAGTAGGTACGGGTGGGTCCAAATTAACCAGGAGAATGACGGGTAGAACTTGACATGTGACTTATGATATTTTGGCCAAAGTCAAGGTCATAAGAGCATGGGGCAAAAATCCACATCGGGAGTTTCATAAGTACTGAAACTTGCTAGCGCTGCATACCATTTGGAGTGTGATGATTCTGGTAGGATTCCTTCGGTTTTATCACGCAATGATATTTGGATCCCGATCCTACTGTGAGTATATGCTACTCCTCGGGAAAACTCTCACTTAACGATCAATGCTATAAACCTAGTAGGTGTATAGAAAGGTGTTAGCGGGGCTACGCCCACAGAGAAAAGAGGTTACTTAATTAAGGAACTACGCGAAAGCGTTGGAAAACCTCCCTCGAAGTACCAACACTGGCCTGGCTGAACGGTTAAGCAAGTATTGTACGGTGAGATTGATCCTGACTAATCCTTTCTTTACGGTTTGAGAAGGGATTCGAGAGACAGTGGGAGCCATCCAGTTTAGACAAACTAAAAACCACTCTAAACTTGCAAGAGCATCATGCTAAAGTGTTTCTTTTCTTTCTCCTAATTGCAGCGACCATTCAACATGACCGGACTTAAGCTATTACTAGATAAAAACATATTGACAGGGCCGAACTACAAAGATTGGCTCAGGAATGTCAAGATGGCAATCACTTACGACAAGTTGGGGTATGTCCTTACCACCAAAGCTCCCCCTGTCCCAGGTCCCAAAACCAGTGTCGCGGATAGGGAAATCCGTAAGACATGGGAAATAGATTGCGCGAAGGCCAAATGCCTCGTACTTGCCTCGATGGACAACGAGCATCAGAGGAGGCACGAGAATATGGACCTAGAGTCCATATTTCTTCATACAAAAGAACTGTATGGAGAGCAGTCTCGTATCGCAAGATACGAAGTGTCGAAGAAGTTGTTTTCGGCAAGGTTGGCCATCGGATCATCGGTAGCGAAACAGGTGCTTAAGATGATTGGCTACATAGAGGAGCTCGCGGACCTTGGGACCACGTTGGAGAATAAACTCTATACTGATTTAATTCTCCAGTCTCTTCCTTCCACTTACGCCCAGTTTATCCTTAACTTCAACATGCAAGGAAAGGAGGTTGAACTTTCTGAACTTCTAAACATGTTGAGGAGTGCTGAGGGCACCCTACAGAAGGGTAGGGAGACATCCACTTTGTTTGTAGGAGGATCTTCCTCTACTAGATCCAGGGCGAAAGCCAAGGGTAAGAAGAAGAAAGCCCCCGCCAAACCAAGAGGCGGTGTCGGTAAAGTGGATACGAAGGGAAAAGGAAAAGCAACAAAGATAGCGGGAAAGCTGGTGGGGAAGGAAGAATGCTTCTATTGTCACAAAAGTGGTCACTGGAAACAGGATTGCAAGGCTTGGAAGGCCAGAACACAGGATTTGAAGCGAGTTGCAGCTTCAGCTTCAGGTGTGTATGTTATTGAAAATTGTCTATCAATAAACTCTACATCCTAGGTATTGGATACCGGATCAGGATCTCATATCTGTAATTCTTTGCAGGCGTTGAGAAAGCGTAGAGTTTTGAAGGCAGGTGACATGACCTTCAGAGTTGCAAACGGTGCTAGCATGGATGCTGAGGTCGTGGGGGATTATCACCTGTGATTGTCGGATGGACACTTTTTGGTTTTGCGTAGTTGTTATTATGTACCAAATGCAACCAGTAATATCATTTCTGTATCTTTATTATCTGAGGAAGGTTATGAATTTGCATTTGTAAGTAATGTAGTGAACATTCACCTTAATCAAGTTTTGATTAGGTCAGGTACATTGAACAACGGTATATACGTATTAAACCAACCACAGATTTTCAATGTCCAGAATACACACAAAAGAAAGTCTCCAGAAATCAATAAAACTTTCTTATGGTATTGTAGACTGGGTCACATCAATGAGAGAAGGTTGAATAAGTTATATACAGAAGGATATTTGGATCCGTTCGAATATCAATCGTATGCAACTTGTCAATCCTGTCTCAAAGGAAAGATGACAAAGACTCCGTTCACTGGACACGGAGTAAGAGCGAGCGAGCTCTTGGGACTCGTACACAGCGACGTGTGCGGTCCAATGTCTACAAAAGCACGAAGCGGTTATTCTTACTTCATTACTTTTACGGATGACTTTTCAAGATACGGTTATGTCTTCTTAGTGAAACATAAATCCGAGGCTTTTGAAAAATTCCAGGAATATAAGAATGAAATAGAAAAACAAACAGGCAAAAGTATCAAGGCACTGAGATCTGATCGAGGTGATGAATACTTGAGTGCCGAGTTCCTGGGTTACTTAAAAGAGAATGGAATTCTCTCTCAGCTTACTCCTCCATACTCTCCGCAACATAACGGTGTATCGGAGAGACGGAACCGAACCCTATTGGATATGGTACGGTCCATGATGAGTAACGCTGAGTTGCCGCGATCGTTCTGGGGATATGCGCTAGAATCAACTGCATACCTTTTGAACCGAGTTCCAACTAAGACTGTGCCTACTACACCATATCAGATGTGGTGTGGGAAGAGACCCTATCTTAATCACATTAAGACATGGGGATGTCCTGCTTTTGTAAAAAAGCAGCATGCTGACAAGCTCGAGGCACGCTCAGTACAGTGTAAGTTTGTGGGATATCCAAAGAACTCCAAGGGATATTTCTTCAATTGCGAAGAGGAACAAAAGGTGTTTGTTTCTCGCCATGCCCACTTTCTGGAACACCAGTTCATAGAAAAAGAATTAAGTGGGAGCGCAATAGAACTGGAAGAAATTCCAGAACCGCGAGCTATTACTGAAAGCTTAGTAGAACCAGAGGGTTCGAAAGATCAGGACATTCCCACGCCACTCCGTAGGAGTAGTAGGCAGTCTCATCCGCCCGAGAGATACTACGGTTTTCTCATTGACGGGGATAAAGAAGATTGCATCATAGATTTTGATGAGCCTACTAGCTTCCAGCAAGCCATTCAGAGCGTCGACTCGGTAAAATGGCTGGATTCAATGCGGACCGAAATGGAGTCCATGTACACCAACAAAGTATGGACGTTGGACATTACTCCAGATGAGGTAAAACCCGTAGGATGCAAGTGGATCTTCAAAAGGAAGATTGGTGTAGATGGACAGGTTGAGACCTATAAAGCTAGACTAGTAGCAGAGGGTTTTCGTCAGCGACCTGGTTTGGACTATGACGAAACCTTTTCTCCAGTAGCTATGCTGAAATCCATTCGGATCCTTCTTGCCATTGCTACCTTCCACGATTATGAGATTTGGCAGATGGACGTAAAGAAAGCTTTTCTAAATGGACATTTAGAGGAGTGTGTCTATATGGACCAGCCAGAGAGTTTCATTCAGAGTGGGAGCACTGGAAAGGTGTGCAAGTTGCTTAAGTCCATTTATGGACTAAAGCAGGCATCGCGGAGTTGGAACATCTGTTTTGATGAGACAGTTAAGGAATTTGGCTTTATCAAAAATCCAGATGAACCATGCATCTATTGTAGATTTGTAGCGAGAACTGTAGTATTCCTCGTTTTATACGTGGATGACATTCTCTTAATAGGAAATGATATTCCTACGCTACAATCTGTCAAGGGGTTCTTGTCACACAGGTTCTCCATGAAAGACCTTGGTGATGCCTCATACATTCTGGGTATCCGGATCTACCGTGATAGATCCAAGAGGATATTAGGAATTTCTTTCCAGGTACATCGGCACCATACTGAAGAGATTCAGTATGGAAGATTCCAAGCGCGGTAATCTACCGGTTTGTCACGGGATCACCCTCTCCAAAGAGATGTCTCCCAAGACTGATTTGGAGAGGGATCGCATGTCTATTATACCCTACGCTTCTGCGGTAGGCTCTATAATGTATACGATGTTGTGTACCAGACCGGATGTGGCTTATGCACTGAGTGTAGTAAGCAGGTATCAGTCAAACCCTGGGGAGAAACATTGGATAGCAGTAAAGAACATTCTCAAGTACCTGAGAAGGACTAAGGAGATGTTCTTGGTGTATGGCGGAAAAGACCTCCAGATTGAGGCCTTTGCTGACTCCAGCTTCTAGAGTGACAAGGATGATTCCAAGTCCATGTCGGGCTTTGTCTTTACCCTAAATGGAGGGGCGGTGTGTTGGAAGAGCTCCAAACAGGAAACCGTTGCTGACTCGACTATGGAAGCGGAATACATCGCTGCATCTGATACCGCAAATGAAGCTGTCTGGATGAGGAAGTTCTTGAGAGAACTTCAGGTGGTTCCGTCCATTGTTGACCCAATACCTCTGTATTGCGACAACAACGGGGCTATAGCTTTAGCGAAGGAACCCAGGTCCCATCAGAAATCCAGACACATCTTGAGGCGGTATCACCTGATCAGGGAGATCGTGGATCGCCAGGAGATCGAGCTTCGGAGGGTTGCTTCAGAAGATAACACAGCAGATCCATTCACCAAGGCCTTGCCCCAGACTCAGTTCGAGCGGCTGATCAAGATGATAGGTCTTCGATACGCCAGTACATGGCCGTAGTGCAAGTGGGAGATTGTTAGCGTATATGCCCTAGAGGCCATTACTGTATCATACTAGTTTGTATATTACTTGATGGAAGCTTGGGATATTCACAATTGTATATACAATCTTGCTCGAAATGGTAGTATGCTACTTGGTTTGTCTCTGCTTTAATATGTGCATGTGTTTCTTTTCGCATATTGCTGTTATACATATTAGTAGAGCCCTTAGGATCTTTGCTTGATTACCAGCGTTGTGATGGCACTCACACTCGTGGGAGCTGGGTAATCCATAAGCACATCCTTATACTGGTCCCTGGTCGTTGGACTATCGAGACAGGGCATCGATACTCCGGAGTAGACTAGCGTATGCGCTTCTCATCCCAGCATGGGAGACGGTCTGTCCCACAGCCATCAGTACGTCGTACTTGAGATAGTATGCGGGTGCTCGTTAGGTTATGAGTACACTGGACAGGACTCGTCGGGAACTGTTGGTTGGTATTATACCTATTGTAACTTATCAGTTCCCAGGTGACATGAGTACAGCTTAGTCCGCTGACTTGACACTGTCACTTCGCCTCGAGTGTGTTCCCACTGCACTTTGATTACTACCCTACCACGGCTCAAAGGAGTCGTGCAAACAGGTAGTTTTTGGGTGCAGTCCCGAAGCACTTGGAGGCAGTGACGGTTAGACAGGATCCGTCTCTCCCGGTATTAGGGGTTGACATCGCGCAGTGTCTAGGAGAGCCATTAAACGAGTAGTCCATGGCCAGGGCAAGAGAGATATACTGGTAGGTTTCCAGTGTTATCTCAGGGTGTTCTGGGCTACACTCCGACATGACTTGTACCGCTATTAGGGGACTGACGTTTACCGCCACCCTAGGCCCGCCATGCGATGTATCAGACGAACAGACCGGACTGTACGGAGACTGTCACATACAGGCTCAGTAGGAGTTCAGATGGGGTTCACCTCGTCAGTCTTCTTATCGACATCTACCTGGGGACCGTTACGTACAGCTAGTGCCGCTTGCGGTCTGTGGTTAAACCCACTGCCAGCGTAGTGTCGAGTCTTTAGAGTCCCACACAGAGAGCTATTCGCCTTTAGGCAAAATGAGTAGAGGTCGCATGGTTTTGCGACAGGGTTCGTTCACATCCACGCACTTGTGCACGTTTGCTGTCCGGACAGCTTATACTAGCGGGCTTTGGTTTAAACCGGATCCTAGTATATGATTTGGGATTGGTTTTTTCTCTTTGTATTCGTGTTCCTCGGATCACGAATACGGGTGCGTATGCACAGTTGCTTGAGACAGAGGGAGAGGACTTTGATTAGGGATAATGACTATTGTCATTTTATTAACCCTAATGCTTATGTGTGTATTATGGTTAATTGATATTAGTTTAAATAATTGTGCATGGTTATGGTTGTTGAACATTTGACCTCCTTGACTTGTTGACCATGGTTGACACTTTGACCATCATCATTTCATTTGGAAGATGCTCTTTGATCCTTGCAATTTGTATTAAAAATGAAATGATAATGGTCATGTCTTGATTAACCATGACAATTATCTAGCTAATTATCTAATTACAATAATTCACACATATATGTGAGAATGGTTTATTTTTCTCTCATTCTATCATTTGCTTTCTCTCTCTTGTTCTTCCTCTCCCTCAAGCTCTCCCCTCTCATGTGTTGAGAAACACTTGAGCTTGAGAAAACCCCTTCTTGATAATCTCTACTCTCATCTAGGGTTTAAGGATTAGCACTTCTTACACCCTAGTTGTAAGTGCACGGCGGCGCCCCGGCCGTCAATCCGACGCCGGAATGCGGAAACGGTGATAAACTTTAATTTTGTGGACTTTGCAAACCGGCACCACCGCGCACAAAACCCCGGATCGTAACCATTAAACTAGTCTAGCTAACAAGAAGAAAGGGAAGAGATATACCGACGATCCAAGTCCTCCGGTCTTCTCGTCATGGTCCCGATCTCCTGCGGAAAAGTCCCGTCTCCTCCTCGTCGCCGGAAGTGCACCACATCGCCTACTTTGTTTACGGGCTCCCACCTCAATGCCGAGGCAACTCGGGCACGAAGCCGGCTACTCGACGTGCCCAAGGTTCGCTGTAGAATATGTAGTCGTCAAGTCTCATTTGGGGTTTTGGAGCTTTGCCATTTGGTGGAGGGATGATACAAACTCATAGAGGTGGAACTTGTGGGATTTTTCCTAAAGCAAAAGAGCAAAAATCCCACATGAACAAATTTGGACAGCCCCCTTTGGGAAGTGGCCGACCATGCATATGAGGGAGAGTGAGAATGAGGAGGTTGTATCAAAAGAATATGAGAGAGGCCAATAATAATACCCATACAAGAGAGAGAGAGGAAAGGTTATCATCCAAAAAGGAAATGATCACAAGTGTAAACTAACACTCCACCAACCTCACCCCTCATCATCATCAACCATCATGTCCCTCCATCATCATACATAAGTCAAGCCATGATGAGGTTATGAAGTCAAGCCATCATGAAGAAATCAAGTCAAAGGATGGTGCTACCATGATACAACAAAAATGCAAAGACCCCCTCCACAAATGCCTATTTGCAACAATGCAAATAAGCCCTCCTCCACCAATCTTCGGCCAATGAACGGAACAATGGAAATTGGCCGAAACGGAAAGCAAACTGGCAACTCCAGAAAACTGGTCCCGTAATAAATTACAGGAAAACCCCAAAACTGTGCATACACACCCGCATCTGTATTTCGACCGAAATACAAATGCAATGAGACAAAATCTACACTGTACTATACTAGGATCCGGCTTAAACCAAAGCCGGCTAGTAATATCTGTTCGATCCTGATCCGTGCAATACCGCACGTATCTGATCGAACCCTGCCATATAACCATACGGCCTATAGTACAATCTGTCCGATCCTGATCCATGCAATACCGCACGTATCTGATCGGACCTTGCCATATCTCCATACGGCCTCTACAACCTTTCGCCCGAAAGCTGAGTAACTGAATGTGGGGGACTCTAAAGACTCGTCAACACCTTGGTTGTGGATTTAACCACTAGCACGTCAGAGGTATAAGCCAATACGTGACGGGCTACCAGGTACTGACTAAAAGGGACGTCTGTGAGCGAACTTAGCCCGACAACCCTACTGAGCCTGTCAGTGACAATATCCGTACAGTCCGGTCCGTTCGTCTATGAGTATCGCATGGCGGGCCTAGGGGGTTGGTAAAAGTCAGACCCCCAAAAGCGGTACAAGTCGTGTCGGAGTGTAGCCCAGAACACCCTGAGATACTACTGGAATACCTACCAGTAAATCTCCTTGCCTTGGCCAAGGACTTTGTGTAATGGCTCTCCTAGACACAGCACGACCTCACCCCCAATACCGGGAGAGACGAACCCCTGAAGATACGCTCACTGCCTCCATGTGGCTCGGGACTGTACCCAACTAAAACCTGTTTGCACGACTCCTTTGAGCCGTGGTAGGGTAGTAATCAAAGTACAGTGGGAACTCACACGAGACAAATGACGATCCCCAGGTCGATGAACTAACCTGCACACATGTCACCAGGGAACTGCCATCTGACGTCTGGTATATGACCAACTAGCATGTTCCCGGCGAGTCCTGTCCGGTGTACTCATAACCCAATGAGCACCTGTATACATCTTAGGTGATCCAACTGACACCAGTGGCTTGTGAGACCGGCCACCGCCCCTCGTCGGGGTCTCGACTGTATACAATAGTCTACTAATGGAGTATCGATTCCCAGTCTCGAAACTCCCACGACTAGGGACCTTTTAAGGATAAGCTTATAGACCCCAGCTCCCACTTATATGATCGCCCTCATACTGCTGGTGGTCAAGCAAGAATCCTAGGGGCTCTATCAACGTGTAATAGCGACGTGTCAGGTCACCTAAAGCAGTACACGATGATAAAGGTAAACCAGATAGCATACTATCATCTCGAGTAAGACTGTCCTACCGGGATAGGTCCTCCCTCAATCATTACGATCACGTACCTGTGACCTAATAATTGACTCTGAGGGCACTATCTCCAACACTAGTTACTTCTAGCTTGGAGTTGAAGCCAAAGGTTGAGGCTTTCGGGTGGATTTTTCTTCGACGTGAGAAGACGACAAAGGTGACCTCTTTCCACTACTCCAAGGAGCAAGGAGAGAAGGACATAAAGCCCTAGGTATAACCTTTCTAACACTTAACTAGTTTCTAGTTAGCTTTAGCTTGTTTTTGTTTAGCAAAGATCCTTCTTTGTCTAGTCCATGTTGCCTAAGTTGATAAAAATCAGATTTTTATTCCGTTTTCCGCCTCCCCGTAAGTACCGGGGTGGGCAACGTGGACTTACACTGATACATCCATGAAATGCATGCGGGTGTATGAAAACACCACGCCTAGAGAACCCGCTAAAATATCATGTCGTATCTCAAATACGGAACACATCACATCATCGATCTCACGGCCTCAAGCCCAATCTCATTGACTCATCTCCAAATATCATACAATATCCTCAACATTCATGCATGTGTATATGAATGTATATATGCATAGTCCCATACCCATGCGTATATACATATATACACATTCCCATATACGCACAAGAAGATGATATATGCAAGTGTATGCAAATCCTTACTCTAGGTTTCGTGACTAGGAAATCTGCTACAGTCCTTTCTTCAATTTTCGCTAACCCTAAGCCTATAAGCTCCTAAGGCTTCTCTTATTCGGTGTTCATATCTCCTATTAACATATAAAAGTATATTGTTACCGCATCACCTCATTCCTCATAATTTTGCGGGGGTGCTATATGCCATACACCCGACTTCTCCCCGTAGATATAAATCTACTCACCAGATCTTCGCTCGCCGGTGTCTGTAAGTGCACGGCGGCGCCCCGGCCGTCAATCCGACGGCTAAATGCGGAAGCGGTGATAAAGTTTAATTTTGCGGACTTTGCAAACCGGCACCACCGCGCACTAAACCCCGGATCGGGCCATTAAACTAGTTCTAGCTAACAACAAGACGGGTTAGAGATATACCGACTGATCCGAGTCCTCCGGTCTTCATCTCCACTCCGATCTCCTCGCGGAAACTTCGGTCGTCGCCTCCTCGCCGGAAGGGCACCACATCGCCTGCATCTTTTACGGGCTCCCACCTCAATACCGAGGCAACTCGGGCGCGAAGTTGGCTGGCCGACGCGTCCAAGATATGCTATAGAATAGTGTAGCAAGCAGGTCTCTTTGGGGTTTATGAGGTTGCCATGTTGGAGGAATTTTGCACAAAGAATTTCATGGATGCTTGATGGAGAAATTGAGCATGCAAAGGAAATGAAAAATTTGAGCATCCATCAAGGAATGAGCTCGGCCCTTTTGAAATGTGCTCACTGTGAAAAATAGAATGAATCCTGCACACATCTAAAATCATGTGTGTAAATTAATCCCAAAGGAAAAGAAAATCCTTCACATAAACATTCCAGCACACACAAATGAGGGGGGGCCCCACTAAAAAGCATGAAATGAATTATTCATACACAAAAAATAAAACACCCCCCCATACACCAAACAGTGGCCGGCCCAAAAAACCATCACAAATACACATCCAAAACCCACACCCATCCATACCTTAATTAATGAATGAATAGCAAAGATGATATCATAATCAAACCTTTTTGCAAGAAACCCCCTCCACAAAATGTTAATTGCAAACTTGCAATTAACACCCTCCAACGAAAAGTCCGACCGGGAAGGAACAAGAGAAAACCGGCCGGAACGGAATGCTAACTGGCAACCCCAGAATACTGGTCCCATAATAAATTACAGGAAAACCCCGATACTGTGCATACACACCCGCATTTGTATTCCGACCGAAATACAAATGCAAAGAGACAAAACTACACTATCAAATACTAAGATCCGGCTTAAGCCAAAGCCGGCTAGTAAAAACTGTCCGATCACGATCTGTGCAATACCGCACGTATCTGATCGAACCCTGCCATATCTCCATACGGCCTCTACAGCGTTTCGCCCGAAAGCTGAGTAACTGAATGTGTGGTGGACTCTAAAGACTCGTCAATACTATGGCTGTGGATTTAACCACTAGCACGTCAGAGGTATAAGCCAATACGTAACGGGCCACCAGCTATTGACCAAAAGGGACGTCGATGAGCGAACTCATCCTGACACCCTACTGAGCCTGTCAGTGACAATATCCGTACAGTCCGGTCCGTTCGTCTATGAGCATCGCATGTCGGGCCTAGGGGGTGGGTAAAAGTCAGACCCCCAAAAGCGGTACAAGTCGTGTCGGAGTGTAGCCCAGAACACCCTGAGATACTACTGGAATACCTACCAGTAAATCTCCTGCCTTGGCTAAGAACTTCGTGTAATGGCTCTCCTAGACACAGCGCGACCTCACCCCCAATACCGGGAGAGACGAACTCCTGAAGATCCGCTCACTGCCTCCATGTGGCTCGGGACTGTACCCAACTAAAACCTGTTTGCACGACTCCTTTGAGCCGTGGTAGGGTAGTAATCAAAGTACAGTGGGAACTCACACGAGACAAATGACGATCCCCAGGTCGATGAACTAACCTGTACACATGTCACCTGGGAACTGCTATCTGACGTTAGGTATAAGACCAACTAGCATGTTCCCGGCGAGTCCTGTCCGGTGTACTCATAACCCAATGAGCACCTGTATACATCTTAGGTGATCCAACTGACACCAGTGGCTTGTGAGACCGGCCACTGCCCCTCATCGGGGTCTCGACTGTATACACTAGTCTATTCTGGAGAATCGATGCCCTGTCTCGAAACTCCCACGACTAGGGACCTTTTAAGGATATGCTTGTAGACCCCAGCTCTTACGTTATGATCGCCCTCATACTGCTGGTCGTCAAGCAAGAATCCTAGGGGCTCTATCAACGTGCAATAGCGACCTGTCAGGTCACCTAAAGCAGTACACGATGATAAAGGTAAACCAGATAGCATACTATCATCTCGAGTAAGACCGTCGTCCCGGGATAGGTCCTCCCTCAATCATTGCAATCACGTGCCTGTGATCCAATAATTGACTCTGAGGGCACTATCTCCAACAATCTCCCACTTGCACTCAAGGCTAATTATTGCGATGTCGCATACTCACAGCCCGTATGATACCGAACACCCAACTCCTCTACTAGTCAGTCTCACAAAGCTCGTTTGCGAGACTATTGCGTTCGAGGAATAGCCTCAGCGAGTGGATCCGCCTTGATGTTTCTTTCTATGTCTCTCTATATCTCAAGTTCGCGGAGAAAACTATCTCCCGAAATGAGCAATACCTGTCTTAGAATGTCTGGATGTCTGATGGGACCTAGCTCATAAATGAACTCCAAATCCAAACATCTTAGACTGTATCATCAACTGAACTTAATCAGTATCCTGCGCCATGCCACCTTCAGTATTTCCTTAGACCACCTGTCCAAAACACTGCCCCTCGTCAGAGGGAAAACTATAACTCTGACAACCTCCTTGTCGTCCATGTCACCTTGGAAGCCTGGAATGATAACTGTCTCTCAAATGAGGCTGTCGTTATCATATCCCTAGAACATTCACTTATGTTCCAAAACTGCTTCCGACTGTTTCTCCAGGATTGGATCAATATCAACTTATTGCACCTACTGCAAGAACAACATCTGGTGTGGTACTTGACATCTCATGATTGACTCAATTGCCTAAGCAAGTGATCTGCCAATCATGCACATCCCTCTCTACTTTAGTCTATAAGACACCTTTAGAGAGGGTGACTCCATTACCTGCAGGTACACTACCATGCCAGGAGTCGTCCATTCTAAATACTCTTAGAATGCTGTCAAAGTACCCTGATTGGGAAACAACCCAAATCTAGATCTAAAACCATAGATCTAGTAACCAGTATGTCTGATATAATGTCCAAGTCCCATGTGGAGAAACCACTGTGTGACGACCAAAGTATAACCGATCGTAGTATAGGAATATCACTTCCTACTACCTTCTCAACAGATCCATCCCCTATTCTGATGACGTCAAACCTATGACTGTCACATCAGAAATAGATGATCTATCTCCGCTATATCTGCTTTAGTCTATAAATAGACATCAGCCTGATGTCCACCAATGCTTCCGTTGCTCCCACTGACTACGACAACCCTCTGGCAGAGTCATATAGACGTGCACTTCTAAAGCTAGGTTAGAACGACGCTATACTCATCCTCCTGCCGGGTCTCGCAGCCTGGAACAACAACAATGGCAAGTGTGGGTAAACAAGAACTTCCCTGTCACCGTCCTTGAGCCTACCGGAGTACCTCTCGGGTGCCTGAAGTTACCCACCTTATCTGCGGAGTGGCCAATGGAATGTCAAATCAGATTGAATCTTTAGGTTCCTTATCAAATCTTCAGTAATCGTTTGCGGTTCTGGAATCACTTCCAGTTCTACCATACTCCCACTACTGTTTTTGAAAAAATCCATTTTTAATAAAATTGTGGCGAGTCTAGAACAATATTTCTATTGATCTGCCAGATGGTAGAAAATCAACCCTCGTCATAGCCTGGGTCAACCCACAAACAGCCATTACAGAAACGTGCCTTAAGTTATCCAGAGTCTGGTTTTAATCATAAGCCGGATAACTCCCCGTACCTTAACAATGTTAAGATATGAACTGTACTATATCCAATATAGAACCAGAGGCACTGATTTAATTGAACCAGATTCAAATCATGCAGCTGTCTCCAGTGCATGTCAACTAAATGGAGAGAGGCCGATCAGCGTTACTCAACTTAGGAATGCTTCCAATTATGAGTAACCTGAAAGAGAAGCAATTTCTCTTTATCATTACTATCAATTGAATACCATACACAAGTATCTACATCTTCGATCACCTTGAAGAATCCCGATACTTGCTATACCTGGTTCTCTACTCTATTCAAATACCTATAACTCCTCAAAACTTAGACCCTGTGTTTCTACGAAACACATGTCTAAGAACTAGAGAAGTTAAAAGTAAACAGAATATAGTATGAGGACCAACCCCTCTGTCCTAAAGGACACTGGACAACATACAATACTCTGTATAAGTCCGCCGAGTCTAACAACTCTTTCACTGTGTGTCGTAGGTTGAAAACTGTACTTATGGTTAAGAAGAATTACTCCGCTGTTTAATGCTCCTTACCTAACCATCCACTGATATAGGTAAATGTCATCGACATAATATCAAAAGGTATATCTCACTCTATGAAAATAGACGTACAGATATATCAATTTGAAATTGGTGCACAACAGCGGATATTCAAAACCAAATATTTGCCGACCGGAAAACAGCCCAGATGATCTCCTCAAATATCACCGATTACAACGAATCCTGATATAATGAGTATGATCACTCAATTCCCAATAACTTACTCCCACTCATCATCTGTAAAACCATACAGATGTGAGAATCAAACCTGGTAAATACATACCCTGGAGCAAGTGTCTAATCGGGAAATCAGTTTTCTTTTAACAGTACACAGTTGAACTGAAACATTGAAATGTTTCGATGGGGTTTTCTGGTATTCCTAGTAATCCCTCTACCATTATCCAGATTCACAATTATAACCGTATAATTCTTTGCCACCTCTCCAAATCCCTTTATATGTCTTTAGTTATTACCTTCTGCACACCCCTTAGGCCAAATGGTTTTCTTCCTTCCCTACCGTTCGGCACCAGCCTATGGTTTGGAAAAAGACTATCCAATAAGCATAATGGGTGTACTGTCCTAATCCTAGGAACACTCGCAATGCGAGAGAAGGTGAAGACAAAAGACACCTGAATAAATCTTATTCCTATTTCTCCTGAACCAGAATCCATCCCCGAACTGGAACAAGTTCCTTTCGAGTTCGTATATAACCATACGATGGAGTATCCAATAAACTGTGGATCTTCGTAGTGATACAGAGTGTCCTGAAGAAATACAAAGGTGATTTAGGATTGGCGAAGAAATACTTGGTTTGGTCGTGAATATCAGTTGCAATTTACTTTGCCCTCTTACTAATCCCTTGCTTTGTCTTAATCTTAATACCTTCCGCACACCATCGTTATGCTAATTGGTTTTCTTCATTCCCCACTGTTCGGCACCAGCCTAAGGTTTGGAAGAAGACTATCCAATTTGCGTAATAGGTGTACTATCTCCTAAACCAAGGAGTACTCATAACTTGAGAGAAGGCAAAAAGAAAAAGACAACTGAATAATCCTATCCGTTTTCTCCAGAACCGGAAACCATCCTCGAATTCCTTCGAGTTCGTATCTAACCATACGATGGCTTTGTCCAATGGAAGTGGACGTTCGCAGTAATACTGGGTGTCCTGGAGAAAAGGGTAAAAGTAGGAGTGGCAATGAGGTCTGCAACTCTGACAATCCAAAAGCCAGTGTTAAGAAGGTTCGGTCAACTTGGTCACTGAGTCATAGTCTTAGGGTCGGGTCAATGGTCGCTGCCAAAGAGAGAGAGAAAAGAAACACTCAGCGTGCACTCTAACCAAGATCAGAATGGTTACCAATTTATCTAATCTGGAAACCTCCCACTGTACCTCAAATTCTCCTCCAAACCTAAAAGAAGAATTAGTCGGGGTCACCCGAGGAGTAAACCAACTCATCAGTGGGAATCGGGATCCAACTATCATGGCATGATAACGTGACGGAATCCGCTCACGGTATCACACTCCAAAAGGTATGCGCATATCTGGCAAGTTTCAGTTCTTTTGAAACTCCCGATGTGATTTCTACCCCATGCTCTTATGACCTTGACGAAGGTCAACAAATCATAAGTCACATGTCAAGTTCCACCCGTCATTGTCCATGTTAATTTGAACCCACCCGTACAAGCCCTTGACGAAGGTCAACAAGGCTATACGACTGTCCCAAACCAACACATCTATCTATGCAGCAGAAAAGTAACAAGCAACTACCATACACTATGCCTTGACGAAGGTCAACAAACATAGCATGAATACTACGTGCTACCCGTCTGAAACGACGGAGGGCTACGAATGGTTTCTGGCGAAAACCTTTAACGTAATGAACTTGATATCGTTGAAGGAACGGATAGCTTTTTAGAAAATATAGTGACGAAAACCTTTACTAAAGAGGTCACTCCCGGTGAAGGGATCTCGGCTCTTTCCCCGTAGAATGGGGTGCTGGATATTCATAACCGAATATCACTGTGCAAAGCAAAAGTAATCGGCTATAGTGAAGTTAATGCCCTGACGCAAACTTCTGTCCAAGGGGTCACTCCCGGTGAAGGGATCTCGGCCCTTGCCTCGTTGACTGAGGAGCAGGATATTCCAAATGAATACCACGATGCAAAACAAAAGTGAACGTCCTTGCAATAACAGCTTTTTGAAAAGTGTTCCAACAACATCAGAATAGGTTTGTTTATCTTGCATTGATCCGAATCAACGCAGTCCCATCAATTGATCACACCACAAAGAACGAAAATATACTGACGTACGTATATGCCATCCGCATTCGCCACTGGGTCCCGTCATCACCCGTTAGGTTAACTAACTAACGACAGAGCGGGGACTGGACTAGTGCGGATGAAAAACATATACAACATCTACTACCAATATATTATATTCGCTCAAGGCGTGAATAAAATGCAACATCACAGAAATGTACAGCATCACAGAACAATACAGAAATCTGGGATCCCCGGGTTTCACAGAGCCACTACTGAAACCCGACGTTCCCCTGGTCGTGTGGATAGCCTGTGCAATGAAATCCTAGACCCCTACGGGCGCGGCAAGTCACCCGCCAAAACCTGAAGCGAGGCAGCCCCCTTCAGCACCGTGAATGGACCACCCAGCACTTCACGGAATCCGGCAACTTAGGCACCCCTCCTGGGTCAACCTGTACCCCCTACGAGTGCGTCGAATAGCCCGCCAATCCTGGAGTGAAGCCCCCTCCGTCCCAATGCCATGAGATGCGGGCTTGTTGCCTTCTAGAACCCGGCTATCCGTGCACCCCTCCGCGGGGTAACCCTAGTACAGAAAGTAAAATATACATACAACGGGTACATCGACCGCAACCAGGTCGTGCCCCAAAAGAATAATACAAACAGGCAGTGACGGCAGTCCACATGTCGGACGCTCGCCCCGCAATATCAAATGTACATAATACAACAGAAACAGTACTAGCATTGCATCCAGGCTATCCCCCACGACCGATCCGCAACATCACAGCAAAACAGAACATCAACGTGAAAGTCACGTTCGCAAATCCGTCTAACCGGGCTATAGCAGTTAGACCGGATTTACCGATCGAGTGACATTCACGGTCGCAGATATAATGTAAATACTGTGAAATAATGTGTTTAAAATATCCGATCGATCAAAAATTAACAAGTGGGCCCCCAAGCATTACTGTAGGAGATCAGGAAATTCTGGGCCCAATATTAATATTCCAAAACCCCAATTTTCACCCAAAAGGCCTACTGGAAAAATTGTACACACTGATCCATCAATACTGCGGCGGAACCGCGGCAACAAGTAGGGTTTTGCCGCGGTTCCGCGCTCCTCTGAAAAGATCAGTGTCTCGAATTTCTACAGTAGTCTTAGGTCTTCTAGCACAGTACTTTTATACAACCTGAAAAATTTTTGGAGACCAAAAAATTTCTACAGAAAACTGTCGCTAGCAAAAATGTAGATTTTGGAATTTTGGTCGATCGGAAATGCAAAACACATCAAACGAAACAAGACGAAGTTAATGGCGAGGCTCTGATACTACTGTAAGTGCACGGCGGCGACCCGGCCGTCAATCCGACGGCCAAATGCGGAAGCGGTGATAAACTTTAATTTTGCGGACTTTGCAAACCGGCACCACCGCGCACTAAACCCCGGATCGGGCCATTAAACTAGTTCTAGCTAACAACAAGAGAGGTGTAGAGATATACCGACTGATCCGAGTCCTCCGGTCTTCATCTCCACTCCGATCTCCTCGCGGAAACTTCGGTCGTCGCCTCCTCGCCGGAAGGGCACCACATCGCCTGCATCTTTTACGGGCTCCCACCTCAATACCGAGGCAACTCGGGCGCGAAGTTGGCTGGCCGACGCGTCCAAGATATGCTATAGAATAGTGTAGCAAGCAGGTCTCTTTGGGGTTTATGAGGTTGCCATGTTGGAGGAATTTTGCACAAAGAATTTCATGGATGCTTGATGGAGAAATTGAGCATGCAAAGGAAATGAAAAATTTGAGCATCCATCAAGGAATGAGCTCGGCCCTTTTGAAATGTGCTCACTGTGAAAAATAGAATGAATCCTGCACACATCTAAAATCATGTGTGTAAATTAATCCCAAAGGAAAAGAAAATCCTTCACATAAACATTCCAGCACACACAAATGAGGGGGGGCCCACTAAAAAGCATGAAATGAATTATTCATACACAAAAAATAAAACACCCCCCCCCATACACCACAGTGGCCGGCCCAAAAAACCATCACAAATACACATCCAAAACCCATACCCATCCATACCTTAATTAATGCATGAATAGCAAAGATGATATCATAATCAAACCTTTTTGCAAGAAACCCCCTCCACAAATTGTTAATTGCAAACTTGCAATTAACTCCCTCCAACGAAAAGTCTGACCGGGAAGGAACAAGAGAAAACCGGCCGGAACGGAATGCTAACTGGCAACCCCAGAAAACTGGTCCCATAATAAATTACAGGAAAACCCCGATACTGTGCATACACACCCGCATTTGTATTCCGACCAAAATACAAATGCAAAGAGACAAAACTACACTATCAAATACTAAGATCCGGCTTAAGCCAAAGCCGGCTAGTAAAAACTGTCCGATCACGATCTGTGCAATACCGCACGTATCTGATCGAACCCTGCCATATCTCCATACGGCCTCTACAGCGTTTCGCCCGAAAACTGAGTAACTGAATGTGTGGTGGACTCTAAAGACTCGTCAATACTATGGCTGTGGATTTAACCACTAGCACGTCAGAGGTATAAGCCAATACGTAACGGGCCACCAGCTATTGACCAAAAGGGACGTCGATGAGCGAACTCATCCTGACACCCTACTGAGCCTGTCAGTGACAATATCCGTACAGTCCGGTCCGTTCGTCTATGAGCATCGCATGTCGGGCCTAGGGGGTGGGTAAAAGTCAGACCCCCAAAAGCGGTACAAGTCGTGTCGGAGTGTAGCCCAGAACACCCTGAGATACTACTGGAATACCTACCAGTAAATCTCCTGCCTTGTCCAAGAACTTCGTGTAATGGCTCTCCTAGACACAGCGCGACCTCACCCCCAATACCGGGAGAGACGAACCCCTGAAGATCCGCTCACTGCCTCCATGTGGCTCGGGACTGTACCCAACTAAAACCTGTTTGCACGACTCCTTTGAGCCGTGGTAGGGTAGTAATCAAAGTACAGTGGGAACTCACACGAGACAAATGACGATCCCCAGGTCGATGAACTAACCTGTACACATGTCACCTGGGAACTGCTATCTGACGTCAGGTATAAGACCAACTAGCATGTTCCCGGCGAGTCCTGTCCGGTGTACTCATAACCCAATGAGCACCTGTATACATCTTAGGTGATCCAACTGACACCAGTGGCTTGTGAGACCGGCCACCGCCCCTCGTCGGGGTCTCGACTGTATACACTAGTCTATTCTGGAGAATCGATGCCCTGTCTCGAAACTCCCACGACTAGGGACCTTTTAAGGATATGCTTGTAGACCCCAGCTCTCACGTATATGATCGCCCTCATACTGCTGGTCGTCAAGCAAGAATCCTAGGGGCTCTATCAACGTGCAATAGCGACCTGTCAGGTCACCTAAAGCAGTACACGATGATAAAGGTAAACCAGATAGCATACTATCATCTCGAGTAAGACTGTCGTCCCGGGATAGGTCCTCCCTCAATCATTGCAATCACGTGCCTGTGATCCAATAATTGACTCTGAGGGCACTATCTCCAACAGTGTCGATGTCGCCCCGCCCTTGCTTGTCATCTCGAAGTCCACATGGGGTACCTACATGTCATATATAGCATCGTATCGCATTAAAATCTGACTCATGACCAAAACGACACATGAATCCCACATAGGTCAAAACCTATGATTGCTTTCACAAATCAACCCAAAAACCCTCGACGTCAGCGTACAAACAACGATTGATCGGAAAAACACCAAACATACCAATCATGGTTTCAAAACTCACTAACTGCATAAGAAATAAGGTTTAATTCATCAAAACCATAAAATTAAACCAATCGTTTTGTTTTCCAAAAACCTCGTTAGCACAAATTCTCATTTCGGTTAAAAAACTTGATGTTTTAACCAATATACCAATTTTAACGATTCAAATGGCCAAAATGCTCATTAAATAACATAATTAGGTCATACAAATCACTTTCATAAATTAAACTCATCAATTTGTATAAATTCCAAATTCCTAGTTTGCAAAAATATCAATTTTTAACACCTTTTAAAGCAAAATTCGCAATTCAACAAATAAGCTTGGTTTTGCATAACCTAAGGTATTAGACCACCTATTATAATGTTAATGATGTGATGAAACCCTAACCATATTTTTATTCTCGCCTTTTGAATTAAATATAAAAACCTAGTTTGCAATATTATGCAAATTGGAAAATTTTAAAAATAACAATTGTAATATAGCAACTAGCTTAGATTTTAGCATGCCACAACAAGTTAATCTACCCATCATAACCTTAATCCAATGATCAAACCCTAATGATGTAGTAAAACCCTAACTAGAATTTTAGAAACCCTTCTCTTGAAGGTTAAATCTTGCAATAAAAACCATATTTAACATCTAATTTAGTTGAATTAAGGTAATAACAAACAATTTAACAAAAAGGTCAAGATTTTTATACCTCATAACCCATTGATCCAACTTGAAATCTAGCCTCTCAAATTGCCATCTTGTTCCCTAGATCCATAATAGAATGGTCAAGTAAAAATGGGTAGGGATTAGATTTTGATTTTGTGGGATTTTTGAAGCATTTTGGATGATTTTTTGAAGGAATTTTGAAGAAAAAAGAGAAGGAGAAATGGGGGGGCTGCTGCTATTGCTAGGGTCGGCCACATTGGGGGAGGAGAGGTGAGAGAGTGAGGTGAGAGAATGCCAACTCAAGAAAATTCCAAGTCAACCCAAAATTAAAAGTCCAATACTCATTTAACTTTCTTTCTTTCTTTGTTTTTCTTTCTCTTTTGTGAGATGAGGGGCCCAAGATGTTGGGGCTGTCAAGGGGGGGCTTGGCCATTGGAAAAAATGGGGGTGTGTGTGAGAGCAAGTGGGGAAAACAAGAAGATAAATATTATACCCCCATTTCCATTAACACTAATTTCACTATTTAAGCCTTTTTCTTCGATATTTTGTAAAACCGTTTGGCAGCTTCATTTCATTTCAAAAACAAATTGTTAATTTTTTTTTTAATTTGTTATGATGTACAAAATTTTTTTCAACCCATTCCAATTTGTAATTTTCCCTAATTAAATGTATCAGTGACGACTTAAAATAATATTAAAATAATTAATTTCGGAAAATTTTTCAGAAAATTACAAATTTTACCAGTGGCTCAATAAACGCCAAATACTAGCAATTACATAACTAGAATATGTATATTTAATTTTATAATAAAGATATTTGTATTTTGACTTTTTACAGAAAACCTCCTTATTTTACCGATTTTTCCGAAATTTCCCCGAAACGATTTTTTTTTTCAAAACGTTACAATCTTCGCCACTTAAAGAAATTCGGTCCCCGAATTTGAATTAAAACTCTCCCCAAATACTAAAATATTTCAGCCAAAACCATTAAATCGCCGGGGCTCTGAAATCATAAATACATAAAACACATCGTAGCGCAATGAATGCGCATGAAAAATAGATATATAAACCAAAAATCAAAACTCCGTCAAGCATCCTGCAATCATCGGAGTTATGATGAAGACACCAATGTCAAGATCCAAAACGAAAATCAATATGATATACATCAAACTATACCTGTACATGTCAAAACTATATAGGTAAACATCATTAAAACATCTGGAAGCAATGCATGCCAAATATACTCAGGTACTGTCCTCTGACTAGTCCTGCTCGGTACTAAACCAAATAGCAAATATCATAAAATATACTGCTCTAAAAGAAATCAATCCCAAAATATATGAATGCCACACGCTTCTGGTGCGCACGGAAATCGAAATCCGTGAATATGCCATACATGTGCACCAAAAACCAAATCTAAGTGCAACGGGTGAGCACGAAAACACCTGTCAAGGGCAACGTGGTGCCTGACAGCAAAACCAGGTGCATCTGATATGGACAAAAAATCTCGATTTAGTGCATCTGTTGTGCACCTAAATCGCATCAAACGTCTTAAGTATGCGCAAAATCCAAATCAAGTGCACAATGTGCATGAAAACGAATATCGAATATCACACTCGAAATCGACGGTATACGATACATTTCAATCAAAATCCAAATCAGGTATACCGTGGTATAAAGTCTCACCATCCTGTGCATCGGCGTGCACAAAAGCAAATCAAATACTAAAAGTGCATGAAAACTATGCAAGTATAAGTCAAATCATATGCATGCCCTAGGCATGAAATCAAATATCATGAAGCTCGGTCATCAAAACTCAATCATGAAATAAATCACCCACAAATACTGAAATCCAATATGACGGATACGTGATAGTCAATCACAAAACCACAAATCATAAATGTTGTCGTCGATATGTCCGTCCTTAAAGTCGGGAAGGTGTCGGTGCATCCAATGCTAGCAGAGCAAGATATCTACTTGCCTTTTGATCATGGCATGTCGCCTAGTTCCCTTAGGCTCTCATCTCTCACAGCAGATTGCTAAGTACATAGCTCCTCGGCTCAACGGTCCAATATAGAAATGATAACGGAAACAGTCCGCTCTGACACATCCTCTAAAATCTCTGGTCAACCATCATGGTTACTCATAACATGTCTCGTCGACGATGTCGAACTCTGGCCTACTGGGTATGCATCATATGACCGCTCCTGGGTCCAGGTCTTCTCGTTCAGTATTTCCATAAAGGTCCTGTCGAAGTCTCTCCCAAGTCTCGTTTCTGCCGAACTGCCCGGAAGTTATCATCCTTTTACTATATCTATTTCTTGTTCCAGAACGGCTGCATACTCATCACGACTCTGTTAGTGTATATGCCCTAGAGGCCATTACTGTATCATACTAGCTTGTATATTACTTGATGGAAGCTTGGGATATTCACAGTTGTATAGACAATCTTGCTCAAAATGGTAGTATGCTACTTGGTTTGTTTCTACTTTAATATGTGCATGTGTTTCTTTTAACATATCGCTTATACATATTAGTAGAGCCCTTAGGATCTTTGCTTGATTACCAGCGTTGTGATGGCAGTCACACTTGTGGGGGCTGGGTAATCTATAAGCCCATCCTTATATAGCTCCCTGGTCGTATGACTATCGAGACAGGGCATCGATACTCCAGAGTAGACTAGCGTATGCGCTTCTCATCCCAGTAGGGGAGATGGTCTATTCCACAGCCATCAGTATGTCGTACTGGAGATAATATGCGGGTGCTCGTTAGGTTACGAGTACAATGGACAGGACTCGTCGAGAACTGTTGGTTGGTATTATACCCATCGTCAATTATCAGTTCCCAGGTGACATGAGTACAGCTTAGTCCGCTGACTTGACACTGTCACTTCGCCTCGAGTGTGTTCCCACTGATCTTTGATTACTATCCTACCACGGCTCAAAGGAGCCGTGCAAACAGCTAGTAATTGGGTGCAGTCCCGAAGCACTTGGAAGCAGTGACGGTTAGACAGGATTCGTCTCTCCCGGTATTGGGGGTTGATATCGTGCTGTGTTTAGGAGAGCCATTACACATAGTCGTCCCTGGCCAGGGCAAGCGAGATATACTGGTAGGTTTCCAGTGTTATCTCAAGGTGTTCCGGGCTACACTCCGACATGACTTATACCGCTATTAGGGGACTGGCGTTTACCACCCCTTAGGCCCGCCATGCGATGTTCTCAGACGAACGGACCGGGTTGTATGGAGATTGTCATAATCAGGCTCAGTAGGAGTTCGGATGAGTTTACCTCAACGGCCTTCTTATCGACATCTACCTGGGGACCGTTATGTACAGCTAGTGCCGCTTACAGTCTGTGGTTAAACCCATTGCCAGCGTAGTGTCGAGTCTTTAGAGTCCCACACAGAGAGTTTCCCTGCACTGAGCGAAACGTGTAGAGGCCGTATGGTTTTACGGTTGGGCTACGATCACTTACATGCACTTGTGTGCGTATGCTGTTCGGGCAGACAATACTAGTGGGCTTTGGTTTAAGCCGGATCCTAGTATTGTATGGATGGATTAGTTTTGTCTTCTGCGCATTCGCATTCTACGGAATGCGGATGCGGATGTGTATGCACAGTTATGAGGAGCGAAGAAGAAGGAGGTGCCTCATTAGGGTTTTGACAGTTGATTCGGTCAAAACCATTATGAGGCGGACTCATTAGGGTTTTGGCAGTTGGTTCGGTCAAAAACATTATAAGCCGGGGACATTATTTACTAATCTTTTTAGTGATAATTATGTTATGGCTAATTGCTTTGACCATTTGACCATACTTGACTTTGTTGACCATTTGACCAAAATTGACTTGGACCTTCATGAGAGGTCTAGAGTATTCTTTGGTTTTCTTTTTATTTTTGATATGAAAATGGTCAATTCAAATGTAGCCATCAACTTTATCATGAAAGGATTAGTAATGATGATGTTTTATGCATTATTGCAACCATGGTTTATTTTCTAAGTTCATTATTCTTTTTTCATTCTCTCTCTTGATATGAGAAAGCTCCATGGTTCTCCTTCTTCTTCCTCCTCTTGAAAATTCCTTTGATCTCATGTGTTGAGAGAAAAAGGATCCAAATAGACAAACACATCCATCTACCTCTACTACACAACCTAGGACATTAAGCCTAGCAACCTTATTGCCCTAGTTACCTCGGCTCGAGGTGGAGCTCGGAACACAACTCTCGGGTGGATCGACTTCGACTCAAGGAGGCCGCGGAGGTGATCAAGATCTGGATCGATCCTCGGAGCTTAGATGGACGAGCAGGACAGCGGAGAGAAGACCCGAAGGACCAGTATCATGAGGTATAATCTCTATGACACAGTAGATAGAACCTCATATATTTTGCTAGGTTTTGTTTAGCAAAGATCCTTCTTTTAGTCTATGTTGCCTTTGTGTCAAAAATTGTTTTTTACCATTTCCGCCTCCCCGTAAGAACCGGGGTGAGCAACGTGGACTTACAGTGGTATCAGGGCCTAGCTAAACACAAACTAGCATGTTAGCAAAGTATTTAGAATTTTGATCAGAAAAAAATCGCAGAACACGTCCGGAAAAACCTACTTTCTGTCGATTTTGTATACTGCTCTAAAACTAATTTGAAATATATGAAAAATCGGCTCAGGGTTTTTTAAAAACACCCACCAAAAACGATCCAGTGACTCAGTCAAAGCGCTGCGGAACCGCGGCAAGAACATGCTTCTTGCCGCGGATCAGCGGCCGAGTTGACCCGGCCGTGGACCGTTTTTTGTGCAGTGTTCTTAGTGTAAAGTTTTGGGATTTTTCTGATAGTTTGTTTCTGCCCAGAATTTCATGAGAACAAATTTGTTTTTGGGGTGGCTACAAATCCGTATTTTGATCGAAATTTCGTAGACTTTGGCTAATGGATTTTATCTGTGATGTGATATATGTATTGAATGTCTTCTAATCACTATATGTCGATTAGTAGGGGTTATACATATCTGTGATCTGTAATTTTGATGGTTTGTGTATATGAACTCGTTGGATTGTCGCGGATGAATTGCCGGGAATGTAAGATGAGAGTATTCTTTCATTCAATGTAAAATTTGAAATTGATGTAATATTATTTTATGGCCGCACATCTGGGATGAGGTTGTAGCCGCCATTGTATAATTTCTTTTACTGTTTTTACTCCTAGGATAGACCCAAGGTGGGGTGCACAAAACACCGGGTATCTCGAAGTGCCGAGCGGCCTACTTGTTAGTTATATGTATGCCCTAGAGGCCATTACTGTACATGAGATGTATATTGTAGTGGATGCTGGGACATATATAGGTAGGACTTTCATGCTCGACATGATAGTACGCTATCTGGTTGCTCTTTATCTTAACATGTGCATTTATTGTCTCTTTGTTATATGTTGATAAAGCCCTTAGGATGTGTACTCGACTTGCAGGACTATGATGTAGATCATACTAGTGGGGCCTGGGTAGTCCATGAGTACATCCTTCAATGTTCCTAGTCGTGGGAATATCGAGACGGGGCATCGATATTCCATAGTAGACTAGCGTATATCTTCTCGACCCATGTGATGGGCGATGGATGATCCCATATCCATTGGTGTTTGACATCAGAGATGGTATGCGGGGGCTCAGTGGAGACTGGGTACACTAAACGGACTCGCCGAGAACTCTCAGATGGTATTATACCTCACGTCAGATGGCAGTTCTCTGGTGACACTGGTACAGCATAGTCTGTTGACCCGAGATCGTCATAGAGTCTTGTGGTTCTCCCACCGTGCTTTGATTTCCACCCTACCACGGCTCTACTGAGCGTGCAAACATGTGGTTTTTGGGTACAGTCCCGATTCACATAGATGCAATGAGCGATAGGAGGGGATTCGTCTCTCCCGGTATTCGGGGTTGATGTTGCGCTATGCTCGACTGGCCATAACTGGAAATCCCTGGCCAGGGTTGCACTGATTTACTGGTAAGTGTTATCAGTAGTTTCATGCTTGTTATGGACCTTACATCGGCATGACTTATCAAGCTTCTGGGGTCTGACGTTTACAACCTCTAGGCGAGATATGCGACATATCAGACGAACAAACCGGACTGTGTGGTAAGTGTTACTGATTGGATTCGCAGGAGTGTGAGCAGGCTTGCTTGTTGATCTTCTGATCGCTCAATACCCGGGTGGCCGTTACGTTTAGCAGACCTCTTGGGGCTTGTGGGTGTTTGATATGATCATCACCTACTGCCGGCGTATTGATGAGTCCTTAGAGTCCTACACAGGGGTTTCCTGGCTCAAGTTAAACGGAGTAGGAGCGCATATGTGATATGTGCGGGACCGAGATTGCTACGATATGAGATACCGTATTCTATTCTCGCGATTTGTGATATTGATCGGTTGTATGCGGTATAGCCGGGTTATCGGATCAATTGTTGATTCGATAAGTTGTTACTTTTGATATTAGTCGGTTATAGCCGGATTATTAAATAAAGAGTTGATTTAATAATTTAATGTATAATTATATATTTGATATATTACATTACATTAACTAGTATTAGCTCACTTAAGATTTATTTTCTCACTAGTTTGTGCATAGGTGTATAGGTGATATATATTTGTGTACATATGTTTGTGTCATACTTGATGATTCACACAAGATGGGTGTATGAGACTTGTACCAAGATTAGGTTTAAGATTAGGGTTATTTTTTTATCTTAAGATTTAACAAAGGAGTTGAACTTAGTCAAAGTTATCAAGCTTGAAGAAGCTTGGAGAAACTTTGACAAATTCCACTCTTTTGTCATTTCTCTTGATATTCTTTAACCTAACTCTTAATCTAAGACCTTGGTCAATTCTCTACATGATTTAAGTATGATAGCTTAACTCACCCATGGTTACATTATTGAGGGAATTAATTCATATGATGATATTATTCTTTCTTTTTGATCTTCATCAAGCTCCTTGAAAAAGCTTTCAAGCTCTAATGGTGCTATGAAGAAAAAATTTGAGAAAATCAATTCTAAAGTGAGCTCACCTCCTACTTCTTCATCCTCTACCACGTGCCATGTAGTAGAGTGTGTTCTCTTCATAAAATTCATCACCTAGTGAAGGAAAAGCTTGAGTTAGTGTCTCCCCGACGTAGATCATTTTCGGCCTCGAAGTCAACGACCTAGCCCGCTCATTTCTCCAAGGAAACCATCGCTAGAGTCCATATTTCACGATCGCAGCGAAGAGGACATCTACATGGAGCTATTGAAGTGAAGGACCGAATCTACAAAGCTTGTAATCCCTTTCACTTAGTGTTAAAGTTGTTTACTTGCTAGTTTTCGCATAATCTCTAGTATCCGATCTTGGTTAAGGTTCTTCGGCACGGCTAAATTTTTGAATCGGGCATGGTAAATGCCTTGTAGAACCTTATTAGAGTGCCTAGGAACCCTACACTGGTATCAGAGCTAAGCTAGAGCTTTAGGCGAAGTGTAGACGAAGTTATAAGTCTGATCCAACCCCGAAACCCTAATTTAAACCCTTCCCTGGACATTTTTCAAAACTTTGATTTTTGTGAATTAAAAATACTCAGAAAAATCGACAGGGTTTTCTAGGAATTACTGTGCAGCATGTGCTTCTAATTCCATCAAAGCGCCGCGGAACCGCGGCCGTACCCTGGCTTGCGCGGCGGTTCCGCGGCCATACTGTAGCTTCATTATTCACTGTTTGCACAGTAACCTCCGTATGTGTTTCCTGAATCTTCTAGGAATTTTTAATTTATACTCAAGTGTTGAGTTTTCTTGGTTGTATTGGGGACTCAATGATTCGATCGGATTATTTAACTTTGTTTATTTTGTCCGGGTAATTTTTAGACCGTGTTAAAAAGTTCGACTGGATATCAATAACTCACTTTTTCCCCTGCCGGAAAATTTCCAAGTGTTGGATTTTTCCGTAGTTTAAGAACGTCCTAAGTCGTGCAAGTAACGCAATAGACCCTCTAGAAGACAACAAACCTTAACTCGATTATGTGACCGTCTTGAACTGCCTTTTGAACCTTAGGGTTTGGGGCAGTACGGCGTGCCACATGTGAGGCGTTGGCTTGACCCTTCTACGGCTGGACCGTTGGTACCGTGGTATGAAATTGATGTTTTTTAAACTTATTTCAAGTGTTGAGCTATTTAGAAAATCTTGGGTGTTTGTTTATTCGATCGGAAAGTTTAACATTGTCTATTTATCTGGAATGTGATCAATATTTGGAATCCACAAGTAGTTATGAGATAACTAATTTGAATGTTATAAACATAGTAGTTTAGTCTCATTTGATCGGTTGCCACGGGATTTTGATGTGATCAAAAGTCCGTCGCAATCACGTACCGTACGCGGATACTCGCCGGGTAAACTTAATAGACAGCCACGCCCCATAGCCCCGACCAAGTGACTTTAGGAGAACCCCGTCGCCAAAAGCATCCGTTCCGGTGCTCGCGGCAGCGGAGTTCCGCCTTAGTGCACTTCGTCGACGGCATTCGGGGGTGCGGCCGTCTACTAAAGTTTGCGACGAGCATTCGATCAGGATGTCGGGAATCTTGTTGAATTGCCCGACTTGGTATTGAAAAGTGTTTTCGATAATGAGACTAAAATTCGGGGTTTATAATAGTTATGCATGAGATGTTTAAGGAGGTTACGGATTCCAACTGTTGTAGTTTTACACTTTCTTTTCTTCGACCGTAAGTGAAATATGTAGTGTATCGCCGGTTTCGTTGCTATACATCAACGACAATTGGGATACGCATATTTACTTACATTGATGATATGTGATGTTATGTGTTGCTGGATATGTTATATTGGATCGTCGTGTTTGAATAGCCGGGGTTTTTTATGTGAGATGAGAGTTTTTCTTTTTCATTCATGTAAAATTCATTGTATGTAATATTCTTACATTGGGGCACTTCCGGGCTGAGGATGATGTCACCATTGTATATTATTTACTTTTCCACATTAGGATGGACCCAAGGAGGGGAGCACAAGTAACCGGGTTCTAGGGTCCAGTGGGAGACCACCTCGAGGAGTCGAGTCCGGGTCTCCTAACTCTAGAATTAGTAAGGTTGCTTGCCACTCTCGTAGGGGTCTAGGGGTGTGGGATTGGCTATTCATCACGACCGTGGAATCCGTGTTTATAGGGGCTAAAAAAAAAATACGGACGTCCTAGTATATCCAATATTTCATATGATATTTTCTGCTGCGTTATTTGTGATGTGATCATATGATATGTTCAAATAGATACTGTATATAGTATATATGATATATTATATAGACGTTGCTTATGTTTTACACCCGCGCTAGCCCTGCCCCGCTCTGCCGTTAGTTACCTAACCTAACGGTGCAGACGGGACATCGAGGCGAATGCGGATGGCATAAGTGTACGTTGTATTTATCTGTGATGTTTAGGTGAAATTAAATGATGGGACATTCATTAATGAGATTAATGAAAGAAAATAAACCTAAATGATGTTGTGGAATCGAATTTCAAAAATCAGGTAGCTCTAGTTGTTGCTTTGCATAGCGGTGTTCCTTGCAGAACATCCAGCACCTTATTCGATAAGGAAAGAGCAGAGATCCCTTCACCGAGAGTGACTGTTAGTGATATGTATGCCCTAGAGGCCATTACTGTACATAGGATGTATATTGTAGTGGAAGCTGGGACATATATAGGTAGGACTTTCTTGCTCGACATGATAGTACGCTATCTGGTTGCTCTTTATCTTAACATGTATACTTTCTGTCTCTCTGTTACATGTTGATAAAGCCCTTAGGATTTGTACTCGACTTCCTGGACTATGATGTAGATCATACTAGTGGGGCCTGGGTAGTCCATGAGTACATCCTTTAATGTTCCTAGTCGTGGGAATATCGAGACGGGGCATCGATATTCCAGAGTAGACTAGCGTATATCTTCTCGATCCATGTGATGGGCGATGGATGATCCCATATCCATTGGTGTTTGACATCAGAGATGGTATGCGTGTGCTCAGTGGAGACTGGGTACACTGAACGGACTCGCCGAGAACCCCCAGATGGTATTATACCTCACGTCAGATGGCAGTTCTCTGGTGACACTGGTACAGCTTAGTCTGTTGACCCGAAATGGTCATATAGTCTTGTGTGTCTCCCACTGTGCTTTGATTTCTACCCTACCACGGCTCTACTGAGGCGTGCAAACAGGTGGGTTTTTGGTACAGTCCCGATTCACATGGAGGCAATGAGCGATAGGAGGGGATTCGTCTCTCCCGGTATTGGGGGTTGATGTTGCGCTATGCTCGACTGGCCATAACTGGAAATCCCTGGCCAGGGTTGCAGTGATTTACTGGTAAGTGTTATCAGTAGTTTCACGCTTGTTGTGGACCTTACATCGGCATGACTTATCAAGCTACTGGGGTCTGACGTTTACCACCCCTAGGCGAGATATGCGAAATATCAGACGAACAGACCGGACTGTACGGTAAGTGTTACTGGTTGGATTTGCTGGAGTGTGAGCGGGCTTGCTCGTTGATTTCTGATCGCTAAATACTCAGGTGGCCGTTACGTTTAGCTGACCGCTTGCGGCTTGTGGGTAATTGATATGATCACCACCTACTGCCGGCGTATTGACGAGTCTTTAGAGTCCTACACAGGGGTTTCCTGGCTCAAGCGAAACGAAATAGGAGCACATATGAGATATGTGCGGGGACGAGAATAATACCTGTATGTGATACTATATTCTATTCTCGCGATTTGTATCATCGGGCGGTTATATGAGATATAGTCGGGTTACCGAATCAAATGTTGATTCGATATATTGATACACTTGATACTAGTCGGTTATATGCAATATGACCGGATCGTTAAATCAAGTGTTGATTTAACGATTTAATGTATAATTATATATTTGATATATTACTTTAAATTAACTAGTATTGGTTCACTTAAGATTGTCTTTCTCACCTTTTTTGCATAAGTTGTATATATGATATATGTTTGTGTCATGATTGATGATAAATGCAAACTTGGGTGTGTGTATGAATTACACCAAGTTTAGGTTAATGGTTAGGGTTTTATTTATTTTATTTATTTTGGTAAAACTAAATGGTGTCTTTTCTTGTTTTTGCTTGAAGCTTCATGAAGCTTCATAGCATCTTTGAAAAAGTCTAACCATTTTGTTTTGTTCTTTAACCAAACCATCAACCTAAACTCTAGTTTAGTCTCTACAATGGTTTACTCACCCATGGTTGCAACATTATAGACTTCACTTGATTATTCATTTTGAGAATGATATATTATTCATATTCTTTTCTTCTTCATCTTTCTCTTGAAGTGAAGAAAGCTTTCTTGAAAATTTTCAAGTGAAGAAAAAGAGTGAGAAATCCAAATCCAAAGTGAACCCACTTCCTATTTCTTCATCCTCTATTACTTGCCATGTAGTATAGGATGTTCTCTTCATAAAGTTTTTGACCAAGTGAAGGAATAGCTTGAGTTTGAGTCTCCCCGACGTAGATCATCTTCGGCCTCGAAGTCAACGACCTAGCCCGCTCATTTCTCCGATGAAACCAACGCTAGGGCCCGGGATCCCGATGATCGCAGTGAAGAGACGTCAACACGGAGCTTTAGAAGTGAAGGACCGGATCTACAAAGGTTGTAATCCTTTTCACTTATTAGTAAAGTTGTTTGCTTGCTTTTAGTTTCGCCTAATCTCTAGTAACGATCTTGCATAGGGTTGTTCGGCACAAGAAAAATTTGATTTTGGCATGGTTGATGCCTTGTGGAACTCATGTGTGTGCCTTGGAACCTTACAGTGGTATCAGAGCCTAGCTAGAGCTTTAGGCGATGTGTAGACGAAGTTAGAAACCCGATCGAACCCCGAAACCCTAAACTACACCTTCTCTGTACATTTTCTGAAACTGTGGAATTTTGTGAATTAAAAATGCTCAGAAAATAGAGCAGGAAATTCTAAGAAAAACTGTAGAAAACAAATCCCTAAATCTACTATAGCGCCGCGGAACCGCGGTATTAACATGCTTTTGGCGGCGGTTCCGCGGCCGTATGTAATGCTTAAGGACCCTTTTTCATACAGTAATACCCGTAGCAGTTTCCTCTGTTTTCTGGGAATTTTTAATCTATACTCAACAGTTGAGTTTTCTAGGTTGTTTTGGGGACTCGATGTTTCGATCGGATTGTTTAACTTTGTTTATCTTTTTCCTGGTAATTTTAGAACGTGTTAAAAAGTTCGTCCGAATATAAATAACCCACTTTTTCCCCTGCCGGAAAATTTCCAAGTGTTGGATTTTTCTGTAGTTTAAGAATGTCCAAGTAGTGCAAGTACGGCATGCCACATGTGTGGCGTTGGCTTGACCCTTCTACGGATGGACCGTTGGTACTGTGGCATGAAGTGGATGTTTTTAAACTTATTTCATGTGTTGAGCTTTTCGGGAAAACTTTGGTGTTTAATTGTTCGATCGGAAAGTTTAACATTGTCTATTTATCCGGAATGTGATACAATATTTGGAATCCACAAATAGTTATGAGATAACTGATTTGAATGTTATAAATATAGCAGTTTAGTCTCACTTGATCGGTTGCCACGGGATTTCGATGTGATCAAAAGTCCATCGCAATCACGTTGCGTACGCGGATACTCGCCGGGTAAACTTAATAGACAGCTACACCCCATAGCCCCGACCAAGTGACTGTAGGAGAACCCCGTCACCAAAAAGCATCCGTTTGGGTCCTCGCGGCAGCGGTGTTCTGCCTTAGTGCACTTCGTCGACGGTATCGGGGGTGCGGCCGTCTACTAAAGTTTGCGACGAGCATTAGTTCTGGATGTCGGGAATCTTGTTGAATTGCCCGACTTGATATTGAAAAGTGATTTCGATAATGAGACTAAAATGCGGGGTTTATAATTGTTAGGCATGCGATGTCTAAGGAATTCATTTGGTTAGGCATGCGATGTCTATGCAGGTTGCGGATTCCAACTGTTGTAGTTTTACATTTTCTTTTCTGCGACCGTAAGTGTAATATGTGATATCGCCGGTTTCATTGCTATATGTCAACGACAATTGGGATGGGCATATTTACTTACGTTGATGGTGATGTTATGTGTTGCTGGATATGTTATATTGGATCGTCGTGTTTGAATAGCCGGGGGGTTTTATGTGAGATGAGTGTTTTTCATTTTCATTCATGTAAAAAACTTGTTTGTAATATTCTTTTATTTGGGGCACTTCCGGGTTGAGGTTGATGTCACCAGTGTTGTATATTATTTACTTTTCCGCATTAGGATAGACCCAAGGCGGGGAGCACAAGTAACCGGGTTCTAGGGTCCAGTGGGAGACCATCTCGAGGAGTCGAGTCCGGGTCTCCTAACTCTAGAATTGGTGGGGTTACTTGCCGCTCTCGTAGGGGTCTATGGGTGTGGGATTGGCTATTCATCACGACGGTGGAATCCGTGTTTTATACAGGTTCAAAATAAAACACGGACGTCTTAGTATATCCAATATTTCATATGATATTTTCTGCTGCGTTATCTGTGATGTGATCATGTGATTTGTTCAAATAGATATTGTATATAGTATATATGATATATTATATAGACGTTGCTTATGTTTTACACCCGCGCTAGCCCTGCCCCGCTCTACCGTTAGTTACCTAACCTAACGGTGCAGACGGGACATCGAGGCGAATACGGATGACATAAGTGTACGTTGTATTTATCTGTGATGTTTAGGTGGACTTAAATGATGGGACATTCATTAATGAGATTAATGAAAGAAAATAAACCTAAAAGATGTTGTGGAATCGAATTTCAAAAATTAGGTAGCTCTAGTTGTTGCTTTGCATAGCGGTGTTCCTTGTAGAACATCCAGCACCTTATTCGATAAGAAAAGAGCCGACGATCCCTTCACCTGGAGTGACCTCTTTAGCGATAACTAGCAGATGCTACAACCTTCGGTTTGTCTTTTGATTGCTTTTCTAGTTCTTGCTTTGTATAGTGGGATTATGAATATCCTGCACCTCATTCAACGATGAAAGAGCCGAGATCCCTTCACCGGGAGTGACCTCTTTATCGAAACTAGCAAAAGCCTAAAAAACACTCCATTTAAAAACCATTTGATTCTGCAGCGGGATCAAGTTCAAAGCATTAAAGGTTTTCATAAAAACCATCCGCAACCCTCCGTCATTTTAGGAAGTAGAGTACTTAGTATTCGTGCTGTGTTTGTTGACCATAGTCAAGGCATAGTGTACGGTAGCTAAGTGATGTCTTCCTACACTGCATATGATGCGATTAGTTAGGACAGTCGCGTGACTTTGTTGACCTTAGTTAAGGGTCATGTGGGTGGGTCTAATTAATCACGAAATGATGGGTAGAGCTTGACTAGTGCTTATCATTTGTTGACCATAGTTAAGGTCATAAGCGCTAGGGGTAAAAACCTTTATCGGGAGTTTCAAGTGTTAAAATTTGCAATAAGATTGCATACCTTCTATGAGATAGTTGGATCCCGATACCCACTGCGGGTAATTGTTACTCCTGGGAGAGTTTTGCACTTTGCAATTAGCCGATCAAGCAGGTGTCTAGAAAGGTGTCAACAGGGTTACTCCCCTGGGAAAACGAGCTTTACTTTAATTAGGTCCGTGCGAAAGCACAGGGAACCTTCCTCAAAGTACCGACACTGGCCTGGCTGAAAGATTAGCGAACTTGTAGAGTGTAATTAATCCCGGCTAGTCTTTCCTTTTAGGGTTTGAAGGAAGATTTGATAAAAACAGTGGGAGCCATCCTGATTAGATAAAATATATAACCAATCTAATCTTGCAAGAGCGCACGCAGAGTGTTTTCTTCTCTCTCTCTCTCCAGGTAGCGACTATGTCACGCTTTAATCAAGATAATAATATGGATGTATTGACCGAACCTGCTTGTTATGCTGAGCTGGGGAACATTTGTTCCGGTCCAACTTATAATTGTTATAAGACCGAGCAGGAATTAGGGGAATACCAGGCTTCCCATGCCGCCCAAACGAAGAAAGTGCATGATGATGCATCTTCTTCGGGTGTGTTCATTACAAAGAACTGTTTCTCTGTATCCTTTAGGTCATGGGTATTAGATACCGAATCAGGATCCCGCATATGTAATCTGTTATATGGGCTACAGAAAGATAGAGAACTGAGAACGGGTGATAAGTTTCATGAGACAGAAAACGGTGCAAGTGTTGCATCCAAGTCTGTTGGTCACTATCACCCTGTGTTTCCAAATACATTGATTCTGAACAAATGTTATTAGATACCGAACCTGATATACAACATCATATCAGTCTCTTTATTAATAAAGAAAGGATATAATTTTGTATTGTTGGATAATGTTCTGAACATTTCCTATATCAATAGTTGATCGGTTTAGGCACGTTATCTAAAAGCATTGACGTTCTAAATCAAACTACAGTTCTTAGTGTACAGAATACACAAAAGTGGAAGAGTTCAGAAATGAGCGAATTCTTCTTAAGGCATTATAGACTAGGTCATATCAATGCGACACGACTAGCTAAGTTACATTTAGATGCATATTTAAATCAGTTTAAATTTACATCTTATGAAACTTGCCAGTCATGTCACAAAGATAAGATGACCATAGCTTTGTTTACTGGAAACAGAGAAAGAGTTAGTGAACTCTTGGGACTGATACAAAGTGATGTATAAAGGTCCCCAGTCTACATATGCCAGGACTGGTTCTTTGTACTTCCTTACATTCACTGATGATCTCTCAAGATTCGGACACATGTTCCTGTTGAAACATATGTCTGAAGCTTTTGAGAAATTCAAAGAATATAAGTTAGAAGTAGAGAACCAATACAGGTATAAGTATTATGTCCTATGATGAGATCAGGTAGGAGAATACTTGTGCATGGAGTTCTTGGACTATTCTAAAGGAGAATGAGATTCTCTCTCAGTGTTACTCCTTTGTATACACCACAGCACAATGGTGTATCGGGGCGGAGAAATCACACCCTATATGATATGGTGCGCTCTATGATGAGTACTACTGAGTTACCTATTTCCTTTTGGGGGTTATGCACTTAAGAAGCTGCATACCTATTGAATTAGGTTCGAATCAGATCACTGCCTACCACTCCATATGAGATATGGTATGGGTAGAGCCTATCTCTTAAGTAAATTAAGATTTAGGATTGTCCGGCCTATGTCAAAAGCAAAATCCGGACAAGATCGAGGCAAGGTCAGTACTATAGAACTGGAAGGAGTTCCAGCTATACAAAGTACCACTGATGATTTGATAGAACCAAAGGATTCAATAGTCCCCGACGAATCTCAGCCTCTCCGCCGATCTGGTAGGATTCCTCATCCGCCTGAGAGATACTTCGGTTTCTCGATGACAGTGGGAGCGAGGATTGCATTATGAGATGATGACCCAACTAGTTTCGAGCAGGCCATCAAGAGTGGGGACTCTGTAAGAATGGCTGGGTGCTTAGCAATCTGAGATGGAATCCATGTACACCAATAAAGTATGGACTTTGGATGCTATATCTGAAGGGTTAAATCCCCATCAGGAGCAAGTATATCTTGAGAAGATTACTTGGTGTAGATGGAAAAGTTGAGACTTTCAAAGCTAGACTTGTTAAAGTTTTTCTTCATCGACCAGGCGTGGATAATGATGAAACCTTTTTCTAGTGGCTATGCTTAAGTCCATCCGGATCCTACTTAACATTGCTACATACCATGACTATGATATCTGGTGGCTGGGTGTCATGACTGCTTTTCTAAATACTGATTTAGAAGAGAACGTTTATAAGTACACAGCTAGAGGGCTTCGTAAATAGTGGGAGCAGCGGAAACGTGTGCAAGTTGCTTTACAGATTAAAGCAGGCATCGCGGAGTTGGAACGTCTATTTTGATGCGATAGTCAAAGAGATTGACTTCATCAAAATGGTAGATGAACCTAGTGTATACAAAAAGGTAGTAGAGAGTAAGGTGGTGATCCTCGTAGAGTACGTGGATAACATACTCTTAATAGGAAAAAAGTTTCCTGTGCTATGCTCGGTCAATCTCCTCTTATCACATAGATTCTCCATATAGGATCAAAATGATACCTCCTAAATCCAAGATTTTACATCTGTGAGATAGATCTAAATGGATGTTAGGATTCTCACTAGGTGTAGTAAGATGGTATCAATGGATCCTGGGGAGAATCAGTGGAAAAGTTCCAGACTGATAAGGACGACTGAATGTCAGTCACAGGCATTGTCTTCACCCTCAGTAGAGGGACGGTATGTTGGAAGAGTTCCAAGCAGAAATACCATGGCAAACTAGACGATAAAGGCTGGTGACATCACTATCAAAGATACTACCAAAAAGCAAGTTTGGGTGTATACTAGTTCATGAGATGAACTAGGTTCCTACCATTGTATGACAATGGTGTTGAGGCTTTGGCCTAGGAACCCCGGTCCCATCAGTGACCCAGACATATTCTGAGGCAGCATCACCTGATCATGGAGATAATTGATCTCCAGGGTGATCATGGTTAGGAGAGTAGATTCAGAGGACAACACGGCGGATCCACTTACAAAGGCGTTTTCCCAGAGAGTGACTTTTATGGGATGGTTGAGTATGAGATACTGCAACCACTGCTACAGATGGCCCCAGTACAAGTGGGAGATTGTTAGTGATATGTATGCCCTAGAGACCATTACTGTACATAGGATGTATATTGTAGTGGATGCTGGGACATATATAGGTAGGACTTTCTTGCTCGACACGATAGTACGCTATCTGGTTGCTCTTTATCTTAACATGTATACTTTCTGTCTCTCTATTACATGTTGGTAAAGCCCATAGGATTTGTATTCGACTTCCTGGACTATGATGTAAATCATACTAGTGGGGCCTGGGTAGTCCATGAGTACATCCTTCAATGTTCCTAGTCATGGGAATATCGAGACGGGGCATCGATATTCCAAAGTAGACTAGCGTATATCTTCTCGATCCATGTGATGGGCGATGGATGATCCCATATCCATTGGTGTTTGACATCAGAGATGGTATGCGGGTGCTCAGTGGAGACTGGGTACACTGAACGGACTCGCCGAGAACTCCCAGATGGTATTATACCTCACGTCAGATGCCAAATCTCTGGTGACACTGGTACAGCTTAGTTTGTTGACCCGAGATCGTCATAGAGTCTTGTGTGTCTCCCACTGTGCTTTGATTTCCACCCCACCACGGCTCTACTGAGTCATGCAAACAGGTTGTTTTTGGGTACAGTCCCGATTCACATGGAGGCAATGAGTGAAAGGAGGGGATTCGTCTCTCCCGGTATTGGGGGTTGATGTTTCTCTATGCTCGACTTGCCATAACTGGAAATCCCTGGCCAGGGTTGCAGTGAATTACTGGAAAGTGTTATCAGTAGTTTCACGCTTATTGTGGACCTTACATCGGCATGACTTATCAAGCTACTGGGTCCTGACGTTTACCATCCCTAGACGAGATATGCGACATATCAGACGAACAGACTGGACTGTACGGTAAGTGTTACTGGTTGGATTCGCAGGAGTGTGAGCGGGCTTGCTCGTTGATCTTCTGATCGCTCAATACCCGGGTGGCCGTTACGTTTAGCAGACCGCTTGCGGCTTGTGGGTGATTGATATGATCACCACCTACTGCCGGCGTATTGACGTGTCTTTAGAGTCCTACACAGGGGTTTCCTGCCTCAAGCGAAACGAAATAGGAGCGCATATGAGATATGTGCGGGACCGAGAATAATACCAGTATATGATACTGTATTCTATTCTCGCGATTTGTATCATCGGGCGGTTATATGAGATATAGCCGGGTTACCGAATCAAATGTTGATTCGATATATTGATACACTTGATACCAGTCGGTTATATGCAATATGACCGGATCGTTAAATCATGTGTTGATTTAATGATTTAATGTATAATTATATGTTTGATATATTACTTTACATTAATTAGTATTGGTTCACTTAAGATTGTCTTTCTCACTTTTTGTGCACAAGTTGTATATATGATATATGTTTGTGCACTAGTTTGTATCATGATTGATGATACATGCAAACTTGGGTATGTGTATGACTTACACCAAGTTTATGTTAATGGTTAGGGTTTTATTTATTTTATTTATTTTGGTAAAACTAAATGGTGGCGTTTCTTGTTTTGGCTTGAAGCTTCATGATGTTTCATAGCATCTTTGAAAAAGTCTAACCATTTTGTTTTGTTCTTTGATCTAACCATCAACCTAAAATCTAGTTTAGTCTCTACAATGGTTTACTCACCCATGGTTGCAACAGGATAGACTTCACTTGATTATTCATTTTGAGAATGATATATTATTCATATTCTTTTCTTCTTCATCTTCTTCTTGAAGTGAAGAAAACTTTCTTGAAAATTTTCAAGTGAAGAAAAAGATTGAGAAATCCAAATCCAAAGTGAACCCACTTCTTATTTCTTCATCCTCTACTACTTGCCATATAGTATAGGGTGTTCTCTTCACAAAGTTTTTGACCAAGTGAAGGAATAGCTTGAGTTTGAGTCTTCCCGACGTAGATCATCTTCGGCCTCGAAGTCAACGACCTAGCCCGCTCATTTCTCCGTTGAAACCAACGCTAGGGTCCGGGATCCCGATGATCGCAGCGAAGGGACATCAACATGGAGCTTTAGAAGTGAAGGACCGGATCTACAAAGGTTGTAATCCTTTTCACTTATTAGTAAAGTTGTTTGCTTTCATTTAGTTTCGCCTAATCTCAAGTAATGATCTTGCATAGGGTTGTTCGGCACAAGAAAAATTTGATTTTGGCATGGTTGATGCCTTTTGGTACCTCATGTGTGTGCCTAGGAACCCTACAGTGACCTCTTTAGCAATAACTAGCAGATGCTACAACCTTCGGTTTGTCTTTTGACTGCTTTTCTAGTTCTTGCTTTGCATAGTGGTATTGTGAATATCCTGCACCTCATTCGACGGGGAAAGAGCCGAGATCCCTTCACCGGGAGTGACCACTTTAGCGAAACTAGCAAAAGCTTCAAAAGCACTTCATTTAAAACCATTTGATTCTGCAATGAGATCAAGTTCAAAGCGTTAAAGGTTTTCTTAAAAACCATTCGTAACCCTCCGTCATTTTAGGAAGTAGAGTACTTAGTATTCGTGCTGTGTTTGTTGACCATAGTCAAGGCACAGTGTACGGTAGCTAAGTGATGTCTTCCTACACAGCATATGATACGATTAGTTAGGACAGTCGCGTAACTTTGTTGAGCTTAGTTAAGGGTCATGTGGGTGGGTCTAATTAATCACGAAATGACAGGTAGAGCTTGACTAGTGCTTATGATTTGTTGACCATAGTTAAGGTCATAAGTGTTAGGGGTAAAAACCATTATCGGGAGTTTCAAGTGTTGAAATTTGCAATGAGATTGCATACCTTCTATATGATAGTTGGATCCTGATACCCACTGCGGGTAATTGTTACTCCTGGGAGAGTTTTGCAATTTACAATTAGCCGATCAAGTAGGTGTCTAGAAAGGTGTCAACGGGGTTACGCCCCTGGGAAAACAAGGTTTATTTTAATTAAGTCCGTGCGAAAGCACGGGGATCCTCCTTCAAAGTACCGGCACTGGCCTGGCTGAAAGATTGGCGAACTTGTAGAGTGTAATTAATCCCGGCTAGTCTTTCCTTTTAGGGTTTGAAGGAGTATTTGATAAAAACAGTGGGAGCCATCCTGATTAGATAAAATATATAACCAATCTAATCGTGCAAGAGCGCACGCAGAGTGTTTTCTTCTCTCTCTCTCCAGGTAACGACCATGTCACACCTTAGTCAAGATAATAATATGGATGTATTGACCGAACCCGCTTGTTATACTGAGCTGGGGAACGTTGGCCCCGCTCCAACTTATAATTGTTATAAGACCGAGCAGAAAATGTAGGGTTCCTAGGCACGCTAAAGAGGTCTCACAAGGCATCAACCATGCCAATTTCAAATTTTACGGGTGCCGAGAAACCCTAATACGGATCGTTAACTAGATATATAGGCGACAAATTAAACTAGTTAACAACTTAACTACAAGAACGGAAATACAACCTTTGTAGATCCGGTGCTCCACCTCCATAGCTCCGCAATGATGTCCCTCCGCTGTCCAATTCGGATCCCGGGCTCTAGCGTCGGCTTCATCGGAGAAATGGGCGGGCTAGGTCATCGACTACGATGCCGAAGATGATCTACGTCGAGGCATCACAAGATCAAGCTCCCACTTCACCAAGTCATGAAACTTGTGAAGAAAACACCCTATACTACTTGGCAAGAGGTTGACGATGAAGAAATAGGAGGTGGTTGCACTTTAGAATTGGATTTCTCACTCTTTTTCATCAATCACCATTGATGGTCAAGCTTTTTCTTCTTGTGAAGAAGAAGAAGAAGAAGATAAGATTCTTATGACAAGTTAAAAGAAAATAATACTTATCATATTATTAACCATGGTCAAGTGTAGAGAACTAACTAAGGTTATGTGAATGGTTAGGGTTAAAAGAACACGACAAAATGGTCACTTGGTCAAACCTTCATGAAGCTTCAATAAGCTTCATGAAAGAAAAGAAAGAAAGAAACCATTTTGCTTTTCTTTTTTATGCTTTTATTAATTTCCAAAATGAATAAACAAATAATTAAATGAATAAGCAAAACCCTAATCATCAACTTAACCATGGTTTAATTCTTTACACTTAACCAAATAAGCATGCATCATCAAACATGATACAAACATGTGCACAAAAGTATATCACATATACAACTTGTGAACATCAAGTGAGAAAATCCATTCAAAGTGAACCAATACTGGTTAATGCAAAGTAATATATCAAATATATAATTATACATTAAATCATTAAATCAACACTTGATTTAACGATCCGGTCATATCACATATAACCGACTAGTATCCAATGTATCGGCTTATCGAATCAATCCTTGATTCGATAACTAGGTTATATCGCATATAACCAATCGATACATTCATCGCGAGAATGAAATACGATATCACATACACGCATTATTCTCGGTCCTGCACATATATCATATGCGCTCCTATTTCGTTTCGCTTGAGCCAGGAAACCTCTGTGTAGGACTCTAATGACTCGTCAATACGCCGTCAGCAGATGATGATCATATCAAGCACCCACAAGCCGCAAGCGGTCTGCTAAACGTAACGGCCTCCCGGGTATTGAGCGATCAGAAGATCGACGAGCAAGCCCGCTCACATTCCTGTGAATCCAACCAGTAACACTTACCGTACAGTCCGGTCTCGTCGTCCGATATGTCGCATATCTCGCCTAGGGGTGGTAAACGTCAGACCCCAATAGCTTGATAAGTCGTGTCGATATGAGGTCTATAACAGTTCGAGAAACTACTGGTAACACTTACCAGTAAATCTCAGCAACCCTGGCCAGGGATTTCCGGTTATAGCCAATCGAACACAGTGCAACATCAACTCCCTATACCTGGAGAGACGAATCCCTTCCTATCGCTCATTGCCTCCATGTGATTCGGGACTGTACCCAAAAACCACCATTTTGCACGCCCTCTTGGACGTGGTAAGGTGGAAATCAAAGCACAGTGGGAACCACACAAGACTCTATGACGATCTCGGGTCAACAGACTACTCTGTACCAGTGTCACCAGAGAACTGCCACCTGACGTAAGGTATAATACCATCTGGGAGTTCTCGGCGAGTCCGTCCAGTGTACCCAGTCTCTACTGAGCACCCGTATATCATCTCTGATGTCAAACACCAATGGATATGGGATCATCCATCGCCCATCTGTATGGGTCGAGAAGGTATACGCTAGTCTACTCTGGTATATCAATGCCCCGTCTCGATATACCCACGACTAGGGACTTTGAAGGATGTACTCATGGACTACCCTGTCCCCACTGGTATGATCCGCATCATAGTCCAGGTAGTCAAGTACACATCCGAAGGGCTTTACCAACATGTAACAGAGAGACAATCGGTATACACGTTAAGGTAAAGATCAACCAGATAGCATACTATCATGTCGAGCAAGAAAGTCCTCCCTATATATGTCCCAGCATCCACTACAATATACATCCTATGTATAGTAATGGCCCCTAGGGCATACATATAACTAACAATCTCCCACTTGCACTAGGGCCATCTGATAGCAGTGGTTGCATTATCTCATACTCAACCATCCCATAAAAGTCTCTCTCTGGGAAAAGGCCTTTGTGAGTGGATCCGCCGTGCTGTCCTCTGAGTCTACTCTCCTAACCTCGATCACCCTGGAGATCAACTATCTCCATGATCAGGTGATACTGCCTTAGAATATGTCTGGATCACTGATGGGACCGGCGTTCCTTGGCATAAGCCACATCTCCATTGTCTCACAATGGTTGGAACGTAGTTCATCTCATGAACCATTATACACCCAAACATCCTCTTTGGTAGCATCTTAAGTAGCGATGTATTCTGCCTTTCTCGTCTAGTATGCCACGGTATCTAGCTTGGAACTCTTCCAACATACCGTCCCTTTACTGATGGTAAAGACAATGCCTGTGACTGACTTTCAGTCGTCCTTATCACCCTGGAACCCTTCCAGTGATTCTCCCCAGGATCGATTGATACCATCTCACTACAACTAGTGAGAATCCTAACATCCAATTAGATCTATCTCATAGATCCAAAACCCAGGATTTAGGAGGTATCACTTTGATCCTGTATGGAGAATCATTGTGATAAGCGGAGATTGACCGAGCGTAGCATTGGAAACTCCTTTCTTATCAAGAGTATGTCATCCACGTACTCTACGAGGATCGCCACCATACTCCCTACTACCTTTTTGTTTATACAAGGTTCATCTACCATTTTGATGATGTCAAACTCTTTGACTAACACATCAAAATAGATGTTCCAACTCCGCGATACCTGCTTTAACCTATAAAGCATCTTGTGCACGTTTCCGCTGCTCCCACTTTTTACGAAGCCCTCTGACTGTGTACTTATAGACTCTCTCTTCTAAAACATCATTTAGAAAAGCAGTCATGGCACCCAACCGCCAGATATCGTAGTCATGGTATATAGCCGTGGAAAGTAGGATATGGATGGACTTAAGCATAGCTACTTGAAAAGGTTTCATCATTATCCACTCCTGGTCGATGACGAAAAGCTTTAACAAGTCTAGCTTTGAAAGTCTCAACTTTTCCATCTACACCAAGTAATCTTCTCAAGATATACTTGCTCCTGATGGGGATTTAACCCTTCAGATATAGCAACCAAAGTCCATACTTTGTTGGTGTATAAGGATTCCATCTCAGATCACTAAGCATCCAGCCATTCTTACAGAGTCCCACTCCTGATGGCCAGCTCGAAACTAGTTGGGTCATCATCTCATGATGCAATCCTTGCTCCCACTGTCATAGAGTAACCGAAGTATCTCTCAGGTGGGTGAGGAACCCTACTAGATCGGCGGAGAGGCTGAGGTTCGTTGGTCTCTACTGAATCCTTTGGTTCTATCAAATCATCAGCTGCAGTTTGTATAGCTGGAACCTTTCCAGTTCTACATTACAGACCTTGCCTCGAGTTTGTCCGGATTTTGCTTTTAGACATAGGCCGGACAACCCTAAATCTTAACTAGCTTAAGACATGGGCTCTTCCCATACCATATCTCATATGGAATGGTAGGCAACTGATTTGATTCGAACCCTTTTCAATAGGTATGCAGCTTCTCAAGTGCATAACTCCCAAAAGGAATAGGTAACTCAGTATTACTCATCATAGAGCACACCATATCGAATAGGGTGAAATTGCTCCGCCCCGATATACCATCGTGCTATGGTGTATACGGAGGAGTAATGCTGAGGGATAATCTCATTCTCCTTTAAAAAAGTCCAAGAATTTCGTGCTCAAGTATTCTCCTCCTTGATCTCATCAAAGGACATAATACTTATACATGTTTCGGTTCTCTACTTCTAACTTATATTCTGTGAATATCTCAAAAGGTTCGGACTTGTGTTTCAACAAGAATATATGTCTGAATCTAAAGAGATTATTAGAGAATGTAATGAAGTACAAAGAACCGGTCCTGGCATATGTAGACAGGGGACCTTACATACATCAACATGTATTATCCCAAGAGTTTACTAACTCTTTCTCTGTTTCCAATAAACAGAACTGGTGTAATTATATCTTTGTGACATGACTGGCATGTTTCACAAGATGTAGATTCAAACTGATTTAAATATGCATCTACATGTAACTTCAGCTAGTCGGGTCACATTGATATGACCTAGTCTGCAATGCCTCAAGAAGGATTCGTTCATTTCTGAACTCTTCCTCTTGTGTGTGTTCCGTATACTAAGAACTGTAGTTTGATATAGAACATCAACGCTTTTAGATAACGTGCCTGATCCGATCAACTTTTGATATAGGAAATGTTCAAAACATTATCCAACAATACAAAATTTTATCATTTCTTTACTAATAAAGAGACTGATATGATTTTGTATATCAGGTTCGGTATCTAATAACATTCGTTCAGAATCAATGTATTTGTAATACAGGGTGACAGTGACCAACAGACTTGGCTGCAACACTTGCCCCGTTTTCTGCCTCATGAAACTTATCACCCGTTCTCAGTTCTCTACCTTTCTGTAGCCCTATGTAACATATTACATATGTGGAATCCTGATCCGGTATCACATACCCAGGACGTAGAGGATACAGAGAAACAGTTCTTTGTAATGAACACACCCAAAGATGATGCATCAGCATGCACTCTCTTCGTTTGGGCGGCACGGGAATTCTGGTAATCCCCAATTTCCTGCTCTGTCTTATAACAATTATAAGTTGGAGCGGGACTAACGTTCCCCAGCTCAATATAACAAGCGGGTTCGGTCAATATTCCGTATTATTATCTTGATTAAGGCGTGATATGGTCGCTACCTGGAGAGAGAGAGAAGAAAACACTCAGCGTGCGCTCTTGCAAGAATAGATTGGTTATTGTTTTATCTAATCAGGATGGCTCCCATTGTTTTTATCAAATCATCCTTCAAACCCTAAAAGGAAAGACTAGCCGGGATTAATTACACACTACAAGTTCGCCAATCTTTCAGCCAGGCCAGTGTCGGTACTTTGAGGGAAGTCCCCCGTGCTTTCGCACGGACCTAATTAATGTAATCCTCGTTTTCCCAGAGACGTAACCCCGTTGACACCTTTCTAGACACCTACTTGATCGGCTAATTGTAATGTGTAAAACTCTCCCAGGAGTAACTCTTACTCGCAGCGGGTATCAGGATCCAACTATCTCATAGAAGGTATGCAATCTCATTGCAAATTTCAACACTTGAAATTCCCGATAATTTTGCCCCTAACCTCCTATGACCTTGACAAAGGCCAACAAACCATAGGATGCCAGTCAAGTTCAACCCGTCATTTCCTGATTGAATTAAAACCACCCGCACGGCCCTTGACAATGGCCAACAAGGTCGCACGACTACCCTAATCCAATCTGCATCATATGCATAAGCAGATAAGCACCAGTCAGCTACCGCACACTACGCCTTAACAAAGGCCAACAAACGTAGCACGAATACTAACTACTACTTATCTGAAATGACGGAGGGCTACGACAGGTTTTTCTGAAAACCTATTGCGTAATGAACTTGATATCGTTGTAGAATCAAATGATTTTAAAAATGGAGTGCTTTTGAGGCTTTTCTAGTTTTGCTAAAGGAGTCACTCCCGGTGAAGGGATCGTCGGTCCTTTCCTCTTCGAATGAAGTGCGGGATATATCATATATATCACTGTGCAAAGAAAAACTCTTAAAAGCAATCAGAAGACAAACCGAGTGTGTAGCATCTGCCAGTTATTGCTAAAGGAGTCACTCCCGGTGAAGGGATCTCGCTCCTTTCCTCATCGAATAAGGTGCAGGATATATCACATATACCTCTGCGCAAAGCAAGAACTGTAGCTACCTGTTTTATTTTTGAAATTCGATTCTATAACATCTTAGGTTTATTTTATTTCATTAATCACATTAATGAAGTCCCATCATTTAAGTTACCTAAACATCACAGATAAATACGATGTACACTTATGCCATCCGCATTCGCCTCGATGTCCCCTCATGCACCGTTAGGTTAGGTAACTAACGGCAGAGCGGGGCAGGGCTAGCGCAGGTGTAAAACATAAGTAACATCTATATAATATATCATATATACTATATACAGTATCTATCACAGAACATCACATGATCACATCACAGATATCGCAGCAGAAGAAACATATGAAATATTGGATATACTAGGACGTCCATGTTTTTAATACGAGCCAGTATGAAACACGGATTCCATGGTCGTGATGAATAACCAAACCCACACCCCTAGACCCCTACGAGAGCGGCAAGTAACCCTACCAATTCTAGAGTTAGGAGACCCGGACTCGACTCCTCGAGTTGGTCTCCCACTGGACTCCAGAACCCGGTTACTTGTGCTCCCCTCCTTGGGTCTATCCTAGTGCGGAAAAGTAAATAATATACAAAAGGTGACATCTTCCGCAACCTGGAAGTGCCCCAATAAAAGAATATTACATACAAGTTTTTACATGAATGAAAATGAAAAACACTCATCTCACATAAAAACCCCCGGCTATTCAAACACGACGATCCAATATAACATATCCAGCAACACATAACATCACATGTCATCAACGTAAGTAAATATGCGCATCCCAATTGTCGTTGACATATAGCAACGAAACCGGCGATATCACATATTACACTTACGGTCACAGAAAAGAAAGTGTAAAACTACAACAGTTGGAATCCGCAACCTCTTTAGACATCACATGCCTAATCAAATGAATTCCTTAGACATCGCATGCCTAACAATTATAAAACCCCGCATTTTAGTCTCAAAATCGAAAACTCTTTTCAATATCAAGTCGGGCAATTCAACAAGATTCCCGACATCCTAATCGAATGCTCGTCGCAAACTTTAGTAGACGGCCGCACCCCCGATACCGTCGACGAAGTGCACCAAGGCCGAACACCGCTACCTCGAGCACCCGGACGGATGCTTTCGGCGACGGGGTTCTCCTACAGTCACTTGGTCGGGGCTATGGAGTGAGGCTGTCTATTAAGTTTACCCGGCAAGTATTCGCGTACGCTACGTGATTGCGACGGACTTTTGATCACATCAAAATTCCGTGGCAACCGATCAAGTGAGACTAAACTGCTATGTTTATAACATTCATTCAGTTATCTCATAACTTATTGTGAATTCCAATTATTGTATCACATTCCGAATAAGATAGAAAATGTTAAACTTTCCGATCGAACAATCGAACACCCAAGTTTTCCCGATACAGATCAACACATGAAATAAGTTTAAAAAACATTCAGTTCGTGCCTCAGTACCAACGGTCCAGCCGTAGAAGGGTCAAGCCAACGCCTCACATGTGGCACGCCGTACTGCCCAAACCCGAAGGTTCAAAGGGCAGTTCAAGACGGTCACATAGTCGAGTTGAGGTTTGTTGTCTTTTAGAGGGACTATCGCGTTGCTTGCACTACTTAGAACGTCTTTAAACCACGGAAAAATCCAACACTTGGAAATTTCCCGATAGGGGAAAAAGTGGGTATTTACATCCGGTCGAACTTTTTAACATATTCAAAAAATATCCGGAAAGCCACATAGACAAAACTTGATAATCCGATCGAATCTACGAACCCCTAATATAACCCAGAAAACTCAACTCTTGAGTGCATATTAAAAATTCCCAGAAAACTCAGCACCTAAAAAAATGAATTACTGTGCAAAATTGAAGGGGTGACGTCATCATCTGGCCACGGAACCGCCGCAGAAGCAAGGCTTCTGCCGCGGTTCCGCCGCCGTTTATACTGTTCATGAGTTAAATTTTGCACCGTAATTCTTATATTTCCCTGCTGAATTTTTTAAGCATTTTTAATCTGGAAAAAACCCAGTTTTTGAAAAAAGTCCAGAGAGCATGTTTTGAATTAGGGTTTCGGTTCGATCGGGTTTCAAACGTCGTCTAGGCATCGCCTAAGGCTCTAGCTAGGCTCTGATACCACTGTAGGGTTCCTAAGCACGCTAAAGAGGTCTCACAAGGCATCAACCATGCCAATTTCAAATTTTACGGGTGCCGAGAAACCCTAATACGGATCGTTAACTAGATATATAGGCGACAAATGAAACTAGTTAACAACTTAACTACAAGAACGGAAATACAACCTTTGTAGATCCGGTGCTCCACCTCCATAGCTCCGCAATGATGTCCCTCCGCTGTCCAATTCGGATCCCGGGCTCTAGCGTCGGCTTCATCGGAGAAATGGGCGGGCTAGGTCATCGACTATGATGCCGAAGATGATCTACGTCGAGGCATCACAAGATCAACCTCCCACTTCACCAAGTCATGAAACTTGTGAAGAAAACACCCTATACTACTTGGCAAGAGGTAGAGGATGAAGAAATAGGAGGTGGGTGCACTTTAGAATTGGATTTCTCAATCTTTTTCATCAATCACCATTGATGGTCAAGCTTTTTCTTCTTGTGAAGAAGAAGAAGAAGATAAGATTCTTATGATAAGTTAAAAGAAAATAATACTTATCATATTATTAACCATGGTCAAGTGTAGAGAACTAACTAAGGTTATGTGAATGGTTAGGGTTAAAAGAACAAGACAAAATAGTCACTTGGTCAAAGCTTCATGAAGCTTCAATAAGCTTCATGAAAGAAAAGAAAGAAAGAAACCATTTTGCTTTTCTTTTTTATGCTTTTATTAATTTCCAAAATGAATAAACAAATAAATAAATGAATAAGTAAAACCCTAATCATCAACTTAACCATGGTTTAATTCTTTACACTTAACCAAATAAGCATGTATCATCAAACATGATACAAACATGTGCACAAAAGTATATCACATATACAACTTGTGAACATCAAGTGAGAAAATCCATTTAAAGTGAACCAATACTGGTTAATGCAAAGTAATATATCAAATATATAATTATACATTAAATCTGTCACGACCCGAAGGGTACGGAACGTGACTGGCACTTAAATTACGAAACGTCTCAAGGCGTCCGTAAAATAAGTAAGCCAAAGCCCAGAAATCAAAACCAAATAAGCAGAAGAGTGAAGAAAAACCAATCAATTGAAATCGAGTTTATCAAATAAGTCATATAAAACCTTTTTAAAAACAATACAAATTTTTCCGAAAATTTCGGCAGAGTCTCCTTTGTAAATACTGGCCCCCCAAAATGGGTACAACAAGAATATATACGAATCCAACAAATAAGGCATCCCCAAGCGGGAGCTAGCTCTTCGCCACAAGGCGGTCACAAATCCCACGCAATATAAAGCAACAACATGCGAAATAATCATAAGGAAGCATGAGAAAAACAGCATGTCGACTCAAGTGAGCTCGACCCCAAAATACAGCATAAAAAGTCCACAATCTCACCGTCAAATCTCTAGGTCAATATACAACAATGCTGGTAGATACAGTAGATGGAGTACTCTAGATACAAAGAATATACAAGGTGGTGCAAAAATAATAATATAACCCACCTGAGAGCAAAACCTCGAGTCCAGGCAAAAGAAGCAAGTGCGCACGCCGCTACTGTACTGACGGAGCGGACCTGAAAAAGGCTGTGGCACAACTGGGGTGAGTTGCCAACTCGTGAGTAATAAATAACATCTACACAGGCTATAGTATGCATGCACACAAGAATCCTAGCATCTCAAATACAGGTAAGGCAGGACATAAAAGCAGGTATGTATGCAATATGAATATACTAGCAGGTATGAATGCAATGCGAATCAACTCATGATCTGAATGTATAGTTATAAGAATCATGTTTTTCCTTTAGGAATCTCTTTTGAAATACCAGCACAATACCAATAGAGTCAACAAGAACCTGTGTCCAGCAACGACACCTCAAAACTATCACAAATCTCATATATCCATATCATAGTATCTCTGGCCTCAGCCATCCGGCTGACCCAGCTCAATATTAAAATCTCATCATCTCGCGGCCACGGTCGGTATCCTCCGGATATCCGCCGTGCCAAACAGTCACCGGTAGGTAATCCGTCCCCTGCCAGGCTCAACGTCAACACCACATTCATCTTGCCCCGGTGTACCATACCGGGCCCACCATGTACCCGTGACAGTTCCTCCACTCCTCGACACGGATCTCGAAAACCACAGCAAACTCATGGTAGACGACACTTTACATCACTAGAAAACCGCAATTACATATTTTACAAACATAATAAGTTTAGAAATTTTGCGGCTTTCCCCCGAAATCCAGAAATATCATAAAATCTCAAGAAATCCTCATAAGTGCATATATCAATGGTGATGAATGCATATGGTATCAATAATTAAGCTACGATGTATGATTAATAGACTAGGCATGAACAAATAATATGATGAGGTACACGCACATGAATAGCAATCCTACGATTTTATTTTAAGGAATTAAAGGCAATAGCACAGGTTTAAGCATCAATTAGTAAAAGGTTTCAAATTATAGGTTATCTAGTGTGGTGGCATGGCAATTACCAGGGCGTGTGTGTAAGCATGAATAGTGCTCGTGCTGCATATAAAAACCCTGGCAATGATGCAGGTATCCTATAAAATGGGTTCCCATATGTATGTCAATATAAGGCATGGATGCAGCAAATAATCATATAAGTATTACACCCCTAATTACTAACATCACTAAGAATCTTTTAAGTTACTAAAACTATCGGGCGGCTTGCGCCATCCAACGATAGTCCCCCGTATATATTACATCTACTCACCGAAATCCCTAGCTAGTCACGTCTAATCACCGCTTTCCCCTTTCGTGTCGCGTCTGACGTCTCCGCGACCGAACCTGGAATTTACATCAATACAAAACATAAGCTTACATATCAAGAACGACGCAAAACCCAAACGAAAATGCTAACGTTCACAAGCTTGGTACAACGTGCACAAGGTGCGCGGAACACACACGAAAATCGCAAAACTAACTAAAACGTCGATTTGGTCGCCCGGAAAAACTAAAACTCGAACACACAAACATCCGCACTCACACATCCTAAAAGTCATAGGATACGCTAAAAATGTTATCAAGACATTAAAAATAATTTATCACAAACTTTTATCACAAAACTAGTAAGCACAAACATTCTAAAAAAAAACGACGCAAAATCGCCGTTATGCGACAAAAAGGATTACAACCTAGCATAACATGTAACCGCATAACTAGTTAACCACAATCACTTTAATTATAACACATTACAATGCTTCAAATCATATTTCTCCATCAACAATCCTTTCTTGATTTTCATAACCACCAATTAAATCCAATTTCACACTTGAACAACATAAATTAACACATATCGATGCCCACTTAAGCAAAGTAATCTCTCAATTTAGGTTTGTATAAAACTAGATAACAAGATAACTTAATTTACTAATCAATGGTGCTAAAAAAAAACCTAGTTTAAACAAACTACTCTCTTAAAAAAATAGATTAGAAACTAACACTAAATTTAACACTAAACAAATTTCAAGGTTCTAGTTTAGCACACTTAAGCTATAATTTAACCATTTGATTAGAAATTATACCTCAAAAGATCAATCCTAAGCTTGCTCAAGCCTCCCAAGACACCTCCTTTCTCCTTGATTTGAACCAAATTAGGTTGGAGAAGAGATGGAATATGGTTTTGTGTTGAATTTGTGAAGGAAATTGTGGATTTTGTTGAATTTTTGAGATGAAAATGAAGCAAAAGAGAAGAAGAAATGGGGAAAATATTTGGGGCTGTTGGTGCAGGATTTCTGAGCTGAGGAGGGAGTGGGGAGAGGTGTGGGGGAGTTGGGGAAAAGTGTAGAGAAGTTTCAAAGTCAAAAGACCAAGTCAAACAACAAAACCCATACCCAATTTAATATATTAAAGCCCTTATCATATCATTTTGTTCAAATGAGATGGGAAAAAATTTTGTGGGCTTGCTACTGAGGTGGGGCCGGCATAGGGGTGAGGGAAAAGTGAGAGGGGTTTTACAAAAAAAATTCTATGCAAAAAGACCCCCTACAAGTCCAAAATTGCAAGTTTTAGCTTAAAATTCAATAAATTTCGATTTCCATAATAAAAATTAGTTAAAATTTAAAATAAAATACTAAAAATTTATATTACAACTAGATTTTAATTAACATGATTTTAAATCTTAAATTTAACCCAATTAAATTTGTATTTATCGCTAAATTAATGTATTTTCTTACCGGCTTAAAATAATAATAAAAATTGAAAAATTAGGAAAATTTTTTAAACGACCAGAATTTCATAAGTAACTCATTAGCTACTAAAAACAAGCAATTACCTATCCATTTTAGGTATAATTAGTCCTAAACTGCAAAATAACGGAAAAATACGGTTTACGGAAAAATACCGAATTTTCACCAATTTTCAGGAAAACACCAAAACGACTTTTCAAGGCGCTACAATCTTCCCCCCTTAAAGAAATTCGGTCCCCGAATTTAAAAATATAACTACGCATACCTTCAAAGAGATGGGGATATTTCTTCCTCATCTCGCCCTCGGTCTCCCAGGTAACCTCCTCGCTGCTCGGGCCACGCCAAAGAACCTTGACGGTCGGTATAACTTTCGATCTCAACTTCTTCACCTGCCGATCCAGGATGGCCACCGGCTGCTCTGCAAAATAAAGGTCACGCTCTAGCTGGACTGTCGGGTGCTGAATCGCATGCGAAGGGTCATGAAGGTACTTGCGGAGCATCGAAACATGGAAGACGGGGTGAACATCGGGAAAGCTGGGTGGAAGAGCCAAACCATATGCAACAGAGCCGACACGCTCGAGGATCTCGAAGGGACCTACGAATCTAGGGCTAAGCTTCCCCTTTCGCCCAAAACGCATCACGCCCTTCATCGGAGAGACCCTCAGAAAAACATGATCGCCAACTGCGAACTCTAACCTGCGACGGCGTCTGTCTGCATACGATTTCTGCCTGCTCTGAGCCGCTCTCATCCGGTCTCGGATCAACTGTATCTTCGCTGTCGTCTCCTCAACAAGCTGCGGCCCCAAAATGCTGCTCTCGCTGAGCTCTGTCCAACAGACGGGCGATCTGCATCTCCTCACATACAATGCCTCGAAAGGTACCATCTGAATAGTATCCTGGAAGCTATTGTTGTAGGAGAACTCCACTAGAGGTAAATGACGATCCCAGCTACCGCCGAAGTCTAAAACGCACGCTCTGAGCATGTCCTCGAGAGTCTGAATGGTCCGCTCTGACTGTCCGTCGGTCTGCGGATGAAACGCTGTGCTGAAGCTAAAACGAGTGCCCAAAGCCTCCTGAAGTCTCTGCCAAAGTCGGCTGGTGAACTGGGTGCCTCGATCTGACACGATACAAGTCGGTACGCCATGTAGTCGCACGATCTCGTCAATGTAGAGCTGAGCATACTGAGCGAAGCTGAAAGTCGTCTTCACTGGCAGGAAGTGAGCCGCTTTCGTCAATCGATCTACGATCACCCAGATGGAGTCATACCCTCGACTGGTCCTGGGTAGACCCATAACGAAATCCATCGAAATCTGCTCCCATTTCCACTCCGGAATGGGTAACGGCTGTAGCTCTCCTGCGGGCCTCTGGTGCTCGGCCTTGACTTGCAGACAAGTCAGGCATCTCGATACAAACTCCGCAATGTCCCTCTTCATCCTGTCCCACCAGTAGGCCTCTCTCATATCATGGTACATCTTGGTGGAACCGGGGTGGACACTATACACTGATCGGTGTGCCTCCTCAAGAATGTCGCGCCGCAATCCATCAGCATCTGGTACGCACAGTCTAGATCCATAGCGTAAAATCCCCTGATCGTCAATCACGAACTCCGAAAATCTGCCCTGTCCCATCTGTGCCATCATCTCTGAGCAACGGTCGTCACTGCGCTGTGCCTCATATATACGGTCAAGCAACTGTGGGCGTGCACGAACATGCGCGAGCTGTCCCCCTGTCTGAGTGAACTCAAACTCAACTCGGCTGTCGCATAACATCTGCCAATCTGCTGACGACTGCCTCTGCACTGCGCGCAAAAAGGATAGACTACCCCCGGGCCTCCTACTCAACGCATCCGCCACTACATTCGCCTTGCCTGGGTGATATAAGATCTCGCAGTCGTAGTCTTTCACCAACTCCATCCAACGACGCTGTCTGAGGTTCAGGTCTCGCTGCTAGAATAAGTATTTTAAGCTCTTGTGGTCTGTGAATATTTGGCACGACTCGCCATATAGGTAATGTCGCCAAATCATCAATGCAAAGACCACCGCAGCCATCTCCAAATCATGAGTGGGGTAGTTCTGTTCATGCTTCTTTAACTGCCGAGAAGCATATGCGATCACCCGACCATGCTGCATCAATACGCAACCTAACCCCACTCGCGAAGCATCACAGTAGACCACCAATCCGCCTGATCCCGAAGGCAAAGATAATACCGGCGCCGTAGTCAAACAAGTCCGTAGCTGCTGAAAACTGCGCTCACACTCCTCTGTCCAAACGAAAGGAACTCCCTTCCGGGTCAAACCGGTCAAAGGTGCAGCTATACGGGAGAAATCCTGAACAAAACGCCTGTAGTAGCCCGCCAGGCCTAGAAAACTACGGATCTCAGTAACCGATGTAGGTCGGGGCCACTGCTGAACAGCCTCAATCTTCTTCGGGTCCACACATATGTCGTCTCTCGTAACCACGTGACCCAAGAATCCGACGCTGTCCAGCCAGAATGCACACTTGGAGAACTTTGCGAACTTCTGGTGCTCCCTCAGAGTCTGTAACGTAATCCGCAAGTGCTGCTCGTGCTCCTCTCTGCTTCGGGAGTACACCAAGATATCGTCGATAAACATGATGAAGAACAAGTCAAGATACGACCTGAATGTACGGTTCATCAAATCCATGAATGCTGCTGGGGCGTTGGTGAGTCCGAACGACATCACCAAAAACTCGTAGTGGGCGTAGCGCGTGCGGAAAGCTGTCCTCGATATATCCTCCTGTCGAACTCACAGCTGATGGTATCCTGATCGCAAGTCGATCCTCGAAAAATATCCCGCACCCTGAAGCTGGTCGAAAAAATCATCAATGCGTGGCAACGGATATCTGTTCCGAACGGTAACTTTGTTCAGCTGGCGGTAGTCGATACATAAGCGCAAACTTCCATCCTTCTTCTTGACAAACAGGACCGGAGCACCCCATGGAGAAACACTAGGTCGAATAAGCCCCTTATCTAATAATTCCTGCAACTGATCCTTCAGCTCTTGAAGCTCTGCCGGGGCCATCCGATAAGGCGGTATAGAAATAGGCCCCGAGCCGGGAATCAAATCAATGCAGAACTCAACATCGCACTCAGGTGGTAGCCCAGGTAGCTCATCAGGGAAAACATCAGGGAACTCACAAACAACCGGGACCCGGTCCAACGGAACCTCTGCAGCTCGAGTATCACAAATAAACGCTAAGAATCCCTGACATCCCTTCCGCAAGAGCTGACCAGCGCGAAGAGACGAAATCAAGCTGGGAAGGGTGACGCTGCGGTCTCCTTGAATAACAAGGACTGGCTCTCCCAGAAAGCTAAATATGACTGCCTTCTCATGGCAGTCCACCGAAGCATAACAAGTGGCTAGCCAATCCATGCCCAGAAGCACATCAAAGTCCAACATATCGAGACGAATCAAATCAACTGATGAATCCCTCTCCCCGATACGAACGGAACACAAACGAAAAACAAAACGAGCAACAAACGACTCGCCTACCGGAGTACTAACAACAAGCGGGTGATCTAACGACGACGACTCACGGCCCAACATCGGTGTAAAGTGTGTAGATACGTACGAATGTGTGGAACCTGGGTCAAATAATACCCGTGCGTCGAAAGAAAAAACTGGCAGGGTACCTGTCACAACGGCATTGGATGCCTGCGCATCCTGCGGTGTCAAAGCAAATACTCGGGCCTGTCCTCCACCGATAGCGGGCTGACCTCGACCTAGGCCTCTGCCTCCTCGTCCTCTCTGAACAGGACCGCCGCGTCCACGGCCTCTGGGTGCACCTAACTGGCATGGAGCATCGCCTGTGGTAGGAAGTAGGGCTCTCTGAAGAGGGGGTGGTGATGGTGGTAGGGTCACATGCGGAACTGTCGCTGCTCCCTGTCGTTTCGCCGGACAGTCTCTGACAAGATGGTGCGGACTCCCGCACCCAAAACACCCTGGCGACGGCTGCTGTCCCTGGGGATATGAACCATATAACTGTCCCCGTCCAAATCCTCTGCTAGGCCTATCTCTCGGAAAGAATCTGGCGCGCTGCCTCTGAGACGGTACATCGGTGCGAATCCTCTTCGGCCCAGAAACGGCCGAAGTCTGTGATATGCGTGCCTCCATCCGTAATGCCGCATCCATAGCAGCTGAATAAGTTTCGTAGTGCTGGGCGCCAATGGCAAGATATTGTAAGTGTTTATGCCCTAGAAGGCCATTACTGTATCATACTAGTTTGTATATTACTTAATGGAAGCTTGGGATATTCACATGTATATAACAGTCTTGCTAAACATGGTAGTATGCTACTTGGTTTTTCTATCTTAATATGTGAGTGTACGTATTGATAGAGCTCATAGGATCTTGCTTGTCTACCAGCGTTGTGATGGCAGTCACACTAGTAGGGCTGGGTAGTCTACAAGCACATCCTTAATCAGGTCCCTGGTCGTTGGGTTATCGAGACAGAGCATCGATATCCGGAGTAGAATAGTGTGTACGCTTCTCATCCCAGTTGGGGAGATGGTCTGTCCCACAGCCGTCAGTACGTCGTACTGGAGATAGTATGCAGGTGCTCGTTAGGTTACGGGTACACCGGACAGGACTCACGGGGAACTGTTGGTTGGTTTGATACCAGTCGTCAGTGAGCAGTTCCCAGGTGACATGAGTACAGCGTAGTCCGCAGACTTGACACTGCAACTTCGCCTCGAGTGTGTCCCACTGTTCTTAGATTGCTACCCTACCACGGCTCAAAGGAGTCATGCAAACAGGTAGCAGTTGGGTGCAGTCCCGAGCACTTAGAGGCAGTGGCGGTTAGACAGGATTCGTCCCTCCCGGTATTGGGAGTAGATATCGTGCTGTGTCAGAGCGCCATTACGCAAAGTCCCTGGCCAGGGCAAGCGAGATTTACTGGTAGGTTCCAGTAGTTTCTCAGGGTGTAATGGGCTTCCCTCCGACACGACTTATACCGCTATTAGGGGACTGACGCTTGCCGCCCCCCTAGGCCTGATATGCGATAGTCTTGGACGAACGGACCGGACTGTATGGAGATTGTCACATCAGACTCAGTAGGAGTTCGGATGGGTTTCCTCATCGGCCTTCTTATCGACAACTACCTGGGGACCGTTACGTACAGCTAGTGCCGCTTGCGGTCTGTGGTTAAACCCACTGCCAGCGTAGTAGTCGAGTCTCTAGAGTCCCACACAGAGAGTTTCCTACTCCAGGCGAAACGATATAGAGGTCGCATGGTTTTGCGACAAAGGGTTCGGACGCATACGTGCGTTTACGCACGTACGACTTTCGGACAGTTTTTACCAGTCGGCTTTGGTTTAAGCCAGTTACTGGTATCCGGTTATTGGATTTTTACAGTCTAAAGTTTTTCCGTATTTTTGCGGATTGGAGGGGCGTTCTCGTAATTGTACGAGAAGCTTCTAGAAGATGTGACTAAGGAGGTTAAGGTGACATAAGCTTTGGATAAGATTAGTGAGTCATGAGGGTGATTCATCATGGTCATTAATGCACCATAAATGCTTAATGACTCATGTTAATGAATCACCTCTTTTCATTTATGAAGCATGCTTATTCATTTCTTTTATTCATTATTCTAAAATAAGAATGCTTCATAATATATTATGATACACTCTCTCTCATCTCATGATCTCATCTCACATTCTCTCTCCTCAAGCTCTCATCTTCAAGAGACTAATCCTTAATCCTCATGTGTTGAGATCAAAGGTTTAGTTAGACTTAAACATCCATTACCTTCACTCTATATCATCCTTTCTTCTTTGATTAGCAATCAAAGTAGATTAGTTGCCTCAAGTTAGAGGTGTAGCTTGGAGTTTTGCTCTCGGGTGGATCGTCTACTACCTAGAGAAGGCCGAGGAGAACAAGGAGATCGTAAAGACGAAGGACTAGTTTCATTTGGTATAATCCCTAAACACAATAGTTAAGAAACTCTTTGTGTACGGTTATTTATAGTTTAGCTTCGATTCAAGCGGTTAGTCGATGTTCGTTCTTTAAACTTGATTGTTTTTGAAAATTCCGCCTCCCCACAAGTACTGGGGTGTACTACATCGACTTACAGTGGTATCAGAGCCTCGCTAAACACTAAATAACTTGATTGCAAATTTGTACGAATTTCGAACGGAAAAACGAAGCCGGAAAACCCTAAATCTGTTCAGTTTCTGTCGAACTTAAAATGATGTCCAAAAATTTTTCAGGTAAGTTCAGAGAGCTTGAAAAGACACCAGAAGAACACCCAAGAAAAACAGTCGCCTGAATCGTCTAACTCGCCGCGGAACCGCGGCCTCAGCCTCTGAGTCGCCGCGCTTCCGCCGCCGAGTTGGCGAGTCAGGAGCCGATTTTTCTTCTGTTGCTTCTGTGTATTATTTGGGGTTTTCTGGAATATTTAATATTTGCTCAGGTTACAGTTTAACAGAGCAGATTTTGGAGCAATATTAATAATGTTTAGTCGATCGAAATTGTACAGTATTTGCATGTTGGATTATATCTGTGTTTGTTTAATGTGTTCGTAAACCTCCCCTAACTGCTAGTATGTCAGTTGGCAGGGGGTTGCACATTTCTGAAATGGTTATATCTGTTTGTGCATATAAACTGTATTGGACTGTTGTGGTGTATAGCCGGGGTTTAGCAATGGGTTATTGTTTAATTCATTTGTTGTAAATGTAATTTGTTGTAATATTATTTTGCGGGGCACATCCAGGTTGCGGTTGTAGCCACCGTTGTATTATTTCATTTTACTGTTTTTGCTCCTAGGACTGACCCAAGGTGGGGTACACAAACTGCCGGGCGGGTAGTTTGCCGTACCCGTAGGGGTCGAGGGTGGGGTATCGGCTATTCATCACAACTGTGTAATCTGTCTTTTCTTGCAGGCTCAAAAGAAATACAGATTGCTTGCAAATCCAATATTGTTTATCTGTGTTCTGGAATGTATATCATTGCGTCAGACGAATGTAAAATATCTATATTTATGATAGCTATTTAGACGTCATTTATGTTTTACACCCGCGCTAGCCCAGCCCCCGCTCTGTCGTTAGTTAAGTAACCTAACGGGTGATGACGGGACCCAGTGGCGAATGCGGATGGCATAAGAGGACGTTGTATTTTCGTTGTTTTCTGCAATGATAGGTTAATGATGGGACGCATTATCTGTAATGCAAAGAAAACAAACCAAAGTTTAAATCGTTGGAACAATTTAAAAGAAACCACTCGGTTAATTTTAAAACAGATATTTTTAAATGCGGAGCTTTAACCACTCCTTTTAAAAGCTATCAGGTTCCTTCGGTTATATCAAGTTCACTACGTTCACGGTTTCGCCAAAACCATTCGTAGCCCTCCGTCATTTCATTTGGGTATTCAGTAGTATTCAAGCTATGCATTTTGGCCAAAGTCAAGGCATAGTGTTTGGTAGCTGCTGGGTTTTCATTTGTTGCATAAGATAGATGAGTTGGTTTGGGACAGTCGTATTACCATTTGACCAAAGTCAGGGGTATATACGGATGGGTTCAAATTGACAAGATAATGACGGGTAGAACTTGACATGTGACTTATGACATTTTGACCAAAGCCAAGGTCATAAGAGCATGGGGCAAAAACTTATATCGGGAATTTCTAAAGAAACTGAAATTTGCAAAGAGATGCATACCATTTGGAGTTTGATGAATGTTGGTAGGATTCCTTCAACATTATCATACGATGATATTTGGATCCCGATCCTACTGTGAGTATATGCTACTTATCAGGATATTCGTCACTTAACGATCAATGCTATAAACCTAGTAGGTGTCCAGAAAGGTGTCAGCGGGGTTACGCCCCCAGAGAAAAGAGGTTATTTAATTAAGGAACTTCGCGAAAGCGTTGGAAAACCTCCCTCGAAGTATCGACACTGGCCTGGCTGAACGGTTAAGCAAGTATTGTACGGTGAGAATAGTCCTGGCTAATTCTTCTTTTATGGTTTGAGGAAGGATTCGAGAAACAGTGGGAGCCATCCAGTTTAGATAAACTTAAAACCACTCTAAACTTGCAAGAGCATCATGCTAAAGAGTTTTCTTCTCTCTCTCCTAATTGCAGCGACCCTGAAAATGACTGGACTTAAGTTACTTTTAGAGAAAAATATACTGACGGGGCCAAACTATAAAGATTGGCTGCGGAATGTCAAAATGGCTTTGACCTATGACAAACTGGGATACGTCCTCACCGCTACGGCACCTGCTGTCCCTGGTCCCAAATCCAGCAATGCGGATAAGGAAATCCGCAAAACCTGGGATTTAGATTGCGCGAGAGCCAAGTGCATCGTGCTTGCCTCGATGAACAATGAACATCAGAGGAGGCACGAGGATATGTCCCTAGATGGCATATTTCTCCATACAAAGGAACTTTATGGAGAGCAATCTCGTATAGCAAGATACGAGACCTCTAAGAAATTATTTCGAGCGAGGTTGGCTGTCGGGTCATCGGTAGGTGAACATGTCCTACAGATGATCGGCTATATTGAGGAGCTCGCAGACCTTGGGACGACATTGGATAATGAGCTCTATACAGACCTTATTCTCCAGTCCCTTCCTCCCACCTACGCCCAGTTTATCCTCAACTTCAATCTTCAAGGAAAAGAAGTTGAACTTGCGGAACTCCTGAACATGTTAAGGAGTGCAGAGGGCACCTTGCAGAAGGCAAGGGAAACACCCGCTATGTTTGTTGGCGGTGCATCTTCTTCCGGGTCCAAGGCTAGGGCCAAAGGAAGGAAGAAGAAGGCCGCACCCAAACCTAGAGGAGGTGTTAGTAAGGTGGGAGGGAAGGGAAAGAAAAAGTTTGCAGCACCGGTAGTTGGCCAGGATGAGTGCTTCCATTGTCACAGGAAAGGGCACTGGAAGAAGGATTGCAAGGCGTGGAACGCCAAGAACCAGGAACCGAAGCAACCTGTGGCTTCGACTTCAGGTGTGTTTGTAATTGAGAATTGTCGGTCGATCAACTCTACTTCCTGGGTATTGGATACCGGATCAGGATCTCATATTTGCAATTCATTGCAGGCACTGAGAAACCGTAGAGTGCTGAAGGAAGGTGATATGATCCTCAGGGTTGCTAACGGAGCTAGCGTGGGAGCTGCGTCCGTCGGGGATTATCACCTAGGATTGACGAGTGGACATATTTTGGTTTTGCATAACTGTTATTTTGTACCAAGCTTAACGTGTAATATCATATCAGTTTCCTTGTTATCAAATAAAGGTTATGATTTCACGTTTGTAAGAGATGTTGTCAACATCCACCTTAATCATGGTTTGATTGGGTCCGGTACTCTAAATAAAGGCATATATGTGTTAAACCAACTCCAAATTTTCAATGTCCAGAACACACTAAAAAGAAAGTCTCCATATTTAAATAAAGCTTTCTTATGGCATTGTAGACTGGGTCACATCAATGAGAGAAGGTTGACTAAGTTGCATAGAGAAGGATATTTGGACACGTTCGAATATCAATCTTATGACACTTGTCAATCCTGTCTCAAAGGAAAGATGACAAAGACTCCATTTACTGGACAAGGAGTAAGAGCGAGCGAGCTCTTAGGACTCATACACAGCGATGTATGCGGTCCAATGTCTACACATGCGAGAGGTGGTTTTTCCTATTTCATTACTTTCACGGATGATTACTCAAGATACGGATTCATTTATCTGATGAAACATAAATCCGAGGCTTTTGAGAAATTCCAAGAGTATAAGAATGAAGTAGAAAACCAAACCGGCAAAAGTATTAAGACACTAAGATCTGATCGAGGTGGAGAATACTTAAGTGCCGAGTTCCTAGGTTACCTAAAAGAGAAAGGAATTCTCTCTCAGCTTACTCCTCCATACACTCCACAGCATAACGGTGTATCGGAGAGACGGAATCGAACCCTATTGGATATGGTACGATCCATGATGAGTAATGCTGAGTTACCGCGATCTTTCTGGGGTTATGCGCTAGAATCAGCGGCATATCTTCTGAACAGGGCTCCTACCAAGACTGTGCCTACCACTCCATATCAGATGTGGACTGGGAAGAAACCCCATCTTCAGCATATGAAGATTTGGGGATGTCCAACTTTTGTTAAAAAGCAGCATGTGGACAAGCTCGAGGCACGATCAGTAAAATGTTTGTTTGTGGGATATCCAAAGAACTCCAAGGGATATTATTTCTATTACGCAGAGGAACAAAAGGTTTTTGTTTCTCGTAATGCCCATTTTCTGGAAAATCAGTTTTTAGAAAAGGAAATAAGTGGGAGCGAAATAGAACTGGAAGAAATTCCAGAACCACAAACTAATACTGAAAGTTTGGTAGAACAGGAAGTTCAAGAAGAACAGAACATTCCCGCACCACTCCGCAGGAGTAGTAGGCCGTCTCATCCGCCTGAGAGATACTACGGTTTTCTCATAGATGGGGATAGAGAGGATTGCATCATAGATAATGATGAACCTACTGACTTCCAGCAGGCCATCCAGAGCGGCGACTCGGTACGATGGCTAGATGCAATGCGGACCGAAATGGAGTCCATGTACACCAACAAAGTATGGACTTTGGACTTTGCTTCAGATGGGGTAAAACCCATAGGATGCAAATGGATCTTCAAGAAAAAGATTGGTGTAGATGGACAGGTAGAAACCTATAAGGCTAGACTTGTTGCAAAGGGTTTTCGTCAAAGACCTGGTTTGGACTATGACGAAACTTTTTCTCCAGTGGCTATGCTCAAATCCATTCGGGTCCTTCTTGCTATTGCTGCCTTCCATGATTATGAAATCTGGCAGATGGACGTAAAGACGGCTTTTCTGAATGGAAATTTAGAAGAGAGCATCTATATGGATCAGCCAGAGGGTTTCAATCAGAGTGGGAGCAGCGGGAAAGTATGCAAGCTGCTTAAGTCTATTTATGGACTAAAGCAGGCATCGTGGAGTTGGAACATCTGTTTTGATGAGACAGTCAAAGAGTATGACTTTATCAAAAATCCAGATGAACCGTGCATATATAGTAAAGTTGTGGCCAGAAGTGTCGTATTCCTCGTCTTGTACGTGGATGACATTCTATTGATAGGAAATGACGTTCCTATGCTACAATCTGTCAAAGGATTCTTGTCACACAGGTTCTCCATGAAAGACCTGGGTGATGCCTCGTACATTCTGGGGATCCGGATCTATCGTGATAGATCCAAGAGGATGTTGGGACTTTCGCAGTCCAGGTATATCGACACTGTACTGAAAAGATTCAGTATGGAAGATTCTAAGCACGGTAATCTACCGGCTTGTCACGGAATCACCCTCTCCAAAGAGATGTCTCCCAAGACTGATTTGGAAAGGGAACGCATGTCTATTATACCCTACGCTTCTGCGGTAGGCTCTATAATGTATGCGATGTTGTGTACCAGACCAGATGTAGCTTACGCACTGAGCGTGGTAAGCCGGTATCAGTCAGACCCAGGGGAGAAACACTAGATAGCAGTAAAGAACATTCTCAAGTACCTGAGGAGGACTAAGGAGATGTTCTTGGTTTACGGCGGAAAAGACCTCAGGTTGGAGGCCTTTGCTGATTCCGGCTTCCAGAGTGATAAGGACGATTCCAAATCCATGTCGGGTTATGTCTTTACCCTCAATGGAAGGGCGGTGTGCTGGAAGAGCTCCAAGCAGGACACCGTTGCTGACTCGACGATGGAAGCGGAGTATATAGCTGCTTGCGATGCCGCAAAAGAAGCAGTCTGGATGAAGAAGTTCCTAACAGAACTTCAGGTGGTTCCTACCATAGTTGATCCAATACCTCTGTATTGCGACAACAACGGAGCTATAGCTTTAGCGAAGGAACCAAGGTCCCATCAGAAGTCCAGACACATCTTGAGGCGGTATCACCTGATCAGGGAGATCATTGATCGTCAGGAGATCGAGGTTCGGAGAGTTGCTTCTGAAGAGAACATTGCTGATCCATTCACGAAGGCCCTTCCTCAGATTCAGTTCGAGAGGCTACTCGAGATCATTGGTCTACGATATGCCAGTACATGGCCCTAGTGCAAGTGGGAGATTGTTAGTGTTTATGCCCTAGAAGGCCATTACTGTATCATACTAGTTTGTATATTACTTAATGGAAGCTTGGGATATTCACATGTATATAACAGTCTTGCTAAACATGGTAGTATGCTACTTGGTTTTTCTATCTTAATATGTGAGTGTACGTATTGATAGAGCTCATAGGATCTTACTTGTCTACCAGCGTTGTGATGGCAGTCACACTAGTGGGGCTGGGTAGTCTACAAGCACATCCTTAATCAGGTCCCTGGTCGTTGGATTATCGAGACAGAGCATCGATATCCGGAGTAGACTAGTGTGTACGCTTCTCATCCCAGTTGGGGAGATGGTCTGTCCCACAGCCGTCAGTACGTCGTACTGGAGATAGTATGCAGGTGCTCGTTAGGTTACGGGTACACCGGACAGGACTCACGGGGAACTGTTGGTTGGTTTGATACCAGTCGTCAGTGAGCAGTTCCCAGGTGACATGAGTACAGCGTAGTCCGCAGACTTGACACTGCTACTTCGCCTCGAGTGTGTCCTACTGTTCTTAGATTGCTACCGTACCACGGCTCAAAAGAGTCATGCAAACAGGTAGCAGTTGGGTGCAGTCCCGAGCACTTAGAGGCAGTGGCGGTTAAACAGGATTCGTCCCTCCCGGTATTGGGAGTAGATATCGTGCTGTGTCAGAGAGCCATTACGCAAAGTCCCTGGCCAGGGCAAGCGAGATTTACTAGTAGGTTCCAGTAGTTTCTCAGGGTGTAATGGGCTTCCCTCCGACACGACTTATACCGCTATTAGGGGACTGACGCTTGCCGCCCCCCTAGGCCCGATATGCGATAGTCTTGGACGAACGGACCGGACTGTATGGAGATTGTCACATCAGACTCAGTAGGAGTTCGGATGGGTTTCCTCATCGGCCTTCTTATCGACAACTACCTGGGGACCGTTACGTACAGCTAGTGCCGCTTGCGGTCTGTGGTTAAACCCACTGCCAGCGTAGTAGTCGAGTCTCTAGAGTCCCACACAGAGAGTTTCCTACTCCAGGCGAAACGATATAGAGGTCGCATGGTTTTGCGACAAAGGGTTCGGACGCATACGTGCGTTTACGCACGTACGACTTTCGGAAAGTTTTTACCAGTCGGCTTTGGTTTAAGCCAGTTACTGGTATCCGGTTATTGGATTTTTACAGTCTAAAGTTTTTCCGTATTTTTGCGGATTGGAGGGGCGTTCTCGTAATTGTACGAGAAGCTTCTAGAAGATGTGACTAAGGAGGTTAAGGTGACATAAGCTTTGGATAAGATTAGTGAGTCATGAGGGTGATTCATCATGGTCATTAATGCACCATAAATGCTTAATGACTCATGTTAATGAATCACCTCTTTTCATTTATGAAGCATGCTTATTCATTTCTTTTATTCATTATTCTAAAATAAGAATGCTTCATAATATATTATGATACACTCTCTCTCATCTCATGATCTCATCTCACATTCTCTCTCCTCAAGCTCTCATCTTCAAGAGACTAATCCTTAATCCTCATGTGTTGAGATCAAAGGTTTAGTTAGACTTAAACATCTATTACCTTCACTCTATATCATCCTTTCTTCTTTGATTAGCAATTAAAGTAGATTAGTTGCCTCAAGTTAGAGGTGTAGCTTGGAGTTTTGCTCTCGGGTGGATCGTCTACTACCTAGAGAAGGCCGAGGAGAACAAGGAGATCGTAAAGACGAAGGACTAGTTTCATTTGGTATAATCCCTAAACACAATAGTTAAGAAACTCTTTGTGTACGGTTATTTATAGTTTAGCTTCGATTCAAGCGGTTAGTCGATGTTCGTTCTTTAAACTTGATCGTTTTTGAAAATTCCGCCTCCCCACAAGTACTGGAGTGTACTACATCGACTTACAGATATAGCTGGGCATGTAGTCCCTGTACGAACCTCTTCACCATCTTCTCTTCGGTATCCACCAAATACGGAGCATATCGGGATAACTGTGTAAACTGGATGTCATACTCAGACACCGTCATCCAAGGTGTCTTGACTAAGGCCTCGAAGCTGCGAGCTCTGGCGTCACGAACGCTCTCTGGGAGGAAACGAGCTAGAAAGACCGCTGTAAACTCGGCCCAAGTCATAGGCGGTAGACCTGCAGCTCGACCTCTCAAGACTGACTCCCACCATGTCTGCGCGAGACCCTCTAGTCGGAAACTCGCAAGCTCTACCCATCGATCATCCGAACATCTCAGCAAACGGCAGATCCTGGCTAAACTGTCAAGGAACGTCTGTGGGTCCTCCGCTGCCTCGGTGCCGGTGAATACTGGAGGTTTCAGCCTCATGAAATCCTGTAGTGAAACCGGGATGGTCAGGTGGTAGTAGTAGGAGCAGGTATCATGGTCGTCTGTGATGTATTAGGTACGTCATCCGGCCTCGGTGTATGAATGGCTGCAACTAGGGATCCTACCATCTGACGTAGCTCCTGCATACTCCCCATCATCTGTCGCAACTCCTCCATACTAGTCTCAAGCCTATCCATACGGCCTGGGGAAGGTGGATCGGTCTGTCCCTACGGCGTAGGCATACCACCCTGCTCAGGCCTAGTCTCGGACGAGCCAGCTCGAATCTCGTCTCGGGCGGCAGCCCTCTGTGCCCTCGTAGCCTTCGGCGGCATAGTGGCTGTTACAGGAAAACGGATAGTAAAAACAGTGCAATAGGATCATAGGATACACGGAATAGAAGAAGGAATTTTCAAGCAAGTATATCCTAAAGTCACTTAGGCGGAGTACCGTATCGCAAGTATGCCGCGGACATACATACGCTAAGTTACCCTACTTAAGTCACTTACTCCATCTACCAAGGGTCATCCTACACTCAAAAAGGTAAAACCTATCGCTCTGATACCAACTTTGTCACGACCCGAAGGGTACGGAACGTGACTGGCACTTAAATTACGAAACGTCTCAAGGCGTCCGTAAAATAAGTAAGCCAAAGCCCAGAAATCAAAACCAAATAAACAGAAGAGTGAAGAAAAACCAATCAATTGAAAGCGAGTTTATCAAATAAGTCATATAAAACCTTTTTAAAAGCAATACAAATTTTCCGAAAATTTCGGCAGAGTCTCCTTTGTAAATACTGGCCCCCCAAAATGGGTACAACAAGAATATATACGAATCCAACGAATAAGGCATCCCCAAGCGGGAGCTAGCTCTTCACCACAAGGCGGTCACAAATCCCACGCAATATAAAGCAACAACATGCAAAATAATCATAAGGAAGCATGAGAAAAACAGCATGTCAACTCAAGTGAGCTCGACCCCAAAATACAGCATAAAAAGTCCACAATCTCACCGTCAAATCTCTAGGTCAATATACAACAATGCTGGTAGATACAGTAGATGGAGTACTCTAGATACAAAGAATATACAAGGTGGTGCAAAAATAATAATATAACCCACCTAAGAGCAAAACCTCGAGTCCAGGCAAAAGAAGCAAGTGCGCCCGCCGTTACTGTACTGACGGAGCGGACCTGAAAAAGGCTGTGGCACAACGGGGGTGAGTTGCCAACTCGTGAGTAATAAATAACATCTACACAGGCTATCGTATGCATGCACACAAGCATCCTAGCATCTCAAATACAGGTAAGGCAGGACATAATAGCAGGTATGTATGCAATATTAATATACTAGCAGGTATGAATGCAATGCGAATCAACTCATGATCTGAATGTATAATTATAAGAATCATGTTTTTCCTTTAGGAATCTCTTTTGAAATACCAGCACAATACCAATAGAGTCATCAAGAACCTGTGTCCAGCAACGACACCTCAAAACTATCACAAATCTCATATATCCATGTCATAGTATCTCTGGCCTCAGCCATCCGGCTGACCCAGCTCAATATCAAAATCTCATCATCTCGCGGCCACGGTCGGTATCCTCTGGATATCCGCCGTGCCAAACAGTCACCGGTAGGTAATCCGTCCTCTGCCAGGCTCAACGTCAACACCACATTCATCTTGCCCCGGGGTACCATACCGGGCCCACCATGTACCCGTGTCGGTTCCTCCACTCCTCGACACGGATCTCGAAAACCACAGCAAACTCATGGTGGACGACACTTTACATCACCAGAAAACCGCAATTACATATTTTTAAAACATAATAAGTTTAGAAATTTTGCGGCTTTCCCCCGAAATCCAGAAATATCATAAAATCTCAAGAAATCCTCATAAGTGCATATATCAATGGTGATGAATGCATATGGTATCAATAATTAAGCTACGATGTATGATTAATAGACTAGGCATGAACAAATAATATGATGAGGTACACGCACATGAATAGCAATCCTATGATTTCATTTTAAGGAATTAAAGGCAATAGCACAGGTTTAAGCATCAATTAGTAAAAGGTTTCAAATTATAGGTTATCTAGTGTGGTGGCATGGCAATTACCAGGGCATGTGTGTAAGCATGAATAGTGCTCGTGCTGCATATAAAAACCCTGGCAATGGTGCAGGTATCCTATAAAATGGGTTCGCATATGTATGTCAATATAAGGCATGGATGCAGCAAATAATCATATAAGTATTACACCCCTAATTACTAACATCACTAAGAATCTTTTAAGTTACTAAAACTATCGGGCGGCTTGCGCCATCCAACTATAGTCGCCCTTAGATATTACATCTACTCACCGAAACCCCTTGCTAGTCACGTCCAATCACCGCTTTCCCCTTTCGTGCCGCGTCTGACGTCTCCGCGACCGAACCTGGAATTTACATCAATACAAAACATAAGGTTACATATCAAGAACGACGCAAAGCCCAAACGAAAATACTAACGTTCACAAGCTAGGTACAACGTGTACAAGGTGCGCGGAACACACGCGAAAATCGCAAAACTAACTAAAACGTCGATTTGGTCGCCCGGAAAAACTAAAACTCGAACACACAAACATCCGCACTCACACATCCTAAAAGTCATAGGATACGCTAAAAAAGTCATCAAGACATCAAAAATAATTTATCACAAACTTTTATCACAAAACTAGTAAACACAAACATTCTAAAAAAAACGACGCAACATCGCCGTTATGCGACAAAAAGGATTACAACCTAGCATAACATGTAACCGCATAACTAGTTAACCACAATCACTTTAATTATAACACATTACAATTCTTCAAATCATATTTCTCCATAAACAATCCTTTCTTGATTTTCATAACCACCAATTAAATCCAATTTCACACTTGAACAACATAAATTAACACATATCGATGCCCACTTAAGCAAAGTAATCTCTCAATTTAGGTTTGTATAAAAATAGATAACAAGATAACTTAATTTACTAATCAATGGTGCTAAAAAAAAACCTAGTTTAAACAAACTACTCTCTTAAAAAAATAGATTAGAAACTAACACTAAATTTAACACTAAACAAATTTCAAGGTTCTAGTTTAGCACACTTAAGCTACAATTTAACCATTTGATTAGAAATTATACCTCAAAAGATCAATCCTAAGCTTGCTCAAGCCTCCCAAGACACCTCCTTTCTCCTTGATTTGAACCAAATTAGGTTCGAGAAGAGATGGAATATGGTTTTGTGTTGAATTTGTGAAGGAAATTGTGGATTTTGTTGAATTTTTGAGATGAAAATGAAGCAAAAGAGAAGAAGAAATGGGGAAAATATTTGGGGCTGTTGGTGCAGGATTTCTGAGCTGAGGAGGGAGTGGGGAGAGGTGTGGGGGAGTTGGGGAAAAGTGTAGAGAAGTTTCAAAAGTCAAAAGACCAAGTCAAACAACAAAACTCATACCCAATTTAATATATTAAAGCCCTTATCATATCATTTTGTTCAAATGAGATGGGGAAAAATTTTGTGGGCTTGCTACTGAGGTGGGGCCGGCCTAGGGGTGAGGGAAAAGTGAGAGGGGTTTTACAAAAAAAATCTATGCAAAAAGACCCCCTACAAGTCCAAAATTGCAAGTTTTAGCTTAAAATTCAATAAATTTCGATTTCCATAATAAAAATTAGTTAAAATTTAAAATAAAATACTAAAAATTTATATTACAACTAGATTTTAATTAACATGATTTTAAATCTTAAATTTAGCCCAATTAAATTTGTATTTATCGCTAAATTAATGTATTTTCTTACCGGCTTAAAATAATAATAAAAATTGAAAAATTAGGGAAAATTTTAAAACGACCAGAATTTCATAAGTAACTCATTAGCTACTAAAAACAAGAAATTACCTATCCATTTTAGGTATAATTAGTCCTAAACTGCAAAATAACGGAAAAAGACGGTTTACGGAAAAATACCGAATTTTCACCGATTTTCAGGAAAACACAAAAACGACTTTTCAAGGCGCTACAAAATCATTAAATCAACACTTGATTTAACGATCCGGTCATATCACATATAACCGACTAGTATCCAATGTATCGGCTTATCGAATCAATCCTTGATTCGATAACTAGGTTATATCGCATATAACCAATCGATACATTCATCGCGAGAATGAAATACGATATCACATACACGCATTATTCTCGGTCCTGCACATAACTCATATACGCTCCTATTTCGTTTCGCTTGAGCCAGGAAACCTCTGTGTAGGACTCTAAAGACTCGTCAATACGCCAGCAGCAGATGATGATCATATCAAGCACCCACAAGCCGCAAGCGGTCTGCTAAACGTAACGGCCACCCGGGTATTGAGTGATCAGAAGATCGACGAGCAAGCCCGCTCACACTCCTGTGAATCCAACCAGTAACACTTACCGTACAGTCCGGCCTCGTCGTCTGATATATCGCATATCTCGCCTTGGGGTGGTAAACGTCAGACCCCAATAGCTTGATAAGTCGTGTCGATATGAGGTCTATAACAGTTCGAGAAACTACTGGTAACACTTACCAGTAAATCTCAGCAACCCTGGCCAGGAATTTCCGGTTATAGCCAATCGAACACAGCGCAACATCAACTCCCTATACCGGGAGAGACGAATCCCCTCCTATCGCTCATTGCCTCCATGTGATTCGGGACTGTACCCAAAAACCACCGTTTTGCACGCCCTCATGGACGTGATAAGGTAGAAATCAAAGCACAGTGGGAACCACACAAGACTCTATGACGATCTCGGGACAACAGACTACTCTGTACCAGTGTCACCAGAGAACTGCCATCTGACGTAAGGTATAATACCATCTGGGAGTTCTCGGCGAGTCCGTCCAGTGTACCCAGTCTCTACTGAGCACCTGTATATCATCTCTGATGTCAAACACCAATGGATATGGGATCATCCATCGCCCATCTGTATGGGTCGAGAAGGTATACGCTAGTCTACTCTGGTATATCGATGCCCCGTCTCGATATACCCACGACTAGGGACTTTGAAGGATGTACTCATGGACTACCCTGTCCCCACTGGTATGATCCGCATCATAGTCCAGGTAGTCAAGTACACATCCTAAGGGCTTTACCAACATGTAACAGAGTGACAATCGGTATACATGTTAAGGTAAAGATCAACCAGATAGCATACTATCATATCGAGCAAGAAAGTCCTCCCTATATATGTCCCAGCATCCACTACAATATACATCCTATGTATAGTAATGGCCCCTAGGGCATACATATAACTAACAGAAAATACGGGAATACCAGGATTCCCATGCCGCCCAAATGAAGAAAGTGCATGATGATGCATCTTCTTCGGGTGTGTTCATTACAAAAAACTGTTTCTCTGTATCCTCTACGTCCTGGCTATTAGATACCGGATCAGGATCCCGCAAATGTAATCTATTACATAGGCTACAGATAGGTAGAGAACTGAGAACGGGTTATAAATTTCATGAGATAGAAATGGTGCAAGTGTTGCAGCCAAGTTTGTTGATAGTTATCACCCGGTATTACTAGAATACATTGATTCTGAACGAATGTTATTAGATACCGAACCTGATATACAACATCATATCAGTCTCTTTTTATTAAAAAAGGATATAATTTTGTATTGTTGGATAATATTTTGAACATTTCCTATATCAAAAGTTGATCGGTTCAGGCACGCTATTTAAAAGCATATACATTCTAAATCAAACCACAGTTCCTTATGTACAGAACACACACAAGAGGAAGAGTTCAGAAATGAACGAATTCTTCTTGAGGCATTGTAGACTAGGTCATATCAATGTGACCCGACTGGCTAAGTTGAAAGGTTCCTAGGCACCCTAGTGGGTTCTCTCAAGGCATCGAACATGCCAAATTAAAATTTTTGGTGCCGAGAAACCCTAGACTACGGATCTTAGACTAGATGTTTAGGCGAATTAGAAAGCTAGTTAACAGTTAACTACTGTGATACGGATATACAACCTTTGTAGATCCGGATTTCCACCTCCACGGCTCCGCAACGTCATGTCCTCGCTGTCCATCATGAATCCTCGACTCGATCATCGGCTTCATCGGGAAAGCAAGCGGAATAGCTCGTCGGCTTTGTGTCAAAGACGATCTACGTCGAGGTTGCACAAACTCAAGCTCCGACTTCACAAACTTGTGAAACTTGTGAAGTAAACACCCAAAACAACTTGGCAAGAGGTAGAGGGTGAAGAAATAGGAGGTGGGTTCACTTTAGATTTGGATTTAACTCACTAGATCTCAACTTGCCATTGGAGTAGCAAGCTTGAAGAAGAAGAAGAAGATGAGCTCAAGAAAAGATTATGATAAGTCTTGTGATAAAAATAAAAATAAATCAAATACTTATCATAACTTGAACTAGGGTTAAGTGTAGAGAATTAACCATGGTCACTTTGATGGGTTAGGGTTAAGCATGAAGATAAGGATGGTTAGCAAAGTCAAAGCTTCATGAAGCTTCAATATAAAACAAACTTAGCCACCATTCTTATCATATTCTTTTCCAAATAAATAAATAAACAAATAAATAAATAAATGAAAATGCAAAACCCTAATTATCATATTAACCATGGATTAATTTTATACACTTAACTAAATGATCAAGTATCATCAAACATGATACAGAAAAGTGTGCACGAAAGTATATCACATATACAATGTGCAATCCAAGTGAGAAAAATCCGTTTAAAATGAACCAATACTAGTTAATGCAAAGTAATATATCAAATATATAATTATACATTAAATCATTAAATCAACACTTGATTCAATGATCCGGTCATGTCGCACATAACCGACTAGAATTCAATGTATCGATTTATCGAATCAATGATTCGATAACTAGGTCATATCGAATATAACCAATCGAAACATATATCGTGAGAATGAAGTGCGGTATCACATACACGCATTATTCTCGGTCCTGCTCATATCTCATATGCGCTCCTATTTCGTTTCGCTTGAGCCAGGAAACCTCTGTGTAGGACTCTAAAGACTCGTCAATACGCCGGTAGCAGATGATGATCATATCAAGCACCCACAAGCCGCAAGCGGTCTGCTAAACATAACGGCCACCCGGGTATTGTGCGATCAGAAGATCGACGAGCTAGCCCGCTCACACTCCTGCGAATCCAACCAGTAACACTTACCATACAGTCAAGTCTCTTCGTCAGATACGTCGCATATCAAGTCTAGGGGTGGTATACGTCAGACCCCAATAACCCGATAAGTCGTGCTGATATGAGGCTCGTAACGGGTCGAGAAACTACTGGTAAAACTTACCAGCAAATCTCTGATCAGCCCTGGCCAGGGACTTCCCTGTTACGGCCAATCGAGCACAGCGCAACATCAACCCCCAATACCGGGAGAGACGAAACCCCTCCTATCGCTCATTGCCTCCATGTGACTCGGGACTGTACCCAAAGACCACCGTTTTGCACGCCTTCATGGACGTGGTAAGGTGGAGATCAAAGCACAGTGGGAATCACACAAGACTCTATGACGATCTCGGGTCTACAGACTAACCTGTACAAGTGTCACCTGAGAACTGCCATCTGACGTGAGGTATAATACCATCTGGGAGTTCTCGGCGAGTCCGTCCAGTGTACCCAGTTTCCACTGAGCACCCGTATACCATCTCTGATGTCAAACACCAATGGATATGGGATCATCCATCGCCCATCACATGGGTCGAGAAGCGTATACGCTAGTCTACTCTGGTATATCGATGCCCCGTCTCGAGATACCCACGACTAGGGACCTTGAAGGATGTACTTATGGACTACCATGTCCCCACTAGTATGATCTGCATCATAGTCTAGGTAGTCAAGTACAAATCCTAAGGGCTTTACCAACATGTAACTATAAGACAGTATAAAGAGACTAGTGTACATGTTAAGATAAATGGCAACCAGATAGCATACTATCATGTCGAGCAAGAAAGTCATCTCTATATATGTCCAAGCATCCAATATAATATACATAATCTGTACAATACTGGCCTCTAGGGCATACATACAACTAACATAAGTCACATTTAGATGTATATTTAAATCAGTTTGAATTTACATCTTGTGAAACTTGCTAGTCATGTCACAAAGATAAGATGACCGTAGCGCTGTTTACTGGAAACAGAGAAAGTGTTAGTGAACTCTTGCGACTGATACATAGTGATGTATGAAGGTCCCCAGTCTACATATGCCAGGACTGGTTCTTTGTACTTCCTTACATTCAATGAGAATCTCTCAAGATTCGGACACATGTTCCTGTTGAAACACATGTCTGAAACTTTTGAGAAATTCAAAGAATGTAACATAGAAGTAGAGAACCAAAACCTGGTAGAAGTATTATGTCCTATGATGAGATCAAGGAGGAGAATACTTGTGCATGGAATTCCTGGACTATTCTAAACGAGAATGAGATTCTCTCTCAGCATTACTCCTCCGTATACACCACAGCACGTAGGTGTATCAGGGCGGAGCAATCGCACTATATTAGATATGTTGTGCTCTATGATGAGTATTACTGAGTTACCTGTTTCCTTTTTGGGGTTATGCACTTGAGAAGCTACATACCTATTGAATTGGGTTCGAATCAAATCAGTGCCTTCCACTCCATATGAGATATGGTATGGGAAGAGCCCATCTCTTAAGTAAGTTGAGATTTGGGATTGTCCGGCCTATGTCAAAAGCAAAATCCGAACAAGATCGAGACAAAGTCAGTTCTGTAGAACTGGAAGGAGTTCCAGCTATAGAAACTACTGCTGATGATTTGGTAGAACCAAAGGGTTTGATAGTCCCCGACGAACCACAGCCTCTCCGCCGATCTAGCAGTGTTCCTCATCCGCCTGAGAGATACTTCGGTTTCTCGATGACAGCGGGAGCGAGGATTGCATCATGAGATGATGACCCAACTAGTTTCGAGCAGGCCATCAAGAGTGGGGACTTTGTAAGAATGGCTGGATGCTTAGTGATCTGAGATGAAATCCATGTACACCAACAAAGTATGGACTTTGGTTGCTATATCTGAAGGGTTAAATTCCCATCAGGAGCAAGTATATCTTGAGAAGATTACTTGGTGTAGATGGAAAAGTTGAGACTTTCAAAGCTAGACTTGTTAATGGTTTTCGCCAACAACCAGGCGTGGATAATGATGAAACCTTTTCCAGTGGCTATGCTTAAGTCCATCCGGATCCTACTTGCCATTGCTGCATACCATGACCGCTATATCTGGTAGTTGGGTGTCATGACTGCTTTTCTAAATATTGATTTAGAAGAGAACGTCTATAAGAACACAGCCAGAGGGCTTCGTAAAAGGTGGGAGCAACGGAAACGTATGCAAGATGCTTTGTTGATAAAGCAGGCATCGCAAAATTGGAACATCTGTTTTGATGTGGTAGTCAAAGAGTTTGACTTCATCAAAGTGGTAGATGAACCTTGTATATACAAAAATGTAGTAGTGAGTAAGGTGAACATCCTCGTATTGTACGTGGACGACACACTCTTGATAGGAAAAGAGTTTCTTATACTACGCACGGTCAATCTCCTCTTATCACGAGGATTCTCCATATAGGATCAATGTGATACCTCCTAAATCCTAGGTTTTATATCTATGAGATAGATCTAAATGGATGTTAGGATTCTCACTAGTTGTAGTGAGTTGGTATCAATCGATCCTGTGGAGAATCACTGGATAGCTTCCAAGGATGATAAGCACGACTGAATGTCAGTCGCAGGTATTGTCTTTACCCTCAGTAGAGGGACGGTATGTTGGAAGAGTTCCAAGCTAGATACCGTGACAAACTAGACGATAAAGGATGGTGACATCGCTATCAATGATACTACTAAAGAGGCAGTTTGGGTGTATATTAGTTCATGAGACGAACTAGGTTCCTACCATTGTATGACAATGGTGTTGAGGCTCTGGCCGAGGAACCCCGGTCCCATCAGTGACCCAGACATATTCCAAGGCAGTATCACCTGATCATGGAGATAGTTGATCTCTAGGGTGATCGAGGTTAGGAGAGTAGACTCAGAGGACAACACTGCGGATCCATTCACAAAGGCATTTTCCCAGACAGAGACTTTTATGGGATGGTTGAGTATGAGATACTGCAACCACTGCTACAGATGGCCCTAGTGCAAGTAGGAGATTGTTAGTTATATCTAAGCCCTAGAGGCCATTACTGTACATGAGATGTGTATTGTAGTGGATGTTGGGACATATATAAGTAGGACTTTCTTTCTCGACATGATAGTACGCTATCTGGTTGCTCTTTATCTTAACATGTACATTTATTGTCTCTCTGTTACATGTTGATAAAGTCCTTAGGATGTGTACTCGACTTGCAGGACTATGATGTAGATCATATTAGTGGGTCCTGCGTAGTCCATGAGTACATCCTTCAATGTTCCTAGTCTTGGGAATATCGAGACGGGGCATCGATATTCCAGAGTAGACTAGCGTATATCTTCTCGACCCATGTGATGGGCGATGGATGATCCCATATCCATTGGTGTTTGACATCAGAGATGGTATGCCGGTGCTCAATGGAGACTGGGTATACTGAACGGACTCGCCAAGAACTCCCAGATGGTATTATACCTCACGTTAGATGGCAGTTCTCTGGAGACACTGGTACAGCTTAGTCTGTTGACTCGAGATCGTCATAGAGTCTTGTGTGTCTTCCACTGTGCTTTGATTTCCACCCTACCACGGCTCTACCGAGTCGTGCAAATTGGTGGTTTTTGGGTACAGTCCCGATTCACATGGAGGCAATGAGCGATAGGAGGGGTTTCGTCTCTCCCGGTATTGGGGGTTGGTGTTGCGCTATGCTCGACTGGCCATAACTGGAAATCCCTGGCATGGGTTGCACTGATTTACTGGTAAGTGTTTTCAGTAGTTTCATGCTTGTTATGGACCTTACATCGGCATGACTTATCAAGCTTGTGGGGTCTGACGTTTACCACCCCTAGGCGAGATATGCGACATATCAGACGAACAGACCGGACTGTGCGGTAAGTGTTACTGATTAGATTCGCAGGAGTGTGAGCAGGCTTGCTTGTTGATCTTCTGATCGCTCAATATCCGGGTGGCCGTTACGTTTAGCAGACCGCTTGCGGCTTGTGGGTGTTTGCTATGATCATCACCTTCTGCCGGCGTATTGACGAGTCTTTAGAGTCCTATACAGGGGTCTCCTGGCTCAAGCAAAACGGAGTAGGAGCGCATATGTGATATGTGCTGGACCGAGATTGATACGATATGAGATACCGTATTCTATTCTCGCGATTTGTGATATTGATCGGTTGTATGCGATATAGCCGGGTTATCGGATCAAGTGTTGATTCGATAATTTGGTACTTTTGATTTTAGTCGGTTATAGCCGGATTATTAAATCAAGAGTTGATTTAATAATTTAATGTATAATTATATATTTGATATATTACATTATATTAACTAGTATTAGCTCACTTAAGATTTATTTTCTCACTAGTTTGTGCATAAGTGTATATGTGATATATATTTATGTACATATGTTTGTGTCATACTTGATGATACACACAAGATGGGTTTATGAGACTTGTACCAAGATTAGGGTTATTGTTTTTTCTTAAGATTTAACAAAAGAGTTGAACTTAGTCAAAGTTATCAAGCTTGAAGAAGCTTGGAGAAATTTTGACAAAGTCCACTCTTTTGTCATTTCTCTTAATATTCTTTAACCTAACCCTTAACCTAAGACCTTGGTCAATTCTCTACATGAGTTAAGCATGATAGCTTAACTCACCCATGGTTACATTATTGAGGGAATTAATTCATATGATGATATTATTCTTTCTTCTTGATCTTCATCAAGCTCCTTGAAAAAGCTTTCAAGCTCTAAAGGTGCTATGAGGAAAAATGTGAGAAAATCAATTCTAAAGTGAGCCCACCTCCTACTTCTTCATCCTCTACCACTTGCCATGTAGTAGAGTGTGTTCTCATCACAAAGTTCATGACCTAGTGAAGGAATAGCTTGAGTTAGTGTCTGCCCGACGTAGATCATCTTCGGCCTCGAAGTCAACGACCTAGCCCGCTCATTTCTCCGAGAAAACCATCGCTAGAGTCCGGAGTACATGATCGCAGCGAAGGGGACATCTACATGGAGCTATTGAAGTGAAGGACCGGATCTACAAAGGTTGTAATCCCTTTCACTTAGTGTTAAAGTTGTTTAGATCTTGGTTAGGGTTGTTCGGCACGGCTAAATTTTTGAATCGGGTATGGTAGATGCCTTGTAGAACCTTATTAGAGTGCCTAGGAACCCTACACTACTCACGTTGTTGAGGGAGGTTGCTTCGCTTTGGGTACTTGGCGGGTAGTTTGCCGCACCCGTAGGGGTCTAGGGTGGGGTTTGGCTATTCATCGCGACCGTGTAATCCGTCTTTCGTTGCAGGCTCGAACGAAATGCAGATTCCTTGTATATCCAAAGTGTTCATCTGTGATCTAGAATGGCTATCATTGCATCTGACGAATGTATATATCTATATATGATATCTATTTAGGCGTTTCTTATGTTTTGCATCCACGCTAGTCCATCCCCCGCTCTGTCGTTAGTTAAGTAACATAACGGGTGATGACGGGGCCCCGTGGCGAATGTGGATGGCATAAGCGTACGTCATATTTTCGTTGTTTTCTGCAATAGTAGGATTAAATGATGGGTCGCATTAAATTAATGCAAGAAAATAAACCAAAGTAAAGTCGTTGGAACACTTTCAAAACCACTCGGTTCTTTTCAAAAACCAACTTTTAAACGCGGAGATTGAACCACTCCTTTTAAAAGATATCTCGTTCTATCGATTATATCAAGTTCAATACGTTCACGGTTTCGCCAAAACCATTCATATCCCTCCATCATTTCAGTTAAATATTCGGTAGTATTCAAGCTATTTATTTTGATCTACGCTAAGGCATAGTGATTGGTAGCTGCCGGATATTTATCTGTAGCATAGATAGATGCGTTGGTTTGGGATAGTTGTACTACTATTTTGGCCTACATCAAGGGTATGTACGGGTGGGTTCAAATTAACGTAGATAATGATGGGTAGAACTTGACATGTGACTTATGATATTTTGGCCAACGTCAAGGTCATAAGAGCATGGGGCAAAAATCCACATCGGGAGTTTCTAAAGAAACTGAAACTTGCTAGTGCTGCATACCATTTGGAGTGTGATGATTCTGGTAGGATTCCTTCAGTTTTATCACACGATGATATTTGGATCCCGATCCTACTGTGAGTATATGCTACTCCACGGGAACTTTCTCAATTAACGATCAATGCTATAATCCAAGTAGGTGTCTAGAAAGGTGTTAGCGGGGCTACGCCCCCAGGGAAAAGAGGTTCTTAAATTAAGGAACTTCATGAAAGCATTGGAAAACCTCCCTCGAAGTACCGACACTGGCCTGGCTAAACGGTTAAGCAAGTATTGTACGGTGAGATTTATCCCGACTAATTCTTCCTTTTTGGTTTGAGGAGGGATTCGAGAGACAGTGGAAGCCATCCTGTTTAGATAAATTAAAAACCAATCTAAACTTGCAAGAGCATCATGCTGAGTGTTTTCTTCTCTTTCTCTTAATTGCAGCGACCCAGTGACCACACATAGGTTACATCTAGATAATAAAATGACTGAATCTGACTGTTATGATTGCCAAAGGTCTGTCCAGATGTCCATTGCCCATGACAAGCTGGGACACCTCTTAACTAATCCAACCCTTGCCGTCTCTGGACCGGTTTCCTCTGTCATGGATATTGATATCCGCAAGACATCGGAAAAAGACTGTGCGAAAGCCAAGTGCCTCGTGTTAGCCTCAGTTGATGGTGCATGCCAGAGGCAACACGAGAAGATGGACTTAGCTTCTATCTTCCTCCATAACAAAGATTTATATGGAGAGCAATCTCGTATCGCAAGATATGAGACCTCGAATGAATTGCTTCCATCGAGGTTGGCTATCGGGTCATCTGTAGGGGAAACGTCCTTATAGAGACCAGCTATTTTGAGCTCACGGACCTGAAGACCACGTTGAAGAACGGGTCAGATGCTGACTTGATTCTACAGTCTCTACCTTCTACCCTGAAGGAAACCAGGGAAGTAGAAGGAAAGAGAAGGGCAAAAGTTTCGGGACTGGATGTAGAAAGAAAAGGACGTTCCTATTGTTGCGGGAATGAGCATTGGCAAAAGGATTGCAGGGCTAGCAAAGCCAGTAGCCAGGATTCGAAGCATGTTGTGGCTTCGGCTTCGGGTGTGTTTGTAATAGAGAACTGTATGTCAGTTAACCCTACTTCCTGGGTATTGGATACCGGATCAGGATCTCACATCTGTAATTCATTACAAGCTCTGAGAAACCGTAGGGTTATCAAGTGTTAGTTATATGTATGCCCTAGAGGCCATTACTGTACATTGGATGTACATTGTAGTGGATGCTGGGACATATATAGGTAGGACTTTCTTGCTCGACATGATAGTACGCTATCTGGTTGCTCTTTATCTTAACATGTATACTTGCTGTCTCTCTATTACATGTTGATAAAGCCCTTAGGATGTGTACTCGACTTCCAGGACTATGATGCAGATCGTACTAGTGGGGCCTGGGTAGTCCATGAGTATATCCTTCAATGTTCCTAGTCGTGGGAATATCGAGACGGGGCATCGATATTCTAGACTAGCGTATATCTTCTCGACCCATGTGATGGGCGATGGATGATCCCATATCCATTGGTGTTTGACATCAGAGATGGTATGCGGGTGCTCAGTGGAGACTGGGTACACTGAACGGACTCGCCGAGAACTCCCAGATGGTATTATACCTTACGTCAGATGGCAGTTCTCTGGTGACACTAGTACAGCTTAGTCTGTTGACCCGAGATCGTCATAAAGTCTTGTGTGTCTCCCACTGTACTTTGATTTCCACCCTACCACGGCTCTACTGAGTCATGCAAACAGGTGGTTTTTGGGTACAGTCCCGATTCATATGGAGGCAATGAGCGATAGGAGGGGATTCGTCTCTCCCGGTATTAGGGGTTGATGTTGCGCTATGCTCGACTGGCCATAACTGGAAATCCCTGGCCAGGGTTGCAGTGATCTACTGGTATGTGTTATTAGTAGTTTCACACATGTTATGGACCTCACGTCAGCATGACTTATCGAGCTATTGGGGTCTGACGTTTACCACCCCTAGGAGAGATATACGACATATCAGACGAACAGACCGGAATGTACGGTAAGTGTTACTGGTTGGATTCACAGGAGTGTGAGCGGGCTTGCTCGTTGATCTTCTGATCACTCAATACCCGGGTGGCCGTTACGTTTAGCAGACCGCTTGCGGCTTGTGGGTGTTTGATATGATCATCACCTGCTGCCGGCGTATTGACGAGTCTTTAGAGTCCTATACAGAGGTTTCCTGGCTCAAGCGAAACGAAATAGGAGCGCATATGAGATATGTGCGGGATCGAGAATAATGCGTGTAGGTGATACCGTATTCTATTCTCGCGATGAATGTATCGATTGGTTGTATGCGATATAACCTAGTTATCGAATCGAAGATTGATTCGATAAGTCGATACATTGGATACTAGTCGGTTATATGCGACATGACCGGATCATTGAATCAAGTGTTGATTTAATGATTTAATGTATAATTATATATTTGATATATTACTTTACATTAACTAGTATTGGTTCACTCAAGATTGACTTTCTCATTTGAAATGCACAAGTTGTATATGTGATATATTTTTGTGCACTTGTTTATATCATGTTTGATGATACATGCAAACTTGGGTTTGTGTAAGACTTAAACCATGTTTAGTGAATGGTTAGGGTTTCATTTCACTTATTTATTTATCTATTTATTTTGGTTAAAAGAAAAAGGAAAACAAAAATGGTTGCTTTCATACAAGAAGCTTCTTGATGCTTCATGCATCTTTGACTAAGTGACCATTTTTGTCTTCATCTCCTAACCCTAACCATTCAACTAAACCCTAGTTAATTCTCTACACTAAACCATGGTTGAAAATATGATAAGTATCATTTTATTTTCTATTTTTCAAAATACTTATCATATTCTTTTTCTTCTTCTTCCTTTTCTTCAACAAGAAGAAAGCTTGCTACCATTAATGGCAACATGAGAAAAAGAGTGAGAAATCCAATTCTAAAGTGAACCCACTTCCTATTTCTTCATCCTCTACCACTTGCCAAGTAGTATAGGGTGTTTTCTTCACAAGTTTCATGACTTGGTGAAGTTGGAGCTTGACCTTGAGTTGCCTTGACGTACATCATCTTCGGCATTGAAGTCGACGACCTAGCCCGATCATTTCTCCGACGAAACCTTCTCCAGAGTCCGGATTCCAATAGGTACAGCGGAGGGACATCATCACGGAGCCTAAGAAGTTGAGGACTAGATCTATAAAGGTTGTAGTCACTTTTCTTTACCAATAAAGTTGTTTACTTGCTTGCATCGCCTTATCATCTAGTTAACGATCCGTATTAGGGTTTGTAGGCACATGAAAAAATTTGAATTGGGCATGTTTGATCTGTTGTGAGACCTCATTAGTGTGCCTAGGAACCCTACAGTGGTATCAGAGCCTAACCAGAGCCTTAGGCGATGCGTAGACGAAGTTAGAAACCCGATCGAACCCCGAAACCCTAGCTTTAACCCTTCTCTGTACATTTTTTGAAATAGGGGATTTTTGAGAATTAAAAATATGCAGAAAAATAAGCAGGCTTTTTTAGGAATTACTGTGAAGCACGTGCGCATAACTCGACCAAATGGCCGCGGAATCGCAGCAAATGCATGGCATTTGCGGCGGTCCCGCGGCCGTGTAGGAGCTTCTTATAATTTTCTTTGCACAGTAATTCCTATCTATTAGTGCTGTATTTTCTGGGAATTTTTAATTTGCACTCAAGAGTTCAGTTTTCTGGGTTGCATTGGGAGTTCGTAGATTCGATCGGATTGTCTAATTTTGTCAGTGTGTTTTTCCAGGTAATTTTAGAATATGTTGAAAAGTTCGACCGGAAATAAATACCCATTTTTTCCCCTGTCGGGAAATTTCCAATCGTTAGATTTTTCTGTAGTTTAATGACGTTCTAAGTAATGCAAGTAACGCGATGGTCCCTCTAGAAGACAATAAACCTTAACTCGATTATGTGACCGTCTTGAACTGCCCTTTGAACCTTAGGGTTTGGGGCAGTACGGCGTGCCGCATGTGAGGCGTTTGCTTGACCCTTCTACGGCTGGACCATTGGTACTGAGGCACGAAGTGAATGTTTTTAAACTTATTTCATGTGTTAAGTTGTTTAGGGAAAACTTGGGTGTTCGATTGTTCGATCGGAAAGTTTAATATTTTCTATTTATCTGGAATGTGATACAATAATTGGAATTCACAAGTAGTTATGAGATAACTGAATGAATGTTATAAACATAGCAGTTTAGTCTCACTTGATTGGTTGCCACGGAATTTTGATGTGATCAAAAGTCCGTCGCAATCACGTAGCGTACGCGGATACTCGCCGGGTAAACTTAATAGACAGCCTCACCCCATAGCCCCGACCAAGTGACTGTAGGAGAACCCCGTCGCCGAAAGCATCCGTTCGGGTGCTCGCGGCAGCGGTGTTCCGCCTTGGTGCACTTCATCGACGGCGTCGGGTGTGCGGCCGCCTACTAAAGTTTGCGACGAGAATTCGATCAGGATGTCTGGAATCTTGTTGAATTGCCCGACTAGATATAGAAAAGAGTTTTCGATAATGAGACTAAAATGCGGGGTTTATAATTGTTAGGCATGCGATGTCTAAGGAATTCATTTGATTAGGCATGCGATGTCTATGCAAGTTGCGGATTTCAACTGTTGTAGTTTTACACTTTTTTTTCTGCGACCGTAAGTGTAATATGTGATATTGCCGGTTTCGTTGCTATATGTCAACGACAATTGGGATACGCATGTTTACTTACGTTGATGACATGTGATGTTATGTGTTGCTGGATATGTTATATTGGATCGTCGTGTTTGAATAGCCGGGGGTTTTTATGTGAGATGAGTGTTTTTCATTTTCATTTTCATTCATTCTTTTATTGGGGCACTTCCAGGTTGCGGATGATGTCACCATTTGTATATTATTTACTTTTCCATATTAGGATAGACCCAAGGAGGGGAGCACAAGTAACCGGGTTCTGGGGTCTTGTGGGAGGCCATCTCGAGGAGTCGAGTCCGGGTCTCCTAACCCTAGAATTGGTAGGGTTTCTTGCCGCTCTCGTAGGGGTCTAGGGTGTGGGATTTGCTATTCATCACGACCGTGGAATCCGTGTTTTATACTGGCTCGTATTAAAAACACGGACGTCCTAGTATATCCAATATTTTATATGATATTTTCTGCTGCGTTATCTGTGATGTGATCATGTGATTTGTTCAGTTAGATATAGTATATAGTATATATCATATATTATATAGACGTTGCTTATGTTTTACACCCGCGCTAGCCCTGCCTCGCTCGGGCGTTAGTTACCTAACCTAACGGTGCAGACGGGACATCGAGGAGAATGCGGATGGCATAAGCGTACGTTATATTTATCTGTGATGTTTAGGTGGACATAAATGATGGGACATTCATTAATGAGATTAATGAAAGAAAATAAACCTAATTGATGTTGTGGAATCGAATTTCAAAATAAAAAAACAGGTAGCTACAGTTCTTGCTTTGCATCGCGGTGTTCCTTGTAGAGCATCCTGCACCTTATTCGATGAGGAAAGGACCGAGATCCCTTCACCGGGAGTGACTCCTTTAGCAATAACTGGCAGATGCTACACACTCAGTTTGTCTTTTGATTGCTTCTATAGTTTGTGCTTTGCACAGTGATATATATGATATATACCGCACCTCATTCGACGAGGAAAGGGCCGACGATCCATTCACCGGGAGTGACCCCTTTAGCAAAACTAAAAAAGCCTCAAAAACATTCCATTTAAAAAACCATTTGATTCCGCAACGAGATCAAGTTCAAAGCGTTAAAGGTTTTCTTAAAAACCATCCGCAACCCTCCGTCATTTTAGGAAGTAGAGTACTTAGTATTCGTGCTACGTTTGTCGACCATAGTCGAGGCATAGTGTGCGGTAGCTAAGTGATGTCTTCCTACACAGCATATGATGCGATTAGTTAGGACAGTCACGTGGCTTTGTTGACCTTAGCCAAGGGTCATGTGGGTGGGTCTAATTAATCACGAAATGACGGGTAGAACTTGACTAGTACCTATGATTTGTTGACCTTAGCCAAGGTCATAGGTGCTAGGGGTAAAAACCATTATCGGGAGTTTCAAGTGTTGAAATTTGCAATGAGATTGCATACCTTCTATGTGATAGTTGGATCCCGATAATGGTTTTTACCCCTAGCACCTATGACCTTGGAGAGTTTTGCACTTTACAATTAGCCGATCAAGTAGGTGTCTAGAAAGGTGTCAACGGGGTTACGCCTCTAGGAAAACGAGGTTTACTGTAATTAGGTCCGTGCGAAAGCACGGGGAACCTACCTCAAAGTACCGACACTGGCCTGGCTGAAAGATTGGCGAACTTGTAGAGTGTAATTGAACCCGGCTAGTCTTTCCTTTTAGGGTTTGAAAGAAGATTTGAAAAAAACAGTGGGAGCCATCCTGATTTGATAAAATATATAACCAATCTGATCTTGCAAGAGCGCACGCAGAGTATTTTCTTCTTTCTCTCTCCAGGTAGCGACCATATCATGCCTTAATCAAGATAATAATATGGATGTATTGACCGAACCCGCCTGTTATAATGAGCTGGGGAACGTTGGTCCCGCTCCAACTTATAATTGTTATAAGACAGAGCAGGAAATTGGGGAATACCAGATTTCCCGTGCCGCCCAAACGAAGAAAGTGCATGATGATGCATCTTCTTCGGGTGTGTTCATTACAAAGGACTGTTTCTCAGTATCCTCTGCATCCTGGGTATTTGATACCGGATCAGGATCCCAGATATGTAATCTGTTACATAGGACTACAAAAAGCTAGAAAACTGAGAACGGGTGATATGTTTCATGAGACAGAAAACGGGGTAAGTGTTGCAGCCAAGTCTGTTGGTCACTGTCACCCTGTATTACCAATACATTGATTCTGAACAAATGCTATTAGATACCGAACCTGATATACAAAATCATATCAATCTCTTTAATTATCAAAGAAATGATAAAATTTTGTATTGATGGATAATGTTTTGAACATTTCCTATATCAAAAGTTGATCGGTTCAGGCACGTTATCTAAAAGTATTGATGTTCTAAATCAAACTACAGTTCCTAGTATACAGAACACACACAAGAGGAAGAGTTCAGAAATGAACGAATCCTTCTTGAGGCATTGTAGACTAGGTCATATCAATGCGACCCGACTGGCTGAAGTTACATTTTAGATGCATATTTAAATCAGTTTGAATTTACATCTTGTGAAACTTGCCAGTCATGTCACAAAGATAAGATGACCATAGCTCTGTTTATTGGAAACAGAGAAAGAGTTAATGAACTCTTGGGACTGATGTATGATGATGTATGTAAGGTCTCCTGTCTACACATGCCAGGACCGGTTCTTTATACTTCATTATGTTCTCTGATGATCTCTCAAGATTCAGACATATGTTCCTGTTGAAACACAAATCCGAACCTTTTGAGATATTCACAAAATATAAGCTAGAAGTAGGGAATCAAAATACGGGTATAAGTATTATGTCCTATAATAAGATAAGGGAGGAGAATACTTGTGCATGGAATTCATGGACTATTCTAAAAGAAAATGAGATTCTCTCTCAGTATTACTCCTCTGAATACACCACAGCACAACGGTGTATCAGGGCGGAGCAATCGCACCGTATTAGACATGGTGTACTCTATGATGAGTACTATTGAGTTACCTGTTCCCTTTTGGGGTTGTGCACTTGAGAAGCTGCATACCTATTGAATTAGGTTCGAATTGTAGGGTTCCTAGGCACACTAATAAAGTCTCACAAGTGATCAAACATGCTCAATTCTAAAATTTCCTTGTGCCTACAAACCCTAATACGGATCGTTAACTAGAAAACAAGGTGATGCAAGCAAGTAAACGAATTTATAGCTAAAGGGAAGGGGCTACAACCTTTGTAGATCCGGTCCTCCACCTTCATAGCTCCGTGATGAAGTCCCCTCGCTGTCCATATCGGATCCCGGACTCTAGCATCGGCTTCATCGGAGAGATAGGCGGGCTAGGTCGTCGACTTCGATGCCGAAGATGATCTACGTCGAGGCATCACAAGATCAAGCTCCCACTTCACCAAGTCATGAAACTTTTGAAGAAAACACTCTATACTACTTGGCAAGAGGTAGAGGATGAAGAAATAGGAAGTGGGTTCACTTTGGATTTGGATTTCTCACTTGGAATCAACACTTGATAAATTTCAAGAAAGCTTTTCTTTCTTCATCAAGAAGAAGAAGAAGAAGAAAAGAATGGAAAATGAATTAATTCTAATTGAATAATCAAGTGATGGTTATCATAATGTAACCATGGTAAAGTGTAGAGAATAAACTAGGGTTAGGTGAATGGTTAGGTTTTGTGGTAAAAACAAAATGGAAGACTTTTCAAAGATGCTTTGAAGCTTCTAGAAGCTTTTAGCAAAGAACAAATAAATCCACCATTTAATTTTGCCAAAAATGATTAAATAAATAAACAAATAAATAAAATCAAAACCCTAACCATTACACAACCATGGTTTAATCATACACTTAACCAAGTTAGCATGTATCATCAAACATGATACAATCATGTGCATAAAAGTATATCACATATACAACTTGTGTATTTCAAGTGAGAAAATCCATTCAAAGTGAACAAATACTAGTTAATGCAAAGTAATATATCAAATATACAATTATGCATTAAATCATTAAATCAATAATCGATTTAACGATCCGGTCATATCGCATATAACCGACTAGTATCCTATGTATCGGCTTATTGAATCAATCTTCGATTCGATAACTAGATTATATCGCATACAACCAATCGATACATTCATCGCGAGAATGGAATGCGGTATCACATACACGCATTATTCTCGGTCACGCACATATCTCATATGCGCTCCTATTTCGTTTCGCTTGAGCCAGGAAACCTCTGTGTAGGACTCTAAAGACTCGTCAATAGGCCGGCAGCAGATGATGATCATATTAAACACCCACAAGCCGTAAGCAGTCTGCTAAACGTAACGGCCACCCGGGTATTGAGCGATCAGATGATCGACGAGCAAGCCCGCTCACACTCCTGTGAATCCAACCAGTAACACTTACCGTACAGTCCGGTCTGTTCGTCTGATATGTCGCATATCTCGTCTAGGGGTGGTAAACGTCAGACCCCAGTAGCTCGATAAGTCATGCCGACGTAAGGTCCACAACATGTGTGAAACTACTGACATGGCCAGTCGAGCATAGCGCAACATCAATCCCCAATACCGGGAGAGACGAATCCCCTGCTATCGCTCATTGCCTCCATGTGAATCGGGACTGTACCCAAAAACCACCTGTTTGCACGACTCAGTAGAGCCGTGGTAGGGTGGAAATCAAAGCACAGTGGGAGACACACAAGACTCTATGACGATCTCGGGTCAACAGACTAAGCTGTACCAGTGTCACCTGAGAACTGCCATCTGACGTGAGGTATAATACCATCTGGGAGTTCTCGGCGAGTCCGTTCAGTGTACCCTGTCTCTACTGAGTACCCGCATACCATCTCTGATGTCAAACACCAATGGATATGGGATCATCCATCGCCCATCACATGGGTTGAGAAGATATACGCTAGTCTACTCTGGAATATCGATGCCCCGTCTCGATATTCCCACGACTAGGAACATTGAAGGATGTACTCATGGACTACCCAGGCCCCACTAGTATGATCTTCATCATAGTCCTGGAAGTCGAGTACACATCCTAAGGGCTTTATTAACATGTAACAGAGAGACAAAAAGTATACATGTTAAGATAAAGAGCAACCAGATAGCGTACTATCATGTCGAGCAAGAAAGTCCTACCTATATATGTCCCAGCATCCACTACATTATACATCCAATGTACAGTAATGGCCTCTAGGGCATGCATATAACTAACAATCTCCCACTTGCACTAGGGCCATCTGTAGCAGTGGTTGCAGTATCCATACTCAACCATCCCATAAAAATCTCTCTCTGGGAAAAAGCCTTTGTGAGTGGATCCGCCGCGTTATCCTCTGAGTCTACTCTCCTAACCTCGATCATCCTGGAGATCATCTATCTCCATGATCAAGTGATGCTGCCTCAGAATATGTCTGGGTCACTGATGGGACCAGGGTTCCTGGGCCAAAGCCACACTTCCATTGTCATACAATGGTAGGAACCTAGTTCATCTTATGAACCAATATACACCCAAACTGCCTCTTTGGTAGCATCTTTAACAGCGATGTTACCAGCCTTTATCGTCTAGTTTGCCACGGTATCTAGCTTGGAACTCTTCCAACATACCGTCCCTCTACTGAGGGTAAAGACAATGCCTGCGACTGACATTCAGTCGTCCTTATCACCCTGGAACTTTTCCAGTGATTCTCCCCAGGATCAAGGAGGTATTACCTTTATCCTATTTGGAGAATCCTTATGACAAGAGGAGATTGACCGTCCGTAGCATAAGAAACTCCTTCCCTAAGAGTACGTCATCCGCGTACTCTATGAGGATCACTACCATAATCCCTACTACCTTTTTGTATATACAAGGTTCATCTACCGTTTTGATGATGTCAAACTGTTTGACTAACTCATCAAAACAGATGTTCCAACTCCGCGATGCCTGCTTTATCACATAAAACATCTTGCACACGTTTCTGCTGCTCCCACTGTTTACGAAGCCCTCTGGCTGTGTTCTTATAGACGTTCTCTTCTAAATCATTATTTAGAAAAGTAGTCATGGCACTTAACCACCAGATATCGTAGTCATGGTGTATAGCAATGGCAAGTAGGATCTGGATGGACTTAAGCATAGTCCCTGAAAAGGTTTCATCATTATCCACGCCTGGTTGATGAGGAAAACCTTTGACAAGTTTTGCTTTGAAATGTTAGTTATATGTATGCCCTAGAGGCCATTACTATACATAGGATGTATATTGTAGTGGATGCTTGGACATATATAGGGAAGACTTTCTTGCTTGACATGATAGTATGCTATCTGGTTGATCTTTACCTTAACGTGTAGACTGATTGTCTCTCTATTACATGTTGGTAAAGCCCTTAGGATGTGTACTTGACCACCTGGACTATGATGCGGATCATACTAGTGGGGACATGGTAGTCCATAAGTACATCCTTCAAGGTCCCTAGTCGTGGGTATATCGAGACAGGGCATCGATATACCAGAGTAGACTAGCGTATACCTTCTCGACCCATACAGATGGGCGATGGATGATCCTATATCCATTGGTGTTTGACATCAGAGATGATATACGGGTGCTCAGTGGAGATTGGGTACACTGGACGGACTCGCTGAGAACTCCTAGATGGTATTATACCTTACGTCAGATGGCAGTTCTCTGGTGACACTGGTACAGAGTAGTCTGTTGACCCGAGATCGTCATAGAGTCTTGTGTGGTTCCCACTGTGCTTTGATTTCCACCTTACCACATCCAAGAGGGCGTGCAAAACGGTGGTTTTTGGGTACAGTCCCGAATCACATGGAGGCAATGAGTGATAGGAGGGGATTCGTCTCTCCCGATATAGGGAGTTGATGTTGCGCTGTGTTCGATTGGCTATAACCGGAAATCCCTGGCCAGGGTTGCTGAGATTTACTGGTAAGTGTTACCAGTAGTTTCTCGAACTGTTATAGACCTAATATCGACACGACTTATCGAGCTATTGGGGTCTGACGTTTACCACCCCTAGGCGAGATATGCGACATATCAGACGATCAGACCGGACTGTACGGTAGGTGTTACTGGTTGGATTCACAGGAGTGTGAGCGGGCTTGCTCGTCGATCTTCTGATCGCTCAATACCCGGGTGGCCGTTACGTTTAGCAGACCGCTTGCGGCTTGTGGGTGTTTGATATGATCATCACCTGCTGCCGGCGTATTGACGAGTCTTTAGAGTCCTACACAGAGGTTTTCTAGCTCAAGCGAAACGAAATAGGAGCGCATATGAGATATGTGCAGGACCGAGAATAATGCGTGTATGTGATACCGTATTCCATTCTCGCGATGAATGTATCGAAAGGTTGTATGCGATATAACCTAGTTATCGAATCAAGGATTGATTCGGTAAGCCGATACATAGGATACTAGTCGGTTATATGCGATATGACCGGATCGTTAAATCAAGTGTTGATTTAATGATTTAATGTATAATTATATATTTGATATATTACTTTGCATTAACTAGTATTGGTTCACTTTAAAAGGATTTTCTCACTTGAAGTTCACAAGTTGTATATGTGATATACTTTTGTGCACTTGTTTGTATCATGTTTGATGATAAATGCTAACTTGGTTAAGTGTATGATTAAACCATGGTTAGTTAATGGTTAGGGTTTCATTTGATTTATTTATGCATTTATTTATTTTGTTTTGACAAAAGAAAAAGAGAAATGAAAACAAAAGGGTTGCTTTCAAACATGAAACTTGTTGAAGCTTCATGAAGCTTTGACCAAAGTGACCATTTTGTCTTCATGCTTAACCCTAACCATTCATCTAACCTTAGTCAATTCTCTACACCTAACCATGGTTCATATTATGATAAGTATTCATTTTCTTTGGTATTTTAATTAACCTATCATAATTATCATCATCTTCTTCTTCTTCTTCAAGAAGAAAACCTAGCTTTCATCAATGGTGATTTGATGAAAAGAGTGAGAAATCCAATTATAAAGTGAACCCACCTCCTATTTCTTAATTCTCTACCTCTTGCCAAGTAGTATAGGGTGTTTTCTTCATATGTTTCATGACTTGGTGAAGTGGGAGCTTGATCTTGTGATGCCTCGATGTAGATCATCTTCAGTATCGAAGTCGACGACCTAGCCCGCCCATTTCTCCGATGAAGCCAACGCTAGAGCCCGGGATTTGATTTGGACAGCAAGGGAACTTCATCATGGAGCTATGGAGGTGGAGCACCGGATCTACAAAGGTTGTATTTCCGTTCACTTAGAGTAAAGTCGTTTACCTGTATTTGTTTCGCCTAAAATTCTAGTTAACGATCCGTATTAGGGTTTCTCGGCACTTGTAAAATTTTAAATTGGCATGGTTGATGCCTTGTGAGACCTCATTAGTGTGTCTAGGAGACCTACAGTGGTATCAGAGCCTAGCTAGAGCCTTAGGCGATGCGTAGACGGAGTTTGAAGTCCGATCGAACCGAAATCCCATTTCCAAAATGCTCTCTGGACTTTTTTCAAAAACTGGGTTTTTTCCAGATTAAAAATTGCTAAAAAATTCAGCAGGGTCTTAGTTGAATTACTGTGAAATTCGAGGGGCTAACTCATCTAAAGCGCGGCGGAACCGCGGCACAAGCATGCCTTGTGCGGCGGTTCCGCGGCCATATGATGACGTCAGCCCTCCATTTTTGCACAGTAATTTGTTACTTCAGGTGCTGGATTTTCTGGGAATTTTTTAATATTTATTAAAGAGTTGAATATTCCAGGGTGTTTTGGAGCTTAGATGATTCGATCGGATTATCAGATTTTGTCTATGTGTTTTCTGGATAATTTGTTGAATATGTTAAAAAGTTCGACCGGATATAAATACCCAATTTTTCCCCTGTCGGGAAATTTCCAAGTGTTGGATCTTTCCGTAGTTTAAAGACGTTCTAAGTAGTGCAAGTAACGCGATGGACCCTCTAGAAGACAACAAACCTTAACTCGATTATGTGACCGTCTTGAACTGCCCTTTGAACCTTAGGGTTTGGGGCAGTACGGCGTGCCACATGTGAGGCGTTGGCTTGACCCTTCTACGGCTGGACCGTTGGTACTGAGGCACGAAGTGAATGTTTTTAAACTTGTTTCATGTGTTGAGCTGTTTCGGGAAAACTTGGGTGTTCGAATGTTCGATCGGAGAGTTTAACATTTTCTATTTATCCGGAATGTGATACAATAATTGGAATTCACAATAAGTTATGAGATAACTGAATGAATGTTATAAATCTTGCGGTTTAGTCTCACTTGATCGGTTGCCACGGAATTTTGATATGATCAAAAGTCCGTCGCAATCACGTAGCGTATGCGGATTCTCGCCGGGTAAACTTAAAAGACAGTCTCGCTCCGTAGCCCCGGCCAAGTGACTGTAGGAGAACCCCGTCGCCGAAAGCATCCGTTCGGGTGCTAGCGGTAGCGCTGTTCCGCCTTGGTGCACTTCGTCGACGGTATCAGGGGTGCGGCCGCCTACTAAAGTTTGCGACGAGCATTCGATCAGGATGTCGGGAATCTTGTTGAATTGCCCGACTTGATATTGAAAAGAGTTTTCGATAATGAGACTAAAATGCGGGGTTTATAATTGTTAGGCATGTGATGTCTAAGGAATTCATTGGTTTAGGCATGCGATGTCTAAAGAGGTTGCGGATTCTAACTGTTGTAGTTTTACACTTTCTTTTCTGTGACCGTAAGTGTAATATGTGATATCGCTGGTTTCGTTGCTATATGTCAACGACAATTGGGATGCGCATATTTACTTATGTTGATGACATGTGATGTTATGTGTTGCTGGATATGTTATATTGGATCGTCGTGTTTGAATAGCCGGGGGTTTTTATGTGAGATGAGTGTTTTTTCATTTTCATTCATGTAAAAACTTGTATGTAATATTCTTTTATTAGGACACTTCCAGGTTGCGGATGATGTCACCATTTGTATATTATTTACTTTTTCGCACTAGGATAGACCCAAGGAGGGGAGCACAAGTAACCGGGTTCTGGAGTCCAGTGGGAGACCAACTCGAGGAGTCGAGTCCGGGTCTCCTAACTCTAGAATTGGTAGGGTTGCTTGCCGCTCTCGTAGGGGTCTAGGGGTGTGGGTTTGGCTATTCATCGCGACCGTGGAATCAGTGTTTTATACTGGCTCGTATTAAAAACACGGACGTCCTAGTATATCCAATATTTCATATGATATTTTCTGCTGCGATATCTGTGATGTGATCATGTGATATATTCTGTGATAGATACTATATAGTATATATGATATATTATATAGACGTTACTTATGTTTTACACCCGCGCTAGCCCTGCCCCGCTCTGTCGTTAGTTACCTAACCTAACGGTGCACGAGGGGACATCGAGGCGAATGCGAATGGCATAAGTGTATGTCGTATTTATCTGTGATGTTTAGGTATTTAAATGATGGGACTTCATTAATGAGATTAATGAAAGTAAAAAGAAACCTAAATATGTTGTAGAATCGAATTTCAAAATAAAACAGGTAGCTACAGTTCTTGCTTTGCACAGCGGTATATGTGATATATCCTGCACCTTATTCGATAAGGAAAGGACCGAGATCCCTTCACCGAGAGTGACTCCTTTAGCAATAACTGGCAGATGCTACACACTCGGTTTGTCTTTTGATTGCTTTTAAGAGTTCTGCTTTGCACAGTGATATATATGATATATCCCGCACCTCATTCGACGAGGAAAGGACCGACGATCCCTTCACCGGCAGTCACTCCTTTAGCAAAACTAGAAAAGCCTCAAAAGCACTCCATTTTAAAATCATTTAATTCTACAACGATATCAAGTTCATTACGCAATAGGTTTTCAGAAAAACCTGTCGTAGCCCTCCGTCATTTCAGATAAGTACTAGTTAGTATTCGTGCTACGTTTGTTGACTATGTTAAGCGTAGTGTGCGGTAGCTAATTAGTTCTTATCTGCATAAGCATATGATGCGATTGGATTAGGGTAGTCGTGCGACTTTGTTGACTATGTTAAGGGTCGTGCGGGTGGGTTTAATTCAGTCGGGAAATGACGGGTTGAACTTGACTAGCACTTATGATTTGTTGACTATGTTAAGGTCATATAGCTGCTAGGGGCAAAATATTATCGGGAATTTCAAGTGTTGAAATTTGCAATGAGATTGCATACCTTCTATGAGATAGTTGGATCCCGATACCCGCTGCGAGTAAGAGTTACTCCTGGGAGAGTTTTATACATTACAATTAGCCGATCAAGTAGGTGTCTAGAAAGGTGTTAACGGGGTTACGCCTCTGGGAAAACGAGGTTTACATTAATTAGGTTCGTGCGAAAGCACGGGGGACCTCCCTCAAAGTACCGACACTAGCCTGGCTGAAAGATTGGCGAACCTGTAGTGTGTAATTAATCCCGGCTAGTCTTTCCTTTTAGGGTTTGAAGGAAGATTTGATAAAAAACAGTGGGAGCCATCCTGATTAGATAAAATAATAACCAATCTATTCTTGCAACAGCGCACGCTGAGTGTTTTCTTCTCTCTCTCTCCAGGTAGCGACCATATCACGCCTTAATCAAGATAATAACACGGATATTTGACCGAACCCGCTTGTTATACTGAGCTGGGGAACGTTGGTCCCGCTCCAACTTATAATTGTTATAAGACAGAGCAGGAAATTGGGGATTACCAGAATTCCCGTGCCGCCCAAACGAAGAGAGTGTATGCTGATGCATCATCTTCGGGTGTGTTCGTTACAAAGAACTGTTTCTCAGTATCCTTCGCATCCTGGGTATATGATACCGGATCAGGATCCCAGATATGTAATCTGTTACATAGGGCTGCAAAAAGGTAGAAAAACTGAGAGCGGGTGATAAGTTTCATGAGGCAGAAAACGGGGCAAGTGTTGCATCCAAGTCTGTTGGTCACTGTCACCCTGTATTACCAATACATTGATTCTGAACAAATGCTATTAGATACCGAATCTAATATACAAAATCATATCAGTCTCTTTATCAGTAAAGAAAGGATATAATTTTGTATTGTTGGATAATGTTTTGAACATTTCCTATATCAAAAGTTGATCTATTCAGGCACGTGATCTAAAAGCATTGACGTTCTAAATCAAACTACAGTTCTTTAGTATACGGAACACACACAAGAGGAAGAGTTCAGAAATGAACGAATCCTTCTTGAGGCATTGTAGACTAGGTCATATCAATGCGATCCGACTGGCTGAAGTTACATCATAGATGCATATTTAAATCAGTTTGAATTTACATCTTGTGAAATATGCCAGTCATGTCACAGAGATAAGATGACCCTAGCTCCGTTTAATAAAAACAGAGAAAGAGTTAGTGAACACTTGAGATGATACATGTTGATGTATGTAGGTCCCCTGTCTACCCTTGCCAAGACCGGTTCTTTATACTTCATTAAATTCTCTGATGATCTTTTTTTTGATTCAGACATATGTTCCTGTTGAAACACAAGTCCGAACCTTTTGAGATATTCATAGAATATAAGTTAGAAGTAGAGAACCAAAATACGGGTATAAGTATTATGTCCTTTGATGAGATCAAGGAGGAGAATACTTGAGTACGGAATTCCTGGACTATTCTGAAGGAGAATGAGATTCTCTCTCAGCATTACTCCTCCGTATACACCATAGCACGATGGTATATCGGGGTGGAGCAATAACACCCTATATGATAAGGTGTGCTCTATGATGAGTACTAATGAGTTACCTATTTCCTTTTTGTGAGTTATGCACTTGAGAAGCTGCATACCTATTGAATAGGGTTCAAATCAAATCAGTTGCCTACCGCTTCATATGTGATATGGAAAGGGAAGAGCCCATATCTTAAGTTGGTTAGGATTTGGGGTTGTCCGGGCTATGTCTAAAAGAAATATCCGGACAAGCTCGAGGCAAGATCTGTTATGTAGAACTGGAAAGGTTCCAGCTATACAAAACTGCAGCTAATGATTTGACAGAACCAAAGGATTCAATAGTTACCAACGAACCTCAGCCTCTCCGCCGATCTAGTAGGGTTTCTCACCCACTTGAGAGATACTTCTGTTTCTCTATGACAGTGGGAGCGAGGATTGCATCATGAGATGATGACCCAACTAGTTTCGAGCTGGCCATCAGGAGTGGGACTCTGTAAGAATGGCTGGATGATTAGTGATCTGAGATGGAATCCTTATACACCAACAAAGTATGGACTTTAGTTGCTTTATCTGAAGGGTTAAATCCCCATCAGGAGCAAGTATATCTTGAGAAGATTACTTGGTGTACATGGAAAGGTTGAGACTTTCAAAGCTAGACTTGTTAAAGGTTTTCGTCATTAACCAGGCGTGGAGAATGATGAAACCTTTTCCAGGGCCCTATGCTTAAGTCCATCCAGATCCTACTTGCCACGGCTGCATACCATGACTACGATATCTGGCGGTTGGGTGCCATGACTGCTTTTCTAAATGATGTTTTAGAAGAGTGCGTCTATAAGTACACAGCCAGAGGGCTTCATAGACAGTGGGAGCAGCAAAAACGTGTACAAGATGCTTTATAGGATAAAGCAGGCATCGCGGAGTTGGAACATCTGTTTTGATGTAGTGGTCAAACAGTTTGACATCATCAAAATGGTAGATGAACCTTGTATATACAAAAGGGTAGTAGGGAGTATGGTGATGATCCTCGTAGAGTACGTGGATGACATACTCTAGATAGGGAAGGAGTTTCCTATGCTACGCTCGGTCAATCTCCGCTTATCACAATGATTCTCCATATAGGATCAAAATGATACCTCCTAAATCCTGGGTTTTGGATCTATGAGATAGATCTAATTGGATGTTAGGATTCTCACTAGTTGTAGTGAGATGGTATCAATCGATCCTGGGAAAGATCACTGGAAGGGTTCCAGGGTGATAAGGACGACTGAAAGTCAGTCACAGGCATTGTCTTTACCCTCAGTAAAGGGACGGTATTTTGGAAGAGTTCCAAGCTAGATACCGTGACTAACTAGACGATAAAGGCAGGATACATCGCTACTTAAGATGCTACCAAAGAGGATGTTTTGGGTGTATATTGGTTCATGAGATGAACTACGTTCCAACCATTGTGAGACAATGGAGTTGTGGCTTATGCCAAGGAACACCCGTCCCATCGGTGATCCAGACATATTCTAAGGCAGTATCAGCCGATCATGGAGATGGTTGATCTCCAGGGTGATCGAGGTTAGGAGAGTAGACCAAGAGGACAACACGGCGGATCCACTCACAAAGGCCTTTTCCCAGAGAGAGACTTTTATGGGATGGTTGAGTATGAGATACTACAACCACTGCTATCAGATGGCCCTAGTGCAAGTGGGAGATTGTTAGTTATATGTATGCCCTAGAGGCCATTACTATACATAGGATGTATATTGTAGTGGATGCTTGGACATATATAGGGAAGACTTTCTTGCTCGACATGATAGTATGCTATCTGGTTGATCTTTACCTTAACGTGTACACTGATTGTCTCTCTGTTACATGTCGGTAAAGCCCTTAGGATGTGCACTTGACCACCTGGACTATGATGCGGATCATACTAGTGGGGACATGGTAGTCCATAAGTACATCCTTCAAGGTCCCTAGTCGTGGGTATATCGAGACAGGGCATCGATATACCAGAGTAGACTAGCGTATACCTTCTGGACCCGTACAGATGGACGATGGATGATCCCATATCCATTGGTGTTTGACATCAGAGATGATATACGGGTGCTCAGTGGAGACTGGGTACATTGGACGGACTTGCCGAGAACTCCCAGATGGTATTATACCTTACGTCAGATGGCAGTTCTCTGGTGACACTGGTACAGAGTAGTCTGTTGACCCGAGATCGTCATAGGGTCTTGTGTGGTTCCCACTGTGCTTTGATTTCCACCTTACCACGTCCAAGAGGGCGTGCAAAACGATGGTTTTTGGGTACAGTCCCGAATCACATGGAGGCAATGAGCGATAGGAGGGGATTCGTCTCTCCCGGTATAGGGAGTTGATGTTGCGCTGTGTTCGATTGGCTATAACCGGAAATCCCTGGCCAGGGTTGCTGAGATTTACTGGTAAGTGTTACCAGTAGTTTCTCGAACTGTTATAGACCTCATATCGACACGACTTATCGAGCTATTGGGGTCTGACGTTTACCACCCCTAGGCGAGATATGCGACATATCAGACGATCAGACCGGACTGTACGGTAGGTGTTACTGGTTGGATTCACAGGAGTGTGAGCGGGCTTGCTCTTCGATCTTCTGATCGCTCAATACCCGGGTGGCCGTTACGTTTAGCAGACCGCTTGTGGCTTGTGGGTGTTTGATATGATCATCACCTGCTGCCGGCGTATTGACGAGTCTTTAGAGTCCTACACAGAGGTTTCCTGGCTCAAGCGAAACGAAATAGGAGCGCATATGAGATATGTGCAGGACCAAGAATAATGCGTGTATGTGATACCGTATTCCATTCTCGCGATGAATGTATCGAAAGGTTGTATGCGATATAAACTAGTTATCGAATCAAGGATTGATTCGGTAAGCCGATACATAGGATACTAGTCGGTTATATGCGATATGACCGGATCGTTAAATCAAGTGTTGATTTAATGATTTAATGTATAATTATATATTTGATATATTATTTTGCATTAACTAGTATTGATTCACTTTAAAAGGATTTTCTCACTTGAAGTTCACAAGTTGTATATGTGATATACTTTTGTGCACTTGCCTGTATCATGTTTGATGATACATGCTAACTTGGTTAAGTGTATGATTAAACCATGGTTAGTTAATGGTTAGGGATTCATTTGATTTATTTATGCATTTATTTATTTTGTTTTGACAAAAGAAAAAGAGAAATGAAAACAAAAGGGTTTCTTTCAAACATGAAGCTTGTTGAAGCTTCATGAAGCTTTGACCAAAATGACCATTCATCTAACCTTAGTCAATTCTCTACACCTAACCATGGTTCATATTATGATAAGTATTCATTTTCTTTGGTATTTTAATTAACTTATCATAATTATCATCTTCTTCTTCTTCTTCTTCAAGAAGAAAACCTAGCTTTCATCAATTGTGATTTGATGAAAAGAGTGAGAAATCCAATTCTAAAGTGAACCCACCTCCTATTTCTTCATCCTCTACCTCTTGCCAAGTAGTATAGGGTGTTTTCTTCACAAGTTTCATGACTTGGTGAAGTGGGAGCTTGATCTTGTGATGCCTCGATGTAGATCATCTTCGCCATCGAAGTCGACGACCTAGCCCGCCCATTTCTCCGATGAAGCTGTTAGTGTATATGCCCTAGAGGCCATTACTGTATCATACTGGTTTGTATATTACTTAATAGAAGCTTGGGATATTCACCTTGTATATACAATCTTGCTCAAAATAGTAGTATGCTACTTGGTTTGTTTCTACTTCAATGTGTACATGTGTTTATTTCATCATATCACTTATACGCATTAGTGGAGCCCTTAGGATCTTTGCTTGATTACCAGCGTTGTGATGGCAGTCACACTAGTGGAGGCTGGGTAATCTATAAGCACATCCTTATACAGGTCCCTAGTCGCAGGACTATCGAGACAGGGCATCGATACTCAGGAGTAGACTGGCGCAAGCGCTTCTCATCCCAGTTTGGGAGACGGTCTGTCCCACAGCCGTCAGTACGTTGTACTTGAGATAGTATGCGGGTGCTCGTTAGGTTACGAGTACACTGGACAGGACTCGTCGGGAACTGGCAAGTTGGTATTATACCTATCGTCAGTTATCAGTTTCCAGGTGACATGAGTACAGCTTAGTCCGCTGACTTGACACTGGCACTTCGCCTCGAGTGTGTTCCCACTGCATTTTGATCACTACCCTACCACGGCTCAAAGTAGTCGTGCAAACAGGTAGTGGTTGGGTGCAGTCCCGAAGCACTTGGAGGCAGTGACGGTTAGACAGGATTCGTCTCTCCCGGTATTGGGGGTTGACATCGCGCTGTGTCTAGGAGAGCCATTACACGAGTAGTCCCTGGTCAGGGCAAGCGAGATATACTGGTAGGCTTCCAGTGTTATCTCAGGGTGTTTTGGGCTTCACTCCGACACGACTTGTACCGCTATTAGGGGACTGACGTTTACCGCCCCCTAGGCCCGACATGCGATGTATCAGACGAACAGACCGGACTGTACGGAGACTGTCACATTCAGACTCAGTAGGAGTTCAGATGGGGTTCACCTCGTCAGTCTTCTTATCGGCATCTACCTGGGGATCGTTACGCACAGCTAGTGCCGCTTGCGGTCTGTGCTTAAACCCACTGCCAGCATAGTGTCGGGTCTTTAGAGTCCCACACAGAGGGCTATTCGCCTCTGGGCAAAACAGAGTAGAGGTCGCATGGTTTTGCGACAGGGTTCGTTCTCATCCGCGCACTTGTGCACGTTTGGAGTCCGGACAGATATTACTGGCAGGCTCTTGTTTGAGCCAGATACTGGTATATGTTTTGGGGTTGATTTTATCTCATAGTATTCATGTTCCTCGGAACAAGAATGCGGGTGTATATGCACAGTTGATTGAGGCGGAGGAAGAGGATTTTCATTAGGGTTTCGGAATGGGTGCATATGCACAGTTGACAGTCGTCTTTTTCCAAACCCTGATGGATTTATGAATTATCAATTAATAATATTAATTAAATGAAATTGTGTCATGGTTGGGTTTGTTGACTTGTTGACCAAGGTTGACTAGTTGACCAAAGTTAAAAGTTTGACCATCATCCTTACTTTGCAAAGATGCTCTTTGATTCTAGCAAAATTCATTTAATGAATGTAATGATAATGGTCATTCCAAACCTTCCATCAACTATTTCATTTTTATTATTATTGTTAATTTGATAATTCTTTTCTTTTTGTTATGGTTGCAAAAAGGAAAAAGCTCTCATTCTATCATAACACTTCTCTCTCCTCTCTTCTTCTTCCTCCTCCTCTAGTTCAAGGAGCTCCCTTCTCATGTGTTGAGAATCGATCTCCTTGAGATAAAAACACCCCAAAGCCACTCTCTACTCACTCTAGGGTTAGAGGTTTAGCAAGCCAAAGATCCTAGTTCACTCAAAGTTCGAGAAAGAGCCCGAAGGTTGAACCCTCAGGTGCATCCATCTTTGACGGAAGAAGGCGACGAGGAAAGCACCATCAAACCCTACAAAGGTTTCAAGAAGAAGGAGTTCAAGTTTAGGTATAACCTCTTTTCCGAGTAGCTAACTCTCTTTAGCGTTCTTGCTAGTTTAGTTTAGAAAAGATCCCGACTTTGTTAGTCCATGTTGCCCCTTGCGCTAAAAATTTGATTTTTATATACCGTTTCCGCCTCCTCGTAAGTACCGGGGTAGGCAACGTGGACTTACAGTGGTATCAGAGCCTAACTAAACATAAACTAGCTAGGTAGTAGAGTGTGTCGAAGTTCGAAACGGAAAAATCGAAAAACCGAGTTTCAAAAACCCTAAGTTTCTGTTAAATTTTTTTCTGGTCCAAACGAAATAATTTATACTCCAAAAATCATCTCAGGGTTTTTAGAAGAAAACCACCAAAAACGACCCAGTGACTCGACCAAAGAGACGCGGTTCCGCGGCAATAGCAAGCTATTGCCGCGGAACCGCGGCCATCTTGGCTCTTCACTGTGTCGATTTGGGTGCAGTGTGTTTCTGGCTTGGTTTTGTGATTTTTAAGATGGTTTGTATGTGCCCAGATTTTCCAGAATAGAAATTTGTTTTTGGGGGCCTATAAATCCGTATTTTTTTTCGAACTTCAATACACTTTGACTATGAAGGTTATATCTGTGATGTTTATATGTATTGAACGTCGGCTAATCGCTATATGTCGATTCGTCGGGGTTATACATATCTGTGATCTGTGTTTGATGATGGTATGTGTATATGAATGCGTTGGACTGTCGCGGGTGAATAGCCGGGGTGGATGTGAGATGAGTGTTTCTTTTTCTTTCATTCATTGTAAAATGTAAATTGATGTATTATTATTATTTATATGGCCGCACAACCGGGTCGGGGTTGTTGCCGTCATTGTATAATTCTTTTTACTGTTTTTGCTCCTAGTTTAGACCCATGGAGGGGTGCACAAACTACCGGGTATCTAGAAGTACCGAGTGGTCTACTCACGGCGATGAGGGAGGTTGCTCCACTTCGGGTACTTGGCGGGTAGTTTGCCGCACCCGTAGGGGTCTTGGGTGGGGTATTGGATATTCACCGCGACCGTGTAATCCGCTTTTCGTTGCAGGCTCGAAAGGATTGCGGATTCCTAGCATATCCAATGTATTCATCTGTGATCTGTAATGTCTATCATTGCTATATATTTATAACTATTTAGGCGTTGCTTATGTTTTACAGCCGCGCTAGCCCAGCCCCCGCTCTGTCGTTAGTTAAGTAACCTAACGGGTGATGACGGGGCCCCGTGGCGAATGCAAATGGCATAAGCGTACGTCATATTTTGGTTGTTTTCTGCAATGGTAGGATTAATTGATGGGACGCATTAAAAGAACTAATGCAAGAATATTACGCATTAAAAGAACTAATGCAAAGATAATAAACCAAGCTAAAGTCGTTGGAACACTTTCGAAAAAACCACTCGGTTCTTTTCAAAACTAACTTTTAAATGCGGAGCTTGAGCCACTCCTTTTAAAAGCTATCTCGTTCCATCGATTATATCAAGTTCTCTACGTTTACGGTTTTACCAAAACCATTCGTAGCCCTCCGTCGTTTCACATGAATAGGCAATAGTATTCAAGCTATGTATTTTGGCCAAAGTCAAGGCATAGTGATTGGTAGCTATTGGGTATTCATGTGTAGCATAGATAGATGCGTTGATTTGGGACAGTCGTACTGCCATTTTGGCCAAAGTCAAGGGTAGGTACGGATGGATCCAAATTAACCTGGATAGTGACGGGTAGAACTTGACATGTGACTTATGATATTTTGGCCAAAGTCAAGGTCATAAGAGCATGGGGCAAAAATCCACATCGGGAGTTTCATAAGTACTGAAACTTGCTAGATTTGCATACCATTTGGAGTGTGATGATTATGGTAGGATTCCTTCATTTTCGTCATGCGATGATATTTGGATCCCGATCCTACTGTGAGTATATGCTACTCCTCGGGAAATTTCTCACTAAACGATCAATGCTATAAACCTAGTAGGTGTCCAGAAAGGTGTTAGCGGGGCTACGCCCCCAGGGAAAAGAGGTTCTTAAATTAAGGAACTTCGCGAAAGCGTTGGAAAACCTCCCTCGAAGTACCGACACTGGCCTGGCTGAACGATTAAGCAAGTATTGTGCGGTGGGATTGATCCCGACTTATTCTTCCTTTGTGGTTTGAGGAGGGATTCGAGAGACAGTGGGAGCCATCCTGTTTAGACAAATTAAAAACCATTCTAAACTTGCAAGAGCATCGTGCTGAGTGTTTCTTCTCTCTCTCCTAATTGCAGCGACCAAATCGACATGACTGGACTTAAGTTACTGCTAGATAAAAACATACTGACAGGGCCAAACTACAAAGATTGGCTCAGGAATGTCAAAATGGCAATCACTTACGACAAGCTGGGGTATCTTCTTACCACCAAAGCTCCCCCCGTCCCAGGTCCCACCTCCAGCGTCGCGGATAAGGAAATCCGTAAGACTTGGGAGATTGATTGCGCGAAGGCCAAGTGCCTCGTGCTTGCCTCTATGGATAACGAACATCAGAGGAGGCACGAGAATATGGACCTGGAATCCATATTTCTCCATACAAAAGAACTGTATGGAGAGCAGTCCCGTATCGCAAGATATGAAGTGTCGAAGAAGTTATTTTCGGCAAAATTGGCCGTCGGATCATCGGCAGCGGAACACGTGCTTAAGATGATTGGCTACATTGAGGAGCTCGCAGAACTTGGGACCACGTTGGAGAGTGAGCTCTATACGGACTTGGTTCTCCAGTCCCTTCCTTCCACTTATGCCCAGTTTATACTGAACTTCAACTTACAAGAAAAGGAAGTTGAACTTTCAGAACTCCTCAACATGCTGAGGAGCGCAGAGGGCATCCTACAGAAAGGTAAGGAAACACCCACTTTGTTTGTAGGAGGATCTTCTTCTAGGTCCAAGGCGAAATCCAAGGGAAAGAAGAAGAAAGCCCCCGCCAAACCAAGGGACGGTGTTAGTAAAATAGAAACGAAGGGAAAGGAAAAGGCAACAAAGATAGCGGGGAAGCTTGTGGGTAAAGAAGAATGCTTCTATTGTCATAAGAGTGGACACTGGAAGAAAGATTGCAGGGCTTGGAAAGTCAGGACACAGGAACTGAAGCAGGTTGCGGCTTCAGCTTCAGGTGTGTATGTTATTGAAAACTGTCTTTCGATAAACTCTACTTCCTGGGTATTGGATACCGGATCAGGATCTCATATCTGTTATTCTTTGCAGGCGTTGAGAAACCGTAGCGTTTTGAAGGCAGGTGACATGACCCTCAGAGTTGCAAACGGAGCTAGCATAGATGCTAAAGCCATGGGGGACTATCACCTGGGAATGTCAGATGGACATGTTTTGGTTTTGCGTAATTGCTTTTTTGTACCCAACGCAACTTGTAATATCATTTCTGTATCATTGGTTTCTAAAGAAGGTTATGAATTTTCGTTTGTAAGTAATGTTGTAAACATTCACCTTAATCAAGTTCTGATTGGGTCAGGTACACTGGGCAATGGTATATACGTATTAAACCAACCACAGATTTTCAATGTCTAGAATACACACAAAAGAAAGTCTCCAGATATAAATCAGACTTTCTTATGGCATTGTAGACTGGGTCACATCAATGAGAGAAGGTTGACCAAGTTACATACAGAAGGATATTTGGATCCGTTCGAATATCAATCGTATGCCACCTGTCAATCCTGTCTTAAAGGAAAGATGACAAAGACTCCGTTCACTGGACACGGAGTAAGAGCGAGCGAGCTCTTGGGACTCGTACACAGTGACGTGTGCGGTCCAATGTCTACACATGCGCGAAGCGGTTATTCTTACTTCATTACTTTTACGGATGACTTCTCAAGGTACGGTTATGTCTTCTTGATGAAACATAAGTCCGAAGCCTTTGAAAAGTTCCAGGAATATAAGAGTGAAGTAGAAAAACAAACCGGCAAAAGTATCAAGATTCTAAGATCGGATCGAGGTGGAGAATACCTAAGTGCCGAGTTCCTGAATTACTTAAAAGAGAATGGAATTCTCTCTCATCTTACTCCTCCATACACTCCGCAACATAACGGTGTATCAGAGAGACGGTACCGGACCCTATTGGATATGGTACGGTCCATGATGAGTAACGCTGAGTTACCGCGATCATTCTGGGGGTATGCACTAGAATCAGCTGCATACCTTTTGAACCGAGTTCCCACTAAGACTGTGCCTACCATACCATATGAGATGTGGTGTGGAAAGAGGCCCCATCTTAATCACATTAAGACATGGGGATGTCTAGCTTTTGTCAAAAAGCAGCATGCGGACAAACTCGAGGCATGCTCAGTACAGTGCAAGTTCGTGGGATATCCAAAGAACTCCAAGGGATATTTCTTCTACTGTGATGAGGAACAAAAAGTTCTTGTTTCTCGTCATGCTCATTTTCTAGAATACCAGTTCTTAGAAAAGGAAATTAGTGGGAGCGCAGTAGAACTGGAAGAAATTCCAGAACCATAAACTATTACTGAAAGCTTAGTGGAACCAGAGGGTTCAAAAGAACAGGACATTCCTATGCCGCTCCGCAGGAGTAGTAGGCAGTCTCATCCGCCCGAGAGATACTACGGTTTTCTCATAGACGGGGATAGAGAGGATTGCATCATAGAGTATGATGAGCCTACTAGCTTCCAGCAGGCCGTTCAGAGCGTTGATTCGGTAAAATGGCTGGATGCAATGCGGATCGAAATGGAGTCCATGTACACCAACAAAGTATGGACGTTGGACATTGCTCCAGACGGGGTAAAACCGGTAGGATGCAAGTGGATCTTCAAAAGAAAGATTGGTGTAGATGGACAGGTTGAGACCTATAAAGCTAGACTTGTTGCAAAGGGCTTTCGTCAAAGACCTGGTTTGGACTACGACGAAACCTTTTCTCCAGTGGCTATGCTGAAATCCATTCGGATCCTTCTTGCCATTGCTGCCTTCCACGATTATGAGATTTGGCAGATGGACGTAAAAACCGCTTTTCTAAATGGAAATTTAGAAGAGTGTGTCTATATGGACCAGCCAGAGGGTTTCATTCAGAGTGGGAGCAGCGGAAAGGTGTGCAAGTTGCTTAAGTCCATTTATGGACTAAAGCAGGCATCGCGGAGTTGGAACATCTGTTTTGATGAGACGGTCAAGGAATTTGGCTTTATCAAAAATCCAGATGAACCAAGCATTTATAGTAGATTTGTAGCGAGAACTGTAGTATTCCTCGTTTTATACGTGGATGACATTCTCTTAATAGGAAATGAAATTCCTATGCTACAATCTGTCAAGGGGTTCTTGTCGCACAGGTTCTCCATGAAAGACCTGGGTGATGCCTCATACATCCTGGGGATCCGGATCCATCGTGATAGATCCAAGAGGATATTAGGACTTTCGCAGTCCAGGTACATCGACACCATACTGAAAAGATTCAGTATGGAAGATTCCAAGTGCGGTAACCTACCGGCTTGTCACGGGATCACCCTCTCTAAAGAGATGTCTCCCAAGACTGATTTAGAGAGGGATCACATGTCTATTATACCCTCCGCTTCTGCGGTAGGCTCTATAATGTATGCGATGTTGTGTACCAGACCGGATGTAGCTTATGCACTGAGTGTGGTAAGCCGGTATCAGTCAAACCCTGGGGAGAAACACTGGATAGCGGTAAAGAACATTCTTAAGTACCTGAGAAGGACTAAGGAGATGTTCTTGGTGTATGGCGGAAAAGACCTCCAGATCGAGGCCTTTGCTGACTCCAGCTTCCAGAGTGACAAGGATGATTCCAAGTCCATGTCGGGTTTTGTCTTTACCCTCAATGGAGGGGCGGTGTGTTGGAAGAGTTCCAAACAGGAAACCAATGCAGACTCGACGATGGAAGCGGAATATATCGCTGCATCTGATGCCGCAAAAGAAGCTGTCTGGATGAGGAAGTTCTTGAAAGAACTTCAGGTGGTTCCGTCCATTGTTGACCCAATACCTCTGTATTGCGACAATAACGGGGCTATATCTTTAGCGAAGGAACCCAGGTCCCATCAGAGATCCAGACACATCTTGAGGCGGTATCACCTGATCAGGGAGATCGTGGATCGCCAGGAGATCGAGGTTCGGAGAGTCGCTTCAGAAGAAAACACTGCAGATCCATTCACCAAGGCCCTGCCCCAGACTCAGTTCGAGCGGCTGATCGAGATGATAGGTCTTCGATACGCCAGTACATGGCCTTAGTGCAAGTGGGAGATTGTTAGTGTATATGCCCTAGAGGCCATTACTGTATCATACTGGTTTGTATATTACTTAATGGAAGCTTGGGATATTCACCTTGTATATACAATCTTGCTCAAAATAGTAGTATGCTACTTGGTTTGTTTCTACTTCAATGTGTACATGTGTTTATTTCATCATATCACTTATACGCATTAGTGGAGCCCTTAGGATCTTTGCTTGATTACCAGCGTTGTGATGGCAGTCACACTAGTGGGGGCTGGGTAATCTATAAGCACATCCTTATACAGGTCCCTAGTCGCAGGACTATCGAGACAGGGCATCGATACTCCGGAGTAGACTGGCACATGCGCTTCTCATCCCAGTGTGGGAGACGGTCTGTCCCACAGCCGTCAGTACGTCGTACTTGAGATAGTATGCGAGTGCTCGTTAGGTTACGAGTACACTGGACAGGACTCGTCGGGAACTGACAAGTTGGTATTATACCTATCGTCAGTTATCAGTTCCCAGGTGACATGAGTACAGCTTAGTCCGCTGACTTGACACTGGCACTTCGCCTCGAGTGTGTTCCCACTGCATTTTGATCACTACCCTACCACGGCTAAAAGGAGTCGTGCAAACAGGTAGTGGTTGGGTGCAGTCCCGAAGCACTTGGAGGAAGTGACGGTTAGACAGGATTCGTCTCTCCCGGTATTGGGGGTTGACATCGTGCTGTGTCTAGGAGAGCCATTACACGAGTAGTCCCTGGCCAGGGCAAGCGAGATATACTGGTAGGCTTCCAGTGTTATCTCAGGGTGTTTTGGGCTTCACTCCGACATGACTTGTACCGCTATTAGGGGACTGACGTTTACCGCCCCCTAGGCCCGACATGCGATGTATCAGACGAACAGACCGGACTGTACGGAGACTGTCACATTCAGACTCAGTAGGGGTTCAGATGGGGATCACCTCGTCAGTCTTCTTATCGGCATCTACCTGGGGATCGTTACGCACAGCTAGTGCCGCTTGCGGTCTGTGCTTAAACCCACTGCCAGCGTAGTGTCGGGCCTTTAGAGTCCCACACAGAGGGCTATTTGCCTCTGGGCAAAACAGAGTAGAGCTCGCATGGTTTTGCGACAGGGTTCGTTCTCATCCGCGCACTTGTGCACGTTTGGAGTCCGGACAGATATTACTGGCAGGCTCTGGTTTGAGCCAGATACTGGTATATGTTTTGGGGTTGATTTTATCTCATAGTATTCATGTTCCTCGGAACAAGAATGCGGGTGTGTATGCACAGTTGATTGAGGCGGAGGAAGAGGATTTTCATTAGGGTTTCGGAACGGGTGCGTATGCACAGTTGACAGTCGTCTTTTTCCAAACCCTAATGGATTTATGAATTATCAATTAATAATATTAATTAAATGAAATTGTGTCATGGTTGGGTTTGTTGACTTGTTGACCAAGGTTGACTAGTTGACCATAGTTGAAAGTTTGACCATCATCATTACTTTGCAAAGATGCTCTTTGATTCTAGCAAAATTCATTTAATGAATGTAATGATAATGGTCATTCCAATCCTTTCATCAACTATTTCATTTTTATTATTATTGTTAATTTGATAATTCTTTTCTTTTTGTTATGGTTGCAAAAAAGAAAAAGCTCTCATTCTATCATAACACTTCTCTCTCCTCACTTTTTCTTCCTCCTCCTCTAGTTCAAGGAGCTCCCTTCTCATGTGTTGAGAATCCATCTCCTTGAGATAAAAACACCCCAAAGCCACTCTCTACTCACTCTAGGGTTAAAGGTTTAGCAAGCCAAAGATCCTAGTTCACTCAAAGTTCGAGAAAGAGCCCGAAGGTTGAACCCTCAGGTGGATCCATCTTTGACGGAAGAAGGCGACGAGGAAAGCACCATCAAACCCCTACAAAGGTTTCAAGAAGAAGGAGTTCAAGTTTAGGTATAACCTCTTTTCCGAGAAGCTAACTCTCTTTAGCGTTCTTGCTAGTTTAGTTTAGAAAAGATCCCGACTTTGTTAGTCCATGTTGCCCCTTGCGCTAAAAATTTGATTTTTATATACCGTTTCCGCCTCCTCGTAAGTACCGGGGTAGGCAACGTGGACTTACAGAAGCCAACGCTAGAGCCTGGGATTTGATTTGGACAGCAAGGGGACTTCATCATGGAGCTATGGAGGTGGAGCACCGGATCTACAAAGGTTGTATTTCCGTTCACTTAGAGTAAAGTCGTTTACTTGTATTTGTTTCGCCTAAAATTCTAGTTAATGATCCGTATTAGGGTTTCTCGGCACTTGTAAAATTTGAAATTGGCATGGTTGATGCCTTGTGAGACCTCATTAGTGTGCTTAGGAGACCTACATGAAAGTCTCAACTTTTCCATCTACACCTAGTAATCTTCTCAAGATATACTTGCTCCTGATAGGGATTTAACCCTTCAGATAAAGCAACCAAAGTCCATACTTTGTTGGTGTATAAGGATTCCATCTCAGATCGCTAAGCATCCAGCCATTCTTACAGAGTCTCACTCCTGATGGCCAGCTCGAAACTAGTTGGGTCATCATCTCATGATGCAATCCTTGCTCCCACTGTCATAGTGAAACCGAAGAATCTCTCAGGTGGGTGAGGAACCTTGCTAGATCGGCGGAGAGGCTGAGGTTCGTCGAAAACTATTGAATCCCTTAGTTCTGTCAAATCAGCTGCAGTTTTGTATAGCTGGAACCTTTCCAGTTCTACAGAACTGACCTTGCCTCGATTTTGTCCGGATTTTGCTTTAGACATAAGCCGGACAACCCCAAATCTTAACTTACTTAAGAGATAGGCTCTTCCCATACCATATCTCATATGGAATGGTAGGCACCGATTTGATTCGAAACCTAATTCAAAAGGTATGCAGCTTCTCAAGTGCACAACCCCTAAAAGGAAATAGGTGACTCAGTAATACTCATCATAGAGCACACTATATCTAATATTGTGCGATTGCTCCGCCCTGATACACTGTTGTGCTGTGGTGTATTCAGAGGAGTAATACTGAGAGAGAATCTCATTTTCCTATAGAATAGTTCAAGGATTCCATGCACAAGTATTCTCCTCCCTGATCTTATCATAGGACATAATACTTATACCCATATTTTGGTTCTCTACTTCTAGCTTATATTCTGTGAATATCTCAAAAGGTTCGGACTCATGTTTCAACAGGAATATATGACTGAATCGTGAGAGATCATCAGAGAACGTAAAGAAGTATAAAGAACCGGTCCTGGCATGTATAGACAGGGGAGTTTACATACATCATCATATATCAGTCCCAAGAGTTTACTAACTCTTTCTCTATTTCCAATAAACAGAGCTATGGTCATCTTATCTTTGTGACATGACTGGCAAGTTTCACAAGATGTAAATTCAAACTGATTTAAATATGGATCAAAAATGTAACTTCAGCCAGTCGGGTCGCATTGATATGACCTAGTCTACAATGCCTCAAGAAGGATTCGTTCATTTCTGAACTCTTCCTCTTGTGTGTATTCTGTATACTAGGAACTGTAGTTTGATTTAGAACATCAATGCTTTTAGATAACGTGCCTGAACCTATCAACTTTTGATATAGGAAATGTTCAAAACATTATCCATCAATACAAAAATTTTTCATTTCTTTAATAAATAAAGAGATTGATATGATTTTGTATATCAGGTTCGGTATCTAATAGCATTTGTTCAGAATCAATGTATTGGTAATACAGGGTGACAGTGACCAACAGACTTGGCTGCAACACTTGCCCCGTTTTCTGCCTCATGAAACTTATCACCCGTTCTCAGTTTTTCTACCTTTTTGTAGCCCTATGTAACAGATTACATATCTGGGATCCTGATCCGGTATCAAATACCTAGGATGCGGAGGATACTGAGAAACAGTTCTTTGTAATGAATATACCAGAAGGAGATGCATCATATGCACTTTCTTCGTTTGGGCGGCATAGGAATTCTGGTATTCCCCTATTTCCTGCTCTGTCTTATAACAATTATAAGTTGGAGCGGGACCAACGTTCTCCAACTCAGTATAACAAGCGGGTTCGGTCAATACATCCATATTATTATCTTGATTGTGGCGTGATATGGTCGCTACCTGGAGAGAGAGAAAAGAAAACACTCTGCGTGCGCTCTTGCAAGATTAGATTGGTTATATATTTTATCTAATCAGGATGGCTCCCACTGTTTTTATCAAATCTTCCTTCAAACCTTAAAAGGAAAGACTAGCCGGGATTAATTACACTCTACAAGTTCGCCAATCTTTCAGCCAGGCCAGTGTCGGTACTTTGAGGGAGGTTCCCCGTGCTTTCGCACGGACCTAATTACAGTAAACCTCGTTTTCCCAGAGGCGTAACCCCGTTGACACCTTTCTAGACACCTACTTGATCGGCTAATTGCAAAGTGCAAAACTCTCCCAGGAGTAACAATTACTCGCAGTGGGTATCGGGATCCAACTATCATATAGAAGGTATGCAATCTCATTGCAAGTTTCAACACTTGAAACTCCCGATAATGGTTTTTACCCCTAGCACCTATGACCTTGGCTAAGGTCAACAAATCATAGGTACTAGTCAAGTTCTATCCGTCATTTCGTGATTAATTAGACCCACCCACATGACCCTTGGCTAAGGTCAACAAAGCCACATGACTGTCCTAACTAATCGCATCATATGCGGTGTAGGAAGATATCACTTAGCTACCGTACACTGTTCCTTGACTATGGTCAACAAACACAGTACGAATACTAAGTACTCTACTTCCTAAAATGGCGGAGGGTTGCGAATGGTTTTTATGAAAACCTTTAACGCTTTGAACTTGATCTCGTTGCGGAATCAAATGGTTTTTAAATGGAATGTTTTTTAGGCTTTTCTAGTTTTGCTAAAGGGGTCACTCCCGGTGAAGGGATCGTCGGCCCTTTCCTCATCGAATGAGGTGCGGGATATATCATATATATCACTGTGCAAAGAAGAAACTATAGAAGCGATCAAAAGACAAACCGAGTGTGTAGCATCTGCCAGTTATTGCTAAAGGAGTCACTCCCGGTGAAGGGATCTCAGTCATTTCCTCATCGAATAAGGTGTAGGATGTTCTATAAAGAACACCGCGATGCAAAGCAAGAACTGTAGCTACCTTTTTTATTTTTGGAATTCGATTCCACAACATTAATTAGGTTTATTTTCTTTCATTAATCTCATTAATGAATATCCTATCTTTTAAGTCCACCTAATCATCACAGATAAATATAACGTACGCTTATGCCAACCGCATTCGCCTCGATGTCCCGTCTGCACAGTTAGGTTAGGTAACTAACGCCAGAACGCGGCAGGGCTAGCGCGGGTGTAAAACATAAGCAACGTCTATATAATATATCATATATACTATATACTATCTATCTGAACAAATCACATGATCACATCACAGATAACGCAGCAGAAAATATCATATGAAATATTGGATATACTAGGACGTCCGTGTTTTCAATACGAGCCAGTATAAAACACGGATTCCACTGTCGTGATGAATGGCCAATCCCACACCCCTAGACCCCTACGAGAGCGGCAAGCAACCCTACCAATTCTAGGGTTAGGAGACCCGGACTCGACTCCTCGAGATGGTCTCCCACTGGACCCTAGAAACCGGTTACTTGTGCTCCCCTCCTTGGGTCTATCCTAATGCGGAAAAGTAAATAATATACAAATGGTGACATCATCCGCAACCTGGAAGTGCCCCAATAAAAGAATATTACATACAAGTTTTTACATGAATGAAAATGGAAAAACACTCATCTCACATAAAAAACCCACGGCTATTCGAACACGACGATCCAATATAACATATCCAGCAACACATAACATCACATGTCATCAACGTAAGTAAATATGCGCATCCCAATTGTCGTTGATATATAGCAACGAAACCGGCGATATCACATATTACACTTACGGTCACAGAAAAGAAAGTGTAAAACTACAACAGTTGGAATCCGCAACCTCTTTTGACATCGCATGCCTAATCAAATGAAATACTTAGACATCGAATGCCTAACAATTATAAACCCCGCATTTTAGTCTCATTATCGAAAACTTTTTTCAATATCAAGTCGGGTAATTCAATAGGATTCCCGACATCCTGATCGAATGCTCGTCGCAAACTTCAGTAGACGGCCGCACCCCCGATACCGTCGACGAAGTGCACTAAGGCGGAACACCGCTGCCGCGAGCATCCGGACGGATGCTTTCAGCGACGGGGTTCTCCTACAGTCACTTGGTCGGGGCTATGGGGTGAGGCTGTCTATTAAGTTTACCTGGGGAGTATCCGCGTACGCTACGTGATTGCGACGGACTTCTGATCACATCAAAATTCCATGGCAATCAATCAAGTGAGACTAAACCGCTAGATTTATAACATTCATTCAGTTATCTCATAACTCCTTGTGAATTCCAATTATTGTATCACATTCCGTATAAATAGGAAAATGTTAAACTTTCCGATCGAACAATCGAACACCCAAGTTTTCCCGATACTGCTCAACATATGAAATGAGTCTAAAAACATTCAGTTCATGCCTCAGTACCAACGGTCGAGCCGTAGAAGGGTCAAGCCAACGCCTCACATGTGGCACGCCGTACTGCCCCAAACCCTAAGGTTCAAAGGGCAGTTCAAGACGTTCACATAATCGAGTTAAGGTTTGTTGTCTTCTAGAGGGACCATCGCATTACTTGCACTACTTAGAACGTCATTAAACTACGGAAAAGTCCAACAATTGAAAATTTCCCGGCAGGGGAAAAAGTGAGTATTTATATCCGGTCGAACTTTTTAACATATTCTAAAATATCCGGAAAACACATAGACAAAGTTTGATAATCCGATCGAATCTACGAACTTCCAATACAACCCAGAAAACTCAACTCTTGAGTAAATATTAAAAAGTCCCAGAAAATCCAGAACCAGAGCATAAGAATTACTGTGCAAAATTTATTAGCCAATGTGACCAAACGGCCGCGGAACCGCTGCTGAAGCCATGCTTCTGCCGCTATTCCGCGGCGGTTTAGATGACTCAGGGGCTCGTTTTGCACCACAATTCTTAGATCTTCCTGCTGAATTTTTAAAGAATTTTTAATCTGGAAAAAACCCAGTTTTTGAAAAATGTCCAGAGAGCATTTTGGATTTAGGGTTTCGGTTCGATCGGACTTCAAACTCCGTCTGTGCATCGCCTAAGGCTCTAGCTAGGCTCTGATACCACTGTAGGGTTCCTAGGCACACTAATGAAGTCTCACAAGTGATCAAACATGCTCAATTCTAAAATTTCCTTGTGCCTACAAACCCTAATACGGATTGTTAACTAGAAAACAAGGCGATGCAAGCAAGTAAACGAATTTATAGCTAAAGGGAAGGGGCTACAACCTTTGTAGATCCGGTCCTCCACCTCCATATCTCCGTGATGAAGTCCCCTCGCTGTCCATATCGGATCCCGGACTCTAGCATCGGCTTCATCGGAGAGATAGGCGGGCTTGGTCGTCGACTTCGATGCCGAAGATGATCTACGTCGAGGCATCACAAGATCAAGCTCCCACTTCACCAAGTCATGAAACTTGTGAAGAAAACACCCTATACTACTTGGCAAGAGGTAGAGGATGAAGAAATAGGAAGTGGGTTCACTTTGGATTTGGATTTCTCACTTGGAATCAACACTTGAAAAATTTCAAGAAAGCTTTTCTTTCTTCATCAAGAAGAAGAAGAAGAAAAGAATGGAAAATGAATTAATTCTAATTGAATAATCAAGTGATGGTTATCATAATGTAACCATGGTAAAGTGTAGAGAATAAACTAGGGTTAGGTGAATGGTTAGGTTTTGTGGTAAAAACAAAATGGAAGACTTTTCAAAGATGCTTTGAAGCTTCAAGAAGCTTTTAGCAAAGAACAAATAAATCCACCATTTTATTTTGCCAAAAATGATTAAATAAATAAACAAATAAATAAAATCAAAACCCTAACCATTACACAACCATGGTTTAATCATACACTTAACCAAGTTAGCATGTATCATCAAACATGATACAATCATGTGCACAAAAGTATATCACATATACAACTTGTGTATTTCAAGTGAGAAAATCCATTCAAAGTGAACAAATATTAGTTAATGCAACGTTATATATCAAATATACAATTATGCATTAAATCATTAAATCAATAATCGATTTAACGATCCGGTCATATCGCATATAACCGACTAGTATCCTATGTATCGGCTTATCGAATCAATCTTCGATTCGATAACTAGGTTATATCGCATACAACCAATCGATACATTCATCGCGAGAATGGAATGCGGTATCACATATACGGATTATTCTCGGTCCCGCATATATCTCATATGCGCTCCTATTTCGTTTCGCTTGAGCCAGGAAACCTCTGTGTAGGACTCTAAAGACTCGTCAATACACCGGCAGCAGATGATGATCATATTAAACACCCACAAGCCGCAAGCGGTCTGCTAAACGTAACGGCCACCCGGGTATTGAGCGATCAGAAGATCGACGAGCAAGCCCGCTCACACTCCTGTGAATCCAACCAGTAACACTTACCGTACAGTCCAGTCTGTTCGTCTGATATGTCGCATATCTCGCCTAGGGGTAGTAAACGTCAGACCCCAGTAGCTCGATAAGTCTTGCCGACGTAAGGTCCACAACATGTGTGAAACTACTGATAACACTTACCAGTAGATCACTGCAACCCTGGCCAGGGATTTCCTGTCTTGGCCAGTCGAGCATAGCGCAACATCAACCCCAAATACCGGGAGAGACGAATCCCCTCCTATCGCTCATTGCCTCCATGTGAATCGGGACTGTACCCAAAAACCACCTGTTTGCACGACTCAGTAAAGCCGTGGTAAGGTGGAAATCAAAGCACAGTGGGAGACACACAAGACTCTAAGACGATCTCGGGTCAACAGACTAAGCTGTACCAGTGTCACCTGAGAACTGCCATCTGACGTGAGGTATAATACCATCTGGGAGTTCTCGGCGAGTCCGTTCAGTGTACCCAGTCTCTACTGAGCACCCGCATACCATCTCGGATGTCATACACCAATGGATATGGGATCATCCTGTAGGGTTCCTAGGCACACTAATGAAGTCTCACAAGTGATCAAGCATGACCAATTGAAAATTTTCATGTGCCTACAAACCATAATACGGATCGTTAACTAGATAATGAGGCGATGCATTGCGAGTAAACGAATTTAACGCTAAAGGAAAGGGGCTACAATCTTTGTAGATCCGGTCCTCCACCTCCTAGGTTCTGTGATGATGTCCCTTTGCTGTCCATATCGGATTCCGGACTCTAGCATCGGTTTCATCGGAGAAATGGGCGGGCTAGGTCGTCGACTTCGATGCCGAAGATGATCTACATCGAGGCATCACAAGATCAAGCTCCCACTTCACCAAGTCATGAAACTTGTGAAGAAAACACCCTATACTACTTGGCAAGATGTAGAGGATGAAGAAATAGGAAGTGGGTTCACTTTAGAATTGGATTTCTCACCTTTTTTCACTAGTTGCCATTGATGGAGGCAAGCTTTCTTCATGTTGAAGAAGGAGAAGAAGAAGAAGACAATATGATAAGTATATTTCAAATAGAAAATAAAATGAATACTTATCATATGGCAACCATGGTCAAGTGTAGAAATTGAACTATGGTTAGTTTGAATGGTTAAGGTTAAGCATGAAGACAAAATGGTCACTTAGTCAAAGCTTCATGAAGCTTCAATAACAAACAAAGAAAGCCACCATTTCTCTTCATCTTTCAAAAAGGAATAATAAATAAATAAATAGTTAATAAAATCAAAACCCTAAACATTACATAACCATGGTTTAATCATACACTTAACCAAGTTTGCATGTATCATCAAACATGATACAAACAAGTGCACAAAAGTATATCACATATACAACTTGTGTATTTCAAGTGAGAAAATCCATTTAAAGTGAACTAATATTAGTTAATGTAAAGTAATATATCAAATATATAATTATACATTAAATCATTAAATCAACACTTGATTTAACGATCCGGTCATATCGCATATAACCGACTAATATCCAATGTATCGGCTAATCGAATCAATCTTTGATTCGATAACTAGGTTATATCGCATACAACCAATCGATACATTCATCGCGAGAATGGAATACGGTATCACATACACGCATTATTCTCGGTCCTGCAAATATCTCATATGCACTCCTATTTCGTTTCGCTTGAGCCAGGAAACCTCTGTGTAGGACTCTAAAGACTCGTCAATACGCCGGCAGCAGATGATGATCATATCAAACACCCACAAGCCGCAAGCGGTCTGCTAAACGTAACGGCCACCCGGGTATTGAGCGATCAGAAGATCGACGAGCAAGCTCGCTCACACTCCTGTGAATCCAACCAGTAACACTTACCGTACAGTCCGGTCCTGTTCGTCTGATATGTCGCATATCTCGCCTAGGGGTGGTAAACGTCAGACCCCAGTAGCTTGATAAGTCATGCCGACGTAAGGTCCATAACATTCGTGAAACTACTGATAACTCTTACCAGTATATCACTGCAACCCTGGCCATGGATTTCCTGTTATGGCCAGTCATGCATAGCGCAACATCAACCCCCAATACCGGGAAAGAAGAATCCCCTCCTATCGCACATTGCCTCCATGTGAATCGGGACTGTAACCAAAAACCACCTATTTGCACGACTCAGTAGAGCCGTGGTAGGATGGAAATCAAAGCACAGTGGGAGACACACAAGACTCTATGATGATCTCGGGTCAACAGACTAAGCTGTACCAGTGTCACCAGAGAACTGCCATCTGACGTGAGGTATAATACCATCTGGGAGTTCTCGGCGAGTCCGTTCAGTATACCCAGTCTCCACTAAGCACCCGCATACCATCTCTGATGTTAAACACCAATGGATATGGGATCATCCATCGCCCATCACATGGGTCGAGAAGATATACGCTAGTCTACTCTGGAATATCGATACCCCGTCTCGATATTCCCACGACTAGGAGCTTTGAAGGATGTACTCTTGGACTACCAAGGCCCCACTAGTATGATCTGCATCATAGTCCTGGAAGTCGAGTGCACATCCTAAGCGCTTTATCAACATGTAATAGAGAGATAGAAAGTATACATGTTAAGATAAAGAGCAACCAGATAGCGTACTATCATGTCGAGCAAGAAAGTCCTACCTATATATGTCCCAGCATCCACTACAATATACATCCAATGTACAGTAATGGCCTCTAGGGCATACATATAACTAACAATCTCCCACTTGCACTAGGGCCATCTGTAGCAGTGGTTGCAGTATCACATACTCAACCATCCAATATAAGTCTCTCTCGGGGAAAAAGCCTTTGTGAGTGGATTCGCCGTGTTGTCCTCTAAGTCTACTTTCCTAACCTCGATCTCCTTGGAGATCAACCATCTCCATGATCAGGTGATACTGCCTTAGAATATGTCTGGATCACTGATGGGACGGGCGTTCCCTGGCATAACCCACAACTCCATTGTCACACAATGGGAGGAACTAAGTTCATCTCATGAACTGATATACACCCAGACAGCCTCTTTGGTAGCATCTTAAGTAGCGATGTATCCAGCCTTTATTGTCTAGTATGCCACGGTATGTAGCATGGAACTCTTCCAACATACCTTCCTTTTACTAAGGGTAAAGACAATGCCTGTGACTGACATTCAGTCGTCTTTATCACCCTGGAACCCTTCCAGTGATTCTCTCCAGGATCGATTGATACCATCTCACTACAACTAGTGAGTATCCTAATATCCAATTAGATCTATCTCATAGATTCAAAACCCAGGATTTAGTAGGTATCACTTTGATCCTATATGGAGAATCATTGTGATAAGCGGAGATTGACCGAGCGTAGTATAGGAAACTCCTTCCGTATCAAGAGTATGTCATCCACGTACTCTACGAGGATCACCACCATACTTCCTATTACCCTTTTTGTATATACAAGGTTCATCTACCATTTTGATGAAGTCAAACCCTTTGACTACCACATCAAAACAGACGTTCCAACTTCGCGATACCTGCTTTATCCCATAAAGCAACTTGTGCACGTTTCCGCTGCTCCCACTGTCTACGAAGCCCTCTGGCTGTGTACTTATAGACGCCCTCTTCTAAAACATCATTTAGAAAAGCTATCATGACACCCAACCACCAGATATCGTAGTCATGGTATGTAGCCGTGGCAAGTAGGATTTGGATGGACTTAAGCATAGCTACTTAGAAAAGGTTTCAACAAAATCCATACCTGGACAATGATGCAAACTTTTAACAAGTCTAGCTTTGAAAGTCTCAACCTTTCCATGTACACCAAGTAATCTTCTCAAGATATACTTGCTCCTGATGGGGATTTAACCCTTCAGATAAAGCAACTAAAGTCCATACTTTGTTGGTGTATAAGGATTCCATCTCAGATCGCTAAGCATCCAGCCATTCTTGCAGAGTCCCACTCCTGATGGCCAGTTCGAAACTAGTTGGGTCATTATCTCATGATGTAATCCTCGCTCCCACTGTCATCGATAAACCAAGGTATCTCTCAGGCGGATGAGGAACCCTACCAGATCGGCGGAGAGGCTGATGTTCGTCGGAAACTATTGAATCCTTTGGTTCTGTCAAATCATCAGCTGCAGTTTTGTATAGTTGGAACCTTTCCAGTTCTACAGAACTGACCTTGCCTCGATCTTGTCCGGATTTTGCTTTAGACATAGGCCGGACAATCCTAAACCTTAACTTACTTAAGAGATAGGCTCTTCCCATACCATATCTTATATGGAGTGGTAGGCACTGATTTGAATCGAACCCTATTCAATAGGTATGCATCTTCATAAGTGCATAACTCCCAAAAAGGAAATAGGAAACTCGGTAGTACTCATCATAGAGCGCACCATATCATATAGGGTGTGATTGCTCCACCCCGATATACCATCGTGCTATGGTGTATACGGAGGAGTAATGCTGAGAGAGAATCTCATTCTCCTTTAGAATAATCCAGGAATTCTATGCACAAGTATTCTCCTCCCTGATCACATCAAAGGACATAATGCTTATACCCGTATTGGTTCCCTACTTCTAGCTTATATTCTGTGAATATCTCAAAAGCTTCGGGCCTATGTTTCAACAGGAACATATGTCTAAATCTTGAGAGATTTTCAGAGAACGTAATGAAGTACAAAGAACCGGTCCTGGCATGTGTAGACAGGAGACCTTACATACATCATCATGTATCAATCCCAAGAGTTTACTAACTCTTTCCCTGTTTCCAATAAACAGAGCTATGGTCATCTAATCTTTGTGACATGACTGGCAAGGTTCACAATATGTAAATTTAAACTGATTTAAATATGCATCTAAGATGTAACTTCAGCCAGTCGGGTCGCATTGATATGACCTAGTCTACAATGCCTCAAGAAGGAATCGTTCATTTCTGAACCCTTCCTCTTGTGTGTTTTCTGTATACTAGGAACTGTAATTTGATTTAGAACATCAATGCTTTTAGATAACGTGCCTGAACCAATCAACGTTTGATATAGGAAATGTTCAAAACATTATCCATCAATACAAAATTTTATCATTTCTTTACTAATAAAGAGACTGATATGATTTTTTATATCAGGTTCGGTATCTAATAGTATTTGTTCAGAATCAATGTATTGGTAATACAGGGTGACAGTGACCAACAGACTTGCCTGCAACACTTGCCCCGTTTTCTGTCTCATGAAACTTATCACCCGTTCTCAGTTTTCTACCCTTTTGTAGCCCTACGTAACAGATTACATATCTGGGATCCTGATCCTGTATCAAATACCCAGGATTCAGAGGATACTGAGAAACAGTTCTTTGTCATGAACACACCCGAAGGAGATGCATCATATGCACTTTCTTCGTTTGGGCGGCATAGAAATTCTGGTATTCCCCTATTTCCTGCTCGGTCTTATAACTATTATAGGTTGGAGCGGGAGCAACGTTCCCCAGCTCAGTATAATAAGCGGGTTCGGTCAAAACATCCATATTATTATCCTGATTAAGGCGTGATATGGTCGCTACCTGGAGAGAGAGAGAAGAAAACACTCTGCGTGCGCTCTTGCAAGATCAGATTGGTTATATATTTTATCTAATCAGGATGGTTCCCACTGTTTTTATCAAATCTTCCTTCAAACCTTAAAAGGAAAGACTAGCCGGGATTAATTACACTCTACAAGTTCGTCAATCTTTCAGCCAGGCCAGTGTCGGTACTTTGAGGGAGGTTCCCCGTGCTTTCGCACGGACCTAATTATAGTAAACCTCGTTTTCCCAGAGGCGTAACCCCGTTGACACCTTTCTAGACACCTACTTGATCGGCTAATTGCAAAGTGCAAAACTCTCCCAGGAGTAACAATTACTCGCAGTGGGTATCGGGATCCAACTATCACATAGAAGGTATACAATCTCATTGCAAATTTCAACACTTGAAACTCCCGATAAAGGTTTTTACCCCTAGCACTTATGACCTTAACTATGGTCAACAAATCATAAGCACTAGTCAAGTTCTACCCGTCATTTCGTGATTAATTAGACCCACCCACATGACCCTTAACTAAGATCAACAAAGTCACGCGACTGTCCTAACTAATCGCATCATATGCGGTGTAGGAAGACATCACTTAGCTACCGTACACTGTGCCTTAACTAAGGTCAACAAACACAGCACGAATACTAAGTACTCTACTTCCTAAAATGACGGAGGGTTGCGAATGGTTTTCATGAAAACCTTTAATGCTTTGAACTTGATCTCGTTGCGGAATCAAATGGTTTTAAATGGAATGTTTTTGAGGCTTTTCTAGTTTTGCTAAAGGGGTCACTCCCGGTGAAGGGATCGTCGGCCCTTTCCTCGTCGAATGAGGTGCGGGATATATCATATATATCACTGTGCAAAGCAGAAACTATAGAAGCGATCAAAAGACAAACCAAGGGTTGTAGCATCTTCCAGTTATTGTTAAAGGAGTCACTCCCGGTGAAGGGATCTCGGTCCTTTCCTCATCGAATAAGGTGCAGGATGTTCTATAATGAACACCGCGATGCAAAGCAAGAACTGTAGCTACCTGTTTTATTTTGAAATTCGATTCCACAACATCAATTAGGTTTATTTTCTTTCATTAATCTCATTAATGAATATCCCATCATTTAAGTCCACCCAAACATCACAGATAAATACGACGTACACTTATGCCATCCGCATTCGCCTCGATGTCCCCTCGTGCACCGTTAGGTTAGTTAACTAACGACAGAGCGGGGCAGGGCTAGCGCGGGTGTGAAACATAAGTAACGTCTATATAATATATCATATATACTATATACTATATCTATCTGAACAAACCACATGATCATATCACAGATAACGCAGCAGAAAATATCATATGAAATATTGGATATACTAGGACGTCCGTGTTTTCAATACGAGCCAGTATAAATCACGGATTCTACGGTCGTGATGAATAGCCAATCCCACACCCCTAGACCCCTATAAGAGCGGCAAGCAACCCTACCAATTCTAGGGTTAGGAGACCCGGACTCGACTCCTCGAGTTGGTCCCCCACTGGACCCTAGAACCCGGTTACTTGTGCCCTCCTCCTTGGGTCTATCCTAGTGCAGAAAAGTAAATAATATACAAATGGTGACATCATCCGCAACCTGGAAGTGCCCCAATAAAAGAATATTACATACAAGTTTTTACATGAATGAAAAAGAAAAACACTCATCTCACATAAAACCCCCCCGGCTATTCAAACATGACGATCCAATATAACATATCCAGCAACACATAACATCACATGTCATCAACGTAAGTAAATATGCGCATCCCAATTGTCGTTGACATATAGCAACGAAACCGGCGATATCACATATTACACTTACGGTCACAGAAAAGAAAGTGTAAAACTACAACAGTTGGAATCCGCAACCTGCTTACACATCGCATGCCTAAACCAATGAATTCCTTAGACATCGCATGCCTAACAATTATAAACCCCACATTTTAGTCTTATTATCGAAAACACTTTTCAATATCAATTCGAGGAATTCAACAGGATTCCCGACATTCTGACCGAATGCTCGTCGCAAACTTTAGTAGGCGGCCGCACCCCCGACACCGTCGACGAAGTGCACCAAGGCGGAACACCGCTGCCGCGAGCACCCGAACGGATGCTTTCGGCGACAGGGTTCTCCTACAGTCACTTGGTCGGGGCTATGGGGCGAGGCTGTCTATTAAGTTTACCCGGCGAGTATCCGCGTACGCTACGTGATTGCAACGAACTTTTGATCACATCAAAATTCCATGGCAACCGATCAAGTGTGACTAAACCGCTAGATTTATAACATTCATTCAGTTATCTCATAACTGCTTGTGAATTCCAATTATTGTATCACATTCCGGATAAATAGAAAATGTTAAACTTTCCGATCGAACAATCGAACACCCAAGTTTTCCCGATACAGCTCAACACATGAAATAAGTTTAAAAACATTCAGTTCATGCCTCATTACCAACGGTCCAGCCGTAGAAGGGTCAAGCCAACGCCTCACATGTGGCACGCCGTACTGCCCCAAACCCGAAGGTTCAAAGGGCAGTTCAAGACGGTCACATAATCGAGTTAAGGTTTGTTGTCTTCTAGAGGGACCATCGCGTTACTTGCACTACTTAAAACGTTCTTAAACTACGGAAAGATCCAACACTTGGAAATTTCCCGACAGGGGAAAAAGTGCGTATTTATATCCGGTCGAACTGTTTAACAGTTTCTAAAATATCCGGAAAAACTTAAACGAAGATAAATTATCCAATCGAATCAACGAGTCCCCAATACAACCCTAGAAAACTCAACACTTGAGTGTAATTAAAATATTCACAGAAAAAATTAACAAGAAAGGACCTAAGAATAATTACATGAAATTTCAGGGACTAAGTCATAATTTTTCCCGCGAAACCGCCGCAAAACCCCTAGTTTCGCCGCGGTTCCGCGGTCAAATTGTTGAATTAGGGGTCCGTACTTCACAGTAATTCTTAGGTTTTCCTGCAAGTTTTTCTGAGAATTTTTAATTCACAAAAATCCACTATTTGAAAAATTGTACAGAGAGGGTTGAAATCGGGGGATATCGGGTTCGATCGGACTTCTAGCTTCGTCTACACATCGCCTAAAGCTCTAGTTAGGCTCTGATACCACTGTAGGGTTCCTAGGCACACTAATGAAGTCTCACAAGTGATCAAACATGCCCAATTGAAAATTTTCATGTGCCTACAAACCATAATACGGATCGTTAACTAGATAATGAGGCGATGCATTGCGAGTAAACGAATTTAACACTAAAGGAAAGGGGCTACAACCTTTGTAGATCCGGTCCTCCACCTCCCAGGCTTCATGATGATGTCCCTCCGCTGTCCATATCGGATTCCGGACTCTAGCATCGGTTTCATCGGAGAAATGGACGGGCTAGGTCGTCGACTTCGATGCCGAAGATGATCTACGTCGAGGCATCACAAGATCGAGCTCCCACTTCACCAAGTCATAAAACTTGTGAAGAAAACACCCTATACTACTTGGCAAGAGGTAGAGGATGAAGAAATAGGAAGTGGGTTCACTTTAGAATTGGATTTCTCACTCTTTTTCACTAGTTGCCATTGACGGAGGCAAGCTTTCTTCATGTTGAAGAAGAAGACAATATGATAAGTATATTTCAAATAGAAAATAAAATGATTACTTATCATATGGCAACCATGGTCAAGTGTAGAGAATGAACTATGGTTAGTTTGAATGGTTAGGGTTAAGCATGAAGACAAAATGGTCACTTAGTCAAAGCTTCATGAAGCTTCAATAACAAACAAAGAAAGCCACCATTTCTCTTCATCTTTCAAAAAGGAAAAATAAATAATTAAATAGTTAATAAAATCAAAACCCTAAACATTACATAACCATGGTTTAATCATACACTTAACCAAGTTTGCATGTATCATCAAACATGATACAAACAAGTGCACAAAAGTATATCACATATACAACTTGTGTATTTCAAGTGAGAAAATCCATTTAAAGTGAACTAATATTAGTTAATGTAAAGTAATATATCAAATATATAATTATACATTAAATCATTAAATCAACACTTGATTTAACGATACGGTCATATCGCATATAACCGACTAATATCCAATGTATCGGCTAATCGAATCAATCTTTGATTCGATAACTAGGTTATATCGCATACAACCAATCGATACATTCATCGCGAGAATGGAATACGGTATCACATACACGCATTATTCTTGGTCCTGCACATATCTCATATGCCCTCCTATTTCATTTCGCTTGAGCCAGGAAACCACTGTGTAGGACTCTAAAGACTCGTCAATACGCCGGCAGCAGATGATGATCATATCAAACACCCACAAGCCGCAAGCTGTCTGCTAAACGTAACGGCCACCCGGGTATTGAGCGATCAGAAGATCGACGAGCAAGCCCTCTCACACTCCTGTGAATCCAACCAGTAACACTTACCGTACAGTCCGGTCCTGTTCGTCTGATATGTCGCATATCTCGCCTAGGGGTGGTAAACGTCAGACCCCAGTAGCTTGATAAGTCATGCCGACGTAAGGTCCATAACATTCGTGAAACTACTGATAACTCTTACCAGTATATCAGTGCAAACCTGGCCAGGGATTTCCTATTATGGCCAGTCGTGCATAGCGCAACATCAACCCCCAATAACGGGAGAGACGAATCCCCTCCTATCGCTCATTGCCTCCATGTGAATCGGGACTGTACCCAAAAACCACCTGTTTGCACGACTCAGTAGAGCCGTGGTAGGATGGAAATCAAAGCACAGTGGGAGACACACAAGACTCTATAACGATCTCGGGTCAACAGACTAAGCTGTACCAGTGTCACCAGAGAACTGCCATCTGACGTAAGGTATAATACCATCTGGGAGTTCTCGGCGAGTCCGTTCAGTGTACCCAGTCTCCACTGAGCACCCGCATACCATCTCTGATGTCAAACGCCAATGGATATGGGATCATCCATCGCCCATCACATGGGTCGAGAAGATATACGCTAGTCTACTCTGGAATATCGATACCCCGTCTCGATATTCCCACGACTAGGAACTTTGAAGGATGTACTCTTGGACTACCCAGGCCCCACTAGTATGATCTGCATCGTAGTCCTGGAAGTTGAGTACACATCCTAAGGGCTTTATCAACATGTAATAGAGAGATAGAAAGTATACATGTTAAGATAAAGAGCAACCAGATAGCGTACTATCATGTCGAGCAAGAAAGTCCTACCTATATATGTCCCAGCATCCACTACAATATACATCCAATGTACAGTAATGGCCTCTAGGGCATACATATAACTAACACATCCATCGCCTATCACATGGGTTGAGAAGATATACGCTAGTCTACTCTGGAATATCGATGCCCCGTCTCGATATTCCCACGACTAGGAACATTGAAGGATGTACTCATGGACTACCCAGGCCCCACTAGTATGATCTTCATCATACTCCTGGAAGTCGAGTACACATCCTAAGGGCTTTATCAACATGTAACAGAGAGACAAAAAGTATACATGTTAAGATAAAGAGCAACCAGATAGCGTACTATCATGTCGAGCAAGAAAGTCCTACCTATATATGTCCCAGCATCCACTACATTATACATCCAATGTACAGTAATGGCCTCTAGGCCATACATATAACTAACACGAATCAGATCACTGCCTACCACTCCATATAAGCTATGGTATGGGAAGAGCCTATCTCTTATGTAAGTTAAGATTTAGGATTGTCCGGCCTATGTCAAAAGCAAAATCCGGACAAGATCGAGGCAAGGTCAGTTCTGTAGAACTGGAAAGGTTCCAGCTATACAAACTGCAGCTGATGATTTGACGGAACCAAAGGATTCAATAGTCCCCGACAAACCTCAGCCTCTCCGCCGAACTAGCAGGGTTCCTCATCCTCCTGAGAGATACTTCGGTTTCTCGATGAAAGTGGGAGCGAGGAATGCATCATGAGATGATGACCCTACTAGTTTCGAGCAGGCCATCGAGAGTAGGGACTCTATAAGAATGGCTGGATGCTTAGCGATCAGAGATGGAATCCATATACACCAACAAAGTATGGACTTTGGTTGCTATATCTGAAGGGTTAAATCCCCATCAGGAGCAAGTATATCTTGAGAAGATTACTTGGTGTAGATTGAAAAGTTGAGACTTTCAAAGCTAGACTTGTTAAAGGTTTTCATCATCAACCAGGCATGGATAATGATGAAACCTTTTCAGGGACTATGCTTAAGTCCATCCAGATCCTACTTGCCATTGCTACATACCATGACTACGATATCTGGTGGTTGGGTACCATGACTGCTTTTCTAAATAATGATTTAGAAGAGAACGTCAATAAGAACACAGCCAGAGGGCTTCGTAAACAGTGGGCGCAGCGGAAACGTGTGCAGGTTGCTTTACATAACAAAGCAGGCATCGCGGAGTTGGAACGTCTGTTTTGATGTGATAGTCAAAGAGTTTGACTTCATCAAAATGGTAGATGAACCTTGTATGTACAAAAAGGTAGTAGAGAGTAAGGTGGTCATTCTCATATTTTACGTGGACAACATACTCCTGATAGGAAAAGAGTTTCCTATGCTCCGCTCGGTCAATCTCATCCTATCACATGGATTCTCCATATAGGATCAAAGTGATACCTCCTAAATCCTGGGTTTTGGATCTATGAGATGGATCTAAAGGGATGTTAGGGTTCTCACTAGGTTTAGTGAGATGGTATCAGTTGATCCTGGGGAGAATCACTGGAAAGGTTCCACGGTGATAAGGACGACTGAATGTCAGTCGCAGGCATTGTCTTTACCCTCAGTGAAGGGACGGTATGTTGGAAGTGTTCCAAGCTAGATACCGTGGAAAACTAGACGATAAAGGCTGGTAACATCGCTATTAAAGATACTACCAAAGAGGCAGTTTGGGTGAATATTGGTTCATAAGATGAACTAGGTTCCTACCATTGTATGACAATGGAAGTATGGCTTTGGCCTAAGAACCCTGGTCCCATCAGTGACCCAGACATATTCAGAGGTAGCATAACCTGATCATGGAGATAGATGATCTCCAGGGTGATCGAGGTTAGGAGAGTAGACTCAGAGGACAACACGGGGGATCCACTCACAAAGGCTTTTTCCCAGAGAGGGACTTATATGGGATGGTTGAGTATGTGATACTGCAACCACTGCTACAGATGGCCCTAGTGCAAGTGGGAGATTGTTAGTTATATGTATGCCCTAGAAGCCATTACTGTACATTGGATGTATATTGTAGTGGATGCTGGGACATATATAGGTAGGACTTTCTTGCTCGACATGATAGTACGCTATCTGGTTGCTCTTTATCTTAACATGTATACTTGCTGTCTCTCTATTACATGTTGATAAAGCCCTTAGGATGCGTACTCGACTTCCAGGACTATGATGCAGAACGTACTAGTGGGGCCTGGGTAGTCCATGAGTACATCCTTCAATGTTCCTAGTCATGGGAATATCGAGACGGGGAATCGATATTCTAGAGTAGATTAGCGTATATCTTCTCGACCCATGTCATGGGCGATGGATGATCCCATATCCATTGGTGTTTGACATCAGAGATGGTATGCGGGTGCTCAGTGGAGACTGGGTACACTGAACGGACTCGCCGAGAACTCCCAGATGGTATTATACCTCACGTCAGATGGCAGTTTTCTGGTGACACTGGTACAGCTTAGTCTGTTGACCCGAGATCGTCATAGAGTCTTGTGTGTCTCCCACCGAGCTTTGATTTCCACCCTACCACGGCTCTACCGAGTCGTGCAAACAGGTGGTTTTTGGGTACAGTCCCGATTCACATGGAGGCAATGAGCGATAGGAGGGGATTCGTCTCTCTCGGTATTGGGGGTTGATGTTGCGCTATGCTCGACTGGCCATAACTGGAAATCCCTGGCCAGGGTTGCAGTGATCTACTGATAAGTGTTACCAGTAGTTTCACACATGTTATGGACCTCACGTCGGAATGACTTATCGAGCTATTGGGGTCTGACGTTTACCACCCCTAGGAGAGATATGCGACATATCAGACGAACAGACCGGACTGTACGGTAAGTGTTACTGGTTGGATTCACAGGAGTATGAGCGGGCTTGCTCGTCGATCTTCTGATCGCTCCATACCCGGGTGGCCGTTACGTTTAGCAGACCGCTTGCGGCTTGTGGGTGTTTGATATGATCATCACCTGCTGCCGGCGTATTGACGAGTCTTTAGAGTCCTACACAGAGGTTTCCTGGCTCAAGCGAAACGAAATAGGAGCGCATATAAGATATGTGCGGGACCGAGAATAATGCGTCTATGTGATACCGTATTCTATTCTCGCGATGAATGTATCGATTAGTTGTATGCGATATAACCTAGTTATCGAATCGAAGATTGATTTGATAAGTCGATACATTGGATACTAGTCGGTTATATGCGACATGACCGGATCATTTAATCAAGTGTTGATTTAATGATTTAATGTATAATTATATATTTGATATATTACTTTACATTAACTAGTATTGGTTCACTCAAGATTGACTTTCTCACTTGAAATGCACATAGTCGGTATCCTCCGGATATCCGTCGCGCCAGACATCTTCGTTAGGTAGTCTTCCCCTGCCTGGCTCATCGTCTACAACTCGATCTTCTTACCTCGGGGTAACATACCAGGCCCACCATGTACCCGAGACGGTTCATCCACTCCTCGAATTGGGTCTCGGAATCCAACAGAAAACATGAAAACTCATGGTGGACGACACATACATCACGAGGAAACCGCAACTTTGTTTTAAAAATGATAAATATAAGCTTTTGTTAAATTCTTGCGGTTTTCCCCAAAAATCCAGAAATCGCAGCAATACTGAAATCCTCAAGAAAATCAAAATACCCAACATGTTGTATGTGATAAATGTCTATGATATCAAGGTATGCGATGTGATTTGTGGCTAGAAATCTATGTAAGTATGATGATGATGCAAGGTATATACATGCTATGCGATTTCCTATATCATGTATGATGCAAGTGGTGACACTAAGCTAAACAGGTTCTATGGTGCTCGTGGCATGGCAATTACCAAAGGCGTGTGTGTCACATGAATAGTGCGCGTGCAACAGAAGCCAATGGTAATGGCGTTCGAGTCCTACGAAGTGATATCGCACATGTGTATATGAATATCCAAGCAATTTAACAGACGATTAGTTATAAGGGTATGCTATGTGAATGAGGCGAGTTAGCTAACAATGCAAATCTTGCCATAAATAAAGTAATCCTAACTACGGGGCGCCTCATGCCATCCAGACAATTCCCCCATAGATGAATACATCTACTCACCTGAATGCCTCGTAAATCCGATCCGACCACCGCCTTGCCTTTGCGCGCCGCGTCCGATGTTTCCGCGATCGATCCTAATTGCATAACATACAATATAAGATTACAGGTTCATTAAATGACGCAACTCATAATATGAAAATATTGACACTATCGAATTTATCACAACGTGCACTCAGTGCGCGGAAAACGCACGATAATCGCTAAAACCTTAACTAAAATCGCCGTTCTCGGGGCAATCATCAAAACTAAAACTCGACTAAATAAAACCCCGCATTCGCGCACACTAAAATTCGTATAAGATGCTAATTATATAGCTAAAATAACGCAATTAGATCCCTTTCTAAAATTCATAAAAATCTAGTAAGCGTTAGCATACCGATTTCAAAGCAAACATCGCTAATTTACGATATCGCGATCGTAACATCGCACAAATATTCGATCTAACCCACTAGATAGCCACAACACTAGATTAAACCCACTTATCCAATATCAAACCCTAATCTAGAACATCATCCCTTTTTTGAAATTTCAAAAACTAACCATTACAATTAAATTAATCACTTTAAAAATATTAAACTAGCTTATTTAAACTACAAATTTAACAACTAGTTTAGGATTTATACCTCCCAAGTGAACCCCAACTTGCACTTGCCCTTGAAAGATGCCTCTTTTCACCTTGTTTTAAAACAAATTAGGGTTGGAAAGAGGTGGACAAGGATTACGGTTTGAATTTATGAAGAAAATGGTGTATTTTTGTGGATTTTTATTGATTTCGTCATGATTTTAGAAGCAAGAAGTGAGGGGGAAAAATAAGAGCTGTTGCTGCCCAAGCTCGGCCAAGGTGGGAGGGGCAAGAGAGAAATGGAATGGTGTAGAAAATTCCATGGAAAAATCTCTTTCTAGTGCAATTAATGCTTTCACATCAAATTTTCACAAAAAACCCCTTTTTAAGCTCATTTTTGATATGATTCTTAAACCATTGAAAAAAAAACCTTGAAAAGTCATGATAAAATTTTATTAACACTAAATTTTAGATTATAATATTTCGTAAGTGTGTAATTTACCTAATCAAATTTGTATTTATCACTAATTTAATGTATTTTTAAAAGCTTAAAATAATATTAAAAATAATTAATTATGAAAAAAATTTATTTAACTAGAAAATTTTAAGTGACATTTTAGTGACCAAATTATAGTAATATCTTATCTAAATTTTGTCTAATTATGCCTATAATGAAAAATACATATTTTGACTTTTTACGGAAAAAGCTGCTAATTCAGCCGATTACCGAAAAACTGCCTAAACGATTTTCGAAACGTTACATATCATCGGACAGTTATATAAGATATAGCCGGGTTACCGAATCAATTGTTGATTTGATATATTGATACACTTGATATTAGTCGGTTATATGCAGTATGACTTGATCATTAAATCAAGTGTTGATTTAATGATTTAATGTATAATTATATATTTGATATATTACTTTACATTAACTAGTATTGGTTCACTTAAGATTGTTTTTTCTCACTTGATTGTGCACATTGTATATATGATATATGTTTGTGCACTAGTTTGATGATACATGCAAACTTGGGTGTGTGTATGCTTTAAACCATGTTTAGGTTAATGGTTAGGTTTTATTTATTTTATTTATTTTCTTTATTTATTTTTGGCAAAAATAAAATGGTGGCTTTATTTGTTTTATTCTTGAAGTTTCATGAAGCTTCAACCATTTTGTTTTTTCCTTAACCTAACCATTACACTTAAACTCTAGTTTATTCTCTACATGTGTTTACTTCACCCATGCTTGCATTATGATAAGATTCACTTGATTTATTATTTTCAAGATAATTCTTTTTTCCTTCTTCTTCTTCATCTTCTTTGAAGAAAACCATTCTTGAAAATTTCCAAGTGAAGAAATAAAGTGAGAAATCCAATTCTAAAGTGAACCCACTTCCTATTTCTTCATCCTCTACCACTTGCCATGTAGTAAAGTGTGTTATCTTCACAAGTTTCATGACCTAGTAAAGATGGAGCTTGAGTTTGAGTCGCCTCGACGTAGATCATCTTCGGCATCGAAGTCAACGACCTAGCCCGATCATTTCTCCGACGAAACCATCGCTAGAGTCCGGGATTCCGATGATCGCAGCGGAGGGACGTCATCACGGAGTTAAAGAAGTGGAGGACCGGATCTACAAAGCTTGTAATCCCTTTCACTTGTAGTTAAGTTGTTAACTAGCTTATAGTTTCACCTAATCTCTAGTTAACGTCTCCATTAGGGTTTCGCGGCACTTGATGAAAAATTTGATTTTGGCATGGTTGATGCCTTGTGGAACCTCTTAAGTATGCCTAGGAACCCTACACATACATCATAAAGATAAGAAAGAATTTCAAGTGAGAAACTAATGGTTAAATGATAAATCAACACTTGATTTACCAACCCGGTCATATCACATACGACCCGACCAAAAGCAAGCCGCCCGATTAATATACGGTATCTCATATGCGCATTTTAACTAGGTCCATGCGCATATCGCATATGCGCACCACAACGTTTCGCCTGGACTAGGTAACTCCTTTGTGGACTCTAAGACTCGTCAATACGCCGGCAGTGGGTGATGATCATATCAAGCACCCCCAAGCCGCAAGCGGTCAGCTAAACGTAACGGCCACCTGGGTATTAACCGATCAGAAGAGAACAAGCGAACCTGCTACAACTCCCGTCGAGCCAACCGGCAACACTACCGTACAGTCCGGTCACTTCGTCAAATATGCTGCATATCAAGTCTAGGGATGGTAACATCGACCCCAATAACTCAATAAGTCGTGCCGATGAATGGTCTATAACAGATCGAGAAACTACTGATAACACTTATCAGCAAATCCCAACAGCCCTGACCAGGGACTTACTGATATAGCCAGTCGAGCACAGCACAGAATCAACTCCCAATACCGGGAGAGACGAAACCCCTCCTATCGCTCATCGCCTTCGTGTGTCTCGGGACTGTACCCAACGGCCACCTATTTGCATGACTCAGTAAAGCCGTGGTAGGGTGGTAATCAAAGTACAGTGGGAGAACACACAAGACTCTATGACGATCTCGGGTCTACAGACTAACCTGCACCAGTGTCACCTGAGAACTGCTATCCGACGATAGATATAATTCCATATAGGAGTTCTCGGCGAGTCCGTCCAGTGTACCCAGTCACCACTGAGCACCCGTATACGATCTCGATGTCAAACATCGATGAATGTGGGAATATCCATCACCCATCATATGGGTCTAGTATCGTACATGCTAGTCTACTCTGGTATATCGATGCCCCGTCTCGATACACCTACGACTAGGGACATTCCAGGATATGCTTATAAACTACAGATGTCCCACTAGTATGATCTGCATCATAATCACAGTAGTCATGCCTATATCCTCAGGGCTTTATCAACATGTATGAATGAATAAAAGCATGATCAAATCAACATGTCAGATAAAGAAGAACCAGATAGTATACTATCATGTCGAGCAAGAATGTACACTCAATATATATATATATACATGTATAAATACATCCACTATCACATAATAGCCTCTAGGGCATACATATATCCAACAGGCCACATCCGTCTAAACCTTCAATACATGGTGCAATAAATCAACTTGGCATCTTCGGAGAGGTGGACGGATAAAACCAAATAGAATCTGCCCCCAAAATTCAGGCCAAACATCCCAACGTCCCGGTCGCGTCTTTCGGCGAAGAACGGTGAAGGTCAAAATATATAGCTTGAATACTACTGAATACCCATCTAAAATGACGGAGGGTACGGATGGTTTTGGCAAAACCGTGAACGTAATGAACTTAATATAGTCGAAGGAACCATGATAGCTTTTAAAAGGAGTGGTTTAGGTTCCGCATTTAAAAGTTGTTTTTCAAGAAAACCGAGTGGTTTTGAAATTGTTCCAACGAATTAAACTTTGGTTTGTTTTCCTTGCATTAATCAATATTAATGTGGTCCCATCATTTAACCCTAACATTGCAGAAACGAAACGAAAATAGAACATACACTTATGGCATCCGCAGTCGCCATGGGGCCCCATCATGCACCGTTAGGTTACTTAACTAATGGCAGAGCGGGGATGGACTAGCGCGGGTGCAAACATAAGCAACACTTATTATATATAATATATATAGCCATTCGTATCAAACAATAATAGGCATTCCTTATCACAACAACACAAATGAATATATTGGATATACTAGAAATTCCATGTTTCCTTTTAGCCTAGAATGAATGACGAATTCTGTTCATCACAGAAAAATGCATTTTAATACCAGTCATTCATTATCTATTTTGTTATATATCGGTATTATTAACCAGTGTCTGCTCAGTAAATACAGAATACAGATATTCGTAATAAAATACTGGGAACACATTCAAAATCACGGATATAATGTTTGGGATCCGACACTACAGTCAGAACAGAAAACCGACCGATAATCAAAGAGCACTTTTGCAACAAACAAGTGTACATTTTGGTCCAACACAATACATGTGTGACACTAGCTCTCTGACATGGACCATGGTGGAGGCTGCCTTTACACAATTTATGCAAGTGGGCACATGTGGGATGGTAATATGAGTTAATGCAAAAAGTATTGATGTGATATCATGCATCAAGTTTCCCTCCATTTCTACTGAGTACAAACCAGGTTTATTTAGAGAAAACAAACATTACCAGTAGACTTGTTGAGTGCACTCGAGTTCACCATGCCAGGACGAGCCTCATTGCTCGGATCCTGACTGGCAACAAGCCCCAAATGACCGGCATCTCCAGGCCCCCTAGCTTTATTTTCCCCCATTTTTCTTCTGGCACTTTATAGGCATCACATCATCCCATCTATATTGTTTGTTTATTCTATTTTGATGACTATAAATACAAAAACAGATTAGAGCAAAAGAGGATACCATCTGTATATTCATTTTTTTAGTTTTTGGTTTAGGCTTAAGAGTTGTGTGGGCTTTACTTGGTTTCTTCTTCTTCCCTCTTGAAGCTTTCTTTTGAGAGCTTCGTAATGGAGGTTGAACAAGTTACCAATATCATGTATCTCAACTACATCAAGTGTTAAATATTATTTCTTTTGCTTTGTTTTTTTAATTCTTTTCTTACTTGCTTTCTTTTGCTATTATTATGTGTAACTAATCTCTTGTGGTTGTGGTGATGGTAAGGAAGTGAGATGAAAGACTTTGCCTTCCTCCTCCTCTTGCTTATGTTTAATTTCCTTAACATGATTCTAACTTAAAAATTGTTTATGTATTGATGTGATATGGTATTTTGAAACCATGGTTACTTTGTAACCTCTTCATATACCATACTCTGTCCCTTTCCCCATTTCACAATGTTTAAAGTTAAAATCAATTTGGTGTTAAGTTTGCTAAGTTCAGATACGGTATTTTGTGACCAAGTGTTTGACAAACCCTCGGTTTTCATATACCCTATACTATCACAAACACTTAGCAAAGTTAACACTAAAACTAATTGCTTTCACTCGCTAATTTATGTTTTTAATGTTGTCGTATGCTTGCTAACCCTTGTGCTTAGTGTTGATACCTCAAGCGTAAACATACAAACGGTAAGTAAACAATACGGACTCGTTTCATGTTTTGAGTCGAGATCCGCGAACTTGATGATTTGTACTTTGCAACCGTTTTGACAAGTCATGCTTCACGTCGTGTTCGACACAAGGACGGACAACTCATGAGCAAGAGAGCTTTGAAGGAATCGTCGCGATTCAACCATCCGAGCCAAAGCCATGGCCATTTCTTTCTTAACTTGTTTTCTTGTTTTCGTGCTTTATATTTTTGTGACAAACCAACCCATTCGTTATTTGTGGAATCTTAAACAACAAAACCTAATACACAATTCCTTGCGGATCGACCCGTACTTGCTGGCTCTCTATAACGCGCCGTGCACTTGCGGTTTTTATAAATTTTAAAATGAGACTGAGCTTGCATGTGCACCATTTCCAAAACTGATTCCATTTTCAAAACATACGCGTTTCCGCGCGCGGATAAAGTCCCAACAGATTCCACGGTCGTGATGAATAGCCAAACCCCATCCTGGATCCCTACGGGTGCGGCAAACTACCCGCCAAATTCTTGAAGTGAGGCAACCTCCCTCAATAAAATGAGTAGGCCACTCGGCAGTTCAAGAACTAGGTAGTTTGCACACCCCACCTTTGGTCTATCCTAGGTGCAAGAAAAAGTAAATGAAAAAATACAACGGTGGCTACAACCTGTAAGGCTACGCCAGTGCCCCGGACATCAATCTGTGGCCAAACGCGGAACAAAAACTTCAGAAAACCGGTGCTAACGGAACCCTAATCGACGGAACGTACCATTAACCCTATACTAGTTAACTGTAAAGAGTTTAGAGAGGTTATACCGATCGATCTGTGTCCTACGGTCTTAAACCTCTATCCTTAGCTCATTGCGGCTGCCTTGAACAAGTTCGCTCTCCGGTCACCCATGTCGAAGTGGATCCATGTCGAGAATTAGTAATACGAGCTCCTGCTTCCAAACCGAAGCAACTCGGGCATCCAGTTTGCTAGACTAGATACCCAAGGTGAAGTAGAGAGTGTGTGTGAATACTTTGTCTCAAAACACCCTAGGTTGCTCAACACATAAGATATGTTAGGGTGGAGGTGAAAGAGATGCCATTGATGAAGAAGTGTGAGCTCAAGTGATGGCTTGTGAAGAAATTGTGTCTGCTATTTTTCTTTTGTTGTGTTTGTGAAGTATTTGTGAGCAAGTGAAGTGAGAAAAATCCCAATACACAATATTTCACCAAACCCAACTCCATGAGTCACCAAGTGCACATGTGCCACCATCAATGCAAACAAAACCCAACACCATGAGTCACCAAGTGACCACATGCCACATTCAAAGCTCAAGGACAAGACTTGCACTCACACTCTCCATCACATTTAAACATTAATCTAAATGTTTAAATCAATAAAAGAAATAGCAACACTAAAGCAAACTCGTAACGAATTACAAGAATACCCCTCATCCGTATATACATACCTGCAACCGTATTCCGAATGAATACGAATACAACAAGACGAAAATAATCCAACAATATAATACTAGGATCCGGCTTAAACAAAAGCCCACTAGTATTATCCGTCCAATCATGATCCGTGCACGAGTGCACGTATATGATTGAACCCTGCCATAAAACCATACAGCCTCAACAACGTTTCGCCCGAACTAGGGAAACCCTCTGTGTGGGACTATAAAGACTCGTCAATACTGTAAGTCTACGGTAGCATCCCGGCTGTCAATCCGAGGCCAAATGCGGAAACAAAAACTTTTTAGAAAACCGGCGCTATCGTAGTTTTTCACCCGGATCGAACCATTAACGCTAAACTAGCAAACTACTAAGAAGTGAGAGTGGCATAACCGATCGATCCGTGTCCTTCGGTCTTTGGCCAACATCCCAAGCTCCTCGCGGCATCTCAGATCTCCGGTCTCCTCGTCGGAAAGGGCACCACATTAATGAGTCTTTTTACGGGCTCCCGCTTCATCCGAACCAACTCGGACACGAAGTTTGCTAGCCGACGTGTCCAAGGTGATGTAGAGAATGTGTGTGATAACTTTGTCTCAAGCATCTATTGATTCTCAACACATGAGAGTGTATGGATGGAGGTTGAAGATGATGCCATTAGTGGAAATGGTGAGCTAGAGGAAGAAGAAGAAGAAGAGCCTTTCTTTTTCTATTGTGTGAGATAAAAGATGAGAGTACTAGAATGATAATCCAAGAGCCAACCCCAAGCCTATGGCTGCCCTCTCTCTCTCCATCCATCATTTCACACCCTTAATCAAACACTAATGTGACATTTGCACAATAAAAAAGACCATGAGTCACTAAACATATCCATGTCACATTTAATGCACCTCGTGACGGATCACAAGAATACCCCTCACCTGTATATACATACCTGCATCCGCATTCCGACTGAATTCGAATGCGATAAGACTAAAGTAATCCAACAAATCTAATACTAGGATCCGGCTTAAACCAAAGCCCACTAGTATGATCTGTCCGATCATGATCCGTGCACGACTGTACGTATATGATCGAACCCTGCTATAATACCATACGGCCTCTACAACGTTTCGCCCGAAACTTGAGAAACTGTCTGTGGGGGACTCTAAAGACTCGTCAATACTTTGGCTGTGGATTTAACCACTAGCACGTCAGTGGTACTAGCCATATGTAATGGGCTACCAGGTATTGACTAAAAGGGAGGTCGATGAGCGAACTCATCCTAACATCTACTGAGCATGTCAGTGACAATATCCGTACAGTCCGGTCCGTTCGTCTATGAGTATCGCATGTCAGGCCTAGGGGGTTGGTAAAAGTCAGACCCCCAAAAGCGGTACAAGTCGTGTCGGAGTGTAGCCCAGAACACCGTGAGATACTACTGGAATACCTACCAGTAAATCTCGTGCCTTGGCCAAGGACTTCATGTAATGGCTCTCCTAGACACAGCGCGATCTCACCCCCAATACCGGGAGAGACGAAACCCTTGCCGATCCGCTCACTGCCTCCATTTGGCTCGGGACTGTACCCAACTAAAACCTGTTTGCACAACTCCTTTGAGCCGTGGTAGGGTAGTAATCAAAGCACAGTGTGAACTCACACAAGACAAATGACGATCTCAGGTCGATGAACTAACCTATACACATGTCACCAGGGAACTGCTATCTGACGCTAGGTATAAAACCAACTAGCATGTTCCTGGCGAGTCATGTCCGGTGTACTCATAACCCAATGAGCACCTGTATACGTCATAGGTGAACCGACACCAATGGCTTGTGAGACCAGCCACCGCCCCTCATCGGGGTTTCGATCCGTATACACTAGTCTACTTTACAGTACCGATGCCCTGTCTCGAAACTCCTTCGACTAGGGACCTTTTGAGGATGTGCTTATAGACCCCAGCTCCCATGTATATGATCGCCATCATACTGCTGGCTGTCAAGCAAGAATCCTAAGAGCATTATCAACGTGTAATAGTAATCTGTAATATCACCTAAAGCATGCACACGATGATAAAGATAAACCAGATAGCATACTATCATCTTAAGTAAGACTGACCTACTAGCATAGGTCCTCCCTCAATCATTGCAATCACGTGCCTGCGATCCAATAATTGACTTTGAGGGCACTATATTCAACAATCTCCCACTTGCACTCAAGGTTAATTATTGCGATGTCGCATGCTCACAGCCCGTGTGATACCGAACACCCAACTCCTCTACTGATCAATCTCACAAGGCCCGTTTGTGAAACTATTGGGTTTGAGGAATAGCCTCAGTGAGTGAATCCGCTCTGATGTTTCTTTCTATGTCTCTTTTTATCTCAAGTTCGCGGAGAAAGCCATCTTTCGAAATGAGAAATACCTGTCTTAGAATATGTCTGGATATCTGATGGGACCTAGTTCACAAATGAACTCCAAATCCAAATTTCTTTAGACTGTATCGTCAACTGAACTTAATCAGTATCCTGCGCCATGCCTCCCTCAGTATCCGCATGGACCACATTTCTAAACTACTGCCCCTCGTCAGAGGGAAAGCTATAACTCTGACTGTCACTCTGTCATCCAGGTCACCTTGGAAGCCTGGAATGATAACCGTCTCCCGAAGGAGGTTATCGTTATCATAACCCTAGAACATACACTTATGTTCTAAAACTGCTTCCGAATGTTTTTCCAGGATTGGATTAATATCAACTTATTGCATCTAGTGCAAAAACAACATCTGGTGTGGTACTTGACATCTCATGATTGATTCAATAGCCTAAGCAAGTGATATGCCAATTATGCGCATCCCTCTCCCCTTTAGTCTGCAAGACACCTTTAGAGTAGGTGACTCCATCACCTGCAGGTATACTACCGTGCCAGGAGTCGTCCATTCTAAAATACCTGTAGAATTCTATCTAAGTACCCTGATTTGGAAACTACACAAATCTAGATCTAAAACCATAGATCTAGTAACCAGAATGTCTGATATTATATCTATATCCTATGTGGAGAAACCACTATATGACAACCAAAGTATAACCGATCGTAGTATAGGAATTTCACTTCCTATTATGTGTATGTCATCCATATACCAGGACATCACACCCTACTACCTTCTTAACAGATCCATCCCTTATTCTGATGAAGTCAAACCTATGACTGTCACATCAGAAATAGATGATCTATCTCCGCTAAATCTGCTTTAGTCTATAAATAGAAATAAGCTACTTACCCACTATTCTTCCGCTGCTTCCACTGACTACGACAACCCTCTGGCAGAGTCATATACACGTGCACTTCTAAAGCTAGTTTAGAACGACGCTATACTCATCCTCCTGCCGGGTCTTATTGCCTGGAACAACAGCAGTGTCAAGTCTGGGTAAACAAGAACCTCCCTGTCACCGTCCTTGAGGATACCGGCGTACCTCTTGGGTGCTTGAGGTTACCCTACATATCTGCGGAGTGGCTAATGGAATGACAATCCAGATTGAATCTTTAGGTCCTATTAAATTTTTATTAATCGTTTGCGGTTCTGGAATCACTTCCAGTTCTACCATACTCCTACTAATATTTTCTGAAAAAGTCCATTTTATTAAAACTGTGGCGAGTTAAGAAAAATATCAGTATTAATCTTTCAGATGCTAGAAAATCAACCCTCGTCATAGCCCGGGTCAACCCACAAACTGCTATTACAGAAACGTGCCTTGAGTTATCCAGACTCTGGTTTTAAGCATAAGCCGGACAACACCCCGTACCTTAACATCGTTAAGATATGAATCGTTCTATATCCAATATAGAAACAGAGGCACTGATTTAATTGGAATCAGATTCAAATCATGCAGCTGTCTCCAGTGCATGTGAACTAAATGGAAGAATGCCGATCAGCATTACTCAACTTAGGAATGCATCCAGATATGAGTAACTTGAAAGAGAAACAAGTTTCTCAAAATCATTAGTATCAACTGAATACCATACACAAATATCTATATCTTCGATCACCTTGAAGAATCCTGATACTTGCAACACATGATTCTCTACTTTATTCTTATACCTATAACTTCTCAAAACTTAGACCTTGCATTTCTACAAAACACGTGTCTAAGAACTAGAGAAGTCACAATTAAACAAAATATAGTACGAGTACCAACCCCTCTGTCCTAATGGACACTGAACAACATACAATACTCTGTAAAAGTCCCCTGAGTCTAATAACTCATTCTCTGTGTGTCGTAGGTTGAAAACTGTACTTATGGTTAAGAAAAATTACACCGCTGTTTAATACTCCTTACCTAACCATCCACTGATATAGGTAAATGTCATGGACATAATTTCAAAAGGTTATATCTCACTTTATAAAAATAAACGTACAGATATATCAATATGAAATTGGTGCATAACAACGGATATTCAAAACCAAATATTTGCCGTCCGACAAACAACCCAGGCGATTTCCTCAAATATCACCAATTACAACGAATCCCTATATAATGAGGATGATCACCCAATTCCCAATAACTTACTCCCACTTATCATCCGTAAAACCATACAGATATGAGAATCAACCTGGTAAATACATACCCTGGAGCAAGGGCTAATTGGGAAATCAGTTTTCTTTTAACAATACACGGTGAAACCGAAACATGAAAATGTTTCGAAGGGGTATCCTGGTATTCCTATTAATGCCTCTTCCATTATCCAGATTCATGACTCTTCCATCTCTCCAAATCCCTTTATATGTGTTTAGTCATTACCTTCTGTACACCACCTTTAGGCCAAATGGTTTTCTTCATTCCCTACCGTTCGGCACCAGCCTATAGTTTGGAAGAAGACTATCCAATAGGCATAATGGGTGTACTTTCCTAATCCAAGGAGCACCCGCAACGCGAGAGAAGGTAAAAATAAAAGAAAACTGAATAAGCCTTATTCCTATTTCTCCTGAACCAGAATCCATCCCCAAACTGGTACAAGTTCTTTCGAGTTCGTATATAACCATACGATGGAATATCCAATAACTGTGGATCTTTGTAATGATACGGGGTGTTCTAGAGAAAAACCAAGGTGAAGTAGGAGTGGTGATGAAATATGTGGTTTGGTCATGAATGATAGCAGTTGCAATTTACTTTTCCCTCTTTCTGATCTCTTTATTTGTCTTAACTTATTACCTTCTGTACACCGTCGTTAGGCTAATTGGTTTTCTTCATTCCCCACCGTTCGGCACCTACCTATAGTTTGGAAGAAGACTATACAATTAGTGTAATAGGTGTACCGTCCTAATCCAAGGAGCACTCGCAACCTGAGAGAAGGTAAAAGGAAAAGACAACTGAATAGTCCTATTTATTTTCTCCAGAACCGGAAACCATCCTCGAATCTGGAACAAGTTCCTTCGAGTTCGTATATAACCATAAGATGGTTTTATCCAATGGAAGTGGATGTTCATAGCGATACGAAATATTCCGGAGAAAATGGGTAAAAGCAGGAATGGCAATGAGGTATGCAACTCAAACAATCCAAAAGCCGGTATTTTAAGAAGGTTCGGCTAACTTGGTCACTGAGTCATAGTCTAGGGTCGGGCCATGGTCGCTGCCAAAGAGAGAGAGAAAAGAACCACTCTGCGTGCACTCTAACCTAGATCAGAATGGTTAACAATTTATCTAATCAGGAAACCTCCCACTGTAACCTCAAATTCTCCTCCAAACCTGAAAGAAGAATTAGTCGGGATTACCCGAGGAGTAAACCAACTCATCAATGGAAATCAGGATCCAACTATCATCGCATGATAACGTGATGGAATCCACTCGCGTTATCACACTCCAAAAGGTATGCGCATGCATTGCAAGTTTCAGTTTCTTTAGAAACTCTCGATGTGATTTTTACACCATGCTCTTATGATCTTGACGAAGGCCAACGTATCATAAGTCACATGTCAAGTTCTACCCGTCATTATCCAGGTTAATTTAAACCCACCTGTACATACCCTTGACGAAGGCCAAAATAGTAGTACGACTGTCCCAAACTAACGCATCTATCTATGCAACAGAAAAGTAACAAATAGCTACCATACACTATACCTTGACGAAGTCCAACATACATAGCATGAATACTAAGTGCTACCTTTGTGAAATGACGGAGGGCTACGAATGGTTTTTGGCGAAAAACCTTTAACGTAATGAACTTTATATCGTTGAAGGAACCGGATAGCTTTTTATAAAAGTATAGTGGCGAACACCTTTGCTAAAGAGGTCACTCCCGGTGAAGGGATCTCGGCTCTTTCCCCGTAGAATGAGGTGCAGGATATTCCAACTGAATACCACGATGCAAAGAAAAAATTAATCGACTATAGTGAAGTTATTACCCTGACGCAAACTTCTGCCCAAGGGGTCACTCCCGGTGAAGGGATCTCGGCCCTTGCCTCGTAGAATGAGGTGCTGGATATTCATAACTGAATACCACTGTGCAAAACAAAAGAGAACGTCCTTGCAATGACAGCCTTTTTGAAAATTGTTCCAACAACATCGAATAGGTTTGTTTAGCTTGCATTGATCTGAATCAACGCAGTCCCGTCAATTAACCACACCACAAAAGAACGAAAATATGATGTACGTATATGCCATCAGCATTCGCCACTGGGTCCCGTCATCACCGTTAGGTTACTTAACTAACGACACAGTGGGCATTGGACTAGCGCAGGTGTAAAACATATACAACATCTACTAGTATATATATAGCAATATGTAATAATCGCTCCAGGCGTGATAAATACAACATCACAGAAATGTAATAAGCATCACAGATCAATACAGATAATCAGGGATCCCCGGGTTTTATAAAGACACTACTGAATCCCAACATTCCCCTAGTCGTGTGGATAGCTGTAGCCTCTTGAAAAGTCGTTTTGGTGTTTTCCAGAAATTCGGTGAAAATTCGGTATTTTTCCGAAAACCGTCTTTCTCGTTATTTTGCAGTTTAGGGCTAATTATACCTAAAATGGATAGGTAATTGCTTGTTTTTAGTAGCTAATGAGTTACTTATGAAATTCTGGTCGTTTAAAAAAAATTTCCTATTTTTCAATTTTTTAATATTATTTTAAGCCGGTAAGAAAATACATTAAATTAGCAATAAATACAAATTTTTCCGGGCTAATTTTAATCTTTAAAATTATGATAATTAAAATCTAGTTGTAACATAAATTTTTAGTGTTTTATTTTGATTTTTAACAAATTTTTATGATAGGAAACGAATTTATTGACTTTTAAGCTAAAACTTGCAATTTTTGACTTGTAGGGGGTCTTTTTGCATAAAATTTCTTTTGTAAAACCCCTCTCTCTCTGCCCTCAGCCCTAGGACAGCCCCACCTTGATCAAGTCCAGAAATTTCTGGCCTCACCTTGCTTTTTCTTCATGTGTGGAATTGTTTTGTTTAGGAATTTATTTTTAAAATAGTTGTTGAAGTATGGTGCTTTGACTTTTGGGAGAGTTGACCAATGACTTTTCCTACACACCCACACCCTCCCCTTCCCCCTAATCTGGCCGAAACCTGCACCCCCTCCTCTTCATCTCTTTTCTTTTCATTTCTTCAAAATTCTTCATGTTTAATTCAACAAAATTGCAATTTCAAGCTTACAAATTAAACCCATCCTTCATCTTTCTTTTCCTTCACCTCCCTAGCTTGGATCTTGATGCTTGAGGCCATCATTTGGAGCAAATTTATTCTTGCTAGATCTCAAATTGAGGTATAATTTCCATCAAGTTAATTTCTTTTGGCTAAATTCCTTTAATTATATGGTTTTAGTGTTAAAAGTTTAGTTAATTTCTAATCTAGTTTATAAAAGAGTAGTTTGTTTTAAACTAGGGTTTGTTAGCACACCATTATGTGTTTAATTAAATTTATTTTGCTTGCTAGTTCCTACACAACCAAATCAAAGAAGTTACCTTGTTTATGTGGTCTTCAAATTATGCTAATTTAGTTAATTTTAAAAGTTTGATTTTGGTTGTAAATTGTTGTTTTAGGAAATTCAAGAGAGGGTTTTTGTATGGAAATGGGTTGTGAAGCATGATAAATGAGTTGAATTAGGGTTTAGAAACCATTATTTAGTTGATTAAATCTAATTTGTTATCTAGTTGTTTTGCTAACCTAATCTAGAAGGTTAGCTTGCTAATTGAGTTATAAATTAGTGTTAATTTAAGGTTTTCATATATAGTTTGGATTAAGAATTGCTAGGTTATATAATTCAAGTAATGGTTGTTTATGGAAAATAGGTTTTGAATCTTTGCTAATGTGTTGTAATTATAGTGTTTGTAGATTGCTTGTTGTGTGGTTGGATTGTGATAACCGTATCGCTAAGTTTCGATTTTTGCACCAAAATTGCTAGTTTGTGCTTACTAGGTTTTTATTAAAATTATTTGGTGAATTATTTGTGATACCTTGGGGATATTTTTAGCATCTCCTATGACGTTTAGGATGCGTGAGTGCGGATCTTTGGGTAGTCGGGTTCTAGTTTTGCCGGGCGACGAAATCGGCGTTTTTTAGCAGTTTTTGCGATTTTCGCGTGTGTTCCGCGCACTTTGTGCACGTTGTACCTAGCTAGCGAACATTAGTAGTTTCGTTGGGGTTTTGCGTCGTTCTTGATATGTAACCTTATGTTTGGTATTGATGTAAATTCCAGGTTCGGTCGCGGAGATGTCAAACACGGCGCGAAAGGGGAAGGCGGTTATTGGACACAGCTAGCCAGGGATTCTGGTGAGTAGATGTAAAATCTACGGGGGACTATCGTTGGATGGCGCAAGCCGCCCGATAGTTTTAGTAACTTACAAGATCCTTAGTGATGTTAGTAATTAGGGGTGAAATACTTATTTGACTATTTGTTGCATCCATGCATTATATTGACATACCTATACGAAACCATTTTATAGGACACCTGCACCATTGCCAGGGTTTTTATATGCAGCACGAGCACTATTCATGCTTACACACACACCCTGGTAATTGCCATGCCACCACACTAGATAACCTTTAAATTTAAAGCTTTTACTAATTGATACTTAAACTTGTGCTATTGCTTTTAATTCCTTAAAATGAAACCGTAGGATTGCTATTCATGTGCATGTACTTCATCATATTAATTGTTCATGCTTAATCCATTAATCACACATCGCAACTTGATTATTGATACCATATGCATTCATTATCACTGATATATGCACTTATGAGGATTTCTTGAGATTTTATGATATTGCTGGATTTCGGGGGAAAGCCGCAAAATTTCTAAACTTATTATATTTTTAAAATATGTAAATTGCGGTTTTCTAGTGATGTAAGTGTCGTCCACCATGAGTTTGCTGTGGTTTTGGAAATCCGTGTCGAGGAGTGGAGGAACCGGCACGGGTACATGGTGGGCCCGGTACGGTACCCGGGGTAAGAGGAATGTGGTGTTGACGTTGAGCCTGGCAGGGGACGGATTACCTACCGGTGACTGTTTGGGACGGCGGATATCCAGAGGATACCGACCGTGGCCGCTAGATGATGAGATATTGATATTTGAGATGGGTCAGCCGGACGGCTAAGGCCAGAGATACATTTATGAGATTTGAGACAGCTTTTGGGTGTCGTTGCTGGACACCGGTTCTCGTCGATTCTTTGAGTATTATGCTGGCATTCTAAAAGAGTTTCAAAAAACAAAAAGAGATAAATGTTTCTTATATATACCTATTGAGACCTCAGATATTCATGTTGCATACATATTCGTACACTGATGTTGTATACACACCTGCTAGTGCACCCATTCATACCTGTATTTTAGATACTAGGATGCTTGTGTGCATGCATACGATAGCCTTTGTAGGTGTTATTTATTACTCACGAGTTGGCAACTCACCCCCGTTGTGCCACAGTCTTTTGCAGGTCCGCTCCGTCAGTTCAGTAGCGGTGGGCGCACTTGTTCTTTTGCCTCCTTTGCCTGGACTCGAGGTTTTGCTCTTAGGTGGGTTATGTTACTATTTTTGTACCACCTTGTATATTCTTTGTATCTAGTGCACTCCATCTACTGTATCTACCAGTATTGTTGTATATTGACTTAGAGATGAGACTGTGAGGTTTGTGGACTTTTATGCTGTATTTTGGGGTCGAGCTCACTTGAGTCGACATGCTGTTTTTCTTATGCTTCATTATGATTATTTTGCATGCTGTCGTTTTATATTGCGTAGGATTTGTGACCGCCTTGTGGCGAAGAGCTAGCTCCCGCTTGGGGATGCCCTATTTTGTTGGATTCATATATATTTTGTTGTACCCATTTTGGGGGCCAGTATTTACAAAGGAGACTCTGCCGAAATTTTCTGAAAAATTGGTATTGTTTTTAAAAAGGGTTTTACATGACTTATTTGATAAACTCGCTTTCAATTGATTGGGTTTTCTTCACTATTTTGCTTAATTGGTTTTGTTTTCTGGGCTTTGACTTACTTATTTTATGGACGCCTTTAGACGTTTCGTAAACTTAAGTGCCAGTCACATTCCGTACCCTGCGGGTCGTGACAATAGCCTGTTCAATGAAACCTAGACCCCTACGAGTGCGGCAAGTTACCCGCAAAAACCTGAAGCGAGCCATCCCCTTACAGAAAAGTGAATGGACCACCCAGCACTTCACGGAATCCAGTAACTTGAGCACCCTTCCTTAGGTCAACCTGTACCCCCTACGAGTGCGGCGAATAGCCCGCCAATTCTAGAGTGAAGCCCCCTCCGTCTCAAAGCAATGAGATGCGGGCCCGTTGCCCTCTAGAACCCGTCTATCCGTGCACCCCACCGCCGAGTAATCCTCGTACAGAAAATAAAATATATACAACGGGTACATCGACCTCAACCCGGTCGTGCCCCAAAAGAATAATATACAAACAGGCAGTGACGGCAGTCCACATGTCGGACGCTCGCCCCGCAATATCAAATGTACAAATAATACCAAACTATACTACCATTGCAACCAGGCTATCCACCACGACATATTCGCAACATCACAGAGTAGGGTCCCTAGGCACTCTAGTGGAGTCTCACAAGGCATCAAACATGGCTAATTCAAATTTTACGGGTGCCTACAAATCCTAATACGGATCGTTAACTAGATAATGAGGCGATGCAAGCATGTAAACGATTTAAATGCTAAAGGAAAGTGGCTACAACCTTTGTAGATCCGGTCCACCACCTCCATGGCTCCGCGATGAAGTCTCCTCGCTGTACAAATCAGATCTTGGGCTCTAGCGTCGGCTTCATCGGAGAAAAAGCGGGCTAGGTCATCGACGACGATGCCGAAGATGATCTACGTCGAGGCATCGCTAGGTCAAGCTCCACTTCACCAAGTCAAGAAAACTTGTGAAGGAAACACCCTATACTACTTGGCAAAGGTAGAGGATGAAGAAATAGGAAGTGGGTAGACTTTAGATTTGGATTTCTCACACTTTTTCATCAATCACCATTGATGTAGCAAGCATCTTTTCATGAAAGAAGAAGATGAAGAAGAAGAAGAAGATATGATATGTTTTTTTTTTAAAAAAGAAAATAAATGAATACTTATCATTCCTTCAACCATGGTTTAGTGTAGAGATTTAACTAAGGCTAGATGAGTGGTTAGGGTTAGGCATGAGACAAGAATGGTGACTAAGTCAATACTTCATGAATCTTCAACTAAAAACAAACATAGCCACCATTCATTTATCTTTATCATTTTCCTTTGCCAAAATAAACAAAAAGAATAAATAAATGAATAAGTAAATAAAATGAAACCCTAACCATTCATATAACCATGGTCAATTCTTTACACAAACCCAAGCTAGAATGTATCATCAAACATGATACAATCATGTGCACAAAATATATCACATATACAATGTGCACAAACCAAGTGAGTAAATCCATTTAAAGTGAACCAATACTAGTTAATGCAAAGTAATATATCATATATATAATTATACATTAAATCATTAAATCAACACTTGATTCAATTATCCGGTCATGTCGCATATAACCGGCTAGTATCCAATGTATCGGCTTATCGAATCAATCCTTGATTCGATAACTAGGTTATATCGCATACAACCATTCGACACATATATCGCGAGAATGAAATACGGTATCACATACACGCATTATTCTTGGTCCCGCACATATCTCATTTGCGCTCCTATTTCGTTTCGCTTGAGCCAGGAAACCTCTGTGTAGAACTCTAAAGACTCGTCAATACGCCGGCAGCAGATGATGATCATATCAAGCACCCACAAGCCGCAAGCGGTCTGCTAAACGTAACGGCCACCCGGGTATTGAGCGATCAGAAGATCGACGAGCAAGCCCGCTCACACTCCTGTAAATCCAACCAGTAACACTTACCGTACAGTCCGGTCTGTTCGTCTGATATGTCGCATATCTCGCCTAGGGGTGGTAAACGTCAGACCCCAGTAGCTCGATAAGTCATGCAGACGTGAAGTCCATGACATGTGTGAAACTACTGATAACACTTACCAGTAGGTCACTGCAACCCTGGCCAGGGATTTCCTGTTATGGTCAGTCGAGCATAGCGCAACATCAACCCCCAATACCGGGAGAGACGAATCCCCTCCTATCGCTCATTGCCTCCATGTGAATTGGGACTGTACCCAAAAACCACCTGTTTGCACGACTCAGTAGAGCCGTGGTAGGGTGGAAATCAAAGTACAGTGGGAGACACACAAGACTCTATGACGATCTCGGGTCAACAGACTAAGCTGTACCAGTGTCACCAGAGAACTGCCATCTGACGTGAGGTATAATACCATCTGGGAGTTCTCGGCGAGTCCGTTCAGTGTATCCAGTCTCCACTGAGCACCCGTATACCATCTCTGATGTCAAACACCAATGGATATGGGATCATCCATCGCCCATCGCATGGGTCGAGAAGATATACGCTAGTCTACTCAGGAATATCGATGCCCCGTCTCGATATTCCCACGACTAGGAACAATGAAGGATGTACTCATGGACTATCCAGGCCCCACTAGTATGATCTGCATCACAGTCGTGGAAGTCGAGTACACATCCTAAGGGCTTTATCAACATGTAACAGAGAGACAGAAAGTATACATGTTAAGATAAAGAGCAACCAGATAGCATACTATCATGTCGAGCAAGAAAGTCCTACCTATATATGTCCCAGCATCCACTACAATATACATCCAATGTACAGTAATGGCCTCTAGGGCATACATATAACTAACACACAGCACAACACAGAAAATCAACGTGAATGTCATGTTCGCAAATCCGTCAAAAAGAGCTATAGCAATTAGACAAGATTTATCGCTCGAATGACATTCACGGTCGTAGATATAATGTAAGTACTGTAAACTAACTGTTAGTGTATATGTCCTACGGGCCATTATTGTATCATACTAGATTGTATATTACTTAATGGAAGCTTGGGATATTCACAGTTGTATATACAGTCTTGCTAAAAATGGTAGTATGCTACTTGGTTTGTGTCTACTTTAATATGTGCATATGTTTCTTCTAACTTATCACTTATACATATTAGTAGAGCCCATAGGATCTTTGCTTGATTACCAGCGTCGTGATGGCAGTCACACTAGTGGAGGCTGGGTAGTCTGTAAGCAACATCTTATACAGGTCCCTGGTCGTAGGATTATCGAGATAGGGCATCGATATTCCGGAGTAGACTAAGTGTGTATGCTTCTCATCCCAGTTGGGGAGATGGTCTGTCCCACAGCCATCAGTACGTCGTACAGGAGATAGTGTGCAGGTGCTCGTTAGGTTACGGGTACACCGGACAGGACTCGCAGGGGAACTGATTGGTTGGTATTATACCCATCGTCAGTTAACAGTTCCCAGATGACATGAGTACAGCATAGTCCGCAGACTTGACACTGCTACTTCGCCTCGAATGTGTCCCACTGTTCTTAGATTGCTACCCTACCACGGCTCAAAGGAGTCGTGCAAACAGGTAGCAGTTGGGTGCAGTCCCGAGCACTTGGAGGCAGTAGTGGTTAGATAGGATACGTCTCTCCCGGTATTGGGAGATGATATCACGTTGTGTCAGAGAGACATTATGCAAAGTCCCTAGCCAGGGCAAGCGAGATATACTGGTAGGTTCCAGTAGCTTCTCAGGGTGTAATAGGCTTCGCTCCGACATGACTTATACAGCTATTAGGGGACTGACGCTTGCCGCCCCCTAGGCTTGATATGCGATAGTCTTAGACGAACAGACCGGACTGTATGGAGAGTGTCACATCAGGCTCAGTAGGGGTTCGGATGGTTTTCCTCATCGGCCTTCTTATCGACATCTACCTGGGAACCGTTACATACAGCTAGTGCCGCTTGCGGTCTGTGGTTAAACCCACTGCCAGCATAGTGTCGAGTCTTTAGAGTCCAACACAGAGAATTTCCCTGCTCCAGGCGAAACGATATAGAGGTCGTATGGTTTTACGACAAGGGTTCGGACACATACGTGTGTTTACGCACGTACGACTTTTCGGACAGTTTTTACTAGCCGGCTTTGGTTTAAGCCAGATTCTAGTATCGGGTTATTGGATTTATACAGTCTAAAGTTTTTCCGTGTTTTCACGGATTGGAGGGGCGTTCTCGTAATTTGTCGGAAAGCTTCTAGAAGAGTGGTGACTAAGGGGTTAAGGTGGCATTGCATTAAATGAGATTAGTGACTCATTTGTGTGATTCATCCAAGTCATTAATGCATCATAAATGCTTAATGACTCATGGAGATGAATCACTCATAGATATTTATGAAGCATGGTTGTTAATTCTATTTTTTGATTTTTGGTTAAATAATAATGCTTCATATATATTATGATAACATCATTATCTCATTTCATTCTCATCTTCACCTTCTCTCTCCTCAAGCTCACTCTCTCTTCAAACCCTAACCCTAGCCTCTCATGTGTTGAGATAAAGGGTTAGCTAGACTAATACATCCATAACCTCACTCTATATCCCCTAGGTAGCTTAGATTAGCACTTTAAGCAACCTAGTTGTCTCAAGTTTGAGATTAAGCTTGGCGTAGGAGCTTTCGGGTGGATCGTCTTTGATTCGAGGAGGCCGTTGAGGTGCCGATGTTCCAAGGAGCCTACGAGGAGTGGAGGACCGCGATGAAGACCCGAAGGACTAGTATCATGAAGTATAACTTCGTATCCGAGTAGTTAAACCTCTAGCTTTTAGTTAGCAATGGTTTAGAAACGATTCATGCGCTCAAGTCCGTGTTACGAAGCTTTGATAATCGTTTTTCATATATTCCGCCTCCCCGCAAGTTCGTGGGGTGCGTGACATGGACTTACAGTGGTATCAAAGCCAACTAAACCATTACTAGTTTGTTAGCAACTGATTAGAAGTTCGATCGACGGAAAACACGAAAACAAAAAACCATATTTTCCTAGTTTCTGTTAATTTTTAAAGTGTTTGAAAAATAATTTGACATACCTTAAAATTCACAGCAGGGAATTGTAAGAAAACTGAGAAAATATGAGCCCCTAACTCGGCAAGACGGCCGCGGATCCACGGCAATAAGGTGCTTTTGGCCGCGGATCCGCCGCCGAGTCAACGCCGAGTTGACTCGGATTTTCACAGTAATTCATATTTTGGTGTTTTTTGTTTTCCTGTATGCTCTGTTTCTACCCAGGTTGCTTCAGTGCAGGTTTGCTTTTGGGGTAGACACGGAATATGGTATTCGATCGATGTTCTAAAATATTTGCTAATTGGGTTTTTATCTGTAATGTTTAATGTGTTCGTAAACATCCCCTAACTGCTAGTATGTCGGTTGGCAGGGGGTTGCACATTTCTGAAATGTTTACTGTTTGTGTTTATGAACTGTGTTGGACTGTTGTGATGATTAGCCAGGGTTTGAGATGTGTTTAATATTCATTCATTCAATGTAAATGTAATTTGATTTAATATTCTTTTGCGGGGCACATCCAGGTTGCGGTTGTAGCCACCATTGTATTATTTCTTTTTACTGTTTTTGCTTCTAGGATAGACCCAAGGCGGGGTTCACAAACTACCGGATACTTTGAAGTGTTTAGTGGCCTACTCACTTTGTTGAGGGAGACCGCTACACTTCGGGTACTTGGCGGGTAGTTTGCCGTACCCGTAGGGGTCTAGGGTGGGGTGATGGCTATTCATCACAACTGTGTAATCCGTCTTTTATTGCAGGCTCAAAGCAAATGCGGATTGCTAATAAATCTAATAAAGTTCATCTGTGATCTGGAATGCTTATTAATGCGTCTGACGAATGTACAATATCTATATATGATAGCTATTAGACGTCACATATGTTTTACACCCGTGCTAGCTCAGCCCCCGCTCTGTCGTTAGTTAAGTAACCTAATGGGTGATGGCGGGACCCAGTGGCGAATGCGGATGGCATAAGAGGACGTGGTATTTTCGTTGTTTTCTGCAATGGTAGGATAAATGATGGGACGCATTATTATAATGCAAAGAAAACAAACCAAAGTTGAATCGTTGGACCAAATTTAAAAGAAACTTCTCGGTTATTTTAAAAGATCAGAATTTTTAATTGCGGAGCTTTAACCACTCCTTTTAAAAAGTATCAGGTTCCTTCGATTATATCAAGTTCACTACCTTCACGGTTTTGCCAAAACCAGTCGTAGCCCTCCATCATTTCAGTTAAATATTCAGTAGTATTCAAGCTATGTATTTTGACCTTCGCCAAGGCATAGTGATTGGTAGCTGCTGGATATTTATCTGTTGCATAGATAGATACGTTGGTTTGGGACAGTCGTACTACTATTTTGGCCTTCGTCAAGGGTATGTGTTGGAGATAGTGCCCTCAAAGTCAATTATTGGATCGCAGGTACGTGATTGCAATGATTGAGGCAGGACCTATACCGATATGACAGTCTTACTCAAGATGATAGTATGCTATCTGGTTTGAGTTTATCATCGTATATATGCTTTAGTTCACTATTGCATGATGATGGAGCCCATAGGATTCTTTCTTGACTACCAGCAGTATGATGGCGATCATACACGTGGGAGCTGGGGTCTGTAAGCACATCCTTAAAGTGTCTCTAGTCGTGGGAGTTTCGAGACAGGGCAGCGATACTCTAGAGTAGACTAGTGTATACAGTCGAGACCCTGACGAGGGGCGATGGCCGATCTCACAAGCCATTGGTATTAGTTGGTTCACCTAAGATGTATACAGGTGCTCATTGAGTTATGAGTACACCGGACAGGACTCGCCGGGAATCTACTAGTTGGTATTATACATATCGTCAGATAGCAATTCCCTGGTGACATGTGTATAGGTTAGTTCATCAACCTGAGATCGTCGTTTGTCTCATATGAGTTCCCACTGTACTTAGATTACTACCCTACCACGCTTAAAAGAGTTGTGCAAACAGGTGTTAGTTGGGTACAGTCCCGAGCCACATTGGAGGCAAGTGTGCGGATCGTCGTGGATTCGTCTCTCCCGGTATTGGGGGTTGATGTCGCGCAGTGCACTGGTGGCCATCACTAGAAATCCTCGGCCGAGGTAGTGGAGAATTACTGATTTGGATCAGTAGTTTCTCAGGTGGTGATGGGCTTCATGCCGACACGATTTATTGCGTTATTAGGGGTCTGACTTTATCCACCCTCTAGACTCGATATGCGATACTCTTTAGACAAATGGACCGGACTGTATATACATTGTCACTGTCAGGCTCAGTAGGGTTTATAGATGAGTTCGCTCGTCAGCTTCCCTTCCAATTAATACATAGGCAAAACGTTACGTGCAGTTTGTACCTCTGACGTGCTAGGGGTTATACCCAGTGCCAGTATGTTGATGAGTCATTAGATTCCCCCACAGACACTTTCCCAAGTTCGGGCGAAACGTTGTAGAGGCCGTATGGTGATATGGCAAGGTTCGGAAAAAGCACGTGCGTTTTCGCACGTGTCGTTTTTCGGACAGATAATACTGGTAGGCTTTGGTTTAAGCCGGAACCCAGTATTATACTGTGTAGATATAATATCTTTATCTCGTTTGCATTTATATTCGGTCGTAATACAAATACGGGTATGTTTATACTGATACGGGGTTATCCTGAAATTCGTTTCAGGATCAATTTTGGAAGTTACCAGTTTCCAGTTTTCTATCAGCCGTATTTAACATTCGGTTAAAAACGGATTTATCTTTTCTTGAGATGAGTGTGGAAGGTTCTAGAAGTTTCTAGAAGAGGTGACTAGGTTGAATGGTGTTGATGTTTCATTGGTTGCATTTAATGTATTCATACTTTTTGTTCACACTTTGTGTTCACACTATGTGTTCACACTTTGTGTTCACACATGATATTTGTTCTTGTGGTCACCTCCCTCCTCCTACACTCACCCCCCCATCTCCTAAAAATGGCCGGCCTTCCCCCCTCTCTTGCATCATGGTTGTTGTTCACTAGAAAAAGATTATGATAGATTCGGGTTCACGAAAAATAGATAGCCTCTTTCTCATTTCACCCGATCCAAAAGGCAACTTCAATAACCGTTCGTCCGTGACCTTGGACGTAACGAGACAAGGTGTTCTACTCATTCTCTACTTCATCTTGGTCGTCTCTTTTAGCAAACTTGACGATCGAGTTGCCTCGGTTCAGAGGCGGGAGCCCGTTTAAAGATCCGTCGACGTGGTGCCACCCAGACGACAAGATTGGAGATCGAGGAGATCGGAGCAACCGCAACAAAGCGTGGGATGATGGTTAAAGACCGAAGGACTCGGATCATTCGGTACAACGTTTCTACCCCTTTGTAGTTTGTTTGTTTAGCTTTAATGGCAGATCCGGGTTACGGTACACGATAGCGCCAGTTTCATTAAAAGTTTTTGTTCCGCATTTTGCGTTTGTTAGACGGCCGGGGCGCTACTGTGGACTTACAGTGGTATCAGAGCCTTACCATTAAGCTATACTAACTTGTGCTAACGCGTTTAAAATATCGATCGAACCGAATTTCAAAAAACACAATTTTCAAGCTTATCAGTTTCTGTCGATTTTAAATGATGTCCTAAAATTATTTTGCATATCACAGAAGATAGAGCAAGGATTTATAAGAATACTGGTGAAATTTGGTGACCCAAATCCACAGTTCTGCCGCAGATCCGCGGTCCAAACCAGGGTTTGGCCGCGGATCCGCCGCCAGAATGTGAGATTGGGCTACCAAATTTCTACAGTAGTTTCTACTGAGGAAATTGTGGCTTTTGGGAATATTTGTTTGGGCCCAGATTTTGTTACTGTACACCAGTTGTTCGTGGGGCCCACTTCGGAAAATTTAGTCGATCGAAATTTTAAATTTGTTAGTATACAGTATTTACATTATATCTCCGACCGGGAATGTCATTCGATCGGTAAACCGCGTCTGATTGCAATAGTTCTTTTAGACGGGTTTGCGAACGTGACATTCGCGTTGATGTTCTGTATTGTGCTGTATTGTTGCGGATATGTCGTGGTGGATAGCAGGGTGCAATGATAGTGAAGTTTGGATTTATTTGTACATTTGATATTGCGGGGCGAGCGTCCAACATGTGGACTGCCGTCACTGCCTGTTTGTATAATATTCTTTTAGGGCACGACCGGGTCGAGGTCGATGTACCCGTTGTATATTTTTCATTTCTGTACTAGGTTTATCCCGCGAAGGAGTGCACGGATAGTCGGATTCTGGAGGGCAACGGGTCCGTATCTCATGGCTTTGAGAGGAAGATGGACCTCATGTTGGAGATAGTGCCCTCAGAGTCAATTATTGGATCACAGGCACGTGATTGCAATGATTGAGGGAGGACCTATCCCGGTAGGACAGTCTTACTTGAGATGATAGTACGCTATCTGGTTTATCTTTATCATCGTGTACTGTTTTAGGTGACCTGACATGTCGCTATTACACGTTGATAGAGCCCCTAGGATTCTTGCTTGACCACCAGCAGTATGAGGGCGATCATATAAGTGGGAGCTGGGGTCTATAAGCACATTCTTAAATGGTCCCTAGTCGTAGGAGTTTCGAGACAGGGCATCGATACTCCAAAGTAGACTAATGTATACAGTCGAGACCCCGACGAGGGGCGGTGGTCGGTCTCATAAGCCATTGGTGTCAGTTGGATCACCTAAGATGTATACAGGTGCTTATTGGGTTATGAGTACACCGGACAAGACTCGCCGGGAACATGCTAGTTGGTCTTATACCTTACGTCAGATAGCAGTTCCCTGGTGACATGTGTACAGGTTAGTTCATCGACCTAGGGACCGTCATTTGTCTCGTGTGAGTTCCCACTGTACTTTGATTACTACCCTACCACGCTCAAAGGAGACGTGCAAACAGGTTTTAATTGGGTACAGTCCCGAGCTACATGGAGGCAGTGAGCGGATCTTCGGGGGTTCGTCTCTCCCGGTATTGGGGGTGAGGTCGTGCTGTGTCTAGGAGAGCCATTACACAAAGCTCTCGGCCGAGGCAGGAGATTTACTGGTAGGTATTCCAGTAGTATCTCAGGGTGTTCTGGGCTACACTCCGACACGACTTGTACCGCTTTTGGGGGTCTGACTTTTACCAACCCCCTAGGCCCGCCATGCGATGCTCATAGACGAACGGACCGGACTGTACGGATATTGTCACTGACAGGCTCAGTAGGGTATCAGGATGAGTTCGCTCATCGACGTCCCTTTTGGTCAATACCTGGTAGCCCGTTACGTATTGGCTTATACCTCTGACGTGCTAGTGGTTAAATCCACAACCAAAGTGTTGACGAGTCTTTAGAGTCCCCCACATTCAGTTGCTCAAGTTTTCGGGCGAAACGCTGTAGAGGCCGTATGGATATATGGCAGGGTTCGATCAGATACGTGCGGTATTGCACGAATCAGGATCGAACGGATATTACTAGCCGGCTTTGGTTTAAGCCGGATCCTAGTATAGTACAGTGTAGATTTTGTCTCATTGCATTTGTATTTCGGTCGGAATACAAATGCGGGTGTGTATACACAGTATCGGGGTTTTCCTGTAATTTATTACGGGACCAGTTTTCTGGAGTTGCCAGTTTGCTTTCCGTTTCGGCCATTTTCATTTGTATCCTTCTTTGGCCGAAGATTGGTGGAGGAGGGCTTATTTGCAATTGTGCAAATAAGCATTAGTGGAGGGGGTTCTTTGCATTTCGTTGCTTCATGATAGCTCTTGTTGACCTTGACTTGTTCACTTCATCATTGCTTGTCTTTTGAAATCATCATGTTTGATGATGGTTGTGGTTGAGTGTGGATGTGTTTGTGATCATGTTCTTTCATGATTTCTTTTGATTCCCTCTTGCATTATTGTATGGCCTCTCTCATTTTTGATACACACTCTCATTTTCTCTCCACTCCTTCTTGCATGGCCGGCCAAGCTCCTTGGTGGCTGTCCAAAATTCTAGAGGTGGGGTTTTTGTGCTTTTGCTTTGATAAAAATCCCACAAGATCAATCTCCAAAAGCTTGTATCATTCCTCCACTCAAAAGGCAACCTCCACAACCCCAAAATGAGACATGAGTTCTACACACATTCTACAGCAAACCTTGGGCACGTCGGCTCGCCAACTTCGTGCCCGAGTTGCCTCGGTATAGAGGTGGGAGACCGTAAAAGAAGCAGGCGATGTGGTGCCCTTCCGGCGACGAGGTGGAGACTGGAGCTTCCGCGAGAGATCGGGACGACGACGAGAAGACCGGAGGACACGGATCACTCGGTATATCTCTCTTCCAATCTTGTAGTTAGCTAGAACTTGTTTAATGGCACGATCCGGGGTTTATAGTGCACGGTGGTGCCGGTTCAAGAAAAACTAAAGTTAACCATCGCTTCCGCATTTGGCCTCGGGATGGAGGCCGGGGCGCCGCCGTGCACTCACACCTCACTCTAGAATTGGCAGAATATTCGCCGTACTTGTAGGGGGTACAGGTTGACCCAAGGAGGGGTGCTCAATTTACCGGATTCCGTGAAGTGCTGGGTGTTCCATTCACTATGCTGTGGGGACCACCTCGCTTCAGGTTTTGGTGGGTAACTTGCCGCACCCGTAGGGGTCTAGGTTTTATTACACAGGCTATCCACACGACCAGGGGAACGTCAGGTTTCAGCAGCGGCTCTCTGAAACCCGGGAATCCCAGATTATCTGTATTGTTCTGTAATGCTTATTACTTTTCTGTAATGTTGCATATTATCACGCCTGGAGCGATTATTGTATATTGGTATATATACTATTAGATGTTGTATATGTTTTACAACCGCGCTAGTCCAGTCCCCGCTCTGTTGTTAGTTAAGTAACATAACGGGTGATGACGGGACCCAGTGATGAATGCGGATAGCATATACGTACATTTTATTTTCGTTCTTTTCTGGTGTGATTGATTGATAGGATTGCAATGATTCTTATCAATGCAAGATAAAACAAACCTATATTTGATGTTGTTGGAACAAATTTTAAAAGGTGTTATTACAAAGATGTTTACTTTTGTTCTGCATAGTGATATTCAGTTAGAATATCCTGCACCTTATTCGACGAGACAAGGGCCGAGATCCCTTCACCGGGAGTGACCCCTTGGGCAGAAGTTTACGTCACGGTGATAACTTTAATATAGTCGATTACAAGTTGCTTTGCATCGTGGTATTCAGTTGGAATATCCTACACCTCATTCCATGAGGAAAGAGCCGAGATCCCTTCACGACCTCTTTAGCAATGGTTTTTCGCCACTATATTTTTATAAAAAGCTATCACGTTCCTTCAACGAGATGAAGTTCATTACGTTAAAGGTTTTTTCGCCAAAAACCAGTCGTAGCCTTCCGTCGTATCTTATGGATGGTCAGTAGTATTCAAGCTATGTTTGTTGACTTTCGCCAAGGCATAGTGCTTGGTAGCTGCTGGGGTATTCATTTGTAGCATAGATAGATGTGTTGGTTTGGGACAGTCGTATTACCTTGTTGGCTTTCGTCAAGGGTATGTACGGGTGGGTTCAAGTTAACCTGGACAATGACGGGCAGAACTTGACATGTGACTTATGATTTGTTGGCTTTCGTCAAGGTCATAAGAGCATGGGGCAAAAATCATATCGGGAGTTTCAAACATACAGGAAACTTGCCAAGCATGCGCATACCTTCTGGAGTGTGATAACTTGAGTGGCTTCCATCAAGTTATCATGCGATGATAGTTGGATCCCGATTCTCACTGATGAGTTGGTTTACTCTTCGGGTGATCCTGACTAATTCTTTTTTCTGGTTTGGAGGAGAATTTGAGATTACAGTGGGAGTTTTCCTGATTAGATAAAGTGATAACCATTCTGATCTAGGTTAGAGTGCACGCAGAGTGTTTCTTTTCTCTCTCTCTTTGGCAGCGACCTTTGACCGACCATAGACTATGACTTAGTGACCAAGTTGACCGAACTTTCTTAAAATACTGGATTTTGGATTGTCCAAGTTGCATAAGTCATTGCCGCTCCTTCTTTTACCCTTTGTATTTCTCAGAACACCCCGTATTACTACGGATATCCACTTCCATTGGATAGATCCATCGTATAGTTATCTACGAACTCGAAGGTACTTCTTCGAGGATAGATCCAGGTTCAGGAGAAATAGAATTAGTTTATTCAGTTGTCGTTCATTATCACCTTCTCTCAGGTTGCGAGGGCTCCTTAGTCTAGGAGAGTACACCTATTACGCTTATTGGATAGTCTTATTCCAAACCATAGGCAGGTGCCGAGAGGTAGGGAATGAAGAAAACCAATTAGCCTAAGTAGGGTGTACAGAAGGTAATATGTAAAAACAAAATGAAGGGATTAGAAAGAGGGCAAAGTAAATTGTGACTGTTATCACTCACGACCAAACCACGTACTTCATCGCTACTCCTATTTCATCTTTGCTTTTTCCCAGTTCGGGAGAAATAGAATAAGGTATTATTCAGTAGTCTTTTATCATCACCTTCTCTCAAGTTGCGAGTACTCCTAGGATTAGGAGGGTACACCTATTATGCTTACTGGATAGTCATCTTCCAAACCATAGGCTAGTGCCGAACGGTAGGGAAGGAAGAAAACCATTTAGCATAACGATGGTGTACAGAAGGTAACGACTAAAGACAAATAAAGGGATTTGGAGAGATGGCAAAGAAATATACGGTTAAAGTCATGAATTGGATTATGGAAGAGGCATTGTTAGGAATACCAGGATACCCCTACGAGACATTTTAATGTTTCAGTTTCACTGCGCATTGTTAAAGAAAAACTGATTTCCCGATTAGATAATCACTCCAGGGTATGTATTTACCAGGTTTCATTCTCATATCTGTACGGTTTTATAGATGATGAGTGGGAGTAAGTTATTGGGAATTGGATGATCATCCTCATTATATCGGAATTCGTTGTAATTGGTGATATTTTAGGAAATCATCTGGGTACGGTTTTCAACCTACGATGCACAGGTTTTGAGTTATTCAACTCAGTGGACTTATACAGAGTATTGTATGTTGTCCAGTGTCCGTCAGGACAAAGGGATAGATCCTCGTACTATGTTCTGTTTACTTATGACTTCTCTAGTTTTTAGACATGTGTTTATGTAGCATCTTGAAAAGTCGTTTTGGAGTTTTCCTGAAAATCGGTGAAAATTCGGTATTTTTCCGAAAACCGTCTTTTTTGTTATTTTGCAGTTTAGGACTAGTTATACCTAAAATGGGTAGGTAATTGCTTATTTTTAGTAGCTAATGATTTACTTATTAAATTTTGGTCATTTAAAAAATTTTCCCTATTTTTCAATTTTTAATATTATTTTAAGCCGGTAAGGAAATACATTAAATTAGCGATAAATACAAATTTTTTTGGGCTAATTTTAATCTTTAAAATTATGTTAATTAAAATCTAGTTGTAACATAAATTTTTAGTATTTTAATTTGAGTTTTAACTAATTTTTATTATAGGAAACGAAATTTATTGAATTTAAGCTTAAATTTGCAATTTTTGACTTGTAGGGGGTCTTTTTGCATAAAATTTCTTTTGTAAAACCCCTCTCTCTCTTCCCTCAGCCCTAGGCCAGCCTCACCACCATCAGGTCCAGAAAAAATTCCATGCTCTTTGACTTGTTTTATTGTGTGGAAATGAGGGTTTTTTTAATGGTTTTTGAATTGTTAATTGGGTATGGTCTTTTGTGGGTTGGTAGGAGTTGACCTAGACTTTTTTTCCCACACCCCATACCATCCCCTCTCCCTCATTCTGACCAAATTCCAGAAGCCCTCCCCTTCATCTCTTTTGTTTTCATCTTCTTCAAAATTCTTCAAAGTTTGCTTCAAAAATTGCAACTTAAAACTCACAAATTAAACCCCATTCTTCATCCCTTTTTCCTTCACCTCTCTTGCTTGGAATCATGGTGCTAGGAGGCCATCATTGAGGCAAATTTCTTTTTGCTAGATCCATCGACTTGAGGTATAATTTCTACTCTTTTAATTTCTTATGGTTAGAATCCTTTAATTAAATTGTTTTAGTGTTAATTTAGTGCTATTTTCATTCTAGTTTTGTTTAAAGTTAATGGTTGAGTTAACTAGGGTTTCTTGAAAACATGTTTTAGTTAATTAAATCTAGTTAATTAATCTAGTGGTTTACTTAACCAATTTATATGGTTACTTTGCTTAAGTGGCTTCATATTAGGCTAATCTATGTTAATCTTGTGTGAAATTTTCATTAAGATTGCTAATTTCCAAAATCAAGAAAAGGTTTGTGTATGGAATGTGGGTTTTGATGCATGGTAAAGGGGTTAATTTAATTGTAGTGGCTTTCTAATGGTTTAATTTGGATATTTGTGTGATAATGTGTGCACCTTGTCGCAAATTGTTGATGTTTGCACCAAATTTGCAAACTTCTAGCTTACTAGGTTTTTATTATATTATTGTGGCGAATTAATTGCGATATCTAGATTATATTGTTGGCTTATCCTATAACATTTAGGATGCGTGAGTGCGGATTTTTGAGTAATCGGGTTTTAGTTTTGCCGGGCGACCAAATCGACGATTTTTGCAGTTTTTGCGATTTTCGCGTGTTCCGCGCACCTTGTGCACGTTGTACCTATCTTGTGAACGTTATTATTTTCGTTTGGGTTTTGCGTCGTTCTTGATATGTAACCTTATGTTTGGTTTTGATGTAAATTCCAGATTCGGTCCCGGAGACGTCAGACGCGGCACGAAAGGGGAAAGCGGTGATTGGACGTGACTAGCTAGGGATTCCGGTGAGTAGATGTAACATCTATGGGGGACTATCGTTGGATGGCGCAAGCCGCCCGATAGTTTTACTAACTTAAAAGATTCTTAGTGATGTTAGTAATTAGGGGTGTAATACTTATATGATTATTTGCTGTATCCATGCCTTATATTGACAAACATATGCGAACTCATTCTATAGGACACCTGCACCATTGCCAGGGTTTTTATATGCAGCACGAGCACTATTCATGCTTACACACACACCCTGGTAATTGCCATGCCACCACACTAGATAACCTATAATTTGAAACCTTTTACTAATTGATGCTTAAACCTGTGCTATTGCCTTTAACTCCTTAAAATGAAATCGTAGGATTGCTATTCATGTGCATGTACCTCATCATATTATTTGTTCATGCCTAGTCTTTTAATCATACATCATAGCTTAATTATTGATACCATATGCATTCATCACCATTGATATAGGCACTTATGAGGATTTCTTGAGAGTTTATGATATTTCTGGATTTCGGGGGAAAGCCGCAAAATTTCTAAACTTATTATATTTTTAAAATTTGTAAATTGCGGTTTTCTAGTGATGTAAGTGTCGTCCACCATGAGTTTGCTGTGGTTTTCGAGATCCGTGTCGAGGAGTGGAGGAACCGTCACGGGTACATGGTGGGCCCGGTATGGTACCCCGGGACAAGATGAATGTGGTGTTGACGTTGAGCCTGACAGGAGACGGATTACCTACCGGTGACTGTTTGGCACGGCGGATATCCAGAGGATACCGACCGTGGCCGCGAGATGATGAGATTTTGATATTGAGCTGGGTCAGCCGGATGGCTGAGGCCAGAGATACTATGATATGGATATATGAGATTTGTGATAGTTTTGAGGTGTCGTTGCTGGACACAGGTTCTTATTGATTCTATTGGTATTGTGCTGGTATTTCAAAAGAGATTCCTAGAGGAAAAACATGATTCTTATACTTACACATTCAGATCATGAGTTGATTTGCATTGCATTCATACCTGCTAGTACATTCATATTGCATACATACCTGCCATTATGTCCTGCCATACCTGTATTATAGATGCTAGGATGCTTGTGTGCATGCATTCGATAGCCTGTGTAGATGTTATTTATTACTCACGAGTTGGCAACTCACCCCCGTTGTGCCACAGCCTTTTTCAGGTCCGCTCCGTCAGTACAGTAGCGGCGGGCGCATTTGCTTCTTTTGCCTGGACTCGAGGTTTTGCTCTTAGATGGGTTATATTATTATTTTTGCACCACCTTGTATATTCTTTGTATCTAGAGTACTCCATCTACTGTATCTACCAGTGTTATTTTATTTTGACCTAGAGATGAGACTGTGAGGTTTGTGGACTTTTTATGCTGTATTTTGGGGTCGAGCTCTTTTGAGTCGACATGCTGTTTTTCTTATGCTTCGTTATGATTATTTCGCATGTTGTTGCTTTATATTGCGTGGGATTTGTGACCGCCCAGTGGCGAAGAGCTAGCTCCCGCTTGGGGATGCCCTATTTTGTTGGATTCATTTATATTCTTGTTGTACCCATTTTGGGGGCCAGTATTTACAAAGGAGACTCTGCCGAAATTTTCGGAAAAATTGGTATTGTTTTTAAAAAGGTTTTTATATGACTTATTAGATAAACTCGCTTTCAATGGATTGGTTTTCCTTCATTCTTTTGCTTATTTGGTTTTGGCTTCTGGGCTTTGGCTTACTTATTTTACAGACGTCTTGAGACGTTTCGTAACTTAAGTGCTAGTCACGTTCCGTACCCTGCGGGTCGTGACAAAGTTGGTATCAAAGCGATAGGTTTTACCTTTTTGAGTGTAGGATGACCCTTGGTAGATGGAGTAAGTGACTTAAGTAGGTTAACGTAGCGTGTGTATGTCCGCGGCATACTTGCGATACGGTACTCCGCCTAAGTGACTTTAGGATATACTTGCTTGAAAATTCCTTCTTCAATTCCGTATATTCTATGATCCTATTGCACTGTTCTTACTATCCGTTTTCCTGTAACAGCCACTATGCCGCCGAAGGCTACGAGGGCACAGAGGGCTGCCGCCCGAGACGAGATTCGAGCTGGCTCGTCCGAGACTAGGACTGAGCAGGGTGGCATGCCTAAGCCGCAGGGACAGACCGATCCACCTTCCCCAGGCCGTATGGATAGGCTCGAGACTGGTATGGAGCAGTTGCGACAGATGATGGGGGGCATGCAGGAGCTACGTCAGATGGTAGGATCCCTAGTTGCAGCCATTCGTACACTGAGGCCGGATGACTTACCTACTACATCACAGACGACCATGATACCTGCTCCTACTACTACCACCGTGGCCATTCCGGTTTCGCTACAGGATTTCATAAGGCTGAGACCTCCAGTATTCACCGGCACCGAGGCAGCGGAGGACCCACAGACGTTCCTTGACAGTTTAGCCAGGATCTGCCGTTCGCTGAGATGTTCGGATGATCGATGGGTAGAGCTTGCGAGTTTCCGACTAGAGGGCCTCACGCAGACATGGTGGGAGTCAGTCTTGAGAGGTCGAGCTGCAGGTCTACCGCCTATGACTTGGGCCGAGTTTACAGCGGTCTTTCTAGCTCGTTTCCTCCCAGAGAGCGTTCGTGACGCCAGAGCTCGTAGCTTCGAGGCCTTAGTCAAGACACCTGGGATGACGGTGTTTGAGTATGACATCCAGTTTACACAGTTATCCCGATATGCTCAGTATTTGATGGATACCGAAGAGAAGATGGTGAAGAGGTTCGTACAGGGACTTGATGCCCAGCTATATCTTGCCATTGGCGCCCAGCACTACGACACTTATTCAGCTGCTATGGATACGGCATTACGGATGGAGGCACGCATATCGCAGACTTCGGCCGTTTCTGGGCCGAAGAGGATTCGCACCGATGTACCGTCTCAGAGGCAGCGCGCCAGATTTTTTCCGATAGATAGGCCTGGCAGAGGATTTGGACGGGGACAGTTATATGGTTCTTATCCCCAGAGACAGCAGTCGTCGCCAGGGTGTTTTGGGTGCGGGAGTCCGCACCATCTTGTCAGAGACTGTCTGGTGAGACGACAGGGAGCAGCGACAGTTCCGTATGTGACCCTACCACCATCACCACCCCCTCCTCAGAGAGCCCTACTTCCTACCACAGGTGATGCTCCACGCCAGTTAGGTGCACCCAGAGGTCGTGGACGCGGCGGTCCTGTTCAGAGAGGACGAGGAGGCAGAGGCCGAGGTCGAGATCAGCCCGCTATCGGTGGAGGACAGGCCTGAGTATTTGCTTTGACACCGCAGGATGCGCAGGCATCCAATGCCATTGTGACAGGTACCTTGCCAGTTTGCTCTTTCGACGCACGGGTATTATTTGACCCAGGTTCCACACATTCGTACGTCTCTACACACTTTGCACCGATGTTGGGCCATGAGTTGTCATCGTTAGATCATCCGCTTGTTGTTGTTACTCCGGTAGGCGAGTCGTTTGTCGCTCGTTTTGTATTTCGATTGTGTTCCGTTCGTATCGGGGAGAGGGATTCATCGGTTGATTTGATTCTCCTCGATATGTTGGACTTTGATGTGCTTCTGGGCATGGATTGGCTCGCCACTTGTTATGCTTCGGTGGACTGCCGTGAGAAGGCAGTCAGATTTAGCTTTCCGGGGGAGCCAGTCCTTGTTATTCAGGGAGACCGCAGCGTCACCCTTCCCAGCTTGATTTCGTCTCTTCGCTGGTCAGCTCTTGCGGAAGGGATGTCAGGGATTCTTAGCGTATATTTGTGATACTCGAGCTGCAGAGGTTCCGTTGGACTGAGTCCCGGTTGTTTGTGAGTTCCCTGATGTTTTCCCTGATGAGCTACCTAGGCTACCACCTGAGCGCGACGTTGAGTTCTGCATCGATTTGATTCCCGGCTCGGGGCCTATTTCTATACCGCCTTATCGGATGGCCCCGGCTGAGTTTCGAGAGCTGAAGGATCAGTTGCAGGAATTGTTAGATAAGGGGCTTATTCGACCGAGTGTTTCTCCATGGGGTGCTCCGGTCCTGTTTGTCAAGAAGAAGGATGGAAGTTTGAGCTTATGTATCGACTACCGCCAGCTGAACATAGTTACCGTTCGGAACAGATATCCGTTGCCACGCATTGATGATTTGTTCTACCAGCTTCAGGGTGCGGGATATTTTTCGAGGATCGACTTACGATCAGGATACCACCAGCTGCGAGTCCGACAGGAGGATATACCGAAGACAGCCTTCCGTACACGCTATGGCCACTACGAGTTTTTGGTGATGTCGTTCGGACTCACCAACGCCCCAGCAGCATTCATGGATTTGATGAACCGTACATTCAGGCCGTATCTTGACTTGTTCATCATCGTGTTTATCGACGATATCTTGGTGTACTCCCGGAGCAGAGAGGAGCACGAGCAGCACTTGCAGATTACGTTACAAACTCTGAGGGAGCACTAGCTGTTCGCAAAGTTCTCCAAGTGTGCATTCTGGCTGGACAGCGTCGGATTCTTGGGTCACGTGGTTACGAGAGACGGCATATGTGTGGACCCGAAGAAGATTGAGGCTGTTCAGCAGTGGCCCCGACCTACATCGGTTACTGAGATCCGTAGTTTTCTAGGCCTGGCGGGCTACTACAGGCGTTTTGTTCAGGACTTCTCCCGTATAGCTGCACCTTTGACCGGTTTGACCCGGAAGGGAGTTCCTTTCGTCTGGACGGAGGAGTGCGAGCGCAGTTTTCAGCAGCTGCGGACATGTTTGACTACGGCGCCGGTATTATCTTTGCCTTCGGGATTAGGCGGATTTGTGGTCTACTGTGATGCTTCGCGAGTAGGATTAGGATGCGTATTGATGCAGCATGGCCGGGTGATCGCTTATGCTTCTCGGCAGTTGAAGAAGCACGAACAGAACTACCCTACTCATGATTTGGAGATGGCTGCAGTGGTCTTTGCACTGAAGATTTGGCGACATTACCTATACGGTGAGTCGTGTCAGATATTCACTGATCACAAGAGCTTAAAGTACTTATTTCAGCAGCGAGACCTGAACCTCAGACAGCGTCGTTGGATGGAGTTGGTGAAAGACTACGACTGCGAGATCTTATATTACCCAGGCAAGGCGAATGTGGTGGCAGATGCGTTGAGTAGGAGGCACGGGGGTAGTCTATCCTTTTTGCGCGCAGTGCAGAGGCAGTCGTCAGCAGATTGGCAGATTTTATGCGACAGCCGAGTTGAGTTCGAGTTCACTTAGACAGGGGGACAGCTCGCGCATGTTCGTGCACGCCCACAGTTGCTTGACCGTATATATAAGGCACAGCGTAGCGACGACCGTAGCTCAGAGATCATGGCACAGATGGGACAGGGCAGATTTTCCAAGTTCATGATTGATGATCAGGGGATTTTACGATATGGATCTAGACTGTGTGTACCAGATGCTGATGGATTGCGGCGCGACATTCTTGAGGAGGCACACCGATCAGTGTATAGTGTCCACCCCAGTTTCACCAAGATGTACCATGATATGAGAGAGACCTACTGGTAGGACGGGATGAATAGGGATATTGCGGAGTTTGTATCGAGATGCCTGACTTGTCAGCAAGTCAAGGCCGAGCACTAGAGGCCCGCAGGAGAGCTATAGCCGTTACCCATTCCAGAGTGGAAATGGGAGCAGATTTCGATGGACTTCGTTGTGGGTCTACCCAGGACCAGTCGAGGGTACGACTCCATCTGGGTGATCGTAGATCGATTGACGAAAGCGGCTCACTTCCTGCCAGTGAAGACGACTTCCAGCTTTGCTCAGTATGCCCAGCTTTACATCGGCGAGATCGTGCGGTTGCATGGCGTACCGACTTGTATCGTGTCAGATCGAGGCACCCAGTTCACCAGCCGACTTTGGCAGAGACTTCAGGAGGCTTTGGGCACTCGTTTGAGCTTCAGCACAGCGTTTCATCCGCAGACCGACGGACAGTCAGAGCGGACCATTCAGACTCTCGAGGACATGCTCAGAGCGTGCATTTTAGACTTCGGCGGTAGCTGGTATCGTCATTTACCTCTATAGGAGTTCTCCTACAACAACAGCTTCCAGAATACTATTCAGATGGCACCTTTCGAGGCATTGTATGGGAGGAGATGCAGATCGCCCGTCTGTTGGACGGAGCTCAGCGAGAGCAGTATTTTAGGGCCGCAGCTTGTTGAGGAGACGACAGCGAAGATACAGTTGATCCGAGAACGGATGAGAGCGGCTCAGAGCAGGCAGAAATCATATGCAGACAGGCGCCGTCGCAGGTTAGAGTTCGCAGTTGGCGACCATGTTTTTCTGAGGGTCTCTCCGATGAAGGGCGTGATGCGTTTTGGGCGAAAGGGGAAGCTTAGCCCTAGATTCGTAGGTCCCTTCGAGATCCTCAAGTGTGTTGGCGCTGTTGCATATCGTTTGGCCCTTCCACCCAGCTTTCTCGATGTTCACCCCGTCTTCCATGTTTCAATGCTCCGCAAGTACCTTCACGACCCTTCGCATGCAATTCAGCACCCGACAGTCCAGCTAGAGCGCGACCTTTCTTTTGCAGAGCAGCCGGTGGCCATCCTGGATCGACAGGTGAAGAAGTTGAGATCAAAAGTTATACCAACCGTCAAGGTCCTTTAGCGTAGCCCGAGCAGCGAGGAGGTTACCTGGGAGACCGAGGGCGAGATGAGGAAGAAATATCCCCATCTCTTTGAAGGTACGCGTAGTTATATTTTTAAATTCGGGGACCGAATTTCTTTAAGGGGGGAGATTGTAGCGTCTTGAAAAGTCGTTTTGGAGTTTTCCTGAAAATCGGTGAAAATTCGGTATTTTTCCGAAAACCGTCTTTTTTGTTATTTTGCAGTTTAGGACTAGTTATACCTAAAATGGGTAGGTAATTGCTTATTTTTAGTAGCTAATGAGTTACTTATTAAATTTTGGTCATTTAAAAAAATTTCCCTATTTTTCAATTTTTAATATTATTTTAAGCCGGTAAGGAAATACATTAAATTAGCGATAAATACAAATTGTTTTGGGCTAATTTTAATCTTTAAAATTATGTTAATTAAAATCTAGTTGTAACATAAATTTTTAGTATTTTATTTTGAGTTTTAACTAATTTTTATTATAGGAAACGAAATTTATTGAATTTAAGCTTAAATTTGCAATTTTTGACTTGTAGGGGGTCTTTTTGCATAAAATTTCTTTTGTAAAACCCCTCTCTCTCTTCCCTCAGCCCTAGGCCAGCCCCACCACCATCAGGTCCAGAAAAAATTCCATGCTCTTTGACTTGTTTTATTGTGTGGAAATGAGGGTTTTTTTAAAGGTTTTTGAATTGTTAATTGGGTATGGTCTTTTGTGGATTGGTATGAGTTGACCTAGACTTTTTTTCCCACACCCCACACCATCCCCTCTCCCTCATTCTGACCAAATTCCAGCAGCCCTCCCCTTCATCTCTTTTCTTTTCATCTTCTTCAAAATTCTTCAAAGTTTGCTTCAAAAATTGCAACTTAAAACTCACAAATTAAACCCCATTCTTCATCCATTTTTCCTTCACCTCTCTTGCTTGGAATCATGGTGCTAGGAGGCCATCATTGAGGCAAATTTCTTCTTGCTAGATCCATAGATTTGAGGTATAATTTCTACTCTTTTAATTTCTTATGGTTAGAATCCTTTAATTAAATTGTTTTAGTGTTAATTTAGTGCTATTTTCATTCTAGTTTTGTTTAAAATTAATGGTTGAGTTAACTAGGGTTTCTTGAAACCATGTTTTAGTTAATTAAATCTAGTTAATTAATCTAGTGGTTTACTTAACCAATTTATATGGTTACTTTGCTTAAGTGGCTTCATATTAGGCTAATCTATGTTGATCTTGTGTGAAATTTTCATTAAGATTGCTAATTACCAAAATCAAGAAAAGGTTTGTGTATGGAATGTGGGTTTTGATGCATGGTAAAGGAGTTAATTTAATTGTAGTGGCTTTCTAATGGTTTAATTTGGATATTTGTGTGATAATGTGTGCACCTTGTCGCAAATTGTTGATGTTTGCACCAAATTTGCAAACTTCTAGCTTACTAGGTTTTTATTATATTATTGTGGCGAATTAATTGCGATATCTAGATTATATTGTTGGCTTATCCTATGACATTTAGGATGCGTGAGTGCGGATTTTTGAGTAATCGGGTTTTAGTTTTGCCGGGCGACCAGATCGACGATTTTTGCAGTTTTGCGATTTTCGCGTGTTCCGCACACCTTGTGCACGTTGTACCTAGCTTGTGAACGTTATTATTTTCGTTTGGGTTTTGCGTCGTTCTTGATATGTAACCTTATGTTTGGTTTTGATGTAAATTCCAGATTCGGTCGCGGAGACGTCAGAAGCGGCACGAAAGGGGAAAGCGGTGATTGGACGTGACTAGCTAGGGATTCCGGTGAGTAGATGTAACATCTACGGGGGACTATCGTTGGATGGCGCAAGCCTCCCGATAGTTTTAGTAACTTAAAAGATTCTTAGTGATGTTAGTAATTAGGGGTGTAATACTTATATGATTATTTGCTGCATCCATGCCTTATATTGACAAACATATGCGAACCCATTCTATAGGACACCTGCACCATTGCCAGGGTTTTTATATGCAGCACGAGCACTATTCATGCTTACACACACGCCCTGGTAATTGCCATGCCACCACACTAGATAACCTATAATTTGAAACCTTTTACTAATTGATGCTTAAACCTGTGCTATTGCCTTTAACTCTTTAAAATGAAATCGTAGGATTGTTATTCATGTGCATGTACCTCATCATATTATTTGTTCATGCCTAGTCTATTAATCATACATCGTAGCTTAATTATTGATACCATATGCATTCATCACCATTGATATAGGCACTTATGAGGATTTCTTGAGATTTTATGATATTTCTGGATTTCGGGGGAAAGCCGCAAAATTTCTAAACTTATTATATTTTTAAAATATGTAAATTGCGGTTTTCTAGTGATGGAAGTGTCTTCCACCATGAGTTTGCTGTGGTTTTCGAGATCCGTGTCGAGGAGTAGAGGAACCGTCACGGGTACATGGTAGGCCCGGTATGGTACCCCGGGGCAAGATGAATGTGGTGTTGACGTTGAGCCTGGCAGGGGACGGATTACCTACCGGTGACTGTTTGGCACGGCGGATATCTAGAGGATACCGACCGTGGCCGCGAGATGATGAGATTTTGATATTGAGGTGGTTCAGCCGGATGTCTGAGGCCAGAGATACTATGATATGGATATATGAGATTTGTGATAGTTTTGAGGTGTCGTTGCTGGACACAGGTTCTTGTTGATTCTATTGGTATTGTGCTGGTATTTCAAAAGAGATTCCTAGAGGAAAAACATGATTCTTATACTTACACATTCAGATCATGAGTTGATTTGCATTGCATTCATACCTGCTAGTACATTCATATTGCATACATACCTGCCATTATGTCCTGCCGTACCTGTATTATAGATGCTAGGATGCTTGTATGCATGCATTCGATAGCCTGTGTAGATGTTATTTATTACTCACGAGTTGGCAACTCACCCCCGTTGTGCCACAGCCTTTTTCAGGTCCGCTCCGTCAGTACAGTAGCGGCGGGCGCACTTGCTTCTTTTGCCTGGACTCGAGGTTTTGCTCTTAGGTGGGTTATATTATTATTTTTGCACCACCTAGTATATTCTTTGTATCTAGAGTACTCCATCTACTGTATCTACCAGTGTTATTGTATTTTGACCTAGAGATGAGACTGTGAGGTTTGTGGACTTTTTATGCTGTATTTTGGGGTCGAGCTCACTTGAGTCGACATGTTGTTTTTCTTATGCTTCGTTATGATTATTTCGCATGTTGTTGCTTTATATTGCGTGGGATTTGTGACCGCCCTGTGGCGAAGAGCTAGCTCCCGCTTGGGGATGCCCTATTTTGTTGGATTCATATATATTCTTGTTGTACCCATTTTGGGGGCCAGTATTTACAAAGGAGACTCTGCCGAAATTTTCGGAAAAATTGGTATTGTTTTTAAAAAGGTCTTTATATGACTTATTTGATAAACTCGCTCTCAATGGATTGGTTTTTCCTTCATTCTTTTGCTTATTTGGTTTTGGGTTCTGAGCTTTGGCTTACTTATTTTACGGACGTCTTGAGAAGTTTCGTAACTTAAGTGCCAGTCACGTTCCGTACCCTGCGGGTCGTGACAGTTTAGTACAAATACAATGTCTAAGTTTTGAGAAGTTGTGAGTATAAGAATAAATTAGAGAACCAGATGTCACAACCATCGGGATTCTTCAAAGAGATCGAAGATGTAGATTCTTGTGATTGGTATTCAGATGAAAGTAATGATTTTGAGAAACTTGTTTCTCTTCCATGTTACTCATAATTGGATGGATTCCTAAGTTGATTAATGCTGATTAGCATCTCTCCATTAAGTTGATATGCACTGGAGACAGCTGCATAATTTGAATTTGGCTCCAATTAAATTAAGTACCTCTATTTCTATATTGGATATAGAATGGTACATATCTTAACGATTTTAAGATACGGGAAGTTGTCCAGCTTATGCTTAAAACCAGACACTGGATAACACAAGGCACGTTTCGGTAATGGCTGTTTGTGGGTTGACCCTGGCTTTGACGAGGGTTGACATCTCTACCATCTGGAAGATCAATAGTGATATTGTTCTTGACTCGCCACAGTTTTATTAAAATGGAATTTTTCAGAAAACAGTAGTGGGAGTATGGTAGAACTGGAAGTGATTCCAGAACCGCAAACGATTACGGAAAATTTAATAGGACCTATATATTCAATCAGGTTTGACATTCCATTAGCTACTCCGCAGACATGATGGGTAACCTCAGACACCCGAGAGGCACTCAGGTAACCTCAAGGACGGTGACAGGGAAGTTCTTGTTTACCCAGACTTGACACTACTGTTGTTCCAGACTATGAGACCCGCAAGAGGATAAGTATAACGTCGTTCTAAACTAGCTTTAGAAGTGTACGTGGATATTATTCTGCCAGTGGGTTGTCATAGTCAGTGGGAGCAGCGGAAGCATAGTGGGCAAGTAGCTTATGTCTATTTATAGACTTGAGCAAATATAGCGGAGATAAAATCATCTAATTTTGATATGACAGTCACGGTTTTGACTTCATCAGAATAGGGGATGGATCTGTTAAGAAGGTAGTAGGGTGTGATGTCCTGGTATTTGGATGACATACACAGAGTAGGAAGTAAAATTCCTATACTACGATCGGTTGTACTGTGGTCGTCACAGTTGTTTCTTCACAAATGCTATGGATATAATATCATACATTCTGGTTACTAGATCTATGGTATTAGATCTAGATTTGGGTAGTTTCCCAATGTGGGTACTTTGACAGTATTCTAATAGTATTTTAGAATAGATGACACCTGGCATGGTGGTGTACCTGCAGGTGATGGAGTCACCCTCTCTAAAGGTATCTTAGAGACTAAAGGAGAGAGGGATGTGCATGATTGGCAGATCACTTGCTTAGGCAATTGAGTCAATCGTGAAATGTCAAGTACCACACCTGATCTATGGTATTAGATCTAGATGCGTTATGTTTATATTAATCCAATCCTGAAGAAACATAAGGAAGCAGTTTTAGAACATAAGTGCATGTTCTACGGATTTGATGACGGCAGCCTCCTTCGGGAGACAGTTATCATTCCAGGATTCAAAGGTGACATGGATGACAGAGTGATTGTCACAGTTATAGTTTTTCCTCTGACGAGGGACAGTATTATGGACAGGTGGTCCAAGAGGATACTGTAGGAGGCATGGTGCTGGATACTGATTAGGTTCCGTTATCAAAACGGTCTAAGAAATTTGGATTTGGAGTTCATTTATGAACTAGGTCCCATCAAAGATCCAAACATATTCTAAGACAGGTATTACTCGATTCGGGAGATAGCTTTCTCCGCGAATTTGTGATTTAGAGAGATATAGAAATAAACATCAGGGCGGATCCACTCACTGAGGCTATTTCTCGAACACAAGAGTTTTACAAACTAGCTTTGTGAAACTGATTAGTAGAGGAGTTGGATATTCGGTATCACACGGGCTGTGAGTATTCGACAACACAATAATTAGCCTTGAGTGCAAGTGGGAGATTGTTGGAGATAGTGCCCTCAAAGTCAATTATTAGATCGTAGGTACGTGATTGCAATGATTGAGGCAGGACCTATACCGATATGACAGTCTTAATCAAGATGATAGTATGCTATCTGGTTTGAGTTTATCATCGTATATATGCTTTAGTTCACTATTGCATGATGATGGAGCCCATAGGATTCTTGCTTGACTACCAGCAGTATGATGGCGATCATATACGTGGGAGCTGGGGTCTGTAAGCACATCCTTAAAGTGTCCCTAGTCGTGGGAGTTTCGAGACAGGGCATCGATACTCCAGAGTAGACTAGTGTATACAGTCGAGACCCCGATGAGGGGCGATGGCCGGTCTCACAAGCCATTGGTATTAGTTGGTTCACCTAAGATGTATACAGGTGCTCATTGAGTTATGAGTACACCGGACAGGACTCGCCGGGAATCTGCTAGTTGGTATTATACATATCGTTAGATAGCAATTCCCTGGTGACATGTGTACTGGTTAGTTCATCGACCTGAGATCGTCGTTTGTCTCATATGAGTTCCCACTGTGCTTAGATTACTACCCTACCACGCTTAAAAGAGTTGTGCAAACAAGTTTTAGTTGGGTACAGTCCCGAGCCACATTGGAGGCAAGTGAGCGGATCGTCGGGGATTCGTCTCTCCCGGTATTGGGGGTTGATGTCGCGCAGTGCACGGGTGGCCATCACTAGGAATCCTCGGCCGAGGTAGTGGAGAATTACTGATTTGGATCAGTAGTTTCTCAGGTGGTGATGGGCTTCATGCCGACACGATTTATCGCGTTATTAGGGGTCTGACTTTATCCACCCCCTAGACTCGATATGCGATACTCTTTTGACGAATGGACTGGACTGTATATACATTGTCACTGTCAGGCTCAGTAGGGTTTATAGATGAGTTCGCTCGTCAGCTTCCCTTCCAATTAATACATAGGCAAAATGTTACGTGCAGCTTGTACCTCTGACGTGCTAGGGGTTATACCCAGTTCCAGTATGTTGATGAGTCATTAGAGTCCCCCACAGACACTTTCCAAAGATCGGGCAAAACGTTGTAGAGGCCGTATGGTGATATGGCAAGGTTCGGAAAAAGCACGTGTGTTTTCGCACGTGTCGTTTTTCGGACAGATAATACTGGTAGGCTTTGGTTTAAGCCGGAACCCAGTATTATACTGTGTAGATATAATATCTTTATCTCGTTTGCATTTATATTCGGTCGTAATACAAATGCGGGTATATTTATACTGATACGGGGTTATCCTGAAATTCATTTCAGGATCACTTTTGGAAGTTGCCAGTTTCCAGTTTTCTATCAGCCGTATTTAACATTCGGTTAAAGACGGATTTATCTTTTCTTGAGATGAGTGAGGAAGGTTCTAGAAGTTTCTAGAAGAGGTGACTAGGTTGAATGGTGTTGATGTTTCATTGGTTGCATTTAATGTATTCATACTTTGTGTTCACACTATGTGTTCACACTTTGTGTTCACACATGATATTTGTTCTTGTGGTCACCTCCCTCCTCCTACACTCACCCCCCCATCTCCTAAAAATGGCCGGCCTTCCCCCCCTCTCTTGCATCATGGTTGTTGTTCACTAGAAAAAGATTATGATAGATTCGGGTTCACGAAAAATAGATAGCCTCTTTCTCATTTCACCCGATCCAAAAGGCAACTTCCATAACCGTTCGTCTGTGACCTTGGACGTAACGAGACAAGGTGTTCTACTCATTCTCTACTTCATCTTGGTCGTCTCTTTTAGCAAACTTGACGATCGAGTTGCCTCGGTTCAGAGGCGGGAGCCCGTTTAAAGATCCGTCGACGTGGTGCCACCCAGACGACAAGAATGGAGATCGAGGAGATCGGAGCAACCGCAACAAAGCGTGGGATGATGGTTAAAGACCGAAGGACTCAGATCATTCGGTATAACGTTTCTACCCCTTTATAGTTTATTAGTTTAGCTTTAATGGCAGATCCGGGTTACGGTACACGATAGCGCCAGTTTCATTAAAAGTTTTTATTCCGCATTTGGCGTCTGTTAGACGGCCGGGGCGCTACCGTGGACTTACAGTATGTACGGATGGGTTCAAATTAACCTGGACAATGACGGATAGAACTTGACATGTGACTTATGATATGTTGGCCTTCGTCAAGGTCATAAGAGCATGGGGCAAAAATCTATATCTGGAATTTCTAAAGAAACTGAAATTTGCAGAAAGAGCATACCATTTTGGAGTTTGATGAATGTTGGTAGGATTCCTTCAACATTATTATACGATTATATTTTGGATCCCGATCCTACTGTGAGTATATACTACTTATCAGGAGATTCGTCACTTAACGATCAATGCTATAAACCAAGTAGGTGCCTAGAAAGGTGTCAGCGGGGTTACGCCCCCAGAGAAAAGATGTTATTTAATTAAGGAACATCGCGAAAGCGTTGGAAAACCTCCCTCGAAGTATCGACACTGGCCTGGCTGAACGGTTAAGCAAGTATTGTACGGTGAGAATAGTCCTGGCTAGTTCTTCCTTTTTGGTTTGAGGAGGGATTTGAGAAACAGTGGGAGCCATCCTGTTTAGATAAACTTAAAACCAATCTAAACTTGCAAAAGCATCATACTAAAGTGTTTTCTTCTATCTCTCTTAATTGCAGCGACCTTGTGACCACACATAGGTTACATCTAGGTAATTTGACTGAATCTGACTTATATGACTGGCAGAAGTCTGTCCAGATGTCCATTGCCTATGACAAGCTGGACCACCCTATTAAGGGACATTCCTATTGTTATGGGATCGGGCATTGGCAGAATGATTGCAGGGCTTTAGAAGCCAGTAGCCAGGATACGAAGCATGTTGTGGCTTCAACTTCGGGTGTGTTTATGACAGAGAATTGTATGTCAGTTAACCCTACTTCCTGGGTATTGGATACCGGATCAGGAACTCACATCTATAATTCATTACAGGCTCTGAGAAATCGTAGGGTTATCGGGATAGGTGATATGACCCTCACAGTTGCTAACGGAATGAGCATGAACGCTGAATCCGTAGGGGAATATCATCTTGGACTGACAACTGGGCAGATATTGATTCTACGTAGCTGTTTTTATGTACCAGGTATGACCTGTAATATCATATCTGTACCCTTAATTTCTAAGGAAGGATATGATTTTACTTTTACAAGAGATGTGGTTCACATCCACCTAAATCAAGATTTGATTGGGTCAGGTACATTAGAAAACGGAATATACGTATTAAATCAAGTTCAGATTTTCAGTGTCCAGAACACACTTAAAAGTAAGTCTCCGGAAACAAATCAGGCTTTCTTATGGCATTGTAGACTAGGTCACATCAATGAGAGAAGGTTGACTAAGTTACATAGAGAAGGATACTTGGATCCGTTTGAGTATCAGTCTTATGCCACTTATGAATCTTGTCTCATGGGAAAGATGGCAAAGACTCCGTTCACTGGACACGGAGTAAGAGCGAGCGAGCTCTTAGGACTCATACACAGTGACGTATGTGGTCCAATGTCTATACATGCGCGAGGCGGTTATTCCTACTTCATTACTTTTACGGATGATTTATCTAGGTATGGACATATCTTCTTAATGAAGCATAAATCCGAGGCCTTTGAGAAATTCCAGGAATACAAGAATGAAGTGGAAAAAAAACAGGCAAGAGTATAAAGACACTGAGATCTGGTCGAGGTGGTGAATACTTAAATGCCGAGTTCCTGGGTTACTTAAAAGAGAATGGAATTCTCTCTCAGCTTACTCCTCCATACACACCACAACACAACGGTGTATCAGAAAGGAGGAATCGAACCCTATTGGATAAGGTTCGTTCCATGATGAGTAAGGCTGAGTTACCGCGATCTTTCTGGGGTTCTGCACTAGAATCAGCTGCATATTTTTTGAACAAGGTTCCAACCAAAACTGTGCCTACCACACCATATCAGATGTGGAGTGGGAAGAAACCCTGTCTTCCGTACCTGAAGACATGGGGATGTCCAGCTTTTGTAAAAAAGCAGCATCCAGACAAGCTCGAGGCACGCTCAGTACTGTGCAACTTTGTGGGATACTCAAAGAACTCCAGGGGGTATTTTTTCTATTACGCAGAGGAAAAAAAGGTTTTTGTTTCTCGTAATGCCCATTTTCTAGAATATCAATTTTTAGAAAAGGAAACAAGTGGGAGCGAAATAAAACTGAAAGAAATTCCAGAACCACAAACTACTACTGAAGGTATGGTAGAACTAGAAGTTTCAGAAGAACGGGACACCCAGACGCCACTCCGCAGGAGTAGTAGGCAATCTCATCCGCCCGAGAAATACAACGGTTTTCTCATAGACGAGGATAGAGAGCATTGCACTATTGACTATGATGAGCCTACTAGCTTCCAGCAAGCCATTCAGAGCGGTGACTCAGTAAAATAGTTGGATGCAATGCGGACCGAAATGGAGTCCATGTATACTAACAAAGTATGGACTTTTGGACTTTGCTCTAGATGGGGTAAAACTCGTAGGATGCAAATGGATCTACAGAAAGAAGATTGGTGTAGATGGACAAGTTGAAACCTATAAAGCTAGACTTGTTGCAAAGGGTTTCCGTCAAAGACCTGGTTTGGACAATGACGAGACCTTTTCTCCAGTAGCTATGCTAAAATCCATTAGGGTCCTTCTTGCTATTGCTGTCTTCCACGATTATGAGATCTGGCAAATGGACGTAAAGATGGCTTTTCTGAATGGAAATTTGGAAGAGAGCGTCTATATGGATCAGCCAGAAGGATTCATTCAGAGTGGGAGCAGCGGTAAAGTATGCAAGCTACTTAAGTCCATTTATGGACTAAAGCAGGCATCGCGGAGTTGGAACATCTGTTTTGATGATGCTTTCAAAGAATTTGAATTTATCAAAAATCCAGATGAACCATGCATATATAGTAAGATTGTAGGGAGAGCTGTAGTATTCCTCGTCTTGTACGTGGATGACATTCTCCTAATAGGAAATGATATTCCTATGTTACAGTCAATCAAAAGATTCTTGTCACATAAATTCTCCATGGAAGACCTGGGTGATGCCACCTACATTCTGGGGATCCGGATCTATCGTGATAGATCAAAAAGGATGTTGGGAATTTCGCAGTCCTGGTACATAGACACCATAGTTAAGAGATTCAGTATGGAAGATTCTAAGCGCGGTAACCTACCGGCTTGTCATGGAATCACCCTCTCCAAAGATATGTCTCCCAAGACTGATTTGGAAAGGGATCGCATGTCGATTATACCCTACGCTTCTGCGGTAGGCTCTATAATGTATGCGATGTTATGTACCAGACCAAATGTAGCATACGCATTGAGCGTAGTAAGCCGGTATCAAGCAAACCCAGGGGAGAATCACTAGATAGCAGTAAAGAACATTCTCAAGTACCTGAAGAGGACTAAGGAGATATTCTTAGTGTATGGCGGAAAAGACCTCCAGATGGAGGCCTTTGCCGACTCCGGCTTCCAGAGTGACAAAGATGACTCCAAATCCATGTCGGGTTATGTCTTTGCCCTCAATGGAGAGGCGGTCTGTTGGAAGAGTTCCAAGCAGGAGACCAATGCAGACTCAACGATGGAAGCGGAGTACATAGCTGCTTGCGATGTCGCAAAAGAAGCTGTCTGGATGAAGAAGTTCCTCACAGAACTTCAGGTGGTTCCTTCCAGTGTTGGTCCAATACCTCTGTATTGTGACAACAACGGCGCTATAGCTTTAGCGAAGGAACCCAGGTCCCATCAGAAGTCCAGACACATCTTAAGGCGGTATCACCTTATCAGGGAGATCGTAGATCGCCGGGAGATCGTGGTGAAAAGAGTAGAGACAGAGAATAACATTGCTGATCCATTCATAAAGGCCCTTCCTCAGACGCAGTTCAAGAGGCTATTCGAGATGATAGGTCTATGATATTCTAGCTCATGGCCCTAGTGCAAGTGGGAGATTGTTAGTGTATATGCCCTATGGGCGATTATTGTATCATACTAGATTGTATATTACTTAATGGAAGCTTGGGATATTCACAGTTGTATATACAGTCATGCTAAAAATGGTAGTATGTTATTTGGTTTGTGTCTACTTTAATATGTGCATGTGTTTCTTGTAACATATCACTTATACATATTAGTAGAGCCCATAGGATCTTTGCTTGATTACCAGCGTCGTGATGGCAGTCACACTAGTGGGGGCTGGGTAGTCTGTAAGCAACATCCTATACAGGTCCCTGGTCGTTGGATTATCGAGATAGGGCATCGATATTCCGGAGTAGACTAAGTGTGTACGCTTCTCATCCCAGTTGGGGAGATGGTCTGTCCCACAGCCATCAGTACGTCGTACTGGAGATAGTATGCAGGTGCTCGTTAGGTTACGGGTACACCGGACAGGACTCGCAGGGGAACTGATTGGTTGGTATTATACCCATCGTCCGTTAACAGTTCCCAGATGACATGAGTACAGCATAGTCCGCAGACTTGACACTGCTACTTCGCCTCGAGTGTGTCCCACTGTTCTTAGATTGCTACCCTACCACGGCTCAAAGGAGTCGTGCAAACAGGTAGCAGTTGGGTGCAGTCCCGAGCACTTGGAGGCAGTAGTAGTCAGATAGGATTCGTCCCTCCCGATATTGGGAGATGATATCGCGCTGTGATATACTGGTAGGTTCCAGTAGCTTCTCAGGATGTAATGGGCTTCGCTCCGACACGACTTATACAGCTATTAGGGGACTGACGCTTGCCGCCCCCTAGGCTTGATATGCGATAGTCTTAGACGAACAGACCGGACTGTATGGAGATTGTCACATTAAGCTCAGTAGGGGTTCGGATGGTTTTCTTCATCGGCCTTTTTATCGACATCTACCTGGGGACCGTTACGTTCTGCTAGTGCCGCTTGCGGTCTGTGGTTAAACCCACTACCAGCGTAGTGTCGAGTCTTTAGAGTCCCACACTGAGAGTTTCCCTACTCCACGCGAAACGATATAGAGGTCGTATGGTTTTATGACAAGGGTTCGGACACATACGTGTGTTTACACACGTACGACTTTTCGGACAGTTTTTACTAGCCGGCTTTGGTTTAAGCCAGATTCTAGTATCGGGTTACTGGATTTATACAGTCTAAAGTTTTTCCGTGTTTTCACGGATTGGAGGGGCGTTCTCGTAATTTGTCGGGAAGATTCTAGAAGAGTGGTGACTAAGGGGTTAAGGTGGCATTGCATTAAATGAGATTAGTGACTCATTTGTGTGATTCATCCAAGTCATTAATGCATCATAAATGCTTAATGACTCATGGAGATGAATCACTCATAGATATTTATGAAGCATGGTTGTTAATTCTATTTTTTGATTTTTGGATAAATAATAATGCTTCATATATATTATGATAACATCATTATCTCATTTCATTCTCATCTTCACCTTCTCTCTCCTCAAGCTCACTCTCTCTTCAAACCCTAACCCTAGCCTCTCATGTGTTGAGATCAAGGGTTAGCTAGACTAATACATCCATAACCTCACTCTATATCCCCTATGTAGCTTAGATTAGCACTTTAAGCAACCTAGTTGTCTCACGTTTGAGATTAAGCTTGGCGTAGGAGCTTTCGGGTGGATCTTCTTTGATTCGAGGAGGCCGTAGAGGTGCCGATGTTCCAAGGAGCCTACGAGGAGTGGAGGACCGTGATGAAGACCCGAAGGACTAGTATCGTGAAGTTTAACTTCGTATCCGAGTAGTTAAACCTCTAGCTTTTAGTTAGCAATGGTTTAGAAACGATTCATGCGCTCAAGTCCGTGTTACGAAGCTTTGATAATCGTTTTTCATATATTCCGCCTCCCGGCAAGTTCGTGGGGTGCATGACATAGACTTACAGTGGTATCAGAGCCAACTAAACCATTACTAGCTTGTTAGCAACTGATTAGAAGTTCGATCGACGGAAAACACAAAAACAAAAAACCGGATATTCCTAGTTTCTGTTAATTTTAAAAGTGTCTGAAAAATAATTTGACATACCTTAAAATTCACGGCAGGGAATTGTAAGAAAACTGAGAAAATATGAGCCCCTAACTCGGCAAGACGGCCGCGGATCCACGGCAATAAGGTGCTTTCGGCCGCGGATCCGCCACCGAGTCAACGCCGAGTTGACTCGGATTTTCACAGTAATTCATATTTTGGTGTTTTTTGTTTTCCTGTATGCTCTGTCTCTACCCAGGTTGCTTCAGTGCAGGTTTGCATTTGGGGTAGACACGGAATATGGTATTCGATCGATGTTCTACGATATTTGCTAATTGGGTTTTTATCTGTAATATTTAATGTGTTCGTAAACCTCCCCTAACGGCTAGTATGTCGGTTGGCAGGGGGTTGCACATTTCTGAAATGTTTACTGTTTGTGTATATGAACTGTGTTGGACTGTTGTGATGATTAGCCGGGGTTTGAGATGTGTTTAATATTCATTCATTCAATGTAAATGTAATTTGATATAATATTCTTTTGCGGGGCACATCCAGGTTGCGGTTGTAGCCACCGTTGTATTATTTCTTTTTACTGTTTTTGCTCCTAGGATAGACCCAAGGCGGGGTACACAAACTACCGGGTACTTTGAAGTGTTTAGTGGCCTACTCACTTTGTTGAGGGAGACCGTTTCACTTCGGGTACTTGGCGGGTAGTTTGCCGTACCCGTAGGGGTCTAGGGTGGGGTGATGGATATTCATCACAACTGTGTAATCCGTCTTTTATTGCAGGCTCAAAGAAAATGCGGATTGCTAGTAAATCCAATAAAGTTCATCTGTGATCTGGAATGCTTATTATTACGTCTGACGAATGTACAATATCTATATATGATAGCTATTAGACGTCACTTATGTTTTACACCCGCGCTAGCCCAGTCCCCGCTCTGTCGTTAGTTAAGTAACCTAATGGGTGATGACGGGACCCAATGGCGAATGCGGTTGGTATAAGAGGACGAGGTATTTTCGTTGTTTTCTGCAATGATAGGATAAATGATGGGACGCATTATTATAATGCAAAGAAAATAAACCAAAGTTGAATCGTTGGAGCAAATTTAAAAGAAACCATTCGGTTATTTTAAAAGATCAGAATTTTTAATTGCGGAGCTTTAACCACTCATTTTAAAAAGTATCAGGTTCCTTCGATTATATCAAGTTCACTAAGTTCACGGTTTTGCCAAAACCAGTCGTAGCCCTCCGTCATTTCAGTTAAATATTCAGTAGTATTCAAGCTGTGTATTTTGACCTTCGCCAAGGCATAGTGATTGGTAGCTGCTGGATATTTATCTGTAGCATAGATAGATGCGTTGCTTTGGGACAGTCGTACTACTATTTTGGTCTTCGTCAAGGGTATGTACAGATGGCTTCAAATTAACCTGGACAATGACGGGTAGAACTTGACATGTGACTTATGATATGTTGGCCTGCGTCAAGGTCATAAGAGCATGGGGCAAAAATCTATATCTGGAATTTCTAAAGAAACTGAAATTTGCAGAAAGTGCATACCATTTTGGAGTTTGATGAATGTTGGTAGGATTCCTTCAACATTATCATACGATGATATTTTGGATCCCGATCCTACTGTGAGTATATACTACTTATCAGGAGATTCGTCACTTAACGATCAATGCTATAAACCAAGTAGGTGCCTAAAAAGGTGTCAGCGGGATTACGCCCCCAGAGAAAAGAGGTTATTTAATTAAGGAACATCGCGAAAGCGTTGGAAAAGCTCCCTCGAAGTATCGACACTGGCCTGGCTCAACGGTTAAGCAAGTATTGTACGGTGAGAATAGTCCTGGCTAGTTCTTCCTTTTTAGTTTGAGGAGGGATTTGAGAAACAGTGGGTGCCATCCTGTTTAAATAAACTTAAAACCAATCTAAACTTGCAAAAGCATCATACTAAAGTGTTTTCTTCTCTCTCTATTAATTGCAGCGACCTTGTGACCACACATAGGTTACATCTAGGTAATAATTTGACTGAATCTGACTTATATGACTGGCAGAAGTCTGTCCAGATGTCCATTGCCTACGACAAGCTGGACCACCCTATTGAGGGACATTCCTATTGTTATGGGATCGGGCATTGGCAGAATGATTGCAGGGCTTTAGAAGCCAGTAGCCAGGATACGAAGCATGTTGTGGCTTCAACTTCGAATGTGTTTATGACAGAGAACTGTATGTCAGTTAACCCTACTTCCTGGGTATTGGATACCGGATCAGGAACTCATATCTGTAATTCATTACAGGCTCTGAGAAATCGTAGGGTTATCGGGATAGGTGATATGACCCTCACAGTTGCTAACGGAATGAGCATGAACGCTGAATCCGTAGGGGAATATCATCTTGGACTGATAACTGGGCAGATATTGATTCTACGTAACTGTTTTTATGTACCAGGTACGACCTGTAATATCATATCTGTACCCTTAATTTCTAAGGAAGGATATGATTTTACTTTTACAAGAGATGTGGTTCACATCCACCAAAATCAAGATTTGATTGGGTCAGGTACATTAGAAAACGGAATATACGTATTAAATCAAGTTCAGATTTTCAGTGTCCAGAACACACTTAAAAGAAAGTCTCCGGAAACAAATCAGGCTTTCTTATGGCATTGTAGACTAGGTCACATCAATGAGAGAAGGTTGACTAAGTTACATAGAGAAGGATACTTGGATCCGTTCGAGTATCAGTCTTATGCCACTTGTGAATCTTGTCTCATGGGAAAGATGACAAAGACTCCGTTCACTGGACACGGAGTAAGAGCGAGCGAGCTCTTAGGACTCATACACAGTGACGTATGTGGTCCAATGTCTACACATGCGCGAGGTGGTTATTCCTACTTCATTACTTTTACGGATGATTTCTCTAGGTATGGACATATCTTCTTGATAAAGCATAAATCCGAGGCCTTTGAGAAATTCCAGGAATACAAGAATGAAGTGGGAAAAAAACAGGCAAGAGTATAAAGACACTGAGATCTGATCGAAGTGGTGAATACTTAAGTGCCGAGTTCGTGGGTTATGTTCATACCAGAATATTGCATTTTATACCGCCCATTCTTATGCTCGTGTGTTTATAGGTAGGTGCTTGTAATCCGTGTTTGTTAAATATTTACAGAATACAGGTTTCCAGTACAAATATTGCAAATCAAGACAAAATCTCTACAGTTACACCAAATACAGAACATCTGTCACAGCAAATAAAAGCCGGGTTCCGGTCATCCATATCTGTCCAGTGCCGAGTACCAGTTCCAGAGACAAGACATATGACAGTGGTCATTCGTGTCTCAGACATGCACAGAGCACGAGAGGGGCTGCACAAGAATCAATAGGTGCGCGGAGCTCGAGGGAGATAAAGTCAAAAGTAAAGAAAAGAAAGTAATCTTGGACTAAGGAAATCTGCAGATATTCTGGAAGACTTTTGTGCAGTTTAAAGTTGGCAAACACAAAGACAAATGGAACCAGGGAAGCACACAAATTTCGAGGACCCAACTCAACTATACGGCCGCGGATCCGCGGCCAATAGGGGGTATTGGCCGCGGAACCGCGGCCATGTGGGCTCCTCACTCTGTCGTTTTCTGGGGGCTTTCTTGTAACTTCCAGTAGGGCCATATTCTTGCCCTAGGTTTCCAGTTCCCTTCCTATAAATACTCCAGAACTGAGCTAAGCCAAGGGTCCAATTTTTGTGTTCATTCTTTGTTCCTCTTTTGTAGTTTTTTGTGTAGTTCTTCTTCTTCTTCTTCATTCTTTCTCCATGAAAATTGTAGTGAGAGCTTTTTGAGTGGAAGATCAATGAAGATGAAGGTTTTTGTATCATTCTCTTTTCTTTAGTTTCCCCTTGAGATTTTTGCTTCCTCTTAATCTTTCAACCTCTTCATTGAGCTTGAATGGTTAAGGGTTAGTTATTGATCTCAAAGGTCGTATTTTCTTATGGAATTAGCACTTCATTTCACATGCGTTCTCTACCCTTTCTTTGATCTTGCAACCTCTTGATTGAGCTTGCAAGTTTAAGGATTGGCTATTGATCACATGCTTGTCTTGAGTTCTAGTTTTCTTATTCTTTTTATCGCTTTTTATTACTTGCTTATTATTATCTTGCTTTACTTTCTTGCAATTTATATTCATGCACTTAATTACTTGTAATCTTTTCTTTTCTTTGTTCTTTTCTTTTGCTCTTCTTTGTTCTTTTTTGTGAATGAATATAATTATCGTTGTTAAGAATAAATACGGTATTGTAAGTTAAGATTTTCTTTTCTCATTTCCTTTTCCCGTTATTTTCCATTGAACTCCGCCCAAACCATACGCAAGCGCTCCGTTAGGCACCCTACCCTAACAAGGTAACGGTGATTCCTAACCGCGACCGGTTGCGTTCAGTTTGGCCGGAGGCGAAAGCAAGAGACAAGAACGGAAGGACAAGGGTAAATAAGCCGTATTCCACGAATTCCGCCTTTAAATCCCCTAATCCACGTTGTTGCCGATTGCTCTAGCTTCAATTGGTCAAGACTCGGCTCAAAGGTTTTGAGTACGAATTTCTTTAGCTTACAATTTCGTATCTTTTTCTTAACAACTTTATACTTGCAAATATTACACATAGGTTAGCTTGAACAAACTCATACTCATTCTTTATTGACTCGTCTAAAACAAGAAAGGACATACAACCATCTCCCTGTGGATCGACCCGTGCTCAACCGGCTAGCTGCATAGCGACACCGTCTTGATTGCGGTTAACTTCAATTCTTTCAACCAAATGGCGCCGTTACCGGGGAGACGGTAGTGTATTTCTTTTCTTGTTATTCGGGTTAATATTCTTTTTGTATATATAAAAAAAAATCTTTTTGTTGTTTTTGATCATTTTTGTGGGCAAGAGTGCAGATTTTTGCAGATTTGCAAACTGCGATTGTGGGGAGCAAAGTGTACATTCAAAGCTAAGGTGATCGCAAAGTACAGTACCAAAGATCCGGGTAGTTTGACCCGCGCAATCGAACTTTTCAAGCTTACCGGATTTGATTCAACGTGGGTTTCCTAACCCAAAAACTTAACGGTACGTACTTTACTAACACCTTCTTCTCAAATCCGATGCATCCAATATACTATTGTTTGCAGGATTCTTTGCAAGTTCGCTAGCAAACGCTAAAAAAAATTTGACTAACCCGTATTTGTTGCAGTGCCGCGCTTAAACTAAAAAATGATTTTTTGATTCTTTATATAATTTTTATTGAATTGCGCATTGCATCAATTAATACGGACTTAAGGGCAAGCGAACCCCACAATATACGGTAAAGGATTTCATCACCTTTTCCGTGGCCCACAAATCACGAACTTGAGCATAACGTTTACCCGCACAAAATTTAAAAGAAACTAGACTTTAAGCCTTAAGGACTTCGCGCTCACTAGGAGAAGTTAACTGTGTTTAGAACCTTGCTTAACGGAATATTGTTTACGGGGTGTCTAGGAAAGTGTTAACGGCGCAACCGCCAAAAGAGAAAGGGTTATTTAATTAAGGAACTTCGCGAAAGCGTTGGAAAACCTCCCCTTATCTCTGCACTTACCTGGCCTCGTGATCAGTGTATCTTGAGCCCGTTTCTCGACACAGTTTTACTTCGACAATCAAGTTTTGGAGCAGGTCTAGTTGACCTAGGTGAACCCTAGAACGATTAGGTGTGTGGTATTTTTGTGTCGTGATTGTTTTTGTCCATATTCTTTTTTTTATTCTTTTGTTAATAACTAAAAAAAAATATAAATATAAATATCACATCCTTTTTCCCCTCCTTTTCTCTACCTTTCTTTCTCTCTCTTCATATCATGGGTACCCCACCTCGAAAAACTCTTGCCGAACTTTGGTACCCACAACCAGACATTACTTCTTACGGTTCTTGCTTTGGCCGAACTTCGGACGACCCCTCCATACCCAAAATTTCATTGAAAGATCGGATAGACGCGTCTAGGACAAACAATTTGACTCCGCAATCCACTTCGTATCAACCATTTCACACATTCACCCCTTCTTACGTTGATACCCCTTCTTCGAGTCATGTTGCAACTCCAAGACCTATGTCTATTGCAGAACGTATTGAACAATCCCATAGCCGATCTTTCACTCCTTTCACCACTTCAAATTCTTGGGATCAGCAATTCCATTCACCTTCCTGTCCAGATGTTGATCCTGCTCCTGTCCAGTCATTCAACTCCTACCAATCCTACCCTACTTTTGCACCTTCCCTAGACATTGCATCAGAACAGCCATTTGGGAGTTTTCAGTATCCAAACAACTTTGAATCTTTTACTGAAACCCCTTCACAACCAATGTCTAGTCTAGAACAGTCCTTGGAAGACTTTAGGGTAGCGTCAAGCCAACAGATGATGGATTTGAATGCGTCCATGGCCGCCCTCATACAACCTAGTGACCCGGTAGCAAGTTTTCAACTAGCTCCAAATTTTCCAATGTATGAAGAGGCGGTAGGACAGGATGTGAATTTGAGTGGAGAAAGTGAGCTGTATACCCTTCCAAATCAAACCTACCCGTCTCAAATTGAATCCCACAACTCCTGTGTTGAAAGTCTATCAAGTGTCCCAAATGAATTATCAGTTGAAGATGGAATGTTTAATGAGTTGTGCGACTTTGTAGTATTTGATTTGCCAAATTGTGAAGGGACCTTGCCAAGTGAAACCACACCCAATCCTTTTGACCTCTACACCTCCATCTTAGAACCTGAATTAATTGAAATCCATGCTTTTGATGAGGTGTCTGAGAAAATTGACTTTCACTTGATTAAGGATATTGACGCTGGGACTATTTTGGATGATGAACCCGTAGATTTGACTGAGTTTTTCTCTCCAATTCATCATCCCGAGTCATTAAATGTTTTTCCTGAACAACATATGCGTCTGGACTTTGATGAAATATGCATGGATGAGCTTAACTTTGAGGAGAATTTTGAGGATATTTTTAAGGATGAAACAGTTCTAGATGATGAGTCGGATTTTCCAATTCATCCTGTTCCTTTCACTGACTGTGTACACCCTCCAGAACCCTTAACCGATACCCTTCCTCAACCACTTTCCTCTATCCTTTCCATCGTTCCGACCTTGCAAGAAACCGTATCATTTTCACTTCCTATGTCTGGTTTACCGAGTTCGGCGTACCCATGGTTTCTTACGAATCTTGAGGGATTTGACCCAATCTCTCGCCGGGTTAATAGATTAGCACAATCGCTGTTTACACATAGCTCATCACAAATTGTGCTAATCTATTCGCTCCATTTGCACCCTCAAGTTCGTACTCCACTTCTTTTTCCCTTCCGCCATTCTTCTTCTGATATACCGAGACCGTATCCCTCTTCTATCTCCATACGGTCTCACGTATTCTCCATTTCTTACCTCTTCACCTTCTTTCACCAACCACTGCTTTACCATGATAAAATCTTTGAATGGTTGGTGCTCACTTTTGGCCTGTGTAAGGCCTTGTATAGATTAATACCATTCTCTTTCCCCCCTAATCCTAAACTTCAACGCTTAATAGTGGAAACACTGTTTTACTTAAGTTTGGGGGGGACATCTTTTTTGTATATATTTTTTGTTTTCCTTTTTGTTTTGTATATAATTTGATTCTATGGAGCGCCGACAATTTTGACCCTCTTGGTGTGGCCTGACAGTGAGGGCACTGTCAAGTTTAAGTTTAGGGGTGTGCTCGGTAAGCTTTCTTCCTTCGCATTCATTTGTATATTTTGCATTTGCATACCTTATTAAAAAAAAACCCACAAAAATTGAAAATTTTCTAAAAAAATATAAAAACTTTGTCGTCAAGTTAGCTAATAGGGTAACTTAGATCTTTATTCCGAAAGTTTAGTTGATATGATAGAAATAACTAAATTCTAGGCTTAGGGATCGAAAACCCTAAAAATAACCCTCATTCTGTCTAACTTTGGTAAGTATACGTCCTTACAGTTTTTTTTGAGAAATAGGTAATCTTGAGTTCAGTTCTTGAGTTAATTCAAGATGAAGGGAAAGTATTGAAGCTTTACTGGAGGATAAGTCCGAAAAATAGTTTCTTTTCTTGAGTTCAAATTTAGAAAGTATATACCCTACAAACTGCACTTACAAGCACCTTGAAACTTGGGATAGTAGAGGATACCTAGAAATACTCTTGTCTGTAAACCTAGTATGAAAGAAAAAACGGTATTTAAAGCTAAACACCAAAAAGAGCATATTGAAAAATATATCCGGTCTTGAAAAAGAAAAAGAAAAAGAAAAAAGAAAAAAATAGAATAAAGTCAAGACCTGGAAACTGCTATTTACGCTTTAAAGTTCACACATTCAGTAATCGGTCGTTAGTGCCTCAAGAAGCATTAATAGTCGCATGAAAGGTGTGTGAGCAACACCGTCCATCATTAAATGAAAAGAAGTAGTATTAGGTATTAGGGCAAGGGTATTATAGCTTGAATTGAATTCTTAAGTGTAGGGGTGCAAATATACACACACGTAGGGGTATACAATCGATGTTTGAATAAAAGATAGAAATAAAGAATAAGACTTGTGTTTTCTATAAAGTTGATAAAAATCCCTGATTTGAGGCCGCACTTTAGAAGGAAAACTCAGGAGAACCAACATCTTTCTAAACTTTTTTGGAACGTATATGAACCAAGGTTAAATAGATAGGAGGTGTGAAACATAAGGGTTGGATATTTCTAACTTAGGATTATAGAGTTTTTAACGTAAATAACTAAACTGTAGGAGTAGAATCGACGTTAACTTATGACACTAGCTTGACGGGATTTTGTGGGTAGTATCCGCTGAAAACACTCAGGAGACAACACTCCTCCTACTAGGGACACCTAGAAGTTTAACGGCTTGTTGCACATGCTCAGTGCAATCGCGTTCCCTGCGAAAGTGCGGTTAGGATTTTATTTTTGTGAATAATTGGTTTTGCTCGGGACGAGCAAAAGTTAAGTTTGGGGGTATTTGTTCATACCAGAATATTGCATTTTATACCGCCCATTCTTATGCTCGTGTGTTTATAGGTAGGTTCTTGTAATCCGTGTTTGTTACATATTTACAGAATACAGGTTTCCAGTACAAATATTGCAAATCAAGACAAAATCTCCACAGTTACACAAAATACAGAACATCTGTCACAGCAGATAAAAGCCGGGTTCCGGTCATCCATATCTGTCTAGTGCCGAGTACCAGTTCCAGAGACAAGACATATGACAGTGGTCATTCGTGTCTCAGACATACACAGAGCACGAGAGGGGCTGCACAAGAATCAATGGGTGTGCGGAGCTCGAGGGAGATAAAGTCAAAAGTAAAGAAAAGAAAGCAATCTTGGACTAAGGAAATCTGCAGATATTCTGGAAGACTTTTGTGCAGTTTAAAGTTGGCAAACACAAAGACAAATGGAACCAGGGAAGCACACAAATTTCGAGGACCCAACTCAACTATACGGCCGCGGATCCGCGGCCAATAGGGGGTATTGGCCGCGGAACCGCGGCCATGTGGGCGCCTCACTCTGTCGTTTTCTGGGGGCTTTCTTGTAACTTCCAGTAGGGCCATATTCTTGCCCTAGGTTTCCAGTTCCCTTCCTATAAATACTCCAGAACTGAGCTAAGCCAAGGGTCCAATTTTTGTGTTCATTCTTTGTTCCTCTTTTGTAGTTTTTTGTGTAGTTCTTCTTCTTCTTCTTCATTCTTTCTCCATGAAAATTGTAGTGAGAGCTTTTTGAGTGGAAGATCAATGAAGATGAAGGTTTTTGTATCATTCTATTTTCTTTAGTTTCCCCTTGAGATTTTTGCTTCCTCTTAATCTTTCAACCTCTTCATTGAGCTTGAATGGTTAAGGGTTAGTTATTGATCTCAAAGGTCGTATTTTCTTATGGAATTAGCACTTCATTTCACATGCGTTCTCTACCCTTCCCTTGATCTTGCAACCTCTTGATTGAGCTTGCAAGTTTAAGGGTTGGCTATTGATCACATGCTTGTCTTGAGTTCTAGTTTTCTTGTTCTTTTTATCGCTTTTTATTACTTGCTTATTATTATCTTGCTTTACTTTCTTGCAATTTATATTCATGCACTTAATTACTTGTAATCTTTTCTTTTCTTTGTTCTTTTCTTTTGCTCTTCTTTGTTCTTTTTTGTGAATGAATATAATTATCGTTGTTAAGAATAAATACGGTATTGTAAGTTAAGATTTTCTTTTCTCATTTCCTTTTCCCGTTATTTTCCATTGAACTCCGTCCAAACCTTACGCAAGCGCTCCGTTAGGCACCCTACCCTAACAAGGTAACGGTGATTCCTAACCGCGACCGGTTGCGTTCAGTTTGGCCGGAGGCGAAAGCAAGAGACAAGAACGGTAGGACAAGGGTAAATAAGCCATATTCCACGAATTCCGCGCTTAAATCCCCTAATCCACGTTGTTGCCGATTGCTCTAGCTTCAATTGGTCAAGACTCGGCTCAAAGGTTTTGAGTACGAATTTCTTTAGCTTACAATTTCGTATCTTCTTTTTCTTAACAACTTTATACTTGCAAATATTACACATAGGTTAGCTTGAACAAACTCATACTCATTCTTTATTGACTCGTCTAAAACAAGAAAGGACATACAACCATCTCCCTGTAGATCGACCCATGCTCAACCGGCTAGCTGCATAGCGACACCTTCTTGATTGCGGTTAACTTCAATTCTTTCAACCAGGTTACTTAAAAGAGAATGGAATTCTCTCTCAGCTTACTCCTCCATACACACCACAACACAACGGTGTATCCGAAAGGAGGAATCGAACCCTATTGGATATGGTTCGTTCCATGATGAGTAAGGCTGAGTTACCGCGATCTTTCTGGGTTTATGCACTAGAATCAGCTGCATATCTTTTGAACAGGTTCCAACCAAAACTGTGCCTACCACACCATATCAGATGTGGAGTGGGAAGAAACCCTGTCTTCAGTACCTGAAGACATGGGGATGTCCAGCTTTTGTAAAAAAGCAGCATCCAGACAATCTCGAGGCACGCTCAGTACTGTGTAAGTTTGTGGGATACCCAAAGAACTCCAGAGGGTATTTTTTCTATTACGCTGAGGAACAAAAGGTTTTTGTTTCTCGTAATGCTCATTTTCTAGAATATCAATTTTTAGAAAAGGAAACAAGTGGGAGCGAAATAAAACTAAAAGAAATTCCAGAAACACAAATTACTACTGAAGGTACGGTAGAACCAGAAGTTTTAGAAGAAAGGGACATCCCGACGCCACTCCGCAGGAGTAGTAGGCAGTCTCATCCACCCGAGAGATACTACGGTTTTCTCATAGACGGGGATAGAGAAGATTGCACTATTGACTATGATGAGCCTACTAGCTTCCAGTAAGCCATTCAGAGCGGTGACTCAGTAAAATGGCTGGATGCAATGCGGACCGAAATGGAGTCCATGTATACTAACAAAGTATGGACTTTGGACTTTGCTCCAGATGGGGTAAAACTCGTAGGATGCAAATGGATTTTCAGAAAGAAGATTAGTGTAGATGGACAGGTTGAAACCTATAAAGTTAGACTTGTTGCAAAGGGTTTCCGTCAAAGACCTGGTTTGGACTATGACGAGACATTTTCTCCAGTAGCTATGCTAAAATCCATTAGGGTCCTTCTTGCTATTGCCGCCTTCCACGATTATGAGATCTGGCAAATGGACGTAAAGATAGCTTTTCTAAATGGAAATTTGGAAGAGAGCATCTATATGGATCAGCCAGAGGGATTCATTCAGAGTGGGAGTAGCGGTAAAGTATGCAAGCTACTTAAGTCCATTTAAGGACTAAAGCAGGCATCGCGGAGTTGGAACATCTGTTTTGATGATGCTGTCAAAGAATTTGAATTTATCAAAAATCCAGATGAACCATGCATATACAGTAAGATTGTAGGGAGAGCTGTAGTATTTCTCATCTTGTACGTGGATGACATTCTCCTAATAGGAAATGATATTCCTATGTTACAGTCAATCAAAAGATTTTTGTCACATAAATTCTCCATGAAAGACCTGGGTGATGCCACCTACATTCTGGGGATCCGGATCTATCGTGATAGATCAAAAAGGATGTTGGGACTTTCGCAGTCTAAGTACATAGACACCATAGTGAAGAGATTCAGTATGGAAGATTCTAAGTGCGGTAACCTACCGGCTTATCACGGAATCACCCTCTCCAAAGATATGTCTCCCAAGACTGATTTGGAAAGGGATCGCATGTCGATTATACCCTACGCTTCTGCGGTAGGCTCTATAATGTATGCGATGTTATATACCAGACCAGATGTAGCATATGCATTGAGCGTAGTAAGCCGGTATCAAGCAAACCCAGGGGAGAATCACTGGATAGCAGTAAAGAACATTCTCAAGTACCTGAGGAGGACTAAGGAGATGTTCTTAGTGTATGTTGGAAAAGACCTCCAGATGGAGGCCTTTGCCGACTCCGGCTTCCAGAGTGACAAAGATGACTCCAAATCCATGTCGGTTTATGTCTTTGCCCTCAATGGAGGGGCGATCTGTTGGAAGAGTTCCAAGCAGGAGACCATTGCAGACTCAACGATGGAAGCGGAGTACATAGCTGCTAGCGATGCCGCAAAAGAAGCTGTCTGGATGAAGAAGTTCCTCACAGAACTTCAGGTGGTTCCTTCCAGTGTTGGTCCAATACCTCTGTATTGTGACAACTGTTAGTTATATGTATGCCCTAGAGGCCATTACTATACATAGGATGTATATTGTAGTGGATGCTTGGACATATATATGGAGGACTTTCTTGCTCGACATGATAGTATGCTATCTGGTTGATCTTTACTTTAACGTGTACATTGATTGTCTCTCTGTTACATGTTGGTAAAGCCCTTAGGATGTGTACTTGACTACCTGGACTATGATGCGGATCATACTAGTGGGGACATGGTAGTCCATAAGTACATCCTTCAAGGTCCCTAGTCGTGGGTGTATCGAGACGGGGCATCGATATACCAGAGTAGACTAGCGTATACCTTCTCGACCCATACAGATGGGAGATGGATGATCCCATATCCATTGGTGTTTGACATCAGAGATGATATACGGGTGCTCAGTGGAGACTGGGTACACTGGACGGACTCGCCGAGAACTCCCAGATGGTATTATACCTTACGTCAGATGGCAGTTCTCTGGTGACACTGGTACAGAGTAGTCTGTTGACCCGAGATCGTCATAGAGTCTTGTGTGGTTCCCACTGTGCTTTGATTTCCACCTTACCACGTCCAAGAGGGCATGCAAAACGGTGGTTTTTGGGTACAGTCCCGAGTCACATGGAGGCAATGAGCGATAGGAGGGGATTCGTCTCTCCCGGTATAGGGGGTTGATGTTGCGCTGTGTTCGATTGGCTATAACCGGAAATCCCTGGCCAGGGTTGTTGAGATTTACTGGTAAGTGTTACCAGTAGTTTCTTGAATTGTTATAGACCTCATATCGGCACGACTTATCGAGCTATTGGGGTCTGACGTTTACCATCCCTAGGCGAGATATGCGACATATCAGACGACGAGACCGGACTGTACGGTAAGTGTTACTGGTTGGATTCACAGGAGTGTGAGCGGGCTTTCTCGTCGATCTTCTGATCGCTCAATACCCGGGTGGCCGTTACGTTTAGCAGACCGCTTGCGGCTTGTGGGTGTTTGATATGATCATCACCTGCTGCCGGCGTATTGACGAGTCTTTAGAGTCCTACACAGAGGTTTCCTGGCTCAAGCGAAACGAAATAGGAGCGCATATGAGATATGCGCGGGACCGAGAATGATATTAGTATGTGATACTGTATTCGATTCTCGTGATTTGTGACACTGATCGGTTATATGCGATATAGCCGAGTTATCAGATCAAGTGTTGATTCGATAAGTTGTTACTATGGATATTAGTCGGTTATATGTGATATGAACGGATCGTTAAATCAAGTGTTGATTTAATGATTTAATGCATAATTATATATTTGATATATTACTTTGCATTAACTAGTATTGGTTCACTTTAAATGGATTTTCTCACTTGCATTGCACAAGTTGTATATATGATATACTTTTGTGCACTTGATTGTATCAAGTTTGATGATACATGTTTACTTGAGTTTGTGTAAAGATTAAACCATGGTTATTTAAATGGTTAGGGTTTTGATTTTCATATCTATTTATTTAATTATTTATTATGGAAATGATAAAGAGAAAAATGGTGGCTTTCTTTGTTTGTTCATGAAGCTTCATGAAGCTTTGACTAAGTGACCATTTTGTCTCTTGCTTAACCCTAACCATTCCACTTAACCATAGTCCACTCTCTACACTTAACCATGGTTGTAGTTATGATTAGAATAATCTATTTTCCATTTTCTCATTATTCTCATCATAATATGATCTTCTTTTTCTTCTTCTTCAAGAAGAAAAACTTGATTCCATCAATGGTGATTTGATGAAAAGAGTGAGAAATCCAATTCTAAAGTGAACCCACTTCCTATTTCTTCATCCTCTACCTCTTGCCAAGTAGTATAGGGTGTTTTCTTCACAAGTTTCATGACTTGGTGAAGTGGGAGCTTGATCTTGTGATGCCTCGATGTAGATCATCTTCGGCATCGTTGTCGATGACCTAGCCCGTCCATTTCTCCGATGAAGCCGACGCTAGACTCGGGATTGGATTTGGACAGCAAGGGGACTTCATCATGGAGCTATGGAGGTGGAGAACCGGATCTACAAAGGTTGTATTTCCGTTCACTTAGTTAAATTGTTAACTAGCTTCATGTTTCGCCTAAAACTCTAGTCAACGATCCGTATTAGGGTTTCCCGGCACGGATAATTTTTGAAATTGGCATGGTTGATGCCTTGTGAGACCTCATTAGTGTGCCTAGGAACCCTACAGTGGTATCAGAGCCTAGCTAGAGCCTTAGGCGAAGTGTAGACGACGTTTGAAACCCGATCGAACCGAAACCCTAAAAACCAAATTGCTCTCTGGACTTTTTCCAAAAACTGGGTTTTTTCCAGATTAAAAATGCTTAAAAAATTCAGCAGGGAATTATAAGAATTACGGTGCAAAATTTGACCAATGATACCTCAAACCTTCTGCGGAACCGCGGCAGAAGCCTAGCTTCTGCGGCCCTCTGATGACGTCAGCCCTCAACATTTGCACAGTAATTCCTCTTTTACAGTGCTGAGTTTTATGGGAATTTTTAATATTTATTCAAGAGTTGAATTTTCTGGGGTTGTTTTGGGGATTCGATGATTCGATCGGATTATCAGATTTTGTCTATGTGGATTCCGGATAATTTTTTAATATGTTAAAAAGTTCGATCGGATATAAATACCCATTTTTTCCCCTATTGGGAAATTTCCAAATGTTGGATCTTTCCGTGGTTTAATAACGTTCTATGTAGTGCAAGTAACGCGATGGACCCTCTAGAAGACAATAAAGCTTAACTCGATTATGTGACCATCTTGAACTGCCCTTTGAACCTTCGGGTTTGGGGCAGTACGGCGTGCCACATGTGAGGCGTTGGCTTGACCCTTCTACGGCTGGACCGTTGGTACTGAGGCATGAACTGGATGTTTTTAAACTTGTTTCATGTGTTGAGCTGTTTCGGGAAAACTTGGGTGTTTGAATGTTCGATCGGAAAGTTTAACATTTTCTATTTATCTGGAATGGGATACAATAATTGGAATTCACAAGAAGTTATGAGATAACTGAATGAATGTTATAAACATAGCACTTTAGTCTCACTTGATCGGTTGCCACGGAATTTTGATGTGATCAAAAGTCCGTCGCAATCACGTAGCGTACGCGGATACTCGCCGGGTAAACTTAATAGACATCCACACCCCAAAGCCCCGACCAAGTGACTGTAGGAGAACCCCGTCGCCGAAAGCATCCGTTAGGGTGCTCGCGGCAGCGGTGTTCCACCTTGGTACACTTCGTCGACGGTATCAGGGGTGCGGCCGCCTACTAAAGTTTGCGAAGAGCATTCGATCAGGATGTCGGGAATCTTGTTGAATTGCCCGACTTGATATTGAAAAGAGTTTTCGATAAATGAGACTAAAATGCGGGGTTTATAATAGTTAGGCATGCGATGTCTAAGGAATTCATTTGATTAGGCATGCGATGTCTAAAGAGGTTGCGGATTCCAACTGTTGTAGTTTTACACTTTCTTTTCTGTGACCGTAAGTGTAATATGTGATATCGCCGGTTTCGTTGCTATATGTCAACGACAATTGGGATGCGTATATTTACTTACGTTGATGACATGTGATGTTATGTGTTGCTGGATATGTTATATTGGATCGTCGTGTTTGAATAGCCCGGGGGTTTTTATGTGAGATGAGTGTTTTTCATTTTCATTCATGTAAAAACTTGTATGTAATATTCTTTTATTGGGGCACTTCCAGGTTGCGGAAGATGTCACCCTTTGTATATTATTTTCTTTTCCGCACTAGGATAGACCTAAGGAGGGGAGCACAAGTAACCGGGTTCTGGAGTACAGTGGGAGACCAACTCGAGGAGTCGAGTCCGGGTCTCCTAACTCTAGAATTGGTAGGGTTGCTTGTCGCTCTCGTAGGGGTCTAGGGGTGTGGGTTTGGCTATTCATCGCGACCGTGGAATCAGTGTTTTATACTGGCTCGTATTAAAAACATGGACGTCCTAGTATATCCAATATTTCATATGTTTCTTCTGCTGCAATATCTGTGATGTGATCATGTGATATGTTCTGTGATGGATACTTTATATAGTATATATGATATATTATATAGACGTTACTTATATTTTGCACCCGTGCTAGCCCTGCCCCGCTCTGCCGTTAGTTACCTAACCTAACGGTGCACGAGGGGACATCGAGGCGAATGCGGATGGCATAAGTGTACGTCGTATTTATCTGTGATGTTTAGGTAATTAAATGATGGGACTTCATTAATGAGATTAATGAAATAAAAGAAACCTAAAGATGTTGTAGAATCGAATTTCAAAAATAAAAACAGGTAGCTACAGTTCTTGCTTTGCACAGCGGTATATATGATATATCCTGCACCTTATTCGATAAGGAAAGGACCGAGATCCCTTCGCCGGGAGTGACTCCTTTAGCAATAACTGGCAGATGCTACAACTCTCCGTTTGTCTTTTGATTGCTTCTATAGTTTCTGCTTTGCACAGTGATATATATGATATATCCCGCACCTCATTCGACGAGGAAAGGACCGACGATCCCTTCACCGGGAGTGACTCTTTTAGCAAAACTAGAAAAGCCTCAAAAGCACTCCAATTTAAAATCATTTGATTCTACAACGATATCAAGTTCATTACGCAATAGGTTTTCAGAAAAACCTGTCGTAGCCCTCCGTCATTTCAGATAAGTACTAGTTAGTATTCGTGCTACGTTTGTTGACTATGTTAAGGCGTAGTGTGCGGTAGCTAATTAGTGCTTATCTGTATAAGCATATGATGCGATTGGATTAGGGTAGTCGTGCGACTTTGTTGACTATGTTAAGGGTCGTGCGGGTGGGTTTAATTCAATCGGGAAATGACGGGTTGAACTTGACTAGCACTTATGATTTGTTGACTATGTTAAGGTCATATAGCTGCTAGGGGCAAAATATTATCGGGAATTTCAAGTGTTGAAATTTGTAATGAGATTGCATACCTTCTATGAGATAGTTGGATCCCGATACCCGCTGCGAGTAATTGTTACTCCTGGAAGAGTTTTACACATTACAATTAGCCGATCAAGTAGGTGTCTAGAAAGGTGTCAACGAGGTTACGCCTCTGGGAAAACGAGGTTTACCGTAATTAGGTCCGTGCGAAAGCACGGGGGACCTCTCTCAAAGTACCGACACTGGCCTGGCTGAAAGATTGGCGAACTTGTAGTGTGTAATTAATCCCGGCTAGTCTTTCCTTTTAGGGTTTGAAGGAAGATTTGATAAAAACAGTGGGAGCCATCCTGATTAGATAAAATAATAACCAATCTATTCTTGCAAGAGCGCACGCTGAGTGTTTTCTTCTCTCTCTCTCCAGGTAGCGACCATATCACGCCTTAATTAAGATAATAATACGGAATTTTGACCGAACCCGCTTGTTATACTGAGCTGGGGAACGTTGGTCCCGCTCCAACTTATAATTGTTATAAGACAGAGCAGGAAATTGGGGATTACCAGAATTCCCGTGCCGCCCAAACGAAGAGAGTGCATGCTGATGCATCACCTTCGGGTGTGTTCGTTACTAAGAACTGTTCCTCAGTATCCTCCGCATCCTGGGTATATGATACCGGATCAGGATCCCAGATATGTAATCTGTTACATAGGGCTGCAAGAAGGTAGAGAACTGAGAACGGGTGATAAGTTTCATGAGACAGAAAACGGGGCAAGTGTTGCAGCCAAGTCTGTTCGTCACTGTCACCCTGTATTACCAGTACATTGATTCTGAACGAATGTTATTAGATACCGAACCTGATATACAAAATCAAATCACTCTCTTTATTAGTAAAGAAATGATAAAATTTTGTATTGTTGGATAATATTTTGAACATTTCCTATATCAAAAGTTGATCGGTTCAGGCACGTTATCTAAAAGCATTAATGTTCTAAATCAAATTACAGTTCTTAGTATACAGAACACACACAAGAGGAAGAGTTCAGAACTGAACGAATTCTTCTTGAGGTACTGTAGACAAGGTCATATCAATGTGACCCGACTGGCTGAAGTTACATTTAGATGTATATTTAAATCTGTTTGAATTTACATCTTGTAAAACTTGCCAGTCATGTCACAGAGATAAGATGACCATAGCTCTGTTTACTGGAAACAGAGAAAGAGTTAGTAAACTCTTGGGATGATACATGTTGATGTATGTAAGGTCCCCTGTCTACATATGCCAGGACTGGTTCTTTGTACTTCGTTACATTCTCTGATAATCTCTCAAGATTCAGACATATGTTCCTGTTGAAACACAAGTCCGAACCTTTTGAGATATTCACAGAATATGATTTAGAAGTAGAGAACCAAAACGGGTATAAGTATTATGTCCTTTGATGTGATCAAGGAGGAGAATACTTGAGCACGGAATTCCTGGACTATTCTAAAGGAGAATGAAATTCTCTCTCTGCATTACTCCTCCGTATACACCATAGCACGATGGTATATCGGGACGGAGCAATTGCACCCTATTCGATATTGTGCGCTTTATGATGAGTAATACTGAGTTACCTGTTTCCTTTTTGGGAGTTATGCGCTTGAGAAGCTGCATACCTATTGAATAGGGTTCGAATCAGATCACTGCCTACCAATCCATATGAGATATGGAATGGGAAGAGCCCATGTCTTAAGCTAGTTAAGATTTGGGGTTGTCCGGCCTATGTCTAAAAGCAAAATCGGGGCAAGCTCGAGGCAAGATCTGTTATGTAGAACTGGAAATGTTCCAGCTATACAAACTGCAGCTGATGATTTGATAAAACCAAAGGATTCAGTAGAGACCAACGAACCTCAGCCTCTCCGCCGATCTAGTAGGGTTCCTCACCCACCTGAGACATACTTCGGTTTCTCTAGGACAGTGGGAGCGAGGATTGCATCATGAGATGATGACCCAACTAGTTTCGAGCTGGCCATCAGGAGTGGGACTCTGTAAGAATGGCTGGATGCTTAGCGATCTGAGATGGAATCCATGTACACCAACAAAGTATGGACTTTGGTTGCTATATCTGAAGGGTTAAATCCCCATCAGGAGAAAGTATATATTGAGAAGATTACTTGGTGTAGATGGAAAAGTTAAGACTTTCAAAGCTAGACTTGTTAAAGCTTTTCGTCATCGACCAGGCGTGGATTATGGTGAAACCTTTTCAAGTGGCTATGCTTAAGTCCATCCAGATCCTACTTGCCACGGCTACATACCATGACTACGATATCTGGCGGTTGGGTGCCATGACTGCTTTTCTAAATGATGTTTTAGAAGAGAACGTCTATAAGTACACAGCCAGAGGGCTTCGTAGACAGTGGAAGCAGCGGAAACGTGTACAAGATGCTTTATAGGATAAAGCAGGCATCGCGGAGTTGGAACATCTGTTTTGATGTGTTAGTCAAAGAGTTTGACATCATCAAAATGGTAGATGAACCTTGTATAAACAAAAAGGTAATAGGGAGTATGGTGATGATCCTCGTAGAGTACGTGGATGACATACTCTTGATAAGAAAGGAGTTTACTATGCAACGCTCGGTCAATCTCCGCTTATCACAATGATTCTCCATATAGGATCAAAGTGATACCTCCTAAATCCTGGGTTTTGGATCTATGAGATAGATCTAATTGGATGTTAGGATTCTCACTAGTTGTAGTGAGATGGTATCAACCGATCCTGGGGAGAATCACTGGAAGGGTTCCAGGGTGATAAAGACGACTGAGAGTCAGTCACAGGCATTGTCTTTACCCTCAATAAAAGGGACGGTATGTTGGAAGAGTTCCAAGCTAGATACCGTGGCATATTAGACGATAAAGGCTGGATACATCGCTACTTAAGATGCTACCAAAGTGGCTGTCTGGGTGTATATTAGTTCATGAGATAAACTTTGTTCCTCCCATTGTGTGACAATGGAGTTGTGGCTAATGCCAAGGAACGCTGGTCCCATCAGTGATCCAGACATATTCTAAGGCAGTGTCACCTGATCATGGAGATGGTTGATCTCCAGGGTGATCGAGGTTAGGAGAGTAGACTCAGAGGAAAACACGGCGGATCCACTCACAAATGCCTTTTCCCAGAGAGAGACTTTTATGGGATGGTTGAGTATGAGATACTACAACCACTGCTATCAGATGGCCCTAGTGCAAGTGGGAGATTGTTAGTTATATGTATGCCCTAGACGCTATTACTATACATAGGATGTATATTGTAGTGGATGCTTGGACATATATAGGGAGGACTTTCTTGCTCGACATGATAGTATGCTATCTGGTTGATTTTTACCTTAATGTGTACACTGATTGTCTCTCTCTGTTACATGTTAGTAAAGCCCTTAGGATGTGTACTTGACTACCTGGACTAGGATGCGGATCATACTAGTGGGGACATGGTTGTCCATAAGTACATCCTTCAAGGTCCCTAGTCGTGGGTGTATCGAGACGGGGCATCGATATACCAGAGTAGACTAGCGTATACCTTCTCGAGCCATACAGATGGGCGATGGATGATCCCATATCCATTGGTGTTTGACATCAGAGTTGATATACGGGTGCTCAGTGGAGACTGGGTACACTGGACGGACTCGCCGAGAACTCCCAGATGGTATTATACCTTACGTCAGATGGCAGTTCTCTGGTGACACTGGTACAGAGTAGTCTGTTGACCCGAGATCGTCATAGAGTCTTGTATGGTTCCCACTGTGCTTTGATTTCCACCTTACCACGTCCAAGAGGGCGTGCAAAACGGTGGTTTTTGGGTACAGTCCCGAGTCACATGGAGGCAATGAGCGATAGGAGGGGATTCGTCTCTCCCAGTATAGGGGGTTGATGTTACGCTGTGTTCGATTGGCTATAACCGGAAATCCCTGGCCAGGGTTGTTGAGATTTACTGGTAAGTGTTACCAGTAGTTTCTCGAATTGTTATAGACCTCCTATCGACACGACTTATCGAGCTATTGGGGTCTGACGTTTACCACCCCTAGGCGAGATATGCGACATATCAGACGACAAGACCGGACTGTACGGTAAGTGTTACTGGTTGGATTCACAGGAGTGTGAGCGGGCTTGCTCGTCGATCTTCTGATCGCTTAATACCCGGGTGGCCGTTACGTTTAGCAGACCGCTTGCGGCTTGTGGGTGTTTGATATGATCATCACCTGCTGCCGGCGTATTGACGAGTCTTTAGAGTCCTACACAGAGGTTTCCTGGCTCAAGCGAAACGAAATAGGAGCGCATATGAGATATGCGCGGGACCGAGAATGATATTAGTATGTGATACTGTATTCGATTCTCGTGATTTGTGACACTAATCGGTTATATGCGATATAGCTGCGTTATCAGATCAAGTGTTGATTCGATAAGTTGTTACTATGGATATTAGTCGGTTATATGTGATATGACCAGATCGTTAAATCAAGTGTTGATTTAATGATTTAATGCATAATTATATATTTGATATATTACTTTGCATTAACTAGTATTGGTTCACTTTAAATGGATTTTCTCACTTGCATTGCACAAGTTGTATATGTGATATACTTTTGTGCACTTGATTGTATCATGTTTGATGATACATGTTTACTTGAGTTTGTGTAAAGATTAAACCATGGTTATTTAAATGGTTAGGGTTTTGATTTTCATATCTATTTATTTATTTATTTATTATGGAAATGATAAAGAGAAAAATGGTGGCTTTCTTTGTTTGTTCATGAAGCTTCATGAAGCTTTGACTAAGTGACCATTTTGTCTCTTGCTTAACCCTAACCATTCTACTTAACCATAGTCCACTCTCTACACTTAACCATGGTTGTAGTTATGATAAGAATAATCTATTTTCCATTTTCTCATTATTCTCATCATAATATGATCTTCTTCTTCTTCTTCTTCAAGAAGAAAAACTTGATTCCATCAATGGTGATTTGATGAAATGAGTGAGAAATCCAATTCTAAAGTGAACCCACTTCCTATTTCTTCATCCTCTACCTCTTGCCAAGTAGTATAGGTTGTTTTCTTCACAAGTTTCATGACTTAGTGAAGTGGGAGCTTGTTCTTGTGATGCCTCGACGTAGATCATCTTCGGCATCGTTGTCGATGACCTAGCTCGCCCATTTCTCCGATGAAGCCGACGCTAGAGCCCGGGATTGGATTTGGACAGCAAGGGGACTTCATCAAGGAGCTATGGAGGTGGAGAACCAGATCTACAAAGGTTGTATTTCCGTTCACTTAGTTAAATTGTTAACTAGCTTCATGTTTCGCCTAAAATTCTAGTCAACGATCCGTATTAGGGATTCCCGGCACGGATAATTTTTGAAATTGGCATGGTTGATGCCTTGTGAGACCTCATTAGTGTGCCTAGGAACCCTACAACAACAACGGCGCTATAGCTTTAGCGAAGGAACCCAGGTCCCATCAGAAGTCCAGACACATCTTAAGGCGGTATCACCTGATCAGGGAGATCGTAGATCGCCGGGAGATCGAGGTGAAAAGAGTAGAGACAGAGAATAATATTGCTGATCCATTCACAAAGGCCCTTCCTCATACGCAGTTCGAGAGGCTATTCAAGATGATAGGTCTACGATATGCCAGCTCATGGCCCGAGTGCAAGTGGGAGATTGTTAGTGTATATGCCCTAGGGGCCATTATTGTATCATACTAGATTGTATATTACTTAATAGAAGCTTGGGATATTCACAGTTGTATATACAGTCTTGCTAAAAATGGTAGTATGTTATTTGGTTTGTGTCTACTTTAATATGTGCATATGTTTCTGTTAGGTTTGCCTAGCACCCTATGTAGAGTTTTGAAGCATCACATGTCTCAAAGTTTAGATTTTTTGGTGCTAAACTAGCATACATAGGAATCGATCCAAGAAAAATTAGGGTTACGAAAGTTAAACACATCAAAAACTAGGGTTTCGAGACTACAACCTTTGTAGCTCCCTTTCACTGGACTGTTTGGTCTCTTGGGTGTTGGAAGAAGGTCCTCTTGAAGTCTTCTCGCGTCCACGACGATCCACCCGGAGTTCCTCGTCCAAGCTCGCAATTTCGATTATCAAGTTGAGAAACGAAGAGAACACTCTAAACAAGTTGGCTAAACTTGTGTAGAATGATGTTGTGGTTAAGATTCTCACTTCAAAAACCTTTCTTTATGTGTGTTTTACTCACTAGAAGAAACTAGAGAGCAAATGGTGAAGGAGGAAGAAGATGGTAGCTTTCTTTTTTAACAAGAGTAAAAAGATAACCATTGAAAAGAAATGAAATATATCTTTATATATTTTATTTCTTCTCACTTCAAACCATGGTTAAGTGATGGAGACATTATTTAACTTGAGTTTTAAAGCACAAAGAGAAGGATAACTCATGGTTAGAGGTAGGTGAGCTTGGTTAGGTTTAAAGAAGAGTGTAGAAGCTAGCAAGAATTATCCTTTTCTTTACTATTTTGTTTTAAACACAAAATCAAATAATAATCCATCCATTTATCCATGGTGTGAGTCTTATATTGCCACCATTTCCATGTGTAAACAACCATGATAGATGGGTGTATGTGTGTATGTATGTATGCACATCCATATGTGCATGAAACTAGTAAGAAAGAAAGAAAAACATACATGCATGCATACATCCATCATATACAAGAAAAAGGTTTTAAGTGAGAAAACTAATGGTTAAATGATAAATCAACACTTGATTTATCAATCCGGCCATATCACATATGACCCTACTAAAAGCAAGCCGCCCGATCAATGTACGGTATCATATACGCGCATTTTAATCGGGTCCATGCGCATATCGCATACGCGCACCACAACGTTTCGCCTGGACTGGGTAACTCCTATGTGGGACTCTAAGACTCGTCAATACGCCGGCAGTGGGTGATGATCATATCAAGCACCCCCAAGCCGCAAGCGGTCAGCTAAACGTAACGGCCACCCGGGTATTGAGCGATCAGAAGAAAATAAGCGAACCTGCTACAACTCCCGTCGAGTCAACGGGCAACACTACCGTACAGTCCTGTCTCTTCGTTAGATATGCTGCATATCGAGCCTAGGGATGGTTACGTCGACCCTAATAACTCAATAAGTCGTGCCGGTGAATGGTCTATAACAGATCGAGAAACTACTGATAACACTTATCAGCAAATCCCAGCAGCCCTGGCCAGGGACTTACTGATATAACCAGTCGGGCACAGCACAGCATCAACTCCCAATACCGGGAGAGACGAAACCCCTCCTATCGCTTATTGCCTTCGTGTGTCTCGGGACTGTACCCAACGGCCACCTGTTTGCACGACTCAGTAGAGCCGTGGTAGGGTGGCAATCAAAGTACAGTGGGAGAACACACAAGACTCTATGACGATCTCGGGTCTACAGACTAACCTGTACCAGTGTCACAAGAGAACTGCTATCCGACGATAGATATAATTCCATATAGGAGTTCTCGGTGAGTCCGTCCAGTGTACCCAGTCACCACTGAGCACCCGTATATGATCTTGATGTCAAACATCGATGAATGTGGGAACATTCATCGCCCATCGTATGGGTCTAGTATCATATACGCTAGTCTACTCTGGTATATCAATGCCCCATCTCGATATACCTACGACTAGGGACTTTCCAGGATATGCTTATAGACTACAGATGTCCTACTAGTATGATCTCCATCATAATCAGAGTAGTCAAGCCGATATCCTCAGGGCTTTATCAGCATGTATGAATGAATAAAAGCATGATCAAATCAACATGTCAGATAAAGAAGAACCAGATAGCATACTATCATATCGAGCAAGAATGCACACTGAATATATATATACATGTATAGATATATCCACTATCATATAATGGCCTCTAGGGCATACATATATCCAACAATCTCCCACTTGCACTAAGGCCAGTTATTGGCGTATCTCATACCCAACATCTCAAAAAGTCGCTCATGCTGCGGCTGAGGGAGGGCCTTGGTGAATGGATCCGTGGCGTTATTCTTTGTGTCTACTCTCCTAATCTCGATCTCGCGGCGATCTACAATCTCCCGGATCAAATGAAAACACCTCAGGATGTGTCTGGACCGCTGATGGGATTTGGGCTCCTTGGCTAACGCCATGGCCCCATTATTATCACAATACAAAGGTATTAGATCAATAATGGTTGGAACTACTCCTAGCTCCGAGACGAAGTTCTTCATCCAGACGGCTTCCTTGGCGGCATCATTTGCAGCAATGTACTCGGCTTCCATCGTAGAGTCTGCAACGGTATCTTGTTTGGAACTCTTCCAACTTACCGCCCCTCCATTGAGGGTAAATACAAACCCAGAGATAGATTTGCTGTCGTCCTTATTGCTCTGGAAGCTCGAATCGGTAAAGGCCTCCATTTGGAGATCTCCATTACCATACACCAAGAACAATTCTTTAGTCCTTCGTAAGTACTTAAGAATGTTCTTCACAGCTGTCCAGTGATTCTCCCCTGGGTTAGATTGATACCTGCTTACAACACTAAGTGCGTAAGCTACATCTGGGCATGTACATAACATCGCATACATTATAGATCCTACTGCCGAAGCATAGGGTATAATACTCATGCGAGCTCTCTTTTCATCGGTCTTTGGGCAAGAATCCTTGGAGAGAGTGACCCCATGGCAAGCGGGTAAGGCACCCCGCTTAGAGTCTTCCATACTAAACCTTTTTAGGATGGTGTCAATGTACCTGGTTTGGGACAATCCCAATAACCTTTTGGATCTATCTCTATAGATCCTTATGCCCAGAATGTATGTGGCATCACCCAGGTCCTTCATGGAGAACCTCAGTGATAAGAAAGATTTGACCGACTGTAGCATCGGAATATCATTTCCTATCAGAAGAATGTCGTCCACATACAATACGAGGAATATGACAGCTCTCCCTACAGCCTTCTTATAAACACATGGTTCATCTGGATTTTTGATGAAATCAAACTCTTTGATGACATCATCGAAACAGATGTTCCAACTCCGTGATGCCTGCTTTAACCCATATATGGATTTAAGCAATTTACATGCTATCCCGCTGCTCCCACTGTCATTGAAGCCCTCTGGATGATCCATATAAACGCATTCTTCTAAATTTCCATTTAGAAATGCGGTTTTAACGCCCATCTGCCAGATTTCATAGTCGTAGTGAGCAGCAATAGCAAGAAGGATCCGAATGGATTTAAGCATGGCTACGGGAGAAAAAGTCTCGTCATAGTCCAAACCTGGTCTTTGACGAAAACCCTTCGCTACAAGTCTTGCCTTATAGGTCTCCACCTGCCCATCTACACCAATCTTTCTTTTAAAGATCCATTTGCACCCCACAGGTTTTACCCCAGGGGGTACAACGTCCAAAGTCCATACTTTGTTGGTGTACATAGACTCAATTTCGGATCTCATGGCATCCAGCCACTTCACAGAGTCTCTACTCGTGATAGCTTGCTGAAAACTGGTAGGATCATCATCATCCATGATGCAATCTTCTCCGTCACCATCAATAAGGAAACCGTAGTACCTCTCCGGTAGGTGAGAAGTCCTACCAGACCTACGGAGTGGCCGAGGTTCTTCAGTTTCTGTTGCAACAGCCGGTTCAACCAAATCGTCATTTGTAGTTTGTGTCTCAAGAACCTCTTCTAGATCCACCACCTTGCCATCATCTTTATCTGTGAAAAACTCTTTTTCGAAGAATGTGGCATACTGAGAAACAATCACTTTTTGTTCCTCTTTGTGGTAGAATAGATATCCATAAGAATTCTTTGGATATCCCACAAAGTTACACATGACTGGCCGTGTCTCGAGTTTGTCCGGATTCTGCTTTTTAATATAGGCCGGGCAACCCCAAATCTTAATTCTCTTAAGAGATGGTCTCTTCCCATGCCATATCTCATATGGCGTGGTAGACACGGTTTTGGTTGGAACCCTATTTAGCAGAAATGCTGCAGTCTCCAATGCATGCCCCCAAAACGAGACTGGTAACTCAGCGTCACTCATCATGGACCAGACCATATCTAATAGGGTCCTATTCCGTCGTTCTGACACACCGTTGTGCTGTGGTGTGTAAGGAGGAGTGAGCTGAGAGAGAATCCCATTCTCTTTTAGGAAGTTTGCAAATTCTGTACTAAGATACTCACCACCTCGATCTGATCGAAGCATCTTGATACTCAAGCCGGTTTGTTTTTCTACTTCTTTTTTATATTCAATGAATTTCTCGAAAGATTCGGACTTGTGTTTTAATAAAAAATACATGACCGAATCTTGAGAAATCGTAAGTGAATGTAATGAAGTAAGAAAAACCGCCTTTAGCCTGTGTAGACATTGGCCCACATACATCACTATGTATAAGGCCTAGGAGCTGAGTAGCTCTTTCTCCGTGTCCGGTAAATGGAGTTTTGGTCATTTTACCCTTGATACAAGACTGGCAAGTCGCATAAGATTTATATTCAAAAGAGTTTAAATATCCATCTTTGTGTAACTTGTTTAGTCTTGTTTCGTTAATATGACCAAGTCTACAGTGCCAATGAAAATCTTCATTTATTTCTGAAAGTTTTCTTTTATTAATGTGTTGTATACTGAAAACTATGTGTTGATTTAGGACATATATTCCATTATTAAGCGTACCATACCCAACCAACATTTGATTCAGGTGAATATTCATAATATTGTTCTGCAATACAAAGTTATATCCTTCATTGTCCAACAAAGAAACGGATATTATATTACATAGCATATTTGGTACAAAATAACATGGATTCAAAACCAAAATACATCCAGATAGCAACCCTAAGTGATACTCTCCCACTTCGACTGTATGTATATTGGAACCATTTCCAACGCGGAGAGTATGGTCACCTGTCTTCAAAACTTTGCTATTTCTCAGTGTCACGACCCGAAAGTACGGAACGTGACCGGAACTTAGATTACGAAGCGTCTAGAGGCGCCACATAACCTAAGTAAGCCGAAGCCCAGAGATCTAAACCATAGAAGAAGAAGAAGAAGAAAAAGAAAACAAGTTTAAAAGAATCAGCAAGTTTCCCAAAAATTTCGGCAGAGTCTCCTCTGTAAAAACTGGCCCCCAAATGGGTACAACAAGTATAATATACATAAACAATAAAAAGCATCCCCAAACGGGAGCTAGCTCAACGCCAACAGGCGGAAACAACCACAACAGCACAATAATATACAACGCCAAAGGGCGAGGCTCAAAACTCAAAAGAAAACAAAACCACCAGATCAGAATAATACATGCGCGACTCTAAGGTCGAAATAAAAGACTGGTCCAATAAACTTATCAAGTAATACAAGTATGGTTGATGGAGCTTACTAGATACAAATGAATGAATAAAAGTACAATGGTGGTTCGGATACAAGTGAACCAACCTACCGTGCAAATCACCCTGAAAGAATATATGTGCCAGCAAGCTGCCAGGGAAACCTGTACACCGAACCTGTAATAAAATTTGGCACAACGGGGGTGAGTTGCCAACTCGTGAGTAGAAGACATCTACGAAAAGAAATCGAATGCACGACACTATCCTAGGTCATAATAATATACTAATATACTACTAATCAACAAGTAAAGACAGGATAATAAACTACGTGTAAGTGCAAATGCTCCGTGCTCGTGTCAGTACCTCATATAGTACTATGTCATGAGAATGAGTATGCATGCACCATGAATGTAAAATAACCAATCCTGAAATTTGGATATATCTGTATAAGAAATCTTTAGCTTTTATCATAGTAAAATGTGTATAGAAATCTGAAATAGCAACAATGAAATCCATGGAAATCCGTGTCAAGCATCGACACAAAACATGTAAATCTCAAGTCTCAATACCTCATAATCTCAAAGTCTCATAGTCTCAATATCTCGGGCTTCGTCAGTCCGGATCGGCCCATATCATCAAATCTCACGACAACGGTCGGTATCCTCCGGATATCCGCCGCGCCAGACATCACCGGTAGGTAGCCTTCCCCTGCCAGGCTCATCGTCTACAACTCGATCTTCTTGCCCCGGGGTACCATACCGGGCCCACCATGTACCCGAGACGGTTCATCCACTCCTCGAATCGAGTCTCGAAATCCATCACAAAACATGAAATCTCATGGTGGACGACACATACATCACGAGAAAACCGCATCTTATTTTAAAAAGAAAAGAGGAGAGAGAGAGAAGTTTCATATATTCTTGCAGTTTTCCCCAAAAATCCAGAAATCTCATAGAAATCCAAATCTTAAAATCATGAGTAAGTATATGATAAGTGTCGGCATATGCCCATGATACAGCATGATAACATGAAAATATGAATGCATGAAATGTCTAAGTAATAAATGCAATGTCTAGACTAACACGTGAGAGTAATCACAATATTATATTGATCTAGCCTTTAGTTGATTCTACAAAAAAAAGGAAATACGTTCTAAAGTTTACGTGACATAGCAATTACCGATGATGATGTGTGTGAGCCGGTAATAAGTGTGCGTGGAATATGCGCATCATCGGTAATGGTGCTGGTGTCCTAACAGGCAGAGCTTCATAATGATTAAAGAAACATATGTATGAACATGCAATATGATGATTACGGTCTGAATGTAAAGACAGATGTGTATAACCACTCATTTGTAATATACAAGTCTAACTATAACTATATGACTCGAGCCTAAACTATATCTATCTAACCCCCTAAGGAACTAAACCAAAGAAATTAGTCGATAAGAAATAAGAGTCCACCTAAGGTCTGAGTCCATATCTCTAATAGTCGGCGATCCAGTCTCAATAGCGTCACGTACGTAGTATGGCTTCTTCGAATCAAGAGTGCAGATCAATCATCAAATCTATGCCTCGTACGGTAAAATCCATCGTACGGCATCCCAATATCGGGGTACGGGTCAAGTATCACTTACGTACATCATCATTCGTATAATATCATCATCATATATTATTGTCTACGTACATATACATCGTCAAATGTTCCTTAGAGATATCATGTCATATATATATCATATCGTAATCAGGTTACACGTATATCATGTCGTACCCAAGTCACACATATATCATATCATATTCAAGTCACAGGTTACAATACGGGTTCTATTCTAGAGTCTGGTATATCTCAATGTCATCATCACCTATTATCGTATATGTATACATATCTATTCTTTCATTTTCCAACGATCCGCTAAGATCATAATACTACTGTAACCAAGAGATTACGGCATTAAGCCCAGTTATATCGTCTCATCCCCATGTATCATATAACATCCTTATATCACATATACATGTTGTGTATATATATACCTACACACATTCCTATATATATATACACATACACATATACACCAAGTCCAGTTTCTATGTGTGCGTGTATACCTGGAACCTACGAATTTCCTCCAGGACATTCATCTTCTGGTAAAGTCTATCTAAATCAGTCTAGTCCAACCTAAGGTCATTACTAGGGTCCTATTCTCCAAGAATCTAAGGTCACATCTGACTTCCTAATGACAATAAGCAATATTCCTATTCTACGTTTCCGGGGGTGCTAAACGCCATCCACCCGACTTCCCCCGTAGATATACATCTACTCACCTGGTCCTTGTCTGCTGAAGACGATGTCGCCATCCACTTCTTCATCGTCTGAAGTTCACGTGAGGGGTACCTATACGCAAACATATAAATAGTATCGTAAACTGAATCACATACGAAAGTCAAACGATACAAAGAACAAGCATAGGTTAAAACCTATGTCCCGTCCACGCAAAAGAACCAAATATCGCTCGATATCGGTGTACAAACTCCGATGGATCGAAATAAACATCAACAAATAACTCGTAGTTTTAAAACACCTTACTTATATTATAAAACATGATTAAATCCATCGAAACCCTAAAATCCATCAAACCGTCCAATTTCGTAAAACCCGAAAATACCAATTTACCGTTTTTCATCAAAACTTGACATTTAAATGAAACCAATGGTCATAAAACTCATTAAATAGCATAACTAGACTATACAAACCATTACTATATTTTTAACACCCTAATTTGTATTAAATTGAAATTTCTAGTTTGCAACCTTTAATAATTTTCAACATTTTTCAAGCAAAATACCACAATTCCACCACAAAACACGATTTTTGCATGAATTAATGTATTAAACTACAATTCATGATGATAATGATATAATGAAACCATGATTATATTTTTAATTTCATTTATATAGGAATTTCCAAAATCTAGTTTACAAAATACTAGCATTTTATTACTATTTTCCAATTATCAAAGGAAACTAGTGATCAAACTAAGTTTTTCATTCCTTTAATATGCTAATATTCTCATTAAAACTACCATCTAATGATAACAACCTTAATAAGAATTTTATTTTACCCACAAACACATTTTAGAAAAATCTAGTTAGCTAAATAATTTAATTAAAACAATTTGAATAAACAATTTATTATACAACAACCATGCAAGATTTTTCCACTCTAAAAGATGTTAAACTAGCTATTATAACCTTATTTAATTAATAAAAACCACAACTTGAATTTTCAAACCCTAACTTGAATTTTAAAATTTGCAACTAGAATTAATTTAATAAATCTAATTATGCTTTAAAAGAAACATCTAATAGAAATAAAACAAAAGAAGGAAATTTATACCTTCAAAATATGAAACCCAAACATGAAAATGAGCCTCCAAAATACATGCTTTCCCACTCAAAAATCCATATAAAGAAGAGTAGAGAATGAAGGGTAGGAAATACATAGGATTTTGTGGATTTTTAATTGAATTTTTGATGGATTTTTGATGAATTTTGAACAAAAAATGAAATGGAAATGGGGGTGGCTGCCATGGGGAGGAGGCCGGCCATGTGAGGGTGAGGGAGAGGAGAGTGAGAAAAGTTGAGAAAGGTGTAGAAACTTCACCCCAACATATCACCTCTTTATGTCTTTTCATGAATTTCTTTATTTTTCTTTTATTTCTTTACTATAGCAACTCAAGGATGCACTAGAAAATAGGAAAAATTTGCAAATAATTTTTTCATGATACACACTAATTTCTAACATGCCATGGTTCATTTTTTACAAATTAAAACCATTCAATTTGTAATTTACGCTAATTTAGTGTTAAAATAAAGCTTATATTAATATTTAAAATAATTAGTTTAGGAAAAATATTTAATTAAACTAAAAATTTATAAGTGGCTAAATAAACACCATTTACTAGTAATTGCATAATTAAAATAGGTATTTTTGAAATTATAATGAAAAACAATCACGGCTAGGTTTTACGAAAAATACATTTTACTTTGCCGAAAATCATAAAATTCACTTAAACAATTTTATTCATTTAATTATTTATTTAATTATTTTTAAAATGTTACAATCTTCCCCCCTTTAAGAAATTCGGTCCCTGAATTTAAATTAAAACTTCCCTTCCAAATACTAAAACATTTAACAGAACACTCAAATCGTCGGGGCTCCGAAATCATCAATACATAACAAAAATCAACTCCGTCAAGCATAACGCAATCATCGGAATTATGGTGAAAATAAAATATCAAAAGCCAATACGAAAACAAACATAATATACATCAAAACTATACTTATATATAGTGCGCATCGTAGTAAAATCTTCCAAACATCTGAATAAAGAAGCATGCAAAAACCCTTTTTTTGAAAATCGCCGTGCGATGTACGTGTCACGGCATAAGTAGCGGACGTTTATTTTAAAAAAAAAACTATATATATGTATATATATATATATTTTATTTAACATACACATCCCGCCTGGTTACTATATCAAATAGTAATGATTATAAAAACATACTGCTCAAACTGAAATCAATCCCAATCACATCATAAAAATATCATGTGCGTCCGGTGCACGCTGAAATCGAAACCAAATACAGATACCACGAATACACCCAACAACAAAACTAAGTGCAACAGGTGTGCACCAAAAACATCTGTCAAGTGCAACGAGCGTGCACGACACAATATCAGGTGCATCTAATCTGCACAAAACCCCGATTTAGTGCATCTGTGTGCACAAAATCGCATCAAGTGCGCCAACTGTGCGCAAGAATCTCAATCAGGTGCACATGGTGCACGAAAACATACACCGAATATTAAAATCGAAATCACAGTACGAAAATACATGAAAACTAGGTCGAAGCATATGTCAAAATCATGTGCAACCCATATGCACGAAATCAAATCAAAATCTCAAAATGTATAAAACCAAATCGAGTGCTCTGGGTATGTACAAAACAACATCAATACAACCGATATATGAAACATGCATAGAATATAATGAAAGTACACATAAAAAATACCAATCGTAGAACAAAATCCTCAAATACCAAAATCCAACCAACGGAAATATGAAATTCGAATCACCAAATTGCAATCGTAAACACTATCGTCAATGTGCGCCTCTTTCCTCTAATGTCGACTGCTTCAAACTCGTCTCATCATAGGTGTGCTGACTACGCTACCAACGGCAATACTCATGTCTAGAGTCTCCCACATAGTCGATCCCTTCACCTGATATCCGGACTACATTAAACTTTTCGATCGATCCATCAAAATCCCATAATTCCCGAGAGCTCAACACACAAGTACAGTTTAAAAATATCCGGTACATACCCCAGTATCGATGGTCCAGCCGTAGAAGGGTAAACCCAAGCCTCGCTAATGGCACCGCGGAACTGACGTAAACCCTAAGGTTCAAGGGCGTTCTCGTGGTCATTATGTCGAGTTAGTGTTTCATTCTTCTAGAGGGTCCATCGAAATACCTGCATGTTCTTCCGAATACTTTAAACTTGGAAAAATGGGTTTTCTGATAATCGTTCGAATCCTTTAACTTCGTCTGGACGGCATGTGAATACCCTTCGTCCGCACGCTAAAGAATGCTTCAATCCTCAAGAATAAGCAATACCCTAATGGTTATCGCATTCGAGCCGCAGCTCCCTCTGCCCGTGCGCCCGTGGTAACAGAAACCACCATCCGATATCGACGAAGATAGATCAAAGGAACGAATAGAATACGGTGCAAAGAAATGTACATCCTAAGGTTTCTTAAGCAGAGTAGCGTATCGTAAGTATGCCGCGGATCATACCCACGGTACGTCACTCTACCTAGGTCACCTACTCCATCAACCAAGGGTCGCCCTAGATTTATACAAAGTTAAACCTAGCGCTCTGATACCAACTTTGTCATGACCCGAAAGTACGGAACGCGACCGGCACTTAGATTACGAAGCGTCTAGAGGCGCCACGTAACCTAAGTAAGCCGAAGCCCAGAGATCTAAACCATATAAGAAGAAGAAGAAGAAAAAGAAAACAAGTTTAAAAGAATCAACAAGTTTCCCAAAAATTTCGGCAGAGTCTCCACTGTAAACACTGGCCCCCAAATAGGTACAACAAGTATAATATACATAAACAATAAAAAGCATCCCCAAACGGGAGCTAGCTCAACGCCAACAGGCGGAAACAACCACAACAGCACAATAATATACAACGCCAAAGGGCGAGGCTCAAAACTCAAAAGAAAACAAAACCACCAGATCAGAATAATACATGCACGACTCTAAGGTCGAAATAAAAGACTGGTCCAATAAACTTATCAAGTAATACAAGTATGGTTGATGGAGCTTACTAGATACAAATGAATGAATAAAAGTACAATGGTGGTTCGGATACAAGTGAACCAACCTACCGTGCAAATCACCCTGAAAGAATAGATGTGCCAGCAAGCTGCCAGGGAAACCTGTACACCGAACCTGTAATAAAATTTGGCACAACGGGGGTGAGTTGCCAACTCGTGAGTAGAAGAAATCTACGAAAAGAAATCGAATGCACGACACTATCCTAGGTCATAATAATATACTAATATACTACTAATCATCAAGTAAAGACAGGATAATAAACTACGTGTAAGTGCAAATGCTCCGTGCTCGTGTCAGTACCTCATATAGTATTATGTCATGAGAATGAGTATGCATGCACCATGAATGTAAAATAACCAATCCGGAAATTTGGATATATCTGTATAAGAAATCTTTAGCTTTTATCATAGTAAAATGTGTATAGAAATCTGAAATAGCAACAATGAAATCCATGGAAATCCGTTTCAAGCACCGACACAAAACATGTAAATCTCAAGTCTCAATACCTCATAATCTCAAAGTCTCATAGTCTCAATATCTCGGGCTTCGTCAGTCCGGATCGGCCCATATCATCAAATCTCACGACAACGGTCGGTATCCTCCGGATATCCGCCGCGCCAGACATCACCGGTAGGTAGCCTTCCCCTACCAGGCTCATCGTCTACAACTCGATTTTCTTGCCCCGGGGTACCATACCGGGCCCACCATGTACCCGAGACGGTTCATCCACTCCTCGAATCGGGTCTTGAAATCCATCAGAAAACATGAAATCTCATGGTGGACGACACATACATCACGAGAAAACCGCATCTTATTTTAAAAAGAGAAGAGGAGAGAGAGAGAAGTTTCATATATTCTTGCGGTTTTCCCCAAAAATCCAGAAATCTCATAGAAATCCAAATCTTAAAATCATGAGTAAGTATATGATAAGTGTCGGCATATGCCCATGATACTGCATGATAACATGAAAATATGAATGCATGAAATGTCTAAGTAATAAATGCAATCTCTAGACTAACACCTGAGAGTAATCACAATATTATATTGATCTAGCCTTTAGTTGATTCTACAAAAAAAAGGAAATATGTTCTAAAGTGTACGTGACATAGCAATTACCGATGATGATGTGTGTGAGCCAGTAATAAGTGTGCGTGGAATATGCGCATCATCGGTAATGGTGCTGGTGTCCTAACAGGCAGAGCTTCATACTGATTAAAGAAACATATGTATGAACATGCAACATGATGATTACAGTCTGAATGTAAAGACAGATGTGTATAACCACTCATTTGTAATATACAAGTCTAACTATAACTATATGACTCGAGCCTAAACTATATCTATCTAACCCCCTAAGGAACTAAACCTAAGAAACTAGTCGATAAGAAATCAGAGTCCACCTAAAGTCTGAGTCCATATCTCTAATAGTCGGCGATCCAGTCTCAATAGCGTCACGTACGTAGTACGGCTTCTTCGAATCAAGAGTGCTGATCAATCATCACATCTATGCCTCGTACGGTAAAATCCATCGTACGGCATCCCAATATCGGGGTACGGGTCAAGTATCACTTACGTACATCATCATTCGTATAATATCATCATCATATATTATTGTCTACGTACATATACATCGTCAAATGTTCCTTAGAGATATCATGTCATATATATATCATATCGTAATCAGGTTACACGTATATCATGTCGTACCCAACTCACACATATATCATATCATATTCTAGTCACAGGTTATAATACGGGTTCTATTCTAGAGTCTGGTATATCTCAATGTCGTCATCACCTATTATCGTATATGTATACATATCCATTCTTTCATTTTCCAACGATTCGCTAAGATCATAATACTACTGTAGCCAAGAGATTACGGCATTAAGCCCAGTTATATCGTCTCATCCCCATGTATCATATAACATCCTTATATCACATATACATGTTGTGTATATATATACCTACACACATTCCTATATATATATACACATACACATATACTCCAAGTCCAGTTTCTATGTGTGCGTGTATACCTGGAACCTACGAATTTCCTCCAGGACATTCATCTTCTGGTAAAGTCTATCTAAATCAGTCTAGTCCAACCTAAGGTCATTACTAGGGTCCTATTCTCCAAGAATCTAAGGTCACATCTGACTTCCTAATGACAATAAGCAATATTCCTATTCTACGTTTCCGGGGGTGCTAAACGCCATCCACCCGACTTCCCCCGTAGATATACATCTACTCACCTGGTCCTTGTCTGCCGAAGACGATGTCGCCATCCACTTCTTCATCGTCTGAAGTTCACGTGAGGGGTACCTATACGCAAACATATAAATAGTATCGTAAACTGAATCACATACGAAAGTCAAACGATACAAAGAACAAGCATAGGTTAAAACCTATGTCCCGTCCACGCAAAAGAACCAAATATCGCTCGATATCGGCGTACAAACTCCGATGGATCGAAATAAACATCAACAAATAACTCGTAGTTTTAAAACACCTTACTTATATTATAAAACATGATTAAATCTATCGAAACCCTAAAATCCATCAAACCGTCCAATTTCGTAAAACCCGAAAATACCAATTTACCGTTTTTCATCAAAACTTGACATTTAAATGAAACCAATGGTCATAAAACTCATTAAATAGCATAACTAGACTATACAAACCATTACTATATTTTTAACACCTTAATTTGTATTAAATTGAAATTTCTAGTTTGCAACCTTTAACAATTTTCAACATTTTTCAAGCAAAATACCACAATTCCACCACAAAACACGATTTTTGCATGAATTAATGTATTAAACTACAATTCATGATGATAATGATATAATGAAATCATGATTATATTTTTAATTTCATTTATATAGGAATTTCCAAAATCTAGTTTACAAAATACTAGCATTTTATTACTATTTTCCAATTATCAAAGGAAACTAGTGATCAAACTAAGTTTTTCATTCCATTAATATGCTATTATTCTCATTAAAACTACCATCTAATGATAACAACCTTAATAAGAATTTTATTTTACCCACAAACACATTTTAGAAAAATCTTGTTAGCTAAATAATTTAATTAAAACAATTTGAATAAACAATTTATTATACAACAACCATGCAAGATTTTTCCACTCTAAAAGATGTTAAACTAGCTATTATAACCTTATTTAATTAATAAAAACCACAACTTGAATTTACAAACCCTAACTTGAATTTTAAAATTTGCTACTAGAATTAATTTAATAAATCTAATTATGCTTTAAAAGAAACATCTAATAGAAATAAAACAAAAGAAGGAAATTTATACCTTCAAAATATGAAACCCAAACATGAAAATGAGCCTCCAAAATACATGCTTTCCCACTCAAAAATCCATATAAAGAAGAGTAGAGAATGAAGGATAGGAAATACATAGGATTTTGGGGATTTTTAATTGAATTTTTGATGGATTTTTGATGAATTTTGAACAAAAAATGAAATGGAAATGGGGGGGGGCTGCCATGGGGAGGAGGCCGGCCATGTGAGGGTGAGGGAGAGGAGAGTGAGAAAAGTTGAGAAAGGTGTAGAAACTTCACCCCAACATATCACCTCTTTATGTCTTTTCATGAATTTCTTTATTTTTCTTTTATTTCTTTACTATAGCAACTCAAGGAAGCACTAGAAAATAGGAAAAATTTGCAAATAAATTTTTCATGATACACACTAATTTCTAACATGCCATGGTTCATTTTTTACAAATTAAAACCATTCAATTTGTAATTTACACTAATTTAGTGTAAAAATAAAGCTTATGTTAATATTTAAAATAATTAGTTTAGGAAAAATATTTAATTAAACTAAAAATTTATAAGTGGCTAAATAAACACCATTTACTAGTAATTTCATAATTAAAATAGGTATTTTTGAAATTATAATGAAAAACAATCACGGCTAGGTTTTACGAAAAATACATTTTACTTTGCCGAAAATCATAAAATTCACTTAAACAATTTTATTCATTTAATTATTTATTTAATTATTTTTAAAACGTTACACTCAGCCCCTGCATAGAATTGCAAATGTGAGAACCTAAACCGGTATCCAATACCCAGAAAGCAGAGTTTATTGAAAAACAGTTTTCTGTTACAAACGCACCTGAAGCAGAAGCATCACCATGCTTCTTCTTGAGACTTAAGTACTCCGTGCAGTTGCGCTTCCAATGTCCTGTCTTGTGGTAATGAAAACATTCGCCCTTCCCCGAGTCTCCAGCCTTGGACTTTTCCTTTCCCTTCATGTTTTTAACTCCACCCTTAGGATTAGTGGGTTTCTTCTTTTTCTTTCTCTTGGCCTTAGCTTCGGGCGAGAAGAGGAAGACTGTCCAATAGTCATAACGGGAGTTTTTGCTAATTTCATAGTGCTCTCTGCACTCCTTAACATATTAAGGAGTTCAGGGAGTTCCTTCTCCATGCCATGCATGTTGAAGTTCACTATGAACTGAGCAAAGGTGGAGGGGAAGGACTGCAGAATAATATCTATATATTGTTCATTGTCCATCGTCCATCCAAGGTCCTCAAGCTCTTCTATAAGAGCTATCATCTTCAGAACATGGTCTCCTACTGGTGTGCCAGGGGCCATTCGCATCTGAAACAATTTCTTTGATACTTCGTATCGTAATACGCGGGATTGCTCCCTATACAACTCCTTTGTATGGAGCAATATACCGTGAATATCCATGTCCTCGTACTGCTTTTGATGTGTATTGTCCATCGATGCAAGCGCGAGGCATTTGGCCGTGGCACAGTCAGCGTCCCATATCTTGCAGACTTCAATGTCCGCAACTGAGGATTTTGGACCTAGGACGGGCGGGGCTGAAGCCGTGAGGACATATGATACTTTATCATAAGTAAAGGCGATTTTCAGATTCCTCAGCCAGTCTTTATAGTTGGTCTCATTCAGTTTGTTTTTATCTAGTAGAAGCTTGAGTCCAGTCATGGGTATCTGCCATTAAGAGAGAGAAAAGAATACACTCAGCGAAAGCTCTTGCATAGATCAGATTGGTTATTATCTTCTCTAATCGATGTTTCCCACTGCTTTTATTGAGTTTTTCTTTCAAACCTTAAAAAGAAAAACTATCCAGGATTAATTACAGTCTACAACTTCGCTAACCGTTCAGCCAGGCCAGTGTCGGTACTTGAGGGAGGTTCCCCGTGCTTTCGCACGGACCTAATTAGAGTAAACCTCGTTTTCCCAGAGGCGGAGCCCCGTTAACACCTTTCTAAACACCTAATGAGTTAGCTAATTATAAACTGTAAAACTCTCCTAGGAGCAACTATTGCCCACAGTGGGATTGGGATCCAACCATCACATGGAAGGTATGCAATCTCATTGCAAATTTCAACAATTGAAATTCCCGATGTGGTTTTTACCCCTAGCACTTATGACCTTAACTAAGGTCAACAAATCATAAGTACCAGTCAAGTTCTATCCGTCATTTCTTGATTATTTAGACCCACTCATATGACCCTTAACTAAGGTCAACAAAGTCATAAGAATGTCCTAATTAATCTGCATCATATGCAATGTAGGAAGACATCACTTAGCTACCGTACACTACGCCTTAACTATAGTCAACAAACGTAGTACGAATACTAAGTGCTCTACTTCCTAAAATGACGGAGGGTTGCGGATGATTTTTAAGAAAATCTTTAACGCTTTGAACTTGATATCATTGTAGAATCAAATGGTTTTCAAAAGGAGTGGCTTAAGCTCCGCAGTTTTGAAATGTAGCTTTTCCATAAATAGCCGAGTGGTTTTCAAATCCGATTCTACAACATCTTTTTAGGTTTATTTTCTTTACATTAATCACATTAATGTAATCCCATCATTTAAGTCCTTAAGCCAATCACAGAAAAGAAACGAAAATAACATGTATGCTTATGCCATCCGCATTCGCCGCAATGTTCCGTTATGCACCGTTAGGTTACTTAACTAACGGCATAACGGGACGGGACTAGAGCGGGTGTAAAACATAAGCAACGTCTACTATATATCATATATATAATATGTCATTCGTCTCAGATATCACAGAACACAGGCAGCAGAAACATAGATATAACGTGGGATATACTAGGACGTCCGTATTTAGTATTTAGCCAGAATAGAAAATACGGATTCCACAGTCGCGATGAATAACCAAGCCCACACCCTGGACCCCTACGAGAGCGGCAAGTGACCCTACCAATTCTGGAGTTTAGGAGACCCGGTCTCAACTCCTCGAGATGGCCTCCCACTGAACCCCAGAACCCGGTCACCTGTGCTCCCCTCCTTGGGTCCATCCTAATGCGGAAAAGTAAATAATATACAATACTGGTGGCAGCAACCTCAACCCGGAAGTGCCCCAAATAAAAGAATATTACATTACATTTGAATTTACATGAATGAAAATATAAAACTCTCATCTCACATAAAACCCCCCGGCTATTCAATCGCGACAATGCTGCACATCATATCTCAGCAACACATTATATCTCATATCATCAACGTAAGTATGCATACACCGATTGTCGTCGACGTATAGCAACGATAATTGGCAATACCACTACATACTACACTTACGGTCACAGAAAAGAAAGTGTAAAACTGCAATATCTGGAATCCACATTCTCTTTAGACATCGCAAATGCGAAATATCACATATTCCGTATTTCATGTCTAGTAATATGAATTCCACACATTGCATCACATTCCGGATAAAAAGACAGTATTAAAGTTTTCGACCGAACGATCAAATACCCAAGATTCACTAAAGCTCAATACTTGAGCAGAGTTCAAAAACCCGGAGTGTGACAAAGTAGTAGCGGTCCAGCCGTAGAAGGGTCAAGCCAACGCCTCACATGTGGCACGCCGTACTGCCCCAAACCCTAAGGTTCAAAGGGCAGTTCAAGACGGTCATATAATTGAGTTAAGGTTTGTTGTCTTCTAGAGGGACCACCACAAAAAGACTTGCACGTATCTCCAAAGTATTTAAACCCCTTGAATAGTGAGCAAATGATAATCGTTCAAACACTTCAATACTTTCTAATTTACCCGGAAAAACAACGAAATGAAAATTCCGATCGAATCTACGAGTCCAAAACCATCTCCAGAAAATACAGTACTATATTCAGATTAAACATACCTAAAACACTGTACAAGAAGTTATAAGAATTACAGTATAAATTTGATGCATTGATACCTCTGTACGGCCGCGGAGCCGCGGCCTAAGCCAGGAATTGCCGCGGTTCCGCGGCGGTTTATAGGGTTCAGGGCTTCGAATTTCACTGTTATTCTTAGAATTTCCTTCTATATTTTTTAAGTATTTTTAATTCTGAAAAATATCAGATTTTAAAATTTGTCCAGAGAGGGTCTTAAAATGTCGTATTTTTGTCCGATCGGGATTTTTACTTCGTAAAAGCGTCGCCTAATGTTCTAGGTCGGCTCTGATACCAATGTTAGGTCAGGCAGCCACCCCATCCAATGGGGTCGCCGTGGCACCAACGGGTCCCTCAGCCACTACTTTTTACGCATGCCCCCTCGCGAGGACTACAACTCGCCGAAACACCTTCCGGTCTCGGGACACCCTGGGGGTAAGAGCCTATGCTTCGCCACACTGTCACACAGTGAGAACCCTCCATAGGTCGACATCCAATGCCTAGTAGCTCTGATACCAATGTTAGGTTTGCCTAGCACCCTATGTAGAGTTTTGAAGCATCACATGTCTCAAAGTTTAGATTTTTTGGTGCTAAACAAGCATACATAGGAATCGATCCTAGAAAAATTAGGGTTACGAAAGTTAAACACATCAAAAACTAGGGTTTCGAGACTACAACCTTTGTAGCTCCCTTTTACTGGACTCTTTGGTCTCTTGGGTGTTGGAAGAAGGTCCTCTTGAAGTCTTCTCGCGTCCGCGACGATCCACCCGGAGTTCCTCGTCCAAGCTTGCAACTTCGATTATCAAGATGAGAAACGAAGGGAACACTCTAAACAAGTTGGCTAAACTTGTATAGAATGATGTTGTGGTTAAGATTCTCACTTCAAAAACCTTTCTTTATGTGTGTTTTACTCACTAGAAGAAACTAGAGAGCAAATGGTGAAGGAGGAAGAAGATGGTAGCTTTCTTTTTTAACAAGAGTAAAAAGATAACCATTGAAAAGAAATGAAATATATCTTTATATATTTTATTTCTTCTCACTTCAAACCATGGTTAAGTGATGGACACATTATTTAACTTGAGTTTTAAGAACAAAAAGAAGGATAACTCATGGTTAGAGGTAGGTGAGCTTGGTTAGGTTTAAAGAAGAGTGTAGAAGCTAGCAAGAATTATCCTTTTCTTTACTATTTTGTTTTAAACACAAAATCAAATAATAATCCATCCATTTATCCATGGTGTGAGTCTTATATTGCCACCATTTCCATGTGTAAACAACCATGATAGATGGGTGTATGTATGTATGTATGTATGCACATCCATATGTGCATGAAACTAGTAAGAAAGAAAGAAAAACATACATGCATGCATACATCCATCATATACAAGAAAAAAGGTTTTAAGTGAGAAAACTAATGGTTATATGATAAATCAACACTTGATTTATCAATCCGGCCATATCACATATGACCCTACCAAAAGCAAGCCGCCCGATCAATGTACGGTATCATATACGCGCATTTTAATCGGGTCCATGCGCATATCGCATACGCGCACCACAACGTTTCGCCTGGACTGGGTAACTCCTATGTGGGACTCTAAGACTCGTCAATACGCTGGCAGTGGGTGATGATCATATCAAGCACCCCCAAGCCGCAAGCGATCAGCTAAACGTAACGTCCACCCGGGTATTGAGCGATCAGAAGAAAACAAGCGAACCTGCGACAACTCCCGTTGAGTCAACCGGCAACACTACCGTACAGTCCGGTCTCTTCGTCAGATATGCTGCATATCGAGCCTAGGGATGGTCACGTCGACCCTAATAACTCAATAGGTCGTGCCGGTGAATGGTCTATAACAGATCGAGAAACTACTGATAACACTTATCAGCAAATCTCAGTAGCCCTGGCCAGGGACTTACTGATATAACCAGTCGGGCACAGCACAGCATCAACTCCCAATACTGGGAGAGACGAAACCCTTCCTATCGCTCATTGCCTTCGTGTGTCTCGGGACTGTACCCAACGGCCACCTGTTTGCACGACTCAGTAGAGCCGTGGTAGGGTGGAAATCAAAGTACAGTGGGAGAACACACAAGACTCTATGACGATCTCGGGTCTACAGACTAACCTGTACCAGTGTCACAAGAGAACTGCTATCCGACGATAGATATAATTCCATATAGGAGTTCTCGGTGAGTCCGTCCAGTGTACCCAGTCACCACTGAGCACCCGTATATGATCTTGATGTCAAACATCGATGAATGTGGGAACATTCATCGCCCATCGTATGGGTCTAGTATCATATACGCTAGTCTACTCTGGTATATCAATGCCCCGTCTCGATATACCTACGACTAGGGACTTTCCAGGATATGCTTATAGACTACAGATGTCCCACCAGTATGATCTCCATCATAATCAGAGTAGTCAAGCCGATATCCTCAGGGCTTTATCAGCATGTATGAATGAATAAAAGCATGATCAAATCAACATGTCCGATAAAGAAGAACCAGATAGCATACTATCATGTCGAGCAAGAATGCACATTGAATATATATATACATGTATAGGTACATCCACTATCATATAATGGCCTCTAGGGCATACATATATCCAACAGTTTCTTGTAACGTATCACTTATACATATTAGTAGAGCCCATAGGATCTTTGCTTGATTACCAGCGTCGTGATGGCAGTCACACTAGTGGGGGCTGGGTAGTCTGTAAGCAACATCCTATACAGGTCCCTGGTCGTTGGATTATCGAGATAGGGCATCGATATTCCGGAGCAGACTAAGTGTGTACGCTTCTCATCCCAGTTGGGGAGATGGTCTGTCTCACAGCTATCAGTACGTCGTACTGGAGATAGTATGCTGGTGCTCGTTAGGTTACGGGTACACCGGATAGGACTCGCAGGGGAACTGATTGGTTGGTATTATACCCATCGTCAGTTAACAGTTCCCAGATGACATGAGTACAGCATAGTCCGCAGACTTGACACTGCTACTTCGCTTCGAGTGTGTCCCACTGTTCTTAGATTGCTACCCTACCACGGCTCAAAGGAGTCGTGCAAACAGGTAGCAGTTGGGTGCAGTCCCGAGCACTTGGAGCAGTAGTGGTCAGATATGATTCGTCTCTCTCGGTATTGGGAGATGATATCGCGCTGTGTCAGAGAGCCATTATGCAAAGTCCCAGGCCAGGGTAAGCGAGATATACTGGTAGGTTCCAATAGCTTCTCAGGGTGTAATGTGCTTCGCTCCGACACGACTTATACAGCTATTAGGGGACTGACGCTTGCCGCCCCCTAGGCTTGATATGCGATAGTCTTAGACGAACAGACCGGACTGTACGGATATTGTCACATTAGGCTCAGTAGGGGTTTGGATGGTTTTCCTCATCGGCCTTCTTATCGACATCTACCTGGGGACCGTTACGTACAGCTAGTGCCGCTTGCGGTCTGTGATTAAACCCACTGCCAGCGTAGTGTCGAGTCTTTAGAGTCCCACACAGAGAGTTTCCCTGCTCCAGGTGAAACGATATAGAGGTCGTATGGTTTTACGACAAGGGTTCGGACACATACGTGTGTTTACGCACGTACGACTTTTCGGACAGTTTTTACTAGCCGGCTTTGGTTTAAGCCAGATTCTAGTATCGGGTTATTGGATTTATACAGTCTAAAGTTTTTCCGTGTTTTCATGGATTGGAGGGGCATTCTCGTAATTTGTCGGGAAGCTTCTAGAAGAGTGGTGACTAAGGGGTTAAGGTGGCATTGCATTAAATGAGATTAGTGACTCATTTGTGTGATTCATCCAAGTCATTAATGCATCATAAATGCTTAATGACTCATGGAGATGAATCACTCATAGATATTTATGAAGCATGGTTGTTAATTCTATTTTTTGATTTTTGGATAAATAATAATGCTTCATATATATTATGATAACATCATTATCTCATTTCATTCTCATCTTCACCTTCTCTCTCCTCAAGCTCACTCTCTCTTCAAACCCTAACCCTAGCCTCTCATGTGTTGAGATCAAAGGTTAGCTAGACTAATACATCCATAATCTCACTCTATATCCCCTAGGTAGCTTAGATTAGCACTTTAAGCAACCTAGTTGTCTCAAGATTGATATTAAGCTTGGCGTAGGAGCTTTCGGGTGGATCGTCTTTGATTCGAGGAGGCCGTTGAGGTGGCGATGTTCCAAGGAGCCTACGAGGAGTGGAGGACCGCGATGATGACCCGAAGGACTAGTATCGTGAGGTATAACTTCGTATCCAAGTAGTTAAACCTCTAGATTTTAGTTAGCAATGGTTTAGAAACGATTCATGCGCTCAAGTCCGTGTTACGAAGCTTTGATAATCGTTTTTCATATATTCCGCCTCCCCGCAAGTTCGTGGGGTGCGTGACATGGACTTACACTAACGTATTTAAAATTCTGATCGACAAAACTTCCCGAAGTAGGCCCCAAGTGCAAATCCAGCACTCCAAAGAATCTGGGACAAAACTATATATCACAAAAATCATATTTCCATGAACTAAAGCCCCAGAAAAAATTTGCGGCACTGTAGCCGAAAAATGGCCGCGGAAGGGCCGCCAAATGCAACATTTCGCTGCGGTTCCGTGATGGAAGTTTGGAGTTAGGTCTCTAAACTTTTTCTGTAGCTTTATATATGCCTGCATGTATTTTTAAGATGGCTAAAATAATTTTTTGAACAACTTTGAAATTTGACAGCAAGCACACTGAAATAAAAATACGATTCGGAAATTTCGATCGATCGATGTTTTAAACACGTTAGAATAAGCTAGTAAAGGATAATGGTGTGTCTCTGATACCATGTAAGTCTGCTGTTTTTCTTTAGTTGAGTTTGTGAAGTATTTGTGAGCAAGTGAAGTGAGAAAAATCCCAACACACAATATTTCACCAAACCCAACTCCATGAGTCACCAAGGGCACATGTGCCACCATCAATGCACACAAAACCCAACACCATGAGTCACCAAGTGAGCACATGCCACATTCAAAGCTCAAGGCTAAAACTTGCACTCACACTCTCCATCACATTTAAACATTAATCTAAATGTTTAAATCAATAAAAGAAATAGCAACACTAAAGCAAACTCGTAACGCATTGCAAGAATACCCCTCATCCGTATGTACATACCTGCATCCGTATTCCAAATGAATACGAATACAACGAGACGAAAATAATCCAACAATATAATACTAGGATCCGGCTTAAACCAAAGCCCACTAGTATTATCCGTCCGATCATCATCCGTGCACGAGTGCACGTATAAGATCGAACCCTGCCATAAAACCATACGGTCTATACAACGTTTTGCCCGAACCAGGGAAACCCTCTGTGTGGGACTCTAAAGACTCGTCTATACTTTAAGTCTACGATAGCGCCCCGGCCGTCAATCCGAGTCCAAATGCAGAAACAAAAACTTTTTAGGAAACCGGCGCTATCGTAGTCTTTCACCCGGATCGAACCATTAACGCTAAACTAGCAAACTACTAAGAAGTGAGAATAGCTATACCGATCGATCCGTGTCCTTCGGTCTTTGGCCACCATCCCATGCTCCTCGCGGCATCTCCGATCTCCGGTCTCCTCGTCGGAAAGGGTACCACATCAATGAGTCTTTTTACGGGCTCCCGCTTCATCCGAAGCAACTCGGACACGAAGTTTGCTAGCCGACGTGTCCAAGGTGATATAGAGAATGTGTGTGACAACTTTATCTCAAGCATCCATTGATTCTCAACACATGACAGTATAGATGGAGGTTGAAGATGATGTCATTAGTGGAAATGGTGAGCTAGAGGAGGAAGAAGAAGAAGAGGCTTTCTTATTCTATTGTGTGAGATAAAAGATGAGAGTACTAGAATGATAATCCAAGAGCCAACCCCAAGCCTATGGCTACCCTCTCTCTTTCCATCCATCATTTCACAAACACTAATGTGACATTTGCACAATAAAAGAGACCATGAGTCACTAAACATGTCCATGTTACATTTAATGCACCTCATCATGAACTAAGCTCATAATTTCCACCAAAATAAACATTAACCCAAATGTTTACAACAATAAAAAGATATGGAAATATCTAAAGTAAACTCATGACGGATCATAAGGATACCCCTCACCTGTATATACATACCTGCATCCGCATTCCGACTGAATGCGAATGCGATGAGACTAAAGTAATCCAACAAATCTAATACTAGGATGCGGTTTAAACCAAAGCCCACTAGTATGATCCGTCCGATCATGATCCGTGCATGACTGCACGTATATGATCGAACCCTGCCATAATACCATACGGCCTCTACAACGTTTCGCCCGAAACTTGAGAAACTGTCTGTAGGGTACTCTAAAGACTCGTCAATACTTTGGTTTTGGATTTAACCACTAGCACGTTAGTGGTACTAGCCGTACGTAATGGGCTACCAGGTATTGACCAAAAGGGAGGTCGATGAGCGAACTCATCGTAACACCCTACCGAGCCTGTCAGTGACAATATCCGTACAGTCCGGTCCGTTCGTCTATGAGTATCGCATGTCGGGCCTAGGGGGTTGGTAAAAGTCAGACCCCCAAAAGCGGTACAAGTCGTGTCGGAGTGTAGCCCAGAACACCCTGAGATACTACTGGAATACCTACTAGTAAATCTCATGCCTTGGCTAAGAACTTCGTGTAATGGCTCTCCTAGACACAGTGCCATCTCACCCCCAATACTTGGAGAGACGAAACCTCTGCCGATCCGCTCACTGCCTCTATGTGGCTCGGGACTGTACCCAGCTAAAACTTGTTTGCACCACTCCTTTGAGCCATGGTAAGGTAGTAATCAAAGCACAGTGGCAACTTACATGAGACAAATGATGATCTCAGGTCGATGAACTAACCTGTACACATGTCATCAGGGAACTGCTATCTGACGCTAAGTATAAAACCAACTAACATGTTCCCGGCGAGTCCTATCCGGTGTACTCATAACCCAATGAGCACCTGTATACGTCTTAGGTGAACCAACTGACACCAATGGCTTGTGAGACCAGCCACCGCCCCTCGTCGGGGTCTCGATCCGTATACACTAGTCTACTCTAGAGTACCGATGCCCTGTCTCGAAACTCCCTCGACTAGGGACCTTTTAAGGATGTGCTTATAGACCTCGGCTCCCATGATCGCCATCATACTGTTGGCCATCAAGCAAGAATCCTAAGGGCTCTATCAATGTGTAATAGTAATCTGTAATATCACCTAAGCATGTACACAATGATAAAGATAAACCAGATAGCATACTATCATCTTGAGTAAGACTGTCCTACTGGCATAGGTCCTCCCTCAATCATGGCAATCACGTGCCTGCGATCCAATAATTGACTTTGAGGGCACTCTATCCAACAAATACGCTGGCAGTGGGTTTAACCACAAGCACGTCAGTGGCACTAGCTGTACGTAACGGCTGCCCAGGTATTGAGCGAAGGGAGGCCGACAAGCAAACTCATCCAGGAACCCCTACTGAGCCTGATAGTGAAAATATCCATATAGTCCGGTCCATTCGTCCATGAGTATCGCATATCGAGTCTAGGGGGTGGATAAAGTAAGACCCCTAATAACGCGACATTTAGTGTCGGCATGATAGGGTCGGCATGAAACCCTATCACCGCCAGAGAAACTACCGATCCTAGATCGGTACTTCTCGACTACCCCGGCCGAGGATTTCTGGTGATGACCATCCGTGCAAAACACGACATCAACCCCCAATACCGGGAGAGATGAATCCCCTGACGATCCACTCACTGCCTCCAAGTGGCTCGGGACTGTACCTAACTAAAACCTGTTTGCACGACTCCTTTAAGCCGTGGTAGGGTAGTAATCAAAGCATAGTAAGAACTCACACGAGACAAATGACGATCTCAGGTCAATAGACTAACCTGTACACATGTCACCAGGAAACTTCTATCCAACAAAAGGTATAGTACCAACTAGCAGGTTCCTGGCGAGTCCGTCCGGTGTACTCATAACCCAATGAGCTCATGTATACATCTTAGTTGTACCAACTAACACCAATGGCTTGTGAGACCGGCCACAGCCCCTCGTCGGGGTCTCGATCTGTATACACTAGTCTACTCTTGGAGTATCGATGCCTAGTCTCGAAACTCCCAAGACTAGGGACACTTTAAGGATGTGCTTATAGACCACCCAACTCTTATGTATATGATCGCCATCATGCTGCTGGTAGTCAAGCAATAATCCTATATGCTCTATCAACATGTAATAGTGATCTGTAATTGTAACATTTCAGAAAAATAAAATATTATTTTTGGGAAATTTTTATGATTTAATAATAAATATTACGAATATTTTTATGATAGAGAATAATTATATACCAATAATTTGGAAAATAATTGGGAAGTTATAAGAATTATTGAAATATTAGTGTTTATATGATATGAATAATTATTGATTTTCAAAATACTTATTTGTAAATAGATTAAATGCTAATCTCGATTAAATATCACTAATCGTGCATTAAGCTTAATATATGCACATGACATACACCATGTCAATTTTTCACACTTGCTACATTTTTCTACCATGGTTTTTCTTTTTTTTCTTCTTTTTCTTTGCACGGCTTTGTTTTATGAATGAGAAGAAAAAGAAAATAGAAAAGAAAAGAAAAGAAAAGAAATGGAAATGAGAGAGAGAGAGAGAGAGGAAGAGTTCTAGAGCCATCAAGACTCTTTGACTTGGCCCTATTTCTTAACCTCATCTTCATCATTCTTCTTCTCTCTCCTTCACCTCCATGGCTGCCTCTCACCCCCACCCTCTCTACCTCCTCACTACACCATCAATCCTGTTGGATATAGTGCCCTCAGAGTCAATTATTGGATCACAGGCACATGATTGCAATGATTGAGGGAGGACCTATACCGGTAGGACAGTCTTACTCGAGAGGTTTGTATACTATCTGGTTTGTCTCTATCATCGTGTACATACTTTAGGTGACATTGTGGTTCACTATTACATGTTGATGGAGAATAGTATGCTACCATAGTTTGTCTTTATCATCGTGTACAGCTTTAGGTGACCTTACAGGTCACTATTGCACGTTGGTAGAGCCCTTAGGATTCTTGGTTGACGGCCAGCGGTATGATGGCGATCATATACGTGGGAGCTGGGGTCTATAAGCACATCCTTAAAAGGTCCCTAGTCATGGGAGTTTCTAGACTGGGCATCAATACTCCATTAGTAGACTAGTGTATACAGTCGAGACCTCGACGAGGGGTGCTGGCCGTTCTCACAAGTCATTGGTATCAGTTGGTTCACCTAAGATGTATACAGGTGCTCATTGGGTTATGAGTACACCGGACATGACTCGCCGGGAACATGCTAGTTGGTATTATACCTGACGTCAGATAGCAGTTCCCTGGTAATATGTGTACAGGTTAGTTCATCGACTTGAGATCGTCATTTGTCTCGTGTGAGTTCCTACTGTGCTTTGATTACTACCCTACCACGGCTCAATGGAGTCGTGCAAACAGGTTTTAGTTGGATACAGTTCCGAGCCACATGGAGGCAGTGAGCGGATCGGCAGGGGTTCGTCTCTCCCGGTATTGGGGGTGAGGTCGCGCTGTGTCTAGGAGAGCAATTACACAAAGCCCTCGGCCGGGGCAGGAGATTTACTGGTAGGTATTTCAGTAGTATCTCAGGGTGTTCTGGGCTACACTCCGACATGACTTGTACCGCTTTTGGGGGTCTGACTTTTACCAACCCCCTAGGCCCGCCATGCGATACTCATAGATGAACGGACCGGACTGTACGGATATTGTCACTGACAGGCTCAGTAGGGTGTCAGGATGAGTTCGCTCATCGACCTCCCTTTTTGTCAATACTTGATAGCCTGTTACGTACGGCTAATACCTCTGACGTGCTAGTGGTTAAATCCACAGCCAAGGTATTGACGAGTCTTTAGAGTCCCCCACAGACTGTTTCTCAAGTTTCGGGCGAAACGTTGTATAGGCCTTATGATATATGGCAAGGTTCGATCTTATACGTGCGGTATTGCACGGATCATGATCGAACGGATCATACTAGTGGGTTTTGGTTTAAGCCGGATCCTAGTATTAGATTTGTTGGATTACTTTAGTCTCATCGCATTCGCATTCAGTCGTAATGCGGATGCAGGTATGTATATACAGGTGAGGGGTATCGTTGTGATCCGTCACGAGTTTACTTTAGATGCTGCCGGATCTTTTTGTTGGACCAAACATGTGGATTAATGTTTGGATGGTGGACATAATGAGCTAGAATTCATCATGACATGCATTTAATGTGACATGGACATATTAGGTGACTCGTGGTCTCTTTCTTAGCACTTATGTCACATTATTTTATTGATGAGTGGATGAAATGAGAGGGAGAGAGAAAGTAGGCTGCCATGTGAGGGGTTTGCTCTTGGTTTTTATTATCACTCTCACTCTCATTTTATCACACAAAAGAAAAAACATCACAAAAGGAAAAAAAGGGAAACATCTTCTTCTTCCTCTTTCTTCTCTAGCTCATTATCTCCATCAATGGCAACACCTCTAACCTCCATCCAAATCAATGGATGCAAGAGGCAAAGTGATCACAAACATTCTCTACAACATCTTGGACACGTCGGATAGCACACTTCGTGCCCGAGATGCTTCGGATGAAGCGGGAGCCCATAAAAAGAATCGATGATGTGGTGCCTTTTCCGATGAGGAGATCGAGACCGGAGATGCCGCGAGGAGCTTGGGATAGTGGCCAAAGACTGAAGGACACGGATCGATCGGTATAGCCTTCCAACCCTCTCTCTAGATAGCTAGTTGTAGGTTAATGGTTCGATCCGGGTTTTAAGCATACGATAGCACCGTTTTCTTGTTTAGAAAAATTTTCGTTTCCGCATTTTGTCCTCGGAAAGACGGCCGGGGCACTACCGTAGTCTTACATGGTATCAGAGCGAGGCCATTAACCTTTACTAGCTTGCTCTAACGTGTTTAGAATTTCGATCGAACGAAATTTTCAAAAACTGCATTTCCAAGTCATTAGTTTCTGTCGAATTTTTCCTGTGGTCAAAAAATTATTCGGTGTGTTGCAGAAAATCAGGTAGGGTTTTTTAAGAGTTCTGAGAAAATTTGGTACATTGATTGCACTGTAGCGCGGCGGAACTGCGGCCGTACCCACATTTTGGCCGCGGTTCCGCGGCCGTGCTGTAGCAACACTGCACCAATTTCTTCAGTTGGTCTCTGACTTGGAAAAGGGGTTTCTGGTAATTTTAATTTGGGCCCAGATTTATTTGAGTACTGGGTATTGTGCTTGGGGCCCACTTCGGGAAATTTTGTTGATCGAAAATTTTAAACATGTTAGTTCACAGTATTTATATTATATCTGCATCCATGAATGCTATTTGATCGGTAAATCCTGTCTAATTGCTATAGTTCTTTTAGACGGATTTGCGAACGTGACATTCACGTTGATGTTCTGTGCTGTGCTGTGATGTTGCGGATTTGTCATGGTGGATAGCCTGTATGCAATGGTAGTACAGTTTGGTTGTATTTGTACATTTGATATTGCGGGACGAGTGTCCGACATATGGACTGCCATCACTGCCTGTTTGTATAATATTGTTTTGGGGCACGACCGGGCTGAGGTCGATGTACCCGTTGTATATTTTACTTTCTGTACTAGGATTACCCTGCGGAGGGGTGCACGGGTAGCCGGGTTCTAGAGGGTAACGAGCCCGCATCTTATGGCTTTGAGACGGAGGGGCTTCACTCTAGAATTGGCGGGCTATTCGCCGCACTCGTAGGGGGTACAGGTTGACCCAAAGAGGGGTGCCCAAGTTACCGGATTCCGTGAAGTGCTGGGTTGTCCATTCACTTTGTTGAAGGGGGATGCCTCGCTTCAGGTTTTGGCGGGTAACTTGCCGCGCCCGGAGGGGTCTAGGATTTCATTGCACAGGCTATACACACGACCAGGGGAACGTCGGGTTTCAGTAGCGGCTCTATGAAACCGGGGGATCCTAGATTATCTGTATTGTTCTATGATGCTTATTACATTTCTGTGATGTTGCATTTTGTCACGCCTTGAGCGAATATTATATATTGATATATATACCAGTAGATTTTGTATATGTTTTACACCCGTGCTAGTCCAGTCCCTGCTCTGTCTTTAGTTAAGTAACCTAACGGGTGATGACGGGACCCAGTGGCGAATGCTGATGGCATATACGTACATCATATTTTGGTTCTTTTGTGGTGTGATTAATTGATGGGACTGCGTTGATTCGGATCAATGCAAGCTAAACAAACCTGTTTGATGTTGTTGGAATATTTTTCAAAAAGCTGTTATTACAAGGACGTTCTCTTTTGTTTTGCACAGTGGTATTCGGTTATGAATATCCAGCACCTCAGTCGACGAGGCAAGGGCCGAGATCCCTTCACCGAGAGTGACCCCTTGGACAGAAGTTTGCGTCAGGGTAATAACTTCACTATAGCCGATTACTTTTTGCTTTTCATCGTGGTATTCAGTTGGAATATCCTGCACCTCATTCTACAGGGAAAGAGCCGAGATCCCTTCACCAGGAGTGACCTCTTTAGCAAGAATTTTTCGCCGCTATAATTTTAAAAAAAGCTATCCGGTTCCTTCAACGATATCAAGTTCATTATGTTAAAGGTTTTTCGCCAAAAACCAACCGTAGCCCTCCGTCATTTCAGATTAGTATTGCTTAGTATTCGTGCTACGTATGTCGTGCTCAGCCGAGGCGTAGTGTGCGGTAGCTCTGTAATGCTTATCTGCCTTATGGATATATGATTGGTTAGGACAGTCGTACGGTCATTTTGGCTCAGTCAAGGACTCGTGCGGGTGGGTCTAATGCAATCAAGATAATGACGGGTTGAACTTGGCTAGGATCCTTTGATATGTTGGCTCAGTCAAGGTCACTTGGGTCCTAGGGGTAAAAATCACATCGGGGGTTTCTAAAGAAACTGAAACTTGCCAGGCATGCGCATACCTTCTGGAGTGTGATAACGTGAGTGGATTCCGTCACGTTATCATGCGATGATAGTTGGATCCCGATTCCTACTGATGAGTTGGTTTACTCCTCGGGTGATCCCGACTAATTCTTCTTTCAGGTTTGGAGGAGAATTAGGGGTTACAGTGGGTGGTTTCCTGATTAGATAAAGTGATAACCATTCTGATCTAGGTTAGAGTGTACGCTGAGTGTTTCTTTTCTCTCTCTCTTTGGCAGTGACCATGGCTCGACCCTTGACTATGACTCAGTGATCATGTTGACCGAACCTTCTTATAACACTGGCTTTTGGATTGTCAGAGTTGCATACCTCATTGCCACTCCTACTTTTACTCTTTTCTCGAGAACACCCCATATTACTACGAACATCCACTTCCATTGGATAAAACCATCGTGTGGTTATATACGAACTCGAAGGAACTTGTTCCAGATTTGAGGATGGTTTCCGGTTCTGGAGAAAATGAATAGGACTATTCAGTTGTCTTTTCCATTTACCTTCTCTCATGTTGCGAGTGCTCCTTAGATTAGAACAGTACACCTATTACGCTAATTGGATAGTCTTCTTCCAAACCATAGGCAGGTGCCGAACGGTAGGGAATGAAGAAAACCATTTAGCCTAAAAGGTGTACAGAAGGTAATAAGTAAAGACAAATAAAGGGATTAGTAGGAGGGCAAAGTAAATTGTGACTGCTTTTCACGACCAAACCAAGTATTTCTTCGCCAATCCTACATCACCTTCGTATTTCTACAGAACACTCCGTATCACTACGAAGATCCACAATTTATTGGATACTCCATCATATGGTTATATACGAACTCAAACGAACTTGTTCCAGTTCGGGGATGGATTCTGGTTCAAGAGAAATAGGAATAAAGTTTATTCGGTTGTCTTTTATCTTTACCTTCTCTTGGATTGCGAGTGCTCCTAGGATTAGGACAGCACACCCATTATGCTTATTGGATAGTCTTCTTCCAAACCATAGGCTGGTGCCGAACGGTAGGGAAGGAAGAAAACCATTTAGCCTAAGAAGTTGTACAGAAGGTAATGACTAAAGACATATAAAGGGATTTGGAGAGATGACAAAGAAATATACGGTTACAGTTGTGAATCTGATAATGGAAGAGGCATTACTAGGAATACCCGGCTACCCCTTCGAAACATTTACATGTTTCAGTTTCACTGTGTATTGTTAAAAGAAAACTGATTTCCGAATTAGTCCTTACTCCAGGGTATGTATTTACCAGGTTTGATTCTCAAATCTGTATGGTTTTACAGATGATGAGTGGGAGTAAGTTATTAGGAATTGGGTGATCATCCCCATTATATCGGGATTCGTTGTAATTGATGATATTTGAGGAAATCGCCTGGGTTGTTTGCCGGACGGCAAATATTTGGTTTTGAATATCCGTTCTTATGCACCAATTTCAAATTGATATATCTGTACGTTTATTTTTATAAAGTGAGATATAACTTTTTGAAATTATGTCCATGACATTTACTAATATCAGTGGATGGTTAGGTAAGGAGCATTAAACAGCGGTGTAATTCTTCTTAACCATAAGTACAGTTTTCAACCTAAGACACACAGGAAATGAGTTATTATACTCAGGGGACTTATACAGAGTATTGTATGTTGTCCAGTGACCATTAGGACAGAGGGGTTGGTACTCGTACTATATTCTGTTTACTTATGACTTCTCTAGTTCTTAGACATGTGTTTCGTAGAAATGCAAGGTCTAAGTTTTGAGAAGTTATAGGTATAAGAATAAAGTAGAGAACCAGGTGTTGCAAGTATCAGGATTTTTCAAGGTGATCGAAGATGTAGATACTTGTGTATGGTATGCAGTTGATAGTAATGATTAAAAGAACTTGCTTCTCTTTCAGGTTACTCATAATTGGAAGCACTCCTAAGTTGAGTAATGTTGATCGGCCTCTCTCCATTTAATAGACATGCACTGGAGACAGCTGCATGATTTGAATCTAGTTCCAATTAAATCAGTGCCTCAGTTTCTATATTCGATATAGAATAGTTCATATCTTAATATTGTTAAGGTACGGGGAGTTGTCCGGCTTATGCTTAAAACCAGACTCTGGATAACTCAAGGCACGTTTCTATAATGGCTATTTGTGGGTTGACCCGGGCTATGACGAGGGTTGACTTTCTACCATCTGGAAGATCAATAGTGATATTGTTCTTGACTCGCCACAGTTTTAATAAAAATGGATTTTTTCAGAAAACAGTAGTGGGAGTATGGTAGAACTGGAAGTGATTCCAGAACCGCAAACGATTATTAAAAATTTTATAAGAACCTAAAGATTCAATCTGGATTGACATTCTATTGGCCACTCAGCGGATATGGTGGGTAACCTCAGGCACCCGAGAGGTACTCCGGTAGCCTCAAGGACGGTGACAGGGAGGTTCTTGTTTACCCAAACTTGACATTGCTGTTGTTCCAGACTGTGAGACCCGGCAGGAGGATGAATATAGCGTCGTTCTAGAATAGATTTAGAAATGCACGTGTATATGACTCTGCTAGAGGGTTGTCGTAGTCAGTGGGAGCAGCGGAAGTATAGTGGACAGGTAGCTTATGTCTATTTATGGACTAAAGCAGATATAGCAGAGATAGATCATCTATTTCTGATGTGACAGTCATAGGTTTGACTTCACCAGAATAAGGGATGGATCTGTTAAGAAGGTAGTAGGGTGTGATGTCCTGGTATTTGGATGACATACACAGAGTAGGAAGTGAAAGTTCTATACTACGATCGGTTATACTTTGTTTGTCACACAGTGGTTTCTCCACAAAAGATATAGACATAATATCAAACATTCTGGTTACTAGATCTATGGTTTTAGATCTAGATTTGGGTAGTTTCCCAATCTGGGTACTTAGACAGTATTCTAAAGGTATTTAGAATGGACGACTCCAGGCATGGTAGTGTACCTGCAGATGATGGAGTCACCCTCTCTAAAGGTGTCTTACAGACTAAAGAGGAGAGGGATGTGCATGATTGGCAGATCACTTGCGTAGGCAATTGAGTTGATCATGAGATGTCAAGTACCACACCAGATGTTGTTTTTGCAGTAGATGCAATAAGTTGATATTGATCCAATCCTGGAGAAACATTTGGAAGCAGTTTTAGAACATAAGTCGATGTTCTAGGTGTTGGTGATAATGCCCTCAGAGTCAATTATTGGATCACAGGCACGTGATTGCAATGATTGAGGGAGGGCCTGTCCCAGTAAGACAGTCTTACTCAAGATGATAGAATGCTATCTGGTTTATCTTTATCATCGTGTACTGCTTTAGGTGACCCTACAGGTCACTATTGCACGTTGATAGAGCCCCTAGGATTCTTTCTTGACTACCAGCAGTATGAGGGCGATCATATACGTGGGAGATGGGGTCTATAAGAACATCCTTAAAAGGTCCCTAGCCGTGGGAGTTTCGAGACAGGGCATCGATACTCCTGAGTAGACTAGTGTATACAGTCGAGACCCCGACGAGGGGCGGTGGCCGGTCTCACAAGCCACTGGTGTCAGTTGGTTCACCTAAGATGTATACAGGTGCTCATTGGGTTATGAGTACACCGGACAGGACTCGCCGGGAACATGCTAGTTGGTATTATACCTGATGTCAGATAGCAGTTCCCTGGAGACATGTGTACAGGTTAGTTCATCGACCTGAGATCGTCATTTGTCTCGTGTGAGTTCCCACTGTGCTTTGATTACTACCTTACCACGCTCAAAGGAGACGTGCAAACAGGTTTTAGTTGGGTACAGTCCCGAGCCACATGGAGGCAGTGAGCGGATCTGCAGGGGTTCGGCTCTCCCGGTATTAGGGGTGAGGTCGCGCTGTGTCTAGGAAAGCCAGTACATGAAAGTCCTTGGCCAAGGCAGGAGATTTACTGGTAGGTATTCCAGTAGTATCTCAGGGTGTTCTGGGCTACACTCCGACATGACTTGTACCGCTTTTGGGGGTCTGAATTTTACCAACCCCCTAGGCCCGCCATGCGATGCTCATAGACGAACGGACCGGATTTTACGGATATTGTCACTAACAGGCTCAGTAGGGCGTCAGCATGAGTTCGCTCACAGACGTCCCTTTTGGTCAATACCTGGTAACCCGTTACGTATAGGCTAATACCTCTGACGTGCTAGTGGTTAAATCCACAACCAAAGTATTGATGAGTCTTTAGAGTCCCCCACAGACCAGTTTCTCAAGTTTCGGGCGAAACGCTGTAGAGGCCGTATGGAGATATGGCAGGGTTCGATCAGATACGTGCGGTATTGCATGGATCGTGATCGGACGGATTTTTACTAGCGGGCTTTGGTTTAAGCCGGATCCTAGTATTGTACAGTGTAGATTTTGTCTCTTTGCATTTGTATTCAGTAGGAATAAAAATGCGGGTATGTATATACAGTAGCTGGGTTTTCCTGTAATTTATTACGGGATCGGTTTTATGAAGTTTCCAGTTTGCATTCCGTTCCGGCCATTTTTCCTTTGTTCATTCCTGGCCGGGCTTTTCCGATGGAGGGGGTTATTTGCAGTTGTGCAAATTATCTTTGTGGAGGGTGTTATTTGCATTTGTGGCTTCATGATGAGATTCTTTTTCCATCCCCTCACTTGCATTAAATGAGATTAGAAAGGATTAGAAATTGATTTGATATTGTTATCATCATATTTGGTTATGGTCACCCTTTGCTTTCACTGCTCTCTCCTCCCTTCATGTATTATTCTTTTTCCTCCACCAATTGATCATATGAAGGGGCCGGCCACTTTGGTGAGGGGAGAGGTTCATTTTTGGCATGAGGGAAATTATCCATCTAAAATTAGCTTGCCACAAAAATTCCATAGCCATCTCCAAAGCTTATCTTTTTATTCCTCCATCACCTTGGCAACCTCATAACCCCAAAGAGACAATGGTTTCTACACTTCATCTACAGCACCCTTGGACGCGTCGGCTAGCCAACTTCGCGCCCGAGTTGCCTCGGTCCAGAGATGGGAGCCCGTAAAAGAACCCGGCGATGTGGTGCCCGTTTCGACGAGGAGGCGGCGACCGGAGATTCCGCGAGAAGATCGGAGTGGAGGCGAAGACCGAAGGACAAGGATCACTCGGTATAGCTTCTCTACACTTATTCTAGTTTGCTAGTGTTAGGTTAATGGCCCGATCTGGGATTTTTTTGTGCGTGGTGGTGCCGGTTTCTAAGTTCTAGAAAAATTTCGTTCCCGCATTCCGGCGTCGGATTGACGGCAGGGGCACCGCCGTTTACTTACATTGGTATCAGAGCCACGCCATTAACATAGTCTAGCTTGCTCTAGTATGTTTAGAACTCGATCGAACAAAAATCCCAAAAAACGTTTTTTCCATTGTATAAGTTTCTGTCGATTTTTTTTCTAGCTCGAAAATTTTTTCAGGTTGTTGCAGAAACACATGCAGGCAATTCTAAGCATTCTGGGAAAATTAGATGCATTGATTCCTTAGTACGACCATGGAAACGCGGCCAAACCCCTGGTTTGGCCGCGGTTCCGCGGTGGGAAAGTGCTATCTTTGCACTAAATTTTCACAGTAGGCTTCTGGTTAGGAAATGGGGGTTTTGGGATATTCTTTTTGGGCCCAGATTTTCTGTGAGTGCTACAGTAGTGCTTGGGGCCCACTTCAGTAAATTTGATCGATCGAGAATTTTAAACATGTTAGTTCATAGTATTTACATTATATCTGCGACCGTGAATGTCACTTGATCGATAAATCCTGTCTAACTGCTATAGCCCTTTTAGACGGATTTGCGAACGTGACATTCATGTTGATGTTCTGTGTTGTGCTGTGTTGTTGCGGATTGGTCGTGGGGGATAGCCTGGGTGCAATGTTAGTACAGTTTTGTTTTATATGTTCATTTGATATTGCGGGGCAAGCGTCCGACATGTGGACTGCCGTCACTGCCTGTTTGTATATTATTCTTTTGGGGCACGACCGGGTCGAGGTCGATGTACCCATTGTATGTATATTTTACTTTCTGTACTAGGTTTACCCCGCGGAGAGGTGCACGGATAGCCGGGTTCTAGAGGGCAACGAGCCCGCATCTCATGGCGTTGAGATAGAGGGGGCTTTACTCTAGAATTGGTGGGCTATTCACCGCACTCGTAGGGGGTACAGGTTGACCCAGGAGGGGTGCCCAAGTTACCGGATTCCGTGAAGTGCTAGGTAGTCCATTCACGTTGTTGAAGGGGGCTGCCTCGCTTCAGGTTTTGGCGGATAACTTGCCGCGCCCGTAGGGGTCTAGGATTTCATTGCACAGGCTATCCACACGACCAGGGGAACGTCGGGTTTCAGTAGCGGCTCTGTGAAACCCGGGGATCCCAGATATCTGTATTGTTCTGTGATGCTGTACAATTCTGTGATGTTGCATTTTATCACGCCTTGAGCGATATTAAATATTGATATATATACTAGTAGATGTTGTATATGTTTTGCATCCGCGCTAGTCCAGTCCCCGCTCTGTCGTTAGTTAAGTAACCTGACGGGTAATGATGGGACCCAGTGGCGAATGCGGATGGCATATACGTACATCATTATTTTCTTTCTTTTGTGGTGTGATCAATTGATGGGACTGCGTTGATTTGGATCAATGCAAGCTAAACAAAGCTATTCTGATGTTGTTGGAACACTTTTCAAAAAGCTATTATTGCAAGGGCATTCTCTTTTGTTTTGCATCGTGGTATTCAGTTGGAATATCCTGCTCCTTAGTCGACAAGGCAAGGGCCGAGATCCCTTCACCGGGAGTGACCCCTTGGACAGAAGTTTGCGTCAGGGCAATAACTTCACTATAGCCGATTACTTTTGCTTTGCATCGTGGTATTCAGTTGGAATATCCTGCACCTCATTCTACGGGGAAAGAGCCGAGATCCCTTCACCGGGAGTGACCTTTTTAGCAAAGGTTTTCGTCACTATATTTTTAAAAAGCTATCCGGTTCCTTCAACGATATCAGGTTCATTACGTTAAAGGTTTTCGCCAGAAACCATTCGTAGCCCTCCGTCGTTTTATATGGATAGTCAATAAGTATCCAAGCTGTGTTTGTTGGCCAAAGTCAAGGTAGAGTGATTGGTAGCTATTGGGTATTCATATGCTGCATAGATAGATGCATTGGTTTGGGGCAGTCGTATAGCCTTGTTGGCCAAAGTCAAGGGATTGTACGGGTGGGCTCAAATTAACCTGGAGAATGATGGGTTGAACTTGACATGTGACTTATAATTTCTTGGCCAAAGTCAAGGTCATAAGAGCATGGGGCAAAAATCACATCGGGAGTTTCTAAAGAAACTGAAACTTGCCAGATATGCGCATACCTTCTGGAGTGTGATAACGTGAGTGGATTCCGTCACGTTATCATGCGATGATAGTTGGATCCCGATTCCCACTGATGAGTTGGTTTACTCCTCGGGTGATCCTGACTAATTCTTCTTTCAGGTTTGGGGAAGAATTTGACGTTACAGTGGGAGGTTTCCTGATTAGATAAAGTGATAACCATTCTGATCTAGGTTAGAGTGCACGCTGAGTGTTTCTTTTCTCTCTCTCTTTGGCAGCGACCATTGACCCGACCATAGACTATGACTCAGTGACCAAAATTAACCGAACCTTCTTAAACACTGGTTTTTGGATTGTCAGAGTTGCAAACCTCATTGCCACTCCTACTTTTACCCTTTTCTCCAGGACACCCCGTATTACTACGAACGTCCACTTCCATTGGATAAAACCATCGTATGGTTATATACGAACTCGAAGGAATTTATTTGAGGATGGTTTCCGGTTTTGGAGAAAACGAATAGGACTATTCAGTTGTCTTTTCCTTTTACCTTCTCTTAGGTTTCGAGTGCTCCTTGGTTTAGGAGATAGTACACCTATTACGCAAATTGGATAGTCTTCTTCCAAACCGTGAGCTGGTGCCAAACGGTAGCGAATGAAGAAAACCAATTAGCCTAAACGGTGTACAGAAGGTATTAAGTTAAGACAAAGAAAGGGATTAGTAAGAGGGCAAAGTAAATTGCGACTGCTGTTCACGACCAAACCAAGTATTTCTTCGCCAATCCTAAATCACCTTTGTATTTCTCCCGGACACTCCGTATCACTACGAAGATCCACAGTTTATTAGATATTCCATCGTATGGTTATATACGAACTCGAAAGGAACTTGTTCCAGTTTGGGGATGGATTCTGGTTCAGGAGAAATAGGAATAAGGTTTATTCGGTTGTCTTTTATCTTCACCTTCTCTCGCATTCCGAGTGCTCCTAGGATAAGGACAGTACACCCATTATGCTTATTGGATAGTCTTCTTCCAAACCATAGGCTGGTGTCGAGCGGAAGGGAAGGAAGAAAACCATTTGGCCTAAAGGGGTGTGCAGAAGGTAATGACTAAAGACATATAAAGGGATTTGGAGAGATGGCAAAGAATTATACGGTTACAGTTGTGAATTTTGATAATGGAAGTGGCATTACTAGGAATACCGGGATACCGCATCGAAACATTTCAATGTTTCAGTTTCACTGTGTACTGTTAAAAGAAAACCGATTTCCCAATCAGATCTTGCTCCAAGGTATGTATTTACCAGGTATGATTCTCACATCTGTATGGTTTTACAAATGATGAGTGGGAGTAAGTTATTGGGAATTGGGTGATTATCCTCATTATATCGGGATTCGTTGTAATTGGTGATATTTGATGAAGTCACCTGGGTTGTTAGCCGGATGGCAAATATTTGGTTTTGAATATCTGCTGTAATGCACCAATTTCAAATTGATATATCTGTACATTCATTTTTATGAAGTGAGATGTAACTTTTTGAAATTATGTCTATGACATTTACCTATATCAGTGGATGGTTAAGTAAGGAGCATTAAACAGCGGTGTAATTCTTCTTAACCATAAGTACAGTTTTCAACCTACGACACACAGGGATTAAGTTGTTAGACTCAGGGGACTTATACAGAGTATTGTATATTGTCCAGTGTCCATTAGGACAGAGGGAAAGGTACTCGTACTATATTCTGTTTACTTTTGACTTCTCTAGTTCTTAGACATGTGTTTCGTAGAAATGCAGGTTCTGAGTTTTGAGAAGTTATAGGTATAAGAGTAAAGTAAAGAACCAGGTGTTGTAAGTATCGGGATTCTTCAAGGTGATCGAAGATGTAGATACTTGTGAATGGTATTCAGTTGATAGTAATGATTAAGAGAACTTGCTTCTCTTTCAGGTTACTCATAATTGGAAGTACTCCTAAGTTGAGTAATGCTGATCGGCCTCTCTCCATTTAGGTTACATGCACTAGAGACAGCTGCATAATTTGAATCTGGTTCAATTAAATCAGTGTCTTTGTTTCTGTATTGGATATAGAACAGTTCATATCTTAACGATGTTAAGGTACGGGGAGTTGTCCAGCTTATGCTTAAAACCAGACTCTGGATAACTCAAGGCACGTTTCTGTAATGGCTGTTTGTGGGTTGACCCGGGCTATGACGAGGGTTGATTTTCTACCATCTGGAAGATCAATAGCGATATTGTTCTTGACTCGCCACAGTTTTAACAAAAATGGATTTTTTCAGAAAACAGAAGTGGGAGTATGGTAGGACTGGAAGTGATTCCAGAACCGCAGACGATTACTGAAAATTTGATAAGAACCTAAAGATTCAATCTGGTTTGACATTCCATTGGCGACTCCGCAGATTTGGTGGGTAACCTCAGGCACCCGAGAGGTACTCCGGTAGCCTCAAGGACGGTGACAGGGAGGTTCTTGTTTGCCCAGGCTTGCCATTGCTATTGTTCCAGGCTGTGAGACCCGGCAGGAGAATGAGTATAGCGTCGTTCTGAAAAAGCTTTAGAAGTGTACGTCTATATGACTCTGCCAGAAGGTTGTCGTAGTCAGTGGGAGCAGCGGAAGCATGGTGGACAAGTGGCTTATGTCTATTTATAGACTAAAGCAGATATAGCGGAGATAGATCATCTATTTCTGACGTGACAGTCATAGGTTTGACTTCATCAGATTAGGGGATGGATCTGTTAAGAAGGTAGTAGGGTGTGATGTCCTGGTATTTGATGACATACACAGAGTAGGAAGTGATATGCCTATACTACGATCGGTTATACTTTGGTTGTCACACAGTGGTTTCACCATATGGGACTTGGATATAATATCAGACATTCTGGTTACTGGACCTATGGTTTTAGATCAAGATTTAGGTGGTTTCCCAATCAGGGTACTTAGACAGCATTCTAAGAGTTTTTAGAATGGACGACTCCTGGCACGGTAGTATACTTGCAGGTGATGGAGTGACCCTCTCTAAAGGTGTCTTACAGACTGAAGGGGAGAGGGATGTGCATGATTGGCAGATCACTTGCTTAGGCAATTGAGTCAATCATGAGATGTCAAGTACCACACCAGATGTTGTTTTTGCACCAGATGCAATAAGGTGATATTGATCCAATCCTGGAGAAACGTTCGGAAGCAGTTTTAGAACATAAGTGGATGTTCTAGGGAAATGATAACGGCATTCTCCTTCGGGAGACAGTTATCATTCCAGGCTTCCAAGGTGACCTGGATGACAGAGAGGTTGTCAGAGTTATAGTTTTCCCTCTGACAAGGGCCAGTATTTTGGACAAGTGGTCCAGGCAGATACTGAGGGAAGGATGGCACAGGAAACTGATTAAGTTCAGTTGACGATACAGTCGAAGAAGCTTGGATTTGGAGTTCATGTATGAGCTAGGTCCCATCAGATATCCAGACATATTCTAAGACAGGTATTGCTCATTTCGGGAGATGGGTTTCTCCGCGAACTTGAGATAAAAGAGAGACATAGAAAGAAACATCACAGCGGATCCACTCACTAAGGCTATTCCTCGAACGCAATAGTTTCGCAAACGAGCTTTGTGAGACTGACTTGTAGTGGAGTCGGGTGTTCGGTATCACACGGGCTGTGAGTATGCGACATCGCAATAATTATCCTTGTGTGAAAGTGGGAGATTGTTGGAGATAGTGCCCTCAGAGTCAATTATTGGATCACAGGCACGTGATTGCAATGATTGAGGGAGGACCTGTCCCAGTAGGACAGTCTTACTCAAGATGATAGTATGCTAACGTGCAATAGTGACCTGTAGGGTCACCTAAAGCAGTACACGATGATAAAGATATCATGCAAGTTGGTATTATACCTGATGTCAGATAGCAGTTCCATGGTGACATGTGTACAGGTTAGTTCATCGACCTGAGATCGTTATTTGTCTCGTGTGATTTCCCACTGTGCTTTGATTACTACCCTACCACGCTCAAAGGAGACGTGCAAACAGGTTTTAGTTGGGTACAGTTCCGAGCCACATGGAGGCAGTGAGCGGATTTGCAGGGGTTCGTCTCTCCCGGTATTGGGGGTGAGGTCGTGTTGTGTCTAGGAGAGCCAGTACATGAAAGTCCTTGGCCATGGCAGGAGATTTACTGGTAGGTATTCCAGTAGTATCTCAGGGTGTTCTGGGCTACACTCCGACACGACTTGTACCGCTTTTGGGGTTCTGACTTTTACCAACCCCCTAGGCCCGCCATGCGATGCTCATAGACGAACGGACCGGACTGCACGGATATTTTCACTGATAGGCTCAGTAGGGTGTCAGTATGAGTTCGCTCACAGACGTCCCTTTTGGTTAATACATGGTAGCCCGTTACGTATAGGCTAATACCTCTGACGTGCTAGTGCTTAAATCCACAACCAAAATATTGACGAGTCTTTAGAGTCCCCCATAGACCAGTTTCTCAAGTTTCGGGCGAAACGCTATAGAGGCCGTATGGAGATATGGCAGGGTTCGATCAGATACGGGCGGTATTGCACGGATCGTGATCGGACGGATTTTTACTAGCGGGCTTTGGTTTAAGCCGGATCCTAGTATTGCACAGTGTAGATTTTGTCTCTTTGCATTTTTATTCAGTGGGAATACAAATGCGGGTATGTATATACAGTCGCGGGGTTTTCCTGTAATTTATTACGGGATCGGTTTTCTGATGTTGCCAGTTTGCATTCCGTTCCGGCCAGTTTTCCTTTGTTCCTTCCCGGCCGGACTTTTCCGATGGAGGGGGTTATTTGCAGTTGTGCAAATTATCTCTGTGGAGGGTGTTATTTGCATTTGTGGCTTCATGATGAGATTCTTTTTCCTTCCCCTCACTTGCATTAAATGAGATTAGAAAGGATTATAAATTGATTTGATATTGTTATCATCATATTTCGTTATGATCACCCTTTGCTTTCACTACTCTCACCTCCCTTCATGTATTATTCTTTTTCCTCCACCAATTGATCATATGAAGGGGCCGACCACTTTGGTGAGGGGAGAGGTTCATTTTTTGCATGAGGGAAATTATCCATCTAAAATTAGCTTGCCACAAAAATTCCATAGCCATCTCCAAAGCTTATCTTTTTATTCCTCCATCACCATAGCAACCTCATAACCCCAAAGAGACAATGGTTTCTACACTTCATCTACAGCACCCTTGGACGCGTCGGCTAGCCAACTTTGTGCCCGAGTTGCCTCGGTCCAGAGGTGGGAGCCCGTAAAAGAACCCGGCGATGTGGTTCCCATTTCGATGAGGAGGCGACGAACGGAGATTCCGCGAAAAGATCGGTGTGGAGGCGAAGACCGAAGGACACGGATCGCTCGGTATAGCTTCTCTACTCTTATTCTAGTTTTCTAGTGTTAGGTTAATGGCCCGATCCGGGATTATTTGTGCGCGGTGGTGCCGATTTATATGTTCTAGAAAAGTTTCGTTTCCGTATTCCGGCGTCGGATTGAGGGCCGGGGCGCCGCCGTGCACTTACACTAGGGATATGATAACGGCATTCTCCTTCAGGAGACGGTTATCATTCCAGGCTTCCAAGGCGACCTGGATGACAGAGTGACTATCAGAGTTATAGTTTTCCCTCTGACGAGGGGCAGTATTTTGGACAGGTGGTCCAAGTGGATACTGAGGGAGGTGTGGCGCATGATACTGATTAAGTTCAGTTGACGATACAGTCTAAGAAATTTAGATTTGGAGTTCATTTATGATCTAGGTCCCATCAGATATCTAGACATATTCTAAGACAGGTATTGCTCATTTCGGGAGATGGTTTTCTCCGTGAACTTGAGATAAAGAGAGACATAGAAAGAAACATCAGGGCGGATCCACTAGCTGAGGCTATTTCTTGAATACAATAGTTTCGCAAACGAGCTTTATGAGACTGATTAGTAGAGGAGTTGGGTGTTCGGTATCACACGGGCTGTGAGTATGCGACATCGCAATAATTAGCCTTGAGTGCAAGTGGGAGATTGTTGGATATAGTGCCCTCAGAGTCAATTATTGGATCACAGGCACGTGATTGCAATGATTGAGGGAGGACCTATACCGGTAGGACAGTCTTACTCGAAAGGTTTGTATACTATCTAGTTTGTCTCTATCATCGTGTACATGCTTTAGGTGATATTATAGTTCACTATTACACGTTGATGGAGAATAGTATGCTACCATGGTTTGTCTTTATCATCGTGTACAGCTTTAGGTGACCTCACAGGTCACTATTGCACGTTGGTAGAGCCCTTAGGATTCTTTCTTGACGGCCAGCAGTATGATGGCGATCATATACGTGGGAGCTGGGGTCTATAAGCACATCCTTAAAAGGTCCCTAGTCGTGGGAGTTTCGAGACTGGGCATCGATACTCCATTAGTAGACTAGTGTATACAGTCGAGAGCTTGACAAGGGGCGGTGGCCGGTCACACAAGCCATTGGTGTCAGTTGGTTCACCTAAGATGTATACAGGTGCTCATTGGGTTATGAGTACACCGTACAGGACTCGCCGGGAACATGCTAGTTAGTATTATACCGGACGTCAGATAGCAGTTCCGTGGTGACATGTGTACAGGTTAGTTCATCGACCTGAGATCGTCATTTGTCTCGTGTGAGTTCCCACTGTGCTTTGATCACTACCCTACCACGGCTCAAAGGAGTCGTGCAAACAGGTTTTAGTTAGGTACAGTCCCGAGCCACATGGAAGCAGTGAGCGGATCGGCAGGGGTTCGTCTCTCCCGGTATTGGGGGTGAGGTCGCGCTGTGTCTAGGAGAGCCATTACACAAAGCCCTCGGCCGAGGCAGGAGATTTACTGGTAGGTATTCCAGTAGTATCTCAGGGTGTTCTGGGCTACACTCCGACACAACTTGTACCGCTTTTAGGGGTCTGACTTTTACCAACCCCCTAGGCCCGACATGCGATACTCATAGACGAACGGACCGGACTGTACGGATATTGTCACTGACAGGCTCAGTAGGGTGTCAAGATGAGTTCGCTCATCGACCTCCCTTTTGGTCAATACTTGTTAGCCCGTTACGTACGGCTAATACCTCTGACGTGCTAGTGGTTAAATCCACAGCCAAGGTATTGATAAGTCTTTAGAGTCCCCCACAGACTGTTTCTCAAGTTTCGGGCGAAACATTGTAGAGACCGTATGATATATGGCAGGGTTCAATCTTATACGTGCGGTATTGCACAGATCATTATCGGACGGATCATACTAGTGGGCTTTGGTTTAATCCGGATCCTAGTATTAGATTTGTTGGATTACTTTAGTCCCATCGCATTCGCATTCAGTCGGAATGCGGATGAAGGTATGTATATACAGGTGAGGGGTATCCTTGTGATCCGTCAGGAGTTTACTTTAGATGTTGCCGGATCTTTTTGTTGGACCAAACATTTGGATTAATGTTTGGATGGTGGAAATAATGAGCTAGAATTCATCATGACATGCATTTAATGTGACATGGACATATTAGGTGACTCATGGTCTCTTTTTTAGCACTTATGTCACATTATTTGATTTATGAGTGGATGAAATGAGAGGGAGAGAAAAAGTGGGCTGCCATGTAAGGGGTTTGCTCTTGGTTTTTATTATCACTCTCACTCTCATTTTATCACACAAAAGAAAAAACATCACAAAAGAAAGAAAAAGGAAGCATCTTCTTTTTCCTCTTTCTTCTCTAGCTCATTATCTCCATCAATGGAAACACATCTAATCTCCATCCAAATTAATGGATGCAAGAGGCAAAGTGATCACAAACATTCTCTACAACATCTTGGACACGTCGGCTAGCACACTTCGTGCCCGAGTTGCTTCGGATGAAGCGGGAGCCTGTAAAAAGAATCGATGATGTGGTGCCTTTTCCGACGAGGAGATCAAGACCGGAGATGCCGCGAGGAGCTTAGGATGGTGGCCAAAGACCGAAGGACACGGATCGATCGGTATAGCCTTCCAACCCTCTCTCTAGATAGCTAGTTGTAGGTTAATGGTTCGATCCGGGTTTTAAGCATACGATAGCGCCGGTTTCTTGTTTAGAAAAATTTTCATTTCAATATTTTGGCCTCGGAAAGACGGCCGAGGCGCTACCGTAGTCTTACAAATCCCACACCAAAACCTTACATCCTCTTCACAAAAATTGTGCACAAGCCCACTACAAGTATGAGGAACCAAGCAAGTTTGGATTTTGAGCACTTGGGGCAACTCAAGAAAATTCTTGAGTTGCCAAATGAGGTAATTTCATCACCATTAGAGTAGTATTTCATTCTATTAGATTCTATTGTTAGTTTAGAATCGATTTATCGAGGTTTGGAGAACCTTGAAAATTTCAAATTAGGGTTTTGAGGAAATCTTGAGTTGTGAAGTGTAATTGAGGTTAGTAAATGCCATATAACCCCTGTTGTGATTGTATACTATACTAAACCTGAGAGTCAACCCTATTTAGCAAACTTAGAAACCCCGATATCGGATTTTTTTGACTTTTGTGGTGATAATTGGAGATCTGCTGTGACTCGGAGACTTGAAAAATTATTTAGCAATTATAGTGATATGTGCAGGTGAACAGAAGACTACCCCTGAAACCCGAGCCCTTATACCCAAACTTGGGCCGCAGATTTAATCGATATGGCCGCAATTGCGGCCATATTTTGGAGTTAGGCTGTGACCTTTTGTGGGTAGCTAAATTATCTGATAACTAGACCCTTCCCTTATGCAAAATTAGCTAATTTCACTTAGGGTAAAATATAGGACCATTTTCTTGAGTTGCTGCATTGTTTTACGACTTCGTTTTAACTTGGTTTTGGCATTTGGGTTGTTAACTCGATGTTCTGATGTTTGTACCTAGACATCGACAATTTGTTTGGCTTTTCTTGCATGCGAGGACCATAGGTTCTAACCTATGCATGTTTCGTATGCCGTTCTGGTTTTCATTCGTGATTTCGATTTATAATGCCATATGTTTATATGTAAGCACCCTTACATGGATTTCGAGACGATGGGAGAGCATGGCGACATCGGCTTCGGCAAGCGAGGATTCAGGTGAGTAGATGTATATCTATGGGGGAAGTCGGGTGGATGGCGTATAGCACCCCCGCAAACGTAGTTGTAACATTTTAAAAATAATTAAATAAATAATAAAATGAATAAAATTGTTTAAGTGAATTTTATGATTTTCGGTAATGTAAAATGTATTTTTCGTAAAACCAAACCGTGATTGTTTTTCATTATAATTTCAAAAATACCTATTTTAATTATGTAATTACTAGTAAATGGTGTTTATTTATCCACTTATAAATTTTAAGTTTAATTAAATATTTTTCCTAAATTAATTATTTTAAATATTAACATAAGCTTTATTTTTACACTAAATTAGTGTAAATTACAAATTTGAATGGTTTTAATTTGTAAAAATGAACCATGGCATATTAGAATTTAGTGTGTATCATGCAAAATTTATTTGCAAATTTTCCCATTTTTCTAGAGTTTTCTTGGTTGTTTTAGTAAAGAAATGAAAGAAAATAAAGAAATTCATGATAAGACATTAAGTGAGATATTATTTGATGAAGTTTCTACACAACTCATGAAACTCTTTTCTCTTTCTCCCTCTCTCCCTTGCTTGGCCGGCCACACCCTCATGGCATCCCCCCCATTTCCCACTTCATTTTTATTACAAAAATTCATCAAAAATACATCAAAAAATTCAATAAAAATCCACAAAATCCTATTTATTTCATACCCTTTATTCCTTGCTCATTTTTATATGGAATTTAGAGATGGAAAGCATGCATTTTGGAGGCTCATTTTCTTGTTTGGATTTCATATTTTGGAGGTATAAATTTCCTTCTTTTGTTTATTTGTTATTAGATATTTCTTTTAAGCGAGTTTATATTTAATGAATTAATTCTATGTTCAATTTTTAAAATTCAAGTTAGGGTTTGTAAATTCAAGTTATGATTTTTATTAATTAATTAGGGTTATAATAGTTAGTATAACACTTTTAGAATTGGAAAATCTAGCATGGTTGTTGAATTGTAAATTTTTTATTTAAAATTGTTTAAATTAGGAATTTTGCTAACTAGGTTTCTATATAAAACATAATTTTTGGTGAAATAAAATTTCAATTAATATTTGTAACACTAGATTGTGGTCTTAATATGGGTATTAACTTGTTGGTGGAATGGAAACTTAAATTGATTGCTAGTTTCTATTGATAATTGATAATTTGTGATAAAAATTGCTATTTTGTAAACTAGATTTTAGAAATTCCTAAATAAATGAGATTAAAAATATAATTTATGGTTTCATTAAATCATTATCATCATGAATTGTAGTTTAATACATTAATTCATGCAAAATCACGTTTTGTGGTGGAATTGTGGTATTTTGCATGAAAAATGTTGAAAATTGTTAAAGGTTGCAAACTAGAAATTTCAAATTAATACAAATTTGTGTAATAAAAATATAGTAATGGTTTGTATAGTCTAGTTATGTTATTTAAAGAGTTTTATGACCATTGGTTTCATTTAAATGTCAAGTTTTGATGTAAAACGGTAAATTGACATTTTCTGGTTTTATGAAATTGGACGGTTTGATCGATTTTTAGGGTTTCAATGGATTTAATCATGTTATATATTATAAGTAACGAGTTTTAAAACTATGAGTTATTTGTTGATGTTATCTCGATCCATCGGCGTTTGTACGCCGATATTGAGCGATATTTGGTGCTTTTGCGTGGACGGGACATAGGTTTTAACCTATGCTTGTTCCTTGCGTCGTTTTGACTTTTGTATGTGATTCAGTTTACGATTCTATTTGTATGTCTGCGTTTAGGTACCCCTCACGTGGACTGCGGGCAATGAAGAGGAGAATGGCGACACCGTCTTCGGCAGACATGGACCAGGTGAGTAGATGCATATCTACGGGGGGAAGTCGGGTGGATGGCGTTTAGCACCCCCGCAACGTAGAATAGAAATAGTACTTATTGACATTAGGAAACAAGATGTGACCCTAGATTCTTAATGAGTAGGACCCTAGTAATGACCCTAGGCTGGACTAGACTGATTTAGGAAAACCATATCAGAGGATGAGGTCCTTGGAAGAGGTTCGTAGGTTTCAGATAGAAACACACACGCACACACTGAAACTCGACATGGTGTATACGTATATGTGTATGTATATATAGGACAAGGTATAGTTATATATATATATATATATATATATATACAACACGTATATGGGATTCATTGATGTGATATGATATCTGAGGTGTGATGAAACAGTATAAGTGGGCTTGATGCCGTGATTCTTGACTATATAGTCGTATTAAAGTATTAGCGGATCATTAGAGAATGAGATAACGAACATGGATACATAAATTATAATGGGTGGTGATGATATTGAGATACATGGGACTCTAAAATAATACCTGGACTGTAGCTTGTGACTGATAACGATATGGGATACGTATGACTTGATCACGACGTCATATAGGTGTGACCTGATGTCGATATCATATAGGTGTGACCAGATGTCGATATCATATAGGTGTTACTTGATGACGATATGATATCGGTATGACTTAATCACAATGTGATACATATGACATGATATTTCTGAGAATAAACTAATGATGCATATTATGAGGGCAATGATATATGATTGATGTAGGCAATTACAGTTTAGCACCTTGATCATGAGATGTGTTGGTGATGACATTATACGAATGATGAGACACCTAGGAGATACTTGACCCGTACCCCGATATTGGGATGCCGTACGATGGATTTTACCGTACGAGGCATAAATATGATGATTGATCCGCACTCTTGATTCGAGGAAGCCGTACTACGTACGTGACGCTATTGAGGCCGGATCGCCGACTATTCGAGATATTGATTCAGACCTTAGGTAGACTCTTGTTTCTTATTGACTAGTTTCTTAGGTTTTGTTCCTTAGGAGGTTAGATGGTCACTAGGTTAGGTTCGAGTCATATAGTGGTAGTGGTATTGGTATATCAAATGAGTGGATAACACACATCCGTCTTTACTTTCACACTGGAATCATAATGATGCATGTTCTTACATATGCTGCTATAATCAGTATAAATTTTACCTGTTAGGACACCAGCACCACTACCGATGATGCGCATATTCCACGCGCACTTATTTGCCGGCTCACACACATTATCATCGGTAATTGCTATGTCACGTACACTTTAGATTATATTATCTTTTATTGATAGAATCAGTTAACAACTTGACCGATATAATATTGTGATTACTCTCTGATGTTAGTATAGACATGATATTTATTACTTAGACATTCATGCATTCATATTTTCATATTATCATGCAGTATTATGGGCATATGCCGACACTTATCATATACTAACTCATGATTTTGAGATTTTGGTTTCTATGAGATTTCTGGATTTTTGGGGAAAACCGCAAGAATATAAAAAAAAAACTTCTCTCTCTCTCCTCCTCTCCTTTTAAAACATAAGATGCGGTTTTCTCGTGATGTATGTGTCGTCCACCATGAGATTTCATGATTTCTGATGGATTTCGAGACCCGATTCGAGGAGTGGATGAACCGTCTCGGTTACATGGTGGGCCCGGTATGGTACCCCGGGGCAAGAAGATCAAGTTGTAGACGATGAGCCTGGCAGGGGAAGGCTACCTACCGGTGATGTCTGGCGCGGCAGATATCCGGAGGATACCGGCCGTTGTCGTGAGATTTGATGATATGGGCCGATCCGGACTGACGGAGCCCGAGATATTGAGACTTGAGATTACATGTGTTGTGTCGATGCTTGACACGGATTTCCATGGATTTCATTGTTGAGATTTCAGATTCTTATACACATTTTACTATGATAACAGCTAAAGATTTCTTATACAGATATATCTGGATTTCAGGATTTGTTACTTTACATTCATGGTGCATGCATTTCATTTCATATGACATAGTATTATATGAGGCACTGACCCGAGCACGGAGTATCTGCACTTACACGTAGTATTACCCTGCTATTACTAGATGATTGGGATATAGTAGTGTATTATTATGACCTAGGATAGCGTCGTGCATTCGATTTCTTTTCGTAGATATCTTCTACTCACGAGTTGGAAACTCACCCCCGTTGTGCCAAATTTTTTTACAGGTTCGATGTACAGGTTTCCCTGGCAGCTTGCTGGCACATCTTTTCTTCAGGGTGATTTGCACGGTAGGTTGGTTCACTTGTATCTGAACCACCATTGTATTTTTATTCTTTCATTTGTATCTAGTAAGCTCCATCAACCATACTTGTATTACTTGATAAGTTTATTGGACTAGTATTTTTTTTTATTTCGACTTTAGAGTCGCGCATGTATTATTCTGATATGGTGGTTTTGTTTTCTTTGAGTTTTGAGCCTCGCCCTTTGGCGTTGTATATTATTGTGCTTATTGTGGTTGTTTCCGCCTGTTGGCGTTGAGCTAGCTCCCATTGGGGATGCTTTTTATTATTTATGTATATTATACTTGTTGTACCCGTTTGGGGGTCAGTTTTTATAGAGCAGACTCTGCCGAAATTTTTGAGAAAATTTGCTGATGTTTCAAAATTGTTCCTTCATGTTTTCTTTTACTGCTTCTTCTTCTTTTTCATGGTTAAGATTTCTGGCCTTCGGCTTACTTAGGTTACGTTGCGCCTCTAAACATTTCGTAATCTAAGTGCCGGTCACGTTCCGTACTTTCGGGTCGTGACAAAGTTGGTATCAGAGCGCTAGGTTTAACCTTGTATAAGTCTAGGTGATCCTTGGTTGATGGAGTAGGCGATTTAGGTAGAGTAACGTACCGTGGGTATGGTCCGCGGCATACATACGATACGCTACTCTGCTTAAGGAGCCTTAGGATGTACAATTGTTTGCATCGTATTCCATTCGTTCTTTTGATCTATCTTCGTCAATGTTGGAGGGTGGTTTCTGTTACCACGGGCACACTGGCAGAGAGAGCTGCGGCTCGAATGCGATAACCATTAGAGTATTGGTTATTCTTGAGGATTGAAGTATTGCTTAGCGTGCGGACGAAGGGTATTCACATGCCGTCCGGATGAAGTTAAAAGGTTCGAACGATTATTAGAAAACCATTTTCCTAAGTTTAAAGTATTCGGAAGAACATGCAGGTATTTCGATGGACCCTCTAGAAGAATGAAACCCTAACGCGGCATAATGACCACGAGAACGCCCTTGAACCTTAGGGTTTACGGCAGTTCCGCGATGCCATTAGTGAGGCTTGGGTTTGCCCTTCTACGGCTGATCATCGATGTTGGGGTATGTACCAGATATTTTTAAGCTGTACTTGAGTGTTGAGCTCCCAGGGAATTATGGGATTTTGATGGATCGATCGAAAAGTTTAATGTAGTCCGGATATCAGGTGAAGGGATCGACTACGTGGAAGACTCTAGATATGAGTATTGCTGTTGGTAGCGCAGTCAGCACACTTATGAAGAGACAAGTTTGAAGCAGCAGACATCAGAGGAAAGAGGCGCACATTGACGATAGTGATTACGATGTGACTTGATGATTTGAATTTCATATTTCTGTTATTGGATTTTGGTATTTTGAGGATTTTGTTCTACGATTGGTATTTCTTATGTGTACCTTCATTACATTCTATCTGTGTTTCATATATCAGTTGTATTGATGTTGCTTAGTATACACCCAGTACACTTGATTTGTTTTATATATTTTGAGATTTTTGATTTGATTTCGTACATATGGGTTACACATGATTTTGATATATGCTTCGACCTAGTTTTTATCCATTTTCGTACTGTGATTTTGATTCTGATATTCGGCGTATGTTTTCGTGCACCATGTACACCTGATTGAGATTCTTGCGCACACTTGGCGCACTTGATGCGATTTTGTGCACACCAGATGCACTAAATCGGGGTTTTGTGCAGATTAGATGCACCTGATATTGAGTCGTGCACACCTGTTGCACTTGACAGATGTTTTGGTGCACACCTGTTGCACTTATTTTGTTTTTGGGTGTAGTCGTGGTATCTGTATTTGGTTTCGATTTCAGTGCGCACCGGACGCACATGATATTCTATTGATGTGATTGGGATTGATTTCAGTTTGAGCAGTATGTTTTCATAATCATTACTATTTGATTTAGTAACCAGGCAGGATGTGTATGTTAAATAAAAGATATATATATATATATAGCTATTTTTTTATATAAACGTCCGCCGCTTATGCCGTGACACGTGCATCACACGGCAATTTTCAAAAGGGGTTTTTGTATATTTCCTTATCCAGATGTTTGGACGGCTTCACTATGATGCGCACTATATATAAGTTATAGATTGATGTATATTACGATGGTTTTCATATTGGGTTTTGATATTTTATCTTCACCAAACTCCGATGATTGCGTTATGCTTGATGGAGTTGATTTTTGTTATGTATTGATGATTTCGGAGCCCCGACGATTTGAGTGTTTTGCTAAATGTTTTAGTATTTGGAGGGGGAGTTTTAATTTAAATTCGGGGACCGAATTTCTTAAAGGGGGGAAGGTTGTAACGTTTTAAAAATAATTAAATAAATAATTAAATGAATAAAATTGTTTAAGTGAATTTTATGATTTTCGGTAAAGTAAAATGTATTTTTCGTAAAACCAAACCGTGATTGTTTTTCATTATAATTTCAAAAATACCTATTTTAATTATGTAATTACTAGTAAATGGTGTTTATTTGTCCACTTATAAATTTTTAGTTCAATTAAATATTTTTCCTAAATTAATTATTTTAAATATTAACATAAGCATTATTTTTACACTAAATTAGTGTAAATTACAAATTTGAATGGTTTTAATTTGTAAAAATGAACCATGGCATATTAGAATTTAGTGTGTATCATGCAAAATTTATTTGCAAGTTTTCCCATTTTTTTAGAGTTTTCTTGGTTGTTTTAGTAAAGAAATGAAAGAAAATGAAGAAATTCATGATAAGACATTAAGTGAGATATTATTTGATGAAGTTTCTACACAACTCATGAAACTCTTTTCTCTTTCTCCCTCTCTCCCTTGCTTGGCCGGCCACACCCTCATGGCAGCCCCCCCCCCCATTTCCCACTTCATTTTTATTACAAAAATTCATCAAAAATACATCAAAAAATTCAATAAAAATCCACAAAATCCTATTTATTTCATACCCTTTATTCCTTTCTCATTTTTATATGGAATTTGGAGATGGAAAGCATGCATTTTGGAGGCTCATTTTCTTGTTTGGATTTCATATTTTGGAGGTATAAATTTCCTTCTTTTGTTTATTTGTTATTAGATGTTTCTTTTAAGCATGTTTAGATTTAATGAATTAATTCTATGTTCAATTTTTAAAATTCAAGTTAGCGTTTGTAAATTCAAGTTATGATTTTTATTAATTAATTAGGGTTATAATAGTTAGTTTAACACTTTTAGAATTGGAAAATCTTGCATGGTTGTTGAATTGTAAATTTTTCATTTAAAATTGTTTAAATTAGGAAGTTTGCTAACTAGGTTTCTATAAAACATAATTTTTGGTGAAATAAAATTTCAATTAATATTTGTAACACTAGATTGTGGTCTTAATAAGGGTATTAACTTGTTGGTGGAATGGAAACTTAAATTGATTGCTAGTTTCTATTGATAATTGATAATTTGTGATAAAAATTGCTATTTTGTAAACTAGATTTTAGAAATTCCTAAATAAATGAGATTAAAAATATAATTTATGGTTTCATTAAATTATTATCATCATGAATTGTGGTTTAATACATTAATTCATGCAAAATCACGTTTTGTGGTGGAATTGTGGTATTTTGCTTGAAAAATGTAGAAAATTGTTAAAGGTTGTAAACTAGAAATTTCAAATTAATACAAATTTGTGTAATAAAAATATAGTAATGGTTTGTATAGTCTAGTTATGCTATTTAATGAGTTTTATGACCATTGATTTCATTTAAATGTCAAGTTTTGATGAAAAACGGTAAATTGGCATTTTCTAGTTTTACGAAATTGGACGGTTTGATCGATTTTTAGGGTTTCGATGGATTTAATCATGTTATATATTATAAGTAACGAGTTTTAAAACTATGAGTTATTTGTTGATGTTATCTCGATCCATCGGCGTTTGTACGCCGATATCGAGCGATATTTAGTGCTTTTGCGTGGACGGGACATTGGTTTTAACCTATGCTTGTTCCTTGCGTCGTTTTGACTTTTGTATGTGATTCAGTTTACGATGCTATTTGTATGTTTGCGTTTAGGTACCCCTCACGTGGACTGCGGGCGATGAAGAGGAGAACGGCGACACCGTCTTCGGCAGACATGGACCAGGTGAGTAGATGCATATCTACGGGGGGAAGTCGGTTGGATGGCGTTTAGCACCCCCGCAACGTAGAATATGAATAGTACTTATTGACATTAGGAAATAAGATGTGACCCTAGATTCTTAATGAATAGGACCCTAGTAATGACCCTAGGCTGGACTAGACTGATTTAGGAAAACCATATCAGAGGATGAGGTCCTTGGAAGAGGTTCGTAGGTTTCAGATAGAAACACACACGCACACACTGAAACTCGACATGGTGTATTCGTATATGTGTATGTATATATAGGACTCGGTATAGTTATATATATATATATATATATACAACACGTATATGGGATTCATTGATGTGATATGATATCTGAGGTGTGATGAAACAGTATAAGTGGGCTTGATGCCGTGATTCTTGACTATATAGTCGTATTAAAGTGTTAGCGGATCATTAGAGAAAGAGATAACGAACATGGATACATAAATTATAATGGGTGGTGATGATATTGAGATACATGGGACTCTAAAATAGTACCTGGATTGTAGCTTGTGACTGATCACGATATGGGATACGTATGACTTGATCACAACATCATATAGGTGTGACCTGATGTCGATATCATATAGGTGTGACCTGATGTCGATATCATATTGGTGTGACCTGATGTTGATATCATATAGGTGTGACTTGATGACGATATGATATCAGTATGACTTAATCACAATGTGATACATATGACATGATATTTCTGAGAATAAACTATTGATGCATATTATGAGGGCAATGATATATGATTGATGTAGGCGATTACAGTTTAGCACCTTGATCATAAGATGTGTTGGTGATGACATTATACGAATGATGAGGCACCTAGGAGATACTTGACCCGTACCCCGATATTGGGATGTCGTACGATGGATTTTACCGTACGAGGCATAAATATGATGATTGATCCGCACTCTTCATTCGAGAAAGCCGTACTACGTACGTGACGCTATTGAGGCCGGATTGCCGACTATTCGATATATTGACTCAGACCTTAGGTAGACTCTTGTTTCTTATTGACTAGTTTCTTAGGTTTTGTTCCTTAGGAGGTTAGATGGTCACTAGGTTAGGTTCGAGTCATATAGTGGTAGTGGTATTGGTATATCAAATGAGTGGATAACAAACATCCGTCTTTACTTTCACACTGGAATCATAATGATATATGTTCTTACATATGCTGCTATAATCAGTATAAACTTTACTTGTTAGGACACCAGCACCACTACCGATGATGCGCATATTCCACGCACACTTATTTGCCGGCTCACACACATCATCATCAGTAATTGCTATGTCACGTACACTTTAGGTTATATTATCTTTTATTGATAGAATCAATTAACAACTTGACCAATATAATATTGTGATTATTCTCTGATGTTAGTATAGACATGATATTTATTACTTAGACATTCATGCATTCATATTTTCATGTTATCATGCAGTATTATGGGCATATGCCGACACTTATCATATACTTACTCATGATTTTGAGATTTGGGTTTCTATGAGATTTCTGAATTTTTGGGGAAAACCGCAAGAATATAAAAAAAAACTTCTCTCTCTCTCCTCCTCTCTTTTTGAAACATAAGATGCGGTTTTCTCATGATGTATGTGTCGTCCACCATGAGATTTCATGATTTCTGATGGATTTCGAGACCCGATTCGAGGAGTGGATGAACCGTCTCGGGTACATGGTGGGCCCGGTATGGTACCCCGGGGCAAGAAGATCGAGTTGTAGACGATGAGCCTGGCAGGGGAAGGCTACCTACTGGTGATGTCTGGCGCGACAGATATCCGGAGGATACCGACCGTTGTCGTGAGATTTTATGATAAGGGCCGATCCGGACTGACGGAGCCCGAGATATTGAGACTTGAGATTACATGTGTTGTGTCGATGCATGACACGGATTTCCATGGATTTCATTGTTGAGATTTCAGATTCTTATACACATTTTACTATGATAACAGCTAAAGATTTCTTATACAGATATATCTGGATTTCAGGATTTGTTACTTTACATTCATGGTGCATGCATTTCATTTCATATGACATAGTATTATATGAGGCACTGACCCGAGCACGGAGTATCTGCACTTACACGTAGTATTACCCTGCTGTTACTAGATGATTGGGATATAGTAGTGTATTATTATGACCTAGGATAGCGTCGTGCATTCGATTTCTTTTCGTAGATGTCTTCTACTCACGAGTTGGCAACTCACCCCCGTTGTGCCAAATTTTTTTACAGGTTCGATGTACAGGTTTCCCTGGCAGCTTGCAGGCACATCTTTTCTTCAGGGTGATTTGCACGGTACGTTGGTTCACTTGAATCTGAACCATCATTGTATTTTTATTCTTTCATTTGTATCTAGTAAGCTCCATCAACCATACTTGTATTACTTGATAAGTTTATTGGACCAGTATTTTTTTTTATTTCGACTTTAGAGTTGCGCATGTATTATTCCGATATGGTGGTTTTGTTTTCTTTGAGTTTTGAGCCTCGCCCTTTGGCGTTGTATATTATTGTGCTTATTGTGGTTGTTTCCGCCTGTTGGCGTTGAGCTAGCTCCCGTTAGGGATGCTTTTTAATGTTTATGTATATTATACTTGTTGTACCCGTTTGGGGGTCAGTTTTTATAGAGGAGACTCTGCCGAAATTTTTGAGAAAATTTGCTGATGTTTCAAAATTGTTCCTTCATGTTTTCTTTTACTGCTTCTTCTTCTTTTTCATGGTTTAGATTTCTGGGCTTCGGCTTACTTAGGTTACGTTGCGCCACTAGACGTTTCGTAATCTAAGTGCCGGTCATGTTCCATACTTTCGGGTCGTGACAGTAGTATAAGGTTATTACATATTATTATTTTGAGTCGGACGTGACCTCGGATTCTTGACTAGTAAGGTACTATTAAAAGACCTTAAGTTAGATTAGATTGAGTTAGAAAGACTTAACCAGAGAATGATTACCTTGAAGATGATTTGTAGGTTTCATGTAGACACACACACGCACACACACATACACTTGACTTGATGTGTGTGTATGTGTATGAATGTGTGTAGGTTCCTATATATATACATGTGATATGAAGATGTTATATGATACATGGGGATGAGTAGATATGACTGGACATGATGCCGTGAGATATTGGATGTATGATCGAAATATGATATATGTCATGATATTTTAGTAGATTATTTGACGATGTATATTTACACAGACGATGATATATGTTTGATGATATTGGAATGTATGCGATTGTAGTATAGTACCTTTGACCATGATATTGTTTGATGATGATACTATACGAATGATGATGTATATATGATAGTTGACCATACCCCGATGTTGGGATACCGTACGATGGATTTTATCATACGAGATATAAATATGATGATTGATCCGCACTCTTGACTCGAGAAAGTCGTACTATGTACGTGACGCTATTGAGGCTGGATCGCCGACTACTTGAGACATTGACTCAGACTTTAGGTAGATTTTTCTTACCTTTCGACTAGTCTCTTTAGTTTATTCCCACGGTTGGTTAGATAGATGTTAATTTAGGCTCGAGTCATACTTATTTTCCAAACTAACGAATTGTGTGCATTTTTTTAAAGACAGCCTGAGGGATACTAAGGATTTTTCAAAGGATGTATCTTTTCTTAAAAACCCCGTAGCCCCTACTTTTCTAAAAACCACGATTCGTGCTTTTTCAATTAATAAACTGTATGACTCGTAATTAGTATGTATAATCTAATTGTTCGTTTACTCCATATTCACCATTAAATTCATGTTGTATCTATCGCATTGCATGTTCATACATATGTTTCCTTGCTAATATGAAACCCTGCCTGTTAGGACACCAGCACCATTACCGATAATGTGGATGTTCCACGTACACTTATTTGTCGGCTCACACACAACATCATCAATAATTGCCAAGTCGCGTACACTTTAGAACATATTATTTTTATCAGTTAAATGCTAGTTCCAACATAATATTGTGCGATTGCTCTCATGTGCTAGTTTGGACACCGCATTTAATACTTAGACACTTCATGCATTTACATATTCATACTATCATACAGTATTGTGGGACTTATGCCGATACTTATTATTTATTTACTCATAATTCTTGAGATTTTGGATTTTCTATGAGATTTCTGGATTTTGGGGAAACCAGAACACTTTCAAAACTTGTTATTATTTTAAAAAGCAAAAGTGCAGTTTTCTCATGATGTGATGTGTGTGCTATCTACCATGAGTTTTCTATCTACCATGAGTTTTGTCGGTTCTTGAGCAGTATCATATACCCGATTCGAGGAGGGGAATGCACCATCTGCGGGTACATAGTGGGCCCGGTATGGTACTTCGGGGCAAGAAGATCGCAGATGATTGCGTTGAGCCCGGCAGGGGAGCACTACCTACCGGTTATTTGTGACGCAGTGGATATCCGGAGGATACCGACCGTAGTCGTGTGATTTGATGATATGGGTCGATCCGGACGGCCGGAGCTCAAGATATTGGGATTTGAGATACAGAGATATGAGATTTGAGATATAGAGATACGAGATTGAGATATAGAGATATGAGATATGGAGACTTTGAGATTTACATGTTTTGTGTCGATACTTGACATGGATTTCCATGGATTTCATTGATGATACTTCAGTTATTTCAGAAGAATTTTAGTGAGATAAAAATACATATTTTCGTATATCAGATTATCCAGATTTTTTGGTGGATTATTTCATTCATGATGCATTCATATATCATATTCATACATGACATTTTACTACTTAGTGACACTGACACAAGCACCGAGTACTACACGTATGCATAGCTTATTACCCTATCACTACTGGATGTCTAGGGTTATGTTGAGTATATTATATGACCTAAAAGAATGTCGTGCATGCGATTTCTACCCGCAGATGTCTTCTACTCATGAGTTGGCAACTCACCCCCGTTGTGCCAAATTTTATTTCAGGTTCAGATGTACAGGTTTTCTTGGCGGCTTGTTGGTACACTACTTCATTCAGGGTGATTTCTTGGTAGGTTGGTTCACTTGTATCGTGACCGCCGTTGTACTTGTATTTATTTTAGTTGTATCTAGTAAGCTCCATCAACCAGACTTGTATTATTTGATAGACTTAGAAGACCAGTTGTTTATTCTTTTGACCTTAGAGTCGCGGTTGTATTATTATGGTTTTCTGGTGGTTATTTGGTTTCTTTTGAGTTTTGTTCCTTGTCCTTCGGCGTTGTGTATTTTATTACTTGCGTGTGGCGAAGAGCTAGCTCCCGCTTGGGGATACCTTTTTATTATTGCTTATGTATATATTTCTTGTTTGTACACGTTTGGGGCCAGTTTTTACAAAGGAGACTCTGCCGAAAATTTCGAGAAAATATGATGTTTTTTTTAAAACATGTTTTTCTACACTTCTTCTTTTAAATGGTTTAGATTCTGGGCTTCGGCTTAGTTAGATTACGTTACGCCTTTAGACGTTTCGTAATTTAAGTGCTGGTCACGTTCCGTACCTTCGGGTCAGGGCAATAATGTCATCATAAGCATGTACACAATGATAAAGAAAAACCAGATAGCATACTATTATCTTAAGTAAGTCTGTTCTACCGGTATAGATCCTCCCTCAATCACTGCAATCACGTGCATGTGATCCAATAATTGACTTGAGGGCACTATAGCCAACAATCTCCCACTTGCACTTAAGGCTAATTATTGCGGTATCGCATACACACAGCCCGTGTGATACCGAACACCAAATTTCTCTACTAATCTGTTCCACAAAGCCCGTTTGTAAAACTGATGTGTTCGAGAAATAGCCTCTGTAAGTGGATCCGCTCAAATGTTTCTTTCTATGTCTCTCTTTATCTCAAGTTCACGGAGAAAACCATCTCCCGAAATGAGCAATACTTGTCTTATAATATTTCTGGATATCTGATGGGACCCAGTTCACAAATGAACTCCAAATCCAGTAAACTTCTTAGACTGTATCGTCAACTGAATTTAATCAGTATCCTACGCCATGCCTCCCTCAGTATCCGGTTGGACCACCTGTCTAAACTACTGCCCCTCAAAAGATGGAAAATTATAACTTTGGCAGTCACTCTGTCATCCAGGCCACCTTGGAATCCTGGAATGATAACCGTCTCCCGAAGGAGACTGCCGTTACCATATCCCTAGAACATCGAATTGTGCTTATAAACTGCTTCCGAACATTTCTCTAAAATTGGATTAATATATCAACTTATTGCATCTAGTGCAAAAACAACATCTGGTGTGGAATTTGACATCTTATGATCGACTCAATTACCTAAGCAAGTGATATGCCAATCATGCGCATCTCTCTCCCTTTAGTCTGTAAGACACCTTTAGAGAGGGTGACTCCATCATCTGCAGGTACACCACCATGCCATGAGTCGTCCATTCTAAAACACCTTTAAAATACTGTCTAAGTACCCAGATTGGGAAACTACCCAAATCTAGATCTAAAACCATAGACCTAGTACGTAACCAGAATGCCCGATATTATATCCATATCCTATATGGAGAAACTACTGTGTGACAACCACAGTATAACCGATTGTAGTATAGGAATTTCACTTCTTACAAAGTGTATGTCATCAAATACCAGGACATCACACCCTACTACCTTCTTAACAGATCTATCTCCTATTCTGATGAAGTCAAATTCTATGACTGTCACATCAAAAATAGATGATCTATCTCCACTATATCCGCTTTAGTATATGAATAGACACAAGCTACTTGTCTACTATGCTTCCGCTGCTCCCACGGACTATAACAACCCTCTGGCAGAGTCATATACACGTGCACCTCTAAAGGTAGTTTAGAACGATGCTATACTCATCCCCTTGCTAAGTCTCATAGTCTAGAGCAGCAGTAATGGCAAGTCTGGGTAAACAAGAACCCCCTTGTCACCGTCCTTGAGGATACCAAAGTACCTCTCGGGCGCCTGAAGTTACCACCATATTTGCGGAGAGGCTAATGGAATGTCAAACCCGATTGAATGTTTAGGTTCTATTAAATTTTTAGTAATAGTTTATGGTGGAATCACTTCCAGTTCTACCATACTCACACTACTGTTTTCTGAAAAAGTCCATTTACTAAAACTGTAGCGAGTCAAGAACAATATCACTATTGATCTTCCAGATGGTAGAAAACTAACCCTCGTCAAAGCCTGGGATAACCCACAAAATGCCTTTACAGAAACGTGTCTTGAGTTATCCAGATTCTGGTTTTAAGCATAAGCCGGGCAACTCCATATACCTTAACATCGATAAGATATGAACCATTCTATATTCAATATAGAAACAGAGGCACTGATTTAATTGGAACCAGATTCAAATCATGCAGCTGTTTCCAGTGCATATCAACTAAATGGAAAGAGGCCGATCAGCATTACTCAACTTAGGAGTGAATCCAAATATGAGTAACCTGAAAGAGAATCAAGTTCTCAAAACCATTACTATCAACTGAATACCACAACACAAGTATCTTCATCTTCGATCACCTTGAAAAATCCCGATACTTGCAATACATGGTTCTCTACTTTATTCTTATACCTATAACTTCTCAAAACTTGGACCTTGTATTTCTATGAAATACTTGTCTAAAACTAGAGAAGTCATAAGTAAACAGAATATTGTATGAGTACCAACCCCTCTGTCCTAATGGACATTGGACAACATACAATACTTTGTATAAATCCCCTGAGTTGAATAACTTAAAACATGTGCGTCGTAGGTTGAAAACTATACTATGGTTAAGAAGAATTACCCCGCTGTTTAATGCTCCTTACCTGACCATCATCTGATATAGGTAAATGTCATGGACATAATTTCAAAAAGTTATATCTCACTTTATAAAATAAATGTACAGATATATCAGTTTGAAATTGGTGCATAACAACGGATATTCAAAACCAAATATCTGTCATCAGGCAAAACCCAGGCGATTTCCTCAAATATCACTAATTACAACGAATTCCGATATAATGAGAATATAATCACCTGATTCCCAATAACGTACTACCACTCGTCATCTGTAAAACCATACAGATGGGAGAATCAAGTCTGGTAAATACATACCCTAGAGTAAAGATCTAATTGGGAAATCAGTTTTCAATTAACAGTGCATAGTGAAACTGAAACATTAAAATGTTTCGAAGGGGTATCCGAGTATTCCTAGTAATGCCACTTCCATTATCCAGATTCATGACTATAACCGTATATTTCTTTGCCATATCTCCAAATCCCTTTATTTGTCTTTACTCATTACCTTCTGTACACCACCCTCAGGCCTGTTGGGATACCTACAACGGCAGCAAGGTTTCGGGTGGCATCTCACATGCCAATTTTAAAATTTTGCCATTATAGATAACCCTAAACCTAGATCATTAACTAGAGAATCAAACAAAACTAGCATATTAACACTTTAACATCTAAGAGTTAGGGATTACAACCTTTGTAGTCCGTTCCTTCGCTTCATAAGCTCCCAGTTGAGGTCCCTCCGCTGCGATCATCAAGTATCCGGACTCTAGAGAGGCACCATGAAAAGAATGATGCAACCTTGCTTCTAATCTTCAAAAACTAAGATGATCTACCTTGAAGAAACACTAACCTAAGCTCTCACTTCACTAATCAAATATTAGTGAAGCAAACACCCTAATCTAAGTGGATAGAATAGAGTAGGATGATGAAGTAGGAATTTTGCTCTTTTTTTTGTTTTCAATTTCTCACAAAACATCCATCACAAATGAAAAGCTAGAAAGCTTTTGGAGTGAGGAGGAAGAAAATGAAGTTGTGATGAATTAATTAATTGTTGAGGTTAGAAATACAACCAAGGTTAAGTATGTGTCATGGCTAAATCATGTAGAGATTAAACCATAGGCTACGGTGAAAGTTGGGTTAGCAAATATCAAGGATAAAACAAAGAGGGTGGACTTTGTCAAAGTGTCATGAAGCTTCCTCAAAGCTTATCCAAAACAAAATCCAACCAAAATGAATTAATCCATAATAAAATGTTAACCCAAGTTTAAAACCCTAACATGGTTTAAACCCTGGTTGCATTTGTAACCCTAACATATTACAATATTATATATCACATATACAATATTTTGTAACAAAAGAAACTAATATAATTAATATATATCACATATATATCAATGTATCACCATGTGAGAAAAAGAATCTTTAAGTGAGCTTATATTAGTTAATGTAATGTAATAAATCAAATATATAATTATACATTAAATTATCGAATCAACACTTGATCCGATAATCCGGCTATTTCACAAATAACCGACTAATATAAAATGTATCAGTTCATCGAATCAACACTTGATCCGATGACCCTTCTATATCACATATACCCGGCCGATATCACATATCGCGAGAATCTAATACGGTATCACATACACGTATTATTCTCGGTCCCGCACATATCACATATGTGCTCCTACTCCGTTTTGCCTGAGCCAGGAAACCTCTGTGTAGGACTCTAAAGAATCGTCAATACGCCGGCAGTAGGTGATGATCATATCAAACACCCACAAGCTGCAAGCGGTCAGCTAAACGTAACAGCCACCCAGGTATTGAGCGATCAGAAGATCAACAAGTAACCATGTACATTCTCCTGTGAATCCAACCAGTAACACTCCCGTGCAGTCCGGTCTCTTCGTCTGATATGTCGCATATCTTGTCTAGGGGTGGTAAATGTCAGACCCCGGTAACCGATAAGTCGTGTTGATATGAGGTCCATAACGGTTCGAGAAACTACTGATAACACTTACCAGTAAATATCAGCAACCCTGGCCAGGAATTTCCAGTTATATCCAATCGAACACAGCGCAACATCAACTCCCAATACCGGGAAAGACGAAACCCTTCCTATCGCTCATTGCCTCCATGTGATTCGGGACTATACCCAAAAGCCACCGTTTTGTATGTTCTCTTGAACGTGGTAAGGTGTAAATCAAAGCACAGTGGGAATCACACAAGACTCTATGACGATCTCGGGTCTACAGACTAACCTGTACCAGTGTCACCAGAGAACTGCCATCTGACGTGAGGTATAATACCATGTGGGAGTTCTCAGCGAGTCCGTCCAGTATACCCAGTCTCCACTGAGCACCCGTATACTATCTCTGATGTCAAACACCAATGGATATGGGATCATCCATCGCCCATCTACATGGGTCGAGAAGCTATACGCTAGTCTACTCTGGTATATCGATGCCCTGTCTCGATACACCTACGACTAAGAACATTTGAAGGATGTACTTAGCGACTACACTGTCCCCATCAGTATCATCTGCATCATAATTCTGGTAGTCAAGTACTCATCCTACGGGCTTTATCAACATGTAATATAGAGACAATCAGAGTACATGTTAAGATAAAGAGCAACAAGATAGCATACTATCATGTCGAGCAAGAAAGTCCTCCATATATATGTCCAAGAATCCACTACAATATACATCGTATGTACAGTAATGGCCTCTAAGGCATACATATCACTAGCAATCTCCCAGTTGCACTAGGGCCATCTGTTGTAGTATCTCATACCCAACAATCAGCTGTGGTTGAAATATCTCATACTCAACCATCCCATAAAAGTCTCTATTGGGAAATAGGCCTTTGTGAGTTGATCCGCGCTGTTGTCCTCTGTATCTACTCTCCTATCCTCGATCTCCCTGGAGATCAACCATCTCCATGATCAGGTGATACTGCCTAAGAATATGTCTGGATCTCTGACGGGACGGGCTCCTAGGCATAAGCCACAACTCCATTGTCACACAATGGTAGGAACGAAGTTCATCTCATGAACTTATATATATCCAGACTACCTCTTTGGTAGCATCCTTGGTAACTATGTATCTTGCCTTTAATCTTCTAGTTTGCCACGGTATCTAACTTGGAACTCTTCCAACATACCATCCCTCCACTGAGGTTAAAGACAATGCCTGTGACTCACATTCAGTCGACCTTACCACACTGGAATCTTTCCAGTGATTCTTCCCAGGATCGATTGATACCATCTCACTACACCTAGTGAGAACCCTAACATCCAATTAGATCTATCTCATAGATCCAAACCCCAGGATTTAGATTGTATCACCTTGATCCTATATGGAGAATCCTTATGATAAGACGAGATTGACCGAGCGTAGCATAGGAAACTTCTTCCCTATCTAGAGTATGTCATCCACGTACTATACGGGGACCACCACCATAATCCCTACTACCTTTTTGTATATACAAGGTTCATCTACTATTTTGATGAAGTCAATCTCTTTGACTACCACATCAAAACAGATGTTCCAACTCCGCGATGCCTGATTTATCCCATAAAACAACTTGCATACATTTCCGCTGCTCCCACTGTCTACGAAGCTTTCTGGCTGTGTACTTATAGACGCTCTCTTCTAAATCATTATTTATAAAAGCGGTCATGACACCCAACCGCCAGATATCGTAGTCATGGTATGTAGCAATGGCAAGTAGGATTCGGATGGACTTAAGCATAGGCACTAGAAAAGGTTTAATCATTATCCACACCTGGTCTATGACGAAAACCTTTTGCAACAAGCCTTAGTTTTGAAAGTCTCAACTTTTTCATGTACACCAAGTAATCTTCTCAAAATATACTTTCTCCTGATGGGGATTTAACCCATCAGATATAGCAACCAAAGTCCATACTTTGTTGGTGTATATGGATTCCATCTCAGATCGCTTAGCATCCAGTCATTCTAACAGAGTCCCCACTCTTGATGGCCTGCTTGAAACTAGTTGGGTCATCGTCTCATGATGAAATCCTCGCTCTTATTGTCATAGAGAAACCGAAGCATCTCTCAGGTGGATGAGGAACCCTACCATATCGGAGAAGAGGCTGAGGTTCATTGGAAACTATTGAATCCTCCGGTTCTACCAAATCATCAGCTGCAGTTTGTACAGCTAGAACTCCTTCCAGTTCAACCTTATGACCACTAATTCCTTCACAAGAAATTCCCTTTTTCTCAAAAAGGTGGCATGCCAAGAAATAAAACACATTTTGTTCCTTGGATCGGTAGAAGATATTCCCTTGCGAATGCTTGGGATATCCAACAAACTTCTACAGAACAGACCTTGCCTCGAGCTTGTCCGGATCATGCTTTTGACATAGGCCGGACAACCCCAAATCTTAACATACTTAAGACATGGGCTCTTCCCATTTCATATCACATAAGGAGTGGTAGGCATCTGATTTGATTGGAACCCTATTCAATAGGTATGCATCTTCTCAAGAGCATATCCCCAAAAGGAAATAGGCAACTCAGTAGTACTCATTATAGAGCACACCATATCACATAGGGTGCGATTGCTCCGCCCCGAGGCACCGACGTGCTGTGGTGTATACGGAGGAGTAATACTGAGAGAGAATCTCATTCTCCTTTAGAATAGTCCAGGAATTCCGTGCTCAAGTATTCTCCTCCCTGATCACATCAAAGGACATAACACTTATACCCTTTTGGTTCTCCACTTCTAACTTATATTCTTTGAATATCTCAAAAGGTTCAAACTTGTGTTTCAATATGAACATATGTTCGAATCTTGAGAGATCATCAGTGAATGTAATGACGTACAAAGAACCAGTCCTGGCATGTGTAGACAGGGGACCTACATACATCATCATGTATCAATCCCAAGAGTTCACCAACTCTTTCTATGTTTCAAATAAATGGAGCTATGGTCATGTTTATGTTTGAGACATAACTGGCAAGTTTCACAAGATGTAAATCCAAACTGATTTAAATATGTATCTTTATGTAACTTCAGCTAGTCGGGTCGCATTGATATGACCTAGTCTACAATACCTCAAAAAGGATTTGTTCATTTCTGAACTCTTCCTCTTGTGTGTATTATGTACGTTAAGAACTGTGGTTTGATTTAGAACGTCTATGCTTTTAGATAATGTGCCTGAACCGATCAACTCTTGATATAGGAAATGTTCAAAACATTATCCAACAATACAAAATTATATCCTTTTTTACTAATAAAGAGACTGATATGATATTGTATATCAGGTTCGGTATCTAATAATATTCGTTCAGAATCAATATATTTGGTAATACAGGGTGATAACTGCCAACATACTTGGCTGCAACACTTGCACGATTTTTAACTCTTAAAACTTATCACCCTTTCTCAATTCTCTACCTATCTGTAGCCCATGTAACAGATTACATTTGTGGGATCCTGTGTAGGGTTCCTAGGTACTCTAGTGAGGTCTCCAAAGCCATCAACCATGGCAATTTCAAAAAATATGGTGCCGAGAAACCCTAAACTACGGATCGTTAACTAGATGTCTAGGCGAAAAAGAACTAGTTAACACTTAACTAATGAGAAAACGGAAATACAACCTTTGTAGATCCGGTGCTCCACCTCCATAGCTCCGCAACGAAGTCCTCTCCGCTGTCCAAGTCAAATCCGGGCTCTAGGATCGGCTTCGTCGGAGAATGGGCAAGCTAGGTCGTCGATGTCCATGCCGAAGATGATCTACGTCGAGGCATCGCTAGATCAAGCTCACAACTTCACCAAGTCATGAAACTTGTGAAGTAAACACACTCTACTACTTGGCAAGAGGTAGAGGATGAAGAAATAGGAGTTGGGTTAACTTTAGAATTGGATTTCTCACTCTAATTCATCAATCACCATTGATGAGGTAAGCTTTCTTCTTCAAGTTCAAGGAAGAAGAAGAAGGAAATAGTTATGATAAGTTAAATAAAAAGAAAAGAATAACCCAATCTTTATCATAACTTAACCATGGTTATGTGTAGAGATTGAACTAGGGTTAAATCAAATGGTTAGGTTAAGCATGAGATAAGAATGGTGGACAAAGTCAAAGGTTCATGAATCTTCATGAAAAAACAAAGAAAGCCTCCATTCTTCTCATTTCATTTTCCAAAAAGAAAATAAATAAATAAATAAATAAATAGATATGAAAAACAAAACCCTAACCATTTGAATAACCATGGTTTAATCTTTACACAAACCCAAGTTAGCATGCATCATCAAACATGATACATACAAGTGCACAAAAACATATCGCATATGCAATGCGCACGAACCAAGTGAGAAAATCCGTCTAAAGTGAACCGATACTAGTTAATGCAAAGTAATATATCAAATATATAATTATACATTAAATCATTAAATCAACACTTGATTCAATGATCCGGTCATGCGCACATAACCGACTGGTATCATTAGTAACATCTTATCGAATCAACACTTGATCCGATAACCCGGCTATATCGCATATAACCGATCAATATCACATCGCGAGAATCGAATACAGTATCACATACTCGTATTATTCTCGGTCCCGCACATATCTCATATGCGCTCCTATTTCGTTTCGCTTGAGCCAGGAAACCTCTGTGTAGGACTCTAAAGACTCGTCAATACGCCGGCAGCAGGCGATGATCATATCAAACACCCACAAGCCGCAAGCGGTCTGCTAAACGTAACGGCCACCCGGGTATTGAGCGATCTGAAGATCAACGAGCAAGCCCGCTCACACTCCAGTGAATCCGACCAGTAACACTACCGTACAGTCCGGTCTGATTGTCTGATATGTCGCATATCTCGCCTAGGGGTGGTAAACGTCAGACCCCAATAGCTCAATAAGTCGTGTCGATATGAGGTCTATAACTGTTCGAGAAACTACTGGTAACACTTACCAGTAAATCTTAGCAACCCTGGCCAGGGATTTCCTGTTATAGCCAATCGAACACAGCGCAACATCAACCCCCTATACCGGGAGAGACGAATCCCCTCCTATCGCTCATTGCCTCCATGTGACTCGGGACTGTACCCAAAAACCACCGTTTTGCACGCCCTCTTGGACGTGGTAAGATGGAAATCAAAGCACAGTGGGAACCACACAAGACTCTATGACGATCTCGGGTCAACAGACTACTCTGTACCAGTGTCACCAGAGAACTGCCATCTGACGTGAGGTATAATACCATCTGGGAGTTCTCGGCGAGTCCGTCCAGTGTACCCAGTCTTTACTGAGCACCCGTATATCATCTCTGATGTCAAACAACGATGGATATGGGATCATCCATCGCCCATCTATATGGGTCGAGAAGGTATACGCTAGTCTACTCTGGTATATCGATGCCCCGTCTCGATACACCCACGACTAGGGACTTTGAAGGATGTACTTATGGACTACCATGTCCCCACTAGTATGATCCGCATCATAGTCCAGGTAGTCAAGTACAGATCCTAAGGGCTTTACCAACATGTAACAGAGAGACAATCAGAATACACGTTAAGGTAAAGGGTAACCAGATAGCATACTATCATGTCGAGCAAGAAAGTCCTCCCTATATATGTCCCAGCATCCACTACAATATACATCCTATGTACAGTAATGGCCTCTAGGGCATACATATAACTAACAATCTCCCACTTGCACTAGGGCCATCTGTAGCAGTGGTTGCAGTATCTCATACTCAACCATCCCATAAAAGTCTCTCTCTGGGAACAGGCCTTTGTGAGTGGATCCGCTGTGTTGTCCTCTGAGTCTACTCTCCTAACCTCGATCACCCTGGAGATCAACCATCTCCATGATCAGGCGATGCTGCCATAGAATAAGTCTGGATCACTGATGGGACCGGCGTTCCTCGGCATGAGCCACAACTCCATTGTCTCACAATGGTAGGAACGTAGTTCATCTCATGAACTGATATACACCCAAACATCCTCTTTGGTAGCATCTTAAGTAGCGATGTATCCTGCCTTTATCGTCTAGTATGTCACGGTATCTAGCTTGGAACTCTTCCAACATACCGTCCCTTTACTGAGGGTAAAGACAATGCCTGCGACTGACATTCAGTCGTCTTTATCACCCTGGAACACTTCCAGTGATTCTCCCCAGGATCGATTGACACCATCTCACTACAACTAGTGAGAATCCTAACATCCATTTAGATCTATCTCATAGATCCAAAATCCAGGATTTAGTGGGTATCACTTTGATCCTATGTGGAGAGTCATTGTGATAAGCGGAGATTGATCGAGCGTAGCATAGGAAACTCCTTCCCTATCAAGAGTATGTCATCCACGTACTCTACGAGGATCATCACCATACTCCCTACTACCTTTTTGTTTATACAAGGTTCATCTACCATTTTGATGATGTCAAACTGTTTGACTACTTCATCAAAACAGACGTTCCAACTCCGCGATGCCTGCTTTATCATGTAAAACATCTTGCACACGTTTCCGCTGCTCCCACTGTCTACGAAGCCCTCTGGCTGTGTACTTATAGACACTCTCTTCTAAAATATCATTTAGAAAAGCAGTCATGACACCCAACCGCCAGATATCGTAGTCATGGTATGTAGCCGTGGCAAGTAGGATCTGGATGGACTTAAGCATAGCTACTTAGAAAAGGTTTCATCATCATCCATACCTGGTCAATGATGAAAACCTTTAACAAGTCTAGCTTTGAAAGTCTCAACCTTTCCATGTACACCAAGTAATCTTCTCAAGATATACTTGCTCCTGATGGGGATTTAACCCTTCAGATATAGCAACCAAAGTCCATACTTTGTTGGTGTATAAGGATTCCATCTCAGATCGATAAGCATCCAGCCATTCTTACAGAGTCTTACTCCTGATGGCCAGCTCGAAACTAGTTGGGTCATCATCTCATGATGCAATCCTCGCTCCCACTGTCATAGAGAAACCGAAGTATCTCTCAGGTGGGTGAGGAACCCTACTAGATCGGCGGAGAGGCTGAGGTTCGTTGGTATCTACTGAATCCCTTGGTTCTATCAAATCATCTGCTGTAGTTCGTATAGCTGAAACCTTTCCAGTTCTACATTACAGACCTTGCCTCGAGCTTGTCCGGATTATGCTTTTAGACATAGCCCGGACAACCCCAAATCTTAACTAACTTAAGAAATGGGCTCTTCCCATTCCATATCACATATGAAGCGGTAGGCATCTGATTTGATTAGAACCTTTTTCAATAGGTATGCAGCTTCTCAAGTGCATAACACCCAAAAGGAAATAGGTAGCTCAGTATTACTCATCATAGAGCACACCTTATCACATAGGGTGTAATTGCTCCACCCCGATATGCCATCGTGCTATGGTGTATACAGAGGAGTAATGCTGAGAGAGAATCTCATTCTCCTTTAGTATAATCCAGGATTTTCGTGCACAAGTATTCTCCTCCTTGATCTCATCATAGGACATAATACTTATACCCGTATTTTTGTTCTCTACTTCTAATTTATATTCCGTGAATATCTCAAAAGGTTCGGACATGTGTTTCAACAGGAACATAGGTCTGAATCTCGAAAGATTATCAGAGAATGTAATGAAGTAAAAAGAACCAGTCTTGGTATGTGTAGACAGGGGACCTACATACATCAACATGTATCATCCCAAGAGTTCATTGACTCTTTCTCTGTTTCCAGTAAACGGAGCTATGGTCATCTTATCTTTGTGACATGACTGGCGAGTTTCACAAGATGTAAATTCAAACTGATTTAAATATGCATCTATATGTAACTCTAGCTAGTCGGGTCACATTGATCTGACCTAGTCTACAATACCTCAAGAAGGATTCGTTCATTTCTGAACTCTTCCTCTTCTGTGTGTTCCGTATACAAAGAACTGTAGTTTGATTTAGAACATTAATGCTTTTAGATAACGTGCCTGAACCGATCAACCTTTGATATAGGAAATGTTCAAAACATTATCCAACAATACAAAATTTTATCATTTCTTTACTAATAAAGAGACTGATATGATTTTGTATATCAGGTTCGGTATCTAATAACATTCGTTCAGAATCAATGTATTGGTAATACAGGGTGACAGTGACCGACAGACTTGGCTGCAACTCTTGCCCCGTTTTCTGCCTCATGAAACTTATCACCCGTTCTCAGTTCTCTACCTTTCTGTAGCCCTATGTAACTGATTACATATCTGGGATCCTGATCCGGTATCATATACCCAGGACGTAAAGGATACTGAGAAACAGTTCTGTATAATGAACACACCCGAAGATGATGCATCAGCATGCACTCTCTTCGTTTGGGCGGCACGGGAAATCTGGTATTCCCTAATTTCCTGCTCTATCTTATAACAATTATAAGTTGGAGCGGGACCAACGTTCCCCAGCTCAGTATAACAAGCGGGTTCGGTCAATAATCCGTATTATTATCTTGATTAAGGCGTGATATGGTCGCTACCTTGAGAGAGAGAGAAGAAAACACTCAGCGTGCGCTTTGTCAAGAATAGATTGGTTATTATTTTATCTAATCAGGATGGCTCCCACTGCTTTTTATCAAATCTTCCTTCAAACCCTAAAAGGAAAGACTAGCCGGGATTAATTACACACTACAAGTTCGCCAATCTTTCAGCCAGGCCAGTGTCGGTACTTTGAGGGAGGTCCCCCGTGCTTTCGCACGAACCTAATTACTGTAAACCTCGTTTTCCCAGAGGCGTAACCCCGTTGACACCTTTCTAGACACCTACTTGATCGGCTAATTGTAATGTATAAAACTCTCCCAGGAGTAACTCTTACTCGCAGCGGGTATCGGGATCCAACTATCTCATAGAAGGTATGCAATCTCATTGCAAATTTCAACACTTGAAATTCCCGATAATATTTTGCCCCTAGCTCGCTATGACCTTGACGGAGGCCAAACAACCCATAGTCCGCTAGTCAAGTTCAACCCGTCATTTCCTGATTGAATTAAACCCACCCGCACGACCCTTGATGGAGGCCAAACAACGCCGTACGAATACCCTAATCCAATCGCATCATATGCTAGCAGATAAGCACTAGTTAGCTACCGTACACTACGTCTTGACGGAGGCCACACAACCGCAGCACGAATACTAACTAGTACGTATCTGAAATGACGGAGGGCTACGACAGGTTTTTCTGAAAACCTATTGCGTAATGAACTTGATATCGTTGTAGGATCAAATGAATTTTGAAAATGGAATATTTTTGAGGCTTTTCTAGTTTTGCTAAAGGAGTCACTCCCGGTGAAGGGATCGTCGGTCCTTTCCTCGTCGAATGAGGTGCGGGATATATCATATATATCACTGTGCAAAGCAAAAACTCTTAAAATCAATCAAAAGACAAACCGAGTGTGTAGCATCTGCCAGTTATTGCTAAAGGAGTCACTCCCGGTGAAGGGATCTCGGTCCTTTCCTCATCGAATAAGGTGCAGGATATATCACATATACCGCTGTGCAAAGCAAGAACTGTAGCTACCTGTTTTAATTTGAAATTCGATTCTACAACATCTTAGGTTTCTTTTATTTCATTAATCACATTAATGAAGTCCCATCATTTAAGTACCTAAACATCACAGATAGATATGACGTACACTTATGCCATCCGCATTCGCCTCGATGTCCCCTCGTACACCATTAGGTTAGGTAACTAACGGCAGAGCAGGGCAGGGCTAGCGCGGGTGTAAAACATAAGTAACGTCTATATAATATATCATATATACTATATGCTGTATCTATCACAGAACATCACATGATCACATCACAGATATCGCAGCAGAAGAATCATATGAAATATTGGATATACTAGGACGTCCGTGTTTTCAATACGAGCCAGTATAAAACACGGATTCCACGGTCGTGATGAATAGCCAAACCCACACCCCTAGACCCCTACGAGAGCGGCAAGCAACCCTACCAATTCTAGAGTTAGGAGACCCGGACTCGACTCCTCGAGTTGATCTCCCACTGGACTCCAGAACCCGGTTACTTGTGCCCTCCTCCTTGGGTCTATCCTAGTGCGGAAAAGTAAATAATATACAAACGGTGACTACTTCCGCAACCTGGAAGTGCCCCAATAAAAGAATATTACATACAAGTTTTTTTTTGTATTACGTCGAGGCATCGCTAAATCAAGCTCCACCTTCACCAAGCCCTAAAACTTGTGAAGGAAACACACTCTACTACTTGGCAAGAGGTAGAGGATGAAGAAATAGGAAGTGGGTAGACTTTAGAATTGGATTTCTCACTTGAAAACATCAATCACCATTGATGGAGGTGAAGCTTTTCTTCTTGAAGTTAAGGAAGAAGAAGAAGGAAATAGTTATGATAAGTTAAATAAAAAGAAAAGAATAATCCAATCTTTATCATAACTTAACCATGGTTATGTGTAGAGATTGAACTAGGGTTAAATCAAATGGTTAGGTTAAGCATGAGATAAGAATGGTGGACAAAGTCAAAGGTTCATGAATTTTCATGAAAAAACAAAGAAAGCCTCCATTCTTCTCATTTCATTTTCCAAAAAGAAAATAAATAAATAAATAAATAGATAGATATGAAAAACAAAACCCTAACCATTTGAATAACCATGGTTTAATCTTTACACAAACTCAAGTTAGCATGCATCATCAAACATGATACATACAAGTGCACAAAAACATATCGCATATGCAATGCGCACGAACCAAGTGAGAAAATCCGTCTAAAGTGAACCGATACTAGTTAATGCAAAATAATATATCAAATATATAATTATACATTAAATCATTAAATCAACACTTGATTCAAAGATCCGGTCATGCGCACATAACCGACTGGTATCATTAGTAACATCTTATCGAATCAACACTTGATCCGATAACCCGGCTATATCGCATATAACCGATCAATGTCACATCGCGAGAATCGAATACAGTATCACATACTCGTATTATTCTCGGTCCCGCACATATCTCATATGCGCTCCTATTTCGTTTCGCTTGAGCCAAGAAACCTCTGTGTAGGACTCTAAAGACTCGTCAATACGCCGGCAGCAGGCGATGATCATATCAAACACCCACAAGCCGCAAGCGGTCTGCTAAACGTAACGGCCACCCGGGTATTGAGCGATCTGAAGATCAACGAGCAAGCCCGCTCACACTCCAGTGAATCCGACCAGTAACACTACCGTACAGTCCGGTCTGATCGTCTGATATGTCGCATATCTCGTCTAGGGGTGGTAAACGTCAGACCCCAATAGCTCAATAAGTCATGTCGATATGAGGTCTATAACTGTTCGAGAAACTACTGGTAACACTTACCAGTAAATCTCAGCAACCCTGGCCAGGGATTTCCTGTTATAGCCAATCGAACACAGCGCAACATCAACCCCCTATACCGGGAGAGACGAATCCCCTCCTATCGCTCATTGCCTCCATGTGACTCGGGACTGTACCCAAAAACCACCGTTTTGCATGCCCTCTTGGATGTGGTAAGATGGAAATCAAAGCACAGTGGGAACCACACAAGACTCTATGACGATCTCGGGTCAACAGACTACTCTGTACCAGTGTCACCAGAGAACTGCCATCTGACGGAGGTATAATACCATCTGGGAGTTCTCGGCGAGTCCGTCCAGTGTACCCAGTCTTTACTGAGCACCCGTATATCATCTCTGATGTCAAACAACGATGGATATGGGATCATCCATCGCCCATCTATATGGGTCGAGAAGGTATACGCTAGTCTACTCTGGTATATCGATGCCCCGTCTCGATACACCCACGACTAGGGACTTTGAAGGATGTACTTATGGACTACCATGTCCCCACTAGTATGATCCGCATCATAGTCCAGGTAGTCAAGTACTGATCCTAAGGTCTTTACCAACATGTAACAGAGAGACAATCAGAATACACGTTAAGGTAAAGGGTAACCAGATAGCATACTATCATGTCGAGCAAGAAAGTCCTCCCTATATATGTCCCAGCATCCACTACAATATACATCCTATGTACAGTAATGGCCTCTAGGGCATACATATAACTAACATCCTGATCCTGTATCTTATACCCACTACGTAAAGGTAACTGAGAAACAGTTCTCGGTAATTAACATACCCCAAGAAGATGTATCATCATACACTTTCTTCGTTTGGGCGGTACTGGAATTCTGGTAATCCCCTATTTCCTGCTCGTTCTTATAACAATTATAAGTTGGAACGGGACCAACGTTCCCTTAACTCAATATAACAAGCGGGTTCGGTCAATTCATCCGTATTATTATTTTGATTAAGGCATGACATGGTCGCTACCTGGAGAGAGAGAGAAGAAAACACTCAGCGTATGCTCTTGCAAGATTAGATTGGTTATTATTTTATCTAATCAGGATGGCTCCCACTGTTTTAGTCAAATCTTCCTTCAAACCCTAAAAGGAAAGACTAGCCGGGATTAATTACACCCTACAAGTTCGCCAATTTTTCAGCCAGGCTAGTGCCGGTACTTTGAGGGAGGTTCCCCGTGCTTTCGCACGGACCTAATTAAAATAAACCTCGTTTTTCCAGGGGCGTAGCCCCGTTAACACCTTTCTAGACACCTACTTGATCGGCTAATTGTAATGTGTAAAACTCTCCCAGGAGTAACTCTTACTCGCAGTGGGTATCGGGATCCAACTATTCCATAGTCGGTATGCAATCTCATTAAAAATTTCAACACTTGAACTTCCCGATAATATTTTTCCCCTAGCAACCTATGACCTTGACGAAGGCCAACAAACCATAGGCGGCTAGTCAAGTTCAACCTGTCATTTCTCGATTGAATTAAACCCACCCGCACGACCTTTGACGAAAGCCAACAAAGTCGCACGACTACCCTAACTCAGTCGCATCATATGCTTATGCAGATAAGTATAAATAGCTACCGCACACTACGCCTTGACAAAAGCCAACAAGCGTAGCACGAATACTATGAAGTACTTATCTAAAATGATGGAGGGCTACGACAGGTTTTTAAGAAAACCTTTTGCGTAATAAACTTGATATCTTTGTGGAGTCAAATGATTTAAATGGAGTGTTTTTGAGGCCTTTGCTAGTTTTGCTAAAAAGGTCACTCCCGGTGAAGGGATCGTCGGCTCTTTCCTCGTCGAACGAGGTGCAGGATATTTAACAATTACCATTATGCAAAGCAAGAATTAGAAAAGCAATCAAAAGACAAAACCGAGGGTTGTAGCATCTGCCAGTTATTGCTAAAGAGGTCACTCCCGACGAAGGGATCTCGGCTCTTTCCTTATCGAATAAAGTGCTGGATGTTCTGCAAGGAATACCGCTATGCAAAGCAACAACTAGAGCTACCTGTTTTTGAAAATTCGATTCCACAACATCTTTAGGTTTCTTTTATTTCATTAATCCTATTAATGAAGTCCTATCATTTAAGTTTACCTAAACATCACAGATAAATACAACGTACGCTTATGCCATCCGCATTCGTCTCGATGTCCCCTCGTGCACCGTTAGGTTAAGTAACTAACGGCAGAGCGGGGCAGTGCCAGCGCGGGTGTAAAACATAAGCAACGTCTATATAATATATCACATATACTATATCCAGTATCTATATTAACATATCGAATGATCACATCACGGATATCGCAGCAGAAGAAACATATGAAATATTGGATATACTAGGAGGTCCGTGTTTTATTACGAGCCTGTATAAAACACGGATCCCACACCCCAAGAACCCTACGAGAGCGACAAGAAACCCTACAAATTCTAGAGTTAGGAGACCCGGTCTCGACTCCTCGAGATGGTCTCCCATTGGACCCTAGAACCCGGTTACTTATGCTCCCCGTCTTGGGTCTATCCTAATGCGGAAAAGTAAATAATATACAATGGTGACATCATGCTCAACCCGGAAGTGCCCCAATAAAAGAATATTACATACAATGAATTTTACATGAATGAAAATAAAAACTCTCATCTCACATAAAACCCCCGGCTAATCAAAACACGACGATCCAATATAACATATCACAGCAACACATAACATCACATGTCATCAACGTAAGTAAAATATGCGTATCCCAATTGTCGTTAACGTATAGCAACGAAACCGGTGATACGCCACATATTACACTTACGGTCGCAGAAAAGAAAGTGAAAAACTATAACGGTTGGAATCCACAAGCACCTTAGACATCGCATGCCTAACCAAATGAATTCCTTAGACATCGCATGCCTAACAATTATAAACCCCGCATTTTAGTCTCGATCTCGAAAACACTTTTCAATATCAAGTCAGGCAATTCAACAAGATTCCCGACATCCTGATCGAATGCTCTGCGGAAACTTTAGTAGACGGCCGCACCCCCAGATGCCGTCGACAAAGTGCACTAAGGCAGAACACCGCTGCCGCGAGCATCCGAACAGATGCTTTTGGCTACAGGGTTCTCCTACAGTCACTTGGTCGGGGCTATTGTTAGGTCCACGTTACCTCTCCCGGTACTTTCAGGGTTGCGGAAACGGTAAAACAAAAATTTTTCTAATCTTTGTAACATGGACCGTAAAAGCCGGATCTTTGCTAAACAATATACTAGCAACCTAACAAGAGATGTATCTACTCGGTTAGGGGTTATACCTCAACTTGAACTCCTTCTCTTCTTGTTGTTCTTCTTCTTGTTGTTCTTCTCTTTGCTTGCTCAATGGTTGATCCGGACTTCGGTCACCTCCGCGGCCTCCTTGAGTCGAAGACGATCCACCCGAGAGATGTACACCGAGCTCCACCTCAAGCCGAGGTAACTAGGGCAAGGAGATTGCTAATCTAGAAGCCCTAGGATGTGTAGAGAAGATGTATGGATGTGTTTGTCAAGTGGAATCCTTTTTCTCTCAACACATGAGATCAAAGGAGAAATCAAGAGGAGGAAGAAGAAGGAAGTTTTCTTGCAACCATGGAGCTTCTCATTTCAAGAGAGAGAATGAGAATAAAATTATGATACAAAAGAAAAGAACCATGGTTGCAAATAATGCAAAACAACATCATTACTAATTCCATCAAGATAAAGTTGATGGCTACTTTGAAATGACCATTATCATAATCCAAAAGAAAAAGGAAAAGAAAAGAAAAGTGTAGAACCCTCTTGAAAGTCAATGGTCAACCCGGTCAACCGGTCAACAAAGTCAAGAGAGGTCAACGGGGTCAAATGGTCAATGCAATTAGCCATCATAAGATTATCACTAATAGGATTAGTAAATGACGTTCGCGGCTCATAATGGTTTTGACCAAACGAACTGTCAAATCCCTAATGAGTCTGCCATATAATGGTTTTGGCCGAACCAACTGCCAAAACCCTAATGAGGCACCTCCTCCTTCATCACTCCGAAAAACTGTGCATACACACCTGCATCCGTATTCCGTAGAATGCGGATACACAGAAGACAAAAAAAATCCATCCGTACAATACTAGGATCTGGCTTAAACCAAAGCCTACTAGTACTGCCGCCCGAACACCGTACGCACACAAGTGTACGTAAGTGATCGCAGCCCTGCCGTAAAACCATACGGCCTCTACACGTTTCGCTCAGTGCAGGGAAACTCTCTGTGTGGGACTCTAAAGACTCGACACTACGCTGGAAGTGGGTTTAACCACAGACCGCAAGCGGCACTAGCTGTACGTAACGGTCCCCAGGTAGATGTCGATAAGAAGGCCGATGAGGTAAACCCATCCGAACTCCTACTGAGCCTGTATGTGACAATCTCCGTACAGTCCGGTCTGTTCGTCTGATACATCGCATGGCGGGCCTAGGGGGCGGTAAACGTCAGTCCCCTAATAGCGGTACAAGTCGTGTCGGAGTGAAGCCCAATACACCCTGAGATAACACTGGAAACCTACCAGTATATCTCGCTTGCCCTGGCCAGGGACTACTCGTGTAATGGCTCTCCTAGACACAGCGCGATGTCAACCCCCAATACCGGGAGAGACGAATCCTGTCTAACCGTCACTGCCTCCAAGTGCTTCGGGACTGCTCCCAACTACTACCTGTTTGCACGACTCAGTAGAGCCGTGGTAGGGTGGCAATCAAAGAACTGTGGGAACACACTCGAGGCGAAGTGACAGTGTCAAGTCAGCAGACTAAGCTGTACTCATGTCACCTAGGAACTGATAACTGACGATAGGTATAATACCAACCATCAGTTCCCGACGAGTCCTGTCCAGTGTACTCGTAACCTAACGAGCACCCGCATACTATCTCAAGTACGACGTACTGACGGCTGTGGGACAGACCGTCTCCCGTGCTGGGATGAGAAGCGCATACGCTAGTCTACTCTGGAGTATCGATGCCCTATCTCGATACTCCCACGACTAGGGACGTGTATAAGGATGTGCTTGTAGATTACCCAGCCCCCACGAGTGTGATCGCCATCACAACGCCGGTAATCAAGCAAAGATCCTAAGGGCTCTACTAATGCGTATAGGTGATATAATAAATAAACACACATGTACACATTAAAGCAGAGACAAACCAAGTAGCATACTACTATATTGAGCAAGATTGTCTGTACAACTGTGAATATCCCAAGCTTCCATCAAGTAATATACATACTAGTATGATACAGTAATGGCCTCTAGGGCATATACACTAACAATCTCCCACTTGTACTAAGGCCATGTACTGGCGTATCGAAGACCTATCATCTCGATCAGCCGCTCGAACTGAGTCTGGGGTAAAGCCTTCGTGAATGGGTCCGCAGTGTTGTCCTTTGTGTCCACTCTCCGCACCTCGATCTCCTGTCGATCAATGATCTCCCTGATCAGGTGATACCGCCTTAAGATGTGCCTGGATTTCTGATGGGACCTTGGTTCCTTCGCTAAAGCTATAGCCCCATTGTTATCGCAATACAAAGGTATTGGGTCAACAATGGACGGAACCACCTGAAGTTCACTAATGAACTTCTTAATCCAGACCACCTCTTTTGCGGCATCGCTTGCAGCAATGTATTCAGCCTCCATCGTCGAGTCTGCGACGGTATCCTGCTTGGAACTCCTCCAACATACCGCCCCTCCGTTGAGGGTAAATACAAAACCCGAGACAGACTTGCTGTCATCTTTGTCACTCTGGAAGCTTGAATCGGTGAAGGACTCGACCCTGAGGTCTCCATTACCGTAAACCAGGAACATCTCCTTAGTCCTTCTCAGGTACTTGAGAATGTTCTTCACTGCTGTCCAGTGGTCCTCCCCTGGGTCTGACTGATACCGGCTTACCGCGCTCAGCGCGTAAGCTACATCTGGTCTTGTACATAGCATCGCATACATTATAGATCCTACCGCCGAAGCGTAGGGTATAGTGCTCATGCGAACCCTCTCCTCGTCAGTCTTAGGAGACATCTTCTTGGAGAGGGTAATTCCGTGCAATGCGGGTATGTTACCGCGCTTGGAATCCTCCATACTAAATCTCTTTAGTACGGTCTCTATGTACCTGGACTGCGAAAGTCCCAGTAGTCTCTTGGATCCATCTCTATAGATCTTGATCCCCAGAATGTATGAGGCATCACCCAGGTCTTTCATGGAGAACCTTTGTGACAAAAATAGCTTGACCGATTGTAGCATAGGAATATCATTTCCTATCAAAAGAATGTCGTCCACGTACAAGACTAGGAACACGACAGTTCGTCCAACAATCTTCTTATATACACAGGGTTCATCTTCGTTCTTGATGAAATCAAATTCCTTGATTGCCTCATCAAAACAGATGTTCCAGCTCCGCGATGCCTTCTTTAATCCATAAATGGATTTAAGCAACTTGCACACCCTTCCGCTGCTCCCACTGTCTACGAAACCTTCTGGTTGATCCATGTAAACGCACTCTTCCAAACAACCGTTTAGGAAAGCCGTCTTAATATCCATCTGCCAGATTTCATAGTCATGGAAGGCAGCAATGGCAAGTAGGATCCGAATGGATTTGAGCATAGCCACCGGAGAAAAAGTCTCGTCATAGTCCAAACCAGGTCTTTGACGAAAACCTTTTGCAACAAGTCTAGCTTTATAGGTTTCCACCTGCCCATCTACACCAAGTTTCCTTTTGTAGATCCATTTGCATCCAACGGGTTTTACCCCAGGTGGAGCAATATCCAAGGTCCACACTTTATTGGCGTACATGGACTCCATTTCGGATTGCATTGCTTCCTGCCACTTATCAGAGTCCCTACTGATTATGGCCTGCCTGAAACTGGTAGGGTCATCTTCTTCCAAGATGCAATCCTCTCGATCCCCGTCTATGAGAAAACCGTAGTATCTCTCGGGCGGATGAGAAATCCTACCAGATCTGCGGAGTGGCTGAGGTTCTTCTGGGGTTATTGAATTCTGAGGTTCTGTCAAATCTTCAGTTTCATTTTGTGGTCGCTGAATTTCTTCCAGTTCTACCAAACTCCCACTTGTTTCTTTTGCAAGAAATTGCCACTCTAAAAAGGTGGCGTGGCGAGATACAAACACCTTCTGTTCCTCGGTGTGGTAGAACAGATATCTTGTGGAGTTCTTAGGATATCCCACAAATTTACATAAAACTGACCGTGCCTCTAGTTTATCCGGTTTATGCGTTTTAACATAAGCCGGACAACCCCATATCTTAGATCTTTTAAGATATGGCATCTTTCCATTCCATATCTCGAACGGAGTCTTAGGCACTGATTTAGACGGAACATCGTTCAATAGATATGCTGCCGTCAAGAGCGCATGTCCCCAAAATGAAAGAGGTAACTCGGCATTACTCATCATGGAGCGAACCATATCCAGTAGGGTACGATTCCTCCGCTCCGATACACCGTTGTGCTGTGGTGTATAAGGAGGAGTAAGCTGAGAGAGAATACCATTCTCTTTTAAGTAATCTAGGAATTCCGTGCTTAAGTACTCCCCTCCCCTGTCAGACCGGAGGATCTTGATACTTTTGCCTGTCTGGTTCTCTACTTCGTTTCTGAATTCTTTGAATTTCTCAAAAGCTTCAGATTTTTGTTTCATCAGATACACATATCCGAACCTAGAGAGATCGTCAGTGAATGTGATGAAGTATGAGAACCCACCCCTTGCATGTATAGACATCGGACCGCATACATCACTATGTACGAGTCCCAAGAGCTCGGTTGCTCTTTCTCCATGTCCGGTGAACGGAGATTTGGTCATCTTCCCTTTTAGACAAGACTGACAAGTTCCATAAGATGAAAACTCGAACGCATTCAAGAGTCCATCTTTATGCAACTTAATCAGTCTTTTCTCTCCGATATGACCAAGTCTACAATGCCACAAGTAGGATTCATTCGTATCTGAATTCTTCCTCTTGCGTGTGTTTTGTATATTGAGAACTGTATTCTGATTTAGAACGTAGATACCATTACACAGTGTACCCTCTGCAACCAGTACCTTATGAAGGTAAATGTTCATGATATTCTTTTCAAGAACAAAGTTATATCCATCTTTATCGAGTAAAGAAACTGATATGATGTTGCAAACCATGGAGGGTACATAGTAGCAATCGTTCAAAATCATAGTCTTGCCATTAGGCAATACTAGGTGATATTCACCGACGGCTGCCGCATTAACTTGTGCTCGTTCGCTACTCTGAGCGACATATCACCCGGTGCAACTTTCCTACTTTTTCTCAGTCCCTGCAATAAATTACAGATATGAGATCCTGATCCGGTATCAAGTACCCAGGAGGTAGAGTTGACCGTAAAACAGTTCTCAATTACAAGAACACCTGAAGTAGATGCAAAACCATGCTTCTTCTTCAACTGGGTATCCTGGAAATCCATACTTTCCTCTTTCCCATTCTCATACTCATGACTGTTGTCACAAGTTAGGGCTGAACCATCTTTCCCCAGTCCCGAATAAGAATTCGGATTGGTCAAGCGATACATTTTATTTTTATCTTGATTAGGGCGTGAAAAGGTTGCTGCCTGGAGAGAGAGAAAAGAAACACTCAGCGTATGCTCTTGCAAGATTAGATTGGTTTATTAATTTATCTAACCAGGATGTCTCCCACTGTTTCCTCAAGTTCTTCTTAAAACCTTTTTAAAAGAAGAACTAGCCGGGTTTTAATTCACGTCACAATACTTGCTTAACCTTTCAGCCAGGCTAGTGTCGGTACTTCGAGGGAGGTTTTCCAACGCTTTCGCGAAGTTCCTTAATTAAAGAACCTCTTTTCCCTGGGGGCGTAGCCCCGCTAACACCTTTCTAGACACCTACTAGGTTTATAGCATTGATCGTTAAGTGAAATAATCTCCCGAGAGTAAACCAACTCATCAGTGGGATCGGGATCCAACTGTCATTGTGTGATAACCTAGATGGAATCCACTCTAGTCACCACACTCCAGAAGGTATGCTAAATATAAATCTGCAAGTTTCAGTTCTTTTGAAACTCCCGATGTGGTTTTTGCCCCTAGGACCCAAGTGACCTTGACTGAGCCAACATATCAAAGGATCCTAGTCAAGTTCAACCCGTCATTATCTTGACTGGATTAGACCCACCCGTACGAGTCCTTGACTGAGCCAAAATGACCGTACGACTGTCCTAACCAATCACTTTGTATCCTACGGAAAGGTATTACATAGCTACCATACACTACGCCTCGGCTGAGCACGAAATACGTAGCACGAATACTAAGCAATATCAATCCGAAACGACGGAGGGCTACGACTGGGTTTTGGCGAAAAACCCGTTAACGTAATGAACTTGATGTCGTTGAAGGAATGTGATACACTTTTTGAAAACATAGTGGCGAAAACTTTTGCTAAAGAGGTCACTCCCTGTGAAGGGATCTCGGCTCTTTCCTCGTCGAGTGAGGTACTGGGCATTCGTAAGATGAATACCTCAATGCAAAGCAAGAATAATCGACCATGGTGAAGTTATTATCCTAACGCAAACCTTTTGTCCAAAGGGTCACTCCCGATGAGGGGATCTCGGCCCTTGCCTCGTCGATTGAGGTGCTGGGCATTCATAACCGAATACCTCGATGCAAAACAAAAAGATGAACGTCCTTGTAATAACAGCTTTTTGAAAAACTTGTTCCAACAACGTCTTTTAGGTTTATTTTCTTGCATTAGTTCTTTTAATGCGTCCCATCATTTAAATCCTACCATTGCAGAAAACAACCAAATATGACGTACGCTTATGCCATTCGCATTCGCCACGGGGCCCCGTCATCACCCGTTAGGTTACTTAACTAACGACAGAGCGGGGGCTGGGCTAGCGCGGCTGTAAAACATAAGCAACGCCTAAATAGTTATTATATATAGCAATACAGCAATGATAGCCAATCCAGATCACAGATGAACACTTTGGATATACTAGGAACCCGCAATTCGTTCGAGCCTGCAACGAAAAGCGGATTACACGGTCGCGATGAATAGCCAATACCCTACCCAAGACCCCTACGGGTGCGGCAAACTACTCGCCAAGTACCCGAAGCGAAGCAACCTCCCTCAATGCCATGAGTAGGCCACTCGGCACTTCGAGATACCCGATAGTTTGTGCACCCCCTCCATGGGTCTATCCTAGGAGCAAAAACAGTAAAAAGAATTATACAATGACGGCTACAACCCCGACCCGGTTGTGCGGCCAAACAAATAATATTACATCAATTTACAAATTTATTACATGAATGAAAGAAAAAGAAACTCTCATTTCACATCCACCCCGGCTATTCATCCGCGACAATCCAACGAGTTCATATACACAAACCATCAACAACAATCACAGATCACAGATATGTATAACCCCGACTAATCGACATATAGCGATTAGCCGACGTTCAATACATAAGAACATCACAGATATAACCAACATAGTCAAAGTGTAGTGAAGTTCGGAAAAATACGGAATTATAGGCCCCCAAAAACAAATTTCTATTCTGGAAAATCTGGGAACATATAATATATCTCAAAAATCCTAAAACCAATACAGAGATACACTGCACCAAAATCGAGGCAGGGAGGAGACAAGACGGCCGCGGATCCGCGGCGACATAGCTTGCTGTCGCCACGGAAACGCGCTCGTTTGGTCAGATCTCTGGCTCGTTTTTGGTGGTTATCTTTAGAAAACCCTGAGATGATTTTAGGTGCATGACAAATTTTGTTTTGACCAGAAAAAATTTTAACAGAAACTCAGGTTTTCGCAACTTGGTTTTATCGATTTTTCCGTTTCGAACTTCGATACACTTCACTACCAAGCTAGTTTATGTTTAGTTAGGCTCTGATACCACTGTTAGGTCCACGTTACCTCTCCCGGTACTTTCGGGGTTGCGGAAACGGTAAAACAAAATTTTTTCTAATCTTTGTAACATGGACCGTAAAAGTCGGATCTTTGCTAAACAATATACTAGCAACCTAACAAGAGATGTATCTACTCGGTTAGGGGTTATACCTCAACTTGAACTCCTTCTCTTCTTGTTGTTCTTCTTCTTGTTGTTCTTCTCTTTGCTTGCTCAATGGTTGATCCGGACTTCGGTCACCTCCGCGGCCTCCTTGAGTCGAAGACGATCCACCCGAGAGATGTACACCGAGCTCCACCTCAAGCCGAGGTAACTAGGGCAAGGAGATTGCTAATCTAGAAGCCCTAGGATGTGTAGAGAAGATGTATGGATGTGTTTGTCAAGTGGAATCCTTTTTCTCTCAACACATGAGATCAAAGGAGAAATCAAGAGGAGGAAGAAGAAGGAAGTTTTCTTGCAACCATGGAGCTTCTCATTTCAAGAGAGAGAATGAGAATAAAATTATGATACAAAAGAAAAGAACCATGGTTGCAAATAATGCAAAACAACATCATTACTAATTCCATCAAGATAAAGTTGATGGCTACTTTGAAATGACCATTATCATAATCCAAAAGAAAAAGGAAAAGAAAAGAAAAGTGTAGAACCCTCTTGAAAGTCAATGGTCAACCCGGTCAACCGGTCAACAAAGTCAAGAGAGGTCAACGGGGTCAAATGGTCAATGCAATTAGCCATCATAAGATTATCACTAATAGGATTAGTAAATGACGTTCGCGGCTCATAATGGTTTTGACCAAACGAACTGTCAAAACCCTAATGAGTCTGCCACATAATGGTTTTGGCCGAACCAACTGCCAAAACCCTAATGAGGCACCTCCTCCTTCATCACTCCGAAAAACTGTGCATACACACCTGCATCCGTATTCCGTAGAATGCGGATACACAGAATACAAAACAAATCCATCCGTGCAATACTAGGACCTGGCTTAAACCAAAGCCTACTAGTACTGCCTGCCCGAACACCATACGCACACAAGTGTACGTAAGTGATCGCAGCCCTGCCGTAAAACCATACGGCCTCTACACGTTTCGCTCAGTGCAGGGAAACTCTCTGTGTGGGACTCTAAAGACTCGACACTACGCTGGCAGTGGGTTTAACCACAGACCGCAAGCGGCACTAGCTGTACGTAACGGTCCCCAGGTAGATGTCGATAAGAAGGCCGATGAGGTAAACCCATCCGAACTCCTACTGAGCCTGTATGTGACAATCTCCGTACAGTCCGGTCTGTTCGTCTGATACATCGCATGGCGGGCCTAGAGGGGCGGTAAACGTCAGTCCCCTAATAGCGGTACAAGTCGTGTCGGAGTGAAGCCCAATACACCCTGAGATAACACTGGAAACCTACCAGTATATCTCGCTTGCCCTGGCCAGGGACTACTCGTGTAATGGCTCTCCTAGACACAGCGCGATGTCAACCCCCAATACCGGGAGAGACGAATCCTGTCTAACCGTTACTGCCTCCAAGTGCTTCGGGACTGCTCCCAACTACTACCTGTTTGCACGACTCAGTAGAGCCGTGGTAGGGTGGCAATCAAAGAACAGTGGGAACACACGCGAGGCGAAGTGACAGTGTCAAGTCAGCGGACTAAGCTGTACTCATGTCACCTGGGAACTGATAACTGACGATAGGTATAATACCAACCATCAGTTCCCGACGAGTCCTGTCCAGTGTACTCGTAACCTAACGAGCACCAGCATACTATCTCAAGTACGACGTACTGACGGCTGTGGGACAGATCGTCTCCCGTGCTGGGATGAGAAGCGCATACGCTAGTCTACTCTGGAGTATCGATGCCCTATCTCGATACTCCCACGACTAGGGACGTGTATAAGGATGTGCTTGTAGATTACCCAGCCCCCACGAGTGTGATCGCCATCACAACACCGGTAATCAAGCAAAGATCCTAAGGGCTCTACTAATTCGTATAATTGATATAATAAATAAACACACATGTACACATTAAAGCAGAGACAAACCAAGTAGCATACTACTATATTGAGCAAGATTGTCTGTACAACTGTGAATATCCCAAGCTTCCATCAAGTAATATACATACTAGTACGATACAGTAATGGCCTCTAGGGCATATACACTAACAGCTATGGGGCGTGGCTATCTATTAAGTTTACCCAGCGAGTTTCCGCGTACGCTATGTGATTGCGACGGACTTTTAATCGCATCAAAATCCCGTGGCAACCGATCAAATAAGACTAAACTGCTAGATTTATAAAATTCAAACTAGTTATCTCATAACTACATGTGGATTCCAAATATTGTATCACATTACAGAAAAAGCTAGACGACGTTAAACATTCCGATCAAATCAACAAACACCCAAAATTTCCCTATTTGCTCAACACTTGAACTTAGTTTAAAAGCATCCATCACATGCCACAGTACCAATGGACCAACCGTAGAAGGTTCAAACCAACGCCTCACATGTGGCAACACCGAACAGCCACAAACCCTAGGGTTTAAAGGTGGTTCTGACGGTCACATAATCGAGTTGAGGTTTTCGTTCTTCTAGAGATTCCACCGCATTATTTGCACGATATTTGAATGTTCTTTAACTAAGGAAAAATCCAACACTTGGAAATTTTCCGGCAGGGGAAAAAGTGAGTTATTGATATTCGTTCGAACTTTTTAACACTGTCTGATCAAATCGAAACAAAGCTAGAATTGTGAATACGAAACTCTCCAAATTAGTTAATGTAGTAAATTAACATCACATGCAATTTTAGAAAAAACAAACAACACCTGAAGTACCAAACCCTAGAGATTAGAACACCACCAAAATCTGGAGCACAAATGCCACATAGGGGCCGGCCAGCTCGGAAATCCTAGCCATGTGCTCGGCAAAAATCCGAGCACATGGGTTCAGGTTTGGGCTCTGTTCTCTATATATCACATATATGATTCTGCACTTGTTTGGAAAATTTTTATAGCTCATTTTAAAATCGACAGAAACTAAGGTTTTGCACCGTGTGTTTTGGATTTGTTTCGGTTACGTAATCCTACACTTATCCGTCTAATTCTCTAGCTAGGCTCTGATACCACTATTGGGATACCTACAATGGAAGCAAGGTTTCGGGTGGCATCTCACATGCCAATTTTAAAATTTTGCGATTATAGATAATCCTAAACCTAGATCATTAACTAGAGAATCAAACAAAACTAGCATGTTAACACTTTAACATCTAAGAGTTAGGGATTAGAACCTTTGTAGTCCTTTCCTTCGCTTCATAAGCTCCGAGTTTAGGTCCCTTCGCTATGATCATCAAGTACCCAGACTCTAGAAAGGCTCCATGAAGAGAATGATGCAACCTTGCTTCTAATCTTCAAAAACTAAGATGATCTACCTTGAAGAAACACTAACCCACGCTCTCACTTCACTGTGTTAGTTGTATGTATGCCCTAGAGGCCAGTATTGTACAGATGATGTATATTATATTGGATGCTTGGACATATATAGAGATGACTTTCTTGCTCGATATGATAGTATGCTATCTGGTTGCTCTTTATCTTAACATGTACACTAGTCTCTTTAAACTGTCTTATAGCTACATGTTGGTAAAGCCCTTAGGATGTGTACTTGACTGCCTGGACAATGATGCAGATCATACTAGTGGGGACATGGTAGTCCATAAGTACATCCTTCAATGTCCCTAATCATGGGTGTATCGAGACGGGGCATCGATATACCAGTGTAGACTAGCGTATACGCTTCTCGACCCATGAGATGGGCGATGGATGATCCCATATCCATTGGTGTTTGACATCAGAGATGGTATACGGGTGCTCAGTAGAGATTGGGTACACTGGACGGACTCGCCGAGAACTCCCATATGGTATTATACCTTACGTCAGATGGCAGTTCTCAGGTGACACTTGTGCAGGTTAGTCTGTAGACCCGAGATCGTCATAGAGTCTTATGTGATTCCCACTGTGCTTTGATCTCCACCTTACCACGTCCATGAGGGCGTGCAAAACGGTGGTCTTTGGGAACAGTCCCGAGTCACATGGAGGCAATGAGCGATAGGAGGGGTTTCGTCTCTCCCGGTATTGGGGGTTGATGTTGCGCTGTGCTCGATTGGCCGTAACAGGGAAGTCCCTGGCCAGGGATGATAAGAGATTTGCTGGTAAGTGTTACCAGTAGTTTCTCGACCCGTTATGAGCCTCACATCGGCATGACTTATCGGTTATTGGGGCCTGACGTTTACCACCCGTAGACTTGATATGCGACATATCAGACGAACAGACCGGACTGTACGGTAAGTGTTACTGGTTGGATTCACAGGAGTGTGAGCGGGCTAGCTCGTCGATCTTCTGATCGATCAATACCCGGGTGGCCGTTACGTTTAGCAGACCGCTTGCAGCTTGTGGGTGCTTGATATGATCATCATCTGCTACCGGCGTATTGACGAGTCTTTAGAGTCCTACACAGAGGTTTCCTGGCTCAAGCGAAACGAAATAGGGGCGCATATGAGATATGTGCGGGACCGAGAATGATGCGTGTATGTGATACCGCATTTTATTCTCGCGATGAATGTTTCGATTGGTTGTATGTGATATAACCTAGTTATCGAATCAAAAATTGATTCGATAAGTCGATACATTGGATACTAGTCGGTTATGTGCGACATGACCGGATCATTGAATCAAGTGTTGATTTAATGATTTTATGTATAATTATATATTTGATATATTACTTTGCATTAACTAGTATTGGTTCACTTTAAAGGGATTTTCTCACTTGATATGCATATTGTATATGTGATATATTTTGTGTGCACTTGATTGTATCATGTTTGATGATACATACTCACTTGGATTTGTGTAAAGACTTAAACCATGTTTAGTGAATGGTTAGGGTTGCATATTTTCACTTAATTATTTATCTTTTCTTTTTTGAGAAATAGATAATAGAAAACAAAATGGTTTCTTTTATCATGAAGCTTGTTGAAGCTTCATGAAGCTTTGACCAAGTGACCACTTTGTCTTCTTCTCCAAACCCTAACCACTCATCTAAACTATAGTTAACTCTCTACACTTGACCATGGTTAGAAGATGATAAGTATTGTTTTTATTATTCTTTTTACATAACACTCATGATATTCTATCATCTTCTTCATCTTCTTCTTAAAAAGAAAAAGCTTGCTACCAACAATGGCATCTTGAGTAAAAGTGTGAGAAATCCAATTCTAAAGTGAACCCACCTCCTATTTCTTCACCCTCTACCTCTTGCCAAGTAGTATATGGTGTTTTCTTCACAAGTTTCACAACTTGGTGAAGTTGGAGCTTGATCTTGTGTAACCTCGACGTAGATCATCTTCGGCATCGTAGCCGACGACTGTTCCGCTCATTTCTCCGATGAAGCCGATGCGAGAGTCCGGGATCCGAGATGGACAGCGAGGGGACAACTACGTGGAGCTAAGGAAGTGGATAACCGGATCTACAAAAGTTGTAGTTTCCTACTTTTCGTTAAGTTGTTAACTAGCTTTATGTTTCGCCTAAAATTCTAGTTAACGATCCGTATTAGAGTTTCTCGGCACTTGTAAAATTTGAAATTGGCATGGTTGATGCCTTGTGAGACCTCATTAGAGTGCCTAGGAACCCTACACACTAATCAAGTATTAGTGAAGCAAACACCCTAATCTAAGTGAATAGAATAGATGAGGATGATGAAGAAGGAATTTTGCTCTCTTTTGTTTTCAATTTCTCACAAAACATCCATCACAAATGAAAAGCTAGAAAGCTTTTGGAGTGAGGAGGAAGAAGATGAAGTTGTGATGAATGAATTAATTATTGAGGTTAGAAATGCAACCAAGGATAAGTATGTATCATGGCTAACTCATGTAGAGATTAAACCATAGGCTAGGGTTAAAGTTGGGTTAGCAAATATCAAGGATAAAACAAAGAGGGTGGACTTTGTCAAAGTGTCATGAAGCTTCCTCAAAGCTTATCCAAAACAAAATCCAACCAAAATGAATTAATCCATAATAAAATGTTAACCCAAGTTTAAAACCCTAATATAGTTTAAACCCTAGTTGCATTTATAACCCTAACATGTTGCAATATTATATATCACATATACAATATTTTGTAACAAAAGAAACTAATACAATTAACATATATCACATATATATCAATGTATCACCATGTGAGAAAAAGATTCTTTAAGTGAGCTTATATTAGTTAATGTAATGTAATATATCAAATATATAATTATACACTAAATTATCGAATCAACACTTGATCCGATAATCCGACTATTTCATAAATAACAGACTAATATAAAATGTATCAGTTCATCGAATCAACACTTGATCCGATGACCCTGCTATATCACATATACCCGGCTGAAATAACATATCACGATAATCTAATACGGTATCACAAAAACGTATTATTCTTGGTCCCGCTATCACGGCCCGAAATAGCACGTGACTGGCACTTGAATCATATGAAGCCTATAGGACCCCATCTAACTCAAGTAAGCCAAAAGCCCAGAAATCTAAAACCTTTTTAAGGAGTAAATAAGGAAAACTAGTTTTTTTAAGATGTAAGGAAAGCATGTTTTAAAAGCACGGTTTTTAAAAAAGTAAGCCGAATATACATTTTTAAAATGTCTTGTCTTTTCTGAAAATTTCGGCAGAGTTTCCTTTGTAAATGCTGGCCCCAAACGAGGTACAACATGAATAGTATATATACAATGATAAAAGGCATCCCCAAGCGGGAGCTAGCTCTTCGTCAATCGACGGTCACAACCACACAAGCAGTATAATATACAACGCCGAAGGGCGAGGATCAAAACTCAAAGGAAAACTCAAAATCAGCATGAAAACCATAATACTACAACGCGCGACTCTAAGGTCGAAATAATACACAACTGGTTTTCTAAGTCTGAAACAATATACAAATTTGGTTGATGGAATTTCTAGATACAACTGAATAATACATGTACAATGGTCGTTCTGATGCTAAAGAACCCACCTATCAAAGCAAATCACCCGTAAGGAAAGCAGTGTGCCAGAAGCCGCAATGAAACCTGTACGGCAAAACCTGTAAGAAACTGTGGCACAACGGGGGTGAGTTGCCAACTCGTGAATAGAAAACATCACAGAGCAGAAATCGTATATATGACACAATCCTAGGTCAATACGATCAGATATATATATAAATCTCAAATGAATAAGTCTGAAGCAAGATAAGGTGGCAATGTAATATCTATACATGAGTGTAGTGCCAGGTGCTCGTGCCAGTGCCGCAGGTAATAACATATCATAAATATGAGGTATGATCAATGTCGACTATATCATGAAGTCTATGAATATGTGGATATCATCCAACTGTGTGATCAATATCATCAATGTCAATATATGTAGGTGGAAATCGTCCACGTGTCACCCAATGACAATAAGCATCATGCATGTAAATATCATAAACATATGCATGAAAGTATGAGGATGTAAATCAACATGTGTCACTCGCGACATATCAAAATCATGGAACCTGAATGTCAAGCATCGACACTCGAAAACATCATGAAACCTATGCCAAGCATCGGCACGTAAATCCTCATATACATAGGGCTCCGTCATTCCGGATCGGCCCATCTCATCTCTCAACTCCGGTCGGTATCCCCCAGATATCCGCCGAGCTCAACACAATTACCGGTAAGTAGTACTCCCCCGCCAGGCTCACCGTCTAACATATACGAGTCTTCTTGCCCCGGGATACCTCACTGGGTCCACCATGTACCCACAGACGGTGCCTACCGCTCCTCGAATCGGGTTTCAAATGCCACTCTCAGAACCGAGAAAACACATGGTGGACGCACTGAAATATCATATCAAGGGTAACCGGGTTTTTAAAACAATTACAAACTCTCTTTTTAAATACCCATGGTTCCCAAATCCAGAAATATCATGGAAACAACATATCTCAATGCGTATAATCAAAAAGCATGATGTATGCGACATGTAAAAGAATGTAAGCATATCGGTATATCATGCAACATGGAATAGTAATATGCACATATTGAGGGAAACCGTTCTTTTAAAATGAATCAGTTTTAAAGAGTATCTTGCGGTTCCCAAATCTCTAATCAAGCCAGAATCATCTATGTATGTGCAAATGAGTATGTGTACAAGTATGGGTGTACAATATGTAAGTACACGGGTATGAATATACAATAGGTATGTGCACAAGTATGAGTGTATAATTGGAAAGTACACGAATATGAATGTACAATAGGTATGTGCACAAGTATGAGTGTACAAAAGGTAAGTACACGAATATGAATGTACAATAGGTATGTGCATGAGTATGAGTGTACAATAGGTAAGTACACGAATATGAATGTACAATAGGTATGTGCACAAGTATGAGTGTACAAAAGGTAAGTACACGAATATGAATGTACAATAGGTATGTGCACAAGTATGAGTGTACAAAAGGTAAGTACATGAATATGAATGTACAATAGGTATGTGCACAAGTATGAGTATACAAAAGGTAAGTACACGAATATGAATGAACAATAGGTATGTGCACAAGTATGAGTGTACAAAAGGTAAGTACACGAATATGAATGCACAATAGATATATGCATAAGTATGAGTGTACAATATGCAGCAAATGAATAATACACACAACAGTGTAGAAGCTACATCAATGCATCCATGTCATACTATTTTACCATTTGACAGAAGACGAATCGGGGTGTTTAGGAAAATAAGGGCTACGGTGTTTTAAAGAAAAGATGCGTCTTTTGAAAATATTCGTAGAATCCCTTGCCTGTCTTTAACTACTCCCGATTCGTTAGTTTTGAAATATGTATGATATCGGCCCAGCCTAACATCTACTAGGAAGACTACAGCTCTAACTAACAAGTCAATCGGGAGGGGTATAGAAACCACCTAAATCTGAGTCGATATAAATATATAGTCGGTGATCCCGCCTCAAAGGTACCGCGTACGGTACAATATCATATGACATCCTCGAGTTATGAGTGCGGATCTATCATCAATATAAAACTCATACGGCAAGTCATCGTACGGCATCCTAAATTTGGGTACGGGTCAATATCACATCCATCTCATCGATTATCTGGTATCCTTATCATCATATCTCATGATCTGGGGTACTGATCTAAGTCTAGTACAACTGATACCATCTATATAAATGTGTGCGTAAACACACGTCCAAAGGCCCGCTAAAATCTCATGTCGTATCCCAAATACAAACCACATTATATCACCGATCTCATGGCACTATGCCCAATCTCATCGACTCATCTCCAAATATCATCCACTATCCTCATCATCCAGGTATAAGTGTAACAAATAAGCATGTGTGTGCGTGCGGGTGTAAACCTATTCTAGGGCTCGCAACTAGGAACTATACTAATTTATGACTACACCCTAATCTAACCATAGTACACCTAATCTCATCTCAATTATCCATATCACACCTAATGCTATCAAACATATATATAGTATAAATAGTATACTAAACCTCGAACTGCGGGGGTGATATACGCCATCCACCCGACTTCCCCGTAGATATAATCTACTCACCTTGCATCCTGCGTGTCAGTGTCGATGTCGCCTTCATCTTCTTCCTTGTATGAAGCCCTCGAGAAGGTACCTAGAAGATAACACAATCGCAAATGCACCTTAAAATCACATCGAGAAAACCAAACGATGCGCTAAGGCCTATAGGTTAGAACCTATGGACTACGCTTTCAAAACCATCAAACAATCCTCGATATTGTTGTATAAACGCCAAGTAATCGAGGTAAAACGCAATTATACAAATCCAGAGTTTAAAATACGCAATACGAAAACACGAATCAAAACAGCAACTATAGAAAAGGGTCCCAGATTTCACCCTAGGTCAAGTTAGACAATATTGCATATACCAAGGGTCTAGTGTACATGAAATAAAGCTTCAGAACCAACACGAGACAAAATGGTGGGACCCAGGCCCCTATTTGCGGCCAATTGGATTAAATCTGCGGCCAGTTTGGGGAATTAGGGGCTAGGGTTTTGGTGGTAGCTTCCTACTTGCCTGGATGTATCACTGCCCTTGCAAAATAATTTTCAGAGTCTCGGGGTGATAGCAGATTTCAAATAACCCGCACAGAATCAACAAATTTCCGATATCGGATTTTCTAAATCCGTATTCTGGGTTTCTAGTCTCTGGTTTATGCCTGGATTCTAGCACTAGGGGGTTTGTGTGGCCTCTACTGAGCTCACTTCACATCACAACTCTCAAATTCCTTTAACCCTAACTAGAATTCTTCTAAGTCCACAAAATCACACGATATCGGTTCTATCATAACATGGGGGTAAAAGTAATGCAAATACTAAGGTAAAGGTTCAGAAATTACCCTATTTGGCAACTCAAGAAAATTCTTGAGTTGCCCCAAGTGGCCAAAATCCTTGCTTTCTTGGTCCAATGTGCTTCCCTTGAGCTTGTGCATCTTTTTTTTGAAATGGGATTTGGGTTTTGAGTTGATTTTTATGGAGTTTTATGGATTGAAGATGGAGAAGGAGGGGGAGGCAGCAGCGGCAACAAGAAGAGGGGAGAGGGAATGAGCGAAGGAAAATGATGGGGGATGGCTCAAGACAAATATGACCCCTCACACTCTCTTTCTCTCTCTCACACATACCTCACACTATTCCATTCTTTATTCAATTTCTTTTTATTTTCTAATCCATTTTCCTTCTCTCCTCAACAGTAAACCCAAAATAAAAGCCATGCAAAAATGCAACAAGTGTAAAAATGATACGGTGCAACGTTTTGCCCAAAATACGTTTAAAGCGCGATTAGCGATTTTTAATCGTGATTAGCACTAAATTAGTGTCAAACTAATCATAAAAACTTAAAATTTGCATAATTCACATAAAACACCCTCTTTTAATAATTTCTATAATTTTCAAAAATTTTCCCAATTTATCGGTATTTAATTATACCAAAATATTAAAATATTCATTAAAATTAATATTAAATTATAAAAAATTCCCCAAAAATAATATTTTATTTTTCTGAAATGATACAATCTTCCCACTTAAAGAAATTCGGTCCCCGAATTTAAATTTAAACCCCCAAATTCTTAAAACATTTCGATAAAAGTCCAAGTCGTTGGGGCTCCGAAATCATCAATACATAAAACGCATCATAGCGCAATGCATGCGCATGAACAATGAGCAGATAATTCGAAAACAAAGCTCCATCAAGAATCCCGCAATCATCGAAGTCGTGGTAAAGACAAAATGTCAAATCCAAAACAAAACCCATATGATATATCTCAAAACCATACATGTAGACATCAAATCTATACGTGTATATATCTGGAAAAAAATGCATGCCAAACCCTTTTAAGTCGATGTGCGGTGCGCATAACACTGCACCGTAGCGGACGTTTATTGTAAGAAAATAACCATATATGTATATATGTTTTGTTTAATAGGTACGTTCCGCCGTTTTGAAAACAATTTAGAAGGGTTTCCTTGTTTTAAATGTTTCGTGTCATATCAGACACGTACGTAAATACTGAGACTATAGCTCTCTTTTTTTTTGGAAATCCCTTTGATAACTATCAATGCATGCAAAATATATCAGGTACTGTCCTCTGACTAGTCCTGCTCAGTACGAAAACATATAGCAAATATCATAAAAACGTACTGCTCCATAAGAAATCAATCCAAAAATGTATATAAGAATACCCTGTGCGTCTGGTGCGCACGGAAATCAAAATCCATGTATGTGCCATACATGTGCATAAAAACAACATCTATGTGCAACGGGTGTGCACGAAACATCTGTCATAGACAACGTGTGTGCCTGACAGAAAAATCAGGTGCATCCGATATGCACGAAGAATCCCGATTTATTGCATTTGGTGTGCACCAAAACCGCATCTCAAAACACGCGCTCAACACACGTGAAAATCCAAATCAAATGCATGGAGTGCGAGAAATCAACATCAATATCATAATCAAAATCGACGGTATACAATACGGCTCAATCAAATCAGGTATACCGCGGTATATAAGCTCACAACCATATGCATCAGCGTGCACAAATCAAATCAAAACACTAAAAGTGCATGTAAACGATACCGAAGGCATAAGTCAAATCGCATGCATAACATAGGCATGAAATCAAAATCAACATATCGAATGACATCAAATCGAAGTCAGGTGCAACCGTAGTGCACAAAATATAAATCCGGTGCAACAAAAGCACGAAATATAAATCCGGTGCGATGAACGCACGAAGTATAAAACTGGTGCATCATGTGTACAAATATGAATACCCAGTAGGTGCAACCATGGTGCACGAAAACAGAAATCATGGAACTCAGCCATCAAGACAAAATCATGCGAATAGATCGCCCAAAATACCGAAATCCAAGGGACGGATACGTGATAATCGAATCACAAACTCACAAATCATAAATACCGTCGTCGGTGTATCCTCCTTCAAAGTCGAGAAGGTATCGGTGCATCAATGCTAGCAGCGCAAGATATCTACTTGCCTCTTGCTCACGATCTGGCGTCCCCTGTCTTCGGTCCCTTATCTCTTCTGTGGATTACCAATCTCGCAATCCGTCGGCTCATCGGCCCTGTCAAGTGTGCTAAGGGGACGATTCCATTCTGGCACTTCTCTGGTCCTCTGAATACACATTACACATCTGATCCCGAGTGCAAATCTTATCGCAGCTGTGTCCTGGAAGGAATCCTGCTCAAGGTCTCCTCCGATCTCGACTATGCCGAACAGTACGGAGGCTGGTACTCTTGCATAATCTCGTCTCGCTCTATGGACATCTGCGTCCTTAGCACAGCATTTTCTCGGAAATTGGTCGCATCTTAGCGCCTCTACAGATATATCCGACCTTAAATCTTAACGGGAAGTAACAACAGCTCGTCAGCACCTTGTTCATATCAGATTATTGCATTTTTATATCGCCCAATTTTTATCATATTGCTTATCGGTAGGTACTCTTGAGCCGTGTTTGCTAGTCAATTGCAGGATACAGGTTCTCGGCTCTTAACAATGAAATTCATGGAAAAACACAACAAAATCCGGGTTCCTGCCAACCACAGATAAAACACGGATCTCCGCTCTTTATCCGTCTGTTGCCACACACCAGTTTAGGAGACAAAATGGCAAATCAATGTCATTTTTATGAACAAGGCTCAATGGCAACACAAGATCCAAGAAATCTACGCGGAGCTCAAGAAAAATCATGACAAAAGATACACATCCAATCACCTTGTGATCAACAGAAATTCTGGAAAAATCGTGAAGAAATTATGAGGAAAAACATATACCATACTGAAGGGCACTGCTATCCAGGAGAAGTCACCAAAATCGGTGACCTAATTCCCCAATAAGGCCGCGGAACCGCGGCCATACGGAGTCGTCAGAAGTCCAATTTTTAGGGGCAGTTTGGTATTTTCACTTGGGTTCTGAATGTTGCCCTAGATTTCCAGCTTCCTGCCTATAAATAGTCCAGAACCTTGTGAAGCCAAGGGTGCTTAATCTTGTATTTTTTTTAGGTTTTAGAATACTTGATCTTCTTCCTCTTCTCATCTCTTCTCCATTGAAAAGCTTGTAGTGAGCTTTTGTGAGTGAAGAATGATGAATAAAGAAGTTCATTTTATTATCATACTTGTCTTGTTCTTATGTTAAATGCTTGTAATTTTCATTTGTTAACTTAGTTGTTGTTATTTCTTGTTGTTTCTTTCTTTCTCTTTTTCTTTATCCTTAAAACAACCATGATGCTTACGCTTGATCCTTGCCAAGGTGAGCTCGCAAATAGCTAGTTGTTATCTTCTAATCTCTTTCTTTCTATCTTCCTCTTTGTTTTGTTTTCTTTTCATTATGATGTATGAGTAGTTTCCATACTTGTTAGGGTAGGATAAGGGAAGTTTGAGAGAAGGAAATCTCTCTCACTCTTTCCTTGCCCAACATCTTAAATCGACTCCCGTTAATTGAACCACAATCTGCTCCCTACGGCACCCTATCCTACATGATAGCGGTGATTCCGTAGTGAGACCGGTTGTGGTTGAATTAACCGGAGCTTATGGCTAAGAGCCAAGAACGGACGGACAAGCACCAAAAGGAAGAACTTAAGCGTTGGAAAGCCTAGCTTATACTCGCAAGTTCCTTCCTAGTCGTGCTAATCCCCATTGTTGCCGATTACCATAACACCGATATTAAGAGTGGCAACGAAAGAAGTGAGCGACTCCTAACTCAAACTAACCTAATCCTAACCCTAACAAGCTCTCTTTACATATCATTTTAACACTTAGATAATCACAAACAAATCTGGAAAATTTGACTTAACTCGTTAAAGCACATAGAAAAAGATTCTCATCTCCCTGTGGACGACCCGTACTCAACCGGCTAGCTACAAGAGAAACCGTTTTGATTACGGTAATTAACTAAACTTAAACACGCAGAATCGCTAACAATCACACCTCGCACGAACTTCTTGTCCCATTTTTCTTTATCTTCGTCCACTTCGACGTCATGTCTCTATCTACGCACTGCAAATGTTCTCGACTACGGTCAATCCGAAGTCTCTCACACGGACTCGAAATCACGAACTCGGTATCTTCATCACTCTGTATAAGATATCTAGCCGAACACGTCCTCAGGAACTCGTCCCAACCTGCTGAGATATACTCCATTCTCGTCCATCCTTGATTAATTCAAAACGTATCTGGATGAGGTCCTCTATCCGAATGTGGTCAACTATCCCGTCGATGATGCCAAATTCTGGCCTGCTGGGTAGGCGCAATATGACCACTCCTGGGTCCAAGTTATCTCGTATAGTATTTCAGAAAGGTCCTGTCGAGGTCTCTCTCTAATCTCGTTTCTGCCGAATTGCCCGGAAGTTACCATCCTTCACTATATCTGTTTCTTGTTCCGGAACGGCTGCATACTTGTAACGTTTTGAAAATCGTTTCGGTGAAATTTCGAAAAAAAGGTAAACTAAGGGGGTTTTCTGTAAAAAGTCAAAATACAAATATCTTATTATAAAAATTAAATATACATATTCTAGCTATGTAATTACTAGTATTTGGTGTTTATTGAGCCATTGGTGAAATTTCAAATTTTCAAAAAAAAAATTCCGAAATTAATTATTTTAATATTATTTTAAGCCGTCACTAATACATTTAATTAAGGAAAATTACAAATTGGAATGAATTGAAACAAATTTTGTGCATCATAACATATTAAACAAAATTTTATCATGTGGTTTTTGAAATGAAATGGTTTGCCAAAACGGTTTAGAAAATATCGAAGAAAAAGGCTTTTTTAGTGAATTTAGTGTAAATGGTTGTTTGGGGTATAGTATTTATCATTTTTCCTCACCCCACACACTCACACACCCCCATTTCTCTCCCTCTTTCCTGCTGAAATCAGCAGCCCTCCCCTCATTTCCCACTTAAAAGTCAAGCAAACAAAGAAAAGAAAAGGATAAAAATGTGGTATGGGTATGTTGACTTGAGATATGGGGAGTTTGACCTTATATTACATCTCTCTCTCTCTCTCTCTCTCTCTCCACCTTCACTCATTTCAGCCCCCCATTTCAGCCGAGCCTCCTGCTGAAAATCCCCCCTCTTTCTCCATCTATTTCCTTCCAAAGTCCACAAAATTCATTCCAAATCCACACAAAAATCCAAATCCAACTCTTACCCATTTTAGTTTAGCCTATCATGCATGGGTTGTGTTGTAAAGAGAGCAAATTGGGGGCCAAGATTTTCATGCTAGATCCCTAATCTTGTGAGGTATAAATCTTGACCTTTTGTTAAATCGTTGTTTGAATACCTTAAATCAAGCATAATTAGTTAATAGTTAGGGTTTAATTGAATGTTTGGAAAAAACTTAGTAAGGGTTTATGAAATTCAAGTTAGGTTTTTTTTTATTATGTATTGTGGTTGCAAAGTGTAATTTATCATCTTATGAAATGATAAAACTAATCTAGTTGCTAATTAATAGTCGCTACTTGTAAAATGTCCAAATTAAGCTTTTTATGCAAAATAGGGTTTTCATGAAATACATATATATGTGAGATTAAAATATGGTTAGGGTTTTTATCACATTATTAACAATATAAATTGTGGTTTAATACTTTAGTATGTGCAAAACCAAGCTTAATTGTAAAATTGTGAATTTTGCTTTAAAAGGTGTTAAAAATTGATATTTTTGCAAACTAGGATTTTGGAATTTATGCAAATTGATGAGAATAAATTATGGAAATGGTTTATATAACTTAGTTACAATATTTAGTGGATATTATGGCTATTAGTTTTGTTAAAACGTCAAGTTTCGAATTAAAACGGTAATTAAGTGTTTTCTAGGTTTTGTGAAATAAACCGATTTGATCAATTTATTGGTTTTGATGATTTGCATCGTATTTCATATATTTTAAGTGATTTATGAAACCATGATTGGTATGTTTGGTTTTAACTCGATGATCTGACGTTTGTACGACGACATCGAGGGTTGGTGGTGGTTTTGAAAGCATGGTCCATAGGTTCTAACCTATAGGCCTTTGGCGTGTCGATTTGGTTTTCCGATATGATTTTAATGCGCATTTGCGATTATGTATATGTGTAGGTACCCCATGTGATGTCGAGACATTGAAGATGAAGAGGGTGACATCGGCATCGGCACACAAGGAGCAGGTGAGTAGATTTATATCTACGGGGAGAAGTCGGGTGGATGGCGTATAGCACCCCCGCAGTCCGTAGTGTAGCTCATATATATATGTTTATATAGGTGTTTTATGATACGAGAATGTTTATTCATGTTATGATTATGTGTTCATGGATTAGCTTTGGGTTAGTTGCGAAACCCTAGATTAGTTGTTATACCCACATACGCACACACAGACTTGCATACATTACTTTCTTGTGCGCCGATAGGGATGTGTATATATGTATATATGCGTGGGTATGGGACTATGCATATGTACATTCATATACACATGCATGGATAATGAGGATGTACTTGGGATTTAAGATGAGTCGATGTGATTTGATTTGAGGCCGTGAGATCGGTGATATAGCAGGGTTCGTATTTGAAATAAGACATGACGTTGTAACGGGTCTTGACATAGTGTTTCACACACGTGCATGCATACTTAGGCGGTATCAGTATTGTACTAGACGTAGATCAGTACCCCGATCATGATATTTGATAAAGAGGATACCAAGTGAATAGTATAAGGAATGTGATATTGACCCGTACCCAGATTTGGGATGCCGTACGACAGATTTACGTACGAGCTATATCGATGATTGATCCGCACTCTTGACTTGGGATGCCTGCTTATAGATATGGTATCGGATATGATATTATTGAGGCGGGATCACCGACTGTATATATACAGGTATGTATATGTATCGACTCAGATGATAGGCGGTTTCCTTATCTGTAGTTCAGCTTTTTAGTTCAGCCGTATAGTTTAGTGTAGTTGTTAGATTAGATTAGACTCCTACCTATTTCAAAACTAGCGGATCGCGGGTATTTTAAAAGACAGGTCAAGGGATCTACGGATATTTCAAAAGACGTATCCTTTCTTAAAAACCACCGTAGCCCATATTTTCAAAACCCCGCGATTCGTGTTATTTCAAATGGCACCATTGTTTAATATTTAGCTCCCGCTCATTTTGGTTGCTCGCTCCGCATCGCATATTTACAGTGTTTTTTTTCATATTGCATTGTTGACATCATGCTGTTAGGACACCGGCACTATTACCGATGATGCGTATGTACCACATACACTTACTTGCCGGCTCACACACATCTTCATCGGTAATTGCCATGTCACGCACACCTTAGAAAATATTATCGCCTAATGTAGCTTGTTAACTAGTAGTTTTGACATGATGATTAGTTGCTTGCATTATATGCTAGTTTTGACATTGTAGTTGTTACTTGTCACTTCATGCATACTGTTATTCATTATATGCCGCATTCATGGATGCTCATGCTTATATTCATGGTTTTACATGCTACTGATGATTCAGATTTCCATGATATTTTCTGGATTTGGAGGAAAACCGCAAAACTTATATAAACTGCTTTCTCTCTTTTTAAATAAAAATGCGGTTTTCCCATGATGTATGAGTCGTCCACCATGAGTTTGCTGATGGATTTCGAGACCCGATTCGAGGAGTTGGATGAACCGTTTTGGGTACATGGTGGGCCCGGTGCGGTACCCCGGGGCGAGAAGGCCGTGTTGTTGATGTTGAGCCTGGCAGGGGAGCACTACCGACCGGTGATATTACCCGACGCGTCGGATATCCGGAGGATACCGTCGTGGTTTTGAGATGGATGGTAGGGGCCGGTCTGGAATGACGGCGCCCTAGATATTGAGATTGAGACATTGAGATTTCGAGATATTGAGGTACTGAGATTTGATGATACAGGCCAGTCCGGATAGCCGGAGCCTGAGGTTTCGAGACTTTGAGATTTATGTTTTGTGTCGATGCTACACACTGTTGATGCTGATTTCATTTATGATACCTCATTTTAAAAATACAAAGGAAATCTCACTAAATTATGAAAACAGTTTCTTCATTTACATGTAATCTGTTTTCATGCATTCATACCTCATTCATGATATATTGCTACCTGAGGCACTGACACGGGCACATGAGATTATACTCGGGTTAGATATTTACCCTAGTCATTGTTATAGACTGCTGGTTTTATTTGAGGATTATATATATTGATCGTATGACCTAGGATTGTGTCATACATGCGATTTCTATTCGTAGATGTTTTTCTATTCACGAGTTGGCAACTCACCCCCGTTGTGCCCCAGTTTCTTGCAGGTTTCGCCGTCCAGGTTTCTTTACGGCTTTGCGGGTACAGTTTCGTTCGGGTGACTTGCTAGTAGGTGGGTTTATTTGTATCGTACCCATCATTATACATTGTATATTATTATTCGGTTGTATCTAGAAGTTCCATCAACCAAACTTGTATTTATCTCAGATAGAGACCAATGATGTTTATTCTTTCGACCTTAGAGTCACGCATTGTATTTCTATGGATTTCTTGCTGTTTTGAGTTTCCTTTTGTGTTTTGATCCTCGCCCTTGGCATTGTATATTATATTGCTTGTGTGGTTGTGACCGTCGATTGACGAAGAGCTAGCTCCCGCTTGGGGATGCCTTTTTATTGATTTCGTATACTATTCATGTTGTATCCCGTTTGGGAGCCAGTATTTACAAAGGAGACTCTGCCGAAATTTTCAGGAAATATTTGATGTTTTTTAAAAACCGCATAATTCGGCTTATGCTATTAAAACTACTTGATTTTAAATTGGTTTTCCTTCCGTCTACTACTTTTCTTGGTTTGGATTTCTGTGTTTTTGACTTACTTAGATTACGTACGTCTCGAGACGTTTCATAGTTTAAGTTCCGGTCATGTTCCGTACTTTCGGGACGTGACAATACTCATCACGACTCCTTCTAGAAGGTATATCAATAATCAATGCCTCTGCATGCATATCGCATCTCTGATGCCAGCGGAGTGGAGCGTCATCTCGTCGAATTCTCGTGCGACCTCTTTACTCCACTCTGTTCCAATGTCGACTGATTCGGACTCGTCTTCTCATGGCTGCATGGACTGCGCTCCAACGGCTATACTCGTATCGGGAGTCTCCCAAGCAATGTGTCCCATCACATGATATCCGAATGATGTCGAACCGTCCGATCGATTCGTCAGAACCTCATAATCCCCCAAGAGATCAACATCTTGAGTACAGTTTAATAGTATTCCAGTACATACCACAACACCTATGGACCAACCGTAGAAGGGCAAACGCAAGCCTCACAAATGGTACCGCTAAACTGCCGCAAACCCTATGGTTCGGAGGCATTCCATAGTCATGACGTCGAGTTAGGGTTTCATTCTTCTAGAACGTCCATAGCATTACTTGCATTGTCTTCCGAATACTTTAAACTTGGAAATGGGTTCCTAACATTCGATCGTCTCTATCGACTCTCAACGAATCTACGTGAAGTCGTCTCTAGCTGGAATCAATCTATCTGATGACCTCGCATCGGGGTAAGCGAACGAACCACATGTCCTAGTCGTTCCTCCTTGGGTGACTAGCGACTTTCCATCGCATCTCTAAGTATATACTCATGCTGCAGTAGCTCCACCATCTGGGCAATATCTCGTCATTTGCAGCAACAACTGGCTCATTCATCTGTACTCTGAACAGCGCCTCAATCATCATGAATAAGCGATATATCAATGGTCATCACATCCTGGCTGGCCTCTAGCAGTAGCCTAATCCTCTGGTGCCGATCAGCATATTCGGGAAATCTCGTAAAAGCAATCGGTCAAACGCTCATAGCGCGAAAACACAATAAAGCGATGCCTCTCTATGCAATCGTACGTCTCTGGAATCACGCCTTGGTCAGTCCTCGTCCGTGACGAGCTCAAGCTGACGCAACTCTAGCCGTATCTCTCTCTGCCCTTGTAATCATGGCAGCAAAATCATAACCAACATCGATGAGGATAAATCATAGGAATGAATATAATACTGTGCAAGGAAATGTACATCCTAAGGTTTCTTAAGCTGAGTAGCGTATCATAAGTATGCCGCAGAACATACGTACGGCACGTCACTCTACCCAAGTCACCTATTCCATCAATTAGGGGCCATCCTATGTACGAAAGTTCGGGTATAATACCCCCTCGACTAACTCTATGTTCTGTAAGGTCAAGCCTAAGTTCCGTATATATATAACGCTCTAAGCTCCACATAGTCAAACTTAGACTCGAACCAAGGTTAACCTAGCGCTCCGATACCAACTTTGTCATGACCCGAAATAGTACGTGACTAGCACTTGAATCATATGAAACCTATAGGACCCCATCTAACTCAAGTAAGCCAAAAGCCCAGAAATCTAAAACCATTTTAAGGAGTAAATAATGAAAACTAGTTTTTTTAAGAAGTAAGGAAAACATGTTTTAAAAGCAAGGTTTTTAATTAAGTAAGCCGAATATACATTTTTAAAATGTCTTGTCTTTTCTTAAAATTTCGGCAGAGTTTCCTTTGTAAATACTGGCCCCAAATGGGGTAAAACATGAATAGTATATATACAATGATAAAAGGCATCCCCAAGCGGGAGCTAGCTCTTCGTCAATCGACGGTTACAACCACGCAAGCAGTATAATATACAACGGCGAAGGGCGAGGATCAAAACTCAAAGGAAAACTCAAAATCAGCATGAAAACCATAATACTACAACGCGCGACTCTAAGGTCGAAATAATACACAACTGGTTTTCTAAGTCTGAAACAATATACAAGTTTGGTTGATGGAATTTCTAGATACAACTGAATAAAACATGTACAATGGTGGTTCTGATGCAAAAGAACCCACCTATCAAAGCAAATCACCCGTAAGGAAAGCAGTGTGCCAGAAGCCGCAATGAAACCTGTACGGCAAAACCTGCAAGAAACTGTGGCACAATGGGGCTGAGTTGCCAACTCGTGAATAGAAAACATCACAGAGCAGAAATCGTATGTATGACACAATCCTAGGTCAATACGATCAGATATATATATAAACCTCAAATGAATAAGTCAGAATCAAGATAAGGTGGCAATGTAACATCTTTACATGAGTTTAGTGCCAGTTGCTCGTGCCAGTGCCTCAGGTAATAACATATCATAAATATGAGGTATGATCAATGTCGACCATGTTAGTTATATGTATGCCCTAGAGGCCATTACTATACATACGATGTGTTAGTTATATGTATGCCCTAGAGGCCATTACTGTACATTGGATGTATGTTGTAGTGGATGCTGGGACATATATAGGGAGGACTTTCTTGCTCGACATGATAGTATGCTATCTGGTTGATCTTTACCTTAACGTGTATACTGTTTGTCTCTCTGTTACATGTTGGTAAAGCCCTTAGGATGTGTGCTTGACTACCTGGACTATGATGCGGATCATACTAGTGGGGACATGGTAGTCCATAAGTACATCCTTCAAAGTCCCTAGTCGAGGGTGTATCGAGACGGGGCATCGATATACCAGAGTAGACTAGCGTATACCTTCTCGACCCATACAGATGGGCGATGGATGATCCCATATCCATTGGTGTTTGACATCAGAGATGATATACGGGTGCTCAGTAGAGACTGGGTACACTGGACGGACTCGCCGAGAACTCCCAGATGGTATTATACCTCACGTCAGATGGCAGTTCTCTGGTGACACTGGTACAGAGTAGTCTGTTGACCCGAGATCGTCATAGAGTCTTGTGTGGTTCCCACTGTGCTTTGATTTCCATCTTACCACGTCCAAGAGGGCATGCAAAACGGTGGTTTTTGGGTACAGTCCCGAGTCACATAGAGGCAATGAGCGATAGGAGGGGATTCGTCTCTCCCGGTATAGGGAGTTGATGTTGCGCTGTGTTCGATTGGCTATAATAGGAAATCCCTGGCCAGGGTTGCTGAGATTTACTGGTAAGCGTTACCAGTAGTTTCTCGAAGTGTTATAGACCTCATATCGACACGACTTATCGAGCTATTGGGGTCTGACGTATACCACCCCTAGGCAAGATATGCGACATATCAGACGATCAGACCGGACTGTACGGTAGTGTTACTGGTCGGATTCGCAGGAGTGTGAGCGGGCTTGCTCGTCGATCTTCTGATCGCTCAATACCCGGGTGGCCGTTACGTTTAGCAGACCGCTTGCGGCTTGTGGGTGTTTGATATGATCATCACCTGCTGTCGGCGTATTGACGAGTCTTTAGAGTCCTACACAGAGGTTTCCTGGCTCAAGCGAAACGAAATAGGAGAGCATATGAGATATGTGCGGGACCGAGAATAATACGAGTATGTGATACTGTATTCGATTCTCGCGATGTGACATTGATCGGTTATATGCGGTATAGCCGGGTTATCGGATCAAGTGTTGATTCGATAAGTTGTTACTGATGATACCAGTCGGTTATGTCTGACATGACCGGATCATTGAATCAAGTGTGGATTTAATGATTTAATGCATAATTATATATATGATATATTACTTTGCATTAACTAGTATCGGCTCACTTTAGACGGATTTTCTCACTTGGTTCGTGCGCATTGCATATGCGATATGATTTTGTGCACTTGTTTGTATCATGTTTGATGATGCGAGCATGCTAGGGTTTTGTGTAATGAGTTAAACCTAGGTTAAGTAAATGATTAGGGTTTTCTTTTATTAATTCATTTATCTTTTCATTTGGATATAAAAGATAAATGAGAAGAAGAAAACAAAAGGGTTCTTTCATGAAGCTTAGTGAAGCTTCATGAAGCTTTGACCAATCTAACCCTTTTGTCTTCATCTAACAAACCCTAACCATTCATTTAACTATGGTCAACTCTCTACACATTACCATAGTTAAATTATGATAAGAAATGATTATTCATTTTCTATTCTATTAATCTTATCATAATTTTTTAGCTTCTTCTTCTTCTTCCTTCAAGTGAAGAAAAGCTTGACCATCAATGGCAACTTGATGAAATGAGTGAGAAATCCAAAACTAAAGTCTACCCACTTCCTATTTCTTCATCCTCTACCTCTTGCCAAGTAGTAGAGTGTGTTTCCCTCACATGTTTTCAAGACTTGGTGAAGGTGGAGCTCGATCTAGCGATGCCTCGACGTAGATCATCTTCGGCATGGACATCGACGACCTAGCTCGCTTATTCTCCGATGAAGTCGACGCTAGAGCCCGGATTATTTTTGGACAGCGGAGAGGACTTCGTTGCGGAGCTATGGAGGTGGAGCACCAGATCTACAAAGGTTGTATTTCCGTATCTCTTAGTTAAGTGTTAACTAGTTAGCTTTTTCGCCTAGTTTTCTAGCAAACGATCCGTAGTCGGGTCTCTCGACACCCGTAAAATTTTATATTGGCATGTTCGATGCCTTGTGAGACCTCCTTGGAGTGCCTAGGAACCCTACAGTGGTATCAGAGCCTAGCTAGAGCCTTAGGCGATCGGTAGACGAAGTTAGAGATCCGATCGAACCGCGAAACCCCAATCAAAATCGCTCTCTGTACATTTTTCAAAACTGTTGTATTTTGTGAATTAAAAATATGCAGAAAAATAAGCAGGAAAAACTAAGAATTACTGTGAAGTTTGGTCGACTAATTCAATAATTGGAGCGCGGATCCGCGGCCAAACCAGGGGTTTGGCGGCGCTTCCGCGGCCCAAATTTCGACTTAGTCCCTCAAATTTCATATATTTATTATTAGGTCCTTTCTTGGCAATTTTTGATGTGAATTTTTTAATTCCACTCAGGTGTTGAGTTTTCTAGGGTTTTATTGGGGATTCGTTAATTTGATCGGATAATTTAACTTTGTTTATGTTTTTCCGGATATTTTAGAAACTGTTAAAATGTTCGACCGGATATAAATACCCAATTTTTCCCCTGTCGGGAAATTTCCAAGTGTTGGATTTTCCGAAGTTTAACGACGTTCTAAGTAGTGCAAGTAACGCGATGGTCCCTCTAGAAGACAACAAACCTTAACTCGATTATGTGACCGTCTTGAACTGCCCTTTGAACCTTCGGGTTTGGGGCAGTACGGCGTGCCACATGTGAGGCGTTGGCTTGACCCTTCTACGGCTGGACCGTTGGTACTGAGGCACGAACTGAATGTTTTTAGACTTGTTTCATGTGTTGAGCTATATCGGGAAAACTTGGGTGTTCGATTGTTCGATCGGAAAGTTTAACATTTTCTATTTATCCGGAATGTGATACAATAATTGGAATTCACAACAGTTATGAGATAACTGAATGAATGTTATAAACATAGCACTTTAGTCTCACTTGATCGGTTGCCACGGAATTTTGATGCGATCAAAAGTCCGTCGTAATCACGTAGCGTACGCGGATATTCGCCGGTAAACTTAATAGACAGCCTCACTCCATAGCCCCGACCAAGTGACTGTAGGAGAACCCCGTCGCCGAAAGCATCCGTTTGGGTGCTCGCGGTAGCGGTGTTCCGCCTTGGTGCACTTCGTCGACGGTATCTGGGGTGCAGCCGCCTACTAAAGTTTGCGACGAGCATTCGATCAGCATGTCGGGAATCTTGTTGAATTGCCCGACTTGATGTTGAAAAGGAGTTTTCGATAATGAGACTAAAATGCGGGGTTTATAATTGTTAGGCATGCGATGTCTAAAGAATTCATTTGATTAGGCATGCGATGTCTATGGAGGTTACGGATTCCAACTGTTGTAGTTTTACACTTTCTTTTCTGTGACCGTAAGTGTAATATGTGATATCACCGGTTTCGTTGCTATATGTCAACGACAATTGGGATGCGCATATTTACTTACGTTGATGACATGTGATGTTATGTGTTGCTGGATATGTTATATTGGATCGTCGTGTTTGAATAGCCGGGGGTTTTTATGTGAGATGAGTGTTTTTCATTTTCATTCATGTAAAAACTTGTATGTAATATTCTTTTATTGGGGCACTTCCAGGTTGCGGAAGTAGTCACCGTTTGTATATTATTTACTTTTCCGCACTAGGATAGACCCAAGGAGGGCACAAGTAACCGGGTTCTGGAGTCCAGTGGGAGACCAACTCGAGGAGTCGAGTCCGGGTCTCCTAACTCCAAAATTGGTAGGGCTGCTTGCCGCTCTCGTAGGGGTCTAGGGGTGTGGGTTTGGCTATTCATCACGACCGTGGAATCCGTGTTTTATACTGGCTCGTATTGAAAACACGGACGTCCTAGTATATCCAATATTTCATATGATTCTTCTGCTGCGATATCTGTGATGTGATCATGTGATGTTCTGTGATAGATACAGTATATAGTATATATGATATATTATATAGACGTTACTTATGTTTTACACCCGTGCTAGCCCTGCCCCGCTCTGCCATTAGTTACCTAACCTAACGGTGCACGAGGGGACATCGAGGCGAATGCGGATGGCATAAGTGTACGTCGTATTTATCTGTGATGTTTAGGTAATTTAAATGATGGGACTTCATTAATGAGATTAATGAAATAAAAGAAACCTAAGATGTTGTAGAATCGAATTTCAAAATAAAACAGGTAGCTACAGTTCTTGCTTTGCACAGAGGTATATGTGATATATCCTGCACCTTATTCGATGAGGAAAGGACCGAGATCCCTTCACCGGGAGTGACTCCTTTAGCAATAACTGGCAGATGCTACACACTCGGTTTGTCTTTTGATTGCTTTTAAGTGTTTTTGCTTTGCACAGTGATATATATGATATATCCCGCACCTCATTCGACGAGGAAAGGACCGACGATCCCTTCACCGGGAGTGACACCTTTAGCAAAACTAGAAAAGCCTCAAAAGCACTCCATTTTAAAATCATTTGATTCTACAACGATATCAAGTTCATTACGCAATAGGTTTTAAGAAAAACCTGTCGTAGCCCTCCGTCATTTCAGATAAGTTGTATATAGTATTCGTGCTGCATTTGTTGGCTTTCGTCAAGGTGCAGTGTGCGGTAGCTATATGCTGCTTATCTGCCAGCATACGATGCGATTGGATTAGGGTAGTCGTGCGGCTTTGTTGGCTTTCGTCAAGGGTCGTGCGGGTGGGTTTAATTCGATCAAGAAATGTACGGGTTGAACTTGACTAGCGGGCTATGGTTTGTTGGCTTTCGTCAAGGTCATAGCACGTTAGGGGCAAAATATTATCGGGAATTTCAAGTGTTGAAATTTGCAATGAGATTGCATACCTTCTATGAGATAGTTGGATCCCGATACCCGCTGCGAGTAAGAGTTACTCCTGGGAGAGTTTTATACATTACAATTAGCCGATCAAGTAGGTGTCTAGAAAGGTGTCAACGGGGTTACGCCTCTGGGAAAACGAGGTTTACATTAATTAGGTTCGTGCGAAAGCACGGGGGACCTCCCTCAAAGTACCGACACTGGCCTGGCTGAAAGATTGGCGAACTTGTAGTGTGTAATTAATCCCGGCTAGTCTTTCCTTTTAGGGTTTGAAGGAAGATTTGATAAAAAGCAGTGGGAGCCATCCTGATTAGATAAAATAATAACCAATCTATTCTTGCAAGAGCGCACGCTGAGTGTTATCTTCTCTCTCTCTCCAGGTAGCGACCATATCATGCCTTAATCAAGATAATAAAACGGATTATTGACCGAACCCGCTTGTTATACTGAGCTGGGGAACGTTGGTCCCGCTCCAACTTATAATTGTTATAAGACAGAGCAGGAAATTGGGGATTACCAGAATTCCCGTGCCGCCCAAACGAAGAGAGTGCATGCTGATGCATCGTCTTCGGGTGTGTTCATTACAAAGAACTGTTTCTCTTTATCCTCTACGTCCTGGGTATGTGATACCAGATCAGGATCCCAGATATGTAATATGTTACATAGGGCTACAGAAAGGTAGAGAACTGAGAACGGGTGATAAGTTTCATGAGGCAGAAAACGGGGCAAGAGTTGCAGCCAGGTCTGTTGGTCACTGTCCCCCTGTATTACCAATACATTGATTCTGAACGAATGTTATTAGATACCGAACCTGATATACAAAATCATATCAGTCTCTTTATTAGTAAAGAAATGATAAAATTTTGTATTGTTGGATAATGTTTTGAACATTTCCTATATCAAAAGATGATCGGTTCAGGCACGTTATCTAAAAGCATTAATGTTCTAAATCAAACTACAGTTCTTAGTATACGGAACACACACAAGAGGAAGAGTTCAGAAATGAATGAATCCTTCTTGAGGCATTGTAGACTAGGTCATATCAATGCGACCCGACTAGCTGAAGTTACATGTAGATGCATATTTAAATCAGTTTGAATTTACATCTTGTGAAACTTGCCAGTCATGTCACAGAGATAAGATGACCATAGCCCTGTTTATTGGAAACAGAGAAAGAGTTAGTAAACTCTTGGGATGATACATGTTGATGTATGTAAGGTCCCCTGTCTACATATTCCAAGACCGGTTCTTTATACTTCATTATATTCTCTGATAATCTCTCAAGATTCAGTCATATGTTCCTGTTGAAACATGAGTCCGAACCTTTTGAGATATTCACAGAATATAAGCTAGAAGTAGAGAACCAAAATAAGGGTATAAGTATTATGTCCTTTGATGTGATCAAGGAGGAAATACTTGAGCACGGAATTCCTGGACTATTTTAAAGGAGAATGAGATTCTCTCTCAGCATTACTCCTCTGTATACACCATAGCACGATGGTATATCGGGGCGGAGCAGATACACCCTATTTGATATGGTGTGCTCTAAGATGAGTACTACTGAGTTACCTATTTTCTTTTGGGAGTTATGAACTTGAGAAGCTGCATACCTATTGAACAGGGTTTGAATCAAATCACTTGCCTACCATTTCATATGTGATATGGAAAGGGAAGAGCCCATGTCTTAAGTTAGTTAAGATTTGGGGTTGTCCAGCCTATGTCTGAAAAGCAAAATCCGGACAAGCTCGAGGCAAGGTCTGTAATGTAGAACTGGAAAGGTTCCAGCTATACAAACTACAGCTGATGATTTGATAGAACCAAAGGATTCAGTAGATACCAACAAACCTCAGCCTCTCCGCCGATCTAGTAGGGTTCCTCACCCACCTGAGAGATACTTCGGTTTCTCTATGACAGTGGGAGCGAGGAATGCATCATGAGATGATGACCCAACTAGTTTCGAGCTGGCCATCAAGAATAAGACTCTGTAAGAATGGATGGATGCTTAGTGATCTGAGATGGAATCCTTATACACCAACAAAGTATGGACTTTAGTTGCTATATCTGAAGGGTTAAATCCCCATCAGGAGCAAGTATATCTTGAGAAGATTACTTGGTGTAGATGGAAAAGTTGAGACTTTCAAAGCTAGACTTGTTAAAGGTCTACATCATTGACCAGGTATGGATGATGATGAAACCTTTTCTAAGTAGCTATGCTTAAGTCCATCCAGATCCTACTTGCCACGGCTACATACCATGACTATGATATCTGGTGGTTGGGTGTCATGACAGCTTTTCTAAATGAAGTTTACAGGAGAGTGTCTATAAGTACACAGCCAGAGGGCTTCGTAGACAGTGGGAGCAGCGGAAACGTGTGCAAGATACTTTATAGGATAAAGCAGGCATCACGGAGTTGGAACATCTGTTTTGATGAAGCGGTCAAAGAGTTTGACATCATCAAAATGGTAGATGAACCTTGTATATACAAAAAGGTAGTAGGGAGTATGGTGATGATCCTCGTAGAGTACGTGGATAACATACTCTTGATGGGGAAGGAGTTTCCTATGCTACTCTCGGTCAATCTCCGCTTATCACAATGATTCTCCATATAGGATCAAAATCATACCTCCTAAATCCTGGCGTTTGGATCTATGAGATAGATCTAATTGGATGTTAGGACTCTCACTAGTTGTAGTGAGATGGTATCAACCGATCCTGGGGAGAATCACTGGAAGGGTTCCAGGGTGATAATGACGACTGAGTATCAGTCGCAGGCATTGTTTTTACCCTCAGTAAAGGGACGGTATGTTGGAAGAGTTCCAAGCTAGATACCGTGACATACTAGACGATAAAGGCACGATACATCGCTACTTAAGATGCTACCAAAGAGGCTGTCTGGATGTATATTGGTTCATGAGATGAACTACGTTCCCACCATTGTGAGACAATGGAGTTGTGGCTTATGCCAAGGAACGCCGGTCCCATCAGTGATCCAGACATATTCTAAGGCAGTGTCACTTGATCATGGAGATGTTTGATCTCCAGGGAGATCGAGGTTAGGAGAGTAGACTCAGAGGACAACACAGCGGATCACTCACAAAGGCCTGTTCCCAGAGAGAGACTTTTATGGGATGGTTGAGTATGAGATACTACAACCACTGCTACAGATGGCCCTAGTGCAAGTGGGAGATTGTTAGTTATATGTATGCCCTAGAGGCCATTACTTTACATTGGATGTATGTTGTAGTGGATGCTGGGACATATATAGGGAGGACTTTCTTGCTCGACATGATAGTATGCTATCTGGTTGATCTTTACCTTAACGTGTATACTGTTTGTCTCTCTGTTACATGTTGGTAAAGCCCTTAGGATGTGTGCTTGACTACCTGGACTATGATGCGGATCATACTAGTGGGGACATGGTAGTCCATAAGTACATCCTTCAAAGTCCCTAGTCGAGGGTGTATCGAGACGGGGCATCGATATACCAGAGTAGACTAACGTATACCTTCTCGACCCATACAGATGGGCGATGGATGATCCCATATCCATTGGTGTTTGACATCAGAGATGATATACGGGTGCTCAGTAGAGACTGGGTACACTGGACGGACTCGCCGAGAACTCCCAGATGGTATTATACCTCACGTCAGATGGCAGTTCTCTGGTGACACTGGTACAGAGTAGTCTGTTGACCCGAGATCGTCATAGAATCTTGTGTGGTTCCTACTGTGCTTTGATTTCCATCTTACCACGTCCAAGAGGGCGTGCAAAACGGTGGTTTTTGGGTACAGTCCCGAGTCACATGGAGGCAATGAGCGATAGGAGGGGATTCGTCTCTCCCGGTATAGGGAGTTGATGTTGCGCTGTGTTCGATTGGCTATAACAGGAAATCCCTGGCCAGGGTTGCTGAGATTTACTGGTAAGTGTTACCAGTAGTTTCTCGAAGTGTTATAGACATCATATCGACACGACTTATCGAGCTATTGGGGTCTGACGTATACCACCCCTAGGCAAGATATGCGACATATCAGACGATCAGACCGGACTGTACGGTAGTGTTACTGGTCGGATTCGCAGGAGTGTGAGCGGGCTTGCTCGTCGATCTTCTGATCGCTCAATACCCGGGTGGCCGTTACGTTTAGCAGACCGCTTGCGGCTTGTGAGTGTTTGATATGATCATCACCTGCTGCCGGCGTATTGACGAGTCTTTAGAGTCCTACACAGAGGTTTCCTGGCTCAAGCGAAACGAAATAGGAGCGCATATGAGATATGTGCGGGACCGAGAATAATACGAGTATGTGATACTGTATTCGATTCTCGCGATGTGACATTGATCGGTTATATGCGGTATAGCCGGGTTATCGGATCAAGTGTTGATTCGATAAGTTGTTACTGATGATACCAGTCGGTTATGTCTGACATGACCGGATCATTGAATCAAGTGTGGATTTAATGATTTAATGCATAATTATATATATGATATATTACTTTGCATTAACTAGTATCGGTTCACTTTAGACGGATTTTCTCACTTGGTTCGTGCGCATTGCATATGCGATATGATTTTGTGCACTTGTTTGTATCATGTTTGATGATGCGAGCATGCTAGGGTTTTGTGTAATGAGTTAAACCTAGGTTAAGTAAATGATTAGGGTTTTCTTTTATTAATTCATTTATCTTTTCATTTGGATATAAAATATAAATGAGAAGAAGAAAACAAAAGGGTTCTTTCATGAAGCTTAGTGAAGCTTCATGAAGCTTTGACTAATCTAACCCTTTTGTCTTCATCTAACAAACCCTAACCATTCATTTAACTATGGTCAACTCTCTACACATTACCATAGTTAAATTATGATAAGAAATGATTATTCATTTTCTATTCTATTATTCTTATCATAATTTTTTAGCTTCTTCTTCTTCTTCCTTCAAGTGAAGAAAAGCTTGACCATCAATGGCAACTTGATGAAATGAGTGAGAAATCCAAAACTAAAGTCTACCCACTTCCTATTTCTTCATCCTCTACCTCTTGCCAAGTAGTAGAGTGTGTTTCCCTCACAAGTTTTCAAGACTTGGTGAAGGTGGAGCTCGATCTAGCGATGCCTCGACGTAGATCATCTTCGGCATGGACATCGACGACCTAGCTCGCTTATTCTCCGATGAAGTCGACGCTAGAGCCCGGATTCTTTTTGGACAGCGGAGAGGACTTCGTTGCGGAGCTATGGAGGTGGAGCACCGGATCTACAAAGGTTGTATTTCCGTATCTCTTAGTTAAGTGTTAACTAGTTAGCTTTTTCGCCTAGTTTTCTAGCAAACGATCCGTAGTCGGGTCTCTTGGCACCCGTAAAATTTTATATTGGCATGTTCGATGCCTTGTGAGACCTCCTTGGAGTGCCTAGGAACCCTACACGATGTATATTGTAGTGGATGCTAGGACATATATAGGGAGGACTTTTTTGCTCGACATGATAGTATGCTATCTGGTTGTATTTTATCTTAACATGTACTCTGATTGTCTCTATGTTACATGTTTATAAAGCCCTTAGGATATGTACTCGACTACTGGGACTATGATGAGATCATACTAGTGGGGACATGGTAGTCGACGAGTACATCCTATAACTGTTCCTAGTCGAGGGTGTATCGAGACAGGGCATTGATGCACCAGAGTAAACTAGCGTATACGCATCTTGACCCATATGATGGACGATGGATGATCCCATATCTATCGGTGTTTGACATCAGGGATGGTGTACGGGTGCTCAGTGGAGACTGGGTACACTGGACGGACTCGCCGAGAATTCCCAGATGGTATTATACCTTACGTCAGATGGCAGTTCTCCGGTGACACTGGTACAGAGTAGTCTGTTGACCCGAGATCGACATAGAGTCTTGTGTGATTCCCACTGTGCTTTGATTTCCAGCATACCATGTCCAAGAGAGCGTGCAAAAAGGTGGCTTTTGGGTACAGTCCCGAATCACATAGAGGCAATGGGCGATAGGAGGGGATTCGTCTCTCCCGGTATAGGGAGTTGATGTTGCGCTGTGTTCGATTGGTTATAACCAGAAATCCCTGGCCAGGGTTGCTGAGATTTACTGGTAAATATTATCAGTAGTTTCTCGAACTGTTATAGACCTCATATCGACACGACTTATCGAGCTACTGGGGTCTGACGTTTACCACCCCTAGGCGAGATATGCGACATATCAGACGACGAGACCGGACTGTACGGGAGTGTTACTGATTGGATTCACAGGAGAATGTACAGGCTGGCTTGTTGATCTTCTGGGCACTAAATACCTGGGTGGCTGTTATGTTTAGCTGACCGCTTGCATCTTGTGTGTGTTTGATATGATCATCACCTACTGCCGGCATATTGACGATTCTTTAGAGTCCTACACAGAGGTTTCTTGGCTCAGGCAAAACGGAGTAGGAGAACATATGTGATATGTGTAGGACTGAGGATAATGCGGTATGTGATACCGTATTGGATTCTCGCGATATGAGATATCGGCCGGGTATATGTGATATAGCCGGTTCATCGTATTAGTCGGTTATATGCGATATAGCCGGATTGTCGGATCAAGTGTTGATTCGATAATTTAATGTATAATAATATATATGATATATCAAATTACATTAACTAATATCAGCTCACTAAAAGATTCCTTTTCTCACGGGATAATACATTGATATATATGCGATATATGTTAATTGTATTATTTTCTATTGTTACATAATATATTGTATATGTGATATATAATATTGTAACATGTTAGGGTTACAAATTTAACAATGGTTTAAGGTTTAAACTTGGTTAGGGTTTGGATTAGGGTTAGCTTTTGCATGAAGCTTTCATGAAGCTTCATGAAGCTTTGACTTTGTGTTTTGCTTGATATTTTGTGAAGATATTATGTTAACCCAATCCAAACCATTAACTCTAGTTAATTCTCTACAAAGGTTAACTCCTTCATGCTTAACCCTTGGTTAGATTTGTAACCACTACAATAATTCATTGTTCATCACAAAAGGATTCTATCATCTTCTTCCTTTAGTTCCTTCTTGGAAAAAGCTTTCTAGCTTTTTGCTAAGTGATGAAAGTGAGTGAGAATATGAAAACAAATGAGAGTAAAAATCCTACTTCATCATCCTCATCTATCCTTGCCCTTTAGATGAGGGTGTTCACTTCATTTAGTGAGTGTTAGCTTGTGTTAATGAAACTTCAAGGTAGATCATCTTTGTTATAGAAGATCGGAAGCAAAACTGCATCTTTCGCTTCGTGGAGCCTCTTGAGAGTCCGGGACTCGATGATCGCAGTGAATGGAGCTCAACACGGAGCTTAAGAAGTGAAGGACCGGATCTACAAAGGTTGTAATCCCTCTCACTTAGCGTCAAAGAGTTTAACAAGCTTGTTTTCGCCTAATCTCTAGTTTAAAGATCTCATATCGGGTTGTTCGGCATGGCTAATTTTTAAATCGGGCATGGTTGATGCCTCGTAGACCCTTGTGGCAGTGCCCAGCAACCCTACAGTGGTATCAGAGACAAGCTAGAGCTTTAGGCGAATGTTTATATTATTTATATGAGATATATGTTATATTGCAGATTTCGTTTCAAAAGTGATGCTTGTGAAGCATAATAAAATGGGACTTCATTAATAAGATTAATGAAACTAAAAGAAACCTAAAGATGTTGTAGAAACTTGTCTCAAAAACTGGTAGCTCTAGTCTTGCTTTGCATAGCGGTGTTCCTTGTAGAACATCCAGCACCTTATTCGATAAGGAAAGAGCCGAGATCTCTTCACCGGGAGTGACCTCTTTAGTGAAACTAGCAGATGCTACAAACTCGGTTTGTTTTTTGATTGCTTATATAGTTCTTGCTTTGCACAGCGGTATTTATGATATATCCTGCACCTTATTCGATGAGGAAAGGGCCGACGATCCCTTCACCGAGAGTGACCCCTTTAGCAAAACTAGAAAAGCCTCAAAAACACTCCATTTAAAATCACTCGTTTCTACAACGATATCAAGTTCATTACGCAAAGGGCTTTCTTAAAAACCCGTCGTAGCCCTCCGTCATTTCAGATAAGTCTACTTAGTATTCGTGCTGTGGTAGTTTGGCATTCGTCAAGGCGTATTGTGCGGTAGCTAACTAGTATTTATATGCTTTTGCATATGATGCAGATTGTATTAGGGTATTCGTACGGCGTTGTTTGGCATTCGTCAAGGGTCGTGCGGGTGGGTTTAATTCAATCAAGAAATGTACGAGTTGAACTTGACTAGTGGACTATGGGTTGTTTGACATTCGTCAAAGTCATAGAATGCTAGGGGTAAAACATTATTGGGAATTTCAAGTGTTGAAATTTGCAATGAGATTGCATACCTTCTATGAGATAGTTGGATCCCGATACCCGCTGCGAGTAAGTGTTACTCAAGGGAGAGTTTTACACATTACAATTAGCCGATCAAGTAGGTGTCTAGAAAGGTGTTAACGGGGTTACGCCTCTGGGAAAACGAGGTTTACTTTAATTAGGTCGGTGCGAAAGCACGGGGAACCTCCCTCAAAGTACCGACATTGGCATGGCTGAAAGATTAGCGAACTTGTAGCGTGTAATTAATCCCGGCTAGTCTTTCCTTTTAGGGTTTGAAGGAAGATTTGACTAAAACAGTGGGAGACATCCTGATTAGATATATTAGATAATCAATCTAATCTTGCAATAGCATACGCTGAGTGTTTTCTTCTCTCTCTTTCCAGGTAGCGGCCATATCACGCCTTAATCAAGATAATAATACGGATGTATTGACCGAACCCGCTTGTTATACTGAGCTGGGAAAGGTTGGTCCCGCTCCAACTTATAATTGTTATAAGACAGAGCTAAAAATTAGGGAATACCAGATTTCCCGGGCCGCCCAAATGAAGAAAGTACATGTTGATGCATCATCTTCGGGTGTGTTCATTGTACAGAACTGTTTCTCAGTATCCTTTACGTCCTGGGTATGTGATACCGGATCAGGAACCCACATATATAATTTGTTACATGGGCTACAGATAGGCAGAGAGCTGAGAACGGGTGATAAGTTTCATGAGATAGAAACGGTGCAAGTGTTGCAACCAAGTCTGTTGGTCACTATCACCCTGTATTACCAGAATACATTGATTCTGAACGAATGTTATTAGATACCGAACCTGATATACAATATCATATCAGTCTCTTTATTAGTAAAGAAAGGATATAATTTTGTATTGTTGGATAATGTTTTGAACATTTTCTATATCAAGAGTTGATCAGTTCAGGCACGTTATCTAAAAGCATAGGCGTTCTAAATCAAACTACAGTTCTTAGTATACAGAACACACATAAGAGGAAGATTTCAGAAATTAACGAATCCTTCTTGAAGCATTGTAGACTAGGTCATATCAATGCGACCCGACTAGCTAAGTTACATCTAGATGCATATTTAATTTATTTTGAATTTACATCTTGTGAAACTTGTCGGTCATGTCACAAAGATACGATGACCATAGCTCTGTTTATTGGAAGCAGAGAAAGAGTTAGTGAACTCTTGGGATTGATACATGCTGATGTATGAAGGTCCCCTATCTACACATGCCAAGATTGGTTCTTTGTACTTCATTACATTCTCTGATGATCTCTCAAGATTCAGACATATGTTCCTGTTGAAACATAAGTCCGAAGCTTTTGAGATATTCACGGAATATAAGTTAGAAGTAGCGAACCATAAACTGGGTATAAGTATTATGTCCTTTAATGAGATCAAGGAAGACAATACTTAAGCGCAGAATTCCTGGACTATTCTAAAGGAGAATGAGATTCTCTCTCAGCATCACTCCTCCGAATACACCACAGCACGTCGGTGTATCGGGGCGGAGCAATCACACCCTATTTGACATGGTGCGCTCTATGATGAGTACTACTGAGTTTCCTATTTCCTTTTAGGAGTTATGCACTTGTGAAGCTGCATATCTATTGAATAGGGTTCCAATCAAATCAGTTGCCTACCACTTCATATATGATATGGAATGGGAAGAGCCCATATCTTAAGTTTGTTAAGATTTAGGGTTGTCCGGCCTATGTCTAAAAGCAAAATCCGGACAATCTCGAGGCAAGGTCTGTTATGTAGAACTGGAAAGGTTCCAGCTATACAAACTGCAGCTGATGATTTGGTAGAACCAAAGGATTCAATAGTTTCCAACGAACCTCAGCCTCTCCGCCGATCAAGTACAGTTCCTCACCCACCTGAGAGATACTTCGGTTTCTCTATGACAGTGGGAGCGAGGATTGCATCATGAGATGATGACCCAACTAGTTTCGAGCTGGCCATCAGGAGTGAGACTCTGTAAGAATGGCTGGATGCTTATCGATCTGAGATGGAATCCTTATACACCAACAAAGTATGGACTTTGGTTGCTCTATCTGAAGGGTTAAATCCCCATCAGGAGCAAGTATATCATGAGAAGATTACTAGGTGTACATGGAAAAGTTGAGACTTTCAAAGTTATGCTTAAGTCCATCCAGATCCTACTTGCCACGGCTACATACCATAACTACGATATCTGGCGGTTGGGTGTCATGACTGCTTTTCTAAATGTTGATTTGGAAGAGAGCGTCTATAAGTACACAGCCAGAGGGCTTCGTAGACAGTGGGAGCAGCGAAAACGTGTGCAAGATGTTTTATGATAAAGCAGGCATCGCGAAGTTAGAACGTCTGTTTTGATGTGGTAGTCAAAGAGTTTGACTTCATCAAAATGGTAGATGAACCTTGTATATACAAAAAGGTAGTAGGGAGTATGGTGGTGATCCTCGTAGAGTACGTGGATGACATACTCTTGATAGGGAAGGAGTTTTCTATGCTATGCTCGGTCAAACTCCGCTTATCACAAGGATTCTCCATAGAGGATCAAGGTGATACCTCATAAATCCTGGGTTTTGGATCTATGAGATAGATCTAATTGGATGTTAGAATTCTCACTAGTTGTAGTGAGATGGTATCAATCGATCCTGGGGAGAATCACTGGAAAAGTTCCAGGGTGATAAGGATGACTGAATGTCAGTCGCAGGCATTGTCTATACCCTCAGTGGAGGGACGGTATGTTGGAAGAGTTCCAAGCTAGATACCGTGACTTACTAGATGATTAAAGGCAAGATACATCGTTACCAAGGATACTACCAAAGAGGCAGTCTGGATATATATAAGTTCATGAGATGACTTCATTCCAACCATTGTGTGACAATGGAGTTGTGGCTTTAGCCAAGGAACAAACGTCCCATCAGAAATCCAGATATGATTCTAAGGCAGTATCACCTGATCATGGAGATGGTTGATCTCTAGGGAGATCGAGGTTAGGAGAGTAGGCACAGAGGACAACAACACGGATCCACTCACAAAGGCCATTTTCCCAGTAGAGACTTTTATAGGATGGTTAAGTATGAGATATTTCAACCACAACAAATTGTTGGGTATGTGATACCACAACAGATGGCCCTAGTGCAAGTTGGAGATTGTTAGTTATATGTATGCCCTAGAGGCCATTACTGTACATACGATGTATATTGTAGTGGATGCTAGGACATATATAGGGAGGACTTTCTTGCTCGACATGATAGTATGCTATCTGGTTGTACTTTATCTTAACATATACTCTGATTGTCTCTATGTTACATGTTGATAAAGCCCTTAGGATATGTACTCGACTACTGGGACTATGATGAGATCATACTGATGGGGCCACGGTAGTCGACGAGTACATCCTATAATTGTTCCTAGTCGAGGGTGTATCGAGACAGGGCATTGATGCACCAGAGTAGACTAGCGTATACGCATCTTGACCCATATGATGGGCGATGGATGATCCCATATCCATCGGTGTTTTACATCAAAGATGGTGTACGGGTGCTCAGTGGAGACTGGGTACACTGGACGGACTCGCCGAGAACTCCTAGATGGTATTATACCTTACGTTAGTTGGCAGTTCTCCGGTGACACTGGTACAGAGTAGTCTGTTGACCCGAGATCGTCATAGAGTCTTGTGTGATTCCCACTGTGCTTTGATTTCCAGCATACAACATCCAAGAGGGCGTGCAAAAAGGTGGCTTTTGGGTACAGTCCAGAATCACATGGAGGTAATGAGCGATAGGAGGGGATTCGTCTCTCCCGGTATAGGGAGTTGATGTTGCGCTGTGTTCGATTGGCTATAACCGGAAATCCCTGGCCCGGGTTGCTGAGATTTACTGGTAATTGTTATCAGTAGTTTCTCGAACTGTTATAGACCTCATATCGACACGACTTATCGAGCTACTGGGTCTGACGTTTACCACCCCTAGGCGAGATATGCGACATATCAGACAACGAGACCGGACTGTACGGGAGTGTTACTGATTGGATTCACTGGAGAATGTACAAGCTTGCTTGTTGGTCTTCTGAGCTCTCAATACCTGGGTGGCTGTTACGTTTAGCTGACCGCTTGCAGCTTGTGGGTGTTTGATATGATCATCACCTACTGCCAGCGTATTGACGATTCTTTAGAGTCCTACACAGAGGTTTCTTGACTCAGGCAAAACGGAGTAGGAGCACATATGTGATATGTGCGGGAGCGAGGATAATGCGGTATGTGATACCGTATTGGATTCTCGCAATATAAGATATCGGCCGGGTATATGTGATATAACCGGGTCATCGTATTAGTCGGTTATATGCGATATAGCCGGATTGTCGGATCAAGTGTTGATTCGATAATTTAATGTATAATAATATATATGATATATTAAATTACATTAACTAATATCAGCTCACTAAAAGATTCATTTTCTCACGGGATAATACATTGATATATATGCGATATAAGTTAATTTTATTATTTTCTATTGTTACAAAATATATTGTATATGTGATATATAATATTGTAACATGTTAGGGTTACAAATTTAACAATGGTTCAGGGTTTAAACTTGGTTAGGGTTTGGATTAGGGTTATCTTTTGCATGAAGCTTCCATGAAGCTTCATGAAGCTTTGACTTTGTGTTTTGCTTGATATTTTGTTAAGATATTATGTTAACCCAATCCAAACCATTAACTCTAGTTAATTCTCTACAAGGGTTAACTCCTTCATACTTAACCCTTGGTTAGATTTGTAACCACTACAATAATTCATTGTTCATCACAAAAGGATTCTATCATCTTCTTCCTTGAGTTCCTTCTTGGAAAAAGCTTTCTAGCTTTTTGCTAAGTGATGAAAGTGAGTGAGAATATGAAAACAAATGAGAGCAAAAATCCTACTTCATCATCCTCATCTATCCTTGCCCTTTAGATGAGGGTGTTCACTTCATTTAGTGAGTGTTAGCTTGTGTTAATGAAACTTCAAGGTAGATCATCTTTGTTATCGAAGATCGGAAGCAAGACTGCATCTTTCTCTTCGTGGAGCCTCTCGAGAGTCCGGGACACGATGATCGCAGCGAAGGGACCTCAACACGGAGCTTAAGAAGTGAAGGACCGGATCTACAAAGGTTGTAACCCCTCTCACTTAGTGTTAAAGAGTTTAACATGCTTGTTTTCGCCTAATCTCTAGTTTAAAGATTTCGTATCGGGTTGTTCGGCACGGCTAATTTTTAAATCGGGTATGGTTGATGCCTTGTAGACCCTTGTGGCAGTGCCCATCAACCTTACAGACCATATCATGAAGTCTATGAATATGTGGATATCATCCAACTGTGTGATCAATATTATCAATGTCAAAATATGTAGGTGGAAATCGTCCACGTGTCACCTAATGACAATAAGCATCATGCATGTAAATATCATAAACATATGCATGGAAGTATGAGTATGTAAATCAACATGTGTCGTTCGCGACAAATCAAAATCATGGAACCTGAGTGTCAAGTATCGACACTCGAAAACATCATGAAACCTGTGCCTAGCATCGGCACGTAAATCCTCATATACATAGGGCTCCGTCAGTCCGGATCGGCCCATCTCATCTCTCAACTCTGGTCGGTATCCCCCAGATATCCGCCGAGCTCAACACAATCACCGGTAGGTAGTACTCCCCTGCCAGGTTCACCGTCTAACATATACGGGTTTTCTTGCCCTAGGGAATCTCACTGGGTCCACCATGTACCCGCAGACGGTGCCTCCCGCTCCTCGAATCGGGTTTCACATGCCACTCTCAGAACCGAGAAAACATATGCTGGACGCACTGAAATATCATATCAAGGGTAACCGAGTTTTTAAAACAATTACATACTCTCTTTTGAAATACCCACGGTTCCCAAATCCAGAAATATCATGGAAACAACATATCTCAAAGCGTATAATCAAAAAGCATGATGTATGCGACATGTAAAAGAATGTAAGCATATCAGTATATCATGCAACATGGAATAGTAATATGCACATATTGAGGAAAACCGCTCTTTTAAAATGAATCAGTTTTAAAGAGTATCTTGCGGTTCCCAAATCTCTAATCAAGCCAGAATCATCTATGTATGTGCAAATGAGTATGTGTCCAAGTATGGGTGTACAATATGTAAGTACACGGGTATGAATGTACAATAGGTATGTGCACAAATATGAGTGTACAATAGGTAAGTACACGAATATGAATGTACAATAGGTATGTGCACAAGTATGAGTGTACAATAGGTAAGTACACGAATATGAATGTACAATAGGTATGTGCACAAGTATGAGTGTACAAAAGGTAAGTACACGAATATGAATGTACAATAGGTATGTGCACAAGTATGAGTGTACAAAAGGTAAGTACACGAATATGAATGTACAATAGCTATGTGCACAAGTATGAGTGTACAAAAGGTAAGTACACGAAAATGAATGTATAATAGATATGTGCACAAGTATGAGTGTACAAAAGGTAAGTATACGAATATGAATGTACAATAGGTATGTGCATAAGTATGAGTGTACAATATGCAGCAAATGAATAATACACACAATAATGTAGAAGCTACATCAATGCATCCATGTCATACTGTTTTGCCATTTGAAAGAAGTCGAATCGGGGTTTTTAGGAAAATAAGGGCTACGGTGTTTTTAAGAAAAGATGCGCCTTTTGAAAATATCCGTAGAATCCCTTGCCTGTCTATAACTACTCCCAATTCATTAGTTTTGAAATAGGTATCACATCGGCCTAGCCTAACATCTACTACGAAGACTACAGCTCTAACTAACAAGTCAATCGGGAGTGGTATGGAAACCACCTAAATCTGAGTCGATATAAATATATAGTCGGTGATCCCATCTCAAAGGTACCGCGTACGGTACAATATCATATGACATCCTCGAGTCATGAGTGCGTATCTATCATCAATATAAAGCTCGTACGGCAAGTCATCGTACGGCATACCAAATTTGGGTACGGGTCAATGTCACATCAATCTCATCAATTATCTGGTATCCTTATCTTCATATCTCATGATCTGGGGTACTGATATAAGTCTAGTACAACTGATACCATCTCCAAAGGCCCGCTAAAATCTCATGTCGTATCCCAAATACGAATCACATTATACCACCGATCTCATGGCACTATGCCCAATCTCATCAACTCATCTCCAAATATCATCCATTATCCTCATCATCCAGGTATAAGTATAACAAATAAGCATGTGTGTGCGTACGGGTGTAAACCTATTCTAGGGCTCGTAACTAGGAACTATACTAGTTTACGACTACACCCTAATCTAACCATAGTATACCTAATCTCATCACAATTATCCATATCGCACCTAATGCTATCAAACATATATATAGTATATATATAGTATACTAAATCTCGAACTGCGGGGGTGCTATACGCCATCCACGCGACTTCCCCCGTAGATATAATCTACTCACCTTGCATCTTGCGTGTCAGTGTCGATGTCGCCTTCATCTTCTTCCTTGTATGAAGCCCTCGAGAAGGTACCTACAAGATAACACAATCGCAAATACACCTTAAAATCACATTGAGAAAACCAAACGACGCGCTAAGGCCTATAGGTTAGAACCTATGGACAATGCTTTCAAAACCATAAAACAATCCTCGATATTGTCGTATAAACGCCAAGTAATCGAGGTAAAACACAATTATACAAATCCAGAATTTAAAATACGCAATACGAAAACACGAATCAAAACAGCAACTATAGAAAAAGGTCCCAGATTTCACCCTAGGTCAAATTAGACAATATTGCATATACCAAAGGTCTAGTGTACATGAAATAAAGCTTCAGAACCAACACAAGACAAAATGGTGGGACCCAGGGCGCAATTTGCGGCCAATTGGATTAAATCTGCTGCCAGTTTGGGGAATTAGGGGCTAGGGTTTTGGTGGTAGCTTCCTACTTGCCTACATGTATCACTGCCCTTGCAAAATAATTTTCAGAGTCTCGGGGTGATAGCAGATTTCAAATAACCCTCACAGAATCAACAAATTTCCGATATCGGATTTTCTAAATCCGTATTCCAGGTTTCTAGTCTATGGTTTAGGCCTGGATTCTAGCACTAGGGGGTTTGTGTGTCCTCTACTGAGCTCACTTCACATCACAACTCTCAAATTCCTTTAACCCTAACTAGAATTCTTCTAAGCCCACAAAATCACACGATATCGGTTCTATCATAACATGGGGGTAAAAGTAATGCAAATACTAAGCTAAAGGTTCAGAAATTACCCTATTTGGCAACTCAAGAAAATTCTTGAGTTGCCCCAAGTGGCTAAAATCCTTGCTTTCTTGGTCCAATGTGCTTCCCTTGAGCTTGTGCATCTTTTTTGTGAAATGGGATTTGGGTTTTGAGTTGATTTTCATGGAGTTTTGTGGCTTGAAGATGGAGGAGGAGGGGGAGGCAGCAGCAGCAGCAACAACAAGAGGAGGGGAGAAGGAATGAGTGAAGGAAAATGATAGGGGATGGCTCAAGACAAGGTTGACCCCTCACACTCTCTGTCTCTCTCTCACCCATACCTCACACTATTTCATTCTTTATACAATTTCTTTTTCTTTTCTAATCCGTTTTCCTTCTCTCCTCAATAGTAAACCCAAAATAAAAGCCATGCAAAAATGCAACAAGTGTAAAAATGATACGGTGCAACGATTTGCACGAAATACGCTTAAAGCGCGATTCGCGATTTTTAATCGCGATAAGCACTAAATTAGTGTCAAACTAATCATAAAAACTTAAAATTTGCATAATTCACATAAAACACCCTCTTTTAATAATTTCTATCATTTTCAAAACTTTTCCCAATTTATCGGTATTTAATTATACCAAAATATTAAAATATTCATTAAAATTAATATTAAATTATAAAAAATTCCCCAAAAATAATATTTTATTTTTCTGAAAAATGTTACACCCGCACATATCACATATGTGCTCCTTCTCCGTTTTGCCTGAGCCAGGAAACCTCTGTGTAGGACTATAAAGAATCGTCAATACACCGGCTGTAGGTGATGATCATATCAAACACCCACAAGCTGCAAGCGGTTAGCTAAACATAACAGCCACCCAGGTATTGAGCGATCAGAAGATCAACAAGCAAGCATGTACATTCTTCTGTGAACCCAAACAGTAACACTCCCGTGCAATCCGGTCTCTTCGTCTGATATGTCGCATATCTTGTCTAGGGGTGGTAAACGTCAGACCCCAGTAACCGATAAGTCGTGTCGATATGAGGTCCATAACGGTTCGAGAAACTACTGATAACACTTACCAGTAAATCTCAGCAACCCTGGCCAGGGATTTCCAGTTATAGCCAATCGAACACAGCGCAATATCAACTCCCAACACCGGGAGAGACGAAACCCCTCCAATCGCTCATTGCCTCCATGTGATTCGGGACTGTACCTAAAAGCCGCCGTTTTCACATTCTCTTGAACATGGTGTTTGGTCCACGTTACCCACCCCGGTTCTTTCGGGGAGGCGGAATAGGTAAAAATCAAATTTTTCTCACAAGGTAACATGGACCATCCATGAAGGATCTTTGCTAAACAAAAACTAACATATAAATAACAAGTTCTAGCTACTATGTTGAATGGTTATACCTAGGTCTTGAACTCCTTCTCATCTTGTTGTGGTCCTCCTCCTTGCTTGCTCCTTGGAGTGGCGTAGACGGCTCCTCCTCCTCGTCTTCCTTTGCCGAAGATGGATCCACCCGAGGGCCTCTACCTTGAGCTCCTACCTCAACTAAGAGGTAACTAGAGTGCTTGGCTTTCTAAACCTAGAACCCTAGAATGAGTAGAGTGAAGTTTTGATGGTTTTGTCTCACAAGCTCATGGTTCTCAACACATGAGAGATGAGAGCTTTGAGAGAGGAAGAAGAAGAACTAAGCATGAAAGAGAAAAAGCAAGAGAGAATGAGAATAGAATTCTCCAACCATGCTCACAAAAAAGATAATATGAAATAATAATAATAACAATAAAGATAAATGTGATGGTTCATTTGGAATGACCATTATCATTTCACATTAAATGAAATTTGCAAGAATCAATAAGCATCTTTCATGTGAAATGATGATGGTCAAATTGTCATCATAAGTCAACCGGTCAACCAAAGTAAAAAATTCAACAAAATTCAAATTGTCAACCTAACCATGGCACTATTATCCTTAATTAATATCATTAATCATATCTCTCATTCTTATTAAGGTTTGGAAAAAATCAACGGTCAACAACCCTAATGAGAATCCTCTGCCTCTGTCAACTGTGCATACACACCCGCATCCGTGTTCTGAGGAACACAAATACAATGAGACCAAACTAATCCCAAAACAAATACTAGGATCTGGCTTAAACCAAAGCCCGCTAGTAATAACTGCCCGGACACCAAACGTGCACAAGTGCGCAGATGTGAACGAACCCCGTCGCAAAAGCATGCGACCTCTACTCTGTTTTTCCCAAAGGCGAATAACCCTCTGTATGGGACTCTAAAGGCTCGACACTACACTGGCAGTGGGTTTAACCATAGGTCGCAAGCGGTACTAGCTATACGTAACGATCCCCAAGTAGATGCCGATAAGAAGACCGATGAAGTGAACCCATCCGAACACCTACTGAGCCTGAATGTGACAATCTCCGTACAGTCCGGTCTGTTCGTCTGAGAGTATCGCATGGCGGGCCAGGGGGCGGTAAACGTCAGTCCCCTAATAGCGGTACAAGTCGTGTCGGAGTGTAGCCCAGAACACCCTGAGAAACTACTGGAAACACTACCAGTATTTATCGCTTGCCCTGGCCAGGGACGACTATGTGTAATGGCTCTCCTAGACACAGCGCGATATAAACTCCCAATACCGGGAGAGACGAATCCTGTCTAACCGTCATTGCCTCCAAATGCTTCGGGATTGCACCCAACTACTACCTGTTTGCACGACTCAATAGAGCCGTGGTAGGGTAGTAATCTAAGAACAGTGGAACACACTCGAGGCGAAGTGACAGTGTCAAGTCAGCGGACTAAGCTGTACTCATGTCACCTGGGAACTGTTAACTGAAGATGGGTATAATACCAACCAACAGTTCCCGACGAGTCTTGTCCAGTGTACTCGTAACCTAACGAGCACCTGCATACTATCTCCAGTACGACGTACTGATGGCTGTGGGACAGACCATCTCCCCTGCTGGGATGAGAAGCGTATGCACCAGTCTACTCTGGATTATCGATGCCCTGTCTCGATAATCTTACGACTAGGGACCAAAATAAGGATGTGCTTATAGACTATCCATCCCCCACTAGTGTGATCGCCATCACAACGCGGTAGTCAAGCAAAGATCCTAAGGGCTCCATCAATATGTTTTTAGCGATATGTTAAAAGAAACATATAAACATATTAAGATAGATACAAACCAAGTAGCATACTACTATATCGAGCAAGACTGTTGTAAACCCGTGTATATATCCCAAGCTTCCAAAATGTATTATAAAAACTAGTACTATACAATAATGGCCTCTAGGGCATACATATCCAACAATCTCCCACTTGCACTAATGGCCAGCAATTGGTGTACCGCATACCCAACGTCTGCACTAAGGCCAGCTGCTGGCGTACCGCATACCCAATAGCTCAAAAAGCCGCTCGAACTGTGTTTGAGGGAGGGCCTTTATGAATGGATCCGCCGTGTTGTCTTTTGTGTCCACTCTCCGTACCTCGATCTCCTGGCGATCAATGATCTCCCTGATCAGGTGATACCGCCTTAAGATGTGTCTGGACTTCTGATGGGACCTTGGTGTTGGATATAGTGCCCTCAGAGTCAATTATTGGATCGCAGGCACATGATTGCAATGATTGAGGGAGGACCTGTACCAGTAGGACAGTCTTACTCGAGAGGTTTGTATACTATCTGGTTTGCCTTTATCATCGTGTACATGCTTTAGGTGACATTGTAGTTCACTATTACACTTTGATAGAGAATAGTATGCTACCATGGTTTGTCTTTATCATCGTGTACTGCTTTAGGTGACCTTACAGGTCGCCATTACACGTTGATAGAGCCCTTAGGATTCTTGCTTGACTACCAGCAGTATGATGGCGATCATATACGTGAGAGTTGGGTAGTCTATAAGCACATCCTTAAAGTGGTCCCTAGTCGGGGGAGTTTCGAGACTGGGCATCGATACTTCATTAGTAGACTAGTGTATACAGTCGAGACCCCGACGAGGGGCAGTGGCCGGTCTCACAAGCCATTGGTGTTAGTTAGTTCACCTAAGATGTATACAGGTGCTTATTGGGTTATGAGTACACCGGACAGGAATCACCGGGAACATGCTAGTTAGTATTATACCTAGCGTCAGATAGCAGTTCCCTGGTGACATGTATACAGGTTAGTTCATCGACCTGAGATCGTCATTTGTCTCGTGTGAGTTCCCACTGTGCTTTGATTACTACCCTATCACGGCTCAAAGGAGTCGTGCAAATAGGTTTTAGTTGGGTACAGTCCCGAGCCACATGGAGGCAGTGAGCGGATCGGCAAGGGTTCGTCTCTCCCGGTATTGGGGGTGAGGTCGTGCTGTGTCTAGGAGAGCCATTACACGAAGTTCTTGGCCAAGGCAGGAGATTTACTGGTAGGTATTCCAATAGTATCTCAGGGTGTTCTGGGCTACACTCCAACACGACTTGTACCGCTTTTGGGGGTCTGACTTTCACCAACCCCCTAGGCCTGACATGCGATGCTCATAGACGAACGGAACAGACTGTACGGATATTGTCACTGACAGGCTCAGTAGGGTGTCAGGATGAGTTCGCTTATCGACCTCCCTTTTGGTCAATACCTGGTAGCCCGTTACGTACGGCTAATACCTCTGAGTGCTAGTGGTTAAATCCACAGCCAAAGTATTAACGAGTCTTTAGAGTCCCCCACAGACAGTTTCTCAAGTTTTGGGCGAAACGTTGTAGAGGCCGTATGATATATGGCAGGATCCGATCATATACGTGCAGTAATGCACGAATCATGATCGGGCGGATCATACTAGTGGGCTTTGGTTTAAGCCGGATCCTAGTATTATATTTGTTGGATTACTTTAGTCTCATCGCATTCGCATTCAGTCGGAATGCGGGTGCAGGTATGTATATACAGGTGAGGGGTATCCTTATGATCCGTCACGAGTTTACTTTAGATGTTGCCGTATCTTTTTATTGTTGCAAACATTTGGATTAATGTTTGTAAATGGAAATTGTGAGCTAGAATTCATCATGAGATGCATTTAATGTGACATGGACATATATGGTGACTCATGGTCTCTTTTAGTGTGTAAATGTCACATTATGAGCTTGATTTGTATTGATATGATTAGAAGAGAGAGGGGGGCTGCCATAAAGGTGAGCTTTCATATTATTCTTCTCGCTCTCTCTCTCTCTCTCTCATTTAATCATAGGAATAACTAAAGAAAGAATATGGCTTCTTCTTCTTCTTCCTCCTCTAGCTCAAAATCTCCATTAATGGCAACACCTCTAACCTCCATCCAAATCAATGGATGCAAGAGACAAAGTGATCACAAACATTCTCTACATCATCTTGGACACGTCGACTAGCACACTTCGTGCCCGAGTTGCTTCGGATGAAGCGGGAGCCCATAAAAAGACTCGTAGATGTGGTGCCCTTTCCGACGAGGAGATCAAAGACCGGAGTTGCCGCGGAGAGCTTGGGATGGTGGCCAAAGACCGAAGGACACGGATCGATCGGTATAGCCTTTCTATCCCTTTTCTAGATAGCTAGTTGTAGGTTAATGGTTCGATCCGGGTTTTAAGCATACGATAGCGCCGGTTTCTAGTTTGAAAATTTTTTTGTTTTCCGCATTTTGGCCTCGGATCGACGGCCGGGGCGCTACCGTAGACTTACACTTGGTTCCTTCGCTAAAGCTATAACCCCATTGTTTTCGCAATACAATGGTATTGGGTCAACAATGGACGGAATCACCTGAAGTTCACTAATGAGCTTCTCATCCAGACTGCCTCTTTTGCGGCATCGCTTGCAGCAATGTATTCAGCCTCCATCGTCGAGTCTGCGACGGTATCCTGTTTGGAACTCCTCCAACACACTGCCCCTCCATTGAGGGTAAACACAAAACCCGAGATAGACTTGTTGTCATCTTTGTCACTCTGGAAGCTTGAATCGATAAAGGACTCGACCCTGAGGTCTCCATTACCGTAAACCAGGAACATCTCCTTAGTCCTTCTCAGGTACTTGAGAATGTTCTTCACTGCCGTCCAGTGGTCCTCACCTGGGTCTGATTGATACCGGCTCACCACGTTCAGCGCGTAAGCTACATCTGGTCTTGTACATAGCATCGCATACATTATATATCCTACCGCCGAAGCGTAGGGTGTAGTGCTCATGCGAACCCTCTCCTTGTCAGTCTTAGGAGACATCTTCTTTGAGAGGGTGATTCCGTGCAATGCGGATATATTACCGCGCTTGGAATCTTCCATACTAAATTCTTTAGTACGGTCTCTATGTACCTGGACTGCGAAAGTCCCAGTAATCTCTTGGATCTATCTCTGTAGATCTTGATCCCCAGAATGTTCGAGGCATCACCCAGGTCCTTCATGGAGAACCGTTGTGATAAGAATAGCTTGACCGATTGTAGCATAGGAATGGCATTTCCTATCAAAAGAATATCATCCACGTACAATACTAGGAGCAAGATAGTTCGTCATACAATCTTCTTATAGACACAAGGTTCATCTTCGTTCTTGATGAAATCAAATTCCTTGATTGCCTCATCAAAACAGATGTTCCAGCTCCACGATGCCTGCTTTAATCCATAAATGGACTTAAGCAACTTGCACACCTTCCCGCTGCTCCCACTATCTACGAAACCTTCTGGCTGATCCATGTAAACGCACTCTTCCAAACAGCCGTTTAGAAAAGTCGCTTTTACGTCCATCTGCCTGATTTCATAGTCATGGAAGGCAGCAATGGCAAATAGGATCCGAATGGATTTGAGCATAGCCACTGGAGAAAAATTTTCGTCATGGACCACATGTAACGTTTTAAAAATAATTTTAAAAAAATTAGATAAATAAAACCCTTTAAGTGAATTTTCTGATTTTCGGTAAAATAAAACGTATTTTTCGTAAAATTTAACCATAATTATTTTTCATTATAAATTTAAAAAGACCTATTTTAATCATGTAATTACTAGTAAATGGTGTTTATTTAGTCATATAAATTTTTAGTTTAATGAAATATTTTTCCTAAATTAATTATTTTAAATATTAACATAAGCTTTTAAATATACATTAAATTAGTGTAAATTACAATTTGCAATGGGTTTATTTTTCAAAAGTGAACCATGACATATTAGAATTAGGTTTTTAGCATGCTAATCTCTTCTTGAATTATCTTTAAAATTCTAGAGTTTTCTATGATGAATTGGATTAAGAAAATTAATAAAATAAAGAAATTATGAAAAGACATAAAAGGTGTATTTCTTTGGAGAATGTTCTACACTATTCTTCATTCCTTCTTCCTCTCTTTTCCTCACCTCATGGCCGGCCTCACCTCCATGGGCAGCCCCAAAATTTTCCCCCCATCATTTTTGCTTTAAAAATCATCAAAATTCATCAAAAATTCCAAAAATAAAGCTCAAAAATCAACATCCAACCTCTACCATTTTCCTTTGACGTATTTACCATGGAATTTGGAGTTGGAAACCATTATTTTGGAAGCATATTTTCATGTTTGGATCTCATGCTTTGAAGGTATAATTTTTATTCTTATGACTAATTGTTGTTAAATGCTTTTATTTAGCATATTTAGATTTTCTTAATTAATTCTATTTGCAAGTTTAAAATTCAAGATAGGATTTCTAAAATCAAGTTAGGGATTTTATTAATTAAGTGGGGTTATAATAAGTAGCTTAACATTTTTAGAAGGGAAAAATTCAGCATGGTTGATATATTATAATTTGTGCATTCAAAATTGTTTAAATTAAGCAATTTTGCTAACTAGATTTTTATAAATTATATATATTGGTGTGTTAAAATTCTAATTAAGGTTTTTATCATTATATTGTGGTTTTAATGAGAATATTAACATGTTAAATGAATGAAAGACCTAATCTAATTATTAGTTTCAAAATGTTAGTAGATATAATGTGATAAATATGCTATTTCGGTAAACTAGGTTTTAGAAATTTATTTAAAATGTAGTATTAAAAATCTAATTAGAGATTTAGCTCATTCTTAAGATTTCATGGAGTGGTTTAACACTTTAATATATGCAAAAAAAAGTTTAGTAGTGGAATTGTGAACTTTTGCTTAACAAGTGTTAATTTTGGCTAATTTGCAAACTAGAAATTTTAAATTAAGACAAAATGGTGTGAGAAAAATATGGTAATCGTTTTTATAATCTAGTTATGTTATTTAATGAATATTATGACCATTAGTTTCTTTTAAACATCAAGTTTTAAAGTAAAACCGTAAATTGACATTTTCAAGGTTTTGCGGAATTAGACGATTTGATCGATTTTAGGGTTTCGATGAATTAAATCGGGTTTTATATTATAAGTAATGAGTTTTAAAACTACGAGCTGTTTTTTTGTGTTTTATCTCGATCAATCGGCATTTGTACGCCGATATCGAGCGATATTTGGTTCTTTTGCATGAGCGGGTCATAGGTTTTAACCTATGCGCGTTTCGTACGTCGTTTTGGTTTTGTCCATGATTCAGTTTACGATATTATATATGTTTCCGTATAGGTACCCCTCGCGTGGATTTTGGACGAGGAAGAAGAGGAGGGAGACATCGTCTTCGGCAGACAAGGACCAGGTGAGTAGATGTATATCTACGGGGGAAGTCGGGTGGATGGCGTTTAGCACCCCCGCAAACGTAGAATAGGGATATTGCTTATTGTCATTAGGAAGTCGGACGTGACCTTAGATTCTTATCGAGTAGGACCCTATTAAAGACCTTAGATTAGACTAGACTGATTTAGATAGACTTTACCAGAGGAGGATTGTCTTGGAGGAAATTCGTAGGTTTCAGCTAGACACACACACGCACACACAGAAACTTGGCTTTGTGTATATGTGTATGTGTATATATAAGTAGGAATGTGTGTAGGTGTATATATACACAACATGTATATGTGATATAAGGATGTTGTAACGTTTTGAAAATCGTTTCGGTGGAATTTCGGAAAATCGGTAAAATAAGGGGTTTTCTATAAAAATACAAAATAAAAATATATTTATTATAAAATTAAATATACATATTCTAGCTATGAAATTGCTAGTATTTGGTGTTTATTGAGCCACTGGTGAAATTTCAAATTTTCTGAAAATTTTTCCGAAATTAATTATTTTAATATTATTTTAAGCCGTCCCTAATACATTTAATTAGGGAAAATTACAAATTGGAATGAGTTGAAACAAATTTTGTGCATCATAACATATTAAACAAAATTTTATCATATGGTTTTTGAAATGAAATGATTTGCCAAAACGGTTTAGAAAATATCGAAGAAAAAGGCTTTTTTCGGTGAAATTAGTGTTAATGGGAATTGGGGTAATACATTTATCTTTTCCCTAACCCACACACCCACACCTCACCCTCTCTCCCCCTTCCTATATGGCTGGCCCACTTTGACAGCCCCTCCCTCTCTCTCTCTCTCTCTCCAATCACCTCACATTTGAAAAGAAAACAAAAGAAAAGAAAAAAGAAAAGTCAAAGAGGTGTAGAATTTGTCTTTTCTCCCCACTTTCTTCACCTCTCTCTCTCTCCTCACTCCCCCCACACCACATGGCCAAAAATTTCTGTCTCCAATCAGCAGCAGTCCCTCCCCCAAATCCCCTACATTTTTGCATCAAAAAAATCCACAATTTTGCCTCAAAATCCTTGCAAAATCAAAGCTAATTCAAAATCCAAGCCTTACCCATTATTTCTTGGCTACTATAGTATGATTCTTAGTGAAAAGTTTTTATTTTGGAGGCCAAGATTTTGGTGCTAGATTCATTTTTGATCTCTTGATCATGAGGTATAATTCTAACATTTCTCTTAAATTGTTGTTAATTGCCTTAGGTTAGCTTAATTATATATTTAAATAGGTTTTTAATTAGTTCTAAGTTCATGATTTGAAATTCAAGAGAGGGGTTTGAATTCAAATTGGGGTTTTGTGTTGTGAGATTATGGTTGTGTGATGTATTTGACATATTAGTGTTATGCTAAATCAAATCAAGTTGCTAGTTTGCTTTTTTTGTAAATTTTAATTGTGATAATTATATAAATTGCAAACTAGGTTTTAAAAATATATATATTGGTGAGATAAAAATCTAATTAGGGTATTCATAATATTATTAAAATTTTAAATTGTAGTTTAATAGTTTAGTTCATGAAAATCCAAGCTAAATTGTTATTTGTGCATTTTTGCTATAAAATTGTTAAAATTGGGTATATTGTAAACTAGAATTTTTGGGTTAATGAAATTTATTGGGATTAAATTATGGAAATTGTTTTTATGACTTATTTGAGATATTTAATAAGTATTATGGCCGCTGGATTTGTTTAAACGTCGAGTTTTGTACTAAAACGGGTAATTTTTGCTTGCTAGATTTTCGGAAAAATGGCTTTTAAGGTGAATTTAGGGTTTTTGTGAATTTTAACCTATTTTATATTATAATTAGTGTTCGTGAATGCGCAAATGAGTGTGTTCGGGTTTTCTCGATGGTTTGACGTTTGTACATCGACATCGAGGGTTGGTTTGGTTATTCTTGCATGCGTAGGCAATAGGTTTTGACCTATGCGTGATATGCGTGCCGATTTGATTTTCGTATGCCGTTTCGATTTCGAATTTGGTTTTAATGCGATACGGTGCGTTATGATATGTAGGTACCCTATGTGGACTTCGAGACGACAAGCAAGCGCGTGGCGACGTCGGCACCGGCGAGCGAGGACCAGGTGAGTAGATTTATATCTACGGGGAGAAGTCGGGTGGATGGCGTATAGCACCGCCGCAGTCCATGGTGATGTATACGAATACATATACACACATATATTTTGATTATATATTTTATGTTGATATGAGACTTGATTTTAAAGGTGGATTCTAGGTGTTCATGGATTAGTTTAGTGTTAGTTGCGAAACCCTAGAGTAGTTGTTACACCCACACACACACACACACACATGCATACATCTATGTTATTACCTGTGCGTATATGGAAAGATGTGTTTATGTGTTCACCTGGGTATGGGACTAGGTGTTCACATACTGGATTTGCGGATGATACTTGGGATTGAGATGAGTCGATGAGATTTGAGTTGAGGCCGTGAGATCGGTGATATGGCAGGATTCGTACTTGAGATACGTCCTGATGTTATAGCGGATCTTTGAATGACAATGCCATGTGAATAGTGATATTAGTAGTGTACTAGACGTAGGTCAGTACCCCAGATGATGATCTTGATAAAGAGGATACCAGATGAACAGTGTGATGAGTATGATATTGACCCGTATCCAAATTTGGGGATGCCGTACGACGGATTTACCTACGAGCTATATATTGACAATTGATCCGCACTCTTGACTTGGGATGTCTGATTATAGATATGGTATCGGATATGATATTATTGAGGCGGGATCACCGACTAATATATATACAGGTATGTATACGTATCGACTCAGATTTTAGGCGATTTCCTTACCTGTAGTTCAGCATGTTAGTTCAGCCGTATAATTTAGTGTAGTTGTTAGACTAGATTAGACTCCTACCTATTTCAAAACTAACGAATCATGGGTATTTTAAAAGACAGGTCAAGGGATCTTACGAATATTTCAAAAGACATATCTTTTCTTAAAAACACCGTAGCCCTTATTTCCAAAACACCGCGATTCGTGTTATTTCAAAAGGCATTATTGTAGAACTTATATTAGGTTAATGCAGTTTAGTTATCGTTGTGTCTAGTATTCAGCTCCCGCATATTATTGTTGTTGCTCCGCATCACATATTTATTGTAATTCATATTTCATTATTGATATCATGCTGTTAGGACACTATCACCATTACCGATGATGCGTATGTACCACGTACACTTACTTGCCGGCTCACACACATCTTCATCGGTAATTGCCATGTCACGTACACTTAGAAAATACTATTACATTGACATAGCCCGTTAGCTAATAGTTTAGACATGATATTAGTGTACTTGCCTTATATGTTAGTTTAGCCATTGTAGTTATTACCTGCTACTTCATGCATACTGTTATTCATTGTTATGCCGCATTCATGGATTCTCATGCATATATTCACTATTTTACGTGCTATTGAGGTTTTGGATTCGGATTTCCATGAGATTTTCTGGATTTGGGGGAAAACCGCAAAACTTATACAAACTTCTTCTCTCTCTTTTTAAATGAAAAGCGCGGTTTTCCCATGATGTATGAGTCGTCCACCATGAGTTTGCTGATGGATTTCGAGACCCGATTCGAGAAGTTGGATGAACTGTTTCGGGTATATGGTAGGCCCGGTGCGGTACCCCGGGGCGAGAAGGTCGTGTTGGTGACGTTGAGCCTGGCAGGGGAGCACTACCTGTAAGTGCACGGCGGCGCCCCGGCCGTCAATCCGACGGCCAAATGCGGAAGCGGTGATAAACTTTAATTTTGCGAACTTTGCAAACCGGCACCACCGCGCACTAAACACCCGGATCGGACCATTAAACTAGTTCTAGCTAACTACAAGATGGGAAGAGATATACCGAGTGATCCGAGTCCTCCGGTCTTCTCGTCGTCGTCCCGATCTCCTGCGGAAACTCCGGTCGTCGCCTCCTCGGTGGAAGGGCACCACATCGCCTGCATCTTTTACGGGCTCCCGCCTCTATACCGAGGCAACTCGGGCATGAAGCTGGCAAGTCGACATGCCCAAGATTTGCTATAGAATGTGTAGGGTTGTGTCTCATTTGGGGTTTTGTTTCCTTTGTAGATGGAGGAATGAGGTTAAGAAAAATGGTGCTTTCATTTTTCATGCAAGGAAATTGAGATGAAGATAAAATGCCACAAGCTCACAAAAATGAATCTCTCTCTCTCAATTTGTGGCCGGCCTCATCAAGAGAAATGGTGGAGGGAAAAATGAAATCAACCATCATAAAACCAAGAAGGAGAGTGAGTGTAGTAAAAGTAGAAAGGTGACCATAAACAAAACATCATCATTACAAATTCACATCAAACCCATATCCTTTCAAATCTCAATTAATGCAAGAGAATCAAATGATGGTGGAAAAGAAAAGATGCCATCATAATCAAAACATTTGCAAGAAACCCCTACACAATGTGTTATTTGTAAACTTGCAAATAACCCCCTCCATCGGAAAAGTCCGACCGGGAAAGAACAAAGGAAAATCGGCCGGAACGGAATGCAAACTGGCAACCTCAGAAAACTGGTCCCGTAATAAATTACAGGAAAACCTCGATACTGTCCATACACACTCGCATCTGTATTCCGACCGGATACAAATGCAATGAGACAAAATCTACACTGTACTATACTAGGATCCGGCTTAAACCAAAAGCCGGTTAGTAATATCCGTTCGATCCTGATTCGTGCAATACCGCACGTATCCGATCGAACCTTGCCATATATCTATACGGCCTCTAGTACTAACCGTCCGATCCTGATCCGTGCAATACCGCACGTATCTGATCGGACCCTGCCATATCTCCATACGGCCTCTACAGCGTTTCGCCCGAAAGCTTGAGTAACTGAAAGTGTGGTGGACTCGAAAGACTCGTCAATACTATGGCTGTAGATTTAACCACTAGCACATCAGAGGTATAAGCCAATACGTGACGGGCCACCAGCTATTGACCAAAAGGGACGTCGATGAGCGAACTCATCCTGACACCCTACAGAGCCTGTCAGTGACAATATCCGTACAGTCCGGTCCGTTCTTCTATGAGCATCGCATGTCGGGCCTAGGGGGTTGGTAAAAGTCAGACCCCCAAAAGCGGTACAAGTAGTGTCGGAGTGTAGCCCAGAACACCCTGAGATACTACTGGAATACCTACCAGTAAATCTCCTGCCTTGGCCAAGGACTTCGTGTAATGGCTCTCCTAGACACAGCGCGACCTCACCCCCAATACCGGGAGAGACGAACCCCTGAAGATCCGCTCACTGCCTCCATGTGGCTCGGGACTGTACCCAACTAAAACCTGTTTGCACGACTCCTTTGAGCCGTGGTAGGGTAGTAATCAAAGCACAGTGGGAACTCACACGAGACAAATGACGATCCCCAGGTCGATGAACTAACCTGTACACATGTCACCAGGGAACTGCTATCTGACGTCAGGTATAAGACCAACTAGAATGTTCCCGGCGAGTCCTGTCCGGTGTACTCATAACCCAATGAGCACCTGTAAACATCTTAGGTGATCCAACTGACACCAGTGGCTTATGAGACCGGCCACCGCCCCTCGTCGGGGTCTCGACTGTATACACTAGTCTACTCTGGAGAATCGATGCCCTGTCTCGAAACTCCCACGACTAGAGACCTTTTAAGGATGTGCTTATAGACCCCAGCTCCCACTTATATGATCTCCCTCATACTGCTGGTGGTCAAGCAAGAATCCTAGGGGCTCTATTAACGTGCAATAGTGACCTGTCAGGTCACCTAAAGCAGTACACGATGATAAAGATAAACCAGATAGCATACTATCATCTCGAGTAAGACTGTCGTACCGGGATAGGTCCTCCCTCAATCATTGCAATCACGTGCCTGTGATCCAATAATTGACTCTGAGGGCACTATCTCCAACAATCTCCCACTTGCACTCAAGGCTAATTATTGCGATGTCGCATACTCACAGCCCGTGTGATACCGTACACCCAACTCCTCTACCAGTCAGTCTCACAAAGCTCGTTTGTGAAACTATTGCGTTCGAGGAATAGTCTCAGTGAGTGGATCCGCCTAGATGTTCCTTTCTATGTCTCTCTATATCTCAAGTTCGCGGAGAAAACCATCTCCCGAAATGAGCAATACCTGTCTTAGAATGTCTGGATGTCTGATGGGACCTAGCTCATAAATGAACTCCAAATCCAAACTTCTTAGACTGTATCGACAGCAGAACTTAATCAGTATCCTGCGCCATGCCTCCCTCAGTATTGCCTTGGATCACCTGTCCAAAATACTGCCCCTCGTTAGAGGGAAAACTACAACTCTGACGATCACCCTGCCGTCCATGTCACCTTGGAAGCCTGGAATGATAACTGTCTCCTTAATGAGGCTGTCGTTATCATATCCCTTAGAACATTTACTGCTTCCGATTGTTTATCCAGGATTGGATCAATGTCAACTTATTGCATCTAGTGCAAGAACAACATCTGGTGTGGTACTTGACATGTCATGATTGACTCAATTGCCTGAGCAAGTGATCTGCCAATCATGCACATCCCTCTCCCCTTTAGTCTGTAAGACACCTTTAGAGAGGGTGACTCCATCACCTGCAGGTATACTACCGTGCCAGGAGTCAACCATTCTAAATACTCATAGAATGCTGTCTAAGTACCCTGATTGGGAAACCACCCAAATCTAGATCTAAAACCATAGATCTAGTAACCAGAATGTCGGATATTATATCCAAGTCCTATGTGGAGAAACCACTGTGTGACAACCAAAGAATAACCGACCGTAGTATAGGAGTTTCCTTTCCTACTTTGTGTATGTCATCCAAATACCATGACATCACACCCTACTACCTTCTCAACAGATCCATCCCCTATTCTGATGAAGTCAAACCTATGACTGTCATGTCAGAAATAGATGATCTATCTCTGCAATATCTGCTTTAGTCTATAAATAGACATAAGCCTGATGTCCACCAATGCTTCCGCTGCTCCCACTGACTACGACAACCCTCTGGCAGAGTCATATAGATGTGCACTTCTAAAGCTAGTTTAGAACGACGCTATACTCATCCTCCCACCGGGTCTCGCAGCCTGGAACAACAGCAATGGCAAGTGTGGGTAAACAAGAACTTCCCTGTCACCGTCCTTGAGGCTACCGGAGTACCTCTCGGGTGCCTGAAGTTACCCACCGTATCTGCGGAGTGGCCAATGGAATGTCAAATCAGATTGAATCTTTAGGTTCCTTATCAAATCTTCAGTAATCGTTTGCGGTTCTGGAATCACTTCCAGTTCTACCATACTCCCACTACTGTTTTTGAAAAAATCCATTTTTATTAAAACTGTGGCGAGTCTAGAACAATATTACTATTGATCTCCCAGATGGTAGAAAGTCAACCCTCGTCATAGCCTGGGTCAACCCACAAACAGCCATTACAGAAACGTGCCTTGAGTTATCCAGAGTCTGGTTTTAATCATATGCCAGACAACTCCCCGTACCTTAACAATGTTAAGATATGAACTGTACTATATCCAATATAGAACCAGAGGCACTGATTTAATCGAACCAGATTCAAATCATGCAGCTATCTCCAGTGCATGTCAACTAAATGGAGAGAGACCGATCAGCGTTACTCAACTTATGAATGCTTCCAATTATGTGTAACCTGAAAGAGAAGCAAGTTCTCTTCATCATTACTATCAACTGAATACCATACACAAGTATCTATATCTTCGATCACTTTGAAGAATCCCGATACTTGCTACACCTGGTTCTCTACTCTATTCAAATACCTATAACTCCTCAAAACTTAGACCCTGTGTTTCTACGAAATACATGTCTAAGAACTAGAGAAGTTAAAAGTAAACAGAATATAGTATGAGGACCAACCCCTCTGTCCTAATGGACACCGGACAACATACAATACTCTGTATAAGTCCGCTGAGTCTAACAACTCTTTCACTGTGTGTCGTAGGTTGAAAACTGTACTTATGGTTAAGAAGAATTACACCGCTGTTTAATGCTCCTTACCTAACCATCCACTGATATAGGTAAATGTCATCGACATAATATCAAAAGGTATATCTCACTCTATGAAAATAGACGTACAGATATATCAATTTGAAATTGGTGCACAACAGCGGATATTCAAAACCAAATATTTGCCGACCGGCAAACAGCCCAGGTGATCTCCTCAAATATCACCGATTGCAACGAATCCCGATATAATGAGGATGATCACCCTATTCCCAATAACTTACTCCCACTCATCATCTGTAAAGCCATATAGATGTGAGAATCAAAACTGGTAAATACATACCCTGGAGCAAGTGTCCAATCGGGAAATCAGTTTTCTTTTAACAGTACACAGCTTACCTGAAACATTGAAATGTTTCGATGGGGTATTCTGGTATTCCTAGTAATGCCTCTTCCATTATCCAGATTCACAACTGTAACCGTATAATTCTTTGCCACCTCTCCAAATCCCTTTATATGTCTTTAGTCATTACCTTCTGCACACCCCTTAGGCCAAATGGTTTTCTTCCTTCCCTACCGTTCGGCACCAGCCTATGGTTTGGAAGAAGACTATCCAATAAGCATAATGGGTGTACTGTCCTAGTCCTAGGAGCACTCGCAATGCGAGAGAAGGTGAAGATAAAAGACAACCGAATAAACCTTATTCCTATTTCTCCTGAACCAGAATCCATCCCCGAACTGGAACAAGTTCCTTTCGAGTTCGTATATAACCATACGATGGAATATCCAAATGACTGTGGATCTTCGTAGTGATACGGAGTATCCTGGAGAAATACAAAGGTGATGTGGGAGTGGTAAATGAAATACTTGGTTTGGTCATGAATATCAGTCGCAATTTACATTGCCCTCCTTCTAATCCCTTTCTTTGTCTTAACTTAACACCTTTTGTACACCGTTTAGGCTAATTGGTTTTCTTCATTCCCTACCGGTCGGCACCTGCCTATGGTTTGGAAGAAGACTGTCCAATTTGCGTAATCGGTGTACTATCTCCTAAACCAAGGAGTACTCACAACTTGAGAGAAGGTAAAAGGGAAAAGACAACTGAATAATTCTATCCATTCTCTCCAGAACCGGAAACCATCCTCGAATTCCTTCGAGTTCGTATCTAACCATATGATGGTTTTGTCCAATGGAAGTGGACGTTCGTAGTAATACGGGGTGTCCTGGAGAAAAGGGTAAAAGTAGGAGTGGCAATGAGGTCTGCAACTCTAACAATCCAAAAGCCAGTGTTAAGAAGGTTCGGTCAACTTGGTCTCTGAGTCATAGTCTTAGGGTCGGGTCAATGATCGCTGCCAGAGAGAGAGAAAAGAAACACTCAGCGTGCACTCTAACCTAGATAAGAATGGTTACCAATTTATCTAATCAGGAAACCTCCCACTGTACCTCAAATTCTCCTCCAAACCTGAAAGAAGAATTAGTCGGGGTCACCCGAGGAGTAAACTAACTCATCAGTGGGAATCGGGATCCAACTATCATCGCATGATAACGTGACGGAATCCGCTCACGGTATCACACTCCAGAAGGTATGCGCATATCTGGCAAGTTTCAGTTCTTTTGAAACTCCCGATGTGAATTTTACCCCATGCTCTTATGACCTTGGTGTGAGGTCAAAATATCATAAGTCACATGTCAAGTTCTACCCATCATTGTCCAGGTTAATTTGAACCCACCGGTACATACCCTTGATGTAGGCCAAAATAGTAGTACGACTGTCCCAAACCAACGCATCTATCTATACAACAGATAAATACCCGGCAACTACCAAACACTATGCCTTGGCGTGAGGTCAAAATACATAGCTTGAATACTACCGAATATTTAACTGAAATGATGGAGAGCTACGAATGGTTTCTGGCGAAAACCTTTAACGTAATGAACTTGATATCGTTGAAGGAACGGATAGCTTTTTAGAAAATATAGTGACGAAAACCTTTACTAAAGAGGTCACTCCCGGTGAAGGGATCTCGGCTCTTTTCCCGTAGAATGGGGTGCAGGATATTCCAAATGAATACCACGATGCAAAGCAAAAGTAATCGGCTATAGTGAAGTTAAAACCCTGACGCAAACTTCTGTCCAAGGGGTCACTCCCGGTGAAGGGATCTCGGCCCTTGCCTCGTCGACTGAGGAGCAGGATATTCTAAATGAATACCACGATGCAAAACAAAAGTGAACGTCCTTGCAATAATAGCTTTTTGAAAACAACATCAGAATAGGTTTGTTTTAACTTGTATTGATCTGAATCAACGCAGTCCCATCAATTGATCACACCACAAAGAACCAAAATATACTGACGTGCGTATATGCCATCCGCATTCACCACTGGGTCCCGTCATTACCCGTTAGGTTAGCTAACTAACGACAGAGCGGGGACTGGACTAGCGCAGATGTAAAACATATACAACATCTACTAATATATATACCAATATATTATATTCGCTCAAGGCGTGATAAAAAAATGCAACATCAAAGAAATGTACAGCATCACAGAACAATACAGATATCTGGGATCCCCGGGTTTCACAGAGCCACTACTGAAACCCGACGTTCCCCTGGTCGTGTGGATAGCCTGTGCAATGAAATCCTAGACCCCTACGGGCGCGGCAAATTACCCGCCAAAACCTGAAGCGAGGCAGCCCCCTTCACCGCCGTGAATGGACCACCCAGCACTTCACGGAATCCGGCAACTTGGGCACCCCTCCTGGGTCAACCTGTACCCCTTACGAGTGCGGCGAATAGCCCGCCAATCCTAGAGTGAAGCCCCCTCCGTCTCAATGCCATGAGATGCGGGCTTGTTGCCCTCCAGAACCCGGCTATCCGTGCACCCCATCGCCGGGTAATCCTAGTACAGAAAATAAAATATACATACACCGGGTACATCGACCGCAACCTGGTCGTGCCCCAAAATAATAATACAAACAGGCAGTGACGGCAGTCCACATGTCGGACGCTCGCCCCGCAACATCAAATGTACATAATACAACAACACTGTACTAGCATTGCATCCAGGCTATCCCCACCGACCGATCCGCAACATCACAGCAAAACACAGAACATCAACGTGAAAGTCACGTTCGCAAATCCGTCTAACCGGGCTATAGCAGTTAGACAGGATTTACCGATCAAGTGACATTCACGGTCGCAGATATAATGTAAATACTGTGAAAAAATGTGTTTAAAATATCCGATCGATCAAAAATTAATAAGTGGGCCCCCAAGCAATACTGTAGCACTCACAGAAATTCTGGGCCCAATTTTAATATTCCAAAACCCCTAAAATCATCCCAGAAGCCCACTGGAAAAAATTGATGCAGCGAGGACACCAATGTGCGGCGGAACCGCGGCCCAAGGGGGGGTTTGGCCGCGGTTCCGCGCTTCAGTGGTCGATTCACTGTATCGAATTTTTACAGAAGTCTTAGAATTTCATGTACATCAGTTTTCTACAACCTGAAAAATTTTTAGAGCCAGAAAAAATTCGACAGAAAACTGATGTGAGGAAAAGGTGGTTTTTTTGGAATTTTGGTCGATCGGAAATGCAAACATATCAAACAAAGCTAGACGAAGTTAATGGCGAGGCTCTGATACCACTGTAAGTGCACGGCGGCGCCCCGGCCGTCAATCCGACGGCCAAATGCGGAAGCGGTGATAAACTTTAATTTTGCGAACTTTGCAAACCGGCACCACCGCGCACTAAACACCCGGATCGGACCATTAAACTAGTTCTAGCTAACTACAAGATGGGAAGAGATATACCGAGTGATCCGAGTCCTCCGGTCTTCTCGTCGTCGTCCCGATCTCCTGCGGAAACTCCGGTCGTCGCCTCCTCGCTGGAAGGGCACCACATCTCCTGCATTTTTTACGGGCTCCCGCCTCTATACCGAGGCAACTCGGGCATGAAGCTGGTAAGTCGACATGCCCAAGATTTGCTGTAGAATGTGTAGGGTTGTGTCTCATTTGGGGTTTTGTTGCCTTTGTAGATGGAGGAATGAGGTTAAGAAAAATGGTGCTTTCATTTTTGATGCAAGGAAATTGAGATGAAGATAAAATGCCACAAGCTCACAAAAATGAATCTTTCTCTCTCAATTTGTGGCCAGCCTCATCAAGAGAAATGGTGGAGGGAAAAATGAAATCAACCATCATAAAACCAAGAAGGAGAGTGAGTGTAGTAAAAGTAGAAAGGTGACCATAAACAAAACATCATCATTACAAATTCACATCAAACCCATATCCTTTCAAATCTCAATTAATGCAAGAGAATCAAATGATGGTGGAAAAGAAAAGATGCCATCATAATCAAAACATTTGCAAGAAACCCCTCCACAATGTGTTATTTGTAAACTTGCAAATAACCCCCTCCATCGGAAAAGTCCGGCCGGGAAAGAACAAAGGAAAATCGGCCGGAATGGAATGCAAACTGGCAACCTCAGAAAACTGATCCCGTAATAAATTACAGGAAAACCCCGATACTGTGCATACACATCCGCATCTGTATTCCGACCGGATACAAATGCAATGAGACAAAATCTACACTGTACTATACTAGGATCCGGCTTAAACCAAAAGCCGGCTAGTAATATCCGTTCGATCCTGATTCGTGCAATACCGCACGTATCCGATCGAACCTTGCCATATATCTATACGGCCTCTAGTACTAACCGTCCGATCCTGATCCGTGCAATACCGAACGTATCTGATCGGACCCTGCCATATCTCCATACGGCCTCTACAGCGTTTCGCCCGAAAGCTTGAGTAACTAAAAGTGTGGTGGACTCTAAAGACTCGTCAATACTATGGCTGTGGATTTAACCACTAGCACGTCAGAGGTATAAGCCAATACGTGACGGGCCACCAGCTATTGACCAAAAGGGACGTCGATGAGCGAACTCATCCTGACACCCTATAGAGCCTGTCAGTGACAATATCCGTACAGTCCGGTCCGTTCGTCTATGAGCATCGCATGTCGGGCCTAGGGGGTTGGTAAAAGTCAGACCCCCAAAAGCGGTACAAGTCATGTCGGAGTGTAGCCCAGAACACCCTGAGATACTACTGGAATACCTACCAGTAAATCTCCTGCCTTGGCCAAGGACTTCGTGTAATAGCTCTCCTAGACACAGCGCGACCTCACCCCCAATACCGAGAGAGACGAACCCCTGAAGATCCGCTCATTGCCTCTATGTGGCTCGGGACTGTACCCAACTAAAACCTGTTTGCACGACTCCTTTGAGCTGTGGTAGGGTAGTAATCAAAGCACAGTGGGAACTCACACGAGAAAAATGACGATCCCTAGGTCGATGAACTAACCTGTACACATGTCACCAGGGAACTGCTATCTGACATCAGGTATAAGACCAACTAGAATGTTCCCGCGAGTCCTGTCCGGTGTACTCATAACCCAATGAGCACCTGTATACATCTTAGGTGATCCAACTGACACCAGTGGCTTGTGAGACCGGCCAACGCCCCTCGTCGGGGTCTCGACTGTATACACTAGTCTACTCTGGAGAATCGATGCCCTGTCTCGAAACTCCCACGACTAGGGACCTTTTAAGGATGTGCTTATAGACCCCAACTCCCACTTATATGATCGCCCTCATACTGCTGGTGGTCAAGAAAGAATCCTAGGGGCTCTATCAACGTGCAATAGTGACCTGTCAGGTCACCTAAAGCAGTACACGATGATAAAGATAAACCAGATAACATACTATCATCTCGAGTAAGACTGTCGTACCGGGATAGGTCCTCCCTCAATCATTGCAATCACGTGCCTGTGATCCAATAATTGACTCTGAGGGCACTATCTCCAACACTACCGACCGGTGATTTTACCCGACGCGTCGGATATCCGGAGGATACCGTCGTGGCCTTGAGATGGATGGTAGGGGCCGGTCTGGACTGATAGCGCCCTAGACATTGTGATTGAGACATTGAGATTTTGAGATATTGAGATACAGAGATTGTGATATAGAGATATCGGGATATTTGGACACTTGTTTTGTGTCGATGCTGGGCACTGTTTTATGCTGATTTCATTTATGGTACCTCATTCTTAAAATACAGAAATCTCACTGATTTATGAAAGCAGTTTTCTTCAGTACATGCATTCTGTTTCATGCATTCATACATCATCCATATGATACATTGCTACCTGAGGCACTGACACGGGCACATGGGTTTACACTTGGGTTAGATATTTGCCCTAGCCATGGTTATGGGTTGCTGGTTATATATTTGAGGATTATATGTTATGATCGTATGACCTAGGATTGCGTCATACATGCGATTCCTGTTCGTAGATGTATTCTATTCATGAGTTGGCAACTCACCCCCGTTGTGCCCCAGTTTCTTGCAGATTTTGCCGTTCAGGTTTCATTAAGGCTTTGCTGGCACTGCTTCTTTCGGGTGACTTGCTAGTAGGTGGGTTTATTTGTATCGTACCCATCATTAGATATTGTATATTATTATTCAGTTGTATCTAGAAGTTCCATCAACCAAACATGTATTTATTGAGATAGAGACCAGAGATGTTATTCTTTCAATCTTAGAGTCGCGCGTTATATTTCTGTGGAATTCTTATTGTTTGAGTTTCCTTTTGAGTTTTGATCCTCACCCTTGGCGTTGTATATTATATTGCTTATGTGGTTGTGACCGTCGATTGACGAAGAGCTAGCTCCCGCTTGGGGATGCCTTTTTATTGATTTTGTATACTATTCATGTTGTATCCCGTTTGGGGGCCAGTATTTACAAAGGAGACTCCGCCGAAATTTTCAGGAAATATTTGATGTTTTTAAAAATGCATAATTCGGCTTATGCTAATAAAACTACTTGATTTATATTGGTTTTCCTTCACTCTACTACTTTTCTTGGTTTGGATTTCTGGATTTTCGGCTTACATAGATTACGTACCCCTCGAGACATTTCGTAGTTTAAGTGCCGGTCATGTTCTGTACTTTTGGGACATGAAAAAGTTGGTATCAGAGCGTTAGGTTTTACCTTCGGAGCGTAGGATGACCCTTGGTTGATGGAATAGGTGACTAAAGTAGAGTGACGTACCGTGGGTATGCTCCGCGGCATACTTATGATACGCTACTCCACTTAAGAAGCCTTAGGATGTACATTTCTTTATTCAGTATCATATTCATTCCTGATCTAGCCTCATCGGTACCAGTTATGGGTTTGGTGCCACGATTACGGGCAGGGAGAGCTACGGCTAGAGTTGCGGTCAGCATGAGCTCGTCACGAACGAGGACTGACCAGGGCGTAATTCCGGCGACATACGATTGTATTGAGAGGCGTCGTTTGATTATGTTTTTACGCCATGAGCGTTTGGATGGATCGCTGTATGAGATTACTCGGACGTGCAGATCAGCGCCAGAGGATTGAGCCAATGATAAGAGGCCAGCCAGATTTTGATGACCGTTGGCGTATTGCTTACTCCTGATGATTGAGGCATTGTTCAGCGTGCAGACGAGTGAGCCAGTCATTGCTGCGAATGACGAGATATCGCCCCAAGTGTTGGAGCTTTTGCAGTACGAGTTGTACTAAGAGATGATAGAAGGTCGCTAGTCACCAAGGACGAATGACTAGGACATGTGGTTCGTTCGCTACCCTGATGCGAGGTCATCAGATAGATTGATTCCAGTTAGAGACGACTTCACGCGGAGATGTTGAGAGTCGACAGAGACGATCAAATGTCGCAACCTATTATTCCAAGTTTAAAGTATTCGGAAAAACATGCAGACAATTCTATGGACCCTCTAGAAGAATGAAACCCTAACTCGACTTAATGACCGTGTGAAAGCCTTTGAACCTTAGGGTTTGCGGCAGTGCCGCGACGCCATTAGTGAGGCTTGGGTTTGCCTTTCTACGGCTGGACCATCGATGCTGTGGTACGTACTCGATACTATTAAACTGTACCCAAGATGTTGAGCTCTTGGGAGATTATGAGGTTTTGACGAATCGATCGGATGGTTCGACTTCATTCGGATGCTAGGTGGTGATATGCATTTCTTGGGAGACTCCAGATACGAGGATAGCCGTTGGAGCTCAGTCCATGCAGCCACGACGAGACGAGTCCGAAACAGTCGACATTAGAGGAAGTGGAGTAAAAAGGTCCATACAAGATCTGGATAAGAAGACGTTCCACTCCACCGACATCAGAGATGTGATACTCATGCCGAGGCATTGTACTTGGATATACCTTCCAGAAGGAGTCGCGATGAATATGCAGCCGTTCCGGAACGAGAACAGATCTAGTAACGGACGATGACTTCTGGATAGTTCGGCAGAGACGAGATTTGGGAGAGATCTCGATAGGACCTTTCTGGAATAAATTACGAGAAGACTTGTGCCCAGGAGTGGTCATGTTACGCACACCGGCAGGCCAGAGTTCAGGATCGTCGACGAGACATGCTATGAGTAACCACGACAGTTGGCCAGAGATTCTTAGAGGATGTGCTTGAGCGGGACTATTCCGCCATATTTGATTTCGGTATTTTGGACGATCTATTCGCATGACTGATTTTGATGATTGAGTTTCATGATATTTGTTTTCATGTACCATGGTTGCACCTACTGAGTATTTACGATTTTTGCACGGTTGTTGCACTTGATATCATTTTCGTGCCTTGGTTTCGCATGTTTATGATTTTATGGGTTTCATACAGTTGAGTTGATTTTGTGCGTATATATGCATACGATTTGGTTTTTGCACTCGTTATAGTTCATATATGCCTGCAGTGCAGTGATACGCATTTTGTACACTTAGATGCACCGGACTTCGATTTCGATTGTGATGCTCGATATTGATTTTGTGCACCTTGTGCAGCTGATTGGATTTTGCGCATGTTCGGCGCTTGATATCGGATTTCATGATTTCGTGCACGATGGATGCACCTGATTTGGATTTTCACGCATATTGGGCGCATGTTTTGATGTGCGATTTTGGTGCACACCAGATGCACTAAATTGAGATTCTTCGTGCATGTCAGATGCACCTGATTTTGCTGTCAGGCACTCACGTTGCCAATGACAGATGTTTCGTGCACACCCGATGCACTTAGATTTTGATTCTGTGCACATGTTGGTACATATATGGATTTTGATTTCCGTGCGCACCAGACACTCGTAGTATTCGTATGCATATTTTGGGATTGATTTCTTATAGAGCAGTACGTTTTATGATATTTGCTATATGTTTTCGTACTGAGCAGGACTAGTCAGAGGATAGTACCTGAATGTATTTTGCATGCATTGATAGCCATCGAAGGGAATTCCAAAAAGCGAGCTATAGCCTCAGTATTTACCTACGTGTCCGATATGACACGAAACGTTTAAAACAAGAAAACCCTTCCAAATTGTTTCCCAAAATGGCGGAACGTACAGTTCAAACAAAAGGTATATATGTATATGATTATTTTCGTATGATAGACGTCCGCCACTGTGCAGTGTTATGCGCATTGCAGAGCGACTTTAAGAGATTTGGCATGCATTCCCTTCAGATATGTACATATATAGATTTGATATTTACGTGTATAGTTTCGAGTTATAGCATATTGGTTTTGTATTGGATTTGACGTTTGTGTCTTTACCATGATTCCGATGATTGCGGGATGCTTGACAGAGTTTTGATTTTGAGTTATATGCTCATTTTTCATGCGCATGCGCTGCGCTATGATTTGTTTTATGTATTTACGATTTCGGAGACCCGATAACTTGATGGTTTTTCTTAGGTGTTTTAGTATTTGGGTGGAGTTTTAATGTAAATTCGGTAACCGAATTTCTTTAAGGGGGGAAGATTGAAATATTTTGAAAATCGTTTCGGTGAAATTTCTGAAAATCGGTAAAATAAGGGGGTTTTCTGTAAAAAGTCAAAATACAAATATCTTTATTATAAAATTAAATATACATATTTTATCTATGAAATTGCTAGTATTTGGTGATTATTGAGCCACTGGTGAAATTTCAAATTTTCTGAAATTTTTTCCGAAATTAATTATTTTAATATTATTTTAAGCCGTCCCTAATACATTTAATTAGGGAAAATTACAAATTGGAATGCGTTGAAACAAATTTTGTGCATCATAACACATTAAACAAAATTTTATCATATTGTTTTTGAAATGAAATGATTTGCCAAAACGGTTTAGAAAATATCGAAGAAAAAGACTTTTTTCGGTGAAATTAGTGTTAATGGGAATTGGGGTAATACATTTATCTTTTTCCTAACCCACACACCCACACCTCACCCTCTCTCCCCCTTCCCATGTGGCTGGCCCACTTTGACAGCCCCTCCATCTCTCTCTCTCTCCAATCACCTCACATTTGAAAAGAAAAGAAAAGAAAAGAAAAGAAAAGTCAAAGAGGTGTAGAATTTGTCTTTTCACTCCACTTTCTTCACCTCTCTCTCTCTCCTCACTCCCCCCCCCACACCACATGGCCAAAAATTTCTGTCCCCAATCAGCAGCAGCCCCTTCCCCCAAATCCCCTCTATTTTTGCATAAAAAAATCCACAATTTTGCCTCAAAATCCTTGCAAAATCAAAGCTAATTCAAAATCCAAGCCTTACCCATTATTTCTTGGCTACTATAGTATGATTCTTAGTGAAAAGTTTTTATTTTGGAGGCCAAGATTTTGGTGCTAGATTCATTTTTGATCTCTTAATCATGAGGTATAATTCTAACCTTTCTCTTAAATTGTTGTTAATTGCCTTAGGTTAGCTTAATTATATGTTTAAATAGGTTTTTAATTAGTTCTAAGTGCATGATTTGAAATTCAAGAGAGGAGTTTGAATTCAAATTGGGGTTTTGTGTTGTGAGATTATGGTTGTGTGATGTATTTGACATATTAGTGTTATGCTAAATCAAATCAAGTTGCTAGTTTGCTTTTTTTGTAAATTTTAATTGTGATAATTATATAAATTGCAAACTAGGTTTTAAAAATATATATATTTTGGTGAGATAAAAATCTGATTAGGGTATTCATAACATTATTAACATTTTAAATTGTAGTTTAATAGTTTAGTTCATGAAAATCCAAGCTAAATTGTTATTTGTGCATTTTTGCTATAAAATTGTTAAAATTGGGTATATTGTAAACTTGAATTTTTGGGTTAATGAAATTTATTGGGATTAAATTATGGAAATTATTTTTATGACTTATTTAAGATATTTAATAAGTATTATGGCCGCTAGATTTGTTTAAACATCGAGTTTTGTACTAAAACGGGTAATTTTTGCTTGCTAGATTTTCGGAAAAAATGGCTTTTAAGGTGAATTTGGGATTTTTGTGAATTTTAACCTATTTTATATTATAATTAGTGTTTGTGAATGCGCAAATGAGTGTGTTCGGATTTTCTCGATGGTTTGACATATGTACATCGACATCGAGGGTTGGTTTTGCTATTCTTGCATGTGTAGGCGATAGGTTTTGACCTATACGTGATACGCGTGCCGATTTGATTTTCGTATGCCGTTTCGATTTCGAATTTGGTTTTAATGCGATACGGTGCGTTATGATATGTAGGTACCCCATGTGGACTTCGAGACGACAAGCAAGCACGTGGCGACGTCGGCACCGGCGAGCGAGGACCAGGTGAGTAAATTTATATCTACGGGGAGAAGTCGGGTGGATGGCGTATAGCACCCCCGCAGTTCATGGTGATGTATACGAATACGTATACACACATATATTTTGATTATATATTTTATGTTGATATGAGACTTGATAATAAAGGTGGATTCTAGGTGTTCATGGATTAGTTTAGTGTTAGTTGCGAAACCCTAGAGTAGTTGTTACACCCACACACGCACACACACACATGCATACATCTATGTTATTAACTGTGCGTATATGGGGAGATGTGTTTATGTGTTCACCTTGGTATGGGACTAAGTGTTCACATACTGGATTTGTGGATGATACTTGGGATTGAGATAAGTCGATGAGATTTGAGTTGAGGCCGTGAGATCGGTGATATAGCAGGATTCGTACTTGAGATACGTCCTGATGTTATAGAGGATCTTTGAATGACAATGCCATGTGAATAGTGATATTAGTAGTGTACTAGACGTAGGTCAGTACCCTAGATGATGATCTTGATAAAGAGGATACCAGATGAACAGTGTGATGAGTATGATATTGACCCGTATCCAAATTTGGGGATGCCGTACGACGGATTTACGTACGAGCTATATATTGACGATTGATCCGCACTCTTGACTTGGGATGTCTGATTATAGATATGGTATCGGATATGATATTATTGAGGCGGGATCACCGACTAATATATATACAGGTATGTATACGTATCGACTCAGATGTTAGGCGATTTCCTTACCTGTAATTCAGCCTGTTAGTTCAGCCATATAATTTAGCGTAGTTGTTAGACTAGATTAGACTCCTACCTATTTCAAAACTAACGAATCGTGGGTATTTTAAAAGACAGGTCAACGGATCTTACGGATATTTCAAAAGACGTATCTTTTCTTAAAAACACCGTAGCCCTTATTTCCAAAACACCGCGATTCGTGTTATTTCAAAAGGCATTATTGTAGAACTTATATTAGGTTAATGCAGTTTAGTTATCGTTGTGTCTAGTATTCAGCTCCCGCATATTATTGTTGTTGCTCCGCATCGCATACTTATTGTAATTCATATTTCATTATTGATATCATGCTGTTAGGACACTATCACCATTACCGATGATGCGTATGTACCACGTACACTTACTTACCGGCTCACACACATCTTCATCGGTAATTGCTGTGTCACGTACACTTAGAAAATACTATTACATTGATATAGCCCGTTAGCTAATAGTTTAGACATGATATTAGTGTACTTGCCTTATATGTTAGTTTAGACATTGTAGTTATTACCTGCTACTTCATGCATACTGTTATTCATTGTTATGCCGCATTCATGGATTCTCATGCATATATTCACTATTGTACGTGCTATTGAGGTTTTGGATTCGGATTTCCATGAGATTTTCTGGATTTGGGGGAAAACCGCAAAACTTATACAAATTTCTTCTCTCTCTTTTTAAATGAAAAGCGCGGTTTTCCTATGATGTATGAGTCGTCCACCATGAGTTTGCTGATGGATTTCGAGACCCGATTCGAAGAGTTGGATGAACCGTTTCGGGTACATGGTGGGCCCGGTGCGGTACCACGGGGCGAGAAGGTCGTGTTGTTGACGTTGAGCCTGGCAGGGGAGCACTACCGACCGGTGATTTTAACCGACGCGTTGGATATCCGGAGGATACCATCGTGTCTTGAGATGGATGGTAGGGGTCGGTCTGGACTGACGGCGCTCTAGATATTGTGATTGAGACATTGAGATTTTGAGATATTGAGGTACTGAGATTGTGATATAGAGATATCGAGATATTTGGACACTTCTTTTGTGTCGATGCTGGGCACTGTTTTATTCTGATTTCATTTATGGTACCTCATTCTTAAAATACAGAAATCTCACTGATTTATGAAAGCAGTTTTCTTCAGTACATGCATTCTGTTTCATGCATTCATACATCATCCATATGATACATTGCTACCTGAGGCACTGACACGGGCACATAGGTTTACACTTGGGTTAGATATTTGCCCTAGCCTTGGTTATGGGTTGCTGGTTATATATTTGAGGATTATATGTTATGATCGTATGACCTAGGATTGCGTCATACATGCTATTCCTGTTCGTAGATGTATTCTATTCACGAGTCGGCAACTCACCCCCGTTGTGCCCCAGTTTCTTGCAGGTTTTGCCGTACAGCTTTCATTACGGCTTTGCTGGCACTGCTTCTTTCGGGTGACTTGCTAGCAGGTGCGTTTATTTGTATCGTACCCATCATTAGATATTGTATATTATTATTCAGTTGTATCTAGAAGTTCTATCAACCAAACATGTATTTATTGAGATAGAGACCAGAGATGTTATTCTTTCGACCTTAGAGTCGCGCGTTATATTTCTGTGGAATTCTTATTGTTTGAGCTTCCTTTTGAGTTTTGATCCTTGCCCTTGGCATTGTATATTATATTGCTTATGTGGTTGTGACCGTCGATTGACGAAGAGCTAGCTCCCGCTTGGGGATGCCTTTTTATTGATTTCGTATACTATTCATGTTTTATCCCATTTGGGGGCCAGTATTTACAAAGGAGACTCTGCCAAAATTTTCAGGAAATATTTGATGTTTTTAAAAATGCATAATTCGTCTTATGCTAATAAAACTACTTGATTTATATTGGTTTTCCTTCACTCTACTACTTTTCTTGGTTTGGATTTCTGGGTTTTCGGCTTACTTAGATTACGTACGCCTCGAGACGTTTCGTAGTTTAAGTGCTGGTCATGTTCCGTACTTTTGGGTCGTGAAAGATGTTATATGATACATGGGGATGAGACGATATGACTTGGCTTGATGCCGTGATCTTTTGGCTATACAGTCATATTATGATCTTAGCGGATCGTTGGAAAATGAGGGAATGGATATGTATACATAAATGATAATAGATGATGATGACATTGAGATATACGAGACTCTAGAATAGAACCCGGACCGTAACCTGTGACTTGATTACGATATGATATATGTGTGACTTGGTTATGATATGATATATGTGTGACTTGATTACGATATGATATATGTATGACCTGATTACGATATGATATATATGATATGATATTTCTGAGGAACAATTGACGACGTATATGTTCGCAGACAATGATATATGATTGATGATATTGGGATGTATGCGATTACAGTATAGTACCTTTGATCATGACATTATTTGATAATGATATTATACGAATGATGATGTACGTAGGTGATACTTGACTCGTACCCCGATATTGGGATGCCGTACGATGGATTTTACCGTACGAGGCATAGATGTGATGATTGATCCACGCTCTTGATTCGAGAATGCCGTACTACGTACGTGCCGCTATTGAGGCTGGATCGCCGGCTATTACAGACATGGACTCAGACCTTAGGTGGATTCTTATTTCCTATCGACTAGTTCCTTTAGTTTAGTTCCTTAGGGGGTTAGATAGATACTAGTTGAGGCTCGAGTCATATAGTTGTAGTTAGATATGTATATTCCAAATGAGTGTTTAGTACACATTTTACCTTTACTTGCAGATTGAAATAATCAAGTTGCATATTCATACATATGTTTCTTTAGTCAGTATGAAACTCTGCCTGTTAGGACACCAGCACCATTACCAATGATGCGCATGTCCCACGTACACTTATTTGCCGGCTCACACACATATCATCGGTAATTGCCATGTCATGTACACTTTAGAACATATTATCTTTTATGATAGAATCAGCTAAAGGTTAGATCAATATAGTGTTATGATTACTCTCAGGTGTTTGTCTAGACATTACATTTATTACTTAGACATTTCATGCATTCACATTTTCATGTTATCATGCAGTATTAAGGGGCTCATGCCGACACTTACCATTTACTTACTCATGATTTTGGGATTTTGGATTTCTATGAGATTTCTGGATTTTGGGGAAAACCGCAAGAATATATATAAAAATTTCTCTCTCTTTCTCCCTCTCTTTTTAAAATATAAGTTGCGGTTTTCTCGTGATGTATGTGTCGTCCACCATGAGATTTCATGTTTTCTGTTGGATTTCGAGACCCGATTCGAGGAGTGGATGAACCGTCTCGGGTACATGGTGGGCCCGGTATGGTACCCCGGGGCAAGAAGATCGAGTTGTAGACGATGAGCCTGGCAGGGGAAGACTACCTATCGGTGATGTCTGACACGGCGGATATCCGGAGGATACCGACCGTTGTCATGAGATTTGATGATATAGCCGATCCGGACTGACGGAGCCCAAGATATTGAGACTATGAGGTTTTGAGACTTGAGATTTACATGTTTTGTGTCGATACTTGACACGGATTTCCATGGATTTCATCGATGATGTTTCAGACTTCTATACAAATTTTACTATGGTGAAAGTTAAAGACTTTTTATACAGATATATCCAGATTTCAGGGTTGATTGTTTTAAATTCATGGTGCATGCATACTCATTCACACGACACATTACTATCTGAGGCACTGACACGAGCACGGAGCATTTGCACTTACGCGTAGTTTATTACCCTGCACTACTAGATGACTAGTGATATATTAGTATATTATTATGACCTAGGACAGCGTCGTGCATTCGATTTCTTTTCGCAGATGTTTTCTACTCACGAGTTGGCAACTCACCCCCGTTGTGCCAAATTTTATTACAGGTTCGATGTACAGGTTTCCTTGGCAGTTTGCTGGCACATCTTTTCATTCAGGGTGATTTGCACGGTAGGTTGGTTCATTTGTATCAGGACCGCCGTTGTACTTTATTTATTTCATTGGTATCTAGTAAGCTCCATCAACCAAACTTGTATTACTTGATAAGTTTAAAGGACCAGTTATTTATTTCGACCTTAGAGTCACGCTTGTATTATTATGGTATCTGGTGGATTTGTTTTCTTTTGAGTTTTGAGCCTCGCCCTTTGGCGTTGTATATTATTATGCTTGGTGTGGTTGTTTCCGCCTGTTGGCGTAGAGCTAGCTCCCGCTTGGGGATGCCTTTTTATCGCTGTATATATATTATTCTTGTTTGTACCCGTTTGGGGACAGTTTTTACAAAGAAGACTCTGCCGAAATTTTTGAGAAAATTGGATGTTGCTTTTAAACATGTTTTTCTACAAGTTTTCCTTTACTTCTTCTTTTATATGGTTTAGATTTCTAGGTTTCGGCTTACTTAGATTACGTTGCGACTCTAGACGCTTCGTAATTTAAGTGTCGGTCACGTTCCGTACCTTCGGGTCGTGACACCACACCAGGTCTTTGACGAAAACCTTTTGCAACGAGTCTAGCCTTATAGGTTTCCACCTGCCCATCTACACCATGTTTCCTTTTGTAGATCCATTTGCATCCAACGGGTTTTACCCCAGGTGGAGCAATATCCAAGGTCCACACTTTATTGGTGTACATGGACTCCATTTCGGATTGCATAGCATCCAGCCACTCAGAGTCCCTACTGATAATGGCCTGCCTGAAACTGGTAGGGTCATCTTCTTCCAACATGCAATCCTCTCGATCCCCGTCTATGAGAAAACCGTAGTATCTCTCAGGCGGATGAGAAATCCTACCAGATCTGCGGAGTGGCTGAGGTTCGTCTGGGGTTATTGAATTCTAAGTTTCTGTCAAATCTTCAGTTTCAGTTTGTGGTCGCTAAATTTCTTCCAATTCTACTGTGCTCCCACTAATTTCTTTTGCAAGAAACTCCGTTTCTAAGAAAACGGTATGCTGAGCAACAAACACCTTCTGTTCCTCGTTGTGGTAAAACAGATATCCATAACCATTCTTTGGATATCCCATAAACTTACATAAAACTGACCGTGCCTCTAGCTTATCTGGTTTATGCTTTTTAACATAAGCCGGACAACCCCATATCATAAATCTTTTAAGATATGGCCTTTTTCCATTCCATATCTCGAATGGAGTCTTAGGCACTGATTTTGACGGAACATCATTCAATAGATATGCTACTGTTTGTTGGATAAGTATGCCCTAGAGGCCATTATTGTATAGTACTATTTTGTATAATACATTTTGGAGGCTTGGGATATATATACGGGTTTACGACAGTCTTGCTCGGTATAGTAGTATGCTACTTGGTTTGTTTCTATCTTAATATGTGTATATGTTTCTTTTAACATATCGCTAAAAACATATTGATGGAGCCCTTGGGATCTTTGCTTGACTACCGGTGTTGTGATGGCGATCACACTAGTGGGGGCTGGGTAGTCTATAAACACATCCTTATATTGGTCCCTAGTCGTAGCATTATCGAGACAGAGCATCGATACTCCAGAGTAGACTGGTGCATACGCTTCTCGTCCCAGCAGGGGAGATGGTCTGTCCCACAGCCATCAGTACGTCGTACTGGAGATTGTATGCAGGTGCTCGTTAGGTTACGAGTACACTGGACAGGACTCGTCGGGAACTGTTGCTTGGTATTATACCTATCGTCAGTTAACAGTTCCCAGGTGACATGAGTACAGCTTAGTCCGCTGACTTGACACTATCACTTCGCCTCGAGTGTGTTCCACTGTTCTTAGATTACTACCTTACCACGGCTCTATTGAGTCGTGCAAACAGGTAGTAGTTGGGTGCAGTCCTGAAGCACTTGGAGGCAGTGACGGTTAGACAGGCACTTCGCTTGGAATTTTCCATACTGGGCACCGTTACGTATAACTAGTACCGCCTGCGACCTGTGGTTAAACCCACTACCAGCGTAGTTTCGAGCCTTTAGAATCCCACACAGAGGGTTATTCTCCTTTGGGCAAAACAGACTAGAAGTCGCATGGTTTTGCGACGGGGTTCGTTCACATCCGCGCACTTATGCACGTTTGGTGTCCGGGCAGTTATTACTAGCGGGCTTTGGTTTAAGCCAGATCCTAGTATTTGTTTTGGTATTGGTTTTGTCTCATTGTATCCGTGTTCCACGGAACACGGATGCGGGTGTGTATGCACAGTTGACAGAGACAGAGGCAGAGGATTCTCATTAGGGTTGTTGACCGTTGACTTTTTCCAAACCCTAATGAGAATGAGAAATATGATTAATAATATTAATTAAGGATAACTGTGCCATGGTTAGGTTGACCATTTGACTTTTGTTGACATGTTGACTTTGGTTGACCGGTTGACTATTGTTGACCATCATCATTTCATTTCAAAGATGCTTCTTGTCTCTTGCAAATGCATTAAATGATGAAATGATAATGGTCATTCATAAACTAACCATCACAATTTCTTAATTATTATTATTATTATCATTATTCTTATTTTGTGAGCATGGTTGTAAAATTCCATTCTCATTCTCACTTGCTCACTCTCTCTCATGCTTGGAGCTCTCCCTCTTTCTCTCAAAGCTTAAGTGTTCCATGTGTTGGAAATCATAAGTTCTTGAGAAAAAACCACCAAAACTTCTCTCTACTCTTTCTAGGGTTCTTTGTCTAGCAAACCAAGCACTCTAGTTACCTTTTGGATGAGGTAGGATCTCAAGGTAGAGGCCCTCGGGTGGATCTATCTTCGGCAAAGAGAAGACGACGAGGAGGAGCTGTCTACGCCACTACAAGGAGCAAGTAAGAAGGAGAACCATAACAAGAAGAAAAGGAGTTCAAGATCTAGGTATAACCATTCTACATAGTAGCTAGAACTTGTAGTTTATGTGTTAGTTTTTGTTTAGCAAAGATCCATAATGGATGGTCCATGTCACCTTGTTAGAAAATTTTGATTTTTACCTATTCCGCCTCCCCAAAAGAATCGGGGTGGGTAACGTGGACCTAACAGTAGTATCAGAGCCTAGCTGAACAACAACTAGCATGTTAACAAAGTATTTGGAACATCGATCCAAGAAAAAATCGCAAAACACACCGAAAACATTTACTTTCTGCCGATTTTTAAAACTGCTCTAAAAATAATTCCACATATCTTAAAAATCCGTGCAGAGTATTTGAAGAACAGCCAAAGAAAAATGAGCCACTGAGTCAACCAAGCCGCCGCGGAAGCGCGGCGAAACCATGCGTTTCGCCGTGGATCCGCGGCCTAGTCAACTCGGCCGCGACTCGTTTTTCCTGCATATGTTCAGATTGGTGTTTTGTGTTTTTTAAGATGTTTTGTTTCTGCCCAGATTTTCCAGAGAACAATGTTGTGTTTGGGGTAGTTACAAATTGGTATTTTGATCGAAGTTCTACAAATTCTTGCCAAATGGTTATATCTTTAATGTGATATATGCACTGAACGTCGACTAATCGCTATACGTCGATTAGTGAGGGTTGTGCATATCTGTGATCTGTAATGTTGTTGGATTGTGTATATGAACTTGTTGGATTGTCGCGGATGAATAGCCGAGGTTTTGTGAGATGAGAGTTTCTTTATCTTTCATATGATGTAATATGAAAATTGATGTAATATTATTTTTATGGCCGCACATCCGGGATGAGGTTGTAGCCGCCATTGTATATTATTTCTTTTACTTTTTTTGCTCCTAGGATAGACCTAAGGTAGGGTGCACAAACTACCGGGTATGTTGAAGTGCTGAGTGGCCTACTCACGTTGTTGAGGGAGGCTGCTTCACTTCAGGTATTTGGCGGGTAGTTTGCCGCACCCGTAGGGGTCTAGGGTGGGGTTTGGCAATTCATCGCGGCCGTGTAATCCGTCTTTCGTTACAGGCTCGAACGAAACGCAGATTCCTAGCTTATCCAATGTTTTCATCTGTGATCTGGAATGGCTATCATTGCATCTGACGAATGTATATATCTATATATGATATCTAGTAGGTGTTGCTTATGTTTTGCATCCGCGCTAGTCCAGCCCCCGCTCTGTCCTTAGTTAAGTAACCTAACAGGTGATGACGAGGCCCCGTGGCGAATGCGGATGGCATAAGCGTACGTCATATTTTTGTTGTTTTCTGCAATGGTAGGATTAATTGATGGGATGCATTATATTGATCCAAAGAAAAAATAAACCTAAAAGACGTTGTTGGAACAATTTTCAAAAAGCTGTTATTGTAAGGACGTTCTCTTTTGTTTTGCATAGAGGTATTCGGTTATGAATGCCCAGCACCTCATTCGATGAGGCAAGGGCCGAGATCCCTTCATCGGGAGTGACCCCTTGGACAAAAGTTTGCGTCAGGGTAATAACTTCACTATAGTCGATTATTCTAGCTTTGCATTGAGGTATTCAGTTTGGAATATCCTGCACCTCATTCGACGAGGAAAGAGCCGAGATCCCTTCACAGGGAGTAACCTATTTAGCAAAAGTTTTCGCCACTATATTTTTAAAAATGGGCAATCCGGTTCCATCAACGATATCATGTTCATTACGTTAACGGGTTTTTTGCCAAAAACCCAACCGTAGCCCTCCGTCATTTCGGATTGGTTTTATTTAGCATTCGTGCTGCATTTGTTGACCTAGTCAAGGCGTAGTGAACGGTTTCTAAGTGATATTTTTCTGTGCATTGCCAATGTGATTGGTTAGGACAGTCGTGCGGCCTTGTTGACCTAGTCAAGGGCACGTACGGATGGGTTTAATGCAATCAAGATAATGACGGGTAGAACTTGACTAGCAGTTTATGGTTTGTTGACCTAGTCAAGGTCATAAACCGTTGGGGGCAAAAACCACATCGGGAGTTTCTAAAGAAACTGAAACTTGCAGATTTAGCATACCTTCTGGAGTGTGGTGACTAGAGTGAATTCCATCTAGGTCATCGCACAATGATAGTTGTATCCCGATCCCACTGATGAGTTGGATTACTCTCGGGAGATTATTTCACTTAACAATCAATGCTATAAACCAAGTAGGTGTTTAGAATGGTGTTAGCGGGGCTACGCCTCCAGGGAAAAGAGGTTATTTAATTAAGGAACTTCACGAAAGCGTTGGAAAACCTCCCTCGAAGTACCAACACTAGCCTGGCTGAAAGGTTAAGCAAGTATTGTGACATGCGATTAATCCTGACTAGTTCTTCTTTTAGGGTTTGAAGAAGAATTTGAGGAAACAGTGGGAGCCATCCTGATTAGATAAATTAATAAACCAATCTAATCTTGCAAGAGTACATGCTGAGTGTTTCTTTTCTCTCTCTCCAGGTAGCAATCATTTCACGCCCTAATCAAGATAATAAAATGTATTGCTTGACCGATCCGAATTCTTATTCGGGGCTGGGGAACGTTGGTTCGGCTCTAACTTACGACAACAGTCATAAGTATGAGCAAGGGAAAGAGGATTGTATGGATTCCAAGGATACCCAGTTGAAGAAGAAGCATAGGTTTGCATCTACTTCAGGTGTTCTTGTAATTGAGAACTGCTTTATGGTCAGCCCTACCTCTTGGGTACTTGATACCGGATCAGGATCTCATATCTGTAATTTATTGCAGGGACTGAGAAAAAGTAGGAAAGTTGCACCTTGTGATATGTCGATCAGGGTAGCGAACGGAGCATAAGTTAATGCTACAGCCGTCGGTGAATATCACCTAGTGTTGACAAATGGCAATACTATGATTTTGAACGATTGCTACTATGTACCTTCCATGGTTTGCAACATCATATCAGTTTCTTTACTCAATAAAGATGCATAACTTTGTTCTTGATAGAAATATCATGAACATCTACCTTCATAAGGTACTGGTTGCAGAAGGTACACTGTGTAATGGTATCTACGTTCTAAATCAGAATACAGTTCTCAATGTACAAAACACACACAAGAGGAAGAGTTCAAATATGAACGAATCCTACTATGGCATTGTAGACTTGGTCATATCGGAGTGAAAAGACTAAGTAAGTTTCATAAAGATGGACTCTTAAATACGTTCGAGTTTTCATCTTATGAAACTTGTCAGTCTTGTCTCAAAGGAAAGATGACCAAATCTCCATTCACCAGACATGGAGAAAGAGCAACAGAGCTCTTGGGACTCATACACAGTGATGTATGTGGTCCAATGTCTATACATGGAAGGGGTGGGTTCTCGTACTTCATCACATTCACTGACGATCTATCTAGGTTCGGATATGAATATCTGATGAAACACAAATCTGAAGCTTTTGAGAAATTCAAGGAATTCATAAACGAAGTAGAGAACCAGACTGGCAAAAGTATCAAGATCCTCCGGTCTGATAGAGGAGGGGAGTACTTAACCACGGAATTCCTAGATTACTTAAAAGAGAATGGTATTCTCTCTCAGCTTACTCCCCCTTATACACCACAGCACAACGGTGTATCGGAGCGGAGGAATCGTACCCTATTGGATATGGTTCACTCTATGATGAGTAGTGCTGAGTTGCCTATTTCATTTTGGGGATATGCGCTTTTGACAGCGGCATATCTATTGAATGATGTTCCATCTAAATCAGTGCCTAAGACTCCATTCGAGATATGGAATGGAAAAAGGCCATATCTTAAAAGATTTAAGATATGGGGTTGTTCGGCTTATGTTAAAACGCATAAACCAGATAAACTAGAGGCACAGTCAGTTTTATGTAAGTTTGTGGGATATCCAAAGAATGGTTATGGATATCTGTTCTACCACACCGAGGAACAGAAGGTGTTTGTTGCTTAGCATGCCGTTTTCTTAGAAACAGAGTTTCTTGAAAAAGAAATTAGTGGGAGCACGGTAGAATTGGAAGAAATTCAGCGACCACAAACTGAAACTGAAGAATTGACAGAACCTCAGGATTCAATAACCCCAGAAGAACCTCAGCCACTCCGCAGATCTGGTAGAATTTCTCATCCGCCCGAGAGATACTACGGTTTTCTCATAGACGGGGATCGAGAGGACTGCATCTTGGAAGATGATGACCCTACCAATTTCAGGCAGGCCATTATCAGTAGGGACTCTGATAAGTGGCTGGAAGCTATGCAATCCGAAATGGAGTCCATGTACACAAATAAAGTGTGGACCTTGGATATTGCTCCACCTGGGGTAAAACCCGTTGGATGCAAATGGATCTACAAAAGGAAACTTGGTTTAGATGGGCAGGTGGAAACCTATAAGGCTAGACTCGTTGCAAAAGGTTTTCGTCAGTGACCTGGTATGGACTATGACGAAACTTTTTCTCCAGTGGCTATGCTTAAATCCATTCGGATCCTACTTGCCATTGCTGCCTTCCATGACTATGAAATCTGGCAGATGGACGTAAAAACGGCTTTTCTAAACGGCTGTTTGCAAGAGTGCTTTTACATGGATCAGGCAGAAGGTTTCGTAGAAAGTGGGAGCAGCGGGAAGGTGTGCAAGTTGCTTAAATCCATTTATGGATTAAAGCAGGCATCGCGGAGCTGGAACATCTGTTTTGATGAGGCAATCAAGGAATTTGATTTCATCAAGAACGAAGATGAACCTTGTTTCTAAAGAGATTTAGTATGGAAGATTCCAAGTGCGGTAATATACCTGCATTGCACGGAATCACCCTCTCCAAGAAGATGTCTCCTAAGACTGACAAGGAGAGGGTTCGCATGAGCACAATACCCTACGCTTCGGCGGTAGGATCTATAATGTATGCGATACTATGTATAAGACCAGATGTAGCTTATGCGTTGAGCATGGTGAGCAGGTATCAGTCAGACCCAGGTGAAAACCACTGGACAGCAGTGAAGAACATTCTCAAGTACCTGAGAAGGACTAAGGAGATGTTCCTGGTTTATGGTAATGGAGACCTCAGGGTCGAGTCCTTTAAGGATTCAAGCTTCCAGAGTGACAAAGATGACAGCAAGTCTATCTCGGGTTTTTTGTTTACCCTCAACGGAGGGGCGGTGTGTTGGAGGAGTTCCAAACAGGATACCGTCGCAGACTCGACGATGGAGGCTGAATACATTGCTGCAAGCGATGCCGCAAAAGAGGCGGTCTGGATGAAGAAGTTCATTTGTGAACTTCAGGTGGTTCCGTCCGTTGTTGACCCAATACCTTTGTATTGCGATAACAATGGGGCTATAGCTTTTGTGAAGGAATCAAGGTCCCATCAGAAATCCAGACACATCTTAAGGCGGTATCACCTGATCAGGGAGATCATTGATCGCCAGGAGATCGAGGTATGGAGAGGGGACACAAAAGACAACACGGTGGATCCATTCACAAAGGCCCTCCCTCAAACACAGTTCGAGCGACTTTTTGAGCTATTGGGTATGCGGTACGCCAGCAACTGGCCTTAGTGCAGACGTTGGGTATGCGGTACACCAATTACTGGCCTTTAGTGCAAGTGGGAGATTGTTGGATAGGTATGCCCTAGAGGCCATTATTGTATAGTACTAGTTTGTATAATACATTTTGGAGGCTTGGGATATATATATGGGTTTACGACAGTCTTGCTCGGTATAGTAGTATGCTACTAGATTTGTTTCTATCTTAATATGTGTATATGTTTCTTTTAACATATCGCTAAAAACATATTGATGGAGCCCTTTGGATCTTTGCTTGACTACCGGCGTTGTGATGGCGATCACACTAGCGGAGGATGGGTAGTCTATAAGCACATCCTTATATTGGTCCCTAGTCGTAGGATTATCGAGATAGGGCATCGATACTCCAGAGTAGACTGGTGCATACGCTTCTCGTCCCAGCAGGGGAGATGGTCTGTCCCACAGCCATCAGTACGTCGTACTGGAGATAGTATGCAGGTGCTCGTTAGGTTACGAGTACACTGGACAGGACTCGTCGGGAACTGTTGGTTGGAATTATACCTATCGTCAGTTAACAGTTCCCAGGTGACATGAATACAGCTTAGTCCGTTGACTGGACACTGTCACTTCGCCTCAAGTGTGTTCCCACTGTTCTTAGATTACTACCCTACGACGGCTCTATTGAGTCATGCAAACAGGTAGTAGTTTGGTGCAGTCCCGAAGCACTTGGAGGAAGTGACGGTTAGACAGGATTCGTCTCTCCCGGTATTGGGAGTTGATATCGCGCTGTGTCTAGGAGAGCCATTACACATAATCGTCCCTGGCCAGGGTAAGCGAGATTTTGCTGGTAGTGTTACCAGTAGTTTCTCAGGGTGTTCTGGGCTACACACCGACATGATTTGTACCGCTATTAGGGGACTGACGTTTGCCACCCCCTAGGCCCGACATGCGATACTCTCAGATGAACAGACCGGATTATACGGAGATTGTCACGTTCAGGCTCAGTAGGAGTTCGGATGGGTTCACCTCATCAGTCATCTTATCGGCATCTACCTGGGGACCGTTACATACAGCTAGTACCGCTTGTGGCCTGTGGTTAAACCCACTGCCAGCGTAGTGTCGAGCCTTTAGAGTCCCACACAGAGGGTTATTCGCCTTTGGGCAAAACAGAGTAGAGGTCACAAGGTTTTGCGACGGGGTTCGTTCACATCCGCGCACTTATGCACGTTTGGTGTCCGGGCAGTTATTACTAGCAGGCTTTGGTTTAAGCCAGATCCTAGTATTTGTTTTGGGATTGGTTTTGTCTCATTGTATTCGTGTTCCTCGGAACACGGATGCGGTTGTGTATGCACAGTTGACAGAGGCAGAGGCAGAGGATTCTCATTAGGGTTGTTGACCGTTGACTTTTTCCAAACCCTAATGAGAATGAGAAATATGATTAATAATATTAATTAAGGATAATTGTGCCATGGTTAGGTTGACCATTTGACTTTTGTTGACTTGTTGACTTTGGTTGACCAGTCGACTATTGTTGACATGTTGACCATCATCATTTCATTTCAAAGATGCTTCTTGTTTCTTGCAAATGCATTAAATGATGAAATGATAATGGTCATGCATAAACTAACCATCACAATTTCTTAATTATTATTATTATTATCATTATTCTTATTTTGTGAGCATGGTTGTAAAATTCCATTCTCATTCTCACTTGCTCACTCTCTCTCATGCTTGGAGCTCTCCCTCTTCCTCTCAAAGCTTAAGTGTTCCATGTGTTGGAAATCATAAGTTCTTGAGACAAAACCACCAAAACTTCTCTCTACTCTTTCTAGGGTTTTTTGTCTAGCAAACCAAGCACTCTAGTTACCTCTTGGATGAGGTAGGAGCTCAAGGTAGAGGCCCTCGGGTGGATCAATCTTCGGCAAAGAGAAGACGACGAGGAGGAGCCGTCTACACCACTACAAGGAGCAAGCAAGAAGGAGAACCACAACAAGAAGAGAAGGAGTTCAAGATCTAGGTATAAACATTCTACATAGTAGCTAGAACTTGTAGTTTATGTGTTAGTTTTTGTTTAGCAAAGATCCATCATGGATGGTCCATGTCACCTTGTTAGAAAATTTTGTTTTTTACCTATTCCACCTCCCCGAAAGAACCGGGGTGGGTAACGTGGACCTAACACTGTTAAAAGCGCATGTCCCCAAAATGAAAGAGGCAACTCGGCACTACTTATCATGGAGCGAACCATATCCAATAGGGTACGATTCCTCCGCTCCGATACACCGTTGTGTTTTGGTGTATAAGGAGGAGTAAGCTGAGAGAGAATTCCATTCTCTTTTAAGTAATCTAAGAATTCCGTGCTTAAGTACTCCCCTCCCCTATCCGATCGGAGGATCTTGATACTTTTTCCAGTCTGGTTCTCTACTTCGTTTCTGAATTTCTTGAATTTCTCAAAAGCTTCAAATTTGTGTTTCATCAGATACACATATCCGAACCTAGAGAGATCGTCAGTGAATGTGATGAAGTACGAGAACCCACCCCTTGCATGTATAGACATCGGACCACATACATCACTGTGTATGAGTCCCAAGAGCTCTGTTGCTCTTTCTCTATGTTCGGTGAACGGAGAATTGGTCATCTTTCCTTTGAGACAAGACTAACAAGTTTCGTAAGATAAAAACTCGAACGTATTCAAGAGTCCATCTTTATGCAACTTACATAGCCTTTTCTCTCCGATATGACCAAGTCTACAATGCCACAAGTAAGATTCATTCGTATCTGAACTCTTCCGCTTGTGTGTGTTTTGTACATTGAGAACTGTATTCTGATTTAGAACATAGATACCATTACACAGTATACTTTCTGCAACCAGTACCTTATGAAGGTAAATGTTCATGATATTTCTATTAAAAACAAAGTTATATCCATCTTTATTAAGTAAAGATACTGATATTATGTTGCAAACCATAGAAGGTACATAATAGCAATCGTTCAAAATCATAGTATTGCCATTTGGCAATACTAGGTGTTATTCACCGACGGCTGCAGCATTAACTTGTGCTCCATTTGCTACCTTGAGCGACATATCACCAGGTACAACTTTCCTACTTTTTCTCAGTCCCTGCAATAGATTACAGATATGAGATCCTGATCCGGTATCAAGTACCCAGGAGGTAGGGCTGACCGTAAAGTAGTTCTCAATTACAAGAACACCTGAAGTAGATGCAAAACTATGCTTCTTCTACAATCCTCTTTTCCTTGCTCATACTTGTGACTGTTGTCATAAGTTAGAGCCGAACCGACGTTCCCCGGCCCCGAATAAGAATTCGGATCGGTCAAGCGATACATTTTATTATCTTGATTAGGGCGTGAAATGGTTGATACCTGGAGAGAGAGAAAAGGAACACTCAGCGTGCGCTCTTGAAAGATTAGATTGGTTTATTAATCCTCAAATTCTTCTTTAAACCCTTAAAAGAATAACTAGTCAGGATTAATCGCACGTCACAATACTTTCTTAACCTTTCAGCCACGCTGGTGTTGGTACTTCGAGGAAGGTTTTCCAACGCTTTCACAAAGTTCCTTAATTATATAACCTCTTTTCCCTGGAGGCGTAGCCCCGCTAACACCGTTCTAGACACCTACTTGGTTTATAGCATTGATTGTTAAGTGAAATAATCTCCGGAGAGTAATCCAACTCATCAGTGGGATCGGGATCCAACTATCATTGTGTGATGACCTAGATGGAATCCACTCTAGTCACCACACTCCAGAAGGTATGCTAAATCTGCAAGTTTCAGTTTCTTTAGAAACTCCCGATGTGGATTTTTGCCCCTATCGGTTTATGACCTTGACTAGGTCAACAAACCATAAACCGCTAGTCAAGTTCTACCCGTCATTATCTTGATTGCATTAAACCCACCCGTACGTGCCCTTGACTAGGTCAACAAGGCTACACGACTGTCCTAACCAATCACATTTGCAATGCACAGAAAAATATTACTTAGCTACCGTTCACTACGCCTTGACTAGGTCAACAAACGCAGCACGAATACTAAATAATACCAATACGAAATGATGGAGGGCTACGGCTGGGTTTTTGGCGAAAAAACCCGTTAACGTAATGAACTTGATATCGTTGAAGGAACCTGATTGCCCCCTTTTTAAAAATATAGTGGCGAAAACTTTTGCTAAAGAGGTCACTCCCTGTGAATGGATCTCGGCTCTTTCCTCGTCGAATGAGGTGCAGGATATTCCAAATTGAATACCTCGATGCAAAGAAAGAATAATCGGATATAGTGAAGTTATTACCCTGACGCAAAATTTTGTCCAAGGGGTCACTCCCGATGAAAGGATCTCGGCCCTTGCCTCGACGAAGGAGGTACTGGGCATTCATAACTGAATACCTCTGTGCAAAACAAAAGAGAACGTCCTTGCAATAACAGCTTTTTGAAAATTGTTCCAACAACGTCTTTTAGGTTTGTTTTTCTTTGCATTAATATAATGCGTCCCATCAGTTAATCCTTCCATTGCAGAAAACAACGAAAATATGACGTACGCTTATGCCATCCGCATTCGCCACGGGGCCCCGTCATCACCCGTTAGGTTACTTAACTAACGACAGGGCGGGGGCTGGACTAGCGCGGATGCAAAACATAAGCAACGCCTACTAGATATCATATATAGATATATATACATTCGTCAGATGAAATGATAGCTATTCCAGATCACAGATGAACACATTGGATATGCTAGGAATTCGCGTTTCGTTCGAGCCTGCAACGAAAGACGGATTACATGGTCGCGATGAATAGCCACACCCTACCCTAGACCTCTACGGGTAAGACAAACGACCCGCCAAGTAACCGAAGTGAAGCAACCTCCCTCAATAACGTGAGTAGGCCACTCGGCACTTCAAAGTACCCGGTAGTTTGTGCACCCAACCTTGGGTCTATCCTAGGAGCAAAAACAGTAAAAGAAATAATATACAATGGCGGCTACAACCTCATCCCGGATGTGCGGTTATAAAAATAATATTACATCAATTTACATATTATATCAAATGAAAGATAAAGAAACCCTCATCTCACAAAACCCCGGCCATTCATCCGCGACAATCCAATAAGTTCATATACACAATCCAACAACATTACAGATCATAGATATGCACAACCCCCACTAATCAACGTATAGCGATTAGCCAACGTTCAGTGCATATATCACATTACAGATATAACCATTTAGCAAATGTTTGTAGAACTTCGATCAAAACACCAATTTGTAACAACCCCAAACACAACATAGTTCTCTGGATAATCTGGGTAGAAACAAAATATCTTAAAAATTCCAAAACATCATACTGGAAAAACTGCAGGAAATCCGAGTTGCGTCTGAGTCAACTCGGCCGCGGAACCGCGGCGGAACGCTTGGTTTCGCCACGCTTCCGCGGCGCTTTGACCGAGTCGTGGGCTCGTTTTTCTTGCTTATTCCTAAAAACCCCTGCACTGATTTTAAAGGTATGTGGAAATATTTTTAGAGCTGTTTTAAAAATCGGCAGAAAGTATGAAATTTTGACATGTTTCGCGATTTTTTTCGGATCGAAGTTCTAAACACTTTGCTAACATGCTAGTTGTTGTTTAGCTAAGCTCTGAAACCACTGTTAGGTCCACGTTACCCACCCCGGTTCTTTCGGGGAGGCGGAATAGGTAAAAATCAAAATTTTCTCACAAGGTAACATGGACCATCCATGAAGGATCTTTACTAAACAAAAACTAACATACAAACAACAAGTTCAAGCTACTATGTTGAATGGTTATACTTAGGTCTTGAACTCCTTCTCTTCTTGTTGTGGTCCTCCTCCTTGCTTGCTCCTTGGAGTGGCGTAGATGGCTCCTCCTCCTCGTCTTCTCTTTGCCGAAGATAGATCCACCCGAGGGCCTCTACCTTGAGTTCCCACCTCAACCAAGAGATAACTAGAGTGCTTGGCTTGCTAAACCTAGAACCCTAGAATGAGTAGAGTGAAGTTTTGATGGTTTTGTCTCACAAGCTCATGGTTCTCAACACATGAGAGATGAGAGCTTTGAGAGAGGAAGAGAAAGAACTAAGTATGAGAGAGAAAAAGTAAGAGAGAATGAGAATAGAATTCTCCAACCATGCTCACAAAAGAGATAATATGAAATAATAATAGTAACAATAAAGATAAATGTGATGGTTCATTTGGAATGACCATTATCATTTCACATTAAATGAAATATGCAAGAATTAAGAAGCATCTTTCATGTGAAATGATGATGGTCAAATTATCAACATAAGTTAACCGGTCAACCAAAGTTAAAACGTCAACAATAGTCAAATGGTCAACCTAACCATGGCACAATTTTCCTTAATTAATATCATTAATTATATCTCTTATTCTCATTTGGGTTTGGAAAAAGTCAACGGACAACAACCCTAATGAGAATCCTCTGCCTCTGTCAACTGTGTATACACACCCGCATCCGTGTTCTGAAGAACACGAATACAATGAGACAAAACCAATCCCAAAACAAACACTAGGATCTGGCTTAAACCAAAGCCCACTAGTAATAACTGCCCGGACACCAAACGTGCACAAGTGCACGGATGTGAACGAACCCCGTCGCAAAACCATGCGACCTCTACTCTGTTTTGCCAAAAGGCGAATAACCCTCTGTGTGGGACTCTAAAGGCTCGACACTACGCTGGCAGTGGGTTTAACCATAGGCCGTAAGTGGTACTAGCTGTACGTAACGGTCCCCAGGTAAATGCCGATAAGAAGATCGATGAGGTGAACCAATCCGAACTCCTACTGAGCCTGAATATGACAATCTCCGTACAGTCCGGTCTGTTCATCTGAGAGTATCGCATGGCGGGCCTAGGGGCGGTAAACGTCAGTCCCCTAATAGCGGTACAAGTCATGTCGGAGTGTAGCCCAGAACACCTTGAGAAACTACTAGAAACACTACCAGTAATTCTCGCTTGCCCTAGCAAGGGACGACTATGTGTAATGGCCCTCCTAGACACAGCGCGATATCAACTCCCAATACCGGGAGAGACGAATCCTGTCTAACCGTCATTGCCTCCAAGTGCTTCGGGACTGCACCCAACTACTACCTGTTTGCACGACTCAATAGAGCCGTGGTAGGGTAGTAATCTAAGAACAGTGGGAACACACTCGAGGCGAAGTGACAGTGTCAAGTTAGCGGACTAAGCTGTACTCATGTCACCTGGGAACTGTTAACTGACGATGGGTATAATACCAACCAACAGTTCCCGACGAGTCCTGTCCAGTGTACTCGTAACCTAACGAGCACCTGCATACTATCTCCAGTACGACGTACTGATGGCTATGGGACAGACCATCTCCCCTGCTGGGACGAGAAGCATATGCACCAGTCTACTCTGGAGTATCGATGCCCTATCTCGATTATCCTATGACTAGGGACCAAAATAAGGATGTGCTTATAGACTACCCAGCCCCCACTAGTGTGATCACCATCATAACGCCGGTAGTCAAGCAAAGATCCTAAGGGCTCCATCAATATGTATTTAGCGATAGTTTAAAAGAAACACATACACATATTAAGATAGATACAAACCAAGTAGCATACTACTATATCGAGCAAGACTATTGTAAACCCGTGTATATTCCCAAGCTTCCAAAATGTATTATACAAACTAGTACTATACAATAATGGCCTCTAGGGCATACATATCCAACACATAGTAAGGTGGAGATCAAAGCACAGTGGGAATCATACAAGACTCTATGACGATCTCGGGTCTACAGACTAACCTGTACCAGTGTCACCAGAGAACTGCCATCTGATGTGAGGTATAATACCATCTGGGAGTTCTCGGCGAGTCCGTCCAGTATACCCAGTCTCCACTGAGCACCTGTATACTATCTCTGATGTCAAACACCAATGGACATGGAATCATCCATAGCCCATCTACATGGGTCGAGAAGCTATACGCTAGTCTACTCTGGTATATCGATGCCCTGTCTCGATACACCTACGACTAGGAACATTTGAAGGATGTACTTAGCGACTACACTATCCTCACTAGTATGATCTGCATCATAATCCTGGTAGTCAAGTACTCATCCTAAGGGCTTTATCAACATGTAACATAGAGACAATCAGAATACATGTTAAGATAAAGAGCAACCAGATAGCATAGTATCATGTCGAGCAAGAAAGTCCTCCATATATATGTCCAAGCATCCACTATAATATACATCGTATGTACTGTAATAGCCTCTACAGCATACATATTACTAACAAGACTAAATGGTTTTCTTCCTTCCCTACCGTTCCGCACCAGCTTATGGTTTGGAATAAAACTATCCAATAAGCGTAATAGGTGTACTCTCCTAATCCTAGGAGTACTCGCAACCTGAAAGAAGGTAAAGACAAAAGACAACTGAATAAACCTTATTCTATTTCTCCTGAACCAGAATCCATTCACGAACTGGAACAAGTTCTTTCGAGTTCGTATGTAACTTTACGATAGATTATCCAATAACTGTGGATCTTCATAATGATACGGGGTGTTCTGGAGAAATTCAAAGGTGAAGTAGGGGTGGCGATGAAATACGCGGTTTAATCGTGAATAATAGCAGTCGCAATTTACTTTGCCCTCTTTCTAATCCCTTTATTTGTCTTTACTTATTACCTTCTGTACACCACACTTAGGCTAATTGGTTTTCTTCCTTCCCCGCCTTTCGGCACCTGCCTATGGTTTGGAAGAAGACTATCCAATAAGCGCAATAGGTGTACCCTCTCCTAATCCTAGAAGCCCTCACAACCTGAGAGAAGGTAAAAAGAAAAGACAACTGAATAGTCCTATTCATTTTCTCCTGAACCAAAAACCATCCTCGAATCTGAAACAAGTTTCTTCGAGTTCGTATGTAACTATACGATGGTCATATCCAATAAATGTGGATCTTTGTAGTGATACGGAATGTTCCGGAGAGAAAACAAAGGGTAAAAGTAGGAGTGGCAATGAGGTATGCAACTCTGACAATCCGAAAGTCAGTGTGTTTTAAGAAGGTTTAGTTAACTTGGTTACTGTGTTATAATCTAGGGTCGGGACTTGGTTGCTGCCAAAGAGAGAGAGAGAAAAGAAACACTCAGCGTGCACTCTAACCTAGATCAGAATGGTCAATCACTTTATCTAATCAGGATGTCTCCAACTGCATCCTCAAATTCTCCTCCAAACCTGAAAGAAGAATTAGGCGGGATCATCTAAAATCACCCGAGGAGTAAACCAACTCATCAGTAGGAATCGGGATCCAACTATCATCGCATGATAACCTAATGGAATCCACTCAAGTTATCACACTCCAGAAGGCATGCGCATGCGTGACAAGTTTCCTGTATGTTTGAAACTCCTGGTGTGATTTCTACCCCATGCACTTATGACCTTGACGAAGGCCAACATATCATAAGTCACATGTCAAGTTATACCCGTCATTGTCCAGGTTAATTTGAACCCACCTGTACATTCCCTTGACGAAGGACAAAATAGTAGTACGACTGTCCTAAACTAACGCATCTACCTATGCTACAGAAAAGTAACACATAGGTACCATACACTATGTCTTGACGAAGGCCAACATACATAGCATGAATACTAATGCTACCCATCTGAAATGACGGAGGGCTACAAATGGTTTTTGGCGAAAAACCATTAACGTAATGAACTTGATATCGTTGAAGGAACCGGATAGGTTTTTATAAACATATAGTGGCGAAAACCTTTGCTAAAGAGGTCACTCCCGGTGAAAGGATCTTGGCTCTTTCCTCGTCGAATAAGGTGCAGGATATTCCAAACTGAATACCACGAAGCAAAGCAAAAAGTAATCGACTATAGTGAAGTTATTACCCTAACGCAAACTTCTGCCTAAGAGGTCACTCCCAGTGAAGGGATCTCGGCTCTTGCCTCGTCGAATGAGGTGCTGGATATTCATAACCGAATACCTCTATGCAAAACAAAAGAAAACGCCCATGTAATAATAGCTTTTAAAAATTGTTCCAACAACATCAAATAGGTCTATTTTCCTTGCATTGATCTGAATCAACGCAGTCCCATCAATTAATCACACCACAAAAGAACGAAAATATGATGTATGTATATGCCATCCACATTCACCACCGGGTCCCGTCTTCACCCGTTAGGTTACTTAACTAACGACAGAGTGGGGACTGGACTAGCGCGGGTGTAAAACATATACAACATCTACTAGTGTATATACCAATATATAATAATCGCTCCAGGCGTGATAAATGCAACATCACTGATAAGCAATAAGCATCACAGAACAATACAGATAATCTGGGAGCCCCGGGTTTCTTTTGAGCCACAAGTGAAACCCGATGTTCCCCGGGTCATGTGGATAGCCTGTGCAATGAAAACATAGACCCCTACGAGCGCGGCAAGTTACCCGCCAAAACCAGAAGTGAGGCATCCTCTTTCCACAAAGTGAATGGGCTACCCAGCACTTCCCCGAATCCGGTAACTTGAGCACCCCTCCTTAGGTCAACCTGTACCCCCTATGAGTGCGGCGAATAGCCTGCCAATTCTTCAATGAGGCCCCCTCTTTCTCAACTCCATGAGATACGGGCCCGTTGCCCTCCAGAACCCGGCTATCCGTGCACTCCATTATGGGGTAATCCTAGTACAAAAAAGAAAATATGTACAACGGTGACGTCGACCTCAACCCGGTCGTGCCCCAAATAAATAATATACAAACAGGCAGTGACGGCATTCTACATGTCGGACGATTGCCCGGCGATATCAAATGTACAAATAAAACTAAACTGTACTATTATTGCAACCAAGCTATCCACCACGAAGAATCCACAGCAAACACAGCACAACACAGAACATCAACGTGAATGTCACGTTCGCAAACCCGTATAAAAGAACTATAGCAATTAGACAAGTTGTACCGATCTAATGACATTCACGGTCGCAGATAGAAATGCATATACAGTAAACATTAAACAATGTTAGAAATATCGAGTTCAAAATAACCCCGAATAGCCCCAAACAACTAGATAAAACCATATCAAAACTGGGCTAAACAAGAAACACCACTGAACCAACATTCCAGAGACCAGACCATAACCCAAATACGAAGTCCAAACTCAATAGAATGGCCGGCCTGGCCGGATTTTGTAGCCATGTGCTCGGTTTTTTACAGGTGGAATTGGTTCGTATTTGGGGTGTGGTCAAGTGGTCATGTTAATAGTCTTCTGCAGTTACTAAAAAATTTTTAGAAGACACATTAAAAAATGACAGAAACTAAAATATCGTTGCTATTGATTTGGAGTTGTTTCGGTTTTGATAGTTTAATATTGTCTAAATAACTAGTATTCGGTTAATGGGTTGGCTCTGATACCATGTAAGGCTACGCCAGCGCCCCGGCCATCAATCCGTGGCCAAACGCGGAATAAAAACTTAGAAAATCGGTGCTAATGGAACCCTGATCATCGGATCGTACCATTAACCCTATACTAGTTAACTGTACAGAATTTAGAGAGGTTATACCGGTCGATCCATGTCCTTCAGTCTTCAACCTCTGTCCTTAGCTCATTGGGGCTGCCTCGAACAAGTTCGCTCTCCGGTCTCCCTCGTCGAAGAGGATCCACGTCGAGGATTAGTAATACGGGCTCCCGCTTCAAAACCGAAGCAACTCGGGCATCCAGTTTGCTAGCCTAGATACCCAAGGTGAAGTAAAGAGTGTGTGTGAATACTTTGTCTCAAAACACCCTAGGTTGCTCAACACATGAAACATGTTAGGGTGGAGGTGAAAGAGTTTCCATTGATGAAGAAGTGTGAGCTCAAGTGATGGCTTGTGAAGAAATTGTGTCTGCTATTTTTCTTTACTTGAGTTTGTGAAGTATTTGTGAGCAAGTGAAGTGAGAAACATCCCAGCACACAATATTTCACCAAACCCAACTCCATGAGTCACCAAGTGCACATGTGCCACCATCAATGCACACAAGACCAAACACCATGAGTCACCAAGTGAGCATATGCCACATTCAAATCTCAAGGCCAAGACTTGCACTCACACTCTCCATCACATTTAAACATTAATCTAAATGTTTAAATCAATAAAAGAAATGGCAACAATAAAGCAAACTCGTAACGAATTACAAGAATACCCCTCATCCGTATATACATACCTACATCCATATTCCGAATGAATACGAATACAACAAGACGAAAATCATCCAACAATATAATACTAGGATCCGGCTTAAACCAAAGCCCACTAGTATTATCCGTTCGATCATGATCCGTGCACGAGTGCATGTATATGATCGAACCCTGCCATAAAACAATACGTCCTCTACAACGTTTTGCCCGAACCAGGGAAACCCTCTGTGTGGGACTCTAAAGACTCATCAATACGTTAGCAGTGGGTTTAACCACAAGCACGTCAATGGCACTAGTTGTACGTAACGGCTGCCTAGGTATTGAGCGAAAGGGAGGACGACGAGCAAACTCATCCAGGAACCCCTACTAAGCCTGACAGTGATAATATCCGTACAGTCCGGTCCGTTCATCTATGAGTATCGCATATCGAGTTTAGGGGTGGATAAATTCAGACCCCTAATAACGCGACATTTAGTGTCGGCATGAAATCCTATCACCGCCTGAGAAACTACCGATCCTAGATCGGTAATTCTCGACTGTCCCGGCCGAGGATTTCTGGTGATGGACATCCGTGCACAACGCGACATCAACCCCAAATACCGGGAGAGACGAATCCCCTGATGATCCGCTCACTGCCTCCATGTGGCTCAGGACTGTACCCAACTAAAACATGTTTGCACGACTCTTTTGAGCCGTGGTAGGGTAGTAATCAAAGCACAGTAGGAACTCACATGTGAAAAATGACGATCTCAGGTCGATAGACTAACCTGTACACATGTCACCAGGGAACTGCTATCTGACAATAGGTATAGTACCAACTAGCAGGTTCCCGACGAGTCCGTCCGGTGTACTTATAACCCAATGAGCACCTGTATACATCTTAGGTGTACCAACTAACACCAATGGCTTATGAGACCGGCCACCGCCCCTCGTCGGGGTGTCGATCCGTATACTCTAGTCTACACTTGGAGTATCGATGCCCAGTCTCGAAACTCCCATGACTAGGGACGCTTTAAGGATGTTCTTATAGACCGCCCAACTTTCATGATCTTCATCATACTGCTGGTAGTCAAGCAAGAATCCTATGGGCTCTATCAACATGTAATAGTGATCTGTAATGTCACCTTAAGCATGTATACGATGATAAAGACAAACTAGATAGCATACTATCATCTCAAGTAAGACTGTTCTACCGGTATAGGTCCTCCCTCAATCATTGCAATCACATGCCTGTGATCCAATAATTGACTTGAGGGCACTATAGCCAACACAACCTCAACCCGATGTGCCCCGCAAAAATAATATTACATCAATTTACAAATTTACATGAATGAAAAAAAGAAAACACTATTCTCACATCCCCCCTGCTATTCATACACGGCGATCCAATACTTCATATACACAAACCATCACAATACAGATATGTGCAATCCCTACTAATAGACATATAGCGATTAGCAGACGTTTAGCAACACATATATAATCACAGAATCACATATTAGCTAAGAACTTAAAATTTTGATCGATAAACTCTATCCGTATTTACCCCATGCACAAACCAGTACACAAACAATCTGGGTAAAAACCAAATATACCAAAAATCATAATTCCAAGAACCTAAACCACAGAAAAAATTAGGAGCAACTCGGCCATAACACGGCGGCGGATCCACCGCCAAATAACCTATTTAGCGGCCGATCCGCCGCAAAGTTGATGAGTTAGGTGCTCAAATTTTTTTCTACGTCTTAGAAATGCCTGCATGTATTTTTAAGGCCACTGAAATAATTTTTGAACAGTTTTAAAAAATCGACACTAAGTACATCTCGGAAATTTAATTTCGGGTATTTTTCCGTCGATCAAAGTTCTAATCACTTGCTAACAAGCTAGTTAAGATTTAGTAGGCTCTGATACCACTGTAAGTTGATGTCGCATACCCCACGCACTAGTGCGGGGGTAGAATTTACAAAAAACGATTTTTTTCCATACTATGCAACATCGACTAAACTCCCGGATCTTAACAGAAACCTTAACTAGTTATATCTACTAGGAGGTTCTAACTACTATGTAAGGGTTTATATCGCCTTGTTTACAAGTCCTTCGGGTCTTCTTCTATAGGGTTACCTAGTGCGACAACAAGGTTTCAGGAGGCATCGTCCATGCTATTTCCAAATTTTTACCATGCTAAACAACCCTAACCCTAGAATCTTAACTAGAGATTTAGACAATACCACATGTAAACAACTTTACATCTAAGTGAATATAGAATAAAACCTTTGTATACTGGTCCTTCACTTCAATAGCTCCGTGTAGTAGTCCCTTCGCTCCAAGTAGTGACCTTCCAGACTCTAGATGGCTCCACAAGATGAAAGGAACAAGCTTGCATGAAGTCTTCGAGGCCGAAGATGTTCTACGTCGAGGAGACACCAACCCAAGCTATTTCTTCACTAATTAGAGATTAGTAAAGCTAACACCATAAACTAAATGGCTAATTTAGTAGAAGATGATGAAGTAGGATTTTTGCTCACTTTAGAAATCTTTTTCTTACTAATTTTCCTCACCTCCTCAAAAGCTAGAGAGCTCTCGCTTGTTGATGAAGAAGATGAAGAGATAATGGATGAGAGAGTGAATGGCAACCATGGGTGAGAAATATCTCATATAACCCTTGTAGAGACATAACCATGGTTAAAGATAATGGTTAGGTTAATAAATATCTAAGGCAAAACAAAATTGGTAGACTAAGTCAATGGTTATCACAAGCTTCTAACCATGGCAAAATTCCACTCAATTTTGAATTACTTAAATAAATAAAAACCTAAATATTATCTCAAGTATGGTGTAAGTCTCATACACCCATGTCGCATGTATAATCAAGCATGACAAAAAGAAAACACAAATAATATATATCACATATATATTTAGTGTGCAGATGTGAGAAAAGAAGTGTAAGTGAGCAAATATTAGTTAATGTAAATTAGTATATCAAATATACAATTATACATTAAATTATTAAATCGGCACTTGATTTAATAACCCGGCTATATCACATACAACCGACTAATATCATATGTATCTTCTTATCGAACACTTGATTCGATAACCCGGCTATATCACATATAACTGACCGATATCAATATCGCGGGAATAGAATACAGTATCACATACACGTACTAATCTCAGTCCCACACATATCTCATATGTGCTCCTAATTCATTTCGCCTGAGCCAGTAAACCTCTGTGTAGGACTCTAAAGACTCGTCAATACGCCAGCAGTAGGTGATGATCATATCAAGCACCCACAAGCCATCAGCGGTACTAGCTGGACGTAACGGCTACCCGGGTATTGAGTGATCAGAAGATCAACAAGCAAGCCTGCTCATACTCCTGTAAAGCCTATAAATAACACTACCGTACAGTCCGGTCTCTTCGTCTGATATGTCGCATCTCCAGTCTAGGGGTGGTAAACGTCAGACCCCAGTAATCGATTAGTCGTGGCAATGTGAGGCTCATAACGGGTCAAGAAACTACTGATAACACTTACCTGTAGATTCAATATCAGCCCTGGCCAAGGACTTCCTGTTATAGCCAATCGAGCACAGCGCAACATCAATTCCCAATACCGGGAGAGACAAAACCCCTCCTATCGCTCATTGCCTACATGTTATTCGGGACTATACCCAAAAGCCACCATTTTGCACGTTCTCTTGAACGTGGTAAGGTGAAAATCAAAGCACAGTGGGAATCACACAAGACTCTATGACGATCTCGGGTCTACAGACTAACCTGTACCTGTGTCACCAGAGAACTTCTATCTGACAATTGGTATAATACCAACTAGGAGTTCTTGGTGAGTCCGTTCGGTGTACCCAGTCTCCACTGAGCACCCGTATACCATCTTTGATGTCAAAACACCAATGGATGTGGGATCATCCATCGCCTATCATATGGGTCAAGAAGCGTATACGCTAGTCTACTCTGAAATATCGATGCCCTGTCTCAATACTCCCTCAACTAGGAACAATTAAAGGATGTACTTATAGACTACCCTGGCCCCACTAGTATGATCTCCATCATAATCCTAGTAGTCAAGTACTCATCCTAAGGGCTTTATCAACATGTGAGAGCAAGACAGTATCACAATACAAGTCTACATGTTAAGACAAAGAGCAACCAGATAGCATACTATCTTGTCGAGCAAGAAAGTACTCTCTGTATATGTCTAAGCATCCACTATAATATACATCATATGTACAATCATGGCCTCTAGGGCATATACATAACTAACAATCTCCCACTTGCACCAAGGCCAGTTGTTGTAGTATCTCATACCCAACATCCCGAAGAGTCTCTCAAATTGTATCTGGGGTATGGCTTTCGTGAGTGGATCCGCCGTGTTATTCTTCGTGTCAACTCTCCTGACCTCGATCTCCCGGCGATCAACTATCTTCCGGATCAGGTGATACCGCTTCAAAATATGCTTCGATCACTGATGGGACCTGGGTTCCTTGGCCAAAGCCACAGATCCATTGTTATCACAATACAAAGGTATTGGATGCTCGATGGATGGAATCACTCCAAGTTCGGTTATGAACTTCTTCATCCAGACAGCCTCTTTGGCAGCATCGTTAGCAGCGATGTATTCAGCCTCCATCGTCGAGTCTGCCACGGTTTCATGTTTGGAACTCTTCCAACAAACCGCCCCTCCATTGAGGGTGAAGACAAATCCCGAGACCAACTTAGAGTCGTCCTTAGCACTCTAGAAGCTCGAATCGATAAAGGACTCCACTTGGAGTTCACCGTTACCATACACCAAGAACATTTCATTAGTCCTTCTCAAGTACATGAGAATGTTCTTCACATCTGTCCAGTGATTCTCTCCATGATCTGCTTGATACCTACTCACTACACTTAGTGAGTATGCTACATCGGGTCTGGTACATAGCATCGCGTACATGATAGAGCCTATTGCCGAAGCATAGGGTATCTCATGCATGCAAGCTCTCTCCAAATCTGTCTTGGGAGACATCTCTTTGGAGAGAGTGAGTCCAGAGATCGTGGGTAAATTCCCATTCTTGGAATAATCCATACTAAACCTCTTTAGTATGGTGTCAATGTACCTGGATTGGGACAATCCCAGTATCCGTTTAGATCTATCTCTATAGATCTTAATCCCCATGATATAGGAGGCATCATCTAGATCTTTCATTGAGAATCGTTGTAATAAGAAGAGCTTGACCGAGTGCAGCATAGGAATATCATTTACTATCAAGAATATGTCATCCACGTACAATACGAAGAAGAAAACCTTACTTTCTGCCACCATCTTGTATATACAAGATTCAACTACGTTTTTTATAAAGTCAAACTCTTTGACTACCACATCAAAACAGATGTTCCAACTCCGTGATGTCTGCTTTAACCCATAGATGGATTTAAGCAGCTTGCACACCTTTCCACTGCTCCCACTTGTTGGGTTACTAGTCACTCTCACAAGAGTCTACGAGGTATCAACCATGCCCGATTTAAAATTTAGACGTGCCGAACAACCCTTAACCAAGATCTTCAACTAGAGATTAGGCGAAAACAAGCATGTTAAACACTTTAACACTAAGTGAGAGGGATTACAACCTTTGTAGATCCTGTCCTTCACTTCTAAAGCTCCGTGTTGAGGTCCCTTCGCTGCGATCATCGTGCATTCGGACTCTAGAGAGGCTCCACGAAGAGAAAGATGCAAGCTTGCTTCCGATTTTCGATAACAAAGATGATCTACCTTGAAGTTTCCTTAACCCAAGCTCTCACTCACTAATGAGGTGAACACCCTCATCAAAATGGCAAGAATTGATGAGGATGATGAAGTAGGATTTTAGCTCTCATTTTTTTTCTTATTCTCACTCAAAATCATCACTTCATAAAAAGCTAGAAAGCTTTTCATGAAAGAACTCAAAGAAGAAGAAGAATCATCATGAATCCTTTTGTGATGAATAATGAAAGTCACGTATGAGGTTAGAAAATGCAACCATGGTCAATGAAACCTTTGTAGAGATTTTGCTAGGGCTAGGGTTTTTGTTGGGTTAAAGAATGGGTCACTTAAAATATCAACACAAATATCTTTGCACAAAACAAAACAAAACCTTCAAGAAACTTATAGAAAAGCTTAACCCAAACCAAACCCTAACCATGTTTAATCTCCACTAATCATGTTGCATTAATAACCATATCATGTTACAATATTATATATCACATATATAATATTTATTGTAACAAAATAAAATAATAGAATTAACATATATCACATATATATCAATGTGTTACCCGAGTGAGAAAAAGAATCTTTTAGTGAGCTTATATTAGTTAATGTAATTTAATATATCATATATATTATTATACATTAAATTATCGAATCAACACTTGATCCGACAGTCCGGCTATATCGAATATAACTGACTAATATATCATGTACCGATTTATCGAATCAACACTTGATCCGATGCTCCGGCACATTTCAAAATAACGCGAGAATATAATACGGTATCTCATATCGTATTATCCTCGGTCCTGCACATATCACATATGTGCCCCTACTGCGTTTTGCCTGAGTCAAGAAACCTCTGTGTAGGACTCTAAAGAATCGTCAATACGCCGGTAGCAGGTGATGATCATATCAAACACCCACAAGCTGCAAGCGGTCAGTTAAACGTAGCAGCCACCCAGGTATTGAGCGATCAGAAGATCAACAAGCAAGCCTGTACATTCTCCTGCGAATCCAATCAGTAACACTCCCGTACAGTCCGGTCTCGTCGTCTGATATGTCGCATATCTCGCCTAGGGGTGGTATACGTCAGACCCCAGTAGCTTGATAAGTCGTGTCGATATGAGGTCTATAACAGTTCGAGAAACTACTAATAACACTTACCAGTAAATCTCAGCAACCCTGGCCAGGGATTTCCAGTTATAGCCATTCGAACACAGCACAACATCAACTCTCTATACATGGAGAGACGAATCCCCTCCTATCGCTCATCACCTCCATGTGATTCGGGACTGTACCTAAAAGCCACCGTTTCCCATGCCCCCATGGACGTGGTAAGGTGGAAATCAAAGCACAGTAGGAATCACACAAGACTCTATGACGATCTTGGGTCTACAGACTAACCTGTACCAGTGTCACCTGAGAACTGCCATCTGACGTAAGGTATAATACCATCTGGGAGTTCTCGACGAGTCCGTCCAGTGTACCCAGTCTCCACTGAGCACCCGTACACCATCCTTGATGTCAAACACCGATGGATATGGGATCATCCATCGCCCATCATATGGGTCAAGATGCGTATACGCTAGTCTACTCTGGTGTATCGATGCCCTGTCTCGATACACCCTCGACTAGGAACTGTTATAGGATGTACTCGTCGACTACCGTGGCCCTACTAGTATGATCTCATCATAGTCCCAGTAGTCGAGTACATATCTTAAGGGCTTTATCAACTTGTGAGAGTAAGACAGTAAACTAATATAAGTCAACATGTTAAGATAAAGAGCAACCAGATAGCGTACTATCATATCGAGCAAGAAAGTCCTCCCTATATATGTCCAAGCATCCACTACAATATACATCGTATGTACAGTAATGGCCTCTAGGGCATACATATAACTAACAATCTCCCACTTGCACTAGGGCCATCTGTTGTGGTATCGCATACCCAACAATCAGCTGTGGTTGAAGTATCTCATCCTCAACCATCCCATAAAAGTCTCTACTGGGAAATAGGCCTTTGTGAGTGGATCCGCGCTGTTGTCCTCTGTATCTACTCTCCTGACCTCGATCTCCCGGGAGATCAACCATCTCCATGATCAGGTGATACTGCCTAAGAATTATATCTGGATTTCTGATGGGACAGGCGATCCTAGGCCAAAGCCATAACTCCATTGTCATACAATGGTTGGAACGAAGTTCATCTCATGAACTTATATATATCCAGACTGCCTCTTTGGTAGCATCCTTGGTAATGATGTATCTTGCCTTTAATTGTCTAGTGTGTCACGGTATCTAGCTTAGAACTCTTCCAACATACCGTCCCTCTACTGAGGGTAAAGACAATGCCTGCGACTGACATTCAGTCGTCCTTATCATCATAGAACCTTTCCAGTGATTCGCCCCAGGATCGATTGATACCATCTCACTACATATAGTGAGAATCCTAACATCCAATTAGATCTATCTCATAGATATAAAACTTAGGATTTAGGAGGTATCAACTTGATCCTATATAGAGAATCTTTGTGATAAGAGGAGATTGACCGAGCGTAGCATAGGAAACTCCTTCCCTATCAAGAGTATGTCATCCACGTACTCTATGAGGATCATCACCATACTCTCTACTACCTTTTGTATATACAAGGTTCATCTACCATTTTGATGAAGTCAAACTCTTTGACTACCACATCAAAACAGACCTTCCAACTCCGCGATGCTTGATTTATCACATAAAACATCTTGCTCACGTTTCCGCTGCTCCTACTGTCTACGAAGCCCTCTGGCTATGTACTTATAGACGCTCTCTTCCAAATCATCATTTAGTAAAGCAGTCATGACACCCAACCGCCAGATATCGTAGTCATGGTATGTAGCCGTGGCAAGTAGGATCTGGATGGACTTAAGCATAGCTTTGAAAGTCTCAACTTTTCCAAGTACACCAAGTAATCTTCTCAAGATATACTTGCTTCTGATGGGGATTTAACCCTTCAGATAAAGCAACCAAAGTCCATACTTTGTTGGTGTATAAGGATTCCATCTCAGGTCGCTAAGCATCCAGCCATTCTTACAGACTCCCACTCTTGATGGCCTGCTCGAAATAATAAAGTCATCATCTCATGATGCAATCCTCGCTCCTACTGTCTTAGAGAAACCGAAGTATCTCTCAGGTGGGTGAGGAACCCTACTAGATCGGCGGAGAGGCCGAGGTTCATTGGAATCTATTGAATCTTTTGGTTCTACCAAATTATCAGCTGCAGTTTGTATAGCTGGAACTCCTTCCAGTTCTACCTCATGACCAATAATTTCTTCACAAGAAATTCCCTTTCACAAAGGTGGCATGCTAAGAAACAAAACATCTTGTGTTCCTCGGTTAGGTAGAAGATATTCCCTTGCGAATGCTTGGGATATCCAACAAACTTCTACAGAACTGACATTGCCTCGAGCTTGTCCGGATTATGCTTTTAGACATAGGCTAGACAACCCCAAATCTTAACAAACTTAAGATATGGGCTCTTTCCATTCCATATCACATATGAAGTGGTAGGCAACTGATTTGATTGGAACCTTATTCAATAGGTATGCAGTTTCTCAAGTGCATAACTCCCAAAAGGAAATAGGAAACTCAGTAGTACTCATCATAGAGCTCACCATATCTAATAGGGTGTCATTGCTCCGCCCCGATACACCTACGTGCTGTGGTGTATACGGAGGAGTAATGCTGAGAGAGAATCTCATTCTCCTTTAGAATAGTCCAGGATTTTCGTGCTTAAGTATTCTCCTCCTTGATCTCATCAAAGGACATAATAATTATACCCGTTTTTGGTTCTCTGCTTCTAACTTATATTCATTGAATTTCTCAAAAGTTCCAGACCTGTGTTTCAACAGGAACATATGTCCGGATCATGAGAGATAATCAGTGAATGTAATGAAGTACAAAGAACCGGTCTTGGCATGTGTAGACAGGGGACCTTCATACATCAGCATGTATCAATCCCAAGAGTTCACTAACTCTTTCTCTCTTTCTAATAAACGGAGCTGTGGTCATCTTATCTCTGTGACATGACCGGCAAGTTTCACAAGATGTAAATTCAAACAAATTTAAATATGCATCTAAATATAACTTCAGCTAGTCGGGTCGCATTGATATGACCTAGTCTACAATTCCTCAAGAAGGATTCGTTCATTTCTGAACTTTTCCTCTTGTGTGTGTTCTGTATACTAAGAACTGTAGTTTGATTTAGAATGTTAATGCTTTTAGATAACGTGACTGAACCGATCAACTCTTGATATAAGAAATGTTCAAAACATTATCCAACAATACAAAATTATATCCTTCTTTACTAATAAAGATACTTGATATGATGTTGTATATCATGTTTGGTATCTAATAACATTCATTCAGAATCAATGTATTCTGGTAATACAGGGTGATAACTACTAACAGACTTGGCTGCAACACTTGCACCATTTTCTATCGCATGAAACTTATCCCCCGTTCCCAGTTCTCTACCTTTCTGTAGCCCTTGTAATATATTACATATATGAGATCCTGATCCGGTGTCTCATACCCAGGACGTAAAGTATACTGAGAGACAGTTATCTGTAATGAACACACCCGAAGAAGATGCATCAGCATACACTTTCTTCGTTTGGGCGGCACGGGAATTCTGGTAATCCCCAATTTCCTGCTCTGTCTTATAACAATTATATGTTGGAGCGGGACCAACGTTCCCCAGCTCAGTATAACAAGTGGGTTCGGTCAATACATCTGTATTATTATCTTGATTAAGGCGTGATATGGTCGCTACCTGGAGAGAGAGAGAAGAAAACACTCAGCGTATGCTCTTGCAAGATTAGATTGGTTATTAATATACCTGATCAGGATGTCTCCCACTATTTTAGTCAAATCTTCCTTCAAACCCTAAAAGGAAAGACTAGCCGGGATTAATTATATGCTACAAGTTCGCCAATCTTTCAGCCAGGCCAGTACCGGTACTTTGAGGGAGGTTCCCCGTGCTTTCGCACGAACCTAATTAAAGTAAACCTCGTTTTCCCAGGGGCGTAACCCCGTTGACACCTTTCTAGACACCTACTTGATCGGCTAATTGTAATGTGTAAAACTCTCCCAGGAGTAACTCTTATTCGCAGCGGGTATCAGGATCCAACTATCTCATAGGAGGTATGCAATCACATTGCAAATTTCAACACTTGAAATTCCCGAAAATATTTTACCCCTAGTATTTATGACCTTAACTAAGGTCAACATATCATAAGCACTAGTCAAGTTCTACCCGTCATTTCATGATTAATCAGACCCACCCTACATGACCCTCAACTATGGTCGACATAATCACATGAATGTCCTAACTAATCGCATCATGTGCTGTGTAGGAAGACATCACCTAGCTACCGTACACTACGCCTCAACTAAAGTCGACATACGCAACACGAATACTAAGTACTCTACTTCCTAAAATGACGGAGGTCTACGACAGGTTTTTAAGAAAACCTTTTGCGTAATGAACTTGATATAGTTATAGAATCGAGTGATTTTAAATGGAGTGTTTTTGAGACTTTTCTAGTATTGCTAAAGAGGTCACTCCCGGTGAAGGGATCGTCGGCTCTTTCCTCATCGAATAAGGTGCAGGATATTTCACAAATATCACTATGCAAAGCAAAAACTATAGAAACTATCAAAAGACAAACCGAGTTTGTAGCATCTACCAGTTTCGCTAAAGAGGTCACTCCCGGTGAAGGGATCTCGGCTCTTTTCTTATCGAATAAGGTGTTGGATATTCTACAAGGAACACCGCTATGCAAAGAAAGAACTAGAGCTACCTGTTTTTAAGACAAGTTTCTACAACATCTTTAGATTTCTTTTATTTCATTAATCTCATTAATGAAGTCCCATTTTATTATGCTTCATAAGCATCACATTTGAAACAAAATCTGCAATATAACATATATCTCATATATATAATATTAAACATTCGTCTCAGGCAGTAATATGATCTCATCACAGAACATTGCAGCAGAAGAACATATATGAAATATTGTATATACTAGGACGTTCGTGTTTTAATACGAGCCCGTATAAAACACGGATTCCACGGTCGCGATGAATAGCCAAACTCATATCCCTAGACCCCTACGAGAGCGGCAAGCAACACTGCCAATTCTAGGATTAGGAGGCCCGGTCTCAACTCCTCGAGATGGTCTCCCACTGGACCCTAAAACCCGGTTACTTGTGCTCCCCGCCTTGGGTCTACCTAATGCGGAAAAGTAAATAATATACAATGGTGACAACATCCTCAGCCCGGAAGTGCCCCAATAAAAGAATATTACATACAAATGAATTTTACATGAATTAAAATAAAAAAAAACCTCATCTCACATAAAACACCCGGCTATTCAGAACACGACGATCCAATATAACATATCACAGCAACACATAATATTTCATATCATCAACGTAAGCAAGTATGCGTATCCCGATTGTCGTTGATGTATAGCAACGAAGCCGGCGATACACCACATACTACGCTTACGGTCACAGAAAAGAAAGTGTAAAACTACAACAGTTGGAATCCGCAACCTCCTTAGATATCGCATGCCTAACCAAATGAATTCCTTAGACATCGCATGGCTAACAATTATAAACCCCGCATTTTAGTCTCTATATTGAAAACTCATTTCATTATCAAGTCAGGCAATTCAACAAGATTCCCAATATCCTGATTGAATGCTTGTCGCAAACTTTAGTAGACGGCCGCACCCCCGGATGCCGTCGACGAAGTGCAGTAAGGAGGAACACCGCTGCCGCGAGCACCCGAACGGATGCTTTTGGCGACGGGGTTCTCCTACACTTACTTGGTCGGGGCTATGGGGCGTGGCTGTCTATTAAGTTTACCCGGCGAGTATCCGCGTACGCTACGTGATTGCGACGGACATTTGATCACATCAAAATTCCGGGGCAACCGATCATCTGAGACTGAACTGCTAGATTTATAACATTCAAATTAGTTAACTTATAACTACTTGTGGATTCCAAATATTGTATCATAATCCAGATAAATAGACAATGTTAAACTTTCCGATCGAATAAACAAACACCCAAGATTTCCCAAATAGTTCTCAACACTTGAAATTAGTTTAAAAGCATCCATCACATGCCACAGAACCAATGGTACAGCCGTAAAAGGGTCAAGCCAACGCCTCACATGTGGCACGCCGTACTGCCCCAAACCCTAAGGTTTAGAGGCAGTTCAAGACAGTCACATAATCGAGTTAAGGTTTATTGTCTTCTAGAGGGTCCACCGCGTTTCTTGCACGACTTAGAACGTCCTTAAACTATGGAAAAATCCAACACTTAGAAATTTTCCGGCAGGGGAAAAAGTGAGTTATTGATATCCGTTCGAACTTTTTAACAGTTTCTAAAATTATCCGAAAAAACTTAAACGAAGTTAAATTATCCGATCGAATCAATGAGTCCCCAATACACTCCAGAAAACTCAACACTTGAGTAGAATTAAAAATTCCCAGAACAATCAGGAAATACATACGGATATTACTGTGCCAAAAACAAACCCTGTTGCTACAGTTTGGCCGTGGAACTGCCGCGAAAGCCATGGTACGGCCGCAGTTCCGCGGCGCATTAATGGAATTGGAGGCACGTGCTGCACAGTAATTCTTGTATTTCCCTGCTAATTTTTTGAGTATTTTTAATGCAGAAAAAATCACATTTTTAGAAAATTTCCAGAGAAGGGTATAAATCGGGATTTTCGGATTCGATCGGACTTTAAACTTCGTCTAGATTTCGCCTAAAGCTCTAGCTTGTCTCTGATACCACTGTTGGGTTACTAGGCACTCTCACAAGGGTCTACGAGGCATCAACCATGCCCGATTTAAAATTTAGACGTGCCGAAAAACCCTTAACCAAGATCTTAAACTAGAGATTAGGCGAAAACAAGCATGTTAAACACTTTAACACTAAGTGGGAAGGATTACAACCTTTGTAGATCCTATCCTTCACTTCTAAAGCTCCGTGTTGAGGTCCCTTCGCTGCGATCATCGTGAATCCGGACTCTAGAGAGGCTCCACGAAGAGAAAGATGCAAGCTTGCTTCCGATCTTCGATAACAAAGATGATCTACCTTGAAGTTTCCTTAACCCAAGCTCTCACTCACTAATATGGTGAACACCCTCATCTAAAAGGCAAGAATTGATTAGATGATGAAGTAGGATTTTAGCTCTCATTTGTTTTCTTATTCTCACTCAAAATCATCACTTCATAAAAAGCCAGAAAGCTTTTCATGATAGAACTCAAGGAAGAAGAAAAAGAATCATCATGAATCCTTTTGTGATGAATAATGAAAGTCAAGTATGAGGTTAGAAAATGTAACCTTCGTAGAGATTTAAGTAGGGCTAGGGTTTTGTTTGGGTTAAAGAATGAGTCACTTAAAATATCAATACAAATATCTTTGCATAAAACAAAACAAAACCTTCTAGAAACTTCTAGAAAAGCTTAACCCAAATCAAACCCTAACCATGTTTAATCTCCACTAATCAAGTTGCATTAATAACCATAGCATGTTACAATATTATATATCACATATATAATATTTATTGTAACAAAATAAAATAATACAATTAACATATATCGCATATATATCAATGTATTACCCGAGTGAGAAAAAGAATCTTTTAGTGAGCTTATATTAGTTAATGTAATTTAATATATTATATATTAAATTATCAAATCAACACTTGATCCGACAATCCGGCTATATCGAATATAACCGACTAATATATCATGTACTGATTCATCGAATCAACACTTGATCCGATGATCCGGCTCATTTCAAAATAACGCGAGAATATAATACGGTATCTCATATCGCATTATCCTCGGTCCTGCACATATCACATATGTGCCCCTACTCCGTCTTGCCTGAGTCAAGAAACCTCTGTGTAGGACTCTAAAGAATCGTCAATACGCCGGTAGCAGGTGATTATCATATCAAACACCCACAAGCTGCAAGCGGTCAGCTAAACGTAACAGCCACCCAGGTATTGAGCGATCAGAAGATCAACAAGCAAGCCTGTACATTCTCCTGCGAATCCAATCTGTAACACTCCCGTACAGTCCGGTCTCATCGTCTGATATGTCGTATATCTCGCCTAGGGGTGGTATACGTCAGACCCCAGTGGCTTGATAAGTCGTGTCGATATGAGGTCTATAACAGTTCGAGAAACTACTGATAACACTTACCAGTAAATCTCAGCAAACCTGGCCAGGGATTTCCAGTTATAGCCAATCGAACACAGCACAACATCAACTCCCTATACCGGGAGAGACGAATCCCCTCTGTAACAACCCTAAATTCCCTATACAAAATTTTTTCAAATATTTTTTTCAAAAATCCACAAAGGGGTATTTTAACCTGAGCACAAGAGATAGGTAATAATTTTGTTTTTAATTACAAGCTTCAAGAATGTAATAACTCCATTTTTAGTGTACAAAAAATTACTTTAAAATTTAATGTATACTTGGAATATTTACTCTTGCTGCTATCATTTTAAGTAATTAAATAACACAATAATTACAAGAAGGAGCTTGTAGCTCATTGGTAATACCTTACACTGCTGAACCAAGCCACCAGAGTTCAAATCCCATGCCCCATAATATTTTTAGATTATTTTTATTTTAAAATTCTTTGAAGCCCAACAGTCCACAGGCCATAACTCCCAAAAGTTGAACTGAACCCTAAAAAGTGAGTATACCATGAGCTACGTCAGGAGAACCCATGCCCGAAGACCACCGAACTCGGCCGGGATCGGCCGAGTCGGCCGGCAGACCGGCCGGACTGGGCCGGACGGCCGAGTCCCCAACACGAAAGTTGCGCCTTTTTGCATTCCATAACCCCCTGTATACACCATTTTAATGGATCGGTTCTCTAATGTTTAATACATCCTATTTAATACAAATTTTAATGATTTTTCTTGAAATTTTTAATTTTTTTAAAAATAAAAACCTTTCACATACCCTACCCTAGCCTACCCTATAAATAGACCCCCTACCCTCCACCCTCTCATCCCAAAACCCTAGGTTTACTCTCTCAAAATTTTTACAAGAAGGGTGTACTTTGAAATCGAGTTCACGGCGAAGCGCTGACGACATTCCGGCGACGTTCTTTGAAACAACCGGCGACGAAACAATGCCTCGGCCACTCCCCTAGTTTCCCTATACTCTTTAGTATAAATCGAAACTCGTAAGTCCCGTTCTTTTCTCCTTTCTATTTCTCAAAAATACGGAATTTCGAAACCCGACGGAAATCGAAACAAACCGATTTCCGATTCGGTTTTTCTATAAAATCTTACTTGTCACTAATTCCATAATACCTAAACTTATCCATGTTGACTATTAATCACATAACAACTAATTTGGACAAAGTTTCTCACATGAAATCATAGCTTTTGCAATATCGTATTCTTTTTCACTTTAATACCATAATGTTTATTTTTCTTCTTCTAATCAATTCAATCATTCCTAAACATCTCTATCTTGACCATTAAACTTGTAAAAGTCAATTTGAATAAGTTTTCACACATGAAATGATAACCTTTTTAATTTACCGTATTTTTACACTTTAATACCATCATGTTTCAATTTCACATTTAACCCTTAACTTACTATACAATTAAAGTAGAGCACGAGGTAACGACCTACCTCCACCCACACGTAAATACAAACCCTAAAATGATATCATCAAAATTTAGAATACGATAAAACGAAATTTTCATTAAAATACCATAATCTTCATAAAACCATTCTTAAAGGTTTTGATTTGTTACACATTTAAGTAAATACTTCTTACTAGGAAAATACGATAAGTTGTGGACATCGATCGTTTATCTAAACCTGACTTTGTGGTATCTAGGCTAGGCAAGTGAGCTTGGGTAACTTTAAAATGCCAGCCTCACGATTCGTGAGCGGATCCCTCCCTCCTCACTTGTACTTACCTGGCCACAATTGGCGGTGAAGAGGCGATTTGAGGTTTCTAACGACTTGTCATTTAGACCATTTAGAAATAGGCTAGCTGGCTTAGGAAACCCTAGAATCTAAAATACTGAAAATTACACTTTTCAAGAAAATATCTTTTACTTTATAAAACCGTTTTCTAAAGAATTAGTATTTTACAATCTTTGCAAAGCGCCGCTACAACCCATCTTTGGGGAACCCGTTCGGGATCGTGCGGTTTATCACGCACCCTCGGGCTAGTAGTGCGAGATTCAGACCTCCGCAAGGAGCATTCGGTCTCGAAAGGTTTAAAATACGACACCTTAAGAAAAGGAGATTTTGGAAATATAAAATATTTATTAAAATTATGTTTGTATAAACATATGTATATTTATCTTTTAAATACCTATTTTATTATAATATAAATTTTCTACCTTTTTCTAAAAATCACAAAAGAATAAAGGTTACATTAAAATACCATGAACTTCAAAGAATCAATATTACAGATAAATACCATTATTTATGAAACTAGGATATTTTCATTTGAAATGGCACAACATAAAATCCACAACTCTAAAGACGAACAATAAATACTTGAGGTGTATTTTGGAAAGTATATAAATGTAGGGTTTCTAGGCACACTAAGGAGGTCTCACAAGGCATCAACCATGCCAATTTCAAATTTTACGGGTACCGAGAAACCCTATTACGGATCGTTAACTAGATTTTAGGCGACAAAAGAAACTAGTTAACAACTTAACTACAAGAACGGAAATACAATCTTTGTAGATCCGGTCCACCACCTCCATAGCTCCATGATGAAGTCCCCTTGCTGTCCAAATCGAATCCCGGGCTCTAGCGCCTTTGTAGATCCGGTCCACTACCTCCATAGCTCCATGATGAAGTCCCCTTGCTGTCCAAATCGGAAAAATGGGCGGGCTAGGTCGTCGACTTCGATGCCGAAGATGATCTACGTCGAGGCATCACAAGATCAAGCTCCCACTTCACCAAGTCATGAAACTTGTGAAGAAAACACCCTATACTACTTGGCAAGAGGTAGAGGATGAAGAAATAGGAAGTGGGTTCACTTTAAAATTGGATTTCTCACTCATTTTCACTAGTTGCCATTGATGGTAGCTAGATTTTCTTTCTTGCTCAAGATGAAGAAGAAGAAGAAAAGATATGATAAGTGTTATTCCAAAAAAGAAAAGAAAATCAATACTTATCATATTCAAACCATGATTAGGTGTAGAGAATAAATTAGGGTTAAGTGGAATGGTTAGGTTAAAGGAAAGAAACAAAATGGTCAACTTTTCAAACCTTCATGAACTTTCAATATAAAACAAAACTAGCAACCATTTTATTTCTTGCCAAAATGAAATAAATAAATGAATAAATAAATAAAAACCTTAACCATTTACATAACCAAGGTTTAAACCAAAACTACACCCAAGTGAGCATGTATCATCAAACATGATACAAACAAGTGCACAAAAGTATATCACATATACAAGTTGTGTACTTCAAGTGAGAAAATCCTTTTAAAGTGAACCAATACTAGTTAATGCAAAGTAATATATCAAATATATAATTATGCATTAAATCATCAAATCAACACTTGATTTAACGATCCGGTCATATCGCATATAACCGACTAATATCCAATGTATCGACTTATCGAATCAATCCTTGATTCGATAACTAGGTTATATCGCATACAACCATTCGATACATTCATCGCGAGAATGAAATACGGTATCACATACACGCATTATTCTTGGTCCCGCACATATCTCATTTGCGCTCCTATTTCGTTTCGCTTGAGCCAGGAAACCTCTGTGTAGGACTCTAAAGACTCGTCAATACGTCGGCAGCAGGTGATGATCATATCAAACACCCACAAGCCGCAAGCGGTATGCTACGGCCACCCGGGTATTGAGCGATCAGAAGATGGACGAGCAAGCCCGCTCACACTCCTGTGAATCCAACCAGTAACACTTACCATACAGTCCGGTCTGATCGTCTGATATGTCGCATATCTTGCCTAGGGGTGGTAAACGTCAGACCCCAATAGCTCGATAAGTTGTGTCGATATGAGGTCTATAACAGTTCGAGAAACTACTGGTAACACTTACCAGTAAATCTCAGCAACCCTGGCCAGGGATTTCCGGTTATAGCCAATCGAACACAGCGCAACATCAACCCCCTATACCGGGAGAGACGAATCCCCTCCTATCGCTCATTGCCTCCATATGACTCGGGACTGTACCCAAAAACCACCGTTTTGCATGCCCTCTTGGACGTGGTAAGATAGAAATCAAAGCACAGTGGGAACCACACAAGACTCTATGACGATCTCGGGTCAACAGACTACTCTGTACCAGTGTCACCAGAGAACTGCCATCTGACGTAGGGTATAATACCATCTGGGAGTTCTCGGCGAGTCCGTCCAGTGTACCCAGTCTCCACTGAGCACCCGTATATCATCTCTGATGTCAAACACCAATGGATATGGGATCATCCATCGCCCATCTGTATGGGTCGAGAGGGTATACGCTAGTCTACTCTGGTATATCGATGCCCCGTCTCGATATACCCACGACTAGGGACTTTGAAGGATGTACTTATGGACTACCATGTCCCCACTAGTATGATCCGCATCATAGTCCAGGTAGTCAAGTACACATCCTAAGGGCTTTACCAACATGTAACAGAGAGACAATCAGCGTACACGTTAAGGTAAAGATCAATCAGATAGTATACTATCATGTCGAGCAAGAAAGTCCTCCCTATATATGTCCAAGCATCCACTGCAATATACATCCTATGTACAGTAATGGCCTCTAGGGCATACATATAACTAACAATCTCCCACTTGCACTAGGGCCATCTGATAGCAGTGGTTGTAGTATCTCATACTCAACCATCCCATAAAAGTCTCTCCCTGGCAAAAGGCCTTTGTGAGTGGATCCGCCGTGTTGTCCTCTGAGTCTACTCTCCTAACCTCGATCACCCTAGAGATCAACTATCTCCATGATCAGGTGATGCTGCCTCAGAATATGTCTGGATCACTGATGGGACCGGCGTTCCTTGGCATAAGCCACAACTCCATTGTCTCACAATGGTTGGAACTTAGTTCATCTCATGAACCAATATACACCCAAACATCCTCTTTGGTAGCATCTTAAGTAGCGATGTATCCTGCCTTTATCGTCTAGTTAGCCACGGTATCTAGCTTGGAACTCTTCCAACATACCGTCCCTTTACTGAGGGTAAAGACAATGCCTGTGACTGACATTCAGTCGTCCTTATTATTCTGCAACCTTTCCAGTGATTCTCCCCAGAATCAATTGATACCATCTTACTACAACTAGTGAGAATCCTAACATCCAATTAGATCTATCTCATAGATCCAAAACCCAGGATTTAGGAGGTATCACTTTGATCCTATATGGAGAATCATTATGATAAGCGGAGATTGACCGAGCGTAGCATAGGAAACTCCTTTCTTATCAAGAGTATGTCATCCACGTACTCTACGAGGATCATCACCATACTCCCTACTACCTTTTTGTTTATACAAGGTTCATCTACCATTTTGATGATGTCAAACTCTTTGACTAACACATCAAAACAGATGTTCCAACTCCGCGATACCTGCTTTATCCTATAAAGCATCTTGTACACGTTTCCGCTGCTCCCACTGTCTACGAAGCCCTCTGGCTGTGTACTTATAGACGCTCTCTTCTAAAACATCATTTAGAAAAGCAGTCATGACACCCAACCGCCAGATATCGTAGTCATGGTATGTAGCAGTCGCAAGTAGGATCTGGATGGACTTAAGCATAGCCACTTGAAAAGGTTTCATCATAATCCACGCCTGGTCTATAACGAAAAACTTTAACAAGTTTAGCTTTGAAAGTCTCAACTTTTCCATCTACACCAAGTAATCTTCTCAAGATATACTTGCTCCTGATGGGGATTTAACCCTTCAGATATAGCAGCCAAAGTCCATACTTTGTTAGTGTACATGGATTCCATCTCAGATCGCTAAGCATCCAGCCATTCTTACAGAGTCCCTACTCTCGATGGCCTGCTCGAAACTAGTTGGGTCATCATCTCATGATGCAATCCTCGCTCCCACTGTCATAGAGAAACCGAAGTATCTCTCAGGTGGGTGAGGAACCCTACTAGATCGGCGGAGAGGCTGAGGTTCGTTGGTAACTATTGAATCCTTTGGTTTTATCAAATCATCTGCTGTAGTTTGTATAGCTGGAACCTTTCCAGTTCTACATTACAGACCTTGCCTCGAGCTTGTCCGGATTTTGCTTTTTAGACATAGGCTGGACAACCCCAAATCTTAACTAACTTAAGAGATGGGCTCTTCCCTTATCATATCAAATATGAAGTGGTAGGCAACTGATTTGATTTGAACCCTATTCAATAGGTATGCAGCTTCTCAAGTGCATAACTCCCAAAAAAGAAATTGGTAGCTCAGTAGTACTCATCATAGAGCACACCTTATCACATAGGGTGTGATTGCTCCGCCCCGATATACCATCGTGCTATGGTGTATACGGAGGAGTAATGCTGAGAGAGAATCCCATTCTCCTTTAGAATAGTCCAGGAATTCCGTGCTCAAGTATTCTCCTCCTCGATCTCATCAAAGGACATAATACTTATACCCGTGTTTTGGTTCTCTACTTCTAACTTATATTCTGTGAATATCTCAAAAGGTTCGGACTTGTGTTTCAACAGGAACATAGGTCTGAATCTCGAAAGATCATTAAAGAATGTAATGAAGTATAAAGAACCGGTCTTGGCAAGTGTAGACAGGGGACCTACATACATCAACATGTATCATCCCAAGAGTTTACTAACTCTTTCTCTGCTTCCAGTAAACAGAGCTATGGTCATCGTATCTTTGTGACATGACTGGAAAGTTTCATATGATGTAAATTCAAACAGATTTAAATATGCATCTAAATGTAACTTCAGCTAGTCAGGTTGCATTAATATGACCTAGTCTACAATGCCTCAAGAAGGATTCGTTCATTTCTGGACTCTTCCTCTTGTGTGTGTTCTATATACTAAGAACTGTAGTTTGATATAGAACATTAATGCTTTTAGATAACGTGCCTGAACCGATCAACTTTTGATATAGGAAATGTTCAAAACATTATCCATCAATACAAAATTATATCCTTTCTTTACTAATAAAGAGACTGATATGATTTTGTATATCAGGTTCGGTATCTAATTACATTCGTTCAGAATCAATGTATTTGGAATACAGGGTGACAGTGACCAACAGACTTGGCTGCAACTCTTGCCCCATTTTCTGCCTCATGAAACTTATCACCCGTTCTCAGTTCTCTACCTTTCTGTAGCCCTATGTAACAGATTACATATCTGGGATCCTGATCTGGTATCACATACCCAGGACGTAAAGGATACTGAGAAACACTTCTTTGTAATGAACACACCCGAAGATGATGCATCAGCATGCACTCTCTTCGTTTGGGCGGCAAAGGAATTATGGTATTCCCCTATTTCCTGCTCTGTCTTATAATAATTATAAGTTGGAGCGGGACCAATGTTCCCTAGCTCAGTATAACAAGCGGGTTCGGTCAATATTCCGTATTATTATCTTGATTAAGGCGTGATATGGTCGCTACCTGGAGAGAGAGAAGAAAACACTCAGCGTGCGCTCTTGCAAGAATAGATTGGTTATTAATTTATCTAATCAGGATGGCTCCCACTGTTTTTATCAAATCTTCCTTCAAACCCTAAAAGGAAAGACTAGCCGGGATTAATTACACACTACAAGTTCGCCAATCTTTTAGCCAGGCCAGTGTCGGTACTTTGAGGGAGGTCCCCCGTGCTTTCGCACGAACCTAATTAATGTAAACCTCGTTTTCCCAGAGGCGTAACCTCGTTGACACCTTTCTAGACACCTACTTGATCGGCTAATTGTAATGTGTAAAACTCTCCCAGGAGTAACTCTTACTCGCAGCGGGTATCGGGATCCAACTATCTCATAGAAGGTATGCAATCTCATTGCAAATTTCAACACTTGAAATTCCCGATAATATTTTGCCCCTAACGTGCTATGACCTTGACGAAAGCCAACAAAGCATAGCCCGCTAGTCAAGTTCAACCCGTATATTTCTTGATTGAATTAAACCCACCCGCACGACCCTTGACGAAAGCCAACAAAGCCGCACGACTACCCTAATCCAATCGCATCGTATGCTGCAGATAAGCAGCATATAGCTACCGCACACTGCACCTTGACGAAAGCCAACAAATGCAGCACGAATACTATATACAACTTATCTGAAATGACGGAGGGCTACGACAGGTTTTTCTGAAAACCTATTGCGTAATGAACTTGATATTGTTGTAGAATCAAATGATTTTAAAATGGAGTGCTTTTGAGGCTTTTGTAGTTTTGCTAAAGGAGTGACTCCCGGTGAAGGGATCGTCGGTCCTTTCCTCGTCGAATGAGGTGCGGGATATATCATATATATCACTGTGCAAAGCAGAACTCTTAAAAGCAATCAAAGGACAAACCGAGTGTGTAGCATCTGCCAGTTATTGCTAAAGGAGTCACTCCCAGTGAAGGGATCTCGGTCCTTTCCTCATCGAATAAGGTGCAGGATATATCACATATACCTTTGTGCAAAGCAAGAACTGTAGCTACCTGTTTTATTTTGAAATTCGATTCTACAACATCTTTAGGTTTCTTTTTCTTTCATTAATCACATTAATGAAGTCCCATCATTTAAGTACCTAAACATCACAGATAAATACGACGTACACTTATGCCATCCGCATTCGCCTCGATGTCCCCTCATGCACCGTTAGGTTAGGTAACTAACGGCAGAGCGGGGCAGGGCTAGCGTGGGTGTAAAACATAAGTAACGTCTATATAATATATCATATATACTATATACAGTATCCATCACAGAACATATTACATGATCACATCACAGATATCGCAGCAGAAGAAACATATGAAATATTGGATATAGTAGGACGTCCGTGTTTTCAATACGAGCCAGTATAAAACACGGATTCCACGGTCGCGATGAATAGCCAAACCCACACCTCTAGACCCCTACGAGAGCGGCAAGCAACCCTACCAATTCTAGAGTTAGGAGACCCGGACTCGACTCCTCGAGTTGGTCTCCCACTGGACTCCAGAACCCGGTTACTTGTGCTCCCCTCCTTGGGTCTATCCTAGTGCGGAAAAGTAAATAATATACAAAGGGTGACATCTTCCGCAACCTGGAAGTGCCCCAAAAAAAGAATATTACATACAAGTTTTTACATGAATGAAAATGAAAAACACTCATCTCACATAAAAAAAAACCCGGCTATTCAAACACGACGATCCAATATAATATATCCAGCAACACATAACATCACATGTCATCAACGTAAGTAAATATGCGCATCCCAATTGTCGTTGACATATAGCAACGAAACCGGTGATATCACATATTACACTTACGGTCACAGAAAAGAAAGTCTAAAACTACAACAGTTGGAATCCGCAATCTCTTTAGACATCGCATGCCTAATCAAATGAAATACTTAGACATCACATGCCTAACAATTATAAACACCGCATTTTAGTCTCAAAATCGAAAACACTTTTCAATATAAAGTCGGGCAATTCAACAGGATTCCCGACATTTTGATCGAATACTCGTCGCAAACTTTAGTAGACGGCCGCACCCCCGATACCGTCGACGAAGTGCACCATGGCGGAACACCGCTACCTCGAGCATCCGGACGGATGCTCGAGGCGACGGGGTTCTCCTACAGTAACTTGGTCGGGGTTATGGAGTGAGGCTGTCTATTAAGTTTACCCGACGAGTATCCGCGTACGCTACGTGATTGCGACGGACTTTTGATCACATCAAAATTCCGTGGCAACCGATCAAGTGAGACTAAACCGCTATGTTTATAACATTCATTCATTTATCTCATAACTTCTTACGAATTCCAATTGTTGTATCACATTCCGGATAAATAGAAAATGTTAAACTTTTCGATCGAACAAACGAACACCCAAGTTTTCCCGAAACTGGTCAACTCATGAAATTAGTCCAAAGACATTCACTTCGTGCCTTAGTACCAACGGTCCAGCCGTAGAAGGGTCAAGCCAACGCCTCACATGTGGCACGCCGTACTGCCCCAAACCCGAACGTTCAAAGGGCAGTTCAAGATGGTCACATAATCGAGTTAAGGTTTGTTGTCTTCTAGAGGGACCATCGCGTTACTTGCACTACTTAGAACGTCTTTAAACCTCGGAAAAATCCAACACTTGGAAATTTTCCGGCAGGGGAAAGATTGGGTATTTATATCCGGTCGAACTTTTTAACATATTCTAAAATATCCAGAAAGCCAAATAGACAAAGTCTGATAATCCGATCGAATCATCGAAGCTCCAAAACAACCCAGATTATTCAACTCTAGAATAAATATTAAAAAATCCCAGAAAATCCAACACCAGAAATGTGGAATTACTGTGCAAAAATTATGGGGCAATGTGATAATAAGGCCGCGGAACCGCGGCAGAAGCCTTGCTTCTGCCACGGTTCCGCCGCACTTTATAGGAATCATGAGCTAAATTTTGCGCCGTAATTCTTAGAATTCCCTGCTGAATTTTTTAAGAATTTTTAATCTGGAAAAAACCCAGTTTTTGAAAAAAGTCCAGAGAGCATGATCGGGTTAGGGTTTTGGGTTCGTTCGGGTTTCAAACTTCGTCTACGCATCGCCTAAGGCTTTAGCTAGGCTCTAATACCACTGTAGGGTTCCTAGACACACTAAGGAGGTCTCACAAGGCATCAACCATGTCAATTTCAAATTTTACGGGTGCCGAGAAACCCTAATACGGATCGTTAACTAGATTTTAGGCGACAAAAGAAACTAGTTAACAACTTAACTACAAGAACGGAAATACAACCTTTGTAGATCCGGTCCACCACCTCCATAGCTCCATGATGAAGTCCCCTTGCTGTCCAAATCGAATCCCGGGCTCTAGCGCCGGCTTCATCGGAAAAATGGGTGGGCTAGGTCGTCGACTTCGATGCCGAAGATGATCTACGTCGAGGAATCACAAGATCAAGCTCCCACTTCACCAAGTCATGAAACCTGTGAAGAAAACACCCTATACTACTTGGCAAGAGGTAGAGGATGAAGAAATAGGAAGTGGGTTCACTTTAGAATTGGATTTCTCACTCATTTTCACTAGTTGCCATTGATGATAGCTAGGTTTTCTTTCTTGCTCAAGATGAAGAAGAAGAAGAAAAGATATGATAAGTGTTATTCCAAAAAAGAAAAGAAAATCAATACTTATCATATTCAAACCATGATTAGGTGTAGAGAATAAACTAGGGTTAAGTGGCATGGTTAAGTTAAAGGAAAGAAACAAAATGGTCAACTTTTCAAACCTTCATGAACTTTCAATATAAAACAAAACTAGCAACCATTTTATTTCTTACCAAAATGAAATAAATAAATGAATAAATAAATAAAAACCTTAACCATTTACATAACCAAGGTTTAAACCAAAACTACACCCAAGTGAGCATGTATCATCAAACATGATACAAACAAGTGCACAAAAGTATATCACATATACAAGTTGTGTACTTCAAGTGAGAAAATCATTTTAAAGTGAACCAATACTAGTTAATGCAAAGTAATATATCAAATATATAATTATGCATTAAATCATCAAATCAACACTTGATTTAACGATCCGGTCATATCGCATATAACCGACTAATATCCAATGTATCGACTTATCGAATCAATCCTTGATTCGATAACTAGGTTATATCGCATACAACCATTCGATACATTCATCGCAAGAATGAAATACGGTATCACATACACACATTATTCTCGGTCCCGCACATATCTCATATGCGCTCCTATTTCGTTTCGCTTGAGCCAGGAAACCTCTGTGTAGGACTCTAAAAACTCGTCAATACGCCGGCAGCAGGTGATGATCATATCAAACACCCACAAGCCGCAAGCGGTCTGCTAAACGTAACGGCCACCCGGGTATTGAGCGATCAGAAGATCGACGAGCAAGCCCGCTCACTCTCCTGTGAATCCAACCAGTAACACTTACCGTACAGTCCGGTCTGATCGTCTGATATGTCGCATATCTTGCCTAGGGGTGGTAAACGTCAGACCCCAATAGCTCGATAAGTTGTGTCGATATGAGGTCTATAACAGTTTGAGAAACTATTGGTAACACTTACCAGTAAATCTCAGCAACCCTGGCCAGGGATTTCCGGTTATAGCCAATCGAACACAGCGCAACATCAACCCCCTATACCGGGAGAGACGAATCCGCTCCTATCGCTCATTGCCTCCAAGTGACTCGGGACTGTACCCAAAAACCACCGTTTTGCACGCCTTCTTGGACGTGGTAAGATGGAAATCAAAGCACAGTGGGAACCACACAAGACTCTATGACGATCTCGGGTCAACAGACTACTCTGTACCAGTGTCACCAGAGAACTGCCATCTGACGTAAGGTATAATACCATCTGGGAGTTCTCGGCGAGTCCGTCCAGTGTACCCAGTCTCCACTGAGCACCCGTATATCATCTCTGATGTCAAACACCAATGGATATGGGATCATCCATCGCCCATCTGTATGGGTCGAGAGGGTATACGCTAGTCTACTCTGGTATATCGATGCCCCGTCTCGATATACCCACGACTAGGGACTTTGAAGGATGTACTTATGGACTACCATGTCCCCACTAGTATGATCCGCATCATAGTCCAGGTAGTCAAGTACACATCCTAAGGGCTTTACCAATATGTAACAGAGAGACAATCAGTGTACACGTTAAGGTAAAGATCAACCAGATAGCATACTATCATGCCGAGCAAGAAAGTCCTCCCTATATATGTCCAAGCATCCACTACAATATACATCCTATGTACAGTAATGGCCTCTAGGGCATACATATAACTAACAATAAAAGTATTTTTATATAAAACACCCTCAAGTTTTATAAATTATCCTAAGGACCCTAGAAATTATAAGACCTGGATTCACATTTCTGATTGTCTGACTCAGGTTTGAGTCTTATCAATCTGACTTGAATATGATTCAAGTCAATCCATAATCTATAAGTTTCCACTTCAATATGAACTCATGAATCCATGAAAACAATTATCAGTTTATACATTTTGGCTGAACCGAACCATGGATATATATTCCTTTTACATGTTTCCCAGTATTCCATTTACATGACTCTACGGTTATAACTGTTTCCTGATATCATGGTTTCGGTCAGTCAATCAATCAATCATACAACCAACAAAATTTACAAGATAACAATACAAACAAGACATCACGGGGTTTAAGGGATAGATTGGTACGGAAGGTGTTAAAGGTGGCACGAGACAGTAAGATTAAGACACCTAACATGAATCCAATTGCCGTTGTTCCGGGTTGTATAACGGAGCCTTGTACTTCCATTTGCCCTGGTCTCTGGCATATAGAGATTCCTCTCGTTTACACTAGCATCCTTCTGTACCAAGATACAAACAACAGCGTTAACCCAACATTACAACAATATAAAAATATAATACAACTATAAAAGCTACTCTCTCTCTCTCTTTCTTCTTTTCTACTTCCCTCTTACCTTTGGTACTTACCGAGCGACCTGTTCGCTGACGACATTCTGTTTCTCTCTTCTTTGAATGTCGTCAGGTGTTTTGGACCCGGCAGAGGTTGAGCCAACGCAAGAAGACTTGGAGCAGTTTACTAAGGACCCTGCACTGTAGTATCATTGTACACTTTTCTTTTCAGAACTTTTTATTTCCTGTTATGCCACTGTTTAGGCATCTTTTTATTTCAGTTGTATTTCCTTTCATGTATTGTACAATGAATGTTAATAAATAAAAGTTGTTGTTCTTTTACTTCTTGTCTCTTGTGTATTTACTTATATTGCTTAGATACGCTTAGCGTATGTACTTCTGAGTATATACGTAGCGGACCTCGTCGCGCCCACTTCGCCGTACACTGGGAAGCGGGGCGTGACAGGTTTTGTTGGTGGCCCATACAGGTCAGAGTTGTATGAATCCCTATCATGCTGTTCTGGTCTGCGTGAACAACCTAAGCAATATAAAACAAGAACCAGCAACTAAAACATTCTTTACAATTCATGTTTCTTGAATCTTACAAATTTCCAATCCTTGAATCTTATCATTTCATGTACTTGAATCTGTCCTAACCCAAATTTTTCTTAAGGGTTATGGATTCTCCGAACAACACCAGCACCAACGTCAATAACACACCCCCAACACTACCTCTCACACCAGCTGTTCTTGCGCCCCCTACCGAGTAAACAGTGCTACTTGATGCAATCCGCAGCCTTCTCGAGGGACCGCAACAACTCTTGAACCGTCCCGAGACTGACACTCCGGGGGTAAAGCAATTCAGGGCTTTACATCCGAAGAAATTCTCAGAAAAGGGGAGCCCTCTGGAAGCTGAGGAATGGGCTCAAAGTATCGAGGATGATCTGGCCGCAGCACAAGTGCCAGACGTCGCTTGGGTCCGTGTAGCGAAACTACAACTCACGGACAACGCTCGCAACTGGTGGAAGGCGGAAGAAAGCCGTCTTGCACAGCCCATTGAATGGAAAACATTTCGCGAGAAGTTCGACGCGAAATATTTCCCTGTGACTGCCAGGTTTGCCATGGAGCAGCAGTTCATTCATCTACAGCAAGGATCAATGTGGGACAAATCGGTAGATGAATAAGACGCTGAATTCACCATGTTAAGCCGATTCGCGGCACATTTGATACCGACGGACGATATCAGAGCCCGTCGTTTCCAACAAGGACTGGACACGGAAATTCAGGCTGCTCTAGCCACGGGGAAATTTCTGACACATGAAGATGCTTTGGAAGCTACCCGCAGTAATGAGGCGGTGATAAAAGCGAGGGGCAGACCCCAATCTGCCGGTTTGAAATGTCCTGCCACTCAAATGGCAGGAGGAGCCTCTTCCAGGCCATCGTTTGAACCCAGGAGAACTGAAGAAATTTGCTATTACTGCTATAGAAAGAGACACTTGTCGAAGGACTGTAGGCACGCAAAAGGCCTGTGTCTAATTTGTGGCGCATCCAACCACGGAATTGGAAACTGTCCTTACAACAGCAACTCAATTCACACACCAACCAACTACCCGCAGCGGCCAACCATCCAGGCTCCTGCAACTCGTCCTGCACTACCTTCTCCACCACCTGCACAGCCTACTCGCCAATTCCAACAAGCAATGAGGGACATGCCTAGAGGGCAGAGAATAAGGCCCCAAAGGCAGAATGTGCCGCCAACTAGAAGGAATATACCACGGCGACAGGCCTTCACATTAGAAGCTATAGAAGCCGAGACTGTAGGTCAAGGTAACACCGGTAAGCCTTTTTCACCATCGTATCACTTTTATACACTACATTCATTAAACTTCCTAGCACTGTTACACCTTCCTTTTACAAATTTCGAGGACGAAATTTTTATAAGGAGGGTAGAATGTAACAACCCTAAATTCCCTATACAAAATTTTTTCAAATATTTTTTTCAAAAATCCACAAAGGGGTATTTTAATCTGAGCACAAGAGATAGGTAATAATTTTGTTATTAATTACAAGCTACAAGAATGTAATAACTCCATTTTTATTGTACAAGAAATTACTTTAAAATTTAATGTATACTTGGAGTATTTACTCTTGCTGCTATCATTTTAAGTAATTAAATAACACAATAATTACAAGAAGGAGCTTGTAGCTCATTGGTAATACCTTACACTGCTGAACCAAGCCACCAGAGTTCAAATACCATGCCCCACATTATTTTTAGATTATTTTTATTTTAAAATTCTTTGAAGCCCAACAGTCCACAGGCCATAACTCCTAAAAATTGAACTGAACCCTAAAAAGTGAGTATACCATGAGCTACGTCAGGAGAACCCACGCCCGAAGACCACCGGTCTCGGCCGGCGCCGCCGGCAGGACTCGGCCGGACGGCCGAGTCCCCAACACGAAAGTTGCGCCTTTTTGCATTCCATAACCCCCTGTATACACCATTTTAATGGATCGGTTCTTTAATGTTAAATACATCCTATTTAATACAAATTTTAATGATTTTTCTTTAAATTTTTACATTTTTTTAAAAATAAAAACCTGTCACCTACCCTACCCTAGCCTACCCTATAAATAGACCCCCTACCCTCTACCCTCTCATCCCAAAATCCTAGGTTTACTCTCTCAAAATTTTTACAAGAAGGGTGTACTTTGAAATCGAGTTCACGGCGAAGCGCTGACGGAATTCCGGCGACGTTCTTTGAAACAACCGGCGACGAAACAACGCCTCGGCCACTCCCCTAGTTCCCCTATACTCTTTAGTATAGATCGAAACCCGTAAGTCCCGTTCTTTTCTCCTTTCTACTTCTCAAAAATACGGAATTTCGAAACCCGACGGAAATCGGAACAAACCGATTTCCGATTCGGTTTTTCTATAAAATCTCACTTGTCACTAATTCCATAATACCTAAACTTATCCATGTTGATTATTAATCACATAACAACTAATTTGGACAAAGTTTCTCACATGAAATGATAGCTTTTGCAATATCGTATTCTTTTTCACTTTAATACCATAATGTTTATTTTTCTTCTTCTAATCAATTCAATTATTCCTAAACATCTCTATCTTGACCATTAAACTTGTAAAAGTCAATTTGAATAAGTTTTCACACATGAAATGATAACCTTTTCAATTTACCGTATTTTTACACTTTAATACCATCATGTTCCAATTTCACATTTAACCCTTAACTTACTATACAATTAAAGTAGAGCACGAGGTAACGACCTAACTCCACCCACACGTAGATACAAACCCTAAAATGATATCATCAAAATTTAGAATACGATAAAACGAAATTTTCATTAAAATACCATAATCTTCATAAAACCATTCTTAAAGGTTTAGATTTGTTACATTTTTAAGTAAATACTTCTTACTAAGAAAATACGATAAGTTGTGGACATCGATCGTTTATCTAAACCTGACTTTGTGGTGTCTAGGCTAGGCAAGTGAGCTAGGGTAACTTTAAAAGGCCCGCCTCACGATTCGTGAGCGGATCCCTCCCTCCTCACTTGTACTTACCTGGCCACAATTGGTGGTGAAGAGGCGATTTGAGGCTTCTAACGATTTGTCGTTTAGACCATTTCGAAATAGGCAAGTTGGCTTAGGAAACCCTAGAATCTAAAATACGGAAAATTATACTTTTCAAGAAAATACCTTTTACTTTATAAAACCGTTTTCTAAAGAATTAGTATTTTCCAATGTTTGCAAAGCGCCGCTATAACCCATCTTTGGGGAACCCGTTCGGGATCGTGCGGTTTATCGCGCACCCTCGTGCTAGTAGTGCGAGATTCAGACCTCCGCAAGGAGCATTCGGTCTCGTAAGGTTTAAAATACGACATCTTAAGAAAATGATATTTTTGAAATATAAAATATTTATTAAAATTTTGTTTGTATAAACATATGTATATTTATCTTTTAAATATCTATTTTATTATAATATAAATTTTCTACCTTTTTCTAAAAATCACAAAAGAATAAAGGTTACATTAAAATACCATGAACTTCAAAGAATCAATATTACAGATAAATACTATTATTTATGAAACTAGGATATTTTCATTTGAAATGGCACAACATAAAATCCACAACTCTAAAGACGAAAAATAAATACTTGAGGTGTATTTTGAAAAGTATATAAAAGTATTTTTATGTAAAACCCCCTCAAGTTTTATAAATTATCCTAAGGACCCTAGAAATTATAAGACCTGGATTCACATTTCTGATTGTCTGACTCGGATTTGAGTCTTATCAATCTGACTTGAAGATGATTCAAGTCAATCCATAATCTACAAGTTTCCACTTCAATATGAACTAATGAATCCATGAATACAATTATCAGTTTATACATTTTGGCTGAACCGAACCATGGATATATATTCCTTTTACATGTTTTCCAGTATTCCATTTACATGACTCTACAGTTATAACCGTTTCCTGATATCATGGTTTCGGTCAGTCAATCAATCAATCATACAACCAACACAATTTACAAGATAACAGTACAAACAAGATATCGCGGGGTTTAAGGGGTAGATTGGTACGGAAGGTGTTAAAGGTGGCACGAGACAGTAAGATTAAGACACCTAACATGAATCCAATTGCCGTTGTTCCGGGTTGTATAACGGAGCCTTGTACTTCCATTTGCCCTGGTCTCTGGCATATAGAGACTCCTCTCGTTTACACTGGCATCCTTCTGTACCAAGCTACAAACAACAGCGTTAACCCAACATTACAACAATATAACAATATAATACAACTATAAAAGCTACTCTCTCTCTTTCTTGTTTTCTACTTCCCTCTTACCTTTGGGACTTACCGAGCGACCTGTTCGCTGACGATATTCTGTTTCTCTCTTCTTTGAATATCGTCAGGTGTTTTGGACCCGGCAGAGGTTGAGCCATCGCAAGAAGACTTGGAGCAGTTTACTAAGGACCCTGCACTGTAGTATCATTGTACACTTTTCTTTTCAGTACTTTTCATTTCCTGTTATGCCACTGTTTAGGCATCTTTTTATTTCAGTTGTATTTCCTTTCATGTATTGTACAATGAATGTTAATAAATAAAAGTTGTTGTTCTTTTACTTCTTGTCTCTTGTGTATTTACTTATATTGCTTAGATACGCTTAGCGTACGTACTTCTGAGTATATATGTAGCGGACCTCGTCGCGCCCACTTCGCCGTATACTGGGAAGCGGGGCGTGACACCCTCCTATCGCTCATCACCTCCATATGATTCGGGACTGTACCCAAAAGCCACCGTTTTGCACGCCCCCATGGACGTGGTAAGGTGGAAATCAAAGCACAGTGGGAATCATACAAGACTCGATGACGATCTCGGGTCTATAGACTAACCTGTACCAGTGTCACCTGAGAACTGCCATTTGACATGAGGTATAATACCATCTGGGAGTTCTTGGCGAGTCCGTCCAGTGTACCCAGTCTCCACTGAGCACCCATACACCATCCTTGATGTCAAACACCGATGGATATGGGATCATCCATCTCCCATCATATGGGTCAAGATGCGTATACGCTAGTCTACTCTGGTGTATCGATACCCTGTCTCGATACACCCTCGACTAGGAACTGTTATAGGATGTACTCGTCGACTACCGTGGCCTCACTAGTATGATCTCATCATAATCCTAGTAGTCGAGTACATATCCTAAAGGCTTTATCAACATGTCAGAGTAAGACAGTAAACTAATATAAGTCAACATGTTAAGATAAAGAGCAACCAGATAGCATACTATCATGTCGAGCAAGAAAATCCTCCCTATATATGTCCAAGCATCTACTGCAATATACATCGTATGTACAGTAATGGCCTCTAGGGCATACATATAACTAACACCACTGTCCACGAAGCCCTCTGGCTGTGTCATGTATACGCACTCTTTTAAATCACCATTTAGAAAGGCGGTCTTAACATCTATTTGCCAGATTTCGTAGTAATGGTATGCAGCCATGACAAGTAGGATCCGGATGGACTTAAGCATAGCCACTGGAGAAAAGGTTTCATCATAATCCACACCTGGTCGTTGACGAAAACCTTTTGCAACAAGTCTAGCTTTGAAAGTTTCATCTTTTCCATCTACACCAAGTTTTTTCTTGAAGGCCCACTTGCTCCCGATGGGTTTTACCCCTTCAGGAGCATCTTCCAAAGTCCATACTTTGTTGGTGTACATGGATTCCATCTCAGATCGCATTGCATCTAGCCATTTCATAGAGTCCCCACTCGTGATGGCCTGCTCGAAGCTAGTCGGGTCATCATCTTCCATGATGCTGTCCTCGCTTCCACCATCAATGAGAAAACCGTAGTATCTCTTAGGTGGATGAGAAACCCTACTAAATCGGCGGAGAGGCTGAGGTTAGTTGGGAACTATCGAATCCTCTGGTTCTACCAAATCCTCTATCGTAGTTTGTATCGCTGGAACTTCTTCCAGTTCTACCTCCTCGCCACAAATTTCTTTAACAAGAAATTCCATTTCTAAAAAGGTGGCATGCTGAGCAACAAACACCTTTTGTTCCCAGGGTGGTAGAAGATATGTCCTCGTGAATGCTTGGGATATCCTACAAACTTGCACAGAAAAGAACTTGCCTCGAGTTTGTCCGGATTTTGCTTTTTAACATAGATCGGGCAACCCCATATCTTAACAAAATTAAGACATGGTCTCTTCCCCTCCCATATCTCATATGGAGTGGTAGGCATTGATTTGGTTGGAACTCTATTCAATAGGTATGCTGCTGTCTCAAGCGCATAACCCCAAAAAGAAATAGGAAAATCAGAGGTGCTCATCATAGAGCGCACCATATCTAACACAGTGTGATTCCTCCGTTCCGATACGCCGTTGTGCTGTGGTGTATACGGAGGAGTAAGCTGAGAGAGAATCCCATTCTCTTTTAAATAGTCCAAGAACTCATTGCTCAAGTATTCTCCTCCCCGATCAGATCGAAGGATTTTAATACTTTTACCCGTTTGGTTCTCGACTTCGTGCTTATATTCTTTGAATTTCTCAAAAGCTTCAGACTTGTGTTTCAACAAGAACTCATGTCCATATCTTGAGAGATCGTCAGTGAATGTAATGAAGTATGAGGAACCATTCCTGGCACGTATAGACATGGGACCGCATACATCAATATGTATTAGTCCCAAGAGTTCCATAACACTTTCTCCGTGTCCGGTAAACGGAGTTTTGGTCATCTTGCCTTTGAGACAAGACTGGCATATTTCATAAGATGAAAATTCGAACAGATTCAAATATCCATTCTTATGCAACTTAGCTAGTCGTGTCGCATTGATATGATCTAGTCTACAATGCCACAAGAAAGATTCGTTCAATTCTGAACTCTTCCTCTTTGTGTGTTTTGTACGTTAAGAACTGTACTTTGATTTAGAACGTATATGCCATTATTTAACGAGCCTGATCCAATCAACTTTTGATTCAAGAAGATGTTCATAACATTATCTTGTACTACAAAATTATATCCTTCTTTACTTAATAAAGAAAGTGATATAAGATTGCATATCAGGGTCGGTATGTAATAGCATACGTTCAGAATCAATGTATTACCATTTGGTAATACTAGGTGATATTCGTCAACTGTTTTGGCTGTAACATTTGCACAATTTCCTACTCTTACGGAATGATCACCTATTCCGGGTTCTCTACCATTCCTTAGCCCAAGCAACATATTACATATGTAGGATCCTGATCCGGTATCTAATACTCAGGACATAGAGTGTACTGAGAAACAATTCTCGGTAACTAACACACCCGAAGAAGAAGCATCGACATGCTCATTCTTCGTTTGGGTGGCGTGAGAATCCGGATATGCCCCTATTCTCTGCTCGGACTTATAACAATTATAAGTTGAAGAGGAACCAACGTTCCCCTGCTCAATATATTAAGTGGGTTCGGTCAATACATCCATATTATTATCTTGATTAAGGCCTGACATGGTCGCTACCTGGAGAGAGAAAGAAGAAAACACTTTAGCGTATGCTCTTACAAGATTAGATTGGTTATTATCTTATTTAATCAGGATGGCTCCCACTGTTTTTATCAAATCTTCCTTCAAACCCTAAAAGGTAAGACTTGCCGGGATTAATTACACCTTAAATGTTTGCCAATCTTTCAACCAGGCTAGTGTCGGTACTTTGAGGGAGGTTTCCCGTGCTTTCACACGGACCTAATTAAAATAAACCTCGTTTCCCCAGAGGTATAACCCCATTAACACCTTTCTAGATAACTACTTGATTGGCTAATTGTGATGTGTAAAACTCTCCCAGGGTAACTCTTACCCGCAGTGGGTATCGGGATCCAACTATCTCATAGAAGGTATGCAATCTCATTGCAAATTTCAACACTTGAAATTCCCAACAATATTCTGCCCCTAACATCCTATGACCTTGACGGAGGTCAACAAACCATAGGCTGCTAGTCAAGTTCAACCCGTCATTTCCTGATTGAATTAAACCCACCCGCGCGACCCTTGATGGAGGTCAACAAGGTCGTACGATTACCCTAAAATAATTGCATTATATGCAGCAGATAATTACTAGTCAGGTACCACACACTACTCCTTGACGGAGCTCAACAAATGTAGCACGAATACTAAGTGGGACTTATCTGAAATGATGGAGGGCTATGACAGGCTTTTAAGAAAACCTTTTGCGTAATGAACTTGATATCGTTGTAGAAACAAGTGATTTTGAAAAGGATTGTTTTTAGGATTTTACTAGTTTTGCTAAAGAGGTCACTCCCGGTGAAGGGATTTCGGCTCTTTCCTTATCGAATAAGGTGCGGGATATTTTACAAATATAACTATGCAAAGCAAGAACTATAGAAGCAATCAAAAACAAAACCGAGTAAGTTGTAGCATCTACTAGCTTTTGTTAAAGAGGTCACTCCAGGTGAAGAGATCTCGGCTCTTTCCTTATCGAATGAGGTGCTGGATATTCTACAAGGAATACCGCTATGCAAAGCAAAAACTAGAGCTACCCTTTTTGAAAATTTGATTCTACAACAACTTTTAGGTTTCTTTTCTTTCATTGATCTCATTAATGAAGCCCCATCATTTATGCTTCCTAAGCATCACAGAAGAAACGAAAATACAACGTATACTTATGCCATCCGCATTCACCACAGTGTCCCGTTATGCACCGTTAGGTTACATAACTAACGGTATAGCAGGGGGAGACTAGCGCGGGTGCAAAACATAAGCAACGTTTATTATATATCATATATAATAATAAAGCATTCGTCTCAAACATATAAAGTGATCACATTACAGAATATCAGCAGCAGAAGATAACATATGAAATATTGGATATACTAGGAATTCCGTGTTTTAAATTAAGCCAGTATAAAACACGGATTCCACGGTCGTGATGAATAGCCATACCTACATCCCTAGACCCCTATGAGAGAGGCAAGAAATCCTACCATGTCTAGAGTTATGAGACCCGGTCTCGAGTCCTTGAGATGGTCTCCCACTGGACTCTAGAACCCGGTTACTTGTGCTCCCCACCTTGGGTCTATCCTAATGCGGAAAAGTAAATAATATACAACAATGGTGACATCATCCTCATCCCGGAACTGTCCCAATAAAAGAATATTACATACAATGAATTTTACATGAATGAAAATAAAAAAAAACTCTCATCTCACATAAAAAAACCCGGCTATTCAAAAACACGACGATCCAATATAACATATCACAGCAACACATAACATCACATGTCATCAACGTAAGTAAATATGCGTATCCTAATTGTCGTTGACATGTAGTAATGAAACCAGTGATACACCACATATTACACTTACGGTCGCAGAAAAGAAAATGTCAAACTACAGCATTTGGAATCCACGATCACCTTAGACATCATAAATTCGAACACATACCTCGGATTTCATGCCTAACAATATGAATTCCAAATATTGTATCACATTCCAAAAAAAGCTAGACGATGTTAAACATTCCGATCGAATTAACAAACACCCAAAATTTTCCAAAGAGCTCAACACTTGAGCGTATTTTAAAAATACTTAGTACATGCCACGGTACCTATGGACCATCCGTAGAAGGGTCAACACTTGCCTCACCTATGGCGCCGCGAAACTAGCAGCAGTTCTTACGGTCATAGAATCGAGATAGGGTTTCGTTCTTCTAGAGGGTCCATCGAATTACTTGCATGGTTTTTTAATGTTCCTAAACTTGGAAAAATCCAACTCTTGGAAAATTTCCAGCGAGAGAGAAAGTAGAAATTTGATATTCGTTCGAAATTATTAACGCCGTCTAAATAACCCGAAATAAAGTTATAATTACGACTACGAAATACTCCGAATTGCCTTTATAGAAAATTAACATCTCATACAATTTTAGGAAAAACAAGCAACACCTGAAACACCAAAACCCAGAGACCGGAACACAGAACAAAAACGAACCCCAGAAGCTTCAAATGGGCTGGCCAGCTCGAAAATTGTGGCCATGTCACCGGGTCAAATCCGGCCAAATGTGTTCGTTTTTGTGCAGTGTTCATGTTACATCTAATATAACATTCTGCAGTTAGTTAAAAAAAATTAGACGACTTAAAAAATTTGGCAGAATCTAGGTTTTAGTTTCGAGTGTTTCGGAGTTGTTTCGGTTTCGTAATCCTACAAACATCGTCTAATTCTCTAGCTTGGCTCTGATACTACTGTAAGGTTACCTAGCACGACAGCAAGGTTTCGGGAGGCATCGTCCATGCCATTTTCAATTTTTTTCCATGCTAAACAACCCTAACCCTAGAATCTTTACAAGAGATTTAGACAATACAACATGTAAACAACTTTACATCTAAGTGAATATGGAATACAACCTTTGTAGACCGGTCCTTCACTTCAATAGCTCAGTGTAGTAGTCCCTTCGCTCCAAGTAGTGATCTTCCGAACTGTAGAATGGCTCCACAAGATGAAAGAAACAAGCTTGCACAAAGTCTTCGAGGCCGAAAATGTTCTACGTCGAGGAGACACCAACCCAAGCTAACTCTTCACTAATTAGGGATTAGTGAAGCTAACACCCTAAACTAAATGGCTAATCTAGTAGAGCATGATGAAGTAGGATTTTTGCTCACTTTAGAAATCTTTTCTCACTAATTTTCTTCACCTCCTCAAAAGCTAGAGAGCTCTGTCTTGTTGATGAAGAAGATGAAGAGATAATGGATGAGAGAGTGAATGGCAACCATGGGTGAGAAATATCTCATATAAACCTTGTAGAGACATAACCATGGTTAAAGATAATAGTTAGGTTAATAAATATCTAAGGCAAAACAAAATTGGTGGACTAAGTCAATAGTTATCACAAGCTTCTCCAAGCTTCTAACCATGACAAAATTCCACTCAATTTTGAATTACTTAAATAAATAAAAACCTAAATATTATCTCAAGTATGGTGTAAGTCTCATACACCCATGTTGCATGTATAATCAAGCATAACAAAAAGAAAACACAAATAATATATATCACATATATATTAAGTATGCACATGTGAGAAAAGAAATGTATAAGTGAGCAAATATTAGTTAATGTAAATTAGCATATCAAATATACAATTATACATTAAATTATTAAATCAACACTTGATTTAATAATCCGGCTATATCACATACAACCGACTAATATCATAAGTAACTTCTTATCGAATTAACACTTGATTCGATAACCCGGCTATATCACATATAACCGACCGATATCAATATCACGGGAATAAAATACGGTATCATATACACGTACTAATCTCGGTCCCGCACATATCTCATATGTGCTCCTACTTCGTTTCTCCTGAGCCAGTAAACCTCTGTGTAGGACTCTAAACACTCGTCAATACGCCGGCAGTAGGTGTGATCATATCAAGCACCCACAAGCCGTCAGCGGTACTAGCTGGACGTAACGGCTACCCGAGTATTAAGCGATCAGAAGATCAACAAGCAAGCCTGCTCATACTCCTGTAAAGCCTATCAGTAACACTACCGTACAGCTCGGTCTCTTCGTCTGATATGTTGCATATCCAGTCTAGGGGTGTTAAACGTCAGACCCCAGTAACCGATAAGTCATGCCGATGTGAGGCTCATAACGGGTCGAGAAACTACTGATAACACTTACCAGTAGATCTCCATATCAGCACTGGCCAAGGACTTCATGTTGTAGGCAATCGAGCACAGCGCAACATCAACCCCCAATACCGGGAGAGACGAAACCCCTCCTATCGCTCATTGCCTCCATGTGATTCGGGACTGTACCAAAAGCCACCGTTTTGCACGTTCTCTTTAACGTGGTAAGGTGGAAATCAAAGCACAGTGGGAATCACACAAGACTCTATAACAATCTCGGGTCTATAGACTAATCTGTACCAGTGTCACCAGAGAACTGCTATCTGACGATAGGTATAATACCAACTAGGAGTTCTCGGCGAGTCCGTTCAGTGTACCCAGTCTCCACTGATCACCCTTATACCATCTTTGATGTCAAAACACCAATGGATGTGGGGTCATCGCCCATCATATGGGTCATGAAGCATATACGCTAGTCTACTCTGGAATATCGATGCCCTGTCTCGATACTCCCTCGACTAGGAACAATTAAAGGATGTACTTGTGGACTACCTTGGCCCCACTAGTAAGATCTTCATCATAATCCTAGTAGTCAAGTACTCATCCTAAGGGCATTATCAACATGTAAGAGCAAGACTGTATCACAATACAAGTTTACATGTTAAGACAAAGAGCAACCAGATAGCATACTATCATGTCGAGCAAGAAAGTCCTCTCTGTATATGTCCAAGCATCCACTATAATATACATCATATGTACAATAATGGCCTCTAGGGCATACACATAACTAACATCTTCTTCTCCTCCTCTTTTTGAGCTCCTCGAAGATCAAATCGCGCTTGAAACGTCGGCCTCCTCTTGTCAAAGACGATCCACCCGAGAGTATATACTTCAAGCTCTAACCTCTAAACCGAGGTAACTAAGGTACCTAGTTTGCTAAGCTAGGTAGCTTAGAAGATATAGAGTGTCTAATAGAGTATTTAATCTCAATAGACCTAATAGCTCACAATACATGTGAAGGTTTTAGGTCTTGAGGAAGAAAGAGAGAAAAATGGAGAGAGAGTGTGTGAAAATGCAAATGAGCTAGGGTTAAAGCAACTGAAGAATAGCTCATACACTCTTCTCACTCAAGCATGCAATATTTTCTAATTGAAAATATCAACCATGCTTGAATAGTGAGTCCAAACCAATAAAATAAACTATGAGCCATGCTTCACTCTATTCCACAAATATCTCCATTTTCCACCTCATTAATCTATTTCCAAAAATAGATAAACCAAATAATGAGGTGTCCCCTTCTAGAAGCATTTCTTTTGAAATTACAAGAATGCCCTCACCGTATATACATACCCGTATTCGTATTCCGAAAAATACGAATACAATGAGATAATAATAATCCAATAATATAATACTAAGATCCAGCTTAAATCAAAGCTCACTAGTATTATCCGTCCGAACAACATCCGTGTAGCCAGTACACGTATATGATCAGAACGCTGCCCTAAAACCATACGGCCTCTACATCGTTTCGCCCGAAGCAGGGAAATCCTCTGTATGAGACTCTAAAGACTCGACAGTATACTTGCAGTGGGTTTAACCAAAAGTCCGTCAGCGGCACTAGCTCTGCGTAATGGCTACCTAGGTATCTGTCGATAAGAAGGCCGATGAGCAAACTCATCCAAACTCCTACTGAGCCTATCTATGACAATCTCCATACAGTCCGGTCTGTTCATCTAAGATACTCGCATATCGTTCCTAAAGGGTGGTAACTGTCAGACCCCTAATAGCACAATAAGTCATGTCAGCATAAAGCCTAATACACCCTAAGAAACTACTGGAGTACCTACCAGTAAATCTCGCTAGCCCTGGCCAGGGACTTTGTGTAATGGCTTTCCGAACACAGCGCAATATCAACCCACAATACCAGGAGAGACGAATTCTATCTAACCACCACTACCTCCAAGTTCTTCGGGACTGCACCCAACCATTACTTGTTTGCACGACTCATTTGAACCATGGTAGGGTAGTAATCTAAGTACAGTGGGAACATACTCGAGACAAATAGTGATGTCAAGTCAATGGACTAACCTGTACTCATGCCACCCAGGAACGTCTACTTGACGATAGGTATAATACCAACCAGCAGTTCCCAACGAGTCCATCCAGTGTAACTCATAACCCAATGAGCACATGTATACTATCTCTGTTACGACATACCAATGGCTGTGGAACAGACCAACTCCCCATGCTGGGATGAGAAGTATATACACTAGTCTGTTTTGGAGTATCGATACCCCATCTCGATAGTCCTACAACTAGGACCTGTATAAGGATATGCTTATAGACTACCCAGCCCCCACTAGTGTGACTGCCATCACAACGCTGGTAGTTAAGCAAAGATCCTAAGAGCTTTACCAATATGTATTAGCGATATGCTAAAAAAATATATACAGATATTGAGGTAGAATCAAACCAAGTAGCATACTATCATTTTGAGCAAGACTGTTATTATATCTATGTATATCCCAAGCTTCCAAAATGTAATATACAAACCAGTACTATACAATAATGGCCTCTAGGGCATGTATCACTAACACCGGTATAGGGAGTCGATATCGCACTGTGTTCGATTGGCCAGCACCATAAGACCATGGCCAAGGTAGTTGGGATTTACTGATAGTTAGATTAGTAGTTTCCCGGATTGGTCCTAAGCCACATCAGCACAAATTATCGGGTTATTAGGGTCTGACGTTTACCACCCCCTAGACCCGGTATGCGATACTCTCAGACAAAGAAACCGAACTGTACAAAGATTATCACAGATAAGCTTAGTAGGGATCCGGATAAGTTTGCTCGTCGGCGTTCCTTTTCGACAGGTACCCGATTAGCCGTTACGTACAGCTAGTGTCGCCGACGTGCTTATGGTTATGGATTTATCCAGTAACTCGCTGTCGGTGTACTGTCGAGTCTTTAGAGTCCTACACAGAGAGTTTCCCTGGTTAAGACGAAATGATGTAGTGGCCGTATTTTGATACGTGAAAAGTTCCGATCAAATGATTGTAATAGTTACCCGGACTTTCGATCGGACGGTTGATAATCCTAGCCGGCTTGGGATTGAGCCGGATTATTAAATCAGGTATTGATTTAATAATTTACATATATATATATTTCGATATGTATATTCTAGTATTATGTTCTTTGTGTTATTCTATCTCCTTGGGTAAGTGTATTTTGATACAAATACAGGTATGTATATACAGTAGAGTGTATTCCGTATTTATATGGAAAATATTCTAGAAAGTGGACACCTCATTTTAGATTTATCCATTTGTTTTAAATGGAAAATAATGTGTAAAGGTAGTGAGGTGAGTATGGTGAGAACCATGCTTCAATAGTGTCGACAAATGAATTGAATATTCATTTGTGCAAACTATTCAAGCATGATTGTGTTTTTATATTGAAAAAATAGTTTTACAAAACTATGGTTGAGGTTTTTCTCTCTCATTAGAGATTTCATTCTCACCATTTTTCTTCACTCTTCACACTAGCCTTTCATGAGCTCCTCCTCCTCCTTCTTCTTGATCTTCCTCTCTACAATCTCATGTGTTGAGAATCAAGAGAGGAAGATAGATAGATATACACTAAGAACCACTCATTGCATCCTAGAGACTTTAGATTAGCAACCTAGAGTCTCTAGTTGCTCCACTGGACTTTTAGTGTGGAGCTAGAGCTAAGGATTATATCTCTCGGGTGGATCATCTTCTACGGAGGAAGACCAGCGATCAAGCTCGATCAAGGAGATCTCAAGGAGCAAGGGAAGAAGATAGAAGACTGAAGGACACGGATCTTTTGGTGAGATATTCTATCATAGTAGTTAAGATCTCCTCTTTGTTAGCTAATTTCAGTTTATAGTAGATTCTAGGATAGGTTTTTCTAGCGCATGTTTTTGAACCCCAAAATTTTTGTTCCACAACGGCCACGGTAGATGGTCAGGTGCTAGAAAATCCCAACATCCACCACAAATGGATCTACACCCGACAGCCGCCAATCCAAACACAAACCACTAATATGTTTCCTCTTCAATAACTACTATCTTATGAACCTAAATCCTGATTGATTATCGTCGGCTCTGATACCACATGTTGGGGATTCTAACCCCTCACCTCATCAAACACATTAAGCAATCAAGATAGCATCATAATCATGCTATGAATAAGATCAACACATACCGATATAACGTGGTTCGACCAGCTCAACTTACATCCATGAGGCTAAAAACGATGATCTCATTATCATACAAATGAGATTACAAACACTCACACCACTCAACAATCTCTATCCCATCCCCCTCTTGCTCTCGCACCACAAGAGAGAGGAGGGCACAAAATTTCCTCACACAATTACATCTCACAAGCCAACCAATCTTTTCCCCAAAAAGATATACACACACACACAACTAAAACCCTAGCATCTCTTGATAGCCCACAACAATAGATGAGCCGGACCCAAACAGCTCATAAAACACACAAACGGATACGTGACACAATCCCAACGCTTCTTCTATCTTCTATTATTAACATAAAAAATAAATTATTAACATAATCTTACCACTATCATTTAGTGTCCTTTTTCATTAAACTACCTTTCAGGTATATATATATATATATATATATATGAGAATAATGGAGGAAAGATTCCATAGGAGGGGATTTCCTCCTATGGCGTCGAATAAACACACCCTCCATCGTGTTTTCCGACGATCGGAATGCAGCATCTTCATCATTATCATCTAAGATATGGGTACACCGAATTTTATATGATTCTACACTTTTTCACCTTTGAATTAGTGGGTTCAAAATTAACGGTTTACGGACAATAGAACTTTTTACATTGCTAAATCAACAGTGAAAAGTTGTAGAATCATATGAAATTTGGTGTACCCACATCTTAGATGATAACGATGAAGATGATGCATTCCGATCGTCGGAAAACACGATGGGGGGTGATTTTTCGACGCCATAAGACGAAATTCCCCCCTATGGCCTCTTTCCTCCATTATTCTATATATATATATATATATATATATATATATATATATATATATAAGGTGTAACATTTCAGAAAATATAACATATTATTTTTAGAATTTAACATTAAAATAATATATTTCGCGAAAACTACCCAATTTGCGAAATTGGGGTTTTCGTAAATTGGTATAAATATATACTAGTATTTGTGAAATAATTAGAGATTAAAATGATTTATTCGTTTAAAAATATATTTATCGGATTTGGCATTTTTATAATTAATTATATGTAGTTTGAATAAAAATTGATTAGTGCACTACTAATCACGATTAAGCCAAATCCGTATTTCTACAGTTTTTCCATGGTTAGTACACCATGGCATATTTCATTTGGTTACATGTTTCCCTTATGCTGTTTTGGTTGTGTTATGTGAATTAGTTTTGAGAAAGAAATGAATTATTGAAGAGAGAGGGTGGGACACAATGATGAGGGATTAAGCATGCTATGAGAGAGAAATAGAGCGAGAATAAAGGGAGAGAGAGAGGGACTGCCTCATTCATTTTCCCCTATCATTTTCTTCTCCTTCTTAATCTTCAAGCTCTCTCATTCTACCCTCATGACCTATCTCAAAATCTTCCTCAAAACCCTACACCCTCTTCATTAAAGTTGATCCCCTCCTCATCCTCAACGCATTGGACCAAGCTAAGTTGGATTTTGATGACCTTAGGCATCTAGGGTTTTTCTTGAGTTGCCTAAATGAGGTATATCTTCTTACATTTAGTTTAGTTTTTAGTTCTTTATATCCTAGTTTAGTTAAAAGTTGATTTGGTTAGGATATGTGATGTTTAGAAATTTCAAGAGAAGGGTTGGGTGATTTTGTGGACTTGTGAGATACAGTGGCTGTCTACAAACCTTAGTGTTGTTTGTATGCCCAAAAACAGAGAATACGGATTTAGGAAATTCACCCGTGTGAGGTTTTGGTGTGACAACAGGGAATCTGGGATGACCTTGAGTGTTTACGAGAAAAACAAACAACTCTAGAGACCTAATTGGACCAATAGGAGACCACCCTGAAGAGACGAGACCCCAACTCCCCAACTTGGCCGTGCAGGCCGGTTTTGAGGTGAAAGTGGCCGGCCAAATGTTGGTATCTGGTGTCTAGGTTGGTCCAGTAGCTCACATACTCCCTATACAACACCCTATACTTGCTAGTTTTGCTGCAATTGACCTGAGTCAAAATCTGGGAGCATATTGGAATGTTTTTGTTTATATTTTCCTTATTTTGGAATGCTTGGATATGATGTTTGGACTTGTATTTAGTTGTTGGACATTTGTACGTCAACAACAAGGGTTGTTTGGTTGTTTTTTTTGCACGCGTAGGCTATAGGTTCTAACCTATGAGCGCACCGTGTGCCGTATCGGTTTTCCGAATTCGATTTTAATAGCGATTGCGATTGTGTATTATTGTAGGTAGCTTCGCGTGGATTCCGAGGCGACGAAGCATGGCGTCATCGACTTTGGCAAGTAAGGATCAATGTGAGTAGATCTATATCTACAGGGGAAGTCGGGTGGATGGCGTATAGCACCCCCGCAAATTATAAAAGGAAACCGATCTATAGGATACAGTCGTAGAAACCTAGATTAGGAACTAGGGTTATGGTTAAAAAGATAGTTAGAGATGATATTAGTGATTGAATATATATATTGGGATATGAGATGAAAGCTTTAGGGATATGAAAAGTGAATGTGAATCACGACTTATTGATATGTAGTTGCACTAGAATAAGTATGAGTTTTAAAGTAGCATGGCATTTGATGTATAAGGTAGAATGTTTATATAAAATTGACTTGATGTAAGATGACTTAATGTGATGAAAAGAATATACGAGGTGATATGATGACTTGATTGATATATCGGTATACAGATGCGAGTCGATATGAGATGATTGATACCTTTGCTGGTCCCCTGATATGAGATTGATACGGGTGTGACCTGAGAGATAGGTATATATATATATGGATGATGTTGTGAATCATGAGTGATATGTCGTGCGAGACGTTAGGTCTGTACCCTCATTGTCATATAGGTTGATAGGATCCCTAATAGTTTAATGCCGTCGTACGATGATTTACCGTACGTAATGATTTTTATGATGATTGATCCATACCCTTGACTAGAGGATGCCATACGATGGATTATACCGTACGTGATGTGTGAGGCTGGATGCCGATTGACAGATTCACCAACTCGATCATGTTAAATACGTATACCTTATAGCATTTAGCTGACGATGTACTTTATGCTAGGTTCATGTCATTCTCATTGCATTATATATACATGTGCTAGTACACCTACACCATTATCGATGATGTGTATGTTACACTTACACAGATTGGCCGTCTCACACACTCCATCATCAATAATTTCTATGTCACTACACAGTAAAATTGCTTCATCATGATATGACTCCTTGCATGATTTACTTGCTATGTTCACATCACTGTTTCATGTTGCATTATATACGGATATGCTTACATTTCTGTTATATGTCGCATACATCATGCCTTATGATTATACGCATTGAGATATGTTGTTTTCATGAGATTCTGGATTTGAGAACCATGGTTATATTTCAAAAGAATGTATGTATTGTTTTAAAAACCCGGTTTCTCTTGATTTGATATTTCGAGACATCCACCATGAGTTTTCTCAGTTCTAAGAAATTGTTTTCGAGACCCGATTCGAGAAGTGGAGGAACCATCTACTGGTGTAGGGTTCCTGGGCACACTAATGAGGTCTCACAAGTGATCAAACATGGCCAATTCAAATTTTTCATGTGCCTACAAACCCTAATACGGATCGTTAACTAGATGTATAGGCGATGCAAAGCAAGTTAACAACTTTAACTAAAAGGGAAGGGGCTACAACCTTTGTAGATCCGGTCCTCCACCTCCATAGCTCCGTGATGAAGTCCCTCCGCTGTACCCATTGGTTCTCTGACTCTCTCGGTGGTTTCATCGAAGAATTATCGGGCTAGGTCGTCGACTTCGATGCCGAAGATGATCTACGTTGAGGCAACTCAAGATCAAACTCCAACTTCACCAAGTCATGAAACTTGTCAAGAAAACACCCTATACTACTTGGAAAGTGGTATAGGATGAAGAAATAGGAAGTGGGTTCACTTTAGAATTGGATTTCTCACTCTTTTTCTCAAGTTGCCATTGATGGAGGCAAGCTTTTCTTCTTGTTGATGAAGAAGAAGAAGAAGAAAGAATATGATAAGTCTTTTTAAATTAGGAAAAATATGATACTTATCATAATGGCAACCTTAGTTAGGTGTAGAGAATAAACTATGGTTAGGTTGAATGGTTAGGGTTAAGCATGAGACAAAAATGGTGGACTTGTTCAAAGCTTCATGAAGCTTCAACAAGCAAACAAAGAAAGCCACCATGACTTATTTTGCAAAAATGAATAAATAAATAAATGAATAGATAAGTAAAAAAAACCCTAACCATTCATATAACCATGGTTTAATCATACACACAAACTCAAGTTAGCATGTATCATCAAACATGATACAAACAAGTGCACAAAAGTATATCACATATACAACTTGTGTACTTCAAGTAAGAAAATCCATTTAAAGTGAACAAATACTAGTTAATGCAAATTATTATATCAAATATATAATTATGCATTAAATCATTAAATCAATACTTGATTTAACGATCCGGTCATATCGCATATAACCGACTAATATATAATGTATCGGCTTATCGAATCAATCCTTGATTCGATAACTAGGTTATATCGCATACAACCAATCGATACATTCATCGCGAGAATAGAATGCGGTATCACATACACGCATTATTCTCGGTCCCTCACATATCACATATGCGCTCCTATTTCGTTTCTCTTGAGCCAGGAAACCTCTGTGTAGGACTCTAAAGACTCGTCAATACGCCGGCAGCAGATGATGATCATATCAAACACCCACAAGCCGCAAGCGGTCTGCTAAACGTAACGGCGACCCGGGTATTGAGCGATCAGAAGATCGACGAGCAAGCCCGCTCACACTCCTGTGAATCCAACCAGTAACACTTACCATACAGTCCGGTCTGATCGTCTGATATGTCGCATATCTTGCCTAGGGGTGGTAAACGTCAGACCCCAATAGCTCGATAAGTCGTGTCGATATGAGGTTTATAACAGTTTGAGAAACTACTGGTAACACTTACTAGTAAATCTTAGAAACCCTGGCCAGGGATTTCCGGTTATAGCCAATCGAACACAGCGCAACATCAACTCCCTATACCGGGAGAGACGAATCCCCTCCTATCGCTCATTGCCTCTATGTGATTCAGGACTGTACCCAAAAGCCACCGTTTTGCACGCCCTCTTGGACGTGGTAAGGTGGAAATCAAAGCACAGTGGGAATCACACAAGACTCTATGACGATCTCGGGTCTACAGACTAACCTGTACCAGTGTCACCAGAGAACTGCCATCTGACGTAAGGTATAATACCATCTGAGAGTTCTCGCGAGTCCGTCCAGTGTACCCAGTCTCCACTGAGCACCCGTATATCATCTCTGATGTCAAACACCAATGGACATGGGATCATCCATTGCCCATCTGTATGGGTCGACAAAGTATACGCTAGTTTACTCTGGTATATCGATGCCCTGTCTCGATATACCCACGACTAGGGATTTTGAAGGATGTACTTATGGACTACCATGTCCCCACTAGTATGATCCGCATCATAGTCCAGGTAGTCAAGTACACATCCTAAGGGCTTTACCAATATGTAACAGAGAGACAATCAGTGAACACGTTAAGGTAAAGATCAATCAGATAGCATACTATCATGTCGAGCAAGAAAGTCCTCCCTATATATGTCCAAGCATCCACTACAATATACATCCTATGTATAGTAATGGCCTCTAGGGTATACATATAACTAACAATCTCCCACTTGCACTAGGGCCATCTGATAGCAGTGGTTGTAGTATCTCATACTCAACCATCCAATAAAAGTCTCTCTCTGGGAAAAAGGCCTTTGTGAGTGGATCCGCCGTGTTGTCCTCTGAGTCTACTCTCCTAACCTCGATCACCCTGGAGATCAACCATCTCCATGATCAGGTGATACTGTCTTAGAATATGTCTGGATCACTGATGGGACGGACATACCTTGGCATAAGCCATAACTCCATTGTCACACAATGGGAGGAACTAACTTCATATCATGAACAAATATACATCCAGACTGCCTCTTTGGTAGCATCTTAAGTAGCGATGTATACAGCCTTTATCATCTAGTTAGCCACGGTATCTAGCTTGGAACTCTTCCAACATACCGTCCCTTTACTAAGGGTAAAGACATTACCAGTGACTGACATTCAGTCGTTCTCATCACCCTGGAACACTTCCAGTGATTCTCCCCAGGATCAATTGATACCATCTCACTTCAACAAGTGAGAATCCTAACATCCATTTGTAGGGTTCCTGGGCACACACTAGTGTAGGGTTCCTAGGAACACTAATGAGGTCTCACAAGGCATCAACCATGCCAATTTCAAATTTTACAAGTGCCGAGAAACCCTAATACGGATCGTTAACTAGAATTTTAGGCGAAACATGCAACTAGTTAACAACTTAACTAAGTGAACGGAAATACAACCTTTGTAGATCCGGTTCTCCACCTCCATAGCTCCATGATGAAGTCTCCTTGCTGTCCAAATCAAATCCCGGGCTCTAGCGTCGGCTTCATCGGAGAAATGGGCGGGCTAGGTCATCGACTACGATGCCGAAGACGATCTACGTCGAGGCATCATTAGATCAAGCTCCAACTTCACCAAGTCAAGAAACTTGTGAAGAAAACACCCTATACTACTTGGCAAGAGGTAGAGGATGAAGAAAAAGGAAGTGGGTTCACTTTAGAATTGGATTTCTCACTCTTTTCATCAAATCACCATTGATGGAATCAAGGTTTTCTTCTTTGAAGAAGAAGAAGAAGAAGAGGATAATATTATGATAAGTTAATTAAAATTGCAAAAGAAAATGAATACTTATCATAATATGAACCATGGTTAGGTGTAGAGAATTGACTAAGGTTATGAATGGTTAGGGTTAAGCATGAAGACAAAATGGTCACTTTGGTCAAAGCTTCATGAAGCTTCAACAAGCTACAAGAATGAAAGCAACCATTTTCTTTTCTTTTTCCATTTCTTTTTAATCCAAATTAAAAAGATAATAGAATGAATAAATAAAAACCCTAACCATTTACTTAACCAAGGTTTAATTCTTTACACAAACCCTAGCATTCATGTATCATCAAACATGATACAATCAAGTGCACAAAAGTATATCACATATACAACTTGTGTACATCTAGTGAGAAAATCATTTAAAGTGAACCAATACTAGTTAATGCAAAGTAATATATCAAATATATAATTATGCATTAAATCATTAAATCAACACTTGATTTAACGATCCGGTCATATCACATATAACCGACTAATTTCCAATGTATCGGCTTATCGAATCAATCCTTGATTCAATAACTAGGTTATATCGGATACAACCAATCGATACATTCATCGCAAGAATAGAATACGGCATCACAAACACGCATTATTCTCGGTCCCGCACATATCTCATATGCGCTCCTATTTCGTTTCGCTTGAGCCAGGAAACCTCTGTGTAGGACTCTAAAGACTCGTCAATACGCCGGCAGCAGGTGATGATCATATCAAACACCCACAAGCCGCAAGCGGTCTGCTAAACGTAACGGCCACCCGGGTATTGAGCGATCAGAAGATCGACTAGCAAGCCCACTCATACTCCTGTGAATCTAACCAGTAACACTTACCGTACAGTCCGGTCTCGTCGTCTGATATGTCGCATATCTCGCCTAGGGGTGGTAAACGTCAGACCCCAACAGCTCGATAAGTCGTGTCGATATGAGGTCTATAACAGTTTGAGAAACTACTGGTAACACTTACCAGTAAATCTCAGCAACCCTGGCCAGGGATTTCCGGTTATATCCAATCGAACACAGCGCAACATCAACTCCCTATACCGGGAGAGACGAATCCCCTCCTATCGCTCATTGCCTCCATGTGATTCGGGACTGTACCCAAAAACCACCGTTTTGCACGCCCTCTTGGACGTGGTAAGGTGGAAATCAAAGCACAGTGGGAACCACACAAGACTCTATGACAATCTCGGGTCAACAGACTACTCTGTACCAGTGTCACCAGAGAACTGCCATCTGACGTAAGGTATAATACCATCTGGGAGTTCTCGGCGAGTCCGTCCAGTGTACCCAGTCTCCACTGAGCACCCGTATATCATCTCTGATGTCAAACACCAATGGATATGGGATCATCCATCGCCCATCTGTATGGGTCGAGAAGGTATACGCTAGTCTACTCTGGTATATCGATGCCCCGTCTCGATATACCCACGACTAGGGACTTTGAAGGATGTACTTATGGACTACGATGTCCCCACTAGTATGATCCGCATCATAGTCCAGGTAGTCAAGTACACATCCTAAGGGCTTTACCAACATGTAACAGAGAGACAATCAGTATACACGTTAAGGTAAAGATCAACCAGATAGCATACTATCATGTCGAGCAAGAAAGTCCTCCCTATATAGGTCCAAGCATCCACTACAATATACATCCTATGTATAGTAATGGCCTCTAGGGCATACATATAACTAACAATCTCCCACTTGCACTAGGGCCATCTGATAGCAGTGGTTGTAGTATCTCATACTCAACCATCCCATAAAAGTCTCTCTCTGGGAAAAGGCCTTTGTGAGTGGATCCGCCGTGTTGTCCTCTGAGTCTACTCTCCTAACCTGGATCACCTTGGAGATCAGCCATCTCCATAATCAGGTGATACTGCCTTAGAATATGTCTGGATCACTGATGGGACCGGCGTTCCTTGGCATAAGCCACAACTCCATTGTCTCATAATGGTAGGAACGAAGTTCAACTCATGAACTATTATACATCCAGACTGCCACTTTGGTAGCATCTCATGTAGCGATGTTTCGAGCCTTTATCGTCTAGTTTGCCACGGTATCTAGCTTGGAACTCTTCCAACATACCGTCCCTTTTACTGAGGGTAAAGACAATGCCTGTGACTGACTCTCAGTCGTGCTTATCACCCTGGAACCCTTCCAGTGATTCTCCCCAGGATCGGTTGATACCATCTCACTACAACTAGTGAGAATCCGAACATCCAATTAGATCTATCTCATAGATCTAAAACCCAGGATTTAGGAGGTATCACTTTGATCCAATATGGAGAATCATTGTGATGAGCAGAGATTGACCGATAGGAAACTCCTTTCTTATCAAGAGTATGTCATCCACGTACTCTACGAGGATCATCACCATACTCCCTACTACCTTTTTGTTTATACAAGGTTCATCTACCATTTTGATGATATCAAACTCTTTGACTAACACATCAAAACAGATGTTCCAACTCCGCGATACCTGCTTTATCCTATAAAGCATCTTGTACACGTTTCCTCTTCTCCCACTTTCTACGAAGCCCTCTGGCTGTGTACTTATAGACGTTCTCTTCTAAAATATCATTTAGAAAAGCAGTCATGGCACCCAACCGCCAGATATCGTAGTCATGGTATGTAGCCGTGGCAAGTAGGATCTGGATGGACTTAAGCATAGCCACTTGAAAAGGTTTCATCATAATCTACGCCTGGTCGATGACGAAAAGCTTTAACAAGTCTAGCTTTGAAAGTCTCAACTTTTCCATCTACACCAAGTAATCTTCTCAAGATATAATTGCTCCTGATGGGGATTTAACCCTTCAGATATAGCAACCAAAGTCCATACTTTGTTGGTGTACATGGATTCCATCTCAGATCGCTAAGCATCCAGCCATTCTTACAGAGTCCTACTCCTGATGGCCAGCTCGAAACTAGTTGGGTCATCATCTCATGATGCAATCCTCGCTCCCACTGTCATAGAGAAACCGAAGTATCTCTCGGGTGGGTGAGGAACCCTACTAGATCGGCAGAGAGGCTGAGATTCGTTGGAATCTACTGAATCCTTTGGTTTTATCAAATCATCTGCTGTAGTTTGTATAGCTGGAACCTTTCCAGTTCCACATTACAGACCTTGCCTCGAGCCTGTCCGGATTTTGCTTTTAGACATAGGCCGGACAACCCCAAATCTTAACTAACTTAAGATATGGGCTCTTCCCTTTCCATATCACATATGAAGTGGTAGGAAACTGATTTGATTTGAACCGTATTCAATAGGTATGCAGCTTCTCAAGTGCATAACTCTCAAAAAGGAAATAGGTAACTCAGTAGTACTCATCATAGAGCACACCATATCGAATAGGGTGTAATTGCTCCACCCCGATATACCATCGTGCTATGGTGTATACGGAGGAGTAATGCTGAGAGAGAATCTCATTCTCCTTTAGAAAAGTCCAAGAATTTCGTGCTCAAGTATTCTCCTCCTTGATCTCATCAAAGGACATTATACTTATACCCGTATTTTGGTTCTCTACTTCTAACTTATATTCTGTGAATATCTCAAAAGGTTCGGACTTGTGTTTCAACAGGAACATAGGTCTGAATCTCGAAAGATCATCAGAGAATGTAATGAAGTATAAAGAACCGGTCTTGGCAAGTGTAGACAAGGGACCTACATACATCAACATGTATCATCCCAAGAGTTCACTAACTCTTTCTCTGTTTCCAGTAAACGGAGCTATGGTCATCTTATCTCTGTGACATGACTGGCAAGTTTCACAAGATGTAAATTCAAACTAATTTAAATATGCATCTAAAATGTAACTTCAGCCAGTCGGATCGCATTGATATGACCTAGTCTACAATGCCTCAAGAAGAATTCGTTCATGTCTGAACTCTTCCTCTTATGTGTGTTCCGTATACAAAGAACTGTATTTTGATTTAGAACATCAACGCTTTTAGATAACGTGCCTGAACCGATCAACTTTTGATATAGGAAATGTTCAAAACATTATCCAACAATACAAAATTATATCATTTCTTTACTAATAAAGAGATTGATATGATTTTGTATATCAGGTTCGGTATCTAATAACATTCGTTCAGAATCAATGTATTTGTAATACAGGGTGACAGTGACCAACAGACTTGGCTGCAACACTTGCCCCGTTTTCTGCCTCATGAAACTTATCACCCGTTTTCAGTTTTTCTACCTTTTTACAGCCCAATGTAACAGATTACATATCTGGGATCCTGATCCGGTATCATATACCCAGGATGCGGAGGATACTGAGAAACAGTTCTTTGTAACGAACACACCCGAAGATGATGCATCAGCATGCACTCTCTTCGTTTGGGCAGCACGGGAATTCTGGTAATCCCCAATTTCCTGCTCTGTCTTATAAAAATTATAAGTGGGAGCGGGACCAACGTTCCCCAGCTCAGTATAATAAGCGGGTTCGGTCAAATATCCGTATTATTATCTTGATTAAGGCGTGATATGGTCGCTACCTGGAGAGAGAGGGAAGAAAACACTCAGCGTGCGCTCTTGCAATATCAGATTGGTTATTATTTTATCTAATCAGGATGGCTCCCACTGCTTTTTATCAAATCTTCCTTCAAACCCTAAAAGGAAAGACTAGCCGGGATTAATTACACACTACAAGTTCGCCAATCTTTCAGCCAGGCCATTGTCGGTACTTTGAGGGAGGTCTCCCATGCTTTCGCACGAACCTAATTAATGTAAACCTCGTTTTCCCAGAGGCGTAACCTCGTTAACACCTTTCTAGACACCTACTTGATCGGCTAATTATAATGTATAAAACTCTCCCAGGAGTAACTCTTACTCGAAGCGGGTATCGGGATCCAACTATCTCATAGAAGGTATGCAATCTCATTGCAAATTTTAACACTTGAAATTCCCGATAATATTGCCCCTAGCACCCTATGACCTTGACGGAGGTCAACAAACCATAGGCTACTAGTCAAGTTCAACCCGGCATTTCTTGATCGAATTAAACCCACCCGCACGACCCTTGACGGAGGTCAACAAGGCCGCACGACTACCCTAATCCAATCTGCATCATATGCATAAGCAGATAAATACTAGTTAGCTACCGCACACTACGCCTTGACGGAGGTCAACAAACGTAGCACGAATACTAAATAGGACTTATCTGAAATGACGGAGGGCTACGACAGGTTTTTCTGAAAACCTATTGCGTAATGAACTTGATATCGTTGTAGGATCGAATGAATTTTGAAATGCAGTGTCTTTGAGGCTTTTCTAGTTTTGCTAAAGGAGTCACTCCCGGTGAAGGGATCGTCGGTCCTTTCCTCGTCGAATGAGGTGCGGAATATATCATATATATCACTGTGCAAAGCAAAAACTCTTAAAAGCAATCAGAAGACAAACCGAGTGTGTAGCATCTGCCAGTTATTGCTAAAGGAGTCACTCCCGGTAAAAGGATCTCGGTCCTTTCCTCATCGAATAAGGTGCAGGATATATCACATATACCGCTGTGCAAAGCAAGAACTGTAGCTACCTGTTTTATTTTTGAAATTCGATTCCACAACATCTTAGGTTTCTTTTATTTCATTAATCTCATTAATGAAGTCCCATCATTTAAGTACCTAAACATCACAGATAAATACGACGTACACTTATACCATCCGCATTCGCCTCGATGTCCCCTCGTGCACCGTTAGGTTAGGTGACTAACGGCAGAGCGGGGCAGGGCTAGCGCGGGTGTAAAACACAAGTAACGCCTATATAATATATCATATATACTATATACAGTATCTATCACAGAACATATCACATGATCACATCACAGATATCGCAGCAGAAGAAACATATGAAATATTGGATATACTAGGACGTCCGTGTTTTCAATACGAGCCAGTATAAAACACGGATTCCACGGTCGTGATGAATAGCCAAACCCACACCCCTAGACCCCTACGAGAGCGGCAAGCAACCCTACCAATTCTAGAGTTAGGAGACCCGGACTCGACTCCTCGAGTTGGTCTCCCACTGGACTCCAGAACCCGGTTACTTGTGCTCCCCTCCTTGGGTCTATCCTAGTGCGGAAAAGTAAATAATATACAAAAGGTGACATCTTCCGCAACCTGGAAGTGCCTCAATAAAAGAATATTACATACAAGTTATTACATGAATGAAAATGAAAAAACTCATCTCACATAAAAACCCCCGGCTATTCAAACACGACGATCCAATATAACATATCCAGCAACATATAACATCACATGTCATCAACGTAAGTAAATATGCGCATCCCAATTGTCGTTGACATATAGCAACGAAACCGGCGATATCACATATTACACTTACGGTCACGGAAAAGAAAGTGTAAAACTACAACAGTTGGAATCCGCAAACTCTTTAGACATCGCATACCTAATCAAATGAAATACTTAGACATCACATGCCTAACAATTATAAACCCCGCATTTTAGTCTCATTATCGAAAAATCTTTTCAATATCAAGTCGGGCAATTCAACAGGATTCCCGACATCCTGATCGAATGCTCGTCGCAAACTTTAGTAGGCGGCCGCACCCCCGACGCCGTCGACGAAGTGCTCCAAGGCGGAACACCGCTGCCGCGAGCACCCGAACGGATGCTTTCGGTGATGGGGTTCTCCTACAGTCACTTGGTCGGGGCTATGGAGTGAGGCTGTCTATTAAGTTTACCCGGCGAGTATCCGCGTACGCTACGTGATTGCGACGGACTTTTGATGGCATCAAAATTCCGTGGCAACCGATCAAGTGAGACTAAAATGCTATGTTTATAACATTCATTCAGTTATCTCATAACTACTTGTGAATTCCAATTATTGTATCCCATTCCAGATAAATAGAAAATGTTAAACTTTCCGATCGAACATTCAAACACCCAAGTTTTCCCGATACAGATCAACTCATGAAATAAGTTCAAAAATATTCACTTCATGCCTCAGCACCAACGGTCCAGCCGTAGAAGGGTCAAGCCAACGCCTCACATGTGGCACGCCGTACTGCCCCAAACCCGAGGGTTCAAAGGGCAGTTCAAGACGGTCCATAATCGAGTTAAGGTTTGTTGTCTTCTAGAGGGACCATCGCGTTACTTGCACTACTTAGAACATCGTTAAACTACGGAAAGATCCAACACTTGGAAATTTCCCGGCAGGGGAAAAATTGGGTATTTATATCCGGTCGAACTTTTTAACATATTCTAAAATTATCCGGAAAAACACACAGACAAAGTTTGATAATCCGATCGAATCTTTGATTCCTAATACAACCCAGAAAATTCAACTCTTCAATAAATATTAAAAATTCTCATAAAATACAGCACCTGAATATAGGAATTACTATGCAAAATTTGAAGGCAGATCCCATCATTTGGCCACGGAACCGCCGCAGAAGCCATGCTTCTGCCGCGGTTCCGCCGCTCTTTAGACTCATCTTTAGGAAATTTTTGCACCGTAATTCTTATAATTCCCTGCTGAATTTTTAAAGAATTTTTAATATGGAAAAAACCTAATTTTTGAAAAAAGTCCAGAGAGCATTTTCGGGTTAGGGTTTTGGTTCGATCGGACTTCAAACTCCGTCTACGCTTCGCCTAAGGCTCTAGCTAGGCTCTGATACCAGTGTAGGGTTCCTGGGAACACTAATGAGGTCTCACAAGGTATCAACCATGCCAATTTCAAATTTTACAAGTGCCGAGAAACCCTAATACGGAACGTTAACTAGAATTTTAGGCGAAACATGCAACTAGTTAACAACTTAAATAAGTGAACGGAAATACAACCTTTGTAGATCCGGTTCTCCACCTCCATAGCTCCATGATGAAGTCTCCTTGCTGTCCAAATCAAATCCCGGGCTCTAGCGTCGGCTTCATCGGAGAAATGGGCGGGCTAGGTCATCGACTACGATGCCGAAGATGATCTACGTCGAGGCATCACTAGATCAAGCTCCAACTTCACCAAGTCAAGAAACTTGTGAAGAAAACACCCTATACTACTTGGCAAGAGGTAGAGGATGAAGAAAAAGGAAGTGGGTTCACTTTAGAATTGGATTTCTCACTCTTTTCATCAAATCACCATTGATGGAATCAAGGTTTTCTTCTTCTTTGAAGAAGAAGAAGAAGAGGATAATATTATGATAAGTTAATTAAAATTACAAAAGAAAATAAATACTTATCATAATATGAACCATGGTTAGGTGTAGAGAATTGACTAAGGTTAGATGAATGGTTAGGGTTAAGCATGAAGACAAAATGGTCACTTTGGTCAAAGCTTCATGAAGCTTCAACAAGCTACAAGAATGAAAGCAACCATTTTCTTTTCTTTTGCCATTTCTTTTTAATCCAAATTAAAAAGATAATAGAATGAATAAATAAAAACCCTAACCATTTACTTAACCAAGGTTTAATTCTTTACACAAACCCTAGCATTCATGTATCATCAAACATGATACAATCAAGTGCACAAAAGTATATCACATATACAACTTGTGTACATCTAGTGAGAAAATCCATTTAAAGTGAACCAATACTAGTTAATGCAAAGTAATATATCAAATATATAATTATGCATTAAATCATTAAATCAACACGTGATTTAACGATCCGGTCATATCACATATAACCGACTAATTTCCAATGTATCGGCTTATCGAATCAATCCTTGATTCGATAACTAGGTTATATCGCATACAACCAATCGATACATTCATCGTGAGAATAGAATACGGCATCACATACACGCATTATTCTCGGTCCCGCACATATCTCATATGCGCTCCTATTTCGTTTCGCTTGAGCCAGGAAACCTCTGTGTAGGACTCTAAAGACTCGTCAATACGCCGGCAGCAGGTGATGATCATATCAAACACCCATAAGCCGCAAGCGGTCTGCTAAACGTAACGGCCACCCGGGTATTGAGCGATCAGAAGATCGACGAGCAAGCCCGCTCATACTCCTGTGAATCCAACCAGTAACACTTACCGTACAGTCCGGTCTCGTCGTCTGATATGTCGCATATCTCGCCTAGGGGTGGTATACGTCAGACCCCAACAGCTCGATAAGTCGTGTCGATATGAGGTCTATAACAGTTCGAGAAACTACTGGTAACACTTACCAGTAAATCTCAGCAACCCTGGCCAGGGATTTCCGGTTATATCCAATCGAACACAGTGCAACATCAACTCCCTATACCGGGAGAGACGAATCCCCTCCTATCGCTCATTGCCTCCATGTGATTCGAGACTGTACCCAAAAACCACCGTTTTGCACGCCCTCTTGGACGTGGTAAGGTGGAAATCAAAGCACAGTGGGAACCACACAAGACTCTATGACGATCTCGGGTCAACAGACTACTCTGTACCAGTGTCACCAGAGAACTGCCATCTGACGTAAGGTATAATACCATCTGGGAGTTCTCGGCGAGTCCATCCAGTGTACCCTGTCTCCACTGAGCACCCGTATATCATCTCTGATGTCAAACACCAATGGATATGGGATCATCCATCGCCCATCTGTATGGGTCGAGAAGGTATACGCTAGTCTACTCTGGTATATCGATGCCCCGTCTCGATATACCACGACTAGGGACTTTGAAGGATGTACTTATGGACTACGATGTCCCCACTAGTATGATCCGCATCATAGTCCAGGTAGTCAAGTACACATCCTAAGGGCTTTATCAACATGTAACAGAGAGACAATCAGTGTACACGTTAAGGTAAAGATCAACCAGATAGCATACTATCATGTCGAGCAAGAAAGTCCTCCCTATATATGTCCAAGCATCCACTACAATATACATCCTATGTATAATAATGGCCTCTAGGGCATACATATAACTAACAACTAGAGGTCTCACAAGTGATCAAATATGGCCAATTCAAAATTTTCCAAGTGCCTACAAACCCTAATACGGATCGTTAACTAGATTTATAGGTGATGCGATGCAAGTAAACAACTTTAACTTAAAGGAAAGAAGCTACAACCTTTGTAGATCCGGTCCTCCACCTCCTAGGCTCCATGATGACGTTCCTCCGCTGTCCAATTTAAATCCATGACTCTAGCATTGGCTTCATCGGAGAAAAGGGCGGGCTAGGTCATCGACTACGATGCCAAAGATGATCAACGTCGAGGCATCACAAGATCAAGCTCCCACTTCACCAAGTCATGAAACTTGTGAAGAAAACACCCTATACTACTTGGCAATATGTAGAGGATGAAGAAATAGGAAGTGGGTTCATTTTAGAATTGGATTTCTCACTCTTTTTCATAAGTTGCCATTTATGGTGACATGGTTTCTTCATGTTGAAGATGAAGAAGAAGAAGAAAGAATTATGATAAGTATATTTTCAAAAAGAAAAATAAATGAATACTTATCATTTGGCAACCATGGTTAGGTGTAGAGAATGGACTATGGTTAATTTAAATGGTTAGGGTTAAGCATGAGACAAGAATGGTGGACTTGTTCAAAGCTTCATGAAGCTTCAACAAACAAACAAACAAAGCCACCATTCTTTCTTTATCTTTTTAAAAATAAGAATTATAAATAAATAGATAAGTAATTAAACAAAAACCCTAATCATTAACTTAACCATGGTTCAATTCTTTACATAAACCCAAGTGAGCATGTATCATCAAACATGATACAAAAAAGTGCACAAAAGTATATCACATATACAACTTGTGTACATAAAGTGAGAAAATCCTTTTAAAGTGAATAAATACTAATTAATGCAAAGTAATATATCAAATATACAATTATGCATTAAATCATTAAATCAATACTTGATTTAACGATACGGTCATATCGCATATAACCGACTAGTATCCTATATATCGGCTTATCGAATCAATCCTTGATTCGATAACTAGGTTATATCATATATAACCAATCGATACATTCATCGCGAGAATGGAATACGATATCACATACACGCATTATTCTCGGTCCCGCACATATCTCATATATTCTCCTATTTCGTTTTTCTTGAGCCAGGAAACCTCTGTGTAGGACTCTAAAGACTCGTCAATACGCCGGCAGCAGATGATGATCATATCAAGCACCCACAAGCCGCAAGCGGTCTGCTAAACGTAACGGCCACCCGGGTATTGAGCGATCAGAAGATCGACGAGCAAGACCGCTCACACTCCTGTGAATCCAACCAGTAACACTTACCGTACAGTCCGGTCAGTTCGTCTGATATGTCACATATCTCGCCTAGGGGTGGTAAACGTCAGACCCCAGTAGCTCGATAAGTCATGCCGACGTGAAGTCCATAACATGTGTGAAAACACCGATAACACTTATCAGTAGATCACTGCAACCCTGGCCAGGGATTTCCTGTCATGGCCAGTCGAGCATAGCGCAACATCAACCCCCAATACCGGGAGAGACGAATCCCCTCCCTCATTGTCTCCATGTGAATCGGGACTGTACCCAAAAACCACCTATTTGCACGACTCAGTAGAGCCGTGGTAGGGTGGAAATCAAAGCACAGTGGGAGACACACAAGACTCTATGACGATCTCGGGTCAACAGACTAAGCTGTACCAGTGTCACCAGAGAACTGCCATCTGACGTGAGGTATAATACCATCTGGGAGTTCTCGGCGAGTCCGTTCAGTGTACCCAGTCTCCACTGAGCACCCGTATACCATCTCTGATGTCAAACACCAATGGATATGGGATCATCCATCGCCCATCGCATGGGTCGAGAAGATATACGCTAGTCTACTCTGGAATATCGATGCGCCGTCTCGATATTCCCTCGACTAGGAACATTGAAGGATGTACTCATTGACTACCCAGGCCCCACTAGTATGATCTGCATCATAGTCCTGGAAGTCGAGTACACATCCTAAGGGCTTTATCAACATGTAATCAGAGAGACAGAAAGTATACATGTTAAGATAAAGAGCAACCAGATAGCGTACTATCATGTCGAGCAAGAAATTCCTACCTATGTATGTCCCAGCATCCACTACAATATACATCCAATGTACAGTAATGGCCTCTAGGGCATACATATAACTAACACCATTTAGATCTATCTCATAGATCCAAAACCCAGGATTTAGTAGGTATCACTTTGATCCTAGGTGGAGAATCATTGTGATAAGCGGAGATTGATCGAGCGTAGCATAGGAAACTCCTTCCCTATCAAGAGTATGTCATCCACGTACTCTACGAGGATCGCCACCATACTCCCTACTACCTTTTTGTTTATACAAGGTTCATCTACCATTTTGATGATGTTAAACTCTTTGACTACTTCATCAAAACAGACGTTCCAACTCCGCGATGCCTGCTTTATCCTATAAAGCATCTTGTACACGTTTCCGCTGCTCCCACTGTCTACGAAGCCCTCTGGCTTTGTACTTATAGACGCACTCTTCTAAAACACTATCTAGAAAAGCAGTCATGGCACCCAACCGCCAGATATTGTAGTCATGGTATGTAGCCATGGCAAGTAGGATCTGGATGGACTTAAGCATAGCTCCTTTGAAAAGGTTTCATCATTATCCACGCCTGGTCGATGAAGAAAACCATTAACAAGTCTAGCTTTGAAAGTCTCAACTTTTCCATCTACACCAAGTAATCTTCTCAAGATATACTTGCTCCTGATGGGGATTTAACCCTTCAGATATAGCAACTAAAGTCCATACTTTGCTGGTGTACATGGATTCCATCTCAGATCTGTAAGTCCACGTTGCCCACCCCGGTGCTTACTGGGAGGCGGAAAACATAATAAAAATTGGATTTTTATGGACTTAGGCAACATGGACCAAGCATGTGAGGATCTTTGCTAAACATAAACTTGCTAGAGCTAACTACAAAGTAGCTAAGTGATGGAAAGGTTATACCTTTGGTCTTTAGTCCTTCTCTTCTTGCTCCTAGGAATGGTAGAAAGAGGTCACCTTGCTTGTCTTCTCCCGTCAAAGAAGGATCCACCCGAAAGCCTCGACCTTTAGCTTCAACTCCAAGCTAGGAGTAAGTAGAGTGCAAGAAATGCTAAGACTTGAACCCTAGAAGAGAGTAGAGAAGATCAAGTGAAGGTTTTTCTCAAGCTTTTTTGTTTCTCAACACATGAGAGGGAGAGAGCTTGAGGGAGAGGATGAGAAAGAGAGAGAAATGATATGAGAGAGTGAGAAAATAATAGAGCCATTCTCACTAATATGTGTGAATTAATTTAATTGAATAATTAGCTAGATAATTATCATGGTAAATCATGACATGACCATTATCATTTCAATTTGCAAAGATCAAAAAGCATCTTCCAAAAGAAATGATGATGGTCAAAGTGTCAACCTAGGTCAACAAGTCAAAGAAGTCAAATGGTCAACAACCACAACCATGGACAATTATTAAACTAATTACTAATTAACAATAACACATATATAAACATTAGGGTTAATAAAATGACAATAGCCATTAACCCTAATCAAGGTCCTCTCCCTCAATCTCAAGCAACTGTGCATACGCACCCGCATTCGTGATCCGAGGAACACGAACACAATGAGAAAAACCAATCTCAAATCATATACTAGGATCCGGCTTAAACCAAAGCCCGCTAGTATAAACTGTCCGGACAGCAAACGTGCACAAGTGCGCGAATGTGAACGAACCCTGTCGCAAAACCATGCGACCTCTACTCATTTAGCCTAAAGGCGAATAGCTCTCTGTGTGGGACTCTAAAGACTCGACACTACGCTGGCAGTGGGTTTAACCACAGACCGCAACCGGCACTAGCTGTACGTAACGGTCCCCAGGTAGATGTCGATAAGAAGACTGACGAGGTGAACCCCATCTGAACTCCTACTGAGCCTGTATGTGACAATCTCCGTACAGTCCGGTCTGTTCGTCTGATACATCGCATGGCGGGCCTAAGGGGGCAGTAAACGTCAGTCCCCTAATAGCGGTAGAAGTCGTGCCGGAGTGAAGCCCAGAACATCCTGAGATAACACTGGAAACCTACCAGTATATCTCGCTTGCCCTGGCCAGGGACTACTCGTGTAATGGCTCTCCTAGACACAGCGCGATGTCAACCCCCAATACCGGGAGAGACGAATCCTGTCTAACCGTCACTGCCTCCAAGTGCTTCGGGACTGTACCCAAAAACTACCTGTTTGCACGACTCCTTTGAGCCGTGGTAGGGTAGTAATCAAAGTGCAGTGGGAACACACTCGAGGCGAAGTGACAGTGTCAAGTCAGCGGACTAAGCTGTACTCATGTCACCTGGGAACTGATAACTGACGATAGGTATAATACCAACCAACAGTTCCCGACGAGTCCTGTCCAGTGTACTCGTAACCCAACGAGCACCCGTATACTATCTCAAGTACGACGTACTGACGGCTGTGGGACAGACCGTCTCCCACACTGGGATGAGAAGCGCATACGCTAGTCTACTCCGGAGTATCGATGCCCTGTCTCGATAGTCCAACGACTAGGGACCTGTATAAGGATGTGCTTATAGATCACCCAGCTCCCACGAGTGTGAGCGCCATCACTACGCTGGTAATCAAGCAAAGATCCTAAGGGCTCTACTAATATGTATATCAGCAATATGCTAAAAGAAACACATGCACATATTAAAGCAGAGACAAACCAAGTAGCATACTACCATTTTGAGCAAGATTGTATATGCAACTGTGAATATCCCAAGCTTCCATCAAGTAATATACAAACTAGTATGATACAGTAATGGCCTCTAGGGAAAATACACTAACAATCTCCCACTTGCACTAAGGCCATGTACTGGCGTATCGAAGACCTATCATCTCGATCAGCCGCTCGAACTGAGTCTGGGGCAAGGCCTTGGTGAATGGATCTGCTGTGTTATCCTCTGATGCAACTCTCCGGACCTCGATCTCCTGGCGATCCACGATCTCCCTGATCAGGTGATACCGCCTTAAGATGTGTCTGGATCTCTGATGGGATCTGGGTTCCTTTGCTAAAGCTATAGCCCCGTTGTTGTCGCAATACAGAGGTATTGGGTCAACAATGGACGGAACCACCTGAAGTTCTCTCAAGAACTTCCTCATCCAGACAGCTTCTTTTGCGGCATCAGATGCAGCGATGTATTCCGCTTCCATCGTCGAGTCAGCAACGGTTTCCTGTTTGGAGCTCTTCCAACACACCGCCCCTCCATTGAGGGTGAAGACAAAACCCGACATGGACTTGGAATCATCCTTGTCACTCTGGAAGCTGGAGTCAGCAAAGGCCTCAATCTGCAGGTCTTTTCCGCCATACACCAAGAACATCTCCTTAGTCCTTCTCAGGTACTTGAGAATGTTCTTTACTGCTATCTAATGTTTCTCCCCTGGGTTTGACTGATACCTGCTTACCACACTCAGTGCATAAGCCACATCCGGTCTGGTACACAACATTGCATACATTATAGAGCCTACCCCAGAAGCGTAGGGTATAATAGACATGCGATCCCTCTCCAAATCATTCTTGGGAGACATCTCTTTGGAGAGGGTGATCCCGTGACAAGCCGGTAAATTACCACGATTAGAATCTTCCATACTGAATCTCTTCAGTATGGTGTCGATGTACCTGGACTGCGAAAGTCCTAATATCCTCTTGGATCTGTCACGGTAGATCCGGATACCCAGAATGTAAGAGGCATCACCCAGGTCTTTCATGGAGAACCTGTGTGACAAGAACCCCTTGACAGATTGTAGCATAGGAATGTCATTTCCTATTAAGAGAATGTCATCCACGTATAAAACGAGGAATACTACAGTTCTCGCTACAAATCTACAATAGATGCATGGTTCATCTGGATTTTTGATAAAGCCAAATTCCTTGACCGTCTCATCAAAACAGATGTTCCAACTCCGCGATGCCTGCTTTAGTCCATATATGGACTTAAGCAACTTGCACACCTTTCCGCTGCTCCCACTCTGAATGAAACCTTCTGGCTGATCCATATAGACACACTCCTCTAAATGACCATTTAGAAAAGCTGTCTTTACGTCCATCAGCCAAATCTCATAATCGTGGAAGGCAGCAATGGCAAGAAGGATCCGAATGGATTTCAGCATAGCTACTGGAGAAAAGGTTTCGTCATAGTCCAAACCAGGTCGCTGACGAAAACCCTTTGCTACCAGTCTAGCTTTATAGGTCTCAACCTGTCCATCTACACCAATCTTCCTTTTGAAGATCCACTTGCATCCTGCGGGTTTTACCCCGTCTGGAGCAATGTCCAACGTCCATACTTTGTTGGTGTACATGGACTCCATCTCGGTCCGCATTGCATCCAGCCATTTTACCGAGTCGACGCTCTGTATGGCTTGCTGGAAGCTAGTAGGATCATTACAGTCTATGATGCAATCCTCTCTATCCCCGTCAATGAGAAAACCGTAGTATCTCTCGGGCGGATGAGACTGCCTACTACTTCTGCGGAGTGGCGTGGGAATGTCCTGATCTTTTGAACCCTCTGGATCAACCAAGCTTTCAGTAATAGCTCGTGGTTCTGGAATTTCTTCCAGTTCTATTGCGCTCCCACTTAATTATTTTTCTATGAACTGGTGTTCTAGAAAGTGGGCATGGCCAGAAACAAGGACTTTTTGTTCCTCTTCGCAATAGAAGTAATATCCCTTGGAGTTCTTTGGATATCCCACAAACTTGCACTGTACTGAGCGTGCCTCGAGCTTGTCCGCATGCTGCTTTTTTACAAAAGCTGGACATCCCCATGTCTTAATATGATTAAGATAGGGTTTCTTCCCACACCACATCTGATATGGTGTAGTAGGCACAGTCTTAGTTGGAACCCGGTTCAAAAGGTATGCCGCTGATTCTAGCGCATATCCCCAAAACGATCGCGGCAACTCAGCATTACTCATCATGGACCGTACCATATCCAATAGGGTTCGGTTCCGTCTCTCCGATACACCATTATGTTGCGGAGTGTATGGAGGAGTAAGCTGAGAGAGAATTCCATTCTCTTTTAAGTAACACAGGAACTCGGCACTCAAGTATTCACCACCTCGATCAGATCTCAGTGTCTTTATACTTTTGCCTGTTTGTTTTTCTACTTCATTCTTATATTCCTGGAATTTTTCAAAAGCCTCGGATTTATGTTTCATTAAGAAGACATAACCGTACCTTGAAAAGTCATCCGTAAAAGTAATGAAGTAAGAATAACCGCTTCGCGCATGTGTAGACATTGGACCGCACACGTCGCTGTGTACGAGTCCCAAGAGCTCGCTCGCTCTTTCTCCATGTCCAGTAAACGGAGTCTTTGTCATCTTTCCCTTGAGACAGGATTGACAAGTTGCATACGATTGATATTCGAACGAATCCAAATATCCTTCTGTGTGTAACTTAGTCAACCTTCTCTCATTGATGTGACCCAGTCTACAATGCCATAAGAAAGTTTTATTAATTTCTGGAGACTTTCTTTTGTGTGTATTCTGGACATTGAAAATCTGTGGTTGGTTTAATACGTATATACCGTTGTTCAATGTACCTGACCCAATCAAAGCTTGATTAAGGTGAATGTTCACTACATTACTTACAAATGCAAATTCATAACCTTCTTTAGATAATAAAGATACAGAAATGATAATACAGGTTGCATTTGGTACATAATAACAACTACGCTAAACCAAAAAATGTCCATCTGACAATCCCAGGTGATAGTCCCCCACGGCCTCAGCATCCATGCTAGCGCCGTTCGCAACTCTGAGGGTCATGTCACCTGCCTTCAAAACTCTACGCTTTCTCAATGCCTGCAAAGAATTACAGATATGAGATCCTGATCCGGTATCCAATACCCAGGAAGTAGAGTTTATTGATAGACAGTTTTCAATAACATACACACCTGAAGCTGAAGCTGCAACTCGCTTCAAATCCTGTGTTCTGGCTTTCCAAGCCTTGCAATTCTGTTTCCAGTGACCACTTTTGTGACAATAGAAGCATTCTTCCTTCCCCACCAGCTTCCCCGCTATCTTTGTTGCTTTACCTTTTCCCTTCGTATCCACTTTACCGACACCTCCTCTTGGTTTGGCGGGGGCTTTCTTCTTCTTACCCTTGGCTTTCGCCTTGGATCTAGAAGAGGAAGATCCTCCTACAAACAAAGCGGATGTCTCCCTACCTTTCTGTAGGGTGCCCTCAGCACTCCTCAACATGTTCAGAAGTTCGGAAAGTTCTACCTCCTTTCCTTGCATGTTGAAGTTCAGAATAAACTGGGCGTAAGTGGAAGGAAGGGACTGGAGAATCAAATCAGTATAGAGCTCATTCTCCAACGTGGTCCCAAGGTCCGCGAGCTCCTCAATGTAGCCAATCATCTTAAGCACGTGTTCCGCTACCGATGATCCGACGGCCAACCTTGCCGAAAATAGCTTCTTCTACACTTCGTATCTTGCGATACGAGACTGCTCCCCATACAGTTCTTTTGTATGAAGAAATATAGACTCTAGGTCCATATTCTCGTGCCTCCGCTGATGTTCATTGTCCATCGAGGCTAATACGAGGCATTTGGCCTTCGCGCAATCTATCTCCCATGTCTTACGGATTTCCTTATCCGCGACGTTGGAGGTGGGACCTGGGACAGGGGGTGCTTTGGTGGTAAGGACATACCCCAACTTGTCGTAAGTGATTGCCATCTTGACATTCCTGAGCCAATCTTTGTAGTTTGGCCCTGTCAATATGTTTTTATCTAGTAATAACTTAAGTCCGGTCATCTTGAATGGTCGCTGCAATTAGGAGAGAGAAAAGAAACACTTTAGCATGATGCTCTTGCAAGTTTAGAGTGGTTTTTAATTTGTCTAAACTGGATGGCTCCCACTGTCTCTCAAATCCCTTCTCAAACCGTAAAGGAAGGATTAGTCAGGATTACTCTCACCGTACAATACTTGCTTAACCGTTCAGCCAGGCCAGTGTCGGTACTTCGAGGGAGGTTTTCCAACGCTTTCGCGAAGTTCCTTAATTAAGTAACCTCTTTTCCCTGTGGGCGTAGCCCCGCTAACACCTTTCTAGACACCTACTAAGTTTATAGCATTGATCGTTAAGTGAGAGTTTTCCCGAGGAGTAGCATATACTCACAGTAGGATCGGGATCCAAATATCATTGCGTGATAAAACCGAAGGAATCCTACCAGAATCATCACACTCCAAATGGTATGCAAAGCTAGCAAGTTTCAGTACTTATGAAACTCCCGATGTGGATTTTTGCCCCATGCTCTTATGACCTTGACTTTGGCCAAAATATCATAAGTCACATGTCAAGTTCTACCCGTCATTCTCCTGGTTAATTTGGACCCACCCGTACCTACCCTTGACTTTGGCCAAAATGGCAGCACGACTGTCCCAAACCAACGCATCTATCTATGCTGCACATGAATACCCAATAGCTACCAATCACTATGCCTTGACTTTGGCCAAAATACATAGCTTGAATACTTTTTGACCATTCATGTGGAATGACGGAGAGCTACGGATGGTTTTGGCGAAATCGTGAACGTAGTGAACTTGATCTAATCGATGGAACGAGATAGCTTTTAAAAGGAGTGGTTCAAGCTCCGCGTTTAAAAGTTTTAGTTTTGAAAAGAACCGAGTGGTTTTCAAAGTGTTCCATTCGACTTTTACTTGGTTTATTTTCTTGCATTAGTTCTTTTAATGCATCCCATCATTTAATCCTACCATTGCAGAAAACAACCAAAATATGACGTACGCTTATGCCATTCGCATTCGCCACGGGGCCCCGTCATCACCCGTTAGGTTACTTAACTAACGACAGAGCGGGGGCTGGGCTAGCGCGGCTGTAAAACATAAGCAACGCCTAAATAGTTATTATATATAAGTATATAGCAATGATAGACATTACAGATCACAGATGAATACATTGGATATACTAGGAATCCGCAATGCGTTCGAGCCTGCAACGTAAAGCGGATTACACGGTCGCGGTGAATAGCCAATACCCCACCCAAGACCCCTACGGGTGCGGCAAACTACCCGCCAAGCACCCGAAGCGAAGCAACCTCCCTCACCACCGTGAGTAGGCCACTCGGCACTTCGAGATACCCGGTAGTTTGTGCACCCCCTCCATGGGTTTATCCTAGGAGCAAAAATAGTAAAATGAATTATACAATGACGGCTACAACCCCGACCCGGTTGTGCGGCCATACAAATAATATTATTACATCAATTTACAGGTTACAAATGAATGAAAGAAAAATAACGCTCATCTCACATCCACCCCGGCTATTCACCCGCGACAATCCAATCCATTCATATCCACAAACCAATAACAATCACAGATCACAGAGATGTATAACCCCGACTAATCGACTTATAGCGATTAGCCAACGTTCAATACATACAAGCATCACAGATATAACCGATATAGTTAAAGTGTAGTGAAGTTTCGAAAAAAATACGGATTTATAGGCCCCCAAAAGTAAATTTTAGTTCTGGAAAATCTGGGCACATATAACATATCCTAAAAATTCCAAAACCAACACAGAAACATACTGCACCAAAAACGATGCAGAGAGGGGACAATACGGCCGCGCTTCCGCGGCAAGAGCTTCCTATTGCCGCGGATCCGCGGTCCTTTAGTCGCCTCTCTGGTTCGTCTTTGGTGGTTTTTTACACAAAACCCTGAGATAATTTTTGGTGTGTAACAAATTTTATTTTGACCAGAAAAAAAATTAACAGAAACTAGGGTTTTGCGAGTTTGGTTTTTCGATTTTCCGGTTTCGAAACTTCGTTACACTTAACTACTTAGCTAGTTTAGGTTTAGTTAGGCTCTGATACCACTGTAAGTCCACGTTGCCCACCCCGGTGCTTACGGGGAGGCGGAAAACATAATAAAAATTGGATTTTTATGGACTTAGGCAACATGGACCAAGCATGTGAGGATCTTTGCTAAACATAAACTTGCTAGAGCTAACTACAAAGTAGCTAAGTGATGGAAAGGTTATACCTTTGGTCTTTAGTCCTTCTCTCCTTGCTCCTAGGAATGGTAGAAAGAGGTCACCTTGCTTGTCTTCTCCCGTCAAAGAAGGATCCACCCGAAAGCCTCGACCTTTAGCTTCAACTCCAAGCTAGGAGTAACTAGAGTGCAAGAAATGCTAAGACTTGAACCCTAGAAGAGAGTAGAGAAGATCAAGTGAAGGTTTTTCTCAAGCTTTTTTGTTTCTCAACACATGAGAGGGAGAGAGCTTGAGGGAGAGGATGAGCAAGAGAGAGAAATGATATGAGAGAGTGAGAAAATAATAGAGCCATTCTCACTAATATGTGTGAATTAATTTAATTGAATAATTAGCTAGATAATTATCATGGTAAATCATGACATGACCATTATCATTTCAATTTGCAAAGATCAAAAAGCATCTTCCAAAAGAAATGATGATGGTCAAAGTGTCAACCTAGGTCAACAAGTCAAAGAAGTCAAATGGTCAACAACCACAACCATGGACAATTATTAAACTAATTACTAATTAACAATAACACACACATAAACATTAGGGTTAATAAAATGACAATAGCCATTAACCCTAATCAAGGTCCTCTCCCTCAATCTCAAGCAACTGTGCATACGCACCCGCATTCGTGATCCGAGGAACACGAACACAATGAGAAAAACCAATCTCAAATCATATACTAGGATCCGGCTTAAACCAAAGCCCACTAGTATAAACTGTCCGGACAGCAAACGTGCAGAAGTGCGCGAATGTGAACGAACCCTGTCGCAAAACCATGCGACCTCTACTCATTTAGCCTAAAGGCGAATAGCTCTCTGTGTGGGACTCTAAAGACTCGACACTGCGCTGGCAGTGGGTTTAACCACAGACCGCAAGCGGCACTAGCTGTACGTAACGGTCCCCAGGTAGATGTCGATAAGAAGACTGACGAGGTGAACCCCATCTGAACTCCTACTGAGCCTGTATGTGACAATCTCCGTACAGTCCGGTCTGTTCGTCTGATACATCGCATGGCGGGCCTAGGGGGGCAGTAAACGTCAGTCCCCTAATAGCGGTACAAGTCATGCCGGAGTGAAGCCCAGAACACCCTGAGATAACACTGGAAACCTACCAGTATATCTCGCTTTCCCTGGCCAGGGACTACTCGTGTAATGGCTCTCCTAGACACAGCGCGATGTCAACCCCCAATACCGGGAGAGACGAATCCTGTCTAACCGTCACTGCCTCCAAGTGCTTCGAGACTGTACCCAAAAACTACCTGTTTGCACGACTCCTTTGAGCCGTGGTAGGGTAGTAATCAAAATGCAGTGGGAACACACTCGAGGCGAAGTGACAGTGTCAAGTCAGCGGACTAAGCTGTACTCATGTCACCTGGGAACTGATAACTGACGATAGGTATAATACCAACCAACAGTTCCCGACGAGTCCTGTCCAGTGTACTCGTAACCCAACGAGCACCCGTATACTATCTCAAGTACGACGTACTGACGGCTGTGGGACAGACCGTCTCCCACACTGGGATGAGAAGCGCATACGCTAGTCTACTCCGGAGTATCGATGCCCTGTCTCGATAGTCCAACGACTAGGGACCTGTATAAGGATGTGCTTATAGATCACCCAGCTCCCACGAGTGTGAGCGCCATCACCACGCTGGTAATCAAGGAAAGATCCTAAGGGCTCTACTAATATGTATATCAGCAATATGCTAAAAGAAACACATGCACATATTAAAGCAGAGACAAACCAAGTAGCATACTACCATTTTGAGCAAGATTGTATATACAACTGTGAATATCCCAAGCTTCCATCAAGTAATATACAAACTAGTATGATACAGTAATGGCCTCTAGGGCATATACACTAACAAGATCACTAAGCATCCAGCCATTCTCACAGAGTCCCTACTCTTGATGACCTGCTCGAATCTAGTTGGGTCATCATCTCATGATGCAGTCCTCGCTCCTACTGTCATCGAGAAACCGAAGTATCTCTCAGGCAGGTGAGGAACCCTACCAGATCGGCAGAGAGGCTGAGGTTCGCCGGGGACTATTTAATCCTTTGGTTCTGTCAAATCATCAGCCGCAGTTTTGTATAGCTGGGACCTTCCCAGTTCTACAGAACTGACATTGCCTCGATCTTGTCCGGATTTTTCTTTTAGACATAGGCCGGACAACCCCAAATCTTAACTAACTTAAGATATGGGCTCTTCCCTTTCCATATCACATATGAAGTGGTAGGCAACTGATTTGATTTGAACCCTATTCAATCGGTATGCAGCTTCTCAAGCGCATAACTCCCAAAAGGAAATAGGAAACTCAGTAGTACTCATCATAGAGCACACCATATCTAATACGGTGCGATTGCTCCGCCCTGATACACCGTTGTGTTGTGGTGTATTCAGAGGAGTAATACGGAGAGAGAATCTCATTCTCCTTTAGAATAATCCAGGAATTCTATGCACAAGTATTCTCCTCCCTGATCTTATCATAGGACATAATACTTATACCCGGTTTTTGGTTCTCTATTTCTAACATATATTCTGTGAATATCTCAAAAGGTTCGGACTTGTGTTTCAACAGGAACATATGTCTGAATCTTGAGAGATTATCAGAGAATGTAATGAAATACAAAGAACCGGTCCTGGCATGTGTAGACAGGAGACCTTACATACATCATCATGTATCAGTCCCAAGAGTTTACTAACTCTTTCTCTGTTTCCAATAAACAGAGCTATGGTCATCTTATCTCTGTGACATGACTGGCAAGTCTCACAAGATGTAAATTCAAACTGATTTAAATATGCATCTAAAATGTAACTTCAGCCAGTCGGGTCGCATTGATATGACCTAGTCTACAATGCCTCAAGAAGGATTCATTCATTTCTGAACTCTTCCTCTTGTGTGTATTCTGTATACTAGGAACTGTAGTTTGATTTAGAACGTCAATGCTTTTAGATAACGTGCCTGAACCGATCAACTTTTGATATAGGAAATGTTCAAAATATTATCCATCAATACAAAATTTTATCATTACTTTAATAAATAAAGAAATTGATATGATTTTGTATATCAGGTTCGGTATCTAATAGCATTTGTTCAGAATCAATGTATTGGCAATACAGGGTGACAGTGACCAACAGACTTGGCTGCAACACTTGCCCCGTTTTCTGTCTCATGAAACTTATCACACGTTCTCAGTTTTCTATCTTTTTGTAGCCCTATGTAACAGATTACATATCTGGGATCCTGATCCGGTATCAAATACCCAGGATTCAGAGGATACTGAGAAACAATTCTTTATAATGAACATACCCGAAGGAGATGCATCTCATGCACTTTCTTCGTTTGGGCGGCATGGGAATCCTGGTATTCCCCTATTTCCTGCTCTGTCTTATAACAATTATAAGTTGGAGCGGGACCAACGTTCCCCAGCTCAGTATAACAAGCGGGTTCGGTCAATACATCCATATTATTATCTTGATTAAGGCGTGATATGGTCGCTACCTGGAGAGAGAAAGAAGAAAACACTCTGCGTGCGCTCTTGCAAGATTAGATTGGTTATATATTTTATCTAATCAGGATGGCTCCCACTGTTTTTATCAAATCTTCCTTCAAACCTTAAAAGGAAAGACTAGCCGGGATTAATTACACTCTACAAGTTCGCCAATCTTTCAGCCAGGCCAGTGTCGGTACTTTGAGGGAGGTTCCCCATGCTTTCGCACGGACCTAATTACAGTAAACCTCGTTTTCCCAGAGGCGTAGTTAACACCTTTCTAGACACCTACTTGATCGGCTAATTGCAAAGTGCAAAACTCTCCCAGGAGTAACAATTACTCGCAGTGGGTATCGGGATCCAACTATCACATAGAAGGTATGCAATCTCATTGCAAATTTCAACACTTGAAACTCCCGATAATGATTTTTACCCCTAGCACTTATGACCTTAACTATGGTCAACAAATCATAAGCATTAGTCAAGTTCTACCCGTCATTTCGTGATTAATTAGACCCACCCACATGACCCTTAACTAAGGTCAACAAAGTCACGCGACTGTCCTAACTAATCGCATCATATGCGGTGTAGGAAGACATCACTTAGCTACCGTACACTGTGCCTTGACTATGGTCAACAAACACAACACGAATACTAAGTACTCTACTTCCTAAAATGACGGAGGGTTGCGGATGGTTTTTAAGAAAACCTTTAACGCTTTGAACTTGATCTCGTTGCGGAATCAAATGTTTTTAAATGGAATGTTTTTTTAAGGCTTTTCTAGTTTTGCTAAAGGGGTCACTAACGGTGAAGGGATCGTCGGCCCATTCCTCGTCGACTGAGGTGCGGGATATATCATATATATCACTGTGCAAAGCAGAAACTATAGAAGCAATCAAAAGACAAACCGAGTGTGTAGCGTCTGCCAGTTATTGCTAAAGGAGTCACTCCCGGTGAAGGGATCTCGGTCCTTTCCTCATCGAATAAGGTGCAGGATGTTCTAAAAGGAACACCGCGATGCAAAGCAAGAACTGTAGCTGCCTGTTTTTATTTTGAAATTCGATTCCACAACATCAATTAGGTTTATTTTCTTTCATTAATCTCATTAATGAAGTCCCATCATTTATGTACCTAAACATCACAGATAAATACGACGTACACTTATCCATCCGCATTCGCCTCGATGTCCCCTCGTGCACCGTTAGGTTAGGTAACTAACGGCAGAGCGGGGCAGGGCTAACACGGGTGTAAAACATAAGTAACGTCTATATAATATATCATATATACTATATACAGTATATCACAGAACATCACATGATCACATCACAGATATCGCAGCAGAAGAAACATATGAGATATTGGATATACTAGGACATCCGTGTTTTCAATACGAGCCAGTATAAAACACGGATTCCACGGTCGCGATGAATAGCCAAACCCACACCCCTAGACCCCTACGAGAGCGACAAGCAACCCTACCAATTTTAGAGTTAGGAGACCCGGACTCGACTCCTTGAGTTGGTCTCCCACTGGACTCCAGAACCCGGTTACTTGTGCTCCCCTCCTTGGGTCTATCCTAGTGCGGAAAAGTAAATAATATACATCAACGGTGACATCTTCCGCAACCTGGAAGTGCCCCAATAAAAGAATATTACATACAAGTTTTTACATGAATGAAAACGAAAAACACTCATCTCACATAAAAACCCCCGGCTATTCAAACACGACGATCCAATATAACATATCCAGCAACACATAACATCACATGTCATCAATGTAAGTAAACATGCGTATCCCAATTGTCGTTGACATATAGCAACGAAACCGGCGATATCACATATTACACTTACGGTCACAGAAAAGAAAGTGTAAAACTACAACAGTTGGAATCCGCAAACTCTTTAGACATCGCATGCCTAACCAAATGAATTCCTTAGACATCACATGCCTAACAATTATAAACCCCGTATTTTAGTCTCATTATCGAAAACTCTTTTCAATATCAAGTCGGGAATTTCAACAAGATTCCCGACATCCGGATCGAATGCTCGTCGCAAACTTCAGTAGACGGCCGCACCCCCGATGCCGTCGACGAAGTGCACTAAGGAGGAACACCGCTGCCGCGAGCACCCGAACGGATGCTTTCGGTGACGGGGTTCTCCTACAGTCACTTGGCCGGGGCTATGGGGCGTGGCTGTCTATCAAGTTTACCGGCGAGTATCCGCGTACGCTACGTGATTGCGACGGACTTTTGATCGCATCAAAATTCTGTGGCAACCGATCAAGTGAGACTAAAGTGCTATGTTTATAACATTCATTCAGTTATCTCATAACTACTTGTGGATTCCAAGTATTGTATCCCATTCCAGATAAATAGAAAATGTTAAACTTTCCGATCAAACATTCAAACACCCAAGTTTTCCCGAAACAAATCAACACATGAAATAGGTTTAAAAACATCCAGTTCATGCCTCAGTACCAACGGTCCAGCCGTAGAAGGGTCAAGCCAACGCCTCACATGTGGCACGCCGTACTGCCCCAAACCCTAAGGTTCAAAGGGCAGTTCAAGACGGCCACATAATCGAGTTAAGGTTTGTTGTCTTCTAGAGGGTCCAACGCGTTACTTGCACTACTTAGAACGTTATTAAACCACGGAAAGATCCAACACTTGGAAATTTCCTGACAGGGGAAAAGGTGGGTATTTATATCCGGTCGAACTTTTTAACATATTCAATAATTATCCAGAAAACACATAGACAAGATTAGACAATCCGATCGAATCCACGAGTTCCTAAAACAACACCAGAAAACTCAACTCTTGAGTAAAAGTTAAAATATCCCAGAAAATTCAGCACTTTTAGATAGACATTACTGTGCAAAAATTATTAAATAATGGCACTATATGGCCACGAAACCGCCGCCTGAGCCTTGCTCTTGCCGCGGTTCTGCGGCGGTTTAATGGAATCAGACGGTCGTTTTGCACAGTAACTCTTATAAAACCCTGCTGATTTTTCTGCATATTTTTAATTTGGAAAAATGCACAATTTTGAAAAAAGTACAGAGAAGGGTTGGATTAGGGTTTCGGGGTTCGTTCGGATTTCTAACATCGTCTACACTTCGCCTAAGGCTCTAGCTAGGCTCTGATATCACTGTAGGGTTCCTAGGTACACTAATGAGGTCTCACAAGTGATCAAACATGGCCAATTCAAATTTTTCATATGCCTACAAACCTTAATACGGATCGTTAACTAGATGTATAGGCGATGCAATGCAAGTTAACAACTTTAACTAAAAGGGAAGGGGCTACAACCTTTGTAGATCCGGTCCTCCACCTCCATAGCTCCGTGATGAAGTCCCTCCGCTGTACCCTTCGGATCTCGGACTCTCTCGGTGGTTTCATCGAAGAATTGATCGGGCTAGGTCGTCGACTTCGATCCCGAAGATGATCTACGTCGAGGCAACTCAAGATCAAACTCCAACTTCACCAAGTCATGAAACTTGTGAAGAAAACACCCTATACTACTTGGCAAGTGGTAGAGGATGAAGAAATAGGAAGTGGGTTCACTTTAGAATTGGATTTCTCACTCTTTTTTTCAAGTTGCCATTGATGGAGGCAAGATTTTCTTCTTGTTGATGAAGAAGAAGAAGAAGAAAGAATATGATAAGTCTTTTTAAAATAGGAAAAATATAATACTTATCATAATGGCAACCTTAGTTAGGTGTAGAGAATAAACTATGGTTAGGTTGAATGGTTAGGGTTAAGCATGAGACAAAAATGGTGGACTTGCTCAAAGCCTCATGAAGCTTCAACAACCAAACAAAGAAAGCCACCATGACTTATTTTGCAAAAATGAATAAATAAATAAATGAATAGATAAGTAAACAAAACCCTAACCATTCATATAACCATGGTTTAATCATACACACAAACTCAAGTTAGCATGTATCATCAAACATGATACAAACAAGTGCACAAAAGTATATCACATATACAACTTATGTACTTCAAGTGAGAAAATCCATTTAAAGTGAACAAATACTAGTTAATGCAAATTATTATATCAAATATATAATTATGAATTAAATCATTAAATCAATATTTGATTTAACGATCCGGTCATATCGCATATAACCGACTAATATCTAATGTATCAGCTTATCGAATCAATCCTTTATTCGATAACTAGGTTATATCGCATACAACCAATCGATACATTCATCGCGAGAATAGAATGCGAAATCACATACACGCATTATTCTCGGTCCCGCACATATCTCATATGCGCTCCTATTTCGTTTCGCTTGAGCCAGGAAACCTCTGTGTAGGACTCTAAAGACTCGTCAATACGCCGGCAGCAGATGATGATCATATCAAACACGCACAAGCCGCAAGCGGTCTGCTAAACGTAACGGCCACCCGGGTATTGAGCGATCAGAAGATCGACCAGCAAGCCCGCTCACACTCCTGTGAATCCAACCAGTAACACTTACCGTACAGTCCGGTCTGATCATCTGATATGTCGCATATCTTGCCTAGGGGTGGTAAACGTCAGACCCCGACAGCTCGATAAGTCGTGTCGATATGAGATCTATAACAGTTCGAGAAACTACTGGTAACACTTACCAGTAAATCTCAGCAACCCTGGCCAGAGATTTCCGGTTATAGCCAATCGAACACAGCACAGAATCAACTCCCTATACTGGGAGAGACGAATCCCCTCCTATCGCTCATTGCCTTCATGTGATTCGGGACTGTACCCAAAAGCCACCGTTTTGCATGCCCTCTTGGACGTGGTAAGGTGGAAATCAAAGCATAGTGGGAATCACACAAGACTCTATGACGATCTCGGGTCTACAGACTAACCTGTACCAGTGTCACCAGAGAACTGCCATCTGACGTAAGGTGTAATACCATCTGGGAGTTCTCGGCGAGTCCATCCAGTGTACCCAGTCTCCACTGAGCACCCGTATATCATCTCTGATGTCAAACATCAATGGATATTGGATCATCCATCGCCCATCTGTATGGGTCGAGAAGGTATACGCTAGTCTACTCTGGTATATCGATGCCCCATCTCGATATACCCACGACTAGGGACTTTGAAGGATGTACTTATGGACTACCATATCCCCACTAGTATGATCCGCATCATAGTCCAGGTAGTCAAGTACACATCCTAAGAGCTTTACCAAAATGTAACAGAGAGACAATCAGTGTACACGTTAAGATAAAGATCAACCAGATAGCATATTATCATGTCGAGCAAGAAAGTCCTCCCTATATATGTCCAAGCATCCACTACAATATACATCCTATGTATAATAATGGCCTCTAGGGCATACATATAACTAACAGCTGGTACTTGGTGGACCCAGTAAGGTATCCCGGGCCAAGAGAGAGATTTTGTAAGGATGACGATGAGCCTGGCAGAGGGAGCACTACCTACCAGCGATAGAATTTGGACCTGGCGATTATCCGGAGGATACCGACCGGAGTCATGAGTTGGATGTGAGGGCCTACCAGAGTGTGCAGCGCCTGTGGGCCGATATGAGGATGCGGCGCCTGAGATATAAGGATTTACGTATCGATGCCGGATATGGGTTTCATGATGTTTCAAGTGTCGATGTTGCACACTCAAGTTCCAGGATTTTGATGTGCCATTGATGGACACATGTTGATTTATATTCTCATACTTTCATGCATATGCTTTTATGATATTTACATGCGTGACGTTTTTGTGTCACTGATGGACACGTGGACGAGATCCACATGCATGCAGGCATTGATTTTATGGTTGGATGATATCCACATGCATATAAACGTTGATTAGATTGTTGGTACATATTTACATAAACGGTCATCCTAGATATCATAATATTACCTTCATAATATAGTTGACCTAGGAATCGTTGTTTATTTGATTTCTACCTGATGATGTTTTCTATTCACGAGTTGGCAACTCACCCTCATTGTGCCAGAGTTCTTGCAGGCTGACCGCATGGTTTGGTAGCGGTATCGCTGACACACAGCTTGCTTTCGGGTGGCTTGCTTTGGTAGGTGGTACATATTGGATCGTACCACTCTTATATTTACTATTCCATTGTATCTAGTTAACTCCATCAATCAGAAATTAGTAATTGTATAAGTAGTAACACTTAGTAAGACTTGTTGTTGCGAGACTTAGAGCGAGGGTTATGTTCGCTTATTGGGTTGATATCTTACTTTATTCATTATCCTTTGTGTTAATCTTCGTCGTTGGGTGTCGTATACATATATACTATCTTGCGTGGTTGTGAATCTGCCGATTGGCGAAGAGCTAGCTTCCGCTTGGGGATGCCTTTTACATCTTTATGTATTTATGGTTTTGGATCAAAATATACAAAGGAGGTGTTGCCTAAATTTTTAAAAGACGAAACATGTTTTCAACTAGTAACATCCACTTGCATTTTTCATGTTCCACTATTTATGCATTAAAGAAAAACCTTTGATTTCATTATACCTTTATTTCAAAACTTCACCTCTTTTATTTTCTTAAAAAGGGTTTAGATTTCTGAGCTTCGGCTTACTTGAATTTCGTTACGCCTTTAAACGTGGCGTGATTTAAGTGCCGGTCATGAGCTAATATTTTCGGGTCGTGACAAAGTTTGTATTAGAGTGCTAGGTTTAACTTTGGTTCGAGTCTAGGTTTGACTATGTGGAGTCTGGGGTGTAATTTATTTCGGAACCTAGGCTTGACCTTACGGAACTTAGACTTGAACAGGGGGGTGTTAGACCCGAACTTTCGTTTCATAGGTTGACCCTGATAGATGGAGTATGTAGTTTGAGTAGAGTGACGTACCGTACGTATGTTCCACGGTATATTTACGATATGATACTCCACTTAAGATGCCTTAGGATGTACATATTTTGAGATCTGTAATTCTCTTCGTACCCATGATTATACATCCATTTGAGATCCTTGATTCTGTTCGTTTCCATGATCGTACTCTTACTGATTCTGTTCCTCCTTATGATCATGTATCCATTCTGGATCTATTGATTCCTTTCATTCCGTTGATCTATTTTCATCGATACTTGATTGAGATTCCTGTCACCATGGTTTGAGCGTAGATTGAGCTACTGCTAGTGATGCGGTCAGGGCGAGCTCGTCATGGACGAGGACTGACCATCGTGTTTTCTGGTGACATGGAAACGTATCGAGTTAGTATTTGTGTTGTGACCTCTCGTTTGAGGCGAGTGTTCGGTTTTGCACCGGATGATCAGGCCGCTGATAGAGGCTACCTGTCGTGAGAGGACTGTTGATATACAGCCTACCTCAGAGATCGTGATGTCGTCTACCGTGCAGACAGATGACCCAGCTGTTGCTGAGATTGATGGGATATCGCTTCCAGAGCTTACAAGCTGAGATCGCTGGAGCTTTCAGGCAGAGATGCGACAGGTGATGGCTAGTCTATCTTGAGTTGAAAGACGAAGGTGATTTGTCAGATTTGATGCGCCGACGCAGGCCCGGTTGAGTTGGAGATTTCCAGTGTGGAGAATCTTATTCAAATCTAGACTAGATCGATCTAGAGATGACATTATTCATTGGATGATCCGATAGGAGATCAGCAGGTTGACCAGCTTCGGATAGAAGGACCTCACCCAGATGCGTTGTGAGTTGATTGAGAACGGACGAGTATTGAGTATTCCTCCGATGGTTGGGATGAGTTCCCGAGGACGTGTTCGGCTAGATATCTTCTACAGAGTGATGAAGATACCGAGTTTGTAATTTCGAGTCCGTGTAAGAAACTGCGGTTTGACTGTAGCCGAGAACAATTGCAGTACGCAGATAGCATGACGTGACATCAAAGAGGACGATAATAAAGACGAGTGGAGCAAGAAGTTCGTGTGAGATTTATGAGCTGTTGTTACTCCCCATTGAGATTGGAGATCTGATATGTATACAGAGGCGTGGGATACGACCAATTCCCGAGGAAATGCTGTGCTGAGAACGCAGATGTCCAGAAAGCGAGAAAAGATTATGCAAGAGTACCAGCCTCCGTATAGTTCGGCATAGGAGAGATCGGAATAGACCTTGAGCAGGTCCTATCCAGGACACTGCTGCGATAAGATTTTCACCCAGGATCAGTTGTGTCGCATGAATTCAGAGGGCCAGAGGCCGACACCAGTGACGTGCTGCTTTACGAGTGGTCATGCAAATTGGCCGAGAGATGACCAGAGGAGTGTCAGAGCGGATCGTTTCCGTTAGTACACCGGATAAGGCCGACAAGCCGATGGATTGCGAGATTGGTAAGCCACAGAGAAAACGAGGACCTACAGACAGAGGACGCCAGACCGTGAGCAGGAGGCAGGCGGATGTTCTTGCTCTGCCAGTTTTGGGCGCACCGACAGTTTTCGACATTGTAGGAGGTGTACCTAAATTGTTAGTTATATGTATGCCCTAGAGGCCATTACTGTACATAGGATGTATATTGTAGTGGATGCTTGGACATATATAGGGAGGACTTTCTTGCTCGACATGATAGTATGATATCTGGTTACTCTTTACCTTAACGTGTACACTGATTGTCTCTCTGTTACATGTTGGTGAAGCCCTTAGGATGTGTACTTGACTACGTGGACTATAATGCGGATCATACTAGTGGGGACATGGTAGTCCATAAGTACATCCTTCAAGGTCCCTAGTCGTGGGTGTATCGAGACGGGGCATCGATATACCAGAGTAGACTAGCGTATACCTTCTCGACCCATACAGATGGGCGATGGATGATCCCATATCCATTGGTGTTTGACATCAGAGATGATATACGGGTGCGCCGTGGAGACTGGGTACACTAGACGGACTCGACGAGAACTCCCAGATGGTATTATACCTTACGTCAGATGGCAGTTCTCTGGTGACACTGGTACAGGTTAGTCTGTAGACCCGAGATCGTCATAGAGTCTTGTGTGATTCCCACTGTGCTTTGATTTCCACCTTACCACGTCCAAGAGGGCGTGCAAAACGGTGGTTTTTGGGTACAGTCCCGAATCACATGGAGGCAATGAGCGATAGGAGGGGATTCGTCTCTCCCGGTATAGGGAGTTGATGTTGCGCTGCGTTCGATTGGTTATAACCGGAAATCCCTGGCCAGGGTTGCTGAGATTTATTGGTAAGTGTTACCAGCAGTTTCTCGAACTGTTATATACCTCATATCGACACGACTTATCGAGCTATTGGGGTCTGACGTTTACCACCCCTAGGCGAGATATGCGACATACCAGACGACGAGACTGGACTGTACGGTAAGTGTTACTGGTTGGATTCACAGGAGTGTGAGCGGGCTTGCTCGTTGATCTTCTGATCGCTCAATACCCGGGTGGCCGTTACGTTTGGCAGACCGCTTGCGGCTTGTGGGTATTTTATATAATCATCACCTACTGCCGGCGTATTGACGAGTCTTTAGAGTCCTACACTGAGGTTTCCTGGCTCAAGCGAAACGAAATAGGAGCGCATATAAGATATGTGCGGGACCGAGAATAATATCAGTATGTGATACTGTATTCTATTCTCACGATTTGTATCATCGGTCGGTTATATGTGATATAGCCGGGTTACCGAATCAAGTGTTGATTCGATATATTGATACACTTGATATTAGTCGGTTATATGGAGTATGACCGGATCATTAAATCAAGTGTTGGTTTAATGATTTAATGTATAATTATATATTTGATATATTACTTTACATTAACTAGTATTTGTTCACTTAAGATTGATTTTCTCACTTGATTGTGCACATTATATATATGATATATGTTTGTGCACTAGTTTGTATCATGTTTGATGATACATGTAAACTTGGGTGTATGTTTGCTTTAAACCATAGTTTAGGTTAATGGTTAAGGTTTTATTTATTTATTTTCTTTATTTATTTATTTTTTTGGCAAGAAATAAAATGGTGGCTTGTTTTGTTTTACTCTTGAAGCTTCATGATGCTTTGAAAGTCTTTACCATTTTGTTTCTTTCCTTAACCTAACCATTTACCTAAACCCTAGTTTATTCTCTACATGAGTCTACTTCACCCATGGTTGTATTATGATAAGTCATCACTTGATTTTTCATTTTTTTAATGATATTTGATATTCTTTTCTTCTTCTTCTTCTTCTTCATGAAGAAAAGAAAAAGCTTGCTAGAAAATTTCAAGTGTTGAAATCAAGTGAGAAATCCAAATCCAAAGTGAACCCACTTCCTATTTCTTCATCCTCTACCACTTGCCATGTTGTATTGGGTGTTTTCTTCACATGGTTCATGACCAAGTGAAGATGGAGCTTGAGTTTGAGTTGCCTCGACGTAGATCATCTTCGGCACCGAAGTCAACGACCTAGCCCGATCATTTCTCCGACGAAACCATCGCTAGAGTCCGGGATCCCGATGATCGCAGCGAAGGGACGTCGTCATGGAGGTAAAGAAGTGGAGCACCGGATCTACAAAGGTTGTAATCCGTTTCACTTAGTAGTAAAGTTATTTGCTTGCTTTTTCTTTCGCCTATCCTCTAGTTAACGATCTAGGTTAGGGTTTCTCGGCACCTAAATTTTTGAATTTGGCATGGTTGATCAGTTGTAGAACCTTATGTGTGTGCCTAGTAACCCTACAGTGGTATCAGAGCCTAGATAGAGCTTTACGTGAAGTGTAGACGATGTTAGAAATCCGATCGAACCCCGAAACCCTAATTCAAACCTTTCTCTGTATATTTTCTGAAAATGTGGATTTTTCCAAATTAAAAATTGTCAAAAAATTCAGCAGGGTTTTATAGGAGTTACTGTGCAACACGTGACCATAACTCGACTAAAGCGCCGCGGAACCGCGGCCCCACCCTGGCTTGAGCGGCGGTTCCGCGGCCATAGTAGTGAATTTTGACACGTGGTTTGCACAGTAATCTCTCTCTATAAGTGCTGTGTTTTATGGGAATTTTTAACTTATATTCAAAAGTTGAATTTTCTGGGTTGTATTGGGGATTCGATGATTCGATCAGAAAATTTAACTGCGTCTATGTGTTTTTCCGGGTAATTTTAGAATATGTTAAAAAATTCGACCGGATATAAATACCCAATTTTTCCCCTGCCGGAAAATTTCCAAATGTTGGATTTTTCCGTAGTTTAATAACGTTCTAAGTAGTGCAAGTAACGTGATGGTCCCTCTAGAAGACAACAAACCTTAACTCGATTATGTGACCGTCTTGAACTGCCCTTTGAACCTTAGGGTTTGGGGCAGTACGGCGTGCCACATGTGAGGCGTTGGCTTGACCCTTCTACGGCTGGACCGTTGGTACTGTGGCATGAAGTGAATGTTTTTTTAAACTTATTTCATGTGTTGAGCTGTTTCGGGAAAACTTGGGTGTTTGATTGTTCGATCGGAATGTTTAACATTTTCTATTTATCCGAAATGTGATACAATATTTGGAATCCATATGTAGTTATGAGATAACTGATTTGGATGTTATAAACATAGCAGTTTAGTCTCACTTGATCGGTTGCCACAGAATTTTGATGTGATCAAAAGTCTGTCGCAATCACGTAGCGTACGCGGATATTCCCCGGGTAAACTTAATAGACAACCACACCTCATAGCCTCGACCAAGTGACTGTAGGAGAACCTCGTCGCCGAAAGAATCCATTCGGGTGCTCACGGCAGCGGTGTTCCGCCTTGGTGCACTTCGTCGACGGCATCGGGGGTGCGGCCGCCTACTAAAGTTTGCGACGAGCATTCGATCAAAATGTCGGGAATCTTGTTGAATTGCCCGACTTGATATTGAAAAGAGTTTTCGATAATGAGACTAAAATGCGAGGTTTATAATTGTTAGGCATGTGATGTCTAAGGAATTCAGATGGTTAGGCATGCGATGTCTAAAGAGTTTGCGGATTCCAAGTGTTGTAGTTTTACACATTCTTTTCTGTGACCGTAAGTGTAATATGTGATATCGCCGATTTCGTTGCTATATGTCAACGACAATTGGGATGCGCATATTTACTTACGTTGATGACATGTGATGTTATGTGTTGCTGGATATGTTATATTGGATCGTCGTGTTTGAATAGCCGGGGGGGTTTTATGTGAGATGAGTGTTTTTCATTTTCATTAATGTAAAAACTTGTATGTAATATTCTTTTATTGGGGCACTTCCAGGTTGCGGAAGATGTCACCGTTGATGTATATTATTTACTTTTCCGCACTAGGATAGACCCAAGGAGGGGAGCACAAGTAACCGGGTTCTAGGGTCCAGTGGGAGACCATCTCGAGGAGTCGAGTCCGGGTCTCCTAACTCTAGAATTGGTAGGGTTTCTTTTCGCTCTCGTAGGGGTCTAGGGGTGTGGGTTTGGCTATTCATCACGACCGTGGAATTCGTGTTTTATACAGGCTCGTATTGAAAACACGGACGTCCTAGTATATCCAATATTTCATATATGATTCTTCTGCTGCGTTATCTGTGATGTGATCTTATGATTTGTTCAGATAGATATTGAATATAGTATATATGATATATTATATAGACGTTGCTTATATTTTACACCCGCACTAGCCCTGCCTCGCTCTGCCGTTAGTTACCTAACCTAACGGTGCAGACGGGACATCGAGGCGAATGCGGATGGCATAAGTGTACGTCGTATTTATCTGTGATGTTTAGGTGACTTAAATGATGGGACTTCATTAATATGATTAATGAAAGAAAAGAAACCTAAAAGATGTTGTGGAATCGAATTTTCAAAAACAGGTAGCTACAGTTCTTGCTTTGCATCGCGGTGTTCCTTGTAGAACATCCTGCACCTTATTCGATAAGGAAAGGGCCGAGATCCCTTCACCGGGAGTGACCCCTTTAGCAATAACTGGCAGATGCTACAACTCTCGGTTTGTCTTTTGGTTGCTTCTATAGTTTTTGCTTTGCACAGCGGTATATATGATATATCCTGCACCTTATTCGATGAGGAAAGGGCCGACGATCCCTTCACCGGGAGTGACCCCTTTAGCAAAACTAGAAAAGCCTCAAAAGCACTCCATTTTAAAATCATTCAATTCTACAACGATATCAAGTTCATTACGCAAAGGGTTTTCATAAAAAACCAGTCGTAGCCCTCCGTCATTTCAGATAAGTACTAGTTAGTATTCGTGCTGCGGTAGTTTGGCCCCCGTCAAGGCGTAGTGTACGGTAGCTAACTAATGCTTATCTGCTAGCATACGATGCGATTGGATTAGGGTATTCGTACGGCATTGTTTGGCCTCCATCAAAGGTCGTACGGGTGGGTTTAATTCAATCAGGAAATGACGGGTTGAACTTGACTAGCGGACTATGGGTAGTTTGGCCTCCGTCAAGGTCATAGGACGCTAGGGGCAAAATTATCTGGAATTTCAAGTGTTGAAATTTGCAATGAGATTGCATACCTTCTATGAGATAGTTGGATCCCGATACCCGCAGCGAGCAAGAGTTACTCCTGGGAGAGTTTTACACATTACAATTAGCCGATCAAGTAGGTGTCTAGAAAGGTGTCAACAGGGTTACGCCTCTGGGAAAACGAGGTTTACTTTAATTAGGTCCGTGCGAAAGCACGGGGAACCTCCCTCAAAGTACCGACACTGGCCTGGCTGAAAGATTGGCGAACTTGTAGCGTGTTATTAATCCCGGCTAGTCTTTCCTTTTAGGGTTTGAAAGAAGATTTGATAAAAACAGTGGGAGCCATCCTGATTAGATAAAATAATAACCAATCTGATCTTGCAAGAGCATACGCTGAGTGTTTTCTTCTCTCTCTCTCCAGGTAGCGGCCATATCACGCCTTAATCAAGATAATAATACGGATATTGACCGAACCCGCTTGTTATACTGAGCTGGAGAACGTTGGTCCCGCTCCAACTTATAATTGTTATAAGACAGAGCAGGATATAGGGGAATGCTAGAATTCCCATGCCACCCAAACGAAGAAAGTGCATGCTGATGCATCATCTTCGGGTGTGTTCGTTACAAAGAACTGTTTCTCTGTATCCTCTACGTCCTGGGTATTTGATACCGGATCAGGATCCTATATATGTAATCTGTTACATAGGGCTATGTTAGTGTATATGCCCTAGAGGCCATTACTGTATCATACTAGTTTGTATATTACTTAATGGAAGCTTGGGATATTCACCTTGTATATACAATCTTGCTCAAAATAGTAGTATGCTACTTGGTTTGTTTCTACTTCAATGTGTACATGTGTTTATTTTATTATATCACCTATACGCATTAGTGGAGCCCTTAGGATCTTTGCTTGATTACCAGCGTTGTGATGGCAGTCACACTAGTGGGGACTGGGTAATCTATAAGCACATCCTTATGCAGGTCCCTAGTCGCAGGACTATCGAGACAGGGCATCGATACTTCGGAGTAGACTAGCGCATGCGCTTCTCATCCCAGTGTGGGAGATGGTCTGTCCCACAGCCATCAGTACATCGTACTGGAGATAGTATGCGGGTGCTCATTGGGTTACGAGTACACTGGACAGGACTCGTCGGGAACTGACCGGTTGGTATTATACCTATCGTCAGTTATCAGTTCCCAGGTGACATGAGTACAGCTTAGTCCGCTGACTTGACACTGTCGCTTCGCCTCGAGTGTGTTCCCACTGTACTTTGATTACTACCCTACCACGGCTCAAAGGAGTCGTGCAAACAGGTAGTAGTTGGGTGCAGTCCCGAAGTACTTGGAGGCAGTGACGGTTAGACAGGATTCATCTCTCCCGGTATTGGGGGTTGACATCGCGCTGTGTCTAGGAGAGCCATTACACGAGTAGTCCCTGGCCAGGGCAAGCGAGATATACTGGTAGGCTTCCAGTGTTATCTCAGGGTGTATTGGGCTTCACTCCGACACGACTTGTACCGCTATTAGGGGACTGACGTTTACCGTCCCCTAGGCCCGCCATGCGATGTATCAGACGAACAGACCGGACTGTACGGAGATTGTCACATTCAGGCTCAGTAGGAGTTCAGATGGGTTTCACCTCGTCAGTCTTCTTGTCGGCATCTACCTGGGGACCGTTATGCACAGCTAGTGCCGCTTGCGGTCTGTGGTTAAACCCACTGCCAGCGTAGTGTCGAGTCTTTAGAGTCCCACACAGAAAGCTATTCGCCTTTTGGCAAAAGAGTAGAGGTCGCATGGTTTTGCGACAGGTCGCATGATTTTGCGACAGGGTCCGGTCACATCCGTGCACTTGTGCACGTACAGTGTCCGGACAGTTAACACTAGGGGCTTTGGTTTAAGCCAGATCCTAGTGTACGTTTTGGGATTGGTTTTATCCAGTATGTATTCGTGTTCCTCGGAACGCGAATGCGGGTGTGTATGCACAGTTGACGGAGAGACAGAGGCAGAGAATTCTCATTAGGGTTGTTGACCGTTGACTGTTGACTATTGACTTTTTGCTCAACCCTAATGAGAATATGATATGTAATTAACAATAATATTAATTAAGTATTGTGGTGACATGGTTGTTGAGGGGTTGACTTTGTTGACTTGTTGACTTTGTTGACCGGTTGACTAGGTTGGACTAGTTGACCATCATGATGACAATGGCTATCATTTCATGGCAAAGATTTTTTACTTGCTTGTTCTCTTATGCAATATGAGTGCATGAAATGATATAGCCATTTTGACTTAAACCATTTACACAATACTTGATTACTATTTTTGTGATGATGGTTTTGGATTATGAGAGCCAAGTGAGAAAAGTCTTGCTCATTCTATCATTTTCATTCTCTCTCTTGTGTTCTTGAGCTCTCATCTCCTTCCTCTTGCTCTCACTCTCTTTAGTCTATGGTTCACTTGTCTCATGTGTTGAGAACCAAGAACCATAGAGAAAATCCCAACACACTCTCCTCTACTCACTCTAGTTCACAAGGTTTAGCAAACCGAGTGAACTAGTTTCTTCAAAGACCGAAGAAGAAGCCAAAGGTAGAAGCTTTCAGGTGGATCGATCTTCGGTGCAAGGAGACGACGGGGTGAAGCCGATCCAGACAACCATCGAGGCTTGAAGACGAAAGAGTTCAAGAAAGAAAGGTATAACCCCCTAACCGAGTAGTTAACAACTCCTAGTTAGGTTGTTAGTTAGATATTTAACAAAGATCCGGTTTTGAGTCCATGTTACCACCTTTAGAAAATTGTTTTTCACCAAATTCCGCATGCCCGAAAGTACCGGGAGAGGTAGCATGGACTTACAGGCTACAGATAGGTGGAGAACTGAGAACGGGTGATAAGTTTCATAAAACAGAAAACAGTGCAAGTGTTGTAGCCAAGTCTGTTGGTCACTGTCACCCTGTATTCCAAATACATTGATTCTGAACGAATGTTATTAGATACCGAACCTGATATACAAAATCATATCAGTCTCTTTATTAGTGAAGAAATGATAAAATTTTGTATTATTGGATAATGTTTTGAACATTTCCTAAATCAAGAGTTGATCGGTTCAGGCACGTTATCTAAAAGCATTGACGTTCTAAATCAAACTACAGTTCTTAGTATACAGAACACACACAAGAGGAAGAGTTCAGAAATGAACGAATCCTTCTTGAGGCATTGTAGACTAGGTCATATCAATGCGACCCGACTGGCTGAAGTTACATTTAGATGCATATTTAAATTAGTTTGAATTTACATCTTGTGAAACTTGCCGGTCATGTCACAAAGATACGATGACCAGAGCTCTGTTTGTTAGAAACAGAGAAAGAGTTACTGAACTCTTGGGATTGATACATGCTGATGTATGAAGGTCCCCTGTCTACACAAGCCAAGACCGGTTCTTTGTACTTCATTATATTCTTTGATGATCTCTCAAGATTCAGAGATATGTTCCTGTTGAAACATAAGTCCGAAGCTTTTGAGATATTCACAGAATATTAGTTTGAAGTAGAGAACCAAAATACGGGTATAAGTATTATGTCCTTTGATGTGATCAGGGAGGAGAATACTTGAGCACGGAAATCCTGGACTATTCTAAAGGAGAACAAGATTCTCTCTCAGCATTACTCCTCCGTATACACCATAGCACGATGGTATATCGGGACGGAGCAATAGCACCCTATGTGATATGGTGTGCTCTATGATGAGTACTACTGAGCTTCCTATTTCCTTTTGGGAGTTATGCACTTGAGAAGGTGCATACCTATTGAATAAGGTTCAAATCAAATCAGTTGCCTACCACTACATATAAGATATGGTAAGGGAAGAGCCCATATCTTAAGTTGGTTAAGATTTGGGGTTGTCCGGGAAATGTCTAAAAGCAAAATCCGGACAAGCTCGAGGCAAGGTCTGTTATGTAGAACTGGAAATGTTCCAGCTATACAAACTGCAACTGATGATTTGAAAGAACTAAAGGATTCAATAGTTACCAACGAACCTCAGCCTCTCCGCCGATCTAGTAGGGTTTCTCACCCACCTGAGAGATACTTCTGTTTCTCTATGACAATGGGAGCGAGGATTGCATCATGAGATGATGACCCAACTAGTTTCGAGCTGGCCATCAGGAATGGGACTCTATAAGAATGGCTGGATGCTTAGCGATCTGAGATGGAATCCTTATACACCAACAAAGTATGGACTTTGGTTGCTTTATCTGAAGGGTTAAATCCCCATCAGGAGCAAGTATATCTTCAGAAGATTACTTGGTGTAGATGGAAAATGATGAAACCTTTTCAAGTAGCTAAGCTTAAGTCCATCCAGATCCTACTTGCCACGGCTACATACCATGACTACGATATCTGGCAGTTGGGTGTCATGACTGCTTTTCTAAATGATGTTTTAGAAAAGAGCATCTATAAGTACACAGCTAGAGGGCTTCGTAAACAGTGGGAGCAGCGGAAACATGTGTAAGTTGCTTTACAGATTAAAGCAGGCATCGCGGAGTTGGAACGTCTGTTTTGATGTGGTAGTCAAAGTGTTTGACTTCATCAAAATGGTAGATGAACCTTGTATATACAAAAGGGTAGTAGAGAGTAAGGCGGTCATCCTCGTATTGTACATGGACAACATACTCTTGATAGGGAAAAAGTTTCCTATGCTACGCTCGGTCAATCTCCGCTTATCACAAGGATTCTCCAAAAAGGATAAAGGTGATACCTCCTAAATCCTGTGATTTGGATCTAAGAGATAGATCTTAATGGATGTTAGGAATCTCACTAGGTGTAGTGAGATGGTATCAATCGATCCTGGGGAGAATCACTGGAAAAGTTCTAGGGTGATAAGGACGTCTGAATGTCAGTCACAGGCATTGTCTTTACCCTCAGTAAAGGGACGGTATGTTGGAAGAGTTCCAAGCTAGATACCGTTCCATACTAGACGATAAAGGCTGGATACATCGCTCCTTAAGATGCTACCAAAGAGGCGGTCTGGGTGTATATTAGTTCATTGGATGAACTTCGTTCCTCCCATTGTGTGACAATGGAGTTGTGGCTTATGCCAAGGAACACCCGTCCCGTCAATGATCCAGACATATTCTAAGGCAGTATCACCTGATCATGGAGATGGTTGATCTCCAGGGGATCGAGGTTAGGAGAGTAGACTCAGAGGACAACACAGCGGATCCACTCACAAAGGCCTTTTCCCAGAGAGGGACTTTTATGGGATGGTTGAGTATGAGATACTACAACCACTGCTACAGATGGCCCTAGTGCAAGTGGGAGATTGTTAGTTATATGTATGTCCTAGAGGCCATTACTGTACATAGGATGTATATTGTAGTGGATGCTTGGACATATATACGGAGGATTTCTTGCTCGACATGATAGTAAGCTATCTGGTTACTCTTTACCTTAACGTGTACACTGATTGTCTCTCTGTTACATGTTGGTAAAGCCCTTAGGATGTGTACTTGACTACCTGGACTATGATGCGGATCATACTAGTGGGGACATAGTAGTCCATAAGTACATCCTTCAAGGTCCCTAGTCGTGGGTGTATCGAGACGGGGCATGGATATACCAGAGTAGACTAGCGTATACCTTCTCGACCCATACAGATGGGCGATAGATGATCCCATATACATTGGTGTTTGACATCAGAGATGATATACGGGTTCTCAGTGGAGACTGGGTACACTGGACGGACTCGCCGAGAACTCCCAGATGGTATTATACCTTACGTCAGATAGCAGTTCTCTGGTGACACTGGTACAGGTTAGTCTGTAGACCCGAGATCGTCATAGAGACTTGTGTGATTCCCACTGTGCTTTGATTTCCACCTTACCACGTCCAAGAGGGCATGCAAAATGGTGGTTTTTAGGTACAGTCCCGAATCACATGGAGGCAATGAGCGATAGGAGGGGATTCGTCTCTCCCGGTATAGGGAGTTGATGTTGCGCTGTGTTCGATTGGCTATAACTGGAAATCCCTGGACAGGGTTGCTGAGATTTATTGGTAAGTGTTACCAGTAATTTCTCGAACTGTTATAGACCTCATATCGACACGACTTATCGAGCTATTAGGGTCTGACGTTTACCACCCCTAGGCGAGATATGCGACATACCAGACGACGAGACCGGACTGTACGGTAAGTGTTACTGGTTGGATTCACAGGAGTGTGAGCGGGCTTGCTCGTTGATCTTCTGATCGCTCAATACCCGGGTGGCCGTTACGTTTGGCAGACCGCTTGCGGCTTGTGGGTGTTTGATATGATCATTACCTACTGCCAGTGTATTGACGAGTCTTTAGAGTCCTACACAGAGGTTTCCTGGCTCAAGCGAAACGAAATAGGAGCACATATGAGATATGTGCGGGACCAAGAATAATACCAGTATGTGATACTGTATTCTATTCTCGCGATTTGTACCATCGGTCGGTTATATGTGATATAGCCGGGTTACCGAATCAAGTGTTGATTCGATATATTGATACACTTGATATTAGTCGGTTATATGGAGTATGACCGGATCATTAAATCATGTTTTGATTTAATGATTTAATGTATAATTATATATTTGATATATTACTTTACATTAACTAGTATTTGTTCACTTAAGATTGATTTTCTCACTTGATTGTGCACATTGTATATATGATATATGTTTGTGCACTAGTTTGTATCATGTTTGATGATACATGCAAACTTGGGTGTATGTTTGCTTTAAACCATAGTTTAGGTTAATGGTTAAGGTTTTATTTATTTATTTTCTTTATTTATTTATTTTTTTTGGCAAGAAATAAAATGGTGGCTTTTTTTGTTTTACTCTTGAAGCTTCATGAAGCTTTGAAAGTCTTTACCATTTTGTTTCTTTCCTTAACCTAACCATTTACCTAAACCCTAGTTTATTCTATACATGAGTCTACTTCACCCATGGTTGTATTATGATAAGTCTTCACTTGATTTTTTATTTTTTGAATGATATTTGATATTCTTTTCTTCTTCTTCTTCTTCATGAAGAAAAGAAAAAGCTTGCTAGAAAATTTCAAGTGTTGAAATCAAGTGAGAAATCCAAATCCAAAGTGAACCCACTTCCTATTTCTTCATCCTCTACCACTTTCCATGTTGTATTGGGTGTTTTCTTCACATGGTTCATGACCAAGTGAAGATGGAGCTTGAGTTTGAGTTGCCTCGACGTAGATCATCTTCGGCACCGAAGTCAACGACCTAGCCCAATCATTTCTCCGACGAAACCATCGCTAGAGTCCGGGATCCCGATGATCGCAGCAGAGGGACGTCATCATGGAGCTAAAGAAGTGGAGCACCGGATCTACAAAGGTTGTTATCCGTTTCACTTAGTAGCAAAGTTGTTTGCTTGCTTTTTCTTTCGCCTATCCTCTAGTTAACGATCTAGGTTAGGGTTTCTCGGCACCTAAATTTTTGAATTTGGCATGGTTGATCAGTTGTAGAACCTCATGTGTGTGCCTAGTAACCCTACATAAATTTCATTTGTTGTGATTGCGTTTGTGATCCGAGTATCACGCTTATATCGCTTGGTTATGAGTTTTGATGATTGAGCTTCATGATATTAATTTCGTGCACCATGGCTGTACCTACTGGGTATTTACATTTTTGTACATAGTTATTGCACTTGATATACGTTCTACACACTGTTGTGATTGGTTTATGATTTGTGCATACTTATTGCACTTGATGTCGATTTTGTGCCTTGGTTGCACGTGTTTATGATTTCGTGGATTTCATACGGATGATTTGATCTTGGTGCATGTGGTACGCACCCGATTTGGTTTTTGCACTCGGTATAGCTTACCTGTGCTTGCAGCGCATTGATACGTGTTTTGTGCACGCAGTTGCACGCGTTTTTGATTTTATACACCTTGGTACACTCGGTGTTGTTTATATACACATTTGAGGTATTAATGCGTTTCCGTGCACTTGTTTCACCTGATTTGTACTTTGTGCAATTGTTGCACTAGGTTTTTACACCGTGCATTTGTTGCACTGTATTTGTATTTCGTGCACTAGATACACCGGATTTGAATTTCGTGCACTGGATGCACTGGATTTGGATTTCATGCATTGGATGCACCGGATTTGTATTTTATGCATTGATTGCACCAGCTTGATATTTCGTGCATTGGTTGCACCGGATTTATACTCCGTACCTTGGTTGCACCGGATTTATGTCTTTGAGCATTTGTGTTACCAGATTTGTGTTTTTGTGCGCGTTTGCACTTGATATTCATTTTCGCGCATGCTACTGCACTAGATGTTTTATACGAACCTGACACGCTTGGGTTGAATTTTTGCGCATATTAGGTGCTTGATATTGGATTTTGTGCACACCGGATGTGCTCGATTGGGATTTTCATTGTGCAGGTTAGTTGCACTGGGTTGAGACTTTCGTGCACTCTAGATGCACTTGATATTGTTGTCGTGTGTTGGAGATAGTGCCCTCAGAGTCAATTATTAGGTCACAGGTACGTGATTGTAATGATTGATGGAGGACCTATCCCGGTAGGACAGTCTTACTCGAGATGATAGTATGCTATCTGGTTCACCTTTATCATCGTGTACTGTTTTAGGTGACCTGACACGTCGCTATTACACGTTGATAGAGCCCCTAGGATTCTTGCTTGACCACCAGCAGTATGAGGGCGATCATATAAGTGGGTGCTGGGGGTCTATAAGCTTATCCTTAAAAGGTCCCTAGTCGTGGGAGTTTCGAGACTGGGCATCGATACTCCATTAGTAGACTAGTGTATACAGCCGAGACCCCGACGAGGGGCGGTGGCCGGTCTCACAAGCCACTGGTGTCAGTTGGATCACCTAAGATGTATACAGGTGCTCATTGGGTTATGAGTACACCGGACAGGACTCGCCGGGAACATGCTAGTTGGTCATATACCAGACGTCAGATGGCAGTTCCCTGGTGACATGTATGCAGGTTAGTTCATCGACCTGGGGATCGTCATTTGTCTCGTGTGAGTTCCCACTGTACTTTGATTACTACCCTACCACGGCTCAAAGGAGTCGTGCAAACAGGTTTTAGTTGGGTACAGTCCCGAGCCACATGGAGGCAGTGAGCGTATCTTCAGGGGTTCGTCTCTCCCGGTATTGGGGGTGAGGTCGTGCTGTGTCTAGGAGAGCCATTACACAAAGTCCTTGGCCAAGGCAAGGAGATTTACTGGTAGGTATTCCAGTAGTATCTCAGGGTGTTCTGGGCTACACTCCGACACGACTTGTACCGCTTTTGGGGGTCTGACTTTTACCAACCCCCTATGCCCGCCATGCGATACTCATAGACGAACGGACCGGACTGCACGGATATTGTCACTGACAGGCTCAGTAGGGTGTCAGGCTGAGTTCGCTCACAGACGTCCCTTTTGGTCAATACCTGGTAGCCCGTTATGTATTGGCTTATACCTCTAACGTGCTAGTGGTTAAATCCACAACCAAGGTGTTGACGAGTCTTTAGAGTCCCCCACATTTCAGTTACTCAGCTTTCGGGCGAAAGGTTGTAGAGGCCGTATGGAGATATGGCAAGGTCCGATCAGATACGTGCGGTATTGCACGGATCAGGATCGGACAGTTTGTACTATAAGCCGTATGGTTATATGGCAGGGTTCGATCAGATACGTGCGGTATTGCACGGATCAGGATCGAACAGATATTACTAGCCGGTTTTGGTTTAAGCCGGATCCTAGTATAGTACAGTGTAGATTTTGTCTCATTGCATTTGTATTTCGGTCGAAATACAGATGCGGGTGTGTATGCACAGTATCGGGGTTTTCCTGTAATTTATTACGGGACCAGTTTTTGGAGTTGCCAGTTTGCTTTCCGTTTCGGCCAATTTCCTTTGTTCCGTTCATTGGCCGAAGATTGGTGGAGGAGGGCTTATTTGCATTGTTGCAAATAAGCATTTGTGGAGGGGGTCTTTGCATATTATCATGTCATGATACTTGTCCCATCATTTGACTTCATAAACTCATGATTGCTTGACTTTGTATATCATCATGGTTGTTGATGATGAGGTTGGTGGTAGGTGGTTGAGTGTGGGTTTTGATTTGGTGATCATTTCCTTTTGCATGATAGTCTTCTCTCTCTCTCCCTTTTGGTATTATTGGATGGCTCTCTCATTATCTTGCATATGACACTCTCATTCTCTCCTCTCTTTATGTGATGGCCGGCCTTCCCCTTGGAAGGGCTGTCCAAGTTTTTTGAGGGTGAAAATCTTGTTCATTTCATGCTCCAAAAGCCTACAAGTTCCTCCACATAATCCTTGTATCATCCCTCCACCAAAAGTCACCTCCATGAACCCCAAATGAGACACAATCCTCTACTACACATTCTACAGCAAACCTTGGGCACGTCAAGTAGCCGGCTTCGTGCCCGAGTTGCCTCGGCATTGAGGTGGGAGCCCGTAAACAAAGTAGGCGATGTGGTGCACTTCCGGCGACGAGGAGGAGACGGGACATTCCGCAGGAGATCGGGACGATGACGAGAAGACCGGAGGACTTGGATCGTCGGTATATCTCTATTCCCTTTCTTGTAGTTAGCTAGGACTAGTTAATGGTTACGATCCGGGTGTTTAGTGCGCGGTGGTGCCGGTTTGCTATGTCCGCAAAATTAAGTTTTTCACCGCTTCCGCATTTGGCCGTCGGTTTGACGGCCGGGGCGCCGCCGTGCACTTACATCGTGTACATCCGTTGCACTGGACAGATATTTTCGTGCACACCCGTTGCACTTAGTTTTGACTTTCATACATATTGTAGCACTTATATTGGATTTGATTTCCGTGTGCACTAGATGCACGTGATGTTCGATACGCCTTTTGAGACTGATTTTGCTTTTGAGCACTTTGTTTTCATGATGGGAACTATATTATGTAGTAGCCGACATGACTGATCTGAGGACAGTACCTGAGTATTTTGCATGCATTAAAAGTTTAACAAGAGGTTTTCGAAAAGGAGCTATAGACTCGCTATTTCCTACGTGTACGTGAGCGACATGAACGTTTAGAAAAGGAAAACCTTATGGGGTATTTTAAAAGGGCGGAACATATATTTTAGCAAAATACATATAAACATATATTTATTACTTTACAAATGTGCGTCCGTCACTTGTCCCGTGAGTTACGCATCACACGGCGATTCAGAAAAGATTTTGCATGTGTTTTATTCAGTTTTTGAAGGGTTTTTTTCAAGGAAGCGTACTATATACATATTATAGTATTTAACTAGTGTATATTGGATTTCAGTAGTGGATTTCGAGATCTGTATCTCCATTATAAATCCGATGATTTGCGTGGTACTGACGGAGTTCGATTTTGGAGTTTCATACTCGTTTGCAGGCGCACTCGATGCGCTGTGTTGTTTCGGTATCTCCAGTGATTTCGGAGCCCCGTTGATTTGAGTTGATTATTGAAATATTTTTGTATTTGGGGGTCTAAATTTAAATTCGGGGACCGAATTTATTTAAGTGGAAAGATTGTAACATTTCATAAAATATAAAATATTATTTTTGGAATTTAATATTAAAATAATATATTTCGCGAAAACTACCCGATTTGCGAAATTGGGGTTTTCATAAAGTGGTATAAATATATACCAAGATTTGTGAAATAATTGGAGATTAAAATGATTTATTCATTTAAAAATATATTTATCGGATTTGGTATTTTTATAATTAATTATATGCAGTTTGAATAAAAATTGATTAGTGCACTACTAATCGCGATTAATCCAAAGCCGTGTTTCTACAGTTTTTCCATGGCTAGTGCACCATGACATGTTTCATTTGGTTACATGTGTCCCTTGTATTGTTTAGATGGTGTTATGTGAATTAGTTTTGAGAAAGAAATGAATTATAGAAGAGAGAGAGGGGGGACACAATGATGAGGGATTAAGCATGCTATGAGAGAGAAATAGAGTGAGAATAAAGGGAGAGAGAGGGGGCTGACTCATTCATTTTCCCCCCATCATTTTCTTCTCCGTCTTCATCTTCAAGCTCCCGCATTCTACCCTCATGACCCATCTCAAAATCTTCCTCAAAACCCTACACCCTCTTCATTAAAGTTGATCCCCTCCTCATCCTCAACACATTGGACCAAGCTAAGTTGGATTTTGATGACCTTGGGCATCTAGGGTTTTTCTTGAGTTGCCTAAATGAAGTATATCTTCTTCCATTTAGTTTAGTTTTTAGTTCTTTATATCATAGTTTAGTTAGAAGTTGATTTGGTTAGGATATGTGGTGTTTAGAAATTTCAAGAGAAGGGTTGGGTGATTTTGTGGACTTGTGAGATATAGTGGCTGTCCACAGACCTTAGTGTTGATTGTATGCCCAAAAAAAGAGAATACGGATTTAGGAAATTCACCTATGTCAGTTTTGTGAAGTTTTGGTGTGACTACAGGGAATCTGGGATGACCTGGATTGTTTACGAGGAAAACAAACAACTCTAGAGACCTAATTGGACCAATAGAAGACCATCCTGAAAAGACGAGACCCCAACTGCCCCCACATGGCTGAGCAGGCTGGTTTTGAGGTGAAAGTGGCCGGCCAAATGTTGGTATCTGGTGTCTAGGTTGGTCCAGTAGCTCACATACTCCCTATACAACACCCTATACTTGCTAGTTTTGCTCCAATTGACCTGAGTCAAAATCTAGGAGCACATTGAAGTGTTTTTTGTCATGTTTTCCATATTTTGGAATACTTGGTTATGATGTTTAGATTTGGATTTAGTTGTTAGGCGTTTGTACGTCAACAACATGGGTTGTTTGGTTGTTGTCTTTTTGCACGCGTAGGCTATAGGTTCTAACCTATGAGCGCACCATATGCCATATCGGTTTTCAGGATTCGATTTTAATAGCGATTGCGATTGTGTATTATTGTAGGTACCTTCGCATGGATTCCGAGGCAACGGCGCATGACATCATTGACTTCGGCAAGCAAGGATCAATGAGAGTAGATCTATATCTATAGGGGAAGTCGGGTGGATGGCGTATAGCACCCCCGCAAATTATAAATGGAAACCGATCTATAGTATATAGTCATAGAAACCTAGATTAGGAACTGGGGTTATGGTTAAAAAGATAGTTAAAGATGATATTAGTGATTGAATATATATATTGGGACATGAGATGAAAGCTTTAGGGATATGAAAAGTGAATGTGAATCACGACTTACAGATATGTAATTGCACTAGAATAAGTATGAGTTTTAGAGTAGCATGACATTTGATGTATAGGGTAAATGTTTATATAAAATTGACTTGATGTAAGATGACTTAATGTGATGAAAAGAATATACGAGGTGATATGATGACTTGATTGATATGTCGGTATACGGATGCGAGTCGATATGAAATGATTGATACCTTTGCCGGTCCCCTGATATGAGATTGATATGGGTGTGACCTGAGAGATAGGTGTATATATATATATATATGATGTTGTGAATCATGAGTGATATGTCTTGCGAGACGTTAGGTCCGTACCCTCATTATCATATAGGTTGATAGGATCCCTAATAGTTTAATGCCGCCGTATGATGATTTACCGTACGTGATGAGTTTTATGATGATTGATCCATACCCTTGACTAGAGGATGCCGTACGATGGATTATACCGTACATGATGTGTGAGGCTGGATGCCGATTGACAGATTCACCGACTCGGTCATGTTAGATACGTATACCTTATAGCATTTAACTGACGATGTACTTTATGCTACATTCATGTCATTCTCGTTGCATTATATAAACTTGTGCTAGTACACCTACACCATTATCGATAATGCGTATTTTTCACTTACACGGATTGGCCGGCTCACACACTCCATCATCGATAATTTCTATGTCACTACACAGTAGAATTGCCGCATCATGATATGACTCCTTGCATGATTTACTTGCTATGTTCACATCATTGTTTCATGTTGCATGATATACGGATTTGCTTACATTTCTGTTATATATTGCATACATCATGCTTTATGATTATACGCATTGAGATATGTTATTTTCATGAGATTCTGGATTTGAGAACCGTGGTTATATTTCAAAAGAAAGTATGTATTGTTTTAAAAACCCGGTTTCTCTTGATTTGATATTTTGAGACGCCCACCATGAGTTTTCTCGGTTCTGAGAAATTATTTTCGAAACCCGATTCGAGAAGTGGAGGAACCGTCGGCGGGTACATGGTGGACCCGGTAAGGTACCCCGGGGCAAGAGAGAGATTTCGTAGGGATGACGATGAGCCTGGCAGAGGGAGCACTACCTACCGGTGATAGTATTTGGACCAGGCGATTATCCGGAGGATTCCGACCGGAGTCATGAGATGGATGTGAGGGCCGACCAGAGTTTGCGGCGCCTGAGGGCCGATCAAAGGATGCGGCACCTGAGATATGGGGATTTACGTGCCGATGCTGGACACGGGTTTCATGATGTTTCGAGTGTCGATGTTGCACACTCAGGTTCCATGATTTGATGTGTCATTGATGGACATATATTGATTTATATCCTCATACTTTCATGCATATGCTTTTATGATATTTACAAGCATGGCGTTGTTGTGTCACTGATGGACACGTGGACGAGATCCACATGCATACAGGCATTGATTTTATGGTTGGATGATATCCACATGCATATAGACGTTGATTAGATTGTTGGTACATATTTACATATACGGTCATCCTAGATATCATAGTATTACCTTCATGATATAGTTGACCTAGGAATCGTTGTTTATTCAATTTCTACCTAATGATGTTTTCTACTCACGAGTTGGAAACTCACCACCATTGTGCTACAGTTCTTGCAGGTTGACCGCATGGTTCGGTTGCGGCATCACTGGCACACAGCTTGCTTCTGGGTGACTTGCTTTGGTAAGTGGTACATATTGGATCGTACCACTCTTGTATTTGCTATTCTGTTGTATCTAGTTAACTCCATCAATCAGAAATTAGTATTTGTATAAGTAGTAAGACTTAGTAAGGCTTGTGGTTGCGAGTCATAAAGCGATAGTTATGTTCGCTTATTGGGTTGATGTCTTGCTTTATTCATTATCCTTTGTGTTGATCTTCACCGTTGGATGTCGTATACATATATACTGTCTTGCGTGGTTGTGAATCCGTCGATTGGCGAAGAGCTAGCTCCCACTTGGGGATGCCTTTTATATCTTTATGTATTTGTGGTTTTGGATCAAAATATACAAAGGAGGTACTGCCCAAATTTTTAAAAAACGAAACATGTTTTCAACTAGTAACATCCACTTGCATTTTTCATGTTCCACTATTTATGCATTTAAGAAAAACCTTTGATTTCATTATACCTTTATTTCAAAACTTCACCTCTTTTATTTTCTTAAAAAGGGTTTAGATTTCTGGGCTTCGACTTATTTGAATTTCGTTACGCCTTTAGATGTGGCGTGATTTAAGAGCTGGTCACGAGCTAATATTTTCAGGTCGTAACATGAGGCTAATAAAGAAAAGGTGTCATAGGAGGGTGTTGGATATAGTACCCTCAAAGTCAATTATTGGATCACAGACACGTGATTGGAACGATTGAGGGAGGACCTATGCCGGTAGGACAGTCTTACTCAAGATGATAGTATGGCATCTGGTTTATCTTTATCATCGTGTACAGCTTTAGGTGACATTACAGGTCACTATTACACATTGATAGAGCCCTTAGGATTCTTGCTTGACTACCAGCAGTATGATGGCGATCATATACGTGAGAGTTGGGTATATAGGGTTACTAGGCACTCTAACAAGGTTCTATAAGGCATCAACCATGCCCGATTTAAAAATTAGACATGCCGAACAACCCTAACCAAGATCTTTAAACTGGAGATTAGGCGAAACAAATCATGTTAAACACTTTAACATCTAAGACTTTGGGATTACAACCTTTGTAGTCTGGTCCTTCACTTCTAAAGCTCCATGTTGAGGTCCCTTCACTGCGATCATCAAGTTTCCGGACTCTAGAGAGGCTCTATGAAGAGAAGATGCAAGCTTTCTTCCGATCTTCGATAACTAAGATGATCTACCTTGAAGTTTCTATAACACAAGCTCTCACTCACTAAATGAAGTGAACACCCTAATCTAATTGGCAAGAATAGATTAGGATGATGAAGTAGAAATTTAGCTCTCATTTGTTTTCTTAATCTCACACATTTTCATCACCTCATAAAAAGCTAGAAAACTTTTTCATGAAAGAAGAAAGAAGAAGAGGAATATAATTAACATATATTGCATATATATCAATGTATTACCCAAGTGAGAAAAAGAATCTTTTAGTGAGCTTATATTAGTTAATGTAATTTAATATATCAAATATATAATTATACATTAAATTATCGAATCAACACTTGATCCGATAATCCGGCTATTTCACAAATAACCGACTAATATAATCTGTATCAGTTCATCGAATCAACACTTGATCCGATGACCCGGCTATATCACATATACCCAGCCGATATCTCATATCGCGAGAATCTAATACGGTATCACATACACATATTGTTCTCGTTCCCGCACATATCATATATGTGCTCCTACTCCATTTTGCCTGAGCCAGGAAACCTCTGTGTAGGACTCTAAAGAATCGTCAATACGCCGGCAGTAGGTGATGATCATATCAAACACCCACAAGCTGCAAGCAGTCAGCTAAACGTAACAGCCACCCAAGTATTGAGCGATCAGAAGATCAACAAGAAAGCCTATACTTTCTCCCGTGAATCCAATCAGTAACACTCCCGTACAGTCCGGTCTCTTCGTCTGATATCTCGCCTAGGGTGGTAAACGTCAGACCCCAGTAGCTTGAGAAGTCGTGTCGATATGAGGCCCATAACAGTTTGAGAAACTACTGAAAACACTTACCCGTAAATCTCAGCAACCCTGGCCAGGGATTTCCAGTTATAGCCAATCGAACACAGCGCAACATCAACACCCTATATCGGGAGAGACGAATCCCCTCCTATCGCTCATTGCCTCCATTTGATTCGGGACTGTACCCAAAAGCCACCTTTTTGCACGCCCTCTTAGACGTGGTATGATGGAAATCAAAGCACAGTAGGAATCACACAAGACTCTATGACGATCTCGGGTCTACAGACTAACATGTACCAGTGTCACCAGAGAACTGCCATCTGACGTGAGGTATAATACCATCTGGGAGTTCTCAGAGAGTCCGTCCAGTGTACCCAGTCTCAACTGAGCACCCGTATACCTTCTTTGATGTCAAACACCAATGGATATGGGATCATCCTGTAGGGTTCCTAGGCACCCCAAGGAGGTCTCACAAGGCATCAACCATGCCAATTTCAAAAATTACGGTGCCGAGAAACCCTAGTGTACGGATCGTTGGCTAGAATTCTAGGCGAAAATGCAAACTAGTTAACACTTAACTAATAGATACGGAAATACAACCTTTGTAGATCCGTTTGTCCACCTCCATAGCTCCATGAAGAAGTCATCACCGCTGTACAAATCCGATCTTGGACTCTCGCGTTCGCTTCATCGGAGAATAGGCGGACTAGGTCATCGACGACGTGCCAAAGATGATCTACGTCGAGGCATCGCTAGATCAAGCTCCACCTTCACCGAGCCATGAAAACTTGTGAAGGAAATACACTCTACTACTTGGCAAGAGGTAGAGGATGAAGAAATAGGAAGTGGGTAGACTTTAGAATTGGATTTCTCACTTGTTTCCATCAATCACCATTGATGGAGCTTGCTTTCTTCACTTGAAGAAAGGAAGAAGAAGATGAAATTGTTATGATAAGTTAATTTTGAAAATAGAAAAATAAAAGAATACTTATCATAATCAACCATGGTCAAGTGTAGAGACTAAACTCAAGTTAAGTGAATGGTTAGGTTAGGTATGAAGACAAAAATGGTGACGAAGTCAAAGCTTCATGAAGCTTCAACATATATCCAAATAAAGCCACCATTTTTCTTTTCATTTTCCAAAAAGAAAACAAATAAATAAATGAATAAATAGATATGAAAATGAAAACCCTAACCATTACATAACCATGGTTTAAACTTTACACAAAACACAAGTTAGCATGCATCATCAAACATGATACATACAAGTGCACAAAAATATATCACATATACAATGTGCACAATCCAAGTGAGAAAATCCATTTAAAGTAAACCAATACTAGTTAATGCAAAGTAATATATCAAATATATAATTATACATTAAATCATTAAATCAACACTTGATTTAACGATCCGGTCATATCGCATATAACCGACTAGTATCCAATGTATCGGCTTATCGAATCAATCCTTGATTCGATAACTAGGTTATATCGCATACAGCCATCCGATACATTCATCGCGAGAATAGAATACGGTATCACATACACGCATTATTCTCGGTCCCGCACATATCTCATATGCGCTCCTATTTCGTTTCGCTTGAGCCAGGAAACCTCTGTGTAGGACTCTAAAGACTCGTCAATACGCCGGCAGCAGATGATGATCATATCAAACATCCACAAGCCGCAAGCGGTCTGCTAAACGTAACGGCCACCCGGGTATTGAGCGATCTGAAGATCGACGAGCAAGCCCGCTCACACTCCAGTGAATCCAACCAGTAACACTACCGTACAGTCCGGTCTGATCGTCTGATATGTCGCATATCTCGCCTAGGGGTGGTAAACGTCAGACCCCAATAGCTCGATAAGTCGTGTCGATATGAGGTCTATAACTATTCGAGAAACTACTGGTAACACTTACCAGTAAATCTCAGCAACCCTGGCCAGGGATTTCCTGTTATAGCCAATCGAACACAGCGCAACATCAACTCCCTATACCGGGAGAGATGAATCCCTTCCTACCGCTCATTGCCTCTATGTGACTCGGGACTGTACCCAAAAACCACCGTTTTGCACGCCCTCTTGGACGTGGTAAGATGGAAATCAAAGCACAGTGGGAACCATACAAGACTCTATGACGATCTCGGGTCAACAGACTACTCTGTACCAGTGTCACCAGAGAACTGCCATCTGACGTGAGGTATAATACCATCTGGGAGTTCTCGGCGAGTCCGTCCAGTGTACCCAGTCTCTACTGAGCACCCGTATATCATCTCTGATGTCAAACACTAATGGATATGGGATCATCCATTGCCCATCTGTATGGGTCGAGAAGGAACACGCTAGTCTACTCTGGTATATCGATGCCCCGTCTCGATACACCCACGACTAGGGACTTTGAAGGATGTACTTATGGACTACCATGTCCCCACTAGTATGATCCGCATCATAGTCCAGGTAGTCAAGTACAGATCCTATGGGCTTTACCAACATGTAACAGAGAGACAATCAGTGTACACGTTAAGGTAAAGAGTAACCAGATAGCATACTATCATGTCGAGCGAGAAAGTCCTCCCTATATATGTCCAAGCATCCACTACAATATACATCCTATGTATAGTAATGGCCTCTAGGGCATACATATAACTAACAATCTCCCACTTGCACTAGGTCCATCTGTAGCAGTGGTTGTAGTATCTCATACTCAACCATCCCATAAAAGTCTCTCTCTGGGAAAAGGCCTTTCGTGAGTGGATCCGCTGTGTTTGTCCTCTGAGTTTACTCTCCTAACCTCGATCCCTTGGAGATCAACCATCTCCATGATCAGGTGATACTGCCTTAGAATATGTCTGGATCACTGATGGGACGGACGTTCCTTGGCATAAGCCACAACTCCATTGTCTCACAATGGTTGGAACGTAGTTCATCTCATGAACCATTATACACCCAAACATCCTCCTTGTTAGCATCTTGAGTAGCGATGTATCCAGCCTTTATCGTCTAGTATGTCACGATATCTAGCTTGGAACTCCTCCAACATACCGTCCCTTTACTGAGGGTAAAGACAATGCCTGCGACTGACACTCAGTCGTCATTATCACCCTGGAACCCTTCCAGTGATTCTCCCCAGGATCGGTTGACACCATCTTACTACAACTAGTGAGAGTCCTAACATCCAATTAGATCTATCTCATAGATCCAAAAACCCAGGATTTAGGAGGTATCACTTTGATCCTATATGGAGAATCTTTGTGATAATCGGAGATTGATCGAGCGTAGCATAGGAAACTCCTTCCCTATCAAGAGTATGTCATCCACGTACTCTACGAGGATCGTCACCATACTCCCTACTACCTTCTTGTTTATACAAGGTTCATCTACCATTTTGATGATGTCAACTTCTTTGACCGCTTCATCAAAACAGATGTTCCAACTCCGCGATGCCTGCTTTATCCTATAAAGCATCTTGCACACGTTTCCACTGCTCCCACTGTCTACGAAGCCCTCTGGCTGTGTACTTATAGACACTCTCTTCTAAACATCATTTAGAAAGGCTGTCATGACACCCAACCTCCAGATATCGTAGTCATGGTATGTAGCCGTGGCAAGTAGGATCTGGATGGACTTAATCATAGGTACTGGAAAAGGTTTCATTATTATCCACGCCTGGTCGATGACGAAAAGCTTTAACAAGTCTAGCTTTGAAAGTCTCAACTTTTCCATCTACACCAAGTAATCTTCTCAAGATATACTTGCTCCTGATGGGGATTTAACCCTTCAGATATTGCAACAAAAGTCCATACTTTGTTGGTATACATGGATTCCATCTCAGATCACTAAGCATCCAGCCATTCTTACAGAGTCTTACTTTTGATGGCCAGCTCGAAGCTAGTTGGGTCATCATCTCATGATGCAATCCTCGCTTCCACTGTCATAGAGAAACCGAAGTATCTCTCAGGTGGGTGAGTAACCCTACTAGATCGGCGGAGAGGCTGAGGTTCGTTGGAATCTACTGAATCCTTCGGTTCTGTCAAATCATTAGCTGCAGTTTGTATAGATGGAACCTTTCCAGTTCTACATTACAGACTTTGCCTCGAGCTTGTCCGTATTTTGCTTTTAGACATTAGCCGGACAACCCCAAATCTTAACTAACTTAAGATATGGGCTCTTCCCTTTCCATATCATATATGAAGTGGTAGGCAACTGATTTGATTCGAACCCTATTCAATAGGTATGCAGCTTCTCAAGCGCATATCTCCCAAAAAGGAAACAAGTAACTCAGTAGTACTCATCATAGAGCACACCTTATCATATAGGGTGTGATTGCTCCGCCCCGATATACCATCGTGCTATGGTGTATTCGGAGGAGTAATGCCGAGAGAGAATCTCATTCTCCTTTAGAATTGTCCAGGAATTCCGTGCTCAAGTATTCTCCTCCTTGATCTCATCATAGGACATAATACTTATACCCGTATTTTGGTTCTCTACTTCTCGCTTATATTCTGTGAATATCTCAAAAGGTTCGGACTTGTGTTTCAACAGGAACATAGGTCTGAATCTCGAAAGATCATCAGAGAATGTAATGAAGTACAAAGAACAAGTCCTGGCATATGTAGACAGGGGACCTTATATACATCAACATGTATCATCCCAAGAGTTCACTAACTCTTTCTCTGTTTCCATTAAACAGAGCTTTGGTCATCTTATCTTTGTGACATGACTGGCAAGTTTCACAAGATGTAAATTCAAACTGATTTAAATATCAATCTACATGTAATTCCAGCTAGTCGGGTCATATTGATATGACCTAGTCTACAATGCCGCAAGAAGGATTCGTTCATTTCTGAACTCTTCCTCTTGTGTGTGTTCCGTATACTAAGAACTGTAGTTTGATTTAGAACATTAATGCTTTTAGATAACGTGCCTGAACCGATCAACTTTTGATATAGGAAATGTTCAAAACATTATCCAACAATACAAAATTTTATCATTTCTTTACTAATAAAGAGACTGATATGATTTTGTATATCAGGTTCGGTATCTAACAACATTCGTTCAGAATCAATGTATTGGTAATACAGGGTGACAGTGACCAACAGACTTGGCTGCAACACTTGCCCCGTTTTCTGCCTCATGAAACTTATCACCCGTTCTCAGTTCTCTACCTCACTGTAGCCTTATGTAACAGATTACATATTTGGGATCCTGATCTGGTATCACATACCCAGGACGTAAAGGATACTGAGAAACAGTTCCTTGTAACGAACACACCCGAAGACGATGCATCAGCATGTACTCTCTTTGTTTGGGCGGCATGGGAATTCTGGTAATCCCCTATTTCCTGCTCTGTCTTATAACAATTATAAGTTGGAGCGGGACCAACGTTCCCCAGCTCAGTATAACAAGCGGGTTCGGTCAATTATCCGTATTATTATCTTGATTAAGGCGTGATATGGTCGCTACCTAGAGAGAGAGAGAAGAAAACACTCAGCGTGCGCTCTTGCAAGAATAGATTGGTTATTATTTTATCTAATCAGGGTGGCTCCCACTGCTTTTTATCAAATCTTCCTTCAAACCCTAAAAGGAAAGACTAGCCGGGATTAATTACACACTACAAGTTCGCTAATCTTTCAGCCAGGCCAGTGTCGGTACTTTGAGGGAGGTCCCCCGTGCTTTCGCACGAACCTAATTAATGTAAACCTCGTTTTCCCAGAGGCGTAACCCCGTTGACACCTTTCTAGACACCTACTTGATCGGCTAATTGTAATGTATAAAACTCTCCCAGGAGTAACTCTTACTCGCAGCGGGTATCGGGATCCAACTATCTCATAGAAGGTATGCAATCTCATTGCAAATTTCAACACTTGAAATTCCCGATAATATTTTGCCCCTAGCGTCCTATGACCTTGACGCAGGCCAACAAACCATAGTCCGCTAGTCAAGTTCAACCCGTCATTTCCTGATTGAATTAAACCCACCCGCACGACCCTTGACGCAGGCCAACAAAGTCGCACGACTACCCTAATCAAATCACATCATATGCTTATGCAGATAAGCACCAGTTAGCTACCGCACACTACGCCTTGACGCAGGCCAACAAACGTAGCACGAATACTAACTACTACTTATCTGAAATGACGGAGGGCTACGACAGGTTTTTCTGAAAACCCATTGCGTAATGAACTTGATATCGTTGTAGAATCAAATAATTTTAAAATGGAGTGCTTTTGAGGCTTTTCTAGTTTTGCTAAAGGAGTCACTCCCGGTGAATGGATCGTCGGTCCTTTCCTCGTCGAATGAGGTGCGGGATATATCACATATATCACTGTGCAAAGCAAAAATTCTTAGAAGCAATCAAAAGACAAACCGAGTGTGTAGCATCTGCCAGTTATTGCTAAAGGAGTCACTCCCGGTGAAGGGATCTCGGTCCTTTCCTCATCGAATAAGGTGCAGGATATATCACATATACCACTGTGCAAAGCAAGAACTGTAGCTACCTGTTTTATTTTGAAATTCGATTCTACAACATCTTAGGTTTCTTTTACTTTCATTAATCACATTAATGAAGTCCCATCATTTAATTACCTAAACATCACAGATAAATACGACGTACACTTATGCCATCCGCATTCGCCTCGATGTCCCCTTGTGCACCGTTAGGTTAGGTAACTAACGGCAGAGCGGGGCAGGGCTAGCGCGGGTGTAAAACATAAGTAACGCCTATATAATATATCGTATATACTACATACTGTATCTATCACAGAACATCACATGATCACATCACAGATATCGCAGGAGAAGAAACATATTAAATATTGGATATACTAGGACGTCCGTGTTTTCAATACGAGTCAGTATAAAACACGGATTCCACGGTCGTGATGAATAGCCAAACCCACACCCTTAGACCCCTACGAGAGCGGCAAGCAACCCTGCCAATTCTAGAGTTAGGAGACCCGGACTCGACTCCTCGAGTTGGTCTCCCACTGGACTCCAGAACCCGGTTACTTGTGCCCTCCTCCTTGGGTCTATCCTAGTGCGGAAAAGTAAATAATATACAAAAGGTGACAACTTCCGCAACCTGGAAGTGCCCCAATAAAAGAATATTACATACAAGTTTTTACATGAATGAAAATGAAAAACACTCATCTCACATAAAAACCCCCGGCTATTCAAACACGACGATCCAATATAACATATCCAGCAACACATAACATCACATGTCATCAACGTAAGTAAATATGCCCATCCCAATTGTCGTTGACATATAGCAACGAAACCGGCGATATCACATATTACACTTACGGTCACAGAAAAGAAAGTGTAAAACTACAACAGTTGGAATCCGCAACCACCTCAGACATCGCATGCCTGATCAAATGAATTCTTTAGACATCGCATGCCTAACAATTATAAACCCCGCATTTTAGTCTCATCATTGAAAACACTTTTCAATATTAAGTCGGGAAATTCAACAAGATTCCCGACATCCTGATCGAATACTCGTCGCAAACTTCAGTAGGCGGCCGCACCCCAGATACCGTCGACGAAGTGCACCAAGGCGGAACACCGCTACCGCGAGCACCCGGACGGATGCTTTCGGCGACGGGGTTCTCCTACAGTCACTTGGTCGGGGCTATAGGATGTAGCTGTCTATTAAGTTTGTCCGGCGAATATCCGCGTACGCTACGTGATTGCGACGGACTTTTGATCGCATCAAAATTCCGTGGCAACCGATCAAGTGAGACTAAAGTGCTATGTTTATAACATTCATTCAGTTATCTCATAACTTCTTGTGAATTCCAATTATTGTATCACATTCCGGATAAATAGAAAATGTTAAACTTTCCGATCGAACAATCGAACACCCAAGTTTTCCCGAAACAGGTCAACACATGAAATAAGTCTAACAACATTCAGTTCGTGCCTCAGTACCAACGGTCCAGCCGTAGAAGGGTCAAGCCAACGCCTCACATGTGGCACGCCGTACTGCCCCAAACCCGAAGGTTCAAAGGGCAGTTCAAGACGGTCACATAATCGAGTTAAGGTTTGTTGTCTTCTAGAGGGTCCATCGCGTTACTTGCACTACTTAGAACGTCGTTAAACTACGGAAAAATCCAACACTTGGAAATTTCCCTACAGGGGAAAAATTGGGTATTTATATCCGGTCGAACTTTTTAACATATTCTAAAATTTATCCGGAAAGCCACATAGACAAAATCTGATACTCCGATCGAAACACCGAATCCCCAAATCAACCCAGAAAATTCAACTCTGGAAAAAATATTAAAAATTCCCAGGAAAACCAGCACACAAAACTAAGAATTACTGTGCAGAAATAGACGCACAAAACGACAAAACTGCCGCGGATCCGCCGCACGAGCCATGCTCGTGCCGCGGAAACGCGGCGGAATGATGGAATTATGGACTCGTTTTGCACAGTTATTCTTAGGATTCCCTGCTTATTTTTCTGCATATTTTTATTTTCGAAAAATCCCAGATTTTAGAAAAAAGGACAGAGAGCATGTTCCGGGTTGGGTTTTCGGTTCGTTCGGACTTCAAATTCCGTCTAGACATCGCCTAAGGCTCTATCTAGGCTCTGATACCACTGTAGGGTTCCTAGGCACCCCAAGGAGGTCTCACAAGGCATCAACCATGCCAATTTCAAAAATTACGGTGCCGAGAAACCCTAGTGTACGGATCGTTGGCTAGAATTCTAGGCGAAAATGCAAACTAGTTAACACTTAACTAAGAGATACGGAAATACAACCTTTGTAGATCCGTTTGTCCACCTCCATAGCTCCATGAAGAAGTCATCTCCGCTGTACAAATCCGATCTTGGACTCTCGCGTTCGCTTCATCGGAGAATAGGCGGGCTAGGTCATCGACGACGTGCCAAAGATGATCTACGTCGAGGCATCGCTAGATCAAGCTCCACCTTCACCGAGCCATGAAAACTTGTGAAGGAAACACACTCTACTACTTGGCAAGAGGTAGAGGATGAAGAAATAGGAAGTGGGTAGACTTTAGAATTGGATTTCTCACTTGTTTCCATCAATCACCATTGATGGAGCTTGATTTCTTCACTTGAAGAATGGAAGAAGAAGATGAAATTGTTATGATAAGTTAATTTTGAAAATAGAAAAATAAAAGAATACTTATCATAATCAACCATGGTCAAGTGTAGAGACTAAACTCAAGTTAAGTGAATGGTTAGGTTAGGTATGAAGACAAAAATGGTGACTAAGTCAAAGCTTCATGAAGCTTCAACATATATCCAAATAAAGCCACCATTTTTCTTTTCATTTTCAAAAAAGAAAACAAATAAATAAATGAATAAATAGATATGAAAATGAAAACCCTAACCATTACATAACCATGGTTTAAACTTTACACAAAACACAAGTTAGCATGCATCATCAAACATGATACATACAAGTGCACAAAAATATATCACATATACAATGTGCACAATTCAAGTGAGAAAATCCATTTAAAGTAAACCAATACTAGTTAATGCAAAGTAATATATCAAATATATAATTATACATTAAATCATAAAATCAACACTTGATTTAACGATCCGGTCATATCGCATATAACCGACTAGTATCCAATGTATCGGCTTATCGAATCAATCCTTGATTCGATAACTAGGTTATATCGCATACAGCCATCCGATACATTCATCGCGAGAATAGAATACGGTATCACATACACGCATTATTCTTGGTCCCGCACATATCTCATATGCGCTCCTATTTCGTTTCGCTTGAGCCAGGAAACCTCTGTGTAGGACTCTAAAGACTCGTCAATACGCCGGCAGCAGATGATGATCATATCAAACATCTACAATCCGCAAGTGGTCTGCTAAACGTAACGGCCACCCGGGTATTGAGCAATCTGAAGATCGACGAGCAAGCCCGCTCACACTCCAGTGAATCCAACCAGTAACACTACCGTACAGTCCGGTCTGATCGTCTGATATGTCGCATATCTCGCCTAGGGGTGGTAAACGTCAGACCCCAATAGCTCGATAAGTCGTGTCGATATGAGGTCTATAACTATTCGAGAAACTACTGGTAACACTTACCAGTAAATCTCAGCAACCCTGGCCAGGGATTTCCTGTTATAGCCAATCGAACACAGCGCAAAATCAACTCCCTATACCGGGAGAGACGAATCCCCTCCTATCGCTCATTGCCTCCATGTGACTCGGGACTGTACCCAAAAACCACCGTTTTGCACGCCCTCTTGGACGTGGTAAGATGGAAATCAAAGCACAGTGGGAACCACACAAGACTCTATGACGATCTCGGGTCAACAGACTACTCTGTACCAGTGTCACCAGAGAACTGCCATCTGACGTGAGGTATAATACCATCTGGGAGTTCTCGGCGAGTCCGTCCAGTGTACCCAGTCTCTACTGAGCACCCGCATATCATCTCTGATGTCAAACACCAATGGATATGGGATCATCCATTGCCCATCTGTATGGGTCGAGAAGGTACACGCTAGTCTACTCTGGTATATCTGAAAGTGCACGGCGGCGCCCCGGCCGTCAAACCGACGCCGGAATGCGGAAACGGTGATAAACTTAAATTTTTGCGGACTTTGCAAACCGGCACCACCGCGCACTAAACTCCGGATCGTAACCATTAACAAGTCTACGCTACAAAAAGAAAGGGAAGAGATGTATACCGACGATCCAAGTCCTCCGGTCTTCATCTCCACTCCGATCTCCTCGCGGGATCTCCGTCCGTCTCCTCCTCGTCGGAAAGGGCACCACGAAGCCGGGTACTTTTACGGGCTCCCGCCTCTATACCGAGGCAACTCGCGCATGAAGCCGGCAACTCGACATGCTCAAGATATGCTGTAGGAAGTGTAGTGTAGAGTGGATGTCTCACTTTGGGGTTTGTTGCCATTTGTAGATGATGGAGGAAACAAGATAAGAAAAATGGTGCTTGCATTTTTCTTAGCATGAAAAGAGATCAAGAATGAAGAAAACTCTCAAAGATGAAGCTCTCATCTTCTTCTCACTCAACCATGGAAAAACTTATGCATCAAGTGAGAATAATGGTGGAGGAAAATCTATATGAAGCAAGAAGGGAGGTGAGTGTAGGAGATGTAGAAAGGGTGACCACATCAAGAGATAAAGAAACATACACCATGCTTCATACTATTGAAACCATACCCTTTCAAATCTCATAAAGCAAAAGCATGGTTGAAAAGAAATGAAAGCTATCATAATCAATCTTTTACAAGAAACCCCCTCCACAAAAGTAATTTGCAAAACTGCAAATAACCCCCTCCATCGGAAAAGTCCGGCCGGGAAAGAACAAAGGAAAACCGGCCGGAACGGAATGCAAACTGGCAACTCCAGAAAACTGGTCCCGTAATAAATTACAGGAAAACCCCGATACTGTGCATACACACCCGCATCTGTATTCCGTCCGGATACAAATGCAATAAGACAAAATCTACACTGTACTAAACTAGGACCGGCTTAAACCAAAGCCGGCTAGTAAAAACCGTTCGATCCTGATCCGTGCAATACCGCACGTATCTGATCGAACCCTGCCATATACCTATACGGCTACTAGTACAAACCGTCCGATCCTGATCCGTGCAATACCGCACGTATCTGATCGGACCCTGCCATATCTCCATACGGCCTCTACAGCGTTTCGCCCGAAACTTGAGTAACTGAAAGTGTGGTGGACTCTAAAGACTCGTCAATACTATGGCAGTGGATTTAACCACTAGCCCGTCAGAGGTATAAGCCAATACGTGACGGGCCACCAGCTATTGACCAAAAGGGACGTCGATAAGGAAGCTCACCCCGACACCCAACTGAGCCTGTCAGTGACAATATCCGTGCAGTCCGGTCCGTTCGTCTATGAGTATCGCATGGCGGGCCTAGGGGGTTGGTAAAAGTCAGACCCCCAAAAGCGGTACAAGTCGTGTCGGAGTGTAGCCCAGAACACCCTGAGATACTACTGGAATACCTACCAGTAAATCTCCTTGCCTTGGCCAAGGACTTTGTGTAATGGCTCTCCTAGACACAGCACGACCTCACCCCCAATACCGGGAGAGACGAACCCCTGAAGATACGCTCACTGCCTCCATGTGGCTCGGGACTGTACCCAACTAAAACCTGTTTACACGACTCCTTTGAGCCGTGGTAGGGTAGTAATCAAAGTACAGTGGGAACTCACACGAGACAAATGACGATCCCCAGGTCGATGAACTAACCTGTACACATGTCACCAGGGAACTGCCATCTGACGTCTGGTATATGACCAACTAGCATGTTCCCGGCGAGTCCTGTCCGGTGTACTCATAACCCAATGAGCACCTGTATACATCTTAGGTGATCCAACTGACACCAGTGGCTTGTGAGACCGGCCACCGCCCCTCGTCGGGGTCTCGACTGTATACACTAGTCTACTAATGGAGTATCGATGCCCAGTCTCGAAACTCCCACGACTAGGGACCTTTTTAGGATATGCTTGTAGACCCCCAGCTCCCACTTATATGATCGCCCTCATACTGCTGGTGGTCAAGCAAGAATCCTAGGGGCTCTATCAACGTGTAATAGCGACGTGTCATGTCACCTAAAGCAGTACACGATGATAAAGGTAAACCAGATAGCATACTATCATCTCGAGTAAGACTGTCCTACCGGGATAGGTCCTCCCTCAATCATTACAATCACGTACCTGTGACCTAATAATTGACTTTGAGGGCACTATCTCCAACAATCTCCCACTTGCACTCAAGGCTAATTATTGCGATGTCGCATACTCACAGCCCGTGTGATACCGAACATCCAACTCCTCTACTAGTCAGTCTCACAAAGCTCGTTTGCGGAACTATTGCGTTCGAGGAATAGCCTCAGTGAGCGGATCCGCTTAGTTGTTTATTTCCATGTCTCTCTATATCTCAAGTTCGCGGAGAAAGCCATCTCCCGAAATGAGCAAAATCAGTCTTAGAATGTGTCTGGATGTCTGATGGGACATAGCTCATAAATGAACTCCAAATCCAAACTTCTTAGACTGTATCGTCAACTGAACTTAATCAGTATCCTGCGCGCCATGCCTCCCTCAGTATTGCCTTGGACCACCTGTCCAAAATACTGCCCCTCATCAGAAGGAAAACTATAACTCTGACAACCTCCTTGCCGTCCACGTCACCTTGGAAGCCTGGAATGATAACTGTCTCCTAAATGAGGCTGTCGTTATCATCTCCCTAGAACATTTGCTTATGTTCTAAAACTGCTTCCGACTGTTTCTCCAGGATTGGATCAATGTCAGCTTATTGCATCTGGTGCAAGAACAACATCTGGTGTGGTACTTGACATCTCATGATTGACTCAATTGCCTGAGCAAGTGATCTGCCAATCATGCCCGTCCCTCTCCCCTTTAGTCTGTAAGACACCTTTGGAGAGGGTGACTCCATTACCTGCAGGTACACTACCGTGCCAGGAGTCGTCCATCCTAAATACTCTTAGAATGCTGTCAAGTACCCTGATTGGGAAACCACCCAAATCTAGATCTAATACCCTAGATCCAGTAACCAGTATGTCTGATATAATACCCAATTCCTATGTGGAGAAACTACTGTGTGACGACCAAAGTATAACCGATCGTAGTGTAGGAGTTTCTTTTCCTACTCTGTGTATATCATCCAAATACCAGGATATCACACCCTACTACCTTCTCAACAGATCCATCCCCTATTCTGATGAAGTCAAACCCATGACTGTCACGTCAGAAATAGATGATCTATCTCCGCTACATCTGCTCTAGTCTATAAACAGACAGAAGCAACCTGTCCACCAATGCTTCCGCTGCTCCCACTGACTACGACAACCCTCTGGCAGAGTCATATAGACGTACACTTCTAAAACTAGTTTAGAACGACGCTATACTCATCCTCCCGCCGGGTCTCGCAGCCTGGAACAACAGCAATGGTAATTGTGGGTAAACAAGAACTTCCCTGTCACCGTCCTTGAGGCTACCGTAGTACCTCTCGGGTGCCTGAAGTTACCCACCTTATCTGCGGAGTGGCCAATGGAATGTCAATCCAGATTGAATCTTTAGGTTCCTTATCAAATCTTCAGTAATCGTTTGTGGTTCTGGAATCACTTCCAGTTCTACCATACTCCCACTACTGTTTTCTGAAAAAGTCCATTTTTAATAAAACTGTGGCGAGTCTAGAACAATATCGCTATTGTTCATCCAGATGGTAGAAAATCAACCCTCGTCATAGCCTGGGTCAACCCACAAACAGCCATTACAGAAACGTGCCTTGAGTTGTCCAGTGTCTGGTTTTAATCATAAACCGGACAACTCCCCGTACCTTAACATCATTAAGATATGAACTGTTCTATATCCAATATAGAAACAGAGGCACTGATTTAATTGAACCAGATTCAAATCATGCAGCTGTCCCCAGCGCATGTCAACTAAATGGAAGGAGGCCGATCAGCGTTACTCAACTTAGGAATGCTTCCAATTATGAGTAACCTGAAAAAGAAGCAAGTTCTCTTAATCACTACTATCAACTGAATACCATACACAGGTATCTACATCTTCGATCACCTTGAAGAATCCCGATACTTGCTACACCTGGTTCTCTACTCTATTCAAATACCTATAACTCCTCAAAACTTAGACCCTGTGTTTCCACGAAACACCTGTCTAAAAACTAGAGAAGTCATAAGTAAACCGAATATAGTACGAGGACCAACCCCTCTGTCCTGATGGACCCTGGACAACATACAATACTCTGTATAAGTCCCTTGAGTCTGATAACTCATTCACTGTGTGCCGTAGGTTGAAAACTGTACTTATGGTTAAGAAGAATTACACCGATGTTTAATGCTCCTTACCTAACCATCCACTGATATAGGTAAATGTCGTAGACATAATTTCAGAAAGGTATATCTCACTCTATGAAAATAGACGTACAGATATATCAATTTGAAATTGGTGCATAACAGCGGATATTCAAAACCAGATATTTGCCGACCGGCAAACAGCCCAGGTGATTTCCTCAAATATCACCGATTACAACGAATCCCGATATAATGAGGATGATCACCCAATTCCCAATAACTTACTCCCACTCATCATCTGTAAAACCATAAAGATGTGAGAATCGTACCTGGTAAATACATACCCTGGAGCAAGTGTCTAATCGGGAAATCAGTTTCCTTTAACAGTACATAGTGAGACTGAAACATTGAAATGTTTCGATGGGGTATCCTGGTATTCCTAGTAATGCCTCTTCCAGATTCACGACTGTAACCGTATAGTTCTTTTCCACCTCTCCAAATCCCTTCATATGTCTTTAGTCTTTACCTTCTGCACACCCTTTTAGGCCAAATGGTTTTCTTCCTTCCCTACCGTTCAGCACCAGCCTATGGTTTGGAAGAAGACTATCCAATAAGCATAATGGGTGTACTGTCCCAATCCTAGGAACACTCGCAATGCGAGAGAAGGTGAGGATAAAAGACAACCGAATGAACTTAATTCCTATTTCTCCTGAACCAGAATCCATCCCCGAACTGGAACAAGTTCCTTTCGAGTTCGTATATAACCATACGATGGAGTGTCCAAATAAACTGTGGATCTTCGTAGTGATACGGAGTATCCTGGAGAAATACAAAGGTGATGTGGGAGTGGTAACGAAATATTTGGTTTGGTCGTGAATATCTGTTGCAATTTACTTTGCCCTCTTACTAATCCCTTGCTTTGTCTGAACTTAATACCTTCTGCACACCATCGTTATGCTAATTGGTTTTCTTCCTTCCCTACCGGTCGGCACCAGCCTAAGGTTTGGAAGAAGACAATCCAATTTGCGTAACAGGTGTACTACCCCTAAACCAAGGAGTACTCATAACCTGAGAGAGGGTAAAAGGAAAAGACAACTGAATAATCCTATCCGTTTTCTCCAGAACCGGAAACCATCCTCGAATAAATTCTTTCGAGTTCGTATCTAACCATACGATGGTTTTGTCCAATGGAAGTGGACGTTCGTAGTAAAACGGGGTGTCCTGGAGAAAAGGGTAAAAGTAGGAGTGGCAATGAGGTCTGCAACTCTGACAATCCAAAAGCCAGTGTTTAAGAAGGTTCGGTCAACTTGGTCACTGAGTCAAAGTCTTAGGGTCGGGTCAATGGTCGCTGCTAAAGAGAGAGAGAAAAGAAACACTCAGCGTGCACTCTAACCTAGATCAGAATGGTCACCAATTTATCTAATCTGGAATCCTCCCACTGTACCTCAAATTCTCCTCCAAACCTGAAAGAAGAATTAGTCGGGGTTACCCGAGGAGTAAACCAACTCATCAGTGGGAATCGGGATCCAACTCTCATCGCATGATAACGTGACGGAATCCGCTCACGGTATCACACTCCAGAAGGTATGCGCATATCTGGCAAGTTTCAGTACTTTTGAAACTCCCGATGTGATTTCTGCCCCATGCTCTTATGACCTTGGCGTGAGGTCAAAATATCATAAGTCACATGTCAAGTTCTGCCCATCATTATCCAGGTTAATTTGAATCCACCCGTACATACCCTTGACGTAGGCCAAAATAGTAGTACGACTGTCCCAAACCAACGCATCTATCTATGCAACAGATAAGTACCCGGCAGCTACCAAACACTATGCCTTGGCGTGAGGTCAAAATACATAGCTTGAATACTACCGAATATTTAACTGAAATGATGGAGGGCTACGAATGGTTTCTGGCGAAAACCTTTAACGTAATGAACTTGATATCGTTGAAGGAACGGATAGCTTTTTAGAAAATATAGTGACGAAAACCTTTGCTAAAGAGGTCACTCCCGGTGAAGGGATCTCGGCTCTTTCCCCGTAGAATGAGGTGCAGGATATTCCAACTGAATACCACGGTGCAAAGCAAAAGTAATCGGCTATAGTGAAGTCATTGCCCTGACGCAAACTTTTTGTCCAAGGGGTCACTCCCGGTGAAGGGATCTCGGCCCTTGCCTCGTCGACTGAGGAGCAGGATATTCCAATGAATACCACGATGCAAAACAAAAGTAAACGTCCTTGCAATAACAGCTTTTTGAAAAGTGTTCCAACAACATCAGATTAGGTTTGTTTTTAACTTTGCATTGATCCGAATCAATGCAGTCCCATCAATTGATCACACCACAAAGAACGAAAATATACTGATGTACGTATATGCCATCCGCATTCGCCACTGGGTCCCGTCATTACCCGTTAGGTTAGCTTACTAACGACAGAGCGGGGACTGGACTAGCGCGGATGCAAAACATATACAACATCTACTAATATATATATACCAATATATAGTATTTCGCTCAAGGCGTGAATAAAATGCAACATCACAGATAATGAACAGCATCACAGAAACAATACAGATATCTGGGATCCCCGGGTTTCACAGAGCCGCTGAAACCCGACGTTCCCCTGGTCGTGTGGATAGCCTGTGCAATGAAATCCTAGACCCCTACGGGCGCGGCAAGTCACCCGCCAAAACCTGAAGCGAGGCAGCCCCCTTCAGCACCGTGAATGGACCACCCAGCACTTCACGGAATCCGGTAACTGGGGCACCCCTCCTGGGTCAAACCTGTACCCCCTACGAGTGCGGCGAATAGCCCGCCAATCCTAGAGTGAAGCCCCCTCCGTCCCAATGCCATGAGATGCGGGCTTGTTGCCTTCTAGAACCCGGCTATCCGTGCACCCCTCCGCGGGGCAATCCTAGTACAGAAAGTAAAATATACATACACCGGGTACATCGACCGCAACCAGGTCGTGCCCCAAAATAATAATACAATCAGGCAGTGACGGCAGTCCACATGTCGGACGCTCGCCCCGCAATATCAAATGTACATAATACAACAAAACAGTACTAGCATTGCATCTAGGCTATCCCCCACGACCGATCCGCAACATCACAGCAAATACATAGAACATCAACGTGAAAGTCACATTCGCAAATCCGTCTAACCGGGCTATAGCAGTTAGACCGGATTTACCGATCGAGTGACATTCACGGTCGCAGATATAATGTAAATACTGTGAAAAATGTGTTTAAAAATATCCGATCGATCAAAAATTAACAAGTGGGCCCCCAATCAAAACTGTAGCACTCACAGAAAACCTGGGCCCAATTTTAATATCCCAAAACCCATGAAATTAACCCAGAAAGCCTCTGGAAAAAATTGATGCAGTGATGTCTACAGTATGCGGTGGAAGGGCGGCGAAAAGTGGGATTGTGCGGCGCTTCCGCGGTCTTACTGTGGGGTCACATCATCGAAATTTTACAGAGTTCTTATATTTTCGAGTACATCAATATTTTACAACCTGAAAAAAATTTTGACACTAAAAATTTCCAACAGAAAACTGATGCGACAAAATACGGGTTTTGGGACTTTTTGATCGATCGGAAATGCAAACACATTACACAAAGCTAGACTAAGTTAATGGGGAGGCTCTGATACCACTGTAAGTGCACGGCGGCGCCCCGGCCGTCAAACCGACGCCGGAATGCGGAAACGGTGATAAACTTAAATTTTTGCGGACTTTGCAAACCGGCACCACCGTGCACTAAACTCCGGATCGTAACCATTAACAAGTCTACGCTACAAAAAGAAAGGGAAGAGATGTATACCGACGATCCAAGTCCTCCGGTCTTCATCTCCACTCCGATCTCCTCGCGGGATCTCCGTCCGTCTCCTCCTCGTCGGAAAGGGCACCACGAAGCCGGGTACTTTTACGGGCTCCCGCCTCTATACCGAGGCAACTCGCGCATGAAGCCGGCAACTCGACATGCTCAAGATATGCTGTAGGAAGTGTAGTGTAGAGTGGATGTCTCACTTTGGGGTTTGTTGCCATTTGTAGATGATGGAGGAAACAAGATAAGAAAAATGGTGCTTGCATTTTTCTTAGCATGAAAAGAGATCAAGAATGAAGAAAACTCTCAAAGATGAAGCTCTCATCTTCTTCTCACTCAACCATGGAAAAACTTATGCATCAAGTGAGAATAATGGTGGAGGAAAATCTATATGAAGCAAGAAGGGAGGTGAGTGTAGGAGATGTAGAAAGGGTGACCACATCAAGAGACAAAGAAACATACACCATGCTTCATACTATTGAAACCATACCCTTTCAAATCTCATAAAGCAAAAGCATGGTTGAAAAGAAATGAAAGCTATCATAATCAATCTTTTACAAGAAACCCCCTCCACAAAAGTAATTTGCAAAACTGCAAATAACCCCCTCCATCGGAAAAGTCCGGCCGGGAAAGAACAAAGGAAAACCGGCCGGAACGGAATGCAAACTGGCAACTCCAGAAAACTGGTCCCGTAATAAATTACAGGAAAACCCCGATACTGTGCATACACACCCGCATCTGTATTCCGTCCGGATACAAATGCAATAAGACAAAATCTACACTGTACTAAACTAGGACCGGCTTAAACCAAAGCCGGCTAGTAAAAACCGTTCGATCCTGATCCGTGCAATACCGCACGTATCTGATCGAACCCTGCCATATACCTATACGGCTACTAGTACAAACCGTCCGATCCTGATCCGTGCAATACCGCACGTATCTGATCGGACCCTGCCATATCTCCATACGGCCTCTACAGCGTTTCGCCCGAAACTTGAGTAACTGAAAGTGTGGTGGACTCTAAAGACTCGTCAATACTATGGCTGTGGATTTAACCACTAGCCCGTCAGAGGTATAAGCCAATACGTGACGGGCCACCAGCTATTGACCAAAAGGGACGTCGATGAGGAAGCTCACCCCGACACCCAACTGAGCCTGTCAGTGACAATATCCGTGCAGTCCGGTCCGTTCGTCTATGAGTATCGCATGGCGGGCCTAGGGGGTTGGTAAAAGTCAGACCCCCAAAAGCGGTACAAGTCGTGTCGGAGTGTAGCCCAGAACACCCTGAGATACTACTGGAATACCTACCAGTAAATCTCCTTGCCTTGGCCAAGGACTTTGTGTAATGGCTCTCCTAGACACAGCACGACCTCACCCCCAATACCGGGAGAGACGAACCCCTGAAGATACGCTCACTGCCTCCATGTGGCTCGGGACTGTACCCAACTAAAACCTGTTTGCACGACTCCTTTGAGCCGTGGTAGGGTAGTAATCAAAGTACAGTGGGAACTCACACGAGACAAATGACGATCCCCAGGTCGATGAACTAACCTGCACACATGTCACCAGGGAACTGCCATCTGACGTCTGGTATATGACCAACTAGCATGTTCCCGGCGAGTCCTGTCCGGTGTACTCATAACCCAATGAGCACCTGTATACATCTTAGGTGATCCAACTGACACCAGTGGCTTGTGAGACCGGCCACCGCCCCTCGTCGGGGTCTCGACTGTATACACTAGTCTACTAATGGAGTATCGATGCCCAGTCTCGAAACTCCCACGACTAGGGACCTTTTTAGGATATGCTTGTAGACCCCCAGCTCCCACTTATATGATCGCCCTCATACTGCTGGTGGTCAAGCAAGAATCCTAGGGGCTCTATCAACGTGTAATAGCGACGTGTCATGTCACCTAAAGCAGTACACGATGATAAAGGTAAACCAGATAGCATACTATCATCTCGAGTAAGACTGTCCTACCGGGATAGGTCCTCCCTCAATCATTACAATCACGTACCTGTGACCTAATAATTGACTTTGAGGGCACTATCTCCAACAATATCGATGCCCCGTCTCGATACACCCACGACTAGGGACTTTGAAGGATGTACTTATGGACTACCATGTCCCCACTAGTATGATCCGCATCATAGTCCAGGTAGTCAAGTACAGATCCTATGGGCTTTACCAACATGTAACAAAAAGACAATCAGTGTACACGTTAAGGTAAAGAGTAACCAGATAGCATACTATCATGTCGAACGAGAAAGTCCTCCCTATATATGTCCAAGCATCCACTACAATATACATCCTATGTATAGTAATGGCCTCTAGGGCATACATATAACTAACACATCCATCGCCCATCATATGGGTCAAGAAGCGCATACGCTAGTCTGCTCTGGAGTATCGATGCCCTGTCTCGGTACTCCCATGACTAGGAACATTTGAAGGATATACTTGGCGACTACACTGTCCCCACTAGTATGATCCGCATCATAGTCCTGGTAGTCAAGTACTCGTCCTAAGGCCTTTATCAATATGTAACATAGAGACAATCAGAGTACATTATTCCCCTCCGAAAGACGGCGCACGGGACTGCGAAGTCCTGATACTGAGATTCGGGGCAGATGCTAATTGGTTTTATCCGTCTACCTCTCCGAAGATGCCAAGTTGATTTATGGCACGGTGTATCGGAGGTTTAGACGGATGCGGCCGATGTAGCAGACTTCGTCAGATTCCCCCTCGCTTGAGGGGTTTTTGATTGTGGGGACGCTCTTCCCTGCAGGCGCAAGCCCCTGCTGTTAATTACGCTACCGCATCGCGGTAACAATTTTCTCCTTCTCCAGAATTTCACTTCGTGTCGTGGGTGTTTGTTTTGTTTGTGGTTGCCCGTGGATTGTATACAGAGACTAAGTTATGACGTCGCCCATAGGACGTGGATCAGCCCAAATCCGTATTTGCTTAGATTTGGGTTTGGTGTTTTAGTTTAAGAATACGTTAGCCATATTGAGGCTAAGATCTACTTAAAGTTTTGTTAAGGATACGTTAGCCTAATCTCCAGACTAAGATCAACTTAACGGGATCGTTTAGATCCGACAAGAGAGCAATTGGCTTTATTGTTTAGTTTAATGACGTTGCGGTCGATTTCCAGTTTAGGGACATGGTGGTCCATGTTCCAGTTTAGGGACATGGTGGTCCATTTCCAGTTTAGGGACATGGTGGTCCATGTTCCAGTTTAGGGACATGGTGGTCCATGTTCCAGTTTAGGGACATCGGGGTCCATCATTCCCATTTAGGGACGAGCATTAGTTTAAGGACATTTCGGTCCATGAGTTTAAGGACCCCGCAGTCCGTATAGATGTGTGGTTGTTGGGACCCGTCGCCACTCTGACGTCCTTGAAGGATTACAACGATAGGGGTTAGAGGAGTTCAGAGATGTACCCTTGAAACAGACGTAAATTGATTTAGGAGAGCAGTCTTGCTCAGTCAATTTAATTTGAGGACTTACGGCCATGATTGGGCTAAGTCCAGTTGAAAAAAATGTTCACCGCTTTTATTTGTTTTTGGCCTAATAGGCCTGTGCTAGGGCCTTGCCCCTTTTTAAATAATGCATTGCATTTTTTATTTTGTTTGGGCTCTGCCCATTTATAAATGAGGCAGAACATCAATTCTGTCTGGGCTCTGCATTTTATTTTGTTTGGGCTCTGCCCTTTTATAAATGATGCAGAGCATCAATTTTATTTGGGCTCTGCCCCTTTATTGCATTGCAATTTATTTTGGCCTACTAGGCCTTTTTGGTTTGGGCCTGGCCCTTCAGTAAACAATGCAGTGCATTTGCTTGGCGCTTTGCGCCAATTATTGAGTGCAAGCACTTGTGGTGATGACACGTGTCACGTAAGCGCAGTGCGCTGCGCCAGTGCGCTGCGCTTGCGCTGCTGACACGTGGCGCGCTCTGGTGAGTTGCGCCAATTTTAGAGAGCAAGGCTCTATCTTAAAAGCGCAAAGCGCAAGTAGTTCAGGTGCTGACACGTGGCGCTCTCTGGTGGCTTGCGCCAACCCAAGAGCGCAACAGTGCAAATTTTACAAGTGCAGGATACTGTTTTATATTTTGATCAATTTTAGATCAGAGAAAACAAGTTTTTTTTTCCTTTTTTTTTCTTGTTTTCAGAGAACCAGTGGTTCATAAAAAGTGCAAGGCACTATTATTATTTGTTTTTTATTGAAGATCATTGATCTTGTTCTTAGATCAATGATCTATTTAGAAGAAATTCTTCTATTTTATGAAGGTTTTTACCTTTTTCTTGAACTTTCTTTAGAGTTCTCTCTGTTTTGAGGTTCTTAATCTCTCACAATTTTGATGATCCTTTGAATTGGGGTCTAGGGGTCTTTATATAGTGCCCATAGATTTGTTAAGTTGGTTAAAAAGAACCTTCTCTGAGTGATTTGGGGAATTTTCCCCACCGTTAGATCTTTGATCCAAGGGCTTCTGTTTTACAAAAGACAATCTTCTTGTTTTAACAAGAACAGAAGAATCTTACTAGAATTTAATTCTATTTGGCACAAACGCCCTAGTGCGTGACACGTGTCACGCAGCGCAGAGCGCAGCGCAACTGCACGAGCGCAACTGCGCTGATACGTGTCGCACAGCGCAGTGCAACTGCGTTTGCGCTGACACATGTCGCGCAGCGCAGCATTTGCGCCACTGCGCTTGCGCAACTGCGCTGACACGTGTCGCGCAACGCAGCGCTTGCGCAACTGAAGCGTTGCTTCCTTTAATTTTTGTTTTAAGTAGAGCCTTGCTCTGATTGGGCGTGCTGCCTTGGGCGCTGCGCTGACGTATCAGCTTTTGACACGTGGCGCGTTGCGCGCAGCGCAAGAAATTTGAAGCGTTGCTTCGAATTTTGAATTTTCGAAATTCAAACAGAGCTTTGCTCTGATTGAGGGAAACAAATGTCCCCCCACCATTGCGCTCACGTGGCGCGCACATGAGTGCAGTGGTGGCAAGATCCTGTCTGTTGGATCAACTCAGGAGTTGAAGGGGCGCAAGCGCCTATATATAGGACCCCTGGCCCTTAGAAAATCTTTACTATTTTCCAAGATTTTGATTTTCAGAGCTTTGCTCTTGCTTAAGAACTTCAGAGGTTTGCTCTTGTTTCAAGAACTCCAGAGCTTTGCTCTCATTTCCAAAGTTAGAAAAACTTTAGGTAAAATTAATTTAAATTAATTTAAATCAATCTTAACCAACAGAGCCTTGCTCTCATAGATCTTTTGCTCACAAACAGAGCTTTGCTCTCAAAAATTTGTTTCAGGGTTTCTTAACCCATGAACAGAGCTTTGCTCATTGACAGAATATAGATCTTTTGATCTTCTGATGATGAACTCTTAAGAGTTTTTTTTATATGGATCTTTAAGATCCCAGAACTTAAATTTTTTAGGAATTAATTAATTTTTTCTTTGATGGATTTTTTTTCATCATTATTACAGAGCTAGGCTCTTTTAAGGAATTTTATTTCTCTGAGACCAGAGTTTGACAAGTGTCACTCTATGACAGAGTTTTGCTCTGAAAGAGGAGATTTTCTCCTTGTCTCTAGGGATTTTTTATTATTAATGAGGATGTTCTCTTAGGGTTTAACTGACAATCTCATCCAATGATGGGGTTGTCATATTAACTGATGCATTGTCATCCAGATTTTGTGAGTCCCCCTTTGGTCTCCTACCCACCGCACTGCAGTGTGGTGTAATTAATTTTAATTTAATTTTAATTAATTTTTAATTTAATTAATTAATTAACTAAAATTTTTAAACGCCAAGCGTTGGAATTGCAACACTAACTGCTAAATTTGTTCCCTTGCAGTGGCCATGTCTTTCGACACCTCATTCCCATTTGCTCGTTCGGAGGAAGGGTTTCCCGAAGCTCCCGTGGATCGCGAAGTCCTAGCTATGATCAGGGAACACGACCCGGAATATAAGAGTCTTCAACTTTGGGGATCGTGGTACAATCAAATCATCATGGGTCGACGGAGCTTTACGTGCGCCGTGCCGTCAGAACCTATTACTGCGATCCATTATGCCAGCCCACCCCCGGTGCAGTATGCCGTGGAGATGGTTGATTGGACTTCGAAGGGCTTTCTTCATCCCGCCATAGATGCAATTCCGGTTCAGCGTCCTATGGTTTTGGATATCCTGGGACGCCGTATCTGTCAAGGCGAGGCGCGACCTTGGGGGCAATCATATAACATAGGTCTGATCCCCCGCTACCCGATCGGCTATCTGCCATGGGCTCGCTATATTCTGTCGGCGAAGAAGTCACAGTTGATAAGGTTAGGGTTGTACACTGCGGTTTACGTCTCCCGCTTCCAATATCCCACGCTTCCCACCTGGTGGTTTAAGGCCTTCTTGGAGCAGTGGAACATTCCTACTCACACTTTCTTCGTAATGGACTGGGAAGTGTCGATTTCTTTGGAGGAATTCACAGAGGTCTCCGGCTTACCGGTTATAAGGGAGCACTATGAGGAATTGCTTCCTACAGACGAGTATGACTTCGGTGCTAAGCCAGCAGTAAGGGGCCTCACTCCGGAGAATGCTGTTCAACACCAATTCCCAAGTTTGATCAAAGTATTGAACATCTATGAGGCCCTTTTCATCGAACGTGGGAGTCGCGGAGTTGGCTTCGAGGATTTCATCGCTCGGTTCCTTCACCCAAGTGTCCTCTCGGCAGAAGCTGCCAAGTTTGCCACCCTTGATGACCCTTTCACTCTAGGTTTGGATAACCTGCCGGCGAAGGAAATAGACCAAAAGGGTTTTTTCCTTCCTAACTCCCCGACTGTGTCTTTTGCGGAAGTTATAGCCCCCGGGATGGACGAGGAGGCCTTCTTCTTAGGATTTCTTAGGCCATGGCTGAGTTGGTTTGCTCTCCCGATGCATTCTCGCCATATGCGGCCCTCTGTGTTTTACCCAGCTCACCAGATGACCATCGGGGTAAAAGTGGCCGTTGGGATCGCCGGCTTGGCACACTTGTATCATGGCCTCAGTCAAGCGGCGGATGCTAATGAGCCTAGGGTGCTGCACGTGATCTTCTCGATGCACTACTTCGTATCATGGCTCGAGCTACACACATCGGATGTCTTCGGCATGCACAAAAGGCCCTCGTTCTATGGCAGGTGCAGCTTCCCTCGCATCATACAGTTGATTGGCGCATCAATTGTGACTCCATCGCCACGGAATGCCAGGGGTTTACTCCTTCGCCCCCACACCGTTGGAGATGGGGTGTCTTTCATCGACAAGGTGCTGACTAGTGGAAAGGCATCTACCACTGCGGTGCGGCCATTGCAAGACACTTTCAAAGATGGGACCTCAGTTTTGACGGCCCGGGAGACCCTCCATCTATATTCTATCAGACCGGGCTTCCTGGTGTTCAGGCAAAACGGTGCGGCGATTTTAATGAGATACAACCCGCATCGTTTCGCCCAACAACTGAGCTACAATCAAGGGGTACCATTAGAGGCGTTCCTATCGGAACCTGCTGCTACTGAAGAAAGGATGGAGAGCGCGCTGCATCACTTCATGCATCTGAATACGGGTTCTCACTTTTTTATCAGTGAGCCGGCTTGCGCCCCACGACTCCTCAAGGTATATACAGAATGGTACAGTCATTCGACGGGAGCCGTCATAAAGGAGGAAAAGCGATTGCTGGTCGACCGTAAGGGTGTGCCTCTAGGTAGCGACCGCAATGCTCCTTTAGTGCCAAGGACCCCGGTAGTTCCCCCTCTAAAAGATGTTAGAGCCGGACCACCGCGTGCGCAGAGTCCTCCACGCGTTTTGCCGCTTCCCGATATTGCGGATGCACCACCAGCGCCCTGTGCTCCAGTGGAGATAGTGGTTGTAGCCTCGCCGGAGTCTGGTGTGGGTGCGGACATCGGGACCCGCCGCCCCAAGGTGCCTGCAAAGCGCAGATCGATCACGGGTGCACCTAGGGCTGGTGGGCAGAAGAAGAAAAAGAAGTCGCTCTTCGCGGCTGACATTGTGTTCGGTCAGGAACCCTACGCTCCCTATGGTGAGGACCTGAGTGAATACGGGACCAACAGGAGGTTAGTCATGCCGCCGGATGGCACGGACTTAGAGGCCGCCATCGTAGCTTCAGAGCGGTTGGCGAGGCGCGACGCGTGGCTAGCTAAGCTTGCGCAATCAGGTAATCACTAGTCGCATTTTTTATTGTATCATATCTTTATTATTTCCCTTGACTAACGTTTTTTCCCTCTTTTCTTCAAACAGGTATCACCACTGAAGAGGCCATTGCCGCCTCCCTCAAGACTTTCCAAGAGGAGGAATGACTTAGAGCGTCCTTAGGCCGTGGTACATTTCGATTCATCAAGTCTTTATTCTCCTTGTGTTATGGTCGATCTAATCTCCCCTTTTTTATCGCAGGAACCACAATGCCGATCCCGTCAGGTGATGCGGAGACTCTTCCCGTGCCAGCCGCCGATGTTTCTGCCCTCTCGGGGCTACCACGAGAGGCCCGCCTTGAAGAGCCGATGAGAGATGCCTTAAAGGCTCTGGAGGCATCTCTGAACGAGGACGACGACACCTTGATGAAGGAAGCGTCGAAGAGGTCCATTACGACAGCCCAGGAGGAGAGGAAGCAGTTGAGGCGTGAAGCGAAGGCACGCAGGGCCGCTTTGGCCATTGGAGCAGGCCCAAGCACCGTCCCTCGTGCTGATACTCCCTCAGAGGAGCTCCCAGTCGCCTTGTCAACAGCTCACAGACAGGCGGTGCGCGCCAATAGGGAGGCTAACGATAAGTCCACCTCAGGTAATATTTCTTTCAGAATTTTGTTGTAAGAATTATAAAGCTGTGGGTTCTTATATATTCTGTCCTGCAGGGACAAGTCCAAACGAGGGGGAGGCGGAGACCGTCGAACCGGAGGGGCCAGAGGAAGAGGTATTGGTCGAAGCTGAGCCGATGGCAGACGACATAACCGGGATTGTCGGGCCTGAGTTGGGGGCTGAGGGAGCCGTACCCAAGAAGGTCGTCGATGTCGAGCCTGGGATGGCGGCAAATGAGACGACTGAGGTAGCGGCGGACGAGGCGCTTGAGGCCAGCGACCCCCTGGTGATGGCGGATGAGACAATGGAGACCGCTGAGCCCAAAGAAGTAGCGGGTGAGATGGGCAAGACTCTTGGGGAAGAGCCAGCTGCTGCTTCTCAAGAGTCCGGCAATGCTATGATTATTGCCCTCCCCATCTACGGTCTTCCGCCGTCTCTCGGCCGCATAAGCACAACGACAGCCCCCATTGAGTCGGGAGATGAGGCAACGGGCGGTGGCCTCATATTGATGGAAGAGGGAGACGCCTCTGCTTCGGCCAGCGGCTCATCTGGTAAATCTCGAGTTACAGTCCCTTTTTTTATCTTGCAACCGCTTCTGACAAGTTTATCCTTGTTTTTAACGCAGGTGCGGCCAGTGCCGATGCTCCATTGCTCGAGGGAGCGCCCTCAACTACTGCCTTGGCGGTGGTCACCTCTCAGCCCTCTCTCGTACCATCAAAGATATTGGAAGGTATGGTTTCGCAACTTATTAGTCTTATCTTTCAGACGCATAGTTTATGTACTAAAGTCGTATTGTTGTGTCTTTTCAGGAGTACTTTTTGACCATCTTTATCAGGTGTTGCTCCGACACTTCTCCTTCCCATCTGAACTCGCTTCTCCTTCTGGTGGCGCTGGTGAGTATAGTTTCCGAATGATATCCTTCTTTTTCAGTGATGGAATTATTTCTAACTTCTTCTCGTCCTGGCTGCAGTGCTACAAATCGAAGGAGGGGATGAACGATCGGTCGCACCACCGGCCCTTCCGGCCTTGCCACCTACTGCAGCTGGTATAGCAAACTATTGCATTGATGACCCCTTCTTTTTTTGTCTTTCTTAAAGTGTCATCCAATCGCATCTTGTTTTTTCAGCTGTCGTTCCCATCTCGGTGCCCTTCGAGCCTCGCATCACAATGCCGGCAGGCCCTTTCCTGAGATGTCCGTCCTCGAAAGGCGCCGCGAACAGTCTGCGCATGTTGAGCGACTAAATCGAGGAACTCGAGACTCCTACGTCTGCTGCAGATTTCGCTACGGCGGTTAACCCGATGCTGGTGATACTCGTAAATTTCCATGACGAGGGCATCGTTGCGTCTTGGGTTAATCACTGCAGGGAGATCGAGGCTCGCCTGAATCAGCTGGAGTCGATGCGTCCTGTCCCTGAGGTTTTGGCCGTGAGTACTCAACGGGCAGCATGGCTTGAGCAAAGCACTTATCACGTCCACCACTTGGAACAAGAAGCGGCTTTAAGGCTGAGGGAATACCAAGAGACCTCGAGCGAGACGGCTCATCTGCGTGCTGAGGTTGAGGCGAATGCTGCCCAAGTGAAGGCTATCTTTGAGGGCCTCCTGGAACGCATCTCTCATGGGCTAAACTTGAAGCGAAAGCTTGATGTCGCCGAGCGTGACACCCCAGGCCGCGAAGCTGCTCATCAGGCCGTTGGGGAGCAGCTTGCATCTTTTTTGCAACAGCGGGCTCAAGTGGAGGCAGAACTGACGGTGGTGGCCGATCAGGAGAAAGCGTGGAAGGAGGCGCGTGAACAATTGCTAGAGCTATGTAAGACGCTTCCTTCCCAGTAGTTCCCCTTGTATCCATATACTTGTAAAAAAAAATTCTTTTTCGAATAAGATGTATCCATTCTTTATTCTTTTGTACGCTTCACCTTGTACTTAATTAGATTAATAAATAAAGATACACATTTTTCTTTGCAATGTCTTGTACTATTTCTTTGCTTTCTCCCTTCTCTTATTATCAGCATGCTTGTCTTGATAAACACAATTGACAGATAATAGAGTAAGCATCTAGATTTCTCTAAGAGATAGCGATGGCTTAGGCTGCAGGTTCAGATCTGCTGCCTAATACTTTTCAACACTATGAGCCGTGAGGGTCTCATAGAGACTTTTCTCCCTACGGATCAAGAGGATCTCGTAGGTGAATTTTCTCCTTAGGAATCATGAGGATTCCTAAGTGTGTTTTCTCTTATAAGTCGTGAGGATCTTATAAGAGAATTTTTTCCCTTACAAGTCAAGAGGACTCGTAAGTGGTTGGTGAGTTGACTTGTTTCCGAGTCGAAGTATTGCTCTGACGGGGAGGTCGTTGGCTGACTTGTTTCCGGGTCGGAGCGTTGTTCCGACGAGGAGGTCATTGGCTGATTTGTTTCCGCGACGGAGGTCATTGACTGACTTGTTTCCGAGACGGAGGTCGTTGGCTGACTTGTTTCCGAGACGGAGGTCGTTGGGTGACTTGTTTCCGCGACGGAGGTCGTTGGCCGACTTGTTTCCGAGACGGAGGTCGTTGGCCGACTTGTTTCCCAGACGGAGGTCGTTGGCCGACTTGCTTCCGAGACGGAGGTCATTGGCTGATTCTAGGTTGTCTGTGAACCGTAGAGTCTTGGAACTGGGGACTTTGCCGTGGCTCCGATTGGTGATGTCACGTCCGTGTCCTGCTGGAATGAGGAGAAACGTCGATGTTGGTCTCCAGGCTGTAGATGTGGTCGTCGAGATCGAACTTCCCTTTGACGCAGCCTGGTGGGGAAATGTAGTCCCCTTTCTCCTTTTTTTTGTTTACGCCCATGGATTGTATATAGGGGTCCCTATGGACTTACCTGCAGGGCAAAAGTTTCATTCTTTCATTTTTTTTAATTTCTTTCTGCGATGCTCTATCATTTCAGCTTTTTACATCTCGAAAGTCGCGATTGCCCAATCATTTAGGCTATTTTTCGCGGTGCCCAATCATTTCGGCTGTTTATTTTTATTTTTACTCGCTTCTTTTTGTTGCGAGTTGCACAATCATTTCGGCTATTTTGTGCGCATACGTTTTTACTTGCTGCTCTTTTTTTTTATTGCAAGTTGGCCCATCATTTCGGCTATTTCGTATGCATGCACGGCCTACTAGCTTTTCGCCGTAAACCTGAAATTAGACACCGATTTCGGCATCAGCACCGCTACAACTGGGATGTTGCCAGGAGCGAATCATCATTTTCCTCTGTTAATGTCGAACAAAGGTGGCTTAGCGAATAGGGTTAAGGTCCTGTCGACTAAGGCTTTTGACTTCATGAGCCGTAAGGGTCCCATAAAGGTATTTCTTCCTACAAGTCGTAAGGATCTTGTAGGTGTATTTTCTCCTTAGGAATCGTGAGGATTCCTAACTGTATGTTCCTCTGTAAGTCGTAAGGATCCTACAAGAGGGTTTTCTCCTTATAAATCGAGAGGACCTACAAGGGTTGTTCATCATACGTACATATCCCCAGTCACAGATGGGACTTGGTTAGGGAAATGTTTATTCGTGCCCGTGGATTGTATACAAGGGTCAGTATTGAGCCGCTTGTAGGGCAATATGGAAGGTTATGGGAGTTGCTTAAGCACAGGTTTAGGTCTCTGTAACTTAAGACTTTCAAATCTTATGAGCCGTGAGGGTCCCATAAGAGAGTTCTCCTTACAAGTCGTGAGGATCTCGTAAGTGTATTTTCTCTTTAGGAATCGTGAGGATCCCTAAGTGTGTTGATCCCTTGTGAGTCGTAAGGATCTCACGCGGGTGGTTTCTCCTTACAAGGTCGAGAGGACCCTGTAAGTGTCATTTAACGAGGTTGCGCCCTTTCAGGTTTTCACAAACACTCGCCGGTAGTCCTGCTGTTTTTACTCACGGAGCCCTTTCGGGTTTTCATCCGTACCCATTTTGCTTTTGGACATACCGTTTTTTATTCTTTTTATTTCCTTCTCTTTTTTTTTACGAGGTCGCGCCCTTTCGGGTTTTCACGAACACTCGCCGGTAGCCCTGCTGTTTTTACTCACGGAGCCCTTTCGGGTTTTCATCCGTGCCCTTTTTGCTTATGGACATACCGTTTTTATTATTATTTTATTATTATTTTTTTTATTATATTCATATTTTTTTCTCTCTTTTTTTTTATTCATCTCATCAGCCTAAGGATGCTGCGGTAGTAGTTTAAAGACGCTTCGGTCCACCATTAGTTTAAAGACGTTTCGGTCTGCCATTAGTTTAAGGACGTTTCGGTCCGCCATTAGTTTAAGGACGTTTCGGTCCGTCCAGGAGAAGGCTGGCTACTGCTTATAAAGTTTGAGCTTAGGAAGATAGCGAGCGGACATAGTCGTCGTCATCTATCATTAGCCTAGGCAGTAACTCGCTAAGCGTAGTATTTCTTTAGGAATCGACCATTTATTGTCCTGTAAGGCCTTTCACCGTGCATATCCATGAGTAGATAGGCTCCACCCTGGTAGACCTTGTCTATGATATACGGGCCTTCATAGTTTGGCTCGAATTTTCCCCGCTTAGCGCGATTGGGGATCATAGGCCTTTTGACCACTAGCACGAGTTCGCCTTGGTGGAATGTCCTCGGCCGGGTCAATCTTTCATATGAGCGCGTCATCTTTGCTTTATAAGCCTCCAGATTTTGTTGCGCTATGAGCCGGGTTTCATCATGGGCATCAAGCTCCTCAAGCTGAAGGTGAGCATTTTCTTCGTTCGTCGGCTCGTAGTGGACCGCCACTCGTAGAGAGGGTAACACTATCTCGAGGGGAAGTACTGCTTCTGTACCGAATACCAACGCATATGGCGTTGTGTTCGTGGCTGTCTTGAACGAAGTTTGATACGCCCAGAGAGCTTCTTGCAGTCTCTCGTGCCAGTCCTTCTTATTTCGGAACACCGTCTTCTTCATGATCTTTGTCAAGGTCTTGTTGAAGGCCTTGGCCAGACCGTTAGCTCGCGGATTATAAACCGAGGAATATCTCCAGTCTATATTATGTTGTTGCGCGAAGCGACTGATCTTGTGGCTTCTGTAGGCTGGCCCGTTATCGGAGATGATCCGTCGCGGAGTTCCAAACCGATATATGATGTGCGTCTTGAAGAAATGGAGGATATTCTCCGTCTTCACTTCTCTCAGCGGTACTGCTTCTGCCCATTTGGAGAAGTAATCAGTTATTGCCAGGATGAAACGATGTCCCCTGGACGATGCTGGTTCGATGGGGCTGACTATGTCAGTTCCCCACATTTCGAATGGCCAGCCAGCCACTGTCGGGTGTAGCGGATTTGGATGCTGGTGGATGAAGTCCCCATGGATTTGGCATGAGTGGCACTGCTTCGCATACTCAAGGCAGTCTTGAATCATCGTGGGCCAGTAGTAGCCCATCCGTTTGATCTTCAACTTCATCTTTTGGCCTGCTTGGTGAGAACCGCAGATTCCGTCATGAACTTCCTGAACGACTCTTTTCGCTTCATCAAGTCCCAAACATCTTAACCACAGAGAATCAAATGACCTCTTATACAGAGTATCATTGACGAAGGCGAAAGACAGAGCTCGTTTCATAAGCTGATGTCTTGAGGACGCATCTTCGGGCGTTCGACGGTATTTGAAGTAGTCTATAAAGACTTCTCTCCAATCTTCGGTATTTTCCCGATCTTTTATTTGTAGGGTTGTCTGCTCAGTCGCTCCCTTCTCTTCGGGTGATTCCGGAGATCTTTCCGCTGGGGCGAGCACCCGACGGCTTTATACCACTATTCTTACGTCATCGAGGTTCTCATCAGCCAGTTCCTTAGCGAGCTTGGCCAACGCGTCCGCTTTGCTGTTTTCTGCGTGCGTTATGTTTTCCAAAGTATAGGAAGGGATTTGGGTCAACAGTTGCTGCACCTTTTCGCCGTACTTCACCAACTCTGGTTTGCATGTTCGGTAGTCGCCGTTTACTTGACTAACGACCAGTTGAGAATCTCCATATATGAGGAGGTTTTCAATTCCCATATTGATGGCGATCTCGAGGCCTGCTATCAAAGCTTCGTATTCGGCTTCATTGTTTGTCCTCGGCTCTGTTAGGGAGAAAGCAAAGCGCATTATCCCTCCTTGTGGAGTTACAAAGATGAGTCCTATCCCCGATTTGATTATAGGGGTATTTTGTTTGCGCTTCTTTACGGAAGATGCTCCATCGAAATAAAGCTCCCATCGGGTATCACCACTGTCGATCGCATCAAACGCATGTTCGTCTGGAAGATCGCAATTCAGAGGAGAATCGGCGGGTATCGGATGCTCAGCGAGGAAATCGGCGATGGCCTGGCATTTCACTGCCTTGAGAGGTTGATACGTTATCGAGAACTCCATCAAGAGCAGGGCCCATTTAGCGAGTCTCCCCGTCAATATGGCCTTTGACATTAAATATTTAAGAGGGTCCACTTTCGAAATGAGACAGACCTCATGTGCCAACGCATAGTGTCTGAGCTTTGTTATCGCAAAGATCAACGCCAGGCAGTGTTTTTCGATGGGAGAATAATTGCTTTCTTCCCCCAGTAGAACCCGACTCAAATAGTAAAGGGCTCTTTCTTTCCCTTGGTCGTTCTCTTGTGCCCATAATGCACCTAAGCCACCTTCGAGGGCGGTTGTATAAAGGATGAGAGGTTTTTCCTTAACCGGAGCAGCCAGCACTGGCGGGTTTTGCAAGTATTGCTTGATTTCGTCTAGCGCGCCTTGGCATTTTTGATCCCAGACGAACGGGGCTCCCTTCTTCATCAAGTGGCTGTAAGGACGGCACTTGCCTGAAAGGTTGGCTATAAATCGCCGTATATACGCAAGCTTTCCTTAGAGAGACCGCAGCTGCTTGAGAGTTCTTGGCGGAGGCATTTCCATAATCGCCTTGATCTTCGACGGATCTATCTCAATACCTCGGTGTTGGACGATGAATCCAAGGAATTTGCCCGAGGAAACTCCGAATGCACACTTGAGCGGGTTCATCTTCAAGTTGTATTGTCGAAGGCATTGAAATACAGTCTTCAGATGCTCGAGATGTTCCTCGTATGATTTGCTTTTAACCACGAGATCGTCAATATAGCATTCGACGATTTCGTGTATAAGGTCATCAAAGATCTGCGTCATGGCTCTCTGATAAGTGGCACTGGCGTTCTTTAGACCGAAGGGCATCTCTTTATAACAGAATATACCCAAAGGAGTCTTGAAGGCAGTGTGCTTCTGGTCTTCGGGATGCATCTTTATGTGATTATACCCTGACGAGCCGTCCATGAAGGAGAAAACCTCATGAGTGGACGTATTGTCTATCATCAGTTCGGTGACTGGCACTGGGAAGTCATCCTTCGGGAAAGCCTTATTGAGATCCCGGAAGTCCACGCATACGCGCACTGTCCCATTTTTCTTCATCACCGAGATGATGTTGGCGATCCATTCAGGATATTGAACCTTCTGGATAAAGCCGGAGTCGATCAGCTTCTTGACCTCGGCATTGATGCTCATCTCAAGCTCGAGCCACATTCTTCTCGGTGCTTGCTTGACTGGCTTGACGTCCGGGGATATCGCTAATTTGTGCACAGCAATTTCTGGATCTAATCGCGGGATTTTGGAATAGTTCCATGCGAAGCAATCTGTATGCTGCATAAGCAGGTCTTTTAATGCAGCCACCCTTTCTTCAGACAGCAGCTCGCTGACGAATGTCAGTCGCGGGTCGTTCGCCGTCCCCAACTCAATTTTCTTGAGGTTATCTGCAGTGGTGTGTATCCCATCCTCTAGTTCTTTCGGAGCTGGTGGAAATTCTGAGATCACCTCATCGTTGCTATTTTCGAAGCACCAAGGAAGGTCATCCAAATTCTCGGGCTCTTCTTTTAATATTGTTATCATGTGACAAGTGTGAATCCGCTTCCAAGCCCAATGTGGAGTTGGTTCTGTTCTCGTGGCATTGGGTTCATGCTTCTGTGGCGGCGTTACCCTCCAGTTGTCAGACAGAGCGAACTTGCCAAGCTGATACTGATCTTCGACCAAATTCTTGAAGGTGAAGCAGTCTTCAAGAGGATGCCCTACCACTCGGTGATAAAAGCAATAGTCTGGGTGTGAGACTTCGCCTGCTTGTTCGGGGTGTTTAGACTCCATCAGTGTAAGCATCTGATGTTTTAGAGCGAGGTCAAATATTTTCTTCATCTTGTCCCGAGGAAAAGAGTATGCTCGACCCATTTTTCTTGTGAAGGATAGATCGGAACCGCTCGATTCCCGCTTGCGTGGCTTCTTAGTCCCGCTTTTTTGCTGCTGAGCGTCTTTTTCGCGTTTCGACTTATTTCTACTTCTGCATCGAGTCCTTTTTATAACAGGTTGACATGGAGCGGCATCTTCATCTTTCACAGCTTGTTGGAGGAGGCGTTGCATTTTGGCTTTCTCATAGATGGCCATTTCGCGGTTATGGTCATCTCGGACTTTTTGACCAGCTTCCCTTATAAGCTTGTCCATTTGTTCTTCGAACGACGGACTGGGCACTTTTGCATCTGGAAATTTTACTGGTTCAGGATTAGCATCTTCCCATTGAGTATCCGCTTCTTCATCGAAGTCATGCACGACGTAGCAACCATGGAGTAGTCCTCATTTCTTGGATCGAATGTATCCAAGCCCGATTGTTTCCATTTTCCCATTAGGCAGCTTGTGTTGAGTCCTGGGAACGTTCCAGACCCTGTCATAGAATTTCGCTTTTCGAGCGGTCTGTTTAAAGGATATCCCCTGGCGCTTCAACAGCCTTTTCAAGCCTTTTGTATAATATCTGGGCAAACGGATGGGTTGAAGCCTGTCAAGCGTAGGATCCCCACCATGCCAGATCTCTTTCTCCACTTTGGTTTCTACAGAGCGGTAAAATAGAATTGCCTTTTCACCTCTTCGCCTGGGAGGGACATAGAACGTCCGCAGCTCCTCTACACTGTAGGTATCAAGTGTATCCAGTTCTTTACGGTGTTTAGGTGGAACCATGGCGACTTGCAGATTTTGCTCTTCGTCAGCGGACGTTTGTATTGAAGGTCGAGCAGAGAATACAGCATGGACCTCGTCTTCTGAGTCGCTACCAAAGATCAACATGGGAGCGGATGTCCCGGCCTGTTGTGTAGGGATGGACCCGAATAAACTATCTCCTCCTCCTCCTCGGTATCACTGCCGAAGACAGGGATGGTGGCATTAGCTTTATTCTCCGGCTTGTGACACCTCTTCGTGTCTTCGAAATCCGGTAAGAAGTATTTGGCATCTTCATATTTGCGGACCTCGTTCACAGAGAACGGGTTCAGTTCTCCCGTCACGGTATACTCGAAACCATCCTTAAAATACTTCATACACTGATGTTGTGTAGAAGGGATGATGTTGTATTCATGTAACCATGGTCGGCCGAGCAAAGCATTGTAGCAAGTCTTGGCGTCTATGACGTGGAACTTAATGTCTGTGACGAGTAGCCCGAAGCGTACCGTCAATATCACAGAACCAAGAGTTCTTGATGACTGGGAGTCGAACCCGGAGATGGTGATCTTGTCCCGAGCAAGATGCTGGACGCTCATGCAGATTTCTTTTAACACCTGCACATTGAGGAGATTAACGGAGGATCCATTGTAAATCAGGATTTTGCCTATCTTTATATTATGGCAGTATCCCGAAACATAGAGGGGGCGATTGTGTTCGTGCGTCCCAAGGAGAATGTCCTCATCGCCAAAAGTGACATCGGCTGTGTGCACTTCCTCCAATTCATCCTTCATCTTTTCTTCAGCCAGGAAAGCTTGGAATTGTTCTGGCTCCTGTAGTGCTTTGATTAACGAATCTCTCGCCTCTTTTGATAGCAAAAGGGCATCAAGAATGCTGAGTTGCGAGGGTAGTTTCCTCAGATGCGCTAAGACGTTGTAATCCACCTTATTTCTCTTCGGAGGGTCCTTAGCACTTAGCTCCTCCACAACTTGGTCATCCAGGGCGATCTCCTCAGGGACCTTGTCTTTCCCTTTATCTTTTTTATTTGAGGGTCCGAGATTCTTTTCGGGAAGCGTGCGATTACGCAGCCAGATATTTTCACAGACCTTCTGCTCTTCTTCTTTTCCCGAAGTGGACTCTTTAAAGAGAGGGCTAAAAGCCAGCTCCTCATCGGAATCGCTCCCGAATGTAAGCACTTGTGATCCTCCGGCGTTAACCATGCGACAATCGCCGGTAATTCTGTTAAGCCCTTCGGTTGTATTTTTCCGCTCCCGACGAGTTTTGCGCTTCTCCCGCCTAAAAAGTTGTCGATGAGCAACATATCCTTGCCACCATCTATCGAAAGCTTTGCACTCTTCAGTTGGGTGCGAAATCTTCTGATGATACAAGCAGTAGGAGGGGTGCATTTCCGCTTCACCAGTAATGCTTCTTTCAGAGGAAGGTAGCTTCATGCCTATTGATATGGCCTTAGCGAACCTTTTTCTCATCTGGAATTTTCTTTTACCCGCAGAGGATGTATTTTGCTCCAGCGGAAGTGTCTCAGCTCTTTCGTCAAGTCGCTGGCGCTTGACCCTTTCAAATATAGCCGTCTCGCATTCCCGATCAGCTTTACTTTTCAAGAGAGCTTCGTTGAGGAATGCGTCAATTACTTCATCTGATGGCCCCAGAATATTTGGTTCGGGATCTACCCCCAGCTTTTCAGTGCAAGGAGTCTCCTCATCGTCCGTCAGCGAATGGGAGATCATATGGTAGCTCGCCACGTATTCCTCAGACTCATCCGACGAACTTTCCTCCTCATTTTCTTCTTGAAAGACATGTTTGAGGAATTCTTGGAGTGTGATGGGAGTCCGTGCTTTCTAGTTGTATTCCTCCAGCGCGTCAATTTGTTTTTGCAAGTCCGTGCGCTTGTCGCCAGGCTTCACGGGCTTCTTGGATTTCTTCTTCTTCTTCTTCGAAGATTTTGACGGCTGGTTGTGAGTGCTTGGGCCACCACCATCGGTCTATGGAGTTGGACGTGGCTTCAACATCCCCTCAATGATCTGAGGTTCCAACGGGTTCTTCCACTTGATCGCTGGGCATGTTTGAAGATCGTTCAGCATTCTTTTTGTCTTAGCTGACAGCACAACCTCCCACGGGGCTTCTTCGACGAGAGAGCATGTTGCCCCCGGCATATTCATCCTTTTAGAGGTGTGAGGTTGAGGCGGATTCACCTTCCATCTGTCGGATAATGCGAACTTGCCCTGTTGGCACTGGTCTTCAAGCCAATTTTTGAAGACATAGCAGTCTTCGATCGGATGACCCAGTACCCGGTGATAGGGACAGTAGTTGGGCTCATTGACATCATTTGGTTGCGACGGACGTTTTGGCTCTGGCAGATTTATGAGTCGGTTGCGCAACGCCAGTTCGAATAATTTTCTCATTTTATCTCGGGGAAACGAGTAAGGACGTCCTAGCCTCTCCTCAAGGGGCACGTACGGACGCATGTTATTTTGACGGACAGCCGGTTTCGAGTTGCCTGGCTGTTGTTGAGCATTAGCGACAACAATTGCTTTTCCCTTCCCCTTCTCATTTCGAGAGTCCGGCTTTGGAAGGGGAGGTCTATGGCCTATCTGATCCATTTGCGCTAGCTTGTCGATCAAGGCCTGGAAGGTAGTCGGCTTGAAGAACATCATAAATTGCGAGATGGTTGCTTGCGGATCAAGGGTTCCCACAAACATACCCACTGCAGGAGCTTCTTCAATGCGTTGCTCGCATTTTGACCATAAGTTCCGCCACCGTATAGCATATTGGACCCATGTCTCGCCCGGCTTCACCCTGGCATTAATCAATGCCGTCATCGGGGTGCGTTCGCTGGCGCTTGCGAAACGCTGGGTAAACAGCAGCTCCATCTCCGTGAAAGTCTTGATAAAGTCATTCGGGAGCTCAGAGTACCACTCGAACGCTGTATCTGATAAGCTTCCAACGAACTGGCGAAGCAACAATTTATCATCGCCGCCAGTGTTGCCGCAGAGTGCCCTAAACTGGGCAACATGCTGGTGGGGATTGCCCGTCCCCTTATAGACATGGAACTTGGAAATTATGTAGCCCGGTGGGTACTTGATCTGGTCGTACCAGCTCAGATATAGTCGTCCTGTTTTTATGACCTGGCCGGGTGCTTCAGTCGCATGATGAACCCATATTTGTTGGGCAATGTACTCGTCCAAGTCAGCTTTGGAGATTGTCTCCTCCTTAGCTGTTGACAGAGCTGGTGGAGGATTTGACGTTTCTCCCCTATCGTCTTCAAGGACGATCGGGGGATCTTCAGCTGGAGGATCTTGTTGAATCATCATACCCACCATGTCCTGGAACAGGAGAGCCATTTTCTTTATGCTAGCTGCTTGTTCCGCAGCCTCTTTATCCTTCTTCTCCAATATCCGGCGAAGGAACTCAGCGCTAGTTTCCTGTTCCCGGCGTTCGTCCGAGGATGCTTCAGGGCTTTCTTTTAGCCCAGTGAGTGCGGCCATCGCGTTCATCATCTCCTGGAGCTTTTGCTGTTGCTCCTGAGCTTTGGTCACTGACCGTGTAAGTGGTCTATGACCTGTAGATATGCGGCTGTCCTCTTTACCAGACGCCATGTATACGGTATGAACTACGATGCCCCCTGACTTAGGGCGTTTGGGTTCACCACCTTTGATATTCGCCGTCGGCGTGAGGACTTTCTTCGGCCTTCTTCTCTTATGGGCCGTTGAAGTTGAGGGGACCGTTGCTTTGGGCACCCAAGTGGTCGTCGCCTTTCGTTGCTTGACCGGGGCATTTTCTTCTTGCCGACCTTTCGACTTCTTGTGTTGGCGAGAGAAATTAGGATCAATCACAGATTCTCGGACTCGTCGCCATGTCTTGTAGATCCTGGAGGACAGCGATTGAGGAGACTGCTCCAGCTTTTCTGCTTCCACGGCGGTCTCTACCGGTGGAGGAGATCTTTTGAGCACCGCAATTGGCGAATTCCTGTGTACCCTGTTCAGCAGCTCAAAGTTGTTCCCAGTTGGAACAGCAGCAATAACTTCCACCGTCGGAGCTAGCGGAGTTATCCCAGAGGGGGAGTTGCCCCCGGTCTTCCTTATCCGGCGCCAGTGGCGTCGTCAGGCGCGACGAGTTGTCGGTATTGGTTCAGAGACAGCTTCTTCTTGCCCCCTGTTCAGGCGAGGAACTGTTGCCAATGTCAGCTTATTGAAGACTGACGTCCGTTGAGGAGTTGTGTCCAAGCGGTCAAAAGAAGATTTCTGAGCGGGAGTGGGAATGGTCAACCTTGCAAAGACTGACTCTTTGACAGGAGAAGCCGCCTTGGCGACTTCAGGAGAAGCCGTCTTCTTTGGGATGACCGCCTCAGGTGTTATGGGCTTCTTAATAGGCCCTTTGGTGCTCGAGCTCAGCCTGGTGAAGACTGAAAATTGGACGACCCGTTGAGAGGGGCCGTAGGAGTAGCAAGTCGATCGAAGACCGACTTTCTTGAAGCTTCCGGTGCCGGCACAGGGATGGTGAAGCTTGCTGGCGGGATCATTGTCCCGAAGAACAGGCCGGTGGTGGCTTGAGTCACTTTCTCCACGGGCATAGTAAGGACGGAGGCCGCTTGAGGCCCATATGCTACGCCTCCAGGTGAGGCGCAGCGTCGGTTGCAATGGCACTTTGAGCAGTTTGAGCAGTTTGAGGCCACTGATGCTTGATTTTTGCGCCAGGAAAAAGACCAAATCTTAGTAATTTGAAATCCAAAGGCAACCATTAACAAATCGCGATTCGTTCGCGAAGACGACACACGAAGTGTGGAGTGGAAAGAGGAAAAGGCCCCACCGGGCGTGCTAGAATCTGTTCCCCTCCGAAAGACGGCGTACAGGACTGCGAAGTCCTGACACTGAGATTCGGGGCAGATGCTAATTGGTTTTATCCGTCTACCTCTGCGAAGATGCCAAGTTGATTTATGGCACCGTGTATCGGAGGTTTAGACGGATGCGGCCGATGTAGCAGACTTCGTCAGATTACCCCTCGCTTGAGGGTTTTTTTTATTGTGGGGACGCTCTTCCCAGCAGGCGCAAGTCCCTACAGTTAATTACGCTACCGCATCGCGGTAACAACTTTCTCCTTCTCCAGAATTTCACTTCGTGTCGTGTGTGTTTGTTTTGTTTGTGGTTGCCCGTAGATTGTATACGGAGACTAAGTTATGCCGTAGCCCATAAGACGTGGATTGGTCCAAATCCGTATTTACTTAGATTTGGGTTTGGTGTTTTAGTTTAGGATACATTAGCCATATTGAGGCTAAGATCGACTTAAACTTTTGTTAAGGATACGTTAGCCTAATCTCCAGACTAAGATCAACTTAACGGGATCGTTTAGATCTGACAAGAGAGCAATTGGCTCTATTGTTTAGTTTAATGACGTTGCGGTCGATTTCTAGTTTAGGGACATGGTGATCCATGTTCCAGTTTAGGGACATGGTGGTCCATTTTCTAGTTTAGGGACGTGGTGGTCCATGTTCCAGTTTAGGGACGTAGGGGACCATTTCAGTTTAGGGACATGGTGGTCCATGTTCCAGTTTAGGGACGTAGGGGTCCATGTTCCAGTTTAGGGATGTAGGGGTCCATCATTCCCATTTAGGGACAGGCATTAGTTTAAGTACATTTCGGACCACGAGTTTAAGGACCCCGCAGTCCGTATAGATGTATGGTTGTTGGAACCCGTCGCCTCTCTAACGTCGTTGAGGGATTACAACGATAGGGGTCAGAGGAGTTCAGAGATGTGCCCTTGAACCGAACGTAAATTGATTTAGGAGAGCAGTCTTGCCCAGTCAATTTAATTTGAGGACTTACGGCCATGATTGGGCTAAGTCCAGTTGAAAAAAATGTTCACCGCTTTTATTTGTTTTTGGCCTAATAGGCCTGTGCTAGGGCTTTGCCCCTTTTTAAATAATGCATTGCATTTTTTATTTTGTTTGGGCTCTGCCCATTTATAAATGAGGCAGAACATCAATTCTGTCTGGGCTCTGCATTTTATTTTGTTTGGGCTTTGCCCTTTTATAAATGATGCAGAGCATCAATTTTATTTGGGCGCTGCCCTTTTATTGCATTGCAATTTATTTTGGCCTACTAGGCCTTTTTGGTTTAGGCCTGGCCCTTCAGTAAATATTGCAGTGCATTTGCTTGGCGCTTTGCGCCAATCACTGAGCGCAAGCGCTTGTGGTGATGACACGTGTCACGCAAGTGCAGTGCGCTGTGCTTGTGCTGCTGACACGTAGCGCGCTCTGGTGAGTTGCACCAATTTTAGAGAGCAAGGCTCTATCTTAAAAGCGCAAAGCGTAAGTGGTTCAGGTGCTGACACGTGGTGCTCTCTGGTGGCTTGCGCCAACCCAAGAGCGCAACAGTGCAAATTTTACAAGTGCAGGGCACTGTTTTATATTTTAATCAATTTTAGATCAGAGAAAACAAGTTTTTTTTCTAGTTTTTTCTAGTTTTCAGAGAACCAGTGGTTCATAAAAAGTGCAAGGCACTATTATTATTTGTTTTTTATTGAAGATCATTGATCTTGTTCTTAGATCAATGATCTATTTAGAAGAAATTCTTCTATTTTATGAAGCTTTTTACCTTTTTCTTGAACTTTCTTCAGAGTTCTCTCTGTTTTGAGGTTCTTAATCTCTCACAATATTGATGATCCTTTGAATTGGGGTCTTGGGGTCTTTATATAGTGCCCATAGATTTGTTAAGTTTGTTAAAAAGATCCTTCTCTGAGTGATTTGGGGAATTTTCCCCACCGTTGGATTTTTGATCCAAGGGCTTCTTTTTTACAGAAGACAATCTTTTTGTTTTAACAAGAACAGAAGAATCTTACTAGAATTTAATTCTGTTTGGTGCAAACACCCCAACGCGTGACACGTGTCACGCAGCGCAGTGCGCAGCGCAACTGCGCGGTGCACCTGCGCGAGCGCAACTGCGCTGACACGTGTCGCGCAATGCACAGCGCAGCGCAACTGCATTTGCGCTGACACGTGTCGCGCAGCGCAGCGTTTGCGCCACTGTGCTTGCGCAACTGCGCTGGCACGTGTCGCGCAGCGCAGCGCTTGCGCAACTGAAGCATTGCTTCTATTAATTTTTGTTTTAAATTGAGCCTTCCTCTGATTGGGCGTGTTGCCTTGGGCGCTGCGCTGACGTATCAGCTTTTGACACGTGACGCGTTGCGCGCAGCGCAAGGAATTTAAATCGTTGCTTCGAATTTTGAATTTTTGAAATTCAAACAGAGCTTTGCTCTGATTGGGGGAAACATACATGTTAAGATAAAGAGAAACCAGATAGCGTATTATCATGTCGAGCAAGAAAGTCCTCCCTATATACGTCCAAGCATCCACTACAATATACATCATATGTACAGTAATGGCCTCTAGGGCATACATATAACTAACAATCTCTCACTTGCACTAGGACAATCTGTTATGGTATCACATATCCAACAATTAGCTGTGGTTGAAGTATCTCATACTCAACCATCCCATAAAAGTCTCTACTGGGAAAAAAGCCTTTGTGAGTGGATCCGCGCTGTTGTCCTCTGTGTCTACTCTCCTAACCTCGATCTCCCTGGAGATCAACCATCTCCATGATCAGGTGATACTGCCAAAAAATTATATCTGGATTTCTGATGGGACGGGGGTTCCTTGGCAAAAGCCAGAACTCCATTGTCACACAAAGGTAGGAACGAAGTTCATCTCATGAACTTATATTTATATCCAGACTGGCTCTTTTGTAGCATCCTTGGAAACGATGTATCTTGCCTTTAATCGTCTAGTAAGTCATGGTATCTAGCTTGAAACTCTTCCAACATACCTTCCTTCCATTGAGGGTAAAGACAATGCCTGCGACAGACATTCAGTCATCCTTATCACCCTGGAACCTTTCCAGTGATTCTCCCCGCAATCGATTGATACTATCTCACTACAACGAGTGAGAATCCTAACATTAAATTAGATCCATCTCATAGATCCATAACCCAGGATTCAGGAGGTATCGTTTTGATCCTATATGGAGAATCATTGTGATAAGAGGAGATTGACCGAGCGTAGCATAGGAAACTCCTTCCCTAAAAAGAGTATGTCATCCACGTACTGTACGAGGATCACCACCATACTCTCTACTACCTTTTTGTATATACAAGGTTCATCTACCATTTTGATGAAGTCAAACTCTTTGACTTCCACATCAAAACAGACGTTCCAACTCCGCGACGCCTGATTTATCACATAAAACATCTTGCTCACGTTTCCACTGCTCCCACTGTCTACGAAGCCCTCTAGCTGTGTATTTATAGACGCTCTCTTCCAAATCATCATTTAGAAAAGCAGTCATGACACCCAACCGCCAGATATCGTAGTCATGGTATATAGACGTGGCAAGTAGGATCTGGATGGACTTTAAGCATAGCTTCGAAAGTCTCAACTTTTCCATGTACACCAAGTAATCTTCTCAAGATATACTTGCGCCCGATGGGGATTTAATGTTAATTATGTATATGCCCTAGAGGCCATTGTTGTACATATGATGTATATTATAATGGATGCTTGGATATATACAGAGAGGACTTTCTTGCTCGTCATGATAGTATGCTATTTTGTTTCACTTTATCTTAACATGCTGACTTCTATTGGTTTACATTCTTACTCTCACATGTTGATAAAGCCTTTAGGACCTGTACTCGGCTACTGGGACTATGATGAGATCATACTAGTGGAGCCATAGTAGTCGATGAGTACATCCTATAACTGTTCCTAGTCGAGGGTATATCGAGACAGGGCATCGATACACCAGAGTAGACTAGCGTATACGCATCTTGACCCATATGATGGGCGATGGATGATCCCATATACATCGGTGTTTGACATCAGAGATGGTGTACGGGTGCTCAGTGGAGACTGGGTACACTGGACGGACTCGCCGAGAACTCCCAGATGGTTTTATAGCACACGTCAGATGGCAGTTCTCCGGTGACACTAGTACAGGGTAGTCTATAGACCCGAGATCGTCATAGAGTCTTGTGTGATTCCCACTATGCTTTGATTTCCACCTTACCACGTCCAAGAGGGCGTGCAAAACGGTGGCTTTTGGGTACAGTCCCGAATCACATGGAGGCAATGAGCGATAGAAGGGGATTCATCTCTCCCGGTATAGGAAGTTGATGTTGTGCTGTGTTCGATTGGCTATAACTGGAAGTCCCTGGCCAGGGCTGATATAAAGATTTACTGGTAAGTGTTACTAGTAGTTTCTCGACCTGTTATGAGCCTCACATCGACACGACTTATCGGTTACTGGGGTCTGACGTATACCACCCCTAGACTTGATATGCGACATATCAGACGAACAGACCGGACTGTACGGGAGTGTTACTGATTGGATTCACAGGAGAACGGACAGGCTAGCTTGTTGATCTTCTGATCGCTCAATACCTGGGTGGCTATTACGTTTAGCTGACCGCTTGCAGCTTGTAGGTGTTTAATATGATCATCACCTGCTACCGGCGTATTGACGATTCTTTAGAGTCCTACACAGAGGTTTCTTGGCTCAGGAAAAACGGAGTAGAGGCACATATGTGATATGTGCAGGACCGAGGATAATGCGATATGAGATACCGTATTATATTCTCGCGATATTTAGATATGAATCGGGACATCGGATCAAGTGTTGATTCGATGAATCGGTACATGATATATTAGTCGGTTATATTCGATATAGCCGGATCGTTGGATCAAGTGTTGATTCGATGATTTAATGTATAATGATATATATGATATATTTTATTACATTATCTAATATTTGTTCGCTTTATTATTCCATTTTCTCACCGGATTAATACATTGATATATATGCGATATATGTTAATTGTATTATTTTCTTTAGTTGCAAATATATAATATATATGTGATATATATTATTGTGACATGATATGATTTATTATGAAACATGTTTAAGGATGATAAAAAGGGATTGGGGTTTGATTAGGGTTAGCTCTTTCTTCCACTTTCTAGAAAGGTTCTCTTTTGTCTTGGTTAAGATATTATGGTTGATCCTTATCCTTAACCTAACCAAACCCTAACTCTAGTTTATTCTCTACAAAGTTTTAGCCTCTCATCCTTGACCATGGTTCAATAATCAATCATATATTCTTTACTACTATTCATCACAAAAGGATTATCATTTTCATTCATCATCTTCTTCTCTCTTAGCTTTGAGAAAGCTTACTAGTTAATTCTCTTGTGATGATTTCTTGTGAGAAAATGAATTAAAAAGAAAGCATAAATACTACTCCATCATCCTCATCTAATCTAGCCCATTAGATTAGGGTGTTCATCTCTTTAGAGTGAGAAAGCTTGGGTTATAGCAACTTCGACGTAGATCATCGGAGAAGCGGAACACTTCAAGCTAGCATGGATCGTTCGAGTCGTGGAGCCTCTCTTGAGTCTGGGAGATCGTGGATCGCGGCAAAGGGACTTCTACTCGGAGCTTGTGAAGCGAAGGAGCGGACTACAAATGTTGTAATTCCTCACACTTAGGTTTAAAGATGTTATCTTGCATGTTAAACCCTAATAATCAAGCAAAGATCCCGTCTTTGGGTTGTTCGGCACATCTAAAATTTTATTCGGGCATGTTTGATGCTTTATGAACCATCACAAGAGTGCCTAGGAACCCTACAGTGGTATCAGAGCCTAGCTAGAGCATTAGGCGACGTGTTTACGAAGTTAAAACTCCGATCGAACCCGAACCGACGAAAATGAACCCCTCTCTGGATATTTTTCAAAAATGCGATTTTTTCAGAATTAAAAATACCTGAAAAATACCTCAGACAAAAATAAGAATAACAGTGAAATACGAGCTATTGATCCGTACAAACGACCACGGAATCGCGGCCGTACCCTGCTTGGGCCGCGGTTCCGCGGCAGTACTGCTTGATGGGACAATTTTAATTTCACAGTAATTTTTGTTTTTGATTCTTATACAGTTTCTAGTATTTTTATTTCGGCTCAAGGGTTGAGTGTTCTGGGGTTTATTTTCTAATCGTAGATTCGATCGGAAAATTTTAATTCGTTATTATTTCCGGATATTTAGAATCTGTTAAAATGTTCGAACGGATATCATTAACTCATTTTTTCCCGACACAAAAAATTTTCAAGTGTTGAATCTTTTCTCGAGTTTAAATCTTTCGCAAATGCGTGCAAGTTTTGTGGTGGACCCTCTAGAAGACAACAAACCTTAACTCGATTATGTGACCGTCTTGAACTGCCTTTTGAACCTTCGGATTTGGGGCAGTACGGCGTGCCACATGTGAGGCGTTGGCTTGACCCTTCTACGGCTGGATCGCTACTACTGTGACACATTCCGGATTATTTGAACTCCGCTCAAGTGTTGAACAATTTAGGAAATTTTGGGTATTTGATTATCTGTTCAAAAATTTTAATACTGTCTATTTATCTGGAATTTGATACAATATGTGGAATTCATAGAGTTAGGCATGAAATGCGAAGTATGTGATATTTCGGATTTACGATGTCTAAAGTGATTGTGGATTCCAAATATTGTAGTTTTACACTTTCTTTTCTGTGACCGTAAGTGTAGTATGTAGTTGTATTGCCGGTTGTCGTTGCTATACATCGACGACGATCGGTGTATGCATACTTACTTACGTTGATGATATGAGATATTATGTGTTGCTGAGATATGATGTGCAGGATTGTCGCGATTGAATAGCCGGGGGTTTTATGTGAGATGAGAGTTTTATATTTTCATTCATATAAATTCAATAGTAATGTAATATTCTTTTATTTGGGGCACTTCTGGGTTGAGATTGATGCCACCAGTGTTGTATATTATTTACTTTTCCGCATTAGGATGGACCCAAGGAGGGGAGCACAGGTGACCGGGTTCTGGGGTTCAGTGGGAGGCCATCTCGAGGAGTCGAGACCGGGTCTCCTAAACTCCAGAATTGGTAGGGTCGCTTGCCGCTCTCATAGGGGTCCAGGGTGTGGGCTTGGCTATTCATCGCGACTGTGGAATCCGTATTTTCTATTGTTGGCTAAATACTAAATACAGACGTCCTAGTATATCCCACATTATATCTATGTTTCTGCTGCGATATCTGTGATGTGATCATTTGATATGTTGTGATAGATACAGTATATAGTATATATGATATATTATATAGACGTTACTTATGTTTTACACCCGCACTAGCCCTGCCCTGCTCAGTCATTAGTTACCAAACCTAACGGTGCATGAGGGGACATCGAGGCGAATGCGGATGGCATAAGTGTACGTCGTATTTATCTGTGATGCTTAGGAAGCATAAGCTGATGGGATTTTTTATTAATGAGATTAATAAAAAGAAAAGAAACCTAAAAGATGTTGTAGAATCAAAACTTTATAAAAAGGGTAGCTACAGTTTTGCTATGCATAGTGGTATATATGATATACCCTACACCTTATTCGATGAGGAAAGAGCCGAGATCCCTTCACCGGGAGTGACCTCTTTAGCGAAACTGGCAGATGCTACAAAACTCGGTTTGTCTTTTGATTGTTTTTAGAGTTTTGCTTTGCACAGTGATATATATGATATGTCCTGCACCTTATTCGATGAGGAAAGAGCCGAGATCCCCTCACCGAGAGTGACCTCTTTAGCAAAACCAATGAAAGCCTAAAAAACACTCCATTTCAAAATTTCACATGATTCTACGACGATATCAAGTTCATTACGCTCATGGTTTTCTGAAAAACCTGCGTAGCCCTCCGTCATTTCAGATAAGTACTACTTAGTATTCGTGCTGCGGTAGTTTGGCCTCCGTCAAGACGTAGTGTACGGTAGCTAACTAGTGCTTATCTGCTAGCATATGATGCGATTGGATTAGGGTATTCGTACGGCGTAGTTTGGCCTCCGTCAAGGGTCATACGGGTGGGTTTAATTTAATCAAGAAATGATGGGTTGAACTTGACTAGCGCCCTATGGGTAGTTTGGCCTCCGTCAAGGTCATGGGACGCTAGGGGTAAAAGCATTATCGGGAATTTCAAGTGTTGAAATTTGCAATGAGATTGCATACCTCCTATGAGATAGTTGGATCCCGATACCCTCTGTGAGTAAGAGATACTCCTGGGAGAGTTTTACACAGGACAATTAGCTGATCAAGTAGGTGTCTAGAAAAGTGTTAACGGGGTTACGCCTCTGGGAAAATGAGGTTTACTTTAATTAGGTCCGTACGAAAGCACGGGGAACCTCCCTCAAGTACCGACACTGATCTGGCTGAAAGATTGACGAAATTGTAGGGTGTAATTAATCCCGGCTAATCTTACCTTTTAGGGTTTGAAGGAAGATTTGATAAAAATAGTGGGAGACATCCTGATTAGATAAGATAATAACCAATCTAATCTTGCAAGAGCATATGCTAAAGTTTTTTCTTCTCTCTCTCTCCAGGTAGCGACCATGTCAGGCCATAATCAAGATAATAATATGGATGTATTGACTGAACCCGCTTATTATACTGAGCAGGGGAACATTGGACCCGTTCTTTCTTATAAGAGTTATAAGACTTAACAGGAAACAGGAGAATATCTGGATTCTCACGCCGCCCAAAAGAACATGCATGTTGATGCATCTTCTTCAGGTGTGTTAGTTATTGAGAACTGTTTCTCAGTTCACCCTACGTTCTGGGTATTAGATACCGGATCAGGATCCCACATATGTAAATTATTACATGGGCTACGTAAAGGTAGAGAACTGGGAAAAGGTGATCATTCCGTTCAAGTAGGGAACGGTGCAAATGTTGTAAGTGCACGGCGGCGCCCCGGACGTCAATCAGACGGCCAAATGCGGAAGCGGTGATAAACTTTAATTTTGCGAACTTAGCAAACCGGCACCACCGCGCACTAAACCCCGGATCGGGCCATTAAACTAGATCTAGCTAACAACAAGACGAGTTAGAGATATACCGAGTGATCCGAGTCCTCCGGTCTTCTCGTCGTCGTCCCGATCTCCCGCGGAAACTCCGGTCGTCGCATCCTTGCCGGAAGGGCACCACATCGTCTGCATCTTTTACGGGCTCCCGCCTCAATACCGAGGCAACTCGGGCATGAAGCTGGCAAGTCGACGTGCCCAAGATGTGCTGTAGAATGTAGTGTAGATGATGCTTGTCTCTTTGGGGTTATGTTGCCTTGATGGAGGAATCAACAAGATATGAACTTGGGGATTTTTGTAGCAATGAAAATAAGATGGATGATTAATTTCTTTCACCAAAAATGAAACATCTCATTTTCTCTCCTCCTCTAAATTTGTGGCCGGCCATAATGAAATGTGAATGGTGGAGGGATAAATCAAAACTCATGAAGGGAGGTGCGTGTAGAAGAAAGCAAGGGGTGACCACATCCAAAAACATCATGATAACATATGAACATCAAACCCATACCCTTTCATGTCTTAATTAATGCAAGTGATGGAAGAAAGATATCATAATCAATACAATTGCAAGAAACCCGCACCACAAATGTTATTTGCACAATTGCAAATAACCCCCTCCATCGGAAAAGTCCGGCCGGGAAGGAACAAAGAAAAACCGGCCGGAACGGAATGCAAACTGGCAACTCCAGAAAACTGTTCCCGTAATAAATTACAGGAAAACCCCGATACTGTGCATACATACCCGCATCTGTATTCCGTCCGGATACAAATGCAAAGAGACAAAATCTACACTGTACTAAACTAGGATCCGGCTTAAACCAAAGCCGGCTAGTAATGTTCGTCCGATCCTGATCCGTGCAATACCGCACGTATCAGATCGAACCCTGCCATATAACTATATGACCACTAGTACAAAACTGTCCGATCCTGATCCGTGCAATACCGCACGTATCTGATCGGACCCTGCCATATCTCCATACGGCCTCCACAGCGTTTCGCCCGAAAGCTTGAGTAACTGTAAGTGTGTGGTGGACTCTAAAGACTCGTCAATACAATGGCTGTGGATTTAACCACTAGCTCGTCAGAGGTATAATCCAATACGTAACGGGCTACCAGCTATTGACCAAAAGGGACGTCGATGAGCGAACTCATCCTGACACCCTACTGAGCCTGTCAGTGACAATATCCGTACAGTCCGGTCCGTTCGTCTACGAGCATCGCATGTCGGGCCTAGGGGGTGGGTAAAAGTCAGACCCCCAAAAGCGGTACAAGTCGTGTCGGAGTGTAGCCCAGAACACCCTGAGATACTACTGGAATACCTACCAGTAAATCTCCTGCCTTGGCCAAGGACTTCGTGTAATGGCTCTCCTAGACACAGCGCGACCTCACCCCCAATACCGGGAGAGACGAACCCCCGAAGATCCGCTCACTGCCTCCATGTGGCTCGGGACTGTACCCAACTAAAACCTGTTTGCACGACTCCTTTGAGCCGTGGTAGGGTAGTAATCAAAGCACAGTGGGAACTCACACGAGACAAATGACGATCCCCAGGTCGATGAACTAACCTGTACACATGTCACCTGGGAACTGCTATCTGACGTCAGGTATAAGACCAACTAGCATGTTCCCGGCGAGTCCTGTCCAGTGTACTCATAACCCAATGAGCACCTGTATACATCTTAGGTGAACCAACTGACACCAGTGGCTTGTGAGACCGGCCACCGCCCCTCGTCGGGGTCTCGACTGTATACACTAGTCTACTCTGGAGAATCGATGCCCTGCCTCGAAACTCCCACGACTAGGGACCTTTTAAGGATGTGCTTATAGACTCCAGCTCTCACTTATATGATCGCCCTCATACTACTGGCAGTCAAGCAAGAATCCTAGGGGCTCTATCAACGTGTAATAGCGACCTGTCAGGTCACCTAAAGCAGTACACGATGATAAAGGTAAACCAGATAGCAAACTATCATCTCGAGTAAGACTGTCGTCCCGGGATAGGTCCTCCCTCAATCATTGCAATCACGTGCCTGTGATCCAATAATTGACTCTGAGGGCACTATCTCCAACAATCTCCCACTTGCACTCAAGGCTAATTATTGCGATGTCGCATACTCACAGCCCGTGTGATACCGAACACCCAACTCCTTTACTAGTCAGTCTCACAAAGCCTGTTTGGAAGACTATTGCGTTCGAGGAATAGCCTCAGTGAGTGGATCCTCCTTGAAGTTTCTTTCTATGTCTCTCTATATCTCTAGTTCGCGGAGAAAGCCATCTCCCGAAATGAGCAATACCTGTCTTAGAATGTCTGGATGTTTGATGGGACCTAGCTCATAAATGAACTCCAAATCCAAACTTCTCAGACTGTATCGTCAACTGAACTTAATCAGTATCCTGCGCCATGCCTCCCTCAGTATTGCCTTGGATCACCTGTCCAGAATACTGCCCCTCGTCAGAAGGAAAACTATAACTCTGACAACCTCCTTGTCGTTCATGTCATCTTGGAAGCCTGGAATGATAACTGTCTCCCAAATGAGGCTGTCGTTATCATATCCCTAGAACATCCACTTATGTTCTAAAACTCCTTCCGACTGTTTCTCCAGGATTGGATCAATGTCAACTTATTGCATCTAGTGCAAGAACAACATCTGGTGTGGTACTTGACATCTCATGATTGACTCAATTGCCTAAGCAAGTGATCTGCCAATCATGCACATCCCTCTCTACTTTAGTCTATAAGACACCTTTAGAGAGGGTGACTCCATCACCTGCAGGTATACTACCGTGCCAAGAGTCGTGCATTCTAAATACTCTTAGAATGTTGTCTAAGTACTCAGATTGGGAAACCACCCAAATCTAGATCTAAAACCATAGATCTAGTAACCAGTATGTCTGATATAATGTCCAAGTCCCTTGTGGAGAAACCACTGTGTGACGACCAAAGAATAACCGACCGTAGCATAGGAGTTTCCTTTCCTACTTTGTGTATGTCATCCAAATACCATGACATCACACCCTACTACCTTCTCAACAGATCCATCCCCTATTCTGATGAAGTCAAACCTATGACTGTCACATCAGAAATAGATGATCTATCTCCGCTACATCTGCTTTAGTCTATAAATAGACATAAGCCTGATGTCCACCAATGCTTCCGCTGCTCCCACTGACTACGACAATCCTCTGGCAGAGTCATATAGACGTGCACTTCTAAAGCTAGTTTAGAACGACGCTATACTCATCCTCCCACCGGGTCTCGCAGCCTGGAACAACAGCAATGGCAAGTGTGGGTAAACAAGAACTTCCCTGCCACCGTCCTTGAGGCTACCAGAGTACCTCTCGGGTGCCTGAAGTTACCCACCTTATCTGCGGAGTGGCCAATGGAATGTCAAATCAGATTGAATCTTTAGGTTCCTTATCAAATCTTCAGTAATCGTTTGCGGTTCTGGAATCACTTCCAGTTCTACCATACTCCCACTACTGTTTTTGAAAAAATCCATTTTTATTAAAACTGTGGCGAGTCAAGAACAATATCACTATTGATCTTTCTTATGGTAGAAAGTTAACCCTCGTCATAGCCTGGGTCAACCCACAAACAGCCATTACTGAAACGTGCCTTGAGTTGTCCAGTGTCTGGTTTTAATTATAAGCCGGACAACTCCCCGTACCTTAACAACGTTAAGATATGAACTGTTCTATATCCAATATAGAACCAGAGGCACAGATTTTATTTAACCAGATTCAAATCATGCATCTGTCTCCAGTACATGTCAACTAAATGGAGAGAGGCCGATCAACGTTACTCAACTTAGGAATGCATCCAATTATGAGTAACCTGTAAAGAGAAGCAATTTCTCTTTATCATCACTATCAACTGAATGCCATATACAAGTATCTACATCTTCGATCACTTTGAAGAATCCCGATACTTGCTACACCTGGTTCTCTACTCTATTCAAATACCTATAACTCCTCAAAACTTAGACCCTGTGTTTCTACGAAACACATGTCTAAGAACTAGAGAAGTTAAAAGTAAACAGAATATAGTATGAGGACCAACCCCTCTGTCCCAATGGACACTGGACAACATACAATACTCTGTATAAGTCCGCTGAGTCTAACAACTCTTTCACTGTGTGTCGTAGGTTGAAAACTGTACTTATGGTTAAGAACAATTACACTGCTGTTTAATGCTCCTTACCTAACCATCCACTGATATAGGTAAATGTCATCGACATAATATCAAAGGGTATATCTCACTCTATGAAAATAGACGTACAGATATATCAATTTGAAATTGGTGCACAACAGCGGATATTCAAAACCAAACATTTGCCGACCGGCAAACAGCCCAGGTGATCTCCTCAAATATCACCGATTACAACGAATCCCGATATAATGAGGATGATCACCCAATTCCCGATAACTTACTCCCACTCATCATCTGTAAAACCATACAGATGTGAGAATCAAACCTGGTAGATACTCACCCTGGAGCAAGTGTCCAATCGGGAAATCAGTTTTCTTTTAACAGTACACAGTTGAACTGAAACATTGAAATGTTTCGATGGGGTATCCTGGTATTCTTAGTAATGCCTCTACCATTATCCAGATTCACAACTATAACCGCATAATTCTTTGCCACCTCTCCAAATCCCTTTATATGTCTTTAGTCATTACCTTCTGCACACCCTTTTAGGCCAATTGGTTTTCTTCCTTCCCTACCATTCGGCACCAGCCTATGGTTTGGAAGAAGACTATCCAATAAGCATAATGGGTGTACTGTCCTAGTCCTAGGAGCACTCGCAATGCGAGAGAAGGTGAAGATAAAAGACAACCGAATAAACCATATTCCTATTTCTCCTGGACCAGAATCCATCCCCGAACTGGAACATGTTCCTTTCGAGTTCGTATATAACCATACGATGGAGTATCCAATAAACTGTGGATCTTCGTAGTGATACGGAGTGTCCTGGAGAAATACAAAGGTGATTTAGGATTGGCGAAGTAGTACTTGGTTTGGTCGTGAATATCAGATGCAATTTACTTTGCCCTCCTTCTAATCCCTTTCTTTGTCTTAACTTAATACCTTATGTACACCATCGTTAGGCTAATTGGTTTTCTTCATTCCCCACCGTTCGGCACCAGCCTAAGGTTTGGAAGAAGACTATCCAATAAGCGTAATAGGTTTACTATCTCCTAAACCAAGGAGTACTCGCAACCTGCGAGAAGGTAAAAGGAAAAGACAACTGAATAGTCCTATTCGTTTTCTCCAGAACCAGAAACCATCCTCGAATTCCTTCGAGTTCGTATATAACCATACGATGGTTTTGTCCAATGGAAGTGGACGTTCGTAGTAATACGGGGTGTCCTGGAGAAAAGGGTAAAAGTAGGAGTGGTAATGAAGTCTGCAACTATGACAATCCAAAAAGCCTGTGTTAAGAAGGTTCGGTCAACTTGGTTACTGAGTCAAAGTCTAGGGTCGGGTCAAAGGTCGCTGCCAGAGAGAAAGAGAAAAGAAACACTCAGCGTGCACTCTAACCAAGATCAGAATGGTTACCAATTTATCTAATCTGGAAACCTCCCACTGTACCTCAAATTCTCCTCCAAACCTGAAAGAAGAATTAGTCGGGGTCACCCGAGGAGTAAATCAACTCATCAGTGGGAATCGGGATCCAACTCTCATCGCATGATAACGTGACGTAATCCGCTCACGTCATCGCACTCCAGAAGGTATGCACATATCTGGCAAGTTTCAGTTCTTTTGAAACTCCCGATGTGATTTTTACCCCATGCTCTTATGACCTTGACTAAGGCCAACAAATCATAAGTCACATGTCAAGTTCTACCCGTCATTGTCCAGGTTAATTTGAACCCACCCGTACAAGCCCTTGACTAGGGCCAACAAGGCTATACGACTGTCCCAAACCAACGCATCTATCTATGCTACATATGAACACCCAATAGCTACCAAACACTGTGCCTTGACTATGGCCAACAAACACAGCTTGAATACTATTGACTATCCATATGAAATGACGGAGGGCTACGAATGGTTTCTGGCGAAAACCTTTAACGTAATGAACTTGATATCGTTGAAGGAACTGATAGCTTTTGAAAATATAGTTACGAAAACCTTTGCTAAAGAGGTCACTCCCGGTGAAGGGATCTCGGCTCTTTCCCCGTAGAATGAGGTGCAGGATATTCCAACTGAATACCACGATGCAAAGCAAAAGTAAACGGCTATAGTGAAGTTACTGCCCTAACGAAAACTTTTGTCCAAGGGGTCACTCCCGGTGAAGGGATCTCGGCCCTTGCCTCGTCGACTGAGGAGCAGGATATTCCAAATGAATACCACGATGCAAAACAAAAGTGAACGTCCTTGCAATAACAGCTTTTTGAAAAGTGTTCCAACAACATCAGAATAGGTTTGTTTAACTTGCATTGATCCGAATCAACGCAGTCCCATCAATTGATCACACCACAAAGAACGAAAATATACTGACGTACGTATATGCCATCCGCATTCGCCACTGGGTCCCGTCATCACCCGTTAGGTTAGCTGACTAACGGCAGAGCGGGGACTGGACTAGCGCGAATGAAAAACATATACAACATCTACTAATATATATACCAATATATTATATTTCGCTCAAGGCGTGAATAAAATGCAACATCACAGAAATGTACAGCATCACAGAACAATACAGATATCTGGGATCCCCGGGTTTCACAGAGCCACTACTGAAAACCCGACGTTCCTCTGGTCGTGTGGATAGCCTGTGCAATGAAATCCTAGACCCCTACGGGCGCGGCAAGTCACCCGCCAAAACCTGAAGCGAGGCAGCCCCCTTCAGCACCGTGAATGGACCACCCAGCACTTCACGGAATCCGGTAACTTGGGCACCCTTCCTGGGTCAACCTGTACCCCCTACGAGTGCGGCGAATAGCCCGCCAATTCCAGACTGAAGCCCCCTCCGTCTCAATGCCCTGAGATGCGGGCTTGTTGCCCTCCAGAACCCGGATATCCGTACACCCCACCGCGGGGCAATCCTAGTACAGAAAGTAAAATATACATACAACGGGTACATCGACCGCAACCAGGTCGTGCCCCAAAAGAATAATACAAACAGGCAGTGACGGCAGTCCACATGTCGGATGCTCGCCCCGCAATATCAAATGTACATAATACAACAAAACTGTACTAGCATTGCATCCAGGCTATCCCCCACGACCGATCCGCAACATCACAGCAAAAACACAGAACATCAACGTGAAAGTCACGTTCGCAAATCCGTCTAACCGGGCTATAGCAGTTAGACCGGATTTACCGATCGAGTGACATTCACGGTCGCAGATATAATGTAAATACTGTGAAAAATGTGTTTAAAATATCCGATCGATCAAAAATTAACAAGTGGGCCCCCAAGCAATACGGTAGAAGATCAAGAAATTCTGGGCCCAATATTAATATTCCAAAACCCCTAAAATTAGCCCACAAGCCCACTGCAAAAAAACGATGACATGAGCCCTCATTACTGCGGCGGATCCACGGCCTAAGAAAGGTTAATGGCCGCGGATCCGCGGTCTTACTGAGGGATCATGTTGTCGAATTTTTCCAGTGTTCTTAGAACTCCCTGCACATCATTCTGAGACAACCTGAAAAATTTTTCGAGACCAAAAATTTTCAACAGAAACTGATGCTAACACAAAATGTATATTTTGGAATTTTGGTCGATCGGAAATGCAAAACACATCAAACGAAGCTAGACGAAGTTAATGGCGAGGCTCTGATACCACTGTAAGTGCACGGCGGCGCCCCGGACGTCAATCAGACGGCCAAATGCGGAAGCGGTGATAAACTTTAATTTTGCGAACTTGGCAAACCGGCACCACCGCGCACTAAACCCCGGATCGGGCCATTAAACTAGATCTAGCTAACAACAAGACGGGTTAGAGATATACCGAGTGATCCGAGTCCTCCGGTCTTCTCGTCGTCGTCCCGATCTCCCACGGAAACTCCGGTCGTCGCATCCTTGCCGGAAGGGCACCACATCGTCTGCATCTTTTATGGGCTCCCGCCTCAATACCGAGGCAACTCGGGCACGAAGCTGGCAAGTCGACGTGCCCAAGATGTGCTGTAGAATGTAGTGTAGATGATGCTTATCTCTTTGGGGTTATGTTGCCTTGATGGAGGAATCAACAAGATATGAACTTGGGGATTTTTGTAGCAATGAAAATGAGATGGATGATTAATTTCTTTCACCAAAAATGAAACCTCTCATTTTCTCTCCTCCTCTAAATTTGTGGCCGGCCATAATGAAATGAGAATGGTGGAGGGATAAATCAAAACTCATGAAGGGAGGTGAGTGTAGGAGAAAGCAAGGGGTGACCACATCCAAAAACATCATGATAACATATGAACATCAAACCCATACCCTTTCATGTCTTAATTAATGCAAGTGATGGAAGAAAGATATCATAATCAATACAATTGCAAGAAACCCCCTCCACAAATGTTATTTGCACAATTGCAAATAACCCCCTCCATCGGAAAAGTCCGGCCGGGAAAGAACAAAGAAAAACCGGCCGGAACGGAATGCAAACTGGCAACTCCAGAAAACTGGTCCCGTAATAAATTACAGGAAAACCCCGATACTGTGCATACACACCCGCATCTGTATTCCGTCCGGATACAAATGCAAAGAGACAAAATCTACACTGTACTAAACTAGGATCCGGCTTAAACCAAAGCCGGCTAGTAATGTTCGTCCGATCCTGATCCGTGCAATACCGCACGTATCAGATCGAACCCTGCCATATAACTATATGGCCACTAGTACAAAACTGTCCGATCCTGATCCGTGCAATACCGCACGTATCTGATCGGACCCTGCCATATCTCCATACGGCCTCTACAGCGTTTCGCCCGAAAGCTTGAGTAACTGTAAGTGTGTGGTGGACTCTAAAGACTCGTCAATACAATGGCTGTAGATTTAACCACTAGCTCGTCAGAGGTATAAGCCAATACGTAACGGGCTACCAGCTATTGACCAAAAGGGACGTCGATGAACGAACTCATCCTGACACCCTACTGAGCCTGTCAGTGACAATATCCGTACAGTCCGGTCCGTTCGTCTACGAGCATCGCATGTCGGGCCTAGGGGGTGGGTAAAAGTCAGACCCCCAAAAGCGGTACAAGTCGTGTCGGAGTGTAGCCCAGAACACCCTGAGATACTACTGGAATACCTACCAGTAAATCTCCTGCCTTGGCCAAGGACTTCGTGTAATGGCTCTCCTAGACACAGCACGACCTCACCCCCAATACCGGGAGAGACGAACCCCCGAAGATCCGCTCACTGCCTCCATGTGGCTCGGGACTGTACCCAACTAAAACCTGTTTGCACGACTCCTTTGAGCCGTGGTAGGGTAGTAATCAAAGCACAGTGGGAACTCACACGAGACAAATGACGATCCCCAGGTCGATGAACTAACCTGTACACATGTCACCTAGGAACTGCTATCTGACGTCAGGTATAAGACCAACTAGCATGTTTCCGACGAGTCCTGTCCGGTGTACTCATAACCCAATGAGCACCTGTATACATCTTAGGTGAACCAACTGACACCAGTGGCTTGTGAGACCGGCCACCGCCCCTCGTCGGGGTCTCGACTGTATACACTAGTCTACTCTGGAGAATCGATGCCCTGTCTCGAAACTCCCACGACTAAGGACCTTTTAAGGATGTGCTTATAGACTCCAGCTCTCACTTATATGATCGCCCTCATACTACTGGCAGTCAAGCAAGAATCCTAGGGGCTCTATCAACGTGTAATAGCGACCTGTCAGGTCACCTAAAGCAGTACACGATGATAAAGGTAAACCAGATAGCAAACTATCATCTCGAGTAAGACTGTCGTCCTGGGATAGGTCCTCCCTCAATCATTGCAATCACGTGCCTGTGATCCAATAATTGACTATGAGGGCACTATCTCCAACAAATGTTGCAGCCAAAATAGTTGGCGAATATCACCTAGTATTACCAAGTGGTGATACACTGATTCTGAATGAGTGCTATTATATACCGAACATGATGTGCAATATTATATCAGTTTCTTTATTAAGTAAAGAAGGATATAATTTTGTAGTACAGGATAATGTTATGAACATATTCCTAGATCAAAAGTTGATTGCATCAGGCTCGTTACATAATGGCATATTCATTCTAAATCAGAATACAGTCCTCAATATACAAAACACACACAAGAGGAAAAGTTCAGAAATGAACGAATCCTTCTTGTGGCATTGTAGACTTGGTCATATCAATGCGACACGACTGGCTAAGTTACATAAGGATGGTTATTTGAATCCGTTCGAATTATCATCTTATGATACTTTCCATTCATGTCTCAAAGGAAAAATGACCAAAGCTCCGTTTAGTGGACACGGAGAAAGAGTTACCGAACTCTTAGGACTGGTACATAGTGATGTATGTGGCCCCATGTCTACGCATGCCAGGAACGGTTCTTCCTACTTCATTACATTCACTGACGATCTCTCAAGATTCGGATATGTATTCCTGATGAAACACAAGTCTGAAGATTTTGAGAAATTCAGAGAATATAAGCACGAAGTAGAGAATCAAACGGGCAAGAGTATTAAGATTCTTCGATCTGATCGAGGAGGTGAATACTTAAGCAATGAATTCCTAGATTATCTAAAAGAGAATGGGATTCTCTCTCAGCTTACTCCTCCTTATACACCACAGCACAACGGTGTATCGGAACGAAGAAATCGCACTCTATTAGATATGGTGCGATCTATGATGAGCACTGCTGAGTTACATATTTCCTTCTGGGGATATGCACTGGAGACAGATGCATACCTATTGAATAGAGTTCTAACCAAATCAGTGCCTACCACTCCATATGAGATATGGAATGGTAAGAGACCATGCCTTAATTTTATTCAGATATGGGGTTGTCCGGCCTATGTTAAAACACACAAACCGGACAAGCTCGAGGCAAGGTCTGTCCTATGTAAGTTTATTGGATATCCCAAACATTCGCGAGGGTATATCTTCTACCACTCCGAGGAACAAAAGGTGTTTGTTTCTCGACATGCTACTTTCTTAGAAAAAGGTTTTCTTATGAAACAGATTAGTGGCATTGAGGTAGAACTGGAAGAAGTTCCAGCAGAACAAACCACAACAGATGATTTGGTAGAACCAGAGGATTCAGTAGTACCCGACGAACCCCAGCCTCTCCGCCAATCTAGCAGGGTTTCTTATCCACCTGAGAGATACTACGGTTTTTTCATTGATGGTGAAAGCGAGGATTGCATCATGGAAGATGATGACCCGACTAGTTTCGAGCAGGCCATCACGAGTGGTGACTCTGTGAAATGGCTGGATGCAATGCGATCTGAGATGGAATCCATGTACACCAATAAAGTATGGATTTTGGAAAATGCTCCTGAAGGGGTAAAACCCATTGGGAGCAAGTGGATTTTTAAAAAGAAATTTGGTGTTGATGGAAAAGTTGAGACTTTCAAAGCTAGACTTGTAGCAAAGGGTTTTCGTCAACGACCAGGTGTGAATTATGACGAAACCTTTTCTCCAGTGGCTATGCTTAAGTCCATCCGGATCTTACTTGCCATTGCTGCATACCATAACTACGAAATCTGGAAAATGGATGTTAAGACCGCCTTTCTAAACGGTGATTTAGAAGAGTGTGTGTACATGACTCAGCCAGAGGGCTTCGTAGATAGTGGGAGCAGTGGAAAGGTGTGCAAACTGCTTAAATCCATTTATGGGTTAAAGCAAGCATCGCGGAGTTGGAACATCTGTTTTGATATAGTAGTCAAAGAGTTTGACTTCATCAAAAATATAGATGAACCTTGTATCTATAAGAAGGTAGCAGAGAGTATGGTTGTCTTCCTCGTATTGTACGTGGATGACATACTCTTCATAGGAAATGATATTCCTATGCTGCAATCAGTCAAGCTCTTCTTATCACAAAGATTCTCAATAAAAGATCTAGGTGATGTTGGAGATAGTGCCCTCAGAGTCAATTATTGGATCACAGGCACGTGATTGCAATGATTGAGGGAGGACCTATCCCAGTAGAACAGTCTTACTCGAGATGATAGTATGCTATCTGGTTTATCTTTATCATCGTGTACTGCTTTAGGTGACCTGATATGTCGCTATTACACGTTGATAGAGCCCCTAGGATTCTTGCTTGACGACCAGCAGTATGATGGCGATCATATACGTGGGAGCTGGTAGTCTATAAGCACATCCTTAAAAGGTCCCTAGTCGTAGGAGTTTCGAGACAGGGTATCGATACTCCATTAGTAGACTAGTGTATACAGTCGAGACCCCGACGAGGGGCGGTGGCCGGTCTCATAAGCCACTGGTGTCAGTTGGTTCACCTAAGATGTATACAGGTGCTCATTGGGTTATGAGTACACCGGGCAGGACTCGCCGGGAACCTGCTAGTTGGTCTTATACCAGATGTCAGATAGCAGTTCCCAGGTGACATGTGTACAGGTTAGTTCATCGACCTGAGATCGTCATTTGTCTCGTGTGAGTTCCCACTGTGCTTTGATTACTACCCTACCACGGCTCAAAGGAGTCGTGCAAACAGGTTTTAGTTGGGTACAGTCCCGAGCCACATGGAGGCAGTGAGCGGATCTGCAGGGGTTCGTCTCTCCCGGTATTGGGGGTGAGGTCGCGCTGTGTCTAGGAGAGCCATTACGCAAAGCCCTCGGCCGAGGCAGGAGATTTACTGGTAGGTATTCCAGTAGTATCTCAGGGCGTTCTGGGCTACGCTCCGACACGACTTGTACCGCTTTTGGGGGTCTGACTTTTACCAACCCCCTAGGCCCGCCATGCGATACTCATAGACGAACGGACCGGACTGTACGGATATTGTCACTGACAGGCTCAGTTGGGTGTCGGGGTGAGCTTCCTCATCGACGTCCCTTTTGGTCAATAGCTGGTGGCCCGTCACGTATTGGCTTATACCTCTGACGTGCCAGTGGTTAAATCCACAGCCATAGTATTGACGAGTCTTTAGAGTCCACCACACTTACAGTTACTCAGCTTTCGGGCGAAACGCTGTAGAGGCCGTATGGAGATATGGCAGCGTCCGATCAGATACGTGCGGTATTGCACGGATCAGGATCGGACAGTTTGTACTAGTGGCCGTATAGTTATATGGCAGGGTTTGATCTGATACGTGCGGTATTGCACGGATCAGGATCGAACGGATTTAACTAGCCGGCTTTGGCTTAAGCCGGTCCTAGTTTAGTACAGTGTAGATTTTGTCTCATTGCATTTGTATCCGGTCGGAATACAGATGCGGGTGTGTATGCACAGTGTCGGGGTTTTCCTGTGATTTATTACGGGACCAGTTTTCTGGAGTTGCCAGTTTGCATTTCGTCCCGGCCGGTTTTCCTTTGTTCTTTCCCGGCCGGACTTTTCCGATGGAGGGGGTTATTTGCAAGTTCGCAAATAACACTATGTGGAGGGTTTTATTGCATATATATATTGATTATGACACCTTTCTTATCTTGCTCCATGACTTGCTTTAAATGAGATTAGATGTGAGGTATGGTTTGAAAAAGGTGCAAAGCATGGTTGATGTTTGTATATGGTCACCCTCCTTGCACTCCTACACTCACCTCCCTTCTTGATACATATCATTTCCCTCCACCATTTCCTACTAGTGATGGCCGGCCACATTCTTGAGTGAGGATGGAAAAATGAGAGAGATTTTTTTTTGTGTATAGCTTTCTTCATCTCATTCAATTTGTTAGAAAATTGAAAGCACCAATTTTCTTTAGATCATTCCTCCATCTATGGCAACCAACCCCAAATGAGATAACGATTCTACACTACATTCTACAGCAATTCTTGGGCATGTCGAGTTGCCGGCTTCATGCCCGAGTTGCCTCGGTATTGAGGCGGGAGCCCGTAAAAGAAGAAGGCGATGTGGTGCCCTTTCCGGCGAGGAGGCGACAATGTGGAGGCAACACTTTCCGCGGGAGATCGGGACGATGACGAGAAGACCGGAGGACTCGGATCACTCGGTATACTTCTCACCCTATCTCTTGATTGCTAGCGTAGGTTAATGGTTAACGATCCGGGTTTTCTTTGTCCGCGGTAGCGCCGGTTTCCGAGTAAGGAAAAACATTTTATTCCGCAATTTGGCCTCGAGTAAGACGGCCGGGGCGCTGCCGTGGCGCAACATGGTATCAGAGCCACGCCATTAACCTTACCTAGCTTCGTTTGATGTGTTTGCGTTTCCGATCGACCAAAATTTCCAAAAACCGTATTTTTATTGCATATCAGTTTCTGTCGAAATTTTTTGAAGTCCAAAAATTTTTCAGGTGGTTGCAGAATGATATGCAGGGAAATATAAGATATCTGGTAAAAATTGGTAGCCTAATTCCCTGTTTTCACCGCGGAAGCGCGGCCAAAGCCTTGCTTTGGCCGCTCTTCCGCCGCGCTTTAACTTTTGCACTGTACCAAATTCTGCCAGGTTGTCTTGTACATGAAAATGGGGTATTTGGAATATTAAAATTGGGCCCAGGTTTTCTGTGAGTGCTACAGTTTTGATTGGGGGCCCACTTGTTAATTTTTGGTCAATCGGAAAATTTTAAACACATTATTTCACAGTATTTACATTATATCTGCGACCGTGAATGTCACTCGATCGGTAAATCCGGTCTGACTGCTATAGCCCGGTTAGACGGATTTGCGAACGTGACTTTCACGTTGATGTTCTATGTTTATGCTGTGATGTTGCGGATCGGTCGTGGGGGATAGCCTGGATGCAATGCTAGTACAGTTTTGTTGTATTATGTACATTTGATATTGCGGGGCGAGCGTCCGACATGTGGACTGCCGTCACTGCCTGTTTGTATTATTCTTTTGGGGCACGACCTGGTTGCGGTCGATGTACCCAGTGTATGTATATTTTACTTTCTGTACTAGGGTTACCCCGCGGTGGGGTGCACGGATAGCCGGGTTCTGGAGGGCAACGGGCCCGCATCTCAGGGCATTGAGACGGAGGGGGCTTCAGTCCAGGATTGGCGGGCTATTCGCCGCACTCGTAGGGGGTACTGGTTGACCCAGGAGGGGTGCCCAAGTTGCCGGATTCCGTGAAGTGCTGGGTGGTCCATTCACGGTACTGAAGGGGGCTGCCTCGCTTCAGGTCTTGGCGGGTGACTTGCCGCGCCCGTAGGGGTCTAGGATTTCATTGCACAGGCTATCCACACGACCAGGGGAACGTCGGGTTTCAGCAGCGGCTCTGTGAAACCCGGGGCTTCCAGATATCTGTATTGTTCTGTGATGCTGTACATTTCTGTGATGTTGCATTTTATTCACGCCTTGAGCGAAATACTATATATTGGTATATATATTAGTAGATGTTGTATATGTTTTACACCCGCGCTAGTCCAGTCCCCGCTCTGCCGTTAGTTAGCTAACCTAACGGGTGATGACGGGACCCAGTGGCGAATGCGGATGGCATATACGTACGTCAGTATATTTTCGTTCTTTGTGGTGTGATCAATTGATGGGACTGCATTGATTCGGATCAATGCAAGATAAACAAACCTAATCTGATGTTGTTGGAACATTTTTCAAAAAAAGCTGTTATTGCAAGGACGTTCACTTTTGTTTTGCATCGTGGTATTCATTTGGAATATCCTGCTCCTCAGTCGACGAGGCAAGGGCTGAGATCCCTTCACCGGGAGTGACCCCTTGGACAGAAGTTTGCGTCAGGGCATTAACTTCACTATAGCCGATTACTTTTGCTTTGCATCGTGGTATTCAGTTGGAATATCCTGCACCTCATTCTACGGGGAAAGAGCCGAGATCCCTTCACCGGGAGTGACCTCTTTAGCAAAGTCTCTCGTCACTATATTTTTATAAAAACTATGCAGTTCCTTCAACGATATCAAGTTCATTACGTTAAAGGTTTTTCGCTAAAAACCAGTCGTAGCCCTCCGTCATTTCTTACAAGTATTACTTAGTATTCGTGCTGCGTTTGTTGACTGTGTCAAGGCGTAGTGTGCGGTAGCTAAGTAGTGTTTGTTTGCAGCATATTAATGGGATTGGTTAGGACAGTCGTGCGGCCTTGTTGACTGTGTCAAGGGCTCGTACGGGTGGGTTTAATGCAATCCAGGATAATGACGGGCTGAACTTGACTAGGACTCTTTGATTTGTTGACTGTGTCAAGGTCACTTGGGTCCTAGGGGTAAAAATCACATCGGGAGTTTCAAAAGAACTGAAACTTGCCAGGCATGCGCATACCTTCTGGAGTGTGGTAACTTGAATAGATTCCGTCAAGTTATCATGCGATGATAGTTGGATCCCGATTCCCACTGATGAGTTAGTTTACTCCTCGGGTGATCCCGACTAATTCTTCTTTCAGGTTTGGAGGAGAATTTGAGGTACAGTGGGAGGTTTCCTGATTAGATAAATTGGTAACCATTCTGATTTAGGTTAGAGTGCACGCTGAGTGTTTCTTTTCTCTCTCTCTCTTTGGCAGCGACCATTGACCCGACCCTAAGACTATGACTCAGTGACCAAGTTGACCGAACCTTCTTAAACACTGGCTTTTGGATTGTCAGAGTTGCAGACCTCATTGCCACTCCTACTTTTACCCTTTTCTCCAGGACACCCCGTATTACTACGAACGTCCACTTCCATTGGACAAAACCATCGTATGGTTAGATACGAACTCGAAGGACTTCGAGGATGGTTTCTGGTTCTGGAGAAAACGGATAGGACTATTCAGTTGTCTTTTCTTTTCACCTTCTCTCAGGATGCGAGTACTCCTTGGTTTAGGAGTAGTACACCTATTACGCAAATTGGATAGTCTTCTTCCAAACCATAGGCTGGTGCCGACCGGTAGGGAATGAAGAAAACCAGTTAGCCTAAAACGGTGTACAGAAGGTATTAAGTTCAGACAAAGCAAGGGATTAGTAAGAGGGCAAAGTAAATTGCGACTGATATTCACGACCAAACCAAGTATTTCTTCGCCAATCCTAAATCACCTTTGTATTTCTCCAGGACACTCCGTATCACTACGAAGATCCCATTTTATTGGATAATCCATCGTATGGTTATATACGAACTCGAAAGGAACTTGTTCCAGTTCGGGGATGGATTCTGGTTCAGGAGAAATAGGAATAAAGTACATTCAGGTGTCTTTTATCTTCACCTTCTCTCGCATTGCGAGTGCTCCTAGGATTAGGACAGTACACCCTTTATGCTTATTGGATAGTCTTCTTCCAAACCATAGGCTGGTGCCGAACGGTAGGGAAGGAAGAAAACCAATTGGCCTAAAGGGGTGTGCAGACGGTAATGACTAAAGACATATAAAGGGATTTGGACAGGTGGCAAAGAATTATACGGTTATAGTTGTGAATCTGGATAATGGTAGAGGCATTACTAGGAATACCAGAATACCCCACAGAAACATTACAATGTTTCAGTTTCACTGTGTACTGTTAAAAGAAAACTGATTTCCCGATTAGACACTTATTCCAGGGTATGTATTTACCAGGTATGATTCTCACATCTGTATGGTTTTACAGATGATGAGTGGGAGTAAGTTATTGGGAATTGGGTGATCATCCTCATTATATCGGGATTCGTTGTAATCGGTGATATTTGAGGAAGTCACCTGGGTTGTTTGCCGGTCGGCAATTATTTGGTTTTGAATATCCGCGGTTATGCACCAATTTCAAATTGATATATCTGTACGTCTATTTTCATAGAGTGAGATATGCCTTTTTTGATATTATGTCGATGACATTTACGTATATCAGTGGATGGTTAGGTAAGGAGCATTAAACAGCGGTGTAATTCTTCTTAACCATAAGTACAGTTTTCGACCTACGACACACAGTGAAAGAGTTGTTAGACTCAGCGGACTTATACAGAGTATTGTATGTTGTCCAGTGTCCATCAGGACAGAGGGGTTGGTCCTCGTACTATATTCGGTTTACTTATGACTTCTCTAGATTTTAGACAGCTGTTTCGTGGAAACACAGGGTCTAAGTTTTGAGGAGTTATAGGTATTTGAATAGAGTAGAGAACCAGGTGTAGCAAGTATCGGGATTCTTCAAAGAGATCGAAGATGTAGATACTTGTGTATGGTATTCAGTTGATAGTAATGATGAAGACAGATTGCTTCTCTTTCAGGATACTCATAATTGGAAGCGTTCCTAAGTTGAGTAACGCTGATCGGCCTCTCTCCATTTAGTTGACATGCACTGGAGACAGCTGCATGATTTGAATCTGGTTCAATTGAATCAGTGCCTCTGTTTCTATATTGGATATAGAACAGTTCATATCTTAACGATGTTAAGGTACGGGAAGTTGTCCGGCTTATGCTTAAAACCAGACTCCGGATAACTCAAGGCACGTTTCTGTAATGGCTGTTTGTGGGTTGACCCAGGCTATGACGAGGGTTGACTTTCTACCATCTGGCAGATCAATAGAAATATTGTTCTAGACTCGCCACAGTTTTATTAAAAATAGATTTTTTCAAAAACAGCAGTGGGAGTATGGTAGAACTGGAAGTGATTCCAGAACCGCAAACGATTACTGAAGATTTAATAAGGAACCTAAAGATTCAATCTGATTTGACATTCCATTGGCCACTCCGCATATAAGGTGGGTAACTTCAGGCACCCGAGAGGTACTCCGGTAGCCTCAATGACGGTGACAGGGAAGTTCTTGTTTACCCACACTTGCCATTGTTGTTGTTCCAGGCTGTGAGACCCGGCAGGAGGATGAGTATAGCGTCGTTCTAAACTAGCTTTAGAAGTGCACGTCTATATGACTCTGGCAGAGGGTTGTCGTAGTCAGTGGGAGCAGCGGAAGCATTGGTGGACTTTGTGCTTATGTCTATTTATAGACTAAAGCAAATATAGCGGAGTAAGATCATCTGTTTCTGATGTGACAGTCATGGGTTTGACGTCATCAGAATAGGGGATGGATCTGTTGAGAAGGTAGTAGGAAGTGATATTCCTATACTACGATCGGTTATACTTTGGTCGTCACACAGTGTTTTCTCCACAAGGGACTTGGACATTATATCAGACATACTGGTTACTAGATCTATGGTTTTAGATCTAGATTTGGGTGGTTTCCCAATCAGGGTACTTTGACAGCATTCTAAGAGTATTTAGAATGGACGACTCCTGGCACGGTAGTGTACCTGCAGGTAATGGAGTCACCCTCTCTAAAGGTGTCTTACAGACTAAAGGGGAGAGGGATACGCATGATTGACAGATCACTTGCTTAGGCAATTGAGTCAATCATGAGATGTCAAGTACCACACCAGATGTTGTTCTTGCAGTAGGTGCAATAAGTTGATATTGATCCAATCCTGGAGGAACAGTGGGAAGCAGTTATAGAACATAAGTGAATGTTCTAGGGATATGATAACGGCTGTCTCCTTTAGGAGACGGTTATCACTCCAGGCTTCCAAGGTGACATGGACGACAAGGAGGTTGTCAGAGTTATAGTTCTCCCTCTGACGAGGGGCAGTATTTTGGACAGGTGGTCCAAGGCAATACTGAGGGAGGCATGGCGCAGGATACTGATTAAGTTCAGTTAACGATACAGTCTAAGAAGTTTGGATTTGGAGTTCATTTATGAACTAGGTCCCATCAGACATCCAGACGTTCCAAGACAGGTATTGCTCATTTCGGGAGATGGCTTTCTCCGCGAACTTGAGATATAGAGAGACATAGAAAGAAACATCACAGCGGATCCACTCACTGAGGCTATTCCTCGAACGCAATAGTTTCGCAAACAGGTTTTGTGAGACTGACTAGTAGAGGAGTTGGGTGTTCGGTATCACACGGGCTGTGAGTATGCGACATCGCAATAATTAGCCTTGAGTGCAAGTGGGAGATTGTTGGAGATAGTGCCCTCAGAGTCAATTATTGGATCACAGGCACGTGATTGCAATGATTGAGGGAGGACCTATCCCAGTAGAACAGTCTTACTCGAGATGATAGTATGCTATCTGGTTTATCTTTATCATCGTGTACTGCTTTAGGTGACCTGATATGTCGCTATTACACGTTGATAGAGCCCCTAGGATTCTTGCTTGACGACCAGCAGTATGATGGCGATCATATACGTGGGAGCTGGTAGTCTATAAGCACATCCTTAAAAGGTCCCTAGTCGTAGGAGTTTCGAGACAGGGTATCGATACTCCATTAGTAGACTAGTGTATACAGTCGAGACCCCGACGAGGGGCGGTGGCCGGTCTCACAAGCCACTGGTGTCAGTTGGTTCACCTAAGATGTATACAGGTGCTCATTGGGTTATGAGTACACCGGGCAGGACTCGCCGGGAACCTGCTAGTTGGTCTTATACCAGATGTCAGATAGCAGTTCCCAGGTGACATGTGTACAGGTTAGTTCATCGACCTGAGATCGTCATTTGTCTCGTGTGAGTTCCCACTGTGCTTTGATTACTACCCTACCACGGCTCAAAGGAGTCGTGCAAACAGGTTTTAGTTGGGTACAGTCCCGAGCCACATGGAGGCAGTGAGCGGATCTGCAGGGGTTCGTCTCTCCCGGTATTGGGGGTGAGGTCGCGCTGTGTCTAGGAGAGCCATTACGCAAAGCCCTCGGCCGAGGCAGGAGATTTACTGGTAGGTATTCCAGTAGTATCTCAGGGCGTTCTGGGCTACGCTCCGACACGACTTGTACCGCTTTTGGGGGTCTGACTTTTACCAACCCCCTAGGCCCGCCATGCGATACTCATAGACGAACGGACCGGACTGTACGGATATTGTCACTGACAGGCTCAGTTGGGTGTCGGGGTGAGCTTCCTCATCGACGTCCCTTTTGGTCAATAGCTGGTGGCCCGTCACGTATTGGCTTATACCTCTGACGTGCCAGTGGTTAAATCCACAGCCATAGTATTGACGAGTCTTTAGAGTCCACCACACTTACAGTTACTCAGCTTTCGGGCGAAACGCTGTAGAGGCCGTATGGAGATATGGCAGCGTCCGATCAGATACGTGCGGTATTGCACGGATCAGGATCGGACAGTTTGTACTAGTGGCCGTATAGTTATATGGCAGGGTTTGATCTGATACGTGCGGTATTGCACGGATCAGGATCGAACGGATTTAACTAGCCGGCTTTGGCTTAAGCCGGTCCTAGTTTAGTACAGTGTAGATTTTGTCTCATTGCATTTGTATCCGGTCGGAATACAGATGCGGGTGTGTATGCACAGTGTCGGGGTTTTCCTGTGATTTATTACGGGACCAGTTTTCTGGAGTTGCCAGTTTGCATTTCGTCCCGGCCGGTTTTCCTTTGTTCTTTCCCGGCCGGACTTTTCCGATGGAGGGGGTTATTTGCAAGTTCGCAAATAACACTATGTGGAGGGTTTTATTGCATATATATATTGATTATGACACCTTTCTTATCTTGCTCCATGACTTGCTTTAAATGAGATTAGATGTGAGGTATGGTTTGAAAAAGGTGCAAAGCATGGTTGATGTTTGTATATGGTCACCCTCCTTGCACTCCTACACTCACCTCCCTTCTTGATACATATCATTTCCCTCCACCATTTCCTACTAGTGATGGCCGGCCACATTCTTGAGTGAGGATGGAAAAATGAGAGAGATTTTTTTTTGTGTATAGCATTCTTCATCTCATTCAATTTGTTAGAAAATTGAAAGCACCAATTTTCTTTAGATCATTCCTCCATCTATGGCAACCAACCCCAAATGAGACAACGATTCTACACTACATTCTACAGCAATTCTTGGGCATGTCGAGTTGCCGGCTTCATGCCCGAGTTGCCGCGGTATTGAGGCGGGAGCCCGTAAAAGAAGAAGGCGATGTGGTGCCCTTTCCGGCGAGGAGGCGACAATGTGGAGGCAACACTTTCCGCGGGAGATCGGGACGATGACGAGAAGACCGGAGGACTCGGATCACTCGGTATACTTCTCACCCTATCTCTTGATTGCTAGGTAGGTTAATGGTTAACGATCCGGGTTTTCTTTGTCCGCGGTAGCGCCGGTTTCCGAGTAAGGAAAAACATTTTATTCCGCAATTTGGCCTCGAGTAAGACGGCCGGGGCGCTGCCGTGGCGCAACAGGTGATGCCTCCAGCATATTGGAGATTAGGATCTATAGAGATAGATCCAAAAGGATACTGGCATTGTCCCAATCCAAGTACATTGACACCATACTAAAGAGGTTTAGTATGGAAGAATCCAAGCGTGGGAACCAACCCATGATCTCTGGACTCACTCTCTCAAAAGAGATGTCTCCCAAGACTGATTTGGAGAGAGCTCGCATGCAAGGGATACCCTATGCTTCGGCAGTAGGCTCTATCATGTATGCGATGCTATGTACCAGACCCGATGTAGCATACTCACTAAGTGTAGTGAGTCGGTATCAAGCAGATCCTGGAGAGAGTCACTGGACGGCTGTGAAGAACATTCTAAAGTACTTACGAAGGACTAGAGACATATTCTTGGTGTATGGTAACGGAGAACTCCGGATGGAGTCCTTTACCGATTCCAGCTTCCAAAGTGATAAGGACGACTCTAAGTCGCACTCGGGATTTGTCTTTACCCTCAATAGAGGGGCGGTATGTTGGAAGAGTTCCAAACAGGATACCGTTGCAGACTCGACGATGGAGGCTGAATACATCGCTGCCAACGATGCTGCCAAAGAGGCTGTCTGGATGAAGAAGTTCATTAGTGAACTTGGTGTGGTTCCATCCATTGAGCATCCAATACCTCTGTATTGCGATAACAATGGAGCTGTGGCTTTGGCCAAGAAACCCAGATCCCATCAGAAGTCCAGACATATTCTGAGGCGGTATCACCTGATCAGGGAGATAGTTGATCGCCGGGAGATCGAGGTCAGGAGAGTAAATACGAAGGACAACACTGCGGATCCACTCACGAAGGCCATTCCCCAGATACAGTTTGAGAGATTATTCAGGATGCTAGGTATGAGATACTACAGCAGCTGGCCTTAGTGCAAGTGGGAGATTGTTAGTTATGTATATGCCCTAGAGGCCATTGTTGTACATACGATGTATATTATGATGGATGCTTGTGTAGGGTTCCTAGGCACGCTAATGAAGTCTCACAAGGCATCAACCATGCCAATTTTAAATTTTATGAGTGCCGAGAAACCCTAATACGGATCGTCGACTAGAATTTTAGGCGAAAAACAAAACTAGTTAACGACTTAACTAAAGGAGAGAGGCTACAACCTTTGTAGATCCGTTTCTCCACTTTCTTAGCTCCACGTAGGCGTCCTCTCGCTGTCCATCTCGAATCCCGAACTCAATCGTCGGCTTCATCGGAGAAATGGGCGGGCTAGGTCGTCGGCTTCGTGCCGAAGATGATCTACGTCGAGGCATCACAAGTTCAAACTCCAACTTCACCAAGTTGTGAAACTTGTGAAGAAAACACCCTATACTACTTGGCAAGAGGTAGAGGGTGAAGAAATAGGAGGTGGGTTCACTTTAGAATTGGATTTCTCACACTTTTGTTCAAGTTGCCATTGATGGACTTAAGCTTTTTCTTGAAGAAGAAGATGATGAAGAAAATAGAATATGATAAGTGTTATCTTAAAAGAATAATAAAATCATTACTTATCATCTTCTAACCTTGGTTAGGTGTAGAGAATAGACCATGTTCAAGTGAGAATGGTTAGGGTTAAGCATGAAGACAAAATGGTCACTTTAGTCAAAGCTTCATGAAGCTTCATCAAGCTTCATGAAAGAAAGAAACCATTTTGTATTCCTTTTATCTATTTCTCATAAAAGAATGGATAAATAAATAGATGAATAACTCAAAACCCTAACCATTATCATAACCATGGTTTAATTCTTTGCACAAACCCAAGTAAGTATGCATCATCAAACATGATACAATCAAGTGCACAAAAGTATATCACATATACAACTTGTGAACTTCAAGTGAGAAAATCCATTTAAAGTGAACCAATACTAGTTAATGCAAAGTAATATATCAAATATATAATTATACATTAAATCATTAAATCAACATTTGATTCAATGATCCGGTCTTGTCGCACATAACCGACTAGTATCCAATGTATCGATTTATCGAATCAATGATTCGATAACTAGGTCATATCGCATACAACCAATCGAAACATTCATCGCGAGAATGAAATGCGGTATCACATACATGCATTATTCTCGGTCCCACATATATCTCATATGCGCTCCTATTTCGTTTCGCTTGAGCCAGGAAACCTTTGTGTAGGACTCTAAAGACTCGTCAATACGCCGGTAGTAGATGATGATCATATCAAGCACCCACAAGCCGCAAGCGGTCTGCTAAACGTAACGGCCACCCGGGTATTAAGCGATCAGAAGATCGACGAGCTAGCCCGCTCACACTCCTGTGAATCCAACCAGTAACACTTACCGTACAGTCCGGTCTGTTTGTCTGATATGTCGCACATCAAGTCTAGGGGTGGTAAACGTCAGACCCTAGTAACCGATAAGTCGTGCCGATGTGAGGCTCATAACGGGTCGAGAAACTACTGGTAACACTTACCAGCAAATCTCTGATCAGCCCTGGCCAGGGACTTCCCTGTTACGGCCAATCGAGCACAGCGCAACATCAACCCCCAATACCGGGAGAGACGAAACCCCTCCTATCGCTCATTGCCTCCATGTGACTCGGGACTGTACCCAAAGACCACCGTTTTGCACGCCCTCATAGACGTGGTAAGGTGGAGATCAAAGCACAGTGGGAATCACACAAGACTCTATGACGATCTCGGGTCTACAGACTAACCTGTACAAGTGTCACCTGAGAACTGCCATCTGACGTGAGGTATAATACCATCTGGGAGTTCTCGGCGAGTCCGTCCAGTGTACCCAGTCTCCACTGAGCACCCGTATACCATCTCTGATGTCAAACACCAATGGATATGGGATCATCCATCACCCATCTCATGGGTCGAGAGGCGTATACGCTAGTCTACACTGGTATATCGATGCCCCGTCTCGATACACCCATGACTAGGGACCTTGAAGGATGTACTTATGGACTACCATGTCCCCATTAGTATGATCTGCATCATAGTCCAGGTAGTCAAGTACACATCCTAAGGGCTTTACCAACATGTAACTATAAGACAGTTTAAAGAGACTAGTGTACATGTTAAGATAAAGAGAAACCAGATAGCATACTATCATATCGAGCAAGAAAGTCATCTCTATATATGTCCAAGCATCCAATATAATATACATCATCTGTACAATACTGGCCTCTAGAGCATACATACAACTAACAATCTCCCACTTGCACTAGGGCCAGCTGCTGTAGTATCGCATACCGAGCATCCCGAAGAGTCTCTCAAACTGTATCTGGGGAATGGCCTTCGTGAGTGGATCCGCCGTGTTGTTCTTCGTGTCAACCCTCCTAACCTCGCTCTCCCGGCGATCAACTATCTCCCGGATTAGGTGATACCGCCTCAGAATATGCCTGGATCGCTGATGGGACCTAGGTTCCTTGGCCAAAGCCACCGTTCCATTGTTATCGCAATACAAAGGTATTGGATGCTCAATGGATGGAACCACTCCAAGTTCAGTAATGAACTTCTTGATCCAGACAGCCTCTTTAGCAGCATCGTTGGCAGCGATGTATTCAGCCGCCATCGTCGAGTCTGCCACGGTTTCCTGCTTGGAACTCTTCCAGCTAACCGCCCCTCCGTAAAGGGTAAAGACAAATCCCGACTGCGACTTAGAGTCGTCCTTATCATTCTGGAAGCTCGAATCGGTAAAGGACTCCACTTGGAGTTCTCCGTTACCATACACCAAGAGCATCTCTTTAGTCCTTCGCAAGTACTTGAGAATGCTCTTCACAGCTGTCCAGTGACTCTCTCCAGGATCAGCTTGATACCTGCTCACTACACTTAGTGAGTATGCTACATCGGGTCTGGTACATAGCATCGCATACATGATAGAGCCTACAGCCGAAGCATAGGGTATCCCTTGCATGCGAGCTCTCTCCAAATCAGTCTTGGGAGACATCTCTTTGGAGAGAGTGACTCCAAAGATCGTGGGTAAATTCCCACGCTTGGATTCTTCTATACTAAACCTCTTTAGTATGGTGTCAATGTACCTGGATTGGGACAATCCCAATATCCGTTTGGATCTATCTCTATAGATCCTAATTCCCAATATGCAGGAGGCATCGCCAAGATCTTTCATTGAGAATCTTTGTGATAAGAAGAGCTTGACCGATTGCAGCATAGGAATATCATTTCCTATCAAGAGTATGTCGTCCACGTACAATACGAGGAAGACAACCTTACTCTCTGCCACCTTCTTGTAGATACAAGGTTCATCTGGGTTTTTGACGAAATCAAACTCTTTGATAACGACGTCAAAGCAGATGTTCCAATTCCGCGATGCTTGCTTTAATCCATAAATGGATTTAAGCAGCTTGCACACCTTCCCGCTGCTCCCACTGTCTACGAAGCCCTCTGGCTGAGTCATGTACACGCACTCTTCTAAATCACCATTTAGAAAAGCGGTCTTAACATCCATTTGCCAGATTTCGTAATCATGATATGCAGCGATGGCAAGCATGATCCGGATGGATTTAAGCATAGCCACTGGAGAAAAGGTTTCGTCATAGTCCACACCTGGTCTTTGACGAAAACCCTTTGCTACAAGTCTAGCTTTGAAAGTCTCCACTTTCCCATCTACACCAAGTTTTTTCTTGAAGATCCACTTGCTCCCAATGGGTTTTACCCCTTCAGGAGCAACATCCAAAGTCCATACTTTGTTGGTGTACATGGATTCCATCTCGGACCGCATAGCATCCAACCATTTCACTGAGTCCCTACTCGTGATGGCCTGCTCGAAGCTAGTTGGGTCATCATCCTCCATGATGCAATCCTCGCTCCCACCATCCATGAGAAAACCGTAGTATCTCTCAGGTGGGTGAGGAACCCTACTAGATCGGCGGAGAGGCTGAGGTTCATCGGGAACTACTGAATCCTCTGGTTCAACCAAATCTTCTGTTGTAGTCTGTATTGCTGGAATCTCTTCCAGTTCTACCTCCTTGCCACTAATCTCTTTTTCAAGAAATTCCTTTTCTAAATAGGTGGCATGTCGAGAAACAAACACCTTTTGTTTCTCGGTGTGGTAGAAGATATACCCGCGCGAATGTTTGGGATATCCAATAAACTTACACAAAATGGACCTTGCCGCGAGTTTGTCCGGATTTTGCGTTTTTATATATGCCGGACAACCCCATATCCTAACATAATTAAGACATGGTCTCTTTCCTTTCCATATCTCATATGGAGTGGTTGGCACGGTTTTGGTAGGAACCATATTCAATAGGTCTGCAGCTGTTTCCAGTGCATATCCCCAGAAGGAAATAGGTAACTCAGCTGTGCTCATCATAGAGCGCACCATATCTAATAGGGTGCGGTTCCTCCGTTCTGATACACCGTTGTGCTGTGGTGTATATGGAGGAGTCAGCTGAGAGAGAATCCCATTCTCTTTTAGGAAGTCCAGGAATTCATTGCTCAAGTATTCACCTCCTCGATCAGATCGAAGGATTTTAATACTTTTTCCGGTTTGGTTCTCGACTTCATGTTTATATTCTCTGAATTTCTCAAAAGCTTCTGATTTGTGTTTCATCAGAAACACATATCTGAATCTAGAGAGATCGTCAGTGAATGTAATGAAGTACGATGAACCATCCCTGGCATGTGTAGACATGGGACCGCATACATCACTATGTATCAGTCCCAAGAGTTCAGTAACTCTTTCTCCGTGTCCCGTAAACGGAGTTTTGGTCATCTTGCCTTTGAGACATGACTGGCAAGTGTCATAAGATGAAAATTCAAACGGATTTAAATATCCATCCTTATGCAACTTTGCTAGTCGTGTCGCATTGATGTGACCCAGTCTACAATGCCACAAGAAGTATTCGTTCAGTTCAGAACTCTTCCTCTTGTGTGTGTTTGTTATGCTCAGAACTGTTGATTGATTTAGAACATAAATGCCATTGCACAACGTGCCTGATCCAACCAACTTTTGGTTACGGAAAATGTTCATAACATTGTCCTGTAATACAAAATTATATCCCTCTTTGCTCAACAAAGAAACCGATATAATGTTGCATATCAGGTTCGGCATGTAATAGCATTCGTTCAGAACCAATGTATTACCAGTTGGTAATACAAGGTGATATTCCCCGACAGTCTTAGCTGCAACAATTGCACCATTTCCAACTCTAATGTCTTTATCACCTTCTCCAAGTTCTCTACCTTTTCTAAGCCCATGTAACTGATTACATATATGGGATCCTGACCCGGTATCTAATACCCAGGACGTAGAGCAAATGGAGAAACAGTTCTCTGTAACGAACACACCCGAAGAAAATGCATCATCATGTACTTTCTTCATTCGGGTGGCTTGGGAATCCTGGTATTCCCCTATGTCCTGTTCAGTCCTATAACTCTTATAAGAAAGAACGGAACCAACGTTCCCCAGCACAGTATAACATGCGGGTTCGGTCAATACATCCATATTATTATCTTTATTAGGGCATGACATGGTCGCTACCTGGAGAGAGGGAGAAGAAAACACTTTAGCGTATGCTCTTGCAAGATCAGATTGGTTATTATCTTATCTAATCAGGATGGCTCCCACTGGTTTTTATCAAATCTTCCTTCAAACCCTAAAAGGAAAGACTAACCGGGATTAATTACACACTACAAGTTCGCCAATCTTTCAGCCAGGCCAGTGTCAGTACTTTGAGGGAGGTCCCCCGTGCTTTCGCACGAACCTAAATAATGTAAACCTCGTTTTCCCAGAGGCGTAACCCCGTTGACACCTTTCTAGACACCTACTTGATCAGCTAATTGCAATGTGTAAAACTCTCCCAGGAGTAACTCTTACTCGCAGTGGGTATCGGGATCCAACTATCTCATAGAAGGTATGCAATCTCATTGCAAATTTCAACACTTGAAATTCCCGATAATATTTTGCCCCTAGCGTCCTATGACCTTGACGCAGGCCAACAAACCATAGTGCGCTAGTCAAGTTCAACCCGTCATTTCCTGATTGAATTAAACACACCCGCACGACCCTTGACGCAGGCTAACAAAGTCGCACGACTACCCCAATCCAATCTGCATCATATGCATAAGCAGATAAATACTAGTTAGCTACCGCACACTACGCCTTGATGCAGGCCAACAAACGTAGCACGAATACTAACTACTACTTATCTGAAATGACGGAGGCCTACGACAGGTTTTTCTGAAAACCTATTGCGTAAAGAACTTGATATCGTTGTAGAATCAAATGAAGTTTTGAAATGGTGTGATTTTGATGCTCTTCTAGTTTTGCTAAAGGGGTCACTCCCGGTGAAGGGATCGTCGGCCCTTTCCTCGTCGAATGAGGTGCGGGATATATCATATATATCACTGTGCAAAGCATAAACTATAGAAGCAATCAAAAGTCAAACCGAGTGTGTAGCATCTGCCAGTTATTGCTAAAGGAGTCACTCTCGGTGAAGGGATCTCGGTCCTTTCCTCATCGAATAAGGTGCAGGGTATATCATATATACCGCTATGCAAAGCAAGAACTGTAACTACCTGTTTTGTTTAAAATTTGATTCTACAACATCTTAGGTTTCTTTTCATTCATTAATCACATTAATGAAGTCCCATCATTTAAATACCTAAACATCACAGATAAATACGACGTACACTTGTGCCATCCGCATTCGCCACGATGTCCCCTCGTGCACCGTTAGGTTAGGTAACTAACGTCAGAGCAGGGCAGGGCTAGTGCGGATGCAAAACATAAGTAACGTCTATATAATATATCATATATACTATATACTGTATCTATCACAGAACATCACATGATCACATCACAGATATCGCAGCAGAAGAAACATATGAAACATTGGATATACTAGGACGTCCGTGTTTTCAATACGAGCCAGTATAAAACACGGATTCCACGGTCGTGATGAATAGCCAATGCCACACCCCTAGACCCCTACGAGAGCGGCAAGCAACCTTACCAATTCTAGGGTTAGGAGACCCGGACTCGACTCCTCGAGATGGTCTCCCACTGGACCCTAGAACCCGGTTACTTGTGCTCCCCTCCTTGGGTCTATCCTAATGTGGAAAAGTAAATAATATACAAAAGGTGACAACTTCCGCAACCTGGAAGTGCCCCAATAAAAGAATATTACATACAAGTTTTTACATGAATGAAAAAGAAAAACACTCATCTCACATAAAAAACCCCGGCTATTCAAACACGACGATCCAATATAACATATCCAGCAACACATAACATCACATGTCATCAACGTAAGTAAATATGCGCATCCCAATTGTCGTTGATATATAGCAACGAAACCGGCGATATCACATATTACACTTACGGTCACAGAAAAGAAAGTGTAAAACTACAACAGTTGGAATCCGCAACCTATTTAGACATCGCATGCCTAATCAAATGAAATACTTAGACATCACCTGCCTAACCATTATAAACCCCGCATTTTAGTCCCATTATCGAAAACTCTTTTCAATATCAAATGAGACTAAACCGCTAGATTTATAACATTCATTCAGTTATCTCATAACTGTTTGTGAATTCCAATTATTGTATCCCATTGCGGATAAATAGAAAATATTTAACTTTCTGATCGAACATTCGAACCCCCAAGTTTTCCCGAAACTGTTCAACACATGAAATAGGTTCAAAGACATTCACTTCATGCCTCAGTACCAACGGTCCAGCCGTAGAAGGGTCAAGCCAACGCCTCACATGTGGCACGCCGTACTGCCCCAAACCCGGAGGTTCAAAGGGCAGTTCAAGACGGTCACATAATCGAGTTAAGGTTTGTTGTCTTCTAGAGGGACCATCGCGTTACTTGCACTACTCAGAACGTCCTTAAACCACAGAAAAATCCAACACTTGGAAATTTTCCGGCAGGGGAAAAGTTGGGTATTTATATCCGGTCGAACTTTTTAACATATTCGAAAATTATCCGGAAAAACACATAGACAAAATTTGATAATCCGATCGAATCTACGAACTCCTAATACAACCCAGAAAACTCAACTCTTGAGTTCAGAATAAAAATTCCCATGAAAATCAACACTGCAACATAGGAATTACTGTGCAAAATTGAACAATAGAGGAGACTAGATGGCCGCGGAACCGCCGCATTAGGCATGCTAATGCCGCGGTTCCGCCGCTCTTCTATGGCATTAGGCTATCGAATTTCACAGTAACTCTTACAATCACCTGCTGATTTTTCTGCATATTTTTAATATGGAAAAATCCCAGTTTTTGAAAAAAGTCCAGAGAGCAAGTTTGGGATTAGGGTTTCGATTCGTTCGGATTTCAAACATCGTCTACACTTCGCCTAAGGCTCTAGCTAGGCTCTGATACCACTGTAGGGTTCCTAGGTACGCTAATGAAGTCTCACAAGGCATCAACCATGCCAATTTTAAATTTTATGAGTGCCGAGAAACCCTAATACGGATCGTCGACTAGAATTTTAGGCGAAAAACAAAACTAGTTAACGACTTAACTAAAGGAGAGAGGCTACAACCTTTTTAGATCCGTTTCTCCACTTCCTTAGCTCCACGTAGGCGTCCTCTCGCTGTCCATCTCGAATCCCGAACTCAATCGTCGGCTTCATCGGAGAAATGGGCGGGCTAGGTCGTCGGCTTCGTGCCGAAGATGATCTACGTCGAGGCATCACAAGTTCAAGCTCCAACATCACCAAGTTGTGAAACTTGTGAAGAAAACACCCTATACTACTTGGCAAGAGGTAGAGGGTGAAGAAATAGGAGGTGGGTTCACTTTAGAATTGGATTTCTCACACTTTTGCTCAAGCTGCCATTGATGGACTTAAGCTTTTTCTTGAAGAAGAAGATGATGAAGAAAATAGAATATGATAAGTGTTATCTTAAAAGAATAATAAAATCATTACTTATCATCTTCTAACCTTGGTTAGGTATAGAGAATAGACCATGGTCAAGTGAGAATGGTTAGGGTTAAGCATGAAGACAAAATGGTCACTTTAGTCAAAACTTCATGAAGCTTCATCAAGCTTCATGAAAGAAAGAAACCATTTTGTATTTCTTTTATCTATTTCTCATAAAAGAATTGATAAATAAATAGATGAATAACTCAAAACCCTAACCATTATCATAACCATGGTTTAATTCTTTGCACAAACCCAAGTAAGTATGCATCATCAAACATGATACAATCAAGTGCACAAAAGTATATCACATATACAACTTGTGAACTTCAAGTGAGAAAATCCATTTAAAGTGAACCAATACTAGTTAATGCAAAGTAATATATCAAATATATAATTATACATTAAATCATTAAATCAACATTTGATTCAATGATCCGGTCATGTCGCACATAACCGACTAGTATCCAATGTATCGATTTATCGAATCAATGATTCGATAACTAGGTCATATCGCATACAACCAATCGAAACATTCATCGCGAGAATGAAATGCGGTATCACATACACGCATTATTCTCGGTCCCGCACATATCTCATATGCGCTCCTATTTCGTTTCGCTTGAGCCAGGAAACCTCTGTGTAGGACTCTAAAGACTCGTCAATACGCCGGTAGCAGATGATGATCATATCAAGCACCCACAAGCCGCAAACGGTCTGCTAAACGTAACGGCCACCCGGGTATTAAGCGATCAGAAGATCGACGAGCTAGCCTGCTCACACTCCTGTGAATCCAACCAGTAACACTTACCGTACAGTCCGGTCTGTTCGTCTGATATGTCGCACATCAAGTCTAGGGGTGGTAAACGTCAGACCCCAGTAACCGATAAGTCGTGCCGATATGAGGCTCATAACGGGTCGAGAAACTACTGGTAACACTTACCAGCAAATCTCTGATCAGCCCTGGCCAGGGACTTCTCTGTTACGGCCAATCGAGCACAGCGCAACATCAACCCCCAATACCGGGAGAGACGAAACCCCTCCTATCGCTCATTGCCTCCATGTGACTCGGGACTGTACCCAAAGACCACCGTTTTGCACGCCCTCATGGACGTGGTAAGGTGGAGATCAAAGCACGGTGGGAATCACACAAGACTCTATGACGATCTCGGGTCTACAGACTAACCTGTACAAGTGTCACCTGAGAACTGCCATCTGACGTGAGGTATAATACCATCTGGGAGTTCTCGGCTCGTCCGTCCAGTCTACCCAGTCTCCACTGAGCACCCGTATACCATCTCTGATGTCAAACACCAATGGATATGGGATCATCCATCGCCCATCTCATGGGTCGAGAGGCGTATACGCTAGTCTACACTGGTATATCGATGCCCCGTCTCGATACACCCACGACTAGGGACCTTGAAGGATGTACTTATGGACTACCATATCCCCACTAGTATGATCTGCATCATAGTCCAGGTAGTCAAGTACACATCCTAAGGGCTTTACCAACATGTAACTATAAGACAGTTTAAAGAGACTAGTGTACATGTTAAGATAAAGAGCAACCAGATAGCATACTATCATATCGAGCAAGAAAGTCATCTCTATATATGTCCAAGCATCCAATATAATATACATCATCTGTACAATACTGGCCTCTAGGGCATACATACAACTAACAGCTTGGATATATACAGAGAGGACTTTCTTGCTCGTCATGATAGTATGCTATTTGGTTTCACTTTATCTTAACATGCTGACTTGTATTGGTTTACTGTCTTACTCTCACATGTTGATAAAGCCATTAGGATCTGTACTCGGCTACTGGGACTATGATGAGATCATACTAGTGGGGCCATAGTAGTCGATGAGTACATCCTATAACTGTTCCTAGTCGAGGGTATATCGAGACAGGGCATCGATACACTAGAGTAGACTAGCGTACACGCATCTTGACCCATATGATGGGCGATGGATGATCCCATATCCATCGGTGTTTGACATCAGAGATGGTGTACGGGTGCTCAGTGGAGACTGGGTACACTGGACGGACTCGCCGAGAACTCCCAGATGGTTTTATACCACACGTCAGATGGCAGTTCTCCGGTGACACTGGTACAGGGTAGTCTGTAGACCCGAGATCGTCATAGAGTCTTGTGTGATTACCACTGTGCTTTGATTTCCACCTTACCACGTCCAAGAGGGCGTGCAAAACGGTGGCTTTTGGGTACAGTCCCGAATCACATGGAGGCAATGAGCGATAGGAGGGGATTCGTCTCTCCCGGTATAGGGAGTTGATGTTGTGCTGTGTTCGATTGGCTATAACTAGAAGTCCCTGGCCAGGGCTGATATAGAGATATAATGGTAAGTGTTACTAATAGTTTCTCGACCTATTATGAGCCTCATATCGACACGACTTATCGGTTACTGGGGTCTGACGTATACCACCCCTAGACTTGATATGCGACATATCAGACGAACAGACCGGACTGTACGGGAGTGTTACTAATTGGATTCACAGGAGAACGGACAGGCTAGCTTGTTGATCTTCTGATCCCTCAATACCTGTGTGGCTGTTATGTTTAGCTGACCGCTTGCAGCTTGTGGGTGTTTAATATGATCATCACCTGCTACCGGCGTATTGACGATTCTTTAGAGTCCTACACAGAGGTTTCTTGGCTCAGGCAAAACGGAGTCGAGGCACATATGTGATATGTGCAGGACTGAGGATAATGCGATATGAGATACCGTATTATATTCTCGCGATATTTAGATATGAATCGGGACATCAGATCAAGTGTTCATTCGATGAATCGGTACATGATATATTAGTCGGTTATATTCGATATAGCCGGATCGTTGGATCAAGTGTTGATTCGATGATTTAATGTATAATGATATATATGATATATTGTATTACATTATCTAATATTGGCTCGCTTTATTATTCCATTTTCTCACCGGATTAGTACATTGATATATATGCGATATATGTTAATTGTATTATTTTCTTTTGTTGCAAATATATAATATATATTTGATATATATTATTGTGACATGATATGATTTATTATGAAACATGTTTAAGGATGATAAAAGGGGATTCGGGTTTGATTAGGGTTAGCTCTTTCTTGCACTTTCTAGAAAGATTCTCTTTTGTCTTGGTTAAGATATTATGGTTGATCCTTATTCTTAACCTAACCAAACCCTAACTCTAGTTTATTCTCTACAAAGTTTTAGCCTCTCATCCTTGACCATGGTTCAATAATCAATCATATATTCTTTACTACTATTCATCACAAAAGGATTATCATTTTCATTCATTATCTTCTTCTCTCTTAGCTTTGAGAAAGCTTACTAGTTAATTCTTTTGTGATGATTTCATGTGAGAAAATGAATTAAAAAGAAAGCATAAATACTACTCCATCATCCTCATCTAATCTAGCCCATTAGATTAAGGTGTTCATCTCTTTAGAGTGAGAAAGCTTGGGTTATAGCAACTTCGATATAGATCATCGGAGAAGCGGAACACTTCAAGCTAGCATGGATCGTTCGAGTCGTGGAGTCTCTCTTGAGTCCGAGAGATCGTGGATCGCGGCAAAGGGACTTCTACTCGGAGCTTGTGAAGCGAAGGAGCTGACTACAAAGGTTGTAATCCCTCACACTTAGGTTTAAAGATGTTATCTTGCATGTTAAACCCTAATAATCTAGCAAAGATCCCGTCTTTGGGTTGTTCGGCACATCTAAAATTTTATTCGGGCATGTTTGATGCTTTATGAACCTCCACAAGAGTGCCTAGGAACCCTACATTTAACCCTTCAGATAAAGCAACCAAAGTCCATACTTTGTTGGTGTATAAGGATTCCATCTCAGATCGCTAAGCATCCAGCCATTCTTACAGAGTCCTACTCCTAATGGCCAGCTCGAAACTAGTTGGGTCATCATCCCATGATGCAATCCTCGCTCCCGCTGTCATAAAGAAACCAAAGTATCTCTCAGGTGGGTGAGGAACCCTACTAGATCGGCGGAGAGGCTAAGGTTCGTTGGAAACTATTGAATCCTTTGGTTCTACCAAATCGTTAGCTGCAGTTTGTATAGCTGGAACTCTTTCCAGTTCTACCTCATGACCAATAATTTCTTCACAAGAAATTCCCTTTCACAAAGGTGGCATGCTGAGAAACAAAACATCTTTTGTTCCTCGGTTTGGTAAAAGATATTCCCTTGCGAATGCTTGGGATATCCAATAAACTTCCACAGAACTGACTTTACTTCGAGCTTGTCTGGATTTTGCTTTTAGGCATAGGTTGGACAACCCTAAATCTTAACATACTTAAGATATGGGCTCTTCCCATTTCATATCACATATGAAGTGGTAGGCAACTGATTTGATTGGAACCCTATTCAATAGGTATGCAGCTTCTCAAGTGCATAACTCCCAAAAGGAAATAGGCTACTCAGTAGTACTCATCATAGAGCACACCATATCACATAGGGTGTAATTGCTCCGCCCCGATACACCGACGTGCTGTGGTGTATTCGGAGGAGTAATACTGAGAGAGAATCTCATTCTCCTTTAGAATAGTCCAAGAATTCCGTGCTCAAGTATTCTCCTCTTTGATCTCATCAAAGGACATAATACTTGTACCCGTTTTTGGTTCTCTACTTCTAACTTATATTCATTAAATTTCTCAAAAGTTCCAGACGTGTGTTTCAACAGGAACATATGTCCGGATCTTGAGAGATAATCAGTGAATGTAATAAAGTAAAAAGAACCGGTCTTGGCATGTGTAGACAGGGGACCTTCATACATCAGCATGTATCAATCCCAAGAGTTCACTAACTCTTTCTCTGTTTCCAATAAATGGAGCTGTGGTCATGTTATCTTTGTGACATGACTGGCAAGTTTTTACAAGATGTAAATCCAAACTAATTTAAATATGCATCTAAATGTAACTTAGCTAATCGGGTCGCATTGATATGACCTAGTCTATAATGCCTCAAGAAGGATTCGTTCATTTCTGAACTCTTCCTCTTGTGCGTGTTCTGTACATTAAGAACTGTGGTTTGATTTAGAACGTCTATGCTTTTAGATAACGTGCCTGAACCGATCAACACTTGATATAGGAAATGTTCAAAACATTATCCAACAATACAAAATTATATCCTTCTTTACTAATAAAGAGACTGATATGATGTTGTATATCAGTTTCGGTATCTAATAATATTTGTTCAGAATCAATGTATTCTGGTAATAAAGGGTGATAACTACCAACAGACTTGGCTGCAACACTTGCACCATTTCTATCTCATGAAATTTATCACCCGCTCTCAGTTCTCTATCTATCTGTAGCCCATGTAACAAATTACATATGTGGAATCCTGATCCGGTATCAAATACCCAGGACATAAAGGATATTGAGAAACAGTTCTGCGTAATGAACACACCTGAAGAAGATGCATCAACATGTACTTTCTTCGTTTGGGTGGCATAGGAATTCTTGTAATCCCCTATTTCCTGCTCTGTCTTATAACAATTATAAGTTGGAACGGGACCAACGTTCCCTTGCGCAGGATAACAAGCGGGTTTGGTCAATATATCCGTATTATTATCTTGATTAAGGCGTGACATAGTCGTAACCAGGAGAGAGAGAGAGAAGAAAACACTCAGCGTATGCTCTTGCATGATTATATTGGTTATCAATATATCAAATCAGGATGTCTCCCACTGTTTTAGTCAAATCTTCCTTCAAACCCTAAAAGTAAAGACTAGCCGGGATTAATTACACTCTATAAATTCGCCAATCTTTCAGCCAGGCCAGTGCCAGTACTTTGAGGGAGGTTCCCCGCGCTTTCGTACGGACCTAATTAAAATAAACCTCGTTTTCCCAGGGGCGTAACCACGTTAACACCTTTCTAGACACCTACTTGATCGAATAATTGTAATGTGTAAAACTCTCCCAGGAGTAACTCTTACTCGCAGCGGGTATCGGGATCCAACTATCTCATAGAAGGTATGCAATCTCATTGCAAATTTCAACACTTGAAATTCCCAATAATATTTTACCCCTAGCATCTTTATGACCTTAACATAGTCAACAAATCATAAGTGCTAGTCAAGTTCAACCCGTCATTTTCCGATTGAATTTAACCCACCCGCACGACCCTTAACATAGTCAACAAAGTCGCATGACTACCCTAATCCAATCGCATCATATGCTTATATAGATAAGTACTAATCAGCTACCGCACACTACGCCTTAACATAGTCAACAAACGTAGCACGAATACTAACTAGTACTTATCTGAAATGACGGAGGGCTACGACAGGTTTTTAAGAAAACTCTTTGCGTAATGAACTTGATATCGTTGTAGAATCAAGTGATTTTGAGATGGAATGTTTTTGAGGCCTTTTCTAGTTTTGCTAAAAAGGTCACTCCCGGTGAAGGGATCGTCGGATCTTTTCTTATCGAATAAGGTGCAGGATATTTCACAAATACCACTATGCAAAGCAAAAACTATAGAAACAATCAAAAGACAAACCGAGTTTGTAGCATCTGCTAGTTTCGCTAAAGAGGTCACTCCCGGTGAAGGGATCTCGGCTCTTTCATTATCGAATAAGGTGCTGGATGTTCTACAAGGAACACCGCTATGCAAAGCAAGAACTAGAGCTACCAGTTTTTAAACAAGTTTCTACAACATCTTTAGGTTTCTTTTAATTCATTAATCTCATTAATGAAGTCCTATTTTATTATGCTTCACAAGCATCACATTTGAAACGAAATCAGCAATATAACATATATCTCATATATATAATATAAACATTCATCTCAGGCAGTAATATGATCTCATCACAGAACATTGCAGCAGAAGAACATATATGAAATATTGGATATACTAGGATGTCCGTGTTTTAATACGAGCCTTTATAAAACACGGATTCCACGGTCGTGATGAATAGCCAAACCCACATCCCTATACCCCCACAAGAGCGGCAAGCAACACTGCCAATTCTAGGGTTATGAGACCCGGTCTCAACTCCTCGAGATGGTCTCCCACTGGACCCTAGAAGCCGGTTACTTTTGCTCCCCACCTTGGGTCTACCTAATGCGGAAAAGTAAATAATATACAATGGTGACATCATCCTCCGCCCGGAAGTGCCCTAATAAAAGAATATTACATACAAATGAATTATACATGAATGAAAATAAAAACCCTCATCTCACATAAAACCCCCGGCTATTCAAAACGCGACGATCCAATATAACATATCACAGCAACACATAATATCTCATATCATCAACGTAAGAAAGTATACGTATCCCGATTGTCGTTGATGTATAGCAACAAAACCGGCGATACACCACATACTACGCTTACGGTCACAGAAAAGAAAGTGTAAAACTACAACAGTTGGAATCCGCAACCTCCTTAGACATCGCATGCCTAACCAAATGAATTCCTTAGACATCGCATGCCTAACAATTATAAACCGCACATTTTAGTCTCATTATCGAAAACACTTTTCAATATCTTGTCGGGCAATTCAACAAGATTCCCGATATCCTGATCGAATGCTCGTCGCAAACTTTAGTAGACGGCCGCACCCCCGGATTCCGTCGACGAAGTGCAATAAGGCGGAACACCGCTGCCGCGAGCACCCGAACGGATGCTTTTCGCGACGGGGTTCTCCTACAGTAACTTGGTCGGGGCTATGGGGCATGGTTATCTATTAAGTTTACCCGGTGAGTATCCGCGTACACTACGTGATTGCAATGGACTTTTGATCACATCAAAATCCCGTGGAAACCGATCAAATGGGACTAAACTACTAGATTTATAACATTCAAATTAGTTATCTCATAACTACTTGTGGATTCCAAATATTGTATCACATTCTAGATAAATAGACAATGTTAAACTTTCCGATCGAATAATCAAACACATAAGTTTTCCTAAATAATTCTCAACACTTGAAATTAGTTTAAAAGCATCCATCACATGCCACAGTACCAATGGTCCGGCCGTAGAAGGTGTAGGGTTCCTAGGCACTCCCAAGAGGTCTCACAAGGCATCGAACATGCCATTTTCAAATTTTACGGTGCCTACAAACCCTAAACTACGGATCGATAACTAGATGTCTAGGCGAAAAAGAACTAGTTAACAAATTAACTAATGAGAATACGGAAATACAACCTTTGTAGATCCGGTGCTCCACCTCCATAGCTCCGCAACGAAGTCGTCTCCGCTGTCCAAAAGGAATCCGGGCTCTAGCGTCGTCTTCGTCGGAGAATGGGCGGGCTAGGTCGTCAATGTCCAAGCCGAAGATGATCTACGTCGAGGCATCGATGAATCAAGCTCCACCTTCACCAAGTCATGAAACTTGTGAAGGAAACACACTCTACTACTTGGCAAGAGGTAGAGAATGAAGAAATAGGAAGTGGGTAGACTTTAGAATTGGATTTCTCACTCATTTCCATCACTTGCCATTGATGGGGCAAGCTTTCTTCACTTGAAGAATGAAGAAGAAGAAGGAAAAATAGTTATGATAAGTTAATTAGAAAAAGAAAAGAATAATCATAACTTATCATGACTAAACCATGGTAAAGTGTAGAGATTGAACTAGGGTTAAATCAAATGGTTAGGTTAAGCATGAGATAAGAATGGTGGACAAAGTCAAAGGTTCATGAATCTTCAACTACAAACAAAGAAAGCCACCATTCTTCTCATTGCCTTTTCCAAAAAGAAAATAAATAAATAAATGAATAAATAGATATAAAAACAAAACCCTAACCATTTAAATAACCATGGTTTAATCTTTACACAAACCAAATAGTATGTATCATCAAACATGATACAAGCAAATGCACAAAATCATATCACATATATAATGCGCACATCCGAGTGAGAAAATCCATCTAAAGTGAACCAATATTAGTTAATGCAAAGTAATATATCAAATATATAATTATACATTAAATCATTAAATCAACACTTGATTTAACGATCCGGTCATATCGCATATAACCGGCTAATATCCAATGTATCGATTTATCGAATCAATCCTTGATTCGATAAATAGGTTATATCGCATACAACCATTCGACACATTCATCGCGATAATGGAATACGGTATCACATACACGCATTATTCTCGGTCCCGCACATATCTCATATGCGCTCCTATTTCGTTTCGCTTGAGCCAGGAAACCTCTGTGTAGGACTCTAAAGACTCGTCAATACGCCGGCAGCAGATGATGATCATATCAAACACCCACAAGCCGCAAGCGGTCTGCTAAACGTAACGGCCACCCGGGTATTGAGCGATCTGAAGATCGACGAGCAAGCCCGCTCACACTCCAGTGAATCCAACCAGTAACACTACCGTACAGTCCGGTCTGATCGTCTGATCTGTCGCATATCTCGCCTAGGGGTGGTATACGTCAGACCCCAATAGCTCGATAAGTCGTGTCGATATGAGGCCTATAACAATTCGAGAAACTACTGGTAACACTTACCAGTAAATCTCTGCAACCCTGGCCAGGGATTTCCTGTTATAGCCAATCGAACACAGCGCAACATCAACTCCCTATACCGGGAGAGACGAATCCCCTCCTATCGCTCATTGCCTCCATGTGACTCGGGACTGTACCCAAAAACCACCGTTTTGCACGCCCTCTTGGACGTGGTAAGATGGAAATCAAAGCACAGTGGGAACCACACAAGACACTATGACGATCTCGGGTCAACAGACTACTCTGTACCAGTGTCACCAGAGAACTGCCATCTGACGTGAGGTATAATACCATCTGGGAGTTCTCGGCGAGTCCGTCCAGTGTACCCAGTCTCCACTGAGCACCCGTATATCATCTCTGATGTCAAACACCAATGGATATGGGATCATCCATCGCCCATCTGTATGGGTCGAGAAGGTACACGCTAGTCTACTCTGGTATATCGATGCCCCGTCTCGATACACCCATGACTAGGGACTTTGAAGGATGTACTTATGGACTACCATGTCCCCACTAGTATGATCCGCATCATAGTCCAGGTAGTCAAGTACAGATCCTAAGGGCTTTACCAACATGTAACAGAGAGACAATCAGTATACACGTTAAGGTAAAGAGCAACCAGATAGCATACTATCATGTCGAGCAAGAAAGTCCTCCCTATATATGTCCCACCATCCACTACAATATACATCCAATGTACAGTAATGGCCTCTAGGGCATACATATAACTAACAATCTCCCACTTGCACTAGGGCCATCTGTAGCAGTGGTTGTAGTATCTCATACTCAACCATCCCATAAAAGTCTCTCTCTGGGAAAAGGCCTTTCGTGAGTGGATCCGCTGTGTTTGTCCTCTGAGTCTACTCTCCTAACCTCGATCCCCTGGAGATCAACCATCTCCATGATCAAGTGATACTGCCTCAGAGTATGTCTGGATCACTGATGGGACCGGCATTCCTTGGCATAAGCCACAACTCCATTGTCACACAATGGGAGGAACGTAGTTCATCTCATGAACCAATATACACCCAAACAGCCTCATTGGTAGCATCTTAAGTAGCGATGTATCCTGCCTTTATCGTCTAGTATGCCACGGTATCTAGCTTGGAACTCTTCCAACATACCGTCCCTTCACTGAGGGTAAAGACAATGCCTGTGACTGACATTCAGTCGTCTTTATCACCCTGGAACACTTCCAGTGATTCTCCCCAGGATCGATTGATACCGTCTCACTACAACTAGTGAGAGTCCTAACATCCAATTAGATCAATCTCATAGATCTAAAAACCCAGGATTTAGGAGGTATCACTTTGATCCTATATGGAGAATCATTGTGATAAGCGGAGATTGATCGAGCGTAGCATAGGAAACTCTTTCCCTATCAAGAGTATGTCATCCACGTACTCTACGAGGATCATCACCATACTCCCTACTACCTTTTTGTATATACAAGGTTCATCTACCATTTTGATGATGTCAAACTCTTTGACTACTTCATCAAAACAGATGTTCCAACTCCGCGATGCCTGCTTTATTCTATAAAGCATCTTGCACACGTTTCCGCTGCTCCCACTGTCTACGAAGCCCTCTGGCTGTGTACTTATAGACGCACTCTTCTAAAACATCATTTAGAAAAGCAGTCATGACACCCAACCACCAGATATCGTAGTTCTGGTATGTAGCCGTGACAAGTAGGATCTGGATGGACTTAAGCATAGATACTGGAAAAAGGTTTCATCATAATCCACGCCTGGTCAATGACGAAAACCTTTAACAAGTCTAGCTTTGAAAGTCTCAACCTTTCCATCTACACCAAGTAATCTTCTCAAGATATACTTTCTCCTGATGGGGATTTAACCCTTCAGATATAGCAACCAAAGTCCATACTTTGTTGGTATATAAGGATTCCATCTCAGATCGCTAAGCATCCAGCCATTCTTACAGAGTCCCACTCCAGATGGCCAGCTCGAAACTAGTTGGGTCATCATCTCATGATGCAATCCTCGCTCCCACTGTCATAGAGAAACAGAAGTATCTCTCAGGTGGGTGAGGAACCCTACTAGATCGGCAGAGAGGCTGAGGTTCGTTGGTTACTATTGAATCCTTTGGTTCTACCAAATCAAATGCTGTAGTTTGTATAGCTGAAACCATTCCAGCTCTACATAACAGACCTTGCCTTGAGCTTGTCCGGATTTTGCTTTTCAGACATAGGCTGGACAACCCCAAATCTCAACTAACTTGAGAGATAGGCTCTTCCCTCATCATATCAAATATGAAGTGGTAGGCAACTGATTTGATTCGAACTCTATTCAATAGGTATGCAGCTTCTCAAGTGCATAACTCCCAAAAGGGAAATAGGTAACTCAGTAGTACTCATCATAGAGCACACCTTATCATATAGGGTGTGATTGCTCCGCCCTGATATACCATCGTGCTATGGTGTATACAGAGGAGTAATGCTGAGAGAGAATCTCATTCTCCTTTAGAATATTCCAGTATTTCCGTGCTCAAGTATTCTCCTCCTTGATCTCATCAACGGACATAATACTTTTACCCGTATTTTGGTTCTCTACTTCTAATTCATATTCTGTGAATATCTCAAAAGGTTCGGACTTGTGTTTCAATAGGAACATATGTCTGAATCTTGAGAGATTATCAGAGAATGTAATGAAGTACAAAGAACCGGTCTTGGCATATGTAGACAGGGGACCTTTATACATCAACATGTATCATCCTAAGAGTTTACTAACTCTTTCTCTGTTTCCAATAAACAGAGCTATGGTCATCTTATCTTTGTGACATGACTGGCGAGTTTCATAAGATGTAAATTCAAACTGATTTAAATATGCATCTACATGTAACTTCAGCTAGTCGGGTCACATTGATCTGACCTAGTCTACAATACCTTAAGAAGAATCCGTTCATTTCTGAACTCTTCCTCTTATGTGTGATCCGTATACTAAGAACTGTAGTTTGATTTAGAACATTAATGCTTTTAGATAACGTGCCTGAACCGATCAACTTTTGATATAGGAAATGTTCAAAACATTATCCAACAATACAAAATTGTATCATTTCTTTACTAATAAAGAGATAGATATGATTTTGTATATCAGGTTCGGTATCTAATAACATTCGTTCAGAATCAATGTATTGTAATACAGGGTGACAGTGACCGACAGACTTGGCTGCAACTCTTGCCCCGTTTTCTGCCTCATGAAACTTATCACCCGTTCTCAGTTCTCTACCTTTCTGTAGCCATATGTAACAGATTACATATCTGGGATCCTGATCTGGTATCACATACCCAGGACGTAGAGGATACTGAGAAACAGTTCTGTATAATGAACACACCCGAAGATGATGCATCAGCATGCACTCTCTTCGATTGGGCGGCACGGGAATTCTGGTAATCCCCAATTTCCTGCTCTGTCTTATAACAATTATAAGTTGGAGCGGGACCAACGTTCCCCAGCTCAGTATAACAAGCGGGTTCGGTCAATATTCCGTATTATTATCTTGATTAAGGCATGATATGGTCGCTACCTGGAGAGAGAGAGAAGAAAACACTCAACGTGCGCTCTTGCAAGAATAGATTGGTTATTATTTTATCTAATCAGGATGGCTCCCACTGCTTTTTATCAAATCTTCCTTCAAACCCTAAAAGGAAAGACCAGCCGGGATTAATTACACACTACAAGTTCGCCAATCTTTCAGCCAGGCCAGTGTCGGTACTTTGAGGGAGGTCCCCCGTGCTTTCGCATGAACCTAATTAATGTAAACCTCGTTTTCCCAGAGGCGTAACCTCGTTGACACCTTTCTAGACACCTACTTGATCGGCTAATTGTAATGTATAAAACTCTCCCAGGAGTAACTCTTACTCGCAGCGGGTATCGGGATCCAACTATCTCATAGAAGGTATGCAATCTCATTGCAAATTTCAACACTTGAAATTCCCGATAATATTTTGCCCCTAGCTCGCTATGACCTTGACGCATGCCAAACAACCCATAGTCTGCTAGTCAAGTTCAACCCGTACATTTCTTGATTGAATTAAACCCACCCGCACGACCCTTGACGCATGCCAAACAACGCCGTACGAATACCCTAATCCAATCGCATCATATGCTGGCAGATAAGCACTAGTTAGCTACCGTACACTACGCCTTGACGCATGCCAAACAACCGCAGCACGAATACTAACTAATACTTATCTGAAATGACGGAGGGCTACGACAGGTTTTTCTGAAAACCTATTGCGTAATGAACTTGATATCGTTGTAGGATCGAATGAATTTTGAAATGGAGTGTTTTTGAGGCTTTTCTAGTTTTGCTAAAGGAGTCACTCCCGGTGAAGGGATCGTCGGTCCTTTCCTCGTCGAATGAGGTGCGGGATATATCATATATATCACCGTGCAAAGCAAAAACACTTAAAAGCAATCAAAAGACAAACCGAGTGTGTAGCATCTGCCAGTTATTGCTAAAGGAGTCACTCCCGGTGAAGGGATCTCGGTCCTTTCCTCATCGAATAAGGTGCAGGATATATCATATATACCGCTGTGCAAAGCAGGAACTGTAGCTACCTGTTTTATTTTGAAATTCGATTCTACAACATCTTAGGTTTCTTTTATTTCATTAATCGCATTAATGAAGTCCCATCATTTAATTACCTAAACATCACAGATAAATACGACGTACGCTTATGCCATCCGCATTCGCCTCGATGTCCCCTCGTGCACCGTTAGGTTAGGTAACTAACGGCAGAGCGGGGCAGGGCTAGCGCGGGTGTAAAACATAAGTAACGTATATATAATATATCATATATACTATATACTGTATCTATCACAGAACATCACATGATCACATCACAGATATCGCAGCAGAAGAATCATATGAAATATTGGATATACTAGGACGTCCGTGTTTTCAATACGAGCCAGTATAAAACACGGATTCCACGGTCGTGATGAATAGCCAAACCCACACCCCAAGACCCCTACGAGAGCGGCAAGCAACCCTACCAATTCTGGAGTTAGGAGACCCGGACTCGACTCCTCAAGTTGGTCTCCCACTGGACTCCAGAACCCGGTTACTTGTGCCCTCCTCCTTGGGTCTATCCTAGTGCGGAAAAGTAAATAATATACAACAGGTGACAACTCCCGCAACCTGGAAGCGCCCCAATAAAAGAATATTACATACAAGTTTTTACATGAATGAAAATGAAAAACACTCATCTCACATAAAAAAACCCCGGCTATTCAAACACGACAATCCAATATAACATATCCAGCAACACATAACATCACATGTCATCAACGTAAGTAAATATGTCCATCCCAATTGTCGTTGACATAAAGCAACGAAACCGGCGATATCACATATTACACTTACGGTCACAGAAAAGAAAGTGTAAAACTACAACAGTTGGAATCCGCAATCTGCATAGACATCGCATGCCTAATCAAATGAATACCTTAGACATCACATGCCTAACAATTATAAACCCCGCATTTTAGTCTCAAAATCGAAAACACTTTTCAATATCAAGTCGGGCAATTCAACAAGATTCCCGACATCCTAATCGAATACTCGTCGCAAACTTCAGTAGGCGGCCGCACCCCCGATACCGTCGACGAAGTGCACCAAGGCGGAACACCGCTGCCGCGAGCACCCGAACGGATGCTTTCGGCGACGGGGTTCTCCTACAGTCACTTGGTCGAGGCTATGGAGTGAGGCTGTCTATTAAGTTTACCCGGCGAATATCCGCGTACGCTACGTGATTGCGATGGACTTTTGATCACTTCAAAATTCCGTGGCAACCGATCATGTGAGACTAAATTGCTACGTTTATAACATTCATTTAGTTATCTCATAACTATTTGTGAATTCCAATTATTGTATCCCATTCCAGATAAATAGAAAATGTTAAACTTTCCGATCGAACATTCTAACACCCAAGTTTTCCCGATACAGATCAACACATGAAACTAGTCTAACAACATTCAGTTCGTACCTCAGTACCAACGGTCCAGCCGTAGAAGGGTCAAGCCAACGCCTCACATGTGGCACGCCGTACTGCCCCAAACCCGAAGGTTCAAAGGGCAGTTCAAGACGGTCACATAATCGAGTTAAGGTTTGTTGTCTTCTAGAGGGACCATCGCGTTACTTGCACTACTTAGAACGTCGTTAAACTACGGAAAAATCCAACACTTGGAAATTTCCCGACAGGGGAAAAATTGGGTATTTATATCCGGTCGAACTTTTTAACATATTCTAAAATTTATCCGGAAAGCCAAATAGACAAAATTTGATACCCCGATCGAAACACCGAATCCTCAAAACAACTGCTGAAAATTCAACTCTTGAAAAAATATCAAAAATACCCAGGAAAACCAGCACAGCATATTATGAATAACTGTACAAATTTGGATGCCACAAACGACAAAACGGCCGCGGTTCCGCCGCACGAGCCATGCTCGTGCCGCGGAAACGCGGCGCTTTGGTGGAATCAGGCATACGAATTTTGCAGTATCCCTTAGAATTTCCTGCTGATTTTACTGAATATTTTTAATATGGAAAAATGCACTGTTTTGAAAAAAGTACAGAGAGCAAGTTTAGTTTGGAGTTCCGGGTTCGTTCGGACTTCAAATTCCGTCTGGACTTCGCCTAAGGCTCTAGCTAGGCTCTGATACCACTGTAGGGTTCCTAGGCACTCCCAAGAGGTCTCACAAGGCATCGAACATGCCATTTTCAAATTTTACGGTGCCTACAAATCCTAAACTACGGATCGATAACTAGATGTCTAGGCGAAAAAGAACTAGTTAACAAATTAACTAATGAGAATACGGAAATACAACCTTTGTAGATCCGGTGCTCCACCTCCATAGCTCCGCAACGAAGTCGTCTCCGCTGTCCAAAAGGAATCCGGGCTCTAGCGTCGTCTTCGTCGGAGAATGGGCAGGCTAGGTCGTCGATGTCCAAGCCGAAGATGATCTACGTCGAGGCATCGATGAATCAAGCTCCACCTTCACCAAGTCATGAAACTTGTGAAGGAAACACACTCTACTACTTGGAAAGAGGTAGAGGATGAAGAAATAGGAAGTGGGTAGACTTTAGAATTGGATTTCTCACTCATTTCCATCACTTGCCATTGATGGGGCAAGCTTTCTTCACTTGAAGAATGAAGAAGAAGAAGGAAAAATAGTTATGATAAGTTAATTAGAAAAAGAAAAGAATAATCATAACTTATCATGACTAAACCATGGTAAAGTGTAGAGATTGAACTAGGGTTAAATCAAATGGTTAGGTTAAGCATGAAATAAGAATGGTGGACAAAGTCAAAGGTTCATGAATCTTCAACTACAAACAAAGAAAGCCACCATTCTTCTCATTTCCTTTTCCAAAAAGAAAATAAATAAATAAATGAATAAATAGATATAAAAACAAAACCCTAACCATTTAAATAACCATGGTTTAATCTTTACACAAACCAAATAGTATGTATCATCAAACATGATACAAGCAAATGCACAAAATCATATCACATATATAATGCGCACATCCGAGTGAAAAAATCCATCTAAAGTGAACCAATATTAGTTAATGCAAAGTAATATATCAAATATATAATTATACATTAAATCATTAAATCAACACTTGATTTAACGATCCGGTCATATCGCATATAACCGGCTAATATCCAATGTATCGATTTATCGAATCAATCCTTGATTCGATAACTAGGTTATATCGCATACAACCATTCGACACATTCATCGCGAGAATGGAATACGGTATCACATACACGCATTATTCTCGGTCCCGCACATATCTCATATGCGCTCCTATTTCGTTTCGCTTGAGCCAGGAAACCTCTGTGTAGGACTCTAAAGACTCGTCAATACGCCGGCAGCAGATGATGATCATATCAAACACCCACAAGCCGCAAGCGGTCTGCTAAACGTAACGGCCACCCGGGTATTGAGCGATCTGAAGATCGACGAGCAAGCCCGCTCACACTCCAGTGAATCCAACCAGTAACACTACCGTACAGTCCGGTCTGATCGTCTGATCTGTCGCATATCTCGCCTAGGGGTGGTATACGTCAGACCCCAATAGCTCGATAAGTCGTGTCGATATGAGGCCTATAACAATTCGAGAAACTACTGGTAACACTTACCAGTAAATCTCTGCAACCCTGGCCAGGGATTTCCTGTTATAGCCAATCGAACACAGCGCAACATCAACTCCCTATACCGGGAGAGACGAATCCCCTCCTATCGCTCATTGCCTCCATGTGACTCGGGACTGTACCCAAAAACCACCGTTTTGCACGCCCTCTTGGACGTGGTAAGATGGAAATCAAAGCACAGTGGGAACCACACAAGACTCTATGACGATTTCGGGTCAACAGACTACTCTGTACCAGTGTCACCAGAGAACTGCCATCTGACGTGAGGTATAATACCATCTGGGAGTTCTCGGCGAGTCCGTCCAGTGTACCCAGTCTCCACTGAGCACCCGTATATCATCTCTGATGTCAAACACCAATGGATATGGGATCATCCATCGCCCATCTGTATGGGTCGAGAAGGTACACGCTAGTCTACTCTGGTATATCGATGCCCCGTCTCGATACACCCATGACTAGGGACTTTGAAGGATGTACTTATGGACTACCATGTCCCCACTAGTATGATCTGCATCATAGTCGAGGTAGTCAAGTACAGGTCCTAAGGGCTTTACCAACATGTAACAGAGAGACAATCAGTATACACGTTAAGGTAAAGAGCAACCAGATAGCATACTATCATGTCGAGCAAGAAAGTCCTCCCTATATATGTCCCAGCATCCACTACAATATACATCCAATGTACAGTAATGGCCTCTAGGGCATACATATAACTAACAGAAGGGTCAAGCCAATGCCTCACATGTGGCAACGCCGTAATTCCCCAAACCCTAAGGTTCAGAGGCGGTTCAGACGGTCATATAATCGAGTTAAAGTTTGTGTTCTTCTAGAGGGTCCACCGCGTTACTTGCACGATTTTCCGAAAGTTTCAAACTCGAGAAAAATCCAACTTTTGATAATTTTCCGACAGAGGAAAAAGTGAGTTATTGATATTCGTTCGAACTTTTTAACACGTTCTAAAATTACCCGGGAAAATTAAACGAAGTTAAACTTTCCGATCGAATCAACGAGTTCCTAATACAACCCAGAAAACTCAACACTTGAGTATAATTAAAAATTCGCAGAAGCATCAGGAAGTGCCTACGGATGTTGCTGTGCAAACAGTAAACCCTAATTCTCCTATACGGCCGCGGAACCGCCGCGCAAAGGATGGTATTGCCGCGGTTCCGCGGCGCTTTAGTGGGATTAGTGTCTCGTTTTGCACAGTAATTCCTAAAAAAACCCTGATTAATTTTCTGAGTATTTTTAATACAGAACAAATCAACATTTGAAAAAATTTCCAGAAACTCGGGTTTTACGGGTATTCGGAGCTCGATCGGACTTTAAACTTTGCCTAGATTTCGCCTAAAGCTCTAACCTTGCTCTGATACTACTGTAGGGTTACTAGGCACTCTCACAAGGTTCTATAAGGCATCAACCATGCTCGATTTAAAAATTAGACATGCCAAACAACCCTAACCAAGATCTTTAAACTAGATATTAGGCGAAACAAAGCATGTTAAACATTTTAACATCTAAGAGTTTGGGATTACAATCTTTGTAGTCCGGTCCTTCACTTCTAAAGCTCCGTGTTGAGGTCCCTTCGCTGCGATCATCGAGTTTCCGGACTCTAGAGAGGCTCCACGAAGAGAAAGATGCAAGTTTGCTTCCGATCTTCGATAACTAAGATGATCTACCTTGAAGTTTCTATAACACAAGCTCTCACTCACTAAATGAAGTAAATATCCTAATCTAATTGGCAAGAATAGATTAGGATGATGAAGTAGGAATTTAGCTCTTATTTGTTTTCTTAATCTCACTCATTTTCATCACCTCATAAAAAGCTAGAAAGCTTTTTCATGAAAGAAGAAAGAAGAAGAAGAAGAAGAACCATTCTCTTTTGTGATGAATAATGAATCCATGTGAGGTTAGAAATGCAACCATGGGTTAAGTATGATAACTTAACCCATGTAGAGAATGAACCATGGTTAAAGGGTTGGATTGGGTTAACTAAATATCTACAAAAATATCTTTACAAAATATCTTTGCAAAAACAAAACAAAAGCTTCTACAAGCTTCTAGAAAAATTAACCCAAATCAAACATTAATCATGTTTAATCTCCACAAATCATGTTGCATTAATAACCCTAACTTGTTACAATATTATATATCACATATACAATATTTATTATAACAAAATAAAATAATACAATTAACATATATCGTATATATATCAATGTATTACCCGAGTGAGAAAAAGAATCTTTTAGTGAGCTTATATTAGTTAATGTAATTTAATATATCAAATATATAATTATACATTAAATTATCGAATCAACACTTGATCCGATAATCCGGCTATTTCACAAATAACGGACTAATATAATCTGTATCAGTTCATCGAATCAACACTTGATCCGATGACCCGGCTATATCACATATACCCGGCCGATATCTCATATCACGAGAATCTAATACGGTATCACATACACGTATTGTTCTCGGTCCCGCACATATCATATATGTGCTTCTACTCCGTTTTGCCTGAGCCAGGAAACCTCTGTGTAGGACTCTAAAGAATCGTCAATACGCCGGCAGTAGGTGGTGATCATATCAAACACCCACAAGCTGCAAGCGGTCAGCTAAACGTAACATCTACCTAGGTATTGAGCGATCAGAAGATCAACAAGCAAGCTTGTACTTTCTCCCGTGAATCCAATCAGTAACACTCCCGTACAGTCCGGTCTCTTCGTCTGATATGTCGCATATCTCGCCTAGTGGTGGTAAACGTCAGACCACAGTAGCTTGATAAGTCGTGTCGATATGAGGTCCATAACAGTTCGAGAAACTACTGATAACACTTACCAGTAAATCTCAGCAACCCTGGCTAAGGATTTCCAGTTATAGCCAATCGAACACAGTTCAACATCAACTCCCTATACCGGGAGAGACGAATCCCCTCCTATCGCTCATTGCCTCTATGTGATTCGGGACTGTACCCAAAAGCCACCTTTTTGCATGCCCTCTTGGACGTGGTATGATGGAAATCAAAGCACGGTGGGAATCACACAAGACTTTATGACGATCTCGGGTCTACAGACTAACCTGTACCAGTGTCACCAGAGAACTGCCATCTGACGTAAGGTATAATACCATCTGGGAGCTGTTTCCGACACAGAAGAGAAAAAGCTCGGGTGGTTTCACTATGTGAACTTTGTTTATTCTCGGCGAGTCCGTCCAGTGTACCCAGTCTCCACTGAGCACCCATATACCTTCTTTGATGTCAAACACCAATGGATATGGGATCATCCATCGCCCATCATATGGGTCAAGAAGCGCATACGCTACTCTACTCTGGAGTATCAATGCCCTGTCTCGGTACTCCCACGACTAGGAACATTTGAAGGATGTACTTGGCGACTACACTATCCCCACTAGTATGATCCACATCATAGTCCTGGTAGTTAAGTACTCATCCTAAGGGCTTTATCAACATGTAACATAGAGACAATCAGAGTACATGTTAAGATAAAGAGCAACCAGACAGCGTAATATCATGTTGAGCAAGAAAGTCCTCCCTATATATGTCCAAGCATCCACTACAATATACATCGTATGTACAGTAATGGCCTATAGGGCATACATATAACTAACAATCTCCCACTTGCACTAGGGCCATCTGTTGTGGTATCACATACCCAACAATGAGCTGCGGTTGAAGTATCTCATACTTAACCATCCCATAAATGTCTCTACTGGGAAAAGGCCTTTGTGAGTGGATCCGCGCTGTTGTCCTCTGTGTCTACTCTCCTAACCTCAATCTCCCTGGAGATCAACTATCTCCATGATCAGGTGATACTGCCTAAGAATTATATCTGGATTTCTGATGGGACGGTAGTTCCTTGGCAAAAGCCACAACTCCATTGTCACACAATGGTAGGAACGAAGTTCATCTCATGAACTTATATATCCAGACTGCCTCTTTGGTAGCATCCTTGGTAACGATGTATCTTGCCTTTAATCATCTAGTAAGTCACGGTATCTAGCTTGGAACTCTTTCAACATACCGTCCCTCCACTGAGGGTAAAGACAATGCCTGCGACTGACATTCAGTCGTCCTTATCACCCCGGATGGATGCAGTGAGCGGATCGGCAGGGGTTTCGTCTCTCTCGGTATTAGGGGTGAGATCGCGCTGTGTCTAGGAGAGCCATTACATGAAGTCCTTGGCCAAGGCATGAGATTTACTGGTAGGTATTCCAGTAGTATCTCAGGGTGTTATGGGCTGCACTCCAACACGACTTGTACCGCTTTTAGGGGTCTGACTTTTACCAAACCCCTAGGCCCGACATGCGATGCTCATAGACGAACGGACCGGACTATACGGATATTGTCACTGACAGGCTCAGTAGGGTGTCAGGATAAGTTCGCTCATCGACCTCCCTTTTGGTCAATACCTGGTAGCCCGTTACGTACGGCTAGTACCACTAACGTGCTAGTGGTTAAATCCACAGCCAAAGTATTGACGAGTCTTTAGAGTCCCCTACAGACAGTTTCTCAAGTTTCGGGCGAAACGTTGCAGAGGCCGTATGATATATGGCAGGGTTCGATCATATACGTGCAGTAGTGCACGGATCATGATCGGGCGGATCATACTAGTAGGCTTTGGTTTAAGCGGATCCTAATATTAGATTTGTTTGATTACTTTAGTCTCATCGCATTCACATTCAGTCGGAATGCGGATGCAGGTATGTATATACAGGTGAGGGTTATCCTTGTGATCCGTCACGAGTTTAGTTTAGATGTCGCCGTATCTTTTTGTTGGACCAAACATTTAGATTAATGTTTGGATGGTGGAAATTGTGAGTGGATTTCATCATTTTGTGCATTAAATGAGACATGTACTTCATAGGTGACTCATGGTCTCATTTCTTGTGCAAATGTCACCTTATGTGATTGATTTGTGAGTTGAAATAAGAGGGAGAGAGAGAAGGGCAGCCATAGTAAAGGGTTTGTTCTTGTGTTTTATCATTCTAACACTCTCACTCTCTCATTTGTTCATAGAAGAGATAAGAAAAAAAGGCTTCTTCTTCTTCTTCTTCCTCTAGCTCACCATTTCCACCATGGCTTCATCTTCAACCTCCATCCATACACTCTCATGCATTGAGAATCAATGGATGCTTGAGACAAAACAATCACACGCATTCTCTACTTCACCTTGGACACGTCGGCTAGCGAACTTCATGCCCGAGTTGCTTCGGATGAAGAGGGAGCCCGTAAAAAGACTCGATGATGTGGTGCCCTTTCCGACGAGGAGAACGGAGATCGAACGAGATCGGAGATGCCGCGGGAAGCTAGAGACAATGGCTAAAGACCGAAGGACACGGATCGATCGGTATAGCTTTTCTAACTCTTCTTTAGTTTACCAGTTGTAGGTTAATGGTTCGATCCGGGATTAAAGTCTGCGATAGCGCCGGTTTCATGTTTTGAAAACGTTTCCACATTTTAGCCTCGGACAGACGGCCGCGGCGCTACCGTAGACTTACAGAGGGAATTTCTTCCTATTGCATCAAAAAAATGCACATTCTATGATTTCTTTTGACGATCGGCATACATCACCTCCATCTTTATCATCTAAGATGTGGATACACCAAATTTCATGTGATTATACCATTTTTCCATCGTTGATATAGTTGGTGCAAAATTAATGGTTTACTGACAATAGAACTTTTTACATTGCTAATTCAACGGTGAAAAAATAGTGGAATCACAAGAAATTTGGTGTATGCACATCTTAGATGATAACGATGATGATGTTGGATGCCGATCATCGGAAAAAATGGTAATGGTTGTATTTTTTTCGACGCCATAGGAGGAAATCCCTGTAGGGTTATGTAGCGCGGCAGCAAGGTTTCGAGAGGCATCATCCATGCCGTTTTCAAAAAATTGTCATACTAAAGAACCCTAACCCTAGAATCTTAACTAGAGATTTAAACAAACAAGCAATGTTAACATCTTAACATCTAAAGTGAATGAGGAATACAACCTTTGTAGACCGTGTTAGTGTGATATGCCCAAAAGACCATTATTGTATAGTATTAGTTTGTATATTACATGTTGGAAGCTTGGGATATATACACTGACATATGACAGTCTTGCTCGACATAGTTGTAGGGTTAGCATAGCACCTTGGGAAGGTTTTAACAAGCATCAATCATACTACTTTAAAATTTTTGGGGTGCTAAACAAACCCTAACCAAGATCTTAACTAGAGACTTAGGAAAACAAAGCAAGTAAACAACTTTACTTCTAAGAGTTTGGGATTACAACCTTTATAGTCCGTTCCTTCACTTCATAAGCTCTATGTTGAGGTCCCTTCGCTGCAATCATCGAGTACCCGGACTCTAGAGAGGCTCCATGAAGAGAAAGATGCAATCTTGCTTCCGATCTTCAATAACTAAGATGATCTACCTTGAAGAAACTCAAACTCAAGCTCTTGCTTCACTAATCAAGTATTAGCAAAGCAAGCACCCTAATATAAGTGGCTAAAATAGATGAGGATGATGAAGTAGGAATTTAGCTCTTTTGTTTTCAATTTCTCACTCATTATCATCACATGTCAAAAAACTAGAAAGCTTTTTATCAAGAGGAAGAAGAACTATTTCATTTGTTATGAATAATGAAATCAAGTGTGAGATTAGAAATGCAACCATGGGTTAAGAATGAAGACTTAACCCATGTAGAGAATTAACTATGGTAAAGGGCTTAGGTTTGGTTAAGAAATATCTACAAAATATCTTTACAAAATATCATAGTCAAAGTCAAAGCTTCAAGAAGCTTCTTGAAAGCTTCATCCAAGTTTAACCCTAATCTAAACCCTAACCTAAACCCTAACTATATTTAAACTCCACAAAACATGTTGCATTTGTAACCATAACATGTTACAATATTATATATCACACATACAATATTTATTGTAACAAAATAAAATAACACAATTAACATATATCACATATATATCAATGTATTATCCAAGTGAGAAAAAGAATCTTTAAGTGAGCTAATATTAGTTAATGTAATATAATATATCAAATATATAATTATACATTAAATTATCGAATCAACACTTGATCCGATAATCCGGCTATTTCACAAATAATCGACTAATATAATCTGTATCAGTTTATCGAATCAACACTTGATCCGATGACCTGGCTATATCACATATACACGGCCGATATCACATATCGCGAGAATCTAATACGGTATCTCATACACATATTATTCTCGGTCCCGCACATATCACATTTGTGCTTCTACTCCGTTTTGCCTGAGCTAGGAAACCTCTGTGTAGGACTCTAAAGAATTGTCAATACGCCGGCAGTAGGTGATGATCATATCAAACACCCACAAGCTGCAAGCGGTCAGCTAAACGTAACAGCCACCCAGGTATTGAGCAATCAGAAGATCAACAAGCAAGCCTGTACATTCTCCCGTGAATCCAACCAGTAACACTCCCGTACAGTCCGGTCTCTTCGTCTGATATGTCGCATATGCAGTCTAGGGGTGGTAAACGTCAGACCCCAGTAACCGATAAGTCGTGTCGATATGAGGTCTATAACAATTCGAGAAACTACTGATAACACTTACCAGTAAATCTCAGCAACCCTGGCCAGGGATTTCCAGTTATAGCCACTTGAACACAGCGCAACATCAACTCCTTATACCGGGAGAGACAAAACCCCTCCTATCGCTCATTACCTCCATGTGATTCGGGACTGTACCCAAAAGCCACCGTTTTGCACGCCCCTATAGACGTGGTGAGGTCGAAATCAAAGCACGGTGGGAATCACACAAGACTCTATGACGATCTCGGGTCTACAGACTAACTTGTACCAGTGTCACCAGGGAACTGCCATCTGACGTGAGGTATAATACCTTCTAGGAGTTCTCGGCGAGTCCGTCCAGTGTACCCAGTCTCCACAGAGCACCCGTATACCTTCTCTGATGTCAAACACCAATGGATATGGGATCATCCATCGCCCATCATATGGGTCAAGAAGCGCATACTCTAGTCTACTCTGGAGTATCGATGCCCTGTCTCAGTACTCCCACGACTAGGAACATTTGAAGGACGTACTTGGCAACTACACTGTCCCCACTAGTATGATCTGCATCATAGTCCTGGTAGTCAAGTACTCATCCTAAGGGCTTTATCAACATATGACATAAAGACAATCAGAGTACATGTTAAGATAAAGAGTAACCAGATAGCATACTATCATGTCGAGCAAGAAAGTCCTCCCTATATATGTCCAAGCATCCACTACAATATACAACATATGTACAGTAATGGCCTCTAGGGCATACATATAACTAACAATAGTAGTATGCTACTTGGTTTGTATCTATCTTAATATGTGTATGTGTTTCTTTTGACATATCACTAATACATATTGATAGAGCCCTTAGGATCTTTACTTGACTACCAGCGTTGTGATGGCAGGCACACTGGTGGGGGCTGGGTAGTCTATAAGCACATCCTTATACAGGTCCCTAGTCGTAGGATTATCGAGACAGGGCATCGATACTCCAGAGTGGACTAGTGTATACGCTTCTTATCCCAGGAGAGGAGATGGTATGTCCCACAGCCATCGGTACGTCGTACTGGAGATAGTATGCGGGTACTCATTAAGTTACGAGTACACAGGACAGGACTCTCTGGGAACTGTTGGTTGGTACTATACCTATCGTCGGTTAACAGTTCCTAGGTGATATGAGTACAGCTTAGTCCGTTGACTTGACACTGCTACTTCGCCTCAAGTGTGTTCCCACTGTTCTTAGATTACTACCCTATCACGGCTCTATTGAGTGATGCAAACAGGTAATAGTTGGGTGCAATCCCGAAGCACTTGGAGGCAGTGGCGGTTAGATAGGATTTGTCTCTCCCGGTATTGGGGGTTGATATCGCACAGTGTTTGGAGAGCCATTACACAAAGTCCATGGCCAGGGCAAGCGAGATTTACTGGTAGGTACTCCAGTAGTTTCTCAGGGTGTTTTGGACCACACTCCGACACAACTTATACCGCTATTAGGGGACTGATGTTTACTGCCCCCCTAAACCCTGTCACTTCCCGAAAGTACGGAATATGACCGGCACTTAAACTACGAACGTCTCAAGGCGTACGTATTCTAAGTAAGCCGAAAACCTAGAAATTCAAACCAAGGAAGTAGTAGATGAAGGAAAACCAATTTAAATCAAGTAGTTTTAATAGCATAAGACGAATTATGCGTTTTTAAAACATCAAAAATTTCCTGAAAATTTCGGCAGAGTCTTCTTTGTAAATACTGGCCCCCAAACAGGATACAACATGAATAGTATACGAAATCAATAAAAGGCATCCCCAAGTGGGAGCTAGCTCTTCGTCAATCGACGGTCACAACCACACAAGCAATATAATATACAACGCCAAGGGCGAGGATCAAAACTCAAAAGGAACCCAAAACAACAAGAAATCCACAGAAAAATAACGCGCGACTCTAAGGTCGAAAGAAAAACATCACTGTCTCCAGCTCAAAAATAAATACATGTTTGGTTGATGGAACTTCTAGATACAACTGAATAATAATATACAATGTATAATGATGGGTACGATACAAATAAACCCACCTACTAGCAAGTCACCCGAAAGAAGCAGTGCCAGCAAAACCGTAATGAAACCTGTACGGTAAAACCTGCAAGTAACTGGGGCACAACGGGGGTGAGTTGCCAACTCGTGAATAGAATACATCTACGAACAGGAATCGCATGTATGACGCAGTCCTAGGTCATACGATCAATATATATCCTCAAATATATAACCAGCAGCCTATAACAATGGCTAGGGTATACCTCTAAACAACAGTAAAACCAAGTGCTCGTGTCAGTGCCTCAGATAGCAATATATCATATGGATGATGTATGAATGCATGAAAACAGAGTACATGTACTGAAGAAACTGCTTTCATAACTCAGTGAGATTTCTGTATCTTTAAAAATGAGGTATCATAAGGAAATCAGTATAAACCGTGTCTAGCATCGACACAAAAACATAAATCCACATATCTCAATCTCTCAGGCTCCGGCTACTCGGACTGACCTGGATCATCAAATCTCAGTACCAAAATATCTCGAAATCTCAATGTATCAAATCTCAATATCTAGGGCGCCGTCAGTCCAGACCGGCCCCTACCATCCATCTCAAGACTACGAAGATATCCTCCGGATATCCGACGCGTCGGGTAAAATCACCGGTCGGTAGTGCTCCCCTGCCAGGCTCAACGCCATCATCTGCGATCCTCTTGCCCCGGGGTACCGCACCGGGTCCACCATGTACCCGAAACGGTTCCTCCACTCCTCGAACTCGGGTCTCGAAATCCATCAGCAAACTCATGGTGGACGGCTTATACATCATGGGAAAACCGCACCTTTTATTTAAAAGAGAGAGAAGAAGTTTATTTATGTTTTTGCGGTTTTCCTCCAAATCCAAGAAATCTCATGAAATCCGAATCCAAATCATCAATAGCACGTAAAACCATGAATATAGGCATGAAAATCTATGAATGCGGCATAACAATGAGTAACAGTATGCATAAAGTGATAAGTAATAACTACAATGTCTAAACTGGCATATAAGGCAAATACACTAATATCATGTCAAAACTACTAGCTAACAAGCTAAGTTAAGCAATAATATTTTCTAAGGTGTACGTGACATGGTAATTACCGATGAAGATGTGTGTGAGCCGGCGAGTAAGTGTACGTGGTACATACGCATCATCGGTAATGGTGCTGGTGTCCTAACAGCATGATATCATCAATGCAATATGAAGTTACAACATAAGTATGCGATGCGGAGCAAACAGCAATATTGTGCGGGAGTTGAATACTAAACACAATGATACTATAAGTCAACAGTAGCGCCTTTTGAAATAACACGAATCGCGGTGTTTTGAAAATAAGGGCTACGGTGTTTTTAAGAAAAGATACTTCTTTTGAAATATCCGTAGAATCCCTTGACCTGTCTTTTAAAATACCCACGATCCGTTAGTTTTGAAATAGGTAGGAGTCTAATCTAGTCTAACAACTACACTAAACTATACGGCTGAACTAACAAGCTGAACTACAGGTAAGGAAACCGCCTAACATCTGAGTCGATACATATACATACCTGTATATATATTAGTCGGTGATCCCGCCTCAATAACATCATATCCGATACCATATCTATAATCAGACATCCCAAGTCAAGAGTGCGGATCAAACATCAATATATAGCTTGTACGTAAATCCGTCGTACGGCATCCCCAAATCTGGGTACGGGTCAATATCATACTCAACCATTCTATGCATATCACTATTCACATGGTATCGTCGTCCAAAGATCCGCTATAAACATCAGGACGTATCTCAAGTACAAATCCTGCCATATCATCGATATCATAATCTCAAATAAAATCTCATCGACTCATCTCAATCCCAAGTATCATCCTCAAATCCAGTATGTGAACACATAGTCCCATACCCATATGAACACATAACAACATAACCCCATATAAGCACATATGAAAGAAGAATGTATGCAAGTATGGGTGTGTGTGTGTAAATGTGGTGCAACCTCTACTCTAGGGTCTCGCAACACTAAACCTATCCAATCACACCTAAAATCTATATTTAACCAATAAACTCAACAATATATAATCAATATATATGTGTGTATACGTATTCGTATACATCACCACGAACTGCGGGGGTGCTATACGCCATCCACCCGACTTCTCCCCGTAGATATAAATCTACTCACCTGGTCCTCGCTCGCCGGTGCTGACGTCGCCATGCGTTTGCTTGTCGTCTTGAATTCTTCGTAAGGGTACCTACATATCATAACGCACCGTATTGCATTAAAATCCGACTCATGACCAAAACGAAATACGAATCTCACATAGGACAAAACCTATGGTTTGCTTTCTCAAGTCAACCCAAAAACCCTCGACATCGGCGTACAAACGCCGAGTGGTCGCGAAAAATTCAAACGCACCAATCATGGTTTCAAAACTCATTAATTATATAAGAAATAGGTTTTAATTCATCAAAACCATCAAATTAAACAAATCGTTTTATTTCCCAAAAACCTAGTTAGCACAAATACCCTTTTTGTTCAAAACTTGAAGTTTTAACCAATAAAAACATTTCAACAATTTTTGTGGCCAAAATGCTCACTAAATAACATAATTAGGTCATACAAATCACTTTCATAAATTAAACTCATCCATTTATAAATATTTTTAAAACCTAGTAAGCACAAAAAAAATTCCAAATTTGTGCCAACATCGCGGATTTGCGATAAAGTGCACACAACATCGAGCAAACACCCAAGTTAACCATTAGAAAGCCACTACAATTAAATTAACCCAATTTCCATGCTTCAAAACCTATTTTCCATAAGCAAACCCTTTCTTGATTTTTCTAAATAGCAATAGCAAATCCAATCCATACTAGAAAAACTTAAACTAACACTAATTTGAAACCCAATAGCAAGCTAACCTCTTAGATTTAGGTTAGCAAAACACTAGATAGCAAAATAAATTAATTAACCTAATAATGGTTTTCTAAACCCTAGTTAAAATTCAAGCCATGAACTTTACAACCTAGACTAGAAATTAACACTAATATTTACACTAAAACAACTCAATTAAAGAAATCTAACCAAAAGAATTTAAATGGGTAAGGATTATACCTCTAGGTCTAGAGATCTAGCAAGAAGAGTTGCCTCCCAAGATGTCTCTTAGCATCCAAGATCCATGCAAGAAAGGGTAAGAAGAATGGATGAAGGATGGGCTTGAAATTTTGAGGTTTGATTTGGATTTTTGGAGCAATTTTTGATGGAATTTGATGATGAAAAGAGATGAGACAAGAAGGGGGAGGGGCTGCTGTTTTCTGCAGAAATTCCAGCAGTGAGGGAGTGGGGAGAGGTGTGGGGAAGTTGGGGAAAAAAGTCCAAGTCAACCCTCTCATATTACCATAATACCCTTACCTTATAAATATATATATATATATATATATATATATATATATATAACCATTTTTAACCAATTCCTCACATGATTTAAGGTCAAAAAGAGGGAGAGAAAATTCTTGGGCAGCTACAACAGTATGGGGCCAGCCAAGGGGAGTGAGGGTGAGTGCGAGAGACTTTACAAAAAAATTCTATGCAAAATGAACCCCCACAATACCATATTTGCAAGTTTTAGCTCAAAATAATTATATTTTGTTTCCCATAATAAAAACCAATTAAAACTTGAAATAAAATACCAAAAAAATTATATTACAACTAGACTTTAATTAACATGATTTTAAAGATTAAAATTAGCCCATTTAAATTTTTATTTATCGCTAATTTAATGTATTTTTTTACCGGCTTAAAATAATATTAAAAATTGAAAAATTAAGGAAAAATTTTAAACGACCAGAATTTTATAAGTAACTCATTAGCTACTAAAAACTAGCAATTACCTATCCAAATTAGGTATAATTAGGCCTAAACTGCAAAATAACAAAAAAGACGATTTACGGAAAAATACCAAATTTTCACAAATTTTCGGAAAAACACCAAAACGACTTTTTAAGGCGTTGCAGACCCGATCTGCGATACTCTTAGACGAACAAACCGGACTGTACAGAGATTGTCACATTCAGGCCCAGTAGGAGTTCGGATGGGTTTCCTCATCGACCCTCTTATCGACATCAACCTGGGGACCGTTACGTACAGCTAGTACCACTTGCGGCTTGTGGTTAAACCCACTACCAGCGTAGTGTCGAGTCTTTAGAGTCCCACACAGAGGGTTTTCCACCTTTGGGCAAAACGAGGTAGAGGTCGTATGGTTTTACGACAAGGTTTGTTCACATGCGTGCACTTGTGCGTGTTTGATGTTCGGGCAGATGATATTAGTGGGCTTTGGTTTAAGCCGGATCGTAGTATTTAATTTTGGATTAGCTTAGTCTTATTGTATTCGTGTTTCTCGGAACATGGATATGGGTATGTATATACGGTTGATAGGGGCAGAGAAGGAAACACCTTATTAGGGTTTTTGACCATTGACTTGATTAAAAACATAATGAGATGGAGGAAATTGTTTATTAATTGTCATTAGTGATAATTGTGTCATGGCTAATTAGTTTGACCATTTGACTTGTTGACCATTGTTGACTTAGATATTTTTCTTAAGCATGAGATATTTTTGTTGAGCATGCTTAGCATTAATTGTGACATGATAATGGTCAAATCAAGATTGCCATCACAATTATCACAATAACACTTATTATTCTTTTTTCCTTAAGAGGGCTCTTCATTTTTTTGATACACATTCTCTCTCATAGCTCTCTCCTCTCCTTCTTCCTCTCTCTCAAGCCCAAAAGTCTCATGTGTTGAGAAACATGGGTTGTTGAGACAAAGCCACCAAAATCCTTCTCTTCTCATTCTAGAGTTCTTAGTTTAGCACACCAAGCACTCTAGTTACTTCATTGTTGAGGTTGGAGCTCTAGGTAGAGGCCTTCGGGTGGATCTTTTTTGATGTGGAGAAGCCGGTGAGGAGGCACCTTCCATCATCACTCTAAGGAGCTCACAACAAGGAGAAGAAGGACTTCAAGCTTGTAGGTATAACCATCTATCATAGTAGTTAGAATTCTAAGTTAGTTTGTTATTTAATGTTTAGCAAAGATCCTTATGGCTAGTCCATGTTACCATGCTAAGAAAAATTCGAGTTTTACCTATTCCGCCTCCCCGCAAACTACTGGGGTGGGTAACATGGACTTACAGTGGTATCAGAGCCTAGCTAAACCATAACTAACATGTTAGCAAAAGCTTTAGAACTTCGATCACGGAAAAAATCCCGAAAACACGATAAAACATGAATTTTCTGTCATTTTTTAAAACGGGTCTAAAAATTATTTCAGAGACCTAAAAAATACATGCAGGCTTTTTCTAGAACATTGAAGAAATTTGGACGCCTAACTCGGTCAGACCACCGCGGAACCGCGGCCGAACCAAGCATTCCGCCGCGGATCCGCAGCCGAGTCGACTTCGAGTTGGTCCAAATTTTTTCTGGTGCTCTCTGTGATAGTTTTGTGTTTTCTGGGATATTTTGTTTCTGCTCAGGAATATTTCTGTACCGTGTTGTATTTGGAGTAGAATCAAATATAGTTATTGATCGAAATTCTATAAGTTTTAGCTATCAGGTTATATCTGTGATCTGATATATGTACTGAACGTCTACTAATCGATATACGATGATTAGTGGGGGTTGTACATATCTATATTCTGTGATATTGGTTTGTGTATATGAAATTTTTGGATTGTCGTGGATGAATAGCCAGGGATGTGAGATGAGTGTTTATTTATCTTTCATTTGATGTAAATTGTTAATTGATGTAATACTATTTTACGGTCGCACATCCGAGTTGAGGTTGTAGCCACCATTGTATATTATTTATTTTACTGTTTTTGCTCCTAGGATAGACCCAAGGTGGGGTGCACAAACTACCGAGTACTTTGAAGTGCCGAGCGGCCTACTCACTTTGTTGAGGGAGGCTGCTTCACTTCGGATATTTGGTGGGAAGTTTGCCGCACCCATTGGGGTCTGGGGTGGGGTTTGGCTATTCATCACGACCGTGTAATCCGTCTTTCATTACAGGCTCAAACGAAACACGGATTCCTAGTATATCCAATGTGTTCATCTGTGATTTGGAATGACTATCATTGCATCTGACGAATGTATATATCTATATATGATATCTAGTAGACGTTGCTTATGTTTTACATCCGCGCTAGTCCAGCCCCCGCTCTGTCGTTAGTTAAGTAACCTAACGGGTGATGATGGGGCCCAGTGGCGAATGCGAATGGCATAAGCGTACGTTATATTTTCGTTGTTTTCTGCAATGGTAGGATTAATTGATGGGACTGCATTATATATATGCAAAGAAAATAAACCAAAGTTGAATCGTTGGAACAATTTCAAAACCAATCGGTTTTTCAAAACAGCAAAACTTTTAAAGTACGGAGCTTAAACCACTCCTTTTAAAAGCTATCAGGTTCCTTCGATTATATCAAGTTCACTACGTTCACGGTTTTTCCAAAACCATTCGTAGCCCTCCGTCATTTTAGTTAAATGTTCAGTAGTATTCAAGCTATGTATTTTGACCTTCGCCGAGGCATAGTGATTGGTAGGTACTAAATATTTATCTGTAGCATAGATAGATGCATTGGTTTAGGACAGGCGTACTGCCATTTTGGCCTTCGTCAAGGGTATGTACGGGTGGGTTCAAATTAACCTGGATAATGACGGGTAGAACTTGACATGTGACTTATGATATGTTGGCCTTCGTCAAGGTCAAAAGAGCATGGGGCAAAAATCCACATCGGGAGTTTCTAAAGAAACTGAAACTTGCTAGTGTTGCATACCATTTAGAGTGTGATAATTTTGGTAGGATTCCTTCAACTTTATCACACGATGATATTTGGATCCCGATCCTACTGTGAGTATATGCTACTCCTCGGGAGATTTTTTCACTTAACGATCAATGCTATAAACCAAGTAGGTGTCTAGAAATGTGTTAGCGGGGCTACGCCGATAGGGAAAAGAGGTTATTTAATTACGGAATTTCGCAAAAGCGTCGTAAAACCTCCCTCGAAGTACCGACATTGGCCTGGCTGAACGGTTAAGCAAGTATTGTACGGTGAGATTAATCCTAACTAATTCTTCTTTTATGGTTTGAGGCAGGATTCGAGAAACAGTGGGAGCCATCCTGTTTAGATAAACTAAAAACCACTCTAAACTTACAAAAGAATCATGCTAAAGTGTTTCTTCTCTCCCTCCTAATTGCAGCGACTAACAACATGACAGGCCTTAAGTTATTACTAGACAAAAACATATTGACAGGGCCAAACTATAAAGATTAGTTCAAGAATGTCAAGATGGCAATCACTTATGACAAATTGGGGTATCTGCTTACTACTAAAGCCCCCGCCGTCCCAGGTCCAGAATCCAGTGTCGTGGATAAGGAAATCCGTAAGACCTGGGAGATTGACAGCGCGAAGGCCAAGTGCCTCGTGCTTGCCTCTAGGGACAATGAACATCAGAGGAGGCATGAGAATATGGACCTTGAATCCATATTCCTCCATACCAAGGAATTACATGAAGAGCAATCTCGTATCGCAAGATACGAGACCTTGAAGAAATTATTTCAAGCGAGGTTGGCCGTCGGATCATCTGTATGGGAACACGTCCTTAAGATGATTGGATACATTGAGGAGCTTGCGGAACTTGGGACCACGTTAGAGAACGAGCTGTATACAGACTTGATTCTCCGGTACCTTCCTTCCACCTACACCCAGTTTATCTTGAATTTTAATATTCAAGGTAAAGAGGTTGAACTTCCGGAACTCCTCAACATGTTGGGGAGTGCAGAGAGCACCCTGCAGAAAGCCAGGGAAACACCCGCTCTGTTTGTTGGCGGTGCTTCCTCATCTAGGTCCAAGGAGAAAGCCAAAGGAAAGAAGAAGGCCCCTACTAAACCGAGAGGCGGTGTTAGTAAGGTGGAAGCCAAGGGAAAGGCAAAAGTGGTGGGACAAATAGTGGGAAAAGAAGAATACTTTTATTGTCATAAGAAAGGACACTGGAAGAAAGATTGCAGGGCTTGGAAGACCAAGAACCAGGACCCAAAGCAAGTTGTGGCTTCGGCTTTAGCTGTGTATGTAATTGAAAAGTATCTGTCAATCAACTCTACTTCCTGGGTATTGGATACCGGATCGGGATCTCATATCTGTAATTCTTTGCAGGCACTGAGAAGCCGTAAAGTTTTGAAGGAAGGTGATATGACCCTCAGAGTTGCAAATGGAGCAAGCATGGATGTTGTGTCCGTAGGGGAATATCACTTAGGATTGACTAATGAACATGTTTTGGTTTTACGCAACTGTTATTTTGTACCCAGTTTGACTTGTATTATCATATCTGTATCTTTAATGTCTAAAGAAGGTTATGATTTTGCATTTGTAAGCGATGTCGTAAACATCCACCTTAATCATAATTTGATTGGGTTGGGTACATTAAGCAACGGTATATACGTATTAAACTAACCGCAGATTTTCGATATCCAGAATACACACAAAAGAAAGTCTCCAGAATTAAATCATGCTTTCTTATGGCATTGTAGACTGGGTCACATCAATGAGACAAGATTAACGAAGTTACATAAAGAAGGATATTTGGATCCGTTCGAATATCAATCTTATACAACTTGTCAATCATGTCTCAAAGGAAAGATGACAAAGACTCCGTTCACTGGACACGGAGTAAGAGCGAGCGAGCTCTTGGAACTCATACACAACGACGTGTGTGGTCCAATATCTACACATGCAAGAAATGGTTTTTCCTATTTCATTACTTTTACGGATGATTTCTCCAGGTATGGACATGTCTTCTTGATGAAGCATAAATCCGAGGCCTTTGAGAAATTCCGGAAGTATAAGAATGAAGTGGAAAAACAAACCGGCAAAAGTATCAAGACACTGAGATCTGATCGAGGTGGTGAATACTTGAGTACCGAGTTCTTGGATTACCTAAAAGAGAATGGAATTCTCTCTCAGCTTACTCCTTCATACACACCACAACACAACGGTGTATCGGAGAGAAGGAACTGAACCCTATTGGATATGGTACGTTTCATGATGAGTAACGCTGAGTTACCGCGATCATTCTGAGGCTATGCACTAAAATCAGCTGCATATCTTTTGAACAAGGTTCCTACTAAGACTGTGCTTACAACACCATATCAGATGTGGAGTGGGAAGAAACCATATCTTCAGTATGTGAAGATATAGGGATGTCCAGCTTTTGTAAAAAAGCAGCATGCGGACAAACTCGAGGCACGCTCTGTACTGTGTAAGTTTGTGGGATACCCAAAGAACTCCACGGGGTATCTTTTCTATCATGCAGAGGAACAGAAGGTTTTTGTTTCTCGTCATGCCCACTTTCTGGAACATCAGTTCTTAGAAAAAGAAACAAGTAGGAGCGCAATAGAACTGGAAGAAATTCCAGAACCACAAGCTATTACTGAAAGCTTGGTGGAACCAGAAGTTTCAAAAGAACAAGACATTCCCGCACCTCTCCGCAGGAGTAGTAGAATGTCTCATCCGCCTGAGAGATACAACGGTTTTCTCATAGACAGGGATAGAGAGGATTGCATAATTGATAATGATGAGCTGACTAACTTCCAGCAAGCCATTCAGAGCACTGAATCGGTAAAATGGCTGGATGCAATGCGGACCGAGATGGAGTCCATGTACACAAACAAAGTATGGACTTTGGACATTGCTCCAGAAGGGGTAAAACCCATAGGCTGCAAATGGATCTTCAGAAAGATGATTGGTGTAGATGGACAGGTTGAAACCTATAAGACTAGACTTGTTGCAAAAGGATCTCGTCAAAGACCTGATCTGGACTATGACGAAACCTTTTCTCCAGTGGCTATGCTCAAATCCATTCGGATCCTTCTTACCATTGTTGCCTTCCACGATTATGAGATTTGGCAGATGGACGTAAAAACCGCTTTTCTAAATGGAAATTTAGAAGAGTGTGTCTATATGGACCAGCCAGAGGGTTTCATTCAGAGTGGGAGCAGCGGGAAAGTGTGAAAGTTTCTTTAGTCTATTTATGGTCTAAAGCAGGCATCGCGGAGTTGGAACATCTGTTTTGATGAGACGATCAAAGAATTTGACTTTATCAAAAATCCAGATGAGCCGTGCATTTATAGTAAGATTGTAGCACGAACTGTTGTATTCCTCGTCTTGTACGTGGATTACATTCTCTTGATAGGAAATGACATTCCTATGCTACAATCAGTCAAAGGGTTCTAGTCACACAGGTTCTCCATGAAAGACCTGGGTGATGTCTCTTACATTCTGAGGATCCAGATCTATCGTGATAGATCTAAGAGAATATTGAGACTTTCACAGTTCATGTACATCAACACCATACTGTAAAAATTCAGTATGGAAGATTCAAAGCGCGGTAATTTACCGGCTTGTCACGGAATCACCCTATCCAGAGAGATGTCTCCCAAGACTGATTTGAAAAGGGATCGCATGTCTATTATAACCTACGCTTCTGTGGTAAGCTCTATAATGTATGCAATGTTGTATACCAGACCAGACGTAGCTTATGCACTGAGTGTGGTAAGCCGGAATCAGTCAAACCCTGTGGAGAAGCACTGGATAGCGGTAAAGAACATTCTCAAGTACCATAGAAGGACTAAGGATATGTTTTTGGTTTACGGCGGAAAAAACATCTAGATCGAGGCCTTTGCTGACTCCAGCTTCCAGAGTGACAAGGATGACTCGAAATCCATGTCGGGCTATGTCTTTACCCTCAATGGAGGAGCGGTCTGTTGGAAGAGTTCCAAATAGGAAACTGTTGCTGACTCGACGATGGAAGCGGAGTATATCGCAGCTTCTGATGCCGCGAAAGAAGCAGTCTGGATGAGCAAGTTCTTAACAAAACTTCAGGTGGTTCTGTCCATTGTTGATCCAATATCTCTGTATTGTGACAACAACGGGACTATAGCTTTAGCAAAGGAACCCAGGTCCCATCAGAAGTCCTGGCACATCTTGAGGCGGTATCACCTAATCAGGGAGATCGTGGATCGCCGGGAGATCGAGGTTTGGAGGGTTGCTACAGAGGATAACACTGCAGATCCATTCACAAAGACCATTCCTCAAACGCAGTTCGAGATGATAGGTCTGCGATATGCCAGCACATGGCCTTAGTGCAACTGGGAGATTGTTAGTGTGATATGCCCTAGAGACCATTATTGTATAGTACTAGTTTGTATATTACATTTTGGAAGCTTGGGATATAAACACGGACTGTAACGACCCGAAATTGGCACGTGATGGCCCTTAAACTACGCAACGTTTACAAGCGTAACGCAATTTAAGTAAGCCGAAAACCCAGCAATCTAAACCATCAAAAGTAGTAAGTGATAATAAAAGTTTTAAAACATTTGAAATCTCAACCGAAATTCTTTAAAGTCCAACTTTATTTTCTTAAAAATTTTGGCAACACCTCCTTTGTAAAAACTAACACCAAAAATGGGTACAACATAAATATAAGTAAAGCATCCCCAACGGGAGCAAATCCATGCCGAACGGCGGAAAACAACCACCACAACAGATATACAACGCCATAGCGAAGAAATAAAAGACGATATAAGTAAAACTGCATAAAAGAAATCCAAGTCACCAAAATATACAATATCGTCATCACATCAAGTCTCTAAGTCCTACAAGATAATGGTAGATGGAGAGTACAGGATACAACAGATATACAATAAACATGAACGGATAACCACAACCCCACCTAAAGCAAAACTGCACACTGTGAGCCGAAACGGTACCCGCAGCAAAAGATGATAAAATAGATGAATAGCCTGTCTCGACTACTCTGGGGAACAACCTGCAAACTCTGTGGCACAACGGGGGTGAGTTGCCAACTCATAAATAGTAAATAACATATGCAGGTAATCGCAAGTATGTACGTACATCGCGAATCTAACATGTGCAAGCTAATAGCAATAAATGGTCATATGTATGCAATAGTCATGAAAGGTACACTAGCAGGTATAACTAATACATGAAGCGATAATATGACAATCTGTATGCAACAATCATGTAAGGTACTCCACCAGGTACTACTAATACATGAAGTAATGATATGACAATGTATATATGCAACAGTCATGAAAGGTACTCTAGCAGGTACAACTAATACATGAAGCAATGCATATAAAATAAAGTATGTAAATGCAACAGTCATGGAAGGTACTCTATCAAGTACTACTAATACATGAAGCAGTGCATAAACAATAAATGTGGAGTATGGAATGAAACATGTCATTTCCACGGAATCTTGACATCGTGGTAGGGCCAAAGTCCATCAAGACAATCCAAATCTCAATTCCTCAAATCAGCCCCCTAAATTGGCTCTCATATCATGTAAGTCTCACAAACCCTGAATGTACAATATCAAGTAAATCTCATATATCCTGAATGTACAAAATAAGCAATCTCATATATATCCTGTATCCAATCTCAAATGAATCTCCTATATCCCAAATCCAATATCAAGTGAATCTCATATATCCTAAGTATATTTGCATGAATAATTATGATGAAGTATATAAATTTATATATATACATATATATTAGCCACCCATTCCACTAATATATATATATATATATATGCATATATAACAGCGTCTCATTCCACTGTTATATATACTTAGGAGTAAAAATATCAAGAAAACATGTGCCAAGCATCGACACATAAAAGTTGATCTATCAGGTGCTGTCACCACGACTGGCACCCTGATAGGTATGTAACATACGCTATACCGAAAGCTCGAGTGCCTAGCTCTGACCCTCGTCTCTCGACGTATCCATACGTACATGACTCCCGTCGGTATCCCCACGACAACCGCCGAGTCATAGGTACTGTCACCGGTAGGTATGGTTCCCCTGTCAGGCATCATCGGCATGTCACATCAAAATCCCTTTCTTACCCCGGGGTACCTTCAGGCCCCACCATGTACCTCATACGGCCCACGACTCCTCCTCGCATGGAGTATATATATCAGAACCGATAAAACTCATGGTGGATGCTGAAATATCAAATCAAGAGAAACCGGTTTTTTCAAATAATGCATAATTTCATGAAACTACCACGGTCCTCAAATCCAGAAAACATCATGAAAAATTCATATCTCAATGCGAAAATCCATGAATATAATATATGCAACAGAAAACTGTAATGTAAGCATATAAAGGAAAAGCCACTATTTTACTGCAACAAGTTAAAATATATATCATGCGGTTCCTAATTTCTCCAAGTCTATATAATATCAAGTAAAGGTAAACATGTAGCTATAACCTGATATATGTGTAAACATAAAGGTATAGCAAGGTATATGTATCTACCTATCAGTACTGATGTAATATACCCTCAAGGTATAAGTGAAGTATGTATGCAAGGTATACATGTAGCTATGTCATTATGTGTGTATGTACATATCGCTAATGGTACAATACCCTATAGGTATACAGGGAACTAGAATGTAAGCATGTCAAGACATATGTGTAAGCTTGTAGGTATACAGGTATGCGATATGTTATATGCAAAAAGAAATATGAATCAATGTCTCAATGTTCCTAACCAAACAACATCATATCTATATGTGTGTTGTGTAGGGTTCCTAGGCACTCTAATGGAGTCTCATAAGTGATCAAACATGGCCAATTGAAATTTTACAAGTGCCTACAAACCCTAATACGGATCATTAACTAGATATATAGGCGATGCAAGCAAGTAAAGGGAAATATAGCTAAAGGGAAGGGGCTACAACATTTGTAGATCCGGTCCTCCACCTCCTAGGCTCCGTGATGAAGTCCTCTCCGCTGTCCAAATCGAACCATGACTCTCACGGTGGTTTCATCGGAGGAAAAACTGGCTAGGTCATCGACGACGATGCCGAAGATGATCTACGTCGAGGCATCGCTAGATCAAGCTCCAACTTCACCAAGTCAAGAAAACTTGTGAAGGAAACATCCTATACTACTTGGCAAGAGGTAGAGGATGAAGAAATAGGAAGTGGGTAGACTTTAGAATTGGATTTCTCACTCATTTTCATCAATCACCATTGATGAAGAAAGGTTTTCTTCAAGTGAAGAAGATGAAGAAGAAGAAGAAAGTGTTATGATAAGTTAATTAATATTGAAAAGAAAAACAATACTTATCATATAATGAACCTTAGTTAGGTGTAGAGAATTGACTAAGGTTAGTTTGAAGGGTTAGGGTTAAGAAAGAAGACAAAATGGTCACTTAGTCAAAGTTTCAAGAAACTTCAACTACAAACAAAATAAGCCACCATTTCATTTTCTTTATCATTTCCTTTTTCCAAAATAAACAAAAAGAATAAAAGAATAAGTAAATAAAATGAAACCCTAACCATTCATATAACCATGGTCAATTCTTTACACAAACCCAAGCTTGCATGTATCATCAAACATGATACAATCATGTGCACAAATGTATATCACATATACAACTTGCACAATTCAAGTGAGAAAATCCATTTAAAGTGAACCAATAGTAGTTAATGCAAAGTAATATATCAAATATATAATTATACATTAAATTATTAAATCAACACTTGATTCAATGATCCGGTCATATCGCATATAACCGGCTAGTATCCAATGTATCGGCTTATCGAATCAATCCTTGATTCGATAACTAGGTTATATCGCATATAACCATTCGACACATTTATCGCTAGAATGAAATACGGTAACACATACACGCATTACTCTCGGTCCCGCACATATCTCATATGCGCTCCTATTTCGTTTCGCTTGAGCCAGGAAACCACTGTGTAGGACTCTAAAGACTCATCAATACGCCGGTAGCAGATGATGATCATATCAAACACCCATAAGCCGCAAGCGGTCTGCTAAACGTAACGGCCACCCGGGTATTGAGCGATCAGAAGATCGACGAGCAAGCTCGCTCACACTCCTGTGAATCCAACCAGTAACACTTACCGTACAGTCCGGTCTGTTCATCTGATATGTCGCATATCTCGCCTAGGGGTGGTAAACGTCAGACCCCAGTAGCTCGATAAGTCATGCCGACTTGAGGTCCATAACATTCGTGAAACTACTGATAACTCTTACCAGTATATCACTGTAACCCTGGCCAGGGATTTTCTATTATGGCCAGTCGAGCATAGCACAACATCAACCCCCAATACTGGGAGAGACGAATCCCCTCCTATCGCTCATTGCCTCCATGTGAATCGGGACTGTACCCAAAAACCACCTTTTTGCACGACTCAATAGAGCCGTGGTAGGGTGGAAATCAAAGCACAATGGGAGACACACAAGACTCTATGACGATCTCGGGTCAACAGACTAAGCTGTACCAGTGTCACCTGAGAACTGCCATCTGACGTGAGGTATAATACCATCTGGGAGTTCTCGGCGAGTCCGTTCAGTGTACCCAGTCTCCACTGAGCACCCGCATACCATCTTCGATGTCAAACACCAATGGATATGGGATCATCCATCGCCCATCGCATGGGTCGAGAAGATATGCGCTAGTCTACTCTGGAATATCGATGCCCCGTCTCGATATTCCCTCGACTAGGAACATTTCAAGGATGTACTCATGGACTACCCAGGCCCCACTAGTATGATCTACATCATAGTCCTGGAAGTCTAGTACACATCCCAAGAGCTTTATCAACATATAACAGAGAGACAGAAAGTATACACGTTAAGATAAAGTGCAACCAGATAGCGTACTATCATGTCGAGCAAGAAAGTCCTACCTATATATGTCCCAGCATACACTACAATATACATCCAATGTACAGTAATGGCCTCTAGGGCATACATATAACTAACATGTTGTGCGTGTCATGAAAATTATTGATGGTGTGTGTGGCATACAATCAGTGCTCGTGCAACATGAGACGTCAATAATAGTGCAGTGTCCTAAGGGTAAACAAGTAACAAAGTAATAAGGTGTATACGCAACTCTATATATGAAATAGAATATGCGACAATCCATAATATCTCTAGCCCAGACGCATAACGCCATGCGGGCAATTCCCCTGTAGATGTTAAATCTACTCACCAACGCTTCTGGATAAGTAAATCCTACCACCTGTTTCCCCTTCTTCGCAGCGCCCGAAATCCCCTCCTCCGAACCTATAACATAAAATAATATAACATGTATATATTAGCAATCGACCAATAACACGTACCAACTACGTTTGACCGACGCACCAACTCCAAACATACTCTTAAGTATTCGTCAAGTGGCTAACGCGCGTAGTGACACTACGAAACCAACTCAAGAGCAAAAGCTACACAAAGATACGAACGACATCGACACAAACTTAGCTAAGAACGCAAAGCGACACAACTACCAAGCTTAGACTCTGATCGTACCGATCACGCATTCACAACACACTAATAAATATGGAATCTGACATAAATAACGTCGCAACGTTCAAAGAAATACACGCCAAAACTTACCGAAATCTAGTAAGCAGCATATATCATTTTAGCATCAAACTACAACTTTTACCAAGACTAGAATTTACAAATATCACAAAATAGCAAGGTTAAACCAATTAAACCTTTACTATAATTTTAAATCTCACTAATTAGGATTAGTAAAAGTCTAGTTTGTAATTAAGCTAATTTGATAATTAGGAAAATAACATTTAACAAACTAGCAAACTATGTTAAGTTTTCATCAAGCATAACTTAACAATTAACCCTTCTTACTAATTAAAACCTAACTTGATTAACAAAAACCCTTACTAAAAATTCTAAATATGAAATTAAAAGCTTAAATTAAAATTCTAAATAAGCTAATTAAAGTATTTAAAACAAGAATTAAGCATTAGGGTTAGGGTTTTATACCTCACTAGAACACACTTGAAACAAGAAAGAAATACAAACTTTAGCCTTCAAAATCCTCACTAGAATGATGATCCAAGCTAGTTTTGAGTTCAACAATGAAGGGAAATGATTATATTTGAGTTTGTAAGAATTTATTTGGATTTTTGATGATTTATTTGTGCATGAAATGATGAAAATGGAGTGAGAAAAGGAAAGAGCAGCTAAGGAGAAGAATGGCCGGCCAAGCAAGGAGGGTTTTTTTTTTGTGAAATGAGTGAAGAAAGTTCTAGCACAAAACCAATTAATGCTACATTAAATGGAAATTGCCACATTTTCTTTTATTTCTTTTCTTTTTAAAATTAATTCCATTTTCTCACAATATATCTAGATATTAGATTAAATAGTTTAACAAAATATCTAGTGATTGGATTATGATAAAACCACATTAGTAATAATTAACCCAAGCCAAAAAGTAATTACCACTAATAAAGTGCACAAATAAAGTATTAAAATAACATTTAATTAGGAAAAAATTCTATGTGAACCAAAACATCCCATTGACCCCCAAAACCCGCGCACTAGCTTCATTCTAGCTAAACTAGGTTCCGATAAGCCTATACAGAAGTTTGATCACAATCGAGTTAAAACGGAAAATACTGACTATTTTCCCCTAAAAACGGAAAATTCGCAAAACGATTTCTAAATCGTTACCATCTTCCCCCTTAAAGAAATTCGGTCCCCGAATTTAAAATTCTTACTAAGCGTACCTTCAAAGAGACGAGTACAAAAACTCCTAAATCTCGCTCGTAGCCTCCCAACTGATCACCTCAGTATACGGCTACGCCAAAGAAACTTCACATATAGCAAGACCCTTTACCGAAGTTTCTCTACCTGTCGAGCCATTAACACACTTGGCTGCCAGTGAACGAAAGATCACGTCCCAATTAAATGGTCTGGTGCTGAATCATGTGCGAAAGGTCATAAAGGTATTTGCAAAGTATCGACACAAGGAAAGACGGGGTGAATGCTCAATAATCTGGGCGGAAGTGCCAATTTATAGGCAACGGAACTAACTCGCTTGAGGACCTCAAAAGGACCTACAATCCTGGGATAAGCTTCCCAAAACCCAACACGTCATTCATCGAAAAATCCGTAGGAATACATAATCTCCCACTGCGAACTCAAGTCTGCGACCACCACGGCCAACATAAGACTTCTGTCTGCACTGGGCTACTCTCATCCTGACCTGAACCAACTGGACCATCTCCGAAGTCTCTACACTAGTTGGGGTCCAAAATTCTACTCACGCAGAGTCAGAAAAAGAACAGACTGGCGATCGACACCACCTAACAACAAAACCTAAAGGTTGCCAATTAGAATGTCTCCTGATAATAGCTATCGAAGGAGAACCCTAACAATGGAAAGTGACGGTCCCAACTGCCAACAACAATTAGTAAGTATGCACAAGCATATCCTCCAGAGTCTGTATAGCCCGCTCTCACAAAACCATCATCCTGCGGATGGAAAAGCGGAGCTAAAACTCAACCAGTACCTAAGGCTTCTTGAAGCTTCTGCCCAAGACGGCAAGCGAACAGGGTGCCTCCATTGGATACAACAAATTAAGGAACTCCATGCAAACGCACAACTTAACAAAGAACAACTGAGAAAACTGAGCAAAACCGAACAACAAACACCCAAATGGAGTCACACCCTGACTAAACTGGGGTAGACACCACAACGAAATTCATGGAGATCTGCTCCCATTCCCACTCCGGAATGGTTAAAGGTTGCAACTCTCTAACCGGTCTCAAATGCTCAACCTTAGCTCACAACAAGACAGACACCTTGAAAAGAAATCCGAAACTTCACTCTTCATCCCTGTCCACCCATAACTATCTTACAAGTCACGCTACAAATTGGTGGAACTTGAATGAACACTGAACGCTGACTGAGGTGCCTGCTCTAGGATTTCGCGTCTCTGTCTATCAGCAACAGGTACACACAAACACGTCCCTAAATGTAGCACACTCTGGTCACAAATCAAGGACTCTGAATCTTTACCCAGCCGAGTATGCTCAAGAATCTCAGACGAACGAGCTTCGGCGGGCTGTGCCTCGCGAAAACGATTAAGGAAAAGTGGACGGGCACGGACATGAGCAAGCTGTCCCCTCAGTAGAGGCAAACTTAAGCTTTACTCCATGATCAAACAAGAACTGTAAATCTGCAGAAGACTGTCTCAATAATCAAAACCCGCTGCAGGAAGATGTACATTAAGCTCTGGTGGTCCGTGAAAATCTGACACGACTCTCCGAACAAGTAGTGTCCTCAAATCTTCAACGCACGACCACAGCAGCCATCTCCAAATCATAAGTGGGATATCCTGCTCGTACTTCCTCCAGCTGTCGGGAAGCATAAGCGATAACTCTATAGTGCCACATCAGCGCAAAATCAAGCCCCACTCACGAAACATCACATTTAAACAACAAAGTCGCCCGAACCAGAAAGCATAGAAAGAACTGGTGCAGTTGTCAACCAAATCTCCAACTGCTGAAAACTCCGCACACATGCCTCAGTCCAAAGAAAAGAACCTCCTTTCTGGTCAATTCAGTCAATGGTGCAGCGATACACTAGCAATCCTGCACGAAACGGCGGTAAAAAAAACCTGCTAAGCCCAAATATCTGCGGACCTCCATCCCGTACACAAGTCTGGGCTAAAGCTGTACGGCCTCCATCTACCTTGGGACCATACGAAAACCGTCTCCCGTAACTACAAAACCTAGGAGTCAACACAATCAATCCTGAAGGAACACTCCGAGAATTTAGCAGACAGCTGGTGCTCTCCCAGTATTTGCAAAACAAATCCTCAAGTGCTGCTCATGTTCCTCATGGCTCTTGGAATAGACCAGAATGTCATTAATGACACAACAATAAACTGGTCGAGGAACGGCCTGAAGAAATCTGGTTCATCACATCCACGAATGCTGCTAGGGAATTGGTGAGTCCAACGACACCACCAAAACTCATAAAGCCCGTAGCACGCACAAAAGCAGTTTTCAGAATGACATCACTCCGAACCCGCAACAAATGATGACCAGATCCCAAACAACTTAGAAAAATGTCTCGCACTCTGGAGCTGATCAAGAAATCGTCAATGCGAGGTAAAGGATACCTATTCGCACCATAAGCCGGTTCAATTGATGATAAATCAATACACAACCTCAAACTGTCGTCTTCCACCTTAATGAACAGAATAGGAGCTCCCCAAAGCGAAACACTCAGACGCACAAGCCCCTCTATCTAGCAACTCTGCAGCTGATCCTTAAGCTCCCTAAGCTCCGCCGGCTCGTCTGAAACAACGTCGGAAAACCCTCACACGATAGGAACCGAGTCCGACAAACCTACTGTGGCTCCGGTATCACGAATGAAAGCCAAGAATCCTTTCCTCAAAAGCCGATTAGCGAAAAAAGGCTGAATTCAAGCTGTGAGAGGAGGCACCACTGTCCCCCTGCATAACAAGAACTGACTCGCCGGGAAAACAAAACCTGACTGTTTCCTTACGGTAGTCCATAGACGCTTAGCACGTAGCTAACCAGTCCGTGCCCAGGAGAACGTCAAATCCAACATCTCTAGAAGGATCAAAACGACGGATGAATCTCTATCTCCTATCCGATTGGCACACAACCAAAATACGTGTCGCGCAACAAAAGAATCGCTGACAGAAATTAATACAAAAACGGTTGATCTAGCTAACACGACTCTCGTCCCAAGCACGGCACAAAGTGTGTAAAACAAACAAGTACATCAAAAGAACATACGAAATAAGAATACCTAAAAACTCTACATCGGGACGCCCACGCGTCCCGATGAGTAAAAGCAAACTCTCGTGTCTACCCCCTGCCCGCAACAGACTGAACTCCTCCTCTGCTAACCTGTCCCCTCTAAGCGAATCCTCTGCGACCATGACCTCTCCAAACACGAGTCTGACACGGTTCTAAGGAACAATCCCTGATGAGATGATGGAGGCTCCCGCACCAGAAACATCCATGTGACGACTGCTGACCCTCCTGGGGATGAGAGCTGAACGACTGTCCTCGTCCTAAGCCTCTACTACTCCCGCGATGGTACGAAATCTGTCTCGATGACTACGCCTCTGTCTCTGGCCTGGTACACCGGTATGAGTCCTCTACTATTCCGGAACTCCCAAAGTCTCTGGAAGACGTGCCTCGTCAACTGGGGCTGCATCCACTGGTGCTATGTAGGTGACGGAATGTTATGTGTTGATCGCAAGGAACAACTGGATAACATGGGTGACAACCTCCCGTCGCTGCTCTCGAATGGCCTCAACCAATGAACTCATTGTCTGACGCAAGTCTTGCATCTCTGCCACAAGCCTATCGATACGATCTGTCGAAGGCGGATCCATCTGCTCCTGTGCAACGAGCATGCCATCCTGGTCAGTCCTTGTCCCACACGAGTCAACTCTGACCTCGGCCCTCGCCGCATCACTCTGAGTCCCCATAATCATCGGCGGCAAAGGCTATAAATGGAAATAAGATTCGATATGAACACGGAAATCGAATCATAAGGATATGTATCATCAAGAAAGGAATTTCAAGCAATTAGTACTTAGGTCACTTTAGGCGGAGTAACGTGTCGTGACTATACTGCGGACATACACACACTACGTTACTTAGCTTAAGCTACCTACTCCATCATACCAAGGTCATCCTACACTCCGAAAGGCAAAACCTAGCGCTCTGTTACCAACTTTGTCACGGCCAGAATTGGCATGTGACGGCCCTTAAACTACCCAACGTCTACAGGCGTAACGCGATTTAAGTAAGCCAAAAACCCAGCAATCTAAACCATCAAAAGTAGTAAGTAATAATAGAAGTTTTAAAACATTTGAAATCTCAACCCAAATTCTTTAAAAGTCCAACTTTATTTTCTTAAAAATTTTAGCAGCACCTCTTTTGTAAAAACTAACCCCAAAATGGGTATAATATAAATATAAGTAAAGCATCCCCAACAGGAGCAAATCCACGTCCAACGGCGGAAAGCAACCACCACAACAGATATACGACGCCGTAGCGAAGAAATAAAAGACGATATAAGTAAAACTGCATAAAAGATATCCAAGTCACCAAAATATACAATATCGTCCTCACATCAAGTCTCTAAGTCATACAAGATAATGGTAGATGAAGAGTACAGGATACAATGAATATACAATAAACATGAACGGATAACCACAAACCCACCTAAAGCAAAACTGCACACTGTGAGCCGAAGCGATACCCGCAGCAAAAGATGATAAGATAGATGAATAGCCTGCCTCGACTACTCTGGGGAACAACCTGCAAACATTGTGGCACAACGGGAGTGAGTTGCCAACTCAAGAATTGTAAATAACATATGCGGGTAATCGAAAGTATGCATGTACAGCGCGAATCTAACATGTGTAAGCTAATAGCAATAAATGGTCATATGTATGCAATAGTCATGAAAAGTACACTAGCAGGTATAACTCATACATGAAGCGATAATATGACAATCTGTATGCAACAATCATGTAAGGTACTCCACCAGGTACTACTAATACAAGAAGTAATGATATAACAATGTATATATGCAACAGTCATGAAAGGTACTCTAGCAGGTACAACTAATACATGAAGCAATGCATATAAAATAAAGTATGTAAATGCAACAGTCATGGAAGATACTCTATCAAGTACTACTAATACATGAAGCAGTGCATAAACAATAAATGTGGAGTATGGAATGAAACATGTCATTTCCACGGAATCTTGACATCGTGGTAGGACCAAAGTCCATCAAGACAATCCAAATCCCAATTCCTCAAATCAGCCCCCAAATTGGCTCTCATATCATGTAAGTCTCACAAACTCTGAATGTACAATATCAAGTAAATCTCATGTATCCTGAATATACAAAATCAGCAATCTCATATATATCATGTATCCAATCTCAAATGAATCTCCTATATCCCAAATCCAATATCAAGTGAATCTCATATATCCTAAGTATATTTGCATGAATAATTATGATGAAGTATATGAATTTATATGTATACATATATATTAGCGTCTCATTCTACTAATATATATATATATATATATGCATATAAAACAGCATCCCATTCCACTATTATATATACTTAGGAGTAAAAATATCATGAAAACCTGTACCAAGCATCGAAACATAAAGGCTGATCTATCAGGTGCTGTCACCACGACTGGCACCCGATAGGTACGTATCATACGCTATACCGAAATCTCGAGTGCCTAGCTCTGACCATCGCCTCTCGACGTATCCATATGTACATGACTCCCGTCGGTATCCCCACGATAAGCGCCGAGTCATAGGTACCGTCACCGGTAAGTATGGTTCCCTTGTCAGGCCTCATCGGCATGTTACATCAAAATCCCTTTCTTGCCCCGGGGTACCTCCGGGCCCCACCATGTACCTTCATACGGCCCACGACTCCTCCTCACATGGGGTATATATATCAGAACCGATAAAACTCATGGTGGATGCTGAAATATCATATCAAGAAAAACCGGGTTTTTCAAATAATGCATAATTTCATGAAACTACCACGGTCCTCAAATCCAGAAAACATCATGAAAAATCCATATCTCAATGCGAAAATCCATGAATATAATATATGCAACAGAAAACTATAATGTAAGCAGATAAAGGAAAAGCCGCTATTTTACTGCAATAAGTTAAAATATATATCATGCGGTTCCTAATTTCTCCAAGTCTATATAACATCAAGTAAAGCTAAACATGTAACTATAACCAGATATATGTGTAAACATAAAGGTATAGCAAGGTATATGTATCTACCTATCAGTAATGATGTAATATACCCTCCAGGTATAAGTGAAGTATGTATGCAAGGTATACATGTAGCTATGTCATTATGTTTGTATGTACCTATCTCTAATGGTACAATACCCTATAGGTATATAGGTAATTAGCATGTAAGCATGTCAAGGCATATGTGTAAGCATATAGGTATACAGGTATGCTATATGTCATATGCATAAAGAAATATGAATCAATGTCTCAATATTCCTAACCAAACAATATCATATCTATATGTGTGTTGTGCGTGAAATGGCAATTATTGACGGTGTGTGTGGCATACAATCAGTGCTCGTGCAACATAAGACGTCAATAATAGTGCAGTGTCCTAAGGGTACTAGTCCAAGCACAACAAGAAACTAAGCAATAAGGCGTATCCGCAACTCCATATATGAAATAAAATATGCGACAATTCATAACATCTCTAGCCCAGATGCATAACGCCATGCGGGCGATTCCCCTGTAGATGTTAAATCTACTCACCAACGCTCCTGGCTAAGTAAAGCCTACCACCTGTTTCCCCTTCTTCGCAGCGCCCGAAGTCCCCGCCTGCGAACTTATAACATAAAACAATATAACAGGTATATATTAGCAATCAACCAATAACACGTACCAACTACGTTTGACCGACGCACCAACTCCAAATATACTCTCAAGTGTTTGTCAAGTGGTAACGCGCGTAGCGACACTACGAAACCAACTCAAGAGCAAAAGCTACACAAAGACACGAACAATATCGGCACAACCTTAGCTAGGAACGCAAAGCGACACAAGTACCAAGCCTAGACTCTGACCATTCCGATCACGCATTCACAACACACTAATAAACATGGAATCTAACATAAATAACGTCGCAACGTTCAAAGAAATCCACGCCAAAACTTAACAAAATCTAGTAAGCAGTATATATCATTTTAGCACCAAACTACAACTTTTGCCAAAACTAGAATTTACGAACATCACAAAATAGCAAGGTTAAACCGTTTAAATCTTTACTATAATTTTAAATCTCACTAATTAGGATTTGTAAAAGTCTAGTTTTTAATTAAGCTAATTTGATAATTAGGAAAATAACATTTACAAACTAGCAAACTAAGTTAAGTTTTCATCAAGCAAAATTTAACAATTAACCCTTCTTACTGATTAAAACCTAACTTGATTAACAAAAATCCTTACTACAAATTCTAAATATGAAATTAAAAGCTTAAATTAAACATCTAAATAAGCTAATTAAAGTATTTAGAACAAGAATTAAGTATTAGGGTTAGGGTTTTATCCCTCACTAGAACACACTTGAAACAAGAAAGAAATCCAAATTTTAGCCTCCAAAATCCTCACTAGAATGATGATCCAAGCTAGTTTTGAGTTCAAGAATGAAGGGAAATGATTATATTTGAGTTTGTAAGAATTTATTTGGATTTTTGATGATTTATTTGTGCATGAAATGATGAAAATGGAGTGAGAAAATGAAATGGCAGCCAAGGAGAAGAATGGCCGGCCAAGCAAGGAGGGGGGGTTCTTTGTGAAATGAGTGAAGAAAGTTCTAGCACAAAACCAATTAATGCTACATTAAATGCAAATTACCACCTTTTCTTTTATTTCTTTTCTTTTTAAAATTAATTCCATTTGCTCACAAAATATCTAGATATTAGAATGAATGGTTTAACAAAATATCTAATGATTAGATTAGCATAAAACCACATTAGTAGTAATTAACCCAAGCCAAAAAGTAATTACCACTAATAAAGTGCACAAATAAAGCATTAAAATAACATTTAATTAGGAAAAAATTATATGTGAACCAAAACTTCCCATTGACCCCTAAAACCTACGCACTAGCTTCATTCTAGCTAAACTAGGTGCCGACAAGTCTATACAGAAATTTGATCACAATCGGATTAAAACGGAAAATACCGACTATTTTTCCCTAAAAACGGAAAATGCGCAAAACGATTTCTAAAACGTTACACGGACTTATGACAGTCTTGCTCGACATAGTTTTATGCTACTTGGTTTGTATCTATCTTAATATGTGTATGTGTTTCTTTTAACATATCGCTAATACATATTGATAGAGCCCTTAGGATTTTTGCTTGACTACCAGCGTTGTGATGGCAATCATACTGGTGGGGACTGGGTAGTCTATAAGCTCATCCTTATACAGGTCCCTAGTCGTAGGATTATCGAGACAGGGCATCAATACTCCAGAGTAGACTAGTGTATACGCTTCTCATCCCAGGAGGAGAGATGGTCCGTCTCACAGCCATCAGTACGTCGTACTGGAGATGTTGGGATACCTACAATGGCAGTAAGGTTTCGGGAGGCATCATCCATGCCAAATTAAAATTTTGCCATTGAAGATAACCCTAAACCTAGGAACTTTAACTAGAGAATCAAAAAAAACTAGCATGTTGACACTTTAACATCTAAGAGTTATGGATTACAACATTTGTAGTCCGTTCTTTCGCTTCATAAGCTCCGTGTTGAGGTCCCTTCACTGCGATCATTAAGTACCCGGACTCTAGAGAGGCTCCATGAAAAGAAAGATGCAACCTTACTTCCAATCTTCAAAAACTAAGATGATCTAGCTTGAAAAAACACTAACCCAAGCTCTTACTTCACTAATCATGTATTAGTAAAGCAAACACCCTAATCTAAGTGGCTAGAATAGATGAGGATGATGAAGTAGGAATTTTGCTCTCTTTTGTTTTCAATTTCTCATATAATAACCATCACTAATGAAAAGCTAGAAAGCTTTCAAGAGAGGAAGAAGAAGAAGAATTTCTTTTGTGATGAATAATGAATTATTGTCGAGGTTAGAAATGCAACCTAGGGTTAAGCATGATATGCTTAACCCTTGTAGAGACTTTACCATGGGTTAAGGTTTGGATTGGGTTAACAAATATCTCTCCAAAATATCAAAGAAAATGGACAAACTCAAACCTTCATGAAGCTTCCTCAAAGCTCATCCAAAACCCTAATCCAAAAGCTTAACCCTAATCCAAACCCTAACATGGTTAAATCTCAAAACCTTTGTTGCATTTGTAAACCTAACATGTTACAATATTATATATCACATATATAATATATATAGTAACAAAATAAAATAATACAATTAACATATATCGCATATACATCAATGTATTATCCAAGTGAGAAAAAGAATCTTTAAGTGAGCTTATATTAGTTAATGTAATGTAATATATCAAGTATATAATTATACATTAAATTATCGAATCAACACTTGATCCGATAATCCAGCCATATTACATATAACCGACTAATATAACATGTATCAGTTCATCGAATCAACACTTGATCCGATGACCCGGCTATATCATATATACCCGGCCGATATCACATATCATGAGAACCGAATACGGTATCACATACACGTATTATTCTCGGTCCCGCACATATCACATATGTGCTCCTACTCCATTTTTCCTGCGCCAGGAAACCTCTGTTTAGGACTCTAAAGAATCGTCAATACGCCGGCAGTAGGTGATGATCATATCAAACACCCACGAGCTGCAAGCGGTCAGCTAAACGTAACAGCCACGCAGGTATTGAGCGAACAGAAGATCAATAAGCAAGCCTGTACATTCTCCTGTGAATCCAATCAGTAACACTCCCGTACAGTCCGGTCTCCTCAACTGATATGTCGCATATCTAGTCTAGAGGTGGTAAACGTCAGACCCCAGTAACCGATAAGTCGGGTCGATATGAGGTCCATAACAGTTCGAGAAACTACTGATAACTCTTACCAGTAAATCTCAGCAACCCTGGCCAGGGATTTCCAGTTATATCCAATCGAACACTGCGCAATATCAACTCCCAATACCGGGAAAGACGAAACCCTTCGTATCGCTCATTGCCTCCATGTGATTCAGGACTGTACTCAAAAGCCACCGTTTTGCACGTTCTCTTAAACGTGGTAAGGTGGAAATCAAAGCACAGTGGGAATCACACAAGACTCTATGACTATCTCGGGTCTACAGACTAACCTGTGCCAGTGTCACCAGAGAACTGCCATCTGACGATAGGTATAATACCATCTGGGAGTTCTCGGCGAGTCCGTCCAGTGTACCCAGTCTCCACTGAGCACCCGTATACTGTCTCTGATGTCAAACACCAATGGATATGGGATCATCCATCGCCCATCTTCATGGGTCGAGAATCTATATGCTAGTCTACTCTGGTATATCGATGCCCTGTCTTGATACACCTACGACTAGGAAAATTTAAAGGATGTACTTAGCGACTACACTGGCCCCACTAGTATGATCGTATCATAGTCCTGGTAGTCAAGTACTCATCCTAAGGGCTTTATCAACATGTAGCATAGAGACAATCAGAGTACATGTTAAGATAAAGAACATCCAGATAGCATACTATCATGTCGAGCAAGAAAGTCTTCCCTATATATGTCCAAGCATCCACTATAATATACATCGCATGTACAGTAATGGCTTCTAGGGCATACATATCACTAACAATCTCCCACTTGCACTAGGGCCATCTGTTGTAGTATCCCATACCTAACAATCAGCTGTGGTTGAAGTTTCTCATACTCAGCCATCCCATAAAAGTCTCTACTGGGAAATAGGCCTTTGTGAGTGGATCCGCACTGTTGTCTTCTGTATCTACTCCCCTAACCTCGATCTCCCTAGAGATCAACCATCTCCATGATCAGGTGATACTGCCTAAGAATATGTCTGGATCTCTGATGGGACGGGGGTTCCTAGGCATAAGCCACAACTCCATCGTCACACAATGGTAGGAATGAAGTTCATCTCATGAACTTATACATATCCAAACTGCCTCTTTGGTAGCATCCTTGGTAACAATGTATCTAGCCTTTAATCGTCTAGTTTGCCACGGTATCTAACTTTGAACTCTTCCAACATACCGTCCCTTCACTGAGAGTAAAGACAATGCCTGTGACTGACATTCAGTCGACCTTACGACCCTGGAAACTATCCAGTGATTCTCCCCAGGATCGATTGATAACGTTTCACTACACCTAGTGAGAATCCTAACATCCAATTAGATCTATCTCATAGATCCAAAACCCAGGATTTAGCAGGTATCACCTTGATCCTTTATGGAGAATCCTTGTGATAAGAGTAGATTGACCGAGCGTAGCATAAGAAACTCCTTCCATATCAAGAGTATGTCATCCACGTACTATACGAGGATCACCACCATACTCCTTACTACCTTTTTGTATATACTAGGTTCATCTACCATTTCGATGAAGTCAAACTCTTTGACTACCACATCAAAACAGATGTTCCAACTCCGCGATGCCTGATTTATCCCATAAAACTACTTGCACACGTTTTCGCTGCTCCCGCTGTCTATGAAGCCCTCTGGCCGTGTACTTATAGACGCTCTCTTCTAAATCATCATTTAGAAAAGCAGTCATGACACCCAACCGCCAGATATTGTAGTCATGGTATGTAGCAGTGGTAAGTAGGATCTGGATGGACTTAAGTATAGCTTTGAAAGTCTCAACTTTTCCATGTACACCAAGTAATCTTTTCAAGATATACTTGCTCCTGATAGGGATTTAACCCTTCAGATAAAGCAACCAAAGTCCACACTCTGTTGGTGTATATGGATTCCATCTCAGATCGCTAAGCATCCAGCTATTCTTACAGAGTCCCCACTCTTGATGGCCTGCTCGAAACTTGTTGGGTCATCATCTCATGATTCAATCCTCGCTCCCACTGTCATAGAAAACCGAAGTATCTCTCAGGTGGGTGAGGAACCCTACAAGATCGACGGAGAGGCTGAGCTTCGTTGGAAACTATTGAATCCTCCGGTTCTACCAAATCATCAGCTGCTGTTTGTATAGATGGAACTCCTTCCAGTTCTACCTCATGACCACTAATTTCTTCATAAGAAATTCTCTTTCCAAAAGGTGGCATGCTGAGAAAACAAAACACCTTTTTGTTCCTCAGTTTGGTAGAAGATATTCCCTTGCGAATGCTTGGGATATCCAACAAACTTTCCACAGAACTGACCTTGCCTCGAGCTTATCCGAATTTTGCTTTTAGACATTAGCCGGACAACCTAAATCTTAACATCCTTAAGAGATGGGCTCTTCCCAAACCATATCACATATGGAGTGGTAGGCATCTGATTTGGTTGGAACCCTGTTCAATAGGTATGCAGCTTCATAAATGCATAACCCCCAAAAGGAAATAGGCAACTCAGTAGTACCCATCATAGAGCACACCATATCACATAGGGTGCGATTGCTCCGCCCCAATGCACCGACGTGCTGTGGTGTATACGGAGGAGTAATGTTGAGAGAGAATTCTCATTCTCCTTTAGAATAGTCCAGAAATTCCGTGCTCAAGTATTCTCCTCCCTGATCTCTTCATAGGACATAATACTTATACCCTTTTTGGTTCTCTACTTCTGACTTATATTCATTGAATTTCTCAAAAGGTTCAGACTTGTGTTTCAACAGGAACCTATGTCCGAATATTGAGAGATAATCAGTGAATGTAATGAAGTACAAAAAACCAGTCCTGGCATGTGTAGACAGGGGACCTTACATACATCATCATGTATCAATCCAAAGAATTTACTAACTCTTTCTATGTTTCCAATAAACGGAGCTGTGGTCATCTTATCTTTGTGACATGACTGGAAAGTTTCACAAGATGTAAATTTAAACTGATTTAAATATGCATCTTTATATAACTTCAGCTAGTCGAGTCACATTGATATGACCTAGTCTACAATACCTCAAGAAGGATTTGTTCATTTCTGAACTTTTCCTCTTTATGTGTTCTTTACGTTAACAACTGTAGTTTGATTTAGAACGTCTATGCTTTTAGATAACGTTCCTGAAGCGATCAACTCTTGATATAGGAAAATGTTCAAAACATTATCCATCAATACAAAATTATATCCTTCTTTACTAAATAAAGATACTAATGTGATTTTGTATATCAGGTTCGGTATCTAATTGTAACGTTTTGAAAATCGTTTCGGTGAAATTTCGAAAAATCGGTAAAATAAGGGGGTTTTCTGTAAAAAGTCAAAATACAAATATCTTATTATAAAAATTAAATATACATATTCTAGCTATGTAATTTCTATTATTTGGTGTTTATTGAGCCGCTGGTGAAATTTTAAATTTTCTGAAAAAAATATTATTTTATTATTATTTTAAGCCGTCACTAATACATTTAATTAGGGAAAATTACAAATCGGAATGAGTTGAAACAAATTTTGTGCATCATAAAACATTAAATAAAATTTTATCATGTGGTTTTTGGAACGAAATTATTTGCCAAAACGGTTTAGAAATTATTGAAGAAAAAAGGCCTTTTTTTAGCGTAAATGGATGTTTGGGGTATTGTATTTATCATTTTTCATCACCCCACACCCGTACCCACACCCACACACCCCCACTTACTCCTCCCCATAGCTGAATTCAGCACCCACCATAATTTTTCCCCACTTGATTTCAAAGGAAAAGAAATGAAAGAAAAGAAAAGAAAATGGGTGAATTAGGTGGACTTTTGACCTTACCCTGACCTTGACTTTCCTCCCTTGCATTTTCTCTACCTCCCTATCTCTCCTCACTCCCATTTCTGGCCTCCCAACAGCAGCAGCCCCCCCTCAAATCCCACTCTTTCTTCATCAAAAAAAATCCACAAATCACTTCAAAATCCATGCAAATTCAAATCTAAATCCAAATCCGACTCCTACCCATTTTAGCTTAGCCCGTATAGCATGTATCCTTGTGAAAAGAGAGCATTTTGGAGGGCCATGGATGCTTGTGGATCTTCATATGTTTTTGGGTATAATTCTAAACTTTTTGTTGCTTAATTTGTTACTAATTTCTTAAGCTAATTTACTTAAGTGTTAATTTGGTTATGTGAGTTTAATTGCAAGTTTTGGAATTCAAGTTGTGAATTTGATTGCAAGTTAGGGTTTTATAAAATTGGTGTATGGTTGTGTGTTATATTTAGGCTTTGTTGTCATGATAATACAAGGTTAGTAGCTAGTGTGAATGGTTAGTTTTAAAATTGTGTTAATTTGCTAAATTGCTTACTAGGTTTTTGAAATTTGTTAAATTCTTGGGATTAAAAATATGTTTAGGGTTTTCATGACTTCATTAACTTTATTAAGTGTGGTTTAATGCTTTAGATCATGCAAATCTAAGCTAGATTGTAGTTTGTACATTTTTGCTTTGAAATTGTTAAAAAGGGTATTTTTGTAAACTAGAATATTAGGATTTTTGGAATTTAATGAGATTAAATTCCGGAAATTGTTTATACGACTTATTTAACATATTTAATAAATATATTGGCCGCTACATTCATTTAAACATCGTGTTTTGTACAAAAACGGCGAATTGTGCTTGCTAGATTTTCGGAAAAATGACTTTTTAAGTGAAATTGGCGTTTTTGTGAGTTTTAACCTAGTTTATATTAAAATTAGTGTTCGTGAATGTGCAAATGAGTGTGATTGGATTTTCTCGATGGTTTGACATTTGTACATCGACATCGAGGGTTGGTTTGACTATTCTTGTATGCGTAGGCGATAGGTTTGGACCTATGCGTGATACGCGTGCCGATTTGATTTTCGTATGCCGTTTCGATCTCGAATTTAGTTTTAATACGATATGGTGCGTTATGATATGTAGGTACCCCCATATGGACTTCGAGACGACAAGCAGGCGCGTGGCGACGTCGGCACCGGCTAGCGAGGACCAAGTGAGTAGATTTATATCTACGGGGAGAAGTCGGGTGGATGGCGTATAGCACCCCCGCAGTCCGTGGTGGTGTATACGGATGCGTATACACACCAACAATTATTATATGTTATTTGGGATTAATAACGATGCTTAGGATGGATATTGGTGTGTTGGATTATTTTAGCGTTGCGAACCCTAGGGTAGTGTTGCACTACACATACACACACACATACACACATACATACTTGCATACATTCCTATTGATATGTGCTCATGGGATTCTTTATAGTTATGTGTTCACATGGGTATGGGACTATGTGTTCACATACGGATTGAGGATGATACTTGGGATTGAGCTGAGTCGATGAGATTTGATTTGAGGCCGTGAGATCGGTGATATAGCAGGGTTCGTATTTGAGATACGATATGACGTTGTAGCGGGTCCTTGACGTAGTGTTTCACACACGTCCATGCATACGTAGGCGGTATCAATATGGTACTAGACGTAGATCAGTACCTCGATCTTGATATTTGATAAAGAGGATACCAGGTGAATAGTATGATGAATGTGATATTGACCCGTACCCAGATTTGGGAGGCCGTACGACGGATTTACGTACGAGCTATATTGATGATCCGCACTCTTGACTTGGGATGCCTGATTATAGATATGGTATCAGCTATGATATTATTGAGGCGGGATCACCGACTATACATATACAGGTAGGTATATGTATCGACTCAGATGTTAGGCGGTTTCCTTACCTATAGTTCAGCTTGTTAGTTCAGCCGTATAGTTTAGTGTAGTTGTTAGATTAGATTAGACTTCTTACCTATTTCAAAAACTAACGAATCGTGGGTATTTTAAAAGACAGCCCAAGGGATCCTACGGATATTTCAAAAGACGTATCTTTTCATAAAAACACCGTAGCCCCTATTTTCAAAAACCCCATGATTCGTGTTATTTCAAAAGGCACCATTTGTAGGACTTATATTAGATTAATACTGATTAGTTATCGTTGTGTCTAGTATTCTGCTCCCGCGCATTATTGCTGTTCGCTCTGCCCCGCATACTTATTTTGCTGTATACTCCATTATTGATATCATGCTGTTAGGACACCAGCACCATTACCGATGATGCGTATGTACCACATACACTTACTTGCCGGCTCACACACATCTTCATCGGTAATTGCCATGTCACGTACACTTAGAAAATACTATTGCTTGACTTAGGTTGTTAGTTAGTAGTTGATACGATATTAGTGTACCTGCCTTATATGCCAGTTTAGACATTGTAGTTATTACTTGTCACTTCATGCATACTGTTATTCCATTGTTCATGCCTAGTTATTAATCACACATTGCAACTTGGTTATTGATACCATATACATTCATTATCATTGACATATGCACTTGTGATGATTTTTTTTAGATTTATGATATTTCTGGATTTCGGGGGAAAGCCGCAAAATTTCTAAACTTATTATATTTTTAAAATATGTAAATTGCGGTTTTCTAGTGATGTAAGTGTCGTCCACCATGAGTTTGCTGTGGTTTTCGAGATCCGTGTCGAGGAGTGGAGGAACCGTCACGGGTACATGGTGGGCCCGGTATGGTACCCCGCGGCAAGAGGAATGTGGTGTTGACGTTGAGCCTGGCTGGGGAGCACTACCTACCAGTGATATTACCCGACGCGTCGGATATCCGGAGGATACCGTCGTGGTCTTGAGATAGATGGTAGGGGCCGGTCTGGACTGACGGCGCCCTAGATATTGAGATTAAGACGTTGATATTTCGAGACAGTGAGATTTATGTTTTGTGTCGATGCTAGACACTGTTGATACTGATTTCATTATGATACCTCAGTTTAAAAACCAGAAGGAAATCTCATTAATTTATGAAAACAGTTTCTTCATTTACATGTATTCTGTTTTCATGCATTCATACCTCATTCATATGATATATTGCTACCTGAGGCACTGACACGGGCACATGAGATTACACTCGGTTAGATATTACCCTAGCCATTGTTATAGGCTGCATGTTATACATATTTTTGAGGATATATTATGATCATTGACCTAAGATTGCGTTATTTATGCGATTTCTGTGCGTAGATGTTTTTCTATTCACGAGTTGGCAACTCACCCCCGTTGTGCCCCAGTTTCTTGCAGGTTTGCCGTACAGGTTTCATTACGGCTTTGCGGGCATAGTTTCATTCGGGTGATTTGCTAGTAGGTGGGTTTACTTGTATCATACCCCCATTATATATCTTGTATATCATTATTCTGTTGTATCTAGAATCTCCATCAACCAAACATGTATTTTTGAGATAGAGACCAGTGTTGTTTATTCTTTCGACTTTAGAGTCGCTCGTTATATTTCTGGTGGTTTTGAGTTTCCTTTTGAGTTTTGATCCTCGCCGTTGGCGTTGTATATTATATTGCTTGTGTGGTTATGACCGTCGATTGACGAAGAGCTAGCTCCCGCTTGGGATGCCTTTTTCTTAATTTCGTATACTATTCATGTTGTATCCCGTTTGGGGGCCAGTATTTACAAAGGAGACTCTGCCGAAATTTTCAGTAAATTTTTGATGTTTTTAAAAACCGCATAATTCGGCTTATGCTATTGAAACTACTTGCTTTAATTTGGTTTTTCCTGCACTCTACTTCTTTTCTTGGTTTGGATTTCTGAGTTTTCGGTTTACTTAGATTACGTACGCCTCGAGACGTTCGTAGTTTAAGTGCCGGTCATGTTCCGTACTTTCGGGTCGTGACACTGATAACATTCGTTTAGAATCAATGTATTTAGTAATACAGGGTGATAACTGCCAACAGACTTGGCTGCAACACTTGCACCATTTTTAACTCTTAAAACTTATAACCTGTTCTCAGTTCTCTACCTGTCTGTAGCCCATGTAACATATTACATATGCGGGATCCTGATCCGGTATCACATACCCAGGACGTGAAGGATACTGAGAAACAGTTCTTTGTAATGAACACACCCGAAGAAGATATATCAACATACACTTTCTTCGTTTGGGCGGCACGGGAATTCTAGAAATTCCCTATTTCCTGCTTAGTCTTATAACAAGTATAAGTTGGAGTGGGACCAACGTTCCCTAGCTCAGTATAACAAGCGGGTTCGGTCAATACATCCGTATTATTATCTTGATTATGGCGTGACATGGTCGCTACCTGGAGAGTGAGAGTGCCCCACTGGAGTGATCCAATATGTGGTTCCGCACGTTCCACCACTTCTCCGTTCATTTCCAATACTGATCGCGTATGCTCTTGCAAAATTAGATTGGTTATTAATTTATCTATCAGGATGGCTCCCACTATTTTTGTCAAATCATCCTTCAAACCCTAAAAGGAAAGACTAGCCGGGATTAATTACACCCTACAAGTTCGCTATTCTTTCAGCCAGCCAGTGCCGGTATTTTGAGGGAGGTTCCCCGTGCTTTCACACGGACCTAATTAAAATAAACCTCATTTTCCTAGGGGCGTAACCCCGTTGACACCTTTCTAGACACCTACTTGATCGGCTAATTGTAATGTGTAAAACTCTCCCAGGAGTAACTCTTACTTGCAGTGGGTATCGGGATCCAACTATCTCATAGAAGGTATGCAATCTCATTGCAAATTTCAACACTTGAAATTCCCGATAATATTTTGCCCATAGCAACTTATGACCTTGGCTAAGGTCAACAAATCATAAGAGCTAGCCAAGTTAAACCCGTCATTTCCAGATTGAATTAAACCCACCCGCATGACTCTTGGCTAAGGTCAACAAAGCCGCACGACTACCCTAACTTAATCGCATCATATGCTTATAAAGATAAGCACTAATCAGCCAACGCACACTACGCCTTGGCTAAGGTCAACAAATACAGCACGAATACTAAGTAGTACTTATCTGAAATGACGGAGGGTTACGACAGGTTTTTAAGAAAACCTTTTGCGTAATGAACTTGATATCGTTGTAGGATCAAATGATTTAAATGGAGTGATTTTGAGGCCTTTACTAGTTTTGCTAAAGAGGTCACTCCCGGTGAAGGGATCTCGGCTCTTTCCTCATCGAATGAGGTGCAGGATATTTCACAAATACCACTATGCAAAGCAAGAACTAGAAAAGCAATCAAAAGAAAAAACCGAGGGTTGTAGCATCTGCCAGTTTCGCTAAAAAGGTCACTCCCGGTGAAGGGATCTCGGCTTTTTCCTTATCGAATAAGGTGCCGGATGCTCTACAAGGAACACCGCTATACAAAGCAACAACTAGAGCTACCTGTTTTTGAAAATTCGATTCCACAACATCTTTAGGTTTCTTTTATTCATTAATCTCATTAATGAAGTCCCATCATTTAAGTTTACCTAAAGATCTCAGATAAATACAACGTACGCTTATGCCATCCACACTCATCTCGATGTCTCCTCGTGCACCGTTAGATTAGGTAACTAACGGCAGAGCGGGGCAGTGCTAGAGCAGGTATAAAACATAAGCAACGTCTATATAATATATCACATATACTATATCTAGTATCTATCTCAACATATCAAATGATCACATCACAGATATCGCAGCAGAAGAAACATATGAAATATTGGATATACTAGGAGGTCCGTGTTTTATTGCGAGCCTGTATAAAACACGGATTCCACGGTCGTGATGAATAGCCAATCCCACACCCCTAGACCCCTACGAGAGTGGCAAGCAACCCCACCAATTCTAGAGTTAGGAGACCCGGTCTCGACTCGTCGAGATGGTCTCCCACTGGACCCTAGAACCCGGTTACTTGTGCTCCCCGCCTTGGGTCTATTCTAATGCGGAAAAGTAAATAATATACAATGGTGACATCATCCTCAACCCGGAAGTGCCCCAATAAAAGAATATTACGTACAATGAATTTTACATGAATGAAAATAAAAACCCTTAACTCACATAAAACCCCCAGCTATTCAAAACACGACGATCCAATATAACATATCACAGCAACACATAACATCACATGTCATCAACGTAAGTAAATATGCGTATCCCAATTGTCGTTGATGTATAGCAACGAAACCGGCGATACACCACATATTACATTTACGGTCGCAGAAAAGAAAGTGTAAAACTACAACGGTTGGAATCCGCAACCTCCTTAGATATCACATGCCTAATCAAATGAATTCCTTAGACATCGCATGCCTAACAATTATAAACCCCGCATTTTAGTCTCAATATCAATTCGGGCAATTCAACAAGATTCCCGACATCCTAGTCGAATGCTCGTCGGAAACTTTAGTAGACGGCCGCACCCCCCGATGCCGTCGACGAAGTGCACTAAGGCGGAACACCACTGCCGTGAGCACCCAAACGGATGCTTTTGGCGACGGGGTTCTTCTACAGTCACTTGGTCGGGGCTATGGGCGTAGCTATCTATTAAGTTTATCTTGCGAGTATCCGCGTACGCTACGTGATTGCAACGGACTTTTGATCGCATCAAAATCCCGTGGCAACCGATCAAATGAGACTAAACTGCTAGATTTATAACATTCAAATTAGTTATCTCTAACTACATGTGGATTCCAAATATTGTATCACATTACAGAAAAAGTTATACGATGTTAAACATTCCGATCGAATCAACAAACACCCAAAATTTCCCTATTTGCTCAACACTTGAACTTAGTTTAAAAGCATCCATCACATGCCACAGTACCAATGGACCAGCCGTAGAAGGGTCAAACCAACGCCTCACATGTGGCAACGCCGAACTACCACAAACCCTAAGATTTAGAGGCGGTTCTGACGGTCACATAATCGAATTAAGGTTTTCGTTCTTCTAGAGGGTCCACCGTGTTACTTGCACGACTTGAATGTTCTTTAACTAAGGAAAAATCCAACACTTGGAAATTTTCCGGCAGGGGAAAAAGTGAGTTATTGATATCCATTCGAACATTTTAACACTGTCTAAACAATCATGAAACCAAGTTAGAATTGCGAATACGAAACACTACAAATTACCTTTTGAGTAAATAAACATCTCATACAAATTTACCAAAAATAAACAACACCAAAAATACCAAACCCCAGAGACTTGAACATGACCCAAACCAGGAGCCCAAAATACACTGGAGGGCCGGCCTGCTCGGATTTCTCAGCCATATGCTCGGCCAAAATCCGAGCAGGGGGGTGGGTTTGGTCCATATTCAAAATGTATCTCATACAATTTTCTGCACATGTTTGAAAAATTTTTAGAGCTCATTTTAAATTCGACAGAAACTAGGGTTTGATATCGGGTGTTTCGGAGTTATTTCGGTTTCATAATCCTATACTTATCCGTCTAATTCTCTAACTAGTCTCTGATACCACTGTTGGGCAACGGCAGCAAGGTTTCGGGAGACATCATCCATGCCAAGTTAAAATTTTGCCATTGAAGATAACACTAAACCTAGGAACTTTAATTAGAGAATCAAACAAAACTAGCATGTTAACACTTTAACATCTAAGAGTTAGGGATTACAACCTTTGTAGTCCGTTCCTTCGCTTTATAAGCTCTATTTTGAGGTCCCTTCGCTGCGATCATCAAGTACCCGGACACTAGAGAGGCTTCATGAAGAGAAAGATGCAACCTTACATCCAATCTTCAAAAACTAAAATGGTCTACCTTGAAGAGACACTAACCCAAGCTCTTGTTTCACTAATCATGTATTGGTAAAGCAAACACCCTAATCTAAGTGGCTAGAATAGATGAGAATGAAGAAGTAGGAATTTTGCTCTCTTTTGTTTTCGATTTCTCACATAATGTCCATCACTAATGAAAAGCTAGAAAGCTTTCAGAAGAGGAAGAAAAAGAAGAATTTCTTTTGTGATGAATAATGAATTATTGTCCAGGTTAGAAATGCAACCTAGGGTTAAGCATGATATGCTTAACCCTTGTAGAGACTTTACCATGGGTTAAGGTTTGGGTTGGGTTAACAAATATCTCTCCAAAACATCAAAGAAAATGGACAAAGTCAAACCTTCATGAAGCTTCCTCATAGCTCATCCAAAACCCTAATCCAAAAGCTTAACCCTAATCCAAACCCTAACATGGTTAAATCTCAAAACCTTTGTTGCATTTGTAACCCTAACATGTTACAATATTATATATCACATATATAATATATATAGTAACAAAATAAAATAATACAATTAATATATATCGCATATACATCAATGTATTATCCAAGTGAGAAAAAGAATCTTTAAGTGAGCTTATATTAGTTAATATAATGTAATATATCAAATATATAATTATACATTAAATTAACGAATCAACACTTGATCCGATAATCCGGCCATATTACATATAACCGACTAATATAACATGTATCAGTTCATCGAATAAACACTTGATCCGATGACCCGGCTATATCACATATACCCGGCCGATATCACATATCACGAGAATCGAATACGGTATCACATACACGTATTATCCTCGGTCCCGTACATATCAAATATGTGCTCCTACTCCGTTTTGCCTGAGCCAGGAAACCTCTGTGTAGGACTCTAAAGAATCGTCAATACGCCGGCAGTAGGTGGTGATCATATCAAACACCCACAAGCTGCAAGCGGTCAGCTAAACGTAACAGCTACCTAGGTATTGAGCAATCAGAAGATCAACAAGCAAGCTTGTACTTTCTCCCGTGAATCCAATCATTAACACTCCCGTACAGTCCGGTCTCTTCGTCTGATATATCGCATATCTCGCCTAGGGGTGGTAAACGTCAGACCCCAGTAGCTTGATAAGTCGTGTCGATATGAGGTGCATAACAGTTCGACAAACTACTGATAACACTTACCAGTAAATCTCAGCAACCCTGGCCAAGGATTTCCAGTTATAGCCAATTGAACACAGTGCAACATCAACTCCCTATACCAGGAGAGACGAATCCCCTCCTATCGCTCATTGCCTCCATGTGATTCGGGACTGTACCCAAAAGCCACCTTTTTTCATGCCCCCTTAGACCTGGTATGATGGAAATCAAAGCACGGTGGGAATCACACAAGACTTTATGACGATCTCGGGTCTACAGACTAACCTGTACCAGTGTCACCAGAGAACTGCCATCTGACGTAAGGTATAATACCATCTGGGAGTTCTCGGCGAGTCCGTCCAGTGTACCCAGTCTCCACTGAGCACCCATAAACCTTCTCTGATGTCAAACACCAATGGATATGGGATCATCCATCGCCCATCATATGGGTCAAGAAGCGCATACGCTAGTCTACTCTGGAGTATCGATGCCCTGTCTCGGTACTCCCACGACTAGGAACATTTGAAGGATGTACTTGGCAACTACACTATCCCCACTAGTATGATCCATATCATAGTCCTGGTAGTCAAGTACTCATCCTAAGGGCTTTATCAACATGTAACATAGAGACAATCAGAGTACAAGTTAAGATAAAGAGCAACCAGATAGCGTAATATCATGTTGAGCAAGAAAGTCCTCCCTATATATGTCCAAGCATCCACTACAATATACATCGTATGTACAGTAATGGCCTCTAGGACATACATATAACTAACAGGGTAGTCTATAAGCACATCCTTAAAGTGGTCCGTAGTCGTGGGAGTTTCGAGACTGGGCATCGATACTCTATTAGTAGACTAGTGTATACAGTCGAGACCCCGACGAGGGGCGGTGGCCGGTCTCACAACCCATTGGTGTCAGTTAGTTCACCTAAGATGTATACGGGTGCTCATTGGGTTATGAGTACACCGGACAGGACTCGCCGGGAACATGCTAGTTGGTATTATACCTGACGTAAGATAGCAGTTCTCTGGTGACATGTGTACAGGTTAGTTCATCGACCTGAGATCGTCATTAGTCTCGTGTGAGTTCCCACTGTGCTTTGATTACTACCCTACCACGACTCAAAGGAGTTGTGCAAATAGGTTTTAGTTGGGTACAGTCCCGAGCCACATGGAGGCAGTGAGCGGATCGGCGGGGGTTTCGTCTCTCTCGGTATTGGGGGTGAGATCGCGCTGTGTCTAGGAGAGCCATTACATGAAGTCCTTGGCCAAGACATGAGATTTACTGGTAGGTATTCCAGTAGTATCTCAGGGTGTTATGGGCTACACTCCGACACGACTTGTACCGCTTTTGGGGGTCTGACTTTTACCAACCCCATAAGGACCGACATGCGATGCTCATAGACGAACGGACCGGACTGTATGGATATTGTCACTGACAGGCTCAGTAGGGTGTCAGGATGAGTTCGCTCATCGACCTCCCTTTTGGTCAATACCTGGTAGCCCGTTACGTACGGCTAGTAACACTAACGTGCTAGTGGTTAAATCCACAGCCAAAGTATTGACGAGTCTTTAGAGTCCCCTACAGACAGTTTCTTAAGTTTCGGGCGAAACATTGTAGAGGCCGTATGATATATGGCAGGGTTCGATCATATACGTGCAGTAGTGCACGAATCATGATCGAGCGGATCATACTAGTAGGCTTTGGTTTAAGCGGATCCTTATATTAGATTTGTTGGATTACTTTAGTCTCATCGCATTCACATTCAGTCGGAATGCGGATACAGGTATGTATATACAGGTGAGGGGTATCCTTGTGATCCGTCACGAGTTTACTTTAGATGTCGCTGTATCTTTTTGTTGGACCAAACATTTGGATTAATGTTTGGATGGTGGAAATTGTGAGTGGATTTTATTATTTTGTGCATTAAATGAGACATGTACTTCATAGGTGACTCATGGTCTCATTTCTTGTGCAAATGTCACCTTATGTGATTGATTTGTGAGCTGAAATAAGAGGGAGAGAGAGAAGGGCAGCCATAGTAAAGGGTTTGCTCTTGTGTTTTATCATTCTAACACTCTCACTCTCTCATTTGTTCATAGAAGAGATAAGAAAAAAAGGCTTCTTCTTCTTCTTCTTCCTCTAGCTCACCATTTCCACCATGGCTTCATCTTCAACCTCCATCCATACACTCTCATGCGTAGAGAATCAATGGATGCTTGAGACAAAATAATCACACACATTCTCTACTTCACCTTGGACACGTCGGCTAGCGAACTTCGTGCCCGAGTTGCTTCGGATGAAGAGGGAGCCCGTAAAAAGACTCGATGATGTGGTGCCCTTTCCGACGAGGAGAACAGAGATCGAACGAGATCAGAGATGCCGCAGGAAGCTAGAGACAATGGCTAAAGACCGAAGGACACGGATCGATCGGTATAGCTTTTCTAACCCTTCTTTAGTTTACTAGTTGTAGGTTAATGGTTCGATCCGGGATTAAAGTCTGCGATAGCGCCGGTTTCATGTTTTGAAAACGTTTCCGCATTTTGGCCTCGGACAGACGGCCGGGGCGCTACCGTAGACTTACAGAGGGAATTTCTTCCTATTGCATCGAAAAAATGCACATTCTATGATTTTTTTTGACGATCGGCATACATCACCTCCATCTTTATCATCTAAGATGTGGATACACCAAATTTCATGTGATTATACCATTTTTCCATCGTTGATATAGTTGGTGCAAAATTAATGGTTTACCGACAATAGAACTTTTTACATTGCTAATTCAACGGTGAAAAAATGGTGGAATCACAAGAAATTTGGTGTATGCACATCTTAGATGATAACGATGATGATGTTGGATGCCGATCGTCGGAAAAAATGGTAATGGTTGTATTTTTTTTGACGCCATAGGAGGAAATCTCTGTAGGGTTATGTAGCGCGGCAGCAAGGTTTCGAGAGGCATCATCCATGCCGTTTTCAAAAAATTGTCATACTAAAGAACCCTAACCCTAGAATCTTAACTAGAGATTTAAACAAACAAGCAATGTTAACATCTTAACATCTAAAGTGAATGAGGAATACAACCTTTGTAGACCGTGTTAGTGTGATATGCCCTAAAGACCATTATTGTATAGTACTAGTTTGTATATTACATTTTGGAAGCTTGGGATATATACACGGACATATGACAGTCTTGCTTGACATAGTTGTAGGGTTAGCATAGCACCTTGGGAAGGTTTTAGCAAGCATCAATCATGCTACTTTAAAATTTTTGGGGTGCTAAACAAACCCTAACCAAGATCTTAACTAGAGACTTAGGAAAACAAAGCAAGTAAACAACTTTACTTCTAAGAGTTTGGGATTACAACCTTTATAGTCCGTTCCTTCACTTCATAAGCTCTATGTTGAGGACCCTTCGCTGTAATCGTCGAGTACCCGGACTCTAGAGAGGCTCCATGAAGAGAAAGATGCAATCTTGCTTCCGATCTTCAATAACTAAGATGATCTACCTTGAAGAAACTCAAACCCAAGCTCTTGCTTCACTAATCAAGTATTAGCAAAGCAAACACCCTAATATAAGTGGCTAGAATAGATGAGGATGATGAAGTAGGAATTTAGCTCTTTTGTTTTCAATTTCTCACTCATTATCATCACATGTCAAAAAACTAGAAAGCTTTTTTTCAAGAGGAAGAAAAACTATTTCATTTGTGATGAATAATGAAATCAAGTGTGAGATTAGAAATGCAACCATGGGTTAAGAATGAAGACTTAACCCATGTAGAGAATTAACTATGGTAAAGGGTTTGGGTTTGGTTAAGAAATATCATAGTCAAAGTCAAAGCTTCAAGAAGCTTCTTGAAAGCTTCATCCAAGTTTAACCCTAATCTAAACCCTAACTATATTTAAACTCCACAAAATATGTTGCATTTGTAACCATAACATGTTACAATATTATATATCACACATACAATATTTATTGTAACAAAATAAAATAACACAATTAACATATATCACATATATATCAATGTATTATCCAAGTGAGAAAAAGAATCTTTAAGTGAGCTAATATTAGTTAATGTAATATAATATATCAAATATATAATTATACATTAAATTATCGAATCAACACTTGATCCGATAATCCGGCTATTTCACAAATAACCGACTAATATAATCTGTATCAGTTTATCGAATCAACACTTGATCCGATGACCTGGCTATATCACATATACCCGGCCGATATCACATATCGCGAGAATCTAATACAGTATCACATACACGTATTATTCTCGGTCCCGCACATATCACATTTGTGCTCCTACTCCGTTTTGCCTGAGCCAGGAAACCTCTGTGTAGGACTCTAAAGAATCGTCAATACGCCGGCAATAAGTGATGATCATATCAAACACCCACAAGCTGCAAGCGGTCAGCTAAATGTAACAGCCACCCAGGTATTGAGCAATCAGAAGTTCAACAAGCAAGCCTGTACATTCTCCCGTGAATCCAACCAGTAACACTCCCGTACAGTCCGGTCTCTTCATCTGATATATCGCATATGCAGTCTAGGGGTGGTAAACGTCAGACCCCAGTAACCGATAAGTCGTGTCGATATGAGGTCTATAACAATTCGAGAAATTACTAATAACACTTACCAGTAAATCTCAGTAACCATGGCCAGGGATTTCCAGTTATAGCCAATTGAACACAGCGCAGCATCAACTCCTTATACCGAGAGAGAAGAAACCGCTCCTATCGCTCATTGCCCCCATGTGATTCAGGACTGTACCCAAAAGCCACCGTTTTGCATGCCCCCATAGACGTGGTGAGGTGGAAATCAAAGCACGGTGGGAATCACACAAGACTCTATGACGATCTCGGGTCTACAGACTTACTTGTACCAGTGTCACCAGAGAACTGCCATCTGACGTGAGGTATAATACCATCTAGGAGTTCTCGGCGAGTCCGTCCAGTGTACCCAGTCTCTACTGAGCACCCGTATACCTTCTCTGATGTCAAACACCAATGGATATGGGATCATCCATCGCCCATCATATGGGTCAAGAAGCGCATACTATAGTCTACTCTGGAGTATCGATGCCCTGTCTCGGTACTCCCACGACTAGGAACATTTGAAGGATGTACTTGGCGACTACACTGTCCCTACTAGTATGATCTGCATCATAGTCCTGGTAGTCAAGTACTCATCCTAAGGGCTTTATCAACATGTGACATAGAGACAATCAGAGTACATGTTAAGATAAAGAGTAACCAGATAGCATACTATCATGTAGAGCAAGAAAGTCCTCCCTATATATGTCCAAGCATCCACTAAAATATACAACGTATGTACAGTAATGGCCTCTAGGGCATACATATAACTAACAATAGTAGTATGCTACTTGGTTTGTATCTATCTTAATATGTGTATGTGTTTCTTTTAACATATCACTAATACATATTGATAGAGCCCTTAGGATCTTTACTTGACTACCAGCGTTGTGATGGCAGTCACACTGGTGGAGGCTGGGTAGTCTATAAGCACATCCTTATACAGGTCCCTAGTCGTAGGATTATCGAGACAGGGCATCGATACTCCAGAGTGGACTAGTGTATACGCTTCTTATCCTAGGAGAGGAGATGGTATGTCCCACAGCCATCGGTACGTCGTACTGGAGATAGTATGCGGGTACTCGTTAAGTTACGAACACAGGACAGGACTCTCTGGGAACTGTTGGTTGGTACTATACCTATCGTCGGTTAACAGTTCCCAGGTGACATGAGTACAGCTTAGTCCGTTGACTTGACACTGCTACTTCTCCTCAAGTGTGTTCCCACTGTTGTTAGATTACTACCCTATCACGGCTCTATTGAGTGATGCAAACAGGTAATAGTTGGGTGCAGTCCCGAAGCACTTGGAGGCAGTGGCGGTTAGATAGGATTTGTCTCTCCCGGTATTGGGGGTTGATATTGCACTGTGTTTGGAGAGCCATTACACAAAGTCCATGGCCAGGGCAAGCGAGATTTACTGGTAGGTACTCCAGTAGTTTCTCAGGGTGTTTTGGACCACACTCCGACACGACTTATACCGCTATTAGGGGACTGACGTTTACTGCCCCCGTAAACCCTGTCACGTCCCGAAAGTACGGAATATGACCGGCACTTAAACTACGAATGTCTCAAGGCGTACGTATTCTAAGTAAGCCGAAAACCTAGAAATCCAAGCCAAGGAAGTAGTAGATGAAGGAAAACCAATTTAAATCAAGTAGTTTTAATAGCATAAGCCGAATTATGCGTTTTTAAAACATCAAAAATTTCCTGGAAATTTCGGCAGAGTCTCCTTTGTAAATACTGGCCCCCAAACGGGATACAACATGAATAGTATACGAAATCAATAAAAGGCATCCCCAAGCGGGAGCTAGCTCTTCGTCAATCGACGGTCACAACCACACAAGCAATATAATATACAACGCCAAGGGTGAGGATCAAAACTCAAAAGGAACTCAAAACAACAAGAAATCCACAGAAAAATAACGCGCGACTCTAAGGTCGAAAGAAAAACATCACTGTCTCTAGCTCAAAAATAAATACATATTTGGTTGATGGAACTTCTAGATACAACTGAATAATAATATACAATGTATAATGATGGGTACGATACAAATAAACCCACCTACTAGCAAGTCACCCGAAAGAAGCAGTGCCAGCAAAGCCGTAATGAAACCTGTACGGCAAAACATGCAAGTAACTGGGGCACAACGGGGATGAGTTGCCAACTCGTGAATAGAATACATCTACGAACAGGAATCGCATGTATGACGCAATCCTAGGTCATACGATCAATATATATCCTCAAATATATAACCAGCAGCCTATAACAATGGCTAGGGTATACCTCTAAACAACAGTAATACCAAGTGTTCGTGTCAGTGCCTCAGATAGCAATATATCATATGGATGATGTATGAATGCATGATAACAGAGTACATGTACTGAAGAAACTGCTTTCATAACTCAGTGAGATTTCTGTATTTTTAAAAATGAGGTATCATAAGGAAATCAGTATAAACCGTGTCTAGCATCGACACAAAAACATAAATCCATATATCTCAATCTCTCAGGCTCCGGCTACCCGGACTGACCTGGATCATCAAATCTCAGTACCTCAATATCTCGAAATCTCAATGTATCAAATCTCAATATCTAGGGCGCCGTCAGTCCAGACCGGCCCCTACCATCCATCTCAAGACTACGAAGGTATCCTCCGGATATCCGACGCGTCGGGTAAAATCACCGGTCGGTAGTGCTCCCCTGCCAGGCTCAACGCCATCATCTGCGATCCTCTTTCCCCGGGAAACCGCACCGGGTCCACCATGTACCCGAAACGGTTCCTCCACTCCTCGAACTCGGGTCTCGAAATCCATCAGCAAACTCATGGTGGACGACTCATACATCATGGGAAAACCGCACTTTTTATTTAAAAGAGAGAGAAGAAGTTTATTTATGTTTTTGCGGTTTTCCTCCAAATCCAAGAAATCTCATGAAATCCGAATCCAAATCATCAATAGCACGTAAAACCATGAATATAGGCATGAAAATCTATGAATGCGGCATAACAATGAGTAACAGTATGCATAAAGTGACAAGTAATAACTACAATGTCTAAACTAGCATATAAGGCAAATACACTAATATCATGTCAAAATTACTAGCTAACAAGCTAAGTTAAGCAATAATATTCTCTAAGGTGTACGTGACATGGTAATTACCGATGAAGATGTGTGTGAGCCGGCAAGTAAGTGTACGTGGTACATACGCATCATCGGTAATGGTGCTGGTGTCCTAACATCATGATATCATCAATGCAATATGAAGTTGCAACATAAGTATGCGATGCGGAGCAAACAGCAATATTGTGCGGGAGCTGAATACTAAACACAATGATACTATAAGTCAACAGTAGTGCCTTTTGAAATAACATGAATCGCGGTGTTTTGAAAATAAGGGCTACGTGTTTTTAAGAAAAGATACTTCTTTTGAAATATCCGTAGAATCCCTTGACCTGTCTTTTAAAATACCCACGATCCGTTAGTTTTGAAATAGGTAGGAGTCTAATCTAGTCTAACAACTACACTAAACTATATGGCTGAACTAACAAGCTGAACTACAGGTAAGGAAACCGCCTAACATCTGAGTCGATACATATACATACCTGTATATATATTAGTCGGTGATCCCGCCTCAATAACATCATATCCGATACCATATCTATAATCAGACATACCAAGTCAAGAGTGCGGATCAAATATCAATATATAGCTTGTACGTAAATCCGTCGTACGACATCCCCAAATCTGGGTACGGGTCAATATCATACTTAACCATTCTATGCATATCACTATTCACATGGTATCGTCGTCCAAAGATCCGCTATAAACATCAGGACGTATCTCAAGTACGAATCCTGCCATATCACCGATATCATAATCTCAAATCAAATCTCATCGACTCATCTCAATCCCAAGTATCATCCTCAAATCCAGTATGTGAACATATAGTCCTATACCCATGTGAACACATAACAACATAACCCCATATAAGCACATATGAAAGAAGAATGTATGCAAGTATGGGTGTGTGTGTGTAAATGTGGTGCAACCTCTACTCTAGGGTCTCGCAACACTAAACCTATCCAATCACACCTAAAATCTATCTTTAACCAATAAACTCAACAATATATAATCAATATATATGTGTGTATACGTATTCGTATACATCACCACGAACTGCGGGGGTGCTATACGCCATCCACCCGACTTCTCCCCGTAGATATAAATCTACTCGCCTGGTCCTCGCTCGCCGGTGCCGACGTCGCCATGCGCTTGCTTGTCATCTCGAAGTCTTCGTAAGGGTACCTACATATCATAACGCGCCGTATTGCATTAAAATCCGACTCATGACCAAAACGACATACGAATCTCACATAAGTCAAAACCTATGGTTTGCTTTCTCAAGTCAACCCAAAAACCCTCGACATCGGCGTACAAACGCCGAGTGGTCGCGAAAAATTCAAACGCACCAATCATGGTTTCAAAACTCATTAATTATATAAGAAATAGGTTTTAATTCATCAAAACCATCAAATTAAACAAATCGTTTTATTTCCCAAAAACCTAGTTAGCACAAATACCCTTTTTGTTCAAAACTTGAAGTTTTCACCAATAAAAACATTTCAACAATTTTTGTGGCCAAAATGCTCACTAAATAACATAATTAGGTCATAAAAATCACTTTCATAAATTAAACTCATCCATTTATAAATATTTTTAAAACCTAGTAAGCACAAAAAAAATTCCAAATTTGTGCCAACATCGCGGATTTGCGATAAAGTGCACACAATATCGCGCAAACACCCAAGTTAACCATTAGAAAGCCTCTAAATTTAAATTAACCCAATTTCCATGCTTCAAAACCTATTTTCCATAAGCAAACCCTTTCTTGATTTTTCTAAATAGCAATAGCAAATCCAATCCATACTAGAAAAACTTAAACTAACACTAATTTGAAACCCAATAGCAAGCTAACCTCTTAGATTTAGGTTACCAAAACACTAGATAGCAAAATAAATTAATTAACCTAATAATGGTTTTCTAAACCCTAGTTAAAATTCAAGCCATGAACTTTAAAACCTAGACTAGAAATTAACACTAATATTTACACTAAAACAACTCAATTAAAGAAATCTAACCAAAAGAATTTAAATGGGTAAGGATTATACCTCTAGGTCTAGAGATCTAGCAAGAAGAGTTGCCTCCCAAGATGCCTCTTAGCATCCAAGATCCATGCAAGAAAGGGTAAGAAGAATGGATGAAGGATGGGCTTGAAATTTTGAGGTTTGATTTGGATTTCCGGAGCAATTTTTGATGGAATTTGATGATGAAAAGAGATGAGACAAGAAGGGGGAGGGGCTGCTGTTTTCTACAGAAATTCCAGCAGTGAGGGAGTGGGGAGAGGTGTGGGGAAGTTGGGGAAAAAAGTTCAAGTCAACCCTCTCATATTACCATAATACTCTTACCTTATAAATATATATATATATATATATATAACCATTTTTAACCCATTCCTCACATGATTTAAGGTCAAAAAGAGGGAAAGAAAATTCTTGGGCAGCTACAACAGTGTGGGGCCGGCCAAGGGGAGTGAGGGTGAGTGCGAGAGATTTTACAAAAAAATTCTATGCAAAAAGAACCCCCACAATACCATATTTGCAAGTTTTAGCTCAAAATAATTATATTTTTGTTTCCCATAATAAAAACCAATTAAAACTTGAAATAAAATACTAAAAAAATTATATTACAACTAGACTTTAATTAACATGATTTTAAAGATTAAAATTAGCCCATTTAAATTTGTATTTATCGCCAATTTAATGTATTTTTTTACCGGCTTAAAATAATATTAAAAATTGAAAAATTAGGGAAAAATTTTAAACGACCAGAATTTTATAAGTAACTCATTAGCTACTAAAAACTAGCAATTACCTATCCAAATTAGGTATAATTAGGCCTAAACTGCAAAATAACAAAAAAGACGATTTACGGAAAAATACCAAATTTTCACCAATTTTCGGAAAAACACCAAAACGACTTTTTAAGGCGTTGCAGACCCGATATGCGATACTCTTAGACGGACAGACCGGACTGTACAGAGATTGTCACACTCAGGCTCAGTAGGAGTTCGGATGGGTTTCCTCATCGACCCTCTTATCGACATCTACCTGGGGACCGTTACGTACAGCTAGTACCACTTGCGGCTTGTGGTTAAACCCACTAGCAGCGTAGTGTCGAGTATTTAGAGTCCCACACAGAGGGTTTTCCACCTTTGGGCAAAACGAGGTAGAGGTCGTATGGTTTTACGACCGGGTTCGTTCACATGCGCACACTTGTGCGTGTTTGATGTTCGGGCAGATGATATTAGTGGGCTTTGGTTTAAGCCGAATCCTAGTATTTGATTTTGGATTAGCTTAGTCTTATTGTATTCGTGTTTCTCGGAACATGGATACGGGTATGTATATACGGTTGATAGGGGTAGAGAAGGAAACACCTCATTAGGGTTTTTGACCATTGACTTGATTAAAAACATAATGAGATGGAGGAAATTGTTTATTAATTGTCATTAGTGATAATTATGTCATGGCTAATTGGTTTGACCATTTGACTTGTTGACCATTGTTGACTTATATATTTTTTTTAAGCATGAGATATTTTTGTTGAACATGCTTAGCATTAATTGTGACATGATAATGGTCAAATCAAGGTTGCCATCACAATTATCACAATAACAGTTATTATTCTTTTTTCCTTAAGAGGGCTCTTCATTTTTTTGATACACATTCTCTCTCATAGCTCTCTCCTCTCCTTCTTCCTCTCTCTCAAGCCCAACAGTCTCATGTGTTGAGAAACATGGGTTGTTGAGACAAAGCCACCAAAATCCTTCTCTTCTCATTCTAGAGTTCTTAGTTTAGCACACCAAGCACTCTAGTTACTTCATTGTTGAGGTTGGAGCTCTAGGTAGAGGCCTTCGGGTGGATCTTCTTTGACGTGGAGAAGCCGGTGAGGAGGCACCTTCCATCATCACTCTAAGGAGCTCACAACAAGGAGAAGAAGGACTTCAAGCTTGTAGGTATAACCATCTATCATAGTAGTCAGAACTCTAAGTTAGTTTGTTATTTAATGTTTAGCAAAGATCCTTATGGCTAGTCCATGTTACCATGCTAAGAAAAATTCGAGTTTTACCTATTCCGCCTCCCCGCAAACTACCGGGGTGGGTAACATGGACTTACAGTGGTATCAGAGCCTAGCTAAACCACAACTAACATGTTAGCAAAAGCTTTAGAACTTCGATCACGGAAAAAATCCCGAAAACACGATAAAACATGAATTTTCTGTCATTTTTTAAAACGGGTCTAAAAATTATTTCAGAGACCTAAAAAATACATGCAGGCTTTTTCTAGAACATTGAAAAAATTTGGGCGCCTAACTCGGTCAGACCACCGCGGAACCGCGGCCGAACCAAGCGTTCCGCCGCGGATCCGCGGCCGAGTCGACTTCGAGTTGGTCCAAATTTTTTCTGGTGCTCTCTGTGATATTTTTGTGTTTTCTGGGATATTTTGTTTCTGCTCAGGAATATTTCTGTACCGTGTTGTATTTGGAGTAGAATCAAATATAGTTATTGATCGAAATTCTATAAGTTTTAGATATCAGGTTATATCTGTGATCTGATATATGTACTGAACGTCTACTAATCGCTATACGATGATTAGTGGGGGTTGTACATATCTATATTCTGTGATATTGGTTTGTGTATATGAACTTTTTGGATTGTCGTGGATGAATAGCCAGAGATGTGAGATGAGTGTTTATTTATCTTTCATTTGATGTAAATTGTAAATTGATGTAATATTATTTTACGGTCGCACATCCGAGTTGAGGTTGTAGCCACCATTGTATATTATTTATTTTACTGTTTTTGCTCCTAGGATAGACCCAAGGTGGGGTGCACAAACTACCGAGTACTTTGAAGTGCCGAGTGGCCTACTCACTTTGTTGAGGGAGGCTGCTTCACTTCGGATATTTGGTGGGTAGTTTGCCGCACCCATAGGGGTCTGGGGTGGGGTTTGGCTATTCATCACGACCGTGTAATCCGTCTTTCATTACAGGCTCAAACGAAACGCGGATTCCTAGTATATCCAATGTGTTCATCTGTGATCTGGAATGACTATCATTGCATCTGACGAATGTATATATCTATATATGATATCTAATAGACGTTGCTTATGTTTTACATCCGCGCTAGTCCAGCCCCCGCTCTGTCGTTAGTTAAGTAACCTAACGGGTGATGACGGGGCCCAGTGGCGAATGCGAATGGCATAAGCGTACGTTATATTTTCGTTGTTTTCTGCAATGGTAGGATTAATTGATGGGACTGCATTATATATATGCAAAGAAAACAAACCAAAGTTGAATCGTTGGAACAATTTCAAAACCACTCGGTTTTTCAAAACAGCAAAACTTTTAAAGTGCGGAGCTTAAACCACTCCTTTTAAAAGCTATCAGGTTCCTTCGATTATATCAAGTTCACTACGTTCACGGTTTTTCCAAAACCATTCGTAGCCCTCCGTCATTTTAGTTAAATGTTCAGTAGTATTCAAGCTATGTATTTTGACCTTCGCCGAGGCATAGTGATTGGTAGGTACTAAATATTTATCTGTAGCATAGATAGATGCGTTAGTTTGGGACAGGTGTACTGTCATTTTGGCCTTCGTCAAGGGTATGTACGGGTGGGTTCAAATTAACCTGGATAATGACGGGTAGAACTTGACATGTGACTTATGATATGTTGGCCTTCGTCAAGGTCATAAGAGCATGGGGCAAAAATCCACATCGGGAGTTTCTAAAGAAACTGAAACTTGCTAGTGTTGCATACCATTTAGAGTGTGATAATTTTGGTAGGATTCCTTCAACTTTATCATACGATGATATTTGGATCCCGATCCTACTGTGAGTATATGCTACTCCTCGGGAGATTTTATCACTTAACGATCAATGCTATAAACCAAGTAGGTGTCTAGAAAGGTGTTAGCGGGGCTACGCCGATAGGGAAAAGAGGTTATTTAATTAAGGAACTTCGCGAAAGCGTCGTAAAACCTCCCTCGAAGTACCGACACTGGCCTGGCTGAACGGTTAAGCAAGTATTGTACGGTGAGATTAATCCTAACTAATTCTTGTTTTATGGTTTGAGGAAGGATTCGAGAAACAGTGTGAGCCATCCTGTTTAGATAAACTAAAAACCACTCTAAACTTACAAGAGAATCATGCTAAAGTGTTTCTTCTCTCCCTCCTAATTGCGGCGACCAACAACATGACAGGCCTTAAGTTATTACTAGATAAAAACATATTGACAGGGCCAAACTATAAAGATTGGTTCAAGAATGTCAAGATGGCAATCACTTATGACAAATTGTGGTATCTGCTTACTACTAAAGCCCCCGCCGTCCCAGGTCCAGAATCCAGTGTCGTGGATAAGGAAATCCGTAAGACCTGGGAGATTGACAGCGCGAAGGCCAAGTGCCTCGTGCTTGCCTCTAGGGACAATGAACATCAGAGGAGGCATGAGAATATGGACCTTGAATCCATATTCCTCCATACCAAGGAATTATATGGAGAGAAATCTCGTATCCCAAGATACGAGACCTTAAAGAAATTATTTCAAGCGAGGTTGGCCGTCGGATCATCTGTAGGGGAACACGTCCTTAAGATGATTGGATACATTGAGGAGCTTGCGGACCTTGGGACCACGTTAGAGAACGAGCTGTATACAGACTTGATTCTCCAGTACCTTCCTTCCACCTACACTCAGTTTATCTTGAATTTTAATATTCAAGGTAAAGAGGTTGAACTTCCGGAACTCCTCAACATGTTGAGGAGTGCAGAGAGCACCCAGCAGAAAGCCAGGGAAACACCCGCTCTGTTTGTTGGCGGTGCTTTCTCATCTAGGTCCAAGGAGAAAGCCAAAGGAAAGAAGAAGGCCCCTACCAAACCGAGAGACGGTGTTAGTAAGGTGGAAGCCAAGGGAAAGGAAAAAGTGGTGGGACAAATAGTGGGAAAAGAAGAATACTTCTATTGTCATAAGAAAGGACACTGGAAGAAAGATTGCGGGGCTTGGAAGGCCAAGAACCAGGACCCAAAGCAAGTTGTGGCTTAGGCTTTAGCTGTGTATGTAATTAAAAAGTATCTGTCAATCAACTCTACTTCCTGGGTATTGGATACCGGATCGGGATCTCATATCTGTAATTCTTTGCAGGCTCTGAGAAGCCGTAAAGTTTTGAAGGCAGGTGATATGACCCTCAGAGTTGCAAATGGAGCAAGCATGGATGTTGTGTCCGTAGGGGAATATCACTTAGGATTGACTAATGAACATGTTTTGGTTTTACGCAACTGTTATTTTGTACCCAGTTTGACTTGTATTATCATATCTGTATCTTTAATGTCTAAAGAAGTTATGATTTTGCATTTGTAAGCGATGTCGTAAACATCCACCTTAATCATAATTTGATTAGGTTGGGTACATTAAGCAACGGTATATACGTATTAAACTAACCGCAGATTTTCGATATCCAGAATACACACAAAAGAAAGTTTCCAGAATTAAATCATGCTTTCTTATGGTATTGTAGACTGGGTCACATCAATGAGACAAGGTTAACCAAGTTACATAAAGAAGGATATTTGGATCCATTCGAATATCAATCTTATACAACTTGTCAATCATGTCTCAAAGGAAAGATGACAAAGACTCCGTTCACTGGACACGGAGTAAGAGCGAGCGAGCTCTTGGAACTCATACACAACGACGTGTGTGGTCCAATGTCTACACATGCAAGAAGTGGTTTTTCCTATTTCATTACTTTTACGGATGATTTCTCCAGGTATGGACATGTCTTCTTGATGAAGCATAAATCCGAGGCCTTTGAGAAATTCCGGAAGTATAAGAATGAAGTGGAAAAACAAACCGGCAAAAGTATCAAGACACTGAGATCTGATCGAGGTGGTGAATACTTGAGTACCGAGTTCCTGGATTACCTAAAAGAGAATGGAATTCTCTCTCAGCTTACTCCTCCATACACACCACAACGCAACGGTGTATCGGAGAGAAGGAACCGAACCCTATTGGATATGGTACGTTCCATGATGAGTAACGCTGAGTTACCGCGATCATTCTGGGGCTATGCACTAGAATCAACTGCATATCTTTTGAACAAGGTTCCTACCAAGACTGTGCTTAAAACACCATATCAGATGTGGAGTGGAAAGAAACCATATCTTCAGTATGTGAAGATATAGGGATGTCCAGCTTTTGTAAAAAAGCAGCATGCGGACAAACTCGAGGCACGCTCTGTACTGTGTAAGTTTATGGGATACCCAAAGAACTCCACGGGGTATCTTTTCTATCATGCAGAGGAACAGGAGGTTTTTGTTTCTCGTCATGCCCACTTTCTGGAACATCAGTTATTAGAAAAAGAAACAACTAGGAGCACAATAGAACTGGAAGAAATTCCAGAACCACAAGCTATTACTGAAAGCTTGGTGGAACCAGAAGTTTCAAAAGAACGAGACATTCCCGCACCTCTCCGCAGGAGTAGTAGAATGTCTCATCTGCCTGAGAGATACTACGGTTTTCTCGTAGACGGGGATAGATAGGATTGCATCATTGATAATGATGAGCTGACTAACTTCCAGCAAGCCATTCAGAGCACTGACTCGGTAAAATGGCTGGATGCAATGCGGACCGAGATGGAGTCCATGTACACAAACAAAGTATGGACTTTGGACATTGCTCCAGAAGGGGTAAAACCCGTAGGCTGCAAATGGATCTTCAGAAAGATGATTGGTGTAGATGGACAGGTTGAAACCTATAAGACTAGACTTGTTGCAAAAGGATCTCGTCAAAGACCTGATCTGGACTATGACGAAACCTTTTCTCCAGTGGCTATGCTCAAATCCATTCGGATCCTTCTTACCATTGTTGCCTTCCACGATTATGAGATTTGGCAGATGGACGTAAAAATCGCTTTTCTAAATGGAAATTTAGAAGAGTGTGTCTATATGGACCAGCCAGAGGGTTTCATTCAGAGTGGGAGCAGCGGGAAAGTGTGAAAGTTTCTTAAGTCTATTTATGGTCTAAAGCAGGCATCGCGGAGTTGGAACATCTGTTTTGATGAGACGATCAAAGCATTTGACTTTATCAAAAATCCAGATGAGCCGTGCATTTATAGTAAGATTGTAGCACGAACTGTTGTATTCCTCGTCTTGTACGTGGATGACATTCTCTTGATAGGAAATGACATTCCTATGCTACAATCAGTCAAAGGGTTCTTGTCACACAGGTTCTCCATGAAAGACCTGGGTGATGCCTCTTGCATTCTGAGGATCCAGATCTATCGTGATAGATCTAAGAGAATGTTGGGACTTTCACAGTTCATGTACATCAACACCATACTGTAAAAATTCAGTATGGAAGATTCAAAGCGTGGTAATTTACCGGTTTGTCACGGAATCACCCTATCCAGAGAGATGTCTCCAAAGACTGATTTGAAAAGGGATCGCATGTGTCACGACCCGAAAGAGCACGTGACTGGCCCTTGAATCCTATGAAGTCTATAGGACTCCATCTGATCCAAGTAAGCCAAAAGCCCAGAAATCTAAAACCATTTAAGGAGTAAATAGGGAAAACTAGTTTTAAGAGGTAAAGAAAACATGTTTAAAAATCAAGTTTTTAAATAACTAAGCCGAATATGAATTTTTAAAATGTGTAATTTTTCCTGAAATTTTCGGCAGAGTTTCCTTTGTAAAAACTGGCCCCGAACGGGGTACAACAAGAATAATATATTTGAACTGATAAAAGGCATCCCCAAGCGGGAGCTAGCTCTTCGTCAATCGACGGTCACAACCACGCAAGCAATAATAATATACAACGCCAAAGGGCGAGGATCAAAACCCAAAAAGAAACTCAAAACAGCCAGAAAACCGTAATACTACTAGCGCGACTCTAAGGTCGAAATAATACAACACTGTTTTCTAAGTCTGAAACAATATACAAGTTTTGGTTGATGGAAATTCTAGATACAATGAATAATACAGGAGCAATGGCGGATCTGATACAAAAGAACCCACCTATCCAAGCAAGTCACCCAAGGAAGCAGTGTGCCAAAAATGCCGCTATGGAATCTGTACGGCAAACCTGCAAGAACTGGGGCACAACGGGGGTGAGTTTCCAACTCGTGAATAGAAAATATCTACAAGTAGAAATCGAATGCATGACCCATCCTAGGTCAATACGATCAGATATAAATAAACCTCAATATGAATATATGTGAAGCATGCTAAACTGTCAATGTAATCTCTATACATGAGTGTAGTGCCAAGTGCTCGTGCCAGTGCCTCAGGTAATAGCATATCATAAATATGAGGTATAATCAATGTAATCAATCTGCATGTACGTGGATCCTGTCCACTCGTCACCCAATGACAATAACCATCATGCATGTAAATATCATGAAGCATGTGCATGGAAATATGAGGATATAAATCATCTGTGTCCCTCGCGACACGTCAAAATCATGGAACCGGAGTGCCTAGCATCGACACTCGAAAACATCATGAAAACTGTGCCCAGCATCGACACGTAAATCCTCATATATTGGGCTCCGTCAGTCCGGATCGGCCCACGGGCTCCGTCTGCGGTATCGGCCCTCGGCCCCGGCAGTACGCCCATATCCATCTATCGACTCTGGTCAGTATCCTCCGGATAACCGCCAGGTCCAACCAATCACCGGTAGGTAGTGGTCCCTCCGCCGGGCTCACCGTCTACTGCACAGCGAAACCATTCTTGCCCCGGGATACCATACCGGGTCCACCATGTACCCGCAATCGGCCTCATCCGCCTCCTCGAATCGGGTTTCACATGTCGCTCTCAGTACCGAGAAAACACATGGTGGACGCACTGAAATATCATATCAAGGGTAACCGGGTTTTTAAAACAATTATATATTCTCTTTAAAACACCCACGGTTCCCAAAACCAGAAATATCATGGAAACAACATATCTCAATGCGTATAATCAGAAAGCATCATGTATGCGACATGTAAGAAAGGTAAGCATATCATACGTCATGCAACATGGAATAGTAATGTGCACATGTCGAGGGGAACCGCTCTTTTAAAACGAATCAGTTTGAAGAACATCTTGCGGTTCCCAAATCTCTAATCAAGTCTGAATCATCTATGTTTGTATACAGGTATAAGTGTACAATATACCATGCAAAGATCATATCATGAATGCAACAGTACTACAGTGTAGTGGCATGGCAATTATCGATGATGAAGTGTGTGAGCCGGCAAATAGTGTACGTGGAACATACGCATCATTGACAATGGTGCTGGTGTCCTAACAGCATGATGATAATATAGCGATAAACATATGCAAGCAATGCGAATAGCAGGAATATGCGGAATCGAATAATCAACGCAACAGTAGAGAACCTGCCCCAATAAATATATCATGCAACCTTGCCTTTTGAAATAAGACGAATCAGGGCATTTGGTAAAATAAGGGCTACGGTGTTTTAAGAAAAGATGCGCCTTTTTAAATATCCGTATAAACCTTTTTGCTTATCTTTAAAAATATCCCCGATTCGTTAGTTTTGAAATAGGTATGACTCGGGTCTAGTCTAACGCCTACTATGCGAACTACGAACCCACAGTCAAGTCAAAAGAGAGGGGTATGGAAACCACCTAAATCTGAGTCGATTTCATACTATATCATCACATGACAGGCATCACTACCATCATATCACATCTCCAATACGAACTCTGTCATGTCGCCAAATCTCACGGCCTCAATCGAATCTCATCGACTCATCTCAATCCTACGTATCATCCTCAAAACCCGTATATAAACACATAGTCCTATACCCATGTGTAGATATACACCACCATATGCGCACAGATATATGAAAGAATGTATGCAAGTATGCGTGTATGTGTGAGTGTGGGTGCGACCACTATTCTAGGGTTTCGCACTACTCAACCAATACATCCTTATCACCAATAATCCATTATTACCATCAATAACCCTAAACAACACATAATAAATATGTGTGTGTATACGTATTCGTATACATCACCACGGACTGCGGGGGTGCTATACGCCATCCACCCGACTTCTCCCCGTAGATATAATCTACTCACTTTGCTTCTCGTGTGCCAAAGCCGATGTCGCCATCTTCATCTCCTTTGCCTCAACATCATGCGGGGTACCTACAAGTATATCACAATGCTAAAGCACATGAAAATCACATCGGAAACCAAAACAGCACACGCTACTCTCATAGGTAAAAACCTATCGCTTCGCATGTAAACACGATCAACATCCACCTGTCGTTGACGTCCAAACGCCACCCGACGGGAACGAAACACCAAATACCAAAATTCATGCTAAAATAAGTCTCAAATCATGAACCAACATAGGAAAATCATCCCAGATTTCATCCTAGATGGAATCAGTCAAAACTAGACATACCCAGGGTCAAGAATAGAGGAAATGGGGGCATGCACGCAAAACGAGGCAGATCCACCCTGCTCTGGCCGCAATTTGCGGCCAAAAGGAATTAATTGGCGGCCTCAATTTGGAGTTGGGGGCTAGGGTTTGGTGTGGTGGTTCTATAATGCCTGCACATCTCACTGCCAACTCAGTTTCATTTTTGGGGTCTCGGGGTGATAGCAGATTCCACAAAACACTCCCAGATTTCCAGTTTTTCCGATATCGGTTCCGTAATTCCGTATTCTGGTTCTAGCTCCAGGTTTGGGTTCAAATTAGCATCACATAAAGGGTTCTAAGGTCACCACAATCCTCAATTCCATCTTTGATTTCAGTTTTACCCTAAACCCTAACTAGAAATCTCTAAAGTCCACAAAATGTCATAATATCGATATAAAACTAGAATTGATGCACAAGAAATGAGATACTACTCTAATAGGTGCAGAAATTACCTCCTTTGGCAACTCAAGAAAATTCTTGAGTTGCTCAAAGTCCTCCAAATCCAATCTTGGTTGGTTCAATGTGTAGCTAGTGAGCTTGGGAGTAAGTTTTGTGAAGTGGGAATGGGGTTTTTGGGTTGGATTTCATGGTGGATCTAGGGTTTTATGAAGAGGGAGAGAGGAAGAAGAGAGAGATCAGCAGCAAGAGGAAGAGAGGAGAGAGAATGAGAAGGGGAAAATGATGAGGGATGGTTCAAAAAGTGGGGGGGTTTGACTTGATCTCTTTCTCACTCATTACCTACATTTTTCCCTTTCTTTTCTTTTCCTTTATCTTTTCCTTCTCACTCCAATAGTGAATCCAAATGAACCATGGCAACAAAAAATGTAACACAAGTGTAACAAGTGTAAAAATGATATGTGCACATTTTTGCACAAAAATGCTAAAAATCCAATTAGCGATTTTTAATCGCGATTAACACTAAATTAGCATATAACTAGTCTTAAAAACTTTAAATTGGCATAATCCCATAAAATACCATATTTTAGAATTTTCCAAAATTTTCCAAAATTTTCCCCCATTTATTTGTATTTAATTATACCCGAATATTAAAATATTCATTAAAATAATATTAAATTATAAAAATTCCCGAAAATAATATTTTATTATTTTGGAAATGTTATAGCATGTCTATTATAACCTACGCTTCTGTGGTAGGCTCTATAATGTATGCAATGTTGTATACCAGACCAGACGTAGCTTATGCACTGAGTGTGGTAAGCCGGTATCAGTCAAACCCTGTGGAGAAGCACTGGATAGCGGTAAAGAACATTCTCAAGTACCAGAGAAGGACTAAGGATATGTTCTTGGTTTACGGTGGAAAAAACATCTTGATCGAGGCCTTTGCTGACTCCAGCTTCCAGAGTGACAAGGATGACTCGAAATCCATGTCGGGCTATGTCTTTACCCTCAATGGAGGAGCGGTCTGTTGGAAGAGTTCCAAATAGGAAACTGTTGCTGACTCGACGATGGAAGCGGAGTATATCGCAGCTTCTGATGCCGTGAAAGAAGCAGTCTGGATGAGCAAGTTCTTAACAAAACTTCAGGTGGTTATGTCCATTGTTGATCCAATATCTCTGTATTGTGACAACAACGGGACTATAGCTTTAGCAAAGGAACCCAGGTCCCATCAGAAGTCCAGGCACATCATGAGGTGGTATCACCTAATCAGGGAGATCGTGGATCGCCGGGAGATCGAGGTTCGGAGGGTTGCTACAGAGGATAACACTGCAGATCCATTCACAAAGACCATTCCTCAAACGCAGTTCGAGATGATAGGTCTGCGATATGCCAGCACATGGCCTTAGTGCAACTGGGAGATTGTTAGTGTGATATGCCCTAGAGTCCATTATTGTATAGTACTAGTTTGTATATTACATTTTGGAAGCTTGGGATATAAACACGGACTGTAATGACCCGAAATTGGCACGTGATAGCCCTTAAACTACGCAACGTTTACAGGCGTAACGCAATTTAAGCAAGCCGAAAACCCAGCAATCTAAACCATCAAAAGTAGTAAGTGATAATAAAAGTTTTAAAACATTTGAAATCTCAACTGAAATTCTTTAAAGTCCAACTTTATTTTCTTAAAAATTTTGGCAGCACCTCCTTTGTAAAAACTAACCCCAAAAATGGGTACAACATAAATATAAGTAAAGCATAACCAACGGGAGCAAATCCATGCCCAACGGCGGAAAACAACCACCACAACAGATATACAACGCCATAGCGAAGAAATAAAAGACGATATAAGTAAAACTGCATAAAAGAAATCCAAGTCACCAAAATATACAATATCGTCCTCACATCAAGTCTCTAAGTCATACAAGATAATGGTAGATGGAGAGTACAGGATACAACAAATATACAATAAACATGAACGGATAATCACAAACCCACCTAAAGCAAAACTGCATACTGTGAGCCGAAACGGTACCCGCAGCAAAAGATGATAAAATAGATGAACAGCCTGCCTCGACTACTCTGGGGAACAACCTGCAAACACTGTGGCACAACGGGGGTGAGTTGCCAACTCATGAATAGTAAATAACATATGCAGGTAATCGCAAGTATGCACGTACATCGTGAATCGAACATGTGCAAGCTAATAGCAATAAATGGTCATATGTATGCAATAGTCATGAAAGGTACACTAGCAGGTATAACTAATAAATGAAGCAATAATATGACAATCTGTATGCAACAATCATGTAAGGTACTCCACCAGGTACTACTAATAGATGAAGTAATGATATGACAATGCATATATGCAACAGTCATGAAAGGTACTCTAGCAGGTACAACTAATACATGAAGCAATGCATATAAAATATGTTAGTTATATGTATGCCCTAGAGGCCATTACTGTACATTGGATGTACATTGTAGTGGATGCTGGGATATATATAGGGAGGACTTTCTTGCTCGACATGATAGTATGCTATCTGGTTACTCTTTACCTTAACGTGTACACTGATTGTCTCTCTGTTACATGTTGGTAAAGCCCTTAGGATGTGTACTTGACTACCTGGACTATGATGTGGATCATACTAGTGGGGACAGGGTAGTCCATAAGTACATCCTTCAAGGTCCCTAGTGGTGGGTGTATCGAGACGGGGCATCGATATACCAGAGTAGACTAGCGTATACCTTCTCGACCCATACAGATGGGCGATGGATGATCCCATATCCATTAATGTTTGACATCAGAGATGATATACAGGTGCTCAGTGGAGACTGGGTACACTGGACGGACTCGCCGAGAACTCCCAGATGGTATTATACCTTACGTCAGATGGCAGTTCTCTGGTGAAACTGGTACAGAGTAGTCTGTTGACCCGAGATCGTCATAGAGTCTTGTGTGGTTCCCACTGTGCTTTGATTTCCATCTTACCACGTCCAAGTGGGCGTGCAAAACGGTGGTTTTTGGGTACAGTCCCGAGTCACATGGAGGCAATGAGCGATAGGAGGGGATTCGTCTCTCCCGGTATAGGGAGTTGATGTTGCGCTGTGTTCGATTGGCTATAACCGGAAATCCCTGGCCAGGGTTGCTGAGATTTACTGGTAAGTGTTACCAGTAGTATCTTGAACTGTTATAGACCTCATATCGACACGACTTATCGAGCTATTGGGGTCTGACGTTTACCACCCCTAGGTGAGATATGCGACATATCAGACGATCAGACCGGACTGTACGGTAGTGTTACTGGTTGGATTCACTGGAGTGTGAGCGGGCTTGCTCGTCGATCTTCTGATCGCTCAATACCCGGGTGGCCGTTACGTTTAGCAGACCGCTTGCGGCTTGTGGGTGTTTGATATGATCATCAACTGCTGCCGGCGTATTGACGAGTCTTTAGAGTCCTACACAGAGGTTTCCTGGCTCAAGCGAAACGAAATAGGAGCGCATATGAGATATGTGCGGGACCGAGAATGATACCAGTATATGATACTGTATTCGATTCTCGCGATTTGTGACATTGATCGGTTATATGCGATATAGCCGGGTTATCGGATCAAGTGTTGATTCGATAAGTTGTTACTGTAGATATTAGTCGGTTATATGCGATATGACCGGGTCATTAAATCAAGTGTTGATTTAATGATTTAGTGCATAATTATATATTTGATATATTACTTTGCATTAACTAGTATCGGTTCACCTTAAGATGGATTTTCTCACTCGGATGTGCACATTGTATATGTGATATATATTTTGTGCACTCGATTGTATCATGTTTGATGATACATGTTAACTTGGTCAAGTGTAAAGATTAAACCATGGTTAGTTAATGGTTAGGGTTTTCATTTATTCTTTCATTTATCTTTTAATTTGGATTAAAAGAAATGAAAAGAGAAAAGAAAAACAAAAGGGTTTCTTTCATGAAGCTTGTTGAAGCTTCATGAAGCTTTGACCAAAGAAACCCTTTTGTCTTCATCTCATTAACCCTAACCATTCATTAAACTATAGTTAGCTCTCTACACTTTACCATGGTTACAATTATGATAAGTATTCTTTTTCCTTTCTATTTTAATTAACTTATCATATTCATGAGCTTCTTCTTCTTCACTTCATGAAGAAAAAGCTTGACTTCATCAATGGTGATTGATGAAAAAGAGTGAGAAATCCAATTCTAAAGTGAACCCACTTCCTATTTCTTCATCCTCTACCTCTTGCCAAGTAGTAGAGTGTGTTTTCTTCACAAGTTTCATGACTTGGTGAAGTTGGAGCTCGATCTAGCGATGCCTCGACGTAGATCATCTTCGGCACGAAGCCGACGACCTTGCCCGCCCATTACTCCGATGAAGCCGACGCTAGAGCCCGGGTTTCCATATGGACAGCGAGGAGACTTCATTGCGGAGCTATGGAGGTGGAGGACCGGATCTACAAAGGTTGTATTTTCCGTCTACTCGTAGTTAAGTTGTTAACTACTTATTGTTTTCGCCTAGAATTCTAGTTAACGATCCGTATTAGAGTTTCTCGGCACCGTAATTTTTGAAATTGGCATGGTTGATGCCTTGTGAGACCTCTTGAGAGTGCCTAGGAACCCTACAGTGGTATCAGAGCCTAGCTAGAGCCTTAGGCGATGCGTTGACGAAGTTTGAAACCCGAACGAACCCGAAACCCTAAACCAAACTTGCTCTCTGGACTTTTTCTAAAATCTGGAGTTTTTCCATATTAAAAATATGCAGAAAATTAAGCAGGGTTTTTTATGAATTACTGTGCAAAACGGAGCCCTAACTCCGTCAACCCGCCGCGGAACCGCGGCCTTACCCCACGTGGCGCGGCGGTTCCGCGGCCGTTATGTTGAATCTTTGACTTTTGTTTGCACAGTAATTGTTATATTTGACTCCTGTGTTTTCTGGATAATTTTAATATTTTATTCAAGAGTTGAATTTTCTGGGGTTGTTTTGGGGATTCGGTATTTCGATCGGAGTATCAGATTTTGTCCATGTGGCTTTCCGGATAATTTTTGAATATGTTAAAAAGTTCGACCGGATATAAATACCCAATTTTTCCCCTGTCGGGAAATTTCCAAGTGCTGGATTTTTCCGTGGTTTAACGACGTTCTAAGTAATGCAAGTAACGCGATGGACCCTCTAGAAGACAACAAACCTTAACTCGATTATGTGACCGTCTTGAACTTCCCTTTGAACCTTCGGGTTTGGGGCAGTACGGCGTGCCACATGTGAGGCGTTGGCTTGACCCTTCTACGGCTGGACCATTGGTACTGAGGAACGAACTGAATGTTGTTAGACTTATTTCATGTGTTGAGCTGTGTCGGGAAAACTTGGGTGTTAGAATGTTCGATCGGAAAGTTTAACATTTTCTAATTATCTGGAATGGGATACAATAATTGGAATTCACAATAAGTTATGAGATAACTGAATGAATGTTATAAACAAAGCAGTTTAGTCTCACTTGATCGGTTGCCACGGAATTTTGATGTGATCAAAAGTCCGTCGCAATCACGTAGCGTACGCGGATACTCGCCGGGTAAACTTAATAGACAGCTTCACTCCATAGCCTCGACCAAGTGACTGTAGGAGAACCCCGTCGCCGAAAGCATCCATCTGGGTGCTCGCGGCAGCGGTGTTCCGCCTTGGTGCACTTCGTCGACGGTATCGGGGGTGCGGCCGTCTACTGAAGTTTGCGACGAGCATTCGATCAAATTGTCGGGAATCCTGTTGAATTGCCCGACTTGGTATTGAAAAGTGTTTTCGATAATGAGACTAAAATGCGGGGTTTATAATTGTTAGGCATGCGATGTCTAAGTAATTCATTTGGTCAGGCATGCGATGTCTGAGGAGGTTGCGGATTCCAACTGTTGTAGTTTTACACTTTCTTTTCTGTGACCGTAAGTGTAATATGTGATATCGCCGGTTTCGTTGCTATATGTCAACGACAATTGGGATGCGCATATTTACTTACGTTGATGACATGTGTTGTTATGTATTACTGGATATGTTATATTGGATCGTCGTGTTTGAATAGCCGGGGGTTTTTATGTGAGATGAGTGTTTTTCATTTTCATTCATGTAAAAACTTGTATGTAATATTCTTTTATTGGGGCACTTCCAGGTTGCGGAAGATGTCACCGTTTGTATATTATTTACTTTTCCATACTAGGATAGACCCAAGGAGGGGAGCACAAGTAACCGGGTTCTGGAGTCCAGAGGGAGACCAACTCGAGGAGTCGAGTCCGGGTCTCCTAACTCTAGAATTGGTAGGGTTGCTTGCCGCTCTCGTAGGGGTCTAGGGGTGTAGGATTGGCTATTCATCACGACCGTGGAATCCGTGTTTTATACTGGCTCGTATTGAAAACACGAACGTCCTAGTATATCCAATATTTCATATGTTTCTTCTGCTGCGATATCTGTGATGTGATCATGTGATGTTCTGTGATAGATACAGTATATAGTATATATGATATATTATATAGACGTTACTTATGTTTTACACCCGCGCTAGCCCTGCCCCGCTCTGCTGTTAGTTACCTAACCTAACGGTGCATGAGGGGACATCGAGGCGAATGCGGATGGCATAAGTGTACGTCGTATTTATCTGTGATGTTTAGGTACTTAAATGATGGGACTTCATTAATGAGATTAATGAAATAAAAGAAACCTAAGATGTTGTAGAATCGAATTTCAAAATAAAACAGGTAGCTACAGTTCTTGCTTTGCACAGCGGTATATGTGATATATCCTGCACCTTATTCGATGAGGAAAGGACCGAGATCCCTTCACCGGGAGTGACTCCTTTAGCAATAACTGGCAAATGCTACACACTCGGTTTTTCTTTTGATTGCTTTTAAGAGTTTTTGCTTTGCACAGTGATATATATATGATATATCCTGCACCTCATTCGACGAGGAAAGGACCGACGATCCCTTCACCGGGAGTGACTCCTTTAGCAAAACTAGAAAAGCCTCAAAAACACTCCATTTCAAAATCAAACTACAGTTCTTAGTATATGGAACACACATAAGAGGAAGAGTTCAGAAATGAACGAATTCTTCTTAAGGTATTGTAGACTAGGTCATATCAATGCGACCCGACTAGCTGAAGTTACATATAGATGCATATTTAAATCAGTTTGAATTTACATCTTATGAAACTTGCCAGTCATGTCACTGAGATAAGATGACCACAGCTCTGTTTATTGGTAACAGAGAAAGAGTTGGTAAACTCTTGGGATGATACATGTTGATGTATGTAGGTCCCCTGTCTACACTTGCCAAGACCGGTTCTTTTTACTTCATTACATTCTCTGATGATCTTTCGAGATTCAGACCTATGTTCCTGTTGAAACACAAGTTTGAACCTTTTGAGATATTCACAGAATATAAGTTAGAAGTAGATAACCAATACGGGTATAAGTATTATGTCCTTTGATGTGATCAAGGAGGAGAATACTTGAGCACGGAATTCCTGGACTATTCTAAAGGAGAATATGATTCTCTCTCAGCATTACTCCTCCGTATACACCATAGCACGATGGTATATCGGGGCGGAGCAATAACACCCTATGTGATAAGGTGTGCTCTATGATGAGTAATACTGAGTTACCTATTTCCTTTTTGGGGGTTATTCACTTGAGAAGCTGCATACCTATTGAATAAGGTTCAAATCAAATCTGTTGCCTACCTTTTCATATGTGATATGATAAGGGAAGAGCCCATCTCTTAAGTTAGTTAAGATTTGGGGTTGTCCAGCCTATGTCTAAAAAACAAAATCCGGACAAGCTTGAGGCAAGATCTGTAATGTAGAACTGGAAATGTTCCAGCTATACAAACTACAGCTGATTATTTGAAAGAACCAAAGGATTCAATAGTTACCAACGAACCTCAGCCTCTCCGCCGATCTAGTAAGGTTCCTCACCCTCCTGAGAGATACTTCGGTTTCTCTATGACAGTGGGAGCGAGGATTGCATCATGAGATGATGACCCAACTAGTTTCGAGCTGGCCATCAGGAGTGGGACTCTGTAAGAATGGCTGGATGCTTAGCGATCTAAGATGGAATCCTTATACACCAACAAAGTATGGACTTTGGTTGCTATATCTGAAGGGTTAAATCCCCATCAGGAGCAAGTATATCTTGAGAAGATTACTTGGTGTAGATGGAAAAGTTGAGACTTTCAAAGCTAGACTTGTTAAAGCTTTTCGTCATCGACCAGGCGTGGATAATGATGAAACCTTTTCAAGTAGCTATGCTTAAGTCCATCCAGATCCTACTTGCCACGGCTACATACCATGACTATGATATCTGGTGGTTGGGTGTCATGACTGCTTTTCTAAATGATGTTTTGGAAGAGAGCGTCTATAAGTACACAGCCAGAGGGCTTCGTAGACAGTGGGAGTAGCGGAAACATGTACAAGATGCTTTATAGGATAAAGCAGGTATCGCGGAGTTGGAACATCTGTTTTGATGGATAAGTCAAAGAGTTTGACATCATCAAAATGGTAGATGAACCTTGTATAAACAAAAAGGTAGTAGCGAGTAAGGTGATGATCCTCATAGAGTACGTAGATGACATGCTCTTGATAGGGAAGGAGTTTCCTATGCTACGCTCGATCAATCTCCGCTTATCACAATGATTCTCCATATAGGATCAAAATGATACCTCCTAAATCCTGGATTTTGGATCTATGAGATAGATCTAATTGGATGTTAGGATTCTCACTAGTTGTAGTGAGATGGTTTCAACCGATCCTGGGGAGAATCACTGGAAGGGTTCCAGGGTGATAAGGACGACTGAAAGTCAGTCACAGGCATTGTCTTTACCCTCAGTAAAGGGACGGTATGTTGGAAGAGTTCCAAGCTAGATACCGTGGCATACTAGAAGATAAAGGCAGGATACATCGCTACTTAAGATGCTACCAAAGAGGCTGTCTGGATGTATATATTTGTTCATGAGATGAACTCTGTTCCTTCCATTGTGTGACAATGGAGTTGTGGCTTATGCCTAGGAACGTCCGTCCCATCAGTAATCCAGACATATTCTACGGCAGTATCACCTGATCATGGAGATAGTTGATCTCCAGGGTGATCAAGGTTAGGAGAGTAGACTCAGAGGACAACACGGCGGATCCACTCACAAAGGCCTTTTCCCAGAGAGAGACTTTTATGGGATGGTTGAGTATGAGATACTGCAACGACTGCTACAGATGGCCCTAGTGCAAGTGGGAGATTGTTAGTTATATGTATGCCCTAGAGGCCATTACTGTACATTGGATGTACATTGTAGTGGATGCAGAGATATATATAGGGATGACTTTCTTGCTCGACATGATAGTATGCTATCTGGTTACTCTTTACCTTAACGTGTACACTGATTGTCTCTCTGTTACATGTTGGTAAAGCCCTTAGGATGTGTACTTGACTACCTGGACTATGATGCGGATCATACTAGTGGGGACAGGGTAGTCCATAAGTACATCCTTCAAGGTCCCTAGTCGTGGGTGTATCGAGACGGGGCATCGATATACCAGAGTAGACTAGCGTATACCTTCTCGACCCATACAGATGGGCGATGGATGATCCCATATCCGTTGGTGTTTGACATCAGAGATGATATACAGGTGCTCAGTGGAGACTGGGTACACTGGACGGACTCGCCGAGAACTCCCAGATGGTATTATACCTTACGTCAGATGGCAGTTCTCTGGTGAAACTGGTACAGAGTAGTCTGTTGACCCGAGATCATCATAGAGTCTTGTGTGGTTCCCACTGTGCTTTGATTTCCATCTTACCACGTCCAAGAGGGCGTGCAAAACGGTGGTTTTTGGGTACAGTCCCGAGTCACATGAAGAAAAAGCTTGACTTCATCAATGGTGATTGATGAAAAAGAGTGAGAAATCCAATTCTAAAGTGAACCCACTTCCTATTTCTTCATCCTCTACCTCTTGCCAAGTAGTAGAGTGTGTTTTCTTCACAAGTTTCATGACTTGGTGAAGTTGGAGCTCGATCTATCGATGCCTCAACGTAGATCATCTTCGGCACGAAGCCGACGACCTTTCCCGCCCATTACTCCGATGAAGCCGACGCTAGAGCCCGGGTTTCCATATGGACAACGAGGAGACTTCATTGCAGAGCTATGGAGGTGCAGGACCGGATCTACAAAGGTTGTATTTTCCGTCTACTCGTAGTTAAGTTGTTAACTACTTATTGTTTTCGCCTAGAATTCTAGTTAACGATCCGTATTAGAGTTTCTCGGCACCGTAATTTTTGAAATTGGCATGGTTGATGCCTTGTGAGACCTCTTGAGAGTGCCTAGGAACCCTACAGAATAAAGTATGTAAATGCAACAGTCATGGAAGGTACTCTATCAGGTATTACTAATACATGAAGCTGTGCATAAACAATAAATGTAGAGTATAGAATGAAACATGTTATTTCCACGGAATCCTGACATCGTGGTAGGACCAAAGTCCATCAAGACAATCCAAATCCCAATTCCTCAAATCAACCCCTAAATTGGCTCTCATATCATGTAAGTCTCACAAACCCTGAATGTACAATATCAAGTAAATCTCATATATCCTGAATGTACAAAATCAGCAATCTCATATATATCCTGTATCCAATCTCAAATGAATCTCCTATATCCCAAATCCAATATCAAGTGAATCTCATATATCCTAAGTATATTTGCATGAATAATTATGATGAAGTATATGAATTTATATGTATACATATATATTAGCCACCCATTCCACTAATATATATATATATATGCATATATAACAGCGTCCCATTCCACTGTTATATATACTTAGGAGTAAAAATATCATGAAAACATGTGCCAAGCATCGACACATAAAAGCTGATCTATCAGGTGCTGTCGACACGACTGGCACCCTGATAGGTACGTATCATACGCTATACCGAAAGCTCGAGTGCCTAGCTCTGACCCTCGCCTCTTGACGTATCCATACGTACATGACTCCCGTCGGTATCCCCACGATAACCGCCGAGTCATAGGTACTGTCACCGGTAGGTATGGTTCCCCTTGTCAGGCATCATCGGCATGTTACATCAAAATCCCTTTCTTACCCCGGGGTACCTCCCGGCCCCACCATGTACCCTCATACGGCCCACGACTCCTCCTCGCATGGAGTATATATATCAGAACTGATAAAACTCATGGTGGATGCTGAAATATCAAGTCAAGAGAAACCGGGTTTTTCAAATAATGCATAATTTCATGAAACTACCACGATCCTCAAATCCAGAAAACATCATGAAAAATCCATATCTCAATGCGAAAATCCATGAATATAATATATGCAACAGAGAACTGTAATGTAAGCATATAAAGGAAAAGCCGCTATTTTACTGCAACAAGTTAAAATATATATCATGTGGTTCCTAATTTCTCCAAGTCTATATAATATCAAGTAAAGGTAAACATGTAGCTATAACACGATATATGTGTAAACATAAAAATATAGCAAGGTATATGTATCTACCTATCAATAATGATATAATATACCCTCAAGGTATAAGTGAAGTATGTATGCAAGGTATACATGTAGCTATGTCATTATGTGTGTATGTACCTATCGCTAATGGTACAATACCCTATAGGTATACAGGTAACTAGAATGTAAGCATGTCAAGACATATGTGTAAGCATGTAGGTATACAGGTATGCGATATGTCATATGCATAAAGAAATATGAATCAATGTATCAATGTTCCTAACCAAACAACATCATATCTATATGTGTGTTGTGCGTGTCATGAAAATTATTGATGGTGTGTGTGGCATACAATCAGTGCTCGTGCAACATGAGACATCAATAATAGTGCAGTGTCCTAAGGGTAAACAAGTAACAAAGTAATAAGGTGTATACGCAACTCTATATATGAAATAGAATATGCGACAATCCATAATATCTCTAACCCAGACGCATAACGCCATGCGGGCAATTCCCCTGTAGATGTTAAATCTACTCACCAACGCTTCTGGATAAGTAAAGCCTACCACCTGTTTCCCCTTCTTCGCAACACCCGAAATCCCCGCCTGCGAACCTATAACATAAAATAATATAACAGGTATATATTAGCAATCGACCAATAACACGTACCAACTACGTTTGACCGACGCACCAACTCCAAACATACTCTTAAGTATTCGTCAAGTGGCTAACGCGCGTAGTGACACTACGAAACCAACTCAAGAGCAAAAGCTACACAAAGATACGAACGACATCGATACAAACTTAGCTAAGAACGCAAAGCGACATAACTACCAAGCCTAGACTCTGATCGTACCGATCACGCATTCACAACACACTAATAAATATGGAATCTAACATAAATAACGTCGCAACGTTCAAAGAAATACACGCCAAAACTTACCGAAATCTAGTAAGCAGCATATATCATTTTAGCATCAAACTACAACTTTTACCAAGACTAGAATTTACAAATATCACAAAATAGCAAGGTTAAACCAATTAAACCTTTACTATAATTTTAAATCTCACTAATTAGGATTAGTAAAAGTCTAGTTTGTAATTAAGCTAATTTGATAATTAGGAAAAGAACATTTAAAAAACTAGCAAACTAGGTTAAGTTTTCATCAAGCATAACTTAACAATTAACCCTTCTTACTAATTAAAACCTAACTTGATTAACAAAAACCCGTACTACAAATTCTAAATATGAAATTAAAAGCTTAAATTAAACATCTAAATAAGCAAATTAAAGTATTTAAAACAAGAATTAAGCATTAGGGTTAGGGTTTTATACCTCACTAGAACACACATGAAACAAGAAAGAAATCCAAACTTTAGCCTCCAAAATCCTCACTAGAATGATGATCCAAGCTAGTTTTGAGTTCAAGAATGAAGGGAAATGATTATATTTGAGTTTGTAAGAATTTATTTGGATTTTTGATGATTTATTTGTGCATGAAATGATGAAAATGGAGTGAGAAAAGGAAAGAGCAGCCAAGGAGAAGAATGGCCGGCCAAGCAAGGAGGGTTTTTTTTTTGTGAAATGAGTGAAGAAAGTTCTAGCACAAAACCAATTAATGCTACATTGAATGGAAATTGCCACATTTTCTTTATTTCTTTTCTTTTTAAAATTAATTCCATTTGCTAACAATATATCTAGATATTAGAATGAATAGTTTAACAAAATATCTAGTGATTGGATTAGCATAAAACCACATTAGTAATAATTAACCCAAGCCAAAAAGTAATTACCACTAATAAAGTGCACAAATAAAGCATTATAATAACATTTAATTAGGGAAAAATTCTATGTGAACCAAAACATCCCATTGACCCCCAAAGCCCGCGCACTAGCTTCATTCTAGCTAAACTAGGTTCCGACAAGCCTATACAGAAGTTTGATCACAATCGAGTTAAAACGGAAAATACCGACTATTTGCCCCTAAAAACGGAAAATTCGCAAAACGATTTCTAAATCGTTACCATCTTCCCCCTTAAAGAAATTCGGTTCCCGAATTTAAAATTCTTACTAAGCGTACCTTCAAAGAGACGAGTACAAAAACTCCTAAATCTCGCTCGTAGCCTCCCAACTGATCACCTCAGTATACGGCTATGCCAAAGAAACTTCACATATAGCAAGACCCTTTACCGAAGTTTCTCTACCTGTCGAGCCATTAACACACTTGGCTGCCAGTGAACGAAAGATCGCGTCCCAATTAAATGGTCTGGTGCTGAATCATGTGCGAAATGTCATGAAGGTATTTGCAAAGTATCGACACAAGGAAATACGGGGTGAATGCTCAATAATCTGGGCGGAAGTGCCAATTTATAGGCAACGGAACAACTCGCTTGAGGACCTCAAAAGGACCTACAATCCTGGGATAAGCTTCCCAAAACTCAACACGTCATTCATCGAAAAATCCGTAGGAATACATGATCTCCCACTGCGAACTCAAGTCTGCGACCACCACGGCCAACATAAGACTTCTGTCTGCACTGGGCTACTCTCATCCTAACCTGAACCAACTGGACCATCTCCGAAGTCTCTAGACTAGTTGGGGTCCAAAATTCTACTCACGCAGAGTCAGAAAAAGAACAGACTGGCGATCGATACCACCTAACAACAAAACCTAAAGGTTGCCAATTAGAATGTCTCCTGATAATAGCTATCGAAGGAGAACCCTAACAATGGCAAGTGACGGTCCCAAATGCCAACAACAATTAGTAAGTACGCACAAGCATATCCTCCAGAGTCTGTATAGCCCGCTCTCACAAAACTATCATCCTGCGGATGGAAAAGCGGAGCTAAAACTCAACCAGTACCTAAGGCTTCCTGAAGCTTCTGCCCAAGACGGCAAGCGAACAGGGTGCCTCCATTGGATACAACAAATTAAGGAACTCCATGCAAACGTACAACTTAACAAAGAACAACTGAGCAAACTGAGCAAAACCGGACAACAAACACCCAAATGGAGTCACACCCTGACTAAACTGGGGTAGACACCACAACGAATTCATGGAGATCTGCTCCCATTCCCACTCCGGAATGGTTAAAGGTTGCAACTCTCTAACCGGTCTCAAATGCTCAACCTTAGCTCACAATAAGACAGACACCTTGAAAAGAAATCCGAAACTTCACTCTTCATCTCTGTCCACCCGTAACTATCTCACAAGTCACGCTACAAATTGGTGGAACTTGAATGAACACTGAACGCTGACTGAGGTGCCTGCTCTAGGATTTCGTGTCTCTGTCTATCAGCAATAGGTACACACAAACGCGTCCCTAAACTTAGCACACTCTGGTCACAAATCAAGGACTCTGAATCTTTACCCAGCCGAGTATGCTCAAGAATCTCAGACGAACAAGCTTCGGCGGGCTGTGCCCCGCGAAAACGATTAAGGAAAAGTGGACGGGCACGGACATGAGCAAGATGTCCCCTCAGTAGAGGCAAACTTAAGCTTTACTCCACGATCACACAAGAACTGTAAATCTGCAGAAGACTGTCTCAATAATCAAAACCCGCTGCAGGAAGATGTACATTAAGCTCTGGTGGTCCGTGAAAATCTGACACGACTCTCCGAATAAGTAGTGTCCTCAAATCTTCAACGCACGACCACAGCAGCCATCTCCAGATCATGAGTAGAATATCCTGCTCGTACTTCCTCCAGCTGTCGGGAAGCATAAGCGATAACTCTATAGTGCCACATCAGCGCAAAATCAAGCCCCACTCACGAAACATCACATTTAAACAACAAAGTCGCCCGAACCAGAAAGCAAAGAAAGAACTGGTGTAGTTGTCAACCAAATCTCCAACTGCTGAAAACTCCGCACACATGCCTCAGTCCAAAGAAAAGAACCTCCTTTCCGGTCAGTTCAGTCAACGGTGCCGCGATACACTAGCAATCCTGCACGAAATGGCGGTAAAAAAAACCTGCTAAGCCCAAATATCTGCGGACCTCCGTCCCGTACACAAGTCTGGGCCAAAGCTGTACGGCCTCCATCTTCTTTGGGACCATACGAAAACCGTCTCCCGTAACTACAAAACCTAGGAGTCAACACAATCAAGCCTGAAGGAACACTCCGAGAATTTAGTAGACAGCTGGTGCTCTCCCAGTATTTGCAAAACAAATCCTCAAGTGCTGCTCACGTTCCTCACGACTCTTGGAATAGACCAGAATGTCATTAATGACACAACAATAAACTTGTCGAGGAACGTCCTGAAGAAATCTGGTTCATCACATCCACGAATGCTGCTAGGGAATTGGTGAGTCCAACGACACCACCAAAACTCATAAAGTTCATAGCACACACAAAAGCAGTCTTCAGAATGACATCACTCCGAACCCGCAACAAATGATGACCAGATCCTAAACAACTTAGAAAAATGTCTCGCACTCTAGAGCTGATCAAGAAATCGTCAATGCGAGGTAAAGGATACCTATTCGCACCGTAAGCCGGTTCAATTGATGATAAATCAATACACAACCTCAAAATGCCGTCTTCCTCTTTAATGAACAGAATAGGAGCTCCCCAAAGCGAAACACTCAGACGCACAAGCCCCTCTATCTAGCAACTCTGCAGCTGATCCTTAAGCTCCCTAAGCTCCGCCGGCTCGTCTGAAACAACGTCGGAAAACCCTCACACGATAGGAACCCAGTCCGACAAACCTACTGTGGCTCCGGTATCACGAATGAAAGCCAAGAATCCTTTCCTCAAAAGCCGACTAGCGAAAAAAGGCTGAATTCAAGCTGTGAGAGGAGGCACCACTGTCCCCCTGCACTACAAGAACTGACTCGCCGGGAAAACAAAACCTGACTGTTTCCTCACGGTAGTCCATAGACGCCTAGCACGTAGCTAACCAGTCCGTGCCCAGGAGAACGTCAAATCCAACATCTCTAGAAGGATCAAAACGACGGACGAATCTCTATCTCCTATCCGATTGGCACACAACCAAAATACGTGTCGCGCAACAAAAGAATCGCTGACAGAAATTAATACAACAACGGCTGATCTAGCTAACACAACTCTCGTCCCAACCACGGCACAAAGTGTGTAAAACAAACAAATACATCAAAAGAACATACGAAATAAGAATACCTGAAAACTCTACATTGTACGCCCGCGCGTCCCGATGAGTAGAAGCAAACTCTCATGTCTACCCTCTGCCCGCAACAGACTGAACTCCTCCTCTGCTAACCTGTCCCCTCTGAGCGAATCCTCTGCGGCCATGACCTCTCCGAACACGAGTCTGACACGGTTCTAAGGAACAATCCCTGATGAGATGATGGAGGCTCCTGCACCAGAAACATCCACGCGACGACTGCTGACCCTCCTGGGGATGAGAGCTGAATGACTGTCCTCGTCCTAAGCCTCTGCTACTCCCGCGATGGTCATGAAATCTATCTCGATGACTACGCCTCTGTCTCTGGGCTGGTATACCGGTACGAGTCCTCCACTATTCCGAAACTCCCAAAGTCTCTGGAAGACGTGCCTCGTCAACTGGGCTGCATCCACTGGTGCTATGTAGGTGACGGAATGTTGTGTGTTGATCGCAAGGAACAACTGGGTAACATGGGTGACAACCTCCCGTCGCTGCTCTCGAATGGCCTCAACCAATGAACTCATTGTCTGGCGCAAGTCTTGCATCTCTGCCACAAGCCTATCGATACGATCTGTCGAAGGCGGATCCATCTGCTCCTGTGCAACGAGCATGCCATCCTGGTCAATCCTTGTCCCACACGAGTCAACTCTGACCTCGGCCCTCGCCGCATCACTCTGAGTCCCCATAATCATCGGCGGCAAAGCCTATAAATGGAAATAGGATTCGATATGAACACGGAAATCGAATCACAAGGATATGTATCATCAAGAAAGGAATTTCAAGCAATTAGTACTTAGGTCACTTTAGGCGGAGTAACGCGTCGTGAGTATGCTGCGGACATACACACACTACGTTACTTAGCTTAAGCTACCTACTCCATCATACCAAGGTCATCCTACACTCCGAAAGGTAAAACCTAGCGCTCTGATACCAACTTTGTCACGGCCCGAATTAGCATGTGACGGCCCTTAAACTACGCAACGTCTACAGGCGTAACGCAATTTAAGTAAGCCGAAAACCCAGCAATCTAAACCATCAAAAGTAGTAAGTGATAATAGAAGTTTTAAAACATTTGAAATCTCAATCCAAATTCTTTAAAAGTCCAACTTTATTTTCTTAAAAATTTTGGCAGCACCTCTTTTGTAAAAACTAACCCCAAAATGGGTACAATATAAATATAAGTAAAGCATCCCCAACAGGAGCAAATCCACGCCCAACGGCGGAAAGCAACCACCACAACAGATATACAACGCCGTAGCGAAGAAATAAAAGACGATATAAGTAAAACTGCAAAAAAGACATCCAAGTCACCAAAATATACAATATCGTCCTCACATCAAGTCTCTAAGTCATACAAGATAATGGTAGATGAAGAGTACAGGATACAATGAATATACAATAAACATGAACGGATAACCACAAACCCACCTAAAGCAAAACTGCACACTGTGAGCCGAAGCGGTACCCGCAGCAAAAGATGATAAGATAGATGAATAGCATGCCTCGACTACTCTGGGGAACAACCTGCAAACACTGTGGCACAACGAGAGTGAGTTGCCAACTCAAGAATAGTAATAACATATGCGGGTAATCGAAAGTATGCACGTACAGCGCGAATCTAACATGTGTAAGCTAATAGCAATAAATGGTCATATGTATGCAATAGTCATGAAAGGTACACTAGCAGGTATAACTTATACATGAAGCGATAATATGACAATCTGTATGCAACAATCATGTAAGGTACTCCACCAGGTGCTACTAATACAAGAAGTAATTATATAACAATGTATATATGCAACAGTCATGAAAGGTACTCTAGCAGGTACAACTAATACATGAAGCAATGCATATAAAATAAAGTATGTAAATGCAACAGTCATGGAAGGTACTCTATCAAGTACTACTAATACATGAAGCAGTGCATAAACAATAAATGTGGAGTATGGAATGAAACATGTCATTTCCACGGAATCTTGACATCGTGGTAGGACCAAAGTCCATCAAGACAATCCAAATCCCAATTCCTCAAATCAACCCCCAAATTGGCTCTCATATCATGTAAGTCTCACAAACTCTGAATGTACAATATCAAGTAAATCTCATATATCCTGAATGTACAAAATCAGCAATCTCATATATATCCTGTATCCAATCTCAAATGAATCTCCTATATCCCAAATCCAATATCAAGTGAATCTCATATATCCTAAGTATATTTGCATGAATAATTATGATGAAGTATATGAATTTATATGTATACATATATATTAGCGTCCCATTCAACTAATATATATATATATATATATATGCATATATAACAGCGTCCCATTCTACTATTATATATACTTAGGAGTAAAAATATCATGAAAACCTGTACCAAGCATCGAAACATAAAGGCTGATCTATCAGGTGCTGTCACCACGACTGGCACCCGATAGGTACGTATCATATGCTATACCGAAAGCTCGAGTGCCTAGCTCTGACCCTCGCCTCTCGACGTATCCATATGTACATGACTCCCGTCGGTATCCCCACGATAAGCGCCGAGTCATAGGTACTGTCACCGGTAAGTATGGTTTCCTTGTCAGGCCTCATCGGCATGTTACATCAAAATCCCTTTCTTGCCCCGGGGTACCTCCGGGCCCCACCATGTACCCTCATACGGCCCACGACTCCTCCTCACATGGGTTATATATATCAGAACCGATAAAACTCATGGTGGATGCTGAAATATCTTATCAAGAGAAACCGGGTTTTTCAAATAATGCATAATTTCATGAAACTACCACGGTCCTCAAATCCAGAAAACATCATGAAAAATCCATATCTCAATGCGCGAAAATCCATGAATATAATATATGCAACAGAAAACTGTAATGTAAGCATATAAAGGAAAAGCCGCTATTTTACTGCAATAAGTTAAAATATATATCATGCGGTTCCTAATTTCTCCAAGTCTATATAACATCAAGTAAAGCTTAACTTGTAACTATAACCAGATATATGTGTAAACATAAAGGTATAGCAAGGTATATGTATCTACCTATCAGTAATGATGTAATATACCCTCCACGTATAAGTGAAGTATGTATGCAAGGTATACATGTAGCTATGTCATTATGTTTGTATGTACCTATCTCTAATGGTATAATACCCTATAGGTATATAGGTAACTAGCATGTAAGCATGTCAAGGCATATGTGTAAGCATATAGGTATACAGGTATGCTATATGTCATATGCATAAAGAAATATGAATCAATGTCTCAATATTCCTAACCAAACAATATCATATCTATATGTGTGTTGTGCGTGTAATGGCAATTATTGACGGTGTGTGTGGCATACAATCAGTGCTCGTGCAATATGAGACGTCAATAATAGTGCAGTGTCCTAAGGGTACTAGTCCAGGCACAACAAGTAACTAAGCAATAAGGCGTATCAGCAACTACATATATGAAATAAAATATGCGACAATTCATAACTTCTCTAGCCCAGATGCATAACGTCATGTGGGCGATTCCCCTGTAGATGTTAAATCTACTCACCAACGCTCCTGGCTAAGTAAAGCCTACCACCTGTTTCCCCTTCTGCACAGCGCCCGAAGTCCCCGCCTGCGAACTTATAACATAAAACAATATAACAGGTATATATTAGCAATCGACCAATAACACGTACCAACTACGTTTGACCGACGCACCAACTCCAAACATACTCTCAAGTGTTTATCAAGTGGTTAACGCGCGTAGCGACACTACGAAACCAACTCAAGAGCAAAAGCTACACAAAGACACGAACAATATCGGCACAACCTTAGCTAGGAACGCAAAGAGACACAAGTACCAAGCCTAGACTCTGACCGTTCCGATCACGCATTCACAACACACTAATAAACATAGAATCTAACATAAATAACGTCGCAACGTTCAAAGAAATCCATGCCAAAACTTACCAAAATCTAGTAAGCAGTATATATCATTTTAGCACCAAACTACAACTTTTGCCAAAACTAGAATTTACGAACATCACAAAATAGCAAGGTTAAACCGTTTAAATCTTTACTATAATTTTAAATCTCACTAATTAGGATTAGTAAAAGTCTAGTTTTTAATTAAGCTAATTTGATAATTAGGAAAATAACATTTACAAACTAGCAAACTAAGTTAAGTTTTTATCAAGCATAATTTAACAATTAACCCTTCTTACTGATTAAAACCTAACTTGATTAACAAAAATCCTTACTACAAATTCTAAATATGAAATTAAAAGCTTAAATTAAACATCTAAATAAGCTAATTAAAGTATTTAAAACAAGAATTAAGTATTAGGGTTAGGGTTTTATCCCTCCCTAGAACACACTTGAAACAAGAAAGAAATCCAAATTTTAGCCTCCAAAATCCTCACTAGAATGATGATCCAAGCTAGTTTTGAGTTCAAGAAAGAAGGGAAATGATTATATTTGAGTTTGTAAGAATTTATTTGGATTTTTGATGATTTATTTGTGCATGAAATGATGAAAATGGAGTGAGAAAAGGAAATGGCAGCCAAGGAGAAGAATGGCCAGCCAAGCAAGGAGGGGTTTTTTTTTGTGAAATGAGTGAAGAAAGTTCTAGCACAAAACCAATTAATGCTACATTAAATGAAAATTACCACCTTTTCTTTTATTTCTTTTCTTTTTAAAATTAATTCCATTTGCTCACAAAATATCTAGATATTAGAATGAATGGTTTAACAAAATATCTAATGATTAGATTAGCATAAAACCACATTAGTAGTAATTAACCCAAGCCAAAAAGTAATTACCACTAATAAAGTGCACAAATAAAGCATTAAAATAACATTTAATTAGGAAAAAATTATATGTGAACCAAAACTTCCCATTGACCCCCAAAGCCTACGCACTAGCTTCATTCTAACTAAACTTGGTGCCGACAAGTCTATACAGAAATTTGATCACAATCGGATTAAAACGGAAAATACAGACTATTTTTCCCTAAAACGGAAAATGCGCAAAACGATTCCTAAAACGTTACACGGACTTATGACAGTCTTGCTCGACATAGTATTATGCTACTTGGTTTGTATCTATCTTAATATGTGTATGTGTTTCTTTTAACATATCGCTAATACATATTGATAGAGCCCTTAGGATTTTTGCTTGACTACCAACGTTGTGATGGCAATCATACTGGTGGGGACTGGATAGTCTATAAGATCATCCTTATACAGGTCTCTAGTCGTAGGGTTATCGAGACAGGGCATCAATACTCCAGAGTAGACTAGTGCATACGCTTCTCATCCCAGGAGGAGAGATGGTCCGTCCCACAGCCATCAGTACGTCGTACTGGAGATGTTGGGATACCTACAATGGCAGTAAAGTTTCGGGAGGCATCATCCATGCCAAATTAAAATTTTGCCATTGAAGATAACCCTAAACCTAGGAACTTTAACTAGAGAATCAAACAAAACTAGCATGTTGACACTTTAACATCTAAGAGTTATGGATTACAACATTTGTAGTCCGTTCTTTCGCTTCATAAGCTCCGTGTTGAGGTCCCTTCGCTGCGATCATCAAGTACCCGGACTCTAGAGAGGCTCCATGAAGAGAAAGATGCAAGCTTACTTCCAATCTTCAAAAACTAAGATGATCTACCTTGAAAAAACACTAACCCAAGCTCTTGCTTCACTAATCATGTATTAGTAAAGCAAACACCCTAATCTAAGTGGCTAGAATAGATGAGGATGATGAAGTAGGAATTTTGCTCTCTTTTGTTTTCAATTTCTCACATAATATCCATCACTAATGAAAAGCTAGAAAGCTTTCAAGAGAGGAAGAAGAAGAAGAATTTCTTTTGTGATGAATAATGAATTATTGTCGAGGTTAGAAATGCAACCTAGGGTTAAGCATGATATGCTTAACCCTTGTAGAGACTTTACCATGGGTTAAGGTTTGGATTGGGTTAACAAATATCTCTCCAAAATATCAAAGAAAATGGACAAACTCAAACCTTCATGAAGCTTCCTCAAAGCTCATCCAAAACCCTAATCCAAAAGCTTAACCCTAATCCAAACCCTAACATGGTTAAATCTCAAAACCTTTGTTGCATTTGTAAACCTAACATGTTACAATATTATATATCGCATATATAATATATATAGTAACAAAATAAAATAATACAATTAACATATATCGCATATACATCAATGTATTATCCATGTGAGAAAAAGAATCTTTAAGTGAGCTTATATTAGTTAATGTAATGTAATATATCAAGTATCTAATTATACATTAAATTATCGAATCAACACTTGATCTGATAATCCAGCCATATTATATATAACCGACTAATATAACATGTATCAGTTCATCGAATCAACACTTGATCCGATGACCCGGCTATATCGTATATACCCGGCCGATATCACATATCATGAGAACCGAATACGGTATCACATACACGTATTATTCTCGGTCCCGCACATATCACATATGTGCTCCTACTCCATTTTTCCTGAGCCAGGAAACCTCTGTTTAGGACTCTAAAGAATCGTCAATATGCCGGCAGTAGGTGATGATCATATCAAACACCCACGAGCTGCAAGCGGTCAGCTAAACGTAACAGCCATGCAGGTATTGAGCGAACAGAAGATCAATAAGCAAGCCTGTACATTCTCCTGTGAATCCAATCAGTAACACTCCCGTACAGTCCGGTCTCCTCATCTGATATGTCGCATATCTAGTCTAGGGGTGGTAAACGTCAGACCCCAGTAACCGATAAGTCGAGTCGATATGAGGTCCATAACAGTTCGAGAAACTACTGATAACTCTTACCAGTAAATCTCAGCAACCCTGGCCAGGGATTTCCAGTTATATCCAATCGAACACTGCGCAACATCAACTCCCAATACCGGGAGAGACGAAACCCTTCGTATCGCTCATTGCTTCCATGTGATTCAGGACTGTACTCAAAAGCCACCGTTTTGCACGTTCTCTTGAACGTGGTAAGGTAGAAATCAAAGCACAGTGGGAATCACACAAGACACTATGACTATCTTGGGTCTACAGACTAACCTGTACCAGTGTCACCAGAGAACTGCCATCTGTCGATAGGTATAATACCATCTGGGAGTTCTCGGCGAGTCCGTCCAGTGTACCCAGTCTCCACTGAGCACCCGTATACTGTCTCTGATGTCAAACACCAATGGATATGGGATCATCCATCGCCCATCTTCATGGGTCGAGAATCTATATGCTAGTCTACTCTGGTATATCGATGCCCTGTCTTGATACACCTACGACTAGGAAAATTTAAAGGATGTACTTAGCGACTACACTGTCCCCACTAGTATGATCGCATCATAGTCCTGGTAGTCAAGTACTCATCCTAAGGGCTTTATCAACATGTAGCATAGAGACAATCAGAGTACATGTTAAGATAAAGAACATCCAGATAGCATACTATCATGTCGAGCAAGAAAGTCCTCCCTATATATGTCCAAGCATCCACTATAATATACATCGCATGTACTGTTAGTTGTATGTATGCCCTAGAGGCCAGTATTGTACAGATGTTGTATATTATATTGGATGCTTGGACAAATATATAGAGATGACTTTCTTGCTCGATATGATAGTATGCTATCTGGTTACTCTTTATCTTAACATATACACTAGTCTCTTTATACTGTCTTGTAGTTACATGTTGGTAAAGCCCTTAGGATGTGTACTTGACTACCTGGACTATGATGCAGATCATACTAGTGGGGACATGGTAGTCCATAAGTACATCCTTCAAGGTCCCTAGTCATGGGTGTATCGAGACGGGGCATCGATATACCAGAGTAGACTAGCGTATACGCTTCTCGACCCATGAGATGGGCGATGGATGATCCCATATCCATTGGTGTTTGACATCAGAGATGGTATACGGGTGCTCAGTGGAGACTGGGTACACTGGACGGACTCGCCGAGAACTCCCAGATGGTATTATACCTCACGTCAGATGGCAGTTCTCACGTGACACTTGTACAGGTTAGTCTGTAGACCCGAGATCGTCATAGAGTCTTGTGTGATTCCCACTGTGCTTTGATCTCCACCTTACCATATCCATGAGGGCGTGCAAAACGGTGGTCTTTGGGTACAGTCCCGAGTCACATGGAGGCAATGAGCGATAGGAGGGGTTTCGTCTCTCCCGGTATTGGGGGTTGATGTTGCGCTGTGCTCGATTGGCCGTAACAGGGAAGTCCCTGGCCAGGGCTGATCAGAGATTTGCTGGTAAGTGTTACCGGTAGTTTCTCGACCCGTTACGAGCCTCACATCGGCACGACTTATCGGGTTATTGGGGTCTGACGTTTACCACCCCTAGACTTGATATGCGACATATCAGACGAAGAGACCGGACTGTATGGTAAGTGTTACTGGTCGGATTCGCAGGAGTGTGAGCGGGCTAGCTCGTCGATCTTCTGATCGCTCAATACCCGGGTGGCCGTTACGTTTAGCAGACCGCTTGCGGCTTGTGGGTGCTTGATATGATCATCATCTGCTACCGGCGTATTGACGAGTCTTTAGAGTCCTACACAGAGGTTTCCTGGTTCAAGCGAAACGAAATAGGAGCGCATATGAGATGTGTGCAGGACCGAGAATAATGCGTGTATGTGATACCGCATTTCATTCTCGCGATATATGTTTCGATTGGTTATATTCGATATGACCTAGTTATCGAATCATTGATTCGATAAATCGATACATTGTATACTAGTCGGTTATGTGCGACATGACCGGATCATTGAATCAAATGTTGATTTAATGATTTAATGTATAATTATATATTTGATATATTACTTTGCATTAACTAGTATTGGTTCACTTTAAACGGATTTTTCTCACTTGGTGTGCACATTGTATATGTGATATGTTTTGTGTACACTTGTTTGTATCATGATTGATGATGCATAATAACTTGGCTTTGTGTGAAGAATTGAACCATGGTTATGATAAGGGTTAGGGTTTTTGATTATTCACTTAATTATTTATCCATTATTTATTCATTTAATTAGGTGAAAGAAAACAAAAAGGGTTTCTTTTCTTCATGAAGCTTATTGAAGCTTCATGAAACTTTGACCAAAGTCATCCCTTTTGTCTTCATCCTTAACCCTAACCACTAATCTAACCTTGGTCAATTCTCTACACATAACCATGGTTTACTTTATGATAAGTATTGATTTTCCTTTTTATTTGAATTACTTATCATAACATTATCATCATCTTCTTCATCTTCTTCTTCTTCTTCAAGCTTGCTACATCAATGGCAACTTGAGTTTTAGTGAGAGAAATCCAAATCTAAAGTGAACCCACCTCCTATTTCTTCATCCTCTACCTCTTGCCACGTGGTTTTGGGTGTTTTCTTCACAAGTTTCACTTCTTGGTGAAGTCGGAGCTTGAACTAGTGCAACCTTGACGTAGATCGTCTTTGACACGAAGCCGACGACCTTGCTCGCCCGTTTTCCGATGAAGCCGACGAACGAGTCGAGGATTCATGATGGACAGCGAGGGCATGATCACGTGGAGCTAAGGAGGTGGAAATCCGTATCTACAAAGGTTGTAGCATCTAACCTATAGTTAAATAGTTAACTAGTTTTCCGTTTCGCCTAAACATCTAGTAAACGATCCGTTAACTAGGGTTTCTCGGCACCATATTTTTGTAAAATGGCATGGTTGATGCCTTGTGAGACCTCTACTGTGTGCCTAGGAACCCTACAGTGGTATCAGAGCCTAGCTAGAGCCTTAGGCAAAGTCTAGACGGAATTTGAACTCTGAACGAACCCGAAACCCCAATACAAATTGCTCTCTGTACTTTTTCTGAAAACGTGGATTTTTCCAGATTAAAAATTGCCAAAAAATTCAGCAGGGAATTTAGTGAGTTACTGTGAAACACGTGCTGATAAATCCACAACTTAGGCGCGGAACCGCGGCCCCCACTATTGACATAGCGGCGGTTCCGCGGCCACTGTATTGATTTACAGCACGTGGCTTGCACAGTAATTCATGTAGTGTTGTGCTGAGTCTTCTGGAAATTTTTAGTATTCATTCAAGAGTTGAATTTTCTGGGGTTGTTTTGGGGATTCGGTATTTCGATCGGATTATCAAATTTCGTCTTTTGTGTATTTCCGGATAATTTCCAGAATATGTTAAAAAGTTCGACCGGATATAAATACCCAATTTTTCCCCTGTCGGGAAATTTCCAAGTGTTGGATTTTTCCGTAGTTTAACGACGTTCTAAGTAGTGCAAGTAACGCGATGGACCCTCTAGAAGACAACAAACCTTAACTCGATTATGTGACCGTCTTGAACTGCCCTTTGTACCTTCGGGTTTGGGGCAGTACGGCGTGCCACATGTGAGGCGTTGGCTTGACCCTTCTACGGCTGGACCGTCGGTACTGAGGCACGAACTGAATGTTGTTAGACTTATTTCATGTGTTGAGCTGTATCGGAAAACTTGGGTATTCGACTGTTCGATCGGAAAGTTTAACATTTTCTGTTTATCTGGAATGTGATACAATAATTGGAATTCACAAGTAGTTATGAGATAACTGAATGAATGTTATAAATCTAGCAATTTAGTCCCATATGATATTGAAAAGAGTTTTCGATTATGAGACTAAAATGCGGGATTTATATCTGATTAGGCATGTGATGTCTAAAGCAGTTGCGGATTCCAATTGTTGTAGTTTTACACTTTCTTTTCTGTGACCGTAAGTGTAGTATGTTCATATCGCCGGTTTCGTTGCTATACGTCAACGACAATTGGGGTATGCATACTTACTTACGTTGATAGATGTTATGTGTTGCAGGATATGTTATATTGGATCGTCGTGTTTGAATAGCCGGGGTTTTTTATATGAGATGAGTGTTTTTCATTTTCATTCATGTAAAAACTTGTATATAATATTCTTTTATTTGGGGCACTTCCAGGTAGCGGAAGTTGTCACCTTTTGTATATTATTTACTTTTCCGCATTAGGATAGACCCAAGGAGGGGAGCACAAGTAACCGGGTTCTGGGGTCCAGTGGGAGACGAACTCGAGGAGTTGAGTCCGGGTCTCCTAACCCTAGAATTGGCAGGGTTGCTTGCCGCTCTCGTAGGGGTCTAGGGGTGTGGGATTGGCTATTCATCTCGACCGTGGAATCCGTGTTTTATACTGGCTCGTATTGAAAACACGGACGTCCTAGTATATCCAATATTTCATATGTTTATTCTGCTGCGATATCTGTGTTGTGACTCTGTGATGGATATAGTATATAGTATATATGATATATTATATAGACGTTACTTATGTTTTACACCCGCGCTAGCCCTGCCCTGCTCTGTCATTAGTTATCTAACCTAACGGTGCACGAGGGGACATCGAGGCGAATGCGGATGGCATAAGTGTACGTCATATCTATCTGTGATGTTTAGGTATTTAAATGATGGGACTTCATTAATGTGATTAATGAAAGATAAGAAACCTAAGATGTTGTAGAATCAGATTTTAAAATAAAACAGGTAGCTACAGTTCTTGCTTTGCATAGCGGTATATATGATATACCCTGCACCTTATTCGATGAGGAAAGGACCGAGATCCCTTCACCGGGAGTGACTCCTCTAGCAGTAACTGGCAGATGCTACACACTCGGTTTGGCTTTGATTGCTTTTAAGAGTTTTTGCTTTGCACAGCGATATATATGATATATCCCGCACCTCATTCGACGAGGAAAGGACCGAGATCCCTTCGCCGGGAGTGACTCCTTTAGCAAAACTAGAAAAGCCTTAAAATCACTCCATTTCAAAATCTTCATTTGATTCTACAACGATATCAAGTTCATTACGCAATAGGTTTTCAGAAAAACCTGTCGTAGCCCTCCGTCATTTCAGATAAAGACTATTTAGTATTCGTGCTGCGTTTGTTGACCTCTGTCAAGGCATAGTGTGCGGTAGCTAACTAGTAGTTATCTGCAAAGCATGTGATGTGATTAGATTAGGGTAGTCGTACGACCTTGTTGACCTCTGTCAAGGGTCGTGCGAGTGGGTTTGATTCAATCAAGAAATGACGGGTTGAACTTGACTAGTGCACTATGATTTGTTGACCTCTGTCAAGGTCATGGCACACTAGGGGCAAAATATTATCGGGAATTTCAAGTGTTGAAATTTGCAATGAGATTGCATACCTTCTATGAGATAGTTGGATCCCGATACCCGCTGCGAGTAAGAGTTACTCCTGGGAGAGTTTTACACAGTGCAATTAGCCGATCAAGTAGGTGTCTAGAAAGGTGTCAACGGGGTTACGCCTCTGGGAAAACGAGGTTTACATTAATTAGGTTCGTGCGAAAGCACGGGGGACCTCCCTCAAAGTACCGACACTGGCCTGGCTGAAAGATTGGCGAACCTGTAGTGTGTAATTAATCCCGGCTAGTCTTTCCTTTTAGGGTTTGAAGGAAGATTTGATAAAAAGCAGTGGGAGCCATCCTGATTAGATAAGATAATAACCAATCTGATCTTGCACGAGCATACGCTAAAGTGTTTTCTTCTCTCTCTCTCTCCAGGTAGCGACCAGTTCATGCCTTAATCAAGATAATAATATGGATGTATTGACCGAACCCGCATGTTATACTGTGCTGGGGAACGTTGGTTCCGTTCTTTCTTATAAGAGTTATAGGAATGAACAGGATATAGGGGAATACCAGGATTCCCATGCCACCCGATTGAAGAAAGTACATGATGATGCATTTTCTTCGGGTGTGTTCGTTACTGAGAACTGTTTCTCCATTTGCTCTACGTCCTGGGTATTAGATACCGGGTCAGGATCCCATATATGTAATCAGTTACATGGGCTCAGGAAAGGTAGAGAACTTGGGGAAGGTGATAAAGATATCAGAGTTGGAAATGGTGCAATTGTTGCAGCTAAGACTGTCGGGGAATATCACCTTGTATTACCAACTGGTAATACATTGGTTCTGAACGAATGCTATTACATGCCGAACCTGATATGCAACATTATATCGGTTTCTTTATTAAGCAAAGAAGGATATAATTTTGTATTACAGGATAATGTTATGAACATTTTCCGTAACCAAAAGTTGGTTGGATCAGGCACGTTGTGCAATGGCATTTATGTTCTAAATCAATCAACAGTTCTGAGCATAACAAACACACACAAGAGAAAGAGTTCAGAACTGAACGAATCCTTCTTGTGGCATTGTAGACTGGGTCACATCAATGTGACACGACTAGCTAAGTTGCATAAAGATGGATATTTAAATCCGTTTGAATTTTCATCTTATGACACTTGCCAGTCATGTCTCAAAGGCAAGATGACCAAAACTCCGTTTACAGGACACGGAGAAAGAGCTACCGAACTCTTGGGACTAATACATAGTGATGTATGCGGTCCCATGTCTACACATGCCAGGGATGGTTCTTCGTACTTCATTACATTCACTGACGATCTCTCAAGATACGGACATGTGTACTTGATAAGACACAAGTCTGAAGCTTTTGAGAAATTCAGAGAATATAAACAAGAAGTCGAGAAACAAACCAGAAAAAGTATTAAAATCCTTCGATCTGATCGAGGAGGTGAATACTTGAGCATTGAATTCCTGGATTTCCTAAAAGAGAATGGGATTCTCTCTCAGCTTACTCCTCCTTATACACCATAGCACAACGGTGTATCGGAGCGGAGGAATCGCACCCTATTAGATATGGTGCGCTCTATGATGAGTACAGCTGAGTTACCTATTTCCTTCTGGGGGTATGCGCTTGAGTCAGCGGCATACCTATTGAATCAAGTTCCAACTAAATCTGTACCTACCACACCATATGAGATATGGAGTGGGAAGAGACCATGTCTTAAACGAGTTAAGATATGGGGTTGTCTGGCCTATGTCAAAAGGCAAAATCCAGATAAACTCGAGGCACGGTCAGTTCTATGTAAGTTTGTGGGATATCCTAAACATTCAAATGGATATCTCTTCTACCACAGTGAACAACAAAAAGTGTTTATTGCTCAACATGCCACCTTTTTAGAAAAGGAATTTCTTGCTAAAGAAATTAGTGGCTCTGAGGTAGAACTGGAAGAAGTTCCAGAAACACAAACTATAACTGAAGATTTAGTGGAACCAGAAGATTCGGTAGTACCCGACGAACCTCAGCCTCTCCGCCGATCTGGTAGGGTTTCTCGTCCACCTGAGAGATACTACGGTTTTCTAATTGATGGTGGAAGCGAGGATTGCATCATGGAGGATGATGACCCAACTAGCTTCGAGCAGGCCATCACGAGTGGGGACTCAGTGAAATGGCTGGATGCTATGCGGTCCGAGATGGAATCATGTACACCAACAAAGTATGGACTTTGGAAGTTGCTCCTGAAGGGGTAAAACCCATTGGGAGCAAGTGGATCTTCAAGAAGAAACTTGGTGTAGATGGGAAAGTGGAGACTTTCAAAGCTAGACTTGTAGCAAAGGGTTTTCGTCAAAGACCAGGTGTGGACTATGACGAAACCTTTTCTCCAGTGGCTATGCTTAAATCCATCCGAATCATGCTTGCCATCGTTGCATATCACGACTACGAAATATGGCAAATGGATGTTAAGACCGCCTTTCTAAATGGTGATTTAGAAGAGTGCGTGTACATGACTCAGCCAGAGGGCTTCGTAGACAGTGGGAGCAGCGGGAAGGTGTGCAAGCTGCTTAAATCCATTTATGGATTAAAGCAAGCATCGCGGAGTTGGAACATCTGCTTTGACGTCGTTATCAAAGAGTTTGATTTCGTCAAAAATCCAGATGAACCTTGTATCTACAAGAAGGTGGCAGAGAGTAAGGTGTAAGTGCACGGCGGCGCCCCGGCCGTCAATCCGACGGCTAAATGCGGAAGCGGTGATAAACTTTAATTTTTTCTTGAACTGGAAAACTGCCGTGCACTAATACCCGGATCGAACCACTAACTAGTCCTAGCTAACAACAAGAAAGGGAAGAGAGATATACCGACGATCCAAGTCCTCCGGTCTTCTCATCATCGTCCCGATCTCCTGCGGAATGTCCCGTCTCCTCCTCGTCGCCGGAAGTGCACCACATCGCCTACTTCTTTTACGGGCTCCCACCTCAATGCCGAGGCAACTCGGGCACGAAGCCGGCTACTCGACGTACCCAAGATTTACTGTAGAATGTGTAGTGAAGAAGTCTCATTTTGGGGTTGTGGAATTGCCATTTTGGTGGAGGAAATAAAGGATGTTTTTTGGATGAACAAGAGAGCATTTTTCCTTGGCACCATGAGAACCAAAATTGCCACACACATAATGAATGAATCCCATCCCTTGCCAAGGAATGGCCGGCCCCCCCTTTGTGTGTGATTGGAGAGAGAAAGAACAAAGACAAGGGGGTGGGTGGAAAGTGAGTGATGATGAAAAGAAACCAAATGATCACAAGGAAATCCACACTCCATCAACAACATCAACTTAACAAAGTCAAGCCATCATGATAGCTAGAAGTCAAGGTCAATGAGAGACTATCATGATACAACAATAAGCAAATACCCCCTCCACAAATACTTATTTGCAACAATGCAAATAAGCCCTCCTCCACCAATCTTCGGCCAATGAACGATACAAAGGAAATTGGCCGAAACGGAAAGCAAACTAGCAACTCCAGAAAACTGGTCCCGTAATAAATTACAGGAAAACCCCGATACTGTGCATACGCACCCGCATTTGTATTCCGACCGAAATACAAATGCAATGAGACAAAATCTACACTGTACTATACTAGGATCCGGCTTAAACCAAAGCCGGCTAGTAATATCCGTTCGATCCTGATCCGTGCAATACCGCACGTATCTGATCGAACCCTGCCATATATCCATACGGCCTATAGTACAAACTGTCCGATCCTGATCCGTGCAATACCGCACGTATCTGATCGGACCTTGCCATATCTCCATACGGCCTCTACAACTTTTCGCCCGAAAGCTGAGTAATTGAATGTGGGGGACTCTAAAGACTCATCAACACCTTGGTTGTGGATTTAACCACTAGCACGTTAGAGGTATAAGCCAATACATAACGGGCTACCAGGTATTGACCAAAAGGGACGTCTGTGAGCGAACTCAGCCTGACTCCCTACTGAGCCTGTCAGTGACAATATCCGTACAGTCCGGTCCGTTCGTCTATGAGCATCGCATGGTGGGCTAGGGGGTTGGTAAAAGTCAGACCCCCAAAAGCGGTACAAGTCGTGTCGGAGTGAAGCCCAGAACACCCTGAGATACTACTGGAATACCTACCAGTAAATCTCCTTGCCTCGGCCGAGGGCTTCGTGTAATGGCTCTCCTAGACACAGCACGACCTCACCCCCAATACCGGGAGAGACGAACCCCTGAAGATGCGCTCACTGCCTCCATGTGGCTCGGGACTGTACCCAACTAAAACCTGTTTGCACGACTCCTTTGAGCCGTGGTAGGGTAGTAATCAAAGTACAGTGGGAACTCACACGAGACAAATGACGATCCCCAGGTCGATGAACTAACCTGTACACATGTCACCAGGGAACTGCCATCTGACGTCTGGTATATGACCAACTGGCATGTTCCCGGTGAGTCCTGTCCGGTGTACTCATAACCCAATGAGCACCTGTATACATCTTAGGTGATCCAACTAACACCAGTGGCTTGTGAGACCGGCCACCGCCCCTCGTCGGGGTCTCGACTGTATACACTAGTCTACTCTGGAGTATCGATGCCCTGTCTCGAAACTCTCACGACTAGGGACCATTTAAGGATATGATTATAGACCCCCAGCTCCCACTTATATGATCGCCCTCATACTGCTGGTGGTCAAGCAAGAATCCTAGGGGCTCTATCAACGTGTAATAGCGACGTGTCAGGTCACTTAAAACAGTACACGATGATAAAGGTAAACCAGATAGCATACTATCATCTCGAGTAAGACTGTCCTACCGGGATAGGTCCTCCCTCAATCATTGCAATCACGTACCTGTGATCCAATAATTGACTCTGAGGGCACTATCTCCAACATAAGGTTGTCTTCCTCGTATTGTACGTGGACGACATACTCTTGATAGGAAATGATATTCCTATGCTGCAAGCGGTCAAGCTCTTCTTATCACAAAGATTCTCAATGAAAGATCTTGGTGATGCCTCCTGCATATTGGGAATTAGGATCTATAGAGATAGATCCAAACGGATTTTGGGATTGTCCCAATCCAGGTACAATGACACCATACTAAAGAGGTTTAGTATAGAAGAGTCCAAGCGTGGGAACTTTCCCACGATCTCTGGAGTCACTCTCTCCAAAGAGATGTCTCCCAAGACTGATTTGGAGAGAGCTCGCATGCAAGGGATACCCTATGCTTCGGCAGTAGGCTCTATCATGTATGCGATGCTATGTACCAGACCCGATGTAGCATACTCACTAAGTGTAGTGAGCAGGTATCAAGCTGATCCTGGAGAGAGTCACTGGACAGCTGTGAAGAGCATTCTCAAGTACTTGCGAAGGACTAGAGATATGTTCTTGGTGTATGGTAACGGAGAACTCCAAGTGGAGTCCTTTACCGATTCGAGCTTCCAGAGTGATAAGGACGACTCTAAGTCGCAGTCGGGCTTCGTCTTTACCCTTTACGGAGGGGCGGTTAGCTGGAAGAGTTCCAAGCAGGAAACCGTGGCAGACTCGACGATGGAGGCTGAATACATCGCTGCCAACGATGCTGCCAAAGAGGCTGTCTGGATCAAGAAGTTCATTACTGAACTTGGAGTGGTTCCATCCATTGAGCATCCAATATCTTTGTATTGCGATAACAATGGAGCGGTGGCTTTGGCCAAGGAACCCAGGTCCCATCAGCGATCCAGGCATATTCTAAGGCGGTATCACCTGATCCGGGAGATAGTTGATCGCCGGGAGATCGAGGTCAGGAGGGTAGACACGAAGAACAACATGGCGGATCCACTCACGAAGGCCATTCTCCAGACACAGTTTGAGAGACTCTTCGGGATGCTCGGTATGCGATACTACAGCAGCTGGCCCTAGTGCAAGTGGGAGATTGTTAGTTGTATGTATGCCCTAGAGGCCAGTATTGTACAGATGTTGTATATTATATTGGATGCTTGGACATATATATAGAGATGACTTTATTGCTCGATATGATAGTATGCTATCTGGTTACTCTTTATCTTAACATGTACACTAGTCTCTTTATACTGTCTTGTAGTTACATGTTGGTAAAGCCCTTAGGATGTGTACTTGACTACCTGGACTATGATGCAGATCATACTAGTGGGGACATGGTAGTCCATAAGTACATCCTTCAAGGTCCCTAGTCATGGGTGTATCGAGACGGGGCATCGATATACCAGAGTAGACTAGCGTATACGCTTCTCGACCCATGAGATGGGCGATGGATGATCCCATATCCATTGGTGTTTGACATCAGAGATGGTATACGGGTGCTCAGTGGAGACTGGGTACACTGTACGGACTCGCCGAGAACTCCCAGATGGTATTATACCTCACGTCAGATGGCAGTTCTCACGTGACACTTGTACAGGTTAGTCTGTAGACCCGAGATCGTCATAGAGTCTTGTGTGATTCCCACTGTGCTTTGATCTCCACCTTACCACGTCCATGAGGGCGTGCAAAACGGTGGTCTTTGGGTACAGTCCCGAGTCACATGGAGGCAATGAGCGATAGGAGGGGTTTCGTCTCTCCCGGTATTGGGGGTTGATGTTGCGCTGTGCTCGATTGGCCGTAACAGGGAAGTCCCTGGCCAGGGCTGATCAGAGATTTGCTGGTAAGTGTTACCGGTAGTTTCTCGACCCGTTACGAGCCTCACATCGGCATGACTTATCGGGTTATTGGGGTCTGACGTTTACCACCCCTAGACTTGATATGCGACATTTCAGACGAAGAGACCGGACTGTATGGTAAGTGTTACTGGTCGGATTCGCAGGAGTGTGAGCGGGCTAGCTCGTCGATCTTCTGATTGCTCAATACCCGGGTGGCCGTTACGTTTAGCAGACCGCTTGCGGCTTGTGGGTGCTTGATATGATCATCATCTGCTACCGGCGTATTGACGAGTCTTTAGAGTCCTACACAGAGGTTTCCTGGTTCAAGCGAAACGAAATAGGAGCGCATATGAGATGTGTGCAGGACCGAGAATAATGCGTGTATGTGATACCGCATTTCATTCTCGCGATATATGTTTCGATTGGTTATATTCGATATGACCTAGTTATCGAATCATTGATTCGATAAATCGATACATTGTATACTAGTCGGTTATGTGCGACATGACCGGATCATTGAATCAAATGTTGATTTAATGATTTAATGTATAATTATATATTTGATATATTACTTTGCATTAACTAGTATTGGTTCACTTTAAACGGATTTTTCTCACTTGGTGTGCACATTGTATATGTGATATGTTTTGTGTACACTTGTTTGTATCATGATTGATGATGCATAATAACTTGGCTTTGTGTGAAGAATTGAACCATGGTTATGATAAGGGTTAGGGTTTTTGATTATTCACTTAATTATTTATCCATTATTTATTCATTTAATTAGGTGAAAGAAAACAAAAAGGGTTTCTTTTCTTCATGAAGCTTATTGAAGCTTCATGAAACTTTGACCAAAGTCATCCCTTTTGTCTTCATCCTTAACCCTAACCACTAATCTAACCTTGGTCAATTCTCTACACATAACCATGGTTTACTTTATGATAAGTATTGATTTTCCTTTTTATTTGAATTACTTATCATAACATTATCATCATCTTCTTCATCTTCTTCTTCTTCTTCAAGCTTGCTACATCAATGGCAACTTGAGTTTTAGTGAGAGAAATCCAAATCTAAAGTGAACCCGCCTCCTATTTCTTCATCCTCTACCTCTTGCCAAGTGGTTTTGGGTGTTTTCTTCACAAGTTTCACTTCTTGGTGAAGTCGGAGCTTGAACTAGTGCAACCTCGACGTAGATCGTCTTTGACACGAAGCCGACGACCTTGCTCGCCCGTTTTCCGATGAAGCCGACGAACGAGTCGAGGATTCATGATGGACAGCGAGGGCATGATCACGTGGAGCTAAGGAGGTGGAAATCCGGATCTACAAAGGTTGTAGCATCTAACCTATAGTTAAATAGTTAACTAGTTTTCCGTTTCGCCTAAACATCTAGTAAACGATCCGTTAACTAGGGTTTCTCGGCACCATATTTTTGTAAAATGGCATGGTTGATGCCTTGTGAGACCTCTACTGTGTGCCTAGGAACCCTACATGTACAGTAATGGCTTCTAGGGCATACATATCACTAACAATCTCCCACTTGCACTAGGGCCATCTGTTGTAGTATCCCATACCTAACAATCAGTTGTGGTTGAAGTATCTCATACTCAGCCATCCCATAAAAGTCTCTACTGGGAAATAGGCCTTTGTGAGTGGATCCGCGCTGTTGTCTTATGTATCTACTCCCCTAACCTCGATCTCCCTAGAGATCAACCATCTCCATGATCAGGTGATACTGCCTAAGAATATGTCTGGATCTCTGATGGGATGGGGGTTCCTAGGCATAAGCCACAACTCCATCGTCACACAATGGTAGGAATGAAGTTCATCTCATGAACTTATACATATCCAAACTGCCTCTTTGGTAGCATCCTTGGTAACAATGTATCTAGCCTTTAATCGTCTAGTTTGCCACGGTATCTAACTTTGAACTCTTCCAACATACCGTCCCTTCACTGAGGGTAAAGACAATGCCTGTGACTGACATTCAGTCGACCTTACGACCCTGGAAACTATCCAGTGATTCTCCCCAGGATCGATTGATACCGTTTCACTACACCTAGTGAGAATCCTAACATCCAATTAGATCTATCTCATAGATCCAAAACCCAGGATTTAGCAGGTATCACCTTGATCCTTTATGGAGAATCCTTGTGATAAGAGTAGATTGACCGAGCGTAGCATAAGAAACTCCTTCCATATCAAGAGTATGTCATCCACGTACTATACGAGGATCACCACCATACTCCTTACTACCTTTTTGTATATACTAGGTTCATCTACCATTTCGATGAAGTCAAACTCTTTGACTACAACATCAAAACAGATGTTCCAACTCCGCGATGCCTGATTTATCCCATAAAACAACTTGCATACGTTTTCGCTGCTCCCGCTGTCTATGAAGCCCTATGGCCGTGTACTTATAGACGCTCTCTTCTAAATCATCATTTAGAAAAGCAGTCATGACACCCAACCGCCAGATATTGTAGTCATGGTATGTAGCAGTGGTAAGTAGGATCTGGATGGACTTAAGTATAGCTTTGAAAGTCTCAACTTTTCCATGTACACCAAGTAATCTTTTCAAGATATACTTGCTCCTGATAGGGATTTAACCCTTCAGATAAAGCAACCAAAGTCCACACTCTGTTGGTGTATATGGATTCCATCTCAGATCGCTAAGCATCCATCTATTCTTACAGAGTCCCCACTCTTGATGGCCTGCTCGAAACTTTTTGGGTCATCATCTCATGATTAAATCCTCGCTCCCACTGTCATAGAAAACCGAAGTATCTCTCAGGTGGGTGAGGAACCCTACAAGATCGACGGAGAGGCTGAGCTTCGTTGGAAACTATTGAATCCTCCGGTTCTACCAAATCATCAGCTGCTGTTTGTATAGATGGAACTCCTTCCAGTTCTACCTCATGACCACTAATTCCACTAATTTCTTCATAAGAAATTCTCTTTCCAAAAGGTGGCATGCTTAGAAAACAAAACACCTTTTTGTTCCTCAGTTTGGTAGAAGATATTCCCTTGCGAATGCTTGGGATATCCAACAAACTTTCCACAGAACTGACCTTGCCTCGAGCTTGTCCGAATTTTGCTTTTAGACATTAGCCGGACAACCTAAATCTTAACATCCTTAAGAGATGGGCTCTTCCCAAACCATATCACATATGGAGTGGTAGGCATCTGATTTGGTTAGAACCCTATTCAATAGGTATGCAGCTTCATAAATGCATAACCCCCAAAAGGAAATAGGCAACTCAGTAGTACCCATCATAGAGCACACCATATCACATAGGGTGCGATTGCTCCGCCCCAATGCACCGACGTGCTGTGGTGTATACGGGGGAGTAATGTTGAGAGAGAATTCTCATTCTCCTTTAGAATAGTCCAGAAATTCCGTGCTCAAGTATTCTCCTCCCTGATCTCATCATAGGACATAATACTTATATCCTTTTTGGTTCTCTACTTCTGACTTATATTCATTGAATTTCTCAAAAGGTTCAGACTTTTGTTTCAACAGGAACCTATGTCCGAATATTGAGAGATAATCAGTGAATGTAATGAAGTACAAAAAACCAGTCCTGGCATGTGTAGACAGGGGACCTTACATACATCATCATGTATCAATCCAAAGAATTTACTAACTCTTTCTATGTTTCCAATAAACGGAGCTGTGGTCATCTTATCTTTGTGACATGACTGGAAAGTTTCATAAGATGTAAATTTAAACTGATTTAAATATGCATCTTTATGTAACTTCAGCTAGTCGAGTCACATTGATATGACCTAGTCTACAATACCTCAAGAAGGATTTGTTCATTTCTGAACTTTTCCTCTTTATGTGTTCTTTACGTTAACAACTGTAGTTTGATTTAGAACATCCATGCTTTTAGATAACGTTCCTGAAGCGATCAACTCTTGATATAGGAAAATGTTCAAATCATTATCCATCAATACAAAATTATATCCTTCTTTACTAAATAAAGATACTGATGTGATTTTGTATATCAGGTTCGGTATCTAATAACATTCGTTTAGAATCAATGTATTTAGTAATACAGGGTGATAACTGCCAACAGACTTGGCTGCAACACTTGTACCATTTTTAACTCTTAAAACTTATCACCTGTTCTCAGTTCTCTACCTGTCTGTAGCCCATGTAACATATTACATATGCGGGATCCTGATCCGGTATCACATACCCAGGACGTGAAGGATACTGAGAAACAGTTCTTGGTAATGAACACACCCGAAGAAGATATATCAACATACACTTTCTTCGTTTGGGCGGCACGGGAATTCTAGAAATTCCCTATTTCCTGCTTGGTCTTATAACAAGTATAAGTTGGAGTGGGACCAACGTTCCCTAGCTCAGTATAACAAGCGGGTTCGGTCAATACATCCGTATTATTATCTTGATTAAGGCGTGACATGGTCGCTACCTGGAGAGTGAGAGTGCCGCACTGGAGTGATCCAATATGTGGTTCCGCACGTTCCACCACTTCTCCGTTCATTTCCAATACTGATCGCGTATGCTCTTGCAAAATTAGATTGGTTATTAATTTATCTATCAGGATGGCTCCCACTATTTTTGTCAAATCATCCTTCAAACCCTAAAAGGAAAGACTAGCCGGGATTAATTACACCCTACAAGTTCGCTAATCTTTCAGCCAGCCAGTGCCGGTATTTTGAGGGAGGTTCCCCGTGCTTTCACACGGACCTAATTAAAATAAACCTCATTTTCCTAGGGGCGTAACCCCGTTGACACCTTTCTCGACACCTACTTGATCGGCTAATTGTAATGTGTAAAACTCTCCCAGGAGTAACTCTTACTTACAGTGGGTATCGGGATCCAACTATCTCATAGAAGGTATGCAATCTCATTGCAAATTTCAACACTTGAAATTCCCGATAATATTTTGCCCATAGAACTTATGACCTTGGCTAAGGTCAACAAATCATAAGAGCTAGCCAAGTTAAACCCGTCATTTCCAGATTGAATTAAACCCACCCGCACGACTCTTGGCTAAGGTCAACAAAGCCGCACGACTACCCTAACTTAATCGCATCATATGCTTATAAAGATAAGCACTAATCAGCCAACGCACACTACGCCTTGGCTAAGGTCAACAAATACAACACGAATACTAAGTAGTACTTATCTGAAATGACGGAGGGTTACGACAGGTTTTTAAGAAAACCTTTTGCGTAATGAACTTGATATCGTTGTAGGATCAAATGATTTAAATGGAGTGATTTTGAGGCCTTTACTAGTTTTGCTAAAGAGGTCACTCCCGGTGAAGGGATCTCGGCTCTTTCCTCATCGAATGAGGTGCAGGATATTTCACAAATACCACTATGCAAAGCAAGAACTAGAAAAGCAATCAAAAGAAAAAACCGAGGGTTGTAGCATCTGCCAGTTTCGCTAAAAAGGTCACTCCCGGTGAAGGGATCTCGGCTTTTTCCTTATCGAATAAGGTGCCGGATGCTCTACAAGGAACACCACTATACAAAGCAACAACTAGAGCTACCTGTTTTTGAAAATTCGATTACACAACATCTTTAGGTTTCTTTTATTCATTAATCTCATTAATGAAGTCCCATCATTTAAGTTTACCTAAAGATCTCAGATAAATACAACGTACGCTTATGCCATCCACACTCATCTCGATGTCTCCTCGTGCACCGTTAGGTTAGGTAACTAACGGCAGAGCGGGGCAGTGCTAGAGCAGGTATAAAACATAAGCAACGTCTATATAATATATCACATATACTATATCTAGTATCTATCTTAACATATCAAATGATCACATCACAGATATCGCAGCAGAAGAAACATATGAAATATTGGATATACTAGGAGGTCCGTGTTTTATTGCGAGCCTGTATAAAACACGGATTCCACGGTCGTGATGAATAGCCAATCCTACACCCCTAGACCCCTACGAGAGTGGCAAGCAACCCCACCAATTCTAGAGTTAGGAGACCCGGTCTCGACTCCTCGAGATGGTCTCCCACTGGACCCTAGAACCCGGTTACTTGTGCTCCCCGCCTTGGGTCTATTCTAATGCGGAAAAGTAAATAATATACAATGGTGACATCATCCTCAATCCGGAAGTGCCCCAATAAAAGAATATTACGTACAATGAATTTTACATGAATGAAAATAAAAACCCTCAACTCACATAAAACCCCCAGCTATTCAAAACACGACGATCCAATATAACATATCACAGCAACACATAACATCACATGTCATCAACGTAAGTGAATATGCGTATCCCAATTGTCGTTGATGTATAGCAACAAAACCGGCGATACACCACATATTACATTTACGGTCGCAGAAAAGAAAGTGTAAAACTACAACGGTTGGAATCCGCAACCTCCTTAGATATCACATGCCTAACTAAATGAATTCCTTAGACATCGCATGCCTAACAATTATAAACCCCGCATTTTAGTCTCAATATCAATTAGGGCAATTTAACAAGATTCCCGACATCCTAGTCGAATGCTCGTCGGAAACTTTAGTAGACGGCCGCACCCCCCGATGCCGTTGACGAAGTGCACTAAGGCGGAACACCACTGCCGCGAGCACCCAAACGGATGCTTTTGGCGACGGGGTTCTTCTACAGTCACTTGGTCGGGGCTATGGGCGTAGCTATCTATTAAGTTTATCTGGCGAGTATCCGCGTACGCTATGTGATTGCAACGGACTTTTGATCGCATCAAAATCCCGTGGCAACCGATCAAATGAGACTAAACTGCTAGATTTATAACATTCAAATTAGTTATCTCTAACTACATGTGGATTCCAAATATTGTATCACATTACAGAAAAAGTTATACGATGTTAAACATTCCGATCGAATCAACAAACACCCAAAATTTCCCTATTTGCTCAACACTTGAACTTAGTTTAAAAGCATCCATCACATGCCACAGTACCAATGGACCAGCCGTAGAAGGGTCAAACCAACGCCTCACATGTGGCAACGCCGAACTACCACAAACCCTAAGATTTAGAGGCGGTTCTGACGGTCACATAATCGAATTAAGGTTTTCGTTCTTCTAGAGGGTCCACCGTGTTACTTGCACGACTTGAATGTTCTTTAACTAAGGAAAAATCCAACACTTGGAAATTTTCCGGCAGGGGAAAAAGTGAGTTATTGATATCCATTCGAACTTTTTAACACTGTCTAAACAATCATGAAACCAAGTTAGAATTCCGAATACGAAACACTCCAAATTACCTTTTGAGTAAATAAACATCTCATGCAAATTTACCAAAAATAAACAACACCAAAAATACCAAACCCCAGAGACTTGAACATGACCCAAACCAGGAGCCCAAAATACACTGGGGGGCCGGCCTGCTCGGATTTCTCAGCCATATGCTCGGCGAAAATCCGAGCAGGGGGGTGGGTTTGGTCCATATTCAAAATGTATCTCATACAATTTTCTGCACATGTTTGAAAAATTTTTAGAGCTCATTTTAAATTCAACAGAAACTAGGGTTTGATATCGGGTGTTTCGGAGTTATTTCGGTTTCATAATCCTATACTTATCCGTCTAATTCTCTAACTAGTCTCTGATACCACTGTTGGGATATCTACAACGGCAGCAAGGTTTTGGGAGACATCATCCATGCCAAGTTAAAAATTTTCCATTGAAGATAACACTAAACCTAGGAACTTTAATTAGAGAATCAAACAAAACTAGCATGTTAACACTTTAACATCTAAGAGTTAGGGATTACAACCTTTGTTGTCCGTTCCTTCGCTTTATAAGCTCTATTTTGAGGTCCCTTTGCTGCGATCATCAAGTACCCGGACTCTAGAGAGGCTCCATGAAGAGAAAGATGCAACCTTACATCCAATCTTCAAAAACTAAAATGGTCTACCTTGAAGAGACACTAAACCAAGCTCTTGCTTCACTAATCATGTATTGGTAAAACAAACACCCTAATCTAAGTGGCTAGAATAGATGAGAATGATGAAGTAGGAATTTTGCTCTCTTTTGTTTTCAATTTCTCACATAATATCCATCACTAATGAAAAGCTAGAAAGCTTTCAGGAGAGGAAGAAGAAGAATTTCTTTTGTGATGAATAATGAATTATTGTCGAGGTTAGAAATGCAACCTAGGGTTAAGCATGATATGCTTAACCCTTGTAGAGACTTTACCATGGGTTAAGGTTTGGGTTGGGTTAACAAATATCTCTCCAAAACATCAAAGAAAATGGACAAAGTCAAACCTTCATGAAGCTTCCTCATAGCTCATCCAAAACCCTAATCCAAAAGCTTAACCCTAATCCAAACCCTAACATGGTTAAATCTCAAAACCTTTGTTGCATTTGTAACCCTAACATGTTACAATATTATATATCACATATATAATATATATAGTAACAAAATAAAATAATACAATTAACATATATCGCATATACATCAATGTATTATCCAAGTGAGAAAAAGAATCTTTAAGTGAGCTTATATTAGTTAATGTAATGTAATATATCAAATATATAATTATACATTAAATTAACGAATCAACACTTGATCCGATAATCCGGCCATATTACATATAACCGACTAATATAACATGTATCAGTTCATCGAATAAACACTTGATCCGATGACCCGGCTATATCACATATACCCGGCCGATATCACATATCACGAGAATCGAATACGGTATCACATACACGTATTATCCTCGGTCCCGTACATATCACATATGTGCTCCTACTCCGTTTTGCCTGAGCCAGGAAACCTCTGTGTAAGACTCTAAAGAATCGTCAATAAGCCGGCAGTAGGTGGTGATCATATCAAACACCCACAAGCTGTAAGCGGTCAGCTAAACGTAACAGCTACCTAGGTATTGAGCGATCAGAAGATCAACAAGAAAGCTTGTACTTTCTCCCGTGAATCCAATCAGTAACACTCCCGTACAGTCCGGTCTCTTCGTCTGATATGTCGCATATCTCGCCTAGGGGTGGTAAACGTCAGACCCCAGTAGCATGATAAGTCGTGTCGATATGAGGTCCATAACAGTTCGAGAAACTACTGATAACACTTACCAGTAAATCTCAGCAACCCTGGCCAAGGATTTCCAGTTATAGCCAATCGAACACAGTGCAACATCAACTCCCTATACCAGGAGAGACGAATCCCCTCCTATCGCTCATTGCCTCCATGTGATTTGGGACTGTACCCAAAAGCCACCTTTTTTCATGCCCCCTTGGACCTGGTATGATGGAAATCAAAGCACGGTGGGAATCACACAAGACTTTATGACGATCTAGGGTCTACAGACTAACCTGTACCAGTGTCACCAGAGAACTGCCATCTGACGTAAGGTATAATACCATCTGGGAGTTCTCGGCGAGTCCGTCCAGTGTACCCAGTCTCCACGGAGCACCCATATACCTTCTCTGATGTCAAACACCAATGGATATGGGATCATCCATCGCCCATTATATGGGTCAAGAAGCGCATACGCTAGTCTACTCTGGAGTATCGATGCCCTGTCTCGGTACTCCCACGACTAGGAACATTTGAAGGATGTACTTGGCAACTACACTATCCCCACTAGTATGATCCATATCATAGTCCTGGTAGTCAAGTACTCATCCTAAGGGCTTTATCAACATGTAACATAGAGACAATCAGAGTACAAGTTAAGATAAAGAGCAACCAGATAGCGTAATATCATGTTGAGCAAGAAAGTCCTCCCTATATATGTCCAAGCATCCACTACAATATACATCGTATATACAGTAATGGCCTCTAGGACAAACATATAACTAACAGGGTAGTCTATAAGCACATCCTTAAAGTGGTCCCTAGTCGTGGGAGTTTCGAGACTGGGCATCGATACTCTATTAGTAGACTAGTGTATACAGTCGAGACCCCGACGAGGGGCGGTGGCCGGTCTCACAACCCATTGGTGTCAGTTAGTTCACCTAAGATGTATACGGGTGCTCATTGGGTTATGAGTACACCGGACAGGACTCGCCGGGAACATGCTAGTTGGTATTATACCTGACGTCAGATAGCAGTTCTCTGGTGACATGTGTACAGGTTAGTTCATCGACCTGAGATCGTCATTAGTCTCGTGTGAGTTCCCACTGTGCTTTGATTACTACCCTACCACGACTCAAAGGAGTTGTGCAAATAGGTTTTAGTTGGGTACAGTCCCGAGCCACATGGAGGCAGTGAGCGGATCGGCGGCGGTTTCGTCTCTCTCGGTATTGGGGGTGAGATCGCGCTGTGTCTAGGAGAGCCATTACATGAAGTCCTTGGCCAAGGCATGAGATTTACTGGTAGGTATTCCAGTAGTATCTCAAGGTGTTATGGGCTACACTCCGACACGACTTGTACCGCTTTTGGGGGTCTGACTTTTACCAACCCCATAAGGCCCGACATGCGATGCTCATAGACGAACGGACCGGACTGTACGGATATTGTCACTGACAGGCTCAGTAGGGTGTCAGGATGAGTTCGCTCATCGACCTCCCTTTTGATCAATACCTGATAGCCCGTTACGTACGGCTAGTACCACTAACGTGCTAGTGGTTAAATCCACAGCCAAAGTATTGACGAGTCTTTAGAGTCCCCTACAGACAGTTTCTCAAGTTTCGGGCGAAACATTGTAGAGGCCGTATGATATATGGCAGGGTTCGATCATATACGTGCAGTAGTGCACGGATCATGATCGGGCGGATCATACTAGTAGGCTTTGGTTTAAGCGGATCCTTATATTAGATTTGTTGGATTACTTTAGTCTCATCGCATTCACATTCAGTCGGAATGCGGATGCAGGTATGTATATACAGGTGAGGGGTATCCTTGTGATCCGTCACGAGTTTACTTTAGATGCCGCTGTATCTTTTTGTTGGACCAAACATTTGGATTAATGTTTGGATGGTGGAAATTGTGAGTGGATTTTATTATTTTGTGCATTAAATGAGACATGTACTTCATAGGTGACTCATGGTCTCATTTCTTGTGCAAATGTCACCTTATGTGATTGATTTGTGAGCTGAAATAAGAGGGAGAGAGAGAAGGGCAGCCATAGTAAAGGGTTTGCTCTTGTGTTTTATCATTCTAACACTCTCACTCTCTCATTTGTTCATAGAAGAGATAAGAAAAAAAGGCTTCTTCTTCTTCTTCTTCCTCTAGCTCACCATTTCCACCATGGCTTCATCTTCAACCTCCATCCATACACTCTCATGCGTAGAGAATCAATGGATGCTTGAGACAAAATAATCATACACATTCTCTACTTCACCTTGGACACGTCGGCTAGCGAACTTCGTGCACGAGTTGCTTCGGATGAAGAGGGAGCCCGTAAAAAGACTCGATGATGTGGTGCCCTTTCCGACGAGGAGAACAGAGATCGAACGAGATCGGAGATGCCGCAGGAAGCTAGAGACAATGGCTAAAGACCGAAGGACACGGATCGATCGGTATAGCTTTTCTAACCCTTCTTTAGTTTACTAGTTGTAGGTTAATGGTTCGATCCGGGATTAAAGTCTGCGATAGCGCCGGTTTCATGTTTTGAAAACGTTTCCGCATTTTGGCCTCGGACAGACGGCCGGGGCGCTACTGTAGACTTACAGAGGGAATTTCTTCCTATTGCATCAAAAAAATGCACATTCTATGATTTTTTTTGACGATCGGCATACATCACCTCCATCTTTATCATCTAAGATGTGGATACACCAAATTTCATGTGATTATACCATTTTTCCATCGTTGATATAGTTGGTGCAAAATTAATGGTTTACCGACAATAGAACTTTTTACATTGCTAATTCAACGGTGAAAAAATGGTGGAATCACAAGAAATTTGGTGTATGCACATCTTAGATGATAACGATGATGATGTTGGATGCCGATCGTCGGAAAAAATGGTAATGGTTGTATTTTTTTCGACGCCATAGGAGGAAATCCCTGTAGGGTTATGTAGCGCGGCAGCAAGGTTTCGAGAGGCATCATCCATGCCGTTTTCAAAAAATTGTCATACTAAAGAACCCTAACCCTAGAATCTTAACTAGAGAATTAAACAAACAAGCAATGTTAACATCTTAACATCTAAAGTGAATGAGGAATACAACCTTTGTAGACCGTGTTAGTGTGATATGCCCTAAAGACCATTATTGTATAGTACTAGTTTGTATATTACATTTTGGAAGCTTGGGATATATACACGGACATATGACAGTCTTGCTGGACATAGTTGTAGGGTTAGCATAGCACCTTGGGAAGGTTTTAGCAAGCATCAATCATGCTACTTTAAATTTTTTGGGGTGCTAAACAAACCCTAACCAAGATCTTAACTAGAGACTTAGGAAAACAAAGCAAGTAAACAACTTTACTTCTAAGAGTTTGGGATTCCAACCTTTATAGTCCGTTCCTTCACTTCATAAGCTCTATGTTGAGGTCCCTTCGCTGCAATCGTTGAGTACCCGGACTCTAGAGAGGCTCCATGAAGAGAAAGATGCAATCTTGCTTCCGATCTTCAATAACTAAGATGATCTACCTTGAAGAAACTCAAACCCAAGCTCTTGCTTCACTAATCAAGTATTAGCAAAGCAAACACCCTAATATAAGTGGCTAGAATAGATGAGGATGATGAAGTAGGAATTTAGCTCTTTTGTTTTCAATTTCTCACTCATTATCATCACATGTCAAAAAACTAGAAAACTTTTTTTCAAGAGGAAGAAGAACTATTTCATTTGTGATGAATAATGAAATCAAGTGTGAGATTAGAAATGCAACCATGGGTTAAGAATGAAGACTTAACCCATATAGAGAATTAACTATGGTAAAGGGTTTGGGTTTGGTTAAGAAATATCATAGTCAAAGTCAAAGCTTCAAGAAGCTTCTTGAAAGCTTCATCCAAGTTTAACCCTAATCTAAACCCTAACTATATTTAAACTCCACAAAATATGTTGCATTTGTAACCATAACATGTTACAATATTATATATCACACATACAATATTTATTGTAACAAAATAAAATAACACAATTAACATATATCACATATATATCAATGTATTATCCAAGTGAGAAAAAGAATCTTTAAGTGAGCTAATATTAGTTAATGTAATATAATATATCAAATATATAATTATACATTAAATTATCGAATCAACACTTGATCCGATAATCCGGCTATTTCACAAATAACCGACTAATATAATCTGTATCAGTTTATCGAATCAACACTTTATCCGATGACCTGGCTATATCACATATACCCGGCCGATATCACATATCGCGAGAATCTAATACGGTATCACATACACGTATTATTCTCGGTCCCGCACATATCACATTTGTGCTCCTACTCCATTTTGCCTGAGCCAGGAAACCTCTGTGTAGGACTCTAAAGAATCGTCAATACGCCGGCAGTAGGTGATGATCATATCAAACACCCACAAGCTGCAAGCGGTCAGCTAAACGTAACAACCACCCAGGTATTGAGCAATCAGAAGATCAACAAGCAAGCCTGTACAATCTCCCGTGAATCCGACCAGTAACACTCCCGTACAGTCCGGTCTCTTCATCTGATATATCGCATATGCAGTCTAGGGGTGGTAAACGTCAGACCCCAGTAACCGATAAGTCATGTCGATATGAGGTCTATAACAACTCGAGAAACTACTGATAACACTTACCAGTAAATTTCAGTAACCCTGGCCAGGGATTTCCAGTTATAGCCAATTGAACATAGCGCAACATCAACTCCTTATACCGAGAGAGACGAAACCCCTCCTATCGCTCATTGCCTCCATGTGATTCAGGACTGTACCCAAAAGCCACCGTTTTGCACGCCCCCATAGACGTGGTGAGGTGGAAATCAAAGCATGGTGGAAATTACACAAGACTCTATGACGATCTCGGGTCTACAGACTTACTTGTACCAGTGTCACCAGAGAACTGCCATCTGACGTGAGGTATAATACCATCTAGGAGTTCTCGGCGAGTCCGTCCAGTGTACCCAGTCTCCACTGAGCACCCGTATACCTTCTCTGATGTCAAACACCAATGGATATGGGATCATCCATCGCCCATCATATGGGTCAAGAAGCGCATACTATAGTCTACTCTGGAGTATCGATGCCCTGTCTCGGTACTCCCACGACTAGGAACATTTGAAGGATGTACTTGGCGACTACACTGTCCCCACTAGTATGATCTGCATCATAGTCCTTGTAGTCAAGTACTCATCCTAAGGGCTTTATCAACATGTGACATAGAGACAATCAGAGTACATGTTAAGATAAAGAGTAACCAGATAGCATACTATCATGTAGAGCAAGAAAGTCCTCCCTATATATGTCCAAGCATCCACTACAATATACAACGTATGTACAGTAATGGCCTCTAGGGCATACATATAACTAACAATAGTAGTATGCTACTTGGTTTGTATCTATCTTAATATGTGTATGTGTTTCTTTTAACATATCACTAATACATATTGATAGAGCCCTTAGGATCTTTACTTGACTACCAGCGTTGTGATGGCAGTCACACTGGTGGAGGCTGGGTAGCCTATAAGCACATCCTTATACAGGTCCCTAGTCGTAGGATTATCGAGACAGGGCATCGATACTCCAGAATGGACTAGTGTATACGCTTCTTATCCCAGCAGAGGAGATGGTATGTCCCACAGCCATCGGTACGTCGTACTGGAGATAGTATGCGGGTACTCGTTAAGTTACGAGTACACAGGACAGGACTCTCTGGGAACTGTTGGTTGGTATTATACCTATCGTCGGTTAACAGTTCCCAGGTGACATGAGTACAGCTTAGTCCGTTGACTTGACACTGCTACTTTGCCTCAAGTGTGTTCCCACTGTTGTTAGATTACTACCCTATCACGGCTCTATTGAGTGATGCAAACAGGTAATAGTTGGGTGCAGTCCCGAAGCACTTGGAGGCAGTGGCGGTTAGATAGGATTTGTCTCTCCCGGTATTGGGGGTTGATATCGCACTGTGTTTGGAGAGCCATTACACAAAGTCCATGGCCAGGGAAAGCGAGATTTACTGGTAGGTACTCCAGTAATTTCTCAGGGTGTTTTGGACCACACTCCGACACGACTTATACCGCTATTAGGGGACTGACGTTTACTACCCCAGTAAACCCTGTCACGTCCCGAAAGTACGGAATATGACCGGCACTTAAACTACGAATGTCTCAAGGCGTACGTATTCTAAGTAAGCCGAAAACCTAGAAATCCAAGCCAAGGAAGTAGTAGATGAAGGAAAACCAATTTAAATCAAGTAGCTTTAATAGCATAAGCCGAATTATGCGTTTTTAAAACATCAAAAATTTCCTAAAAATTTCGGCAGAGTCTCCTTTGTAAATACTGGCCCCCAAACGGGATACAACATGAATAGTATACGAAATCAATAAAAGGCATCCCCAAGCGGGAGCTAGCTCTTCGTCAATTGACGGTCACAACCACACAAGCAATATAATATACAACGCCAAGGGCGAGGATCAAAACTCAAAAGGAACTCAAAACAATAAGAATCCACAGAAAAATAACACGCGACTCTAAGGTCGAAAGAAAAACATCACTGTCTCTAGCTCAAAAATAAATACATATTTGGTTGATGGAACTTCTAGATACAACTGAATAATAATATACAATGTATAATGATGGGTACGATACAAATAAACCTACCTACTAGCAAGTCACCCGAAAGAAGCAGTGCCAGCAAAGCCGTAATGAAACCTGTACGGCAAAACCTGCAAGTAACTAGGGCACAACGGGGGTGAGTTGCCAACTCGTGAATAGAATACATCTACGAACAGGAATCGCATGTATGACGCAATCCTAGGTCATACGATCAATATATATCCTCAAATATATAACCAGCAGCCTATAACAATGGCTAGGGTATACCTCTAAACAACAGTAATACCAAGTGTTCGTGTCAGTGCCTCAGATAGCAATATATCATATGGATGATGTATGAATGCATGAAAACAGAGTACATGTACTGAAGAAACTGCTTTCATAACTCAGTGAGATTTCTGTATTTTTAAAAATGAGGTATCATAAGGAAATCAGTATAAACCGTGTCTAGCATCGACACAAAAACATAAATCCACATATCTCAATCTCTCAGGCTCCGGCTACCCGGACTGACCTGGATCATCAAATCTCAGTACCTCAATATCTCGAAATCTCAATGTATCAAATCTCAATATCTAGGGCGCCGTCAGTCCAGACCGGCCCCTACCATCCATCTCAAGACTACGAAGGTATCCTCCTGATATCCGACGCGTCGGGTAAAATCACCGGTCGGTAGTGCTCCCCTGCCAGGCTCAACGCCATCATCTGCGATCCTCTTGCCCCGGGGTACGGCACCGGGTCCACCATGTACCCGAAACGGTTCCTCCACTCCTTGAACTCGGGTCTCGAAATCCATCAGCAAACTCATGGTGGACGACTCATACATCATGGGAAAACCGCACTTTTTATTTAAAAGAGAGAGAAGAAGTTTATTTATGTTTTTGCGGTTTTCCTCCAAATCCAAGAAATCTCATGAAATCCGAATCCAAATCATCAATAGCACGTAAAACCATGAATATAGGCATGAAAATCTATGAATGCGGCATAACAATGAGTAACAGTATGCATAAAGTGACAAGTAATAACTACAATGTCTAAACTGGCATATAAGGCAAATACACTAATATCATGTCAAAACTACTAGCTAACAAGCTAAGTTAAGCAATAATATTTTCTAAGGTGTACGTGACATGGTAAGTACTGATGAAGATGTGTGTGAGCCGGCAAGTAAGTGTACGTGGTACATACGCATCATCGGTAATGGTGCTGGTGTCCTAACAGTATGATATCATCAATGCAATATGAAGTTGCAACATAAGTATGCGATGCGGAGCAAACAGCAATATTGTGCGGGAGCTGAATACTAAACACAATGATACTATAAGTCAACAGTAGTGCCTTTTGAAATAACATGAATCGCGGTGTTTTGAAAATAAGGGCTACGGTGTTTTTAAGAAAAGATACTTCTTTTGAAATATCCGTAGAATCCCTTGACCTGTCTATTAAAATACCCACGATCCGTTAGTTTTGAAATAGGTAGGAGTCTAATCTAGTCTAACAACTACACTAAACTATATGGCTGAACTAACAAGCTGAACTACAGGTAAGGAAACCGCCTAACATCTGAGTCGATACATATACATACCTGTATATATATTAGTCGGTGATCCCGTCTCAATAACATCATATCCGATACCATATCTATAATCAGACATACCAAGTCAAGAGTGCGGATCAAACATCAATATATAGCTTGTACGTAAATCCGTCGTACGGCATCCCCAAATCTGGGTACGGGTCAATATCATACTTAACCATTCTATGCATATCACTATTCACATGGTATCGTCGTCCAAAGATCCGCTATAAACATCAGGACGTATCTCAAGTACGAAAATGCCATATCACCGATATCATAATCTCAAATCAAATCTCATCGACTCATCTCAATCCCAAGTATCATCCTCAAATCCAGTATGTGAACACATAGTCCTATACCCATGTGAACACATAACAACATAACCCCATATAAGCACATATGAAAGAAGAATGTATGCAAGTATGGGTGTGTGTGTGTAAATGTGGTGCAACCTCTACTCTAGGGTCTCGCAACACTAAACCTATCCAATCACACCTAAAATCTATCTTTAACCAATAAACTCAACAATATATAATCAATATATATGTGTGTATACGTATTCGTATACATCACCACGAATTGCGGGGGTGCTATACGCCATCCACCTGACTTCTCCCCGTAGATATAAATCTACTCGCCTGGTCTTCGCTCGCCGGTTCCGACGTCGCCATGCGCTTGCTTGTCATCTCGAAGTCTTCGTAAGGGTACTTACATATCATAACGCACCGTATTGCATTAAAATCCGACTCATGACCAAAACGACATACGAATCTCACATAGGTCAAAATCTATGGTTTGCTTTCTCAAGTCAACCCAAAAACCCTCGACATCGGCGTACAAACGCCGAGTGGTCGCGAAAAATTCAAACGCACCAATCGTGGTTTCAAAACTCATTAATTATATAAGAAATAGGTTTTAATTCATCAAAACCATCAAATTAAACAAATCGTTTTATTTCCCAAAAACCTAGTTAGCACAAATACCCTTTTTGTTCAAAACTTGAAGTTTTAACCAATAAAAACATTTCAACAATTTTTGTGGCCAAAATGCTCACTAAATAACATAATTAGGTCATAAAAATCACTTTCATAAATTAAACTCATCCATTTATAAATATTTTTAAAACCTAGTAAGCACAAAAAAAATTCCAAATTTGTGCCAACATCGCGGATTTGCGATAAAGTGCACACAATATCGCGCAAACACCCAAGTTAACCATTAGAAAGCCTCTAAATTTAAATTAACCCAATTTCCATGCTTCAAAACCTATTTTCCATAGGCAAACCCTTTCTTGATTTTTCTAAATAGCAATAGCAAATCCAATCCATACTAGAAAAACTTAAACTAACACTAATTTGAAACCCAATAGCAAGCTAACCTCTTAGATTTAGGTTAGCAAAACACTAGATAGCAAAATAAATTAATTAACCTAATAATGGTTTTCTAAACCCTAGTTAAAATTCAAGCCATGAACTTTAAAACCTAGACTAGAAATTAACACTAATATTTACACTAAAACAACTCAATTAAAGAAATCTAACCAAAAGAATTTAAATGGGTAAGGATTATACCTCTAGGTCTAGAGATCTAGCAAGAAGAGTTGCCTCCCAAGATGCCTCTTAGCTTCCAAGATCTATGCAAGAAAGGGTAAGAAGAATGGATGAAGGATGGGCTTGAAATTTTGAGGTTTGATTTGGATTTCTGGAGCAATTTTTGATGGAATTTGATGATGAAAAGAGATGAGACAAGAAGGGGGAGGGGCTGCTGTTTTCTACAGAAATTCCAGCAGTGATGGAGTGGGGAGAGGTGTGGGGAAGTTGGGGAAAAAAGTTCAAGTCAACCCTCTCATATTACCATAATACCCTTACCTTATAATATATATATATATATATAACCATTTTTAACCCATTCCTCACATGATTTAAGGTCAAAAAGAGGGAAAGAAAATTCTTGGGCAGCTACAACAGTGTGGGGCCGGCCAAGGGGAGTGAGGGAGAGTGCGAGAGATTTTACAAAAAATTTCTATGCAAAAAGAACCCCCACAATACCATATTTGCAAGTTTTAGCTCAAAATATTTATATTTTTGTTTCCCATAATAAAAACCAATTAAAACTTGAAATAAAATACTAAAAAAATTATATTACAACTAGACTTTAATTAACATGATTTTAAATATTAAAATTAGCCTATTTAAATTTGTATTTATCGCCAATTTAATGTATTTTTTTACCGGCTTAAAATAATATTAAAAATTGAAAAATTAGGGAAAAATTTTAAACGACCAGAATTTTATAAGTAACTCATTAGCTACTAAAAACTAGCAATTACCTATCCAAATTAGGTATAATTAGGCCTAAACTGCAAAATAACAAAAAAGACGATTTACGGAAAAATACCAAATTTTCACCAATTTTCGGAAAAACACCAAAACGACTTTTTAAGGCGTTGCAGACCCGATATGCGATACTCTTAGACGGACAGACCGGACTGTACAGAGATTGTCACACTCAGGCTCAGTAGGAGTTCGGATGGGTTTCCTCATCGACCCTCTTATCGACATCTACCTGGGGACCGTTACGTACAGCTAGTACCACTTGCGGCTTGTGGTTAAACCCACTAGCAGCGTAGTGTCGAGTCTTTAGAGTCCCACACAGAGGGTTTTCCACCTTTGGGCAAAACGAGGTAGAGGTCGTATGGTTTTACGACCGGGTTCGTTCACATGCGCACACTTGTGCGTGTTTGATGTTCGGGCAGATGATATTAGTGGGCTTTGGTTTAAGCCGAATCCTAGTATTTGATTTTGGATTAGCTTAGTCTTATTGTATTCGTGTTTCTCGGAACATGGATACGGGTATGTATATACGGTTGATAGGGGTAGAGAAGGAAACACCTCATTAGGGTTTTTGACCATTGACTTGATTAAAAACATAATGAGATGGAGGAAATTGTTTATTAATTGTCATTAGTGATAATTGTGTCATGGCTAATTGGTTTGACCATTTGACTTGTTGACCATTGTTGACTTATATATTTTTCTTAAGCATGAGATATTTTTGTTGAGCATGCTTAGCATTAATTGTGACATGATAATGGTCAAATCAAGGTTGCCATCATAATTATCACAATAACACTTATTATTCTTTTTTCCTTAAGTGGGCTCTTCATTTTTTTGATACACATTCTCTCTCATAGCTCTCTCCTCTCCTTCTTCCTCTCTCTCAAGCCCAACAGTCTCATGTGTTGAGAAACATGGGTTGTTGAGACAAAGCCACCAAAATCCTTCTCTTCTCATTCTAGAGTTCTTAGTTTAGCACACCAAGCACTCTAGTTACTTCATTGTTGAGGTTGGAGCTCTAGGTAGAGGCCTTCGGGTGGATCTTCTTTGACGTGGAGAAGCCGGTGAGGAGGCACCTTCCATCATCACTCTAAGGAGCTCACAACAAGGAGAAGAAGGACTTCAAGCTTGTAGGTATAACCATCTATCATAGTAGTTAGAACTCTAAGTTAGTTTGTTATTTAATGTTTAGCAAAGATCCTTATGGCTAGTCCATGTTACCATGCTAAGAAAAATTCGAGTTTTACCTATTCCGCCTCCCCGCAAACTACCGGGGTGGGTAACATGGACTTACAGTGGTATCAAAGCCTAGCTAAACCATAACTAACATGTTAGCAAAAGCTTTAGAACTTCGATCACGGAAAAAATCCCGAAAACACGATAAAACATGAATTTTCTGTCATTTTTTAAAACGGGTCTAAAAATTATTTCAGAGACCTAAAAAATACATGCAGGCTTTTTCTAGAACATTGAAGAAATTTGGGCGCCTAACTCGGTCAGACCACCGCGGAACTGCGGCCGAACCAAGCGTTCCGCCGCGGATCCGCGGCCGAGTCGACTTCGAGTTGGTCCAAATTTTTTCTGGTGCTCTCTGTGATAGTTTTGTGTTTTCTGGGATATTTTGTTTCTGCTCAGGAATATTTCTGTACCGTGTTGTATTTAGAGCAGAATCAAATATAGTTATTGATCGAAATTCTATAAGTTTTAGATATCAGGTTATATCTGTGATCTGATATATGTACTGAACGTCTACTAATCGCTATACGATGATTAGTGGGGGTTGTACATATCTATATTCTGTAATATTGGTTTGTGTATATGAACTTTTTGGATTGCCGTGGATGAATAGCCAGGGATGTGAGATGAGTGTTTATTTATCTTTCATTTGATGTAAATTGTAAATTGATGTAATATTATTTTACGGTCGCACATCCGAGTTGAGGTTGTAGCCACCATTGTATATTATTTATTTTACTATTTTTGCTCCTAGGATAGACCCAAGTTGGGGTGCACAAACTACCGAGTACTTTGAAGTGCCGAGTGGCCTACTCACTTTGTTGAGGGAGGCTGCTTCACTTCGGATATTTGGTGGGTAGTTTGCCGCACCCATAGGGGTCTGGGGTGGGGTTTGTCTTTTCATCATGACCGTGTAATCCGTCTTTCGTTACAGGCTCAAACGAAACGCGGATTCCTAGTATATCCAATGTGTTCATCTGTGATCTGGAATGACTATCATTGCATCTGACGAATGTATATATCTATATATTATATCTAGTAGACGTTGCTTATGTTTTACATCCGCACTAGTCCAGCCCCCGCTCTGTCGTTAGTTAAGTAACCTAACGGGTGATGACGGGGCCCAGTGGCGAATGTGAATGGCATAAGCGTACGTTATATTTTCGTTGTTTTCTGCAATGGTAGGATTAATTGATGGGACTGCATTATATATATGCAAAGAAAACAAACCAAAGTTGAATCGTTGGAACAATTTCAAAACCACTCGGTTTTTCAAAACAGCAAAACTTTTAAAGTGCGGAGCTTAAACCACTCCTTTTAAAAGCTATCAGGTTCCTTCGATTATATCAAGTTCACTATGTTCACGGTTTTTCCAAAACCATTCGTAGCCCTTCGTCATTTTAGTTAAATGTTCAGTAGTATTCAAGCTATGTATTTTGACCTTCGCCGAGGCATAGTGATTGGTAGGTACTAAATATTTATCTGTAGCATAGATAGATGCGTTGGTTTGGGACAGGCGTACTGTCATTTTGGCCTTCGTCAAGGGTATGTATGGGTGGGTTCAAATTAACCTGGATAATGACGGGTAGAACTTGACATGTGACTTATGATATGTTGGCCTTCGTCAAGGTCATAAGAGCATGGGGCAAAAATCCACATCGGGAGTTTCTAAAGAAACTGAAACTTGCTAGTGTTGCATACCATTTAGAGTGTGATAATTTTGGTAGGATTCCTTCAACTTTATCACACGATGATATTTGGATCCCGATCCTACTATGAGTATATGCTACTCCTCGGGAGATTTTATCACTTAACGATCAATGCTATAAACCAAGTAGGTGTCTAGAAAGGTGTTAGCGGGGCTACGCCGTGTAGGGTTCCTAGGCACTCCCAAGAGGTCTCACAAGGCATCGAACATGCCATATTAAAATTTTACGGTGCCTACAAACCCTAAACTACGGATCGTCGGCTAGATGTCTAGGCGAAAAACTAATTAGTTAACACTTAACTAAAAGTTTAACGGAAATACAACCTTTGTAGATCCGGTCCTCCACCTCCACGGCTCCGCAACGAGGTCGTCTCCGCTGTCCAAATCAAATCCGGGCTCTAGAGTCAGCTTCGTCGGAGAAAAAGGGAGCTAGGTCGTCGATGTCCATGCCGAAGATGATCTACGTCGAGGCATCGCTAGATCAAGCTCACAACTTCGCCAAGTCAAGAAACTTGTGAAGTAAACACACTCTACTACTTGGCAAGAGGTAGAGGATGAAGAAATAGGAAGTGGGTAGACTTTAGTTTTGGATTTCTCACTCTTTTCCAACAATCACCATTGATGGAGCTTGGTTTTCTTCACTTGAAGAATGAAGAAGATGAAGAAGAATATTATGATAAGTTTTTTATATATATTGAAAAAGAAAATCAATACTTATCATAACATGAACCATGGTCAAGTGTAGAGATTAAACTAGGGTTAATGGAGTGGTTAGGATTAAGCATGAGACAAAATGGTTACTTAGGTCAAAGCTTCATGAAGCTTCAACTAGAATACAAAACAAGCCACCATTTTCCTTTATGCTATTTATTTTTCCAAAAAGAATAAATGAACAAATAAATGAATAAGTAAAAACCCTAATCATCCACTTAACCATAGTTTAATACTTTACACTTAACCAAAAAGCATGTATCATCAAACATGATACAATCATGTGCACAAAATCATATCGCATATGCAATGCGCACACCCGAGTGAGAAAATCCATTTAAAGTGAACCGATACTAGTTAATGCAAAGTAATATATCAAATATATAATTATGCATCAAATAATTAAATCAACACTTGATTCAATGATCCGGTCATGTCGCACACAACCGACTAGTATAGAATGTATCGGCTTATCGAATCAACGCTTGAATCGATAACTAGGTTATATCGCATACAACCATTCGACGCATTGTTCGCGAGAATGAAATACGTTATCACATACACGCATTATTCTCGGTCCCGCACATATCTCATATGCGCTCCTATTTCGTTTCGCTTGAGCCAGGAAACCTCTGTGTAGGACTCTAAAGACTCGTCAATACGCCGGCAGCGGATGATGATCATATCAAACACCCACAAGCCGCAAGCGGTCTGCTAAACGTAACGGCCACCCGGGTATTGAGCGATCTGAAGATCGACGAGCAAGCCCGCTCACACTCCAGCGAATCCGACCAGTAACACTACCGTACAGTCCGGTCTGATCGTCTGATATGTCGCATATCTCGCCTAGGGGTGGTTAACGTCAGACCCCAATAGCTCGATAAGTCGTGTCGATATGAGGTCTATAACTATTCGAGAAACTACAGGTAACACTTACCAGTAAATCTCAGCAACCCTGGCCAGGGATTTCCTGTTATAGCCAATCGAACACAGCACAACATCAACCCCCTATACCGGGAGAGACGAATCCCCTCCTATCGCTCATTGCCTCCATGTGACTCGGGACTGTACCCAAAAACCACCATTTTGCACGCCCTCTTGGACGTGGTAAGATGGAAATCAAAGCACAGTGGGAACCACACAAGACTCTATGACGATCTCGGGTCAACAGACTACTCTGTACCAGTGTCACCAGAGAACTGCCATCTGACGTGAGGTATAATACCATCTGGGAGTTCTCGGCGAGTCCGTCCAGTGTACCCAGTCTCTACTGAGCACCCGTATATCATCTCTGATGTCAAACACCAATGGATATGGGATCATCCATCGCCCATCTGTATGGGTCGAGAAGGTACATGCTAGTCTACTCTGGTATATCGATGCCCCGTCTCGATACACCCACGACTAGGGACTTTGAAGGATGTACTTATGGACTACCATGTCCCCACTAGTATGATCCGCATCATAGTCCAGGTAGTCAAGCACACATCCTAAGGGCTTTACCAACATGTAACAGAGAGACAATCAGTATACACGTTAAGGTAAAGATCAACCAGATAGCATACTATCATGTCGAGCAAGAAAGTCCTTCCTATATACGTCCTAGCATCCACTACAATATACATCATATGTACAGTAATGGCCTCTAGGGCATACATATAACTAACAATCTCCCACTTGCACTAGGGCCATCTGATAGCAGTGGTTGCAGTATCTCATACTCAACCATCCCATAAAAGTCTCTCTCTGGGAACAGGCCTTTGTGAGTGGATCCGCTGTGTTGTCCTCTGAGTCTACTCTCCTAACCTCGATCACCCTGGAGATCAACCATTTCCATGATCAAGTGATACTGCCTTAGAATATGTCTGGATCACTGATGGGACGGACGTTCCTTGGCATAAGCTACAACTCCATTGTCATACAATGAGAGGAACATAGTTCATCTTATGAACCAATATACACCCAAACAGTCTCTTTGGTAGCATCTTTAGTAGCGATGTATCCTGCCTTTATCGTCTAGTATGTCACGGTATCTAGCTTGGAACTCTTCCAACATACCGTCCCTCTACTGAGGGTAAAGACAATGCCTGTGACTGACATTCAGTCGTCTTTATCACCCTGGAACTATTCCAGTGATTCTCCCCAGGGTCGATTGATACCTTCTCACTACAACTAGTGAGAATCCTAACATCCATTTAGATCTATCTCATAGATCCAAAACCTAGGATTTAGTAGGTATCATTATGATCCCATATGGAGAATCATTGTGATAATCGGAGATTGATCGAGCGTAGCATAGGAAACTCCTTCCCTATCAAGAGTATGTCATCCACGTACTCTACGAGGATCACCACCATACTCCCTACTACCCTTTTTGTATATACAAGGTTCATCTACCATTTTGATGATGTCAACTTCTTTGACTAATTCATCAAAACAGATGTTCCAACTCCGCGATGCCTGCTTTATCCTATAAAGCATCTTGCACACGTTTCCGCTGCTCCCACTGTCTACGAAGCCCTCTGGCTGTGTACTTATAGACGCACTCTTCTAAAACATCATTTAGAAAAGCAGTCAAGACACCCAACCGCCAGATATCGTAGTTATGGTATGTAGCCGTGGCAAGTAGGATCTGGATAGACTTAAACATAGTCACTTGAAAAGGTTTCATCATGATCCACGCCTGGTCGATGACGAAAAGCTTTAACAAGTCTAGCTTTGAAAGTCTCAACTTTTCCATCTACACCAAGTAATCTTCTCAAGATATACTTGCTCCTGATGGGGATTTAACCCTTCAGATATTGCAACCAAAGTCCATACTTTGTTGGTGTACATGGATTCCATCTCAGATCGCTAAACATCCAGCCATTCTAACGGAGTCTTACTCCTGATGGCCAGCTCGAAACTAGTTGGGTCATCATCTCATGATGCAATCCTCGCTCCCACTTTCATAGAGAAACCGAAGTATCTCTCAGGTGGGTGAGGAACCCTACTAGATCGGCGGAGAGGCTGAGGTTCGTTGGTATCTATTGAATCCTTTGGTTATGTCAAATCATCTTCTGTAGTTTGCATAGCTGGAACCTTTCCAGTTCTACATAACTAACCTTGCCTCGAGTTTGTCCGGATTTTGCTTTCAGACATAGGCCGGACAACCCCAAATCTTAACTAACTTAAGACATGGGCTCTTCCCTTTCCATATCACATATGAAGTGGTAGGCATTGATTTGATTCGAACCCTATTCAATAGGTATGCAACTTCTCAAGTGCATAACACCCAAAAGGAAAAAGGTAACTCAGTAGTACTCATCATAGAGCACACCATATCTTATAGGGTGTGATTGCTCCGCCCCGATATACCATCGTGCTATGGTGTATACAGAGGAGTAATGTTGAGAGAGAATCTCATTCTGAATAATCCAGGATTTCCGTGCACAAGTATTTCCTCCCTAATCTCATCATAGGACATAATACTTATACCCGTATTTTGGTTCTCTACTTCTAAATCATATTCTGTGAATATCTCAAAAGGTTCGGACTTGTGTTTCAACAGGAACATATGTCTGAATCTAAAGAGATTATCAGAGAATGTAATGAAGTATAAAGAACCAGTCCTGGCATATGTAGACAGGGGACCTACATACATCAACATGTATCATCCCAAGAGTTCACTAACTCTTTCTCTGTTTCCAATAAACAGAGCTAGTGTCATTTTTTCTTTGTGACATGACTGGCGAGTTTCACAAGATGTAAGTTCAAACTAATTTAAATATGCATCTTAATGTAACTCCAGCTAGTCGGGTCGCATTGATATGACCTAGTCTACAATGCCTCAAGAAGGATTCGTTCATTTCTGAACTCTTCCTCTTGTGTGTGTTCCGTATACTAAGAACTGTAGTTTGATTTAGAACATTAATGCTTTTAGATAACGTGCCTGAACCGATCAACTTTTGATATAGGAAATGTTCAAAACATTATCCAACTATACAAAATTTTATCATTTCTTTACTAATAAAGAGAATGATATGATTTTGTATATCAGGTTCGGTATCTAATAACATTCGTTCAGAATCAATGTATTTGGAATACAGGTAATACAGGGTGACAGTGACCAACAGACCTGGCTGCAACACTTGCCCCGTTTTCTGTCTCATGAAACTTATCACCCGTTCTCAGTTCTCTACCTTTCTGTAGCCCTATGTAACAGATTACATATCTGGGATTCTGATCTGGTATCACATACCCAGGACGTAAAGGATACTGAGAAATAGTTCTCTGTAATGAACACACCCGAAAATGATGCATCAGCATGCACTCTCTTCGTTCGGGCGGCACGGGAATTCTGGTAATCCCCAATTTCCTGCTCTGTCTTATAACAATTATAAGTTGGAGCGGGACCAACGTTCCCCAGCTCAGTATTACAAGCGGGTTCGGTCAATAATCTGTATTATTATCTTGATTAAGGCGTGATATGGTCGCTACCAGGAGAGAGAGAAGAAAACACTCAGCGTGCGCTCTTGCAAGAATAGATTGGTTTTTATTTTATCTAATCAGGATGGCTCCCACTGCTTTTTATCAAATCTTCCTTCAAACCCTAAAAGGAAAGACTAGCCGGGATTAATTACACACTACAAGTTCGCCAATCTTTCAGCCAGGCCAGTGTCGGTACTTTGAGGGAGGTCCCCCGTGCTTTCGCACGAACCTAATTAATGTAAACCTCGTTTTCCCAGAGGCGTAATCTCGTTAACACTTTTCTAGACACCTACTTGATCGGCTAATTGTAATATGTAAAACTCTCCCAGGAGTAACTCTTACTCGCAGCGGGTATCGGGATCCAACTATCTCATAGAAGGTATGCAATCTCATTGCAAATTTCAACACTTGAAATTCCCGATAATATTTTGCCCCTAACGTGCTATGACCTTGACGAAAGCCAACAAACCATAGCCCGCTAGTCAAGTTCAACCCGTACATTTCTTGATCGAATTAAACCCACCCGCACGACCCTTGACGAAAGCCAACAAAGCCGCACGACTACCCTAATCCAATCGCATCGTATGCTAGCAGATAAGCAGCATATAGCTACCGCACACTGCACCTTGACGAAAGCCAACAAATGCAACACGAATACTATATACAACTTATCTGAAATGACGGAGGGCTACGACAGGTTTTTCTGAAAACCTATTGCGTAATGAACTTGATATCGTTGTAGGATCGAATGAATTTTAAAATGGAGTGCTTTTGAGGCTTTTCTAGTTTTGCTAAAGGAGTCACTCCCGGTGAAGGGATCGTCGGTCCTTTCCTCGTCGAATGAGGTGCGGGATATATCATATATATCACTGTGCAAAGCAAAAACTCTTAAAAGCATTCGAAAGACAAACCGAGTGTGTAGCATCTGCCAGTTATTGCTAAAGGAGTCACTCCCGGTGAAAGGATCTCGGTCCTTTCCTCATCGAATAAGGTGCAGGATATATCATATATACCGCTGTGCAAAGCAAGAACTGTAGCTACCTGTTTTATTTTGAAATTCGATTCTACAACATCTTAGGTTTCTTTTATTTCATTAATCACATTAATGAAGTCCCATCATTTAAATACCTAATCATCACAGATAAATACGACGTACACTTATGCCATCCGCATTCGCCTCGATGACCCCTCGTGCACCGTTAGGTTAGGTAACTAACGGCAGAGCAGGGCAGGGCTAGCATGGGTGTAAAACATAAGTAACGTCTATATAATATATCATATATACTATATACTGTATCTATCATAGAACATCACATGATCACATCACAGATATCGCAGCAGAAGAAACATATGAAATATTGGATATACTAGGACGTCCGTGTTTTCAATACGAGCCAGTATAAAACACGGATTCCACGGTCGTGATGAATAGCCAAACCCACACCCCTAGACCCCTACAAGAGCGTCAAGCAACCCTACCAATTCTAGAGTTAGGAGACCCGGACTCGACTCCTCGAGTTGGTCTCCCACTGGACTCCAGAACCCGGTTACTTGTGCTCCCCTCCTTGGGTCTATCCTAGTGCGGAAAAGTAAATAATATACAATGGGTGACAACTTCCGCAACCTGGAAGCGCCCCAATAAAAGAATATTACATACAAGTTTTTACATGAATGAAAATGAAAAACACTCATCTCACATAAAAACCCCCGGCTATTCAAACACGACGATCCAATATAACATATCCAGCAACACATAACATCACATGTCATCAACGTAAGTAAATATGCGCATTCCAATTGTCGTTGACATATAGCAACGAAACCGGCGATATCACATATTACACTTACGGTCACAGAAAAGAAAGTGTAAAACTACAACAGTTGGAATCCGCAACCACCTCAGACATCGCATGCCTGACCAAATGAATTACTTAGAAATCGCATGCCTAACAATTATAAACCCCGCATTTTAGTCTCATTATCGAAAACTCTTTTCAATATCAAGTCGGGCAATTCAACAAGATTCCCGACATCCTGATCGAATGCTCGTCGCAAACTTTAGTAGGTGGCCGCACCCCCGATACCGTCGACGAAGTGCACCAAGGCGGAACACCGCTGCCGCGAGCACCCAAACGGATGCTTTCGGCGACGGGGTTCTCCTACAGTCACTTGGTCGGGGCTATAGAGTGAGGCTGTCTATTAAGTTTACCCGGCGAGTATCCGCGTACACTACGTGATTGCGACGGACTTTTGATCACATCAAAATTCCGTGGCAACCGATCAAGTGAGACTAAACTGCTACGTTTATAACATTCATTCAGTTATCTCATAACTATTGTGAATTCCAATTATTGTATCACATTCCAGATAAATAGAAAATGCTAAACTTTTCGATCGAACAATCGAACACCCAAGTTTTCCCAATATAGATCAACACATGAAACAAGTCTAACAACATTCAGTTCGTACCTCAGTACCAACGGTCCAGCCGTAGAAGGGTCAAGCCAACGCCTCACATGTGGCACGCCGTACTGCCCCAAACCCGAAGGTTCAAAGGGCAGTTCAAGACGGTCACATAATCGAGTTAAGGTTTGTTGTCTTCTAGAGGGACCATCGCGTTACTTGCACTACTTAGAACGTCGTTAAACTACGGAAAAATCCAACACTTGGAAATTTCCCGACAGGGGAAAAGTTGGGTATTTATATCCGGTCGAACTTTTTAACATATTCTCAAATTTATCCGGAAAGCCACACAGACAAAATTTGATACCCCGATCGAAATACCGAATTCCCAAATCAACTCAGAAAAATTCAACTCTTGAAAAAATATTAAAAATACCCAGGAAGACCAACACTGGAAACTAGGAGTTACTGTGTAAACTTCGTCTCACAAAACGACAAAACGGCCGCGTTTCCGCCGCACGAGCCATGCTCGTGCCGCGGAAGCGCGGCGCTTTAAAGGAATTAGGGCTACGAATTGCACAGTTACTCTTAGATTTTCCTGCATGTTTTTCTGGATATTTTTAATACTGAAAAATCCCTGTTTTTAAAAAATGGACAGAGAGCAATATTGGTTCGGGGTTTCGGGTTCGTTCGGACTTCAATTTCCGTCTGGACTTCGCCTAAGGCTCTAGCTAGGCTCTGATACCACTGTAGGGTTCCTAGGCACTCCCAAGAGGTCTCACAAGGCATCGAACATGCCATATTAAAATTTTACGGTGCCTACAAACCCTAAACTACGGATCGTCGGCTAGATGTCTAGGCGAAAAACTAATTAGTTAACACTTAACTAAAAGTTTAACGGAAATACAACCTTTGTAGATCCGGTCCTCCACCTCCACGGCTCCGCAACGAGGTCGTCTCCGCTGTCCAAATCAAATCCGGGCTCTAGAGTCGGCTTCGTCGGAGAAAAAGGGAGCTAGGTCGTCGATGTCCATGCCGAAGATGATCTACGTCGAGGCATCGCTAGATCAAGCTCACAACTTCGCCAAGTCAAGAAACTTGTGAAGTAAACACACTCTACTACTTGGCAAGAGGTAGAGGATGAAGAAATAGGAAGTGGGTAGACTTTAGTTTTGGATTTCTCACTCTTTTCCAACAATCACCATTGATGGAGCTTGGTTTTCTTCACTTGAAGAATGAAGAAGATGAAGAAGAATATTATGATAAGTTTTTTATATATATTGAAAAAGAAAATCAATACTTATCATAACATGAATCATGGTCAAGTGTAGAGATTAAACTAGGGTTAATGGAGTGGTTAGGGTTAAGCATGAGACAAAATGGTTACTTAGGTCAAAGCTTCATGAAGCTTCAACTAGAATACAAAACAAGCCACCATTTTCCTTTATGCTATTTATTTTTCCAAAAAGAATAAATGAACAAATAAATGAATAAGTAAAACCCTAATCATCCACTTAACCATAGTTTAATACTTTACACTTAACCAAAAAGCATGTATCATCAAACATGATACAATCATGTGCACAAAATCATATCGCATATGCAATGCGCACACCCGAGTGAGAAAATCCATTTAAAGTGAACCGATACTAGTTAATGCAAAGTAATATATCAAATATATAATTATGCATCAAATAATTAAATCAACACTTGATTCAATGATCCGGTCATGTCGCACACAACCGACTAGTATAGAATGTATCGGCTTATCGAATCAACGCTTGAATCGATAACTAGGTTATATCGCATACAACCATTCGACGCATTGTTCGCGAGAATGAAATACGGTATCACATACACGCATTATTCTCGGTCCCGCACATATCTCATATGCGCTCCTATTTCGTTTCGCTTGAGCCAGGAAACCTCTGTGTAGGACTCTAAAGACTCGTCAATACGCCGGCAGCGGATGATGATCATATCAAACACCCACAAGCCGCAAGCGGTCTGCTAAACGTAACGGCCACCCGGGTATTGAGCGATCTGAAGATCGACGAGCAAGCCCGCTCACACTCCAGCGAATCCGACCAGTAACACTACCGTACAGTCCGGTCTGATCGTCTGATATGTCGTATATCTCGCCTAGGGGTGGTTAACGTCAGACCCCAATAGCTCGATAAGTCGTGTCGATATGAGGTCTATAACTATTCAAGAAACTACAGGTAACACTTACCAGTAAATCTCAGCAACCCTGGCCAGGGATTTCCTGTTATAGCCAATCGAACACAGCACAACATCAACCCCCTATACCGGGAGAGACGAATCCCCTCCTATCGCTCATTGCCTCTATGTGACTCGGGACTGTACCCAAAAACCACCGTTTTGCACGCCCTCTTGGACGTGGTAAGATGGAAATCAAAGCACAGTGGGAACCACACAAGACTCTATGACGATCTCGGGTCAACAGACTACTCTGTACCAGTGTCACCAGAGAACTGCCATCTGACGTGAGGTATAATACCATCTGGGAGTTCTCGGCGAGTCCGTCCAGTGTACCCAGTCTCTACTGAGCACCCGTATATCATCTCTGATGTCAAACACCAATGGATATGGGATCATCCATCGCCCATCTGTATGGGTCGAGAAGGTACACGCTAGTCTACTCTGGTATATCGATGCCCCGTCTCGATACACCCACGACTAGGGACTTTGAAGGATGTACTTATGGACTACCATGTCCCCACTAGTATGATCCGCATCATAGTCCAGGTAGTCAAGCACACATCCTAAGGGCTTTACCAACATGTAACAGAGAGACAATCAGTATACACGTTAAGGTAAAGATCAACCAGATAGCATACTATCATGTCGAGCAAGAAAGTCCTCCCTATATACGTCCTAGCATCCACTACAATATACATCATATGTACAGTAATGGCCTCTAGGGCATACATATAACTAACACGCCGATAGGGAAAAGAGGTTATTTAATTAAGGAACTTCGCGAAAGCGTCGTAAAACCTCCCTCGAAGTACCGACACTGGCCTGGCTGAACGGTTAAGCAAGTATTGTACGGTGAGATTAATCCAAACTAATTCTTGTTTTATGGTTTGAGGAAGGATTCGAGAAACAGTGTGAGCCATCCTGTTTAGATAAACTAAAAACCACTCTAAACTTACAAGAGAATCATGCTAAAGTGTTTCTTCTCTCCCTCCTAATTGCCGCGACCAACAACATGACAGGCCTTAAGTTATTACTAGATAAAAACATATTGACAGGGCCAAACTATAAAGATTGGTTCAAGAATGTCAAGATGGCAATCACTTATGACAAATTGTGGTATCTGCTTACTACTAAAGCCCCCGCCGTCCCAGGTCCAGAATCCAGTGTCGTGGATAAGGAAATCCGTAAGACCTGGGAGATTGACAGCGTGAAGGCCAAGTGCCTCGTGCTTGCCTCTAGGGACAATGAACATCAGAGGAGGCATGAGAATATGGACCTTGAATCCATATTCCTCCATACCAAGGAATTATATGGAGAGAAATCTCGTATCCCAAGATACGAGACCTTGAAGAAATTATTTCAAGCGAGGTTGGCCGTCGAATCATCTGTAGGGGAACACGTCCTTAAGATGATTGGATACATTGAGGAGCTTGCGGACCTTGGGACCACGTTAGAGAATGAGCTGTATACAGACTTGATTCTCCAGTACCTTCCTTCCACCTACACCCAGTTTATCTTGAATTTTAATATTCAAGGTAAAGAGGTTGAACTTCCGGAACTCCTCAACATGTTGAGGAGTGCAGAGAGCACCCTGCAGAAAGCCAGGGAAACACCCGCTCTGTTTGTTGGCGGTGCTTCCTCATCTAGGTCCAAGGAGAAAGCCAAAGGAAAGAAGAAGGCCCCTACAAAACCGAGAGGCGGTGTTAGTAAGGTGGAAGCCAAGGGAAAGGAAAAAGTGGTGGGACAAATAGTGGGAAAAGAAGAATACTTTTATTGTCATAAGAAAGGACACTGGAAGAAAGATTGCGGGGCTTGGAAGGCCAAGAACCAGGACCCAAAGCAAGTTGTGGCTTCGGCTTTAGCTGTGTATGTAATTGAAAAGTATCTGTCAATCAACTCTACTTCCTGGGTATTGGATACCGGATCGGGATCTCATATCTGTAATTCTTTGCAGGCTCTGAGAAGCCGTAAAGTTTTGAAGGCAGGTGATATGACCCTCAGAGTTGCAAATGGAGCAAGCATGGATGTTGTGTCCGTAGGGGAATATCACTTAGGATTGACTAATGAACATGTTTTGGTTTTACGCAACTGTTATTTTGTACCCAGTTTGACTTGTATTATCATATCTGTATCTTTAATGTCTAAAGAAGTTATGATTTTGCATTTGTAAGCGATGTCGTAAACATCCACCTTAATCATAATTTGATTAGGTTGGGTACATTAAGCAACGGTATATACGTATTAAACTAACCGCAGATTTTCGATATCCAGAATACACACAAAATAAAGTCTCCAGAATTAAATCATGCTTTCTTATGGTATTGTAGACTGGGTCACATCAATGAGACAAGGTTAACCAAGTTACATAAAGAAGGATATTTGGATCCGTTCGAATATCAATCTTATACAACTTGTCAATCATGTCTCAAAGGAAAGATGACAAAGACTCCGTTCACTGGACACGGAGTAAGAGCGAGCGAGCTCTTGGAACTCATACACAACGACGTATGTGGTCTAATGTCTACACATGCAAGAAGTGGTTTTTCCTATTTCATTACTTTTACGGATGATTTCTCCAGGTATGGACATGTCTTCTTGATGAAGCATAAATCCGAGGCCTTTGAGAAATTCCGGAAGTATAAGAATGAAGTGGAAAAACAAACCGGCAAAAGTATCAAGACACTGAGATCTGATCGAGGTGGTGAATACTTGAGTACCGAGTTCCTGGATTACCTAAAAGAGAATGGAATTCTCTCACAGCTTACTCCTCCATACACACCACAACACAACGGTGTATCGGAGAGAAGGAACCGAACCCTATTGGATATGGTACGTTCCATGATGAGTAACGCTGAGTTACCGCGATCATTCTGGGGCTATGCACTAGAATCAACTGCATATCTTTTGAACAAGGTTCCTACCAAGACTGTGCTTAAAACACCATATCAGATGTGGAGTGGGAAGAAACCATATCTTCAGTATGTGAAGATATAGGGATGTCCAGCTTTTGTAAAAAAGCAGCATGCGGACAAACTCGAGGCACGCTCTGTACTGTGTAAGTTTGTGAGATACCCAAAGAACTCCACGGGGTATCTTTTCTATCATGCAGAGGAACAGAAGGTTTTTGTTTCTCGTCATGCCCACTTTCTGGAACATCAGTTATTAGAAAAAGAAACAACTAGGAGCACAATAGAACTGGAAGAAATTCCAGAACCACAAGCTATTACTGAAAGCTTGGTGGAACCAGAAGTTTCAAAAGAACGAGACATTCCCGCACCTCTCCGCAGGAGTAGTAGAATGTCTCATCCGCCTGAGAGATACTACGGTTTTCTCGTAGACGGGGATAGAGAGGATTGCATCATTGATAATGATGAGCTGACTAACTTCCAGCAAGCCATTCAGAGCACTGACTCGGTAAAATGGCTGGATGCAATGCGGACCGAGATGGAGTCCATGTACACAAACAAAGTATGGACTTTGGACATTGCTCCAGAAGGGGTAAAACCCGTAGGCTGCAAATGGATCTTCAGAAAGATGATTGGTGTAGATGGACAGGTTGAAACCTATAAGACTAGACTTGTTGCAAAAGGATCTCGTCAAAGAACTGATCTGGACTATGACGAAATCTTTTCTCCAGTAGCTATGCTCAAATCCATTCGGATCCTTCTTACCATTGTTGCCTTCCACGATTATGAGATTTGGCAGATGGACGTAAAAATCGCTTTTCTAAATGGAAATTTAGAAGAGTGTGTCTATATGGACCAGCCAGAGGGTTTCATTCAGAGTGGGAGCAGCGGGAAAGTGTAAAAGTTTCTTAAGTCTATTTATGGTCTAAAGCAGGCATCGCGGAGTTGGAACATCTGTTTTGATGAGACGATTAAAGCATTTGACTTTATCAAAAATCCAGATGAGCTGTGCATTTATAGTAAGATTGTAGCATGAACTGTTGTATTCCTCGTCTTGTACGTGGATGACATTCTCTTGATAGGAAATGGCATTCCTATGCTACAATCAGTCAAAGGGTTCTTGTCACACAGGTTCTCCATGAAGACCTGGGTGAAGCCTCTTACATTCTAAGGATCCAGATCTATCGTGATAGATCTAAGAGAATGTTGGGACTTTCACAGTTCTTGTACATCAACACCATACTGTAAAAATTCAGTATGGAAGATTCAAAGCGCGGTAATTTACCGGTTTGTCACGGAATCACCCTATCCAGAGAGATGTCTCCCAAGACTGATTTGAAAAGGGATCGCATGTATCACGACCCGAAAAAGCACGTGACTGGCCCTTGAATCCTATGAAGTCTATAGGACTCCATCTGATCCAAGTAAGCCAAAAGCCCAGAAATCTAAAACCATTTAAGGAGTAAATAGGGAAAACTAGTTTTAAGAGGTAAAGAAAACATGTTTAAAAATCAAGTTTTTAAATAACTAAGCCGAATATGAATTTTTAAAATGTGTAATTTTTCCTGAAATTTTCGGCAGAGTTTCCTTTGTAAAAACTGGCCCCGAACGGGGTACAACAAGAATAATATATATGAACTGATAAAAGGCATCCCCAAGCGGGAGCTAGCTCTTCGTCAATCGACGGTCACAACCACGCAAGCAATAATAATATACAACGCCAAAGGGCGAGGATCAAAACCCAAAAAGAAACTCAAAACAGCCAGAAAACCGTAATATTACTAGCGCGACTCTATGGTCGAAATAATACAACACTGTTTTCTAAGTCTGAAACAATATACAAGTTTTGGTTGATGGAAATTCTAGATACAATGAATAATACAGGAGCAATGGCAGATCTGATACAAAAGAACCCACCTATCCAAGCAAGTCACCCAAGGAAGCAGTGTGCCAGAAATGCCGCTATGGAATCTGTACGGCAAACCTGCAAGAACTGGGGCACAACGGGGGTGAGTTGCCAACTCGTGAATAGAAAATATCTACAAGCAGAAATCGAATGCATGACCCATCCTAGGTCAATACGATCAGATATAAATAAACCTCAATATGAATATATGTGAAGCATGCTAAACTGGCAATGTAATCTCTATACATGAGTGTAGTGCCAAGTGCTCGTGCCAGTGCCTCAGGTAATAGCATATCATAAATATGAGGTATAATCAATGTAATCAATCTGCATGTACGTGGATCCTGTCTACTCGTCACCCAATGACAATAACCATCATGCATGTAAATATCATGAAGCATGTGCATGGAAATATGAGGATATAAATCATCTGTGTCCCTCGCGACACGTCAAAATCATGGAACCGGAGTGCCTGGCATCGACACTCGAAAACATCATGAAAACTGTGCCCAGCATCGACACGTAAATCCTCATATATCGGGCTCCGTCAGTCCGGATCGGCCCACAGGCTCCGTCTGCGGTATCGGCCCTCGGCCCCGGCAGTACGCCCATATCCATCTATCGACTCTGGTCAGTATCCTCCGGATAACCGCCAGGTCCAACCAATCACCGGTAGGTAGCGGTCCCTCCGCCGGGCTCACCGTCTACTGCACAGCGAAACCGTTCTCGCCCCGGGATACCATACCGGGTCCACCATGTACCCGCAATCGGCCTCATCCGCCTCCTCGAATCGGGTTTCACATGTCGCTCTCAGTACCGAGAAAACACATGGTGGACGCACTGAAATATCATATCAAGGGTAACCGGGTTTTTAAAACAATTATATATTCTCTTTAAAACACCCACGGTTCCCAAAACCAGAAATATCATGGAAACAACATATCTCAATGCCTATAATCAGAAAGCATCATGTATGCGACATGTAAGAAAGGTAAGCATATCATACGTCATGCAACATGGAATAGTAATGTGCACATGTCGAGGGGAACCGCTCTTTTACAATGAATCAGTTTGAAGAACATCTTGCGGTTCCCAAATCTCTAATCAAGTCTGAATCATCTATGTTTGTATACAGGTATAAGTGTACAATATACCATGCAAAGATCATATCATGAATGCAACAGTACTACAGTGTAGTGGCATGGCAATTATCGATGATGAAGTGTGTGAGCCGGCAAATAGTGTACGTGCAACATACGCATCATCGACAATGGTGCTGGTGTCCTAACAGCATGATGATAATATAGCGATAAACATATGCAAGCAATGCGAATAGCAGGAATATGCGGAATCGAATAATCAACGCAACAGTAGAGAACCTGCCCCAATAAATATATCATGCAACATTGCCTTTTGAAATAAGACGAATCAGGGCATTTGGTAAAATAAGGGCTACAGTGTTTTAAGAAAAGATGCGCCTTTTTAAATATCCGTATAAACCTTTTTGCTTATCTTTAAAAATATCCCCGATTCGTTAGTTTTGAAATAGGTATGACTCGGGTCTAGTCTAACGCCTACTATGCGAACTACGAACCCACAGTCAAGTCAAAAGAGAGGGGTATGGAAACCACCTAAATCTGAGTCGATATCATACTATATCATCACATGACAGGCATCACTACCATCATATCACATCTCCAATACGAACTCTGTCATGTCGCCAAATCTCACGGCCTCAATCGAATCTCATCGACTCATCTCAATCCTACGTATCATCCTCAAAACCCGTATATAAACACATAGTCCCATACCCATGTGTAGATATACACCACCATATGTGCACAGATATATGAAAGAATGTATGCAAGTATGCGTGTATGTGTGAGTGTGGGTGCGACCACTATTCTAGGGTTTCGCACTACTCAACCAATACATCCTTATCACCAATAATCCATTATTACCATCAATAACCCTAAACAACACATAATAAATATATGTGTGTATACGTATTCGTATACATCACCACAGACTGCGGGGGTGCTATACACCATCCACCCGACTTCTCCCCGTAGATATAATCTACTCACTTTGCTTCTCGTGTGCCAAAGCCGATGTCGCCATCTTCATCTCCTTTGCCTCAACATCACGCGGGGTACCTACAAGTATATCACAATGCTAAAGCACATGAAAATCACATCGAAAACCAAAACAGCACACGCTACTCGCATAGGTAAAAACCTATCGCTTCGCATGTAAACACGATCAACATCCACCTGTCGTTGACGTCCAAACGCCACCCGACAGGAACGAAACACCAAATACCAAAATTCATGCTAAAACAAGTCTCAAATCATGCGCCAACATAGGAAAATCATCCCAGATTTCATCCTAGATGGAATCAGTCAAAACTAGACATACCCAGGGTCAAGAATAGAGGAAATGGGGGCATGCACGCAAAACGAGGCAGATCCACCCTGCTCTGGCCGCAATTTGCGGCCAGAAGGAATTAATTAGCGGCCTCAGTTTGGAGTTGGGGGCTAGGGTTTGGTGTGGTGGTTCTATAATGCCTGCACATCTCACTGCCAACTCAGTTTCATTTTTGGGGTCTCGGGGTGATAGCAGATTCCACAAAACACTCCCAGATTTCCAGTTTTTCCGATATCGGTTCCGTAATTCCGTATTCTGGTTCTAGCTCCAGGTTTGGGTTCAAATTAGCATCACATAAGGGGTTCTAAGGTCACCACAATCCTCAATTCCATCTTTGATTTCAGTTTTACCCTAAACCCTAACTAGAAATCTCTAAAGTCCACAAAATGTCACAATATCGATATGAAACTAGAATTGATGCACAAGAAATGAGATACTACTCTAATAGGTGCAGAAATTACCTCCTTTGGCAACTCAAGAAAATTATTGAGTTGCTCAAAGTCCTCCAAATCCAATCTTGGTAGGTTCAATGTGTAGCTAGTGAGCTTGGGAGTAAGTTTTGTGAAGTGGGAATGGGTTTTTGGGTTGGATTTCATGGTGGATCTAGGGTTTTATGAAGAGGGAGAGAGGAAGAAGAGAGAGATCAGCAGCAAGAGGAAGAGAGGAGAGAGAATGAGAAGGGGAAAATGATGAGGGATGGTTCAAAAAGTGGAGGGGGTTTGACTTGGTCTATTTCTCACTCATTACCTACCTTTTTCCCTTTCTTTTCTTTTCCTTTATCTTTTCCTTCTTACTCCAATAGTGAATCCAAATGAACCATGGCAACAAAAAATGTAACACAAGTGTAACAAGTGTAAAAATGATATGTGCACTTTTTTGCACAAAAATACTAAAAATCCAATTAGCGATTTTTAATCGCGATTAACACTAAATTAGCATATAACTAGTCTTAAAAACTTTAAATTGGCATAATCCCATAAAATACCCTATTTTAGAATTTTCCAAAATTTTCCAAAATTTTTCCCCATTTATTTGTATTTAATTATACCCGAATATTAAAATATTCATTAAAATAATATTAAATTATAAAAATTCCCGAAAATAATATTTTATTATTTTGCAAATGTTACAGCATGTCTATTATAACCTACGCTTCTGTGGTAGGCTCTATAATGTATGCAATGTTGTATACCAGACCAGACGTAGCTTATGCACTGAGTGTGGTAAGTCGGTATCAGTCAAACCCTGTGGAGAAGTACTGGATAGCGGTAAAGAACATTCTCAAGTACCAGAGAAGGACTAAGGATATGTTCTTGGTTTACGGTGGACAAAACATCTTGATCGAGGCCTTTGCTGACTCCAGCTTCCAGAGTGACAAGGATGACTCGAAATCCATGTCGGGCTATGTCTTTACCCTCAATGGAGGAGTGGTCTGTTGGAAGAGTTCCAAATAGGAAACTGTTGCTGACTCGACGATGGAAGCGGAGTATATCGCAGCTTCTGATGCCGCGAAAGAAGTAGTCTGGATGAGCAAGTTCTTAACAAAACTTCAGGTGGTTCTGTCCATTGTTGATCCAATATCTCTGTATTGTGACAACAACGAGACTATAGCTTTAGCAAAGGAACCCAGGTCCCATCAGAAGTCCAGGCACATCTTGAGGCGGTATCACCTAATCAGGGAGATCGTGGATCGCCGGGAGAACGAGGTTCGGAGGGTTGCTACAGAGGATAACACTGCAGATCCATTCACAAAGACCATTCCTCAAACGCAGTTCGAGATGATAGGTCTGCGATATGCCAGCACATGGCCTTAGTGCAACTGGGAGATTGTTAGTGTGATATGCCCTAGAGGCCATTATTGTATAGTACTAGTTTGTATATTACATTTTGGAAGCTTGGGATATAAACACGGACTGTAACGACCCGAAATTGGCACGTGATAGCCCTTAAACTACGCAACGTTTACAGGCGTAACTATATTTAAGCAAGCCGAAAACCCAGCAATCTAAACCATCAAAAGTAGTAAGTGATAATAAAAGTTTTAAAACATTTGAAATCTCAACTGAAATTCTTTAAAGTCCAACTTTATTTTCTTAAAAATTTTGGCAGCACCTCCTTTGTAAAAACTAACCCCAAAAATGGGTACAACATAAATATAAGTAAACCATAACCAACGGGAGCAAATCCATGCCCAAACGGCGGAAAACAACCACCACAACAGATATACAACGCCATAGCGAAAAAATAAAAGACGATATAAGTAAAACTGCATAAAAAGAAATCCAAGTCACCAAAATATACATTATCGTCCTCACATCAAGTCTCTAAGTCATACAAGATAATGGTAGATGGAGAGTACAGGATACAACAAATATACAATAAACATGAACGGATAATCACAAACCCACCTAAAGCAAAACTGCACACTGTGAGCCGAAACGGTACCCGGAGCAAAAGATGATAAAATAGATGAACAGCCTGCCTCGACTACTCTGGGGAATAACCTGCAAACACTGTGGCACAACGGGGGTGAGTTGCCAACTCATGAATAGTAAATAACATATGCAGGTAATCGCAAGTATGCACGTACATCGTGAATCTAACATGTGCAAGCTAATAGCAATAAATGGTCATATGTATGCAATGGTCATGAAAGGTACACTAGCAGGTATAACTAATAAATGAAGCAATAATATGACAATCTGTATGCGACAATCATGTAAGGTACTCCACCAGGTACCACTAATACATGAAGTAATGATATGACAATGTATATATGCAACAGTCATGAAAGGTACTCTAGCAGATACAACTAATACATGAAGCAATGCATATAAAATAAAGTATGTAAATGCAACAGTCATGGAAGGTACTCTATCAGGTATTACTAATACATGAAGCTGTGCATAAAAAATAAATGTGGAGTATAGAATGAAACATGTTATTTCCACGGAATCCCGACATCGTGGTAGGACCAAAGTCCATCAAGACAATCCAAATCCCAATTCCTCAAATCAACCCCTAATTGGCTCTCATATCATGTAAGTCTCACAAACCCTGAATGTACAATATCAAGTAAATCTCATATATCCTGAATGTACAAAATCAGCAATCTCATATATATCCTGTATCCAATCTCAAATGAATCTCCTATATCCCAAATCCAATATCAAGTGAATCTCATATATCCTAAGTATATTTGCATGAATAATTATGATGAAGTATATGAATTTATATGTATACATATATATTAGCCACCCATTCCACTAATATATATATATATATGCATATATAACAGCGTCCCATTCCACTGTTATATATACTTAGGAGTAAAAATATCATGAAAACATGTGCCAAGCATCGACACATAAAAGCTGATCTATCAGGTGCTGTCGCCACTACTGGCACCCTGATAGGTACGTATCATATGATATACCGAAAGCTCGAGTGCCTAGCTCTGACCCTCTGTCACGACCCAAAGTACGGAACGTGACTGGCACTTAGATTACGAGACGTCTAAAGGCGTACCGTAACCTAAGTCAGCCAAAGCCCAGAAATCTAACCCAAAATCAAAAGAGAGTGAAGGAAAACCTTAAATGAAAACGGTTTTTAAATCAATTAAGTTGCATAGAATCCCTTTTTAAAAACATCAAAAATTCCCGCAAATTTCGGCAGAGTCTCCCCTGTATTTTCTATCCCCCAAAATGGGTACAACAAGATAATAAACCTGTAATTATAAAAATGGTATCCCAAAGCGGGAGCTAGCTCTTCGCCCAAGGCGGATCACAACCACATGCAATATAATAGTAATATCAAGAAAAAGAGCATAAAAGAGATGCAAATACCAGAAAACACACGTCTGCTCAAGTGAGCTCGACCCAAAAGAAACCACAAATATACAAATCTCTCAGTCTCATCACTAGGTCGCATATACAATACAAGTGGTAGATGGAGAATACTAGATACAATGATAAAGCAAAAAGAAATAAAGTATACTCGCAACCCACCTACGGGCGATGTCGCGAGTCTGAGCAAAAGGAACTGATGACAAGATAGCCCGCCGCTACAAGACTGACGGGTCCGACCTGCAAGACACTGTGGCACAACGGGGGTGAGTTGCCAGCTCGTGAGTAGAATATAACATCTAGTAAGGCAATCGTAAGAATGCACGCAATGCGGAACAACATGCATGTCCATATGTGATATAATAACTCTAGTATGCATGCACATGTATACAATATCTTTTCTAACTCTTTAAGTGTTTTAAATGTTAATGTTACTGCATTCTTAACTTTTAGAAAAATGAATGTTTGCATAATAGCTAAATATCATCAAGAAATCCTCTGAAAACCCGTGTCAAGCATCGACACCAAATAGAAATCACATCTGTCTCAATATCGGGCTCCGTCAGTCCGGATCGGCCCATATCATAAATCTCACGACAACGGTCGGTATCCTCCGGATATCCGCCGCGCCAGACATCACCGGTAGGTAGTCTTCCCCTGCCAGGCTCATCGTCTACAACTCGATCTTCTTGCCCCGGGGTACCATACCGGGCCCACCATGTACCCGAGACGGTTCATCCACTCCTCGAATTGGGTCTCGAAATCCAACAGAAAACATGAAAACTCATGGTGGACGACACATACATCACGAGAAAACCGCAACTTTGTTTTGAAAATGATAAAGATAAGGTTTTGTTAAATTCTTGCGGTTTTCCCCAAAAATCCAGAAATCGCAGCAAAACTGAAATCCTCAAGAAAATCATAATGTCCACATGTTATATATATGATAAATGTCTATGATATCAATGTGTATGATGTGAATTTTGGCTAGAGTTCTATGTAAATATGATGATAATGCGAGATATGTGCATGCGATGTAGTTTCATATATCAAGTATGAATGCAGGTGATGATATTAAGATAAACAGGTTCTATCGTGCACGTGGCATGTCAATTACCAAAGGCGTGTGTGTCACATGAATAGTGCGTGTGCAACAGATGCCAATGGTAATGGTGTTCGTGTCCTACGAAGTGATATCGCATATATGAAGATGAATGTCCATGCAATCTAGCATACGGTTAGCTGTGAGGGTATGCAATGTACATAAAGGGGTAAGCTATCTAACAATATAAATCTTGCATAAAGTAGGGTAATCCTAGCTAGGGGGGCGTCTCGCGCCATCCAGACGATTCCCCCATAGATGAATACATCTACTCACCTGAAATCCCCGCTAATCTGATCCGGCCACCGCTTTGCCTTTTCGCGCCGTATCCGAAGTTTCCCCGACCGATCCTATATTCGCACAATATCAAGCATAAGATTACAAAACCTAACACAATGCAAGTCACAACATACAATTATCCACGCTCTCAAATTAATCGTAGCATGCACTCAGTGCGCGGAAAAACGCACGAAAATCGCAATCCTTTCACTAAAATCGTCATTTCGGGGAAATCGACAAAACTACAACCCGACTAGACGAAACCCCGCGTTCGCGCATTCTAATAATCCTATACGAAGCTAATAATATTGCTAACCTAACGCAAATTGACCGCATTCTATTTTCTACAAAAATCTAGTAAGCGAATTTCTAGCCGATTTGATACAAACATCAAAATTTGTCGATTTAGCAAGCATATAATTTCACCATTAACCATTCTAATCAATTAGATAACCATCCCTAACATAATCCAACCATTATGCTACAAACCCTAATTTTTAAAAATCAAAACCTTCTCTTGATTTTTCATGAACAAAGATTTACACTAAATTAATACTTAAAAATTAGATTTTAGCACAAATAAACTATAAGTTAGCAAACTAGTTTAGAATTTTCACCTCTCAAGCTTGAACCCTAGCTTGATCAAGTCACCAAGAAGCCTCCTTTCATCATGTTTTTGAACAAATTTGGGTTGAAGAGAGAAGGGATTAGGGTTTTGCTTTGAATGGAGATGGAAAAATGTGAATTTTTATTGATTTTTAGCAAGAAAAAGAAGCAAGAATGAAGTGGGAAGTGGGGAAATTCTGCAGGTGAGGGGTCGGCTGCAGCAAGAGGAGGAGGTGGGGAAATTTTGGGGAAGTTTCTAGCTAATTACAACATCATATGATATCATATCATGCTTTCATATCAACCTTTTTCCAAAAAAACCCCTTTTTAAGCCATTTTTTTCATAATTTTCCCACCAAAAATCTAAAAGTTTGCAAGACATGATATAATTTTATTAACACCATATTTTAGCTTATAAAGACTCCTAATTAAGAAATTTACCTAATTAAATTTGTATTTATCCCTAATTAAATGTATTTAAAAAGGCTTAAAATAATAAAAAAAATAATTAATTACGAATTTTTTTTTATTTAACTAGATAATTATAAGTGACATTTTTGTGACAAAATTATAGTAATATCTTATCTAAATTTTGTATAATTAGGTCTACAATGAAAATTATCAATTTTGACTTTTTACGGAAAAAGCCGAAAAATTTGCCGATTACCGAAAAACTGCCTAAACGATTTTCGAAGGGTTACAATCTTCCCCCCTTAAAGAAATTCGGTCCCCGAATTTAGAATTTAACTACGCGTACCTTCAAAAAGATGGGGATATCTCTTCCTCATCTCGACCTCGGTCTCCCAGGTGACCTCCTCGCTGTTCGGGCCACGCCAAAGAACCTTGACAGACGGTATGACCTTCGACCTCAATTTCTTCACCTGCCGATCCAAGATGACAACCGGCTGCTCGGTGAAAGAAAGATCACGCTCTAACTGGATCGTCTGGTGCTGAATCTCCTGGGAAGGATCATGAAGGTACTTGCGGAGCATCGAGACATGGAATACGGGGTGAACATCGGGGAAGCTGGGCGGAAGAGCTAACCGATAAGCGACTGGACCAACACGCCCTAGGATCTCGAAAGGACCAACATATCTAGGAATCAGCTTCCCTTTCCGCCCAAATCTTATCACACCCTTCATCGGAGAGACCTTCAGGAAAACATGATCGCCAACAGCGAACTCGAGTCGGCGACGACGCCTGTCAGCATAAGATTTCTGCCTGCTCTGTGCCGCTCTCATCCTGTCCCGAATCAGCTGTATTTTCTCGGTCGTCTCCTGCACAATCTGCGACCCCAAAATACTGCTCTCCCTGAGCTCTGTCCAACATACTGGCGATCGACATCTCCTCCCATATAAAGCCTCGAAAGGTGCCATCTGAATCGTCTCCTGGAAGCTATTATTGTAGGAAAACTCGATCAAAGGCAAATGACGATCCCAGCTACCACCGAAATCTAAAACACAAGCTCTGAGCATGTCCTCAAGAGTCTGAATAGTACGCTCCGACTGACCGTCAGTCTGAGGATGAAAGGCTGTGCTAAAACTCAATCGGGTGCCCAAAGCTTCCTGTAGTTTCTGCCACAATCGGCTGGTAAACTGGGTGCCACGGTCGGACACGATGCAAGTCGGAACACCATGCAGTCGCACAATCTCATCAATATAAACCTGGGCGTACTGAGAAAATCCAAAAGTGGTCTTCACTGGCAGAAAGTGAGCCGCTTTCGTCAGTCGATCCACAATCACCCAAATAGAGTCATACCCTCGACTGGTCCTGGGTAGACCCACAACGAAGTCCATGGAGACCTGCTCCCACTTCCACTCAGGGATGGGCAAAGGCTGTAACTCGCCGGCTGGCCTCTGGTGCTCGGCCTTGACTTGCTGACAAGTCAGGCATCTCGACACAAAATCTGTAATATCCTTCTTCATCCCGTCCCACCAGTAAACCTCTCTCAAATCACGATACATCTTGGTGGAACCTGGGTGAACACTGTATACTGATCTATGTGCCTCCTCGAGAATATCACTCCTCAGTCCCTCTGAATCTGGCACACACAGTCGAGTCCCAAATCGAAGTATCCCCTGATCATCAATCACGAACTCAGAAACTCTGCCCTGTCGAATCTGCTCAATGATCTCTAATGTACGGGCATCGCCGGACTGTGCCTCGTGGATACGGTCAAGTAACTGTGGGCGTGCTCTGAAATGGGCCAGCTGTCCCCCTGTAGGAGTAAACTCGAACTGCACTCTGCTATCACATAAAACCTGCCAATCCGCCGTCGACTGCATCTGTACTGCACTCAAACAAGATAAACTACCTCCGGGCCTCCTACTCAAAGCATCTGCCACCACATTCGCCTTGCCCGGATGGTATAGAATCTCGCAGTCATAATCTTTCACCAACTCCATCCAACGGCGCTGTCTCAGGTTCAGGTCTCGCTGCTGGAAGATATACTTCAAACTCTTGTGGTCAGTGAATATCTGGCACGACTCACCGTATAAGTAATGTCTCCAGATCTTGAGTGCAAACACCACTGCAGCCATCTCTAAATCATGGGTAGGGTAGTTCTGCTCGTTTTTCCTCAGCTGCCGAGAAGCATACGCGATAACTCTGTCGTGCTGCATCAATACACATCCCAGCCCCACTCTAGAAGCATCACAATATACCACGAACCCGCCTGATCCTGAAGGCAATGCTAACACTGGTGCAGTAGTCAGACGAGTCTTCAACTGCTGGAAGCTATCCTCACATGCCTGGGTCCAATCAAAAGGAACCCCCTTCCGGGTCAACCCGGTCAAAGGTGCAGCAATGCGGGAGAAATCCTAGACGAAACGTCGATAATAGCCGGCCAGACCTAGAAAACTGCGAACCTCTGTAACTGATACTGGTCTAGGCCAACGCTGAACTGCCTCGATCTTCTTCGGGTCCACGCAAATACCATCTCTCGTCACCACATGACCCAAGAAGTCGACACTGTCTAACCAGAATGCGCACTTGGAGAATTTGGCGAACAGCTGATGCTCCCTCAAAGTCTGCAATGTGATACGTAAGTGCTGCTCATGCTCCTCCCGGCTCCGAGAATAAACCAAGATGTCGTCAATGAACACAATGATGAACTGATCGAGATACGGCCTGAATACGCGGTTCATCAAATCCATAAATGCTGCCGGGGCATTGGTGAGCCCGAACGACATCACCAAGAACTCATAATGACCATATCGAGTACGGAAGGCAGTCTTCGGAATATCCTCCTTCCGAACCAGCAACTGGTGATAACCTGATCGTAAATCAACCTTCGAAAAGAACCCTGCACCCTGGAGCCGATCAAATAAGTCATCAATGCGGGGTAGGGGATACCTGTTCCGCACAGTAACCCGGTTCAGCTGACGATAATCAATGCATAAACGCATACTTCCGTCCTTCTTCTTAACAAACAAGACGGGAGCACCCCAAGGTGACACACTCGGTCGGATAAGCCCCTTGTCCAGCAAGTCCTGTAACTGATCCTTTAGCTCTCTCAGCTCCGCCGGGGCCATCCGATAAGGAGGTATAGAAATAGGCCCCGTGCCAGGGATCAAGTCAATACAGAACTCAATCTCGCGCTCTGGTGGCAGACCAGGCAGCTCATCAGGGAATACATCAGGAAACTCTCTCACAACAGGGACCTGGTCCAACGGAACCTCTGTGGAGCGAGTATCACCAACATAGGCTAAGAATCCCTGACACCCTTTCGTTAAGAGCTGACCAGCGCGAAGAGATGAAATCAAGCTGGGAAGGGTAGCGCTACGATCTCCCTGAATAATAAGAACCGGCTCACCAGGAAAGCTGAATCTGACTGCTTTTTCACGGCAGTCCACGGATGCATAACAGGTGGCTAGCCAGTCCATACCAAGAAGAACGTCAAAGTCAAGCATATCGAGGAGAATCAAATCAACTGAAGAATCTCTCTCCCCGATACGAACGAAACACGATCGGTACACAAAACAGGCAACAAAAGACTCACCTACCGGGGTAATAACGACAAGCGGCTGATCTAACGGAGAAGACTCTCGGCCCAACCTCGGTGCAAAATATGTGGAAACATAGGAATGTGTGGAGCCTGGATCAAATAATACCCGTGCATCAAAAGAACATACTGGCAGAGTACCTGTCACGACGGCATTGGATGCCTGTGCATCCTGAGGAGTCAATGCGAACACTCGGGCCTGTCCACCACTAATAGCTGGCTGTGCTCTGCCTCTACCTCGGCCTCTGCCTCTGCCTCTGTCGCCTCGTCCTCTCTGAACTGGACCGCCACGCCCACGGCCTCTAGAAGCATCTGGCTGGCGTGAAGCATCATCAGGAGTAGGAAGTAAAGCTCTCTGCGATGGTGGTGAAGGTGGTAAAGTCACATGCGGGACTGTCGCCGCGCCCGGACATCCCATGGTACAGTCTCTGACACGGTGATACTGACTCCCGCACCGAAAACATCCTGGAGACGACTGCTGGGTCTGTGGATATGAACCAAATAACTGACCTCGTCTCAATCCTCTGCCTCCGCCATCTCCCGGAAATAATCTATCACGATGTCTGCCCATCTGCCGCTGAGCTGGCGTATCAGTACGGATCCTCTTCGGCCCAGAAACGACCGGAGTCTCAGAAATACGCTCCTCCAAAAGTAAGGCTGCATCCATCGCGGCTGCGTATGTATCAAAGTGCTGGGTGCCGATGGCAAGGAATAGCTGTGTATCAAGCCCTCGCACAAACCTCTTTATCCTCTTCTCTTCTGTGTCGACTAGGTACGATGCATATCGAGACAACTGGGTAAACTGTATATCATACTCCGACACTGTCATCCCAGGAGTCTTGCGCAGAGACTCAAAACTGCGGGCTCGAGCATCTCGGACACTCTCCGGAAGAAAACGGGCAAGAAATGCAGCTGTAAACTCATCCCAGGTCATAGAAGGCAGACCTGCAGCTCGGCCTCTCTCTACTGAGTCGTACCATGTCTGGGCAAGACCCTCCAGACGAAAACTAGCAAACTCCACCAATCTATCCTCAGAACACCTCAACGAACGACAAATCCGAGCCATCCTATCAAGAAATGCCTGTGGGTCCTCTGTCGCATCTGTACCGGTAAAAGCTGGAGGTCTCAATCTCATGAACTCCTGTAGTGAAACAGGGATAGTCTCCGTAGTAGCAGCAGGAGTGACCATCTGTGCAGCAGGTACGATCGTGGTCTGTGCGGTGGAAGGAACGTCCTCGGATCTCTGTGCCCGGCTGGACTCAACTAAAGATCCCATCATCTGCCGCAACTCTTGCATGCCGGCCTCTAATCTGGCAATACGGTCAGGATAAGGCGGATCAGTATGACCCTGAGGGGTAGGCGTATCCTCCCGCTCGATCCTCGCCTCAGGCGGGCCTGCCCGAATCTCATCCCTAGCGGCAGCCCGCTGAGCTCTCGTAGTCTTTGGCGGCATCGAAGCTGGAATAAGAAACAGGACCGATAAGGACATTGCAATTGAATCAAGGAATGCAAGGAATCAAGAAAGGAAATACAAGCAATTATGTCCTAAGGTTACTTAGGCGGAGTACCGTATCGTAAGTATGCCGCGGATCATACCCACGCTACGCCACTCTGCTTAAGTCACCTACTCCATCTACCAAGGTCGTCCTACACTCAGAAAGGTAAAACCTACGCTCTGATACCAACTTTGTCACGACCCAAAAGTACGGAACATGATTGGCACTTAGATTACGAGACGTCTAAAGGCGTACCGTAACCTAAGTCAGCCAAAGCCCAGAAATCTAACCCAAAATCAAAAGAGAGTGAAGGAAAACCTTAAATGAAAACGGTTTTTAAATCAATTAAGTTGCATAGAATCCCTTTTTAAAAACATCAAAAATTCCCGAAAATTTCGGCAGAGTCTCCCCTGTATTTTCTATCCCCCAAAATGGGTACAACAAGATAATAAACCTGTAATTATAAAAATGACATCCCCAAGCGGGAGCTAGCACTTCGCCCAAGGCGGATCACAACCACATGCAATATAATAGTAATATCAAGAAAAAGAGCATAAAAGAGATGCAAATACCAGAAAACACACGTCGGCTCAAGTGAGCTCGACCCAAAAGAAACCACAAATATACAAATCTCTCAGTCTCATCACTAGGTCGCATATACAATACAAGTGGTAGATGGAGAATACTAGATACAATGATAAAGCAAAAAGAAATAAAGTATACTCGCAACCCACCTACGGGCGATGTCGCGAGTCTGAGCAAAAGGAACTGATGACAAGATAGCCCGCCGCTACAAGACTGACGGGTCCGACCTGCAAGACACTGTGGCACAACGGGGGTGAGTTGCCAGCTCGTGAGTAGAATATAACATCTAGTAAGGCAATCGTAAGAATGCACGCAATGCGGAACAACATGTATGTCCATATGTGATATAATAATTCTAGTATGCATGCACATGTATACAATATCTTTTCTAACTCTTTAAGTGTTTTAAATGTTAATGTTACTGCATTCTTAACTTTTAGAAAAATGAATGTCTGCATAATAGCTAAATATCATCAAGAAATCCTCTGAAAACCCGTGTCAAGCATCGACACCAAATAGGAATCACATCTGTCTCAATATCGGGCTCCGTCAGTCCGGATCGGCCCATATCATAAATCTCACGACAACGGTCGGTATCCTCCGGATATCCGCCGCGCCAGACATCACCGGTAGGTAGTCTTCCCCTGCCAGGCTCATCGTCTACAACTCGATCTTCTTGCCCCGGGGTACCATACCGGGCCCACCATGTACCCTAGACGGTTCATCCACTCCTCGAATCGGGTCTCGAAATCCAACAGAAAACATGAAAACTCATGGTGGACGACACATACATCACGAGAAAACCGCAACTTTGTTTTGAAAATGATAAAGATAAGGTTTTGTTAAATTCTTGCGGTTTTCCCCAAAAATCCAGAAATCGCAGCAAAACTGAAATCCTCAAGAAAATCATAATGTCCACATGTTATATATATGATAAATGTCTATGATATCAATGTGTATGATGTGAATTTTGGCTAGAGTTCTATGTAAATATGATGATGATGCGAGATATGTGCATGCGATGCAGTTTCATACATCAAGTATGAATGCAGGTGATGATATTAAGATAAACAGGTTCTATCGTGCACGTGGCATGTCAATTACCAAAGGCGTGTGTGTCACATGAATAGTGCGTGTGCAACAAATGCCAATGGTAATGGTGTTCGTGTCCTACGAAGTGATATCGCATATATGAAGATGAATGTCCATGCAATCTAGCATACGGTTAGCTGTGAGGGTATGCAATGTACATAAAGGGGTAAGCTATCTAACAATATAAATCTTGCATAAAGTAGGGGAATCCTAGCTAGGGGGGCGCCTCGCGCCATCCAGACGATTCCCCCATAGATGAATACATCTACTCACCTGAAATCCCCGCTAATCTGATCCGGCCACCGCTTTGCCTTTTCGCGCCGTATCCGAAGTTTCCCCGACCGATCCTATATTCACACAATATCAAGCATAAGATTACAAAATCTAACATAATGCAAGTCACAACATACAATTATCCACGCTCTCAAATTAATCGTAGCATGCACTCAGTGCGCGGAAAAACGCACGAAAATCGCAATCCTTTCACTAAAATCGTCATTTCGGGGAAATCGACAAAACTACAACCCGACTAGACGAAACCCCGCGTTCGCGCATTCTAATAATCCTATACGAAGCTAATAATATTGCTAACCTAACGCAAATTGACCGCATTCTATTTTCTACAAAAATCTAGTAAGCGAATTTCTAGCCGATTTGATACAAACATCGAAATTTGTCGATTTAGCAAGCATATAATTTCACCATTAACCATTCTAATCAATTAGATAACCATCCCTAACATAATCCAACCATTATGCTACAAACCCTAATTTTTAAAAATCAAAACCTTCTCTTGATTTTTCATGAACAAAGATTTACACTAAATTAATACGTAAAAATTAGATTTTAGCACAAATAAACTACAAGTTAGCAAACTAGTTTAGAATTTTCACCTCTCAAGCTTGAACCCTAGCTTGATCAAGTCACCAAGAAGCCTCCTTTCATCATGTTTTTGAACAAATTTGGGTTGAAGAGAGAAGGGATTAGGGTTTTGCTTTGAATGGAGATGGAAAAATGTGAATTTTTATTGATTTTTAGCAAGAAAAAGAAGCAAGAATGAAGTGGGAAGTGGGGAAATTCTGCAGGTGAGGGGTCGGCTGCAGCAAGAGGAGGAGGTGGGGAAATTTTGGGGAAGTTTCTAGCTAATTACAACATCATATGATATCATATCATGCTTTCATATCAACCCTTTTCCAAAAAAAACCCCTTTTTAAGCCATTTTTTTCATAATTTTCCCACCAAAAATCTAAAAGTTTACAAGACATGATATAATTTTATTAACACCATATTTTAGCTTATAAAGACTCCTAATTAAGAAATTTACCTAATTAAATTTGTATTTATCCCTAATTAAATGTATTTAAAAAGGCTTAAAATAATAAAAAAAAAATTAATTACGAAAAAAAATTATTTAACTAGATAATTATAAGTGACATTTTAGTGACAAAATTATAGTAATATATTATCTAAATTTTGTATAATTAGGTCTACAATGAAAATTATCAATTTTGACTTTTTACGGAAAAAGCCGAAAAATTTGCCGATTACCGAAAAACTGCCTAAACGATTTTCGAAGGGTTACACCCTCGCCTCTTGACGTATCCATAAGTACATGACTCCCGTCGGTATCCCCATGATAACCGCCGAGTCATAGGTACTGTCACCGGTAGGTATGGTTCCCCTGTCAGGCATCATCGGCATGTTACATCAAAATCCCTTTCTTACCCCGGGGTACCTCCCGGCCCCACCATGTACCCTCATACGGCCCACGACTCCTCCTCGCATGGAGTATATATATCAGAACCGATAAAACTCATGGTGGATGCTGAAATATCAAGTCAAGAGAAACTGGATTTTTCAAATAATGCATAATTTCATGAAACTACCACGATCCTCAAATCCAGAAAACATCATGAAAAATCCATATCTCAATGCGAAAATCAATGAATATAATTTATGCAACAGAAAACTGTAATGTAAGCATATAAAGGAAAAGCCGCTATTTTACTGCAACAAGTTAAAATATATATCATGTGGTTCCTAATTTCTCCAAGTCTATATAATATCAAGTAAAGGTAAACATGTAGCTATAACCTGATATATGTGTAAACATAAAAGTATAGCAAGGTATATGTATCTACCTATCAGTAATGATGTAATATACCCTCAAGGTATAAGTGAAGTATGTATGCAAGTTATACATGTAGCTATGTCATTATGTGTGTATGTACCTATCGCTAATGGTACAATACCCTATAGGTATACAGGTAACTAGAATGTAAGCATGTCAAGACATATGTGTAAGCATGTAGGTATACAGGTATGCGATATGTCATATGCATAAAGAAATATGAATCAATGTCTCAATGTTCCTAACCAAACAACATCATATCTATATGTGTGTTGTGCGTGTCATGAAAATTATTGATGGTGTGTGTGGCATACAATCAGTGCTCGTGCAACATGAGACGTCAATAATAGTGCAGTGTCCTAAGGGTAAACAAGTAACAAAGTAATAAGGTGTATACGCAACTCTATATATGAAATAGAATATGCGACAATCCATAATATCTCTAGCCCAGACGCATAACGCCATGCGGGCAATTCCCCTGTAGATGTTAAATCTACTCACCAACGCTTCTGGATAAGTAAAGCCTACCACCTGTTTCCCCTTCTTCGCAGCGCCCGAAATCCCCGCCTGCGAACCTATAACATAAAATAATATAACAGGTATATATTAGCAATCGACCAATAACACGTACCAACTACGTTTGACCGACGCACCAGCTCCAAACATACTCTTAAGTATTCGTCAAGTGGCTAACGCGCGTAGTGACACTACGAAACCAACTCAAGAGCAAAAGCTACACAAAGATACGAACGACATCGATACAAACTTAGCTAAGAACGCAAAGCGACACAACTACCAAGCCTAGACTCTGATCGTACCGATCACGCATTCACAACACACTAATAAATATGGAATCTAACATAAATAACGTCGCAACGTTCAAAGAAATACACGCCAAAACTTACCGAAATCTAGTAAGCAGCATATATCATTTTAGCATCAAACTACAACTTTTACCAAGACTAGAATTTACAAATATCACAAAATAGCAAGGTTAAACCAATTAAACCTTTACTATAATTTTAAATCTCACTAATTAGGATTAGTAAAAGTCTAGTTTGTAATTAAGCTAATTTGATAATTAGGAAAAGAACATTTAAAAAACTAGCAAACTAGGTTAAGTTTTCATCAAGCATAACTTAACAATTAACCCTTCTTACTAATTAAAACCTAACTTGATTAACAAAAACCCTTACTAAAAATTATAAATATGAAATTAAAAGCTTAAATTAAACATCTAAATAAGCTAATTAAAGTATTTAAAACAAGAATTAAGCATTAGGGTTAGGGTTTTATACCTCACTAGAACACACATGAAACAAGAAAGAAATCCAAACTTTAGCCTCCAAAATCCTCACTAGAATGATGATCCAAGCTAGTTTTGAGTTCAAGAATGAAGGGAAATGATTATATTTGAGTTTGTAAGAATTTATTTGGATTTTTGATGATTTATTTGTGCATGAAATGATAAAAATGGAGTGAGAAAAGGAAAGAGCAGCCAAGGAGAAGAATGGCCGGCCAAGCAAGGAGGGGTTTTTTTTTGTGAAATGAGTGAAGAAAGTTCTAGTACAAAACCAATTAATGCTACATTTAATGGAAATTGCCACATTTTCTTTTATTTCTTTTCTTTTTAAAATTAATTCCATTTGCTCACAATATATCTAGATATTAGAATGAATAGTTTAACAAAATATCTAGTGATTGGATTAGCATAAAACCACATTAGTAATAATTAACCCAAGCCAAAAAGTAATTACCACTAATAAAGTGCACAAATAAAGCATTATAATAACATTTAATTAGGGAAAAATTCTATGTGAACCAAAACTTTCCATTGACCCCCAAAGCCCGCGCACTAGCTTTATTCTAGCTAAACTAGGTTCCGACAAGCCTATACAGAAGTTTGATCACAATCAAGTTAAAACGGAAAATACCGACTATTTTCCCCTAAAAACGGAAAATTCGCAAAACGATTTCTAAATCGTTACCATCTTCCCCCTTAAAGAAATTCGGTCCCCGAATTTAAAATTCTTACTAAGCGTACCTTCAAAGAGACGAGTACAAAAACTCCTAAATCTCGCTCGTAGCCTCCCAACTGATCACCTCAGTATACGGCTATGCCAAAGAAACTTCACATATAGCAAGACCCTTTACCGAAGTTTCTCTACCTGTCGAGCCATTAACACACTTGGCTGCCAGTGAATGAAAGATCGCGTCCCCATTAAATGGTCTGGTACTGAATCATGTGCGAAAGGTCATGAAGGTATTTGCAAAGTATCGACACAAGGAAATACGGGGTGAATGCTCAATAATCTGGGCGGAAGTGCCAATTTATAGGCAACGGAACTAACTCGCTTGAGGACCTCAAAAGGACCTCCAATCCTGGGATAAGCTTCCCAAAACTCAACACGTCATTCATCGAAAAATCCGTAGGAATACATGATCTCCCACTGCGAACTCAAGTCTGCGACCACCACGGCCAACATAAGACTTCTGTCTGCACTGGGCTACTCTCATCCTAACCTGAACCAACTGGACCATCTCCGAAGTCTCTAGACTAGTTGGGGTCCAAAATTCTACTCACGCAGAGTCAGAAAAAGAACAAACTGGCGATCGACACCACCTAACAACAAAACCTAAAGGTTGCCAATTAGAATGTCTCCTGATAATAGCTATCGAAGGAGAACCCTAACAATGGCAAGTGACGGTCCCAACTGCCAACAAAAATTAGTAAGTACGCACAAGCATATCCTCCAGAGTCTGTATAGCCCGCTCTCACAAAACCATCATCCTGCGGATGGAAAAGCGGAGCTAAAACTCAACCAGTACCTAAGGCTTCCTGAAGCTTCTGCCCAAGACGGCAAGCGAACAGGGTGCCTCCATTGGATACAACAAATTAAGGAACTCCGTGCAAACGCACAACTTAACAAAGAACAACTGAGCAAACTGAGCAAAACCGGACAACAAACACCCAAATGGAGTCACACCCTGACTAAACTGGGGTAGACACCACAACGAAATTCATGGAGATCTACTCCCATTCCCACTCCGGAATGGTTAAAGGTTGCAACTCTCTAACCGGTCTCAAATGCTCAACCTTAGCTCACAATAAGACAGACACCTTGAAAAGAAATCCGAAACTTCAATCTTCATCCCTGTCCACCCGTAACTATCTCACAAGTCACGCTACAAATTGGTGGAACTTGAATGAACACTGAACGCTGACTGAGGTGCCTGCTCTAGGATTTCGCGTCTCTGTCTATCAGCAATAGGTACACACAAACGCGTCCCTAAACGTAGCGCACTCTAGTCACAAATCAAGGACTCTGAATCTTTACCCAGCCGAGTATGCTCAAGAATCTCAGACGAACAAGCTTCGGCGGGCTGTGCCTCGCGAAAACGATTAAGGAAAAGTGGACGGGCACGGACATGAGCAAGCTGTCCCCTCAGTAGAGGCAAACTTAAGCTTTACTCCACGATCACACAAGAACTGTAAATCTGCAGAAGACTGTCTCAATAATCAAAACCCGCTGCAGGAAGATGTACATTAAGCTCTGGTGGTCCGTGAAAATCTGACATGACTCTCCGAACAAGTAGTGTCCTCAAATCTTCAACGCACGACCACAGCAGCCATCTCCAGATCATGAGTAGGATATCCTGCTCGTACTTCCTCCAGCTGTCGGGAAGCATAAGCGATAACTCTATAGTGCCACATCAGCGCAAAATCAAGCCCCACTCACGAAACATCACATTTAAACAACAAAGTCACCCGAACCAGAAAGCAAAGAAAGAACTGGTGTAGTTGTCAACCAAATCTCCAACTGCTGAAAACTCCGCACACATACCTCATTCCAAAGAAAAGAACCTCCTTTCCGGTCAGTTTAGTCAACGGTGCAACGATACACTAGCAATCCTGCACGAAACGGCGGTAAAAAAAACCTGCTAAGCCCAAATATCTGCGGACCTCCGTCCCGTATACAAGTCTGGGCCAAAGCTGTACGGCCTCCATCTTCTTTGGGACCATACGAAAACCGTCTCCCGTAACTACAAAACCTAGGAGTCAACACAATCAAGCCTGAAGGAACACTCCGAGAATTTAGCAGACAGCTGGTGCTCTCCCAGTATTTGCAAAACAAATCCTCAAGTGCTGCTCACGTTCCTCACGACTCTTGGAATAGACCAGAATGTCATTAATGACACAACAATAAACTTGTCGAGGAACGGCCTGAAGAAATCTGGTTCATCACATCCACGAATGCTGCTAGGGAATTGGTGAGTCCAACGACACCACCAAAACTCATAAAGCCCATAGCACGCACAAAAGCAGTCTTCAGAATGACATCACTCCGAACCCGCAACAAATGATGACCAGATCCCAAACAACTTAGAAAAATGTCTCGCACTCTGGAGCTGATCAAGAAATCGTCAATGCGAGGTAAAGGATACCTATTCGCACCGTAAGCCAGTTCAATTGATGATAAATCAATACACAACCTCAAACTGCCGTCTTCCTCCTTAATGAACAGAATAGGAGCTCCCCAAAGCGAAACACTCAGACGCACAAGCCCCTCTATCTAGCAACTCTCCAGCTGATCCTTAAGCTCCCTAAGCTCCGCCGGCTCGTCTGAAACAACGTCGGAAAACCCTCACACGATAGGAACCCAGTCCGACAAACCTACTGTAGCTCCGGTATCACGAATGAAAGCCAAGAATCCTTTCCTCAAAAGCCGACTAGCGAAAAAGGCTGAATTCAAGCTGTGAGAGGAGGCACCACTGTCCCCCTGCACAACAAGAACTGACTCGCCGGGAAAACAAAACCTTACTGTTTCCTCACGGTAATCCATAGACCCCTAGCACGTAGCTAACCAGTCCGTGCCCAGGAGAACGTCAAATCCAACATCTCTAGAAGGATCAAAACGACGGACGAATCTCTATCACCTATCCGATTGGCACACAACCAAAATACGTGTCGCGCAACAAAAGAATCGCTGACAGAAATTAATACAACAACGGCTGATCTAGCTAACACGACTCTCGTCCCAACCACGGCACAAAGTGTGTAAAACAAACAAATACATCAAAAGAACATACGAACTAAGAATACCTGAAAACTCTACATTGGACGCCCGCGCGTCCCGATGAGTAGAAGCAAACTCTCGTGTCTACCCTCTGCCCGTAACAGACTGAACTCCTCCTCTGCTAACCTGTCCCCTCTGAGCGAATCCTCTGCGGCCATGACCTCTCCGAACACGAGTCTGACGCGGTTCTAAGGAACAATCCCTGATGAGATGATGGAGGCTCCCGCACCAGAAACATCCACGCGACGACTGCTGACCCACCTGGGGATGAGAGCTGAACGACTGTCCTCGTCCTAAGCCTCTGCTACTCCCGCGATGGTCATGAAATCTATCTCGACGACTACGCCTCTGTCTCTGGGCTGGTATACCGGTACGAGTCCTCCACTATTCCGGAACTCCCAAAGTCTCTGGAAGACGTGCCTCGTCAACTGGGCTGCATCCACTGGTGCTATGTAGGTGACGGAATGTTGTGTGTTGATCGCAAGGAACAACTGGGTAACATGGGTGACAACCTCCCGTCGCTGCTCTCGAATGGCCTCAACCAATGAACTCATTGTCTGGCGTAAGTCTTGCATCTTTGCCACAAGCCTATCGATACGATCTGTCGAAGGCGGATCCATCTGCTCCTATGCAACGAGCATGCCATCCTGGTCAATCCTTGTCCCACACGAGTCAACTCTGACCTCGGCCCTCGCCGCATCACTCTGAGTCCCCATAATCATCGGCGGCAAAGCCTATAAATGGAAATAGGATTCGATATGAACACGGAAATCGAATCACAAGGATATGTATCATCAAGAAAGGAATTTCAAGCAATTAGTACTTAGGTCACTTTAGTCGGAGTAACGCGTCGTGAGTATGCTGCGGACATACACACACTACGTTACTTAGCTTAAGCTACCTACTCCATCATACCAAGGTCATCCTACACTCCGAAAGGTAAAACCTAGCGCTCTGTTACCAAATTTGTCACGGCCCGAATTAGCATGTGACGGCCCTTAAACTACGCAACGTCTACAGGCGTAACGCAATTTAAGTAAGCCGAAAACCCAGCAATCTAAACCATCAAAAGTAGTAAGTGATAATAGAAGTTTTAAAACATTTGAAATCTCAATCCAAATTCTTTAAAAGTCCAACTTTATTTTCTTAAAAATTTTGGCAGCACCTCTTTTGTAAAAACTAACCCCAAAATGGGTACAATATAAATATAAGTAAAGCATCCCCAACAGGAGCAAATCCACGCCCAACGGCGGAAAGCAACCACCACAACAGATATACAACGCCGTAGCGAAGAAATAAAAGATGATATAAGTAAAACTGCATAACAGACATCCAAGTCACCAAAATATACAATATCGTCCTCACATCAAGTCTCTAAGTCATACAAGATAATGGTAGATGAAGAGTACAGGATACAATGAATATACAATAAACATGAACGGATAACCACAAACCTACCTAAAGCAAAACTGCACACTGTGAGCCGAAGCGGTGCCCGCAGCAAAAGATGATAAGATAGATGAATAGCCTGCCTCGACTACTCTGGGGAACAACCTGCAAACACTGTGGCACAACGGGAGTGAGTTGCCAACTCAAGAATAGTAAATAACATATGCGGGTAATCGAAAGTATGCACGTACAGCGCGAATCTAACATGTGTAAGCTAATAGCAATAAATGGTCATATGTATGCAATAGTCATGAAAGGTACACTAGCAGGTATAACTAATACATGAAGCGATAATATGACAATCTGTATGCAACAATCATGTAAGGTACTCCACCAGGTACTACTAATACAAGAAGTAATGATATAACAATGTATATATGCAACAGTCATGAAAGGTACTCTAGCAGGTACAACTAATACATGAAGCGATGCATATAAAATAAAGTATGTAAATGCAACTGTCATGGAAGGTACTCTATCAAGTACTACTAATACATGAAGCAGTGCATAAACAATAAATGTGGAGTATGGAATGAAACATATCATTTCCACGGAATCTTGACATCGTGGTAGGACCAAAGTCCATCAAGACAATCCAAATCCCAATTCCTCAAATCAGCCCCCAAATTGGCTCTCATATCATGTAAGTCTCACAAACTCTGAATGTACAATATCAAGTAAATCCCATATATCCTGAATGTACAAAATCAGCAATCTCATATATATCCTGTATCCAATCTCAAATGAATCTTCTATATCCCAAATCCAATATCAAGTGAATCTCATATATCCTAAGTATATTTGCATGAATAATTATGATGAAGTATATGAATTTATATGTATACATATATATTAGCGTCCTATTCTACTAATATATATATATATATATATATATATATATATATATATGCATATATAACAGCGTCCCATTCCACTATTATATATACTTAGGAGTAAAAATATCATGAAAACCTGTACCAAGCATCGAAACATAAAGGCTGATCTATCAAGTGCTGTCACCACGACTGGCACCCGATAGGTACGTATCATACGCTATACCGAAAGCTCGAGTGCCTAGCTCTGACCCTCGCCTCTCAACGTATCCATATGTACATGACTCCCGTCGGTATCCCCACGATAAGCGCCGAGTCATAGGTACTGTCACCGGTAAGTATGGTTCCCTTGTCAGGCCTCATCGGCATGTTACATCAAAATCCCTTTCTTGCCCCGGGGTACCTCTGGGCCCCACCATGTACCCTCATACGGCCCACGACTCCTCCTCACATGGGGTATATATATCAGAACCGATAAAACTCATGGTGGATGCTGAAATATCTTATCAAGAGAAACCGGGTTTTTCAAATAATGCATAATTTCATGAAACTACCACGGTCCTCAAATCCAGAAAACATCATGAAAAATCCATATCTCAATGCGAAAATCCATGAATATAATATATGCAACAGAAAACTGTAATGTAAGCATATAAAGGAAAAGTCGCTATTTTACTGCAATAAGTTAAAATATATATCATGCGGTTCCTAATTTCTCCAAGTCTATATAACATCAAGTAAAGCTTAACTTATAACAATAACCAGATATATGTGTAAACATAAAGGTATAGAAAGGTATATGTATCTACCTATCAGTAATGATGTAATATACCCTCCACGTATAAGTGAAGTATGTATGCAAGGTATACATGTAGCTATGTCATTATGTTTGTATGTACCTATCTCTAATGGTATAATACCCTATAGGTATATAGGTAACTAGCATGTAAGCATGTCAAGGCATATGTGTAAGCATATAGGTATACAGGTATGCTATATGTCATATGCATAAAGAAATATGAATCAATGTCTCAATATTCCTAACCAAACAATATCATATCTATATGTGTGTTGTGCGTGTAATGGCAATTATTGATGGTGTGTGTGGCATACAATCAGTGCTCGTGCAATATGAGACGTCAATAATAGTGCAGTGTCCTAAGGGTACTAGTCCAAGCACAACAAGTAACTAAGCAATAAGGCGTATCCGCAACTCCATTTATGAAATAAAATATGCGACAATTCATAACATCTCTAGCCCAGATGCATAACGTCATGCGGACGATTCCCCTGTAGATGTTAAATCTACTCACCAACGCTCCTGGCTAAGTAAAGCCTACCACCTGTTTCCCCTTCTTCACAGCGCCCGAAGTCCCCGCCTGCGAACTTATAACATAAAACAATATAACAGGTATATATTAGCAATCGACCAATAACACGTACCAACTACGTTTGACCGACGCACCAACTCCAAACATACTCTCAAGTGTTTATCAAGTGGTTAACGCGCGTAGCGACACTACGAAACCAACTCAAGAGCAAAAGCTACACAAAGACACGAACAATATCGGCACAACCTTAGCTAGGAACGCAAAGAGACACAAGTACCAAGCCTAGACTCTGACCGTTCCGATCACACATTCACAACACACTAATAAACATGGAATCTAACATAAATAACGTCGCAACGTTCAAAGAAATCTACGCCAAAACTTACCAAAATCTAGTAAGCAGTATATATCATTTTAGCACCAAACTACAACTTTTGCCAAAACTAGAATTTACGAACATCACAAAATAGCAAGGTTAAACCGTTTAAATCTTTACTATAATTTTAAATCTCACTAATTAGGATTAGTAAAAGTCTAGTTTTTAATTAAGCTAATTTGATAATTAGGAAAATAACATTTACAAACTAGCAAACTAAGTTAAGTTTTCATCAAGCATAATTTAACAATTAACCCTTCTTACTAATTAAAACCTAACTTGATTAACAAAAATCCTTACTACAAATTCTAAATATGAAATTAAAACCTTAAATTAAACATCTAAATAAGCTAATTAAAGTATTTAAAACAAGAATTAAGTATTAGGGTTAGGGTTTTATCCCTCACTAGAACACACTTGAAACAAGAAAGAAATCCAAATTTTAGCCTCCAAAATCCTCACTAGAATGATGATCCAAGCTAGTTTTGAGTTCAAGAAAGAAGGGAAATGATTATATTTGAGTTTGTAAGAATTTATTTGGATTTTTGATGATTTATTTGTGCATGAAATGATGAAAATGGAATGAGAAAAGGAAATGGCAGCCAAGGAGAAGAATGGCCGGCCAAGCAAGGAGGGTTTTTTTTTTGTGAAATGAGTGAAGAAAGTTCTAGCACAAAACCAATTAATGCTACATTAAATGCAAATTACCACATTTTCTTTTATTTCTTTTCTTTTTAAAATTAAATCCATTTGCTCACAAAATATCTAGATATTAGAATGAATGGTTTAACAAAATATCTAATGATTAGATTAGCATAAAACCACATTAGTAGTAATTAACCCAAGCCAAAAAGTAATTACCACTAATAAAGTGCACAAATAAAGCATTAAAATAACATTTAATTAGGAAAAAATTATATGTGAACGAAAACTTCCCATTGACCCCCAAAGCCTACGCACTAGCTTCATTCTAACTAAACTAGGTGCCGACAAGTCTATACAGAAATTAGATCACAATCGGATTAAAACGGAAAATACAGACTATTTTTCCCTAAAAACGGAGAATGCGCAAAACGATTCCTAAAACGTTACACGGACTTATGACAGTCTTGCTCGACATAGTATTATGCTACTTGGTTTGTATCTATCTTAATATGTGTATGTGTTTCTTTTAACATATCGCTAATACATATTGATAGAGCCCTTAGGATTTTTGCTTGACTACCAACGTTGTGATGGCAATCATACTGGTGGGGACTGGGTAGTCTATAAGATCATCCTTATACAGGTCTCTAGTCGTAGGGTTATGGAGACAGGGCATCAATACTCCAGAGTAGACTAGTGCATACGCTTCTCCTCCCAGGAGGAGAGATGGTCCGTCCCACAGCCATCAGTACGTCGTACTGGAGATGTTGGGATACCTACAATGGCAGTAAAGTTTCAGGAGGCATCATCCATGCCAAATTAAAATTTTGCCAATGAAGATAACCCTAAACTTAGGAACTTTAACTAGAGAATCAAACAAAACTAGCATGTTGACACTTTAACATCTAAGAGTTATGGATTACAACATTTGTAGTCCGTTCTTTCGCTTCATAAGCTCCGTGTTGAGGTTCCTTCGCTGCGATCATCAAGTACCCAGACTCTAGAGAGGCTCCATGAAGAGAAAGATGCAACCTTACTTCCAATCTTCAAAAACTAAGATGATCTACCTTGAAAAAACACTAACCCAAGCTCTTGCTTCACTAATCATGTATTAGTAAAGCAAACACCCTAATCTAAGTGGCTAGAATAGATGAGGATGATGAAGTAGGAATTTTGCTCTCTTTTGTTTTCAATTTCTCACATAATATCCATCACTAATGAAAAGCTAGAAAGCTTTCAAGAGAGGAAGAAGAAGAAGAATTTCTTTTGTGATGAATAATGAATTATTGTCGAGGTTAGAAATGCAACCTAGGGTTAAGCATGATATGCTTAACCCTTGTAGAGACTTTACCATGCGCTAAGGTTTGGATTGGGTTAACAAATATCTCTCCAAAATATCAAAGAAAATGGACAAACTCAAACCTTCATGAAGCTTCCTCAAAGCTCATCCAAAACCCTAATCCAAAAGCTTAACCCTAATCCAAACCCTAACATGGTTAAATCTCAAAACCTTTGTTGCATTTGTAAACCTAACATGTTACAATAATATATATCACATATATAATATATATAGTAACAAAATAAAATAATACAATTAACATATATCGCATATACATCAATGTATTATCCAAGTGAGAAGAAGAATCTTTATGTGAGCTTATATTAGTTAATGTAATGTAATATATCAAGTATATAATTATACATTAAATTATCGAATCAACACTTGATCCGATAATCCAGCCATATTACATATAACCGACTAATATAACATGTATCAGTTCATCGAATCAACACTTGATCTGATGACCCGGCTATATCATATATACCCGGCCGATATCACATATCGTGAGAACCGAATACGGTATCACAAACACATATTATCTTCGGTCCCGCACATATCACATATGTGCTCCTACTCCATTTTTCCTGAGCCAGGAAACCTCTGTTTAGGACTCTAAAGAATCGTCAATACGCCGGCAGTAGGTGATGATCATATCAAACACCCACGAGCTGCAAGCGGTCAGCTAAACGTAACAGCCACGCAGGTATTGAGCGATCAGAAGATCAATAAGTAAGTCTGTACATTCTCCTGTGAATCCAATCAGTAACACTCCCGTACAGTCCGGTCTCCTCATCTGATATGTCGCATATCTAGTTTAGGGGTGGTAAACGTCAGACCCCAGTAACCGATAAATCATGTCGATATGAGGTCCATAACAGTTCGAGAAACTACTGATAACTCTTACCAGTAAATCTCAGCAACCCTGGCCAGGGATTTCCAGTTATATCCAATCGAACACTGCGCAACATCAACTCCCAATACCGGAAGAGACGAAACCCTTCGTATCGCTCATTGCCTCCATGTGATTCAGGACTGTACCCAAAAGCCACCGTTTTTCACGTTCTCTTGAACGTGGTAAGGTGGAAATCAAAGCACAGTGGGAATCACACAAGACTCTATGACTATCTCGGGTCTACAGTCTAACCTGTACAAGTGTCACCAGAGAACTGCCATCTGACGATAGGTATAATACCATCTGGGAGTTCTCGGCGAGTCCGTCCAGTGTACCCAGTCTCCACTGAGCACCCGTATACTGTCTCTGATGTCGAACACCAATGGATATGGGATCATCCATCGCCCATCTTCATGGGTCGAGAATCTATATGCTAGTCTACTCTGGTATATCGATGCCCTATCTTGATACACCTACGACTAGGAAAATTTAAAGGATGTACTTAGCGACTACACTGTCCCCACTAGTATGATCGCATCATAGTCCTGGTAGTCAAGTACTCATCCTAAGGGCTTTATCAACATGTAGCATAGAGACAATCAGAGTACATGTTAAGATAAAGAACATCCAGATAGCATACTATCATGTCGAGCAAGAAAGTCCTTCCTATATATGTCCAAGCATCCACTATAATATACATCGCATGTACAGTAATGGCCTCTAGGGCATACATATCACTAACAATCTCCCACTTGCACTAGGGCCATCTGTTGTAGTATCCCATACCTAACAATCAGCTGTGGTTGAAGTATCTCATACTCAGCCATCCCATAAAAGTCTCTACTGGGAAATAGGCCTTTGTGAGTGGATCCGCGCTGTTGTCTTCTGTATCTACTCCCCTAACCTCGATCTCCCTAGAGATCAACCATCTCCATGATCAGGTGATACTGCCTAAGAATATGTCTGGATCTCTGATGGGACGGGGGTTCCTAGGCATAAACCACAACTCCATCGTCACACAATGGTAGGAACGAAGTTCATCTCATGAACTTATATATATCCAAACTGCCTCTTTGGTAGCATCCTTGGTAACGATGTATCTAGCCTTTAATCGTCTAGTTTGCCACGGTATCTAACTTTGAACTCCTCCAACATACCGTCCCTTCACTGAGGGCAAAGACAAAGCCTATGACTGACATTCAGTCGACCTTACGACCCTAGAAACTATCCAGTGATTCTCCCCAGGATCGATTGATACCGTTTCACTACACCTAGTGAGAATCCTAACATCCAATTAGATCTATCTCATAGATCCAAAACCCAGGATTTAGCAGGTATCACCTTGATCCTTTATGGAGAATCCTTATGATAAGAGGAGATTGACCGAGCGTAGCATAAGAAACTCCTTCCATATCAAGTGTATGTCATCCACGTACTATACGAGGATCACCACCATACTCCTTACTACCTTTTTGTATATACTAGGTTCATCTACCATTTCGATGAAGTCAAACTCTTTGACTACAACATCAAAATAGACGTTCCAACTCCGTGATGCCTGATTTATCCCATAAAACAACTTACACACGTTTCCGCTGCTCCCACTGTCTATGAAGCCCTCTGGCTGTGTACTTATAGACACTCTCTTCTAAATTATCATTTAGAAAAGTAGTCATGACACCCAACCGCCAGATATTATAGTCATGGTATGTAGCAGTGGTAAGTAGGATCTGGATGGACTTAAGCATAGCTTTGAAAGTCTCAACTTTTCCATGTACACCAAGTAATCTTTTCAAGATATACTTGCTCCTGATAGGGATTTAACCCTTCAGATAAAGCAACCAAAGTCCATACTCTGTTGGTGTATATGGATTCCATCTCAGATCGCTAAGCATCCAGCTATTCTTACAGTGTCCCCACTCTTGATGGCCTGCTCGAAACTTGTTGGGTCATCATCTCATGATTCAATCCTCGCTCCCACTGTCATAGAAAACCGAAGTATCTCTCAGGTGGGTGAGGAACCCTACAAGATCGACGGAGAGGCTGAGCTTCGTTGGAAACTATTGAATCCTCCGGTTCTACCAAATCATCAGCTGCTGTTTGTATAGATGGAACTCCTTCCAGTTCTACCTCATGACCACTAATTTCTTCATAAGAAATTCTCTTTCCAAAAGGTGGCATGCTGAGAAAACAAAACACCTTTTTGTTCCTCAGTTTGGTAGAAGATATTCCCTTGCGAATACTTGGGATATCCAACAAACTTTCCACAGAACTGACCTTGCCTCGAGCTTGTCCGGATTTTTCTTTTAGACATTAGCCGGACAACCCAAATCTTAACATCCTTAAGAGATGGGCTCTTCCCAAACCATATCACATATGGAGTGGTAGGCATCTGATTTGGTTGGAACCCTATTCAATAGGTATGCAGCTTCATAAATGTATAACCCCCAAAAGGAAATAGGCAACTCAGTAGTACCCATCATAGAGCACACCATATCACATAGGGTGCGATTGCTCCGCCCCAATGCACCGACGTGCTGTGGTGTATACGGAGGAGTAATGTTGAGAGAGAATTCTCATTCTCCTTTAGAATAGTCCAGAAATTCCGTGCTCAAGTATTCTCCTCCCTGATCTCATCATAGGACATAATACTTATACCCTTTTTGGTTCTCTACTTCTGACTTATATTCATTGAATTTCTCAAAAGGTTCAGACTTGTGTTTCAACAGGAACCTATGTTCGAATATTGAGAGATAATCAGTGAATGTAATGAAGTACAAAAAACCAGTCCTGGCATGTGTAGACAGGGGACCTTACATACATCATCATGTATCAATCCAAAAAGTTTACTAACTCTTTCTCTGTTTCCAATAAACGGAGCTGTGGTCATCTTATCTTTGTGACATGACTGGAAAGTTTCACAAGATGTAAATTTAAACTGATTTAAATATGCATCTTTATGTAACTTCAGCTAGTCGAGTCACATTGATATGACCTAGTCTACAATACCTCAAGAAGGATTTGTTCATTTCTGAACTTTTCCTCTTTATGTGTTCTTTACGTTAACAACTGTAGTTTGATTTAGAATGTCTATGCTTTTAGATAACGTTCCTGAAGCGATCAACTCTTGATATAGGAAAATGCTCAAAACATTATCCATCAATACAAAATTATATCCTTCTTTACTAAATAAAGATACTGATGTGATTTTGTATATCAGGTTCGGTATCTAATAACATTCGTTTAGAATCAATGTATTTAGTAATACAGGGTGATAACTGCCAACAGACTTGGCTGCAACACTTGCACCATTTTTAACTCTTAAAACTTATCACATGTTCTCAGTTCTCTACCTGTCTGTAGCCCATGTAACATATTACATATGCGGGATCCTGATCCGGTATCACATATCCAGGACGTGAAGGATACTGAGAAACATTTCTTTGTAATGAACACACCCGAAGAAGATATATCAACATACACTTTCTTCGTTTGGGCGGCACGGGAATTCTAGTAATTCCCTATTTCCTGCTTGGTCTTATAACAAGTATAAGTTGGATCGGGACCAACGTTCCCTAGCTCAGTATAACAAGCGGGTTCGGTCAATACATCCATATTATTATCTTGATTAAGGCGTGACATGGTCGCTACCTGGAGAGAGAGAGTGCCGCACTGGAGTGATCCAATATGTGGTTCCGCACGTTCCACCACTTCTCCGTTCATTTCCAATACTGATCGCGTATGCTCTTGCAAGATTAGATTGGTTATTAATTTATCTATCAGGATGGCTCCCACTATTTTTGTCAAATCTTCCTTCAAACCCTAAAAGGAAAGACTAGCCGGGATTAATTACACCCTACAAGTTCGTTAATCTTTCAGCCAGGCCAGTGCCGGTACTTTGAGGGAGGTTCCCCGTGCTTTCACACGGACCTAATTAAAATAAACCTCATTTTCCTAGGGGCGTAACCCCGTTGACACCTTTCTAGACACCTACTTGATCGGCTAATTGTAATGTGTAAAACTCTCCCAGGAGTAACTCTTACTTGCAGTGGGTATCGGGATCCAACTATCTTATAGAAGGTATGCAATCTCATTGCAAATTTCAACACTTGAAATTCCCGATAATATTTTGCCCATAGCAACTTATGACCTTGGCTAAGGTCAACAAATCATAAGAGCTAGCCAAGTTAAACCCGTCATTTCCAGATTGAATTAAACCCACCCGCACTACTCTTGGCTAAGGTCAACAAAGCCGCACGACTACCCTAACTTAATCGCATCATATGCTCATAAAGATAAGCACTAATCAGCCAACGCACACTACGCCTTGGCTAAGGTCAACAAATACAGAACGAATACTAAGTAGTACTTATCTGAAATGACGGAGGGTTACGACGGGTTTTTAAGAAAACCTTTTGCGTAATGAACTTGATATCGTTGTTTAAATGGAGTGATTTTTAGGCCTTTACTAGTTTTGCTAAAGAGGTCACTCCCGGTGAAGGGATCTCGGCTCTTTCCTCATCAAATGAGGTGCAGAATATTTCACAAATACCACTATGCAAAGCAAGAACTAGAAAAGCAATCAAAAGAAAAAAACGAGGGTTGTAGCATCTGCCAGTTTCGCTAAAAAGGTCACTCCCGGTGAAGGGATCTCGGCTTTTTCCTTATCGAATAAGATGCCGGATGCTCTACAAGGAACACCGCTATACAAAGCAACAACTAGAGCTACCTGTTTTTGAAAATTCGATTCCACAACATCTTTAGGTTTCTTTTATTCATTAATCTCATTAATGAAGTCCCATCATTTAAGTTTACCTAAACATCTCAGATAAATACAACGTTCGCTTATGCCATCCACACTCATCTCGATGTCTCCTCGTGCACCGTTAGGTTAGGTAACTAACGGTAGAGCGGGGCAGTGCAAGAGCATGTATAAAACATTAGCAATGTCTATATAATATATCATATATACTATATCTAGTATCTATCTCAACATATCAAATGATCACATCACAGATATCGCAGCAGAAGAAACATATGAAATATTGGATATACTAGGAGGTCTTTTTTTTATTGCGAGCCTGTATAAAACATGGATTCCACGGTCGTGATGAATAGCCAATCCCACACCCCTAGACCCCTACGAGAGTGGCAAGCAACCCCACCAATTCTAGAGTTAGGAGACCCGGTCTCGACTCCTCGAGATGGTCTCCCACTGGACCCTAGAACCCGGTTACTTGTGCTCCCCGCCTTGGGTCTATTCTAATGCGGAAAAGTAAATAATATACAATGGTGACATCATCCTCAACCCGGAAGTGCCCCAATAAAAGAATATTACGTACAATGAATTTTACATGAATGAAAATAAAAACCCTCAACTCACATAAAACCCCCGGCTATTCAAAACACGACGATCCAATATAACATATCACAGCAACACATAACCTCACATGTCATCAACGTAAGTAAATATGCGTATCCCAATTGTCGTTGATTTATAGCAACGAAACTGGCGATACACCACATATTACATTTACGGTCGCAGAAAAGAAAGTGTAAAACTACAACGGTTGGAATCCGCAACCTCCTTAGACATCACATGCCTAACCAAATGAATTCCTTAGACATCGCATACCTAACAATTATAAACCCCGCATTTTAGTCTCAATATCAAGTCGGGCAATTCAACAAGATTCCCGACATCCTAGTCGAATGCTCGTCGGAAACTTTAGTAGACGGTCGCACCCCCCGATGCCGTCGACGAAGTGCACTAAGGCGGAACACCACTGCCGCGAGCACCCAAACGGATGCTTTTGGCGACGGGGTTCTTCTACAGTCACTTGGTCGGGGCTATGGGCGTAGCTATCTATTAAGATTATTCGGCGAGTATCCGCGTACGCTACGTGATTGCAACGGACTTTTGATCGCATCAAAATCCCGTGGCAACCGATCAAATGGAGACTAAACTGCTAGATTTATAACATTCAAATTAGTTATCTCTAACTACATATGGATTCCAAATATTGTATCACATTACAGAAAAAGTTATACGATGTTAAACATTCCGATCGAATCAACAAACACCTAAAATTTCCCTATTTGCTCAACACTTGAACTTAGTTTAAAAGCATCCATCACATGCCACAGTACCAATGGACCAGCCATAGAAGGGTCAAACAAACGCCTCATATGTGGCAACGCCGAACTACCACAAACCCTAAGGTTTAGAGGCGGTTCTGACGATCACATAATCGAATTAAGGTTTTCGTTCTTCTAGAGGGTCCACCGTGTTACTTGCACGACTTGAATGTTCTTTAACTAAGGAAAAATCCAACACTTGGAAATTTTCCGGCAGGGGAAAAAGTGAGTTATTGATATCCATTCGAACTTTTTAACACTGTCTAAACAATCATGAAACCAAGTTAGAATTGCGAATACGAAACACTCCAAATTACCTTTTGAGTAAATAAACATCTCATGCAAATTTACCAAAAATAAACAACACCAAAAATACCAAACCCCAGAGACTTGAACATGACCCAAACCAGGAGCCCAAAATACACTGGGGGGCCGGCCTGCTCAGATTTCTCAGCCATATGCTCGGCCAAAATTCGAGCAGGGGGGTGGGTTTGGTCCATATTCAAAATGTATCTCATACAATTTTCTGCACATGTTTGAAAAATTTTTAGAGCTCATTTTAAATTCGACAGAAACTAGGGTTTGATATCCGGTGTTTCGGAGTTGTTTCGGTTTCATAATCCTATACTTATCCGTCTAATTCTCTAACTAGTCTTTGATACCACTGTTGGGATACCTACAACGGCAGCAAGGTTTCAGGAGACATCATCCATGCCAAGTTAAAATTTTGCCATTGAAGATAACCCTAAACCTAGGAACTTTAATTAGAGAATCAAACAAAACTAGCATGTTAACACTTTAACATCTAAGAGTTAGGGATTACAACCTTTGTAGTCCGTTCCTTCGCTTTATAAGCTCCATTTTGAGGTCCCTTCGCTGCGATCATCAAGTACCCGGACTCTAGAGAGGTTCCATGAAGAGAAAGATGCAACCTTACTTCCAATCTTCAAAAATTAAGATGGTCTACCTTGAAGATATACTAACCCAAGCTCTTGCTTCACTAATCATGTATTGGTAAACCAAACACCCTAATCTAAGTGGCTAAAAATAAATGAGAATGATGAAGTAGGAATTTTGCTCTCTTTTGTTTTCAATTTCTCACATAATGTCCATCACTAATGAAAAGCTAGAAAGCTTTCAGGAGAGGAAGAAGAAGAAGAATTTCTTTTGTGATGAATAATGAATTATTGTCGAGGTTAGAAATGCAACCTAGGGTTAAGCATGATATGCTTAACCCTTGTAGAGACTTTACCATGGGTTAAGGTTTGGGTTGGGTTAACAAATATCTCTCCAAAACATCAAAGAAAATGGACAAAGTCAAACCTTCATGAAGCTTCCTCATAGCTCATCCAAAACCCTAATCCAAAAGCTTAACCCTAATCCAAACCCTAACATGGTTAAATCTCAAAACCTTTGTTGCATTTGTAAACCTAACATGTTACAATATTATATATCACATATATAATATATATAGTAACAAAATAAAATAATACAATTAACATATATCGCATATACATCAATGTATTATCCAAGTGAGAAAAAGAATCTTTAAGTGAGCTTATATTAGTTAATGTAATGTAATATATCAAATATATAATTATACATTAAATTAACGAATCAACACTTGATCCGATAATCCGGCCATATTACATATAACCGACTAATATAACATGTATCAGTTCATCGAATCAACACTTGATCCGATGATCCGGTTATATCACATATACCCGGCCGATATCACATATCACGAGAATCGAATATGGTATCACATACACGTATTATCCTCGGTCTCATACATATCACATATGTGCTCCTACTCCGTTTTGCCTGAACCAGGAAACCTCTGTGTAGGACTATAACGAATCGTCAATACGCCGGCAGTAAGTGATGATCATATCAAACACCCACAAGCTGCAAGCGGTCAGCTAAACGTAACAGCCACCCAGGTATTGAGCGATCAGAAGATGAACAAGCAAGCCTGTACATTCTCCTGTGAATCCAATTAGTAACACTCCCGTACAGTCCGGTCTCTTCGTCTGATATGTCACATATCTAGTCTAGGGGTGGTAAACGTCAGACCCCAGTAACCGATAAGTCGTGTCGATATGAGGTCCATAACAGTTCGAGAAACTACTGATAACTCTTACCAGTAAATCTCAGCATACCTGGCCAGGGATTTCCAGTTATAGCCAATCGAACACAGCACAACATCAACTCCCAATACCGGGAGAGACGAAACCCCTCCTATCGCTCATTACCTCCATGTGATTCGGGACTGTACCTAAAAGCCACCGGTTTGCACGTTCTCTTGAACGTGGTAAGGTGGAAATCAAAGCACAGTAGGAATCACACAAGACTCTATGACGATCTTGGGTCTACAGACTAACCTGTACCAGTGTCACCAGAGAACTGCCATCTGACGATAGGTATAATACCATCTGAGAGTTCTCGGCGAGTCCGTCCAGTGTACCCAGTCTCCACTGAGCACCCGTATACTATCTCTGATGTCAAACACCAATGGATATGGGATCATCCTTCGCCCGTCTTCGTGGGTCGAGAAGCTATACGCTAGTCTACTCTGGTATATCGATGCCCTGTCTCGATACACCTACGACTAGGAACATTTGAAGGATGTACTTAGCGACTACACTGTCCCCACTAGTATGATCTGCATCAGGCGGGTATTTCATGCATTGGTTCCACTAGATTTATGCTCTGATACCATCTTTGTCACAACCCGAAAAGTACGGAACATGACCGGCACTTAAACTACGAAACTTCTCGAGGTGTACGTAATCTAAGTAAGCCAAAACCCAGAAATCCAAACCAAGTAAAGCAGTAGAGAGAAGAAAAACCAATTTTATAGCAAGAAATTTAACAACATAAGCCGAAATATTCATTTTTAAAATCTCAAGTCCTTTCTGAAAATTTCGGCAGTGTTTCCTTTGTAAAAACTGACCCCAAACGGGTACAAACCTGATAAAGCATATATAATGAATAAAGGCATCCCCAAGCGGGCGCTAGCTCTTCGCCAAACGGCGGACAAAACCACGCAATGCAATATAATATACAACGCCGAAAGGCGAGGATCAAACTCAGGATAAAAATCCAACATCAAGAAAACCAGACTTGTATATTTGATAGAGATAGATGACCAGTGTATATTCTTTCGACTTTGTCACGACCCGAAAAGTACGGAACATGACCGGCACTTAAACTACGAAATGTCTCGAGGCGTACGTAATCTAAGTAAGCCAAAACCTAGAAATCAAAACCAAGTAAAGCAGTAGAATGAAGGAAAAACCAATTTTTAAAGCAAGAAATTTAACAACATAAGCCGAGATATGCATTTTTAAAACATCAAGCCTTTTCTGAAAATTTCGACATTGTTTTCTTTGTAAATACTGGCCCTAAACGGGGTACAACATAAATAGTATACGAAATGATAAAAGGAATCCCCAAGCGGGAGCTAGCTCTTCGTCAATCGACGGTCACAACCACGCAAGCAATATAATATACAACGCCGAAGGGCGAGGATCAAAACTCAAAAGAAACTCAAAATCAACATGAAAACCATAATAATACAACGCACGACTCTAAGGTCGAATTAACAACAACTGGTTCTCTATGTCTATCAAATATACAAGTCTGGTTGATGGAGTTTTACTAGATACAACTGAAATAACAAATATACAATGGTGGTCCTGATGCAAAAGAACCCACCTACCAAAGCAATCACCCGGAAAGAAGAGTGTGCCAGCAAAACCGCAATTAAACCTGTACGGCAAAACCTGCAAGGAACTGTGGCACAACGGGGGTTAGTTGCCAACTCGTGAGTAGAAAACATCACAGAGCAGAAATCGCATGTATGACGCTATCCTAGGTCATGTCAAGTGATATCCTCAAATAATATCTTGATCCATCTATATATAAGTGCAATACTACATGCTCGTGTCAGTGCCTCAGATAGCAACATATCAGATATATGATGTATGAATGCATTACGAATGGAAACAGAATACATCATGAGTGAGACAACTGTTTTCTTTATTTAATAAGATTCATGTATGTATATAAATCAAATATCATCAATGAAATCAACAGAGAAATCAGTTTTAAGCATCAACACAAAACATGAATCTCAATATCTCAATATCTCAGGCTCCGGCTATCCGGACTGGCCTGTATCATCAAATCTCAATATCTCAGTGTCTCAAATCTCAATATCCCAATACCTTGGGCTCCGTCAGTCCGGATTGGCCCATATCATCAATCACACGACCACGAACGGTATCCTCCGGATATCCGCCGTGCCAAACAATCACCGGTAGGCAGTCTACCCCTGTCGGGCTCATCGTCTACAACTCGAGCTTCTTACCCCGGGTACCATACTGGGTCCACCATGTACCCGCAAACGGTTCATCCAACTCCTCAAATCGGGTCTCGAAAACCATCTCAGAACCGAGAAAACATCATGGTGGACAATACTCATCATATCAAGGAAAACCGCATCTATCTCTTTAAAACAAATCATCGGTTTATAAAACATTCACATGCGGTTTCCAAATCTAGAAATCTCAAGAAGGATCTGAAATCATAAAAATCATGATATCAATAAACAGTGAATACCAGCATAAATCTCCATAATACTGCATGACCAATGAATATATGAATGCATCTGATATCATGCAATTAATGCAATAGTTAAACTAGCATATGAAAGCTATAACATATTGCAACTATCAACTAGCAAGCTATGTCAATGAATAGTATTCTCTAAAGTGTACGTGACATGGCAATTACCGATGATGATGTGTGTGAGCCGGCAAGTAAGTGTATGTGGAACATACGCATCATCGGTAATGGTGCTGGTGTCCTTATAGGACTACGGTAGCTCCCCGGCCGTCTATCCGAGGCCAAAATGCGGAAACGAAAATTTTTCTTGACTTTAAAACCGGCGCTATCGTATGCTTAAAACTCGGATCGTAACCATTAACCTAATGCTAGCTAACAAGAGACGGGATAGAAGCTATACCGAGCGATCCGTGTCCTTCGGTCTTCGGCCTCCACTCCGATCTCCTCACGGAATCTCCGATCTTCATCTCCTCGTCGGAACGGGCACCACATCGCCGGGTTCTTTTACGGGGTTCCACCTCTGGACCGAGGCAACTCGAGCACGAAGTTGGCGAGTCGATGTGCCTAAGGATGCTGTAGGCTAAGTGTAGTAATGTTTGTCTCATGGGGTTATGAAGTTGCCTTTTGATGGAGGAAACAACAATGGAAAATGAGCTTGGGATTTTGTAGCAAGCATAATATGATATGATAATTTTTTCCCACACAAAAATGAACCTCTCCCCTTCTCATAATGTGGTCGGCCATTCTCTTGAATGGATGAAGGAAAAAACACAAGGGAGGTGAGCACAAGAGGAGAATAATTGTGAGCATAAGAAAAGTGATGATAATGAGGGATTAATGTCACACCAAAGCCAAATCAATTCGCGTCTCATTAATTCTAGCCATTATGAAAGAAAAAGGCAAAGATGCTTTGAATTATCACAATAAAACCCTCCACAATTGCTAATTTGTACATATGCAAATTAGCCCCTCCATCAGAAAAATCCGTCCGTGAAGGAACAAAGAAAAACTGGCCGGAACGGAATACAAACTGGCAACTTCAGAAAACTGATCCCGTAATAAATTACAGAAAAACCCCGCGAGCGTATATACATACCCGCATTTGTATTCCCACTGAATACAAACGCAAGGAGACAAAATCTACACCGTACAATACTAGTATCCGGCTTAAACTAAAGCCCGCTAGTATTATCCGTCCGATCATGATCCGTGCAATACCGCATGGATAAGATCGAACCCTGCCATATCTCCATATGGCCTCTACAGCGTTTCGCCCGAAACTTGAGAAAGTGTCTGTGGGGGACTCTAAAGACTCGTCAATATTTTGGTTGTGGATTTAACCACTAGCACGTCAAAGGTATTAGCCGTACGTAACGAGCTACCAGGTATTGACCAAAAGGGAGGTCGATGAGCGAACTCATCCTGACACCCTACTGAGCCTGTCAGTGACAATATCCGTACAGTCCGGTCCGTTCGTATATGAGTATCGCATGACGGGCCTAGAGGGTTGGTAAAAGTCAGACCCCCAAAAGCGGTACAAGTCGTGTCGGAGTGTAGCCCAGAACACCCTGAGATACTACTGGAATACCTACCAGTAAATCTCCTGCCTCGGCCGAGGGCTTTGTGTAATGGCTCTCCTAGACACAGCGTGACCTCACCCCCAATACCGGGAGAGACGAACCCCTGCAGATCCGCTCACTGCCTCCATATGGCTCGGGACTGTACCCAACTAAAACCTGTTTGCACGACTCCTTTGAGCCGTGGTAGGGTAGTAATCAAAGTACAGTGGGAACTCACACGAGACAAATGACGATCTCAGGTCGATGTACTAACCTGTACACATGTCACCAGGGAACTGCTATCTGACGTCAGGTATAAGACCAACTAGCATGTTCCCGGCGAGTCCTGTCCGGTGTACTCATAACTCAATGAGCACCTGTATACATCTTAGGTGAACCAACTGACACCAGTGGCTTGTGAGATCGGCCACCGCCCCTCATCGAGGTCTCGACTGTATACGCTAGTCTATTCTGGAGTATCGATGCCCTGTCTCGAAACTCCCTCGACTAGGGACCTTTTAAGGATGTGCTTATAGACCCCAGCTCCCACGTGTATGATTGCCATCATACTGCTGGCCGTCAAGCAAGAATCCTAAGGGCTCTATCAACGCGCAATAGTGACCTGTAAGGTCACCTGAAGCAATACACGATGATAAAGATAAACCAGATAGCATACTATCATCTTGAGTAAGACTGTCCTACCGGTATAGGTCCTCCCTCAATCATTGCAATCACGTGCTCGTGATCCAATAATTGACTCTGAGGGCACTATATCCAACAATCTCCCACTTGCACTCAAGGCTAATTATTGCGATGTCGCATACTCACAGCCTGTGTGATACCGAACACCCAACTCCTCTACTAATCAGTTTCACAAAACCCGTTTGCGAAACTATTGCGTTTGAGGAATAGCCTCAGTGAGTGGATCCGCTCGGATGTTTCTTCCTATGTCTCTCTTTATCTCAAGTTCACGGAGAAAGCCATCACCCGAAATGAGCAATACCTGTCTTAGAATGTGTCTGGATATCTGATGGAACCTAGTTCATAAATGAACTCCAAATCAAAACTTCTTAGGTTGTATCGTCAACTGAACTTAATCAGTATCCTGCACCATGCCTCCCTCAGTATCCGATTGGACCACCTGTCCAAAATACTGCCCCTCGTTAGAGGGAAAACTATAACTCTGACAGACACTCTGTCATCCAGGTCACCTTGGAAGCCTGGAGTGATAACTGTCTCCGGAAGGAGGATGCCGTTATCATATCCCTAGAACATCCACTTATGTTCTAAAACTGCTTCCGATCGTTTCTCCAGGACTGGATTAATATCCTATGTGGAGAAACCACTGTGTGACAACCAAAGTATAACCAAACGTAATATAGGAATTTCACTTCCTACTCTGTGTATGTCATCCAAATACCAGGACATCACACCCTACTACCTTCTTAACAGATCCATCCCCTATTCTGATGAAGTCAAACCTATGACTGTCACATCAGAAATAGATGATCTATCTCCGCTATATCTGCTTTAGTCTCTAAATAGACACAAGCCGCTTGTCCACTATACTTCCGCTGCTCCCACTGACTACGACAACCCTCTGGCAGAGTCATATACACGTGCACTTCTTAAGCCAGTTCAGAACGACGCTATACTCATCCTCCTGCCGGGTCTCACAGTCTGGAACAACAGCAATGTCAAGTCTGGGTAAACAAGAACCTCCCCGTCACCGTCCTTGAGGCTACCGAAGTACCTCTCGAGCGCCTGAGGTTACCCACCATATCTGCGGAGTGGCTAATGGAATGTCAAATCAGATTGAATCTTTAGGTTCTTATCAAATTTTCAGTAATCGTTTGCGGATCTGGAATCACTTCCAGTTCTACCATACTCCCACTACTGTTTTCTGAAAAAATCCATTTTTATTAAAACTGTGACGAGTCTAGAACAATATCACTATTGATCTTCCAGATGGTAGAAAGTCAACCCTCGTCATAGCCTGGGTCAACCCACAAACATCCATTACAGAAACGTGCCTTGAGTTATCTGGAGTCTGGTTTTAAGTATAAGCCGGACAGCTCCCCGTACCTAACATCGTTAAGATATGAATTGTTCTATATCCAATACAGAAACAGAGGCACTGATTTAATTGGAACCAGATTCAAATCATGCAGCTGTCTCCAGTGCATGTCAACTAAATGGAGAGTGGCCGATCAGCATTACTCAACTTAGGAGTGTATCCAATTATGAGTAACCTGAAAGAGAAGCAAGTTCTCTCAATCATTACTATCAACTAAACACCATACACAAGTATCTATATCTTCGATCACCTTGAAGAATCCCGATACTTGCAACACCTGGTTCTCTGCTCTATTCTTATACCTATAACTTCTCAAAACTTGGACCTTGGGTTTCTACGAAACACATGTCTAAGACTCAGAGAAGTCACAAGTAAACAGAATCTAGTACGAGTACCAACCCTTCTGTCCTAATGGACACTGGACAACATACAATACTCTGTATAAGTCCCTTGAGTCTAATGACTTATTTCCTGCGTGTCGTAGGTTGAAAAATGTACTTATGGTTAAGAAGAATTATACCGCTGTTTAATGCTCCTTACCTAACCATCCACTGATATAGGTAAATGTCATAGACATAATTTCAAAAAGTTATATCTCACTCTATAAAAATAGACGTACAGATATATCAATTTGAAATTGGTGCATAACAACGGATATTCAAAACCAAAAATTTGTCGTCGGGCAAACTACCCAGGTGATTTCCTCAAATATCACCAATTACAAAGTATTCCGATATAATGAAGATGATTACCTAATTCCCAATAACTTACTCCCACTCATCATCTGTAAAACCATAGAGATGTAAGAATCATACCTGGAAAATATATACCCTGGAGTAAGGACTAATTGGGAAATCAGTTTTTTATTAACAATACACAGTGAAACTGAAACATGTAAATGTTTCGAAGGGGTATCCGGGTATTCCTAGTAATACCTCTTCCATTATCCAGATTCACAACTGTAACCGTATATTTCTTTGCCACCTCTCCAAATCCCTTTATACATCTTTAGTCGTTACCTTCTGCACACCTCTTTAGGCAAAATGGTTTTCTTCCTTCCCTACCGTTCGGCACCAGCCTATGGTTTGGAAGAAGACTATCCAATAAGCATAATGGGTGTACTGTCCTAATCCTAGGAGCACTCGTAACCCAAGAGAAGGTAAAGATAAAAGACAACTGAATAAAACCTTATTCCTTTTTCTCCTGAACCAGAATCCATCTCCGAACTGGAACAAGTTCCTTTCGAGTCCGTATATAACCATACGATGGAATCCAAATAACTGTGGATCTTCGTAGTGATACGGAGTGTCCTGGAGAAATATAAAGGTGAAGTAGGAGTTGTTGGAGATAGTGCCCTCAGAGTCAATTATTGGATCACAGGCACGTGATTGCAATGATTGAGGGAGGACCTATCCCGGTACGACAGTCTTACTCGAGATGATAGTATGCTATCTGGTTTACCTTTATCATCGTGTACTGCTTTAGGTGACCTGACAGGTCGCTATTGCACGTTGATAGAGCCCCTAGGATTCTTGCTTGACTGCCGGCAGTATGAGGGCGATCATATACGTGAGAGCTGGGGTCTACAAGCATATCCTTAAAAAGTCCCTAATCGTGGGAGTTTCGAGACAGGGCATCGATTCTCCAAAGTAGACTAGTGTATACAGTCGAGACCCCGACGAGGGGCGGTGGCCGGTCTCACAAGCCACTGGTGTCAGTTGGATCACCTAAGATGTATACAGGTGCTCATTGGGTTATGAGTACACCGGACAGGACTCGCCGGGAACATGGTAGTTGGTCTTATACCTGACGTCAGATAGCAGTTCCCAGGTGACATGTGTACAGGTTAGTTCATCGACCTGGGGATCGTCATTTGTCTCGTGTGAGTTCCCACTGTACTTTGATTACTACCCTACCACGGCTCAAAGGAGTCGTGCAAACAGGTTTTAGTTGGGTACAGTCCCGAGCCACATGGAGGCAGTGAGCGGATCTTCAGGGGTTCGTCTCTCCCGGTATTGGGGGTGAGGTCGCGCTGTGTCTAGGAGAGCCATTACACGAAGTCCTTGGCCAAGGCAGGAGATTTACTGGTAGGTATTCCAGTAGTATCTCAGGGTGTTCTGGGCTACACTCCGACACGACTTGTACCGCTTTTGGGGGTCTGACTTTTACCAACCCCATAGGCCCGCCATGCGATGCTCATAGACGAACGGACCGGACTGTACGGATATTGTCACTGACAGGCTCAGTAGGGTGTCAGGATGAGTTCGCTCATCGACGTCCCTTTTGGTCAATAGCTGGTGGCCCGTCACGTATTGGCTTATACCTCTGACGTGCTGGTGGTTAAATCCACAGCCATAGTATTGACGAGTCTTTAGAGTCCACCACACTTTCAGTTACTCAAGCTTTCGGGCGAAACGCTGTAGAGGCCGTATGGAGAAACGGCAGTGTCCGATCAGATACGTGCGGTATTGCACGGATCAGGATCGGACGGTTTGTACTAGAGGCCATATAGATATATGGCAGGGTTCGGTCAGATACGTGCGGTATTGCACGGATCAGGATCGAACGGATATTACTAGCCGGCTTTGGTTTAAGCCGGATCCTAGTTTAGTACAGTGTAGATTTTGTCTCTTTGCATTTGTATCCGGACGGAATACAGATGCGGGTGTGTATGCACAGTATCGGGGTTTTCCTGTAATTTATTACGGGACCAGTTTTCTGGAGTTGCCAGTTTGCATTCCGTTCCGGCCGGTTTTCCTTTGTTCTTTCCCGGCCGGACTTTTCCGATAGAGGGGGTTATTTGCAATTGTGCAAATAACATTTGTGGAGGGGGTTTCTTGCAATTGTTTTCTTTATGATATGTTAAGCATCTTTCTTCCATCACTTGCATTAATTGTGATTTGAATGGGTATGGGTTGATTAAAGTGATAAGTATGGTTGATGTTTGGATATGGTCACCTCTTGCTTTATACTACCATCGCCTCCCTTCATGCTTGATATCCCTTCCCTCCACCATTCTAAAAGGGCCGGCCACTTCATGGATTTGGAGTGGGGTTGATTTCATTTTTGGTGTGGCAAAATTAAACATCTATCTCATTTTAGCTTGCCACCAAAATTCCCAAGTTCATATCTTGTTGATCCCTCCATCAAGGCAACTACAAACCCCATTGAGACAAAGCGCATTCTACACTACATTCTACAGCACATCTTGGGCACGTCGACTTGCCAGCTTCGTGCCCGAGTTGCCTCGGCATTGAGGTGGGAGCCCGTAAAAGATACAGACGATGTGGTGCCCTTCCGGCAAGGATGCGACGACCGGAGTTTCCGCGAGAGATCGGGACGATGACGAGAAGACCGGAGGACTCGGATCACTCGGTATATCTCTTCCCTATCTTGTTAGTTAGCTAGGACAAGTTTAATGGCCCGATCCGGGGTTTAGTGCGCGGTGGTGCCGGTTTGCTAAGTTCGCAAAATTAAAGTTTATCACCGCTTCCGCATTTGGCCGTCGGTTTGACGGCCGGGGCGCCGCCGTGCACTTACAGTGGTATCAGAGCCAGGCCATTAACTTCGTCTAGCTTCGTTTGATGTGTTTTGCATTTCCGATCGACCAAAATTCCAAAAGTTGCTTTTTTGTTCACATCAGTTTTCTGTTGAAATTTTTTGGTCTCGAAAAAATTTTCAGGTTGTAAAATATTGATGTACTGGAAATTCTAAGACTACTGGGAAAATTTGACACAGTCAGTCGACGACTGAAGCGCGGAACCGCGGCCAAACCCCCCCTTGGGCCGCTGTTCCGCCGCACATTGGTGTCCTCACTGTGTCCAATTTCTCTAGTGGGCTTCTGGGCTTATTTTAGGGGTTTTGGGATATTAATATTGGGCCCAGATTTTCTGTGAGTGCTACAGTATTGTTTTGGGGCCCACTTGTTAATTTTTGATCGATCGGATATTTTAAACACATTATTTCACAGTATTTACATTATATCTGCGACCGTGAATATCACTTGATCGGTAAATCCGGTCTAACTGCTATAGCCCGGTTAGACGGATTTGCGAACGTGACTTTCACGTTGATGTTCTGTGTTTTGCTGTGATGTTGCGGATCGGTCGTGGGGGATAGCCTGGATGCAATGCTAGTACAGTTTGGTTGTATTATGTACATTTGATATTGCGGGGCGAGCGTCCGACATGTGGACTGCCGTCACTGCCTGTTTGTATTATTCTTTTGGGGCACGACCTGGTTGCAGTCGATGTACCCGTTGTATGTATATTTTACTTTCTGTACTAGGATTGCCCCGCAGAGGGGTGCACGGATAGCCGGGTTCTAGAGGGCAACAAGCCCGCATCTCATGGCATTGAGACGGAGGGGGCTTCACTCTAGGATTGGCAGGCTATTCGCCGCACTCGTAGGGGGTACAGGTTGACCCAGGAGGGGTGCCCAAGTTGCCGGATTCCGTGAAGTGCTGGGTGGTCCATTCACGGTGCTGAAGGGGGCTGCCTCGCTTCAGGTTTTGGCGGGTAACTTGCCGCGCCCGTAGGGGTCTAGGATTTCATTGCACAGGCTATCCACACGACCAGGGGAACGTCGGGTTTCTGTAGTGGCTCTGTGAAACCCGGGGATCCCAGATATCTGTATTGTTCTGTGATGCTGTACATTTCTGTGATGTTGCATTTTATTCACGCCTTGAGCGAAATATAATATATTGGTATATATATTAGTAGATGTTGTATATATTTTTCATCCGCGCTAGTCCAGTCCTCGCTCTGCCGTTAGTTAGCTAACCTAACGGGTGATGAAGGGACCCAGTGGCGAATGCGGATGGCATATACGTACGTCAGTATATTTTCGTTCTTTGTGGTGTGATCAATTGATGGGACTGCGTTGATTCAGATCAATGCAAGTTAAAACAAACCTATTCTGATGTTGTTGGAACACTTTTCAAAAAGCTGTTATTGCAAGGACGTTCACTTTTGTTTTGCATCGTGGTATTCATTTGGAATATCCTGCTCCTCAGTCGACGAGGCAAGGGCCGAGATCCCTTCAACGGGAGTGACCCCTTGGACAGAAGTTTGCGTCAGGGCATTAACTTCACTATAGCCGATTACTTTTGCTTTGCATCGTGGTATTCAGTTGGAATATCCTGCACCTCATTCTACGGGGAAAGAGCCGAGATCCCTTCACCGGGAGTGACCTCTTTAGTAAAGGTTTTCGTCACTATATTTTCTAAAAAGCTATCCGTTCCTTCAACGATATCAAGTTCATTACGTTAAAGGTTTTCGCCAGAAACCATTCGTAGCCCTCCGTCGTTTAATATGGATAGTCAATAGTATTCAAGCTGTGTATGTTGGCCAAAGTCAAGGCACAGTGTTTGGTAGCTGTTGGTTATTCATATGCAGCATAGATAGATGTGTTGGTTTGGGGCAGTCGTACTACCATTTTGGCCCAAGTCAAGGGTATGTACGGGTGGGCTCAAATTAACCTGGAGAATGACGGGTTGAACTTGACATGTGACTTATGATATGTTGGCCAAAGTCAAGGTCATAAGAGCATGGGGTAGAAATCACATCGGGAGTTTCAAAAGAACTAAAACTTGCCAGGTATGCGCATACCTTCTGGAGTGTGATGACGTGAGCGGATTCCGTCACGTTATCATGCGGTGATAGTTGGATCCCGATTCCCACTGATGAGTTAGTTTACTCCTCGGGTGACCCCGACTAATTCTTCTTTCAGGTTTGGAGGAGAATTTGAGGTACAGTGGGAGGTTTCCAGATTAGATAAAGGGATAACCATTCTGATCTAGGTTAGAGTGCACGCTGAGTGTTTCTTTTCTCTCTCTCTTTGGCAGCGACCATTGACCCGACCCAAGACTTTGACTCAGTGACCAAGTTGACCGAACCTTCTTAACACTGCCTTTTGGATTGTCAGAGTTGCAGACCTCATTGCCACTCCTACTTTTACCCTTTTCTCCAAGACACCCCGTATTACTGCGAACGTCCACTTCCATTGGACAAAGCCATCGTATGGTTAGATACGAACTCGAAGGAATTCGAGGATGGTTTCCGGTTCTGGAGAAAACGGATAGGATTATTCAGTTGTCTTTTCCTTTTTGCCTTCTCTCAAGTTACGAGTACTCCTTAGTTTAGGAGATAGTACACCTATTACGCAAATTGGATAGTCTTCTTCCAAACTTTAGGCTTGTGCCGAACAGCAGGGAATGAAGAAAACCAATTAGCCTAAACGATGTGCAGAAGGTATTAAGATTAAGACAAAGAAAGGGATTAGTAAGAGGGCAAAGTAAATTGCGACTGATATTCATGACCAAACCAAGTATTTCTTCGCCAATCCTAAATCACCTTTGTATTTTTCCAGGACACTCCGTATCACTACGAAGATCCACAGTTTATTGGATACTCCATCGTATGGTTATATACGAACTCGAAAGGAACTTGTTCCAGTTCGGGGATGGATTCTGGTCCAGGAGAAATAGGAATAAGGTTTATTCAGTTGTCTGTTATCTTCACCTTCTCTCGCATTGCGAGTGCTCCTAGGATTAGGACAGTACACCCATTATGCTTATTGGATAGTCTTCTTCCAAGCCATAGGCTGGTGCCGAACGGCAGGGAAGGAAGAAAACCAATTGGCCTAAATGGGTGTGCAGAAGGTAATGACTAAAGACATATAAAGGGATTTGGAGAGGTGGCAAAGAATTATACGGTTATAGTTGTGAATCTGGATAATGGTAGAGGCATTACTAGGAATACCCAGATACCCCATCGAAACATTTCAATGTTTCAGTTTCACTGTGTACTGTTAAAAGAAAACTGATTTTCCAATTAACACTTGCTCCAGGGTATGTATTTACCAGGTATGATTCTCACATCTGTATGGTTTTACAGATGATGAGTGGGAGTAAGATATTGGGAATTGGGTAATCATCCTCATTATATCGGGATTCGTTGTAATCGGTGATATTTGAGGAGATCACCTGGGCTGTTTGCCGGTCGGCAAATATTTGGTTTTGAATATCCACTGTTGTGCACCAATTTCAAATTGATATATCTGTACGTCTATTTTCATAGAGTGAGATATACCTTTTGATATTATGTCGATGACATTTACCTATATCAGTGGATGGTTAGGCAAGGAGCATTAAACAGCGGTGTAATTCTTCTTAACCATAAGTACAGTTTTCAACCTACGACACACAGTGAAAGAGTTGTTAGACTCGGCGGACTTATACAGAGTATTGTATGTTGTCCAGTGTCCATTAAGACAGAGGGGTTGGTCCTCATACTATATTCTGTTTACTTTTAACTTCTCTAGTTCTTAGACATGTGTTTCGTAAAAACACAGGGTCTAAGTTTTGAGGAGTTATAGGTATTTGAATAGAGTAGAGAACCAGGTGTAGCAAGTATCGGGATTCTTCAAAGTGATAGAAGATGTAGATATTTGTGTATGGTATTCAGTTGATAGTAATGATAAAGAGAAATTGCTTCTCTTTCATGTTACTCATAATTGGAAGCATTCCTAAGTTGAGTAACGCTGATCGGCATCCTTCCATTTAGTTGACATGCACTGGAGACAGCTGCATGATTTGAATCTGGTTCAATTAAATCAGTGCCTCTGGTTCTATATTGGATATAGTACAGTTCATATCTTAACATTGTTAAGGTACGGGGAGTTGTTCGGCTTATGATTAAAACCAGACTCTGGATAACTCAAGGCACGTTTCTGTAATGGCTGTTTGTGGGTTGACCCAGGCTATGACGAGGGTTGACTTTCTACCATAAGAAAGATCAATAGTGATATTGTTCTTGACTCGCCACAGTTTTAATAAAAATGGATTTTTTCAAAAACAGAAGTGGGAGTATGGTAGAACTGGAAGTGATTCCAGAACCGCAAACGATTACTGAAGATTTGATAAGGAACCTAAAGATTCAATCTGATTTGACATTCCATTGGCCACTCCGCAGATAAGGTGGGTAACTTCAGGCACCCGAGAGGTACTCCGGTTGCCTCAAGGACGGTGACAGGGAAGTTCTTGTTTACCCACACTTGCCATTGCTGTTGTTCCAGGCTGCGAGACCCGGTGGGAGGATGAGTATAGCGTCGTTCTAAACTAACTTTAGAAGTGCACGTCTATATGACTCTGCCAGAGGGTTGTCGTAGTCAGTGGGAGCAGCGGAAGCATTAGTGGACATCAGGCTTATGTCTATTTATAGACTAAAGCAGATATAGCGGAGATAGATCATCTATTTCTGATGTGACAGTCATAGGTTTGACTTCATCAGAATAGGGGATGGATCTGTTGAGAAGGTAGTAGGGTGTGATATCCTGGTATTTGGATGACATACACAAAGTAGGAAGTGACATTCCTATACTACGATCGGTTATACTTTGGTCGTCACACAGTGGTTTCTCCACAAGGGACTTGGACGTTATATCAGACATACTGGTTACTAGATCTATGGTTTTAGATCTAGATTTGGGTGGTTTCCCAATCAGGGTACTTAGACAGCATTCTATGAGTATTTAGAATGGTTGACTCCTGGCACGGTAGTATACCTGCAGGTGATGGAGTCACCCTCTCTAAAGGTGTCTTATAGACTAAAATAGAGAGGGATGTGCATGATTGACAGATCACTTGCTTAGGCAGTTGGGTCAATCATGAGATGTCAAGTACCACACCAGATGTTGTTCTTGCACTAGATGCAACAAGTTGACATTGATCCAATCCTGGAGAAACAGTCGGAACCAGTTTTAGAACATAAGTGGATGTTCTAGGGATATGATAACGACAGCCTCATTTGGGAGACAGTTATCATTCCAGGCTTCCAAGGTGACATGGACGACAAGGAGGTTGTCAGAGTTATAGTTTTCCTTCTGACGAGGGGCAGTATTTTGGACAGGTGGTCCAAGGAAATACTGAGGGTGGCATGGCACAGGATACTGATTAAGTTCAGTTGACGATACAGTCTAAGAAGTTTTGATTTGGAGTTCATTTATGAGCTCGGTCCCATCAGACATCAAGACACTCTAAGACAGGTATTGCTCATTTCGGGAGATGGCTTTCTCCGCGAACTTGAGATATAGAGAGAGACATAGAAAGAAACTTCAGAGCAGATCCACTCGCTGAGGCTATTTCTCAAACGCAATAGTCTCGCAAACGAGCTTTGTGAGACTGACTTGTAGAGGAGTTGGGTGTTCGGTATCACACGGGCTGTGAGTATGCGACATCGCAATAATTAGCCTTGAGTGCAAGTGGGAGATTGTTGGAGATAGTGCCCTCAGAGTCAATTATTGGATCACAGGCACGTGATTGCAATGATTGAGGGAGGACCTATCCCGGTACGACAGTCTTACTCGAGATGATAGTATGCTATCTGGTTTACCTTTATCATCGTGTACTGCTTTAGGTGACCTGACAGGTCGCTATTGCACGTTGATAGAGCCCCTAGGATTCTTGCTTGACTGCCGGCAGTATGAGGGCGATCATATACGTGAGAGCTGGGGTCTACAAGCATATCCTTAAAAAGTCCCTAGTCGTGGGAGTTTCGAGACAGGGCATCGATTCTCCAGAGTAGACTAGTGTATACAGTCGAGACCCCGACGAGGGGCGGTGGCCGGTCTCACAAGCCACTGGTGTCAGTTGGATCACCTAAGATGTATACAGGTGCTCATTGGGTTATGAGTACACCGGACAGGACTCGCCGGGAACATGCTAGTTGGTCTTATACCTGACGTCAGATAGCAGTTCCCAGGTGACATGTGTACAGGTTAGTTCATCGACCTGGGGATCGTCATTTTTCTCGTGTGAGTTCCCACTGTACTTTGATTACTACCCTACCACGGCTCAAAGGAGTCGTGCAAACAGGTTTTAGTTGGGTACAGTCCCGAGCCACATGGAGGCAGTGAGCTGATCTTCAGGGGTTCGTCTCTCCCGGTATTGGGGGTGAGGTCGCGCTGTGTCTAGGAGAGCCATTACACGAAGTCCTTGGCCAAGGCAGGAGATTTACTGGTAGGTATTCCAGTAGTATCTCAGGGTGTTCTGGGCTACACTCCGACACGACTTGTACCGCTTTTGGGGGTCTGACTTTTACCAACCCCCTAGGCCCGCCATGCGATGCTCATAGACGAACGGACCGGACTGTACGGATATTGTCACTGACAGGCTCAGTAGGGTGTCAGGATGAGTTCGCTCATCGACGTCCCTTTTGGTCAATAGCCGGTGGCCCGTCACGTATTGGCTTATACCTCTGACGTGCTGGTGGTTAAATCCACAGCCATAGTATTGACGAGTCTTTAGAGTCCACCACACTTTCAGTTACTCAAGCTTTCGGGCGAAACGCTGTAGAGGCCGTATGGAGATATGGCAGGGTCCGATCAGATACGTGCGGTATTGCACGGATCAGGATCGGACGGTTTGTACTAGAGGCCGTATAGATATATGGCAGGGTTCGGTCAGATACGTGCGGTATTGCACGGATCAGGATCGAACGGATATTACTAGCCGGCTTTGGTTTAAGCCGAATCCTAGTTTAGTACAGTGTAGATTTTGTCTCTTTGCATTTGTATCCGGACGGAATACAGATGCGGGTGTGTATGCACAGTATCGGGGTTTTCCTGTAATTTATTACGGGACCAGTTTTCTGGAGTTGCCAGTTTGCATTCCGTTCCGGCCGGTTTTCCATTGTTCTTTCCCGGCCGGACTTTTCCGATGGAGGGGGTTATTTGCAATTGTGCAAATAACATTTGTGGAGGGGGTTTCTTGCAATTGTTTTCTTTATGATATGTTAAGCATCTTTCTTCCATCACTTGCATTAATTGTGATTTGAATGGGTATGGGTTGATTAAAGTGATAAGTATGGTTGATGTTTGGATATGGTCACCTCTTGCTTTATACTACCATCACCTCCCTTCATGCTTGATATCCCTTCCCTCCACCATTCTAAAAGGGCCGGCCACTTCATGGATTTGGAGTGGGGTTGATTTCATTTTTGGTGTGGCAAAATTAAACATCTATCTCATTTTAGCTTGCCACCAAAATTCCCAAGTTCATATCTTGTTGATCCCTCCATCAAGGCAACTACAAACCCCATTGAGACAAAGCGCATTCTACACTACATTCTACAGCACATCTTGGGCACGTCGACTTGCCAGCTTCGTGCCCGAGTTGCCTCGGCATTGAGGTGGGAGCCCGTAAAAGATACAGACGATGTGGTGCCCTTCCGGCAAGGATGCGACGACCGGAGTTTCCGCGAGAGATCGGGACGATGACGAGAAGACCGGAGGACTCGGATCACTCGGTATATCTCTTCCCTATCTTGTTAGTTAGCTAGGACAAGTTTAATGGCCCGATCCGGGGTTTAGTGCGCGGTGGTGCCGGTTTGCTAAGTTCGCAAAATTAAAGTTTATCACCGCTTCCGCATTTGGCCGTCGGTTTGACGGCCGGGGCGCCTCCGTGCACTTACAGGATTGGTAATGAAATACTTGGTTTGGTCGTGAATAGCAGTCGCAATTTACTTTACCCTCTTACTAATCCCTTTATTTGTCTTTACATAATACCTTCTGTACACCATTGTTAGGCTAATTGGTTTTCTTCATTCCCTACCGTTCGGCACCTGCCTATGGTTTGGAAGAAGACTATCCAATAAGCGTAACAGGTGTACTATCCCCTAATCCAAGGAGCACTGCAACCTGAGAGAAGGTAAAAGGAAAAGACAACTGAATAGTCCTATCCGTTTTCTCCAGAACCGGAAACCATCCTCGAATCTGGAACAAGTTCTTTCGAGTTCGTATATAACCATATGATGGTTTTATCCAATGGAAGTGGATGTTCGTAGTAATACGGGGTGTTCTGGAGAAAAGGGTAAAAGTAGGAGTGGCAATGAGGTATGCAACTCAGACAATCCAAAAGCCAGTGTTTAAGAAGGTTCGGTTAATTTTGGTCACTGAGTCATAGTCAAGGGTCGGGCCATGGTCGCTACCAAAGAGAGAGAAAAAAAAAGAAGAAACACTCAGCATGCACTCTAACCTAGATCAGAATGGTTATCAATTTATCTAATCAGGAAACCTCCCACTGTAACCTCAAATTCTCCTCCAAACCTAAAAGAAGAATTAGTCGGGATCACCCGAGAAGTAAACCAACTCATCAGTGGGAATCGGGATCCAACTATCATCGCATGATAACGTGATGGAATCCACTCACGTTATCACACTCCAGAAGGTATGCGCATATCTGGCAAGTTTCAGTTTCTTTAGAAACTCCCGATGTGTGTTTTTACCCCTAGGACCCAAGTGACCTTGACAATGCCAACATATCAAAGAGTCCTAGTCAAGTTCAACCCGTCATTATCTTGATTGCGTTAGACCTACCCGTACGAGTCCTTGACAATGCCAACATAACCGTACGACTGTCCTAACCAATCTACTTATCCATGTGACAGAAAAGCATTACAGAGCTACCGAACACTACACCTCGGCAATGCACGACATACGTAGCACGAATACTAAGCAATGCTAATCTGAAATGACGGAGGGCTATGGTAGGTTTTTGGCAAAAAACCTTTAACGTAATGAACTTGATATCATTGAAGGAACTGCATAGCTTTTTGTAAAAATATAGTGGCGAAAACCATTTGCTAAAGAGGTCACTCCCGGTGAAGGGATCTCGGCTCTTTCCCCGTAGAATGAGGTGCAGGATATTCCAACTGAATACCACGATGCAAAGAAAAAAGGCAATCGGCTATAGTGAAGTTATTACCCTGACGCAAACTTCTGTCCAAGAGGTCACTCCCGGTGAAGGGATCTCGGCCCTTGCCTCGTCGACTGAGGTGCTGGATATTCATAACCGAATACCACTATGCAAAACAAAAGAGAACGTCCTTGCAATAACATCTTTTTTTGAAAAATGTTCCAATAACATCAGAATAGGTTTGTTTAACTTGCATTGATCCGAATCAATGCAGTCCCATCAATTGATCACACCAATAAAGAATGAAAATAATGATGTACGTATATGCCATCCGCATTCGCCACTAGGTCCCGTCATCACCCATTAGGTTACTTAACTAACGACAGAGCGGGTACTGGACTAGCGCGGATGCAAAACATATACAACATCTACTAGTATATATATCAATATATAATATTCGCTCAAGGCATGATAAAATGCAATATCACAGAAATGTAATAAGCATCACAGAACAATACAGATAATCTGGGATCCCGGGGTTTCATAGAGCCGCTACTGAAACCCGACATTCCCCTGGTCGTGTGGATAGCCTGTGCAATGAAATCCTAGACCCCTATGGGCGCGGCAAGTTACCCGCCGAAACCTGAAGCGAGGCAGCCCCCTTCAACAACGTGAATGGACCACCCAGCACTTCACGGAATCCGGTAACTTGGGCACCCCATCTTGGGTCAACCTGTACCCCCTACGAGTGGGTCGAATAGCCCGCCAATTCTAAAGTAAAGCCCCCTCGGTCTCAATGCCATGAGATGCGTGAAAGGTTCCTAGGCACCCTATAGTGGTCTCACAAGGCATCGAACATGCCAATTTAAAATTTTTAGTGCCGAGAAACCCTAGACTACGGATCTTTAACTAGATGTTTAGGCGAAATAGATAACTAGTTAACAGTTAACTACTAAGATACGGATATACAACCTTTGTAGATCCGGATTTCCGCCTCCTTAGCTCCACGTGGTGATGTCCTCGCTGTCCATCATGAATCCTTGACTCGATCAACGGCTTCATCGGGAAAATTAAGCGGAATAGGTCGTCGGCTTTGTGTCAAAGACGATCTACGTCGAGATTGCACAAACTCAAGCTCCGACTTCACTAACTTGTGAAACTTGTGAAGTAAACACCCAAAACAACTTGGCAAGAGGTAGAGGGTGAAGAAATAGGAGGTGGGTTCACTTTAGAATTGGATTTAGCTCACTTTAACTCAAGTTGCCATTGATGGACCTTGAGCTTTTCTTTTGAAAATGAAGAAGAAGAAGAGCTAGAATTATGATAAGTGTTATATAAAATAAAAAGAAAAACTATACTTATCATAACTCTAACTCAAGTTAGGTGTAGAGAATAAACCATGGTTAGTAGAGTGGGTTAGGGTTAAGCAAAAGGATAAGAATGGTTGCTAAAGTCAAGGGTTCAAGAAGCTTCATACAAGAAACAAATATAGCCACCATTCTCATTTTGAATTTATCCACATAAATAAATAAATAAATGGATAAATAAATATGGAAAACCCTAATTACAAAATAACCATGGTTTAATTCTATTCACTTAACCATATGATCAAGTATCATCAAACATGATACAAAAAGTGCACAAAAGTATATCACATATACAATGTGCAATCCAAGTGAGAAAAATCCGTTTAAAGTGAACCAATACTAGTTAATGCAATGCAATATATCAAATATATAATTATGCATTAAATCATTAAATCAACATTTGATTCAATGATCCGGTCATGTCGCACATGACCGACTAGAATCTAATGTATCGATTTATCGAATCAATGATTCGATAACTAGGTCATATCGAATATAACCAATCGAAACATATATCGCGAGAATGAAATGCGGTATCACATACACGCATTATTCTCGGTCCTGCACATATCTCATATGCGCTCCTATTTCGTTTCGCTTGAGCCAGGAAACCTCTGTGTAGGACTCTAAAGACTCGTCAATACGCCGGTAGCAGATGATGATCATATCAAGCACCCACAAGCCGCAAGCGGTCTGCTAAACGTAACGGCCACCCGGGTATTGAGCGATCAGAAGATCGACGAGCTAGCCCGCTCACACTCCTGCGAATCCGACCAGTAACACTTACCATACAGTCAAGTCTCTTCGTCTGATACGTCGCATATCAAGTCTAGGGGTGGTATACGTCAGACCCCAATAACCCGATAAGTCGTGCTGATATGAGGCTCGTAACGGGTCGAGAAACTACTGGTAACACTTACCAGTAAATCTCTGATCAGCCCTGGCCAGGGACTTCCCTGTTACGGCCAATCGAGCACAGCACAACATCAACTCCCAATACCGGGAGAGACGAAACCCCTCCTATCGCTCATTGCCTCCATGTGACTCGGGACTGTACCCAAAGACCACCGTTTTGCACGCCCTCATGGACGTGGTAAGGTGGAGATCAAAGCACAGTGGGAATCACACAAGACTCTATGACGATCTCGGGTCTACAGACTAACCTGTACAAGTGTCACCTGAGAACTGCCATCTGACGTGAGGTATAATACCATCTGGGAGTTCTCGGCGAGTCCGTCCAGTGTACCCAGTTTCCACTGAGCACCCGTATACCATCTCTGATGTCAAACACCAATGGATATGGGATCATCCATCGCCCATCACATGGGTCGAGAAGCGTATACGCTAGTCTACTCTGGTATATCGATGCCCCATCTCGAGATACCCACGACTAGGGACCTTGAAGGATGTACTTATGGACTACCATGTCCCCACTAGTATGATCTGCATCATAGACCAGGTAGTCAAGTACAAATCCTAAGGGCTTTACCAACATGTAACTATAAGACAGTATAAAGAGACTAGTGTACATGTTAAGATAAATGGCAACCAGATAGCATACTATCATGTCGAGCAAGAAAGTCATCTCTATATATGTCCAAGCATCCAATATAATATACATAATCTGTACAATACTGGCCTCTAGGGCATACATACAACTAACAATCTCCCACTTGCACTAGGGCCAGCTGCTGTAGTATCTCATACCGAGCATCCCGAAGAGTCTCTCAAACTGTATCTGGGGAATGGCCTTCGTGAGTGGATCCGCCGTGTTGTTCTTCGTGTCAACTCTCCTGACCTCGATCTCCCGGCGATCAACTATCTCCCGGATCAGGTGATACCGCCTCAGAATGTGCCTGGACCGCTGATGGGACCTGGGTTCCTTGGCCAAAGCCACCGCTCCATTGTTATCGCAATACAAAGGTATTGGATGCTCAATGGATGGAACCACTCCAAGTTCAGAAATGAACTTCTTGATCCAGACAGCTTCTTTAGCAGCATCGTTGGCAGCGATGTATTCAGCCTCCATCGTCGAGTCTGCCACGGTTTCCTGCTTGGAACTCTTCCAGCTAACCGCCCCTCCGTAAAGGGTAAAGACAAAGCCCGACTGCGACTTAGAGTCGTCCTTATCACTCTGGAAGCTCGAATTGGTAAAGGACTCCACTTGGAGTTCTCCATTACCATACACCAAGAACATATCTCTAGTCCTTCGCAAGTACTTGAGAATGCTCTTCACAGCTGTCCAGTGACTCTCTCCAGGATCAGCTTGATACCTGCTCACTACACTTAGTGAGTATGCTACATCGGGTCTGGTACATAGCATCGCATACATGATAGAGCCTACCGCCGAAGCATAGGGTATCCCTTGCATGCGAGCTCTCTCCAAATCAGTCTTGGGAGACATCTCTTTGGAGAGAGTGACTCCAGAGATCGTGGGTAAGTTCCCACGCTTGGACTCTTCCATACTAAACCTCTTTAGTATGGTGTCAATGTACCTGGATTGGGACAATCCCAAAATCCGTTTGGATCTATCTCTATAGATCCTGATCCCCAATATGCAGGAGGCATCACCAAGATCTTTCATTGAGAATCTTTGTGATAAGAAGAGCTTGACCGATTGCAGTATAGGAATGTCATTTCCTATCAAGTGTATGTCGTCCACGTACAATACGAGGAATACAACCTTACTCTCTGCCACCTTCTTGTAGATACAAGGTTCATCTGGATTTTTGACGAAATCAAACTCTTTGATAACGACGTCAAAGCAGATGTTCCAACTCCGCGACGCTTGCTTTAATCCATAAATGGATTTAAGCAGCTTGCACACCTTCCCGCTGCTCCCACTGTCTATGAAGCCCTCTGGCTGAGTCATGTACACGCACTCTTCTAAATCACCATTTAGAAAGGCGGTCTTAACATCCATTTGCCAGATTTCGTAGTCATGAAAGGCAGCAAAGGCAAGCATGATTCGGATGGATTTAAGCATAGCCACTGGAGAAAAGGTCTCGTCATAGTCCACACCTGGTCTTTGACGAAAACCTTTTGCTACAAGTCTAGCTTTGAAAGTCTCCACTTTCCCATCTACACCAAGTTTCTTCTTGAAGATCCACTTGCTCCCAATGGGTTTTACCCCTTCAGGAGCAACTTCCAAAGTCCATACTTTGTTGGTGTACATGGAATCCATCTCGGACCGCATAGCATCCAGCCATTTCACTGAGTCCCCACTAGTGATGGCCTGCTCGAAGCTAGTTGGGTCATCATCCTCCATGATGCAATCCTCACTGCCACCATCAATGAGAAAACCATAGTATCTCTCAGGTTGGCGAGGAACCCTACTAGATCGGCGGAGTGGCTGGGGTTCATCGGGAACTACGGAATCCTCGGGTTCAACCAAATCTTCTGTTGTAGTCTGTGTCGCTGGAACCTCTTCCAGTTCTACCTCAATGCCACTTATCTGTTTCATAAGAAAACCTTTTTCTAAGAAAGTGGCATGTCGAGAAACAAACACCTTTTGTTCCTCGGGGTGGTAGAAGATATACCCTTGTGAATTTTTGGGATATCCTACAAACTTACATAAGACAGATCTTGCCTCGAGTTTGTCCGGATTTTGTCTTTTGACATAGGCTGGACAACCCCATATCTTAATATAATTAAGATGTGGTCTCTTCCCTTTCCATATCTCATATGGAGTGGTAGGCACTGATTTGGTAGGAACTCTATTCAATAGGTCCATGGCTGTCTCAAGCGCATGTCCCCAGAAGGAAATAGATAACTCAGCTGTACTCATCATTGAGCGCACCATATCTAATAGGGTGCGGTTTCTCCGTTCAGATACACCGTTGTGCTGTGGTGTATAAGGAGGAGTCAGCTGAGAGAGAATCCCATTCTCTTTTAGGAAGTCCAGGAACTCATTGCTCAAGTATTCACCTCCTCGATCAGATCGAAGGATTTTAATACTTTTTCCGGTTTGGTTCTCAACTTCTTGTTTATATTCTCTAAATTTCTCAAAAGCTTCTGATTTGTGTTTCATCAGGAACACATATCCGAATCTAGAGAGATCGTCAGTGAATGTAATGAAGTACGAAGAACCATCCCTGGCATTTGTAGACATGGGACCGCATACATCACTATGTATCAGTCCCAAGAGTTCGGTAACTCTTTCTCCGTGTCCCGTAAACGGAGCTTTGGTCATCTTCCCTTTGAGACATGACTGGCAAGTGTCATAGGATGAAAATTCAAACGGATTTAAATATCCATCCTTATGCAACTTAGCCAGTCGTGTCGTATTGATGTGACCCAGTCTACAATGCCACAAGAAGGATTCGTTGAGTTCAGAACTCTTCCTCTTGTGTGTGTTTGTTATGCTCAGAACTGTTGATTGATTTAGAACATAAATGCCATTGCATAACGTGCCTGATCCAACCAACTTTTGGTTAAGGAAAATGTTCATAACACTGTCCTGTAATACAAAATTATATCCTTCTTTACTTAGCAAAGAAACCGATATAATGTTGCATATCAGGTTCGGCATGTAATAGCATTCGTTCAGAACCAATGTATTACCAGTTGGTAATACAAGGTGATATTCCCCGACAGTCTTAGCTGCAACAATTGCACCATTTCCAACTCTAATGTCTTTATCACCTTCTCCAAGTTCTCTACCTTTCCTTAGCCCATGTAACTGATTACATATATGGGATCCCGACCCGGTATCCAATACCCAGGACGTAGGGCAAATGGAGAAACAGTTCTCAGTAACGAACACACCCGAAGAAAATGCATCAACATGTACTTTCTTCATTCGGGTGGCATGGGAATCCTGGTATTCCCCTATATCCTGTTCAGTCCTATAACTCTTATAGGAAAGAACGGAACCAACGTTCCCCAGCACAGTATAACATGCGGGTTCGGTCAATACATCCATTTTATTATCTTTATTAAGGCATGAAATGGTCGCTACCTGGAGAGAGAGAGAAGAAAACACTTTAGCGTAAGCTCGTGCAAGATCAGATTGGTTATTATCTTATCTAATCAGGATGGCTCCCACTGCTTTTTATCAAATCTTCCTCCAAACCTTAAAAGGAAAGACTAGCCGGGATTAATTAGACACTACAAGTTCGCCAATCTTTCAGCCAGGCCAGTGTCGGTACTTTGAGGGAGGTCCCCCGTGCTTTCGCACGAACCTAATTACTGTAAACCTCGTTTTCCCAGAGGCGTAACCTCGTTAACACCTTTCTAGACACCTACTTGATCGGCTAATTGTAATGTGTAAAACTCTCCCAGGAGTAACTCTTACTCGCAGCGGGTATCGGGATCCAACTATCTCATAGAAGGTATGCAATCTCATTGCAAATTTCAACACTTGAAATTCCCGATAATATTTTGCCCCTAGCTCGCTATGACCTTGACGCATGCCAAACAACCCATAGTCTGCTAGTCAAGTTCAACCCGTCATTTCCTGATTGAATTAAACCCACCCGCACGACCCTTGACGCATGCCAAACAACGCCGTACGAATACCCTAATCCAATCGCATCATATGCTGGCAGATAAGCACTAGTTAGCTACCGTACACTACGCCTTGACGCATGCCAAACAACTGCAGCACGAATACTAACTAATACTTATCTGAAATGACGGAGGGCTACGCAGGTTTTCATAAAACCATAAGCGTAATGAACTTGATATCGTTGTAGAATCAAATGAAGTTTTAAAATGGAGAGATTTTGAGGCTTTTCAGTTTTGCTAAAGGAGTCACTCCCGGTGAAGAGATCTCGGTCCTTTCCTCGTCGAATAAGGTGCGGGATATATCAAATATATCACTATGCAAAGCAAAAACGCAAAAGCAGTCAAAAGCAAACCGAGTGTGTAGCATCTACCAGTTATTGCTAAAGGAGTCACTCCCGGTGAAGGGATCTCGATCCTTTCCTCATCGAATAAGGTGCGGGGTATATCATATATACCGCTATGCAAAGCAAGAACTGTAGCTACCTGTTTTATTTTAAAATCTGATTCTACAACATCTTAGGTTTCTTTTCTTTCATTAATCACATTAATGAAGTCCCATCATTTAAATACCTAAACATCACAGATAGATATAACGTACACTTATGCCATCCGCATTCGCCTCGATGTCCCCTCGTGCACCGTTAGGTTAGGTAACTAACGACAGAGCAGGGCAGGGCTAGCGCGGGTGTAAAACATAAGTAACGTCTATATAATATATCATATATACTATATACTATATCCATCACTGAATCACATCACAGATATCGCAGCAGAATAAACATATGAAATATTGGATATACTAGGACGTCCGTGTTTTCAATACGAGCCAGTATAAAACACGGATTCCACGGTCGTAATGAATAGCCAATCCCACACCCTTAGACCCCTACGAGAGCGGCAAGCAACCCTGCCAATTCTAGGGTTTGGAGACCCGGACTCGACTCCTCGAGTTGGTCTCCCACTGGACCCCAGAACCCGGTTACTTGTGCTCCCCTCCTTGGGTCTATCCTAGTGCAGAAAAGTAAATAATATACAAAGGGTGACAACTCCCGCATCCTGGAAGTGCCCCGAATAAAATAAAATTACAAACAAGTTTTTACATGAATGAAAATGAAAAACACTCATCTCACATAAAAACCACCGGCTATTCGAATACGACGATCCAATATAACATATCCAGCAACACATAACATCACATGTCATCAACGTAAGTAAGTATGCATACCCCAATTGTCGTTGTCGTATAGCAACGAAACCGGCGATATGAACATACTACACTTACGGTCACAGAAAAGAAAGTGTAAAACTACAACAATTGGAATCCGCAACTACTTTAGACATCGCATGCCTAACAGATATAAATCCCGCATTTTAGTCTCATTATCGAAAACTCTTTTCAATATCATATGGGACTAAACTGCTAGATTTATAACATTCATCCAGTTATCTCATAACTGTTTGTGAATTCCAATTATTGTATCCAATTCCGGATAAATAGAATATATCAAACTTTCCGATCGAACATTCGAACACCCAAGTTTTCCCGACACCGATCAACACATGAAATAGGCTCAAAGACATTCACTTCATACCTCAGTACCGACGGTCCAGCCGTAGAAGGGTCAAGCCAACGCCTCACATGTGGCACGCCGTACTGCCCCAAACCCGAAGGTTCAAAGGGCAGTTCAAGACGGTCACATAATCGAGTTAAGGTTTGTGTCTTCTAGAGGGACCATCGCGTTACTTGCACTACTCAGAACGTCTTTTAGCCACAGAAAAATCCAACACTTGGAATTATTCCGGCAGGGGAAAACCTGGGTATTTGTATACGGTCGAACTCTTTAACATATTCTACAGTTATCTGGAAAAACACTTAGACAAAGTTTGATATTCCGATCGAATTCATCGATTCCCAATATAACTCCAGAGCACTCAACCCTTAAATTAATTTAAAAATACCCAGAAAACTCACCAGAATTTATCAGGTATTACTGTGCAAAAATAATGGGATGATGTCACCATGTGGCCGCGGAAGGGCGGCAGAAGGCATGATTCTGCCGCGCTTCCGCGGCACAATGAACAGTTCAGGGAATCGTTTTACACAGTAATGCTTAGAATTCTATGCTGAATTTTTTAGACATTTTTAATATCAAAAATTCCCAGATTTATGAAAAAGTCCAGAGAGCTCTAAAGTATTTGGGTTACGTGTTCGTTCGGACTTCAAACTGCGTCGGGACTTCGCCTAAAGCTCTAGCTAGGCTCTGATACCAGTGAAAGGTTCCTAGGCACCCTATAGTGGTCTCACAAGGCATCGAACATGCCAATTTAAAATTTTTAGTGCCGAGAAACCCTAGACTACGGATCTTTAACTAGATGTTTAGGCGAAATAGATAACTAGTTAACAGTTAACTACTAAGATACGGATATACAACCTTTGTAGATCCGGATTTCCGCCTCCTTAGCTCCACGTGGTGATGTCCTCGCTGTCCATCATGAATCCTTGACTCGATCAACGGCTTCATCGGGAAAATTAAGCGGAATAGGTCGTCGGCTTTGTGTCAAAGACGATCTACGTCGAGATTGCACAAACTCAAGCTCCGACTTCACTAACTTGTGAAACTTGTGAAGTAAACACCCAAAACAACTTGGCAAGAGGTAGAGGGTGAAGAAATAGGAGGTGGGTTCACTTTAGAATTGGATTTAGCTCACTTTAACTCAAGTTGCCATTGATGGACCTTGAGCTTTTCTTTTGAAAATGAAGAAGAAGAAGAGCTAGAATTATGATAAGTGTTATATAAAATAAAAAGAAAAACTATACTTATCATAACTCTAACTCAAGTTAGGTGTAGAGAATAAACCATGGTTAGTAGAGTGGGTTAGGGTTAAGCAAGAGGATAAGAATGGTTGCTAAAGTCAAGGGTTCAAGAAGCTTCATACAAGAAACAAATATAGCCACCATTCTCATTTTGAATTTATCCACATAAATAAATAAATAAATGGATAAATAAATATGGAAAACCCTAATTACAAAATAACCATGGTTTAATTCTATTCACTTAACCATATGATCAAGTATCATCAAACATGATACAAAAAGTGCACAAAAGTATATCACATATACAATGTGCAATCCAAGTGAGAAAAATCCGTTTAAAGTGAACCAATACTAGTTAATGCAATGCAATATATCAAATATATAATTATGCATTAAATCATTAAATCAACATTTGATTCAATGATCCGGTCATGTCGCACATGACCGACTAGAATCTAATGTATCGATTTATCGAATCAATGATTCGATAACTAGGTCATATCGAATATAACCAATCGAAACATATATCGCGAGAATAAAATGCGGTATCACATACACGCATTATTCTCGGTCCTGCACATATCTCATATGCGCTCCTATTTCGTTTCGCTTGAGCCAGGAAACCTCTGTGTAGGACTCTAAAGACTCGTCAATACGCCGGTAGCAGATGATGATCATATCAAGCACTCACAAGCCGCAAGCGGTCTGCTAAACGTAACGGCCACCCGGGTATTGAGCGATCAGAAGATCGACGAGCTAGCCCGCTCACACTCCTGCGAATCCGACCAGTAACACTTACCATACAGTCAAGTCTCTTCGTCTGATACGTCGCATATCAAGTCTAGGGGTGGTATACGTCAGACCCCAATAACCCGATAAGTCGTGCTGATATGAGGCTCGTAACGGGTCGAGAAACTACTGGTAACACTTACCAGTAAATCTCTGATCAGCCCTGGCCAGGGACTTCCCTGTTACGGCCAATCGAGCACAGCACAACATCAACTCCCAATACCGGGAGAGACGAAACCCCTCCTATCGCTCATTGCCTCCATGTGACTCGGGACTGTACCCAAAGACCACCGTTTTGCACGCCCTCATGGACGTGGTAAGGTGGAGATCAAAGCACAGTGGGAATCACACAAGACTCTATGACGATCTCGGGTCTACAGACTAACCTGTACAAGTGTCACCTGAGAACTGCCATCTGACGTGAGGTATAATACCATCTGGGAGTTCTCGGCGAGTCCGTCCAGTGTACCCAGTTTCCACTGAGCACCCGTATACCATCTCTGATGTCAAACACCAATGGATATGGGATCATCCATCGCCCATCACATGGGTCGAGAAGCGTATACGCTAGTCTACTCTGGTATATCGATGCCCCGTCTCGAGATACCCACGATTAGGGACCTTGAAGGATGTACTTATGGACTACCATGTCCCCACTAGTATGATCTGCACCATAGCCCAGGTAGTCAAGTACAAATCCTAAGGGCTTTACCAACATGTAACTATAAGACAGTATAAAGAGACTAGTGTACATGTTAAGATAAATGGCAACCAGATAGCATACTATCATGTCGAGCAAGAAAGTCATCTCTATATATGTCCAAGCATCCAATATAATATACATAATCTGTACAATACTGGCCTCTAGGGCATACATACAACTAACAATGCGGGCCCATTGCCCTCTATGTTAGTTATATGTATGTCCTAGAGGCCATTACTGTACATACGATGTATATTGTAGTGGATGCTTAGACATATATAGGGAGGACTTTCTTGCTCGACATGATAGTATGCTATCTGGTTGTACTTTATCTTAACATGTACTCTGATTGTCTCTATGTTACATGTTGATAAAGCCCTTAGGATATGTACTCGACTGCTGGGACTATGATGAGATCATACTAGTGGGGCCACGGTAGTCGACGAGTACATCCTATAATTGTTCCTAGTCGAGGGTATATCGAGACAGGGCATCGATGCACCAGAGTAGACTAGTGTATACGCATCTTGACCCATATGATGGGCGATGGATGATCCCATATCCATCGGTGTTTGACATCAAGGATGGTGTACGGGTGCTAAGTGGAGACTGGGTAGACTGGACGGACTCGCCGAGAACTCCCAGATGGTATTATACCTCACGTCAGATGGCAGTTCTCCGGTGACACTGGTACAGAGTAGTCTGTTGACCCGAGATCGTCATAGAGTCTTGTGAGATTCCTACTATGCTTTGATTTCCATCATACCACGTCCAAGAGGGCGTGCAAAAAGGTGGCTTTTGGGTACAGTCCCGAATCACATGGAGGCAATGAGCGATAGGAGGGGATTCGTCTCTCCCGGTATAAGGAGTTGATGTTGTGCTGTGTACGATTGGCTATAACCGGAAATCCCTGGCCAGGGTTGCTGAGATCTACTGGTAATTGTTATCAGTAGTTTCTCGAACAGTTATAGACCTTATATCGACACGACTTATCAAGCTACTGGGGTCTGACGTTTACCACCCCTAGACGAGATATGCGGCATATCAGACGATGAGACCGGACTGTACGGGAGTGTTACTGTTTGGATTCATAGGAGAATGTACAGGCTTGCTTGTTGATCTTCTGAGTGCTCAATACCTGGGTGGCTGTTACGTTTAGCTGACCGCTTGCAGCTTGTGGGTGTTTGATATGATCATCACCTACTGCCGACGTATTGACGATTCTTTAGAGTCCTACACAGAGGTTTCTTGACTCAGGGAAAATGGAGTAGGGGCACATATGTGATGTGTGCAGGACCGAGGATAATGCGATATGAGATACCGTATTATATTCTCACGATATTTGATATCAGCCGGGTCATCGGATCAAGTGTTGATTCGATGAATCGGTACGGATAAATATTAGTCGGTTATATGCGATATAGCCGGATTGTCGTATCAAGTGTTGATTCGATAATTTAATGTATAATAATATATATGATATATTAAATTACATTAACTAATATTAGCTCACTAAAAGATTCTTTTTCTCACTCGGGTAATACATTGATATATATGCGATATATGTTAATTGTATTATTTTCTTTTGTTACAATAAATATTATATATGTGATATATAATATTGTAACATGATATGATAACTAATGCAACATGTTTAGTAGAGATTAAAAAAGATTAGGGTTTGATTTTGGTTAAAGCTTTCTAGATGTTTCTAGAAAGCTTTTCTTTTGTTTTGGAAAAGATATTTTCAGGTGACTCATTCTTAACCTAACCCAAACCCTAGCCTTGGTTAATTCTCTACAATGGTTTAGTCAACCATGGTTGCATTATTGATCATCTTTATCCTTTCATTATTCATCACAAAAGGATTCTAATTGTTTTGTTCATCTTCTTCCTTCTTTCTTTTCATGAAAAAGCTTTCTAGCTTTTTCTAAGTGATGAAAAATGAGTGAAAATAAGAAAACAAATAAGAGCAAAAATCCTACTTCATCATCCTCATCTATCCTTGCCATTTAGATGAGGGTATTCACTTCATATTATGAGTGTTAGCTTGTGTTAACGAAACTTCAAGGTAGATCATCTTTGTATCAAAGATCGGAAGCAAGACTGCATCTTTCTCTTCGTGGAGCCTCTCGAGAGTCCGGAACCCGATGATCGCAGCGAAGGGACCACAACACGGAGCTTATGAAGTGAAGGACCGGATCTACAAAGGTTGTAATCCCTCTCACTTAGTGTTAAAGAGTTTAACATGCTTGTTTTCGCCTAAACCCTAGTTTAAAGATCCGGCTTCGGGTTGTTCGGCACGGCTAAAATTTTAATCGGGAATGGTTGATGCCTCGTAGAATCTTGTGAGCGTGCCTAGAAACCCTACAGTGGTATCAGAGCCAAGATAGAGCTTTAGGTGAAGTCTAAGCGAAGTTTAAAGTCCGATCGAAACCCGAAACCCCGATGTTTACCCTTCTCTGTACATTTTTCAAAACTGTGGTTTTTTAAGAATTAAAAATTCTCATAAAAACAAGAAGGAAAGACTAAGAATTACTGAGAAGTACGGACCTCTAATTCGCTAAAATGACCGTGGAACCGCGGCCAAACCATGGGTTTGGCGGCGGTTCCGCGGACAAAATTGTGACTTAGTCCCTGGAATTTCATGTAATTATTCTTAGGTCCTTTCTTGTTATTTTTTTCTATAAATTTTTTAATTCCACTCAAGTGTTGAGTTTTCTAGGGTTTTATTGGGGACTCGTTGATTCGATCGGATAATTTAACTTTGTTTAGTTTGTCCAGGTAATTTATAGAAACTGTTAAAAAGTTCGAACGGATATCAATAACTCACTTTTTCCCCTGTCGGAAAATTTTTCAAAAATTGGATTTTTTCTCGAGTTTAAGAATGTTCTAAGTCGTGCAAGTAACGCGGTGGACCCTCTAGAAGACAACAAACCTTAACTCGATTATGTGACCGTCTTGAACTGCCTTTTGAACCTTAGGGTTTGGGGCAGTACGGCATGCCACATGTGAGGCGTTGGCTTGACCCTTCTACGGCCGGACTATTGGTACTGTGGCATGTGATGGATGTTTTTAAACTGATTTCAAGTGTTGAGATAAATTAGGGAAATCTTGGGTGTTTGATTATTCGATCGGAAAGTTTAACATTGTCTATTTATCTGGAATGTGATACAATATTTGGAATCCACAGGTAGTTATGAGATAACTAATTTGAATGTTATAAATCTAGCAGTTTAGTCTCAAATGATCGGTTGCCATGGAATTTTGATGTGATCAAAAGTCCGTCGCAATCACGTAGCGTACGCGGATACTCGCCGGGTAAACTTAATAGACAGCTACGCCCCATAGCCCCGACCAAGTGACTGTAGGAGAACCCCGTCGTCAAAAGCATCCATTCGGGAGCTTGCGGCAGCGGTGTTCCGCATTAGTGCACTTTGTCAACGACATCCGGGGGTGCGGCCGTCTACTAAAGTTTGCGACAAGTATTCGATCAGGATGTCGGGAATCTTGTTGAATTACCCGACTTGATATTGAAAAGAGTTTTCGATAATGAGACTAAAATGCAGGGTTTATAATTGTTAGGCATGAGATGTCTAAGGAATTCATTTGGTTAGGCATGCGATATCTAAGAAGGTTGCGGATTCCAACTGTTGTACTTTTACACTTTCTTTTCTGTGACCGTAAGCGTAGTATGTGGTGTATCGCCGGCTTCGTTGCTATACATCAACGACAATCGGGATACGCATACTTGCTTACGTTGATGATATGAGATATTATGTGTTGCTGTGATATGTTCTATTGGATCGTCGCATTCTGAATAGCCGGGGGTTTTATGTGAGATGAGAGTTTTTTTCTTTTTCATTTATGTAAAATTCATTTGTATATAATATTCTTTTATTGGGGCACTTCCGGGATGAGGTTGATGTCACCCTTGTATATTATTTACTTTTCTGCATTAGGTAGACCCAAGGCGGGGAGCACAAGTAACCGGGTTCTAGGGTCCAGTGGGAGACCATCTCGAGGAGTCGAGACCGGGTCTCCTAACCCTAGAATTGGCAGTGTTGCTTGCCGCTCTCGTAGGGGTCTAGGGATGTTGGTTTGGCTATTCATCGCGACCGTGGAATCCGTGTTTTATACAGGCTCGTATTGAAAACACGGACGTCCTAATATATCCAATATTTCATATATGTTCTTCTGCTGCAATGTTCTGTGATGAGATCATATTACTGCCTGTGACGAATGTTTATATTATATATATGAGATATATGTTATATTGCAGGTTTCGTTTCAAATGTGATGCTTGTGAAGCATAATAAAATGGGACTTCATTAATGAGATTAATGAAATAAAAGAAACCTAAGATGTTGTAGAAACTTGTTTAAAAACTGGTAGCTCTAGTTCTTATTTTGCATAGCGGTGTTCCTTGTAGAACATCCAGCATCTTATTCGATAAGGAAAGAGCCGAGATCCCTTCACCGGGAGTGACCTTTTTAGTGAAACTAGCAGATGCTACAAACTCGGTTTGTCTTTTGATTGCTTCTATAGTTCTTGCTTTGCATAGTGATATTTGTGAAATATCCTGCACCTTATTCGATGAGGAAAGGGCCGACGATCCCTTCACCGGGAGTGACCCCTTTAGCAAAACTAGAAAAGCCTCAAAAACACTCCATTTAAAATCACTCGATTCTACAACAATATCAAGTTCATTACGCAAAGGGTTTTCTTAAAAACCTGTCATAGCCCTCCGTCATTTCAGATAAGGACTGTTTAGTATTCGTGCTGCGTTTGTTGGCCTTTGTCAAGGCGTAGTGTGCGGTAGCTGAATAGTACTTATCTGCTTATGCATATGATGCAGATTGGATTAGGGTAGTTATGCGACCTTGTTGGCCTTTGTCAAAGGCCGTGCGTGTGGGTTTAATTCAATCAAGAAATGACGGGTTGAACTTGACTAGCATCCTATGGTTTGTTGGCCTTTGTCAAGGTAATAGAAGGCTTGGGGCAAAATATTATTGGGAATTTCAAGTGTTGAAATTAGCAATGAGATTGCATACCTTCTATGAGATAGTTGGATCTCGATACCCGCTGCGAGTAAGAGTTACTCCTGGGAGAGTTTTACACATTACAATTAGCCGATCAAGTAGGTGTCTAAAAAGGTGTTAACGGGGTTACGTCCTTGGGAAAACGAGGTTTACTTTAATTAGGTTCGTGTGAAAGCACGGGTGACCTCCCTCAAAGTACCAACACTGGCCTGGCTGAAAGATTGGCGAACTTGTAGCGCGTAATTAATCCTGGCTAGTCTTTCCTTTTAGGGTTTGAAGGAAGATTTGACAAAAACAGTGGGAGACATCCTGATTAGATATATTAGATAACCAATCTAATCTTGCAAGAGCATAAGCTGAGTGTTTTCTTCTCTCTCTCTCTCCAGGTAGCGACCATATCACGCCTTAATCAAGATAATAAAACGGATGAATTGACCGAACCCGCTTGTTATACTGAGCTGGGGAACGTTGGTCCTGCTCCAACTTATAATTGTTATAAGACAGAGCAGAAAATTGGGGAATACCAGATTTCCCGTGCCGCCCAACCGAAGAAAGTGCATGCTGATGCATCATCTTCGGGTGTGTTCATTACAGAGAACTGTTTTTCAGTATCCTTTACGTCCTGGGTATGTGATACCGGATCAGGATCTCGCATATGTAATCTGTTACATGGGGTACAGAAAGGTAGAGAACTGAGAACGGGTGATAAGTTTCATGAGATAGAAAACGGTGCAAGTGTTGCAGCCAAGTCTGTTGGTCACTATCACCCTGTATTACCAGAATACATTGATTCTGAACAAATGTTATTAGATACCAAACCTGATATACAACATCATATCAGTCTCTTTATTAGTAAAGAAGGATATAATTTTGTATTGTTGGATAATGTTTTGAACATTTCCTAAATCAAGAGTTGATCGGTTCAGGCACGTTATATAAAAGCATTGACGTTCTAAATCAAACTACAGTTCTTAGTATACAGAACACACATGAGAGGAAGAGTTCAGAAATGAACGAGTCCTTCTTGAGGCATTGTAGACTAGGTCATATCAATGTGACCCGACTAGCTGAAGTTACATAAAGATGCATATTTAAATTAGTTTGAATTTACATCTTGTGAAACTTGCCGGTCATGTCACAGAGATAAGATGACCACAGCTCCGTTTATTGCAAACAGAGAAAGAGTTAGTGAACACTTGGGATTGATACATGCTGATGTATGTAAGTCCCCTGTCAACACATGCTACGACCGGTTTTTTGTACTTCATTACATTCTCTGATGATCTCTAAAGATTCAGACATATGTTCCTGTTGAAACACAAGTCCGAACCTTTTGAGATATTCACGGAATATAAGTTAGAAGTAGAGAACCAGAAAAACGGGTATAAGTATTATGTCCTTTGATGTGATCAGGGAGGAGAATACTTGAGCACGGAATTCCTGGACTATTCTAAAGGAGAATGAGATTCTCTCTCAGCATTACTCCTCCGTATACACCATAGCATGATGGTATATCGGGGCGGAGCAACAGCACCCTATGTGATATGGTGTGCTCTATGATGAGTACTACTGAGTTTCCTATTTCCTTTTGGGAGTTATACACTTGAGAAGCTGCATACCTATTGAATAGGGTTCGAATCAAATCAATTGCCTACCACTTCATATGTGATATGGAAAGGGAAGAGCCCATATCTTAAGTTGGTTAAGATTTGGGGTTGTCCAGCCTATGTCTAAAAGCAAAATCCGGACAAGCTCGAGGCAAGGTCTATTATGTAGAACTGGAAAGGTTCCAGCTATACAAACTGCGGCTGATGATTTGGTAGAACAAAAGGATTCAATAGTTTCCAACGAACCTCAGCCTCTCCACCGATCTAGTAGGGTTCCTCACCCACCAGATAGATACTTTGGTTTCTCTATGACAGTGGGAGCGAGGATTGCATCATGAGATGATGACCCAACTAGTTTTGAGCAGGCCATCAGGAGTGGGACTCTGTAAGAATGGCTGGATGCTTAGCGATCTGAGATGGAATCCTTATACACCAACAAAGTATGGACTTTCGTTGCTTTATCTGAAGGGTTAAATCCCCATCGGGAGCAAGTATATCTTGAGAAGATTACTTGGTGTACATGAAAAAGTTGAGACTTTCAAAGCTATGCTTAAGTCCATCCAGATCCTACTTGCCACGGCTACATATTATGACTACGATATCTGGTGGTTGGGTGTCATGACAGCTTTTCTAAATGATGTTTTAGAAGAGAGCGTCTATAAGTACACAGCCAGAGGGCTTCGTAGACAGTGGGAGCAGCGGAAACGTGTGCAAGATGCTTTATAGGATAAAGCAGGCATCGCGGAGTTGGAACATCTATTTTGATGTGGTAGTCAAAGAGTTTGACTTCATCAAAATGGTAGATGAACCTTGTATATACAAAAAGGTAGTAGAGAGTATGATGGTGATCCTCGTAGAGTACGTGGATGACATACTCTTGATAGGGAAGGAGTTTCCTATGCTACGCTTGATCAATCTCCGCTTATCACAAGGATTCTCCATATAGGATCAAAGTGATACCTCCTAAATCCTGGGTTTTGGATCTATGAGATAGATCTAATTGGATGTTAGGATACTCACTAGTTGTAGTGAGATGGTATCAATCGATCCTGGGGAGAATCACTAGAAAGGTGCCGGGGTGATAAGGACGACTGAATGTCAGTCGCAGGCATTGTCTTTACCCTCAGTGGAGGGACGGTATGTTGAAAGAGTTCCAAGCTAGATACCGTGACTTACTAGATGATTAAAGGCAAGATACATCGTTACCAAGGATGCTACCAAAGAGGCAGTCTGGATATATAAGTTCATGAGATGAACTTCGTTCCTACCATTGTGTGACAATGGAGTTGTGGCTTTTGCCAAGGAACTACCGTCCCATCAGAAATCCAGATATAATTCTTAGGCAGTATCACCTGATCATGGAGATAGTTGATCTCCAGGGAGATTGAGGTTAGGAGAGTAGACACAGAGGACAACAGCGCGGATCCACTCACAAAGGCCTTTTCCCAGTAGAGACATTTATGGGATGGTTAAGTATGAGATACTTCAACCGCAGCTCATTGTTGGGTATGTGATACCACAACAGATGGCCCTAGTGCAAGTGGGAGATTGTTAGTTATATGTATGCCCTATAGGCCATTACTGTACATACGATGTATATTGTAGTAGATGCTTGGACATATATAGGGAGGACTTTCTTGCTCGACATGATAGTATGCTATCTGGTTGTACTTTATCTTAACATGTACTCTGATTGTCTCTATGTTACATGTCGATAAAGCCCTTAGGATATGTACTCGACTACTGGGACTATGATGAGATCATACTAGTGGGGCCACGGTAGTCGACGAGTACATCCTATAATTGTTCCTAGTCGAGGGTATATCGAGACAGGGCATCGATGCACCAGAGTAGACTAGCGTATACGCATCTTGACCCATATGATGGGCGATGGATGATCCCATATCCATCGGTGTTTGACATCAAGGATGGTGTACGGGTGCTCAGTGGAGACTGGGTACACTGGTCGGACTCGCCGAGAACTCCCAGATGGTATTATACCTCACGTCAGATGGCAGTTCTCCGGTGATACTGGTACAGAGTAGTCTGTTGACCCGAGATCGTCATAGAGTCTTGTGTGATTCCCACTGTGCTTTGATTTCCATCATACCACGTCCAAGAGGGCGTGCAAAAAGTTGGCTTTTGGATACAGTCCCGAATCACATGGAGGCAATGAGCGATAGGAGAGGATTCGTCTCTCCTGGTATACGGAGTTGATGTTGTGCTGTGTTCGATTGGCTATAACCGGAAATCCCTGGCCAGGGTTGCTGAGATCTACTGGTAAGTGTTATCAGTAGTTTCTCGAACAGTTATAGACCTTATATCGACACGACTTATCAAGCTACTGGGGTCTGACATTTACCACCCCTAGGCGAGATATGCGACATATCAGATGACGAGACCGGACTGTACGGGAGTGTTACTGTTTGGATTCACAGGAGAATGTACAGGCTTACTTGTTGATCTTCTGAGCGCTCAATACCTGGGTGGCTGTTACGTTTAGCTGACCGCTTGCAGCTTATGGGTGTTTGATATGATCATCACCTACTGCCGGCGTATTGACGATTCTATAGAGTCCTACACAGAGGTTTCTTGACTCAGGCAAAACGGAGTAGGGGCACATATGTGATGTGTGCGGGACCGAGGATAATGCGTTATGAGATACCGTATTATATTCTCGCGATATTTGATATCAGCCGGGTCATCGGATCAAGTGTTGATTCGATGAATCGGTACGGATAAATACTAGTCGGTTATATGCGATATAGCCGGATTGTCGAATCAAGTGTTGATTCGATAATTTAATGCATAATAATATATATAATATATTAAATTACATTAACTAATATTATCTCACTAAAAGATTCTTTTTCTCACTCGGGTAATACATTGATATATATGTGATATATGTTAATTGTATTATTTTCTTTTGTTACAATAAATATTATATATGTGATATATAATATTGTAACATGATATGATAACTAATGCAACATGTTTAGTAGAGATTAAACAAGATTAGGGTTTGATTTGGGTTAAAGCTTTCTAGATGTTTCTAGAAGGTTTTCTTTTGTTTTGGAAAAGATATTTTCAAGTGACTCATTCTTAACCTAACCCAAACCCTAGCCTTGGTTAATTCTCTACAATGGTTTAGTCAACCATGGTTGCATTATTGATCATCTTTATCCTTTCATTATTCATCACAAAAGGATTCTAATTGTTTTGTTCATCTTCTTCCTTCTTTCTTTTCATGAAAAAGCTTTCTAGCTTTTTCTAAGTGATTAAAAATGAGTGAGAATAAGAAAACAAATGAGGGCAAAAATCCTACTTCATCATCCTCATCTATCCTTGCCATTTAGATGAGGGTGTTCACTTCATATTATGAGTGTTAGCTTGTGTTAACGAAACTTCAAGGTAGATCATCTTTGTATCGAAGATCGGAAACAAGACTGCATCTTTCTCTTTGTGGAGCCTCTCGAGAGTCCGGAACCCGATGATCACAGCGAAGGGACCACAACACGGAGCTTATGAAGTGAAGGACCGGATCTACAAAGGTTGTAATCCCTCTCACTTAGTGTTAAAGAGTTTAACATGTTTGTTTTCGCATAAACCCTAGTTTAAAGATCCGGCTTCGGGTTGTTCGGCACGGCTAAAATTTTAATCGGGCATGGTTGATGCCTCGTAAAACCTTGTGAGCGTGCCTAGCAACCCTACACTCTAGAACCCGGCTACCCGTGCAACCCTCCGCGGGATAATCCTAGTACAGAAAGTAAAATAATATATACAACGGGTGCATCGACCTCAGCCCGGTCGTGCCCCAAAAGAATAATATACAAACAGGCAGTGACGGCAGTCCACATGTCGGACGCTCGCCCCGCAATATCAAATGTACATATACAACCAAATTGTACTAACACTGCATCCAGGCTATCCACCATGATAAATCCGTAATATCACAGCACAACACAGAATATCAACGTGAATGTCATGTTCGCAAATCCATCTAAAAGGGCTATAGCAATTAGACAGGATTTACCGATCAAGTGACATTCACGGTCGCAGATATAATGTAAATACTGTGAACTAACATGTTTAAAATTTTCGATCGACTAAATTTACCGAAGTGGGCCCCAAGCACAACTGTAGCACTCAAAGAAAATCTGGGCCCAAACAGTATATACCAAAAACCCTATTTCCAAGTCAGAAGCCCACTGTAAAAATTTGGTGCTGTGAAGAGTTAAAGTAGTGGCGGAACCGTGGCCAATGCGTGGGTTTGGCCGCGGTTCCGCGGTGGAACAGTGACGTCACGCGACCAAATTTTCACAGAACGCTTAAAAAACCCTGCTCGTAATTTTACAATGTACCAAATAATTTTTAGAGCACTCGAAAAATTCGACAGAAACTGTACTTTAGAAATCGGGTTTTCGGAAAATCCGTTCGATCGAACTTGTAAACACGTTAGAGCAAGCTAGACTAGGTTAATGGCATGGCTCTGATACCATGTAGGACTACGGTAGCGCCCCGGCCGTCTATCCGAGGCCAAAATGTGGAAACGAAAATTTTTCTTGACTTTAAAACCGGCGCTATCATATGCTTAAAACCCGGATCGTAACCATTAACCTAATGCTAGCTAACAAGAGACGGGATAGAATCTATACCGAGCGATCCGTGTCCTTCGGTCTTCGGCCTCCACTCCGATCTCCTCGCGGAATCTCCGATCTTCATCTCCTCGTCGGAACGGGCACCACATCGCCGGGTTCTTTTACAGGCTCCCACCTCTGGACCGAGGCAACTCGAGCATGAAGTTGGCGAGTCGACGTGCCCAAGGATGCTGTAGGCTAAGTGTAGTAATGTTTGTCTCATGGGGTTGTGAAGTTGCCTTTTGATGGAGGAAACAACAATGGAAAATGAGCTTGGGATTTTGTAGCAAGCATAATATGATAAGATAATTTTTTCCCACACAAAAATGAACCTCTCCCCCTCTCATAATGTGGCCAGCCATTCTCTTGAATGGATGAAGGAAAAAACACAAGGTAGGTGAGCACAAGAGGAGAATAATGGTGAGCATAAGAAAAGTGATGATAATGAAGGATTAATGTCACACCAAAGCCAAATCAATTCACATATCATTAATGCTAGCCATTATGAAAGAAAAAGGCAAAGATGCTTTGAATTATCACAATAAACCCCTCCACAATTGCTAATTTGCACATATGCAAATTAGCCCCTCCATCAGAAAAATCCGGCCGTGAAGGAACAAAGGAAAACTGGCCGGAACGGAATACAAACTGGCAACTTCAGAAAACTGATCCCGTAATAAATTACAGGAAAACCCCGCGACCGTATATACATACCCGCATTTGTATTCGCACTGAATACAAACGCAAGGAGACAAAATCTACACTGTACAATACTAGTATCCGGCTTAAACCAAAGCCCGCTAGTATTATCCGTCCGATCATGATCCGTGCAATACCGCACGTATAAGATCGAACCCTGCCATATCTCCATACGGCCTCTACAGCGTTTCGCCCGAAACTTGAGAAACTATCTGTGGGGGACTCTAAAGACTCGTCAATACTTTGGCTGTGGATTTAACCACTAGCATGTCGGAGGTATTAGCCGTACGTAACGAGCTACCAGGTATTGACCAAAAGGGAGGTCGATGAGCGAACTTATCCTGACACCCTACTGAGCCTGTCAGTGACAATATCCGTACAGTCCGGTCCGTTCGTCTATGAGCATCGCATGGCGGGCCTAGGGGGTTGGTAAAAGTCAGACCCCCAAAAGTGGTATAAGTCGTGTCGGAGTGTAGCCCAGAACACCCTGAGATACTACTGGAATACCTACCGGTAAATCTCCTGCCTCGGCCGAGGGCTTTGTGTAATGGCTCTCCTAAACACAGCGCGACCTCACCCCCAATACCGGGAGAGACGAACCCCTGCAGATCCGCTCACTGCCTCCATGTGGCTCGGGACTGTACCCAACTAAAACCTGTTTGCACGACTCCTTTGAGCCGTGGTAGGGTAGTAATCAAAGTACAGTAGGAACTCACACGAGACAAATGACGATCTCAGGTCGATGAACTAACCTGTACACATGTCACCAGGGAACTGCTATCTGACTTCAGGTATAAGACCAACTAGCATGTTCCGGGCGAGTCCTGTCCGGTGTACTCATAACCCAATGAGCACCTGTATACATCTTAGGTGAACTAACTGACACCAGTGGCTTGTGAGACCGGCCACCGCCCCTCGTCGGGGTCTCGACTGTATACACTAGTCTACTCTGGAGTATTGATGCCCTGTCTCGAAACTCCCTCGACTAGGGACCTTTTAAGGATGTGCTTATAGACCCCAGCTCCCACATGTATGATCGCCATCATACTGCTGGCCATCAAGCAAGAATCCTAAGGGCTCTATCAACGCGCAATATTGACCTGTAAGGTCACCTGAAGCAGTACACGATGATAAAGATAAACCAGATAGCATACTATCATCTTGAGTAAGACTGTTCTACCGGTATAGGTCCTCCCTCAATCATTGCAATCACGTGTCCATGATCCAATAATTGACTCTGAGGGCACTATATCCAACAGTCCTGACAGTATGATTTCATAACAATTACAGATAACATATATACAAGCATGCAATACGATGAAACATCATGAATATACAGAAAGTGATGTAGCAACAGCAACGCTGAAAAATATACCTACCCAATATACGAATCATACGGTTTGGTATTTAAATTACTCACAACTCTCCACTTTTGAAAACTAGTATGACTCGAGCCCAGTCAAAAGGGTAAGGAAATCCTCCTAAGTCTGAGTCGATCTATATATATACCTAGTAGTCGGTGATCTCGCCTCAATAGTATCACGTACGATACAATATATATATATATATATGACATCCTCGAGTCAAGAGTATGGATCTAACATCATAACTATATCTCGTACGGTAAATCTATCGTATGGCGTCCCAAATCTGGGTACGGGTCTAACATCATATTTATCTCATTACTCATCTGGTATCCTTATCATCATATGTCATGAACTGGGGTACAGATCTAAGTCTAACAAACTAATACCACCAACAAATATATGTGCGTGTGTCTGAAACACATCGCCTAAAGACCCGCTATAATCTCCTGTCGTATCTCATAGTACGAACCAAATCACATCACTGATCTCACGGCATCATGCCCAATCACATCGACTCATCTTCAAGTACCATATACTATCCTCAATATCCGTGTATACGTGTATGTATATATATATATAGGCACCAACACATCCACCAATAAATATATATATACATATGACGTATACACTCAAAACCATATCTCGTGCATGTATGTGTATGTGTAACAACCTCACTCTAGGGTTCGCGACTAAGGAACCAACTAAACCACTTTCCTCAAATCTCGCTAACATTAACCCACAATCTCCTAATGCTTTTCTTGCTAAGGTTCATATCTCGCCATAACCCATATATGTATATCTAAATCACATCACATCATTTCTTACAACTTTATGGGGGTGCTATACGCCATCCACCCGACTTCCCCCGTGGATATAAATCTACTCACATTGATCTTCACTTGCTGATGTCGATGTCGCCACGCCCTTGCTTGTCGTCTCGAAGTCCTCATGAGGGTACCTACATATCATAACACATCGTATCGCATTAAAATCCGACTCATAACCCAACGACACACAAATCTCATATAGGTCAAAACCTATGGTCCGCTCATGAAGAAGGACCACATAACCCTCGACATCGGCGTACAAACACCGATTATTCGAGAAAAACACCAAACGTATCAATCATGGTTTTACAACTCACTAAAAATATATGAAATAGGGTGCAAATCATCAAAATCAATAAATTAATCAAATCGGTTTATTTCCAAAAAGCCTAGTAAGGGGTCGTTAACCGTTTTAATACAAGTCTTGATGTTTTAGCAAACTAGTGGTCACAATACTCACTAATTATCTTAATTAGGCCACATAAACATTTACTAGATTTTTAATCTTGCTAAATTACATTAAACCAAAACCTAGTTAGCATAAGTTACCCTTTTGTTCAAAACTTGATGTTTTAACCAATATAAATATCTTAACAATTTTAGTGGCCATAAAGATCACTAATTTTTCTTAATTAAGTCACACAACCCATTTTAAAATTTTATCTCACCTCTTGATATTAATAACAAAAACCTAGTTCTCAAATTTATTTAATTTGAATAATTTTGAAACAACAATGTACAATACAACAACTAGACTAGATTTTTCATTTCCTAAGATGATGAACTACACTTGATTATCCTAGTAGTGATGGTTAAACCCTAATTAAATTCAAATCCTATTCTTGAAATTCCAAACTTGCAACTAAAACCTAATTAACACTTAAATACATTAGCTTTAAGCAAAGAACTAACAAATTAAGCATTGGGTAAAGATTTATACCTCACAAAACAAGAGATCACACTTGCACAATTGACCTCAAAAATGGCTTCTAGCTCCAAGATCCATGCTAATTTGAGTAAAGAATAATGGATAAGGGATTAATGATGAATTAACGTGACTTTGTGTTGATTTTTGAGGCAAAAATTGAAGGATTTTGGAGTGAAAAGGAGGTGGGGAAATTTGGGTCTGCAAGAGATGGGGGGCCTCGGCCAGCAGCAGCAAGAAATGAAGAGAGAAAAAGTGACATGGTGAATGAATGATAATTCCCGAGTCAACAAAGCCCACTCCTCGTTGTTTATTCATCTCTTTTTTTTTCTTTTCTTTCCAAAACTTTTCAAGTGGGGAAAAATGAGGGGAAGGGCTACTGATTTTAGCCACAATAGGGGAGAGGGTGAGGGTGTGTGGGTGTGTGTGAGGAAAAAACGATAAATATTATACCCCAATTTCCATTTACATTAATTTCACTATTTAAGCATTTTTCTATCATATTTTCTAAAACCGTTTTGACATTTTCTTTCATTTCAAAAAACTACATGCTAGATTTTAGTTTAATGTGTTATGATACACAAAAATCGTATTAACCGATTTCAATTTGTAATTATCCCTAACTAAATGTATTAGTGACGGTTTAAAATAATATTAAAATAATTAATTTCGGAAAAAATTTCAGTCAACTAGAAATTTTGCAAGTGACCCATTAAATACCAAATACTAGCAATTTCATAGCTAGAATAGGAATATTTAATTTTATATTAAAAGATATTTATATCATGGATTTTACGGAAAACACCCGTTATTTTACCGATTCTCCGAAATTTCACCTAAACTATTTTCAAAACGTTACAATAGTCCTGGTAGTCAAGTACTCATCCTAAAGGCTTTATCAACATGTAGCATGGAGACAATCAGAGTACATGTTAAGATAAAGAGCAACCAGATAGCACACTATCATGTCGAGCAAGAAAGTCCTCCCTATATATGTCTAAGCATCCACTACAATATACATCGCTTGTACAGTAATGGCCTCTAGGGCATACATATCACTAACAGGAGATAGTATGCAGGTGCTCATTAGGTTACGAGTATACTGGACAGGACTCTCTGGGAACTATTGGTTGGTACTATACCTATTGTCAGTTAATAGTTCCCAGGTGACATGAGTACAACTTAGTCCGTTGACTTGACACTGCTGCTTCACCTTAAGTGTGTTCCTACTGTTCTTAGATTACTACCCTACCACGGCTCTATTGAGTCGTGAAAACAGGTAGTAGTTGGGTGCAGTCCCGAAGCACTCGGAGGCAGTGGCGGTTAGATAAGATTCGTCTCTCCCGGTATTGGGGGTTGATATCACGCTGTGTTTGGAGAGCCATTACACAAAGTCCCTGGCCAGGGCAAGCGAGATTTACTGGTAGGTACTCCAGTAGTTTCTTAGAGTGTTTTGGACCACACTCCGACACGACTTATACCGCTATTAGGGGACTGACGTTAACCTCCCCTAGGCCCGATATGCGATACTCTTAGACGAACAAACCGGACTGTACGGAGATTGTCACATTCAGGCTCAGTAGGAGTTCGGATGGGTTTCCTCATTGACCTTCTTATCGACATCTACCTGGAGACCGTTACGTACAGCTAGTACCGCTTGCGGCCTGTGGTTAAACCCACTGCCAATATAGTGTCGAGTCTTTAAAGTCCCACACGGAGGTTTTTCCACCTTTGGGCAAAACGAGGTAAAGGTCGTATGGTTTTACGACAGGGTCCATTCACATGCGCGCACTTATGCGTGTTTGATGTTCAGGCAGATGATACTGGTGGGATTTGGTTTAAGCCAGATCCTAGTATTTTATTTGGATTGGCTTAGTCTCATTGTATTCATGTTCTCGGAACACGGATATGGGTATGTATATACGGTTGATAAAGGCAGAGAAGGAAACACTTCATTAGGGTTTTTGACCCTTGACTTGATTAAAAACATAATGAGATGGAGGAAATTTTTTATTAATTGTCATTAGTGATAATTGTGCCATGACTAATTGGTTTGACCATTTGACTTGTTGACCATTGTTGACTTGGATATTTTTCCTAAGCATGAGATATTTTTGTTGAGCATGATTAGCATTAATTGTGACATGATAATGATCAAATCAAGGTTGCCATCACAATTATCACAATAACACTTATTATTCTTTTTTCTTCAAGAGGGCTCTTCATTTTTTTGATACACATTCTCTCCCATAGCTCTCTCCTCTCCTTCTTCCTCTCTCTCAAGCCCAAAAGTCTCATGTGTTGAGAAACATAGGTTGTTGAGACAAAGCCACCAAAATCCTTCTCTACTCATTCTAAAGTTCTTAGTTTAGCACACCAAGCACTCTAGTTACTTCATTGTTGAGGTTGGAGCTCTAGGTAGAGGCCTTCGGGTGGATCTTCTTTGATGTGGAGAAGCCGGTGAGGAGGCACCTTCCATCATCACTCCAAGGAGCTCACAACAAGGAGAAGAAGGACTTCAAGCTTGTAGGTATAACCATCTATCATAGTAGTTAGAACTCTAAGTTAGTTTGTTAGTTAATGTTTAGCAAAGATCCTTATGGCTAGTCCATGTTACCATGCTAAGAAAAATTCAATTTTTACCTATTCCACCTCCCCGCAAACTAACAGGGGGGTAACATGGACTTACAGACCGATCCTTCACTTCTTAAGCTCCGTGTAGTAGTCCCTTCACTCCAAGTAGTGAACACTCGAACTCTAATAAGGGTTCACATGAAGAAATGAACAAGCTTACTCAAAGTCTTCGAGACCGAAGATGATCTACGTCGAGGAGACTCAAGCTCATGCTATCTCTTCACTAAATTAGGGTTTAGTGAAGAAAACACCCTAAACTTGAGGATGATGAAGTAGGAAATGGGCTCTCATTAGATTTCTTTTTCTCACAATATTTTATCACCTTGAGAAAAGCTAGTGAGCTTTCTCATGAGGAAGAAGAAGATCAAGTGAAGAATGAGAATGAACTCATGTGAGGTGAGAATATGAACCATGGGTGAGTTAGTGTCATACACTAAGACTTAACTAGTGTAAGTGTATATGCCCTAGAGGCCATTACTGTATCATACTAGTTTGTATATTACTTAATGGAAGCTTGGGATATTCACCTTGTATATACAATCTTGCTCAAAATAGTAGTATGCTACTTGGTTTGTTTCTACTTCAATGTGTACATGTGTTTATTTTTGTATATCGCCTATACACATTAGTGGAGCCCTTAGGATCCTTGCTTGATTACCAGCGATGTGATGGCCGTCACACTAGTGGGGCTGGGTAATCTATAAGCACATCCTTATGCAGGTCCCTGGTCGCAGGACTATCGAGACAGGGCATCGATACTCCGGAGTAGACCAGCGCATGCGCTTCTCATCCCAGTGTGGGAGACGGTCTGTCCCACAGCCGTCAGTACGTCGTACTTGAGATAGTATGCGGGTGCTCGTTAGGTTACGGGTACACTGGACAGGACTCGTCGGGAACTGACTAGTTGGTATTATGCCTATCGTCAGTTATCAGTTCCCAGGTGACATGAGTACAGCTTAGTCCGCTGACTTGACACTGTCACTTCGCCTCGAGTGTGTTCCCACTGTACTTTGATCACTACCCTACCACGGCTCAAAGGAGCCGTGCAAACAGGTAGTAGTTGGGTGCAGTCCCGAAGCACTTGGAGGCAGTGACGGTTAGACAGGATTCGTCTCTCCCGGTATTGTGGGTTGACATCGCGCTGTGTCTAGGAGAGCCATTACACGAGTAGTCCCTGGCCAGGGCAAACGAGATATACTGGTAGGCTTCCAGTGTTATCTCAGGGTGTTTTGGGCTTCACTCCGGCACGACTTGTACCGCTATTGGGGGACTGACGTTTACCGCCCTCTAGGCCCGACATACGATGTATCAGACGAACAGACCGGACTGTATGGAGAATGTCACACTCAGGCTCAGTAGGAGTTCAGATGGGTTTCGCCTCGTCGGTCTTCTTATCGGCATTACCTGGGGACCGTTACGCACAGCTAGTGCCGCTTGCGGTCTGTGGTTAAACCCACTGCCAGCGTAGTGTCGAGTCTTTAGAGTCCCACACAGAAAGCTTTTCGCCTTTAGGCAAAAGAGTAGAGGTCGCATGGTATTGCGACAGGTCGCATGGTTTTGCGACAGGGTTCGGTCACATCCGTGCACTTGTGCACGTACAGTGTCCGGACAGTTTACACTAGCGGGCTTTGGTTTAAGCCAGATCCTAGTGTACCTTATGGGATTGGATTTATCCAGTTTGCATTCGTGTTCCTCGGAACGCGGATGCGGGTGTGTATGCACAGTTGACAGGGAGACAGAGGCAGTAGATTCTCATTAGGGTTGTTGACAGTTGACCGTTGACTATTAACCTTTTCATCAACCCTAATGAGAATATGATATGAGATTAACAATTATATTAATTAAGTATTATGGTGACATGGTTGTAGACTTTGTTGACTTTGTTGACTTGTTGACTTTTGTTGACTTGTTGACTTTGTTGACCGGTTGACTAGGCTTGACTAGTTGACCATCATGATAACCATAGCTATCATTTCATGGCAAAGACTTTTGCTTGCTTGCTCATTTGTGCAAAATAAGTGCATGAAATGATATGGTTATGGTTGCTTCAACCATCACATAACACTTGATTGGTATAATGTGTGATCATTGCTTTGGATTATGAGAGGGTGAAAGACAAAAGAGAGCCTCATTCTCACTTACACATTCTCTCTCTTGTTCTTGAGCTCTCTTGCTCTTGCTTTCACTCTCATCCTCTTGCTCCCTCTCTTGACTCTATGGTTCATATCTCTCATTAGTTGAGAATCAAGAACCATAGATAAAATCCCATTCTAATTCTTCTCTACTCATTCTAGTTCACTAGGTTTAGCAAACCAAGTGAACTAGTTTTCTTCAAAGAACGAAGTAGGAGCTAAAGGTTGGAGCTTTCAGGTGGATCTTTCTTCGGCGTACGGAGACGACGGGAAGAAGCCAATCCGGACCACCATCGGAGCTTGAAGACGAAGGAGTTCAAGACAAGCAAGGTATAACCCCCTAACCGAGTAGCTAGAAACTCGAAGTTAGGTTGTTAGGTAGATGTTTAACCAAGATCCGGGTTTTAGGTCCATGTTACCACCTTCGTAAAAAATCGTTTTTTACCAAATTCCGCATTCCCGAAAGTACTGGGAGAGGTAGCATGGACTTACAGTGGTATCAGAGCCTAGTTAAACTCTATCTAACATGTTAGCAAGTAAATAGAAGATCGATCAAAGAAAAAGTCCCGAAAACGAACCCCGAAATTCGAAGTTTCTGTCGATTTTTATACTGTTCAAAAGTTGATTATTTTCACACCTAAAATCGACTCAGGCTTTTCTGTGAACACCCACCAAAATTGGTCCAACGATCGAGTCAAAGCGCCGCGGAAACGCGGTAGGAGCACGCTCCCGCCGCAGATCCGCGGCCGAGTTGACTCGGCCGTGGTCCATTTTTGGTGCAGTGTTCTTCTGGGGCTATTTTGGGATTTTTGGAATATATATTTTCTGCCCAGATTTTCCAGAACGAAAAATTTATTTTTGGGGTCCCGAAAATCCGTATTTTTGATCGAACTTCTAAAAGACTTTAGCTAACGGGTTTTTCTGTATTGTGATATTTGTATTGAACGTCTACTAATCGCTATATGTCGATTAGTGGGGGTTATACAAATCTGTGATCTGTAATGTTGCTGGAATGTGGATATGAATATGTTGGATTGTCGCGGGTGAATAGCCGGGGTTGTGAGACGAGAGTTTTCTTTTCTTTCAATTCATGTAAATTTGTAAATTGATGTAATAATTATTTGTATGGCCGTACAACCGGGTCGGGGTTGTAGCCGTCATTGTATAATTTCTTTTTACTGTTTTTGCTCCTAGGATAGACCCATGGAAGGGGTGCACAAACTACCGGGTATGCCGAAGTGTCGAGTGGCCTACTCATGGAGATGAGGGAGGTTACTACGCTTCGGGTACTTGGCGGGTAGTTTGCTGCACCCGTAGGGGTCTTGGGTGGGGTATTTGGCTATTCACCGCGACCGTGTAATCTGTTTTTCGTTACAGGCTAGTGCGAATTACAGATTCCTAGTATATCCAATGTATTCATCTGTGATCTGAAATGTTTATCATTGCAGTATATCTATATATGATATTATTTAGGCGTTGCTTATGTTTTACAGCCGCGCTAGCCCAGCCCCCGCTCTGTCGTTAGTTAAGTAACCTAACGGGTAATGACGGGGCCCCGTGGCGAATGCGAATGGCATAAGCGTACGTCATATTTTGGTTGTTTTCTGCAATGGTAGGTTTAAATGATGGGACGCATTAAAAGAACTAATGCAAGTATAACACGCATTAAAAGAACTAATGCAAGCAAAACATGCATTAAAAGAACTAATGCAAGAAAATAAACCAAGTATAAGTCGTTGGAACACTTTCGAAAAACCACTCGGTTCTTTTCAAAACAAACTTTTAAAATGCGGAGTTTGAGCCACTCCATTTAAAAGCTATCTCGTTCCATCGACTAAATCAAGTTCACTACGTTCACGGTTTCGCCAAAACCATTCGTAGCCCTCCGTCGTTTCATATGAATATTCAACAGTATTCAAGCTGTGTTTGTTGGCCTTAGTCAAGGCACAGTGATTGGTAGCTGGTGGATATTCATATGTTTCATAGATAGATGCGTTGGTTTGGGACAGTCGTATTACTTTGTTGGCCTTAGTCAAGGGTATATACGGATGGGTTCAAATTAACCTGGACAACGACGGGTAGAACTTGACATGTGACTTATGATTTGTTGGCCTTAGTCAAGGTCATAAGAGCATGGGGCAAAAATCCACATCGGGAGTTTCAAAAGAACTGAAACTTGCTAGCACTGCATACCATTTGGAGTGTGATGATTCTGGTAGGATTCCTTCAGTTTTGTCACGCAATGATATTTGGATCCCGATCCTACTGTGAGTATATGCTACTCCTCGGGAAATTTCTCACTAATCGATCAATGCTATAAACCTAGTAGGTGCCTAGAAAGGTGTTAGCGGGGCTACGCCCCCAGGAAAAAGAGGTTCTTTAATTAAGGAACTTCGCGAAAGCGTTGGAAAACCTCCCTCGAAGTACCGACACCGGCCTGGCTGAACGGTTAAGCAAGTATTGTGCGGTGGGATTGATCCCGACTAATTCTTCCTTTATGGTTTGAGGAGGGATTCGAGAAACAGTGGGAGCCATCCTGTTTAGACAAACTAAAAACCACTCTAAACTTGCAAGAGCATCATGCTGAGTGTTTCTTCTTCTCTCTCTTAATTGCAGCGACCCTGTGACCACGCCTAGGTTACATCTAGATAAAAATATGACTGAACCTGACTATTATGACTGGCAAAGGTCTGTCCAGATGTCCATTGCCCATGACAAGATGGAACACCTCTTAACTAATCAAAACCCTACTGTCTCAGGTCCAGTTTCCCCTGTCACTGATGTTCACATCCGCAGGACATCGGAAAAGGATTGTGCGAAAGCCAAGTGCCTCGTGTTAGCCTCAGTTGATGGTGCAAATCAGAGGCAGCACGAGAAGATGGACTCAGTTTCTATCTTCCTCCATAACAAAGTTTTATATGGAGAGCAATCTCGTATCGCAAGATATGAGACCTCGAACGAATTGCTTCAAGCGAGGTTGGCTGTCGGGTCATCTGTAAGGGGCAACGTCCTTACAGAGACCAGCTATATTGAGCTCACGGACCTGGAGACCACGTTGGAGAATGGGTCAAGTACTGACCTAATTCTACAGTCCCTGCCCTCTGCTCATACCCTGAAAGAAACCAGGGAAGAAAACGGAAAAACAAGGGCAAAAGTTTCAGGACTGGATATAGTAAAAGAGGGACGTTCCTATTGTAACGGGAATGAACTATGGCAGAAAGATTGCAGGGCTTGTAAAGCCAGTAGCCAGAATTCGAAGCATGTTGTGGCTTCGGCTTCGAGTGTGTTTGTAATTGAGAACTGTTTGTCAGTTAACCCTACTTCCTGGGTATTGGATACCGGATCAGGATCTCATATCTGTAATTCGTTACAGGGTCTGAGAAACCGTAGGGTTATCAAGAAAGGTGATATGACTCTCAGGGTTGCTAACGGAATGAGCATGGATGCTGTATCCGTAGGGGAATATCACCTAGGACTGACAACTGGGCAGATATTGATTCTGCGTGACTGTTTGTATGTACCAGGTGCGACTTGTAATATCATATCTGTATCCTTACTTTTTAAGGAAGGATATGATTTTGCTTTTGTAAGCGATGTAGTAAACATCCACCTAAATCAAGCACTGATTGGGTCAGGTACATTAAAAAATGGTATATACGTATTGAATCAAGCTCAGATATTCAGTGTCCAGAACACACTTAAAAGAAAGTCTCCAGAATTAAATCAGGCTTTCTTATGGCATTGTAGACTGGGTCACATCAGTGAGACACGGTTGACTAAGTTACATAAAGAAGGATACTTGGATCCGTTCGAGTACCAGTCTTATGCCACTTGTGAATCTTGTCTCATGGGAAAGATGACAAAGACTCCATTCACTGGACACGGAGTAAGAGCGAGCGAGCTCTTGGGACTTATACACAGTGACGTGTGTGGTCCAATGTCTACACATGCGCGAAGCGGTTATTCATACTTCATTACTTTCACAGATGATTTCTCTAGGTTTGGACATGTCTTCTTAATGAAGCACAAATCCGAGGCCTTTGAGAAATTTCGAGAATATAAGAATGAAGTAGAAAAACAAACAGGCAAAAGTATCAAGATCCTAAGATCGGATCGAGGTGGTGAATACTTGAGTGCCGAGTTTCTGGACTACTTAAAAGAGAATGGAATTCTCTCTCAGCGCACTCCTCCATACACACCACAACACAACGGTGTATCGGAAAGAAGGAATCGAACCCTATTAGATATGGTTCGTTCCATGATAAGTAAGGCTGAGTTACCGCGATCTTTCTGGGGTTATGCACTGGAAACAGCTGCACATCTCTTGAACCAAGTTCCTACTAAAACAGTGCCTACCACACCATATCAGATGTGGAGTGGGAAGAAACCCTGTCTTAAATCCTTTAAGACATGGGGATGTCCGGCTTTTGTAAAAAAGCAGCATGCGGACAAGCTCGAGGCACGCTCAGTACAGTGCAAGTTTGTGGGATACCCAAAGAACTCCAAGGGGTATCTTTTCTATTATGCAGAGGAGCAAAAAGTCCTTGTTTCTCGTCATGCCCGCTTCTTGGAAACTGAGTTTTTTAGAAAATCAGATAAGTGGGAGTGCAATAGAACTGGAAGAAATTCCAGAACCACAAGCTATTACTGAAACCTTAGTAGAACCAGAAGGTTCAGGGGAACCGGACATTCCTACGCCGCTCCGCAGGAGTAGTAGGCAGTCTCATCCGCCCGAGAGATACTACGGTTTTCTCATAGACGGGGATAGAGAGGATTGCATCATAGATTATGATGAGCCTACTAGCTTCCAGCAAGCCATTCAGAGTGGTGACTCGGTAAAATGGCTAGATGCAATGCGGACCGAGATGGAGTCCATGTACACCAACAAAGTTTGGACTTTGGACTTTGCTCCAGAAGGGGTAAAACCCGTAGGCTACAAATGGATCTTCAGAAAGAAGATTGGTGTAGATGGGCAGGTTGAAACCTATAAGGCTAGGCTCGTTGCAAAGGGTTTTCGTCAAAGACCTGGTTTGGACTATGACGAGACCTTTTCTCCGGTAGCCATGCTTAAATCCATTCGGATCCTTCTTGCCATTGCTGCCTTCCACGATTATGAGATCTGGCAGATGGACGTAAAGACGGCTTTCCTAAATGGAAATTTGGAAGAGTGTGTCTTTATGGATCAACCAGAGGGATTCATTCAGAGTGGGAGCAGCGGTAAAGTGTGCAAGTTGCTCAAGTCCATCTATCGACTTAAGCAGGCATCGCGGAGTTGGAACATCTGCTTTGATGATACTGTCAAAGAATTCGACTTTGTCAAAAACCCAGATGAACCATGCATTTACAGTAAGATTGTAGGGAGAAATGTGGTATTCCTCGTCTTGTACGTCGATGACATTCTCCTAATAGGAAATGATATTCCTATGCTACAGTCAGTCAAAGGATTCTTGTCACAGAGGTTCTCCATGAAGGACCTGAGTGATGCCAACTACATTCTGGGGATCCAGATCTATCGTGATAGATCTAAGAGGATGTTGGGACTTTCACAGTCAAGGTACATCGACACCATACTGAAACGATTCAGTATGGAAGATTCCAAGCGCGGTAATCTACCGGCTTGTCACGGAATCACCCTCTCCAAAGAGATGTCTCCCAATACTGATTTGGAAAGGGCTCGCATGTCATCAATACCCTACGCATTTGCGGTAGGCTCTATCATGTATGCGATGTTATGTACCAGACCAGATGTAGCATACGCATTGAGCGTTGTAAGCCGGTATCAGTCGAACCCAGGGGAGAAACACTGGATAGCAGTAAAGAACATTCTCAAGTACCTGAGGAGGACTAAGGAGATGTTCTTGGTGTATGGCGGAAAAGACCTCCAGATTGAGGCCTTTGCTGATTCCAGCTTCCAGAGTGACAAGGATGACTCCAAGTCCATGTCGGGTTATGTCTTTACCCTCAATGGAGGGGCGGTTTGCTGGAAGAGTTCCAAGCAGGAAACCGTTGCTGAATCAACCATGGAAGCGGAGTACATAGCTGCTTGCGATGCCGCAAAGGAAGCTGTCTAGATGAAGAAGTTCCTCACGGAACTTCAGGTGGTTCCTACCAGTGTTGATCCAATACCGCTGTATTGTGACAACAATGGCGCTATAGCTTTAGCGAAGGAACCAAGGTCCCATCAGAAGTCCAGGCACATTTTGAGGCGGTTCCACCTGATCAGGGAGATCATTGATCGCCAGGAGATCGAGGTAAAGAGAGTAAATTCAGAAGATAACACTGCAGATCCATTCACCAAGGCCTTACCCCAGACTCAGTTCGAGCGGCTGATCGAGATGATAGGTCTTCGATACGCCAGTACATGGCCTTAGTGCAAGTGGGAGATTATTAGTGTATATGCCCTAGAGGCCATTACTGTATCATACTAGTTTGTATATTACTTAATGGAAGCTTGGGATATTCACCTTGTATATACAATCTTGCTCAAAATAGTAGTATGCTACTTGGTTTGTTTCTACTTCAATGTGTACATGTGTTTATTTTTGTATATCGCCTATACACATTAGTGGAGCCCTTAGGATCCTTGCTTGATTACCAGCGATGTGATGGCCGTCACACTAGTGGGGCTGGGTAATCTATAAGCACATCCTTATGCAGGTCCCTGGTCGCAGGACTATCGAGACAGGGCATCGATACTCCGGAGTAGACCAGCGCATGCGCTTCTCATCCCAGTGTGGGAGACGGTCTGTCCCACAGCCGTCAGTACGTCGTACTTGAGATAGTATGCGGGTGCTCGTTAGGTTACGGGTACACTGGACAGGACTCGTCGGGAACTGACTAGTTGGTATTATGCCTATCGTCAGTTATCAGTTCCCAGGTGACATGAGTACAGCTTAGTCCGCTGACTTGACACTGTCACTTCGCCTCGAGTGTGTTCCCACTGTACTTTGATCACTACCCTACCACGGCTCAAAAGAGCCGTGCAAACAGGTAGTAGTTGGGTGCAGTCCCGAAGCACTTGGAGGCAGTGACGGTTAGACAGGATTCGTCTCTCCCGGTATTGGGGGTTGACATCGCGCTGTGTCTAGGAGAGCCATTACACGAGTAGTCCCTGGCCAGGGCAAACGAGATATACTGGTAGGCTTCCAGTGTTATCTCAGGGTGTTTTGGGCTTCACTCCGGCACGACTTGTACCGCTATTGGGGGACTGACGTTTACCGCCCCCTAGGCCCGCCATACGATGTATCAGACGAACAGACCGGACTGTACGGAGAATGTCACACTCAGGCTCAGTAGGAGTTCAGATGGGTTTTCGCCTCGTCGGTCTTCTTATCGGCATTACCTGGGGACCGTTACGCACAGCTAGTGCCGCTTGCGGTCTGTGGTTAAACCCACTGCCAGCGTAGTGTCGAGTCTTTAGAGTCCCACACAGAAAGCTTTTCGCCTTTAGGCAAAAGAGTAGAGGTCGCATGGTATTGCGACAGGTCGCATGGTTTTGCGACAGGGTTCGGTCACATCCGTGCACTTGTGCACGTACAGTGTCCGGACAGTTTACACTAGCGGGCTTTGGTTTAAGCCAGATCCTAGTGTACCTTATGGGATTGGATTTATCCAGTTTGCATTCGTGTTCCTCGGAACGCGGATGCGGGTGTGTATGCACAGTTGACAGGGAGACAGAGGCAGTGGATTCTCATTAGGGTTGTTGATAGTTGACCGTTGACTATTGACCTTTTGATCAACCCTAATGAGAATATGATATGAGATTAACAATTATATTAATTAAGTATTATGGTGACATGGTTGTTGACTTTGTTGACTTTGTTGACGTGTTGACTTTTGTTGACTTGTTGACTTTGTTGACCGGTTGACTAGGCTTGACTAGTTGACCATCATGATAACCATAGCTATCATTTCATGGCAAATACTTTTGCTTGCTTGCTCATTTGTGCAAAATAAGTGCATGAAATGATATGGTTATGGTTGCTTCAACCATCACATAACACTTGATTGGTATAATGTGTGATCATTGCTTTGGATTATGAGAGGGTGAAAGACAAAAGAGAGCATCATTCTCACTTACACATTCTCTCTCTTGTTCTTGAGCTCTCTTGCTCTTGCTTTCACTCTCATCCTCTTGCTCCCTCTCTTGACTCTATGGTTCATATCTCTCATGAGTTGAGAATCAAGAACCATAGATAAAATCCCATTCTAATTCTTCTCTACTCATTCTAGTTCACTAGGTTTAGCAAACCAAGTGAACTAGTTTTCTTCAAAGAACGAAGAAGGAGCTAAAGGTTGGAGCTTTCAGGTGGATCTTTTTTCGGCGTACGGAGACGACGGGAAGAAGCCAATCCGGACCACCATCGGAGCTTGAAGACGAAGGAGTTCAAGACAAGCAAGGTATAACCCCCTAACCGAGTAGCTAGAAACTCGAAGTTAGGTTGTTAGGTAGATGTTTAACCAAGATCCGGGTTTTAGGTCCATGTTACCACCTTCGTAAAAAATCGTTTTTTACCAAATTCCGCATTCCCGAAAGTACCGGGAGAGGTAGCATGGACTTACAACTAGGGCTAGGGTTAATGGTTAGGTTAATAAATTCTACAAGTGAAACAAAAATGGTGGACTTGGTCAATATTTCCACAAGCTTGTAGCCATGACACAATATCCATCCATTTTTGAATTACTTAGATAAATATAAACCCTACATTATCCTAAGTATAGTGTAAGTCTCATACACCCATGAAGCATATGGCATCAAGCATGACACAAATAATTTGTACATTAATATATAACACATATATACTATATGCACACAAGTGAGAAAAAGAAAACTTACTTAGTGAGCAAATATTAGTTAATGTAAGTTAATATATAAAATATATAATTATACATTAAATTATCAAATCAACACTTGATTTAATAATCCGGCTATATCACATACAACCGACTAATATCATATGAATCAACTTATCGAATCAATACTTGATCCAATAACCCGGCTATATCTCATATAACCGACCGATATCACATATCGCGAGAATATAATGCGGCATCACATGCGCGCATTAATCTCGGTCCTGCACATATCACATATGTGCTCCTACTTCATTTCGCATGAACCAGAAAACCTCTGTGTAGGACTCTAAAGACTTGTCAATACGCCGGCAGTAGGTGATGATCATATCAAACACCTACAAGCCGCAAGCGGTCTGCTAAATGTAATGGCCACCCAGGTATTGAGCGATCAGAAGATCAACAAGCAAGAATGCTCATACTCCTGCGAATCCAATCAGTAACACTACCGTACAGTCCGGTCTCTTCGTCTGATATGTCGCATATCACAGCCTGGGGTTGGTATAACGTCAGACCCCAATAGCCAGATAAGTCATGCCGATGTAAGGTCCATAACGGTTTGAGAAAATACTGATGAACTTACCAGTAGATCTCAGCAACCCTGGCCAGGGATTTCCTGTTATGTCCAATCGAGCATAGAGCAACATCAACCCCCAATACCGAGAGAGACGAATCCCCTCCTATCGCTCATTGCCTCCATGTGACTCGGGACTGTACCCAAAAACCACCGTTTTGGATGATCTCTTGAACATGGTAAGATGGAAATCAAAGCACAGTGGTAATCACACAAAACTCTATGACGATCTCGGTTCGATAGACTAACCTATACCAGTGTCACCATAGAACTACTATCTGACGATAGGTATAATACCATCTAGGAGTTCTCGGCGAGTCTGTCCAGTGTGCCCAGTCTCCACTAAGCATCCGTATACCATCTCTGATGTCAAACACCAGTGGATATGGGATCATCCATCACCCATCATATGGGTCGAGAAGCATATACGCTAATCTACTCTGGAATATCGATGCCCCGTCTCGATACTCCCATGACTAGGAACATTTGAAGGATGTACTTACCGACTACCTCTGCCCCACTAGTTTGATCCGCATCATAATCCTAGTAGTCAAGTACTCATCCTAAGGGCTTTATCAACATGTAATAGAGAGACAATGAGTGTACATGTTATGATAAAGAGCAACCAGATAGTATACTATCATGTCGAGTAAGAAAGTCCTCCATATATATGTCCAAGCATCCACTACAATATACATCACATATACAGTAATGGCCTCTACGGCATACATATAACTAACAATCTCCCACTTGCACTAAGGCCATTTATTGCAGTATCTCATACTCAACGTCCTATAGAAGTCTCTCTAGGGTAAGGCCTTTGTGAGTGGATCCGCTGTGTTATCCTTCGCGTCAACTCTCCTGACCTCGATCCCTAGGAGATCAACCATCTCCCTGATCAGGTGATACTTGCCTCAGAATGTGTCTGGAATGCTGATGGGACCTGCGTTCCTAAGCCAAAGCCACAACTCCATTGTTGTCATAATAACAGTTATTTGATGCTCAATGGTATGAACCTTGTTCATCTCATGAACAAGAAATGCCCAGACAGCCACTTTGGCAGCATCTTTGTAGCAATGTATTCAGCCTTCATCGTCTAGTTATGTCACGGTATCTATCTTGGAACTCTTCCAACATACCGTCCCTTCACTGAGGGTAAAGACAATGCATGTGACTGACTTTCAGTCGTCTTTATCACTTTGGAAGCTCGAACCAAGAACTTTCTTTTAGTGCTTCTTAAGTACTTAAGAATGTCCTCCACAGCTGTCTAGTGATTCTCCCAAGATCCGATTGATCCCTGATCACTACACCTAGTGGGTTAGCTACATCTGGTCTGGTACATAACATCATACACATGATAGAGCCTACTGCTGAAGCATAGGGTATCCCTTGCACGTGAGCTTTCTCCAAAATAAGTCTGGGAAGACATCGTTTTGGAAAGAGTGATCCATGAGTAAGTGGGCGAACCACCACACTTAGAATCCTCCATACTAAACCCCTTTAGTATGGTGTTAATGTACCTAGATTTGGAACACTCCCAACATCTACTTAGATCTATCACCATAGATCATAATCCACAAGATGCAGTAGGTATCATCCAGATCTTTCATGGAGAATCCTCGTGATAAGAGGAGCCTGACCGAGTGTAGCATAGGAAACCATCTCTTATCAAGAGTATGTCATCTACGTACAATACGTGTAAGACAACCTCACTCTCTACAACCTTCTTGTATATACAAGGTTCATCTACCTTTTTGATGAAGTCAAACTCTTTGACTGCCGCATCAAAACAGATGTTCCAACTCCGCGATGCTTTCTTTAATCCTGATGGACTTAAGCATAGCTTTGAAAGTCCCAACTTTTCCATTTACATCAAGAATCTTCTCAAGATCCAATTTTCTCCCAATGGGTTTTACCCCTTCAGGTGCAACATTCAAAGTCATACTTTGTTGGTGTACATGGATTCCATCTTTGATCGCATAGGATCCAGCCATTTCACAAAGTCTCCACTTGTGATGGCCTGCCTGAACCTAGTTGGGCCATCATCTGCCATGATGAAATCCTCGCTCCCACTGTCATCAAGAAGACCGTAGTATCTCTCAAGTGGATGAGGAACCCTACCAGATTCGTGGAAAGGCTGAGGTTCGTTGGAGACTATTAAATTCTTTGGTTTCACCAAATCATCAGTTGTTAGTTTGTCTAGATGGAACTCCTTCCAGTTCTACCTCATGTCCATAAATTTCTTCATAAGAAATTCCTTTTCTAAAAAGGTGGCATGCTGAGAAACAAAACACATTTTGCTCCTCAGAGTGTTAGAAAATATTCCCTCGCAAATATTTGGGATATCCTAACAAACTTATACAGAACTGACCTTGCCTCGAGCTTGTCTGGATTTTGCTTTTCAACATAGGCCGGACAACCCCATATCTTAACTCGTTTAAGACATGGTTTCTTCCCATACCATATCTCATATGTGAAAGGTTTAGCCAGCACCTCATGAAGGGTTTGGAAGCATCACATGTACCAAAGATTAAGTTTTTATAGTGCTAAGTAAACTAACAAAGGATCTATCCTAGAAAAATTAGGGTTTTGAAATATTCATATCATCATATGAAAGGAAAGCTAGGGTTTAGAGAGTACAACCTTTGTAGCTCCCTACGCTAGACTCTTCGGCTACTTAGGGTTTGAAAAAGCTCCGCTTGAACTCCTCGATGTCACCGATGATCCACCCGGAGTCCGCTTTGTCCAAGCTTGCAACTTTATCCGATCAAGTGAACGAAATCAAGCTAACACTCCAAACAAGTGGGCTAGACTTGTGTAGAATGGTGTTGTGGTTCTCTTTCTCACTTAAAAATCCTTTCTTGATGAGTATATTGCTCACTACAAAGAACTAGAGAGCAAAATGAGAGAGGAAGAAGAAGATGATGGCAATATCTTTTCAAGAGTAAAAGGATAACTCTTGTGCTAGAAAATTGAAAATATATCAATATATATTTTCTTGTTCTCATCTCAAACCATGGTCTAAACAATGAATATTTTATTAAACTTGAGTTAAAACACAAAAGGAAAGTTTACCCAAGGTTAAAAGGTGGGTGAGAATGGTTAGGTCAAGAGAAGAGTGTAGAAACAATTCAATCATAACCATTTCCTTTTTCCTTTTTGTTTTAAAACAAATGTAATAAAATTCATATTTAAAACCATGGTGTGAGTCTTATATTGCTACCATTTCCTTGTATAAGCAACCATGATAGAATGATGTATGTATGCATGTGTGCATGCACATCCATATGTGCATGAAACAATAAGGAATGCATACATGCATCCATACATCTATAGAAACAAGAAAGGATTTCTAGTGAGAATCTAATGGTTAAATGATAAATCAACACTTGATTTATCAATCCGACCATATCACATACAACCCTAACCAAAAGCAAGCCGCCTGATCAATATACGGTATCCCATACGCGCATTTTAATCGGGTTCATGCGCATATCGCATACGCGCACCACAACGTTTCGCCTGGACTAGGAAACTCCATTGTGGGACTCTGAGACTTGTCAATACGCCGACAGTGGGTGATGATCATATCAAGCACCCCCAAGCCGCAAGCGGTCAGCTAAACATAACGGCCACCCGGGTATTGAGCGATCAGAAGAGAACAAGCGAACCTGCTACAACTCCCATCGAGCCGATCGGCAACACTTCCCGTACAGTCCGGTCTCCTCGTCTGATATGTCGCATATCAAGTCTAGGGGTGGTAAACGTCAGACCCCAATAACCGATAAGTCATGCCGATGTGAGGCTCATAACGGGTCGAGAAACTACTGGTAACACTTACCAGCAAATCTCTGAAACAGCCCTGGCCAGGGACTTCCCTGTTACGGCCAATCGAGCACAGTACAACATCAACCCCCAATACCGGGAGAGACGAAACCCCTCCTATCGCTCATTGCCTCCATGTGACTCGGGACTGTACCCAAAAACCACCGTTTTGCACGCCCTCATGGACGTGGTAAGGTGGAGATCAAAGCACAGTGGGAATCACACAAGACTCTATGACGATCTCGGGTCTACAGACTAACCTGTACAAGTGTCACCGGAGAACAGCCATCTGACGTGAGGTATAATACCATCTGGGAGTTCTCGGCGAGTCCGTCCAGTGTACCCAGTCTCCACTGAGCACCCGTATACCATCTCTGATGTCAAACACCAATGGATATGGGATCATCCATCGCCCATCTCATGGGTCGAGAAGTGTATACGCTAGTCTACACTGGTATATGTTGGTGTATATGCCCTAGAGGCCATTACTGTATCATACTAGTATGTATATTACTTGATGGAAGCTTGGGATATTCACAGTTGTACAGACAATCTTGCTCAATATAGTAGTATGCTACTTGGTTTGTCTCTGCTTTAATGTGTACATGTGTGTTTATTTATTATATCACCTATACGCATTAGTAGAGCCCTTAGGATCTTTGCTTGATTACCGGCGTTGTGATGGCGATCACACTCGTGGGGGCTGGGTAATCTACAAGCACATCCTTATACACGTCCCTAGTCGTGGGAGTATCGAGATAGGGCATCGATACTCCAGAGTAGACTAGCGTATGCGCTTCTCGTCCCAGCACGGGAGACGGTCTGTCCCACAGCCGTCAGTACGTCGTACTTGAGATAGTATGCGGGTGCTCGTTAGGTTACGAGTACACTGGACAGGACTCGTCGGGAACTGATGGTTGGTATTATACCTATAGTCAGTTATCAGTTCCCAGGTGACATGAGTACAGCTTAGTCCGCTGACTTGACACTGTCACTTCGCCTCGAGTGTGTTCCCACTGTTCTTTGATTGCTACCCTACCATGGCTCTACTGAGTCGTGCAAACAGGTAGTAGTTGGGAGCAGTCCCGAAGCACTTGGAGGCAGTGACGGTTAGACAGGATTCGTCTCTCCCGGTATTGGGGGTTGACATCGCGCTGTGTCTAGGAGAGCCATTACACGAGTAGTCCCTGGCCAGGGCAAGCGAGATATACTGGTAGGTTTCCAGTGTTATCTCAGGGTGTATTGGGCTTCACTCCGACACGACTTGTACCGCTATTAGGGGACTGACGTTTACCGCCCCCCTAGGCCCGCCATGCGATGTATCAGACGAACAGACCGGACTGTACGGAGATTGTCACATACAGACTCAGTGGGAGTTCGGATGGGTTTACCTCATCGGCCTTCTTATCGACATCTACCTGGGGACCGTTACGTACAGCTAGTGCCGCTTGCGGTCTGTAGTTAAACCCACTGCCAGCGTAGTGTCGAGTCTTTAGAGTCCCACACAGAGAGTTTCCCTGCACTGAGCGAAACGTGTAGAGGCCGTATGGTTTTACGGCAGGGCTGCGATCACTTACGTACACTTGTGTGCGTATGATGTTCGGGCAGGCAGTACTGGTGGGCTTTGGTTTAAGCCAGATCCTAGTATTGCACGGATGGATTTGTTTTGTCTTCTGCGCATCCGCATTCTACGGAATACGGATGCAGGTGTGTATGCACAGTTTTCTGGAGCGATGAAGGAGGAGGTGCCTCATTAGGGTTTTGGCAGTTGGTTCGGCCAAAACCACTATGTGGCAGGCTCATTAGGGTTTTGACAGTTGATTCGGTCAAAACCATTTTGAGGCGGACTCATTAGGGTTTCGACAGTTCGTTTGGTCAAAACCATAATGAGCCGGGGACATTATTTACTAATCTCTTCATTGATAATTTTGTTATGGCTAATTACATTGACCATTTGACCATCTTGACTTTGTTGACCATTTGACCAAAGTTGACTTGGATCTTCTTAGAAGATCTAAAGTATTCTTTGGTTTTCTTTTTATTTAGTTATGATAATGGTCATGTCATTTGTAGCCATCACCTTTATCTTGATTGGATTTGTAATGATAATGTTTATGCATTATTGCAACCATGGTTAGCTTTTCTCTTGGTTAAGCTTTTCATTTGCTAATTCTCATTCTCTCTCTTGAAATGAGAAGCTCCATGGTTGATAGAAAACCTCCTTCTTCTTCCTCCTCTTGATTTCTCCTTTGATCTCATGTGTTGAGAGAAAAAGGATTCTACTTGACAAACACATCCATACATCCTCTCTACACAACCTAGGGCTTCTAGATTGGCAATCTCCTTGCCCTAGTTACCTCGGCTTGAGGTGGAGCTCGGTGTACATCTCTCGGGTGGATCGTCTTCGACTCAAGGAGGCCGCGGAGGTGACCGAAGTCCGGATCAACCATTGAGCAAGCGATGAGAAGAAGAACAAGAAGAGAAGAACATCAAAGAAGAACAACAACAAGAAGTGAAGGAGTTCAAGTTGAGGTATAACCACTTTGCCGAGTAGTTAATTCTTCTTTGCAAGTATGCTAGTTTAGTTTAGCAAAGATCCGGCTTTTACGGTCCATGTTACAAAGTTTAGAAAAATTTTGATTTACCGTTTCCGCAACCCCGAAAGTACCGGGAGAGGTAACGTGGACCTAACAGTGGTATCAGAGCCTAACTAAACATAAACTAGCTTGGTAGCGAAGTGTATCGAAGTTCGAAACGGAAAAATCGAAAAAACCAAGTTGTAAAAATCTGAGTTTCTGTTAAAACTTTTTCTGGTCAAAACAAACTTTGTTATAGCCCAAAAATCATCTCAGGGTTTTTAGAAGAAACCCACCAAAAACGACACAGTAACTCACCAAGAGCGCCGCGCTTCCGCGGCAATAGCTTGCTATTGCCGCGGAAGCGCGGCGATCTGGTGGAGTTGCTGTCTCGTTTTTGGTGCAGTTTGTTTCTGACATGGTTTTAGGATTTTTCAGATATATTATATGTGCCCAGATTTTCCAGAATAGAAATTTGTTTTTGGGGGCCTATAATTCCGTATTTTTCCGAACTTCAATATACTTTGACTATAAAGGTTATATCTGTGATGTTCTTATGTATTGAACGTCGGCTAATCGCTATATGTCGATTAGTCGGGATTATACATATCTGTGATATGTGATTGTTCTTGATGGTTTGTGGATATGAACTCGTTGGATTGTCGCGGATGAATAGCCGGGGTGGATGTGAGATGAGAGTTTCTTTTTCTTTCATTCATGTAACAAAATTGTAAATTGATGTAATATTATTTGTTTGGCCGCACAACCGGGTCGGGGTTGTAGCCGTCATTGTATAATTCTTTTTACTGTTTTTGCTCCTAGGATAGACCCATGGAAGGGGTGCACAAACTACCGGGTAGCTCGAAGTGCCGAGTGGCCTACTCATGGCATTGAGGGAGGTTGCTTCGTTTCGGGTACTTGGCGGGTAGTTTGCCGTACCCGTAGGGGTCTTGGGTGGGGTTTTGGCTATTCATCGCGACCGTGTAATCCGTTTTTCGTTGCAGGCTCGAACGAATCGCGGGTTCCTAGTATATCCAAAGTGTTCATCTGTGATCTGTAATGTCTATCATTGCTTTCTATTTAGGCGTTGCTTATATTTTACAGCCGCGCTAGCCCAGCCCCCGCTCTGTCGTTAGTTAAGTAACCTAACGAGTGATGACGGGACCCCGTGGCGAATGCGAATGGCATAAACGTACGTCATATTTTGGTTGTTTTCTGCAATAGTAGGATTAAATGATGGGACGCATTAAAAGAACTAATGCAAGAATATCACGCATTAAAAGAACTAATGTAAGAAAATAAACCTAAAAGACGTTGTTGGAACAAGTTTTTCAAAAAGCTGTTATTACAAGGACGTTCATCTTTTTGTTTTGCATCGAGGTATTCGGTTATGAATGCCCAGCACCTCAATCGACGAGGCAAGGGCCGAGATCCCCTCATCGGGAGTGACCCCTTGGACAAAAGGTTTGCGTCAGGGTAATAACTTCACCATAGTCGATTATTCTTGCTTTGCATCGAGGTATTCATCTTATGAATGCCCAGCACCTCACTCGACGAGGAAAGAGCCGAGATCCCTTCGCAGGGAGTGACCTCTTTAGCAAAAGTTTTCGCCACTATGATTTTCAAAAAGGTGCAATCAGGTTCCTTCAACGATATCAAGTTCGTTACGTTAACGGGTTTTTCGCCAAAAACCCAGCCGTAGCCCTCCGTCGTTTCGGACTAATATTATTCAGTATTCGTGCTGCGTTTGTTGACCTAGTCAAGGCGTAGTGAACGGTAGCTAAATAATATTTTTCTGTGGATTGCAAATGTGATTGGTTAGGACAGTCGTGCGGCCTTGTTGACCTAGTCAAGGGCACGTACGGGTGGGTCTAATGCAATCAGGATTATGACGGGTAGAACTTGTCTAACAGTTTGTGGCTTGTTGACCTAGTCAAGGTCATGAACAGTTAGGGGCAAAAACCACATCGGGAGTTTCAAAAGAACTGAAACTTGCAGATTTGGCATACCTTCTGGAGTGTGATGACTAGAGTGGATTCCATCTAGGTTATCACACAATGACAGTTGGATCCCGATCCCACTGATGAGTTGGTTTACTCTCGGAAGATTATTTCACTTAACGATCAATGCTATAAACCTAGTAGGTGTCTAGAAAGGTGTTAGCGGGGTTACGCCCCCAGGGAAAAGAGGTTATTTAATTAAGGAACTTCGCGAAAGCGTTGGAAAACCTCCCTCGAAGTACCGACACTAGCCTGGCTGAAAGGTTAAGCAAGTATTGTGACGTGAATTAAAACCCGGCTAGTTCTTCTTTTAAAAGGTTTTAAGAAGAATTTGAGTAAACAGTGGGAGACATCCTGGTTAGATAAATTAATAAACCAATCTAATCTTGCAAGAGCATACGCTGAGTGTTTCTTTTCTCTCTCTCCAGGCAGCAACCTTTTCACGCCCTAATCAAGATAATAAAATGTATCGCTTGACCGATCCGAATTCTTATTCGGGATTGGGGAAAGTTGGTTCAGCTCTAACTTGTGACAACAGTCATGAGTATGAGAATGGGAAAGGGGATTGTAAGGATTTCCAGGATACCCAGTCGAAGAAGAAGCATGGTTTTGCATCTACTTCAGGTGTTCTTGTAATTGAGAACTGTTTTACGGTCAGCCCTACCTCCTGGGTACTTGATACCGGATCAGGATCTCATATCTGTAATTTATTGCAGGGACTGAGAAAAAGTAGGAAAGTTGCACCGGGTGATATGTCACTCAGAGTAGCGAACGGAGCACAAGTTAATGCGGCAGCCGTCGGTGAATATCACCTAGTATTGCCAAATGGCAAGACTATAATTTTGAACGATTGCTACTATGTACCCTCCATGGTTTGCAACATCATATCAGTTTCTTTACTCGATAAAGATGGATATAACTTTGTTCTTGAAAAGAATATCATGAACATTTACCTTGATAAGGTACTGGTTGCAGAGGGTACACTGTTTAATGGTATCTACATTCTAAATCAGAATACAGTTCTCAACATACAAAACACACGCAAGAGGAAGAATTCAGATACGAATGAATCCTACTTGTGGCATTGTAGACTTGGTCATATCGGAGAGAAAAGACTGAGTAAGTTGTATAAAGATGGACTCTTGAATGCGTTCGAGTTTTCATCTTATGGAACTTGTCAGTCTTGTCTCAAAGGAAAGATGACCAAATCTCCGTTCACCGGACATGGAGAAAGAGCAGCAGAGCTCTTGGGACTCGTACATAGTGATGTATGTGGTCCGATGTCTATACATGCAAGGGGTGGGTTCTCGTACTTCATCACATTCACTGACGATCTCTCTAGGTTCGGATATGTGTATCTGATGAAACACAAATCTGAAGCTTTTGAGAAATTCAAGGAATTCAGAAACGAAGTAGAGAACCAGATAGGCAAAAGTATCAAGATCCTCCGGTCTGACAGGGGAGGGGAGTACTTAAGCACGGAATTCCTAGATTACTTAAAAGAGAATGGTATTCTCTCTCAGCTTACTCCTCCTTATACACCACAGCACAACGGTGTTTCGGAGCGGAGGAATCGTACCCTACTGGATATGGTTCGCTCCATGATGAGTAATGTCGAGTTGCCTCTTTCATTTTGGGGACATGCGCTATTGACAGCCGCATACCTATTGAATGATGTTCCGTCTAAATCTGTGCCTAAGACTCCGTTCGAGTTATGGAATGGAAAAAGGCCATATCTTAAAAGATCTAAGATATGGGGTTGTCCGGCTTATGTTAAAAAACATAAACCGGATAAACTAGAGGCACGGTCAGTTTTATGTAAGTTTGTGGGATATCCAAAGAATGGTTATGGATATCTATTCTACCACACCGAGGAACAGAAGGTGTTTGTTGCTCAGCATGCCGTTTTCTTGGAAACGGAGTTTCTCGCAAAAGAAATTAGTGGGAGCACGGTAGAATTGGAAGAAATTCAGCGACCACAAACTGAAACTGAAAGTTTGACAGAACCTCAGGATTCAATAACCCCAGACGAACCTCAGCCACTCCGCAGATCTGGTAGGATTTCTCATCCGCCCGAGAGATACTACGGTTTTCTCATTGACGGGGATCGAGAGGATTGCATCTTAGAAGAAGATGACCCTACCAGTTTCAGGCAGGCCATTATCAGTAGGGACTCTGATAAGTGGCAGGAAGCAATGCAATCTGAAATGGAGTCCATGTACGCCAATAAAGTGTGGACCATGGATATTGCTCCACCTGGGGTAAAACCCGTTGGATGCAAATGGATCTACAAAAGGAAACTTGGTGTAGATGGGCAGGTGGAAACCTATAAAGCTAGACTCGTTGCAAAAGGTTTTCGTCAAAGACCTGGTTTGGACTATGATGAAACTTTTTCTCCGGTGGCTATGCTCAAATCCATTCGGATCCTACTTGCCATTGCTGCCTTCCATGACTATAAAATCTGGCAGATGGATGTTAAAACGGCTTTCCTAAACGGTTGTTTGGAAGAGTGCGTTTACATGGATCAACCAGAAGGTTTCGTAGACAGTGGGAGCAGCGGAAAGGTGTGCAAGTTGCTTAAATCCATTTATGGATTAAAGCAGGCATCACGGAGCTGGAACATCTGTTTTGATGAGGCAATCAAGGAATTTGATTTCATCAAGAACGAAGATGAACCCTGTGTATATAAGAAGATTGTAGGACGAACTGTTGTATTCCTAGTCTTGTACGTGGACGACATTCTCTTGATAGGAAATGATATTCCTATGCTACAATCGGTCAAGCTATTTTTGTCACAAAGGTTCTCCATGAAGGACCTGGGTGATGCCTCGTACATTCTGGGGATCAAGATCTATAGAGATAGATCCAAGAAACTATTGGGACTTTCGCAGTCCAGGTACATAGAGACCGTACTAATAAGATTTAGTATGGAGGGTTCCAAGCGCGGTAACATACCCGCATTGCACGGAATTACCCTCTCCAAGAAGATGTCTCCTAAGACTGACGAGGAGAGGGTTCGCATGAGCACTATACCCTACGCTTCGGCGGTAGGATCTATAATGTATGCGATGCTATGTACAAGACCAGATGTAGCTTACGCGTTGAGCACGGTAAGCCGGTATCAGTCAGACCCAGGGGAGGACCACTGGACAGCAGTGAAGAACATTCTCAAGTACCTGAGAAGGACTAAGGAGATGTTCCTGGTTTACGGTAATGGAGACCTCAGGGTCGAGTCCTTTACCGATTCAAGCTTCCAGAGTGACAAAGATGACAGCAAGTCTGTCTCGGGTTTTGTGTTTACCCTCAACGGAGGGGCGGTATGTTGGAGGAGTTCCAAGCAGGATACCGTCGCAGACTCGACGATGGAGGCTGAATACATTGCTGCAAGCGATGCCGCAAAAGAGGCGGTCTGGATGAAGAAGTTCATTAGTGAACTTCAGGTGGTTCCGTCCATTGTTGACCCAATACCTTTGTATTGCGATAACAATGGGGCTATAGCTTTAGCGAAGGAACCAAGGTCCCATCAGAAATCCAGGCACATCTTAAGGCGGTATCACCTGATCAGGGAGATCATTGATCGACAGGAGATCGAGGTGCGGAGAGTGGACACAAAGGACAACACTGCGGACCCATTCACGAAGGCTTTACCCCAGACTCAGTTCAAGCGGCTGATCGAGATGATAGGTCTTCGATACGCCAGTACATGGCCTTAGTGCAAGTGGGAGATTGTTGGTGTATATGCCCTAGAGGCCATTACTGTATCATACTAGTATGTATATTACTTGATGGAAGCTTGGGATATTCACAGTTGTACAGACAATCTTGCTCAATATAGTAGTATGCTACTTGGTTTGTCTCTGCTTTAATGTGTACATGTGTGTTTATTTATTATATCACCTATACGCATTAGTAGAGCCCTTAGGATCTTTGCTTGATTACCGGCGTTGTGATGGCGATCACACTCGTGGGGGCTGGGTAATCTACAAGCACATCCTTATACACGTCCCTAGTCGTGGGAGTATCGAGATAGGGCATCGATACTCCAGAGTAGACTAGCGTATGCGCTTCTCGTCCCAGCACGGGAGACGGTCTGTCCCACAGCCGTCAGTACGTCGTACTTGAGATAGTATGCGGGTGCTCGTTAGGTTACGAGTACACTGGACAGGACTCGTCGGGAACTGATGGTTGGTATTATACCTATCGTCAGTTATCAGTTCCCAGGTGACATGAGTACAGCTTAGTCCGCTGACTTGACACTGTCACTTCGCCTCGAGTGTGTTCCCACTGTTCTTTGATTGCTACCCTACCACGGCTCTACTGAGTCGTGCAAACAGGTAGTAGTTGGGAGCAGTCCCGAAGCACTTGGAGGCAGTGACGGTTAGACAGGATTCGTCTCTCCCGGTATTGGGGGTTGACATCGCGCTGTGTCTAGGAGAGCCATTACACGAGTAGTCCCTGGCCAGGGCAAGCGAGATATACTGGTAGGTTTCCAGTGTTATCTCAGGGTGTATTGGGCTTCACTCCGATACGACTTGTACCGCTATTAGGGGACTGACGTTTACCGCCCCCCTAGGCCCGCCATGCGATGTATCAGACGAACAGACCGGACTGTACGGAGATTGTCACATACAGACTCAGTGGGAGTTCGGATGGGTTTACCTCATCGGCCTTCTTATCGACATCTACCTGGGGACCGTTACGTACAGCTAGTGCCGCTTGCGGTCTGTGGTTAAACCCACTGCCAGCGTAGTGTCGAGTCTTTAGAGTCCCACACAGAGAGTTTCCCTGCACTGAGCGAAACGTGTAGAGGCCGTATGGTTTTACGGCAGGGCTGCGATCACTTACGTACACTTGTGTGCGTATGATGTTCGGGCAGGCAGTACTGGTGGGCTTTGGTTTAAGCCAGATCCTAGTATTGCACGGATGGATTTGTTTTGTCTTCTGCGCATCCGCATTCTACGGAATACGGATGCAGGTGTGTATGCACAGTTTTCTGGAGCGATGAAGGAGGAGGTGCCTCATTAGGGTTTTGGCAGTTGGTTCGGCCAAAACCACTATGTGGCAGGCTCATTAGGGTTTTGACAGTTGATTCGGTCAAAACCATTTTGAGGCGGACTCATTAGGGTTTCGACAGTTCGTTTGGTCAAAACCATAATGAGCCGGGGACATTATTTACTAATCTTTTCATTGATAATTTTGTTATGGCTAATTACATTGACCATTTGACCATCTTGACTTTGTTGACCATTTGACCAAAGTTGACTTGGATCTTCTTAGAAGATCTAAAGTATTCTTTGGTTTTCTTTTTATTTAGTTATGATAATGGTCATGTCATTTGTAGCCATCACCTTTATCTTGATTGGATTTGTAATGATAATGTTTGTGCATTATTGCAACCATGGTTAGCTTTTCTCTTGGTTAAGCTTTTCATTTGCTAATTCTCATTCTCTCTCTTGAAATGAGAAGCTCCATGGTTGATAGAAAACCTCCTTCTTCTTCCTCCTCTTGATTTCTCCTTTGATCTCATGTGTTGAGAGAAAAAGGATTCTACTTAACAAACACATCCATACATCCTCTCTACACAACCTAGGGCTTCTAGATTGGCAATCTCCTTGCCCTAGTTACCTCGGCTTGAGGTGGAGCTCGGTGTACATCTCTCGGGTGGATCGTCTTCGACTCAAGGAGGCCGCGGAGGTGACCGAAGTCCGGATCAACCATTGAGCAAGCGATGAGAAGAAGAACAAGAAGAGAAGAACATCAAAGAAGAACAACAACAAGAAGTGAAGGAGTTCAAGTTGAGGTATAACCACTTTGCCGAGTAGTTAATTCTTCTTTGCAAGTATGCTAGTTTAGTTTAGCAAAGATCCGGCTTTTACGGTCCATGTTACAAAGTTTAGAAAAATTTTGATTTACCGTTTCCGCAACCCCGAAAGTACCGGGAGAGGTAACGTGGACCTAACAGTATATCGATGCCCCGTCTCGATACACCTACGACTAGGGACCTTGAAGGATGTACTTATGGACTACCATGTCCTCACTAGTATGATCTGCATCATAGTCCAGGTAGTCAAGTACACATCCTAAGGGCTTTACCAACATGTAACTATAAGACAGTTTAAAGAAACTAGTATACATGTTAAGATAAAGTGCAACCAGATAGCATACTATCATATCGAGCAAGAAAGTCATCTCTATATATGTCCAAGCATCCAATATAATATACATCATCTGTACAATACTGGCCTCTAGGGAATACATACAACTAACAATCTCCCACTTGCACTAGGGCCAGCTGCTGTAGTATCGCATACCGAACATCCCGAAGAGTCTCTCAAACTGTATCTGAGGAATGGCCTTCGTGAGTGGATCCACCGTGTTGTTCTTCGTGTCAACCCTCCTGACCTCGATCTCCCGGCGATCAACTATCTCTCGGATCAGGTGATACCGCCTCAGAATATGCCTGGATCGCTGATGGGACCTGGGTTCCTTGGCCAAAGCCACCGCTCCATTGTTATCACAATACAAAGGTATTGGATGCTCAATGGATGGAACCACTCCAAGTTCAGTAATGAACTTCTTGATCCAGACAGCTTCTTTGGCAGCATCGTTGGCAGCGATGTATTCAGCCTCCATCGTCGAGTCTGCCACGGTTTCCTGCTTGGAACTCTTCCAGCTAACCGTCCCTCCGTAAAGGGTAAAGACAAATCCCGACTGCGACTTAGAGTCTTCCTTATCGCTCTGAAAGCTCGAATCGGTAAAGGACTCAACTTGGAGTTCTCCGTTACGATACACCAAGAGCATCTCTTTAGTCCTTCGTAAGTACTTGAGAATGCTCTTCACAGCCGTCCAGTGACTCTCTCCAGGATCAGCTTGATACCTACTCACTACACTTAGTGAGTATGCTACATCGGGTCTGGTACATAGCATCGCGTACATGATAGAGCCTACAGCCGAAGCATAGGGTATCCCTTGCATGCGAGCTCTCTCCAAATCAGCCTTGGGAGACATCTCTTTGGAGAGAGTGACTCCAGAGATCGTGGGTATGTTCCCACGCTTGGATTCTTCCATACTAAACCTCTTTAGTATGGTGTCAATATACCTGGATTAGGACAATCCCAGTATCCGTTTGGATCTATCTCTATATATCCTAATTCCCAATATGCAGGAGGCATCACCAAGATCTTTCATTGAGAATCTTTGTGATAAGAAGAGCTTGACCGATTGCAGCATAGGAATATCATTTCCTATCAAGAGTATGTCGTCCACGTACAATACGAGGAAGACAACCTTACTCTCTGCCACCTTCTTGTAGATACAAGGTTCATCTACGTTTTTGACGAAATCAAACTCTTTGATAACGACGTCAAAGCAGATGTTCCAACTCCGCGATACTTGCTTTAGTCCATAAATGGATTTAAGCAGCTTGCACACCTTCCCGCTGCTCCCACTGTCTACGAAGCCCTCTGGCTGAGTCATGTACACGCACTCTTCTAAATCACCGTTTAGAAAGGCGGTCTTAACATCCATTTGCCAGATTTCGTAGTCATGATATGCAGCGATGGCAAGCATGATCCGGATGGATTTAAGCATAGCCACTGGAGAAAAGGTTTCGTCATAGTCCACACCTGGTCTTTGACGAAAACCCTTTGCAACAAGTCTAGCTTTGAAAGTCTCCACTTTCCCATCTACACCAACTTTTTTCTTGAAGATCCACTTGCTCCCAATGGGTTTTACCCCTTCAGGAGCAACTTCCAAAGTCCATACTTTGTTGGTGTACATGGATTCCATCTCAGACCGCATTGCATCCAGCCATTTCACTGAGTCCTTACTCGTGATGGCCTGCTCGAAGCTAGTTGGGTCATCATCTTCCATGATGCAATCCTCGCTTCCACCATCAATAAGAAAACCGTAGTATCTCTCAGGCGGATGAGAAACCCTGCTAGATCGGCGGAGCGGCTGGGGTTCGTCAGGTACTACTGAATCCTCTGGTTCTACCAAGTCTTCTGTTATAGTTTGTGTCGCTGGAACCTCTTCCAGTTCTACCTCAATGCCACTTGTTTGTTTCATAAGAAAACCTTTTTCTAAGAAAGTGGCATGTCGAGAAACAAACACCTTTTGTTCCTCGGGGTGGTAGAAGATATACCCTTGTGAATTTTTGGGATATCCTATAAACTTACACAAGACTGATCTTGCCTCGAGTTTGTCCGGATTTTGTCTTTTGACATAGGCTGGACAACCCCATATCTTAATGTAATTAAGATGTGGTCTCTTCCCTTTCCATATCTCATATGGAGTGGTAGGCACAGATTTGGTAGGAACTCTATTCAATAGGTCCATGGCTGTCTCAAGCGCATATCCCCAGAAGGAAATAGGTAACTCAGCTGTACTCATCATTGAGCGCACCATATCTAATAGGGTGCGGTTTCTTCATTCCGATACACCGTTGTGCTGTGGTGTATAAGGAGGAGTGAGCTGAGAGAGAATCCCATTCTCTTTTAGATAATCCAGAAAATCATTGCTCAAGTATTCTCCTCCTCGATCAGATCGAAGGATCTTAATACTTTTGCCCGTTTGGTTCTCTACTTCGAGCTTATATTCTCTGAATTTCTCAAAAGCTTCAGACTTGTGTTTTATCAGGAACACATGTCCGTATCTAGAGAGATCGTCAGTGAATGTAATGAAGTAGGAAGAACCGTCCCTGGCATGTGTAGACATGGGACCGCATACATCACTATGTATCAGCCCTGAGAGTTCCGTAACTCTTTCTCCGTATCCCGTAAACGGAGTTTTGGTCATCTTGCCTTTGAGACATGACTGGCAAGTGTCATAAGATGAAAATTCAAACGGTTTTAAATATCCATCCTTATGCAACTTAGCTAGTCGTGTCGCATTGATGTGACCAAGTCTACAATGCCACAAGAAGGATTCGTTCATTTCTGAACTTTTCCTCTTGTGTGTGTTTTGTATATTGAGGACTGTATTTTGATTTAGAATAAATATGCCATTATGTAGCGAGCCTGATGTAATCAACTTTTGATCTAGGAATATGTTCATAACATTATCCTTTACTACAAAATTATATCCTTCTTTACTTAATAAAGAAACTGATATAACATTGCACATCATGTTTGGTATATAATAGCATTCATTTAAAATCATTGTATTACCACTTGGTAATACTAGGTGATACTCGCCAACTGCTTTGGCTGCAACATTTGCCCCATTCCTTACTTGAACGGAATGATCACCTTTTCCTAGTTCTCTACCTTTCCGTAGCCCATCTAACATTTTACATATGTGGGATCCTGATCCGGTATCTAATACCCAGGACGTAGGGTGAATAGAGAAACAGTTCTCAATAACTAACACACCTGAAGAAGATGCATCAACATGCATGTTCTTTTGGGCGGCTTGAGAATTTAGATATTCTCCTATTCCCTGTTCAGTCTTATAACTCTTATAAGAAAGAACGGGTCCAACGTTCCCCTGCACAGTATAACATGCGGGTTCGGTCAATACATCCATATTATTATCTTGATTAAGGCATGACATGGTCGCTACCTGGAGAGAGAGAGAAGAAAACACTTTAGCGTATGCTCTTGCAAGATCAGATTGGTTATTGTCTTATCTAATCAGGATGGCTCCCACTGATTTTTATCAAATCTTCCTTCAAACCCTAAAAGGAAAGATTAGCCGGGATTAATTACACCCTACAACTTCGCCGATCTTTCAGCCAGGCCAGTGTCGGTACTTTGAGGGAGGTTCCCCGTGCTTTCGCACGGACCTAATTAAAGTAAACCTCGTTTTCCCAGAGGCGTAACCCCGTTGACACCTTTCTAGACACCTACTTGATCGGCTAATTGTCCTGTGTAAAACTCTCCCGGGAGTAACAATTACTCGCAGTGGGTATCGGGATCCAACTATCTCATAGAAGGTATGCAATCTCATTGCAAATCTCAACTCTTAAAATTCCCGATAATATTTTGCCCCTAGCGTGCTATGACCTTGACGCATGCCGAACAACCCATAGTCCGCTAGTCAAGTTCAACCCGTACAATTCGTGATTGAATTAAACCCACCCGTACGACCCTTGACGCATGCCAAACAACGCCGTACGAATAACTTAATCCAATCGCATCTCATGCTACAGATAAGTTGTCACGACCCGAAAGTACGGAACATGACCGGCACTTAAACTACGAACGTCTCGAGGCGTACGTAATCTAAGTAAACCGAAAACCCAGAAATCCAAACCAAGAAAAGATGTAGAGTGCAGGAAAAACCAACTTAAAGAAAGTAGTTTCAATAGCATAAGCCGAATTATGCGGTTTTTTAAAAACATCAAAAATTTACTGAAAATTTCGGCAGAGTCTCCTTTGTAAATACTGGCCCCCAAACGGGATACAACATGAATAGTATACGAAATCAAGAAAAAGGCATCCCCAAGCGGGAGCTAGCTCTTCGTCAATCGACGGTCATAACCACACAAACAATATAATATACAACGCCAACGGCGAGGATCAAAACTCAAAAGGAAACTCAAAACCACCAGAAATATAACGAGCGACTCTAAGGTTGAAAGAATAACCAACACTGGTCTCTATCTCAATAAATACATGTTTGGTTGATGGAACTTCTAGATACAACAGAATAATGATATACAAGATATAATGATGGGTGCGATACAAATAAACCCACCTACTAGCAAGTCACCCGGAAATGGAAAGAGTGCCAGCAAGCCGTAATGAAACCTGTACGGCGAAACCTGCAAGAACTGTGGCACAACGGGGGTGAGTTGCCAACTCGTGAGTAGAAAAACATCTACGCACAGAAATCGCATAAATAACGCAACCTAGGTCAATGATCATAATATATCCTCAAATATATGAATAACACGTAGCCTATAACAAGGCTAGGGTAAATATCTAACCCGAGTGTAAACTCATGTGCCCGTGTCAGTGCCTCAGGTAGCAATATATCATATGAATGAGGTATGAATGCATAAAAACAGAATACATGTAAACGAAGAAACTGTTTTCATAAATTAGTGAGATTTCCTTCGTATTTTTAAACTGAGGTATCATAAATGAAATCAGTATCAACAGTGTCTAGCATCGACACAAAATATAAATCTCACTGTCTCGAAATATCAATGTCTCAATCTCAATATCTAGGGCGCCGTAAGTCCAGACCGGCCCCTACCATCCATCTCAAGACCACGACGGTATCCTCCGGATATCCGACGTGTCGGGTAATATCACCGGTAGGTAGTGCTCCCCAGCCAGGCTCAACGTCAACACCACATTCCTCTTGCCCCGGGGTACCATACCAGGCCCACCATGTACCCGAAACGGTTCCTCCACTCCTCGAATCGGGTCTCGAAATCCATCAGCAAACTCATGGTGGACGACTCATACATCATGGGAAAACCGCACTTTTATTTAAAAAGATAGAAATCAGTTTATATATGTTTTGCGGTTTTCCTCCAAATCCAGAAAATATCATGGAAATCCGAATCATCAATAGCATGTAAAACCATGAATATAAGCATGAGAATGAATAACAGTATGCATGAAGAGACAAGTAATAACTACAATATCTAAGCTGGCAAATAAGGTATGTACACTAATATTATGTCAAACTACTGGCTATCAAGCTAAGTTAAGCAATAATATTTTCTAAGGTGTACGTGACATGGCAATTACCGATGAAGATGTGTGTGAGCCGGCAAGTAAGTGTACGTGGTACATACGCATCATCGATAATGGTGCTGGTGTCCTAACAATATGATATCAACAATGCATTAAGAAATTATAACATAAGTATGCGATGTGGAGCGAACAGCAATAATGAACGGAATACTAGACACAACTATAACTAATCTGCATTAATCTAATATAAGTCCTACAAATGGTGCCTTTTGAAATAACACGAATCATGGGGTTTTGAAAATAGGGGCTACGGTGTTTTTATGAAAAGATATGTCTTTTGAAATATCCGTAGGATCCCTTGGGCTGTCTTTTAAAATACCCACGATTTGTTAGTTTTTGAAATAGGTAAGAAGTCTAATCTAATCTAACAACTACACTAAACTATACGGCTGAACTAACAAGCTGAACTACAGGTAAGGAAACCGCCTATCATCTGAGTCGATACATATACATACCTGTATATGTATAGTCGGTGATCCCGCCTCAATAATATCATATCCGATACCATATCTATAATCAGGCATCCCAAGTCAAGAGTGCGGATCAATCATCAATATAGCTCGTACGTAAATCCGTCGTACGGCATCCCAATCTGGGTACGGGTCAATATCACATTCGTCATACTATTCACCTGGTATCCTCTTTATAAAATATCATGATCGGGGTACTGATCTACGTCTAGTACCATACTGATACCGCCTACGTATGCATGGACGTGTGTGAAACACTACGTCAAGGACCCGCTACAACGTCATGTCGTATCTCAAATACGAACCCTGCTATATCACCGATCTCACGGCCTCAAATCAAATCTCATCGACTCAGCTCAATCCCAAGTATCATCCTCAAATCCGTATGTGAACACATAGTCTCATACCCATGTGAACCCATAACTATAAAGAATCCCATGAGCACCTATCAATAGGAATGTATGCAAGTATGTATGTGTGTATGTGTAGTGCAACACTACCCTAGGGTTCGCAACACTAAAGTAATCCAACACACCAATATCCATCCTAAGCATCGTTATTAATCCCAAATAACATATAATAATTGTTGGTGTGTATACACATCCGTATACACCACCACGGACTGCGGGGGTGCTATACACCATCCACCCGACTTCTCCCCGTAGATATAAATCTACTCACCTGGTCCTCGCTAGCCGGTGCCGACGTCGCCACGTGCTTGCTTGTCGTCTCGAAGTCCACATGGGGGTACCTATATATCATAACGCACCATATCGCATTAAAACTAAATTCGAAATTGAAACGGCATACGAAAATCAAATCGGCACGCGTATCACGCATAGGTCCAAACCTATCGCCTACGCATGCAAGAATAGTCAAACCAACCCTCGATGTCGATGTACAAACGTCAAACCATCGAGAAAAATCCAATCACACTCATTTGCACATTCACGAACACTAATTTTAATATAAACTAGGTTAAAACTCACAAAAACCCCAATTTTACCTAAAAAGTCATTTTCCCGAAAATCTAGCAAGCACAATTCGCCGTTTTTGTACAAAACAGGATGTTTAAATGAATGTAGCGGCCAATATATTTATTAAATATCTTAAATAAGTCATATAAACAATTCCCAGAATTTAATCTCATTAAATTCCAAAACCCTAATATTCTAGTTTACAAAATACCTAAAATTTAACAATTTCAAAGCAAAAATGCACAAACTACAATCTAGCTTAGATTTGCATGATCTAAAGCATTAAACCACACTTAATAAAGTTAATGAAGTCATGAAAAACCTAAACACATTTTTAATCCCAAGTATTTAACCAATTTCAAAAACCTAGTAAGCAAATTAGCAAATTAACACAATTTTTAAACTAACCATTAGCACAAGCTACTAATCTTTTATTAACATGACAAAAAGCCTAAATATAACACACAACCATACACCAATTTTATAAAAACCCTAACTTGCATTCAAATTCATAACTTGAATTCCAAAACTTGCAACTTAAGCCTAATTAACACTTAAGTAGTTTAGCTTAAGAAATTAGTAACAAATTAAGCAAAAATGTTTTAGAATTATACCCAAAAACATTTGAAGATCCACAAGCATCCATGGCCTCCCAAAATGCTCTCTTTTCACAAAGATCCATACTATACGGGCTAAGCTAAAATGGGTAGGAGTCGGATTTGGGTTTTGGGATTTTTTTTGAAGGATTTGAGGCAATTTTTGATGAAGTTTGAAGAGAAAAGAGAAGGGAATTAGGGGGGGCTGCTGCTGCTGTAGGAGGGGGGCTGCTGGAATGGGTGTGGGAGAGGAGAGAGAGGGAGGTAGAGAAAGTGGGGGAAGAAGTCAAAGTCAATTCAAGGTCAAAGGTCCACCTCATTTCTCCATTTTCTTTTCTTTTCTTTCATTTCTTTCCTTTGAAATTCAAGTGGGGAAAATAAAATGGGGGCTGCTGAATTCTTCAAGGGGAGAAGTGAATGGGGGTGTGTGGGTGTGGGTACGGGTGTGGGGTGATGAAAAATGATAAATACAATACCCCAAACATCCATTTACGCTAAAAAAAGCCTTTTTTCTTCAATAATTTCTAAACCGTTTTGGCAAAAGATTTCATTCCAAAAACCACATGATAAAATTTTATTTAATGTTTTATGATGCACAAAATTTGTTTCAACTCATTCCAATTTGTAATTTTCCCTAATTAAATGTATTAGTGACGGCTTAAATAATAATAAAATAATATTTTTTTCAGAAAATTTGAAATTTCACCGGCGGCTCAATAACCACCAAATAATAGCAATTACATAGCTAGAATATGTATATTTAATTTTTATAATAAGATATTTGTATTTTGACTTTTTACAGAAAACCCCCTTATTTTACCGATTTTTTTGAAATTTCACCGAAACGATTTTCAAAACGTTACAATCTTCCCCCCTTAAAGAAATTCGGTCCCCGAATTTAAATTCAAACTCCCCCAAATACTAAAACATCTAAAAAAACCATCAAGTCGTCGGGGCTCCGAAATTGTAACTACATAAAACAATTTGTAGCGCAGCGCATGCGCTTGAAAAATGAGTATATAACTCAAATCAAAACTCCGTCAAGCATCCCGCAATCATCGGAGTCATGGAGAAGACATCAATGCCAAATCCAAATCAAACCAATATGACATAACTCGAAACTATACATGTAAATATGGAATCTATATCTGTAAGTATCTGAAGGAAATGCATGCCAAATCTCTTTAAGTCGCTGTGCAACGCGTGTAACACTGCACAGTGGCGGACGTCTATCATAAGAAAATAACTATATACATATATACCTTTGTTTGAAATGTGCGTTCCGCCGTTTTGGAAACAATTTAGAAGGGTCTCCTTGTTTTAAACATTTCGTGTCATATCAGACACGTAGGTAAATACTGAGGCTATAGCTCGCTTTTTGGAAATCCCTTCAATAACTATCAATGCATGCAAAATATATTCAGGTACTGTCCTCTGACTAGTCCTGCTCAGTACGAAAACACATAGCAATATCGTAAAAACGTACTGCTCTATACGAAATCAATCCCCAAAATATGCACATGAATGCTACGTGCATCTGGTGCGCACGGAAATCAAAATCCATGAATGTGCCATACATGCGCACAGAAACAACATCTAAGTGCATCGGGTGTGCACGAAACATCTGTCGTAGGCAACATATGTGCCTGACAGCAAAATCAGGTGCATCTGACATGCACGAAAAATTCTCAATTTAGTGCCTCTGGTGTGCACCAAAATCACCCTTCAAAACATGCGCCCAACATGCGCGAAAATCCAAATCAGGTGCATCCATCGTGCAAGAAATCATGAAATCCAATATCAAGCGCCGAACGTGCGCAAAATCAAATCAGGTGCACAAGGTGCACAAAACAAATATCGAGTATCACAATCGAAATCGAAGTCCAGTGCATCTAAGTGCACAAAAGGCGTATCACTGCACTGCAAGCATATAATAACTATACAGAGTGCAGGAACCAATTCGTGTGCATGCATACGCACAAAACCAACTCAACTGTTTAAAACCATAAAATCACAAACATGTGAAACTAAAGCACGAAAACGATATCAAGTGCAACGCTGTGCAAAGATCGTAAATCCTCAATCATCAAAATCAAATCATACGAATAAATCACCCAAAACATCGAAATCAATAATGGCGGAACAGTACCGCTCAAGCGCATCCTCTAAGAATCTCGGCCAACTGTCGCGGTCACTAGTGGGACGTCTCGTCGATGATCATGAACTCTGTCCTGCTGATGTGCGTAACCATGACCACTCCTGGGTCAAGGTCTACTGTGAATTACCAATCTTTCGGTCCATCGGCTCATCGGCCCTGTCAGGTGTGCTAACGGGGATGATCCAGTTCTGGCACATCTCTTGTCATCTCCCGGTCAATCATCACGACCACTCGTAAGATAGCATATCACTGGCGTCGGCCTCTGGCTCTCTGAATGTACGTGACACATCTGATCCTGGGTGCAAGTATCATTGCAGCAGTGTCCTGGAAGGAATCCTGCTCACGGTCTCTTCCATGTCTCGTCTCTTCCAACTGTCCGGAAGTCATTGTCCTTTCCTATATCTGCATCTTGCTCTGGAACGACTGCATACTCATCGCAACTCCTTCTGGAAGGTAAATCCAAGTACCATGCCTCGGCATGCGCATCGCATCTCTGATGTCGGCGGAGTGGAACGTCATCTCATCTAGATCTGGTACGAACCTCTTACTTCACTTTCCTCTAATGTCGTCTTCTTTGGACTCGTCTCGTCGCGGCTGCATGGACTGAGCTCCAACGGCTATCCTCATATCTGGAGTCTCCCAAGAAATGCATCTCACCACCTAGCATCCGAATTAAGTCGAGCCATCCGATCGAGTCGTCAAAACCTCATAATCCCCCAAGAGCTCAACATCTTGGGCACAGTTTAATAGTATCGAGTACATACCACAGCATCGGTGGTCCAGCCGTAGAAGGGCAAACCCAAGCCTCACTAATGGCGCCGTAGAACTGCCGCAAACCCGAAGGTTCAAAGGCTTTCACACGGTCATTAAGTCGAGTTAGGGTTTCATTCTTCTAGAGGGACCATAGAATTGCCTGCATGTCTTTCCGACTACTTTAAACTTGGAATAATAGGTTTCTGACATTCGATCGTCTCTGTCGACTCCCAACGTCTCCGCGTGAAGTCGTCTCTAGCTGGAATCAATCTATCTGATGACCTCGCATCGGGGTAGGCGAACGAACCACCTGTCCTAGTCATTCATCATCGGGTGACTAGCGACCTTCTATCATTTACTCAATTCTCTAGTGTCGATCAGCACCTCCGAGTAACCTCATAAAGGCGATCCGCCCAACGCTCGTGGCGCGGAAACACAGTAAAAAGACACATCTCTGCAATCGTGTGTCGCCGGAATTTCGCCCTGGTCAGTCCTCGTTCGTGACGAGCTTGTGCTGACCGCAACTCTAGCCGTAGCTCTCCCTGCCCGTAACCGTAGCAGCAAAACCAAACTGGTACCGATGAGGCTAGATCAGGAAGGAATATAATACTGAACAAGGAAATGTACATCCTAAGGCATCATAAGTGGAGTGGCGTGTCGTAAATATGCCGCGGAACATACCAACGGTACGTCACTCTACTTTAGTCACCTATTCCATCAACCAAGGGTCATCCTATGCTCCGAAGGTTAAAACCTAATGCTCTGATACCAACTTTGTCACGACCCGAAAGTACGGAACATGACCGGCACTTAAACTACGAACATCTCGAGGCGTACGTAATCTAAGTAAACCGAAAACCCAGAAATCCAAACCAAGAAAAGATGTAGAGTGCAGGAAAAACCAACTTAAAGCAAGTAGTTTCAATAGCATAAGCCGAATTATGCGGTTTTTTAAAAACATCAAAAATGTACTGAAAATTTCGGCAGAGTCTCCTTTGTAAATACTGGCCCCCAAACGGGATACAACATGAATAGTATACGAAATCAAGAAAAAGGCATCCCCAAGCGGGAGCTAGCTCTTCGTCAATCGACGGTCACAACCACACAAACAATATAATATACAACGCCAACGGCGAGGATCAAAACTCAAAAGGAAACTCAAAACCACCAGAAATATAACGAGCGACTCTAAGGTTGAAAGAATAACCAACACTGGTCTCTATCTCAATAAATACATGTTTGGTTGATGGAACTTCTAGATACAACAGAATAATGATATACAAGATATAATGATGGGTGCGATACAAATAAACCCACCTACTAGCAAGTCACCCGGAAATGGAAAGAGTGCCAGCAAGCCGTAATGAAACCTGTACGGCGAAACCTGCAAGAACAGTGGCACAACGGGGGTGAGTTGCCAACTCGTGAGTAGAAAAACATCTACGCACAGAAATCGCATAAATAACGCAACCTAGGTCAATGATCATAATATATCCTCAAATATATGAATAACACGTAGCCTATAACAAGGCTAGGGTAAATATCTAACCCGAGTGTAAACTCATGTGCCCGTGTCAGTGCCTCAGGTAGCAATATATCATATGAATGAGGTATGAATGCATGAAAACAGAATACATGTAAACGAAGAAACTGTTTTCATAAATTAGTGAGATTTCCTTCGTATTTTTAAACTGAGGTATCATAAATGAAATCAGTATCAACAGTGTCTAGCATCGACACAAAACATAAATCTCACTGTCTCGAAATATCAATGTCTCAATCTCAATATATAGGACGCCGTCAGTCCAGACCGGCCCCTACCATCCATCTCAAGACCACGACGGTATCCTCCGGATATCCGACGTGTCGGGTAATATCACCGGTAGGTAGTGCTCCCCAGCCAGGCTCAACGTCAACACCACATTCCTCTTGCCCCGGGGTACCATACCGGGCCCACCATGTACCCGAAACGGTTCCTCCACTGCTCGAATCGGGTCTCGAAATCCATCAGCAAACTCATGGTGGACGACTCATACATCATGGGAAAACCGCTCTTTTATTTATAAAGAGAGAAATCAGTTTATATATGTTTTGCGGTTTTCCTCCAAATCCAGAAAATATCATGGAAATCCGAATCGTCAATAGCATGTAAAACCATGAATATAAGCATGAGAATGAATAACAGTATGCATGAAGCGACAAGTAATAACTACAATATCTAAGCTGGCAAATAAGGTATGTACACTAATATTATGTCAAACTATTGGCTATCAAGCTAAGTTAAGCAACAATATTTTCTAAGGTGTACGTGACATGGCAATTACCGATGAAGATGTGTGTGAGCCGGCAAGCAAGTGTACGTGGTACATACGCATCATCGATAATGGTGCTGGCGTCCTAACAATATGATATCAACAATGCATTAAGAAATTATAACATAAGTATGCGATGTAGAACGAACAGCAATAATGAACGGAATACTAGACACAACTATAACTAATCTGCATTAATCTAATATAAGTCTTACAAATGGTGCCTTTTGAAATAACACGAATCATGGGGTTTTGAAAATAGGGGCTACGGTGTTTTTATGAAAAGATAAGTCTTTTGAAATATCCGTAGGATCCCTTGGGCTGTCTTTTAAAATACCCACGATTTGTTAGTTTTTGAAATAGGTGAGAAGTCTAATCTAATCTAACAACTACACTAAACTATACGGCTGAACTAACAAGCTGAACTACAGGTAAGGAAACCGCCTATCATCTGAGTCGATACATATACATACCTGTATATGTATAGTCGGTGATCCCGCCTCAATAATATCATATCCGATACCATATCTATAATCAGGCATCCCAAGTCAAGAGTGCGGATCAATCATCAATATAGCTCGTACGTAAATCCGTCGTACGGCATCCTAATCTGGGTACGGGTCAATATCACATTCGTCATACTATTCACCTGGTATCCTCTTTATCAAATATCATGATCGGGGTACTGATCTACGTCTAGTACCATACTGATACCGCCTACGTATGCATGGACGTGTGTGAAACACTACGTCAAGGACCCGCTACAACGTCATGTCGTATCTCAAATACGAACCCTGCTATATCACCGATCTCACGGCCTCAAATCAAATCTCATCGACTCAGCTCAATCCCAAGTATCATTCTTAAATCCGTATGTGAACACATAGTCTCATACCCATGTGAACCCATAACTATAAAGTATCCCATGAGCACCTATCAATAGGAATGTATGCAAGTATGTATGTGTGTATGTGTAGTGCAACACTACCCTAGGGTTCGCAACACTAAAGTAATCCAACACACCAATATCCATCCTAAGCATCGTTATTAATCCCAAATAACATATAATAATTGTTGGTGTGTATACGCATCCGTATACACCACCACGGACTGCGGGGGTGCTATACGCCATCCACCCGACTTCTCCCCGTAGATATAAATCTACTCACCTGGTCCTCGCTAGCCGGTGCCGACGTCGCCACGCGCTTGCTTGTCGTCTCGAAGTCCACATGGGGGTACCTATATATCATAACGCACCATATCGCATTAAAACTAAATTCGAAATCGAAACGGCATACGAAAATCAAATCGGCACGCGTATCACGCATAGGTCCAAACCTATCGCCTACGCATGCAAGAATAGTCAAACCAACCCTCGATGTCGATGTACAAACGTCAAACCATCGAGAAAAATCCAATCACACTCATTTGCATATTCACGAACACTAATTTTAATATAAACTAAGTTAAAACTCACAAAAACCCCAATTTTACCTAAAAAGTCATTTTCCCGAAAATCTAGCAAGCACAATTCGCCGTTTTTGTATAAAACAGGATGTTTAAATGAATGTAGCGGCCAATATATTTATTAAATATCTTAAATAAGTCATATAAATAATTCCCGGAATTTAATCTCATTAAATTCCAAAACCCTAATATTCTAGTTTACAAAATACCTAAAATTTAACAATTTCAAAGCAAAAATGCACAAACTACAATCTAGCTTAGATTTGCATGATCTAAAGCATTAAACCACACTTAATAAAGTTAATGAAGTCATGAAAAACCTAAACACATTTTTAATCCCAAGTATTTAACCAATTTCAAAAACCTAGTAAGCAAATTAGCAAATTAACACAATTTTTAAACTAGCCATTAGCACAAACTACTAATCTTGTATTAACATGACAAAAAGCCTAAATATAACACACAACCATACACCAATTTTATAAAAACCCTAACTTGCATTCAAATTCATAACTTGAATTCCAAAACTTGCAACTTAAGCCTAATTAACACTTAAGTAGTTTAGCTTAAGAAATTAGTAACAAATTAAGCAAAAATGTTTTAGAATTATACCCAAAAACATTTGAAGATCCACAAGCATCCATGGCCTCCCAAAATGTTCTCTTTTCACAAAGATCCATGCTATACGGGCTAAGCTAAAATGGGTAGGAGTCGGATTTGGGTTTTGGAATTTTTTTTGATGGATTTGAGGCAATTTTTGATGAAGTTTGAAGAGAAAAGAGAAGGGAATTGGGGGGGCTGCTGCTGCTGTAGGAGGGGGGCTGGAATGGAAGTGGGAGAGGAGAGAGAGGGAGGTAGAGAAAGTGGGGGAAGAAGTCAAAGTCAATTCAAGGTCAAAGGTCCACCTCATTTCTCCATTTTCTTTTCTTTTCTTTCATTTCTTTCCTTTGAAATTCAAGTGGGGAAAATAAAATGGGGGCTGCTGAATTCTTCAAGGGGAGATGTGAATGGGGGTGTGTGGGTGTGGGTACGGGTGTGGGGTGATGAAAAATGATAAATACAATACCCCAAACATCCATTTACGCTAAAAAAAAGCATTTTTTCTTCAATAATTTCTAAACCGTTTTGGCAAAAGATTTCATTCCAAAAACCACATGATAAAATTTTATTTAATGTTTTATGATGCACAAAATTTGTTTCAACTCATTCCAATTTGTAATTTTCCCTAATTAAATGTATTAGTGACGGCTTAAATAATAATAAAATAATATTTTTTTCAGAAAATTTAAAATTTCACCAGCGGCTCAATAACCACCAAATAATAGCAATTACATAGCTAGAATATGTATACTTAATTTTTATAATAAGATATTTTTATTTTGACTTTTTACAGAAAACCCCCTTATTTTACAGATTTTTTTGAAATTTCACCGAAACGATTTTCAAAACGTTACATAAGTAATAATCAGCTACCGTACACTGCGCCTTGACGCATGCTAAACAACCGTAGCACGAATACTAAATATTACATATCTGAATTGACGGAGGGCTACGCAGGTTTTTTTTTCTGAAAACCATGAGCGTAATGAACTTGATATCGTTGTAGAATCAAGTGAAGTTTTGAAATAGAGTGATTTTGAGGCTTTTATTAGTTTTGCTAAAGAGGTCACTCCCGGTGAAGGGATATCGGCTCTTTCCTCATCGAATAAGGTGGGGGATATATCATATATATCACTGTGCAAAGCAAAATTCCAAAAGCAATCAAAAGTCAAACCGAGTGTTGTAGCATCTGCCAGTTTCGCTAAAGGGGTCACTCCCGGTGAAGGGATCTTGGCCCTTTCCTCATCGAATAAGGTGCAGGGTATATCATATATACCGCTATGCAAAGCAAAACTGTAGCTACCCCTTTTATTTTAAAATTTGATTCTACAACATCTTTTAGGTTTCTTTTCTTTCATTAATCACATTAATGAAGTCCCATCATTTAAGTCACCTAAACATCACAGATAAATACGACGTACACTTATGCCATCCGCATTCGCCTCGATGTCCCCTCGTGCACCGTTAGGTTAGGTAACTAACGACAGAGCAGGGCAGGGCTAGGGCGGGTGCAAAACATAAGTAACGTCTATATAATATATCATATATACTATATACTGTATCCATCAGAACATATCAAATGATCACATCACAGATATCGCAGCAGAAACATAGATATAATGTGGGATATACTAAGACGTCCGTATTTAGTATCTAGCCAACAATAGAAAATACGGATTCCACAGTCGCGATGAATAGCCAAGCCCACACCTTGGACCCCTACGAGAGCGGCAAGCGACCCTACCAATTCTGGAGTTTAGGAGACCCGGTCTCGACTCCTCGAGATGGCCTCCCACTGAACCCCAGAACCCGGTCACCTGTGCTCCCCTCCTTGGGTCCATTATAATGCGGAAAAGTAAATAATATACAACACTGGTGACACAACCTCAACCCGGAAGTGCCCCAACTAAAAGAATATTACATTACAGTTAAATTTACATGAATGAAAATATAAAACTCTCATCTCACATAAAACCCCCCGGCTATTCTATCGCGACAATCCTGCACATCATATCTCAGCAACACATAATATCGCATATCATCAACGTAAGTAAGTATGCGTACCCCAATTGTCGTTGATGTATAACAACGAAAACGGCGATATCGACATACTACACTTACGGTCACAGAAAAGAAAGTGTAAAACTGCAATATCTGGAATCCACATTATCCTTAGACATCATAAATGCGAAATATCACATACCTCATATTTCATGTCTTATAATATGAATTCCACACATTGCATCACATTCCAGATAATTAGACAGTATTAAAGTTTTCGAACGAACGATCAAATACCCAAGACTCACTAAAGCTCAACACTTGAGCGGAGTTCAAAAACCCGGAAGTGTGACACAGTGATAGCGGTCCAGCCGTAGAAGGGTCAAGCCAACGCCTCACATGTGGCACGCCGTAATGCCCCAAACCATAAGGTTCAAAAGGAAGTTCAAGACGGTCACATAATCGAGTTAAGGTTTGTTGTCTTCTAGAGGGTCCACCACAAATAAACTTGCACGTATTTCCGAAAGATTTTAAACCCCGTGAAAAGTGAGCAAATGATACTCGTTCAAACACTTCACTACTTTCTAATTTACACGGAAAAGCAACGAAATGAAAATTCCGATCGAATCGACAAGTCCAAAACCATCTCCAGAACAAGCAGCACAAAATTCAGATTAAAAATACCCTAAAAATTATACAAGCAGTGAGTTGAGTTACTGTACAAAAATTACACCATGAAGAAGCAGAACGGCCGCGGAACCGAGGCCTAAGCAGGCTATTGCCGCGGTTCCGCGCTCAAATTTACTGTTCATGATCTCGTTTTTCACAGTAACTCTTATATTTACTGTTAGTTATATGTATGCCCTAGAGGCCATTACTGTACATATGATGTATATTGTAGTGGATGCTGGGACGTATATAGGGAGGACTTTCTTGCTCGACATGATAGTATGCTATCTGGTTGTACTTTACCTTAACGTGTACACTGATTGTCTCTCTGTTACATGTTGGTAAAGCTCTTAGGATGTGTACTTGACTACCTGGACTATGATGCGGATCATACTAGTGGGGACATGGTAGTCCATAAGTACATCCTTCAAAGTCCCTAGTCGTGGGTGTATTGAGACGGGGCATCGATATACCAGAGTAGACTAGCATATACCTTCTCGACCCATACAGATGGGCGATGGATGATCCCATATCCATTGGTGTCTGACATCAGAGATGATATACGGGTGCTCAGTGGAGACTGGGTACACTGGACGGACTCGCCGAGAACTCCCAGATGGTATTATACCTTACGTCAGATGGCAGTTCTCTGGTGACACTGGTACAGAGTAGTCTGTTGACCCGAGATCGTCATAGAGTCTTGTGTGGTTCCCACTGTGCTTTGATTTCCATCTTACCACGTCCAAGAGGGCGTGCAAAACGGTGGTTTTTAGGTACAGTCCCGAGTCACATGGAGGCAATGAGCGATAGGAGGGGATTCGTCTCTCCCGGTATAGGGGGTTGATGTTGCGCTGTATTCGATTGGCTATAACAGGAAATCCCTGGCCAGGGTTGCTGAGATTTACTGGTAAGTGTTACCAGTAGTTTCTCGAAATGTTAAAGACCTCATATCGACACGACTTATCGAGCTATTGGGGTCTGACGTTTACCACCCCTAGGCGAGATATGCGACATATCAGACGATCAGACCGGACTGTACGGTAGTGTTACTGGTTGGATTCACTGGAGTGTGAGCGGGCTTGCTCGTCGATCTTCAGATCGCTCAATACCCGGGTGGCCGTTACGTTTAGCAGACTGCTTGCGGCTTGTGGGTGTTTGATATGATCATCACCTGCTGCCGGCGTATTGACGAGTCTTTAGAGTCCTACACAGAGGTTTCCTGGCTCAAGCGAAACGAAATAGGAGCGCATATGAGATATGTGCCGGACCGAGAGTAATGCGTGTATGTGATACCGTATTACATTCTCGCGATAAATGTATCGATTAGGTTATATGCGATATACCCTAATTATCGAATCAAGGATTGATTCAATAAACCGGTACATAGGATACTAGTCGGTTATATACGATATGACCGGATCGTTAAATCAAGTGTTGATTTAATGATTTAATGCATAATTATATATTTGATATATTACTTTGCATTAACTAGTATCGGTTCACTTTAAATGGATTTTCTCGCTCAGATGTGCGCATTGCATATGCGATATGATTTTGTGCACTTGCTTGTATCATGTTTGATGATGCATGCAAACTTGGGTTTGTGTAAAGATTGAACCATGGTTTTATGAGTGGTTAGGGTTTATTATTTTCTTATTCATTTATTCTATTTAGTTATTCATTTGGAAAAAGAAAAAGAGTGAGAAAATGGTGGCTTTTTCTTTGTTTGTATATGAAGCTTCATGAAGCTTTCATTAAGTCACCATTTTGTCTCTTGTTAAAACCTAACCACTCCACTTAACTATAGTTCTCTCTCTACACTTAACCATGGTAAGAGTTATGATAAGAATGGATTTTCTTTTCTATTTTAATTAATTCTTATCATAACATTCTTCTTCTTCTTCTTCTTCATTTCTTCATGGAAGAAAGCTTGCTCCATTAATGGCAAGTGATGAAAGAGAGTGAGAAATCCAATTCTAAAGTGAACCCACTTCCTATTTCTTCATCCTCTACGTCTTGCCAAGTAGTATAGGGTGTTTCCTTCACGAGTTTTCATGGCTTGGTGAAGGTGGAGCTTGATCTAGCGATGCTTCGACGTAGATCATCTTCGGCATGGACATCGACGACCTAGCTCACCTATTCTCCGATGAAGCCGACGCTAGAGCCCGGGATTTGTTTTGGACAGCAAGAGGACTTCATTGCGGAGCTATGGAGGTGGAGCACCGGATCTACAAAGGTTGTATTTCCGTTTCCTTTTAGTTAAGATGTTAACTAGTTTACTTTTTCGCCTAGAAATCTAGCCAACGATCCGTTCTAGGGTTTCTCGGCACCGTTTAAATTTGAAAATTGGCATGGTTGATGCCTTGTGAGACCTCTTGGGAGTGCCTAGGAACCCTACAGTGGTATCAGAGCCTAGCTAGAGCCTTAGGCGAAGTCTAGACGCAATTTGAAGTCCGAACGAACCCGAAACCCAATTCCAAACATGCTCTCTGTCCTTTTTCTAAAAACAGGGATTTTTGTGAATTAAAAATTGCCAAAAAATTCAGCAGGGAAATCTATGAATTACGGCGCAAAAATTATTTGATGAACAGTCAACACTGCGGCGGAACCGCGGCAGAAGCCTTGCTTCTGCGGCGGTTCCGCGGCCACTTTATTGAATTATCATATAATATTTGCACAGTAATTTAGTTCTTCAGGTTTTGGATTTTCTGGAAATTTTTAAAATTTATTCAAGAGTTGAATTTTCTGGGGTTGTTTTGGGGATTCGGTGTTTCGATCGGAGTATCAGATTTCGTCTATGTGGCTTTCCGGATAAATTTTAGAATATGTTAAAAAGTTCGACCGGATATAAATACCCAATTTTTCCCCTGTCGGGAAATTTCCAAGTATTGGATTTTTCCGTAGTTTAACGACGTTCTAAGTAGTGCAAGTAACGCGATGGTCCCTCTAGAAGACAACAAACCTTAACTCGATTATGTGACCGTCTTGAACTGCCCTTTGAACCTTCGGGTTTGGGGCAGTACGGCGTGCCACATGTGAGGCGTTGTCTTGACCCTTCTACGGCTGGACCGTTGGTACTGAGGCACGAACTGAATGTTAATAGACTTATTTCATGTGTTGATCTGTATTGGGAAAACTTGGGTGTTTGAATGTTCGATCGGAAAGTTTAACATTTTCTAATTATCTGGAATGTGATACAATAATTGGAATTCACAAGAAGTTATGAGATAACTGAATGAATGTTATAAACATAGCACTTTAGTCTCACTTGATCGGTTGCCACGGAGTTTTGATATGATCAAAAGTCCGTCGCAATCGCGTAGCGTACGCGGATACTCGCCGGGTAAACTTAATAGACAGCCTCACTCCATAACCCCGACCAAGTGACTGTAGGAGAACCCCATCGCCGAAAGCATCCGTCCGGGTGCTCGCGGTAGCGGTGTTCCGCTTTGGTGCACTTCGTCGACGGTATCGGGGGTGCGGCCGTCTACTGAAGTTTGCGACGAGCATTCGATCAAATTGTCGGGAATCTTGTAGAATTGCCCGACTTGGTATTGAAAAGTGTTTTCGATTTTGAGACTAAAATGCGGGGTTTATAATTGTTAGGCATGCGATGTCTAAAGAATTCATTTGGTCAGGCATGAGATGTCTGAGGTGGTTGCGGATTCCAACTATTGTAGTTTTACACTTTCTTTTCTGTGACCGTAAGTGTAATATGTGATATCGCCGGTTTCGTTGCTATATGTCAACAACAATTGGGATGCGCATATTTACTTACGTTGATGACATGTGATGTTATGTGTTGCTGGATATGTTATATTGGATCGTCGTGTTTGAATAGCCGGGGGTTTTTATGTGAGATGAGTGTTTTTCATTTTCATTTATGTAAAAACTTGTATGTAATATTCTTTTTTTGGGGCACTTCCAGGTTGCGGAAGTTGTCACCGTTTGTATATTATTTACTTTTCTGCACTAGGATAGACCCAAGGAGGAGGGCATAAGTAACCGAGTTCTGGAGTCCAGTGGGAGACCAACTCGAGGAGTCGGGTCCGGGTCTCCTAACTCCAGAATTGGTAGGGTTGCTTGCCACTCTCGTAGGGGTCTAGGGGTGTGGGTTTGGCTATTCATCACGACCGTGGAATCCGTGTTTTATACTGGCTCGTATTGAAAACACGGGCGTCCTAGTATATCCAATGTTTCATATGTTTCTTCTGCTGCGATATCTATGATGTGATCATGTGATGTTCTGTGATAGATACAGTATATAGTATATATGATATATTATATAGGCGTTACTTATGTTTTACACCCGCGCTAGCCCTGCCCCGTTCTGCCGTTAGTTACCTAACCTAACGGTGCATGAGGGGACATCGAGGCGAATGCGGATGGCATAAGTGTACGTTGTATTTATCTGTGATGTTTAGGTAACTTAAATGATGGGACTTCATTAATATGATTAATGAAATAAAAGAAACCTAAGATGTTGTAGAATCGAATTTCAAAATAAAACAGGTAGCTACAGTTCTTGCTTTGCACAGCGGTATATATGATATATCCTGCACCTTATTCGATGAGGAAAGGACCGAGATCCCTTTACCGGGAGTGACTCCTTTAGCAATGACTGGCAGATGCTACACACTCGGTTTGTCTTTTGATTGCTTTTAAGAGTTTTTGCTTTGCACAGTGATATATATGATATATCCCGCACCTCATTCGACGAGGAAAGGACCGACGATCCCTTCACCGGGAGTGACTCCTTTAGCAAAACTAGAAAAGCCTCAAAAACACTCCATTTCAAAATTCATTTGATTCTACAACGATATCAAGTTCATTACGCAATAGGTTTTCAGAAAAACCTGTCGTAGCCCTCCGTCATTTCAGATAAGTTGTATATAGTATTCGTGCTGTATTTGTTGGCTTTCGTCAAGGTGCAGTGTGCGGTAGCTATATGCTGCTTATCTGCTAGCATACGATGCGATTGGATTAGGGTAGTCGTGCGGCTTTGTTGGCTTTCGTCAAGGGTCGTGCGGGTGGGTTTAATTCGATCAAGAAATGTACGGGTTGAACTTGACTGGCGGGCTATGGTTTGTTGGCTTTCGTCAAGGTCATAGCACGTTAGGGGCAAAATATTATCGGGAATTTCAAGTGTTGAAATTTGCAATGAGATTGCATACCTTCTATGAGATAGTTGGATCCCGATACCCGCTGTGAGTAATTGTTACTCCTGGGAGAGTTTTATACATTACAATTAGCCGATCAAGTAGGTGTCTAGAAAGGTGTCAACGAGGTTACGCCTCTGGGAAAACGAGATTTACATTAATTAGGTTCGTGCGAAAGCACGGGGGACCTCCCTCAAAGTACCGACACTGGCCTGGCTGAAAGATTGGCGAACTTGTAGTGTGTAATTAATCCCGGCTAGTCTTTCCTTTTAGGGTTTGAAGGAAGATTTGATAAAAAGCAGTGGGAACCATCCTGATTAGATAAAATAATAACCAATCTATTCTTACAAGAGCGCACGCTGAGTGTTTTCTTCTCTCTCTCTCCAGGTAGCAACCATATCACGCCTTAATCAAGATAATAATACGGATATTTGACCGAACCCGCTTGTTATACTGAGCTGGGGAACGTTGGTCCCGCTCCACCTTATAATTGTTATAAGACAGAGCAGGAAATTGGGGATTACCAGAATTCCCGTGCCACCCAAACGAAAAGAGTGCATGTTGATGCATCATCTTCGGGTGTGTTCATTACAGAGAACTGTTTCTCAGTATCCTTTACGTCCTGGGTATGTGATACCAGATCAGGATCCCAGATATGTAATCTGTTACATAGGGCTACAGAAAGGTAGAGAACTGAGAACGGGTGATTAGTTTCATGAGGCAGAAAACGGGGCAAGTGTTGCAGCCAAGTCTGTTGGTCACTGTCACCCTGTATTACCAATACATTGATTCTGAACGAATGTTATTAGATACCGAACCTGATATACAAAATCATATCAGTCTCTTTATCAGTAAAGAAATGATAAAATTTTGTATTGTTGGATAATGTTTTGAACATTTCCTATATCAAAAGTTGATCAGTTCAGGCACGTTATCTAAAAGCGTTGATGTTCTAAATCAAACTACAGTTCTTATTATATGGAACACACACAAGAGGAAGAGTTCAGAAATGAACGAATCCTTCTTGAGGCATTGTAGACTAGGTCATATCAATGTGACCCCACTAGCTAGAGTTACATATAGATGCATATTTAAATCAGTTTGAATTTACATCTTGTGAAACTCGCCAGTCATGTCACAAAGATAAGATGACCATAGCTCCGTTTACTGGAAACAGAGAGAGAGTTAGTGAACTCTTGGGATGATACATGTTGATGTATGTAGGTCCCCTGTCTACACATGCCAAGACTGGTTCTTTGTACTTCGTTACATTCTCTGATAATCTCTCAAGATTCAGACATATGTTCCTGTTGAAACACAAGTCCGAACCTTTTGAGATATTCACAGAATATAAGTTAGAAGTAGATAACCAATAAAGGTATAAGTATTATGTCCTATGATGAGATCAAGGAGGAGAATACTTGAGCACGGAAATCCTGGATTATCCTAAAGGAGAATGAGATTCTCTCTCAGCATTACTCCTCCGTATACACCATAGCACGATGGTGTATCGGGGCGGAGCAATAACACCCTATATGATAAGGTATGCTCTATGATGAGTACTACTGAGTTACCTATTTCCTTTTAGGAGTTATGCACTTGAGAAGCTGCATACCTATTGAAAAGGGTTCAAATCAAATCAGTTGCCTACCACTTCATATGTGATATGGAAAGGGAAGAGCCCATGTCTTAAGTTAGTTAAGATTTAGGGTTGTCCGGCTTATGTCTAAAAGCAAAATCTGGACAAGCTCGAGGCAAAGTCAGTTATGTAGAACTGGAAGTGTTTCAGCTATACAAACTACAGAAGATGATTTGATAGAACCAAAGGATTCAGTAGATTCCAACGAACCTCAGCCTCTCCGCCGATCTAGTAGGGTTCCTCACCCATCTGAGAGATACTTCGGTTTCTCTATGACAGTGGGAGCGAGGATTGCATCATGAGATGATGACCCAACTAGTTTCGAGCTGGCCATCAGGAGTAAGACTCTGTAAGAATGGCTGGATGCTTAGTGATCTGAGATGGAATCCATGCACACCAACAAAGTATGGACTTTGGTTGCTATATCTGAAGGGTTAAATCCCCATCAGGAGCAAGTATATCTTGAGAAGATTACTAGGTGTACATCGAAAAGTTGAGACTTTCAAAGCTAGACTTGTTAAAAGTTTGCATCATTGACCAGCTGTGGATAATGATGAAACCTTTTCAAGTACCTATGCTTAAGTCCATCCAGATCCTACTTGCCACGGCTACATACCATGACTACGATATCTGGTGGTTGGGTGTCATGACAGCTTTTCTAAATGATGTTTTAGAAGAGAACGTCTATAAGTACACAGCCAGAGGGCTTCGTAAACAGTGGGAGCAGCGGAAACGTGTGCAAGATGCTTTATAGGATTAAAGCAGGCATCGCGGAGTTGGAACATCTGTTTTGATGAAGTAGTCAAAGAAGTTGACATCATCAAAATGGTAGATGAACCTTGTATATACAAAAAGGTAGTAGGGAGTATAGTGACGATCCTCGTAGAGTACGTGGATGACATACTCTTGATAGGGAAGGAGTTTCCTATGCTACGCTCGATCAATCTCCGCATATCACTATGATTCTCCATATAGGATTAAACTGATACCTACTAAATCCTGGGTTTTGGATCTATGAGATAGATCTAAATGGATATTAGGATACTCACTAGTTGTAGTGAGATGGTATCAATCGATCCTGGGGAGAATCACTGGAAGTGTTCCAGAGTGATAAGAACGACTGAATGTCAGTCACAGGCATTGTCTTTACCCTCAGTAGAGGGACGGTATGTTGGAAGAGTTCCAAGCTAGATACCGTGACATACTAGACGATAAAGGCAGGATACATCACTACTTAATATGCTACCAAAGAGGCTGTTTGGGTGTATATTAGTTCATGAGATGAACTTTGTTCCTACCATTGTGTGACAATGGAGTTGTGGCTTATGCCAAGGAACGTCCGTCCCATCAGTGATCCAGACATATTCTAAGACAGTATCACCTGATCATGGAGATGGTTGATCTCAAGGGGATCGAGGTAAGGAGAGTAGACTCAGAGGACAACACGGCGGATCCACTCACGAAGGCCTATTCCCAGAGAGAGATTTTTATGGGATGGTTGAGTATGAGATACTGCAACCACTGCTACAGATGGCCCTAGTGCAAGTGGGAGATTGTTAGTTATATGTATGCCCTAGAGGCCATTACTGTACATATGATGTATATTGTAGTGGATGCTGGGACGTATATAGGGAGGACTTTCTTGCTCGACATGATAGTATGCTATCTGGTTGTACTTTACCTTAATGTGTACACTGATTGTCTCTCTGTTACATGTTGGTAAAGCCCTTAGGATGTGTACTTGACTACCTGGACTATGATGCGGATCATACTAGTGGGGACATGGTAGTCCATAAGTACATCATTCAAAGTCCCTAGTCGTGGGTGTATCGAGACGGGGCATCGATATACCAGAGTAGACTAGCGTATACCTTCTCGACCCATACAGATGGGCGATGGATGATCCCATATCCATTGGTGTCTGACATCAGAGATGATATACGGGTGCTCAGTGGAGACTGGGTACACTGGACGGACTCGCCGAGAACTCCCAGATGGTATTATACCTTACGTCCGATGGCAGTTCTCTGGTGACACTGGTACAGAGTAGTCTGTTGACCCGAGATCGTCATAGAGTCTTGTGTGGTTCCCACTGTGCTTTGATTTCCATCTTACCACGTCCAAGAGGGCGTGCAAAACGGTGGTTTTTGGGTACAGTCCCGAGTCACATGGAGGCAATGAGCGATAGGAGGGGATTCGTCTCTCCCGGTATAGGGGGTTGATGTTGCGCTGTGTTCGATTGGCTATAACAGGAAATCCCTGGCCAGGGTTGCTGAGATTTACTGGTAAGTGTTACCAGTAGTTTCTCGAAATGTTATAGACCTCATATCGACACGACTTATCGAGCTATTGGGGTCTGACGTATACCACCCCTAGGCGAGATATGCAACATATCAGACGATCAGACCGGACTGTACGGTAGTGTTACTGGTTGGATTCACTGGAGTGTGAGCGGGCTTGCTCGTCGATCTTCAGATCGCTCAATACCCGGGTGGCCGTTACGTTTAGCAGACCGCTTGCGGCTTGTGGGTGTTTGATATGATCATCACCTGCTGCCGGCGTATTGACGAGTCTTTAGAGTCCTACACAGAGGTTTCCTGGCTCAAGCGAAACGAAATAGGAGCGCATATGAGATATGTGCCGGACCGAGAGTAATGCGTGTATGTGATACCGTATTACATTCTCGCGATAAATGTATCGATTAGGTTATATGCGATATACCCTAATTATCGAATCAAGGATTGATTCAATAAACCGGTACATAGGATACTAGTCGGTTATATACGATATGACCGGATCGTTAAATCAAGTGTTGATTTAATGATTTAATGCATAATTATATATTTGATATATTACTTTGCATTAACTAGTATCGGTTCACTTTAAATGGATTTTCTCGCTCGGATGTGCGCATTGCATATGCGATATGATTTTGTGCACTTGCTTGTATCATGTTTGATGATGCATGCAAACTTGGGTTTGTGTAAAGATTGAACCATGGTTTTATGAGTGGTTAGGGTTTATTATTTTCTTATTCATTTATTCTATTTAGTTATTCATTTGGAAAAAGAAAAAGAGTGAGAAAATGGTGGCTTTTTCTTTGTTTGTATATGAAGCTTCATGAAGCTTTCATTAAGTCACCATTTTGTCTCTTGTTAAAACCTAACCACTCCACTTAACTATAGTTCTCTCTCTACACTTAACCATGGTAAGAGTTATGATAAGAATGGATTTTCTTTTCTATTTTAATTAATTCTTATCATAACATTCTTCTTCTTCTTCTTCATTTCTTCATGGAAGAAAGCTTGCTCCATTAATGGCAAGTGATGAAAGAGAGTGAGAAATCCAATTCTAAAGTGAACCCACTTCCTATTTCTTCATCCTCTACCTCTTGCTAAGTAGTATAGGGTGTTTCCTTCATGAGTTTTCATGGCTTGGTGAAGGTGGAGCTTGATCTAGCGATGCTTCGACGTAGATCATCTTCGGCATGGACATCGACGACCTAGCTCGCCTATTCTCCGATGAAGCCGACGCTAGAGCCCGGGATTTGTTTTGGACAGCGAGAGGACTTCATTGCGGAGCTATGGAGGTGGAGCACCGGATCTACAAAGGTTGTATTTCCGTTTCCTTTTAGTTAAGATGTTAACTAGTTTACTTTTTCGCCTAGAAATCTAGCCAACGATCCGTTCTAGGGTTTCTCGGCACCGTTTAAATTTGAAAATTGGCATGGTTGATGCCTTGTGAGACCTCTTGGGAGTGCCTAGGAACCCTACATTTACCTGCTGAATTTTTTACTTATTTTTAATTCTGAAAATAACCAGATTTTGAAAAAAGGCCAGAGAGCACCTAGAAACCCGTATTTTCGGTTCGATCGGAGTTTTAACTTCGTAAATGTGTCGCCTAATTTTCTAGGTCGGCTCTGATACCAGTGATAGGTATAGCTAGCACCTCATGAAGGGTTTGGAAGCATCACATGTACCAAAGATTAAGTTTTTATGGTGCTAAGTAAACTAACAAAGGATCTATCCTAGAAAAATTAGGGTTTCGAAATATTCATATCATCATATGAAAGGAAAGCTAGGGTTTAGAGAGTACAACCTTTGTAGCTCCCTACGCTAGACTCCTCGGCTACTTAGGGTTTGAAAAAGCTCCGCTTGAACTCCTCGATGTCACCGATGATCCACCCGGAGTCCGCTTTGTCCAAGCTTGCAACTTTATCCGATCAAGTGAACGAAATCAAGCTAACACTCCAAACAAGTGAGCTAGACTTGTGTAGAATGGTGTTGTGGTTCTCTTTCTCACTTAAAAATCCTTTCTTGATGAGTATATTGCTCACTACAAAGAACTAGAGAGCAAAATGAGAGAGGAAGAAGAAGATGATGGCAATATCTTTTCAAGAGTAAAAGGATAACTCTTGTGCTAGAAAATTGAAAATATATCAATATATATTTTCTTGTTCTCATCTCAAACCATGGTCTAAACAATGAATATTTTATTAAACTTGAGTTAAAACACAAAAGGAAAGTTTACCCAAGGTTAAAAGGTGGGTGAGAATGGTTAGGTCAAGAGAAGAGTGTAGAAACAATTCAATCATAACCATTTCCTTTTTCCTTTTTGTTTTAAAACAAATGTAATAAAATTCATATTTAAAACCATGGTGTGAGTCTTATATTGCCACCATTTCCTTGTATAAGCAACCATGATAGAATGATGTATGTATGCATGTGTGCATGCACATCCATATGTGCATGAAACAATAAGGAATGCATACATGCATCCATACATCCATAGAAACAAGAAAGGATTTCTAGTGAGAATCTAATGGTTAAATGATAAATCAACACTTGATTTATCAATCCGGCCATATCACATACGACCCTAACCAAAAGCAAGCCGCCCGATCAATATACGGTATCCCATACGCGCATTTTAATCGGGTTCATGAGCATATCGCATACGCGCACCACAACGTTTCGCCTGGACTAGGAAACTCCATTATGGGACTCTGAGACTCGTCAATACGCCGGCAGTGGGTGATGATCATATCAAGCACCCCCAAGCCGCAAGCGGTCAGCTAAACGTAACGGCCACCCGGGTATTGAGCGATCAGAAGAGAACAAGCGAACCTGCTACAACTCCCGTCGAGCCGATCGGCAACACTTCCCGTACAGTCCGGTCTCCTCGTCTGATATGTCGCATATCAAGTCTAGGGGTGGTAAACGTCAGACCCCAATAACCGATAAGTCGTGCCGATGTGAGGCTCATAACGGGTCGAGAAACTACTGGTAACACTTACCAGCAAATCTCTGAAACAGCCCTGGCCAGGGACTTCCCTGTTACGGCCAATCGAGCACAGTACAACATCAACCCCCAAAACCGGGAGAGACGAAACCCCTCCTATCGCTCACTGCCTCCATGTGACTTGGGACTGTACCCAAAAACCACCGTTTTGCACGCTCTCATGGACGTGGTAAGGTGGAGATCAAAGCACAGTGGGAATCACATAAGACTCTATGACGATCTCGGGTCTACAGACTAACCTGTACAAGTGTCACCTGAGAACTGCCATCTGACGTGAAGTATAATACCATCTGGGAGTTCTCGGCGAGTCCGTCCAGTGTACCCAGTCTCCACTGAGCACCCGTATACCATCTCTGATGTCAAACACCAATGGATATGGGATCATCCATCGCCCATCTCATGGGTCGAGAAGTGTATACGCTAGTCTACACTGGTATATCGATGCCCCGTCTCGATACACCTACGACTAGGGACCTTGAAGGATGTACTTATGGACTACCATGTCCTCACTAGTATGATCTGCATCATAGTCCAGGTAGTCAAGTACACATCCTAAGGGCTTTACCAACATGTAACTATAAGACAGTTTAAAGAGACTAGTATACATGTTAAGATAAAGTGCAACCAGATAGCATACTATCATATCGAGCAAGAAAGTCATCTCTATATATGTCCAAGCATCCAATATAATATACATCATCTGTACAATACTGGCCTCTAGGGCATACATACAACTAACAATATGGAGTGGTAGGCACTGATTTGGATGGAACCCCATTCAATAGGTATGCAGCTTCTCAAGTGCATAACACCAAATGGAAACAGGCAACTCGGCAGTACTCAGCATAGAGCGCACCATATCTCTTAGGGCGACCTCCACCCCGATACACCGTTGTACTGTGGTGTATACGAAGGAGTAAGCTGAGAGAGAATCACATTCTCCGTTTAGAAAATCCAGGAACTCTATGCCCAAGTATTCGACCCCTCAATCACATCGTAGGACTTTAATACTTCTACCCGTCTGGTTCTCAACTTCAATCTTATATTCCTTGAATTTCTCAAAAGTTTCAGACTTGTGTTTCAACAGGAACATATGTCCGAATCTCGAGAGATGATCAGTGAATATAATGAAGTAAAAAGAACCAACCTTGGCATTTATAGACATAGGCCCATATACATCATCATGTATCCATCCCAAGAGTTCAATAACTCTTTCTCTGTTTCCAGTAAACGGAGTATTGGTCATTTTACCTTTGAGACAAGACTGGCAAGTATCATAAGATGAAAATTCGAACAGATTCTCATATTCATCTTTATGTAACTTAGCTGGTCGTGTCGCATTGATATGACCTAGTCTACAATGCCACAAGAAGGATTCGTTCATTTCTGAACTACTCCTCTTGTGTGTGTTATACATACTTTGAACTGTGGTTTGATTTAGAACTTATATGCCATTACATAACGTGTCTGATCCAATCAACTCCTGATTCAGAAAAATGTTCACAACATTATCCTCCAATACATAATTATATCCTTCTTTAACTAAATAAAGAAACTGATGTAATATTGTATATCAGGTTCGTCATGTAATAACATTTGTTCAGAATCAATGTATTTACCATTTGGCAATACAAGGTGATATTGGCCAACTGACTTGGCTGCAACAATTGCACCATTCTCTAACACTTAGAGACATATCACCCATTCTCAGTTCTCTACCTTTCAGTAGCCCATGTAACTCTTACATATGTGGGATCCTGATCCGGTATCTCATACCTAGGACGTAGAGGATACTGAGAAACAGTTCTTGGTAATGAACACACCCGAAGAATATGCATCATCATGCTTATTCCTCGTTTGGGTTGCGTGGAAATCCGGATATTCCCCTATTTCCTCCTCGGACTTATAACAGTTATAAGATAGAGCGGAACCAACGTTCCCTAGCTCAGTATAATAAGGAGGTTCGGTCAATGCATCCATATTATTATCTTGATTAAGGCGTGACATGAACGCTACCAGGAGAGAGAGAGAAGAAAACACTCTGCGTGCGCTCTTGCAAGATTAGATTGGTTATTATTTTATCTAATCAGGATGGCTCCCACTGTTTTTATCAAATTTTCTTTCAAATCCTAAAAGGTAAGATTAGCCGGGATTAATTACACCCTACAAGTTCGTCAATCTTTCGGCCAGGCTAGTGTCGGTAGTTTGAGGGAGGTTCCCCGTGCTTTCGCACGGACCTAATTAAATAAACCTCGTGTTCACAGGGGCATAACCCCATTAACACCTTTCTAGACACCTACTTGATCGGCTAATTGTAATGTGTAAAACTCTCCCAGGAGTAACTCTTACTCGCAGTAGGTATCGGGATCCAACTATCTCATAGAAGGCATGCAATCTCATTGCAAATTTCAACACTTGAAATTCCCGATAATATTTTACCCCTAGCGTCCTATGACCTTGATGGAGGCCAACAAACCATAGGCTGCTAGCCAAGTTCAGCCCGTACATTTCATGATTGAATTAAACCCAACCGCACGACCCTTGACGGGGGCTAACAAAGTCGCACGACTATCCTAATCCAATCTCATCTAATATTGCAGATAAGCACTAGTTAGCTACCGCACACTACGCCTTGATGGAGGCTAAACTACCGTAGCACGATTACTAAGTAGTACTTATCTGAAATGACGGAAGGCTACACAGGTTTTTAAGAAAACCATGAGCGTAATGAACTTGATATCGTAGTAGAATCGAGTGATTTTGAAAAAGGGTGTTTTTGAGGCTTTTACTAGTTTTTGCTAAAGAGGTCACTCCCGGTGAAGGGATCTCGGCTCTTTCCTCATCGAATGAGGTGCAGGATATTTCACAAATACCACTATGCAAAGCAAAAACTATAGAAGCAATCAAAAGACGAACCGAGTGGGTTATAGTATCTGCTAGTTTCGCTAAAGAAGTCACTCCCGGTGAAGGGATCTCAGCTCTTTCCTTGTCGAATAAGGTGCTGGATATTCTACAAAGAATACCGCTATGCAAAGCAAGAACTAAAGCTACTAGTTTTTAAAACAAGTTTCTACAACATCTTTAGGTTTCTTTTATTTCATTAATCTCATTAATGAAGTCTCATCAATTATGCTTCCTAAGCATCACAGAAGAAACGAAAGCATCAATATTTACTATATATCATCATATATATAATATAAGCATTCGTCTCAGAATATTTAGTGATCACATCACAGAATATCAGCAGTAGAAGAACATATATGAAATATTGGATATACTAGGAATTCCGTGTTTTATTTAAGCCAGTAAAAAACACGGTTTCCACGGTCGCGATGAATATCCAAACCCACATCCCTAACCCCTACGAGAGCGGCAAGCAACCCTACCAATTCTAGAGTTAGGAGACCCGGTCTCGACTCCTCGAGATGGTCTCCAACTGGACCATAGAACCCGATTACTTGTGCTCCCCGCCTTGGGTCTATCCTAATGAGGAAAAGTAAATAATATACATCAATGGAGACATCATCCTCAACCCGGAAGTGCCCCAATAAAAGAATATCACATACAAGCTTTTACATGAATGAAAATGAAAACTCTCATCTCACATAAAAAACCCCGGCTATTCAAAACACGATGATCCAATATAATATATCCCAGCAACACATAACATCTCATGTCATCAACGTAAGTAAATATACGTATCCCAATTGTCGTTGACATATAGCAACGAAACCGGAGATACACCATATATTACACTTACGGTCATAGAAAAAAAAGTGAAAAACTACAACAATTGGAATCCGCAACCACCTTAGACATCATAAACCCAATATATCACATAGTTTGGATTTCATGCCTTACCAAATGAATTCCTTAGACATCACTTGCCTAACAATTATAAACCCCGCATTTTTGTCTCGATATTGAAAACACTTTCTAATAACATGTCGGGTAATTCAACAAGATTTCCGATAACCTGATCGAATGCTCGTCGGAAACTTTAGTAGACGGCCGCACCCCCGATGCCGTCGACGAAGTGCACTAAGGCAGAACACCGCTACCGCGAGCATTCGAACGAATGCTTTTGGCAACGGGGTTCTCCTACAGTCACTTGGTCGAGGCTATGGGGCATGGCTATCTAGTAAGGTTACCCGGCGAGTATCCACATACACTACGTAATTGCGACGGACTTTTGATCCACATCAAAATTCCGTGGCAACCGATCAAATGAGACTAAATTGCTAGATTTATAAAATTCAAACTAGTTATCTCATAACTAATTATTGTGGATTCCAAGTATTGTATCACAATCACAAATAGCTAGACGATGTTAAACTTTTCGATCGAATAAAAAAACACCCAAAATTTCCCAAAAAGCTCAACACTTGAGTGGAGTTCAAAAAGTATCCAGAACATGCCACAGCACCTATGAACCATCCGTAAAAGGGCCGACCCATGCCTCACTCATGTCGCCACGGAACTGCCGCAAAACCTAGGGTATGACCGCGGTTCCGAGATCCAAAAAGTCGAATTTGGGTATCGTTCTTCTAGAGGGTCCACAGAATCGCTTGCATGATTTTCTGAAGATTTTAAACTTGGAAAAAATCCAACTCTTGAAAAATTTCCAGCGAGGGAAAAATTGGGTTATTGATATCCGTTCGAACTTTTTAACGTCATCTAAATAACCCGAATAGACTTCAAAATTACAATTACGAAACACTCTGAATTGCCTTTGCACAAAGATAACATCACATGCAAATTTAGCAAAAACTAGCAACACTTAAAACACCAAAACCCAGAGATTGGAACACCATGAAAATTTGAAGCCAGAATAATGCGCCAGGGCCGGCCTGCTCGGTTTTATTGCTCATGTACTCAGCCAAAATCCGGCCAAATGGCTTCAAGTTTTCACAGTGTTCATGTTATATCACATACAACATTCTGCAGTTGCAAAAAAAAATTTTAGAGGCCATTAAAAATTCGACATAAACTTGATCTCAATGTTTCAAGTTACGGAGTAGTTTCGGTTTTGTAATGTAACAAACATCGTTTAAATCTCTAGCTTGGCGCTGATACTACTGTAGGGTTATGTAGCACGACAGCAAGGTTTCGGGAAGCATCGTCCATGTCGTTTTCAAAAAATTGCCATACTAAAGAACCCTAACCCTAGAATCTTAACTAGAGATTTAAACAAACAAGCAATGTTAACATCTTAACATCTAAAGTGAATGAGGAAAACAACCTTTGTAGACCGGTCATTCACTTCTTAAGCTCCGTGTAGTAGTCCCTTCGCTCCAAATAGTGAACACCCGAACTCTAGTAAGGCTTCACATAAAGAAATGAACAAACTTGCTCGAAGTCTTCGAGGCCGAAAATGATCTACGTCGAGAAGACTCAAGCTCATGCTACCTCTTCACTAAATTAGGGTTTAGTGTGTAAGTGCACGGCGGCGCCCCGGCCGTCAATCCGACGCCGGAATGCGGAAACGAAAAACTTTTCTAGAACTTAGAAAACCGACACCAGCACGCACTAAAATCCCGGATCGGGCCATTAACCTAACTCTAGGAAACAAGAAAGGGAGTAGAGAAGCTATACCAAGCGATCCGTGTCCTTCGGTCTTCGTCTCCACTCCGATCTCCTCACGGAATCTCCGGTCGTCGCCTCCTCGTCGAAACGGGCACCACATCGCCGGGTTCTTTTACGGGCTCCCACCTCTGGATCGAGGCAACTCGGGCACGAAGTTGGCGAGCCGACGTGACCAAGGGATGCTGTAGGCTAGTGTAGAATGGTTGTCTCTTGGGGTTATCGAAGTTGCCTTTGATGGAGGAATGAAGATAAAGAACTTTAGAGGAAAAATGGTGCTTTCATTTTTCCTAGCAAGAAAAATGAGATGATAGATTTTCCCTCATCAAAAATGAACTCTCTCATCCTCTCTCATGAAGTGGCCGGCCCCCTACCAATTGTTAGTTATATGTATGCCCTAGAGGCCATTACTATACATAGGATGTATATTGTAGTGGATGCTTGGACATATATAGGGAGGACTTTCTTGCTCGACATGATAGTATGCTATCTGGTTGATCTTTACCTTAACGTGTACACTGATTGTCTCTCTGTTACATGTTGGTAAAGCCCTTAGGATGTGTACTTGACTACCTGGACTATGATGCAGATCATACTAGTGGGGACATGGTAGTCCATAAGTACATCCTTCAAGGTCCCTAGTCGTAGGTGTATCGAGATGAGGCATCGATATATCAGAGTAGACTAGCGTATACCTTCTCGACCCATACAGATGGGCGATGGATGATCCCATATCCATTGGTGTTTGACATCAGAGATGATATACGGGGTGCTCAGTGGAGACTGGGTACACTGGACGGACTCGCCGAGAACTCCCAGATGGTATTATACCTTACGTCAGATGGCAGTTCTCTGGTGACACTGGTACAGAGTAGTCTGTTGACCCGAGATCGTCATAGAGTCTTGTGTGGTTCCCACTGTGCTTTGATTTCCATCTTACCACGTCCAAGAGGACGTGCAAAACGGTGGTTTTTGGGTACAGTCCCGAGTCACATGGAGGCAATGAGCGATAGGAGGGGATTCGTCTCTCCCGGTATAGGGAGTTGATGTTGCGCTGTGTTCGATTGGCTATAACCGGAAATCCCTGGCCAGGGTTGCTGAGATTTACTGGTAAGTGTTACCAGTAGTTTCTCGAACTGTTATAGACCTCATATCGACACGACTTATCGAGCTATTAGGGTCTGACGTTTACCACCCCTAGGCGAGATATGCAACATATCAGACGACGAGACCGGACTGTACGGTAAGTGTTACTGGTTGGATTCACAGGAGTATGAGCGGGCTTGCTCGTCGATCTTCTGATCGCTCAATACCTGTTAGTTATATGTATGCCCTAGAGGCCATTACTATACATAGGATGTATATTGTAGTGGATGCTGGGACATATATAGGGAGGACTTTCTTGCTCGACATGATAGTATGCTATCTGGTTACCCTTTACCTTAACGTGTATGCTGATTGTCTCTCTGTTACATGTTGGTAAAGCCCTTAGGATCTGTACTTGACTACCTGGACTATGATGCGGATCACACTAGTGGGGACATGGTAGTCCATAAGTACATCCTTCAAAGTCCCTAGTCATGGGTGTATCAAGACGGGGCATCGATATACCAGAGTAGACTAGCGTATACCTTCACGACCCATACAGATGGGCGATGGATGATCCCATATCCATTGGTGTTTGATATCGGAGATGATATACGGGTGCTCAGTGGAGACTGGGTACACTGGACGGACTCGCCGAGAACTCCCAGATGGTATTATACCTCACGTCAGATGGCAGTTCTCTGGTGACACTGGTACAGAGCAGTCTGTTGACCCGAGATCGTCATAGAGTCTTGTGTGGTTCCCACTGTACTTTGATTTCCATCTTACCACGTCCAAGAGGGCGTGCAAAACGGTGGTTTTTGGGTACAGTCCCGAGTCACATGGAGGCAATGAGCGATAGGAGGGGATTCGTCTCTCCCGGTATAGGGGGTTGATGTTGCGCTGTGTTCGATTGGCAATAACAGGAAATCCCTGGCCAGGGTTGCTGAGATTTACTGGTAAGTGTTACCAGTAGTTTCTCGAATTGTTATAGACGTCATATCGATGCGACTTATCAAGCTATTGGGGTCTGACATTTACCACCCCTAGGCGAGATATGCGACATATCAGACGATCAGACCGGACTGTATGGTAGTGTTACTGGTCGGATTCACTGGAGTGTGAGCGGGCTTGCTCGTCGATCTTCTGATCGCTCAATACCCGGGTGGCCATTACGTTTAGCATACCGCTTGCGGCTTGTGGGTGTTTGATATGATCATCACCTGCTGCCGGCGTATTGACGAGTCTTTAGAGTCCTACACAGAGGTCTCCTGGCTCAAGCGAAACGAAATAGGAGCGCATATGAGATATGTGCGGGACCGAGAATAATGCGTGTATGTGATACCGTGTTCCATTCTCGCGATGTATGTATTGATTGGTTATATTCGATATAACCTACATATCGAATCAAGGATTGATTCGATAAGCCGATACATTGGATACTAGTCGGTTATGTGCGACATGACCGGATCATTGAATCAAGTGTTGATTTAATGATTTAATGCATAATTATATATTTGATATATTACTTTAAATTAACTAGTATTGGTTCACTTAAGATGGATTTTCTCACTTGAAGTGCACATTGTATATATGATATAGTTTTGTGCACTAGTTTGTATCATGTTTGATGATGCATGCAAACTTGGGTGTATGTTTGATTTGAACCATGTTTAGGTTAATGGTTATGGTTTTAAAGTATTCACTTATTCATTTCATTTATATTCTTTATTTCTTTTGGCTAAAATAAAATGGTTGCTAATTTTGTCTTTTGTGGAAACTTCATGATGCTTAGAATTTGTAACCATTTTGTTTTATGTTTAAACCTAACCATTAGCTAAACTAGAGTTTGCTCTCTACAAGAGTTAAATCTAACCCAAGGTTGCATTATGATAAGATCAATTTGATTTTATTATTGATTTTATGATTCTCATCATATCTTCTTCTTCTTCATCTTCTTCAACATGAAGAAAGCTAGTGAGCATCAATGGTGATTGATGAAAACAAGTGAGAAATCCAATTCTAAAGTCTACCCACTTCCTATTTCTTCATCCTCTACCTCTTGCCAAGTAGTAGAGTGTGTTTCCTTCACAAGTTTTCTTGACTTGGTGAAGTTGGAGCTTGATCTAGCGATGCCTCGACGTAGATCATCTTCGGCATGGACATCGATGACCTAGCCCGTCCATTCTCCGATGAAGCCGACGCTAGAGCCCGGGACTTGTTATGGACAGCGAGGAGACTTCATTGCGGAGCTATGGAGGTAGAGAACCGGATCTACAAAGGTTGTATTTCTGTATCTCTTAGTTAAGTGTTAACTAGTTACTTTTCGCCTAGACATCTAGCAAACGATCCGTAGTTTAGGGTTTCTCGGCACGTTAAAATTTGAAATTGGCATGGTTGATGCCTTGTGAGACCTCCTTAGGGTGCCTAGGAACCGTACAGTGGTATCAGAGCCTAGCTAGAGCCTTAGGCGAAGTCTAGACAGAATTTGAAGTCCGATCGACCCGAAACCCAAACCTTTAACATGCTCTCTGGACATTTCTGTAAATTGTGGATTTTTTGGAATTAAAAATATGCAGAGAAATGTGCAGGAAATTCTAAGAAAAACTAGAGAAAACGACAACCTAACTCAACAGTACGGCCGCGGAACCTCGGCGTTGACCCCCCTTTTGCGGCGGTTCCGCGGCCGTCTGTGATGATCAGGATATGTGTTTTCTTCAGTTGTTTCTGTTGGTGTTTCTTGTGTGTTCTGGATGTTTTTAATATTTTTCCAGAGTTGTATTTTCTGGGATTATTTTAGGGATTCGGTGTTTCGATCGGAGTATCAAATTTTGTCTGTGTGGCTTTCCGGATAAATTTTAGAATATGTTAAAAAGTTCGACTGGATATAAATACCCAATTTTTCCCCTGTCGGGAAATTTCCAGGTGTTGGATTTTTCCGTAGTTTAACGACGTTCTAAGTAGTGCAAGTAACGCGATGGTCCCTCTAGAAGACAACAAACCTTAACTCGATTATGTGACCGTCTTGAACTGCCCTTTGAACCTTCGGGTTTGGGGCAGTACGGCGTGCCACATGTAAGGCGTTGGCTTGACCCTTCTACGGCTGGACCGTTGGTACTGAGGCACAAACTGAATGTTGTTAGACTTATTTCATGTGTTGATTTGTATCGGGAAAAACTTGGGTGTTAGAATGTTCGATCGGAAAGTTTAACATTTTCTATTTATCTGGAATGGGATACAATAATTGGAATTCACAAGTAGTTATGAGATAACTGAATGAATGTTATAAACATAGCACTTTAGTCTCACTTGATCGGTTGCCACGGAATTTTGATGTGATCAAAAGTCCGTCGCAATCACATAGCGTACGCGGATACTCACCGGGTAAACTTAATAGACAGCCTCACTCCATAGCCCCGACCAAGTGACTGTAGGAGAACCCCGTCGCCGAAAGCATCCGTCCGGGTGCTCGCGGTAGCGGTATTCCGCCTTGGTACACTTCGTCGACGGCATCGGGGGTGCAGCCGTCTACTGAAGTTTGCGACGAGCATTCGATCAGGATGTCGGGAATCTTGTTGAATTGCCCGACTTGATATTGAAAAGAGTTTTCGATTTTGAGACTAAAATGCGGGGTTTATAATTGTTAGGCATGCGATGTCTAAGTAATTCATTTGGTCAGGCATGCGATGTCTGAGGTGGTTGCGGATTCCAACTGTTGTAGTTTTACACTTTCTTTTCTGTGACCGTAAGTGTAATATGTGATATCGCCGGTTTCGTTGCTATATGTCAACGACAATTGGGATGCGCATATTTACTTACGATGATGACATGTGATGTTATGTGTTGCTGGATATGTTATATTGGATCGTCGTGTTTGAATAGCCGGGAGTTTTTATGTGAGATGAGTGTTTTTCATTTTCATTCATGTAAAAACGTGTATGTAATATTCTTTTATTGGGGCACTTCCAGGTTGCGGAAGTTATCACCGTTTGTATATTATTTACTTTTCCGCACTAGGATAGACCCAAGGAGGGGAGCACAAGTAACCGGGTTCTGGAGTCCAGTAGGAGACCAACTCGAGGAGTCGAGTCCGGGTCTCCTAACTCTAGAATTGGTAGGGTTGCTTGCCGCTCTCGTAGGGGTCTAGGGGTGTAGGTTTGGCTATTCATCACGACCGTGGAATCCGTGTTTTATACTGGCTCGTATTGAAAACACGGACGTCCTAGTATATCCAATATTTCATATGTTTCTTCTGCTGCGATATCTGTGATGTGATCATGTGATGTTCTGTGATAGATACAGTATATAGTATATATGATTTATTATATAGGCGTTACTTATGTTTTACACCCGCGCTAGCACTGCCCCGCTCTGCCGTTAGTTACCTAACCTAACGGTGCACGAGGGGACATCGAGGCGAATGCGGATGGCATAAGTGTACGTCGTATTTATCTGTCATGTTTAGGTACTTAAATGATGGGACTTCATTAATGTGATTAATGAAATAAAAGAAACCTAATGATGTTGTAGAATCGAATTTCAAAATAAAACAGGTAGCTACAGTTCTTGCTTTACACAGAGGTATATGCGATATATCCTGCACCTTATTCGATAAGGAAAGGACCGAGATCCCTTGACCGGGAGTGACTCCTTTAGCAATATCTGGCAGATGCTACACACTCGGTTTGTTTTTTGATTGCTTTTAAGAGTTTTTTCTTTGCACAGTGATATATATGATATATCCCGCACCTCATTCGACGAGGAAAGGACCGACGATCCCTTCACCGGGAGTGACTCCTTTAGCAAAACTAGAAAAGCCTCAAAAACACTCCATTTCAAAGTTCATTTGATTCTACAACGATATCAAGTTCATTACGCAATAGGTTTTCAAAAAAACCTGTCGTAGCCCTCCGTCATTTCAGATAAGTACTAGTTAGTATTCATGCTGCGGTTGTTTGGCATGCGTCAAGGCGTAGTGTACGGTAGCTAACTAGTGCTTATCTGCTAGCATACGATGCGATTGGATTAGGGTATTCGTACGGCGTTGTTTGGCATGCGTCAAGGGTCGTGCGGGTGGGTTTAATTCAATCAAGAAATGTACGGGTTGAACTTGACTAGCAGACTATGGGTTGTTTGGCATGCGTCAAGGTCATAGCGAGCTAGGGGCAAAGTATTATCGGGAATTTCAAGTGTTGAAATTTGCAATGAGATTGCATACCTTCTATGAGATAGTTGGATCCCGATACCCGCTGCGAGTAAGAGTTACTCCTGGGAGAGTTTTATACATTACAATTAGCCGATCAAGTAGGTGTCTAGAAAGGTGTCAACGGGGTTACGCCTATGGGAAAACGAGGTTTACTGTAATTAGGTTCGTGCGAAAGCACGGGGGACCTCCCTCAAAGTACCGACACTGGCCTGGCTGAAAGATTGGCGAACTTGTAGTGTGTAATTAATCCCGGTTAGTCTTTCCTTTTAGGGTTTGAAGGAAGATTTGATAAAAAGCAGTGGGAGCCATCCTGATCAAATAAAATGATAACCAATCTATTCTTGCAAGAGCGCACGCTGAGTGTTTTCTTCTCTCTCTCTCCAGGTAGCGACCATATCACGCCTTAATCAAGATAATAATACGGATTATTGACCGAACCCGCTTGTTATATTGAACTGGGGAACGTTGGTCCCGCTCCAACTTATAATTGTTATAAGACAGAGCAGGAAATTGGGGAATACCAGATTTCCCGTGCCGCCCAAACGAAGAGAGTGCATGCTGATGCATCATCTTCGGGTGTGTTCGTTACAAAGAACTGTTTCTCTGTATCCTCTACATCCTGGGTATATGATACCGGATCAGGATCCCAGATATGTAATCTGTTACATAGGGCTACAGAAAGGTAGAGGACTGAGAACGGGTGATAAGTTTCATGAGGCAGAAAACGGGGCAAATGTTGCAGCCAAGTCTGTTGGTCACTGTCACCCTGTATTACAAATACATTGATTCTGAACGAATGTTATTAGATACCGAACCCGATATACAAAATCGTATCTATCTCTTTATTAGTAAAGAAATGATAAAATTTTGTATTGTTGGATAATGTTTTGAACATTTCCTATATCAAAAGTTGATCGGTTCAGGCACGTTATCTAAAAGCATTGCTGTTCTAAATCAAACTACAGTTCTTAGTATACAGAACACACACAAGAGGAAGAGTTCAGAAATGAACGAATCCTTCTTAAGGCTTTGTAGACTAGGTCATATCTATGCGACCCGACTGGCTGTAGTTACATGTAGATGCATATTTAAATCAGTTTGAATTTACATCTTGTGAAACTCGCTAGTCATGTCACAAAGATAAGATGACCATAGCTCCGTTTACTGGAAACAGAGAAAGAGTTAATGAACTCTTGGGATGATACATGTTGATGTATGTAGGTCCCCTGTCTACACATGCCAAGACTGGTTCTTTATACTTCATTACGTTCTCTGATGATCTCTCGAGATTCAGACATATGTTCATATGTTCCTGTTGAAACACAAGTCCGAACCTTTTGAGATATTCACAGAATATAAGTTAGAAGTAGAGAACCAAAATACGGGTAAATGTATTATGTCCTTTGATGCGATCAAGGAGGAGAATACTTGTGCACGGAATTCCTGGACTGTTCTAAAGGAGAATGAGATTCTCTCTCAGCATTACTCCTCCGATCACACCATAGCACGTTGGTGTATCGGGGCGGAGCAATCACATCCTATATGATAAGGTGTGCTCTATGATGAGTACTACTAGGTTACCTTTTTCCTTTTGGGAGTTATGCGCTTGAGAAGCTGCATACCTATTGAATAGGGTTCAAATCAAATCAGTTGCCTATCGCTCCATATGAGATATGGTATGGGAAGAGCCCATTTCTTAAGCTAGTTAAGATTTGGGGTTGTCCGGCCTATGTCTAAAAGCAAAATCCGGACAAACTCGAGGCAAGATTAGTTATGTAGAACTGGAAAGGTTCCAGCTATGCAAACTACAGAAGATGATTTGATGGAACCAAAGGATTCAATAGTTACCAACGAACCTCGGCCTCTCCGCCGATCTAGTAGGGTTCCTCACCCACCTGAGAGATACTTCGGTTTCTCTATGACAGTGGGAGCGAGGATTGCATCATGAGATGATGACCCAACTAGTTTCGAGCTGGCCATCAGGAGTGGGACTCCGTAAGAATGGCTGGATGCTTAGTGATCTGAGATGGAATCCATGTACACCAACAAAGTATGGACTTTGGTTGCTATATCTGAAGGGTTAAATCCCCATCAGGAGCAAGTATATCTTGAGAAGATTACTTGGTGTACATCGAAAAGTTGAGACTTTCAAAGCTAGACTTGTTAAAAGTTTGCATCATTGACCAGCTATGGATAATGATGAAACCTTTTCAAGTACCTATGCTTAAGTCCATCCAGATCCTACTTGCCACGGCTACATACCATGACTACGATATCTGGCGGTTGGGTATCATGACAGCTTTTCTAAATGATGTTTTGGAAGAGAGCGTCTATAAGTACACAGCCAGAGGGCTTCGTAGACAGTGGGAGCAGCGGAAACGTGTGCAAGATGCTTTATAGGATTAAAGCAGGCATCGCGGAGTTGGAACATCTGTTTTGATGGATTAGTCAAAGAGTTTGACATCATCAAAATGGTAGATGAACCTTGTATAAACAAAAAGGTAGTAGGGAGTATGGTGACGATCCTCGTAGAGTACGTGGATGACATACTCTTGATAGGGAAGGAGTTTCCTATGCTACGCTCGGTCGATCTCCGCTTATCACAAGAATTCTCCATATAGGATCAAAATGACACCTCCTAAATCCTGGGTTTTGGATCTATGAGATAGATCTAATTGGATGTTAGCATTCTCACTAGTTGTAGTGAGATGGTATCAATCGATCCTGGAGAGAATCACTGGAAGTGTTCCAGGGTGATAAAGACGACTGAATGTCAGTCGCAGACATTTTCTTTACCCTCAGTAAAGGGACGGTATGTTGGAAGTGTTCCAAGCTAGATACCGTGGCATACTAGACGATAAAGGCAGGATACATCGCTACTAAAGATGCTACCAAAGAGGCTGTTTGGGTGTATATTGGTTCATGAGATGAACTATGTTCCTCCCATTGTGTGACAATGGAGTTGCGGCTTATGCCAAGGAACGCAGGTCCCATCAGTGATCCAGACATATTCTAAGGCAGTATCACCTGATCATGGAGATGGTTGATCTCCAGGGGATCGAGGTCAGGAGAGTAGACTCAGAGGACAACACAGCGGATCCACTCACAAAGGCCTGTTCCCAGAGAGAGACATTCATGGGATGGTTGAGTATGAGATACTGCAACCACTGCTACAGATGGCCCTAGTGCAAGTGGGAGATTATTAGTTATATGTATGCCCTAGAGGCCATTACTGTACATAGGATGTATATTGTAGTGGATGCTGGGACATATATAGGGAGGATTTTCTTGCTCGACATGATAGTATGCTATCTGTTTACCCTTTACCTTAACGTGTATGCTGATTGTCTCTCTGTTACATGTTGGTAAAGCCCTTAGGATCTGTACTTGACTACCTGGACTATGATGCGGATCACACTAGTGGGGACATGGTAGTCCATAAGTACATCCTTCAAAGTCCCTAGTCGTGGGTGTATCGAGACAGGGCATCGATATACCAGAGTAGACTAGCGTATACCTTCTCGACCCATACAGATGGGCGATGGATGATCCCATATCCATTAGTGTTTGACATCGGAGATGATATACGGGTGCTCAGTGGAGACTGGGTACACTGGACGGACTCGCCGAGAACTCCCAGATGGTATTATACCTCACGTCAGATGGCAGTTCTCTGGTGACACTGGTACAGAGTAGTCTGTTGACCCGAGATCGTCATAGAGTCTTGTGTGGTTCCCACTGTACTTTGATTTCCATCTTACCACATCCAAGAGGGCATGCAAAACGGTGGTTTTTGGGTACAATCCCGAGTCACATGGAGGCAATGAGCGATAGGAGGGGATTCGTCTCTCCCGGTATAGGGGGTTGATGTTGCGCTGTGTTTGATTGGCTATAACAGGAAATCCCTGGCCAGGGTTGCTGAGATTTACTGGTAAGTGTTACCAGTAGTTTCTTGAATTGTTATAGACGTCATATCGACGCGACTTATCAAGCTATTGGGGTCTGACGTTTACCACCCCTAGGCGAGATATGCGACATATCAGACGATCAGACCGGACTGTACGGTAGTGTTACTGGTCGGATTCACTGGAGTGTGAGCGGGCTTGCTCGTCGATCTTCAGATCGCTCAATACCCGGGTGGCCGTTACGTTTAGCAGACCGCTTGCGGCTTGTGGGTGTTTGATATGATCATCACCTGCTGCCGGCGTATTGACGAGTCTTTAGAGTCCTATACAGAGGTCTCCTGGCTCAAGCGAAACGAAATAGGAGCGCATATGAGATATGTGCGGGACCGAGAATAATGCGTGTATGTGATACCGTGTTCCATTCTCGCGATGTATGTATCGATTGGTTATATTCGATATAACCTACATATCGAATCAAGGATTGATTCGATAAGCCGATACATTGGATACTAGTCGGTTATGTGCGACATGACCGGATCATTGAATCAAGTGTTGATTTAATGATTTAATGCATAATTATATATTTGATATATTACTTTACATTAACTAGTATTGGTTCACTTAAGATGGATTTTCTCACTTGAAGTGCACATTGTATATATGATATAGTTTTGTGCACTAGTTTGTATCATGTTTGATGATGCATGCAAACTTGGGTGTATGTTTGATTTGAACCATGTTTAGGTTAATGGTTATGGTTTTAAAGTATTCACTTATTCATTTCATTTATATTCTTTATTTCTTTTGGCTAAAATAAAATGGTTGCTAATTTTGTCTTTTGTGGAAACTTCATGATGCTTAGAATTTGTAACCATTTTGTTTTATGTTTAAACCTAACCATTAGCTAAACTAGAGTTTGCTCTCTACAAGAGTTAAATCTAACCCAAGGTTGCATTATGATAAGATCAATTTGATTTTATTATTGATTTTATGATTCTCATCATATCTTCTTCTTCTTCATCTTCTTCAACATGAAGAAAGCTAGTGAGCATCAATGGTGATTGATGAAAACAAGTGAGAAATCCAATTCTAAAGTCTACCTACTTCCTATTTCTTCATCCTCTACCTCTTGCCAAGTAGTAGAGTGTGTTTCCTTCACAAGTTTTCTTGACTTGGTGAAGTTGGAGCTTGATCTAGCGATGCCTCGACGTAGATCATCTTCGGCATGGACATCGATGACCTAGCCCGTCCATTCTCCGATGAAGCCGACGCTAGAGCCTGGGACTTGTTATGGACAGCGAGGAGACTTCATTGCGGAGCTATGGAGGTGGAGAACCGGATCTACAAAGGTTGTATTTCCGTATCTCTTAGTTAAGTGTTAACTAGTTACTTTTCGCCTAGACATCTAGCAAACGATCAGTAGTTTAGGGTTTCTCGGCACGTTAAAATTTGAAATTGGCATGGTTGATACCTTGTGAGACCACCTTAGGGTCCCTAGGAACCCTACAATACCCGGGTGGCCATTACGTTTAGCAGACCGCTTGCGGCTTGTGGGTGTTTGATATGATCATCACCTGCTGCCGGCGTATTGACGAGTCTTTAGAGTCCTACACAGAGGTCTCCTGGCTCAAGCGAAACGAAATAGGAGCGCATATGAGATATGTGCGGGACCGAGAATAATGCGTGTATGTGATACCGTATTTCATTCTCGCGATGAATGTATCGAATGGTTGTATGCGATATAACCCAGTTATCGAATCAAGGATAGATTCGATAAGCCGATACATTGGATATTAGTCGGTTATATGCGATATGACCGGATCGTTAAATCAAGTGTTGATTTAATGATTTAATGCATAATTATATATTTGATATAATGATTTGCATTAACTAATATTGGTTCACTTTAAAAGGATTTTCTCACTTGAAATGCACATTGTTTATGTGATATATTTTTGTGCACAAGATTGTATCATGTTTGATGATACATGCTACCTTGGGTTTGTGTAAAGATTAAACCATGGTTATATGAATGGTTAGGGTTTTATTTTATTATTGATTTATTTATTTATTTATTCTTTTTAGAAAATAAAAAGCATAAAGAGAAAATGGTGGCTTTCTTTGTTTGCATCTTGAAGCTTCATGAAGCTTTGACTAAGTGACCATTTTGTCTCATGCTTAACCCTAACCACTCCACTTAACCCTAGTTCATTCTCTACACTTGACCATGGTTGTATTATGATAAGTATTGATTTTCTTTTCTATTTGAAAATAACTTATCATAATATTCATCATCTTCTTCTTCTTCTTCCCTTGAAGAAAACCTTACTTCATCAATGGTAACTTGAGAAAATGAATGAGAAATCCAATTCTAAAGTGAACCCACTTCCTATTTCTTCATCCTCTACCTCTTGCCAAGTAGTATAGGGTGTTTTCTTCACAAGTTTCATGACTTGGTGAAGTGGGAGTTTGATCTTGTGATGCCTCGACGTAGATCATCTTCGGCATCGTAGTCGATGACCTAGCCCGCCCATTTCTCCGATGAAGCCGACGCTAGAGCCCGGGATTCGATTTGGACAGCGAGGAGATTTCATTGCGGAGCTATGGAGGTGGAGGACCGGATCTACAAAGGTTGTATTTCCGTTCTTGTAGTTAAGTTGTTAACTAGTTTCTTTTGTCGCCTAAAATCTAGTTAACGATCCGTATTAGGGTTTCTCGGCACCCGTAAAATTTGAAATTGGCATGGTTGATGCCTTGTGAGACCTCCATAGTGTGCCTAGGAACCCTACAGTGGTATCAGAGCCTAGCTAGAGCCTTAGGCGATGCTTAGACGATGTTAGAAACTCGATCGAACCGAAACCCTAAACCCAAAATTGCTCTCTGTACATTTTTCAATTTCGGGGATTTTTCCACATTAAAAATATGCAGAAAATTCAGCAGGGAATTGTAAGAATTACTGTGAAGCCCGTACCCAAGATTCCACAACATTGCGGCGGAACCGCGGCATTAGCATGGCTAATGCGGCGGTTCCGCGGCAACTTTGTCCCTTCTCCCAGTAATTTTTGCACAGTAACTCTTACATTTTATTGCTGTATTTTCTGGGAATTTTTAATTTGACTCAAGAGTTGAGTGGTCTGGGGTTGTATTGGGAATCGAAGATTCGATCGGATTATCAATCTTTTTCTGTGGTTTTCCGGATAATTTGTTGAATATGTTAAAAAGTTCGACCGGATATAAATACCCACTTTTTTCCTTGTTGGGAAATTTCCAAGTGTTGGATTTTTCCGTGGTTTAAAGACGTTCTAAGTAGTGCAAGTAACGCGATGGACCCTCTAGAAGACAACAAACCTTAACTCGATTATGTGACCGTCTTGAACTGCCCTTTGAACCTTAGGGTTTGGGGCAGTACGGTGTGCCACATGTGAGGCGTTGGCTTGACCCTTCTACGGCTGGACCGTTGGTACTGAGGCACGAAGTGAATATTTTTGAGCTTATTTCATGAGTTGAGCTGTATCGGGAAAACTTGGGTGTTCGATTGTTCGATCGGAAAGTTTAACATTTTCTATCTTATCCGGAATGTGATACAATAATTGGAATTCACAATAAGTTATGAGATAACTGAATGAATGTTATAAATCTAGCGGTTTAGTCTCGCTTGATCGGTTGCCATGGAATTTTGATGTGAACAAAAGTCCGTCGCAATCACGTAGCGTACGCGGATACTCACCGGGTAAACTTAATAGACAGCCTCGCTCCATAGCCCCGACCAAGTGACTGTAGGAAAACCCCGTCGCCGAAAGCATCCGTTCGGGTGCTCGCGGCAGCGGTGTTTCGCCTTGGTGCACTTCGTCGACGGTATCGGGGGTGCAGCCGTCTATTGAAGTTTGCGACGAGCATTCGATCAGGATATCGGGAATCTTGTTGAATTGCCCGACTTGATATTGAAAAGTGTTTTCGATAATGAGACTAAAATGCGGGGTTTATAATTGTTAGGCATGCGATGTCGAAGTAATTCATTTGATTAGGCATGTAATGTCTAAAGAGGTTGCGGATTCCAACTGTTATAGTTTTACACTTTCTTTTCTGTGACCGTAAGTGTAATATGTGATATCGCCGGTTTCGTTGCTATATGTCAACGACAATTGGGATGCGCATATTTACTTACGTTGATGACATGTAATGTTATGTGTTGCTGGATATGTTATATTGGATCGTCGTGTTTGAATAGCCGGGGGTTTTTATGTGAGATGAGTGTTTTTCATTTTCATTCATGTAAAAATCTGTATGTAATATTCTTTTATTGGGGCACTTCCAGGTTGCGGAAGATGTCACCCTTTGTATATTATTTACTTTTCCGCACTAGGATAGACCCAAGGAGGGTAGCACAAGTAACCGGGTTCTGGATGTAGGGTTCCTAGGCACACTAGTGAGGTCTCACAAGGCATCAACCATGCCAATTTCAAATTTAACGGTGCCGAGAAACCCTAAACTACGGATCGTTGACTAGAAATCTAGGCGAAAAGTAACTAGTTTACATCTAAACTAAAGGAATACGGAAATACAACCTTTGTAGATCCGGTGCTCCACCTCCATAGCTCCGCAACGAAGTCCCCTCGCTGTCCAGATGAGTTCCCGGGCTCTAGCGTCAGCTTCGTCGGAGAATGGGCAAGCTAGGTCGTCGATGTCCATGCCGAAGATGATCTACGTCGAGGCATCGCTAGATCAAGCTCCAACTTCACCAAGTCATGAAACTTGTGAAGAAAACACACTCTACTACTTGGCAAGAGGTAGAGGATGAAGAAGTAGGAAGTGGGTAGACTTTAGAATTGGATTTCTCACTCATTTCATCAATCCACCATTGATGAAGTGAAGGTTTCTTCTTTGAAGATGAAGAAGAAGAAGAAGATAATGAATATGATAAGTTAATTAAATTAGAATAGAAAATCAAAACTTATCATAAACAAAACTATAGTTAGGTGTAGAGAGTGGACTATGGTTAAATGGAGTGGTTAGGGTTAAGCATGAGACAAAATGGTGACTTAGTCAAACCTTCATGAATCTTCATGAAAGAAACAAAATGAAAGCCACCATTTTCTCTTTTGCTATTATTTTCCAAAACCAATAAATAAATGAATGAATAAATAATCATAACCCTAACCATTCATATAACCATGGTTCAATCTTCACACAAACACAAGCAAACATGTATCATCAAACATGATACAATCAAGTGCACAAAACTATATCGAATATACAATGTGCACATCCGAGCGAGAAAATCCATCTTAAGTAAAACGATACTAGTTGATGCAAACTAATATATCAAATATATAATTATGCATTAAATCATTAAATCAACACTTGATTTAACGATCCGGTCATATCGCATATAACCGACTAGTATCCTATGTATCGGCTTATCGAATCAATACTTGATTCGATAACTAGGTTATATCGCATACAACCAATCGATACATTCATCGCGAGAATAGAATACGGTATCACATACACGCATTACTCTCGGTCCCGCACATATCTCATATGCACTCCTATTTCGTTTCGCTTGAGCCAGGAAACCTCTGTGTAGGACTCTAAAGACTCGTCAATACGCCGGCAGCAGGTGATGATCATATCAAACACCCACAAGCCGCAAGCGGTCTGCTAAACGTAACGGCCACCCGGGTATTGAGCGATCTGAAGATCGACGAGAAAGCCCGCTCACACTCCAGTGAATCCAACCAGTAACACTACCGTACAGTCCGGTCTGATCGTCTGATACGTCGCATATCTCGCCTAGGGGTGGTAAACGTCAGACCCCAATAGCTCGATAAGTCATGTCGATATGAGGTCTATAACAATTCGAGAAACTACAGGTAACACTTACCAGTAAATCTCAGCAACCCTGGCCAGGGATTTCCTATTATAGCCAATCAAACACAACGCAACATCAACTCCCTATACCGGGAGAGACGAATCCCCTCCTATCGCTCATTGCCTCCATGTGACTCGGGACTGTACCCAAAAACCACCGTTTTGCACGCCCTCCTGGACATGGTAAGATGGAAATCAAAGCACAGTGGGAACCACACAAGACTCTATGACGATCTCGGGTCAACAGACTACTCTGTACCAGTGTCACCAGAGAACTGCCATCTGACGTGAGGTATAATACCATCTGGGAGTTCTCGACGAGTCCGTCCAGTGTACCCAGTCTCTACTGAGCACCCGTATATCATCTCTGATGTCAAACACCGATGGATATGGGATCATCCATCGCCCATCTGTATGGGTCGAGAAGGCATACGCTAGTCTACTCTGGTATATCGATGCCCCGTCTCGATACACCCACGACTAGGGACTTTGAAGGATGTACTTATAGACTACCATGTCCCCACTAGTATGATCCGCATCATAGTCCAGGTAGTCAAGTACACATCCTAAGGGCTTTACCAACATGTAACAGAGAGACAATCAGTATACACGTTAAGGTAAAGAGCAACCAGATAGCATACTATCATGTCGAGCAAGAAAGTCCTCCCTATATATTTCCCAGCATCCACTACAATATACATCCTATGTACAGTAATGGCCTCTAGGGCATACATATAACTAACAATCTCCCACTTGCACTAGGGCCATCTGTTAGCAGTGGTTGTAGTATCTCATACTCAACCATCCCATAATAGTCTCTCTCTGGGAACAGGCCTTTGTGAGTGGATCCGCTGTGTTGTCCTCTGAGTCTACTCTCCTAACCTCGATCTTCCTGGAGATCAACCATCTCCATGATCAAGTGATACTGCCTTAGAATATGTCTGGATCACTGATGGGACCGGCGTTCCTTGGCATAAGCCATAACTCCATTGTCACACAATAGGAGGAACAAAGTTCATCTCATGAACCAATATACACCCAAACAGCCTCTTTGGTAGCATCTTAAGTAGCGATGTATCCAGCCTTTATCGTCTAGTATGTCACGGTATCTAGCTTGGAACTCTTCCATCATACCGTCCCTTTACTGAGGGTAAAGACAATGCCTGCGACTGACATTCAGTCGTCCTTATCACCCTGGAACACTTCCAGTGATTCTCCCCAGGATCGATTGATACCATCTCACTACAACTAGTGAGTAACGTAACATCCATTTAGATCTATCTCATAGATCCAAAAATCCAGGATTTAGTAGGTATCACTTTGATCCTATGTGGAGAGTCATTGTGATAAGCGGAGATTGATCGATCGTAGCATAGGAAACTCCTTCCCTATCAAGAGTATGTCATCCACGTACTCTACGAGGATCGTCACCATACTCCCTACTACCTTTTTTGTTCATACAAGGTTCATCTACCATTTTGATGATGTCAAACTCTTTGACGACTTCATCAAAACAGATGTTCCAACTCCGCGATGCCTGCTTTATCCTATAAAGCATCTTGCACACGTTTCCGCTGCTCCCACTGTCTACGAAGCCCTCTGGCTGTGTACTTATAGACGCTCTCTTCCAAAATATCATTTAGAAAAGCAGTCATGACACCCAACCACCAAATATCGTAGTCATGGTATGTAGCCGTGGTAAGTAGGATCTGGATGGACTTAAGCATAGCCACTTGAAAAGGTTTCATCATCATCCATACTTGGTCAATGATGTAGACCTTTAACAAGTCTAGCTTTGAAAGTCTCAACTTTTCCATCTACACCAAGTAATCTTCTCAAGACATACTTGCTCCTGATGGGGATTTAACCCTTCAGATATTGCAACTAAAGTCCATACTTTGTTGGTGTATAAGGATTCCATCTCAGATCGCTAAGCATCCAGCCATTCTTACAGAGTCCCACTCCTGATGGCCAGCTCGAAACTAGTTGGGTCATCATCTCATGATGCATTCCTCGCTCCCACTGTCATAGAGAAACCGAAGTATCTCTCAGGTGGGTGAGGAACCCTACTAGATCGGCGGAGAGGCTGAGGTTCGTTGGTATCTACTGAATCCTCTGGTTCTACCAAATCATCTGATGTAGTTTGTATAGCTGGAACCTTTCCAGTTCTACATAACTGACATTGCCTCGAGCTTGTCCGGATTTTGCTTTTAAACATAGGCCGGACAACCCCAAATCTTAAGTAACTTAAGATATGGGCGCTTCCCTTTCCATATCACATATGAAATGGTAGGCAACTGATTTGATTGGAACCCTATTCAATAGGTATGCAACTTCATAAGTGCATAACCCCAAGAAGGAAATAGGTAACTCAGTAATACTCATCATAGAGCACACCATATCATATAGGGTGTGATTGCTTCGCCCCGATATACCATCGTGCTATGGTGCATACGGAGGAGTAATGCTGAGAGAGAATCTCATTCTCCTTTAGAATGGTCCAGGAATTCCGTGCTCAAGTATTCTCCTCCTTGATCTCATCAAAGGACATAATACTTATACCCGTATTTTGGTTCTCTACTTCTAACTTATATTCTGTGAATATCTTAAAAGGTTCGGACTTGTGTTTCAACAGGAACATATGTCTGAATCTCGAGAGATCATCAGAGAATGTAACGAAGTACAAAGAACCAGTCTTGGCATATGTAGACAGGGGACCTTACATACATCAACATGTATTATCCCAAGAGTTCACCAACTCTTTCTCTGTTTCCAATAAACAGAGTTGTGGTCATTTTATCTTTGTGACATGACTGGAGAGTTTCACAAGATGTAAATTCAAACTGATTTAAATATGCATCTAAATGTAACTTCAGCCAGTCGGGTCGCATTGATATGACCTAGTCTACAATGCCTGAAGAAAGATCCGTTCATTTCTGAACTCTTCCTCTTCTGTGTGTTCCATATACTAAGAACTGTAATTTGATTTAGAACATCAATGCTTTTAGATAACGTGCCTGAACCGATCAACTTTTGATATAGGAAATGTTCAAAACATTATCCAACAATACAAAATTTTATCATTTCTTTACTTATAAAGAGACTGATATGATTTTGTATATCAGGTTCGGTATCTAATAACATTCGTTCAGAATCAATGTATTTGGAATACAGGGTGACAGTGACCAACAGACTTGGCTGCAACACTTGCCCCGTTTTCTGTCTCATGAAACTTATCACCCGTTCTCAGTTCTCTACCTTTCTGTAGCCCTATGTAACAGATTACATATCTGGGATCCTGATCTGGTATCACATACCCAGGACGTAAAGGATACTGAGAAACAGTTCTGTGTAACGAATACACCCGAAGAAGATGCATCATATGCACTTTCTTCGTTTGGGCGGCATAGGAATTCTGGTATTCCCCAATTTCCTGCTCTGTCTTATAACAATTATAAGTTGGAGCGGGACCAACGTTCCCCAGCTCAGTATAACAAGCGGGTTCGGTCAATATTCCGTATTATTATCTTGATTAAGGCGTGATATGGTCGCTACCTGGAGAGAGAGAGAGAAGAAAACACTCAGCGTGCGCTCTTGCAAGAATAGATTGGTTATTATTTTATCTAATCAGGATGGCTCCCACTGCTTTTTATCAAATCTTCCTTCAAACCCAAAAAGGAAAGACTAGCCGGGATTAATTACACACTACAAGTTCGCCAATCTTTCAGCCAGGCCAGTGTCGGTACTTTGAGGGAGGTCCCCCGTGCTTTCGCACGAACCTAATTAATGTAAACCTCATTTTTCCAGAGGCGTAACCCCGTTGACACCTTTCTAGACACCTACTTGATCGGCAAATTGTAATGTATAAAACTCTCCCAGGAGTAACTCTTACTCGCAGCGGGTATCGGGATTCAACTATCTCATAGAAGGTATGCAATCTCATTGCAAATTTCAACACTTGAAATTCCCGATAATTTTTTACCCCTAGCGTCCTATGACCTTGACGGAGGCCAAACAACCCATAGTCCGCTAGTCAAGTTCAACCCGTACATTTCTTGATTAAATTAAACCCACCCGCACGACCCTTGACGGAGGCCAAACAACGCCATACGAATACCCTAATCCAATCGCATCATATGCTAGCAGATAAGCACTAGTTAGCTACCGTACACTACGCCTTGACGGAGGCCAAACAACCGCAGCACGAATACTAACTAGTACGTATCTGAAATGATGGAGGGCTACGACAGGTTTTTCTGAAAACCTATTGCGTAATGAACTTGATATCGTTGTAGAATCAAATGATTTTAAAAAATGGAGTGTTTTTGATGCTTTTCTAGTTTTGCTAAAGGAGTCACTCCCGGTGAAGGGATCGTCGGTCCTTTCCTCGTCGAATGAGGTGCGGGATATATCATATATATCACTGTGCAAAGCAAAAACTCTTAAAAGCATTCAAAAGACAAACCGAGTGTGTAGCATCTGCCAGTTATTGCTAAAGGAGTCACTCCCGGTGAAGGGATCTCGGTCCTTTCCTCATCGAATAAGGTGCATGATATATCACATATACCGCTGTGTAAAGCAAGAACTGTAGCTACCTTTTAATTTTGAAATTCGATTCTACAACATCTTAGGTTTCTTTTATTTTCATTAATCTCATTAATGAAGTCCCATCATTTAAGTACCTAAACATCACAGATAAATTCGACGTACACTTATGCCATCCGCATTCGCCTCGATGTCCCCTCGTGCACCGTTAGGTTAGGTAACTAACGGCAGAGCAGGGCAGGGCTAGCGCGGGTGTAAAACATAAGTAACGTCTATATAATATATCATATATACTGTATACTGTATCTATCACAGAACATCACATGATCACATCACATATATCGCAGCAGAAGAAACATTAGAAATATTGGATATACTAGGACGTCCGTGTTTTCAATACGAGCCAGTATAAAACACGGATTCCACGGTCGCGATGAATATCCAAACCCCACCCCTAGACCCCTACGAGAGCGGCAAGCAACCCTACCAATTCTAGAGTTAGGAGACCCGGACTCGACTCCTTGAGTTGGTCTCCCACTGGACTCCAGAACCCGGTTACTTGTGCTCCCCTCCTTGGGTCTATCCTAGTGCGGAAAAGTAAATAATATACAAATGGTGACAACATCCGCAACCTGGAAGTGTCCCAATAAAAGAATATTACATACAAGTTTTTACATGAATGAAAATGAAAAACACTCATCTCACATAAAAACCCCCGGCTATTCAAACACGACGATCCAATATAACATATCCAGCAACACATAACATCACATGTCATCAACATAAGTAAATATGCGCATCCCAATTGTCGTTGACATATAGCAACGAAACCGGCGATATCACATATTTCACTTACGGTCACAGAAAAGAAAGTGTAAAACTACAACAGTTGGAATCCACAATCACCTCAGACATCGCATGCCTGACCAAATGAATTCTTTAGACATCGCATGCCTAACAATTATAAACCCCGCATTTTAGTCTCAAAATCGAAAACACTTTTCAATACCAAGTCGGGCAATTCAACAGGATTCCCGACATCCTGATCGAATGCTCGTCGCAAACTTCAGTAGACGGCTACACCCCTGATACCGTCGACGAAGTGCACCAAGGCGGAACACCGCTACCGCGAGCACCCGAACGGATGCTTTCGGCGACGGGGTTCTCCTACAGTCACTTGGTCGGGGCTATGGAGTGAGGTTGTCTATTAAGTTTACACGGCGAGTATCCGCGTACGCTACGTGATTGCGACGGACTTTTGATCACATCAAAATTCCGTGGCAACCGATCAAGTGAGACTAAACTGCTATGTTTATAACATTCATTTAGTTATCTCATAACTACTTGTGAATTCCAATTATTGTATCACATTCCAGATAAACAGAAAATGTTAAACTTTCCGATCGAACATTCAAACACCCAAGTTTTCCCGATACAGATCAACTCATGAAATAAGTCTAACAACATTCAGTTCGTGCCTCAGTACCAACGGTCCAGCCGTAGAAGGGTCAAGCCAACGCCTCACATGTGGCACGCCGTACTGCCCCAAACCAGAAGGTTCAAAGGGCAGTTCAAGACGGTCACATAATCGAGTTAAGGTTTGTTGTCTTCTAGAGGGACCATCGCGTTACTTGCACTACTTAGAACGTCGTTAAACTACGGAAAAATCCAACACTTGGATATTTCCCAACAGGGGAAAAATTGGGTATTTATATCCGGTCGAACTTTTTAACATATTCTAAAATTTATCCGGAAAGCCACAGAGACAAAATCTGATACCCCGATCGAAACACCGAATCCCCAAAACAACCCCAGAAAATTCAACTCTTGAAAAATTATTAAAAATACCCATAAAACTCAGCTTCTGAAATAATGAATTACTGTGCAGAGAGGGGGGGCTGACGTCATCAATCTGCCGCGGAACCGCCGCCTAAGGCAGGCTCCTGCCGCGGTTCCGCCACAGCTTGCACTGTTCATGACCCCAATTTTGCGCCATAATTCTTAGAATTCTGTGCTGAGTTCTCTGCATATTTTTAATTTGGAAAAATCCCAGTTTTTGAAAAAAGGACAGAGAGCATGTTTCGAGTTTGGGTTTTGGTTCGATCGGACTTCAAATAGCGTCTAGACTTCGCCTAAGGCTCTAGCTAGGCTCTGATACCACTGTAGGGTTCCTAGGCACACTAGTGAGGTCTCACAAGGCATCAACCATGCCAATTTCAAATTTAACGGTGCCGAGAAACCCTAAACTACGGATCGTTGGCTAGAAATCTAGGTGAAAAGTAACTAGTTTACATCTAAACTAAAGGAATACGGAAATACAACCTTTGTAGATCCGGTGCTCCACCTCCATAGCTCCGCAAAGAAGTCCCCTCACTGTCCAGATGAGTTCCCGGGCTCTAGCGTCGGCTTCGTCGGAGAATGGGCAAGCTAGGTCGTCGATGTCCATGCCGAAGATGATCTACGTCGAGGCATCGCTAGATCAAGCTCCAACTTCACCAAGTCATGAAACTTGTGAAGAAAACACACTCTACTACTTGGAAAGAGGTAGAGGATGAAGAAGTAGGAAGTGGGTAGACTTTAGAATTGGATTTCTCACTCATTTCATCAATCCACCATTGATGAAGTGAAGGTTTCTTCTTTGAAGATGAAGAAGAAGAAGAAGATAATGAATATGATAAGTTAATTAAATTAGAATAGAAAATCAAAACTTATCATAAATAAAACCATAGTTAGGTGTAGAGAGTGGACTATGGTTAAATGGAGTGGTTAGGGTTAAGCATGAGACAAAATGGTGACTTGGTCAAACCTTCATGAATCTTCATGAAAGAAACAAAATGAAAGCCACCATTTTCTCTTTTGCTATTATTTTCCAAAACCAATAAATAAATGAATGAATAAATAATCATAACCCTAACCATTCATATAACCATGGTTCAATCTTCACACAAACACAAGCAAACATGTATCATCAAACATGATACAATCAAGTGCACAAAACTATATCGAATATACAATGTGCACATCCGAGCGAGAAAATCCATCTTAAGTAAACCGATACTAGTTGAAGCAAACTAATATATCAAATATATAATTATGCATTAAATCATTAAATCAACACTTGATTTAACGATCCGGTCATATCGCATATAACAGACTAGTATCCTATGTATCGGCTTATCGAATCAATTCTTGATTCGATAACTAGGTTATATCGCATACAACCAATCGATACATTCATCGCGAGAATAGAATACGGTATCACATACACGCATTATTCTCGGTCCCGCACATATCTCATATGCACTCCTATTTCGTTTCGCTTGAGCCAGGAAACCTCTGTGTAGGACTCTAAAGACTCGTCAATACGCCGGCAGCAGGTGATGATCATATCAAACACCCACAAGCCGCAAGCGGTCTGCTAAACGTAACGGCCACCCGGGTATTGAGCGATCTGAAGATTGACGAGCAAGCCCGCTCACACTCCAGTGAATCCAACCAGTAACACTACCGTACAGTCCGGTCTGATCGTCTGATACGTCGCATATCTCGCCTAAGGGTGGTAAACGTCAGACCCCAATAGCTCGATAAGTCGTGTCGATATGAGGTCTATAACAATTCGAGAAACTACAGGTAACACTTACCAGTAAATCTCAGCAACCCTGGCCAGGGATTTCCTGTTATAGCCAATCGAACACAGCGCAACATCAACTCCCTATACCGGGAGAGACGAATCCCCTCCTATCGCTCATTGCCTCCATATGACTCGGGACTGTACCCAAAAACCACCGTTTTGCACGCCCTCTTGGACGTGGTAAGATGGAAATCAAAGCACAGTGGGAACCACACAAGACTCTATGACGATCTCAGGTCAACAGACTACTCTGTACCAGTGTCACCAGAGAACTGCCATCTGACGTGAGGTATAAAACCATCTGGGAGTTCTCGGCGAGTCCGTCCAGTGTACCCAGTCTCTACTGAGCACCCGTATATCATCTCTGATGTCAAACACCGATGGATATGGGATCATCCATCGCCCATCTGTATGGGTCGAAAAGGCATACGCTAGTCTACTCTGGTATATCGATGCCCCGTCTCGATACACCCACGACTAGGGACTTTGAAGGATGTACTTATAGACTACCATGTCCCCACTAGTATGATCCGCATCATAGTCCAGGTAGTCAAGTACACATCCTAAGAGCTTTACCAACATGTAACAGAGAGATAATCAATATACACGTTAAGGTAAAGAGCAACCAGATAGCATACTATCATGTCGAGCAAGAAAGTCCTCCCTATATATGTCCCAGCATCCACTACAATATACATCCTATGTACAGTAATGGCCTCTAGGGCATACATATAACTAACACTGGAGTCCAGTGGGAGACCAACTCGAGGAGTAGAGTCCGGGTCTCCTAACTCTAGAATTGGTAGGGTTGCTTGCCGCTCTCGTAGGGGTCTGGGGGGTGTGGGTTTGGTTATTCATCACGACCGTGGAATCCGTGTTTTATACTGGCTCGTATTGAAAACACGGACGTCCTAGAATATCCAATATTTCATATGTTTCTTCTGCTGCGATATCGGTGATGTGATCATGTGCTATGTTCTGTGATGGATACTGTATATAGTATATATGATATATTATATAGGCGTTACCTATGTTTTACACCCGCGCTAGCCCTGCCCCGCTCTGCCGTTAGTTACCTAACCTAACGGTGCATGAGGGGACATCGAGGCGAATGCGGATGGCATAAGTGTACGTCGTATTTATCTGTGATGTTTAGGTACTTAAATGATGGGACTTCATTAATGAGATTAATGAAATAAAAGAAACCTAAAGATGTTGTAGAATCGAATTTCAAAAATAAAACAGGTAGCTACAGTTCTTGCTTTGCACAGCGGTATATGTGATATATCCTGCACCGTATTCGATGAGGAAAGGACCGAGATCCCTTTACCGGGAGTGACTCCTTTAGCAATAACAGGCAGATGCTACACACTCGGTTTGTCTTTTGATTGCTTTTAAGAGATTTTGCTTTGCACAGTGATATATATGATATATCCCGCACCTCATTCGATGAGGAAAGGACCGACGATCCCTTCACCGGGAGTGACTCCTTTAGCAAAACTAGAAAAGCCTCAAAAGCACTCCATTTTAAAATCATTTGATTCTACAACGATTTCAAGTTCATTACGCAATAGGTTTTCAGAAAAACCTGTCGTAGCCCTCCGTCATTTCAGATAAGTTGTATATAGTATTCGTGCTGCATTTGTTGGCTTTCGTCAAGGTGCAGTGTGCGGTAGCTATATGCTACTTATCTGCTGCATACGATGCGATTGGATTAGGGTAGTCGTGTTGGCTTTCGTCAAGGGTCGTGCGGGTGGGTTTAATTCAATCAAGAAATGTACGGGTTGAACTTGACTAGCGGGCTATGGTTTGTTGGCTTTCGTCAAGGTCATAGCACGTTAGGGGCAAAATATTATCGGAAATTTCAAGTGTTGAAATTTGCAATGAGATTGCATACCTTCTATGAGATAGTTGGATCCCGATACCCGCTGCGAGTAAGAGTTACTCCTGGGAGAGTTTTACACATTACAATTAGCCGATCAAGTAGGTGTCTAGAAAGGTGTTAACGAGGTTACGCCTCTGGGAAAACGAGGTTTACATTAATTAGGTTCGTGCGAAAGCACGGGGGACCTCCCTCAAAGTACCGACACTGGCCTGGCTGAAAGATTGGCGAACTTGTAGTTTGTAATTAATCCCGGCTAGTCTTTCCTTTTAGGGTTTGAAGGAAGATTTGATAAAAAACAGTGGGAGCCATCCTGATTAGATAAAATAATAACCGATCTATTCTTGAAAGAGCGCACGCTGAGTGTTTTCACCTGGAGAGAGAGAGAAGAAAATGAACGAATTCTTCTTGATGCATTGTAGACTAGGTCATATCAATGCGATCCGACTGGCTGAAGTTACATTTTAGATGCATATTTAAATCAGTTTGAATTTACATCTTATGAAACTTGCCAGTCATGTCATAGAGATAAGATGACCATAGTTCTGTTTAATCAAGATATTAATACGGAATATTGACTGAACCCGCTTGTTATACTGAGCTGGGGAACGTTGGTCCCGCTCCAACTTATAATTGTTATAAGACAGAGCAGGAAATTGGGGATTACCATAATTCCCGTGCCGTCCAAACGAAGAAAGTGCATGTTGATACATCATCTTCGGGTGTGTTCATTACAAAGAACTGTTTCTCAGTATCCTGCGCATCCTGGGTATATGATACCAGATCAGGATCCCAGATATGTAATCTGTTACATAGGGCTACAGCTAGGTAGAGAACTGAGAACGGGTGATAAGTTTCATGAGGCAGAAAACGGGGCAAGTGTTGCAGCCAAGTCTGTTGGCCACTGTCACCCTGTATTCCAAATACATTGATTCTGAACAAATGTTATTAGATACCGAACCTGATATACAAAATCATATCACTCTCTTTAATAGTAAAGATATGATAAAATTTTGTATTGTTGGATAATGTTTTGAACATTTCCTATATCAAAAGTTGATCGGTTCAGGCACGTTATCTAAAAGCATTGATGTTCTAAATCAAACTACAGTTCTTTAGTATACAGAACACACACAAGATGAAGAGTTCAGAAATGAACGAATTCTTCTTGAGGCATTGTAGACTAGGTCATATCAATGCGATCCGACTGGCTGAAGTTACATTTTAGATGCATATTTAAATCAGTTTGAATTTACATCTTATGAAACTTGCCAGTCATGTCACAGAGATAAGATGACCATAGCTCCGTTTACTGGAAACAGAGAAAGAGTTAGTGAACTCTTGGGATGTTACATGTTGATGTATGTAAGGTCCCCTGTCTACAGATGCCAAGACCGGTTCTTTGTACTTCATTACATTCTCTGATAATCTCTTTAGATTCAGACATATGTTCTTGTTGAAACACAAGTCCGAACCTTTTGAAATATTCACAGAATATAAGTTAGAAGTAGAGAACCAAAACGGGAATAAGTATTATGTCCTTTGATGTGATCAAGGAGGAGAATACTTAAGCACGGAATTCCTGGACTATTCTAAAGGAGAATGAGATTCTCTCTCAGCATTACTCCTCCGTATACACCATGGCACGATGATATATCGGGACGGAGCAATTGCACCCTATTCGATAAGGTGTGCTCTATGATGAGTACTACTGAGTTACCTATTTCCTTTTTGGGGGTTATGCACTTGAGAAGCTGCATACCTATTGAATAGGGTTCAAATCAAATCAGTTGCCTGCCACTTCATATTTGATATGATAAGGGAAGAGCCCATCTCTTAAGTTAGTTAAGATTTAGGGTTGTCCAGCCTATGTCTGAAAAGCAAAATCCGGAAAAGCTCGAGGCAAGGTCTGTAATGTAGAACTGGAAAGGTTCCAGCTATACAAACTACAGCAGATGATTTGATAAAACCAAAGGATTCAATAGTTACCAACGAACCTCAGCCTCTCCGCCGATCTAGTAGGGTTCCTCACCCACCTGAGAGATACTTCGGTTTCTCTATGACAGTGGGAGCGAGGATTGCATCATGAGATGATAACCCAACTAGTTTCAAGCAGGCCATCAGGAGTAGGAATCTATAAGAATGGCTGGATGCTTAGCGATCTGAGATGGAATCCATGTACACCAACAAAGTATGGACTTTGGTTGCTATATCTGAAGGGTTAAATCCCCATCAGGAGCAAGTATATCTTGAGATGATTACTTGGTGTACATAGAAAAGTTGAGACTTTCAAAGCTAGGCTTGTTAAAGGTTTTCGTCATCGACCAGGCGTGGAGAATGATGAAACCTTTCCAGGGGCCTATGCTTAAGTCCATCTAGATCCTACTTGCCACGGCTACATACCATGACTACGATATCTGGCGGTTGGGTGCCATGACTACTTTTCTAAATAATGATTTAGAAGAGAACGTCTATAAGAACACAGCCAGAGGGCTTCGTAGACAGTGGGAGCAGCGGAAACGTGTACAAGATACTTTAGAGGATAAAGCAGGTGTCGCGGAGTTGGAACATCTGTTTTGATGTCTTAGTCAAAGAGTTTGACATCATCAAAATGGTAGATGAACCTTGTATTGTTGCGCCACGGCAGCGCCCCGGCCTACTACTCGAGGCCAAAATGCGGAATCAAAATTTTTTCTTAACTTTAAACCGGCGCTACCGCAGACAATAAACCCGGATCGTAACCATTAACCTAATGCTAGCTATCAAGAGAAGGGAAGAGAGCTATACCAAACGATCTGTGTACTTCGATCTTCGTCTCCACTCCGATCTCCTCGCGGAATCTCCGTCCGTCACCTCCTCGTCGGAAAGGGCACTACGTAGCCGGATTCTTTTACGGGCTCCCACCTCTGGACTGAGGCAACTCGGGCGCGAAGTTGGCTAGCCGACGCGTCCAAGGGTACTGTAGGTTTAGTGTAGAATGGTTGTCTCTTGGGGTGAAGTTGCCATGGATGTGGAGGAATGAAGATAAGGAAAAATGGTGCTTTCATTTTTCTAGCAAGAAATGAGATGAAGGAAAAATTGCCACATACCAAATGAAACTCTCTCTCTCTCTTCTTAAGTGGTGGCCGGCCCCCCTTGGAAATATGGTGGAGGAAAAACAAAAAACAAGAAGGGAGGTGAGTGTAGAAAAAGAGAATGGGTGACCACACCCCAAAAAGCAAATCTCACATCATGAATCCAAATCAACTCAAATCCTTTCTAATCAACATAAAGCAAGAAAATGATGATAGAAAAGAATGGTATCAAAAGATACTATCATAATCAATCCATATGCAAGAAACCCCTCCACTATGTGTTATTTGCAAACTTGCAAATAACACCCTCCACCGAAAAGTCCGGTCGGGAAGGATCAAAGGAAAACCGGCCGGAATGGAATACAAACTGGCAACTTCAGAAAACTGATCCCGTAATAAATTACAAGAAAACCCCACTACTGCACATACATGCCCGCATTTGCATTCCCACTGAATACAAATGCAACGAGACAAAATCTACACTTTCTAATACTAGGATCCGGCTTAAGCCAAAGCCGGCTAGTAAAATCCGTCCGATCACGATCCGTGCAATACCGCACGTATCTGATCGAACCCTGCCATATCTCCATACGGCCTCTACAGCGTTTCGCCCGAAACTTGAGTAACTGTCTGTGTGGTGGACTCTAAAGACTCGTCAATACTATGACTGTGGATTTAACCATAAGCACGTCAGAAGTATTAGCCATACGTGACGGGCCACCAGCTATTGACCAAAAGTTGACGTCGATGAGCGAACTCATCCTGACACCCTGCTAAGCCTGTCAGTGACAATATCCGTACAGTCCGGTCCGTTCGTCTATGAGTATCGCATGGCGGGCCTAGGGGGTTGGTAAAAGTCAGACCCCCAAAAGCGGTACAAGTCGTGTCGGAGTGTAGCCCAGAACACCCTGAGATAATACTGGAATACCTACCAGCAAATCTCCTGCCTCGGCCGAGGGCTTTGTGTAATGGCTCTCCTAGACACAGCGCGACCTCACCCCCAATACCGGGAGAGACGAACCCCTGAAGATCCGCTCACTGCCTCCATGTGGCTCGGGACTGTACCCAACTATAACCTGTTTGCACGACTCCTTTGAGCCGTGGTAGGGTAGTAATCAAAGTACAGTGGGAACTCACACGAGACAAATGACGATCCCCAGGTCGATGAACTAACCTGTACACATGTCACCAGGGAACTGCTATCTGACGTCTGGTATAATCCCAACTAGCAGGTTCCCGGCGAGTCCTGTCCGGTGTACTCATAACCCAATGAGCACCTGTATACATCTTAGGTGAACCAACTGACACCAGTGGCTTGTGAGACCGGCCACCGCCCCTCGTCGGGGTCTCGACTGTATACACTAGTCTACTCTGGAGAATCGATGCCCTGTCTCGAAACTCCCACGACTAGGGACCTTTTAAGGATGTGCTTATAGATTACCAGCTCCCACGTATATGATCGCCCTCATACTGCTGGCAGTCAAGCGAGAATCCTACGGGCTCTATCAACGTGTAATAGCAACCTGTAAGGTCACCTAAAGCAGTACACGATGATAAAGATAAACCAGATAGCATACTATCATCTCGAGTAAGACTGTCCTACCGGTATAGGTCCTCCCTCAATCATTGCAATCACGTGCCTGTGATCCAATAATTGACTCTGAGGGCACTATCTCCAACAATCTCCCACTAGCACTCAAGGCTAATTATTGCGATGTCGCGTACTCACAGCCCGTGTGATACCGAACACCCAACTCCTCTACTAGTCAGTCTCAAAAGCTCGTTTGCGAAACTATTGCGTTCGAGGAATAGCCTCAGTGAGTGGATCTGCTGTGATGTTTCTTTCTATATCTCTCTATATCTCAAGTTCGCGGAGAAAGCCATCTCCCAAAATGAGCAATACCTGTCTTGGAATGTCTAGATGTCTGATGGGACCTAGCTCATAAATGAACTCCAAATCCAAACTTCATAGACTGTATCGACAACTGAATTTAATCAGTATCCTGTGCCATGCCTTTCCCTCAGTATCCACCTGGACCACCTGTCCAAAATACTGTCCCTTGTCAGAGGGAAAACTATAACTCTGACAGCCACTCTGCCATCCATGTCACCTTGGAAGCCTGGAATGATAGCCGTCTCCTAAAGGAGGCTGCCGTTATCAAATCCCTAGAACATTCACTTATGTTCTAAAGCTGCTTCCGATCGTTTCTCCAGGATTGAATTAACATCAACTTATTGCATCCACTGCAAGAACAACATCTGGTGTGGTACTTGACATCTCATGATTGACTCAATTGGCTAAGCAAGTGATCTGCCAATCATGCACATCCCTCTCCCCTTTAGTCTGTAAGACGCCTTTAGAGAGGGTGACTCCATCACCTACAAGTACACTACCGTGCCAGGAGTCGTCCATTCTAAATAATTATAGAATGCTGTCTAAGTACCCAGATTGGGAAACCACCCAAATATAGATCTAAAACCATAGATCCAGTAACCAGAATGTCTGATATAATATCCAAGTCCCATGTGGAGAAACTACTGTGTGACAACCAAAGTATAACCGATCGTAGTATAGGAATATCACTTCCTACTCTGTGTATGTCATCCAAATACCAGGACATTACACCCTAATACCGTCTTAACAGATCCATCCCCTATTCTGATGAAGTCAAACCTATGACTGTCACATCAGAAATAGATGATCTATCTCCGCTATATCTGCTTAAGTCTATAAATAGACATAAGCCTCTTGCCCACTGTGCTTCCGTTGCTCCCACTGACTACGACAACCCTCTGGCAGAGTCATATAGACGTACACTTCTAAAGCTAGTTTAGAACGACGCTATACTCATCCTCCTGCCGGGTCTCACAGTCTGGAACAACAGCAATGGCAAGTCTGGGTAAACAAGAACCTCCCTGCCACCGTCCTTGAGCATACCGAAGTACCTCTCGGGTGCCTGAGGTTACCCACCATATCTGCGGAGTGGCCAATAGAATGTCAAATCAGATTGAATCTTTAGGTTCTTATCAAATCTTCAGTAATCGTTTGCGGTTCTGGAATCACTTCCAGTTCTACCATACTCCCACTACTGTTTTCCTGAAAAAAATCCATTTCTTTAAAAATTGTGGCGAGTCTAGAACAATATCACTATTGATCTTCCGGATGGTAGAAAGCCAACCCTCGTCATAGCCTGGGTCAACCCACAAACAGCCATTACAGAAACGTGCCTTGAGTTATCCGGAGTCTGGTTTTAAGCATAAGCCGGACAACTCCCCGTACCTTAACATCGTTAAGATACGAACTGTTCTATATCCAATACAGGAACAGAGGCACTGATTTAATTGAACCAGATTCAAATCATGCAGCTATCACCAGTGCATGTCAACTAAATGAAAGGAGGCCGATCAACATTACTCAACTTAGGAATGTTTCCAATTATGAGTAACCTGAAAGAGAAGCAAGTTCTCATTACTATCAACTGAATACCATACACAAGTATCTACATCTTCGATCACCTTGAAGAATCCCGATACTTGCAATACCTGGTTCTCTACTATATTCTTATACCAATAACTCCTCAAAACTCAGACCCTGTGTTTCTACGAAACACATGTCTAAGAACTAGAGAAGTTAAAAGTAAACAAAATATAGTACGAGGACCAACCCCTCTGTTCTAATGGACACTGGACAATATACAATACTCTGTATAAGTCCCTGAGTCTAACAACTCATTCACTGTGTGTCGTAGGTTGAAAACTGTACTATAGTTATGAAGAATTACACCGCTGTTTAATGCTCCTTACCTAACCATCAACTGATATAGGTAAATGTCATAGACATAATTTCAAAAAGGTATATCTCACTCTATAAAAATAGACGTACAGATATAGCAATCGCAGTTTACTTTGCCCTCTTACTAATCCCTTGCTTTCTCTTAACTTAATACCTTCTGTACACCATTTAGGCTAATTGGTTTTCTTCATTCCCTACCGGTCGGCACCTGCCTAAGGTCTGGAAGAAGACTCTCCAATTTGCGTAATAGGTGTACTATCTCCTAAACCAAGGAGTACTCGCAACCTGAGAGAAGGTAAAAGGAAAAGACAACTGAATAGTCCTATCCGTTTTCTCCAGAACCGAAAACCATCCTCGAATAAATTCCTTCGAGTTCGTATATAACCATACGATGGTTTTGTCCAATGGAAGTGGACGTTCGTAGTAATACGGGGTGTCCTGGAGAAAAGGGTAAAAGTAGGAGTGGCAATGAGGTCTGCAACACTGACAATCCAAAAGCCAGTCTTATAAGAAGGTTCGGTTAACTTGGCCACTGAGTCATAGTCTAGGGTCGGGTCAATGGTTGCTGCCAAAGAGAGAGAGAAAAGAAACACTCAGCGTGCACTCTAACCAAGATCAGAATGGTTATCACTTTATCTAATCTGGAAACCTCCCACTGTAACGTCAAATTCTTCTCCAAACCTGAAAGAAGAATTAGCCGGGATCACCCGAGGAGTAAACCAACTCATCAGTCGGAATCGGGATCCAACTATCATCGCATGATAACTTGACGGAATCCACTCAAGTCACCACACTCCAGAAGGTATGCGCATGTCTGGCAAGTTTCAGTTCTTTTGAAACTCCCGATGTGAGTTTTTACCCCTAGGACCTAAGTGACCTTGACGGGGTCAACAAATCAAAGAGTCCTAGTCAAGTTCAACCCGTCATTATCTGGATTGCATTAAACCTACCCGTACGTGCCCTTGACAGAGTCAACAAGGCCGCACGACTGTCCTAACCAATCCCATTTATGCTACAAACAAGCACCACTTAGCTACCGTACACTACGCCTTGACGGAGTCAACAAACGCAGCAAGAATACTAAATAATACCCGTAAGAAATGTCGGAGGGCTACGGCTGGTTTTTGGCGAAAAACCTTCAACGTAATGAACTTGATATTGTTGAAAGAACTGCATAGCTTTTTATAAAAATATAGTGACGAAAACCTTTGCTAAAGAGGTCACTCCCGGTGAAGAGATCTCGGCTCTTTCCCCGTAGAATGAGGTGCAGGATATTCCAACTGAATACCACGATGCAAAGCAAAAGTAATCGGCTATAGTGAAGTTATTGCCCTGACGCAAACTTCTGTCCAAGGGGTCACTCCCGGTGAAGGGATCTCGGCCCTTGCCTCGTCGACTGAGGTGCTGGATATTCATAACCGAATACCTCTGTGCAAAACAAAAGAGAACGCCCTTGCAATAACAGCTTTTTGAAAAAGTGTTCCAACAACATCAGAATAGGTTTGTTTAACTTGCATTGATCCGAATCAACGCAGTCCCATCAATTGATCACACCACAAAAAACGAAAATATACTGATGTACGTATATGCCATCCGCATTCGCCACTGGGTCCCGTCATTACCCATTAGGTTAGCTAACTAACGACAGAGCGGGGACTGGACAAGCGCGGATGTAAAACATATACAACATCTACTAATATATATACCAATATATTATATTTCGCTCAAGGCGTGATAAAATGCAACATCACATAAATGTACAGCATCACAGAACAATACAGATATCTGGAAGCCCCGGGTTTCACAGAGCCGCTGCTGAAACCCGACGTTCCCCTGGTCGTGTGGATAGCCTGTGCAATGAAAATCCTAGACCCCTATGGGCGCGGCAAGTCACCCGCCAAAACCTGAAGCGAGGCAGCCCCCTTCAGCAACGTGAATGGACCACCCAGCACTTCACGGAATCCGGCAACTTGGGCACCCCTCCTAGGTCAACCTGTACCCCCTACGAGTGCGGCGAATAGCCCGCCAATTCTAGAGTAAAGCCCCCTTCATCTCAACGCCATGAGATGCGGTCTTGTTGCCCTCTAGAACCCGGCTATCCGTGCACCCCTTCACGGGGTAATCCTAGTACAGAAAGTAAAATATACATACAACGGGTACATCGACCGCAACCAGGTCGTACCCTAAAAGAATAATACAAACAGGCAGTGACGGCAGTCCACATGTCGGACGCTCGCCCCGCAATATCAAATGTACATAATACAATAAAACTGTACTAATACTGCAACCAGGCTATCCCCCACGACCGATCCGCAACAACACAGCACAATCACAGAACATCAACGTGAATGTCACGTTCGCAAATCCGTCTAACCGGGCTATAGCAGTTAGACAGGATTTACCGATAAAGTGACATTCACGGTCGCAGATATAATGTAAATACTGTGAACTAATGTGTTTAAACTTTTCGATCGATCAAATTTATCGAAGTGGGCCCCAAGCATTACTGTAGCACTTAAAGAGAGTCTAGGCCCAAAAAGAATATTCCAAAAACCCCATTTTCAACCCAGGAGCTCACTGCAAAAATTTGGTCCAATGAATAGTAAAAATGGCCGCGGAACCGCCGCAAATACGTGGTTTTGGCCGCGGTTCAGCGGTGGAATAGTGAGATCACGCTAGCAAATTTTCACAGAATGCTTAGAATTCCCTGCACATGTCACTGCAATGTACTGAAAAAATTTTGGAGCCAAAAAAATTTCGACAGAAAACTGTGCAAATGAAAATGGATTTTCGGAAAATCCGTTCGATCGAACATGTAAACACACTAGAACAAGCTAGGCAAGGTTAATGGCGTGGCTCTGATACCATGTTGCGCCACGGCAGCGCCCCGGCCAACTACTCGAGGCCAAAATGCGGAATCAAATTTTTTTCTTAACTTTAAACCGGCGCTACCGCGGACAATAAACCCGGATCGTAACCATTAACCTAATGCTAGCTATCAAGAGAAGGGAAGAGAGCTATACCAAACGATCCGTGTCCTTCGGTCTTCGTCTCCACTCCGATCTCCTCGCGGAATCTCCGTCCGTCACCTCCTCGTCGGAAAGGGCACCACGTAGCCGGATTCTTTTACGGGCTCCCACCTCTGGACTGAGGCAACTCGGGCGTGAAGTTGGCTAGCCGACGCGTCCAAGGGTACTGTAGGTTTAGTGTAGAATGGTTGTCTCTTGGGGTGAAGTTGCCATGGATGTGGAGGAATGAAGATAAGGAAAAATGGTGCTTTCATTTTTCTAGCAAGAAATGAGATGAAGGAAAAATTGCCACATACCAAATGAAACTCTCTCTCTCTCTTCTTAAGTGGTGGCCGGCCCCCCTTGGAAATATGGTGGAGGAAAAACAAAAAACAAGAAGGGAGGTGAGTGTAGAAAAAGAGAATGGGTGACCACACCCCAAAAAGCAAATCTCACATCATGAATCCAAATCAACTCAAATCCTTTCTAATCAACATAAAGCAAGAAAATGATGATAGAAAAGAATGGTATCAAAAGATGCTATCATAATCAATCCATATGCAAGAAACCCCTCCACTATGTGTTATTTGCAAACTTGCAAATAACACCCTCCACCGAAAAGTCCGGCCGGGAAGGATCAAAGGAAAACCGGCCGGAACGGAATGCAAACTGGCAACTTCAGAAAACTGATCCCGTAATAAATTACAGGAAAACCCCACTACTGCACAAACATGCCCGCATTTGCATTCCCACTGAATACAAATGCAACGAGACAAAATCTACACTGTCTAATACTAGGATCCGGCTTAAGCCAAAGCCGGCTAGTAAAATCCGTCCGATCACGATCCGTGCAATACCACACGTATCTGATCGAACCCTGCCATATCTCCATACGGCCTCTACAGCGTTTCGCCCGAAACTTGAGTAACTGTCTGTGTGGTGGACTCTAAAGACTCGTCAATACTATGGCTGTGGATTTAACCACAAGCACGTCAGAGGTATTAGCCATACGTGACGGGCCACCAGCTATTGACCAAAAGTGACGTCGATGAGCGAACTCATCCTGACACCCTGCTGAGCCTGTCAGTGACAATATCTATACAGTCCGGTCCGTTCGTCTATGAGTATCGCATGGCGGGCCTAGGGGGTTGGTAAAAGTCAGACCCCCAAAAGCGGTACAAGTCGTGTCGGAGTGTAGCCCAGAACACCCTGAGATAATACTAGAATACCTACCAGCAAATCTCCTGCCTCGGCCGAGGGCTTTGTGTAATGGCTCTCCTAGACACAGCGCGACCTCACCCCCAATACCGGGAGAGACGAAACCCTGAAGATCCGCTCACTGCCACCATGTGGCTCAGGACTGTACCCAACTATAACCTGTTTGCACGACTCCTTTGAGCCGTGGTAGGGTAGTAATCAAAGTACAGTGGGAACTCACACGAGACAAATGACGATCCCCAGGTCGATGAACTAACCTGTACACATGTCACCAGGGAACTGCTATCTGACGTCTGGTATAATCCCAACTAGCAGGTTCCCGGCGAGTCCTGTCCGGTGTACTCATAACCCAATGAGCACCTGTATACATCTTAGGTGAACCAACTGACACCAGTGGCTTGTGAGACCGGCCACCGCCCTCGTCGGGGTCTCGACTGTATACACTAGTCTACTCTGGAGAATCGATGCCCTGTCTCGAAACTCCCACGACTAGGGACCTTTTAAGGATGTGCTTATAGATTACCAGCTCCCACGTATATGATCGCCCTCATACTGCTGGCAGTCAAGCGAGAATCCTACGGGCTCTATCAACGTGTAATAGCGACCTGTAAGGTCACCTAAAGCAGTACACGATGATAAAGATAAACCAGATAGCATACTATCATCTCGAGTAAGACTGTCCTACCGGTATAGGTCCTCCCTCAATCATTGCAATCACGTGCCTATGATCCAATAATTGACTCTGAGGGCACTATCTCCAACAAGTATAAACAAAAAGGTAGTAGGGAGTATAGTGACGATCCTCGTAGAGTACGTGGATGACATACTCTTAATAGGGAAGGAGTTTCCTATGCTACGCTCGGTCAATCTCCGCTTATCACAAGGATTCTCCATATAGGATCAAAGTGATACCTCCTAAATCCTGCGTTTTGGATCTATGAGATAGATCTAATTGGATGTTAGGATTCTCACTAGTTATAGTGAGATGGTATCAACCGATCCTGGGGAGAATCACTGGAAGGGTTCCAGGGTGATAAGGACGACTGAAAGTCAGTCACAGGCATTGCCTTTACCCTCAGTAAAGGGACGGTATGTTGGAAGAGTTCCAGGCTAGATACCGTGGCATACTAGACGATAAAGGCTCGATACATCGCTACTTAAGATGCTACCAAAGAGGCAGTCTGGGTGTATATTGGTTCATGAGATGAACTTAGTTCCTCCCATTGTGTGACAATGGAGTTGTGGCTTATGCCAAGGAACGTCCGTCCCATCAGTGATCCAGACATATTCTAAGGCAGTATCACCTGATTATGGAGATGGTTGATCTCCAGGGTGATCGAGGTTAGGAGAACAGACTCAGAGGACAACACGGCGGATCCACTCACAAAGGCCTTTTCCCAGAGAGAGACTTTTATGGGATGGTTGAGTATGAGATACTACAACCACTGCTATCAGATGGCCCTAGTGCAAGTGGGAGATTGTTAGTTATATGTATGCCCTAGAGGCCATTAATATACATAGGATGTATATTGTAGTGGATGCTTGGACATATATAGGGAGGACTTTCTTGCTCGACATGATAGTATGCTATCTGGTTGATCTTTACCTTAACGTGTATACTGATTGTCTTTCTGTTACATGTTGGTAAAGCCCTTAAGATGTGTACTTGACTACCTGGACTATGATGCAGATCATACTAGTGGGGACATGGTAGTCCATAAGTACATCCTTCAAGGTCCCTAGTCGTGGGTGTATCGAGATGGGGCATCGATATACCAGAGTAGACTAGCGTATACCTTCTCGACACATACAGATGGGCGATGGATGATCCCATATCCATTGGTGTTTGACATCAGAGATGATATACGGGTGCTCAGTGGAGACTGGGTACACTGGACGGACTCGCCGAGAACTCCCAGATGGTATTATACCTTACGTCAGATGGCAGTTCTCTGGTGACACTGGTACAGAGTAGTCTGTTGACCCGAGATCGTCATAGAGTCTTGTGTGGTTCCCACTGTGCTTTGATTTCCATCTTACCACGTCCAAGAGGGCGTGCAAAACGGTGGTTTTTGGGTACAGTCCCGAGTCACATGGAGGCAATGAGCGATAGGAGGGGATTCGTCTCTCCCGGTATAGGGAGTTGATGTTGCGCTGTGTTCGATTGGTTATAACCGGAAATCCCTGGCCAGGGTTGCTGAGATTTACTGGTAAGTGTTACCAGTAGTTTCTCGAACTGTTTTAGACCTCATATCGACACGACTTATCGAGCTATTGGGGTCTGACGTTTACCACCCCTGGGCGAGATATGCGACATATCAGACGACGAGACCGGACTGTACGGTAAGTGTTACTGGTTGGATTCACAGGAGTATGAGCGGGCTTGCTCATTGATCTTTTGATCGCTCAATACCCGGGTGGCCATTACGTTTAGCAGACCGCTTGCGGCTTGTGGGTGTTTGATATGATCATCACCTGCTGCCGGCGTATTGACGAGTCTTTAGAGTCCTACACAGAGGTCTCCTGGCTCAAGCGAAACGAAATAGGAGCGCATATGAGATATGTGCGGGACCGAGAATAATGCGTGTATGTGATACCGTATTTCATTCTCGCGATGAATGTATCGAATGGTTGTATGCGATATAACCTAGTTATCGAATCAAGGATAGATTCGATAAGCCGATACATTGGATATTAGTCGGTTATATGCGATATGACCGGATCGTTAAATCAAGTGTTGATTTAATGATTTAATGCATAATTATATATTTGATATAATGATTTGCATTAACTAATATTGGTTCACTTTAAAAGGATTTTCTCACTTGAAATGCATATTGTATATGTGATATATTTTTGTGCACAAGATTGTATCATGCTTGATGATACATGCTACCTTGGGTTTGTGTAAAGATTAAACCATGGTTATATGAATGGTTAGGGTTTTATTTTATTATTCATTTATTTATTTATTTATTCTTTTTGGAAAATAAAAAGCATAAAGAGAAAATGGTGGCTTTCTTTGTTTGCATCTTAAAGCTTCATGAAGCTTTGACTAAGTGACCATTTTGTCTCATGCTTAACCCTAACCACTCCACTTAACCCTAGTTCATTCTCTACACTTGACCATGGTTGTATTATGATAAGTATTGATTTTCTTTTCTATTTGAAAATAACTTATCATAATATTCATCGTCTTCTTCTTCTTCTTCACTTGAAGAAAACCTTGCTTCATCAATGGTAACTTGAGAAAATGAATGAGAAATCCAATTCTAAAGTGAACTCACTTCCTATTTCTTTATCCTCTACCTCTTGCCAAGTAGTATAGGGTGTTTTCTTCACAAGTTTCATGACTTGGTGAAGTGGGAGTTTGATCTTGTGATGCCTCGACGTAGATCATCTTCGGCATCGTAGTCGATGACCTAGCCCGCCCATTTCTCCGATGAAGCCGACGCTAGAGCCCGGGATTCGATTTGGACAGCGAAGAGACTTCATTGCGGAGCTATGGAGGTGGAGGACCGGATCTACAAAGGTTGTATTTCCGTTCTTGTAGTTAAGTTGTTAACTAGTTTCTTTTGTCGTCTAAAATCTAATTAACGATCCGTATTAGGGTTTCTCGGCACCCGTAAAATTTGAAATTGGCATGGTTGATGCCTTGTGAGACCTCTTTAGTGTGTCTAGGAACCCTACAGTGGTATCAGAGCCTAGCTAGAGCCTTAGGCGATGCTTAGACGATGTTAGAAACTCGATCGAACCGAAACCCTAAACCCAAAATTGCTCTCTGTACATTTTTCAATTTCGGGGATTTTTCCACATTAAAAATATGCAGAAAATTCAGCAGGGAATTGTAAGAATTACTGTGAAGCCCGTACCCAAGATTCCATAACATTGCGGCGGAACCGCGGCATTAGCATGGCTAATGCGGCGGTTCCGCGGAAACTTTGTCCCTTCTCCCAGTAATTTTTGCACAGTAACTCTTACATTTTATTGCTGTATTTTCTGGGAATTTTTAATTTGACTCAAGAGTTGAGTGGTCTGGGGTTGTATTGGGAATCGAAGATTCGATCGGATTATCAATCTTTGTCTGTGGTTTTCCGGATAATTTGTTGAATATGTTAAAAAGTTCGACCGGATATAAATACCCATTTTTTTCCTTGTTGGGAAATTTCCAAGTGTTGGATTTTTCCGTGGTTTAAAGACGTTCTAAGTAGTGCAAGTAACGCGATGGACCCTCTAGAAGACAACAAACCTTAACTCGATTATGTGACCGTCTTGAACTGCCCTTTGAACCTTAGGGTTTGGGGCAATACGGCGTGCCACATGTGAGGCGTTGGCTTGACCCTTCTACGGCTGGACCGTTGGTACTGAGGCACGAAGTGAATGTTTTTGAACTTATTTCATGAGTTGAGCTGTATCGGGAAAACTTGGGTGTTCGATTGTTCGATCGGAAAGTTTAACATTTTCTATCTTATCCGGAATGTGATACAATAATTGGAATTCACAATAAGTTATGAGATAACTGAATGAATGTTATAAATCTAGCGGTTTAGTCTCACTTGATCGGTTGCCACGGAATTTTGATGTGATCAAAAGTCCGTCGCAATCACGTAGCGTACGCGGATACTCGCCGGGTAAACTTAATAAACAGCCTCGCTCCATAGCCCCGACCAAGTGACTGTAAGAGAACCCCATCGCCGAAAGCATCCGTTTGGGTGCTCGCGGCAGCGGTGTTTCGCCTTGGTGCACTTCGTCGACGGTATCGGGGGTGCAGCCGTCTATTGAAGTTTGCGACGAGCATTCGATCAGGATGTCGGGAATCTTGTTGAATTGCCCGACTTGATATTGAAAAGTGTTTTCGATAATGAGACTAAAATGCGGGGCAAATCTGTACTAACATTGCATCCAGGCTATCCCCCACGACCAATCCGCAATATCATAGCACAACACAGAACATCAACGTGAATGTCACGTTCGCAAATCCGTCTAAAAGGGCTATAGCAGTTAGACAGGATTTACTGATCAGATGACATTCACGGTCGCAGATATATTGTAAATACTGTGAACTAACATGTTTAAAAATTTTGATCGATCAAATTTATCGAAGGGGCCTCAAGCACTACTGTAGCTCTCACAGAAAATCTGCGCCTAAAAAGAATATACCAAAAACCCATTTTCATGACAGAGACCCACTGAAGAAATTTGGTTAAGTGAAGCCACTGTTCGGCGGCGGAACAGCGGCCAAACTGGGGTTTTTGCCGCAGTTCCGCGATGCTACAGTGGAATCATGGCACCAATTTTCTTCAGTGTTCCCGTAATACCCTGCACACATTTCTGCAACAACCTGAAAAATTTTTAGAGCCCAAAAAAATTTCGACAGAAGCTAATGCAATGAAAACGCGGTTTTGGCATAAATGTTCGATCGAAGTTTTAAACACATTAGACCAAGCTAGACTAGGTTAATGGAATGGCTCTGATACCAATGTAAGTGCACGGCGGTGTCCCGGCCGTCAATCCGACGCCGGAATGCGGAAACGAAAAACTTTTCTAGAACTTAGAAAACCGGCACCACCGCGCACTAAAATCCTGGATCGGGCCATTAACCTAACTCTAGCAAACAAGAAAGGGAGTAGAGAAGCTATACCAAGCGATCCGTGTCCTTCGGTCTTCGTCTCCACTCCGATCTCCTCGCGGAATCTCCGGTCGTCGCCTCCTCGTCGAAACGGGCACCACATCGCCGGGTTCTTTTACGGGCTCCCACCTCTGGATCGAGGCAACTCGGGCACGAAGTTGGCGAGCCGACGTGCCCAAGGGATGCTGTAGGCTAGTGTAGAATGGTTGTCTCTTGGGGTTATCGAAGTTGCCTTTGATGAAGGAATGAAGATAAAGAACTTTGGAGGAAAAATGGTGCTTTCATTTTTCCTAGCAAGAAAAATGAGATGATAGATTTTCCCTCATCAAAAATGAACTCTCTCATCCTCTCTCAAAAATGTTAGTTGTATGTATGCCCTAGAGGCCAGTATTGTACAGATGATATATATTATATTGGATGCTTGGACATATATAGAGATGACTTTCTTGCTCGATATGATAGTATGCTATCAGGTTACTCTTTATCTTAACATGTACACTTGTCTCTTTAAACTGTCTTATAGTTACATGTTGATAAAGCCCTTAGGATGTGTACTTGACTACCTGGACTATGATGCAGATCATACTAGTGGGGACATGGTAGTCCATAAGTACATCCTTCAAAGTCCCTAGTCGTGGGTGTATTGAGACAGGGCATCGATATACCAGTGTAGACTAGCGTATACGCTTCTCGACCCATGAGATGGGCGATGGATGATCCCATATCCATTGGTGTTTGACATCAGAGATAGTATGCGGGTGCTCAGTGGAGACTGGGTACACTGGACGGACTCGCCGAGAACTCCCAGATGGTATTATACCTCACGTCAGATGGCAGTTCTCAGGTGACACTTGTGCAGGTTAGTCTGTAGACCCGAGATCGTCATAGAGTCTTGTGTGATTCCCACTGTGCTTTGATCTCCACCTTACCACATCCATGAGGGCGTGCAAAACGGTGGTCTTTGGGCACAGTCCCGAGTCACATGGAGGCAATGAGCGATAGGAGGGGTTTCGTCTCTCCCGGTATTGGGGGTTGATGTTGCGCTGTGCTCGATTGGCCGTAACAGGGAAGTCCCTGGCCAGGGCTGATCAGAGATTTACTTGTAAGTGTTACCAGTAGTTTCTCGACCCGTTATGAGCCTCACATCGGCACGACTTATCGGTTATTGGGGTCTGACGTTTACCACCCCTAGACTTGATATGCGACATATCAGACGAACAGACCGAACTGTACGGTAAGTGTTACTGGTTGGATTCACAGGAGTGTGAGCGGGCTAGCTCGTCGATCTTCTGATCGCTCAATACCCGGATGACCGTTACGTTTAGCAGACCGCTTGCGGCTTGTGGGTGCTTGATATGATCATCATCTGCTACCGGCGTATTGACGAGTCTTTAGAGTCCTACACAGAGGTTTCCTGGCTCAAGCGAAACGAAATAGGAGCGCATATGAGATATGTGCGGGAGCGAGAATAATGCGTGTATGTGATACCGTATCTCATTCTCGCGATGAATGTATCGATTGGTTATATGCGATATAACCTAGATATCGAATCAAGGATTGATTCGATAAGCCGATACATAGGATACTAGTCGGTTATATGCGATATGACCGGATCGTTAAATCAAGTGTTGATTTAATGATTTAATGTATAATTATATATTTGATATATTGCTTTGCATTAACTAGTATTAGTTCATTTTAAAAGGATTTTCTCACTTGATGCACATTGTATATGTGATATATTTTTTGTGCACTTGTTTGTATCATGTTTGATGATACTTGCTCACTTGGGTTTGTGTAAAGATTAAACCATGGTTATATGAATGGTTAGGGTTTTGATTATTTACTTAGTCATTTATTTATTCATTCATTTTGGATATTATTAAGAATGGTGGCTTATTTTGTTTCTATGTTGAAGCTTCTTGAAGCTTTGACAAAGTCCACCATTCTTATCTCATCCTTAACCCTAACCATTCCAACTAACCTTAGTTTAATCTCTACACTTGACCATGGTTAGTATATGATAAGTATTCATATTAGTTTCATTTTAAAAAATAAGAAACTTATCATATTCTTTCTTCTTCTTCTTGATCTTCTTCTTCAAGAAAGAAAGCTTGATGCCATCAATGGCAACTTGAGTTCTAAAGTGAGAAATCCAATTCTAAAGTGAACCCACCTCCTATTTCTTCACCCTCTACCTCTTGCCAAGTTGTTTTGGGTGTTTTCTTCACAAGTTTCACAAATTTGTGAAGTCGGAGCTTGAACTTGTGATGCCTCGACGTAGATCATCTTCGGCACGAAGCCGACGACCTAGTCCGCCCATTTGTCCGATCAAGCCGACGATTGAATCCGGGATTCGAGATGGACAGCGAGAGGGCGCCTACGTTGAGCCAAGGAAGTGGATATCCGGATCTACAAAGGTTGTAGTTTCTTATCTTTAGTTAAGTTGTTAACTAGATTCGTTTTTCGCCTAAATTTCTAGTCAACGATCTAGTCTAGGGTTTCTCGGCACCGTAAAATTTGAAATTGGCATGGTTGATACCTTGTGAGACCTCTTGAGAGTGCCTAGGAACCCTACAGTGGTATCAGAGCCTAGCTAGAGCCTTAGGAGAAGTCCAGACGGAGTTTGAATTCCGATCGAACCGAAACCCTAATATCAAAGTTGCTCTCTGTACATTTTTTAAAAACTGGGGTTTTTCAAAATTAAAAATATGCAGAAAATTCAGCAGGACTTTCTAAGAATTACTGTGAAACACAATCACCCAATTCCTCCAAAGTGCGGCGGAACCGCGGCTGAAGCCTGGCTTCTGCGGCGGTTCCACGGCCGTATGATGACGTCACCCACCCAATTTTGCACAGTAACTTCTTTTATTCAGTGCTGAGTTCTCTGGGAATTTTTAATATTTATTCAAGAGTTGAGTATTCTGGGTTGTATTGGGGACTCGGTATTTCGATCGGATTATCGAACTTTGCCTAAGTGCTTTCCGGATAATTTTTTGAATATGTTAAAAAGTCCGACCGGATATAAATACCCAACTTTTCCCCTGCCGGTATATATCCAAGTGTTGGATTTTTGTGTGGTTTAAAGACGTTCTGAGTAGTGCAAGTAATGCGATGGTCCCTCTAGAAGACAACAAACCTTAACTCGATTATGTGACCGTCTTGAACTGCCCTTTGAACCTTCGGGTTTGGGGCAGTACGGCGTGCCACATGTGAGGCGTTGGCTTGACCCTTCTACGGCTGGACCGTTGGTACTGAGGCATGAAGTGAATGTCTTTGAACCTATTTCATGTGTTGGACGGTTTCGGGAAAACTTGGGTGTTCGAACGTTCGATCGGAAAGTTTAATATCTTCTATTTATCCGGAATGGGATACAATAATTGGAATTCACAAACAGTTATGAGATAACTGAATGAATGATATAAATCTAGCGGTTTAGTTTCATTTGATATTGAAAAGAGTTTTCGATAATGAGACTAAAATGCAGGGTTTATAACTGTTAGGCATGTGATGTCTAAGTATTTCATTTTTATTAGGCATGCGATGTCTAAAGAGGTTGCGGATTCCAATTGTTGTAGTTTTACACTTTCTTTTCTGTGACCGTAAGTGTAATATTGATATCGCCGGTTTCGTTGCTATATGTCAACGACAATTGGGATGTGCATATTTACTTACGTTGATGACATGTGATGTTATGTGTTGCTGGATATGTTATATTGGATTGTCGTGTTTGAATAGCCGGGGGTTTTTATGTGAGATGAGTGTTTTTCATTTTCATTCATGTAAAAACTTGTATGTAATATTCTTTTATTGGGGCACTTCCAGGTTGCGGAAGTCGTCACCTTTTGTATATTATTTACTTTTCTGCACTAGGAAAGACCCAAGGAGGGGAGCACAAGTAACCAGGTTCTAGGGTCCAGTGGGAGACCATCTCGAGGAGTCGAGTCCGGGTCTCTTAACCCTAGAATTGGTAGGGTTGCTTGCCGCTCTCGTAGGGGTCTAGGGGTGTGGGATTGGCTATTCATCACGACCGTGGAATCCGTGTTTTATACTGGCTCGTATTAAAAACACGGACGTCCTGGTATATCCAATATTTCATATGATATTTTCTGCTGCGATATCTGTGATGTGATCATGTGATGTTCTGTGATAGATACAGTATATAGTATATATGATATATTATATAGGCGTTACTTATGTTTTACACCCGCGCTAGCCCTGCCCCGCTCTGCCGTTAGTTACCTAACCTAACGGTGCACGAGGGGACATCGAGGCGAATGCGGATGGCATAAGTGTACGTCGTATTTATCTGTGATGTTTAGGTATTTAATTGATGGGACTTCATTAATGTGATTAATGAAAGAAAAGAAACCAAATGATGTTGTAGAATCAAATTTTAAATAAAACAGGTAGCTACAGTTCTTGCTTTGCATAGCGGTATATATGATATACCCTGCACCTTATTCGATGAGAAAAGGACCGAGATCCCTTCACCGGGAGTGACTCCTTTAGCAATAACTGGCAGATGCTACACACTCGGTTTGTTTTTGATTGCTTCTATAGTTTCTGCTTTGCACAGTGATATATATGATATATCCCGCACCTCATTCGACGAGGAAAGGGCCGACGATCCCTTCACCGGGAGTGACCCCTTTAGCAAAACTAGAAAAGCCTCAAAATCACTCCATTTCAAAACTTCATTTGATCCTACAACGATATCAAGTTCATTACGCAATAGGTTTTCTGAAAACCTGCGTAGCCCTCCGTCATTTCAGATAAGTACTATTTAGTATTCGTGCTACAGTAGTTTGGCATTCATCAAGGCGTAGTGTACGGTAGCTAACTAGTATTTATCTGCTTATGCATATGATGCAGATTGGATTAGGGTATTCGTACGACGTTGTTTGGCATTCGTCAAGGGTCGTGCGGGTGGGTTTAATTCAATCAAGAAATATACGGGTTGAACTTGACTAGTGGACTATGGGTTGTTTGGCATTCGTCAAGGTCATAGAACACTAGGGGTAAAATATTATTGGGAATTTCAAGTGTTGAAATTTGCAATGAGATTGCATACCTTCTATGAGATAGTTGAATCCCGATACCCACTGCGAGTAAGAGTTACTCCTAGGAGAGTTTTACACATTGCAATTAGCTGATCAAGTAGGTGTCTAGAAAGGTGTCAACGGGGTTACGCCTCTGGGAAAACGAGGTTTACATTAATTAGGTTCGTGCGAAAGCACGGGGGACCTCCCTCAAAGTACCGACACTGGCCTGGCTGAAAGATTGGCGAACTTGTAGTGTGTAATTAATCCCGGCTAGTCTTTCCATTTAGGGTTTGAAGGAAGATTTGATAAAAACAGTGGGAGCCATCCTGATTAGATAAGATAATAACCAATCTGATCTTGCACGAGCATACGCTAAAGTGTTTTCTTCTCTCTCTCTCCAGGTAGCGACCATTTCATGCCCTAATAAAGATAATAATATGGATGTATTGACTGAACCCGCATGTTATACTGTGCAGGGGAACGTTGGACCCGTTCTTTCTTATAAGAGTTATAAGACTGAACAGGGAATAGGAGAATATCTAGATTCTCAAGCCGTCCAAAAGAACATGCATGTTGATGTATCTTCTTCGGGTGTGTTAGTTATTGAGAACTGTTTTTCAGTTCACCCTACGTCCTGGGTATTAGATACCGGATCAGGATCCCATATATGTAAGCAGTTACATGGGCTACGGAAAGGTAGAGAACTGGGTAAAGGTGATCATTCTATTCAAGTAGGGAACGGTGCAAATGTTGCAGCCAAAGCAGTTGGCGAATATCACCTAGTATTACCAAGTGGTGATACAATGATCCTAAATGAGTGCTATTATATACCGAACATGATGTGCAACATTATATCAGTTTCTTTATTGGGTAAAGAAGGATATAATTTTGTACTACAGGATAATGTTATGAACATATTCCTAGATCGAAAGTTGAGAGCATCAGGCTCGTTACATAATGGCATATTCATTCTAAATCAAAATACAGTCCTCAATATACAAAACACACACAATAGAAAAAGTTCAGAAATGAACGAATCCTACTTGTGGCATTGTAGACTTGGTCATATCAATGCAACACGACTGGCTAAGTTACGTAAGGATGGTTATTTGAATCCGTTCGAATTATCATCTTATGATACTTGCCATTCATGTCTCAAAGGAAAAATGACCAAAGCTCCGTTTAGTGGACACGGAGAAAAAGTTACTGAACTCTTAGGACTGGTACATAGTGATGTATGCGGTCCCATGTCTACCCATGCCAGGGATGGTTCTTCCTACTTCATTACATTCACTGACGATCTCTCTAGATACGGGCATGTGTTCCTATTGAAACACAAGTCTGAAGCTTTTGAGAAATTCAGAGAATATAAGCAAGAAGTAGAGAACCAAACGGGCAAAAGTATTAAGATCCTTCGATCTGATCGAGGAGGAGAATACTTGAGCAATGAGTTCCAAGATTATCTAAAAGAGAATGGGATTCTCTCTTAGCTTACTCCACCTTATACACCACAGCACAACGGTGTATCGGAACGAAGGAATCGCACCCTATTAGATATGGTGCGTTCAATGATAAGTACAGCTGAGTTACCTATTTCCTTCTGGGGGTATGCGCTTGAGACAGCCATACACCTATTGAATATGGTTCCTACCAAATCAGTGCCTACCACTCCATATGAGATATGGAAAGGGAAGAGACCATCTCTTAAGTATGTTAAGATATGGGGTTGTCCAGCCTATGTCAAAAGACAAAATCCGGACAAACTCGAGGCAAGATCAGTCTTATGTAAGTTTGTAGGATATCCCAAAAATTCACAAGGGTATATCTTCTACCACCCCGAGGAACAAAAGGTGTTTGTTTCTCGACATGCCACTTTCTTAGAAAAAGGTTTTCTTATGAAACAGATTAGTGGCATTGAGGTAGAACTGGAAGAGGTTCCAGCAACACAAACTATAACTGAAGATTTAGTAGAACCAGAGAATTCAGTAGTACCCAACGAACCCCAGCCTCTCCGCCGATCTAGCAGGGTTTCTCGTCCACCTGAGAGATACTACGGTTTTCTCATTGACGGTGGAAGCGAAGATTGCATCATGGAGGATGATGACCCAACTAGTTTCGAGCAGGCCATCACGAGTAGGGACTCGGTAAAATGGCTAGATGCTATGCGGTCCGAGATGGAATCCATGTACACCAACAAAGTATGGACTTTGGAAGTTGCTCCTGAAGGGGTAAAACCCATTGGGAGCAAGTGGATCATCAAGAAAAAACTTGGTGTAGATGGGAAAGTGGAGACTTTCAAAGCTAGACTTGTTGCAAAGGGTTTTCGTCAAAGACCAGTGTGGACTATGATGAAACCTTTTCTCCAGTGGCTATGCTTAAATCTATCCGGATCATGCTTGCCATCGCTGCATATCATGATTACGAAATCTGGCAAATGGATGTTAAAACCGCCTTTCTAAATGGTGATTTAGAAGAGTGCGTGTACATGACTCAGCCAGAGGGCTTCGTAGACAGTGGGAGCAGCGGGAAGGTGTGCAAGCTGCTTAAATCCATTTATGGATTAAAGCAAGCATCGCGGAGTTGGAACATCTGCTTTGACGTCGTTATCAAACAGTTTGATTTTGTCAAAAACCCAGATGAACCTTGTATCTACAAGAAGGTAGCAGAGAGTAAGGTGGTCTTCCTCGTATTGTACGTGGACGACATACTCTTGATAGAAAATGATATTCCTATGCTGCAATCGGTCAAGCTCTTCTTATCACAAAGATTCTCAATGAAAGATCTTGGTGATGCCTCCTGCATATTGGGAATAAGGATCTATAGAGATAGATCCAAACGGATATTGGGATTGTCCCAATCCAGGTACATTGACACCATACTAAAGAGGTTTAGTATGGAAGAATCCAAGCGTGGGAACTTGCCCACGATTTCTGGAGTCACTCTCTCCAAAGAGATGTCTCCCAAGACTGATTTGGAGAGAGCTCGCATGCAAGGGATACCCTATGCTTCGGCTGTAGGCTCTATCATGTATGCGATGCTATGTACCAGACCCGATGTAGCATACTCACTAAGTGTAGTGAGCAGGTATCAAGCTGATCCTGGAGAGAGTCAGTGGACAGCTGTGAAGAGCATTCTCAAGTACTTACGAAGGACTAAAGAGATGCTCTTGGTGTATGGTAACGGAGAACTCCAAGTGGTGTCCTTTACCGATTCGAGCTTCCAGAGTGATAAGGATGACTCTAAGTCGCAGTCGGGATTTATCTTTACCCTTTACGGAGGGGCGGTTAGCTGGAAGAGTTCCAAGCAGGAAACCGTGGCAGACTCGACGATGGAGGCTGAATACATCGCTGCCAACGATGCTGCTAAAGAAGCTGTCTGGATCAAGAAGTTCATTATTGAACTTGGAGTGGTTCCATCCATTGAGCATCCAATACCTTTGTATTATGATAACAATGGAGCGGTGGCTTTGGCCAAGGAACCTAGGTCCCATCAGCGATCCAGGCATATTCTGAGGCGGTATCACCTGATCCGGGAGATAGTTGATCGCAGGGAGATCGAGGTCAGGAGAGTTGACAAGAAGAACAACACGGCGGATCCACTCACGAAGGCCATTCCCCAGATACAGTTTGAAAGACTCTTCGGGATGCTCGGTATGCGATACTACAGCAGCTGGCCCTAGTGCAAGTGGGAGATTGTTAGTTGTATGTATGCCCTAGAGGCCAGTACTGTACAGATGATGTATATTATATTGGATGCTTGGACATATATAGAGATGACTTTCTTGCTCGATATGATAGTATGCTATCTGGTTACTCTTTATCTTAACATGTACACTTGTCTCTTTAAACTTTCTTATAGTTACATATTGATAAAGCCCTTAGGATGTGTACTTGACTACCTGGACTATGATGCAGATCATACTAGTGGGGACATGGTAGTCCATAAGTACATCCTTCAAGGTCCCTAGTCGTGGGTGTATCGAGACAGGGCATCGATATACCAGTGTAGACTAGCGTATACGCTTCTCGACCCATGAGATGGGCGATGGATGATCCCATGTCCATTGGTGTTTGACATCAGAGATGGTATGCGGGTGCTCAGTGGAGACTGGGTACACTGGACGGACTCGCCGAGAACTCCCAGATGGTATTATACCTCACGTCAGATGGCAGTTCTCAGGTGACACTTGTGCAGGTTAGTCTGTAGACCCGAGATCGTCATAGAGTCTTGTGTGATTCCCACTGTGCTTTGATCTCCACCTTACCACGTCCATGAGGGCGTGCAAAACGGTGGTCTTTGGGCACAGTCCCGAGTCACATGGAGGCAATGAGCGATAGGAGGGGTTTCGTCTCTCCCGGTATTGGGGGTTGATGTTGCGCTGTGCTCGATTGGCCGTAACAGGGAAGTCCCTGGCCAGGGCTGATCAGAGATTTGCTGGTAAGTGTTACCAGTAGTTTCTTGACCCGTTATGAGCCTCACATCGGCACGACTTATCGGTTATTGGGGTCTGACGTTTACCACCCCTAGACTTGATATGCGACATATCAGACGAACAGACCGGACTGTACGGTAAGTGTTACTGGTTGGATTCACAGGAGTGTGAGCGGGCTAGCTCGTCGATCTTCTGATCGCTCAATACCCGGATGGCCGTTACGTTTAGCAGACCGCTTGCGGCTTGTGGGTGCTTGATATGATCATCATCTGCTACCGGCGTATTGACGAGTCTTTAGAGTCCTACACAGAGGTTTCCTGGCTCAAGCGAAACGAAATAGGAGCGCATATGAGATATGTGCGGGAGCAAGAATAATGCGTGTATGTGATACCGTATCTCATTCTCGCGATGAATGTATCGATTGGTTATATGCGATATAACCTAGATATCGAATCAAGGATTGATTCGATAAGCCAATACATAGGATACTAGTCGGTTATATGCGATATGACCGGATCGTTAAATCAAGTGGTGATTTAATGATTTAATGTATAATTATATATTTGATATATTGCTTTGCATTAACTAGTATTGGTTCATTTTAAAAGGATTTTCTCACTTGATGCACATTGTATATGTGATATATTTTTTGTGCACTTGTTTGTATCATGTTTGATGATACTTGCTCACTTGGGTTTGTGTAAAGATTAAACCATGGTTATATGAATGGTTAGGGTTTTGATTATTTACTTAGTTATTTATTTATTCATTCATTTTGGATATTATTAAGAATGGCGGCTTATTTTGTTTCTATGTTGAAGCTTCTTGAAGCTTTGACAAAGTCCACCATTCTTATCTCATCCTTAACCCTAACCATTCCAACTAACCTTAGTTTAATCTCTACACTTGACCATGGTTAGTATATGATAAGTATTAATATTTGTTTCATTTTAAAAAATAAGAAACTTATCATATTCTTTCTTCTTCTTCTTGATCTTCTTCTTCAAGAAAGAAAGCTTGATGCCATCAATGGCAACTTGAGTTCTAAAGTGAGAAATCCAATTCTAAAGTGAACCCACCTCCTATTTCTTCACCCTCTACCTCTTGCCAAGTTGTTTTGGGTGTTTTCTTCACAAGTTTCACAAATTTATGAAGTCGGAGCTTGAACTTGTGATGCCTCGACGTAGATCATCTTCGGCACGAAGCCGACGACCTAGTCCGCCCATTTGTCCGATCAAGCCGACGATTGAGTCCGGGATTCGAGATGGACAGCGAGAGGACGCCTACGTTGAGCCAAGGAAGTGGATATCCAGATCTACAAAGGTTTTAGCTTCTTATCTTTAGTTAAGTTGTTAACTAGATTCGTTTTTCGCCTAAATTTCTAGTCAACGATCTAGTCTAGGGTTTCTCGGCACCGTAAAATTTGAAATTGGCATGGTTGATGCCTTGTGAGACCTCTTGAGAGTGCCTAGGAACCCTACAAAAAAGTGGCCGGCCCCTACCAATATGGGAGAGAAAAACCAAAACCAAGATGGGAGGTGAGTGTAGGAATCAAGATAGGTGACCACATCCAAAAGCAAGCCTCACATCAACTCTCATTCTTTCCTATCTCATTTAATGCAAAGGAATGATGAAAGAAAAGAATGGAATCAAAAGATGCTTTCATAATCTCCCATTTCACAAACAAACCCCTCCACAATGGATAATTTGCACAACTGCAAATAACCCCATCCATCGGAAAAGTCCGGCCTGGAAGGAACAAAGGAAAACTGGCCGGAACGGAATGCAAACTGGCAACTTCAGAAAACTGATCCCGTAATAAATTACAGGAAAACCCCGCGACTGTATATACACACCCGCCTTTGTATTCCCACTGAATACAAATGCAAAGAGACAAAATCTACACTGTACAATACTAGGATCCGGCTTAAACCAAAGCCCGCTAGTATTATCCGTCTGATCACGATCCGTGCAATATCGCACATATCTGATCCAACCCTGCCATATCTCCATACGGCCTCTACAGCGTTTTGCCCGAAACTTGAGAAAACGGTCTGTGGGGGACTCTAAAGACTCGTCAATACTTTGGTTGTGGATTTAACCACTAGCACGTCAGAGGTATTAGCCTATACGTAACGGGCTACCAGGTATTGACCAAAAGGGACGTCGATGAGAGAACTCATCCTAACACCCTACTGAGCCTGTCAGTGACAATATCAATACAGTCCGGTCCGTTCGTCTATAAGCATCGCATGGCGGGCCTAGGGGGTTAGTAAAAGTCAGACCCCCAAAAGCGGTACAAGTCGTGTCGGAGAGTAGCCCAGAACACCCTGAGATACTACTGGAATACCTACCAGTAAATCTCCTGTCTTGGCCAAGGACTTTCATGTACTTGCTCTCCTAGACACAGCGCGACCTCACCCCCAATACCGAGAGAGACGAACCCCTGCAGATCCGCTCACTGCCTCCCTGTGGCTCGGGACTATACCCAACTAAAACCTGTTTGCACGTCTCCTTTGAGTGTGGTAGGGTAGTAATCAAAGCACAGTGGGAACTCACACGAGACAAATGATGATCTCAGGTCGATGAACTAACCTGTACACATGTCACCAGGGAACTCCTATCTGACGTCAGGTATAATACCAACTAGCAGGTTCCCGGCGAGTCCTGTCCGGTGTACTCATAACCCAATGATCACCTGTATACATCTTAGGTGAACCAACTGACACCAGTGGATTATGAGACCGGCCACCGTCCCTCGTCGAGGTCACGACTGTATACACTAGTCTACTCTGGAGTATCGATGCCCTGTCTCGAAACTCCTATGACTAGGGTGTCACGACCCGAAAGTACGGAACGTGACCGGCACTTAGATTACGAAACGTCTAGAGGCGCAACGTAAGCTAAGTAAGCCGAATCCCAGAAATCTAAACCATATAAAAGAAGAGTAAATAAAAGAAAACACGAAGAAAACAAGTTTAAAAGCATCAGCAAATTTTCCCAAAAATTTCGGCAGAGTCTCCTCTATAAAAACTGGCCCCAAACGGGTACAACAAGTATAATATACATAAACAATAAAAAAGCATCCCCAAACGGGAGCTAGCTCAACGCCAACAGGCGGAAACAACCACAACAAGCACAATAATATACAACGCCAAAGGGCGAGGCTCAAAACTCAAAAGAAAACAAATCCACCAAATCAGAATAATACATGCGCGACTCTAAGGTCGAAATAAATAAATAGTCCGTAAACTATCAAGAAATACAAGTTTGGTTGATAGAGCTTACTAGATACAAATGAAATAATAAAAATACAACGGCGGTCCAGATACAAATGAACCAACCTACCGTGCAAATCACCCGGAATGAAACGATGTGCCAGCAAACTGCCAAAGAACCCTGTACATCAACCTGTAATAAAAATTGGCACAACGGGGGTGAGTTGCCAACTCGTGAGTAGAAGATATCTGCGAAAAGAAATCGAATGCACGACGCTGTCCTAGGTCATAATAATATACTAATATAATACTAATCATCTAGTAAGACAGGATAATAAGCTACGTGTAAATGCAAAGCTCTGTGCTCGTGTCGGTGCCTCATATAGTACTATGTCATGTGAATGAGTATGGGTGCACCATGAATGTAAAATAACCAATCCTGAAATCTAGATATATCTGTATAAGAAATCTTTAGCTTTTATCATAGTAAAATGTGTATAGAAATCTGAAATATCAACAATGAAATCCATGGAAATCCGTGTCAAGCATCGACACAAAACATGTAAATCTCAAGTCTCAATACCTCATAATCTCAATGTCTTATAGTCTCAATATCTCGGGCTCCGTCAGTCCGGATCGGCCCATATTATCAAATCTCACGACAACGGTCGGTATCCTCTGGATATCCGCCGTGCCAGATATCACCGGTAGGTAGCCTTCCCCTGCCAGGCTCATCGTCTACAACTCGATCTTCTTTCCTCGGGGTACCATACCGGGCCCACCATGTACCCGAGACGGTTCATCCACTCCTCGAATCGGGTCTCGAAATCCAACAGAAAACATGAAATCTCATGGTGGACGACACATACATCACGAGAAAACCGCATCTTATATTTTAAAAAGAGAGGAGGAGCGAGAGAGAAGTTTGTTTTATATATTTTTGCGGTTTTCCCCAAAATCCAGAAATCTCATAGAAATCCAAAATCCCAAAATCATGAGTAAGTATATGATAAGTGTCGGCATATGCCCCATAATCCTGCATGATAACATGAAAATGCGAATGCATGAAATGTTTAAGTAATAAATACCATGTCTATTCTAACACCAGAGAGTAATCTCAATATTATATCGATCTAGTTGCTTGCTGATTCTATCAATAAAAGATAATATGTTCTAAAGTGTACGTGACATAGCAATTACCGATAATGATGTCTGTGAGCCGGCAAATAAGTGTGCATGGAATATGCGCATCATCAGTAATAGTGCTGGTGTCCTAACAGGCAGAGCTTTATACTGATATAGAAACATATGTATGAACATGCAACATTATGATTACAGCATGAATGTAAAGACGGATGTGAATAACCACTCATCTGCGATATACAAGTACAACTACCACTATATGAATCGAACCCAAACTAGTGTCCATCTAACCTCCTAAGGAACTAAACCTAAGAAACTAGTCAATAAGAAACAAGAGTCCACCTAAGGTCTGAATCCATATCTCTAATAGTCGGCGATCCAGCCTCATTAGCGTCACGTACGTAGTACGGCTTCCTCAAATCTAGAGTGCGGATCAGTCATCATATCTATGACTCGTACGGAAAAATCTATCGTACGGCATCTCAATATCGGGGTACGGGTCAAGTATCTCCTACGTGTCTCATCATTCGTATAATATCATCATCAACACATGTCGTGATCAAGGTGTTATACTGTAATCACATACATCAATCATATATCATTTCCATCATAAATATGCATCATTAATTTATCCTCAGAAATATCATGTCATATGTATCATATTGTGATTAAGTCACACTTATATCATATCATCATCAAGTCACACCTATATGATGTCGAAATCAAGTTATACATATATCATATCGTGATCAGTCACAAGTTACAGTCCGGGTGCAATTTTTGAGTCCCATGTACCTCAATATCATCACCACCCATTATAATTTATGTATAGCCAAGAATCACGGCATCAAGCCCAGTTATACTGTTTCATTCCCGTGTATCATATCACATCAATGTATCCCATATACGTGTTATATATATATATATATACCTATACCTAGTCCTATATATATATATATATATACGCATACACGTATACACCACGTCGAGTTTCAGTGTGTGCGTGTGTGTGTATCTACCTGAAACCTACGAATCTCTTCCAAGGTATTCATCCTCTGGTATGGTCTTCCTAAATCAGTTTAGTCCAGCCTAGGGTCATTACTAGGGTCCTACTCATTAAGAATCTAGGGTCACATCTGGCTTCCTAATGTCAATAAGTACTATTCCTATTCTACGTTGCGGGGGTGCTAAACACCATCCACCCAACTTCCCCCCGTAGATATACATCTACTCACCTGGTCCATGTCTGCTGAAGACGGTGTCGCCATCCTCTTCTTCATCGCCCGCAGTCCACGTGAGGGGTACCTATACGCAAACATATATAGTATCGTAAACTAAATCACCGACAAAAGTCAAAACGACACACGGAACGCGCATAGGTTAAAACCTATGTCCCGTTCACGCAAAAGAACCAAATATCGCCCGATATCGGCGTACAAACTCTGATTAATCGAGATAAACATAAACAAACAACTCATAGTTTTAAAACTCATTACTTATAATATAAAACAAGATTTAATTCATCGAAACCCTAAAATCCATCAAATCGCCCGATTTCGTAAAACCCGAAAATGCCAATTTACCGTTTTTCTTCAAAACTTGACATTTAAATGAAACCAATGGTCATAAAACTCATTAAATAGCATAACTAGACTATACAACCCATTACTATATTTTTATTACACAAATTTGTATTAATACAAAATTCCTAATTTGCAACTTTTTATAAATTTTCAACATCTTACAAGCAAAATTCCACAATTCCACAACAAACATGATTTTGCATGAATTAATATATTAAACTACAATTTATAATGATAATGTTATAATGAAACCATAATTTATATTTGAAATCTCATTTATTTAAGAATTTCCAAAAACTAGTTAGCAAAAATAGCATTTTTATTAGTATTTTTCAATTATCAAAAGAAACTAGTGACCAAACTAAGTTTTTCAGTCCTTAAACATGTCAATATCCTCATTTAAACAACAATCTAATGTTACAAACATTAATTGGAATTTATCTCACCAATATATATAATATATAGAAATCTAGTTTGCAAAAATGGTTTAATTTAAACAATTTTGGATAACAATTTACAATATAACAACCATGCATGATTTTCCATTTTCCAAAAGTGTTAAACTAGTTATTATAACCCTAATGAATTAATAAAACCATAACTTGAATTTACAAACCCTAACTTGAATTTTAAAACTTGCAAATAGAATTAATTTAATAAATCTAATTATGCTTAAAAGAAACATCTAAAAAAAATAAATCAAAAGAAAAAGATTTATACCTCCACAACATAAAATCCAAACATGAAAATGAGCCTCCAAAATAAGTGCTTTCCATCTCCAAAATCCATGTAAAGAAGAGCAAAGAATAGAGGGTAGGAATTAATTAGGATTTTGTGGATTTTTATTTGGATTTTTAATGAATTTTTGATGGATTTTGCAACAAAAATCAAGTGGAGAAATGGGGGCCTGCCATGATGAGGAGGCCGGCCAATTTAAGGAGGTGAGGGAGAGAAAGAAATGAGTGAAGAATGATGTAGAAGTTTCCTCCAAAATATCACCTTTTAATGTCTTTTCAACCTTTTATTTAATTTTCTTTTATTCTTTTCTAAAACAACTCAAGAAAACTCTAGAATCATGGACAAATTTGCAAATAAATTTTGCATGATGTACACTAAATTCTAATATGCCATGGTTCATTTCTACAAATTAAACCCATTCAAATTTGTAATTTACACTAATTTAGTGTAAAAATAAAGCTTATGTTAATATTTAAAATAATTAATTTAGGAAAAATATTTAATTAAACTAAAAATTTATAAGTGACTAAATAAACACCATTTACTAGTAATAACATAATTAAAATAGGTATTTTTAAATTTATAGTGAAAAATAATTGTGGTTTAGTTTTACGAAAAATACGTTTTACTTTACCGAAAATCAAAAAAATCACTTAAACGATTTTATTTATTTAATTATTTATTTAATTATTTTTAAAACGTTACAATCTTCCCCTCTTAAACAAATTCGGTCCCCGAATTTAAGTTAAAACTCCCCCTCAGATACTAAAATATTTAGCAAAACACTCAAATCGTCGGGGCTCCGAAATCATCAATACAAAACTAAAATCAACTCCGTCAAGCATAACACAATCATCGGAGTTATGGTAAAGATAAAATATCAAAACCCAATACGAAAACCAACATAATATATATCAAAACTATAACTTATATATATATAGTGCGCATCGTAGTAAAATCGCCTAAACATCTTAATAAAGAAGCATACAAAAACCCCTCTTGAAAATCGTCGTGCGATGCACGTGTCATGGCATAAGTAGCGGACGTTTATTTTTTTTAAAAATAGCTATATATATATATATATATTATTTAACATACACGTCCCGCCTGGTTACTAAATCAAATAGTAATGATTATGAAAACATACTGCTCAAACTAAAATCAATCCCAATCACATCAAAAATATATCATGTACGTCCGGTGCGCACTGAAATCGGAACCAAATATAGATATCATGAATACACACAAAAACAAACTAAGTGCAACAGGTATGCAACAGGTGTGCACCAAAAACATCTGTCAAGTGCAACGGGCGTGCACGACTCAATATCAGGTGCATCTAATCTGCACAAAACCCCGATTTAGTGCATCTGGTGTGCACAAAATTGCATCAAGTGCGCCAAGTATGCGCAAGAATCTTAATCAGGTGCACATGGTGTACGAAAACATACACTGAATATCAAAATCGAAATCACAGTACGAAAATGCATGAAAACTAGATCGAAACATATATCAAAATCATGTGTAACCCATATGCACGAAATCAAATCAAAAATCTCAAAATGTATAAAACCAAATCGAGTGTACTGGGTGTGTACTAAACAACATCAATACAACTGATATATGAAACACAAATAGAATGTAATGAAGGTACACATAAGAAATACCAATCGTAGAACAAAGTCCTCAAAATACCAAAATCCAATCAACGAAAATATGAAATTCAAATCACCAAATCACAATCGTAAACACTATCGTCAATATGCGCCTTTTTCCCCCTTTCCTCTGGTGTCGACTGCTTCGAACTTGTCTCTTCATAGGTGTGCTGACTACGCTACCAACGGCAATACTCATATCTAGAGTCTCCCACGTAGTCGATCCCTTCACCTGATATCCAGACTACATTAAACTTTTCGATCGATCCATCAAAATCCCATAATTTCTCCGAGAGCTCAACACTCAAGTACAGTTTAAAAATATCCGGTACATACCCCAGCATCGATGGTCCAGCCGTAGAAGGGCAAACCCAAGACTCACTAATGGCACCGCGGAACTGCCGTAAACCCTAAGGTTCAAGGGCGTTCTCGTGGTCATTATGTCGAGTTAGGGTTTCATTCTTCTAGAGGGTCCATCAAAATACCTGCATATTCTTCCGAATACCTTAAACTTAGGAAAATGGTTTTTCTGATAATCGTTCGAACCCTTTTAACTTCGCCTGGACACCATGTGAATACCCTTCGTCCGCACGCTAAACAATGCTTCAATCCTCAAGAATGACCAATACCCTAATGGTTATCGCATTCGAGCCGCAGCTCCTTCTGCCCTGCGCCCGTGGTAATAGAAACCATCCTCCGATATCGACGAAGATAGATCAAAGGAACGAATGAAATACGGTGCCAAGAAATGTACATCCTAAGGCTCCTTAAGCAGAGTAGCGTATCGTAAGTATGCCGCGGACCATACCCACGGTACGTCACTCAACCTAAGTCGCATACTCCATCAACCAAGGGACACCTAGACTTATACATGGTTAAACCTAGCGCTCTGATACCAACTTTGTCACGACCCGAAAGTACGGAACGTGACCGGCACTTAGATTACGAAACGTCTAGAGACGCAACGTAACCTAAGTAAGCCGAATCCCAGAAATCTAAACCATATAAAAGAAGAGGAAGTAAAAGAAAACACGAAGAAAACAAGTTTAAAAGCATCAGCAAATTTTCCCAAAAATTTCGGCAGAGTCTCCTCTATAAAAACTGGCCCCAAACGAGTACAAAAAGTATAATATACATAAACAATAAAAAAGCATCCCCAAACAAGAGCTAGCTCAATGCCAACAGGCGGAAACAACCACAACAATCACAATAATATACAACGCCAAAGGGCGAGGCTCAAAACTCAAAAGAAAACAAATCCACCAAATCAGAATAATACATGCGCGACTCTAAGGTCGAAATAAATAAATGGTCCAGTAAACTATCAAGAAATACAAGTTTGGTTGATGAAGCTTACTAGATACAAATGAAATAATAAAATTACAACGGCGGTCCAGATACAAATGAACCAACCTACCGTGCAAATCACCCGGAATGAAACGATGTGCCAGCAAACTGCCAAAGAACCCTGTACATCAACCTGTAATAAAAATTGGCACAACGGGGGTGAGTTGCCAACTCGTGAGTAGAAGATATCTGCGAAAAGAAATCGAATGCACGACGCTGTCCTAGGTCATAATAATATACTAATATAATACTAATCATCTAGTAAGACAGGATAATAAGCTACGTGTAAATGCAAAGCTCTGTGCTCGTGTCAGTGCCTCATATAGTACTATGTCATGTGAATGAGTATGCGTGCACCATGAATGTAAAATAACCAATCCTGAAATCTAGATATATCTGTATAAGAAATCTTTAGCTTTTATCATAGTAAAATGTGTATAGAAATCTGAAATATCAACAATGAAATCCATGGAAAAATCCGTGTCAAGCATCGACACAAAACATGTAAATCTCAAGTCTCAATACCTCATAATCTCAATGTCTCATAGTCTCAATATCTCGGGCTCCGTCAGTCCGGATCGGCACATATTATCAAATCTCACGACAATGGTCGGTATCCTCCGGATATCCGCCGTGCCAGACATCACCGGTAGGTAGCCTTCCCCTGCCAGGCTCATTGTCTACAACTCGATCTTCTTGCCTCGGGGTACCATACCGGGCCCACCATGTACCCGAGACGGTTCATCCACTTCTCGAATCGGGTCTCGAAATCCAACAGAAAACATGAAATCTCATGGTGGACGACACATACATCACGAGAAAACCGCATCTTATATTTTAAAAAGAGAGGAGGAAAGAGAGAGAAGTTTGTTTTATATATTTTTGCGGTTTTCCCCAAAATCCAGAAATCTCATAGAAATCCAAAATCCCAAAATCATGAGTAAGTATATGATAAGTGTCGGCATATGCCCCATAATCCTGCATGATAACATGAAAATGCGAATGCATGAAATGTTTAAGTAATAAATACCATGTCTATACTAACACCAGAGAGTGATATCAATATTATATCGATCTAGTTGCTAGCTGATTCTATCAATAAAAGATAATATGTTCTAAAGTGTACGTGACATAGCAATTACCGATAATGATGTGTGTGAGCCGGCAAATAAGTGTGCGTGGAATATGCGCATCATCGGTAATAGTGCTGGTGTCCTAACAGGTAGAGCTTTATACTGATATAGAAACATATGTATGAACATGCAACATTATGATTACAGTATGAATGTAAAGACGGATGTGAATAACCACTCATCTGCGATATACAAGTACAACTACCACTATATGAATCGAACCCAAACTAGTGTCCATCTAACCTCCTAAGGAACTAAACCTAAGAAACTAGTCAATAAGAAACAAGAGTCCACCTAAGGTCTGAATCCATATCTCTAATAGTAAGCGATCCAGCCTCATTAGCGTCACGTACGTAGTACGGCTTCCTCGAATCTAGAGTGCGGATCAGTCATCATATCTTTGACTCATACGGAAAAATCCATCGTACGGCATCCCAATATCGGGGTACGGGTGAAGTATCTTCTACGTGTCTCATCATTCGTATAATATCATCATCAACACATGTCATGATCAAGGTGCTATACTGTAATCGCATACATCAATCATATATCATTTCCATCATAAATATGCATCATTAATTTATCCTCAGAAATATCATGTCATATGTATCATATTGTTATTAAGTCACACTTATATCATATCATCATCAAGTCACACCTATATGATGTCGAAATCAAGTCATACATATATCATATCGTGATCAGTCATAAGTTACAGTCCGGGTGCTATTTTAGAGTCCCATGTACCTCAATATCATCACCACCCATTATAATTTATGTATACCTGTTCATTATCTCATTCTCTAATGATCCGCTAACACTTTAATACGACTGTATAGCCAAGAATCACGGCATCAAGCCCAGTTATACTGTTTCATTCCCATGTATCATATCACATCAATGTATCCCATATACATGTTGTATATATATATATATATATACCTATACCTAGTCCTATATATATATACACATACACGTATACACCACGTCGAGTTTCAGTGTGTGCGTGTGTGTGTATCTACCTGAAACCTACGAATCTCTTCCAAGGTATTCATCCTCTGGTATGGTCTTCCTAAATCAGTCTAGTCCAGCCTAGGGTCATTACTAGGGTCCTACTCATTAAGAATCTAGGGTCACATCTGGTTTCCTAATGTCAATAGGTACTATTCCTATTCTACGTTGCGGGGGTGCTAAACACCATCCACCCGACTTCCCCCCGTAGATATACATCTACTCACCTGGTCCATGTCTGCTGAAGACGGTGTCGTCATCCTCTTCTTCATCGCCCGCAGTCCACGTGAGGGGTACCTATACGCAAACATATATAGTATCGTAAACTAAATCACGGACAAAAGTCAAAACGACACACGGAACGCGCATAGGTTAAAACCTATGTCCCGTTCACGCAAAAGAACCAAATATCGCTCGATATCGGCGTACAAACTCCGATTAATCGAGATAAAAATCAACAAACAACTCATAGTTTTAAAACTCATTACTTATAATATAAAACATGATTTAATTCATCGAAACCCTAAAATCCATCAAATCGCCCGATTTCGTAAAACCCGAAAATGCTAATTTACCGTTTTTCTTCAAAACTTGACATTTAAATGAAACCAATGGTCATAAAACTCATTAAATAGCATAACTAGACTATACAACCCATTACTATATTTTTATTACACAAATTTGTATTAATACAGAATTCCTAGTTTGCAACTTTTTATAAATTTTCAACATCTTACAAGAAAAATTCCACAATTCCACAACAAACATGATTTTGCTTGAATTAATATATTAAACTACAATTTATAATGATAATGATATAATGAAACCATAATTTATATTTTAAATCTCATTTATTTAAGAATTTCCAAAAACTAGTTAGCAAAAATAGCATTTTTATTAGTATTTTTCAATTATTAAAAGAAACTAATGACCAAACTAAGTTTTTCATTCCTTAAACATGTCAATATCCTCATTTAAACAACAATCTAATGTTACAAATATTAATTGGAATTTATCTCACCAATATATATAATATATAGAAATCTAGTTTGCAAAAATGGTTTAATTTAAAAAATTTTGGATAACAATTTACAATATAACAACCATGCATGATTTTCCATTTTCCAAAAGTGTTAAACTAGTTATTATAACCCTAATGAATTAATAAAACCATAACTTGAATTTACAAACCCTAACTTGAATTTTAAAACTTGCAGATAGAATTAATTTAATAAATCTAATTATGCTTAAAAGAAACATCTAAAACAAATAAATCAAAAGAAAAAGATTTATACCTCCACAACATAAAATCCAAACATGAAAATGAGCCTCCAAAATGAGTGCTTTCCATCTCCAAAATCCATGTAAAGAAGAGCAAAGAATAGAGGGTAGGAATTAATTAGGATTTTGTGGATTTTTATTTGGATTTTTAATGAATTTTTGATGGATTTTGCAACAAAAATCAAGTGGAGAAATGGGGGGCTTCCATGATGAGGAGGCTGGCCAATTTAGGGAGGTGAGGGAGAGAAAGAAATGAGTGAAGAATGATGTAGAAGTTTCCTCCAAAATATCACCTTTTAATGTCTTTTCAACCTTTTATTTAATTTTCTTTTATTCTTTTCTAAAACAACTCAAGAAAACTCTAGAATCATGGACAAATTTGCAAATAAATTTTGCATGATGTACACTAAATTCTAATATGCCATGGTTCATTTCTACAAATTAAACCCATTCAAATTTATAATTTACACTAATTTAGTGCAAAAATAAAGCTTATGTTAATATTTAAAATAATTAATTTAGGAAAAATATTTAATTAAACTAAAAATTTATAAGTGACTAAATAAACACCATTTACTAGTAATAACATAATTAAAATAGGTATTTTTAAATTTATAGTGAAAAATAATTGTGGTTTAGTTTTACGAAAAATACGTTTTACTTTACCGAAAATCAAAAAAAATCACTTAAACGATTTTATTTATTTAATTATTTTTAAAACGTTACATAGGGACCTTTTAAGGATGTGCTTATAGACTACTGCTCCCACGTATATGATCGCCCTCATACTGCTGGTAGTCAAGCAAGAATCCTAGGGGCTCTATCAACGTGCAATAGTGACCTGTAAGGTCACCTAAAACAGTACACGATGATAAAGATAAACCAGATAGCATACTATCATCTTGAGTAAGACTGTCCTACCGGCATAGGTCCTCCCTCAATCATTGCAATCACGTGCCTGTGATCCAATAATTGACTCTGAGGGCACTATATCCAACATAGTGAAGCAAACACCTTAAACTAAATGGCTAATATAGTAGAGGATAATGAAGTAGGAAATGGGCTCTCTTTAGATTTCTTTTTCTCGCAATATTTCATCACCTTGAGAAAAGCTAGTGAGCTTTCTCATGAGGAAGAAGAAGATCAAGTGAAGAATGAGAATGAACTCATGTGAGATGAGAATATGAACCATGGGTGAGTTAGTTGTTGGGTTTCCTCACCACCTCATCTAGGATTTGGAAGCATCACACATGCCATAATTAAATTTTATGAGGTGCTAAGTAAACTAACCTAGGATCTCAACTAGAATTTCAGGGTAACAATCAATAAGCATCACATGCAAGAAGTAATTTAACACTAAGTGAAGAGATTACAACCTTTGTAAACTTCCCTTGGTGACTGCTTGGCACTTTGAGAGTTTGAAACGGATCAATGGAGGCCTTCCTAGTCCATGATGATCCACCCGAAGTCTTTTTGCCCAAAGCTCCTTACTTCACTTGATCTTTGAAAGAAGTGTAGCAAACACCCTACACAAATGGGCTAAAGAAGTGTAGAATGATGATGTGGTTTCTTTTCTCTATTCAAAACCCTTTCTTTTTTACTAGCTCACTCTATGGAAATCTCAAAAGAGCAAGATAATGAGGAAGAAGAAGATGGCAACTCAAGAGCTCTTTTGTTGTGATGAATAATGAAAATGAGAATGAATATATATATATATATATATATATATATATATATATATATATATATAATCCTTCTCACTTCAAACCATGGGTTAATAAATAACTAGATATTTATTTTGGAGTAATTAGAGCCATCAAAAATTAACTCATGGTTAATGCAAGGTTAAGTGAAGAATGAAGAATAAATCTCAACCATGAATTAATTCTATTTGCATTAACTCAAAAATAATTATATAGATAAATACTTCCATGTGAGTCTTGCATTGCCACCACATGTGTATTATCAACCATGATACAATGTATGCATGTATGTGTGCATGCACATCATCATGTGCATTAATATAAACATATGCATACATGCATGCATACAAAAAGAAAAGGGTTTAATAAAGAAATAAGCTAAAAGTTAAATGTTAAATCAACACTTGATTTAACAAACCGGTCATATGACATACGACCCGACTAATAGAAAAACGCCCGATTAATATACAGTATCACATACATGTATTTAATCGGGTCCCCGCGCATATCTCATATACACACCACATCGTTTCGCCTGAGCTAGGAAACTCCTTTGTGGGACTCTTAGACATGTCAATACGCTGGCTATAGGTGATAATCATATCAAACACCTACAAGCGGTCCGCTAAACGTAACGGCAACCCTGGTATTGAGCGATTAGAAGAAAACCAGCGAAGCTGTCAAAACTCCCGTCGAGCCAACTGGCAACACTTACCGTACAGTCCGGTCTCTTCGTCAGATATGCTGCATATCGAGTCTAGGGATGGAATCGTCGACCCCAATAACTCAATAAGTCATGCCGGTGTTTGGCTCATAACAGATCGAGAAACTACTGATAACACTTATCAGTAAATCTCAGCAGCCCTGGCCAGAGACTTCCTGTTATAGCCAATCGAGCATAGCACAACATCAATACCCAATACCGGGAGAGACAAAACCCTCCTATCGCTTATTGCCTCCATGTGCCTCGGGACTGTACCCAAAATCTGTTGGTGTATATGCCCTAGGGGCCATTATTGTATCATACTTGCATGTATATTACTTAATGGAAGCTTGGGATATTCACAGTTGTATATACAGTCTTGCTAAAAATGGTAGTATGCTACATGGTTTGTGTCTACTTTAATATGTGCATATGTTTCTTATAGCGTATCACTTATACATATTAGTAGAGCCTATAGGTTCTTTGCTTGATTACCAGCGTTGTGATGGCAGTCACACTAGTGGGGGCTGGGTAGTCTATAAGCAACATCTTATACTTGTCTATATTCGTAGGATTATCGAGACAGGGCATCGATACTCCAGAGTAGACTAGTGTGTACGCTTCTTATCCCAGTTGGGGAGACGGTCTGTCCCACAGCCATCAGTACGTCGTACTGGAGATAGTATACAGGTGCTCGTTAGGTTACGGGTACACCGGACAGGACTTGCATGAGAACTAACTAGATGGTATTATACCTAACGTCAGATAGCAGTTCTCAGGTGACATGTGTGCAGGTAGTCTTTTGACTTAAGGTCGTCATTTGTCTCGTGTGAGTTCCCACTGTGCTTTGATTACTACCCTACCATGGCTCAAAGGAGTCGTGCAAACAGGTTTTAGTTGGGTACAGTCCCGAGCCAAATGGAGGCAGTGAGCGACTGTTAGGGATTCGTCTCTCTTGGTATAGGGAGTTGATATCGCACTGTGATCGGTTGGTCATTACCATAAGTCCCTGGCCAGGACTGATGGAGAATTACAGGTGGACTGATCAGTAGATTCTCAAATGGTCATGAGCCATACCGGCACGACTTGTACGGTTATTAGGGGTCTGACGTTCTCCACCTCCCTAGACCATACATGCGATACTCTTAGACGAACAGACCGGACTGCACGGATATTGTCACGGACAGGCTCAGTAGGAGTTCGGATGGGTTATCTCATCGGCCTTCTTATCGACATCTACCTGGGCACCGTTACGTACAGCTAGTGCCGCTTGCGGTCTGTGGTTAAACCCACTGCCAGCGTAGTGTCGAGTCTTTAGAGTCCCACACAGAGAGTTTCCCTGCTCCAGGCGAAACGATATAGAGGTCGTATGGTTTTACGACAAGGGTTCGAACGCGTACGTGTGTTTACGCACGTACGACGTTCGGACAGTTTTTGCTAGCCGGCTTTGGTTTAAGCCAGATTCTAGTATCAGGTTATTGGATTTATACAGTCTAAAGTTTTTCCGTGTTTTTACGGATTGGAGGGGCGTTCTCGTAATTTTCCGGGAAGCCTCTAGAAGCATGGTGACTTGGGGGTTAAGGTGGCATAAGCATTTATTGCTTAATGACTCATTTGTGTGATTCATCCTTAGAGTTAATGCTTCATTTATTGAGCTTATGACTCATGTGATGAATCACACAAGGTGAATGCATCAACCATGATGATTAATCATTTATATTATTTATTTGATAAATTGTTATGGTTGTTATATTCAAATGAGCTCATTATTCATATTCATTCTTATCATCACCTTCTCTCTCCTCAAGCTCTCTCATTCTTGAAACCCTAACCCTAACTTCTCATGTATTGAGATCAAGGGTTAGCTAGACTAATACATCTATAACCTCACTCTATATCCCCTAGGTAGCTTAGATTAGCACTTTGAGCAACCTAGTTATCTCAAGTTAGAGATCAAGCTTGGAGAAGGAGCTTTCAGGTGGATCGTCTTTGACTCGAGGAGGCCGTTGAGGTGCCGATGTTCCAAGGAGCCTACGAAGAGTGGAGGACAGCGATGAAGACCCGAAGGACATGTAACGTGAGGTATAACGTCAAATCCGAGTAGTTAAACCTCTCGTAGTTTGCTAGTAACGGTTTAGACATGGTTCATGCGCTCAAGTCCGTGTTACGAAGTTTTGATAATCGTTTTTCATATATTTGTAGGGTTCCTAGGCACCCTAGTGAGGTCTCACAAGTGATCAAACATGCACAAATCAAATTTTACGGGTGCCTACAAACCCTAATACGGATCGTTTACTAGATATCTAGGCGAAACAAGCATGTAATCGAATTAAATGCTAAGGGAAAGTGACAACAACCTTTGTAGATCCGGTCCACCACTTCCTAAGCTCCGCGATGATCTCCCTCCGCTGTCCAAATCGAATCCCGAACTCAAGTATCGGCTTCGTCGAAGAAATGGGCGGGCTTGATCGTCGGTTCGATGCCGAAGATGATCTACGTCGAGGCATCACAAGAACGAGCTCCGCCTTCGCCAAGTCAAGAAACTTGCGAAGACAACACACTCTACTACATGGCAAGTAGTAGAGGATGAAGAAATAGGAAGTGGGTAGACTTTAGATTTGGATTTCTCACTTGATTTGGCTAGTTGCCATTGAACTAGAAAGCTTTTCTTTTTCTAGCTCTTGAAGAAGAAGAAGAAAGATATGATAAGTCTTCATAATTAGATAAAATAAATCAATACTTATCATACTTTCAACTATAGTTAAGTGTAGAGAAAAGACCATGGTTAAAAGGATGGTTAGGGTTAAGCATAAGAACAAAAGAGTGACTTAGTCAAAGTTTCAAGAAACTTCAACTAAAAACAAAACATTCAATCATTCATTTATCTTTTTCTTTTTCCAAAAAGAATAAATAAGAAAGATAAATGAATAAATAATCAAAACCCTAATCATTAACTTAAACCATGGTTTGATTCTTTACACTTAACCAAGTAAGCATGTATCATCAAACATGATACAAACATGTGCACAAAACTATATCGCATATACAATGTGCACAATTCAAGTGAGAAAATCCTTTTAAAGTGAACCAATACTAGTTAACGCAAAGTAATATATCAAATATATAAATATGCACTAAATCATTAAATCAACACTTGATTTAACGATCCGGTCATATCGGATATAACCGACTAGTATCATATGTATCGGCTTATCGAATCAATCCTTGATTCGATAACTAGGTTATATCACATATAACCAATCGATACATTGATCGCGAGAATGGAATACGGTATCACATACTCGAATTATTCTCGGTCCCGCACATATCTCATATGCGCTCCTATTTCGTTTCGCTTGAGCCAGGAAACCTCTGTGTAGGACTCTAAAGACTCGTCAATACGCTGGCAGCAGATGATGATCATATCAAGCATCCACAAGCCGCAAGCGGTCTGCTAAACGTAACGGCCACCCGGGTATTGAGCGATCAGAAGATCGACGAGCAAGCCCGCTCACACTCCTGCGAATCCAACCAGTAACACTTACCGTACAGTCCGGTCTGATCGTCTGATATGTCGCATATCTCGCCTAGGGGTGGTAAACGTCAGACCCCAATAGCTCGATAAGTCATGCCGACGTAAGGTCCATAACATTCGTGAAACTACTGATAACTCTTACCAGTATATCACTACAACCCTGGCCAGGGATTTCCTGTTATGGCCAGTCGAGCATAGCACAACATCAACCCCCAATACCGGGAGAGACGAATCCCCTCCTATCGCTCATTGCCTTCATGTGAATCGGGACTGTACCCAAAAACCACCTGTTTGCACGACTCAGTAGAGCCGTGGTAGGGTGGAAATCAAAGCACAGTGGGAGACACACAAGACTCTATGACGATCTCGGGTCAACAGACTAAGCTGTACCAGTGTCACCAGAGAACTGCCATCTGACGTGAGGTATAATACCATCTGGGAGTTCTCGGCGAGTCCGTTCAGTGTACCCAGTCTCCACTGAGCACCCGCATACCATCTCCGATGTCAAACACCAATGGATATGGGATCATCCATCGCCCATCGCATGGGTCGAGAAGATATACGCTAGTCTACTCTGGAATATCGATGCCCCGTCTCGATATTCCCTCGACTAGGAACAATGAAGCATGTACTCATTGACTACCCAGGCCCCACTAGTATGATCTGCATCACAGTCCTGGAAGTCGGGTACACATCCTAAGGGCTTTATCAATATGTAATCAGAGAGACAGAAAGTATACATGTTAAGATAAAGAGCAACCAGATAGCGTACTATCATGTCGAGCAAGAAAGTCCTATCTATATATGTCCCAGCATCCACTACAATATACATCCAATGTACAGTAATGGCCTCTAGGGCATACATATAACTAACAATATTCCGCCTCCCCACAAGTTCGTGGGGTGCGTGACATGGACTTACAGTGGTATCAGAGCCAACTAAACCTTTACTAGCTTGTTAGCAACTAATTAGAACTTCGATCGTCGGAAAAACGCGAAAACAACACCCCGAACCCCCAATCAGTTTCTGTTAATTTTAAACGTGTCGAAAAAAATATTTGATATGCCTTAAAATTCACAGCAGGGAAATATAAGAATACTGGAAAAATACGAGCCCCTAACTCGGCAAGAAGGCCGCGGATCCACGGCAAGATGGTGCTTTTGGCCGCGGATCTGCCGCCGAGTCAACCCCGAGTTGACTCGGATTTGCACAGTAATTCATATTTTTTGGAGTTTTGTTTTCCTGTATATTCTGTTTCTGCCCAGCTTACTTCTGTGCTGGCTTGCTTTTGGGGTAGACACGGAAAGAGGTTGTCGATCGATATTCTAAGTTATTTGCTAATCAGGTTTTTATCTGTAATGTTTAATGTGTTCATAAACCTCCCCTAACTGCTAGTATGTCGGTTGGCAAGGGGTTGCACATTTCTGTAATGTTTACTGTTTGTGTATATGAACTGTATTGGACTGTTGTGATGATTAGCCGGGGTTTGAGATGGGTTTTATGTTCATTCATTCGATATAATTGTGATATGTTGTAATATTATTTTGCGGGGCACATCCAGGTGGCGGTTGTAGCCACCGTTGTATTATTTCATTTTACTGTTTTTGCTCCTAGGATAGACCCAAGGTGGGGTACACAAACTACCGGGTACGTCGAAGTGTTTAGTGGCCTACTCACGTTGTTGAGGCAGACCGCTTCAATTCGGGTACTTGGCGGGTAGTTTGCCGTACCCGTAGGGGTCTAGGGTGGGATAATGGCTATTCATCACAACTGTGTAATCCGTATTTTGTTGCAGGCTCAAAGCAAATGCGGATTGCTAGTATATCCAATAAAGTTCATCTGTGATCTGGAATGTTTATTATTGCGTCTGACGAATGTACAATATCTATATATGATAGCTATTAGACATCACGTATGTTTTACACCCGCGCTAGCCCAGCCCCCGCTCTGTCGTTAGTTAAGTAACCTAACGGGTGATGACGGGACCCCGTGGCGAATGCGGATGGCATAAGAGGACGTGGTATTTTCATTGTTTTCTGCAATGATAGGATAAATGATGGGACGCATTATTATAATGCAAAGAAAATAAACCAAAGTTTAATCGTTGGAACAAATTTAAAAGAAACCACTCGGTTATTTTAAAACAGCAGAATTTTTAATTGCGGAGCTTTAACCACTCCTTTTAAAAAGCTATCAGGTTCCTTCGATTATATCAAGTTCACTACGTTCACGGTTTTGCCAAAACCATTCGTAGCCCTCCGTCATTTCATTTAAATGTTCAGTAGTATTCAAGCTATGTATTTTGACCTTCGCCAAGGCATAGTGATTGGTAGCTGCTGAATATTTATCTGTAGCATAGATAGATGCGTTGGTTTGGGACAGTCGTACTACTATTTTGGCCTTCGTCAAGGGTATATACGGATGGGTTCAAATTAACCTAGATAATGACGGGTAGAACTTGACATGTGACTTATGATATGTTGGCCTTCGTCAAGGTCATAAGAGCATGCGGCAAAAATCCATATCGGGAGTTTCTAAAGAAACTGAAATTTGCTAGTGTTGCATACCATTTGGAGTTTTGATGAATGTTGGTAGGATTCCTTCAACATTATCATACGATGATATTTGGATCCCGATCCTACTGTGAGTACATGCTACTTATCAGGAGATTCGTCACTTAACGATCAATGCTATAAACCAAGTAGGTGTCGAGAAAGGTGTCAGCGGGGCTACGCCCCCAGAGAAAAGAGGTTATTTAATTAAGGAACTTCGCGAAAGCGTTGGAAAACCTCTCTCGAAGTATCGACACTAGCCTGGCTGAACGGTTAAGCAAGTACTGTACGGTGAGAATAGTCCTGGCTAATTCTTCTTTTATGGTTTGAGGAAGGATTCGAGAAACAGTGGGAGCCATCCAGTTTAGATAAACTTAAAACCAATCTAAACTTGCAACAGCATCATGCTAAAATGTTTTCTTCTCTTTCTCTCATTGCAGCGACCTTGTGACCACACATAGGTTACATCTAGATAACAATTTGACTGAATCTGACTTATATGACTGGCAGAGGTCTGTCCAGATGTCCATTGCCTATGACAAGCTGGACCACCCTATTGAGGGACGTTCCTATTGTTATGGGATTGGGCATTGGCAGAAAGATTGCAGGGCTTTGGAAGCCAGTAGCCAGGATTCAAAGCATGTTGTGGCTTTGGCCTCAAGTGTGTTTGTAATTGAGAACTGTTTATCAATTAACTCTACTTCCTGGGTAGTAGATACCGGAGCAGGATATCATATCTGTAATTCATTACATGCTTTGAGAAACCGTAGAGTTATAAAGATAAGTGATTTGTCTCTCAGAGTTGCAAACGGAATAAGCGTGGACGCTGAATCCGTAGGAGAATATCGCCTAGGTTTAACAAGTGGGCAAATATTGATTCTACGTAACTGTCTATATATACCTAGTATGACTTGTAATATCATATCGGTATCCTCACTTTCGAGAGAGGGATATGATTTTACATTCGTAAGCGATGTAGTTAACATCCACCTAAATCAAGTTTTGATTGGGTCCGGTACATTAGATAATGGCATATACGTATTGAGTCAAGCTCAGGTTTTCAATGTCCAGAACACACTTAAAAGAAAGTCTCCGAAATTAAATCAGGCTTTCTTATGGCATTGTAGACTTGGTCACATCAATGAGAGAAGGTTGACTAAGTTACATAGAGAAGGATACTTGGATCCGTTCGAGTATCAGTCTTATGCCACTTGTGAATCTTGTCTCATGGGAAAGATGACAAAGACTCCGTTCACTGGACACGGAGAAAGAGCAAGCGAGCTCTTGGGACTCATACACAGTGACGTGTGTGGTCCAATGTCTACACATGCGCAAAGTGGTTATTCATACTTCATTACTTTCACAGATGATTTCTCTAGGTATGGACATGTCTTCCTGATGAAGCATAAATCCGAGGCCTTTGAGAAATTTCAGGAATACAAGAATGAAGTTGAAAAACAAACAGGCAAAAGTATCAAGACACTGAGATCTGATCGAGGTGGTGAATACTTGAGTGCCGAGTTTCTGGACTACTTAAAAGAGAATGGAATTCTCTCTCAGCTTACTCCTCCATACACACCACAGCACAATGGTGTATCGGAAAGGCGGAATCGAACCCTATTGGATATGGTTCATTCCATGATGAGTAAGGCTGAGTTACCGCGATCCTTCTGGGGTTATGCACTAGAATCAGATGCATATCTTTTGAACAAGGTTCCCTCCAAGACTGTGCCTACCACACTATATCAGGTGTGGTGTGGGAAGAAACCCCATCTTCAATATCTGAAGATATGGGGATGTCCAGCTTTAGTTAAAAAGCAGCATGCGGACAAGCTTGAGGCACGCTCAGTACTGTGTAAGTTTGTGGGATACCCAAAGAACTCTAGGGGGTATTTTTTCTATTACGCAGAGGAACAAAAGGTTTTTGTTTCTCGTAATGCTCATTTTCTAGAACATCAGTTTTTAGAAAAGGAAACAAGTGGGAGCGAAATAGAAATGGAAGAAATTTCAGAACCACAAACTACAACTGAAAGTATGGTAGAACCAGAGGTTTCAGAAGAAAGGGACATACCAGCGCCTATCCGCAGAAGTAGTAGGCAGTCTCATCCGCCCGAGAGATACTACGGTTTTCTCATAGACGGGGATAGAGAAGATTGCACTATTGACTATGATGAGCCTACTAGCTTCCAGCAAGCCATTCAGAGCGGTGACTCTGTAAAATGGCTGGATGCAATGCGGACCGAAATGGAGTCCATGTACACTAACAAAGTATGGACTTTGGACATTGCTCCAGATTGGGTAAAACCCGTAGGATGCAAATGGATCTTCAGAAAGAATATTGGTGTAGATGGACAGGTTGAAACCTATAAAACTAGACTTGTTGCAAAGGGTTTCCGTCAAAGATCTGGTTTGGACTATGACGAAACCTTTTCTCCAGTGGCTATGCTCAAATCCATTCGAGTCCTTCTTGCTATTGCCGCCTTCTATGATTATGAGATTTGGCAGATGGACATAAATACGGCCTTTCTAAATGGAAATTTGGAAGAAAGCGTCTATATGGATCAGCCAGAGGGATTCATTCAGAGTGGGAGCAGCGGTAAGGTATGCAAGTTGCTTAAGTCCATTTATGGACTAAAGCAAGCATCGCAGAGTTGGAACATCTGTTTTGATGATACTGTCAAAGAATTCGACTTTATCAAAAATCCAGATGAACCATGCATATACAGAAAGATTGTAGGGAGAGCTGGAATATTCCTCATCTTGTACGTGCATGACATTCTCCTAATAGGAAATGATATTCCTATGTTACGGTCAGTCAAAATATTTTTGTCACAGAAGTTCTCCATGAAAGACCTCGGTGATGCCACCTACATTCTGGGGATCCAGATCTATCGTGATAGATCAAAAAGGATGTTGGGACTTTCGCAGTCCAGGTACATAGACACCATATTGAAAAGATTCAATATGGATGATTCTAAGCGCGGTAACCTACCGGCTTGTCACGGAATCACCCTCTCCAAAGAGATGTCTCCCAAGACTGATTTGGAAAGGGATCGCATGTCGATTATGCCCTACGCCTCAGCAGTAGGCTCTATAATGTATGCGATATTATGTACCAGACCAGATGTAGCATACGCATTAAGCGTAGTAAACCGATATCAGGCAAACCCAGGGGAAAAGCACTGGATAGCCGTAAAGAACATTCTCAAGTACCTGAGGAGGACTAAGGAGATGTTCTTGGTATATGGCGGAAAAGACCTCCAGATGGAGGCCTTTGCCTACTTCGGCTTCCAGAGTGACAAGGATGACTCCAAGTCCATGCCGGGTTATGTCTTTACCCTCAATGGAGGGGCGGTCTGTTGGAAAAGTTCCAAGCAGGAGACCGTTCCTGACTCAACAATGGAAGCGGAGTACATAGCTGCTTGCGATGCCGCAAAAGAAGCTGTCTGGATGAAGAAGTTCCTCACAGAACTTCAGGTCGTTCCTACCAGTGTTGATCCAATACCTCTGTATTGTGACAACAACGGCGCTATAGCTTTAGCGAAGGAACCCAGGTCCTATCAGAAGTCCACACACATCTTAAGGCGGTATCACCTGATCAGGAAGATCGTAGATCGCCGGGAGAACGAGGTGAAAAGAGTAGAGACGGAGAATAACATTGTTGATCCATTCACAAAGGCCATTCCTCAGACGCAGTTCGAGAGGCTATTCGAGATGATAGGTCTACGATATGCCAACTCATGGCCCTAGTGCAAGTGGGAGATTGTTAGTGTATATGCCCTAGGGGCCATTATTGTATCATACTTGCATGTATATTACTTAATGGAAGCTTGGGATATTCACAGTTGTATATACAGTCTTGCTAAAAATGGTAGTATGCTACTTGCTTTGTGTCTACTTTAATATATGCATATGTTTCTTGTAACGTATCACTTATACATATTAGTAGAGCCCATAGGTTCTTTGCTTGATTACCAACGTTGTGATAGCAGTCACACTAGTGGGGGTTGGGTAGTCTATAAGCAACATCCTATACTTGTCCCTAGTCATAGGATTATCGAGACAGAGCATCGATACTCCAGAGTAGACTAGTGTGTACGCTTCTTATCCCAGTTGGGGAGATGGTCTGTCCCACAGCCATCAGTACGTCATACTGGAGATAGTATACAGGTGCTCGTTAGGTTAGGGGTACACCGGACAGGACTCGCATAAGAACTGACTGGATGGTATTATACCTAACGTCAGATAGCAGTTCTCAGGTGACATGTGTACAGGTAGTCTGTTGACTTAAGGTCGTCATTTGTCTCGTGTAAGTTCCCACTGTGCTTTGATTACTACCCTACCACGGCTCAAAGGAGTCGTGCAAACAGGTTTTAGTTGGGTACAGTCCCGAGCCATATGGAGACAGTGAGCGACTGTTAGGGATTCGTCTCTCCCGGTATAGGGAGTTGATATCGCACTGTGATCGGTTGGTCATTACCATAAGTCCCTGGCCAGGGCTGATGGAGAATTACTGGTGGACTGATCAGTAGATTCTCGAATGGTCATGAGCCATACCGGCACGACTTGTACGGTTATTAGGGGTCTGACGTTCTCCACCTCCCTAGACCATACATGCGATACTCTTAGACGAACAGACCGGACTGCGCGGATATTGTCACGGACAGGCTCAGTAGGAGTTCGGATGGGTTTTCCCATCGGCCTTCTTATCGACATCTACCTGGGGACCATTACGTACAGCTAGTGCCGCTTGCGGTCTGTGGTTAAACCCACTGCCAGTGTAGTGTCGAGTCTTTAGAGTCCCACACAGAGAGTTTCCCTGCTCCAGGCGAAACGATATAGAGGTCGTATGGTTTTACGACAAGGGTTCGAACGCGTACGTGTGCTTACGCACGTACGACGTTCGGACAGTTTTTGCTAGCCGGCTTTGATTTAAGCCAGATTCTAGTATCAGGTTATTGGATTTATACAGTCTAAAGTTTTTTCGTGTTTTCACGGATTGGAGGGGCGTTCTCGTAATTTTCCGGGAAGCTTCTAGAAGCATGGTGACTTGGGGGTTAAGGTGGCATAAGCATTTATTGCTTAATGACTCATTTGTGTGATTCATCCTTAGAGTTAATGCTTCATTTATTAAGCTTATGACTCATGTGATGAATCACACAGGTGAATGCATCAACCATGATGATTAATCATTTATATTATTTATTTGATAAATTGTTATGGTTGTTGTATTCAAATGAGCTCATTATTCATATTCATTCTTATCATCACCTTCTCTCTCCTCAAGCTCTCTCATTCTTGAAACCCTAACCCTGACCTCTCATGTGTTGAGATCAAGGGTTGGCTAGACTAATACATCCATAACCTCACTCTATATCCCCTAGGTAGCTTCGATTAGCACTTTGAGCAACCTAGTTATCTCAAGTTAGAGATCAAGCTTAGAGAAGGAGCTTTCGAGTGGATCGTCTTTGACTCGAGGAGGCCGTTGAGGTGCCGATGTTCCAAGGAGCCTACGAGGAGTGGAGGACAGCGATGAAGACCCGAAGGACATGTAACATGAGGTATAACTTCAAATCCGAGTAGTTAAACCTCTCGTAGTTTGCTAGTAACGGTTTAGACACGGTTCATGCGCTCAAGTCCGTGTTACGAAGCTTTGATAATCGTTTTTCATATATTCCGCCTCCCCACAAGTTCGTAGGGTGCGTGACATGGACTTACAAAATCCACCTGTTTGCACGACTCAGTAGAGCCGTGGTAGGGTGGAGATCAAAGTACAGTAGGAGGACACACAAGAATCTATGACGATCTTGGGTTTACAGACTAACCTGCACCAGTGTCACCTGAGAACTGCTATCCAACAATAGATATAATACCATATAGGAGTTCTCAGCGAGTCCGTTCAATGTACCCAGTCTCCACTGAGCACCCGTATACAATCTTTGGTGTCAGCACACCAGATGGATATGGGATCATCCATCGCCCATCATATGCGACAATAACGGTATACGCTAGTCTACTCTGGAATATCGATGCCCCGTCTCGATACACCCATGACTAGGAACAGTTAAAGGATATGCTTATAAACTAGACGTGTCCCACTAGTATGATCTGCATCATAGTCGTAGTAGTCAAGCAAATATCCTATGGATTTTATCAACATGTACCAAATGAGTAAGATGCATGATCAAATGAACATGTCAAGATAAAGAAAACCAGATAGAATACTATCATGTCGAGCAAGAAAGTCATCTATATATATATATATATACATGTCCAAGCATCCACTATACATATAATGGCCTCTAGGGCATACATAGATCCAACAATCTCCCACTTGCACTAAGGCCAATTATTGGTATATCTCATACCCAACATCTCAAAAAGTCGCTCATGCTGCGGCTGTGGAAGGGCCTTGGTGAGTGCATCCGCGGTATTATTCTTTGTATCTACTCTCCGAATCTCGATCTCATGGCAATCTACTATCTTCCGGATCAAATGATATCGCCTCAGGATGTGTCTGGACTTCTGATGGGACCTGGGTTCTTTGGCTAACGCCATAGCTCCATTATTATCATAATACAATGGTATTAGATCAACAATGGTTGGAACTACTCCTAGTTCCGCGACGAACTTCCTCATCCGGACGGCTTCCTTGGCAGCATCATTTGCAGCAATATACTCAGCTTCCATCGTGGAGTCTGCAACGGTATCCTGTTTGGAACTTTTCCAACTAACCGCCCCTCCATTAAGGGTAAACACAAACCCTGAGATAGATTTGTTATCATACTTATCACTTTGGAAGCTGGAATCGGTAAAGGCCTCCATTTGGAGATCCCCATTACCATACACCAAGAACAATTCTTTAGTCCTTCGCAAGTACTTAAGAATGTTCTTCACTGCTATCCAATATTTCTCCCCTAGGTTCGATTAATACCTGCTTACTACAGCTAGTGCATAAGCTACATCAGGACGAGTACACAACATCGCATACATTATAGATCCTACGGCTGAAGCGTAGGGTATAATGCTCATGCAAGCTCTCTCTTCATCGGACTTCGGACAGAAGTCCTTGGGGAGAGTGATTCCATGACAAGCGGGTAAGGCACCAAGCTTAGAATCTTCCATACTTTTTAGGATGGTGTCAATGTACTTTGATTAGGACAATCCCAATAACCTCTTGGATCTATCTCTATAGATCCTAATACCCAAAATACAAGAGGCATCACCTAGGTCCTTCATGGAGAACCTTTGTGATAAGAATAGTTTGACCGATTGTAGCATAGGAATATTATTTCCTATCTGGAGAATGTCATCCACGTACAATACGAGGAATGTGACAGTATTCCCTACAATCTTCTTATAAATGCATGGTTCATCTATATTTTTGACAAAATCAAACTCTTTGATTGTATCATCAAAACAGATGTTCAAGCTCTGTGAGGCCTGCTTTAATCCACAAATGGATTTAAGCAACCTATATGCCTTCCCGCTGCTCCCACTGTCAATGAAGCCCTCTGGGTGATCCATATAAACGCATTCTTCTAAATCACCATTTAGAAATGGAGTTCTAACGTCCATCTGCCAGATTTCATAGTCGTAGTAAGCAGCAATAGCAAGTAGGATCCGAATGGATTTAAGCATTGGTACTGGAGAGAAAGTTTCATCATAGTCCAACCCTGGTCTTTGACGAAAACCATTCACTACAAGCCTTGCTTTATAGGTCTCTACCTGTCCATCTACACCAATCTTTCTCTTAAAGATCCATTTGCACCCTACGGGTTTTATCCCAGGAGGTGCAACGTCCAAAGTCCATACTTTGTTGGTGTACATGGACTCCATTTCGGATCTCATAGCATCCAGCCACTTCACTGAGTCACCACCCGTGATAGCTTACTAAAAACTAGTAGGATCATCATCATCCATAATGCAATCTTCTCTATTATCATCAATGAGAAACCCATAGTATCTCTCTGGTGGGCGAGAAGTTCTACTAGATCTCCGGAGCGGCTGAGATTCTTGAAGTTCTACTATAACATCAGTTTCAACCAACTCGTCCTGAGTAATTTGTGTCTCTAGAACCTCTTCTAGTTCTACCGCATTGCCATCAGTACTTTTTGTAAAAATTTCATTTTCTAAAAATGTGGCATGTTGAGAAACAAATACCTTTTGTTCCTCCTTGTGGTAGAATAGATATCCATATGTATGTTTTGGATATCCCACAAATTTACACATGACCGATCGTGACTCGAGTTTGTCTGGATTCTGTTTTTTAACAAAAGTCGGATAACCCCATATCCTAACACTTTTAAGAGATGGTCTCTTTCCATACCATATCTCATATGGAATGGTAGACACGGTCTTGGTTGGACCCTGTTTAACAAATACATTGTTGTCTCCAAAGTATGTCCGCAAAAGGAAAGCGGTAACTCAGCATCACTCATCATAGACCGTACTATATCTAATAGGGTACGATTCCTCCGCTCTGAGAACCGTTGTGCTGTGGTGTGTAAGGGGGAGTGAGCTGAGAGAGAATCCCATTCTCTTTTAAGAAGTCTGAAAACTCTGTACTCAAATACTCTCCACCTAGATCCGATCGAAGTTTCTTGATGCTCAAGCCTGTTTGTTTTTCTACTTCAAGTTTGTACTCCTTGAATTTCTCGAAAGCTTCGGATTTATGTTTTAACGAAAACACGTGTCCGAATCTTGAGAAATCATCAGTAAAAGTAATGAAGTATGAAAAACTGCCTCTTGCATGTGTAGACATCGGTCTGCATACATCACTATGTATGAGGCTTAAGAGTTCCACAGCTCTTTCTCTGTATCCAGTAAACGGAGTTTTGGTAATTTTACCCCTAATACAAGACTGACAAGTCGCATAAGATTTATATTCAAAAGGATTTAAATATCCATCTTTGTGTAGCTTGTTTAGTCTTGTTTCATTAATATGACCTGTTAGTTGTATGTATGCCCTAGAGGCCAGTATTGTACAGATGATGTATATTATATTGGATGCTTGGACATATATAGAGATGACTTTCTTGCTCGATATGATAGTATGCTATCTGGTTACTCTTTATCTTAACATGTACACTTGTCTCTTTAAACTGTCTTATAGTTACATGTTGATAAAGCCCTCAGGATGTGTACTTGACTACCTGGACTATGATGCAGATCATACTAGTGGGGACATGGTAGTCCATAAGTACATCCTTCAAGGTCCCTAGTCGTAGGTGTATCGAGACAGGGTATCGATATACCAGTGTAGACTAGCGTATACGCTTCTCGACCCATGAGATGGGCGATGGATGATCCCATATCCATTGGTGTTTGACATCAGAGATGGTATACGGGTGCTCAGTGGAGACTGGGTACACTGGACGGACTCGCCGAGAACTCCCAGATGGTATTATACCTCACGTCAGATGGCAGTTCTCAGGTGACACTTGTACAGGTTAGTCTGTAGACCCGAGATCGTCATAGAGTCTTGTGTGATTCCCACTGTGCTTTGATCTCCACCTTACCACGTCCATGAGGGCGTGCAAAACGGTGGTCTTTGGGTACAGTCCCGAGTCACATGGAGGCAATGAGCGATAGGAGGGGTTTCGTCTCTCCCGGTATTGGGGGTTGATGTTGCGCTGTGTTCGATTGGCCGTAACAGGGAAGTCCCTGGCCAGGGCTGATCAGAGATTTGCTGGTAAGTGTTACCAGTAGTTTCTCGACCCGTTATGAGCCTCACATCGGCACGACTTATCGGTTATTGAGGTCTGACGTTTACCACCACCTAGACTTGATATGCGACATATCAGACGAACAGACCGGACTGTACGGTAAGTGTTACTGGTTGGATTCACAGGAGTGTGAGCGGGCTAGCTCGTCGATCTTCTGATCGCTCAATACCCGGATGGCCGTTACGTTTAGCAGACCGCTTGCGGCTTGTGGGTGCTTGATATGATCATCATCTGCTACCGGCGTATTGACGAGTCCTAGAGTCCTACACAGAGGTTTCCTGGCTCAAGCGAAACGAAATAGGAGCGCATATGAGATATGTGCGGGACCGAGAATAATGCGTGTATGTGATACCGTATTTCATTCTCGCGATGAATGTTTCGATTGGTTGTATGCGATATAACCTAGTTATCGAATCATTGATTCGATAAATCGATACATTGTATACTAGTCGGTTATGTGCGACATGACCGGATCATTGAATCAAGTGTTGATTTAATGATTTAATGTATAATTGTATATTTGATATATTAATTTGCATTAACTAGTATTGGTTCATTTTAAAAGGATTTTCTCACTTGAAGTGCACATTGTATATATGATATGCTTTTGTGTGCACTTGATTGTATCATGTTTGATGATACATACTTACTTGGGTTTGTGCAAAGAATTAAACTATGGTTATGATAATGATTAGGGTTTTGTGTTATTCATCTATTTATTTATCCATTCTTTATTTATTTAAATAGATAAAAGAAAAGAAAATGGTTTCTTTTTATCATGAAGCTTGTTGAAGCTTCATGAAGCTTTGACTAAAGAGACCATTTGTCTTCATGCTTAACCCTAACCATTCCCACTTACCATGGTCTATTCTCTACACTTAACCTTAGTTAGCTTATGATAAGTATTGATTTATTTTCATTTTAATTCAACACTTATCATATTCTTTCTTCTTCTTCATCATCTTCTTCTTCAAGAAAAGCTTAAGTCCATCAATGGAAACTTGAGCTAAAGTGAGAGAAATCCAATTCTAAAGTGAACCCACCTCCTATTTCTTCACCCTCTACCTCTTGCCAAGTTGTTTTGGGTGTTTTCTTCACAAGTTTCACAACTTTGTGAAGTCGGAGCTTGAACTTGTGATGCCTCGACGTAGATCATCTTCGGCACGAAGCCGACGACCTAGTCCGCCCATTTCTCCGATCAAGCCGACGATTGAGTCCGGGATTCGAGATGGACAGCGAGAGGACGCCTACGTGGAGCCAAGGAAGTGGATATCCGGATCTACAAAGGTTGTAGCTTTTTATCTTTAGTTAAGTTGTTAACTAGATTCGTTTTTCGCCTAAATTTCTAGTCAACGATCCGTATTAGGGTTCCTCGGCACCCGTAAAATTTGAAATTGGCATGGTTGATAACTTGTGAGACCTCTATAGTGTTTCTAGGAACCCTACAGTGGTATCAGAGCCTAGCTAGAGCCTTAGGCGATGCGTAGACGGAGTTGGAAGTCCGATCGAACCGAAACCCTAAAATCAATATTGCTCTCTGTACATTTTTCAAAAACTGGGTTTTTTCCAGATTAAAAATATGCAGAAAAATAAGCAGGAATATCTAAGAATTACTGTGAATTTCGACAACATGATTCCATCAATACGCGGCGGAACCGCGGCATTAGCATGGCTAATGCGGCGGTTCCGCGGCCAATTAATCCCTTCTCAAGTTGATTTCTGCACAGTAATTCCTAGTTTCCAGTGCTGGTTTTCCTGGGAATTTTTAATCTAAACTCAAGAGTTGAGTTTTCTGGGTTGTATTGGGAGTTCATCGTTTCGATCGGATTATCGAACTTTGTCTAAGTGCTTTCCGGATAATTTTTTGAATATGTTAAAAAGTCCGACCGGATATAAATACCTAACTTTTCCCCTGCCGGAAAATATCCAAGTGTTGGATTTTTGTGTGGTTTAAGGACGTTCTGAGTAGTGCAAGTAACGCGATGGTCCCTCTAGAAGACAACAAACCTTAACTCGATTATGTGACCGTCTTGAACTGCCCTTTGAACCTTCGGGTTTGGGGCAGTACGGCGTGCCACATGTGAGGCGTTGGCTTGACCCTTCTACGGCTGGACCGTTGGTACTGAGGTATGAAGTGAATGTCTTTGAACCTATTTCATGTGTTGGACGGTTTCGGGAAAACTTGGGTGTTCGAATGTTCGATCGGAAAGTTTAATATTTTCTATTTATCCGGAATGGGATACAATAATTGGAATTCACAAACAGTTATGAGATAACTGAATGAATGATATAAATCTAGCGGTTTAGTTTCATTTGATATTGAAAAGAGTTTTCGATAATGAGACTAAAATGCGGGGTTTATAACTGTTAGGCATGTGATGTCTAAGTATTTCATTTTGATTAGGCATGCGATGTCTAAAGAGGTTGCGGATTCCAATTGTTGTAGTTTTACACTTTCTTTTCTGTGACCGTAAGTGTAATATGTGATATCGCCGGTTTCGTTGCTATATGTCAACGACAATTGGGATGCGCATATTTACTTACGTTGATGACATGTAATGTTATGTGTTGCTGGATATGTTATATTGGATTGTCGTGTTTGAATAGCCGGGGGTTTTTATGTAAGATGAGTGTTTTTCATTTTCATTCATGTAAAAACTTGTATGTAATATTCTTTTATTGGGGCACTTCCAGGTTGCGGAAGTCGTCACCGTTTGTATATTATTTTCTTTTCTGCACTAGGAAAGACCCAAGGAGGGGAGCACAAGTAACCGGGTTCTAGGGTCCAGTGGGAGACCATCTCGAGGAGTCGAGTCCGGGTCTCCTAACCGTAGAATTGGTAGGGTTACTTGCCGCTCTCGTAGGGGTCTAGGGGTGTGGGATTGGCTATTCATCACGACCGTGGAATCCGTGTTTTATACTGGCTCGTATTGAAAACACGAACGTCCTAGTATATCCAATGTTTCATATGTTTCTTCTGCTGCGATATCTGTGATGTGATCATGTGATGTTCTGTGATAGATACAGTATATAGTATATATGATATATTATATAGTCGTTACTTATGTTTTACACCCGCGCTAGCCCTGCCCCGCTCTGCCGTTAGTTACCTAACCTAACGGTGCACGAGGGGACATCGAGGCGAATGCGGATGACATAAGTGTACGTCGTATTTATCTGTGATGTTTAGGTATTTAAATGATGGGACTTCATTAATGTGATTAATGAAAGAAAAGAAACCTAAGATGTTTTAGAATCAAATTTTAAACAAAACAGGTAGCTACAGTTCTTGCTTTGCATAGCGGTATATGTGATATATCCTGCACCTTATTCGATGAGGAAAGGACCGAGATCCCTTCACCGGGAGTGACTCCTTTAGCAATAACTGGCAGATGCTACATACTCGGTCTGCTTTTGATTGCTTCTATAGTTTCTGCTTTGCACAGTGATATATATGATATATCCCGCACCTCATTCGACGAGGAAAGGGCCGACGATCCCTTCACCGGGAGTGACCCCTTTAGCAAAACTAGAAAAGCTTCAAAATCACTCCATTTCAAAACATCATTTGATTCTACAACGATATCAAGTTCATTACGCTCATGGTTTTCAGAAAAACCTGCGTAGCCCTCCGTCATTTCAGATAAGTACTAGTTAGTATTCGTGCTACGGTAGTTTGGCCTCCGTCAAGGCGTAGTGTACGGTAGCTAACTAGTGCTTATCTGCTAGCATACGATGCGATTGGATTAGGGTATTCGTACGGCGTTGTTTGGCCTCCGTCAAGGGTTGTGCGGGTGGGTTTAATTCAATCAGGAAATGACGGGTTGAACTTGACTAGCGGACTATAGGTTGTAAATGCACGGCGGCGCCCCGGCCGTCAATCCGACGGCCAAATGCGGAAGCGGTGATAAACTTTAAATTTTCTTAAACTGGCAAACCGCCGCGCACTACTACCCGGATCGAACCATTAACTAGTCCTAGCTATCTACAAGAAAGGGAATAGAGATATACCGACGATCCAAGTCTTCCGGTCTTCTCGTCATGGTCCCGATCTCCTGCGGAAAAGTCCCGTCTCCTCCTCGTCGCCGGAAGTGCACCACATCGCCTACTTTGTTTACGGGCTCCCACCTCAATGCCGAGGCAACTCGGGCACGAAGCCGGCTACTCGACGTGCCCAAGATTTACTGTAGAATCTATAGTAGAGCTTGTGTCTCACTTTTGGGGTTGTGGAATTGCCTTTTGGTGGAGGTATGAAACATGAACTTTTGTGGAGGGATTAGTAGGAGTTTTTCAACATGATATCAACCAAAAACCCCACTCTATCATTTTTGGACAGCCCCTCTATGGCTTTGGCCGGCCATACAATGGGAAGAAGAGAGAATGTGAGGGTGAGAGAGTGTATATGAGAGTGTGGCCATCCAATAATACAATGGAGAGAGAGAGAAGGCTATCATGCCAAAAAGGAAATGATCACAACAATAAACCCACACTCAACCAACCTCACCCCTCACCATCATCAACCATTATGCCTACTAAAAGTCAAGCCATCATGAGAAGGAGAAGTCAATGATGGTGCACATCATGAAAACCATCATGATGCTACAATAAGCAAAGACCCCCTCCACAAAAAGCCTATTTGCAACAATGCAAATAAACCCTCCTCCACCAAACGTCGGCCAATGAACGATCAAAGGAAAATTGGCCGAAACGGAAAACAAACTGGCAACTCCAAAAACTGGTCCCGTAATAAATTACAGGAAAACCCCGATACTGTGCATACACACCCGCATTTGTATTCCGACCGAAAAACAAATGCAATGAGACAAAGTCTACACTGTACTATACTAGGATCCGGCTTAAACCAAAGCCGGCTAGTAATATCCGTTCGATCCTGATCCGTGCAATACCGCACGTATCTGATCGAACCCTGCCATATAACCATACGGCCTATAGTACAGACTGTCCGATCCTGATCCGTGCAATACCGCACGTACCTGATCGGACCCTGCCATATCTCCATACGGCCTCTACAACCTTTCGCCCGAAAGCTGAGTAACTGAATGTGGGGGACTCTAAAGACTCGTCAACACCTTGGTTGTGGATTTAACCACTAGCACGTTAGAGGTATAAGCCAATACATAACGGGCTACCAGGTATTGACTAAAAGGGACGTCCGTGAGCGAACTCAGCCTGACACCCTACTGAGCCTGTCAGTGACAATATCCGTACAGTCCGGTCCGTTCGTCTATGAGTATCGCATGGCGGGCCTAGGGGGTTGGTAAAAGTCAGACCCCCAAAAGCGGTACAAGTCGTGTCGGAGTGTAGCCCAGAACACCCTGAGATACTACTGGAATACCTACCAGTAAATCTCCTTGCCTTGGCCAAGGACTTTGTGTAATGGCTCTCCTAGACACAGCACGACCTCACCCCCAATACCGGGAGAGACGAACCCCTGAAGATACGCTCACTGCCTCCATGTGGCTCGGGACTGTACCCAACTAAAACCTGTTTGCACGACTCCTTTGAGCCGTGGTAGGGTAGTAATCAAAGTACAGTGGGAACTCACACGAGACAAATGACGATCTCCAGGTCGATGAACTAACCTGCACACATGTCACCAGGGAACTGCCATCTGACGTCTGGTATATGACCAACTAGCATGTTCCCGGCGAGTCCTGTCCGGTGTACTCATAACCCAATGAGCACCTGTATACATCTTAGGTGATCCAACTGACACCAGTGGCTTGTGAGACCGGCCACCGCCCCTCGTCGGGGTCTCGACTGTATACACTAGTCTACTAATGGAGTATCGATGCCCAGTCTCGAAACTCCCACGACTAGGGACCTTTTAAGGATAAGCTTATAGACCCCCAGCTCCCACTTATATGATCGCCCTCATACTGCTGGTGGTCAAGCAAGAATCCTAGGGGCTCTATCAACGTGTAATAGCGACGTGTCAGGTCACCTAAAGCAGTACACGATGATAAAGGTAAACCAGATAGCATACTATCATCTCGAGCAAAACTGTCCTACCGGGATAGGTCCTCCCTCAATCATTACAATCACGTACCTGTGACCTAATAATTGACTCTGAGGGCACTATCTCCAACAATCTCCCACTTGCACTCAAGGCTAATTATTGCGATGTCGCATACTCACAGCCCGTGTGATACCGAACATCCAACTCCTCTACTAGTCAGTCTCACAAAGCTCGTTTGCGGAACTATTGCGTTCGAGGAATAGCCTTAGTGAGTGGATCCGCTTAGTTGTTTCTTTCTATGTCTCTCTATATCTCAAGTTCGCGGAGAAAACCCTCTCCCGAAAAGAGCAATACCTGTCTCAGAATATGTCTGGATGTCTGATGGGACCTAGCTCATAAATGAACTCCAAATCCAAACTTCTTAGACTGTATCGTCAACTGAACTTAATCAGTATCCTGCGCGCCATGCCTCCCTCAGTATTGCCTTGGACCACCTGTCCAAAATACTGCCCCTCATCAGAAGGAAAACTATAACTCTGACAACCTCCTTGTCGTCCATGTCACCTTGGAAGCCTGGAATGATAACTGTCTCCTGAATGAGCCTGTCGTTATCATCTCCCTAGAACATCTACTTATGTTCTAAAACTGCTTCCGACTGTTTCTCCAGGATTGGATTAATGTCAACTTATTGCATCTAGTGCAAGAACAACATCTGGTGTGGTACTCGACATCTCACGATTGACTCAATTGCCTGAGCAAGTGATCTGTCAATCATGCCCGTCCCTCTCCCCTTTAGTCTGTAAGACACCTTTGGAGAGGGTGACTCCATTACCTGCAGGTACACTACCGTGCCAGGAGTCGCCCATCCTAAATACTCTTAGAATGCTGTCAAGTACTCTGATTGGGAAACCACCCAAATCTAGATCTAAGACCATAGATCTAGTAACCAGTATGTCTGATATAAAATCCATTTCCTTTGTGGAGAAACCACTGTGTTACGACCAAAGTATAACCGATCGTAGTGTAGGAGTTTCTTTTCCTACTCTGTGTATATCATCCAAATACCAGGATATCACACCCTACTACCTTCTCAACAGATCCATCCCCTATTCTGATGAAGTCAAACCCATGACTGTCACGTCAGAAATAGATGATCTTTCTCCGCTACATCTGCTCTAGTCTATAAATAGACATAAGCAACCTATCCACCAATGCTTCCGCTGCTCCCACTGACTACGACAACCCTCTGGCAGAGTCATATAGACGTACACTTCTAAAACTGGTTTAGAACGACGCTATACTCATCCTCCCGCCGGGTCTCGTAACCTGGAACAACAGCAATGGCAATTGTGGGTAAACAAGAACTTCCCTGTCACCGTCCTTGAGGCTACCGTAGTGCCTCTCGGGTGCCTGAAGTTACCCACCTTATCTGCGGAGTGGCCAATGGAATGTCAATCCAGATTGAATCTTAAGGTTCCTTATCAAATCTTCAGTAATCGTTTGTGGTTCTGGAATCACTTCCAGTTCTACCATACTCCCACTACTGTTTTCTGAAAAAATCCATCTTTAATAAAACTGTGGCGAGTCTAGAACAATATCGCAATTGTTCATCCAGATGGTAGAAAGTCAACCCTAGTCATAGCCTGGGTCAACCCACAAACAGCCATTACAGAAACGTGCCTTGAGTTGTCCAGTGTCTGGTTTTAATCATAAACCGGACAACTCCCCGTACCTTAACATCGTTAAGATATGAACTGTTCTATATCCAATATAGAAACAGAGGCACTGATTTAATTGAACCAGATTCAAATCATGCAGCTGTCCCCAGCGCATGTCAACTAAATGGAAGGAGGCCGATCAGCGTTACTCAACTTAGGAATACTTCCAATTATGAATAACCTGAAAGAGAAGCAAGATCTCTTTATCATTACTATCAACTGAATACCATACACAAGTATCTACATCTTCGATCTCTTTGAAGAATCCCGATACTTGCTATACCTGGTTCTCTACTCTATTCAAATACCTATAACTTCTCAAAATTTGGACCATGTGTTTCCGCGAAACACCTGTCTAAAAACTAGAGAAGTCATAAGTAAACCGAATATAGTACGAGGACCAAGCCCTCTGTCCTGATGGACCCTGGACAACATACAATCCTTTGTATAAGTCCCTTGAGTCTGATAACTCATTCACTGTGTGTCGTAGGTTGAAAACTGTACTTATGGTTAAGAAGAATTACACCGCTGTTTAATGCTCCTTACCTAACCATCCACTGATATAGGTAAATGTCGTAGACATAATTTCAGAAAGGTATATCTCACTCTATGAAAATAGACGTACAGATATATCAATTTGAAATTGGTGCATAACAGCGGATATTCAAAACCAAATATTTGCCGACCGGCAAACAGCCCAGGTGATTTCCTCAAATATCACTGATTACAACGAATCCCGATATAATGAGGATAATCACCCAATTCCCAATAACTTACTCCCACTCATCATCTGTAAAACCATACAGATGTGAGAATCGTACCTGGTAAATACATACCCTGGAGTAAGTATCTAATCGGGAAATCAGTTTTCCTTTAACATTACACAGTGAAACTGAAACATTGAAATGTTCCGATGGGGTATCCCGGTATTCCTAGTAATGCCTCTTCCAGATTCACGACTGTAACCGTATAGTTCTTTGCCACCTCTCCAAATCCCTTCATATGTCTTTAGTCTTTACCTTCTGCACACCCTTTTAGGCCAAATGGTTTTCTTCCTTCCCTACCGTTCGGCACCAGCCTATGGTTTGGAAAAAGACTATCCAATAAGCATAATGGGTGTACTGTCCCAATCCTAGGAACACTCGCAATGAGAGAGGGTGAAGATAAAAGACAACCGAATAAACCTTATTCCTATTTCTCCTGAACCAGAATCCATCCCCGAACTGGAATAAATTCCTTTCGAGTTCGTATATAACCATACGATGGAGTATCCAATAAACTGTGGATCTTCGTAGTGATACGGAGTGTTCTGGAGAAATACAAAGGTGATTTGGGAGTGGTAATGAAATACCTGGTTTGGTCGTGAATATCTGTTGCAATTTACTTTGCCCTCTTACTAATCCCTTGCTTTGTCTTAACTTAATACCTTCTGCACACCACCGTTATGCTAATTGGTTTCCTTCATTCCCTACCGGTCGGCACCTGCCTATGGTTTGGAAGAAGACTATCCAATTTGCGTAATAGGTGTACTATCTCCTAAACCAAGGAGTACTCACAACTTGAGAGAAGGTAAAAGGAAAAGACAACTGAATAATCCTATCCGTTTTCTCCAGAACCTGAAACCATCCTCGAATAAATTCCTTCGAGTTCGTATCTAACCATACGATGGTTTTGTCCAATGGAAGTGGACGTTCGTAGTAATACGGGGTGTCCTGGAGAAAAGGGTAAAAGTAGGAGTGGCAATGAGGTTTGCAACTTTGACAATCCAAAAGCCGGTGTTTAAGAAGGTTCGGTCAACTTGGTCACTGAGTCAAAGTCTTAGGGTCGGGTCAATGGTCGCTGCCAAAGAGAGAGAGAAAAGAAACACTCAGCGTGCACTCTAACCTAGATCAGAATGGTCACCAATTTATCTAATCTGGAATCCTCCCACTGTATCTCAAATTCTCCTCCAAACCTAAAAGAAGAATCAGTCGGGAACACCCGAGGAGTAAACTAACTCATCAGTGGGAATCGGGATCCAACTCTCATCGCATGATAACGTGACGGAATCCGCTCACGTCATCACACTCCAGAAGGTATGCGCATATCTGGCATGTTTCAGTTCTTTTGAAACTCCCGATGTGATTTCTGCCCTATGCTCTTATGACCTTGGCGTGAGGTCAAAATATCATAAGTCACATGTCAAGTTCTGCCCGTCATTATCCAGGTTAATCTGAACCCACCCGTACATACCCTTGACGTAGGCCAAAATAGTAGTACGACTGTCCCAAACCAACGCATCTATCTATGCAACAGATAAATACCCGGCAGCTACCAATCACTATGCCTTGGCGTGAGGTCAAAATACATAGCTTGAATACTACCGAATATTTAACTGAAATGACGGAGGGCTACGAATGGTTTCTGGCGAAAACCTTTAACGTAATGAACTTGATATCGTCGAAGGAACGGATAGCTTTTAAAAATATAGTGACGAAAACCTTCGCTAAAGAGGTCACTCCCGGTGAAGGGATCTCGGCTCTTTCCCCGTAGAATGGGGTGCAGGATATTCCAAATGAATACCGCGATGCAAAGCAAAAGTAATCGGCTATAGTGAAGTTAATGCCCTGACCCAAACTTCTGTCCAAGGGGTCACTCCCGGTGAAGGGATCTCGGCCCTTGCCTCGTCGACTGAGGAGCAGGATATTCCAATGAATACCACGATGCAAAACAAAAGTAAACGTCCTTGCAATAACAGCTTTTTGAAAAGTGTTCCAACAACATCAGATTAGGTTTGTTTTTAAACTTGCATTGATCCGAATCAATGCAGTCCCATCAATTGATCACACCAAAAAGAACGAAAATATACTGATGTACGTATATGCCATCCGCATTCGCCACTGGGTACCGTCATTACCCGTTAGGTTAGCTTACTAACGACAGAGCGGGGACTGGACTAGCGCGGATGCAAAACATATACGACATCTACTAATATATATACCAATATATAGTATTTCGCTCAAGGCGTGAATAAAATGCAACATCACAGAAATGTACAGCATCACAGAAACAATACAGATATCTGGGATCCCCGGGTTTCACAGAGCCACTACTGAAACCCGACGTTCCCCTGGTCGTGTGGATAGCCTGTGCAATGAAATCCTAGACCCCTACGGGCGCGGCAAGTCACCCGCCAAAACCTGAAGCGAGGCAGCCCCCTTCAGCACCGTGAATGGACCACCCAGCACTTCACGGAATCCGGTAACTTGGGCACCCCTCCTGGGTCAACCTGTACCCCCTACGAGTGCGGCGTATAGCCCGCCAATCCCAGAGTGAAGCCCCCTCCGTCCCAATGCCATGAGATGCGGGCTTGTTGCCCTCTAGAACCCGGCTATGCGTGCACCCCTCCGCGGGGCAATCCTAGTACAGAAAGTAAAATATACATACACCGGGTACATCGACCGCAACCAGGTCGTGCCCCAAAATAATAATACAAACAGGCAGTGACGGCAGTCCACATGTCGGACGCTCGGCCCGCAATATCAAATGTACATAATACAACCACAACTGTACTAGCATTGCAACCAGGCTATCCCCCACGACCGATCCGCAACATCACAGCAAAAACAGAACATCAACGTGAAAGTCACGTTCGCAAATCCGTCTAACCGGGCTATAGCAGTTAGACCGGATTTACCGATCAAGTGACATTCACGGTCGCAAATATAATGTAAATACTGTGAAAAATGTGTTTAAAATATCCGACCGATCAAAATTTAACAAGTGGGCCCCAAAATAATACTGTAGCAGTTAAAGAAATTATGGGCCCAAAAATTAATGTTCCAAAACCCCTAAAATAAGCCCAGAGGCCCACTGAAAAAATCCGACCCATTGAACCTTTCATTCTGCGGCGGAACCGCGGCCCCAGGTGGGTATTGGCCGCGGTTCCGCGCTCTGACTGAAAAGTCAACGGCTCGAATTTTCCCAGAAGTCTTATGTCATCCTGTACAGTACTTTTATACAACCTGAAAAATTTTTGGGGACCAAAAAATTTCAACAGAAAACTGTCGTGAGCAAATACGGGTTTTTGGACATTTCGATCGATCGGAACTGAAAAACACATTACACAAAGCTAGACTAAGTTAATGGGGAGGCTCTGATACCAATGTAAGTGCACGGCGGCGCCCCGGCCGTCAATCCGACGGCCAAATGCGGAAGCGGTGATAAACTTTAAATTTTCTTAAACTGGCAAACCGCCGCGCACTACTACCCGGATCGAACCATTAACTAGTCCTAGCTATCTACAAGAAAGGGAATAGAGATATACCGACGATCCAAGTCCTCCGGTCTTCTCGTCATGGTCCCGATCTCCTGCGGAAAAGTCCCGTCTCCTCCTCGTCGCCGGAAGTGCACCACATCGCCTACTTTGTTTACGGGCTCCCACCTCAATGCCGAGGCAACTCGGGCACGAAGCCGGCTACTCGACGTGCCCAAGATTTACTGTAGAATCTATAGTAGAGCTTGTGTCTCACTTTTGGGGTTGTGGAATTGCCTTTTGGTGGAGGTATGAAACATGAACTTTTATGGAGGGATTAGTAGGAGTTTTCCAACATGATATCAACCAAAAATCCCACTCTATCATTTTTGGACAGCCCCTCTATGGCTTTGGCCGGCCATACAATGGGAAGAAGAGAGAATGTGAGGGTGAGAGAGTGTATATGAGAGTGTGGCCATCCAATAATACAATGGGGAGAGAGAGAAGGCTATCATGCCAAAAAGGAAATGATCACAACAATAAACCCACACTCAACCAACCTCACCCCTCACCATCATCAACCATTATGCCCACTAAAAGTCAAGCCATCATGAGAAGGAGAAGTCAATGATGGTGCACATCATGAAAACCATCATGATGCTACAATAAGCAAAGACCCCCTCCACAAAAAGCCTATTTGCAACAATGCAAATAAACCCTCCTCCACCAAACGTCGGCCAATGAACGATCAAAGGAAAATTGGCCGAAACGGAAAACAAACTGGCAACTCCAAAAACTTGTCCCGTAATAAATTACAGGAAAACCCCGATACTGTGCATACACACCCGCATTTGTATTCCGACCGAAAAACAAATGCAATGAGACAAAGTCTACACTGTACTATACTAGGATCCGGCTTAAACCAAAGCCGGCTAGTAATATCCGTTCGATCCTGATCCGTGCAATACCGCACGTATCTGATCGAACCCTGCCATATAACCATACGGCCTATAGTACAGACTGTCCGATCCTGATCCGTGCAATACCGCACGTACCTGATCGGACCCCGCCATATCTCCATACGGCCTCTACAACCTTTCGCCCGAAAGCTGAGTAACTGAATGTGGAGGACTCTAAAGACTCGTCAACACCTTGGTTGTGGATTTAACCACTAGCACGTTAGAGGTATAAGCCAATACATAACGGGCTACCAGGTATTGACTAAAAGGGACGTCCGTGAGCGAACTCAGCCTGACACCCTACTGAGCCTGTCAGTGACAATATCCGTACAGTCCGGTCCGTTCGTCTATGAGTATCGCATGGCGAGCCTAGGGGGTTGGTAAAAGTCAGACCCCCAAAAGCGGTACAAGTCGTGTCGGAGTGTAGCCCAGAACACCCTGAGATACTACTGGAATACCTACCAGTAAATCTCCTTGCCTTGGCCAAGGACTTTGTGTAATGGCTCTCCTAGACACAGCACGACCTCACCCCCAATACCGGGAGAGACGAACCCCTGAAGATACGCTCACTGCCTCCATGTGGCTCGGGACTGTACCCAACTAAAACCTGTTTGCACGACTCCTTTGAGCCATGGTAGGGTAGTAATCAAAGTACAGTGGGAACTCACACGAGACAAATGACGATCTCCAGGTCGATGAACTAACCTGCACACATGTCACCAGGGAACTGCCATCTGACGTCTGGTATATGACCAACTAGCATGTTCCCGGCGAGTCCTGTCCGGTGTACTCATAACCCAATGAGCACCTGTATACATCTTAGGTGATCCAACTGACACCAGTGGCTTGTGAGACCGGCCACCGCCCCTCGTCGGGGTCTCGACTGTATACACTAGTCTACTAATGGAGTATCGATGCCCAGTCTCGAAACTCCCACGACTAGGGACCTTTTAAGGATAAGCTTATAGACCCCCAGCTCCCACTTATATGATCGCCCTCATACTGCTGGTGGTCAAGCAAGAATCCTAGGGGCTCTATCAACGTGTAATAGCGACGTGTCAGGTCACCTAAAGCAGTACACGATGATAAAGGTAAACCAGATAGCATACTATCATCTCGAGCAAGACTGTCCTACCGGGATAGGTCCTCCCTCAATCATTACAATCACGTACCTGTGACCTAATAATTGACTCTGAGGGCACTATCTCCAACATGGGTTGTTTGGCCTCCGTCAAGGTCATAGGATGCTAGGGGCAAAATATTATCGGGAATTTCAAGTGTTGAAATTTGCAATGAGATTGCATACCTTCTATGAGATAGTTGGATCCCGATACCCACTGCGAGTAAGAGTTACTCCTGGGAGAGTTTTACATATTACAATTAGCCGATCAAGTAGGTGTCTAGAAAGGTGTCAACGGGGTTACGCCTCTGGGAAAACGAAGTTCACGTTAATTAGGTTCGTGCGAAAGCACGGGGGACCTCCCTCAAAGTACCGACACTGGCCTGGCTGAAAGATTGGCGAACTTGTAGTGTGTAATTAATCCCGGCTAGTCTTTCCTTTTAGGGTTTGAAGGAAGATTTGATAAAAACAGTGGGAGCCATCCTGATTAGATAAGATAAAAACCAATCTGATCTTACAAGAGCATACGCTAAAGTGTTTTCTTCTCTCTCTCTCCAGGTAGCGACCATTTCATGCCCTAACAAAGATAATAATATGGATGTATTGACCGAACCCGCATGTTATACTGTGCAGGGGAACGTTGAACCCGTTCTATCTTATAAGTGTTATAAGAATGAATAGGAAACAGGAGATTATCTGGATTCTCACACCGCCCAAAAGGAGAACATGCATGTTGATGTATCATCTTCGGGTGTGTTTGTCATTGAGAACTGTTTCTCAGTTCACCCTACGTCCTGGGTATTAGATACCGGATCAGGATCCCACATATGTAAGATGTTACATGGGCTACGGAAAGGTAGAGAACTGGGAAAAGGTGATCATTCCGTTCAAGTAGGGAATGGGGCAAATGTTGCAGCCAAAGCAGTTGGCGAATATCACCTAGTATTACCAAGTGGTGATACAATGATTCTAAATGAATGCTATTATATACCGAACATGATGTGCAACATTATATCAGTTTCTTTATTAAGTAAAGAAGGATATAATTTTGTAGTAAAGGATAATGTTATGAACATATTCCTAGATCAAAAGTTGATTGCATCAGGCTCGTTACATAATGGCATATTCATTCTAAATCAAAATACAGTCCTCAATTTACAAAACACACACAAGAGGAAGAGTTCTGAACTGAACGAATCCTTCTTGTGGCATTGTAGACTGGGTCACATCAATGCGACACGACTAGCTAAGTTGTATAAGGATGGATATTTAAATTCATTTGAATTTTCATCTTATGACACTTGCCAGTCATGTCTCAAAGGCAAGATGACAAAAACTTCGTTTACTGGACACGGAGAAAGAGTTACCGAACTCTTGGGACTAATACATAGTGATGTATGCGGTCCCATATCTACACATGCCAGGGATGGTTCTTCGTACTTCATTACATTCACTGACGATCTCTCTAGATTCGGATATGTGTTCCTGATGAAACACAAATCAGAAGCTTTTGAGAAATTTAGAGAATATAAACAAGAAGTAGAGAACCAAACGGGCAAAAGTATTAAGATCCTTCGATCTGATCGAGGAGGAGAATACTTAAGTAACGAATTCAGAGATTATCTAAAAGAGAATGGGATTCTCTCTCAGCTTACTCCTCCTTATACACCACAGCACAACGGTGTATCGGAGCGGAGAAATCGCACCCTATTAGATATGGTGCGCTCTATGATGAGTGCAGCTGAGTTACCCATTTCCTTCTGTGGATATGCACTGGAGACTGCTGCATACCTATTGAACAGAGTTCCAACCAAATCAGTGCCTACCACTCCATATTAGATATGGAATGGCAAGAGACCATGTCTTAATTTCATTCAGATATGGGGTTGTCCGGCCTATGTTAAAACACAAAATCCGGACAAGCTCGAGGCAAGGTCTGTTCTATGTAAGTTTGTTGGATATCCCAAACATTCGCGAGGGTATATCTTCTACCACTCCGAGGAACAAAAAGTGTTTGTTTCTCGACATGCCACTTTCTTAGAAAAGAGTTTTCTTATGAAACAGACAAGTAGCATTGAGGTAGAACTGGAAGAGGTTCCAGCAACACAAACTGAAACAGAAAACTTGGTAGAACCAGAGAATTCAGTAGAACTCGACGAACCCCAGCCTCTCCGCCGATCTAGTAGGGTATCTCATCCACCTGAGAGATACTACAGTTTTCTCATTGACGGTGGAAGCGAGGATTGCATCATGGAGGATGATGACCCAACTAGCTTCGAGAAGGCCATCACGAGTAGGGACTCAGTGAAATGGCTGGATGCTATGCGGTCCGAGATGGAATCCATGTACACCAACAAAGTATGGACTTTGGATGTTGCTCCTGAAGGGGTAAAACCCATCGGGAGCAAGTGGATTTTCAAGAAAAAACTTGGTGTAGATGGGAAAGTGGAGACTTTCAAAGCTAGACTTGTTGCAAAGGGTTTTCGTCAAAGACCAGGTGTGGACTATGACGAAACCTTTTCTCCAGTGGCTATGCTTAAATCCATCCGGATCATGCTTGCCATCGCTGCATATCATGATTACGAAATCTGGCAAATGGATGTTAAGACCTCCTTTCTAAATGGTGATTTAGAAGAGTGCGTGTACATGACTCAGCCAGAGGGCTTCGTAGACAGGGGGAGCAGCGGGAAGGTGTGCAAGCTGCTTAAATCCATTTATGGATTAAAGCAAGCATCGCGGAGTTGGAACATCTGCTTTGACGTCGTTATCAAAGAGTTTGATTTCGTCAAAAATCCAGATGAACCTTGTATCTACAAGAAGGTGGCAGAGAGTAAGGTTGTCTTCCTCGTATTGTACGTGGACGACATACTCTTGATAGGAAATGATATTCCTATGCTGCAATCGGTCAAGCTCTTCTTATCACAAAGATTCTCAATGAAAGATCTTGGTGATGCCTCCTGCATATTGGGAATTAGGATCTATAGAGATAGATCCAAACGGATATTGGGATTGTCCCAATCCAGGTACATTGACACCATACTAAAAAGGTTTAGTATGGTAGATTCCAAGCGTGGGAACTTGCCCATGATCTCTGGAGTCACTCTCTCCAAAGAGATGTCTCCCAAGACTGATTTGGAGAGAGCTCGCATGCAAGGGATACCCTATGCTTCGGCTGTAGGCTCTATCATGTATGCGATGCTATGTACCAGACCCGATATAGCATACTCACTAAGTATAGTGAGCAGGTATCAAGCTGATCCTGGAGAGAGTCACTGGACAGCTGTGAAGAGCATTCTCAAGTACTTGCGAAGGACTAAAGAGATGCTCTTGGTGTATGGTAACGGAGAACTCCAAGTGGAATCCTTTACCGATTCGAGCTTCCAGAGTGATAAGGACGACTCTAAGTCGCAGTCGGGATTTGTCTTTACCCTTTACGGAGGGGCGGTTAGCTGGAAGAGTTCCAAGCAGGAAACTGTGGCAGACTCGACGATGGAGGCTGAATACATCGCGGCCAACGATGCCGCTAAAGAAGCTGTCTGGATCAAGAAGTTCATTACTGAACTTGGTGTGGTTCCATCCATTGAGCATCCAATACTTTTGTATTGCGATAACAATAGAGCGGTGGCTTTGGCCAAGGAACCCAGGTCCCATCAGCGATCCAGGCATATTCTGAGGCGGTATCACCTGATCCGGGAGATAGTTGATCGCCGGGAGATCGAGGTCAGGAGGGTTGACACGAAGAACACGGCGGATCCACTCAAGAAGGCCATTCCCCAGATACAGTTTGAGAGACTCTTCGGGATGCTCGGTATGCGATACTACAGCAGCTGGCCCTAGTGCAAGTGGGAGATTGTTAGTTGTATGTATGCCCTAGAGGCCAGTATTGTACAGATGATGTATATTATATTGGATGCTTGGACATATATAGAGATGACTTTCTTGCTCGATATGATAGTATGCTATCTGGTTACTCTTTATCTTAACATGTACACTTGTCTCTTTAAACAGTCTTATAGTTACATGTTGATAAAGCCCTTAGGATGTGTACTTGACTACCTGGACTATGATGCAGATCATACTAGTGGGGACATGGTAGTCCATAAGTACATCCTTCAAGGTCCCTAGTCGTAGGTGTATCGAGACAGGGCATCGATATACCAGTATAGACTAGCGTATACGCTTCTCGACCCATGAGATGGGCGATGGATGATCCCATATCCATTGGTGTTTGACATCAGAGATGGTATACGGGTGCTCAGTGGAGACTGGGTACACTGGACGGACTCGCCGAGAACTCCCAGATGGTATTATACCTCACGTCAGATGGCAGTTCTCAGGTGACACTTGTACAGGTTAGTCTGTAGACCGGAGATCGTCATAGAGTCTTGTGTGATTCCCACTGTGCTTTGATCTCCACCTTACCACGTCCATGAGGGCGTGCAAAACGGTGGTCTTTGGGTACAGTCCCGAGTCACATGGAGGCAATGAGCGATAGGAGGGGTTTCGTCTCTCCCGGTATTGGGGGTTGATGTTGCGCTGTGTTCGATTGGCCGTAACAGGGAAGTCCCTGGCCAGGGCTGATCAGAGATTTGCTGGTAAGTGTTACCAGTAGTTTCTCGACCCGTTATGAGCCTCACATCGGCACGACTTATCGGTTATTAGGGTCTGACGTTTACCACCCCTAGACTTGATATGCGACATATCAGACGAACAGACCGGACTGTACGGTAAGTGTTACTGGTTGGATTCACAGGAGTGTGAGCGGGCTAGCTCGTCGATCTTCTGATCGCTCAATACCCGGATGGCCGTTACGTTTAGCAGACCGCTTGCGGCTTGTGGGTGCTTGATATGATCATCATCTGCTACCGGCGTATTGACGAGTCTTTAGAGTCCTACACAGAGGTTTCCTGGCTCAAGCGAAACGAAATAGGAGCGCATATGAGATATGTGCGGGACCGAGAATAATGCGTGTATGTGATACCGTATTTCATTCTCGCGATGAATGTTTCGATTGGTTGTATGCGATATAACCTGGTTATCGAATCATTGATTCGATAAATCGATACATTGTATACTAGTCGGTTATGTGCGACATGACCGGATCATTGAATCAAGTGTTGATTTAATGATTTAATGTATAATTGTATATTTGATATATTAATTTGCATTAACTAGTATTGGTTCATTTTAAAAGGATTTTCTCACTTGAAGTGCACATTGTATATATGATATGCTTTTGTGTGCACTTGATTGTATCATGTTTGATGATACATACTTACTTGGGTTTGTGCAAAGAATTAAACCATGGTTATGATAATGATTAGGGTTTTGTGTTATTCATCTGTTTATTTATCCATTCTTTATTTATTTAAATAGATAAAAGAAAAGAAAATGGTTTCTTTTTATCATGAAGCTTGTTGAAGCTTCATGAAGCTTTGACTAAAGAGACCATTTGTCTTCATGCTTAACCCTAACCATTCCCACTTACCATGGTCTATTCTCTACACTTAACCTTAGTTAGCTTATGATAAGTATTGATTTATTTTCATTTTAATTCAACACTTATCATATTCTTTCTTCTTCTTCATCATCTTCTTCTTCAAGAAAAGCTTAAGTCCATCAATGGCAACTTGAGCTAAAGTGAGAGAAATCCAATTCTAAAGTGAACCCACCTCCTATTTCTTCACCCTCTACCTCTTGCCAAGTTGTTTTGGGTGTTTTCTTCACAAGTTTCACAACTTTGTGAAGTCGGAGCTTGAACTTGTGATGCCTCGACGTAGATCATCTTCGGCACGAAGCCGACGACCTAGTCCGCCCATTTCTCCGATCAAGCCGACGATTGAGTCCGGGATTCGAGATGGACAGCGAGAGGACGCCTACGTAGAGCCAAGGAAGTGGATATCCGGATCTACAAAGGTTGTAGCTTCTTATCTTTAGTTAAGTTGTTAACTAGATTCGTTTTTCGCCTAAATTTCTAGTCAACGATCCGTATTAGGGTTTCTCGGCACCCGTAAAATTTGAAATTGGCATGGTTGATGCCTTGTGAGACCTCTATAGTGTGCCTAGGAACCCTACATGACCAAGTCTACAATGCCAAAGAAAAGCTTCATTTATATCTGAAAATTTTCTTTTATTAGTATGTTGTATATTGAAAACGGTGTATTAGTTCAGGACGTAAATACCGTTATTTAGTGTACCATACCCGATCAACTGTTGATTCAAGTTAATGTTCATAACATTATTCTGCAACATAAAATGATATCCTTCATTGTCCAACAAAGAAACGGATATTATATTACATAGCATACTTGGTACATAATAACAAGGGTTCAAACCAAAATACAACCCAAAGGCAACCCAGATGATACTCTCCTACGGATACAGCATGTACATTGGAACCATTTCCAACCCGCAGAGTATGGTCACCAGTCTTCAAAACTCTACTGTTTCTCAATCCCTGCATACAATAGCAGATATGAGAACCAGAACCGGTATCTAATACCCAAGATATAGAGTTTATAGAAAAACAGTTTTCAGTTACAAACACACCTGAAACGGAAGCATCAGTATGCTTCTTCTTCTTGAAATCAGCAAGATACAAAGCATGGTTGCGTTTCCAATGTCCCGACTTGTGGCAGTAAAAACATTCTCCTTTTCCACTTCCCGCGGCTCCGGATTTGTCTTTCCCCTTCACCTTTTGAACTCTACCTTTCGGTTTGATGGGTTTCTTCTTCTTCTTCTTTCCCTTGGCCTTAGCTTTTGGGACGGAAGAGGAAGATGGCCCAGCAAGCAAAGCGGGAGTTTTTGCTGTTTTAAGCGTGCTCTCTGCACTTTTCAACATATTGAGAAGTTCAGGCAATGATTTCTTCAAATCGTTCATATTGAAATTCACAATGAACAGAGCAATGGCAGGGGGAGAGACTGTAGAACAATATCTGTATATTGCTCGTTATCCATGGTCCATCCCAGTTTCTCAAGTTCTTCTATAAGACCAATCATCTTCAGAACATGTTCTCTTACTGATGTGCCAGGGGTCATCCGAATCTGAAACAACTTTCGAGATGCCTCGTTGCTCTTCGTACAACTCCTTTGTATGAACAAAGATGGATTGAATATCCATCTTCTCGTGTTGCTTCTGATGTATACTGTCCATAGAAGCAAGCTCGAGGCACTTGGCTGTGTTACAATCAATATCCCATATTTTTTGGATCTCTTTATCCGAAACAGATGATTTAGGACCTGAGACGGGTGGGGTTTTGGTAGTGAGGACATATGATACTTTATCATATATGAGTGCAATGTTCAAGTTCCTCAACCATTCTTTATAATTCGGTCATGTCAGTTTGTTTTTCTCTAAAAGAATCTTAAGTCTCGTCATCAGGTATCTGCCATTAGGAGAGAGGAAAGAATACACTTAGCGAAATGCTCTTGCAAAGATTTAGATTGGTTATTATCTTATCTAATCGATGTCTCCCACTGCTTTTATCAAATTTTCTTTCAAAACCTTAAAAAGAAAACGAGACAGGATTAATTACATTCTACAGTTTCGCTAACCGGTCAGCCAGGCCAGTGTCGGTACTTTGAGGGAGGTTCCCCGTGCTTTCACACGGACCTAATTAAAATAAACCTCATTTTCCCAGAGGTTAAACCCCGTTGACATCTTTCTAGACACCTACTGGATTAGCTAATTGTAAAGTGCAAAACTCTCCTGGGAGTAACACTTACTCACAGTGGGATCGGGATCCATCCATCATATAGAAGGTATGCAATCTCATTACAAATTTCAACTCTTGAAACTCCCGATATGGTTTTTACCCCTAACTACTTATGATCTTGGCTATGGTCAACATATCATAAGCACTAGTCAAGTTCTACCCGTCATTTCGAGATTAAATAGACCCACCCATATGACCCTTGATTATGATCAAGATAATCACATGAATGTCCTAACTGATCGCATCATATGCTTTGTAGGAAAACATCACTTAGCTACCGTACACTACGCCTTGACTATAATCAACATACGTAGCACGAATACTAAGTACTCTGCTTCCTAAAATGATGGAGGGTTGCGGATGGTTTTTATTAAAACCTTTAACGCTTTGAACTTGTTCTCGTTGTAGAATCAAAACAGTTTAGAAAATGAGTGGCTTAAGCTCCGCATCTTTTGAAACTTGCATTTTTCATAAAAAGGCCGAGTGTATTTCAAATCTGATTCTACAACATTTTTAGGTTTCTTTTTCTTTACATTAATCTTATTAATGTAGTCCCATCATTTAAATTCCTAAGCCATCACAGAAAAGAAACGAAAATAGAACGTACACGTATGCCATCCGCATTTGCCACAGTGTCCCGTTATGCACCGTTAGGTTACTTAACTAACGGCATAGCGGGGCGGGACTAGCGCGGGTGTAAAACATAAGCAACGTTTATTATATATCATATATATAATAATAATAATCCATTCGTCTCAGATATTAAGTAATCACATCACAGAATATCAACAGCAGAAGCACATATGAAAATAAAGGATATTTAGGATGTCCGTATTTTGTATTTAGCCAACAACAGAAAATACGGATTCCACGGTCGCGATGAATAGCCAAGCCCACACTCCTAGACCCCTACGAGAGTGGCAAGTGACCCTACCAATTCTAGAGTTTAGGAGACCCAGTCTCGACTCCTCGAGATGGCCTCCCACTGAACCCTAAAACCCGGTCACTTGTGCTCCCCACCTTGGGTCATCCTAATGCGGAAAAGTAAATAATATACAATAATAGCGACATCATCCTCAACCCGGAAGTGCCCCAAATAAAAGAATATTATATACAATTAAATTTTACATGAATGAAAATAAAACTCTCATCTCACATAAAACCCCCGGCTATTCCATCACGACAATCCTGCACATCATATCTCAGCAACACATAATATCACATATCATCAATGTAAGTAAGTATGCGTATCCCGATTGTCGTTGATGTATAGCAACGAAACCTGCAATACACCACATACTAAACTTACGGTCGCAGAAATGAAAAATGAAAAACTACAACAATTGGAATCATAACCGCCCTTAGACAACACAAACCCGGGATATCACATATCAAAGATTTCATGCCCAACAATGTAAAGCTTACATTTAGGTCTCACCCATGAAAACATCTTTTCAAAATAAGTCGGATAATTCAACAAGATTTCCGATTACACCCGAGACCGAAATGTTAGATTTACACGCAGCAAACAAATTTTTAGATTCGAATTATTGTATCACATTCTCATATACTAGGCGCAGTTAAAACGTTCGATCGAACGATCAATCACCCAAAGAATTCACAGAAAACTCAACACTTAAGCAGTTTTAAAATATACCAGAGACTAGTGTTAGCACATACGGGCCAGCACAAGAAGGCGCAGTCCAAGCCTCACCAACGGCGCCGCGGAACCGCCGCAAAAAGAGCCTTTCGGCCGCGGTTTCGCTGTCGTTAAGTCGAGTTAGGGCTTCGTTCTTCTTGTGGGCCCATACAATACCCTGCACAATTTTTTGAGTATTTTTAATGTGAAAAAATACAACTTTTTGAAAATTTTCCAGTGAGCATTATTCGGGCATCGAGTTTCGTTCGTTCGAGTTTTTTAACGTCGTCTAGATTACTCTAAAACTTTAGCTTAGCTCTGATACCACTGTTGGGTTTCCTCACCACCTCATCTAGGGTTTAGAAGCATCACACATGCCATAATTAAATTTTATGAGGTGCTAAGTATACTAACCTAGGATCTCAACTAGAATTTTAGGGTAACAATCAATAAGCATCACATGCAAGAAGCAATTTAACACTAAGTGAAGAGATTACAACCTTTGTAGACTTCCCTTGGTGACTCCTTGGCACTTTAAGAGTTTGAAACGGATCGATGGAGGCCTTCCTAGTCCACGATGATCCACCCGAATTCCTTTTGCCCAAAGCCCCTTGCTTTACTTGATCTTTGAAAGAAGTATAGCAAACACCCTACACAAATGGGTTAAAAAAGTGTAAAATGATGATGTGGTTTCTTTTCTCTATTCAAAACCCTTTCTTTTTACTAGCTCACTCTATGGAAATCTCAAGAGAGCAAGAGAATGAGGAGGAAGAAGATGGCAACTCAAGAGCTCTTTTGTCGTGATGAATAATGAAAATGAGAATGAAAAAATATATATATATTAAATCCTTCTCACTTCAAACCATGGGTTAATAAATATCTATATATTTATTTTGGAGTAATTAGAGCCATAGAAAATTAACTCATGGTTAATGTAAGGTTAAGTGAAGAATGAAGAATAAATCTCAACCATGAATTAATTCTATTTACATTAACTCAAAAATAATTATATAGATAAATACTTTCATGGGAGTCTTACATTGCCACCACATGTGTATCATCAATCATGATACAATGTATGCATGTATGTGTGCAAGCACATCATCATGTGCATCAATATAAACATATGCATACATGTTGGATATATATGCCCTAGAGGCCTTCATTGTATAGGATGCTAGGGATGTGTATGTACATGACAATCTTGCTCAATATGATAGTACGCTATTTGGTTTGTCTTTATCTTAACATGTGATAAATTTTACTCTGTGTTTCATATATTATGAACATGTTGATAAAGCCCGTAAGATGTTTGCCTGACTACCAGCGTTGTGATGGCAGACATACTTGTGGGAGCTGGATGGTCAATAGGCACATCCTTAAATGTCCCTAGTCGCAGAAGTATTGAGACTAGGCATCGATACTCCAGTGTAGACTAGTGTATACATATCTAGACCCTGACGAGAGGCGATAGATTGGTCCCGCAGCCATTGGTGATGTGCACCTAAGATTGTATACAGTTGCTCACTCGGTGTGAGTTCACCGGACAGGACTTGCCGAGGACTGACTAGATGGTATTATACCTAACGTCAGATAGCAGTTCTCTGGTGACATGTGTGCAGATAGTCTGTCGACCTGAGGTCGTCATTTTTCTTGTGTGAGTTCCCACTGTTCTTTGATTACTACCCTACCACGGCTCAAAGGAGTCGTGCAAACAGATTTTAGTTGGGTACAGTCCCGAGCCACATGAAGACAGTGAGCGACAGTTAGGGATTCGTCTCTCCCGGTATGGGGAGTCGATATCGCACAGTGATCGGTTGGTCATTACCATAAGTCCCTGGCCAGGGCTGATTGAGAATTACTGGTGGACGGACCAGTAGATCCTCGGATGGTCTTGAGCCACACCGACACGACTTGTACGGTTATTAGGGGTCTGACGTTTTTTACCCTCCTAGACCTTACATGCGATACTCTCAGACGAACAGACTGGCCTGCACGGATATTGTCACGGACAGGCTCAGTAGGGGGTTTCGGACGAGTTCGCTCGTCGGCCTTCTTATCGACATCTACCTGGGGACCGTTATGTACAGCTAGTACCGCTTGCGTCCTGTGGTTAAACCTACTGCCAACGTAGTGTCGAGTCTTTAGAGTCCCACACAGAGGGTTGTTCACCTTTGGGCGAAATGAGGTAGAGGTCGTATGGTTTTACGACAGGGTTCGTTCACATACGCGTACTTGTGCGTGTTTGGGTTTCGGGCAGTTGATACTAGTGGGCTTTGGTTTAAGCCAGATACTAGTATCTTATTTTGAGTTGGTTCAGTCTCATTGCATTTCGTGTTCTTCAGAACACGGATGCGGGTATGTATATACAGTTGACATAGGCAGAGAAAGAGACACCTCATTAGGGTTTTGACCAGTGACTTGATTAAAACCTTAATGAGATGGGGAAATTGATTATTAATCTTTTATTAGAGATAATTATGTTATGGCTAATTTGGTTTGACCATTTGACCTTATTGACCTTTGTTGACTTAGATATTTTTGTTGAGCAAAAGATATTTGTGCTTAGCATTAATTGTGACATGATAATGGTCAAATCAACATCAACCATGACAATTATCTAAATAAAATTTATTTATTCTTTTTACCTAATATGAGAGCCTACCCTTCATTTTATCATGACATTTTCTCTCATGGTTGCTCTCTCCTCTTCTTCTCTCAAAGCTCAAGTGTTTCATGAGTTGAAAATCAAGAGCTTTTGAGACCAAACCACCAAAACACTTCTCTACTCACTCTAGGGTTCTTAGTCTAGCACATTAAGCACTCTAGTTACTTCATTGTAGAGGTTGGAGCTCAAGGTAGAGACCTTTGGGTGGATCATCTTTGATGTAGAGAAGCCGGTGAAGGGGAACTATCCGCAACCACTCCAAGGAGCTCACAACAAGGAGAAGCACAACAAAGGAGAAGAAGGAGTTCAAGCTTGAGGTATAACCATCCAACATAGTAGTTAGAACTCCTAGTTAGTTTGTTAGTTAATGTTTAGCAAAGATCCTAGTGGCTAGTCTATGTTATCTTGCAAAGAAAAATTCGATTTTTACCTATTCCACCTCCCCGTGAATTACCGGGGTGGGTAACATAGACTTACAGTGGTATCAGAGCCTAGCTAAACCATAACTAATATATTAGCAAAGTCTTTAGAACTTCGATCACGGAAAAATCCCAAAAAAATGAACGAAAATTGCCTTTTCTGTCGATTTTAAAAACGGATCTAAAAATATTTTCAGAGACCTGAAAAATACGTGCAGGCTTTTTCTAGAGCACTGAAGAAATTTGGGCGCCTAACTCAGTCAGACCACCATGGAACCGCGGCCGAACCAAGCGTTCCGCCGCGGATCCTCGGTCGAGTCGACTCCGAGTTGGTCCAAAGTTTTTCTGGTGCTCTCTGTGTTGGTTTTGTGTTTTATGGGATATTTTGTTTCTGCTCAGGAATTATTGTGTACAGTGTTGTACTTGGAGTAGATTCAAATATAGTTATTGATCGGAATTCTATAAACTTTAGCTAATCGGATTATATCTGTAATGTGTTATATGTGCTGAATGTCTACTAATCGCTATACGTCGATTAGTGGGGGTTGCACATATCTGTGATCTGTGATATTGGTTTGTGTATAAAAACTTGTTGGATTGTCGTGGATGAATAGCCGGGGTTGTGAGATGAGTATTTATCTTTCTTTTGATGTAAATTGTAAATTTATGTAATATTATTTTATGGTCGCACATCCGGGTTGAGGTTGTAGCCACCATTGTATATTATTTCTTTTACTGTTTTCTGCTCCTAGGATAGACCTAAGGTGGGGTGCACAAACTACCGGGTACTTTGATGTGCCTGAGGGAGGTTGCTTCAGTTCGGGTATTTGGCGGGTAGTTTGCCGCACCCGTAGGGGTCTAGGGTGGGGTTTGGCTATTCATCGCAACCGTGTAATCTGTCTTTCTTTGCAGGCTCAAACGAAACGCGGATTCCTAGTGTATCCAATGTGTTCATCTGTGATCTGAAATGCCTATTATTGCGTGAGACAAATGGATATATCTAAATATAATATTTATTAGGCGTTGCTTATGTTTTGCACCCGCGCTAATCCAGCCCCCGCTCTGTCGTTAGTTAAGTAACCTAACGAGTGATGACGGGGCCCCATGACGAATGCGGATGGCATAAGCGTACGTTGTATTTTCCTTTTTTCTACAATGGTAGGATTAATTGATGGGACAGCATTAATCCATTAATGCAAATAAAACAAACCTAAACTAAATCGTTGGAACAATTTCAAAACCACTCGGTTTTCTTCAAAAAGCAAATTTTAAATGCGGAGCTTAAACCACTCCTTTTAAAAAGCTATCATGGTTCCTTCGATTATATCAAGTTCATTACGTTAACGGTTTCGCCAAAAACCAGCCGTAGCCCTCCGTCGTTTCAAATAAACAACGCATCGTATTCATGCTATGTTTGTTGGCCTATGTCAAGGCATAGTGAATGGTAGCAATGTGTTGCTTATTTGTTGCATAGATAGATGCATTAGTTTAGGACAGTCGTATATCCTTGTTGGCCTACGTCAAGGGCGAGTACGGATGAGTCTAAATTAATCAGGACAACGACGGGAAGAACTTGACTTGCGTCTTATGATTTGTTGGCCTACATCAAGGTCATAAGAGCTTGGGGTAAAAACCACATCGGGGGTTTTAAACATAAAGGAAACTTGCAGATTTAGCATACCTTCTGGAATGTGGTGACTAGAGTGGCCTCCATCTAGGTCATCATACAATGATAGTTGGATCCCGATCCACTGATGTGTAGGATTACTCTCGGGAAATTTTCTCACTTAACAATCAATACTATAAACCAAATAGGTGTCTAGAACGGTGTTAGCGAGGCTACGCCTCCAAGGAAAAGAGGTTATATAATTAAGGAACTTCACGAAAGCGTTGGAAAACCTCCCTCGAAGTACCGACACTAGCATGGCTGAAAAGTTAAGCAAGTATTGTGACGTGCGATTAATCCTGACTAATTCTTCTTTTAGGGTTTGAAGAAGAATTTGAGGAAACAGTGAGAGCCATCCTGTTTAGATAAACTAATAAACCAATCTAAACTTCCAAGAGCATATGCTGAGTGTTTCTTTTCTCTCTCTCTGGCAGCTACCATGACAGGACTAAACTATTACTTGAAAAGAATACACTGACTGGGCCAAACTATAAGGATTGGCTAAGGAACGTCAACATTGCACTGACTTATGACAAAGTTGCGTATGTCACCACTGCTACCGCTCCCCTATCTCAAGACCAGATTTCTCAGTTGCGGACAAAGAGGTCCGCAAAACTTGGGATCTAGACTATGAAAAAGCTAATTGTATCGTGCTGGCGTCCATGAATAATGAACTCTAGAAACAGCACGAAAGTATGGATATTAAATCCATTTTTCTCCATTGAAAGGATTTGTATGGAGAGCGCTCTCATATCGCGAGGTACGAGACCTCAAGGAAACTATTCCAGATGAGGTTAGCTCCAAGATCACCTGTAGGAGAACACGTCCTAAAAATGATCGGCCTCATTGAGGAACTCGCAAACCTGGGATGCGTGCTAGAAAATGAGTTGTACATCGACTTGATATTGCAGTCCCTTCCCCACACCTTCTCTCAGTTCGTGCTGAACTTCAATATGCACGATATGGAAGCTGATCTTCCAAAGCTCCTCAACATGCTGAGGGTAGCAGAGAGCTCCTTGAAAAAGGAGAAGACTCCCGTTCTGTATATTAGCCAATCATCCTCTTCTAAATCCAAAGCGAAAGCTAAAGGGAAGAATAAGATGAAAGCCACCAAACAGAAAGGTGGGGTCAAGAAGGTGCAGGGAACGAACAAGGCGGGGAAAGTGAAAGCGGACAAGAATGAATGCTACTATTGTCAAGCAGGGGCACTGGAAAAAGGATTGCATGGCTTTCAAAGCTAAGGACACGAAGCAAGCTACTGCTTCTGCTTCAGGTGTGTTTGTAATCGAAAACTGTTTTTCAGTAAACTCTACATCATGGGTACTTGGTACCGGTTCTGGCTCTCACATCTGTAATTCTTTGCATGCTCTGAGAAACCGTAGAGAACTGAAGGCGGGTGATATGACCCGCCGGGTTGGCAATGGAACAAATGTGGATGTTGTTGCAGTGGGGGATTATCACCTGGGGTTGACTAGTGGGCACATTTTGGTGTTGTACAGTTGTTTTTGTATTCCCAGTATGCTATATAATATTATATCGGTATCTTTGTTATCTAATGAAGGATATAATTTTGCACTTGAAAGAAATGTTATGAACATTCTCCTGAATCAAGAAATGATTGGGTTTGGCACACTGGAAAACGGCATATACATATTTAATCAACCCCAAGTTTTCAATATTCAAAACACACTCAAAAGAAAGGCTTAAGATTTAAACCAAGCCTTCCTATGGCATTGTAGACTTGGTCATATAAATGAAACCAAGTTGACTAAGTTGCATAAAGATGGATATTTAGATCCGTTTGAGTATTCATCATATGCAACTTGTCAATCATGTATCAAAGGGAAAATGACCAAATCTCCGTTCACCAGACACTGAGAAAGAGCCACGGAGCTCTTGGGACTTATACACAACGATATATGTGGTCCGATGTCAACACATGCACGAAGCAGTCACTCCTACTTCATCACTTTTACTGATGATTTCTCGAGGTATGGACATGTGTTCTTAATGAAGCATAAATCCAAGGCATTTGAGAAATTTAAGGAGTATAAAAATGAAGTAGAGAAACAGACTGGTAAAAGCATAAAGACGCTTCGATCTGATCGAGGTGGAGAATACTTAAGTACCCGTTTTCTTGAATACTTAAAAGAGAATGGAATTCTCTCTCAGCTTACTTCTCCGTATACACCTCAGCATAATGGTGTATCAGAAAGAAGGAATCGCACGCTACTGGACATGGTGCATTCAATGATGAGTAGTGCTGAGTTGCCACTTTCCTTCTGGAGTTTTGCGCTAGAATCAGCTGCATACCTGTTGAATAGAGTTCCGACTAAGTCTGTGCCTACCACTCCATATGAAATGTGGAGTGGGAAGAGACCATATCTTAAGTATCTCAAGATATAGGGGTGTCCAGCATTTGTTAAAAAGCAGAATCCGGACAAGCTCGAGGCACGATCGATTTTGTGCAAGTTTGTGGGATACCCCAAGCATTCAAGGGGATATCTAGTCTACCACACTGAAGAACAAAAGGTGTTTATCGCTCGTCACATTGTCTTCTTAGAGAGCGAATTTCTTGTAAAAGAAATTAGTGGGAGCACGGTAGAACTGGAAGAAATTCAAAAACCATAAACTGCTGCCGAGGACTTAGTAGAACCTTAGGTTTCAATAGAACCCGACGAACCAATGCCGCTCCGCAAATCTAGTAGGCTTTATCATCCGCCTGACAGATACTATGGGTTTCTTGTAGATGGGGATTGAGAGGATAGCATTATCGATGATAATGAGCTTACTAATTTTCAGCAGGCTATCACGAGTAATGACTCGGTGAAGTGGCTGGATGCTGTGAGATCCGAAATGGAATCCATGTACACCAATAAAGTATGGACTTTAGATGTTGCTCCTCCAAGGGTAAAACCGGTTAGATGCAAATGGATCTTCAAAAAGAAGATTGGTGTATTTGAACAAGTGGAAACCTACAAAGCTAGGCTCGTTGCAAAAGGTTTTCGTCAAAGGCCAGGATTGAACTATGATGAAACCTTTTCTCCGGTAGCTATGCTTAAATCCATTCGGATCCTGCTTGCCATTGCTGCCTTCCATGACTATGAAATCGGGCAGATGGACGTAAAAACAGCTTTTCTAAATGGACATTTAGAAGAAAGTGTTAACATGGATCAACCAGAAGGTTTCTTAGACATTGGGAGCAGCGGAAAAGTGTGCAAGTTGCTTAAATCCATTTATGGATTAAAGCAAGTATCGCGGAGTTGGAACATCTGCTTTGATGAGATAGTCAAAGAATTTGACTTTATCAAAAATGTAGATGAACCATGCATTTATAGGAAGATTGTATAGGGAGCAATAGTCTTCCTCGTTCTGTATGTCGATGACATACTGCTGATAGGGAATGATATCCCTATTGTACAATCAGTAAAGCTCTTCTTGTCACAGAAATTCTCCATGAAAGACTTGGAAGATGCCTCCTACATTCTGGGGATTAAGATCTATCGTGATAGATCCAAAAGAATGTTGGGACTTTCACAGTCCAGGTACATTGACACTATACTAAAGAGATTTAATATGGAAGATTCCAAGCGCGGTAATTTACCCGCTTGTCACGGGATCACCCTCTCCAAAAAGATGTCTCCAAAGACTGATGAAGAGAAGGCTCGCATGGGCATTATACCCTACGCTTCGGCTGTAGGATCTATAATGTATGCGATGTTATATACCAGACTAGATGTAGATTACGCACTTAGTGTGGTAAGCAGGTATCAGTCTGACCCAGGTAAGAAGCATTGGATAGCGGTAAAGAACATTCTCAAGTACCTGAGAAGGACTAAGGAGATGTTCTTGGGTTACGGTAATGGGGACCTCCAGGTCGAGGCTTTTACCGACTCCAGCTTCCAAAGTGACAAAGATGACTCTAAATCCGTTTCGGGTTTTGTGTTTACCCTTAATGGAGGGGCGGTATGTTGGAAGAGTTCCAAACAGGATACCGTCGCAGACTCAACAATGGAAGCTGAGTATATAGCTGCTAACGATGCTGCAAAAGAGGTTGTCTGGATAAAGAAGTTCATCTCTGAACTTCAGGTGGTTCCGTCCATTGCCAATCCAATACCTTTGTATTGTGATAACAATGGGGCTGTGGCATTAGCGAAGAACCAAGGTCCCATCAGAAATCCAGGCATATCTTGAGGCGGTATCACCTGATCAGGGAGATCGTGGATCGCCGGGAGATTGAGGTGCGGAGAGTGGAAACAAAAGACAACATGGCAGATCCATTCACCAAGGACATCCCTCAAGTCCAGTTCGAGAGGCTGTTTGAGATGTTAGACATGCGGTACGCCAGCAACTAGATCTAGTACAGACAGTGGGTACTCATTGCACCAATTACAGGCCTTAGTGCAAGTGAGAGATTGTTGGATATATATGCCCTAGAGGCCTTCATTGTATAGGATGCTAGGGATGTGTATGTACATGAAAATCTTGCTCGATATGATAGTACGCTATTTGGTTTGTCTTTATCTTAACATGTGATATATTTTACTCTGTGTTTCATATATTATGAACATGTTGATAAAGCCCGTAGGATGTTTTCCTGACTACCAGCGTTGTGATGGCAGTCATACTTGTGGGAGCTGGGTGGTCAATAGACACATCTTTAAATGTCCCTAGTCGCAGGAGTATTAAGACTGGGCATCGAAACTCCAGAGTAGACTAGTGTATACATATCTAGACCCTGACGAGGGGTGATGGATTGGTCCCGCAGCCATTGGTGACGTGCACCTAAGATTGTATACAGATGCTCACTGGGTGTGAGTTCACCGGACAGGACTTGCCGAGGACTGACTAAATGGTATTATACCTAGCGTCAGATAGCAGTTCTCTGGTGACATGTGTGCAGATAGTCTGTCGACCTAAGGTCGTCATTTGTCTTGTGTGAGTTCCCACTATGCTTTGATTACTATCCTACCACGGCTCAAAGGAGTCACGCAAACAGGTTTTAATTGGGTACAGTCCCGAGCCATATGAAGGCAGTGAGCGACTGTTAGGGATTCATCTCTCTCGGTATGGGGAGTCGATATCGCACAGTGATCGGTTGATCATTACCATAAGTCCCTGGCCAGGGCTGATTGAGAATTACGGGTGGACGGACCAGTAGATCCTCGGATAGTCTTGAGCCACACCGATATGACTTGTACGGTTATTAGGGGTCTGACGTTTTTCACCCCCCTAGACCTTACATGCGATACTCTCAGACGAACAGACCGGACTGCACGGATATTGTCATGGACAGGCTCTATCGACATCTACCTGGGGACCGTTATGTACAGCTAGTACCGCTTGCGGCCTGTGATTAAACCCACTGCCAGTGTAGTGTCAAGTCTTTAGAGTCCCGCACAGAGGGTTATTCACCTTTGGGCAAAATGAGATGGAGGTCGTATGGTTTTACGACAGGGTTCATTCACATACGCGTACTTGTGCGTGTTTGGGTTTCAGGCAATTGATACTAGTGGGCTTTGATTTAAGCCATATCCTAGTATCTGATTTTGAGTTGGTTCAGTCTCATTGCATTTCGTGTTCTTCGAAACACGGATGCGGGTATGTATATACAGTTGACAGAGGCAGAGAAAGAGACACCTCATTAGGGTTTTAACCAGTGACTTGATTAAAACCTTAATGAGATGGGGAAATTGATTATTAATCTTTTATTAGAGATGATTATGTTATGGCTAATTTGGTTTGACCTTATTGACATATTTTTGTTGAGGAAAAGATATTTGTGCTTAGCATTAATTGTGACATGATAATGGTCAAATCAATATCAACCATGACAATTATCTTAATAAAATTTTAATTATTCTTTTTCCCTAATATGAGAGCTCACCCTTCATTTTATCATGGCATTCTCTCTCATGGTTGCTCTCTCCTCTTCCTCTCTCAAAGCTCAAGTGTTTCATGAGTTGAAAATCAAGAGCTTTTGAGACCAAACCGCCAAAACACTTCTCTACTCACTCTAGGGTTCTTAATTTAGCACACCAAGCACTCTAGTTACTTCATTGTAGAGGTTGGAGCTCAAGGTAGATACCTTTGGGTGGATCATCTTTGACGTAGAGAAACCGGTGAAGGGGAACCTTCCGCAACCACTCCAAGGAGCTCACAACAAGGAGAAGCACAACAAAGGAGAAGGAGTTCAAGCTTGAGGTATAACCATCCAACATAGTAGTTAGAATTCCTAGTTAGTTTGTTAGTTAATATTTAGCAAAGATCCTAGTGGCTAGTCTATGTTATCTTGCAAAGAAAAATTCGATTTGTACCTATTCCGCCTCCCCGTGAATTACCGGGATGGGTAACATAGACTTACAGTACATGCATGCATACAAAAAGAAAAGGGTTTAATAAAGAAATAAGCTAAAAGTCAAATGTTAAATCAACACTTGATTTAACAAACCGGTCATATCACATACGACCCGATTAATATACAGTATCACATACATGTATTTAATCGGGTCCCCGCGCATATCTCACATGCACACCACATCGTTTCTCCTGAGCTAGGAAACTCCTTTGTGGGACTCTTAGACTAGTCAATACGCTGGCAGTACGTGATGATCTTATCAAACACCTACAAGCCGCAAGCGGTCAACTAAACATAACGGCCACCCGGGTATTGAGCGATCAGAAGAAAACCAGCAAAGCTGTCAAAACTCCCGTCGAGCCAACTGGCAACACTTACTGTACAGTCCGGTCTCTTCATCAGATATGCTGCATATCAAGTCTAGGGATGGAATCGTCGACCCTAATAACTCAATAAGTCATGCCGGTGTATGGCCCATAACAGATCGAGAAACTACTGATAACGCTTATCAGTAAATCTCAGCAGCCCTAGGCAGGGACTTTCTGTTATAACCAATCGATCATAGCACAACATCAACCCCCAATACCGGGAGAGACGAAACCCCTCATATCGCTCATTGCCTCCATGTGCCTCGGGACTGTACCCAAAATCCACCTGTTTGCACGACTCAATAGAGCCGTGGTAGGGTGGAGATCAAAGTACAGTGGGGGGACACACATGACTCTATGACGATCTTGGGTCTACAAACTAACATGTACCAGTGTCACCTGAGAACTGCTATCCAACGATAGATATAATACCATATAGGAGTTCTCGGCAAGTCCGTTCAATGTACTGATTGGTAGAGTTTTTGTGTGTTCAAGTTTAGTTAATTACCGCAATCAAGACGGTTTCGCTTGTAGCTGGCCGGTTGAGTACGAGTCGTCCGTAGGGAGATGGGAATCTTTTTCTATGTGCTTAAACGAGTTAAGTCCAAATGTCCAGATTTGTTTTGAGATTAACTATGTGCTAAAATGATATGTAAATAGAGCTTGTTAGGGTTAGGATTAGGTTACTTTGAGTTAGGAGTCGCTCACTTCTTTCGTTGCCACTCTTAATATCGGTGTTACGGTAATCGGCAACAACAGGGATTAGCACGACTAGGAAGGAACTTGCGAGTATAAGTTAGGCTTTCCAACGCATAAGTTCTTCCTTTTGGCGTTTGTCCGTCCGTTCTTGGCTCTTAGCCTTAACCTCCGGTTAATTCAACCACAACCGGTCTCACTACGGAATCACCGCTATCATGTAGGATAGGGTGCCGTAGGGAGCGGATTGTGGTTCAATTAACGGGAGTCCGATTTAAGATGTTGGGCAAGGAAAGAGTGAGAGAGATTTACTTCTCTCTAACTTTCCTTATCCTACCCTAATAAGTTATGGAAACTACTCACCCATTACAAGAAAAAGGAAAATAAAACAAAGGAGAAAGATAGAAAGAAAGAGATTAGAAGATTACAACTAGCTATTTGCGACCTCACCTCGGCAAGGATCAAGCGTAAGCATCATTGTTGTTTAAGGATAAAGAAAAAGAGAACAAGAAAGAAACAAAAACAAATAACAACAACTAAATTAGCAAATGAAAATTACAAGCAATAATAGTTAACAAAATAAAAGGACAAGCATGGTAAGAACAAGAACTCCTTTATTCATTCTTCACTCACAAAAGCTCACTGCAAGTTTTTAATGGAGAAGAGATGAGAGGAGGAGGAAGAACAACAACATATAAACTAAATCTAAATACAAGAATAAGCACCCTTTGCTTTGGCAAGTTCTGGACTATTTATAGGCAGGGAACTGGAAATCTAGGGAAACAATCAGAACAACAATGAAATGACCAATCTGCCCCTGAAAATAGGTCAACTGCCGACACCGTACGGCCGCCGTTCCGCGGCCTAAGCATGCTTATGCCGCGGAACCGCGGCACTTTAGTGGAATTAGGCCATAGGATTTTGTGGGTTTCCCTAGTTTGATGTTTTCTGCTGAGTGGTATATGTCTTTTCTCAGAAACTTTTCACATTTCTTCCAGAATTTTAGTAGATCAAAAGGTGATTGGATGTGGATCTTTTGTCATGATTTTCTTGAGCTCCGCGTAGATTTCTTGGACTTTGTGTTGCCATTGTGCTTTGTGCATGAAGATGACAATTGATTTGCCCTTTTGTCTTCTTAAACTGGTGTGTGGCAACATACGGATAGAGAGCGGAGACCCGTGTTTTATTTGTGGTTGGCAGAAATCCGGATTTTGTCGTGCTTTTCCATGAATTTCACCGTTTGGATCCGAGAACCTGTATCCTGCAATTGACTAGCAAACACGGCTCAAGAGTACCTACCGATAAGCAATATGATAAAAATTGGGCGGTATAAAAATGCAAAAATCTGATATGAACATGTACCCAGTCTCCACTGAGCACCCGTATACAATCTTTGGTGTCAGCACACTAGATAGATATGGGATCATCCATCGCCCTCATATGGGACAAGAACGGTATACGCTAATCTACTCTGGAATATCGATGCCCCGTCTCGATACACCCACGACTAGAAATAGTTAAAAGATATGCTTATAAACTAGACGTGTCCCACTAGTATGATCTACATCATAGTCGCAGTAGTCAAGCAAATATCCTATGCGCTTTATCAACATATACCTAATGAGTAAGATGCATGATCAAATGAACATGTCAAGATAAAGTAAACCAGATAGCATACTATCATGTCGAACAAGAAAGTCATCTATATACGTATATACATATCCAAGCATCCACTATATATCTACAAGTGAAACAAAAATGGTGGACTTGGTCAATATTTCCACAAGCTTCTACAAGCTTGTAGCCATGACACAATATCCATCCATTTTTTAATTACTTAGATAAATATAAACCCTACATTATCCTAAGTATAGTGTAAGTCTCATACACCCATGAAACATGTGGTATCAAGCATGACACAAATAAAATGTACATTAATATATATCACATGTATACTATATGCACACAAGTGAGAAAAAGAATACTTAGTGAGCAAATATTAGTTAATGTAAGTTAATATATCAAATACATAATTATACATTAAATTATCAAATCAACACTTGATTTAATAATCCGGCTATATCACATACAACCGACTAATATCATATGAATCAACTTATCGAATCAACACTTGATCCTATAACCCGGCTATATCTCATATAACCGACCGATATCACATATCGCGAGAATAAAATGCGGTATCACATACGCATTAATCTCGGTCCCACACATATCGCATATGTGCTCTTACATCGTTTCGCATGAACCAGAAAATCTCTGTGTAGGACTCTAAAGACTCGTCAATACGCCGGCAGTAGGTGATGATCATATCAAACACCCACAAACCGCAAGCGGTCTGCTAAACGTAACGGCCACCGGGGTATTGAGCGATCAGAAGATCAATAAGCAAGCCTGCTCATACTCCTGGGAATCCAATCAGTAACACTACCGTATAGTCCGGTCTCTTCGTCTGATATGTCGCATATCACAGCATGGGGTTGGTATAACATGAGACCCCAATAGCCTGATAAGTCATGTCGATGCAAAGTCCATAACGGTTCGAGAAACTACTGATAACACTTACCAGTAGATCTCAGCAACCCTGGCCAGGGATTTCCTGTTATGGCCAATCGAGCATAGCGCAACATCAACCCCCAATACCGGGAGAAACGAATCCCCTCCTATCACTCATTGCCTCCATGTGACTCGGGACTGTACCCAAAAACCACCGTTTTGGACGATCTCTTGAACTTGGTAAGATGGAAATCAAAGCACAGTGGGAATCACACAAGACTCTATGACGATCTCAGGTTGACAGACTAACCTGTACCAGTGTCACCAGAGAACTGCTATTTGACGATAGGTATAATACCATTTAGGAGTTCTCGACGAGTCCTCCAGTGTGCCCAGTCTCTACTGAGCACCCATATACCATCTCTGATATCAAACACCAATAGATATAGGATCATCCATCACCCATCATATGGGTCGAGAATCGTATACGCTAGTCTACTCTGGAATATCGATGCCCCGTCTCGATACTCCCACGACTAGGAACATTTGAAGGATGTACTTACCGACTACCTCTGCCCCGCTAATATGATCTGCATCATAATCCTGGTAGTCAAGTACTCATTCTAAAGGTTTTATCAACATGTAATAGAGAGACAATGAGTGTACATGTTAAGATAAAGAGCAACCAGATAGTATACTATCATGTCGAGTAAGAAAGTCCTCCATATATATGTCCAAGCATCCACTACAATATACATCACATGTACAGTAATGGCCTCTAGGGCATACATATAACTAACAATCCCCTCCTATGGCCACCTCTCGCTCTCTCTGTGTGTGTGTGTGTATAGAGAGAGAGAGACTAACGAGGCGGCGGTGCTTTTTTTTTTAAAATGAGCCGGCGGTGCTTTTTTTTTAAAATGTGCGCTCACCCTAAAACACACATACCCCCGTGTATTTCACCGATTCAAACCGGCTATCTTGATTTACGTATTATGAAACCCCTATGTATAAAAAATCTCGAGATTTAAAGATCTCCAACACATTCATCAAGCGAATGCAATTTTCCTATACCGATATACCGTTTATTTTTCTGTCTGCTTGATGAACGTGTTCAACCTCTTTAAATCCTGAGATTCTTTTTACATAAGGATTTCATCGTACGTAGATCAAGATGGCCGATTTGGATCGGTGAAATACACAGGATACGTGTATTTTGAGACGATGGTTCATTTTTTAAAAAGGACGGACGGCTCATACCTCTTTTCCTATATATATATAGAGAGAGAGAGAGAGAGAGAGAGAGAGAGAACAAAAAGGAGCTAATTTACTTTCAAGGCATAACCTATTTAGTTCTGCCCTATAGATAATTACTTCATTTGTCCTTCATTCATACATATAGTAAGGATAGATTTTATCTTTTTTCATAGAGAGTGAAGGTGAAGGATCTTCGAATTAATAAGACAAATGATCAATACAAGACACTGCACTTTCTCCCTCTTTCTAAATGACAAAAACTATCATTATTTCTTATTTTTTCCATGCATGAAAGATAAGGGACAAAATCATCCATAAGACAAGTAAACTGATTATACCCTGAAAGTAAATCATCGTGCCTGTGTAAATAAGCCTTCCTCGTTCCTGTTTCTCATTTTTGCTCCACAATCTTTCTTTTTCTTCCTAAAACCAGCAAAGTGATTCAATGATGTCAAACCCAGCAGAAAGAAAAATTAATAAACCACCACAAGCACATTTGAAGCACATTTGCTCTCCGTTCCTAAATAATTTACACAGATCCCTTTCCTCCAGATACAGCTAAAGCGACAAGGTCCCACAAAAGATGAAAAAGTAAATCACACTTATAACACAGCAATATGATTTCATGGATGGTTCAGAATTGCAAATTGTATTTTTCAACAAGAATTTTTCTTAATGTCTACCACTATGCACCACTAAGCCTGCCTTGGTGCTTCCACATTCAATTCGAGCCTCATGATACTCGGACAGATTTTCCACCATGTCTGAAAACATAACTCATCCGTGTCTAGCACATGGTGGTTCCCATGAGCTCAGACAGTGTACGCTTGCTGGATAGTGTCGATGTCCAGACCCTTGAGCCTAACAACCGACTCAACATGGCCCTTGAGTGTGTTCAACTCCCTAAGCCTGTAAAATTTTAAAGATCAGCAACTTAATTTTTTTTAAAAATTAACTTCATGGCCTAAAATTAATATGAGATCTAGGGATTGCATCGTCCATACATGTTCATAAACAAAAAGAATAAATGATGCTACAGACGGTGGGCCGTAGCATTCCACATTGCAATTACTATACCAAATATGGAATAAATGATTGGACAGGCATGGGACAACAGGAGATAAATGAGATGCTTCTCACAATAAAGGCAGCAAGGAAGTTCACCCCACAACCATGAGGGGGAAAAGGCAACATTGGAGAAAACCCCGTCTCACTATTGCACAATTCCCAGAAGCACCCTCTGTTTCGAGAACACGGGTAGTTTTCTGGTGGTCAGGCAAAAAATTGAAGGGGTTTCCTGCAGTTAAGCCGCAAAAAAAGAGGAAGAGAAAGGAAAACTTGAGAACATCAAGAAAATCATGCGAGTATCTATTCAATTCTTTAGATTCTAGGGGGTTATTTTCCCTTCCTTTTCGACATATGCCCGTGCACCTTTTTCAAACCTTTACATTGAAAGATGATAATTTATTCAGATTTTATGAATGCTAATAGGGGTTGATCTGATCGATGATACACTGATAGGTTATTATCAGTCACAACCTAAGATACTTGCTAATTCACGCAAATATAATTACATATAATTCTGACCTTGCAATCTCCGCACGTCTTTTTGCCTCTTCAGCCATCTGGTTGAGATCAGTGAAGCTGGTCCTATCATTAAACATCTTGGTATCGGGAGGTTGAAGCCCATGAAGAGTCCTCTGCGCATGGGCCCACTTCAGCTCCCTAGCTTCTTTTCCAAAGTCCTTCTGCCTTGTGAAGGCAATCTGAGCCATGGAAGAATTTAAAGAAATTAATACTTCAAGGTAATGCGGTAATAAATTATGAACAATATTGAGAGAGTATATATTACTCTTTGTTCAATGACAAGATCCCATGCCCTCCCACTTAGAGCGTAGCGGGTTAAAAATTTGATAATATCGAGAGGGAAATAGAATATAAGATTGTAGAGCCAAATGATGCCGGCCCATCCCCATCCGATTCCTTTGATGGCAGCGAATCCCCAATCGGCGTATACAGCTATCAAGGTTGCCACCTACACAAAGTACAAACATTGCAAAGCGAGCTTTGATATGAAATTTTGGCACCTCCCTTAAGAATTAAAAATACTCATCATGTATCTTAATGACGTGTTATGTTTGTTATCCTACAAACCACTAGCTTAAGAAAATGGTTCTTGACATGGTGCACCAGCTTTCAACAAGACTTCAAATCTCATCATTGCTAATTTAAAATATATCTACTATCATAATGCAACCTCCAAAGGTGTAGCTAATGTCATCTATTGATGGTCTCTCCTTCTTTGTAAGAAATGAGAAAATAATTTCCAATCTATGCTCGCTTACCCCCCGGCTCCCCCAAAAAAAATCCCAAAATTTTTTTTATAAGAAATAAAATCTGCGCACTAATATTCATGCCATCCCTCTCAATTTCTAGAGGCATCTTTAGAACTTTATGCTCAAACCTAAATATTTAAATCACATATATTGTGTTCTAACAATATAATATCAACTATACATACACATGCATTGCACGTGCACAATACTAGTTTATTTTATCAACTATACATACACATGCATTGCACGTGCAAAATACTAGTTTATTTTACCGCATTTATCTTGCGTTTACAAACAAGAGATTCTGTTGGAGGCCTATACATGTGGCCTAGATACCCACATGAGAGTCAGTGTTGAATGTAATTTTTGTTGATTAACATTGTTATCCCACATTGGTGCTTATGGGGTTTGTACTGTTTCATTATAATCTTATTTATGGAGCAAAGGTGGAAACACTCGTTATCATTATTATCTTATTAATAGAGCAAAGGTGGAAACACCAGTGCCCCCCCCCACCCCCCAAAAAAAAATAGAAACAAAAAAAACATCTTAAGCCTTTCAATAAGGGTTCTAGACAGTCTTAGCATCCCGAAGTTAGGATCAAGGGATATATTTATATGTTATAACATGCCCCCACAAGTTGAGGCCCATTGGTGGATTGAAATCTAGGGATGCACGGCAGTATTTTTCTTTTTCTTATTTGTTCGCTTTGTGAGGACGGCCAACCGGAACTAGGCCTAGGTTGCTTATTTAGAATCATAAATTTCTTACTGCTGCTCCGAAATTAAACCCTAAAGCTATGGTGGGTTGATTCTTATAATTTTACGTTCTAATAATTAATAGGAAAAAACAGGTATGCTCACCAGTTGAGCAACAAAGAAAGCCGCAACGAGCAAGAGACCAGGACGCTCAACAAAAGACCAACTACGAGATCTCGTCACGAAGATAAGAGCTTGACTAATGGTGCTCACTTGAAGATATACTGCTGAGGCAAGCTTTTGGAAGTCGTCTTGTGCTGTTTTCTCTAGGCTTTCAACTTTGAATATGCGCTAATGACAAAGATTAGGAAGAATACAATATTTGAGCATCACAGAATCAATACATAACTTGTTGCCGTAGCAAATTATTTGGATGCTAAATTTAATTGAACAGAAAATTCTGTAATATAATAATAAATAAATAGGCTAAACTGCAGAACCCCCCCCCCCTCTCTCTTAAAGCGTGACACCACTCTCCTTTCAGAAACTGCACTCTACCTCCTGGTTAAACAAGCGCTTTATTTTTTGTTTTCCGCATCTTTTTATTCCAAAAATACCCTCACTAGTTCCGATCAAACGATAAGGCATAAATTGCTAGAAATAGGAAAAAGATAAAGCTCGAATTTTGAGAAGGGCAATATCCTGCACACGGGCAATTGAAGGAGTTTCCCTTCCATTTAGCCGAAATAATAATTTACAAACAGTGCTTAGACAATTTTCTATGTTCAAGAGTAAATACCGGGAAAAAATCAGTTTTGTAAGCAGCCCAAAAGAAAATGACCGTCATCAAAGCCAAATAACCACCTAGGATGATCCCAGTCGCAAATATTTCAGAGAGCTTCCAGCTGTCAGGTAAAGGAGATGGCTTCACCCAATCCTTTGATATTGTCATGATCGTACCTAATATTGTCAACAAGAGGTAATAGTTTAAATCAGAGACAGGTTTACACTGGACAATAAAACATGAACCATCAGTACATATATAATAGGCTAAAATTAAACTAAACTGCCCTTAACTAGCATTGTTTTTCAGTTAACTACGATTTGTTTATTACAGTAAGCTCCCTTAAAATGCTATGTTTAAGTTTAAGGGAGATTGCTATAATTAAAAAATTAAAGGTAATGTAGTGAAAAACAGCGATGGTTAGTTTAGTGTAATCTAGCCTAAGTGATATTCAGAATGTAATGGTTACCATCATTCAGGATGGCGATGATCAGGACCATAAATGGTGGAAAATCAAACTTCCATATGAGCGCCAGAAGCATGAATCCAAGCTGCACAATCAGAAAAATGTATCATGGCTCTTGCAAGGGCTAAGAAAGTTGAAAATAGTTGTCAAAATCTGATCACTGCGCATTTAATTACAAACGGGTAGTTAATGTCCCAAGTTACAAATATTGCTAGAAATATGATGCAGATTGTTAAAATCTAATGCAAGAAATATGATGCGGATTGTTAAAATCTAAATTATCACTGAAAAAGTCCAACGTAAAATAAGTGAAACATACCACTATACGGATGGTAATGGAAACTGCATAGATCTGCAACATACAAAATCAGTTCAGTAAAATCATACATGAAGAGAACTATGTTACTTATAAGGCTAGTTTACATTAAACTACTGTTAAATTTCGGTTGTTTTTTCACTAAACTACTTTTAAGGATACAGCGCTGTAAGGGAGCCTACTGTCTGTAATATTAAAAAAGCTTTAAGGGTAGTTGAGTGAACAGAGTCATGAATAAGGGTACTTCTATTAATGAAAATGGAGAGTCGGTCTTCGTATCCAAATTGATTGATGACTTGGATTTTTCTCCAATACAAAAAAAAATTTGGACAAAAATAGAGAATTTTTTTGTCAACAATAACTCCCTCTTTATCCTCTTTCACTAACCGCGTACCTCTCTTTAATTACTCACTCTCTAACTTTCACATCGCACATGCAAATAATCTAGTAAATATAATAGTAGTTACCGTATAGTTTTTCATCCTCTGAAAAATTGCTCGGCTGGTCAAGACAGCACTTATGATTACACTCAGACCCGGTTCCGTTAGAACAATGTCAGAAGCGCTACGAGCGGCATCAGTAGCATCTGCAACAGCAATCCCAATATCTGCCTTCTTGAGGGCAGGAGCGTCATTTACACCGTCACCGGTCATGCCACATATATGCTTCCTTGCTTGCAGACGTTTAACAATTTCATACTTGTGCTCTGAAAATTGTACGTAAGAGGAAGTCAAAATTTCTCAAAGGCAAAAGAAAAGGTATTATTAAGAAAAACCAGTTCATCTGAATGTATGGCATCACAAAAAGCCATATATATCCTCATGGGCAAAGCAAATCTATTGTACAACGACAGGTGTTTAAAAATAAGCCCTAAACAATTTATTGTTTCACAGCTGATTGAATGAGGAGGGGGGAGGGAGGGATGGAGGGGGAGGGGGAGAGAGAAACCTGTACTTCATCCCATATAATACTTATACCGACTCAAGTGGTTTATTAGCACAAACACCCACTCTGCTCATCAACGAAAACCCTCAAATTCTACTCTAAACAAAAAACAAGTTATAGAGTTGCATTAGACAATCATTTAAGTTGTTTACAGAAGAATTAAGGTGTATTTTTTAGGGATTTTAGTGGATGAGCAATAGGTGTTTGCATTAATAAATCACTTGCGGGATAACATCATAAACTATTGGGGGTATTTAAGCAATTAAATTCAATCTTTATCTGTGTAGAGCATATGATACAGGACACAAGTAGGTTGCTTCAAAAATCTAGGAAACAATTTGTTCGGATACCCTAATTTTTTATTGTTAAATATAAACATAATAACATAAGTTACAGATTCAGCAAATACAAACGAAGATTAAAAACTTCACTAGTCTAAAAATGCAAAAGAGCAATAGCTTGTTAAAGTCTTAATTATAACGCATGCTCGAAACATCTCGAAGCCCTGTCTCTTGACAAAGGTCAGTCTTATCCTACAAATATTTATCATCCAAGGTTTTATGATACTTGATATGCTAAAAAGAAACCCACAAGTATCCTTAACGGGTCCGATATGGATACAAATCTCACCACCTAGATGAAGCTTCTGTGCAACATAGATACTTATCCACTTTTTCAAATACCCTTTACCTACTCCCTTTGTTACGAGTCATTTTACAATTAGAAAAACTTCTTATAAGATATTTGAATTCATAAAAGCAGTATTGTTGATCTCAAAAGAAGAAGAAAAAACAAGTAATGTGCAACAGAAGAGTAGTGAAAGCAGAAACTATACCCGGAAATACACCAGCAAAACCATCAGCCTTCTCTATCAATTCATCGACAGGTAAAGCTGCAATAGATTCATCCTTCGTTTGGCCCAACAAAGCTGATGATGGATACATATTTGTGCCCATTCCCAAACGACGCCCTGTTTCCTTTCCTATTGCTAGTTGATCCCCTGGTCACAAGTGATGAAATATGTGACAAACAGAGAAGCACGAGAGCGAAAGAGAGATAATGAAATCATATTATCATGAAAATTGTTGGCATTAATATCATCCTCAAAAGGTACTTTAATTAAAATTTCCATAACTAAGTTGAGCTTCCAGAAACTCCTTATACGCGTATCCTCAATCAAAAATCAGATTATAAAGGCAACAAGGTAAAAAATGTGAGACACTAAAAAATTACATTAATACAAATTGCAAAATGAGTATGGTAACGTCTAGTAAGTACTAGCAAAAAATCAAGAATTCTGAGGGAAAAAGCAATAAAAAGATATCAATATCAATACAAAATGGAAAATATTTCTGCAGCACTTGCCTAACGACATAAGCACAAATGTGCAGATGTCCTGTTTATAGACAGGTTAAAAAGGAGGAGGGGGAACGTCGCCTCTAGGGTTCAGCCATACAGATCATGTAGTGCTGGATAACCAGGCCAGCACCCAGATCGGATACGGAGCAAAAATGAGCATAACTGTATCCGTATTTGTTTTCCAGTCACGGTCCTCACGGATATGTATCAGGCTACGATATAGTTTGGTAATAAGCAGTCATATCCGTATTTGAAAACATCGGATTCGGATAGGAAGCGGATATGAAAGAGGACACTTATACGAATCGAATGTGGGTATAAAAGAGATACAAGATAAAACAAATATGGGGGTAGGACAAAAATATGTATGTCATTAATACCTTCCAAAAATGAATATGAATACTTAAAATGAGTGCTATAGATACAAACAAACAAACAACTGAGACTTATCCCAAGCATATGGGGTAGGCTACAAATATGCATGCAAATGAAATATTATATGAATAAATAATTATGTTAACAAACATACTACACAGTACTGGGCGGTACTAGCTATTTTGCGTATTTTAAAACAAACATGATAAAATAATGCCAAACATTCTTCTAAATACAAAACATATAATGTATAGTTCTAAATGCATAACATATAGTGTATGGTTAAAATGGATTTAAAATAATATATTTTCTTGTATTTGTCTGTGGATGTCCGTATCCAAATCCAAACTCATACACCCGGATATATGTATCCATATCCGAATAGTTTTACTAAAACCGTGAACAAATCTGTATCCGGAAATATATTTAAATATATTTACGTATCCATATCCAACCAAATACGGAAAACCATATATGTCCAAATATGAAAAATCATTTCCATATCTAAAATATCTGGACCCGGATCCGGATCAAGATATCAGGATCCAAATGCAGCCCTGTAACATAACCTAGTAGTCTTCAATCATAATGCCCAAATATCATAATTTGTTAGATATGTCTCACATTTAGATCCCTGAAGATTTCCTATTTTGAAGATCCAGCATTATCACGACGAACTAGAAAATTTGGTGTTATCAGCAAGGCAAACGTCTGAAGATCTCGATAGACGTCATCTTGCGCCTCGCACGCGTGATCTTCCCTTACGCAGAAATCTGTCCCGATGAAATTCAGACGTCTCCCGAGTGCCCTGTTTTTTTGGTGCGAAATCCAGACGTCTATCACATTCTTGTTCAAACGTATAGATAACATTCAGGAGTTTCGTGACTACAAAAACGAACGTCTGTCAATCTCTTGTGCAGACGTCTGCCGTATGTTTGGGCCGGATATTTTCTTTGTTTGGAAATTAGTTATTTGTGGAAATCGTTTGTATGCTATATATATGATGGCTTATTTTAGACCTAAATCTGATGCCTTTTGTTAATTAGAAAGAACTCGTTGATAATTGTGAAAAATCTAGGGTTTGAGAGTGATTTGTAATTCTCTATCGATTTGTACTCCTCCGATATTTGATTATTAATAAAATTTCGCCTTCGTTTATTTGTTTTGTAATTAGTATTCATATTTCTATCTTGCATGTGGTTTGATTTTCTTTTCGTTATCGATTGTGTGTTTGCTTCTTGATTGTCTTATCTTATACGCAACAAACTGGTATCGGAGCTATTGTTGTGTTGTTGTGGGACTTTTGGTTGAACCATTAGATTTTTTATTTTGCGATCTAGGACAACGATGGGTAACGACAACTACATCATCTTCCCCACTTTCTTAGATTGTGATTTTGAAATTTAGGGTTCGTTAGTACTCAAGATATTTTGATCTCGTATCATGTCTCCGACAATTATGAAGTTCGATATCGAAAAGTTTGATGGAAATATGAGTTTCTGTTTGTGGCAAGCCTGTATGGTTGCCGTTTTGACTCAAAACTATCTGAAGAAGGTGATTCTAGAAAAGGATAAAAAGACTGCCACTATGACGGAGGAAACTTGAGAGGAGATGGATGAGAAGGCTCTCACGGCTATCCACTTGTGTCTGACTAACGAAATTCTATAAGAAGTTTTAGGTGAAGACAGTGTCTGATTTGTGGAATAAATTGAAGTTATATTTAAGAAAAAATTTCACGAATCGACTCATGTTGAAATAACCTCTTTACACATTTCGCATGTCAGAAAGCTCACTAATAAAATCACACGTTAGTGAGTTTAATGCGATCATTACAAATCTGGTTAAGATCGACATTAAGATTGATGATGAAATTCAAGCTCTTCTCTTGTTGTGTTCATTGTCACCCTCTAATAAGTACTTCCATGACACTATGGTTTATGGACGAGACACGATCTCAATCTAGCATGTCAAGAAAAATTTGATAAACAATGAAAAGATTGATAAGGAGTTGACTTTCACTGAAACGGATGGTTCATCGTCTGGCTGATTTGTTCGAGAGCGAGCAGAGAAGAGAGATCCGGAAGCAAATAAGAAAAAATCGTGGTCAAAATCCACGACTAAAAACCTTACCTGCAATTATTATAAGAGGCACTTCAAGGTCGATTGCTTTAAGTTGCAGAACAAGCTAAAACAGTAAAACAAATTGAATGAGTTTTCGGTTAAGTCGAGTATAGCGGGAGGAGATTTTATTGTGATTCTTGACAGCACACATCGATCAAAGGACGAGTGGTATATGGATTCGAGTTGTTCCTACCATGTGTTCCAAGTAGGAATTTGTTTATCACCTTTGAGTTCGTTGATGGTAGAGTGGTTTTGATGTGCAATAGTTCGTGTCGAGCAATTGGCAAAGGGGCAATCTAAAACAAGATGTTTGACGGTGTTTTGAGAGCATTAGCGTAAGTCATGCACGTACCTGAGTTGAAGAAGAATCTCATCTTTTTTAGTGCACTCGACAACAAGGCTTACAAGTTTTCCGCTGAAGATGGAGTTTTGAAGGTAACCAAAGATGCTCTAGTTGTAATGAAGGGCTTAAAAAAAGGGTCATTATATTCATTACAGGGTTCGATGACTTCCGGATTGGCGGCTATTTCATCATCCAAATTTATGACAATTCGGAAACTACCAAATTGTGGCATATGAGGCTCGGACATATGAGAGAGAGCTATGGCCGAGTTGTCGAAGCAGGGTCTACTTGGTGGAAAGAGTACGACAAAGCTGGAGTTTTGTGAACAATGCATCTTTAAGAAGCAAAAATGCTTTAGGTTCAGTTTGGCGGTGCACAACATGAAAGGTGCTCTAGATTATATCCATTCGGATATTTAGGGACTCTCTCCAGTCGCTTCTAAAGAAAGTGGTGCCAAGTATTTACTTATCTTCATTGATGATTTTTCGAATATGGGTCTACTTCTTGAAGCACAAAAGTGATGTGTTTACTATATTCAAGCAATGGAAGACATTACTTGAGAAGCAGATAGGAAAGCATATCAAAAGACTGAGAACGGCAACGGGTTAGAATTTTGCGGTGGAGATTTCAATAATTTCTGCAAAAACGAAAGATAGTTCGGCATCATACCGTTGTCTACACACCAATACAAAATGGAGTCGCGGAGCGTATGAACCGGACTCTTTTGGAGAAAACGCGGTGTATGTTGTCCAATGCAGAGCTCGGAAAGGAGTTTTGGGCAGATGCGATAAATACAGCGTGGTATATTGTGAATCGGTCACTCGCCTAATACGACGCTAGGTAGTAAGAAATCGGAGCAGGGATGGTTGGAAAGACACGCCGATTATTCAAACTTAAGGTGTATGGTTGCTCTATTTATCCACATTATTATGAAGGCAAATTGGATCCTCTAGAGAAAAAATGTACATTTTTTGGTTATGCTACCGGGGTTCAGGTTTATAGGCTGTGTTCGGATCCAAAATCACCTAAATTTATGATTAGCAGAGATGTGACTTTTGATGAATTTGTTATGTTGAAGCCGAACAACAAGGAATCTCCAATTGAAGATGATTCGAAGAAGAATGAGACGAGAGTTGATATTGAAGTCGATGAAAACTCGAGTTTGCTGGAGAACTCTCCTTCACCATTGTCTGAAGAAGCTCAAGATGAGCAGTCACATGATGAGTATTTGCTCACTCGTGGCCGACAGAAAAGGGACATTAGACCGCCAATGAGATGTGGCTACAATGACCTAGTGGCGTATGCGTTGTCTGTTGCAGAAAAAGTTGATAGTAGCGAGCCGATAAGGTATAAAGAAGCCATCTTATCCGATAAAGCAGCTCGTTGGTTAGTCGCTATGAATAAAAAGTTTGAGTCTCTTCACAAGAACCAGAAGCCCGAAGGACGAAAGATAGTTGGCTGCAAATGGATTTTCAAAAAGAAAGAAAGTGAAAGGGATACAAAGCGCGGTTGATAGCTAAAGGCTATTCGCATATGCGGGGAGTTGATTTCACTGATGTATTTTATCCGATCGTTAAACACACCTCTATACGTGTCTTGCTCGATTTGGTAGCTATGCAAGATTTGGAATTTGAGCAGCTCGATGTGAAAACATAACTTGCAGAGAAGTCTCTCTACGGTTTAAGCAGCCATCTAGATAGTGGTATAACAAGTTCGACTCCTTTATGAACGAAGTTGGGTTTACGGGAAGTATAAGCGACAATTGTGTATATTCGAAGAAGCCCGCTGATGGTTCTTTCATATATTTGCTAATCTATGTTGATGATATATTAATAGCAGCAAGATATATGGTTGATATTATGATTTTGAAAGAACAGTTGAAAGGTAAGTTTGAAATCAAGGATTTGGGAACGACCATGAAAATACTTGGTATGGAGATGAGACGCGATCGCAAAGGAGAAAAGGTATACTTGTCTCAACAACGATATGTTGAGAAAGTTTTAGAGCGTTTCGGCATAGAAGACACTAAATCTGTAAGTACTCCGTTGGCAGCTCATTTTAAATTTTCAGCTCGCTCATCACCGCAAATAGAGAATGAGATTAGATATATATCGAATGTTCCATATGCGAGTGCGGTGGTTAGCGTTATGTATGCTATGGTTTGTACACGACCCGACATTTCACATGTTGATAGTGTTAGTCACTATATGGCATCTCCAGGCAAAAGCCATTGGCAGATGGTGAAATGGATATTACGATACCTTCGAAATACGTCTAACGTGGGGTTGGTGTTCGGATGGAACGACAATTTAGTTAGGTTCAGCGACTCGATTATGCAAGTGATCTTGACAGACACAGATCGATCACCGGTTATGTATTCTCCTTGGAAGAATGTGCCATTAGTTGGCGTACTTCTTTGCAGCCTACGGTAGCGTTGTCTACGACGGAGGCGGAGTATATGCTCGTTATTGCAGCCGTTAAGGATTGGATCTCGTTGAAGGCACTATTTTCAGAACTTGATATTCAAAAGGAAACCATAATAGTCTACTGTGATAACCAAACTGCTATTCACTTGACGAAAGATCATATGCATCATGATAGGACGAAGCACGTTGACGTGAGGTATTGGTTCATGCAGAAAGTCGTTGAGAAAGAAGAGATTATTGTGAAGAAGCTTGGCACAACGGGCAATCCGACCGACATACCGACGAAGTCTCTTTCAGTTATTAAGTTTGAGCATTGGTTGAACTTAATTGGAGTGAGTCGCACTTATTGAGCCCTTTAGGGGTTTTGTGGTGAGGATGGAGTTATTATTTTGATGGAGTTTGTGGAATGCGAATTAAGGTGGAGATTTATTAGACATGCCTTATTTAGATCCCTGAAGATTTTCTGTTTTGATGATCCAGCATTATCACGAAGAACTAGAAGATTTGGTGTTATCAGCAAGGCAGACTTTTAAAGCTCATCTCAACAGACGTTTGCCTCCGCCTCGTACGCATGATCTTCCCTTATGCAGATGTCTGCTCCGATGAGATTCAGACGTCTGCAGAGGTCTGTTCTTTTGGTGTGAAATCTAGACATCTGTCACATCCTTGTCACATCCTTGTTCAGACGTATGTCACATCCTTGTCACATCCTTGTTCAGACGTCTGGATAGCGCTCTAGAGTTTCATGACTACAAAGACAAACTGCTGCCAATCTCTTGTGCAGACGTATGCCGTATGTCTGGACCGGATATTTTCTTAGTTTGGAAATTAGTTATTTGTGGAAATCTTTTATAAAGCTATATATATATATATATATATATATGATAGCTTATATTAGACCTAGATCTGATGCCTTTTGTTAATTAGAGAGAACCCATTGATAACTGTGAGATCTAAGGTTTGAGAAAGATTTATAATCTCTACCGATTTGTACTCCTCCGATATTTGATTATTAATAAAGTTTCGCATTCGCCTATTTGTTTTGTAGTTAGTATTCATATTTCTATCTTGTCTTTGGTTTGATTTTCTTCTCGTTATCGATTGTGTGTTTGCTTCGTGATTGCCTCATCTTATACGCAAGACAACTCATTAAAAATAAGGTTAAATAAGATGGTGACACGATATGTACTCATTTTAAAGTCGGTCCTTTGGGAAACAAAAGCAGCTTAGCGAACAAAAAAAGACGGGAGGAATTGTAATGATATAAGAAGGTAAATTGGTAATATAACTTCCATACAGCAACGCAAATAGGCAAACCTCCAAGGTTAATCAAAATTGAAGTATAATCGCCATTATATGACATATCTGGTGAATAGGTACGAATGAATTATCAGAACATCATGGATGAAATGATTAGCAAAACATCATGCATGAAAAGGTTCAAACAGCTCTCTTATAATTGAAAAGTTTCTTTCAAATAATACGTTCACAGTGTTTGCCCCCTCACTACATTCAACAGTCCAGACTGTTATACCTAGAACTCATGCTCTGCATCTACATAGAAAGAAAACACCACACAACTTCTCAAGCATTACAAAATGTGTAATATATGAGATTAAATAACACCTGGTGCAAATTTTAAAAATTCAAATATCAAGGATTGAAAAATTAAGCCATTCGGTTTTGTAGTCAAAGTGCCGTGCGCTTGCAATGCAGGGCCATAAACACTTTTTTATCCTTTCAATTTTCTTTTGATTTATTGGGATGCTGTGGTAGACGTAAAAATAAATAAATGAACAATTCAGGTTGCAGGCTTGCAGTTTCTATTTTTATCAGTGATCACAGTTTGGCAAGATAGTAAAATCTGATGGCGACAGCCAAAAGTTCTATCTATCACAAAAAATGTGTACAATTAATTATCTATCCTCATTATCTACGATCCGTAAACACCACATGTTGAGCCTTTTTCTGTTATACATATATTACACCAAAAACCACAAGATCAGGTCGACACCTTTCTTCACCACTCAATCTTATATCCCAGCAGTGCTTCATTTCACATCATTATGCAGTGTGCTCACAGAAAACAACTATCAGAAGAAAAAAACATTTACCTAGAATAATCTAAAAGGAAAATAATGTGTGCAGAATGAACCTCATAAGCCAGGGTGGTTAGCATAAAATTTCAAACATCCTAACTTAAAGTCACAATCTACATGCCACAGAACTAAAAATATTTTATACAACTGCAATTAATAACAGCTTGATCTATAAGTGTTTTCAACCATGTTTCGATAATCAGGTTTTGCTAGCTGGACAGTTCACTACCAAACAAACAAAAATTTCCCTGTAAAGATTCAATTGATGTTACCCATCAGTAACGAAAATCCGATTGCATATATGCAAAGCATTATTCAAAGGTTGGCAGGTTTTACTAGCTAGACAGTTCAACCACTTGACAGATCCAAAAATTTCCCATGAACATGCAATTGTTGTCACCCAGTACTCACCAATTGTACATATGCAAGCATTATCAATTATGCATCACATGCCAGGTTTAGAGTCTCTGAGCAAACATTAAAACTACGTTACAATCGAGAAATCAAACCTGTGATCATTTTGACATTTACACCAAGGTTCAGAGCCCTCCTAATTGTCTCTGCACTATCGTGTCTTGGAGGATCAAAAAGAGGCATTAGACCAACAAACTGCCAAGGACCTCCAGCACTTTCTTTCCTTCGCTCTGGAACTTCCTACATTAGAACAGATCAAAGAAAATAAAATGAGAATATAAACTAGAATTAAGGTTTACACAGAATGTCAAAATTGCTGAGAAGAAATTCAAATAAAAAAATTTGTAAACGGGGCTGAAGAGTTTACCTGATATGCAACGGCAAGTGAGCGAAGACCTCGCTCCGCAAACTTGTCAATCACAGCATGGACCCTGCGCTCTATATCTGACTTGTTGTGTGCAAGATTTAAAATCTGCAGAACAGTTACAAGTTTTAAATGGTTCTTTTTTCTTTTCTTTTCATTTTTTTGGGTCCACAAAAAATAAACATTTCCAAGAAATGGGGTGTTTCTGAAATAAGAATGTTGAGATGGATTTCTGGAAAAACTCTATAATATAGGATAAGAAATGAGTGTATTCTTAAGAAGTTGAAGGCCGCTCCCATAGATAAAATGAGGGATCGTCATTCGAGATGGTTAAGAGTGTCAGAGGTTGATAAATGATCCAATTAGGAGAAGTGACAGCTTTTAGTTAAGTGGGAAGAAGGGGTAGATCAAACTTACATAAGGCGTTCAACAAGATATGTTAATTGTCAATTGAGGAGACGGCTGATTCATATAGCCGACCCCAAAATTTCAGGGTAAAGGCTTATTGTTGCTGCTATTGTAGTTGGGTTGTTGTCTACAAAAATAAATAGCAAAACAAGATAGCAAGGATATCAAGAAGAAATTACTTGTTCCGGAGCACCTTTGCTGACCCGATGCCATTTTCCATCTGAATCGATGTATGTCAAGGCGGTTCTTTTATCAGTTGGATTAAACGGCAGAAAATGTACCTCTTGAATACCAGTACGAGCCTTTCATAACAAAATTCAGACATGAGAGAGAGAGAGAGAGAGTCCCAATATAAGCAGTTGAAAAAATTACCTCTTTTGGATCAGCAAGCATCCCAACAATAGCAGTATCAATTGCATCTTGATTTTCAGTTCGTGATGCCCTAGCTGCCATTAAAATGACAGTGTCTTGGCTTATACCCTTTACAAAAACCTGACAAATTTTGTTCAAACATACGGGTTAGAGAGAGAGAGAGAGAGAGGATTTGGGGAAGACAAAGAAAGACTGACCTCAACAAGGTTTTTGTCCACGGTCAGCTTGTTCAGAGTAAGGGTTCCTGTTTTATCGCTGCAAAGAACATCCATGCCAGCCATTTCTTCAATAGCAGTCATCCTCTTTGTTATAGCTCCCTGTAACATCCTCAACTTGTGTCAATTAAAGCTATTCATAAGAGACAATCATTGTAAGAATTTGCAAACACCATCATATTTTGTTTCACTCTATAGATTATTTAATGAGAAACCTTTTTTTTTTGAATTGAAAATTATGCATCTCTACTATTTTTAACTCAAGGGAGGGGGCGGGTCTCATATGGCAAGAAAGATCCTCGAATTTTGAGAAAGTTATAAGATTTAAGAAATTTAATATCAAATTTAAGTAAACAAATACTCTTTTAATCACATATAAAAAAAAATTATATATGTAAATAATGTGCAAAATGTTAGTTATCATTCAATAGCATAATCTCTTCTTATCATAATTCTAAGGAAGCAAAAGTTACTATCTCAACCTGCTGAGACAAGCGATGAGATCCGATTGCCATCGTAACAGACAAAACAGTGGGCATGGCTATGGGAATTCCTCCAATGAGAAGAACCAAAAGATTGTCAATTCCAGGGCGATACGCTCGGTGTTGGATCGGGTACATGACTATAATCTCTACAAACATCCCAACCGCAATCGAACAGATGCAGAAGTTACCAATAGCCGTCAACACCTGTTAGGTAAATGAAAGGAAACAACTCAATCACAGATTTACTACACATTAACATACTCTGATACGTCCAAAATTTGTTGCACATAAATCTCTTAATATTTTGATCAAGACAGACTGTTGCATTAAGTCATCTAGGTGCTAGCTGATAGTTTTATATTAGCTGCTAAAACCAACGATCACTGCTGGCAACCACTTTAAAAGATTGAGCTTGTTTGGTTGGGGATAACTGACATATTCCAGTGGACCTTTGGACCATGTTGAAAGGCCTTCATCTGAAACTCTCACTTTTAAAGACAGAATAAATGGAGGGAAACAAATATATTTTGAATTGACAAATGACAATAATGAGGTTTGACTACCTCTTGACACCTAGTGTGCTCTAATATCATGTTAAGAATCACTTTACCCAAAAGCTTAAGTTGTCGGGTTGTTGGATAACAATGATATCAAGCCAACATAATACTCCAACAATAACCAATATGAGCTCATGGGGTTACAGACTTGCCTTTTGAAAATGACCGACTTGATTCGTAGAGTCCACAAGATGAGCTGCCTTGCCAAAGAAAGTGTGCACGCCCGTTGCAATGACAACGGCCTCAATCTCTCCCTGCTTACAGGTGGAGCCAGAATACACACCATCGCCAGGGCCTTTTGTTACAGGCAGAGACTCTCCAGTGAGGGCAGACTATTTGAATAACAATTATACAAAAAATATTAAAAAGACGACATATTAAATCCAAAATATTTAGTAAAATTAAAAACCTGATCGATTTTTAGTGGATCCCCATCAAGGAGCCGGCCATCAGCAGGGACGATATCTCCAAGCTTGATGCTAATAATGTCCCCTGGGACAAGAATAGCTGCGTCTTCCTCGCTCCAACGACCGTCCCTAAGCACCTATGATTTTTTTCAATGCATGCGAGATTTAGATTATAATCTTGTTTTATTTATTTGCATTCAATATTATTTTATTAAGAAATGGAGGTGAACGGAGTTTGGAGTTTAAAAAAAAAACCTTGGCTTTCGGTGCGAGGCGGGCCATGAGCGCTGCTGCTGCATTACCAGCATTGTTTTCCTCGATAAAACTGATTGTTGAGTTGATGATGAGCAAGGTTATGATTCCAACAAAATCTTGCCAATCTGGAGGCTTCCCCTGATAAAACAAAATTAAAGAAATGGTAAGAACGATGGGTTTTTCCCTTCTTAAAAAAATGGGAAATTTTCCTTCTTCGATCAAACTGGTTTCTTTTGTATGTTATTGTCATTGTTATGTAATTCTTCAGTTAACACTTCCATAATGAATATAGAAATGTTTCACAAGGGGTTTCACCTTAATTTCTCTCTGTTAAAAATGTGTGGCAAGGTTGAAGAAATTAGTAATAGCACAAGTGGGGAAAATTGCAGATCATGAAATATTAAACAAACCCTAAACCTTGTTTCCATGAATTTTACCGACTTTTCTCAGTAACTACCAACTTCTAAAAATACGAAAACCTACAATGAACTTTCGCAGTACCCGTAAGCTCCCTAACAGTTATATTTTCTTGTAAATTGACTGTTTAACCCTGATCTTCTATTCTTATTCTCCTTCTTTTTTACCTTTCTTAAGTTCTACAATGGCTAGATACTAAATGGCAATTCTCGTACCCAATTGTTGATTTGTCAATAACTTTTACAAGCCCACACTTCACATCCTAATGCTTTTTAGATCTAGATTCATGCTTCTCTTGTTCTTATCTTCTTAATATCCACAAAAAACAAATTTAGGGCTATTCAACTGGCCCTATTTTTATTTTTTTTTTGCAAGGTTTTCGATCATTTGCATGGAAAAGGTAAATAAAGAAGAATATGAATTCTTCCCTGGTGAGTTTGTGGGTTTTAATGATTCAAAGGAAGAGAGGAGAGAAGGAAAGAAAAAGACGAGAAAGAGGAGAAAGTCACTGAGGAAGAAGATAGGGGCAAAATAGGCACTGAAGGTCACATATAAGTTACATGGTAGAAACTGGAAGTTTACAGGAAAAAGTTGTATGCTAGATTCTTACACCAACCTGGGACTATAAATCACAAAGAATTAGAGTCAAAACTAGACATTTCGCCAAAAAAAGAAAGAAAGAAGAAAAGCAAGGGACACAATTCAATGAAGAAGAAATACACTGACTAAAAGGAGAAGGCTTTGCCTTATCCTTTTATACCCTTTAAAAAGAAAAGTTCAATAAAAGAGAGATGCACCACTTTCAGAAGAAAAAGGTTTTGCTTTATTCCTTTAGTTCCCTTAAAAGGCAGATGTCAGATTGATTTGTGCCCTTCAGGTAATGCTATGCAAGTATTAAATTGACATAACTCTACAAAAAAAAACACAAGCATTTATTCCAAACTTTTGAGGTTAGGCAGATGTAATATTGTTTGTGTGCCCTTTCTGAAATGTTATGGAGGTGTGAAATTGTAAGTATTTTACAAAAGCAACGCCAGAACCCTTTATAGTTTATACCATATTTTTAGGGGCAGCTACATAAAATCTTTTCGTACATTTACAAGTTAAAAAACCTCCTAATATAATTACAATTAGCACAATAACCAAGAGGAAATACACTAAGTTTAAAAGGAAACTTTACTCCTTTTTTGAAAGGCAGATAACTTTGTTTGCGACCTTTTGGTTCCATTGTGTGTGTGAATTTGTTAGTAGGAATTGGAATATTAGAGAATTAATCCTCACCCCTCCATTAGCAAGGGCAATTGCCATGATAGCCGCGGCCTCCATGACCCAAGAGAGAGGGTTCCACATAAATCCCAAGAACTTCAAGAATTTGCTCTCCTACGAAAGAAAAATAACCAACAAACTCAACCCAAGTCTCAAAAATCAATTAAAATTGTAGCATCGTTATTAAACTCATTTTCCAAACCTTCTTCTCTTCGAGCTTGTTGTGCCCAAAGATGTTGAGCCTCTCTTGAGCGGCCTCGGTCGTGAGTCCCTCTTTGCTGCATCTCAAATTCTCGAAAACCTCCTCAAGTGGTATGTTTTCCTATCAACAACAAAACCCACATCAAAATTTCCCCAAAAATTAAATTAAAAATCAAAAAGAATGTACAAATTATGAACATGAGTATGTTTCCTCCCGTAAACAAATTGAGAATGGTGACATGGGCTTGGTTAAAAAATTTCAATAAAATGTTAAAAGCCCTAGCAACAATTTGAGCAAACAAATTTAAGTGCCCACACCAAAATTATCCCAAATATTTCCTAACAACCAAGCATGATAATGATGAACTTCAAAAAAAATTCGCGAAAAAAAAATCCCATATAGAATGTTGAACATGAAGTTAACTAAATAAACACCAAACAACCACATCAAAAAATTCCTCAAAATCCAGATTATAAATTTTATTTGGATACCCAAAAAAAGTTTCCCCAAAAAATTCTGAAATTCCCAATAAGCACAAATTTGGGTTCCCACATCAAAATTCCCCAAAAAAATATAAAGACCCGACAAAAAAATTTCGGCAAATAACTAAGGAAAAAGAAGAAGATGAAGAAAATTGAGTACCAAATCAACAGCCTCTTTGAGCACAGCATCCAGGACCTCGTTCTTATCATCAGCCATAATTTCCTCTCTCCTCTCTCTCAATTCTTCGATCTATTTTTTTTTTTTTTTAAAAGAACACTTATCTGCCTGCCGTTTCAGTGGGCGAGAGAGAGAGAGGGTGGAGATCCACAAAGCCAGCCAGCCAAAACTTTGCTGTTAGCATAAAAAGAGAATACAGTCAAAACACCCATTAAAAATAATAAATATAAAATATATAGAAACAAAAGAGTTGGAAAGACAATCGCCTCTCCTCTCTCAGCGGTGAAACTGAAGTAGAGACCCCAGCTTCATCTTTTTTCTTTCTAGATGAGAGAAGAAGGATGGGGATTTGTTTGTTTATCTTCTAATGTTTGGGGGATCTGATGAGAGAGAAAGCGAGGAGAGAGAGAGGGTCGGTTGTTGGGGTGTCTGCGTGAGAGAGAGGAGAGAGTGAGTGAGTGGGGAGCGATACCAGTAACATGAGTCAATAACAGTAGTGTAGGGGGGAGATGGGCGTAGGTCTCCGACTCCGGATAAAGAGGTGGCAGCAGCAAGCGATATGAAAGATTTGGATCTTGCAATCCAATAGTTCGAGAGGATTCCATAATTTTGTATTTGATTGTGTAATTTGGATTTGTAGTATTTCTAGGGGGCCACCACAAAACAAGGATTCCGATGGAGTTCCTTTTCAGATCTCCGGTGGATTCTGGAGGGGATCCCCTGTTGGTTGTATGTGGGTCTCAATTGGTTTTGATGAGATTTGGTGATTGGAGGAGTTTGACGCCAAGTACCTGCAAAGAAGTCCCGGGGTAGTTTGATACCACCGAGGACCCTCCGACGATCAAGTTGGTACTAGATCCGAGCAGCGTAACGGCTAAATGGAGTAAAAATGGCTTACTTGACCCTTCTGTGATGGGAGTTTATATGGTGGTGGAGGCACGCAGCAGCAGGCGCGAAAATCTTGCCGGCAGTTACGCTCCCGACGTCACGTCCGCATAGAGAGCGGATTGCTCATGAATGGGGATCGTGAAGGCGTGGAACATGGGATGTTGCTGGTGGAGAATCCGCGCATGACGAGATTCGCGGAGCGGCGGTTACGCCTGTGAGCGGCAGAACTGGTCGGAGGACCAAGGAAGACGGCCTCGGCTAAGGGGCTCGGGGACGAGCGAGAAGGCCGAGGAGACTTGATCCTGTGGCAGCTCAGGGCGAGCTGAAGGGCCGAGGAGGCCAATCTGCAGGGAGCCCCGAGGAGGGCTAGCTTGTGCTGGCCGGTCGGGTACAGGGGTGGCCTAGTCGGCCTTTGTGGGCCCTTTCTTCTGAGTTCTGGGACGTGTCATCCGCCACGTGTCCTGATCTTAAGGGTCGCCAATATTGAGCACTGTCATTATCCCCCCACTCTTGTCCCGACCAGCCAGCGGGTCGGGTCAGGAGTGGACCGCCGGGCCGCCCGGGGTGAGCTCCCTCCTAAGGTTTCGTCGGGACGCGTCCCCAGGCCGCGAGCTGTCTTTTCTGCCAGCGAATCAGGACGAGATCTCTACATTTAAAGGGGGTGCGCCGGTTCGTGTATCTTGCCTTTGAAGTGACGGCCCACGTGTCGAGTGTCGGTTGGCTGGCGCGACGTGTGCAGACCTGCGACGCCTGAAAGGGTGCGGTCCAATGCGGGGATGACAAGTGGAGCAATCGGAGCCGTTGGATGCAAGGAGACGTCTTGGCGAGAGATGAAGGGCACCGTTGGATGAGGTCGCTCGTGGCGATAAGTAGGGGTGGGGCCCGTTCCAGGGCCCCTACTCCTTCATATTTCCCGTTCTAAGCCTCGGTTGCTCGGCGCTCGTCTTCTTCCTTCCACTTTCGTTCCCCGAGAATCATTCTTCCCAAGGTTAGATGTCTTCTCTTGTCGAGTCAGTAGATGTCATTGAGGTAGGTTCTAGGAACCCTTTAGGTGAGCCTGAGTCCTCCCGGGGAGCAGGGGTTGGCCCCTCTTCTCAGGATCATGTGGCGGGGGCAGCCCCCAGGAAGAAGGCGGTAGATGCTGTCCCTAGCGCCTTGTGTTGGATAAGGCATGAGGACGGGCTTACCAACGCTCGGGCTCGCTTCCACATCCTCTCGCGCTATACGCTCCGCCTGGCGAAGGAGGGAGAGAGGGCAGACCAAGTACGGGGCGGGGAGATCGCCTTGTATTTGGAAGCATTTTGGGGTGGAATGTGTCTGCCCTTCTCTCCTGAGGTCGTTGATGTTGGAGATAGTGCCCTCAGAGTCAATTATTGGATCACAGGCACGTGATTGCAATGATTGATGGAGGACCTATCCCAATAGGACAGTTTTACTCGAGATGATAGTATGCTATCTGGTTTATCTTTATCATCGTGTACTGTTTTAGGTGACCTTACATGTCACTATTGCGCGTTGATAGAGCCCCTAGGATTCTTGCTCGACTGCCAGCAGTATGAGGACGATCATATACGTGGGAGCTGGTAGTCTCTAAGCACATCCTTAAATGGTCCCTAGTCGTGGGAGTTTCGAGACAGGGCATCGATACTCCAGAGTAGACTAGTGTATACAGTCGAGACCCCGACGAGGGGCGGTGGCCGGTCTCACAAGCCATTGGTGCCAGTTGGTTCACCTAAGATATATACAGGTGCTCATTGGGTTATGGGTACACCGGACAGGACTCGCCGGGAACATGCTAGTTGGTCTTATACCTGACGTCGGATAGCAGTTCCCTGGTGACATGTGTGCAGGTTAGTTCATCGACGATCGTCATTTGTCTCGTGTGAGTTCCCACTGTACTTTGATTACTACCCTACCACGCTCAAAGGAGACGTGCAAACAGGTTTTAGTTGGGTACAGTCCCGAGCCACATGGAGGCAGTGAGCGGATCTGCAAGGGTTCGTCTCTCTCGGTATTGGGGGTGAGGTCGCGATGTATCTAGGAGAGCCATTACACGAAGTCCTTGGCCAAGGCAGGAGATTTACTGGTGGGTATTCCAATAATATCTCAGGGTGTTATGGGCTACACTCCGAAACGACTTGTACCGCTTTTGGGGGTCTGACTTTTACCAACCCCCTAGACCCGCCATGCGCTGCTCATAGACGAACGGACTGGACTGTACGGATATTGTCACTGACAGGCTCTGTAGGGTGTCAGGATGAGTTCGCTCATCGACGTCCCTTTTGGTCAATACCTGGTAGCCCGTTACGTATGGCTAATACCTCTGACGTGCTAGTGGTTAAATCCACAACCAAAGTATTGATGAGTCTTTAGAGTCCCCCACAGACCGTTTCTCAAGTTTCGGGCAAAACGCTGTAGAGGCCGTATGGAGATATGGCAGGGTTCGATCAGATACGTACAGTATTGCACGGATCATGATCGGACGGATAATACTAGCGGGCTTTGGTTTAAGCCGGATCCTAGTATTGTACTGTATAGATTTGTCCCATTGTATTTGTATTCGGTCGGAATACAAATGCGGGTATGTATATACAGTCGCGGGTTTTTCCTGTAATTTATTACGGGATCGATTTTTTGAAGTTGATAGTTTGCATTCCGTTTCGGCCATTTTCCTTTGTTTCTTTCTTGGCTGAAAATTGGTGGAAGATGGCTTATTTGCAAATGTGCAAATTAGCATTGTGGAGGGTGGTCTTTCTATATTGTTGCTTCATGATGGTTTTCATGATGGGTGTAGCTTCCATTGACTCCATGGTTCATGATTGTTTGACCTTTGGTGATATGATGGGAGTAGGTTGTGATCATTGGATTCCTCATCATCACTCATCCATTTTCTCTTTCTTGATTATTGCTCACTCCCCCCCATCTCATTCCTTATCATGGCCGGCCACACATGAGAGAGGGCTGCCAAAATTTTGGAGAGTGATTTTTGTTCTCTTGATGCTTGCAAAATTCCCAAGTTCATCCAAAAAGTTTATAGTTCATTTCCTCCACCAAAAAGGCAACTTCTTACAACCCCATGAAACATAGAGTTCCACACTATTCTACAGCAATTCTTGGACACGTCGACTCGTCAACTTCGTGCCCGAGTTGCCTCGGTCCAGAGATGGGAGCCCGTAAAAGAACCCGGCGATGTGGTGCCCTTCCGACGAGGAGATGAAGACCGGAGATTCCGCGGGGAGATCGGGATGACGACGAGAAGACTGAAGGACACGGATCGCTCGGTATATCTCTCTACCCCTTCTCTTGTTAGCTAGGAGTAGGTTAATGGCCCGATCCGGGTTTTATAGTGTGTGGTGGTGCCAGTTTACAAGTTTCAAAAGTTAAAGAAAATTATCGTTTCCGCATTTTGGCCTTGGATTGACAGCCGGGGCGCCGCCGTGCACTTACACTGGTATCAGAGCCACGCCATTAACCTAGTCTAGCTTGCTCTAACGTGTTTACAAGTTCGATCGAATGGGTTTTCCGAAAATCCGATTTCTAATGCACAGTTTCTGTCGAAATTTTATAGTTGTCAAAAAATTATTTGGTACATTGGAAAATTACGTGCAGGGATTTTTGAGAATTCTGTGAAAATTTGGTCGGCTGATATTACTGTAGCGCGGCGAATCAGCGGCCAAAACCATGTTTGAGCCGCGGATCCGCCGCCGTTTTGTGTCCAAACTGCACCAAATTTTTACAGTGGGCTTCTGACATGGAAATAGGGTTTCTGGTATATTCTTTTTGGGCCCAGATGTTTTTGAGTGCTACAGTTGTGCTTGGGGCCCACTTCGGGAAATTTAGTCAATCGAAAATTTTAAACATGTTAGTTCACAGTATTTACATTATATCTGCGACCGTGAATGTCATTTGATCGGTAAATCCTGTCTAACTGCTATAGCCCTTTTAGACGGATTTGCGAACGTGACATTCACGTTGATGTTCTGTATTGTGCTGTGATGTTGCGGATTGTTGTGGTGGATAGCTTGGATGCAATGTTAGTACAGTTTGGTTGTATATGTACATTTGATATTGCGTGGCGAGCGTCCGACATGTGGACTGCCGTCACTGCCTATTTGTATATTATTCTTTTGGGGCACGACCAGGCTGAGGTCGATGTACCCGTTGTATGTATATTTTATTTTCTGTACTAGGATTACCCCGCGGAGGGGTGCACGGATAGCCGGGTTCTAGAGGGCAACGGGCCCGCATCTCATGGCATTGAGACAGAAGGGGCTTCACTCTAGAATTGGCGGGCTATTCGCCGCACTCGTAGGGGGTACAGGTTGACCCAAGGAGGGGTGCTCAAGTTACCGGATTCAGTGAAGTGCTGGGTGGTCCATTCACGTTGTTGAAGGGGGATGCCTCGCTTCAGATTTTGGCGGGTAACTTGCCGCGCCCGTAGGGGTCTAGGATTTCATTGTAGGGTTGCTAGGCACGCGCACAAGGGTCTACGAGGCATCAACCATGCCCGATTAAAATTTTAGCCGTGCCGAACAACTCTAATACGGATCTTTAAACTAGGGTTTAGGCGAAAACTTGCATGTTAACAACTTTAACACTAAGTGAAAGGGATTACAACCTTTGTAGATCCGGTCCTCCACTTCATTAGCTCCGTGTAGACGTCCTCATCGCTGCGATCGTGAACTCCGGACTCTAGAGAAGCTCCACGAGAAGAACGAACGTGTTTGCTATGTTGACTTCGAGGCCGAAGATGATCTACATCGGGGAGACACAAACTCAAGCTATTCCTTCACTAGGTCATAAACTTTGTAAAGAGAATACACTCTACTATATGGCAAGTGGTAGAGGATGAAGAAGTAGGAAGTGGGCTCACTTTAGAATTGATTTTCTCACTCTTTTTCTCATAGCACCATTGGAGCTAGTAAGTTTTTGGATGGAGCTAAATGATGAAGAAGAAGAAGAAAGAATAATTCCATCCAAATGAAAACTTATCCAATAAATAATGGCACCATGGTTGAGTTAAGACCTCATGCTTAACTCATGTAGAGAATTAACCAAGGCTTTAGGTTAAAGGTTAGGTTAAAGAATATCAAAAGAAATGACAAAAGAGTGGACTTTGTCAAAGCTTCTCCAAGCTTCTTCAAGCTTGATTACTTTGACTAAGTTAAACCCTTTTGTTAAATCTTAAGATAAAACAATAACCCTAATCTTTACCCTAATCTTGGTATGAGTCTCATACACCCAACTTTGATGTATCATCAAGCATGATACAAACATGTACACTTGCATATATCATATATAAACAATGTGCACAAACTAGTGAGAAACTAAATTATAAGTGCGCTAATACTAGTTAATGCAATGTAATATATCAAATATATAATTATGCATTAAATTATTAAATCAACTCTTGATTTAATAATCCGGCTATAACCGACTAATATCAAAAGCAACAACTTATCGAATCAACACTTGATCCGATAACCCGGCTATATCGCATACAACCGATCAATGTCACGAATCGCGAGAATAGAATACGGTATCTCATATCGTATTAATCTCGGTCCCGCACATATCACATATGTGCTCCTACTCCATTTCGCTTGAGCCAGGAAACCCCTGTGTAGGACTCTAAAGACTCGTCAATACGCCGGCAGTAGGTGATGATCATATCAAACACCCACAAGCCGCAAGCGGTGTGCTAAACGTAACGGCCACCCGGGTATTGAGCGATCAGAAGATCAACAAGCAAGCCCACTAGTTCTCCTGCGAATCCAATCAGTAACACTCCCGTATAGTCCGGTCTCGTCGTCTGATATGTCGCATATCTCGCCGAGGGGTGGTAAACGTCAGACCCCAGTAGCTCGATAAGTCGTGTCGATATGAGGTCTATAACAGTTCGAGAAACTACTCGTAACTCTTACCAGTAAATCTCAGCAAACCTAGCCAGGGATTTCCGGTTATAGCTAATCGAACACAGCACAACATCAACTCCCTATACCGGGAGAGACGAATCCCCTCCTATCGCTCATTGCCTCCATGTGATTCGGGACTGTACCCAAAAGCCACCTTTTTGCACGCCCTCTTAGACGTGGTATGATGGAAATCAAAGCACAGTGAGAATCACACAAGACTCTATGACGATCTCGGGTCAACAGACTAAGCTGTACCAGTGTCACCAGAGAACTGCCATCTGACGTAAGGTATAATACCATCTGGGAGTTCTCGGCGAGTCCGTCCAGTGTACCCAGTCTCCTTTGAGCACCCGTACACCATCCTTGATGTCAAACACCGATGGATATGGGATCATCCATCGCCCATCATATAGGTCAAGATGCATATACGCTAGTCTACTCTGGTGTATCGATGCCCTGTCTCGATACACCATCGACTAGGAACAGTTATAGGATGTACTCGTCAACTACCGTGGCCCCACTAGTATGATCTCATCATAGTCCTAGTAGTCGAGTACATATCCTAAGGGCTTTACCAACATGTAACAGAGAGACAATCACTGTACACGTTAAGGTAAAGAGTAACCATATAGCATATTATCATGTCGAGCAAGAAAGTCCTCCCTATATATGTCCAAGCATCCACTACAATATACATCTCATGTATAGTAATGGCCTCTATGGCATACATATAACTAACAATCTCCCACTTGCACTAGGGTCATCTGATAACAGTGGTTGTAGTATCTCATACTCAACCATCCCATAATAGTCTCTCTCTGGGAAAAAGCCTTTGTGAGTGGATCCGCCGTGTTGTCCACTGAGTCTACTCTCTTAACCTTGATCTTCCTGGAGATCAACCATCTCCATGATCAGGTGATACTGCCTAAGAATTATATCTGGATTTCTGATGGGACGGTAGTTCCTTGGCTAAAGCCACAACTCCATTGTCACACAATGGTAGGAACGAAGTTCATCTCATGAACTTATATATATCCAGACTGCCTCTTTGGTAGCATCCTTGGTAACGATGTATCTTGCCTTTAATCGTCTAGTATGTCACGGTATCTAGCTTGAAACTCTTCCAACATACCGTCCCTCCACTGAGGGTAAAGACAATGCCTGCGACTGACATTCAGTCGTCCTTATCACCCTGGAACCTTTCCAGTGATTCTCCCCAGGATCGATTGATACCATCTCACTACAACTAGTGAGTATCCTGACATCCAATTAGATCTATCTCATAGATCCAAAACCCAGAATTTAGGAGGTATCACTTTGATCCTATCTGGAGAATCCTTGTGATAAGTGGAGATTGATCGAGCGTAGCATAGGAAACTCCTTCCCTATCAAGAGTATGTTATCCGCGTACTCTACGAGGACCACCATACTCCCTACTACCTTTTTGTATATACAAGGTTCATCTACCATTTTGATGAAGTCAAACTCTTTGACTACCACATCAAAACAGATGTTCCAACTCCGCGATGCCTGCTTTATCATATAAAACATCTTGCTCACGTTTCCGCTGCTCCCACTGTCTACGAAGCCCTCTGGCTATGTACTTATAGAAGCTCTCTTCCAAATCATCATTTAGAAAAGCAGTCATGACACCCAACCACCAGATATCGTAGTCATGGTATGTAGCTGTGGCAAGTAGGATCTGGATGGGCTTAAGCATAGCTACTTAGAAAAGGTTTCATCATAATCCATACCTGGTTAATGATGCAAAGTTTTAACAAGTCTAGCTTTGAAAGTCTCAACTTTTCCATGTACACCAAGTAATCTTCTCAAGATATACTTGCTCCTGATGGGGATTTAACCCTTCAGATAAAGCAACCAAATTCCATACTTTGTTGGTGTATAAGGATTCCATCTCAGATCGCTAAGCATCCAGCCATTCTTACAGAGTCCCACTTCTGATGGCCAGCCTGAAACTAGTTGGGTCATCATCTTATGATGCAATCCTCGCTCCCACTGTCATAGAGAAACCGAAGTATCTCTCAGGTGGGTGAGGAACCCTATTAGATCGGCGGAGAGGCTGAGGTTCGTTGGTTACTATTGAATCCTTCGGTTCTACCAAATCATCAGCTGCAGTTTGTATAGCTGGAACCTTTCCAGTTCTACATAACAGACCTTGCCTCGAGCTTGTCCAGATTTTGCTTTTAGACATAGACCGGACAACCCAAATCTTAACAAACTTAAGATATGGGCTCTTCCCTTTCCATATCACATATGAAGTGGTAGGCAACTGATTTGATTTGAACCCTGTTCAATAGGTATGCAGCTTCTCAAGTGCATATTATCCCAAAAGGAAATAGGAAACTCAGTAGTACTCATCATAGAGCACACCATATCACATAGGGTGCTATTGCTCCGCCCCGATATACCATCGTGCTATGGTGTATACGGAGGAGTAATGCTGAGAGAGAATCTCATTCTCCTTTAGAATAGTCCAGGAATTCCATGCTCAAGTATTCTCCTCCTTGATCACATCAAAGGACATAATACTTTTACCTGTATTTTGGTTCTCTACTTCTAACTTATATTCTGTGAATATCTCAAAAGGTTCGGACTTGTGTTTCAACAGGAACATATGTCTGAATCTTGAGAGATCATCAGAGAATGTAATGAAGTATAAAGAACCGGTCTTGGCATGTGTAGACAGGAGACTTTCATACATCAGCATGTATCAATCTCAAGAGTTCACTAACTCTTTCTCTGTTTCCAATAAACGGAGCTGTGGTCATCATATCTTTGTGACATGACCGGCAAGTTTCATAAGATGTAAATTTAAACGAATTTAAATATGCATCTATATGTAATTTGGCTAGTCGGGTCGCATTGATATGACCTAGTCTACAATACCTCAAGAAGGATTCATTCATTTCTGAACTCTTCCTCTTGTGTGTGTTCTGTATACTAAGAACTGTAGTTTGATTTAGAACGTCAATGCTTTTAGATAACGTGCCTGAACCGATCAACTCTTGATATAGGAAATGTTCAAAACATTATCCAACAATACAAAATTATATCCTTTCTTTACTAATAAAGAAACTGATATGATGTTGTATATCAGGTTCGGTATCTAATAACATTTGTTCAGAATCAATGTATTCCGGTAATACAGGGTTACAGTGACCAACAGACTTGGCTGCAACACTTGCACCGTTTTCTGTCTCATGAAACTTATCACCCGTTCTCAGTTCTCTACCTATCTGTAGCCCATGTAACAGATTACATATTCGGGATCCTAATCCGGTATCACATACCCAGGACGTAAAGGATACTGAGAAATAGTTCTCTGTAATGAACACACCCGAAGATGATGCATCAGCATGCACTTTCTTCGTTTGGGCAGCACGGGAAATCTGGTATTCCCCAATTTCCTGCTCTGTCTTATAACAATTATAAGTTGGAGCGGGACCAACGTTCCCCAGCTCAGTATAACAAGCGGGTTCGGTCAATATATCCGTTTTATTATCTTGATTAAGGCGTGATATGGTCGCTACCTGGAGAGAGAGAGAAGAAAATACTCAGCGTATACTCTTGCAAGATTAGATTGGTTATCTAATATATCTAATCATGATGTCTCCCACTGTTTTAATCAAATCTTCCTTCAAACCCTAAAAGGAAAGACTAGCCGGGATTAATTATACGCTACAAGTTCGCCAATCTTTCAGCCAGGCCAGTGTCGGTATTTTGAGGGAGATTCCCCGTACTTTCGCACGGACCTAATTAAAGTAAACCTCGTTTTCCCAGAGGCGTAACCTCGTTAACACCTTTCTAGACACCTACTTGATCGGCTAATTGTAATGTGTAAAACTCTCCCAGGAGTAACTCATATTCGCAGCGGGTATCGGGATCCAACTATCTCATAGATGGTATGCAATCTCATTGCAAATTTCAACACTTGAAATTCCCGATAATTTTTTGTCCCAAACGATCTATGACCTTGACAAGGTTAACAAACCATAGACCGTAACTCAAGTTCAACCCGTCATTTCTTGATTGAATTAAACCCACCCGCACGACCCTTGACAAGGTCAACAAGGCCGTACGACTACCCTAAAACAATATGCATCATATGCATAAACAGATAAATACTGGTCAGCTACCGCACACTACGCCTTGACAAGGTCAACAAACGCAGCACGAATACTAAGTAGGACTTATCTGAAATGACGGAGGGCTACGACAGGTTTTTCTGAAAACCTATTGCGTAATGAACTTGATATCGTTGTAGAATTAAATGATTTTAAAATGGAGTGTTTTTTAGGTTTTTCTAGTTTTGCTAAAGGGGTCACTCCCGGTGAAGGGATCGTCGGTCCTTTCCTCATCGAAAAGGTGCAGGGTATATCATATATACCACTATGCAAAGCAAAAACTCCAAAAGCAATCAAAAGACAAACCGAGGGATGTAGCATCTGCCAGTCATTGCTAAAGGGGTCACTCCCGGTGAAGGGATCTCGGCCCTTTCCTTATCGAATAAGGTGCAGGATGTTCTACAAGGAACACCGCGATGCAAAGCAAGAACTGTAGCTACCTGTTTTTGAAAATTCGATTCCACAACATCTTTTAGGTTTCTTTTCTTTCATTAATCATATTAATGAAGTCCCATAATTTAAGTCACCTAAACATCACAGATAAATACGACGTACACTTATGCCATCCGCATTCGCCTCGATGTCCCCTCGTGCACCGTTAGGTTAGGTAACTAACGGCAGAGCGGGGCAGGGCTAGCGCGGGTGTAAAACAAAAGTAACATCTATATAATATATCATATATACTATATACAGTATCTATCACAACATATCAAATGATCACATCACAGATATCGCAGCAGAAGAACATATATGAAATATTGGATATACTAGGATGTCCGTGTTTTCAATATGAGCCAGTATAAAACACGGATTCCATGGTCGCGATGAATAGCCAAACCTACAACCCTAGACCCCTACGAGAGCGGCAAGCAACACTGCCAATTCTAGGGTTAGGAGACCCGGTCTCGACTCCTCGAGATGGTCTCCCACTGGACCCTAGAACCCGGTTACTTGTGCTCCCCGCCTTGGGTCTACCTAATGCGGAAAAGTAAATAATATACAATGGTGACATCAACCTCATCCCGGAAGTGCCCCAATAAAAGAATATTACATACATTTAATTTTACATGAATGAAAATGAAAAACTCTCATCTCACATAAAACCCCCGGCTATTCAAACGCGACGATCCAATATAACATATCCAGCAACACATAACATCACATGTCATCAACGTAAGTAAACATGCGTATCCCAACTGTCGTTGACATATAGCAACGAAACCGGCGATATCACATATTACACTTACGGTCGCAGAAAAGAAAGTGTAAAACTACAACAGTTGGAATCCGCAACCTCCTTAGACATCGCATGCCTAACCAAATGAATTCCTTAGACATCGCATGCCTAACATTTATAAACCCCGCATTTTAGTCTCATTATCGAAAACTCTTTTCAATATCAAGTCGGCAATTCAACAAGATTCCCGACATCCAGATCGAATGCTCGTTGCAAACTTTAGTAGACGGCCGCACCCCCGGATGCCGTCAACTAAGTGCACTAATGCGGAACACCGCTGCCACGAGCACCCGAACGGATGCTTTTGGCTACGGGGTTCTCCTAAAGTCACTTGGTCGGGGCTATGGGGTGTGGCTATCTATTAAGTTTACCCGGCGAGTATCCGCGTACGCTACGTGATTGCGACGGACTTTTGATCACATCAAAATTCCGTGGCAACCGATCATCTGAGACTAAACTGCTATGTTTATAACATTCAAATTAGTTATCTCATAACTATCTTGTGGATTCCAAATATTGTATCACATTCTAGATAAATAGACAATGTTAAACTTTTCGATCGAATAATCAAACACTCAAGATTTCCCCAAAAAATCTCAACACTTGAAATCAGTTTAAAAACATCCATCACATGCCACAGTACCAATGGTCCAGCCGTAGAAGGGTCAAGCCAACGCCTCACATGTGGCACGCCGTACTGCCACAAACCCTAAGGTTTAGAGGCAGTTCAAGACGGTCACATAATCGAGTTAAGGTTTGTTGTCTTCTAGAGGGTCCACCGCGTTACTTGCAAGACTTAGAAAGTTTCAAACTCGAGAAAAAAAATCCAACTTTTGAAAAAATTTCCGACTGGGGAAAAAGTGAGTTATTGATATCCATCCGAACTTTTTAACAGTTTCTAAAAATTACCCGGACAAACTAAACAAAGTTAAATTATCTGATCGAATCAACGAGTCCCCAATACAACCCTAGAAAACTCAACACTTGAGTGGAATTAAAAAGTTCCCAGAAAAAATTGCCAAGAAAGGACCTAAGAATAAATATATGAAATTTCAGGGACTAAGTCACAATTTTGGCCTCGGAACCGCCGCCAAACCCTTGGTTTGGCCGCGGTTCCGCGGTCAAATAATTGACTTAGTGGACCATACTTCACAGTAATTTGTTTTTATGAGCATTTTTAATTCATAAAAAATCACATTTTCAAAAAATGTACAGAGAAGGGTTCGTGTCGGGGTTTTCGGGTTCGATCGGACTTTAAACTTCGTCTAGACTTCACCTAAAACTCTAGCTTGACTCTGATACCACTGTAGGGTTGCTAGGCACGCGCACAAGGGTCTACGAGGCATCAACCATGCCCGATTAAAATTTTAGCCGTGCCGAACAACTCTAATACGGATCTTTAAACTAGGGTTTAGGCGAAAACTTGCATGTTAACAACTTTAACACTAAGTGAAAGGGATTACAACCTTTGTAGATCCGGTCCTCCACTTCATTAGCTCCGTGTAGACGTCCTCATCGCTTCGATCGTGAACTCCGGACTCTAGAGAAGCTCCACGAGAAGAACGAACGTGTTTGCTACGTTGACTTCGAGGCCGAAGATGATCTACGTCGGGGAGACACAAACTCAAACTATTCCTTCACTAGGTCATAAACTTTGTGAAGAGAACACACTCTACTATATGGCAAGTGGTAGAGGATGAAGAAGTAGGAAGTGGGCTCACTTTAGAATTGATTTTCTCACTCTTTTTCTCATAGCACCATTGGAGCTAGTAAGCTTTTGGATGGAGCTAGATGATGAAGAAGAAGAAGAAAGAATAATTCCATCCAAATGAAAACTTATCCAATAAATAATGGCACCATGGTTGAGTTAAGCCCTCATGCTTAACTCATGTAGAGAATTAACCAAGGCTTTAGGTTAAAGGTTAGGTTAAAGAATATCAAAAGAAATGACAAAAGAGTGGACTTTGTCAAAGCTTTTCCAAGCTTCTTCAAGCTTGATTACTTTGACTAAGTTAAACCCTTTTGTTAAATCTTAAGATAAAACAATAACCCTAATCTTTACCCTAATCTTGGTATGAGTCTCATACACCCAACTTTGATGTATCATCAAGCATGATACAAACATGTACACCTGCATATATCATATATAAACAATGTGCACAAACTAGTGAGAAACTAAATCATAAGTGAGCTAATACTAGTTAATGCAATGTAATATATCAAATATATAATTATGCATTAAATTATTAAATCAACTCTTGATTTAATAATCCGGCTATAACCGACTAATATCAAAAGTAACAACTTATCGAATCAACACTTGATCCGATAACCCGGCTATATCGCATACAACCGATCAATGTCACGAATCGCGAGAATAGAATACGGTATCTCATATCGTATTAATCTCGGTCCCGCACATATCACATATGTGCTCCTACTCCGTTTCGCTTGAGCCAGGAAACCCCTGTGTAGGACTCTAAAGACTCGTCAATACGCCGGCAGTAGGTGATGATCATATCAAACACCCACAAGCCGCAAACGGTGTGCTAAACGTAATGGCCACCCGGGTATTGAGCGATCAGAAGATCAACAAGCAAGCCTGCTAGTTCTCCTGCGAATCCAATTAGTACCACTCCCGTACAGTCCGGTCTCGTCGTCTGATATGTCGCATATCTCGCCTAGGGGTGGTAAACGTCAGACCCCAGTAGCTCGATAAGTCGTGTCGATATGAGATCTATAACAGTTCGAGAAACTACTGGTAACTCTTACCAGTAAATCTCAGCAACCCTGGCCAGGGATTTCCGGTTATAGCCAATCGAACACAGCACAACATCAACTCCCTATACCGGGAGAGACGAATCCCCTCCTATCGCTCATTGCCTCCATGTGATTCGGGACTGTACCCAAAAGCCACCTTTTTGCACGCCCTCTTGGACGTGGTATGATGGAAATCAAAGTACAGTGGGAATCATACAAGACTCTATGATGATCTCGGGTCAACAGACTAAGCTGTACCAGCATCACCAGAGAACTGCCATCTGACGTAAGGTATAATACCATCTGGGAGTTCTCGGCGAGTCCGTACAGTGTACCCAGTCTCCACTGAGCACCCGTACACCATCCTTGATGTCAAACACCGATGGATATGGGATCATCCATCGCCCATCATACGGGTCAAGATGCGTATACGCTAGTCTACTCTGGTGTATCGATGCCCTGTCTCGATACACCCTCGACTAGGAACAATTATAGGATGTATTCGTTGTAACACCTTAGGATGTGTTTTGTGGCTATTTATATTTAAGTAAAGGGTTTTTAATAAAAAGTTTACCAAATTGAATTTCAAATATTTTTCCCAATTTAATAAATATTTTTCTAGAATTTTCCTAGACTTGCACACACATGTGCATGTAAACTAGGGTTTTTAAATGAGGTAATACCATGATTAGCAACCATGGTGGGGTTAATAATGGGGATTAAGTCTTTTGGGTTTTAATTAAGTTTAATTAGTTATTTGAGGGTTACTTTAATTTGAATTTTTACTTTTGAGTGTTGACTTGGTGAGAATGAGAGAGAGAGAATGCATCATGGCAAAAGCCATGCTTGCAATTAATGAAGAGAGAGAGTGGATGGGTTGACATTTGGGGTTATGATTCCTCTCATTCTTTTGTTCTTTTCTCTCAACCTCACTCACACACACACACACACTTACCTTCCCAGCAGCAGCAGCAGCCGGCATCCCCAGCAGCAGCAGCAGGCAACACAGCAGCAGCAGCAAGCATCCCAGCAGCAGCAACAGCACCAGTGAGCAGCAGTAGCAGCAGTTTGCAGCCACAACTTCAACTGCAGCCCCTTCCCTTCACTTCTTCTTCTTCCTCCAGCTCCCTAGGATCGGGTGTGGGGTATACTTCCTGAACTTACTCCCTAGTTTACTTGTTTATTGTAGTTTTGCTTCGATTAGTGTTTATTGGTGCGTTTTAGTGCGATATGAGGTGATTAGTGGGAACCTTGACCAAGTGATGATTGATTTGGCTTTAGTAAGTTGATGGAGTGTTGTTAGGGCCATTTTATCCCAGCTTAGCCCCAATTGCACTAAAATACCACCAGATTCCCAATCGATGCAAATTCTTCGTTTTTGAGCAAAAACTAGCTTTATGTAAACTGCTATCGACCCGATGAGTTCAGATTAAATTTGTGATGACCGTAGCATAGTGGTTAGGAGCTGATTCCCCTGGTAGAACCCGACCCCCTTAGGACCCCTTCAGGCCGCCGGAATATTCGATCTGGCCGCAAATTGCGGCCAGATGGGTAGGGTTTTGGTTGGGGTTTGGTCCTATAGGTGTCTGCTGCAACTCTTAGGCTCCTGGCATGTATAATTTTATTTGATTCTTGCTGTAGAAAAATCTGGAGCTATTACCCTATTTCTCGTATTTTAAACCTTCGCGACACGCGTGATACGCATGTGGTTTGGGATTTCTGCGTATCGCGACGCGTCAGGGTAGTTTCAAGCGCGTAATCACACGTTTTAGCGTATCGCGCACACGCGCGATTGATTTGCGACACGGGTTTCTAGTTTGACCTTAATGTCACGATTTTGTGGATTTGAGCTTATGTGTGATATATTGTGTGATTCTAGGTTCGCAGGCGAGTGAGACGGACGCTGCGAAGAAAGGGAAGCAAGTCGTCGGCTACACTTAGCGCGAGACTTCGGTGAGTAGATTTAACATCTACGGGGATATCGCCCGCATGGCGTTATGCGTCAGGGCTAATAGGACCTTATTATTATATGTTGCATTTACCTCATGGACTGTCATTGCATATTGCATTCCCTGCTGTATGTAAATTTAGAATTTGATAGAACACTGCACAATTACTAACGGTTCATGTTGCACGAGCACTAGTATGCATGTTACACACACACCGTTAGTAATTGCCATGACACACTCACTGTAGAACTGCCATGATTATATTGCTGTAGTTCATCTCACATGTGATTCGATATGACTTTCATGGAAATTGGGAGCCGCCAGATGTCTTTAAAAACTGAAACTATTTTAAAAAGCGGTTCTCCCTTGTACTTACATTATGACTTAAGGCGCATAGCATATCGCATTTGATTTACTCATTGGTGTTGGATTTCCATGTGATTTCTGGTTTTGAGGACCGTGGAATTAATTAAAGAAAAGATGCACTATTTGAAAACCCGGTTCCCCGTGATATGATATTTTGGTGCGTCCACCACGCGTTTTCTCGATGCTTAGACGTGTGCTTGAAACCCGATTCGAGGAGTTGGATGATCCGTTTGCGGGTTCGTGGTGGACCCGGTATGGTTCCCTAGGGCGAGAAATGTTTTTCGTGGAGTAGACGATGAGCCTGGCAGGGTGGCGAGTACCTACCGGTGATTGGTTGGACCTGGCGGTTATCCGGAGGATACTGACCAGAGTCGAGAGATGGATGCAGGACGATCCGTATTGCCGGGGCCGAGGGCCAATACCGCAGACGGACCCCGTGGGCTGATCCGGACTGACGAAGCCCGATATACGAGGATTTGCGTGTCGATGTTGGACACAAGTATTTTATGATATTTTGAGTGCCGATGTTGGGCACTCGTGATTCTCAGAGATTTACAGGATTTGAGGGCCGAGGAGAGTGCCGGCGCCTGAGTTTATTTGGGATTTGGGTGCAGTTTGGGGCACCGATTATTCTTCCATGTTGATATTTCCATGTAGATGTTGTTTATCCTATGCTTAGCATTGTTTATCATACATTTCATCCTGTAGTCATTTTACCAGACAGAGCATTTTCACGATTATTACACCTACTACTTGTCGCATATAGATCTTACTTGCTGGCATATGATAGAGTAGCGCAGTACGTGCATGCTCGCGATTACCTTTATATGTTATCTCTATTCACGAGTTGGAAACTCACTCCCGTTGTGCCACAGTATTTGCAGGTTGCCTTTCTGAGTAGTCGCGGCAGGCTGCCTTTTGTATCTTTTGGCTACAGATACCACTACAGTTGGTGCGAGAGCTGTTTTTCTTTTAGGTGGGTTGTGGTATCTGATTTCTGTTACTGTACCCCTTTTGTATCTAGTATTCTCCATCTACCATATATGTACTGGGCTTAATGACAGTGTGAGAACGATGATGTATATTATGCATTCTGGTGTCGAGCTCGTAGGAGCCGACTGTTTTTATATGCAGTTTATATTTCGGTGATGTCTACTTATTGTTTATTCTTCGCTACGGCGTCGTATATTACTCTTGTGATGATGGTTTCCGCCGTTGGGCGTGATTGCTCCCGTTTGGGAATGTTTCATTTCATTATATTTCATTTTCACTCATATCCTGTTTTGTACCCGGTCTCGGGGCTACTTTTGCAAAGGAAATGCTGCCAAAATTATTTAAATGAAAACGTAACTTTAAAAGAACTTATTGAATTATTTAAGGTTTTCTAAATGTCTTAATTAAATGTTTTCAACACTCGCTACTTTTAAATGGTTTTGATTTCTGGGTTCGGCTTACTTAGTCGCGTTACGCCTGTAGACGTAGCGTGATTAAGTGCCGGTCACGAGTCGAAATATTCGGGTCGTGACAAAGTTGGTATCAGAGCGTAGGTTTTACCTTTCGGAGTGTAGGATGACCTTGGTATGATAGAGTAGGTAGCTGAAGCAGAGTGGCGTAGCGTGTGTATGTTCCGCGGCATACTCACGACACGGTACTCCGCCAAGGCGACCTTAGGACTTATTGATTTAAATTCCTTCTTGAGTATATATATTCTTGTGATTCGATTTCCGTATTCTTATCGAATCCTAATTTCCTTTCAGCCATTATGCCGCCAAAGACTACGAGGGCACAGAGAGCGGCCGCGAGGGCCGAGGTTCGAGTTGACTCGTCCGAGACGAGGACTGATCCGGGCAGTGCACCCGTTGTACCCGAGCAGACTGTTCCTCCCGTGACAGATCAGATCGCCACGCTAGGGGCTGGTATGCAGGAGATGCGCCAGACGGTGGGATCCAGCATGCATGAGATGCGCCAGATGATAGGGTCGCTAGTTGAGACGCTTCGAGCGCAGCGACCAGAGGTAGCTCCACCCGTTCCAGAGACCGCGATGGTACCTACCGCACAGCCAGTTGCCTCTGCAGCTACGGAGGTGATTACAGTATCGCTATCAGAGTTCATGAGGCTGAAGCCTCCGGTCTTCACAGGCACCGATACAGCCGAGGATCCACAGTCTTTCATTGATAGGATGGCCCGGATATGCCGTTCCCTCAGATGCGCAGATGCGAGATGGGTTGAGTTCGCGAGCTTTCGCCTGGAAGGTCTTGCACAGAAGTGGTGTGATTCAGTTGGGAAGGGCAGAGCGGCAGGTCTTCCTCCTATGACCTGGACAGAGTTCGTGGCACTATTCCTTGCCCGCTTTCTTCCACTGAGTGTCAGAGATGCTAGGGCACGCAGGTTCGAGTCCTTACGCCAGACTCCGGAGATGTCAGTGGCAGAGTATGACGTGCTGTTTACAGAGCTAGCAGTTTATGCTCCGTACCTGGTGGTTACCGAGGAGATGCGAGTCAAGAGATTTGTTCGAGACTTGCTTACGCCACTGTTCCTCGCGATCAGCGCGCAGCATTACGAGACATACGCAGCAGCTGTGGACGCAGCCCTATTAGTCGAGGAGCGCCTTGCTGAGACTTCGGTAGTTCCAGAGCCGAAGAGAGTTCGTACTAGTATATCCGCACGGAGACAGTCATTCGGACGCCGTGACAGGTACCGTTCTGGCACGGGGAGTGGCAGAGATTCGGGACGAGGCCAGATGTTTAGCTCCTATCCACGGGAGAGTCAGCAGTCGTCGCGGGGTTGCTTTAGATGCGGCAGTCTACTTCACTTCGTTAGAGATTGTCTTGAGATACACCGGAGGGAGGCGGCAGCACCGCATGTTACCTTACCACCTTCACCACCCCAGAGGGCGTTGCCAGTTGTACCTACCGTTGTTCCGCGTTAGACTCATACTCAGAGAGGTCGTGGGCGTGGAGGAGTTGCTCAGAGAGGACGGGATGACCGAGGCAGAGGGCAGTCAGTCACCGGTGGAGGACAGGCGCGGGTCTTTGCTTTGACGCATCAGGACGCACAGGCGTCCAATGCGGTGGTTTCAGGTATCCTTTCAGTATGTTCTGTTGATGCACACGTGTTGTTCGATCCCGGATCCACGCACTCGTACGTATCCACACACTTTGTGCCGAGTTTGGGTAGAGAGTCCGGTTTGCTTGATCAGCCGCTTGTTGTGACCACTCCTGTGGGAGAGTAGTTTGTTGCTAGGCACGTGTTCCGATCCTGTACCGTCTGTATTGGCGAGAGGGAGTTGCTTGTCGACTTGATCATTCTTGAGATGTTGGACTTCGACGTTCTTTTGGGCATAAATTGGTTGGCCACGTGCTATGCTTCTGTGGACTGCCATGAGAAGACAGTTAGATTCTGTTTTCCCGGCGCGTCGGTTTTTGTTGTGTTGGGGGACCGTGGTGTCGCCCCTCACAGTGTGATTTCTTCTTTTCGCGCTGGACAGCTTTTGAGGAAGGGATGTCAGGGATTTCTCGCCTATGTTTGCGATGCTAGTGCTACAGAGGTTCCATTGGATCAGGTTCCGGTTGTTAGCGAGTTTCCTGATGTGTTCCCTAGCGAGCTTCCTGGGCTACCGCCCGAGCGCGACATTTCTTTCTGTATTGATTTGGTTCCTGGTTCGAGGCCTATTTCCATACCGCCTTATCGGATGGCCCCGGCGGAACTTCGAGAGTTGAAGGGTCAGTTGCAAGATTTGCTGGATAAGGGACTTGTTCGACCCAGTGTTTCTCCTTGGGGTGCTCCAGTCCTGTTCGTCAAGAAGAAGGACGGCAGTTTGTGTCTGTGAATCGACTACCGCCAGCTGAACAGGGTGACAGTGCGGAACAGGTATCCTTTGCCGCGCATTTACGATTTGTTCGACCAGCTTCAGGGGGCAGGGTACTTTTCGAGGATCGATTTATGATCGGGCTATCATCAGCTGCGGGTTCGACAGGAGGATATTCCCAGGACAGCTTTCCGTACGCGCTATGGCTATTATGAATTTTTGGTGATGTCGTTCGGACTCACCAATGCGCCAGCAGCATTCATGGACTTGATGAACCGTATTTTTCGGCCATACTTGGATCTATCCATCATAGTATTCATTGACGATATCTTGGTGTATTCCCGGAGTAGTGAGGAGCACGAGCAGCACCTGCGGATTACACTGCAGACTTTGAGGGAGCACCGGCTTTATGAGAAATTCTCCAAGTGTGCTTTCTAGCTAGACAGCGTAGACTTCTTGGGGCATGTGATTTCACGAGACGGTATATGTGTAGACCCGAGGAAGATCGAGGTCGTTCAGCGTTGGCCCAGACCCACATCGGTTACGGAGATTCACAGCTTTTTGGGGTTGGCCGGTTACTACAGGCGATTTGTGCAGGACTTCTCCAGTATTGCTACACCTTTGACCGGGTTGACCCGGAAGGGAGTTCCTTTCGATTGGACGGAGGAGTGCGAGCACAGTTTCCAGCAGCTACGGACTCGGCTGACTACAGCACCGGTATTATCATTACCTTCCGGATCAGGCGGATTTGTGGTCTATTGTGATGCTTCTCGAGTGGGGTTAGGGTGCGTATTGATGCAGCATGACAGGGTGATCGCGTATGCTTCGCGACAATTGAAGAAGCATGAACAGAACTACCCCACTCACGATTTGTAGATGGCTGCAGTGGTTTTTGCACTTAAGATCTGGCGACATTACCTATACGGCGAGTCGTGCCAGATATTCACTGATCACAAGAGTTTAAAGTATATATTTCAGCAGCGAGACCTGAACCTTAGACAGTGCCGATGGATGGAGTTAGTGAAGGATTACGACCGCGAGATCTTGTATCACCCGGGCAAGGCGAATGTGGTGGCGGATGCTTTGAGCAGGAGGCCCGGGGGTAGTCTATCTTGTTTGAGCGCAGTACAGGGGCAGTCGTTGGCAGATTGGCAGATATTATGCGACAGCCGAGTACAGTTCGAGTTCACGCCGATTGGAGGACAAATCGCGCATGTTCGTGCACGCCCACAGCTACTTGACCACGTACATGAGGCACAGCGCAGTGATGACCGATGTTCAGAGATCAGGATGCAGATTGGACAGGGCAGATTTTCAGAGTTCGTGATTGATGATCAGGGGGTACTACGATTTGGAGTTAGACTGTGCGTACCAGATGCTGAGGGACTACGGCGCGAGATTCTTGAGGAGGCACATCGATCGGTATATAGTGTTCATCCCGGTTCCACCAAGATGTACCATGACATGAGAGGTGTTTACTGGTGGGATGGAATGAAAAGAGACATTGCAGATTTTGTGTCGAGATGCCTGACTTGTCAGCAGGTCAAGGCTGAGCACCAGAGGCCCGCGGGAGAGCTACAGCCGTTACCCATTCCGGAGTGGAAATGGGAGCAGATTTCGATGGATTTCGTTGTGGGTCTACCCAGGACTAGGCGAGGGTATGACTCCATTTGGGTGATCGTAGATCGTCTGACGAAAGTGGCTCACTTTCTGCCAGTGAAGACGACTTTCGGATTTGCTCAGTACGCCCAGATTTACATCGACGAGATAGTACGACTGCACGGAGTTCCGACATGTATCGTGTCCGACAGAGGCACCCAGTTTACCAGTCGACTATGGCAGAGGCTTCAGGAGGTTTTGGGCACTCGCTTGAGTTTCAGCACAGCATTTCATCCGCAGACCGACGGACAGTCAGAGCGGACTATTCAGACTCTCGAGGACATGCTCAGAGCGTGTGTATTAGATTTCGGAGGTAGCTGGGATCATCACTTACCCTTAGTAGAGTTCTCCTACAATAACAGCTACCAGGAGACCATTCAGATGGCACCATTTGAGGCTCTTTATGGGAGGAAATGCAGATCGCCCGCCTGTTGGACAGAGCTCAGTGAGAGCAGTATCTTAGGGCCACAGATTGTTGAGGAGACGACCGCGAAGATCCAGTTGATTCGCGATAGGATGAGAGCAGCCCAGAGTAGACAGAGATCTTATGCGGACCGTCGGCGGCGCAGACTTGAGTTTTCTGTTGGTGATCATGTTTTAATGAGGGTCTCCCCAATGAAAGGTGTGATGAGGTTTGGAAAGAAGGGGAAGCTCAGTCCCAGATATGTGGACCCCTTCGAGATCCTCGAGCGAGTTGGTGCAGTTGCATACCGGTTAGCCCTTCTGCCCAGTTTTCCAGATGTGCACCCCGTATTTCACGTTTCGATGCTCCGTAGATATCTTCATGATCCTTCGTATGCGATTCAGCACCCGACGATCCAGCTTGAGCGCGACCTTTCCTATGCAGAACAGCCGGTGATGATCTTGGATCGACAAGTGAAGAAATTGAGATCGAAGGACATCCCATCAGTTAAGGTACTTTGGCGTGGTCAGGGCAGTGAGGAGGTCACTTGGGAGACCGAAAGCGAGATGAGGAAGAAGCATCCCCGTCTTTTCGAAGGTGCGTATAGTTAGATTTTGAAATTCGGGGACGAATTTCTTTAAGGGGGAGAGATTGTAACACCTTAGGATGTGTTTTGTGGCTATTTATATTTAAGTAAAGGGGTTTTAATAAAAAGTTTATCAAATTGAGTTTCAAATATTTTTCCCAATTTAATAAATATTTTTCTAGAATTTTCCTAGACTTGCACATGCATGTGCATGTAAACTAGGGGTTTTAAATGAGGTAATACCATGATTAGCAACCATGGTGGGGTTAATCATGGGGATTAAGTCTTTTGGGTTTTAATTAAGTTTAATTAGTTATTTGAGGGTTACTTTAATTTGAATTTTTACTTTTGAGTGTTGACTTGGTGAGAATGAGAGAAAGAGAATGCATCATGGCAAAAGCCATGCTTGCATTTAATGAAGAGAGAGAGAGAGTGGAGGGGTTGGCATTTGGGGTTATGATTCCTCTCATTCTTTTGTTCTTTTCTCTCAACCTCACTCACACACACACACACACACTTACCTTCCCAGCAGCAGCAGCCGGCATCCCCAGCAGCAGCAGCAGGCAACACAGCAGCAGCAGCAAGCATCCCAGCAGCAGCAACAGCACCAGTGAGCAGCAGTAGCAGCAGTTTGCAGCCACAACTTCAACTGCAGCCCCTTCCCTTCACTTCTTCTTCTTCCTCCAGCTCTCTAGGGTCGAGTGTGGGGTATACTTCCTGAACTTACTCCCTAGTTTACTTGTTTAGTGTAGTTTTGCTTCGATTAGTGTTTATTGGTGCGTTTTAGTGCGATATGAGGTGATTAGTGGGAACCTTGACCAAGTGATGATTGATTTGGCTTTAGTAAGTTGATGGAGTGTTGTTAATGCCATTTTAACCCAGCTTAGCCCCACTTGCACTAAAATACCACCAGATTCCCAATCGATGCAAATTCTTCGTTTTTGAGCAAAAACTAGCTTTCTGTAAACTGCTATCGACCCGATGAGTTCAGATTAAATTTGTGATGACCGTAGCATAGTGGTTAGGAGCTGATTCCCCTGGTAGAACCCGACCCCCTTAGGACCCCTTCAGGCCGCCGGAATATTCGATCTGGCCGCAAATTGCGGCCAGATGGGTAGGGTTTTGGTTGGGGTTTGGTCCTATAGGTGTCTGCTGCAACTCTTAGGCTCCTGGCATGTATAATTTTATTTGATTCTTGCTGTAGAAAAATCTGGAGCTATTATCCTATTTCTCGTATTTTAAACCTTCGCGACACGCGTGATACGCATGTGGTTTGGGATTTCTGCGTATCACGACGCGCCAGGGTAGTTTCAGGCGCGTAATCACACGTTTTAGCGTATCGCGCACACGCGCGATTGATTTGCGACACGGGTTTCTAGTTTGACCTTAATGTCACGATTTTGTGGATTTGAGCTTATGTGTAATATATTGTGTGATTCTAGGTTCGCAGGCGAGTGAGACGGACGCTGTGAAGAAAGGGAAGCAAGTCGTCGGCTACACTTAGCGCGAGACTTCGGTGAGTAGATTTAACATCTACGGGGATATCGCCCGCATGGCGTTATGCGTCAGGGCTGATAGGACCTTATTATTATATGTTGCATTTACCTCATGGATTGTCATTGCATATTGCATTCCCTGCTGTATGTAAATTTAGAATTTGATAGAACACTGCACAATTACTAACGGTTCATGTTGCACGAGCACTAGTATGCATGTTACACACACACCGTTAGTAATTGCCATGACACACTCACTGTAGAACTGCCATGATTATATTGCTGCAGTTCATCTCACATGTGATTCGATATGACTTTCATGGAAATTAAGAGCCGCCAGATGTCTTTAAAAACTGAAACTATTTTAAAAAGCGGTTCTCCCTTGTACTTACATTATGACTTGAGGCGCATAGCATATCGCATTTGATTTACTCATTGGTATTGGATTTTCATGTGATTTCTGGTTTTGAGGACCGTGGAATTAATTAAAGAAAAGATGCACTATTTGAAAACCCGGTTTCTCGTGATATGATATTTTGGTGCGTCCACCACGCGTTTTATCGGTGCTGAGACGTGTGCTTGAAATCCGATTCGAGGAGTTGGATGATCCGTTTGCGGGTTCGTGGTGGACCCGGTATGGTTCCCCGGGGCGAGAAATGTTTTTCGTGGAGTAGACGATGAGCCTGGCAGGGTGACGAGTACCTACCGGTGATTGGTTGGATCTGGCGGTTATCCGGAGGATACTGACCAGAGTCGAGAGATGGATGCGGGACGATCCGTACTGCCGGGGCCGAGGGCCGATACCGCAGACGGACCCCGTGGGCTGATCCGGACTGACGGAGCCCGGTATACGAGGATTTGCGTGTCGATGTTGGACACGAGTATTTTATGATAATTTGAGTGCCGATGTTGGGCACTCGTGATTCTCAGAGATTTACAGGATTTGAGGGCCGAGGAGAGTGCCGGCGCCTGAATTTATTTGGGATTTGGGTGCAGTTTGGGGCACCGATTATTCTTCCATGTTGATATTTCCATGTAGATGTTGTTTATCCCATGCTTAGCATTGTTTATCATACATTTCATCCTGTAGTCGTTTTACCAGACAGCAATTGCACGATTATTGCACCTACTGCTTGTCGCATATAGATCTTACTTGCTGGCATATGATAGAGTAGCGCAGTACGTGCATACTCGCGATTACCTTTATATGTTATCTCTATTCATGAGTTGGCAACTCACCCCCGTTGTGCCAGAGTATTTGCAGGTAGCCCTTCCGAGTAGTCGCGGCAGGCTGCCTTTTGCATCTTTTGGCTACAGATACCACTACAGTTGGTGCGAGAGCTGTTTTGCTTTTAGGTGGGTTGTGGTATCTGATTTCTATTACTGTACTCCTTTTGTATCTAGTATTCTCCATCTACCATATATGTACTGGACTTAGTGACAGTGTGAGGACGATGATGTATATTATGCATTCTGGTGTCGAGCTCGTAGTAGCCGACTGTTTTTATATGCAGTTTATATTTCGGTGATGTCTACTTATTGCTTATTCTTAGCTACGGCGTCGTATATTACTCTTGTGATGATGGTTTCCGCCGTTGGGCTTGATTGCTCCCGTTTGGCAATGTTTCATTTCATTATATTTCATTTTCACTCATATCCTGTTTTGTACCCGGTCTCGGGGCTACTTTTGCAAAGGAAATGCTGCCAAAATTATTTAAATGAAAACGTAACTTTAAAAGAACTTATTGAATTATTTAAGGTTTTCTAAATGTCTTAATTAAATGTTTTCAACACTCGCTACTTTTAAATGGTTTTGATTTCTGGGTTCGGCTTACTTAGTCGCGTTACGCCTGTAGACGTAGCGTGGTTAAGTGTCGGTCACGAGTCGAAATATTCGGGTCGTGACACTCGTCGATTACCGTGGCCCCACTAGTATGATCTCATCATAGTCCCAGTAGTCGAGTATATATTCTAAGGGCTTTACCAACATGTAACAGAGAGACAATCACTGTACACGTTAAGGTAAAGAGTAACCATATAGCATACTATCATGTCGAGCAAGAAAGTCCTCCCTATATATGTCCAAGCATCCACTACAATATACATCTCATGTATAGTAATGGCCTCTAGGGCATACGTATAACTAACAATCATTGCACAGGCTATCCACACGACCAGGGGAACGTCGGGTTTCAGTAGCGGCTCTATGAAACCCGGGGATCCCAGATATCTTTATTGTTCTGTGATGCTTATTACATTTCTGTGATATTGCATTTTATCACGCCTTGAGCGAATATTATATATTGATATATATACTAGTAGATATTGTATATGTTTTGCATCCGCGCTAGTCCAGACCCCGCTCTGTCGTTAGATAAGTAACCTAACGGGTGAAGACGGGACCCAGTGGCGAATGCGGATGGCATATACGTACATCATTATTTTCGTTCTTTATTGGTGTGATCAATTGATGGGACTGCGTTGATTCGGATCAATGCAAGTTAAACAAACCTATTCTGATGTTGTTGGAACACTTTTCAAAAAGCTGTTATTGTAAGGACGTTCTCTTTTGTTTTGCATCGTGGTATTCATTTGGAATATCCTGCTTCTCAGTCGACGAGGCAAGGGCCGAGATCCCTTCACCGGGAGTGACCCCTTGGACAGAAGTTTGCGTCAGGGCAATAACTTCACTATAGCCGATTACTTTTGCTTTGCATCGTGGTATTCAGTTGGAATATCCTGCACCTCATTCTACGGGGAAGGAGCCGAGATCCCTTCACCGGGAGTGACCTCTTTAGCAAAGGTTTTCGTCACTATATTTTTATAAAAAGCTATCCGGTTCCTTCAACGATATCAAGTTCATTACGTTAAAGGTTTTCGCCAGAAACCATTCGTAGCCCTCCGTCGTTTCATATGAATAGTCAATAAGTATTCAAGCTGTGTATGTTGGCCAAAGTCAAGGCACAGTGATTGGTAGCTATTGGGTATTCATATGCAGCATAGATAGATGCGTTGGTTTGGGACAGTCGTACTGCCATTTTGGCCAAAGTCAAGGGTAGGTACGGGTGGGTTCAAATTAACCTGGAGAATGACGGGTAGAACTTGACATGTGACTTATAATATGTTGGCCAAAGTCAAGGTCATAAGAGCATGGGGCAAAAATCACATCGGGAGTTTCTAAAGAAACTGAAACTTGCCAGATATGTGCATACCTTCTGGAGTGTGATAACGTGAGCGGATTTCGTCACGTTATCATGCGATGATAGTTGGATCCCGATTCCCACTGATGAGTTGGTTTACTCCTCGGGTGATCCCGACTAATTCTTCTTTCAGATTTAGAGGAGAATTTACGGTACAGTGGGAGGTTTCCAGATTAGATAAATTGGTAATCATTCTGATCTAGGTTAGAGTGCACGCTAAGTGTTTCTTTTCTCTCTCTCTCTTTGGCAGTGACCTTGACTCGGCCCTAGACTATGACCTAGTGACCAAAATTAACCGAACCTTCTTAAACACTGGCTTATGGATTGTCAGAGTTGCAAACCTCATTGCCACTCCTACTTTTACCCTTTTTCTCCAGGACACCCCGTATTACTACGAACGTTCACTTCCATTGGATAAAACCATCGTATGGTTATATACGAACTCGAAGGAATTTATTCAAGGATGGTTTCCGGTTCTGGAGAAAACGAATAAGACTATTCAGTTGTCTTTTCCTTTTACCTTCTCTCAGGTTGCGAGTACTCCTTGGTTTAGGAGATAGTACACCTATTACGCAAATTGGATAGTCTTCTTCCAAACCATAGGCAGGTGCCGACCGGTAGGGAATGAAGAAAACCAATTAGCCTAACGATGGTGTACAGAAGGTATTAAGTAAAGACATATCAAGGGATTAGTAAGAGGGCAAAGTAAATTACGACTGCTATTCACGACCAAACCAAGTATTTCTTCGCCAATTCTAAATCACCTTTGTATTTCTCCAGGACACTCCGTATCACTACGAAGATCCACAGTTTATTGGATACTCCATCGTATGGTTATATACGAACTCGAAAGGAACTTGTTCCAGTTCGGGGATGGATTCTGGTTCAGGAGAAATAGGAATAAGGTTTATTCGGTTGTCTTTTATCTTCACCTTCTCTCGCATTGCGAGTGCTCCTAGGATTAGGACAGTACACCCATTATGCTTATTGGATAGTCTTCTTCCAAACCATAGGCTGGTGCCGAACGGTAGGGAAGGAAGAATACCATTTAGACTAAGAGGGTGTGCAGAAGATAATGACTAAAGACATATAAAGGGATTTGGAAAGATGGAAAAGAATTACACGGTTACAGTTGTGAATCTGGATAATGGAAGAGGCATTACTAGGAATACCGGGATACCCCATCGAAACATTTCAATGTTTCAGTTTCGCTGTGTACTGTTAAAAGAAAACTGATTTCCCAATCAGATCTTGCTCCAGGGTATGTATTTACCAGGTATGATTCTCACATCTGTATGGTTTTACAGATGATGAGTGGGAGTAAGTTATTGGGAATTAGGTGATTGTCCTCATTATATCGGAATTCGTTATAATTGGTGATATTTGAGGAAATCGCCTGGGTTGTTTGCCGGACGACAAATATTTGGTTTTGAATATCCACTGTTATGCACCAATTTCAAATTGATACATCTGTATGTCTATTTTTATAGTGTGAGATATACCTTTTTGAAATTATGTCCATGACATTTACCTATATCATGTAAGTGCACGGCGGTGCCCCGACCGTCAATCCGACGCCGGAATGTGGAAGCGGTGATTTACTTTAATTTTTCAAACTGGCACCACCGCGCACTATAAACCCGGATCGTGCCATTAAGCTAGTCCTAGCTATCTACAAGATGGGAAGAGAGATATACCGAGTGATCCGTGTCCTCCGGTCTTCTCGTCGTCGTCCCGATCTCCCGCGGAATGTCCGGTCTCCATCTCCTCGCCGGAAGGGCACCACGTTGCCGACTTCTTTTACGGGCTCCCACCTCTATACCGAGGCAACTCGGGCACGAAGTTGGCGAGCCGACGTGCCCAAGGTTTGCTGTAGAATAAAGTGTAGAAACATGTCTCATTTGGGGTTCATGGAGGTTGCCATTTTGGTGGAGGGATGGTACATGAACTTTGTAGAGGAACTTGGGGATTTTTAGAACATGAAGAGAGCAAAATCCCCATGCTAAAAGATTGGACAGCCCCTCCCCAACAATGGCCGGTCCCTCCAAGTGAAGGGAGTGAGAAAAATATGAGGGGAGACTTACCATAATGCAAAGGAGAGAAATCATATGTGATCATGAGAAGGAAAAATGATCACAAGCCCAAGTCCACACTCAACAACCATCTCACATCAACAACCATGATTGCTTCAAAAAGTCAAGCAATCATCAACTCAAGAAAGTCAAGGTATGGTGCAATTATCATGACATTACATCTTGCAAAAACAACCCTCCAAATTGCCAATTTGCACAAGTGCAAATTAGCCCTCCTCCACCAATCTTCGGCCAATGAAAGATATAAGGAAATATGGCCGAAACGGAAAACAAACTGGCAACTCCAGAAAACTGATCCCGTAATAAATTACAGGAAAAACCCCGCAACTGTGTATACACACCCGCATTTGTATTCCGACCGAAATACAAATGCAATGAGACAAAATCTACACTGTACTATACTAGGATCCGGCTTAAACCAAAGCCGGCCAGTATTATCCGTCCGATCCTGATCCGTGCAATATCGCACGTATCTGATCGAACCCTGCCATATCTCCATACGGCCTCTACAGCGTTTCGCCCGAAAACTTGAGCAACTGAATGTGGGGGACTCTAAAGACTCGTCAATACTATGGCTGTGGATTTAACCACTAGCACGTCAGAGGTATTAGCCATACGTGACGGGCCACCAGCTATTGACCGAAAGGGACGTCTGTGAGCGAACTCAGCCTGACACCCTACTGAGCCTGTCAGTGACAATATCCGTACAGTCCGTTCGTCTATGAGCATCGCATGGCGGGCCTAGGGGGTTGGTAAAAGTCAGACCCCTAAAAGCGGTACAAGTCGTGTCAGAGACCAGCCAAGAACACCCTGAGATACTACTGGAATACCTACCAGTAAATCTCCTGCCTTGGCCAAGGACTTTTCATGTTCTGGCTCTCCTAGACACAGCGCGACTTCACCCCCAATACCGGGAGAGACGAACCCCCGAAGATCCGCTCACTGCCTCCATGTGGCTCGGGACTGTACCCAACTAAAACCTGTTTGCACATCTCCTTTGAGCGTGGTAGGGTAGTAATCAAAGTACAGTGGGAACTCACACGAGACAAATGACGATCCTCAGGTCGATGAACTAACCTGTACACATGTCACTACGGAACTGCTATCTGACGTCAGATATAAGACCAACTAGCATGTTCCCGGCGAGTCCTGTCCGGTGTACTCATAACCCAATGAGCACCTGTATACATCTTAGGTGATCCAACTGACACCAGTGGCTTGTGAGACCGGCCACCGCCCCTCGTTGGGGTCTCGACTGTATACACTAGTCTACTCTGGAGTATCGATGCCCTGTCTCGAAACTCCCACGACTAGGGACCTTTTAAGGATGTGCTTATAGACCACAGCTCCCACTTATATGATCGCCCTCATACTGCTGGTGGTCAAGCAAGAATCCTAGGGGCTCTATCAACGTGTAATAGCGACATGTCAGGTCACCTAAAGCAGTACACGATGATAAAGATAAACCAGATAGCATACTATCATCTCGAGTAAGGCTGTCCTACTGGGACAGGTCCTCCCTCAATCATTGCAATCACGTGCCTGTGATCCAATAATTGACTCTGAGGGCACTATCTCCAACAATCTCCCACTTGCACTCAAGGCTAATTATTACGATGTCGCATACTCACAGCCCGTGTGATACCGAACACCCTAACTCCTCTACTAGTCAGTCTCACAAAACCTGTTTGCGAAACTATTGCGTTCGAGGAATAGCCTCGGTGAGTGGATCCGCCTTGATGTTTCTTTCTATGTCTCTCTATATCTCAAGTTCGCGGAGAAAGCCATCTCCCGAAATGAGCAATACCCGTCTTAGAATATGTCTGGATATCTGATGGGACCTAGCTCATTAATGAACTCCAAATCCAAACTTCTTAGACTGTATCGTCAACTGAACTTAATCAGTATCCTGCGCCATGCCTCCCTCAGTATTGCCTTGGATCATCTGTCCAAAATACTGCCCCTCGTCAGAGGGAAAACTATAACTCTGACAACTTCCTTGTCGTCCAGGTCACCTTGGAAGCCTGGAATGATAACTGTCTCCCGAATGAGGCTGTCGTTATCATATCCCTAGAACATCCACTTATGTTCTAAAACTGCTTCCGACTGTTTCTCCAGGATAGGATCAATGTCAACTTATTGCATCTAGTGCAAGAACAACATCTGGTGTGGTACTTGACATCTCATGATTGACTCAATTGCCTGAGCAAGTGATCTGCCAATCATGCACATCCCTCTCCCCTTTAGTCTGTAAGACACCTTCAGAGAGGGTGACTCCATCACCTGCAGGTACACCACCATGCCTGGAGTCGTCCATTCTAAATACTCTTAGAATGCTGTCTAAGTACCCTTAATTGGGAAACCACCCAAATCTAGATCTAAAACCATAGATCTAGTAACCAGTATGTCTGATATAATGTCCAAGTCCCATGTGGAGAAACCACTGTGTGACGACTAAAGTATAACCGATTGTAGTATAGGAATATCACTTCCTAGTCTGTGTATGTCATCCAAATACCATGACATCACACCCTACTACCTTCTCAACAGATCCATCCCCTATTCTGATGAAGTCAAACCTATGACTGTCACGTTAGAAATAGATGATCTTTCTCCGCTATGACTGCTTTAGTCTATAAATAGACATAAGCTACCTGTCCACCAATGCTTCCGCTGCTCCCACTGACTACGACAACCCTCTGGCAGAGTCATATAGACGTACACTTCTAAAGCCAGTTTAGAACGACGCTATACTCATGCTCCCGCCGGGTCTCGCAGCCTGGAACAACAGCAATGGCAAGTGTGGGTAAACAAGAACCTCCCTGTCACCGTCCTTGAGGCTACCGGAGTACCTCTCGGGTGCCTGAGGTTACCCACCGTATCTGCGGAGTGGCCAATGGAATGTCAAACCAGATTGAATCTTTAGGTTCCTATCAAATCTTCAGTAATCGTTTGTGGTTCTGGAATCACTTCCAGTTCTACCATACCCCCACTACTGTTTTCTGAAAAAATCCATTTTTAATAAAACTGTGGCGAGTCTAGAACAATATCACTATTGATCTTCCAGATGGTAGAAAGTCAACCCTCATCATAGCCTGGGTCAACCCACAAACAGCCATTACAGAAATGTGCTTTGAGTTGTCCAGTGTCTGGTTTTAATCATAAGCCGGACAACTCCCCGTATCTTAACAATGTTAAGATATGAACTGTTCTATATCTAATATAGAACCAGAGGCACTGATTTAATTGAACCAGATTCAAATCATGCAGCTGTCTCCAGTGCATGTCATCTAAATGGAAAGAGGCCGATCAGCGTTACTCAACTTAGGAATGCTTCCAATTATGAGTAGCCTGAAAGAGAAGCAAGTTCTCTTAAACATTACTATCAACTAAACACCATACACAAGTATCTACATCTTCGATCACTTTGAAGAATCCCGATACTTGCAATACCTGGTTCTCTACTTTATTCATATACCTATAACTTCTCAAAATTTGGACCCTGGACAACATACAATACTCTGTATAAGTCCCTTGAGTCTGATAACTCATTCACTGTGTGCCGTAGGTTAAAAACTGTATTTATGGTTAAGAAGAATTACACCGCTGTTTAATGCTCCTTACCTAACCATCCACTGATATAGGTAAATGTCGTAGACATAATTTCAAAAAGGTATATCTCACTCTATAAAAATGGACGTACAGATATATCAATTTGAAATTGGTGCATGACAGCGGATATTCAAAACCAAAATATTTGCCGACCGGCAAACAACCCAGGTGACTTCCTCAAATATCACCGATTACAACGAATCCCGATATAATGAGGATGATCACCCAATTCCCAATAACTCACTCCCACTCATCAACTGTAAAACCATACAGATGTGAGAATCATACCTGGTAAATACATACCCTGAAGCAAGTGTCTAACTGGGAAATCAGTTTTCCTTTAACAGTACACAGTGAAATTGAAACATTGAAATGTTTCGATGGGGTATCCCGGTATTCCTAGTAATGCCTCTTCCATAATCCAGATTCACAACTGTAACCGTGTAATTCTTTGCCACTTCTTCAAATCCCTTTATATGTCTTTAGTCATTACCTTCTGCACACCCCTTTAGGCCAAATGGTTTTCTTCCTTCCCTACCTTTCGGCACCAGCCTATGGTTTGGAAGAAGACTGTCCAATAAGCATAATGGGTGTACTGTCCTAATCCTAGGAGCACTCGCAATACGAGAGAAGGTGAAGATAAAAGACAACCGAATAAACCTTATTCCTATTTCTCCTGAACCAGAATCCATCCCCGAACTGGAACAAGTTCCTTTCGAGTTCGTATATAACCATACGATGGAATATCCAATAAGCTGTGGATCTTCGTAGTGATACGGAGTGTTCTGGAGAAATACAAAGGTGATTTAAGGATTGGCGAAGAAAAACTTGGTTTGGTCGTGAATATCAGTTGCAATTTACTTTGCCCTCTTACTAATCCATTTCTATGTCTTTACTTAATACCTTCTGCACACCATCGTTATGCTAATTGGTTTTCTTCATTCCCCACTGTTCGGCACCAGCCTAAGGTTTGGAAGAAGACTATCCAATTTGCGTAATAGGTGTACTATCTCCTAAACCAAGGAGTACTCGCAACCTGAGAGAAGGTAAAAGGAAAAGACAACTGAATAGTCCTATTCGTTTCCTCCAGAACCGGAAACCATCCTTGAATAAATTCCTTCGAGTTCGTATCTAACCATACGATGGTTTTGTCCAATGGAAGTGGACGTTCGTAGTAATACGGGGTGTCCTGGAGAAAAGGGTAAAAGTAGGAGTGGCAATGAGGTTTGCAACTCTGACAATCCAAAAGCCAGTGTTTAAGAAGGTTCGGTCAACTTGGTCTCTGAGTCATAGTCTAGGGTCGGGTCAATGGTCGCTGCCAAAGAGAGAGAGAAAAGAAACACTCAGCGTGCACTCTATCCTAGATCAGAATGGTTACCAATTTATCTAATCTGAAAACCTCCCACTGTACCGTCAAATTCTCCTCCAAACCTAAAAGAAGAATTGGTCGGGATCACCCGAGGAGTAAATCAACTCATCAGTAGGAATCGGGATCCAACTATCATCACATGATAACGTGACGGAATCCGCTCATGTCATCACACTCCAGAAGGTATGCGCATATCTGGCAAGTTTCAGTTTCTTTAGAAACCCCCGATGTGATTTTTACCCCATGCTCTTATGACCTTGACTTTGGCCAACATATCATAAGTCACATGTCAAGTTCTACCCGTCATTCTCCAGGTTAATTTGAGCCCACCTGTACATACCCTTGACTTTGGCCAAAATAGTAGTACGACTGCCCCAAACCAACGTATCTATCTATGCTGCATATGAATACCCAATAGCTACCAATCACCGTGCCTTGACTTTGGCCAACATACACAGCTTGAATACTACTGACCACCCATATGAAACGACGGAGGGCTACGAATGGTTTCTGGCGAAAACCTTTAACGTAATGAACTTGATATCGTTGAAGGAACGGATAGCTTTTAAAAATATAGTGACGAAAACCATTGCTAAAGAGGTCACTCCCGGTGAAGGGATCTCGGCTCTTTCCCCGTAGAATGAGGTGCAGGATATTCCAACTGAATACCACGGTGCAAAGCAAAAGTAATCGGCTATAGTGAAGTCATTTCCCTGACGCAAACTTTTTGTCCAAGGGGTCACTCCCGGTGAAGAGATCTCGGCCCTTGCCTCGTCGACTGAGGAGCAGGATATTCCAACTGAATACCACGATGCTAAACAAAAGAGAACGTCCTTGCAATAACAGCTTTTTGAAAAGTGTTCCAACAACATCAAAATGGGTTTGTTTTTAACTTGCATTGATCAGAATCAACGCAGTCCCATCAATTGATCACACCACAAAGAACGAAAATATACTGATGTACGTATATGCCATCCGCATTCGCCACTGGGTCCCGTCATTACCCGTTAGGTTAGCTAACTAACGACAGAGCGGGGACTGGACTAGCGCGGATGCAAAACATTTACAACATCTACTAATATATATATACCAATATATTATATTTCGCTCAAGGCGTGATAAAATGCAACATCACAGAAATGTACAGCATCATAGAACAATACAGATATCTGGGATCCCCGGGTTTCACAGAGCCACTACTGAAACCCGACGTTCCCCTGGTCGTGTGGATAGCCTGTGCAATGAAATCCTAGACCCCTACGGGCGCGGCAAGTTACCCGCCAAAACCTAAAGCGAGGCAGCCCCCTTCAGCAACGTGAATGGACCACCGAGCACTTCACGGAATCCGGTAACTTGGGCACCCCTCCTGGGTCAACCTGTACCCCCTACGAGTGGGGCGAATAGCCCGCCAATCCTAGAGTGAAGCCCCCTCCGTCCCAATGCCATGAGATGCGGGCTTGTTGCCTTCTAGAATCCGGCTATCCGTGCACCCCACCTTGGGGTAATCCTAGTACAGAAAGTAAAATATGCATACAACGGGTACATCGACCGCAACCTGGCCGTGCCCCAAAATAATAATACAAACAGGCAGTGACGGCAGTCCACATGTCGGACGCTCGCCCCACAATATCAAATGTACATAATACAACAAAAACTGTACTAGCATTGCATCCAGGCTATCCCCCACAACCAATCCGCAACATCACAGCAATACACAGAACATCAACGTGAAAGTCTCGTTCGCAAATCCGTCTAACCGGGCTATAGCAGTTAGACAGGATTTACCGATCAAGTGACATTCACGGTCGCAGATATAATGTAAATACTGTGAAATAATGTGTTTAAAATATCCGATCGATCAAATTTACCCAAGTGGGCCCTAAGCAATACTGTAGCAGTTAAAGAAATTCTGGGCCCAAACAAAGTATACCAAAACCCCTATTTTCAGCCCACAAGCCCACTGCAAAAAATTGGTGACGTGAATCCAAATTCCTGCGGCGGAACTGCGGCCAAAGAGGGGTTACGACCGTGGTTCCGCGGTCGTACGGAAGGATCAGGTGACCAAAATTCTACAGTGTTCTTAGGATTCCCTGCACATCATTCTGCAACACCCTGAAAATTTTTCGAGACAAAAAAATTTCGACAGAAACTGATATGCATGAAAATGCGGGTTTTGGGATTTTTCATCGATCGAAAATGTAAACACATTATACAAAGCTAGACTATGTTAATGGCGAGGCTCTGATACCACTGTAAGTGCACGGCGGCGCCCCGGCCGTCAATCCGATGCCAGAATGTGGAAGCGGTGATTTACTTTAATTTTTCAAACTGGCACCACCGCGCACTATAAACCCGGATCGTGCCATTAAGCTAGTCCTAGCTATCTACAAGATGGGAAGAGAGATATACCGAGTGATCCGTGTCCTCCGGTCTTCTCGTCATCGTCCCGATCTCCCGCGGAATGTCCGATCTCCATCTCCTCGCCGGAAGGGAACCACGTCGCCGGCTTCTTTTACGGGCTCCCACCTCTATACCGAGGCAACTCGGGCACGAAGTTGGCGAGCCGACGTGCCCAAGGTTTGCTGTAGAATATAGTGTAGAAACATGTCTCATTTGGGGTTCATGGAGGTTGCCATTTTGGTGGAGGGATGATACATGAACTTTGTAGAGGAACTTGGGGATTTTTAGAACATGAAGAGAGCAAAATCCCCATGCTAAAAGATTGGACGGCCCCTCCCCAACAATGGCCGGCCCCTCCAAGTGAAGGGAGTGAGAAAAATATGAGGGGGGACTTACCATAATGCAAAGGAGAGAAATCATATGTGATCATGAGAAGGAAAAATGATCACAAGCCCAAGTCCACACTCAACAACCATCTCACATCAACAACCATGATTGCTTCAAAAAGTCAAGCAATCATCAACTCAAGAAAGTCAAGGTATGGTGCAATTATCATGACATTACATCTTGCAAAAACAATCCTCCAAATTGCCAATTTGCACAAGTGCAAATTAGCCCTCCTCCACCAATCTTCGGCCAATGAAAGATACAAGGAAATATGGCCGAAACGGAAAACAAACTGACAACTCCAGAAAACTGATCCCGTAATAAATTACAGAAAAAACCCCGCAACTGTGTATACACACCCGCATTTGTATTCCGACCGAAATACAAATGCAATGAGACAAAATCTATACTGTACTATACTAGGATCCTGCTTAAACCAAAGCCGGCCAGTATTATCCGTCCGATCCTGATCCGTGCAATACCGCACGTATCTGATCAAACCCTGCCATATCTCCATACGGCCTCTACAGCGTTTCGCCCGAAAACTTGAGCAACTGAATGTGGGAGACTCTAAAGACTCGTCAATACTATGGCTGTGGATTTAACCACTAGCACGTCAGAGGTATTAGCCATACGTGACGGGCCACCAGCTATTGACCGAAAGGGACGTCTGTGAGCGAACTTAGCCTGACACCCTACTGAGCCTGTCAGTGACAATATCCGTACAGTCCGGTCCGTTCGTCTATGAGCATCGCATGGCGGGCCTAGGGGGTTGGTAAAAGTCAGACCCCAAAAGCGGTACAAGTCGTGTCAGAGATCAGCCCAGAACACCCTGAGATACTACTGGAATACCTACCAGTAAATCTCCTGCCTTGGCCAAGGAATTTTCATGTTCTGGCTCTCCTAGACACAGCGCGACTTCACCCCCAATACCGGGAGAGACGAACCCCCGAAGATCCGCTCACTGCCTCCATGTGGCTCGGGACTGTACCCAACTAAAACCTGTTTGCACGTATCCTTTGAGCGTGGTAGGGTAGTAATCAAAGTACAGTGGGAACTCACACGAGACAAATGACAATCCTCAGGTCGATGAACTAACCTGTACACATGTCACCAGGGAACTGCTATCTGACGTCAGGTATAAGACCAACTAGCATGTTCCCGGCGAGTCCTGTCCGGTGTACTCATAACCCAATGAGCACCTGTATACATCTTAGGTGATCCAACTGACTCCAGTGGCTTGTGAGACCGGCCACCGCCCCTCGTTGGGGTCTCGACTGTATACACTAGTCTACTCTGGAGTATCGATGCCCTGTCTCGAAACTCCCAGGACTAGGGACCTTTTAAGGATGTGCTTATAGACCACAGCTCCCACTTATATGATCGCCCTCATACTGCTGGTGGTCAAGCAAGAATCCTAGGGGCTCTATCAACGTATAATAGCGACATGTCAGGTCACCTAAAGCAGTACATGATGATAAAGATAAACCAGATAGCATACTATCATCTCGAGTAAGACTGTCCTACTGGGACAGGTCCTCCCTCAATCATTGCAATCACGTGCCTGTGATCCAATAATTGACTCTGAGGGCACTATCTCCAACATATCAGTGGATGGTAAAGTAAGGAGTATTAAACAGCGGTGTAATTCTTCTTAACCATAGGTACAGTTTTCAAGCTACGACACACAGGGATTGAGTTATCAGACTCAAGGGACTTATACAGAGTATTGTATATTGTCCAGTGTCCATTAGGACAGAGGGGTTGGTCCTTGTACTATATTCGGTTTACTTATGACTTCTCTAGTTCTTAGACAAGTGTTTCGTAGAAACACAAGGTCTGAGTTTTGAGAAGTTATAGGTATATGAATAAAGTAGAGAACCAGGTGTTGCAAGTATCGGGATTCTTCAAGGTGATCGAAGATGTAGATACTTGTGTAGGGTATTCAGTTGATAGTAATGATTAAAGAACTTGCTTCTCTTTCAGATTACTCATAATTGGAAGCACTCCTAAGTTGAAGAATGCCGATCGGCCTCTCTCCATTTAGTTGACATGCACTGGAGACAACTGCATGATTTGAATCTGGTTCAATTAAATCAGTGCCTCTGTTTCTGTATTGGATATAGAACAGTTCATATCTTAACGATGTTAAGGTACGGGGAGTTGTCCGGCTTATGCTTAAAACCAGACTCTGGATAACTCAAGGCGCGTTTCTCTAATGGCTGTTTGTGGGTTGACCCAGGCTATGACGAGGGTTGATTTTCTACCATCTGGAAGATCAATAGTGATATTGTTCTAGACTCGCCACGGTTTTAATAAAAATGGATTTTTTCAGAAAACTGTAGTGGGAGTATGGTAGAACTGGAAGTGATTCCAGAACCGCAAACGATTACTGAAAGTTTGATAGGAACCTAAAGATTCAATCTGGCTTGACATTCTATTGGCCACTCCGCAGATACGGTGGGTAACCTCAGGCACCCGAGGGGTACTCCGGTAGCCTCAAGGACGGTGACAGGGAGGTTCTTGTTTACCCAGACTTGCCATTGCTGTTGTTCCTAGCTGCGAGACCCGGCAAGGGGATGAGTATAGCGTCGTTCTAAAGTAGCTTTAGAAGTGTACGTGTATATGACTCTGCCAAAGGGTTGTCGTAGTCAGTGGGAGCAGCAGAAGCATTGGTGGACAAATGGCTTATGTTTATTTATAGACTAAAGCAGATATAGCAGAGATAGATCATCTATTTCTGATGTGACAGTCATAGGTTTGACTTCATCAGAATAGGGGATGGATCTGTTAAGAAGGTAGTAGGGTGTGATGTCCTGGTATTTGGATGACATACACAGAGTAGGAAGTGATATTCCTATACTACGATCGGTTATACTTTGGTTGTCACACAGTGGTTTCTCCACATAGGAATTGGGTATAATATCAAGACATTCTGGTTACTAGATCTATAGATCTAGATTTGGATGGTTTCCCAATCAGGGTACTTAGACATCATTCTAAGAGTTTTTAGAATGGACGACTCCTGGCACGGTAGTATACCTGCAGGTGATGGAGTCGCCCTCTCTAAAGGTGTCTAACAGACTAAAGGGGAGAGGGATGTGCATGATTGGAAGATCACTTGCTTAGGCAATTGAGTCAATCATGAGATGTCAAGTATCACACCATATGTTGTTTTTGCAGTGGATGCAATAAATTGATATTGATCCAATCCTGGAGAAACGAACGGAAGCAGTTTTAGAACATAAGTGAATGTTCTAGGGATATGATAACAACAGTCTCTTTCGGGAGACAGTTATCATTCCAGGCTTCCAAGGTGACCTGGATGACAGAGAGGTTGTCAGAGTTATAGTTTTCCTTCTGACGAGGGACGGTATTATGGACAGGTGGTCCAAGGGGATACTGACGGAGGCATGGCGCAGGATACTGTTGACGATACAGTCTAAGAAGTTTGGATTTGGAGTTCATTTATGAGCTAGGTCCCATCAGACATCCAGACACATTCTAAGATAGGTATTGCTCATTTCGGGAGATGGCATTCTCCGCGAACTTGAGATATAGAGAGACATAGAAAGAAACATCAAGGCGGATCCACTCACTGAGGCTATTCCTCGAACGCAATAGTTTCGCAAACGGGTTTTGTGAGACTGATTAGTAGAGGAGTTGGGTGTTCGGTATCACACGGGCTGTAAGTATGCGACATCGCAATAATTAGCCTTGAGTGCAAGTGGGAGATTGTTGGAGATAGTGCCCTCAGAGTCAATTATTGGATCACAGGCACGTGATTGCAATGATTGATGGAGGACCTATCCCGATAGGACAGTCTTACTCGAGATGATAGTATGCTATCTGGTTTATCTTTATCATCGTGTACTGCTTTAGGTGACCTGACATGTCGCTATTACACGTTGATAGAGCCCCTAGGATTCTTGCTTGACCACCAGCAGTATGAGGGCGATCATATAAGTGGGAGCTGGGGTCTATAAGCACATCCTTAAAAGGTCCCTAGTCGTGGGAGTTTCGAGACAGGGTATCGATACTCCAGAGTAGACTAGTGTATACAGTCGAGACCCCGACGAGGGGCGGTGGCCGGTCTCACAAGCCATTGGTGCCAGTTGGTTCACCTAAGATGTATACAGGTGCTCATTGGGTTATGGGTACACCGGACAGGACTCGCCGGGAACATGCTAGTTGGTCTTATACCTGACATCAGATAGCAGTTCCCTGGTGACATGTGTGCAGGTTAGTTCATCGACCTGAGATTGTCATTTGTCTCGTGTGAGTTCCCACTGTACTTTGATTACTACCCTACCATGCTCAAAGGAGACGTGCAAACAGGTTTTAGTTGGGTACAGTCCAGAGCCACATGGAGACAGTGAGCGGATCTTCGGGGGTTCGTCTCTCCCGGTATTGGGGGTGAAGTCGCGCTGTGTCTAGGAGAGCCAGAACATGAAAAGTCCTTGGCCAAGGTAGGAGATTTACTGGTAGGTATTCCAGTAATATCTCAGGGTGTTATGGGCTACACTCCGAAACGACTTGTACCGCTTTTGGGGGTCTGACTTTTACCACCCCCTAGGCCCGCCATGCGATGCTCATAGACGAACGGACCGGACTGTACGGATATTGTCACTGACAGGCTCTGTAGGGTGTCAGGATGAGTTCGCTCATCGACGTCCTTTTTGGTCAATACCTGGTAGCCCGTTACGTATGGCTAATACCTCTGACGTGCTAGTGGTTAAATCTACAACCAAAGTATTGACGAGTCTTTAGAGTCCCCCACAGACCGTTTCTCAAGTTTCGGGCAAAACGCTGTAGAGGCCGTATAGAGATATGGCAGGGTTCGATCAGATACGTGCGGTATTGCACGGATCATGATCGGACGGATAATACTAGCGGGCTTTGGTTTAAGCCGGATTCTAGTATTGTACTGTATAGATTTGTCTCATTGCATTTGTATTCGATCGGAATACAAATGCGGGTATATATATACAGTCGCGGGGTTTTCCTGTAATTTATTACGGGATCAGTTTTTTGAAGTTACCAGTTTGCATTCCGTTTCGGCCATTTTCCTTTGTTTCTTTCCTTGGCTGAAAATTGGTGGAGGAGGGCTTATTTGCATATGTGAAAATTAGCATTGTGGAGTGTGGTCTTTCTATATTGTTGCTTCATGATGGTTTTCATGATGGGTGTAGCTTCCATTGACTCCATGGTTCATGATTGTTTGACCTTTGGTGATATGATGGGAGTAGGTTGTGATCATTGGATTCCTCATCATCACTCATCCATTTTCTCTTTCTTGATTATTGCCCACTCCCCCCATCTCATTCCTTATCATGGCCGGCCACACATGAGAGAGGGCTGCCAAAATTTTGGAGAGTGATTTTTGTTCTCTTGATGCTTGCAAAATTCCCAAGTTCATCCAAAAAGTTTATAGTTCATTTCCTCCACCAAAAAGGCAACTTCTTACAACCCTATGAGATATAGAGTTCCACACTATTCTACAGCAATTCTTGGACACGTAGACTCGCCAACTTCGTGCCCGAGTTGCCTCGGTCTAGAGGTGGGAGCCCGTAAAAGAACCCGGCAATGTAGTGCGCTTCCGACGAGGAGATGAAGACCGGAGATTCCGCGGGGAGATCGGGATGACGACGAGAAGACCGAAGGACACGGATCGCTCGGTATATCTCTCACCCCTTCTCTTGTTAGCTAGGAGTAGGTTAATGGCCCGATCCGGGTTTTATAGTGCGTGGTGGTGCCGGTTTACAAGTTTCAAAAGTTAAAGAAAATTATCGTTTCCGCATTTTAGCCTCGGATTGACGGCCGGGGCACCGCCGTGCACTTACAGTTGAAGCGTTGAACTTCTTCGGGTTAGCCCCCGGTCAGTTGATGTCGAACTCGTGGAGGATTCTCCTCGGGTTTCTAGTCCGCCTGAAGTTAAAGGCGATCCCCTTCAGCCTTTCCCTCCTTGATTCTCCCCCCGTCTTCAAAAATCACCGCGGTGGTCGAGCGGGCGACCCGAGGTGGGTTTTTCTCTCTTTTAGAAACCGACCAGAGGGCGCCGTCAGGACGGGGGTTGTGGCCCTGCCTTCTTCCATTCACGACTGGACGAAGAAGTTCTTCTTTGTTTCCCCTCCCGAGGGCGAGGACCGGCCCGTGCCTACAGAGTGGTCGAGGGAGAAGCACTTGCAGGGGAACCAGTACAGTGACCCCGTCGCGGTGAGAGTGGCGTCGTGGGAGCCCATCCCCCGTTTCGACGTGCTGTTGTCTGAGAGGGTTCTGAGTTGGGCCGGGCTCAGCCCCGTTGAGTTCGTCGGTAAGTTTAGGTTTTCTTTTTTGGTTCGTATATTGCTTGTGTCGCTGACTCCTTTTACACTTGGTTCCATGCAGGACCCATTGACATGGACTCGCTCCGGGCTTCCATGCGCCAGCCGAGGCCGGTTGCGAAGGTTGGGGGCGCCAGCTCTTCCCGTTCACAGCCTGCCCCGGCTCCTTCTCCCGCGGCAGCAGTGCCCCGCGAGCGCTCGGAGGCGGATCTCGCCCCCGGGCCCAGCAGAACGTCGGGTCGGAGGCGGGCTCGGATTCTGGAGGACCCAACCTCGGAGGAGGAGACCGACTCTCCCTCAAGGCCGCTCAAGAGGAGATCTTCCCGGGGACCGTCTTCGCCGATCACGGTAGAGGAAGGCGGTCTCCAGTTCGCCGTGCCATCGGGCCTATCCATCGCGGATAGCCTGCTGTTCACCGCCGGAAGCCGGGAAGACTGGACGTCTTTCCTGAATCTGGGGGCAGATGCTAATTGGTGCTATCCGTCCACCTCTCCGAAAATGCCAAGCTGATTTATGGCACCATGTATCGAAGGTTTAAACGGATGCGGCCGATGTAGCAGACTTCGTCAGATTCCCCTCGTTCGAGGGATTTTTTATTGTGGGGATGCTCTTCCCTGCAGGCGCAAGCCCCTGCAGTTAATTACGTTGCCGCATTGCGGTAACAACTTTCTCCTTCTCCATATGGTCACTTCGTGTCGTAGGTGTTTGTTTTGTGTTTGGTTGCCCGTGGATTGTATACGGAGACTAATTTATGCTGTCGCCCGTAGAACGTGGATTAGTCCAAATCCGTATTTTTCTTAGATTTGGGTTTAGGGGTTTGTGTTTAAGGATACGTTAGCCTTATTTGAGGCTAAGATCAACTTAAACGTTTGTTAAGAACACGTTAGTGTAATTCTAGACTAAGATCAACTTAACAGGATCGTTTAGATCCGACAAGAGAGCAATTGGGCTCTATTGTTTAGTTTAATGACATTGCGGTCGATAATTAGTTTAAGGACATTACGGTCCAATGTTAGTTTTAAGACATTGCGGTCAAGATTAAGGACATCATAGTCCGTGAGTTTAAGGACCTCACAGTCCGATGTTAGTTTTAAGACATCACGGTCGAGGTTAAGGACATCATAGTCCGTGGATTTAAGGACTTCACAGTCCGGTGTTAGTTTTAAGACATCACGGTCGAGATTAAGGACATTATAGTCCGTGGATTTAAGGACTCCACAGCCCGACGTTAGTTTTAAGACATCACGGTCGAGGTTAAGGACATCATAGTCCGTGGATTTAAGGACTCCACAGTCCAATGTTAGTTTTAAGACATCGCGGTCAAGGTTAAGGACATCATAGTCCGTGAGTTTAAGGACCCCACAGTCCAATGTTAGTTTTAAGACATCACGGTCAAGGTTAAGGACATCATAGTCCGTGGGTTTAAGGACCCCACGGTCCAATATTAGTTTTAAGACATCACGGTCAAGGTTAAGGACATCATAGTCCATGAGTTTAAGGACCCCACAGTCCGTAGCAATGTGTGGTCGTCGGGACCCGTCACCTCTCTGACGACGTTGAAGGATTACAACGACGGATGTCAGAGGAGTAAAGAGATGTACCCTCGAACCGGGTGTAAATTGATTGGAAGAGCAGTTGTGCTCAGTTCAATTTATATTGAGGACTTATGGCCAGAATTGGGCTAAGTCCAGTTAAAAATGTTTGACATTTTATTTTATGTTATGCCTGTTGGGCCTTTGTTTGGGCTCTGCCCTTTTAATAATGCATAGCATTTATCAGGAGCAAAATAGTGGTCTGATAGTGCGCCACGTGGCTTGTCAGGCGCTTTGCGCCAATCAAAGAGCGCATTGCGCTAGCTTATGCGAAGGTGACACGTGTCACGCTCAGCGCTAAGCGCAAGTCTGTTAGCGTACTGCGCTTTATGAGTGCGCTGCGCCAGTGAGTGAGTGCGCCGGTGAGTGACACGTGGCGTGCTCTGGAGCAGTGCGCCAGTCCAAGAGCGCAGTGCTCTGTTTTTAGAAGCGCTAACTGTTCGGTGGTTGACACCTGGCGCGTTCTGGCGCAGTGCGCCAGTCCAATAAGCGCAAAGGCGCAATTCAAGAGTGCAAAGCACTGTCCAATAGCGCAGAGCGCAGTTTGATCAAATTAAGATCAAAGAACAAGTTTTTTGTTCTTCAAAGGAGGCCTTGCCTCAAGATCCAAGAACCAAAGTTCTTGTTCTCATCAAAAGGCTTTGCCTTTATAGATCAAAAGATCTGTTAATGAAGTAAATTACTTCTTTTATTTTTTTTATGATTAGATCTTTTGATCTTTTTCTTTTCTATTGAAGATCTTGATCTTGTTCTTAGATCTCTGATCTTTTTAGAAGATGATTCTTATTTTTTAATGGGATGATTTCATCTCTGTTCTTCAAGAATATAATTCTTTACCTTTAAAAATGAAGAAAATGATCTTCTTTCTTCAAAGGCTTGCCTTTCTTTCTCTTTGAGTTCTTCTCTCAAAGTTTGCAGAGGGTTCTCTCTTTCTGAGACTTGAAGTCTTGGGGCCTTTATATAGGACCAATTGATTTGTTAAATTAGTTGAAGAGATCTTTCTCTGATTGATTTGGGGAAATTTCCCCACCGTTGGATCTTTGATCCTAGGCCTTCTGCTTTACAGAAGTCAATCTTCTTGTTTTCAACAAGATTGGAAAGATCTTTCCAGAACAGAATTTTAATTCTGGTTAATTAATAATTTGTTATTATTAGATCTTTTGATCTAACGGTGGGGAATTCTTTTGATTCCAGCGCTGGCGCACTTGGCGCGAGCGCACCTACGTTTGACACGTGGCGCGCAGCGCAATTGCGCTAGCATGCCTGTGTTTGACACGTGGTGCGCAGCGCAGAGCGCAGCGCAACTGAAGCGTTGCTTCAATTTTTAAAGTTTGAATTTTGAAACAGAGCTTTGCTCTGATTGGGGGTGTGCTGCTTAGGGCGCAGCGCTCCTTGCGCTGGCGTGTCTGCTTTTGACACGTGGCGCGCAGCACAAAGGATCTGAAGCGTTACTTCAATTTTTGAATTTTGAAATTCAAAACAGAGTTTTGCTCTGATTGGGGGAAACAAATGCCCCCCCACCGTTGCGCTCACGTGGCGCACACGTGAGTGCAGCGGTGGCAACATCTAAGCCCTTGGATCAACTCAGAAGTTGAGGAGGCGCTTCAGCGCCTATAAATAGGACCCTTGGTCCTCAGATGATTATCATCTTCTCTTCAAGAATTTTATTTCAGAGCTTTGCTCTTCTTTCCAAGAACTTTCAAGAGTTAGAACTTTACTAGATTTAGGTAAAAATTAAATTAAATTAATTCTAACCCATTAATCAGAGCCTTGCTCTCAGAGATCTTTTGATCTAAAGAAAACCCCTTTAGGGTTTCATAAACAGAGCCTTGCTCTCATGAACCCATAGATCTAAATAGATCTTTCCTTAGGGTTTCTTAGCCCATGGGTCAGAGCTCTGCTCTTTTGAAAATATAGATCTTTTGATCTTTTGAGGAAGAACTCTTACGAGTTTTTCGTGGATCTTTAAGATCCTAGAATTTTAATTCTTGGGAATTAACTTTCATTAACTTTTGATGGATTTTCCATCATCATTACAGAGCTAGGCTCTTTAAGGAATTTTATTCCCTCGTGACCAGAGTTTGAAAAGTGTCACTCTGTTACAGAGCTTTGCTCTGAAAGGGAGATTTTCTCCTTGTCTCGAGGGATTTCTCATTCAATGAGAATATTCTTTGAGGATTTCCTCATTAATTGATAGTCTCATCCAATGATGAGGCTGTCTTATTAATTGATGCATTGTCATCTGGATTTTGTGGGACCCCCATTGGTCTCCTTTCCACTGCATTGCAGTGTGGTACAAATTTTAAAGTGTTGCTCTGAACTTTAAGATTAAATTATAGTAATTATAATTGAATTCTCTTCTTTTTCACAGGCGACATGTCTTCCGATCTTTCTTTCCCGTTTTTCCGTTCAGAGGGAGGATTCCCTGAAGCGCCGGTGGACCGGGAGGTTCTTGCGCTCATTAAAGACTACGAGCCGGAATACAAAAACCTTCACCTGTGGGGTAGGTGGTACGACCAAATTATCAAAGGTCGCCGAAGCTTCTCTTGTGCGACGCCGTCAGAGCCGATCTCGTCGATCTCGTACGCAGATATACCCCCGGTGAACTATGCCGTGGAGGTCGTAAATTGGAATTCGGAGGGTCTTCTTCAACCTTCGATTGCTGCCATACCCATGCAGCTGCCGACAGCCTTGGATATTTTGGGACGGCGTATATGCCAGGACGAGTCGTGCCCTTGGGGACAACCCTACAACATCGGGTTGACCCCTCGACACTCGGCAGGGTATCTGCAGTGGGTCAGGTACATTTTGTCAGCGAAGAAGGTGCATCTGCTGAAGATTGGTCTATACCCTTATCACGACCCGAAAAGTACGGAACATGACCGGCACTTAAATTACGAAACGTCTCGAGGCGTACGTAATCTAAGTAAGCCAAAACCCAGAAATCAAAACCAAAAGAAGTAGTAGAGTGAAGGAAAAACCATTTTGAAGCAAGTAGTTTTTTTTATAATATAGGCCGAAGTATGTATTTTTAAAATCTCGAGTATTTTCTGAAAATGTCGGCAGAGTCTCCTTTGTAAATACTGGCCCCAAACGGGATACAACATGAATAGTATACGAAATCAATATAAAGGCATCCCCAAGCGGGAGCTAGCTCTTCGTTAATCGACGGTCACAACCACGCAAGCAATATAATATACAACGCCAAGGGCGATGATCAAAACTCAAAAGAAAACCCAAAACAAATGAAAACCATAATAATACAACGCGCGACTCTAAGGTTGAAAGAATAACAAGTATGGTTTTCTATCTCTCTCAAATATACAATCTGGTTGATGGAGCTTACTAGATACAATGAAATAACATATACAATGGTAGTCCTGATATAAAAGAACCCACCTGCCAAAGCAATCACCCTGAATGAAATGATGTGCCAACAACTGCCAATGGAACCTGTACATCTAACCTGAAGAAAAATTTGGCACAACGGGGGTGAGTTGCCAACTCGTGAGTAGAAAACATCTACGAATAGAAATCGCATGCATAACGCTATCCTAGGTCATATCAGGTAATATCCTCAAATAAAAAAAATCCTGGTCCAGCTATGTATAGTGTAATACTACCTGCTCGTAACAGTGCCTCCGATAGCAATATATCAGATATATGATGTATGAATGCATTACGAATGTAAACAGAATATATCATGAATGGAACAACCGTTTTCTTTAATCAATGAGATGTCTATATGCTTATCAATCAAGTATCATCAATGAATGCAACAGAGAAATCAGTGTCAAGCATCGACACAAACATAAGTCTCAGTATCTCAATATCAAATCTCAATATCTCAAATCTCAAATCTCAAGTATCAATATCTCAGGCGTCCGTATCATCTGCGGGATCGGCCCGCGGGCTCCAGCAGAATGAATCAGCCTATAACCATCTCATGACTCCGGCCGGTATCCTCCGGATAACCGACGAGTCCTAATAATATCACCGGTAGGTAGTGCTCCCCTGCCAGGCTCATCGAATACAACTCGAGCTTCATGCCCCGGGGTACCATACCGGGTCCACCATGTACCCAAGACGGTTCATCCAACTCCTCGAATCGGGTCTCGAAATCCAACAGCAATCATGAAAACTCATGGTGGACGACTCATACATCACGAGAAAACCGCAATTTGCATTTTAAAATGATGATACTAAGTTTTTATTAAATTCTTGCGGTTTTCCCCCAAATCCAGAAATCTCATGTAAATCCGAAATCATCAAAATCATGATACCAATAAACAGTGAATACCGGCATAAATGTCCATAATACTACATAACCAATGAATATATGGATGCATCTGATATCAAGCAATGAATGCAATAATTAAACTAGCATATAGAAATTATAACATATTACAACTATCAGCTAGCAAGCTATGTCACTAAAATAGTATTTTCTAAAGTGTACGTGACATGACAATTACCAATGAAGATGTGTGTGAGCCGGCAAGCGAGTGTACGTGAAGCATACGCATCATTGGTAATGGTGTTGGTGTCCTAACAGCATGATCTCAATAATGGCATATGGAAGAACAATGTAAACATGCAAATGCGACGCGAACAATAATAATATGCAGGAGCTAAAGGATAAACACAATGATAACTAATCTGCATTTATATAAATATGAGTCATACAATGGTGCCATTTGAAATAACATGAATCGTGGTGTTTTGAAAATAAGGGCTACGGTGTTTTTAAGAAAAGATACGTCCTTTGAAATATCCGTAATATCCCTTGGTATGTCTTTAAAATCCTCACGATTCGTTAGTTTTGAAATAGGTATGACTCGAGTCTAATCTAACATTTACTAATAAACTACAGGACTAACTAAAAGGCTGATCAAAAGGTAAGGAAACTGCCTAACATCTGAGTCGATACATATATATATATACATATATACATACATACATATATATAGTCGGTGATCCCTCCTTAATAGTATCACATACGATACCCTAATATAATATGACATCCTCGAGTCAAGAGTGCGGATCTATCATCAATATATAGCTCGTACGTAAATCCGTCGTACAATATCCCAAATCTGGGTACGGGTCAAATATCACATTCATCATATTGTTCATCTGGTATCATCTTTATCAGATATCATGATCCGGGGTACTGATCTACGTCTAGTACAATACTGATACCAACTATGTAAATGCATGCGTGTGTATGCAAACACCATGTCTAAAGGACCCGCTGAAACATCATGTCGTATCTTAAATACGAACCCTGTCACATCACCGATCTCACGGCCTCAAGCCCAATTTCATCGACTCATCTCCAATCCCAAGTATTATCCTCATAATCCGTGTATATGTATACGTATATATATATATACAAAGTTCCATACCCATATGTATTTACATATACATATCCCCATATACGCACATGTAAAATAGATGTATGCAAACGCGAGTGTGCGTGTGGGTGTGAACTTATTTTAGGGTTTGCGATTAAGAAACTATGCTAGTTTACTTCTAATTACCCTACACTAAACCATGAACACAAATCATATCTTGATAATCATCCTCGTATCCTGAAACACTTATATATATATATATATATCATTAACTATACTACGGACTGTGGGGGTGCTATACGCCATCCACCCGACTTCTCTCCGTAGATATAAATCTATTCACCTGATCTGCGTTCGTCGGTGCCGACGTCGCCACGCGCTTGCTTTTCGTCTCGAAGTCCACCTGGGGTACCTACATGTCACCACGTATCGTAACGCATAAAAACTAAATCCGAAATCGAAACGGTATACGAAAACCAATTCGGCACGCGTATCACGCATAGGTCAAAACCTATCGTCTACGCATGCAAGAATAGCCAAACCAACCCTCGATGTCGATGTACAAATATCAAAACATCGAGAAAAACCCAAACACACTCATTTGCACATTCACAAACACTAATTATAATATGAAATAGGTTAAAATTCACAAAAAACCCAAACTCACTTTAAAAGCTATTTTTCCGAAAACCTAGCAAGCAAGGTTTACCGTTTTTGTACAAAATTTGATGTTTTAACAATTCTAGTGACCAAGATGATAATTTAATACCTTAATTATGCCATAGAAACCATTACTTAAATTTTAATCCCACAATTAATTCAATTTCTAAAACCTAGTTAGCACTTTAGCATAATTATCACAATTTTAAACTAACAAATTAGCAACTAGTGACCAAATTAGATTTTTCATTCAATTACAAGTTAATCTACCCATTAAAACCATGAATAATTGATAAAAACCATCACCACAATTTTATCTCACATATATAAATATTTTACAAAAAACCTAGTTTGCATAAAAGCTTATTTGGGACATTATAAATGTTACAATTAGGAATTTTAGCAATTAGATTAGTTTTGCATAGCATTAACTAGTTAAATACATCACACAACTATAATCTCATACCCAAAACCCTAACTAAATTTTCACAAATCCTAACCTTGAACTTGAACTTGCAATTTAAAACCTAATTTAAACAACTCATTAACTTAATTTGAAGAAATAACAAACAATTTAACAAAAAGCCAAGATTTATTATACCTCAAGAACCATGGATCAAACATAGAACTTGACCTCCAAATTGAAATCTCTGCACCAACATCCATGCAATATGGGCTAAGGAAAAATGGGTAGGAGTTGGATTTTTATTTTGTGGGATTTTTGTGTTGATTTTTGGGCATTTTGTGATGAAATTTTGATGAGAAATGAGAGGAGAAGAAGGAGGGGGCTGCTGTTTTTTGGGGAGGGGGTTTCGGCCAGAAGTGGGTGAGGGAGGAGAGAGAGTGAGGTGGGGAAATGATACCAAGTCAACAACAAGTCAAAGCCCATAACACTTTTAACTTCTTTCTTTCATTTGTTTTCTTTTCTTTTCTTTTGGGTAAAACAAGTGGGGAAATGAGGAGGGGGAAACTTGGGCTGCTGATTTGGGGAGAGGAGAGAGGGTGTGGGTGAGGAAAAAATGATAAATGTTATACCCCAATATCTATTTACACTAATTTCACCATTTAAGCATTTTTCTTCGATATTTTCTAAAACCGTTTGACAGCTTCATTTCATTTCAAAAATAATATGTTAAAATTTTGTTTAATGTGTTATGATGCACAAAATTTGTTTCAACTCATTCCAATTTGTAATTTTCCCTAATTAAATGTATTAGTGACGGCTTAAAATAATATTAAAATAATTAATTTCGGAAATTTTTTCAGAAAATTAGAAATTTTACCAGTGGCTCAATAAACACCAAATACTAGCAATTATATAGCTAGAATATGTATATTTAATTTTATATTAAAGATATTTATATTTTGACTTTTTACGGAAAACCCCTTATTTTACCGATTTTCCGAAATTTCACCGAAACGATTTTCAAAACGTTACAACCCTGCAGTTTACGCCTCGTTGTTCGAGTATTCTGCTCCTCCGACATGGTGGATTAAGACGTTCATGGAGCAATGGAACATCCCCACCCATACCTTTCTTCTAATGGACAGGGAAGTTTCCATCCCTCTAGAAGAATTTGCTGAGATTTCCGGTCTGCCGGAGAGGGGGGAGCACTATGAGGAGTTACTTCCTCCGGACGAATACGTTTTTGCCACCAAGCCATTGGTGATGGACTTAACGCCAGAGAACGCTATTCAGCATCAGTTTCCGATTCTGATAAATGTGCTGAATATGTATGAAAGTCTTTTCTTGGAATCGGGAGGCCGGGGAGTTAGTTTCCCAGACTTCATCGCCCGCTTTCTTCGACCGGATATTCTATCGCAACGGGGCGAAAAATTTGCCAAGCTTGACGACCCCTTCGGCCTTGGCTTAGATCATCGACCAGCACCGGAAGCCGATCAAAAGGTTTTTACCTCCCCGATGCTGCAATCATCCCTTTGTCGGAAATCGCTGCTCCGGGCATCGACGAGGAGACTTTCTTTCTAAGGTTTCTGGGGCTATGGCTGTGTTGGTTCGCGCTCCCTATGCACTCTCGCTATATGAGGCCGTCCGTCTTCTACCCAGCATATCGAATGGTGGCTGGCATACAATTGGCCATCGGAATTGCCGGGCTGGCCCACCTGTACCATGGTCTTAGCGTGGCGGCGGACGCAACTGAATCGGGGGTGCAACCCGCTAACTTCCCGATGCACTACTTTACTTCGTGGATGGAAATGCACATGCTCGGGGTGTTTGGTATTCATAAAAGACCATCGTTTTACGAGAAGTACAGATTCCCGAGAGTTATGCGGCTGATCGGCGCTTCTATCGTGAATCCGCCTCCGCGGGAGGCTAGGGGGTTGCTTCTTCGTCCGCGCACGGTCGGAGCGGGTATTTCTTTCAAGGACAAGGTCCTGACAATCGACCCAGAGACCACCAAGGCGGTGTTGGCGTTGTGCGATAATTTCAAGGACGGGGCCTCCGTATTGAAAGCCTGGGAGATTCTACATCTATACTCCATCCGGCCGGGCTTCTTCGTGTTCAGGCAGAACGAGGCGGCGCTTTTTATGAGATACAACCCCCATCGTTTCGCCCAACAACTAAGTTATAACCAGGGGGTCCCACTGGAGGCATTTTTGGAAGAGCTTGCGGCCACCAGAGAGGGGATACGGAGTGCACTACATCATTTTATGTGGCTAAATACGGGCTCCCACTTCTTCATTAGCGAGTCGACTTGCATTCCAAGGGCCCTCAACGTGTACGGGGCCTGGTATCAGCATGCGATGGGCGCCGTCATTAGGGAAGAGAAGCGGCTGCTGCTTGATCGCAAGGGTGCGCCCCCCGCCAGCGATCGCAACGTTCCCTTAAAGCGAAGGATCCCTGTCCCTCCTCCACTAAGAGGAGATGCTGGAGTTGAGCCTCCACATGTGCTAAGCCCCACGCGTGGATTTCCCCTCAATCCTGTGGACGTGCCATCAGCGCCCCGTGCTCCCGTAGAGACGGCGAACGTGGTTTCACCCGAATCCAGCGTGGGCTCGGATATCGGGACCCACCGTCCCAAGGTGCCCACGAAGCGTAAGCTGATTTTGGGTGCGACCGGAGTTCGCGCGCAGAAGAGGAAGAAGAAGTCGATCCTCTCTGCTGATGTTGCATTTGGTCAGGAACCTCATGCTCCTTATAGCTAGGGCTTGAGTGAGTACGGGACCAATGAGGGCTTATGTGTGCCGCCATATGACACTGATTTGGCGGCCGCCATCGCAGCTTCCGAGCGATTGGCAAGGCGCGACGAGTGGTTGGCTAAACTCGCGCAATTAGGTAATCACTAGTTGTATTTTTCGTTATTGCATCATACCTCTATCATTGTTTTTGGACTAACGCTTTTCCTTCTTTAACAGGCATTTCTACCGAAGAAGCCATCGCTGCTTCTCTCAAAACTTTCGAGGAGGAGGAACGACTCAGAGCATCCTTAAGCCTTGGTACATTTCGGTTTACTATGTCTTTGCTTCCATCTCTTATGAGTAATCTGACCCTCTCTTTGTTTTATCGTAGGTACCACGAGGCCTATCCTACAAGCTGACGTGGAGATTCTCCCCGGGCCAGCTACCGAAGTCCCGGCCTCTTCGGGATTGCCGCAAGAGTCCCAACTTAAAAAGCCGATGATGGAAGCTTTGACGGCTCTGGAGGCAACCCTGAATGCGGATGACGACGCCTTGTTGAAGGAGGCTTCCAAAAGGTCTGTCGTGACGGCCCGGGAGGAAAGGAAGCGCCTGAGGTGCGCAGCAAGAGAGCGTAGCGCTGCTCTGGCTACGGGAGCGGGCTCAAGCGCCGTTACTCCTGCTGCTACTCCTTCAGAGGAGCTCCCGGTCGCCTTGTCTACTGCTCATAGACGGGCGGCATGTGCAGCTCGAGAAGCCAATGGTAAATCCACCTCAGGTAATGTGTTTTTGAGGCTTTGTTGTCAAAGTTTTAAAACTATCGGTTCTTATATACCTTGTCCTGTAGGGTCGAGCCTTACTGAAGGAGTGGCGGCAACCGCCGAGCCTGAGGGGGTAGTGGAGGAGATAGCTGCGGAACCCGAGGCGACGGCAGGCGATGTAACCATAGTTGTCGGGCCCGAGCTAGTGGCTGACGAGACAGTCACGACTACCATGCCCGAGATGGCTGCCAATGCCGAGCCCGAGGGGGCGGCAGGTGAGACGGCTGCTACGGCCGAGCCTGAGGCAGCAGTGGATGAAGCGGCTGCGACCACTGAGCCCGAGGTGGTAACAGGCGAAACTGGCATGATCGCTGAGCACGAGACGACCACTCTTTCACAAGAGTAGGGCACCGCTCCGATTATTGCTCTCCCTGCTTACGGTTCTTTGTCGTCTCCCGGCCTTGCGAGCATGATGATGGCTCCTATAGAGTCAGGCGATGAGGCAACGGGAGGTAAGACCATCCCAATGGAGGAAGGAGACGCGACTGTTGCATCAAGTGACGCCCTCATTAGGGCTCCGACCGGCGACTCTTCAGGTAAATTTTGTGTTACCATCCTTCTTTTTATTCTGCAATCCTTCCTGACAGGGCATATCTTGTTTCTAACGCAGGTGCGTCTAGTGCTGATGCCGCGTTACCTGAGGGAGCGCCGTCAGTTACCGCTCTGACGGTGACCACTCCTCTGCCTTCTCTCGCACCGTCGCAAATGTTAGAAGGTATGGATTTGTAACCCATTAGTCTTATCCCTCAGGCGTATAATTCATGTACTGACGTCGAGTCATCGCGTTTTTGCAGGAGTTCTTCTTGACCACCTGTACCAGGTGTTGCACCCATACTTCTCCTTCTTGTCAAAGATTAGTCCACCTGCTGGTGTCGGTAAGTGTTTTCTCTAAATGATGTCCTCTTCTTTAACGGGTATTCGCATTATTGTTAATCTCTTCTTTATATTGCCTGTAGCCTTACGAATCGAAGGAGGGGACGAGGCCGTCATTGCGCCACCAGTACTCCCGGCTTTGCCTCCTGCTGCAGCCGGTATAGTAGACTCTACTTTTTGCTTGTTTCCTTTATTTCCTGAGCCGTCATCTGATTATGATCTATTTTGCAGCAATCATATCGACTTCGGCCCCGTTCGAGTCTCGTATTATAATGTCGGCCAGGCCCTTTTTAAGGCGTCCATCATCCAAAGGTGCTGTGACCAGCCTACGCATGCTAAGCGAGTATATCGAGGAGTTCGACGCAGAGGCTCTCACATCCGCCGCTGATTTTGCCGCAGAGATTAACCCTATGCTGGCGACGCTCATGAACTTTCACGGTGAGGGCGTCGTTGAGTCTTGGGTTAATCGCTGCCGGGAGGTCGAGGCTTGGTTGCATGAGTTCGAGCTTAAGCGTCCGGCACCTGAGATTTTGGCTACGAGCACTCAACAGACGACATGGATTGAGCAGAGCGCTTCTTACTTCCGCCATCTTTGAACAAGAAATGGCTTTAAAGCGGAGGGAATGCAAAGAAACTTCAAGCGAGTCTGCTCAACTGCGTGCTGAGGTCGACGCGAACGCTGCCCAGGTGAAAGTTATCTTCGAGGGCCTTCTGCAATGTATCTCTGATGGGTTAACATTGAAGCAGAAGCTCGATGTCGTTGAACGTGATGCACAAGATCGTGAAGCAGCTCAGCGAGCCATCGAGGAACAACTCTCATCCTACTTGCAGCAGCGAACCCAGGTCGAAGCGGAGTTGGCCGCGGCAGCCGATCAGGAAGAGAGGCTGAGGGAAGTGCGCGATCAGCTGATTGGACTACTGAAAGCGCTTTCCTCTCAATAAAAATTTTGTACCATTTGTAATTTTGAATAAAATGTATTTGTTCTTTTATTCTTTAATACAATGTATTTTGTCCCCGATCGAATTTATGAATAAAAGATACACGTTCTCCATAATGTCTTGTGTCATTTCTCTGCTTTCTCCTTTCTTGCTGTGTTGTTTGCCATGTGATTTTAGCAAGTGCAGTCTGTAGATAGTATATAACTGTCAATCTTGTGCTCTTTATAAGGTAGTGATGGCTTAGAAAACAGGGTTAGGATCTGTCGCCTAAGACTTTTCAACTTTATGAGCCGTGAGGGTCTCATAAAGAATTTTCTCCCTACCGGTCGAGAGGATCCCGTAGGTGTAATTTTCTCCTTAAGAATCGTGAGGATTCCTAAGTGTGTTTTCTCTTGAGAGTCGTAAGGATCTCACAAGAGAATTTACTCCCTTACGAGTCGTGAGGACCCGCAAGTGATGGGTGAAGTTGCCCTTATCCGCATTTCACGGAGTCAGGGGTTGCTCTGGATGCTTCCCACGGGTTCACTGCCGTGTTTGGCGAGGACCAGGCTCCGCTTTGGACATTTTCAAGGATATCGTAGTTTAAAGACATCGCGGTCGAGGTTAAGGACATCATAGTTCGTGGATTTAAGGACTCCACAGTCCATTGTTAGTTTTAAGACATCACGGTCGAGGTTAAGGACATCATAGTCCATGAGTTTAAGGACCTCACAGTCCAATGTTAGTTTTAAGACATCACGGTTGAGGTTAAGGACATCATAGTCCGTGGATTTAAGGACTCCACAGTCCAATGTTAGTTTTAAAACATCACGGTCGAGGTTAAGGACATCATAGTCTGTGGATTTTAAGGACTCTACAGTCCAACGTTAGTTTTAAGACATCACGGTCGAGGTTAAGGACATTATAGTCTGTGAGTTTAAGGACCTCACAGTCCGATGTTTGCTCTGGATGCTTCCCACGGGTTCACTGCCGTGTTTGGCGAGGACCAGGCTCCGCTCTGGATGCTTCACACGGGTTCACTACCGTGCTCTGCGAGGACCAGGATCCGCTCTGGACGTTTTCTACGGGGTCAGAAGTGACGTTATCCGTGTTCCACGTGACCAGGAATTTTGCTCTAGATGCTTCCCACGGGTTCACTGCCGTGTTTGGCGAGGACTAGGCTCCGCTCTGGATTCTTCACATGGGTTCACTGCCGTGCTCTGCGAGGACCAGGATCCGCTCTGGATGTTTTCCACGGGGTCAGAAGTGACGTTATCCGTGTTTCACGTAACCAGGAATTTTGCTCTAGATGCTTCCCACGGGTTCACTGCTGTGTTTGGCAAGGACTAGGCTCCGCTCTGGATGCTTCACACGGGTTCACTGCCGTTCTCTGCGAGGACCAGGATCCGCTCTGGATGTTTTCCACGGGGTCAGAAGTGACGTTATCCGTGTTCTACGTAACCAGGAATTTTGCTCTAGATGCTTCCCACGGGTTCACTGCCGTGTTCGACAAGGACTAGGCTCCGCTCTGGATGCTTCACACGGGTTCACTGCCGTGCTCTGGGAGGACCAGGATCCGCTCTGGACGTTTTCAACGGGGTCAGAAGTGACATAATCCGCGTTCCACTTGACCAGGAATTTTGCTCTAGATGCTTCCCACAGGTTCACTGCCGTGTTCGGCGAGGACTAGGCTCCCCTCTGGATGATTCACACGGGTTCACTGCCGTGCTCTGCGAGGAACATGACCCACTCTGGACGTTTTCCACAGGGTCAGAAGTGACGTTATCCACGTTCCACGTGACCAGGAATTTCGCTGATTATATCCGCATTTCACGGAGTTGGGATTTGACTCTCGGTCATCTGTACACCGTCGAGTCATGGGACTGAGAGTTGCCGTTGTTCCGCTTTGTTTGATGTTGTGTCTGCTGAGACAAATGTTGAGATAATTTCCAGGCTATCTGTGACTCATCGAGATTTGGTTTCTTCTTCTGATGAAACCTGGGGGGAGGAGAAGTGTGATTCTTTCTTTGTTTGCGCCCCTGGATTGTATATAGGGATTGATGTAATATCACCTGTAGGGCATAAATTTCATTTTATATATTATTTTATTTTATTTCTTTCCGCGATGCTCTATCATTTCATCTTTTATATCGCGAAGGTCGCGATTGCCCCAACATTTTGGCTATTTTCCGCGGCGCCCAATCATTTCGGCTATTTCGCATGCATGCATTTTTTACTTGCTGATTTCGTCGCAAGTTGCCCCATCATTTCGGCTATTTCGTATGCATGTATGGCTTGCTGGCTTTTCGCTGCAAGCTTGAAATTAGACACCGATTTCGGCATCAGCATCGTTACAAGTGGAATATTGCCAGGAGCGAATCATCATTTGCCTCTGCCGATATCGAACAAAGATGACTTAGCGAACAGGGTTAGGATCTATCACCTAAGACTTTTCAACTTTATGAGCCGTGAGGGTCTCATAAAGAATTTTCTCCCTACCGGTCAAGAGAATCCCATAGGTGTAATTTTCTCCTTAAGAATCGTGAGGATTCCTAAGTGTGTGTTTCCTTGTAAGTCGTAAGGATCTTACAAGAGAGTTTTCCCCTTATAAGTCGAGAGGACTCGCAAGGGTTGTTCACCGTGTAGACATATCCCTAGTCACAGATGGGACTTTGTTAGGGAAATGTTTATTCGCGCCCGTGGATTGTATACAAGGGTCAGTATTGAGCCACTTGTAGGGCAGTATCGGAGGTTGTGGGGATTGCTTAAGAACAGGTTCAGGTCTCTATAGCTTAAGACTTTCAAATCTTATGAGCCGTGAGGGTCTCATAAGAGGATTCTCCTTACGAGTCGTGAGGATCTCACAAGTGTATTTTCTCCTAAGGAATCGTGAGGATTCCTAAGTGTGTTGCTACCTTGTGAGTCGTAAGGATCTCACAAAGGTGGTTTCTCCTTACAAGGTCGAGAGGACCCTGTAAGTGTCTTTTAACGAGGTTGCGCCCTTTCGGGTTTTCACAAGACTCGCCGGTAGCCCGGCTGTTTTTACTCACGGAGCCCTTTCGGGTTTTCATCCGTGCCCATTTTGCTTATGGACATACCATTTCCCTTTTTTATTCTTCTCTTTTTTTTTATTCTAACGAGGTTGCGCCCTTTCGGGTTTTCACAATACTCACCAGTAGCCCTGCTGTTCTTACTCATGGAGCCCTTTCGGGTTTTCATCCGTGCCCATTTTGCTTATGGACATACCGTTTTTTTTAATTTTTATTCTTCTTTTTGTATCAGCTTTGGGATGCTGCAATCCACCGTAGTTTTTCGACATCTCGGTCAACAGCTAGTTTTAGGACATAGTGGTCCGTTGTTAATTTAAGGACGTTTCTGTCACGTCCCGAAAGTACGGAAAATGACCGGCACTTAAACTACGAAACGTTTCGAGGCGTACATAATCTAAGTAAGCCGAAAACCCAGAAATCCAAACCAAGAAAAGTAGTAGAGTGAAGGAAAACCAATTTAAAATCAAGTAGTTTTAATAGCATAAGCCGAATTATGCGGTTTTAAAAAAAAAACATCAAGTATTTCCTGAAAATTTCGGCAGAGTCTCCTTCGTAAATACTGGCTCCCAAACGGGATACAACATGAATAGTATACGAAATCAATAAAAAGGCATCCCCAAGCGGGAGCTAGCTCTTCTTCAATCGACGGTCACAACCACACAAGCAATATAATATACAACGCCAAGGGCGAGGATCAAAACTCAAAAGGAACTCAAAACAACAAGAAAACCATAGAAATACAAAGCGCGACTCTAAGGTCGAAAGAATAACATCACTGGTCTCTATCTCAAAAATAATACATGTTTGGTTGATGGAACTTCTAGATACAACAGAATAATAACATACAAGATATATAATGGGGGTACGATACAAGTAAACCCACCTATTAGACCCGAAGGAAAGTATGCCCGCAAGCCGTAATGAAACCTGTACGGCAAACCTGCAAGAAACTGGGGCACAACGGGGGTGAGTTGCCAACTCGTGAATAGAAAAATATCTACGCACAGAAATCGCATAAATAACGCAACCTAAGTCAATGATCATAATATATCCTCAAATATATGAATAACATGTAGCCTATAACAATGGCTAGGGTAATATCTAACCCAAGTGTGATCTCATGTGCCCGTGTCTGTAACACCTTAGGATGTGTTTAGTGAAAAAATTATATTTAAATAATGGGTTTTAACAAAAAGTTTACCAAATTGTGTTTTAAATATTTTTCCTAATTTAATAAATATTTTTCCAAAATTTTCCTAGGCTTGCACACACATGTGCATGTAAACTAGGGTTTTTAAATTGAGTTAATACCATGAATTATTAACCATGGTGGGTTAATCATGGGATTAGGCCTTTTTGGGTTTTTAAGTGGGTTAATTAAGTTAATTAGTTAATTAGTAGTTACTTTAATTTGAATTTGTTTTTGAGTGTTGACTTGTGAGAGAGAGGGAGTGGGCATCATGGCACAAGCCATGCTTGCCATTAATGAAGAGAGAGAGAGAGGAGGGTTGACAATTGGGTCATGGTTGATTTCCTCTCATTTCTTTGCTTTTCTCTCAACTCTCACACACCCACACACTCACACAACACACACATACACTTACCTCTCAAACCCCCCAGCAGCAGCCACAGCAGCAAGCACAGCAACAGCACCAAACTGAAGCCTGAAGCAGCAGCAGCAGCCAGAGGCAGTAGCAGCAGCAGCAGAGAGCAGCAGCAGCAGCACCAGCACCAAGTGCAGCCCCTTCCCTTCATCTCTTCTTCTTCCTCCAGCTCCCTAGGGTTAAGTATGAGGTATATTTCCTAAACTTATTCCCTAGTTGCTTGGTTAGAGTAGTTTTGCATCGGTTAATGGTTTTTAGTGCGTTTTAATGTGATATGAGGTGTTTAGTGGGAACCTTGTGCTAATGTGATGCGTTATGGTTTCAGTAGGTTGTTAGTGGGTTATTGAGGCCATATTAGCTTAGCTTAACCCCTATTACACTAAAACACCACCGATTTTCCTATTTGATGCAATTTGTCGTTTTCAAGCAAAATTGAGGTTTTCTGGAACTGCTTTTGACCCATTGAGATCTGAGTGAAATTGAGGAGACTGCAGTATAGTGGTGATGTGATGATACCCTAGCTAGAACCCGACCCCCTAACTGCTACAGTAGGCCGCCAATTTCTTCTTTCTGGCCGCAATTTGCGGCCAGATGGGTAGGGTTTGGGGTGGTGTTTGGTCCTGTAAGTGTCTGCTAGTGTGTAGGGTGTTGTTATATATATAGTTTTGTAAATCTAGTTCTGTATAGAAATCTGGGACCAAATACCTATTTTGCCGTTTTTCTAAACCTTCGCGACACGCGTGATACGTGAGTAGGTTTGGGGTTTTTGCGTATCGCGACGCGTCGGGGTAGTTTCAGGCGCGTGATCACACGTTTTAGCGTATCGCGCACACGTGCGATTGGTTTGCGACACGGGTTTCTAGTTGGACCGTAATATCGCGTTTCTGTGAAATTGAGCTTATGTATGATATATGTTATGTGATTCTAGGTTCGCAGGCCAGTGAGACGGACGCCGCGAAGAAGGGCAAGCAAGTCGTCGGCTACACTTAGCACGAGACACGGTGAGTAGATTTCACATCTACGGGGATATCGCCCGCATGGCGTTGTGCGTCAGGGCTGATAGGACCTTATTATTATATATTGCATTTACCCCATGGACTGTCATTGCATATTGCATTCCTTGCTGTAATTATAGATATATGCTTAGAACTGATAGAACACCGCACTATTACTAACGGTTTATGTTGCACGAGCACTATTTGCATGCTACACACACACCGTTAGTAATTGCCATGCCACACTCACTGTAGAGCTGCCATGATTATATTGTTATAGTTTATCTTACTTATGATTGGTGATGATTTCCTGGACATTGGGAGCCGCATGACATCTGTAAAAACGGAAACTATTTTAAAAGCGGTTTTCCCCTTATACCCATATCATGGATTGATTTATATTGTACATCGCATTTGACTTATTATTGGTGTTGGACTTACATGTGATTTCTGGTTTTGAGGACCGTGGAATTATTTAAGAAAAGATGCACTATTTTGAAAAACCCGGTACCTCGTGATATGATATTTTGGTGTGTCCACCACGCGTTTTCTCGGTGCTGAGACGTGTGCTTGAAACCCGATTCGAGGAGTGGATGATCCGTCTGCGGGTTCGTGGTGGGCCCGGTATGGTTCCCCTCGGCGAGATGATCGATGGGTTTGCCGATTGAGCCTGGAGGCGGGCGAGTACCTACCGGTGATTGGTTGGACCTGGCAGTTGTCCGGAGGATACTGACCAGAGTCGAGAGATGGATGCGGGATGATCCGTACTGCCGGGGCCGAGGGCCGACACCGCAGACGGACCCCGTGGGCCGATCCGGACTGACGGAGCCCGATATATGAGGATTTGCGTGTCGATGCTGGACACGAGTATTTTATGATATTTTGGGTGCCGATGTTGGGCACTCGTGATTTCTCAGAGATATACAGGATTTGAGAGCCGAGGGGTATGCCGGCGCCTGAGTATATTTGGGATTAGGGTGCAGTCTGAGGCACCGATTATTGTTTTCCATGTTGACACATTCCATGTAGATGTTATTTATCCCATACTCAGTAGTGATTACTATGTACCTCATCCTGCAGTATTTACCTGATAGAGCATTTGCATTACTATTGCATCCACTGTTTGGCATGCATTGATATCATCTGATGGCATTAGTAGAGCCACGCTATATGTGCATGCTCGCGATCACCTTTATATGTTATCTCTATTCACGAGTTGGAAACTCACCCCCGTTGTGCCACAGTAATTGCAGGTTGCCCTTGGGAGTAGTCACGGCTGGCTGTTTACCGCATCTTTTGGCACAGATACCCTTTTGAGGCGAGATAGCCTTTTTTTGATAGGTGGGTTTTGTACGGTATCTGTTATCTTTCAGTTGTATATTGATGTATCTAGTATTCTCCATCTACCTTTCTGTATTGACTTAGAGACAGTTGTGAGGACGATGTGTATGATTTTTACTCTGGTGTCGAGCTCGCATGTGAGCCGACTTTATTTTATGCAGTCTTATCTTTGTGATATTTGTCCTTGCTTTACTGTGTATTCTTCGCTACGGCGTCGTATATCATATTGTGATGCTTTATTCATTTCACTTGTTATTTCTGCTACACCTTACTTTTACCCGACTTACGGGACAAATGTTTTAAAAAGGAAATGTTGCCAAAATTATAAAAATTATAACTCTTGAACTAAAAAGGATTTCTACTAAATAAATGGAAGTTTCTCAGATATGTATGACTGTTTTTACAAAAATGTTTCAATCACTCTATATTTATTGGTTTTGATTTCTGGGTTCGGCTTACTTAGCCGCGTTACGCCTGTAGACGTTGCGTGGTTAGGTGCCGGTCACGAGTCGAAATTCTCGGGTCGTGACAGTGTCAGTGCCTCAGGTAGCAATATATCATATGAATGCATGAAAACAGAGTACATGTAAATGAAGAAACTGTTTTCATAAATTAGTGAGATTTCCTTTGTATTTTTAAAATGAGGTATCATAATGAAATCAGCATAAAACAGTGCCTAGCATCGGCACAAAACGTAATCCCAATATCTCGATATCTCTGTATCACAGTCTCTGTACCTCAATATCTCGAAATCTCAATGTCTCAATCACAATATCTAGGACGCCGTCAGTCCAGACCGGCCCCTACATCCATCTCAAGACCACGACGGTATCCTCCGGATATCCGACGCGTCGGGTAAAATCACCGGTAGGTAGTCTCCCCCTGCCAGGCTCATCGTCATACCACGAGCTTCTTGTCCCGGGGTACCTTACCGGGTCCACCATGTACCCGAAACGGTTCATCCAACTCCTCGAATCGGATCTCGAAATCCATCAGCAAACTCATAGTGGACGACTCATACATCATGGAAAAAACCGCGCTTTTCATTTAAAAAGAGAAAGAAGAAGTTTGTATATGTTTTGCGGTTTTCCCCAAATCCAGAAAATCTCATGGAAATCCGAATCCAAAACCTCAATAGCACGTAAAAAGTGAATATATGCATGAGAATCCATGAATGCGGCATAACAATGAATAACGGTATGCATGAAGCGACAGTAATAACTACAATATCTAAGCTGGCATATAAGGTAAGTACACTAATATCATGTCAAACTACTAGCTATCAAGCGAAGCTAAGCAATAATATTTTCTAGGGTGTGCGTGACATGGCAATTACCGATGAAGATGTGTGTGAGCCGGCAAGTAAGTGTACGTGGTACATACGCATCATCGGTAATGGTGCTGGTGTCCTAACAACATAATATCAACAATGCAATATGAAATAACAATGTAAGTATGCGATACGGAGCGAGCAACCGTAATGAGCGGGAGCTAAATATTAAACAATGGTGCCATTTGAAATAACACGAATCGCGGGGTTTTGAAAATAGGGGCTACGGTGGTTTTTTAAGAAAGGATACGTCTTTTGAAATATCCGTAGATCCCTTGACCTATCTTTTAAAATAACCATGATCCGCTAGTTTTGAAATAAGTAGGAGTCTAATCTAATCTAACAACTACACTAAACTATACGGCTGAACTAACAAGCTGAACTACAGGTAAGGAAACCGCCTATCATCTGAGTCGATACATATACATACCTGTATATGTATAGTCGGTGATCCTGCCTCAATAATATCACATCCGATACCATATCTATAATCAGGCATCCCAAGTCAAGAGTGCGGATCAATCATCAATATAGCTCATACGTAAATCCGTCGTACGGCATCCCAAATCTGGATACAGGTCAATATCATATTCCTCACACTATATCTCTGGTATCCTCTTTATCCAAGATCATAGTCTAGGGTACTGACCTATGTCTAGTACAATACTAATATCCTCAATATACTCATGATCTGACTACTGATCGACAATCTCGTACAAACCGATATCATCAGCACATATCATCATCAAGGGGTATACATCGCCCAATACGGCCTAGTATCAATATCCTAGCATATCATATCTCATATCATGATCACATGTCGACCATTTTAGTAATAACACTATTCACCCATATCGTCGTCCCAAGATCCGCTATAACACCAGGACGTACCTCAAGTACGAATCCTGCCATATCACCGATATCACAACCACAAAACAAATCTCATCGACTCAGCTCAATCCCAAGTATCATCCTCAAATCCGTATGTGAACACATAGTCCTATACCCATGTGAACACATAACTATAAAGAATCCCATGAGCACATATAAATAGGAATGTATGCAAGTATGTATGTGTGTATGTGTAGTGCAAACTACCCTAGGGTTCGCAACACTAAAATAATCCAACACACCAATATCCATCCTAAACATCGTTATTAATCCCAAATAACATATAATAATTGTTGGTGTGTATACGCATCCGTATACACCACCACGGACTGCGGGGGTGCTATACGCCATCCACCCGACTTCTCCCCGTAGATATAAATCTACTCACCTGGTCCTCGCTCGCCGGTGCCGACGTCGCCACGCGCTTGCTTGTCGTCTCGAAGTCCACATGGGGTACCTACATATTATAACGCACCGTATCGCATTAAAATCGGACTCATAACCAAAACGACTCACGAATCCCACATAGGTCAAAACCTATGGTTTGCTTCCACAAATCAACCTAAAAACCCTCGACGTCGGCGTACAAACGCCAAACCATCGAGAAAAACCCAAACACACTCATTTGTACAATCACAAGCACTAATTATAATATGAAATAGGTTGCAATTCACAAAAACCTCAAACTCACTTTAAAAGCTATTTTTCTGAAAATCTAGCAAGCAAAATTTACCCGTTTTTGTACAAAACATGATGTTTTAACAAAACTAATGGCCATAAGGCTCACTAACCATCTTAATTAAGTCATATCAATGTTAATTAGATTTTAAACTTAATTCTTAATATCAATCTCAAAAATCTAGTTTGCAAACATAACCAATTTTAACAATTTCATAGCAAAAATGCACAAACTACAATCTAGCTTAGATTTGCATGATCTAAAGCATTAAACTACACTTAATAATGTTAATGAAGTCATGAAAAACCTAATTACATTTTTAGTCTAACATTTGCAATAAATTTCCAAAACCTAGTTTGCATAAAATTCCAATTTTAACAATTACAAGCCTCAATTAGTAAACTAGCAACTAGGTTAGTTTTAGTTTCACATTAACATGTTAATCCACTCATTTTAACCATGATTACATGATAAGAACCCTAATTGCAATTCAAAACCCTTTCTTGAATTTTCTAAATAAGCAAATAAACCTAATAAACACCTAATTAGCTTCACTTGAAGTGTGATAGCAACAATTAAGTAACTAATCAATAATCAAACCATGGAACAAAGATTTATACCTCACAAAACTTGTAGATCTACATGCAACTTAGCCTCCCAAATTAGCTTCTATACCCTAAGATCCATGCTAGATGAGCTAAAGAATAATGGGTAAGTGTTGGATCTGGATTTAGCTTTGATTTTTTTGTGGATTTGAAGCATTTTTGGTGAATTTTTTTATGAGAAATGAGAAAGGGAAATGAAGGGGCTGCTGCTGTTGGGGGAGGGAAAGGAGCTCGGCTACAATGGGGGGAGTGAGAGGAGAGAGAGTGAGGTAGGGAAAAAGTCATCTAGTCAACCCAAGGTCAAAGTCATACCCCTTTTTGACTTCATTCTTTACTCTTTCCTTTTTCTTTTCTCATTTCTTTTCTCATCAAGTGTGAAGTGTGTGGGTGAGGGGCAGCCATGTCCTTGTGGGTGTGTGTGTGTGGGTGAGTGGGTTGGGAAAGGATAAATGTTATACCTCAATTCCATTAACACTAATTTCACCGAAAAAAGCCTTTTTCTTCGATATTTTCTAAACCGTTTTGGCAAATGATTTCGTTTCAAAAACCACATGATAAAATTTTATTTAATGTTTTATGATGCACAAAATTTGTTTCAACTCATTCCAATTTATAATTTTCCCTAATTAAATATATTAGTGGCGGCTTAAAATAATATTAAAATAATTAATTTCGGAAAAATTTTCAGAAAATTTGAAATTTCACCAGTGGGTCAATAAACACCAAATACTAGCAATTACATAGCTAGAATATGTATATTTAATTTTATAACAAAGATATTTGTATTTTGACTTTTTACAGAAAACCCCCTTATTTTACCGATTTTCCGAAATTTCACCGAAACGATTTTCAAAACGCTACAATCTTCCCCCCTTAAAGAAATTCGGTCCCCGAATTTAAATTAAAACTCCCCCCAAATACTAAAACATATAAACCAAAACCATCAAGTCGTCGGGGCTCCGAAATTGTAAATACATAAAACAAATCGCAGCGCAGCGCATGCACATGAAAAATGAGCATATAACTCAAATCAAAACTCCGTCAAGCATCCCGCAATCATCGGAGTCATGGGGAAGACATCAATGCCAAATCCAAATCAAAACCAATATGATATAACTCGAAACTATACATGTAAATATCGAATCTATATCTGTAAGTATCTGAAGGAAATGCATGCCAAATCTCTTTAAGTCGCTGTGCAACGCGTATAACACTGCACAGTGGCAGACGTCTATCATAAGAAAATAACTATATACATATATACCTTTGTTTGAAATGTACGTTCCGCCGTTTTGGAAACAATTTAGAAGGGTCTTCTTGTTTTAAACATTTCGTGTCATATCAGACACGTAGGTAAATACTGAGGCTATAGCTCGCTTTTTGGAAATCCCTTCAATAACTATCAATGCATGCAAAATATATTCAGGTACTGTCCTCTGACTAGTCCTGCTCAGTGCGAAAACAAATAGCAATATCATAAAAACGTACTGCTCTATAAGAAATCAATCCCAAAATACGCGTATGAATACTACGTGCGTCTGGTGCGCACGACAATCAGAATCCATATACGTGCCATACAAGTGCACAGAAACAAGATCTAAGTGCATCGGGTGTGCACAAAGTATCTGTCGTAGGCAACGTGTGTGCATGACAGCAAAATCAGATGCATCTGACATGCACGAAAAAAATCTCGATTTAGTGCATCTGGTGTGCACCAAAATCGCATCTCAAGACATGCGCTCAACATGCGCGAAAACCCAAAACCAGGGGCAACCATCATGCACGAAATCATGAAATCCAATATCAAGCGCCGAACATGCGCAAAATCAAATCAGGTGCACAAGGTGCACAAAACAAATATCGAGTATCACAATCGAAATCGAAGTCCAGTGCATCTAAGTGCACAAAATGCGTATCACTGCACTGCAAGCATATGTGAATCATACCGAGTGCAAAAACCAAATCGGGTGCGTATATACGCACAAATCAACTCAACTGTATGAAATCCATATAATCACAAACATGAGAACCAAGCCACGAAAACGATATCAAGTGCAACAACCGTGCAAAAATCGTAAATACTCAGCAGGAGCAACCATGGTCCATGAAGACAAATATCATGAAACTCAATCATCAAAATCAATCATGCAAATAAATCGCCCAAAATACGCAAATCAAGTATGGCGGAATAGTCCCGCTCAAGCATATCCTCCAAGAATCTCTGGCCAACTGTCGTGGTCACTCATAGCATGTCTCGTCGACGATTCTGAAATCTGGCCTGCTGGTGTGTGTATCATGACCACTCCTAGGTCCAGGTCTTCTCGTAATTTATTCCAGAAAGGTCCTGTCGAGGTCTCTCCCAAATCTCGTCTCTGCCGAACTGTCCGAAAGTCATCGTCCTTTACCATATCAATTTCTTGTTCCGGAACGGCTGCATACTCATCGCGACTCCTTGTGGAAGGTAAATCCAAGTACCATGCCTCGGCATGCGCATCGCATCTCTGACGTCGGCGGAGTGGAACGTCATCTCATCTAGATCTGGTACGAACCTCTTACTTCACTTTTCTCTAATGTCGTCTGCTTTGGACTCGTCTCGTCGCGGCTGCATGGACTGAGCTCCAACGGCTATCCTCGTATCGGGAGTCTCCTAAGAAATGCATCTCACCACCTAGCATCCGAATTAAGTCGAACCATCCAATCGATTGTCAAAACCTCATAATCCCCCAAGGGCTCAATATCTTGGGCACAGTTTAATAGTATCGAGTACATACCACAGCATCGGTGGTCCAGCCGTAAAAGGGCAAACCCAAGCTTCACTAATGGCGCCGCGGAACTGCCGCAAACCCTAAGGTTCAAAGACTTTCACACGGTCATTATGTCGAGTTAGGGTTTCATTCTTCTAGAGGGACCATAGAATTTCCTGCATGTCTTTCCGACTACTTAAACTTGGAAAAATAGGTTTCTGATATTCGATCGTCTCTGTCGACTCTCAACGTCTCCGCGTGAAGTCGTCTCTAGCTGGAATCAATCTATCTGATGACCTCGCATCGGGGTAGGTGAACGATCCACATGTCATTCATCCTCGATGACTAGCGACCTTCTATCATCTCTTAGTACAACTCGTACTGCAATAGCTCCAGCATCTGGGGCAATATCTCGTCGTTCGCAGCAATAACTGGCTCGCTCGTCGGCACGCTGAACAGTGCCTCGACCATCACGAATAAGCAATACACCAACGGTCATCAAAATCTGGCTGGCCTCTGTCGGTGGCCCAATCCTCTGGTACTGATCGACACGTCCGAGAAATCTCATAAAGGCGATCCGCCAAACGCTCGTGGCGCGAAACACAGTAAAAAGACACATCTCCGCAATCGTGTGTCGCCAAAATTACGCCCTGGTCGGTCCTCATTCGTGACGAGCTTGTGCTGACCGCAATTCTAACTGTAGCTCTCCCTGCCCGTAATCATGGCAGCAAACCGTAACTGGTACCGATGAAGATAGATCAGGAATGAATATAATACTGAATAAACAAATGTACATCCTAAGGCATCTTAAGTGGAGTAGCGTATCGTAAGTATGCCGCGGAACATACCCACGGTACGTCACTCTACTTTAGTCACCTATTCCATCAACCAAGGGTCATTGTACACTCCGAAGGTAAAACCTAACGCTCTGATACCAACTTTGTCACGTCCCGAAAGTACGGAAAATGACCGGCACTTAAACTACGAAACGTCTCGAGGCGTACGTAATCTAAGTAAGCCGAAAACACAGAAATCCAAACCAAGAAAAGTAGTAGATGTTCGTTATATGTATGCCCTAGAGGCCATTACTATACATAGGATGTATATTGTAGTAGATGCTGGGACATATATAGGGAGGACTTTCTTGCTCGACATGATAGTATGCTATCTGGTTACTCTTTACCTTAACGTGTATACTGATTGTCTCTCTGTTACACGTTGGTAAAGCCCTTAGGATGTGTACTTGACTACCTGGACTATGATGCGGATCATACTAGTGGGGACATGGTAGTCTATAAGTACATCCTTCAAAGTCCCTAGTCGTGGGTGTATCGAGATGGGGCATCGATATACCAGAGTAGACTAGCGTATACCTTCTCGACTCATACAGATGGGCGACGGATGATCCCATATCCATTGGTGTTTGACATCAGAGATGATATACGGGTGCTCAGTGGAGACTGGGTACACTGGACGGACTCGCCGAGAACTCCCAGATGGTATTATACCTTACGTCAGATGGCAGTTCTCTGGTGACACTGGTACAGAGTAGTCTGTTGACCCGAGATCGTCATAGAGTCTTGTGTGGTTCCCACTGTGCTTTGATTTCCATCTTACCATGTCCAAGAGGGCGTGCAAAACGGTGGTTTTTGGGTACAGTCCCGAGTCACATGGAGGCAATGAGCGATAGGAGGGGATTCGTCTCTCCCGGTATAGGGAGTTGATGTTGCGCTGTGTTCGATTGGCTATAACCGGAAATCCCTGGCCAGGGTTGCTGAGATTTACTGGTAAGTGTTACCAGCAGTTTCTCGAATTGTTATAGACCTCATATCGACACGACTTATCGAGCTATTGGGGTCTGACGTTTACCATCCCTAGGCGAGATATGCGACATATCAGACGATCAGACCGGACTGTACGGTAGTGTTACTGGTTGGATTCACTGGAGTGTGAGCGGGCTTGCTCGTCGATCTTCTGATCGCTCAATACCCGGGTGGCCGTTACGTTTAGCAGACCGCTTGCGGCTTGTGGGTGCTTGATATGATCATCACCTGCTGCCGGCGTATTGACGAGTCTTTAGAGTCCTACACAGAGGTTTCCTGGCTCAAGCGAAACGAAATAGGAGCGCATATGAGATATGTGCGGGACCGAGAATAATGCGTGTATGTGATACCGTATTCTATTCTCGGGACGAATGTATCGAATGGTTGTATGCGATATAACCTAGTTATCGATTCAAGCGTTGATTCGATAAGTCGATACATTGAATACTAGTCGGTTATGTTTAACATGACCGGATCATTGAATCAAGTGTTGATTTAATGATTTAATGTATAATTATATATTTGATATATTGCTTTACATTAACTAGTATTGGTTCACTTTAAATGGATTTTCTCACTTGAATTGTGCAAGTTGTATATGTGATATACTTTTATGCACATGATTGTATCATGTTTGATGATACATGCTTATTTGGTTAAGTGTAAAGAATTAAACCTATGGTTAAGTATATGGTTAGGTTTTTATTTATTTATCCATTCATTTATCTATTTATCTTGGATTAATAAAGAGAGAAGAAAACAAAATGGTTGGATTGATTAATGAAGTTTCTTGAAGCTTCATTCAACTTTGACCATTTTGTCTTCATCTCCTTAACCTAACCATTCACTAACCCTAGTCTATTCTCTACACCTAACTATGGTTGGAATTATGATAAGGATTGATTTTTCTTTTCAATTCTAATTAACTTATCATAATTCTATTATCTTTCATCATCATCTTCTTCTTCTTCTTCAAGTTGAAGAAAACCTTTCCTCATCAATGGTGATTGATGAAAAAGGGTGAGAAATCCAATTCTAAAGTCTACCCACTTCCTATTTCTTCATCCTCTACCTCTTTCCAAGTAGTAGAGTGTGTTTCCTTCACAAGTTTTCTTGACTTGGTGAAGTTGGAGCTTGATCTAGCGATGCCTCGACGTAGATCATCTTCGGCATCGTCGTCGATGAACTAGCCCGCTTCTTCTCCGATGAAGTCGACGCTAGAGCCCGGGATTGCATTTGGATAGCGGAGAGGACCTCATCACGGAGCCGTGGAGGTGGAGGACCGGATCTACAAAGGTTGTATTTCCGTATTCTTGTAGTTAAGTGTTAACTAGTTTGCTTTGTCGCCTAAACATCTAGCCAACGATCCGTATTAGGGTTTCTCGGCACCGTTAAAATTTGAAATTGGCATGGTTGATGCCTTATGAGACCTCTAGTGTGTGCCTAGGAACCCTATAGTGGTATCAGAGCCTAGCTAGAGCCTTAGGCGAAGTCCAGACGGAATTAGAACTCCGATCGAATCAAAACCCAAACCCTAATATTGCTATCTGTACTTTTTTCAAAAAATGGGTTTTTTTCAATATTAAAAATATGCAGAAAAATCAGCAGGTGATTTTAAGAGTTTCTGTGAAATTCGTGTTCCTAAATCCATTAAACTGCCGCGGTTCCGCGGCACGAGCATGGCTCGTGCGGTGGTTCCGCGGCCGTACGGCCACCTTATTTATTATATTTTACACAGTAACTCCTAATTGATAATGCTGGATTTTCTGGGAATTTTTAATTTTTATTCAAGAGTTGAATTTTCAGGGGTTGTTTTGGGGATTCGGTGTTTCGATCGGAGTATCAAATTTTGTCTATGTGGCTTTCCGGATAATTTTAGAATATGTTAAAAAGTTCGACCAGATATAAATACCCACTTTTTCCCCTGCCGGAAAATTTCCAAGTGTTGGATTTTTCCGTGGTTTAACGACATTCTAAGTAGTGCCAGTAACGCGATGGTCCCTCTAGAAGACAACAAACCTTAACTCGATTATGTGACCGTCTTGAACTGCCCTTTGAACCTTCGGGTTTGGGGCAGTACGGCGTGCCACATGTGAGGCGTTGGCTTGACCCTTCTACGGCTGGACCGTTGGTACTGAGGCACGAACTGAATACTGTTAGACTTATTTCATGTGTTGAGCTGTTTCGGGAAAACTTGGGTGTTCGATTGTTCGATCGAAAAGTTTAGTATTTTCTATTTATCCGGAATGTGATACAATAATTGGAATTCACAAACAGTTATGAGATAACTGAATGAATGTTATAAACATAGCAGTTTAGTCTTCACTTGATCGGTTGCCACGGAATTTTGATGTGATCAAAAGTCCGTCGCAATCACGTAGCGTACGCGGATACTCGCCGGGTAAACTTAATAGACAGCCTCGCTCCATAGCCCCGACCAAGTGACTGTAGGAGAACCCCGTCGCCGAAAGCATCCGTTCAGGTGCTCGCGGCAGCGGTGTTCCGCCTTGGTGCACTTCGTCGACGGTATCGGGGGTGCGGCCGTCTACTAAAGTTTACGACGAGTATTCGATCAGGATGTCGGGAATCCTGTTGAATTACCCGACTTGATATTGAAAAGAGTTTTCGATAATGAGACTAAAATGCGGGGTTTATAATTGTTAGGCATGCGATGTCTAAGGAATTCATTTGGTCAGGCATGCGATGTCTGAGGTGGTTGCGGATTCCAACTGTTGTAGTTTTACACTTTCTTTTCTGTGACCGTAAGTGTAATATGTGATATCGCCGGTTTCGTTGCTATATGTCAACGACAATTGGGATGCGTATATTTACTTACGTTGATGACATGTGATGTTATGTGTTGCTGGATATGTTATATTGGATCGTCGTGTTTGAATAGCCGGGGTTTTTTATGTGAGATGAGTGTTTTTTCATTTTCATTCAAGTAAAAACTTGTATGTAATATTCTTTTATTGGGGCACTTCCAGGTTGCGGAAGATGTCACCCTTTGTATATTATTTACTTTTCCGCACTAGGATAGACCCAAGGAGGAGGGCACAAGTAACCGGGTTCTGGAGTCCAGTGGGAGACCAACTCGAGGAGTCGAGTCCGGGTCTCCTAACTCTAGAATTGGTAGGGTTGCTTGCCGCTCTCGTAGGGGTCTAGGGGTGTGGGTTTGGCTATTCATCATGACCGTGGAATCCGTGTTTTATACTGGCTCGTATTGAAAACACGGACGTCCTAGTATATCCAATATTTCATATGTTTCTTCTGCTGCGATATCTGTGATGTGATCATGTGATATGTTCTGTGATGGATACTTTATATAGTATATATGATATATTATATAGACGTTACTTATGTTTTACACCCGCGCTAGCCCTGCCCCGCTCTGCCGTTAGTTACCTAACCTAACGGTGCACGAGGGGACATCGCGGCGAATGCGGATGGCATAAGTGTACGTCGTATTTATCTGTGATGTTTAGGTAACTTAATTGATGGGACTTCATTAATGAGATTAATGAAATAAAAGAAACCTAAGATGTTGTAGAATCGAATTTCAAAATAAAACAGGTAGCTACAGTTCTTGCTTTGCACAGCGGTATATATGATATATCCTGCACCTTATTCGATGAGGAAAGGACCGAGATCCCTTCACCGGGAGTGACTCCTTTAGCAATAACTGGCAGATGCTACAAACGCGATTTGTCTTTTGATTGCTTTTAAGTGTTTTTGCTTTGCACAGTGATATATATGATATATCCCGCACCTCATTCAACGAGGAAAGGACCGACGATCCCTTCACCGGGAGTGACTCCTTTAGCAAAACTAGAAAAGCCTCAAAAGCACTCCATTTTAAAAATCATTTGATTCTACAACGATACCAAGTTCATTACGCAATAGGTTTTCAGAAAAACCTGACGTAGCCCTCCGTCATTTCAGATAAGTCCTATTTAGTATTCGTGCTACGTTTGTTGACCTCCGTCAAGGCGTAGTGTGCGGTAGCTAACTAGTATTTATCTGCTTATGCATATGATGCAGATTGGATTAGGGTAGTCGTGCGGCCTTGTTGACCTCCGTCAAGGGTCGTGCAGGTGGGTTTAATTCGATCAAGAAATGACGGGTTGAACTTGACTAGTAGCCTATGGTTTGTTGACCTCCGTCAAGGTCATAGGGTGCTAGGGGCAAAAATATAATCGGGAATTTCAAGTGTTGAAATTTGCAATGAGATTGCATACCTTCTATGAGATAGTTGGATCCCGATACCCGCTGCGAGTAAGAGTTACTCCTGGGAGAGTTTTACACATTACAATTAGCCGATTAAGTAGGTGTCTAGAAAAGTGTCAACGGGGTTACGACTCTGGGAAAACGAGGTTTACATTAATTAGGTTCGTGCGAAAGCACGGGGGACCTCCCTCAAAGTACCGACACTGGCCTGGCTGAAAGATTGGCGAACTTGTAGTGTGTAATTAATCCCGGCTAGTCTTTCCTTTTAGGGTTTGAAGGAAGATTTGATAAAAAGCAGTGGGAGCCATCCTGATTAGATAAAATAATAACCAATCTATTCTTGCAAGAGCGCACGCTGAGTGTTTTCTTCTCTCTCTCTCCAGGTAGCGACCATATCACGCCTTAATCAAGATAATAATACGGAATATTGACCGAACCCGCTTGTTATACTGAGCTGGGGAACGTTGGTCCCGCTCAAACTTATAATTGTTATAAGACAGAGCTGGAAATTGGGGATTACCAGAATTCCCATGCCGCCCAAACGAAGAGAGTGCATGCTGATGCATCATCTTCGGGTGTGTTCATTACAGAGAACTGTTTCTCAGTATCCTTTACGTCCTGGGTATGTGATACCAGATCAGGATCCCAGATATGTAATCTGTTACATAGGGCTATAGAAAGGTAGAGAACTGAGAACGGGTGATAAGTTTCATGAGGCAGAAAACGGGGTAAGTGTTGCAGCCAAGTCTGTTGGTCACTGTCACCCTGTATTCCAAATACATTGATTCTGAACGAATGTTATTAGATACCGAACCCGATATACAAAATCATATCAGTCTCTTTATTAGTAAAGAAATGATAAAATTTTGTATTGTTGGATAATGTTTTGAACATTTCCCATATCAAAAGTTGATCGGTTCAGGCACGTTATCTAAAAGCATTGATGTTCTAAATCAAACTACAGTTCTTAGTATACAGAACACACACAAGAGGAAGAGTTCAGAACTGAACGAATCCTTCTTGAGGTATTGTAGACTAGGTCAGATCAATGTGACCCGACTAGCTAGAGTTACATATAGATGCATATTTAAATCAGTTTGAATTTACATCTTGTGAAACTCGCCAGTCATGTCACAAAGATAAGATGACCATAGCTCTGTTTATTGGAAACAGAGAAAGAGTTAGTGAACTCTTGGGACTGATACATGATGATGTATGTAAGGTCTCCTGTCTACACATGCCAGGACTGGTTCTTTATACTTCATTACATTATCTGATGATCTTTCGAGTTTCAGACCTATGTTCCTGTTGAAACACAAGTCCGAACCTTTTGAGATATTCACAGAATATAAGCGAGAAGTAGAGAACCAGAATACGGGTATAAGTATTATATCCTATGATGAGATCAAGGAGGAGAATACTTGAGCACGGAAATACTGGACTATTCTAAAGGAGAATGAGATTCTCTCTCAGCATTACTCCTCCGTATACACCATAGCACGATGGTATATCGGGGCGGAGCAGATACACCCTATTTGATATGGTGTGCTCTAGAGTGAGTACTGCTGAGTTACCTTTTTCCTTTTGGGAGTTATGCACTTATGAAGTTGCATACCTATTGAATAGGGTTCCAATCAAATCAGTTGCCTACCATTTCATATGTGATATGGAAAGGGAAGAGCACATGTCTTAAGCTAGTTAAGATTTGGGGTTGACTGGCCTATGTCTGAAAGCAAAATCCGGACAAGCTCGAGGCAAAGTCTGTAAAGTAGAACTGGAAAGGTTCCAGCTATACAAACTGCAGCTGATGATTTGATAGAACCAAAGGATTCAGTAGATTCCAACGAACCTCAGCCTCTCCGCCGATCTAGTAGGGTTCCTCACCCACCTGAGAGATACTTCTGTTTCTCTATGACAGTGGGAGCGAGGATTGCATCATGAGATGATGACCCAACTAGCTTCGAGCTGGCCATCGAGAGTAAGACTCTGTAAGAATGGCTGGATGTTTATCGATCTGGGATGGAATCCTTATACACCAATAAAGTATGGACTTTGGTTGCTATATCTGAAGGGTTAAATCCCCATCAGGAGCAAGTATATCTTGAGAAGATTACTTGGTGTAGATGGAAAAGTTGAGACTTTCAAAGCTAGACTTGTTAAAGTTTTTCGTCATCGACCAGGCGTGGATAATGATGAAACCTTTTCCAGTGGCTATGCTTAAGTCCATCCGGATCCTACTTGCCACGGCTACATACCATGACTACGATATCTGGTGGTTGGGTGTCATGACAGCTTTTCTAAATGATGTTTTAGAATAAAGCGTCTATAAGTACACAGCCAGAGGGCCTCGTAGACAGTGGGAGCAGCGGAAACGTGTGCAAGATGCTTTATAGGATAAAGCAGGCATCGCGGAGTTGGAACATCTGTTTTGATGAAATAGTCAAAGAGTTTGACATCATCAAAATGGTAGATGAACCTTGTATATACAAAAAGGTAGTAGGGAGTATGGTGATGATCCTCGTAGAGTACGTGGATGACATACTCTTGATAGGGAAAGAGTTTCCTATGCTACGCTCGATCAATCTCCGCCTATCACAATGATTCTCTACATAGGATCAAAGTGATACCTACTAAATCCTGGGTTTTGGACCTATGAGATAGATCTAAATGGATGTTAGAATACTCACTAGCTGTAGTGAGATGGTATCAATTGATCCTGGGAAGAATCACTGGAAGTGTTACAGGGTGATAAAGACGACTGAGTGTCAGTCACAGGCATTGTCTTTACCCTCAATCGAGGGACGGTATGTTGGAAGAGTTCCAATCTAGATACCGTGGCATACTAGGCGATAAAGGCAGGATACATCGCTACTTAAGATGCTACCAAAGAGGCAGTCTGGGTGTATATTAGTTCATAAGATGAACTTTGTTCCTCCCATTGTGTGACAATGGAGTTGTGGCTTATGCCAAGGAACGCCGGTCCCATCAGTGATCCAGACATATTCTAAGGCAGTGTCACCTGATCATGGAGATGGATGATCTCCAGGGTGATCGAGGTTTGGAGAGTAGACTCAGAGGACAACACAGCGGATCCACTCACAAAGGCCTGTTCCCAGAGAGAGATTTTTATGGGATGGTTGAGTATGAGATACTACAACCACTGCTATCAGATGGCCCTAGTGCAACTGGGAGATTGTTAGTTATATGTATGCCCTAGAGGCCATTACTATACATAGGATGTATATTGTAGTGGATGCTGGGACATATATAGGGAGGACTTTCTTGCTCGACATGATAGTATGCTAACTGGTTACTCTTTACCTTAACGTGTATACTGATTGTTTCTCTGTTACATGTTGGTAAAGCCCTTAGGATGTGTACTTGACTACCTGGACTATGATGCGGATCATACTAGTGGGGACATGGTAGTCCATAAGTAAATCCTTCAAAGTCCCCAGTCGTGGGTGTATCGAGACGGGGCATCGATATACCAGAGTAGACTTGCGTATACCTTCTCGACTCATACAGATGGGCGATGGATGATCCCATATCCATTGGTGTTTGACATCAGAGATGATATACGGGTGCTCAGTGGAGACTGGGTACACTGGACGGACTCGCCGAGAACTCCCAGATGGTATTATACCTTACGTCAGATGGCAGTTCTCTGGTGACACTGGTACAGAGTAGTCTGTTGACCCGAGATCGTCATAGAGTCTTGTGTGGTTCCCACTGTGCTTTGATTTCCATCTTACCACGTCCAAGAGGGCGTGCAAAATGGTGGTTTTTGGGTACAGTCCCGAGTCACATGGAGGCAATGAGCGATAGGAGGGGATTCGTCTCTCCCGGTATAGGGAGTTGATGTTGCGCTGTGTTCGATTGGCTATAACCGGAAATCCCTGCCAGGGTTGCTGAGATTTACTGGTAAGTGTTACCAGCAGTTTCTCGAATTGTTATAGACCTCATATCGACACGACTTATCGAGCTATTGGGGTCTGACGTTTACCATCCCTAGGCGAGATATGCGACATATCAGACGATCAGACCGGACTGTACGGTAGTGTTACTGGTTGGATTCACTGGAGTGTGAGAGGGCTTGCTCGTCGATCTTCTGATCGCTCAATACCTGGGTGGCCGTTACGTTTAGCAGACCGCTTGCGGCTTGTGGGTGCTTGATATGATCATCACCTGCTGCCGGCGTATTGACGAGTCTTTAGAGTCCTACACAGAGGTTTCCTGGCTCAAGCGAAACGAAATAGGAGCGCATATGAGATATGTGCGGGACCGAGAATAATGCGTGTATGTGATACCGTATTCTATTCTCGGGACGAATGTATCGAATGGTTGTATGCGATATAACCTAGTTATCGATTCAAGCGTTGATTCGATAAGTCGATACATTGAATACTAGTCGGTTATGTTTAACATGACCGGATCATTGAATCAAGTGTTGATTTAATGATTTAATGTATAATTATATATTTGATATATTGCTTTACATTAACTAGTATTGGTTCACTTTAAATGGATTTTCTCACTTGAATTGTGCAAGTTGTATATGTGATATACTTTTATGCACATGATTGTATCATGTTTGATGATACATGCTTATTTGGTTAAGTGTAAAGAATTAAACCTATGGTTAAGTATATGGTTAGGTTTTTATTTATTTATCCATTCATTTATCTATTTATCTTGGATTAATAAAGAGAGAAGAAAACAAAATGGTTGGATTGATTCATGAAGTTTCTTGAAGCTTCATTCAACTTTGACCATTTTGTCTTCATCTCCTTAACCTAACCATTCACTAACCCTAGTCTATTCTCTACACCTAACTATGGTTGGAATTATGATAAGGATTGATTTTTCTTTTCAATTCTAATTAACTTATCATAATTCTATTATCTTTCATCATCTTCTTCTTCTTCTTCTTCAAGTTGAAGAAAACCTTTCCTCATCAATGGTGATTGATGAAAAAGGGTGAGAAATCCAATTCTAAAGTCTACCCACTTCCTATTTCTTCATCCTCTACCTCTTGCCAAGTAGTAGAGTGTGTTTCCTTCACAAGTTTTCTTGACTTGGTGAAGTTGGAGCTTGATCAAGCGATGCCTCGACGTAGATCATCTTCGGCATCGTCGTCGATGACCTAGCCCGCTTCTTCTCCGATGAAGTCGACGCTAGAGCCCGGGATTGCATTTGGACAGCGGAGAGGACCTCATCACGGAGCCGTGGAGGTGGAGGACCGGATCTACAAAGGTTGTATTTCCGTATTCTTGTAGTTAAGTGTTAACTAGTTTTCTTTGTCGCCTAAACATCTAGCCAACGATCCGTATTAGGGTTTCTCGGCACCGTTAAAATTTGAAATTGGCATGGTTGATGCCTTGTGAGACCTCTAGTGTGTGCCTAGGAACCCTACAGTAGAGTGAAGGAAAACTAATTTAAAATCAAGTAGTTTTAATAGCATAAGCCGAATTATGCGGTTTTTAAAAAAAAACATCAAGTATTTCCTGAAAATTTCGGCAGAGTCTCCTTCGTAAATACCGGCTCCTAAACGGGATACAACATGAATAGTATACGAAATCAAAAAAAAGGCATCCCCAAGCGGGAGCTAGCTCTTCTTCAATCGACGGTCACAACCACACAAGCAATATAATATACAACGCCAAGGGCGAGGATCAAAACTCAAAAGGAACTCAAAACAACAAGAAAACCATAGAAATACAACGCGCGACTCTAAGGTCGAAAGAATAACATCACTGGTCTCTATCTCAAAAATAATACATGTTTGGTTGATGGAACTTCTAGATACAACAGAATAATAATATACAAGATATATAATGGGGGTGCGATACAAGTAAACCCACCTATTAGACCCGAAGGAAAGTATGCCCGCAAGCCGTAATGAAACCTGTACGGCAAACCTGCAAGAAACTGGGGCACAATGGGGGTGAGTTGCCAACTCGTGAATAGAAAAATGTCTACGCACAGAAATCGCATAAATAACGCAACCTAGGTCAATGATCATAATATATCCTCAAATATATGAATAACATGTAGCCTATAACAATGGCTAGGGTAATATCTAACCCGAGTGTGATCTCATGTGCCCGTGTTAGTGCCTCAGGTATCAATATATCATATGAATGCATGAAAACAGAGTACATGTAAATAAAGAAACTGTTTTCATAAATTAGTGAGATTTCCTTTGTATTTTTAAAATGAGGTATCATAATGAAATCAGCATAAAACAGTGCCTAGCATCGGCACAAAACGTAATCCCAATATCTCGATATCTCTGTATCGCAGTCTCTGTACCTCAATATCTCGAAATCTCAATGTCTCAATCACAATATCTAGGACGCTGTCAGTCCAGACCGGCCCCTACCATCCATCTCAAGACCACGATGGTATCCTCCGGATATCCGACGCGTCGGGTAAAATCACCGGTAGGTAGTCTCCCCATGCCAGGCTCATCGTCATCACCACGAGCTTCTTGCCCCGGGGTACCTTACCGGGTCCACCATGTACCCGAAACGGTTCATCCAACTCCTCGAATCGGGTCTCGAAATCCATCAGCAAACTCATGGTGGACGACTCATACATCATAGGAAAAACCGTGCTTTTCATTTAAAAAGAGAAAGAAGAAGTTTGTATATGTTTTGCGGTTTTCCCCAAATCCAGAAAATCTCATGGAAATCCGAATCCAAAACCTCAATAGCACGTAAAAAGTGAATATATGCATGAGAATCCATGAATGCGGCATAACAATGAATAACGGTATGCATGAAGCGACAGTAATAACTACAATATCTAAGCTGGCATATAAGGTAAGTACACTAATATCATGTCAAACTACTAGCTATCAAGCGAAGTTAAGCAATAATATTTTCTAGGGTGTGCGTGACATGGCAATTACCGATGAAGATGTGTGTGAGCCGGCAAGTAAGTGTACGTGGTACATATGCATCATCGGTAATGGTGCTGGTGTCCTAACAACATAATATTAACAATGCAATATGAAATAACAATGTAAGTATGCGATGCGGAGCGAGCAACCGTAATGAGCGGGAGCTAAATATTAAACAATGGTGCTATTTGAAATAACACGAATCGCGGGGTTTTGAAAATAGGGGCTACGGTGGTTTTTTAAGAAAGGATACGTCTTTTGAAATATCCGTAGATCCCTTGACCTATCTTTTAAAATAACCACGATCCGCTAGTTTTGAAATAAGTAGGAGTCTAATCTAATCTAACAACTACACTAAACTATACGGCTGAACTAACAAGCTGAACTACAGGTAAGGAAACCGCCTATCATCTGAGTCGATACATATACATACCTGTATATGTATAGTCTGTGATCCTGCCTCAATAATATCACATCCGATACCATATCTATAATCAGGCATCCCAAGTCAAGAGTGCGGATCAATCATCAATATAGCTCGTACGTAAATCCGTCGTACGGCATCCCAAATCTGGGTACAGGTCAATATCATATTCCTCACACTATATCTCTGGTATCCTCTTTATCCAAGATCATAGTCTAGGGTACTGACCTATGTCTAGTACAATACTAATATCCTCAATATACTCATGATCTGACTACTGATCGACAATCTCGTACAAACCGATATCATCAGCACATATCATCATCAAGGGGTATACATCGCCCAATACGGCCTAGTATCAATATCCTAGCATATCATATCTCATATCACGATCACATGTCGACCATTTTATTAATAACACTATTCACCCGTATCGTCGTCCCAAGATCCGCTATAACACCAGGACGTACCTCAAGTACGAATCCTGCCATATCACCGATATCACAACCACAAAACAAATCTTATCGACTCAGCTCAATCCCAAGTATCATCCTCAAATCCGTATGTGAACACATAGTCCCATACCCATGTGAACACATAACTATAAAGAATCCCATGAGCACATATAAATAGGAATGTATGCAAGTATGTATGTGTGTATGTGTAGTGCAAACTACCCTAGGGTTCGCAACACTAAAATAATCCAACACACCAATATCCATCCTAAACATCGTTATTAATCCCAAATAACATATAATAATTGTTGGTGTGTATACGCATCCGTATACACCATCACGGACTGCGGGGGTGCTATACGCCATCCACCCGACTTCTCCCCGTAGATATAAATCTACTCATCTGGTCCTCGCTCGCCGGTGCCGACGTCGCCACGCGCTTGCTTGTCGTCTCGAAGTCCACATGGGGTACCTATATATCATAACGCACCGTATCGCATTAAAATCCGACTCATGACCAAAACGACTCACGAATCCCACATAGGTCAAAACCTATGGTTTGCTTCCACAAATCAACCTAAAATCCCTCGACGTCAGCGTACAAACGCCAAACCATCGAGAAAAATCCAAACACACTCATTTGTACAATCACAAGCACTTATTATAATATGAAATAGGTTGCAATTCACAAAAACCTCAAACTCACTTTAAAAGCTATTTTTCTGAAAATCCAGCAAGCAAAATTTACCCGTTTTTGTACAAAACATGATGTTTTATCAAAACTAATGGCCATAAGGCTCACTAACCATCTTAATTAAGTCATACCAATGTTAATTAGATTTTAAACTTAATTCTTAATATCAATCTCAAAAATCTAGTTTGCAAACATAACCAATTTTAACAATTTCATTGCAAAAATGCACAAACTACAATCTAGCTTAGATTTGCATGATCTAAAGCATTAAACTATACTTAATAATGTTAATGAAGTCATGAAAAACCTATAGATTTTTAGTCTAACATTTGCAATAAATTTCCAAAACCTAATTTGCATAAAATTCCAATTTTAACAATTACAAGCCTCAATTAGTAAACTAGCAACTAGGTTAGTTTTAGCATCACATTAACATGTTAATCCACTCATTTTAACCATGATTACATGATGAGAACCGTAATTGCAATTCAAAACCCTTTCTTGAATTTTCTAAATAAGCAAATAAACCTAATAAACACCTAATTAGCTTCACTTGAAGTATGATAGCAACAATTAAGTAACTAATCAATAGTCAAAACTTGGAACAAAGATTTATACCTCACAAAACTTGTAGATCTACATGCAACTTAGCCTCCCAAATTAGCTTCTATACCCTAAGATCCATGCTAGATGAGCTAAAGAATAATGGGTAAGTGTTGGATTTGGATTTAGCTTTGATTTTTTTGTGGATTTGAAGCATTTTTGGTGAATTTTTTGATGAGAAATGAGAAGGGGAGATGAAGGGGCTGCTGCTGTTGGGGGAGGGAAAGGAGCTCGGCTACAATAGGGGGAGTGAGAGGAGAGAGAGTGAGGTAGGGAAAAAGTCATCTAGTCAACCGAAGGTCAAAGTCATACCCCTTTTTGACTTCATTCCTTACTCTTTCCTTTTTCTTTTCTCATGAAGTGTGAAGTGTGTGGGTGAGGGGAAGCCATGTCCTTATGGGTGTGTGTGTGTGGGTGAGTGGGTTGGGAAAGGATAAATGTTATACCCCAATTCCATTAACACTAATTTCACCGAAAAAAGCCATTTTCTTCGATATTTTCTAAACCGTTTTGGCAAACGATTTCGTTTCAAAAACCACATGATAAAATTTTATTTAATGTTTTATGATGCACAAAATTTGTTTCAACTCATTCCAATTTATAATTTTCCCTAATTAAATATATTAGTGACGGCTTAAAATAATATTAAAATAATTAATTTCGGAATTTTTTTCAGAAAATTTGAAATTTCACCAGTGGGTCAATAAACACCAAATACTAGCAATTACATAGCTAGAATATGTATATTTAATTTTATAATAAAGATATTTGTATTTTGACTTTTTACAGAAAACCCCCTTATTTTATCGATTTTCTGAAATTTCACCGAAACGGTTTTCAAAACGCTACAGTTTCGGTCCATTGTTAGTTTAGGGACGTTTCGGTCCGTTGTAAAGTAATCCGGTTACTACTTATAGAGTTTGGGCTTAGGAAGATAGCGAGCGGACATAGTCGTCGTCATCTATCATTGTCTTAGGCCGTGACTCGTCAAGCGTAGTACTTCTTCAGGAAGCGACCATTTATTGGCCTGAAAGGTCTTCACCATGCATGTCCATGAGTAGATAGGCTCCACCCTGGTAGACCTTGTCTATGAGGTACGTGCCTTCATAGTTCGGCTCGAATTTTCCCCGCTTGGCGCGATTGGGGATCATAGGTCTTTTGACCACTAGCACGAGTTCGCCTTGGTGGAATGTCCTTGGCCTTGTCGATGTTTCATATGAGCGCGTCATCTTTGCTTTATAAGCTTCCAGATTTTGCTGTGCCAGGAGCCGGGTTTCATCAAGGGCATCGAGCTCCTCGAGCCGAAGGTGAGCATTCTCTTCGTCTGTTAGCTCGTAATGAACTGCCACTCGTAGAGAGGGTAACTCTATCTCGAGGGGGAGTACCGCTTCTGTACCAAATACCAACGCGTACGGCGTTGTGTTCGTGGCCGTCTTGAACGTAGTTAGATATGTCCAGAGAGCTTCGCGCAGTCTCTCGTGCCAGTCCTTCTTATTTCGGGACACCGTCTTCTTTATGATCTTCGTCGGGGACTTATTGAAAGCCTCCGCCAGACCGTTGGCTCGGGGATTATAAACTGAGGAGTATCTCCAGTCTATGTTGTGCTGTTGTGCGAAGCGGCTGATTTTGTGGCTTCTGTAGGCTGGCCCGTTATCGGAGATGATCCGTCGCGGAGTTCCAAACTGATAAATAACGTGCGTCTTGAAGAAGTGGAGGATATTCTCCGTCTTCACTTCCCTCAGCGGTACTGCTTCTGCCCATTTGGAGAAGTAATCAGTCGTCGCCAAAATGAATCGGTGTCCTCTGGACGATGCTGGTTCGATGGGGCCGACTATATCAGTTCCCCACATTTTAAATGGCCAGCTAGCCACCGTTGGATGTAGTGGATTTGGATGTTGGTGGATGAAGTCCCCATGGATCTGGCACGAGTGACATTGCTTCGCATATTCGAGACAGTCCTGAATCATCGTGGGCCAGTAGTAGCCCATCCGTTTAATCTTCAACTTCATTTTCGGCCCGGCTTGGTGAGAACCGCAGAGTCCGTCATGAATTTCTTGAACGACTCTCTTCACCTCTTCAGGTCCTAGACATCTTAACCACAGAGAATCAAATGACCTCTTGTACAGAGTATCATTGACGAAGGCGAAAGATAGGACTCACTTCATGAGCTGATGTTTTGAGGGTGCATCTTCAGGCGTTCGACGGGATTTGAAGTAGTCTATAAAGACTTCTCTCCAATCCTCAGCCTTTTCCTGGTCTTTTATTTGCATAGCCAATTGTTCGGTTGCTCCTTTTTCTTCGGACGACTCCGGAGATATTTTCGCCGGTGCGAGAACCCGACGGCTTTGTACAACGATCTTCACGTCATCGAGGTTCTCGTCGGCCAATTCTTTAGCGAGCTTAGCTAGTGCATCAGCTTTGCTATTTTTCGCACGCAGTATGCTTTCCAAGGTGTGGGAAGGTATTTGGGTCAGCAGTTGTTGTACCCTCCCGCCGTACTTTACCAGCTCTGGTTTGCACGTTTGGTAGTCGCTATTTACCTGACTAACGACCAGTTGGGAGTCTCCATATATGAGAAGGTCTTCAATTCCCATGTCGATGGCGATCTCGAGACCTGCTATCAAAGTTTTATACTCGGCTTCATTGTTTGTCCTCGGCTCTGTTAAGGAGAAGGCAAAACGCATTATCCCTCCTTGTGGAGTTACGAAGATGAGGCATACCCCTCATTTGATTATGTGGATGCTTGATTTATCTCAAAAACTATCTATAACCGCAATCAAGAACGGCGTCGCATGAAGCTAGCCGGTGAGTACGGGTCGGTCCACAGGGATATTGTGAATCTCCTAATCGCGCTTACGAGTTAATTCTGAAGGGTGTTCGGATTAATTATTAAATCTAAAAACCTAATTAACCTAGGGCAATTATCTAGATCTACTCTTGCTAGAGTTAGGTTTAGGGATGGTTTGGAAATGTAATTAAATCTCACCGCTTTCAATACCCGAATGAAGATCTATGAGGAGTTATGGTAATTATCAATAAAGTGGATTAGATCCGTTCGGGAAGGTGTTCCTTCCTCTAGGTTCTTGTCCTTCCTTTAGAGATTCTTACCCTAACCTCCATGGAAAACACGCGCAACCGGTCCTTTACACTACGGTGTCATCGTTACCTCGAGGGGTAGGATGCCGTAGGGCGCGGTATGTGCTTGTATGCATGGAGTCCTATTGTAAATATTTGGTGGATAAGAAAGGGATGAGAGATCTCATCTCTCAAAATCCTTCCTCAAAGCTAAACCCTAAACAAGTTCCTAGGGTATGAAATTAAATCTACCTAGGGCAAGGAATTGAAATCTACACTAGGGTAAGAAATTAAATTACTTACAGATGGATCCCTCCAATCATCCATGCAGGTTTGTCAGATCTGAATTTCTGAATGGAAAAGAAGCACCGATGCTCTCCAAAAGATTTCTAAATTTTATTCATTAAAGGGAGTCATGAAGAGTTACAATGATTAGAGTTCCTATTTATAAAGAATAGGAAACCCTAGGGTTACATTTGTTTCGCATGTCTGAAATTACAAAAATACCCTTATGAAGACCAGTCAACGCCGGCCCTTTATTTTTCTAAAAAAATTACTTTTTAAATCCTTTAAACTGCCGCGGAACCGCGGCCCGAGGCGTGGTTTGGCCGCGGTTCCGCGGCCAAACAGTAGAATTGGCTCTCTAGATTTGTAGGGCTGGCTCTGGTACTTTTTATCTTCTTATTTCTTTATGTCTTTTCTCAATTTAGCTTCTGGTTCTTCTCCAGATCTTCCAGTGAATACTTGTAGTGAACTTTAACCCTTCGCTTTGAGTCGATGTCTTGAATCTTGCTTTATGAATTTTTTCTTATGTCGGCTTGATCAAGAGTCTTCTGTTTGTTGATCAAAATCCACTTTTGCATCGTCTTTTCATTATTTTCACTGTTTTCTGTCCAAGAACCTGTAACATGTAACATGTAGCAGACATGCGTCAAAAGCACCCGTTTATTTGTAAAATATATAAGAATGGGGAATATAATAATGCAATATTATGGTGTGAACAATGCTTTGTTTGCACTTCTTCATGGAAGACGCTCCATCAAAATAAAGTTCCCACCGGGTATCACTTCCGTCGATCGTGTCAAACGCATGTTCGTCTGGTAGTTAGCAATTCAAGGGAGAATCGGCCGGTATCGGATGTTCAGCGAGGAAGTCGGCGATGGCCTGGCCTTTCACCGTCTTAAGAGGCTGATAAGTTATTGAGAATTCCATCAAGAGTAGGGCCCATTTAGCGAGTCGTCCTGTTAGTATGGCTCTTGACATCAAATATTTGAGAGGATCCACTTTTGATATGAGGTGGACCTCATGCGCCAATGCATAGTGCCGAAGTTTCGTTATCGCAAAGATCAACGCCTGGCAGTGTTTTTCGATGGGAGAATAATTGCTTTCTCCCCCCAGCAGAACTCGACTCAAATAGTAGAGCGCTCTCTCTTTCCCTTGGTCGTTCTCTTATGCCCATAATGCGCCTAAGGAACCTTCAAGGGCGGTTGTATACAGAATGAGAGGCTTTCCCTTGACCGGAGCGGCCAGCACTGGCGGGTTCTGCAAATATTGCTTGATTTCGTCAAGCACGCCTTGGCATTTATGATCCCAGACGAACGAGGTCCCTTTCTTCATTAGGTGACTATAAGGACGGCACTTGCCAGAGAGATTGGCTATAAATCGCCGGATATACGCGAGCTTCCCTTAGAGAGACCGCAATTGTTTGAGAGTCCTTGGCGGGGGCATTTCCATGATCGCCTTGATCTTCGACGGATCTATCTCAATACCTCGGTGTTGGACGATGAATCCTAGGAATTTACCCGAGGACACCCCGAACGCACATTTGAGTGGGTTCATCTTCAAGTTATATTGCCGAAGGCATTGAAATACGATCTTCAGATGTTCGAGATGTTCCTCGTATGATTTGCTTTTAACCACGAGGTCGTCGATATAACATTCGACGATTTCATGTATGAGGTCATCGAAGATCCTCGTCATGGCCCTCTGATAGGTGGCACCGGCATTCTTTAGACCGAAGGGCATCACCTTGTAACAAAATATACCCAAAGAGGTCCGGAAAGCGGTGTGCTTCTGGTCCTCGGGATGCATCTTTATTTGATTGTATCCTGACAATCCATCCATGAAGGAGAAAACTTCGTGAGTGGACGTGTTATCTATCATCAGCTAAGTGACTGGTACTGGGAAATTGTCCTTTGGGCAGGCTTTATTGAGATCCCAAAAGTCTACGCAGATGCGCACCGTCCCATTTTTCTTCATTACCGGGACGATGTTGGCGATCCAGTTAGGGTACTAAACCTCTTGGATGAAGCCGGAGTCGATTATCTTCTTGACCTCGGCGTTGATACTCATCTCAAGCTCGAGCCGCATTCTTCTCGGTGCTTATTTGATTGGCTTGACGTCCGGGGATATTGCCATGAGGAGAATCTATTCACCGCCGGAAGCCGGGAAGACTAGACGTCTTGCCTGAATCTGGGGGCAGATGCTAATTGGTGCTATCCATCCACCTCTCCGAAGATGCCAAGATGATTTATGGCACCATGTATCGAAGGTTTAAACGGATGCGGCCGATGTAGCAGACTTCGTCAGATTCCCCCTCGTTCGAGGAGTTTTTGATTGTAGGGACGCTCTTCCTTGCAGGCGCAAGCCCCTGCAGTTAATTACGCTACCGCATCGCGGTAACAACTTTCTCCTTCTCCATATGGTCACTTCGTGTCGTGGGTGTTTGTTTTGTGTTTGGTTTCCCGTGGATTGTATACGGAGACTAATTTATGCTGTCTCCCATAGGACGTGGATTAGTCCAAATCCGTATTTTTCTTAAATTTGGGTTTGGGGGGTTGTGTTTAAGGATACGTTAGCCTTATTTGAGGCTAAGATCAACTTAAACGTTCGTTAAGAACACGTTAGTCTAATTCTAGACTAAGATCAACTTAACAGGATCGTTTAGATCCGACAAGAGAGCAATTGGGCTCTATTGTTTAGTTTAAGGACATTACGGTCCAATGTTAGTTTTAAGACATTGCGGTCAAGGTTAAGGACATCATAGTCCGTGAGTTTAAGGACCTCACAGTCCGGTGTTAGTTTTAAGACATCACGGTCGAGGTTAAGGACATCATAGTCCATGGATTTAAGGACTTCACAGTCCGGTGTTAGTTTTAAGACATCACGGTCGAGGTTAAGGTCATCATAGTCCGTGGATTTAAGGACTCCACAGCCCGACGTTAGTTTTAAGACATCACGGTCGAGGTTAAGGACATAATAGTCCGTGGATTTAAGGACTCCATAGTCCAATGTTAGTTTTAAGACATCACGGTCAAGGTTAAGGACATCATAGTCCGTGAGTTTAAGGACCCCACAGTCCAATGTTAGTTTTAAGACATCAAGGTCAAGGTTAAGGACATCATAGTCCATGAGTTTAAGGACCCCACAGTCCAATGTTAGTTTTAAAACATCACGGTCAAGGTTAAGGACATCATAGTCCATGAGTTTAAGGACCCCACAGTCCATAGCAATGTGTGGTCGTCGGGACCCGTCACCTCTCTGACGACGTTGAAGGATTACAACGACGGATGTCAGAGGAGTAAAGAGATGTACCCTCGAACCGGGTGTAAATTGATTGGAAGAGCAGTTGTGCTCAGTTCAATTTATATTGAGGACTTATGGCTAGAATTGGGCTAAGTCCGGTTAAAAATGTTTGACATTTTATTTTATGTTATGCCTGTTGGTCCTTTGTTTGGGCTCTGCCCTTTTAATAATGCATAGCATTTATCAGGAGCAAAATAGTGGTCTGATAGTGCACCACGTGGCTTGTTAGGTGCTTTGCGCCAATCAAAGAGCGCATTGCGCTAGCGCATGCGAAGGTGACACGTGTCACGCTCAGCGCTAAGCGCAAGTCTGTTAGCGCACCGCGCTTTATGAGTGCGCTGCGCCAGTGAGTGAGTGCGCCGGTGAGTGACACGTGGCGTGCTCTGGCGCAGTGCGCCAGTCCAAGAGCGCAGTGCGCTGTTTTTAGAAGCGCAAAGCGTAAACTGTTCTGTGGTTGACACGTGGCGCGTTCTGGCGCAGTGCGCCAGTCCAATAAGCGCAAAGGCGCAATTCAAGAGTGCAAAGCACTGTCCAATAGTGCAGAGCGCATTTTGATCAAATTAAGATCAAAGAACAAGTTTTTTGTTCTTCAAAGGAGGCCTTGCCTCAAGATCCAAGAACCAAAGTTCTTGTTCTCATCAAAAGGCTCTGCCTTTATAGATCAAAAGATCTGTTAATGAAGTAAATTACTTCTTTTATTTTTTTTATGATTAGATCTTTTGATCTTTTTCTTTTCTATTGAAGATCTTGATCTTGTTCTTAGATCTCTGATCTTTTTAGAAGATGATTCTTCTTTTTTAATGGGATGATTTCATCTCTGTTCTTCAAGAATATAATTCTTTACCTTTAAAGATGAAGAAAATGATCTTCTTTCTTCAAAGGCTTGCCTTTCTTTCTCTTTGAGTTCTTCTCTCAAAGTTTGCAGAGGGTTCTCTCTTTCTGAGACTTGAAGTCTTGGGGCCTTTATATAGGGCCAATTGATTTGTTAAATTAGTTGAAGAGATCTTTCTCTGATTGATTTGGGGACATATCCCTACCGTTGGATCTTTGATCCTAGGGCTTCTGCTTTACAGAAGGCAATTTTCTTGTTTTCAACAAGATTGGAAAGATCTTTCCAAAACAGAATTTTAATTCTGGTTAATTAATAATTTATTATTATTATTAGATCTTTTGATCTAACGGTGGGGAATTCTTTTGATTCCAGTGCTGGCGCACTTGGCGCTAACGCGCCTGTGTTTGACACGTGGCGCGCAGCGCAGAGCGCAACGCAACTGCGCCTAGTGTTCATAACAGAATACTGCATTTTATACCGTCCATTCTTATGCTCGTGTGTTTATAGGTAGGTGCTTTTGATCTGTGTTTGTTACATATTTTCAGATTACAGGTTTCCAGTACAAATATTGCAAATCAAGACAAAATCTCCACAGTTACACCAAATACAGAACATCTGTTGACAACAGATAAAAGCCGGGTTCCGGTCATCCATATCCGTCCAGTGCTGCATACCGGTTCCTGAGACAAGACATATGACAGCGGTCATTCGTGTCTCGGACAAGCACAGAGCACGAGAGGGGCAGCACAAGAATCAATGGGTGCGCGGAGCTCGAGGGAGAAAAGGTCAAAAGTATTATTTTTGTTGCCACTTTGGACCATTGCAAATCTGATGCAACTGTGGAAGCATACTGCAATTTGGTATATGTACAATAACATAGGACAGAGAACCAGGGGAGCACACAAAAGTTGGTGGCCCAACTCATCAAGACGGCCGCGGATCCGCGGCCTAAGCAGGCTTAGGCCGCGGATCCGCGGCCATGTGGGGTCCTCTCTCTGTCGAATTTCAGGGGCAGTTTGGGGACTTCATATTAAGGCAGATTGTTGCCCTAGGTTTTCAGTTCAACTCCTATAAATACCCCAGAACTTGCCAAGAATTAGGTGTTCAATTCTTTGTTCCTCTTTTGTAGTTTTTGTGTAGTTCTTCTTCTTCTTCTTCATTCTTTCTCCATGACAATTGTAGTGAGAGCTTTTTGAGTGGAAGATCAATGAAGATGAAGGTTTTTGTATCATTCTCTTTTCTTTAGTTTCCCCTTGAGATTTTTGCTTCCTCTTAATCATTCAACCTCTTCATTGAGCTTGAATGGTTAAGGGTTAGTTATTGATCTCAAGGGTCGTATTTTCTTATGGAATTAGCGCTTCATTTCACATGCGTTCTCTACCCTTCCCTTGATCTTGCAACCTCTTGATTGAGCTTGCAAGTTTAAGGGTTGGCTATTGATCACATGCTTGTCTTGAGTCCTAGTTTCTTGTTCTTTTTATCGCTTTTTATTACTTGCTTATTATTATCTTGCTTTTCTTTCTTGCAATTTATTTCATGCACTTAAATTCATGCACTTAATACTTGTAATCTTTTCTTTTCTTTGTTCTTTTCTTTTTGTTCTCTCTTTTTGGTTCTCTTTGTGAATGTTGTAATTATTGTCGTTGTTAAGAATCAATACGGTATTGTAAGTTAAGATTTTCTTTGCTCATTTCCTTTTCCCGTTATTTTCCATTGAACTCCGCCCAAACGTTACGCAAGCGCTCCTTTAGGCACCCTACCCTAACAAGGTAACGGTGATTCATAACCGCGACCGGTTGCGTTCGGTTTGGCCGGAGGCGAAAGCTGAAAGGTTCCTAGGCACCCTATAGAGGTCTCACAAGGCATCGAACATGCCAAATTTAAAAAATATGGTGCCGAGAAACCCTAGTTAACGGATCGTTGCTAGATGTCTAGGCGAAATATAAAACTAGTTAACAAATTAACTATAGGTTAGATGCTACAACCTTTGTAGATCCGGTAATCCTCTTCCTTGGCTCCACGAAGGCATCCTCTCGCTGTCCATCTCGATTCCCAAACTCGAACTTTGGCTTCATCGGAGAAACGGGCAAGCTAGGTCGTCGGCTTTGTGTCAAAGACGATCTACCTCGAGGCATCGCAAGTTCAAGCTCCGACTTCACAAACTTGTGAAACTTGTGAAGTAAACACCCAAAACAACTTGGCAAGAGGTAGAGGGTGAAGAAATAGGAGGTGGGTTCTCTTTGGAATTGGATTTTACTCACTTTTGCTCAAGTTGCCATTAAAGTAGCAAGCTTGAAGAAGAAGAAGAAGATGAAGATAGTTATGATAAGTTCTATTAAAAAGAAATAGAAAATAAATACTTATCATAACTTAAACTAGGGTTAAGTGTAGAGAATTAACCATGGTCACTTGGATGGGTTAGGGTTAAGCATGAAGATAAGGATGGTTACAAAAGTCAAGGCTTCATGAAGCTTCAACTAATGACAAAGAAAGCCACCATTCTTATCTTTATCTTTTCCAAATAAATAAATAAACAAATAAATAAATAAATGAATATGCAAAACCCTAATTATCAAATTAACCATGGATTAATTCTATATACTTAACTAAATGATCAAGTATCATCAAACATGATACAAAAAAGTGCACAAAAGCATATCACATATACTATGTGCATCAAGTGAGAAAATCCGTATAAAGTGAACCAATACTAGTTAATGCAAAGTAATATATCAAATATATAATTATACATTAAATCATTAAATCAACATTTGATTCAATGATCCGGTCATGTCGCACATAACCGACTAGTATTCAATGTATCGATTTATCGAATCAATGATTCGATAACTAGGTCATATCAAATATAACCAATCGAAACATTTATCGCGAGAATGAAATGCGGTATCACATACAAGCATTATTCTCGGTCCTGCACATATCTCATATGCGCTCCTATTTCGTTTCGCTTGAACCAGGAAACCTCTGTGTAGGACTCTAAAGACTCGTCAATACGCCGGTAGCAGATGATGATCATATCAAGCACCCACAAGCCGCAAGCGGTCTGCTAAACGTAACGGCCACCCGGGTATTGAGCGATCAGAAGATCGACGAGCTAGCCCGCTCACACTCCTGCGAATCCGACCAGTAACACTTACCGTACAGTCCGGTCTCTTCGTCTGATACGTCGCATATCAAGTCTAGGGGTGGTAAACGTCAGACCCCAATAACCCGATAAGTCGTGCCGATGTGAGGCTCGTAACGGGTCGAGAAACTACTGGTAACACTTACCAGCAAATCTCTGATCAGCCCTGGCCAGGGACTTCCCTATTACGGCCAATCGAGCACAGCGCAACATCTACCCCCAATACCGGGAGAGACGAAACCCCTCCTATCGCTCATTGCCTCCATGTGACTCGGGACTGTGCCCAAAGACCACCGTTTTGCACGCCCTCATGGACGTGGTAAGGTGGAGATCAAAGCACAGTGGGAATCACACAAGACTCTATGACGATCTCGGGTCTACAGACTATCCTGTATAAGTGTCACCTGAGAACTGCCATCTGACGTGAGGTATAATACCATCTGGGAGTTCTCGGCGAGTCCGTCCAGTGTACCCAGTCTCCACTGAGCACCCGTACACCATCTCTGATGTCAAACACCAATGGATATGGGATCATCCATCGCCCATCACATGGGTCGAGAAGCGTGTACGCTAGTCTACTCTGGTATATCGATGCCCCGTCTCGATACACCCACGACTAGGGACCTTGAAGGATGTACTTATGGACTACCATGTCCCCACTAGTATGATCTGCATCATAGTCCAGGTAGTCAAGTACAAATCCTAAGGGCTTTACCAACATGTAACTATAAGACGGTATAAAGAGACTAGTGTACATGTTAAGATAAAGAGCAACCAGATAGCATACTATCATGTCGAGCAAGAAAGTCATCTCTATATATGTCCAAGCATCCAATATAATATACATAATCTGTACAATACTGGCCTCTAGGGCATACATACAACTAACAAAAGCAAGAGACAAGAACGGACGGACAAGGGTAAATAAGCCGGATTCTACGAATACCGCGCTTAAATCCCCTAATCCACGTTGTTGCCGATTGCTCTAGCTTCAATTGGTCAAGACTCGGCTCAAAGGCTTTGAGTACGGATTTCTTTAGCTTACATTATCGTATCTTTTCTTAACAACTTTATACTTGCAAATAAATACACATAGGTTAGAATCGAACAAACACATACAGATTCTTTATTGACTCGTCTAAGACAAGAAAGGAAATACCACCATCTCCCTGTGGACCGACCCGTGCTCAACCGGCTAGCTGCATAGCGACACCGTCTTGATTGCGGTTAACTTTAATTCTAACAATCAAATGGCGCCGTTGCCGGGGAGACGGTAGCGTATTTTCTTTCTTGTTATTCGGGTTAATATTCTTTTTGTATATATAAAAAAAAAATCTTTTTGTTATTTTTGATCATTTTTGTGGGCAAGTGTGCAGATTTTTGCGTATTTGCAAACTGCGGTTGTGGGAGCAAAGTGTACATTCAAAGTTAAGGTGATTACGAAGTACAGTGCCAAAGATCCGGGTAGTTTGACCCGCGCAAGCGAACTTTCCAAACTTACCGGATTTGATTCAACGGGGGTTTCCTAACCCAAAACTTAACGGTACGTACTTTACTAACACCTTCTTCTCAAATCCGACGCTTCCAATATACTATTCTTTGCAGGATTCTTTGCAAGTTCGCTAGCAAACGCTAAAAAATTGACTAACCCGTATTTGTTGCAGTGCCGCGCTTAAACTAAAAAACAATTGTTTGATTCTTTATAGAATTTTTATTGAATTGCGCATTGCAAACATTAATACGGATTTAAGGGCAAGCGAACCCCACAACATACGGTAAAGGATTTCATCACCTTTTCCGTGGCCCACAAATCACGAACTTGAGCATAACGTTTACCCGCACAAATTTTAAAAGAAATTAGACTTTAAGCCTTAAGGACTTCGCGCTCACTAGGAGAAGTTAACTGTGTTTAGAACCTCGCTTAACGGTATATTACTTACGGGGTGTCTAGGAAAGTGTTAACGGCGAAACCGCCAAAAGAGAAAGGGTTATTTAATTAAGGAACTTCGCGAAAGCGTTGGAAAACCTCCCCTTATCTCTGCACTTACCTAGCCTCGTGATCAGTGTATCTTGAGCCCGTTTCTCGACACAGTTTTACTTCGATAATCAAGTTCTGGAGCAGGTCTAGTTGACCTAGGTGAACCCTAGAACGATTAGGTGTGTGGTATTTTTGTGTCGTGATTGTTTTTGTCCATATTCTTTTTTGTGTATACTTCATTCTTTTGTTCATATTTATATAAAAAAAAAAACCACATTCTTTTTCCCCTCCTTTTCTCTTCCTTTCTTTCCTTCTCTCTTCATATCATGGGTACTCCACCTCGCAAAACTCTTGCCGAACTTTGGTACCCACAACCAGACATTACTTCTTACGGTTCTTGCTTTGGCCGAACATCGAACGACCCCTCCATGCCCAAAGTTTCACTGAAAGATCGCATAGCAGCGTCTAGGACAAACACTTGCACTCCTCATTCCACTTTGTATCAACCTTTTCAACCTCCCGCACCCGCTTATGTTGATACCCCTTCTGCAAGTCGTCCTTTGTCCATCGCTGAACGTATTGAACAATCCCGTAGCCGATCTTTCACTCCTTTCACCACTTCAAATTCTTGGGATCAACAATTTCATTCACCTTCTTATCCAACTGTTGATCCTTCCCCTGTCCAACCATTCAATTCCTACCAGTCCTATCCTACTTTTGCACCTTCCCTAGACATTGCTTCAGAACCGCCGTTTGGGAGTTTTCAGTATCCAAACAACTTTGAATCTTTTACTGAAACCTCTTCACAACCTATGTCTAGTCTAGAACAGTCGTTGGAAGATTTTAGGGTAGCGTCAAGCCAACAGATGATGGATTTGAATGCGTCCATGGCCGCCCTCATGCAACCTAGTGACCCGGTAGCTAGTTTTCAACTAGCTCCAACTTTTTCAATGTATGATGAGGCGGCAGGACAGGCTGTGAATTTGAGTGGAGAGAGTGAAATGTACCCCCTTCCAAATCAAACCTACCCATCCCAAAGTGAATCCCACACCTCCTGTTTTGAAAGTCTATCGAGTATCCCACATGGTTTATCAATTGAAGATAGAATGATGAATGAGTTGTGCGACTTCGTAGTGTTTGATTTGCCCGATTGTGAAGGGACTCATCCAAGTGAAACCGATCCTAAACCTTTTGACCTCTACACCTCCACTTTAGAACCTGAATCGATTGATATCCATGCTGTTGTTGAGGTGTCGGAGAATGTTGATTTTCACTTGATGAAGGATATTGACGCCGGGAATATTTTGGATGATGAACCCATAGATTTGACTGAGTTTTTCTCTCCAATTCATCATCCCGAGTCATTAAATGTTTTTCCCGAACAACATATGCGTCTGGACTTTGATGAAATATGCATGGATAAGCTTAACTTTGAGGAGAATTTTGAGGATATTTTTGAGGATGAAACAGTTCTAGATGATGAGTCGGATTTTCCAATTCATCCTGTTCCTTTCACTGACTGTGTACACCCTCCAGAACCCTTAACCGATACCCTTCCTCAACCACTTCCCTCCATCCTTTCCATCGTTCCGACCATGCAAGAAACCGTATCATTTTCACTTCCTGTGTCTGGTTTACCAAGTTCGGCGTACCCATGGTTTCTTACGAATCTTGAGGGATTTGACCCAATCTCTCGCCGGGTTAATAGATTAGCACAATCGCTGTTTACACATCGCTCATCACAAATTGTGCTAATCTATTCACTCCATTTGCACCCTCAAGTTCGTACTCCACTTCTTTTTCCCTTCCGCCATTCTTTCTCTCATATACCGAGACCGTATCCCGCTTCTCTTCGCATACGGTCTCGCGTATTGTCCATCTCTTTTCTCTACGCCTTCTTTCCCCAACCAGCACATTATAAAGATAAAAATTTTGAATGGTTGGTACTAACTTTTGGCCTGTGTAAGGCCTTGTATAGCTTGATTCTGTTCTTTCCCCCCTAATCCTGAACTTCATCGCTTAACAGTGGAAACACTGTTTCACTTAAGTTTGGGGGGGACTTTTTTTGTATATATTTTTTGTTTTCCTTTTTTGTATATAATTTGTTTCTAGGGAGCGCCGACATTTTTGACCCTCTTGGTATAGCCTGACAGTGAGGGCACTGTCAAGTTTAAGTTTGGGGGTGTGCTCGGTAAGCTTTCTTCCTTCGCATTCATTTGTATATTTTGCATTTGCATACCTTATTAAAAACCCACAAAAATTAAAAAAATTTCCAAAAATATAAAAACTTTGTCGTCAAGTTAGCTAATAGGGTAACTTAGATTTTTATTCTGAAAGTTTAGTTGATATGTTAGAAATAACTAAATTCTAGGCTTAGGAATTGAAAACCCTTAAAATAACCCTCATTCTGTCTAACTTTGGTAAGTATACGTCCTTACAATTTTTTTTGAGAAATAGGTAATCTTGAGTTCAGTTCTTGAGTTAAGTCAAGATAAAGGGAAAGTATTGATACTTTACTGGAGGATAAGTCTGAAAAATAGTTTCTTTTCTTGAGTTCAAATTTAGAAAGTATATACCCTACAACTGCACCTACACGTACCTTGAAACTTGGGATAGTAGAGGATACCTAGAAATACTCTTGTCTGAAAGCTTAGTATGAAAGAAAAAACGGTATTTAAAGCTAAACACCAAAAGAGCATGTTGAAAAATATATCCGGTCTTGAAAAAGAAAAAAAAAAGAAAAAGAAAAATAGAATAAAGTCAAGACCTGGAAACTGCTATTTACGCTTTAATGTTCACACATTCAGTAATCGGCCGTTAGTGCCTCAAGAAGCATTAATAGTCGCATGAAAGGTGTGTGAGCAAATCCGTCCATCCTCAATGAAAAGAAGTAGTATTAGGTATTAGGGCAAGGGTATTTTAGCTTGAATTGAATTCTTGAGTGTAGGGGTGCAAATACACACACACGTAGGGGTATACAATCGATGTTTGGATAAAAGATAGAAATAAAGAATAAGACTTGTGTTTTCTGTAAAGTTGATAAAAATCCCTGATTTGAGGCCGCGCTTTAGAAGGAAAACTCAGGTGAACCGACATCTTTCTAAACTTTTTTGGAACGTATATGATCTAAGGTTAAATAGATAGGAGGTATGAAAAATAAGGGTTGAATATTTCTAACTTAGGATGATAGAGTTTCTAACGTAAATACTAAACTGTAGGAGTAGAATCGATGTTAACTTATGACACTAGCTTGACGGGATTTTGTGGGTGTAATCCGCTGAAAACCCTCAGGAGACAACACTCCTCCTACTAGGGACACCTAGAGGTTTAACGGCTTGTTGCACGTGCTCAGTGCAATCGCGTTCCCTGCGAAAGTGCGGTTAGGATTTTACTTTTTGTGAATAATTGGTTTTGCTCGGGACGAGCAAAAGATAAGTTTGGGGGTATTTGTTCATAACAGAATACTGCATTTTATACCGCCCATTCTTATGCTCGTGTGTTTATAGGTAGGTGCTTTTGATCTGTGTTTGTTACATATTTTCAGATTACAGGTTTCCAGTACAAATATTGCAAATCAAGAAAAAATCTCCACAGTTACACCAAATACAGAACATCTGTTGACAACAGATAAAAGCCGGGTTCCGGTCATCCATATCCGTCCAGTGCTGCATACCGGTTCCTGAGACAAGACATATGACAGCGGTCATTCGTGTCTCGGACAAGCACAGAGCACGAGAGGGGCAGCACAAGAATCAATGGGTGCGCGGAGCTCGAGGGAGAAAAGGTCAAAAGTATTATTTTTGTTGCCACTTTGGACCATTGCAAATCTGATGCAACTGTGGAAGCATACTGCAATTTGGTATATGTACAATAACATAGGACAGAGAACCAGGGGAGCACACAAAAGTTGGTGGCCCAACTCATCAAGACGGCCGCGGATCCGCGGCCTAAGCAGGCTTAGGCCGTGGATCCGCGGCCATGTGGGGTCCTCTCTCTGTCGAATTTCAGGGGCAGTTTGGGGACTTCATATTAAGGCAGATTGTTGCCCTAGGTTTTCAGTTCAACTCCTATAAATACCCCAGAACTTGCCAAGAATTAGGTGTTCAATTCTTTGTTCCTCTTTTGTAGTTTTTGTGTAGTTCTTCTTCTTCTTCTTCATTCTTTCTCCATGACAATTGTAGTGAGAGCTTTTTGAGTGGAAGATCAATGAAGATGAAGGTTTTTGTATCATTCTCTTTTCTTTAGTTTCCCCTTGAGATTTTTGCTTCCTCTTAATCATTCAACCTCTTCATTGAGCTTGAATGGTTAAGGGTTAGTTATTGATCTCAAGGGTCGTATTTTCTTATGGAATTAGCGCTTCATTTCACATGCGTTCTCTACCCTTCCCTTGATCTTGCAACCTCTTGATTGAGCTTGCAAGTTTAAGGGTTGGCTATTGATCACATGCTTGTCTTGAGTCCTAGTTTCTTGTTCTTTTTATCGCTTTTTATTACTTGCTTATTATTATCTTGCTTTTCTTTCTTGCAATTTATTTCATGCACTTAAATTCATGCACTTAATACTTGTAATCTTTTCTTTTCTTTGTTCTTTTCTTTTTGTTCTCTCTTTTTGGTTCTCTTTGTGAATGTTGTAATTATTGTCGTTGTTAAGAATCAATACGGTATTGTAAGTTAAGATTTTCTTTGCTCATTTCCTTTTCCCGTTATTTTCCATTGAACTCCGCCCAAACGTTACGCAAGCGCTCCTTTAGGCACCCTACCCTAACAAGGTAACGGTGATTCCTAACCGCGACCGGTTGCGTTCGGTTTGGCCGGAGGCGAAAGCAAGAGACAAGAACGGACGGACAAGGGTAAATAAGCCGGATTCTACGAATACCGCGCTTAAATCCCCTAATCCACGTTGTTGCCGATTGCTCTAGCTTCAATTGGTCAAGACTCGGCTCAAAGGCTTTGAGTACGGATTTCTTTAGCTTACATTATCGTATCTTTTCTTAACAACTTTATACTTGCAAATAAATACACATAGGTTAGAATCGAACAAACACATACAGATTCTTTATTGACTCGTCTAAGACAAGAAAGGAAATACCACCATCTCCCTGTGGACCGACCCGTGCTCAACCGGCTAGCTCCATAGCGACACCGTCTTGATTGCGGTTAACTTTAATTCTAACAATCACCTAGCGCGCCTGTGTTTGACACGTGGCGCACAGCGCAGAGCGCAGTGCAACTGCGCTAACGCGCCTGTGTTTGACACGTGGCGCGCAGCGCAGAGCGCAAGGGATCTGAAACGTTGCTTCAATTTTTAAAGTTTGAATTTTGAAACAGAGCTTTGCTCTGATTGGGAGTGCGCTGCCTAGGGCGCAGCGCTCCTGGCGCTGGCGTGTCTGCTTTTGACGCGCGGCGCGCGGCGCAAGGGATCTGAAGCATTGCTTCAATTTTTGAATTTTGAAATTCAAAACAAGCTCTGATTGGGAGAAACACCTGCTGCATGAGATAGAGGTATCGGCCGGGGGTAGAGTCCCCAGGGGGACCTTCAGGGCTCAGCCGGTGTCCATTGCCCAGGAGTCCGTGCAGGTAAGCGCTTGTCTTTTATTATTATTATTTTTTGAGGTTTGGTGCCTGTCTCATCTTTCTGATCTCTCTTCTGCCTTTCAGGTCCTTCAGCACGTCGCCTTCATCTTGCACATGGAGGCCGAGGTGGTAGCACCGGCGATGAGAGCTGTGGGCCAGCTCACCTCGCTGGAAGAGATCTCCAAGTGGGAGCTGGAGGCGATGAAGGCGAAGGTCGTCGTCCTGGAGGGCGAGGTGGAGGCCGGGAAGCGGGAAGTTGCCCGGCACCGCGAGGGCGCTGCGGTTGCTGAGGCCAAGCTTGAGGACGCTCAGGTGCTGGCCGGCAACCTGAAGAAGACAGTGAAAACCCTCCGGAAGGAGCTGGGGGCGGCAGCCGAGTGGGCGAAGTCGGCCGACCTGAGGGCGGCCATGTTGGTCGACCTCTCGGCGGCGAAGGTGGTGGAGGGCTACAAGAAGTCGAAAGACTACTATGATGACCTGGCCGTCGCCACGACCCTCATCTGGCATGAGGCCCTTGACGCTGTTAAGGCCCGGGTGCCGGGGTTCGCCGACGAAGAGCTCCGGGCCCACTACCCCCTCGCGGACACCAGCGGGCAGGAGCAGGAGATTAATGGCGAAGAAGTCGCAAAGGACCCAGCTCGCCTCATGGTGGATGTCGAGGGCCCCGAGGTCGCTCCTGGCCCCGAGGCCTAAAGCCCCCGTCTTCCTCCTCCTTTTTATTTTGCTGCGTCTGGAATTTTGTAAGCCTCCGGGCATTTTGTTAGGCTAGGGAGCCAAAAATACTCTCTGTAAAGACCGCCTTTTAGTAATAAAACTTTTTCTTTGGTTTCATTGGATTGCTTGTAAAAATTTCTCTTCTCGTGCTGTTGGGCTTCCATGTCAGGTCGGTTATTTGCCTAGCGATCGTCCATCGAGTTGATTCAAGCGCTACCGAGGAGAAGGTGTCTCCATGGCCGCGATGTTGATGGGAGATCGCTCGAGACTTGGATAGACCTGATGCCCCTAGTTGGCGGTTTGGATCCTCTGCGTGTGGTGGGCAGAGGGCTGTCCACCTTATTTGCGCCGAGGATGGACGGAAGCTGCTCCGTTGCCCTTCAGCGAGGGCTTCAGATTTCTGATGTCGTGGGTAGGTAACTACCAGCTTGGGACGACCAAGCGGGGTAGCCGCTCGGATGCCTCTCGCGAGGGCTCCGATCCCTGGTGTCATTGGTAGGGAGCTACCGGCCGAAGATGACTGAGTAGGGTAGCTGTCCGGTTGCCTCTTGCGAGGTCTTTGATCCTTCAGGACGGGGACCGAGCAGGGTTACTGCCCAGTGCCTCTTGGCAAGGAATTTGATCCCTGTCGGTTGTGGTAGGATGCTACCAGCTGGGGATAGCCGAGCGAGGACTCGACTGCCTCTGGGAGGACTTTGGTCCTTGGCGCGGGAGGGGCTGTAGGAGCTTACCAAGGACCCTTGGTCGGGCAGGGTTACTGCCTGGTGCCTCTTGGTAAGGGCTTTTGTCCTGAAGGATAGCCGAGCGAGGGATCCTCGGGCTCGACTGCCTCTGGGAGGGCTTTCTAATCCTTAGCGTTGAGGTATGGAAGCTACCCGCCAGGGATAGCCGAGCGATGGTTGGGCTCGACTGCCTCTGGGAGGACTTTCTGATCCCTGGCGTTGCGGTAGGGGAGCTACCCGCCAGGGATAACCGAGCAGGGCAGCTGCTAGGTTGCCTTGTGGTGAGGGCTTTGATCCCTGGTGTTACGGTAGTGAAGCCACCCGCCGGGGATGACCGAGTAAGGCAGCAGCTCGGTCGCCTCTTGGTGAGGGCTTTGGTCCCTGGCGTTGCGGCGGGGAAGCTACCTGCCAGGGGTGACCGAGCAGGGCAGCTGCTAGGTTGCCTCTGGGAGGACTTTTCGATCCCTGGCGTTGCGGCAGTGAGGCTACTCACCAGGGATAACCGAGCATCGCAGCTGCAGGGTTGCCTCTTGGTGAGGGCTTTGACCTTTAGCGCTAGGGGCCTGAGAAGGCCGGCTAAGGATAACCGGGCATGGCAGCTGCTCGGCTGCATCTTCAAGAGGTTTCGCCGGACCATACATTTGCAGATATGGGGAACAGGAATGGTTGGCATGCGCATTAAATGTGGAGGGAGTTGAAGCACCAGGGTCGCGTCGCTTCGATTCCGTTGGAGGAGGCTTAATGATCGCCGCGTGGCAGCGACTCATTGGGCGAGAGCGGGCGACCGTTGAGTTCCTCTAGGGGTGCAGCAGGCTATATAAGGCTGAAGGAGTACCAGTCCTTCCTTCCCTTGCAAACAGAGTGTTGAGAATGCAGGACTTCCCCTTTACCATCCCCGACATCATCAATTTCGAGGATATGTACCTCTATGACCAGAACTGCACCGAGTACACGGTGCAGTTGGTGTACGGGAGCATCGAGGACCACTTCGGCCGGCTGCTCCCCCGACGTTCCTCCCTGCTGCAGCTGCTGATATACTCTATCTGAAGGGCGTCGCCGGGGCTTTATAACCCCCTGTTCGAGCAGCTCTATGACGAGGCCGTGGGCAAGCTGCGGTCCCTGAGGTGCTTCGGCCTGATCTCCGCGAACCGGCTGGCTCGCTCGGAGGCACTCGTCCATGAGTGTTACGAGTTGAGGCTTGGGATTAATGCGCGCGGGGGGAACCGAGGGGAGAGGTTGGATCTCGCGAGGCCTCGGCTGGCCAAGATCTTTACCGAGTATCACGAGCAGTGCTCTCTGCACCCCCTTCCCCCGCTGTTGTAATAATATTTTTTTTTCCGCATGTATGGCTGAGGAGCCCATAATACACCCCTTTTTGAATAAATAAGATCTTTTCTACTTTCCTCGCAATGTTCTGTTGATCTTTGTTAAATTAACAATAGCCCTAGGGAGAGTTTACATTGCCCCAAAAGAAAAGTACAGGCTAATAGATGACCTTATCAGCGTGGCCTGAGCTTCCTGGAGGCTTGCTGGTCTCCGTGCTTGGCGCCGGGTGCGGGGCCTTCCGGGCGCCAGACTGGTCATCCGCGGAGGCAAGCATGATCTGGCCGATGGTCAGCTCGGCGGGAGGAGGGCGCTGCTCCTGCTCGCGATCGACATGCCGTTTATCCCTTAAGTAGGCGGCGAGGTGCCCCGATCGGATGAGCTCCTCGATGTAGTCCCGGAGTTGCTTGCAATCCTCGGTGGCGTGGCCCAGCGTCCGGTGGAAGGCGCAGTAAGGGCCCCGGGTCTGCTTTGAATCCTGACGCGGGATTGGAGGGAACTTGAAGAACCCTTCGCCTTGGGCCTCCTCTAGTAACACTGCGAGGGAGACGTTGAGCGGGGTGTACTCCTGGAATTTCGGGTGATAGGGCTGCTGACGCTCCGACCTCTCTTCCCGAGCCCTATTCTTCTGGTCGGATCGTTCTGCTTAGGGGAGGTTCGCGTTCACCTCGGACTCTAGCCGAACCTCGCGCTCGGTCCACGCCTTGACTCGGCCATGGTCTTAGGTTGTGCCAACGCAAAGGAGCGCAGCCACTCCTTGTGCCTCAGACCAGATCCGAGCGCCGTGATGACGGTCTCGTCCCGGTGCTCGAGAACCTCGAGGAGGGCATTGTAAAAATGGGTGATGTAAGCCTTGAACGTCTTGTCTCCGCTCTTAATTGTGAAGAGGTAGTCGACCGTGCGCTTCTGCCGACAGTTCCCAACGAAGTGGCCGAGGAACTGAGTAGCCAGCTCGTCGAAGGTCGAGATTGAGTGAGGCTCGAGTCCTCGGAACCAGTCCTGACCAGAACGGATGAGGGTGGCAGGGAAGGCCCTGCACTGGGTGACATCGGAATGGTCCTGGAAGCTCATTCCTGCGGTGAAAGCATCCAAAGGGTCTTTGGGGTCGGTTTTCCCGTCGAACAGAGAGACCTTCGGGGGTTTGCTGCGCGAGGAGACGTGGACAGCGAGCAGTTCCTCGGTAAACGGTTTGGTGAGCGAGTCGGCGGCGTACCCATCCCCGTCGGCCGAGAGGTGACCTTCCCGGCATATGCCCTCGATCTTCTTTTTGAGGGCGTCGAGTCGGCCGTGGTACCCCGAGGACTCGGCGCCTCGTGATCCCTGGCCTCTGCTGTGGGAGACCTGTGTCTGGGCACGGCTCCGGTTCCTCTCGATGAGGTTCTTCAGATCCCCGGGGGCAGTGGCTCTCGAGCCGTCGTGGCGATCCCCTTCTGTGCGTCTCCGCCGGGGGAGAGGGTGTCGGTCATGCCTGTGGGCAGGCGAGGTGACCGACATCTCCTCAGGGGGGGTAAGGGTCGCGTGGAGGTTCGAGGCATGGTGCTCCGGCGGAGGACCTTGGGGTAGAGCCGCGAGGTGCCCAACGGGCCTCAGGGGGTATCGGTCCGTGAGATCCGTGGTCAGGAGTCGCAGCCCGCCGTGCCGACGGGGGCAGAGCGTTTAGGAGGCGGAGGAGCGGCGATCTGGGGCCTAGGTCCGGCCGTTTGGCGCGGACGAGCGCCTCCACAAGGGACTGTAGCCGATCTATTCGGCTGGCGAGGGCGTGAATGATGGTCGTCGGAGGGGGTTCATCCACGCCTCCGGTGAGTGGGAGGCGGCAGCTGGTACCCGAATCTTCAGGATGGCCGCTTGCCGTGTGGACGGAGATCGGAAGGACAACTTTGTTTTTGTGGAGTTTGTGTTCCCACAGACGGCGCCAACTGATGGAGGTCCTTTTCAGATCTCCTTCAGATGTTGTCTTCCGTCGATCTCCCGGTGGATTTTGGAGGGGATCCCCTGTTGTGTGTGGGTCTCAATGGGTTTTGAGGAGATTTGGTGATTGGAGGAGTTTGACGCCAAGCACCTGCAAAGAAGTCCCGAGTACCACCGAGGACCCTCCGACGATCAAGTTAGTACTAGATCCGAGCAGCGTAACGGCTAAATGGAGTAAAAATGGCTTACTTGACCCTTCTGTGATGGGGGTTTATATGGTGGTGGAAGCACGCAGCAGCAGGCACGAGGATCTCGCCGGCAGTTACGCTCCCGACGTCACGCCCGCGTAGAGAGCGGATCGCCCATGAATGGGGATCGTGAAGGCGTGGAACATGGGATGTTGCTGGCGGAGAATCCGCGCATGGCGAGATTCACGGAGCGGCGGTTACGCCTGTGAGCGGCGAAACTGGTCGGAGGACCAAAGAAGACGGCCTCGGCCAAGGGGCTCGGGGACGGGCGAGAAGGCCGAGGAGACTTGATCCTGTGGCGGCTCGGGACGAGCTGAGGGGCCGAGGAGGCCAATCTGTAGGGAGCCCTGAGAAGGGCTAGCTTGTGCTGGCCGGTCGGGTACAGAGGGGCCTGATCGGCCTTTGTGGGCCCTTTCTTCTGACTTCTGGGACGTGCCATCCGCCACGTGTCCTGATCTTAAGGGTCGTCAATATTGAGCACTGTCAGATTCTTGAATTCTAAAAAATTTGGAGAATTTGCAAGGATCTGGCACTATTCATTGTACTTTTAGATGGATCCGGGGTACTTTATATATTTAATAATCCTCTCTCTAAAATCCTCAAATCCAAATCCCACTTTATTTTCACCAATTATAAGATTACAAGGATCTACAAATTCCAATACTAGAAATCCAATACCAGCCAAATATCAAATTACCAAATCCAGAAATTTTCAGCCGTACTATTTTGAACTCCAAATTTCATAATCTTGCAACCAAACAGCCCCAGAGCAAAGATCATAGGATGCGGAGTCACGACACTCCGCATGTACTTGACGGGTACGCACACCCCTTTCCTTTTCCCATTATTTATTGCTCCCATTCCTGCCAGACCCTATGCACGTGACATATAGATACAAACCCCAAAGACAAGGCTTCCTGCAAAGGATATACAAAAACGAGAGAAAATTTTCGAACGAATTAGCTGTGAATATTTTATGGCAATTAATGATAGAGACATATTTGAATGGGAAGGGGATTCCGCAGGTCTTATGATGTTATGAACAGAAAATCTAAATTTTCTGAAATATTATTTCCATTAGAACAAGTATGAATACTATTTATGGGAATTTAGATTACCCCCCTTAGCATGCGCGTGGTAGGAGGAGATCAAGACGTAAACGGTATTTATGAGAATACAGGATTATCGTGGTAATCAAATGACCTCATTACGTGGTAATCCTATTCCGTCAAAACATATGTCTATCCTAAATTACAACAAAATATTCTTGCCGAACATGAGAGGAGCCATTACCATCCACCGCCGGCCTCCCTTGTCACCCGCCGGCAGGCTCCGCTGTCCATCGTCGGTCGTTCGCCGGTCGGCCCATCGCCAATCGGCTGTCCGCCGCCCGACGGCTGTAATCCGTCAACAGTCGTCCGCCGGCCGGACCCGCCGCCCATTGCCGTCCCGCCGCCATCCACCAGACTCCTCCGCCGCCAATCAAAGGTTGCATATACATATATTATCGGGAATGATTAAAATACACCAAGCACGTTAATGCAGGATTCCTTGGAATTAGATGCCTCATCATCCCATTCCCGAAAATGTAAGGATTTCTGGTAATTTTCCATTTCATATACTAAATGCAACCTTAGATTACCACATAGCGAGTTCGTTTATGTTACACGAAAACTATTTATACCTTACCCAGTAAAGCATTAGCACGAAGTATCTAATTATAGATTTGTGAAATCTATGAATGTCAGCCTTCTAATTATATGTTTTTTCGGACAAATATGTCCTGTCTTGTTTTTAGCCTTTCTTTCTATATTGTATTTTTTATGATTACTGAGTCACATCATTTCTCTCACTTCCATCTTACCTGTTCTTATTACATTTGTAGAGCGATTTTTTATGGGTAAAATTTCAAATACCCCCTCCGGCCCAATCCTACTTGAAAAAAAAATCCTTGCCCGTAAGACTTTGGTCAAAAAAAAACCCGGTCAATGGACTCGTTATAAAAATTAAAAAAAAATCTTGTCACTTCCTTTTGTAATTATGACAACCTATGTGATATTTTACTTGTGACATGTGACCAAGTGTAGTTGTTACCTATTGCATGAAATTACAGAGATTACGTGCACCTGCTTGTAAATTGTATGAAACTAGACAAATATTACAGACAGTTGCTTAAATATTACATGCAAATAGCTAAATATTACACGCAAATCTCCAGATATTACATATAAATAGACAGATATCATACACAACTAGATAGGTATTGCATGAAACTAGGGGCAACTGCTGAGATATTGTATGAAATTTGGTAGATATTACATGCAACTGCCTATATATTGCACAAAACCAGGTAGATATTAAAGAAAACTTAAGTATCACATGCAATTGGCCAATTATTGCACTCCACGTTTTAGATATTACATATAAGCAGACAGATATTACATGCAATTTGAATAGGTATTGCTAGAAACTGGGGACAACTGCTCAGATATTGTATAAACTTGGTCAGATATTATAGACGACCGCTTTGATATTTCATGAAACTTGTTATGAATTGCATGAAACTTGTTATATATTGCACCAAACTATAGGGATACTTCATGAAACTTGTTAAATATTGCTCAAAATTATACAAATATTATTGGGAACTTGTTACATATTGCACGAAATTCTCGCCATCACCGCCATCTCCCTTTCCCCCTAATCTCACATCATTTCTTCCCTGCCACCACCGTCTCGTCCTCCTCCTTAACCATAACCCTAAACTTAGCCCCGACTCACCGCTTGAATCAACCATCCTTTCGCTCCGCCTCTCCCGCCAAACCACAACCACCTTCTCCGCCGCCGACCGTCTCTCCCGTCTCGACCACATGAGCTTCTCCTCAACTCCTTCCTTCGCTCACGGAGCCAGAGACCTTAAGACTGGTCAAGGATCTTCCTCAGAGTGGCGAAGGGAGGAGGGAGAGGAGGGATGAGAAGCTCCTTCAGAGCGGCGAGGAAGGAGAAGATGGAGGAAGAGCGGCGAAGGGGTTGAGAGGAGAGAGATTCTTGATATTGAGGGGCTTAAAAAAGTTTTGTAGGTCTAAAGTTTTTTAACAAGAATAAAAGGCCAATAGTTTTTTGACAACAGTGGAGTGGGTTGTTTTTTTTTGAAACATTTACCCTTTCTTTTAATATATTTCAAATTTTCTTTACTTTTTCATAAAGTCGTTCCGCTATTATCACAATACATATTTTCTTTCTACTGGAAGCGAAAAAATTAACAATTGTACTAAAAGATCATGAGCGTAATAAAATTAAATCTTGAATTCCAATTTCATCTAGGAATTCCTCAACCTCAATCGATCTAGGTTGAAACAATTTCTAACAAATTGTGATAGTTTATGTGTAATTATAAATAGATTTTAATGTAGCTGTAATTGAGGTCCCTGGAGCTAAATCGTGGGTGAACCCCACCCCAACTTTAAACCCATACAATGAGACCTGTCTATTTTACATAGTTACTCTCTCTCTTATTACTAAGGATATCAATAACTCTCCGTTACTCGTTGAGTCCATGAGTCGACCCGTAAAACATAAGCTATGGGTTAAATTTTTATTACCCCGTTAAAATATTACTCGTATTCGGCCCGTCTGTTTACATATATCATCGGGTCGACCCTATCCACTGGTTCATAGGTTTTATTTGGCCCGCCCGGTGGTTCACCCAACCCACAAGTATGTGGGTATTACCCGGCCTTTATTGAACAAAATATTGTTTGAGAATGTGTATTTTAATATTTATATTATCTTTAATTAAGCCTATCAATTGGCCTTTGCACCATGTGTGATGGTGTTTGCCTTGGAAAAAAGTAATTTCAATAGATGTTTTGCAACAATCTAGACTGAATAGTAATAACTCATGCGAAAAAATACAGATGATTGTTAGTTGATTGTGCTAGGGTCACTACACTAGCAGACCAAGCGGAATGAATAACAACGATTTTTAAAGCTAGCACAAGCAACCAATTCCCAAAAGTCATCTAAACATAAAAAAAAAAATAGCAAGCACAAGGGAGCTAATTATGGTTTTATCGAAACTACAACATTTGAAGCGTGACTACAATATTGTAGTAGACTCTAGCTAGTCTCCGAGAGCTCCATAACTGTAACGTTTGTAAAAAATTTAAAGTATTTATTTTGCATTTATTTAATAATAAAATGAATTTTTAAATGTGAGACAACATTTATCTTTTTTCAAAATCTAATATTTTCATGTGTCATGGAAAAATTATGTTGTTCTCATTTGAATTGATTAAGTCACTTTATTTTAGAATGTGGAAAGAAGGGAATATGTTAACCTAAGTTGTATCTCACTCTAACCACATCCTAACATACAAATATCTAACAATATCCTATATATCTTATATGTGTTAGTGTATATGCTCTAGAGGCCATTACTGTATCATACTAGTTTGTATATTACTTAATGGAAGCTTGGGATATTCACCTTGTATATACAATCTTGCTCAAAATAGTAGTATGCTACTTGGTTTGTTTCTACTTCAATGTGTGCATGTGTTTATTTTTGTATATCGCCTATACACATTAGTAGAGCCCTTAGGATCTTTGCTTGATTACCAGCGATGTGATGGCCGTCACACTAGTGGGGCTGGGTAATCTATAAGCACATCCTTATGCAGGTCCCTGGTCACAGGACTATCGAGACAGGGCATCGATACTCCGGAGTAGACCAGCGCATGCGCTTCTCATCCCAGTGTGGGAGACGGTCTGTCCCACAGCCGTCAGTACGTCGTACTTGAGATAGTATGCGGGTGCTCGTTAGGTTACGGGTACACTGGACAGGACTCGTCGGGAACTGACTAGTTGGTATTATGCCTATCGTCAGTTATCAGTTCCCAGGTGACATGAGTACAGCTTAGTCCGCTGACTTGACACTGTCACTTCGTCTCGAGTGTGTTCCCACTGTACTTTGATCACTACCCTACCACGGCTCAAAGGAGTCGTGCAAACAGGTAGTGGTTGGGTGCAGTCCCGAAGCACTTGGAGGAAGTGACGGTTAGACAGGATTCGTCTCTCCCGGTATTGGGGGTTGACATCGCGCTGTGTCTAGGAGAGCCATTACACGAGTAGTCCCTGGCCAGGGCAAACGAGATATACTGGTAGGTTTCCAGTGTTATCTCAGGGTGTTTTGGGCTTCGCTCCGGCACGACTTGTACCGCTATTGGGGGACTGACGTTTACCGCCCCCTAGGCCCGCCATGCGATGTATCAGACGAACAGACCGGACTGTACGGAGAATGTCACACTCAGGCTCAGTAGGAGTTCAGATGGGTTTCGCCTCGTCGGTCTTCTTGTCGGCATTACCTGGGGACCGTTACGCACAGCTAGTGCCGCTTGCGGTCTGTGGTTAAACCCACTGCCAGCGTAGTGTCGAGTCTTTAGAGTCCCACACAGAAAGCTTTTCGCCTTTAGGCAAAAGAGTAGAGGTCGCATGGTATTGCGACAGGTCGCATGGTTTTGCGACAGGGTTCGGTTACATCCGTGCACTTGTGCACGTACAGTGTCCGGACAGTTTACACTAGCGGGCTTTGGTTTAAGCCAAATCCTAGTGTACCTTTTGGGATTGGATTTATCCAGTGTGCATTCGTGTTCCTCGGAACGCGGATGCGGGTGCGTATGCACAGTTGACAGGGAGACAGAGGTAGCGGATTCTCATTAGGGTTGTTGACAGTTGACCGTTGACTATTTGACTTTTTGTTCAACCCTAATGAGAATATGATATGCGATTAACTATTATATTAATTAAGTATTATGGTGATATGGTTGTTGACTTTGTTGACTTGTTGACTTTTGTTGACTTGTTGACTTTGTTGACTTGTTGACTCTTGTTGACTTGTTGACTTTGTTGACCGGTTGACTAGGCTTGACTAGTTGACCATCATGATAACCATAGCCATCATTTCATGGCAAAGACTTTTGTTTGCTTGCTCATTTGTGTAAAATGAGTGCATGAAATGATATGGTTATGGTTGCTTCTACCATCACATAAGACTTTTTTAGTATGATGAGTTATCATGACTTTGGATTATGAGAGGGTGAGAGACAAAAGAGAGCCTCATTCTTTCTTGCTCATTCTCTCTCTTGTTTTTGCTCTCACCCTCAACCTCTTCCTCCCTCTCTTGATTCTATGGTTCTCTTGTCTCATGAGTTGAGAATCAAGAACCATAGATAAAATCCCATACAAACTCTTCTCTACTCATTCTAGTTCACTAGGTTTAGCAAACCAAGTGAACTAGTTTCTTCAAAGAACGAAGAAGGAGCCAAAGGTTGGAGCTTTCAGATGGATCTATCTTCGGCGTACGGAGACGACGAGAAGAAGCCATTCCGGACCACCATCGGAGCTTGAAGACGAAGGAGTTCAAGACAAGCAAGGTATAACCCCCTAACCGAGTAGCTAGAAACTCGTAGTTAGGTTGTTAGATAGATGTTTAACCAAGATCCGGGTTTTAGGTCCATGTTACCATCTTTGAGAAAATTGTTTTTTACCAAATTCCGCATTCCCGAAAGTACCGGGAGAGGTAGCATGGACTTACAGTGGTATCAGAGCCTAGTTAAACTCTATCTAACATGTTAGCAAGTAACTAGAAGATCGATCAACGAAAAAGTCCCGAAACGAACCCCGGAATTTTAATCTTTCTGTCGATTTTAAAAGTGCTGAAAAACTTTTTTGAAATACACCTAAAATCGACTCAGGCTTTTTTAAAGAAACTGCAAAAATTTGGGCCCCTGACTTGATCAAAGCGCCGCGTTTCCGCGGCGGGAGCACGCTCCCGCCGCGGAACCGCGGCCGAGTTGACTCGGTCAAGGGTTTTCTTTTTTGCAGTTTACTCATTGGGGTATTTTGGGATTTTTGGAATATATATTTTCTGCCCAGATTTTCCAGAACGAAAATTTTATTTTGGGGTCCCGAAAATCCGTATTTTTGATCGAGCTTCTAAAAGACTTAAGCTAACGGGTTTTCTGTAATGTGTTTTTTGTATTGAACGTCTACTAATCGCTATATGTCGATTAGTGGGGGTTATACAAATCTGTGATCTGTATTGTTGCTGGAATGTGTCTATGAATATGTTGGATTGTCGCGGGTGAATAGCCGGGGGTTGTGAGACGAGAGTTTTCTTTTCTTTCAATTCATGTAAATTTGTAAATTGATGTAATAATTATTTGTATGGCCGCACAACCGGGTCGGAGTTGTAGCCGTCATTGTATAATTTCTTTTTACTGTTTTTGCTCCTAGGATAGACCCATGGAGGGGGTGCACAAACTACCGGGTATGCCGAAGTGTCGAGTGGCCTACTCATGGAGATGAGGGAGGTTGCTACGCTTCGGGTACTTGGCGGGTAGTTTGCCGCACCCGTAGGGATCTTGGGTGGGGTTTTGGCTATTCACCGCGACCGTGTAATCTGTTTTTGTTACAGGCTCGTGCAAATTACAGATTCCTAGTATATCCAATGTATTCATCTGTGATCTGAAATGTTTATCATTGCAGTATATCTATATATGATATTATTTAGGCGTTGCTTATGTTTTACAGACGCGCTAGCCCAGCCCCCGCTCTGTCGTTAGTTAAGTAACCTAACGGGTAATGACGGGGCCCCGTGGCGAATGCGAATGGCATAAGCGTACGTCATATTTTGGTTGTTTTCTGCAATGGTAGGATTAAATGATGGGACGCATTAAAAGAACTAATGCAAGAATATCACGCATTAAAAGAACTAATGCAAGATAATAAACCAAGTTAAAGTCGTTGGAACACTTTCGAAAAACCACTCGGTTCTTTTCAAAACAAACTTTTAAAATATGGAGTTTGAGCCACTCCATTTAAAAGCTATCTCGTTCCATCGACCAAATCAAGTTCACTACGTTCACGGTTTTGCCAAAACCATCCGTAGCCCTCCATCATTTCAGGTAAATATTCGGTAGTATTCAAGCTATGTATTTTGACCTCACGCCAAGGCATAGTGATTGGTAGCTGCCGGATATTTATCTGTTGCATAGATAGAATGCGTTGGTTTGAGACAGTCGTACTGCCATTTTGGCCTACGTCAAGGGTATGTACGGGTGGGTTCAAATTAACCTGGATAATGATGGGACGAACTTGACATGTGACTTATGACATTTTGACCTCACGCCAAGGTCATAAGAGCATGGGGCAAAAATCCACATCGGGAGTTTCATAAGTACTGAAACTTGCTAGATTTGCATACCATTTGGAGTGTGATGATTCTGGTAGGATTCCTTCAGTTTCGTCACGCAATGATATTTGGATCCCGATCCTACTGTGAGTATATGCCACTCCTCGGGAAATTTCTCACTTAACGATCAATGCTATAAACCTAGTAGGTGCCTAGAAAGGTGTTAGCGGGGCTACGCCCCCAGGGAAAAGAGGTTCTTTAATTAAGGAACTTCGCGAAAGCGTTGGAAAACCTCCCTCGAAGTACCGACACCAGCCTGGCCGAACGGTTAAGCAAGTATTGTACAGTGAGATTGATCCTGACTAATTCTTCCTTTATGGTTTGAGGAGGGATTCAAGAAACAGTGGGAGCCATCCTGTTTAGACAAACTAAAAACCACTCTAAACTTGCAAGAGCATCATGCTGAGTGTTTCTTCTTCTCTCTCCTAATTGCAGCGACCAAATCGACATGACTGGACTTAAGTTACTCCTAGATAAAAACAAACTGACAGGGCCAAACTACAAAGATTGGCTCAGGAATATCAAGATAGCAATCACTTACGACAAGCTGGGGTATCTTCTTACCACCAAAGCTTCCCCTGTCCCAGGTCCCACTTCCAGCGTCGCGGATAAGGAAATCCGTAAGACTTGGGAGATTGATAGCGCGAAGGCCAAATGCCTCGTACTTGCCTCTATGGACAATGAACATTAGAGGAGGCACGAGAATATGGACTTGGAATCCATATTGCTTCATACAAAAGAACTGTATGGAGAGCAATCTCGTATCGCAAGATACGAAGCGTCGAAGAAGTTATTTTCGACAAGAATGGCCGTCGGATCATCAGTAGCCGAGCACGTACTAAAGATGATCGGCTACATTGAAGAGCTCGCGGACCTAGGGATCACATTGGAGAGTGAACTATATACGGATATAGTTCTCCAGTCCCTTCCTTCCACTTACGCCCAGTTTATACTGAACTTCAACTTACAAGAAAAAGAGGTTGAACTTTCAGAGCTCCTCAACATGCTGAGGAGCGCAGAGGGCACCCTACAGAAAGGTAGGGAAACATCCACTTTGTTTGTAGGAGGATCATCTTCTTCTAGGTCCAAGGCGAAAGCCAAGGGAAAGAAGAAGAAAGCCCCCGCCAAACCAAGGGGCGGTGTTAGTAAAGTGGATACGAAGGGAAAAGCTAAAGCAACAAAGAAAGCGGGGAAGCTTGTGGATAAGGAAGAATGCTTCTATTGTCATAAGAAAGGTCACTGGAAGAATGATTGCAGGGCCTGGAAGGCCAGAACACAGGAATTGAAGCAGGTTGCAGCTTCAGCTTCAGGTGTGTATGTTATTGAAAACTGTCTTTCAATAAACTCTACTTCCTGGGTATTGGATACCGGATCAGGATCTCATATCTGTAATTCTTTGCAGGCGTTGAGAAACCGTAGGGTTTTGAAGGCAGGTGACATGACCCTCAGAGTTGCGAACGGAGCTAGCATGGATGCTAAAGCCGTGGGGGACTATCACCTGGGAATGTCAGATGGACATGTTTTGGTTTTGCGTAATTGCTTTTTTGTACCCAACGCAACTTGTAATATCATTTCTGTATCTTTAGTTTCTAAAGAAGGTTATGAATTTATGTTTGTAAGTAATGTTGTAAACATTCACCTTAATCAAGTTTTGATTGGGTCAGGTACATTGAGTAATGGTATATACGTATTGAACCAACCAAAGATTTTCAATGTCCAGAATACACACAAAAGAAAGTCTCCAGAAATAAATCAGACTTTCTTGTGGCATTGTAGACTGGGTCACATCAATGAGAGAAGGTTGACTAAGTTACATACAGAGGGATATTTGAATGCGTTTGAATATCAATCGTATGCCACTCGTCAATCTTGTCTCAAAGGAAAGATGACAAAGACTCCGTTTACTGGACATGGAGTAAGAGCGAGCGAGCTCTTGGGACTCGTACACAGTGACGTGTGCGGTCCAATGTCTACACATGCGCGAAGCGGCCATTCTTACTTCATTACTTTTACGGATGACTTCTCAAGGTACGGTTATGTCTTCTTAATGAAACATAAGTCCGAAGCCTTTGGAAAATTCCAGGAGTATAAGAATGAAGTAGAGAAACAGACCGGCAAAAGTATTAAGATTCTAAGATCGGATCGAGGTGGAGAATACTTAAGTGCCAAGTTCCTGGACTATTTAAAAGAGAACGGAATTCTCTCTCAGCTTACTCCTCCATACACCCCGCAACATAACGGTGTATCGGAGAGACGGAACCGCACCCTATTGGATATGGTGCGGTCCATGATGAGTAACTCTGAGTTACCGCGATCATTCTGGGGGTATGCGCTAGAATCAGCTGCATACCTTTTGAACCGAGTTCCGACTAAGACTGTGCCTACCACCCCATATGAAATGTGGAGTGGGAAGAAACCCTATCTTCAATATCTGAAGATCTGGGGATGTCCAGCTTTTGTCAAAAAGCAGCATGCGGACAAACTCGAGGCACGCTCAGTACTGTGCAAGTTTGTGGGATACCCAAAGAACACCAGGGGGTATCTTTTCTACTACGCAGAGGAACAAAAAGTCCTTGTTTCTCGTAATGCCCACTTTCTAGAACACCAGTTCTTGGAAAAGGAAATTAGTGGGAGCGCAGTAGAACTGGAAGAAATTCCAGAACCACAGACTATTACTGAAAGGTTAGTGGAACCGGAGGGTTCAACAGAACAGGACATTCCTACGCCGCTCCGCAGGAGTAGTAGGCAGTCTCATCCGCCCGAGAGATACTGCGGTTTTCTCATAGACGGGGATATAGAGGATTGCATCATAGATTATGATGAGCCTACTAGCTTCCAGCAGGCCGTTCAGAGCGTTGACTCAGTGAAATGGCTGGATGCAATGCGGACCGAAATGGAGTCCATGTACACCAACAAGGTATGGACGTTGGACATTGCTCCAGATGGGGTAAAACCCGTAGGATGCAAGTGGATCTTCAAAAGGAAGATTGGTGTAGATGGACAGGTTGAGACCTATAAAGCTAGGCTGGTAGCAAAAGGTTTCCGTCAAAGACCTGGCTTAGACTATGACGAAACCTTTTCTCCAGTAGCCATGCTGAAATCCATTCGGATCCTTCTTGCCATTGCTGCCTTCCACGATTATGAGATCTGGCAAATGGACGTAAAGACAGCTTTTCTAAATGGAAATTTAGAGGAGTGTGTCTATATGGACCAGCCAGAGGGTTTCATTCAGAGTGGGAGCAGCGGAAAGGTGTGCAAGTTGCTTAAGTCCATCTATGGACTAAAGCAGGCATCGCGGAGCTGGAACATCTGCTTTGATGAGACGGTCAAAGAATTTGGCTTTATCAAAAATCCAGATGAACCATGCATCTATAGTAGATTTGTAGCGAGAACTGGAGTATTCCTCGTTTTATACGTGGATGACATTCTCTTAATAGGAAATGACATTCCTATGCTACAATCTGTCAAGGGGTTCTTGTCGCACAGGTTCTCCATGAAAGACCTGGGTGATGCCTCATACATTCTGGGTATCCGGATCTACCGTGACAGATCCAAGAGGATATTAGGACTTTCACAGTCCAGGTACATCGACACCATACTGAAAAGATTCAGTATGGAAGATTCCAAGCGCGGTAACCTACCGGCTTGTCACGGGATCACCCTCTCTAAAGAGATGTCTCCCAAGACTGATTTGGAGAGGGATCGCATGTCTATTATACCCTACGCTTCTGCGGTAGGCTCTATAATGTATGCGATATTGTGTACCAGACCGGATGTAGCTTATGCACTGAGTGTGGTAAGCCGGTATCAGTCAAACCCTGGGGAGAAACACTGGATAGCGGTAAAGAACATTCTCAAGTACCTGAGAAGGACTAAGGAGATGTTCTTGGTGTATGGCGGAAAAGACCTCCAGATCGAGGCCTTTGCTGACTCCAGCTTCCAGAGTGACAAGGATGATTCCAAGTCCATGTCGGGTTTTGTCTTTACCCTCAATGGAGGGGCGGTGTGTTGGAAGAGTTCCAAACAGGAAACCGTTGCAGACTCGACGATGGAAGCGGAATACATCGCTGCATCTGATGCCGCAAAAGAAGCTGTCTGGATGAGGAAGTTCTTGAAAGAACTTCAGGTGGTTCCGTCCATTGTTGATCCAATACCTCTGTATTGCGACAACAACGGGGCTATAGCTTTAGCGAAGGAACCCAGGTCCCATCAGAGATCCAGGCACATCTTGAAGCGGTATCACCTGATCAGGGAGATCGTGGATCGCCAGGAGATCGAGGTTCGGAGAGTCGCTTCAGAAGATAACACTGCAGATCCATTCACCAAGGCCTTGCCCCAGACTCAGTTCGAGCGGCTGATCGAGATGATAGGTCTTCGATACGCCAGTACATGGCCTTAGTGCAAGTGGGAGATTGTTAGTGTATATGCCCTAGAGGCCATTACTGTATCATAATAGTTTGTATATTACTTAATGGAAGCTTGGGATATTCACCTTGTATATACAATCTTGCTCAAAATAGTAGTATGCTACTTGGTTTGTTTCTACTTCAATGTGTGCATGTGTTTATTTTTGTATATCGCCTATACACATTAGTAGAGCCCTTAGGATCTTTGCTTGATTACCAGCGATGTGATGGCCGTCACACTAGTGGGGCTGGGTAATCTATAAGCACATCCTTATACAGGTCCCTGGTCGCAGGACTATCGAGACAGGGCATCGATACTCCGGAGTAGACCAGCGCATGCGCTTCTCATCCCAGTGTGGGAGACGGTCTGTCCCACAGCCGTCAGTACGTCGTACTTGAGATAGTATGCGGGTGTTCGTTAGGTTACGGGTACACTGGACAGGACTTGTCGGGAACTGACTAGTTGGTATTATGCCTATCGTCAGTTATTAGTTCCCAGGTGACATGAGTACAGCTTAGTCCGCTGACTTGACACTGTCACTTCGCCTCGAGTGTGTTCCCACTGTACTTTGATCACTACCCTACCACGGCTCAAAGGAGTCGTGCAAACAGGTAGTGGTTGGGTGCAGTCCCGAAGCACTTGGAGGCAGTGACGGTTAGACAGGATTCGTCTTTCCCGGTATTGGGGGTTGACATTGCGTTGTGTCTAGGAGAGCCATTACACGAGTAGTCCCTGGCCAGGGCAAACGAGATATACTGGTAGGTTTCCAGTGTTATCTCAGGGTGTTTTGGGCTTCGCTCCGGCACGACTTGTACCGCTATTGGGGGACTGACGTTTACCGCCCCCTAGGCCCGCCATGCGATGTATCAGATGAACAGACCGGACTGTACGGAGAATGTCACACTCAGGCTCAGTAGGAGTTCAGATGGGTTTCGCCTCGTCGGTCTTCTTGTCGGCATTACCTGGGGACCGTTACGCACAGCTAGTGCCGCTTGCGGTCTGTGGTTAAACCCACTGCCAGCGTAGTGTCGAGTCTTTAGAGTCCCACACAGAAAGCTTTTCGCCTTTAGGAAAAAGAGTAGAGGTCGCATGGTATTGCGACAGGTCGCATGGTTTTGCGACAGGGTTCGGTCACATCCGTGCACTTGTGCACGTACAGTGTCCGGACAGTTTACACTAGCGGGCTTTGGTTTAAGCCAGATCCTAGTGTACTTTTTGGGATTGGATTTATCCAGTGTGCATTCGTGTTCCTCGGAACGCGGATGCGGGTGCGTATGCACAGTTGACAGGGAGACAGAGGCAGCGGATTCTCATTAGGGTTGTTGATAGTTGACCGTTGACTATTTGACTTTTTGTTCAACCCTAATGAGAATATGATATGTGATTAACTATTATATTAATTAAGTATTATGGTGATATGGTTGTTGACTTTGTTGACTTGTTGACTTTTGTTGACTTGTTGACTTTGTTGACTTGTTGACTTTTGTTGACTTGTTGACTTTGTTGACCGGTTGACTAGGCTTGACTAGTTGACCATCATGATAACCATAGCCATCATTTCATGGCAAAGACTTTTGTTTGCTTGCTCATTTGTGTAAAATGAGTGCATGAAATGATATGGTTATGGTTGCTTCTACCATCACATAAGACTTTTTTAGTATGATGAGTTATCATGACTTTGGATTATGAGAGGGTGAGAGACAAAAGAGAGCCTCATTCTTTCTTGCTCATTCTCTCTCTTGTTTTTGCTCTCACCCTCAACCTCTTCCTCCCTCTCTTGATTCTATGGTTCTCTTGTCTCATGAGTTGAGAATCAAGAACCATAGATAAAATCCCATACAAACTCTTCTCTACTCATTCTAGTTCACTAGGTTTAGCAAACCAAGTGAACTAGTTTCTTCAAAGAAAGAAGAAGGAGCCAAAGGTTGGAGCTTTCAGGTGGATCTATCTTCGGCGTACGGAGACGACGAGAAGAAGCCATTCCGGACCACCATCGGAGCTTGAAGACGAAGGAGTTCAAGACAAGCAAGGTATAACCCCCTAACCGAGTAGCTAGAAACTCGTAGTTAGGTTGTTAGATAGATGTTTAACCAAGATCCGGGTTTTAGGTCCATGTTACCATCTTTGAGAAAATTGTTTTTTACCAAATTCCGCATTCCCGAAAGTACCGGGAGAGGTAGCATGGACTTACAATATGTCATGGTCATCCTCTCTTTCTTGAGTTCCTTCTTCACAAACACTTAGGAATTTCTAAGATCTCCTTCACCCTATCTCTAACCTAGCCTCCTCCATCCAAAATCATCACGGTTCTTGAGAATTTCTTCTTGTAGAATGATCATGACACAAAGTTAGGTCTTTATTACTTCAAAGATCTTCATTTTATACCACTAAAGCTTGGATCCCTCTCAATATTCTATTTGGAGGTAAAAATCCTATTTTTACTCTTAAGATGTTCTTATCTTGCTTAGTTTTTGTGGTTTGAGGTATAATTTCCTCTGGTTTGGAAAAAATAGAAGTGTTTATAGTCTTGTAAACTAAGTTTTGAAGTTTTGAACTAAGATTGTGTAAGTGCACGGCAGCGTCCCGGCCGTCTGTCCGAGGCCAAAAGGCGGAAACGATACTTTTCTTTAACTTTTAAACCGGCGCTAACGCGTACTAAAAATCCGGATCGGGCCATTAACCTACTCCTAGCAAACCAGAGAATGGGTAGAGAGATATACCGAGCGATCCGTGTCCTTCGGTCTTTTCGTCGTCATCCCGATCTCCTCGCGGAATCTCCGGTCTTCATCTCCTCGTCCGAAGGGCACCATATCGCCGGGTTCTTTTACGGGCTCCCACCTTTGGACCGAGGCAATTCGGGCACGAAGTTGGTGAGTCGACGTGTCCAAGAATGTTGTAGGATAGTGTAGAACTCCTTTATCTCAGTGGGGTTAAGGAAGTTGCCATATTGATGTGGAGGAAGAGTAGTAAGCTTTTTTGGATGAACTAGAGAATTTTTGGCAAGCAAATAAGATCAAATTCTCTTCTCAAATTTTTGGACAGCCCCCTTCAAGTGTGGCCGGCCAAGCTTGGTGAAGGAGAATGGGAGTGATGTCAAAAGGGGGGGTTAGCAATCATACAAGAAAGAGAGAGAAAGGTGATGATTAAGAATCATCATCACAACAAAGTCCACACTCATAAACCCATCACCAATCTCATCAAAACAAAAGTCAAGCAATGATGAACCATGGAGTCAAGTGATGGTTGAACCATCATGAAGCAACCAATTACAAGAAACACTCTCCATAATGCTAATTTGTACATTTGCAAATAAGCCCCTCCACACCAATTTTTAGCCAAAGAAAGAACGAAGGAAAAATGGCCGAAACGGAAAGCAAACTGGCAACTCCAAAAAACCGATCCCGTAATAAATTACAGGAAAACCCCACGACTGTATATACATACCCGCATTTGTATTCCGACCGAATACAAATGCAATGAGACAAAATCTACACTGTACAATACTAGGATCCGGCTTAAACCAAAGCCCGCTAGTATTATCCGTCCGATCATGATCCGTGCAATACCGCACGTATAAGATCGAACCCTGCCATATCTCCATACGGCCTCTACAGCGTTTCGCCTGAAACTTGAGAAACGGTTTGTGGGGGACTCTAAAGACTCATCAATACTTTGGTTGTGGATTTAACCACTAGCACGTCAGAGGTATTAGCCATACGTAACGTGCTACCAGGTATTGACCAAAAAAGGACGTCGATGAGCGAACTCATCCTGACACCCTACTGAGCCTGACAATATCCGTACAGTCCGGTCCGTTCGTCTATGAGCATCGCATGGCGGGCCTAGGGGGTTGGTAAAAGTCAGACCCCAAAAGCGGTACAAGTTGTGTCGGAGTGTAGCCCAGAACACCCTGAGATACTACTGGAATACCTACCAGTAAATCTCCTGCCTTGGCCAAGGACTTCGTGTAATGGCTCTCCTAGACACAGCGCGACCTCACCCCCAATACCGGGAGAGACGAACCCCTGCAGATCCGCTCACTGCCTCCATGTGGCTCGGGACTGTATGTAAGTCCACGTTGCCCACCCCGGTGCTTGCGGGGAGGCGGAAAACGGAATAAAAATCGGATTTTTATCGAACTAGGCAACATGGACTAACTAAAGGAGGATCTTTGCTAAACAAACTACAAGCTAACTAGTTTTAGCTATATGGAAGAAAGGTTATACCTTGGGCTTTATGTCCTTCTCTCCTTGCTCCTTGGAGTAGAAGAAAGAGATCACCTTGTCGCCTTCTCTAGTCGAAGAAGGATCCACCCGAGAGCCTCAAGCTTTGGCTTCAACTTCAACCTAGAAGTAACTAAGATGCTAGAAGTGCTAATCCTAGAACCTTAGAAGAGAGTAGAGATTATTTTAGAGAGGTTTATCTCAAGCTCATGTGTTTCTCAACTCATGAGAGGGGAGAGCTTGAGAGAGAGGAAGAGGAGGAGAGAGAATCTATATGATAGAATGAATAAGAATAATGAACCATTCTCTCTAATATGGGTGAATTATGAAATTAGATAATTAGCTAGATAATTGTCATGGTTAATCAAGACTTGACCATTATCATTTCACATTAAATGCAAATTGCAAGGATCAAAGAGCATCTTTCATATGGAATGATGATGGTCAACATGTCAACCCAAGTCAACAAGTCAAGTATGGTCAAAAGGTCAACAACCCTAACCATGCACAATTATATTTAACTAATATCAATTATTCATAATACACACATAAGCATTAGGGTTATGAAAATGACAATGGTCATCAACCCTAATCAAAGTACTCTCCCTTTGTCTCAGTCAACTGTGCATACTGTCACGTCCCGAAAGTACGGAACGTGACCGGCACTTAGATTACGAAACGTCTAGAGACGCAACGTAACCTAAGTAAGCCGAAGCCCAGAAATCTAAACCATGAAAAAGAAGAAGAAGCAGTAAAAGAAAACATGAAGGAACAAGTTTAAAACATCAGCAAATTTTCTCAAAATTTCGGCAGAGTCTCCTCTATAAAAACTGGCCCCCAAACGGGTACAACAAGTATAATATACATAAACAATAAAAAGCATCCCCAACGGGAGCTAGCATCAACGCCAACAGGCGGAAACAACCACAACAAGCACAATAATATACAACGCCAAAGGGCGAGGCTCAAAACTCAAAGAAAACAAAACCACCATATCAGAATAATACATGCGCGACTCTAAGGTCGAAATAAAAAAAATACTGGTCCAATAAACTTATCAAGTAATACAAGTATGGTTGATGGAGCTTACTAGATACAAATGAAAGAATAAAAATACAATGGTGGTTCAGATACAAGTGAACCAACCTACCGTGCAAATCACCCTGAAGAAAAGATGTGCCAGCAAGCTGCCAGGGAAACCTGTACATCGGACCTGTAATAAAATTTGGCACAACGGGGGTGAGTTGCCAACTCGTGAGTAGAAGACATCTACGAAAAGAAATCGAATGCACGACGCTATCGTAGGTCATAATAATACACTACTAAGTCCCAATTATCTAGTAATAGCAGGGTAATACTACGTGTAAGTGCAGATACTCCGTGCTCGTGTCAGTGCCTCATATAGTACTATGTCATATGAATGGATATGCAAGCACCATGAATGTAAAATAACCAATCCTGAAATCCAGGTGTATCTGTATAAGAAATTTTTAGCTGTTATCATAGTAAAACGGGTATAGAAACCGGAAATATCAACAATGAAATCCATGGAAATCCATGTCAAGCATCGACACAAACATGTAAATCTCAAGTCTCATAGTCTCAATATCTCGGGCTCCGTCAGTCCGGATCGGCCCATATTATCAAATCTCACGACAACGGTCGGTATCCTCCGGATATCCGCCGCGCCAGACATCACCGGTAGGTAGCCTTCCCCTGCCAGGCTCATCGTCTACAACTCGATCTTCTTGCCCCAGGGTACCATACCGGGCCCACCATGTACCCGAGTCGGTTCATCCACTCCTCGATCGGGTCTCGAAATCCATCAGAAAACATGAAATCTCATGGTGGACGACACATACATCATGAGAAAACCGCATCTTATGTTTTTAAAAAGAGAGGAGGAGAGAGAGAAGTTTTTTATATATTCTTGCGGTTTTCCCCAAAATCCAGAAATCTCATAGAAATCCAAATCTCAAAATCATGAGTAAGTAAATGATAAGTGTCGGTATATGCCCCATAAAACTGCATGATAACATGAGAATATGAATGCATGAATGTCTAAGTAATAAATGCCATGTCTATACTAGCATCTGAGAGTAATCACAATATTATATATCGATCTAGTTGCTAGCTGATTCTATCAATAAAAGATAATAAGATCTAAAGTGTACGTGACATAGAAATTACCGATGATGATGTGTGTGAGCCGGCAAATAAGTGTGCGTGGAATATGCGCATCATCGGTAATGGTGCTGGTGTCCTAACAGGTAAAGTTTATACTGATTATAGCAACATATGTATGAACATGCAACATTATGATTACAGTGTGAAAGTAAAGACGGATGTGTGTTATCCACTCATTTGATATACAATTATCACTACCACTATATGACTCGAACCTAACCTAGTGTCCATCTAACCTCCTAAGGAACTAAACCTAAGAAACTAGTCATTAAGAAACAAGAGTCTACCTAAGTCTGAATCAATATCTCTAATAGTCGGCGATCCAGCCTCAATAGCGTCACGTACGTAGTACGGCTTCCTCGAATCAAGAGTGCGGATCAATCATCATATCTATACCTCGTACGGTAAAATCCATCGTACGGCATCCCAATATCGGGGTACGGGTCAAGTATCTCCTAGGTGTCTCATCATTAGTATAATGTCATCATCAACACATCTCATGATCAAGGTGCTAAACTGTGATCGCATACATCAATCATATATCATTGCCATCATAATAAGCATCATTAGTTTATCCTCAGAAATATCATGTCATATGTATCATATTGTGATTAAGTCATACTGATATCATATCGTCCTCAAGTCACACCTCTATGATATCGACATCAGGTCACACCTATATGATGTCGTAATCAAGTCATACATATCCCATATCCTGATCAATCACAAGTTACAGTCCGGGTACTATTTTAAAGTCCCATGTACCTCAATATCATCACCACCCCTTATAATTTAAGTATACATGTTCGTTATCTCATTCTCTAATGATCCGCTAACACTTAATACGATTGTATAGCCAAGAATCACAGCATCAAACCCAGTTACACTGTTTCATCATACCTCGGATATCATATCACATCAATGTATCCCATATATATATATACCTATACCTCGTCCTATATATATACACACATGCACGTATACACCATGTCGTGTTTCAGTGTGTGCGTGTGTGTGTTTCTACCTGAAACCTACGAACCTCTTCCAAGGTATTCATCTTCTGATATGTCTTCCTAAATCAGTCTAGTCCAGCCTAGGGTCATTACTAGGGCCCTACTCATTAAGAATCTAGGGTCACATCTAGTTTCCTAATATCAATAAGTACTATTCCTATTCTACGTTGCGGGGGTGCTAAACGCCATCCACCCGACTTCCCCCGGTAGATATGCATCTACTCACCTGGTCCACGTCTGCCGAAGACGGTATCGCCATCCTCCTCTTCATCGCCCGCAGTCCACGTGAGGGGTAACTAAACGCAAACATATAAATAGTATCGTAAACTGGATCACATACGAAAGTCAAACGATACAAGGAACAAGCATAGGTTAAAACCTATGCCCCGTCCACGCAAAAGAACCAAATATCGCTCGATATCGGCGTACAAACTCCGATGGATCGAGATAAACATCAACAAATAACTCGTAGTTTTAAAACACATTACTTATATTATAAAACATGATTAAATCCATCAAAACCCTAAAATCCATCAAACCGTCCAATTTCGTAAAACCCGAAAATGCCAATTTACCGTTTTTCATCAAAACTTGACATTTAAATGAAACCAATGGTCATAAAACTCATTAAAAAGCATAACTAGACTATACAAACCATTACTATATTTTTATTACACAAATTTGTATTAATTTGAAATTTTTAGTTTGCAACCTTTAACAATTTTCAACATTTTTCAAGCAAAATACCACAATTCCACCACAAAACGTGATTTTGCATGAATTAATGTATTAAACCACAATTCATGATGATAATGATTTAATGAAACCATAAATTATATTTTTAATCTCATTTATTTAGGAATTTCTAAAATCTAGTTTACAAAATAGCAATTTTTATCACAATTTATCAATTATCAATAGAAACTAGCAATCAATTTAAGTTTCCATTCCACCAACAAGTTAATACCCTTATTAAGACCACAATCTAGTGTTACAAATATTAATTGAAATTTTATTTCACCAAAAATTATGTTTTATAGAAACCTAGTTAGTAAAATTCCTAATTTAAACAATTTTACATGAAAAATTTACAATTCAACAAGCATGCAAGATTTACCAATTATAAAAGTGTTAAACTAACTATTATAACCCTAATTAATTAATAAAAATCATAACTTGAATTTACAAACTCTAACTTGAATTTTAAAAATTGAACATAGAATTAATTCATTAAATCTAAACATGCTTAAAAGAAACATCTAATAACAAATAAACAAAAGAAGTAAATTTATACCTCCAAAATATGAAATCCAAACAAGAAAACGAGCCTCCAAAATCCATGCTTTCCATCTCCAAATTCCATATAAAAATGAGTAAGGAATAAAGGGTAGGAAATAAATAGGATTTTGTGGATTTTTAATTGAATTTTAAAGGATTTTTGATGAATTTTGGAGCAAAATAAAATGAGGAAAATGGGGGCTACCATGGGGGGTGAGGCCGGCCATTTTTTTGGAGGTGAGGGAGAGAAAAAAGAGGGTGAGAAAATGTGTAGAAGTCTCCACCAAAATATCACTTCATTATGTCTTTTCATGCATTTATTTATTTTTCTTTTATTTCTTTACTATAGCAACTCAAGAAAACTCTAGAAAATAGGAAAAATTTGCAAATAAATTTTTCATGATACACACTAAATTCTAACATGCCATGGTTCATTTTTACAAATTAAAACCATTCAAATTTGTAATTTTCACTAATTTAGTGTAAAAATAAAGTTTATGTTAATATTTAAAATAATTAATTTAGGAAAAATATTTAATTAAACTAAAAATTTATAAGTGGCTAAATAAACACCATTTAATAGTAATTACATAATTAAAATAGGTATTTTTGAAATTATAATGAAAAACAATCACGGTTTAGTTTTATGAAAAATACATTTTACTTTACCGAAAATCACAAAATTCACTTAAACAATTTTATTCATTTAATTATTTATTTAATTATTTTTAAAACTTTACAATCTTCCCCCCTTTAAGAAATTCGGTCCCCGAATTTAAATTAAAACTCCCCTTCCAAATACTAAAACACTTAGCAAACACTCAAATAGTCGGGGCTCCGAAATCATCAATACATAACTAAAATCAACTCCGTCAAGCATAACGCAATCATCGGAGTTATGGCGAGAATAAAATATCAAAACCCAATATGAAGTCCATCATAATATACATTAATCTATAACTTATATATAGTTCGCATCCTAGTAAAATCGCTTAAACACCATAATAAAGAAGCATACAAAAACCCCTCTTGAAAATCGCCGTGCAATGCACGTGTCACGGCATAAGTAGCGGACGTTTATTTTTTAAAAAAAAATAGCTATATATATATATATATATCTTTTATTTAACATACACGTCCCGCCTGATTACTAAATCAAATAATAATGATTATGAAACATACTGCTCAAACTGAAATCAATCCTAATCACATCAGTAAAATATCATGGGCGTCCGGTGCGCACTGAAATCGAAACCAAATATAGATACCATGAATACACACAAAAACAAAATAAGTGCAACAGGTGTGCACCAAAACATCTGTCAAGTGCAACGGGCGTGCACGACTCACTATCAGGGCATCTAATCTGCACAAAACCCCGATTTAGTGCATCTGGTGTGCACAAAATCGCATCAAGTGCGCCAAGTGTGCGCAAGAATCTCAATCAGGTGTACATGGTGCACGAAAACATACACCGAATATCAGAATCGAAATCACAGTACGAAAATGGATAAAAACTAGGTCGAAGCATATATCAAAATCATGTGTAACCCATATGCACGAAATCAAGTCAAAAATCTCAAAATATATAAAACCAAATCAAGTGTACTGGGTGTATACTAAGCAACATCAATACAACTGATATATGAAACACAGATAGAATGTAATGAAGATACACATAAGAAATACCAATCGTAGAACAAAATCCTCAAAATACCAGAATCCAATAACAGAAATATGAAATTCAAATCACCAAGTCACATCGTAATCACTATCGTCAATGTGCGCCTCTTTCCTCTGATGTCTGCTAATTCAAACTTGTCTCTTCATAAGTGTGCTGACTGGGCTACCAACGGCAATACTCACATCTAGAGTCTCCCACGTAGTCGATCCCTTCACCTGATATCCGGACTACATTAAACTTTTCGATCGATCCATCAAAATCTCATAATTCCCCGAGAGCTCAACACTCAAGTACAGCTTAAAAATATCCGGTACATACCCCAGCATCGATGATCCAGCCGTAGAAGGGCAAACCCAAGCCTCACTAATGGCACCGCGGAACTGCCGTAAACCCTAAGGTTCAAGGGCGTTCTCGTGGTCATTATGTCGAGTTAGGGTTTCATTCTTCTAGAGGGTCCATCGAAATACCTGCATGTTCTTCCGAATACTTTAAACTTGGGAAAATGGGTTTTTTGATAATCGTTCGAACCCTTTAACTTCATCCGGACGGCATGTGAATACCCTTCTTCCGCACGCTAAGCAATGCTTCAATCCTCAAGAATAACCAATACTCTAATGGTTATCGCATTCGAGCCGCAGCTCCCTCTGCCAGTGTGCCCGTGGTAACAGAAACCACCCTCCAACATTGACGAAGATAGATCAAAAGAACGAATGGAATACGGTGCAAACAATTGTACATCCTAAGGCTCCTTAAGCAGAGTAGCGTATCATAAGTATGCCGCGGACCATACCCACGGTACGTTACTCTACCTAAATCGCCTACTCCATCAACCAAGGGTCACCTAGACTTATACAAGGTTAAACCTAGCGCTCTGATACCAACTTTGTCACGTCCCGAAAGTACGGAACGTGACCGACACTTAGATTACGAAACGTCTAGAGACGCAACGTAACCTAAGTAAGCCGAAGCCCAGAAATCTAAACCATGAAAAAGAAGAAGAAGCAGTAAAAGAAAACATGAAGGAACAAGTTTAAAACATCAGCAAATTTTCTCAAAATTTCGGCAGAGTCTCCTCTATAAAAACTGGCCCCCAAACGGGTACAACAAGTATAATATACATAAACAATAAAAAGCATCCCCAACGGGAGCTAGCATCAACGCCAACAGGCGGAAACAACCACAACAAGCACAATAATATACAACGCCAAAGGGCGAGGCTCAAAACTCAAAGAAAACAAAACCACCATATCAGAATAATACATGCGCGACTCTAAGGTCGAAATAAAAAAAATACTGGTCCAATAAACTTATCAAGTAATACAAGTATGGTTGATGGAGCTTACTAGATACAAATGAAAGAATAAAAATACAATGGTGGTTCAGATACAAGTGAACCAACCTACCGTGCAAATCACCCTGAAGAAAAGATGTGCCAGCAAGCTGCCAGGGAAACCTGTACATCGGACCTGTAATAAAATTTGGCACAACGGGGATGAGTTGCCAACTCGTGAGTAGAAGACATCTACGAAAAGAAATCGAATGCACGACGCTATCGTAGGTCATAATAATACACTACTAAGTCCCAATTATCTAGTAATAGCAGGGTAATACTACGTGTAAGTGCAGATACTCCGTGCTCATGTCAGTGCCTCATATAGTACTATGTCATATGAATGGATATGCAAGCACCATGAATGTAAAATAACCAATCCTGAAATCCAGGTGTATCTGTATAAGAAATCTTTAGCTGTTATCATAGTAAAACGGGTATAGAAACCGGAAATATCAACACTGAAATCCATAGAAATCCGTGTCAAGCATCGACACAAACATGTAAATCTCAAGTCTCATAGTCTCAATATCTCGGGCTCCGTCAGTCCGGATCGGCCCATATCATCAAATCTCACGACAACGGTCGGTATCCTCCGGATATCCGCCGCGCCAGACATCACCGGTAGGTAGCCTTCCCCTGCCAGGCTCATCGTCTACAACTCGATCTTCTTGCCCCGGGGTACCATACCGGGCCCACCATGTACCCGAGACGGTTCATCCACTCCTCGATCGGGTCTCGAAATCCATCAGAAAACATGAAATCTCATGGTGGACGGCACATACATCATGAGAAAACCGCATCGTATGTTTTTAAAAAGAGAGGAGGAGGAGAGAGAGAAGTTTTTATATATTCTTGCGGTTTTCCCCAAAATCCAGAAATCTCATAGAAATCCAAATCTCAAAATCATGAGTAAGTAAATGATAAGTGTCGGCATATGCCCCATAAAACTGCATGATAACATGAGAATATGAATGCATGAATGTCTAAGTAATAAATGCCATGTCTATACTAGCATCTGAGAGTAATCACAATATTATATATCGATCTAGTTGCTAGCTGATTCTATCAATAAAAGATAATAAGATCTAAAGTGTACGTGACATAGCAATTACCGATGATGATGTGTGTGAGCCGGCAAATAAGTGTGCGTGGAATATGCGCATCATCGGTAATGGTGCTGGTGTCCTAACAGGTAAAGTTTATACTGATTATAGCAACATATGTATGAACATGCAACATTATGATTACAGTGTGAAAGTAAAGACGGATGTGTGTTATCCACTCATTTGATATACAATTATCACTACCACTATATGACTCGAACCTAACCTAGTGTCCATCTAACCTCCTAAGGAACTAAACCTAAGAAACTAGTCATTAAGAAACAAGAGTCTACCTAGGTCTGAATCAATATCTCTAATAGTCGGCGATCCAGCCTCAATAGCGTCACGTACGTAGTACGGCTTCCTCGAATCAAGAGTGCGGATCAATCATCATATCTATACCTCGTACGGTAAAATCCATCGTACGGCATCCCAATATCGGGGTACGGGTCAAGTATCTCCTAGGTGTCTCATCATTAGTATAATGTCATCATCAACACATCTCATGATCAAGGTGCTAAACTGTGATCGCATACATCAATCATATATCATTGCCATCATAATAAGCATCATTAGTTTATCCTCAGAAATATCATGTCATATGTATCATATTGTGATTAAGTCATACTGATATCATATCGTTCTCAAGTCACACCTCTATGATATCGACATCAGGTCACACCTATATGATGTCGTAATCAAGTCATACATATCCCATATCGTGATCAATCACAAGTTACAGTCCGGGTACTATTTTAAAGTCCTATGTACCTCAATATCATCACCACCCCTTATAATTTAAGTATACATGTTCATTATCTCATTCTCTAATGATCCGCTAACACTTAATACGACTGTATAGCCAAGAATTACGGCATCAAGCCCAGTTACACTGTTTCATCATGCCTCGGATATCATATCACATCAATGTATCCCATATACGTGTTGTATATATATATACCTATACCTCATCCTATATATATATACACATGCACGTATACACCATGTCGTGTTTCAGTGTGTGCGTGTGTGTGTTTCTACCTGAAACCTACGAACCTCTTCCAAGGTATTCATCTTCTGATATGTCTTCCTAAATCAGTCTAGTCCAGCCTAGGGTCATTACTAGGGCCCTACTCATTAAGAATCTAGGGTCACATCTGGTTTCCTAATATCAATAAGTACTATTCCTATTCTACGTTGCGGGGGTGCTAAACGCCATCCACCTGACTTCCCCCCGTAGATATGCATCTACTCACCTGGTCCATGTCTGCCGAAGACGGTGTCGCCATCCTCCTCTTCATCGCCCGCAGTCCATGTGAGGGGTACCTAAACACAAACATATAAATAGTATCGTAAACTGGATCAGGTGGGGAACTAAACCTAAGAAACTAGTCATTAAAAAAAAAATTCTTTGGAGTTTAACTCCACAATAAAGTTCTGTTTTGGGAGTTTAACTCCGCATAAAATTCTTTTAGGAGTTTAACTCCATCTAAAATTCTTCGGAGTTTAACTCCACAATAAAATTCCTTTTGAAATTAAATTCCACTTTTAAAAAAAAGGGGGGGGGGGAAAAGAAAACACACATAGACTCCACGACACTGTCTTCCGTTAGAAAATTTTTTAACGGGGCGCTGCCCCGCACCCCGCAAGGGGGCTGCTAACCCCCTTGACCCCCAGCCCGCTATCCGGGTAGCGGGACCCCCGTAAAAACTCTGCGGGGCCCCCGATATTTCCAAAACCCTTCAGAACACGATACTGCACATTGAGTTCGCATGACCAGTTTAACCCGTCAATCGGAGGTTCCTTCGCTCCAAATGCGAAGGGTAATTAACGGCAGCTTTGTCCGTGGCTGTCGGAGATTCGGATCCCCATAATCAATAAACCCCAGCCTACCCTAGGCAGGGGGATTCTGTAATGCGCCTGACAAGCGCGCGCGTATTCCCATCTCAATGGGGTGACGAAAAACACCCTACAGGCTCTGGCACGCCCGGTGGAACCTATCTCTCCTCCCATATTTCGGGTTAAACGTTCATGCGAACTCAATCAATATACATATCGATTGCTTATACTGAAATGATGTTTTTTTTCCGTGCAGCGATCAACCTTCGACGACAATGTCTCCCCAGACGAATTCAGCTTCCAGCGTGACCCCGATTCCGTACGTGGTCAAGATCAACGCTCGTGTGGTTCTCCCCGCAAGCCTCAGTCGACAGTGGGAGGAACCGCCCCGCCAGTTTGGCTCCGTCATCATCTACCCTGCCGGAAGCGCTCATTTGGCGGAAATCCCGGTGGAACAGGTGGCCAAGCCGGTCCCAAGGGGCAAGAGGCCGAATGTTGTGATTGCTAAGGCACCACAACCGAAACTTAAGAGGGTGTTTGAACGACTCCCTGGCGCTTCAGCTGGGGGCAAGACTTCAGTGCGAAGGGCAGCATCAAATGTCGCGGACGAGCTCAGGCGATGACTCCAATAAATGCACAATCGAGCATATCTCCAAGGCCCCCCATCGCCCCGTCTGCGGCGTCTTTCCAAAGAGCCGAAGTCTGCCAGGCGCTTAGAACAGAAAAGTTAAGGAAGAAGCGGCTCAGGTATCAAGCCAACAAGAGGGCCAGGGCTTCGGCCAAATGGAATCATATGAAGTTCCAAGTGCAGGGTTGCCCTGCGACGACGGCTGAGTCGGACGTAAGAATCAGCAATTCCTTCGAGCCTCTGAAGTGGGTTCAGAAAAATGCCATGACCGCCAGAATCAAGAAGACAGCGGTCCGAACAGTGCTACAAAGAGACATGTCCCGGCCCCAACAGAAAAAGTATGACACTGTCTCTTCAAGGGTCTATCAGGCGCTCTGTGTCGCACGAAAGCAGTTGGGCAAATCCAGAAAAGAAGCGCCAACACCATTCAAGAAGCAGGTTAGGCCAGCCGCCTTCAATCGACTACCAGCTACCGAAGTAAGGGGGTCAAGACAGCGATCCATGAAATCAGCCGCCAATGATCGAAAGACGGCCGGATATATCATCCATACGGTCTATATGGCGGGCGGGCGCCCCAGCGACAACCTTCGCAGCAAAAGCAAGGATGGGGCCACCACATCCCAAGCCCAATCTAGCCTGAATGTGGTCGCCGCCGCCTAAGAACAGCCACCCCCACTGGATGAAGAAAACCCTCTCGATGAGGATGATAGGCAGAAAGACCCCTCGGTCCATGCAGAGTCAAGCTCGGACAGCGAGGAAGAGCCGACTTTCCGCCCCAGGACTGCGGAGCAAGAGCTGCTTCAAGAGCTTCGAAAACAGCTCAGGAGCAAAGATAAAGAGATGGCCAAGCTCTATTCGAAGATTGACGACTTAACGAACGTGGTGATGCAGCTTACGGCTCAAATTGCTCGAGCGCCTCCTAATCAAGCACAAGCCGCTACTAATCAGCCGGGTGATGACAATCCGAGGCAGCCAATGCCTGTTCTTTTAGGACCAAGACTGGTCGAGCCGCATGAAAGCCGGCCACACTCCGCTTCTGGGGACGCCTTGGCCCCAGATAGCACTATCCCGCTAACACAGGATCGGATAATGGATTTGGTCACCAGCAAGGTTAAAACATTGGTGGCCGAAGCTGAAGCTCAGAAAGAAATCGGCAGTAGTGGGAGGCCATATCCCGCACAGTACGATCTGATTGAGTTCCCAAGCGGCTACGTCATTCCTAAGTTCGGAAGATTTGATGGAACGGGGAATGCAAATCAGCACGTCGCCCACTTCAAAGCATCGTGCGGAAATACAGGGGGCAATGACGCGCTCCTTCTTCGTCAGTTTGTCAACAGCCTGACCGGCGTCGCCTTCGACTGGTATGCGAGTATACCGGACGGGTCCGTCATTACCTTTGCCTAAATGGAGTCCTTGTTTCGGCAAAGGTTCATAAGTGTCAGTGATAAAATCTCCATTGCCGACCTTGTGAGGACCAAGCCGGGGAAGAATGAAAGCAACACCGACTTTATCGCTCGATGGCGTAATCTTACAGTTAAGTGCGAACCGCCGCTGGAGCAGGACCAGTCCGTCAGCCTTCTCATTGGGAACCTCAGCAATTGGATGGTCCCATTCTTGTGTACGGTGGGCCTCAAGACATTTTAGGAGCTAACCAAGAAAGTCCAAATGCTGGAACGCTCGAAGCAGGAGTCCCCGCCGGATTCTCAGAGAGACAAAACTTGGAAAAGCAAGCGGGACGACAACCGTAGAAGCGGGAGTTCCAGCAGTACCAATGTCTTCAATGCGTCCGACAATGAAGAAAAGTGAAGGGCGGCCGAATCCAAAACTAACCGGTCTCGAAAGCCATTGCTGGGAGGAGATGGGCCCTCCCTAGAGGAGAAAAAGAACAAGGTTTACTCTTTCAGAAGGGACAAGGTCCGCAAGATATTTAAAGATGCCTTGAACAACGGCCTACAATTGCCGGAGTCGAAAAGACCCCAAGAAGCAAAAATGACCGACAATCCTCTGTATTTCCCGTACCACCGAGTAGTGAGCCATGCGATCGAGGATTGCTATATCTTCAAAGACTGGGTCGAGAAGCAGTATAAGGCTGGAGAGATCGAGCTGTCCAAAAGTGTGTTGGTGAACAATCAAGTTGCAACCACCAACTTTATACAGACAGAAACTGAAGCCTTTTGGGAGCAGACAACCGAACCCGCTGCCCCGAGAAATGAAACGGACTCATCACGGCCTCCGTAGAGTACGCACATATCTAACAAGACGAAGAAGATGATAAAGCTACTTCGGAAAGAGCCCAGGACAGAATGGGAAGGGCAGAAGAAGCCTACCAGTCCAGCTGCCAATGCGGTTCCATCACGCTCAACATCCAAGAAGCTCAAGAAGAAGAAAAGTGCGGCTCGGCGTGAAAAGGAGTCTGCAGGGAGATCGGCCATTCAAAAATATATCGATTCCCTCGAAGAATATGAACGGAAGGAAAGGACTTTGGTTCAATTAAAAGAGTCCCTCCCTGTACAAGCGGCTGAAATTCTAGAGGAGTTAGAAGAAGACTCCAATGAAGAGATCCCAGTAGTGACCTGCTACGCCATCCATCTTGGTAGCGACTCTGAGGATGAGCTCTGTTTTCCTGAGGAGGACGAGGAGCTCGCCACAAAGGCCAACCAAATCCAGCTCAGAAGCGGCATGGCTCTACCGCCAAATCAAGGCAATGCCCCAAAAGGAAAGGGAAAACAGGTGGCTAATGATGAAGATGGCGGGGAACCGGCTGATGAAAACTCGAGTCCTTCCCCAGTAGACTATAATGTCTTGGCTCACCTTCGAAGGCTTCCGTCTCTCCTGAGCATCTACGACGCCTTGGTCCTATCTAAGGAGCTTAGAGATGTTCTTATTCATGCTCTACAAAACCCCGAACGGTATCAGGCTCACTTTGCGGAAATTAATATGAAAGAAGCTCAGCACGCTTTGCATGCCGCCGCAGTCACATTTAAGGATGAAGACTTGCTACTGGGAACAGCTGAGCACAATCGGCCGCTTTACGTGACCGAGTACAGCGATGGAGATCGAATTAATCGCATATTGATTGATCCAGGGTCCTCAGTGAACATCATGAACTTGCAGACGCTGAAGAGTTTGTCAATGGACATCCGGCACCTGTCAAGAGAAAGGATTGTCATTCAAGGCTTCAACCAAAATTGCCAGTAAGTTCTGGGGTCTATAGTTCTGCCAATCAAATTCGGGGATCTGCAAACTGAAGCTAAGATATACGTGATCGACTCAGACACGTCTTATAAGATTCTCTTAGGGCGGCCGTGGCTCCACGATTACGGCATCATTCCGTCAACTCTCCATCAATGCATGAAGTATACTAAAAATGGCGAAGAAAGACGCATTGACGGAGACATCCAGCCATTCGGTGTGCATGAAGTCCGCTATGAAGATTCTCAATACTTTATGAACCACCAAAATGCTAAGCCACAACTGACTGAGGATAGACCGGCCCCAAGACTCAAAAGCAAATCTGCGCCGGCTGTCACTTTCAAAAGTAAAAACGCCTAAGGGCGCCCGCATTTCGGCAGCGACACTGATGAGTCCGACGCTGGAATCCCGTCCTTCCATAAAACTCGCCCTCGTTTCGGCAGCGATACGGACGAATCTGTTACCGAAGGCCCATCTAGCAGCAAAGTCTGCCCTCATCTCGGCAGTGACACTGAAGAGTCAGAAGAAGAGGACCTGCCGTGCAACAGCTGTGCAGATTGGACCCCTATGCAGCAAGCGAAACTACGAGAGACCTTCGAAGTCGCAGAAGGGTCCCTGGCCATCACAAAGGTGCCGGAACGGATGTGCAAAGAGCTCGATGCATTGTCAGTCTCTACCGTGGACCAGCTGAAAACTTTCTACGTGCCCGGGAGGAAAAATGGATATAAGGGCATCCTGTTTTACAGGTCAAACCCCGTTGTGCACCCGGACGATCTTTCTGTCGCGTGCCTTCCCTATGAGAGAGGCATAAGAGCCGTCCTCAATCCCAGATACTATGCGCCCGAGATACGGGAATACTTTAAGAAGTGCGGATGCCGGTTGTACTAAACGGAGTCCGAAGCAAAGTTTTACGAAGGGCTATGGTATCCGCCCCAGGTCCGAGCACTCATCGATGGACGAATTCCAGATAGACGGGGCATAGGCTACATTCAACCTGATTCCAAAGCGTGCTACATGATCCATGTTAGTGAGGCCAGCGAAAGATCAAATGATGATGACGAGATAGCCGAGCCAGAAGAAGCTCCTCAAGAGCTCGAAGATGGCGGACAAGCAACTTTTGACGAGCTAACCGAGATTGACTTAGGAACGCCCGATAATCCAAGGCCGACCTACATCAGCTCGCTCTTGTCAGAGGAAATGAAAGCGCAGATAATTGCCCTGCTGCATGAGTTCGTCGACTGCTTCGCGTGGACATACGAAGAAATGCCTGGCCTTTCCCCTGAAGTGGCCGTACATAACTTGGCTATATCTCCTGATGCTAAGCCAGTCAAACAAGCTCCTCGAAGAATGAGAAGGGAACTAGAAGAAAAGGTCATCGAGGAAACTAAGAAGCTCATCGATGCCGGCTTCATCAGGGAAGAGAAATATGCGGATTGGATCGCATGCATAGTACCAGTGAAGAAGAAAAATGGGCAGATCCGAGTTTGTGTCGATTTCAGGGACCTCAACAAGGCATGTCCTAAAGATGACTTCCTGCTCCCGGTTATGGAAATGATGGTCGATGACACCTCAAATTACGAGCTGTTCACCTTTATGGATGGCTCGACTGGATACAATCAGATCAAGATGTCGCCTGAGGATGAGAAGCACACAGCATTTCGGACCCCGATCGGAATATATTGCTACAAGGTGATGCCGTTCGGATTGAAAAACGCAGGTGCTACATATCAAAGGGCAATGACCAATATCTTCGATGACCTAATTCATAAAGTCGTCGAATGTTATGTTGATGATCTGGTCGTTAAGACTAAAACCAAGGCCGATCATATCCAGGATCTTAGGACCGTTTTCACCAGACTGAGGGAATTTAACCTGAAGATGAATCCTCTGAAATGCGCTTTTAGCGTGTCATCGGGAAAATTCCTGGGCTTCATAGTCCGACATCGAGGGATCGAAGTTGACCCCTCAAAGATAAAGGCCATCATGGACATGCCCCCTCCGAAGAGTCTGACGCAGCTAAGATCTTTTCAAGGCAAGCTTGCTTATATACGGAGGTTTATCTCAAATTTATCGGGGAGATGTAGGCCCTTCTCAAAGCTCATGAAGAAAGGAGCTCCTTTTATCTGGGATGCCGAATGTCAAGCATCGTTCGAAAGCATCAAACAATACTTGTTGCACCCTCCAGTGCTGGCCGCTCCCATTCCAAATAAACTGCTGATTCTCTACACTGCCGCGCTAGATGAGTCACTCGGTGCGCTCCTTGCCCAGAATAACGAGGAGGGAAAGGAAAATGCCCTCTACTACCTCAGTCGAACTCTAGTCGGGGCGGAACACAACTATTCCCCAATCGAAAAGCAATGCTTGGCTCTAATATTTGCTGTGAAGAAGCTGAGGCACTATCTGCTGGCTCATCGGGTTATGCTGATCTCCAAGGTCGACCCGCTCAAACACTTGATGACCAAAGCAAGCTTAGCCGGCAGAATGGCAAGATGGGCTGTCATGCTACTTGAGTTTGACATAGTTTATACTCCTCAGAAAGCAGTAAAAGGGCAAGCTCTTGCAGACTTTCTCGCTGCTCATCCCATACCAGAAGGGTCGCCGCTAAATTGTGAGTTACCCGACGAACAAGTGCTGCACCTCGAGGAAGATGGGCCATGTTGGGAGCTCTACTTCGATGGAGCCTCATCAATAAGGACCTCCAGTAAATCAAGCGTCCCGGAGATAAAGGCAGGGATAGGATTGGTGTTCATCACGCCATCAATGGGAACCCTACGGCGCTCTTTTGCTCTCACCGAGCCTCGCACAAACAATGAGGCCGAGTATGAAGCTCTGATAGCTGGTTTGGAGCTCGCCATAGAAATGGAAATCCTTCGGCTACGGGTTTACGGTGACTCCCAGCTTGTCGTCAACCAAGTAAGCGGCAACTATAAGATATACAAACCTGAGTTAGCTCGGTACAGAAGCCGGGTGGTGGAACTCATGAAACGGTTCACTCATATTGAATTAACAAGAGTCCCTAGAGCATTGAACGGAAAAGCCGATATACTCGCTCGCCTAGCCAAGGAGCTGCCTGATCCTCACATAGACGAAATTCTGATTACAGTCAGGAGCCGACAAATTCTACCCCCAGTCTCTCTACGAGAAGTGGAAAGCGCGGAACAGGAGAGCAGTCCTGCCGAAGAAGCTTCGATCATCCAAGACGAGCCCGATTGGAGAGAACCCTTCATAGAGTACCTCCGATACGACAAGCTGCCCGAAGAAAAATCTGCGAATTCAGCTGAAGAAAAGAGCTCTCCGATACGTGTTTGTAAATGATACGTTATACCGCAGGTCATATGACCAACTCTGGCTCAGGTGTTTGTCATTGGCCGAAGCCCAAAAGGTCATGAAAGATGTTCACTCGGGCGTTTGCGGTGCTCACCAATCTGGCCCCAAGACGCGACTTCAAATCAAACGGCTTGGGTATTACTGGCCCACCATGATACGGGATTGCGGAGAGCATGCAAAGAAATGTCAGATCTGCTAAATCCATGGTGATTTCATTCACAAGCATCCCAATCCGTTGCATCCTACGGTGGCGTCGTGGCCCTTCGAAGTCTGGGGCACCGACATTGTTGGCCCAATTGATCCTCCGTCATCCAAAGGCCACCGGTTCATACTGGCCGCGACAGACTACTTCTCCAAATGGGCTGAAGCTGTCCCGCTAAAAGAAGTCAAGACAAAAGATATTCTGACATTCTTCCAGCATAATATTCTATACCGCTTCGATACACCAAGAAGAATCATTTCTGACAACGGGCCTTCTTTCAAGAGCTTCAATGTCTCAAGGTTCGCTACTCAGCACAAGATAGACTGGAGATATTCCTCCATCTATAATCCAAGAGCCAATGGGCTCGCCGAAGCCCTCAATAAGACTCTATGCAAGCTCCTGAGGAAAAATGCTTCAGCCAACAAGAGGGACTGGAATCTCAAGCTTCACGAGGCGCTTTGGGCATATCGTACCACGCACCGTACTCCAACTCAGTCCACTCCATACTCATTGCTCTTCGGAGTGGAGGCGGTCCTCCCCCTCGAAGTCGAAGTTCCAAGCTTAAGAATGGCCGTTCAGCATGAGTTGACGGAGGAGGAAAACGTGCTCCTTCGACTTGATGAACTCGATGCCCTCAAAGAAAAGAGGCTCGCGGTGCAGCAAAGTCTGGAGCTATACCGAGCCCAAATGTCACGGGCCTATGACAAGATAACCCGTCTCCGCGCTTTCAAGAAAGGTGAATTGGTGTTGGTCCTCAAAAGACCGATCATCCCCAATCGACATGCCAAGGAAAAATTTGAGCCAAACTGGGAAGGACCATACGTCATCGAGAAAGTGTTTGACGGAGGATCCTACCAACTAATAAGCGCCGAGGGAGAAAGGCCCATGCCACCCATCAATGGCCGATATCTCAAGAAATACTACACGTGAATGCTCCAAGTCGCAGGCGAATTGAGCACATCAGCCCTACGGTCTGGATCATACATCCTGCAAAACCGTATACAATCCACGGGCGCAAATGACCCCTATCTCTCCCAAATCCTGCCGGTGAGACTACTTTTAAAGTCCCACCAGCGGCAAAAAAAAAAGAAAAAAAAAGAAGAAAAGAAAAATAAAATAAAAGAAATAAAAAAATAGTAATAAACGGTATGTCCACAAGCAAAACGGGCACGGATGAAAACCCGAAAGGGTTCCGTGAGTAAAAACAGCAGGACTACCGGCGGGTCTGTGAAAATCCGAAAGGGCGCAAACTCGTAAAAAGAGATGAAATACACTCACAAAGTCCCCTCGACCTTGTGAGGAGAAAACCCTGCGTGAGATCCTTACGACTCACAAAGGAGCAAAACACTTAGCAATCCTCACGATTCTTAAGGAGAAAATACACCTGCGGGATCCTTACGACTCGTAGGGAGAAAATGCTTTTATGGGACCCTCACGGCCCATAAAATTGAAAAGCCTTAGGTGACAGGAACCCAAACCTGTCTCCTAAGCCATCCTTCCCCAACGGGCAACGGCAAATGATGAGTCGCTCCTGGCATTTCGCTTCAGTGTTAGCGGTGCTGATGCCGACCAAAAACCCAAATCCCAAGTCCTCCCAAGGCAAATGATGAGTTGCTCCTGGCATTATTCCAGTGCAGCAATGCTGATGCCAAACAAGATCCAAATTCTAAGTTCCCAAACGGCGAATGATGAGTCGCTCCTGATACCACATTCCACTGCAGCGATGCAGACGCTAACCAAAACCCAATTTTTCAAAATTCTCCCAGCCCTACGGTTGGTCCCTAAGTTGACTACCGTATACAATCCACGGGCTCAAATAATCCTCGTCATACCCATGCCCCACCACAATTACCAGTTACACGGCTGGTCTCCGCCTTTGGAATTATGCTCCATTGAGAAGACCCACTCATGTGTCCTCACGATACATGAGGAGAACAAACCTTTGTGGGATCCTTACGACTCATAAAGGAAAAACACACTTAGGAGTCCTCACGACTCCTAAGGAGAAAATACACCTGCGGGATCCTTACGACTCGTAGGGAGAAAATGCTTTTATGGGACCCTCACGGCCCATAAAATTGAAAAGCCTCAGGCGATAGGGATCTAAACCTGTCTCCTAAGCCATCGCTCCCCAATCCTCCCGGGGCGAATGATGAGTCGCTCCTGGTACCATATTCCAGTGCAGCGATGCAGACGCCAACCAAATTCCAAATCCCATACCCCAACGGCGAATGATGAGTCGCTCCTGGTACCATATTCCAGTGCAGCGATGCAGACGCCGACAAAGTCTCGAAATTTTTCCGGACCTACGGTCTGGATCATACATCCTGCAAAACCGTATACAATCCACGGGCGTAAAACAATCCCAATCTCTCCCAAGTCCTACCGGTGAGACCATATTCAAAGTCCCACCAAAAAAAACAAAACAAAAAAACCAATTCCCAAATCCTCCCGGGGCAAATGATGAGTTGTTCCTGGCATTATTCCAGTGTAGCAATGCAGATGCCAAACAAAGACCAAAATCCCAAAGTCCTCTCAATGACGGATGATGATTCGCTCCTGGTACCATATTCCAGTATAGCGATGCTGATGTCAACCCAAATCAAAATCAACAAGTCAACTTCCACTCCGACACCGCAGAAAGCGGAGCAAGTCAGAATCCAATCTCGACACCGCAAGAAGCGGAGCAAGTCAAGTCTACCCCTGACACTTCAAGAAGCAGAGCAAGTCAAATCAAGCACCGACCGTCCAAGTCGCTAAAAGGGCAGCACCGACCGTCCAAGTCGCAAAAAGGGCAGAACCGACCGTCCAAGTCGCAAAAAGGGCAGAACCGACCGTCCACGTCGCAAAAAGGCAGTACCGACCGTCCAAGTCGCAAAAAGGGCAGAATCGACCGTCCAAGTCACAAAAAGGGCAGAACCGACCGTCCACGTCGCTAAAATGGCAGCACCGACTGTCCAAGTCGCTAAAAGGGCAGCACCAACCGTCCAAGTCGCAAAAAGGGCAGAACCGACCGTCCACGTCGCAAAAAGGGCAGTACCAACCATCCAAGTCACAAAAAGGGCAGAACCGACCGTCCACGTCGCTAAAATGGCAGCATCGACCGTCCAAGTCGCTAAAAGGGCAGTATCGACCGTCCAAGTCGCAAAAAGAGCAGAACCGACCGTCCAAGTCACAAAAAGGGCAGAACCGACCGTCCACGTCGTTAAAATGGCGGCATCGACCGTCCAAGTCGCTAAAAGGGCAGCATCGACCGTCCAAGTTGCAAAAAGGGCATCATTGACCGTCTATGTCGTAAAAAGGGCAGCGCAGGATTCCTACAAAGCGGGAACCAGATTACTCCGGGCCAGGGAAACGTCTATCACGGACACTCCATCTCGGAGACATGTCAAGCAACGACCGTCCATGTCGTAAAAAGGGCAGTGCCAGCTTCCCAAAAAGCGGGAACCAAATCAGGTCGCCTCCAAGTAAAAGAAGATCCATCAATTTCATGCACACGACCCACATATGTGGTGTGCATTTATTGATGGGGGGCAATTTGTTGGGGTAAAAATTTACACCCCGGTTGACCAAGTCAAAATCAACCCCAAGCCAAGTGGGCCCAAGCCCAGACCCAGTGGGCTCATGCCCGGGTCGAGCCCGAACATGAAGCGGCCGGCCTTCCCCCACGCCAAGATAAAATTTTTGTAATAAACAATTTTGTTGTATTTCTTTTATTTCATTTTTATGGATAAATGTAAGAAAAATAGGCTTAAAGCCAAATTTTTGTAAAGTCCATGGCTTATGTGTAAAAAAGAAATGACACATGAGCCATGGGATAGGCAAAATGCCATTTTTGTGAAGCCCAAGGGGCTATGTGTAAAGTGTATAGCTTATAAAGGCAAAGACAATGAAATATCTCAACAACTTTTTTTTATCTCTCCCCAAAAAGAATCCAGATCTGCCTCTTCCTCCTTCCTCAAGGTTCTAAAACCTTCTTTTTTCTTTTGAATTAAATCAAGAGTTTAACTCTTCCTTTTCTCAAAATAAATAGATTTCCACCACAAAACCTACGAAGGGGAGATCGGATCTCCAATCAGATCTCGAAAAGGGGAGGCTTTTAAGGCTCATCCCCTTTTCTCCAAGATCCCGCCGGTCAAGAGCAGGAAGAAGGAGACCCATCCCCAAAAATCTAACTTTGGACAGGCCCAAGGCTCAAAAGAAGAGCAATAAATCCCCAGGAGTTTAACTCCTTTCTAAAGTTGCTGGAGTTTAACTCCATAATTTAATTTCTGTTGGAGTTTAACTCCATAAATTTGTTTCTGTTAGGAGTTCAACTCCAAAAATCCCCTTGGGAGTTCAACTCCCCAGCCTAGGGGCTAGGCTTCCCTTTCCGTGGGTTTTCCCCGCGGTCACGTGTGCTCACGTGACCCCAGGGCGCTAAGGCGCCCATTGCTCACGTGTGCGCATGTGACCCCGGGGCGCCAAGGCGCCCATTGGTCACGTGTGCGCACGTGACCCCGGGGCGCCAAGCCGCCCATCGGTCACATGTGCCTACGTGACCCCGGGGGGGCGCCAAGGCGCCCACCGGTCACGTGTGAGCACGTGACCCCGGGGCGCCAAGGCGCCCATCGGTCACGTGTGCGCACGTGACCTCGGGGCGTCAAAGTGACCTTCGGTCACGTGTGCCCACGTGACCCTGGGGGGCGCCAAAGTGCCCATTGGTCACGTGCACGCACGTGACCCCGGGCATTAAAGCGCCCACCTGCCGTGCGAGCGTCCTTTAGACGCCATTTTGTTTTCTTTCCCCCTCTCGTTTTACGTGCACTCCCCAACAAAATTCCTTCTGTAGTCTAAACCTTTTTTTTAAAAAAAAATTCTTTGGAGTTTAACTCCACAATAAAGTTTTATTTTGGGAGTTTAACTCCGCATAAAATTCTTTTAGGAGTTTAACTCCATCTAAAATTCTTTGGAGTTTAACTCTACAATAAAATTCCTTTTGAAATTAAACTCCACTTTTAAAAAAAGGGGACCGCCAGCCCGCTATCCGGGTAGCGGGACCCCTATAAAAACTCTGCGGGGCCCCCGATATTTCCAAAACCTTTCAAAACACGATACTGCACATTGAGTTCGCATGACCAGTTTAACCCGTCAATCGGAAGTTCCTTCGCTCCAAATGCGAGGGGTAATTAACGGCAGCTTAGTCCGCGGCTGTCGGAGATTCGGATCCCCATAATCAATAAACCCCAGCCTACCCTAGGCAGGGGGAATCTGTAATGCGCCTGACAAGCGCGCGCGTATTCCCATCTCAATGGGGTGACGAAAAACACCCTACACTAGGCAACCTGGACTAACTAAAGGAGGATCTTTGCTAAACAAAAACTAACTACAAGCTAACTAGTTTTAGCTATATGGAAGAAATGTTATACCTTAGACTTTATGTCCTTCTCCCCTTGCTCCTTGGAGTGGAAGAAAGAGATCACCTTGTCGCCTTCTCTAGTCGAAGAAGGATCCACCCGAGAGCCTCAACCTTTGGCTTCAACTTCAAGTTAGAAGTAACTAAGATGCTAGAAGTGCTAATCCTAGAACCTTAGAAGAGAGTAAAGATTATTTTAGAGAGGTTTATCTCAAGCTCATGTGTTTCTCAACTCATGAGAGGGGAGAGCTTGAGAGAGAGGAAGAGGAGGAGAGAGAATCTATATGATAGAATGAATAAGAATAATGAACCATTCTCTCTAATATGGGTGAATTATGAAATTAGATAATTAGCTAGATAATTGTCATGGTTAATCAAGACTTGACAATTATCATTTCACATTAAATGCAAATTGCAAGGATCAAAGAGCATCTTTCATATGGAATGATGATGGTCAACATGTCAACCCAAGTCAACAAGTCAAGTATGGTCAAAAGGTCAACAACCCTAACCATGCACAATTATATTTAACTAATATCAATTATTCATAATACACACATAAGCATTAGGGTTATGAAAATGACAATGGTCATCAACCCTAATCAAAGTCCTCTCCCTCTGTCTCAGTCAACTGTGCATACGCACCCGTATTCGTGATCCGAGGAACACGAATACAAAGAGATAAAACCAATCCCAAATCATATACTAGGATCTGGCTTAAACCAAAGCCCGCTAGTATAAGCTGTCCGGACAGCAAACGTGCACAAGTGCGCGGATGTGAACGAACCCTGTCGCAAAACCATGCGACCTCTACTCATTTTGCCTAAAGGCGAATAACTCTCTGTGTGGGACTCTGAAGACTCGACACTACGCTGGCAGTGGGTTTAACCACAGACCGCAAGCGGCACTAGCTGTACGTAACGGTCCCCAGGTAGATGCCGATAAGAAGACTGACGAGGTGACCCTATCTGAACTCCTACTGAGTTTGAATGTGACAGTCTCCGTACAGTCCGGTCTGTTCGTCTGATACATCGCATGGTGGGCCTAGGGGGGCGGTAAACGTCAGTCCCCTAATAGCGGTACAATTCGTGTCGGAGTGTAGCCCAGAACACCCTGATATAACACTGGAAACCTACCAGTATATCTCGCTTGCCCTGGCCAGGGACTACTTGTGTAATGGCTCTCCTGGACACAGCGCGATGTCAACCCCCAATACCGGGAGAGACGAATCCTGTCTAACCATCACTGCCTCCAAGTGCTTCGGGACTGCACCTAATTACTACCTGTTTGCATGACTCCTTTGAGCCGTGGTAGGGTAGTAATCAAAGTACAGTGGGAACACACTCGAGGCGAAGCGACAGTGTCAAGTCAGCGGACTAAGCTGTACTCATGTCACCTGGGAACTGATAACTGATGATAGGTATAATACCAATCAACAGTTCCCGACGAGTCCTGTCCAGTGTACTCGTAACCTAACGAGCACCCGCATACTATCTCAAGTACGACGTACTGATGGCTGTGGGACAGACCGTCTCCCATGCTGGGATGAGAAGCGCATACGCTAGTCTACTCCGGAGTATCGATGCCCTGTCTCGATAGTCGTACGACTAGGGACCTGTATAAGGATATGCTTATGGATTACCCAGCCCCCACGAGTGTGAGCGCCATCACAACGCTGGTAATCAAGCAAAGATCCTAAGGGCTCTACTAATATGTATATAAGCGATATGCTAAAAGAAACACATGCACATATTAAAGCAGAGACAAACCAAGTAGCATACTACCATTTCGAGCAAGATTGTATATACAACTGTGAATATCCCAAGCTTCCATCAAGTAATATACATACTAGTATGATACAGTAATGGCCTCTAGGGCATATATACTAACACTGTACCCAACTAAAACCTGTTTGCATGACTCCTTTGAGCCGTGGTAGGGTAGCACTCAAAGCACAGTGGGAACTCACACGAGACAAATGACGATCTCAGGTCGATGAACTAACCTGTACACATGTCACCAGGGAACTGCTATCTGACGTCAGGTATAATACCAACTAGTATGTTCCCGGCGAGTCCTGTCCGGTGTACTCATAACCCAATGAGCACCTGTATACATCTTAGGTGAACCAACTGACATCAGTAGCTTGTGAGACCGGCCACCGCCCCTCGTCGTAGGTTGAAAACTGTACTTATGGTTAAGAAGAATTACACCGCTGTTTAATACTCCTTACCTAACCATCCACTAATATAGGTAAATGTCATAGACATAATTTCAAAAAGGTATATCTCACTCTATAAAAATAGATGTACAGATATATCAATTTGAAATTGGTGCATAACAGCGGATATTCAAAACCAAATATTTGCCGTCCGGCAAACAACCCAGGTGACTTCCTCAAATATCACCAATTACAACGAATTCCGATATAATGAGGATGATCACCTAATTCCAAATAACTTACTCCCACCCATCATCTGTAAAACCATACAGATGTGAGAATCATACCTGGTAAATACATACCCTGGAGCAAGGGCTAATTGGGAAATCAGTTTTCTTTTAACAGTACACAGTGAAACTGAAACATTGAAATGTTTCGAAAGGGTATCCGGGTATTCCTAGTAATGCCTCTTCCATTATCCAGATTCACAACTGTAACCGTATATTTTTTTACCATCTCTCCAAATCCCTTCATATGTCTTTAGTCATTACCTTCTGTACACCCCTTTAGGCCAAATGGTTTTCTTCCTTCCCTACCGCTCGGCACCAGCCTATGGTTTGGAAGAAGACTATCCAATAAGCATAATGGGTGTACTGTCCTAATTCTAGGATCACTCGCAATGCGAGAGAAGGTGAAGATAAAAGACAACCGAATAAACCTTATTCCTATTTCTCCTGAACCAGAATCCATCCCCGAACTGGAACAAGTTCGTTTCGAGTTCGTATATAACCATACGATGGAGTATCCAAATAACTGTGGATCTTCGTAATGATACGGAGTGTTCTGGAGAAATACAAAGGTGAAATGGGAGTGGTAATGAAATACTTGGTTTGGTTGTGAATAGCAGTCGTAATTTACTTAGCCCTCTTACTAATCCCTTTATTTGTCTTTACTTAATACCTTCTGTACACCATCGTTAGGCTAATTGGTTTTCTTTATTCCCTACCGGTCGGCACCTGCCTATGGTTTGGAAGAAGACTATCCAATTTGCGTAATCGGTATACTGCCCTAATCCAAGGAGCACTCGCAACCTGAGAGAAGGTAAAAGGAAAAGACAACTGAATAGTCTTATTCGTTTTCTCCAGAACCAGAAATCATCCTCGAATAAATTCCTTCGAGTTCGTATATAACCATACGATGGTTTTATCCAATGGAAGTGGACGTTCGTAGTAATACGGGGTGTTCTGGAGAAAAGGGTAAAAGTAGAAGTGGTAAAGAGGTTTTCAAATCTGACAATCCAAAAGCCAGTGTTTAAGAAGGTTCGGTTAATTTGGTCACTGAGTCATAGTCAAGGGTCGGGCCATGGTCGCTGCCAAAGAGAGAGAGAAAAGAAACACTCAGCGTGCACTCTATCCTAGATCAGAATGGTTACCAATTTATCTAATCAGGAAACCTCCCACTGTAATGTCAAATTCTCCCCTAAACCTGAAAGAAGAATTAGTCGGGATCACCCGAGGAGTAAACCAACTCATCAGTGGAAATCGGGATCCAACTATCATCACATGATAACGTGATGGAATCCACTCACGTTATCACACTCCAGAAGGTATGCGCATATCTGGCAAGTTTCAGTTTCTTTAGAAACTCCCGATGTGATTTTTACCCCATGTTCTTATGACCTTGACGTATGCCAAACTATCATAAGTCACATGTCAAGTTCTACCCGTCATTGTCCAGGTTAATTTGAACCCACCCGTACCTACCCTTGACTTTGGCCAACAAGGCAGTACGACTGTCCCAAACCAACGCATCTATCTATGCAACAGATAAATATCCGGTAGCTACCAATCACTATGCCATGGCGTAGGTCAAAATACATAGCTTGAATACTACCGAACATTTAACTGAAATGACGGAGGGCTACGAATGGTTTCTGGCGAAAAACCTTTAACGTAATGAACTTGATATCGTTGAAGGAACTGGATAGCTTTTAAAAATATAGTGGCGAAAACCTTTGCTAAAGAGGTCACTCCCGGTGAAGAGATCTCGGCTCTTTCCCCATAGAATGAGGTGCAGGATATTCCAACTAAATACTACGATGCAAAGCAAAAGTAATCGACTATAGTGAAGTTATTGCCCTGACGCAAACTTCTGTCCAAGGGGTCACTCCCGGTGAAGGGATCTCGGCCCTTGCCTCGTCGACTGAGGTGCTGGATATTCATAACCGAATACCACTGTGCAAAACAAAAGAGAACGTCCTTGCAATAACAGCTTTTTGATAATTGTTCCAACAACATCAGAATAGGTTTGTTTAGCTTGCATTGATCCGAATCAATGCAGTCCCATCAATTGATCACACCAATAAAGAACGAAAATAATGATGTACGTATATGCCATCCGCATTCGCCACCGGGTCCCGTCATTACCCGTTAGGTTACTTAACTAACGACAGAGCGGGGACTGGACTAGCGCGGATGCAAAACATATACAACATCTACTAGTATATATATCAATATATAATATTTGCTCAAGGCGTGATAAAATACAACATCACAGAAATGTAATAAGCATCACAGAACAATACAGATATCTGGGATCCCCGGGTTTCATAGAGCCGCTACTGAAACCCGACGTTCCCCTAGTCGTGTGGATAGCCTATGCAATGAAATCCTAGACCCCTACGGGTGCGGCAAGTTACCCGCCAAAACCTGAAGCGAGGCATCCCCCTTCAGCAACGTGAATGGACCACCCAGCACTTCACGGAATCCGGTAAATTAGGCACCCCTCCTTGGGTCAACCTGTACCCCCTACGAGTGCGGTGAATAGCCCGCCAATCCTAGAGTAAAGCCCCCCTCCGTCTCAAAGCCATGAGATGCGGGCCCGTTGCCCTCTAGAACCCGGCTACCCGTGCACCCCTCCGTGGGGTAATCCTAGTACAGAAAGTAAAAATATACATACAACGGGTACATCGACCTCAGCCCGGTCGTGCCCTAAAAGAATAATACAAACAGGCAGTGACGACAGTCCACATGTCGGACGCTCGCCCCGCAAAATCAAATGTACATATAAAACCAAACTGTACTAACATTGCATCCAGGCTATCCCCACGACAAATCCGCAACATCACAGCACAACACAGAACATCAACGTGAATGGCAAGTTCGCAAATCCGTCTAAAAGGGTTATAGCAGTTAGACAAGATTTACCGATCAAATGACATTCATGGTCGCAGATATAATGTAAATACTGTGATCTAACATGTTTAAAATTTTCGATCGACTAAAATTCCCGAAGTGGGCCCCAAGCACAACTGTAGCACTCAAAGAAAATCTGGGCCCAAACAGAACATTTCAAAAAACCCAATTTCAACTCAGAAAGCCACTGTAGAAATTTGGTACGGAGTTGACACATTCCTGCCGCGGAATCGCGGCCACAACAGGGGTTTGGCCACGGTTCCGCGGTCCTACTGTAGGATTACTGTACCGAATTTTTACAGAAGCTTTAAAAATGCCTGCACGAATTTCTGCAACACTCAAATTAATTTTTCGAGCACAAAAAATTTCGACAGAAAACTGATGCAATAGAAATTGTGGTTTTTGGAAATTCGTTCGATCGAACTTGTAAACACGTTAGAGCAAGCTAGACTAGGTTAATGGCGTGTATTTGATACCAGTGTAAGTGCACGGCAGCACCCCGGCCGTCTATCCGAGGCCAAAATACGGAAACGATACATTTCTTTAACTTTTAAACCGGCACTACCGCATACTAAAAACCCGGATCGGGCCATTAACCTACTCCTAGCAAACTAGAGAATGGGTAGAGAGATATATCGAGTGATCCGTGTCCTTCGGTCTTCTCGTCGTCATCCCGATCTCCCCGCGGAATCTCCGGTCTTCATCTCCTCGTCGGAAGGGCACCACATTGCCGGGTTCTTTTACGGGCTCCCACCTCTGGACCGAGGCAACTCGGGCACGGAGTTGGCGAGTCGACGTGTCCAAGAATGCTGTAGGATAGTGTAGAACTCCTTTGTCTCAGTGGGGTTAAGGAAGTTGCCATATTGATGTGGAGGAAGAGTAGTAAGCTTTTTTGGATGAACTAGAGAATTTTTGGAAAGCAAAAGAGATCAAATTCTCTTCTCACATTTTTGGACAGCACCCCTCAAGTGTGGACGGCCAAGCTTGGTGAAGGAGAATGGGAGTGATGTCAAAAGGGGGGTTTAGCAATCATACAAGAAAAAGAGAGAAAGGTGATGATTAAGAATCATCATCACAACAAAGTCCACACTCATAAACCATCACCAATCTCATCAAAACAAAAGTCAAGCAATGATGAACCATGGAGTCAAGTGATGGTTGGACCATCATGAAGCAACCAATTACAAGAAACACCCTCCATAATGCTAATTTGCACATTTGCAAATAAGCCCCTCCACACCAATTTTCAGCCAAAGAAAGAACAAAGGAAAAATGGCCGAAACGGAAAGCAAACTGGTAACTCCAAAAAACCGACCCCGTAATAAATTACAGGAAAACCCCGCGACTGTATATACATACCCACATTTGTATTCCGACCGAATACAAATGCAATGAGACAAAATCTACACTGTAAAATACTAGGATCCGGCTTAAACCAAAGCCCGCTAGTATTATCCGTCCGATCATGATCCGTGCAATACCGCACGTATAAGATCGAACCCTGCCATATCTCCATACGGCCTCTACAACGTTTCGCCCGAAACTTGAGAAACCGTCTGTGGGGGACTCTAAAGACTCATCAATACTTTGGTTGTGGATTTAACCACTAGCACGTCAGAGGTATTAGCCATACGTAACGGGCTGCCAGGTATTGACCAAAAAGGGACGTCGATGAGCGAACTCATCTTGACACCCTACTGAGCCTGTCAATGACAATATCCGTACAGTCCGGTCCGTTCGTCCATGAGAATCGCATGGTGGGCCTAGGGGGTTGGTAAAAGTCAGACCCCAAAAGCGGTACAAGTCATGTCAGAGTGTAGCCCAGAACACCCTGAGATACTACTGGAATACCTACCAGTAAATCTCCTGCCTTGGCCAAGGATTTCGTGTAATGGCTCTCCTAGACACAGCGCGACCTCACCCCCAATACCGGGAGAGACGAACCTGTCACGACCCGAAGGTACGGAACATGACCGGCACTTAAACTACGAACGTCTCGAGGCGTACGTAATCTAAGTAAACCGAAAACCCAGAAATCCAAACCAAGAAAAGAAGTAGAGTGCAGGAAAAACCAAATTAAAGCAAGTAGTTTCAATAGCATAAGCCGAATTATGCAGTTTTTAAAAACATCAAAAATTTACTGAAAATTTCGACAGAGTCTCCTTTGAAAATACTGGCCCCCAAACGAGATACAACATGAATAGTATACGAAATTAAGAAAAAGGCATCCCCAAGCGGGAGCTAGCTCTTCGTCAATCGACGGTCACAACCACACAAGCAATATAATATACAACGCCAACGGCGAGGATCAAAATTCAAAAGGAAACTCAAAACCACCAGAAATATAACGAGCGACTCTAAGGTCGAAAGAATAAACAACACTGGTCTCTATCTCAAAAATACATGTTTGGTTGATGGAGATTCTAGATACAACAGAATAATAATATACAAGATATATAATGGGGGTATGATACAAGTAAACCCACCTACTAGCAAATCACCCGGATGAAACTATGCCCGCAAAGCCGTAATGAAACCTGTACGGCAAACCTGCAAGAAACTGGGGCACAACGGGGGTGAGTTGCCAACTCGTGAATAGAAAAACATCTACGCACAGAAATCGCATAAATAACGCAATCCTAGGTCAATGATCAAAATATATCCACAAAAATATGTATAACATGCAGCCTATAACAATGGCTAGGGTAATATCTAACCGAGTGTAATCTCATGTGCCCGTGTCAGTGCCTCAGGTAGCAATATATCATATGAATGAGGTATGAATGCATGAAAACAGAATACATGTAAATGAAGAAACTGTTTTCATAAATTAGTGAGATTTCCTTCTGGTTTTTAAACTGAGGTATCATAATGAAATCAGTATCAACAATGTCTAGCATCGACACAAAACATAAATCTCACTGTCTCGAAATATCAATGTCTCAATCTCAATATCTAGGGCGCCGTCAGTCCAGACCGGCCCCTACCATCCATCTCAAGACCACGACGGTATCCTCCGGATATCCGACGCGTCGGGTAATATCATCGGTAGGTAGTGCTCCCCAGCCAGGCTCAACGTCAACACCACATTCCTCTTGCCCCGGGGTACCATACTGGGCCCACCATGTACCCGTGACGATTCCTCCACTCCTCGACACGGATCTCGAAAACCACAGCAAACTCATGGTGGACGACACTTACATCACTAGAAAACCGCAATTTACATATTTTAAAAATATAATAAGTTTAGAAATTTTGCGGCTTTCCCCCGAAATCCAGAAATATCATAAATCTCAAGAAATCATCACAAATGCATATGTCAATGATAATGAATGTATATGGTATCAATAACCAAGTTGCAATGTATGATTAATAACTAGGCATGAACAATGGAATAACAGTATGCATGAAGTGACAAGTAATAACTACAATGTCTAAACTGGCATATAAGGCAGGTACACTAATATCGTATCAACTACTAACTAACAACCTAAGTCAAGCAATAGTATTTTCTAAGTGTACGTGACATGGCAATTACCGATGAAGATGTGTGTGAGCCGGCAAGTAAGTGTATGTGGTACATACGCATCATCGGTAATGGTGCTGGTGTCCTAACAGCATGATATCAATAATGGAGTATGCAGCAAAATAAGTATGCGGGGCAGAGCGAACAGTAATAATGTGCGGGAGCAGAATACTAGACACAACGATAACTAATCAGTATTAATCTAATATAAGTCCTACAAATGGTGCCTTTTGAAATAACACGAATCATGGGGTTTTTGAAAATAGGGGCTACGATGTTTTTATGAAAAGATACGTCTTTTGAAATATCCGTAGGATCCCTTGGGCTGTCTTTTAAAATACCCACGATTCATTAGTTTTTGAAATAGGTAAGAAGTCTAATCTAATCTAACAACTACACTAAACTATACGGCTCAACTAACAAGATGAACTACAGGTAAGGAAACCGCCTAACATCTGAGTCGATACATATACCTACCTGTATATGTATAGTCGGTGATCCCGCCTCAATAATATCATAGCTGATACCATATCTATAATCAGGCATCCCAAGTCAAGAGTGCGGATCAATCATCAATATAGCTCGTACGTAAATCCGTCGTACGGCCTCCCAAATCTGGGTACGGGTCAATATCACATTCATCATACTATTCACCTGGTATCCTCTTTATCAAATATCAAGATCGGGATACTGATCTACGTCTAGTACCATATTGATACCGCCTACGTATGCATGGACGTGTGTGAAACACTACGTCAAGGACCCGCTACAACGTCATGTCGTATCTCAAATACGAACCCTGCTATATCACCGATCTCACGGCCTCAAATCAAATCTCATCGACTCAGCTCAATCCCAAGTATCATCCTCAATCCGTATGTGAACACATAGTCCCATACCCATGTGAACACATAACTATAAAGAATCCCATGAGCACATATCAATAGGAATGTATGCAAGTATGTATGTGTGTATGTGTGTGTGCATGTGTAGTGCAACACTACACTAGGGTTCGCAACGCTAAAATAATCCAACACACCAATATCCATCCTAAGCATCGTTATTAATCCCAAATAACATATAATAATTGTTGGTGTGTATACGCATCCGTATACACCACCACGGACTGCGGGGGTACTATACGCTATCCACCCGACTTCTCCCCGTAGATATAAATCTACTCACCTGGTCCTCGCTAGCCGGTGCCGACGTCGCCACGCGCCTGCTTGTCGTCTCGAAGTCCACATGGGGGTACCTACATATCATAACGCACCATATCGTATTAAAACTAAATTCGAGATCGAAACGGCATACGAAAATCAAATCGGCACGCGTATCACGCATAGGTCCAAACCTATCGCCTACGCATGCAAGAATAGTCAAACCAACCCTCGATGTCGATGTACAAACGTCAAACCATCGAGAAAAATCCAATCACAATCATTTGCACATTCACGAACACTAATTTTAATATAAACTAGGTTAAAACTCACAAAAACGCCAATTTCACTTAAAAAGTCATTTTTCCGAAAATCTAGCAAGCACAATTCGCCGTTTTTGTACAAAACACGATGTTTAAATGAATGTAGCGGCCAATATATTTATTAAATATCTTAAATAAGTCTTATAAACAATTTCCAGAATTTAATCTCATTAAATTCCAAAAATCCTAATATTCTAGTTTACAAAAATACCCTTTTTAACAATTTCAAAGCAAAAATGTACAAACTACAATCTAGCTTAGATTTGCATGATCTAAAGCATTAAACCACACTTAATAAAGTTAATGAAGTCATGAAAACCCTAAACACATTTTTAATCCCAAGAATTTAACAAATTTCAAAAACCTAGTAAGCAATTTAGCAAATTAACACAATTTTAAAACTAACCATTCACACTAGCTACTAACCTTGTATTATCATGACAAAAAAGCCTAAATATAACACACAACCATACACCAATTTTATAAAATCCTAACTTGCAATCAAATTCACAACTTGAATTCCAAAACTTGCAATTAAACTCACATAACCAAATTAACACTTAAGTAAATTAGCTTAAGAAATTAGTAACAAATTAAGCAACAAAAAGTTTAGAATTATACCCAAAAACATATGAAGATCCACAAGCATCCATGGCCCTCCAAAATGCTCTCTTTTCACAAGGATACATGCTATACGGGCTAAGCTAAAATGGGTAGGAGTCGGATTTGGATTTAGATTTGAATTTGCATGGATTTTGAAGTGATTTGTGGATTTTTTTGATGAAGAAAGAGTGGGATTTGAGGGGGAGGGCTGCTGCTGTTGGGAGGCCAGAAATGGGAGTGAGGAGATAGAGGGAGGTAGAGAAAATGCAAGGAAGGAAAGTCAAGGTCAAGGTAAGGTCAAAAGTCCACCTAATTCACCCATTTTCTTTTCTTTTCTTTCATTTCTTTTCCTTTGAAATCAAGTGGGGAAAAATTATGGTGGGTGCTGAATTCAGCCATGGGGAGGAGTAAGTGGGGGTGTGTGGGTGTGGGTACGGGTGTGGGGTGATGAAAAATGATAAATACAATACCCCAAACATCCATTTACGCTAAAAAAAAGCCTTTTTTCTTCAATAATTTCTAAACCGTTTTGGCAAATGATTTCGTTCCAAAAACCACCTGATAAAATTTTATTTAATGTTTTATGATGCACAAAATTTGTTTCAACTCATTCCGATTTGTAATTTTCCCTAATTAAATGTATTAGTGACGGCTTAAAATAATAATAAAATAATATTTTTTTCAGAAAATTTGAAATTTCACCAGCGGCTCAATAAACACCAAATAATAGCAATTACATAGCTAGAATATGTATATTTAATTTTTATAATAAGATATTTGTATTTTGACTTTTTACAGAAAACCCCCTTATTTTACCGATTTTTCGAAATTTCACCGAAACGATTTTCAAAACGTTACAGAACCCCTGCAGATCCGCTCACTGCCTCCATGTGGCTCGGGACTGTACCCAACTAAAACCTGTTTGCACGACTCCTTTGAGCCGTGGTAGGGTAGTAATCAAAGCACAGTGGGAACTCACACGAGACAAATGACGATCTCAGGTCGATGAACTAACCTGTATACATGTCACCAGGGAACTGCTATCTGACGTCAAGTATAATACCAACTAGCATGTTCCCGGCGAGTCCTGTCCGGTGTACTCATAACCCAATGAGCACCTGTATATATCTTAGGTGAACCAACTGACACCAGTGGCTTGTGAGACCGCCACCGCCCCTTGTTGGGGTCTCGACTGTATACACTAGTCTACTCTGGAGTATCGATGCCCTGTCTCAAAAACTCCCACGACTAGGGAACTTTTAAGGATGTGCTTATAGACCCCAGCTCGCACGTATATGATCGCCATCATACTGCTGGCCGTCAAGCAAGAATCCTAAGGGCTCTATCAACGTGCAATAGTGACCTGTAAGGTCACCCGAAACAGTACACGATGATAAAGATAAACCAGATAGCATACTATCATCTTGAGTAAGACTGTTCTAACGGTATAGGTCCTTTCTCAATCATTGCAATCACGTGCCTGCGATCCAATAATTGACTCTGAGGGCACTATCTCCAACAGATTGTAGTATTTGTGGTTCTCTATTGATATCTGTCATAACTAATGAACTCTGAAATTTTTTTTAAGAGTTTTCTGAGATGGTGAGCACAACTAGAAACCCCACTCCAAGCCCGTACCTATCTGGACCCACTTTGGCCGCAAATTTAATGCTATTAGCCGCAAATTGCGAGTGGGTTGAATTGGGGTCTGGGGTTTGTACAGTAGCTCCTAGACATCCTAAATTCGACTATTGCATACTTAATTTTGTCCTAGTTTACCCGTGTCAAAATCTGAAACACATTTCCTATGAAAGTTTAAGGTTTTGCGTTTTAAAAACTTAGGTTTTGATTTTCGTTATTGCCGGGGGTAGTTCGATATTGATAGCATGCGTTAAAGTACGTCGATCTTATGTTCTAGTCTTTGTGCGTTAGAAGTGTGGTAACGTTTGCGTTTCGATTCTTATTTATAGCTTGGTTTCATATATAGGATCGGTCGTGGAGACGTCCGACGTGGCAAAGAAGGGCAAGGCATTTGCAAGTTTTGTCTAGCACGTATTGAAATTAGATGAGTACGGGGACATCTACAAGTAGGAACTCGGGCGGATGGCGTATAACACCCCCGACTACCAGAAACTTTATAAAACTTCGTATCGGTTTTTAAACATTATTCACGATTCTTAACCACATTTTTATGTCATATGCATTAAATTGAGTACCATACCATTCTTAGTGTATAATCATACTTGCTAGAATAGATACCTCAGATAGAACATAAGTATAATACTAATAATTCCATGTTGCACAATTTAGAGACTCGCATACTACACTACACATCATTAGTACTGTCATGACACGTAGAATTGCTAAGTTTAACTGTATTACCATGTTTCATGATAGTATTAAATGCTATTTACCATGTTCCATTATTCGAATGCTATAATCGGTTTAATTACATGTTATAATTGCCAAATGTTGCATGAATGAATTATTCTCTTTTGATATCATAGATTTGATATTTCTATGGATTTGAGAAATCGCAGGTATCTTTTATAAAATGGATTATGTTTTTAAAAGTGCGGTTTTCTTGTGATATGATGATTTGACATCCACTATGAGTTTTGGTTTTCATGATGAGATATCTGAATCGAGAGAAGGGTTACTCGATTATGGATACATGATGGACCCGGTACGACTCTGAAGGGTAGGAAGATCGTAGGGAGGTACAAGGAGCCTAGCGAGGATGATCGATACCGGAGGTGACATTGGAGTGCGGCGGATATCCGGAGGATTCCGACCGTGGCTAAGTTGATATCAGGAAAGGATCAATCGGTTAGACAGTGCCTACGATATCTAGATCTTTAGTGTCGGTGATGGACACGAATTTGATGAGGATTTTGAGGATGATTGATATTCTTCTTATGTGACTTCATTTATATCGCACTTGCATTCATTACTACGCATATCATATCATATCATATCATATCATATCTTGTGATGTATACTTATATTCACTGAGTTGGAAACTCACCCCTGTTTTGCCTTAGCTTCTTGCAGGACGAACCACACGGACACTTAGCAGCGTCGCGGACACATACCTTGAGATTCATCGCAAATTTTTCCTAGGTGGGTTACACGCATAGTAACCGCCTCTTTTGTATATGCTGTACCTTGTATCTAGTGTTACTCTATCAGACCACCTGTATATTCTTTTGACTTAGATCAAGTTTGTGACTTTATGTATATTCTTTTGGGTCGAACTTGGATAGAATCGACTAGTTAGCTTTACTTACGCAGTTTATTTGTATATTTGTTTGTGATCATTCGCCTTTGAGCGTCATATATAACTGGGTGGTTGTGATTTCGCCGTTTGGCGTCGAGATAGCTCCTAAGTGGGGATGCCATTATATTATTTGTTTATGTACTTGTTTTATCAAAAAATACAAAGGAGGTGCTGCCGAAATTTCAAATAACGAAAACATATTCAACTCTATTTCAAAACATTTGACTTATGCTTTTAAACAACCAATCCTTATAATGAAAATTGCATTTCATGTTATATACCTTGAAAACTTAACTTTCTTTATTCTTTAAAAATGTTTAGATCTTGGTTTTTGGCTTACTTTGGTCGCGTCAACATCTTTAGACGTCACGTGATCTAAGTGCCGATCACATACCAATTTAGGTCATGACAAAGTTGGTATCAGAGATTAGGTTTAACCTTTGTTGAGTCTCAGGTTTGACTATGTGGAGTCTAGGGTATATATTTTCGGAACCTAGGCTTAACCTTACAGAACTTAGACTTGACTTTGGTGGTATTAGACCTGAATTTTTGTTACATAGGTTGACCTTGGTATGATGGAGTAGGTAACTCAAGTAGAGTAACATAACGTACGTATGTTCCGCGGCATATTTACGATACGATACTCCGCTTAAGTGACCTTAGGACTTATATCTTGTTAACTATTTTTTTGATTCTTTGCATCCTTTGTTCCCGTTGCTACACCTTACCAACTCTCATTTCCTTGTTCCTGTAAGTCGATGTCGCACACCCCGCGGATTCGCGGGGAGGCAGAATATACAAAAACGATTATTTTTTTTCAAGACTTTGCAACATCGACCTAAGCCCCAGGATCTTTCGGAAACTATAACTAGCTAAAACTACTACAAAGATGTTCTAACTGCTATGTAAGAGTTTATACCTTCTTGTTTAAGTCCTTCGGGTGTTCTTCTCCACTTCTTAGCTCCTAGATGGCTTGAATCTTCTTCTGTCCTTCTTAGCTCCTAGATAGCTTGAATCGAACTCGGTCGTCGGCCTTCTTTGTGTCGAAGATGATCCATCCGAGAGTCTTTGGTTCAAGCTTCAACCTCTAGTGTGAGGTAACTAAGATGTCTAGTTTGCTAATTTAGACAACTTAGAAGATGTAGAGAGATGATTAGAGTATTTTATCTCAAGAAGTATTAGGATTCACAACACATGTTAGGGTTAGGGCTTGAGGAAGAAGGATGAGAGAAAATGGAGAGAGAATGAGAAGAACACAAATGAGCATAAGTGTAGAGAGGCAAATGAGAATGGCTAAGTCATTAAATAGTCAAGCATGCAATATTTTCAATAGAAAATAAGCAACCATACTTAAATAGTAAAGTCAAATGAATAAAATAAATGACTTAGCCATGCTTCAACTATGCCACAAATATCTCCATTTTCCACCTCATTAATCTATTTCCAAAATATATAAATCCAAATAATGAGGTGTCCCCTTCTGGAAGCATATCTTGTGAAATTACAAGAATGCCCTCACCGTATATACATATTCGTATTCGTACTGTAAAAATACGAATACAAAGAGATAATAATAATTCAATAATATAATACTAGAATCCGGCTTAAACTAAAGCCTACTAGTATTATCCGTCCGAATAACATCCGTGCAGCCAGTACACGTATATGATCGGAACCCTGCACGTAAAACCATACGACCTCTACATCGTTTTGCCTGAACCGGGAAAACGCTCTGTGTGGGACTCTAAAGACTCGACAGTAAGCTGGCAGTGGGTTTAACCACAAGTCCATCAGTGGCACTAGTTGTACGTAACGGCTACCCAGGTATCTGTTGAAAAGAAGGCTGACGAGCGAACTCATCCGAATCTCTACTGAGCCTGTCTGTGACAATCTCCATGCAGTCCGGTCTGTTCGTCTGAGAGTATCGCATGCCAGGTCTAGGGAGGTAGAAAACGTCTGACCCCTAATAAACTGACAAGTCATGTCGGTATGGCTCAAGACCATCCGAGAATCTACTGGTTCAACTACCAGTAATTCTCAATCCTCCATGGCCAGGGACTTATGGTGTTGACCAACTGATCATAGCGCGTCATCGACTCCTTATACCGGGTGAGACGAATCCCCAAAAGTCGCTCATTGCCTCCATATGGCTCGGGACAATACCCAACTGAAACCTGTTTGCATGACTCAGTAGAGCCGTGGTAGGGTAGTAATCAAAGCACAGTGGGAACTCACACGAGACAAATGATGACCTCAGGTCGACAGACTATCTGCACTCATGTCACCAGAAAACTGCTATCTGACGCTGGGTATAATACCATCTAGCCAGTTCTCGGCGAGTCCGTCCAGTGTACTCACCCCCAGTGAGCACCTATATACAATCTTAGGTGCACCTCACCAATGGCTGCGGGACCAATCCATCGCCCCTCGTTAGGGTCTAGATATGTGTACACTAGTCTACTCCGGAGTATCGATGCCCAGTCTCGATACTCCCACGATGAGGAACAATTTAAGGATGTGCTTATCGACTACCCAGCCCCCACAAGTATGATTACCATCACAACGTTGGTAGTCAAGCAAGGATCCTACGGGCTTTATCAACATGTATACAAGATATGAAATACTAAGTAAAACACATCACATGTTAAGATAAAGACAAACCAAATAGCGTGCTATCATATCGAGCAAGATTGTCCTGTACATACATATCCCTAGCATCTTATACAATGAAGGCCTTTAGGGCATACATATCCAACAATCTCCCACTTGCACTAAGGCCTGTAATTGGCATATTATGTACCGAACGTCTGCACCAGAGCCAGTTGCTGGCGTACCGCATACCCAACATCTCGAACAGTCTCTCGAATGGCGATCCACGATCTCCCGGCGATCCATGATCTTCCTGATCAGGTGATACCGCCTCAAGATATGTCTGGATTTCTCATGGGACTGTGGTTCCGTTGCCAAACCCATGGCTCCGTTGTTATCGCAATACAAAGGTATTGGATTAGCAATAGATGGAACCACCTGAAGTTCAAAAACGAACTTCCTCATCCAGACTGCCTCTTTTGCGGCATCACTAGCAGCGATGTACTCAGCCTCCATCATCGAGTCTACTACGGTGTCCTGTTTGGAACCCTTCCAACAGACCGCCCCTCCGTTGAGGGTAAACACAAAACCCGACACAAATTTAGAGTCATCCTTGTCACTTTGGAAGCCAGAGTCGGTAAAACCCTCAATCTGGATGTCCCCATTACCGTACACCAGGAACATCTCCTTAGTCCTTCTCAGGTACTTAAGAATGTTCTTTACTGCTATCCAATGTTTTTCACCTAGGTTGGACTGATACCTGCTTACCACGCTAAGTGCGTAAGCTACATCTGGTCTGGTACATAATATCGCATACATTATCGACCTTACCGCTGAAGCGTATGATATGTTCTTGCCAATTTTTTTGGCTAAGAGCTACTTGTTCTCTTATAAAATTAGGAGAAAAGTGTTAGTTGTATGTATGCCCTAGAGGCCAGTATTGTACAGATAATGTATATTATATTGGATGCTTGGACATATATAGAGAGGACTTTCTTGCTCGATATGATAGTATGCTATCTGATTGCTCTTTACTTTAACATGTATACTTGTCTCTTTATACTGTCTTATAGTTACATGTTGGTAAAGCCCTTAGGATGTGTACTTGACTACCTGGACTATGATGCAGATCATACTAGTGGGGACATGGTAGTCCATAAGTACATCCTTCAAGGTCCCTAGTCGTGGGTGTATCGAGATGGGGCATCGATATACAAGTGTAGACTAGCGTATACGCTTCTCGACCCATGAGATGGGCGATGGATGATCCCATATCCATTGGTGTTTGACATCAGAGATGGTATACGGGTGCTCAGTGGAGACTGGGTACACTGGATGGACTCGCCGAGAACTCCCAGATGGTATTATACCTTACGTCAGATGGCAGTTCTCTGGTGACACTTGTGCAGGTTAGTCTGCAGACCCGAGATCGTCATAGAGTCTTGTGTGATTCCCACTTTGCTTTGATTTCCACCTTACCACGTCCATGAGGGCGTGCAAAATGGTGGTTTTTGGGTACAGTCCCGAGTCACATGGAGGCAATGAGCGATAGGAGGGGTTTGGTCTCTCCCGGTATTGGGGGTTGATGTTGCGATGTGCTCGATTGGCCGTAACAGGGAAGTCCCTGGCCAGGGCTGATTAGAGATTTACTGGTAAGTGTTACCAGTAGTTTCTCGACCCGTTATGAGCCTCACATCGGCACGACTTATCGGTTATTGGGGTCTGACGTTTACCACCCCTAGACTTGATATGCGACATATCAGACGAGGAGACTGGACTGTACGGGAAGTGTTGCCGGCAGGCTTTCACAGGAGTTGGAGCGGGCTTGCTTGCTGATCTTCTGATCGCTCAATACCCGGGTAGCCATTACGTCCAGCTAGTACCGCTGACGGCTTGTGGGTGCGTGATGTGATCATCACCTACTGCCGGCGTATTGACGAGTCTTTAGAGTCCTACACAGAGGTTTTACTGGCTCAGGCGAAACGAAATAGGAGCGCATATGTGATATGTGCGAGACCGAGAATAAATGCATGTATGTGATACCGTATTCTGTTCTCGTGACTTTATGTATCGGTCGGTCATATATGATATGACCGGGTTATCGAATCAAGTGTTGATTCGATAAGTCGATACGATGGATGTTAGCCGGTAATATGAGATATGATCGGATTATTAAGTCAAGTGCTGATTTAATAATTAAGTGTATAATTGTATATTAGATATACTAATTTACATTTGCTAACACTTATTCACTTTAGGGTTTTTCTCACACTTGCACACTTGAATATATATATATATATATATATATATATATATATGATATATATATCAAAAGTGTTTTGTTTTGTATCATGGTTGATGATACACTAAACATGGGTGTACAAGACTCACACCATTCTATTTTTAAATGGTGGTTTACATTTATTTAAGGTAATTACAAATTAGTGGAATTTCTTTCATAAGCATGAAGCTTGTAGAAGCTTGTGGTTGCTTTGAAAAAGTCCACTTGTTTTGTTTTACCTTAGATCTTTGTTTAACCTAACCATTTACACTTAGCTTTGGTAAAGTCTCTACAAGGGTTAGTATATGATACTCTCTCACCATGGTTAGCAAACTCACTTGATCCTTATCCTTTCTTCTTTCTTTTGTTCATCTTCTTCATTGTGAAAAGGAGAAAGAAAACTAGGGTTTGATCCAAAATGAGAAAGAGTGTGTGAAACAAAATTCTAAAGAGAACCCACTTCCTATTTCTCCATCCTCATCAAGACTAGAACTCATGTATAGGGTGTTTCCTTCACTAATTTTCAAATTAGTGAAGTAGGAGCTTGAGTCGGAATTCCCTCGACGCAGATCATCTTCGGCCTCGGAGACTTCAAGCAAAGTCGCATCCCACGCGTCGTGAAGCCATGCAAGAGCCCGGGAGAACCTTGATCGCAGCGAAGGGACTTCATCAAGGAGCTTTAGAAGCGAAGGACCGATCTACAAAGGCTGTATTTCGAATTCCCTTTAGATTAAAGATGTTTACTTGCTTATTGATTCGCCTAAACTCTAGTTAACGATCTTGCTTAGTGTTATTCGGCACATAAAAATTTAATTTTGGCATGGTCGATGCCTTGTAGAGCCTCGTTAGTGTGCCTAATGTTGGAGATAGTGCCCTCAGAGTCAATTATTAGGTCACAGGTACGTGATTGTAATGATTGAGGGAGGACCTATCCCGGTAGGACAGTCTTACTCGAGATGATAGTATGCTATCTGGTTTACCTTTATCATCGTGTACTGTTTTAGGTGACATGACACGTCGCTATTACACGTTGATAGAGCCCCTAGGATTCTTGCTTGACCACCAGCAGTATGAGGGCGATCATATAAGTGGGAGCTGGGGGTCTACAAGCATATCCTTAAAAGGTCCCTAGTCGTGGGAGTTTCGAGACCGGGCATCGATACTCCATTAGTAGACTAGTGTATACAGTCGAGACCCCGACGAGGGGCGGTGGCCGGTCTCACAAGCCACTGGTGTCAGTTGGATCACCTAAGATGTATACAGGTGCTCATTGGGTTATGAGTACACCGGACAGGACTCGCCGGGAACATGCTAGTTGGTCATATACCAGACGTCAGATGGCAGTTCCCTGGTGACATGTGTGCAGGTTAGTTCATCGACCTGGGGATCGTCATTTGTCTCGTGTGAGTTCCCACTGTACTTTGATTACTACCCTACCACGGCTCAAAGGAGTCGTGCAAACAAGTTTTAGTTGGGTACAGTCCCGAGCCACATGGAGGCAGTGAGCGTATCTTCAGGGGTTCGTCTCTCCCGGTATTGGGGGTGAGGTCGTGCTGTGTCTAGGAGAGCCATTACACAAAGTCCTTGGCCAAGGCAAGGAGATTTACTGGTAGGTATTCCAGTAGTATCTCAGGGTGTTCTGGGCTACACTCCGACACGACTTGTACCGCTTTTGGGGGTCTGACTTTTACCAACCCCCTAGGCCCGCCATGCGATGCTCATAGACGAACGGACCGGACTGCACGGATATTGTCACTGACAGGCTCAGTAGGGTGTCAGGATGAGTTTACTCATCGACGTCCCTTTTGGTCAATAGCTGGTGGCCCGTCACGTATTGGCTTATACCTCTGACTTGCTAGTGGTTAAATCCACAGCCATAGTATTGACGAGTCTTTAGAGTCCACCACACTTACAGTTACTCAAGTTTCGGGCGAAACGCTGTAGAGGCCGTATGGAGATATGGCAGGGTCCGATCAGATACGTGCGGTATTGCACGGATCAGGATCGGACAGTTTGTACTAGTGGCCGTATGGTTTTATGGCAGGGTTCGATCAGATACGTGCGGTATTGCACGGATCAGGATCGAACGGATATTACTAGCCGGCTTTGGTTTAAGCCGGTCCTAGTTTAGTACAGTGTAGATTTTGTCTTTTTGCATTTGTATCCGGACGGAATACAGATGCGGGTGTGTATGCACAGTATCGGGGTTTTCCTGTAATTTATTACGGGACCAGTTTTCTGGAGTTGCCAGTTTGCATTCCGTTCCGGCCGGTTTTCCTTTGTTCTTTCCCGGCCGGACTTTTCCGATGGAGGGGGTGATTTGCAGTTTTGCAAATTACATTTGTGGAGGGGTTTTCTTGCAAAAGGGTTTGATATGATAAGAGTCTTTGCTTTTCAACCATGCTTTTGCTTTATGAGATTTGATTGAATGAGGATGAGATTTGAGAGGGTATGGTTTTAATAGTGAGAAGCATGGTGTATGTTTCTTTGTCCCTTGGATGTGGTCACCTCTTCTCATCTCCTACACTCACCTTCCTCATATGATATATGTTGTTTTTCCTCCACCATTATTCTCACTTAATGGAATAAGTTTTTTCCATGGTTGAGTGAGAAGAAGATGAGAGCTTCATCTTTGAGAGTGTTTTTCATTCTTGATCTCTTTTCATGCTAAGAAAAATGCAAGGACCATTTTTCTTATCTTGTTTCCTCCATCATCTACAAATGACAACAAACCCCAAAGTGAGACATCCACTCTACACTACACTTCCTACAGCATATCTTGAGCATGTCGAGTTGCCGGCTTCATGCGCGAGTTGCCTCGGTATTGAGGTGGGAGCCCGTAAAAGTACCCGGCTTCGTGGTGCCCTTTCCGACGAGGAGGAGACGGACGGAGATCCCGCGAGGAGATCAGAGTGGAGATGAAGACCGGAGGACTTGGATCGTCGGTATACATCTCTTCCCTTTCTTATTAGTAGCGTAGACTTGTTAATGGTTACGATCCGGAGTTTAGTGCGCGGTGGTGCCGGTTTGCAAAGTCCGAAAAATTTAAGTTTATCACCGTTTCCGCATTCCAGCGTCGGATTGACGGCCGGGGCACCGCCGTGCACTTACAGTGGTATCAGAGCCTCGCCATTAACTTAGTCTAGCTTTGTGTAATGTGTTTTACGTTTCCGATCGAACAAAATCCCGAAAACGCATTTTTCATGCACATCAGTTTCTGTCGAGTTTTTTTTGAGTCCAAAAATTTTTCAGGTTGTCTCAGAGTGATGTGCAGGGAATTTTAAGGTTACTGCAAAAATTTGGTAGCACGAACTCACCATACCGCCGCGGAAGGGCGGCCAAACCCCTGATTTGGCCGCGCTTCCGCCGCGGATGTAACTGTTCACGCTCCCAAAATTTTGCAGAATGTTCCTGAGTTGAAAATATGGTTTTTGGGATATTAAAATTGGGCCAATTATTTCTGTGAGTGCTACAGTTTTCTTTGGGGCCCACTTGTTAAGGTTTGATCAATCGGAAAATTTTAAACACATTTTTCACAGTATTTACATTATATCTGCGACCGTGAATGTCACTCAATCGGTAAATCCGGTCTAACTGCTATAGCCCGGTTAGACGGATTTGCGAACGTGACTTTCACGTTGATATTCTGTTTTTGCTGTGATGTTGCGGATCGGTCGTGGGGATAGCCTGGATGCAATGCTAGTACAGTTGTGGTTGTATTATGTACATTTGATACTGCGGGGCGAGCGTCCGACATGTGGACTGCCGTCACTGCCTGCTTGTATTATTATTTTGGGGCACGACCTGGTTGCGGTCGATGTACCCGGTGTATGTATATTTTACTTTCTGTACTAGGATTGCCCCGCGGAGGGGTGCACGGATAGCCGGGTTCTAGAGGGCAACAAGCCCGCATCTCATGGCATTGAGACGGAGGGGGCTTCACTCTAGGATTGGCGGGCTATTCGCCGCACTCGTAGGGGGTACAGGTTGACCCAGGAGGGGTGCCCAAGTTACCGGATTCCGTGAAGTGCTGGGTGGTCCATTCACGGCGCTGAAGGGGGCTGCCTCGCTTCAGGTTTTGGCGGGTGACTTGCCGCGCCCGTAGGGGTCTAGGATTTCATTGCACAGGCTATCCACACGACCAGGGGAACGTCGGGTTTCAGTAGTGGCTCTGTGAAACCCGGGGATCCCAGATATCTGTATTGTTCTGTGATGCTGTTCATTCTCTATGATGTTGCATTTTATTCACGCCTTGAGCGAAATATAATATATTGGTATATATATTAGTAGATGTTGTATATATTTTACATCCGCGCTAGTCCAGTCCCCGCTCTGTCGTTAGTTAGCTAACCTAACGGGTAATGACGGGACCCAGTGGCGAATGCGGATGGCATATACGTACATCAGTATATTTTCGTTCTTTTTGGTGTGATCAATTGATGGGACTGCATTGATTCGGATCAATGCAAGTTTAAAAACAAACCTAATCTGATGTTGTTGGAACACTTTTCTAAAAGCTGTTATTGCAAGGACGTTCATTTCTGTTTTGCATCGTGGTATTCATTTGGAATATCCTGCTCCTCAGTCGACGAGGCAAGGGCCGAGATCCCTTCACCGGGAGTGACCCCTTGGACAGAAGTTTGCGTCAGGGCATTAACTTCACTATAGCCGATTACTTTTGCTTTGCACAGTGATATTCGGTTATGAATATCCAGCACCCCATTCTACGGGGAAAGAGCCGAGATCCCTTCACCGGGAGTGACCTCTTTAGTAAAGGTTTTCGTCACTATATTTTCTAAAAAGCTATCCGTTCCTTCAACGATATCAAGTTCTTTACGTTAAAGGTTTTCGCCAGAAACCATTCGTAGCCCTCCGTCGTTTCATATGGGTAGTCAATAGTATTCAAGCTGTGTTTGTTGGCCTTAGTCAAGGCACAGTGTTTGGTAGCTATTGGGTATTCATATGCTGCATAGATAGATGCGTTGGTTTGGGACAGTCGTATAGCCTTGTTGGCCTTAGTCAAGGGCTTGTACGGGTGGGTTCAAATCAACCTGGACAATGACGGGTAGAACTTGACATGTGACTTATGATTTGTTGGCCTTAGTCAAGGTCATAAGAGCATGGGGCAGAAATCACATCGGGAGTTTCAAAAGAACTGAAACTTGCCAGATATGCGCATACCTTCTAGAGTGTGGTACCGTGAGCGGATTCCGTCACGTTATCATGCGATGATAGTTGGATCCCGATTCCCACTGATGAGTTAGTTTACTCCTCGGGTAACCCCGACTAATTCTTCTTTCAGGTTTGGAGGAGAATTTGAGGTACAGTGGGAGGTTTCCAGATTAGATAAATTGGTGACCATTCTGATCTTGGTTAGAGTGCACGCTGAGTGTTTCTTTTCTCTCTCTCTGGCAGCGACCATTGACCCGACCCTAAGACTATGACTCAGTGACCAAGTTGACCGAACCTTCTAAACACTGGCTTTTGGATTGTCAAAGTTGCGAACCTCATTGCCACTCCTACTTTTACCCTTTTCTCCAGGACACCCCGTTTTACTACGAACGTCCACTTCCATTGGACAAAGCCATCGTATGGTTAGATACGAACTCGAAAGAATTTATTCGAGGATGGTTTCAGGTTCTGGAGGAAACGGATAGGATTATTCAGTTGTCTTTTCCTTTTACCCTCTCTCAGGTTACGAGTACCCCTTGGTTTAGGGGTAGTACACCTATTACGCAAATTGGATTGTCTTCTTCCAAACCTTAGGCTGGTGCCGACCGGTAGGGAATGAAGAAAACCAATTAGCATAACGATGGTGTGCAGAAGGTATTAAGTTCAGACAAAGCAAGGGATTAGTAAGAGGGAAAAGTAAATTGCAACAGATATTCACGACCAAACCAAATATTTCGTTACCACTCCCACATCACCTTTGTATTTCTCCAGGACACTCCGTATCACTACGAAGATCCACAGTTTATTTGGATACTCCATCGTATGGTTATCTACGAACTCGAATGGAACTTGTTCCAGTTCGGGGATGGATTCTGGTTCAGGAGAAATAGGAATAAGGTTTATTCGGTTGTCTTTTATCTTCACCCTCTCTCATTGCGAGTGTTCCTAGGATTGGGACAGTACACCCATTATGCTTATTGGATAGTCTTCTTCCAAACCATAGGCTGGTGCCGAACGGTAGGGAAGGAAGAAAACCATTTGGCATAAAGGGGTGTGCAGAAGGTAATGACTAAAGACATATGAAGGGATGTGGAGAGATGGCAATGAATTATACGGTTGTAGTTGTGAATCTGGATAATGGAAGAGGCATTACTATGAATACCGGGATACCCCACGAAACATTTCAATGTTTCAGTTTCACTGTGTAATGTTAAAGGAAAACTGATTTCCCGATTAGATACTTACTCCAGGGTATGTATTTACCAGGTACGATTCTCACATCTGTATGGTTTTACAGATGATGAGTGGGAGTAAGTTATTGGGAATTGGGTGATTATCCTCATTATATCGGGATTCGTTGTAATCGATGATATTTGAGGAAATCACCTGGGCTGTTTGCCGGTCGGCAAATATTTGGTTTTGAATATCCGCTGTTATGCACCAATTTCAAATTGATATATCTGTACGTCTATTTTCATAGAGTGAGATATACCTTTCTGAAATTATGTCTACGACATTTACCTATATCAGTGGATGGTTAGGTAAGGAGCATTAAACAGCGGTGTAATTCTTCTTAACCATAAGTACAGTTTTCGACCTACGACACACAGTGAATGAGTTATCAGACTCAAGGGACTTATACAAAGTATTGTATGTTGTCCAGGGTCCATCGGGACAGAGGGGTTGGTCCTCGTACTACATTCAGTTTACTTATGACTTCTCTAGTTTTTAGACAAGTGTTTCGTGGAAACACAGGGTCCGAATTTGGAGAAGTTATTGGTATTTGAATAGAGTAGAGAACCAGGTATAGCAAGTATCGGGATTCTTCAAAGAGATCGAAGATGTAGATACTTGTGTATGGTATTCAGTTGATAGTAATGATAAAGAGATCTTGCTTCTCTTTCAGGTTACTCATAATTGGAAGTATTCCTAAGTTGAGTAACGCAGATCGGCCTCCTTCCATTTAGTTGACATGCGCTGGGGACAGCTGCATGATTTGAATCTGGTTCAATTAAATCAGTGCCTCTGTTTTTATATTGGATATAGAACAGTTCATATCTTAACGATGTTAAGGTACGGGGAGTTGTCCGGTTTATGATTAAAACCAGACACTGGATAACTCAAGGCACGTTTCTGTAATGGCTGTTTGTGGGTTGACCCAGGCTATGACGCGGGTTGATTTTCTACCATCTGGATGAACAATAGCGATATTGTTCTAGACTCGCCACAGTTTTATTAAAAATGGATTTTTTCAGAAAACAGAAGTGGGAGTATGGTAGAACTGGAAGTGATTCCAGAACCACAAACGATTACTGAAGATTTGATAAGGAACCTAAAGATTCAATCTGGATTGACATTCCATTGGCCACTCCGCAGATTAGGTGGGTAACTTCAGGCACCCGAGAGGCACTAAGGTAGCCTCAAGGACGGTGACAGGGAAGTTCTTGTTTACCCACAATTGCCATTGCTGTTGTTCCAGGTTACGAGACCCGGCGGGAGGATGAGTATAGCGTCGTTCTAAACCAGTTTTAGAAGTGTACGTCTATATGACTCTGCCAGAGGGTTGTCGTAGTCAGTGGGAGCAGCGGAAGCATTGGTGGAAAGGTTGCTTATGTCTATTTATAGACTAGAGCAGATGTAGCGGAGATAGATCATCTATTTCTGACGTGACAGTCATGGGTTTGACTTCATCAGAATAGTGGATGGATCTGTTGAGAAGGTAGTAGGGTGTGATATCCTGGTATTTGGATGATATACACAGAGTAGGAAAGGAAACTCCTATACTACAATCGGTTATACTTTGGTCGTCACACAGTTGTTTCTCCACAAAGGAAATGGATTTTATATCAGGCATACTGGTTACTAGATCTATGGTCTTAGATCTAGATTTGGGTGGTTTCCCAATCAGGGTACTTGACGGCATTCTAAGAGTATTTAGGATGGACGACTCCTGGCACGGTAGTGTACCTGCAGGTAATGGAGTCACCCTCTCCAAAGGTGTCTTACAGACTAAAGGGGAGAGGGACGGGCATGATTGGCAGATCACTTGCTCAGGCAATTGAGTCAATCGTGAGATGTCAAGTACCACACCAGATGTTGTTCTTGCACTAGATGCAATAAGTTGACATTAATCCAATCCTGGAGAAACAGTTGGAAGCAGTTTTAGAACATAAGTGGATGTTCTAGGGAGATGATAACGACAGCCTCATTCAGGAGACAGTTATCATTCCAGGCTTCCAAGGTGACATGGACGACAAGGAGGTTGTCAGAGTTATAGTTTTTCCTTCTGATGAGGGGCAGTATTTTGGACAGGTGGTCCAAGGCAATACTGAGGGAGGCATGGCGCGCAGGATACTGATTAAGTTCAGTTGACGATACAGTCTAAGAAGTTTGGATTTGGAGTTCATTTATGAGCTATGTCCCATCAGACATCCAGACACATTCTAAGACAGGTATTGCTCTTTTCGGAAGATGGGTTTCTCCGCGAACTTGAGATATAGAGAGACATAGAAAGAAACATCTAAGCGGATCCACTCACTGAGGCTATTCCTCGAACGCAATAGTTCCGCAAACGAGCTTTGTGAGACTGACTAGTAGAGGAGTTGGATGTTCGGTATCACACGGGCTGTGAGTATGCGACATCGCAATAATTAGCCTTGAGTGCAAGTGGGAGATTGTTGGAGATAGTGCCCTCAGAGTCAATTATTAGGTCACAGGTACGTGATTGTAATGATTGAGGGAGGACCTATCCCGGTAGGACAGTCTTACTCGAGATGATAGTATGCTATCTGGTTTACCTTTATCATCGTGTACTGTTTTAGGTGACATGACACGTCGCTATTACACGTTGATAGAGCCCCTAGGATTCTTGCTTGACCACCAGCAGTATGAGGGCGATCATGTAAGTGGGAGCTGGGGGTCTACAAGCATATCCTTAAAAGGTCCCTAGTCGTGGGAGTTTCGAGACCGGGCATCGATACTCCATTAGTAGACTAGTGTATACAGTCGAGACCCCGACGAGGGGCGGTGGCCGGTCTCACAAGCCACTGGTGTCAGTTGGATCACCTAAGATGTATACAGGTGCTCATTGGGTTATGAGTACACCGGACAGGACTCGCCGGGAACATGCTAGTTGGTCATATACCAGACGTCAGATGGCAGTTCCCTGGTGACATGTGTGCAGGTTAGTTCATCGACCTGGGGATCGTCATTTGTCTCGTGTGAGTTCCCACTGTACTTTGATTACTACCCTACCACGGCTCAAAGGAGTCGTGCAAACAGGTTTTAGTTGGGTACAGTCCCGAGCCACATGGAGGCAGTGAGCGTATCTTCAGGGGTTCGTCTCTCCCGGTATTGGGGGTGAGGTCGTGCTGTGTCTAGGAGAGCCATTACACAAAGTCCTTGGCCAAGGCAAGGAGATTTACTGGTAGGTATTCCAGTAGTATCTCAGGGTGTTCTGGGCTACACTCCGACACGACTTGTACCGCTTTTGGGGGTCTGACTTTTACCAACCCCCTAGGCCCGCCATGCGATGCTCATAGACGAACGGACCGGACTGCACGGATATTGTCACTGACAGGCTCAGTAGGGTGTCAGGATGAGTTTACTCATCGACGTCCCTTTTGGTCAATAGCTGGTGGCCCGTCACGTATTGGCTTATACCTCTGACGTGCTAGTGGTTAAATCCACAGCCATAGTATTGACGAGTCTTTAGAGTCCACCACACTTACAGTTACTCAAGTTTCGGGCGAAACGCTGTAGAGGCCGTATGGAGATATGGCAGGGTCCGATCAGATACGTGCGGTATTGCACGGATCAGGATCGGACAGTTTGTACTAGTGGCCGTATGGTTTTATGGCAGGGTTCGATCAGATACGTGCGGTATTGCACGGATCAGGATCGAACGGATATTACTAGCCGGCTTTGGTTTAAGCCGGTCCTAGTTTAGTACAGTGTAGATTTTGTCTTTTTGCATTTGTATCCGGACGGAATACAGATGCGGGTGTGTATGCACAGTATCGGGGTTTTCCTGTAATTTATTACGGGACCAGTTTTCTGGAGTTGCCAGTTTGCATTCCGTTCCGGCCGGTTTTCCTTTGTTCTTTCCCGGCCGGACTTTTCCGATGGAGGGGGTGATTTGCAGTTTTGCAAATTACATTTATGGAGGGGTTTTCTTGCAAAAGGGTTTGATATGATAAGAGTCTTTGCTTTTCAACCATGCTTTTGCTTTATGAGATTTGATTGAATGAGGATGAGATTTGAGAGGGTATGGTTTTAATAGTGAGAAGCATGGTGTATGTTTCTTTGTCCCTTGGATGTGGTCACCTCTTCTCATCTCCTACACTCACCTCCCTCATATGATATATGTTGTTTTTCCTCCACCATTATTCTCACTTGATGGAATAAGTTTTTTCCATGGTTGAGTGAGAAGAAGATGAGAGCTTCATCTTTGAGAGTGTTTTTCATTCTTGATCTCTTTTCATGCTAAGAAAAATGCAAGGACCATTTTTCTTATCTTGTTTCCTCCATCATCTACAAATGGCAACAAACCCCAAAGTGAGACATCCACTCTACACTACACTTCCTACAGCATATCTTGAGCATGTCGAGTTGCCGGCTTCATGCGCGAGTTGCCTCGGTATTGAGGTGGGAGCCCGTAAAAGTACCCGGCTTCGTGGTGCCCTTTCCGACGAGGAGGAGACGGACGGAGATCCCGCGAGGAGATCAGAGTGGAGATGAAGACCGGAGGACTTGGATCGTCGGTATACATCTCTTCCCTTTCTTATTAGTAGCGTAGACTTGTTAATGGTTACGATCCGGAGTTTAGTGCGCGGTGGTGCCGGTTTGCAAAGTCCGAAAAATTTAAGTTTATCACCGTTTCCGCATTCCGGCGTCGGATTGACGGCCGGGGTGCCGCCGTGCACTTACACCTAATAACCCTACAGTGGTATCAGAGCCTAGCTGGAGCCTTAGGCGATGTGTTAACAATGTTAAAACTCCGAACGAACCCGAATGCGACAAAACGACCCCCTCTTTGGACAATTTTGAAAATCTGGGATTTTTGTGAATTAAAAATACTTAAAAAATACAGCAGGGATTTCTAAGAGTTACGGATCAAAAATGATGACGTGATCTGTACGGACCGCCGCGGTTCCGCGGCAATTCCCTGCTTGTGCCGCGGAACCGCGGCCGTACAGTGAGAAAATGACAGTTGGTTTGCACTGTAATTCTTATATCTGAATGTGTTATTTTATGGGTATTTTTAAACTGACTCAAGTGTTGAGTATTTAGGGGTTCATTTTGTAACCATCGATTCGATCGGAGAATTTAATTTTGTTATGTTATTTCGGATAATTTAGAAAGTACTAAACTGTTCGAACGGATATCATTAACTCAATTTTTCCCGGCGCGAAAAACATTCAAATGTTGAATTTTTCTCGGGTTTAAATCTTTCGGAAAAACGTGCAAGAAAAGTGACGGACCCTCTAGAAGACAACAAACCTTAACTCGATTATGTGACCGTCTTGAACTGCCCTTTGAACCTTAGGGTTTGGGGCAGTACGGCATGCCACATGTGAGGCGTTGGCTTGACCCTTCTACGGCTGGATCGTTGCTACTGTGACGTATTCTGGAATCTTTAAACTCCGCTCAAGTGTTGAGCTATTATGGAAATCTTGAGTATTTGATTATTCGATCGGAAAGTTTAATACTATCTATTTATCTGGAATGTGATACAATATGTGGAATTCATACATGTTAGGCATGAAATGCGAAATATGTGATATTTCGGATTTACGATGTCTAAAGAGATTGTGGATTCCAAATGTTGTAGTTTTACACTTTCTTTTCTGTGACCGTAAGTGTAATATGTGATATCGCCGGTTTCGTTGCTATATGTCAACGACAATTGGGATGCGCATATTTACTTACGTTAATGACATGTGATGTTCTGTGTTGCTGGATATGTTATATTGGATCGTCGCGTTCTGAATAGCCGGGGGTTTTATGTGAGATGAGAGTTTTTATTTTCATTCATGTAAAATTTAAATGTATGTAATATTCTTTTATTGGGGAACTTCCGGGTCGAGGTTGATGTCATCTTTTGTATATTATTTACTTTTCCGCACTAGGATAGACCCAAGGAGGGGAGCACAAGTAACCGGGTTCTAGGGTCCAGTGGGAGACCAACTCTTGGAGTCGAGTCCGGGTCTCCTAACTCTAGAATTGGTAGGGTTGCTTGCAGCTCTCGTAGGGGTCTAGGGGTGTGGGTTTGGCTATTCATCGCGACCGTGGAATCCGTATTTTATAGAGGCTCAAAATAAAACACGGACGTCCTAGTATATCCAATGTTTCATATGTTTCTTCTGCTGCGATATCTGTGATGTGATCATTTGATGTTCTGTGATAAATACTGTATATAGTATATATGATATATTATATAGGCGTTACTTATGTTTTACACCCGCGCTAGCCCTGCCCTGCTCTGCCGTTAGTTACCTAACCTAACGGTGCACGAGGGGACATCGAGGCGAATGCGGATGGCATAAGTGTACGTCGTATTTATCTGTGATGTTTAGGTGACTTAAATGATGGGAATTCATTAATGTGATTAATGAAAGAAAAGAAACCTAAAAGATGTTGTAGAATCAAATTTTCAAATAAAAGGGTAGCTACAGTTTTTGCTTTGCATAGCGGTATATATGATATACCCTGCACCTTATTCGATGGGGAAAGAGCCGAGATCTCTTCACCGGGAGTGACCTCTTTAGCAAAACTAGCAGATGCTACAACACTCGGTTTGACTTTTAACTGCTTTTGGAGTTTTGCTTTGCATAGTGATGTATATGATATATCCTGCACCTTTTTCCATAAGGAAAGAGCCGAGATCCATTCACCTGGAGTGACCTCTTCAGCAAAACTAATAAAAGCCTCAAAATCACTCCATTTTAAAATTCATGTGATTCTATGACGATATCAAGTTCATTACGCAATAGGTTTTCAGAAAAACCTGTTGTAGCCCTCCGTCATTTCAGATAAGTCCTGCTTAGTATTCGTGCTGCGTTTGCTGACCTTGTCAAGACGTAGTGTGCGGTAGCTGACCAGTATTTATCTGTTTATGCATATGATGCAGATTGTTTTAGGGTAGTCGTACGGCCTTGTTGACCTTGTCAAGGGTCGTGCTGGTGGGTTTAATTCAATCAAGAAATGACGGGTTGAACTTGACTTACGGTCTATGGTTTGTTGACCTTGTCAAGGTCATAGATCGTTTGGGGCAAAATATTATCGGGAATTTCAAGTGTTGAAATTTGCAATGAGATTGCATACCTTCTATGAGATAGTTGGATCCCGATACCCTCTGCGAGTAATTGTTACTCCCGAGAGAGTTTTACACAGGACAATTAGCCGATCAAGTAGGTGTCTAGAAAGGTGTCAACGGGGTTACGCCTCTGGGAAAACAAGGTTTACTTTAATTAAGTCCGTACGAAAGCACGGGGAACCTCCCTCAAAGTACCGACACTGGCCTGGCTGAAAGATCGGCGAAGTTGTAGGGTGTAATTAATCCCGGCTAGTCTTTCCTTTTAGGGTTTGAAGGAAGATTTGATAAAAAAACAGTGGGAGCCATCCTGATTAGATAAGATAATAACCAATCTGATCTTGCAAGAGCATACGATAAAGTGTTTTCTTCTCTCTCCCTCTCCAGGTAGCGACCATATCATGCCTTAATAAAGATAATAATATGGATGTATTGACCGAACCCGCATGTTATACTATGCTGGGGAACGTTGGTTCCGTTCTTTCTTATAAGAGTTATAAGACTGAACAGGATATAGGGGAATACCAGGATTCTCATGCCACCCGAATGAAGAAAGTACATGTTGATGCATTTTCTTCGGGTGTGTTCGTTACAGAGAACTGTTTCTCTATTTCCTCTACGTCCTGGGTATTAGATACCGGGTCAGGATCCCATATATGTAATCAGTTACATGGGCTTAGGAAAGGTAGAGAACATGGAGAAGGTGGATAAGACATAAGGGTTGGAAATGGTGCAATTGTTGCAGCTAAAACCGTCGGGGAATATCACCTTGTATTTCCAACTGGTAATACATTGATTCTGAACGAATGCTATTACATGCCGAACCTGATATGCAACATTATATCGGTTTCTTTGTTGAGTAAAGAGGGATATAATTTTGTATTACAGGATAATGTTATGAACATTTTCCTAAACCAAAAGTTGGTCGGATCAGGCACGATGTGCAATGGCATTTATGTTCTAAATCAATCAACAGTTCTAAGCATAACAAACACACACAAGAGGAAGAGTTCAGAACTGAACGAATCCTTCTTGTGGCATTGTAGACTGGGTCACATCAATGCGACACGACTCTCTAAGTTGCATAAGGATGGATATTTGAATCCGTTTGAATTTTCATCTTATGACACTTGCCAGTCATGTCTCAAAGGTAAGATGACCAAAACTCCGTTTACGGGACACGGAGAAAGAGTTACCGAACTCTTGGGACTGATACATAGTGATGTATGCGGTCCCATGTCTACACATGCCAGGGATGGTTCTTCGTACTACATTACATTCACTGACGATCTCTCAAGATTCGGATATGTGTTCCTGATGAAACACAAATCAGAAGCTTTTGAGAAATTTAGAGAATATAAACAAGAAGTCGAGAACCAAACCGGAAAAAGTATTAAAATCCTACGATCTGATCGAGGAGGTGAATACTTGAGCAATGAATTCCTGGACTTCCTAAAAGAGAATGGGATTCTCTCTCAGCTGACTCCTCCATATACACCACAGCACAACGGTGTATCTGAACGAAGGAACCGCATCCTATTAGATATGGTGCGCTCTATGATGAGCACAGCTGAGTTACCTATTTCCTTCTGGGGGTATGCGCTGGAGATAGAAGCATACCTATTGAATCAAGTTCCATCTAAATCTGTACCTACCACACCATATGAGATATGGAGTGGGAAGAGACCATATCTTAAACGAGTTAAGATATGGGGTTGTCCGGCCTATGTCAAAAGACAAAATCCGGACAAACTCGAGACACGGTCGGTTCTTTGCAAGTTTGTGGGATATCCAAAGAACTCATATGGGTATTTTTTCTACCACAGTGAGGAAAAAAAGTGTTTGTTGCTCAACATGCCACCTTTTTAGAAAAGGAATTTCTTGTAAAAGAAACTAGTGGCAAACTGGTAGAGCTGGAAGAGGTTCCAGATACACAAACTGCAACTGAAGATTTAGTGGAACCAGAGGATTCGGTAGTTCCCAACGAACCTTAGCCTCTCCGCCGATCTAGTAGCGTTCCTCACCCACCTGAGAGATACTACAGTTTTCTCATGGATGGTGGGAGCGAGGATTGCATCATGGTTGATGATGACCCAACTAGCTTCGAGTAGGCCATCACGAGTGGGGACTCAGTGAAATGGCTGGATGCAATGCGGTCCGAGATGGAATCCATGTACACCAACAAAGTGTGGGCTTTGGAAGTTGCTCCTGAAGGGGTAAAACCCATTGGGAGCAAGTGGATCTTCAAGAAAAAACTTTGTGTAGATGGGAAAGTGGAGACTTTCAAAGCTAGACTTGTTGCAAAGGGTTTTCGTTAAAGACCAAGTGTGGACTATGACGAAACCTTTTCTCCAGTGGCTATGCTTAAATCCATCTGGATCATGCTTGCCATCACTGCATATCATGACTACGAAATCTGGCAAATGGATGTTAAGACTGCCTTTCTAAACGGTGATTTAGAAGAGTGCGTGTACATGACTCAGCCAGAGGGCTTCGTAGAAAGTGGGAGCAGCGGGAAGGTGTGCAAGCTGCTTAAATCCATTTATGGATTGAAGCAAGCATCGCGGAGTTGGAACATCTGCTTTGACGTCATTATCAAAGAGTTTGATTTCGTCAAAAATATAGATGAACCTTGTATCTATAAGAAGGTAGCAGAGAGTAAGGTTGTCTTCCTCGTATTGTACGTGGATGACATACTCTTGATAGAAAATGACATTCCTATGCCGCAATCGGTGAAGCTCTTCTTATCACAAAGATTCTCAATGAAAGATCTTGGTGATGCCTCCTGCATATTGGGAATTAGGATCTATAGAGATAGATCTAAAAGGATATTGGGATTGTCCCAGTCCAGGTACATTAATACCATACTAAAGAGGTTTAGTATGGAAGAGTCCAAACGTAGGTTTTTACCCACAATCTCAGGGCTCACTCTCTCCAAAGAGATGTCTCCCAAGACTGATTTGGAGAGAGCTCGCATGCAAGGGATACCCTATGTTTCGGCAGTAGGCTCTATCATGTACGCGATGCTATGTACCAGACCCGATGTAGCATACTCACTAAGTGTAGTGAGTAGGTATCAAGCTGATCCTGGAGAGAGTCACTGGACAGCTGTGAAGAGCATTCTCAAGTACTTACGAAGGACTAAAGAGATGCTCTTGGTGTATGGTAACGGAGAACTCCAAGTGGAGTCCTTTACCGATTCGAGCTTCCAGAGTGATAAGGACGACTCTAAGTCGCAGTCGGGATTTGTCTTTACCCTTTACGGAGGGGCGGTTAGCTGGAAGAGTTCCAAGCAAGAAACCGTGGCAGACTCGACGATGGAGGCTGAATACATCGCTGCCAACGATGCTGCCAAAGAGACTGTCTGGATCAAGAAGTTCATTACTGAACTTGGAGTGGTTCCATCCATCGAGCATCCAATACCTTTGTATTGCGATAACAATGGAGCGGTGGCTTTGGCCAAGGAACCCAGGTCCCATCAGCGATCCAGGCATATTCTGAGGCGGTATCACCTGATCTGGGAGATAGTTGATCGCCGGGAGATCGAGGTCAGGAGGGTTGACACGAAGAATAACACAGCGGATCCACTCACGAAGGCCATTCCCCAGATACAGTTTGAGAGACTCTTCGGGATGCTCGGTATGCGATACTACAGCAGCTGGCCCTAGTGCAAGTGGGAGATTGTTAGTTGTATGTATGCCCTAGAGGCCAGTATTATACAGATGATGTATATTATATTGGATGCTTGGACATATATAGAGAGGACTTTCTTGCTCGATATGATAGTATGCTATCTGGTTGCTCTTTACTTTAACATGTATACTTGTCTCTTTATACTGTCTTATAGTTACATGTTGGTAAAGCCCTTAGGATGTGTACTTGACTACCTGAATTATGATGCGGATCATACTAGTGGGGACATGGTAGTCCATAAGTACATCCTTCAAGGTCCCTAGTCGTGGGTGTATCGAGATGGGGCATCGATATACCAGTGTAGACTAGCGTATACGCTTCTCGACCCATGAGATGGGCGATGGATGATCCCATATCCATTGGTGTTTGACATCATAGATGGTATACGGGTGCTCAGTAGAGACTGGGTACACTGGACGGATTGGCCGAGAACTCCCAGATGGTATTATACCTTACGTCAGATGGCAGTTCTCTGGTGACACTTGTGCAGGTTAGTCTGCAGACCCGAGATCGTCATAGAGTCTTGTGTGATTCCCACTGTGCTTTGATTTCCACCTTACCACGTCCATGAGGGCGTGCAAAACGGTGGTTTTTAGGTACAGTCCTGAGTCACATGGAAGCAATGAGCGATAGGAGGGGTTTCGTCTCTCCCGGTATTGGGGGTTGATGTTGCGCTGTGCTCGATTGGCCGTAACAGGGAAGTCCCTGGCCAAGGCTGATTAGAGATTTACTGGTAAGTGTTACCAGTAGTTTCTCGACCCGTTATGAGCCTCACATCGGCATGACTTATCGGTTATTGGGGTCTGACGTTTACTACCCCTAGACTTGATATGCGACATATCAGACGAGGAGACCGGACTGTACGGGAAGTGTTGCCGGCAGGCTTTCACAGGAGTTGGAGCGGGCTTGCTTGCTGATCTTCTGATCGCTCAATACCCGGGTAGCCATTACGTCCAGCTAGTACCGCTGACGGCTTGTGGGTGCGTGATGTGATCATCACCTACTGCCGGCGTATTGACGAGTCTTTAGAATCCTACACAGAGGTTTTACTGGCTCTGGCGAAACGAAATAGGAGCGCATATGTGATATGTGCGAGACCGAGAATAAATGCATGTATGTGATACCGTATTCTGTTCTCGTGACTTTATGTATCGGTCGGTCATATATGATATGACCGGGTTATCGAATCAAGTGTTGATTCGATAAGTCGATACGATGGATGTTAGCCGGTAATATGAGATATGACCGGATTATTAAGTCAAGTGTTGATTTAATAATTAAGTGTATAATTGTATATTAGATATACTAATTTACATTTGCTAACACTAATTCACTTTAGGGTTTTTCTCACACTTGCACACTTGAATATATATATATGATATATATATCAAAAGTGTTTTGTTTTGTATCATGGTTGATGATACACTAAACATGGGTGTACAAGACTCACACCATTCTATTTTTAAATGGTGGTTTACATTTATTTAAGGTAATTACAAATTAGTGGAGTTTCTTTCATAAGCATGAAGCTTGTAGAAGCTTGTGGTTGCTTTGAAAAAGTCCACTTGTTTTGTTTTACCTTAGATCTTTGTTTAACCTAACCATTTACACTTAGCTTTAGTAAAGTCTCTACAAGGGTTAGTAAATGATACTCTCTCACCATGGTTAGCAAACTCACTTGATCATTATCCTTTCTTCTTTCTTTTGTTCATCTTCTTCATTGTGAAAAGGAGAAAGAAAACTAGGGTTTGATCCAAAGTGAGAAAGAGTGTGAGAAACAAAATTCTAAAGAGAACCCACTTCCTATTTCTCCATCCTCATCAAGACTAGCACTCTTGTATAGGGTGTTTCCTTCACTAATTTTCAAATTAGTGAAGTAGGAGCTTGAGTCGGAATTCCCTCGACGTAGATCATCTTCGACTTCGGAGACTTCAAGCAAAGTCGCATCCCACGCGTCGTGAAGCCATGCAAGAGCCCGGGAGAACCTTGATCGCAGCGAAGGGACTTCATCAAGGAGCTTTAGAAGCGTAGGACCGATCTACAAGGGTTGTATTTCGAATTCCCTTTAGAGTAAAGATGTTTACTTACTTATTGATTCGCCTAAACTCTAGTTAACGATCTTGCTTAGTGTTATTCGGCACATAAAAATTTAATTTTGGCATGGTCGATGCCTTGTAGAGCCTCGTTAGTGTGCCTAGTAACCCTACAAAAAAAAGAGGAAAAGAATCCTCACAGTTTGGCATCACGTGTTAAACACGTGGGCGCTTATATGCAAAGTGTATAAGCGCTGAAAACAAATAACTAAGGGCCAAACTGTTGGAGATAGTGCCCTCAGAGTCAATTATTGGATCACAGGCACGTGATTGCAATGATTGAGGGAGGACCTATCCCGGTAGGACAGTCTTACTCGAGATGATAGTATGCTATCTGGTTTACCTTTATCATCGTGTACTGCTTTAGGTGACCTGACAAGTCGCTATTGCACGTTGATAGAGCCCCTAGGATTCTTGCTTGACTGCCAGCAGTATGAGGGCGATCATATAAGTGAGAGCTGGAGTCTATAAGCGCATCCTTAAAAGGTCCCTAGTCGTGGGAGTTTCGAGACAGGGCATCGATACTCCAGAGTAGACTAGTATATACAGTCGAGACCCCGACGAGGGGCGGTGGCCGGTCTCACAGGCCACTGGTGTCGGTTGGTTCACCTAAGATGTATACAGGTGCTCATTGGGTTATGAGTACACCGGACAGGACTCGCCGGGAACATGCTAGTTGGTCTTATACCTGACGTCAGATAGCAGTTCCCAGGTGACATGTGTACAGGTTAGTTCATCGACCTGGGGATCGTCATTTGTCTCGTGTGAGTTCCCACTGTGCTTTGATTACTACCCTACCACGGCTCAAAGGAGTCGTGCAAACAGGTTTTAGTTGGGTACAGTCCCGAGCCACATGGAGGCAGTGAGCGGATCTTCAGGGGTTCGTCTCTCCCGGTATTAGGGGTGAGGTCGCGCTGTGTCTAGGAGAGCCATTACACGAAGTCCTTGGCCAAGGCAGGAGATTTACTGGTAGGTATTCCAGTAGTATCTCAGGGTGTTCTGGGCTACACTCCGACACGACTTGTACCGCTTTTGGGGGTCTGACTTTTACTCACCCCCTAGGCCCGACATGCGATGCTCGTAGACGAACGGACCGGACTGTACGGATATTGTCACTGATAGGCTCAGTAGGGTGTCAGGATGAGTTCGCTCATCGACGTCCCTTTTAGTCAATAGCTGGTGGCCCGTTACGTATTGGCTTATACCTCTGACGTGCTAGTGGTTAAACCCACAGCCATAGTATTGACGAGTCTTTAGAGTCCACCACACTTTCAGTTACTCAAGCTTTCGGGCGAAACGCTGTAGAGGCCGTATGAAGATATGGCAGGGTCCGATCAGATACGTGCGGTATTGCACGGATCAGGATCGGGCGGTTTGTACTAGAGGCCGTATAGATATATGGCAGGGTTCGATCAGATACGTGCGGTATTGCACGGATCAGGATCGGACGAACATTACTAGCCGGCTTTGGTTTAAGCCGGATCCTAGTTTAGTACAGTGTAGATTTTGTCTCTTTGCATTTGTATCCGGTCGGAATACAGATGCGGGTGTGTATGCACAGTATCGAGGTTTTCCTGTAATTTATTACGGGACCAGTTTTCTGGAGTTGCCAGTTTGCATTCCGTTCCGGCCGGTTTTCCTTTGTTCTTTCCCGGCCGGACTTTTCCGATGGAGGGGGTTATTTGCAAGTTTGCAAATAACATTTGTGGAGGGGTTTTCTTGCATATGGATTAATTATGATACCATTCTTTTCTTTTCCACCATCACTTGCATTTATGGATGGGTATGGGTTGATTAAGGTGTAAGCATGGTTGATGTTTTTGGTTGTGGTCACCCTCCACCTTTTCCTACCATCACCTCCCTTCTTGATTGATAAATCCCTCCACCATTCTCCTTTTAGTCAAGGCCGGCCACAATTTGAGAGAGGAGAGAAAAATGAGAGCTTTGATTTTGGTGGTGTGGCAAAATTCATTCATCTCATTTTTGATACAAGGAAAAATGAAAGCACCATTTTTCATACCTTCATTCCTCCATCTTCAAAAGGCAACCAATATCCCAAAGTGAGACATGCACTCTACACTACACATTCTACAGCATATCTTGGGCACGTCGACTTGCCAGCTTCGTGCCCGAGTTGCCTCGGTATTGAGGTGGGAGCCAGTAAAAGATGCAGACGATGTGGTGCCCTTCCGGCAAGGATGTGACGACTGGAGGATCCGCGGGAGATCGGGACGACGACGAGAAGACCGGAGGACTCGGATCACTCGGTATATCTCTTCCCTATCATGTTAGTTAGCTAGGACAAGTTTAATGGCCCGATCCGGGGTTTAGTGCGCGGTGGTGCCGGTTTGCAAAGTTCGCAAAATTAAAGTTTATCACCGTTTCCGCATTTGGCCGTCGGATTGACGGCCGGGGCGCCGCCGTGCACTTACACAAACTGGCCTCACGTGTTAAAACACGTGGGCGCTCATGAGCGCTTAAATAACCAAAGGCCAAATAGGCCTCACGTGTTAAACACGTGAGCGTTTATATGCAAAGCATATAAGCGCTGGAAGCAGATAATAACTAAAGGCCAAACATGCCTCACGTGAGCGCTCATATGCAAAGTATATGAGCACTGAACATTAATATATGATATTAGTCGGTTATATATATCACATAAATATATATATATCACATAAATATATATATCACCATATATACATTAAGAGAATAAATTCTTTAGTGAGCTAATATTAGTTAACATATATTAATATATTAAATATATAATTATATATCAAATTATTAAATCAACACTTGATTTAATAATCCGGTTTTATCATATATAACCGACTAATATCATTTATATGTATATCAAATATACATATAATAAATCATTGAATCAACACTTGATTCAATAATCCGGTTATATCACATATAACCTATATCGTGAGATCAGAATACGGTATCACATACACGTATTAATCAAGGTCCCACACATATCATATATATGCCTTACTTGTTAGTTATATGTATGACCTAGAGGCCATTACTGTACATGAGATGTATATTGTAGTGGATGCTTGGACATATATAGGGAGGACTTTCTTGCTCGATATGATAGTATGCTATCTGGTTGCTCTTTATCTTAACATGTACACTGATTGTCTCTATGTTACATGTTGATAAAGCCTTTAGGATGAGTACTTGACTACCAAGACTATGATGCAGATCATACTAGTGGGGACAGAGTAGTCGATAAGTACATCCTTCAAATGTTCCTAGTCGAGGGTGTATCGAGACAGGGGATCGATATACCAGAGTAGACTAGCGTATAGCTTCTCGACCCAGGGCGATGGATGATCCCACATCTATTGGTGTTTGACATAAGAGACGGTATACGGGTGCTCAGTGGAGACTGGATACACTGAACGGACTCGACGAGAACTCCCAGATGATATTATACCTAACGTCAGATGGCAGTTCTCTGGTGACACTGGTACAGGTTAGTCTGTAGAATGGAGATCGTCATAGAGTCTTGTGTGATTCCTACTGTGCTTTGATTTCCACCTTACCACGTTTAAGAGAACGTACAAAACGGTTGCTTTTGGGTACAACTCCTAGTCATATGGAGGCAATGAGTGATAGGAGGGGTTTTGTCTTTCCCGGTATTGGGAGTTGATGTTGCACTGTGCTCGATTGGCTATAACAGGAAGTCCTTGGCCAAGACTGCTTCAGAGATATACTGGTAAGTGTTATCAGTAGTTTCTTGACCCGTTATGAGCTTCATATCGACACGATTTATCGAGTTACTGGGGTCTGACGTTTACCACCCCTAGATGAGATATGCGACATATCAGACGAAGAGACTGGACCGTACGGTAGTGTTACTGATTGGATTCGCAGGAGTGTGAACAGGCTTGCTTGTTGATCTTCTGATCGCTCAATACCCGGGTGGCCGTTACGTTTAGCAGACTGCTTGCGGCTTGTGGGTGTTTGATATGATCATCACCTACTGCCGGCGTATTGACGAGCCTTTAGAGTCCTACACAGGGGTTTCCTGGCTCAAGCGAAACGGAGTAGGAGCACATATGTGATATGTGCAGGACCGAGATTAATACGATATGAGATACCGTATTCTATTCTCGCGATTTGTGACAGTGGTCGGTTATATGCGATATAGCCGGGTTATCGGATCAAGTGTTGATTCAATAAGTTGTTACACATGATATTAGTCGGTTATATGTGATATAGCCGGATTTTTAAATAAAGAGTTGATTTAATAATTTAATGTATAATTATATATATATATATATATTTGATATATTATCACATTAACTAATATTAAGCTCACTTATGATTTCTTTTTCTCACTTTGTGCACATTGTATACATGTGATATGTATATTTGTGTACATGTTTTTATTATGCTAGGTTACAAATGCAACTAGGGTTTATGAGACTTGAACCATGCTAGGGTTAGATAGGGTTTATGTTTATTATTAAAGATATTCAAAATTGTGGAATTAGTCATGGTTGATATTTTGGAAGAAGCTTGTAGGCTTCTTTGACTAAGTCTACCCTTTTGGATATTTCTAAGATATTTGTTAACCTAACTTTAATCCTAGCCTATGGTTAAGTCTCTATAAGGGTTAGGCATGATATTATCTAACCATGGTTTCATTTCTAACCTAATCTAATTCATTCTTTCTTCATCACAACTTCATCTTCTTCCTCATTCTTGAGCTCTCTTGATTTTGACAAAGTGATGAAACCTTGTGAGAAATTGATTTCTAATGTGAGCAAATTCCTACTTCATCATCCTCTACTACTTGCCATTTAGTATATGGTGTTTGCTTCACTAATTCCATGATTAGTGAAGAGATAGCTTGGGTTAGTGTCTCCTTGACGTAGACCATCATCGGCCTCGAAGACATCGAAGCAAGCATGTTCGTTTCTTCAAGAGAGCCTCTCTAGAGTCCAGAGTTCACGATCGCAGCGAAGGGGACTACTATACGGAGCTATTGAAGTGAAGGACCGGTCTACAAAGGTTGTATTCATTGCTCACTAGACTTGCAAAGTGTTTGCATTTAAGTTTCCGTCGAGTACTAGTTTACGATTCTTAGTTAGGGTTAGCTAGAACGACAAATTTTTAAATTTGGTATGGACGATGCCTCCCGAAACCTTGCTGCCGTCCTAGGTAACCCTGCAATGGTATCAGAGCCATGCTAGAAATTTATACGGATTTTGTTAAGATTACGAAACCGAAGTACCGCGAAACTTGAAACGCCCAAACCTGCTCTCTGTCGATTTTAAAATGTTGTCAAAAAAATTTTCAAACAAGTACAGAGTGCTATATATGATATAACATGAACACTGACAAATTTGAGGCTGTTTGGAGAAAATTTGGCCAAGCCCCATACCCTACATCTCGGCCAAAATCCGAGCTCCCCCCTGATTTTTTTGCCTGTGTTCCTTTGACTGGGTTTTGGTGTTTCAGGTGTTGTTTGTTTTTGCTAATTTTGCATGTAATGTAATCTTACACTATAAACAATTCAGAGTGTTTCTTATTCGTATTTTTAACATTGTTTTGGGTGATTCACATGTTGTCTAGACGAAGTTAAAAAGTTCGATCGAATGTCAAAAACCCATTTTTCTAAGTTTAACGTATTCCGAAAAATATGCAAGTGATTCTGTGGACCCTCTAGAAGAACGAAATCTTAACTCGATTATGTGGCTGTCAGAACCGCCACTAAACCCTAGGGTTTGTGGTAGTTTAGCATTGTCATATGTGAGGCGTTGGTTTGACCCTTCTACGGCTGGTTCATAGGTACTGTGGAATCTTCTGGGTATTATTGAACTGTGCTCAAGTGTTGAGCTGTCGGGAAATTGTGGGAATTTGATAAATCGATCGAAAAGTTTAACATCGTCTGGGTATCATGTGATGGGATACAATTTTTGGTATCCACATGTAGTTATGGGATAACTAATTTGAATGTTATAAATCTAGCAGTTTAAACTCAGATGATCGGTTGCCACGGGATTTTGATGAGATCAAAAGTCCGTCGCAATCACGTAGCGTATGAGGATACTCGCCGGGTAAACTTAATAGATAGCCATGCCCTATAACCCCGACCAAGTGACTGTAGGAGAACCCCGCCGCCAAAAGCATCCGTTCGGGTGCTCGCGGTAGCGATGTTCCGCCTTAGTGCACTTCGTCGACAGCATCGGGGGGTGCGGCCGTCTACTAAAGTTTTCGATGAGCATTCGATCAGGATGTCGGGAATCTTGTTGAATTGCCCGAATAGATATTGAAAAGTGTTTTCGAGATCGAGACTAAAATGCGGGGTTTATAATTGTTAGGCATGCGATGTCTAAGGAATTCATTTGGTTAGGCATGTGATGTCTAAGGTGGTTGCGGATTCCAACTGTTGTAGTTTTTCACTTTCTTTTCTGCGACCGTAAGTGCAATATGTGGTGTATCGCCGGTTTCGGTGCTATATGTCAACGACAATTGGGATACGCATATTTACTTACGTTGATGACATGTGATGTTATATGTTGCTGTGATATGTTATATTGGATCGTCCTGTTTGAATAGCCGGGGGTTTTATGTGAGATGAGAGTTTTTCATTTTCATTCATGTAAAATTCATTGTATGTAATATTCTTTTATTGGGGCACTAGCGGGTTGAGGATGATGTCACCATTGTATATTATTTAATTTTCTGCATTAGGATAGACCCAAGGCGGGGAGCATAAGTAACCGGGTTCTAGGGTCTAGTGGGAGACCATCTCGAGGAGTCGAGACCGGGTCTCCTAACTCTAGAATTGGTAGGGTTGCTTGCTGCTCTCGTAGGGGTCTAGGGGTATGGGATTGGCTATTCATCGTGACCGTGGAATCCATGTTTTATACAGGCTTCATTTAAAACACGAAAATCCTAGTATATCCAATATTTCATATGTTATCTTCTGCTGCAATGTTCTGTGATGAGATCATATTACTGTTCTGAGACGAATGCCTATATATTATATATATGAGATATAATTAATATTGTTGCTTTCATTTCATATCTGATGCTTGGGAAGCATAATTAAATAGGACTTCATTAATGAGATTAATGAAATAAAAGAAACCTAAAGATGTTGTAGAAACTTGTCTCGAAAACTGGTAGCTCTAGTTCTTGCTTTGCATAGCGATATTCCTTGTAGAATATCCAGCACCTTATTCGATAAGGAAAGAGCCGATATCCCTTTACTGGGAGTGACCTCTTTAGCAAAACTAGCAGATGCTACAAACTCGATTTGTCTTTTGATTGCTTTTATAGTTTTTGTTTTGCATAGTGGTATTTGTGAAATATCCTGCACCTTATTCGATAAGGAAAGAGCCGAGATCCCTTCACCGGGAGTGACCTCTTTAGCAAAACTAGTAAAGGTCTAAAAAATACTCCATTTAAAATCACTCGATTCTACGACGATATCAAGTTCATTACGCAAAAGGTTTTCTTAAAAACCTTTCGTAACCCTCCGTCATTTCAGATAAGTACTTCATAGTATTCGTGCTACGTTTGTTGGCTTTAATCAAGGCGTAGTGTGCGGTAGCTATTTATGCTTACCAGCATAAGTATATGATGTGATTGAGTTAGGGTAGTCGTGCGACTTTGTTGGCTCTCGTCAAGGGTTGTACGGGTGGGTTTAATTCAATCGGGAATTGTACAGGTTGAACTTGACTAGCAGCCTATGGTTTGTTGGCTTTCGTCAATGTCATAGGATGCTAGGGGCAAAACATTATCGGGAATTTCAAGTGTTGAAATTTGCAATGAGATTGCATACCTTCTGTGAGATAGTTGGATCCCGATACCCACTGCGAGGAAGAGTTACTCCTGGGAGAGTTTTACACATTACAATTAGCCGATCAAGTAGGTGTCTAGAAAGGTGTTAACGGGGTTACGCCCCTGGGAAAACGAGATTTATTTTAATTAGGTTCGTGCGATAGCACGGGGAACCTCCCTCAAACTACCAACACTGGCCTGGCTGAAAGATCGGTGAACTTGTAAGGTGTAATTAATCCCGGCTAGTTTTTCCTTTTAGGGTTTGAAAGAAGATTTGACTAAAACAGTGGGAACCATCCTGATTAGATATATTAATAACCAATCTAATCTTGCAAGAGCATACGCTGAGTGTTTTCTTCTCTCTCTCTCCAGGTAGCGACCATGTCACGCCTTAATCAAGAGAATAATACGGATGTAATGACCGAACCCGCTTGTTATACTGAGCTGGGGAACGTTGGTCCCGCTCCAACTTATAATTGTTATAAGACCGAGCACGAAATAGGGGATTGCCATGATTCCCGTGTCGCCCAAACGAAGAAAGTGCATGATGATGCATCATCTTCGGGTGTGTTCATTACAGAGAACTGTTTCTCAGTATCCTTTACGTCCTGGGTATGTGATACCGGATCAGGATCCCGCATATGTAATCAGTTACATGGGCTACAGATAGGTAGAGAACTGAGAATGGGTGATAAGTTTCAAAAGTTGGAAACGGTGCAAGTGTTGTAGCCAAGTTGTTGGCAGTTATCACCCTGTATTACCAAATACATTGATTCAGAACGAATATTATTAGATACCGAACCTGATATACAATATCATATCAGTCTCTTTATTAAGTAAAGAAGGATATAATTTTGTATTGTTGGATAATGTTTTGAACATTTCCTATATCAAGAGTTGATCGGTTCATGCACGCTATCTAAAAGCATATACGTTCTAAATCAAACCACAGTTCTTAACGTACAGAACACACACAATAGGATCAGTTCAGAAATGAACGAATCCTTCTTGAGGCATTGTAGACTAGGTCATATCAACGCGACCCGACTAACTAAGTTACATTAAGATGCATATTTAAATCAGTTTGAATTTACATCTTGTGAAACTTGCCAGTCATGTCACAAAGATAAGATGACCATAGCTCCGTTTATTGGAAACAGAGAAAGAGTTAGTGAACTCTTGGGATTGATACATGATGATGTATGTAGGTCCACTGTCTACACATGCCAAGACTGGTTCTTTGTACTTTATTACATTCACTGATGATCTCTCAAGATTTGAACATATGTTCCTGTTGAAACACAAGTCTGAACCTTTTGAGAAATTCAAAGAATATAAGTTAGAAGTAGAGAACCAAAACGGGTATAAGTATTATGTCCTTTGATGTGATCAGGAAGGAGAATACTTAAGCACGGAATTCTTGGACTATTCTAAAGGAGAATGAGATTCTCTCTCAGCATTACTCCTCTATATACACCACAACACAACGGTATATCGGGGTGGAGCAATCGCACTCTATGAGATATGGTGCACTCTATGATGAGTACTACTGAGTTGCCTATTTCCTTTTAGGGTTATGCACTTGTGAAGCTGCAAACCTATTGAATAGCGTTCTAACCAAATCAGGCGCCTACCACTCCATATGAGCTATGGTATGGGAAGAGCCAATGTCTTAAGTAAGTTAAGATTTGGGGTTGTCCAGCCTATGTCTAAAAGCAAAATCCGGACAAGCTCGAGACAAGGTCAGTTCTGTGAAAGCTTGTTGGATATCCCAAGCATTCGCAAGGGAATATCTTCTACCACACTGAGGAGCAAAATGTGTTTTGTTTCTCAGCATGCCACATTTTGGAAAGGAAATTTCTTGTGAAGAAATTAGTGGTCATGAGGTAGAACTGGAAGGAGTTCCAGCTATACAAACTACAGCTGGCGATTTGGTAGAACCGGAGGATTCAATAGCTCCCGACGAACCTCAGCCTCTCCGCCGATCTGGTAGGGTTCCTCATCCGCCTGAGAGATACTTCGGTTTTCTCAATGACAGTGGGAGCGAGGATTACATCATGAGATGATGACCCAACTAGTTTCGAGCAGGCCATCAAGAGTGGGGACTCTGTAAGAATAGTTGGATGCTAAGCGATCTGAGATGGAATCCATTTACACCAACAAAGTATGGACTTTGGTTGCTATATCTGAAGGGTTATATCCCTATCAGGAGCAAGTATATCTTGAGAAGATTACTTGGTGTATATGGAAAAGTTGAGACTTTCAAAGCTAAGACTTGTTGCAAAAGGGTCTCGTCATCGACCAAGTGTGGATAATGATGAAACCTTTTCTCCAGTGGCTATGCTTAAGTCCATCCGGATCCTACTTGCCATTGCCACATACCATGACTACAATATCTGGCGGTTGGGTGTCATGACAGCTTTTCTAAATAGCGATTTAGAAGAGAGTGTCTATAAGTACACAGCCAGAGGGCTTCGTAGACAGTGGGAGAAGCGAAAACGTGTGCAAGTTGCTTTACGAGTTAAAGCAGGCATCGCGGAGTTGGAACATCTGTTTTGATGTGGTAGTTAAAGCGTTTGACTTCATAAAAATGGTAGATGAACCTTGTATATACAAAAAGGTAGTAGGGAGTATGGTGGTGATCCTCGTATTGTACGTAGATGACATATTCTTGATAGGAAAGGAGTTTCCTATGCTATGCTCGGTCAATCTCTTCTTATCACAAGGATTATCCATATAGGATCAAGGTGATACCTCCTAAATCCTGGGTTTTGGATCTATGAGATAGATCTAAGTGGATGTTAGGATTCTCACTAGGTGTAGTAAGATGGTATCAATAGATCCTGGGGAGAATCACTGGATAGCTTCCACGGTAGTAAGGTCGACTGAATGTCAGTCACAGGCATTGTCTTTACCCTCAGTGGTGGGATGGTATGTTGGAAGAGTTCCAAGCTAGATACCGTGACAAACTAGACGATAAAGGCTGGATACATCGCTACCAAAGATGGTACCAAAGAGGAAGTCTGGGTGTATATTAGTTCATGAGATGAACTTCGTTCCTATAATTGTGTGACAATGGAGTTGTGGCTTAGGCCTAGGAACCCCCGTCCCATCAATGACCCAGACATATTCTAAGGCAGTATCACCTGATCATGGAGATGGTTGATCTCCAGAGGATCAAGGTTAGGAGATTAGACTCAGAGGACAACACGGAGGATCCACTCACAAAGGCCCTTTCCCAGAGAGAGACTTTTATGGGATGGTTGAGTATGAGATACTACAACTACTGCTATATGATGGTCCTAGTGCAAGTGGGAGATTGTTAGTTATATGTATGCCCTAGAGGCCATTACTGTACATGGGATGTGTATTGTAGTGGATGCTTGGACATATATAGGGAGGACTTTCTTGCTCGACATGATAGTATGATAATTGGTTGCTCTTTATCTTAACATGTACACTGATTGTATCTATGTTACATGTTGATAAAGCCCTTAGGATGAGTACTTGACTACCAGGACTATGATGCAGATCATACTAGTGGGGACAGAGTAGTCGATAAGTACATCCTTTAAATGTTCCTAGTCGAGGGTGTATCGAGACAGGGCATCGATATACCAGAGTAGACTAGCGTATAGTTTCTCGACCCATGTAGATGGGCGATGGATGATTCCATATCCATTGGTGTTTGACATCAGAGACAGTATACGGGTGCTCAGTGGAGATTGGGTACACTGAACGGACTCGCCGAGAACTCCCAGATGGTATTATACCTAACGTCAGATGGCAGTTCTCTGGTGACACTGGTACAGGTTAGTCTGTAGACCCGAGATCGTCATAGAGTCTTGTGTGATTCCCACTGTGCTTTGATTTCCACCTTACCACGTTCAAGAGAACATGCAAAACGGTAGCTTTTGGGTACAGTCCCGAGTCACATAGAGGCAATGAGCGATAGGAGGGGTTTCGCCTCTCCCGGTATTGGAAGTTGATGTTGCGCTGTGCTCGATTGGCTATAACAGGAAGTCCTTGGCCAAGGCTGCTTCAGAGATATACTGGTAAGTGTTATCAGTAGTTTCTCGACCCTTTATGAGCTTCATATCGACATGAGTTATCGAGTTACTGGGGTCTGACGTTTATTACCCCTAGACGAGATATGCGACATGTCAGACAAAGAGACCGGACTGTACGGTAGTGTTACTGATTGGATTCGCAGGAGTGTGAGCAGGCTTGCTTGTTGATCTTCTGATCGCTCAATACCCGGGTGGCCGTTACGTTTAGCAGACCGCTTGCGGCTTGTGGGTGTTTGATATGATCATCACCTACTGCCGGCGTATTGACGAGTCTTTAGAGTCCTACACAGGGGTTTCCTGGCTCAAGCGAAACGGAGTAGGAGCACATATGTGATATGTGCAGGACCGAAATTGATACGATATGAGATACCGTATTCTATTCTCGTGATTTATGACGGTGGTCGGTTATATGCGATATAGCTGGCATATCGGATCAAGTGTTGATTTGATAAGTTGTTACACATGATATTAGTCGGTTATATGTGATATAGCCAGATTATTAAATCAAGAGTTGATTTAATAATTTAATGTATAATTATATATATATATATATTTGATATATTATTACATTAACTAATATTAAGCTCACTTATGATTTCTTTTTCTCACTTTGTGCACATTGTATATATGTGATATGTATATTTGTGTACATGTTTGTATTATGCTAGGTTACAAATGCAACTAGGGTTTATGAGACTTGAACCATGCTAGGGTTAGATTAGGGTTTATGTTTATTATTAAAGATATTCAAAATTGTGGAATTAGTCATGGTTGATATTTTGGAAGAAGCTTGTAGGCTTCTTTGACTAAGTCCACCCTTTTGGATATTTCTAAGATATTTGTTAACCTAACTTTAACCCTAGCCTATGGTTAAGTCTCTACAAGGGTTAGGCATGATATTATCTAACCATGGTTGCATTTCTAACCTAATCTAATTCATTCTTTCTTCGTCACAACTTCATCTTCTTCTTCCTCATTCTTGAGCTCTCTTGATTTTGACAAAGTGATGAAACCTTGTGAGAAAATGATTTCTAATGTGAGCAAAATTCCTACTTCATCATCCTCTACTACTTGACATTTAGTATAGGGTGTTTGCTTCACTAATTCCATGATTAGTGAAGAGATAGCTTGGGTTAGTGTCTCTTCGACGTAGACCATCTTCGGTCTCGAAGACATCGAAGCAAGCATGTTCGTTTCTTCAAGGGAGCCTATCTAGAGTCCGGAGTTCATGATCGCAGCGAAGGGGACTACTACACGGAGCTATTGAAGTGAAGGACCGGTCTACAAAGGTTGTATTCCTTGCTCACTAGACTTGCAAAGTGTTTGCATTTAAGTTTCCGTCGATTTCTAGTTTACGATTCTTAGTTAGGGTTAGCTAGAACGACAAATTTTTGAATTTGGCATGGACGATGCCTCTCGAAACCTTGCTTCCGTCCTAGGTAACCCTGCACTACTTCATTTCGCTTTTGCTAGAAAATCTCTGCGTGGGACTCTAAAGACCCGTCAATACGTCAGCAGTAGGTAATGATCATATCAGTTACCCACAAGCCGTCAACGGTACTAGCTGTTAGTGATATATACCCTAGAGGCCATTGTTGTATCATACTGGATTGTATATTACTTAATGGAAGCTTGGGATATACACGGATATAGTAACAGTCTTGCTCGAAATGGTAGTATGCTACCTGATTTGTTTCTACCTCAATATGTGCATGTGTTTTCTTAGCATATCGCTTATACACATTCGTAGAGCCCTTAGGATCTTTGCTTGATTACCAGTGTTGTGATGGTAGTCACACTAGTGGGGGCTGGGTAGTCTATAAGCACATCCGATACAGGTCCCTACTTGCTGGATTATCGAGACAGGGCATCGATACTCCAGAGTAGACTAGTGTATACGCTTCTCATCCCAGCAGGAGAGATGGTCCGTCCTACAGCCATCAGTACGTCAAACTGGAGATAGTATGCAGGTGCTCACTAGGTTATGAGTATACTGGACATGACTCATCGGGAACTGTTGGTGGGTATTATACCTATCGTCGGGTAGCAGTTCCCAGGTAACATGAGTACAACTTAGTCCGTCGACTTGATATTGCTACTTCGCCTTGAGTGTGTTCCCACTGTACTTTTATTACCACCCTACCACGGCTCAAAGGAGTTATGCAAACAGGTAGTAGTTGGGTGCAGTCCTGAAGCACTTGTAGGCAGTGGCAGTTAGATAGGATTCATCTCTCCTGGTGCTGGGGGTTGATATCGCGCTGTGTTCGGAAGGTCATTACACAAAGTCCTTGTCCAAGGCAAGAGAGATTTACTGGTAGATATTCCAGTAGTTTCTCAAGGTGTTTTGGGCTACACTCCGACATGGCTTATTGCGCTATTAGGGGTCTGATGATTACCGCCCCTAGGCCCGATATGCGATATTCTTAGACGAACAGACCGGACTGTACAGAGATTGTCACAGATAGGCTCTGTAGGAGTTCGGATGAGTTAGCTCATCGGCCTTCTTATCGACACATACCTGGGTAGCCGTTACGTGCAGCTAGTACCGCTTGCGGCTTGTGGTTAAATCCACTTCCAGCGTAGTGTTGAGTCTTTAGAGTCCCACACAGAGGGTTTCTCTGCACCGGGCAAAAGGTGTAGAGGTCGTATGGTTTTACGGCAGGGCTTCGATCATTTACGTGTACTTGTGCACGTATGATGATCGGGCGGATAATATTAGTGGGCTTTGGTTTAAGCCGGATCCTAGTATTATATTGATGGATTATTTTCGTCTCATTGTATCCGTATTCTTCGGAATGTGGATGCGGGTATGTATATACGAATGATGGGCATTCTCATCATTCTTTGGTATTGGCTTTTAGAAGGTAACACTTCATTAGGGTTTCTTTTCTTTTGGATTAAAGATTAAACCTAAATGAGGTGGAGGAAATGAGGTGGAGGCTAGCATTAAGTGAGACATGGCTCTTGGTGACTCATGGCATGACTCACACTTGGATTTTTTGTGAAGCATGCTTGATATTTTATGAGATATTTGTCTCATGAATTATTGCCATACTTCATTATTTTATTCTTCACAACACTTATTCATTCTCACCCAAAAGCTTTTCTTCACTAGGTTTTCCTCAAGTCACCTTCTTCTTCCTCTAAATCCTAATTGTTTCATGTGTTGAGAATCTTATGGTTCCAAGAGACAAATCACTCCATCTTCTCACTCTACACAACCTAGGACATCTAGTTTAGCGAGCTAGATGCCGTAGTTATCTCGGATTTGAGGTAGGAGCTCGGACTATAGACTCTTGGGTGGATCGTCTTTGACTCGAGGAGGCCGTCGAGGTTGCCCGAACCATTCCGATCCTTGGAGCTGACGACGAGGTGGAGGACAGCGAAGAAGACCCAAAGGACTTGGTATCGTGAGGTATAACTTCTATCCGAGTAGTTAAACCTCATTGCTTGTTAGCTAGTTAGGGTTTAGTATTGATCCTGGAGTTCAAGTCGGTATTGCGAGCTTTGAAAAATCATTTTCTGAATATTCCGCCTCCCCGCACACACGCGGGGTGCGCGACATCGACTTACAGTGGTATCAGAGCCTAACTAAACCTTAGCTAACTATTTAGACAACGTGTAAAACTACGAAACCGAAATAACTCCGAAACATCGAGACAAAGATCCAAGTTTCTGTTAATTTTTCCTGAGCCTCTAAATTTTTTTTAAACAATTGCAGAGTGCTCTAATTCTTCTTGTTAGTTGTATGTATGCCCTAGAGGCCAGTATTGTACAGATTATGTATATTATATTGGATGCTTGGACATATATAGAGATGACTTTCTTGCTCGACATGATAGTATGCTATCTGGTTGCCATTTATCTTAACATGTACACTAGTCTCTTTATACTGTCTTATAGTTACATGTTGGTAAAGCCCTTAGGATTTGTACTTGACTACCTGGACTATGATGCAGATCATACTAGTGGGGACATGGTAGTCCATAAGTACATCCTTCAAGGTCCCTAGTCGTGGGTGTATCGAGATGGGGCATCGATATACCAGAGTAGACTAGCGTATACGCTTCTCGACCCATGTGATGGGCGATGGATGATCCCATATCCATTGATGTTTGACATCAGAGATGGTATACGGGTGCTCAGTGGAGACTGGGTACACTGGACGGACTCGTCGAGAACTCCCAGATGGTATTATACCTCACGTCAGATGGCAGTTCTCAGGTGACACTTGTACAGGTTAGTCTGTAGACCCGAGATCGTCATAGAGTCTTGTGTGATTCCCACTGTGCTTTGATCTCCACCTTACCACGTCCATGAGGGCGTGCAAAAACGGTGGTCTTTGGGTACAGTCCCGAATCACATGGAGGCAATGAGCGATAGGAGGGGTTTCGTCTCTCCCGGTATTGGGGGTTGATGTTGTGCTGTGCTCGATTGGCCGTAGCAGGGAAGTCCCTGGCCAGGGCTGATCAGAGATTTACTGGTAAGTGTTACCAGTAGTTTCTCGACCCGTTACGAGCCTCACATCGGCACGACTTATCGGGTTATTGGGGTCTGACGTATACCACCCCTAGACTTGATATGCGACGTATCAGACGAAGAGACTTGACTGTATGGTAAGTGTTACTGGTCGGATTCGCAGGAGTGTGAGCGGGCTAGCTCGTCGATCTTCTGATCGCTCAATACCCGGGTGGCCGTTACGTTTAGCAGACCGCTTGCGGCTTGTGGGTGCTTGATATGATCATCATCTGCTACCGGCGTATTGACGAGTCTTTAGAGTCCTACACAGAGGTTTCCTGGTTCAAGCGAAACGAAATAGGAGTGCATATGAGATATGTGCGGGATCGAGAATAATGCGTGTATGTGATACCGTATTTGATTCTCGCGATTAATGTTTCGATTGGTTGTATGTGATATAACCTTGTTATCGAATCGAAGATCGATTCGATAAGTCGATACATTGAATACTAGTCGGTTATGTGCGACATGACCGGATCATTGAATCAAGTGTTGATTTAATGATTTAATGTATAATTATATATTTGATATATTACTTTGCATTAACTAGTATTGGTTCACTTTAAACGGATTTTTCTCACTTGATGTGCACATTGTATATATGATATACTTCTGTGCAATTACATGTATCATGTTTGATGATGCATGTTGTTTTGGCTTTGTGTAAAGAATGCAACCATGGTTATGAGAGTGGTTAGGGTTTAAGATTTATTCTCTTATTATTAAATCCTTTTATTATTTATTAAATAGATTTATGGAAACAAAAGGGTTTCATTTTATCATGAAGTGTGGTGAAGCTTCATGAAGCTTTTTGTAATGATGCCATTTTGTCTCCTTGCTTAAACCTAACCACTCCCACTAACCATGGTCAATTCTCTACACTTGACCATGGTTAGAAGATGATAAGAATTCCATTATTATTCATTTTAGAAATAACTTATCATAAGTTTTTCTATCATCTTCTTCTTCTTCTCAAAGTGAGAAAGCTTGCTACTTTAATGGCAAGTTGTGATCTAGTGAGCAAAATCCAATTCTAAAGTGAACCCATCTCCTATTTCTTCACCCTCTACCTCTAGCCAAGTTGTAGAGTGTGTTTTCTTCACAAATTTCATCACTTTGTGAAGTCGGAGCTTGAACTTGCGATGTCTCGACGTAGATCGTCTTTGACACGAAGCCGGCGATCTAGCTCACCCGTTTCTCCGACGAAGCCGACGTTTGAGCCCGGAGCTCGACTAGGACAGCGAGGAGACGTCGTTGCGGAGCCGTGGAGGTGGACATCCGGATCTACAAAGGTTGTATTTCCGTTTAAACTATAGTTAAGTGTTAACTAGCTTTCTATTTCGCCTAGACATCTAGTCTAAGATCCGTAGTCTAGGGTTTCTCGGCACTAAAAATTTTAATTTGGCATGTTCGATGCCTTGTGTGACCTCATTAGGGTGCCTAGGAACCTTTCACTTGTATCAGAGCCTAGCTAGAGCCTTAGGCGATGTCCCGACGACGTTTGAAACCCGATCGAACCGAAATCCAAAACCTAAAAATGCTCTCTGGACTTTTTCTAAAAATTCGGATTTTTGTCAATTAAAAATATGTAGAAAATCAAGCAGGGTGTTATTAGAATTACTGTGAAATACGAAGGGGTAATTCCACTTTTCCACCGAGGAAGGGCGGCACATGCTAGGCATGTGCGGCGCTTCCGCGGCGTTACTGTTCCCTTAAATAATTATTTCTTCACAGTAACTGATATAATTCAATGCTGTGTATTCTGGGATATTTTTATTGTGACTTTACAGAAGAGTATTTTGGGGTACTATTGGGAATCAGTATTTCGATCGGATTATCAAATTTCGTTTTTAGTGTTTTTCCAGATAATTGTAGAATATGTTAAAGAGTTCGACCGGATATAAAAATACCCAGGTTTTCCCCTGCCGGAATATCCAAGTGTTGGATTATTGTGTGGTTAAAAGACGTTCTGAGTAGTGCAAGTAACGCGATGGTCCCTCTAGAAGACACAAACCTTAACTCGATTATGTGACCGTCTTGAACTGCCCTTTGAACCTTCGGGTTTGGGGCAGTACGGCGTGCCACATGTGAGGCGTTGGCTTGACCCTTCTACGGCTGGACCGTTGGTACTGAGGTATGAAGTGAATGTCTTTGAACCTATTTCATGTGTTGATCGGTGTCGGGAAAACTTGGGTGTTCGAAAGTTCGATCGGAAAGTTTGATATATTCTATTTATCCGGAATTGGATACAATAATTGGAATTCACAAAAGGTTATGAGATAACTGGATGAATGTTATAGATCTAGCAGTTTAGTTTCATAAGATATCGAAAAGAGTTTTCGATGATGGGACTAAAATGCGGGATTTATAACTGTTAGGCATGTGATGTCTAAAGAGATTGCGGATTCCAATTGTTGTAGTTTTACACTTTCTTTTCTGTGACCGTAAGTGTAGTATGTTCATATCGCCGGTTTCGTTGCTATACGTCAACGACAATTGGGGTATGCATACTTACTTACGTTGATGACATGTGTTGTTATGTGTTGCTGGATATGTTATATTGGATCGTCGTATTTGAATAGCCGGGGGTTTTTATGTGAGATGAGTGTTTTTCATTTTCATTCATGTAAAAACTTGTATGTAATATTCTTTTATTCGGGGCACTTCCAGGATGCGGGAGTTGTCACCCTTTGTATATTATTTACTTTTCTGCACTAGGATAGACCCAAGGAGGGGAGCACAAGTAACCGGGTTCTGGGGTCCAGTGGGAGACCAACTCGAGGAGTCGAGTCCGGGTCTCCTAACCCTAGAATTGGCAGGGTTGCTTGCCGCTCTCGTAGGGGTCTGGGGGGGTGGGATTGGCTATTCATCACGACCGTGGAATCCGTGTTTTATACTGGCTCGTATTGAAAACACGGACGTCCTAGTATATCCAATATTTCATATGTTTATTCTGCTGCGATATCTGTGTTGTGATTCTGAGATGGATATAGTATATAGTATATATGATATATTATATAGACGTTACTTATGTTTTACACCCGCGCTAGCCCTGCCCTGCTCTGTCGTTAGTTACCTAACCTAACGGTGCACGAGGGGACATCGAGGCGAATGCGGATGGCATAAGTGTACGTCATATCTATCTGTGATGTTTAGGTATTTAAATGATGGGACTTCATTAATGTGATTAATAAAAGATAAGAAACCTAAGATGTTGTAGAATCGAATTTTAAAATAAAACAGGTAGCTACAGTTCTTGCTTTGCATAGCGGTATATATGATATACCCCGCACCTCATTCGACGAGGAAAGGACCGAGATCCCTTCACCGGGAGTGACTCCTTTAGCAATAACTGGCAGATGCTGCACACTCGGTTTGGCTTTGATTGCTTTTAAGAGTTTTCGCTTTGCACAGTGATATATATGATATATCCCGCACCTCATTCGACGAGGAAAGGACCGAGATCCCTTCACCGGGAGTGACTCCTTTAGCAAAACTAGAAAAGCCTCAAAATCACTCCATTTCAAAACTTCATTTGATTCTACAACGATATCAAGTTCATTACGCTCATGGTTTTCAGAAAAACCTGGCGTAGCCCTCCGTCATTTCAGATGAGTAGTAGTTAGTATTCATGCTACGTTTGTTGGCCTGCGTCAAGGCGTAGTGTGCGGTAGCTAACTAGTATTTATCTGCTTATGCATATGATGCAGATTGGATTAGGGTAGTCGTGCGACTTTGTTGGCCTGCGTCAAGGGTCGTACGGGTGGGTTTAATTCAATCAGGAAATGACGGGTTGAACTTGACTAGCGCACTATGGTTTGTTGGCCTGCGTCAAGGTCATAGGACGCTAGGGGCAAAATATTATCGGGAATTTCAAGTGTTGAAATTTGCAATGAGATTGCATACCTTCTATGAGATAGTTGGATCCCGATACCCGCTGCGAGTAAGAGTTACTCCTGGGAGAGTTTTTATACATTACAATTAGCCGATCAAGTAGGTGTCTAGAAAGGTGTTAACGAGGTTACGCCTCTGGGAAAACGAGGTTTACAGTAATTAGGTTCGTGCGAAAGCACGGGGGACCTCCCTCAAAGTACCGACACTGGCCTGGCTGAAAGATTGGCGAACTTGTAGTGTGTAATTAATCCCGGCTAGTCTTTCCTTTTAGGGTTTGGAGGAAGATTTGATAAAAAGCAGTGGGAGCCATCCTGATTAGATAAGATAATAACCAATCTGATCTTGCACGAGCTTACGCTAAAGTGTTTTCTTCTCTCTCTCTCCAGGTAGCGACCATTTCATGCCTTAATAAAGATAATAATATGGATGTATTGACCGAACCCGCATGTTATACTGTGCTGGGGAACGTTGGTTCCGTTCCTTCTTATAAGAGTTATAGGAATGAACAGGAAATAGGGGAATACCAGGATTCCCATGCCACCCGAATCAAGAAAGTACATGTTGATGCATTTTCTTCGGGTGTGTTCGTTACTGAGAACTGTTTCTCCATTTGCTCTACGTCTTGGGTATTGGATACCGGGTCAGGATCCCATATATGTAATCAGTTACATGGGCTTAGGAAAGGTAGAGAACTTGGAGAAGGTGATAAAGACATTAGAGTCGGAAATGGTGCAATTGTTGCAGCTAAGACTGTCGGGGAATATCACCTTGTATTACCAACTGGTAATACATTGGTCCTGAACGAATGCTATTACATGCCGAACCTGATATGCAACATTATATCAGTCTCTTTATTAAGTAAAGAGGGATATAATTTTGTATTACAGGACAATGTTATGAACATTTTCCATAACCAAAAGTTGGTTGGATCAGGCACGTTGTGCAATGGCATTTATGTTCTAAACCAATCAATAGTCCTCAGTATAACAAACACACACAAGAGGAAGAGTTCTGAACTCAATGAATCCTTCTTGTGGCATTGTAGACTGGGTCACATCAATGCGACACGACTAGCTAAGTTGCATAAAGATGGATATTTAAATTCGTTTGAATTTTCATCTTATGACACTTGCCAGTCATGTCTCAAAGGCAAGATGACCAAGACTCCGTTTACGGGACACGGAGAAAGAGTTACCGAACTCTTAGGACTGATACATAGTGATGTATGCGGTCCCATGTCTACACATGCCAGGGATGGTTCTTCATACTTCATTACATTCACTGACGATCTCTCTAGGTTCGGGTATGTGTTCCTGATGAAACACAAATCAGAAGCTTTTGAGAAATTTAGGGAATATAAACAAGAAGTCGAGAACCAAACCGGAAAAAGTATTAAAATCCTACGATCTGATCGAGGAGGAGAATACTTAAGCAATGAATTCCTGGACTTCCTAAAAGAGAATGGGATTCTCTCTTAGCTGACTCCTCCATATACACCACAGCACAACGGTGTATCAGAACGAAGGAACCGCACCCTATTAGATATGGTGCGCTCTATGATGAGCACAGCTGAGTTACCTATTTCCTTCTGGGGATATGCACTGGAAACAGCTGCAGACCTATTGAATATGGTTCCCACCAAAACCGTGCCGACCACTCCATATGAGATATGGAAAGGAAAGAGACCATATCTTAATTATGTTAAGATATGGGGTTGTCCGGCCTATGTAAAAACGCAAAATCCGGACAAACTCGCGGCAAGGTCCATTCTGTGTAAGTTTATTGGATATCCCAAACATTCGCGAGGGTATATCTTCTACCACCCTGAGGAACAAAGAGTGTTTGTTTCTCGGCATGCCACCTTTTTAGAAAAGGAATTTCTTGAAAAAGAGATTAGTGGTCATGAGGTAGAACTGGAAGAGGTTCCAGCTGCTCAAGCTACAACAGAAGATCTGGTGGAACCAGAGGATTCCATAGTTCCCGATGAACCCCAGCCACTCCGCCGATCTAGTAGGGTTCCTCGCCAACCTGAGAGATACTACGGTTTTCTCATGGACGGTGGGAGCGAGGATTGCATCATGGAGGATGATGACCCAACTAGCTTCGAGCAGGCCATCACGAGTGGGGACTCAGTGAAATGGTTGGATGCTATGCGGTCCGAGATGGATTCCATGTACACCAACAAAGTATGGACTTTGGAAGTTGCTCCTGAAGGGGTAAAACCCATTGGGAGCAAGTGGATCTTCAAGAAGAAACTTGGTGTAGATGGGAAAGTGGAGACTTTCAAAGCTAGACTTGTAGCAAAGGGTTTTCGTCAAAGACCAGGTGTGGACTATGACGAAACCTTTTTTCCAGTGGCTATGCTTAAATCCATCCGAATCATGCTTGCCATTGCTGCCTTTCATGACTACGAAATCTGGCAAATGGATGTTAAGATCGCCTTTCTAAATGGTGATTTAGAAGAGTGCGTGTACATGACTCAGCCAGAGGGCTTCGTAGACAGTGGGAGCAGCGGGAAGGTGTGCAAGTTGCTTAAATCCATTTATGGATTAAAGCAAGCATCGCGGAGTTGGAACATCTGCTTTGACGTCGTTATCAAAGAGTTTGATTTCGTCAAAAATCCAGATGAACCTTGTATTTACAAGAAGGTGGCAGAGAGTAAGGTTGTCTTCCTCGTATTGTACGTGGACGACATACTCTTGATAGGAAATGATATTCCTATGCTGCAATCGGTCAAGCTCTTCTTATCACAAAGATTCTCAATGAAAGATCTTGGTGATGCCTCCTGCATATTGGGAATCAGGATCTATAGAGATAGATCCAAACGGATTTTGGGATTGTCCCAATCCAGGTACATTGACACCATACTAAAGAGGTTTAGTATGGAAGAGTCCAAGCGTGGGAACTTACCCACGATCTCTGGAGTCACTCTCTCCAAAGAGATGTCTCCCAAGACTGATTTGGAGAGAGCTCGCATGCAAGGGATACCCTATGCTTCGGCAGTAGGCTCTATCATGTATGCGATGCTATGTACCAGACCCGATGTAGCATACTCACTAAGTGTAGTGAGCAGGTATCAAGCTGATCCTGGAGAGAGTCACTGGACAGCTGTGAAGAGCATTCTCAAGTACTTGCGAAGGACTAGAGATATGTTCTTGGTGTATGGTAACGGAGAGCTCCAAGTGGAGTCCTTTACCGATTCGAGCTTCCAGAGTGATAAGGACGACTCTAAGTCGCAGTCGGGCTTTGTCTTTACCCTTTACGGAGGGGCGGTTAGCTGGAAGAGTTCCAAGCAGGAAACCGTGGCAGACTCGACGATGGAGGCTGAATACATCGCTGCCAACGATGCTGCTAAAGAAGCTGTCTGGATCAAGAAGTTCATTACTGAACTTGGTGTGGTTCCATCCATTGAGCATCCAATACCTTTATATTGCGATAACAATGGAGCAGTGGCTTTGGCCAAGGAACCCAGGTCCCATCAGCGGTCCAGGCATATTCTGAGGCGGTATCACCTGATCCGGGAGATAGTTGATCGCCGGGAGATCGAGGTCAGGAGAGTTGACACGAAGAACAACACGGCGGATCCACTCACGAAGGCCATTCCCCAGATACAGTTTGAGAGACTCTTCGGGATGCTCGGTATGAGATACTACAGCAGCTGGCCCTAGTGCAAGTGGGAGATTGTTAGTTGTATGTATGCCCTAGAGGCCAGTATTGTACAGATTATGTATATTATATTGGATGCTTGGACATATATAGAGATGACTTTCTTGCTCGACATGATAGTATGCTATCTGGTTGCCATTTATCTTAACATGTACACTAGTCTCTTTATACTGTCTTATAGTTACATGTTGGTAAAGCCCTTAGGATTTGTACTTGACTACCTGGACTATGATGCAGATCATACTAGTGGGGACATGGTAGTCCATAAGTACATCCTTCAAGGTCCCTAGTCGTGGGTGTATCGAGATGGGGCATCGATATACCAGAGTAGACTAGCGTATACGCTTCTCGACCCATGTGATGGGCGATGGATGATCCCATATCCATTGATGTTTGACATCAGAGATGGTATACGGGTGCTCAGTGGAGACTGGGTACACTGGACGGACTCGCCGAGAACTCCCAGATGGTATTATACCTCACGTCAGATGGCAGTTCTCAGGTGACACTTGTACAGGTTAGTCTGTAGACCCGAGATCGTCATAGAGTCTTGTGTGATTCCCACTGTGCTTTGATCTCCACCTTACCACGTCCATGAGGGCGTGCAAAAACGGTGGTCTTTGGGTAAAGTCCCGAATCACATGGAGGCAATGAGCGATAGGAGGGGTTTCGTCTCTCCCGGTATTGGGGGTTGATGTTGTGCTGTGCTCGATTGGCCGTAGCAGGGAAGTCCCTGGCCAGGGCTGATCAGAGATTTACTGGTAAGTGTTACCAGTAGTTTCTCAACCCGTTACGAGCCTCACATCGGCACGACTTATCGGGTTATTGGGGTCTGACGTATACCACCCCTAGACTTGATATGCGACGTATCAGACGAAGAGACTTGACTGTATGGTAAGTGTTACTGGTCGGATTCGCAGGAGTGTGAGCGGGCTAGCTCGTCGATCTTCTGATCGCTCAATACCCGGGTGGCCGTTACGTTTAGCAGACCGCTTGCGGCTTGTGGGTGCTTGATATGATCATCATCTGCTACCGGCGTATTGACGAGTCTTTAGAGTCCTACACAGAGGTTTCCTGGTTCAAGCGAAACGAAATAGGAGTGCATATGAGATATGTGCGGGATCGAGAATAATGCGTGTATGTGATACCGTATTTGATTCTCGCGATTAATGTTTCGATTGGTTGTATGTGATATAACCTTGTTATCGAATCGAAGATCGATTCGATAAGTCGATACATTGAATACTAGTCGGTTATGTGCGACATGACCGGATCATTGAATCAAGTGTTGATTTAATGATTTAATGTATAATTATATATTTGATATATTACTTTGCATTAACTAGTATTGGTTCACTTTAAACGGATTTTTCTCACTTGATGTGCATATTGTATATATGATATACTTCTGTGCAATTACATGTATCATGTTTGATGATGCATGTTGTTTTGGCTTTGTGTAAAGAATGCAACCATGGTTATGAGAGTGGTTAGGGTTTAAGATTTATTCTCTTATTATTAAATCCTTTTATTATTTATTAAATAGATTTATGGAAACAAAAGGGTTTCATTTTATCATGAAGTGTGGTGAAGCTTCATGAAGCTTTTTGTAATGATGCCATTTTGTCTCCTTGCTTAAACCTAACCACTCCCACTAACCATGGTCAATTCTCTACACTTGACCATGGTTAGAAGATGATAAGAATTCCATTATTATTCATTTTAGAAATAACTTATCATAAGTTTTTCTATCATCTTCTTCTTCTTCTCAAAGTGAGAAAGCTTGCTACTTTAATGGCAAGTTGTGATCTAGTGAGCAAAATCCAATTCTAAAGTGAACCCATCTCCTATTTCTTCACCCTCTACCTCTAGCCAAGTTGTAGAGTGTGTTTTCTTCACAAATTTCATCACTTTGTGAAGTCGGAGCTTGAACTTGCGATGCCTCGACGTAGATCGTCTTTGACACGAAGCCGGCGATCTAGCTCACCCGTTTCTCCGACGAAGCCGACGTTTGAGCCCGGAGCTCGACTAGGACAGCGAGGAGACGTCATTGCGGAGCCGTGGAGGTGGACATCCGGATCTACAAAGGTTGTATTTCCGTTTAAACTATAGTTAAGTGTTAACTAGCTTTCTATTTCGCCTAGACATCTAGTCTAAGATCCGTAGTCTAGGGTTTCTCGGCACTAAAAATTTTAATTTGGCATGTTCGATGCCTTATGTGACCTCATTAGGGTGCCTAGGAACCTTTCACTTCTGAGATGAACACACACAAAAAACAAGGCTTTGTCACTTGTTTTGGACCGGCCACAAGCTCAAAAAAACCGACCTCAACTTTTTATTTGTAGTGAAATTCTTTGAATTTTGGTCTGTGTTCTAGTTGCTTGGATCTAAGGTCTCAGGTGTTGTTTGTTTTTGCCAATTTTGGATATACCGTTATCTTTTTACTGTGGCAATACGGAGTGTTTCAAAGTCATAGTTTTAATGCCGTTTAAAGTTTTAAGTTGTGATATATGTGTTTGGAAACGTCGACTAATTGCTATTCGTCGATAGTCGAGGTTGTACATATCTGTATTGCTGTTCTTGTGGTTTATGTATATGAATTTATTGGATCGTCGTGGGTGAATAGCCGGGGATGTGAGAAGATGGTTTTTCATTCGTTGTATAAAATTGCAAAAGTAATGTAATATTATTTTGCGGGGAACATCCGGGTTGAGGTTGTAGCCACCGTTGTATTATTTTCTTTTACTGTTTTTTGTTCCTAGGATAGACCCAAGGTAGGGTGCACAAACTACCTGGTACTTTGAACTGCCGAGTGGCATACTCATTTTACTGAGGGAGGTTACTTCACTTCGGGTATTTGGCGGGGAGTTTGCCACACCCGTAGGGGTCTGGGGTGGGGCTTGGCTATTCATTACGACCGTGAAATCCGTCTTTCGTTATAGGCTTAAACGAAACGCGAAATTCCTAGTATATCCAATATGTTCATCTGTGATCTGGAATGCCTATTATTGCGTCAGACAAATGTTTATTATATATATGCTATATAATAGACGTTGCTTATGTTTTGTATCCGTGCTAGTCCAGCCCCCGTTCTGGCGTTAGTTAAGTAACCTAACTGTGTTAGACGGGGCCCAGTGGAGAATGCAGATGGCATAAGTGGACGTGGTATTTTCGTCTTTTTCTGTGATGATAGGTATAAATGATGAGACTGCATTATTAATGCAAAGCAAACAAACCAAAGTTGAATTGTTGGAAGAAATTTTAAAAACCACTCGGTTATTTTAAACATGAGACTTTTAAATGCGGAGCTTAAACCATTCCTTTTAAAAGCTATCAGATTCCTTCAATTATATCAAGTTCACTACGTTCACGGTTTCGCCAAAACCATTCGTAACCCTCCGTCATTTCAGTTGAATATTTAGTAGTATTCAAGCTATGTATTTTGACCTTCGCCAAGGCACAGTATTTGGTAGCTGCTGGGTATTCATCTGTACCATAGATAGATGCGTTGGTTTGGGACAGTCGTACTACTATTTTGTCCTTCATCAAGAGTATGTACGGGTGAGTTCAAATTAACCTGGACAATGACGGGTAGAGCATGGCATGTGACTTATGATATGTTGACCTTCGTCAAGATCATAAGAGCATGGGGCAAAAATCCACATCGGGAGTTTCTAAAGAAACTGAAACTTGCTAGTGCTGCATACCATTTGGAGTGTGATAATGTTGGTAGGATTCCTTCAGAATTATCACACAATGATATTTGGATCCCGATCCTACTGTGAGTATCTGCTACTCCTTGGGAGATTCTTCACTTAACGATCAATGCTATAAACCAAGTAGGTGTCTAGAACAGTGTTAGCGGGGCTACGCCTCCAGGGAAAAGAGCTTATTTAATTAAGGAACTTCGCGAAAGCATCATAAAACCTCCCTCAAAGTACCGACACTAGCCTGGCTGAACGGTTAAGCAAGTATTGTACGGTGAGAATAAACCTGACTAATTCTTCTTTTATGGTTTGAGGAAGGATTCGAGAAACAGTGGGAGCCATCCTGTTCAGATAAATTAAAAACCAATTTAAACTTGTAAGAGCATCATGCTGGGTGTTTTCTTCTCTCTCTTCTAATTGTTGTAAGTGTACGGTTGCGCCCTAGCCGTCTTTCAGACGCCAAAATGCGGAACAAAAACTTTTATAACTGGCGCTATCGCATACTATAACCCGGATCTGCCATTAACGCTAAACTAACAATCTACAAAGAGGGAAGAAAGGTTATACCGAACGATCCGAGTTCTTCGTTCTTTAACCATCATCCCATGCTCCGTTGCGGCTGCTCCGATCTCGTTGATCTCCGATCTTCTCGTCCAGGTGGCACCACATCATCGGATCTTTAAACGGGCTCCCGCCTCTGACTCGAAGCAACTCGGTCGTCAAGTTTGCTAAAAGAGATGACCAAGATTGATGTAGAGAATGAGTGGAATACTTTGTCTCGCTTCGTCCAAAACCATGGACGAACGGTTAATGAAGTTGCCATGGGAATCGGGTGATGGAATGAAATGAGCTGTGAAATTCAATACACCGAAACCTATCATCTTTTTTCAGAACAAGTGAGAGTGAAAAATCTCATCGGCACCAAGGAGGGGGACGGCCACAATATATAGAGGTAGGGGGGTGAGTGTAGGAGAGGGGGAGGTGACAATAAGAAAATATCTCTAGTGTGAACACAAAGTGTGAACACACTTAATGAAATAATGAATCATTAACCTAGTCATCAAGCATTAATGAAATCATTAAATGCAACCATGACTCACTAAACACCTCACCACTTCTAGAACCTTCTAGAAGCTTCCACACTCATTTCAAGAAAAGATAAATCCGTATTTAACCAAATGTTAAATACGGCTGATAGAAAACTGGAAACTGGCAACTTCCAAAAGTGATCCCGAAATGAATTTCAGGATAACCCCGTAACTGTATAAATATACCCGCATTTGTATTACGACCGAATACAAATGCAACTGAGACAAAGATATTATATCTACTCTGTATAATACATGGATCCGGCTTAAACCAAAGCCCACCAGTATTATCTGCCCGAAAAATAATACGTGCGTAAACGAACGTGCATTTTCAGAACCCTGCCATAAAACCATACGGCTTCTACAACGTTTCGCCCGAACTTGGGAAAACAATCTGTGGGGGACTCTAATGACTCGTCAGTACCCTGGCAGTGGGTTTAACCACAAGCCGTCAGCGGCACTAGCTATGCGTAACGGCTGCCCATGGACTGACCTCAAGGGAGGCTGATGAGCGAACTCATCCAGAAACCCTACTGAGCCTAACAGTGATAATGTATATACAGTCCGGTCCGTTCTTCTATGAGTATCGCATATCCGGCCTAGGGGGCTAGTAACGTGAAACCCCTAATAGCTGTATAAGTCGTGTCGGAGACAAGCCCTGAACACCCTGAGATACTACTGGAGTACCTACCAGTAAATCTCACCTGCCTTGGCCAAGGACTTGGTGTAATGGCTTTCCTAGACACAGCACGACCTCCACCCCCAATACCGGGAGAGACGAATCCCCTGCCGATCCGCTCACGTGCCTCCATGTGGCTCGGGACTGTACCCAAAAACTACCTGTTTGCACGACTCCTTTGAGCCGTGGTAGGGTCGAAATCAAAGCACAGTGGGAACTCACACGAGACAAATGACGACCTCAGGTCGATGAACTAACCTGTACACATGTCACCAGGGAATTACTATCTGACGATATGTATAATACCAACTAGCAGGTTCCCGGCGAGTCCTGTCCGGTGTACTCATAACCCAATGAGCACCTGTATACATCTTAGGTGATCCAACTGACACCAGTGGCTTGTGAGACCGGCCACCGCCCCTCGTCGGGGTCTCGACTGTATACACTAGTCTACTCCGGAGTATCGATGCCCTGTCTCGAAACTCCCATGACTAGGGACCACTATTAAGGATATGCTTATAGACCACTCAACTCTCACTTATATGATCGCCCTCATACTATTGGTAGTCAAGCAAGATCCTAAGGGCTCTATCCAAGTGTAATCGTGATCAGTCACCTGAACCTATACACGACCGATAAAGGAAAACCAGATAGCATACTATCATCTCGAGTAAGACTGTCCAACCGGTATAGGTCCTCCTCAATCATTGCAATCACGTACCTGCGATCCAATAATTGACTTTGAGGGCACTATATCCAACAATCTCCCACTTGCACTTAAGGCTAATTATTGCGATGTCGCGTACTTACAGCCCGTGTGAAACCAACACCCAACTCCTCTACTAATCAGTTTCACAAAGCCCGTTTGTAAAACTATTGTGTTCGAGAAATAGCCTTAGTGAGTGGATCCACCCCGATGTTTTTTTCTATGTCTCTCTTAATCTTAAGTTCGCGGAGAAAGCCATCTCCCGAATCGAGTAATACATGTCTTAGAATATGTCTGGATATCTGATGGGACCTTAGTTCATAAATGAACTCCAAATTAAACTTCTTAGACTGTATCGAAAACTGAACCTAATCAGTATCCTGCAGCATGCCTCCCACAGTATCCTCTTGGACCACCTGTCCATAATACTGTCCCTCTTCGTCCGAGGGAAAACTATAACTCTGACAATCACTCTATCATCCATGTCACCTTTGAAGCCTGGAATGATAACCGTCTCCCGAAGGAGGCTGCCGTCATCAAATCCGTAGAACATTCACTTATGTTCTAAAACTGCTTCCTTATGTTTCTCCAGGATTGGATTAATACAAACTTATCGCATCTAGTGCAAAAACAACATTTGGTGTGGTACTTGACATCTCATGATTGACTCAATTGCCTAAGCAAGTGATCTACCAATCATGCACATCCCTTTCCCCTTTAGTCTGTAACACACCTTTAGAGAGGGTGACTCCATCACCTGCAGGTACACCACCATGCCAGGAGTCATCTATTCTAAAAACCATTAGAATACTGTCAAAATACCCACATTGGGAAACTACCCAAATCCAGATCTAAAACCATAGATCTAGAAACCAGAATGTCAAATATTATATCCATATCCTGTCTGGAGAAACAACTGTGTGACGACCAAAGTCCAACCGATCGTAGTATAGGAATTTTAATTCCTACTCTATGTATGTCATCCAATTACCAGGACATCACACCCTACTACCTTCTTAACAGATCCATCCCCTATTCTGATGAAGTCAAACCCATGACTGTCACATCAAAATTAGATGATCAATCTCCGCAATAACTGCTCTAGTCTATAAATAGACATAAGCTACTTGCCCACTATACTTCCGCTGCTCCCACTGACCACAACAACCCTCCTACCGGGTCTCATAGCTTGGAACAACAGTAGTGTCAAGTCTGGGTAGATAAGAACCTCCCTGTCACCGTCCTTGAGGCTACCAGAGTACCTCTCGGGTGTCTGAGGTTACCTACCAAATCTGCGGAGTGGCTAATAGAATGTCAAACCTGATTGAATCTGTAGGTCCTATTAAATTTTCCGTAATCGTTTGCGGTTCTGGAATCACTTCCTGTTCTACCATACTCCCACTACTGTTTTCTGAAAAAATCCATTTTACTAAAACCGTGGCGAGTCAAGAACAATATCACCATTGATCTGCCAAATGGTAGAAAGTCAACCCTCGTCATAGCCTGGGCCAACCCACAAACTGCCATTACAGAAACGTGCCCTGAGTTATCCAGAGTCTGGTTTTAAGCATAAGCCAGACAACTCCCCGTATCTTAACAACGTTAAGATATGAACCATTCTATATCCAATATAGAAACTTTGGCACTTATTTAATTGGAACTAGATTCTAATCATGCAGCTTTCTCCAGTGCATATCAACTTTAATGGAGAGAGGCTAATCAGTATTACTCAACTTAGGAATCAATCCAATTATAAGTAACCCGAAAGAGAAACAAGTTTCTCAAAACCATTACTATCATCTGAATACCAATCACAAGTATCTACATCTTCGATCTCTTTGAAGAATCCCGATACTTGCAACATCTGGTTCTCTACTTTATTCTTATACCCACAACTTCTCAAAACTTAGACCTTGTATTTGTACGAAACACTTGTCTAAAAACAAGAGAAGTCATAAGTAAACAGAACATAGTACGAGGACCTACCCCTTTGTCCTGATGGACACTGGACAACATACAATACTCTGTATAAGTCCGCTGAGTTGAATAACTCAAAACCTGTGCGTCGTAGGTTAAAAACTGTACCCAGGCGATTTCCTCAAATATCACAAATTACAACGAATTCCGACATAATGAGGATGATCACCTAATTCCCAATAACTTCCTCCCACTCATCATCTGTAAAACCATACAGATATGAGAATGAAACCTGGTGAATACACACCCTGGAGTAAGTATCTAATCGGGAAAACAGTTTTCCATTAACAATGCACTGAAACATGAAAATGTTTCGTAGGGGTATCCTGGTATTCATAGTAATGCCTCTTCCATAATCCAATTCATGACTTTAACCGTATATATCTTTGCCATCTCTCCAAATCCCTTTATTTGTCTTTAGTCGTTACCTTCTGTACACCATCGTTAGGCTAAATGGTTTTCTTTCTTCCCTACCGTTCGGCACCAGCCTATGGTTTGGAAGAAGACTATCCAGTAAGCATAATAGGTGTACCCTCCTAAACCAAGGAGTACTCGCAACTGAGAGAAGGTGATGATAAAAGACAACTGAAAAATACCTTATTCTTTTAATGGTGAAATAGGAGTGGCGATGAAGTACGCGGTTTGGTCGTGAATGATAACAGTCGCAACTTACTTTGCCCTCTTTCTAATCCCTTTATTTTGTCTTTACATATTATCTTCTGTACACCCTACTTAGGCTAATTGGTTTTCTTCATTCCCTACCTTTCGGCACCTGCCTATGGTTTGGAATAAGACTATCCAATAAGCGTAATAGGTGTACTCTCCTAAACCAAGGAGCCTCGCAACCTGAGAGAAGGTGATAATAAAAGACAACTGAATAAACCAATTCTATTTCTTCTGAACTATGATCCATCCTCGAAGGAGTCCCATCGAGTTCGTATTTAACCATACGATGGATCTATCCAATGGAAGTGGATGTCCGTAGTAATACGGGTGTTCTGAGAAATGCAAAGGGTAAAAGAAGGAGTGGCAATGACTTATGCAACTCAGACAATCCAAAATCCAGTATTTTAAGAAGGTTCGGTCAACTTGGTCATTGAGTCATAGTCTAGGGTCGGTCAAAGGTCGCTGCCAAAGAGAGAGAGAAAAGAAACACTTTGCGTGCACTCTAACCTAGATCAGAATGGCTATCACTTTATCTAATCCGGAAACCTCCCACTGTACTGTCAAATTCTCCTCCAAACCTAAAAGAAGAATCAATCGGGATCACCCGAAGAGTAAACCAACTCATCAGTGGGAATCGGGATCCAACTCTCATCGCATGATAACGTGACGGAATCCACTCGCGTTATCAGACTCCAGAAGGTATGCGCATGCCTGGCAAGTTTCAGTTTCTTTAGAAACTCCCGATATGATTTTTACCCCATGTTCTTATGACCTTGACGAAAGCCAACAAATCATAAGTCACATGTCAAGTTCTGCCCGTCATTATCTTGTTAATTCGAACCCACCCGTGCATACCCTTGACGAAAGCCAACAAGGTAATACGACTGTCCCAAACCAACACATCTATCTATGCAACAAATGAATACCCCAGCAACTACCAAACACTATGCCTTGACGAAAGCCAACAAACATAGCCTGAATATTACTGACCATCCAGAAGAAACGACGGAGGGCTACGGCTGGTTTTTGGTGAAAAACCTTTAACGTAATGAACTTGATCTCGTTGAAGGAACCTGATAGCTTTTTATAAAAGTATAGTGGCGAAAACCTTTGCTAAAGAGGTCACTCCCGGTGAAGGGATCTCGGCTCTTTCCTCGTGGAATGAGGTGCAGGATATTCCACTGAATACCGCGATGCAAAGCAACATGTAATCGACTATAGTGAAGTTATTGTTAGTTATATGTATGCCCTAGAGGCCATTACTGTACATACTATATATATTGTAATGGATGCTTGGATATATATAGGGAGGACTTTCTTGCTCGACATGATAGTATGCTATCTGGTTGTACTTTATCTTAACATGTATTCTGATCGTCTCTATATTACATGTTGATAAAGCCCTTAGGATGTGTACTCGACTACTGGGACTATGATGAGATCATACTAGTGGGACCACGGTAGTCGACGAGTACATCCTATAACTGTTCCTAGTCGAGGGTATATCGAGACAGGGCATCGATGCACCAGAGTAGACTAGCGTATACGCATCTTGACCCATATGATGGGCGATGGATGATCCCATATCCATCGGTGTTTGACATCAAGGATGGTGTACGGGTGCTCAGTGGAGACTGGGTACACTGGACGGACTCACCGAGAACTCCCAGATGGTATTATACCTCACGTCAGATGGCAGTTCTCCGGTGACACTGGTACAGAGTAGTCTGTTGACCCGAGATCGTCATAGAGTCTTGTGTGATTCCCACTGTGCTTTGATTTCCATCATACCACGTCCAAGAGGGCGTGCAAAAAGGTGGCTTTTGGGTACAGTCCCGAATCACATAGAGGCAATGAGCGATAGGAGGGGATTCATCTCTCCCGGTATAGGGAGTTGATGTTGTGCTGTGTTCAATTGGCTATAACCGGAAATCCCTGGCCAGGGTTGCTGAGATTTACTGGTAAGTGTTATCAGTAGTTTCTCGAACTGTTATAGACCTCATATCGACACGACTTATCAAGCTACTGGGGTCTGACGTTTACCACCCTTAGGCGAGATATGCGACATATCAGACGACGAGACCGGACTGTATGGGAGTGTTACTGTTTGGATTCACAGGAGAATGTACAGGCTTGCTTGTTGATCTTCTGAGCGCTCAATACCTGGGTAGCTGTTACGTTTAGCTGACCGCTTGCAGCTTGTGGGTGTTTGATATGATCATCACCTACTGCCGGCGCATTGACGATTCTTTAGAGTCCTACACAGAGGTTTCTTGGCTCAGGCAAAATGGAGTAGGGGCACATATGTGATATGTGCGGGACCGAGGATAATACGATATGAGATACCGTATTCTATTCTCGCGATATTTGATATCAGCCGGGTCATCGGATCAAGTGTTGATTCGATGAATCGGTACGAATAAATATTAGTCGGTTATATGCGATATAGCCGGATTGTCGGATCAAGGGTTGATTCGATAATTTAATGTATAATAATATATATGATATATTAAATTACATTAACTAATATTAGCTCACTAAGAGGTTCTTTTTCTCACTCAGGTAATACATTGATATATATGCGATATATGTTAATTGTATTATTTTATTTGGTTACAATAAATATTATATATGTGATATATAATATTGTAACATGATATGATAACTAATGCAACATGTTTAGTAAAGATTAATCAAGATTAGGGTTTGATTTGGGTTAATGACTTCTAGTAGATTCTAGAAGGTTTTCTTTTTTGTTTTGGAAAAGATATTTTCAAGTGACTCATTCTTAACCTAGCCCAAACCCTAGCCTTGGTTAATTCTCTACAAAGGTTAAGTTAACCATGGTTGCATTATTGATCATTATCTTCTTTGCATTATTTATCACAAAAGGAATTCCATCATAATTCATCATCTTCTTCCTTCTTCTTTCTTCATGGAAAAAGCTTACTAGCTTTTTTCCAAGTGATGAATAAATGTGAGAAAAAGATAAATAAAGAGAGAAAAAATCCTACTTCATCATCCTCATCTTCCCTTGCCCTTTAGATGAGAGTGTTCACTCAATTTTAGTGAGTGTTAGCTTGTGTTAACGAAACTTCAAGGTAGATCATCTTTGTATCGAAGATCGGAAGCAAGAATACATCTTTCTCTTCGTGGAACCTCTCGAGTGTCCGGAGCACGATGATCGCAGCGAAGGGACCTCAACACGGAGCATATGAAGTGAAGGACCGGATCTACAAAGGTTTTAATCCCTCTCACTTAGTGTTAAAGTTGTTAACATGCATGTTTTCGCCTAATCTCTAGTTTAAAGATCCGGCTTCGGGTTGTTCGGCACGGCTAAAATTTTAATCGGGCATGGTTGATGCCTCGTAGACCCTTGTGCGCGTGCCTAGCAACCCTACAGTTATTACCCTGACGCAAACTTCTGCCCAAGGGGTCATTCCCGGTGAAGGGATATCGGCCCTTGCCCCATCGAATGAGGTGCAGGATATTCCAACCGAATACCACTATGCAAAACAAAAGGAAACATCTTTGTAATAACACTTTTTAAATTGTTCCAACAATATCCAAACAGGTTTGTTTTACTTTCCATTGATCAGAATCAACGCAGTCCCATCAATCAATCACACCAGAAAAGAACGAAAATAAAATGTACGTATATGCCATCCGCATTCGTCACTGGGTCCCGTCATCACCCATTAGGTTACTTAACTCACGACAGAGCGGGGATTGAACTAGCGCGGGTGTAAAACATATACAACATCTAATAGTATATAAACCAATATACAATAATCGCTCCAGGCGTGATAATATGAAACATTACAGAAAAGTAATAAGCATCACAGAACAATGCAGATAATCTGGGATCCCCGGGTTTCACAGAGCCGCTGCTGAAACCCGACGTTCCCCTGTCGTGTGGATAGCCTGTGCAATGAAACCTAGACCCCTACGGGTGCGGCAAGTTACCCGCCAAAACCTGAAGCGAGGCAGCCCCCTACAGGAAAGTGAATGGACCACCCAGCACTTCACGGAATCCGGTAATCTTGGGCACCCCTCCTTGGGTCAACCTGTACCCCCTACGAGTGCTGCGAATAGTCTGCCAATTCTAGAGTGAGGCCCCTCTGCCTCTCAAAGCCATGAGATGCGGACCCGTTGCCCCTCAGAACCCGGCTATCTGTGCACTCCGTCGTGGGGCAAAACCTAGTACAGTAATGAAAAATAGTACAACAGGTACATCGACCGCAACCTGGTCATGCCCTAAAAGAATATTATACAACAGGCAGTGACGGCAGTCCACATGTTGGACGCTCGTCCCTCAATATCAAATGTACAAATAAATCCAAACTGCACTATCATTGCACACTGCTATCCACCACGTCAAATCCGCAACATCACAGCACAACACAGAACATCAACGCGAATGTCACGTTCGCAAACCCGTCTAAAAGAACTATAGCAATCAGACGCGGTTTACCGATCAAATGACATTCCCGGTCGGAGATATAATGTAAGCACTGTAAACTAACATGTTTAAATTTCGATCGACTAAATATCCCGAAGTGGGCCCCACGCAAATCTGCTGTACAGTAAAAAACACTGGGCCCAAATGAACAGTTCCAGAAACCACAATTTCCCAAGTAGAATCCACAGAAGAAAGATGGCCCACTGATTCACCTAGATGGCCGCGGTTCCGCGGCCAAAGCATGGCTTTGGCGGCGGTTCCGCGGCCGTACGGTCGGATCAGTGGGTCGAATTTCTTCTGTGTTCTTTAAAAAGCCTGCTTGATTTTCTGAGATGCTCAAAAAAATTTTTAGACCAGATTTAAATTCAACAGAAACTTTAGACTTGAAAATTGTAGTTTTTGAAAATCCGTTCGATCGATCTTTTAAACGCATTAGCACAAGTTAGTAAAGCTTAATGGCGTGGCTCTGATACCATGTGAGTCTACGGTAGCGCCCCGGCCGTCTTTCAGACGCCAAAATACGGAACAAAAACTTTTATAACTGGCGCTATCGCATACTATAACCAGGATCTGCCATTAACGCTAAACTAACAATCTACAAAGAGGGAAGAAAGGTTATACCGAACGATCCGAGTCCTTCGTTCTTTAACCATCATCCCATGCTCCGTTGCGGCTGCTCTGATCTCGTCGATCTCCGATCTCCTCGTCCAGGTGGCACCACATCATCGGATCTTTAAACGGGCTCCCGCCTCTGACTCGAGGCAACTCGGTCGTCAAGTTTGCTAAAAGAGACGACCAAGATTGGTGTAGAGAATGAGTAGAATACTTTGTCTCGCTTCTTCCAAAACCATGGACGAACGGTTAATGAAGTTGCCATGGGAATCGGGTGATGGAATGAAATGAGCTGTGAAATTCCATACACCGAAACCTATCATCTTTTTTCCGAACAAGTGAGAGTGAAAAATCTCATCGGCACCAAGGAAGGGGCCGGCCACAATATATAGAGGTGGGGGGGTGGTGAGTGTAGGAGAGAGGGAGGTGATAATAAGAAAATATCTCTTGTGTGAACACAAAGTGTGAACACACTTAATGAAATGATGAATCATTAACCTAGTCATCAAGCATTAATGAAATCATTAAATGCAACCATGACTCACTAAACACCTCACCACTTCTAGAACCTTCTAGAAGCTTCCACACTCATCTCAAGAAAAGATAAATCCGTATTTAACCAAAAGTTAAATACGGCTGATAGAAAACTGGAAACTGGCAACTTCCAAAAGTGATCCCGAAACGAATTTCAGGATAACCCCGTAATTGTATAAATATACCCGCATTTGTATTACGACCGAATACAAATGCAACTGAGACAAAGATATTATATCTACTCTGTATAATACATGGATCCGGCTTAAACCAAAGCCCACCAGTATTATCTGCCCGAAAAATAACACGTGCGTAAATGCACGTGCATTTTTCGAACCCTGCCATAAAACCATATGGCCTCTATAATGTTTCGCCCGAACTTGGGAAAACAATCTGTGGAGGACTCTAATGACTCGTCAGTACCCTGGCAGTGGGTTTAACCACAAGCCGTCAGCGGCATTAGCAATGCGTAATGGCTGCCCATGGACTGACCTCAAGGGAGGCTGATGAGAGAACTCATCCAGAAACCCTATTGAGCCTAACAGTGACAATGTATATACAGTCCGGTCCGTTCGTCTATGAGTATCACATATCCGACCTAGGGGGCTAGTAACGTCAGACCCCCAATAGCTGTATAAGTCGTGTCGGAGACAAGCCCTGAACACCCTGAGATACTACTGGAGTACCTACCAGTAAATCTCACCTGCCTTGGCCAAGGACTTGGTGTAATGGCTTTCCTAGACACAGCACGACCTCCACCCCCAATACCGGGAGAGACGAATCCCCTGCCGATCCGCTCACGTGCCTCCTTGTGGCTCGGGACTGTACCCAAAAACTACCTGTTTGCACGACTCCTTTGAGCCGTGGTAGGGTAGAAATCAAAGCACAGTGGGAACTCACACGAGACAAATGACGACCTCAGGTAGATGAACTAACCTGTACACATGTCACCAAGGAACTGCTATCTGACGATATGTATAATACCAACTAGCAGGTTCCCGGCGAGTCCTGTCCGGTGTACTCATAACCCAATGAGCACCTGTATACATCTTAGGTGATCCAACTGACACCAGTGGCTTGTGAGACCGGCCACCGCCCCTCGTCGGGGTCTCGACTGTATACACTAGTCTACTCCGGAGTATTGATGCCCTGTCTCGAAACTCCCATGACTAGGGACCACTATTAAGGATATGCTTATAGACCACCCAACTCTCACTTATATGATCGCCTTCATACTGTTGGTAGTCATGCAAGATCATAAGGGCTCTATCAAAGTGTAATGGTGATCAATCAGCTGAACCTATACACGACTGATAAAGGCAAACCAGATAGCATACTATCATCTCGAGTAAGACTGTCCTACCGGTATAGGTCCTCCTCAATCATTGCAATCACGTACCTACGATCCAATAATTGACTTTGAGGGCACTATATCCAACAATTGCAGCGACCAGGTGACCAGATTAGGTTACAGTTAGATAATAAAATGACTGAGTTATACTATATTGACTGGCAAAGGTTTGTCCAGATGTCCATTACTTATGACAAGATGGACCACCACATTATTACTCAAACCCCCGCCGTCCCAGGTCCCACCGTCGTGGATGTTGATATCCGTAAGACATCAAAAAAAGACAGTTCGAATGCCAAGTGCCTCGTGTTGGCCTCAGTTGATGGTGTATATCAGAGGCAGCACGAGAAGATGGACTTAGTTTCCATCTTTCTCCATAACAATGTCACGACCCGAAGGTACGGAATGTTACCGACACTTAAATTACGAAACGTCTAAAGGCGTAACGTAATCTAGGTAAGCTGAAGCCCAGAAATCTAAACCACTTAAAAGAAGAACTGTAGGAAAACTTGTTTAAAAGTAATATCAAATTTTCTCAAAAATTTCGGCAGAGTGCCCTTTGTAAAAACTGACCCCAAACGGGTACAAACAAGAAATATATATACAAGCAATAAAAAGGCATCCCTAAGTGGGAGCTAGCTCTACGCCAATTGGCGGAAACAACCACATAAGAAATATAATATACAACGCCGAAGGACGAGGGACAAAAGTCAAAAGATAACCAAATCCACCAGAAAACCATAATAATACAAGCGTGACTCTAAAGTCGAAAGAATAAACAACTGGTCTTCTAAATCTATCACGTAATACAAGTCTGGTTGATGGATCTTACTAGATACAAATGAAATAATAAAAGTACAACGACAGTCCCGATACAAGTGAACCAACCTACCAAGCAATCACCCTGAATGAAATGGTGTGCCAGCAAACCGCCAAGGAAACCTGTACATCGAAACTTGTAATAAAATTTGGCACAACGGGGGTGAATTGCCAACTCATGAGTAGAAGACATCTGCGAGTAGAAATCGCATGCACGACGATCTCCTAGGTCATAATAATATCCATATATAACACTAGACATGTAGTAGTGACAGGGTAATAATCTATGCATAAGTGCAATACTCAGTGCATCATGTCAGTGTCACTAAACAGTAATGAGCCACATATCTGATGTATGAATGCATCATGAATGAGAAAATCAACCACGAAATCTGAATAATCTGATATAAGAAAAAAACATCAATGAATCTTGTATAATAAGACTGAAACCTCATCAGTGAAATCAACAGAAATCCGTGTCAAGTATCGACACAAAATAGGTATATCTCAATATCTCATATCTCTGTATCTCATCAATATCTCTGTATCTCAAATCTCAATATCCCTGTATCTCAAATCTCAATATCTCTGTATCTCGGGCTCCGGCAGTCCGGATCGGCCCCTATCATCAAATCTCACAATTACGGTCGGTATCCTCCGGATATCCGCCGCGTCCAAAAACAATAACAATAACCGGTCGGTAGTGCTCCCTTGCAGGGCTCAACGCAATCATCTGCGATCTTCTTGCCCCGGGGTACCACATCGGGTCCACCATATACCCGCAGACGGTGCGTCCCCTTCCTCGAATCGGGTATATATATAGTTCAGGAACCGAGAAAACTCATGGTGGACGCCACACACATCATATTATGAGAAAACCGTAAATTTCTATTTTTAAATAATGATAAAAGTTTTATAAAATTCTTACGGTTTTCCCCAAAATCCAGAAATCTCATGGAAATCCGAAATCCAAGAATCCAGAGTAAGTAAATAGTGGATATCGGCATAAAGCCCCAGAATAGTACATGAATGAATACATGAATGCATGCAATCTCTAAGTTAACACATGAGAGCAATCACACATATATTATGAAGTAACTAGTATTTAGCTGATTATATCAATGAGATAATATGTTCTAAAGTGTACGTGACATGGAAATTATTGTTGATGATGTGTGTGAGCCGGCAAATAAGTGTATGTGAAACATGCGCATCATCGGTAATGGTGCTGGTGTCCTAACAAGCATGGTTAATAATTATTAAAGAAAACACGTGCATAAGCATAAAATGCGATGAGAGCAACATGAACATACGAAGAATGATGAAGTAACCATAACACTGAAGAATATACATTATCCAACTACGAGTCATACAGTTTGGCGATTGAAATATCACGAATCGTGGTTTTCAGAAAAGTAGGGGCTACGGGGTTTTATAGAAAAGATGCGTCCTTTGAAAAATCCGTAGTATCCCCCAGGCTGTCTTTAAAAATGCACACGATTCGTTAGTTTTGAAAAAATAGGTATGACTCGAGCCTTAACCAGTATCTATCTAACCAACTAAGAGACTGAACTAAAGAAGCTAGTCGATAGGTAAGATGAGTCCATCTAAAATCTGAGTCGATATCTCTAGCAGTCGGCGATCCAGCCTCAATCAAGAGTGCAGATCAATCATCACATCTATACTTCGTACGGTAAAATCCATCGTACGGCATCCCAAAATTGGGGTACGGGTCAGCTATCATATATAGGTCATTCATTTGGGTATCATCATCCATCAATATCACAGTTTAGATACTATTCTAAAGTCTCGTATATTCCGATGTCATCAACACAAATCATCATATATGTATGCACATCGCCCAAACGTTCCGTTATAAATATCATACCATTTCTCATATCACATCTCGATCAATTGTCAACTATCATATCTATATATATCATCATTCACATGGTATCATCGTCAAACAATATCATGATCTGGTTACTGATTTAAGTCTCATACATGCCAATGTTATCACACATTTCATCGTATAGGTATATATTTTCTCATTGCCCAAGTATCATATAACATCCTCATATCACATGTTTATGTTGTGTGTGTGTATTTATATATATATATATATATACCTACACACATTCTTACACACACACACACATACACACATACACCAATTAGAGTTTATGTGTGTGCGTGTGTGTGTGTCTACATGAAACCTACGAATTCCCTCCAAGGCAATCATCCTCTGGTTAAGTCTTTCTAAATCAGTCTAATCCAACTTAAAGTCTTCAATAGTACCCTACTCGCCAAGAATCTAAGGTCACGTCTGACTTCCTAATAATAGTACATAATATCCTTATTCTACGTTTGCGGGGGTGCTATACGCCATCCACCCGACTTCCCCCGTAGATATACATCTACTCACCTGGTCCTTGTCTGCCGAAGTCGATGCCGCCATCCTCTTCTTCATCGTCCGAAGTCCACGTGAGAGGTACCTATATGTAAACATATATAATATCGTAAACCAAAATCGCGGATAAAAACCAAAATGGCACACGAAACGCGCATAGGTTAAAACCTATGACCCGCTCATGCAAAAAAACCAAATAACCCTCGACATCGGCGTACAAACGCTGATTGATCGAGATATAACACAAAGGTATAAATTGTAGTTCCAAAACTCACTAATTATAATATAAAATAGAGTTTAAATCATCAAAACCTTAAAATTAATCAAATCGGTTTATTTTGCAAAAACCTAGAAAGCACTTAATTACCGTTTTAATTCGAAACTTGATGTTTTAACAAAACTAATGGCCATAATATTCACTAAATATCATAAATAAGTCATACAAACCATTTCCATAATTTAATCTCATCAATTTTTATTAAACCCAAAATTCTAGTTTGCAAATTTATCCATTTTTTACAATTTCAAAGTAAAAAATGCACAAAACAACAACTAAGCTTGGTTTTGCATGATCTAAAGTATTAAACTACAATTTATAATGTTAATAATGTCATGAAACCCTAATTATATTTTAATCTCAAATATTTAATCAATTTCCAAAAACCTAGTTTGCAAAATTAGCATAATTAACATAATTTTAAACTAACAATTAGCAACTAGTAACTAGATTAGGTTTTGCATTCCATTAACATGTTAATTTCCTCATTAAAACCATGAATAATTGATAAAAATCCTCACTTGATCACAAACCAAAATCTTGAATTTTTAATTTAGCAACTAAAACCATAATTAAACACCGAAATCCATTAAATTAAAGTAATTAGCCTATAATTAACACTAGGGTTAGGATTATACCTCAATAAACATGAGATCAAACATGAAAATCATAGCCTCCAAAGTGCTAACTTTGCTCCAAGATCCATACTAGATAGGCCAAAGAATAATGGGTAGAGATTGGATTTGGAATTTGAGATTTATTTTGGATTTTTGAAGCAAGTGAAGTGGGGATTTTTTTTTTGGGCTGCTTCATGAAAGGCTCGGTCAGCAAGAGGTGAGGAGAAAGAGAGTGTGTGAGATGTGTGGAATTATGTAGAAGACTCTTCAATTAATGCCTCATTTCTTGACATTTCAATAATTATTTTATTTTATTTATTTTCTAATTTATTCCCCCTAGAAAAGTCTAGGACCAAGGAGTAAATTGGGAAAGAATTTTGCATGTTACACACTTGATTCTAATATGTCATGGCTCACTTTTGTAAAATAAACCCATCCCAATTTGTATTTATCACTAATTAAATGTATAATTAAAAGCTTATGTTAATATTTGAATTAATTAATTAAGGAAAATATTTTAGTAAACTAGAAATTTACAAGTGACCAAATAAATACCAAATACTAGCAATTACATAGTTAAAATAGGCGTATTTAATTTTATGATGAAAAATAACTATAGTTATGTTTTGCGGAAAATGCGGTTTATTTTACCGATTATCGGAAAATTCACATAAAGGAATTTTTTATCTAATTATTTTATTTATTTATTTTTAAAAACGTTACAGTCTTCCCCCCTTAAAGAAATTCGGTCCTCGAATTTAAATCAAAACTCCCCCAAATTCTAAAACATTTAGCAAAACACTCAAATCATCGGGCTCCGAAATCATCAATACATAAAACACCTCTTAGCGCAATGCATGCGCATGAAAAACAAATACATAACTAAAAATCAAACTCCGTCAAGCATAACACAATCATCGGAGTTATGGTGAAAATACAATGTCAAAGTCCAATACGAAAACCAACATGATATACATTAAAACTATAACTTGTACATATAGTACGCATCGTAGTACAATCGTCCAAACATCTGAATAAAGAAGCATGCAGAAACCCCTTTTTAAAATCGCCGTGCGATGCGCGTGTCACTGCATAAGTAGCGGGCGTTCATTTTGAGGAAAATAGCTATACATATATATCTTTTATTTAACATACACGTCTCGCCTTTTGAAAATAATTTAGAAGGGTTTTCTTTGTAAAATATTTCGTGTCACCTCAGACACGTAAGAAAATATGGAGACTATAGCTCCTTTTTAGAAATCCTTTCGGTAACTATCAATGCATGCAAAAACACCTAGGTACTGTTCTCAGAACAGTCCTGCTTGGTTACTACACCAAATAGTAAATATCATAAAAACGTACTGCTCAAAATGAAACTAATGTCAAATATAATATACAAGGTACCACGTGCGTCTGGTGCGCACGAAAATCGAAATCAAATACAGATGCCACGAATACGCACAGAAACAAAACTGAGTGCAACGGGTGTGCACCAAAAACATCTGTCAAGTGCAACGGGCGTGCACGACAACAATATCAGGTGCATCTAATCTGCACAAATCTCGATTTAGTGCATCTGGTGTGCACAAAATCGCATTAAGTACGCCAAATGTGCGCAAGAATCTCAACCAAGTGCACTTGGTGCACGAAAACATATATCGAACATCGAAATCGAAATCAGCGGTATACGATATACACCGAATCAAAATCAAGTATACCGCTATAGATAAACATACAACCACATGCATCAGTGTGCACAAAACCAAATAAAAGTACGAAAAGTGCATGAAAACTATACCGAAAGCATAAGTCCAAAATCATGTGCAACCCATATACACGAAATCAAAATCAAACATCTCATAATGTATATAAGAATCAAATCAAGTGCAATGGGTATGGATAAAATGAACATCAAAACAACTGATACATGGAACACTAATCGAGTGCAATGAATGTGCACGTAGGAAATACCAATCATAAAACGGAATCCTCAAAATACCAAAATCCAAGCAACGGAAATGTGAAATTCAAATCACCAAATCGTAATTCGTAACACCGACGTCAATGTGCTCCTCTTTCCTTTGGTGTCGATTCGAACTCGTCTCTTCATAGCTATATGAACGGCGCTACAAACGGCTATACTCATATCTAGAGTTTCCCAAGTAATGTATCCCATCACATGATATCCGGACTACGTTAAACTTTTCGATCGATTCATCAAAGTCCCATAATTCCCAAGAGCTCAACACTCAAGTACAGTTTAAAAATATCCAGTACATGCCACAGCACCTGCGGACCAGCCGTAAAAGGGCAAACCCAAGCCTCACTAATGGCACCGCGGAACTGCCGCAAACCCTAAGGTTCAAAGGCGTTGTCATGGTCATTATGCGGAGTTAGGGTTTCATTCTTCTAGAGGGTTCATAGAATTATTTGCATGTTCTTCCGAATGCCTTAAACTTGGAAAAATGGGTTTCTGACATTCGTTCGAACCTTTTAACTTCGTCTAGACGCATATGAATACCCTTCGTCTGCACGCTAAACAGTGCCTCGATCCTCGAGAATAGACGATACACTAACGGTCATCACATTCTAACCGGTCTCTAGCAGCGGCCCGATCACCCGATGCAGATATCAACGCTCGCCTCCACAAGAAAACATAGTAAACGACATATCTAAATGCTCATGGTGACCGCAACTCTAGCTGCAACTCTCTCTGTCCGTGCGACCGTGGTAACATAAACCACCATCCGACATCGACGAAGATAGATCATAGGAATGAATAGAAATACGGTGCAAAGAAATGTACAACCTAAGGTTTCTTAAGCGGAGCAGCATATCATAAGTATGCCGCGGAACATACCCACGGTACGTCACTCTACTTTAGTCACCTACTCCATCAACCAGGGTTCATCCTACACGTAAAAGGTAAAACCTAACGCTCTGATACCAACTTTGTCACGACCCGAAGGTACGGAACGTGACCGACACTTAAATTACGAAACGTCTTAAGGCGTAACGTAATCTAAGTAAGCTGAAGCCCAGAAATCTAAATCATTTAAACGAAGAAGTGTAGGAAAACATGTTTAAAAGTAATATCAAATTTTCTCAAAAATTTCGGCAGAGTGCCCTTTGTAAAAACTGACCCCAAACGGGTACAAACAAGAAATATATATACAAGCAATAAAAAGGCATCCCCAAGTGGGAGCTAGCTCTACGCCAATTGGCGGAAACAACCACATAAGCAATATAATATACAACACCGAAGGGCGAGGGAAAAAACTCAAAAGAAAACCAAATCCACCAGAAAACCATAATAATACAAGCGCGACTCTAAGGTCGAAAGAATAAACAACTGGTCTTCTAAATCTATCACGTAATACAAGTCTGGTTGATGGATCTTACTAGATACAAATGAAATAATAAAAGTACAACGGCGGTCCCGATACAAGTGAACCAACCTACCAAGCAATCACCCTGAATGAAATGGTGTGCCAGCAAACCGCCAAGGAAACCTGTACATCGAAACCTGTAAGAAAATTTGGCACAACGGGGGTGAGTTGCCAACTCGTGAGTAGAAGACATCTGCGAGTAGAAATCTCATGCACGACGATCTCCTAGGTCATAATAATATCCATATATAACACTAGACATGTAGTAGTGACAGGGTAATAATCTATGCATAAGTGCAATACTAAGTGCATCATGTCAGTGTCACTAAACTGTAATGAGCCACTCTGATCTATGAATGCATCATGAATGAGAAAATCAACCACGAAATCTGAATAATCTGATATAAGAAAAAAACATCAATGAATCTTGTATAATAAGACTGAAACCTCATCAGTGAAATCATCAGAAATCCATGTCAAGCATCGACACAAAATATGTATATCTCAAAATCTCATATCTCTATATATCAAATCTCAATATCTCTGTATCTCAAATCTCAATATCTCTGTATCTCGGGCTCCGGCAGTCCGGATCGGCCCCTATCATCAAATCTCACAATTATGGTCGGTTTCTTCCGGATATCTGCCTCGTCCAAAAACAACAACAATAACCGGTCGGTAGTGCTGCTGGGCTCAACGCCATCATCTGCGATCTTCTTGCCCCGGGGTACCACATCGGGTCCACCATGTACCCGCAGACGGTGCGTCCCTCTCTTCGAATCGGGTATATATATAGCTCAAGAACCGAGAAAACTCATGGTGGACGCCACACACATCATATCATGAGAAAACCGCAAATTTCTATTTTTAAATAATGATAAAAGTTTTATAAAATTCTTGCTGTTTTTCCCAAAATCTAGAAATCTCATGGAAATCCGAAATCCAGGAATCCAGAGTAAGTAAATAGTGGATATCAGCATAAAGCCCCAGAATAGTACATGAATGAATACATGAATGCATGAAGTATCTATATAAAGAATGCAATCTCTAAGTTAACACATGAGAGCAATCACACAAATATTATGCAGTAACTAGCATTTAGCTGATTATATCAATGAGATAATATGTTCTAAAGTGTACGTGACATGGCAATTATCGTTGATGATGTGTGTGAGCCGGCAAATAAGTGTATGTGAAACATGCGCATCATCGGTAATGGTGCTGGTGTCCTAACAAGCAGGGTTAATAATTATTAAAGAAAACACGTGCATAAGCATAAAATGCGATGAGAGCAACATGAACATACGAAGAATGATGAAGTAACCATAACACTGAAGAATATACATTATCCAACTACGAGTCATACAGTTTAGCGTTTGAAATAGCACGAATCGTGGTTTTCAGAAAAGTAGGGGCTACGGGGTTTTATAGAAAAGACGTGTCCTTTGAAAAATCCGTAGTATCCCCCAGGTTGTCTTTAAAAATGCACACGATTCGTTAGTTTTGAAAAAATAGGTATGACTCGAGCCTTAACCAGTATCTATCTAACCAACTAAGAGACTGAACTAAAGAAGCTAGTCGATAGGTAAGATGAGTCCACCTAAAATCTGAGTCGATATCTCTAGCAGTCGGCGATCCACCTCAGTAGCGTCACGCACAAAGTACGACTTTCTCAAGTCAAGAGCGCGGATCAATTATCATATCTATATTTCGTACGGTAAAATCCATCGTACGACATCCCAAAATCGGGATACGGGTCAGCTATCATATATAGGTCATTCATTTGGGTATCATCATCAATCAATATCACAATTTAGGTACTATTCTAAAGTCTTGTATATTCCGATGTCATCAACACAAATCATCATATATGAACGCACATCGCCCAAACGATCCGTTATAAATATCATACCATTTCTCATATCACATCTTGATCAATTGTCAACTATCATATCTATATATATCATCATTCACATGGTATCATCGTCAAACAATATCATGATCTGGTTACTGATTTAAGTCTCATACATTCCAATGTCATCACACATTTCATCGTATAGGTATATATTTTCTTATTGCCCAAGTATCATATAACATCCTCATCTCACATGTATATGTTGTACACACACACACACACTTTCCTATATATATACACACACACACATATACACCATGTAGAGTTTATGTGTGTGCGTGTGTGTGTCTACATGGAACCTACGAATTCCCTCCAAGGCAATCATCCTCTGGTTAAGTCTTTCTAAATCAGTCCAATCCAACTTAAAGTCTTCAATAGTATCCTACTCGCCAAGAATCTAAGGTCACGTCCGACTTACTAATAATAGTATATAATATCCTTATTCTACGTTTGCGGGGGTGCTATACGCCATCCACCTGACTTCCCCCGTAGATATACATCTACTCACCTGGTCCTTGTCTGCCGAAGTCGATGCCGCTATCCTCTTCTTCATCGTCTGAAGTCCATGTGAGAGGTACCTATATGTAAACACATATAATATCGTAAACCGAAATCGCGGATAAAACAAAATAGCGCACGAAACACGCATAGGTTAAACCCTATGACCCGCTCATGCAAAAAGACCAAATAACCCTCAACATCGGCGTACAAACGCCGATTGATCGAGATATAACACAAACGTACAAATCGTAGTTCCAAAACTCACTAATTAAAATATAAAATAGGGTTTAAATCATCAAAACCTTAAAATTAATCAAATCGTATTATTTCTCAAAAACCAAGAAAGCACTTAATTACCGTTTTAATTCGAAACTTGATGTTGTAACAAAACTAATGGCCATAATATTCACTAAATATCATAACTAAGTCATACAAACCATTACCATAATTTAATCTCATCAATTTTTATTAAACCCAAAATTCTAGTTTGCAAATTTATCCAATTTTAACAATTTCAAAGTAAAAAATGCACAAAACAACAACTAAGCTTGGTTTTGCATGATCTAAAGTATTAAACTATAATTTATAATGTTAATAATGTCATGAAACCCTAATTATATTTTAATCTCAAATATTTAATCAATTTCCAAAAACCTACTTTGCAAAATTAGCATAATTAGCATAATTTTAAACTAACAATTAGCAACTAGTAATTAGATTAGGTTTTGCATTCCATTAACATGTTAATCTTCTCATTAAAACCATGAATAATTGATAAAAATCCTCACTTGATCACAAACCCAAATCTTGAATTTTTAATTTAGCAACTAAAACCATAATTAAACACCGAAATCCATTAAATTAAAGTAATTAGCCTATAATTAACACTAGGTTTTGTAAGTCCATGTCACGCACCCCACGTGTTCGCGGGGAGGCGGAATATATAAAAAACAATTATCAAAGCTTCGTAACACGGACTTGAGCACACGGATCGTGTCTAAACCATTACTAACAAACTACGAGAGGTTTAACTACTCAGATTCGAAGTTATACCTCACGTTACTTGTCCTTCGGGTCTTCATCGTTTTCCTCCACACCTCATCGGCTCTATGGAATACGGGTATCTCAACGGCCTTCTCGAGTCAAAGACGATCCACCTGAGAGTCTATAGTCCGAGCTCCTATCTCGAATCTGAGATAACTACGGCTTCTAGTTTGCTAATCTAGAAGTCCTAAAGGGTGTAGAGTATTTAGATGGATTACTTAGTCACTTAAATCCTAGGATTCTCAACTCATGAGAGCTTTTAGGGTTTGAGCTAGAAGATGAAGTCTTGAGGAGAGAGAAGTGTTTTGTAATTATGAAATGAATAATACTCATGCTAGAATAATATGAAGCATACAAATATCTTTCTTGATATTATCAAGATAATATCTAGCATGCTTCATTTAATTCTAAGGGTGAATCACCTCATGAGTCATTAAGCATTTAATGTAAACTATACCTCATCTCCTCCACCTCATTTAGTTTAAATCTAAAAAGAAATAAAGACAAATGAGTCACCTCCTTCTAGAAACTTCCCAACAAATTACGAGACTGCCCCTCCCATCCGTATTTCCGAAAAACACGTATAATCTTTGACAGAATAAATCCATCTGTATAATACTAGAATCTGGCTTAAACCAAAGACCGCTAGTATTACCTGCCCGATCATAGTACGTGCACAAGTGTACGTAAGTGATCGCGGCCCTTCCGTAAAACCATACGGCCTCTACACCGTTTGCCCGGTGCAGAGAAACTTTCTGTTTGGGACTCTAAAGACTCGACACTACGCTGGCAGTGGGTTTAACTACAGGCCGCAAGCGGTACTAGCTGTACGTAACGGTACCCAGGTAGATGTCGATAAGAAGGATGATGAAGAAACCCATCCGAACTCCTACTGAGCCTGTATGTGGCAATCTCCTTACAGTCCGGTCTGTTCGTCCAGGACTATCGCATATCGGGCCTAGGGGGGCGGTAAAACGTCATACCCTTAATAGCGGTATAAGTCGTGTCGGAGTGAAGCCCATTACACCTTGAGAAACTACTGGAACCTACCAGTAAATCTCGCTTGCCCTAGCCAGGGACTTTGCGTAATGGCTCTCCATACATAGCGCGATATCAACCCCCAATCCCGGGAGAGACGAATCCTGTCTAACCGCCACCGCCTCCAAGTGCTTCGGGACTGCACCCAACTACTACCTGTTTGCACGACTCCTTTGAGCCATGGTAGGGTAGTAATTAAGTACAGTGGGAACACACCCGAGGTGAAGTAGCCGTATCAAGTCGATGGACTAAGCTGTACTCATGTCACCTAGGAACTGCTATCTGACGATGGGTATAGAACCAACCTGCAGTTCCCGGCGAGTACTGTCCGGTGTATTCGTAACCTAACGAGCACCTGCATACTATCTCCAGTACGACGTACTGATGGCTGTGGGACAGACATTCTCCCCATGCTGGGATGAGAAGCGTATACACCAGTTTACTCCGGAGTATCGATGCCCCATCTAGATAATCCTATGACTAGGGACCTGTATAGGATGTTGCTTATAGACTACCCAGCCCCCACTAGTGTGACTGCCATCACAACGCTGGTAATCAAGCAAAAATCCTAAGGGCTCTAGTAATATGTATAAGCGATATGTTAAAAGAAACATATGCACATATTAAAGTAGAAACAAACCAAGTAGCATACTACCATTTTTAGCAAGACTGTCAATACAACTGTGAATATCCCAAGCTTCCATTAAGTAATATACAAACTAGTATGATACAATAATGACCTCTAGGGCATAAACACTAACAATCTCCCACTTGCACTAAGGCCATGTACTGGCATATCGCAGACCTATCATCTCGAATAGCCTCTCGAACTGCTTCTGAGGAATGACCTTTATGAATGGATCAGCAGTGTTATTCTCCATATCTACTCTCTTCACCTCGATCTCCCGGCGATCTACGATCTCCCTGATCCGTTGATACCGCCTTAAGATGTGTCTGGACTTTTGATGGGACCTGGGTTCCTTCGCTAAAGCTATAGCGCCGTTGTTGTCGCAATACAGAGGTATTGGATCAACACTGGTAGGAACCACCTGAAGTTCTGTAAGTAACTTCTTCATCCAGACAGCTTCTTTTACGGCATCGCAAGCAGCTATGTACTCCGCTTCCATCGTCGAGTCAGCAACGGTGTCCTGCTTGGAACTCTTCCAACAGACCGTCCCTCCATTGAGGGTAAAGACATAACCCGACATGGACTTGGATTCATCCTTGTCACTTTAGAAGCTGGAGTCGGCAAATGCCTCGATCTGGAGGTCCTTTCCGCCATACACCAAGAACATCTCCTTAGTCCTCCTCAGGTACTTGAGAATGTTCTTTACTGCTATCCAGTGCTTCTTCCCTGGGTTTGCCTGATACCGGCTTACAACGCTCAATGCGTATGCTACATCTGGTCTGGTACATAACATCGCATACATTATAGAGCCTACCGTAGAAGTGTAGGGTATAATCGACATGTGAGCCCTTTCCAAATCAGTCTTGGGAGACATCTCTTTGGAGAGGGTGATTCCGTGACAAGCCGGTAGGTTACCGCGCTTAGAATCTTCCATACTGAATCTTTTCAATATGGTGTCTTTGTACCTGGACTGCGAAAGTCCCAACATCCTCTTTGATCTATCACGATAGATCTGGATCCCCAGAATGTAGGTGGCGTCACCTAGGTCCTTCATTGAGAACTTCTGTGACAAGAATCCTTTGACTGACTGTAGCATAGGAATATCATTTTCTATTAGGAGAATATCATCCCCGTACAAGACGAGGAATACTACAGCTCTCCCTACAATCTTACTGTATATGCATGGTTCATCTGGATTCTTGATAAAGTCGAATTCTTTGACAGTATCATCATAACAGATGTTCCAACTCCGTGATGCCTGCTTTAGTCCATAAATGGACTTAAGCAACTTGCACACTTTACCGCTACTCCCACCCTGAATGAATCCTTCTGGCTGATCCATATAGACGCATTCTTCTAAATTATCATTTAGAAAAGCCGTCTTTACGTCCATCTGCCAGATCTCATAATCGTGGAAGGCAGCAATGGCAAGAAGGACCCCAATGGATTTGAGCATAGCCACTGGAGAAAAGGTTTCGTCATAGTCCAAACCAGGTCTTTGATGAACCCTTTGCAACAAGTCTAGCCTTATAGGTTTCTACCTATCCATCTACACCAATCTTCATTCTGAAGATCCATTTGCATCCTACGGGTTTTATCCCATCTGGAGCAATGTCCAAAGTCCATACTTTTTTAGTGTACATGGACTCCATTTCGGTCCGCATTATATGTAGGGTTGTATAGCACGACAACAAGGTTTAGCAAGGCATCACACATGTCATTTTATAAAAATTTGGGATGCTATGTAACCCTAACCAAGATCTTAACTAGAGAATTATGGTAAACTATACAAGTAAACAACTTTACTTCTAAGAGTTAGGAATTACAACCTTTGTAGTCCGTTCCTTCACTTCATAAGCTCCGAGTTGAGGTCCCTTCACTACGATCATCAAGTACCCGGACTCTAGAGATGCTCCATGAAGAGAAAGATGCAAGCTTGCTTCCAATCTTCAACAACTAAGATGATCTACCTTGAAGAATCTCAAACCCAAGCTTTTGCTTCACTAATCAAGTATTAGCAAAGCAAACACTCTAATCTAAGTGGCTAGAATAGATGAGGATGATGAAGTAGGAACTTTTGCTCTCTTTTGTTTTCAATTTCTCACTTATAAACATCATAAAAGAAAAAGCTAGTGAAGGTTTTCTTCATGAAGAAAGAAGAAGAAGATGAAGCAAAACCTTTTGTGATGAATAATGAAATCATTGTTGTGGTTACAAATCAACTATAGGTTAAGAATGAAGGCTTAACCCTTGTAGAGAATAAACTAGGGTAAAGGGTTTGGGTTGGGTTAAGAAATATCTACACAGAATATCAAAGGTCAAAGTCAAAGCTTCAATAAGCTTCATGAAAACTTCATCCAAGCTTAACCCTAATCCAAACCCTAACCATGTTTAAACTCCACAAAACATGTTGCATTTGTAACCCTAACTTGTTACAATATTATATATCACATATATAATATATTTTGTAACAAAAGAAAATAATACAATTAACATATATCGCATATATATCAATGTATTATCCCGTGAGAAAATGAATCAATAAAGCGAGCTTATATTAGTTAATGTAAAGTAATATATCACATATATAATTATACATTAAATTATCGAATCAACACTTGATCCGATAACTCGGTTATATATATATAACCGACTAATATAATCTGTATCAGTTCATCGAATCAACACTTGATCCGATGACCCGACTATATCATATATACCCGGCCGATGTCACAAATCGCGAGAATCTAATATGGTATCGCATACACGTATTATTCTCGGTCTCGCACATATCACATATGTGCTCCTACTCCGTTTTGCCTGAGCCAGGAAACCTCTGTGTAGGACTCTAAAGAATCGTCAATACGCCGGCAGTAGGTGATGATCATATCAAAACACCCACAAGCTGCAAGCGGTCAGCTAAACGTAACAGCCACCCGTGTATTGAGTAATCAGAAGATCAACAAGCAAGCCTGTACATTCTCCTACGAATCCAATCAGTAACACTCCCGTACAGTCCGGTCTTTTCGTCTGATATGTCGCATATCCAGTCCAGGGGTGGTAAACGTAAGACCTCAGTAACCGATAAATCGTGTCGATATGAGGTCCATAACAGTTCGAGAAACTACTGATAACACTTACCAGTAAATCTCAGCAACCCTGGCCAGGGATTTCCAGTTATAGCCAATCGAACACAGCGCAACATCAACTCCTTATACCGGGAGAGACGAAACCCTTCCTATCACTCATTGCCTCCATATGATTCGGGACTGTACCCAAAAGCCACCGTTTTTCATGCCCTCTTGGACGTGGTATGATGGAAATCAAAGCACAGTGGAAACACATAAGACTCTATGACGATATCGGGTCTACAGACTAACCTGTACCAGTGTCACTAGAGAACTACCATCTGACGTGAGGTATAATACCATCTGGGAATTCTCGGCGAGTCCATCGAGTGTACCCAGTCTCCACTGAGCACCCGTATACTATCTCTGATGTCAAACATAAATGGATATGGGATCATCCATCGCCCATCTACATAGGTCAAGAAGCTTACACTAGTCTACTCTGGTATATCTATGCCCTGTCTTGATACACCTGCGACTAGGAACATTTGAAGGATGTACTTAGCGACTACACTATCCCCACTAGTATGATCTGCATCATAGTCCTGGTAGTCAAGTACTCGTCCTAAGGGCTTTATTAACATGTAACATAGAGATTATCAGAGTACATGTTAAGATAAAGAGCAACCAGATAGCATACTATCATGTCGAGCAAGAGAGTCCTCCATATATATGTCCAAGCATCTACTACAATATACATCGCATGTACAATAATGGCCTCTAGGGCATACATATCACTAACAATCTCCCACTTGCACTAGGGCCATCTGTTGTAGTATCTCATACCCAACAATCAGCTGTGGTTGAAGTATCTCATACTCAACCATCCCATAAAAGTCTCTACTGGGTAATAGGCCTTTGTGAGTGGATCCGCGCTGTTGTTCTCTGTGTCTACTCTCCTAACCTCGATCTCCCAGGAGATCAACCATCTCCATGATCAGGTGATACTGTCTTAGAATATGTCTGGATCACAGATGAGACGGGGTTTCCTTGGCAAAAGCCAAAACTCCATTGTCACACAATGGTAGGAACGAAGTTCATCTTATGAACTAGTGTACATCTAGACTATTTCTTTGGTAGCATCCTTGGTAGTGATTTATCCTGCCTTTATCATCTAGTATGTCACGGTATCTAGCATGGAACTCTTCCAACATACCGTCCCTCTACTGAGGGTAAAGACAATGCCTGTGACTGATATTCAGTCTACCTTACCACCTTGGAAGCTTTCCAGTGATTCTCCCTAGGATCGATTGATACTATCTCACTACATATAGTGAAAATCCTAACACCCAATTAGATTTATCTCATTGATCCAAAACCAGGATTTATGAAGTATCACCTTGATCCTATATAGAGAATCCTTGTGATAAGAGGAGATTGACCAAGTGTAGCATAGGAAATTCCTTTCCTATCAAGAGTATGCCATCCACGTACAATACGAGGATCACCACCATACTCTCTACTACTTTTTTGTATATACAAGGTTCATCTACCATTTTGATGAAGTCAAAATCTTTGACTACTACATCAAAACAGACGTTCCATCTCCGCGATGCCTGCTTTATCCCATAAAGCAACTTCCACACGTTTCCGCTGCTCCCACTGTCTACGAAGTCCTCTGGCTGTGTACTTATAGATGCTCTCTTCTAAATCACTATTTAGAAAAGCAGTCATGACACCCAACCGCCAGATATCGTAGTTATGGTATGTAGCAATAGCAAGTAGGATCTGGATGGACTTAAGCATAGCTTTGAAAGTCTTAACTTTTCCATGTACACCAAGTAATCTTCTTAAGATATACTTGCTTCTGATGGGGATTTAACCCTTCAGATAAAGCAACCAAAGTCCATACTTTATTGTTGTATATGGATTCCATCTCAGATAGCTAAGCATCCAACCATTCTTACAGAGTCCCTACTCTTGATGGCCTGCTCGAAACAAGTTAGGTCATCATCTCATGATGCAATCCTCGCTCCCACTGTCATAGAGAAACCGAAGTATCTCTCAGGTGGATGAGGAACCCTAGTAGATCGACGGAGAGGGTGAGGTTCGTTAGAAACTATTGAATCCTTTAGGTTTACCAAATCATCAGCTGCAGTTTGTATAGCTGGAACCTTTCTAGTTCTACCTCATGCCTACTAATTTCTTCACAAGAAATTCCCTTTCCAAAAGGTGGCATGCTGAGAAACAAAACACCTTTTGCTCCCTAGTTTGGTAGAAGATATTCCCTTGCGAATGCTTGGGATATCCAACAAACTTCCACAGAACTGACCTTGCCTCGAGTTTGTCCGGATTTTGCTTTGGACAACCCCAAATCTTAACATCCTTAAGTGATGGGCTCTTTCCATACCATATCACATATGGAGTGGTAGGCACCTGATTTGGTTGGAACCCTATTCAATAGGTATGCAGCTTCTCAAGTGCATAACCTCCAAAAGGAAATAGGTAACTCAGTAGTACTTATCATAGAGCACACCTTATCACATAGGGTGCGATTGCTCCGCCCCAATATACCAACATACTGTGGTGTATACGGAGGAGTAATGCTGAGAGAGAATCTCATTCTCCTTTAGAATAGTCCAGGAATCCCGTGCTCAAGTATTCTCCTCCTTGATCACATCAAAGGACATAATACTTATACCTGTTTTGGTTCTCTACTTCTGAAGTACAAAGAACCAATCCTGGCATATGTAGACAGGGGACCTCATACATAATCATGTATCAATCCCAAGAGTTCACTAACTCTTTCTCTGTTTCCAATAAACGGAGCTGTGGTCATCTTATCTTTGTGACATGACTGGAAAGTTTCACAAGATGTAAATCCAAACTAATTTAAATATGTATCTAAATGTAACTTAGCTAGTCGGGTCACATTGATATGACCTAGTCTACAATACCTCAAGAAGGATTCGTTCATTTCTAAATTCTTCCTCTTGTGCGTGTTCTGTACGTTAAGAACTGTGGTTTGATTTAGAACGTCTATGCTTTTAGATAACGTGCCTGAACCGATCAACTCTTGATATAGGAAATGTTCAAAACATTATCCAACAATACAAAATTATATCCTTCTTTACGAATAAAGAGACTGATTTGATGTTGTATATCAGGTTCGGTATCTAATAACATTCGTTTAGAATCAATGTATTTGGTAATACTGGGTGATAATTGCGAACATGCTTGGCTGCAACACTTGCACCATTTCCAACTCTTGAAACTTATCACCCGTTCTCAGTTCTCTACCTATCTGTAGCCCATGTAACATATTACATATGTGGGATCCTGATCTGGTGTCTCATACCAAGGACGTAAAGGATACTGAGAAATAGTTCTCGGTAATGAACACACCCGAAGAAGATGCATCAGCATGCACTTTCTTCGTTTGGGCGGCACGGGAATTCTGGTAATCCCCTATTTCCTGCTCGGTCTTATAACAATTATAAGTTGGAGCGGGACCAACGTTCCCCAGCTTAGTATAATAAGAGGGTTCGGTCAACACATCCGTATTATTATCTTGATTAAGGCGTGACATGGTCGCTGCCATTAGAGAGAGAGAAGAAAACACTCTGCATGCGCTTTTGCAAGATTAGATTTGGTTATTAATATATCTAATCAGGATGGCTCCCACTGTTTTAGTCAAATCTTCCTTCAAACCCTAAAAGGAAAGATTAGTCGGGATTAATTACACCCTACAAGTTCGCCAATCTTTCAGCCAGGACAGTGCCGGTACTTTGAGGGAGGTTCCCCGTGCTTTCGCACGGACCTAATTAAAATAAACCTTGTTTTCCCAGAGGCATAACCCATTTGATACCTTTCTAGACACTTACTTGATCGGCTAATTGTAATGTGTAAAACTCTCCCAGGAGTAACTCTTACTCGCAGCGGGTATCGGGATCCAACTATCTCATAAAAGGTATGCAATCTCATTGCAAATTTCAACTCTTGAAATTCCCAATAATATTTTGCCCCGAGCGATCTATGACCTTGACAACGTCAACAAACCATAGACCGCAAGTCAAGTTCAACCCGTCATTTCCCGATTGAATTAAACCCACCCGCATGACTCTTGACAAGGTCAACAAAATCACACGACTACCCTAACTCAATCGCATCATATGATTTTGCAGATAAGCATAAATAGCTACAGCACACTACGCCTTGACATGGTCAACAAACACAGCACGAATACTATGAAGTACTTATCTGAAATGACGGAGGGCTACGACATGTTTTTTTAAAGAAAACCCTTTGCGTAATGAACTTGATATCGTCGTAGAATCAAATGATTTAAATGGAGTGTTTTTGAGGCCTTTGCTAGTTTTGTTAAAGAGGTCACTCCCTGTGAAGGGATCTCGGCTCTTTCCTTATCGAATAAGGTGCAGGATATTTCACAAATACCACTATGCAAAGCAAAAACTAGAAAAGCAATCAAAAGACAAAACCGAGGGTTGTAGCATCTGCCAGTTATTGCTAAAGAGGTCACTCCCGGTGAAGGGATCTCGGCTCTTTCCTTATCGAATAAGGTGCTGGATGTTCTATAAGGAACACCGCTATGCAAAGTAAGAACTAGAGCTACCTATTTTTGAAAATTCGATTCCACAACATCTTTAGGTATCTTTTATTTTCATTAATCTCATTAATGAAGTCCCATTTCATTATGCTTCACAAGCATTAGCATTTGAAACGAAATCAGCAATATAACATATATCTCATATATATAATATAAACATTCGTCTCAGGCAGTAATATGATCTCATCACAGAATATTGCAGCAGAAGAAACACATATGAAATATTGGATATTCTAGGAATTCCGTGTTTTAAGTTAAGCCAGTATAAAACACGGATTCCACGGTCGCGATGAATAGCCAAACCCACATCCCTAGACCCCTACGAGACTGGCAAGCAATGTAAGTCCATGCTACCGCTCCCGGTACTTACGGGCTTGCGGAAATGACGAAAAACGATTTTTCTAGAGGAGGTAACATGGACTCAAAACGGATCTTTGTTAAACTATCTACCTAACAACCTAATTAGGAGTTGTTAACTACTCGGTTAGGGGGTTATACCTTTCTTTCTTGAACTCCTTCGTCTTCAACTCTCGATGGTGTATGGATCGGCTTCACCCCGTCGTCTCCTTGCGCCGAAGATCGATCCACCCGAAAGCTTCTACCTTTGGCTTCTTCTTCGAACTTTGAAGAAACTAGTTCACTCGGTTTGCTAAACCTTGTGAACTAGAGTGAGTAGAGGAGAGTGTGTTGGGATTTTTCTTTATGGTTCTTGCTTCTCAACACATGAGACAAGTGAACCATAGACTAGAGAGAGGGAGAGCAAGAGGAAGAGGGTGAGACTCAAAACAAGAGAGAGAAAAGAAATGAGAGAATGAGCAAGACTTTTTCCCTCTTGGCTCTCATAATCCAAAGCCATCATAACAAATAATAGCAATCAAGTATTATGTGATGGTTTAAGTCAAAATGGCCATATCATTTCATGCACTCATTTTGCACAAGAGAAACAAGCAAGCAAAAAGTCTTTGCCATGAAATGAAAGCCATTGACATGATGATGGTCAACTAGTCCAACCTAGTCGACCGGTCAACAAAGTCAACAAGTCAACAAAGTCAACCCCTCAACAACCATGTCACTATAATACTTAATTAATATTAATGTTAATCATATATCATATTCTCATTAGGGTTGAGCAAAAAGTCAACAGTCAACAGTCAACAACCTTAATGAGAATCCTCTGCCTCTGTCTCTCCGTCAACTGTGCATACACACCCGCATCCGCGTTACGAAGAACATGAATACATACGAGATAAAACCAATCCCAAAACGTACACTAGGATCTGGCTTAAACCAAAGCCCGCTAGTGTTAACTGTCCGGACACTAAACGTGCACAAGTGCACGGATGTGACCGAACCCTGTCGCAAAACCATGCGACCTGTCGCAAAACCATGCGACCTGTCGCAAAACCATGCGACCTCTACTCTTTTGCCTAAAGGCGAATAGCTTTCTGTGTGGGACTCTAAAGACTCGACACTACGCTGGCAGTGGGTTTAACCACAGACCGCAAGCGGCACTAGCTGTGCGTAACGGTCCCCAGGTAGATGCCGACAAGAAGACTGACGAGGTGAAACCCATCTGAACTCCTACTGAGTCTGACTGTGACAGTCTCCATACAGTCCGGTCTGTTCATCTGATACATCGCATGGAGGGCCTAGGGGCGGTAAACGTCAGTCCCCTAATAGCGGTATAAGTCGTGTCGGAGTGAAGCCCAGAACACCCTGAGATAACACTGGAAACCTACCAGTATATCTCGCTTGCCCTGGCCAGGGACTACTCGTGTAATGGCTCTCCTAGACACAGCACGATGTCAACCCCCAATACCGGGAGAGACGAATCCTGTCTAACCGTCACTGCCTCCAAGTGCTTCGGGACTGCACCCAACTACTACATGTTTGCACGACTCCTTTGAGCCGTGGTAGGGTAGTAATCTAAGTACAGTGGGAACACACTCGAGGCGAAGTGACAGTGTCAAGTCAGCGGACTAAGCTGTACTCATGTTACATGGGAACTGATAACTGACGATAGGTATAATACCAACCAATCAGTTCCCGACGAGTCCTGTCCAGTGTACTCGTTACCCAACGAGCACCCGCATACTATCTCCATTACGACGTACTGATGGCTGTGGGACAGACGATCTCCCACACTGGGATGAGAAGCGCATACGCTAGTCTACTCCGGAGTATCGATGCCCTGTCTCGATAGTCCTGCGACTAGGGACCTGCATAAGGATGTGCTTATAGATTACCCAGCCCCCACTAGTGTGGCTGCCATCACAACGCTGGTAATCAAGCAAAGATCCTAAGGGCTCCACTAATGTGTATAGGTGATATACTAAAATAAACACATGTACACATTGAAGTAGAAACAAACCAAGTAGCATACTACTATATTGAGCAAGATTGTTTATACAAGGTGAATATCCCAAGCTTCCATTAAGTAATATAAAAACTAGTATCATACAGTAATGGCCTCTAGGGCATATACACTAACAATCTCCCACTTGCACTAAGGCCATGTACTGGCGTATCGAAGACCTATCATCTCGATCAGCCGCTCGAACTGAGTCTGGGGTAAGGCCTTTGTGAGTGGATCAGTAGTGTTATCTTCCGTAGAAACTCTCCGAACCTCGATCTCCTGGCGACCCACGATCTCCCTGATCAGGTGATACCGCCTCAAGATGTGTCTGGACTTCTGATGGGACCTTGGTTCCTTCGCTAAAGCTATAACCCCGTTGTTGTCGCAATACAGAGGTATTGGATCAACAATGGACGGAACCACCTGAAGTTCAGTTAAGAACTTCCTTACCCAGACAGCTTCTTTTGCGGCATCTGCAACAGCGATATATTCCGCTTCCATCGTCGAGTCAGCAACGGTTTCCTATTTGGAACTCTTCCAACACACCGCCCCTCCATTGAGGGTAAAGACATTACCCGACATGGACTTGGAATCATCCTTGTCACTTTGGAAGCTGGAGTCGGCAAAGGCCTCGATCTGGAGGTCTTTTCCGCCATACACTAAGAACATCTCCTTAGTCCTTCTCAGGTACTTGAAAATGTTCTTTACTGCTATCCAATGTTTCTCCCTAGGGTTTGACTGATACCGGCTTACCACACTCAGTGCATAAGCTACATCTGGTCTGGTACACAACATCGCATACATTATAGAGCCTACCGTAGAAGCGTAGGGTATAATAGACATGCGATCCCTTTCCAAATCAGTCTTGGGAGACATCTCTTTGGAGAGGGTGATCCCGTGACAAGCCGGTAGATTACCACGCTTGGAATCTTCCATACTGAATCTTTTCAGTATGGTGTCGATGTAACTAGACTGTGAGAGTCCCAGTATCCTCTTGGATCTGTCACGATAGATCCGGATCCCCAGAATATATGAGGCATCATCCAGGTCTTTCATGGAGAACCTGTGTGACAAGAACCCCTTGACAGATTGTTGCATAGGAATGTCATTTCCTATTAAGAGAATGTCATCCACGTACAAAACGAGGAATACTACAGTTCTCGCTACAAATCTAATATAGATGCATGGCTCATCTGGATTTTTGATAAAGCCAAATTCCTTGACCGTCTCATCAAAACAGATGTTCCAACTCCGCGATGCCTGCTTTAGTCCATAGATGGACTTAAGAAACTTGCACACCTTTCCGCTGCTCCCACTCTGAATGAAACCCTCTGGCTGGTCCATATAAACACACTCCTCTAAATTTCCATTTAGAAAAGCAGTCTTTACGTCCATCTGCCAAATCTCATAATCGTGGAAGGCAGCAATGGCAAGAAGGATCCGAATGGATTTCAGCATAGCTACTGGAGAAAAGGTCACGTCATAGTCCAAACCAGGTCTTTGATGAAAACCCTTTGCAACCAGTCTAGCTTTATAGGTCTCAACCTGTCCATCTACACCAATCTTCATTTTGAAGATCCACTTGCATCCTACGGGTTTTACCCCATCTGGAGCAACGTCCAACGTCCATACTTTGTTGGTGTACATGGACTCCATTTCGGTCAGCATTGCATCCAGCCATTTTACCGAGTCAACGCTCTGAATGGCCTGCTGGAAGCTAGTCGGCTCATCATAATCTATGATGCAATCCTCTCTATCCCCGTCTATGAGAAAACCGTAGTATCTCTCGGGCGGATGAGACTGCCTACTACTCCTGCGGAGCGGCGTAGGAATGTCATTTTCTTTTGAACCCTCTGGTTCCACTAAGCTTTCAGTAATAGTCTGTGGTTCTGGAATTTCTTCCAGTTCTATTTCGCTCCCACTTGTTTCCTTTTCTAAGAACTGGTGTTCTAGAAAATGGGCATTACGAGAAACAATGATCTTTTGTTCCTCTGCGTAATAGAAGAGATATCCCTTGGAGTTCTTTGGATATCCCATAAACTTGCACTGTACTGAGCGTGCCTCGAGCTTGTCCGCATGCTGCTTTTTGACAAAAGCTAGACTTCCCCATGTCTTAATGTGATTAAGATAAGGTCTCTACCCACACCACATCTCATATGGTGTAGTAGGCACAGTCTTAGTTGGAACTCGGTTCAAAAGGTATGCAGCTGATTCTAGTGCATATCCCTAGAATGATCGCGGTAACTCAGCGTTACTCATCATGGACCGTACCATATCCAATAGGGTTCGGTTCCGTCTCTCCGATACACCGTTATGTTGCGGAGTGTATGGAGGAGTAAGCTGAGAGAGAATTCCGTTCTCTTTTAAATAGTCCAGGAACTCGGCACTCAAGTATTCACCACCTCGATCCGATCTTAGAATCTTGATACTTTTGCCGGTTTGTTTTTCTACTTCATTCTTATATTCCTGGAATTTTCCAAAGGCTTCGGACTTATGTTTCATTAAGAAGATATAACCGTAACTTGAAAAGTCATCCGTAAAAGTAATGAAGTAAGAATAACCGCTTCGCGCATGTGTAGACATTGGACCGCACACGTCGCTGTGTACGATTCCCAAGAGCTCGCTCGCTCTTACTCCGTGTCCAGTGAACGGAGTCTTTGTCATCTTTCCTTTGAGACAGGATTGACAAGTGGCATATGATTGATATTCGAACGGATTCAAATATCCTTCTGTATGTAACTTCTTCAACCTTCTCTGATTGATGTGACCCAGTCTACAATGCCATAAGAAAGTCTGATTTATTTTCGGAGACTTTCTTTTGTGTGTATTCTGGACATTGAAAATCTGTGGTTGGTTTAATACGTATATACCATTGCTTAATGTACCTAACCCAATCAGAACTTGATTAAGGTGAATGTTTACAACATTACTTACAAACGCAAATTCATAACCTTCTTTAGAAATCAAAGATACAGAAATGATATTACAAGTTGCGTTGGGTACAAAAAAGCAATTACGCAAAACCAAAACGTGTCCATCTGACAACCCCAGGTGATAGTCCCCCACGGCCTTAGCATCCATGCTAGCTCCGTTTGCAACTTTGAGGGTCATGTCACCTGCCTTCAAAACCCTACGGTTTCTCAACGCCTGCAAAGAATTACAGATATGAGATCCTGATCCGGTATCCAATACCCAGGAAGTAGAGTTTATTGATAGACAGTTTTCAATAACATACACACCTGAAGCTGAAGCCGCAATTTGCTTCAGTTCCTGTGTCCTGGCTTTTCAAGCCCTGCAATCTTTCTTCCAGTGACCACTCTTATGACAGAAAAAGCACTCTTCCTTCCCTATAAGCTTTCCCGCTATCTTTGTTGCTTTTGCTTTTCCCTTCGTATCCACTTTACTAACACCGCCCCTTGGTTTGGCGGAGGCTTTCTTCTTCTTTCCCTTGGCTTTCGCCTTGGACCTAGAAGATGAAGATCCTCCTACAAACAAAGTGGATGTTTCCCTACCTTTCTGTAGGGTGCCCTCTGCACTCCTCAGCATGTTGAGGAGTTCTGAAAGTTCAACTTCTTTTTCTTGTAAGTTGAAGTTCAGGATAAACTGGGCGTAAGTGGAAGGAAGGGACTGGAGAATCAAGCCCGTATAGAGCTCGTTCTCTAACGTGGTCCCAAGTTCCGCGAGCTCCTCAATGAAGCCAATCATCTTAAGCACGTGTTCCGCTACCGATGACCCGATGGCCAACCTTGCCGAAAATAACTTCTTCGACACTTCGTATCTTGCGATACAAGATTGCTCTCCATACAGTTCTTTTGTATGGAGAAATATGGATTCGAGGTCCATATTCTCGTGCCTCCTCTGATGTTCGTTGTCCATAGAGGCAAGCACGAGGCACTTGGCCTTCGCGCAATCGATCTCCCAAGTCTTACGGATTTCCTTATCCGTGACGCTGGAGGTGGGACCTGGGACAGGGGAAGCTTTGGTGGTAAGGAGATACCCCAACTTGTCATAAGTGATTGCCATTTTGACATTCCTGAGCCAATCTTTGTAGTTTGGCCCTGTCAGTATGTTTTTATCTAGAAGTAACTTAAATCCAGTCATGTCGATTGGTCGCTGCAATTTGGAGAGAGAGAAGAAACACTCAGCATGATGCTCTTGCAAGTTTAGAGTGGTTTTTATTTTGTCTAAACAGGATGGCTCCTACTGTCTCTCGAATCCCTCCTCAAACCATAAAGGAAGAATTAGTCAGGATCAATCTCACCGTACAATACTTGCTTAACCGTTCGGCCAGGCTGGTGTCGGTACTTCGAGGGAGGTTTTCCAACGCTTTCGCGAAGTTCCTTAATTTAAGAACCTCTTTTCCCTGGGGGCGTAGCCCCGCTAACACCTTTCTAGACACCTACTTGGTTTATAGCATTGATCGTTAAGTGAGAAATTTCCCGAGGAGTAGCATATACTCACAGTAGGATCGGGATCCAAATATCATCGCGTGACGAAACTGAAGGAATCCTACCAGAATCATCACACTCCAAATGTTATGCAACACTAGCAAGTTTCAGTTCTTTTGAAACTCCCGATGTGGATTTTTGCCCCATGCTCTTATGACCTTGACTTTGGCCAAAATATCATAAGTCACATGTCAAGTTCTACCCGTCATTCTCCAGGTTAATTTGAGCCCATCCGCACATACCCTTGACTTTGGCCATAATGGTAGAACGACTGCCCCAAACCAACAAATCTATCTATGCTGCACATGAATACCTAATAGCTACCAATCACTATGCCTTGACTTTGGCCAACATACATAGCTTGAATACTATTGACCATCCATATGAAACGACGGAGGGCTACGAATGGTTTTGGCGAAACCTTGAACGTAGTGAACTTGATATAATCGATGGAACGAGATAGCTTTTAAAAGGAGTGGCTTAAGCTCCGCGTTTAAAAGTTATTTTGAAAAGAAACCGAGTGGTTTTTGAAAGTGTTCCAACGACTTTTACTTGGTTTATTTTCTTGCATTAGTTCTTTTAATGCTTGTTTTTCTTGCATTAGTTCTTTTAATATGTCCCATCATTTAATGCTACCATTGCAGAAAACAACCAAAATATGACGTACGCTTATGCCATTCGCATTCGCCACGGGGCCCGTCATTACCCGTTAGGTTACTTAACTAACGACAGAGCGGGGGCTGGGCTAGCACGGCTGCAAAACATAAGCAACGCCTAAATAATATCATATATAGATATATTGCAATGATAGCCATTTCAGATCACAGATGAAAATATTGGATATACTAGGAATCCGCAATTCGTACGAGCCTGTAACGAAAAGCGGATTACACGGTTGCGATGAATAACCAATACCCCACCCTAGAACCCTACGGGTGCGGCAAACTACCCGCCAAATATCCGAAGTGGAGCAACCTCCCTCAACGACGTGAGTAGGCCACTCGGCACTTCGAGATACCCGGTAGTTTGTGCACCCCACCTTGGGTCTATCCTAAGAGCAAAAACAGTAAAAAGAAATTATACAATGACGGCTACAACCCCGACCCGGTTATGCGGCCAAAAATAATATTACATCAATTTACATATTACATGAATTGAAAGATAAAAGGAAAAACTCTCATCTCACAACCCCGGCTATTCATCCGCGACAATCCAAAGAATTCATATACACATACCAACATCATCACAGATCACAGATTTGTATAACCCCCACTAATCGACATATAGCGATTAGCAGACGTTCAATACAAATATCACATCACAGATAAATACCCGTCAGCTTAAGTCTTTAGAAACTCGATCAAAATACGGTTTTTAAAGCCCCAAAAACAAAATTTTCTTTCTGGAAAATCTTGGCTGAAAAAACATATACCAAAAATCCCAAAATACCCCACTGAGTGTTCTGCAGAGAAGACGATCCACAGCCGAGTTAAATCGGCCGCGGAACCGCGGCAATAGCAAGCTATTGTCGCGTTTCCGCTGCGGTTTGATGGGTTCTCTGGACCGTTTTCCTACAGTAGACTATAAAAACCCTGAGTCGATTTTTAAAGTATGATTTATTATTTTTACAGCACTTTAAAAATTGACAGCAAGTTTGATTTCGGGGTGTAATTCGCGACTTTTTCTCCAATCGAATTTCTAGTTACTAACATGTTAGGTAGTGTTTAACTAGGCTCTGATACCACTGTAGTCCATGCTACCGCTCCCGGTACTTACGGGCTTGCGGAAATGACGAAAAATGATTTTTCTAGAGGAGGTAACATGGACTCAAAACGGATCTTTGTTAAACTATCTATCTAACAACCTAACTAGGAGTTGTTAACTACTCGGTTAGGGGGTTATACCTTTCTTTCTTGAACTCCTTCGTCTTCAACTCTCGATGGTGTACGGATCGGCTTCACCCCGTCGTCTTCTTGCGCCGAAGATCGATCCACCCGAAAGCTTCTACCTTTGGCTTCTTTTTCGAAGTTTGAAGAAACTAGTTCACTCGGTTTGCTAAACCTTTTGAACTAGAGTGAGTAGAGGAGAGTGTGTTGGGATTTTTCTCTATGGTTCTTGCTTCTCAACACATGAGACAAGTGAACCATAGACTAGAGAGAGGGAGAGCAAGAGCAAGAGGGTGAGAGCTCAAAACAAGAGAGAGAAAAGAAATGAGAGAATGAGCAAGACTTTTTCCCTCTTGGCTCTCATAATCCAAAGCCATCATAACAAATAATAGCAATCAAGTATTATGTGATGGTTTAAGTCAAAATGGCCATATCATTTCATGCACTCATTTTGCACAAGAGAAACAAGCAAGCAAAAAGTCATTGCCATGAAATGATAGCCATTGTCATGATGATGGTCAACTAGTCCAACCTAGTCAACCGGTCAACAAAGTCAACAAGTCAACAAAGTCAACCCTGTTAGTGTTTATGCCCTAGAAGGCCATTACTGTATCATACTAGTTTGTATATTACTTAATGGAAGCTTGGGATATTTACATGTATATAACAGTCTTGCTAAACATGGTAGTATGCTACTTGGTTTTTCTATCTTAATATATGAGTATACGTATTGATAGAGCTCTTAGGATCTTGCTTGACTACCAGCGTTGTGATGGCAGTCACACTAGTGGGGGTTGGGTAGTCTACAAGCACATCCTTATTCAGGTCCCTAGTCGTTGGATTATCGAGACAGAGCATCGATACTCCGGAGTAGACTAGTGTGTGCGCTTCTCATCCCAGTTGGGAAGATGGTCTGTCCCACAGCCATCAGTACGTTGTACTGGAGATAGTATGCAGGTGCTCGTTGGGTTACGGGTACACCGGACAGGACTCACAGGGAACTGTTGGTTGGTTTTATACCAGTCGTCAGTGAACAGTTCCCAGGTGACATGAGTACAGCATAGTCCACAGACTAGACACTGCTACTTCGCCTCGAGTGTGTCCCACTGTTCTTAGATTGCTACCTTACCACGGCTCAAAGGAGTCGTGCAAACAGGTAGCAGTTGGGTGCAGTCCCGAGCACTTGGAGGCAGTGGCGGTTAGACAGGATTCGTCTCTCCCGGTATTGGGGGTTGATATCGCGCTGTGTCAGAGAGCCATTACGCAGAGTCCCTGGCCAGGGCAAGCGAGATTTGCTGGTAGGTTCCAGTAGTTTCTCAGGGTGTAATGGGCTTTGCTCCGACACGACTTATACCGCTATTAAGGGACTGACGCTTGCCGCCCCCTAGGTCCGATATGCGATAGGCTTAGACGAACGGACCGGACTGTACGGAGATTGTCACATCAGACTCAGTAGGAGTTCGGATGGGTTTCCTCATCGGCCTTCTTATCGACATCTACCTGGGGACCGTTACGTACAGCTAGTGCCGCTTGCGGTCTGTGGTTAAACCCACTGCCAGCGTAGTAGTCGAGTCTCTAGAGTCCCACACAGAGAGTTTCCCTACTCCGGGCGAAACGATATAGTGGTCGTATGGTTTTAAGACAAGGGTTCGGACGCATACGTGTGTTTACGCACGTACGACTTTCGGACAGTTTTTACCAGTCGGCTTTGGTTTAAGCCAGTTACTGGTATCCGGTTATTGGATTTATACAGTCTAAAGTTTTTCCGTATTTTTGCGGAAAGGAGGGGCGTTCTCGTAATTGCGCGAGAAGCTTCTAGAAGATGGTGACTAAGGAGGTTTAGGTGGCATATATATTGAATGAGATTAGTGAGTCATATGGATGATTCATCCATGTCATTAATGCTTCATAATTGCTTAATGACTCATGGAGATGAATCACTATAAGATATTTATCAAGCATGGTTGTAAATCATTTTCTTTTCTTTTCTTGATAAAATAAAATGCTTGATATATATTATGATAACTCATTATTCTCACTTCATTTATTATCTTCACCTTCTCTCTCCTCAAGCTCTCCCTCTTCAAACCCTAATCCCCCCTCTCATGTGTTGAGTACAAGGATTAGTTAGACTTATTAAACCATAACCCTCACTCTATATCACCTAGCTTCTTTGATTAGCACTTAAAGAAAGTTGGTTGCCTCAAGTTTAGAGGCTAAGCTTGGAGTAAAGCTCTCGGGTGGATCGTCTACTACTTCGAGAAGGCCGAGGAGGAGGTGGAGTTCGTAAAGACGAAGGACACGGTTCCTTAGGTATAATCCCTTTACATAGTAGTTGTTAACATCTATGTTTGATGTTAGTTATCGTTTAGCTTCGATTCATGCGGTTAGTCGATGTTTAAGCAAAGAACAAGATCGTTTTTCATATTTCCGCCTCCCCGCAAGTCGTGGGGTGTTGTACATCGACTTACAGTGGTATCAGAGCCTCGCTAAACAATAAATAACTTACTTGCAAATTTGTATGAATTTCGAACGGAAAAACGAAACTGGAAAAGCCCGAAATCATGGTTTTCTGTTGAATTTTAAATAAAGTCCTAAAATTTTTCAGGGAGGTTCAGAAAGCTTAAAAGGACAGTAGAAGAACACCCAAGAAATTTGGGCCCCTGAATCGTCTAAAGCGCCGCGGAACCGCGGCGGATCGCACCGATCCGCCGCGCTTTCGCCGCCGAGTTGGCGATTCAGGAACCCAATTTTCCTGTGTTGCTTCTCTGTGAAATTTGGTATTTTCTGGAAGTTTTTATTTTTGCTCAGGTTTCAGATTTACAGAGAAGTATTGGAGCAAAATTAAAAGTGTTTAATCGATCGAAATCATACAGTATTTGCTTGTTGGATTATATCTGTGTTTGTATAATGTGTTCGTAAACCTCCCCTAACTGCTAGTATGTCGGTTGTTAGGGGGTTGCACATTTCTGTAATGGTTTTTACTGTTTGTGGATATGAACTGTGTTGGACTGTTGTGATGTTTAGCCGGGGTTATGTGATGGGTTATTATTTAATTCATTTGATGTAAATGTAATTTGTTGTAATATTTTTTTGCGGGGCACATCCAGGTTGCGGTTGTAGCCACCGTTGTATTATTTCATTTTACTGTTTTTGCTCCTAGGACAGACCCAAGGTGGGGTGCACAAATTGCCGGGCGGGTAGTTTGCCGTACCCGTTGGGGTCTTGGGTGGGGTAATGGCTATTCATCACAACTGTGTAATCCGTCTTTTGTTGCAGGCTCAAAACAAACACGGATTACTTGCAAATCCAACAAAGTTCATCTGTGATCTGGAATGCCTATTATTGCGTCTGACGAATGTACAATATCTATATATGATAGCTATTTAGACGTCACTTATGTTTTACACCCGCGCTAGCCCAGCTCCCGCTCTGTCGTTAGTTAAGTAACCTAACGGGTGATGACGGGACCCCGTGGCGAATGCGGATGGCATAAGAGGACGTTGTATTTTCGTTGTTTTCTGCAATGATAGGTTAATGATGGGACACATTATTTATAATGCAAAGAAAATAAACCAAAAGTTTAATCGTTGGAACAATTTAAAAGAAACCACTCGGTTAATTTTAAAAACAGATATTTTTTAATGCGGAGCTTTAACCACTCCTTTTAAAAGCTATCAGGTTCCTTCGGTTATATCAAGTTCACTACGTTCACGGTTTCGCCAAAACCATTCGTAGCCCTCCGTCATTTCATCTGGGTATTCAGTAGTATTCAAGCTATGTATTTTGACCAACGCCAAAGCATAGTGTTTGGTAGCTGCTGGGTATTCATTTGTTGCATAGATAGATGAGTTAGTTTGGGACAGTCGTATGATCATTTTGGCCAACGTCAAGGATATGTACGGATGGGTTCAAATTAACAAGATAATGATGGGTAGAACTTGACATGTGACTTATGATATTTTGACCAACGCCAAGGTCATAAGAGCATGGGGCAAAAATATATATCGGGAATTTCTAAAGAAACTGAAATTTGCAAAGAGATGCATACCATTTGGAGTTTGATGAATGTTGGTAGGATTCCTTCAACATTATCATACGATGATATTTGGATCCCGATCCTACTGTGAGTATATGCTACTTATCAGGAGATTCGTCACTTAACGATCAATGCTATAAACCAAGTATGTGTCAAGAATGGTGTCAGCAGGGTTACGCCCCCAGAGAAAAGAGGTTATTTAATTAAGGAACTTCGCGATAGCGTTGGAAAACCTCCCTCGAAGTATCGACACTAGCCTGGCTGAACGGTTAAGAAAGTATTGTACGGTGAGAATAGTCCTGGCTAATTCTTCTTTTATGGTTTGAGGAAGGATTCGAGAAACAGTGGGAGCCATCCAGTTTAGATAAATTAAAAACCACTCTAAACTTGCAAGAGCATCATGCTAAAGAGTTTTCTTCTCTCTCTCCTAATTGCAGCGACCCTGAAAATGACTGGACTTAAGTTACTTTTAGAGAAAAATATACTGACAGGGCCAAGCTATAAAGATTGGCTGCGGAATGTCAAAATGGCTTTGACCTATGACAAACTGGGGTACGTCCTCACCGCTACGGCACCTGCTGTCCCTGGTCCCAAATCCAGTAATGCGGATAAGGAAATCCACAAAACCTGGGATTTAGATTGCGCGAAAGCCAAGTGCATCGTGCTTGCCTCAATGAACAATGAACATCAGAGAAGGCACGAGGATATGAACCTAGATGGCATATTTCTCCATACAAAGGAACTTTATGGAGAGCAATCTCGTATAGCAAGATACGAGACCTCTAAGAACTTGTTTCGAGTGAGGTTGGCTGTCGGGTCATCGGTAGGAGAACATGTCCTAAAGATGATCGGCTATATTGAAGAGCTCGCAGACCTTGGGACGACTTTGGATAATGAGCTCTATACAGACCTTATTCTCCAGTCCCTTCCTCACACCTACGCCCAGTTTATCCAGAACTTCAACCTTCAAAGAAAAGAAGTTGAACTTCCGGAACTCCTGAACATGTTAAGGATTGCAGAGGGCACCTTGCAGAAAGCAAGGGAAACACCCGCTATGTTTGTTAGCGGTGCATCTTCTTCCGGGTCCAAGGCTAGGGCCAAAGGAAGGAAGAAGAAGGCCGCCACCAAACCTAGAGGAGGTGTTAGTAAGGTGGGAGGGAAGGGAAAGAAAAAGTTTGCGGTACCGGTAGTTGGCCAGGATGAGTGCTTCCATTGTCACAGGAAAGGGCACTGGAAGAAGGATTGCAAGGCGTGGAACACCAAGAACCAGGAACCGAAGCAAGCTGTGGCTTCGACTACAGGTGTGTTTGTAATTGAGAATTGTCTGTCGATCAACTCTACTTCCTGGGTATTGGATACCGGATCAGGATCTCATATTTGCAATTCATTGCAGGCACTGAGAAACCGTAGAGTGCTGAAGGAAGGTGATATGACCCTAAAGGTTGCTAACGGAGCTAGCGTGGGAGCTGCGTCCGTCGGGGATTATCACCTAGGATTGACGAGTGGACACATTTTGGTTTTACATAACTGTTTTTTTGTACCAAGCTTAACGTGTAATATCATATCAGTTTCCTTGTTATCAAATAAAGGTTATGATTTCACGTTTGTAAGAGATGTTGTTAACATCCACCTTAATCATGGTTTGATTGGGTCCGGTACACTAAATAACGGTATATATGTTTTAAACCAACTCCAAATTTTCAACGTCCAGAACACACTAAAAAGAAAGTCTCCAGATTTAAATAAAGCTTTCTTATGGCATTGTAGACTGGGTCACATCAATGAGAGAAGGTTGACTAAGTTGCATAGAGAAGGATATTTGGACTCGTTCGAATATCAAACTTATGACACTTGTCAATCTTGTCTCAAAGGAAAGATGACAAAGACTCCATTTACTGGACATGGAGTAAGAGCGAGCGAGCTCTTAGGACTCATACACAGCGATGTATGCGGTCCAATGTCTACACATGCAAGCGGTGGTTTTTCCTATTTCATTACTTTCACGGATGATTACTCAAGGTACGGATTCATTTATCTGATGAAACATAAATCCGAGGCTTTTGAGAAATTCCAAGAGTATAAGAATGAAGTAGAAAACCAAACCGGCAAAAGTATCAAGACACTAAGATCTGATCGAGGTGGTGAATACTTGAGTGCCGAGTTCCTAGGTTACCTAAAAGAGAAAAGAATTCTCTCTCAGCTTACTCCTCCATACACTCCACAGCATAATGGTGTATCGGAGAGACGGAATCGAACCCTATTGGATATGGTACGATCCATGATGAGTAATGCTGAGTTACCGCGATCTTTCTGGGGTTATGTGCTAGAATCAGCGGCATATCTTTTGAACTTGGTTCCTACCAAGACTGTGCCTACCACGCCATATCAGATGTGGAGTGGGAAGAAACCCTATCTTCAGTATCTGAAAATATGGGGATGTCCAGCTTTTGTTAAAAAGCAGCATGTGGACAAGCTCGAGGCACGATCAGTAAAGTGTCAGTTTGTGGGATATCCAAAGAACTCCAAGGGGTATCTATTCTATTACGCAGAGGAACAAAAGGTGTTTGTTTCTCGTAATGCCCATTTTCTAGAATATCAGTTTTTAGAAAAGGAAATAAGTGGGAGCGAAATAGAACTGGAAGAAATTCCAGAACCACAAACTGCTACTGAAAGTTTGGTAGAACCGGTAGTTCAAGAAGAACAGGACATTCTTGCACCCCTCCGCAGGAGTAGTAGGCCGTCTCATCCGCCTGAGAGATACTACGGTTTTCTCATAGATGGGGATAGAGAGGATTGCATCATAGATGATGATGAACCTACTGACTTCCAGCAGGCCATCCAGAGCGGCGACTCGGTACGATGGCTAGATGCAATGCGGACCGAAATGGAGTCCATGTACACCAACAAAGTATGGACTTTGGACTTTGCTCCAGATGGGGTAAAACCCATAGGATGCAAATGGATCTTCAAGAAAAAGATTGGTGTAGATGGACAGGTGGAAACCTATAAGGCTAGACTTGTTGCAAAGGGTTTTCATCAAAGACCTGGTTTGGACTATGACGAAACTTTTTCTCCGGTGGCTATGCTCAAATCCATTCGGGTCCTTCTTGCTATTGCTGCCTTCTATGATTATGAAATCTGGCAGATGGACGTAAAGACGGCTTTTCTAAATGCAAATTTAGAAGAGTGCGTCTATATGGATCAGCCAGAGGGTTTCAATCAGAGTGGGAGCAGCGGGAAAGTATGCAAGCTGCTTAAGTCCATTTATGGACTAAAGCAGGCATCGCGGAGTTGGAACATCTGTTTTAATGAGACAGTCAAAGAATATGACTTTATCAAAAATCCAGATGAACCGTGCATATATAGTAAAGTTGTAGCCAGAAGTGTCGTATTCCTCGTCTTGTATGTGGATGACATTCTATTGATAGGAAATGACATTCCTATGCTACAATCTGTCAAAGGATTCTTGTCACACAGGTAATCTACCGGCTTGTCACGGAATCACCCTCTCCAAAGAGATGTCTCCCAAGACTGATTTGGAAAGGGAACACATGTCTATTATACCCTACGCTTCTGCGGTAGGCTCTATAATGTATGCGATGTTGTGCACCAGACCAGATGTAGCTTACGCACTGAGCGTGGTAAGCCGGTATCAGTCAGACCCAGGGGAGAAGCACTGGATAGCAGTAAAGAACATTCTCAAGTACCTGAGAAGGACTAAGGAGATGTTCTTGGTTTACGGTGGAAAAGACCTCAGGTTGGAGGCCTTTGCTGATTCCGGCTTCCAGAGTGATAAGGACGATTCCAAGTCCATGTCGGGTTATGTCTTTACCCTCAATGGAGGGGCGGTGTGCTGGAAGAGCTCCAAGCAGGACACCGTTGCTGACTCGACGATGGAAGCGGAGTATATAGCTGCTTGCGATGCCGCAAAAGAAGCAGTCTGGATGAAGAAGTTCCTAACAGAACTTCAGGTGGTTCCTACCATAGTTGATCCAATACCTCTGTATTGCGACAACAACGGATCTATAGCTTTAGCGAAGGAACCAAGGTCCCATCAGAAATCCAGACACATCTTAAGGCGGTATCACCTGATCAGGGAGATCATTGATCGTCAGGAGATCGAGGTTCGGAGAGTTGCTTCTGAAGAGAACATTGCTGATCCATTCACGAAGGCCCTACCTCAGATTCAGTTCGAGAGGCTACTCGAGATCATCGGTCTACGATACGCCAGTACATGGCCCTAGTGCAAGTGGGAGATTGTTAGTATTTATGCCCTAGAAGGCCATTACTGTATCATACTAGTTTGTATATTACTTAATGGAAGCTTGGGATATTCCATGTATATAACAGTCTTGCTAAACATGGTAGTATGCTACTTGGTTTTTCTATCTTAATATGTGAGTATACGTATTGATAGAGCTCTTAGGATCTTGCTTGACTACCAGCGTTGTGATGGCAGTCACACTAGTGGGGGCTGGGTAGTCTACAAGCACATCCTTATTCAGGTTCCTAGTCGTTGGATTATCGAGACAGAGCATCGATGTAGGGTTTCTAGGCACGCGCACAAGTGTCTACGAGGCATCAACCATGCCCGATTAAAAATTTAGCCGTGCCGAACAACCCGAATACGGAACTTTAAACTAGAGATTAGGCGAAAACAAGCATGCTAAACACTTTAACACTAAGTGAGAGGGATTACAACCTTTGTAGATCCGGTCCTTCACTTCATTTGCTCCGTGTTGTGGTCCCTTCGCTGTGATCATCGGGATCCGGACTCTCGAGAGGTTCCACGAAGAGAAAGAGGCAACCTTTGCTTCCGATCTTCGATACTAAGATGATCTACCTTGAAGTTTCTTTAACACAAGCTAACACTCATGAAATGATGTGAACACCCTCATCTAAATGGCAAGGGAAGATGAGGATGATGAAGTAGGATTTTTTCTCTCTTTATTTATCTTTTTCTCATATTTATTCATCACTTAGGAAAAATCAAGCAAGCTTTTTCATGAAGAGTGAATGAAGAAGAAGATGAACAATAATAGAATTGTGATGAATAAAAAATGTTATCATAATTATTTATGCAACCATGGTTGTAGTAACCATTGTAGAGAGTTTACTAGGGTTAGGGTTTGGGTTAGGTCAAAGGGTGAGTCACTTACAAATATCTATCATAATATCTTAACAAAGACAAAGTAAAGCTTCTAGAATCAACTAGAAGGTTTAACCCTAATCCAAACCCTAATCATGTTTAAACTCCTCTAAACATGTTGCATTAATAATTATAATATGTTACAATTTTATATATCACATATACAATATTTATTGTAACAAAATAAAATAATACAATTAACATATATCGTATATATATCAATGTATTACCCGAGTGAGAAAAAGAATCTTTTAGTGAGCAAATATTAGTTAATGTAATTTAATATATCATATATATTATTATACATTAAATTATCGAATCAACACTTGATCCGACAATCCGGCTATATCGCATATAACCGACTAATATTTATCCGTACCGATTCATCGAATCAACACTTGATCCGATGACCCGGCTGATATCAAATATCGCGAGAATAGAATACGGTATCTCATATCGTATTATCCTCGGTCCCGCACATGTCACATATGTGCTCCTACTCCGTTTTGCCTGAGCCAAGAAACCTCTGTGTAGGACTATAAAGAATCGTCAATACGCCGGCAGTAGGTGATGATCATATCAAACACCCACAAGCTGCAAGCGGTCAGCTAAACGTAAAAGCTACCCAGGTATTGAGCGCTCAGAAGATCAACAAACAAGCCTGTACATTCTCCTGTGAATCTAAACAGTAACACTCCCGTACAGTCCGGTCTCGTCGTCTGATATGTCGCATATCTCGCCTAGGGGTGGTAAACGTCAGACCCCAGTAGCTCGATAAGTCGTGTCGATATGAGTTCTATAACAGTTCGAGAAACTACTGATAACACTTACCAGTAAATTTCAGCAACCCTGGCCAGGGATTTCCGGTTATAGCCAATCGAACACAGCACAACATCAACTCCCTATACCGGGAGAGACGAATCCCCTCCTATCGCTCATTGCCTCCATGTGATTCGGGACTGTACCCAAAAGACACCTTTTTGCACGCCCTCTTGGACGTGGTATGATGAAAATCAAAGCACAGTGGGAACCACACAAGACTCTATGACGGTCTCGGGTCAACAGACTACTCTGTACCAGTGTCACCGGAGAACTGCCATCTGACGTATGGTATAATACCATCTGGGAGTTCTCGGCGAGTCCGTCCAGTGTACCCAGTCTCCACTGAGCACCCGTACACCATCCTTGATGTCAAACACCGATGGATATGGGATCATCCATCGCCCATCATATGGGTCAAGATGCGTATATGCTAGTCTACTCTGGTGCATCGATGCCCTGTCTCGATACACCCTCGACTAGGAACAGTTATAGGATGTACTCGTCGACTACCGTGGCCCCACTAGTATGATCTCATCATAGTCCCAGTAGTCGAGTACATATTCCTAAGGGCTTTATCAACATGTAACATAGAGACAATCAGAGTACATATTAAGATAAAGTACAACCAGATAGCATACTATCATGTCGAGCAAGAAAGTCCTCCCTATATATGTCCCAGCATCCACTACAATATACATCGTATGTACAGTGATGGCCTCTAGGGCATACATATAACTAACAATCGATACTCCGGAGTAGACTAGTGTGTGCGCTTCTCATCCCAGTTGGGGAGATGGTCTGTCCTACAGCCATCAGTACGTTGTACTGGAGATAGTATGCAGGTGCTCGTTGGGTTACGGGTACACCGGACAGGACTCACAGGGAACTGTTGGTTGGTTTTATACCAGTCGTCAGTGAACAGTTCCCAGGTGACATGAGTACAGCATAGTCCGCAGACTAGACACTGCTACTTCGCCTCGAGTGTGTCCCACTGTTCTTAGATTGCTACCCTACCACGGCTCAAAGGAGTCGTGCAAACAGGTAGCAGTTGGGTGCAGTCCCGAGCATTTGGAGGCAGTGGCGGTTAGACAGGATTCGTCTCTCCCGGTATTGGGGGTTGATATCGCGCTGTGTCAGAGAGCCATTATGCAGAGTCCCTGGCCAGGGCAAGCGAGATTTGCTGGTAGGTTCCAGTAGTTTCTCAGGGTGTAATGGGCTTCGCTCCGACACGACTTATACCGCTATTAGGGGACTGACGCTTGCCGCCCCTTAGGCCCGATATGCGATCGGCTTAGACGAACGGACCGGACTGTACGGAGATTATCACATCAGACTCAGTAGGAGTTCGGATGGGTTTCCTCATCGGCCTTCTTATCGACATCTACCTGGGGACCGTTACGTACAGCTAGTGCCGCTTGCGGTCTGTGGTTAAACCCACTGCCAGCGTAGTAGTCGAGTCTCTAGAGTCCCACACAGAGAGTCCCTAGAGTCTCTAGAACCCGGTTACTTGTGCTCCCGCCTTGGGTCTACCTAATGCGGAAAAGTAAATAATATACAATGGTGACATCATCCTCAACCCGGAAGTGCCCCAATAAAAGAATATTACATACAATTGAATTTTACATGAATGAAAATAAAAACCCTTATCTCACATAAAACCCCCGGCTATTCAAAACACAACGATCCAATATAACATATCACAGCAACATAAAACATCACATATCATCAACGTAAGTAAATATGCGTATCCCAGCTGTCGTTGACATATAGCACCGAAACCGACGATACACCACATATTATACTTACGGTCGCAGAAAAGAAAGTGAAAAACTACAACATTTGGAATCCACAATCACTTTAGACATCTTAAATCCGAAATATCACATATTCCGCATTTCATGCCTAACTATATGAATTCCACATATTGTATCACATTCCAGATAAATATACAATGTTAAACTTTCCGATCGAATAAACAAACACCCAAGATTTCCCAAATAGCTCAACAATTGAGCGGAGTTCAAAAAGTCCCAGAACATGTCACAGCCGCTATGAACCAGCCGTAGAAGGGTCAAACCAACGCCTCACATATGGCAACGCTAAATTACCACAAACCATATGGTTCAGTGGCGGTTTTGAAGGTCACATAATCGAGTTAAGGTTACGTTCTTCTAGAGGGTCCACAAATTCTCTTGCATGATTTTTTGAAAGTTTTAAACTCAGGAAAAATCCAACACTTGAAAGTTTTCCGACGGGGGAAAAAGTGAGTTATTGATATCCGTTCGAACTTTTAACACGTTCTAAATTACCCGGAAAACTAAACGATGTTAAACTTTCTGATCGAATCAATGATTACTTATGATCTCCAGAAAACTCAACACTTGAGTATTATTAAAAATTCCCAGAAGCATGATGTAATACCTACGGATCACCTTTTGAAGTACGATCCCTCAATCCTCATGTTCTGCCGCAGAACCGCCGCCAATAGCTTGGTTTGGCCGCGGTTCCGCGGTGGCTTGATGGATTCAGGGAGTCGTACTTCTCAGATATCCATAGAATCACCTTCTTAATTTTCTGAGTATTTTTAATATGGAAAAAACCAACTTTTTAGAAAATTTCCAGGGAGGGGGTCAAAAATGATGTTTCGGGGTTCGATCGGACTTTTAACTTCGTCTAGACAACGCCTAATGCTCTAGCTTGGCTCTGATACCACTGTAGGGTTGTATAGCACGACAACAAGGTTTAGCAAGGCATCACACATGCCATTTTATAAAAATTTGGGGTGCTATGTAACCCTAACCAAGATCTTAACTAGAGAATTAAGGTAAACTATACAAGTAAACAACTTTACTTCTAAGAGTTAGGGATTACGACCTTTGTAGTCCGTTCCTTCGCTTCATAAGCTCCGAGTTGAGGTCCCTTCCCTGCGATCATCAAGTACTCGGACTCTAGAGAGGCTCCATGAAGAGAAAGATGCAAGCTTGCTTCCAATCTTTAACAACTAAGATGATCTACCTTGAAGAATCTCAAACCCAAGCTCTTGCTTCACTAATCAAGTATTAGCAAAGCAAACACTCTAATCTAAGTGGCTAGAATAGATGAGGATGATGAAGTAGGAATTTTTGCTCTCTTTTGTTTTCAATTTCTCACTTATAAACATCACAAAAGAAAAAGCTAGTGACGGTTTTCTTCTTGAAGAAAGAAGAAGAAGATGAAGCAAAACCTTTTATGATGAATAATGAAATCATTGTTGTGGTTACAAATCAACCATGGGTTAAGAATGAAGGCTTAACCCTTGTAGAGAATAAACTAGGGTAAAGGGTTTGGGTTGGGTTAAGAAATATCTACACAAAATATCAAAGGTCAAAGTCAAAGCTTCAAGAAGCTTCATGAAAACTTCATCCAAGCTTAACCCTAATCCAAACCCTAACCATTTTTAAACTCCACAAAACATGTTGCATTTGTAACCCTAACTTATTACAATATTATATATCACATATATAATATATTTTGTAACAAAAGAAATTAATACAATTAACATATATCGCATATATATCAATGTATTATCCCGTGAGAAAATGAATCAATAAAGCGAGCTTATATTAGTTAATGTAAAGTAATATATCACATATATAATTATACATTAAATTATCGAATCAACACTTGATCCGATAACTCGGTTATATATATATAACCGACTAATATAATCTGTATCTGTTCATCGAATCAACATTTGATCCGATGACCCGACTATATAACATATACGCGGCCGATATCACAAATCGTGAGAATCTAATACGGTATCGCATACACGTATTATTCTCGGTCCCGCACATATCACATATGTGCTCCTACTCCGTTTTTCCTGAGCCAGGAAACCTCTGTGTAGGACTCTAAAGAATCGTCAATACGCCGGTAGTAAGTGATGATCATATCAAAACACCCACAAGCTGTAAGCGGTCAGCTAAACATAACAGCCACCCATGTATTGAGTAATCAGAAGATCAACAAGCAAGCCTGTACATTCTCCTGCGAATCCAATCAGTAACACTCCCGTACAGTCCGGTCTCTTCGTCTGATATGTCACATATCCAGTCTAAGGGTGGTAAACGTCAGACCCCAGTAACCGATAAGTCATGTCGATATAAGGTCCTTAACAGTTCGAGAAACTACTGATAACACTTACCAGTAAATCTCAGCAACCCTGGCCAGGGATTTCCAGTTATAGCCAATCGAACACAGCGCAACATCAACTCCCTATACCGGGAGAGAAGAAACCCCTCTTATCGCTCATTGCCTCCATGTGATTCGGAACTGTACCCAAAAGCCACCATTTTCCACGCCCTCTTGTATGTCGTATGATGGAAATCAAAGCACAGTGGGAATCACACAAGACTCTATGACGATCTTGGGTCTACAGACTAACCTATACCAGTGTCACCAGAGAACTGCCATCTGACGTGAGGTATAATACCATCTGGGAGTTCTCGGCGAGTCCGTCCAGTGTACCGAGTCTCCACTGAGCACCCGTATACTATCTCTGATGTCAAACATCAATGGATATGGGATCATCCATCGCCCATCTACATGGGTCAAGAAGCATACGCTAGTCTACTCTGGTATATCGATGCACTGTCTCGATACACCTGCGACTAGGAACATTTGAAGGATGTACTTAGCGACTACACTGTCTCCACTAGTATGATCTGCATCATAGTCCTGGTAGTCTAGTACTCATCCTAAGGGCTTTATCAACATGTAACTTAGAGACTATCAGAATACATGTTAAGATAAAGAGCAACCAGATAGCATACTATCATGTCGAGCAAGAAAGTCCTCCATATATATGTCCAAGCATCCACTACAATATACATCGCATGTACAATAATGGCCTCTAGGGCATACATATCACTAACATTGCATCCAGCCATCTTACTGAGTCGCTGCTCTGAATGGCTTGCTGGAAGCTAGTAGGGTCATCATTGTCAATGATGCAATCTTCTCTATCCCCGTCTATGAGAAAACCATAGTATCTCTCGGGCAGATGAGACTGCCTTCTACTTCTGCGGATAGACGCTGGGATGTCCCTTTCTTCTGAAACTTCTGGTTTTACCATACTTTCAGTAACAACTTTTGGTTCTGGAATTTCTTCCAGTTCTATTGTGCTCCCATTCTTCTGATTTTCTAAAAATTCAGCTTTCAAGAAGTGGGCATGACGAGAAACAAAAACCTTTTGTTCCTCTGCGTAATAGAAATAATACCCCTTGGAGTTCTTTGGATATCCCACAAACTTACACTGTACTGAGCGTGCCTCGAGCTTTTCCGCATGCTGCTTTTTAACAAAAGCTGGACATCCCCATGTCTTCAAGTACCGAAGATAGGGTTTCTTCCCACTCCACATCTGATATGGTGTGGTAGGCACAGTCTTGGTTGGAACCTTGTTCAAAAGATATGCAGCTGATTCTAGTTCATAACCCCAGAATGATCGCGGTAACTCAATCTTACTCATCATGGAACAAACCATATCCAATAGGGTTCGATTCCGCCTTTTCGATACACTATTGTGTTGTGGTGTGTATGGAGGAGTAAGCTGAGAGAGAATTCCATTCTCTTTTAAGTAACCCAGGAACTCGGCACTTAAGTATTTACCACCTCGATCAGATCTCAGTGTCTTGATACTTTTGCCTGTTTGGTTTTCCACTTCATTCTTGTATTCCCGGAATTTCTCAAAGGCCTCGGATTTATGCTTCATCAAGAAGATATGTCCATACCTAGAGAAATCATCCGTAAAAGTAATGAAGTAGGAATAACCACCTCTTGCATGTGTAGACATTGGACCGCACACGTCATTGTGTATGAGTCCCAAGAGCTCGCTGGCTCTTACTCCGTGTCCAGTAAACGGAGTCTTTATCATCATTCCCATGAGACAAGATTCACAAGTAGCATAAGATTTATATTCGAACGGTTTCAAATATCCTTCTCTATGTAACTTAGTCAACTGTGTTTCATTGATGTGACCTAGTCTACAATGCCATAAGAAAGCCTGATTTATTTCCGGAGACTTTCTTTTAAGTGTGTTCTGGACATTGAAAACTTGTGCTTGATTCAATACGTATATACCGTCATCTAATGTACCGGACCTAATCAGAATTTGATTTAGGTGGATGTGAACCACATCGCTTACGAATGTAAAATCATATCCCTCTCTTGAAAGTGAGGACACCGATATGATATTACAAGTCAAACTAGGTACATACAAAAAGTTACGTATGTTAGGTCCACGTTACCCACCTCGGTCCTTTCGGGGAGGCAGAATAGGTAAAACGAAAATTTTTCCCTAGCTAGGTAACATGGACCGTTTCATGAAGGATCGTTGCTAAACAAAAACTAATAAAATTGTACAAGTTCTAACTACTATTTAGAAAGGTTATACCTTGGTCTTGAACTCCTTCTCTTCTTGATGTGGTTCTTCCTCTTTCTTGCTCCTCGTAGTCGCTTGAACGGATCCTCCTTGTCGTCTCCCCTTTGCCATAGATGGATCCACCCGAGGGTCTCGAAATTGGGCTCCTATCTCAACCTAGAGATGACTAAGGTGTTTGGTTTACTAAACCTAATACCTTAGATTGAGTAGAGAAGAGTGATGGTGGTTTTATCTCAAAGGTTCATGATTTCCAACTCATGGAACACTTGAACCTTGAGAGAGGAAGAGGAAGAGGGAGAGCTTTTCTTTCTAGGAGAGAGAAAGAGAATGATACAATGAGCTCTCATAATCTAACCCTTCTCACAAAAATGAGAATAATGATAATAATAATAATAATTGAGTATATGATGATAGTTAGTTTCAATGACCATTATCATTTCATGCTATCATGGCTTTTTGCAATCAACAAGCAAGCAAAAGTCATACCCATGAAATGATAGCCATGAAATGATGATGGTCAACAAGTCCGAAATGGTCAACCGGTCAACAAAGTCAACAAGTCAACAAAAGTCAAACTTTCAACTCAACCATGGCACAATAATACTTAATTAATATTATCAATCATATATCATATTCTCATTAGGGTTTAAAGAAAAGTCAACGGTCAACAAGTCAACCAAAGCCAAATGGTCAACAACCCTAATGAGAATCCTCTGCCTTTGCCTCTGTCAACTGTGCATACATACCCGCATCCGTGCTCCAAGGAACACGAATATACTGAGACAAAACCAATCCAAAAACAGTTACTAGGATCCGGCTTAAACCAAAGCCCGCTAGTAACTACTGTCCGGACACCAAACGTGCATAAGTGCGTGATGTGAACGAACCCCGTCGCAAAACCATGCAACCTCTACTATGTTTTGCCCAAAGGCGAGTAACCCTCTGTGTGGGACTCTAAAGGCTCGACACTACGCTGGCAGTGGGTTTAACCACAGGCCGCAAGCGGTACTAGCTGTACGTAACGGTCCCCAGGTAGATGCCGATAAGAAGACTGATGAGGTGAACCCATCGAACTCCTACTGAGCCTGAATGTGACAATCTCCATACAGTCCGGTCCGTTCGTCTGAGAACATCGCATGGCGAGCCTAGGGGCGGTAAACGTCAGTCCCCTAATAGCGGTACAAGTCGTGTCGGAGTGTAGCCCAAAACACCCTGAGAATCTACTGGAAAACCTACCAGCAATTCTCGCTTGCCTTGGCCAGGGACTTTGTGTAATGGCTCTCCTAGACACAACGCGATATCAACCCCTAATACCGGGAGAGACGAATCCTGTCTAACCGTCACTGCCTCCAAGTGCTTCGGGACTGCACCCAACTACTACCTGTTTGCATGACTCAGTAGAGCCGTGGTAGGGTAGTAATCTAAGCACAGTGGGAACACACTCGAGGCGAAGTGACAGTGTCAAGTCAGCGGACTAAGCTGTACTCATGTCACCTGGGAACTGTTAACCGACGATAGGTATAATACCAACAAACAGTTCCCGACGAGTCCTATCTAGTGTACTCGTAACCTAACAAGCACCTGCGTACTATCTCCAGTACGACATACTGATGGATGTGGGACAGACCATCCCCCATGCTGGGAAGAGAAGCGTATGCACTAGTCTACTCTGGAGTATCGATGCCCTGTCTCGATAATCCTACGACTAGGGACCAAAATAAGGATGTGCTTATACACTCCCCAGCCCCCACCAGTGTGATCGCTATCACAACGCCGGTAGTCAAGAAAAAATCTTAAGGGCTCTACCAATATGTTTTTAGCGATATGTTAAAAGAAACATATACACATATTAAGATAGAAACAAACCAAGTAGCATACTACTATATCGAGCAAGACTGTCGTAAAACCATATATATATCCCAAGCCTCCAAAATGTATTATACAAACCAGTACTATACAATAATGGCCTCTAGGGCATACATATCTAACAATCTCCCACTTGCACTAAAGACCAGTAATTGGTGTACCGCATACCCAACGTCTGCACTAAGGCCAGCTGCCGGCGTACCGCATACCCAATAGCTCAAAAAGTCGCTTGAACTGTGTTTAAGGGAGGGCCTTCATGAATGGATCCACTGTGTTGTCTTTTGTGTCCACTCTCCATACCTCGATCTCCTGGCGATCAATGATCTCCCTGATCAGGTGATACCGCCTTAAGATGTGTCTGGATTTCTGATGGGACCTTGGTTCCTTCGCTAAAGCTATAGCCCCATTGTTATCGCAATACAAAGGTATTTGGTCAACAATGGACGAAACCACCTGAAGTTCACTAATGAACTTTTTCATCCAGACCGCCTCTTTTGCGGCATCTCTTGCAGCAATGTATTCAGCCTCCATCGTCGAGTCTGCGACGGTATCCTGTTTGGAACTCCTCCAACATACCGCCCCTCCGTTGAGGGTAAACACAAAACCCGAGACAGACTTGCTGTCATCTTTTTCACTCTGGAAGCTTGAATCGGTAAAGGACTCGACCCTGAGGTCTCCATTACCGTAAAACAGGAACATCTCCTTAGTCCTTCTCAGGTACTTGAGAATGTTCTTCACTGCCGTCCAGTGGTCCTCACCTGGGTCTGACTGATACCGGCTCACCACGCTCAGCGCGTAAGCTACATCTGGTCTTGTACATAGTATCGCATACATTATAGATCTTACCGCCGAAGCGTAGGGTATAGTGTTCATGCGAACCCTCTCCTTGTCAGTCTTAGGAGACATCTTCTTGGAGAGGGTAATTCCGTGCAATACGGGTATGTTACCGCGCTTGGAATCCTCCATACTAAATCTCTTTAGTACGGTCTCTATGTACCTGGACTGCGAAAGTCCCAGTAATCTCTTGGATCTATCTCTGTAGAACTTGATCCCCAGAATGTACGAGGCATCACCCAGGTCCTTCATGGAGAACCGTTGTGACAATAATAGCTTGACCGATTGTAGCATAGGAATGTCATTTCCTATCAAAAGAATGTCGTCCACGTACAAGACTAGGAACACGATAGTTCGTCCTACAATCTTCTTATAGACACAAGGTTCATCTTCGTTCTTGATGAAATCAAATTACTTGATTGCCTCATCAAAACAGATGTTCCAGCTCCGCGATGCCTGCTTCAATCCATAAATGGATTTAAGTAACTTGCACACCTTCCCGCTGCTCCCACTATCCACGAAACCTTCTGGCTGATCCATGTAAATGCACTCTTCTAAACAGCCGTTTAGAAAAGCCGTTTTAACGTCCATTTGCCAGATTTATAGTCATGGAAGGCAGCAATGGCAAGTAGGATCCGAATGGATTTGAGCATAGCCACTGGAGAAAAAAGTTTCGTCATAGTCCAAACCAGGTCTTTGACAAAAACCTTTTGCAACGAGTCTAGCCTTATAGGTTTCCACCTGCCCATCTACATCAAGTTTCCTTTTGTAGATCCATTTGCATCCAACGGGTTTTACCCCAGGTGGAGCAATATCCAAGGTCCACACTTTATTGGTGTACATGGACTCCATTTCATATTGCATTGCATCCAGCCACTTATCAGAGTCCCTACTGATAATGGCCTGCCTGAAACTGGTAGGGTCATCTTCTTCCAAGATGCAATCCTCTCGATCCCAGTCTATGAGAAAACCGTAGTATCTCTCGGGCGGATGAGAAATCTTACCAGATCTGCGGAGTGGCTGAGGATCGTCTGGGTTTATTGAATCCTGAGGTTCTGTCAAATTTTCAGTTTCAGTTTGTGGTCGCTGAATTTCTTCCAATTCTACCGTGCTCCCACTAATTTCTTTTGCAAGAAACTCCGTTTCTAAGAAAACGGCATGCTGAGCAACAAACACCTTCTGTTCCTCGGTGTGGTAGAACAGATATCCATAACCATTCTTTGGATATCCCACAAACTTACATAAAACTGACCGTGCCTCCAGTTTATCTGGTTTATGCTTTTTAACATAAGCCGGACAACCCCATATCTTAAATCTTTTAAGATATGGCCTTTTTCCATTCCATATCTCGAATGGAGTCTTAGGCACTGATTTAGACGGAACATCATTCAATAGGTATGCTGCTGTTAAAAGCGCATGTCCCCAAAATGAAAGAGGCAACTCGACATTACTCATCATGGAGCGAACCATATCCAGTAGGGTACGATTCCTCCGTTCCGATACACCGTTGTGCTGTGGTGTATAAGGAGGAGTAAGCTGAGAGAGAATACCATTCTCTTTTAAGTAATCTAGGAATTCCGTGCTTAAGTACTCCCCTCCTCTATCAGACCGGAGGATCTTGATACTTTTTCCAATCTGGTTCTCTACTTCGTTTCTGAATTCCTTGAATTTCTCAAAAGCTTCAGATTTGTGTTTCATAAGATATACATATCCGAATCTAGAGAGATCGTCAGTGAATGTGATGAAGTACGAGAACCCACCCCTTGCATGTATAGACATTGGACCACATACATCACTGTGTATGAGTCCCAAGAGCTCTGCTGCCCTTTCTCTATGTCCGGTGAACGGAGATTTGGTCATCTTTTTTTTGAGACAAGACTGACAAGTTTCATAAGATGAAAACTCGAACGTATTCAAGAGTCCATCTTTATGCAACTTACTTAGTCTTTTCTCTCCGATATGACCAAGTCTACAATGCCACAAGTAAGATTCATTCGTATCTGAATTCTTCCTCTTGCGTGTGTTTTGTACATTGAGAACTGTATTCTGATTTAGAACGTAGATACCATTACACAGTGTACCTTCTGCAACCAGTACCTTATGAAGGTAGATGTTCATGATATTTCTATCAAGAACAATGTTATACCCATCTTTATCGAGTAAAGAAACTGATATGATGTTGCAAACCATGGAAGGTACATAGTAGCAATCATTCAAAATCATAGTATTGCCATTTGGCAACACTAGGTGATATTCACCGACGGCTGCAGCATTAACTTGTGCTCCGTTCGCTACTTTGAGCGACATATCATCAGGTACATCTCTCCTACTTTTTCTCAGTCCCTGCAATAGATTACAGATATGAGATCCTGATCCGGTATCAAGTACCCAGGAGGTAGGGCTGACCGTAAAGCAGTTCTAAATTACAAGAACACCTGAAGTAGATGCAAAACCATGCTTCTTCTTCAACTGGGTATCCTTGGAATCCAAACAATCCTTTTTCCCTTGCTCATACTTATGACTGTTGTCGTAAGTTAGAGCCGAACCAACGTTCCCCAGCCCCGAATAAGAATTCGGATCGGTCAAGCGATACATTTTATTATCTTGATTAGGGCGTGAAATGGTTGCTACCTGGAGAGAGAGAAAAGAAACACTCAGCGTGCGCTCTTGCAAGATTAGATTGGTTTATTGATTTATCTAACCAGGATGGCTCCCACTGTTTCCTCAAATTCTTCTTCAAACCTTAAAAGAAGAACTAGTCAGGATTAATCGCACGTCACAATACTTGCTTAACCTTTCAGCCAGGCTGGTGTTGGTACTTCGAGGGAGGTTTTCCAACGCTTTCGCGAAGTTCCTTAATTAAATAACCTCTTTTCCCTGGAGGCATAGCCCTGCTAACACCTTTCTAGACACCTACTTGGTTTATAGCATTGATTGTTAAGTGAAATATTCTCCCGAGAGTAATCCAACTCATTAGTGGGATCGGTATCCAACTATCATTGTGCGATGACCTAGATGGAGTCCACTCTAGTCACCACACTCCAGAAGGTATGCTAAATCTGCAAGTTTCAGTTTCTTTAGAAACTCCCGATGTGGTTTTTGCCCCTGATGGTTTATGACCTTGACTAGGTCAACAAACCATAAACCGCCAGTCAAGTTCTACCCGTCATAATCTTGATTGCATTAAACCCACCCGTGCGTGCCCTTGACTAGGTCAACAAGGCCGCACGACTGTTCTAACCAATCACATTTGGAAATGCACAGAAAAATATCACTTAGCTACCGTTCACTACGCCTTGACTAGGTCAACAAACGCAGCACGAATACTAAATAATACCAATCCGAAATGACGGAGGGCTACGGCTGGGTTTTTGGCGAAAAACCCGTCAACGTAATGAACTTGATATAGTTGAAGGAACATGATTGCCCTTTTTGAAAATACAGTGGCGAAAACTTTTGCTAAAGAGGTCACTCCCTGTGAAGGGATCTCGGCTCTTTCCTCGTCGAATGAGGTGCAGGATATTCCAAACTGAATATCTCGATGCAAAGCAAGAATAATCGACTATAGTGAAGTTATTACCCTGACACAAACTTTTTGTCCAAGGGGTCACTCCTGATGAAGGGATCTCGGCCCTTGCCTTGTCGACTGAGGTGCTGGGCATTCATAACCGAATACCTCTATGCAAAACAAAAAGAGCGTCCTTGCAATGACAGGTTTTTGAAAATTGTTCCAACAACGTTCTTTTTAAGTTTGTTTTCTTGCATTAATTTAATGCGTCCCATCAGTTAATCCTACCATTGCAGAAAACAATGAAAATATGACGTACGCTTATGCCATCCGCATTCGCCACGGGGCCCCGTCATTACCCGTTAGGTTACTTAACTAACGACAGAGCGGGGGATGGACTAGCGCGGATGCAAAAATAAGCAACGCCTAAATAGATATCATATAGATATATACACATTCGTCAGATGCAATGATAGCCATTCCAGATCACAGATGAACACATTGGATATACTAGGAATCCGCATTCCGTACGAGCCTGTAACGAAGAGCGGATTACACGGTCACGATGAATAGCCAAGACCCCACCCTAGACCCCTACGGGTGCGGCAAACTACCCACCAAGTACCCGAAGCGAAGCAACCTCCTTCAATACCGTGAGTAGGCCACTCGGCACTTCGAGGTACCCGGTAGTTTGTGCACCCCACCTTGGGTCTATCCTAGGAGCAAAAACAGTAAAAGAAATTATACAATGACGGCTACAACCCCATCCCGGTTGTGCGGCCATATAAATAATATTACATCAATTACAAATTACATGAATTGAAAGAAAAGAAAAATCTCATCTCACAACCCCCGGCTATTCATCCGCGACAATCCAATGAGTTCATATACACATACCATCAACATTACAGATCACAGATATGTATAACCCCCACTAATCGACGTATAGCGATTAGCAGACGTTCAATACATATATCACATCACAGATATAACCCGTTAGCTAAAGTCTTTAGAAGTTCGATCAAAATACGGATTTTAAACCACCCCAAAATCATGTTTTGCTTTCTGTAAAATCTGGGCAGAAAAAACATATTGTAAAAATCCCAAAACACCCTACTGAACATACTGCAGGAAAAATTTCCCACGACCGAGTCAACTCGGCCGCGGATCCGCGGCGGGAGCACGCTCCCGCGGCGCTTTGCCCGAGTTAGTGGACCATTTTTCTTGCTTGTTCTTAAAAAACCATGAGCCGATTTTTAGTTATTTTTTGAACAGAAAATAAAATCTGCAGAAAGTTGATATATCGGGTATGTTTTGTGATTTTTTCTTCGATCGAACTTCTAGTTACTTTGCAAATATGTTAGATAGTGTTTATCTAGGATCTGATACCAATGTTAGGTCCACGTTACCCACCCCGGTCCTTTCGAGGAGGCGGAATAGGTAAAATGAAATTTTTTCTCTAGCTAGGTAACATGGACCGTTTCATGAAGGATCGTTGCTAAACAAAAACTAACAAAATTCTACAAGTTCTAAATACTATCTAGAATGGTTATACCTTGGTCTTGAACTCCTTCTCTTCTTGATGTGGTTCTTCCTCTTTCTTGCTACTCGTAGTCGCTTGAACGGATCCTCCTTGTCGTCTCCTCTTTGCCATAGATGGATCCACCCGAGGGTCTCGAAATTGGGCTCCTATCTCAACCTAGAGATGACTAAGGTGTTCGGTTTGCTAAACCTAATACCTTAAGATTGAGTAGAGAAGAGTGATGGTGGTTTTATCTCAAAGGTTCATGATTTCCAACTCATGGAACACTTGAACCTTGAGAGAGGAAGAGGAAGAGGGAGAGCTTTTCTTTCTAGGAGAGAGAAAGATAATGATACAATGAGCTCTCATAATACAACCCTTCTCACAAAAATGAGAATAATGTAAATAATAATAATAATTGAGTATATGGTGATGGTTAGTTTTAATGACCATTATCATTTCATGCTATCATGGCTTTTTGCAATCAACAAGCAAGCAAAAGTCATACCCATGAAATGATAGCCATGAAATGATGATGGTCAATAAGTCCAAAATGGTCAACCGGTCAACAAAGTCAACAAGTCAAAAAAAGTCAAACTTTCAATTCAACCATGGCACAATAATACTTAATTAATATTATCAATCATATATCATATTTGTAGGGTTCCTAGGCACACTAGTGAAGGTTCATAAAGCATCAAACATGCCCGAATAAAATTCTACATGTGCCGAACAACCCAAAGACGGGATCTTTGCTAGATTATTAGGGTTTAGCATGCAAGATAACAACTTTTTATCTAAGTGTGGGGGATTACAACCTTTGTAGTCCGCTCCTTCGCTTCAAAAGCTCCGAGTAGAAGTCCCTTTGCCGCGATCCACGATCTCCCGGACTCAAGAGAGGCTCCACGACTCGAACGATCCATGCTAGCTTGAAGTGTTCCGAATCTCCGATGATCTACGTCGAAGTTGCAAGAACCCAAGCTTTCTCACTCTATAGAGATGAACACCCTAATCTCATGGGCTAGATGAGATGAGGATGAGGGAGTAGTTTTTATGCTTTCTTTTTAATTCACTTTCTCACAATTTATCATCACAAATGGAATTTCTAGTAAGCTTTTTCTTTTTAACTCAAGAGAGAAGAAGATGATAATGAAAAGATAATTCCTTTTGTGATGAGTAGAACTAAAGAATATATGATTGATTATTGAACCATGGTCAAGGATGAGAGGCTAAAACTTTGTAGAGAATAAACTAGAGTTAGGGTTTGGTTAGGTTAAGGATAAGTATCAACCATAATATCTTAACCAAGACAAAAGGAAAAGCTTCTAGAATATGCAAGAAGAAGCTAACCCTAATCAAACCCTAATCCCATTTAATCATCCTTAAACATGTTTAATAATAAATCATATCATGTCACAATAATATATATCACATATATATTATATATTTGCAACAAAAGAAAATAATACATTTAACATATATCGCATATATATCAATGTATTAATCCGGTGAGAAAATGAAATAATAAAGTGAGCCAATATTAGATAATGTAATACAATATATCATATATATCATTATACATTAAATCATCGAATCATTACTTGATCCAACGATCCGGCTATATCGAATATAACCGACTAATATTTCTTGTACCGATTCATCGAATCAACACTTGATCCGATGTCCCGATTCATATCTAAATATCACGAGAATATAATACGGTATCTCATATCGCATTATCCTCGGTCCTGCACATATCACATATGTGCCTCTACTCCGTTTTGCCTGAGCCAAGAAACCTCTGTGTAGGACTCTAAAGAATCGTCAATACGCCGGTAGCAGGTGATGATCATATCAAACACCCACAAGCTGCAAGCGGTCAGCTAAACGTAACAGCCACCCAGGTATTGAGCGATCAGAAGATCAACAAGCTAGCCTGTGCGTTCTCCTGTGAATCCAATCAGTAACACTCCCGTACAGTCCGGTCTGTTCGTCTGATATGTCGCATATCAAGTCTAGGGGTGGTAAACGTCAGACCCTAGTAACCGATAAGTCGTGTCGATGTGTGGCTCATAACAGGTCGAGAAACTACTAGTAACACTTACCAGTAAATCTCTATATCAGCCCTGGCCAGGGACTTCCAGTAATAGCCAATCGAACACAGCACAACATCAACTCCCTATACCGGGAGAGACGAATCCCCTCCTATCGCTCATTGCCTCCATGTGATTCGGGACTGTACCCAAAATCCACCGTTTTGCACGCCCTCTTGGACGTGGTAAGGTGGAAATCAAAGCACAGTGGGAATCACACAAGACTCTATGATGATCTCGGGTCTACAGACTACCCTGTACCAGTGTCACCGGAGAATTGCCATCAGACGTGTGGTATATCACCATCTGGGAGTTCTCGGCGAGTCCGTCCAGTGTACCCAGTCGCCACTAAGCACCCGTACACCATCCTTGATGTCAAAACACCGATGGATATGGGATCATCCATCGCCTATCATATGGGTCAAGATGCGTATACGCTAGTCTACTCTGGTGTATCGATGCCCTGTCTCGATATACCCTTGACTAGGAACATTTATAGGATGTAATCATCGTCTACCGTGGCCCCACTAGTATGATCTCATCATAATCCCAGTAGTCGAGTATAGATCCTAAGGGCTTTATCAACATGTAAGAGAAAGACAGTAAACCAATACAAGTCAACATGTTAAGATAAAGTGAAACCAAATAGCATACTATCACGACGAGCAAGAAAGTCCTCTCTGTATATATCCAAGCATCCATCATAATATACATCATGTGTACAACAATGGCCTCTAGGGCATATACATAACTAACAATCTCCCACTTGCACTAAGGCCAGCTGCTGTAGTATCTCATACCTAGCATCTCGAATAATCTCTCAAACTGTATCTGAGGAATGGCCTTCGTGAGTGGATCCGCAGTGTTGTCCTTCGTATCTACTCTCCTGACCTCGATCTCCCGGCGATCAACTATCTCCCTGATCAGGTGATACCGCCTCAGAATATGTCTGGATTTCTGATGGGATCTGGGTTCCTTGGCCAAAGCCACAGCTCCATTGTTATCGCAATACAGAGGTATTGGATGTTCAATGGATGGAACCACACCAAGTTCAGTGATGAACTTCTTCATCCAGCCTCTTTGGCAGCATCGTTGGCAGCGATGTATTCAGCCTTCATCGTCGAGTCTGCAACGGTATCCTGTTTGGAACTCTTCCAACATACCGCCCCTCCATTGAGGGTAAAGACAAATCCCGAGTGCGACTTAGAGTCGTCCTTATCACTTTAGAAGCTGGAATCGGTAAAGGACTCCACCCGGAGTTCTCCGTTACCATACACCATGAACATGTCTCTAGTCCTTCGCAAGTACTTGAGAATGTTCTTCACAGCTGTCCAGTGACTCTCTCCAGGATCTTCTTGATACCGACCCACTACACTTAGTGAGTATGCTACATCGGGTCTGGTACATAGCATCGCATACATGATAGAGCCTACTGCCGAAGCATAGGGTATCCCTTGCATGCGAGCTCTCTCCAAATCAGTCTTGGGAGACATCTCTTTGGAGAGAGTGAGTCCATAGATCATGGGTTGGTTCCTACGCTTGGATTCTTCCATACTAAACCGCTTTAGTATGGTGTCAATGTACCTGGATTGGGACAATCCCAGTATCCTTTTGGATCTATCTCTATAGATCCTAATCCCCAATATGCATGAGGCATCACCTAGATCTTTCATTGAGAATCTTTGTGATAAGAAGAGCTTGACTGATTGCAGCATAGGAATATCATTTCCTATCAAGAGTATGTCATCCACGTACAATACGAGGAAGACAACCTTACTCTCTGCTACCTTCTTATAGATACAAGGTTCATCTATGTTTTTGATGAAGTCAAACTCTTTGACTACTACATCAAAACAGATGTTCCAACTCCGCGATACTTGCTTTAACCCATAAATGGATTTAAGCAGTTTGCACACCTTTCCGCTGTTCCCACTATCTACGAAGCCCTCTGGTTGAGTCATGTACACGCACTCTTCTAAATCACCATTTAGAAAGGCGGTCTTAACATCCATTTGCCAGATTTCGTAGTCATGGTATGCAGCAATGGCAAGTAAGATCCGGATGGACTTAAGCATAGCTACTGGAGAAAAGGTTTCGTCATAATCCACACCTGGTCGTTGACGAAATCCCTTTGCTACAATTCTAGCTTTGAAAGTCTCAACTTTTCCATCTACACCAAATTTCTTTTTAAAAATCCACTTGCTCCCAATGGGTTTTACCCCTTCAGGAGCAATTTCCAAAATCCATACTTTATTGGTGTACATGGATTCCATCTCAGATCGCATTGCATCTGGCCATTTCACAGAGTCACTACTCGTTATGGCCTGCTTGAAACTAGTCGGGTCATCATCTTCCATGATGCAATCCTCGCTTCCACCATTAATGAGAAAACCGTAGTATCTCTTAGGTGGACGAGAAACCCTACTAGATCGGCGGAGAGGCTGGGGTTCGTCGGGTACTACCGAATCCTCTGGTTCCACTAAATCTTCAGTTACAGCTTGTGTTTCTGGAACTTCTTCCAGTTCTATCTCAGAGCCACTAATCTCTTTTGCAAGAAATTCCTTTTCTAAAAAGTTGGCATGTTGAGCAATAAACACATTTTTTTGTTCACTGTGGTAGAAAAAATATCCATTTGAATGTTTAGGATATCCCACAAACTTACATAGAACTGACCGTGCCTCGAGTTTGTCTGGATTTTGCCTTTTGACATAGGCCAGACAACCCCATATCTTAACTCGTTTATGATATGGTCTCTTCCCACTCCATATCTCATATGGTGTGGTAGGTACAGATTTAGTTGGAACTTGATTCAATAGGTATGCTGCTGTCTCAAGCGCATACCCCCAGAAGAAAATAGGTAACTCAGCTGTACTCATCATAGAGCGCACCATATCTAATAGGGTGCGATTCCTCCGCTCCGATACACCGTTGTGCTGTGGTGTATATGGAGGAGTAAGCTGAGAGAGAATCCCATTCTCTTTTAGATAATCTAGGAACTCATTGCTTAAGTATTCTCCTCCTCGATCAGATCGAAGGATCTTAATACTTTTGCCCGTTTGTTTTTCTACTTCGTGCTTCTATTCTCTGAATTTCTCAAAAGCTTCAGACTTGTGTTTCATCAGGAACACATGTCCGAATCTAGAGAGATCGTCAGTGAATGTAATGAAGTAGGAAGAACCGTTCCTGGCATGCGTAGACATGGGACCGCATACATCACTATGTATCAGTTCTAAGAGTTCATTAACTCTTTCTCCGTGTCCACTAAACGGAGCTTTGGTCATTTTTCCTTTGAGACATGAATGGCAAGTATCATAAGATGATAATTCGAACGGATTCAAATAACCATCCTTATGTAACTTAGCCAGTCGTGTCGCATTGATATGACCAAGTCTACAATGCCACAAGAAGGATTCGTTCATTTCTGAACTTTCCTCTTGTGTGTGTTTTGTATATTGAGGACTGTATTCTGATTTAGAATGAATATGCCATTATATAACGATCCTGATGCAATCAATTTTTGATCTAGGAATATGTTCATAACATTATCCTTTACTACAAAATTATATCCTTCTTTACTTAATAAAGAGACTGATATAATGTTGCACATCATGTTCGGTATATAATAGCACTCATTTAGAATCAGTGTATTACGACTTGGCAATACTAGGTGATATTCGCCAACTTCTTTGGGTGCAATACTTGCACCGTTCCCTACTTGAACGGAATGATCACCTTTTCCCGGTTTTCTACCTTTACGTAGCCCATGTAACAATTTACATATGTGGGATCCTGATCCGGTATCCAATACCCAGGACGTAGGGTGAACTGAGAAACAGTTCTCAATAACTAACACACCTGAAGAAGATGCATCAACATGCATGTTTTTTGGGCGGCGTGAGAATCCAGATATTCTCCTATTCCCTGTTCAGTCTTATAACTCTTATAAGAAAGAACGTGTCCAACGTTCCCCTGCTCAGTATAATAAGCGGGTTCAGTCAATACATCCATATTATTATCTTGATTATGGCCTGACATGGTCGCTACCTGGAGAGCGAGAGAAGAAAACACTTTAGCGTATGCTCTTGCAAGATTAGATTGGTTATTATCTTATCTAATCAGGATGTCTCCCACTGTTTTTATCAAATCTACCTTCAAACCCTAAAAGGTAAGATTTAACCGGGATTAATTACACCCTACAATTTCGTCAATCTTTCAGCCAGATCAGTGTCGGTACTTTGAGGGAGGTTCCCCGTGCTTTCGCACGGACCTAATTAAAGTAAACCTCATTTTCCCAGAGGCGTAACCCCGTTAACACTTTTCTTAGACACCTACTTGATCGACTAATTGTCCTGTGTAAAACTCTCCCAGGAGTAACTCTTACTCGCAGTGGGTATCGGGATCCAACTATCTTATAGAAGGTATGCAATCTCATTGCAAATTTCAACACTTGAAATTCCCGATAATATTTTGCCCCTAGTGTGCCATGACCTTGACAGAGGCCAACAAACCATAGTGCACTAGTCAAGTTCAGCCCGTCATTTCTTGATTGAATCAAACCCACTCGCACGACCCTTGACAGAGGTCAACAAGGTCGTACGACTACCCTAATCCAATCACATCACATGCTTTACAGATAATTACTAGTCAGCTACCGCGCACTACGCCTTGACAGAGGTCAACAAACGCAGCACGAATACTAAATAGTCTTTATCTGAAATGACAGAGGGCTACGACAGGTTTTTCTGAAAATCTATTGCATAATAAACTTGATATCGTCGTAGAATCAAGTGAAATTTTGAAATGGAGTGTTTTTGAGGCTTTCATTAGTTTTGCTAAAGAGGTCACTCCCGGTGAAGGGATCTCGGCTCTTTCCTCATCGAATAAGGTGCAGGACATATCATATATATCACTATGCAAAGCAAAACTCTAAAAGCAATCAAAAGACAAACCGAGTTTTGTAGCATCTGCCAGTTTCGCTAAAGAGGTCACTCCCGGTGAAGGGATCTCGGCTCTTTCCTCATCGAATAAGGTGCAGGGTATATCATATATACCACTATGCAAAGCAAAACTGTAGCTACCCTTTTATAAAGTTTTGATTCTACAACATGTTTTAGGTTTCTTTTTCTTTTTATTAATCCCATTAATAAAAAATCCCATCAGCTTATGCTTCCTAAGCATCATAGATAAATACGACGTACACTTATGCCATCCGCATTCACCTCGATGTCCCCTCGTGCACCGTTAGGTTAGGTAACTAACGACAGAGTAGGGCAGGGCTAGTGCGGGTGTAAAACTTAAGTAACGTCTATATAATATATCATATATACTATATACTGTATCCATCACAACATATCAAATGATCACATCACAGATATCGCAGCAGAAACATAGATATAATGTGGGATATACTAGGACGTCCGTATTTAGTATTTAGCCAACAATAGAAAATACGGATTCCACCGTCGCGATGAATAGCCAAGCCCACACCTTGGACCCCTACGAGAGCGGCAAGCGACCCTACCAATTCTGGAGTTTAGGAGACCCGTTCTCGACTCCTCGAGATAGCCTCCCACTGAACCCCAGAACCCGGTCACTTGTGCTCCCCTCCTTGGGTCCATCCTAATGCGGAAAAGTAAATAATATACAACACTGGTGGCATCCACCTCAACCTGGAAGTGCCCCAAATAAAAGAATATTACATTACATTTGAATTTACATGAATGAAAATATAAAACTCTCATCTCACATAAAACCCCCGGCTATTCAATCGCGACAATCCTGCACATCATATCTCAGCAACACATAATATCTCATATCATCAACGTAAGTAAGTATGCATACACCGATCGTCATCGATGTATAGCAACGACAACCGGCAATACAACTACATACTACACTTACGGTCACAGAAAAGAAATTGTAAAACTACAATATTTGGAATCCACAATCACTTTAGACATCGTAAATCCGAAATATCATATACTCCGCATTTCATGCCTAACTCTATGAATTCCACATATTGTATCACATTCCAGATAAATAGACAATATTAGACTATTTGAACAGATAATCAAATACCCAAAATTTCCCAAAGTGCTCAACACATGAGCAGAGTTCAAATAATCCCAGAATATGTCATAGTACCAGTGATCCAGCCGTAGAAGGGTCAAGCCAACGCCTCACATGTGGCATGCCGTACTGCCCCAGACCCGAAGGTTCAAAAGGCAGTTCAAGACGGTCACATAATCGAGTTAAGGTTTGTTGTCTTCTAGAGGGTCCACCGCTTAACTTGTATAATTTTTCCGAAAGATTTAAACCCGATAAAAATTCAACACTTGAAAGTTTTCCGTTCCGGGATAAAGTGGGTTAATGATATCCGTTCAAATAGTTTAACAGTTTCTAAATATCCGGAAAAAATAACGAATTTAAATTTTCCGATCGAATCTACGATTACAAAACAAACCCCAGAATACTCAACACTTGAGTCAGAATAAAAATACCCATAAAATATATATCACAAAATTAGGAATTAATGTGCAAAAATTACTCCTTGATCTCCTCATACTGCCGCGGTTCTGCGGTCCAAGCAAGGTACAGCCGCGGTTTCGCGGCGGTTTGTACGGATCAGGGGATAATTTTTTCACCGAATTTCTTATTTTTCCCTGCTGTATTTTTCAGGTATTTTTAATTCAGAAAAATCCCAGATTCAGAAAAATTTCCAGAGAGGGGGTAAATTTTGTCGGTTCGGGTTCGATCGGAGTTTTAACTTCGTAAACACGTCGCCTAATGCTCTAGCTAGGCTCTGATACCACTGTAGGGTTCCTAGGCACACTAGTGAAGGTTCATAAAGCATCAAACATGCCCGAATAAAATTCTACATGTGCCGAACAACCCAAAGACGGGATCTTTGCTAGATTATTAGGGTTTAGCATGCAAGATAACAACTTTTTATCTAAGTGTGAGGGATTACAACCTTTGTAGTCCGCTCTTTCGCTTCATAAGCTCCGAGTAGAAGTCCCTTTGCCGCGATTCACGATCTCCCGGACTCAAGAGAGGCTCCACGACTCGAACGATCCATGCTAGCTTGAAGTGTTCCGAATCTCCGATGATCTACGTCGAAGTTGCAAGAACCCAAGCTTTCTCACTCTATAGAGATGAACACCCTAATCTCATGGGCTAGATGAGATGAGGATGAGGGAGTAGTATTTATGCTTTCTTTTTAATTCACTTTCTCACAATTTATCATCACAAATGGAATTTCTAGTAAGCTTTTTCTTTTTAACTCAAGAGAGAAGAAGATGATAATGAAAAGATAATTCCTTTTGTGATGAATAGAACTAAAGAATATATGATTGATTATTGAACCATGGTCAAGGATGAGAGGCTAAAACTTTGTAGAGAATAAACTAGAGTTAGGGTTTGGTTAGGTTAAGGATAAGTATCAACCATAATATCTTAACCAAGACAAAAGGAAAAGCTTCTAGAATGTGCAAGAGGAAGCTAACCCTAATCAAACCCTAATCCCATTTAATCATCCTTAAACATGTTTAATAATAAATCATATCATGTCACAATAATATATATCACATATATATTATATATTTGCAACAAAAGAAAATAATACATTTAACATATATCGCATATATATCAATGTATTAATCCGGTGAGAAAATGAAATAATAAAGTGAGCCAATATTAGATAATGTAATACAATATATCATATATATCATTATACATTAAATCATCGAATCATTACTTGATCCAACGATCTGGCTATATCGAATATAACCGACTAATATTTAATGTACCGATTCATCGAATCCACACTTGATCGGATGTCCCGATTCATATCTAAATATCACGAGAATATAATACGGTATCTCATATCGCATTATCCTCGGTCCTGCACATATCACATATGTGCCTCTACTCCGTTTTTCCTGAGCCAAGAAACCTCTGTGTAGGACTCTAAAGAATCGTCAATACGCCGGTAGCAGGTGATGATCATATCAAACACCCACAAGCTGCAAGCGGTCAGCTAAACGTAACAGCCACCCAGGTATTGAGCGATCAGAAGATCAACAAGCTAGCCTGTGCATTCTCCTTTGAATCCAATCAGTAACACTCCCGTACAGTCCGGTTTGTTCGTCTGATATGTCGCATATCAAGTCTAGGGGTGGTAAACGTCAGACCCTAGTAACCGATAAGTCGTGTCGATGTGTGGCTCATAACAGGTCGAGAAACTACTAGTAACACTTACCAGTAAATCTCTATATCAGCCCTGGCCAGGGACTTCCAGTTATAGCCAATCGAACACAGCACAACATCAACTCCCTATACCGGGAGAGACGAATCCCCTCCTATCGCTCATTGCCTCCATGTGATTCGGGACTGTACCCAAAAGCCACCGTTTTGCACGCCCTCTTGGACGTGGTAAGGTGGAAATCAAAGCACAGTGGGAATCACACAAGACTCTATGACGATCTCGGGTCTACAGACTACACTGTACCAGTGTCACCGGAGAACTGCCATTTGCTGTGTGGTATATCACCATCTGGGAGTTCTCGGCGAGTCCGTCCAGTGTACCCAGTCTCCACTGAGCACCCGTACACCATCCTTGATTTCAAAACACCGATGAATATGGGATCATCCATCGCCCATCATATGGGTCAAGATGCGTATACGCTAGTCTACTCTGGTGTATCGATGCCCTGTCTCGATATACCCTCGACTAGGAACATTTATAGGATGTACTCATCGACTACCGTGGCCCCACTAGTATGATCTCATCATAATCCCAGTAGTCGAGTACAGATCCTAAGGGCTTTATCAACATGTGAGAGAAAGACAGTAAACCAATACAAGTCAACATGTTAAGATAAAGTGAAACCAAATAGCATACTATCATGACGAGCAAGAAAGTCCTCTCTGTATATATCCAAGCATCCATCATAATATACATCATGTGTACAACAATGGCCTCTAGGGCATATACATAACTAACAATATTCTCATTAGGGTTTAAGGAAAAGTCAACGGTCAACAAGTCAACCAAAGCCAAATGGTCAACAACCCTAATGAGAATCCTCTGCCTCTGCCTCTATCAACTGTGCATACACACCCGCATCCGTGCTCTAAGGAACACGAATATACTGAGACCAAACCAATCCAAAAATAGTTACTAGGATCCGGCTTAAACCAAAGCCCGCTAGTAACTACTGTCCGGACACCAAACGTGCATAAGTGCGCCGATGTGAACGAACCCCGTCGCAAAACCATGCAACCTCTACTCTGTTTTGCCCAAAGGCGAGTAACCCTCTGTGTGGGACACTAAAGGCTCGACACTACGCTGGCAGTGGGTTTAACCACAGGCCGCAAGCGGTAGTAGCTGTACGTAACGGTCCCCAGGTAGATGCCGATAAGAAGACTGATGAGGTGAACCCATCGAACTCCTACTGAGCCTGAATGTGACAATCTCCGTACAGTCCGGTCCGTTCATCTGAGAACATCGCATGGTGGGCCTAGGGGGCGGTAAATGTCAGTCCCCTAATATCGGTACAAGTCGTGTCGGAGTGTAGCCCAAAACACCCTGAGAATCTACTGGAAAACCTACCAGCAATTCTTGCTTGCCCTGGCCAGGGACTTTGTGTAATGGCTCTCCTAGACACAGCACGATATCAACCCCCAATATCGGAAGAGACGAATCCTGTCTAACCGTCACTGCTTCCAAGTGCTTCGGGACTGCACCCAACTACTACCTGTTTGCACGACTCAGTAGAGCCGTGGTTGGGTAGTAATCTAAGAACAGTGGGAACACACTCGAGGCGAAGTGACAGTTCAAGTCAGCGGACTAAGCTGTACTCATGTCACCTGAGCTGTTAACCGACGATAGGTATAATACCAACCAACAGTTCCCGATGAGTCCTGTCCAGTGTACTCGTAACCTAACGAGCACCTGCATACTATCTCCAGTACGACATACTGATGGATGTGGGACAGACCATCTCCCCTTCTGGGAAGAGAAGCATATGCACTAGTCTACTCTGGAGTATCGATGCCCTGTCTCGATAATCCTACGACTAGGGACCAAAATAAGGATGTGCTTATAGACTCCCCAGCCCCCACCAGTGTGATCGCCATCACAACGCCGGTAGTCAAGCAAAGATCCTAAGGGCTCTACCAATATGTTTTTAGCGATATGTTAAAAGAAACATATACACATATTAAGATAGAAACAAACCAAGTAGCATACTACTATATCGAGCAAGACTGTCGTAAAACCATATATATATCCCAAGCCTCCAAAATGTATTATACAAACCAGTACTATACAATAATGGCCTCTAGGGCATACATATCTAACAACGTAGAATCAATATCTACCCACTTATCAAACCTAGGCGATATTCTCCCACGGATTCAGCGTCCACGCTCATTCCGTTCGTAACTCTGAGAGACAAATCGCCTACCCTGATAACTTTACGGTTTCTCAAAGAATGTAATGAATTACAGATATGAGATCCTGCTCAGGTATCTAGCACCCAGGAAGTAGAGTTAATTGACAAGCAGTTCTCAATTATAAACACACCCGAGGCCGAAGCCACAACATGCTTCGTATCCTGGCTACTGGCTTCCAAAGCCCTACAATCCTTCTGCCAATGCCCCTTTCCATAACAATAGGAACATCTCTCCTTCTCTATACCAAGTCCTGAAACTTTTGCTCTTCCCTTTCTTTCTACTTCACTGACACCGTATATCGGCTTTATGGAGGTTTTCCTCTTTTCACCCTTTGCTTTCGCCCTGGATGCAGAAGAAGAAGGTCCCCCATTAAGCAGAGCGGGTGTCTCCTTGGTTTCTTTCAGGGTGTAAGTAGAGGGTAGGGATTGTGGAAATAAGTCGGCATATGACCTGTTTCCCAACGTGGTCTCCAGGTCCGTGAGCTCATCAATATAGCTAGTCATCGTAAGGACGTTGTCCCTTACAGATGACCCAACAACCAACCTCGCTTGAAGCAATTTGTTCGAGGTCTCATATCTTGCGATACGAGATTGATCTCCATATAAATCTTTGTTATGAAGGAAGATGGAAACTGAGTCCATCTTCTCGTGCTGCTTCTGGTATACACCATCTACTGAAGCCAACACGAGGCACTTGGTATTCACACTGTTCTTTTCCCTTGTGTGACGGATATCCATATCCGCGACGGTGGAAACTGGACCTAGGATGGCGGGGGCTTGAGTAGTAATAGGGTGGTTCAGCTTGTCATAGGCAATGGACATCTAGACAGACCTTTGCCAGTCATAAAAGTCAGATTCAGTCAACTTGTTAGCTAGATGTAACCTAGTCATGGTCACATGGTCGCTGCAGTTGAGAGAGAGAAGAAAACACTTTAGCATGATGCTCTTGCAAGTTTAGATTGGTTTTTAGCTGGATGGCTCCCACTGTTTCTTGAATCCTTCCTCAAACCATAAACCATAAAAGAAGAATTAGTCAGGACTGATCTCACCGTACAATACTTGCTTAACTGTTCAGCCATGTTAGTGTCGGTACTTCGAGGGAGGTTTTACGACGCTTTCGTGAAGTTCCTTAATTAAATAACCTTTTTTCTCTGGAGGCGTAGCCCCGCTGACACCGTTCTAGACACCTACTTGGTTTATAGCATTGATCGTTAAGTGATGAATCTCTTGATGAGTAGCGTCACAGTAGGATCGGGATCCAAATATCATCGTGTTATAATGCTAAAGGAATCCTACCAACATTATCAAACTCCAGATGTTATGCAACACTAGCAAGTTTCAGTTTCTTTAGAAACTCCCGATGCGGATTTTTGCCCCATGCTCTTATGACCTTGACGAAGGCCAACAAATCATAAGTCACATGTCAAGTTTTTCCCATCATTATCCTTGTTAATTTGAACCCACCCGTACATACCCTTGACGAAGGCCAACAAAGTAATACGACTGTCCCAAACCAACACATCTATCTATACTACATATGAATACCCAGCAACTACCAAACACTATGCCTTGACGAAGGCCAACAAACATAGCTTGAATACTACTGACCATCCATATGAAATGACGGAGGTCTACGACTGGTTTTGGTAAAACCGTGAACGTAGTGAACTTGATATAATCGAAGGAACCTGTTAGCTTTTTAAAAGGAGTGGTTAAAGCTCCACAATTAAAAATTCTGCTCTTTTAAAATAACCGAGTGGTTTCTTTTAAATTTGTTCCAACGATTCATCTTTGATTTGTTTTCTTTGCATTAAAATAATGCGTCCCATCATTTATCCTATCATTGCAGAAAACAACAAAAATACAACGTCCGCTTATGCCATCCGCATTCGCCACTGGGCCCCATCATTCACCCGTTAGGTTACTTAACTAACGACAGAGCGGGGGCTAGGCTAGCGCGGATGCAAAATATATGCAACGCCAACTAGATATCATATATAGATATTGTACATTCGTCAGACGCAATAATAGGCATTCTAGATCACAGATGAACATATTGGATATGCTAGGAATCCGCGTTTCGTTTGAGCCTGCAACAAAAGACGGATTACACGGTCATGATGAATAGCCAAACCCCACCCTAGACCCCTACGGGTGCGGCAAACTACCCGCCTAGTACTATAAGTGAAACAGTCTCCCTCAACGACGTGAGTAGGCCATTAAACACTTCAAAGTACCCGGTAGTTTGTGCACCCCATCTTGGGTCTATCCTAGGAGCATAAAACAGTAAATGAAATAATACAACGGTAGCTACAACCTCAACCCGGATGTACCCCGCAAAAGAATATTACAACATATTACAATTTACATCGAATGAAAGATAAAAACCCTCATCTCACATCCCCGGCTATTCATCCACGACGGTCCAATAGAGTTCATATACACAAACTAATATCCATCACAGAAATGTGCAACCGCCAACTAACCGACATACTAGCAATTAGCGGAGATTTACGAACACATTAAACATCACAGATAAAACCTGATTAGCAAATAACTTAGAATTTCGATCGTCAACCTTTTTCCGTGTCTACCCCAAATGCAAGCCAGCACTGAAAAAACCTGGGCAGAAACAAAATATACAGGAAAACATAACACCCAAAAATAAGACAAACCGTGTAAATACGAGTCCAATCGGAGTCGACTCGGCCGCGGATTCGCGGTGAATTGCACTAATCCGCCGCACTTCAGTGGTCGTCTCACCGAGTTAGCAACTCATATTTCTATAGTATTCTTAGAATTCCCTGCTGTAACACCTTAGGATAATGGTTAGTGAATAGTTATATTTAAATAATGGTTTTTAACAAAAAGTTTACCAAATTGTGTTTTAAATATTTTTCCTAATTTAATAAATATTTTTCCAAAATTTTCCTAGGCTTGCACACACATGTGCATGTAAACTAGGGTTTTTAAAATAAGTTTTACCATGATTAGTAGCCATAGTGGATTAATCTTGAGGATTAAAGTCTTATGGGTTTTAAGTGGGTTTGATTAGCTAATTAAAAGTTACTTAATTTAATTTGTGTTAGGTGTTGACTTGTGAGAGTGAGAGAGGGGGGCATCATGGCTCAAGCCATGCTTGCATTAAATGAAGAGAGAGAGAGGAGGGTTGACACTTGAGTGATGGTTGTTTTTCCCCTCATTTCTTTGTTTCTCTCTTAACTCTCTCTCACACACACACACACACACAAACACTTACCTCTCCAACCTCAGCAGAACCCCCAGCAGCAGCTACAACAGCACCAAGCACAGCAGCAGCACCAAGCACAGCAGCAGTGGCAGCAAGAAGCAGTAGCAGCAGCAGCAAAGTTCAGCAGCAGCAGCAGTGAGCACCACCAGCAACAACAGCAAGTGCAGCCCCTTCCCTTCACTTCTTCATCTTCCTGCAGCTCCCTAGGGTTAAGTGTGAGGTATATTTCCAAACTTGCTTCCCTAGTTTACTTGGTTGGCGTAGATTTGCATCGGTTAATGGTTTTTAGTGCGTTTTAGTGTGATATGGAGTGTTTAGTGGGAACCTTGTGCTAATGAGGTGTAAATTGGTTTCAGTAGGATAATTGAGGTTTGTTGAGACCCTATTAGCTTAGCTTAACCCCTATTACACTAAAATACCACTAGTTTCCCTATTTGATGCAAATCGTCGTTTTTAAGCAAATTTGAGGTTTTCTGGATCTGCTTTTGACCCGATGAGATCTGAGTGAAATTGGGAAGACTGCAGTGTAGTGGAGATGTGCTGATACCATATCTTGAACCCGACCCCCTAATTGCTACAGTAGGCCGCCGATTTTCTCTTTCTGGCCGCAAATTGCGGCCAGATGGGTAGGGTTTGGGGTGGTGTTTGGTCCTGTAGGTGTCTGCTAGTGTGTAGGGTGTTGTTATATATATAGTTTTGTAAATCTAGTTCTGTATAGAAATCTGGGACCAAATACATATTTTGCTGTTTTTCTAAACCTTCGCGACACGCGTGATACGTGAGTAGGTTTGGGGTTTTTGCGTATCGCGACGCGTCGGGGTAGTTTCAGGCGCGTGATCACACGTTTTAGCGTATCGCGTACACGCGCGATTGGTTTGCGACACGGGTTTCTAGTTAGACCGTAATGTCGCGTTTCTGTGAAATTGAGCTTATGTGTGATATATGTTATGTGATTCTAGGTTCGCAGGCCAGTGAGACGGACGCCGCGAAGAAGGGCAAGCAAGTCGTCGGCTACACTTAGCACGAGACACGGTGAGTAGATTTCACATCTACGGGGATATCGCCCGCATGGCGTTTTGCGTCAGGGCTGATAGGACTTTATTATTATATGTTGCATGTACCCCATAGACTGTCATCGCATATTGCATTCCCTGCTGTGTTTATATATATATGCTTAGAACTGATAGAACACCGCACTATTACTAACGGTCTATGTTGCACCGGCACTATTTGCATGCTATACACACACCGTTAGTAATTGCCATGCCACACCTACTGTAGAACTGCCATGATTATATTGCTGTAGTTTGTCTTACATATGATTGGTGGTGATTTCCTGGAAATTGGGAGCCGCATGACATCTTTAAAAATGGAAACTATTTTTAAAAGCGGTTTTCCCCTTATGCTCATACCATGGATTGATTTACATTGTACCTCGCATTGGATTTACTTATTGGTGTTGGATTTCATGCGATTTCTGGTTTTGAGGACCGTGGAAGTATTTAAGAAAAGATGCACTATTTTGAAAAAACCGGTACCTCGTGATATGATATTTTGGTGTGTCCACCACGCGTTTTCTCGGTGCCGAGACGTGTGCTTGAAACCCGATTCGAGGAGTGGATGATCCGTCTGCGGGTTCGTGGTGGGCCCGGTATGGTTCCCCTCGGCGAGATGATCGATGGGTTTGCCGATTGAGCCTGGAGGCGGGCGAGTACCTACCGGTGATTGGTTGGACCTGGCAGTTGTCCGGAGGATACTGACCAGAGTCGAGAGATGGATGCGGGATGATCCGTACTGCCGGGGCCGAGGGCCGACACCGCAGACGGACCCCGTGGGCCGATCCGGACTGACGGAGCCCGATATATGAGGATTTGCGTGTCGATGCTGGACACGAGTATTTTATGATATTTTGGGTGCCGATGTTGGGCACTCGTGATTTCTCAGAGATATACAGGATTTGAGGGCCGATGGGTGTGCCGGCGCCTGAGTGTATTTGGGATTTGGGTGCAGTGTGAGGCACCGATCATTGCTTTCCATGTAGACATATCCATGTAGATATTATTTATCCCATGCTCAGTATTGATTACTATATACCTCATCCTGTAGCATTTACCTGATAGAGCACTTGCATTACTATTGCATCCACTGTTTGTCATGCATTGATGTTATCTGCTGGCATTGGTAGAGCCACGCTATATGTGCATGCTCGCGATCACCTTTATATGTTATCTCTATTCACGAGTTGGCAACTCACCCCCGTTGTGCCACAGTATTTGCAGGTTGCCCTTGGGAGTAGTCACGGCTGGCTGTTTACCGCATCTTTTGGCACAGATACCCTTTTGAGGCGAGATAGCCTTTTTCTGATAGGTGGGTTTTGTACGGTATCTGTTATCTTTCAGTTGTATATTGATGTATCTAGTATTCTCCATCTACCTTTCTGTATTGACTTAGAGACAGTTGTGAGGACAATATGTATGATTTTATATTATGGTGTCGAGCTCGCATGTGAGCCGACTTTATGTTATGCAGTCTTACCATTTGTGATATTGTCCTTGCTTTACTGTGTACTCTTCGCTACGGCGTCGTATATTATATTGTGATGCTTATTCATTTCACTTATTATTTCTGCTAGACCTTGCTTTTACCCGACTTGCGGGACAAGTGTTAAGAATGGAAATGTTGCCAAAATTATAAAAGTTATAACTCTTGAACTTAAAAGAATTTCTACTAAATAAATGGAAGCTTTTCAGACATGTATGACTGTTTTTACAAAAATGTTTTAATCACTCTTTATTTATTGGTTTTGATTTCTGGGTCCGGCTTACTTAGCTGCGTTACGCCTGTGGACGTTGCGTGGTTAAGTGCCGGTCACGAGTCGAAACTCTCGGGTCGTGACACCTGCTGTGAATTTTCATGCCTTTGAAATAATTTTTTCGACAGGTTTAAAATCGACAGAAACTTGAGGGGTCCGTGGTTAAGTTTTCATGTTTTTCCGACGATCGAAGTTCTAATTAGTTGCTAACAAACTAGTAAAGGTTTAGTAGGCTCTGATACCACCGTAAGTCCATGTCACACACCCCACGTTTTCGCGGGGAGGCGGAATATATGAAAAACATATCAAAGCTTCGTAACACGGACTTGAGCACACGGATCGTGTCTAAACCATTACCAACAAACTACGAGAGGTTTAACTACTCGGATTTGAAGTTATACCTCACGTTACTTATCCTTCGGGTCTTCATCGCTATCCTCCACACCTCATCGGCTCTATGGAACATGGGTACCTTAACGGCCTCCTCAAGTCAAAGACGATCCACCCGAGAGTCTATAGTCCGAGCTCCTATCTCGAATCTGAGATAACTATGGCTTCTAGTTTGCTAATCTAGAAGTCCTAAAGGGTGTAGAGTATTTAGATGGATTACTTAGTCACTTAAACCCTAGAATTCTCAACTCATGAGAGCTTTTAGGGTTTGAGGAAGAAGATGAAGACATGAGGAGAGAGAAGTGTTTTGTGATTATGAAATGAATAATACTCATGCTAGAATAATATGAAGCATACAAATATCTCTCTTGATAATATCAAGATAATATCTAGCACGCTTCATTTAATTCTAAGGGTGAATCACCTCATGAGTCATTAAGCATTTAATTTAAACTACACCTCATTTAGTTTAAATCTAAAAAGAAATAAACACAAATGAGTCACCTCCTTCTAGAAGCTTCCCGAAAAATTACGAGACTGCCCTTCCCATCCGTATTTCCGAAAAACACGGATAAACTTTGACTGAATAAATCCATCTGTATAATACTAGAATCTGGCTTAAACCAAAGCCTGCTATTATTACCTGCCCGATCATAGTACGTGCACAAGTGTACGTAAGTGATCGCGACCCTGCCGTAAAACTATACAGCCTCTACACCTTTTGCCCACTGCAGGGAAACTCTCTTTGTGGGACTCTAAAGACTCAACACTATGCTGGCCGTGGGTTTAACCACAGGCCGCAAACGGTACTAGCTGTACGTAACGGTCCCCAGGTAGATGTCGATAAGAAGGACGATGAGGAAACCCATCCGAACTCCTACTGAGCCTTTATGTGACAATCTCCGTACAGTCCGGTCTGTTCGTCTAGGACAATCGCATATCGGGCCTAGGGGGCGGTAAAACGTCAGACCCCTAATAGCGGTATAAGTCGTGTCAGAGTGAAGCCCATTACACCTTGAGAAACTACTAGAAAACCTACCAGTAAATCTCGCTTGCCCTGGCCAGGGATTTTGCGTAATGGCTCTCCATACACAGCGCGATATCAACCCCAATCCCTGGAGAGACGAATCCTGTCTAACCGCCACCGCCTCCAAATGCTTCAGGACTGCACCAAACTACTACCTATTTGCATGACTCCTTTGAGCCGTGGTAGGGTAGTAATCTAAGTACAGTGGAAACACACCCGAGGCGAAGTAGCAGTGTTAAGTCGACGGACTAAGTTGTACTCATGTCACCTGGAAACTGCTATCTGATGATGGGTATAGAACCAACCTGCAGTTCCCGGCGAGTACCGTCCGGTGTATTCGTAACCTAACGAGCACCTGCATACTATCTCCAGTACGACGTACTGATGGCTGTGGGACAGACCATCTCCCCATGCTGGGATGAGAAGCGTATACACCAGTCTACTCCGTAGTATCGATGCCCTATCTCGATAATCCTAAAATTAGGGACCTGTATAGGATGTTGCTTATAGACTACCCATTCCCCACTAATGTGACTGCCATCATAACGCTGGTAATCAAGCAAAGATCCTCAGGGCTCTACTAATATGTATAAGCGATATGTTAAAAGAAACATATGCACATATTAAAGTAGAAACAAACCAAGTAGCATACTACCATTTTTAGCAAGACTGTCAATACAACTGTGAATATCCCAAGCTTCCATTAAGTAATATACAAACTAGTATGATACAATAATAGCCTCTAGGGCATAAACACTAACAGGTTTAGGATTATACCTCAATAAACATGAGATCAAATATGAAAATCATAGCCTCCAAAGTGCTAACTTTACTCCAAGATCCATGCTAGATAGGCCAAAGAATAATGGGTAGAGATTGGATTTGGAATTTGAGGTTTTATTTTTTATTTTTGATAGATTTTTGAAGAATTTTGAAGCAGGTGAAGTGGGGAATTTTTTTTTGGGCTGCCTCATGAAGGGCTCGGCCAGTAAGAGGTGAGGAGAAAGAGAGTGTGTGAGGTGTGTGGAATTATGTAGAAGACTCTTCAATTAATGCCTCATTTCTTGTCATTTCAATAATTATTTTATTTTATTTATTTTCTAATTTATTCCCCCTAGAAAAGTCTAGGACCATGGAGTAAATTGGGAAATAATTTTGCATGTAACACACTTGATTCTAATATGTCATGGCTCACTTTTGTAAAATAAACCCATTCCAATTTGTATTTATCACTAATTAAATGTATAATTAAAAGCTTATGTTAATATTTGAATTAATTAATTAAGGAAAATATTTTAGTAAACTAGAAATTTACAAATGACCAAATAAATACCAAATACTAGCAATTACATAGTTAAAATAGGCATATTTAGATTTATGATGAAAAATAACTATAGTTATGTTTTACGGAAAATGCGGTTTATTTTACCGATTATCAAAAAATTCACATAAAGGATTTTTTTATCTAATTATTTTATTTATTTATTTTTAAAAACGTTACAAACAAAGATTTATATGGAGAGTAATCTCGTATCGAAAGATATGAGACTTAGAAGGAATTGTTTCAAGTGAGATTGGTTGTCGGGTCATCTGTAGGGGACCACATCCTTATAATGATTAGCTTTATAATACAACTCACGGACCTGGAGACCACGTTGGAGAACTAGTCATATGCTGACTTGAATCTACAGTCCTTACCTCCTACTTACGCCCAGGGGAGGAAAGTTATACTTCCAGTTGAGGGCACCCTAAAGGAAACCAGGGAGACACCTGCTTTGCTTATTGGGGAATCTTCCTCTTCTGGATCCAAGGCGAAAGCCAAGGATGAGAAGAAGAAGACCTCCACAAAGCCGATAAGCAGTGTCGGTAAACTAGAAGGAAAATGCAGAGCAAAAGTTTCGGGGTTAACAGTAGGGAAGAAGGGTTGCTCCTATTGTCACGGGAAAGAGCATTGGCAGAAGGGATGCAGGGATTGGAAATCCAGAATCCAGGATCTGAAGCATGTTGTGGCTTCGACTTTGGGTGTGTTTGTGATTGAAAAACAGTCTGTCAATTACCTCTACTTCATAGGTAAAAGATACCGGATCAGGATCTCATATCTTTAATTCATTACAGGCTTTGAGAAACCGTAGAGTTATCAAGGCAGGTGATATAATCTCAGGGTTACTAACGGAATGAGCGTGGACGCTGTATCCGTAAGGAATATCACATAGGGTTGACAAGTGGGCAGACATTGATTTTTCATAACTGTTTGTTTGTACCCAGTCTAGTTTGTAAGCGATGTGGTCTACATCCACCTAAATCAAAGTCTGATTGGGTCAGGTACACTAGAGGACGGTATATATGTGTTAAATCAAGCTCAGGTTTTCTACGTCCAGAACACACTTAAAAGAAAGTCTCCAGAATTAAATAAGGCTTTCTTATGGCATTGTAGACAGGATCACATCAATGAAACACGGTTTTTGAAGTTACATAGAGAGGGATATTTGGATCTGTTCGAATATCAATCTTATGCAACTTGTCAATCTTGTATCATAGGAAATATGAAAAAGACTCCGTTCACTGGACACGGAGCAAGAGTGAGCGAGCTCTTAGGACTCATACACAGCGATGTGTGTGGTCCAATATCTACAGATGCACGAAGTGGTTATTCCTATTTCATTACTTTTATGGATGATTTCTCTTGGTAAGGACATGTCTTCTTGATGAAGCATAAATCCGAGGCCTTTTGAGAAATTCCGGGAATATAAGAATGAAGTGGAAAAACAAACATGCAAAAGTATCAAGACATTGAGATCTGATCAATGTGGTGAATACTTAATTGCCAAGTTCCTGGATTACATAAAAGAGAATGGAATTCTCTCTCAGCTTACTTCTCCATACACACCAACACAACGATGTATCGGAAAGGCGGAACAGAACCCTATTAGATATCGTTCGTTCCATGATAAGTAACGCTGAGTTACTGTGATCCTTGTGAAGTTATTGTAGGGTTACTAGGTACTCTAACAAGGTTCTACAAAGCATCAACCATGCCCGATTAAAATTTTAGCCGTGCCTAACAACCCTAAACAAGGTCTTTGCCAGATAATTAGGGTTTCACATGCAAGTAAATAGCATCTACGACTAAGTGAATACGAAATACAACCTTTGTAGATCGGTCCTTCACTTCTAAAGCTCCTTGTTGTAGTCCTTTCGCTGCGATCATCGTTCTCCCGGGCTCTTGCATGGCTTCACGAGGCGAAAGAAGCGTCCTTGCTTGAAGTCTTCGAGGCCAAAGATGATCTACGTCGAGGGAATATCAACTCAAGCTACTACTTCACTAACTAGATAATTAGTGAAGCAAACACCCTATACTAAAGTGCTAGTCTAGTAGAGGATGGAGAAATAGGAAGTGGGTTCTCTTTAGAATTTTATTTCTCACAATCTTTCACTCTCTTTTTAAAACCCTAGCAAGCCTTTTCTTTTGCTCAAAGAAGAAGAAGATGAACAAATGAAAAGGATGGGGATAATGATCAAGTGAGTGAGCTAACCATGTGTGAGTGAGTATCATATACTAACTCATGTAGAGACATAACCATGGCTAATTCTAATGGTTGGGTTAACTAAATATCTTAAGTAAAACAAATTGAGTTGAATTTGTCAAAGCACTAAAATCTTCTACAAGCTTCATGCACTTAACAAATATTAATTAATTTAGATTTACTTTAAATATAAAAACCCCTCCACTAAAATTAGAATGGTGTATGTCTTATACACCCATGTCATGTGTATCATCAACCATGATACAAAAAGAAAACACATTTTTAATATATATCACATATATATTAAAGTTGTGCACATGTGAGAAAAATCCTCAAGTGAACAAGTGTGAGAAAAATCCTCAAGTGAACAAGTGTTAGTTAATATAAACTAGTATATCTAATATAAAATTATACACTAAATTATTAAATCAACACTTAACTTAATAATCCGGTCATATCTCATATAACCGACTAACATGCATTGTATCGACTTATCGAATCAACACTTGATTCGATAACCCGGCTATATCATATATAACCGACCGATACAAAAAGTCGCGAGAATAGAATACGGTATCACATACACGCATTATTCTCGGTCCCGCACATATCACATACGTGCTCCTATTTCGTTTTGCCTGAGCCAGTAAAACCTCTATGTAGGACTCTAAAGACTCGTCAATACGCCAGCAGTAGGTGATGATCACATCAAGCACCCACAAGCCGTCAGCAGTACTAGCTGGACGTAACGGCTACCCGGGTATTGAGCGATCAGAAGATCAGCAAGCAAGCCCGCTCCAACTCCTGTAAAAGCCTAACGGTAACACTTCCCGTACAGTCCGGTCTCCTCGTCAGATATGTCGCATATCAAGTCTAGGGGTGGTAAACGTCAGACCCCAATAACCGATAAGTCGTGCCGATGTGAGGCTCATAACGGGTTGAGAAACTACTGGTAACACTTACCAGTAAATCTCTAATCAGCCCTGGCCAAGGACTTCCCTGTTATGGCCAATCGAGCATAGCGCAACTTCAACCCCCAATACCGGGAGAGACGAAACCCCTCCTATTGCTCATTGCCTCCATGTGACTCGGGACTGTGCCCAAAAACCACGGTTTTGCATGCCCTCTTGGACGTGGTAAGGTGGAAATCAAAGCACAGTGGGAATCACACAAGTCTCTATGACGGTCTCGGGTCTACAGGCTAACCTGCACAAGTGTCACCAGAGAACTGCCATCTGACGTGAGGTATAATACCATCTGGGAGTTCTCGGCGAGTCCGTCCAGTGTACCCAGTCTCCACTGAGCACCCGTATACCATCTCTGATGTCAAACACCAATGGATATGGGATCATCCATCGCCCATCTCATGGGTCGAGAAGTGTATGCGCTAGTCTACTCTGGTATATCGATGCCCTGTCTCGATACACCTACGACTAGGAACATTAAAGGATGTACTTATGGACTACCATGACCCCATAAGTATGATCTGCATCATAGTCCAGGTAGTCAAGTACACATCCTAAGGGCTTTACCAACATGTAACTATAAGACAGTATCAAGAGACAAGTATACATGTTAAGATAAAGAGCAACCAGATAGCATACTATCATATCGAGCAAGAAAGTCCTCTCTATATATGTCCAAGCATCCAATATAATATACATCATCTGTATAATACTGGCCTCTAGGGCATACATACAACTAACAGTTATGTACTAGAATCAACTGCATATCTTTTGAATAAGGTACCTACCAAGACTGTGCCTACCACACCATATCAGATGTGGAGTGGGAAGAAACCCTATCTTCAGTATCTGAAGATATAGGGATGTCCAGCTTTTGTCAAAAAGTAGTATGCGGACAAGTTCAAGGCACACTCAGTACTGTGTAGGTTTGTGGGATACCCAAAGAACTCCTGGGGTATATTTTCTATTACGCAGAGGAACAAATGGTTTTTTGTTCCTCGTCATGCCCACTTTTTAGAAAATCAATTTTTTGAAAATGAAACTAGTGGGAGCTGAATAGAACTAGAAGAAATTCCAAAACCACAAACTATTACTGAAAGTATGGTAGAGCCAGAGATTTCAAAAGAACAGGACATCCCTGCGCCAATCCGCAGCACTAGTAGGCAGTCTCATCCACCCGAGAGATACTACAGTTTTCTCATAGATGGGGATAAAGAGGATTACATCATTTACAATGATGAGCCAACTGGCATCCAGCAAGCCATTCAGAGTAGGTAACTCGGTAAAATGGCTGGATGCAATACGGACTGAGATGGAGTCCATGTACACCAACAAAGTATGCACTTTGAACATTGCTCCAGAAGGGGTAAAACCCGTAGGCTGCAAATGGATCTTTAGAAAGAAGATTGATGTTGTAAGTCCATGTCACGCACCCCACAAGCTTGCGGGGAGGCGGAATATATGAAAAACGATTATCAAAGCTTTGTAACACGGACTTGAGCGCATGAATCGTATCTAAACCGTTACTAGCAAACTACGAGAGGTTTAACTACTCTGATTCGAAGTTATACCTCACGTTACTTGTCCTTCGGGTCTTCATCGCTGTCCTCCACTCCTCGTAGGCTTTTTGGAACGTCGGCACCTCAACGGCCTCCTCGAGTCAAAGACGATCCACCCGAGAGCTCCTACTCCAAGCTTGACCTCTAACTTGAGGTAACTAGGTTACTCAAAGTGCTAATCTAAGCAACCTAGGGGATATAGAGTTGGATTATGGATTAACAAGTCTTGCTAACGCTTGATCTCAACACATGAGAGGTTAGGGTTAGGGTTTGAAGAGAGAGAGCTTGAGGAGAGAGAAGGTGAGAATGAGAATCCTTTTTGGAAAAATGATATCATTTGTGTATATATGAAACATATCATATATATTAAATGAATAACAAATAATGATATATCATCATATTTCATTAATACACTAAGTGATTCATCACATGAGTCATATGAATTATAAATGAATCATTAACTCCATGGATGATTCACTCTCATGACTCATTAATCCAATAAATGCAAATGCCACCTTACCCTCCAAGTCATCATCCTTCTAGAAGCTTCCCGACAAATTACGAGAACGCCCCTCCTATCCGTGAAAACACGGAAAAACTTTAGACTGTATAAATCCAATAATTGGATACTAGAATCTGGCTTAAACCAAAGCCGACTAGTAAAAACTGTCCGAACATCGTACGTGCGTAAAAACACGTATGAGTCCGAACCCTGTCGTAAAACCATACGACCTCTATATCGTTCCACCCGAAGTAGGGAAACTCTCTGTGTGAGACTCTAAAGACTCGACACTACGCTGGCAGTGGGTTTAATCACAGACCGCAAGCGGCACTAGCTGTACGTAACGGTCCCCAGTTAGATGTCGATAAGAAGGCCGATGAGGAAACCCATCCGAACTCCTACTGAGCCTGCTGTGACAATCTCCGTACAGTCCGGTCTGTTCGTCTAGGACTATCGCATATCGGGCCTAGGGGGCGGCAAGCGTCAGTCCCCTAAAATCGGTATAATTCGTGTCGGAGCGTAGCCCATTACACCATGAGAAACTACTGGAAAACCTACCAGTAAATCTCGCTTGCCCTGGCCAGGGACTTTGCGTAATGGCTCTCTGACACAGCGCGATATCAACTCCCAATACCGGGAGAGACGAATCCTGTCTAACCGCCACTGCCTCCAAGTGCTCGGGACTGCATCCAACTGCAACCTGTTTGTACGACTCCTTTGAGCCGTGGTAGGGTAGCAATCTAAGAACAGTGGGACACACTCGAGGCGAAGTAGCAGTGTCAAGTCTGCGGACTATACTGTACTCATGTCACCTGGGAACTGTTAACTGACGACGGGTATAATACCAACCAACAGTTCCCCGCGAGTCCTGCCCGGTGTACCCGTAACCTAACAAGCACCTGTATACTATCTCCAGTACGACATACTGATGGCTGTGGGAAAGACCATCTTCCCAACTGGGATGAGAAGCATACACACTAGTCTACTCCGGAGTTTCGATGCCCTATCTCGATAATCCTACGACTAGGGACCTGTATAGGATGTTGCTTATAGACTACCCAGCCCCCACTAGTGTGACTGACATCACAACGCTGGTAATCAAGCAAAGATCCTAAGGGCTCTACTAATTTGTATAAGCGATACGTTACAAGAAACATATGCACATATTAAAGTAGACACAAACCAAGTAGCATACTACCATTTTTAGCAAGACTGTCAAAAAACTGTGAATATCCCAAGCTTCCATTAAGTAATATACAAACTAGTATGATACAGTAATAGCCTTCTAGGGCATAAACACTAACAATCTCCCACTTGTACTAGTGCTATGTACTGGCATATCGCAGACCTATCATCTCGAATAGCCTCTCAAACCGCGTCTGAGGAATGGCCTTTGTGATTGGATCAACAGTGTTATTCTCTGGATGTACTCTCTTTACCTCGATCTCCCGGCGATCTACGATCTCCTTGATCAGGTGATACCGCCTTAAGATGTGTCTGGACTTCTGATGGGACCCGGGTTCCTTCACTAAAGCTATAGCGCCGTTGTTGTCGCAATACAGAGGTATTGGACCAACACTGGTTGGAACCACCTGAAGTTCTGTGAGGAACTTCTTCATCCAGATAGCTTCTTTGGCGGCATCGCAAGCAGCTATGTACTCCACTTCCATCGTTGAGTCAGCAACGGTTTCCTGCTTGGAACTATTCCAACATACCGCCCCTCCATTGACGGTAAAGACATAACCCGACATGGACTTGGAGTCATCCTTGTCACTCTGGAAGCTGGAGTCGGCAAAGGCCTCGATCTGGAGGTCTTTTCCGCCATACACCAAGAACATCTCCTTAGTCCTCCTCAGGTACTTGAGAATATTCTTTACTGCTATCCAGTGCTTCTCCCCTGGGTTTTCCCGATATCGGCTTACAACGCTCAATGCGTATGCTACATCTGGTCTGGTACATAACATCGCATACATTATAGAGCCTACCGCAGAAGCGTAGGGTATGATCGACATGCTATCCCTTTCCAAATCAGTCTTAGGAGACATCTCTTTAGAGAGGGTGATTCCGTGACAAGCCGGTAGGTTACCGCGCTTAGAATCATCCATACTGAATCTTTTCAATATGGTGTCTATGTACCTGGACTGCGAAAGTCCCAACATCCTCTTTGATCTATCACAATAGATCTGGATCCCCAGGATGTAGGTGGCATCACCCAGGTCCTTCATGGAGAATTTCTGTGACAAGAATCTTTTGACTGACTGTAGCATAGGAATATCATTTCCTATTAGGAGAATGTCATCCACGTACAAGACGAGGAATACTACAACTCTCCCTACAATCTTACTGTATATGCATGGTTCATCTGGATTCTTGATAAAGTCGAATTCTTTGACAGTATCATCAAAACAGATGTTCCAACTCCGCGATGCCTGCTTTAGTCCATAAATGGACTTAAGTAGCTTGCACACTTTACCGCTGCTCCCACTCTTAATGAATCCCTCTGGCTGATCCATATAGATGCTCTCTTCCAAATTACCATTTAGAAAGGTCGTCTTTACGTCCATCTGCCAGATCTCATAATCGTGGAATGCAGCAATAGCAAGAAGGATCCGAATAGATTTGAGCATAGCCACTGGAGAAAAGGTTTCGTCATAGTCCAAACCAGGTCTTTGACGGAAACCCTTTGCAACAAGTCTATCCTTATAGGTTTCAACCTGTCCATCTACACCAATCTTCTTTCTGAAGATCCATTTGCATCCTATGGGTTTTACCCCATCTGGAGCAATGTCCAAAGTCCATACTTTGTTAGTGTACATGGACTCCATTTCGTTCCGCATTGCATCCAGCCATTTTACTGAGTCGCCGCTCTGAATGGCTTGCTGGAAGCTAGTAGGGTCATCATTATCAATGATGCAATCTTCTCGATCCCCGTCTATGAGAAAACCATAGTATCTCTCGGGCGGATGAGACTTCCTACCACTTCTGCGGATAGGAGCTGGTATGTCCCTTTCTTCTGAAACTTTTGGTTCTACCATACTTTCAGTAACAGCTTGTAGTTCTGGAATTTCTTCCAGTTCTACTGCGCTCCCACTCTTCTGATTTTCTAAAAATTCAGTTTCTAAGAAGTGGGCATGACGAGAAATAAAAACCTTTTGTTCCTCTGCGTAATAGAAATAATATCCCTTGGAGTTCTTTGGATATCCCACAAACTTACACTGTACTGAGCGTGCCTCGAGCTTGTCCGCATGCTGCTTTTTTACAAAAGCTGGACACCCCCATGTCCTAAAGTGTTTAAGACAGGGTTTCTTCCCACTGTACATATGATATGGTGTGGTAGGCACAGTCTTTGTTGGAATCTGGTTCAAAAGATATGCAACTGATTCTAGTGCATAACCCCAGAAAGATCGTGGTAATTCAGCCTTACTCATCATGGAACGAACCATATCCAATAGGGTTCGATTCCACCTTTCCGATACACCGTTGTGTTGTGGTGTGTATGGAGGAGTAAGCTGAGTGAGAATTCCATTCTCTTTTAAGTATCCCAGGAACTCGGCACTTAAGTATTCACCACCTCGATCAGATCTCATTGTCTTGATACTTTTGCCTATCTGTTATTCCACTTCATTCTTGTATTCTCGGAATTTCTCAAAGGCCTCGGATTTATGCTTCATTAAGAAGATATATCCATACCTAGAGAAATCATCCGTAAAAGTAATGAAGTAGGAATAATCACCTCGCGCATGTGTAGACATTGGACCGCACACGTCACTGTGTATGAGTCCCAAGAGCTCGCTCGCTCTTACTCCGTGTCCAGTAAACACAGTCTTTGTCATCTTTCCCATGAGACAAGATTCACAAGTAATATAAGATTGATATTCGAATGCATTCAAATATCCTTCTCTATGTAACTTCGTCAGCCGTGTTTCATTGATGTGACCTAGTCTACAATGCCATAAGAAAGCCTGATTTATTTCTGGAGACTTTCTTTTAAGTGTGTTCTGGACATTGAAAACCTGAGCTTGATTCAATACGTATATACAGTCATCTAATGTACCGGACCCAATCAGAACTTGATTTAGGTGGATGTGAACTACATCGCTTATGAATGTAAAATCATATCCCTCTCTCGAAAGTAAGGACACTGATATGATATTACAACTTAAACTAGGTATATACAAACAGTTACGTAGAATCAATATCTACCCACTTGGCAAACCTAGGCGATATTCTCCCACGGATTCAGCGTCCACGCTCATTCCGTTTGCAACTCTGAGAGACAAATCACCTACCCTTATGACTCTACGGTTTCTCAAAGCATGTAATGAATTATAGATATGAGATCCTGCTCCGGTATCTAGTACCCAGAAAGTAGAGTTAATTGACAAACAGTTCTCAATTACAAACACACTTGAGGCCGAAGCCACAACATGCTTCGTATCCTGGCTACTGGCTTCCAAAGCCCTGCAATCCTTCTACCAATGCCCGTTCCCATAACAATAGGAACATCCCTCCTTACCTACACCAAGTCCCGAAACTTTTGCTCTTCCCTTTCCTCCTACTTTACTGACACCGTATATCGGCTTTGTAGCGGTCTTCTTCTTTTCACCATTTGCTTTTGCCTTGGATGTAGAAGAAGAAGGTCCCCTATTAAGCAGAGCTTGTGTCTTCCTGGTTTCTTTCAGGCTGTAAGTAGAGGGTAGGGACTGTGAAAATAAGTCAGCATATGACCTGTTTCCCAACGTGGTCTCCAGGTCCTTGAGCTCATCAATATAGCTAGTTATCGTAAGGACGTCGTCCCCTAAAGATGACCCGACAGCCAACCTCGCTTGAATTAATTCGTTCAAGGTCTCATATCTTGCGATATGAGATTGCTCTCCATATAAATCTTTGTTATGGAGAAAGATGGAAACTGAGTCCATCTTCTCGTGCTGCTTCTGGTATACACCATCAACTGAAGCCATCACGAGGCACTTGGCTTTCGCTTTATTCTTTTCCCTTGTCTGACGGATATACATATCCGTGACGGTGGAAACTGGACCTGGGACGGCGGGATATTGAGTAGTAATAGGGTGGTCCAGCTTGTCATAGGCAATGGACATCTGGACAGACCTTTGCCAGTTATATAAGTTAGATTCAGTCAACTTGTTATCTAGATGTAACCTAGTCATGGTCACAAGGTCGCTGCAATGAGAGAGAGAGAAGAAAACACTTTAGCATGATACTCTTGCAAGTTTAGATTGGTTTTTAATTTATCTAAACTGGATGGCTCCCACTGTTTCTCGAATCCTTCCTCAAATCATAAAAGAAGAATTAGCCAGGACTATTCTCACTGTACAATACTTGCTTAACCATTCAGCCAGGCTAGTGTCGGTACTTCAAGGGAGGTTTTCCAACGCTTTCGCAAAGTTCCTTAATTAAATAACCTCTTTTCTCTAGGGGCGTAGCCCCGCTGACACCTTTCTCGACACCTACTTGGTTTATAGCATTGATCGTTAAGTGACGAATCTCCTGATAAGTAGCATATACTCACAGTAGGATCGGGATCCAAATATCATCGTATGATAATGTTGAAGGAATCCTACCAACATTCATCAAACTCCAAATGGTATGCAACACTAGCAAGTTTCAGTTTCTTTAGAAACTCCCGATGTGGATTTTTTCCCCATGTTCTTATGACCTTAACTAAGGGCCAACAAATCATAAGTCACATGTCAAGTTCTACCCATCATTATCTTGTTAATTTTAACCCACCCGTATATACTCTTGACTAAGGGCCAAACAAAGTAATACGACTGTCCCAAACCAACTCATCTATCTATGCAACAAATGAATACCCCAGCAGCTACCAATCACTATGTCTTGACTAAGGGCCAAACAAACATAGCTTGAATACTACTGATCATACATAAGAAATGACGGAGGGCTACGGCTGGTTTTGGCGAAACCGTGAACGTAGTGAACTTGATATAATCGAAAGAACCTGATAGCTTTTTAAAAGGAGTGGTTAAAACTCCGCAATTAAAAAATTCTGCTCTTTTTTAAAATAACCGAGTGGTTTCTTTTAAATTTGTCCCAACGATTCAACTTTGGTTTGTTTTCTTTGCATTAATATAATGCGTCCCATCAATTAACTTATCATTGCAGAAAACAACGAAAATACGTCCTCTTATGCCATCCGCATTCACCACTGGGTCCCGTCATCACCCGTTAGGTTACTTAACTAACGACAGAGCGCGGGCTGGGCTAGCGCGGGTGTAAAACATAAGTGACGTCTAAATAGCTATCATATATATATTTTGTACATTCGTCAGACGCAATAATAGGCATTCCAGATCACTGATGAACATTATTGGATATACAAGCAATCCGCGTTTGCTTTGAGCCTGCAACAAAAGACGGATTACACAGTTGTGATGAATAGTCATTACCCCACCTTAGACCCCTACGGGTACGGCAAACTACCCGCCAAGTACCCGAAGTGAAGCGGTCTCCCTCAACGATGTGAGTAGGCCACTAAACACTTCAACGTACCCTGTAGTCTGTGTACCCCACCTTGGGTCTATCCTAGGAGAAAATAAAGTAAATGAAATAATACAACGGTGGCTACAACCGCAACCTGGATGTGCCCCGCAAAAGTATATTACATCATATTACAATTTACATCGAGTGAATATTAAAACCCATCTCAAATCCCGGCTAATCATCATAACAATCCAATCAAGTTCATATACACAAACAATAAACATTACAGAAATGTGCAACCCCCTGCCAACCGACATACTAGCAGTTATGGGAGGTTTACGAACACATTAAACATTACAGATAAAAACCTGATTAGCAAATAACTTAGAATATCGATCGACAACCTTTTTCCGTGTCTACCCCAAATGCAAGCCAGCACAGAAGTAACCTGGGCAGAAACAGAATATACAGGAAAACAAAACACCATAAAATATGAATTTCTGTGAAACTCCGAGTCAACTCGGGGTTGACTCGGCGGTGGATCCGCGGCCAAAAGCACCATTTGGCCGCGGTTCCGCGGCCGTCTTGCCGAGTTATGTCCTCGTATTTTCCCAGAATTCTTATAATACCCTGCTGTGAATTTTAAGGCATATCAAATATTTTTTTTGACACTTTTAAAATTAACAGAAACTGATAGGGTTTCGGGGTGTTGTTTTCGCGTTTTTTCGACGATCGAAGTTCTAATTAGTTGCTAACAAGCTAGTAAAAGTTTAGTTGTCTCTGATACCACTTTAAGTCCATGTCACGCACCCCACAAGCTTGCGGGGAGGCGGAATATATGAAAAACGATTATCAAAGCTTCGTAACACGGACTTGAGCGCATGAATCGTATCTAAACCGTCATTAGCAAACTATGAGAGGTTTAACTACTCTGATTCGAAGTTATACCCTACGTTACTTGTTCTTCGGGTCTTTATCGCTGTCCTCCACTCCTCGTAGGCTCTTTGGAACGTCGGCACCTCAACGGCCTCTTCGAGTCAAAGACGATCCACCCGAGAGCTCCTACTCTAAGCTTGACCTCTGACTTGAGGTAACTAGGTTACTCACAGTGCTAATCTAAGCAACCTAGGGGATATAGAGTTGGATTATGGATTAACAAGTCTTGCTAACCCTTGATCTCAACACATGAGAGGTTAGGGTTAGGGTTTGAAGAGAAAGAGCTTGAGGAGAGAGAAGGTGAGAATGAGAATCCTTTTTGGATAAATGATATCATTTGTGTATATATGAAACATATCATATATATTAAATGAATAAAAAATAATGATATATCATCATGTTTCATTAATACACTAAGTGATTCATCACATGAGTCATATGAATCATAAATGAATCATTAACTCCATGGATGATTCACTCTCATGACTCATTAATCCAATAAATGCAAATGCCACCTTACCCTCCAAGTCATCATCCTTCTAGAAGCTTCCCGACAAATTACGAGAACGCCCCTCATATCCGTGAAAACACGGAAAAACTTTAGACTGTATAAATCCAATAATCGGATACTAGAATCTGGTTTAAACCAAAGCCGACTAGTAAAAACTGTCCGAACATCGTACGTGCGTAAAAACACGTATGCGTTCGAACCCTGTCGTAAAACCATATGACCTCTATATCGTTTCGCCCGAAGTAGGGAAACTCTCTGTGTGGGACTCTAAAGACTCGACACTACGCTGGCAGTGGGTTTAACCACAGACCGCAAGCGGCACTAGCTGTACGTAACGGTCCCCAGGTAGATGTCGATAAGAAGGCCGATGAGGAAACCCATCCGAACTCCTACTGAGCCTGCTGTGACAATCTCCGTACAGTCCGGTCTGTTCGTTTAGGACTATTGCATATCGGGCTTAGGGGGCGGCATGTGTCAGTCCCCTAAAAGCGGTATAAGTCGTGCCGGAATGTATCCCATTACACCTTGAGAAACTACTGGAAAACCTACGAGTAAATCTCGCTTGCCCTGGCCAGGGACTTTGCGTAATGGCTCTCTGACACAGCTCGATATCAACTCCCAATATCGGGAGAGACGAATCCTGTCTAACCGCCACTGCCTCCAAGTGCTTGGGACTGCACCCAACTACTACCTGTTTGCATGTCTCCTTTGAGCCGTGGTAGGGTAGCAATCTAAGAACAGTGGGACACACTTGAGGCGAAGTAGCAGTGTCAAGTCTGTGGACTATGCTGTACTCATGTCACTTGGGAACTGTTAACTGACGACGGGTATAATACCAACCAACAGCTCCTCGCGAGTCCTGCCCGGTGTACCCGTAACCTAACGAGCACCTGTATACTATCTCCAGTACGACGTACTGATGGCTGTGGGACAGACCATCTCCCCAACTGGGATGGGAAGCGTACACACTAGTCTACTCCGGAGTATCGATGCCCTATCTCGATAATCCTACGACTAGGACCTGTATAGGATGTTGCTTATAGACTACCCATCCCCCACTAGTGTGACTGCCATCACAACGCTGGTAATCAAGAAAAGATCCTAAGGGCTCTACTAATATGTATAAGAGATACGTTACAAGAAACATATGCACATATTAAAGTAGACACAAACCAAGTAGCATACTACCATTTTTAGCAAGACTGTCAATACAACTGTGAATATCCCAAGCTTCCATTAAGTAATATACAAACTAGTATGATACAGTAATGACCTTCTAGGGCATAAACACTAACAGATATAGGTGGACAGGTTGAAACCTATAAGGCTAGACTTATTGCAAAAGGTTTTCGTCAAAGACCTAGTTTGGACTATGATGAAACCTTTTCTCCAGTGGCTATGCTCAAATCTATTCGGATCCTTCTTACCATTGCTGCCTTCCAGGATTATGAGATCCGGCAGATGGACGTAAAGACGGCTTTTCTAAATGGTTATTTAGAAGAGTGCGTCTATATGGATCAGCCAGAGGGTTTCAATCAGAGTGGGAGCAGCAGGAAAGTATGCAAGTTGCTTAAGTCCATTTATGGACTAAAGTAGGCATCGCGGAATTGGAACATCTGTTTTAATGAGACGGTCAAAGAATTCAACTTTATCAAAAATCTAGATGAACCATGCATTTAATAGTAAGATTGTAGCGAGAACTGTGGGATTCCTCATCTAGTACATAGATGACATTCTCCTGATAGGAAATGACATTCCTATGCTACAATCAGTCAAACGATTCTTGTCACTAAGGTTCTCCATGAAAGACCTGGGTGATGCCAACTACATTCTGGGGATCCAGATCTATCATGATAGATCAAAGAGGATGGTGGGACTTTCACAGTCAAGGTACATCAACACCATACTTAAAATATTTAGTATGGACAATTCTAAGCGCGGTAGTCTACCGGCTTGTCACGGAATCACCCTCTCCAAAGAGAAGTCTCCCAAGACTGATTTGGAAAGGACTCGCATGTTAATTATAACCTACGCTTCTGCGGTAGGCTCTATAATGTATGCGATGTTGTGTACCAGACCAGATGTAGCTTACGCACTTCGCATGGTCAGCTGGTATCAGTCAAACCCAGGGCAGAAGCACTGGATAGCAGTAAAGAACGTTCTCAGAGTACCTGAGAAGGACTAAAGAGATGTTCTTGGTGTATGGTGGAAAAGACCTCCAGATCGAGGCCTTTGCTGACTCCAGCTTCTAGAGTGATAAGGATGACTCCAAGTTCATGTCGGGTTATATCTTTACCCTCCATGGAGGGGCGGTCTGTTGGAAGAGCTCCAAGCAGTACACCGTTGCTGACTCGATGAAGGAAACAGAGTAGTTCGCCGCATAAGACGCCACAAAAGAGGCAGTCTGTATGAGGAAGTTCTTAACTGAGTAGTTCCCTTCATTGTTGATCCAATACTTTAGTATTGTGACAACAAACGATGCTAAAGCTTTAGGGAAGGAACCCAGGTCTCATCAGAGATCCAGACATATCTTGAGGCGGTACCACCTGATCAGGGTGATCGTTGATCTTCAGGAGATCGAGACGATTCTGTGTAGATATGGAGAACAACACTTCAGATCCACTCATAAGGGCCATCCTTCAGACAGTGTTCGAGTGGCTATTCGAGATCTTAGGTCTGCGATATGCCAGTATATGGCCTTAGTGAAGGTGGGTGATTGTTAGTGATATATGCCCTAGAGGCCATTATTGTATCATACTGGATTGTATATTACTTAATGGAAGCTTGTGATATACACGGATATAGTAACAGTCTTGCTCAATATGGTAGTATGCTACCTGGTTTGTTTCTACCTCAATATGTGCATGTATTTTCTTAGCATATCGCTTATATATATATATATTAGTAGAGCCCTTAGGATCTTTGCTTGATTACCAGCGTTGTGATGGCAGTCACACTAGTGGGGGCTGGGTAGTCTATAAGCACATCCTATACAGGTCCCTAGTCGTAGGATTATCGAGACGGGGTATCGATACTCCAGAGTAGACTAGTGTATACGCTTCTCATCTTAGCAGGGGAGATGGTCTGTCCTGCTGCCATCAGTATGTCGTACTGAAGATAGTATGCAGGTGCTCATTTGGTTATGAGTACACTGGACATGACTCGTCGGGAACTGTTGGTGGGTATTGTTGGATATATGTATGCCCTAGAGGCCATTATATGATAATCGATGTATCGGTATATGTATATATATATTCAGAGGACATTCTTGCTCGACATGATAGGATGCTATCTGGTTGTTCTTTATCCTGACATGTTCACTTGATCATGCATATTACTCATTTAGTACATGTTGATAAAGCCCTTAGGATATTTGCTTGACTACTGAGATTATGATGCAGATCATGCTAGTGGGACATGTGTAGTTTATAAGCATATCCTTAAAAAGTTCATAGTCATAGGTGTATCGAGACGGGGCATCGATATTCCAGAGTAGACTAGTGTATACGTTTCTTGACCCATATGATGGGCGATGGACGATCTCATATCCATTGGTGTGGTGACACCAAAGATTGTATACAGGTGCTTAGTGGAAACTGGGTACACTGAACGGACTCGCCGAGAACTCCTATGTGGTTTTATATCTATCGTCGGATAGCAGTTCTCAGGTGACACTGGTAAGATCGTCATAGAGTCTTATGTGTCCTCCCACTGTACTTTGATCTCCACCCTACCACTGCTCTACTGAGTCATTCAAAGAGGTGGATTTTGGGTACAGTCCTGAGAAACATGGAGGCAATGAGCGATAGAAGGGGTTTTGTCTCTCCCGGTATTGGGGGTTGATGCTGCGCTATGCTCGATTGGCTATAACAGGAAGTCCCTAGCCAGGGCTGCTGAGATTTACTGATAAGTGTTATCAGTAGTTTCTCGATCTATTATGATCCAGATACCGGCATGACTTATTGAGTTATTGGGGTCGACGATACCATCCCTAGACTTTATATGTAGTATATCTGACGAAGAGACCGGACTGTACGGTAAGTTTTACTAGTTGGCTCAACGGGAGTTTTGACAGGTTCGCTTGTGTTTCTTCTGATCGCTCAATACCTGGGAGCCATTACGTACAGCTTGTGCCGCTGACGGTTTGTGGGTATGTGATATGATCACTGCCTACTGCTAGAGTATTGACGAGTCTTAGAGTCCCACAAAGGGGTTTCCTAGCTCGGGCGAAAAGATATGGGGTGCATATGAGATATGCGCGGGAGCTCGATTAAATGCGTGTATTAGATACCGTATTTTAATCGGGCGTTTACTATTGGACGGGTCGTATGTGATATGACCGGGTTATTAAATCAAGTGTTGATATAATATTAAGTCCATTAGCTCATTTATTAAAACCTATTTCTTTATGATGCATTCATGAGTGTATGTATATATTGATATGGATTCACCCATGCATGCATACACGTGTCATGGTTGATGATACATTGGTGATGGCAATGCAAGACTCATATGGTAACACACACACACACACACACACACACACACACTCACACACACACATATATATATATTGATTATTGAGAAAAGCAAAATGGGAATAAAATCATGGTTGACTTCTTACACTCTTCTTTTGTGTTGACTAAAGTCAAAACCATGGTTTCATTTCCCATGGTTTTTGCTGCCCATTGTTTTTCTTAAACTCAAGTATCAAAATATCTAGATATTTTGTAATCATGGTTTGGGATGAGATAACCCTCTCTCTCTCTTGATTATGCTGATCATTCTCACTTGAGTTAAGCTTAGCCATTCTCTTTCTTCTTTCTCATTCAAGCTCTCTAGCTTTTTCAAGTGAGTGAAGAACATACAAAGAAAGGGTTTTTAAGTGAGATCCAAACCCACATCACCAATCTATATTAGTCTAGCCCACTAGTGTAGGTTGTTTGCTCCACTTCTATTTAGTTCAAGTGAAGCTAGGAGCTTGTGCAAAGGGACTCCATGGTGGATCGTCATGGACTTCGAAGAACTCAAGCGGACCGGTCCAAACACCAAGTTGATCCAAGGAGTCACAAGAGGAGGTCTACAAAGGTTGTATTACTCACCTCTTAGTGTTAGACACTTGATAGTATGTGATACTAGTTCTTGTTACCCTAATTTTCTAGTTCAATTCATGGTTGGTTTTGTTTAACACCCCTAAATTTTTGTTATAGCATGTTTGATGCAAGCCAAACCCTAGACATGGTGCTAGAGAATCCCTACAGTGGTATCAGAGTCAAGCTAGAAACTTAGACGATGTTAGAAATATTACGAAAACGAAACAACTTCGAAACTACGATAAACCGAAACCCTAAAAACTGCTCTCTGTCGATTTTTAAATGACCTCCTAAAATTTTTTAAAAGAAGCTTGCATATGATGCACTGAGAACACTGGAGAAAAACGAGGCCATTCCATCGGTTTTCACCCGGTGAGAAACTTGGAAAATCCGGCCTGGCCGGCCCAAACTCCCCCTCTCTGTCTCGTTTTTCTTGGGTGCTCTGGTCTGTATATTTTGGGGTTTCAGGTATTGTTTGTTTAGCCCAAAATTTGATGTGATGTTAATTTTGTTAAGGGGCTAACTCAGAGTATTTCGTAGTCGTAATTTTAACATTGTTTTAGGTAACATGGACGACGTTTAACAGTTCAAACAAACATCAAACACCACCTCATTACTCTCGTTGGAAATTTTCCAAGTGTTGGAATTTTCCAAGTTAAAGATATTCAAAAGATCATGCAAGTAACCCTATGGACCCTCTAGAAGAACGTAACCCTAACTCGATTCTATGACCACGAAACCGCGGCCAAACCCTAGGGTTTGCCGCAGTTCCGTGGTGCTATAGGTAAGGTAAGGGTTGACCCTTCTACAGTTGGTCCATAGGCACTGTGGCATGTTTTGGGTATTTTAACTTTACTCAAGTGTTGAGCTCTCGGAGAAATTTGTGGGTGTTTGTTGATTCGATCGAAATGTTTAACATCGTCTAGATATTTGTGAATGTGATACAATTATTGGAATCTACACTAATTAGTTTTGTGTAAAGTAATTAGTTGCGTCTAAATCTAACATTTTGGTCTCGGGAAGAATCGGGAATCTTGTTGAATTACCCGACTTCTTTTTGAAAAGGTGTTTTCATAGTTGTGACCTAAATGTAGGATTTGCATCGTTAGGCATGAAATCTAGAATATCTGATAATCTGGGTTTATGATATCTAAAGGCAGTGATGATTCCAATTGTTGTATTTTTTCACTTTTCTGCGACCGTAAGTGTAGTATGTGGTGTATCGCCGGTTTCGTTGCTATACATCAATGATAATTGGGGTACGCATACTTACTTACGTTGATGATATGTGATGTTATGTGTTGCTGAGATATGATGTACAGGATCGTCGTGATTAAATGGCCAGGGGTTTTATATAAGATGAGAGTTTTTCTTTTCATTCATGTAAAATTCATTGTATGTAATATTCTTTTATTGGGGAACTTCCGGGTTGAGGATGATGTCACCATTGTTGTATATTATTTACTTTTCCGCATTAGGATAGACCCAAGGTGGGGAGCACAAGTGACCGGGTTCTGGTGTCCAGTGGGAGGCCATCTCGAGGAGTCGAGAACGGGTCTCCTAACTCTAGAATTGGTAGGGTCACTTTCCATTCTAGTAGGGGTTTAGGGGTGTGGGCTTGGCTATTCATCGCGACCGTGGAATCCGTTTTTTCTATTGTTGTCTAAATACAAAATACGGACCTCCTAGAATATCCTATATTTTCATATATGTGCTTCTGCTCTTAATATTCTGTGATGTGATCACTTTATATGCTGAGACGAATGATGTATTATATATATGATATATAATAAACGTTGTTTATGTTTTGCATCCATGCTAGTCCCGCCCCGCTATACCGTTAGTTAAGTAACCTAATAGTACATAACGGGACATTGTGACGAATGCAGACGGCATAAGCGTGCGTTCTATTTTTCGTTTCTTTTCTGTAATGGCTTAAGGACTTAAATGATGGGACTACATTAATGAGATTAATCTATAGAAAAAGGAATTTAAAAGATATTGTAGAATCGGATTTGAAACCTACTAAAAAGCAAGTTTTCAAAGTGCGGAGCTTAAGCTACTCCTTTTAAAAACCATTAGATTCTACAACGATATCAAGTTCAAAGCGTTAAAGGTATTCTTAAAATCCATTCGCAGCCCTCCGTCATTTTAAGAAGTAGAGTACTTAGTATTCGTGCTGCGTATTTTGACTATGGTTAAGGCGCAGTGTTCGGTAACTAAGTGATGTCTTCCTACACAGCATATGATGCGATTAGTTAGGACATTCATATGATTATGTTGACTATAGTTAAGGGTCATATATGTGGGTCTAGTTAATCACGAAATGACGGGAAGAACTTGACTAATACTTATGATATGTTGACTATAGTTAAGGTCATGAGTGCTAGGGGTAAAAACCATATCGGGAGTTTCAAGAGTTGAAATATGCAATGAGATTGCATACCATCTATGTAATAGTAGGATCCCGATCCCACTGTGAGCAAGAGTTGCTCCTAGGAGTGTTTTGCACTTTACAATTAGCTAACCCATTAGGTGTCTAGAAAGGTGTCAACAGGGCTATGCCTCTGGGAAAACGAGGTTTATTTTAATTAGGTCCATACGAAAGCACGGGGAACCTCCCTCAAAGTACCGGCACTGGCCTGGCTGAACGGTTAGTAAAGTTGTAGAATGTAATTAATCCTGGCTAATTTTTCTTTTTATGGTTTGAAAGAAAAATTTGATAAAAGCAGTGGGAGACATCGATTAGATAAGATAATTGTTGGATATTGTGCCCTCAAAGTCAATTATTGGATCGCAGGTACGTGATTGCAATGATTGAGGAGGACCTATACCGGTAGCACAGTCTTACTCGAGATGATAGTATGCTATCTGGTTTGCCTTTATCAGTCGTGTACATGTTCAGGTGACTGATTACATGTTACACGTTGATAGAGCCCTTAGGATCTTGCTTGACTACCAACAGTATGAGGGCGATCATATACGTGAGAGTTGGGTAGTCCATAAGCACATCCTTAATAGTGGTCCCTAGTCGTAGGAGTTTCGAAACAGGGCATCGATACTCCGGAGTAGACTAGTGTATACAGTCGAGACCCCGACGGGGGGTGGTGGCCGGTCTCACGAGCCACTGGTGTCAGTTGGATCACCTAAGATGTATACAGGTGCTCATTGGGTTATGAGTACACCGGACAGGACTCGCCGGGAACCTGCTAGTTGGTATTATACATATCGTCAGATAGCAGTTCCCTGGTGACATATGTACATGTTAGTTCATCGACCTGAGGTCGTCATTTGTTTCGTGTGAGTTCCCACTGTGCTTTGATTTCTACCCTACCACGGCTCAAAGGAGTCATGCAAACAGGTAGTTTTTGGGTACAGTCCCGAGCCACAAGGAGGCACGTGAGCGGATCGGCAGGGGATTCGTATCTCCTGGTATTGGGGGTGGAGATCGCGCTGTGTCTAGGAAAGCCATTACACCAAGTCCTTGGCCAAAGCAGGTGAGAATTACTGGTAGGTACTCCGGTAGTTTCTCAGGGTGTTCAGGGCTTGTCTCCGACATGACTTATACTGCTATTGGGGGTCTGACGTTACCAACCCCCTAGGCCGGATATGAGATACTCATAGACGAACGGACCGGACTGTATATACATTGTCACTGTTAGGCTCAGTAGGGTTTCGGGATGAGTTCGCTCATCGGCTTCCCTTGAGGTCAGTACATGGGCAGCCGTTACGCACAGCTAGTGCCGCTGACGGCTTGTGGTTAAACCCACTGCCAGGGTACTGACGAGTCATCAGAGTCCCCCACCGATAGTTTCCCAAGTTCGGGCGAAACGTTGTAGAGGCCGTATGGTTTTATGGAAGGGTTCGGAAAATGCACGTGCGTTTACGCACGTGTCATATTTCGGGCAGATAATACTGGTAGGCTTTGGTTTAAGCCAGATTTGAGTATTATACTGTGTAGATATAATATCTTTGTTTCAGTTGCATTTGTATTCGGTCGTAATACAAATGCGGGTATGTTTATACTGTTACGGGGTTATCCTGAAATTCATTTCGGGATCGCTTTTGGAAGTTGCCAGTTTTCTATCACCCGTATTTAACATTCGGTTAAATACGGATTTATCTTTTCTTCATTAGGGTGATTCATTTGGTGAGTCATGGGGTGAGTCGTGATTCTAGAAGGTTCTAGAATTGATGATTCATTGTTAGCATTAAATGAATGGTGACTAAGGTTAATGATTTATGTATGCATTAATGATAAATGCAAGGTGTATTATTGACTCATCATTCTCATTTAATGCTTGTGTTCATCCCCTCCCACCTCATCTAGTGGCCGGCCATTATATGGTGCCCTCTTGATTGATTTTTCTCACTCACTCTCATTTGGAAATATGATATGAAATATTTGCTAAGTTTCCAAGCTCATTTTTCATCACCCGATTCAAATGGCAACTTCATTAACCGTTCGTCCATGGCTTTGGACGAAGTGAGACAAAGTGTTCTACTCATTCTCTACATCAATCTTGGTCATCTCTTTTAGCAAACTTGATGACCGAGTTGCCTCGGGTCAGAGGCGGGAGCCTGTTTAAAGATCCGATGACGTGGTGCCACCTGGACGAGCAGATCGGAGATCGACGAGATCGGAGCAGCCGCAACAGGAGCGTAGGATGATGGTTAAAGAATGAAGGACTCGGATCGTTCGGTATAACCTTTCTACCATCTTTACAGTTTGTTAGTTTAGCGTTAATGGCAGATCCGGGTTATAGTATACGATAGCGCCAGTTATAAAAGTTTTTGTTCCGCATTTGGCGTCTGAAAGACGGCCGGGGCGCTACCGTAGACTTACATGGTTTCAGAGCCTCACCATTAAGCTTTACTAACTTGTGCTAACACGTTTAAAATATCGATCGGACCGAATTTCAAAAACTACAATTTTTCTGTTCAATGTTTCTGTCGATTTTAAATCTGGTTTAAAAATTATTTTGATGATCCCAGAAAATTGATCAGGGTTTTTTAAGCACACTGTAAAAATCCGGTCACGTGATCTTACTGTACCGCCGCGGATCCGCGGTCAAACCTAGGGTTTGACCGCGCATCCGCGGCCAGTATATAGGAACAGTGGTCCAAATTGCTTCAGTGTGCTTGACTTGGTGAATTGTGGTTTTTGGTATATTTCATTTGGGCCCAGATTTTGTTACTGTGCAGCAGATGTACGTGGGGCCCACTTCGGGAAATTTTGTCGATCGAAATTTAAACGTGTTAGTTTACAGTACTTACATTATATCTCCGACCGTGAATGTCATTTGAGCGGTAAACCGTGTCTGATTGTTATAATTCTTTTAGACAGGTTTGCGAACGTGACATTCGCGTTGATGTTCTGTGTTGTGCTGTGATGTTGCGGATATGTCGTGGTGGATAGCAGTGTGCAATGGTAGTGCAGTTTGGATTTATTTGTACATTTGATATTGCGGGGCGAGCGTCCAATATGTGGACTGCCGTCACTGCCTGTTTGTATAATATTCTTTTGGGGTACGACCGGGCTGAGGTCGATGTACCCATTGTACATATTTTTCATTTCTGTACTAGGTTTTGCCCCGCGACGGAGTGCACGGATATCCGGGTTCTGGAGGGTAACGGGTCCGCATCTCATGGCTTTGAGAGGCAAAGGGGCCTCACTCTAGAATTGGCAAACTATTCGCCGCACTCGTAGGGGGTACAGGTTGACCCAAGGAGGGGTATTCAAGTCACCGGATTCCGTGAAGTGCAGGGTGGTCCATTCACTTTGCTGTAGGGGGATGCCTTGCTTCAGGTTTTGGTGGGTAACTTGTCGCACCCGTAGGGGTCTTGGTTTCATTGCACAGGCTATACACACGACCAGGGGAACGTCGGGTTTCAGCAGCGGCTCTGTTAAACCCGGGGATCCCAGATTTTCTGTATTGTTCTGTGATGCTTATTACTTTTCTGTAATGTTGCATATTATCACGCCTGGAGCGATTATTGTATATTGGTATATATACTAGTAGATGTTGTTTATGTTTTTCACCCGCGCTAGTCCAGTCCCCGCTCTGTCGTTAGTTAAGTAACCTAACGGGTAACGACAGGACCCAGTGACAAATGTGGATGGCATATACGTACATTTTATTTTCGTTCTTTTCTGGTGTGATTAATTGATGGGACTGCGTTGATTCTGATCAATGCAAAGGAAAAAAACCCTGTTTGAATGTTGTTGGAACAGTTTTAAAAAGTGTTATTGCAAAGGCGTTTCCTTTTGTCATGCATTGTGGTATTCGGTTGGAATATCCTGCACCTCATTCGACGAGGCAAGGGCCGATATCCCTTCACCGGGAGTGACCCCTTGGGCAGAAGTTTGCGTCAGGGTAATAACTTCACTATAGTCGATTACAAGTTGCTTTGCATCGCGGTATTCAGTGGAATATCCTGCACCTCATTCCACGAGGAAAGAGCCGAGATCCCTTCACCGGGAGTGACCCCTTTAGCAAAAGGTTTTCGCCACTATATTTTTATAAAAAGCTATAAGGTTCCTTCAACGAGATCAAGTTTATTACATTAAAGGTTTTTCGCCAAAAACCATCCGTAACCCTCCGTCATTTCATATGAATGGTCAGTAGTATTCAAGCTATGTTGGTCTGGCCCTTAGCCAGGATATAGTGATTGGTAGCTGCTGGGGTGTTCACATGTTGCATAGATAGATGTGTTGGTTTGGGACAGTCGTACAGCCTTGTTGGCCCTTAGTAAAGGGAGAGTACGGGTGGGTTCAAATTGACAAGATAATGACGGGTAGAACTTGGCATGTGACTTATGATGGGTTGGCCCTTAGTCACGATCATAAGAGCATGGGGCAAAAATCATATCGGGAGTTTCTAAAGAAACTGAAACTTGCCAGGTATGCGCATACCTTCTGGAGTGTGATAACGTGAGTGAATTCTGTCACATTATCATGCGATGAGAGTTGGATCCCAATTCCCACTGATGAGTTGGTTTACACTTCGGGTGATCCCGATTGATTCTTCTTTTAGGTTTGGAGGAGAATTTGACAGTACAGTGGGAGGTTTCCGGATTAGATAAAGTGATAACCATTTTGATCTAGGTTATGTTAGTTATATGTATGCCCTAAAGGCCATTACTATACATAGGATGTATATTGTAGCGGATGCTTAGACATATATAGGGAGGACTTTCTTGCTCGACATGATAGTATACTATCTGGTTACTCTTTGCTTTAACGTGTACACTGATTGTCTCTCTGATACATGTTGGTAAAGCCCTTAGGATGTGTACTTGACTACCTGGACTATGATGCGGATCATACTAGTGGGGACAGGGTAGTCCATAAGTACATCCTTCAAGGTCCCTAGTCGTGGGTGTATCGAGACAGGGCATCGATATACCAGAGTAGACTAGCGTATACCTTCTCGACCCATATAGATGGGCGATGGATGATCCCATATCCATTGATGTTTGACATCAGAGATGATATACGGGTGCTCAGTGGAGACTGGGTACACTGGACGGACTCACCGAGAACTCCCAGATGGTATTATACCTTACGTCAGATGGCAGTTCTCTGGTGACACTGGTACAGAGTAGTCTGTTGACCCGAGATCGTCATAGAGTCTTGTGTGGTTCCCACTGTGCTTTGATTTTCACCTTACCACGTCCAAGAGGGCGTGCAAAACGGTGGTTTTTGGGTACAGTCCCGAATCACATAGAGGCAATGAGCGATAGGAGGGGATTCGTCTCTCCCGGTATAGGGAGTTGATGTTGCGCTGTGTTCGATTGGCTATAACCGGAAATCCCTGGCCAGGGTTGCTGAGATTTACTGGTAAGTGTTACCTGTAGTTTCTCGAACTGTTATAGACCTCATATCGACTCGACTTATCGAGCTATTGGGGTTTGACGTTTACCACCCCTAGGCGAGATATGCGACATATCAGACGACGAGACCGGACTGTACGGTAAGTGTTACTGGTTGGATTCACAGGAGTGTGAGCGGGCTTGCTCGTCGATCTTCTGATCGCTCAATACCCGGGTGGCCGTTACGTTTAGCAGACCGCTTGCGGCTTGTGGGTGTTTGATATGATCATCACCTGCTGCCGGCGTATTGACGAGTCTTTAGAGTCCTACACAGAGGTTTCCTGGCTCAAGCAAAACGAAATAGGAGCGCATATGAGATATGTGCGGGACCGAGAATAATGCGTGTATGTGATACCATATTCCATTCTCGCGATGAATGTGTCGAATGGTTGTATGTGATATAACCTAGTTATCGAATCAAGGATTGATTCGATAAGCCGATACATTGGATATTAGTCGGTCATATGCGATATGACCGGATCGTTAAATCAAGTGTTGATTTAATGATTTAATGCATAATTATATATTTGATATATTGCTTTGCATTAACTAGTATTGGTTCACTTTAAATGGATTTTCTCACTTCAAGTTCACAAGTTGTATATGTGATATACTTTTGTGCACCCTTTTGTATCATATTTGATGATACATGCTAACTTGGGTTTGTGTAAAGGATTAAACCATGGTTATATAATGGTTAGGGTTTTCATTTTCTTATCTATTTATTTATTTATTTAATTTGGAAAAGATAAAAGAGAAAATGGTGGCTTTCTTTGTTTGATATTGAATCTTCATGAATCTTTGACTAAGTCACCATTTTTGTCTTCATGCTTAACCCTAACCATTCATTTAACCCTAGTTCATTCTCTACACTTGACCATGGTTGGATTATGATAAGTATTGATTTTTTTTTTACTTTTTGGAAGAAGACTTATCATAATATTCATCTTCTTCTTCTTCTTCTTCTTCACATGAAGAAAGCTTGCTTCATCAATGGCAAGTGAAGAAATCAAGTGAGAAATCCAATTCTAAAGTGAACCCACTTCCTATTTCTTCATCCTCTACCTCTTGCCAAGTAGTATTGGGTGTTTTCTTCACAAGTTTCATGACTTGGTGAAGTGGGAGCTTGATCTTGTGATGCCTCGACGTAGATCATCTTCGGCAACGTAGTCGATGACCTAGCCCGCCCATTTCTCCGATGAAGCCGATGCTAGAGTCCGGGATCCGATTTGGACAGCGGAGTGACATCATTGCGGAGCTATGGAGGTGGAGCACCGGATCTACAAAGGTTGTATTTCCGTTCACTTAGTTAAGTTGTTAACTAGTTGCTTGTTTCGTCTAAAATTCTAGTTAACGATCCGTATTAGGGTTTCTCGGCACTTGTAAAATTTGAAATTGGCATGGTTGATGCCTTGTGAGATCTCTTGAGAGTGACTAGGAACCCTACAGTGGTATCAGAGGGCATTTTCGGGTTAGGGTTTCGGTTCGATCGGGTTTCTAACATCGTCTATCTGTGATGTTTAGGTATTTAAATGATGGGACTTCATTAATGTGATTAATGAAAGTAAAAGAAACCTAAAGATGTTGTAGAATCGAATTTCAAAATAAAAAGGGTAGCTACAGTTCTTGCTTTGCACAGAGGTATATGTGATATATCCTGCACCTTATTCGATGAGGAAAGGACCGAGATCCCTTCACCGGGAGTGACTCCTTTAGCAATAACTGGCAGATGCTGATGGGTTAGTATAGCACCCTATGAAGTGTTTTGAAGCATCACATGACCCAAAGTTATAATTTTTAAGGTGCTAAACTAACATGCAAAGGGATCGATCCTAGAAAATTAGGGTTATGAAACTTTAAGCTAGTAAAGATAAGGGTTTGAAGGCTACAACCTTTGTAGCTCCCCTTTGTTGGACTCCTTGGTATCTTGGGTGTTGAATCGAGGTCCTCTTGAAGTTCCCTTGCGTCCACGACGATCCACCACGGAGCACTCCGTCCAAGCTCGCTACTTTGGAAAACCGAAGGAAACACTCTAATCAAGTCGGCTAGACTTGAGTAGAATGATGTTGTGGTTTGGAATCTCACTTCAAAAACCTTTCTTTAGTTGTATTTAGCTCACTAGAAAAAACTAGAGAGGAAGAGATGAAGGAGGATGAAGATGGTGGCTAAAATGAACAAGAGGTGTAAAAGATAACCTTGAGTTGAAAAACCAAATGAAATATATATCACTATATATATTTATTTCCTTCTTAACTTCAAGCATGATTAAATCATAGATAGTTAATTTAACTTGGGTTTTAAATGATAAAGAGAAGGATAACCATTGGTTAGTGGTAGTTGAGATAGGTTAGGTTAGAAGAAGAATGTAGAAGCAAGAATGTTTATCCTTTCCTTTTTCATTTTACTTTAAAACCAAAATTAAATAATAATCTATTATTTAATCTATGGTGTGAGTCTTATATTTTCACCATTTCCATATGCAATCAACCATGATGGATGGGTGTATGTATGTATACATGTATGCACATCTACATGTGCATGAAACTAGAAAAGAAGAAAGAAACACATGCATGCATGCATACATCCATCAAACCCTAGAAAGGTTTCAAGTGAGAATACTAATGGTTAGATGATAAATCAACACTTAATTTATCAATCCGGTCATATCTCAAATGACCCCACCAAAAGCAGTTCACCCGATCAATGTTCGGTATCATATACGCACATTTCAATCGGGTGCATGCGCATATCGCATACGCGCACCACAACGTTTCGCCTGGACTGGGTAACTCCTTTGTGGGACTCTAAGACTCGTCAATACGCCGGCAGAGGGTAATGATCATATCAAGTACCCTCAAGCCGCAAGCGGTCAGCTAAACGTAACGGCCACCCGGGTATTGAGCGATCAGAAGACAACAAGCGAACCTGCTACAACTCCCGTCGAGCCATCCGGCAACACTACCGTACAGTCCGGTCTCTTCGTCAGATATGCTGCATATCGAGCCTAGGGATGGTCACGTCGACCCCAATAACTCAATAAGTCGTGTCGGTGAATGGTCTATAACAGATCGAGAAACTACTGATAACACTTATCAGCAAATCTCAGCAGCCCTGGCCAGGGACTTGCTGTTATAACCAGTCGGGCACAGCACAGCATCAACTCCCAATACCGGGAGAGACGAAACCCCTCCTATCGCTCATCGTCTTCGTGTGTCTCGGGACTGTACCCAACGGCCACCTGTTTGCACGACTCAGTAGAGCCGTGGTAGGGTGGCAATCAAAGTACAGTGGGAGAACACACAAGACTCCATGACGATCTCGGGTCTACAGACTAACCTGTACCAGTGTCACCTGAGAACTGCTATCCGACGATAGATATAATTCCATATAGGAGTTCTCGGTGAGTCCGTCCAGTGTACCCAGTCACCACTGAGCACCCGTATATGATCTTGATGTCAAACATCGATGAATGTGGGAACATTCATTGCCCATCGCATGGGTTTAGTATCATATACGCTAGTCTACTCTGGTATATCGATGCCCTGTCTCGATATACCTACGACTAGGGACGTTCCAGGATATGCTTATAGACTACAGATGTCCCACTAGTATGATCTCCATCATAATCAGAGTAGTCAAGCCGATATCCTCAGGGCTTTATCAGCATGTATGAATGAATAGAAGCATGATCAAATAAACATGTCAGATAAAGAAGAACCAGATAGCATAATATCATGTCGAGCAAGAATGCAAACTGAATATATATACATGTATAGATACATCCACTATCACATAATGGCCTCTAGGGCATACATATATCCAACAATCTCCCACTTGCACTAAGGCCAGTTATTGGCGTATCTCATACCCAACATCTCAAAAAGTCGCTCATGCTGCGGCTGAGGGAGGGCCTTGGTGAATGGATCCGCGGCGTTGTTCTTTGTGTCTACTATCTTAATCTCGATCTCGCGGCGATCTACAATCTCTCGGATCAAATGAAAGCGCCTCAGGATATGTCTGGACCGCTGATGGGATCTGGGCTCCTTGGCTAACGCCATTGCCCCATTGTTGTCACAATACAAAGGTATTGGATCAATAATGGTTGGAACTACTCCTAGCTCCGAGACGAACTTCTTCATCCAGACGGCTTCCTTGGCGGCATCATTTACAGCAATGTACTCAGCTTCCATCGTAGAGTCTGCAACGGTATCTTGTTTGGAACTCTTCCAACTTACCGCCCCTCCATTGAGGGTAAATACAAACCCTGAGATAGATTTGTTGTCATCCTTATCGCTCTGGAAGCTCGAATCGGTAAATGCCTCCATTTGGAGATCTGTATTACCATACACCAAGAACAATTCTTTAGTCCCTCGCAAGTACTTAAGAATGTTCTTCACAGCTGTCCAGTGGTTCTCCCCTGGGTTGGATTGATACCTGCTTACAACACTAAGTGCATAAGCTACATCTGGGCATGTACATAACATCGCATACATTATAGATCCTACTGCCGAAGCATAAGGTATAATGCTCATGCGAGCTCTCTCTTCATCGGTCTTTGGACAAGAATCCTTGGAAAGAGTGACTCCATGGCAAGCGGGTAAGGCACCCCGCTTGGAGTCTTCCATACTAAACCTTTTTAGGATGGTGTTGATGTACCTGGTTTGGGACAATCCCAACAACTTTTTGGATCTATCCCTATAGATCCGTATGCCTAGGATGTATGTGGCATCACCCAGGTCCTTCATGGAGAACCTTAGTGATAAGAATGATTTGACCGACTGTAGCATAGGAATATCATTTCCTATCAGAAGAATATCATCCACGTACAATACGAGGAATGTGACAGCTCTTCCTACAGCCTTCTTATAAACACAAGGTTCATCTGGATTTTTGATGAAATCAAACTCTTTGATAACATCATCGAAACAGATGTTCCAACTCCGAGATGCCTGCTTTAACCCATATATGGATTTAAGCAGTCTACATGCTTTTTCGCTGCTCCCACTATCAATGAAGCCCTCTGGCTGATCCATATAAACGCATTCTTCTAAATCTCCATTTAGAAATGCTGTTTTAACGTCCATCTGCCAGATTTCATAGTCGTAGTGAGCAGCAATAGCAAGTAGGATCCGAATGGATTTAAGCATGGCTACGGGCGAAAAAGTTTCGTCATAGTCCAAACCTGGTCTTTGACGAAAACCTTTCGCTACAAGTCTTGCCTTATAGGTCTCTACCTGCCCATCTACACCAATCTTTCTTTTAAAGATCCATTTGCACCCTACAGGTTTTACCCCAGGGGGTACAACATCCAAAGTCCATACTTTGTTGGTGTACATAGACTCCATTTCGGATCCCATGGCATCCAGCCACTTCACAGAGTCACCACTCGTGATAGCTTGCTGAAAACTGGTAGGATCATCATCATCCATGATGCAATCTTCTCCATTACCATCAATGAGGAAACCGTAGTACCTCTCCGGTGGGCGAGAAGTCCTACCAGACCTACGGAGTGGTCGAGGTTCTTCAGTTTCTGCTGCAACAGCCGGTTCAACCAAATCGTCATTTATAGTTTGTGTCTCTAGAACCTCTTCTAGATCTACCACCTTGCCATCATCTTTGTCTGTGAAAAACTCTTTTTCTAAGAATGTGGCATGTTGAGAAACGAACACTTTTTGTTCCTCTTTGTGGTAGAATAGATATCCATAAGAATTCTTTGGATATCCCACAAAGTTACACATGACCGACCGTGTCTCGAGTTTGTCCGGATTCTGCTTTTTAACATAGGCCGGGCAACCCCAAATCTTAATTCTCTTAAGAGATGGTCTCTTCCCATTCCATATCTCATATGGCGTGGTAGACACGGCTTTGGTTGGAACCCTGTTTAGCAGATACGTTGCAGTCTCCAATGCATGCCCCCAAAACGAGACTGGTAACTCAGCGTCACTCATCATGGACCGGACCATATCTAATAGGGTCCTATTCCGTCGTTCTGACACACCGTTGTGCTGTGGTGTGTAAGGAGGAGTGAGCTGAGAGAGAATCCCATTCTCTTTTAGGAAGTTTGCAAATTCTGTACTGAGATACTCTCCATCTCGATCTGATCGAAGAATCTTAATACTCAAGCCGGTTTGTTTTTCTACTTCTTGTTTATATTCAATGAATTTCTCGAAAGCGTCGGACTTGTGCTTTAATAAAAACACATGACCGAATCTTGAGAAATCGTCGGTGAATGTAATGAAGTATGAAAAACCGCCTCTAGCCTGTGTAGACATTGGCCCACATACATCACTATGTATGAGGCCAAGGAGCTGAGTAGCTCTTTCTCCGTGTCCGGCAAACGGAGTTTTGGTCATTTTACCCTTGATACAAGACTGGCAAGTCGCATAAGATTTATATTCAAAAGAGTTTAAATATCCATCTTTATGTAACTTGTTTAGTCTTTCTTCGTTAATATGACCAAGTCTACAATGCCAAAGAAAAGCTTCATTTAATTCTGAAAGTTTTCTTTTATTAGTGTGTTGTATACTGAAAACTGTGTGTTGATTTAGGACATATATTCCATTATTAAGCGTACCATACCCAACCAACATTTGATTTAGGTGAATGTTCATAACATTGTTCTGCAACACAAAATTATACCCTTCATTGTCCAACAAAGAAACGGATATTATATTACATAGCATACTTGGTACAAAATAACATGGATTCAAAATTAAAATACATCCAGATGGCAACCTCAAGTGATACTCTCCCACTGCGACTGTATGTACATTGGAACCATTTCCAACGCGGAGAGTATGGTCACCTGTCCTCAAAACCTTGCTATTTCTCAGCCCCTGCATAGAATTGCAAATGTGAGAACCTGAACCGGTATCCAATACCCAGGAAGCAGAGTTTATAGAAAAACAGTTTTCAGTCACAAACGCACCTGAAGCAGAAGCATCACCATGCTTCTTCTTGAGACTTAAGTACTCCGTGCAATTGCGCTTCCAATGTCCTGTCTTGTGGCAATGAAATCATTCGCCTTTCCCCGAGTCTCCAGCCTTGGACTTTCCCTTTCCCTTTACCTTTTTAACTCCGCCCTTAGGATTAGTGGGTTTCTTCTTTTTCTTTCCCTTGGCCTTGGCTTTCGGGCGAGAAGAGGAAGACTGTCCAATAGTCATAACGGGAGTTTTTGCTAACTTCATAGTGCTTTCTGCACTCCTTAACATATTAAGGAGTTCAGGGAGGTCCTTCTCCATGCCATGCATGTTGAAGTTCACTATGAACTGAGCAAAGGTGGAGGGGAGGGACTTTAGAATAATATCTATATATTGTTCATTGTCCATTGTCCATCCAAGGTCCTCAAGCTCTTCTATAAGAGCTATCATCTTCAGAACATGGTCTCCTACTGGTGTGCCAGGGGCCATTCGCATCTGAAACTATTTCTTTGATGCTTTGTATCGTAATACGCGGGATTGCTCCCCATACAACTCCTTTGTATGGAGCAATATACCGTGAATGTCCATGTCCTCGTGCTTCTTTTGATGTGTGTTATCCATCGATGCAAGCGCGAGGCATGTGGCCGTGGCACAGTCAGCGTCCCATGTCTTGCGGACTTCAATGTCCGCAACTGAGGATTTTGGACCAGGGACGGGCGGGGCTGAAGCCGTGAGGACATATGATACTTTATCATAAGTCAAGGCGATCTTCAGATTCCTCAGCCAGTCTTTATAGTTGGTCCCATTCAGTTTGTTTTTATCTAGTAGAAGCTTAAGTCCAGTCATTGGTATCTTCCATTAAGAGAGAGAAAAGAATACACTCAGCGAAAGCTCTTGCATAGATTAGATTGGTTTATTATCTTGTCTAATCGATGTTTCCCACTGCTTTTATCGAGTTTTTCTTTCAAACCATAAAAAGAAAAACTAGCCAGGATTAATTACAGTCTACAACTTCGCTAACCGTTCAGCCAGGCCAGTGTCGGTACTTGAGGGAGGTTCCCCGTGCTTTCGCACGGATCTAATTAGAGTAAACCTCGTTTTCCCAGAGGCGGAGCCCCGTTAACACCTTTCTAGACACCTAATGAGTTAGCTAATTGTAAACTGTAAAACTCTCCTAGGAGCAACTATTTCCCACAGTGGGATCGGGATCCAACCATCATATGGAAGGTATGCAATCTCATTGCAAATTTCAACTATTGAAATTCCCGATGTGGTTTTTACCCCTAATACCCGTGACCTTGGCTAAGGTCAACAAATCACGAGCACTAGACAAGCTCAACCCGTCATTTCTTGATTAATTTAGACCCGTTCACATGACCCTTGGCTAAGGTCAACAAAGTCATATGCCCGTCCTAATTAATCTGCATCATATGCGTTTGTAGAAAGACATCACTTAGCTACCGTACACTACGCCTTGGCTAAGGTCAACAAACGTAGCACGAATACTAAGTACTCTACTTCCTAAAATGACGGAGGGTTGCGAATGATTTTTAAGAAAATCTTTAACGCTTTGAACTTGATATCGTTGTAGAATCAAATGGTTTTCAAAAGGAGTGGCTTAGGCTCCGCAGTTTTGAAATATAGCTTTTTCATAAATAGCCGAGTGGTTTTCAAATCCGATTCTACAACATCTTTTTAGGTTTATTTTCTTTACATTAATCACATTAATGTAATCCCATCATTTAAGTCCTTAAGCCAATCACAGAAAAGAAACGAAAATAACACGTACGCTTATGCCATCCGCATTCGCCGCAATGTTCCGTTATGCACCGTTAGGTTACTTAACTAACGGCATACCGGGACGGGACTAGCGCGGGTGTAAAATATAAGCAACGTCTACTATATATCATATATATAATATGTCATTCGTCTCAGATATCACAGAACACAGGCAGCAGAAACATAGATATAACGTGGGATATCCTAGGACGTCCGTATTTAGTATTTAGCCAGAATAGAAAATACGGATTCCACAGTCACGATGAATAGCCAAGCCTACACCCTGGACACCTACGAGAGCGGCAAGTGACCCTACCAATCCTGGAGTTTAGGAGACCCGGTCTCGACTCCTCGAGATGGCCTCCCACTGAACCCCAGAACCCGGTCACCTGTGCTCCCCTCCTTGGGTCCATCCTAATGCGGAAAAGTAAATAATATACAACACTGGTGACACAACCGCAACCTGGAAGTGCCCCAAATAAAAGAATATTACATTACATTTGAATTTACATGAATGAAAATATAAAACTCTCATCTCACAAAAACCCCCGGCTATTCCATCGCGACAATCCTGCATATCATATCTCAGCAACACATAATATCACATATCATCAACGTAAGTAAGTATGCGTACCCCGATTGTCGTTGATGTATAGCAACGAAACCGGCGATATCTAACATACTACACTTACGGTCACAGAAAAGAAAGTGTAAAACTACAATATTTGGAATCCAGATTCTCTTTAGACATCATAAATGCGAAATATCAAATATTTCGTATTTCATGCCTACACTATATGAATTCCACATATTGTATCACATTCCAGACAAACAGACAGTATTAAAGTTTTCGAACGAACGATCAAGCACCCAAGATTCACTAAAGCTCAACACTTGAGCAGGGTTCAAAAATCCGGAGTGTGACACAGTAGTAGCGGTCCAGCCGTAGAAGGGTCAAGCCAACGCCTCACATGTGGCACGCCGTACTGCCCCAAACCCTAAGGTTCAAAGGGCAGTTCGAGACGGTCACATAATCGAGTTAAGGTTTGTTGTCTTCTAGAGGGACCACCGCAAAAAGACTTGCACGTATCTCCAAAGTATTTAAACCCCATGAATAGTGAGTAAATGATACTCGTTCAAACACTTCAATACTTTCTAATTTACCCGGAAAAGCTACGAAATGAAAATCCCGATCGATTTGACGAGTCCAAAACCATCTCCAGAATTTTTCAAAACCAAATACAGATTAAAAATATCCAAAAATTTATACAAGCAGATTCATGAATTACTGTATAAAAAGTATCCATCAATTCATATATACGGCCGCGGAACCGCGGTCTAAGCAAGCTTAGGCCGCGTTTCCGCGGCGAGAATCACTGTTCACTGGAAAATTTTTGTACCGTAATCCTTATTTTTTCCTTCTGTATTTTTTACATATTTTTAATTCTGCAAATTATCAAATTTTAGAAAATTTCCGGAGAGCACCCAAAAATACTGTATTTTTGTCCGATCGGGGTTTTCACTTTGTAAAAACGTCGCCTAATGTTCTAGGTCGGCTCTGATACCAATGATGGGTTAGTATAGCACCCTATGAAGTGTTTTAAAGCATCACATGACCCAAAGTTATAATTTTTAAGGTGCTAAACTAACATGCAAAGGGATCGATCCTAGAAAATTAGGGTTATGAAACTTTAAGCTAGTAAAGATAAGGGTTTGAAGGCTACAACCTTTGTAGCTCCCCTTTGTTGGACTCCTTGGTATCTTGGGTGTTGAATCGAGGTCCTCTTGAAGTTCCCTTGCGTCCACGACGATCCACCACGGAGCACTCCGTCCAAGTTCGCTACTTTGGAAAACCGAAGGAAACACTCTAATCAAGTCGGCTAGACTTGAGTAGAATGATGTTCTGGTTTGGAATCTCACTTCAAAAACCTTTCTTTAGTTGTATTTAGCTCACTAGAAAAAACTAGAGAGGAAGAGATGAAGGAGGATGAAGATGGTGGCTAAAATGAACAAGAGGTGTAAAAGATAACCTTGAGTTGAAAAACCAAATGAAATATATATCACTATATATATTTATTTCCTTCTTAACTTCAAGCATGATTAAATCATAGATAGTTAATTTAACTTGGGTTTTAAATGATAAAGAGAAGGATAACCCTTGGTTAGTGGTAGTTGAGATAGGTTAGGTTAGAAGAAGAATGTAGAAGCAAGAATGTTTATCCTTTCCTTTTTCATTTTACTTTAAAACCAAAATTAAATAATAATCTATTATTTAATCTATGGTGTGAGTCTTATATTTCCACCATTTTCATATGCAATCAACCATGATGGATGGGTGTATGTATGTATACATGTATGCACATCTACATGTGCATGAAACTAGAAAAGAAGAAAGAAACACATGCATGCATGCATACATCCATCAAACCCTAGAAAGGTTTCAAGTGAGAATACTAATGGTTAGATGATAAATCAACACTTAATTTATCAATCCGGTCATATCTCAAATGACCCCACCAAAAGCAGTTCACCCGATCAATGTTCGGTATCATATACGCACATTTCAATCGGGTGCATGCGCATATCGCATACGCGCACCACAACGTTTCGCCTGGACTGGGTAACTCCTTTGTGGGACTCTAAGACTCGTCAATACGCCGGCAGAGGGTAATGATCATATCAAGTACCCTCAAGCCGCAAGCGGTCAGCTAAACGTAACGGCCACCCGGGTATTGAGCGATCAGAAGACAACAAGCGAACCTGCTACAACTCCCGTCGAGCCATCCGGCAACACTACCGTACAGTCCGGTCTCTTCGTCAGATATGCTGCATATCGAGCCTAGGGATGGTCACGTCGACCCCAATAACTCAATAAGTCGTGTCGGTGAATGGTCTATAACAGATCGAGAAACTACTGATAACACTTATCAGCAAATCTCAGCAGCCCTGGCCAGGGACTTGCTGTTATAACCAGTCGGGCACAGCACAGCATCAACTCCCAATACCGGGAGAGACGAAACCCCTCCTATCGCTCATCGTCTTCGTGTGTCTCGGGACTGTACCCAACGGCCACCTGTTTGCACGACTCAGTAGAGCCGTGGTAGGGTGGCAATCAAAGTACAGTGGGAGAACACACAAGACTCCATGACGATCTCGGGTCTACAGACTAACCTGTACCAGTGTCACCTGAGAACTGCTATCCGACGATAGATATAATTCCATATAGGAGTTCTCGGTGAGTCCGTCTAGTGTACCCAGTCACCACTGAGCACCCGTATATGATCTTGATGTCAAACATCGATGAATGTGGGAACATTCATTGCCCATCGCATGGGTCTAGTATCATATACGCTAGTCTACTCTGGTATATCGATGCCCCGTCTCGATATACCTATGACTAGGAACGTTCCAGGATATGCTTATAGACTACAGATGTCCCACTAGTATGATCTCCATCATAATCAGAGTAGTCAAGCCGATATCCTCAGGGCTTTATCAGCATGTATGAATGAATAGAAGCATGATCAAATAAACATGTCAGATAAAGAAGAACCAGATAGCATAATATTATGTCGAGCAAGAATGCAAACTGAATATATATACATGTATAGATACATCCACTATCACATAATGGCCTCTAGGGCATACATATATCCAACAGATGCTACACACTCGGTTTGTCTTTTGATTGCTTTTAAGAGTTCTGCTTTGCACAGTGATATATATGATATATCCCGCACCTCATTCAACGAGGAAAGGGCCGACGATCCCTTCACCGGGAGTGACCCCTTTAGCAAAACTACAAAAGCCTCAAAAACACTCCATTTTAAAATCATTTGATTCTACAACGATATCAAGTTCATTACGCAATAGGTTTTCAGAAAAACCTGTCGTAGCCCTCCGTCATTTCAGATAAGTACTAGTTAGTATTCGTGCTACGTTTGTTGACTATGTTAAGGCGTAGTGTGCGGTAGCTAATTAGTGCTTATCTGCATAAGCATATGATGCGATTGGATTAGGGTAGTCGTGCGACTTTGTTGACTATGTTAAGTGTCGTGCGGGTGGGTTTAATTCAATCGAGAAATGACGGGTTGAACTTGACTAGCACTTATGATTTGTTGACTATATTAAGGTCATATAGCTGCTAGGGGCAAAATTATCGGGAATTTCAAGTGTTGAAATTTGCAATGAGATTGCATACCTTCTATGAGATAGTTGGATCCCGATACCCGCTGCGAGTAAGAGTTACTCCTGGGAGAGTTTTACACATTACAATTAGCCGATCAAGTAGGTTTCTAGAAAGGCGTCAACGGGGTTATGTCTCTGGGAAAACGAGGTTTACATTAATTAGGTTCATGCGAAAGCACGGGGGACCTCCCTCAAAGTACCGACACTGGCCTGGCTGAAAGATTGGCGAACTTGTAGTGTGTAATTAATCCCGGCTAGTCTTTCCTTTTAGGGTTTGAAGGAAGATTTGATAAAAACAGTGGGAGCCATCCTGATTAGATAAAATAAAACCAATCTGATCTTGCAAGAGCGCACGCTGAGTGTTTTCTTCTCTCTCTCTCTCCAGATAGCGACCATATCACGCCTTAATCAAGATAATAATACGGAATATTGACCGAACCCGCTTGTTATACTGAGCTGGGGAACGTTGGTCCCGCTCCAACTTATAATTGTTATAAGACAGAGCAGGAAATTGGGGATTACCAGAATTCCCGTGCCGCCCAAACGAAGACAGTGCATGTTGATGCATCATCTTCTGGTGTGTTCATTATAAAGAACTGTTTCTCAGTATCCTCTGCATCCTGGGTATTTGATACCGGATCAAGATCCCAGATATGTAATCTGTTACATAGGGCTACAAAAAGGTAGAAAAACTGAGAACGGGTGATAAGTTTCATGAGACAGAAAACGGGGCAAGTGTTGCAGCCAAGTCTGTTGGTCACCGTCACCCTGTATTACCAATACATTGATTCTGAACAAATGCTATTAGATACCGAACCTGATATACAAAATCATATCAGTAGTACAGAAATGATATAATTTTGTATTGTTGGATAATGTTTTGAACATTTCCTATATCAAAAGTTGATCGGTTCAGGCACGTTATCTAAAAGCATTGATGTTCTAAATCAAACTACAGTTCTTTAGTATACTGAACACACAAAAGAGGAAGAGTTCAGAAATGAACGGATCCTTCTTGAGGCATTGTAGACTAGGTCATATCAATGCGACCCGACTGGCTGAAGTTACATTTAGATGCATATTTAAATTAGTTTGAATTTACATCTTATAAAACTTGCGAGTCATGTCACAAAGATAAAATGACCTTAGCTCTGTTTATTGGAAACAGAGAAACAGTTAGTAAACTCTTGGGATAATACATGTTGATGTATGTAAGATCCCCTGTCTACACATACCAAGACTGATTCTTTGTACTTCATTACATTCTCTGATGATCTTTCGAGATTCAGACCTATGTTCCTGTTGAAACTCAAGTCCGAACCTTTTGAGATATTCACAGAATATAAGTTAGAAGTAGAGAACCAAAATACGGGTATAAGTATCATGTCCTATGATGAGATCAGGGAGGAGAATACTTGAGCACGGAAATCCTGGATTATTCTAAAGGAGAATGAGATTCTCTCTCAGCATTACTCCTCCGTATACACCATAGCATGATGGTATATCGGGGCGGAGCAATTGCACCCTATTCGATATGGTGCGCTCTATGATGAGTACTACTGAGTTACCTGTTTCCTTTTGGGAGTTATACGCTTGAGAAGCTGCATACCAATTGAATTGGATTCCAATCAAATCAGTTGCCTACCGCTTCATATGTGATATGGAAAGGGAAGAGCCCATATCTTAAGTTGGTTAAGATTTGGGGTTGTCCGAGCTGTCTCTAAAAGCATAATCCGGACAACCTCGAGGCAAGGTCTGTAGAACTGGAAATGTTTCAGCTATACAAACTGCAGCTGATGATTTGAAAGAACCGAAGGATTCAATAGTTACCAACGAACCTCAGCCTCTCCGCCGATCTAGTAGGGTTCCTCACCCACCTGAGAGATACTTCGGTTTCTCGATGACAGTGGGAGCGAGGATTGCATCATGAGATGATGACCCAACTAGTTTCGAGCTGGCCATCAGGAGTAAGACTCTGTAAGAATGGCTGGATGCTTAGTGATCTGAGATGGAATCCTTATACACCAACAAAGTATGGACTTTAGTTGCTTTATCTGAAGGGTTAAATCCCCATCAGGAGCAAGTATATCTTGAGAAGATTACTTGGTGTACATCGAAAAGTTAAGACTTTCAAAGCTAGACTTGTTAAAGGTTTGCATCATTAACCAGGTATGGATCATGATGAAACTTTTTCTAAGGAGCTATGCTTAAGTCCATTCAGATCCTGCTTGCCACGGCTTCATACCATGACTACGATATCTGGCGGTTGGGTGTCATGACTGCTTTTCTTAAATGATCTTTTAAAGAGAACGTCTATAAGTACACAGCCAGAGGGCTTCGTAGACAGTGGGAGCAGCGGAAACGTGTACAAGATACTTTATAGGATAAAGCAGGTATCGCGGAGTTGGAACATCTGTTTTGATGTGTTAGTCAAAGAGTTTGACATCATCAAAATGGTAGATGAACCATGTATAAACAAAAAGGTAGTAGGGAGTATAGTGACAATCCTCGTAGAGTACGTGGATGGCATGCTCTTGATAGGGAAGGAGTTTCCTATGCTACGCTCGGTCAATCTCCGCTTATCACAATGATTCTCCACATAGGATCAAAGTGATACTTGCTAAATCCTGGGTTTTGGATCTATGAGATAGATCTGAATGGATGTTAGGATTCTCACTAGTTGTAGTGAGATGGTATCAATTGATTCTGGGGAGAATCACTGGAAGTGTTCCAGGATGATAAGGACGACTGAATGTCAGTCACAGGCATTGTCTTTACCCTCAGTAAAGGGACGGTATGATGGAAGAGTTCCAAGCTAGATACCGTGGCATACTAGACGATAAAGGCAGGATACATCGCTACTCAAGATGCTACCAAAGAGGATGTTTGGGTGTATATTGGTTCATGAGATGAACTACGTTCCAACCATTATGAGACAATGGAGTTGTGGCTTATGCTAAAGAACACCCGTCCCATCAGTGATCCAGACATATTCTAAGGTAGTATCACCTGATCATGGAGATGGTTGATCTCCAGGGTGATCGAGGTTAGGAGAGTAGACTCAGAGGACAACACGGCGGATCCACTCACAAAGGCCTTTTCCCAGAGAGAGACTTTTATGGGATGGTGTAGTATGAGATACTACAACCACTGCTATCAGATGGCCCTAGTGCAAGTGGGAGATTGTTAGTTATATGTATGCCCTAGAGGCCATTACTATACATAGGATGTATATTGTAGTGGATGCTTGGACATATATAGGGAGGACTTTCTTGCTCGACATGATAGTATGCTATCTGGTTACTCTTTACTTTAACGTGTACACTGATTGTCTCTCTGATACATGTTGGTAAAGCCCTTAGGATGTGTACTTGACTACCTGGACTATGATGCGGATCATACTAGTGGGGACAGGGTAGTCCATAAGTACATCCTTCAAGGTCCCTAGTCGTGGGTGTATCGAGACAGGGCATCGATATACCAGAGTAGACTAGCGTATACCTTCTCGACCCATACAGATGGGCGATGGATGATCCCATATCCATTGGTGTTTGACATCAGAGATGATATACGGGTGCTCAGTGGAGACTGGGTACACTGGACGGACTCGCCGAGAACTCCCAGATGGTATTATACCTTAGGTCAGATGGCAGTTCTCTGGTGACACTGGTACAGAGTAGTCTGTTGACCCGAGATCGTCATAGAGTCATGTGTGGTTCCCACTGTGCTTTGATTTCCACCTTACCACGTCCAAGAGGGCGTGCAAAACGGTGGTTTTTGGGTACATTCCCGAATCACATGGAGGCAATGAGCGATAGGAGGGGATTCGTCTCTCTCGGTATAGGGAGTTGATGTTGCGCTATGTTCGATTGGCTATAACCGGAAATCCCTGGCCAGGGTTGCTGAGATTTACTGGTAAGTGTTACCTGTAGTTTCTCGAACTGTTATAGACCTCATATCGACACTACTTATCGAGCTATTGGGGTTTGACGTTTACCACCCCTAGGAGAGATATGCGACATATCAGACGACGAGACCGGACTGTACGGTAAGTGTTACTGGTTGGATTCACAAGAGTGTGAGCGGGCTTGCTCGTCGATCTTCTGATCGCTCAATACCTGGGTGACCGTTACGTTTAGCAGATCGCTTGCGGCTTGTGGGTGTTTGATATGATCATCACCTGCTGCCGGCGTATTGACGAGTCTTTAGAGTCCTACACAGAGGTTTCCTGGCTCAAGCAAAACAAAATAGGAGCGCATATGAGATATGTGCGGGACCGAGAATAATGCGTGTATGTGATACCGTATTCCATTCTCGCGATGAATGTGTCGAATGGTTGTATGTGATATAACCTAGTTATCGAATCAAGGATTGATTCGATAAGCCGATACATTGGATATTAGTCGGTCATATGCGATATGACCGGATCGTTAAATCAAGTATTGATTTAATGATTTAATGCATAATTATATATTTGATATATTTCTTTGCATTAACTAGTATTGGTTCACTTTAAATGGATTTTCTCACTTCAAGTTCACAAGTTGTATATGTGATATACTTTTGTGCACCCTTTTGTATCATGTTTGATGATACATGCTAACTTGGGTTTGTGTAAAGGATTAAACCATGGTTATATAATGGTTAGGGTTTTCATTTTCTTATCTATTTATTTATTTATTTAATTTGGAAAAGATAAAAGAGAAAATGGTGGCTTTCTTTGTTTGATATTGAATCTTCATGAAGCTTTGACTAAGTCACCATTTTTGTCTTCATGCTTAACCCTAACCATTCATTTAACCCTAGTTCATTCTCTACACTTGACCATGGTTGGATTATGATAAGTACTGATTTTTTTTTGCTTTTTGGAAGAAGACTTATCATAATATTCATCTTCTTCTTCTTCTTCTTCTTCACATGAAGAAAGCTTGCCTCATCAATGGCAAGTGAAGAAATCAAGTGAGAAATCCAATTCTAAAGTGAACCCACTTCCTATTTTTTCATCTTCTACCTCTTGCCAAGTAGTATTGGGTGTTTTCTTCACAAGTTTCATGACTTGGTGAAGTGGGAGCTTGATCTTGTGATGCCTCGACGTAGATCATCTTCGGCATCGTAGTCGATGACCTAGCCCGTCCATTTCTCCGATGAAGCCGATGCTAGAGTCCGGGATCCGATTTGGACAGCGGAGTGACATCATTGCGGAGCTATGGAGGTGGAGCACCGGATCTACAAAGGTTGTATTTCCGTTCACTTAGTTAAGTTGTTAACTAGTTGCTTGTTTCGCCTAAAATTCTAGTTAACGATCCGTATTAGGGTTTCTCGGCACTTGTAAAATTTGAAATTGGCATGGTTGATGCCTTGTGAGACCTCTTGAGAGTGCCTAGGAACCCTACAGGTTAGAGTGCACACAGAGTGTTTCTTTTCTCTCTCTCTTTGGCAGCGACCTTTGACCGACCCTAGACTATGATCGAGGGACTAAGTTGACCGAACCTTCTTAAAATACTGTCTTTTGGATTGTCTGAGTTGCATAAGTCATTGCCAATCCTTCTTCTACCCTTTGCATTTCTCAGAACACCCCGTATTTCTACGGGCATCCACTTCCATTGGATAGATCCATCGTATGGTTATATACGAACTCGAAGGGACTTCTTCGAGGATGGATCCAGGTTCAGGAGAAATAGAATTGGTTTATTCAGTTGTCTTTTATTATCACCTTCTCTCAGATTGCGAGGGCTCCTTGGTTCAGAAGAGTACACCTATTACGCTTATTGGATAGTCTTCTTCCAAACCATAGGTAGGTGCCGAAAGGTAGGGAATGAAGAAAACCACTTAGCCTAAGTAGGTGTACAGAAGGTAATATGTAAAGACAAAATAAAGGGATTAGAAAGAGGGCAAAGTAAATTGTGACTGTTATCATTCACGACCAAACCGCGTACTTCATCGCCACTCCTATTTCACCTTTGCTTTTTTCTCCAGCTCGGGAGAAATAGAATAAGGTATTATTCAGTTGTCTTTTATCATCACCTTCTCTCAGGTTATGAGTACTCATTGGTTTAGGAGGGTACACCTATTATGCTTACTGGATAGTCTTCTTCCAAACCATAGGCTGGTGCCGAACGGTAGGGAAGGAAGAAAACCATTTAGCCTAACGATGGTGTACAGAAGGTAACGACTAAAGACAAATAAAGGGATTTGGAGAGATGGCAATGAAATATAGGGTTATAGTCATGAATTGGATTATGGAAGAGGCATTACTATGAATACCAGTATACCCCTACGAAACATTTTCATGTTTCAGTGCATTGTTAATTGAAAACTGTTTTTCCGATTAGATACTTACTCTAGGGTATGTATTTACCAGGTTTCATTCTCACATATGTATGGTTTTACAGATGATGAGTGGGAGGAAGTTATTAGGAATTAGGTGATCATCCTCATTATATCGCAATTCGTTGTAATTGGTGATATTTGAGGAAGTCGCCTGGGTTATTGTTGGCAGGCATGTATTTGGTTTTGAATATGCGTTGTTGTGCACCAATTTCAAAATGATATATCTGTACGTTTATTTTTATAAAGTGAGATATAACTTTTTGATATTATGTCGATGACATTTACCTACATCAGTTGACGATTGGGTAAGGAGCATTGAACAACGGAGTAGTTCTTAACCATAAGTACAGTTTTCAACCTACGATGCACAGGTTTTGAGTTATTCAAACTCAACGGACTTATACAGAGTATTGTATGTTGTCCAGTGTCCATCAGGACAAAGGGGTTGGTCCTCGTACTATGTTCTGTTTACTTATAACTTCTCTAGTATTTTAGACAAGTGTTTCGCAGAAATACAAGGTCTAAGTTTTGAGAAGTTGTAGGTATAAGAATAAAATAGAGAACCAGATGTCGCAGGTATCGGGATTCTTCAAAGAGATCGAAGATGTAGATACTTGTGATTGGTATTCAGTTGATAGTAATGGTTTTGAGAAACTTGTTTCTCTTTCAGGTTACTCATAATTGGATGCATTCCTAAGTTGAGTAATGCTGATTAGCCTCTCTCCATTAAGTTGATATGCACTGGAGACAGCTGCATGATTAGAATCTGGTTCCAATTAAATAAGTGTCAAAGTTTCTATATTGGATATAGAATGGTTCATATCTTAACGATATTAAGGTACGGGGAGTTGTCCGTCTTATGCTTAAAACCAGAGTCTGGATAACTCAGGGCTCGTTTCTGTAATGGTTGTTTGTGGGTTGGCCCAGGCTATGACGAGGGTTGACTTTCTACCATCTGGAAGATCAATAGTGATATTGTTCTTGACTCGCCACAGTTTTAGTAAAATGGATTTTTTCAGAAAACAGTAGTGGGAGTATGGTAGAACTGGAAGTGATTCCAGAACCGCAAACGATTACGAAAAATTTAATAGGACCTAAAGATTCAATCAGATTAGACATTCCATTAGCCACTCCGCAGATATGGTGGGTAACCTCAGACACCCGAGAGGTACTCTGGTAGCCTCAAGGACGGTGACAGGGAGGTTCTTGTTTACCCAGACTTGACACTACTGGTGTTCCAGGCTATGAAACCCGGCAGGAGGATAAGTATAGCGTCGTTCTAAACTAGTTTTAGAAGTGCACGTATATATTATTTTGCCAGAGGGTTGTTGTGGTCAGTGGGAGCAGCGGAAGCATAGTGGGCAAGTAGCTTATGTCTATTTATAGACTTGAGCAAATAAAGCGGAGATAGATCATCTAATTTTGATGTGACAGTTATGGGTTTGACTTCATCAGAATAGAGGATGGATCTGTTAAGAAGGTAGTAGGGTGTGATGTCCTAGTATTATGGATGTCATATACAGAGTTGGAAGTAAAATTCCTATACTACGAGCGGTTGTACTGTGGTCGTCACACAGTTGTTTCTCGAGACAGGATATGAATATAATATCAGACATTCTGGTTTCTAGATCTAGATTTGGGTAATTTCCCAATGTGGGTACTTCGACAGTATTCTAATGGTTTTTAGAATAGAAGACTCCTGGCATGGTGATGTACCTGCAGGTGATGGAGTCACCCTCTCTAAAGGTGTCTTACAGACTAAAGGGGAGAGGGATGTGCATGATTGGCATATCACTTGCATAGGCAATTGAGTCAATCATGAGATGTCAAGTACTACACCAGATGTTGTTTTTTGCACTAGATGCGATAAGTTTATATTAATCCAATCCTGGAGAAACATAAGGAAGCGGTTTTAGAACATAAGTGCATGTTCTACGGATTCGATGACGGCAACCTCCTTCGGGAGACGGTTATCATTCCAGGCTTCAAAGGTGACATGGATGACAGAGAGATTGTCAGAGTTATAGTTTTCCCTCTGACAAAGGGGGCAGTATTATGGACAGGTGGTCCAAGAGGATACTGTGGGAGGCATGGTGCTGGATACTGATTAGGTTCAGTTATCGATACAGTCTAAGAAGTTTGGATTTAGGGTTCATTTATGAACTCGGTCCCATCAGATATCCAGACATATTCTAAGACAGGTATTACTCAATTCGGGAGATGGCTATCTCCGCGAACTTGAGAATAAGAGAGACATAGAAAGAAAAATCAGGGCAAATCCACTCACTGAGGCTATTTCTCGAACACAAGAGTTTTACGAACGGGCTTTGTGAAACTGATTAGTAGAGGAGTTGGGTGTTCGGTATCACACGGGCAGTGAGTATGCAACATCGCAATAATTAGCCTTAAGTGCAAGTGGGAGATTGTTGGATATAGTGCCCTCAATGTCAATTATTGGATCGCAGGTACGTGATTGCAATGATTGAGGATGACCTATACCGGTAGCACAGTCTTACTCGAGATGATGGTATGCTATCTGGTTTGCCATTATCAGTCGTGTACATGTTCTGTTGACTGATTACATGTTACACGTTGATAGAGCCCTTAGGATCTTGCTTGACTACCAACAGTATGAGGGCGATCATATACGTGAGAGTTGGGTAGTCAATAAGCACATCCTTAATAGTGGTCCCTAGTCGTGGGAGTTTCGAGACAAGACATCGATACTCTGGAGTAGACTAGTGTATACATGTTAGTGTATATGCCCTAGAGGCCATTACTGTATAATACTAGTTTGTATATTACTTAATGGAAGCTTGGGATATTCACCTTGTATAGACAATCTTGCTCAATATAGAAGTATGCTACTTGGTTTGTTTCTACTTTAATGTGTACATGTGTTTATTTTAGTATATCACCTATACACATTAGTGGAGCCCTTAGGATCTTTGCTTGATTACTAGCGTTGTGATGGCAGTCACACTAGTGGGGGCTGGGTAATTTATAAGCACATCCTTATGCAGGTCCCTAATCGCAGGACTATCGAGACAGAGCATCGATACTCCGGAGTAGAATAGCGTATGCGCTTCTCATCCCAGTGTGGGAGACGGTTTGTCCCACGGCCGTCAGTACGTCGCACTTGAGATAGTATGCGGGTGCTCGTGGGGTTACGAGTACACTGGACAGGACTCGTCGGGAACTGTTGGTTGGTACTATACCTATCGTCAGTTATCAGTTCCCAGGTGACATGAGTACAGCTTAGTCCGCTGACTTGACACTGTCACTTCGCCTTGAGTGTGTTCCCACTGTACTTTGATTACTACCCTACCACGGCTCAAAGGAGTCATGCAAACAGGTAGTAGTTGGGTGCAGTCCCGAAGCACTTGGAGGCAGTGACGGTTAGACAGGATTCGTCTCTCCCGGTATTGGGGGTTGACATCGCGCTGTGTCTAGGAGATCCATTACACGAGTAGTCCCTGGCCAGGGCAAGCGAGATATACTGGTAGGTTTCCGTGCTATCTCAGGGTGTTTTGGGCTATACCCCGACACGACTTGTACCGCTATTAGGGGACTGACGTTTACCGCCCCTAGGCCCGCCATGCGATGTATCAGAAGAACAGACCGGACTGTACAGAGATTGTCACATTCAGACTCAGTTGGAGTTCAGATGGATTTCACCTCGTCAGTCTTCTTGTCGGCATCTACCTGGGGACCGTTACGCACAGCTAGTGCCGCTTGCGGTCTGTGGTTAAACCCCCTGCCAGCGTAGTGTCGAGTCTTTAGAGTCCCACACAGAAAGCTATTCGCCTTTAGGCAAAAGAGTAGAGGTCGCATGGTTTCGCGACAGGTCGCATGGTTTTGCAACAGGGTTCGGTCACATCCGTGTACTTGAGCATGTTTGGTGTCCGGACAGTTAACACTAGCGGGCTTTGGTTTAAGCCAGATCCTAGTGTACATTTTGGGATTGGTTTTATCTCGTTTGTATTCGTGTTCCTCGGAGCGCGGATGAGGGTGTGTATGCACAGTTGACAGAGAGACAGAGGCAAAGGATTCTGACTGTTGACTGTTGACTTTTGGCTAAACCCTAATGAGAATAAGAAATATAATTAACAATAATATTAATTAAGTATTATAGTGACATGGTTGTTGAGGGGTTGACTTTTTTGACTTGTTGACTTTGTTGACCGGTTGACTAGGTTGGACTAGTTGACCATCATCATGACAATGGCTATCATTTCATGGCAAAGACTTTTGCTTGCTTGTTTTTTTTGCAAAATGAGTGCATGAAATGATATAGCCATTTTGACTTGAACCATCACACAATACTTGATTACTATTTTTGTTATGATGGTTTTGGATTATGAGAGCTTGGATGGCAAAAGAGTTACTCATTCTCGCATTTCATTTCTCTCTCTTGCTTGAGCTCTCCCTCTTGCTCTTCCTCTTGCTCTCTCTCTAGCTCAAGGCAACACCCTCTCATGAGTTGAGAAACATTGCCTTAGAGATAAAAGAAAACCCATATCACTTCTCTACTCATCCTACTTCACAAGGTTTGGCAAACCAAGTGTTCTAGTTTCTTCAAGTTCGAAGAAGAAGCCAAAGGTAGAAGCTTTCAGGCGGATCCATCTTCGGCGCAAGGAGACGACGAGGTGAAGCCGATCCGTACACCGGAAAGAGTTGAAGACGAAGGAGTTCAAGAAAGGTATAACCCCCTAACCGAGTAGGTAAAACTCTCGTTAGGTTTGTTAGTTAGTTGTTTAACAAAGATCCGTATTTTGAGTCCATGTTACCACCTCTTGAAAATCGTTTTCCATCATTTCCGCAAGCCCGTAAGTTCCGGGAGAGGTAACGTGGACTTACAGTGGTATCAGAGCCTAGTTAAACACTATCTAACATGTTAGCAAAGTAAGTAGAAGTTCGATCGGAGAAAATATCACGAAACATACCCGAATAGCATAGTTTCTGCCGTTTTTTTCCTCTGTTCAAAAAAATAATAAATCATACATGAAAAATCGGCTCAGGCTTTTATTAAGACACCCAAGAAAACAGGTCCACTGACTCGGTCAAAGCGCCGCGGAACCGCGGCGGGAGCTTGCTCCCACTGCGGAACCGCGGCCGAGTTGACTCGGCCGTGGCACTGTTTTCTTGCAGAGTGTATCTGGGGTTGTTTTAGGATTTTTACAATATGTTTTTTCTGCCCAGATTTTCCAGAAAGTAAAATTAGTTTTTGGGGCTTGAAAATCCGTATTTTGATCGAACTTCTAAAGACTTAAGCTGACGGGTATATATCTGTGATGTGTTATATGTATTGAACGTCCGCTAATCGCTATACGTCGATTAGTGGGGGTTATACATATCTGCGATCTGTAATGTTGATGGTATGTGTATATGAATTCATTGGATTGTCGCGGATGAATAGCCGGGGGGTTGTGAGATGAGAGTTTTCTTTTTCTTTCAATCATGTAATATGTAAATTGATGTAATATTATTTTTGGCCGCACAACCGGGTCGGGGTTGTAGCCGTCATTGTATAATTTCATTTTACTGTTTTTGCTCCTAGGATAGACCCAAGGTAGGGTGCACAAACTACCGGGTATCTCGAAGTGCCGAGTGGCCTACTCACGTCGTTAAGGGAGGTTGCTCCGCTTCGGATATTTGGCGGGTAGTTTGCCGCACCCGTAGGGGTCTAGGGTGGGATATTGGCTATTCATCGCGACCGTGTAATCCGCTTTTCGTTACAGGCTCATACGAATTGCGGATTCCTAGTATATCCAATGTGTTCATCTGTGATCTGGAATGGCTATCATTGCATGTGACGAATGAGTATATCTATATATGATATCTATTTAGGCGTTGCTTATGTTTTGCATCCACGCTAGTCCAGCCCCCGCTCTGTCGTTAGGTAAGTAACCTAACGGGTAATGACGGGGCCCTGTGGCGAATGCGGATGGCATAAGCGTACGCCATATTTTTGTTGTTTTCTGCAATGGTAGGATTAATTGATGGGACGCATTAAAATTAATACAAGAAAAATAAACCAAGTAAAAGTCGTTGGAACACTTTCAAAACCACTCGGTTTCTTTTCAAAAAGAACTTTTAAACGCGGAGCTTAAGCCACTCCTTTTAAAAGCTATCTCGTTCCATCGATTATATCAAGTTCACCACGTTCACGGTTTTGCCAAAACCATCCGTAGCCCTCCATCATTTCAGTTAAATATTCGGTAGTATTCAAGCTATGTATTTTGACCTCACGCCAAGGCATAGTGATTGGTAGCTGCCGGATATTTATCTGTTGCATAGATAGAATGCGTTGGTTTGAGACAGTCGTACTGCCATTTTGGCCTACGTCAAGGGTAGGTATGGGTGGGTTCAAATTAACCTGGATAATGATGGGAAGAACTTGACATGTGACTTATGACATTTTGACCTCACGCCAAGGTCATATGAGCATGGGGCAAAAATCCACATCAGGAGTTTCAAAAGAACTGAAACTTGCTAGCGCTGCATACCATTTGGAGTGTGATGATTCTGGTAGGATTCCTTCAGTTTTGTCACGCAATGATATTTGGATCCCGATCCTACTGTGAGTATATGCCACTCCTCGGGAAATTTCTCACTTAACGATCAATGCTATAAACCAAGTAGGTGTCTAGAAAGGTGTTAGCGGGGCTACGCCCACAGGGAAAAGAGGTTATTTAATTAAGGAACTTCACGAAAGCATTGGAAAACCTCCCTTGAAGTACCGACACCAGCCTGGCCGAACGGTTAAGCAAGTATTGTACGGTGAGATTGATCCTGACTAATTTTTCCTTTTTGGTTTGAGGAGGGATTCGAGAGACAGTAGGAGCCATCCTGTTTAGACAAATTAAAAACCACTCTAAACTTACAAGAGCATCATGGTAAAGTGTTTCTTCTCTCTCTCCTAATTGCAGCGACCAAACATCATGACCGGACTTAAGTTACTACTAGATAAAAACATACTGACAGGGCCAAACTACAAAGATTGGCTCAGGAATGTCAAAATGACAATCACTTATGACAAGTTGGGGTATCTCCTTAGCACCAAAGCTCCCCCTGTCCCAGGTCCCAAAACCAGCGTCGCGAATAAGGAAATCCATAAGACCTGGGAAATTTATTGCGCGAAGGCCAAGTGCCTCGTGCTTGCCTCTATGGACAATGAACATCAGAGGAGGCACGAGAATATGACCTCGAATCCATATTTCTCCATACAAAAGAACTGTATGGAGAGCAATCTCGTATCGCCAGATACGAAGTGTCGAAGAAGTTGTTTTCGGCAAGATTGGCCGTCGGATCATCGGTAGCGGAATACGTGCTTAAGATGATTGGCTTCATAGAGGAGCTCGCGGACCTTGGGACCATGTTTGAGAACAAGCTCTATACGGACTTGATTCTCCAGTCCCTTCCTTCCACTTATGCCTAGTTTATCCCGAACTTCAACTTGTAAGAAAAAGAAGTTGAACTTTCAGAACTCCTCTACATGCTGAGGAGTGCAGAGGGCACCCTACAGAAAGGTAGGGAAACATCCACTTTGTTTTAGGAGGATCTTCATCTTCTAGGTCCAAGGCGAAAGCCAAGGGAAAGAAGAAGAAAGCCCCCGCCAAACCAAGGGGCGGTGTTAGTAAAGTGGATACGAAGGGAAAGAAAAAAGCAACAAAGATAGCGGGGAAACTTGTGGGGAAGGAAGAGTGCTTTTACTGTCATAAGAGTGGGCACTGGAAGAAAGATTGTAGGGCTTGGAAAGCCAGAACACAGGATCTGAAGCAAGTTGCGGCTTCAGCTTCAGGTGTGTATGTTATTGAAAACTGTCTATCAATAAACTCTACTTCCTGGGTATTGGATACCGGATCAGGATCTCATATCTGTAATTCTTTGCAGGCGTTGAGAAACCGTAGGTTTTTGAAGGCAGGTGACATGACCCTCAAAGTTGCAAACGGAGCTAGCATGGATGCTAAGGTCGTGGGGGACTATCACCAGGGAATGTCAGATGGATATGTTTTGGTTTTACGTAATTGCTTATTTTGTACCCAACGCAACTTGTAATATCATTTCTGTATCTTTGATTTCTAAAGAAAGTTATGAATTTGCGTTTGCAAGTAATGTTGTAAACATTCACCTTAATCAAGTTCTGATTGGGTCAGGTACATTAAGCAATGGTATATACGTACTAAACCAACCACAGATTTTCAATGTCCAGAATACACACAAAAGAAAGTCTACGGAAATAAATCAGACTTTCTTATGGCATTGTAAACTGGGTCACATCAATGAGAGAAGGTTGATGAAGTTACATACAGAAGGATATTTGGATCCGTTCGAATATCAATCGTATTCCACTTGTCAATCCTGTCTCAAAGGAAAGATGACAAAGGCTCCGTTCACTGGACACGGAGTAAGAGCGAGCGAGCTCTTGGGACTCGTACACAGCGACGTGTGCGGCCCAATGTCTACACATGCGCGAAGCGGTTATTCTTACTTCATTACTTTTACGGATGACTTTTCAAGGTACGGTTATGCCTTCTTAATGAAACATAAATCCAAAGCCTTTGAAAAATTCCAGGAATATAAGAATGAAGTAGAAAAACAAACCGGCAAAAGTATCAAGACACTGAGATCGGATCGAGGTGGTGAATACTTGAGTGCCGAGTTCCTAGATTACTTAAAAGAGAATGGAATTCTCTCTCAGCTTACTCCTCCATACACTCCGCAACATAACGGTGTATCGGAGAGACGGAACCGAACCCTATTGGATATGGTACGGTCCATGATGAGTAACGCTGATTTACCGGGATCATTTTGGGGATATGCACTAGAATCAGCTGCATACCTTTTGAACCGAGTTCCAACTAAGACTGTTCCTACCACACCATATAAGATATGGAGTGGGAAGAAACCCTATCTTCAATATCTGAAGATCTGGGGATGTCCGGCTTTTGTCAAAAAGCAGTATGCAGACAAACTTGAGGCACGCTCAGTACTGTGCAAGTTTGTGGGATACCCAAAGAACTCCAGGGGGTATCTCTTCTATTACGCAGAGGAACAAAAGATCCTTGTTTCTCGTAATGCCCATTTTTTGGAACACCGGTTCTCAGAAAAGGAAACAAGTGGGAGCGAAATAGAACTGGAAGAAATTCCAGAACCACAGACTATTACTGAAAACTTAGTAGAACCAGAGGGTTCAAAAGAACATGACATTCCTACGCCGCTCCGTAGGAGTAGTAGGCAGTCTCATCCGCCCGAGAGATACTACAGTTTTCTCATAGACGGGGATAGAGAGGATTGCATCATTGATTATGATGAGCCGACTAGCTTCCAGCAGGCCATTCAGAGCGTTGACTCGGTAAAATGGCTGGATGCAATGCGGACCGAAATGGAGTCAATGTACACCAAAAAAGTATGGACGTTGGACGTTGCTCCAGATGGGGTAAAACTCGTAGGATGCAAGTGGATCTTCAAAAAGAAGATTGATGTAGATGGACAGGTTGAGACCTATAAAGCTAGACTGGTTGCAAAGGGTTTTCGTCAAAGACCTGATTTGGACTATTACGAGACCTTTTCTCCAGAAGCTATGCTGAAATCCATTCGGATCCTTCTTGCCATTGCTGCCTTCCAGGATTATGAGATTTGGCAGATGGACGTAAAGACCGCTTTTCTAAATGGAAATTTAGAGGAGTGTGTTTATATGGACCAGCCAGAGGGTTTCATTCAGAGTGGGAGCAGCGGAAAGGTGTGCAAGTTGCTTAAGTCCATCTACGGACTAAAGCAGGCATCGCGGAGTTGGAACATCTGTTTTGATGAGACGGTCAAAGAATTTGGCTTTATCAAAAATCCAGATGAACCATGCATCTATAGTAGATTTATAGCGAGAACTGTAGTATTCCTCGTTTTATACGTGGATGCCATTCTCTTAATAGGAAATGACATTCGTATGCTATAATCTGTCAAAGGGTTCTTGTCACAGGGGTTCTCCATGAAAGACCTGGGTGATGCCTTATACATTCTGGGGATCCGGATCTATCGTGACAGATCCAAGAGGATACTGGGACTCTCACAGTCCAGGTACATCGACACCATACTGAAAAGATTCAGTATGGAAGATTCCAAGCGCGGTAATCTACCGGCTTGTCACGGGATCACCCTTTCCAAAGAGATGTCTCCCAAGACTGATTTGGAAAGGGATCGCATGTCTATTATACCCTACTCTTCTGCGGTAGGCTCTATAATGTATGCGATGTTGTGTACCAGACCAGATGTAGCTTATGCACTGAGTGTGGTAAGCCGGTATCAGTCAAACCCTGAGGAGAAACACTGGATAGCAGTAAAGAACATTCTCAAGTACCTGAGAAGGACTAAGGAGATGTTCTTGGTCTATAGCGGAAAAGACCTCCAGATTGAGGCCTTTGCTGACTCCAGCTTCCAGAGTGACAAGGATGATTCCAAGTCCATGTCGGGTTATGTCTTTACCCTCAATGGAGGGGCGGTGTGTTGGAAGAGTTCCAAACAGGAAACCGTTGCTGACTCGACGATGGAAGCGGAATATATGCTACTGCAGATGCCGCAAAAGAAGCCGTCTGGATAAGGAAGTTCTTAACGGAACTTCTGGTGGTTCCGTCCATTGTTGATCCAATACCGCTGTATTGCGACAACAACGGGGCTATAGCTTTTGCGAAGGAACCCAGGTCCCATCAGAAGTCCAGACACATCTTAAAGTGGTATCACCTGATCAGGGAGATCGTGGGTCGCCAGGAGATCGAGGTTCGGAGAGTTTCTACGGAAGATAACACTGCTGATCCACTCACGAAGGCCTTACTCCAGACTCAGTTCGAGCGGCTGATCGAGATGATAGGTCTTCGATACGCCAGTACATGGCCTTAGTGAAAGTGGGAGATTGTTGGTGTATATGCCCTAGAGGCCATTACTGTATCATACTAGTTTGTATATTACTTAATGGAAGCTTGGGATATTCACCTTGTATAGACAATCTTGCTTAATATAGTAGTATGCTACTTGGTTTGTTTCTACTTTAATGTGTACATGTGTTTATTTTAGTATATCACCTATACACATTAGTGGAGCCCTTAGGATCTTTGCTTGATTACCAGCGTTGTGATGGCAGTCACACTAGTGGGGGCTGGGTAATCTATAAGCACATCCTTATGCAGGTCCCTAGTCGCAGGACTATTGAGATAGGGCATCGATACTCCGGAGTAGACTAGCGTATGCGCTTCTCATCCCAGTGTGGGAGATGGTCTGTCCCACAGCCGTCAGTACGTCGCACTTGAGATAGTATGCGGGTGCTCGTTGGGTTACGAGTACACTGAACAGGACTCGTCGGGAACTGTTGGTTGGTACTATACCTATCGTCAGTTATCAGTTCCCAGGTGACATGAGTACAGCTTAGTCCGCTGACTTGACACTGTCACTTCGCCTCGAGTGTGTTCCCACTGTACTTTGATTACTACCCTACCACGGCTCAAAGGAGTCGTGCAAACAGGTAGTAGTTGGGTGCAGTCCCGAAGCACTTGGAGGCAGTGACGGTTAGACAGGATTCGTCTCTCCCGGTATTGGGGGTTGATATCGCGCTGTGTCTAGGAGAGCCATTACACGAGTAGTCCCTGGCCAGGGCAAGCGAGATATACTGGTAGGTTTCCAGTGCTATCTCAGGGTGTTCTAGGCTACACTCCGACACGACTTGTACCGCTATTAGGGGACTGACGTTTACCGCCCCCTAGGCCCGCCATGCGATGTATCAGACGAACAGACTGGACTGTACAGAGATTGTCACATTCAGACTCAGTAGGAGTTCAGATGGGTTTCACCTCGTCAGTCTTCTTGTCGGCATCTACCTGGGGACCGTTACGCACAGCTAGTGCCGCTTGCGGTCTGTGGTTAAACCCACTGCCGGCGTAGTGTCGAGTCTTTAGAGTCCCACACAGAAAGCTATTCGCTTTTAGGAAAAAGAGTAGAGGTCGCATGGTTTTGCGACAAGTCGCATGGTTTTGCGACAGGGTTCGGTCACATCCGTGCACTTGTGCACGTTTGGTGTCCGGACAGTTAACACTAGCGGGCTTTGGTTTAAGCCAGATCCTAATGTACATTTTGGGATTGGTTTTATCTCGTTTGTATTCGTGTTCCTCGGAACGCGGATGCGGGTGTGTATGCACAGTTGACAGAGAGACAGAGGCAGAGGATTCTCATTGGGGTTGTTGACTGTTGACTTTTGGCTAAACCCTAATGAGAATAAGAAATATAATTAACAATAATATTAATGAAGTATTATAGTGACATGGTTGTTGAGGGGTTGACTTTGTTGACTTGTTGACTTTGTTGACCGGTTGACTAGGTTGGACTAGTTGACCATCATCATGACAATGGCTATCATTTAATGGCAACGACTTTTGCTTGCTTGTTTTTTTTTTTTCGCAAAATGAGTGCATGACATGATATAGCCATTTTGACTTGAACCATCACACAATACTTGATTACTATTTTTGTTATGATGGTTTTGGATTATGAGAGGTTGGATGGTGATTGAAAACGATTTCGGATTGTGTATGTTGGAAAATGTATATAGAAATCACAACCAAAAATTATTTGACCGCAATCAACTACGGTGTCGGATGTAGATCGTTAGCGAGTGCGGATCGTCCACAGGAAAAGTGTAATAGTTCGTCTTTTGAATTAGATGAGTCGAAACTTTAAAGAAAACAAAACAAAAAAATTCATGATTTATAGTTGAAGTTCAAGAATTAGAAAATCTAGATCAATAACAAGAAAAAGATAGAATCAAGAATTGAGAGTTTGATGATTTTTCCAACCAAATATCAAGAATCGAAATGAGGCTCGTAGGAATCGATCGGATCTATAGATGTGATGCAATCTCACAATGACGTATTCTTATCCTTCGATGAATTGATACTAGATCGATGATGATCGACGAGAATTAAGGATTTCTAGTGAAACCAGGGTTTCATTATTTATCCCTTGTTCCTTCGTCGATATCATTCACATTCTAGCCTCTAGTAAATTCAAGAAACGATCGTAGATCCCTAATTTCGAGCGATGACAATCAAGAAAGCATCGCAACGAAACTAGGTTATCGATTCTTGAACTTGCTAGGGTTTACAAAACTCGTAGGACTTAAGAATCGTATTAAGATTTGTTACATCATCATTCTATTGATCGTCTCGACTCCTTTACGAGCGGAGTTTTACTCGAACATCACAACAAGAACTACAATTACAAATTGAGATCGAATCATGATGCAAGAATTTAAAGAGAGCAAGATTAAAGAATTTCACCTTTTGTTTATATCAACAATTTCATTACAATCGCTCAAGAACTACAAGAGGAAGAACTCGATCGTCGATTTGGCTTCGCCCGGCTCCGTGAGTCGCGGATCGGCTTGGATCACTTGCTCGATTGGAGATCGGCTCCGCTCCTAAAAGGTTGAAGGGCTTCTCGCTTGATTTGGTACTCGGGATCTTGAATTTGGATTGGAATTAGGGTTAGGGTTTCGCACAAGTCTTGTCACTAGACTTGTGGAAGAAGATGGAAATAGATGTTGAAGAATGACGAACTAAAGAACAACCTCTTAACCCTAGATCTAGGCTCCTATTTATAGACCATCAAAATCCTAGATCTAGGATTTCAAATTTGAATTTCCCTCCAAAAGTTTGTTGAGGAGATTTGAATTTCCCTCCAAAAGTTTGTTGAGGAGAAGCTTCTAGATGAAGTTTGTTAAGCCGAGCCTTCTAGATGTGCCACGTGGAGAATCGGGAGTCTTCTGGAAGCTTGTACAGTTAGAGGCAGCCACGTGTAGAAAATTGATCACTTGAAGCCACCATAGCGCCGTGGAACCGCGGCGCAAGCGCTCTCCCGCCGCGGAACCGCGGCGCTTTTGAAGCCTTAGGGCTTGCAACTTCTGGGATTTTCTGCTGCTAATATTTCGACCTTTTTGTGATATGTTGATTTTCCAATTGAGTACCTGATCTCTGCCAGATCTTTGGCCTTTGAGTTGGGGTATTTTATCAGCACTGTTTTGGCTTTGTTCCTGCATAATTTCTCAAGACAAGTGTTGCGCAATATAGGGATGATGCGATGCCATGAAATGCGGTCAATTTCCTTTATAGTGTCGGTTTTAGAGTCTAACACATACAATCTGATATTTAACGACTGATTTGCTAATATGTGTAATATGAATGCCAAACACTTATAGATGAGTGTAAATGATAGGGAAATTGCCGGTTAAAAGATGCAGTATTTTCGACTGATCAAATTCCCCTAAACTTATTTTCGATCGTCTCGAGCAAACTGTTTTATTAAAAAGAGAAGGAGAAAATAAAGAAAGAGAAAAACTAACTAGCACACTTTCGTAGGCAACACGATTGTACTGAGCACGTGCAACAAGCCTCTAAACCTCTAGGTGTCCCAAGTAGGAGGAGTGTTGTCTCTTGAGGGTTTTCAGTGGATTGCACCCACAAAATCCAATAATAAAAGAAAGATCATGAATATTACATTTAAAGAAAAGAATTGTAAAAGAAAAGCCTTGAAAATTACGGTTTCCAACTAAGCTAGCTTTTCGGTTGTCATGAGCCCTATCTTAATGGTCATGAAAAGATGTCAGAAATCACGTCTTCCCTCAATAAAACATCGTCTTATTCTTCATTCCTATCTTTCTTCCAAACATCGATCATATAACCCTGTGTGTGTGTAAAGGACATCCCTACCCCCGGAGAATTCAATTCATGCTATCATACTGTTGCCCATCAGCCTCAGTACTTTTTAATTAATGAATATTTAGATGAGATTGCTCACACACTTTCATGCGACCGTTAATACTTCTTGAGGTACTAACCGACCGATTACTCCTGTGCTTTCTTAATTGGTGTATTTTCCTCGTCTTGCACCACCAAAGGCTTAGCAGTGACTCCCAGACCAGTTAGCCTTAGGGCACTAGGTGAAGAGGCACCCTCGCTATATTTTTTATTGCTGCCTTGGCGATAACAAAATCAGTGTTCATTTTTCTCACCACTTTATATTTTCTTCATTTTTTTATTTCCTTCATACTTTTGGCTTTAAGACAAAAGCATTTCAAGGTATCCTCTACTATCCCAAGCTTTATGACGTGTGTAAGTGCGAATAGCAGGGTATCAACGTTCAAAATGTTTGGCTTCTAGAATAGAAACTATTTTTCAGACTTATTTTTATCCTCAGATTAGTGACTTCCTTCATCTTACTAACCCTTGGGACAACGGCTCATAACTACTTATTACTAGTTCGTATAAGAAAACTTCTAATTTTCTTGGTTTTCTTAAATTTTTCTAATCTCATGGATGTAATTTTTCACTATCTAATCTTTTATTATCTTATTTATGTACAAAAAATATTTTTATTTCTGAAATTTTTTAAATTTTTATAGGTTTTGAAAAATGTTTTGTGCTTATGCAAAGTGATATGCAAATGATGCGAAAATAAGCACAAACCTCCGCCAAACTTGTTTTCAACAGTGTCCTCACTGTTGCCAACTGCTGAATCTCGAAAAACCTGTAAGCTTGGGAGGAATTTATTAGTGGGGGCAAAATATTTAAGTGAAGACCCTCCCCCAAACTTATTTTTGGCTCATCATTTTGTAAAAAATTTCTTTTCAAGAGACAGAAAAAATGCCCCCCAAACTTGAGTTATGCAATGTTAATCTTTGAAAATCACATGAGGGGGTCAAAAAATCAGTGGTTGATGCCAAGCTTTGCAAAGACCAAAGGTTAACACCAACCATTCAAAAAATTTATCAATGCAGTGCTCGGGTTGGTGGAAGAAGAAGTGGGGAAAGGGTAAGTGGTGGAATAGAATGTGTGTGCGTCTCGTTTTGGAGAGACGATGCAGTGATTGTGATGGATTACTCGCATTCTTTGTACAGTTCAGAAAAAGGGGTGGAGGTTCAATTTCATTGAGTAGGACATGATTCATCTCAACACCCGTGTCATTAAAAAATGCGAGTTCATCAGCGAAGATTTCCTCAAAAGTTCCATCAATACCCCGACGAGTAATGTCATCACAAAGTACGGGGTGATCTTCAGACTCTAAAAGCAGTTCATAATCAGTGTTACTTGTTGACCCGGACAACTCGGTGGAAGAGTTCGTATGTGTATGATACATAGTTGGGTCAAACAATAACGTATGAAAAGAGTCTAGATCAATATCAGGAGGATCATCAAATTCGCTGCTGTCGACCTCCATTAAGTCGACAGAACATACCTGAGCAGCAGGTTCGGAGGGTACACTTCCCAACTTGTAAATGTTCAGCTCTATTGACCTATTCCCGAAAGATAGGGTCGTAGAGCCATTACGACAGTTGATTATAGCATTGGAAGTGGCCAAAAAGGGGCGACCTAAAATCACCGGAATTTGATTCCGTGGGTTCGCTACAGGCCGTGTATCAATTACAATAAAATCCACAGGAAATATAAATTCCCCGATTTTTATTAACACATCCTCCAGTTCACCCCTAGGTTTGGTGATTGATCGGTCAGCCATCTGGAGAGTGCAATGGGCTGGCTTCAACTTTCCGATCCCTAGTTGCTCATAAACAGAGTATGGAAGCAAGTTAACACTAGCGCCAAGGTCTAGTAGAGCACGGTTGATGTGTTTTTCCCCGATAGAAATGGAAATAGTAGGACAGCCAGGGTCCTTACGTTTCCTCGGTACTTGTTGGGGGAAAGCCGTGTCTACCGTCTTTGCCATGAATATCTTCTTGGGCACTTGAGTCTTCCTCTTCCTAGTGCACAAGTTCTTAAGAGTTTTCGCATAGGACGGAACTTGTTGGATGGCATCTAGGAGAGGGATGTTGATTTTAACTTGCTTAAAAATGTCCATAATCTTCTCCATATGTGGACTCGATTTGTTAGCCCTTAACCGATTAGGATAAGGTGCTTTAGAAATAAGCACTAGGTCCATCATAGGAGAAGGAAGTGTGTGTGGACCCGATCCCAGAATAGAGTTGGGGATCGTCGGTGGTAGACTAGAAGAGATGGGCTGAGGTGGCGAGCCTTGTGGGAAACGAAGAATAGGCTCGCAAGAAGGTGGTGGGGTAGAAGAACTGGGGTCAGAATTAGAAGGGTGTGTGTGAGGAAAGGTCTCAGCCGGGGTATCATCGATAGATTTTTCAGTGTCATCAATCTCTTCCCCAACGTGATTGTCAAGCACTCTTCCAGATCTCAACGTGATTGCATCCACATGATGTGAATAGCCAGGATTGGGTAAATGTTGAGCTGGAAGTTTCCCTTTCTCTCTTGTACTCATTTCGGCTTTTAATCGTGCAATTTCTTCTTCCATCGATTTAATACTCTCGCTTTGGGACGCAGAGTTTTTCTCAATTTTATCGACAGAAGACTTCATTTCAGCCGAAACTTGCATGATATTTGTTAAGACCAAATTCATGTATTGTGCAAATGAAGAGGATTCATCAGTCCCGGTCAACTGTAAAGGACTAGACAGTGCAGGTGTGTTGACCGGATTTTGAAAGTTATGTGTTTGGAAGGGGTGCTGACTCAATTAAAGTTGTGGGTGCTGTTGTGGTGGAGGGACCCTTTGGAAATTGTTTTGGTTTGGAACCGTGTTTTGAGATTGTGATTGGTTCCAAGAAAAATTAGGGTGATTCCTCCAACCCTGATTATATGTGGAAGAAGATGGATCGTTCCTAGGTCTTTGAAATGCGGCATTGGTATGCTCATGACCTTGAAACGGACATTCTTCCGTCAAGTGAGAAGGATCAGAACAACATCCACATACAGTTTTGGAGAGTGACATTTGACTCAGGGCGGCAGCTAAAAATTTGTTTTCCATAGTCTCAAGCTTCTTTTGCAACGCTGAAATGTCAGCTCTAACTCCTATGGAAATATCATTTCCATCCCTAGACGATTGACTCACACCCTCCCACTGTAAAGATTTTTCAGCGAAATCTTCTAGAAAATTCCAGGCTTCCCTATCATCTTTGGTCATGAAGTTGCCTTGACACATGGATTCAAGGGTCTGTCTTGTGTTAGGATTAATGCCCTCATAAATGATTCGGCACATTTCCCATCTCGGGATGCCGTGATGTGGACATTGGACTAACAGATCCTTGAAGCGTTCAAGACATTTTGAAAATGGTTCATTTGGAAGCTGGGTGAATTGATTGATTTCGCTACGGACTCGAGCTGTCTTTTGGTATGGGTAGAATTTCTTAAGGAATGCTTTGACGAATGCATCCCAATTTGAAATGGAATGTGCGGTAGTGTTATACAGCCACTTCTCGGCTATATCGCACAAGGTGAATGGGAGAAGACGAAGATGTAAAGCATTCACAGAAAGCTGTGAAGTACCCATCATTGTGCATACATTTTCAAATTTCGTGATAAACACGTATGCTTCCTCAGACTCGAGATCGTGAAATTTTGGTAGAAGGTTGATGTATTAGGGTTTTATTTGAAAATTTTCCCCGTTGGCTGGTGGAATGGAAAGACAGGTGGAAAGGGAACCTCGTGTTGGATAGCACCTCTCTAGGAGAGAGATGCGAGGTGGATTCTGCGCACCAACGGACGGCGGCAGATTAGTGGAAAAGAATTTTGATGGAGGTGGATCCATCGATGTGGGTGTGGTGGTGGGTAAAAGAGAAGGGTAAATGTAGAAATACCGACTTTAGGGTCGATCAAGGAAACGCGGACTAACGGGCACTAGAATCCCGTGTCCAGCCTATCTTGCACTAAAAAGGGTTAGTACAAGTGGCAGCGTGAATTTATAATTAGGGAAATGAGGAAAGAATGCGGTGTTTGTTTTGAAAATTGGACGGATTTTTGAAAATATGACGCAACATAACAAATGCAACAAGTAAAATCCTAATTCTAGGGGTCACCTAGGTCCAATCTCTAGACCGCTCCTAACTGCCAAAAGACAAGTCGCAGGATAAATCCTCCACTGCCTCTTTGTCTCTCCTGTGGCCAGGTAAGTGCCAGGTAAGTGGGAGGTTCTCCACTACGTAAGTAGTGGGCCTAATTAAGTAACCACTAGCCTTCGACACACTTGCCTTAGACACCACAAAAGAAACACGGATAAACAATGGATTACCCACAGCCTTCTCTTGTCCTAAGTGAGTGCGACGGTCCTTAGAGTCATCTCTAGATTTCTTTTAATTAATGAGGGTAAATGCGGATGCAAGTTTGTGATTTTTGGGGCTTAGGAAGGGTAATGAACTCCCCACCTAATCTGGATTTGGACTTTGCCCCTTAATGTCCGTATTAATTATGCAAACAACCACAAAAATCAAAAACACACACAATTTATTTTTGCTTTTTGCATGGCGCTGCGATTTTTGCAAAGAAACATGCACAAAATGTTATTTGGAGCAGATTGAGAGAGAGATAAGAAAGTGTACTGAGGAAAAATTGCACAGCTACCCCTTCAGAAAGCCGCGGAACCGCCGCAAATGTCTCCTTATACCGCGGATCCGCCGCCGTATGTACTGTTCACAGCAAGAAATTTTTACAGAGAGCTTCTGTTAACTCCCTCAGTCCTCTGGAATTTTTAGAAAAAATTTTCTCCAGCTCCAATGATCCCAGATTTCCTCGCAACAAATCACAACAACTCGTATTAGTGTTTGCGCGAATTTTAATCTAAAAATTATAACGGAATAAATCTTTCAACTCAAATTTCAAAATACGAACAATTAGCACACTATCCCCGGTAATGGCGCCATTTGATTGAAAAAGATTTCGGATTGTGTATGTTGGAAAATGTATATAGAAATCACAACCAAAAATTATTTGACCGCAATCAACTACGGTGTCGGATGTAGATCGTTAGCGAGTGCGGATCGTCCACAGGGAAAGTGTAATAGTTCGTCTTTTGAATTAGATGAGTCGAAAATTTAAAGAAAAGAAAACAAAACAATTCATGATTTATAGTTGAAGTTCAAGAATTAGAAAATCGAGATCTAATAATAAGAAAAAGATAGAATCAAGAATTGAGAGTTTGATGATTTTTCCAACCAAATATCAAGAATCGAAATGAGGCTCGTAGGAATCGATCGGATCTATAGATGTGATGCAATCTCACGATGACGTATTCTTATCCTTCGATGAATTGATACAAGATCGATGATGATCGACGAGAATTAGGGATTTCTAGTGAAACCAGGGTTTCATCATTTATCCCTTGTTCCTTCGTCGATATCATTCACATTGTAGCCTCTAGTAAATTCAAGAAACGATCGTAGATCCCTAATTTCGAGCGATGAAAATCAAGAAAGTATCGCAATGAAACTAGGTCATCGATTCTTGAACTTGCTAGGGTTTACAAAACTCGTAGGACTTAAGAATCGTATTAAGATTTGTTACATCATCATTCTATTGATCGTCTCGACTCCTTTCCGAGCGGAGTTTTACTCGAACATCACAACAAGAACTACAATTACAAATTGAGATCGAATCATGATGCAAGAATTTAAAGAGAGAAAAATTAAAGAATTTCACCTTTTATTTATATCAACAATTTCATTTTAATCGCTCAAGAACTACAAGAGGAAGAACTCGATCGTCGATTTGGCTTCGCTCGGCTCCGGGAGTCGCGGAACGGCTTGAATCACTTGCTCGATTGGAGATCGGCTCTGCTTCTAAAAGGTTGAAGGGCTTCTCGCTTGATTTGGTACTCGGGATCTTGAATTTGGATTGGAATTAGGTTTAGGGTTTCGCACAAGTCTTGTCACTAGACTTGTGGAAGAAGATGGAAATAGATGTTGAAGAATAAGGAACTAAAGAACAACCTCTTAACCCTAGATCTAGGCTCCTATTTATAGACCATCAAAACCCTAGATCTAGGATTTCAAATTTGAATTTCCCTCCAAAAGTTTATTGAGGAGATTTGAATTTTTCTCCAAAAGTTTGTTGAGGAGAAGCTTCTAGATGAAGTTTGTTAAGCCGATCCTTCTAGATGTGCCACGTAGAGAATCAGGAGTCTTCTGGAAGTTTGTACAGTTAGAGGTATCCACGTGTAGAAAATTGAGCACTTGAAGCCACCATAGCACCGCGGAACCGCGGCGCAAGCGCTCTCCCGCCGCGGAACCGCGGTGCTTTTGAAGCCTTAGGGCTTGGAACTTCTGGGGTTTCTTGCTGCTAATATTTGGACCTTTTTGTGATATGTTGATTTTCCAATTGAGTCCCTGATCTCTGACAGATCTCTGGCCTTCGAGTTGGCGTATTTTATCAGCACTGTTTTGGCTTTGTTCCTGCACAATTTCTCAAGACAAGTGTTGCGCAATACACGGATGATGCGATGCCATGAAATGCGGTTAATTTCCTTTATCGTGCCGGTTTTAGAGTCTAACACATGCAATCTGATATTTAACAACTGATTTGCTAATATGTGTAATATGAATGCCGAACACTTATAGATGAGTGCAAATGATAGGGAAATTGCCGGTTAAAAGATGCGGTATTTTCGACTGATCATATGGCAAAAGAGTTACTCATTCTCTCATTTCATTTCTCTCTCTTTCTTGAGCTCTCCCTCTTGCTCTTCCTCTTGCTCTCTCTCTAGCTCAAGGCAACACCCTCTCATGAGTTGAGAAAAATTGTCTTAGAGATAAAAGAAAACCCATATCACTTCTCTACTCATCCTAGTTCACAAGGTTTGGTAAACCAAGTGTTCTAGTTTCTTCAAGTTCGAAGAAGAAGCCAAAGGTAGAAGCTTTCAGGTGGATCCATCTTCGGCGCAAGGAGACGACGAGGTGAGGCCGATCCGTACACCGGAAAGAGTTGAAGACGAAAGAGTTCAAGAAAGGTATAACCCCCTAACCGAGTAGGTAAAACTCTTGTTAGGTTTGTTAGTTAGTTGTTTAACAAAGATCCGTATTTTGAGTCCATGTTACCACCTCTTGAAAATCGTTTTTCATCATTTCCGCAAGCCCGTAAGTACCGGGAGAAGTAACATGGACTTACAATACAGTCAAGACCCCGACGAGGGGCAGTGGCCGGTCTCACAAGCCACTGGTGTCAGTTGGATCACCTAAGATGTATACAGGTGCTCATTGGGTTATGAGTACACCGGACAGGACTCGCCGGGAACCTGCTAGTTGGTATTATACATATCGTCAGATAGCAGTTCCCTGGTGACATGTGTACATGTTTGTTCATCGACCTGAGGTCGTCATTTGTCTCGTGTGAGTTCCCACTGTGCTTTGATTTCTACCCTACCACGGCTCAAAGGAGTCGTGCAAACAGGTAGTTTTTGGGTATAGTCCCGAGCCACATGGAGGCACGTGAGCGGATCGGCAGGGGATTCGTCTCTCCCGGTATTAGGGGTGGAGATCGCGCTGTGTCTAGGAAAGCCATTACACCAAGTCCTTGGCCAAGGCAGGTGAGAATTACTGGTAGGTACTCCGGTAGTTTCTCAAGGTGTTCAGGGCTTGTCGCCGACACGACTTATTCCGCTATTGGGGGTCTGACGTTACCAGCCCCCTAGGCCGGATATGCGATACTCATAGACGAACGGACCGGTCTGTATATACATTATCACTGTTAGGCTCAGTAGGGTTTCGGGATGAGTTCGCTCATCGGCTTCCCTTGAGGTCAGTACATGTGCAGCCGTTACGCACAGCTAGTGCCGCTGACGACTTGTGGTTAAACCCACTGCCAGGGTTCTGACGAGTCATCAGAGTCCCCCACAGATAGTTTCCCAAGTTCGGGCGAAACGTTGTAGAAGACGTATGGTTTTATGGCAGGGTTCGGAAAATGCACGTGCGTTTACGCACGTGTCATATTTCTGGCAGATAATACTGGTGGGCTTTAGTTTAAGACGAATCCGAGTATTATACTATGTAGATATAATATTTTTGTCTCAGTTGCATTTGTATTCGGTCGTAATACAAATGCGGGTATGTTTATACTGTTACGGGGTTATCCTGAAATTCGTTTCGGGATCGCTTTTAGAAGTTGCCATTTTTCTATCACCTGTATTTAACATTCAGTTAAATACGGATTTATCTTTTCTTCATGAGGGTGAGTCATTTTGTGAGTCATGGGGCGAGTTATGATTCTAGAAGGTTCTAGAATTGATGATTCATTGTTAGCATTAAATGAATGGTGACTAAGGTTAATGATTCATATATGCATTAATGATAAATGCAAGGTGTATTATTGACTCATCATTCTCATTTAATGCTAGTGTCCATCCTCCCACCTCATCAAGTGGCCGGCCATTATATGGTGCCCTCTTGATTGATTTTTCTCACTCACTCTCATTTGGAAATATGATATGAAATATTTGCTAAGTTTCCAAGCTCATTTTTCATCACCCGATTCAAATGGAAACTTCATTAACCATTCGTCCATGGCTTTGGACGAAGTGAGACAAAGTGTTCTACTCATTCTCTACATTAATCTTGGTCATCTCTTTTAGCAAACTTGATAACCGAGTTGCCTCGGGTCAGAGGCGGGAGCCCGTTTAAAGATCCGATGACATGGTGCCTCCTGGACGAGCAGATTGGAGATCGACGAGATCAGAGCATCCGCAACAGGAGCGTGGGATGATGGTTAAAGAACGTAGGACTCGGATCGTTCGGTATAGCCTTTCTACCCTTTTTACAATTTGTTAGTTTAGCATTAATGGCAGATCCGGGTTATAGTATGCGATAGCGCCGGTTATAAAAGTTTTTGTTCCGTATTTGGCGTCTGAAAGACGGCCGGGGCGCTACCGTAGACTTACAATAATAACCTATCTGATCTTTGCAAGAACTTTCGTTGAGTGTATTCTTTTCTCTCTCCTAATAGCAGATAACCATGACTGGAGTTAAGCTTTTGTTAAGAAAAATAAGCTAACCGGGCCAAACTATAAAGACTGGTTGAGGAACATTAACATTGCTCTCACAAATGATAAAGTATTATATGTCCTCACTTCCTCAGTCCCTCCCAGCCCAGGCCCCGAATCTTCTGTCGCGGATAAGGAGATTCGCAAAATGTGGGATATTGACTGTGCTACTGCCAATTGCTTCGCGCTTGCATCGATGGACAACACACATCAAACGCAGTACGAGCAGATGGATGTTCAATCCATCTTTCTCCATACAAAAGATTTGTATGGGGAGCAATCTCATTTCCTACGATACGAAGCATCTCGAAAGTTGTTTCAGATGCGGATGGCTCCTGGCACACAAGTAAGCGATCATGTTTTGAAGATGATAGCTTTTATTATAGAGCTTGAGGGCTTCGGATGGACAATGGAGAACGAATAGTATGTGGATATTGTTCTACAGTCTCTTCCCTATATCTTTGCTCCATTCATAGTGAACTTCAACATGTATAATATGGAGAAGTCACTACCCGAACTTCTCAATATGTTGATAAGTGTGGAGAACACACTTAAGGCGAAGTCTCCCTCTCTGTTTGTTGGACAATCTTTCTCTTCCGTCCCAAAAGTCAAGGCCAAGGGAAAGAATAAGAAGAAACCCACCAAATCGAGAGGTGGAATCAAGAAGGCACAAGGGAGAGACAAATACAAGGTTAAGAAGTCGGGAAAAAGAGAATGTTTCTATTGTAAGAAGACGGGGTATTGGAAGCGGAATTGTGTCGTGTATATTGCTGATCTCAACAAAAAGAAGCATGGTGATACTTCTGCTACAGGTGTGTTTGTGACTGAAAACCGTTTTTCTATAAACTCTGCTTCCTGGGTATTGAATATCGGTTCGGGTTCTCATATCTGCAATTCTGTGTAGGTCTTGAGAAATAGCAAAGTTTTGAAGACCGGTGATCACACTCTCCGAGTTGGAAATGGTTCCAATATACATGCAGTTTCAGTGGGAGAGTATCACCTAGGGTTGCCGTCGGGTTGTATATTGGTTTTGAACCCATGTTATTTTGTACCTAGCATGCTTTGTAATATAATATCCGTTTCTTTGTTAGACAATGAAGGATATCATTTTTTATTGCAGCATAATGTTATGAATATTAAACTGAATCAAGAGTTGATTGGTTCTGGTACACTTAATAACGGGATATACGTCCTAAATCAACACACAGTTTTCAACATACAACACACAAATAAAAGAAAATTTTCAGATATGAATGAAGTTTTCTTTGGCATTGTAAATTTGGTCATATTAATGAAACAAGACTAAACAAGCTTCATAAAGATGGATATTTAAATCCTTTTGATTATAAATCTTATGCGACTTGTCAGTCTTGTATCAAAGGGAAAATGACCAAAACTCCTTTTACTGGACACGGAGAAAGAGCTATAGAGCTCTCAGGCCTCATACACAATGATGTATATGGACCAATGTTTACACATGCGAGAGGCGGTTTTTCTTACTTTATAACTTTTACTGATGATTTCTCAAGGTTCGGTCATTTGTTTTTATTAAAGTATAAGTCTGAAACTTTTGAGAAATTCAAGGAGTAAAAACTTGAAGTAGAAAAACAAACAGGAATGAGCATCAAAATACTTTGATCAGATCGAGGTGGAGAGTATCTTAGTACAGAGTTTTCGAACTTCCTAAAAGAGAATGAGATTCTCTCTCAGCTCACTCCCCCTTACACACCACAGCAGAATGGTGTGTCAGAGCGATGAAATCGCACCTTATTGGATATGGTGCGATCCATGATGAGTGATACTGAGTTACCTCTCTCTTTTTTGGGGCATGCATTGGAGACTGCAGCTTTTCTGTTGAACAAAGTTCCATCCAAAACCGTGTCTACCACTCCATATGAGATATGGTATAGGAAGAGACCATCTCTTAAACGAGTTAATATTTGGGGTTGTCCGGATTTTGTTAAAAAGCATAATCCAGACAAACTCGAGACACGATCAGTTAAATGTATATTTGTGGGATATCTAAAACATTCGTTTGGATATCTGTTCTACCACAAGGAGGAACAAAAGGTGTTTGTTTCTCAATATGCCACGTTACTAGAAAATGAAAATTTTCCAAATAATACTGATGGTTATGTAGTAGATCTAGAAGAGGTTCTAGAGACACAAGTTACAAATGACGACTTGGTTGAACCTGATGTTGAAACAGAATCTTATGAACCTCAGCCACTTCGTAAATCTGTTAGGACTTCTCGTCCACCGGAGAAATACTATGGTTTTCTCATTGATGGTGATGGAGAAGATTGCATCATGGATGATGATGACCCTACCAGTTTTCAGCAAGCTATCACGAGTGGTGACTCTGTGAAGTGGCTGGATGCCATGAGATCCGAAATGGAGTTTATGTACACCAACAAAATATGTATCTTCTGGGGTAAAACCCATAGGGTGCAAATGGATCTTTAAGAGAAAGATCGGTGTAGATGGGCAGGTGGAGACCTATAAGGCAAGGCTCGTGGCGAAAGGATTTCGTCAAAGACCAGGATTGGACTATGATGAAACCTTTTCTCCTATAGCCATGCTTAAATCTATTTGGATCCTACTTGCTATTGCTGCTCACTACGACTATAAAATCTGACAGATGTACGTTAAAACTGCTTTTCTAAATGGTGATTTAGAAGAATGTGTTTATTCGGGTCAGCCAGAGGGCTTCATTGATAGTGGGAGAAGCGAGAAAGCATGTAGGTTGCTTAAATCCATTTATGGATTAAAGCAGGCATCACGGAGTTGGAACATCTGTTTTGATGATGTTATCAAAGAGTTTGATTTCGTCAAAAATCCAGATGAACCTTGTGTTTATAAGAAGATTGTAGGAAGTACTGTCACATTCCTTGTATTGTACGTGGATGATATTCTTCTGATAGGAAACGATGTTCCTATGCTACAATCGGTCAAACTGTTCTTATCACAAAGGTTCTCCATGAAGGATCTGGGTGATGCCTCGTACATACTGGGCATGAAGATCTATAGGGATAGATCAAAATGGTTGTTGGGATTGTCCCAAACCAGGTACATTAACACCATCCTAAAGAGGTTTTGTATGGAAGACTCCAAGCGGGGTGCCTTACCCGCTTGTCATGGAGTCACTCTCTCCAAGGACTTTTGCCCAAAGACCGATGAAGAGAGAGCTCGCATGAGCATTATACCCTATGCTTCACCCGTAGGATCTATAATGTATGCGATGTTATGTACATGCCCTGATGTAGCTTATGCACCGGGTGTAGTAAGCAGGTATCAATCCAACCCAGGGGAGAATCACTGGACAACTGTGAAGAATATTCTTAAGTACTTGCGAAGGACTAAAGAAATGTTCTTGGTGTATGGTAACGGGGATCTCCAAATGGAGGCCTTTACCGATTCGAGCTTCCAGAGTGATAAGGATGATAGCAAATTTATCTCAGGGTTTGTATTTACCCTTAATGGAGGGGCGATATGTTGGAAGAGTTCCAAACAGGATACCGTTGCAGACTCCACGATGAAAGCTGAGTATATTACTGCAAATGATGCTGCCAAGGAAGCCGTCTAGATGAGGAAGTTCATCTTGGAGCTAGGAGTAGTTCAAACCATTATTGATCCAATACTATTGTATTGTGATAATAATAGGGCTATGGCGTTTGCCAAAGAACCCAGGTCCCATCAGCGATCCAGACACATCTTGAGGCGATATCATCTGATCCGGGAGATAGTTGATCGCCGCGAGATCGAGATTCGGAGAGTAGATACAAAGAATAACATCGCAGATTCACTCACCAAGGCCCTCCCTCTGCCGCAGCATGAGCGACTTTTTGAGATGTTGGGTATGAGATACGCCGATAATTGGCCTTAGTGCAAGTGGGAGATTGTTGGATATATGTATGCCCTAGAGGCCATTATATGATAGTGGATGTATCGGTATGTGTCTATATAGAGGATATTCTTGCTCGACATGATAGTATGCTATATGGTTGTTCTTTATCATGACATGTTCACTTGATCATGAATATTACTCATTTAGTACATGTTGATAAAGCCCTTAGGATATTTGCTTGACTACTGAGATTATGATGCAGATCATACTAGTGGGACATGTGTAGTTTATAAGCATATCCTTGAAAATTTCCTAGTCGTGGGTGTATTGAGACGGGGTATCGATATTCTAGAGTAGACTAGTGTATACATTTCTTGACCCATATGATGGCCGATGGATGATACCATATCCATTGGTGTGGTGACACCAAAGATTGTATACGGGTGCTCAGTGGAGACTGGGTACACTGAATGGATTCGCCGAGAACTCCTATATGGTATTATATCTATCATCAGATAGCGGTTCTTAGGTGAAACTGGTACAGGTTAGTCTGTAGACCCGAGATCGTCATAGAGTCTTGTGTGTCCTCCCACTGTACTTTGATCTCCACCCTACCACGGCTCTACTGAGTCATGCAAACAGGTGGATTTTAGGTACAGTCCCGAGGCACATGGAGGCAATGAGCGATAGGAGTGGTTTTGTCTCTCCCAGTATTAGGGGTTGATGTTGCGCTATGCTCGATTGGCTATAACAGGAAGTCCCTGGCCAGGGCTGATGAGATTTACTGATAAGTGTTATCAGTAGTTTCTCGATCTGTTATGAGCTAGATACCAGCATGACTTATTGAGTTATTGGGGTCGACGATACTATCCCTAGACTCTATATGCAGCATATCTGACGAAGAGACCGGACTGTACGGTAAGTGTTGCCAGTTGGCTCGACGGGAGTTTTGACAGGTTCGCCTGTATTTCTTCTGATCGCTCAATACCTGGGAGCCGTTACGTACAGCTTGTGCCGCTGACGGTTTGTAGGTATGTGATATGATCACTTCCTACTGCTAGCGTATTGACGAGTCTTAGAGTCCCACAAAGGGGTTTCCTAGCTCAAGATAAAAGATGTAGGGTGCATATGGGATATGCACGGGAGCTCGATTAAATGCATGTATTTGATACCGTATTTTAATCGAGCGTTTACTATTGGACAGGTCGTGTGTGATATGACCGAGTTATTAAATCAAGTGTTGATTTAATATTAAGTTTATTAGCTCATTTATTAAAACCTATTTCTTTATGATCCATGCATGAGTGTATGTATATATTGATATGGATGCACACATGCATGCATACATGTGTCATGGTTGATGATACATTGGTGATGGTAATGCAAGACTCACATGGTAACACACACACACACAGACACATATATATAGATTTTGATTATTGAGAAAAGCAAAATGGGAATAAAATCATGGTTGACTTTCTACACTCTTCTTTTGTGTTGACTAAAGTCAAAACCATGGTTTCATTTCCCATGGTTTTTGTTGCCCATTGTTTTTCTTAAACTCAAGTATCAAAATATCTAGATATTTTATAACCATGGTTTGGGATGAGATAACCCTCTCTCTCTTTCTTGATTATGCTGATCATTCTCACTTGAGTTAAGTTTAGCCATTCTCCTTCTTCTTCCTCATTCAAGCTCTTTAGCTTTTTCAAGTGAGTTAAGAACATAAAAAGAAAAGGTTTTTAAGTGAGATCCAAACTCACATCACCAATCTATATTAGTCTAGCCCATTAGTGTTGGTTGTTTGCTCCACTTCTATTTAGTTCAAGTGAAGCTAGGAGCTTGTGCAAAGGAACTTCGTGGTGGGTCGTCGTGGACTTTGAAGAACTCAAGCGGACCGGTCCATACACCAAGTTGATCCAAGGAGTCATAAGAGGAGGTCTACAAAGGTTGTATTACTCACCTATTAGTGTTAGACACTTGATAATATGTGATACTAGTTCTTGTTACCCTAATTTTCTAGTTCGATTCATGGTTGGTTTTGTTTAGCACCCCTAAATTTTTGTTATAGCACGTTTGATGCAAGCCAAACTCTAGGCATGGTGCTAGAGAATCTCTACTGGTATTATACCCATCGTCGGGTAGCAGTTCCCAGGTGATATGAGTATAGCATAGTCCATCGACTTGATACTGCTACTTCGCCTCGAGTGTGTTCCCACTGTACTTTGATTACTACCCTACCATGGCTCAAAGGAGTTGTGCAAACAGGTAGTAGTTGGGTGCAGTCCCGAAGCACTTGGAGGCAGTGGCGGTTAGAAATGATTTGTCTCTCCCAATGCTGGGGTTGATATCGCGCTGTGTTTAGAAGGCCATTACAAAAAGTCCTTGGCCAAGGCAAGCGAGATTTACTGGTAGGTATTACAGTAGTTTCTCAGGTGTTTTGGGCTACACTCCGACACGACTTATTGGGCTATTAGGGGTCTGACGATTACCCCTTAGGCCTGATATATGATATTCTTATACGAACAGACCAAACTATACAGAGATTGTCACAGATAGGCTCAGTAGGAGTTCGGATGAGTTAGCTCATCGACCTTCTTATTGACACATACCTGGGTAGCCGTTACATGCAGCTAGTACCGCTTGCGGCTTGTGGTTAAACCCACTGCTAGCGTAGTGTCGAGTATTTAGAGTCCTACACAGAGGGTTTCCCTGCACCGGGCAAAAGGTGTAGAGGTCGTATGGTTTTACGGTAGGGCTTTGATCACTTACGTGTACTTGTGCGCGTATGTTGATCGGACGGATAATATTAGTGGGCTTTGGTTTAAGCCGGATCCTAGTATTATATTGATGGATTATTTTCGTCTCATTGTATTCGTATTTTTCGGAATGCAGATGCGGGTATGTATATATGGATGGGGGGAATTCTCGTAATTCCTCAGGATTGGCTTCTAGAAGGTAACACCTTATTAGGGTTTCTTTTCCTTTGGATTAAATATTAAACCTAAATGAGGTGGAGGAAATGAGGTGGATGCTAGCATTAAGTGAGACATGGCTCTTGGTGACTCATGGTATGACTCATAGCATGGCTCACACTTGGATATTTTGTGAAGCATGCTAGATATTTTGTGAGATATTTGTCTCATGAATTATTGCCATGCTTCATTATTCTATTTTACACAACACTTATTCATTTTCACCTAAAATCTTTCCTTCACTAGGGTTTGCTCAAGTCACCTTCTTCTTCCTCTAAACCCTAACTGTCTCATGTGTTGAGAATCCTAGGGTTCCAAGAGACAAATCACTCTATCTTCTCACTCTACATAACCTAGGACATCTAGTTTAGCGAGCTAGATGCCGTAGTTATCTTGGATTTATGGTAGGAGCTCGGACTATAGACTCTTGGGTGGATCGTCTTTGACTCGAGGAGGCCGTTGAGGTTGCCCGATCCGTTCCGATCCTTGGAGCTAACGACAAGGTGGAGGATAACGAAGAAGACCCGAAGGACTTGGTATCGTGAGGTATAACTTTTATCCAAGTAGTTAAACCTCATTGCTTGTTATCTAGTTAGGGTTAGTATCGATCCTGGAGTTCAAGTCGGTGGCGAGCTTTGAAAAATCGTTATTTGAACATTCTTCCTCCCCGCGGGCATGCGGGGTGCGCGACATCGACTTACACTAGCTGGACGTAACGGCTACCCAGGTATTGAGCGAATAGAAGATCAACAAGCAAGCTTTTCCAAACTCCTATGAATCCTACAAGTAACACTACCATACAATCCGGTCTCTTCATCTGATATATCACATATCGAGTCTGGGGGTGGAATCGTTAGACCCCAATAACTTGATAAGTCATGCCGATGTGAGGCTCATAACAGGTCAAGAAACTACTGATAACACTTACCAGTAAATCTCATCAACAATCCAGGCCAGGGACTTCATGTTATAGCCAATCGGGTATAGCACAACATCAACTCCCAATACCGGGAGAGACGAAACCCCTCCTATCGCTCATTGCCTCCATGTGACTCGGGACTGTACCCAAAATCCACCATTTTGCACGACTCCTTTGATCCGTGGTAGGGAGGAAATCAAAGCACAGTGGGAACCACACAAGACTCTATGATGATCTCGGGTCTACAGACCAACCTGTACCAGTGTCACCAGAGAACTGCTATCTGACGATAGGTATAAAACCATCTAGGAGTTCTCGGCGAGTCCTTGTCACGACCCGAAAAGGTACGGAATGTGAGTGATACTTAAATTACGAAACGTCTCGAGGCGTACGCAATCTAAGTAAACCAAAGCCCAGAAATCAAAACCCATTTAAGCAATAGAGTGAAGGAAAACCATATAAGTCACATCAAAATCTTTTAAAAACAACTTCACCTTTTCCCCAAAATTTTCGGCAGATTCTCCTTTGTAAAAACTGGCCCCAAACGGATAGAAATCAAGAATATACATATAATAATGAATAAGGCATCCCCAACGGGAGCTAGCTCTTCGCCGAAGCGGACTCAAATCCCACACAATGTAAATCATCAATGTGCAAAAAAATAAGCATAAAAGGCACAAATAATAAGCATCATGTCGGCTCAAGTGAGCTCGACCCAGAGAAACAATATAAATATCCACAAATCTCACTGTCTCGTCTCTAGGTCAATATACATCAATACAAGTAGCAGGTACAGTAGATGGAGTACACTAGATACAATGAATATACAAGGCGGAAACAAAATAATCTCACAACCCACCTACGAGCAAAAGTCTCCAATCCTAGCAAAAGGAGCAAAAGGATGAAGTGCATCCGCCGGTACAGTGCTGACGGATCGGACCTGCAGAAAGGCTGTTGCACAACGGGGGTGAGTTGCCAACTCGTGAGTAATAAGTAACATCTATAGATGATATCGTAAGCATGCACGCAAAGTGTCATAACTCAACAATACTGATATGGCATGATATACTAGCAGATATGTATGCAACAAGAATCAATTTTACCATACTAATCTGGCATAATGTACTAGCAGGTATGTGTGTAACATGAATCAATTTTAACACGTGATTAGAATATGTTGATATGAGAAAATCATTATTTTCATCTTAGAAAAACTCTTTTGAAATATTAACATAATATCAATGGAATCAACAGAAATCCGTGTCCAGTATCGACACCTCAAACGACTATCTCAAAATCTCAAATATCGGTATCACAATATCTCGGGTACCAGCCGTCCGGCTTGCCCATCTCAAAGTATCAATATCTCAATATCTCACGACCACGGTCGGTATCCTCTGGATATCCGTCGCGCCAACAATCATCGGTAGGTAGTCTGCCCCTGCCAGGCTCATCGTCTACAACTCGATCTTCTTGCCCCAGGGTACCTTACCGGGCCCACCACCCGAAACGGTTCATCCCACTCCTCGAATCGGGTCTCGAAAACTAACAGAAAACCCATGGTGGATGACACATGTATCATATCATGAGAAAAACCTTAACTTTCAAGGTTTAAAAATAATATCAGGTTTATTAAATCCTTGCGGCTTTTCCCAAAAATCTCATAAATCTCAAGTGCTGAAATCCTCAAGAAAATCATCATAAGTACACATGTCAATGATAATGAATGCTTATGGTATCAACAAGGTGAACTTCAATGTATGACTAAAAGACTAGGCATGAACGAATGATGCAATGAGGTGCATGCATATGACTAGCAATTCTACATGTTCATCATGAGGAATTTAAATGTATTAGCACAGGTTTACACATCATATATGGTGAAATTGTTCTAGATTTCAGGATATAGAAGTTATCTAGTGTTTGTGGCATAGCAATTACCAAGGCGTGTGTGTCCGCATGAATAGTGCTCGTACTGCATAAAACCATGGTAATGGTGAAAGTGTCCTATGCAATGTGTTCGCACATATATGTAAATATATAGGATCGTGAATGCAGCAAGATGATTAACTAAGAACTATACTCATAAATGCTAGTACTACTAGAAGTTTTTAAACTATCTAAACTTTCGGGAGTCTTACGCCATCCATCGATTTCCCCCGTAGATGTTACATCTACTCACCCGTGATCTCGTGCTAGCCAGGTCCAACCACCGATTTTCCCTTCCGCGCCGCGTCCGACGTCCCCGCGATCGATCCTAGAAACATACAAGCAATACACATAAGGCTAAATCCTGCTAAAAATGCGATATCAAGATCAAAAGAGAAACTTGCGTTCGAAGCTAAACGTGTGTGCACTCGATACGCCAAAACGTGTGTAACCTCGCCTGAAACTACCCCGACTCGCTGTGACGCACAGTGAACAACAAACCCAACTCACATAACACACGTGTCGCACAAGTTAAAAAGTATTGAAAATGAGGTTTTAGGTTCCAGATTTTGACTCGAGTGGAAAAAGCAAAAGTTGTATATACCAAAAACCTTAGATATAAAGCAGACTCCTACAGACCAAGAACCAACACCCCCACCCACCCTCTGGCCGCAATTTGCGGCCAGACACAATAAATCTGTGGCCAAAAAGGGGAGAAGGGGTCCCGTGCTTCGTGTGTGTGGTCCTATCCCAGTCACTAAGCTCCAGTAAATACAACTTTTTCCTGAAGTACCCGGATCAAAAGCAGATCTCAAAAAGAACCTAGATCGTAACTAAAACACTATTTAACACTAAAATGATACAATATGGTATTTTTGTGAAATCTGGTGCAAAACTTGTTTTAAATGACCTTAATAACATTTAGTCAAGCTATATTAGCCATAAAAATCCTAACTTGGCCTAATCTCCACTTAAATCACCAAAACTAACACTAAAATCACATAAAATACCAAATTAACCTAACTAACTACAAGTTTAGCAAATTGGAAATTGAGTTTAACATTGTACCTCTAGTTGGTCCTAGGATGCAAGAAGAAGAAGAAGAAAAGGAGAAGAACAGAAGGGGGTGGGGTGTGTGCTGCCGCCGCCTCCGCTGTTGTTGTTGTTTGCTGCTGCTACTGCTGCTGCTTGCTGCTGCTGTGTGTGTGGGTGTGAAAGCATGAGAGGGAGAGAGAGATGTGATGAGTGAAAGAAATGAGAGTGAGGGAATGAGTGGGAGTGTGAGGGTGTTAGACAGTGAGGGTTTGGAAATGAGGGTGAGGTTAGTGGAGCCATGCCTCATGCCATCATTCCCCCTCTCTCTCCTCACATTCACAAGTCAACCCCACAACAAACAAAGTTAAATTAATTATGAAACTAATACCCTTAATTAACTTCATATTTACCTAATGAAATGTTTAAGTTTACCATGGTTACTTATACCTTTCCTAACCCTAAACTTAGCCCTAATTTACATGCACATGTGTGTGCAGTCCAAATTAAATTCTAGTAAAATATTCATTAAATCAAATAAAATATTTGAAAACCAATTTGGTAAACTTTTTACTAAAACCCCCATATTAAAGCATAATAACCCCTAATCGCATTCTAGGGTGTTACAATTTTCCCCCTTAAAGAAAATTCATCCCCGAATTTAAAATATAGCTATACGTACCTTCAAAGAGATGAGGGAATTTCTTCCGCATCTCGTCCTCGACCTCCTAAGTGATCTCTTCACCATTCGGGCTGCGCCAAAGAACCTACACAGATGGCAAGACCTTTGATCGAAGTTTCTTCACCTGTCGATCCAATATCACTACTGGCTGCTCGGTGAACGAAAGATCGCGCTCAAGCTGAATGGTCTGATGCTGAATCATGTGAGAAGGGTCATAAAGATATCTGCGAAGTATCGACACGTGGAATACGGGGTGAACATCCGGAAAGCTGGGCAGAAGAGCCAAACGATACGCAATTGCGCTGACACGCTCGATAATCTCGAAGGGACCCACAAATCTGGGACTAAGCTTTGCTTTTCTCCCAAATCTCATCACGCCCTTCATCGGAGAGACCTTCAGAAAAACATGATCGCCAACTGCGAACTCTAGTCTGCGACGGCGTCTGTCCGCATACGATTTCTGCCTGCTCTGAGCCGCTCTCATCCTATCACGAATCAACTGGATCTTCACGGTCATCTCCTCAACAATCTGCGGCCCCAAAATGCTGCTCTCGCTGAGCTCTGTCCAACAGACGGGCGATCTGCATCTCCTCCCATATAGAGCCTCGAAAGGTGACATCCGAATAGTATCTTGGAAGCTATTATTGTAGGAGAACTCCACTAAAGGTAAATGATGATCCCAGCTACCATCGAAGTCTAATACGCACGCTCGGAGCATGTCCTCGAGAGTCTGAATAGTCCGCTCTGACTGGTCGTCGGTCTGCGGATGAAATGCTGTGCTGAAACTCAAACGGGTGCCTAACGCCTCCTGAAGTCTCTGCCATAGTCGGCTGGTAAACTGGGTTCCTCGGTCTGACATAATACAAGTCGGGACGCCAGGCAACCGAACGATCTCGTCGATGTTAATCTGGGCATACTGAGCAAAACCGAAAGTGGTCTTCACTGGCAGGAAGTGAGCCGCTTTCGTCAATCGATCCACGATCACCCAAATGGAGTCGTACCCTTGACTGGTCCTGGGTAGACCCATAATGAAATCCATAGAAATCTGCTCCCATTTCTACTCCGGAATTGGAAAAGGTTGCAACTCTCCAGCGGGCCTCTGGTGCTCGGCCTTGACTTGATGACAAGTCAGGCATCTCGACACGAAGTCTGTGACATCCCTCTTCATTCCGTCCCACCAATAAACATCTCTCAGATCGTGGTACATCTTGGTGGAACCTGGATGAACGCTATAAATCGATCTGTGTGCCTCTTCAAGAATCTTACGTCGCAGTCCCTCAGAATCTGGTACGTACAATCGAGTCCCAAAGCGCAGTACTCCCTGATCATCGATCATAAAATCAGAATCTCTGCCCTGTCTAATCTGCTCCATGATCTCTGAAAGACGGTCATCACTGGGCTGCTCCTCTCGAATACGGTCAAGCAACTGCGGACGTGCACGAATATGCGCAAGCAGTCCCCCGGTCTGAGTGAACTCGAACTCCACTCGGCTGTCGCATAAAATCTGCCAATCTGCTGACGACTGCCTCTGCATGGTGCTCAAACAAGATAAACTACCTCCGGGACTCCAACTCAAAGCATCAGCCACCACGTTCGCCTTACCCGGATGGTAAAGGATTTTGCAATCATAGTCTTTCACCAGCTTCATCCAACGGCGCTGTCTCAGATTCAGGTCTCGCTGCTGAAATATGTACTTCAAGCTCTTGTGGTTCGTGAATATCTGGCACGACTCTCCGTATAGATAATGTCTCCAGATCTTGAGTGCAAACACCACTGCAGCCATCTCTAAATCGTGCGTAGAATAGTTCTGTTCATGTGTCTTCAGCTGCCGAGAAGCATACGCGATAACTCTGTCGTGCTGCATCAACACGCAACCTAGTCCCACTCGAGAAGCGTTGCAATAAACCACGAATCCGCCCGATCCCGAAAGCAATGACAAAACTGGTGCAGTAGTCAGACGAGTATTCAACTGCTGGAAGCTATGCTCGCACGCCTCGGTCCAATCAAAAGGATCTCCCTTCCGGATCAACCCGGTCAATGGTGCAGCGATACAGGAGAAGTCCTGAACAAATCGTCGGTAGTAGCCAGCCAGGCTTAGGAAACCGTAGATCTCCGTAACTGCTGCTGGTCTGGGCCAATGCTGAACGGCCTCGATCTTCTTCGGGTCCACACATATGCCATCTCTCGTGATCACGTGACCCAAGAAATCAACGCTGTCAAGACAAAACACGCACTTGGAAAATTTCACGAACAGCTGGTGCTCCCTCAAAGTCTGCAATGTGATCCGCAGGTGCTGCTCGTGCTCCTCTCGGCTCTGGGAATACACCAAAATGCCGTCAATAAACACGATGATGAACAGATCTAGATACGGACTGAAAATGCGGTTCATCAAATCCATAAACGCGGCTGGTGCATTGGTGAGTCCGAACGACATAACCAAAAATTCATAGTGCCTGTAACGTGTGCGAAAAGCCGTCCTCGGAATATCCTCCTGCCGCACCCGCAACTGATGGTAACCCGATCGCAAGTCAATCCTCGAAAAGTATCCCGCACTCTGAAGCTGGTCAAACAAATCATCGATACGTGGTAAGGAATATCTGTTCAGTATGGTAACCCTATTCAGCTGGCGGTAATCAATGCACAAGCGCAAGCTGCCGTCTTTCTTCTTGACGAACAGAACATGAGCACCTCATGGAGATACACTAGGTCAAATAAGCCCTTTATCTAACAAATCCTGCAACTGACCCTTCAGCTCTCTGAGCTCCGCCGGGGCCATCCGATAACGCGGTTTGGAAATAGGCCCCGTGCCGGGAATCAAATCAATGCAGAAAGCAATATCGCGCTAGGCGGTAACCCAGGCAGCTCGTCAGGGAAAACATCAGGGAACTTTCTAACAATCGGGACCGGGTCCAAAGGAACCTCTGCAGCTCGAGTATTACAAACATAATCTAAGAATCTCTGACATTCCTTCCGCAAGAGCTGACCGGCGCGAAGAGACGAAATCAAGCTGGGAAGGGTGACGTTGCGGTCTCCTTGAATAACAAGGACTGGCTCTCCCAGAAAGCTAAATTTGACTGCCTTCACATGGCAGTCCACAGATGCATAACAAGTGGCTAGCCAGTCCATGTCCAGAAGCACATCAAAGTCCAACATATCGAGGAGAATTAAATCAACCGATGAATCCCTCTCCCCGATACGAACGGAACACAATCGAAACACAAAACGAGCGACAAACGACTCGCCTACCGGGGAAATAACAACAAGTGGTTGATCTAACGACTATGACACACGGCCCAACATCTGTGCAAAGTGTGTAGATACATACGAATGTGTGGAACCTGGGTCAAATAATACTCGCACGTCGAAAGAACATACTGGAAAGGTACTTGTCACAACGGCATTGGATGCCTGCGCATCCTGCGGAGTCAAAACGAATACTCGAGCCTGTCCCCCACTAATAGCTGGCTGTCCTCCACCTCGGCCTCTGCCTCCTCGTCCTCTCTGAACAGGACTGCCACGTCCACGGCCTCTGGGGCATCTAACTGGCATGGAGCATCACCGGGGGTAGGAAGTAGAGCCCTCTGAGGAGGTGGTGAAGGTGGTAAAGTCACGTTTGGAACTGTCGCCGCTCCCTGTCGTCTCACCATACAGTCTCTGATACGATGGTACGGACTCCCGCACCGAAAACATCCTGGCGACGCCTGCTGGCCCGAGGATAAGAACCAAATAGCTGACCCTGTCCAACTCCTCTGCCACCACCATCTCTCGGAAAGAATATGTCATGATGCCTCCGAGCTGGCATATCGGTACGAATCCTCTTTGGCCCAGAAAAGACCGAAGTTTCTGAAATGTGCTCCTCCAACCGTAAGGCCGTGTCCATAGCAGCTGCATAAGTGTCGCAGTGCCGGGCGCCGATGGCAATGAATAACTGTGTGTCGAGTCCCTGCATAAACCTCTTTACCCACTTCTCTTCAGTATCAACCAAATTCGGAGCATATTTGGACAACTGCATAAACTGGACATCATACTCGGACACTGTCATCCCTGGAGTCTTGCGCAAAGCCTCAAAACTACGAGCTCGAGCATCACGAACGCTCTCTGGAAGGAAACGGGCTAGAAATACTGCTGTGAACTCATCCCAAGTCATAGGAGGTAGACCTGCAGCTCGACTTCTCTCAACCGACTCACACCATGTCAGCGCAAGGCCCTCTAGACGGAAACTCGTAAGCTCCACCCATCTATCGTCGGAACATCCGAGCGAACGATAAATCCTAGCTAATTTGTCGAGGAATGTCCGCGGATCCTCCGCTGCATCTGTGCTGGTGAAGACTAGGGGCCTCAGTCTCATGAAATCCTGTAGTGATACTGGAATATCCACGGTAGAAGTAGGAACAACTGTCTGGGCAGCAGGTACTATCGTAGTCTGTGCTGTAGTAGGTATGTCCTCCAATCTCGGTGCACGACTGGCCTCTACTAAGGATCCCACCATCTGTCGAAACTCCTGCATACCTCCCATCATCTGTCGTATCTCCTGCATGCCTGACTCTAGCCTATCCATGCGGCCTGAGGAAGGCGGATCAGTTTGTCCTTGAGGGGTAGGTACACCGTCCTGATCGGTCGTCCTCTCGGACGAGCTTGCTCGGATCTCATCTCGGGCGGCAGCCCTCTGCGCTCTCGTAGCCTTCGGCGGCATAGTGGCTGGTACAGGAAACATGATAATAAGAACAGTGCAATAGAATCATAGGATACACAGAATTGAAGAAGGAATTTCAAGAAAGAATATCCTAAAGTCACCTAGGCGGAGTACCATATCGCAAATATGCCGCGGACATACACACGCTACGTTACCCTGCTTAAGTCACTTACTCCATCTACCAAGGGTCATCCTACACTCAGAAAGGTAAAACCTATCACTCTGATACCAACTTTGTCACGACCCGAAAAGGTACGGAACGTGACTGGCACTTAAATTATGAAACGTCTCGAGGCGTACGTAATCTAAGTAAGACAAAGCCCAGAAATCAAAACCCATTTAAGCAATAGAGTGAAGGAAAATCATATAAGTCGCATCAAAATCTTTTAAAAACAACTTCACCTTTTCCCCAAAATTTTCGGCAGAGTCTCCTTTGTAAAAACTGGCCCCAAACGGGTACAAAACAAGAATATACATATAATCATGAATAAGGCATCCCCAAGCGGGAGCTAGCTCTTCGCCGAAGCGGACTCAAATCCCACGCAATGTAAATCATCAATGTGCAAAAAAATAAGCATAAAAGGCACATGTAATAATGTAACGTTTCAGAAATCGTTTTGCGAATTTTCCCGTTTTAGGGCAAAATTGTCGGTTTTTCCCGTTTTAACCCGTTTTCGATCAAACGTCCGTATAAACTTACCGGCACTTTTTTTTAGCTAAAATAAAGCTTGTGTGCGAATTTTAGGGGTATTTGGGAGGTTTTGGTTCAGATAGAATTTTTCCCAAATAAAATATTATTTTAGCCGGTAAAAATATGCACGTAAATCGGGAAATTTCTTCTAAATAAAAATTCTTGGAAATTATCACTACTATTATTTTAGAAGTTTCTTTTTAAATATCTAGATTTTTATGGTGAAAGGATTTATTTTTTAAAAAAATAAAGAAAAAGAAAAGTAGTGTGAACATAAGCTTTGTTTTATTATACTATTATTCTTTTTTCTTCTAGAAAATTCTATAATTCACCAAAAATCCTATCCTTCATCATTTGGCCGGCCCCTCTCTCCCCTTTTCTTCCCTTGTTCTTCCTCACTCATTTTTCATCATTTCTTTTACAAATAAATCATGAAAAATCCAAATAAATTCATAGAAATTCAAATAAAATCCAAAACCTTCTTTCTTCTTCACAAAAGTTACTTGGATCTTCATTCTAGTGAGGATTTTGGAGGCTAAAGTTTGGTTTTATCCTTGATTCAAGTGGTGTTCTTGAAGGTATAAAACCCTAACCCTAATCTCTAATTGTTACTTAATACTTTATGCTTGCTTAATTAGATGTTAGTTTAAGCTTTAAATTTCATGTTTCAAAATTCTAGAAATGGTTTTAGAAATTCAAGTTAAGGTTAAAGCTTAATTTAAGTGTTTAATATTTAATTGAAGTGTTAATTTGTGAATTGGAAAAGCTTAACCTAGTAGAAAATGCTAATTTTTGTTAATTACTACTTTGTCTGATTAAGGGTTTTTGCTTACTAGGTTTTTTCTAAAGCTTAATTAAGCAAGTTTAAAAATATAGAAATGGTTTCAATAGTTTAACCTTGCTATTTGAAAATGTTTGTAAATTATAGTTTTGGTAAAACTTATAGTTTTGTGCTAAAAAGATAAATACTACTAATGAGATTTTGGTAACTTTTAGACGTGGGTTTCTTTTGACGTTGCGACGCTATTTATATTGAGACCACGTTTATTGTTGTGTTTTGAATGCGCGATCGGGACGATCGGAATCTAGAATTGGTGTTTCGTAGTTTGGCGACCCTAGTTAGGATTTTTGGCCGATGTCGTGCGCGTTAGATTCGCTAAGCGCGCAGTGTAATTTTCAGGGCGTTATTCTTGCGTTTCGATGTCTTTTCGTCGATATAGAATATATGCTTATGTGATGTGTTTGTGAAACTTTAGGTTCGCAAGCGAGGACTTCGGACGCTACGACAAGGGGAAACAGGTGGTTGGATTCACCTAGCTTGGAGTGTTGGTGAGTAGATTTAACATCTACAGGGGAATCGCCCGCATGGCGTTATGCGTCAGGGTTAGAGATTTTATTACTTGTCGCATATTCTACGTTATTCTTAGAATTGCGCCTTTACCTTATTACTTAGATGTAGTTGTGCCTGGACTAGTAGTAGTAGGACACTGCACATATTATTGATGATTCATGTTGCACGAGCACTGATTGTATGCTACACACACCGTCAATAATTGCCATGTCACGCATAACCCACTTATAGATATAATATGGCTTGGTTAGGGACATTGAGACTTTGATTCATATTTCTTTACGCATTGACTTATAGCATACCTGTATACCTACATGCTTATACATATGTTCTGACATACTTACATGCTAGTTACCTGTATACCTAAAGAGTATTGTACCATTAGTGATAGGTACATGCACACTTTACGTCATAGCTACAGGTATACCTTGCACATACTATTCTTATACCCAAGGGGTATACTACATAATTACTTATAGGTAGATACATATATCTTGCTATACCTTTATGTTGCACATATATCTGGTTATAGCTACATGTTTACCTTTACTTGATGTTATTTTAGAATTGGAGAGATTAGGAGCCGCATGATATTATATTAACTTGTTACAGTTAATTGCTGCTTTTCCTCTATATGCTCGCATTTCAGATTATGATGCGTATACTTTATTCATGGATTTTCGCATTGAGATATGGATTTTTCATGATGTTTTCTGGATTTGGGAACCGTGGTAGTTCATGAATTATGCATTATTTGAAAAACCCGGTTTCCCTTGATATGATATTTCAGCAGCGACCATGAGATTTGTCGTTTATGATGTGTATACCCCACGCGAGGAAAGGAGGGGTCCGTGTGCGGTTACATGGTGGGGCCCGGAGGTACCCCGAAGCAAGAACGATGTCGTGGTGTCAGGCGATGAGGCTTAGGGGAACCATACTATCCGGTGACAGGACCAATGACTCAGCGGCTATCATGTGGATACCGACGGGAGTCATGTACGTATGGATACGTCGAGAGGCGAGGGTCAGAGCTAGGCACTGGAGCTTTCGGGATAGCGTATGATACGTACCTATCAGGGGGCCAGTCATAGAGACAGCACCTGATGGATCAGCATTTCTGTGTCGATGCTTGGCACATTGGTTTCATGATATTTCTAATTACTCCTTTGTATATATAACAGGGGATTGAGCCGCTGTTATATATACCCTTACACCAATATTAGTGGAATGAGACGCTAATATATGTATATTGACCTCATCATATTTATTTACGCCATTATATTTAGGATGTTAGAATTTTGCTGGAGATTTGATTCGGGATATAAGAGATTCATTTGAGATTGGATACTGGATAGATATGTGAGATCTACTTACTGTTGTACATTCGAGATATGTGAGATATACTTGATATGGTACATACGAGATATGTGAGATCTACTTGATATTGTACATTCGAGATATATGAGATCTACTTGATGTTGTACATTCGAGATATGTGAGATATACTTGATATTGTACATACGAGATATGTGAGATCCACTTGATTTTGTACATACGAGATATGTGAGATCCACTTGATTTTGTACATTCGATATATACGAGATATACTTGATGATTGTACATTCGATATATGTGAGATATACTTGTGGTTGTACATACGAGATATGTGAGATCCACTTGATTTTGTACATTCGATATATACGAGATATACTTGATGATTGTACATTCGATATATATGAGATATACTTGAGGTTGTACATTCGGGATATATGAGATATACTTGATATTGTGCAATTGAGGAGAGGTGATACTTAGATAATATGAGTGCTAATTTGGGGGCTGATTTGAGGAATTGGTATTTAAATTGTCTTGCTGGATTGTGATCCTACCACGACGTCAGGATTCCGTGGAAATGACATACTTCACACCATACCTCACCTTATCTGTTGGTGCATTGCTTCATGTACTAGTAGTACCCGTTAGTGTACCTTTCATGATTATTGCACATTTACATTCTCATATCCCTATCGCATGATTATTGCATACTGTTGTCATATCATTATTGCTTTATATATATTGGTTGTACCTGCTAGTGTACTTTCCATTATTCTGCATTCATATGACATGTTATTACTGTTAATTGCATATCTTAGATTCACGCTTTACGTGCATACTTGCGATTACCTGCATATGTTATTTATTATTCACGAGTTGGCAACTCACCCCCGTTGTGCCACAGTGTTTGCAGGTGTTTCTCAGGATAGTCAGAGGCAGGCTATTATCACACATCTTATCATCTTTTGCTACGGATACCGCATCAGCTCACAGTGTGCAGTTTGCTTAGGTAGGTTTTGTGGTTATTCGTTGCATTGTATATTCGTTGTATCCATGTACTCTCCATCTACTATTTTCATATTGACTTAGAGACTTGGTGAGGACGATGTTGTATATTATGTTGGATTTGTTGTCTTTTATACAGTTTCCTTTCTATCGTCTTCTATTTCTTCGCTACGGCGTCGTATATTTGTTGTGGTGGTTGTTTTCCGCCTTTGGGCGTGGATTTGCTCCCGTTGGGGATGCTTTACTTTATATTTATGTTGTACCCATTTTTGGGGTTGGTTTTTATAAAGGAGGTGCTGCCGAAATTTTAAAGAAAGAAAATTGGACTTAAAGAATTTATACTTGAGATTTTTTTTAAAGGTTTAAACATTGTTTCTTATTCTTCTAGTCTTTTAATGGTTTAGATTTCTGGGTTTTGGCTTTCTTTTACTACGTTACGCCTGTAGACGTTGCGTAGTATTAGGGCCGTCACGTGCTAATTTCGGGTCGTGACAAAGTTGGTATCAGAGCGCTAGGTTTTTACCTTACGGTGTGTAGGATGACCTTGATATGATAGAGTAGGTAGCTTAAGCAGAGTAACGTAGTGTGTGTATGTCTGCAGCATACTCACGATGCAGTACTCCGCCTAAAGTGACCTAAGTACAATTACTTGAAATTCCTTCCTTGATGATTCATATCCTTGTGATTCGATTTCCGTGTTCATATCGAATCCTATCCCTATTTATAGCCTTTGCCACCGATGACTATGGGGACTCAGTGTGGTGCAGCGAGGGGCGAAGTCAGAGTTGACTCGGGTGGGTCAAGGACTGACCAGGATGGCACGCTCGTTGCACAGTTGTAGACGGATCCACCTTTGACAAATAGTATCGCTAGGCTTGTGGCAGAGATGCAGGACATGCGCCAGACGATGAGTTCATTGGTTGAGGCCATTCGAGCGCAGCGACAGGAGGTTTTCAACCCTGCTACCCAGTTGTTCCTTGCGATTAGCACACAGTATTCCGTCACTTACATAGCACCAGTGGATGCAGCCCTAGTTGACGAGACACGTATTCCAGAGACTTCGGGAGTTCCGGAACCGTGGAGGACTCGTACCGGGGTATCAGCTCAGAGACAGAGGCTTAGTCGTCGAGACAGCTTTCATGACCGTTGCGGGAGTAGCAGAGGTTTGGGACGAGGGGATTCGTGTTAGCTAGATCAGCCGTTTGTTGTGTTAACTTCTGTCAGCGATTCTTTTGTTGCGCGACACGTATTTCAGTCGTATACCAATCGGTTAGGAGATTCATCCGTCACTTGATCCTTCTAGAGATGTTGGATTTGACGTTCTCCTGGGCACGGACTGGTTAGTTACGTGCTAGGCGTCTGTGGACTACCGCGAGGAAAACAGACAGGGTTTGTTTTCCCGACGAGTCGGTTCTTGTTGTGCATAGGAGGGCAGTGGTGCCACCTCACACAGCTTGAATTCAGCCTTTTTCGCTAGTCGGCTTTTGAGGATGTCGAGGATTCTTTGCGTTCATTTGTGACACCGGAGCCATAGTGGGTTTGTTGGACCGGGTTCTTATCGTGCGAGAGTTTTCCGACGTTGTTCCAGATGATCCGGCGGAGCTTAGGGAGCTTAAGGATCAGCTGCAGAGTTGTTTATTGGGGGGTTTGTGCGTCTGAGTGTTTCGTCTTGAGGAGCTCCTATTTCTGTTCGTCAAGGAGAAGGACGGCAGTTGAGGTTGTGTATTGATAGATCGTCAATTGAACCGGCTTACGGTGCGGATAGGTATCATTTACCTCGCATTGACGATTTCTTCGATCGGCTCCTAAGTGCGAGACTTTTTCTAAGTTGTTGGGATCAGGTCATCATTGTTACGGGTTCGGAGTGATGGCATTCCGAAGGCTGCCTTGTGCATGCTATGGCTTTGTGTGTTTTGGTGGTGTCTTTGGACTCGCCAATGCCCTAGCAGCATTCGTAGACATGATACACCAGATTTCTTCAGGCTGTTCCTCGACCAGTTATTGTTGTGTTATTGACGACATTCTGGTCTATTCTAATGTGTCTTGAGGAACAGAAGCAGCACTTGAGGATTTGTTTTGCAGACATTGGGAGAGTCCAGCTATTTGCTAGATTCTCGGAGTGTTCCTTTAGGCTTGTTTGTGTTGACTCCTAGGTCTTGTAGTTACGGGAGACGGTTTCGTATGGTTCCGAGGGAGATCGAGACCGTACAGTTTTGGCCCAGACTTGTGTACGGACAGAGGTTCGTTGATTTTGGGCTTAGCGGGTTTTTACCACCGTTTTGTGCAGGATTACTAGCGTATTGCTGCACAGTTGACTGGAATGACCGGAATGGAGGTTTCTTTTCTTTGGACTGAGGCATGTGTGCGGAGTTTTCGGAAGTTGGAGATTCGGTTAGCAACTGCATCAGTTCTTTGCTTTTGGTTCGGGCGACTTTGTGGTTTAACTGTAATGTTTCGCGAGTGGGGCTCGATTGTGTACTGAGGTGACACTATAGAGTTATCGCTTTTGCTTCCCTACATTTGGAGGAAGTACTAGCAGGATATTCCACTCACGATCTGGAGATAGCCGCGGTGGTCTTGCGTTAGAGATTTGAAGACACTACTTGTTCGAGAGTCGTGTCAGATTTTCACGGACTATCAGAGCTTAATGTACACCTTCCTGCAGCAGATTTTGATTGTTGAGATAGTCTTCTGCAGATTCACAGTTCTTGTGCGATCGTGGAGCACAGCTTAAGTTCGCCTCTACTGAGGGGACAGCTTACTCATGTCCGCGCCCGACCACTTGTCCTTAATCGCTTTCGTGAGGCACTGCCCGCCGACGCTCGTTCGTTAGAGATACTTGAGCATACTAGGCTGGGTAATGATTCGGAGTCCTTGATTTGTGACAAGGGTGTGATGAGTTTGGGGACGCGTTTGCGTACCTGATACTATTGGGTAGAGACGCGAAATCCTAGAGCAGGCACATAAGTCAACTTTCGGTGTTCATTAAAGTTCCACCAACATTGATGTGACTTGTGAGATAGTTACGGGTGGGCAGGGATGAAGAGTGAAGTTTTGGATTTCGTTTCGAGGTGTTTGTCTTGTTTGCGTTTGTGTTGTTGGCAGTTGGGATAGTCACTCGCCATTGTTGGGATACTTCTTTGATAGCTGTTATCAGGAGACATTCCAATTGGCAATCTTTAGGTTTAGACAGGTCGTGTCGATCACCAGTCCATTTTTCTGACTCTGCGTAGTAGGATTTTTGGATCTCAGCTAGTCTAGAGATTTCGGAGATGATCCAGCTGTTTCAGGTAAGGATGATGACAGTCCTGTGCGGACAGAGGTCTTATGCCGACCATGGTGATCGCAGGCTCGAGTTCGCAGTGGGAGATCATGTATTCCTACGGATTTTTCCGATGAAGGACGTGTTGAGTTTTGGGAATCTTATCCCAGGATTGTAAGTCATTTTGAGATCCTTTAAGTGAGTTAGTTCCGTTGCCTTTAATTTGGCACTTCCGCCCAGATTATTATGTTTTCACCCCGCATTCTTTGTGTTAATACTTTGCAATTACCTTCATGACTTTCTCACATGATTCAGAACAAACCATTAGTTAGGACTCGATCTTTTCGGTCACCAGGAGCCATGCGTGTTAGTGGCCCGGCAGGTGGAGAAACATCGGTCAAGGGTCTTGCTATCTGTGGAGAGTTTTCTTGGACGTAGCCGCATATTGAGATGATCACTCGGGAGGATGCGAGCGAGAATTGGGAGTTTTATACTCTTCTATTTGAAGGTACGCTTAGTGGAAATTTTAAATTCGGGGACGAATTTTTATAAGGGGGGGAGATTGTAACGTTTCAAAAATCGTTTTGCGAATTTTCCCGTTTTAGGGCAAAATTGTCGGTTTTTCCCGTTTTAACCCGATTTCGATCAAACGTCCGTATAAGCTTACCGGCACTTTTTTTTAGCTAAAATAAATCTTATGCGCGAACTTTAGGGGTATTTGGGAGGTTTTGGTTCAGATAGAATTTTTCCCAAATAAAATATTATTTTAGCCGGTAAAAATATGCACGTAAATCGGGAAATTTCTTCTAAATGAAAATTCTTGGAAATTATCACTACTATTATTTTAGAACCTTCTTTTTAAATATTTAGATTTTTATGGTGAAAGGATTTATTTTTTAAAAAAATAAAGAAAAAGAAAAGTAGTGTGAACATAAGCTTTGTTTTATTATACTATTATTCTTTTTTCTTCTTGAAAATTCTACAATTCACCAAAAATCCTATCCTTCATCATTTGGCCGGCCCCTCTATCCCCTTTGCTTCCCTTGTTCTTCCTCACTCATTTTTCATCATTTCTTTTACAAATAAATCATGAAAAATCCAAATAAATTCATAGAAATTCAAATAAAATCCAAAACCTTCTTTCTTCTTCACAAAAGTTGCTTGGATCTTCATTCTAGTGAGGATTTTGGAGGCTAAAGTTTGGTTTTATCCTTGATTCAAGTGGTGTTCTTGAAAGTATAAAACCCTAACCCTAATCTCTAATTGTTACTTAATACTTTATGCTAGCTTAATTAGATGTTAGTTTAAGCTTTAAATTTCATGTTTCAAAATTCTAGAAATGGTTTTAGAAATTCAAGTTAAGGTTAAAGCTTAATTTAAGTGTTTAATATTTAATTGAAGTGTTAATTTGTGAATTGGAAAAGCTTAACTTAGTAGAAAATGCTAATTTTTGTTAATTACTATTTTGTCTGATTAAGGTTTTTTGCTTACTAGGTTTTTGCTAAAGCTTAATTAAGCAAGTTTAAAAATATAGAAATGGTTTAAATGGTTTAACCTTGCTATTTGAAGATGTTTGTAAATTATAGTTTTGGTAAAACTTGTAGTTTTGTGCTAAAAAGATAAATACTGCTTACTAGATTTTGGTAACTTTTAGGCGTGGGTTTCTTTTGACGTTGCGACGTTATTTATATTGAGACCACATTTATTGTTGTGTTTTGAATACGCGATCGGGACGATCGGAATCTAGAATAGGTGTTTCGTAGTTTGGCGACCCTAGTTACGATTTTTGGCCGATGTCGTGCGCGTTAGATGCGCTAAGCGCGCAGTGTAATTTTCAGGGCGTTATTCTTGCGTTTCGATGTCTTTTCGTCGATGTAGAATATATGCTTATATGATGTGTTTGTGAAATTTTAGGTTCGCAAGCGGGGACTTCGGACGCTACGGCAAGGGGAAACAGGTGGTAGGATTCACCTAGCTTGGAGCGTTGGTGAGTAGATTTAACATCTACAGGGGAATCGCCGGCATGGCGTTATGCGTCAGGGCTAGAGATTTTATTACTTGTCGCATATTCTACTTTATTGTTAGAATTGCGCCTTTACCCTATTACTTAGATGTAGTTGTGCCTCGACTAGTAGTAGTAGGACACTGCACATATTATTGACGATTCATGTTGCACGAGCACTGATTATACTACACACACCGTCAATAATTGCCATGTCACGCATAACCCACTTATAGATATAATATGGCTTGGTTAGGGACATTGAGACTTCGATTCATATTTCTTTACGCATTGACTTATAGCATACCTGTATACCTACATGCTTACACATATGTTCTGACATATTTACATGCTAGTTACCTGTATACCTATAGAGTATTGTACCATTAGTGATATGTACATGCACACTTTACGTCATAGCTACAGGTATACCTTGCACATACTATTCTTATACCCATGGGGTATATTACATCATTACTTATAGGTAGATACATATATCTTGCTATACCTTTATGTTGCACATATATCTGGTTATAGCTACATGTTTACCTTTACTTGATGTTATTTTAGAATTGGAGAGATTAGGAACCGCATGATATTATATTAACTTGTTACAGTTAATTGCTGCTTTTCCTCTATATGCTCGCATTTCAGATTATGATGCGTATACTTTATTCATGGATTTTCGCATTGAGATATGGATTTTTCATGATGTTTTCTGGATTTGGGAACCGTGGTAGTTCATGAATTATGCATTATTTGAAAAACCCGGTTTTCCTTGATATGATATTTCAGCAGCCACCATGAGATTTGTCGTTTACGATGTGTATACCCCACGTGAGGAAAGGAGGGGTCCGTGTGCGGGTACATGGTGGGGCCCGGAGGTACCCCGAAGCAAGAACGATGTCGTGGTGTCAGGCGATGAGGCTTAGGGGAACCATACTATCCGGTGACAGGACCAATGACTCAGCGGCTATCATATGGATACCGACGGGAGTCATGTACGTATGGATACGTCGAGAGGCGAGGGTCAGAGCTAGGCACTCGAGCTTTCGGGATAGCGTATGATACGTACCTATCAGGGGGCCAGTCATGGAGATAGCACCTGATGGATCAGCATTTCTGTGTCGATGCTTGGCACATTGGTTTCATGATATTTCTAATTACTCCTTTGTATATATAACAGGGGATTGAGCCGCTGTTATATATACCCTTACACCAATATTAGTGGAATGGGACGCTAATATATGTGTATTGACCTCATCATATTTATTTACGCCATTATATTTAGGATGTTAGAATTTTGCTGGAGATTTAATTCGGGATATAAGAGATTCATTTGAGATTGGATACTGGATAGATATGTGAGATCTACTTACTGTTGTACATTCGAGATATGTGAGATATACTTGATATGGTACATACGAGATATGTGAGATCTACTTGATATTGTACATTCGAGATATATGAGATCTACTTGCTGTTGTACATTCGAGATATGTGAGATATACTTGATATTGTACATACGAGATATGTGAGATCCACTTGATTTTGTACATACGAGATATGTGAGATCCATTTGATTTTGTACATTCGATATATACGAGATATACTTGATGATTGTACATTCGATATATGTGAGATATACTTGAGGTTGTACATACGAGATATGTGAGATCCACTTGATTTTGTACATTCGATATATACGAGATATACTTGATGATTGTACATTCGATATATGTGAGATATACTTGAGGTTGTACATTCGGGATATATGAGATATACTTGATATTGTGCAATTGAGGAGAGGTGATACTTAGATAATATGAGTGCCAATTTGGGGGATGATTTGAGAAATTGGTATTTAAATTGTCTTGCTGGATTGTGATCCTACCACGACGTCAGGATTCCGTGGAAATGACATACTTCACACCATACCTCACCTTATCTATTGGTGCATTGCTTCATGTACTAGTAGTACCTGTTAGTGTACCTTTCATGATTATTGCACATTTACATTCTCATATCCCTATCGCATGATTATTGCATACTGTTGTCATATCATTATTGCTTTATATATATTGGTTGTACCTGCTAGTGTACTTTCCATTATTCTGCATTCATATGACATGTTATTACTGTTAATTGCATATCTTAGATTCACGCTTTACGTGCATACTTGCGATTACCTGCATATGTTATTTATTATTCACGAGTTGGCAACTCACCCCCGTTGTGCCACAGTGTTTGCAGGTGTTTCTCAGGATAGTCAGAGGCAGGCTATTATCACACATCTTATCATCTTTTGCTACGGATACCGCATCAGCTCACAGTGTGCAGTTTGCTTAGGTAGGTTTTGTGGTTATTCGTTGCATTGTATATTCGTTGTATCCATGTACTCTCCATCTACTATTTTCATATTGACTTAGAGACTTGGTGAGGACGATGTTGTATATTATGTTGGATTTGTTGTTTTTTATACAGTTTCCATTCTAGCGTCTTCTATTTCTTTGCTACGGCGTCGTATATTTGTTGTGGTGGTTGTTTTCCGCCTTTGGGCGTGGATTTGCTCCTATTGGGGATGCTTTACTTTATATTTATGTTGTACCCATTTTTGGGGTTGGTTTTTATAAAGGAGGTGCTGCCGAAATTTTAAAGAAAGAAAATTGGACTTAAAGAATTTATACTTGAGATTTTTTTTAAAGGTTTAAACATTGTTTCTTATCTTTCTTGTCTTTTAATGGTTTAGATTTCTGAGTTTTGGCTTTCTTTTACTACGTTACGCCTGTAGACGTTGCGTAGTATTAGGGCCGTCACGTGCCAATTTCGGGTCGTGACAAATAAGCATCATGTCGGCTCAAGTGAGCTCGACCCAGAGAAACAACATAAATGTACACAAATCTCACTGTCTCATCTCTAGGTCAATATACATCAATATAAGTAGCAGGTACAGTAGATGGAGTACACTAGATACAATGAATATACAAGGTGGAAACAAAATAACCTCACAACCCACCTACGAGCAAAAGTCTCCAATCCAAGCAAAAGGAGTAAAAGGATGAAGTGCATCCGCCGGTACAGTGCTGACTGATCGGACCTGCAGAAAGGCTGTTGCACAATGGGGGTGAGTTGCCAACTCGTGAGTAATAAGTAATATCTATAGAGGCTATCGTAAGCATGCACGCAAAGTGTCATAAGTCAACAATACTGATATGGCATGATATACTAGCAGATATGTATGCAACATGAATCAATTTTACCATACTTATATGGCATGATGTACTAGCAGGTATGTGTGTAATATGAATCAATTTTAACCCGTGATCTGAATATGTTGATATGAGAAAATCATTATTTTCATCTTAGAAAAACTCTTTTGAAATATTAACATAATATCAATGGAATCAACAGAAATCCGTGTCCAGCATCGACACCTCAAACGACTATCTCAAAATCTCAAATATCGGTATCACAATAACTCGGGCCCCAGCCGTCCGGCTGGCCCATCTCAAAGTATCAATATCTCAATATCTCACGACCACGGTCGGTATCCTCTGGATATCTGCCGCACCAACAATCACCAGTAGGTAGTCTGCCCCTGCCAGGCTCATCGTCTACAACTCGATCTTCTTGCCCCGGGGTACCTTACCGGGCCCACCATGTACCTGAAACGGTTCATCCCACTCCTCGAATCGGGTCTCGAAAACTAACAGAAAACCCATGGTGGACGACACATGTATCATATCATGAGAAAAACCACAACTTTCAATGTTTAAAAATAATATCAGGTTTATTAAATCCTTGCGGCTTTTCCCAAAAATCTCATAAATCTCAAGTGCTGAAATCCTCAAGAAAATCATCATAAGTACACATGTCAATGATAATGAATGTCTATGGTATCAACAAGGCGAACTTCAATGTATGACTAAAAGACTAGGCATGAACGAATGATGCAATGAGGTACATGCATATGACTAGCAATCCTACATGTTCATCATGAGGAATTTAAATGTATTAGCACAGGTTTACACATCATATATGGTGAAATTGTTCTAGATTTCAGGTTATACAAGTTATCTAGTGTTTGTGGCATAGCAATTACCAAGGCGTGTGTGTCCGCATAAATAGTGCTCGTGCTGCATAAAACCATGGTAATGGTGCAAGTGTCCTATGCAATGAGTTCGCACAAGTATGTAAATATATAGGATCGTGAATGCAGCAAGATGATTAACTAGGAACTATACTCATAAATGCTAGTACTACTAGAAGTTTTTAAACTATCTAAACTATCGGGCGTCTTACGCCATCCAACGATTTCCCCCGTAGATGTTACATCTACTCACCCGTGATCTCGTGCTAGCCAGGTCCAACCGCCGATTTTCCCTTTCGTGCCGCGTCCGACGTCCCCGTGATCGATCCTAGAAATACACAAGCAATATACATAAGGCTAAATCCTGCCAAAAATGCGATATCAAGATCAAAAGAGAAACTCGCGTTGGAAGCTAAACGCGTGTGCACTCGATACGCCAAAACGTGTGTAACCTCGCCTGAAACCACCCCGATTCGCTGTGACGCGCAGTGAACAACAAACCTTACTCACATAACGCACGTGTCGCACAAGTTAAAAAGTATTGAAAACGATGTTTTAGATTCCAGATTTTGACTCGAGTGGAAAAAGCAAACGTTGTATATACCAAAAACCTTAGATATAAAGCAGACTCCTACAGACCAAGAACCAACACCCACACCCACCCTCTGGCTGTAATTTGCGGCCAGACACAATAAATTTGCGGCCAAAAAAGGGAGAGCGGGTCCCGTGCTTCGTGTGTGTGGTCCTATCCCAGTCATTAAGCTCCAGTAAATACAACTTTTTCCTGAAGTACCCGGATCAAAAGCAGATCTCAAAAAGAACCCAAATCCTAACTAAAACACTATTTAACACTAAAATGATACAATATGGTATTTTTGTGAAATCTGGTGCAAAACTTGGTTTAAATGACCTTAATAACACTTAGTCAAGCTATATTAGCCATAAAAATCCTAACTTGGACTAATCTCCACTTAAATCACCAAAACTGGCACTAAAATCACATTAAATACTAAATTAACCTAACTAACTACAAGTTTAGCCAAATGGAAATTGAGTTTAACATTATACCTCTAGTTGGTCCTAGGATGCAAGAAGAAGAATAAGAAGAAAAGGAGAAGAACGGAAGGGGGTGGGGTGTGTGCTGCCGCCGCCGCCGCCGCTGCTTGCTGCTGCTGCTGTTTGATGCTGCTACTACTGCTGCTGCTACTGCTGCTTGCTGCTGCTGCTGTGTGTGTGTATGAAAGAATGAGAGGGAGAGAGAGATGTGATGAGTGAAAGAAATGAGAGTGAGGGAATGAGTGGGAGTGTGAGGGTGTTAGAGAGTGAGGGTTTGGAAATAAGGGCGAGGTTAGTGGAGCCATGCCTCATGCCATCATTCCCTCTCTCTCTCCTCACATTCACAAGTCAACCCCACAACAAACAAAGTTAAATTAATTATGAAACTAATACCCTTAATTAACTTCATATTAACTTAATGAAATGTTTAAGTTTACCATGGCTACTTAAACCTTTCATAACCCTAAACTTAGCCCTAATTTACATGCACATGTGTGTGCAGTCCAAATTAAATTCTAGTAAAATATTCATTAAATCAAATAAAATATTTGAAAACCGATTTGGTAAACTTTTTACTAAAACCCCCAAATTAAAGCATAATAACCCCTAATCGCATTCTAGTGTGTTGCATTCCTGTTCGGTGTACCCATTCTCCAATAAGCACCCATGTACAATCTCTGATGTCAAACACCAGTGGATGTGGTCTCATCCATCGCCCCATACAGGATCAAGAAAGGTACACACTAGTCTACTCTGGAATATTGATGCCCTGTCTCGATACTCCCTCGACTAGCAACAATTAAAGTGTCACGACCCAAGTTAGGCACATGACCGGCAATTAGACTACGTAACGTCACCAGGCGTAACGCAATTTAAGTAAGCCGAACACCCATCAATCTAAACCATTATAAGAAGTAATAGATAGAAACATTTTAGAAATCTCAAGTAAAACCTTAAAGCTTAAGTTTGTTTTCATAAAAATTTCGGCAGCACCTCCTTTGTAAAAGCTATCCCCGAAACGGGTACAAACATAAAATATAAGTAAAGCATCCCCAAACGGGAGAAAATCTATCCCAAAGGAGGAAACAACCACCACAACAGATATACGACGCCGTAGCGAAGAAATGAGACGATAATCAACATAAAACAAAGGCCGGCTCACACAAGAACGACACCCAGATTCACAAGAATATACAACATCGATCCTCACAACTCGTCTCTAAGTCAATACATGAAGATGGTGTAAGTCGACGTTAGACACCCCATATGATGCGGGGAGGCAGAAGAGGTAAAACAATCATTTTGTTTAAACTAATATCGACTAACTTTACGGATCTTTGCCAAACCCTAACTAACAACAACATAGAATTCATTATCTACTATGAAAGATGATTATACCTAATGAACCAAGTCATTCTTGTTCTCGTAGACCACCTCCTCGTCGGCCTCCTCGATGTGATAGAAGATCCACCCGAGAGCTACTTCTCCAAGCTTAACCTCTCACTTGAGGTAACTAGATTGCAAAGAGTGCTAATCAAAGTAACCTAGAGGATATAGAATAGGATTAGGGATCTATTAGTCTTGCTAACCCTTAGATCTCAACACATGAGAGGTTAGGGTTAGTTCTTTGGAAGAGAGAGAGAGAGAGCTTGAGGAGAGAGAAGGTGGGAGTGAGAATGATATTGGAAAAATATCTCATTGTGAATATATGAAGAATACGATATTTATTAAATGAATAACAAATAATAATATCATCATGCTTCATTAACTCACATTGTGTGATTCATCCCATGAGTCATTAATCAATAAATGCATCATTAACTCATTTGGATGAATCACACCATAAGTCATTAATCCAATTAATGCAAATTCCACCTAAGCCTCCAACTCATCGATCTTCAAGAAGCTTCTCGAAAAATTACGAGAATGCCCCTCTTATCCGTGAAAACACGGAAATACTGAGACTGTATAAATCCAATAATCCAATACTAGAATCTGGCTTAAACCAAAGCCTGCTAGTATAAATTGTCCGAACATCGTACGTGCATAAATGTACGTGCATGTCCGAACCCTGTCGTAAAACCATACGACCTCTATATCGTTTCGTCCGAAGTAGGGAAACTCTTTGTGTGGGACTATAAAGACTCGACTACTACGCTGGCAGTGGGTTTAACCACAGACCGCAAGCGGCACTAGCTGTACGTAACGGTCCCCAGGTAGATGTCGATAAGAAGGCCGATGAGGAAACCCATCCGAACTCCTACTTAGCCTGATGTGACAATCTCCGTACAGTCCGGTCTGTTCGTCTAGGACTATCGCATATCGGGCATAGGAAGCGGCAAGCGTCAGTCCTCCATAGGCGGTATAAGTCGTGTCGGAGTGAAGCCCATTACACCTTGAGAAGCTTCTGGAAATCCTACCAGTAAATCTCGTTTGCCCTGGCCAGGGACTTTGCGTAATGGCTCTCCAAACACAGCGCGATATCATCTCCCAATACCGGGAGAGACGAATCCTGTCTAACCGCCACTGCCTCCAAGTGCTCGGGACTGTACCCAACTACTACCTGCTTGCACGACTCCTTTGAGCCGTGGTAGGGTAGCAATCTAAGAACAGCGGGAACACACTCGAGGTGAAGCGGCAGTGTCATGTCTGCGGACTATGCTGTACTCATGTCACCTGGGAACTGTTAACCGACGACGGGTATAAAACCAACCAACAGTTCCCTGCGAGTCCTGTCCGGTGTACCCGTAACCCAACGAGCACCTGTATACTATCTCCAGTACGACGTACTGATGGTTGTGGGACAGACCATCTCCCCAAATGGGATGAGAAGCGTACACACTAGTCTACTCCGGAGTATCGATGCCCTGTCTCGATAATCCTACGACTAGGGACCTGAAAAAGGATGTGCATGTGGACTACCCAGCCCCCACTAGTGTGACTGCCATCACAACACTGGTAGTCACGTAAGATCCTAAGGGCTCTTTCAGTATGTATTCTCGATATGCTAACATATACACATATTAAGATAGACATAAACCAAGTAGCATACTACCATGTTTATCAAGACAGTTAATATAACTGTGAATATCCCAAGCTTCCATTAAGTAATATACAAGCTAGTATGATACAATAATGCCCACTAGGGCATATACACTAACAATCTTCCACTTGCACTAGGGCCATGTACTGGCGTATCGAAGACCTATCATCTCGAGTAGCCTCTCGAACTGAATCTGAGGTAAGGCCTTAGTGAATGGATCAGCAGTGTTCTCCTCTGTAGGAACTCTCCGGATCTCGATCTCCTGTCGATCTATGATCTCCCTGATTAGGTGATACCGCCTTAAGATGTGTCTGGTCTTCTGATGGGACCTGGGTTCCTTGGCTAAAGCTATAGCCCCGTTGTTGTCACAATACAGAGGTATTGGATCAACAATGGATGGAACCACCTGAAGTTCTGTGAGGAACTTCTTCATCCAGACCGCTTCTTTTGCGGCATCGCAAGCAGCGATATACTCCGCTTCCATCGTCGAGTCAGCAACGGTGTCCTGCTTGGAACTCTTCCAGCACACCGCCCCTCAATTGAGGGTAAAGACATAACCTGACATGGACTTGGAGTCATCCTTGTCACTCTGGAAGCCGGAATCAGCAAAGGCCTCGATCTTGAGGTCTTTTCCACCGTAAACCAAGAATATCTCCTTAGTCCTTCTCAGTTACTTGAGAATGTTATTTACTGCTATCCAGTGCTTCTCCCCTTGGTCTGACTGATACCTGCTTACCACGCTTAGTGCGTAAGCTACATCTGCTCTGGTGCACAACATCGCATACATTATAGAGCCTACCGCAGAAGCGTATGGTATAATCGACATGCGATCCCTTTCCAAATCAGTCGTGGGAGACATCTCTTTAGATAGGGTGATTCCATGACAAGCTGGTAAGCTACCACGCTTAGAATCTTCCATACTGAATCTTTTCAGTATAGTGTTGATATACCTGGACTGTGAAAGTCCCAACATCCTTTTGGATCTATCACGATAGATCCGGATCCCCAGAATGTAAGAGGCATCACCCAGGTCTTTCATGGAGAACCTGTGTGACAAGAATCCTTTGGCAGATTGTAGCATCGGAATATCATTTCCTATTAATAGAATGTCATCCACGTACAAGACGAGGAATACGACAGTTCGTGCTACAATTTTACTATATATACATGGTTCATCTGGATTTTTGATAAAGTCGTATTCTTTGACCGTTTCATCAAAACGGATGTTCCAACTCCGTGATGCCTGCTTTAGTCCATAAATGGACTTAAGCAACTTACACACTTTCCCGCTGCTCCCACTCTGATTGAAACCTTCTGGCTAATCCATATAGACGCACTCTTCTAAATTACCATTTAGAAAAGCCGTTTTTACGTCCATCTGCCAGATCTCATAATCATGGAAGGCGGCAATGGCAAGAAGGATCCGAATGGATTTGAGCATAGCCACCGGAGAAAAAGTTTCGTCATAGTCCAAACCAGGTCTTTGACGAAAACCCTTTGCAACAAGTCTAGCCTTATAGGTTTCCACCTGTCCATCTACACCAATCTTTTTCTTGAAGATCCATTTGCATCCTATGGGTTTTACCCCACCTGGAGCAAAGTCCAAAGTCCAAAGTCCAAAGTCCATACTTTGTTGGTGTACATGGACTCCATCTCGGTCCGCATTGCATCCAGCCATCTTACCGAGTCACCGCTCTGGATGGCTTGCTGGAAGCTAGTAGGTTCATCATTATCAATGACGCAATCCTCTCTATCCCCATCTATGAGAAAACCGTAGTATCTCTCAGGCGGATGAGACGGCCTACTACTCCTGCGGAGGGGTGCGGGAATGTCCTGTTCTTCTTGAACTACTGGTTCTACCAAACTTTACGTAGTAGTTTATGGTTTTGGAATTTCTTCCAGTTCTATTGCGCTCCCACTTGTTTCCTTTTCTAAAAACTGCTGTTCTAGAAAATAGGCATTACGAGAAACAAAAACCTTTTGTTCCTCTGCGTAATAGAAGAAATACCCTTTGGAGTTCTTTGGATATCCTACAAACTTACACTGTACCGATCGTGCCTCGAGTTTGTCCGCATGCTTCTTTTTAACAAAAGCTGGACATCCCCATATCCTCAGATACTGAAGATAGGGTTTCTTCCCACTCCACATTTGATATGGCGTGGTAGGCACTGTCTTGGTAGGAGCCCTGTTCAAAAGATATGCTGCTGATTCTAGCGCATAACCCCATAAAGATCGCGGTAACTCAGCATTACTCATCATGGAACGTACCATATCCAATAGGGTTCGGTTCCGTCTCTCCGATACACCGTTATGCGGTGGAGTGTATGGAGGAGTAAGCTGAGAGAGAATTCCTTTCTCTTTTAGGTAACCTAGGAACTCGGCACTTAAGTATTCACCACCTCGATCAGATCTTAGTGTCTTGATACTTTTGCCGGTTTGGTTTTCTACTTCATTCTTATATTCTTGAAATTTCTCAAAGGCCTCGGATTTATGTTTCATCAAGAAAATGAATCCGTACCTAGAGTAATCATCCGTAAAAGTAATGAAATATGAAAAACCACCTCTTACATATGTAGACATTGGACCACATACATAGCTGTGTATGTGTCCTAAGAGCTCGCTCGCTCTTACTCCATGTCCAGTGAATGGAAACTTTGTCATCTTTCCTTTGAGACATGATTGAAAAGTGGCATAAGATTGATATTCAAACGGATCAAAATATCCTTCTCTATGTAATTTAATTAACCTTGTCTCATTGATGTGACCTAGTCTATAATGCCATAAGAAAGCTTTATTTAAATCTGGAGACTTTCTTTTTAGTGTGTTCTGGACATTGAAAATCTGTAATTGGTTTAGCACGTATATACCGTTATCCAGTGTACCGGACCCAATCAAACCATGATTAAGGTGGATGTTAACAACATCGCTTACAAACATGAAATCATAACCTTCTTTTGATAACAACGATACCGATATGATATTACACGTTAAACTAGGTATACAAAAACAGTTGCGCAAAACCAAAATATGTCCACTCGTCAATCCTAGGTGATAATCCCCTACGGACACAGCACCCACGCTAGCTCCGTTAGCAACCTGGAGGGTCATATCACCAACCTTCAGCTCTCTACGGTTTCTCAGTGCCTGTAATGAATTGCATATATGAGATCCTGATCCGGTATCCAATACCCAGGAAGTAGAGTTGGTTGAAAGACAATTTTCAATTACAAACACACCTGAAGTCGAAGCCACAGCTTGCTTCGGTTCCTGGTTCTTGTTAATCCAAACTTTGCAATCTTTCTTCCAATGGCCTTTTCTATGACAGTGGAAGCACTCGTCCTTTGCAACTACTGGCATCACAACCTTTGCCTTTCCCTTAGCTCCCACCTTACTAACACCTCCTCTTGGTCTGGTAGCGGCCTTCTTCTTCCTTCCTTTGGCCCTAGCCTTGGACCTGGAAGAGGAAGCACCGTGAACAAACGAAGTGGGTGTTTCCTTTGCTTTCTGCAAGGTGCCCTCTGCACTCCTCAGCATGTTAAGGAGTTCTGGAAGTTAAACTTCTTTTCCTTGAATGTTGAAATTCAGAATAAACTGGGCGTAGGTGGAAGGAAGGGACCGAAGAACTAAGTCTGTATATAGCTCGTTCTCTAAAGTCGTCCCAAGGTCCACGAGCTCTTTTATATAGCTAATCATCTTAAGGACATGTTCTCCTACAGATGATCCGACGACTAGCCTCGACTGAAACAAGTTCTTCGAGGTCTCGTATCTAGCTATACGAGATTGCTCTCCATACAGTTCCTTGGTGTGGAGAAAAATGGACTCAAATGCATATTCTCTTGCCTCCTTTGATGTTCATTATTCATAGAGGCAAGCACGATGCATTTGGCCTTCGTGCAGTCTAACTCCCAGGTCTTGTGGATTTCCTTATCCGCAATACTGGAATCTGGACCAGAGACAGCAGGTGCCTTAGCAGTAAGGACATACCCTAATTTGTCATAAGTCAAAGCCATCTTAACATTCCGGAACCAATCTTTATAGTTTGGCCCAGTCAAAATATTTTTCTCTAATAGTAACTTAAGGCCTGTCATGTTTTGATTTGCTGCGAAGAGAGAGAGAGGGAACACTTTAGCATGATGCTCTTTTAAGTTTAGAGTGGTTTTTAGTTTATCTAAACAGGATGGCTCCCACTGTTTCTCGAATCCCTCCTCAAACCAAAAAGGAAGAACTAGTCAGGACTATTCTTACCGTACAATTCTTTCTTAACCGTTCAGCCAGGCCGGTGTCGGTACTTCGAGGGAGGTTTTACGACGCTTTTGCGAAGTTCCTTAATTAAATAATCTCTTTTCTCTGGGGGCGCAACCCCGCTGGCACCTTTCTCGACACCTACTTGGTTTATAGCATTGATCGTTAAGTGACGAATCTCCTGATGAGTAGCGGATACTCACAGTAGGATCGGGATCCAAATATCATCGTGTGATAAAGCTGAAGGAATCCTACCAAAATTATCACACTCCAAATGGTATGCATCTCTTTGCAAATTTCAGTTTCTTTAGAAATTCGCGATATGGATTTCTGCCCCATGCTCTTATGACCTTGGCGTTGGTCAAAATGTCATAAGTCACATGTCAAGTTCTACCCATCATTATCTTGTTAATTTGAACCCATCCGTACATACCCCTGACGTTGGCCAAATGATAATACGACTGCCCCAAACTAACTCATCTATCTATGCAACAAATGAATACCCAGCAGCTACTAAACATTATGCCTTGGCGTTGGTCAAAATGCATAGCTTGAATACTACTGAATACCCAAATGAAATGACGGAGGGCTACGAATGGTTTTGGCGAAACAGTGAATGTAGTGAACTTGATATGATCGAAGAAACCTGATAGCTTTTAAAAGGAGTGGTTAAAGCTCCGCAATTAAAAAATATCCTCTGTTTTAAAATAACCGAGTGGTTTCTTTTAAACTGTTCCAACGATTCAACTTTGGTTTATTTTCTTTGCATTAATATTATGCGTCCCATCAATTAACCTATCATTGCAGAAAACAACGAAAATACAACGTCCTCTTATGCCATCCGCATTCGCCACTGGGTCCCGTCTTTCACCCGTTAGGTTACATAACTAACGACAGAGCGTGGGCTGGGCTAGCACGGGTGCAAAACATAAGTGACGTCTAATAGCTATCATATATAGATATTTTACATTCATCAGACGCAATAATAGGCATTCCAGATCACAGATGAACATATTGGATTTTCTACGAATCCGCATTCCTTTTGAGCCTACAAAGAAAGACGGATTACACAGTCGCGATGAATAGCCAAAACCCCACCCTAGACCCCTACGGGTACGACAAACTACCCGCCTAGTACCCGAAGTGAAATGGTCTCCCTCAACAACATGAGTAGGCCACTAAACACTTCAATGTACCCGGTAGTCTGTGCACCCCATCTTGGGTCTATCCTAGGAGCAGAAAACAGTAAATGAAATAATACAACGGTGGCTGCAATCTCAGCCCGGATGTGCCCCGCAAAAGAATATTACAACAATTTACAAATTACATTTGAATGAAAGAAACACTCGTCTCACATCCCCGGCTATCCATTCACGACAATCCAACAAGTCCACAAACACAATGTAACACCTTAGAATGTGTTGTGTGGCTAATTATATTTTAATGTATGGTTTTTAACAAAAAGTTTACCAATTTGGGTTTTAATTATTTTATCCTATTTAATGAGTATTTTATTAGAATTTTTCTAGGCACACACACACTTGTGCATGTTAACTAGGGTGTTAATTTGAGGTTGAACCATTTCTATAATCTAGTTTAAAGTGTGTATTAAGTGTTTTGGGTTTTAAGTGTCATGGTTGTTCTTTTAAAAAGAAAATGAAAAATGAATTTAAAAAGGGGTTTTAAATTGGCTTCTTGTTGACTTTGAGAGAGAGAGGGCATGGGCAACATGGCTTGTGCCATGCCTATTAAATGAAGTGAGAGAGAGTGAGAAGAGGGGGGTGTTTGAATTCCTCTCATTCTCATCCTCACTCTCATTTACTTGTTCTCTCACTCTCAAACACACACACACCCACAACAGCAGAGCAAGACAGCAGCAGCAGCTCCAACACCAGCATCCTTCAGCAGCAGCAGCAAACATCATCATCATCATCAGCAGCAGCAGCAGCTGCAGGCAGCAACAGCAGCAGCAGGAGCTCCAGCAACTTGCAGCAGCTCCTTTCACTTCTTCACCTGCCTTCTAGGGTACCATAGAGTATATTTCCTAAACCCAATCCCCTAGTTGCTAAGCTTGTGTGTTGATTAGCTTCGATTAGTGTTAAATAGCTAGTTTAGTGCTAGATTATGGTGATTTGTGAGATGTTGTGGCAAATTGATGATTGTGTTGGTAAACCCTACCTATTTTAGTGTTATTAAGGTCACATTAACTGAGAATTAACCCAGATTACACTAAAAAACCATAGGGTTTGCTTTTTGTGCAAATTAGTGTTTTAAGCGATATTATGGCATTTTGTAATCTGCTATTGGCCCGGACCTTTCAGGATTAATTTGAGAATACTGGAGCATGCTCACTAGGTTTAGACAACACCACCAGAACACGAGCCCCTCTCTCCCAAACGTGGCCGCCGGTTTATTAGTTATGGCCGCAAATTGAGGCCAGGTTAGGGGTTGGGGTGTTAGGGTTTTTCCTATGGTAGTCTGCTGTGTTGTCTAGTGTTTTGGCATGTCTAGTTTTGTAATATTTGGCCTGTAGGAAAATCTGGGGCAATATATCGTTTTGCATGTCCGTTGTGTTTGCGCGATATGTGAGTGGGTTCTGTGATCCAGCGTATCGCGGCGTGTCGCGGTAGTTTTAGACGCGTATACACACGTTTTAACGTATCGTGCACACGCGCGTTTAGTTCGCGACGCGAGTTTCTCGTTTGGGTTCGATATCGCGTTTTGCGGAATATTTGGATTATATATGATTTCCATGTCTAAATTGCAGGTTTGCAGGCGGGGACTACGGACACTGCTACAGGGGGGAGCAGATGGTAGGATTCACCTAGCGTGGAGCGTAGGTGAGTAGATTTAACGTCTACAGGGGAATCGCCCGCATGGCGTTATGCGTCTGGGCTAGGATTCAATACTTGTCGCATATTCTACGTCATTGTTAGAATTGCGCCTTTACCTTATTTTCTTGATATAGTTGTACTGTGACTAGCAGCCGTAGGACACTGCACATATTATTGACGGTTCATGTTGCACGAGCACGGATTGTATGCTACACACACACCGTCAATAATTGCCATGTCACACACCAACCATTATAGATACTATAGTGCTTATCACACATGACATCTAGCTTATCGGTATACCTATAGTGTATCATACCATTAGTGATAGGTACACATACACCTTACGATACAGCTACAGGTATACCTTGCTCATGTTTTATTTATACCCATGAAGGGTATCCTATATATTCTACTTATACCCAGGGGGGTATACGACATCAGTTTTTATAGGTAGATACCTATACATTGCTACACCTGTATGTTACACACATATTCAGTTGCAGTTACATATTTACCTTTACTGAAGCTACTTAGCAGTACCTTATTGGTTTCGCATACATCTGGTTTCAGCTACATATTCTCATTTATATGCTCGCATTTCAGATATATCGCATATATTTATTCCTCGATTTACGCATTGTTATTTGGATTTCACATGATGATTTCTGGATTCGGGAACCGCGGGAGTTCATGAAATTATGCATACATTGAAAAACCCGGTTTCCTTGATATGATATTTGCGCAGCCACCATGAGATTTATCGGTTCTGATTATATACTACATACGAGGTGTGGTTGTCGTATGAGGGTACATGGTGGGGCCCGGTATGGTTCCCCTCGGCAAGAAAATCGATGGATGTTGCCGATTGAGCCTGAAGGCGGGCTAGTACCTACCGGTGACAGTACTGATGACTCGGCGGGGATCATGGAGACACCGTTGGGAGTCATGCACGTATGCATACGTCGAAAGGCGAGGGTCAGAGCTAGGCACTCGTGCTTTCGGGACACCGTATGATACGTACCTATCAGGATTTCTGTGTCGATACTTGGCACATTGTTTTCATGATATTTCTTTTAAACACCTTTGTATATATAACAGGGGATTTAGCCGTTGTTATATATACCCTTACACCAATATTAGTGGAATGGGACGCTAATATATGTGTATTGACCCCATCATATTTATTTCTGCATATATATATATATATATACACACACTTAGGATGCTAGAATCTTACTTGAGACTTTGACTTGGGATATCAGGTGATTCATTGAGATTGGACATACATATGGGATTATTGAATTGTACATTGAGGAGACGTGAGACTTATATGATGTGAGAGCCCAACGTGGGGGCTGATTTGAGGAATTGGGATTTGAGTGTCTTGATGGATTGTGATCCTACCATGATGACAGGATTCCGTGGGATGACATATTTTACTCCATACCTCATACCTTTTCACTTATGCACTGTTCCATGTATTAGGAGTACATGTTAGTGTACCCTTCATGATTGCTGCATATTTGCATTCTCATATCCCTATTGCATAGTTATTGCATGCTATTGTCATGTTATTATTGCTTCACATATTGATTGTACCTGCTAGCGTACTTTCCATTATTCGGCATTTACATGACATGTTATTATTGTAATCGCATATCTTAGATTCATGTTGTACGTACATTCCTGCGATTACCTGCATATGTTATCTACTATTCACAAGTTGGCAACTCACCCCCGTTGTGCCACAGGTGTTTCAGGTTGTTCCCCAGAGTAGTCGATGCAGGCTATACAGCTTTTCATCCATCATCTTTTGCTACAGATACCGCATCGGCTCACAGTATACTATTTTGCTTAGGTGGGTTAGATGATTATCTGTATTTCATATTGTACATTCGTTGTATCTTGTACTCTCCATCTACTATTATGTTGTTGACTTAGAGACTTGGTGAGGACGATATTGTATATTATTTGTGGATTTGTTGTCTTGTATATACAGCTTTCTCTCTATTGTCTTTATTTCTTCGCTACGGTGTCGTATATTTGTGTTGTATTCATCTTGTCTAGTTTTTACAAAAGGGGGTGTTGCCAAAATTTTAAAGAAAGAAAGTAGGACTTTTTTTAAAGAATTTGGGTTGTGATTTCAAATGTTTCAAAATACTTTTATTATCTTTTCCGTAATTTTATGGTTTAGATTTCTGGGTTTTGGCTTTCTTTTACTACGTTACGTCTTTAAGCGTTGCGTAGTATTAGGGCCGTCACGGGCCAATTTCGGGTCGTGACACACAAACCATTACAGAAATGTGCAACCCCCTACTAACCGACATACTAGCAGTTAGGGAAGGTTTACGAACACATTAAACACATCATAGATATAATCAAGTTAGCCAAACATCTTAGAATTTCGATCAAGCAAACACAAATGATTCTACTCCAAATAATTCTCTGTGCACCTGAAACCAGAGCAGAAACAGAACATCCCAGAAAATACAAAATTAACACAGAAGAGTTACTGGGGAATTTTGGGCTGACTCGGCTCCAACTTGGCCGCGGATCCGCGGCGGATCGCTTGGATCGGCCGTAGATCTGCGGCGGTTTGGCTGAGTTAGGATCCCAAATTTCTCCAATAACCTTATAATTCCCTGCTTGTATTTTTAAGGGTCCCTGAAAAATTTTTAGACCCCGTTTTAAAATCGGCAGAAACATGGTGAAAAAGTCGTATTTTTGGGTTCGTTTTGGGGTCAAATTTCTAACGAATTTGCTAACAAGTTAGTTATGGTTTAGCGAGGCTCTGATACCACTGTAAGTCGACGTTAGACACCCCACATTATGCGGGGAGGCGGAAGAGGTAAAACAATCTTTTTGTTTAAACTAACATCGACTAACTTTACGGATCTTTGCCAAACCCTAACTAACAACAACTTAGAAGTCATTAGCTACTAAGAAAGATGATTATACCTAACGAACCAAATCCTTCTTGTTCTCGTAGACCACCTCCTCGTCGGCCTCCTCGATGTGATAGAAGATCCACCCGAGAGCTACTTCTCCAAACTTAACCTCTCACTTGAGGTAACTAGGTTGTGAAGAGTGCTAATCAAAGTAACCTAGAGGATATATAATAGGATTAGGGATCTATTAGTCTTGCTAACCCTTGGATCTCAACATATGAGAGGTTAGGGTTAGTTCTTTGAAGAGAGAGAGATTGAGGAGAGAGAAGGTGAGAGTTAGAATGATATTGGAAAAATATCTCATTGTGAATATATGAAGCATAAGATATTTATTAAATGAATAATAAATAATAATATCATCATGCTTCATTAACTCACCTTGTGTGATTCATCCCATGAGTCATTAATCAATAAATTCATCATTAACTCCTTTGGATGAATCACACCATGAGTCATTAATCCAATTAATGCAAATTCTACCTAAGCCTCCAACTCATCAATCTTCTAGAAACTTCTCGACAAATTATGACAATGCCCCTCTCATCCGTGAAAACACGGAAATACTGAGACTGTATAAATCCAATAATCCAATACTCGAATCTGGCTTAAACCAAAGCCTGCTAGTATAAACTGTCCGAACATTGTACGTGCATAAATGTACGTGCGTGTCCGAACCCTGTCGTAAAACCATACGACCTCTATATCGTTTCGTCCGAAGCAGGGAAACTCTCTGTGTGGGACTCTAAAGACTCGACTACTACGCTGGCAGTGGGTTTAACTACAGACCGCAAGCGGCACTAGCTGTACGTAACGGTCTCCAGGTAGATGTCGACAAGAAGTCCGATGAGGAAACCCATCCGAACTCCTACTGAGCCTGATGTGACAATCTCCGTACAGTCCGGTCTGTTCGTCTAGGACTATCGCACATCGGGTCTAGGGGACGGCAAGCGTCAGTCTCTTATAGGCGGTATAAGTCGTGTCGGAATGAAGCCTATTACACCTTGAGAAGCTAATGGAAATCTTACCAGTAAATCTCGTTTGCCCTGGCCAAGGACTTTGCGTAATGGCTCTCCAAACACAGTGCGATATCATCTCCCAATACCGGGAGAGACGAATCTTGTCTAACCACTACTGCCTCCAAGTTCTCGGGACTGCACCCAACTGCTACCTGTTTGCATGACTCCTTTGAGCCGTGGTAGGGTAGCAATCTAAGAACAGTGGGAACACACTCGAGGCGAAGCAGTAGTGTCACGTCTGCGGACTATGCTGTACTCATGTCACCTGGGAAATGTTAACTGACGACCGGTATAAAACCAACCAACAGTTCCCTCCGAGTCCTGTCCGGTGTACCCGTAACCCAACGAGCACCTGTATACTATCTCCAGTACGACGTACTGATGGCTGTGGGACAGACCATCTCCCCAGCTGGGATGAGAAGCGTACACACTAGTCTACTCCGGAGTATCGATGCCCTGTCTCGATAATCCTACGACTAGGGACCTGAAAAAGGATGTGCTTGTAGACTACCCAGCCCCCCTATTGTGACTGCCATCACAACGTTGGTAGTCAAGTAAGATCCTAAGGGCTCTATCAATATGTATTCTCAATATGCTAACATATACACATATTAAAATAGACATAAATCAAGTAGCATACTACCATCTTTAGCAAGACTGTTAATATAACTGTGAATATCCTAAGCTTCCACTAAGTAATATACAAGGTAGTATGATACAATAATGGCCCCTAGGGCATATACACTAACAGTTGGTAGATGGAGAGTACTAGATATAAAAGTTATACAACAACATCATCGGATAACCGCAAACTCACCTATAGCAAAAGGCCTTACAGCCAAGCGTAGCGGTATCCGCAAAAGTAGTGATAAGATGACGTCCTGCCGCGACTACTCTGAGGGTCCAACCTGCAAAACACTGTGGCACAACGGGGGTGAGTTGCCAAGTCGTGAATAGAAAAATAACATCATACTGTAATCGCAGGTATGCATGAACAGCGAAAATCTATCACATGTAATCTGATAGCATAAGTATGGCAATATGAATATGCAACAATCATGATCAGGATACACCACCAGGGTACTATATCTACATGAATCAAATGCATATCAAAAAAATCCTTAGTGTGGGATAAATAATAAACTTCATGCACAAATCATCAGCATGGAAAAACCTGGGGTTTATCAACGACACCCCAAATCCCAAAATCCTCAGGCGCCGTCACCAGGACTGGCCCTCACGGAACCTGAGTGTCCAACATCGACACTCACAATCCACATATCCATACGTCTCACGGAACTTGAGTGTCCAACATTGACACTCGCAATCTACATATCCATACGTCTCACGGAACGTGAGTGTCCAATATCGACACTTACAATCCACATATCCATACGTCTCATGGAACCTGGTGGACGTATCGAAATATCATATTAAGAGAAACCGGATTTTCAAAACAATGCATACTTTCTTAAAATATCCCTACAGTTCTCAATCCATAAATCATATGAAATCTGTATCTCAATGCGTAAATCCATAAAACATAATATATGCAATATAGAACAGTAATATGAGCATATAAAGGGAAAACCGATATTTAAATGCATCAAGTTATTAAGTATATCATGCGGTTCCTAATTTATCCAAAATCCATCGCAACATCATATGAAGCTGAACATGTAGCTATAGTAAGGTATATGTGTAAGCATGCAGGTATGCATGTATGCTATATTTCATATGCGCAATCGCACAAGAATCAATGCCTCAATGTCACTAATCAATACAATATCACATATGTATATGTGTTGTGCGTATCATGGCAATTATCGACAGTGTGTGTGTAGCATACAATGAGTGCTCGTGTAACATAGACTGTCAAAAATAGTGCAGCGTCCAATGGGTACCAGTTCAGGCACAACAAGTAATAATATGCAATGAAGTTCATGCACCATCTCTATATGTGCATATAAACATGTGGCGAATATCATATCATATCTAGCCCTGACGATTAACGCCATACGGGCGATTTTCCCATAGATGTTAAATCTACTCACCGACTATCTCGAGCTAGGTAAATCCAGTCACCTTCTTCCCTTTCTTCGCAGCGTTCAAAGTCCCCTCCTGCGATCCTATTAACACAAAACATAGCAAGTGAAAATCTCAGAAATCGACCAATATCACGTACAAACTACGTTTGACCGACGCACCAACACCAAACCAACTCACAAGTATCCGTCTAGTGGCTAACGTGTATGGCGACACTATGAAACCAACCCAAGTGCAGCAGCTACACAAGATCACGAACCGTGTCGGATAACGTAACACGCGTAGTCGTAACACTAGATTATAGCAAAGTGATCCCAGATTTTGTATACTGTCAAAACATAAAAATCAAGAAGTACCAAACACCTCTAAACAACTGCAGATAGCTACCCTACAAAACCCAAGCCCCAACTCCCCCAATCGGCCATGCTCGCCGGATTTCCCCTTAAAGTCGCCGGCCAAACCGCCCAGGTAGGGTTCGTGCTTCAAGTGTAAACTAAGGGTCACTAGTGCATCACTACTACACTGCTAGATTTTACAGTAAAGATTCCAGGTCAAAGCAGATCACAGAGACTCCAATATGACACTAAAAATACGATATGTGCACAAAACTATACCTTTAGTGTTCTAAACCACAACTACAAGGCAACACAACAATATAAACAGCTAATTATCAGTTAGACGTCATTACCTATCCACTCTTGCTCAAAAATCAAATCTTTCCAAGCTCTAAGGCATCTTAGTGGATAAAGTAAGACTTGAGAAGTGTTTTGGTGGGATTTTATGAAGTTTTGCAAGGTTTTGGTGATAGGGTAGTGAGGGTTCAGTTGAGAGTTGAGGAGATGAACAATAATTGAGAATGAGAGAAGAATGAGAGAGTGAGGTGTGATAAGGGTAAGAGGGTGAGTGTAGGGTGAGCTTAACCTTACACTTACTCTCTCCCTCTCCTCATCACTGCCACGACCCAAAATATTAGCTCACGACCAGCACTTAAATCACGCGATGTTTACAGGCGTAACGTAATTCAAGTAAGATGAAATCCAGAAATCTAAACCTTTTTAAGAAATAAAGATACAATAAATCATATTTTGTTTTTTGAAAATTTGGGCAGCACCTCCCTAGTAAAAACTAACCCCGAAAACGGGTACAACACAGAAATATAATAAAGCATCCCCAAGCAGGAGCAAATCACACCCAACGATGAAAACAACCACCACAAGTATAAAAACAAGTATACAACGCCCAACGGCGAAGATCCACACAAGGAAATAAAATAAAGCAAGATAACAACCCCAAAAGGGAACATAAACCCATCGCTCAAGTCTCGCAACTATAAGTCTTCTAAGTCTGTAACATATACAATAACTAGTTTCTGAATTGATGGAGTGACTAGATACAATATGAAAAATGAATACAAGAGGGGCACGATCCAACATGTACCAACTGCCATAAGAAAGTCACCCGAAACAGCTGTGTGCCAGCGATGCCGCAACTAATCCATGCGGCCAACCTGCAAGAACTGTGGCACAACGGGGTGAGTTACCAACTCGTGAATAGTAAATAACATATGCAGGTAATCGCAAGTATGCACGTATAGCGCGAATCTAATATATGCATGCTGATAGCAATAAATGGCCATATGTATGCAACAGTCATGAAAGGTACTCTATCAGGTACAACTAATACATGAAGCAATAAATGTTAATATATATATGCAACAGTCATGTAAGGTACTCTATCAGGTACTACCAATACATGAAGCAATACATATAAAATAAATGAGGAGTATGGAATAAAACATGTCATTCTCACGGAATCCTGAACTCTTGACATGACCAAAGTCCATCAAGACAATCTAAATCCCAAATTCCTTAAATCAGCCCTCAAATTGGCCCTCATATCCTGTAAGTCTCATATATCCTGAATGTACAATATCAAGTAAACCTCATATATCCTGAATGTACAGTACCAAGTAAATATCATATATTCGAGTAAGTTTCATATAAAGTGAGTGTCCAACATTGACACCCAAAAACATCATGAAACAAGTGTCTAGCATCGACACATAGATACTCATATCCATACGTTCCTCGAATCGTAAGTGTCCGGTATCGACACCCGTGATCCACGTATCGGTCTTACTCAGATTCATACGTTCCTCGAATCGTAAGTGTCCGGTATCGACACCCGTGATCCACGTATCGGTTTTCTGATATCTATACGTTCCTCGAAAGCCAAGTGTCTCACCTCGACACTTGTGTTCCATGTATCGGTATATACGTCCTCCGAATGTTAAGTGCCCTAACATCGACACTCTCGATCCTGTATCGGTTTAAAACAAATCTCTGAGTAGATGCATACAAATATCAAGTAAAGAATAAGAATACTTGCATAATTTCATGAAACCACCACGGTCCTCAAATCCAGAAAACATCAAGTAATGAATAAGTATAACTGCATGAATCAATACATATATATTAGTGTCCCATTTCACTAATATATATATATATATATATATATATATATATATATATAACAGCGTCCCATTCCACTGTTATATATACTTATGAGTAAAAATATCATAGAACATCATATGAAATCCATGAATGTAATATATGCAACATGAAGCAGTAATATGAGCAAATAAAGGAAAAACAGCTATTTACTGCAACAAGTTAATATATATATCATGCGGTTCCAAATTTCTCCAAGTCCATACAATATCAAATAAAGGTGAACATGTAGCTATAGCCAGGTATACGTAGCCACGTCGGCAAAGCAAGATATGTGTATCTACCTATCAATAATGATGTAATACCCCCCAGGTATATGTACAAGTATGTATGCATGATGTACACGTTGCTATGTCTCATATGTGTATATACCTATCACTAATGGTACAATACCATATAGCTATATAGGTAACTAACATGTAGCCATGTCTAGGCATACGTGTAAGCATGTAGGTATACAGGTATACTATATGTCATATGCAGAATAAAAATAAGGATTTGTCTCAAGTCCCTAGCCAATACAATATCACGTATGCATAGGTGTTGTGCGTGTCATGACAATTATTGACGGCGTGAGTGGCATACAATCAGTGCTCATGCAATATGAACCGTCAATAATAGTGCAGTGTCCAAGGGTACATGTCTAAGCACAACATGTAATATTATGCAATGAAGTTTTATGCACCATCTCAATATGTATAATATAAACATGCGGCTAATATCATATCATATCTAGCCCTGACGCATAACAACATGCGGGTGATTCCTCTGTAGATGTTAAATCTACTCACAACAATTCTCCTAGCTTAGCCAAAGTCGATGTGCTTCGTCATCTCGGAATCCACGCGAAGGTACCTACAATCAATACTAAATCGCAAAGCTATCAACATCAAGTTCCGAAATCCAATACGGCACGCGGTGCGCTCATAGGTTAGAAACTATAGCCTACGCATGCAAACCTCCAAACAACCCTCGTCGTTGACGTAAGAAAGTCCAACGACCAAATACAATATCCAGTTGCAAAACCAAGAAATCCAAATACCGGAAAATATAGCCAAAACCCTCACTAGGGTCGCTATATATGAAAACTGCCACGCTAAAAACCCAATAGTACCAACACTCATTTACAACACAATAATTATCGTCGATAATAATATTCACGTCATCTCCACTTCCATTAAAACCCACTTCTAATTTTACCTGAAAACTAGTAAGCAATTTTTACCGTAATTTAGCACAAGTCTTCGTAAATTCCCGGTTCCCTCAATAATTTTTTCTCTATATATTTTCCAAGTCCCCCGAGTGTTTTCCTATTTTTCTTCGTATTTTTTTTGTATGAAATTGGTTGCTTAGGTTTTTAATATTTGATTTTTTCCTAAACAAATAAAGCCCAAGACAAAATTTTAATTAAATAAATAAACCCAATTCACTTACCCAGCCCACTCCCATAATCCTTTACAAAACTAAATAAACAAATAAACCAAGCCCAACCCAACAAATAAAAACTAAATATATACATAAATCCCCAAAACCCATTCCCAGCCCACTCCTTACCGGCCCATGCCCGCGCCCAAACCCGTTCCCAAACCTTCCCGACCCGACCGTTAACCCTTCTTCCCCACTCAACTTCTTTTCCCGCTCCTTTCCTTTTTACCTCATCGCCCACGTCGCCTCGTTCGCCCACGTCAACTCATTCGCCCACGTCCCCGCTTGTCGACCCCGACCTCACACGCGCTCGCTTCCTCGTCTCTCTTCATACGAAGCCAGCCCTCACCCTCGATGTCTTTTTCTCACTACACCCTGCACCATCCCTCTCTCGAACCCACACCCACGCCACGCCTGCACTCGCCTGCCTCGCCGTCGCTCGCGTCCACCGCCACTGATCTCGTCGTCAACTCCTTACCCCTCGTCTCCTCACCCCGACCACCGATGACGACCACCGACCACCACCTTAACCCATTGCGATTCCTCACCTCGTCGGAGCCATCTCTGCAATGTCGCTACCCCGAGCCCCTCGATCCCTTCTCGACTCCACCTTCACTCATCACCACCGAGCTTGCCACCGCCGGCCACTCCTCCCCTGCACCGCTTCTCTCTCTAACTCCCATCACCTTCACCAACCTGAGGTGAACCCTCTCGCTGCACCCTCACCGGCGACCACCACAGCCACCGCCGCTCACCTGAGCTTCGACGTTGCAGCCACTCGACGCCAACAGAACCATCCCCCGAGCAACTCCGATGACGAACCCAAACTCGAGCCGAGGCCGCGGACCCTAGTTGTGCCGTTCGTTGCGCGTTCGTGCCGTTGCTGCTGCCGTGCGTCGTCAACGCGTCATCAGGCAAGTACCCTGCTTGCTTCATGCTAAATTGATTTATTACAATTTGGAATACTATTGAACTCCGTGTATACAATTCGGGCAAATTATTATGTTGCAAGTGTTTGATGCAAAACCCGAAAGAAAAACTCCCATTAAACTGACGAAAACTGATTACACAAGTTGGCCCGTATAATAATGAACGTCGTGTTAAAAATTTTCTGTAAAATACAGTTGTTTCTGACGTAATCGACCATCCCCATTTAAGCCCGTTAAAACTGAAAATTTTCCGCGTCTGAAACTTGTAAAAATCATAACTAATTATTTATAAATTGGAATGATGCGTTAGAGGGCTCAAATTGAAGCCGACTCGACAACCTACAACCCCATAAAAGTTTTTAATTGTTTCTATGCTGAAAAGATGACAGAAACTGGTTCGGAGTGCGGCTCTGGACTGCAGTCCAGAGCAGTTCTGGCTGTTGATTTTCCATCTTGTAATGCTTACCCTTTACTGTTTGAACTTGTTATATTGCGGAACCCTACACCATAGTGAATATGAAACAGTTAGCTAACTAATGAAAGTGGTTTCGTCCCTTTTTACCGTCGTTTACTATCTAAACTGTAATTTAAATGAACAGGACATATAGCAGTCCCAAACAGAAACAGAACTGATACCCCATTGTTGTACAGTACATAACTTCTGACGTAGAGGCGCGATTGAGAATAAGTCTGGTGCGTTGGAAACCCTATTGATAAGCCTAAATTTTGTTCAACTATAGTGTTGCCTAATTCTGATCCCAACAGGGTGAAAATTGTGTTGCGAAATGGACATTCAGTTCTGGAACTGAAATTCCAGCAGCGAACACTTAAAATGAAACGGCTGTAACTTGCAAACCCGAAATCCGATTGCCCTGAAATAAATTTTGTTGAACTTCCAACTGTGCTTAATTGCTACCTCCTTTGTATCATTTTACTGAATTTTGAATGTATGATTTAATGCAATTTTTATAAGTTCAAAAGATGCATAATAGTTCGTATTACCCATGGTTTGTTAACTGCATAAATGCATATATTTTACCCGATTGCCATACTTCTAGAGATAATGCGCGTTATTATTCAGTGTACAATATATTGTCGTGCGTAAATGGTATTGGTTTAGGAGTGTCAAGTACGCCAGTGAAAAAGTGAATGATTCGTGACAGTGAACAATATAGTGAACAGTGACAAAAACTGTGTTATTGGTGCGTACTTGTATACGACTAAACCATACTCATAAATAGTGTGAACCTGGGAAAAAGGGGAAATCGAAGTGGAAAGAGAATTGTATTTAGCAAGGACAGTGATTTAGAGGATGATAATTCGAACAGCGACTCTTATATATATTAGGTTGGGCCTAGCGGTCCGGCTGACAGGGTTATGTCCCGGGCGATAGTGGGCCGTAGTCTCGGGTATGTACGAGACCCTCGTTAAACATGATCCTCCTTTCCACAACTCGATTTCAAAGATGACTTAGAGACTGATAGGGACAAAGATCATACTTTGCATCAGTTAGTGACATATTGATTACCTGCATTTTACATCCACTGTTATTACCTTCTTTGCTTGTTTCTTGTCACTATTATAATATTGCTATTACGCCACTCTGACGACCTGAGTATGCATGCTCAGACCTCGAGGAAGAACCAGTACAGGAGTCAGACTTGCCCTTCGAGCTTGCAGAGTTTTAGTCGGGAGTACCTCCTTCACTTTTACTGCTTTCCCTAACGAAACTTTGTATTCGCACTTGGTTTGTAGTTCTTTTCCTTGCTTTATTGTAAATTGTCAATAATGAAAGTTGATGTAATAATTTAGTGATGTATTTCCTTTACTTCTGCGCTTTGTTTACTAATTACCATGTAATGCTAGAAGCCGAAGTGTGACTACGGCGGGATTATTCCTCGACCGTTGAAGCATGGCTGGCGTAGCTGTTAGTTATATGTATGCCCTAGAGGCCATTACTGTACATAGGATGTATATTGTAGTGGATGCTGGGACATATATAGGGAGGACTTTCTTGCTCGACATGATAGTACGCTATCTGGTTACTCTTTACCTTAACGTGTATACTGTTTGTCTCTCTGTTACATGTTGGTAAAGCCCTTAGGATGTGTGCTTGACTACCTGGACTATGATGCGGATCATACTAGTGGGGACATGGTAGTCCACAAGTATATCCTTCAAGGTCCCTAGTCGTGGGTGTATCGAGATGGGGCATCGATATACCAGTGTAGACTAGCGTATACCTTCTCGACCCATACAGATGGGCGATGGATGATCCCATATCCATTGGTGTTTGACATCAGAGATGATATACGGGTGCTCAGTGGAGACTGGGTACTCTGGACGGACTCGCTGAGAACTCCCAGATGGTATTATACCTTACGTCAGATGGCAGTTCTCTGGTGACACTGGTACAGAGTAGTCTGTTGACCCGAGATCGTCATAGAGTCTTGTGTGGTTCCCACCGTGCTTTGATTTCCACCTTACCACGTCCAAGAGGGCGTGCAAAACGGTGGCTTTTGGGTACAGTCCCGAATCACATGGAGGCAATGAGCGATAGGAGGGGATTCGTCTCTCCCGGTATAGGGAGTTGATGTTGCGCTGTGTTCGATTGGCTATAACCGGAAATCCCTGGCCAGGGTTGCTGAGATTTACTGGTAAGTGTTACTAGTAGTTTCTCAAATTGTTATAGACCTCATATCGACACGACTTATCGAGCTACTGGGGTCTGACGTTTACCACCCCTAGGCAAGATATGCGACATATCAGACGATCAAACCGGACTGTACGGTAAGTGTTACTGGTTGGATTCACAGGAGTGTGAGCGGGCTTGCTCGTCGATCTTCTGATCGCTCAATACCCGGGTGGACGTTACGTTTAGCAGACCGCTTGCGGCTTGCGGGTGTTTGATATGATCTTCACCTGCTGCCGGCGTATTGACGAGTCTTTAGAGTCCTACAAGTCTTTAGAGTCCTACACAGAGGTTTCCTGGCTCAAGCGAAACGAAATAGGAGCGCATATGAGATATGTGCGGGACCGAGAATAATGCGTGTATGTGATACCGTATTCTATTCTCGCGATGAATGTATCGATTGGTTGTATGCGATATAACCTAGTTATTGAATCAAGTATTGATTCGATAAGCCGATACATTGTATATTAGTCGGTTATATGCGATATGACCGGATCGTTAAATCAAGTGTTGATTTAATGATTTAATGCATAATTATATATTTGATATATTACTTTGCATTAACTAGTATCGGTTCACTTTAAATGGATTTTCTCACTCGGATGTGCACATTGTATATGTGATATTCTTTTGTGCACTTGTTTGTATCATGTTTGATGATACATGCAAAATTGGCTTTGTGTAAAGAATTATACCATGGTTATGATAATGGTTAGGGTTTTGATTTATTCACTTATTTTATTTATCTATTCATTTTTTAGAAATAGATAAAAGAGAAACAAAATGGTTTCTTTCTTTCTTTCATGAAGCTTGTTGAAGCTTCATGAAGCTTTGACCAAAGTGACCATTTTGTCTTCATGCTTAACCCTAACCATTCATCTAACCTTAGTCAATTCTCTACACCTAACCATGGTTCATATTATGATAAGTATTCATTTTCTTTTGTATTTTTAATTAACCCATCATAATATTTTCTTCTTCTTCTTCTTCTTCAAGATGAAGAAGCTTGCATCCATCAATGGTGATTTGATGAAAAGAGTGAGAAATCCAATTCTAAAGTGAACCCACTTCCTATTTCTTCATCCTCTACCACTTGCCAAGTAGTATAGGGTGTTTTCTTCACAAGTTTCATGGCTTGGTGAAGTTGGAGCTTGATCTTGTGTTGCCTCGACGTAGATCATCTTCGGCATCGAAGCCGACGACCAAGCCCGCCCATTTCTCCGATGAAACCGACGCTAGAGCCCGGGATTCTATTTGGACAGCGAGGAGACTTCATCATGGAGCTATGGAGGTGGAGGACCAGATCTACAAAGGTTGTATTTCCGTTCTTTTAGTTAAGTTGTTAACTAGTTTCATTGTTTCGCCTAAAATTCTAGTTAACGATCCGTATTAGGGTTTCTCGGCACCTGTAAAATTTGAAATTGGCATGGTTGATGCCTTGTGAGACCTCATTAGCATGCCTAAGAACCCTACAGTAGCCATCCCTCGTTTTGCGTATTTTGGGAAGCGGGGCGTGACAAGTCTAGAAATTTAAGAATTCTAGCCATTTCCAACAACACAAAGTAGTTTAATTTAGTGATCCAAATCAATTCCATAATTTTAATCTTACCCTAAAATGATTTAGAAAAAACTTAGTTTGCTAAAAACTCAATTAGAAAAATTAGGAATTTTAACAAATATCGTTCTCACAAATTGATTAAGTTTTCCAAGTTTACACTTCAAGATTAACCATTTAACACATCAAACCCTAACTAGTAAACTGTAAAGTGGTTTAAGAAATTATACCGATCGATCCGTGTCCTTCGGTCTTTAGCTATCATTCCACGCTCCTCGCGGCATCTCCGATCTCCGGTCTCCTCGTCGAATTGGCACTACGTCAACGAATCTTTATACAGGCTCCAGCTTCAAACCGAAGCAACTCGGACATGAAGTTTGCCAACCAACATGTCCAACATTGAAGTAGAGAGAGCGTAGAATAGTTTGTCTCAAGGAACCCAAGCTATTCGGTGAAGGTAAATTGAAGTTGCCTTTTTGGGTGAAGGAATGAGCTTAAGGTTTTAGAAAATGAATCATTTTCACCATCAAAATGGGTCGACCAAAGTGGTGGTGGTGGTGGGGGGGGTTGAATTGCTCTCGGCCATTTGTAGGGAGGGGGTGACCACAACACAAAAGATGGTGACCATATCCAATACCTATCACAATAATCTCCACTAATATCCTAAGCTTTCCAAAAGCATTTAATAAAAACCATGAGTCACAAATACACCTAGCTTCATTCTAGAAGCTTGCTAATGACTCATCAATTCTAGAATCAACCATGCTCATCCAAAACAAATCAATGCCACCTCCTCAAAAGATAATTTCGGCCATGTCAAAATAGAATGGAATTTTGGCCAAAAAAAGATACACAATAAAATAATATTTTAATTAGGGAAAAATTCTATGTGAACCAAAACTTTCCATTGACCCCCATAGCCTGCGCACTAGCACTATTATAGTTAAATTAGGCGCAGTCAAGTCTGTACAGAGGTTTGATCACAATCGGGTTAAAACGGAAAATATCGACTATTTTACCCTAAAACGGAAAATTTCGCATAACGATTTCTGAAACGTTACAATCTTCCCCCCTTAAAGAAATTCGGTCCCCGAATTTAAATTTAAACCCCCAAATGCTAAAACATTGCAATAAACAGCTAAATCAATGGGGCTCCGAAATCACGGAAGAAACAGAAAACCACAGCGCATCCTGTGCGCCGGAAAAATGAGTAGGAAACTCAAAACCGATCTCCGTCAAGCGTCATGCAAATCATCAGACTTGCACGAAATCATCGGAGTCACAAAGGAGATACAGATCTCAAATCCACTACCGAAATCTCATATGCACTAATCAAATACTATAATGCACATATATAGTATACATCCTGTTTGAAAAATCTCCAAAAACATAATAAATCATATGCAGAATCTTTTCTGAATTGCCGTGTGACGCGTAACTTACGGCACAAGTGGCGGAAGCTCATTTGTAAAGTAATAATATACTAGCATATACGTTTTGCTAAAATATGCGTCCCGCCTTTTTGAAATATATCCCAAAATGTTTTCTTTTGTAAACGTTCGTGTCACTCGCAGACACGTAAGAAATAGCGAGACTATAACTCCTTTTTGAAAAACCTCTTGGTAACTTTTTATGCATGCAAAGTACACATATACTGTTCTCGGATCATTCCTGCTAGGGTACTACAAAATATAGGGCCTCATCATGAAAACAAAGTGCTCAAAGGCAATATCAGCCTAAAAAGGCGTGTCCAATAATCAGGTGCGTCTGGTGCGCACGGAAATCAAATCAAAATACAGGTGCCACAATATACACAAAAGCAAGACTAAGTGCAACGAGTGTGCACGAAAGCATCTGTCCAATGCAACTGGCGTGCATGATAATAACTAGTACATTAAACATGCCCGAAAATCTCAATCCAGTGCAACTAACATGCACGAACGAAAATCCCAATCGAGTGCATCAGGTGTGCAAAAAAATCATATCATGCGCCCAACGTGCGTGAAAGTCCAAATCAAGTGCATCCGTTATGCACGAACGAAATCGAAATCAAGTGCATCCCACATGCACGAAATATTAAATCATGTGCATCTAGTGCATGAATTATCAAATCCTGTGCATCCACTGCATGAAATATCAAATCATGTGCATCAACTGCATGAAATATCAAATCCTGTATAGGAAATCCAGGAAATCAAAAACATGTGCAGCTAAGGCACAAAATCGACATCAACACCACGGTATATAAAATATATCAAGTGCAATAACTATGCACAAAAAAAGTAAATACCCAGTAGGTGCAGCCATGGTGCACGAAAACCATGTCCTTAATCCTCAAAACTCAAATCCAAGCGATATAAGCGTGATACTCGGATCACAAACGCAAATCGCAACAAATGACATTGAGGTACACTTCCTATAATGTCGAAAAAAGTCGGTGCGCCCAAACTGGCAGAGCAAGAACATCCACTTGCCTTCTGCTCACTGTCTGGCGTCTTCTGTCTCTGGGTCCTCATTTCTCCGTGGATTTCCAATCTCGCACTCTATCGGCTCATCTTCCCGGTCAGGTGTGCTAACGGAAACGATTCCGCTCTGGCACTCCTCAAGTCAACTCTCTGCCAATTAGTATGATCACTCATAAAACAGCACGTCACTGGCGTCGGCCCCTGGGCCTCTGAATACACGTGACACAACTGATCCTCGATGCAATCTCATCGCAGCAGTGTCCTGTAAGGAACCGGCTCAAGGTCTCTTCCGATCTCGCCTATACCGAACTGTAAAGAGGCTGGTACACTCACAAATCTTTTCTCGCTATCTGGACATCTGCGTTCTCAGCACAACATTTTCCTGGGAACTATCCGTATCCCAACGCCTCTGGATGTATATAGATCTCTAATCTCGACGGGGAGTAACAACAGCTCGTTAACATCTCGCACGAACCTCTTGCTCCACTCGTCTTTATTATCGCCCACCCGACGTCGCATCATGCTATCTGCGTACCGCAAATGTTCTCGGCTACAGTCAATCCGGAATCTCTCACACGGACTCGAACTACCAACACGGTATCTTCATCACTCTGTCGAAAATATCTAGCTGAACACGTCCTAGGGAACCTGTCCCATCAATCGGAGGAATACTCAATACTCGTCCGTTTTCGATCAACTCACAACACATCTGGGTGAGGTCCTCTATCCGAAGCTGGTCATGTTGCTGATCTTCTATCACAGGATATCCGGACGACGTTAAACTTTTTGATTGAGTCATCAAAAGTCCCAAAATTTTCCCGAGAGCTCAACACCTGAGCACGGTTTAATAATATTCGGTATATGCTACAGTACCTATGGACCGGTCGTAGAAGGGCAAACCCAAGCCTCACTGATGGCACCGCTAAACTGCTGCAAACCCTAAGGTTCAGAAGCGGTTCCATGGTCATCACGTCGAGTTAGGGTTTCATTCTTCTAGAGGGTCCAAAGAATCACTTGCATGTTCTTCCGAATACTTTAAACTTGGAAAAAATGGGTTTTCCGACATTCGTTCGAACCTCTCAACACCGCCTAGACGACATGTGAACATCCTTCGTCCGCAAGCTAAACAATGCCTCAATCCTCAAGGATAGACGATACATCAACGTCATCTCAAGATCGATCTGCTCTGGATCTGAGTAAGACTCTCCACACTGGAAATCTTCAACTCAACTGGTCCTGCGTCGACGCATCAATCGGATGAATCACCTCCGTCTCTCAACTCAAGATAGACTAGCTATCTCCTGTCGCCTCTCTGCCTGAAAGCTCCAGCGATCACAGCTCGTAAGCTCTGGAAGCGGCATCACATCAATCTCAGCAACAGCTGGGTCATCTGTTTGCACGGTAGATGACATCATAATCTCTGGGGTATACATCAACAGTCCTCTCCCAACAGGCAGCTGTAGGGTTCCTAGGCACACTATAGAGGTCTCACAAGGCATCAACCATGCCATTTTACAAAATTATGGTGCCGAGAAACCCTAGTTAACGGATCGTTGCTAGAATTCTAGGCGAAACTACAAACTAGTTTACACTTTAGCTAAAGTTGAGATGCTACAACCTTTGTAGATCCGGATTTCCGCCTCCTTAGCTCCACAAGGTCATGCCTTCGCTGTCCATCATGAATCCTCGACTCGATCATCGGCTTCATCGGGAAAACAAGCGGAATAGGTCGTCGGCTTTGTGTCAAAGACGATCTACCTCGAGGCTTCGCAAGTTCAAACTCCGACTTTACAAACTTGTGAAACTTGTGAAGTAAACACCCAAAACAACTTGGCAAGAGGTAGAGGGTGAAGAAATAGGAGGTGGGTTCTCTTTAGAATTGGATTTATCTCACTTTAGCTCAAGTTGCCATTGATGCACCTTGAGCTTTTCTTGAAGAAGAAGATGGAGCTCAAGAAAATATATGATAAGTGTTATGATAAAAATAAATTTAAATCAATACTTATCATATCTAAACCAAGGTTAAGTGTAGAGAATAAACCATGGTCATTTGGAGAGTTAGGGTTAAGCATGAGGACAAGAATGGTTGCATAAAGTCAAGGCTTCATGAAGCTTCAACATAAAACAAACTTAGCCACCATTCTTATCATAACTCATTTCTAAATAAATAATCAAATAAATAAATGATAAAGCAAAACCCTAATGACCCAATTAACCATGGTTTAATTCTATGCATTTAACCAAATGATCAAGTATCATCAAACATGATACAAAGATGTGCACTAAAGTATATCACATATACAACATGTACATCAAGTGAGAGTAATCCGTTTAAAGTGAACCAATACTAGTTAATGTAAATCAATATATCAAATATATAATTATACATTAAATCATTAAATCAACACTTGATTCAATGATCCGGTTATATCGCATACAACCGACTAGTATCTAATGTATTGATTTATCGAATCAATGATTCGATAACTAGGTCATATCGAATATAACCAATCGAAACATATATCGCGAGAATGAAATGCGGTATCACATACACGCATTATTCTCGGTCCTGCACATATCTCATATGCGCTCCTATTTCGTTTCGCTTGAGCCAGGAAACCTCTGTGTAGGACTCTAAAGACTCGTCAATACGCCGGTAGCAGATGATGATCATATCAAGCACCCACAAGCCGCAAGCGGTCTGCTAAATGTAACGGCCACCCGGGTATTGAGCGATCAGAAGATCGATGAGCTAGCCCGCTCACACTCCTGCGAATCCGACCAGTAACACTTACCGTACAGTCCGGTCTCTTCGTCTGATACGTCGCATATCAAGTCTAGGGGTGGTAAACGTCAGACCCCAATAACCCGATAAGTTGTGCCAATGTGAGGCTCGTAAAGGGTCGAGAAGCTACTGGTAACACTTACCAGCAAATCTCTGATCATCCCTGGCCAGGGACTTCCCTGTTACGGCCAATCGAGCACAGCGCAACATCAACCCCCAATACCGGGAGAGACGAAACCCCTCCTATCGCTCATTGCCTCCATATGACTCGGGACTGTGCCCAAAGACCACCGTTTTGCACGCCCTCATGGATGTGGTAAGGTGGAGATCAAAGCACAGTGGGAATCACACAAGACTCTATGACGATCTCGGGTCTACAGACTAACCTGTACAAGTGTCACCTGAGAACTGCCATCTGACGTGAGGTATAATACCATCTGGGAGTTCTCGGCGAGTCCGTCCAGTGTACCCAGTCTCCACTGAGCACCCGTATACCATCTCTGATGTCAAACACCAATGGATATGGGATCATCCATCGCCCATCACATGGGTCGAGAAGCGTATACGCTAGTCTACTCTGGTATATCGATGCCCCGTCTCGATACACCCACGACTAGGGACCTTGAAGGAGGTACTTATAAACTACCATGTCCCCACTAGTATGATCTGCATCATAGTCCAGGTAGTCAAGTACATATCCTAAGGGCTTTACCAACATGTAACTATAAAACAGTATAAAGAGACTAGTGTACATGTTAAGATAAAGAGTAACCAGATAGCATACTATCATATCGAGCAAGAAAGTCATCTCTATATATGTCCAAGCATCCAATATAATATACATCATCTGTACAATACTGGCCTCTAGGGCATACATACAACTAACAGCAGCCTCTAACAATAGCCTGATCATCCGGTACAAAACCGCACACTCGTATCAAACGAGACGTCACAACACCACACTACATCGATACGTTCCCAAGTCACCAGAAAAAACGATGGTCAGTCCTCGTCCACGATGAGCTCGCCCTGACAGCATCACCGGCAACAGCTCAAACTGTGCTCAAACCATGGTGACAGGAACCTCAATCAAGTATCGACGAAAAAGTATCGACGAAAAAGAACAAAGTGATGAAATGAATCGACAGATCCAGAATGAATATATAATCATATGGAGGAGTCAAATCACTGAGAATATGATCATGGAGACGAATAAAATCAAAGATCTCAAATGGATGTATAATCAAAGGAACGAAGAGAATCACCGGTCTCAAGATATGTACATCCTAAGGTCACTTAAGTGGAGTATCGTATCGTAAATATGCCGCGGAACATACGTACGGTACGTCACTCTACTCAAGCTAGCTACTCAATCAATCAGGGTCAACCTATGAAACGAAAGTTCGGGTCTAACACCCCCTTGTTCAAGTCTAAGTTCCATAAGGTCAAGCCTAGGTTCCGAAATAGATTACACCCCAGACTCCACACAGTCAAACCTAAACTCGAACAAAGGTTAAACCTAGTGCTCTGATACCAACTTTGTCACGATCCAAAATATTAGCTCGCGACCAGCACTTAAATCACGCGACGTCAACAGGCGTAACGTAATTCAAGTAAGCTGAAACCCAGAAATCTAAACCTTTTTAAGAAATAAAGATACAATAAATCATGTTTTGTCTTTTGAAAATTTGGGCAGCACCTCCCTAGTAAAAACTAACCCTGAAAACGGGTACAACACAGAAATATAATAAAGCATCCCCAAATGGGAGCAAATCACGCCCAACGGCGGAAACAACCACCACAAGTATAAAAACAAGTATACGACGCCCAACGGCGAAGATCCACATAAGGAAATAAAGTAAAGCAAGACAACAACCCCAAAAGCGAACATAAAATCTATCGCTCAAGTCTTGCAACTATAAGTCTTCTAAGTCTGTAACATATACAATAACTAATTTCTGAATTGATGAACTGACTAGATACAATATGAAAAATGAACACAAGAGGGGCACGATCCAATATGTACCAACTACCACAAGCAAGTCACCCGAAACAACTGTGTGCCCGCGATGCCGCAACTGATCCATGCGGTCAACCTGCAAGAACTGTGGCACAACGGGGGTGAGTTGCCAACTCGTAAATAGTAAATAACATATGCAGGTAATCGCAAGTATGCACGTACATCGTGAATCTAATACATGAAAGCTGATAGCAATAAATGGCCATATGTATGCAACAGTCATGAAAGGTACTCTATCAGATACAACTAATACATGAAGCAATAAATAGCAATATGTATATGCAACAGTCATGAAAGGTACTCTATCAGGTATTACAAATACATGAAGCAATGCATTTAAAATAAATGAGGAGTATGGAATAAAACATGTCAATCTCACGGAATCCTGACCTCATGACAGGACCAAAGTCCATCAAGACAATCTAAATCCCAAATTTCCTCAAATCAGCCCTCATATCCTGTAAGTCTCATATATCATGAATGTACAATATCAAGTAAACCTCATATATCCTGAATGTACAGTATCAAGTAAATCTCATATATTCGAGTAAGTTTCATATAAAGTGAGTGTCCAACATCGACACCCAAAAACATCATGAAACAAGTGTCTAGCATCGACACATAGATACTCATATCCATACGTTCCTCGAATCGTAAGTGTCCGGTATCGACACCCGTGATCCACGTATCGATCTTTCACAGATTCATACGTTCCTCGAATCGTAAGTGTCCGGTATCGACACCCGTGATCCACGTATCGGTCTTTCTCAGATTCATACGTTCCTCAAATCGTAAGTGTCCGGTATCGACACCCGTGATCCACGTATCGGTTTTTGATATCTATACGTTCCTCAAAACCCAAGTGTCTCACCTCGACACTTGGGTTCCATGTATCGGTATATACGTCCTCCGAATCTTAAGTGCCCCAACATCGACACTCTCGATCCCGTATCGGTTTAAAACAAATCTCTGAGTAGATGCATACAAATATCAAGTAAAGAATAAGAATACTTGCATAATTTCATGAAACCACCACGGTCCTCAAATCCAGAAAACATCAGGTAATGAATAAGTATAACTGCATGAATTAATACATATATATTAGCGTCCCATTCCACTAATACACACACACACACACAACATCGTCCCATTTCGTTATATATACTTATGAGTAAAAATATCATAGAACATCATATGAAATCCATGAATGTAATATATGCAACATGAAACAATAATATGAGCATATAATGGAAAAACCTCTATTTAACTGCAACAAGTTAATATATATATATATATATATATCATGCGGTTCCAAATTTCTCCAAGTCCATACAACATCAAATAAAGGTGAACATGTAGCTATAGCCAGGTATACATAGCCACGTCGGCATAGCAAGATATGTGTATCTACCTATGAATAATTATGTAATACCCCCCAGGTATATGTACAAGTATGTATGCATGATGTACACATAGCTATGTCTCATTTGTGTATATACCTATCACTAATGGTACAATACCATATAGCTATATAGGTAACTAACATGTAGGCATGTCCAGGCATATGTGTAAGCATGTAGGTATACAGGTATACTATATGTCATATGCAGAATAAAAATAAGGATTTGTCTCAAGTCCCTAGCCAATACAATATCACGTATGCATAGGTGTTGTGCGTGTCATGGCAATTATTGACGGCATGAGTGGCATACAATCAGTGCTCGTGCAACACGAACCGTCAATAATAGTGCAGTGTCCAAGGGTACATGTATAAGCACAACAAGTAATATTATGCAATGAAGTTTTATGCACCATCTCAATATGTGCAATATAAACATGCGGCTAATATTATATCATATCTAGCCCTTACGCATAACAACATGCGGGTGATTCCCCTGTAGATGTTAAATCTACTCACAACAATTCTGCTCGCTTAGCCAAAGTCGATGTGCTTCGTCATCTCGGAATCCACGCGAAGGTACCTACAATCAATACCAAATCGCAAAGCTATCAACATCAAGTTCTGAAATCCAATACGGCACGCGGTGCGCTGATAGGTTAGAACCTATAGCCTACGCATGCAAACCACCAAACAACCCTCGTCGTTGACGTACAAACATCCAATGACCAAATACAATATCCAGTCGCAAAACCAAGAAATCCAAATACCGGAATACATGGCCAAAACCCTCACTAGGGTCATTATATATAAAAACTGCCACGCCAAAAACCCAATAGTACCGACACTTATTTACAACACAATAATTATCGTCGATAATAATATTCACGTCATCTCCACTTCCATTAATACCCACTTCATATTTTACCTGAAAACTAGTAAGCAACTTTTACCGCAATTTACCACAAGTCTAGAAATTTAACAATTCTAGCCATTTCCAACAACACAAAGTAGCTTAATTTAGTCATCCAAATCAATTCCATAATTTTAATATTACCCTAAAATGATTTAGAAAAACTTAGTTTGCTAAAAACTCAATTAGAAAAATTAGGAATCTTAACAAATATCGTTCTCACAAATTGATTAAGTTTTCCAAGTTTACATTTCAAGATTAACCATTTAACACATCAAACCCTAACTAGTAAACTGTAAAGTGGTTTAAGAAATTATACCGATCGATCCGTGTCCTTCGGTCTTTAGCTATCATTCCACGCTCCTCGCGGCATTTCCGATCTCCGGTCTCCTCGTCGAATTGGCACAACGTCAACGAATCTTTATACGGGCTCCCGCTTCAAACCGAAGCAACTCAGACATGAAGTTGTAAGTCAACGTTAGACACCCCACGAGTTGCGGGGAGGCGGAATAGGTAAAACAATCATTTTGTTTAAAACAAACATCGACTAACATACGGATCTTTGCCAAACCCTAACTAACAACATCATAGGAGGGATTAGCTATTATGAAAGAAGATTATACCTAATGAACCAAGTCCTTCTTGTTCTCGATGACCACCTCCTCGTCGGCCTCCTCTTTGTGATAGAAAATCCACCCGAGAGCTACTACTCCAAGCTTGACCTCTAACTTGAGGTAACTAGGTTACTCAAAATGCTAATCAAAGCAACCTAGGGAATATAAAGTAGGATAAGGGATTAATAAGTCTTGCTAACCCTTGATCTCAACACATGAGAGGTTAGGGTTAGGGTTTGAAGAGAGAGAGAGCTTGAGGAGAGAGAAGGTGAGAGTGAGAATCCTATTTGGAATAATGATATCATTGTGAATATATGAAGCATATCATATTATTAAATGAATAACAAATAATAATGTGTCATCATGCTTCATTAACTCACATAGTGATTCATCTCATGAGTAATTTTAATCATTAATGCATCATTAACTCCATGGATGAATCACACCGTGACTCATTAATCCAATAAATGCAAATGCCACCTTAGCCTCCAAGTCATCATCTTTCTAGAAGCTTCTCGACAATTTACGAGAACACCCCTCCTATCCGTGAAAACACGGAAATACTTTAGACTGTATAAATCCAAAAATCCGATACTAGAATCTGAATTAAACCAAAGCCCGCTAGTAAAAACTGTCCGTACATCGTATGTGCATAAATGCACGTGCGTGTCCGAACCCTGTCGTAAAACCATACGGCCTCTATATCGTTTTGCCCGAAGCAGGGAAACTTTCTGTGTGGGACTCTAAAAACTTGACTACTATGCTGGCAGTGGGTTTAACCACAGACCGCAAGCGGCACTAGCTGTACGTAACGGTCCCCAGGTAGATGTCGATAAGAAGGCCGATGAGGAAACCCATCCGAACTCCTACTGAGCCTGATGTGACAATCTCCGTATAGTCCGGTCTGTTCGTATAGGACTATCGCATATCGGGCCTAGGGGGGCGGCAAGCGTCAGTCCCCTAAAAGCGGTATAAGTCGTGTCGGAGCGAAGCCCATTACACCTTGAGAAACTATTGGAAAACCTACCAGTAAATCTTGCTTGCCCTGGCCAGGGACTTTGCGTAATGGCTCTCCAGATACAGCGTGATATCAACTCCCAATACCGGGAGAGATGAATCATGTCTAACCGCTACTGCCTCCAAGTGCTTCGGGACTGCACCCAACTGCTACCTGTTTGCATGACTCCTTTAATCCGTGGTAGGGTAGCAATCTAAGAACAGTGGGAACACACTCGAGGTGAAGCAGCAGTGTCAAGTCTGCGGACTATGTTGTACTCATGTCACCTGGGAACTGTTAACTGACGACGGGTATAATACCAACCAACAGTTCCCTGCGAGTCCTGTCCGGTATACCCGTAACCCAACGAGCACCTGTATACTATCTCTAGTACGACGTACTGATGGCTGTGGGACAGACAATCTCCCCAACTGGGATGAGAAGCGCACACACTAGTCTACTCCGGAGTATCGATGCTCTGTCTCGATAATCCTATGACTAGGGACCTGAAAAAGGATGTGCTTATAGACTACCCAGCCCCCACTAGTGTGTCTACCATCACAACACTGGTAGTCAAGCAAGATCCTAAGGGCTCTATCAATACGTACACACATATTAAGATAGAGATAAACCAAATAGAATACTACCATGTTTAGCAAGACTGTTAATATAACTGTGAATATCCCAAGCTTCCATTAAGTAATATACAAGCTAGTATGATACAATAATGGCCCCTAGGGTATATACACTAACAATCTCCCACTTGCACTAGGGCCATGTACTGGCATATCGAAGACCGATCATCTCGAGTAGCCTCTCGAACTGAATCTGAGGTAAGGCCTTTGTGAATGGATCAGCAGTGTTCTCCTCTGTAGCAACTTTCCGGACCTCGATCTCCAGGCGATCTATGATCTCCCTGATCAGGTGATACCGCCTTAAGATGTGTCTGGACTTCTGATGGGACCTGGGTTCCTTCGCTAAAGCTATAGCTCCGTTGTTGTCGCAATACAGCGGTATTGGATCAACACTGGTAGGAACCACCTGAAGTTCTGTTAGGAACTTCTTCATCCAGACCGCTTCTTTTGCGGCATCGCAGGCAGCAATATACTCCACTTACATCATCGAGTCAGCAACGGTGTCCTGCTTGGAACTCCTCCAGCACACCGCCCCTCCATTGAGGGTAAATACATAACCTGACATAGACTTGGAGTCATCCTTATCACTCTGGAAGCTGGAATCAGCAAAGACCTCGATCTTGAGGTCTTTTCCGCCGTAAACCAAGAACATCTCATTAGTTCTTCTCAGGTACTTGAGAATGTTCTTTACTGCTATCCAGTGCTTTTCCCCAGGGTCTGACTGATACCTGCTTACCACGCTCAGTGCGTAAGCTACATCTGGTCTGGTGCACAACATCACATATATTATAGAGCCTACCGCAGAAGCGTAGGGTATAACTGACATGCGATCCCTTTCCAAATTAGTCTTGGGAGACATCTCTTTGGATAGGGTGATTCCGTGACAAACCGGTAAATTATCGCGCTTAGAATCTTCCATACTGAATCTTTTCAGTACAGTGTTGATATACCTGGACTGCGAAAGTCCTAACATCCTTTTGGATCTATTACGATAGATTCGGATCCCCAGAATGTAAGAGGCATCACCCAGGTCTTTCATGGAGAACCTGTGTGACAAGAATCCTTTGACAGATTGTAGCATAGGATTGTCATTTCCTATCAATAAAATGTCATCCACGTACAAGACGAGGAATACGACAGTTCGTGCTACAATTTTACTATATATACATGGTTCATCTGGATTTTTGATAAAGTCATATATTCTTTGACCGTTTCATCAAAACAGATGTTCCAACTCCGCAATGCCTGCTTCAGTCCATAAATAGACTTAAGCAACTTGCACACTTTCCCGTTGCTCCCACATTGATTGAAGCCTTCTGGCTGATCCATATAGACGCACTCTTCCAAATAACCATTTAGAAAAGCCGTCTTTACGTCCATCTGCCAGATCTCATAATCATGGAAGGCGGCAATAGTAAGAAGGACCCGAATGGATTTGAGCATAGCCACTGGAGAAAAAGTTTCGTCATAGTCCAAACCAGGTCTTTGACGAAAACCTTTTGCAACAAGTCTAGCCTTATAGGTTTCCACCTGTCCATTTACACCAATCTTTTTCTTGAAGATCCATTTGCATCCTATGGGTTTTACCCCATCTGGAGCAAAGTCCAAAGTCCATACTTTGTTGGTGTACATGGACTCCATCTCGGTCCGCATTGCATCTAGCCATCGTACCGAGTCACCGCTCTGGATAGCCTGCTGGAAGCTAATAGGTTCATCATCATCAATGACGCAATCCTCTCTAGCCCCATCTATGAGAAAACCGTAGTATCTCTCAGGCCGATGAGACGGCCTACTACTCCTGCGGAGGGGTGCAGGAATGTCCTGTTCTTCTTGAACTACTGGTTCTACAAAACTTTCAGTAGTAGTTTGTGGTTCTGGAATTTCTTCTAGTTCTATTGCGCTCCCACTTATTTCCTTTTCTAAAAACCGATATTCTAGAAAATGGGCATTACGAGAAACAAAAACCTTTTGTTCCTCTGCGTAATAGAAGAAATATCCCCTGGAGTTCTTTGGATATCCCACAAACTTACACAGTACTGATCGTGCCTCGAGTTTGTCCGCATGCTGATTTTTAACAAAAGCTGGACATCCCCATATCTTCAGATACTGAAGATAGGGTTTCTTGCCACTCCATATCTGATATGGAGTGGTAGGCACAGTCTTGGTAGGAGCCCTGTTCAAAAGATATGCCGCTGATTCTAGTGCATAACCCCAGAAAGATCGCGGTAACTCAGCATTACTCATCATGGAATGTACCATATCCAGTAGGGTTCGATTCCGTCTCTCCGATACACCGTTATGATGTGGAGTGTATGGAGGAGTAAGCCGAGAGAGAATTCCTTTCTCTTTTAGGTAACCTAGGAACTCGGCACTTAAGTATTCACTATCTCGATCAGATCTCAGTGTCTTGATACTTTTGCCGGTTTGGTTTTCTACTTCATTTTTATACTCTTGGAATTTCTCAAAAGCCTCGGATTTATGTTTCATCAAGAAAATGAATCCGTACCTAGAGTAATCATCCGTAAAAATAATGAAATATGAAAAACCACCTCTTGCATGTATAGACATTGGACCATATACATCGTTGTGTATAAGTCCTAAGAGCTCGCTCGCTCTTACTCCATGTCCAGTGAATGGAGTCTTTGTCATCTTTCCTTTGAGACATGATTGACAAGTGGCATAAGATTGATATTCGAACGAATCCAAATATCCTTCTCTATGTAACTTAGTTAACCTTGTCTCATTGATGTGACGTAGTCTACAATGCCATAAGAAAGCCTTATTTAAATCTGGAGACTTTCTTTTTAGTGTGTTCTGGACATTGAAAATCTGTAATTGGTTTAAGACATATATACCGTTATCTAGTGTACCGGACCCAATCAAACCATGATTAAGGTGGATGTTAACAACATCGCTTACAAACGTGAAATCATAACCTTCTTTTGATAACAACGAAACCGATATGATGTTACACGTTAAACTGAGTACACAAAAACAGTTATGCAAAACCAAAATATGTCCACTGGTCAATCCAAGGTGATAATCCCCTACGGACACAGTGTTGGGGTAAAAATTTACACCCCCGTTGACCGAGTCAAAGTCAAGGTCAACCCTAAGCCAGGTGGGCCCAAGCCCAGGTCAAGCGGGCCCATGCCCAAGTTAAGCCCGCGGCCAGCCTCCTCCATGCCAACAACAAAAATCATATAACAAATAATTTTTATGTAATTTTTGTGCATGAATGTAAACAAAATGGGCACAAAGCCAATATTTTGTAAGCCCATGGCTTATGTGCAAAAATGAAATGGCACATGAGCCATGGGATGGCAAAAAGCCATTTTGAAAAGCCCAAGGGGCTATATGTAAATATGTAAGCCTATATAAGGCAACATGATGATGAATACTAAAGTACTTTTCATTCTCTCCAAAAAAAATTAGATCTGAGATCTTTTCTCCTTCCTCAAGGTTCCAAAACCTTCTTCTTTCTCTTGAATTAAATCAAGAGTTTTACTCTTCCTTTTCAAAAACTAAGAAGTCTTTCACCACAAAACCCACAAAGGGGAACTTGGATCTACCATTAGATCTCAGAAAGGAGAGATTTTTAGATCTCACATCTCTTGATCATCAAGATCCAGCCAACAGAGGAGGAAGAAGAAGAACATCTTTCACTAAACCCCCAAGAAAGAAGAAAAAAACACTCAGGAGTCCAACTCCTCTTTGATCTCTCTTCAGAGAAATCTTTTTAGGCTAAAAGCCTCTTTTCCTCTCCGGCGCGCAGCGCAAGTGCGCAAAGCGCCCGCGTGCCGACACGTGGCGCGCGCTTGCGCACCTGCGCGCTTGCGCAAGTGCGCAAAGCGCCCGCGTGCCGACACGTGGCGCGCTTGCGCAAGTGCGCAAAGCGCCCGCGTGCCGACACGTGGCGCGCGCACTTGCGCACCTGCGCGCTTGCGCAAGTGCGCAAAGCGCCCGCGTGCCGACACGTGGCGCGCGCGCGCTTGCGCACCTGCGCGCAGCGCTCTTGCGCAAAGCGCCCGCGTGCCGACACGTGGCGCGCGCACGCTTGCGCACCTGCGCGCTTGCGCAAGTGCGCAAAGTGCCCGCGTGACGACACGTGGCGCGCGCTCGCTTGCGCCCCTGCGCGCAGCGCTCTTGCGCAAAACGCCCACATGCCGACACGTGGCGCGTGCGCTTGCGCACCTGCGCGCAGCGCTCATGCGCAAGTTGCCCACGTGTCGACACGTGGCGCGCGCGCGCCTGAGCGCACAGCACCTTAGCGCACAGTGCTCTAGACGCTGGCCCCACGCATCCTTTGGATGTCTTTTTCCCCTTTACTTATATTTACATGTATATATATACATATGTATATAAATGTACACATACACATACTTCGCGACACTGTCCCTGTTAGAAAAAAATTTCTAACGGGGCGCTGCCCCGCACCCCGCAAGGGGGCTGCTAGCCCCCTTGACCCCCAGCCCGCTATCCGGGTAGCGGGACCCCCGTAAAAACTCTGCGTGGCTCCCGATATATCCAAAACCCCCCTTTCAAAACACAACACACGTACACTGCACATTGAGTTCGCATGACCAGTTTAACCCGTTAATCGGAGGTTCCCTCGCCCCAAAGGCGAGGGGTAATTAACGGCAGCTTAGTCCGCGGCTGCCGGAGATTCGGATCCCCACAATCAATAAACTCCGGCCTACCCTAGGCCGGGGGAATCTGTAGTGCGCCTGACAAGCGCGCGCGTATTCCCATCTCAATGGGGTGATGAAAAACACCCTACAGATTCTGGCACGCCCGGTGGGACCATCTCTCCTCCCATATTTCGGGTTAAATGTTCATGCGAACTCAATCAATATACATATCGATTGCCTATACTGAAATAATGTTTCTATTTGCAGGGGGTTAACAATTTCCAATTGCCATATTCGATGCAAGTCGGTATTTGAAGGATTTTTCTTGGCCCCAGCTGGGGGCAAGGCCATCAACTCCGACAAAGTAATAAGGCATCTCGGGCAAACTCCAGCGGTACCCCCGACAACTGCCCGATCAGGTATCTTCTCTGACCTCCAAGTCGTTAAACTGGAGACAGATGACCTCCAAGTCGTTAAACTGGAGACAGAAGACCTCCAAGTCGTTAAACTGGGAAACAGATGACCTCTACGTCTTTAAACTGGGAAACAGATGACCTCCAAGTCGTTAAACTGGAAACAGATGACCTCTAAGTCTTTAAACTGGAAACAGCTGACCTCCACGTCTTTAAACTGGAGACAGATGACCTCTACGTCGTTAAACTGGAGACAGATGACCACCACGTCTTTAAACTGGAAACAACTGACCTCTAAGTCGTTAAACTGGAAACAGATGACCTCCACGTCGTTAAACTGGAAACAGATGACCTCCAAGTCGTTAAACTGGAAACAGATGACCTCTACGTCTTTAAACTGGAAACAGATGACCTCTAAGTCTTTAAACTGGAAACAGATGACCTCTAAGTCTTTAAACTGGAAACAGATGACCTCCACGTCGTTAAACTGGAAACAGATGACCTCTAAGTCTTTAAACTGGAAACAGATGACCTCCACGTCGTTAAACTGGAAACATATGACCTCCAAGTCGTTAAACTGGGAACAGATGACCTCTACGTCGTTAAACTGGAAACAGATGACCTCTACGTCTTTAAACTGGAAACAGACGACCTCTAAGTCGTTAAACTGGAAACAGACGACCTCTAAGTCGTTAAACTGGGAACGAGAGAAATCCACTCATGTGTCCTCACGATACATGAGGAGAACAAACCTTTGTGGGATCCTTACGACTCACAAAGGAAAAGCACACTTAAGAGTCCTCACGACTCCTAAGGAGAACATACACCTGCGGGATCCTTACGACTCGCAGGGAGAAAATACCTTTATGGGACCCTCACGGCCCATAAAATTGAAAAGTCTTAGGTGATAGGGATCCAAACCTGTCTCCTAAGCCATCGCTCCCCAATCCCCAAGTGGCGAATGATGAGTCGCTGCTGGTACTACATTCCAGTGCAGCGATGCAGACGCCAACCAAATTCCAACTCCCATACCCCAACGGCGAATGATGAGTCGCACCTGATACCATATTCTAGTGCAGCGATGCAGACGCCAACAAAGTCCCGAAATGTTTTTGGCCCTACGGTCTGGATCATACATCCTGCAAAACCGTATACAATCCACGGGCGTAAAACAATCCCGATCTCTCCAAAAAAATAAAAGAAAAAAAAAAGAAGAACGGTATGTCCACAAGCAAAACGGGCACGGATGAAAACCCGAAAGGGCTCCGTGAGTAAAAACAGCAGGACTGCCGGCGAATTTGTGAAAACCCGAAAGGGCGCAAACCCGTAAAAAAAAAAAGAAGAAATGAAATGCACTCGCAAAGTCCTCCCGACTTTGTGAGGAGAAAATTCCCGTGTGAGATCCCTACAACTCACAAAGGAGCAACACACTTAGGAGTCCCCACGACTCCTAAGGAGAAAATACACCTGCGGGATCCTTACGACCCGTAGGGAGAAAATGCTTTTATGGGACCCTCACGGCCCATAAAATTGAAAAGCCTTAGATGATAGGGATCTAAACCTGTCTCGTAAGCCACCAATTCCCAAATCCTCTCGGGGCACATGATGAGTTGCTCCTGGCATTATTCCAGTGCAGCAATGCAGATGCCAAACAAACCAAATCCAAATCCTCTCGGGGCACATGATGAGTTGCTCCTGGCATTATTCCAGTGCAGCAATGCAGATGCCAAACGAAAAAAAACCAAATCCAAATTCTCCCGGGGCAAATGATGAGTTGCTCCTGGCATTATTCCAGTGCAGCGATGCAGATGCCAAACAAAAACCCCAATTCCCAAATCCTCTCGGGGCACATGATGAGTTGCTCCTGGCATTATTCCAGTGCAGCAATGCAGATGCCAAACAAACCAAATCCAAATCCTCTCGGGGCACATGATGAGTTGCTCCTGGCATTATTCCAGTGCAGCAATGCAGATGCCAAAAAAAAAAAACCAAATCCAAATTCTCCCGAGGCAAATGATGAGTTGCTCCTGGCATTATTCCAGTGCAGCGATGCAGATGCCAAACAAAAACCCCAATTCCCAAATCCTCTCGGGGCACATGATGAGTTGCTCCTGGCATTATTCCAGTGCAGCAATGCAGATGCCAAACAAACCAAATCCAAATCCTCTCGGGGCACATGATGAGTTGCTCCTGGCATTATTCCAGTGCAGCAATGCAGATGCCAAAAAAAAAAACCAAATCCAAATTCTCCCGAGGCAAATGATGAGTTGCTCCTGGCATTATTCCAGTGCAGCAATGCAGATGCCAAAAAAAAAAAAAAAAAAAACCAAATCCAAATTCTCCCGAGGCAAATGATGAGTTGCTCCTGGCATTATTCCAGTGCAGCGATGCAGATGCCAAACAAAAACCCCAATTCCCAAATCCTCTCGGGGCACATGATGAGTTGCTCCTGGCATTATTCCAGTGCAGCAATGCAGATGCCAAACAAACCAAATCCAAATCCTCTCGGGGCACATGATGAGTTGCTCCTGGCATTATTCCAGTGCAGCAATGCAGATGCCAAAAAAAAAAACCAAATCCAAATTCTCCCGAGGCAAATGATGAGTTGCTCCTGGCATTATTCCAGTGCAGCGATGCAGATGCCAAACAAAAACCCCAATTCCCAAATCCTCTCAAAGACAGATGATGATTCGCTCATGGTACCATATTCCAGTACAGCGATGCTGATGTTAACTCAAATCAAACCAACCAATTCCAACATCGACCTCTGCGTCAACCAGCGACACTCCGCATCGGGGAAACGTCCTACAACAGGCACTCCGTCTCGGGGATACGTCCAACAACAGGCACTCCGACTCTGGGAAACGTCCTACCACAGGCACTCCGTCTCGGGGAAACGCCCTACAACAGGCACTCCGTACCGGGGATACGTCCTACAACAGGCACTCCGTCTCGGGGATACGTCCAACAACAGGCACTCCGTCTCGGGGATACGTCATACCACAGGCACTCCGTCTCGGGGAAACGTCCTACCACAGGCACTCCGTACCGGGGAAACGTCCTACCACAGGCACTCCGTCTCGGGGATACGTCCTACAACAGGCACTCCGTCTCGGGGAAACGTCCTACCACAGGCACTCCGTCTCGGGGATACGCCCTACAATAGGCACTCCGTACCGGGGATACGTCCTACAACAGGCACTCCGTCTCGGGGATACGTCCAACAACAGGCACTCCGTCTCGGGGATACGTCCTACTACAGGCACTCCGTCTCGGGGATACGTCCAACCACAGGCACTCCGTCTCGGGGATACGTCCTACCACAGGCACTCCGTTTCGGGGAAACGTCCTACCACAGGCACTCCGTCTCGGGGAAACGTCCTACAACAGGCACTCCGTCTCGGGGATACGTCCAACCACAGGCACTCCGTCTCGGGGATACGTCCTACCACAGGCACTCCGTCTCGGGGAAACGTCCTACCACAGGCATTCCGTCTCGGGGATACGTCCTACCACAGGCACTCCGTCTCGGGGATACGTCCTACCACAGGCACTCCGTCTCGGGGAAACGTCCAACCACAGGCACTCCGTCTCGGGGAAACGTCCTACCACAGGCACTCCGTCTCGGGGATACGTCCTACCACAGGCACTCCGTCTCGGGGATACGTCCTACCACAGGCACTCCGTCTCGGGGAAACGTCCTACCACAGGCACTCCGTCTCGGGGATACGTCCTACAACAGGCACTCCGTCTCGGGGATACGTCCTACCACAGGCACTCCGTCTCGGAGATACGTCCAACAGCAGACACTTCGCCTCGGGGAAACGTCGACCAGCGACACTCCGTGCCGGGGACACGTCTACCAAATCGCTTCGTAACAGAGCGTCGACCGTCTATGTCGCAAAAAGGGCAGTGCAGGATCCCGCAAACTGGGAATCCAAATCGCTCCGGATCAGAGCGTCGACCGTCTATGTCGTAAAAAGGGCAGTGCAGGCTCCCGTAAATTGGGAACCCAAATCACTTCGGATCAGAGCGTCGACCGTCTATGTCGCAAAAAGGGCAGTGCAGGCTTCCTACAAAGCAGGAACCAAATCGCTCCGGGCCAGGGAAACGTCTACCACGGACACTCCATCTCGGAGACGCGTTAAGCGTCGACCGTCCATGTCGTAAAACGGGCAGTGCAGGCTCCCCACAAATCGGGAACCAAATCACTCCGGGTCAGGGAAACGTCTACCACAGACACTCCGTCTCGGAGACGCGTCAAGCGTCGACCGTCCATGTCGTAAAAAGGGAAGTGCGTCCCAGAAAGTGGGAACCAAAGCAAGTCGCCTCCACGTGAAAGAAGATCCATCAATTTCATGCACACGACCCATATATGCTGTGTGCATTTATTGATGGGGGGCACTTTGTTGGGGTAAAAATCTACACCCCCGTTGACCGAGTCAAAGTCAAGGTCAACCCTAAGCCAGGTGGGCCCAAGCCCAGGTCAAGCGGGCCCAAGCCCAAGTTGAGCCCGCGGCCAGCCTCCTCCATGCCAACAACAAAAATCATGTAACAAATAATTTTTATGTAATTTTTGTGCATGAATGTAAACAAAATGGGCACAAAGCCAATATTTTGTAAGCCCATGGCTTATGTGCAAAAATGAAATGGCACATGAGCCATGGGATGGCAAAAAGCCATTTTGAAAAGCCCAAGGGGCTATATGTAAATATGTAAGCCTATATAAGGCAACATGATGATGAATACTAAAATACTTTTCATTCTCTCCAAAAAAAATTAGATCTGAGATCTTTTCTCCTTCCTCAAGGTTCCAAAACCTTCTTCTTTCTCTTGAATTAAATCAAGAGTTTTACTCTTCCTTTTCAAAAACTAAGAAGTCTTTCACCACAAAACCCACAAAGGGGAACTTGGATCTACCATTAGATCTCAGAAAGGAGAGATTTTTAGATCTCACATCTCTTGATCATCAAGATCCAGCCAACAGAGGAGGAAGAAGAAGAACATCTTTCACTAAACCCCCAAGAAAGAAGAAAAAAACACTCAGGAGTCCAACTCCTCTTTGATCTCTCTTCAGAGAAATCTTTTTAGGCTAAAAGCCTCTTTTCCTCTCCGGCGCGCAGCGCAAGTGCGCAAAGCGCCCGCGTGCCGACACGTGGCGCACGCTTGCGCACCTGCGCGCTTGCGCAAGTGCGCAAAGCGCCCGCGTGCCGACACGTGGCGCGCTTGCGCAAGTGCGCAAAGCGCCCGCGTGCCGACACGTGGCGCGCGCACTTGCGCACCTGCGCGCTTGCGCAAGTGCGCAAAGCGCCCGCTTGCCGACACGTGGCGCGCGCGCGCTTGCGCACCTGCGCGCAGCGCTCTTACGCAAAGCGCCCGCGTGCCGACACGTGGCGCGCGCGCTTGCGCACCTGCGCGCTTGCGCAAGTGCGCAAAGCGCCCGCGTGACGACACGTGGCGCGCGCTCGCTTGCGCCCCTGCGCGCAGCGCTCTTGCGCAAAACGCCCACATGCCGACACGTGGCGCGTGCGCTTGCGCACCTGCGCGCAGCGCTCATGCGCAAGTTGCCCACGTGTCGACACGTGGCGCGCGCGCGCCTGAGCGCACAGCACCTTAGCGCACAGTGCTCTAGACGCTGGCCCCACGCATCCTTTGGATGTCTTTTTCCCCTTTACTTATATTTACATGTATATATATACATATGTATATAAATGTACACATACACATACTTCGCGACACTGTCCCTGTTAGAAAAAAATTTCTAACGGGGCGCTGCCCCGCACCCCGTAAGGGGGCTGCTAGCCCCCTTGACCCCCAGCCTGCTATCCGGGTAGCGGGACCCCCGTAAAAACTCTGCATGGCTCCCGATATATCCAAAACCCCCCTTTCAAAACACAACACACGTACACTGCACATTGAGTTCGCATGACCAGTTTAACCCGTTAATCGGAGGTTCCCTCGCCCCAAAGGCGAGGGGTAATTAACGGCAGCTTAGTCCGCGGCTGCCGGAGATTCGGATCCCCACAATCAATAAACCCCGGCCTACCCTAGGCCGGGGGAATCTGTAGTGCGCCTGACAAGCGCGCGCGTATTCCCATCTCAATGGGGTGACGAAAAACACCCTACACACAGCTCCCACGCTAGCTCCGTTAGCAACCTGGAGGGTCATATCACCAACATTCAGCACTCTACGGTTTCTCAGTGCCTGCAATGAATTGCATACATGAGATCCTGATCCGGTATCCAATACCCAGGAAGTAGAGTTGATTGACAAACATTTTTCAATTACAAAGACACCTGAAGTCGAAGCCACAGCTTGCTTCGGTTCCTGGTTCTTGGAATTCCAAGCTTTGCAATCTTTCTTCCAGTGCCCTTTCCTATGACAGTGGAAGCACTCTTCCTTTGCCACTACTCGCACTGCAACCTTTTTCTATCCCTTGACTCCCACCTTACTAACACCTCCTCTAGGTTTGGTAGCGGCCTTATTATTCCTTCCATTGGCCCTAGCCTTGGACCCGGAAGAAGAAGCACCGCGAACAAACATAGTGAGTGTTTCCCTTGCCTTCTGCAAGGTGCCCTCTGCACTCCTCAACATATTAAGGAGTTCTGGAAGTTTAACTTCTTTTCTTTGAATATTGAAATTCAGAATAAACTGGGCGTAGGTGGAAGGAAGGGACTGGAGAATCAAGTCTGTATAGAGCTCGTTCTCCAAAGTCATCCCGAGGTCTGCGAGCTCTTCTATATAGCCAATCATCTTTAGGACATGTTCTCCTACAGACGATCCGACGGCCAATCTCGACTGAAACAAGTTCTTCGAGGTCTCGTATCTTGCTATACGAGATTGCTCCCCATACAGATCCTTTGTATGGAGAAATATGGATTTAAGATCCATATCCTCGTGCCTCCTCTGATGTTCATTATTCATAGAGGCAAGCACGATGCACTTGGCCTTCGCGCAATCTAACTCCTAGGTCTTGTTGATTTTCTTATCCGCATTACAAGATTTTGGACCAGGGACAACAGGTGCCTTAGTGGTAAGGACATACCCCAATTTTTCATAAGTCAAAGACATTTTGACATCCCGCATCCAATCTTTATAGTTTGACCATGTCAATATATTTTTCTCTAATAGTAACTTAAGGCCTGTCATGTTTTGGGGCGCTGCAATGAGAGAGAGAGGGAACACTTTAGCATGATGCTTTTGCAAGTTTAGAGTGGTTTTTAGTTTATCTAAACTGGATGGCTCCCACTGTTTCTCGAATCCCACCTCAAACCAAAAAGGAAGAACTAGCCAGGACTATTCCACCGTACAATACTTGCTTAACTGTTCATCCAGGCCGGTGTCGTTACTTCGAGGGAGGTATTCCAACGCTTTCGTGAAGTTTCTTAATTAAATAACCTCTTTTCTCTGGGGCGTAGCCCCGCTGACACCTTTCTCGGCACCTACTTGGTTTATAGTATTGATCGTTAAGTGACGAATCTCCTGATGAGTAGCGGATACTTACAGTAGGATCGGGATCCAAATATCATCGTGTGATAATGTTGAAGGAATCCTACCAACATTCATCAAACTCCAAATGGTATGCATCTCTTTGCAAATTTCAGTTTCTTTAGAAATTCCCGATATAAATTTTTGCCCCATGCTCTTATGACCTTGGCGTTAAGTCAAAATGTCATAAGTCACATGTCAAGTTCAACCCATCATTATCTTGTTAATTTGAACCCATCCGTACATACCCCTAACATGGGCCAAATGGTAATACGACTGTCCCAAACTAACTCATCTATCTATGCATCAAATGAATACACAGCAGCTACCAAATACTATGCCTTGGCGTTAGGTCAAAATACATAGCTTGAATACTACTGAATACCCAAATAAAATGATGGAGGGCTACGAATGGTTTTGGCGAAACCGTGAACGCAGTGAACTTGATATGATCGAAGGAACCTGATAGCTTTTAAAAGGAGTGGTTAAAGCTCCACAATTTTAAAAAATGTCCTGTTTTAAAATAACCGAGTGGTTTCTTTTAAACCGTTCCAATGCAACTTTGGTTTATTTTCTTTGCATTAATATAATGCGTCCCGTTAATTAACCTATCATTGCAGAAAACAAAGAAAATACAACGTCCTCTTATGCCATCCGCATTCGCCACTGGGTCGCGTCATCACCTGTCAGGTTACTTAACTAACGACAGAGCGGGGGCTGGGCTAGCGCGGGTGTAAAACATAAGTGACGTCTAAATAGCTATCATATATAGATATTGTACATTCGACAGACGTAATAATAGGCATTCCAGATCAGAGATGAACACATTGGATTTTCTACGAATCCGCATTTCTTTTGAGCCTGCAAAGAAATACGGATTACACAATCGCGATGAATAGCCAAAACCCCACCCTAGACCCCTACGGGTACGGCAAACTACCCGCCAAGTACCCGAAGTGAAGCGGTCTCCCTCAACAACGTGAGTAGGCCACTAAACACTTCAAAGTACCCGGTAGTTTGTGCACCCCACCTTGGGTCTATCCTAGGATCAAAAATCAGTAAATGAAATAATACAACGGTGGCTACAACTGCAACCTGGATGTGCCCCGCAAAAGAATATTACAACAATTTACAAATTACATTTGAATGAAAGAAACACTCGTCTCACATCCCCGGCTATCCATTCATGACAATCCAACAAGTCCACAAACACAAACAGTAAAAACATTACAGAAATATGCAACTACCTGCCAACCGACATACTAGCAGTTACGGAAGGTTTACGAACAAATTATACAAATCACAGATATAATCTAATTAGCCAAATATCGTAGAATTTCAATCGAGCAAACACAAATGATTCTACTCCAAAAACTTCTCTGTGTACCTGAGACTTGAGCAGAAACAAAATATCCCAGAAATACCAAAATTAACACAGAAGAGTTACTGGGGAATTTTGGGGTGACTCGGTTTCAACTCGGCCGAGGATCCGCGGCGGATCGCTTGGATCGGCCGCGGTTCCGCGGCTGTTTGGTCGAGTCAGGAACCCAAATTTCTCCAGTATTCTTATAATTCCCTGCTTGTAATTTTAAGGGTCCCTGAAAAATTTTTAGACCCCGTTTTAAAATCGATAGAAACTGTGTGAAAATGATGATTTTTCCGGTTCGTTTCGTGATCGAATTTCTAACGACTTTTCTAACAAGTTAGTTATGGTTTAGCAAGGCTCTGATACCACTGTAAGTCAACGTTAGACATCCTACAAGTTGCGGGGAGGCGGAATAGGTTAAACAATCATTTTGTTTAAAACAAACTTCGACTAACTTACGGATCTTTGCCAAACCCTAACTAACAACATCATAGGAGGGATTAACTACTATGAAAGAAGATTATACCTAATGAACAAAGTCCTTCTTGTTCTCGATGACCACCTCCTCGTCGTCCTCCTCTTTGTGATAGAAGATCCACCCGAGAGCTACTACTCCAAGCTTGACCTCTAACTTGAGGTAACTAGGTTACTCAAAGTGCTAATCAAACCAACCTAGGGAATATAGAGTAGGATTAGGGATTAATAAGTCTTGCTAACCCTTGATCTCAACACATGAGAGGTTAGGGTTAGGGTTTGAAGAGAGAGAACTTGAGGAGAGAGAAGGTGAGAGTGAGAATCCTATTTGGAATAATGATATCATTGTGAATATATGAAGCATATCATATTATTAAATCAATAACAAATAATAATGTGTCATCATGCTTTATTAACTCACATAGTGATTCATCTAATGAGTAATTTAAATCATTAATGCATCATTAACTCCATGGATGAATCACACCGTGACTCATTAATCCAATAAATGCAAATGCCACCTTAGTCTCCAAGTCATCATCCTTCTAGAAGCTTCTCGACAATTTACGAGAACGCCCCTCCTATCCGTGAAAATACGGAAATACTTTAGACTGTATAAATCCAATAATCCGATACTAGAATCTGGCTTAAACCAAAGCCCGCTAGTAAAAACTGTCCGAACATCGTACGTGCATAAATGCATGTGCGTGTCCGAACCCTGTCGTAAAACCATATGATCTCTATATCGTTTCGCCCAAAGCAGGGAAACTCTCTGTGTGGGACTCTAAAGACTCGACTACTACGCTGGCAGTGGGTTTAACCACTGACCGCAAGCCCCGCTAGCTGTACGTAACGGTCCCCAGGTAGATGTCGATAAGAAGGACGATGAGGAAACCCATCCGAACTCTTACTGAGCCTGATGTGACAATCTCCGTATAGTCCGGTCTGTTCGTCTAGGACTATCGCATATCGGGCCTAGGGGGAGGCAAGCGTCAGTCCCCTAAAAGCGGTATAAGTCGTGTCGGAGCGAAGCCCATTACACCTTGAGAAACTATTGGAAAACCTACCAGTAAATCTCGCTTTCCGTGGCCAGGGACTTTGCGTAATGGCTCTCCAGACACAGCGATATCAACTCCCAATACCGGGAAAGACGAATCCTGTCTAACCGCTACTGCCTCCAAGTGCTTCGGGACTGCACCCAACCTCTACCTGTTTCCACGACTTCTTTAAGCCGTGGTAGGGTAGCAATCTAAGAACAGTGGGAATGTCACGACCCGAAAGAGCACGTGACTGGCCCTTGAACCATATGAAGTCTATAGGACCCCATCTGATCCAAGTAAGCCAAAAGCCCAGCAATATAAAACCATTTTAAGAGTAAATAAAGAAAACTGGTTTAAAGAAGTGAAGAAAAACATGTTTGAAGTCAAGGTTTTTAAATAACTAAGCCGAATATGCATTTTAAAAATGTACGGTCTTTTCTAAAAATTTCGGCAGAGTTTCTTTTGTAAATACTGGCCCCGAATGGGGTACAACAAGAACAATATATATATACAATGATAAAAGGCATCCCCAAGCGGGAGCTAGCTCTTCGTCAATCGACGGTCACAACCACGCAAGCAATATAATATACAACGTCGAATGGCGAGGATCAAAACTCAACAGAAACCCAATAAGCATGAAAACCGTAATATTGCTAAGCGCGACTCTAAGGTCGAATAATACATCACTAGTGTCTAAGTCTGAAACAATATACAAGTTTTGGTTGATGGAATTCTAGATACAATGAATAATACAAGTACAATGGTGGTTCTTGATGCAAAAGAACCCACCTACCAAATGCAATTCACCCGCAAGGAAGCAGTGTGCCAGAAATGCCGCAATGGAACCTGTACGGCAAAACCTGGAAGAACTGTGGCACAACGGGGGTGAGTTGCCAACTCGTGAATAGAAATATCTATAAGCAGAAACCGAATGCAAGACATAATGCTAGGTCAGTACGATCAGTAAAATATAAACCACAAGAGTACGTCTGAAGCATGATAAGGTGGCAATGTAACATCTAATCATGTATGTAGTGCCAAGTACTCAGGTAATAACATGTCATCAGTATAAGGTATTTCTGCATGAAGTAAATATGAAGAAGTATCAAATGGATATCAATACACATATATTAGCGTCCCATTCCACTAATATTGGTGTAAGGGTATATATAACAGCGCCCTCATACCCTGTTATATATACAAATGAAGTATGATCAATGTAAATCCAGTCTATATGTGATCAAGTCTGTATAAACGTGGAACCCGTCCACCCGTCACCCAATGATAATAAACGCGGAACCCGTCCACCCGTCACCCAATGACAATAAACATCATGTATGTAAATATGAGGATATAAACAAAATCATGGAAAACATCACGAAACCTGTGCCTAGCATCGGCACGAAAATCCTCATCTATCAGGCACTTTCACCAAGACTAGCCCTGATAGGTACGTAACATACGCTATATCGAAACCCGAGTGCCTAGCTTTGACCCTCGAATTGCGACGTATGCATACGTACAAGCTCCGGTCGGTATCCCCAAGATAACCGCCGAGTAAAAGGTAATATCACCGGACAGTATGGTTCCCCAGCCGGGCTCATCGACTCATAGCACATCGACATCCCTTTCTTGCCCAGGGGTACTCCGGGCTCCACCATGTACCCTCATACGGCCTCGACGCCTCCTCGTAGGGGTATATAAATCAAAACCGATAAAACTCATGGTGGAAGCTGAAATATCATATCAAGGGTAACCGGGTTTTAAAACATTTACATAATCTCTTGAAATACCCACGTTTCCCCAAATCCAGAAATATCATGAAAACAAATATCCCAATGCGCATAATCAGAAAGCATGATGTATGTGACATATAGATGAAATGCAAGTATAACAGCATATCCTGCAATCATAGAATAATGGTATGCACATACAGGGTCATATCCTGATGCAATAATACTACTGTGTAGAGACATGGCAATTATCGATGATGAAGTGTGTGAGCCGGCAAGCAGTGTTGTAACGCCTTGAAATTCGTTTAGGATGTTTTCGCGTTAATTAGCAAGTGTGCGTGTTTTAAAAAAAAAACGGATATCTTATTTTCCTTCTTGGCTAGTGGGTTTTGTGCCGTGGAGTGTTTATATGGGTATATATATATATTTATAGGGTTGTTGATTATTTTTAGTCGGGTTTACCCTAAGTGTGAATTTTTGTGTTAGGAGCACACATGCACACTTAGCATTTTGAGGCTAGTTGAGAAAATGTGTCATATTAACCCCCTTCATTTGATGCATGGTTGATAATCTATTTTCCCCCCATTTCAACAAGTTAAAACCCTTTTATAATTCAAAATTTTCAATTAAACAAATGAGGTATGGTGTTAGGTGAGAAGTTGACCTTTTGACCCCATTTTTCTTCTCCTCTCTCTCTCTCTTCTCCTCATTCAGAATTCCTGCAGGATTTCCAGCAAAAACAACAGCTTCTTCTTCTTCTCTTCTTCTCTTTTCATTTCCTTTTGATCCCTACATAAAACCCTACTCAAATCAACACTTTTCCTTCACAAACCATGGAAAAAAAGATGAGCTTTTGAGGTGTTTGGTGGTGGATCTGCACACTTGGGAAAAAGCAGGGATTTTTGGTGTTTCATAAGGTGTTTTGAAGGTATTAACTCACCCTTAGCACCCCTTTTACATAACTTGTAGTATTTCTAGCAAAATATCACATTTTATGCATGTTTTGTGCTATATAAAGGGATTTAGTGAGGTTGTGATAAAAATTAACTTTTTATGGTTTGATTAGCTTGGTAATGTGATATTAGTGTGGTTTTAGACTTGGGGTTGTTTCAGGTTTCAGAAAAATACCCTAAAGTATCATTTTAGTGCAAAGTGTGATTTTTTAGCTTGAAATTGGGTTCTGTTGAAACTGCTACTACCCGGGGTGTTTCAGAATAAAATTGTAATTACTGTAGCTTGTGTATGGGGTATAGAGTGCACACACCAAACCCGGGAGCCCACCCCCTACCCAGGCCGCCGAAAAACTCATTCTGGCCGCAAATTGCGGCCAGCTGGGAGAATTGTGGGTTGGGGTTTTGGTGGTTGGTGTCTGCTGGTATTTGGAGTGTTTTGGTATATTTATTTTTATAAAACTCTTTCTGTATCAAAATCTGGGACCTATTACCCTATTTTCCGTATTTTAAATCTTCGCGACACATGTGATACGTGTGTGGGTTTGGGTTATGCTGGGTATCGCGACGCGTCAGGTTAGCTTCAGGAGCGTGATCACACGTTTTAGCGTATCGCGCACACGCGTGCTTGGTTTGCAACGCGGGTTTCTAGTTTGAACTTAATATTGCGTTTTTGGTGGATTTGAGCTTATGTGTGATATACTGTGTAAATCTAGGTTCGCAGGCGAGTGAGACGGACGCTGTGAAGAAGGGGAAACAAGTCGTCGGCTACACTTAGCGCGAGACTTCGGTGAGTAGATTTAACATCTACGGGGATATCGCCCGCATGGCGTTCTACGTCAGGGCTGATAGGACTTTATAGCTACACATTGCATTTACCTAAATTGACTGTTCATGGATACTGTTGTTGCATACTGCATTCCCTGCTATATGTATGAAAACCTAGAATTGATAGAACACCGCACTATTACTAACGGTTTATGTTGCACGAGCGCTAATCTGCATGTTACACACACACCGTTAGTAATTGCCATGACACACTCACTGTAGAATTGCCATGATCATTATACTGTAGTTCATTTCACATATGATTCGATATGATTTTCATAGAAATTGGAAGCCGCATGCTGTCTTTGAAAACTGAACTATCTTAAGAAACGCGGTTTCTCCCTTGTACCTATATTATGATGACTTGATGTACATAGTACATCGTATTTGATTTACTCATTGGTGTTGGATTTTTATGTGATTTCTGGTTTTGAGGACCGTGGAATTATTTAAGAAAAGATGCACTATTTGAAAACCCGGTTTCTCGTGATATGATATTTTGGTGCGTCCACCACGCGTTTTCTCGGTGCTGAGACGTGTGCCTGAAACCCGATTCGTGGAGTGGATGATCCGTTTGCGGGTTCGTGGTGGACCCGGTATGGTTCCCCTCGGCAAGATGATCGATGGACTTTGCCTATTAAGCCTGGAGGTGGGCGAGTACCTACCGGTGATTGGTTGGACCTGGCGGTTATCTGGAGGATACTGACCAGAGTCGAGAGATGGATGCGGGATGATCTGTACTGCCAGGGCCGAGGGCCCATACCGCAGACGGAGCCCGTGTGCTGATCCGGACTTACGGAGTCCGATGTATGAGGATTTGCGTGTCGATGCTGGACACGAGTATTTATGATATTTTGGGTGCCGATGTTGGGCACTCGTGATTCTCAGAGAATTACAGGATTTGAGGGCCGAGGAGAGTGCCGGCGCCTGAGCTTATTTGGGATTTGGGTGCAGCTTGGGCACCGATTATTTTTCCACGATTGATATTTCGTGTAGATGTTGTTTATCCCATGCTCAGCAGTGATTATTATGTATCTCATCCTGTAGTTATTTTACCTGACAGAGCATTTGCATGATTATTGCACTTACTGCTTGTCACATATAGATTTACCTGCTGGCATATGATAGTGTAGCGCAGTATGTGCATGCTCGTGATTACCTTTATATGTTATCTCTATTCATGAGTTGGCAACTCACCCCCGTTGTGCCACAGTATTTGCAGGTTGCCCCTCAGAGTAGTCGCGGCAGGCTGCCTTTTTGCATCTTTTTGCTATAGATACCATTACAGTTGGTGCGAGAGCTATTTTGCTATTTAGGTGGGTTGTGGTATCTGGTTACTTTTACTGTACACACTTTTGTATCTAGTATTCTCCATCTACCATATATGTACTTGACTTAGAGACAATGTGAGGACGATGATGTATATTTTTGTATTCTGGTGTCGAGCTCGTGGGAGCCGACTTTATATTTGCAGTTATTATTCTGGGATGTTTACTTATTGCTCATTCTTCGCTACGGCGTCGTATATTACTCTTATGGTGATGGTTTCCGCCGTTGTGCGTGATTGCTCCCGGTTGGGATGCTTGTTCATTATATCTCATTTTCATTTATATCCTGTTTTTACCCGATTTTCGGGGTTACTTTTACAAAGGAAATGCTGCCAAAATTATTATAAGGATAATTTAACTTTAAAAAGAAACCTCATTGAACTAATTAAGGTTTTCTAAATGTTTTAATTAAATGTTTTTAACACTCGCTACTTCTAAATGGTTTTGATTTCTGGGTTCTGCTTACTTAGTCGCGTTACGCCTGTAGACGTTGTGTGGTTAAGTGCCGGTCACGAGTCGAAATATTCGGGTCGTGACAAGTGTACGTGGAACATATGCATCATCGATAATGGTGCTGGTGTCCTAACAGCATGATGATAATATAGCAATAAACACATGCAAAGCGATGTGAATAGCATGAATATGCGGAAATCGAATAATCAACGCAACAGTAAGAATCTACATCCATGTGTATATGTCATGCAGTTATGCCATTTGAAATAAGACGAATCGGGGTTTTGGTAAAATAAGGGTTACGGTGTTTTTAAGAATAGATACGTCTTTTGAAAATACCCGTAGAATCTCTTTACTTATCCTTAAGATATTCCCGATTCGTTAGTTTTGAAATAGGTATGACTCGGGTCTAGTCTAACATCTACTATGCAAACTACAGACCTAAGTATCAAGTAAACCGGGAGGGATATGGAAACCATCTAAATCTGAGTCGATATGTATATATATATATATAGTAGTCGGTGATCCCGCCTCAGTAGTATCGCGTACGATACAGTAAATCATATGACATCCTCAAGTCATGAGTGCGGATCTATCATCAATATAAAGTTTGTACGGTAAATCGTCGTACGGCATCCCAACAGCTGGGTACGGGTCAGTATCACAATCAGCTCATCAAATATTAGGTATCATTATCATCATATCACATAATCTGGGGTACTGATCTAAGTCTAGTACAACTGATACCATCTATAAAGTATGAATGCGGGGGTAAACACACATCCAAGGCCCGCAAGAATCACATGTCGTATCCCCAAGTACGAATCATATCAAATCACCGATCTCACGGCACAAAGCCCAATATCAACGACTCATCTCCAATGTCATCCAATATCATCAAACATGGTGCAAGTATAATGAATATGCAAGGGTGTGCGTGTAGGTGTAAATCTATTCTAGGGTTCGCGACTATGAACTACACTAGTCACTTCTAACCCTACACTATCCATAATACACCTAACTATCATATATATAATATAACAACTACGAATTGCGGGGGTGCTATACGCCATCCACCCGACTTCCCCCTATAGATATAATCTATTCACCTTGTGTCTTCATTTGTGGACGTCGCCACGCGCTTCCTTGTCGTCCCGAAGTCTTCATGGGTACCTACATATCAAAATATCGTATATGCGCATTAAAACCAAATCAAAGCTAAAACGGCACGTGAAACCCAAAACGATACGATAAGGGGCCTGGAGGTTAGAACCTATGGGCACGCCTTCAAAACCATCAATCAATCCTCGATATCGTCGTATAAACGCCAATTAGTCGAGGTAAAACACAATACACAATTTCAGAATTAAAAATACGGAATACGGAAACACGAATCCAAAACAGCAACTTAGGAAATAGGCTCCAGATTTCACCCTAGGTCAAACTAGACAAATCTATATATACCAGGGGTCTAATCTATGCATGTAGGGGCTACAGAACCAAAACGAGCAAGTTTGGTGCAGGTATGGCCGCAAATTGCGGCCAATGGGAATAAATTGGCGGCCTGGAAATAGAAGTGGGGACTGGGGTCTTGTGTGGTGGTTCTTGGGTGCCTGCACATTTTACTGTCCAATCAATTTTATTTTAGGATGTCTCGGGTGATAGCAGATTCCCAAATACAATTCCAGAATTGCAGTTTTTCTCGACATCGTCTCATAAATCCGTATTATAGTTTAATGATCTGGTTAGGGTCCAATATAACATCACACTAAAATTCTAAGGTCACAACAAGTCTTAGTTTCACTTCACAACTCAATTTTTCCTCAAACCCTAACTAGGTTATCCTCAAATCCACAAAAACACACAATATCGATATGAAACTTGAATCGAAGCTTAAGCACAAGAAATACCACTCTAATTGTGAAGGAATTACCTCATAAGACCCACATGAATCCTCAACAGCGCCAAAATGAAAACTTTCTTGATCCATCCTATAGCTTGCAAGCTTGAGCACATTTTTTGTGAAATGAGAGTGGGGTTTTAGTGAAGTTTTAGAGGTGAAATGAGGGCTTGAAGGTGGAGGAAGGGGGAGGAAGCAGCAGCCGCAGGAGATGAAGGAGGAGAGGGAGAGAAATGAGTGTGGGGATCCAGGAAATGGGCTAAGTCATTGGTCAAAAGGGACCATACCTCTCTCTCTCTCACTATACCTCATTCTTTATTCTCTTTTCCATTTTCTTTTCCTTATCTTTTTTCCCTTTTCTCCAAAACCTTCTCACTAGAATAGTAACCCCAAATAACATGATAGATAATGCACAAGTGTGAAAAAAGTGATATGTGCATATTTTGCACAAAAATGCCAAAAAAACCGATTAGCGATTAACACTAAATTTGTATATAATTAATCATAAAAACTTAAAAATGGCATAATTCTATAAATTACCCTATTTTAGAATTTTCCATAATTTTTCTAAAAATTTTCCCATTTATTTGTATTTAATAATACCAAAATATTAAAATATTCAATAAAATAATATTAAATTATAAAAATTCCCAAAAATAATATTTTATTTTTTTGAAATGTTACAGGGAACACACTCGAGGTGAAGCAGCAGTGTCAAGTCTGCGGACTATGCTGTACTCATGTCACCTGCGAACTGTTAACTGACGACGGGTATAATACCAACCAACAGTTCCCTGCGAGTCCTGTCTGGTGTACCCGTAACCCAACGAGCACCTGTATACTATCTCCAGTATGACGTACTGATGGCTGTGGGACAGACCATCTCCCCAACTGGGATAAGAAGCGCACACACTAGTCTACTCTGGAGTATCGATGCCCTGTCTCGATAATCCTACGACTAGGGACCTGAAAAAGAATGTGCTTGTAGACTACCCAGCCCCCACTAGTGTGACTGCCATCATAACGCTGGTAGTCAAGCAAGATCCTAAGGGCTCTATCAATACGTACACACATATTAAGATAGAGATAAACCAAGTAGCATACTACCCTGTTTAGCAAGACTGTTAATATAACTGTGAATATCCCAAGCTTCCATTAAGTAATATACAAGCTAGTATGATACAATAATGACCCCTAGGGCATATACACTAACAGAAGTTTGCCAACCGACATGTCCAAGATTGAAGTAGAGAGAGTGTAGAATAGTTTGTCTCAAGGAACCCAAGCTATTGGGTGAAGGTAAATTGAAGTTGCCTTTTTGGGTGAAGGAATGAGCTTAAGGTTTTAGCAAATGAATCATTTTCACCATCAAAATGGGTCGGCCAAAGTGGAGGGGGGGGCTGAATTGCTCTCGGCCATTTGTGGGGAGGGGGTGACCACAACACAAAAGATGGTGACCATATCCAATACCTATCACAATAATCTCCACTAATATCTTAAGCTTTCCAAAAGCATTTAATGAAAACCATGAGTCACAAATACACATAGCTTCATTCTAGAAGCTTGCAAATGACTCATCAATTCTAGAATCAACCATGCTCATCCAAAACAAATCAATTCCACCTCCTCAAAAGATAATTTCGACCATGTCAAAATAGAATGGAATTTTGGCCAAAAAAAGATACACAATAAAATAATATTTTAATTAGGGAAAAATTCTATGTGAACCAAAACTTCCTATTGACCCTCAAAGCACGCGCACTAGCACTATTATAGTTAAATTAGGCACAGTCAAGTCTGTACAGAGGTTTGATCACAATCGGGTTAAAACGGAAAATACCGACTATTTTACCCTAAAACGGAAAATTTCGCATAACGATTTCTGAAATGTTACAATCAATGCTTGTATTAAAGCCCCCATGTCTCACCTAGCCACCTCTCTCTCATTCCAAAACATGAAAATATCTCTCACACAAATATCCAAGATCAAGGTTAATCAAGGCATGGATTGCTTAAGGTGTCATGGCTACTAAACAAGGTTAACACTAAACAACCTTCACATTAACATGCAAAAGTGTGTGCAAGCCAAAAAAATTAATAATAAACTATTAATTAATTGTTATAAAATGTGAGAAAACCAATTTGATAAACTTTTATATTAAAAACCCGCATTAACGCTTAATTAACACCAATCGCGTTCTAAGGTGTTACAATCTACCCCCTTAAAGAAATTCATCCCCGAATTAAAATTCCTACTAAGCGTACCTTTAAAGAGATGATGGAATTTCTTCTGCATCTCGCTCTTGGCCTCCCAAGTGATCTCCTCATTAGTCGGGCTACGCCAAAGGACCTTCACAGATGGCAAGACCTTTGATCGAAATTTCTTCACCTGACGATCCAAAATAACTACTGGCTGCTCGGTGAACGAAAGATCGCGCTCAAGCCGAATGGTTTGGTGCTGAATCATGTGAGAAAGATCATGAAGGTATCTACGAAGCATCGACACATGGAATACGGGGTGAAAATCCGGAAAACTGGGTGGGAGCGCCAAACGATAGGCAATGGTACCAACTCGCTCAAGGATCTCGTAATGACCCACAAATCTGGGACTAAGCTTCCTCTTTTTGCCAAATCTCATAACACCCTTCATCGAAGAAATCCATAGGAATACATGATCCCCCACTGCGAACTCAAGTCTGTGATAACGACGGTCGGCATAAGACTTCTGTCCGCACTGAGCTGCTCTCATTCTGTCCTGAATCAGCTGGATCTTCTCCGTAGTCTACTTGTAACCCTTCGAAAATCGTTTAGGCAGTTTTTCGGTAATCGGCAAATTTTTCGGCTTTTTCCGTAAAAAGTCAAAATAGGTATTTTTCTTTGTAGACCTAATTATACAAAATTTAGATAAGATATTACTATAATTTTGTCACTAAAATGTCATTTATAAGTTTCTAGTTAAATAAAATTTTTTTCGTAATTAATTATTTTTTTATTATTTTAAGCCTTTTTAAATACATTTAATTAGGGATAAATACAAATTTAATTAGGTAAATTTCTTAATTAGGAGTCTTTATAAGCTAAAATATGGTGTTAATAAAATTATATCATGGCTTGCAAACTTTTAGTTTTAAGGAAGGAAATTTAATGAAAAATGAGGTAAAATAAGGGTTTTTTGGTAAAATGTTGAAAAGAAATGCATTAAATGATAACATGGGGGTGTTTTAGACCTAGAAACTTCTCCAAAAATCCACAAACCCCCTCCTCCTACTGCTGGCCGAGCCTCAACAGCAGCTCTCCCCATTTCTTCACTTCATTCTTGCTTCAAATTCATAGCAAAAATTCATAAAAATCAACAAATTTCCATCTCCATTCAAACCAAAAACCTAATCCATTCTCTCTTCAACCCATATTAGTTCAAAACATGATGAAAGGAGGCTTCTTGGAGACTTGATCAAGTTAGGGTTCAAGCTTGTGAGGTGAAAATTCTAATCTCTTTGTCAAATTGTAGTTTAAAGGTGCTAAAATAGAATTTTGAAGTATCAATTTAATAGAAATTGCTTGTTCATGAAATTCAAGAAAGGGATTTGATTGTGGATTAGGGTTTGATGCATGGTTGATGTATTAAAGTTGGGGTTTGGTTATCCAATTAATTAGAGTGGTTTAATTGTGCTAGAATCTCAATTCTAAATACTAGTTTAGTAGTAAATGTTGATTTGGAAAAAAATCAAGAGAAGGTTTTAATTTTAGAAATTAGGGTTTGTAGCATAATGCTTGGATTATGTTAGGGATGGTTATCTAGGTGATTGGAGTGGTAAATTGTGTATTGGTATGCTCGCTAAAACGACAAATTTCAACGTTTATATCAATTTGGTTTGAAAATCGCTTACTAGATTTTTTCGGAAAATAGTATGCGTTCAAATTTCGCTAGGAAAGCAATATTACTAGCTTTGTATAGGATTATTAGAGTGCGCGAACATGGGGTTTCGTCTAGTCGGGTTGTAGTTTAATCGATTTCCCCGATACGGCGATTTTAGTTAAGGTTTTAGCGATTTTCGTGCATTTTCCGCGTACCGAGTGCGTGTTGTGATGAATTCGGGAGCGTGGATCTTTTCATAGTGTGAGTTGCATCATTTCAGAAATCTGTAACCTTATATTTTGTGTTATGCAATTCTAGGATCGGTCGGGGAAACTTCGGATACGGCGCGAAAAGACAAAGCGGTGGCCGGATCAGATTAGCGGGGATTTCTGGTGAGTAGATATATTCATCTACGGGGGAATCGTCTGGATGGAGCGAGGCGCCCCCTCCCTAGTTAGGATTACTCTACTTTATGCAATAATTATATTGTTAGCTAGCTTATCCATTTACGCACATTGCATACCCTTATAGTTAACCCTATACTAGATTGCATGGACATTCATATGACATTCATATATACATATGCGATATCATTTCGTAGGACACGAACACCTTACCATTGGCATCTATTGCACGCGCACTATTCATGTGACACACACGCCTTTGGTATTTGCCATGCCACGTGCACTATAAAAACCTGTTTAGCTAGTAACGCCATTGCATTCATGCATGATATTTGAGATTGTATCGTACGCATATACCTCGCATTACTATCATATTTACATAGATTTCTAGCCAAACTCTCACATCATATACATTGATATCATAGACACTTATCATACATAACATATGGACATTATGATTTCTGGAGGATTTCAGTTTGCTGCGATTTCTGGATTTTGGGGGAAAACCGCAAGAATTTAACAAAACCTTATATTTATCTTTTTCAAAACAAAATTTGCGGTTTTCTCGTGATGTATGTGTCGTCCACCATGAGTTTTCATGTTTTCTGTTGGATTTCGAGACCCGATTCGAGGAGTGGATGAACCGTCTCGGGTACATGGTGGGCCCGGTATGGTACCCCGGGGCAAGAAGATCGAGTTGTAGACGATGAGCCTGGCAGGGGAAGACTACCTACCGGTGATGTCTGGCGCGGCGGATATCCGGAGGATACCGACCGTTGTCGTGAGATTTATGATATGGGCCGATCCGGACTGACGGAGCCCGACGTTGAGACAGATATGATTCCTATTTGGTGTCGATGCTTGACACGGGTTTTCTGAGGATTTCTTGATGATATTTAGTTATTATGCAGACATTCGTTTTCTAAAAGTTAAGAATCCAGTGACTTTAACATTTAAAACACTTAAAGAGTTAGAAAAGATATTGCATACATGTGCATGCATACTAGAGTTATTATATCACATATGGACATACATGTTGTTCCGCATTGCGTGCATTCTTACGATTGCCTTATTAGATGTTATATTTACTCACGAGCTGGCAACTCACCCCCGTTGTGCCACAGTGTCTTGCAGGTCGGACCCGTCATCTTTGTAGCGGCGGGCTATCTTATCATCAGCTCATTTTGCTCAGACTCGCGACATCGCCCGTAGGTGGGTTGCGAGTATACTTTATTCCTTTTGCTTTATCATTGTATCTAGTATTCTCCATCTACCACTTATTTTGTATATGCGACCTAGTGATGAGATTGAGAGACTTGTATATTTGTGGTTCTTTTGGGTCGAGCTCACTTGAGCCGACGTGTGTTTTCTGGTATTTTGCGTTTCTTTATGTTCTTCTCTTGATATTACTATTATATTGCATGTGGTTGTGATCCGCCTTGGGCGAAGAGCTAGCTCCCGCTTGGGGATGCCATTTTTCTGATTTCATATGTATTATCTTGTTGTACCCATTTTTGGGGATAGAAAATACAGGGGAGACTCTGCCGAAATTTTCAGAAATTTTTGATGTTTTAAAAAGGGATTCGTTGCAACTCAATTGATTTAAAAACCGTTTTCATTTTAGGTTTTCCTTCACTCTCTTTGATTTTGGGTTAGATTTCTGGGCTTTGGCTGACTTAGGTTACGGTACGCCTTTAGACGTCTCGTAATCTAAGTGCCAGTCACGTTCTGTACTTTCGGGTCGTGACAAAGTTGGTATCAGAGCATAGGTTTTACCTTTCTGAGTGTAGGACGACCCTGGTAGATGGAGTAGGTGACTTAAGCAGAGTGGCGTAGCGTGGGTATGATCCACGGCATACTTACGATACGGTACTCCGCCTAAGTAACCTTAGGACATAATTGCTTGTATTTCCTTTCTTGATTCCTTGCATTCCTTGATTCAATTGCAATGTCCTTATCGGTCCTGTTTCTTATTCCAGCTTCGATGCCGCCAAAGACTACGAGAGCTCAGCGGGCTGCCGCTAGGGATGAGATTCGAGCGGGCTCGTCTGAGGCGAGGATCGAGCGGGAGGATACTCCTACCCCTCAGGGTCCCACTGATCCACCTCATCCAGACCGTATTGCCAGATTAGAGGCCGACATGCAAGAGTTGCGGCAGATGATGGGATCTTTAGTTGAGTCCAGCCGGGCACAGAGATCCGAGGACGTTCCTTCCACCGCACAGACCACGATCGTACCTGCTGCACAGATGGTCACTCCTGCTGCTGCTACGGAGACTATCCCCGTTTCACTACAGGAGTTCATGAGATTGAGACCTCCAGCTTTTACCGGTACAGATGCGACAGAGGACCCACAGGCATTTCTCGATAGGATGGCACGGATTGGCCGTTCGTTGAGGTGTTCTGAGGATAGATTGGTGGAGTTTGCGAGTTTTCGTCTGGAGGGTCTTGCCCAGACATGGTACGACTCAGTAGAGAGAGGCCGAGCTGCAGGCCTGCCTTCTATGACCTGGGATGAGTTTACATCTGCATTTCTTGCCCGTTTTCTTCCGGAGAGTGTCCGAGATGCTCGAGCTCGTAGTTTTGAGTCTTTGCGCAAGACTCCAGGGATGACAGTGTCGGAGTATGATATACAGTTTACCCAGTTGTCTCGATATGCACCGTACCTAGTCGACACAGAAGAGAAGAGGATAAAGAGGTTTGTACGAGGGCTTGATACACAGCTATTCCTTGCCATCGGCACCCAGCACTTTGGTACATACGCAGCCGCGATGGACGCAGCCTTACTTTTGGAGGAGCGTATTTCTGAGACTCCGGTCGCTTCTGGGCCGAAGAGGATCCGTACTGATACGCCAGCTCAGCGGCAGATGGGCAGGCGTCGTGATAGATTATTTCCGGGAGATGGCGGAGGCAGAGGATTGAGACGAGGTCAGTTATTTGGTTCATATCCACAGACCCAGCAGTCGTCTCCAGGATGTTTTCGGTGCGGGAGCCAGTATCACCGTGTCAGAGACTGTACCATGGGACGTCCGGGTGCGGCGACAGTCCCGCATGTGACCTTACCACCTTCACCACCCTCGCAGAGAGCTTTACTTCCTCCTTCTGATGATGCTTCACGCCAGCCAGATGCTTCTAGAGGCCGTGGGCGTGGCGGTCCGGTTCAGAGAGGACGAGGCGACAGAGGCAGAGGCAGAGGCCGAGGTAGAGGCAGAGCACAGCCAGCTATTAGTGGTGGACAGGCCCGAGTGTTTACATTGACTCCTCAGGATGCACAGGCATCCAATGCCGTCGTGACGGGTACTCTGCCAGTATGTTCCTTTGATGCACGGGTATTATTTGATCCAGGCTCCACACATTCCTACGTATCCACGTATTTTGCACCGAGGTTGGGCCGAGAGTCTTGTCCGTTAGATCAGCCGCTTGTCGTTATTACCCCGGTAGGCGAGTCTTTTGTTGCCCGTTTTGTATACCGATCGTGTTCCGTTCGTATCGGGGAGAGAGATTCTTCAGTAGATTTAATTCTCCTCGATATGCTAGACTTTGACGTTCTTCTTGGTATGGACTGGCTAGCCACCTGTTATGCATCTGTGGACTGCCGTGAAAAGGCAGTCAGATTCAGTTTTCCTGGTGAGCCGGTTCTTATTATTCAGGGAGATCGTAGCGCTACCCTTCCCAGCTTGATTTCTTCTCTTCGCGCTGGTCAGCTCTTAAGGAAAGGGTGTCAGGGATTCTTAGCCTATGTTTGTGATACTAGCTCCACAGAGGTTCCGTTGGACCAGGTCCCTGTTGTGAGAGAGTTTCCTGATGTATTCCCTGACGAGCTGCCTGGTCTGCCACCAGAGCGCGAGATTGAGTTCTGTATTGACTTGATCCCTGGCACGGGGCCTATCTCTATACCGCCTTATCGGATGGCCCCGGCGGAGCTGAGAGAGCTAAAGGATCAGTTACAGGACTTGCTGGACAAGGGGCTTATCCGACCGAGTGTGTCACCTTGGGCCGCTCCCGTCTTGTTTGTTAAGAAGAAGGACGGAAGTATGCGTTTATGCATTGATTATCGTCAGCTGAACCGAGTTACTGTGCGGAACAGGTATCCCCTACCCCGCATTGATGACTTATTTGATCAGCTCCAGGGTGCAGGGTTTTTCTCGAAGGTTGATTTACGATCAGGTTATCACCAGTTGCGGGTTCGGAAGGAGGATATTCCGAAGACTGCCTTCCGTACTCGTTATGGTCATTACGAGTTCTTGGTGATGTCGTTCGGGCTCACCAATGCCCCGGCAGCGTTTATGGATTTGATGAACCGCGTATTCAGGCCGTATCTCGATCAGTTCATCATTGTGTTCATTGACGACATCTTGGTTTATTCTCGGAGCCGGGAGGAGCATGAGCAGCACTTACGTATCACATTACAGACTTTGAGGGAGCATCAGCTGTTCGCCAAATTCTCCAAGTGCGCATTCTGGTTAGACAGTGTCGACTTCTTGGGTCATGTGGTGACGAGAGATGGTATTTGCGTGGACCCGAAGAAGATCGAGGCAGTTCAGCGTTGGCCTAGACCGGTATCAGTCACAGAGGTTCGCAGCTTTCTAGGTCTGGCCGGCTATTATCGACGTTTCGTCCAGGATTTCTCCCGCATTGCTGCACCTTTGACCGGGTTGACCCGGAAGGGGATTCCTTTTGATTGGACCCAGGCATGTGAGGATAGCTTCCAGCAGTTGAAGACTCGTCTGACTACTGCTCCAGTGTTAGCATTGCCTTCAGGATCAGGCGGGTTCGTGGTATATTGTGATGCTTCTAGAGTGGGGCTAGGCTGTGTATTGATGCAGCACGACAGAGTTATCGCGTATGCTTCTCGACAGCTGAGGAAACACGAGCAGAACTACCCCACCCATGATTTAGAGATGGCTGCAGTGGTGTTTGCACTCAAGATCTGGAGACATTACCTATACGGTGAGTCGTGCCAGATATACACTGACCACAAGAGTTTGAAGTATATTTTCCAGCAGCGAGACCTGAACCTGAGACAGCGCCGTTGGATGGAGTTGGTGAAAGATTATGACTGCGAGATTCTATACCATCCGGGCAAGGCGAATGTGGTGGCAGATGCTTTGAGTAGGAGGCCCGGAGGTAGCTTATCTTGTTTGAGCGCAGTACAGATGCAGTCGACGGCGGATTGGCAGGTTTTATGTGATAGCAGAGTGCAGTTCGAGTTTACTCCTACAGGGGGACAGCTGGCCCATTTCAGAGCACGCCCACAGTTACTTGACCGTATCCATGAGGCACAGTCCGGCGATGCCCGTATCTTGGAGATTATTGAGCAGATTCGGCAGGGCAGAGTTTCTGAGTTCGTGATTGATGAGCAGGGGATACTTCGATTTGGGACTCGACTGTGTGTGCCAGATTCAGAGGGACTGAGGCGTGATATTCTCGAGGAGGCACATAGATCAGTATACAGTGTTCACCCAGGTTCCACCAAGATGTACCGTGATTTGAGAGAAATTTACTGGTGGGACGGGATGAAGAAGGATATTACAGATTTTGTGTCGAGGTGCCTGACTTGTCAGCAAGTCAAGGCCGAGCACCAGAGGCCAGCCGGCGAGTTACAGCCTTTGCCCATCCCTGAGTGGAAGTGGGAGCAGGTCTCCATGGACTTCGTTGTGGGTCTACCCAGGACCAGTCGAGGGTACGACTCTATTTGGGTGATTGTCGATCGACTGACGAAAGCGGCTCACTTCCTGCCAGTGAAGACCACTTTTGGATTTTCTCAGTACGCCCAGGTTTATATTGATGAGATAGTGCGACTGCATGGTGTTCCGACTTGCATCGTGTCTGACCGTGGCACCCAGTTTACCAGCCGATTGTGGCAGAAGCAACAGGAAGCTTTGGGCACCCGATTGAGTTTTAGCACAGCCTTTCATCCTCAGACTGACGGTCAGTCGGAGCGTACGATTCAGACTCTTGAGGACATGCTCAGAGCTTGTGTTTTAGATTTCGGTGGTAGCTGGGATCGTCATTTGCCTCTGATCGAGTTTTCCTACAATAATAGCTTCCAGGAGACGATTCAGATGGCACCTTTCGAGGCTTTATATGGGAGGAGATGCCGATCGCCGGTATGTTGGACAGAGCTCAGGGAGAGCAGTATTTTGGGGCCTCAGATCGTACAGGAGACGACCGAGAAAATACAGCTGATTTGGGACAGGATGAGAGCGGCACAGAGCAGGCAGAAATCTTATGCGGACAGGCGTCGTCGCCGACTCGAGTTCGTTGTTGGCGATCATGTTTTCCTGAAGGTCTCTCCGATGAAGGGTGTGATGAGATTTGGGCGGAAAGGGAAGCTGAGTCCTAGATATGTTGGTCCTTTCGAGATCCTAGAGCGTGTTGGTCCAGTCGCTTATCGGTTAGCTCTTCCGCCCAGCTTCCCCGATGTTCACCCCGTATTCCATGTCTCGATGCTCCGCAAGTACCTTCATGATCCTTCCCAGGCGATTCAGCACCAGATGATCCAGTTAGAGCGTGATCTTTCTTTCACCGAGCAGCCGGTTGTCATCTTGGATCGGCAGGTGAAGAAATTGAGGTCGAAGGTCATACCGTCTGTCAAGGTTCTTTGGCGTGGCCCGAACAGCGAGGAGGTCACCTGGGAGACCGAGGTCGAGATGAGGAAGAGATATCCCCATCTTTTTGAAGGTACGCGTAGTTAAATTCTAAATTCGGGTCCGAATTTCTTTAAGGGGGGAAGATTGTAACCCTTCGAAAATCGTTTAGGCAGTTTTTCGGTAATCGGCAAATTTTTCGGCTTTTTCCGTAAAAAGTCAAAATAGGTATTTTTCTTTGTAGACCTAATTATACAAAATTTAGATAAGATATTACTATAATTTTGTCACTAAAATGTCATTTATAAGTTTCTAGTTAAATAAAAAAAATTTCGTAATTAATTATTTTTTTATTATTTTAAGCCTTTTTAAATACATTTAATTAGGGATAAATACAAATTTAATTAGGTAAATTTCTTAATTAGGAGTCTTTATAAGCTAAAATATGGTGTTAATAAAATTATATCATGGCTTGCAAACTTTTAGTTTTAAGGAAGGAAATTTAATGAAAAATGAGGTAAAATAAGGGTTTTTTGGTAAAATGTTGAAAAGAAATGCATTAAATGATAACATGGGGGTGTTTTAGACCTAGAAACTTCTCCAAAAATCCACAAACCCCCTCCTCCTACTGCTGGCCGAGCCTCAACAGCAGCTCTCCCCATTTCTTCACTTCATTCTTGCTTCAAATTCATAGCAAAAATTCATAAAAATCAACAAATTTCCATCTCCATTCAAACCAAAAACCTAATCCATTCTCTCTTCAACCCATATTAGTTCAAAACATGATGAAAGGAGGCTTCTTGGAGACTTGATCAAGTTAGGGTTCAAGCTTGTGAGGTGAAAATTCTAATCTCTTTGTCAAATTGTAGTTTAAAGGTGCTAAAATAGAATTTTGAAGTATCAATTTAATAGAAATTGCTTGTTCATGAAATTCAAGAAAGGGATTTGATTGTGGATTAGGGTTTGATGCATGGTTGATGTATTAAAGTTGGGGTTTGGTTATCCAATTAATTAGAGTGGTTTAATTGTGCTAGAATCTCAATTCTAAATACTAGTTTAGTAGTAAATGTTGATTTGGAAAAAAATCAAGAGAAGGTTTTAATTTTAGAAATTAGGGTTTGTAGCATAATGCTTGGATTATGTTAGGGATGGTTATCTAGGTGATTGGAGTGGTAAATTGTGTATTGGTATGCTCGCTAAAACGACAAATTTCAACGTTTATATCAATTTGGTTTGAAAATCGCTTACTAGATTTTTTCGGAAAATAGTATGCGTTCAAATTTCGCTAGGAAAGCAATATTACTAGCTTTGTATAGGATTATTAGAGTGCGCGAACATGGGGTTTCGTCTAGTCGGGTTGTAGTTTAATCGATTTCCCCGATACGGCGATTTTAGTTAAGGTTTTAGCGATTTTCGTGCATTTTCCGCGTACCGAGTGCGTGTTGTGATGAATTCGGGAGCGTGGATCTTTTCATAGTGTGAGTTGCATCATTTCAGAAATCTGTAACCTTATATTTTGTGTTATGCAATTCTAGGATCGGTCGGGGAAACTTCGGATACGGCGCGAAAAGACAAAGCGGTGGCCGGATCAGATTAGCGGGGATTTCTGGTGAGTAGATATATTCATCTACGGGGGAATCGTCTGGATGGAGCGAGGCGCCCCCTCCCTAGTTAGGATTACTCTACTTTATGCAATAATTATATTGTTAGCTAGCTTATCCATTTACGCACATTGCATACCCTTATAGTTAACCCTATACTAGATTGCATGGACATTCATATGACATTCATATATACATATGCGATATCATTTCGTAGGACACGAACACCTTACCATTGGCATCTATTGCACGCGCACTATTCATGTGACACACACGCCTTTGGTATTTGCCATGCCACGTGCACTATAAAAACCTGTTTAGCTAGTAACGCCATTGCATTCATGCATGATATTTGAGATTGTATCGTACGCATATACCTCGCATTACTATCATATTTACATAGATTTCTAGCCAAACTCTCACATCATATACATTGATATCATAGACACTTATCATACATAACATATGGACATTATGATTTCTGGAGGATTTCAGTTTGCTGCGATTTCTGGATTTTGGGGGAAAACCGCAAGAATTTAACAAAACCTTATATTTATCTTTTTCAAAACAAAATTTGCGGTTTTCTCGTGATGTATGTGTCGTCCACCATGAGTTTTCATGTTTTCTGTTGGATTTCGAGACCCGATTCGAGGAGTGGATGAACCGTCTCGGGTACATGGTGGGCCCGGTATGGTACCCCGGGGCAAGAAGATCGAGTTGTAGACGATGAGCCTGGCAGGGGAAGACTACCTACCGGTGATGTCTGGCGCGGCGGATATCCGGAGGATACCGACCGTTGTCGTGAGATTTATGATATGGGCCGATCCGGACTGACGGAGCCCGACGTTGAGACAGATATGATTCCTATTTGGTGTCGATGCTTGACACGGGTTTTCTGAGGATTTCTTGATGATATTTAGTTATTATGCAGACATTCGTTTTCTAAAAGTTAAGAATCCAGTGACTTTAACATTTAAAACACTTAAAGAGTTAGAAAAGATATTGCATACATGTGCATGCATACTAGAGTTATTATATCACATATGGACATACATGTTGTTCCGCATTGCGTGCATTCTTACGATTGCCTTATTAGATGTTATATTTACTCACGAGCTGGCAACTCACCCCCGTTGTGCCACAGTGTCTTGCAGGTCGGACCCGTCATCTTTGTAGCGGCGGGCTATCTTATCATCAGCTCATTTTGCTCAGACTCGCGACATCGCCCGTAGGTGGGTTGCGAGTATACTTTATTCCTTTTGCTTTATCATTGTATCTAGTATTCTCCATCTACCACTTGTTTTGTATATGCGACCTAGTGATGAGATTGAGAGACTTGTATATTTGTGGTTCTTTTGGGTCGAGCTCACTTGAGCCGACGTGTGTTTTCTGGTATTTTGCGTTTCTTTATGTTCTTCTCTTGATATTACTATTATATTGCATGTGGTTGTGATCCGCCTTGGGCGAAGAGCTAGCTCCCGCTTGGGGATGCCATTTTTCTGATTTCATATGTATTATCTTGTTGTACCCATTTTTGGGGATAGAAAATACAGGGGAGACTCTGCCGAAATTTTCAGAAATTTTTGATGTTTTAAAAAGGGATTCGTTGCAACTCAATTGATTTAAAAACCATTTTCATTTTAGGTTTTCCTTCACTCTCTTTGATTTTGGGTTAGATTTCTGGGCTTTGGCTGACTTAGGTTACGGTACGCCTTTAGACGTCTCGTAATCTAAGTGCCAGTCACGTTCTGTACTTTCGGGTCGTGACACTACTGAACTAGCCGGGTCCCAAATCCCTACTCTTGCTGAGTTCGGTCCAACAGACTGGCGATCGACACTTCCTACCATATAAAACCTCAAAAGGTGCCATCTGAATAGTCTCCTGAAAGCTGTTGTTATAGGAGAACTCAACCAACGCAAGCGACGATCCCAACCGCTACCAAAATCAAGCACGCACGCCCGAAACATATCCTCTAGAGTTTGTATGGTCCGCTCTGACTGACCATCGCTCTGCGGATGGAAAGCGGTGCTAAAGCACAACCGGATACCGAAAGCTTCCTGAAGCTTCCACCAAAGACGACTAGTAAACTGGGTGCCCCTATCGGATACAATGCATGTAGGAACGCCGTGCAAACGCACAATCTCATTTATATACAACTGAGCATACTGAGCATAATCGAAAGTGGTCTTCACTGGAAGGAAGTCAGCCGCTTTCGTCAATCGGTCAACAATCACCCAAATGGAGTAATACCCTCGACTGGTCTTGGGTAGACCCACAACAAAGTCCATGGAAATCTGTTTCACTCAGGAACGGGTAAAGGCTGCAACTCATCAGCCGGTCTCTGATGCTTAGCCTTGACTTGCTGACAAGTCAGGCACCTTGAAACGAAGTCCGAAACATCGCGCTTCATCCTTTCCCACCAGTAAATGTCTCTCAAGTCATGGTACATCTTGGTGGAACTTGGATGAACGCTAAAGGCTGACTGATGTGCCTGCTCTAGGATCTCGTGTCTCAACCCATCGGTATCTGGTACACACAAGCGAGTCCCGTAACGTAGCACACGCTGGTCATCAATCAAGAACTCCGAATCTGTACCCTGCTGAACAAGCTCAAGAATCTCAGACAAACGGGCATCACTGGGCTGCGCCTCACGGATACGATCAAGTAGAAGTGGACGGGTGTGGACATGAGCAAGCTATCCCCCAGTGGAAGTGAACTCAAATTGAACTCTACCATCGCACAAGATCTGCCAATCTGCAGAAGACCGTCTCTGCACTATGCTCAACTGGGACAAGCTACCCCTGAGCCTATGACTCAAACCATCAGCTACCACATTCGCCTTGCCCGGGTGATAAAGGATCTCGCAATCATAATCCTTCACAAGCTCCATCCACCGGCACTGTCTCAGATTTAGGTCCCGCTGCTGGAAGATGTACTTCAAGCTCTTGTGGTCCATGAAAATCTGACACGACTCCCCGTACAAGTTGTGTCTCCAGATCTTCAGCGCAAAGACCACCACGGCCATCTCAAGATTGTGAGTGGGATAATTTTGCTCGTGCTTTTTCAGCTGCCTAGAAGCATAAGCAATCACTCTATCATACTGCATCAGTACACAACCGAGCCCCACTCGAGAAGCATCACAGTAAATGACAAATCTACCTGATCCAGAAAGCAAAGATAGAACTGGCACAGTCGTCAACCGAGTCTTCAACTGCTGAAAACTCAGCTCGCATGCCTCAGTCCAAAGAAAAGGAACCCCCTTCCGGGTCAGTCCGGTCAGCGGTGCAGCGATACTCGAAAATCATGCACGAAACGGCGGTAATAACCAGCTAAGCACAAAAATCTACGAACCTCTGTCATGGATACAGGTCTGGGCCAGAGCTGCACAGCCTCGATCTTCCTCGGGTCCATAAGAATACCGTCTCCCGTCACCACCTGACCCAAGAAGTCAACTTTATCAAGACAAAATGCGCATTTTGAGAATTTAGCATATAGCTGGTGCTCTCTTAATGTCTCCAAAGCAATCCTCAAGTGCTGCTCATGCTCTTCTCGACTCCTAGAGTAGACCAGAATGTTATCAATAAACACAATAATAAACTGGTCGAGGAACGGCCTGAAAATCTGGTTCATCAGATCCATGAACGCTGCTGGGGCATTGGTGTGTCTGAACGACATCACCAAATACTCATAATGCCCGTAGCGTGTACGAAAAGCAGTATTTGGAATGTCATCATTCCGAACCCGCAACTGATGATAACCCGAACGCAAATCAATCTTAGAAAAATGTTTCGCACCCTAGAGTTGATCAAAAAAATCGTCAATACGAGGTAAAGGATATCTATTCTGCACCGTAACTCGGTTCAATTGACGATAATCAATACACAACCTCAAACTGTTGTACTTCTTCTTGACGAATAGCACAGGAGCTCCCCAAGGAGAAACACTCGGACGCGCAAGTCCCTTATCAAGCAACTCTTGCAATTGATCTTTAAGCTCTCTAAGCTCTGCTGGGGCCATCCGGTAAGGCGGTATAGAAATAGGCCCCGCGCCGGAAATCAGATCAATGCAAAACTCAATATCGTGCTCTGGCGGCAAACCAGGTAACTCATCGGGAAAAATGTCGGGAAACTCTTGCACGATAGGAACCTGGTCCAAAGACTCTACTATGGCTCCAGTATCATAAATGAAAGCTAAGAATCCCTGACATCCTCTCCTAAAAAGCCAACTAGGGCAAAGGGCTGAAATCAAATTGTGAGGGGAGGCACCATGGTCCCCCCTGCACAACCCGAACAGACTCGCCCGGAAAACTAAAACCGACTGTCTTCTCACGGTAGTCCACAGACGCATAGCATGCAGCTAACTAGTCCATGCCAAGGAGAACGTCAAAGTCTAACATATCTAGAAGGATCAAGTCGACGGACGAATCTCTATCTGTAATACGAACGGCACACGACCAAAACACATGTCGCGCAATAAAAGAATTGCCAATAGGAGTAATCATAACAAGCGGCTGATCTAGTAAACACGATTCTCAGCCCAACCTCGGCACGAAGTGTGTAGAAACATACGAATGCATAGATCCTGGATCAAACAAAACATGCGCATCAAAAGAACATATAGAAAGAGTACCTAAAACCATAGCATTGGATGCCTGCGCGTCCTGATGAGTCAAGGCAAACACCCGAGCCTGCCCTCTACCGGCGACTGGCTGACTTCCGCCTCTGCCACCCCGTCCCCTCGGAAAAAAAACCGCCGCGATCACGACCTTTCTGAACATGAGTCTGACGCGGAGCAACAACAGGCATTGGAGGCAACGCCCTTGTTAGTTATATGTATGCCCTAGAGGCCATTCCTATACATAGGATGTATATTGTAGTGGATACTTGGACATATATAGGGAGGAATTTCTTGCTCGACATGATAGTATGCTATCTGGTTGCTCTTTACCTTAACGTGTACACTGATTGTCTCTCTGTTACATGTTGGTAAAGCCCTTAGGATGTGTACTTGACTACCTGGACTATGATGCAGATCATACTAGTGGGGACATGGTAGTCCATAAGTACATCCTTCGAGGTCCCTAGTCGTTGGTGTATCGAGACGGGGCATCGATATACCAGAATAGACTAGCGTATACCTTCTTGACCCATACAGATGGGCGATGGATGATCCCATATCCATTGGTGTTTGACATCAGAGATGATATACGGGTGCTCAGTGGAGACTGGGTACACTGGACGGACTCGCCGAGAACTCCCAGATGGTATTATACCTTACGTCAGATGGCAGTTCTCTGGTGACACTGGTACAGGTTAGTCTGTAGACCCGAGATCGTCATAGAGTCTTGTATGATTCGCACTGTACTTTGATTTCCACCTTACCACGTCCAAGAAGGTGTGCAAAATGGTGGTTTTTGGGTACAGTCCCGAATCACATGGAGGCAATGAGCGATAGGAGGGGATTCGTCTCTCCCGGTATAAGGAGTTGATGTTGCACTGTGTTCAATTGGCTATAACCGGAAATCCCTGGCCAGGGTTGCTGAGATTTACTGGTAAGTGTTACCAGTAGTATCTCGAAATGTTATAGACCTCATATCGACACGACTTATCGAGCTATTGGGGTCTGATGTTTACCACCCTTAGGCGAGATATGCGACATATCAGACGATCAGACCGGACTGTACGGCAAGTGTTACTGGTTGGATTCACAGGAGTGTGAGTGGGCTTGCTCGTCGATCTTCTGATCGCTCAATACCCGGGTGGCCGTTACGTTTAACAGACCGCTTGCGGCTTGTGGGTGTTTGATATGATCATCACCTGCTGCCGGCGTATTGACGAGTCTTTAGAGTCCTACACAGAGGTTTCCTGGCTCAAGCGAAACGAAATAGGAGCGCATATGAGATATGTGCGGGACCGAGAATAATGCGTGTATGTGATACCGTATTCTATTCTCGCGATGAATGTATCGATTGGTTGTATGCGATATAACCTAGTTATCGAATCAAGGATTGATTTGATAAGCCGATACATTGAATATTAGTCGGTCATATGCGATATGACCGGATCGTTAAATCAAGTGTTGATTTAATGATTTAATGTATAATTATATATTTGATATATTACTTTACATTAACTAATATTGGTTCACTTAAGATTACTTTCTCACTTGAATGTGCACATTGTATATATGATATAGTTTTGTGCACTAGTTTATATCATTTTGATGATACATGCAAACTTGGGTGTGTATGATTAAACCATGGTTATGTTAATGGTTAGTGTATTGGTTTACTTATTTATTTATTCTCTTTATTCTTTGGCAAAGGAAAAAGAAATGGTTGCTTATTTTGGATTTACATTGAAGCTTCATGAAGCTTTGAAAAGTTCAACCCTTTTTGTTTCTTTTGCCTAACCTAACCATTCACCTAACCCTAGTTTATTCTCTACACTTAACCATGGTTGCATTATGATAACCATCACTTCATTTTCTTTTTGAAAAAACAATTGATAATTCATTCTTTTCTTCTTCTTCATCTTCTTCTTCAAGTGAAGAAAAAGGAAAGCTCTCTTGAAAAATGTCAAGTGATGATTCCAAGTGAGAAATCCAAATCCAAAGTGAACCCACTTCCTATTTATTCATCCTCTACCACTTGCCAAGTAGTATAGGGTGTTTTCTTCACATGTTTCATGACTTGGTGAAGTTGGAGCTTGATCTTGAGTTGCCTCGACGTAGATCATCTTCGGCATTGAAGTCGACGACCTAGCCCGCCCATTTCTCCGATGAAGCCGACGCTAGAGTCCGGGATCCGATGATCGCAGTGAGGGGACGTCATCACGGAGCTAGAGAAGTGGTGGACCGGATCTACAAAGGTTGTATTTTCCGTTCACTCTTAGTTAAGTTGTTAACTAGTTATCGTTTTCGCCTTAAACTCTAGTCAACGATCCGTATTAGGGTTTCTCGGCACTTGTAAAATTTGAATTCGGCATGGTTGATGCCTTGTGAGACCTCCTTATTTTGCCTAGGAACCTTACAGTGGTATCAGAGCCTAGCTAGAGCTTTAGGCGATGTGTAGACGAAGCTAGAAGTCCGATCGAACCCGATATCCCCCGATTTCAACCCTCTCTGTACAATTTTTCAAACTGTGGATTTTTGTCAATTAAAAATGCTCAGAAAATAGAGCAGGAAATTCTAAGAGTTATTGCAGAAAACGAAACCCTAATTTCACTGTAGCGCCGCGGAACCGCGGCAATAGCCTCCTTTTGCAGCGGTTCTGCGGCCGTATGTAGAGATTAGGGATTCGTTTTGATACAGTAATACCCGTATCTGTTTCCTCTGTTCTCTAGGAAGTTTTAATGTGCACTCAAGAGTTGGGTTTTTTGGGTTGTATTGGGGACTCGGTGTTTCGATCGGGATGTCTAATTTTGTCTATGTGTTTTCCGGAAAATTTTTGAATATGTTAAAAAGTTCGACCGGATATAAATACCCACTTTTTCCCCTGCCGGGAAATTTCCAATTGTTGGATTTTTCCGTAGTTTAATGACGTTCTAAGTAGTGCAAGTAACGCGATGGTCCCTCTAGAAGAAAACAAACCTTAACTCGATTATGTGACCGTCTTGAACTGCCCTTTGAACCATAGGGTTTGGGGCAGTACGGCGTGCCACATGTAAGGCGTTGGCTTGACCCTTCTACGGCTGGACCGTTGGTACTGAGGCATGAACTGGATGTTTTTAAACTTATTTCATGTGTTGAGCTGTTTCGGGAAAACTTGGGTGTTTGACTGTTCGATCGGAAAGTTTAACATTTTTTGTTTATCTGGAATGTGATACAATAATTGGAATTCACAAGTAGTTATGAGATAACTGATATGAATGTTATAAACATAGCACTTTAGTCTCACTTGATCGGTTGCCACGGAATTTTGATGCGATCAAAAGTCCGTCGCAATCACGTAGCGTACGCGGATACTTGCCGGATAAACTTAATAGACAGCTACACCCCTTAGCCCCGACCAAGTGACTATAGGAAAACCCCATAGCCGAAAGCATCCGTCCGGGTGCTCGTGGTAGCAGTGTTCCGCCTTGGTGCACTTCGTCGACGGTATCTGGGGTGCGGCCGTCTACTAAAGTTTGCGACGAGCATTCGATCAAAATGTCGGGAATCTTGTTGAATTGCCCGACTTGATATTGAAAAGTGTTTTCGATAATGAGACTAAAATGCGCGGTTTATAATTGTTAGGCATGTGATGCCTAAGGAATTCTTTGATTAAGTATGCGATGTCTAAGGAGGTTGCGGATTCCAATTTTTGTAGTTTTACACTTTCTTTTCTGTGACCGTAAGTGTAATATGTGATATCGCCGGTTTCGTTGCTATATGTCAACGACAATTGGGATGCGCATATTTACTTACGTTGATGACATGTGATGTTATGTGTTGCTGGATATGTTATATTGGATCGTCGCGTTATGAATAGCCGGGGGTTTTATGTGAGATGAGTGTTTTTCATTTTCATTCATGTAAAAACTTGTATGTAATATTCTTTTATTGGGGCACTTCCAGGTTGCGGAAGCTGTCACCATTTGTATATTATTTACTTTTCCGCACTAGGATAGACCCAAGGAGGAGGGCACAAGTAACCGGGTTCTGGAGTCCAGTGGGAGACCAACTCGAGGAGTCGAGTCCGGGTCTCCTAACTTTAGAATTGGTAGGGTTGCTTGCCGCTCTCGTAGGGGTTTAGGGGTGTGGGTTTGGCTATTCATCGCGACCGTGGAATCCGTGTTTTATACTGGATCGTATTGAAAACACGGACGTCCTAGTATATCCAATATTTCATATGATTCTTCTGCTGCGATATCTGTGATGTGATCATTTGATGTTCTGTGATAAATACTGTATATAATTTATATGATATATTATATAGGCGTTACTTATGTTTTACACCCTCGCTAGCCCTGCCCCGCTCTGCCGTTAGTTACCTAACCTAACGGTGCACGAGGGGACATCGAGGCGAATGCGGATGGCATAAGTGTACGTCGTATTTATCTGTGATGTTTAGGTGACTTAAATGATGGGACTTCATTAATGTGATTAATGAAAGAAAAGAAACCTAAGAAACCTAAGATGTTGTGGAATCGAATTTCAAAAATAAAACAGGTAGCTACAGTTCTTGCTTTGCATCGCGGTGTTCCTTGTAGAACATCCTGCACCTTATTCGATAAGGAAAGGGCCGAGATCCCTTCACCGGGAGTGACCCCTGTAGCAATAACTGGCAGATGCTACAACCCTCGGTTTGTCTTTTGATTGCTTCTATAGTTTCTGCTTTGCACAGTGATATATATGATATATCCCGCACCTCATTCGACGAGGAAAGGGCCGACGATCCTTCACCGGGAGTGACCCCTTTAGCAAAACTAGACAAGCCTAAAAAACACTCCATTTTAAAATCATTTGATTCTACAACGATATCAAGTTCATTACGCAATAGGTTTTCAGAAAAACCTGTCGTAGCCCTCCGTCATTTCAGATAAGTACTAGTTAGTATTCGTGCTGCGGTTGTTTGGCCTCCGTCTAGGCGTAGTGTACGGTAGCTAACTAGTGCTTATCTGCTAGCATATGATGCGATTGGATTAGGGTATTCGTACGGCGTTGTTTGGCCTCCGTCAAGGGTCGTGCGGGTGGGTTTAATTCAATCAGGAAATGACGGGTTGAACTTGACTAGCGGACTATGGGTTGTTTGGCCTCCGTCAAGGTCATAGGATGCTAGGGGCAAAATATTATCGGGAATTTCAAGCGTTGAAATTTGCAATGAGATTGCATACCTTCTATGAGATAGTTGGATCCCGATACCCGCTGTGAGTAAGAGTTACTCCTGGGAGAGTTTTACACATTACAATTAGCCGATCAAGTAGGTGTCTAGAAAGGTGTCAACGGGGTTACGCCTCTGGGAAAACGAGGTTTACATTAATTAGGTTCGTGCGAAAGCACGGGGGACCTCCCTCAAAGTACCGACACTGGCCTGGCTGAAAGATTGGTGAACTTGTAGCGTGTAATTAATCCCGGCTAGTCTTTCCTTTTAGGGTTTGAAGGAAGATTTGATAAAAACAGTGGGAGCCATCCTGATTAGATAAAATGATAACCAATCTGATCTTGCAAGAGCGCACGCTGAGTATTTTCTTCTCTCTCTCTCTAGGTAGCGACCATATCACGCCTTAATCAAGATAATAATACGGATGTATTGACCGAACCCGCTTGTTATACTGTGCTGGGGAACGTTGGTCCCTCTCCAACTTATAATTGTTATAAGACAGAGCAGGAAATAGGGGAATACCAGAATTCCCGTGCCGCCCAAACGAAGAGAGTGCATGTTGATGCATCATCTTCGGGTGTGTTCATTATACAGAACCGTTTCTAAGTATTCTTTACGTCCTGAGTATGTGATACCGGATCAGGATCTCGCATATGTAATTTGTTACATGGGCTACAGATAGGTAAAGAACTGAGAACAGGTGATAAGTTTCATGAGACAGAAAACGGGGCAAGTGTTGCAGCCAAGTCTGTTGGTCACTGTCACCCTGTATTACCAATACATTGATTCTGAACAAATGCTATTAGATACAGAACCTGATATACAAAATCATATCAGTCTCTTTATTAGTAAAGAAAGGATATAATTTTGTATTGTTGGATAATGTTTTGAACGTTTCCTATTTCAAAAGTTGATCGGTTCAGGCACGTTATCTAAAAGCATTAACATTCTAAATCAAACTACAGTTCTTAGTATACGAAACACACACAAGAGGAAGAGTTCAGAAATGAACGAATCCTTCTTGAGGTATTGTAGACTAGGTCATATCAATGCGACCCGGCTGGCTGAGTTACATTTAGATGTATATTTAAATTAGTTTGAATTTACATCTTGTGAAACTTGCCAGTTATGTCACAAAGATTAGATGACCATAGCTCCATTTACTAGAAACAGAGAAAGAGTTAGTGAACTCTTGGGATGATACATGTTGATTTATATAGGTCCCCTGTCTACACATGCTAAGACCGGTTCTGCAGGGTTCCTAGGCACACTAGTGAGGTCTCCAAAGCCATCAACCATGGCAATTTCAAAAATTATAGTGCCTACAAACCCTAAAGTACGGATCGTTTGCTAGATATCTAGGCGAACAAGCTAACTAGTTAACATTTAACTAAAAGATACGGAAATACAACCTTTGTAGATCCGGTGCTCCACCTCCATAGCTCCGCAACGAGGTCCTCTCCGCTGTCCAAAACGAATCTGGGCTCTAGGATCGGCTTCGTCGGAGAATGGGCAAGCTAGGTCGTCGATGTCCATGCCGAAGATGATCTACGTCGAAGCATCGATGAATCAAGCTCCACCTTCAACAAGTCATGAAACTTGTGAAGGAAACACACTCTACTACTTGGCAAGAGGTAGAAGATGAAGAAATAGGAAGTGGGTAGACTTTAGAATTGGATTTCTCACTCTAATCATCAATCTACCATTGATGACCTCAAGCTTCTTCACTTGAAGCAAGGAAGAAGAAGAAGGAAAATGATATGATAAGTTAATTCTAAAATGAAAAGAATAATACATTCTTATCATCTTAGAACCATGGTTTAGTGTAGAGAATTAATCATGGTTGAGTGGTATGGTTAGGGTTAAGGATGAGATAAGAATAGTGGACAAAGTCAAAGCTTCATGAAGCTTTAACATAACAACAAAAGAAGCCACCATTCTTTTTCTCATTTTCTTTTATTCATTTATCAAAATTAAATGGATAACTAAATAAGATAAATGAATAACAAATAATAAACCCTAACCATCATCTTAACCTTTGTTTAATTCTATACACTTAACCAAACTCCATGTATCATCAAACATGATACAAACATGTGCACAAAATCATATCGCATATTTAATGCGCACATCCGAGTGAGAAAATCCATCTTAAGTAAACCGATACTAGTTGATGCAAAGTAATATATCAAATATATAAATATGCATTAAATCATTAAATCAACACTTGATTCAATGACCCGGTTATGTCGCACACAACCGACTAGTATACAATATATCGGCTTATCGAATCAACGCTTGAATCGATAACTAGGTTATATCGCATACAACCATTCGATATATTTATCGCGAGAATAGAATACGGTATCACATACACGCATTATTCTCGGTCCCGCACATATCTCATATGCGCTCCTATTTCGTTTCGCTTGAGCCAGGAAACCTCTGTGTAGGACTCTAAAGACTCGTCAATACGCCGGCAGCAGATGATGATCATATCAAACATCCACAAGCCGCAAGCGGTCTGCTAAACGTAACGGCCACCCGGGTATTGAGCGATCTGAAGATCGACGAGCAAGCCCGCTCACACTCCAGTGAATCCGACCAGTAACACTACCGTACAGTCCGGTCTGATCGTCTGATATGTCGCATATCTCGCCTAGGGGTGGTATACGTCAGACCCCAATAGCTCAATAAGTCGTGTCGATATGAGGTCTATAACTGTTCGAGAAACTACTGGTAACACTTACCAGTAAATCTCTGCAACCCTGGCCAGGGATTTCCTGTTATAGCCAATCGAACACAGCGCAACATCAACCCCCATATACCGGGAGAGACGACTCCCCTCCTATCGCTCATTGCCTCCATGTGACTCGGGACTGTACCCAAAAACCACCGTTTTGCACGCCCTCTTGGACGTGGTAAGATGGAAATCAAAGCACAGTGGGAACCACACAAGACTCTATGACGATCTCGGGTCAACAGACTACTCTGTACCAGTGTCACCAGAGAACTGCCATCTGACGTGAGGTATAATACCATCTGGGAGTTCTCGGCGAGTCCGTCCAGTGTACCCAGTCTCTACTGAGCACCCGTATATCTCCTCTGATGTCAAACACCGATGGATATGGGATCATCCATCGCCCATCTGTATGGGTCGAGAAGGTACACGCTAGTCTACTCTGGTATTATCGATGCCCCATCTCGATACACCCACGACTAGGGACTGTGAAGGATGTACTTATGGACTACCATGTCCCCACTAGTATGATCCGCATCATAGTCCAGGTAGTCAAGTACAGATCCTAAGGGCTTTACCAACATGTAACAGAGAGACAATCAGCATACACGTTAAGGTAAAGGGTAACCAGATAGCATACTATCATGTCGAGCAAGAAAGTCCTCCCTATATATGTCCCAGCATCCACTACAATATACATCCTATGTACAGTAATGGCCTCTAGGGCATACATATAACTAACAATCTCCCACTTGCACTAGGGCCATCTGTAGCAGTGGTTGCAGTATCTCATACTCAACCATCCCATGAAAGTCTCTCTCTGGGAACAGGCCTTTGTGAGTGGATCCGCTGTGTTGTCCTCTGAGTCTGCTCTCCTTACCTCGATCACCCTGGAGATCAACTATCTCCATGATCAGGCGATGCTGCCTTAGAATATGTCTGGATCACTGATGGGACGGGCGTTCCTTGGCATAAGCCACAACTCCATTGTCTCACAATGGTAGGAACATAGTTCATCTCATGAACCTATATACACCCAAACAGCCTCTTTGGTAGCATCTTAAGTAGCGATGTATCCTGCCTTTATCGTCTAGTATGTCACGGTATCTAGCTTGGAACTCTTCCAACATACCGTCCCTTTACTGAGGGTAAAGACAATGCCTGTGACTGACACTCAGTCGTCTTTATCACCCTGGAACCATTCCAGTGATTCTCCTCAGGATCGGTTGATACCGTCTCACTACAATTAGTGAGTATCCTAACATCCATTTAGATCTATCTCATAGATCCAAAATCCAGGATTTAATAGGTATCACTTTAATCCTATGTTGAGAATCATAGTGATAAGCGGAGATTGATCGAGCGTAGCATAGGAAACTCCTTCCCTATTAAAAGTATGTCATCCACGTATTCTACGAGGATCACCACCATACTCTCTACTACCTTTTTGTTTATACAAGGTTCATCTACCATTTTGATGATGTCAAACTCTTTGACTAATTCATCAAAACAGATGTTCCAACTCCGCGATGCCTGCTTTATCCTATAAAGCATCTTGCACACGTTTCCGCTGCTCCCACTGTCTACGAAGCCCTCTGGCTGTGTACTTACAGACGCACTCTTCTAAATCATCATTTAGAAAAGCAGTCAAGACACCCAACCACCAGATATCGCAGTCATGGTATGTAGCCGTGGCAAGTAGGATCTGGATGGACTTAAGCATAGATCCTTGAAAAGGTTTCATCATGATCCACGCCTGGTCAATGAAGAAAACCTTTAACAAGTCTAGCTTTGAAAGTCTCAACTTTTCCATCTACACCAAGTAATCTTCTCAAGATATACTTGCTCCTGATGGGGATTTAACCCTTCAGATATAGCAACCAAAGTCCATACTTTGTTGGTGTATAAGGATTCCATCTCAGATCGCTAAGCATCCAGCCATTCTGACAGAGTCTTACTCTCGATGGCCAGCTCGAAACTAGTTGGGTCATCATCTCATGATGCAATCCTCGCTCCCACTGTCATAGAGAAACCGAAGTATCTCTCAGGTGGGTGAGGAACCCTACTAGATCGGCGGAGAGGCTGAGGTTCGTTGGTATCTACTGAATCCTTTGGTTCTATCAAATCATCTGCTGTAGTTCGTATAGCTGGAACATTTCCAGTTGTACATAACAGATCTTGCCTCGAGTTTGTCCAGATTATGCTTTTAAACATAGGCCGGACAACCCCAAATCTTAACTAACTTAAGATATGGGCTCTTCCCTTTCCATATCACATATGAAGTGGTAGGCAACTGATTTGATTCGAACCCTATTCAATAGGTATGCATCTTCGTAAGTGCATAACTCCCAAAGGAAAAAGGTAACTCAGAATTACTCATCATAGAACACACCTTATCACATAGGGTGTGATTGCTCCACCCCGATATACCATCGTGCTATGGTGTATTCGGAGGAGTAATGCCGACAGAGAATCTCATTCTCCTTTAGAATGGTCCAGGATTCCCGTGCTCAAGTATTCTTCTCCTTGATCTCATCATAGGACATAATACTTATACCCGTATTTTGGTTCTCTACTTCTAACTTATATTCTGTGAATATCTCAAAAGGTTCGGACTTGTGTTTCAACAAGAACATATGTCTGAATCTAAAGAGATCATCAGAGAACGTAATGAAGTACAAAGAACCGTTCCTGGCATATGTAGACAGGGGACCTTACATACATCAACATGTATTATCCCAAGAGTTCACTAACTCTTTCTCTGTTTCCAATAAACAGAGCTATGGTCATCTTATCTTTGTGACATGATTGGCGAGTTTCACAAGATGTAAATTCAAACTGATTTAAATATGCATCTATATGTAACTCTAGCTAGTCGGGTCACATTGATCTGACCTAGTCTACAATACCTCAAGAAGGATTCGTTCATTTCTGAACTCTTCCTCTTGTGTGTGTTCCGTATACTTAGAACGGTAGTTTGATTTAGAACATTAATGCTTTTAGATAACGTGCCTGAACCGATCAACCTTTGATATAGGAAATGTTCAAAACATTATCCAACAATACAAAATTATATCCTTTCTTTACTGATAAAGAGACTGATATGATTTTGTATATCAGGTTCGGTATCTAATAACATTCGTTCAGAATCAATGTATTGCAATACAGGGTGACAGTGACCGACAGACTTGGCTGCAACACTTGCCCCGTTTTCTGCCTCATGAAACTTATCACCCGTTCTCAGTTCTCTACCTTTCTGTAGCCCTATGTAACAGATTACATATCTGGGATCCTGATCTGGTATCACATACCCAGGACGTAAAGGATACTGAGAAACAGTTCTGTATAATGAACACACCCGAAGATGATGCATCAGCATGCACTCTCTTCGTTTGGGCGGCACGGGAATTCTGGTAATCCCCAATTTCCTACTCTGTCTTATAACAATTATAAGTTGGAGTGGGACCAACGTTCCCCAGCTCAGTATAACAAGCGGGTTCGGTCAAATATCCGTATTATTATCTTGATTAAGGCGTGATATGGTCGCTACCTGGAGAGAGAGAGAAGAAAACACTCAGCGTGCGCTCTGTCAAGAATAGATTGGTTATTATTTTATCTAATCAGGATGGCTCCCACTGCTTTTTATCAAATCTTCCTTCAAACCCTAAAAGGAAAGACTAGCCGGGATTAATTACACACTACAAGTTCGCCAATCTTTCAGCCAGGCCAGTGTCGGTACTTTGAGGGAGGTCCCCCGTGCTTTCGCACGAACCTAATTAATGTAAACCTCGTTTTCCCAGAGGCTTAACCTCGTTAACACCTTTCTAGACACCTACTTGATCGGCTAATTGTAATGTATAAAACTCTCCCAGGAGTAACACTTACTCGCAGCGGGTATCGGGATCCAACTATCTCATAGAAGGTATGCAATCTCATTGCAAATTTCAACACTTGAAATTCCCGATAATATTTTGCCCCTAACGTGCTATGACCTTGACGAAAGCCAACAAACCATAGCCCGCTAGTCAAGTTCAACCCGTACATTTCTTGATCGAATTAAACCCACCCGCACGACCCTTGACGAAAGCCAACAAAGCCGCACGACTACCCTAATCCAATCGCATCGTATGCTAGCAGATAAGCAGCATATAGCTACCGCACACTGCACCTTGACGAAAGCCAACAAATGCAGCACGAATACTATATACAACTTATCTGAAATGACGGAGGGCTACGACAGGTTTTTCTGAAAACCTATTGCGTAATGAACTTGATATCGTTATAGAATCAAATGATTTTAAAATGGAGTGCTTTTGAGGCTTTTCTAGTTTTGCTAAAGGAGTCACTCCCGGTGAAGGGATCGTCGGTCCTTTCCTCGTCGAATGAGGTGCGGGATATATCATATATATCGCTGTGCAAAGCAGAACTCTTAAAAGCAATCAAAAAACAAACCGAGTGTGTAGCATCTGCCAGTTATTGCTAAAGGAGTCACTCCCGGTGAAGGGATCTCGGTCCTTTCCTTATCGAATAAGGTGCAGGATATATCATATATACCGCTATGCAAAGCAAGAACTGTAGCTACCTGTTTTATTTTGAAATTCGATTCTACAACATCTTAGGTTTCTTTTATTTCATTAATCACATTAATGAAGTCCCATCATTTAAGTACCTAATCATCACAGATAGATATGACGTACACTTATGCCATCCGCATTCGCCTCGATGTCCCCTCGTGCACCGTTAGGTTAGGTAACTAACGACAGAGCAGGGCAGGGCTAGCGCGGGTGTAAAACATAAGTAACGTCTATATAATATATCATATATACTATATACTATATCCATCACAGAAACATCACATGATCTCATCACAGATATCGCAGCAGAAGAATCATATGAAATATTGGATATACTAGGACGTCCGTGTTTTCAATACGAGCCAGTATAAAACACGGATTCCACGGTCGTGATGAATAGCCAAACCCACACCCCTAGACCCCTACGAGAGCGGCAAGCAACCCTACCAATTCTGGAGTTAGGAGACCCGGACTCGACTCCTCGAGTTGGTCTCCCACTGGACTCCAGAACCCGGTTACTTGTGCCCTCCTCCTTGGGTCTATCCTAGTGCGGAAAAGTAAATAATATACAACAGGTGACAACTCCCGCAACCTGGAAGCGCCCCAATAAAAGAATATTACATACAAGTTTTTACATGAATGAAAATGAAAAACACTCATCTCACATAAAAACCCCCGGCTATTCAAACACGACGATCCAATATAACATATCCAGCAACACATAACATCACATGTCATCAACGTAAGTAAATATGTCCATCCCAATTGTCGTTGACGTATAGCAACGAAACCGGCGATATCACATATTACACTTACGGTCACAGAAAAGAAAGTGTAAAACTACAACAGTTGGAATCCGCAACCGCCTCAGACATCGCATGCCTGACCAAATGAATTACTTAGACATCGAATGCCTAACAATTATAAACCCCGCATTTTAGTCTCATTATCGAAAACACTTTTCAATATCAAGTCGGGCAATTCAACAAGATTCCCGACATCCTGATCGAATGCTCGTCGCAAACTTCAGTAGACGGCTGCACCCCCGATACCGGCGACGAAGTGCACCAAGGCGGAACACCGCTACCGCGAGCACCCGGACGGATGCTTTCGGCGACGGGGTTCTCCTACAGTCACTTGGTCGGGGCTATGGAGTGAGGCTGTCTATTAAGTTTACCCGGCGAGTATCCGCGTACGCTACGTGATTGCGACGGACTTTTGATCACATCAAAATTCCGTGGCAACCGATCAAGTGAGACTAAATTGCTACGTTTATAACATTCATTTAGTTATCATATAACTCATTGTGAATTCCAATTATTGTATCCCATTCCGGATAAACAGAAAATGTTAAACTTTTCGATTGAACAATCGAACACCCAAGTTTTCCCGAAACTGATCAACACATGAAACAAGTCTAACAACATTCCGTTCGTGCCTCAGTACCAACGATCCAGCCGTAGAAGGGTCAAGCCAACGCCTCACATGTGGCACGCCGTACTGCCCCAAACCCGAAGGTTCAAAGGGCAGTTCAAGACGGTCACATAATCGAGTTAAGGTTTGTGTCTTCTAGAGGGACCATCGCGTTACTTGCACTACTTAGAACGTCGTTAAACTACGGAAAAATCCAACACTTGGAAATTTCCCGACAGGGGAAAAGTTGGGTATTTATATCCGGTCGAACTTTTTAACATATTCTAAAATTTATCCGGAAAGTCACACAGACAAAATTTGATATCCCGATCGAAATTCCGAATCCCCAAATCAACTCAGAAAAATCAACTCTTGAAAATATATTAAAAATATCCAGGAATACCAGAACAGTACCATAGGAATTACTGTAGAATACAAGTGGCACAAGACGACAAAATGGCCGCGCTTGCGCCGCACAAGCCAAGCTCGTGCCGCGGAAGCGCGGCGCACTGTAGGAATTGTGTGCACGAATTTTACAGTTGTTCTTAGGATTACCTGCTGATTTTTTTGAACATTTTTAATATGGAAAAATCCCTGTTTTTAAAAATTGTACAGAGAGCAATATCGATGCGGGGTTTCGGGTTCGTTCGGACTTCAATTTCCGTCTGGACTTCGCCTAAGGCTCTAGCTAGGCTCTGATACCACTGCAGGGTTCCTAGGCACACTAGTGAGGTCTCCAAAGCCATCAACCATGGCAATTTCAAAAATTATAGTGCCTACAAACCCTAAAGTACGGATCGTTTGCTAGATATCTAGGCGAACAAGCTAACTAGTTAACATTTAACTAAAAGATACGGAAATACAACCTTTGTAGATCCGGTGCTCCACCTCCATAGCTCCGCAACGAGGTCCTCTCCGCTGTCCAAAACGAATCTGGGCTCTAGGATCGGCTTCGTCGGAGAATGGGCAAGCTAGGTCGTCGATGTCCATGCCGAAGATGATCTACGTCGAAGCATCGATGAATCAAGCTCCACCTTCAACAAGTCATGAAACTTGTGAAGGAAACACACTCTACTACTTGGCAAGAGGTAGAGGATGAAGAAATAGGAAGTGGGTAGACTTTAGAATTGGATTTCTCACTCTAATCATCAATCTACCATTGATGACCTCAAGCTTCTTCACTTGAAGCAAGGAAGAAGAAGAAGGAAAATGATATGATAAGTTAATTCTAAAATGAAAAGAATAATACATTCTTATCATCTTAGAACCATGGTTTAGTGTAGAGAATTAATCATGGTTGAGTGGTATGGTTAGGGTTAAGGATGAGATAAGAATAGTGGACAAAGTCAAAGCTTCATGAAGCTTTAACATAACAACAAAAGAAGCCACCATTCTTTTTCTCATTTTCTTTTATTCATTTATCAAAATTAAATGGATAACTAAATAAGATAAATGAATAACAAATAATAAACCCTAACCATCATCTTAACCTTTGTTTAATTCTATACACTTAACCAAACTCCATGTATCATCAAACATGATACAAACATGTGCACAAAATCATATCGCATATTTAATGCGCACATCCGAGTGAGAAAATCCATCTTAAGTAAACTGATACTAGTTGATGCAAAGTAATATATCAAATATATAAATATGCATTAAATCATTAAATCAACACTTGATTCAATGACCCGGTTATGTCGCACACAACCGACTAGTATACAATATATCGGCTTATCGAATCAACGCTTGAATCGATAACTAGGTTATATCGCATACAACCATTCGATATATTTATCGCGAGAATAGAATACGGTATCACATACACGCATTATTCTCGGTCCCGCACATATCTCATATGCGCTCCTATTTCGTTTCGCTTGAGCCAGGAAACCTCTGTGTAGGACTCTAAAGACTCGTCAATACGCCGGCAGCAGATGATGATCATATCAAACATCCACAAGCCGCAAGCGGTCTGCTAAACGTAACGGCCACCCGGGTATTGAGCGATCTGAAGATCGACGAGCAAGCCCGCTCACACTCCAGTGAATCCGACCAGTAACACTACCGTACAGTCCGGTCTGATCGTCTGATATGTCGCATATCTCGCCTAGGGGTGGTATACGTCAGACCCCAATAGCTCAATAAGTCGTGTCGATATGAGGTCTATAACTGTTCGAGAAACTACTGGTAACACTTACCAGTAAATCTCTGCAACCCTGGCCAGGGATTTCCTGTTATAGCCAATCGAACACAGCGCAACATCAACCCCCATATACCGGGAGAGACGACTCCCCTCCTATCGCTCATTGCCTCCATGTGACTCGGGACTGTACCCAAAAACCACCGTTTTGCATGCCCTCTTGGACGTGGTAAGATGGAAATCAAAGCACAGTGGGAACCACACAAGACTCTATGACGATCTCGGGTCAACAGACTACTCTGTACCAGTGTCACCAGAGAACTGCCATCTGACGTGAGGTATAATACCATCTGGGAGTTCTCGGCGAGTCCGTCCAGTGTACCCAGTCTCTACTGAGCACCCGTATATCTCCTCTGATGTCAAACACCGATGGATATGGGATCATCCATCGCCCATCTGTATGGGTCGAGAAGGTACACGCTAGTCTACTCTGGTATTATCGATGCCCCATCTCGATACACCCACGACTAGGGACTGTGAAGGATGTACTTATGGACTACCATGTCCCCACTAGTATGATCCGCATCATAGTCCAGGTAGTCAAGTACAGATCCTAAGGGCTTTACCAACATGTAACAGAGAGACAATCAGCATACACGTTAAGGTAAAGGGTAACCAGATAGCATACTATCATGTCGAGCAAGAAAGTCCTCCCTATATATGTCCCAGCATCCACTACAATATACATCCTATGTACAGTAATGGCCTCTAGGGCATACATATAACTAACAGGTTCTTTGTATTTCATTACATTCTCTGATAATCTCTCAAGATTCAGACATATGTTCCTGTTGAAACACTAGTCCGAACCTTTTGAGATATTCACAGAATATAAGTTAGAAGTAGAGAACCAAAGCAGATATAAGTATTATGTCCTTTGATATGATCAAGGAGGAGAATACTTGAGCACGGAATTCCTGGTTTATTCTAAAAAGAGAATGAGATTCTCTCTCAGCATTACTCCTCCGTATACACCATAGCACGATGGTATATCGGGGCAGAGCAGATACACCCTATTTTATATGGTGTGCTCTATGATGAGTACCACTGAGTTATTTTTCCTATTGGGTGTTATGCACTTGAGAAGTTGCATACCTATTGAATAGGGTTCCAATCAAATCAGTTGCCTACCGCTTCATTTGTGATATGGTAAGGGAAGGGCCCATCTCTTAAGTCAGTTAAGATTTGGGGTTGTCCGGCCTATGTCTAAAAGCAAAATCTGGACAAGCTCGAGGCAAGGTCTGTTATGTACAACTGGAAAGGTTCCAGCTATACAAACTACAGCAGATGATTTGGTAGAACTAAAGGATTCAGTAGATTCTAACGAACATCAGCCTCTCCGCCGATTTAGTAGGTTTCCTCACCCACCTGAGAGATACTTTGGTTTCTCTATGACAGTTGGAGCGAGGATTGCGTCATGAGATGATTACCCAACTAGTTTTGAGCTGGCCATCAGGAGTGGGACTCTGTAAGAATGGCTAGATGTTTATCGATCTGAGATGGAATCCTTATACACCAACAAAGTATGGACTTTGGTTGCTATATCTGAAGGCTTAAATTCCCATCAGGAGCAAGTATATCTTGAGAAGATTACTTGGAGTACATGGAAAGGTTGAGACTTTCAAAGCTAGACTCGTTAAAGGTTTGCATCATAGACCAGTTGTGGCTAATGATGAAACCTTTTCTGGGGCCTATGCTTAAGTCCATCCAGATCCTATTTGCCACGGCTACATACCATGAGTACGATATCTGGTGGTTGGGTGTCATGATTGCTTAACTAAAAGGGTGTTTTAGAAGAGAGCGTCTATAAGTACACAGCCAGAGGGCTTCGTAAACAGTGGGAGCAGCGGAAACGTGTGCAAGTTGCTTCACAGATTAAACCCGGCATCGCGGAGTTGGAACGTCTGTTTTGATGTGTTAGTCAAAGAGTTTGACGTCATCAAAATGGTAGATGAACCTTGTATATACAAAAAGGTAGTAGGGAGTATGGTCGTGATCCTCGTAGAGTACGTGGATGAAATACTCTTGATAGGAAAGGAGTTTCCTATGCTATGCTCGGTCAATCTCCGCTTATCACAAGGATTCTCCATATAGGATCAAAGTGATACCTCCTAAATCCTGAGTTTTCATCTATGAGATAGATGTTATTAGGTGTTAGGATACTCACTAGTTGTAGTGAGATGGTATCAATTGATCCTAGGGAGAATCACTGGAAAGGTTCCAGAGTGATAAGGACGACTGAATGTCAGTCACAGGCATTGCCTTTACTCTCAGTGAAGGGATGGTATGTTGGAAGAGTTCCAAGTAAGATACCGTGGCTTACTAGACGATAAAGGCTGGATACATTGCTACTTAAGATGCTACCAAAGAGGCAGTCTGGATGTATATTTGTTCATGAGATGAACTTAGTTCCTCCCATTGTGTGACAATGGAGTTGTGGCTTATGCCAAGGAACGTCCGTCCCATCAGTAATCCAGACATATTCTAAGGTAGTATCACCTGATCATGGAGATGGCTGATCTCCAAGGTGATCGAGGTTAGGAGAGTAGACTCAGAAGACAACACGGCGGATCCACTCACAAAGACCTTTACCCAGAGAGAGACTTTTATGGGATGGTTGAGTATGAGATACTACAACCACTGCTACAGATGGCCCTAGTGCAAGTGGGAGATTGTTACTTATATGTATGCCCTAGAGGCCATTACTATACATAGGATGTATATTGTAGTGGATACTTGGACATATATAGGGAGGACTTTCTTGCTCGACATGATAGTATGCTATCTGGTTGCTCTTTACCTTAACGTGTACACTGATTGTCTCTCTGTTACATGTTGGTAAAGCCCTTAGGATGTGTACTTGACTACCTGGACTATGATGCAGATCATACTAGTGGGGACATGGTAGTCCATAAATACATCCTTCAAGGTCCCTAGTCGTGGGTGTATCGAGACGGGGCATCGATATACCAGAGTAGACTAGCGTATACCTTCTTGACCCATACAGATGGGCGATGGATGATCCCATATCCATTGGTGTTTGACATCAGAGATGATATACGGGTGCTCAGTGGGGACTGGGTACACTGGACGGACTCGCCAAGAAATCCCAGATGGTATTATACCTTACGTCAGATGGCAGTTCTCTGGTGACACTGGTACAGGTTAGTCTGTAGACCCGAGATCGTCATAGAGTCTTGTGTGATTCCCACTGTGCTTTGATTTCCATCTTACCACGTCCAAGAGGGTGTGCAAAATGGTGGTTTTTGGGTACAGTCCCGAATCACATGGAGGCAATGAGCGATAGGAGGGGATTCGTCTCTCCCGGTAAAGGGAGTTGGTGTTGCACTGTGTTCGATTGGCTATAACCGGAAATCCCTGGCCAGGGTTGCTGAGATTTACTGGTATGTGTTACCAGTAGTATCTCGAAATGTTATAGACCTCATATCGACACGACTTATCGAGCTATTGGGGTCTGACGTTTACCACCCCTAGGCGAGATATGCGACATATCAGACGATCAGACCGGACTGTACGGTAAGTGTTACTGGTTGGATTCACAGGAGTGTGAGCGGGCTTGCTCGTCGATCTTCTGATCGCTCAATACTCGGGTGTCCGTTACGTTTAGCAGACTGCTTGCGGCTTGTGGGTGTTTGATATGATCATCACCTGCTGCCGGCGTATTGACGAGTCTTTAGAGTCCTACACAGAGGTTTCCTGGCTTAAGCGGAATGAAATAGGAGCGCATAAGAGATATGTGCGGGACCGAGAATAATGCGTGTATGTGATACCGTATTCTATTCTCGCGATGAATGTATCGATTGGTTGTATGCGATATAACCTAGTTATCGAATCAAGGATTGATTCGATAAGCCGATACATTGAATATTAGTCGGTCATATGCGATATGACCGGATCGTTAAATCAAGTATTGATTTAATGATTTAATGTATAATTATATATTTGATATATTACTTTACATTAACTAATATTGGTTCACTTAAGATTACCTTCTCACTTGAATGTGCACATTGTATATATGATATAGTTTTGTGCACTAGTTTGTATCATGTTTGATGATACATGCAAACTTGGGTGTGTATGATTAAACCATGGTTATGTTAATGGTTAGGGTATTGATTTACTTATTTATTTATTCTCTTTATTCTTTTTGGCAAAGGAAAAAGAAATGGTTGCTTATTTTGGATTTACATTGAAGCTTCATGAAGCTTTGAAAAGTTCAAACCTTTTTGTTTCTTTTGCCTAACCTAACCATTCACCTAACCCTAGTTTATTCTCTACACTTAACCATGGTTGCATTATGATAACCATCACTTCATTTTCTTTTTGAAAAAACAATTGATAATTCATTCTTTTCTTCTTCTTCATCTTCTTCTTCAAGTGAAGAAAAAGGAAAGCTCTCTTGAAAAATGTCAAGTGATGATTCCAAGTGAGAAATCCAAATCCAAAGTGAACCCACTTCCTATTTCTTCATCCTCTACCACTTGCCAAGTAGTATAGGGTGTTTTCTTCACATGTTTCATGACTTGGTGAAATTGGAGCTTGATCTTGAGTTGCCTCGACGTAGATCATCTTCGGCATCGAAGTCGACGACCTAGCCCGCCCATTTCTCCGATGAAGCCGACGCTAGAGTCCGGGATCCGATGATCGCATTGAGGGGACGTCATCACGGAGCTAGAGAAGTGGTGGACCGGATCTACAAAGGTTGTATTTTCCGTTCACTCTTAGTTAAGTTGTTAACTAGTTATCGTTTTTGCCTTAAACTCTAGTCAACGATTCGTATTAGGGTTTCTCGGCACTTGTAAAATTTGAATTTGGCATGGTTGATGCCTTGTGAGACCTCCTTAGTGTGCCTAGGAACCTTACAGCCCTCTGAGGTGGAGAAGGTGGTAGGGTAACATGTGGTACAACTGCCTCGCCCTCACGTGGCTCAGTACAATCTCGAACGCGATGACATAAACTCCCGCACCGAAAACATCCAGATGAAAACTGCTGACTCTCCTACGGATAAGAGCTAAATAGCTAGCCTTGCTCCGAGCCTCCACTACCCCCATACCTGAACGGAATCTGTCACAGTGTCTAAACGTCTGCCTCCATGCTGATACACCAGTACAAACCCTCTTCGGTTCCGGAACAACCGACGTCTTACAAAGACGCTCCTTAACCAATAGGGCTGCGTCCACCGCTGCTGCATACATGTCACAATGCTGTACACTGATAGCAAGGAACAACTGGGTAAGCAGGCCTCGAACAAACCTTCTAATCCGCATCTCCTCAGTAGCTACCAAATACGGAGCATACACAGACAGCTCGGTGAACTGCACATCGTATTCAGCTACCGTCATACCCAGAGTCCGGCGTAACGACTCGAAACTGCGTGCTCGAGCATCCCTGACGCTCTGCGGAAGAAAACGGGAAAGGAACACCGTCACGAACTCAACCCAGGTCATAGGAGAAAGACCTGCAGCTCTGCCCTTCTCTAAAGACTCGCACCACTTCTGGGCCACACCCTCCAGACGAAAACTCACGAACTCTACCCATCTCGCGTCGGAGCATATCAGCGAACGACATATCCTGGCCATCCGATCGATAAACGACCAGGGATCCTCAACTGCATCAGTGCCAGTGAAAACCGGACGCCCCAGCCTCATAAACTCCGATAGCGATACGGTGATCACGTCTGTAGCTGCAGGTACAACTGCCTGAACAGTAGGCACCAACACAGTCCCCGTAACAGGTGGGACAACCTCCTGTCGTTGCGCTCGACTGGCCTCAACCAATGTCCCCATCATCTGGCGCATATCCTGCATACCGGCCTCAAGCCTAGCAATACGGTCCATCGAAGGTGGATCAATCTGCTCCTACACAATGGGTATACCGCCCTGGTCAGTCCTCGTCTCAGACGAGTCAACTCTGACCTCGGCCCTCACGGCCGCTCTCTGAGCCCTCGTAGTCTTCGGCGGCATAAAGGCTGGAATGGAAACATGATTCGATAAGAATCACAAAAATCGAATCACAAGGATGTATATATTCACGGAAGGAATTTCAAGCAATAAGTCCAAAGGTCACTTAGGCGGAGGACCGTGTCGTAAGTATGCCGCAAAATTTACACATGCTACATCACTCTGCTTAAGCTACCTACTCCATCATACCAAGGTCATTCTACACTCCGAATGGTAAAACCTAGCGCTTTGATACCAACTTTGTCACGATCCAAGTTAGGGACATGACCGGCAATTAGACTACGTAATGTCACCAGGCGTAACGCAATTTAAGTAAGCCAAAATCCCAGCAAACTAAACCATTATAAGAAGTAATAGATAGAAACATTTTAGAAATATCAAGTAAAACCTTAAAGCTTAAGTTTGTTTTCATAAAAACTTCGGCAGCACCTCCTTTGTAAAAGCTAGCCCCGAAACGGGTACAAATATAAGATATAAGTAAAGCATCCCCAAACGCGAGAAAATCTTGTCTAAAGGCGGAAACAACCACCAAAATAGATATACGACACCGTAGCGAAGAAATAAGACGATAATCATATCCTGGAATAGGGCATTGATCTAAAGTCTAGTACATACTAATACCATCAATATATATATATATATATATGTGTGTGTGTGTGTGTGTGCGCGCGCGCGCGCGCGTGTATGAAAACACATCGCCTAAAGACCCGCTATAATCTCAAGTCGTATCTCATAATACGAACTAAGTCACATCACCGATCATGTGGTATCATGCCCAATCTCATTGACTCATCTCCAAGTACCATATACTATTCTCATCATCCATGTATATGTATACATACTCACATACATATTTGTATATATATATATATATCCCCATATACGCACAAGAAAGTAAAATGTATGCGGGTGTGTGCACGCGTGTACCTTATTCTAGGGTTTCGCGACTAAAAACTAGCTAACGACACTATCATCCAATTATACTAGAATTAACCCATTATCTTCTAAGATCCTACTTGCTAATTATCCAATTTTCACAACACATTTTCATATATAACTATAATATATCATAGGCTACACTACGAACTGTGGGGGTGCTATACGCCATCCACCCGACTTCCCCCGTAGATATATATCTACCCACCTTGATCCTTGCTTGCCGAAGTCGATGTCGCCATTCTCTTCTCTTGTCGTACGACGTACACATGGGTACCTACACATATCACACATAGTATCGTAAACCGAAATCGTGGATGAAAACCAAAACGGCACACAAAACACACATAGGTTAGAACCTATGGTCTATTTACGGAAAAGAGCCAAATAACACCCGATATCGACGTACAAACGTCAAGTGACCGATAAAAAACACAATTACCAAAATTTCAAGTCATGGAAAGTTATAAAACAAAGCAGCAACCCATGAAAACTTGCTTTAGAATTGGTTTTAGGTGAAATAAGGTTAAAAAAACAGTACTGGGTGTTCTACAGGAGGTATATGAGCTACAGAAGCAACCTGGAGACTAATCTCCTCAACTTGGCTGGCCACATAGCCCCAATTTCCGGCCTGCTCAGTTTCATAGGCTCAGAATGGGTTCGTCTTGGTAGGGTGGCCACCTAGTGTCCAATACAGGTCAATGGTATTGATTTACTTATTTATTTATTCTCTTTATTCTTTTTGGCAAAGGAAAAAGAAATGGTTGCTTATTTTGGATTTACATTGAAGCTTCATGAAGCTTTGAAAAGTTCAACCCTTTTTGTTTCTTTTGCCTAACCTAACCATTCACCTAACCCTAGTTTATTCTCTACACTTAACCATGGTTGCATTATGATAACCATCACTTCATTTTCTTTTTGAAAAAACAATTGATAATTCATTCTTTTCTTCTTCTTCATCTTCTTCTTCAAGTGAAGAAAAAGGAAAGCTCTCTTGAAAAATGTCAAGTGATGATTCCAAGTGAGAAATCCAAATCCAAAGTGAACCCACTTCCTATTTCTTCATCCTCTATCACTTGCCAAGTAGTATAGGGTGTTTTCTTCACATGTTTCATGACTTGGTGAAGTTGGAGCTTGATCTTGAGTTGCCTCGACGTAGATCATCTTCGGCATCGAAGTCGACGACCTAGCCCGCCCATTTCTCCGATGAAGCCGACGCTAGAGTCCGGGATCCGATGATCGCAGTGAGGGGACGTCATCACGGAGCTAGAGAAGTGGTGGACCGGATCTACAAAGGTTGTATTTTCCGTTCACTCTTAGTTAAGTTGTTAACTAGTTATCGTTTTCGCCTTAAACTCTAGTCAACGATTCGTATTAGGGTTTCTCGGCACTTGTAAAATTTGAATTTGGCATGGTTGATGCCTTGTGAGACCTCCTTAGTGTGCCTAGGAACCTTACAGCCCTCTGAGGTGGAGAAGGTGGTAGGGTAACATGTGGTACAACTGCCTCGCCCTCACGTGGCTCAGTACAATCTCGAACGCGATGACATAAACTCCCGCACCGAAAACATCCAGATGAAAACTGCTGACTCTCCTACGGATAAGAGCTAAATAGCTAGCCTTGCTCCGAGCCTCCACTACCCCCATACCTGAACGGAATCTGTCACAGTGTCTAAACGTCTGCCTCCATGCTGATACACCAGTACAAACCCTCTTCGGTTCCGGAACAACCGACGTCTTACAAAGACGCTCCTTAACCAATAGGGCTGCGTCCACCGCTGCTGCATACATGTCACAATGCTGTACACTGATAGCAAGGAACAACTGGGTAAGCAGGCCTCGAACAAACCTTCTAATCCGCATCTCCTCAGTAGCTACCAAATACGGAGCATACACAGACAGCTCGGTGAACTGAACATCGTATTCAGCTACCGTCATACCCAGAGTCCGGCGTAACGACTCGAAACTGCGTGCTCGAGCATCCCTGACGCTCTGCGGAAGAAAACGGGAAAGGAACACCGTCACGAACTCAACCCAGGTCATAGGAGAAAGACCTGCAGCTCTGCCCTTCTCTAAAGACTCGCACCACTTCTGGGCCACACCCTCCAGACGAAAACTCACGAACTCTACCCATCTCGCGTCGGAGCATATCAGCGAACGACATATCCTGGCCATCCGATCGATAAACGACCAGGGATCCTCAACTGCATCAGTGCCAGTGAAAACCGGACGCCCCAGCCTCATAAACTCCGATAGCGATACGGTGATCACGTCTGTAGCTGCAGGTACAACTGCCTGAACAGTAGGCACCAACACAGTCCCCGTAACAGGTGGGACAACCTCCTGTCGTTGCGCTCGACTGGCCTCAACCAATGTCCCCATCATCTGGCGCATATCCTGCATACCGGCCTCAAGCCTAGCAATACGGTCCATCGAAGGTGGATCAATCTGCTCCTACACAATGGGTATACCGCCCTGGTCAGTCCTCGTCTCAGACGAGTCAACTCTGACCTCGGCCCTCACGGCCGCTCTCTGAGCCCTCGTAGTCTTCGGCGGCATAAAGGCTGGAATGGAAACATGATTCGATAAGAATCACAAAAATCGAATCACAAGGATGTATATATTCACGGAAGGAATTTCAAGCAATAAGTCCAAAGGTCACTTAGGCGGAGGACCGTGTCGTAAGTATGCCGCAAAATTTACACATGCTACATCACTCTGCTTAAGCTACCTACTCCATCATACCAAGGTCATTCTACACTCCGAATGGTAAAACCTAGCGCTTTGATACCAACTTTGTCACGATCCAAGTTAGGGACATGACCGGCAATTAGACTACGTAATGTCACCAGGCGTAACGCAATTTAAGTAAGCCAAAATCCCAGCAAACTAAACCATTATAAGAAGTAATAGATAGAAACATTTTAGAAATATCAAGTAAAACCTTAAAGCTTAAGTTTGTTTTCATAAAAACTTCGGCAGCACCTCCTTTGTAAAAGCTAGCCCCGAAACGGGTACAAATATAAGATATAAGTAAAGCATCCCCAAACGCGAGAAAATCTTGTCTAAAGGCGGAAACAACCACCAAAATAGATATACGACACCGTAGCGAAGAAATAAGACGATAATCATATCCTGGAATAGGGCATTGATCTAAAGTCTAGTACATACTAATACCATCAATATATATATATATATATGTGTGTGTGTGTGTGTGCGCGCGCGCGCGCGCGCGCGTGTATGAAAACACATCGCCTAAAGACCCGCTATAATCTCAAGTCGTATCTCATAATACGAACTAAGTCACATCACCGATCATGTGGTATCATGCCCAATCTCATTGACTCATCTCCAAGTACCATATACTATTCTCATCATCCATGTATATGTATACATACTCACATACATATTTGTATATATATATATATATCCCCATATACGCACAAGAAAGTAAAATGTATGCGGGTGTGTGCGCGCGTGTACCTTATTCTAGGGTTTCGCGACTAAAAACTAGCTAACGACACTATCATCCAATTATACTAGAATTAACCCATTATCTTCTAAGATCCTACTTGCTAATTATCCAATTTTCACAACACATTTTCATATATAACTATAATATATCATAGGCTACACTACGAACTGCGGGGGTGCTATACGCCATCCACCCGACTTCCCCCGTAGATATATATCTACCCACCTTGATCCTTGCTTGCCGAAGTCGATGTCGCCATTCTCTTCTCTTGTCGTACGACGTACACATGGGTACCTACACATATCACACATAGTATCGTAAACCGAAATCGTGGATGAAAACCAAAACGGCACACAAAACACACATAGGTTAGAACCTATGGTCTATTTACGGAAAAGAGCCAAATAACACCCGATATCGACGTACAAACGTCAAGTGACCGATAAAAAACACAATTACCAAAATTTCAAGTCATGGAAAGTTATAAAACAAAGCAGCAACCCATGAAAACTTGCTTTAGAATTGGTTTTAGGTGAAATAAGGTTAAAAAAACAGTACTGGGTGTTCTACAGGAGGTATATGAGCTACAGAAGCAACCTGGAGACTAATCTCCTCAACTTGGCTGGCCACATAGCCCCAATTTCCGGCCTGCTCAGTTTCATAGGCTCAGAATGGGTTCGTCTTGGTAGGGTGGCCACCTAGTGTCCAATACAGGTCAATGGTATTGATTTACTTATTTATTTATTCTCTTTATTCTTTTTGGCAAAGGAAAAAGAAATGGTTGCTTATTTTGGATTTACATTGAAGCTTCATGAAGTTTTGAAAAGTTCAAACCTTTTTGTTTCTTTTGCCTAACCTAACCATTCACCTAACCCTAGTTTATTCTCTACACTTAACCATGGTTGCATTATGATAACCATCACTTCATTTTCTTTTTGAAAAAACAATTGATAATTCATTCTTTTCTTCTTCTTCATCTTCTTCTTCAAGTGAAGAAAAAGGAAAGCTCTCTTGAAAAATGTCAAGTGATGATTCCAAGTGAGAAATCCAAATCCAAAGTGAACCCACTTCCTATTTCTTCATCCTCTACCACTTGCCAAGTAGTATAGGGTGTTTTCTTCACATGTTTCATGACTTGGTGAAGTTGGAGCTTGATCTTGAGTTGCCTCGACGTAGATCATCTTCGGCATCGAAGTCGACGACCTAGCCCGCCCATTTCTCCGATGAAGCCGACGCTAGAGTCCGGGATCCGATGATCGCAGTGAGGGGACGTCATCACGGAGCTTGAGAAGTGGTGGACCGGATCTACAAAGGTTGTATTTTCCGTTCACTCTTAGTTAAGTTGTTAACTAGTTATCGTTTTCGCCTTAAACTCTAGTCAACGATTCGTATTAGGGTTTCTCGGCACTTGTAAAATTTGAATTTGGCATGGTTGATGCCTTGTGAGACCTCCTTAGTGTGCCTAGGAACCTTACAGCCCTCTGAGGTGGAGAAGGTGGTAGGGTAACATGTGGTACAACTGCCTCGCCCTCACGTGGCTCAGTACAATCTCGAACGCGATGACATAAACTCCCGCACCGAAAACATCCAGATGAAAACTGCTGACTCTCCTACGGATAAGAGCTAAATAGCTAGCCTTGCTCCGAGCCTCCACTACCCCCATACCTGAACGGAATCTGTCACAGTGTCTAAACGTCTGCCTCCATGCTGATACACCAGTACAAACCCTCTTCGGTTCCGGAACAACCGACGTCTTACAAAGACGCTCCTTAACCAATAGGGCTGCGTCCACCGCTGCTGCATACATGTCACAATGCTGTACACTGATAGCAAGGAACAACTGGGTAAGCAGGCCTCGAACAAACCTTCTAATCCGCATCTCCTCAGTAGCTACCAAATACGGAGCATACACAGACAGCTCGGTGAACTGCACATCGTATTCAGCTACCGTCATACCCAGAGTCCGGCGTAACGACTCGAAACTGCGTGCTCGAGCATCCCTGACGCTCTGCGGAAGAAAACGGGAAAGGAACACCGTCACGAACTCAACCCAGGTCATAGGAGAAAGACCTGCAGCTCTGCCCTTCTCTAAAGACTCGCACCACTTCTGGGCCACACCCTCCAGACGAAAACTCACGAACTCTACCCATCTCGCGTCGGAGCATATCAGCGAACGACATATCCTGGCCATCCGATCGATAAACGATCAGGGATCCTCAACTGCATCAGTGCCAGTGAAAACCGGACGCCCCAGCCTCATAAACTCCGATAGCGATACGGTGATCACGTCTGTAGCTGCAGGTACAACTGCCTGAACAGTAGGCACCAACACAGTCCCCATAACAGGTGGGACAACCTCCTGTCGTTGCGCTCGACTGGCCTCAACCAATGTCCCCATCATCTGGCGCATATCTTGCATACCGGCCTCAAGCCTAGCAATACGGTCCATCGAAGGTGGATCAATCTGCTCCTACACAATGGGTATACCGCCCTGGTCAGTCCTCGTCTCAGACGAGTCAACTCTGACCTCGGCCCTCACGGCCGCTCTCTGAGCCCTCGTAGTCTTCGGCGGCATAAAGGCTGGAATGGAAACATGATTCGATAAGAATCACAAAAATCGAATCACAAGGATGTATATATTCACGGAAGGAATTTCAAGCAATAAGTCCAAAGGTCACTTAGGCGGAGGACCGTGTCGTAAGTATGCCGCAAAATTTACACATGCTACATCACTCTGCTTAAGCTACCTACTCCATCATACCAAGGTCATTCTACACTCCGAATGGTAAAACCTAGCGCTTTGATACCAACTTTGTCACGATCCAAGTTAGGGACATGACCGGCAATTAGACTACGTAATGTCACCAGGCGTAACGCAATTTAAGTAAGCCAAAATCCCAGCAAACTAAACCATTATAAGAAGTAATAGATAGAAACATTTTAGAAATATCAAGTAAAACCTTAAAGCTTAAGTTTGTTTTCATAAAAACTTCGGCAGCACCTCCTTTGTAAAAGCTAGCCCCGAAACGGGTACAAATATAAGATATAAGTAAAGCATCCCCAAACGCGAGAAAATCTTGTCTAAAGGCGGAAACAACCACCAAAATAGATATACGACACCGTAGCGAAGAAATAAGACGATAATCATATCCTGGAATAGGGCATTGATCTAAAGTCTAGTACATACTAATACCATCAATATATATATATATATGTGTGTGTGTGTGTGTGCGCGCGCGCGCGCGCGTGTATGAAAACACATCGCCTAAAGACCCGCTATAATCTCAAGTCGTATCTCATAATACGAACTAAGTCACATCACCGATCATGTGGTATCATGCCCAATCTCATTGACTCATCTCCAAGTACCATATACTATTCTCATCATCCATGTATATGTATACATACTCACATACATATTTGTATATATATATATATATCCCCATATACGCACAAGAAAGTAAAATGTATGCGGGTGTGTGCGCGCGTGTACCTTATTCTAGGGTTTCGCGACAAAAAACTAGCTAACGACACTATCATCCAATTATACTAGAATTAACCCATTATCTTCTAAGATCCTACTTGCTAATTATCCAATTTTCACAACACATTTTCATATATAACTATAATATATCATAGGCTACACTACGAACTGCGGGGGTGCTATACGCCATCCACCCGACTTCCCCCGTAGATATATATCTACCCACCTTGATCCTTGCTTGCCGAAGTCGATGTCGCCATTCTCTTCTCTTGTCGTACGACGTACACATGGGTACCTACACATATCACACATAGTATCGTAAACCGAAATCGTGGATGAAAACCAAAACGGCACACAAAACACACATAGGTTAGAACCTATGGTCTATTTACGGAAAAGAGCCAAATAACACCCGATATCGACGTACAAACGTCAAGTGACCGATAAAAAACACAATTACCAAAATTTCAAGTCATGGAAAGTTATAAAACAAAGCAGCAACCCATGAAAACTTGCTTTAGAATTGGTTTTAGGTGAAATAAGGTTAAAAAAAACAGTACTGGGTGTTCTACAGGAGGTATATGAGCTACAGAAGCAACCTGGAGACTAATCTCCTCAACTTGGCTGGCCACATAGCCCCAATTTCCGGCCTGCTCAGTTTCATAGGCTCAGAATGGGTTCGTCTTGGTAGGGTGGCCACCTAGTGTCCAATACAGGTCAATGGTATTGTTTGTTTTTCCATTAAACTCCCGGTTCACTCCAGATTCCCTGTAGGCCACCAATTACACACAAAACTGACATTTTGAAAATTCAAATCCAAGTTTGGTTTGTTTTTGTTTGGTCTGGGTTTCTAACACTATGGGAGGGGGGTTTAAGGTCACCACTAAAGTTTATTAGCACAATCACAACTCAAGAATTCCTCAACCCTCTTCTAGGAAATTTCAAAGTTCACAAAACTATACTAAATCGGTTTTAAACTTAAATAGAGGCTATAGGAATTCAAATGCTACACTAAATGTGAAAGAATTAGCTCATTTGGCAACTCAAGATTTTTCTTGAGTTTCCCTAAGTACTCAAAATCAGATTTTTCTTGATCTCCCATGCTTGTAGTGAGCTTGTGCATAATTTTAGTGAAGGGGAGATGATGTTTGGATGTGTTTTTTGTTGTGTTGTGATGATGTAGAGGAGGGAGGAACAAGAAGGCATCCATGGTTGAGGGAGGGAAGAAGAAATGATGGAGATGATGAAGTGAGAACAATGACCAAGTCAACACAAACCCCTCACCCTCTCTTCTCTCTCTTGCCCATTCCTCCCTTTCATTATTCTTTTCCTTTTTCTTTTCTTTTCTTTTCTTCTCATTTCATTTTAAAACAAATCCAAGCAAAAGAAAAAGAAAAGCCATGGTAGAAAAATGTAAAAAGTGCATATGACATGGTGCATGTCATGTGCACTAATCAAGCTTAATGAACGATTAGTGATATTTAATCGCGATTAGCATAAAAATGGAATATAATTAATTATATAAAATCTATGAATGCTCCATTCTTATAATTACTTTCAAATTCAATAATTAACATAATTTCTAAATATTTCCCAATTTATCGGTATATAAATATACCGCATTAATAAAATATTCATAATATTTGTTATTTAATTATATAAATTCCCAAAAATAATATTTTATTTTTCTGAAATGTTACAGCAATATAAAACAGTAATATGAGCATATAAAGGAAAAACCGATATTTAAATGCATCAGGTTATTAAATATATCATGCGGTTCCCAATTTATCCAAAATCCATCGCAACATCATATGAAGCTGAAAATGTAGCTATATCAAGGTATATGTGTATGCATGTAGGTATGCATGTATGATATATTTCATATGCACAATCGCACAAGAATCAATACCTCAATGTCACTAATCAATACAATATCACATATGTATATGTGTTGTGCATATCATGGCAATTACCGACAGCGTGTGTAGCATACAATGAGTGCTCGTGCAACATAGACTATCAATAATAGTGCAGTGCCTAATGGGTACCGGTTCAGGCACAACAAGTAATAATATGCAATGAAGTTCATGCACCATCTCTATATGTGCATATAAACATGCGGCTAATATCATATCATATCTAGCCCTGACGCTTAACGCCATACGGGCGATTTTCCCATAGATGTTAAATCTACTCACCGACTATCTCGAGCTAGATAAATCCAGTCACCTGCTTCCCTTTCTTCGCAGCGTTCGAAGTCCCCGCCTGCGATCATATTAGCACAAAACATAGCAACTGCAAATCTCAGAAATCGACCAATATCACGTACAAACTACGTTTGACCGATGCACCAACACCAAACCAACTCACAAGTGTCCTTCTATTGGCTAACGTGAGTGGTGACACTACGAAACCAACCCAAGTGCAGCTGCTACACAAGATCACGAACTGTGTCGGATAACGTAACACGCGTAGTCGTAACACTAGATTATAGCAAAGTGATCCCAGATTTTGTATACTGTCAAAACATAAAAATCAAGCAGTACCAAACACCTCTAAATAACTGCAGACAGCTACCCAACAAAACCCAAGCCCCAACTCCCCCAATCGGCCGAGCTCGCCGTACTTCCCCTTAATATCGCCGGCCAAAACCGCTCAGGTGGGGTTCGTGCTTCAGGTGTAAACTAAGGGTCACTAGTGCATCACTACTACACCGCTAGATTTTACAGTAAAGATTCCAGGTCAAAGCAGATCACAGAGACTCCAATATGACTCTAAAAATATGACATGTGCACAAAACTAAACCTTTAGTGTTCTAAACCAAAATTACAAGTCAACACAACAATATAAACACCTAATTATCAGTTAGAGGTCATTACCTATCCACTCTCGCTCAAAAATTAAATCTTTCCAAGCTCCAAGGCATCTTAGTGGCTAAAGCAAGACTTGAGAAGTATTTTGGTAGGATTTTATGAAGTTTTGCAAGGTTTTGGTGATGGGGTAGTGAGGGTTCAGTTGAGAGTTGAGGAAATGAATAATAATTTAGAATGAGAGAAGAATGAGAGAGTGAGGTGAGCTTAACCTTACACTTACTCTCTCCCTCTCGTCATCAATGCTTGCATTAAAGCCCCCATGACTCACCTAGCCACCTCTCTCTCAATCCAAAACATGAAAATATCTCTCACACAAATATCTAAGCTCAAGGTTAATCAAGGCATAGATTGCTTAAGGTGCCATGGCTACTAAACAAGGTTAGCACTGTACAACCCTCATATTAACATGCACAAGTGTGTGCAAGCCAAAACAATTAATAATAAGTTATTAATTAATTGTTATAAAATGTGAGGAAACCAATTTGGTAAACTTTTATATTAAAAACCTGGATTAACACTTAATTAACACTAATCGCGTTCTAAGGTGTTACATAAAGGATGTGCTTACGGACTACCTAAGCCCCACTAGTATGATCTGCATCATAGTCCTGGTAGTCAAGCTAACATCCTAAGGGCTTTATCAACCATATCAGAGAGAGACAATATAATAATACTAGTATACATGTTAAGATAAAGAGCAACCAGATAGCATACTATCATGTCGAGCAAGAAAGTCCTCTCTATATATGTCCAAACATCCACTATAATGTACAATCATGTACAATAATGGCCTCTAGGGCATACAAATAACTAACAAAAATAACAGAGAATTTAATTCTCTCAAAAAAGAAGATTTTCTCCTAAAAAAAACCCTAGGTAAAGAAAAAAGAAGAGTTCAAAATATCTCATTTACCTAATATACCATATCTAAGGGTTTAACCCTTCTCAAAGAACTTAGTTCTTTCTCTGGATCTGAGATCCACAAACAAGTCTCCAACAAGTTGAGAATTTAATTCTCATCGGGAAGATCTTGTTCTTGAGAATAAAAAATTCAGGGAAGAACAAAGAAGAACATGAAGAAGATGGAGTTCATAACACTCTAGGAACTTAGTTCCTTCAAATCAAGAACTTACTTCTTTAAAGAACCCGATCCAAGATTCCTCAAAATAGTGATCTTGGTGATCCCTAATGGTCAAGACACCATTAAAAGAGATTTAACCTCTCTAAAAACATGAACATGGAAAACATGGAGTTCATAATACTCCAAGAACTTTGTTCCTTCAAATCAAGAACATGATCCCAGATCCTCAAAATAATGATCTTGGTGATCGTTAATGGTCAAAATACCATTAATAGATATTTAAATCCTCTAAAAATATCAACAGAGATTAAATCTCTAAAAGAACTTAGCACCTCACATGAAACACACGTGAGTGAGGGGAAAAGTTAGTGCTTAGCACTATTGGAGCGTCTCACGTGAAACACACGTGAGCGCCACAAAAGTTAGTGCTTAACACTATTGAAGCGCCTCTGTCACGACCCGGAAAAGGCACGTGACTGGCACTTGAATCATGTGAAGTCTATAGGACTCCACCTAATTCAAGTAAGCCAAAAGCCCAGAAATTTAAACCTTTTTAGGGAAAATAGTGGAGGTGCAGTTTTGAAATAATGGTACACTGAAATCAAGTTCTTTCTTCAAGTCATAGGTAATATAATATATGAAAACACAATCCTTTTATCTAACTTAAAAACATTTTCATCATTGAAAATTTGGGCAGCACCTCCTTTGTATATTTTAGCCCGAAAACGGTACAATCAATATGATAAAAGGAATCCCCAAACGGGAGCTAGCTCTTCGCCAAATGGCGGAAACAACCATGCAAGATAATAAATATACAATGCCGAAGGTGAGGATAAAAACTCAGAAAGAGAATAAAGAACCCATAAAAACATCATCAACGAAACCAGCATAAGGAATAAGAATACATGAGCGTGATTCTAAGGCCGAAAGAATATACAACTGTGGTTTCTAAGTCTACTAAATATACATAGTCCGGATGATGGGGCTCTTAACTAGATACAACTGAATAAATAACAAATACAATTGGTGGTCACGATGCGAGTGAAACCACCTATCGATGCAATCATCCAGAAGAAGTGATTTGCCAGCAAAGCCGCTACGGAACCTGTACGGCTAAACCTGCAAGAAACTGTGGCACAACGGGGATGAGTTGCCAACTCGTGAGTAGAAGACATCACCGAGTAGAAACCGAATATATGACTATATCCTGGGTCATACAGTACAATACAATAGTAGTAATGACACAGTAACAGCGAGTAGCAGTATGAGTAATCATATAGGCCGATGTATAAGGTCAAGTACTTGTGTTCGTGTCATAAGGTAACTACATGTCATGTATGTTATGCATTAATGCAAATGCATCAACAAGTGGGTGTGTCCAGCATCGACACACAAAATCATGAGAAAATTTGAGTGCCCAGCACCGACACTCGAAAGCATCAGGAAAACCGTGTCTATCAGCGACACAAAATCCTCATATATCTCGGGCTCCGTCTGTCCGGATTGACCCATATTATCCGATCTCACGACTACGGTCGGTATCCTCTGGATATCTGCTGCGCCAAATATCACCGGTCGGTAGTACTCCCCTGCCGGGCTCAACGCCTTTCTATACGATCTTCTTGTCCCGGGATACCGCACCGGGTCCACCATGTACCCGCAGACGACATCTCCTCACTCCTCTAATCGGGTATATGTACATATATGGCTCAATAACCAAGAAAACTCATGGTGGACCCCACACATCATATCACGAGAAACCGCATTTTCTTTTAAAATTTAGTATATGTATTCAAATTCACATGCGGTTTCCCCAAATCCAGAAATCTTATGAAAATCAAAATCTCAAAATCATGAATTAATAATGAACAATGAATATCGACATAGAGCCCAACTGTAGTATATAATTAGAATGTAGGTAAACAAATACATTGGCATCTAAGTATCAAATGCAATCTCAAAACTAGCATATGATATCAGAATGCCAAAAAATGCTATTTGGCTATAACTAACAGCGTAAACAATAAAATAAAGGTTACTACAGTGTGCTTGACATGTCAATTACCGATGATGATGTGTGTGAGCTGGCAAGCGAGTGTACGTGCAACATACGTATCATCGGTAATGATGCAGGTGTCCTAGCAGATGAGATCATAACAGAAAGTAAACAGTGAAAGCAACAATAAGGTATATAAACCTATATACAAGCCATACCATTTATTATGTTTAAATAGCACGAATCGTTGTTTTTAGAAAAGTAGGGATTACAGTTTTTTTGAGAAAAGAGATGTCTTTTTTGAAAATCCGTAGCGTCCCTCGGTTTATTCTTTGAAAAAGCCTACGATTTGTCAGTTTCGAAAATAGGTATGCCTCAAGCCTAAGAGAACATATATCTAAGCAACTAAAGACTAACTAAGAACCTAGCCGATGGTGATAAGAAATCTATAGTATTCCGAGTCGATATATCCAATAGTCGGCGATCCAGCCTCATTTCATCACGTATGGTAATATCCATCGTACAACATCCTCGAGTCAAGAGTGCAGATCAATCATTATATACATCTCGTACGGTAGAATCTGTCGTACGACATCCTCAAAATCGAGGGTACGGGTCAAAATATCATACAGTTCGTACGGTATCAATCATCGTACAATATCATAATCAGGGATACGGATCTAAAGTCTCGTACAATCTATTATTTCATCAAGTCACATGTTATCGCATGTTTTGTATATATCGCCCAACGATCCTTTAATATATCATATCATATACGGTGTCTCGACTCAATTACATATCATAACCTCACGGCATCATGCCCGATCATATCGACTCTTATCCATTCAACATCACATATCCTCATCTCACACGTATATGTATACTATACATATATATATACCAACGCATCCATATATATATATACACACACATATATAAATATACACCCATATCATAACACATGTGTGTGTGTGTGCGCGCGCGTGACAATATAAACTAACGGGTCTCGAATATAGAACATAGACAAAAGATAAGCACTTCCTACAAGTATACCTATTCTAACCAAGAGTCTCTTAGAACCCTACTTGCTACATATCCGTATCTCACATAAACACATATATAATATATGCATCCTAATCAATGAATCGCGGGGGTGCTATACGCCATCCATCCGACTTCCTCGCAGATATATATTTACTCACCTTCGATCCCTGCTTGCTGAAATCGATGACGCCTTGCTCTCCTTGTTGTCCCGAAGTCCACGCGGAGGTACCTACAGTTTTCAAGCACATCGTAACAAGAATCAAATACAAGAAAAGCCAATACGGCACACGAGAACCTATGGTCCACGCATGCAGAAACATCCAAACAACTCTCGACATCGACTTACGAACGTCAATCGACCGAGATAAAACACAAATACCAAAATCCAAGTTGTTAAAAGTCGCAAACCGAAATCAGAAACTTAGGAAACATCTCCAGATTTTGCCTCAGGTTAAATTAGCCAATTTTGGATATGTGGAGGGTCTAATTAACATGTATAGGATCCATGGACAAAGCACGAACCCCTTTGCTCATACCCAGGCCGCAAATTGAGGCCAAAAGAAGGAAATTGGCGGCCAAAGGTTAGGGTTAGGGTCTCGAGTCTTGGGGGTAGCTTCCTAGTCACCCGCATGTCTTATAATGATCGGTAAATATTTTTCCAGTTTCAATGGTTATAGCAGATTCCTAAATATCTTCACAAATACCACAAAATCCAATATCAGCAAATTTCAAAGTTCAAGTCTTGGGGTTTAGTCTCAGGTTTTGTCTAGGTTTTGACACTAGAGGGGTTGTAGTCATGTCTAAACCTCAATTACACCCTTATAACTCCAAATATTTCCTAACTCTCATCTTGGAAAATTCTAACACCACTAAACCAAAATTTCTTAACTCTAAACCATACTAGAATATACTACACACTACTAACTTAACTAAAGGTGCAGATATCAGATATATATCTCATTTGGCAACTCAAGAATTTTCTTGAGTTGCTCAAGTCTTCAAAATCTTAGCTTGATCCTACCAATAGGTTTGTAGTGAAGTTTGGAGTGACTTTTGTGAAGGTGGCAAGTGTTTTGGTGTGGATTTTGGGATGGTTTTTTAGGGTGGTTTTGAGGTGGAGGAAGAGGAGGAGGAGAAGGAGAAGAGGAGAAGGAAATGAAGATGTGAATGTAATGTGCCATGGTTGAGAGAATAAACCCCCCCTCCTATCTCTCTTTGCCATGCCAAGACCATACCTCCATGTCCCCCTTACTTTTTATTTTTCTTTTAATTTTAAAACCAAAACAAAAACAACATTTAAAATGGAAAATGGAGCCATGGCTATACAAAATGCAGCAAATCATTTGCAACATGTCATGTTGCATGAAAAATACATAAACAAGATTAATGCATAATTAGTGCCATGTTAATCAAGTTTAGCAGTAACTTAAATACAATTAACTGAATAATAATTTCTAAAATATCCAAATCACGTATATACTTTCAAAATCAATAAATCATATTAACTTCCAAATATTTTTCAAACCATCGGTATATAATTATACCATTTTATTAAAACTAATTTCTATATCTTTATAATATTCATAAAATTTATTATTTTAATTATTTAAATTCCCAAAAATAATATTTTATTTTCTGAAATGTTACAGTCCCACGTGATATACATGTGAGCGCTATACGCATCTAAGTGCTTAGTACTGCTAGGTGTTACAGAAACCCAATCTTAGCTCAAATTGGCTAAACTTATATTCATGATATCCAAACTGATATCCAAACCGATCTTAGTCTCAAACATGACTAATGATCTCTCATTGATGATATCCAAAACGATATTCATCCCATATCTCCTAAGGTAATCTTATTCTTAAATAAGACTAATGATTCTTAGATGATCCACCATGATCTTTTCCCTCAAATTCGGGATTTGGTTCAAGGGTACATATTTCCACACCTCTGATATATGTCGTTGTAATTCCTCAACGTCTTCAGAAAGGTGTCGGCTCCCGACAACCAACAACTCCTTTCTCGTCCCAACTTGATATAAAATTTTGTCAAGATAAGGAAGGATATATCTCACATTGATGCACTTCCAATTTAACGTGCACACCTCAAATCGGATTGCACCCTAAATTGGGCGCATTCCATGTCACCATAGTTCACTCTGCCACGTAACAAATACACATGCGTGCAAGATGTACACTAGACCGAAATGTCCTTAAACTAATATTCGTCCCCAAACATGGTGATAATGGACCGAAATGTCCTTAAACAAACATTCGTCTCAAACATGGAATGTTGGACCGCAACATGCTTAAACTAATATGTTTTGCTCTGTGGACTGTCACGACCCGAATTTTAGTTCGTGACCGGCACTTAAATCACGCAACGACTAAAGGCGTAACGTAACTTAAGTAAGCCGAAGCCCAGAAATCTAAACCTTTTTAAATAAAATAAAGGAGGTGAAGTTTTGAAATAAAGGTATGATGAAATAAAATATTTGCTTAAATGCATAGATAATGGAACATGAAAAATGCAAGTGGATTTTACATGTTGAAAAACATGTTTCGTCTTTTAAAAATTTGGGCAGCACCTCCTTTGTATATTTTGATCCAAAACCACATATACATGATAATATAAAAGACATCCCCAAACGGGAGCTAGCTCTTCGCCAATCAGCGGAATCACAACCACACAAGACAGAAATATATGTATACGATGCCCCACGGCGAAGATCAACACAAAAAGATAATGTAAAGCAAGACATCAACCCACCAAGCGAACATATAACCCATCGCTCTAAGTCTTGCAACCAAAAGTCTAGCTAAGTCTTACTATTTATACAAATACTAGTTTTTGAATGATGGAGTTAACTAGATACAACATGAATAATAATACAAGAGTAAGCACAATCCAATATGTCCCACTTACCAAATCAAATCACCCGAAAGCAAGATGTGTTCCAGCGATACCGCTACTGATCCATGCGGTCAAACCTGCAAGAACTGTAGCACAACGGGGGTGAGTTGCCAACTCATGAGTAGAAAATATCATCAGGTAGAAATCGAAATAAACAACGATTTCTAGGTCAACTATATCATAAAGGTAATACTATGATATCTAGGGTGACCGTATCTGCATATATGCCAATAATATAATCAATGCCTGTAAGCATGTGGATAACATCTACATGTCCATGAATGACACAACAACATCATGCTTGTAAATATCATGAAAGCATATGCATGTAAATATGAGTATCAACCAGCGTTTCTCCATCAACGACACATCAAATCATGGAACCTGAGTGTCCAACATTGACACGCGAAACCTCATGAAACCCGTATCCAACATCGTCACGTAAATCCTTATATCTCGGGCTCCGTCAGTCGGGATCGGCCCAGGGGCTCCATCAATCCGGATTGGCCTGTATCATCTCACGACTCCGGTCGGTATCCTCCGGATAACCGCTGAGTCCAAATACTATCACCGGTAGGTAGTAGTCCCTCTGCCAGGCTCATTGACAACTGCAGAACATACCTTTCTTGCCCCGGGGTGCCATACCGGGACCACCATGTACCTGCAAAAGGCCTCATCCAGCTCCTCGAATCGGGTATCACATAACTCATAACCGAGAAAACATATGGTGGACGACTCGAAATATCATATCAAGAGAAACCGGGTTTAAAACAATACATACTTTCTTTTGAAATATAACCACGGTTCTCAAATCCAGAATCTCATGAAAACAGCATCTTAATGCATATAATCGTAAAGCATGATGTATGCAAACATATAACAGAAATGTGGGCTTATCCGTATATCATGCAACATAGAACAATGATGTGAGCATATCAATATATCATGCGACATATCATAATGATGTGATCATAGGAAGTAAATCATGCGACATAGCATAATGATGTGGCAATTCTACCGTGTAAGTGACATAGCAATTATCGATGATGAAAGTGTGTGAGCCGGCAAATCTGTGTAAGTGTAACATACGCATCATCAATAATGGTGTAGGTGTACTAGCACAGGTACATATATAATGCAATGAGAATATCATGAACGTAGCATAAAATACATCGTAAGCGAAATGGTATAAGGTATACGTATCTACAATATATCCGAGTCGGTGAATCTATCAATCAGCATCTAGCTTCACTATATCACATACGGTATAATATATCGTACGGCATCCTCTAGTCAAAGGTATGGATCAATCATCAAGTAAAAATCATCACGTACGGTATCCATCGTACGGCGGCATTAAACTATTAGAGATCCTATCAACCTATATGACAATGAGGGTACGGACCTAACGTCTCGTACGACATATCACTCATGATTCACAACATTATATATATCTATATACCTATATCCCAGGTCACATCCGTATCAATCTCATATCATGGGACCGAACAAGGTATCAATTATCTCATATCGACTTGCATCCGTATAACGACATATCAAACTAAGTCACCATATCTCATCGTATACTCTTTTCATCACATCATTATCTCATATCAAGTCATCTTATATATATATATATATATATATATATATATATATATATCTCATTTTACCAGTCTCGTAACACATCTATCTCAATCTTTTCATATTCATCAATCTCTTGTCATATGCTTATACATCTCGTTCATATCTTATATCAATCATATCCGCTCATATTATCTTATCTCATCGCTTACTAACTCTTTTAGCCATATCCATAATTTTCTCACATGGTTTCTCTAACCATATTCTATATATCGGTTTTCATTTATAATTTGCTGTGGTGCTATAGGCCATCTACCCGACTTCCTCCGTAGATATAAATCTACTCACCTGCGGAACTCCTTGTTCAGCCGTAGTCGATGTGCTTCGTCGTCTCGCGATCCACGCAAAGGTACCTACAATCAATACACAATTTCAATGCTATTAAAATCAATGTCCAGAAAATTGATACGGCACACAGTGCGCTCATAAGTTAGAACCTAGCCTACGCATGCAAAAACAACCAAACAACCCTCGTCGTTGACGTACAAACATCCAACGACCCAATAAAATATCAAATACCAAAACCAAGAATTCCAATATCGGAAAACATAACCCAAAACCAACCCAATATGCTCCCAGATTTATCTCAGGTTAAATTAGAACTAAACTAACAAGTACAGGGGATATGTTTCAGGGTAAGCAAGCTACAACCAAAAATACAACATCAGTACCCACCGGAAATCCGGCGACAATGCCAAGATTTCCGAGCTCGCCGGCCATATGAAGGAAACATGGGCTCGTACTTCTATGGTGGGTTTCTAGTGGTGTATCTAGGTCACTGGACTTGCTAGATTTTCTTAAAAATACCCTAGATAGCTCCAGATTCCCTGTAGGCTATCAAACATCACAAAACCGACACGGGGATGTTTCTAAGTTCGTATTTTGGGTTCTATTCTCTGTTCTAGGCCATAAAATCAACACTAGGGTCTTGTAAACAGCCACTAAACATCACAAGTCTACACAATCACCAAAACCCTCTCTTGGAATTTCCAAACATCACTAATCAGCATCGATTTAACTTTAAACTAACAATAGGATAAACTAAACACAGTAACTTAACTAGGGTATAGAATTATACCTCATTTGGCAACTCAAGAATTTTCTTGAGTTGCTCAAAGTCTTCAAAATCCAACTTTGATTGGTCCAAAGTGTTGAGGAGAGGTGGGGATCATTTTAATGAAGGGAGTATATGGTTTTGGTGAAGATTTTGTGATGAATCATGAGGGTAGAAGTGTGGGGATCTTGAAGATGAAGGAGTTGAAGAAAATAATGGGGATGGGAAATGAAGGCAGCTCTCTTTCTCTCCTATCCTCACTCTCTCTTATTCTCACCCTCTCATAAGCCCATGCCTCACACACTCTCTCACCAATAATTCCCTATCTTACCTTTTCTCTTTTAAAGCCAAATATCAACAATTACAAATGAAACAACATGCAACAAAAATGCAACATGTCATGGTACACTAACCATGAAAAAATGTAGAAACACGGATTTGGCTTAATCGCGATTAGTAGTGCAATAATCCATTTTTATTCAAACTACATATAATTAATTATAAAAATACCAATTCCGATAAATATATTTTTAAATGAATAAATCATTTTAATCTTCAATTATTTCACAAATATTGGTATATATTTATACCATTTTACGAAAATCCCAAATTCGCAAATCGGGTGGTTTTCGCGAAATATATTATTTTAATATTAAATTCCAAAAATAATATTTTATATTTTCTGAAATGTTACAATCTCCCCCCTTAAATAAATTCGGTCCCCGAATTTAAATTTTAACCCCCAGATACTAAAACATTTCGATAATCAGCTCAAATCACGGGGCTCCGAAATCACGGAAGATACAGAAATACCACAGTGCATCGTGTGCGCCTGAAAACGAGTATGAAACTCAAAACCGAACTCCGTCAAGCGTAACGCAATCACTGGAGTTATGATGGAGAGTCAAATCTTGAAATCCACTACTGAAATCCAATATACACTAGTCAAATACTATAATACGTATATAGTACGCAGACTTGGAAAAATCTCCTAAAACTGAATAAAACACATGCAAAATCTTTTCTGAATCGACGTGTGATGCGTAACTCACGGTACAAGTGATGAATGCTTATTTTTAAAGTAATAAATATACGTTCATATATGTTTTGGTCAAATATACGTTCCGCCCTTTTTAAATATCCCAAAAGGTTTTCCTTTGTAAACGTTCTTGTCGCTCGCGGACATGTAGGAAATAGAGAGACTATAGCTCCTTTTTGAAAACCACTTGGTAAACTTTTTATGCATGCAAAGTACTCAGGTACTGTCCTCAGATCAATCCTGTTCGGCTACTATATAGTATAGTGCCCATCATGAAAATAAGGTGCTCAAGAGCAAAATCAGCCTCAAAAGGCATATCCAACAATCACGTGCGTCTGGTGTACACGGAAATCAAAGACAAATACAAGTGCTACGAATGTGCACAAAACCAAACTAAGTGCAATGGGTGTGCACGAAAGCATCTGTCCAGTGCAACGGATGTGCACGAAAATAATACCAAGTGCATCTAGTGTGCACAAAAATCTCAATCCAGTGCAACTAACATGCACGAATGAAAATCCCAATCGAGTGCATCCGGCGTGCACAAAATAACATCTCATATCATCCGCCCAACATGTGCGAAAATCCAAATCAAGTGCATCCATCATGCACGAATGAATTCTAAATCAAGTGCATCCAACATGCACGAATAAAATCTAAATCAAGTGCATCCGATGCGTACAAAATCCAATACCAAGCGCCTAATATGCGCAAAAATCCAACCCAAGCGCGTAAGATCCGTATAAATGCCTTGTGCGGTAAAGTGCACGAAAAATGAACGTCAAGTGCAAACACGCACAAAACATAAATCTGGTGAAACCAATGTACGGAGATTTAATCTAGTGCAACTAATGCACGAAATATCAATCTGGAGCAACAAATGCACGAAATGAAAATCTAGTGCAACAAATACATGAAACACAAATCCGGTGCATCCAGTTCACGAAATACAAATCCGGTGCATTTAGTGCACGAAATACAAATCCGGTGCATCCAGTTCACGAAATACCAATCCAGTGCATCCAGTGCACGAAATACCAATCTAGTGCAACAAATGCACGAAAACTCATCAATAACCCAAATGCGTATAAAAATCAACACCGAGTGTACCATGGTGTATAAAATCATAAATGGATGCAACTGCGTACACAAAACACGTATCAATGCACTGCAAGCACATGTAAGCTATACCGAGTGCAATAACCAAATCGGGTGCGTACCACATGCAAAAAATCAAATCAACCGTATGAAATCCATGAAATCATAAACACGTGCAAGGCATAAAACTGATATCAAGTGCAATAGATATGCACAAATCGGAAACCGATGTAGCGATGTATAAATATAAATCAAGTGCAATAACTGTGCATAAAAGAAAACATTAATAGGTGCAGCCATGGTGCACGAACATATAATCACGAAACCCAATCATCGAAACTCAAATCAAAGCGATATAAGCGTGATAATCGGATCAAAAATGTAGATCGCAACAAATGACATTGAGGTACACCTCTTACAATGTCGAAAAATGTCAGTGCACCCAAAATTGACAGAGCAAGAACATCCTCCTGCCTCCTGCTCATGGTCTGGCGTCCTCTGTCTCTAGGTCCTCATTTTCTCTGTGGATTACCAATCTCGCAATCCATCTGCTCGTCGGCCCGGTCAGGTGTACTAACAGAAACGATTCCACTCTGACACTCCTCTGGTCATCTCTCGGCTAATTAGCATGACCACTCGTAAAGCAGCACGTCACTGGCGTCGGCCTCCGGCCCTCTGAATACACATGATACAACTGATCCTCGGTGCAAATCTTATCGCAGCAGTATCCTGGAATGCACCTGCTCAAGGTCTCTTCCGATCTCGCCTATGCCGAACTATACGTACTCTTGCATAATCTTTTCTCGTTTTCTGGACATCTGCGTTCTTAGCACAGCATTTCCTCGGAACTGGCCGTATCCTCACGCCTCTGTATACATATCCGATCTCTAATCTCAACGGGGAGTAACAACAGCTCGTTAACATCTCGCACGAACTTCTTGTTCCACTCGTCTTTATTATCGTCCACTTCGACGTCACGTCATGCTATCTTCGTACTGCAATTGTTCTCGGCTACAGTCAATTCGGAGTCTTTCACACGGACTCGAAATTACGAACTCGGTATCTTCATCACTTGGTAGAAGATATCTAGCCGAACACGTCCTCGGGAACTCGTCCCAATCAATGGAGGAATACTCTATATTCGTCCGTTCTCGATCAACTCACAACGCATCTGGGTGAGGTCCTCTATCCGAAGCTGGTCAACTTACTGATCTCCTATCGGATCATCCAACGAACAACGTCATCTCTGGATCGATCTACTCTAGATCTGAATAAGATTCTCTACACTGGAAATGTTCAACTCAACCGAGCTTGCGTTGGCACATCAAATCAAACGAATCATCTCAATCGCTCAACTCAACTCAAGATAGACTAGCTATCTTCTGTCTCATCTCTGCCTGAAAGCTCCAGCGATCTCAGCTCATTAGCCTTGGAAGCGGCATCCCGTCAATCTCAGCAACAGCTGGGTCATCCGTCTGCACGGTAGACGACATCACGATCTCTGAGGTAGGCTGTACATCAACAGTCCTCACACAACAGGCAGCCCCTAACAATGGCCCGATCATCCGGTGCAATGCCGAACACTCGCCTCAAACAAGAGGTCACAACACAAACACTAAATCAATATGTTCCTATGTCACCAGAAAACACGATGGTCAGTCCTCATCCATAACGAGCTCACCCTGACTGCATCACAAGCAGCAGCTCAATCTGCGCTCAAACTATGGTGACAGGAATCAAAAGCATGTATCGATGAAGATAGATCAAAGGAACAAAATGAATCAACAGATCCCAAAATGGCTACATGATCATAAGGAGGAACGGAATCAATGAGTGTATGATCATGGACACGAATAGAATCAAGGATCTCAAATGGATGTATGATCAAGGGAACGAAGAGAATCACAAGTCTCAAGATATGTACATCCTAAGGCCACTTAAGCGGAGTATCGTATCGTAAGTATGCCGCGGAACATACGCACGGTACGTCACTCTACTTGAGTTACCTACTCCATCAATCAGGGTCAGCCTATGTAACGAAAGTTCGGGTCTAATACTCCCATGTTCAAGTCTAAGTTTCGTAAGGTCAAACCTAGGTTCCGAAATATTTACGTCCCAGACTCCGCATAGTCAAACCTAGACTCGAACCAAGGTTAAACCTAGCGCTCTGATACCAACTTTGTCATGACCCGAATTTTAGTTCGTGACTGGCATTTAAATCACGCAACATCTAAAAGCGTAATATAACTTAAGTAAGACGAAGCCCAGAAATTTAAACCTTTTTAAAGAAAATAAAAGAAGTGAAGTTTTGAAATAAAGGTATGATGAAATCAAATGTTTGCTTAAATGCATAGATAATGGAACATGAAAAATGCAAGGGAATTTTACTAGTTGTAAAACATGTTTCGTCTTTTAAAAATTTGGGCAGCACCTTCTTTGTATATTTAGATTCAAAACCACATATACATGATAATATAAATGGCATCCCCAAGCGAGAGCTAGCTCTTCGCCAATCGGCAGAATCACAACTACGCAAGACAGAAATATATGTATACGATGCTCCACGGCGAAGATCAACACAAAAAGATAATATAAAGCAAGACATCAACCCACCAAGAGAACATATAACCCATCGCTCAAGTCTCGCAACCACAAATCTTGCTAAGTCTTACTACTTATACAAATACTAGTTTCTGATTGATTGATGGAGTTAACTAGATACAACAGGAATAATAATACAAGAGTGAGCACGATCCAATATGTCCCACCTACCAAAGCAAATCATCCGAAAGCAAGCTGTGTGCCATCGATACCGCTACTGATCCATGCGGTCAAACCTGCAAGAACTGTGACACAACGGGGGTGAGTTACCAACTCGTGAGTAGAAAACATCATCAGGTAGAAATCGAAATAAACAACGATTCCTAGGTCAACTATATCATAAAGGTAACACTATGATATCTAGGGTGACCGTATCTGCATATATGCCAACAACATAATCAATGCCTGGAAGCATGTGGATAACATCTACATGTCCATCAATGACACAACAACATCATGCATGTAAATATCATGAAAGCATATGTATGTAAATATGAGGATATTAATCAACGTGTGTCCATCAATGACACATCAAATCATGGAACTTGAGTGTCCAACATCGACACTCGAAATATCATGAAACCCGTGTCCAATATCGACACGTAAATCCTCATATCTTGGGCTCCGTCAGTCCGGATCGGCCCATGGGCTCCGTCAGTCCGGATCGACCCGTATCATCTTACGACTTCGGTCGGTATCCTTCGGATAACCGCCGAGTCCAAATACTATCAACGGTAGGTAGTAGTCCCTCTGCCAGGCTCATCGTCTACTGCACAACATGCCATTCTTTTCCCGGGGTGCCATACCGGGTCCACCATGTACCTGCAAACGGCCTCATCCAGCTCCTCGAATCAGGTATCACATAACTCATAACCGAGAAAACACATGGTGGGCGTCTCGAAATACCATATCAAGAGAAACCGGGTTTTAAAATAATACATACTTTCTTTTGAAATATAACCACGGTTCTCAAATTCAGAATCTCATGAAAACAGCATCTCAATGCATATAATCGTAAAGCATGATGTATGCAAACAAATAACAGAAATGTGGGCATATCCGTATATCATGCAACATAGAACAATGATATGAGCTTTTCAGTATATCAAGCGACATATCATAATGATGTGAGCATAGCAAGTATATCATGCGACATATCATAATGATATGAGCATAGCTAGTATATCATGAAACATGGCATAATGATGTGGTAATTCTACTCTGTAAGTGATATAGCAATTATCGATGATGAAAGTGTGTGAGCCGGTAAATCTGTGTAAGTGTAACATACGCATCATCGATAATGGTGTAGATGTACTAGCACAGGTACATATATAATGCAATAAGAATATCATGAATGTAGCATAAAATGTAGGGTTTCTTTAGCACCTTACCTAGGGTTTTGCAAGCATCACACATGCCATATTAAAAATTTAGGAGGTGCTAAACAAACTAACCTAGGAATCGAACTAGAAATTTTAGGATAACAACAAATTGTATCACATACAAACTAGTGTCTAACACTAAGTGAAGAGAATACAACCTTTGTAGACCTCTTCTCTTGACTCCTTGGATCTCCTAGGGTTTGAACCGGCTTGCTTAAGCTCCTTCCAAGTCCACGACGATCCACCCGAAGTCCCTTTGCTCAAAGCTCCTTGCTTCACTTGATTAAGGATGAAGATGAAGCAAAAACTCTAATCTAGTGGGCTATACTAAAGTAGAATGGTGATGTGGGTTATGTTCTCACTTAAAAACCTTTCCTTTCTTTTAACTTCACTCACTTTCGAAACTCAAGAGAGCTTGAGAGAGGAAGAAGATGAAGATGGCAAGCTTGAGCTCAAAATATAATGATAATTCCAAACATAGAAAAATAAATATCAAAGATAAATATCTCATGCTAAACTATGGTTAATAAATATCTATATATTTTTGTATGTAAGTTAAAGAACAAATGAAATCAAACCATGGTTCAACTTAGGTCAAATAAAAAATAGTCAACTATGATTTAAATCATTTTTTTTGCTCAATATCTAATAAATATAAAGATATTTATATACCATGTGAGTCTTGCATTTCCATCTTCTATGTATCAACAACCATGATACAAATGTATGTATGTAACATCAACATGTACATATATCCATGCATACATCATAAAGAAAAGGTTTATATAAATGAGATAAAAGTCAATATAAATCAACACTTGATTTAATAAACCGGTCATATCTCATACGACCCGACCAATAGAAAATGCCCGATTAAAATACGGTATCATATACACGCATTTAATCGAGCTCCCGCGCATATGTCATATGCACACCACATCGTTTCTCCTGAGCTAGGAAACTCCTGTGTGGGATTCTAAGACTCGTCAATACGTCGGCAGTAGGTGATGATCACATCAAACACCCACAAGCCGCAAGCGGTCAGCTAAACATAACGGCCACCCGGGTATTGAGCGATCAGAAGAAAAACAAGCAAACCTGTCAAAACTCCCGTGGAGCCAACTGGCAACATTTACCGTACAGTTCGGTCTCTTCATCAGATATGTTGCATATCAAGTCTAGGGATGGTATCGTCGACCCTAATAACTCAATAAGTCATGTCGGTATATGGCTCATAACAGATCGAGAAACTACTGATAACACTTATCAGTAAATCTCAGCAGCCCTGGCCAGGGACTTCCTGTTATAGCTAATCGAGCATGGCGCAACATCAACCCCTAATACCGGGAGAAACGAAACCCCTCTTATCACTCATTGCCTCCATGTACCTCGGGACTGTACCTAAAATCCATCTATTTACACGACTCAGTAGAGCCGTGGTAGGGTAGAGATCAAAGTACAGTGGGAGGACACACACGACTCTATGACGATCTCGGGTCTACAGAATAACCTTTACCAGTGTCACCTGAGAACTGCTATCCGACGATAGATATAATACCACATAGGAGTTATCGGCGAGTCCGTTCAGTGTACCCAGTCTCCACTAAGCACCTGTATACAGTCTTTGGTGTCACTACACCAGATGGATATGGGATCATCCATCGCCTATCATATGGGATAAGAATGGTATACGCTTGTATACTCTGGAATATCAATGCCCTGTCTCGATACACCCACAACTAGGAACATTTCAAGGATATGCTTATAAACTATAGATGTCCCACTAGTATGATCTACATCATAATCCCAGTAGTCAAGAAAATATCCTAAGGGCTTTATCAACATGTGCCAAATGAGTAAAAGCATGATCAAGTGAACATGTCAGGATAAAGAGTAACCAGATAGTATACTATCATGTTGAGCAAGACTTTCCTATGAATACGCACACACACATACCGGTACATACACTATCATATAATGGCCTCAAGGGCATACATATATCCAACATAAAATACATCGTAAGCGAAATACTATAAGGTATACGTATCTACAACATATCCGAGTCGGTGAATCTATCAATCAGCATCCTTCCTCACAACATCACATACAGTTAATACATCGTACGACATCCTCTAGTCAAGGGTATGGATCAATCATCAAGTAAAACTCATCATGTACGGTATCCATCGTACGCCGGCATTAAACCATTAGTGATCCTATCAACCTATATGACAATGAGGGTACAGACTTAACGTCTCGTACGGCATATCAGTCATGATTCACAACATTTTATATACCTATATCCCAGGTCACATCCGTATTAATTTCATATCATGGGACCGACAAAGGCATCAATTATCTCATATCGATTCGCATCCGTATAACGACATATCAAACCAAGTCATCATATCTCATCGTATACTCTTTTCATCACATCATTATTTCACATCAAGTCATCTTATATATATATATATATATATATATATATATCTCATTTTACCGGTCTCATAACACATCTATCTCAATCTTATCATATTCATCGATCTCATGTCATATCCTTATACATCTCGTTCATATCTTATATCAATCATATCTGCTCATATTATCCTATCTCATCGTTTACTAACTCTTTTAGCCATATCCATAATTTTCTCACATGGTTTCTCTAACATATTCTATATATCGGTTTTCATTTATAATTTGCGGGGGTGCTATATGCCATTTACCCGACTTCCCCTGTAGATATAAATCTACTCACCTGTGGAACTCCTTGTTCAGCCGTAGTCGATGTGCTTCGTCGTCTCGCGATCCACACGAAGGTGCCTATAATCAATACACAATCTCAATTCTATTAAAATCAATGTCCGGAAAACCGATATGGTACACGGTGCGCTCATAGGTTAGAACCTATAGCCCTATGCATGCAAAAACAACCAAACAACCCTCGTCGTTGACGTACAAACATCCAACGACCCAATAAAATATCAAATAACAAATCCAAGAATTCTAATATCGGAAAACATAACCCAAAACCAACCCAATATGCTCCCAGATTTATCTCAGGTTAAATTGGGACTAAACTAATAAGTACAGGGGATAAGTTACAGGGTAAGCAAGCTACAGCCAAAAACTCAACATGAGTGCCCACTGGAAATCCGGCAACAATGCCAAGATTTCCAAGCTCGCCGTCTATATAAGGGAAACAAGGGTTCGTACTTCTATAGTGGGTTTCTAGTGGTGTATCTAGGTCACTGCGCTCGCTAGATTTTCTTAAAACTACCCTAGATAGGTCCAGATTCCCTGTAGGCTATCAAACATCACAAAACCGACACGGGAAAGTTTCTAAGTTCGTATTTTGGGTTCCATTCTTTGTTCTAGGCCATAAAATCAACACTAGGGTCTTGTAAACAGCTACTAAATATCACAAGTCCACACAATCACCCAAACCCTCTCTTGGAATTTCCAAACATCACTAATCAACATCGATTTAACTCTAAACTAACAATAGGATAAACTAAACACAATAACTTAATCAGGGTCTAGAATTATACCTCATTTGGCAACTCCAAAAATTTCTTGAGTTTCTCAAAGTCTTCAAAATCCAACTTTGATTGGCCCAAAGTGTTGAGGAAGAGGTGGGGATCATTTTTAATTAAAAGAGTATAGGGCTTTGGTGAAGATTTTGTGATGAATCATGAGGGTAGAAGTGAGGGGAGCTTGAAGATGAAGGAGTTGAAGAAAATAATGGGGAGGGGAAATGAAGGCTGCCCTCTCTCTCTCCTATCCTCACTCTCACTTATTCTCACCCCATCACAAGCCCATGCCTCTCTCTCTCTCTCTCCAATAATTCCCTTTCTTACCTTTTCTCTTTTAAAGCCAAATATCAACAATTACAAATGAAACAAAAATGCAACATGTCATGATGCACTAACCATGAAAAAATGTAGAAACACGGATTTGGCTTAATCGCGATTAGTAGAGCACCAATCCATTTTTATTCAAACCGCATATAATTAATTATAAAAATGCCAAATCTGATAAATATATTTTTAAATGAATAAATCCTTTTAATCTCCAATTATTTCACAAATATTGGTATATATTTATACCAGTTTACGAAAACCCCAAATTCGCAAATCGGTTAGTTTTCGCGAAATATATTATTTTAATATTAAATTCCAAAAATAATATTTTATATTTTCTGAAATGTTACACGGACTGTCTCCATAATGACTACCATATAATATCCATGGGCTATTCATATATGATCTAATGATCGGTTGAGCCCCTATACTCACTGCTCATAAGTTGATCTTAGTCTCAAATATCGCTAATGATCCATAGATCAAACCAAAATATCCATGAACCGATGGACCTTACAAATGTGAGATCTGCGTCCTAAGTTCATTCCCGTTGGCAAACCAAGCTACCAACGTAGACCCCGTCAAGAAAATCCTTGACCCAAACCCAAATCTCAAATATACGGGATTTGGACTAATCTGCGCCCTACGGGCGATGACATAAATTAGTCTCCATATACAATCCAAGGGCAACCCAAAATAAAACAAACATAACACGACACGAAGTGAACTTTCGGAGCAGAAGAAAGTGGTTATCACAATGCGGTAATATAATTAACTGCAGGGGCTCGTGCCTGCAGTGAAGTGTGTCCCCACAATCAAAAACCCCTCACAAACGAGGGGGAATCTGATGAAGTCTGCTACAACGGCCGCATCCGTCAAAACCTTCGATATACGATACCATAAATCAACTTGGTATCTTCGGAGAGGTGGATGGATAAATCCAAATAGCATCTGCCCCTAAATTTAGGCCAGATGTCTTAACGTCTCGGTCCGGTCTTTCGGCGGTGAACAGATTCTGGCATGTCCAGTGGGACCTTTTCCCTCTTTCCACTCCACACTTCGTGTGTCGTGTTTCGCGAACAAAATCGTGGTTCACTATGGTTGCCCTTGGATTTGTGATACTAAAATTTGGTGTTTTTCTCCTGTGCAGAGAAAAAAAATCGACGTCTTCCATCTGCACTTCTCGCAACAACTACTCTCGCTCCACCCCAGCTGGAGGAGTGACCTACGGGCACAACGCGGCCTCAATATTTTCAATGCCGGTGGAGCAAGTTACACAAGCCATTATTGGGTTGTTCTTCGGGAACATGCTCCCACAGGTGAGTTTCGGAGACTCAGCACCGTAAGAGAAAGCTCCCAAGAAGTCGGTCTTCGATTGACTAGCGACCACAATGCCCCTCTTAATGGGCTGTCCAAATCTGGTGTCTCAGTCTTCAACAGGCTGAGCAAAAGCTCGAACGGGCCCGCAAAGAGGCTCGTAATACTGTAAGGGGTTGTCCCAAAATGGATAGCTCTCCCAACTCCTCCTGCAGGTGAAGACGCAAAAGGTGCTTCCCTTACCAGAAAGTCGGTCTTTGAAAGATTGGCCGGCCTTCCTCAAACTCTGCTAAGAATGTCGGTCTTCAACAGGTTGACGCCAACGGTTGCCACTCAACAAAGCCTGGGGCATGAAGAATCTGCTTCTAAAACTATGGTAGTCCCGTCTGCAAGACACGCTCGACGTCGCCACTGGCGCCGAGTGAGATAAACTGGGGCAACTCCCCGTATGGACTTACCCCACTCACTCTAATGGTGGAAGTTGACGCTGCTGTTCCAACCGGGAAAAGCTTTGATCTGCTCAGGAGGGTGCGCAAGAACTATTTAACAGTGGTGCTAAAGAAATCACCCCTGCCTGCAGATGCCACAGTGCAGGCAAAGCCGGAGCAGCCCCATCAACGGCTCTCCTCCCAAATTCACAGGGTTTGGCGGAAAGTCCAAGACTCTGTGATCAACAAAGACTACTCTCGTCGACTGAAGAAATCGAAGGCTCGGCAAGAGAAAGACTGTCCCTCCGTCATACAGCTAGGCTGCACAGGCTCCTGTAGCAACGGCTCCTTCAACTTCGACCTCCCATAAAAGGACGAGGCCGGAGAAAATCCCATCGCCTGCGGAAAATTCCAAAGGTGATGGGACCAAACGCCCTAAGTCTTGGGGTATGATCGTACATACGGTCTACAAAGCTTCCGGGAAAGAAGAAATCCGTGCTTCCATAGGTCATCGACCGCAAACTCGGTCGCTGACAAAAGCTCAGGAGCAACAACAAAAGATCCAGGAGATACTGACCAAAATTGCAGCACTTACCGGGCAGAAAGAAAGCCCGGACACAACAGTCGAACAACTCCAGGAGCAGGAGACCGATACAGAGTTCCTGCGAAGGGTGCTTGAAAGAAAAGACAAGGAAGCTGCTGAGCAAGCTGCTAATATAAAGCAGATGGCTTTCTTGTTCCAGGATATGGTTGGAATGATAATCCAGCCAGAACCCCCAGCCGAGGATCCGCTAATAATTATCGAGAATGACAGAGGGGAAACATCAATTCTCTTCCGGCCTTATCGGCAGCCAAGGAGGAAATAATCTCCAAGGCTGCTCTTGATGATTATATCGCTCAACAAATACGAGCTCATCAAGCTAATGAAGCCGCAGGCCAAATTTTCAGAACTGGGCGACCGTATCCAGGCTGGTATGACCAAATCAAGTACTCTCCGAGATATACGATCCCCAAGCAAGGGGACAGGCAACCCACATCAACACATCGTGCAGTTCAGAGCTCTGTGCGGCAACACTAGAGGCGACGACAAACTATTGCTTCGCCAGTTCGTTGGTAGCCTGTCAGAGATGGCATTTGAATGGTGCTCGGAGCTCCCAAGTGACTCCGTGGTGAGAATATTCACATTGATGGAACTGCTGTTCACAGAGCGGTTCGCCAGTGTAAGCGAGCACACCTCGATCATGGCATTAACCAATGCCAGGGTAAAGCTAAGAGAAACCTGGGTCCAATATGCGATCCGGTGGCGGAACCTATGGTCAAAGTGTGAACAGCAAATCGAAGAATCCCCCACCGTGGGCATATTCATCGGGACCCTTAATCCTTAAACGACTGTGTCCAAGTTAATGATGTTCTCCAAACCAACAACCTTCCAGGCTCTGATAGATAAATTGGCTCAAATGGACCAGATGGGCCATGAGCCATCCTCCTGAAGTAAGGACCCTCGAAACGCTAAGTGTAAAGGGAAAGCGGCCTTCGTTGCCAACACTCAACAACAATCGAGTGGCCAAAACCGGCAGCTGGCCAAAACAATGCACGCCCACGCCTATCCGTAGAAGAAAGGCTAGGACGTGCTTACTCCTTTCCCCGCCATAAGACGAGGAGGCTATTTGAATTTGCAATGCGTAACAAACTCATCACATTGCCAGACCCACGGCGTCCACCGCAACCCGGCGATGTCAACAACCCCAACTATTGCGCCTATCACAAAATAATGATCCATCCAATTGAGTATTGCTACATCTTCAAGAACTGGGTCGAGGACTAGTATCAACAGGGGAAGTTCATGCTGTCTGAGAACTGGAGGGTGAACCCACCACAGAAGCACACTCCCAAAAAGGTGGATGCGTCGAGGGCATCATGCTCACTCATGAAAGAAACTCTATGGGAAGTCGTTCTTTCAGCAAAAACCAAAAGAATGCTGAAGGATCTACAGGCATGTCCGGCAGTCAAGTGGAAAAGCCCACTTGAACCTGAAATCATCGAAGGGATGCTGAAACTGCGTCCCGTACCCATTTCCCCAATATTTAACCTAATAAAAGAGTAAAGCTCTGTTTGAATTAAATGAGGCAGTGCCTTATGTGCTCTCCGCGAGGGCACCAACGGCAGGATTAAATCCTTTGGTGGCACCGCACATGTTCCTCACATGGGCGCCAATGTGCAAAGCACCAAAGAATCTATTAAATAAGAGTTAAACTCTTAAATGGCGCCGCACGTACTCCTCACGCAGGCGCCAATGTGCAAAGCATAGGAATACACATCTTTAGAATTAATGTCTTAAATGGCGCCCATGTGTACAACACGTGAGTGCCAGCGCCCAAGTAGAATTATATTCTACTCTCTGTCAAAAAGAGCCGTTGAATCAAAAATCCAAAGGGGATGATAAATTATCAAAATATAGAATCAAATTCTATTAGGAGAAAATATCTCCCAAATCTTTCTAAATAAGAAAGATGCTCTCGATTGGATCAATGATCCAATAATAGAAAAAAAATTCTATTTTGGGAATATATTCCCTCAATCTTTCTAAACAAAAAATATTGCTCTCTGTAAAACAGAGAACTCTTGGATTAAAAATCCAATAGTGATTAAAAATTACCATTTAACAGATTAAATTCTGTATATGGGAGAATATTTCCCCGATCTTGTTAAAAATAAAAACAACATATTCTGTAAAACAGAAGTCCTTGGATCAAAAATCCAACGGTGGGTAAAATTCCCCAAATCAATTTTGAGACCAATTAAATTAATTGGAATCTCTAAATGAGAGATTTTCTCAAAAATAATTAACAATTTGCCTATACTATATAAAGAACCCGAGACTTCAAGTCTCAGATAGAGGGAACCCCCTAGAATCTTTAAAAACAAAATACAGAAAGCTTCCAAAATAAAAGAGAACTCATTTCTCAAGAAAAGAAGATGAGCTTCATTCTCGAAACTCTAGGTAGAGAAAAGAGATCAAAATATCTCTACAATATCACATCTAAGGGTTTAACTTTTTCAAAAGAACTTAGTTCTTTCTCTGGATCTGAGACCTACAAGACAAGTCTCCCACAAGTTGAGAATTTAATTCTCATCGGGAAGATCTTGTTCTTGAGAATCAAGGATTGATAGGAGAATATGGATACAAGAACATAAAAAAACATGGAGTTCATAATACTCCAGGAACTTAGTTCCTTCAAATCAAGAACTTAGTTCTTTAAAAAACCAATCTAAGATCCTCAAAATAATGATCTTGGTGATCGTTAATGGTCAAAATACCATTAACATAGATTTAAGTTCTCTAAAAATATCAACAGAGATTAAATCTCCATATAAAAGAAACTAGCGCCTCACGTGTTTCCCATGTGGGCACCCCTCTTCAACAACGCTTAGCGCTCTCACATGCTCCTCATGTGGGCGCCATATAAAGAGTGGTTAGCACTTCATAAATAGCCAAAACGGCCGAGTGTTTAGCGTTGATTGGACAACGCCCAACGCCTCACATGCTCCTCACGCGGGCGCCACAAAAATAATAAGAGCGGTTGAGTGCTTAGCACTGATTGGGCAGCGCCCAGCGCCTCCCGTGCTTCTCACATGGGCGCCACCAAAAAAGAAAAGAAGAAAGAAAAGTGCCTAGCACTTCATAAACAGCCAAAGTGGTAGAGTGCTCAACACTCATTGGGCGGTGCCCATAATTAAATGCTTCACATGACACTTTTGTGAGTGTCAGAGCGTCAAATAAGTGCTTAGCACTTTTGCATAAAAAGAAAAAGGCTGAACAAACAGAGACCAAATAAGTGCTTAGCACTTTTTGAATAAAAAAAGAAGAAGAGTAGGCAGACTTAAGCCTAAATTGGCTAAGTCTCTGAAGTTTTCTTGCAGTTGAGCCCAAATGCTCTTTTTGCTGGATCTTAAGTAAAAGTGATCCCAAAATATTATTAAAATGATCTTGGTCTTAAACATGATTAATGATCTCTCATTGATGATATCCAAAATGATATTCATCCTATATCTTCTAAGGTAATATTAGTCTCAAATATGACTAATGATGCTCACAAGTGGTATTTCCTTATATTATGACACGTGGCGAATGACTTGTCCCGAAAGCTACGGAGGTGGAATAAATGAGATGCATTAAGGGCGTTCCTCGGGACCTCATTTCCGAGGACACATCCAACCTTTTAGGAGACTTCCTTGAGTACTTTCTACCTTCACCTAGCAAACAGCCATCAGCTCGCCTCTGAGCCATCTGGGAGGCCGAGCTTCCTCGTCCTTCCTGCTCGTCTCCGAGCAATATGACAGGTCGAGCTTCTTCGGCCTCCTTGCTCGTCTCCGAGAAATCTGGCAGGCCGAGCTTCCTCGGCTTCCGCAATCAACCGAGAGCACGGAACCCAAGCACCCCCACAACGGCTCCGCGTATCTCGCCAGGGCGAGATATCCGCCTCCCCACATTCCGCGTCCCACGCTAGCGCGTCCCCCAATTAATGGGCTTATCCCTCCATTAATGCAAGGATAACGCATGGCTGACGGCGATGATCTCGTGCATGCTCGCTCCACGCGACCACTATATAAACCCCTCTCTCAGACAAACTCATTCCAATACGCTGTTACTCTGCACTTATTCCTCGGCACTAACTTGATCGTCGGAGGGTCCTACGGTGGTCACCCATCCCGGGACTTCCTTTGCAGATAGCTCGGCATCAACACCAACCTATTGAGATCCATATGCTCAACAACTCCCAAACAAAATCTCAACCATTAAAGACCTCCATCACAGGATCGACGGAGGATAACATCTGAAGGAGATCCCAGCCTCCGTCAGTTGGCGCCGTCTGTGTGAATCGTTTCAAAAGTTTCTCTACCCCTAAAGTTGATCTTCCACCCTCAACCCAATGGCGAGCGACAACTATGATGATCCAAATACGAGCCGCTATAACGGAGGCGTGAGTGGCTCGTCTCCCCCTCCTAACGTCATCAATGCCTTATCCGCTCAGATAGACAGGCTCACGTCGCAGGTGGATGCCCTCATCCGCATTCAACCGGCGGGCCTTACCCACTAGACCGCAGTTCCCCCTCCTCAGGATGACGACGTCTGAAGAAGGATAGGTGGCCATGCTCAGGCCTTCAATCTCACTCATGCTTATCTCAGCGTCACCGAGCGCAGGCATGCTGACTCTGGCTACCGTGACCCGCATGCGGCGATTGATTCCATGACCCGCTGGGCACCGGACAGCTCCACGCCTCGATCCTAGAGAAGACTGGGCTGTCGCTCTGATGCCCGCCGTGCGTTCTCTCCCCCTGAGAAGATGTCGGTCAGCTCGCCTGCTTCTAGGCATGACCGACGACCCCACTCTCGCCGGGGCCGCGCGAACAGCGAACGCTGGGACTACTCGAGAAGGGCCTCGCTCGAGGATTTAAGAAATTTGATAGAGCGGAATTGTAGCTGCACCATCATGCAGACCTGGAGCGGGGGTAGCCACGACTCCAACTGTGCAGAATCCTCGGGGTATTGTTAGTAATATAAGCCCTAGAGGCTATTATTGTATCATACTGGTTTATATATTACATCGTGGAAGCTTGGGATATACACATATATATTAACAGTCTTGCTCAATATTGTAGTATGCTACTTGGTTTGATTCTACCTCAATATGTCCATATGTTTCTTTTAACATATAGCTGATACATATTGGTAGAGGCCTTAGGATCTTTGCTTGACTATCATCGTTGTGATGGCAGTCATACTAGTGAGGGCTGGGTAGTCTATAAGCACATCCTTATATAGGTCCCTAATCATAGGATTATCGAGACAGCGCATCGATACTCCAGAGTAGACAAGTGTATACACTTCTCATCTGAGTAGGGAAGATGGTCTGTCCCACAGCCATTAGTACGTCGTACTGGAGATAGTACGCAGGTGCTCATTCGGTTATGAGTACACTGGACATGACTCATGGGGAACTGCTGGTTGGTACTATACTTATCGTCAGCAGTTCCCAGATGACATGAGTTCAGCTTAGTCCGTTGACTTGACCTCGCCACTTCGCCTTGAGTGTGTTCCTACTGTTCTTAGATTACTACCCTACCATGTCTCAAAGCAGTAATGCAAATAGGTAGTAGTTGGGTGCAATCCCGAAGCACTTGGAGGCAGTAGTGGTTAAATAGGATTCGTCTCTACCGGTATTAGGGGTTGATATCGCGCTGTGTTCGGAAAGCCATTACACAAAGTCCTTGGCTAGGGCAAGCAAGATTTACTGGTAGGTACTCTAGTAGTTTCTTAGGGTGTTTTGGGCTCTGCTCCAGCACGACTTATTGCGCTATTAGGGGACTGACGGTTACCGCCCTAGGCTCGATATGCGATACTCTTAGACGAACAGACCGGATTGTATGAAGATTGTCACAGATAGGCTCAGTAGGAGTTCAGAACAGTTTGCTCATCGGGCTTCTTTTCGACAGATACCTGGGTAGCCGTTATGTAGGGTTACTGGGAACTCTCACAAGGTTCTACAAGGCATCAACCATGCCCGATTTAAAAAATAGACGTGCCGAACAACCCTAACCAAGATCTTTAAATAAGAGATTAGGCGAAACAAAGCAAATAAACAACTTTACTTCTAAGAGTTTGGGTTTACAACCTTTGTAGTCCGGTCCTTCACTTCTAAAGCTCTGTGTTGAGGTCCCTTCGCTGCGATCATCGAGTACCCGGACTCTAGAGAGGCTCCACGAAGAGAAACATGCAAGCTTGCTTCCGATCTTCGATAACAAAGATGATCTACCTAGAAGTTTCTTTAACACAAGCTCTCACACACTAATGATGTGAACACCCTAATCTAAATGGCTAGGATAGATTAGGATGATGAAGTAGGAATTTAGCTCTCATTTATTTTCTCAATCTCACACATTATCATCACTTCATAAAAAGCTAGAAATCTTTTTCATGAAAGAAGAAGGAAGAAGAAGAATAACCATTCTTTTTTGATGAATAATCAATCCATGTGAGGTTAGAAATGCAATCATGGGTTAAGTATGATTAGTTAACCCATGTAGAGAATGAACCATGGTTAAGGGTTGGGTTGGGTTAACAAATATCATAACAAAATATCTTTACAAAATATCTTTGCAAAAACAAAAATAAAAGCTTTTAGAAGCTTCTAGAAAAATTAACCCAATTCAAACCTTAATCATGTTTAATCTCCACTAATCATGTTGCATTAATAACCATAACATGTTACAATATTGTATATCACATATATAATATTTATTGTAACAAATAAAATAATACAATTAACATATATCGCATATATATCAATGTATTATCCGAGTGAGAAAAAGAATCTTTTAGTGAACTTATATTAGTTAATGTAATTTAATATATCAAATATGTAATTATACATTAAATTATCGAATCAACACTTGATCCGATAATCCGGCTATTTCACAAATAACCGACTAATATAATCTTTATCAGTTCATCGAATCAACACTTGATCCGATGACCCGGCTATATCACATATACCCGGCCGATATCTCATATCACGAGAATCTAATACGGTATCACATACACGTATTGTTCTCGGTCCCGCACATATCATATATGTGCTCCTACTCCGTTTTTCCTGAGCCAAGAAACCTCTGTGTAGGACTCTAAAGTATCGTCAATACGCCGGCAGTAGGTGATGATCATATCAAACACCCACAAGCTGCGAGTGGTCGGCTAAACGTAACAGCCACCCAGGTATTGAGCGATCAGAAGATCAACAAGCAAGCCTGTACATTCTCCTGCGAATCCAATCAGTAACACTCCCGTACAGTTCGGTCTCTTCGTCTGATATGTCACATATCTCGCCTAGGGGTGGTAAACGTCAGACCCCGGTAGCTTGATAAGTCTTGTCGATATGAGGTATATAACAGTTTGAGAAACTACTGATAACACTTACCGGTAGATCTCAGCCACCCTGGCCAGGGATTTCCAGTTATAGCCAATCGAACACAGCGCAACATCAACTCCCTATACCCGGAGAGACGAATCCCCTCCTATCGCTCATTGCCTCCATGAGATTCAGGACTGTACCCAAAAGTCACCTTTTTGCATGCCCTCTTGGACGTGGTATGATGGAAATCAAAGTACGGTGGGAATCACACAAGACTCTATGATGATCTCGTGTCTACAGACTACTCTGTACCAGTGTCACCAGAGAACTGCCATCTGACGTGAGGTATAATACCATCTGGGAGTTCTCGGCGAGTCCTTCCAGTTACCCAGTCTCCACTGAGCACCCGTATACCTTCTCTGATTTCAAACACCAATGGATATGGGATCATCCATCGCCCATCATATGGGTCAAGAAGCGCATACGCTAGTCTACTCTGGAGTTTCGATGCCCTGTCTTGGTACTCCCACTACTAGGAACTTTTGAAGGATGTACTTGGGGACTACACTATCCCCACTAGTATGATCCGCATCATAGTTCTGGTAGTCAAGTACTCATCCTAAGGGCTTTATCAACATGTAACATAGAGACAATCAGAGTACATGTTAAGATAAAGAGCAACCAAATAGCGTACTATCATGTCGAGGAAGAAAGTCCTCCCTATATATGCCCAAGCATCCACTACAATATACATCGTATGTACAGTAATGGCCTCTAGGGCATACATATAACTAACAATCTCCCACTTTCACTAGGGCCATTAGCTGTGGTATTGCATACACAACAATCAGCTGTGGTTGAAGTATCTCATTCTCAACCATCCCATAAAAGTCTCTACTGGGAAATAGGCCTTTGTGAGTGGATCCGCGCTGTTGTCATCTGTGTCTACTCTCCTAACCTCGATCTCCCTGGAGATCAACCATCACCATGATCAGGTGACACTGCCTAAGAATTATATCTGGATTTCTGATGGGACAGGGGTTCCTAGGCCAAAGCCATAACTCCATTGTCACACAATGGTTGGAACGAAGTTCATCTTATGAACTTATATTTATCCAGACTGTCTCTTTGGTAGCATCTTTGGTAATGATGTATCTTGCCTTTAATCGTCTAGTATGTCACGGTATCTAGTTTGGAACTCTTCTAACATACCATCCCTCCACTGAGGGTAAAGACAATGCCTGCGACTGACATTCAGTCGTCCTTATCAACTTGGAACCTTTCCAGTGATTCTCCCCAGGATTCATTGATACCATCTCACTACAACTAGTGAGATTCCTAACATTCATTTAGATCTATCTCATAGATCCATAACCCAGGATTTAGGAGGTATCACCTTGATACTATAGAGAATCTTTGTGATAAGCGGAGATTGACCGAGCGTAGCATAGGAAACTCCTTCCCTATCAAGAGTATGTCATCTACGTACAATACGAGGATCATCACCATACTCCCTACTACCTTTTTGTATATACAAGGTTCATCTACCATTTTGGTGAAGTCAAACTCTTTGACTACTACATCAAAACAGACGTTCCAACTCTGCGATGCCTGATTTATCACATAAAACATCTTGCACACGTTTCCGCTGCTCCCACTATCTACGAAGCCTTCTGGCTGTGTACTTATAGACGCTCTCTTCTAAAACATTATTTAGAAAAGCAGTCATGACACCCAACCACCAGATATCGTAGTCATGGTATGTAGCAGTGGTAAGTAGGATCTGGATGGACTTAAGCATAGCTTTGAAAGTCTCAACTTTTCCATGTACACCAAGTAATCTTCTCAAGATATACTTGCTCCTGATGCGGATTTAACCCTTCAGATAAAGCAACCAAAGTCCATACGTTGTTGGTGTATAAGGATTCCATCTCAGATCGCTAAGCATCCAGCCATTCTTACAGAGTCTCACTCCTGATGGCCTGCTCAAAATAAGTTGGGTCATCATCTCATGATGCAGTCCTCTCTCCCACTGTCATAGAGAAACCGAAGTATCTCTCAGGTGGGTGAGGAACCCTACTAGATCGGCGGAGAGGCCGAGGTTCGTTGGAAACTATTGAATCCTTTGGTTCTACCAAATCATCAGATGCAGTTTGTATAGTTGGAACTCTTTCCAGTTCTACCTTATGACCACTAATTTCTTCACAAGAAATTCCCTTTCACAAAGGTGGCATACTGAGAAACAAAAACACTTTTTGTTCCCCAGTTTGGTAGAAGATATTCCCTTGCGAATGCTTGGGATATCCAACAAACTTCTACAGAACTGACTTTTCCACAAGCTTGTCCGGATTATGCTTTTAGAAATAGGCTGGACAACCCCAAATCTTAACTTACTTAAGATATGAGCTCTTCCCATACCATATCATATATGGAGTGGTAGGCAACTGATTTGATTGGAACTCTATTCAATAAGTATGCAGCTTCTCAAGTGCATAACTCCCAAAAGAAAATAGTAACTCAGTACATCATATAGTGCACCATATCTAATAGGGTGTGTTTGCTCCGCCCCGATACACCTACGTGTTGTGGTGTATACGGAGGAGTAATGCTGAGAGAGAATCTCATTCTCCTTTAGAATAGTCCAGGAATTCCGTGCTTAAGTATTCTCCTCCCTGATCACATCAAAGGACATAATACTTATACCCGTTTTTGGCTCTCTACTTTTAACTTATATTCTATGATTATCTCAAAAGTTTCGGACTTGTGTTTCAACAGGAACATATGTCTGAATCTTGAGAGATCATCAGTGAATGTAATGAAGTACAAAGAACTGGTCTTGGCATGTGTAGACAGGGACCTTCATACATCAGCATGTATTAATCCCAAGAGTTCACTAACTCTTTCTCTGTTTCCAATAAACAGAGCTGTGCTCATCTTATCTCTGTGACATGGCCAACAAGTTTCACAAGATGTAAATTTAAACTAATTTAAATATGCATCTTTATGTAACTTTAGCTAGTCGGGTTGCATCGATATGACCTAGTCTATAATGCCTCAAGAAGGATTTGTTCATTTCTGAACTCTTCCTCTTGTGTGTGTTCTGTACATTAAGAACTGTGGTTTGATTTAGAACGTCTATGCTTTTAGATAACGTGCCTGAACAGATCGATACTTGATATAGGAAATGTTCAAAACATTATCCAACAATACAAAATTATATCCTTCTTTACTAATAAAGAGACTGATATGATGTTGTATATCAGGTTCGGTATCTAATAACATTCGTTCAGAATCAATGTATTTGTTAATACAGGGTGATAACTACCAACAGACTTGGCTGTAACACTTGCACCGTTTCTATCTCATGAAACTGATAACCCATTCTCAGTTCTCTACCTATCTGTAGCCCATGTAACAAATTACATTTGCGGGATCCTGATCCGATATCTCATACCCAGGACGTAAAGGATACTGAGAAACAGTTCTCGGTAATGAACACACCCGAAAAAGATGCATCATCATGCACTTTCTTCGTTTGGGTGGCACGGGAATTCTGGTAATCTCCAATTTCCTGCTCTGTCTTATAACAATTATAAGTTGGAGCGGGACCAACGTTCCTTAGCGCAGTATAACAAGCGGGTTCGGTCAATACATCCGTATTATTATCTTGATTAAGGCATGATATAGTCGCAACCAAGAGAAAGAGAGAAGAAAAAACTCAGCATGCGCTTTTACAAGATTAGATTGGTTATCAATTTATCTAATCAGGATGGCGCCCACTGTTTTAGTCAAATTTTCCTTCAAACCCTAAAAGTAAAGACTTGCCGGGATTAATTACACTCTATAAGTTCGCCAATCTTTCAGCCAGGCCAGTGCCGGTACTTTGAGGGAGGTTCCCCTCGCTTTGTTACGGACTTAATTAAAATAAACCTCGTTTTTCCAGAGGCATAACCCTGTTAACACCTTTCTAGACACCTACTTGATCGGCTAATTATAATGTGTAAAACTCTCCCAGGAGTAACTCTTACTCGCAGCGGGTATTGGGATCCAACTATCTCATAGAAGGTATGCAATCTCATTGCAAATTTCAACACTTGAAATTCCCAATAATATTTTACCCCTAGCGTCCTATGACTTTGACGGAGGTCAACAAACCATAGGCTGCTAGTCAAGTTTTACCCGTCATTTCCTGATTGAATTAAACCCACCCGCATGACCCTTGACGAAGGTCAACAAGGCCGCACGAATACCCAAAAACAATCTGCATCATATGCATAAGCAGATAAATACTAGTTAGCTACCGCACACTACGCCTTGACGGAGGTCAACAAACGTAGTACGAATACTAAGTAGAACTTATCTGAAATGACGGAGGGCTACAACAGGTTTTTAAGAAAACCGTTTGCGTAATGAACTTGATATCGTTGTAGAATCGAGAGATTTTAAATGTAATGTTTTAGAGGCCTTTTCTAGTTTTGCTAAAGTGGTCACTCCCGGTGAATGGATCGTCGGCTCTTTCCTTATCGAATAAGGTGCAGGATATTTCATAAATATCACTATGCAAAGCAAAAACTATATAAGCAATCAAAAGACAAACCGTGTTTGTAGCATCTACTAGTTTCGCTAAAGAGGTCACTCCCGGTGAAGAGATCTCGACTCTTTCCTTATCGAATAAGGTGCTGAATATTCTACAAGGAATACCGCTATGCAAAGCAAGAACTAGAGCTAACAGTTTTTAAACAAGTTTCTATAACATCTTTAGGTTTCTTTTAGTTTCATTAATCTTATTAATGAAGTCCCATTTTATTATGCTTCACAAGCATCACATTTGAAACGAAATCTGCAATATAACATATATCTCATATATATAATATAAACATTCGTCTCAGGCAGTAATATGATCTCATCACAGAACATTCCAGCAGCAGAACATATATGAAATATTAGATATACTAGGAGGTCCGTGTTTCTAATACGAGCCTGTATAAAACATGGATTCCACGGTCGCGATGAATAGCCAAACCCACATCCCTAGACCCCTATGAGAGCGGCAAGCAACTCTGCCAATTCTAGGGTTAGGAGACCCGGTCTCGATTTCTCGAGATGGTCTCCCACTGGACCCTAGAACCCGGTTACTTGTGCTCCCCGCCTTGGGTCTATCCTAATGTGGAAAAGTAAATAATATACAATGGTGACATCATCCTCAGCCCGGAAGTGCCCCAATAAAAGAATATTACATACAAATGAATTTTACATGAATGAAAAAGAAAAACTCTCATCTCACATAAAACCCCCGGCTATTCAGAACACGACGATCCAATATAACATATCACAGCAACACATAATATCTCATATCATCAACGTAAGTGAATATGCGTATCCCAATTGTCCTTAATGTATAGCAACGAAACCGGCGATACACCACATATTACACTTACGGTCCCAGAAAAGAAAGTGTAAAACTACAACAGTTGGAATCTGCAACCACCTTAGACATCGCATGCCTAACCAAATGAATTCCTTAGACATCTCATGCCTAACAATTATAAACCCCGCATTTTAGTCTCATTATCGAAAACTCTTTTCAATATCAAGTCGGGCAATTCAACAAGATTCCCGACATCCTGATCGAATGCTCGTCGCAAACTTTAGTAGACGGCCGCACCCCCGGATGCCGTCGATGAAGTGCATTAAGGCTGAACACCACTGCCGCGAGCACCCGAACGGATGCTTTTGGCGACGGGGTTCTCCTACAGTCACTTGGTCGGGGCTATAGGACGTGGCTGTCTATTAAGTTTACCCGGCGAGTATCCGCGTACGCTACGTGATTGCGACGGACTTTTGATCGCATCAAAATCCTGTGGCAACCGATCATCTAAGACTGAACTGCTAGATTTATAACATTCAAATTAGTTATCTCATAACTACTTGTGGATTCCAAATATTGTATCACATTCCAGATAAATAGACAATGTTAAACTTTCCGATCGAATAAACAAACACCCAAGATTTCCTAAATGGTTCACAACACATGAAATTAGTTTAAAAGCATCCATCACATGCCACAGTACCAATGGTCCAGCCGTAGAAGGGTCAAACCAACGCCTCACATGTGGCAATGCCGTACCGCCACAAATCCTAAGGTTTAAAGGCGGTTCAGACGGTCAAATAATCGAGTTAAGGTTTGTGTTCTTCTAGAGGGTCCACCGCGTTACTTGCATGACTTAGAACGTTCTTAAACTACGGAAAAATCCAACTTTTGAAAATTTTCTGACAGAGGAAAAAGTGAGTTATTGATATCCGTTCGAACTTTTTAACAGGTTCTAAATTATCCGGAAAACTAAACGAAATTAAACTTTCCGATCGAATCAACGAATTCCCAATACAACCCAGAAAACTCAACACTTGAGTAGAATTAAAAATTCTCAGAAGCAATAAAAAATACCCAAGAATATAACCCAGAAGTGTTAACTCCTAACTCCCTACATTGGCCGCGGAACCGCCGCCAAACCCAAGGTTTGGCCGCGGTTCCGCGGTCAAGTGGAGGAGTCAGGGTGTCGTAGTTCACAGTAATTCTTATACTTCCCTGCTTATTTTTCTGAGTATTTTTAATACGAAAATATCAACATTTTAAAAAATTTCCAGCGAAGGGGTTCGTGACGGGGTTTCGGGGTTCGACCGGACTTTAAACTTTGTCTAAACTTTGCCTAAAACTCTAGCTTGGCTCTAATACCACTGTAAGGTTATTGGGCACTCTCACAAGGTTCTACAAGGCATCAACCATGCCCGATTTAAAAAATAGACATGTCGAACAACCCTTACCAAGATCTTTAAAATAGAGATTAGGTGAAACAAAGCAAGTAAACAACTTTACTTCTAAGAGTTTGGGATTACAACCTTTGTAGTCCGGTCCTTCACTTCTAAAGCTCCGTGTTGAGGTCCCTTCGTTGCGATCATCAAGTACCCGGACTCTAGAGAGGCTCCATGAAGAGAAATATGTAAGCTTGCTTCCGATTTTCGATAACAAAGATAATCTACCTTGAACTTTCTTTAACACAAGCTCTCACTCACTAATGAAGTGAACACCTTAATCTAAATGGCTAGGATAGATTCGGATGATGAAGTAGGAATTTAGCTCTCATTTATTTTCTCAATCTCACTCATTATCATCACTTCATAAAAAGCTAGAAAGCATTTTCATGAAAGAAGAAGGAAGAAGAAGAAGAACCATTCTCTTTGTGATGAATAATCAATCCATGTGAGGTTAGAAATGCAACCATGGGTTAAGTATGATAACTTAACCCATGTAGAGAATGAACCATGATTAAGGGTTGGGTTGGGTTAACAAATATCAATACAAAATATCTTTGCAAAAACAAAAACAAAAGCTTCTAGAAGCTTCTAGAAAAATTAACCCAAATCAAACCTTAATCATGTTTAATCTCCACTAATCATGTTGCATTAATAACCATAACATGTTACAATATTATATATCACATATATAATATTTATTGTAACAAAATAAAATAATACAATTAACATATATCGCATATATATCAATGTATTATCCGAGTGAGAAAAAGAATCTTTTAGTGAGCTTATATTAGTTAATGTAATTTAATATATCAAATATATAATTATACATTAAATTATCGAATCAACACTTGATCCGATAATCCGGCTATTTCATAAATAACCGACTAATATAACTGTATCAGTTCATCGGATCACACATATACCCGGCCGATATCTCATATCACGAGAATCTAATACGGTATCACATACACGTATTGTTCTCGATCCCGCACATATCATATATGTGCTCCTACTCCGTTTTGCCTGAGCCAAGAAACCTCTGTGTAGGATTCTAAAGAATCGTCAATACGCCGGCAGTAGGTGATGATCATATCAAACACCCACAAGCTGCAAGCGGTCAGCTAAACGTAACAGCCACCCAGGTATTGAGCGATCAGAAGATCAACAAGCAATCCTGTACATTCTCCTGCGATTTCAATCAGTAACACTCCCGTACAGTCCGGTCTCTTCGTCTGATATGTCGTATATCTCGCCTAGGGGTGGTAAACGTCAGACCCCAGTAGCTTGATAAGTCATGTCGATATGAGGTATATAACAGTTCGAGAAACTACTGATAACACTTACCGGTAGATCTCAGCAATCCTGGCCAGGAATTTCCAGTTATAGCCAATCGAACACAGTGCAATATCAACTCCCTATACCGGGAGAGACGAATCCCCTCCTATCGCTCATTGCCTCCATGTGATTCGGGACTGTACCGAAAAGCCACCTTTTTGTACGCCCTCTTGGACGTGGTATGATGGAAATAAAAGCACAGTGGGAATCACACAAGACTCTATGACGATCTCGGGTCTACAGACTACTCTGTACTAGTGTCACCAGAGAACTGCCATCTGACGTGAGGTATAATACCATCTGGGAGTTCTCGGCGAGTCCGTCCAGTGTACCCAGTCTCCACTGAGCACCCGTATACCTTCTCTGATGTGAAACACCAATGGATATGGGATCATCCATCGCCCATCATATGGGTCAAGAAGCGCATACGCTAGTCTACTCTGGAGTATCGATGCCCTGTCTCGGTACTCCAACGACTAGGAACTTTTGAAAGATGTACTTGGCGACTACACTGTCCTACTAGTATGATCCGCTTCATAGTCCTGGTAGTCAAGTACTCATCCTAAGCGCTTTATCAACATGTAACATATAGACAATCAGAGTACATGTTAAGATAAAGAGCAACCAGATAGCGTACTATCATGTCGAGCAAAAAAGTCCTCCCTTTATATGTCCAAGCATCCACTACAATATACATCGTATGTACAGTAATGGCCTCTAGGGCATACATATAACTAACACGTTACGTGCAGCTAGTACCGCTGACGTACTTGTGGTTAAACCTACTTCCGGCGTATCGTCGAGTCTTTAGAGTCCCGCACAAAGGGTTTCCCTGCTTTGGGAGAAATGATGTAGAGGCCGTATGGTTTTAAGGAAAGGTTCGATTGCATATGTGTACTTATGCATGGATGATGTTCGGACAGATAATACTATCGGGCTTTGGTTTAAGCCAGATCCTAATATTATATTCTTGGATTATTTTTGTCTCTTTGTATTTGTATTTTTCGGAATACAGATACATGTATGTATATAGGGTGAGGGGTATTCTTGTAATTTACTCAAGAGTGCTTCTAGAAGAAGACAACCCATTTCTTGTATAACCATTTAGATTAAATCGTTAATGAGGTGGAGGTATGGGGTGTGGTTTTTCATTAGATGAAGCATGGTTACTTGGGGTGACTCATGGGGTGACTCATCTAGTAACTATTAAAGCATGCTTGATATTTCCATTTGTGAATTATTGTATGCTTCATTCATCACAAGACTTAGCCATATTCATTTCATTATCATCTTGAACACTCTCTCTCCTCCAAGCTCTTTTCTTCTACCTCAAACCCTAAAAGTCTAATGTGTTGAGAAAACTAGGGTATTTTGAGACAAATCAATCCATCATCATTCTCTACATCCTCCAGGCTATCTAGTTTAGCGAACTAGGTACCTTAGTTACCTCGGTATTGAGGTTGGATCTTGAACTATAGACTCTCGGATGGATCGTTTTTGACTCGAGGAGGCTGACCTAGCAAGCGCGATTCGTACACTTCGAGGATTTTAAGACGACGATGAGGAGAATAATTAAACCCGAAGGACTTCATACTAGGAGGTATAAATTTCTTCATAGTAGTTAAACCTCATGGTAGTTTAGCTAGTTAGGGTTTAGTATCGATCCTGGAGTTCAAGTCGGTGTTGCGAAGCCCGTAAAAATCGTTTTTTTTGCATATTCCGCCTCCTCGCGAACCCATGGGGTGCTCGACATCGACTTACACCGCCACCAGCTTAAAGCCCTCAAAAAGAAAATTGAAGGCATACGGCGGGACGACCATACGTCCGGTGAAGGGGCCAGGTATTCCGCCGACTCACTAACAAAGCTCTTTACAGAAGAGCTATTGGCCGAGTACGTCTCGTCCAGGAATAAACCGCCCAAAGTGGCCCTCTTCGATGGGAAGTTCGACCCGAAGGACCACTTGGACACATTTATGGTGGGCATGAGCTTATAAGATAATTCAGACGCAGCTCAATGCCGAGCTTTCCCCACCACCCTAATCCGGGCTGGCCGGGACTGGTTCCGAGGGCTAGTGCCACACTCCATCTCGACCTTCGATGAACTGGCTACCCAATTCTGTTGGCTGTAGTGCCCTCATGGTAATTATTGTAATCACAGGCAGGTGATTATGATGATTGAGGAAGGACATATACTGATAGAACAGTCTTACTCAAAATGATAGTATGCTATATGGTTTGCCTTTATCATCATGTACATGCTTAATGCGGTATTACAGATCACTATTATATGTTGATAGAGCCTATAGGATTCTTGCCTGACTACCAGCATTATGATAGCGATCATATACGTGGGATCTGGTGTAGGGTTACTAGGAACTGTTACAAGGGTCTATAAGGCATCAACCATGCCCGATTTAAATTTTAGACGTGCCGAACAACCCAAAGCGAGGATCTTTGCTATATTATTAGGGTTAAACATGCAAGTAAACATCTTTACAACTAAGAGAGAGGGATTACAACCTTTGTAGTCTGCTCCTTCGCTTCATAAGCTCCGAGTAGCAGTCCCTTTGCCGTGATCCATGATCTCCCGGACTCAAGAGAAGCTCCACTACTCGAATGATCCATGCTTGCTTGAAGTCTTCCTTTTCGAAGATGATCTACCTTGAAGTTTCTTTTACTCAAGCTCTCACTCACTAATCAAGTATTAATGAAGTGAACACCCTAATCTAATTGGCTAGATTAGATGAGGATGATGAAGTAGGATTTATGCTCTCTTTTATTATCAAATTCTCATAATAATCCATTACATAAGAAAAACTTAGAAAGCTTTTCAAGAGCTCAAGGAAGAAGAAGAAGAATAATTATCCTTTTGTGATGAATAATGAAAAATGTTATATCATTACAATTGCAATCATGGTTAAGTCAAGAAAGACTTAACCATTGTAGAGATTTAACTAGGGTAAAGGGTGTGGTTGGGTTAAGAAAATATCTCCAAAAATATCAACACATAATATCTTTGTAAGAAACAAAACAAAAGCTTCTAGAAGCTTCTAGAAAAGATTAACCCAAATCAAACCCTAACCATGTTTAATCTCCACTAATCAAGTTGCATTTGTAATCATAACTTGTTACAATATTATATATCACATATATAATATATTTTTGTAACAAAAGAAAATAATACAATTAACATTTATCGCATATATATCAATGTATTATCCGGTGAGAAAATAAAATAATAAAGCGAGCCAATATTAGATAATGTAATGTAATATATCACATATATAATTATACATTAAATTATCGAATCAACACTTGATCCGAAAATCCGGCTACATCGAATATAACCGACTAATATATCATGTACCGATTCATCGAATCAACACTTGATCCGATGACCCGGCTGATATCAAATATCGCCGGCCGATATCATATATCACGAGAATAGAATACGGTATCTCATATCGTATTATTCTCGATGCCGCACATATCACATATGTGCTCCTACTCCGTTTTTCCTGAGTCAAGAAACTTCTTTGTAGGACTCTAAAGAATCGTCAATACGCCGGTAGCAGGTGATGATCATATCAAACACCCACAAGCTACAAGCGGCCAGCTAAACGTAACAGCCACACAGGTATTGAGCGATCAGAAGATCAACAAGCAAGCCTGTACATTCACCTGTGAATCCAATAAGTAACACTCCCGTACAGTTCGGTCTCTTCGTTTGATATGCATATCTAGTCTAGGGGTGGAATACGTCAGACCCCAGTAACCGATAAGTCATGTCGATGTGAGGCTCATAACAGGTCGAGAAACTACTGATAACACTCACCAGTAGTACTCAATATCCGTCCTGGCCAGGGACTTCCAGTTATAGCCAATCGAACACAGCACAACATCAACTCCCTATACCGGGAGAGACGAAACCCCTCCTATCGCTCATTGCCTCCATGTGATTCGGGACTGTACCCAAAAGCCACCATTTTGCACGCCCTCTTGGACGTGGTATGATGGAAATCAAAGCACAGTGGGAATCACACAAGACTCTATGACGATCTGGGGTCTACAGACTAACCTGTACCAGTGTCACCAGAGAACTGCCATCTGACGTGAGGTATAATACCATCTGGGAGTTCTCGGCGAGTCCGTCCAGTGTACGCAGTCTCCACTGAGCACCCGTACACCATCTTTGATGTCAAACACCGATGGATATGGGATCATCCATCACCCGTCATATGGGTCAAGATGCGTATACGCTAGTCTACTCTGGTGTATCGATGCCCTGTCTCGATACACCCTCGACTAGGAACAGTTATAGGATGTACTCATCGACTAACGTGGCCCCACTAGTATGATCTCATCATAGTCCCAGTAGTCGAGTACATTTCCTAAGGGCTTTATCAACATGTGAGAACAAGACAGTAAACTAATATAAGTCAACATGTTAAGATAAAGTGAAACCAAATAGCATACTATCATGACGAGCAAGAAAGTCCTCTCTCTATATATCCAAGCATCCATTATAATATACATCATATGTACAACAATGGCCTCTAGGGCATATATATAACTAACAATCTCCCACTTACACTAAGGCCAGCTGTTGCAGTATCTCATACCCAGCATCCCGAAGAGTCTCTCAAACTCTGTCTGGGGAATGGCCTCCGTGAGTGGATCCACAGTGTTTTCCTTCGTATCAACTCTCCTGACCTTGATCTCCCTGCGATCAACTATCTCCCGGATCAGGTGATACCGTCTCAGAATATGACTGGACTTCTATTGGGACCTGGGTTCCTTGTCCAAAGCCACAGCTCCATTGTTATCGCAATACAAAGGTATTGGATGATCAATGGACGGAACTACACCATGTTCAGTAATGAACTTCTTCATCCAGACAGCCTCTTTGGCAGCATCGTTGGCAGCGATGTATTCAGCCTCCATCGTCGAGTCTGCAACGGTATCCTGTTTGGAATTCTTCCAACACACCTCCCCTCTATTGAGGGTAAAGACAAATCCCGAGTGTGACTTAGAGTCGTCCTTATCACTTTGGAAGCTTGAATCGGTAAAGGACTCCACCTGGAGTTCTCCGTTACCATACACCAAGAATATCTGCTTAGTTCTTCTCAAGTACTTGAGAATGTTCTTTACAGCTATCCAGTGACTCTCCCCAGGATCTGCTTGATACCTACTTACTATACTTAGTGAGTATGCTACATCGGGTCTGATACATAGCATCGCATACATGATAGAGCCTACTGCCGAAGCATAGGGTATCCCTTGCATGCGAGCTCTCTCCAAATCAGTCTTGGGAGACATCTCTTTGGAGAGAGTGAGTCCAAAGATCGTGGGTAGGTTCCCACGCTTGGATTCTTCCATACTAAACCTTTTTAGTATGGTGTCAATGTACCTGGATTGGGACAATTCCAGTATCCTTTTAGATCTATCTCTATAGATCATAATTCCCAGTATGTAGGAGGCATCACCTAGATCTTTCATTGAGAATCTTTGTGATAAGAAGAGCTTGACCGATTGCAGCATAGGAACATCATTTCTTATCAAGAGTATGTCATCAACGTACAATACGAGGAAGAAAACCTTACTCTCTGCAACCTTCTTATATATACAAGGTTCATTGTTCACACCATAATATTGCATTATCATATTCCTCATTCTTATTCTTTTTATAAATAAACAGGTGCTTTTGACGCATGTCTGCTACATATTACGGGTTCTTGGACAGAAAACAGTGAAAACGATGAAAACACGATGCAAAAGTGGACTTTGACCAACAAACAGAAGACTCTTGATCAAGCCTACATCAAAGATAAAATTCACAAAGTACAAGGCAATGCAAGGTCCAAGATTACAAAGCGAACGGTTAAAAGTCCACCGCAATTATTCACTGGAGATCTGGAAGAAACATAGAAGCTATTTTAATAAAAGAACCAAATAATAAGGAAGCCCAAAGATAGAAGAGCTCACAAAGGAAATTTCAAGGCCCAATACTTCCTTTTAATAAAAGACAGAGACATAAAATTTTACCAAAGCTTGGAGTCTACTTTGACTAGGTCTTCCTAAGGATATTTTGGTAAATGTAGACATGCGAATCAATTGTAACCTAGGGTTTCCTATCCTCTATAAATAGGAACTCTAAATCATTGTAAAGGCTATGCCTCCCTTCATTAATAAATTTTAGAATTCTTTTGAAGAGCATCGGTGCCTCTTTTCAATTCATGAATTCAGATCTGACAACCCTGTGTTGATGTTTGGAGAGAGCCATCTGTAAGTAGTTTTATTTAATTGCTCTAGTTTAGATTTTAATTCCTTGCCCTAGATGTTAGCTTTGGGGAAGGCTTTTGAGAGATGAGATCTCTCATCCATTTCGTACCCATCACATATAATCTATAGGACTCCATGCATACACACACACACCGCGCCCTACGGCACCCTATCAGCGGTGATACCATAGTATAAAAGCCCGGTTGCACGCGTTTTCCATGGAGGTTAGGGTAAGGATCTCTAGAGGAAGGACAAGAACCTAGAGGAAGGAACACCTTCCCGAATGGATCTAATCCCCTTTATTGATAATTACCATAACTCCTTTTAGATCCTAATTTGGGTATAGAAAGCGTTGAGATTTATTTACATCTCCAAACCATTCCTAAACCTAACCCTAGCAAGATTTAGATCTAGATAATCTTAGTATAAATAGATTTAGTTTTTAGATTTAATAAATCAATCCGAACTCCCATCGGAATTAACTCGTTTGAGCGATTAGGAGATTCACAACATCCCTGTGGACCGACCCGTACTTACCGGCTAGCTGCAAAGCGACGCCGTTCTTGATTACGGTAATAGATAGTTTTTGAGATCAATCAAATGGCGCCGTTGCCGGGGATGGCGTGTTATTACCTTTTTGTAATTTCGGGTTAATCAAAATTAAAAAAAAATCATAAAAATCTGAAAAATCAAAAAATATAAAAATATATCATCTATTATTTTTGGGAAGGGTATTTTTGTGTGAATTTTGCAGGATCTACGAACAAATTCGGATATGGAAATCTACAGAGATCAAAACAGAAAATATCAAATCCGAACAAACAGAAGATCACAACAACCGAGGAACAGAAGAAATTTGGAGGACCGAGTCTACAAGTCAACCGCGGAGATCTGGTGGAAAAAAAGTGCTGATTCGTCTAGGTCGTCGCGGTTCCGCGGTTTTAAGCTCCTCCCGCCGCGTTTTCATGGTTCTTTGTGCTGATCAGAACCCGAAAAAAAAAACTCTGTAAGTCTTCTGATCTCATCCTCTGCAAATCTCGATATATCTTCTGTAAAATCTCCTGCAGGATTCTTTGCGCTTAAAAAAATCTTCCCCCTTCCAATAACAAATCTTGTGCAGGATTCTTTGCGCCGCACATAAAATAAAAAGATTTGATTGCAAGTGATTTACTGTTTTGCATATCTTTAATCGGATTTTAAGGGGCTTTTGACCAATTCAGATTGGGTGAGGATTTCATCACCCTTCCCAGGACCCCAGAAATCACATAAGGAATATGCATTGACCATCTATTAATTAAAAAATACTAGACTCAGCCCTAAGGACTTCGAGCTCAATAGGACAAAGGACTAGTTATAGGCATCAGCCGTTTATCCTAACCTGACTTTGCGGTGTCTAGGCACGTGTGTCAAGGAAAGTGGTTACTTAATTAGGACCGCAACTTGTAGCGGGGAGCCTCCCACTTACCTGACAATTACCTGGCCGCAATTGGCGGTGAAGAGGCGGTTTGAGGTCCTATTTCTAGCCCTTTGGAATAGTTAGGAGCTATCTAGCTGACCTAGGTGACCTTAGATCTAGGCCTGATTGTGCATTTCTGGTTGATTGCATTTGTGTCTAAGCCCTTATCGAAAATTTTTGCAAAACAAATAATAAAAAAAAATAAGAGGAAATTTTTTTTATAAAAAGACTTGCAACTTTTGTCGCTAAGAAATCTGTGCACTCCAATCTTCTTTCTCTTATCCTTCTTCAATCATGGGTACCCCACATCATAAATCTCTTGCCGAACATTGGTATCCCGAACCTAAATTTGCGTCGTACGTCAATTGTTTCGGTCGATTTAAAGAAGATCCCTCCATGCCAAAAATATCTTTGAAAGATCAAATAGAAGCGTCTAGGAGAAACAGTTTGACTTTGCAACCCACTTTGTGTCAACCATGTCAACCTTCATCACCTTCATATGTTGATGCCACTTTTTCAAGTCCAGCTGTAACTCTAAAACCGATGTCCATTGTTGAGCATATTGCTCAATCTCGTGGCCGATCTTTCACCCCTCTCCACACATCTAGTTCTAGAGATCAACAAGTCCATTCACCTTTTTATCCACATGTTGACCCTACTCTTGTCCAACCATCCAATTCCTACCAGTCCTACCCGACTTTCCCACCTTCACTAGACACTGTTTCTACACAGCAATTAGGGAGTTTCACGTAACCAAACAGTTTCGAATCTTTTACCGAAACCCCTTCACAACCCAAGTCTAGTATGGAAGAGTCATTGGAGGCTTATATCTTAGCAATAAACAAAATGATTAAGAATGTGGATGCGTCCATTGTTGCCCTTATGCAACCTAGTGAACCGGCAGCTAGTTTCCAACTAGCTTCAAATTTTCCAATGTATGAGGAGGCGGTTGGACAGAGTGCGAATTTGAGAGGATTTCCAAATCAAATCTACCCATACCCAATTGAATCTAACAACTACAATTTTCAAACATGTGTCCAAAATGATGAGTTGTGCGACTTTGTCGTGCTTGATTTGCCAGATTATGAGGAACCCCTTTCGAGTAAAACCGCACCTAATCCGTTTGATCTTTACACCTCCAACCTAGAACCTAAATTGATAAATATCCATGCTTTTGAGGAGGTGTCAGAAAAAATTGATTTTCACTTGATTGAGGATATAGACGCCGGGAATATTTCGGATGATGAACCTGTCGATTTGATTAAAATTTTATGTCTAATTCATCATCCCGAGTCATTAGATGTTTCTCCCGAACTTCATATGCGTCTTGATTTTGATGATAATGGCATGGATGAGATAAATATTGAGGAGAATTATGAGGATAGTATTGAGGAGTGTCTTGAAGATAATATTGAGGTTGAACCATTTTTGTTTGATGTGTCGGATTTTCCAATTCATCCTCCTGAACCTTTAACTAAATCACCATCCCTCCTTTCCATCGTTCCGACCACGATCACCCTTGAAGACTGTGAGCTTGAAAATTTTTCCTTTGAATCTGACACAGTTCTCACAGCCGATAACACGTACGAGTGTTTCACTTTTTCGGACGATATTGATGACTCACCGCCCGAGTTTGAGTCCTTTACGTTTTAAGATGAGTTAGTCGAACCATCAGAATCGGTTGCTTACAGTTGTTTCGAACCATTGATGGAATCCTCCAAGTTCGTGATAGATTACTTAGGTGAGAATAACACAATCCCTAATTCACTCCCTTTCGTCCTTCCTATCGTTCTGACCGTACAAGAGACCGTTATGCTTTCATCTCCTATACCAAGTTCGGCGTACCCATGCCTTCTTGCGAATCTTGAGGGATTTGACCCCATTTCTCGACGGGTTGATAGGTTAGTGTAGGGTTACTAGGCACACTAACAAGGCTCTACAAGGCATCGACCATGCCCGTTTATAAAATTTATGTGCCTAAAAACCCTAAGCAAGATCTTTATACTAAAGTTTTAAGGCGAATCTAAAGGCAAGTAAACAACTTTACTGTAAAGGGAACTCGAAATACAACCTTTGTAGATCGGTCCTCCACTTTATTTGCTCCTTGTTGAAGTTCCTTCGCTGCGATCAAGGTTCTCCCGGGCTCTTGCATGGCTTCACGACGCGAAGGATGCGACCTTGCTTGAAGTCTCCGAGGCCGAAGATGATCTACGTTGAGGGAATTCCGACTCAAGCTCCTACTTCACTAACTAGAGAATTAGTGAAGTAAACACCCTAAACTAAAGTGCTAGTCTAGTAGAGGATGGAGAAATAGGAAGTGGGTTCTCTTTAGATTTTTGTTTCTCATAATCTTTTGCTCTCTTTTCAAAACCCTAGTTTTCTTTTTCTTTTGTTCAAGAAGGAAGAAGAAGATGAACAAAAGAAAGAGGAGAGGATAATGATCAAGTGAGTGTGCTAACCATGGTGAGTGAGTATCATATACTAACCCTTGTAGAGCCATAACCATAGCTAAGTGATTATGGTTGGGTTAAAAGGAATCTAAGGCAAAGACAAAGCTAGTAGACTTTGTCAAAGCAAAGTAATCTTCTACAAGCTTCATGCTCTTTTCAAATATCCACTAAATTTGTAATTATCTTAAATAATCATAACCCACCATAATACATAGAATGGTGTATGTCTTACACACCCAAGTCTAGTGTATCATCAACCATGATACAAAAGGAAAACACTTTTTAATATATATCACATATATATATATATATATATCAAAGTGTGCACATGTGAGAAAAACCCTAAAGTGAACAAGTGTTAGTAAATGTAAACTAGTACATCTAATATACAATTATACACTTAATTATTAAATCAACACTTGACTTAATAATCCGGTCATATCTCATATAACCGACTAACATTCATCGTATCGACTTATCGAATCAACACTTGATTCGATAACCCGGTCATATCATATATAACTGAGTGATACAAAAAGTCGTGAGAATAGAATACGGCATCACATACACGTATTATTCTCGGTTCTGCACATATCACATACGTGCTCCTATTTCGTTTTGCCTGAGCCAGTAAAACCTCTATGTAGGACTCTAAAGACTCGTCAATACGCCGGCAGTAGGTGATGATCACATCATGCACCCACAAGCCATCAGCGGTACTAGCAGGACGTAACGGCTACCCGGGTATTGAGCGATCAGAAGATCAGCAAGCAAGCCCGCTCCAACTCCTGTAAAAGCCTACCGGTAACACTTCCCGTAAAGTACGGTCTCCTCGTCTGATATGTCGCATATCAAGTCTAGGGGTGGTGAACGTCAGACCCCAATAACTGATAAGTCGTGCCGATGTGAGGCTCATAACGGGTCGAGAAACTACTGGTAACACTTACCAGTAAATCTCTAAATCAGCCCTGGCCAGGGATTTCCCTATTACGGCCAATCGAGCACAGCGCAACATCAACCCCCAATACCGGAAGAGACGAAACCCCTCCTGTCGCTCATTGCCTCCATGTGACTCGGGACTGTACCCAAAAACCAACGTTTTGCACGCTTTCATGGACGTGGTAAGGTGGAAATCAAAGCACAGTGGGAATCACACAAGACTCTATGACGATCTCGGGTCTACAAACTAACCTGCACAAGTGTCACCAGAGAACTGCCATCTGACGTGAGGTATAATACCATCTGGGAGTTCTCGGTGAGTCCGTCCAGTATACCCAGTCTCCACTGAGCACCCGTATACCATCTCTGATGTCAAACACCAATGGATATGGGATCATCCATCGCCCATCTCATTGGTCGAGAAGCGTATACGCTAGTCTACTCTGGTATATCGATGCCCCGTCTCGATACACCCATGACTAGGGACCTTGAAGGATGTACTTATGGACTACCATGTCCCCACTAGTATGATCCGCATCATAGTCCAGGTAGTCAAGTACACATCCTAAGGGCTTTACCAACATGTAATGATAAGACAGTATACTAAGACAAGTATACATGTTAAAGTAAAGAGCAACCAGATAACATACTATCATATCGAGCAAGAAAGTCCTCTCTATATATGTCCAAGCATCCAATATAATATACATCATCTGTACAATACTGCAACTAACAATCTCCCACTTGCACTAGGGCCAGCTGCTGTAGTATCGTATACCGAGCATCCCGAAGTGTCTCTCAAACAGTTTCTGGGGAATGGCCTTTGTGAGTGGATCCGCAGTGTTGTTCTTCGTGTCAACCCACCTGACCTTGATCTCCCGGCTATCAACTATCTCCCGGATCAGGTGATACCGCCTCAGAATATGGCTGGATCGCTGATGGGACCTGGGTTCTTTGGCCAAAGCCACCACTCCATTATTATCGCAATACAAAGGTATTGGATGCTCAATGGATGGAACCCCTCCAAGTTCAGTGATGAACTTCTTGATCCAGACAGCCTCTTTGGCAGCATCGTTGGCAGCGATGTATTCAGCCTCCATCGTCGAGTCTGCCACGGTTTCCTGCTTGGAACTCTTCCAGCTAACCGCCCCTCCGTAAAGGGTAAAGACAAATCCCGACTGCGACTTAGAGTCGTCCTTATCACTCTGGAAGCTTGAATCGGTAAAGGACTCCACTTGCAGTTCTCCATTACCATACACCAAGAGCATCTCTTTAGTCCTTCGCAGGTACTTGAGAATGTTCTTCACAGCTGTCCAGTGACTCTCTCCAGGATCAGCTTGATACCTACTCACTACACTTAGTGAGTATGCTACATCGGGTCTGGTACATAGCATCGCGTACATGATAGAGCCTACTGCAGAAGCATAGGGTATCCCTTGCATGCGAGCTCTCTCCAAATCAGTCTTGGGAGACAGCTCTTTGGAGAGAGTGAGCCCTGAGATCGTGGGTAAAAACCCACGTTTGGACTCTTCCATACTAAACCTCTTTAGTATGGTGTCAATGTACCTGGATTGGGACAATCCCAATATCCTTTTAGATCTATCTCTATAGATCACAATTCCCAATATGCAGGAGGCATCACCAAGATCTTTCATTGAGAATCTTTGTGATAAGAAGAGCTTCACCGATTGCAGCATAGGAATGTCATTTCTTATCAAGAGTATGTCGTCCACGTACAATACGAGGAAGACAACCTTACTCTCTGCCACCTTCTTGTAGATACAAGGTTCATCTACGTTTTTGACGAAATCAAACTCTTTGATAACGACGTCAAAGCAGATGTTCCAACTCCGCGATGCTTGCTTTTAATCCATAAATGGATTTAAGCAGCTTGCACACCTTTCCGCTGCTCCCACTATCTACGAAGCCCTCTGGTTGAGTCATGTACACGCACTCTTCTAAATCACCATTTAGAAAGGCGGTCTTAACATCCATTTGCCAGATTTCGTAGTCATGATATGCAGCGATGGCAAGCATGATCTGGATGGATTTAAGCATAGCCACTGGAGAAAAGGTTTCGTCATAGTCCACACCTGGTCTTTGACGAAAACCTTTTGCAACAAGTCTATCTTTGAAAGTCTCCACTTTCCCATCTACACCAAGTTTTTTCTTGAAGATCCACTTGCTTCCAATGAGTTTTACCCCTTCAGGAGCAACTTCCAAAGTCCACACTTTGTTGGTGTACATGGATTCCATCTCGGACCGCATTGCATCCAGCCATTTCACTGAGTCCCCACTCGTGATGGCCTGCTCGAAGCTAGTTGGGTCATCATCAACCGTGATGCAATCCTCGCTCCCACCATCCATGAGAAAACCGTAGTATCTCTCAGGTGGGTGAGGAACCCTACTAGATCAGCGGAGAGGCTGAGGTTCGTTGGGAACTACCGAATCCTCTGGTTCCACTAAATCTTCAGTTTGAGTTTGTGTAACCGTAATTTCTTCCAGTTCTACCTTGTCGCCACTAATTTCTTTTGTAAGAAATTCCTTTTCTAAAAAGGTGGCATGTCGAGAAACAAACACTTTTTGTTCCTCAGTATGGTAGAAAAGATATCCATGTGAATGTTTGGGATATCCCACAAACTGGCATAGAACTGACCGTGCCTCGAGTTTGTCCGGATTTTGCGTTTTAACATAGGCCGGACAACCCCATATCTTAACTCGTTTAAGACATGGTCTCTTCCCACTCCATATCTCATATAGTGTGGTAGGTACAGATTTAGATGGAACTTGATTCAATAGGTATGCTGCTGTCTCCAGTGCATACCCCTAGAAGGAAATAGGTAACTCAGTTGTGCTCTCATAGAGCGCACCATATCTAATAGGGTGCGGTTCCTCCGTTCTGATACACCGTTATGCTGTGGTGTATAAGGAGGAGTCAGCTGAGAGAGAATCCCATTCTCTTTTAGGAAGTCCAGGAATTCATTGCTCAAGTATTCACCTCCTCGATCAGATCGAAGGATTTTAATACTTTTCCCGGTTTGGTTCTCGACTTCTTGTTTATATTCTCTAAATTTCTCAAAAGCTTCTGATTTGTGTTTCATCAGGAACACATATCCGAATCTAGAGAGATCGTCAGTGAATGTAATGAAGTACGCAGAACCATTCCTTGCATGTGTAGACATGGGGCCGCATACATCACTATGTACCAGTCCTAAGAGTTCCGCAACTCTTTCTCCGTGTCCCGTAAACGGAGTTTTGGTCATCTTGCCTTTGAGACATGACTGGCAAGTGTCATAAGATGAAAATTCAAACGGATTTAAATATTCATCCTTATGCAACTTAGCTAGTCGTGTCGCATTGATATGACCCAGTCTACAATGCCACAAGAAGGATTCGTTCATTTCTGAACTCTTCCTCTTGTGTGTGTTTGTTATGCTCAGAACTGTAGATTGATTTAGAACATAAATGCCATTGCACAACGTGCCTGATCCAACCAACTTTTGGTTTAGAAAAATGTTCATAACATTATCCCGTAATACAAAATTATATCCCTATTTACTCAACAAAGAAACCGATATAATGTTGCATATCAGGTTCGACATGAAATAGCATTCGTTCAGAATCAATGTATTACCAGTTGGCAATACAAGGTGATATTCCCCGACGGTTTTAGCTGCAACAATTGCACCATTTCCAACCCTTATTTCTTTATCACCTTCTCCAAGTTCTCTACCTTTCCTAAGTCCATGTAACTGATTACATATATGGGATCCTGACCCGGTAACTAATACCCAGGACGTAGAGAAAATGGAGAAACAGTTCTCTGTAACGAACACACATGAAGAAAATGCATCAACATGTACTTTCTTCATACGGGCGGCATGGGAATCCTGGTATTCCCCTATATCCTGTTCAGTCTTATAACTCTTATAAGAAAGAACGAAACCAACGTTCCCCAGCACAGTATAACATGCGGGTTCGGTAAATACATCCATATTATTATCTTTATTAAGGCATGATATGGTCGCTACCTGGAGAGAGAGAGAAGAAAACACTTTAGCGTATGCTCTTACAAGATCAGATTGGTTATTATTTTATCTAATCAGGATGGCTCCCACTGTTTTTATCAAATCTTCCTTCAAACCCTAAAAGGAAAGACTAGCTGAGATTAATTACACCCTACAACTTCGCCAATCTTTCAGCCAGGCCAGTGTCGGTACTTTGAGGGAGGTTCCCCGTGCTTTCGCACGGACCTAATTAAAGTAAGCCTCGTTTTTCCAGAGGCGTAACCCCGTTGACACCTTTCTAGACACCTACTTGATCGGCTAATTGTCCTGTGTAAAACTCTCCCAGGAGTAACAATTACTCGCAGTGGGTATCGGGATCCAACTATCTCATAGAAGATATGCAATCTCATTGCAAATCTCAACACTTGAAATTCCCGATAACCTTTTTCCCCTAACCCCTATGACCTCGACAAAGGCCAACAAATCATAGGATGTTAGTCAAGTTCAACCCGTCATTTCTCGATTGAATCAAACCCACCCGCACGACCCTTGACAAAGGCCAACAAGGTCATACGACTACCCCAAAACAATCTGCATCATATGCATAAACAGATAAGCACCATTCAGCTACCGCACACTACGCCTTGACAAAGGCCAACAAACGCAGCACGAATACTAAACAGTTCTTATCTGAAATGACGGAAGGCTACGTCTGGTTTTTCTGAAAACCTATTGCATAATGAACTTGATATCGTCGTAGAACCATGTGAATTTTGAAATGGAGTGATTTTGAGTCTTTTATTAGTTTTGCTAAAGAGGTCACTCCTGGTGAAGGGATCTCGGCTCTTTCCTTATGGAATAAGGTGCATGATATATCATATACATCACTATGCAAAGCAAAACTCCAAAAGCAGTCAAAAGTCAAACCGAGTGTTGTAGCATCTGCCAGTTTTGCTAAAGAGGTCACTCCCGGTGAAGGGATCTCGGCTCTTTCCTCATCGAATAAGGTGCGGGATATATCATATACATCACTATGCAAAGCAAAACTGTAGCTACCCTTTTTATTAAAATTTGATTCTACAACATCTTTTAGGTTTCTTTTCTTTCATTAATCACATTAATGAAGTCCCATCATTTAAGTTACTTAAACATCACAGATAAATACGACGTACACTTATGCCATCCGCATTTGCCTCGATGTCCCCTCGTGCACCGTTAGGTTAGGTAACTAACGGCAGAGCAGGGCTAGGCTAGCGCGGGTGTAAAACATAAGTAACGCCTATATAATATATCATATATACAGTATACAGTATTTATCACAGAACATCAAATGATCGCATCACAGATATCGCAGCAGAAGAAATATATGAAACATTGGATATACTAGGACGTCTGTGTTTTATTTTGAGCCTCTATAAAACACGGATTCCACGGTCGTGATGAATAGCCAAACCACACCCCTAGACCCCTACGAGAGCGGCAAGCAACCCTACCAATTCTAGAGTTAGGAGACCCGGACTCGACTCCTCGAGTTGGTCTCCCACTGGACTCCTGAACCCGGTTACTTGTGCTCTCCTCTTTGGGTCTATCCTAGTGCGGAAAAGTAAATAATATACAAAAGGTGACATCAACCTCATCCCGGAAGTGCCACAATAAAAGAATATTACATACATTTATATTTTATATGAATGAAAATAAAAACTCTCATCTCAGATAAAAAAACCCGGCTATTCAAAACGTGACGATCCAATATAACATATCCAGCAACACATAACAACACATGTCATCAACGTAAGTAAATATGTGCATCCCAATTATCGTTGACATATAGCAACAAAACCGGCGATATCACATATTACATTTACGGTCACATAAAAGAAAGTGTAAAACTACAACATTTGGAATCCACAATCTCTTTAGACATCGTAAATCCGAAATATCACATATTTCGCATTTCATGCCAAACTGTGTGAATTCCACATATTGTATCACATTCCAGATAAATAGACAGTATTAAACTTTCCGATCGAATATTCAAATACTCAAGATTTCCATAGTAGCTCAACTCTTGAGCGGAGTTCAAAGATTCCAGAATACGTCATAGTAGCAACGGTCCAGCCGTAGAAGGGTCAAGCCAACGCCTCACATGTGGCACGCCGTACTGCCCCAAACCCTAAGGTTCAAAGGGCAGTTCAAGACGGTCACATAATCGAGTTAAGGTTTGTTGTCTTCTAGAGGGTTCATCGTGTCACATGCACGTTTTTCCGAAAAATTTAAACCCGAGAAAAATTCAACACTTGAATGTTTTTCGTGTCGGGAAATTAATGAGTTAATGATATCCGTTCGAACATTTTAATACTTTCTTAATTATCTGGAAAAACATAACAAAATTAAATTCTCCGATCGAATCGATGGTTACAAAATGAACCCCTAAATACCCAACATTTGAGTAAGTTTAAAAATACCCATAAAATAGCACATTCAGATACAAGAATTACTGTGCAAACCAACTGTCAAAGTCTCACTGTACGGCCGCGGTTCCGCGGCACAAGCAGGGTATTGCCGCGGAACCGCGGCGGTCCGTACATATTACGTCACCAATTTTGCGCCGTAATTCTTAGAAATCCCTGCTGTATTTTTTAGGTATTTTTAATTCTGAAAAAACCCGGATTTTGAAAAAAGTCAAGAGATGGGTTGATTTCGACGTTGTCGGGTTCATTCGGAGTTTTAACTTCGTTAACACATCGCCTAATACTCTAGCTAGGCTCTGATACCACTGTAGGGTTACTAGGCACACTAACAAGGCTCTACAAGGTATCGACCATGCCCGTTTAAAAAAATTATGTGCCTAAAAACCCTAAGCAAGATCTTTATACTAAAGTTTAGGCGAATCTAAAGGCAAGTAAACAACTTTACTCTAAAGGGAACTCAAAATACAACCTTTGTAGATCGGTCCTCCACTTCATTTTCTCCTTGTTGAAGTCCCTTCGCTGCGATCAAGGTTCTCCCGGGCTCTTGCATGGCTTCACGACGCGAAGGATGCGACCTTGCTTGAAGTCTCCGAGGCCGAAGATGATCTACGTCGAGGGAATTCCGACTCAAGCTCCTACTTCACTAACTAAAGAATTAGTGAAGTAAACACCCTAAACTAAAGTGCTAGTCTAGTAGAGGATGGAGAAATAGGAAGTGGGTTCTCTTTATATTTTTGTTTCTCATAATCTTTTGCTCTCTTTTCAAAACCCTAGTTTTCTTTTTCTTTTGTTCAAGAAAGAAGAAGAAGATGAACAAATGAAAGAGGAGAGGATAATGATCAAGTGAGTGTGGTAACCATGGTGAGTGAGTATCATATACTAACCCTTGTAAAGCCATAACCATAGCTAAGTGATTATGGTTGGGTTAAAAGGAATCTAAGGTAAAGACAAAACTAGTAGACTTTGTCAAAACAAAGTAAGCTTCTACAAGATTCATGCTCTTTTCAAATATCCACTAAAATTGTAATTATCTTAAATAATCATAACCCACCATAATACATAGAATGATGTATGTCTTACACACCCAAGTCTAGTGTATCATCAACCATGATACAAAAAGAAAACACTTTTTAATATATATCACATATATATATCAAAGTGTGCACATGTGAGAAAAACCCTAAAGTGAACAAGTGTTAGTAAATGTAAACTAGTATATCTAATATACAATTATACACTTAATTATTAAATCAACACTTGACTTAATAATCCGGTCATATCTCATATAACCGACTAACATTCATCGTATCGACTTATCGAATCAACACTTGATTCGATAACCCGGTCATATCATATATAACCGAGCGATACAAAAAGTCGCGAGAATAGAATACGGTATCACATACACGCATTATTCTCGGTCCTGCACATATCACATACGTGCTCCTATTTCGTTTTGCCTGAGCCAGTAAAACCTCTATTTAGGACTCTGAAGACTCGTCAATACGCCGGCAGTAGGTGATGATCACATCATGCACCCACAAGCCGTCAGCGGTACTGCTGGACGTAACGGCTACCCGGGTATTGAGCGATCAGAAGATCAGCAAGCAAGCCCGCTCCAACTCCTGTAAAAGCCTGCCGGTAACACTTCCCGTACAGTCCGGTCTCCTCGTCTGATATGTCACATATCAAGTCTAGGGGTGGTGAACGTCAGACCCCAATAACCGATAAGTCGTGCCGATGTGAGGCTCATAACGGGTTGAGAAACTACTAGTGACACTTACCAGTAAATCTCTAAATCAGCCCTGGCCAGGGACTTCCCTGTTACGGCCAATCGAGCACAGCGCAACATCAACCCCCAATACCGGAAGAGACGAAACCCCTCCTATCGCTCATTGCCTCCATGTGACTCGGGACTGTAACCAAAAATCACCGTTTTGCACGCCTTCATGGACGTGGTAAGGTGGAAATCAAAGCACAGTGGGAATCACACAAGACTCTATAACGATCTCGGGTTTACAGACTAACCTGCACAAGTGTCACCATAGAACTGCCATCTGACGTGAGGTACAATACTATCTGGGAGTTCTCGGCGAGTCCGTCCAGTGTATCCAGTCTCCACTGAGCACCCGTATACCATCTCTGATGTCAAACACCAATGGATATGGGATTATCCATCGCCTATCTCATGGGTCGAGAAGCGTATACGCTAGTCTACTCTGGTATATCGATGCCCCGTCTCGATACACCCACGACTAGAGACCTTGAAGGATGTACTTATGGACTACCATGTCCCCACTAGTATGATCCGCATCATAGTCCAGGTAGTCAAGTACACATCCTAAGGGCTTTACCAGCATGTAACGATAAGACGGTATATTGAGACAAGTATACATGTTAAAGTAAAGTGCTACCAGATAGCATACTATCATATCGAGCAAGAAATTCCTCTCTATATATGTCCAAGCATCCAATATAATATACATCATCTGTACAATACTGGCCTCTAGGGCATACATACAACTAACAGTTAGCACAATCGCTTTTAACACATCGGTCATCACATATTGCGCTAATTTATTCACTCGATTTATACCCTCAAGATCGTACTCTATTTCTTTCTCTTTTCCGCCATTCTTCTCCCCCACCGAGACCGTATCCCATTTCTACCTCCACACGGTCTCGTGTGCTTCTCATCTCTTTTCTTTCCACTCCATTCTTTCACCAACTCGACCATTACCACGATAAGATTTTTGAATGGTTGGTGCTAACCTTTGGCATGTGTAAGGCCAAGCTTAAGTTTGGGGGGAACCTTGTTGTATATATGTATATATATTTTTGTTTTCTTTTTCTATAAAAAAAAAAAATTTCAAAACATTAAAAGATATAATTTTTTTTTATAAATAAGTAAACAAGGGAGTGCCAGCATTTTGACCCTCTTGGTGTAGCATGACAGTGAGGACACTGTCAAGTTTAAGTTTGGGGGTATGCTTGGTAAGTCTTCTTCCTTCGCATTCATTTGTGTATATTTTTGCATTTGCATACTTATTTGAAAACCCATAAAAAATTGAAAATTTTTGAAAATTTATAAAAATTATTGTATTCAATTTTGGCTAATTGACTTGAGTTTGACAAATAGGTCAACTGGCTGGGAACAACTAGGTCTTAGACTTAGTAAATTAAAAAACCTAAAGATAACCTTCCTTAAAGTTTAGCGGTAGAAAGTATATGTCTTTGTAGTTTATTTAGAAATAGGCAAATTTTGAGTTCACTTCTTGGGCTAAGTTAAAACAAGGGATGAGTATTGATGTTTTTATTAAAGTATAAGTTTGAAAAATAATTCCTAACTTAAGTCTAAATTCTGAAAATGTATACCCTACAATTTGCACAATCACGCACCTTGAAACTTGGAATAGTAGAAGAGACCTTGAAATGCTATTGTCTAATGTCTTTAGTACGAAAAAAAATACAAGTGTGAATAAAGGAAAAAAATGAACACTGGTTTTTGTAATTACTTAAGGCTGTAAAAATAGAAAAATATTTAGCGAGGGTGCTTCATCACCTAGTGCCTTAGATCAACTGGTTTGGGAGTCACTGCTAAAAAGCCTTGGGTGTTGCAAGACTAGGAATTACGCTTTAAAGTGCAAACGCATTTTGTAATCGGTCGTTGGTACCTCACGAAGTATTAACGGTCACATGAAGGACGTGTAAGCAAAATTCATAAAAAAATTCACCAATTAAGAAGTGCTTTGGAAAACGGACAAGAGTATGATTGCTTGATTTGAATTTCCTAGTGTATGGGTGATATATACACACACGTAGGGATATGTGATTGGAGTTTAGATGAGAGAAAGGAGTGAAGAATAGAACTTGTATCTTTAATAGAGTTGATAAAAATTCCTAAGTGGAGATGGAACCCTAGAAAGAAAACTTAAGAAATGCCGAAAGCTAAGTAGGTCTGCAGAACATATATAATCTTAAGTTAGATGATGAGGAAGTGTGAAGAATATGGATGGATAATTTGCAAGTCGAAGATAATAGAGTTCGTTGTTAGAAACCCTAATTGGAGAACAAAAGTCGAAAAGCCGAATTGATAAGATTTTGTGGGTAGTATCCACTGAAAACCCTCAGGAGACAACACTCCTCCTACTAGGGACACCTAGAGGTTTAACGGCTTGTTGCACGTGCTCAGTACAATCGCGTTTCCCTGCGAAAGTGCGGTTACGTTTTTTGTAGAGAATAAAAAATAAGTTTGCTCGAGGACGAGCAAAAGATAAGTTTGGGGGTATTTGTTCACACCATAATATTGTATTATTATATTCCCCATTCTTATTCGTTTTATAAATAAACAGGTGCTTTTGACGCATGTTTGCTACATATTACAGGTTACAGGTTCTTGGACAGAAAACAGTGAAAACGATGAAAACACGATGCAAAAGTGGACTTTGACCAACAAACAGAAGACTCTTGAGCAAGCCTACATCAAAGATAAAATTCACAAAGTACAAGGCAATGCAAGATCCAAGATTACAAAGCGAACGGTTAAAAGTCCACCGCAATTATTCACTGGAGATCTGGAAGAAACATAGAAGCTATTTTAATAAAAGAACCAAATAATAAGGAAGCCCAAAGAAAGAAGAGCCCATAAAGGAAATTTCAAGGCCCAATACTTCCTTTTAATAAAAGACAGAGACATAAAATTTTACCAAAGCTTGGAGTCTACTTTGACTAGGTCTTCCTAAGGATATTTTGGTAAATGTAGATATGCGAATCAATTGTAACCTAGGGTTTCCTATCCTCTATAAATAGGAACTCTAAATCATTGTAAAGGCTATGCCTCCCTTCATTAATAAATTTTAGAATTCTTTTGGAGAGCATCGGTGCCTCTTTTCAATTCATGAATTCAGATCTGACAACCTTGTGTTGATGTTTGGAGAGAGCCATCGGTAAGTAGTTTTATTTAATTGCTCTAGTTTAGATTTTAATTACTTGCCTTAGATGTTAGCTTTGGGAAAGGCTTTTGAGAGATGATATCTCTCATCCCTTTCGTACCCATCATATATAATCTATAGGACTCCATGCATACACGCATACACCGCGCCCTACGGCACCCCATCCCTTGAGGTAGCGGTGATACCGTAGTATAAAGGCCCGGTTGCGCGCGTTTTCCATAGAGGTTAGGGTAAGGATCTCTAGAGTAAGGACAAGAACCTAGAGGAAGGAACACCTTCCCGAATGGATTTAATCCCCTTTATTGATAATTACCATAACTCCTTTTAGATCCTAATTTGGTTATAGAAAGCGTTGAGATTTATTTACATCTCCAAACCATTCCTAAACCTAACCCTAGCAAGATTTAGATCTAGATAATCTTAGTATAAATAGATTTAGTTTTTAGATTTAATAAATCAATCCGAACTCCCATCGGAATTAACTCGTTTGAGCGATTAGGAGATTCACAACATCCCTGTGGACCGACCCGTACTCACCGGCTAGCTGCAAAGCGACGCCGTTCTTGATTGCGGTAATAGATAGTTTTTGAGATCAATCATTCATCTACGTTTTTGATGAAGTCAAACTCTTTGACCACAACATCAAAGCAGATGTTCCAACTCCGCGATGCTTGCTTTAACCTATAAATGGATTTAAGCAGCTTGCACACCTTTCCGCTGCTCCCATTATCTACGAAGCCCTCTGGCTGAGTCATGTACACGCACTCTTCTAAATCACCATTTACAAAGGCGGTCTTAACATCCATCTGCCAGATTTCGTAGTCATGGTATGCAGCAATGGCAAGTAAGATCCGGATGGACTTAAGCATAGGCACTGGAGAAAAGGTTTCGTCATAATCCACACCTGGTCGTTGACGGAAACCCTTTGCAACAAGTCTATCTTTGAAAGTCTCAACTTTTCCATCTACACCAAGTTTCTTCTTAAAGATCCACTTGCTCCTAATGGGTTTTACCCCTTCAGGAGCAACTTCTAAAGTCCATACTTTGTTGGTGTAAATGGATTCCATCTCAGATCGCATTGCATCCAGCCATTTCATAGAGTCACCACTCGTGATGGCCTGCTCGAAACTAGTCGGGTCATCATCTTCCATGATGCAATCCTCACTCCCACCATCAATGAGAAAACCGTAGTATCTGTCAGGTGAATGAGAAACCCTACTAGATCGGCGGAGAGGCTGCGGTTCGTCGGGAACTACTGAATCTTCTGGTTTCACTAAATCTTCAGTTGCAGTTTTTGTCGCTGGAACTTCTTCCAGCTCTACCTCTTTGCCACTAATTTCTTTTACAAGAAATTCCTTTTCTAAAAAGGTGGCATGTTGAGCAAAAAACTCCTTTTGCTCCTTACTGTGGTAGAAAAAATATCCATAAGAATTCTTCTGATATCCCACAAACTTGCGAAGAACTAATCGTGCCTCGAGTTTGTCCGGATTTTACCTTTTGACATAGGCCGGACAACCCCATATCTTAACTCGTTTAAGATACGGTCTCTTCCGACTCCATATCTCATATGGTGTGGTAGGTACAGATTTAGACGAAACTTGATTCAATAGGTATGCCGCTGTCTCATGCGCATAACCCCAGAAGGAAATAGGTAACTTAGCATTGCTCATCATAGAGCGTACCATATCCAAAAGGGTGCGATTCCTCCGCTCCGATACACCATTGCGCTGTGGTGTATAAGGAGGAGTAAGCTGAGAGAGAATCCCATTCTCTTTTAGATAGTCCAGGAACTCATTGCTCAAGTATTCTCCTCCTCGATCAGATCGAAGGATCTTAATACTTTTGCCCGTTTGGTTCTCTACTTCGTTCTTATATTCTCTGAATTTCTCAAAAGCTTCAGACTTGTGTTTCATCAGGAACACATGTCCGTATCTAGAGAGATCGTTAGTGAATGTAATAAAGTAGGAAGAACCGTTTCTGGCATGTGTAGACATGGGACCGCATACATCACTATGTACCAGTTCTAAGAGTTCCTCAACTCTTTTTCCGTGTCCACTAAACGGAGATTTGGTCAATTTACCTTTGAGACATGAATGAGAAGTATCATAAGACGATAATTCGAACGGATTCAAATATCCATCCTTATGTAACTTAGCTAGCCGTGTCGTATTGATATGACCAAGTCTACAATGCCACAAGAAGGATTCGTTCATTTCTGAACTCTTCCTCTTGTGTGTGTTTTGTATATTAAGGACTGTATTTTGATTGAGAATGAATATGCCATTATGTAACGAGCCTGATCCAATCAACTTTTGATTTAGGAAGATGTTCATAACATTATCCTGTATTACAAAATTATACCCTTCTTTACTTAATAAAGAAACTGATATAATGTTGCACATCATGTTCGGTATATAATAGCACTCATTCAGAATCAATGTATTACTACTTGGTAATACAAGGTGATATTCGCCAACTGCTTTGGCTGCAATATTTGTACCATTCCCTACTTGTACGGAATGATCACCCATTCCCAGTTCTCTACCTTTACGTAGCCCACATAACAATTTACATATGTGGGATCCCGATCCGGTATCTAATACCCAGGACGTAGGGTGAACTGAGAAACAGTTCTCAATAACTAACACACCCGAAGAAGATGCATCAACATGCTTGTTCTTCATTTGGGCAGCGTGATAATCGAGATATCCTCCTATTTCCTGTTCAGTCTTACAACACTTATAAGAAATAACGGGACCAACGTTCCCCTGCTCAGTATAATAAGCGTGTTCAGTCAATACATCCATATTATTATCTTGATTAAGGCCTGACATGGTCGCTACCTGGAGAGAGAGAGAAGGAAACATTTTAGCATATGCTCTTGCAAGATTAGATTGGTTATTATCTTATCTAATCAGGATGTCTCCAACCGTTTTTATCAAATCTCCCTTCAAACCCTAAAAGGTTAGATTAGCTGGGATTAATTACACCCTACAATTTCCTCAATCTTTCAGCTAGATCAGTGTTGGTACTTTGAGGGAGGTTCCCCGTGCTTTCGCACGGACGTAATTAAAATAAACTTCATTTTCCCAGAGGCATAACCCCGTTAACACTTTTCTAGACACCTACTTCATCGACTAATTGTCCTGTGTAAAATTCTCCCAGGAGTAACTCTTGCACATAATGGGTATCAGGATCCATCTATCTCATAGAAGGTATGCAATCTCATTGCAAATTTCAACACTTGAAATTCCCGATAATATTCTGCCCCTAGCGATCTATGACCCTGACAAGGTCAACAAACCATAAATCGCAAGTCAAGTTCAACCCGTCATTTCCCGATTGAATTAAACCCACCCGCATGACCCTTGACAAGGTCAACAAGGCCGTATGAATACCCTAATCTAATCACATCTCCTGTTTTAGCAGATAAACATTAATCAGCTACCGTACACTGTGCCTTGACAAGGTCAACAAACGCAGCACGAATACTAAGCAAGATTTATCTGAAATGACGGAGGGCAACGACAGGTTTTTCAGAAAACCTATTACATAATGAACTTGATATCGTTGTAGAAACAAGTGATTTTGAAAAGGAGTGTTTTTGATGTAAGTCAACGTTGTACACCCTACAAGTTGCGGGGAGGCGGAATAGGTAAAACAATCATTTTGTTTAAAACAACATCGACTAACCGAAGGATCTTTGCAAAACACTAACTAACACTATCATAGGAGTAGTTAGCTACTATGAAAGAAGATTATACCTAATGAACCAAGTCCTTCTTCTTCTCGTTAACCACCTCCTCGTCGGCCTCCTCTTTGTAATAGACGATCCACCCGAAAGCTACTACTCCAAGCTTTGCCTCTAACTTGAGGAAACTAGGTTACTCAAATTGCTAATCAAAGTCACCTAGGTAATATAGAGTGTGATTAAGGATTAACAAGTCTTACTAACCCTTGATCTCAGCACATGAGAGGTTAGGGTTAGGGTTTGAAGAGAGAGCTTGAGGAGAGAGAAGGTGAGAGTGAGAATGAAATGAAATAATGATTCATTTTGAATATATAAAGCATGATGATTTATTAAATGAATAAATCAAATGATTTATCAACCATGCTTCATTCATTCACTTTGTGTGATTCATCTCATGAGTCATTAGCCATTAAATGCATCATTAACTCCATGGATGAATCACAAAAATGAGTCACTAAATCAATAAATGCAAATGCCACCTTAACCCCCAAGTCATCATCCTTCTAGAAGCTTCTCGCCAAATTACGAGAACGCCCCTCCTATCCGTGAAAACACGGAAAAACTTTAGACTGTATAAATCCAATAATCCGATACTAGAATCTGGCTTAAACCAAAGCCGGCTAGTAAAAACTGTCCGAACATAGTACGTGCGTAAAAACACGTATGCATACGAACCCTTGTCGTAAAACCATACGACCTCTATATCGTTTCGCCCGAAGAAGGGAAACTCTCTGTGTGGGACTCTAAAGACTCGACTACTACGCTGGCAGTGGGTTTAACCACAGACCGCAAGCGGCACTAGCTGTATGTAACGGTCCCCAGGTAGATGTCGATAAGAAGGCCGATGAGGAAACCCATCCGAACTCCTACTGAGCCTGATGTGACAATCTCCGTACAGTACGGTCTGTTCATCTAGGACTATCGCATATCGGGCCTAGGGGGCGGTAAGCGTCAGTCCCCTAAAAGCGGTATAAGTCGTTTCGGAGCAAAGCCCATTACACCTTGAGAAACTACTAGAAAACCTACCAGTAAATCTCACTTGCTCTGGCCAGGGACTTTGTATAATGGCTCTTTGACACAGCGTGATATCAACTCCCAATACCGGGAGAGACGAATCCTGTCTAACCGCCACCGCCTCCAAGTGCTCGGGACTTCACCCAACTGCTACCTGTTTGCACTACTCCTTTGAGCCGTGGTAAAGTAGCAATCTAAGAACAGTGGGATACACTCGAAGCGAAGCAGCAGTGTCAATTTTGCAGACTATGCTGTACTCATGTCACCTTGGAACTGTTAACTGACGACGGGTATAATACAAACCAACAGTTCCCTGCGAGTCCTGTCCGGTGTAACCGTAACCCAACGAGCACCTGTATACTATCTCCAGTACGACATACTGATGGCTGTGGGACAGACCATCTCCCCAACTGTGATGAGAGGCGTACACACTAGTCTACTCCGGAGTATCATGCCCTGTCTCGATAATCCTACGACTAGGGACCTGAAAAAGAATGTGCTTGTAGACTACCCAGCCCCCACTAGTATGACTGCCATCACAACGCTGGTAGTCAAGCAAGATCCTAAGGGCTCTATAAATACGTACACACATATTAAGATAGATATAACCAAGTAGCATACTACCCTGTTTAGCAAGACTGTTAATATAACTGTGAATATCCCAAGCTTCCATTAAGTAATATACAAGCTAGTATGATACAAATAATGGCCCCTAGGGCATATACCCTAACAATATCCCACTTGCACTAAGGCCATATACTGGCTTATCGAAGACCGATCATCTCGAGTAGCCTCTCGAACTGAATCTGAGGTAAGGCTTTTGTGAATGGATCAGCAATGTTCTCCTCTGTAGCAACTCTCCGGACCTCGATCTCCCGGCGATCTATGATCTCCCTGATCAGGTGATACCGCCTTAAGATGTGTCTGGACTTCTGATGGGACTTGGGTTCCTTCGCTAAAGTTATAGCTCCGTTGTTGTCGCAATACAGCGGTATTGGATCAACAATGGTAGGAACCACCTGAAGTTCTGTTATGAACTTCTTCATCCAGACCGCTTCTTTTGCGACATCGCAAGCAGTAATATACTCCGCTTCCATCGTCGAGTCAGCAACGGTGTCCTGCTTGGAACTCTTCCAGCACACCGCCCCTCTATTAAGGGTAAAGACATAACCCGACATGGACTTAGAATCATCCTTATCACTATGGAAGTCAGGATCAACAAAGGCCTCGATCTTGAGGTCTTTTCCGCCGTAAACCAAGAACATCTCCTTAGTCCTTCTCAGGTACTTGAGAATGTTCTTCACTGCTATCCAGTGCTTCTCCCCTGGGTCTGACTGATACCTGCTTACCACGCTCAGTGCGTAAGCTATATCTGGTCTGGTGCACAACATCGCATACATTATATAGCCTACCGCAGAAGCGTAGGGTATAATAGACATGCGATCCCTTTCCAAATCAGTCTTGGGAGACATCTCTTTGGATAGGGTGATTCCGTGACAAGCCGGTAGATTACTGCGCTTAGAATCTTCCATACTAAATCTTTTCAGTATAGTGTTGATATACCTGTACTGCGAAAGTCCCAACATCCTCTTGGATCTATCACGATATATCCGGATCCTCAGAATGTAAGAGGCATCACCCAGGTCTTTCATGGAGAACCTGTGTGACAAGAATCCTTTGACAGATTGGAGCATAGGAATGTCATTTCCTATCAATAGAATGTCATCCACGTACAAGATGAGGAATACGACAGTTCGTGCTACAATTTTACTATATATACATGGTTCATCTGGATTTTTGATAAAATCATATTCTTTGACCGTTTCATCAAAACAGATGTTCCAACTCCGCGATGCCTGCTTCAGTCCATAAATGGACTTAAGCAACTTGCACACTTTCCCGCTGCTCCCACTCTTATTGAAACCTTCTGGCTGATCCATATAGACGCACTCTTCTAAATTACTATTCAGAAAAGCCGTCTTTACGTCCATCTGCCAAATTTCATAATCATGGAAGGCAGCAATAGCAAGAAGGACTCGAATGGATTTGAGCATAGCCACTGGAGAAAAAGTCTCGTCATAGTCCAAACCAGGTCTTTGACGAAAACCCTTGGCAACAAGTCTAGCCTTATAGGTTTCCACCTGTCCATCTACACCAATCTTTTTCTTGAAGATCCATTTGGATCCTATGGGTTTTACCCCATCTGGAGCAAAGTCCAAAGTGAATACTTTGTTGGTGTACATGGACTCCATTTCGGTCCGCATTGCATCTAGCCATCGTACCGAGTCGCCGCTCTGGATGGCCTGCTGGAAGCTAGTTGTAACCCTTCGAAAATCGTTTAGGCAGTTTTTCGGTAATCGGCTAATTTTTCGGCTTTTTCCGTAAAAAGTCAAAATAGGTATTTTTCATTGTAGACCTAATTATACAAAATTTAGATAAGATATTACTATAATTTTGTCACTAAAATGTCACTTATAATTTTCTAGTTAAATAAAAAAAATTCGTAATTAATTATTTTTTTTATTATTTTAGGCTTTTTAAAATACATTAAATTAGTGATAAATACAAATTTAATTAGGTAAATTACACACTTAGAAAACATTATAAACTAAAATTTAGTGTTAATAAAATTTTATCAAGATATTTCAAAGTTTTCGTTCTATGGTTTAAAATTTTATTCAAAAATGGCTTAAAATGGGGTTTTTTGTGTAAAAGTTGATGTGATAGTCATTAATTGAGCTTGGGAAAGGGTTTTTGTGTAGAATTTTCTACACCATTCACACAAACACACCCTCCTCTAACCTTAGGTCGAGCTGCTGCTGCCCCCTTCCATTTTTTTCCCTCACTTCTCTTGCTTTAATTCTTGCAAAAATCAACAAATTCCATGAAAAATACACACTTTTCCTTCTCAAATTCAAACCAAAAACCAAATCCATCCCTTCCCTAACCCTAATTTGTTTGAAAAGTGAAGAAAAGAGGTGTCTTAGAGGCTAGTGCAAGTTTGGATTCAACTCTTGTAAGGTATAAAATCCTAAACTAGTTGCTAACTTGTAGTTTAAATATACTAGAATTGAAATTTGAAGTATTAGTTTAGTAGTAAATGTTTGTTTAGGAAAATCAAGAGAAGGATTTGATTTTTAAATTAGGGTTTGTAGCATGGTGGTTGGATTTAAGTTAGGGTTTGGTTATCTAATTGATTGGAGTGGTTAATTGCCTAAGGTTATGCTCGCTAAATCGACAAAATTGCGTTGTTTGTATCGAATCGGTAAGCAAATTGCTTACTAGATTTTTATAAAAATTAGAATGCGATCAAATTGCGATATGTTAGCGATATAATTAGCTTCGTATAGGACTATTAGAGTGCGCGAACGTGGGGTTTCGTCTAGTCGGGTAGTAGTTTTGTCGATTTCCCCGAAATGACGATTCTAGTTAAGGGTTAGCGATTTTCGTGCGTTTTCCCGCGCACCGAGTGCATGCTATGTTTAATTCGAGAGCGTCGATAATTGTATATTGTGACTTGCATCGTTTTAGGTCTTGTAATCTTATGCTTGGTATTGTGCAAATATAGGATCGGTCGAGGAAACATCGGACACGGCACGTAAAGGCAAGGCGGTGGTCGGATCGGATTAGCGGGGATTTCAGGTGAGTAGATGTATTCATCTATGGGGGAATCGTCTGAATGGCGCGAGGCGCCCCCTAGTTAGGATTACCCTACTTTTTGCAAGATTTATTTTGTTAGCTAGCTTATCCATTCATGTACACTGCATACCCTTATAGCGAACAGTATATTAGATTGCATGGACATTCATCTATACTTATGCGATATTACTTCGTAGGACACGAACACCATTACCATTGGCATCCGTTGCACGCGCACTATTCATGTGACACACACGCCTTTGGTAATTGCCATGCCACGTGCACTAGAGAACCTGTTTAACTTAATATCGCCATTTGCATTCATACACGATATATGAAATTGCATAGCATGCATATACCTCGCATTATCATCATATTTACATAGATTCTATCCAAAATTCACATCATATACATTGATATCATAGACATTTATTATATATAACATGTGAACATTATGATTTTCTTGAGGATTTCAGTATTGCTGCGATTTCTGGATTTTTGGGGAAAACCGCAAGAATTTAACAAAAGCTTATATTCATCATTTTTAAAACAAAGTTGCGGTTTTCTCGTGATGTATGTGTCGTCCACCATGAGTTTTCATGTTTTCTGTTGGATTTCGAGACCCGATTCGAGGAGTGGATGAACCGTCTCGGGTACATGGTGGGCCCGGTATGGTACCCCGGGGCAAGAAGATCGAGTTGTAGACGATGAGCCTGGCAGGGGAAGACTACCTACCGGTGATGTCTGGCGTGGCGGATATCCAGAGGATACCGACCGTTGTCGTGAGATTTGATGACATGGGCCGATCCGGACTGACGGAGCCCAATATTTGAGACATTGATACAGTGAGACATTGAGACAGATGGGATTTCATATTTGGTGTCGATGCTTGACACGGTTTTCAGATGATTTCTTGATGTTATTTAGCTATTATACAGATATCCTTTTTCTAAAAGATTAGAATGCAGAACTCTTAACATTTAAAACACTTAAAGACTTAATAATGACATTGCATACCTGTGCATGCATACTAGAGATATTATATCACATATGGACATGCATGTTGTGGTGCATTGCGTGCATTCTTACGATTGCCTTACTAGATGTTATATTTACTTACGAGCTGGCAACTCACCCCGTTGTGCCACAGTGTCTTGCAGGTCGGACCCGTCACCCTTGTAGCGGCGGGCTATCCTATCATCAGCTCCTTTTGCTCAGACTCGCGACATCGCCCGTAGGTGGGTTGCGAGCACACTTTATTTCTTTTGCTTTATCATTGTATCTAGTATTCTCCATATACCACTTTATATTATATGTGTGACCTAGTGGTGAGACTGAGAGGTTGTATATTTGTGGTTTCTTTTGGGTCGAGCTCACTTGAGCCGGTGATGTGTTTTCTGATATTTTGCGTTTCTTTTATGCTCTTTTCTTGATATGGTTATTATATTGCATGTGGTTGTGATCCGCCTTGGGCGAAGAGCTAGCTCCCGCTTGGGGATGCCATTTTATGATTACAGGTTTATTATCTTGTTGTACCCATTTTGGGGGATAGAAAATACAGGGGAGACTCTGCCGAAATTTTCAGAAATTTATGAAGTTTTTAAGAAGGGATTCTTTGCAACTTAATTGATTTGAAAATCGTTTTCATTAAAGGTTTTCCTTCACTCTCTTTTGATTTTGGTTTAGATTTTTCTGGGCTTTGGCTGACTTAGGTTACGGTACGCCTTTAGACGTCTCGTAATCTAAGTGCCAGTCACGTTCCGTACTTTCGGGTCGTGACAAAGTTTGTATCAGAGCGTAGGTTTTACCTTTCTGAGTGTAGGACGACCTTGGTAGATGGAGTAGGTGACTTAAGCAGAGTGGCGTACCGTGGGTATGATCCGCGGCATACTTACGATACGGTACTCCGCCTAAGTGACCTTAGGACATAATTGCTTGTATTTCCTTTCTTGATTCCTTGCATTCCTTGATTAGATTGCAATGTCCTTATCAGTCCTGTTTCTTATTCCAGCTTCGATGCCGCCAAAGACTACGAGAGTTCAGCGGGCTGTCGCTAGGGATGAGATTCGAGCGGGCTCGTCTGAGGCGAGGATCGAGCGGGAGGATACGCCTACCCCTCAGGGTCATACTGATCCGCCTTATCCAGACCGTATTGCCAGATTAGAGGCCGGCATGCAAGAGTTGCGACAGATGATGGGATCTTTAGTTGAGTCCAGTCGGGCTCAGAGATCCGAGGACGTTCCTTCCACCGCACATACCACGATTGTACCTGCTGCACAGATGGTCACTCCTGCTGCTACTACGGAGACTATCCCTGTTTCACTACAGAAGTTCATGAGATTGAGACCTCCATCTTTTACCGGTACGGATGCGACAGAGGACCCACAGGCATTTCTAGATAGGATGGCTCGGATTTGCCGTTCGTTGAGGTGTTCTTATGATAGATTGGTGGAGTTTGCAAGTTTTCGTCTGGAGGGTCTTGCCCAGACATGGTACGATTCAGTAGAGAGAGGCCGAGCTGCAGGTCTGCCTTCTATGACCTGGGACGAGTTTACAGCTGCATTTCTTGCCCGTTTTCTTCCGGAGAGTGTCCGAGATGCTCGAGCCCGTAGTTTTGAGTCTTTGCGCAAGACTCCTGGGATGACAGTGTCGGAGTATGATATACAGTTTACCCAGTTGTCTCGATATGCTCCGTACCTAGTAGACACAGAAGAAAAGAGAATAAAGAGGTTTGTGCGAGGGCTTGATACACAGCTATTCCTTGCCATCGGCACCCAGCACTTTGATACATACGCAGCCGCGATGGATGCAGCCTTACTTTTGGAGGAGCGTATTTCTGAGACTTCGGTCGTTTCTGGACCGAAGAGGATCCGTACTGATACGCCAGCTCAGCGGCAGATGGGCAGACACCGTGATAGATTATTTCCGGGAGATGGTGGAGGCAGAGGATTGAGACGAGGTCAGTTATTTGGTTCATATCCACAGACCCAGCAGTCGTCTCCAGGATGTTTTCGGTGCGGGAGTCAGTACCACCGTATCAGAGACTGTACCATGGGACGCCAGGGTGCGGCGACAGTCCCGCATGTGACTTTACCACCCTCACCACCTTCTCAGAGAGCTTTACTTCCTACTCCTGATGATGCTCCATGCCAGTCAGATGCTTTTAGAGGTCGTGGGCGTGGCGGTCCAGTTCTGAGAGGACGAGGCGACAGAGGCAGAGGCAGAGGCCGAGGTAGAGGCAGAGGACAGCCAGCTATTAGTGGTGGACAGGCCCGAGTGTTCGCGTTGACTCCTCAGGATGCACAGGCATCCAATGCCGTCGTGACAGGTACTCTGCCAGTATGTTCTTTTGATGCACGGGTATTATTTGATCCAGGCTCCACACATTCCTATGTATCCACGTACTTTGCACCGAGGTTGGGCCGAGAGTCTTCTCCGTTAGATCAGCCGCTTGTCGTTATTACCCCGGTAGGCGAGTCTTTTGTTGCCCGTTTTGTGTACCGATCGTGTTTCGTTCGTAAATAGGAGAGAGATTCTTCAGTTGATTTGATTCTCCTCGATATGCTAGAGTTTGACGTTCTTCTTGGTATGGACTGGCTAGCCACCTGTTATGCATCCGTGGACTGCCGTGAGAAAGCAGTCAGATTCAGTTTTCCTGGTGAGCCGGTTCTTGTTATTCAGGGAGATCGTAGCGCCACCCTTCCCAGCTTGATTTCTTCTCTTCGCGCTGGTCAGCTCTTAAGGAAAGGGTGTCAGGGATTCTTAGCCTATATTTGTGATACTAGCTCCACAGAGGTTCCGTTGGACCAGGTCCCTGTTGTGAGAGAGTTTCCTGATGTATTCCCTGACGAGCTGCCTGGTCTGCCACCAAAGCGCGAGATTGAGTTCAGTATTGACTTGATCCCTGGCACGGGGCCTATCTCTATACCGCCTTATCGGATGGCCCCGGCGGAGCTGAGAGAGCTAAAAGATCAGTTACAGGACTTGCTGGACAAAGGGCTTATCCGACCGAGTGTGTCACCTTCGGGTACTCCCGTCCTGTTTGTTAAGAAGAAGGACAGAAGTATGCGTTTATGCATTGATTATCGTCAGCTGAACCGGGTTACTGTGCGGAACAGATATCCCCTACCCCGCATTGATGACTTATTCGATCAGCTCCTGGGTGCAGGGTTTTTCTCGAAGGTTGATTTACGGTCAGGTTATCACCAGTTGCGAGTTCGGAAGGAGGATATTCCGAAGACCGCTTTCCGTACTCGATATGGTCACTATGAGTTCTTGGTGATGTCGTTCGGGCTCACCAATGCCCCGGCAGCATTTATGGATTTGATGAACCGTGTATTCAGGCCGTATCTCGATCAGTTCATTATTGTGTTCATTGAAGACATCTTGGTTTATTCTCGGAGCCGGGAGGAGCATGAGCAGCACTTACGTATCACATTGCAGACTTTGAGGGAGCATCAGCTGTTCGCCAAATTCTCCAAGTGCGCATTCTGGCTAGACAGTGTCGACTTCTTGGGTTATGTGGTGACGAGAGATGGTATTTGTGTGGACCCGAAGAAGATCGAGGCAGTTCAGCGTTGGCCTAGACCAGTATCAGTTACAGAGGTTCACAGTTTTCTAGGTCTGGCCGGCTACTATCGACGTTTTTTCCAGGATTTCTCCCGCATTGCTGCACCTTTGACCGGGTTGACCCGGAAGGGGGTTCCTTTTGATTGGACCCAGGCATGTGAGGATAGTTTCCAGCAGTTGAAGACTCGTCTGACTACTGCACCAGTGTTAGCATTGCCTTCAGGATCAGGCGGGTTCGTGGTATATTATGATGCTTCTAGAGTGGGGTTGGGATGTGTGTTGATGCAGCACGACAGAGTTATCGCGTATGCTTCTCGGCAGCTGAGGAAACACGAACAGAACTACCCCACCCATGATTTAGAGATGGCTGCAGTGGTATTTGCACTTAAGATATGGAGACATTACCTATACGGTGAGTCGTGCCAAATATTCACTGACCACAAGAGTTTGAAGTATATCTTCCAGCAGCGAGATCTGAATCTGAGACAGCGTCGTTGGATGGAGTTGGTGAAGGATTATGACAGCGAGATTTTATACCATCCGGGCAATGCGAATGTGGTAGCAGATGCTTTGAGTAGGAGGCCCGGAGGTAGCTTATCTTGTTTGAGCGCAGTACAGATGCAGTCGACGGCGGATTGGCAGGTGTTATGTGACAGCAGAGTGCAGTTCGAGTTTACTCCTACAGGGGGACAGCTGGCCCATTTCAGAGCACGCCTACAGTTACTTGACCGTATCCGCGAGGCACAGTCCGGCGATGCCCGTATTTTAGAGATTATTGAGCAGATTCGGCAGGGCAGAGTTTCTGAGTTCGTGATTGATGATCAGGGGATACTTCGATTTGGGACTCGACTGTGCGTGCCAGATTCAGAGGGACTGAGGCGTGATATTCTCGAGGAGGCACATAGATCAGTATACAATGTGCATCCAGGTTCCACCAAGATGTACCGTGATTTAAGAGAGGTTTACTGGTGGGACGGGATGAAGAAGGATATTACAGACTTTGTGTCGAGATGCCTGACTTGTCAGCAAGTCAAGGCCGAGCACCAGAGGCCAGCCGGCGAGTTACAGCCTTTGCCCATCCCTGAGTGGAAATGGGAGCAGGTATCTATGGACTTCGTTGTGGGTCTACCCAGGACCAGTTGAGGGTACGACTCTATTTGGGTGATTGTGGATCGACTGACGTAAGCGGCTCACTTTCTGCCAGTGAGGACCACTTTTGGATTTTTCTCAGTTCGCCCAGGTTTATATTGATGAGATAGTGCGACTGCATGGTGTTCCGACTTGCATCGGGTCCGACCGTGGCACCCAGTTTACCAGCCGATTGTGGCAGAAACTACAGGAAGCTTTGGGCACCCGATTGTGTTTTAGCACAGCCTTTCATCCGCAGACTGACGGTCAGTCGGAGCGTACTATTCAGACTCTTAAGGACATGCTCAGAGCTTGTGTTTTAGATTTCGGTGGTAGCTGGGATCGTCATTTGCCTTTGATCGAGTTTTCCTACAATAATAGCTTCCATGAAACGATTCAGATGGCACCTTTTGAGGCTTTATATGGGAGGAGATGTCGATCGCCTGTATGTTGGACAGAGCTTAGGGAGAGCAGTATTTTGGGGCCGCAGATCGTACAGGAGACGACCGAGAAGATACAGCTGATTCGGGACAGGATGAGAGCGGCACAGAGCAGGCAGAAATCATATGCTGACAGGCGCCGTCGCCGACTGGAGTTCGCTGTTGGCGATCATGTTTTCCTGAAGGTCTCTCCGATGAAAGGTGTGATGAGTTTTGGGCGGAAAGGGAAACTGAGTCCTAGATATGTTGGTCCTTTCGAGATCCAAGAGCGTGTTGGTCCAGTCGCTTATCGGTTAGCTCTTCCGCCTAGCTTCCCCGATGTTCACCCCGTATTCCATGTCTCGATGCTCCGTAAGTACCTTCATGATACTTCCCAGGCGATTCAGCACCAGACGATCCAGCTAGAGCGTGATCTTTCTTTCACCGAGTAGCCGGTGGTCATTTTGGATCGGCAGGTGAAGAAATTGAGGTCGAAAGTTATACCGTCCGTCAAGATCCTTTGGCGTGGCCCGAACAGCGAGTAGGTCACCTGGGAGACCGAGGTCGAGATGAGGAAGAGATATCCCCATCTTTTTGAAGGTACGCGTAGTTAAATTCTAAATTCGGGGACCGAATTTCTTTAAGGGGGGCAGATTGTAACCCTTCGAAAATCGTTTAGGCAGTTTTTCGGTAATCGGCTAATTTTTCGGCTTTTTCCGTAAAAAGTCAAAATAGGTATTTTTCATTGTAGACCTAATTATACAAAATTTAGATAAGATATTACTATAATTTTGTCACTAAAATGTCACTTATAATTTTCTAGTTAAATAAATTTTTTTCGTAATTAATTATTTTTTTATTATTTTAGGCTTTTTAAAATACATTAAATTAGTGATAAATACAAATTTAATTAGGTAAATTACACACTTAGAAAACATTATAAACTAAAATTTAGTGTTAATAAAATTTTATCAAGATTTTTCAAAGTTTTTGTTCTATGGTTTAAAATTTTATTCAAAAATGGCTTAAAATGGGGTTTTTTGTGTAAAAGTTGATGTGATAGTCATTAATTGAGCTTGGGAAAGGGTTTTTGTGTAGAATTTTCTACACCATTCACACAAACACACCCTCCTCTAACCTCAGGTCGAGCTGCTGCTGCCCCCTTCCATTTTTCCCCTCACTTCTCTTGGTTTAATTCTTGCAAAAATCAACAAATTCCATGAAAAATACACACTTTTCCTTCTCAAATTCAAACCAAAACCCAAATCCATCCCTTCCCTAACCCTAATTTGTTTGAAAAGTGAAGAAAAGAGGTGTCTTAGAGGCTAGTGCAAGTTTGGATTCAACTCTTGTAAGGTATAAAATCCTAAACTAGTTGCTAACTTGTAGTTTAAATATACTAGAATTGAAATTTGAAGTATTAGTTTAGTAGTAAATGTTTGTTTAGGAAAATCAAGAGAAGGATTTGATTTTTAAATTAGGGTTTGTAGCATGGTGGTTGGATTTAAGTTAGGGTTTGGTTATCTAATTGATTGGAGTGGTTAATTGCGTAAGGTTATGCTCGCTAAATCGACAAAATTGCGTTGTTTGTATCGAATCGTTAAGCAAATTGCTTACTAGATTTTTTTAAAAATTAGAATGCGATCAAATTGAGATATGTTAGCGATATAATTAGCTTCGTATAGGACTATTAGAGTGCGCGAACGCGGGGTTTCGTCTAGTCGGGTAGTAGTTTTGTCGATTTCCCCGAAATGACGATTCTAGTTAAGGGTTAGCGATTTTCGTGCGTTTTCCCGCGCACCGAGTGCATGCTATGTTTAATTCGAGAGCGTCGATAATTGTATATTGTGACTTGCATCGTTTTAGGTCTTGTAATCTTATGCTTGGTATTGTGCAAATATAGGATCGGTCGGGGAAACATCGGACACGGCACGTAAAGGCAAGGCGGTGGTCGGATCGGATTAGCGGGGATTTCAGGTGAGTAGAAGTATTCATCTATGGGGGAATCGTCTGAATGGCGCGAGGCGCCCCCCTAGTTAGGATTACCCTACTTTTTGCAAGATTTATTTTGTTAGCTAGCTTATCCATTCATGTACACTGCATACCCTTATAGCGAACAGTATATTAGATTGCATGGACATTCATCTATACTTATGCGATATTACTTCGTAGGACACGAACACCATTACCATTGGCATCCGTTGCACGTGCACTATTTATGTGACACACACGCCTTTGGTAATTGCCATGCCACGTGCACTAGAGAACCTGTTTAACTTAATATCGCCATTTGCATTCATACACGATATATGAAATTGCATAGCATGCATATACCTCGCATTATCATCATATTTATATAGATTCTATCCAAAATTCACATCATATACATTGATATCATAGACATTTATTATATATAACATGTGAACATTATGATTTTCTTGAGGATTTCAGTAGTGCTGCGATTTCTGGATTTTTGGGGAAAACCGCAAGAATTTAACAAAAGCTTATATTCATCATTTTTAAAACAAAGTTGCGGTTTTCTCGTGATGTATGTGTCGTCCACCATGAGTTTTCATGTTTTCTGTTGGATTTCGAGACCCGATTCGAGGAGTTGATGAACCGTCTCGGGTACATGGTGGGCCCGGTATGGTACCCCGGGGCAAGAAGATCGAGTTGTAGACGATGAGCCTGGCAGGGGAAGACTACCTACCGGTGATGTCTGGCGTGGCGGATATCCGGAGGATACCGACCGTTGTCATGAGATTTGATGACATGGGCCGATCCGGACTGACGGAGCCCGATATTTGAGACATTGATACAGTGAGACATTGAGACAGATGGGATTTCATATTTGGTGTCGATGCTTGACACGGTTTTCAGATGATTTCTTGATGTTATTTAGCTATTATACAGATATCCTTTTTCTAAAAGATTAGAATGCAGAACTCTTAACATTTAAAACACTTAAAGACTTAATAATGACATTGCATACCTGTGCATGCATACTAGAGATATTATATCACATATGGACATGCATGTTGTGGTGCATTGCGTGCATTCTTATGATTGCCTTACTAGATGTTATATTTACTCACGAGCTGGCAACTCACCCCGTTGTGCCACAGTGTCTTGCAGGTCGGACCCGTCACCCTTGTAGCGGCGGGCTATCCTATCATCAGCTCCTTTTGCTCAGACTCGCGACATCGCCCGTAGGTGGGTTGCGAGCACACTTTATTTCTTTTTCTTTATCATTTTATCTAGTATTCTCCATCTACCACTTTATATTGTATATGTGACCTAGTGGTGAGACTGAGAGGTTGTATATTTGTGGTTTCTTTTGGGTCGAGCTCACTTGAGCCGGCGATGTGTTTTCTGATATTTTGCGTTTCTTTTATGCTCTTTTCTTGATATGGTTATTATATTGCATATGGTTGTGATCCTCCTTGGGCGAAGAGTAAGCTCCCGCTTGGGGATGCCATTTTATGATTACAGGTTTATTATCTTGTTGTACCCATTTTGGGGGATAGAAAATACAGGGGAGACTCTGCCGAAATTTTCAGAAATTTATGATGTTTTTAAGAAGGGATTCTTTGCAACTTAATTGATTTGAAAATCGTTTTCATTAAAGGTTTTCCTTCACTCTCTTTTGATTTTGGTTTAGATTTTTCTGGGCTTTGGCTGACTTAGGTTACGGTACGCCTTTAGACGTCTCGTAATCTAAGTGCCAGTCACGTTCCGTACTTTCGGGTCGTGACACTAGTAGGTTCATCATCATCAATGACGCAATCCTCTCCATCCCCATCTATGAGAAAACCGTAGTATCTCTCAGGCGGATGAGACGGCCTACTACTCCTGTGGAGGGGTGCGGGAATGTCCTGTTCTTCTTGAACTACTGGTTCTACCAAACTTTTAGTAGTAGTTTGTGATTCTGAATTTCTTCCAGTTCTATTGCGCTCCCACTTGTTTCCTTTTCTAAAAACTGATGTTCTAGAAAATAGGCATTACGAGAAACAAAAAACTTTTGTTCCTCTGCGTAATAGAAGGAATACCCCTGGAGTTCTTTGGATATCCCACAAACTTACACATTACTGATCGTGCCTCGAGTTTGTCCGCATGCTGCTTTTTAACAAAAGCTGGACATCCCCATATCTTTAGATACTGAAGATAGGGTTTCTTCCCACTCCACATCTAATATGGAGTGGTAGGCACAGTCTTGGTAGGAGCTCTATTCAAAAGATATGCCGCTGATTCTAGCGCATAACCTCAGAAAGATCGTGCTAACTCAGCATTACTCATCATGGAACGTACCATATCCAATAGGGTTCGATTCTGTCTCTCCGATACACCGTTATGCTGTGAAGTGTATGGAGGAGTAAGCTGAGAGAGAATTCCTTTCTCTTTTAGGTAAACTAGGAACTCGGCACTTAAGTATTCACCACCTCGATTAGATCTCAGTGTCTTGATACTTTTGCCGGTTTGGTTTTCTACTTCATTCTTATACTCTTTGAATTTCTCAAAAGCCTCGGATTTATGTTTCATCAAGAAAATGAATCCGTACCTAGAGTAATCATCCATAAAAGTAATGAAATAGGAAAAACCACCTCTCGCATGTGTAGACATTGGACCACATACATCACTGTGTATGAGTCCTAAGAGCTCACTCGCTCTTACTCCATGTCCAGTTAATGGAGTCTTTGTCATCTTTCCTTTGAGACATGATTGATAAGTGGCATAAGTTTGATATTCGAACGAATCCAAATATCCTTCTCTATGTATCTTAGTTAACCTTGTCTCATTGATGTGACCCAGTCTACAATGCCATAAGAAAGCCTTATTTAAATCTGGAGACTTTCTTTTCAGTGTGTTCTGGACATTGAAAATCTGTAATTGGTTTAAGACATATATACCGTTATCTAGTGTACCAGACCCAATCAAACCATGATTAAGGTGGATGTTAACAATATCGCTTACAAACGTGAAATCATAACCTTCTTTTGATAACAACGAAACTGATATGATATTACACGTTAAACTAGGTACACAAAAATAGTTATGCAAAACCAAAATATGTCCACTCGTCAATCCAAGGTGATAATCCCCTACGGACACAGCTCCCACGCTAGCTCCGTTAGCAACCTGGAGGGTCATATCACCAACCTTCAGCACTCTACGGTTTCTTAGTGCCTGCATTGAATTGCATATATGAGATCCTGATCCGGTATCCAATACCCAGGAAGTAGAGTTGATTGACAGACAATTCTCAATTACAAACACACCTGAAGTCGAAGCCACAGCTTGCTTCGGTTCCTGGTTCTTGGCATTCCAAGCTTTGCAATCTTTCTTCCAGTGCCTTTTCCTATGACAGTGGAAGCACTTATCCTTTGCCACTACTGGCACTGCAATCTTTTTCTTTCCCTTCGCTCCCACCTTACTAACACCTCCTCTAGGTTTGGTGGCGTCTTTATTCTTCCTTCCTTTGGCCCTAGCCTTGGACCCGGAAGAAGAAGCACTGCGAACAAACATAGCGGGTGTATCCCTTGCCTTCTGCAAGGTGCCCTCTGCAAGGTGCCTTCTGCACTCCTCAACATGTTAAGGAGTTCTGGAAGTTCAACATCTTTTCTTTGAATGTTGAAATTCAGAATAAACTGGGCGTAGGTGGAAGGAAGGGATTGGAGAATCAAGTCTGTATAGAGCTCGTTCTCTAAAGTCGTCCCAAGGTCTGCGAGCTCTTCTATATATCCAATCATCTTTATGACATGTTCTCCTACCGATGATCCGACAGCCAACCTCGCCTGAAATAAGTTCTTTGAGGTCTTGTATCTTGCTATACGAGATTGCTCTCCATAAAGTTCCTTTGTATGGAGAAATATGGAATCTAGATCCATATCCTCGTGCCTCCTCTGATGTTCATTATTCATCGAGGCAAGCACGATGCACATGGCCCTCGCGCAATCTAACTCCCTGGTTTTGCAGATTTCCTTATCCGCATTACTGGATTTGGGACCAGGGACAACAGGTGCCTTAGCGGTATGGACATACCCCAATTTGTCAAAGGTCAAAGCCGTCTTGACATTCCGCAGCCAATCTTTATAGTTTGGCCCTGTCAATATATTTTTCTCTAATAGTAACTTAAGGCCAGTCATGTTTTGGGTCGCCGCAATGAGAGAGAGAAGGAACACTTTATCATGACGCTCGTATAAGTTTAAAGTGGTTTTTAGTTTATCTAAACTGGATGGCTCCCACTGTTTCTCGAATCCCTCCTCAAACCAAGAAAGAAGAACTAGTCAGGACTATTCTCACTGTAGAATACTTGCTTAACCGTTCAACCAGGCCGGTGTCGGTACTTCGAAGGAGGTTTTCCAACGCTTTCGCGAAGTTCCTTAATTAAATAACCTTTTTTCTCTGGGGGCGTAACCCCGCTGACACCTTTCTCGGCACCTACTTGGTTTATAGCATTGATCGTTAAGTGACGAATCTCCTGATGAGCAACATATACTCACAGTAGGATCGGGATCCAAATATCATCATGTGATAATGTTGAAGGAATCCTACCAACATTCATCACACTCCAAATGGTATGCATCTCTTTGCAAATTTCAGTTTCTTTAGAAATTCCCGATATAAATTTTTGCTCCATGCTCTTATGACCTTGGCGTTAGGTCAAAATGTCATAAGTCACATGTCAAGTTCTACCCATCATTATCTTGTTAATTTGAACCCATCCGTACATACCCCTGACGTAGGCCAAATGATAATACGACTGTCCCAAACTAACTCATCTATCTATGCAACAAATGAATACCCAGCAGCTACTAAACACTATGCCTTGGCGTTAGGTCAAAATACATAGCTTGAATACTACTGAATACCCAAATGAAATGACGGAGGGCTACGAATGGTTTTGGCGAAACCGTGAACGTAGTGAACTTGATATGATCGAAGGAACCTGATAGCTTTTAAAATGAGTGGTTAAAGCTCCGATTAAAAAATATCCTCTGTTTTAAAATAACCGAGTGGTTTCTTTTAAACTGTTCCAACGATTCAACTTTGGTTTATTTTCTTTGCATTAAAATAATGCGTCCCATCAATTAACCTATCATTGCAGAAAACAACGAAAATACAACGTCCTCTTATGCCATCTGCATTCGCCACTGGGTCCCGTCAACGCCCATTAGGTTACTTTATTAATGACAGAGCGGGGGCTGGGCTAGCGCGGGTGTAAAATATTAGTGACGTCTAAATAGCTATCATATATAGATATTGTACATTCGTCAGACGCAATAATAGGCATTCCAGATCACAGATGAACATTATTGGATATACAAGAAATCCGCGTTTCCTTTGAGCCTGCAACGAAAGACGGATTACACAGTTGTGATGAATAGCCATTACCCCACCCTAGACCCCTACGGGTACGGCAAACTACCCGCCAAGTACCCGAAGTGAAGCGGTCTCCCTCAACAACGTGAGTAGGCTACTAAACACTTCAAAGTACCCGATAGTTTGTGCACCCCACCTTAGTTCTATTCTAGGAGAAAAAATCAGTAAATGAAATAATACAACGGTGGCTACAACCGCAACCTGGATGTGCCCCGCAAAAGAATATTACAACATATTACAATTTACATCAAATGAATGAATATAAAAACCCATCTCAAACCCCGGCTAATCATCACAACGTTCTAATCAAGTTTATAAACACAAACAATAAAATCATTACAGAAATGTGCAATCCCCTGCCAACCGACATAGTAGAAGTTAGGGGAGGTTTACGAACACATTATACAAATCACAGATATAATCTAATTAGCCAAACATCGTAGAATTTCAATTGAGCAAACACAATTGATTATACTCCAAAAACTTCTCTGTGCACCTGAGACTTGAGCATCAATTGAGAAAACACAATTGATTATACTCTAAAAACTTCTCTGTGCACCTGAGACTTGAGCAGAAACAAAACATTCCAGAAAGAACAAAATTATCACAGAAGAGTTCTGGGGAATTTTGGGCTGACTCGGCCCCAACTCGGCAGCGGATACGCAGCCGATCGCTTGGATCGGCCGCGGTTCCGCGGCGCTTTGGCCGATTCAAGAACCCAAATTTCTCCAGTATTCTTAAGTTTCCCTGCTTGTAATTTTAAGGGTCCCTGAAAAAATTTTAGACCCTGTTTTAAAATCGACAGAAACTTGATAAAAATGATGTTTTTTCCTGTTTGTTTTGCTGTCGAATTTCTAACGACTTTGCTAACAAGTTAGTTATGGTTTAGCGAGGCTCTGATACTACTGTAAGTCAATGTTGTACACCGCACGAGTTGCGGGGAGACGGAATAGGTAAAACAATCATTTTTTTAAAACAACATCGACTAACCGAAGGATCTTTACTAAACACTAACTAACACTATCATAAGAGTAGTTAGCTACTATGAAAGAAGATTATACCTAATGAACCAAGTCCTTCTTCTTCTCGTTAACCACCTCCTCGTCGGCCTCCTCTTTGTAATGTTAGTTATATGTATGCCCTAGAGGCCATTACTGTACATTGGATGTATATTGTAGTGGATGCTGGGACATATATAGGGAGGACTTTCTTGCTCGACATGATAGTATGCTATCTGGTTGCTCTTTACCTTAACGTGTATACTGATTGTCTCTCTGTTATATGTTGGTAAAGACCTTAGGATGTGTACTTAACTACCTGGACTATGATGCAGATCATACTAGTGGGGACATGGTAGTCCATAAGTACATCCTTCAAGGTCCCTAGTCGTGGGTGTATCGAGATGGGGCATCGATATACCAGAGTAGACTAGCGTATACCTTCTCGACCCATACAGATGGGCGATGGATGATCCCATATCCATTGGTGTTTGACATTAGAGATGATATACGGGTGCTCAGTGGAGACTGGGTACACTGGACGGCCTCGCCGAGAACTCCCAGATGGTATTATACCTTACGTCAGATGGCAGTTCTCTGGTGACACTGGTACAGAGTAGTCTGTTGACCCGAGATCATCATAGAGTCTTGTGTGGTTCCCACTGTGCTTTGATTTCCACCTTACCACGTCCAAGAGGGCGTGCAAAATGGTGGTTTTTGGGTACAGTTCCGAATCACATGGAGGCAATGAGCGATAGGAGGGGATTCGTCTCTCCCGGTATAGGGAGTTGATGTTGTGCTGTGTTCGATTGGCTATAACCGGAAATCCCTGGCCAGGGTTGCTGAGATTTACTGGTAAGTGTTACCAGTAGTTTCTCAAACTGTTATAGACCTCATATCGACACGACTTATCGAGCTATTGGGGTCTGACGTTTACCACCCCTAGGCGAGATATGCGACATATCAGACGATCAGACCGGACTGTACGGTAAGTGTTACTGGTTTGATTCACAGGAGTGTGAGCGGGCTTGCTCGTTGATCTTCTGATCGCTCAATACCCGGGTGGCCGTTACGTTTAGCAGACCGCTTGCGGCTTGTGGGTGTTTGATATGATCATCACCTGCTGCCGGCGTATTGATGAGTCTTTAGAGTCCTACACAGAGGTTTCCTGGATCAAGCGAAACGAAATAGGAGCGCATATGAGATATGTGCGGGACCGAGAATAATGCGTGTTTGTGATACCGCATTCTATTCTCGCGATTTATGTATCGAATGGTTGTATGCGATATAACCTAGTTATCGAATCAAGGATTGATTCGGTAAGCCGATACATAGGATACTAGTCGGTTATATGCGATATGACCGGATCGTTAAATCAAGTGTTGATTTAATGATTTAACGTATAATTGTATATTTGATATATTACTTTGCATTAACTAGTATTGGTTCACTTTAAATGGATTTTCTCACTTGAATTGTGCACATTGTACATGTGATATATTTTTGTGCACAAGATTGTATCATGTTTGATGATACATAAGTGTTAGTGTGTATGTTTAGATTAAACCATGGTTGTGTGATGGTTAGGGTTTTGATTTTATTTACTTGTTCATTTATTTATTTATTTATTCTATTTTTGGCAAAAGGTAAAATGGTGGCTTGATTTGTTTTCAAGTTGAAGCTTCATGAAGCTTTGACTAAGTGATCATTTTGTCTTTATGCTTAACCCTAACCATTCCATCTAACCATGATTTATTATCTACACTTGACCATGGTTGCCATATGATAAGTATTGTTTTTATTTTCTATTTGAAAATAACTTATCATTATTATTCATCTTCTTCTTCTTCTTCTTCAAGAAGAAACCTTGCTCCATCAATGGCAACTTGAGCAAATGAGTGAGAAATTCAATTCTAAAGTGAACCCACCTCCTATTTCTTCATCCTCTACCTCTTGCCAAGTAGTATAGGGTGTTTTCTTCACAAGTTTCATGACTTGGTGAAGTGGGAGCTTGATCTTGTGATGCCTCGACGTAGATCATCTTCGGCATCGTAGTCGATGACCTAGCCCGCCCATTTCTCCGATGAAGCCGACGCTAGAGCCCGGGATCCGATTTAGACAGCAAGGAGACTTCATCATGGAGCTATGAAGGTGGAGAACCGGATCTACAAAGGTTGTATTTCCGATTACTTAGTTAAGTTGTTAACTAGTTGCTTGTTTCGCCTAAAATTCTAGTTAACGATCCGTATTAGGGTTTCTCGGCACTTGTAGAATTAGAAATTGGCATGGTTGATGCCTTGTGAGACCTCTAGTGTGTGCCTAGGAACCCTACAGTGGTATCAGAGCCTAGCTAGAGCCTTAGGCGATGCGTAGACAGAATTAGAAGTCCGATCGAACCGAAACCCTAATTACAAAATGCTCTCTGTACATTTTTTGAAATCTGGAGTTTTTCGATATTAAAAATATGTAGAAAAATCAGCAGGGAATTTGAAGAATTACTGTGGAGCCCGTACTCATGATTCCTCAAAAACGCGGCGGAACCGCGGCAGAACCATGGCTTCTGCGGCGGTCCGCGGCCAATATGTCTCATCAGACAACCATTTTTGCACAGTAATTCCTCTTTTATGGTGCTGGTTTTCCTGGGAATTTTTAATATTTATTCAAGAGTTGAATATTCTGGGTTGTTTTGGGGATTTGTTTATTCGATCGGATTATCGGACTTTGTCTATGTGTTTTCCGGGTAAATTTTAGAATATGTTAAAAAGTTCGACCGGATATAAATACCCACCTTTTCCCCTGTCGGGAAATTTCCAAGTGTTGGATCTTTCCGTAGTTTAACGACGTTCTAAGTAGTGCAAGTAATGCGATGGTCCCTCTAGAAGACAACAAACCTTAACTCGATTATGTGACCGTCTTGAACTGCCCTTTGAACCTTCGGGTTTGGGGCAGTACGGCGTGCCACATATGAGGCGTTGGCTTGACCCTTCTACGGCTGGACCGTTGGTACTGAGGCATGAACTGGATGTTTTTAAACTTGTTTCATGTGTTGAGCTATTTCGGGAAAACTTGGGTGTTTGAATGTTCGATCGGAAAGTTTAACATTTTCTATTTATCTGGAATGGGATACAATAATTGGAATTCACAATAATTTATGAGATAACTGAATGAATGTTATAAACATAGCAGTTTAGTCTCACTTGATCGGTTGCCACGGAATTTTGATGTGATCAAAAGTCCGTCGCAATCACGTAGCGTACGCGGATACTCGCCGGGTAAACTTAATAGACAGCCTCGCTCCATAGCCCCGACCAAGTGACTGTAGGAGAACCCCGTCGCCGAAAGCATCCGTCCGGGTGCTCGCGGCAGCGGTGTTCCGCCTTGGTGCACTTCGTCGATGGCGTCGGGGGTGCAGCTGCCTACAAAAGATTGCGACGAGCATTCGATCAGGATGTCGGGAATCTTGTTGAATTTCCCGACTTGATATTGAAAAGAGTTTTCGATAATGAGACTAAAATGCGGGGTTTATAATTGTTAGACATGCGATGTCTAAGGAAGTCATTTGATTAGGCATGTGATGTCTAAAGAGGTTGCGGATTCCAACTGTTGTAGTTTTACACTTTCTTTTCTGTGACCGTAAGTGTAATATGTGATATCGCCGGTTTCGTTGCTATATGTCAACGACAATTGGGATGTGCATATTTACTTGCGTTGATGACATGTGATGTTATGTGTTGCTGGATATGTTATATTGGATTGTCGTGTTTGAATAGCCGGGGTTTTTTATGTGAGATGAGTGTTTTTCATTTTCATTCATGTAAAAACTTGTATGTAATATTCTTTTATTGGGGCACTTCCAGGTTGCGGAAGATGTCACCGTTTGTATATTATTTACTTTTCCGCACTAGGATAGACCCAAGGAGGGGAGCACAAGTAACCGGGTTCTGGAGTCCAGTGGGAGACCAACTCGAGGAGTCGAGTCCGGGTCTCCTAACTCTAGAATTGGTAGGGTTGCTTGCCGCTCTCGTAGGGGTCTAGGGGTGTGGGTTTGGCTATTCATCGCGACCGTGGAATCCGTGTTTTATACTGGCTCATATTGAAAACACGGACGTCCTAGTATATCCAATATATCATATGATTCTTCTGCTGCAATATCTGTGATGTGATCATGTGATGTTTTGTGATAGATACAATATATAGTATATATGATATATTATATAGACGTTACTTATGTTTTACACCCGCGCTAGCCCTGCCCCGCTCTGCCGTTAGTTACCTAACCTAACGGTGCACGAGGGGACATCAAGGCGAATGCGGATGGCATAAGTGTACGTCGTATTTATCTGTGATGCTTAGGTACTTAAATGATGGGACTTCATTAATGTGATTAATGAAATAAAAGAAACCTAAAGGTGTTGTAGAGTCGAATTTCAAAATAAAAAAAGGTAGCTACAGTTCTTGCTTTGCATAGAGATATATGTGATATATCCTGCACCTTATTCGATGAGGAAAGGACCGAGATCCCTTCACCGGGAGTGACTCCTTTAGCAATAACTGGCAGACGCTACACACTCGGTTTGTCTTTTGATTGCTTTTAAGAGTTTTTGCTTTGCACAGTGATATATATGATATATCCCGCACCTCATTCGACAAGGAAAGGACCGACGATCCCTTCATCGGGAGTGACTCCTTTAGCAAAACTAGAAAAGCCTCAAAAACACTCCATTTTAAAACCATTTGATTCTACAACGATATCAAGTTCATTACGCAATAGGTTTTCAGAAAAACCTGTCGTAGCCCTCCGTCATTTCAGATAAGTACTAGTTAGTATTCGTGCTGCGGTTGTTTGGCATGCGTCAAGGCGTAGTGTACGGTAGCTAACTAGTGCTTATCTGCTAGCATACGATGCGATTGGATTAGGGTATTCGTACGACGTTGTTTGGCATGCGTCAAGGGTCGTGCGGGTGGGTTTAATTCAATCAAGAAATGTACGGGTTGAACTTGACTAGCGGACTATGTGTTGTTTGGCATGCGTCAAGGTCATAGCACGCTAGGGGCAAAATATTATCGGGAATTTCAAGTGTTGAAATTTGCAATGAGATTGCATACCTTCTATGAGATAGTTGGATCCCGATACCCGCTGCGAATAAGAGTTACTCCTGGGAGAGTTTTACACATTACAATTAGCCGATCAAGTAGGTGTCTAGAAAGGTGTTAACGAGGTTACGCCTCTGGGAAAACGAGGTTTACATTAATTAGGTTCGTGCGAAAGCACGGGGGACCTCCCTCAAAGTACCGACACTGGACTGGCTGAAAGATTGGCGAACTTGTAGTATGTAATTAATCCCGGCTAGTCTTTCCTTTTTGGGTTTGAAGGAAGATTTGATAAAAAGCAGTGGAAGCCATCCTGATTAGATAAAATAATAACCAATCTATTCTTGCAAGAGCGCACGCTGAGTGTTTTCTTCTCTCTCTCTCCAGGTAGCGACCATGTCACGCCTTAATCAAGATAATAATACGGATTATTGACCGAACCCGCTTGTTATACTGAGCTGGGGAACGTTGGTCCCGCTCCAACTTATAATTGTTATAAGACAGAGCAGGAAATTGGGGAATACCAGATTTCCCGTGCCGCCCAAACGAAGAGAGTGCATGTTGATGCATCATCTTCGGGTGTGTTCATTATATAGAACTGTTTCTCAGTGTCCTTTACGTCCTGGGTATATGATACCGGATCAGGATCCCGCATATGTAATATGTTATATGGGCTACAGATAGGTAAAGAACTGAGAACGGGTGATAAGTTTCATGTGGCAGAAAACGGGGCAAGAGTTGCAGCCAAGTCTGTTGGTCACTGTCACCCTGTATTACCAATACATTGATTCTGAACGAATGTTATTAGATACCGAACCTGATATACAAAATCATATCAATCTCTTTATTAGTAAAGAAAGGATATAATTTTGTATTGATGGATAATGTTTTGAACATTTCCTATATCAAAAGTTGATCGGTTCAGGCACGTTATCTAAAAGCATTAATGTTCTAAATCAAACTACAGTTCTTTAGTATACGGAACACACACAAGAGGAAGAGTTCAGAAATGAACGAATCCTTCTTGAGGCATTGTAGACTAGGTCATATCAATGGGACCCGACTAGCTGAAGTTACTTGTAGATGCATATTTAAATCAGTTTGAATTTACATCTTTTGAAACTTTCCAGTCATGTCACAAAGATATAATGACACAAGCTCTGTTTATTGGAAACAGAGAAAGAGTTAGTGAACTCTTGGGATGATACATGTTGATGTATAAAGGTCCCCTGTCTACACATGCCAAGACCGGTTCTTTGTACTTCATTACATTCTCTGATGATCTTTCGAGATTCAGACCTATGTTCCTGTTGAAACACAAGTCCGAACCTTTTGAGATATTCACAGAATATAAGTTAGAAGTAGAGAACCAAATACGGGTAAAAGTATTATGTCCTATGATGAGATCAAGGAGGAGAATACTTGAGCACGAAATTCTTGGACTTTTCTAATGGAGAATGAGATTCTCTCTCAGCATTACTCCTCCGTATACACCATAGCACGATGGTATATCGGGGTGGAGCAATCACACCCTATATGATAAGGTGTGCTCTATGATGAGTACTACTGAGTTACCTATTTCCTTTTTGGGAGTTATGCACTTGAGAAGCTGCATACCTATTGAATAGGGTTCAAATCAAATCAGTTGCCTACCACTTCATATTTGATATGATAAGGGAAGAGCCCATCTCTTAAGTTAGTTAAGATTTGGGGTTGTCCAGCCTATGTCTGAAAAGCAAAATCCGGACAAGCTCGAGGCAAGGTCTGTAATGTAGAACTGGAAAGGTTCCAGCTATACAAAACTGCAGCTGAAGATTTGACAGAACCAAAGGATTCAATAGTTACCAACGAACCTCAGCCTCTCTGCCGATCTAGAAGGGTTCCTCACCCACCTGAGAGATACTTCGGTTTCTCTATGACAGTGGGAGCGAGGATGGAATCATGAGATGGTGACCCAACTAGTTTCGAGCTGGCCATCAGGAGTGGGACTCTGTAAGAATGGCTGGATGCTTAGCGATCTGAGATGGAATCCTTATACACCAACAAAGTATGGACTTTGGTTGCTATATCTGAAGGGTTAAATCCCCATCAGGAGAAAGTATATCATGAGAAGATTACTTGGTGTAGATGGAAAAGTTGAGACTTTCAAAGCTAGACTTGTTAAAGCTTTTCGTCATCAACCAGGTATGGATCATGATGAAACTTTTTCTAAAAATCTATGCTTAAGTCCATCCAGATCCTACTTTCCACGGCTACAGACCATGACTACGATATCTGGTGGTTGGGTGTCATGACTGCTTTTCTAAATGATGTTTTAGAAGAGAGCGTCTATAAGTACACAGCCAGAGGGCTTCGTAGACAGTGGGAGCAGCGGAAACGTGTGCAAGATGCTTTATAGGATAAAGCAGACATCGCGGAGTTGGAACATCTGTTTTGATGTGTTAGTCAAAGAGTTTGACATCATCAAAATGGTAGATGAACCTTGTATAAACAAAAAGGTAGTAGGGAGTATAGTGACGATCCTCGTAGAGTACGTGGATGACATGCTCTTGATAGGGAAGGTGTTTCCTATGCTACGCTCGGTCAATCTCCGCTTATCACAATGATTCTCCACATAGGATCAAAGTGATACCTGCTAAATCCTGGGTTTTGGATCTATGAGATAGATCTAAATGGATGTTAGGATTCTCACTAGTTGTAGTGAGACGGCATCAATCGACCCTAGGGAGAATCACTGGAATGGTTCCAGGGTGATAAAGACGACTGAATGTCAGTCACAGGCATTGTCTTTACCCTCAGTGGAGGGACGGTATGTTGGAAAAGTTCCAAGCTAGATACCGTGGCATACTAGACGATAAAGGCTGGATACATCGCTACTTAAGATGCTACCAAAGAGGATGTTTGGGTGTATATTGGTTCATGAGATGAACTACATTCCAACCATTGTGAGACAATGGAGTTGTGGCTTATGCCAAGGAACGCCGGTCCCATCAGTGATCCAGACATATTCTAAGGCAGTGTCACCTGATCATGGAGATGGTTGATCTCCAGGGTGATCGAGGTTAGGAGAGTAGACTCAGAGGACAACACGGCGGATCCACTCACAAAGGCCTTTTCCCAGAGAGAGACTTTTATGGGATGGTTGAGTATGAGATACTACAACCACTGCTATCAGATGGCCCTAGTGCAAGTGGGAGATTGTTAGTTATATGTATGCCCTAGAGGCCATTACTGTACATTGGATGTATATTGTAGTGGATGCTGGGACATATATAGGGAGGACTTTCTTGCTCGACATGATAGTATGCTATCTGGTTGCTCTTTACCTTAACGTGTATACTGATTGTCTCTCTGTTACATGTTGGTAAAGCCCTTAGGATGTGTACTTAACTACCTGGACTATGATGCAGATCATACTAGTGGGGACATGGTAGTCCATAAGTACATCCTTCAAGGTCCCAAGTCGTGGGTGTATCGAGATGGGGCATCGATATACCAGAGTAGACTAGCGTATACCTTCTCGACCCATACAGATGGGCGATGGATGTGTTAGTTATATGTAAGCCCTAGAGGCCATTACTGTACATAGGATGTATATTGTAGTGGATGCTGGGACATATATAGGGAGGACTTTCTTGCTCGACATGATAGTATGCTATCTGGTTGAACTTTACCTTAACGTGTATACTGATTGTCTCTCTGTTACATATTGGTAAAGCCCTTAGGATGTGTGCTTGACTACCTGGACTATGATGCGGATCATACTAGTGGGGACATGGTAGTCCATAAGTACATCCTTCAAAGTCCCTAGTCGAGGGTGTATCGAGACGGGGCATCGATATACCAGAGTAGACTAGCGTGTACCTTCTCGACCCATACAGATGGGCGATGGATGATCCTATATCCATTGGTGTTTGACATCAGAGATGATATACGGGTGCTCAGTGGAGACTGGGTACACTGGACGGACTCGCCGAGAACTCCCAGATGGTATTATACCTTATGTCAGATGGCAGTTCTCTGGTGACACTGGTACAGAGTAGTCTGTTGACCCGAGATCGTCATAGAGTCTTGTGTGGTTCCCACTGTGCTTTGATTTCCATCTTACCACGTCCAAGAGGGCGTGCAAAACGGTGGTTTTTGGGTACAGTCCCGAGTCACATGGAGGCAATGAGCGATAGGAGGGGATTCGTCTCTCCCGGTATAGGGGGTTGATGTTGCGCTGTGTTCGATTGGCTATAACAGGAAATCCCTGGCCAGGGTTGCTGAGATTTACTGGTAAGTGTTACCAGTAGTATCTCGAATTGTTATAGACCTCATATCGACACGACTTATCGAGCTATTGGGGTCTGACGTTTACCACCCCTAGGCAAGATATGCGACATATCTGACGATCAGACCGGACTGTACGGTAGTGTTACTGGTTGGATTCACTGGAGTGTGAGTGGGCTTGGTCGTCGATCTTCTGATCGCTCAATACCCGGGTGGCCGTTACGTTTAGCAGACCGCTTGCGGCTTGTGGATGTTTGATATGATCATCATCCGCTGCCGGCGTATTGACGAGTCTTTAGAGTACTACACAGGGGTTTCCTGGCTCAAGCGAAACGAAATAGGAGCGCATATGAGATATGTGCGGGACCGAGAATAATGCGTGTATGTGATACCGTATTTCATTCTCGCGATGAATGTGTCGAATGGTTGTATGCGATATAACCTAGTTATCGAATCGAGGATCGATTCGATAAGCCGATACATTGGATACTAGTCGGTTATATGCGATATGACCGGATCGTTAAATCAAGTGTTGATTTAATGATTTAATGTATAATTATATATTTGATATATTACTTTGCATTAACTAGTATTGGTTCACTTTAAATGGATTTTCTCACTTGAAGTTCACAAGTTGTATATGTGATATACTTTTGTGCACTTGTTTGTATCATGTTTGATGATACATGTTAACTTGGTTAAGTGTAAAGATTTAAACCATGGTTAAGTTAATGATTAGGGTTTTGATTATTTTATTTATTTATTTATTTATTTGTTTTGGATAAGGTAAAGAAAGAATGGTGGCTTTGTTTGTTTGTTTGTTGAAGATTCATGAACCTTTGACTTAGTCACCTTTCTTGTCTTCATTCTAAACCCTAACCATTTAAGCAAACCATGGTCTATTCTATACACTTAACTAGAGTTAGGTTATGATAAGTATTGATATAATTTATCCTTTTTTTGAAGATGAGAACTTATCATAATATATCTTCTTCTTCTTCTTCTTGAAGATGAAGAAGCTTCACTTCATCAATGGTGGATTGATGAAATGAGTGAGAAATCCAATTCTAAAGTCTACCCACTTCCTATTTCTTCATCCTCTACCTCTTGCCAAGTAGTAGAGTGTGTTTCCTTCACAAGTTTTCTTGGCTTGGTGAAGGTGGAGCTTGATCTAGCGATGCCTCGACGTAGATCATCTTCGGCATGGACATCGACGACCTAGCTTGCCCATTCTCCGACGAAGCCGACGCTAGAGCCCGGGAACTCATTTGGACAGCGAGAGGACTTCGTTGCGGAGCTATGGAGGTGGAGCACCGGATCTACAAAGGTTGTATTTCCGTAATCTTTATAGTTAAGTTGTTAACTAGTTTCTAGTTTCGCCTAAACTTTAGCTAACGATCCGTAGTCTAGGGTTTCTCGGCACCGTATTTTTGAAATTGGCATGGTTGATGCCTTGTGAGACCTCTTGAGAGTGCCTAGGAACCCTACAGTGGTATCAGAGCCTAGCTAGAGCCTTATGCGAAGTCTAGACAGAGTTTGAAGTCCGAACGAACTGAAACCCCAAAATTTCCATGCTCTCTGGACATTTTCTAAAATCGTGATTTTTTCAAGATTAAAAATATTCAGAAAACTCAGCAGGAAGATCTAAGGATTACTGCAAAATTCGAACACCTAATTCCTTAATTCCGCCGCGGATCCGCGGCATGAGCAAGCTCATGCCGCGTTTCCGCGGCCACTTTGGCTTTTTGTGCATCGATTTTTGTACCTTAATTCTTAGTTCCCAGTGGTGTTTTTTCTGGGAATTTTTAATATGTTTTCCAGAGTTGAATTTTCTGGGTTGTTTTGGGGATTCGAATGTTCGACCGGATTATCAAATTTTGTCTATGTGGCTTTCCGAATAAATTTTAGAATATGTTAAAAAGTTCGACCGGATATAAATACCCAATTTTTCCCCTATCGGGAAATTTCCAAGTGTTGGATTTTTCCGTAGTTTGACGACGTTCTAAGTAGTGCAAGTAACGCGATGGACCCTCTAGAAGACAACAAACCTTAACTCGATTATGTGACCGTCTTGAACTGCCCTTTGAACCTTCGGGTTTGGGGCAGTACGGCGTGCCACATGTGAGGCGTTGGCTTGACCCTTCTACGGCTGGACCGTTGGTACTGAGGCACGAACGAAATGTTGTTAGACTTATTTCATGTGTTGAGCTGTATCGGGAAAACTTGGGTGTTCGATTGTTCGATCGAAAAGTTTAACATTTTCTGTTTATCTGGAATGGGATACAATAATTGGAATTCACAAAAGTTATGTGATAACTGAATGAATGTTATAAATCTAGCGGTTTAGTCTCACTTGATCGGTTGGCACGGAATTTTGATGTGATCAAAAGTCCGTCACAATCACGTAGCGTACGCGGATACTCGCCGGGTAAACTTAATAGACAGCTACACCCCGTATCCCCGACCAAGTGACTGTAGGAGAACCCCGTCGCCGAAAGCATCCGTTCGGGTGCTCGCGGTAGCGGTGTTCCGCCTTGGTGCACTTCGTCGACGGCGTCGGGGGTGCGGCCGTCTACTGAAGTTTGCGACGAGCATTCGATCAGGATGTCGGGAATCTTGTTGAATTGCCCGACTCGATATTGAAAAGTGTTTTCGATAATGAGACTGAAATGCGGGGTTTATAATTGTTAGGCATGTGATGTCTAAGTAATTCATTTGGTCAGGCATGCGATGTCTGAGGTGGTTGCGGATTCCAACTGTTGTAGTTTTACACTTTCTTTTCTGTGACCGTAAGTGTAATATGTGATATCGCCGGTTTCGTTGCTATATGTCAACGACAATTGGGATACGCATGTTTACTTACGTTGATGACATGTGATGTTATGTGTTGCTGGATATGTTATATTGGATCGTCGTGTTTGAATAGCCGGGGGTTTTTATGTGAGATGAGTGTTTTTCATTTTCATTCATGTAAAAACTTGTATGTAATATTCTTTTATTGGGGCACTTCCAGGTTGTGGAAGATGTCACCCTTTGTATATTATTTTCTTTTCCGCAGTAGGATAGACCCAAGGAGGGGAGCACAAGTAACCGGGTTCTGGAGTCCAGTGGGAGACCAACTCGAGGAGTCGAGTCTGGGTCTCCTAACTCTAGAATTGGTAGGGTTGCTTGCCGCTCTCATAGGGGTCTAGGGGTGTGGGTTTGGCTATTCATCACGACCGTGGAATCCGTGTTTTATACTGGCTCGTATTGAAAACACGGACGTCCTAGTATATCCAATGTTTCATATGTTTCTTCTGCTGCGATATCTGTGATGTGATCATGTGATGTTCTGTGATGGATACAGTATATAGTATATATGATATACTATATAGGCGTTACTTATGTTTTACACCCGCGCTAACCCTGCCCTGCTCTGCCGTTAGTTACCTAACCTAACGGTGCATGAGGGGACATCGAGGCGAATGCGGATGGTATAAGTGTACGTCGTATTTATCTGTGATGTTTAGGTACTTAAATGATGGGACTTCATTAATGTGATTAATGAAATAAAAGAAACCTAAGATGTTGTAGAATAGAATTTCAAAATAAAACAGGTAGCTACAGTTCTTGCTTTGCACAGAGGTATATGTGATATATCCTGCACCTTATTCGATGAGGAAAGGACCGAGATCCCTTCACCGGGAGTGACTCCTTTAGCAATAACTGGCAGATGCTACACACTCGGTTTGTCTTTTGATTGCTTTTAAGAGTTTTTGCTTTGCACAGTGATAAATGTGATATATCCCGCACCTCATTCGACGAGGAAAGGACCGACGATCCCTTCACCGGGAGTGACTCCTTTAACTAAACTAGAAAAGCCTCAAAAACACTCCATTTCAAAATTCATTCGATCCTACAACGATATCAAGTTCATTACGCAATAGGTTTTCAGAAAAACCTGTCGTAGCCCTTCGTCATTTCAGATTAGTAGTAGTTAGTATTCGTGCTGCGTTTGTTGGCCTTTGTCAAGGCGCAGTGTGCGGTAGCTAACTGGTGCTTATCTGCTTATGCATATGATGCAGATTGAGTTAGGGTAGTCGTGCGACCTTGTTGGCCTTTGTCAAGGGCCGTGCGGGTGGGTTTAATTCAATCAGGAAATGACGGGTTGAACTTGACTAGCATCCTATGGTTTGTTGGCCTTTGTCAAGGTCATAGGAGGTTAGGGGCAAAATATTATCGGGAATTTCAAGTGTTGAAATTTGCAATGAGATTGCATACCTTCTATGAGATAGTTGGATCCCGATACCCGCTGCGAGTAAGAGTTACTCCTGGGAGAGTTTTACAGATTACAATTAGCCGATCAAGTAGGTGTCTAGAAAGGTGTTAACGAGGTTACGCCTCTGGGAAAACGAGGTTTACATTAATTAGGTTCGTGCGAAAGCACGGGGGACCTCCCTCAAAGTACCGATACTGGCCTGGCTGAAAGATTGGCGAACTTGTAGTGTGTAATTAATCCCGGCTAGTCTTTCCTTTTAGGGTTTGAAGGAAGATTTGATAAAAAGCAGTGGGAGCCATCCTGATTAGATAAAATAATAACCAATCTATTCTTGCAAGAGCGCACAGTGAGTGTTTTCTTCTCTCTCTCTCCAGGTAGCGACCATATCACGCCTTAATCAAGATAATAATACGGAATATTGACCGAACCCGCTTGTTATACTGAGCTGGGGAATGTTGGTCCCGCTCCACCTTATAATTGTTATAAGACAGAGCAGGAAATTGGGGATTACCAGAATTCCCGTGCCACCCAAACGAAGAGAGTGCATGTTGATGCATCATCTTCGGGTGTGTTCTTTATACAGAACTGTTTCTCAGTATCCTTTACGTCCTGAGTATATGATACCGGATCAGGATCCCAGATATGTAATCTGTTACATAGGGCTACAGAAAGGTAGAGAACTGAGAACGGGTGATAAGTTTCATGAGACAGAAAACGGGGCAAGTGTTGCAGCCAAGTCTGTTGGTCACTGTCACACTGTATTACCAATACATTGATTCTGAACGAATGTTATTAGATACCGAACCTGATATACAAAATCATATCAGTCTCTTTATCAGTAAAGAAATGATAAAATTTTGTATTGTTGGATAATGTTTTGAACATTTCCTATATCAAAAGTTGATCGGTTCAGGCACGTTATCTAAAAGCATTGATGTTCTAAATCAAACTACAGTTCTTTAGTATACGGAACACACACAAGAGGAAGAGTTCAGAAATGAACGAATCCTACTTGAGGCATTGTAGACTAGGTCATATCAATGCGACCCGACTAGCTAGAGTTACATAAAGATGCATATTTAAATTAGTTTGAATTTGCATCTTGTGAAACTCGCCAGTCATGTCACAAAGATAAGATGACCACAGCTCCGTTTACTGAAAACAGAGAAAGAGTTAGTAAACTCTTGGGATGATACATGATGATGTATGTAGGTCCCCTGTCTACAAATGCCAAGACCGGTTCTTTTTACTTCATTACATTCTCTGATAATCTCTCAAGATTCAGACATATGTTCCTGTTGAAACACAAGTCCGAACCTTTTGAGATATTCACAGAATATAAGTTAGAAGTAGAGAACCAATACGGGTATAAGTATTATGTCCTATGATGAGATCAAGGAGGAGAATACTTAAGCACGGAAATCCGGGATTATTCTAAAGGAGAATGAGATTCTCTCTCAGCATTTCTCCTCCGAATACACCATAGCACGATGGTATATCGGGGCGGAGCAATAACACCTTATATAAGGTGTGCTCTATGATGAGTACTACTGAGTTACCTATTTTCTTTTGGGAGTTATGCACTTGAGAAGCTGCATACATATTGAATAGGGTTCTAATCAAATCAGTTGCCTACCACTTCATATATGATATGGAAAGGGAAGAGCCCATGTCTTAAGCTAGTTAAGATTTGGGATTGTCCGGCCTATGTCTAAAAGCAAAATCCAGACAAGCTCGAGGCAAGGTCTGTAATGTAGAACTGGAAAGATTCCAGCTATACAAACTACAGCAGATGATTTGATAAAACCAAAGAATTCAATAGTTACCAACGAACCTCAGCCTCTCCGCCGATCTAGTAGGGTTCCTCACCCAACTGAGAGATACTTCGGTTTCTCGATGACAGTGGGAGCGAGGATTGCATCATGAGATGATGACACAACTAGTTTCGACCTGGCCATCAGGAGTGGGACTCTGTAAGAATGGCTGGATGCTTAGCGATCTGAGATGGAATCCTTATACACCAACAAAGTATGGACTTTGGTTGCTATATCTGAAGGGTTAAATCCCCATCAGAAGCAAGTATATCTTGAGAAGATTACTTGGTGTAAATGGAAAAGTTGAGACTTTCAAAGCTAGACTTGATAAAGCTTTTCGTCATTGACCAGGCGTGGATAATGATGAAACCTTTTCAAGTGGCTATGCTTAAGTCCATCCAGATCCTACTTGCCACGGCTACATACCATGACTACGATATCTGGCGGTTGGGTGCCATGACTGCTTTTCTAAATGATATTTTAGAAGAGAACGTCTATAAGTACACAGCCAGAGGGCTTCGTAGACAGTGGGAGCAGCGGAAACGTGTACAAGATGCTTTATAGGATAAAGCAGGTATCGCGGAGTTGGAACATCTGTTTTGATGTGTTAGTCAAAGAGTTTGACATCATCAAAATGGTAGATGAACCTTGTATAAACAAAAAGGGTAGTAGGGAGTATGGTAATGATCCTCATAGAGTACGTGGATGACATACTCTTCATAGGGAAGGAGTTTCCTATGCTACGCTCGATCAATCTCCGCTTATCACTAGGATTCTCCATATAGGATTAAAGTGATACCTACTAAATCCTGGATTTTGGATCTATGAGATAGATCTAATTGGATGTTAGGATACTCACTAGTTGTAGTGAGATAGTATCAATTGATCCTGGGGAGAATCACTGGAAGTGTTCCAGGGTGATAAAGACGACTGAATGTCAGTCACAGGCATTGTCTTTACCTTCAGTAAAGGGACGGTATGTTGGAAGAGTTCCAAGCTAGATACCGTGACATACTAGACGATAAAGGCAGGATACATCACTACTTAAGATACTACCAAAGAGGCAGTCTGGGTGTATATTAGTTCATAAGATGAATTTTGTTCCTCCCATTGTGTGACAATGGAGTTGTGGCTTATGCCAAGGAACGCCGGTCCCATCAGTGATGCAGACATATTCTAAGGCAGTATTACCTGATCATGGAGATGGTTGAAATCCAGGGGATCGAGGTTTGGAGAGTAGACTCAGAGGACAACACAGCGGATCCACTCACAAAGGCCTGTTCCCAGAGAGAGATTTTTATGGGATGGTTGAGTATGAGATACTACAACCACTGCTATCAGATGGCCCTAGTGCAAGTGGGAGATTGTTAGTTATATGTATGCCCTAGAGGCCATTACTGTACATAGGATGTATATTGTAGTGGATGCTGGGACATATATAGGGAGGACTTTCTTGCTCGACATGATAGTATGCTATCTGGTTGAACTTTACCTTAACGTGTATACTGATTGTCTCTCTGTTACATGTTGGTAAAGCCCTTAGGATGTGTGCTTGACTACCTGGACTATGATGCGGATCATACTAGTGGGGACATGGTAGTCCATAAGTACATCCTTCAAAGTCCCTAGTCGAGGGTGTATTGAGACGGGGCATCGATATACCAGAGTAGACTAGCGTGTACCTTCTCGACCCATACAGATGGGCGATGGATGATCCCATATCCATTGGTGTTTGACATCAGAGATGATATACGGGTGCTCAGTGGAGACTGGGTACACTGGACGGACTCGCCGAGAACTCCCAGATGGTATTATACCTTACGTCAGATGGCAGTTCTCTGGTGACACTAGTACAGAGTAGTCTGTTGACCCGAGATCGTCATAGAGTCTTGTGTGGTTCCCACTGTGCTTTGATTTCCACCTTACCACGTCCAAGAGGGCATGCAAAACGGTGGTTTTTGGGTACAGTCCCGAGTCACATGGAGGCAATGAGCGATAGGAGGGGATTCGTCTCTCCCGGTATAGGGGGTTGATGTTGCGCTGTGTTCGATTGGCTATAACAAGAAATCCCTGGCCAGGGTTGCTGAGATTTACTGGTAAGTGTTACCGGTAGTATCTAGAATTGTTATAGACCTCATATCGACACGACTTATCGAGCTATTGGGGTCTGACGTTTACCACCCCTAGGCAAGATATGCGACATATCTGACGATCAGACCGGACTGTACGGTAGTGTTACTGGTTGGATTCACTGGAGTGTGAGCGGGCTTGCTCGTCGATCTTCTGATCGCTCAATACCCGGGTGGCCGTTACGTTTAGCAGACCGCTTGCGGCTTGTGGATGTTTGATATGATCATCATCCGCTGCCGGCGTATTGACGAGTCTTTAGAGTCCTACACAGGGGTTTCCTGGCTCAAGCGAAACGAAATAGGACCGCATATGAAATATGTGCGGGACCGAGAATAGTGCGTGTATGTGATACCGTATTTCATTCTCGCGATGAATGTGTCGAATGGTTGTATGCGATATAACCTAGTTATCGAATCGATGATTGATTCGATAAGCCGATACATTGGATACTAGTCGGTTATATGCGATATGACCGGATCGTTAAATCAAGTGTTGATTTAATGATTTAATGTATAATTATATATTTGATATATTACTTTGCATTAACTAGTATTGGTTCACTTTAAATGGATTTTCTCACTTGAAGTTCACAAGTTGTATATGTGATATACTTTTGTGCACTTGTTTGTATCATGTTTGATGATACATGTTAACTTGGTTAAGTGTAAAGATTTAAACCATGGTTAAGTTAATGATTAGGGTTTTGATTATCTTATTTATTTATTTATTTGTTTGTTTTGGATAAGATAAAGAAAGAATGGTGGCTTTGTTTGTTTGTTTGTTGAAGATTCATGAACCTTTGACTTAGTCACCTTTCTTGTCTTCATTCTTAACCCTAACCATTTAAGCAAACCTTGGTCTATTCTCTACACTTAAATAGAGTTAGGTTATGATAAGTATTGATATAATTTATCCTTTTTTTGAAGATGAGAACTTATCATAATATATCTTCTTCTTCTTCTTCTTGAAGATGAAGAAGCTTCACTTCATCAATGGTGGATTGATGAAATGAGTGAGAAATCCAATTCTAAAGTCTACCCACTTCCTATTTCTTCATCCTCTACCTCTTGCCAAGTAGTAGAGCGTGTTTCCTTCACAAGTTTTCTTGGCTTGGTGAAGGTGGAGCTTGATCTAGCGATGCCTCGACGTAGATCATCTTCGGCATGGACATCGACGACCTAGCTTGCCCATTCTCCGACGAAGCCGACGCTAGATCCCGGGAACTCATTTGAACAGCGAGGGGACTTCGTTGCGGAGCTATGGAGGTGGAGCACCGGATCTACAAAGGTTGTATTTCCGTATTCTTTATAGTTAAGTTGTTAACTAGTTTCTAGTTTCGCCTAAACTTTAGCTAACGATCCGTAGTCTAGGGTTTCTCGGCACCGTATTTTCGAAATTGGCATGGTTGATGCCTTGTGAGACCTCTTGAGAGTGCCTAGGAACCCTACAGGATGATCCCATATCCATTGGTTTTTGACATCAGAGATGATATACGGGTGCTCAGTGGAGACTGGGTACACTGGACGGACTCGCCGAGAACTCCCAGATGGTATTATACCTTACGTCAGATGGCAGTTCTCTGGTGACACTGGTACAGAGTAGTCTGTTGACCCGAGATCGTCATAGAGTCTTGTGTGGTTCCCACTGTGCTTTGATTTCCACCTTACCACGTCCAAGAGGGCGTGCTAAACGGTGGTTTTTGGGTACAGTCCCGAATCACATGGAGGCAATGAGCGATAGGAGCGGATTCGTCTCTCCCGGTATAGGGAGTTGATGTTGCGCTGTGTTCGATTGGCTATAACCGGAAATCCCTGGCCAGGGTTACTGAGATTTACTGGTAAGTGTTACCAGTAGTTTCTCGAACTGTTATAGACCTCATATCGACATGACTTATCGAGCTATTGGGGTCTGACGTTTACCACCCCTAGGCGAGATATGCGACATATCAGACGATCAGACCAGATTGTACGGTAAGTGTTACTGGTTGGATTCACAGGAGTGTGAGCGGGCTTGCTCGTCGATCTTCTGATCGCTCAATACCCGGGTGGCCGTTACGTTTAGCAGACCGCTTGCGGCTTGTGGGTGTTTGATATGATCATCACCTGCTGCCGGCGTATTGACGAGTCTTTAGAGTCCTACACAGAGGTTTCCTGGCTCAAGCGAAACGAAATAGGAGCGCATATGAGATATGTGCGGGACCGAGAATAATGCGTGTATGTGATACCGCATTCTATTCTCGCGATGTATGTATCGAATGGTTGTATGCGATATAACCTAGTTATCAAATCAAGGATTGATTCGGTAAGCCGATACATAGGATACTAGTCGGTTATATGCGATATGACCGGATCGTTAAATCAAGTGTTGATTTAATGATTTAATGTATAATTGTATATTTGATATATTACTTTGCATTAACTAGTATTGGTTCACTTTAAATGGATTTTCTCACTTGAATTGTGCACATTGTATATGTGATATATTTTTGTGCACAAGATTGTATCATGTTTGATGATACATGAGTGTTAGTGTGTATGTTTAGATTAAACCATGGTTGTGTGATGGTTAGGGTTTTGATTTTATTTACTTGTTCATTTATTTATTTATTTATTCTATTTTTGGCAAAAGGTAAAATGGTGGCTTGATTTGTTTTCAAGTTGAAGCTTCATGAAGCTTTAACTAAGTAGCCATTTTGTCTTCATGCTTAACCCTAACCATTCCATCTAACCATGATTTATTCTCTACACTTGACCATGGTTGCCATATGATAAGTATTGTTTTTATTTTCTATTTGAAAATAACTTATCATTATTATTCATCATCTTCTTCTTCATCTTCAAGAAGAAACCTTGCTCCATCAATGGCAACTTGAGCAAATGAGTGAGAAATTCAATTCTAAAGTGAACCCACCTCCTATTTCTTCATCCTCTACCTCTTGCCAAGTAGTATAGGGTGTTTTCTTCACAAGTTTCATGACTTGGTGAAGTGGGAGCTTGATCTTGTGATGCCTCGACGTAGATCATCTTCGGCATCGTAGTCGATGACCTAGCCCGCCCATTTCTTCGATGAAGCCGATGCTAGAGCCCGGGATCCGATTTGGACAGCAAGGAGACTTCATCATGGAGCTATGGAGGTGGAGAACCGGATTTAAAAAGGTTGTATTTCCGATTACTTAGTTAAGTTGTTAACTAGTTGCTTGTTTCGCCAAAAATTCTAGTTAACGATCCGTATTAGGGTTTCTCGGCACTTGTAGAATTAGAAATTGGCATGGTTGATTCCTTGTGAGACCTCTAGTGTGTGCCTAGGAACCCTACATGTAATAGACGACCCACCCGAAAGCTACTACTCCAAGCTTTGCCTCAAACTTAGGGAAACTAGATTACTCAAATTGCTAATCAAAGTCACCTAGGTAATATAGAGTGTGATTAGGGATTAACAAGTCTTACTAACCCTTGATCTCAACACATGAGAGGTTAGGGTTCGGGTTTGAAGAGAGAGAAGGTGAGAGTGAGAATGAAATGAAATAATGATTCATTTTGAATATATAAAGCATGATGATTTATTAAATGAATAAATCAAATGATTTATCAACCATGCTTCATTCATTCACCTTGTGTGATTCATCTCATGAGTCATTAGCCATTAAATGCATCATTAACTCCATGGATGAATCACACAAATGAGTCACTAAATCAATAAATGCAAATGCCACCTTAACCCCCAAGTCATCATCCTTCTAGAAGCTTCTCGCCAAATTACGAGAACGCCCCTCCTATCCGTGAAAACACGGAAAAACTTTAGACTGTATAAATCCGATAATCCGATACTAGAATCTGGCTTAAACCAAATCCGGCTAGTAAAAACTGTCCGAACATCGTACGTGCATAAAAACACGTATGCGTCCGAACCCTTGTCGTAAAACCATACGACCTCTATATCATTTCGCCCGAAGCAGGGAAACTCTCTGTGTGGGACTCTAAGGACTCGACTACTACGCTGGCAGTGGGTTTAACCACAGACCGCAAGCGGCACTAGCTGTACGTAACGGTCCCCAGGTAGATGTCGATAAGAAGGCCGATGAGGAAACCCATCCGAACTCCTACTGAGCCTGATGTGATAATCTCCGTACAATCCGGTCTGTTCGTCTAGGACTATCGCATATCGGGCCTGGGGGGCGGAAAGCGTCAGTCCCCTAAAAGCGGTATAAGTTGTGTCGGAGCGAAGCCCATTACACCTTGAGAAACTACTGGAAAACCTACCAGTAAATCTCGCTTTCCCTGGCCAGGGACTTTGCGTAATGGCTCTCTGACACAGCGCGATATCAACTCCCAATACCGGGAGAGACGAATCCTGTCTAACTGCCACTGCCTCCAAGTGCTCGGGACTGCACCCAACTGCTACCTGTTTACACGACTCCTTTGAGTCGTGGTAGGGTAGCAATCTAAGAACAGTGGGACACACTCGAGGCGAAGCAGCAGTGTCAAGTCTGCGGAATATGCTGTACTCATATCACCTCGGAACTGTTAACTGACGACGGGTATAATACCAACCAACAGTTCCCCGCGAGTCCTGTCCGGTGTACCCATAACCAAACGAGCACCTGTATACTATCTCCAGTACGACGTACTGATGGCTGTGGGACAGACCATCTCCCCAACTGGGATGAGAAGCGTACACACTAGTCTACTCCGGAGTATCGATGCCCTGTCTCGATAATCCTACGACTACATACCTGAAAAAGGATGTGCTTGTAGACTACCCAGCCCCCACTAGTGTGACTTGAATCACAACGTTGGTAGTCAAGCAAGATCCTAAGGGCTCTATCAATACGTACACACATATTAAGATAGATATAACCAAGTAGAATACTACCATGTTTAGCAAGACTGTTAATATAACTGTGAATATCCCAAGCTTCCATTAAGTAATATACAAGCTAGTATGATACAATAATGGCCCCTAAGGCATATACACTAACATTTGAAGCTTTTCTAGTTTCGCTAAAGAGGTCATTCCCGGTGAAGGGATCTCGGCTCTTTCCCCATCGAATAAGGTGCAGGGTATATCATATATACCGCGGTGCAAAGCAAGAACTATTTAAGCTGTCAAAAACTAAACCGTGAGTTTGTAGCATCTATCAGTTCTGCTAAAGTGGTCACTCCCGGTGAAGGGATCTCGGCTCTTTCCTCATCGAATAAGGTGCAGGGTATATCATATATACCGCTATGCAAAGCAAAACTGTATCTACCCTTTTTATAAAGTTTTGATTCTACAACATCTTTTAGATTTCTTTTCTTCTATTATCTCATTAATAAAATCCCATCAATTAATGCTTCCTCAGCATCACAAAAGAAACGAAAGCAGTAATATTTATATATCAACATATATATATAGTATAAGCATTCGTCTCAGGCAGTAATATGATCTCATCACAGAACATTGCAGTAGAAGATAACATATGAAATATTGGATATTCTAGGACGTCTGTGTTTTATTTCGAGCCTGTATAAAACACGGATTCCACGGTCGCGATGAATAGCCAAACCCACATCCCTAGACCCCTACGAGAGCGGCAAGCAACACTTCCAATTCTAGGGTTAGGAGACCCGGTCTCGACTCCTCGAGATGGCCTCCCACTGGACCCTAGAACCCGGTTACTTATGCCCCCTCTTCGGGTCTACCTAATGCAGAAAAGTAAATAATATACAATGATGACATCATCCTCATCCTGGAAGTGCCCCAATAAAAGAATATTAGATACAAATGAATTTTACATGAATGAAAATAAAAACCCTCATCTCATATAAAGCCCCCGGCTATACAGAACACGACGATCCAATATAACATATCACGGCAACACATAATATCTCATATCATCAATGTAAGCAAGTATGCGTATCCCGATTTTCGTTGATGTATAGCAACGAAGCCGGTGATACCCCCATATACTACGCTTACGGTGACAGAAAAGAAAGTGTAAAACTACAACATTTGGAATCCACAATCTCTAGACATCATAAATCCGAAGTATCACATTCTTCGTATTTCATGCCTAATTATATGAATTCCACATATTGTATCACATTCCAGATAAATAGACAATATTAAACTTTCCGATCGAATAATCAAATACCCAAGATTTTCTAAATGGTTCAACACTTGAGCGGGGTTCAAAAAACCCAGAACATGTCACTGCCCCAATGAACCAGCCGTAGAAGGGTCAAACCAACGCCTCACATGTGGCAACGCCAAACTACCACAAACCGTAGGGTTCAGTGGAAGTTTTGACGGTCACATAATCGAGTTAAGGTTACGTTCTTCTAGAGGGTCCACAAATATGCTTGCATGTTTTTCCGAAAGTTTTAAACTCAAGAAAAATTCAACACTTGAAAGTTTTTCGTGTCGGAAAAAAGTGAGTTATTGATATCCGTTCGAACATTTTAACACGTTCTAAATTATCCGGAAAACAAAACGAAATTAAACTTTCCGATCGAATCAACGAATATTGAAGATCTCCAGAACACTCGATACTTGAGTAACATTAAAAATTCCCAAAAACAAGTAGAATCACCTACGGATATTACCTACAGACATGTGTCCCTAACACCCAAGTTCGGCCGCGGAACCGCCGCGCAAGGCATGTTCCTGCCGCGGTTCCGCGGCGACTTGAGAGAGTTCGGGGCTCGTATTTAACAGTTATCCATAAAATCACCTGCTGAATTTTCTGAGTATTTTTATTACGGAAAAAATCAAATTTTAAAAATTTTTCCAAAGAGGGGTCAAAATACGACGTTTCGGGGTTCGATTGGATTTTTAACTTCGTATACACGTCGCCTAATGCTCTAGCTTGGCTTTAATACCACTATAGGGTTACTAGGCACTGTCACAAGGGTCTATAAGGCATCAACCATGCCCGATTTAAATTTTAGACGTGCCGAACAACCCAAAGGGAGTATCTTTGCTAGATTATTAGGGTTAAACATGCACGTAAACATCTTTATAACTAAGAGAGAGGGATTACAACCATTGTAGTCCGCTCCTTCGCTTCATAAGCTCCGAGTAGTAATCCCTTTGCCGCGATCCATGATCTCCCGGTCTCAAGAGAAGCTCCACAACCCGAATGATCCATGCTTTCTTGAAGTCTTCCTTTTCGAAGATGATCTACCTTGAAGTTTCTTTTATTCAAGCTCTCACTCACTAATCAAGTATTAATGAAGTGAACACCCTAATCTAATTGGCTAGATTAGATGAGGATGATGAAGTAGGATTTATGCTCTCTTTTATTATCAAATTCTCACACTAATCCATCACATAAGAAAAACCTAGAATGCTTTTCAAGAGCTCAAGGAAGAAGAAGAAGAATAATCATCCTTTTGTGATGAATACTGAAAAATGTTATATCATTACTACTGCAACTATGGTTAAGTCAAGAAAGACTTAACCATTGTAGAGATTTAACAAGGGTAAAGGGTGTGGTTGGGTTAAGAAAATATCTCAAAAAATATCAACACATAATATCTTTGCAAGAAACAAAACAAAAGCTTCTAGAGCCTTCTAGAAAAAATTAACCCAAATCAAACCCTAACAATGTTAAATCTTCACTAATCATGTTGCATTTGTAATCATAACTTGTTACAATATTATATATCACATATATAATATATTTTTGTAACAAAAGAAAATAATACGATTAACATATATCGCATATATATCAATATATTATCCGGAGAGAAAATGAAATAATAAAGCGAGCCAATATTAGATAATGTAATGTAATATATCACATATATAATTATACATTAAGTTATCGAATCAACACTTGATTCGATAATCCGGCTACATGGAATATAACCGACTAATATATCATGTACCGATTCATCGAATCAACACTTGATTCGATGACCCGGCTGATATCAAATATCGCCGGCCGATATCATATATCGCGAGAATAGAATACGGTATCTCATATCGTATTATTCTCGATCCCGCACATATCACATATGTGCTCCTACTCCGTTTTGCCTGAGTCAAGAAATCTCTGTGTAGGACTCTAAAGAATCGTCAATACGCCGGTGGTAGGTGATGATCATTTCAAACACCCACAAACTGCAAGAGGTCAGCTAAACGTAACAGCCACCCATGTATTGAGTGATCAGAAGATCAACAAGAAAGCCTATACATTCTCCTGAGAATCCAATCAGTAACACTCCCGTACAGTCCGGTCTCTTCGTCTGATATGTTGCATATCTAGTCTAAGGGTGGTATACGTCAGACCCCAGTAACCGATAAGTCGTGTCGATGCGAGGCTCATAACAGGTCGAGAAACTACTGATAACACTTACCAGTAGTACTCAATATCCGCCCTGGCCAGGGACTTCCAGTTATAGCTAATCGAACACAACACAACATCAACTCCCTATACCGGGAGAGACAAAACCCCTCCTATCGCTCATTGCCTCCATGTGATTCGGGACTGTACCGAAAAGCCGCCGTTTTGCACACCCTCTTGGAAGTGGTATGATGGAAATCAAAGCACAGTGGAAATCACACAAGACTCTATGACGATCTCGGGTCTACAGACTAACTTTTACCAGTGTCACCAGCGAACTGCCATCTGACGTGAGGTATAATACCATTTGGGAGTCCTCGGCCAGTCCGTCCAGTGTACCCAGTCAACACTGAGCACCCGTACACCATCTTTGATGTCGAACACCGATGGATATAGGATCATCCATCGCCGATCATATGGGTCAAGATGAGTATACGCTATTCTACTATGGTGTATCGATGCCCTGTCTCGATACACCCTCGACTAGGAACAGTTATAGGATGTACTCGTCGACTACCGTGGCCGCACTAGTATGATCTCATCATAGTCCCAGTAGTCGAGTACATGTCCTAAGGGCTTTATCAACATGTGAGAACAATACAGTAAACTAATATAAGTCAACATGTTAAGATAAAGTGAAACCAAATAGCATACAATCATGACGAGCAAGAAAGGCCTCTCTATATATATCCAATCATCCATTATAATATACATCATATGTACAACAATGGCCTCTAGGGCATATATATAACTAACAGCTGGGTGGTCTATAAGCACATCCTTAAATGTCCCTAGTCGAGGGAGTATCGCGACTGGGCATTGATACTCCAGAGTAGACTAGTGTGTACTTATTGAGACCCCAATGAGGGGCGGTGGCCGGTCTCACAATCCATTGGTTTTAGTCAGTCACCTAAGATAGTATACAAGTGCTTATTGGGTAATGAGTACACTGGACGGACTCGCCGGGAACATGCTAGATGGTATTATACCTATTGTTAGATTGGAGTGTTAGTTATATGTATGCCCTAGAGGCCATTACTGTACATTGGATGTATATTGTAGTGGATGCTGGGACATATATAGGTAGGACTTTCTTGCTCGACATGATAGTACGCTATTTGGTTGCTCTTTATCTTAACATGTATACTTTCTGTCTCTCTGATTACATGTTGATAAAGCCCTTAGGATGTGTACTCGACTTCCAGGACTATGATGCAGATCATACTAGTGGGGCCTGGGTAGTCAATGAGTACATCCTTCATTGTTCCTAGTCGTGGGAATATCGAGACGGGGCATCGATATTCCAGAGTAGACTAGCGCATATCTTCTCGACCCATGTGATGGGTGATGGATGATCCCATATCCATTGGTGTTTGACATCGAAGATGGTATGCGGGTGCTCAGTGGAGACTGGGTACACTGAACGGACTCGCCGAGAACTCCCAGATGGTATTATACCTCACGTCAGATGGCAGTTCTCTGGTGACACTGGTACAGCTTAGTCTGTTGACCCGAGATCGTCATAGAGTCTTGTGTGTCTCCCACTGTGCTTTGATTTCCACCCTACCATGGCTCTACTGAGTCGTGCAAACAGGTGGTTTTTGGGTACAGTCCCGATTCACATGGAGGCAATGAGCGATAGGAGGGGATTCGTCTCTCCCGGTATTGGGGGTTGATGTTGTGCTATGCTCGACTGGCCATAACAGGAAATCCCTGGCCAGGGTTGTAGTGATATACTGGTAAGAGTTATCAGTAGTTTCACGAATGTTATGGACCCTACGTCGGCATGACTTATCAAGCTATTGGGGTCTGACGTTTACCACCCCTAGGCGAGATATGCGGCATATCAGACGAACAGACCGGACTGTACGGTAAGTGTTACTGGTTGGATTCACAGGAGTGTGAGCGGGCTTGCTCGTCGATCTTCTGATCGCTCAATACCCGGGTGGCCATTACGTTTAGCAGACCGCTTGCGGCTTGTGGGTGCTTGATATGATCATCATCCGCTACCGGCGTATTGACGAGTCTTTAGAGTCCTACACAGAGGTTTCCGGCTCAAGCGAAACGAAATAGGAGCGCATATGAGATATGTGCGGGACCGAGAATAATGCGTGTATGTGATACCGTATTTCATTCTCGTGATGAATGTGTCGAATGGTTGTATGCGATATAACCTAGTTATCGAATCAAGGATTGATTCGATAAGCCGATACATTGGATACTAGCCGGTTATATGCGACATGACCGGATCATTGAATCAAGTGTTGATTTAATGATTTAATGTATAATTATATATTTGATATATTATTTTGCATTAACTAGTATTGGTTCACTTTAAATGGATTTACTCACTTGGTTTGTGCACATTGCATATGTGATATATTTTGTGCACATGATTGTATCATGTTTGATGATACATGCAAGCTAGGGTTAGTGTAAAGAATTAGACCATGGTTAAGATTATGATTAGGGTTATCTTTTTTATTATTTATTTATTTATTTATTTTGGAAAAAGATGAGAAAAGAATGGTTGCTATTTTTGTTTGCTAGTTGAAGATTCTTGAAGCTTTGAATTAGTCCACCATTCTTGTCTCATCCTTAACCCTAACCATTCAAGTTAACCATGGTCCATTCTCTACAACTAACCAAGGGTTAGTAAATGATAAGTATTGATTTATTTATCATTTACTTAATACTTATCATATTCTTTTTTCTTCATCTTCTTCTTCTTCAACATGAGAAAAAAGCTTGCTACATCAATAGTGATTGATGAAAAAGTGTGGGAAATCCAAAACTAAAGTCTACCCAATTCCTATTTCTTCATCCTCTACCTCTTGCCAAGTAGTATAGGGTGTTTCCTTCACAAGTTTTCAAGGCTTGGTGAAGTTGGAGCTTGTTCTTGTGATGCCTCGACGTAGATCATCTTCGGCCTCGAACCGACGATCAAGCCCGCCCATTCTTCGATGATGCCAATGCTAGAGTCAAGGGCTCGATTTGTACAGCGGAGGGAGATCATCGTGGAGCTTAGGAAGTGGTGGACCGGATCTACAAAGGTTGTAGCCCCTTTCCTTTAGCTATATTTCCGTTTACTTGCTTGTTTCGCCTATTTATCTAGTTAACGATCCGTATTAGGGTTTATAGGCACTTGTAAAATTTGATTTGTGCATGTTTGATCACTTGTGAGACTCCATTAGTGTGCCTAGGAACCCTACAGTGGTATCAGAGCCTAGCTAGAGCCTTAGGCGAAGTCCCGACGGAATCAGAAGTCCGATCAACCCAAAACCCGACTTGAAAAATGCTCTCTGGACTTTTTTGAAAAACGTGGTTTTTTGTAGATTAAAAATATTCAAAAAAATCAGTAGGATAATCTAAGAGTTACTGTGAATTTCGATGGACTAATTCCATCAATGCGCCGCGGATCCGCGGCACGAGCATGGCTCGTGCGGCGGTTCCGCGGCCATTTTGTCGTTTTGTGTAATTAATTTTTCACAGTAATTCTCAGTTTTCTGTTCTGGTTTTCCTGGGAATTTTTAATATTTATTCCAGAGTTGTATTTTCTGAGTTGTATTGGGGACTCGGTGTATTCGATCGGACTGTCTAATTTTGTCGGTGTGCTTTTCCGGGTATTTTTTAGAATATGTTAAAAAGTTCGATCGGATATAAATACCCACTTTTTCCCCTGCCGGGAAATTTCCAATTGTTGGATTTTTCCGTAGTTTAACGACGTTCTACGTAGTGCAAGTAACGCGATGGACCCTCTAGAAGACAACAAACCTTAACTCGATTATGTGACCGTCTTGAACTGCCCTTTGAACCTTAGGGTTTGGGGCAGTACGGCGTGCCACATGTGAGGCGTTGGCTTGACCCTTCTACGGCTGGACCGTTGGTACTGAGGCACGAACTGAATGTTGTTAGACTTATTTCATGTGTTGAGCCGTATCGGGAAAACTTGGGTGTTCGATTGTTCGATCGAAAAGTTTAGCATTTTCTATTTATCCAGAATGTGATACAATAATTGGAATTCGCAAATATTTATGAGATAACGGAATGAATATTATAAACATAGCAGTTTAGTCTCACTTGATCGGTTGCCACGGAGTTTTGATGTGATCAAAAGTCCGTCGCAATCACGTAGCATACGCGGATACTCGCCGGGTAAACTTAATAGACAGCCTCACTCCATAGCCCCGACCAAGTGACTGTAGGAGAACCCCGTCGCCGAAAGCATCCATTCGGGTGCTCCCGGTAGCGGTGTTCCGCCTTGGTGCACTTTATCGACGGCGTCGGGGGTGCGGCCGCCTACTAAAGTTTGCGACGAGCATTCGATCAGAATGTCGGGAATCCTGTTGAATTGCCCGACTTGATATTGAAAAGTGTTTTCGATAATGAGACTAAAATGCGGGGTTTATAATTGTTAGGCATGCGATGTCTAAAGAATTCATTTGATCAGGTATGCGATGTCTGAGGTGGTTGCGGATTCCAACTGTTGTAGTTTTACACTTTCTTTTCTGTGACCGTAAGTGTAATATGTGATATCGCCGGTTTCGTTGCTATATGTCAACGACAATTGGGATACGCATGTTTGCTTACGTTGATGACATGTGATGTTATGTGTTGCTGGATATGTTATATTGGATCGTCGTGTTTGAATAGCCGGGGTTTTTTATGTGAGATGAGTGTTTTTTCATTTTCATTCATGTAAAAACTTGTATGTAATATTCTTTTATTGGGGCACTTCCAGGTTGCGGAAGTTGTCACCGTTGATGTATATTATTTACTTTTCCGCATTAGGATAGACCCAAGGAGGGGAGCATAAGTAACCGGGTTCTGGGGTCCAGTGGGAGACCAACTCGAGGAGTCGAGTCCGGGTCTCCTAACCCTAGAATTGGTAGGGTTGCTTGCCGCTCTCGTAGGGGTCTAGGGGTGTGGGATTGGCTATTCATCACGACCGTGGAATCCGTGTTTTATACTGGCTCGTATTGAAAACACGGACGTCCTAGTATATCCAATATTTCATATGATTCTTTCTGCTGCGTTATCTGTGATGTGATCATGCGATGTTCTGTGCTCTGTTCAGATAGATGTAGTATATAGTATATATGATATATTATATAGACGTTGCTTATGTTTTACACCCGCGCTAGCCCTGCCTCGCTCTGCCGTTAGTTACCTAACCTAACGGTGCAGACGGGACATCGAGGTGAATGCGGATAGCATAAGCGTACGTTATATTTATCTGTGATGATTAGGTGGACTTAATTGATGGGATATTCATTAATGAGATTAATGAAAGAAAATAAACCTAATTGATGTTGTGGAATCGAATTTCAAAATAAAACAGGTAGCTACAGTTCTTGCTTTGCATCGCGGTGTTCATTATAGAACATCCTGCACCTTATTCGATGAGGAAAGGACCGAGATCCCTTCACCGGGAGTGACTCCTCTAGCAATAACTGGCAGATGCTACAACCCTCGGTTTGTCATTTGATCGCTTCTATAGTTTCCGCTTTGCACAGTGATATATATGATATATCCCGCATCTCATTCGACGAGGAAAGGGCCGACGATCCCTTCACCGGGAGTGACTCCTTTAGCAAAACTAGAAAAGCCTAAAAAACATTCCATTTAAAAACCATTTGATTCCGCAACGAGATCAAGTTCAAAGCGTTAAAGGTTTTCACAAAAACCATTCGCAACCCTCCGTCATTTTAGGAAGTAGAGTACTTAGTATTCGTGCTGTGTTTGTTGACCATAGTCAAGGCACAGTGTACGTTAGCTAAGTGATGTCTTCCTACACCGCATATGATGCGATTAGTTAGGACAGTTGCGTGACTTTGTTGACCTTAGTTAAGGGTCATGTGGGTGGGTCTAATTAATCACGAAATGACGGGTAGAACTTGACTAATGCTTATGATTTGTTGACCATAGTTAAGGTCATAGGTGCTAGGGGTAAAAACCTTTATCGGGAGTTTCAAGTGTTGAAATTTGCAATGAGATTGCATACCTTCTATATGATAGTTGGATCCCGATACCCACTGCGAGTAATTGTTACTCCTGGGAGAGTTTTGCACTTTGCAATTAGCCGATCAAGTAGGTGTCTAGAAAGGTGTCAACGGGGTTACACCTCTGGGAAAACGAGGTTTACAGTAATTAGGTCCGTGCGAAAGCACGGGGAACCTCCCTCAAAGTACCGACACTGGCCTGGCTGAAAGATTGGCGAACTTGTAGAGTGTAATTAATCCCGGCTAGTCTTTCCTTTTAGGGTTTGAAGGAAGATTTGATAAAAACAGTGGGAGCCATCCTGATTAGATAAAATACATAACCAATCTAATCTTGCAAGAGCGCACGCAGAGTGTTTTCTTCTCTCTCTCTCCAGGTAGCGACCATATCACGCCTTAATCAAGATAATAAAATGGATGTATTGAACGAACCCGCTTGTTATTCTGAGATGGGGAACGTTGGTCCCGCTCCAACTTATAATTGTTATAAGACAAAGTAGGAAATTGGGGAATACCAGAATTCCTATGCCGCCCAAACGAAGAAAGTGCATATGATGCATCTCCTTCGGGTGTGTTCATTACAAAGAACTGTTTCTCCGTATCCTCTGCATCCTGGGTATATGATACCGGATCAGGATCCCAGATATGTAATCTGTTACATAGGGCTACAAAAAGGTAGAAAAACTGAGAACGGGTGATAAGTTTCATGAGACAGAAAACGGGGCAAGTGTTGCAGCCAAGTCTGTTGGTCACTGTCACCCGGTATTACAAATACATTGATTCTGAACAAATGCTATTAGAGACCGAACCTGATATAAAAAATCATATCAGTCTCTTTATTAGTAAAGAAATGATATAATTTTGTATTGTTGGATAATGTTTTGAACATTTCCTATATCAAAAGTTGATCGGTTCAGGCACGTTATCTAAAAGCATTGACGTTCTAAATCAAACTACAGTTCCTTGTATACTGAACACACACAAGAGGAAGAGTTCAGAAATGAACAAATTCTTCTTGAGGTATTGTAGAATAGGTCATATCAATGCGACCCGACTATCTGAAGTTGTTAGTTATATGTATGCCCTAGAGGCCATTACTGTACATACGATGTATATTATGGTGGATGCTAGGACATATATAGGGAGGACTTTCTTGCTCGACATAATAGTATGCTATCTGGTTGTACTTTATCTTAACATGTACTCTGATTGTCTCTATATTACATGTTGATAAAGCCCTTAGGATATGTACTCGACTACTGGGACTATGATGAGATCATACTAGTGGGTCCACGGTAGTCGACGAGTACATCCTATAACTGTTCCTAGTCGTGGGTGTATCGAGACAGGGCATCGATGCACCAGAGTAGACTAGCGTATACGCATCTTGATCCATATGATGGACGATGGATGATCCCATATCCATCGGTGTTTGACATCAAGGATGGTGTACGGGTGCTCAGTGGAGACTGGGTACACTGGACGGACTCGCCGAGAACTCCCAGATGGTATTATACCATACGTCAGATGGCAGTTCTCCGGTGACACTGGTACAGAGTAGTCTGTCGACCCGAGATCGTCATAGAGTCTTGTGTGATTCCCACTGTGCTTTGATTTCCATCATACCACATCCAAGAGGGCGTGCAAAAAGGTGGCTTTTGGGTACAGTCCCGAATCATATGGAGGCAATGAGCGATAGGAGGGGATTCGTCTCTCCAGGTATAGGGAGTTGATGTTGTGCTGTGTTCGATTGGCTATAACCGGAAATCCCTGGCCAGGGTTGCTGAGATTTACTGGTAAGTGTTATTAGTAGTTTCTCGAACTGTTATAGACCTCAAATCGACACGACTTATCAAGCTACTGGGGTCTGACGTTTACCACCCCTAGGCGAGATATGCAACATATCAGACGACGAGACCGGACTGTACGGGAGTGTTACTGTTTGGATTCGCAGGAGAATGTACAGGCTTGCTTGTTGATCTTCTGAGCGCTCAATACCTGGGTAGCTGTTACGTTTAGCTGACCGCTTGCATCTTGTGGGTGTTTGATATGATCATCACCTACTGCCGGCGTATTGACGATTCTTTAGAGTCCTATACAGAGGTTTCTTGACTCAGGCAAAACGGAGTAGGAGCACATATGTGATATGTGCGGGACCGAGGATAATGCGATATGTGATACCGTATTATATTCTCGCGATATTTGATATCAGCCGGGTCATCGGATCAAGTGTTGATTCGATGAATCGGTACGGATAAATATTAGTCGGTTATATCCGATATACCCGGATTGTCGGATCAAGTGTTGATTCGATAATTTAATGTATAATAATATATATGATATATTAAATTGCATTAACTAATATTTGCTCACTAAAAGATTCTTTTTCTCACTCGGATAATACATTGATATATATGCGATATATGTTAAATGTATTATTTTATTTTGTTACGATAAATATTATATATGTGATATATAATATTGTAACATGATATGATAAATAATGCAACATGTTTAGTAGAGATTAAACAAGATTAGGGTTTGATTTGGGTTAATGGTTTCTAGATGATTCTAGAAGGTTTTTGTTTTGTCATGGAAAAGATATTTACTTATGACTCATTCTTAACTCAACCCAAAACCCTAACCCTTGGTTAATTCTCTACAATGGTTAAGTGAACCATGGTTGCATAATTGATCATTATCTCCTTTTCCTATTCATCACAAAAGGATTATTATTATGTTCATCTTCTTCTTCCTTCATTCTTTCATGAAAAAGCTTGCTTGATTTTTCCAAAGTGATGAATAAATATGAGAAAAAGATAAATAAAGAGAGCAAAAATCCTACTTCATCATCCTCATCTTCCCTTTCCATTTAGATGAGGGTGTTCACATCATTTCATGAGTGTTAGCTTGTGTTAAAGAAACTTCAAGGTAGATCATCTTAGTATCGAAGATCGGAAGCAAAGGTTGCGTCTTTCTCTTCGTGGAACCTCTCGAGAGTCCGGATCCCGATGATCGCAGCGAAGGGACCACAACACGGAGCATATGAAGTGAAGGACCGGATCTACAAAGGTTGTAATCCCTCTCACTTAGTGTTAAAGTTGTTAACATGTTAGTTTTCGCCTAATCTCTAGTTTAAAGTTCCGTATTCGGGTTGTTCGGCACGGCTAAATTTTAAATCGGGCATGGTTGATGCCTCGTAGACCCTTGTGCGCGTGCCTAGCAACCCTACAGTGGTATCAGAGCCAAGCTAGAGCTTTAGGCGAAGTCTAGACGAAATTTAAAGTCCGATCGAAACCCGAAACCCCGATAAAACCCGCACTCTGGACTTTTTCTTAAAACTGGGATTTTTCCTCATTAAAAATGCTTAAAAAATTCAGCAGGTAATTATAAGAATTACGATGCAAAAAGTTTTTGATGAACAGTAAAAAACGCCGCGGAACCACCGCATGAGGCATGCGTTTGCCGCGGTTCCGCCGCGTTATGATGACGTCAGCATCTCCTGTTTGCACAGTAACTCCTATTTTATTATGCTAGATTTTCTGGGAATTTTTAATTTTATTAAAAAGCTGAATTTTCTGGGGTTGTTTTGGGGATTCGATGACTCGATCGGATTATCAGATTTTGTCTATGTGTTTTCCGGATAATTTTTTAGAAACTGTTAAAAAGTTCGAACGGATATCAATAACTCACTTTTTCCCCTGTCGGAAATTTTTTCAAAAGTTGGATTTTTTTTCTCGTGTTTAAGAATGTTCTAAGTCGTGCAAGTAACTCGGTGGACCCTCTAGAAGACAACAAACCTTAACTCGATTATGTGACCGTCTTGAACTGCCTTTTGAACCTTAGGGTTTGGGGCAGTACGGCGTGCCACATGTGAGGCGTTGGCTTGACCCTTCTACGGCTGGACCATTGGTACTGTGGCATGTGTTGGATGTTTTTAAACTGATTTCAAGTGTTGAGATATATTGGGGAAATCTTGGGTGCTTGATGATTCGATCGGAAAGTTTAATTTTTTCTATTTATCTGGAATGTGATACAATATTTGGAATCCAAAGGTAGTTATGAGATAACTGATTTGAATATTATAGACATAGCAGTTTAGTCTCAGATGATCGGTTGCCACGGAATTTTGATGCGATCAAAAGTCCGTCGCAATCACGTAGTGTACGCGGATACTCGCCGGGTAAACTTAATAGACAGCCTCACTCCATAGCCCCGACCAAGTGACTGTAGGAGAACCCCGTCGCCGAAAGCATCCGTTCGGGTGCTCCCGGTAGCGGTGTTCCGCCTTGGTTCACTTAGTCGACGGTATCGGGGGTGCGGCCGTCTACTAAAGTTTGCGACGAGCATTCGATCAGGACGTCGGGAATCTTGTTGAATTGCCCGACTTGATATTGAAAAGAGTTTTCGATAATGAGACTAAAATGCGGGGTTTATAATTGTTAGGCATGCGATGTCTAAGGAATTCATTTGGTTAGGCATGCGATGTCTAAGGAAGTTGCGGATTCCAACTGTTGTAGTTTTACACTTTCTTTTCTGTGACCGTAAGCGTAGTATGTGGTGTATCGCCGGCTTCGTTGCTATACATCAACGACAATCGGGATACGCATACTTGTTTACGTTGATGATATGAGATATTATGTGTTGCTGTGATATGTTGTATTGGATCGTCGCGTTTGAATAGCCGGGGGTTTTATGTGAGATGAGAGTTTTTCTTTTTCTTTCATGTAAAATTCATTTGTATGTAATATTCTTTTATTGGGGCACTTCCAGGTAGCGGAAGCTGTCACCGTTGTATATTATTTACTTTTCCGCATTAGGTAGACCCAAGGCGGGGAGCACAAGTAACCGGGTTCTAGGGTCCAGTGGGAGACCATCTCGAGGAGTCGAGACCGGGTCTCCTAACCCTAGAATTGGCAGTGTTACTTGCCGCTCTCGTAGGGGTCTAGGGATGTGGGTTTGGCTATTCATCGCGACCGTGGAATCCGTGTTTTATACAGGCTCGTATTGAAAACACGGACGTCCTAGTATATCCAATATTTCATATATGTTCTTCTGCTGCAATGTTCTGTGATGAGATCATATTACTGCCTGAGATGAATGTTTATATTATATATATGAGATATATGTTATATTGCAGATTTCGTTTCAAAAAGAGATGCTTGCGAAGCATAATTAAAATGGGACTTCATTAATGTGATTAATGAAATAAAAGAAACCTAAGATGTTGTAGAAACTTGTTTAATAAAAACTGGTAGCTACAGTTCTTGCTTTGCATCGCGGTGTTCCTTGTAGAACATCCTGCACCTTATTCGATAGGGAAAGGACCGAGATCCCTTCACCGGGAGTGACTCCTTTAGCGATAACTGGCAGATGCTACAAACTCGGTTTGTCTTTTGATTGCTTTTAGAGTTTTGCTTTGCATAGTGGTATTTGTGAAATATCCTGCACCTTATTCGATGAGGAAAGGGCCGACGATCCCTTCACCGGGAGTGACCCCTTTAGCAAAACTAAAAATGCCTCAGAAACACTCCATTTAAAATCACTCGATTCTACAACGATATCAAGTTCATTACGCAAAGGGTTTTCTGAAAAACCCGTCGTAGCCCTCCGTCATTTCAGATAAGTACTAGTTAGTATTCGTGCTACGTTTGTTGACTATGTTAAGGCGTAGTGTACGGTAGCTGATTAGTGCTTATCTGTATAAGCATATGATGCGATTGGATTAGGGTAGTCGTGCGACTTTGTTGACCAAGTTAAGGGTCGTGCGGGTGGGTTTAATTCAATCGGGAAATGACGGGTTGAACTTGACTAGCACTTATGATTTGTTGACCATGTTAAGGTCATATAGCTGCTAGGGGAAAAATATTATTGGGAATTTCAAGTGTTGAAATTTGTAATGAGATTGCATACTTTCTATGAGATAGTTGGATCCCGATACCCGCTGCGAGTAAGAGTTACTCCTGGGAGAGTTTTATACATTACAATTAGCCGATCAAGTAGGTGTCTAGAAAGGTGTTAACGGGGTTACGCCTCTGGGAAAACGGGGTTACGCCTCTGGGAAAACGGGGTTTACATTAATTAGGTTCGTGCGAGAGCACGGGGGACCTCCCTCAAAGTACCGACACTGGCTTGGCTGAAAGATTGGCGAACTTGTAGCGTGTAATTAATCCCGGCTAGTCTTTCCTTTTAGGGTTTGAAGGAAGATTTGATTAAAACAGTGGGAGACATCCTGATTAGATATATTAGATAACCAATCTAATCTTACAAGAGCATACGCTGAGTGTTTTCTTCTCTCTCTCCAGGTAGCGACCATATCACGCCTTAATCAAGATAATAATACGGATATATTGACCGAACCCGCTTGTTATACTGAGCTGGGGAACGTTGGTCCCGCTCCAACTTATAATTGTTATAAGACAGAGCAGGAAATTGGGGAATACCAGATTTCCCATGCCGCCCAAACGAAGAAAGTGCATGCTGATGCATCATCTTCGGGTGTGTTCATTACACAGAACTGTTTCTCAGTATCCTTTACGTCCTGGGTATGTGATACCGGATCAGGATCCCGCATATGTAATCTGTTACATGGGCTACAGATAGGTAGAGAACTGAGAACGGGTGATAAGTTTCATGAGACAGAAAACGGTGCAAGTGTTGCAGCCAAGTCTGTTGGTCACTATCACCCTGTATTACCTGAATACATTGATTCTGAACAAATGTTATTAGATACCGAACCTGATATACAAAATCATATCAGTCTCTTTAGTAGTAAAGAAAGGATATAATTTTGTATTATTGGATAATGTTTTGAACATTTCCTATATCAAGAGTTGATCGGTTCAGGCACGTCATCTAAAAGCATTGACGTTCTAAATCAAACTACAGTTCTTAGTATACGGAACACACACAAGAGGAAGAGTTCAGAGATGAACGAATCCTTCTTAAGGTATTGTAGACTAGGTCATATCAATGCGACCCGACTAGCTAAGTTACATATAGATGCATATTTAAATTAGTTTGAATTTACATCTTGTGAAACTTGCCGGTCATGTCACAATGATAAGATGACCACAGCTCTGTTTATTGGAAACAGAGAAAGAGTTAGTGAACTCTTGGGATTGATACATGCTGATGTATGTAAGTACCCTGTTTACACATGCCAAGACCGGTTCTTTGTACTTCATTACATTCTCTGATGATCTCTCAAGATTCAGACATATGTTCCTGTTGAAACACAAGTCCGAATATTTTGAGATATTCACAGAATATAAGTTAGAAGTAGAGAACCAAATACGGGTATAAGTATTATGTCCTTTGATGAGATCAAGGAGGAGAATACTTGAGCACGGAATTCCTGGACTATTCTAAAGGAGAATGAGATTCTCTCTCAGCATTACTCCTCCGCATACGCCACAACACGTCGGTGTATCGGGGCGGAGCAACAGCACCCTATGTGATATGGTGTGCTCTATGATGAGTACTACTGAGTTTCCTATTTCCTTTTGGGAGTTATGCACTTGAGAAGCTGCATACCTATTGAATAGGGTTCAAATCAAATCAGATGCCTACCACTTCATATGTGATATGGAAAGGGAAGAGCCCATATCTTAAGTTTGTTAAGATTTGGGGTTGTCCGGCCTATGTCTAAAAGCAAAATCCGGACAAGCTCGAGGCAAGGTCTGTTATGTAGAACTGGAAATGTTCCAGCTATACAAACTACAGCAGATGATTTGATAGAACCAAAGGATTAAATGGTTACCAACGAACCTCAGCCTCTCCGCCGATCTAGTAGGGTTCCTCACCCACCTGAGAGATACTTCGGTTCCTCTATGATAGTGGGAGCGAGGATTGCATCATGAGATGATGACCCAACTAGTTTCGAGCTGGCCATCAGGAGTGGGACTCTGTAAGAATGGCTGGATGCTTATCTATCTGAGATGGAATCCTTATACACCAACAAAGTATGGACTTTGGTTGCTTTATCTGAAGGGTTAAATCCCCATCAGGAGCGAGTATATCTTGAGAAGATTACTTGGTGTACATGGAAAAGTTGAGACTTTCAAAGCTATACTTAAGTCCATCCAGATCCTACTTGCCACGGCTACATACCATGACTACGATATCTGGTGGTTGGGTGTCATGACTGCTTTTCTAAATGATGTTTTAGAAGAGAACGTCTATAAGCACACAGCCAGAGGGCTTCGTAGACAGTGGGAGCAGCGGAAACATGTGCAAGATGTTTTATATGATAAAACAGGCATCGCGGAGTTGGAACATCTGTTTTGATGTGGTAGTCAAAAAGTTTGACTTCATCAAAATGGTAGATGAACCTTGTATATACAAAAAAGGTAGTAGCGAGTATGGTGGAGATCCTCGTAGAGTACGTGGATGACATACTCTTGATAGGGAAGAAGTTTCCTATGCTACGCACGGTCAATCTCCACTTATCACAAGGATTCTCCATATAGGATCAAGGTGATACCTCCTAAATCCTGGGTTTTTGGATCTATGAGATAGATCTAATTGGATGTTAGGATACTCACTAGTTGTAGTGAGATGGTATCAATCGATCCTGGGGAGAATCACTGGAAAGGTTCCAGGGTGATAAGGACGACTGAATGTCAGTCGCAGGCATTGTCTATACCCTCAGTGGAGGGACGGTATGTTGGAAGAGTTCCAAGCTAGATACCGTGACATACTAGACGATTAAAGGCAAGATACATCGTTACCAAGGATACTACCAAAGAGGCAGTCTGGATATATATAAGTTCATAAGATGAACTTCGTTCGTACCATTGTGTGACAATGGAGTTGTGGCTTCAGCCAAGGAACTACCGTCCCATCAGAAATATAGATATAATTCTTAGGCAGTATCACCTGATCATGGAGATGGTTGATCTCCAGGGAGATCGAGGTTAGGAGAGCAGACACAGAGGACGACAGCGCGGATCCACTCACAAAGGCCTTTTTCCCAGTAGAGACTTTTACGGGATGGTTGAGTATGAGATACTTCAACCGCAGCTAATTGTTGGGTATGCGATACCATAACAGATGGCCCTAGTGCAAGTGGGAGATTGTTAGTTATATGTATGCCCTAGAGGCCATTACTGTACATACGATGTATATTGTGGTGGATGCTAGGACATATATAGGGAGGACTTTCTTGCTCGACATGATAGTATGCTATCTGGTTGTACTTTATCTTAACATGTACTCTGATTGTCTCTATATTACATGTTGATAAAGCCCTTAGGATATGTACTCGACTACTGGGACTATGATGAGATCATACTAGTGGGTCCACGGTAGTCGACGAGTACATCCTATAACTGTTCCTAGTCGTGGGTGTATCGAGACAGGGCATCGATGCACCAGAGTAGACTAGCGTATACGCATCTTGATCCATATGATGGACGATGGATGATCCCATATCCATCGGTGTTTGACATCAAGGATGGTGTACGGGTGCTCAGTGGAGACTGGGTACACTGGACGGACTCGCTGAGAACTCCCAGATGGTATTATACCATACGTCAGATGGCAGTTCTCCGGTGACACTGGTACAGAGTAGTCTGTCGACCCGAGATCATCATAGAGTCTTGTATGATTCCCACTGTGCTTTGATTTCCATCATACCACGTCCAAGAGGGCGTGCAAAAAGGTGGCTTTTGGGTACAGTCCCGAATCATATGGAGGCAATGAGCGATAGGAGGGGATTCGTCTCTCCCGGTATAGGGAGTTGATGTTGTGCTGTGTTCGATTGGCTATAACCGGAAATCCCTGGCCAGGGTTGCTGAGATTTACTGGTAAGTGTTATCAGTAGTTTCTCGAACTGTTATAGACCTCAAATCGACACGACTTATCAAGCTACTGGAGTCTGACGTTTACCACCCCTAGGCGAGATATGCAACATTTCAGACGACGAGACCGGACTGTACGGGAGTGTTACTGTTTGGATTCGCAGGAGAATGTACAGGCTTGCTTGTTGATCTTCTGAGCGCTCAATACCTGGGTAGCTGTTACGTTTAGCTGACCGCTTGCATCTTGTGGGTGTTTGATATGATCATCACCTACTGCCGGCGTATTGACGATTCTTTAGAGTCCTACACAGAGGTTTCTTGACTCAGGCAAAACGGAGTAGGAGCACATATGTGATATGTGCGGTACCGAGGATAATGCGATATGTGATACCGTATTATATTCTCGCGATATTTGATATCAGCCGGGTCATCGGATCAAGTGTTGATTCGATGAATCGGTACGGATAAATATTAGTCGGTTATATCCGATATAGCCGGATTGTCGGATCAAGTGTTGATTCGATAATTTAATGTATAATAATATATATGATATATTAAATTGCATTAACTAATATTTGCTCACTAAAAGATTCTTTTTCTCACTCGGATAATACATTGATATATATGCGATATATGTTAATTGTATTATTTTATTTTGTTACGATAAATATTATATATGTGATATATAATATTGTAACATGATATGATAAATAATGCAACATGTTTAGTAGAGATTAAACAAGATTAGGGTTTGATTTGGGTTAATGGTTTCTAGATGATTCTAGAAGGTTTTTGTTTTGTCATGGAAAAGATATTTACTTATGACTCATTCTTAACTCAACCCAAAACCCTAACCCTTGGTTAATTCTCTACAATGGTTAAGTGAACCATGGTTGCATAATTGATCATTATCTCCTTTTCCTATTCATCACAAAAGGATTATTATTATGTTCATCTTCTTCTTCCTTCATTCTTTCATGAAAAAGCTTGCTTGATTTTTCCAAAGTGATGAATAAATATGAGAAAAAGATAAATAAAGAGAGCAAAAATCCTACTTCATCATCCTCATCTTCCCTTGCCATTTTGATGAGGGTGTTCACATCATTTCATGAGTGTTAGCTTGTGTTAAAGAAACTTCAAGGTAGATCATCTTAGTATCGAAGATCGGAAGCAAAGGTTGCGTCTTTCTCTTCGTGGAACCTCTCGAGAGTCCGGATCCCGATGATCGCAGCGAAGGGACCACAACACGGAGCATATGAAGTGAAGGACCGGATCTACAAAGGTTGTAATCCCTCTCACTTAGTGTTAAAGTTGTTAACATGTTAGTTTTCGCCTAATCTCTAGTTTAAAGTTCCGTATTCGGGTTGTTCGGCACGGCTAAATTTTAAATCGGGCATGGTTGATGCCTCGTAGACCCTTGTGCGCGTGCCTAGCAACCCTACAAAAGTTACATTTAGATGCATATTTAAATCAGTTTGAATTTACATCTTGTGAAACTTGCCAGTCATGTCACAAAGATTAGATGACCATAGCTCTGTTTATTAGAAATAGAGGAAGAGTTAGTAAACTCTTGGGACTGATACATGATGATGTATGTAAGGTCTCCTGTCTACACATGCCAGGACTGGTTCTTTATACTTCATTATATTCTCTGATAATCTCTCAAGATTCAGTCGTATGTTCCTGTTGAAACATAAGTCCGATGCTTTTGAGGTATTCACAGAATATAAATTGGAAGTAGTGAACCAAAATACGGGTAGAAGTATTATGTCCTATGATGAGATCAGGGAGGAGAATACTTGTGCATGGCATTCCTGGACCATTCTAAAGGAGAATGAGATTCTCTCTCCATATTACTCCTCTGAATACACCACAGCACAGCGGTGTATCAGGGCGGGGCAATCACACAATATTAGATATGGTGTGCTCTGTGATGAGTATTACTGAGTTACCTATTTCCTTTTTGGGTGTTATGCGCTTGAAAAGCTGCATACCTATTGAATTAGGTTCGAATCAAATCACTGCCTACCGCTCCATATAAGATATGGTGTGGGAAGATCCTATCTCTTAAGTAAGTTAAGATTTGGGATTGTCCGGCCTATGTCAAAAGCAAAATTCGGACAAGATCGAGGCAAGGTCAGTTTTGTAGAACTTGAAAGGTTCCAGCTATTCGAAACTACAGCTGAAGATTTGACAGAACCAAAGGATTCTATAGTCCCCGACGAACCTCAGCCTCTCCGCCGATCTGGTAGGGTTCCTTGCCTGCCTGAGAGATACCTCGGTTTCTCGATGACAGTGGGAGTGAGGATTGCATCATGAGATGATGACCCAACCAGTTTCGAGCAGGCCATCGAGAGTAGGGACTCTGTAAGAATGGCTGGATGCTTAGTGATCTGAGATGGAATCCTTATACACCAACAAAGTATGGACTTTGGTTGCTATATCTGAAGGGTTAAATCCCCATCAGGAACAAGTATATCTTGAGAAGATTACTTGGTGTACATGGAAAAGTTGAGACTTTCAAAGCTAGACTTGTTAAGTTTTTCGTCATCAACCAGGCACGGATAATGATGAAACTTTTTCCAGGGACTATGTTTAAGTCCATCCAGATCCTACTTGCTACGGCTACATACCATGACTATGATATCTGGTAGTTGAGTGCCATGACCATTTTTCTAAATAATGATTTAGAAGAGAACGTCTATAAGAACACAGCCAGCGGGCCTTGTAGACAGTGGGAGCAGCGGAAACGTATGCAAGATGCTTTATAGGATAAAGCAGGCATCGCGGAGTTGGAACATCTGTTTTGATGGATTAGTCAAAGAAGTTGACATCATCAAAATGGTAGATGAACCTTGTATAAACAAAAAGGTAGTAGGGAGTATGGTGACGATCCTCGTAGAATACGTGGATGACATACTCTAGTTAGGGAAGGAGTTTCCTATGCTACGCTCGATCAATCTCCGCTTATCACAATGATTTTCCATATAGGATCAAAGTGATACCTACTAAATCCTAAGCTTTGGATCTATGAGATAGATTTAATTGGATGCTAGGATACTCACTAGTTGTAGTGAGATGGTATCAATCGATCCTGGGGAGAATCACTGAAGGGTTCCAGAGTGATAAGGACGACTGAATGTCAGTCGCAGGCATTGTCTTTACCCTCGGTAAAGGGACGGTATGTTGGAAGATTTCTAAGCTAGATACCGTGACAAACTAGACGATAAAGGCTGGTAACATCGCTATTAAAGATACTACCAAAGAGGAAGTTTGGGTGTATATTGGTTCATAAGATGAACAAGGTTCCTGCCATTGTTTGACAATGGAAGTGTGGCTTCGGCCCTGGAACCCTGGTCCCATCAGTGACCCAGACAAATTCTGAGGCAGCATCACCTGATCATGGAGATAGTTGATCTCCAGGGTGATCGAGGTTAGGAGAGAAGACTCAGAGGACAACACGGCGGATCCACTCACGAAGGCCTTTTCCCAGAGAGAGACTCATATGGGATGGTTGAGTATTAGATACTGCGACCACTGCTACAGATGGCCCTAGTGCAAGTGGGAGATTGTTAGTTATATGTATGCCCTAGAGGCCATTACTGTACATTGGATGTATATTGTAGTGGATGCTGGGACATATATAGGTAGGACTTTCTTGCTCGACATGATAGTACGCTATCTGGTTGCTCTTTATCTTAACATGTATACTTTCTGTCTCTCTGATTACATGTTGATAAAGCCCTTAGGATGTGTACTCGACTTCCAGGACTATGATGCAGATCATACTAGTGGGGCCTGGGTAGTCAATGAGTACATCCTTCATTGTTCCTAGTCATGGGAATATCGAGACGGGGCATCGATATTCCAGAGTAGACTAGCGCATATCTTCTCGACCCATGCGATGGGCAATGGATGATCCCATATCCATTGGTGTTTGACATCGAAGATGGTATGCGGGTGCTCAGTGGAGACTGGGTACACTGAACGGACTCGCCGAGAACTCCCAGATGGTATTATACCTCACGTCAGATGGCAGTTCTCTGGTGACACTGGTACAGCTTAGTCTGTTGACCCGAGATCGTCATAGAGTCTTGTGTGTCTCCCACTGTGCTTTGATTTCCACCCTACCACGGCTCTACTGAGTCGTGCAAACAGGTGGTTTTTGGGTACAGTCCCGATTCACATGGAGGCAATGAGCGATAGGAAGGGATTCGTCTCTCCCGGTATTGGGGGTTGATGTTGTGCTATGCTCGACTGGCCATAACAGGAAATCCCTGGCCAGGGTTGCAGTGATATACTGGTAAGAGTTATCAGTAGTTTCACGAATGTTATGGACCCTACGTCGGCATGACTTATCAAGCTATTGGGGTCTGACGTTTACCACCCCTAGGCGAGATATGCGGCATATCAGACGAACAGACCGGACTGTACGGTAAGTGTTACTGGTTGGATTCACAGGAGTGTGAGCGGGCTTGCTCGTCGATCTTCTGATCGCTCAATACCCGGGTGGCCGTTACGTTTAGCAGACCGCTTGCGGCTTGTGGGTGCTTGATATGATCATCATCCGCTACCGGCGTATTGACGAGTCTTTAGAGTCCTACACAGAGGTTTCCTGGCTCAAGCGAAACGAAATAGGAGCGCATATGAGATATGTGCGGGACCGAGAAAAATGCGTGTATGTGATACCGTATTTCATTCTCGCGATGAATGTGTCGAATGGTTGTATGCGATATAACCTAGTTATCGAATCAAGGATTGATTCGATAAGCCGATACATTGGATACTAGCCGGTTATATGCGACATAACCGGATCATTGAATCAAGTGTTGATTTAATGATTTAATGTATAATTATATATTTGATATATTACTTTGCATTAACTAGTATTGGTTCACTTTAAATGGATTTACTCACTTGGTTTGTGCACATTGCATATGTGATATATTTTGTGCACATGATTGTATCATGTTTGATGATACATGCAAGCTAGGGTTAGTGTAAAGAATTAGACCATGGTTAAGATTATAATTAGGGTTTTCTTTTTTCTTATTTATTTATTTATTTATTTTGGAAAAAGATGAGAAAAGAATGGTTGCTATTTTTGTTTGCTAGTTGAAGATTCTTGAAGCTTTGAATTAGTCCACCATTCTTGTCTCATCCTTAACCCTAACCATTCAAGTTAACCATGGTCCATTCTCTACAACTAACCAAGGGTTAGTAAATGATAAGTATTGATTTATTTATCATTTACTTAATACTTATCATATTCTTTTTTCTTCATCTTCTTCTTCTTCAACATGAGAAAAAAGCTTGCTACATCAATAGTGATTGATGAAAAAGTGTGGGAAATCCAAAACTAAAGTCTACCCAATTCCTATTTCTTCATCCTCTACCTCTTGCCAAGTAGTATAGGGTGTTTCCTTCACAAGTTTTCAAGGCTTGGTGAAGTTGGAGCTTGTTCTTGTGATGCCTCGACGTAGATCATCTTCGGCCTCGAACCGACGATCAAGCCCGCCCATTCTTCGATGATGCCAATGCTAGAGTCAAGGGCTCGATTTGTACAGCGGAGGGAGATCATCGTGGAGCTTAGGAAGTGGTGGACCGGATCTACAAAGGTTGTAGCCCCTTTCCTTTAGCTATATTTCCGTTTACTTGCTTGCTTCGCCTATTTATCTAGTTAACGATCCGTATTAGGGTTTATAGGCACTTGTAAAATTTGATTTGTGCATGTTTGATCACTTGTGAGACTCCATTAGAGTGCCTAGGAACCCTACATGGAGTTCCCTGGTGACATGTGTATAGGTTAGTCTGTCGATATGAGATCGTAATTTGTCTCGTGTGAGTTCCTACTGTGCTTTGATTACTACCTTACTACGGCTCAAAGGAGTCATGCAAATAGATTTTAGTTGGGTATAGTCCTGAGCCACATGGAGGCAGTGAGCGGATCGTTGGAGATTCGTCTCTCCTGGTCTTTGGGGTTGATATCGCGTTGTGCACGGATGGCCATTACCAGAAATCCTTGACCAAGGTGGACGAGAATTACTGATTTGGATCAGTAGTATCTCAGTTGGTGATGGGCTTCATACCGACACGAAATATCGCGTTATTAAGGGTCTGACTTTGCCCACCCCCTAGACTCGATTTGCGATACTCATAGATGAACGGACCAGACTGTACGGAGATTATCACGGACAGGCTCAGTAGGGGTTCAGATGAGTTTGCACGTCGGCCTCCCTTTCGCTCAATACCACCTGGGTAGTCGTTACGTACAGCTAGTGCCGCTGACGTGCTTGTGGTTAAACCCACTCCCAGTGTATTGACGAGTCTTTAGAGTCCCACACAGAGGGTTTCCCTACTTTGGGCAAAACGATGTAGATGCCCTATGGTTTTACGACAGGGTTCAATCATATACATGCACTTGTGCATGTATCATGATTTGGACGGATAATTCTAGTGGGCTTTGGTTTAAGCCGGATTCTAGTATTATATTATTGGATTATTTTCATCTCATTGTATTCGTATTTTGTCAGAATACGGATACGGGTATGTATATACGGAAGAGGGGTATTCTTGTATTTTCTTACAAGTTGCTTCTATAAGATGCCACCTCGTTTAAGCTTTAACCATTTAGGATTAAATGGTTAATGAGGTGGAGGATGAGGTGTTGTGAGCATTTATTCAAGCATGGCTTTGTGGTGACTCATGCTATGACTCATGGACACTATTCTAGCATGCTTGATATTTTGTATGTATTGTGAGATATTTTCTTTACTTGATAATTCATTCACAACACTTAGCCATTTTCTTGAGTTGCTTCACACTCTCATCACCTCATGCTTCTTCTTCCTCTACCTCCACCTTAAAAGTCTCATGTGTTGATAAACCTAGGGTGTTTAGAGATAAATCAATCCATCATTAGACTCTACATCTTCTAAGCTATCTAGTTTAGTGAATTAGGTACCCTAGTTATCTCAGTTACGAGGTAGGAGCTCGGAATACAAATCCTCAGGTGGATCATCTTCGATGGAAGGAGACCGAAGATCAAGCTTGATCTTGGGGGCCTCTAGGAGCTTGGGATGATGGTTAAAGACTGAAGGACATGGATCATTCGGTATAACCTTTCTAAACTCTTTTTATGTTTTGCTAACTTAGGGTTTATGGTCGATCCATATTATGGGGTTGTTTAAGTTCCAGTTTTATAAAAATTTTGTTCCGCATTCGGTCTCGGTATATGGCGAGTGCGCTGGCATAATCCAACATGGTATCAGAGCCAACCCATAAACCTTATACTAGCAGTTTAAACGATGTTTAAAGTATCAAAACCGAAATATCTCCGAAACAATACGCTAAATGTTCCAGTTTCTGTCGATTCTTCAAAAAATTTTAAACAATTGCAGAAGGCTATTTATGTAGTATCTAGAACACCCTCAAAACACGAGCCCAAATGTCAAAAATTTGGCCGGTGAGAACAAAGTAATTCCCGGCCTGGCCGGTCTCTTTTGAAGATTGGGTCTTGAAATTTTTTGGGTCTTCTGGTCTCTGGAATGTTTGGTTTTTGGTATTGTTTGTTTTTGCCCAGATTGCATATTATGTTATCTTTGGTTTGGGAGCAATCTGGGGTATTTCGAAGTCGCTATTTTTAAAGCTGTTTAAATGTTTTCAGTATATACATTACTATCTGCGACCGTGAATGTCATTAGAGTGGTACAACTCGTCTAATTGCTATATGTCTTTTAGACGGGTTTGCTCACGTTGATGTTCTGTGTTGTGCTGATGTTTTGGCTAGATCGTCGTGGTGGATAGCCAGTGGTGTAATGATAGTTGTACAGTTCAGATTTATTTGTACATTTGATATTGCGGGGCGAGCGTCCGATATGTGGACTGCCTTCTCTGCCAGTTTGTATTTTTTTTGGGGCACGACCGGGTTGAAGTCGATGTCACCCTTGTACATATATTTTCATTTTCTGTACTAGGATTACCCCGCGGTGGAGTGCTCGAATAGCCGGGTTCTAAAGGGAAACGGGCTTGTATCTTATGGCGTTGAGACAGATGGGGCCTCACTCAAAAATTAGTGGGCTATTCGACGCATTCATAGGGGGTACAGAATGACGCACGGAGGGGTGCTCAAGTTACAAGATGCCGTGAAGTGTAGGGTGGCCCATTCACTTTGTTGATTGGGGTTGCCTCACTTCTGGGATTGGCGGGTAACTTTCCGCACTCATAGGGGTCTAGGTTTTCATTGCACAGGCTATCCACACGACCAGGGGAATGTCTGGTTTCACTTGCGGCTCAAAGGAAACCCTGGGCTCCCAGATTATCCGTGTTTCTGTGATGCTTATCGCTTTTCTGTGATGTTACTTATATCATGACGAATGTAATATATATTTAAATATATACTAGTAGATGTTGTATATGTTTTGCATCCGCGCTAGTCCAGCCACCGCTCTACCGTTAGTTAAGTAATCTAATAGTGCATGATGGGACCCCGTGGCGAATGCGGATGGCATATACCTACATTGCATTTTCGTTCTTTTCTGGTGTGATATGGTTTAATTGATGGGACTGCATTAATTCTGATTAATGCAAGGAAAACAAATCTATATGATATTGTTGGAACCAAGTTTTTTAAAAACTGACATTACAGACGTTCTCTTTTGCTTTGCACAGTGATATTCGGTTATGAATATCCAGCACCTCATTCGACGAGGCAAGAGCTGAGATCCCTTCATCGGGAGTGACCTCTTGGGCAAAAGTTTGCGTCATCGTAATAACTTCACTATTTTCAATTGTTTTGCTTTGCATCGTGGTATTCGGTTAGGATTATCCTGCACCTCATTTGACGAGGAAAGAGCCGAGATCCCTTCACAGGGAGTGACCTCTTTAGCAAAAGTTTGCGCCACTATATATTTGTAAAACCACTCAGTTCCTTTAATGATATCATGTTCATTACGTTAAAGGTTTTTCGCCAAAATCCAGTTGTAGCCCTCCATCATTTCATACAGGTATTACTTACTATTCATGCTGTGTATGTTGATCTCTGTCAAGGCACAGTGAATAGTAGCTGGGTAATGCTTGTTTGTTGCATATATATGCGATTATTTAGGACAGTCGCACGGTCATGTTGACCTCTATCAAGTGCTCGTGCGGGTGGGTCTAAGTTAATCCAGGACAATGACGGGTTGAACTTGACTTGCGACTTATGATATGTTGACCTCTGTCAAGGTCATAAGCCGCTTAGGGTAAAAACCACATCGGGAGTTTCAAACATATAGGAAACTTGCCAGGCATGCGCATACCTTCTGGAGTGTGGTGACTTGAGTGGCTTCCATCAAGTTATCATATGATGATAGTTGGATCCCGATTCCCACTGATTAGTAGGTGTTACTCCTCGGGTGATTTTAGATGATCTCGACTAATTCTCCTTTTAGGGTTTGAGGGAGAATTCCAGGAAACAGTGGGAGCCATCCAGATTAGATAAAGTGATTAACCAATCTGATCTAGGTTAGAGTGCACGCTGAGTGTTTCTTTTCTCTCTCTCTTTGGCAGCGACCATGGCCTGACCTTAAAACTTATGAACAAAGTTAATCAAACCTTCTTAAAACACTTTGGCTTTTGGATTATAATTTAGTCGCATATATCATTGCCAATCCTACATCCCTTTTCGCATTTCTCCAGAACACTTCGTATCACTACGAAAATCCATATTGCTTGGATATTCCATTGCATAGTTACATACGAATTCGAAGGAACTTGTTCCATTTCGAGGATGGATTATAGTTCTGAAAAAATTGAATAGGATTATTCGGTTGTCTTTTCCCTTTACCTTCTTTCAAGTTGCGAGAGCTACTAGTGTTAGGAGAGTATACCAATTGTGCTTATTGGATAGTCTTCTTCCAAATCATAGGCAGGTGATGAAAGGTAGGGAAGGAAGAAAACCAATTAGCCTAAGTGTGGTGTACAGAAGGTAATAAGTAAAGACATATAAAGGGATTAGAGTAAGGGCAAAAGAAATTGCGACTGCTATCATTCATGACAAAACCGCGTATACCCCTGCCACTCCTACTTCACCTTTACTTTTCTCCAGAACACTTCGTATCACTACGAAGATCTATATTGCTTGGATATGTCATCGTATAGTTACATACGAACTCAAAGGAACTTGTTCCAATTCGAGGATGGATTCTTGTTCTAGAGAAATATGAATAGGATTATTCGGCTGTCTTTTCCCTTTAACTTCTCTCAGGTTGCAAGAGCTCCTAGTATTAGGAGAGTACATCTATTGCGCTTATTGGATAGTCTTCGTCCAAACCTTAGGCTGGTGCCAAAGGGTAGGGAAGGAAGAAAATCAATTAGCCTAAGTGTGGTGTATAGAAGGTAATAAGTAAAGATATATAAAGGGATTGGAGCGAGGGCAAGGAAGTATACGGTTACTGACATGAATTTGGATAGTGGAAGAGGCATTACTAGGAATACCAAGATACCCCTTCGAAACATTTTCTTGTTTCAGTTTCACTGTGCGGTGTTAATTGAAAACTGTTTTTCCAATTAGATTTTAACTCCAAGGTATGTATTTACCAGATTTGATTCTCACATCTGTATGGCGTTATAGATGGTGAGTAGGAGTAAGATATTGGGAATTGGGTGATAAGATCCTCAATATATATCAGAATTCTTTGTAATTGGTGATATTTTAGGAAATCACCTGGATTTTGCCTGACGGCAAATATTTGGTTTTGAATATCCGTTGTTATGCACCAATTTCAAACTGATATATCTGTACGTTTATTTTATAAAGTGAGATATAACTTTTTGAAATTATGTCTGTGGCATTTACCTATATCAGTTGATGGTTAGGTAAGGAGCATTCAATAACGGTGTAATTCTTCTTAACCATAGTACAGTTTTCAACCTATGACGCACATGGTTTGAGTTTTAAAACTCTGTGGACTTATACAAAGTATTGTATGTTGTCCGATGTCCGTTAGGACAAAGGAGTCGATACTCGTACTATATTCTGTTTACTCATGATTTCTCTAATTCTAGACAAGTATTTCGTTGAAATATAAGTTTCGGATTTTGAGAAGATACAGGTATAAGAATAAAGTACATAACCATATGTTGCAAGTATGAGGATTCTTCAAGGTGATCGAAAATGTAGATACTTGTGTTAGGTATTCCGTCTTAAGTAATAGTTTTGAGAACTTGATTCTCTTTCAGGTTACTCATACGTGGATGTATTCCTGGACGAGTAATGCTGTATGGCCTTCTTCCATTTAGTTGATATGCAATGGAAATGGCTGCATGTTTTTTGAATCTGGTTCCAATTAAATTAGTGCCTTTGTTTTCTATATTGGATATATAGAATGGATTCTTATCTTAACGATATTAAGGTATATGGAGTTGTTCGGCTCATGCTTAAAACCAGAATCCGGATAAACTTTAGGCACGTTTCAGTAATGGCAGTTTGTGGGTTATCTTGGGTTTTCACGAGGGTTAACTTTCTACCATCTGGAAGATCAATAGTTATATTATTCTTGACGTGCCACAGTTTTTGTAAAATGGATTCTTTCAGAAAACATTTATGGGATTATGGTAGAACTGGAAGCGATTCTAGAATCACAAACGATTACTGAAAATTTAGTAGAACCTAAAGATTCAATTGGTTTCGACAATCCATTAGCCACTCCGCAGATTTGGTAGGTAATCTAAGGCACCCGAGAGGTACTTCGGTGTCCTCCAAGACGGTGACATGGAGGTTTTTGATTACCCAAACTTTCCACTATTGCTGTTCTAGACTATGAGGTCTGGTAGGAGGATGAGTATAACGTCGTTCTAAACTAGATTTAGAAGTGCACGTGTATATGACTCTGCCAGAGAGTCAGTGGGAGTAGCGGAAGTATTGTGGGCAAGTCGCTTATGTCTATTTATAGACTAAAGCAGGTATAGCGGAGAAAGATCATCTATTTTTGATGTGACAGTCATAGAGTTTGACTTTATCAGAATAAGAGATGGATCTGGTAAGAAGGTAGTAGGGAGTGATGTCCTGGTTTTTGGATGACATGCACTTAATAGGAAGAGATCTTACCATACTACGATCGGTTATACTGTGGTTGTCACAAGGTATTTTCTCCACATAGGATATGGATAAAATATCAGGGATTCTGGTGACCAGATCTATGGTTTTAGATCTAGATTTGGGAAGTGTCCCAATTCGGGTACTTTGACATTATTCTAAAGTATGTTAGAATGGTCGACTCCTGGCGTGGTGATGTACCCGCAGGCGATGGAGTCACCTTCTCTAAAGAGATGTCTTTTAGACTGATGAAGAGAGGGATTCACATGATTGGCATATCACTTGCTTAGGCAATTGAGTCAATTATGAGATGTCAAGTACAACACCAAATATTGATTTTGCACAGGCTGCAATAAGTATATATTAATCCAATCCTGGAGAAATATTGGGAAGCAGTTATGAACATAAGTGGATGTTCTTGGTATATGGTAACGGTAGCCTCCTTCGGGAGGCGGTTATTATTTCAGGCTTCCAAGATGACCTGGATGACAGAGTAGCTGTCAGAGTTATAGTTTTCTCCTCTTTTGAGGGGTAGTATGTTGGACAAGTAGTCCAAGCGGACACTGTGGAAGGCATGGCGCAGGATACTGATTAAATTCAGTGGGTGATACAGTCTAAGAAGTTTGTTGGATTTTGAGTTCATTTATGAACTGGGTCCTATCAGATATCCAGACAAATTCTAAAACAGGTATTGCTCATTTCGGGAGATGGTCTTTCTTGGCGAAGTTGAGATATAGAGAGAGATAAAGATAGAAACACTGGAGCAGATCCACTCACTGAGGCTATTTCTCGAATGCAATAGTTTCACAAACGAGCTTTGTGAGACTGATTAGTAGAGAAGTTGGGTGATCAGTATCACACGGGCTATGAGTATGCGACACTGCAATTATTAGCCTTAAGTGAAAGTGGGAGATGTAAGTCCACGTTGCTCACCCCGGTTCTTACGGGGAGGCGGAAATGGTGAAAAACAATTTTTTGGCACAAAAGCAACATGGACTAAAAGAAAGATCTTTGCCAAACTACAAGAGGTGCTATCTACTATGCCATAGAGATTATACTTCACGATACCGGTCCTTCGGGTCTTCTCTCCGCTGTCCTGCTCGTCCATCCAAGCTCCGAGGATCGATCCGGATCTTGTTCACCTCCGCGGCCTTCTTGAGTCGAAGACGATCCACCCGAGATCTTGTTCACCTCCGAGCTCCACCTCGAGCCGAGCTCCGAGCTCCACCTCGAGCCGAGGCAACTAGGGCAACAAGATCGCTAGTCATGATGTCCTAGGTAGTGTAGAAGAGATAGATGGATGTTTTTGTCAACTAGGATCCTTTTTCTCTCAACATATGAGATCAAAGGAAATTTTCAAGAGGAGGAAGATGAAGCTAGCAACCATGGAGCTTTCTCATTTCTTTTTCAAGAGAGAGAATGAGAAAATGAATTATCAACCAAAGAAAATGAACCATGGTTGCAATAATACACCAACATCATCATTACTAATCCTTTCATGATAAAGTTGATGGCTACATTTGAATTGACCATTTTCTTATCAAAAATAAAAAGAAAACCAAAGAATACTCTAGACCTCTCATGAAGGTCCAAGTCAACTTTGGCCAAACGGTCAACAAAGTCAAGTGTGGTCAAATGGTCAAAGCAATTAGCCATCACATAATTATCACTAAAAAGATTAGTAAATAATGTCTGTGGTCAAATGGTCAAAGCAATTAGCCATCACATAATTATCACTAAAAAGATTAGTAAATAATGTCCCCGGCTCATAATGGTTTTGACCGAACCAACTGCCAAAACCCTAATGAGTCCGCCTCATAATTGTTTTGACCGAATCAACTGTCAAAACCCTAATGAGGCACCTCCTTCTTCTTCGCTCCTCAAAACTGTGCATACACACCCGCATCAGCATTCCGTAGAATGCGAATGCACAGAAGACAAAACAAATCCATCCGTGTAATACTAGGATCCGGCTTAAACCAAAGCCCACTAGTATTGCCTGCCCGAACAACATACGCATACAAGTGCACGTAAGTGATTGTAGCCCTGTCGTAAAACAATACGGCCTCTACACTTTTCGCTCAGTGCAGGGAAACTCTCTGTGTGGGACTCTAAAGATTCGACACTACGCTGGCAGTGGGTTTAACCACAGACCGCAAGCGGCACTAGCTGTACGTAACGGTCCCCAGGTAGATGTCGATAAGAAGGCCGATGAGGTAAACCTATCCGAACTCCTATTGAGCCTGTATGTGACAATCTCCGTACAGTCTGGTCTGTTCGTCTAAGAATATCGCATGGCGGGCCTAGGGGGTGGCGAACGTCAGTCCCCTAATAGCGGTACAAGTCGTGTCGGAGTGTAGCCCAGAACACCCTGAGATAACACTGGAAACCTACCAGTATATCTCGCTTCCCCTGACCAGGGACGACTATATGTAATGGCTCTCCTAGAAACAGCGCGATATCAACCCCCAATACCGGGAGAGACGAATCCTGTCTAACCGTCACTGCCTCCAAGTACTTCGGGACTGCACCCAACTACTACCTGTTTGCACGACTCCTTTGAGCCGTGGTAGGGTAGTAATCAAAGAACAGTGGGAACACACTCGAGGCGAAGTGACAGTGTCAAGTCAATGGACTAAGCTGTACTCATGTCACCTAGGAACTGATACCTGACGATAGGTATAATACCAACCAACAGTTCCCGACGAGTCCTGTCCAGTGTACTCGTAACCTAACGAGCACCCGCATACTATCTCCAGTACAACGTTGATCAGTCAAAAATACTGCATCTTTAAACCGGCAATTTCCCTATCATTTTCTTTCATATAGAAGTGTTCGGCATTCATATAACACATATTAGAGAAACAGTCGTAAAATATCAGATTACATGTGCTAGACCTTAAAACCGGCATTTCTAGGGAAATTGACTGCATTTCATAGCATGTCATCATTCCTATATTGCGCAACTTGTGTTCCGAAGTTTGTGCAGGAAAATCCAGAAGAATGGTCAATTTACAAAACAAAGACTGCTAAAGTATACGCCAACTCATGGATTGGTAATCTGGTATTAATATAGAGGGAATTACATGATTCAACATATCAGATAACTATCCCAAAGGCAGACCAAAGCACCTGAAGAAAGGAGGCACATTGAGCCCCTCACGTGACCGCGGATCTGCAGCATAAGGAGGCACATGCCGCGGATCCGCGGCGGAGTGGACACGTCAGCACCTCATTTCAGCACTATAACTTCTACCTCAGTGTGTACACTTCATCAAGCTACTACATTTTCCAGAAGACTCTAGAAGATTCTGCCAGATCAGCAAGCCTTAGGGTTTCTAAACTAAACATTCCTAGCTAAGCTTCTAACTAACTACATCTAGAAGCCTCTCCCTACAACAAACTTTTGGAGGGAATTGCAAATTCAAAATCCTAGACCTAGGGTTTGGAAAACCTATAAATAGACCCCTAAGGACTCATGGAAAATTAATCTTGGACAACTCATTGTTGGCTAAATTTTCCCATTCTTCATCTTCCCCAATTTCCACCCACAAGTCTAGTGACAAGGCTTGTGTCAAAACCCTAACCCTAATCCAATCCAAAATAAAGAAACCTCAAGATTCTTTGAGTGCAAGCCAAGCAATTCTTTAAGATCCTTTAGAAGCGGAACCAGATTTCAACGGAGCACGAGATCGAAGCAATCCAAGACTCAAGAAGCCGAGCGATGCAAGATTCAACGAGCGAAGTTCCTACCTCTTGTAAATCTCGAGAGTTGTAACTACTTGTTGATGTAATAAAGGTGAAGATTCTTTAACTTGTTTACATTTCAATTCGAGCATTATGCTTATATTTCGATTCTTGAATATGTACTTTGTGATGATGCTTGAATAAAACTCCGTTCGTGGAGGAATCGAAACAATTGTAAAATGATGATGTTGATGAATTGGTAAACGTTTTCTTAAGTCTTAAAACAATTGTAAATTCTTGAAAATCGATTGATCGATGATCTAGATCGATGCGAATGTGTTCTTGATTCCTTTCGCACGATCTAAAGATCAACAATTGATCATTAGACTTTCAAGAAGCTATCTAGTGAATGTTATTCATCGTAAGGACAAAGGATAGGATGGGGAACCCTAATTCCTCGCAAGATCCTTGATCCTCGATGAATTCAACATCGATTTAGCATCAATTTGTTACTAGATAAGAAATCGTAATCTTGAATCTTCATCACATCTACAATTTACTCGATTCCTACGAGCTTTACTTCAAATCTTGAAACCCTAAAGTGATTGGAATTCTATCAAACTCGATTCTCGATGTTTATCATTTTCTTGATTCTTGATTAGAATAGTGATACTTGAAACTCATCGATAAAAATCTTGAATCATGTTTTCTTTTCTTTTCTATTAACTTTTCAATTCAAACAAATCAAAATTTCAAACGAATCGCACAATCCCTGTGGACAATCCGCACTTGCTAACGATCTACAGTTGATTGCGGTCAAATAATTCTTTGATTGTGAATTCTATTCATTTTCTAAACCGACACAAAGAAACTCATTCGAGTTACACACACAACAAGAATTTCAATCAATCATACGTACTGATGGCTGTGGGACAGACTATCTCCCCTGCTGGGATGAGAAGCGCATACGCTAGTCTACTCCGGAGTATCGATGCCCTGTCTCGATAATCCTACGACTAGGGACCTGTATAAGGATGTGCTTATAGATTACCCAGCCCCCACAAGTGCGACTGCCATCACAACGCTGGTAATAAAGAAAAGATCCTAAGGGCTCCACTAATATGTATAAGCAATATGCTAAAAGAAACATATGCACATATTAAAGTAGAAACAAACCAAGTAGCATACTACCATTTTGAGCAAGATTGTCTATACAACTGTGAATATCCCAAGCTTTCATTAAGTAATATACAAACTAGTATGATACAGTAATGGCCTCTAGGGCATATACACTAACAGGAGATTGTTGGTTGTAGTGCCCTCAAGGCAATTATTGTAATCACAGGTGATTTTGATGATTGAGGGAGGACCTATACGGATAGAACAGTTTTGCTCAAAATGACAGTATGCTATCTGGTTTTCCTTTATCAGCATGTACATACTTAATATGGTATTATAGATCACTATTACATGTTGATAGAGCCCATATGACTCTTTCTTTACTACCAGCATTATGATGACGATCATATACGTGGGAGCTGGGTGGTCTATAAACACATCCTTTAATGTCCCTAGTGGAGGGAGTATCGAGACTGGGTATTGATACTCCAGAGTAGACTACTGTGTACTTATAGAGACCCCAACGAGGGGCGGTGGCCGGTCTCATAAGCCATTAGTGTTAGTTAGTCACCTAAGGTAGTATACATGTGATTATTGGGTTATGAGTATATTGGACGGACTCGCCGGGAACATGCTAGATGGTATTATACCTATTGTCAGATTGCAATTCTCTGGTGACATGTGTACATGTTAGTCTGTAGACCTGAGATCGTCATTTGTCTCATGTGAGTTCCCACTGTGCTTTGATTACTACCCTACCACGGCTCAAAGGAGTCGTGCAAACAGGTTTTAGTTGGGTACAGTCCTGATCCACATAGAGGCAGTAAGCGGATCGTCGAGGATTCGTCTATCCCGGTATTGGGGGTTGATGTCGCGTTGTGCACGGGTGGCAATCACCAGAAATTCTTGGACAAGGTGGACGTGAATTATTGATTTGGGTCAGTAGTTTCTCAATTGGTGATGGGCTTTATACTGTTACGAAATATCGTTTTATTAGGGGTCTGACTTTATCCATCCCCCTAGACTCGATATACGATACTCTTAGACAAATGGACCAGACTGTACGGAGATTGTCACGGACATGCTTAGTAAGGGTTTGGACGAGTTTGCTCGTCGGCCTCTCTTTCGCTCAATACCTGGGTAGCCGTTACGCACAGCTAGTGCCGCTGACGTGCTTGTGGTTAAGCCAACTACCAGCGTATTGACGAGTCTTTAGAGTCCCACACAGAGGGTTTCCCTGCTTTGGGCAAAACGATGTAGAGGTCGTATGGTTTTATGGCGAGGTTTGATTATATACGTGCACTTGTGCACGTATCATGATCCGGATGGATAATACTAGTAGGCTTTGGTTTAAGCCGGATTCTAGTATTATATTATTTGATTATTTCTGTCTTATTGTATTCGTATTTTATCAGAATACGGATATGGGTATGTATATACGGATGAGGGGTATTCTTGTAATTTCTTACAAGTTGCTTCTAGAAGATGCCACCTCATTTATGCATTAACCATTTAGGATTAAATGGTTAATGAGGTGGAGGATGAGGTGTTGTGAGCATTTATTCAAGCATGGCTTTGTGGTGACTCATGCTATGACTCATGTAGTGACTCATGGACACTATTCTAGCATGCTTGATATTTTGTAAGTGTTGTGAGATATTTTCTTTACTTGATAATTCATTCACAACACTTAGCCATTTTCTTGAGTTGCTTCACACTCTCATCTCCTCATGCTTCTTCTTCCTCTTCCTCCACCTTAAAATTCTCATGTGTTGAGAAACCTAGGGTGTTTAAAGACAAATCAATCCATCATTAGACTCTATATCTTTTAGGCTATCTAGTTTAGCAAAATAAGTACCCTAGTTACCTCGGTTACGAGGTAGGATCTTGGAATACAAATCCTTAGGTGGATCATCTTCGATGGAGGGAGACCGGAGATCAAGCTTGATCATGGAGGCCTCTAGGATCTTTGGATGATGGTTAAAGACCGAAGGACATGGATCATTCGGTATAACCTTTCTAAACTCCTTTTATGTTTTGCTAACTTAGGGTTTATTGTCGATCCGTATTATGGGGTTGTTTAAGCGCTAGTTTTATAAAAATTTTGTTCCGCATTCGGTCACGGTAGATGGCCAGGGTGCTGGCATAACCCAACAAATTCCTCGGTCACTTTGTCAGGAACAGACGATATAAAAAGGCGGTCGGCTACCTGTTCACTGTCAAGAGCGGGGATAAGGAGTCCTTCAAAGGGTATGTCACCCGCTTCTACAATGCCCTCCTGGAGGTTCTCGAGCACTGCGATGAAACAGTTATCGCAGCGGTGAGGTCGGGTCTTAGGCATAATGAGTGGCTCCGCTCTTTTGCATTAGCGCAACCTAAGACCATGGTCGAAGTGAAAGCCTGGATCGAACGAGAAATTCAACTCGTGCCCGAGGTGAACTCAAACTTTCCCCGAGCCGACCAGGAAGACAGAAAGAAAAGGGACAGGGAGGAAAAAAAGAAAGTCGATCGTCCAAGACCTTATTCCCTGAGGTTCCAGGAATACACCCCTCTGAACATTTCCCAAGCTGAGCTGTTTGAGGAAGCTAAGGGCTAGAGGTTCTTCACGCTCCCGCCGGCTACCCAAAGCAAGGGAAAACGGCTCCAAGGCCCATATTGTGCCTATCACCGGATGCAAGGACATCCGACCGAGGATTTGTTGGATGTATATGCCCTAGAGGCCAGTATTGTATATGTATACATATGGATACTAGGGATATGCATGTACAGAACTATCTTGCTCAGTTTTATAGTGTATTGTTTGACTTGTCTTTATCGGAATATGTGTATTTATTTGTATTATTGTTATATCTAGCTTGCACATATTGATAAAGACTCGATACCGTGGTATACTATAATGGTTTGTCTTTATCTTAACATGGCATATGTCATACTTGTTATTACATATTGCGGTTAGATGTTGATAAAGCCCCTAGGATCTTGCTTGACTACCCGCGTTGTGATGGCGATCTTACTTGTGGGAGCAGGGTAGTCCATAAGCACATCTTTAAATGGTCCCTAGTCGCGTGAGTATCGAGACTGGGCACTGATACTCCAGAGTAGACTGGTGTGTACGTTTCTACCCCCGTCGGGGGATGGTTGGTCCCGCAGCCATTGGTCTGATGCACCTAAGATCGTATGCAGGTGCTCACTGGGTGTGAGTACACTGGACGGACTCGCCGAGAACTTCCATATGGTACTTACCTATCGTCAGATGGAAGTTCTCAGGTGACATGTGTATAAGTAAGTCTTTGGACCCGAGATCGGCATTTGTCTCGTGTGAGTTCCCACTGAACTTTGATCACTACCCTACCACGGCTCTATTGAGCCGTGCAAACAGGTTTTTGTTGGGTTCATTCCCGAGCCACATGGAGGCAGCGAGCGATTGTTGGGGATTCATCTCTCCCGGTGCAGGGAGTCGATATCGCACTGTGATTCGATTGGTCAGGACCATAAGACCTTGGCCAAGGCACTTGGGATTTACTGATAGGTTGATCAGTAGTTTCCCGGATTGGTCCTGAGCCACATCGGCATGACTTATCAGGTTGTTAGGGTCTGACGTTCACCATCCCCTAGACCCGGTATGTGATACTCTATGACGAAGAGACTGGACTGTACGGATATTGTCATGGATAGGCTCAGTAGGAGATCCGGATGAGTTTGCTCATTGGCCTTCTTTTCGACAGGTACCTGGGTAGCCGTTACGTACAGCTAGTGCCGCTAACGTGCTTGTGGTTAAACCCACTGCCAGAGTACTGTCGAGTCTTTAGAGTCCCACACAGAGGGTTTTCCTGATTCAGGCGAAATGATGTAGTAGCCGTATTGGATACGTGCACGGATCGATCGATTGATGTACTTGTTACTCGGATTTTCGATTAGACAGTTTGTAATAGTAGCCGGCTTGGGTTTGAGCTGGATTATTAAATCATGTATTGATTTAATAATTTACATATATGTATTTCGATATATATATTCTAGTATTACATTCTTCGTGTTATTCTATCTCTTTTGGGCGTTCGGATTTTTATCTGATTGCCGGTATATTTGAACAGTAGACTGAAATCTGTATTTATTGTAGGGTTCCTAGGAACACTTGTGAAGGTTCATAAAGCATCAAACATGCCTGAATAAAATTTTACATGTGCCGAACAACCCAAAGACGGGATCTTTGCTAGATTATTAGGGTTAAGCAAGCAAGATTGCATCTTTAAAGCTAAGTGTGAGGGATTACAACCTTTGTAGTCCGCTCTTTTGCTTCACAAGCTCCGAGTAGAAGTCCCTTCGCCGCGATCTATGATCTCCCGGACTCAAGAGAGGCTCCACGACTCGAACGATCCATGCTAGCTTGAAGTGTTCCGATTCTCCGATGATCTACGTCGAAGTTGCTATAACTCAAGCTTTCTCACTCTAAAGAGATGAACACCCTAATCTAATGGGCTAGATTAGATAAGGATGATGGAGTAGTATTTATGCTTTCTTTTTTATTCACTTTCTCACAAGAAATCATCACAAAAGAATTAACAAGTAAGCTTTCTCTCAAAAACTAAAGAGAGAAGAAGATGAAGAATGAAAATGATAATCCTTTTGTGATGAATAGTATTCAAGAATATATGATTGATTACCAAACCATGGTCAAGGATGATAGGATAAAACTTGTAGAGAATAAACTAGAGTTAGGGTTTGGTTAGGTTAAGGATAAGGATCAACCATAATATCTTAACCAAGACAAAAGAGAATCCTTCTAGAAAGTGCTTGAAAGAGCTAATCCTAATCAAACCCTATTCCCTTTTTATCATCCCTAATCATGTTTCATAATTAATCATATCATGTCACAATAATATATATCACATATATATTATATATTTGCAACAAAAGAAAATAATACAATTAACATATATCGAATATATATCAATGTATTAATCCGGTAAGAAAATGAAATAATAAAGCGAGCCAATATTAGATAATGTAATACAATATATCTTATATATCATTATACATTAAATCATCAAATCAACACTTGATCCAACGATCCGGCTATATCGAATATAACCGACTAATATATCATGTACCGATTCATCGAATCAACACTTGATCCGATGTCCCGATTCATATCAAAATATCGCGAGAATATAATACGGTATCTCATATCCCATTATCCTCGGTCCTGCACATATCACTTATGTGCCTCTACTCCGTTTTGTCTGAGCCAAGAAACCTCTGTGTAGGACTCTAAAGAATCGTCAATACGCCGGTAGCAGGTGATGATCATATCAAACACCCACAAGCTGCAAGCGGTCAGCTAAACGTAACAGCCACCCAGGTATTCAGTGATCAGAAGATCAACAAGCTAGCCTATCCGTTCTCCTGTGAATCCAATCAGTAACACTCCCGTATAGTCCGGTCTGTTCGTCTGATATGTCGCATATCAAGTCTAGGGGTGGTATACGTCAGACCCCAGTAACCGATAAGTCGTGTCGATGTGAGGCTCATAACAGGTCGAGAAACTACTGGTAACACTTACCAGTATATCTCTATATCAGCCCTGGCCAGGGACTTCCAGTTATAGCCAATCGAACACAGCACGACATGAACTCCCTATACAGGGAGAGACGAATCCCCTCCTATCGCTCATTGCCTCCATGTGATTCGGGACTGTACCCAAAAGCCACCATTTTGCACGCCCTCTTGGACGTGGTAAGGTGGAAATCAAAACACAGTGGGAATCACACAAGACTCTATGGCGATCTCGGATCTACAGACTACCCTGCACCAGTGTCACCGGAGAACTGCCATCTGACGTGTGGTATATCACCATCTGGGAGTTCTCGGCGAGTCCGTCCAGTATACCCAGTCTCCACTGAGCACCCGTACACCATCTCTGATGTCAAACACCGATGGATATGGGATAATCCACCGCCCATCATATGGGTCAAGATGCTTATACGCTAGTCTACTCCGGTGTATCGATGCCCTGTCTCGATATACCCTCGACTAGGAACAGTTATAGGATGTACTCATCGACTACTATGGCCCCACTAGTTTGATCTCATCATAGTTCCAGTAGTCGAGTACAGATCCTAAGGGCTTTATCAACATGTGAGAGTAAGACAGTAAACCAATACAAGTCAACATGTTAAGATAAAGTGAAACCAAATAGCATACTATCATGATGAGCAAGAAAGTCCTCTCTGTATATATCCAAGCATCCATCATAATATACATCATATGTACAACAATGGCCTCTAGGGCATATACATAACTAACTATCTCCCACTTGCACTAAGGCCAGCTGCTGTAGTATCTCATACCTAGCATCCCGAATAATCTCTCAAACTGTATCTGGCGAATGGCCTTCGTGAGTGGATCCGCAGTGTTGTCCTTCGTATCTACTCTCCTGACCTCGATCTCCCGGCGATCAACTACCTCCCTGATCAGGTGATACCGCCTCAGAATATGTCTAGACTTCTGATGGGATCTGGGTTCCTTGGCCAAAGCCACAGCTCCATTGTTATCATAATACAGAGGTATTGGATGCTCAATGGATGGAACCACACCAAGTTCACTAATGAACTTCTTCATCCAGACAGTCTCTTTGGCAGCATCGTTGGCAGCGATGTATTCAGCCTCCATCGTCGAGTCTGCAACGGTATCTTGTTTGGAACTCTTCCAACATACCGACCCTCCATTGTGGGTAAAGACAAATCTCGAGTGCGACTTAGAGTCGTCCTTATCACTTTGGAAGCTGGAATCGGTAAAGGACTCCACCCGGAGTTCTCCGTTACCATACACCAAGAACATGTCTCTAGTCCTTCGTAAGTACTTGAGAATGTTCTTCACGGCTGTCCAGTGACTCTCTCCAGGATCTGCTTGATACCGACTCACTACACTTAGTGAGTCTGCTACATCGGGTCTGGTACATAGCATCGCATACTTGATAGAGCCTACTGCCGAAGCATAGGGTATCCCTTGCATGCGAGCTCTTTTCAAATCAGTCTGGGGAGACATCTCTTTGGAGAGAGTGAGTCCAGAGATCATGGGTTGGTTCCTACGCTTGGATTCTTCCATACTAAACCTCTTTAGTATGGTGTCAATGTACTTGGATTGGGACAATCCCAGTATCCGTTTGGATCTATCTCTATAGATCCTAATGCCCAATATGCATGAGGCATCACCTAGATCTTTCATTGAGAATCTTTGTGATAAGAAGAGCTTGACTGATTGCAGCATAGGAATATCATTTCCTATCAAGAGTATGTCATCCACGTACAATACGAGGAAGACAACCTTACTCTCTGCCACCTTCTTATAGATACAAGGTTCATCTATATTTTTGATGAAGTCAAACTCTTTGACTACTATATCAAAATAGATGTTCCAGCTCCGCGATGCTTGCTTTAACCCATAAATGGATTTAAGCAGTTTGCACACCTTTCCGCTGCTCCCACTATCTACGAAGCCCTCTGGCTGAGTCATGTACACGCACTCTTCTAAATCACCATTTAGAAAGGCGGTCTTAACATCCATTTGCCAGATTTCATAGTCATGGTATGCAGCAATGGCAAGTAAGATCCGGATGGACTTAAGCATAGCTACTGGAGAAAAGGTTTCGTCATAATCCACACCTGGTCATTGACGAAATCCCTTTGCTACAAGTCTAGCTTTGAAAGTCTCAACTTTTCCATCTACACCAAGTTTCTTTTTAAAAATCCACTTTCTCCCAATGGGTTTTACCCCTTCAGGAGCATTTTCCAAAATCCATACTTTATTGGTGTACATGGATTCCATCTCAGATTGCATTGCATCCAGCCATTTCACAGAGTCACCACTTGTGATGGCCTGCTCGAAACTAGTCGGGTCATCATCTTCCATGATGCAATCCTCGCTTCCACCATCAATGAGAAAACCGTAGTATCTCTCAGGTGGATGAGAAACCCTACTAGATCGGCGGAGAGGCTGGGGTTCGTCGGGTACTACCGAATCCTCTGGTTCCACTAAATCTTCAGTTACAGTTTGTGTTTTTGGAACCTCTTCCAGCTCTACCTCTTTGCCACTAATTTCTTTTGCAAGAAATTCCTTTTCCAAAAAGGTGGCATATTGAGAAACAAACACTTTTTGTTCTTCAGCGTGGTAGAAAAATATCCTTGGGAATTCTAAGGATATTCTACAAACTTGCAAAGAACTGACCGTGCCTCGAGTTTGTCTGGATTTTGCCTTTTGACATAGGCCGGACAATCCCATAGCTTAACTCATTTAAAATATGGTCTCTTCCCACTCCATATCTCATATGGTGTGGTAGGCACAGATTTAGACGGAACATGATTCAATAAGTATGCTGCTGTCTCAAGCGCATAACCTCAGAAGGAAATAGACAACTCAGCCTCGCTCATCATAGAGCGTACCATATCTAATAGGGTGCGATTCCTCCGTTCCGATACACCGTTGTGCTATGGTGTATAAGGAGGAGTAAGCTGAGAGAGAATCCCATTCTCTTTTAGATAATCTAGGAACTCATTGCTTAAGTATTCACCTCCTCGATCAGATCGAAGAATCTTAATACTTTTACCCGTTTGATTCTCTACTTCGTGCTTATATTCTCTGAATTTCTCAAAAGCTTCAGATTTGTGTTTCATCAGGAACACATGTCCGAATCTAGAGAGATCGTCAGTGAATGTAATGAAGTAGGAAGAACCGTTCCTGGCATGCGTAGACATGGGACCGCATACATCACTATGTACCAGTCCTAAGAGTTCAGTAACTCTTTCTCCGTGTCCACTAAACGGAGCTTTGGTCATTTTTCCTTTGAGACATGAATGGTATGTATCATAAGATGATAATTCGAATGGATTGAAATAACCATCCTTATGTAACTTAGCCAGTCGTGTCGCATTGATATGACCAAGTTTACAATGCCACAAGAAGGATTCGTTCATTTCTGAACTTTTTCTCTTGTGTGTGTTTTGTATATTGAGGACTGTATTCTGATTTAGAATGAATATGCCATTATGTAACAAGCCTGATGCAATCAACTTTTGATCTAGGAATATGTTCATAACATTATCCTTTACTACAAAATTATAACCTTCTTTACTTAATAAAGAGACTGATATAATGTTGCACATCATGTTCGATATATAATAGCACTCATTTAGAATCAGTGTATTATGACTTGGCAATACAAGGTGATATTCGCCAACTGCTTTGGCTGCAATACTTGCACCGTTCCCTACTTGAACGGAATGATCACATTTTCCCAGTTCTCTACCTTTACGTAGCCCATGTAACAATTTACATATGTGGGATCCTGATCCGGTATCCAATACCCAGGACGTAGGGTGAACTGAGAAACAGTTCTCAATAACTAACACACCTGAAGAAGATGCATCAACATGCATGTTCTTTTGGGCGGCGTGAGAATCCAGATATTCTCCTGTTTCCTGTTCAGTCTTATAACTCTTATAAGAAAGAACGGGTCCAACGTTCCCCTGCTCAGTATAATAAGCGGATTCAGTCAATACATCCATATTATTATCTTGATTATGGCCTGACATGGTCGCTACCTAGAGAGAGAGAGAGAAGAAAACACTTTAGCGTATTCTCTTGCAAGATTAGATTGGTTATTATCTTATCTAATCAGGATGTCTCCCACTGTTTTTATCAAATCTACCTTCAAACCCTAAAAGGTAAGATTAGCCGGGATTAATTATACCCTACAATTTCGTCAATCTTTCAGCCAGATCAGTGTCGGTACTTTGAGGGAGGTTCCCCGTGCTTTCGCACGGACCTAATTAAAGTAAACCTCGTTTTCCCAGAGGCGTAACCCCGTTAACACTTTTCTAAACACCTACTTGATCGACTAATTGTCCTGTGTAAAACTCTCCCAGGAGTAACTCTTACTCGCAGTGGGTATCGGGATCCAACTATCTCATAGAAGGTATGCAATCTCATTGCAAATTTCAACACTTGAAATTCCCGATAATATTTTGCCCCTAGCAATTTATGACCTTAACATAGTCAACAAATCATAATTGCTAGCCAAGTTCAACCCGTCATTTCCCGATTGAATTAAACCCACCTGCACGATCCTTTACATAGTCAACAAAGTCGTACAACTACCCTAATCCAATCACATCTCATGTTTTAACAGATAAATACTAATTAGCTACCGCACACTACGCCTTAACATAGTCACTACACCTTAACATAGTCAACAAACGTAGCACGAATACTAACTAGTCTTTATCTGAAATGACGGAGGGCTACGCAGGTTTTTCAGAAAAACCATGAGCGTAATGAACTTGATATCATCGTAGAATCATGTGAAATTTTGAAATGGAGTGTTTTTGAGGCTTTCATTAGTTTTGCTAAAGAGGTCACTCCCGGTGAAGGGATCTCGGCTCTTTCCTCATCGAATAAGGTGCAGGACATATCATATATATCACTGTGCAAAGAAAAACTCTAAAAGCAATTAAAAGACAAACCGAGTTTTGTAGCATCTGCCAGTTTCGCTAAAGAGGTCACTCTCGGTGAAGGGATCTCGGCTCTTTCCTCATCGAATAAGGTGCAGGGTATATCATATATACCGATATGCAAAGCAAAACTGTAGCTACCCTTTTTATAAAGTTTTGATTCTACAACATCTTTTAGGTTTCTTTTCTTTTTATTAATCTCATTTATAAAAAAATCCCATCAGCTTATGCTTCCTAAGCATCACAGATAAATACGACGTACATTTATGCCATCCGCATTCGCCTCGATGTCCCCTCGTGCACCGTTAGGTTAGGTAACTAACGACAGAGCAGGGCAGGGCTAGTGCGGGTGTAAAACATAAGTAACGTCTATATAATATATCATATATACTATATACTGTATCCATCACAACATATCAAATGATCACATCACAGATATCGCAGCAGAAACATAGATATAATGTGGGATATAGTAGGACGTCCGTATTTAGTATTTAGCCAACAATAGAAAATACGGATTCCACAGTCGCGATGAATAGCCAAGCCCACACCCTGGACCCCTACGAGAGCGGCAAGCGACCCTACCAATTCTGGAGTTTAGGAGACCCGGTCTCGACTCCTCGAGATGGCCTCCCTCTGAACCCCAGAACCCGGTCACCTGTGCTCCCCTCCTTGGGTCCATCCTAATGCAGAAAAGTAAATAATATACAACACTGGTGGTATCGACCTCAACCCGGAAGTGCCCCAAATAAAAGAATATTACATTACATTTGAATTTACATGAATGAAAATATAAAACTCTCATCTCACATAAAACCCCCGGCTATTCAATCGCGACAATCCAGCACATCATATCTCAGCAACACATAATATCTCATATCATCAACGTAAGTAAGTATGCATACACCGATCGTCGTCGATGTATAGTAACGAAAACCGGCAATACAACTACATACTACACTTACGGTCACAGAAAAGAAAGTGTAAAACTACAATATTTGGAATCCACAATCACTTTATACATCGTAAATCCGAAATACCACATACTTCGCATTTCATGCCTAACTCTATGAATTCCACATATTGTATCACATTTCAGATAAATAGACAGTATTAAACTTTTCGAACAGATAATCAAATACCCAAAATTTCCTGAAGTGCTCAACACTTGAGCGGAGTTCAAATAATCTAAGAATATGTCACAGTACCAGTGATCCAGCCGTAGAAGGGTCAAGCCAACGCCTCACATGTGGCACGGCGTACTGCCCCAAACCCGAAGGTTCAAAAGGCAGTTCAAGACGGTCACATAATCGAGTTAAGGTTTGTTGTCTTCTAGAGGGTCCACCGTGTTACTTGCACATTTTTCCGAAAGATTTAAACCCGTAAAAATTCAACACTTGAAAATTTTGCCGTGCCAGGAAAAATTGAGTTAATGAAGTCCGTTCGAACATTTTAACAGTTTCTAAATATCCGGAAATAATAACGAATTTAAATTTTCCGATCGAATCTACGATTACAAAATAAACCCCAGAATACTCAACACTTGAGTCAGATTAAAAATACCCATAAAATATAACATACAGAAATAGATATTATAGTTAAAATACCAGTGCATGTCTCATCTGTACGGCCGCGGAACCGCGGTCTAAGCGTGGTACTGCCGCGGTTCCGCGGTGGACTGTACGGATCATGCATTCGTATTTCACTGTAATTCTTCTATTTCCCTGCTGAATTTTTTAGGAATTTTTAATTCATAAAAATCCCAGTTTTTGAAAAATAACCAGAGAGGGGGTTAACTTTGTCGGTTCGGGTTCGACCGGAGTTTTAACTTCGTAAACACGTTGCCTAATGCTCTAGCTAGGCTCTGATACCACTGTAGGGTTCCTAGGCACACTTGTGAATGTTCATAAAGCATCAAACATGCCCGAATAAAATTTTACATGTGCCGAACAACCAAAAGATGGGATCTTTGCTAGATTATTAGGGTTAAGCATGCAAGATTACATCTTTAAAGCTAAGTGTGAGGGATTACAACTTTTGTAGTCCGCTCCTTCGCTTCAAAAGCACCGAGTAGAAGTCCCTTCGCCGCGATCCACGATCTCCCGGACTCAAGAGAGGCTCCACGACTCGAGCGATCCATGCTAGCTTGAAGTGTTCCGATTCTCCGATGATCTACGTCGAAATTGCTATAACTCAAGCTTTCTCACTCTAAAGAGATGAATACCCTAATCTAATGGGCTAGATTAGATGAGGATGATGGAGTAGTATTTATGCTTTCTTTTTTATTCACTTTCTCACAAGAAATCATCACAAAAGAATTAACAAGTAAGCTTTCTCTAAAAAACTAAAGAGAGAAGAAGATGAAGAATGAAAATGATAATCCTCTTGTGATGAATAGTATTCAAAAATATATGATTGATTATCAAACCATGGTCAAGGATGATAGGATAAAACTTGTAGAGAATAAACTAGAGTTAGGGATTGGTTAGGTTAAGGATAAGGATCAACTATAATATCTTAACCAAGACAAAAGAGAATCCTTCTAGAAAGTGCTTGAAAGAGCTAGCCCTAATCAAACCCTAATCCCTTTTTATCATCCCTAATCATGTTTCATAATTAATCATATCATGTCACAATAATATATATCACATATATATTATATATTTGCAACAAAAGAAAATAATACAATTAACATATATCGCATATATATCAATGTATTAATCCGGTGAGAAAATGAAATAATAAAGCGAGCCAATATTAGATAATGTAATACAATATATCATATATATCATTATACATTAAATCATCAAATCAACTCTTGATCCAATGATCCGGCTATATCGAATATAACCGACTAATATATTATGTACCGATTCATCGAATCAACACTTGATCCGATGTCCCGATTCATATCAAAATATCGCGAGAATATAATACGGTATCTCATATCGCATTATCCTCGGTCCTGCACATATCACATATGTGCCTCTACTCCGTTTTGCCTGAGCCAAGAAACCTCTGTGTAGGACTTTAAAGAATCGTCAATACGCCGGTAGCAGGTGATGATCATATCAAACACCCACAAGCTGCAAGCGGTCAGCTAAACGTAACAGCCACCCAGGTATTGAGCGATCAGAAAATCAACAAGCTAGCCTGTCCGTTCTCCTGTGAATCCAATCAGTAACACTCCCGTACAGTCCGGTCTGTTCGTCTGATATGTCGCATATCAAGTCTAGGGGTGGTATACGTCAGACCCTAGTAACCGATAAGTCGTGTCGATGTGAGGCTCATAACAGGTCGAGAAACTACAGGTAACACTTACCAGTATATCTCTATATCAGCCCTGGCCAAGGACTTCCAGTTATAACCAATCGAACACAGCACGACATCAACTCCCTATACCGGGAGAGACGAATCCCCTCCTATCGCTCATTGCCTCCATGTGATTCGGGACAGTACCCAAAAGCCACCATTTTGCACGCCCTCTTGGACATGGTAAGGTGGAAATCAAAACACAGTGGGAATCACACAAGACTCTATGGCGATCTCGGGTCTACAGACTACCCTGCACCAGTGTCACCGGAGAACTGCCATCTGGCGTGTGGTATATCACCATCTGGGAGTTCTCGGTGAGTCCGTCCAGTGTACCCAGTCTCCACTGAGCACCCTTACACCATCTCTGATGTTAAACACCGATGGATATGGGATCATCCACCGCCCATCATATGGGTCAAGATGCGTATACGCTAGTCTACTCCGGTGTATCGATGCCCTGTCTCGATATACCCTCAACTAGGAACAGTTATAGGATGTACTCATCGACTACTATGGCCCCACTAGTATAATCTCATGATAGTCCCAGTAGTCGAGTACAGATCCTAAGGGCTTTATCAACATGTGAGAGTAAGACAGTAAACCAATACAAGTCAACATGTTAAGATAAAGTGAAACCAAATAGCACACTATCATGACGAGCAAGAAAGTCCTCTCTGTATATATCCAAGCATCCATCATAATATACATCATATGTACAACAATGGCCTCTAGGGCATATACATAACTAACATTTATTACAGATTTCCTTCTAGAAGGTGGCCACCTCATTTTGGATTTTCCATTTATTTGATAAATGGAAATGAGGTGTAAAGTGAGAGGTGAGGGAGGTATGGAGTTGACCATGCTTCAATAGTTTACAAATGAATTTATAATTCATTTTGGGTTTACTATTGAAGCATGGTTGCTATTGTTTAATGAAAGAAAATTGCATACAAAACCTTTGTGTGTTATTTTCTCTCTCATGCTTAATCATAATTTTCTTGAGCTCCATTTTCTCTCCGAGCTCCTCCCTCCTCCCTCGTCTTGCTTTCCTCCATCTTCATCTTCTTCCTCTTTACTAACATTCTCATGTGTTGAGAAACAAGTGAAGAGGTTAGAAAAACGTTAGCAAACACTTATATATCCAAACTACATCCTAGATTACTTGGACTAGCATCCAAAGTTCTCTAGTTGCTCTTTTGACACTTAGCAAAGAGCTAGAGCCATGGATCACATTCCCCAGGTGGATCATCAAGGACCAAAGAAGGCCAGAGAACAAGCTCGATCCCGGAGGACCGATGGAGCAAGGAAAGAAGATCAAGCAAATTCAAGGTGGCTAGTAGGAGCTAAGGATGAAGAACGAAGACCGAAAGACTTGGATCGTTTGGTAAGAATTCCTCATCATAGTAGATAGCTCTCCTAGTATAGCTAGTTAGTTTTATGGATAGATCCGGGTTTTAGAGTTAAAGTAGTGCCAAGTTTTTGTTCGTTAGAAAATTTTTGTTCCGCATTTGGCCACGGACGTTGGCCGGGGCACTAAGGTAACCCTTCATGGTATCAGAGCCAACCATAAAACTTACACTAGCTAGTTTTAACGTGTTTAAAATAACGATCGACCGGATTTTTCAAAAACTGCATTTCCATTCATGGGTTTTCTGTCGATTTTGAAAGCGCTCGAAAAATCAATATTTTGCTCTCAGAAAATCATGCAGGCTTTTTTAAGACGACAGAAGAAAATTGGTCACGTGTTCCCTCTAAACCGCCACAGATCCGCCACGCAAACCCCTTATTGGCGGCAGTTCCGCGGACGTTTTGGGGCCACGTGAACAAAATTTATTCTGGTCCTCTTATTTTTGGAATGCTTGTTTCTGGAATAATTATTTTTTGGGCCAAGATTTTTTACAGTGTTGGTTTAATACTTGGGGCCTACTTGGAAAATTTAGTCGATCGTAATTTTAAAATATGTATTTTATTTTCAGTACATTCACTTTTATCTGCGACCGGGAATGTCACTCGATCGGTAAAACTCGTCTGACTGCTATATGTTCTTTTAGACTGGTTTTGCGAACATGACATTCGCATTGATGTTGTGTGCTTGTGCTGTGATTGTGGTTTGATTGTCGTGGTGGATAGCATGTGGTGCAATGTTAGAATACAGTTTACATTTTATTTGTACATTTGTTATTGCGGGGCGAGCGTCCGACATGTGGACGGCCGTCTTTGCCGGGTTGTATATTATTTTGGGGCACGACCGGGTTGAGGTCGATGTCACCGGTTGTATATATTATTTTCATTTTATGTATTAGGATTACCCCGCGGTGGGGTGCACGAATAGCCGGGTTCTAGAAGGCAACATGCCCGCATCTCAAGGCGCTGAGACGGAGGGGGCTTCATTCTAGAACTGGCGGGCTATTCGCCGCACTCGTAGGGGTACAGGTTTTCATTGCACAGGCTATCCACATGACCGGGAACGTCGGGTTTTATTTTCGGCTCAAATGAAACTCGAGGCTCCAAGATTATCCACCATTCTGTATTGTTATCTGTGATGTTGTTTATTATCATGCCTGGGATGAATGTTATATATACTTATATATATACTAGTAGATGTTGTATATGTTTTGCACCCGCGCTAGTCCAGCCCCCGCTCTGTCGTTAGTTAAGTAACCTAACGGGTGATGACAGAGCCCCGTGGCGAATGCGGATGGCATATACGTACATTTTATTTTCGTTCTTTTCTGGTGTGATAGGTTACAAATTGATGGGACCGCGTTAATTTTGATTAATGCAAGATAATAAACCTAAAAGATGTTGTTGGAACCAAGCTTTAAAAACAGATATTATAGACTTTCTCTTTTTCTTTGCACAGTGGTATTCAGTTTGGAATACCCAGCACCTCATTCGATGAGACAAGGGCCGAGATCCCTTCACCGGGAGCGACCCCTTGAGTAAAATTTTGCGTCAGGGTAATAACTTCACTATAGTCGATTATTTTTTCTTTGCATCGTAGTATTCATTTTGGAATATCCTGCACCTCATTCGACGAGGAAAGAGCCGAGATCCCTTCACAGGGAGTGACCTCTTTAGCAAAGGTTTTCGCTGCTATATATTTACAAAACTACTCAGGTTCTTTCAACGATATCAAGTTCATTACGTTAACAGGTTTTTCGCCAAAAACCTAGCCGTAGTCCTCCGTCGTTTCAGATAATTAATACTTAGTATTCGTGCTGTGTTTGTTGATTATTCGTCAAGGAACAGTGAACGGTAGCTGAGTAATAGTTCTCTGTTGCATAGATAGATGCGATTGGTTAGGACGGTCACATGATTTTGTTGATTATTTGTCATGGATTGTGCGGGTGGGTCTAATGCAATCCAGGATAATGACGGGTTGAACTTGAGTAGGACCTTTTGATTTGTTGATTATTCGTCAATGTCACTTAGGTCTTAGGGGTAAAAACCACATCGGGGGTTTCAAACATACAAGAAACTTGCAGATTTAGCATACCTTCTAGAGTGTGGTGACTAGAGTGGATTCTATCTAGTGCATCACACAATGATAGTTGGATCCCGATCCTACTGATGTGTAGGATTACTCTTGGGAGATTTTTCACTTAACAATCAATGCTATAAACCAATAGGTGTCTAGAACGGTGTTAGCGGGGCTACGCCTCCAGGGAAAAGAGGTTATGTAATTAAGGAACTTCGCGAAAGCGTTGGAAACCCACCCTCGAAGTACCAACACCAGCCTGGCTAAAAGATTAAGCAAGTATTGTGACGTGCGATTAATCCTGACTAGTTCTTCTTTTAGGGTTTGATGAAGAATTTGAGGAAACTGTGGAAGCCATCCTGGTTAGATAAATTAATAACCAATCGAATCTTGCAAGAGCGCACGCTGAGTGTTTTCCCTCTCTCTCTCTCTCCAGGTAGCAACCATTTCACGCCCTAATTAAGATAATAAAATGTATCGCTTGACCGATCCAAATTCTTATTCGGGGCTGGGGAACGTCCGTTCAACTCTAACTTACGACAACTGTCATAAGTATGTGCAAGGGAAATAGGAAAGTTTGAATTCCTTGATAACCCTGTCGAAGAAGAAACATATTGTTGCGTCTTCTTCAGGTGTTCTTGTTATTAAGAACTGTTTTTCGGTCAGTTCTACCTCCTGGGTACTCGATACCGGATCAGGATCTCATATCTGTAATTTATTACAGGGACTGAGAAAAAGTAGGATAGTTGCACCTGGTGATATGTCCCTCAGAGTAGAGAACGAAGCACAAGTTAATGTTGCAGCCGTCGGTGAATATCACCTAGTGTTGCCAAATAGCAATACTATGATTTTGAATAATTGCTACATGTACCTTCCATGCTTTGCAACATCATATCAGTTTCATTACTTGATAAAGATGGATATAAGTTTGTTCTTGATAGAAATATCATGAACATTTACCTTGATAAGGTACTGGTTGCAGAAGGTACACTGTGTAATGGTATCTATGTTCTAAATCAGAATACAATGCTCAATATACAAAACACACGCAAGAGGAAGAGTTCAGACACGAACGAATCCTACTTGTGGCATTGTAGACTTGGTCATATCGGAGAAAAAAGACTGAGTAAGTTACATAAAGATGGACTCTTGAATACATTCGAATTTTCATCTTATGAAACTTGTTAGTCTTGTCTCAAAGGAAAGATAACCAAATCTCCGTTCATCGGGCATGGAGAAAGAGCAGCAGAGCTCTTAGGACTCATACACAGTGATGTATGTGGTCCGATGTCTATACATGCAAGGGGTGGGTTCTCGTACTTCATCACATTCACTGACGATCTCTCTAGATTCGGATATATGTATCTTATGAAACACAAATCTGAAGCTTTTGAGAAATTCAAAGAATTCAGAAATGAAGTAGAGAACCGGATTGGCAAAAGTATTAAGATCCTCCGGTCTGATAGGGGAGGGGAGTATTTGAGCACGGAATTCCTAAATTACTTAAAAGAGAATGGAATTCTCTCTCAGCTTACTCCTCCTTACACACCACAGCACAACGGTGTATCGGAGCGGAGGAATCGTACCCTATTGGATATGGTTCGCTCCATGATGAGTAATGCTGAGTTGCCTCTTTCATTTTGGGGATATGCACTTCAGACAGCAGCATACCTTTTGAATCAAGTTCCATCCAAATCTGTTCCCAACACTCCGTATGAAATATGGAGTAGCAAGAAACCATGTCTTAAATTTATTAAGATATGGGGTTGTCCGGTCTATGTGAAAACACAGAAATCGGAAAAACTAGAGGCACAGTCAGTTCTATGTAAATTTGTGGGATATCCTAAGGATTCACTAGGATATCTGTTCTACTACACTGAGGAACAGAAGGTGTTTGTATCTCGCCATGCTATCTTCTTAGAAAGGGAGTTTCCTGCAAAAGAAACTAGTGGGAGTACGGTAGAACTGGGAGAAATCCATGAACCACAACATGTAACTGAAGATTTGGAGGAACCGCTAGATTCAGTAATCCTAGACGAACCTCAGTCACTCTGCCGATCTTGTAGGATTTCTCATCCGCCTGAAAGATACTACGGTTTTCTCATATATGGGGATCGAGAGGATTGCATCTTGGAAGAAGATGATCCTACTAGTTTGAGGCAGGCCATTATCAGTAGGGACTCTGATAAATGGCTGGATGCTATGCAATCTGAAATGGAGTCCATGTACACCAATAAAGTGTGTACCCTGGAAGTTGCTCCACCTGGGGTAAAACCCGTTGGATGCAAATGGATCTACAAGAAAAAGTTTGGTGTAGATGGGCAGGTAGAAACCTATAAGGCTAGACTTGTTGCAAAAGGTTTTCGTCAAAGACCAGGAGTGGACTATGACGAAACCTTTTCTCCAGTGGCTATGCTCAAATCATTAGGATCCTGCTTGCCATCGCTACCTTCCATGACTATGAGATCTGGCAGATGGACGTAAAAATGGCTTTTCTAAACGGAAGTTTAGAAGAGTGCGTTTACGTAGATCAGCCATAAGGTTTTATAGACAGTGGGAGCAGCAGGAAGGTATGCAAGCTGCTCAAATCCATTTATGGATTGAAGCGAGCATCGCAGAGCTGGAACATCTGTTCTGATGAGACAGTCAAGGAATTTGACTTCATCAAAAACGAGGATGAGCCTTGTATTTATAAGAAGCTTGTAGGACGAACTGTTGTGTTCCTAGTCTTGTACGTGGATGACATTCTTTTGATAGGAAATGACATTCCTATGCTACAATCGGTCAAGCTATTCTTATCATAAAGGTTCTCTATGAAACACCTAGGTGATGCCTCGTACATTCTGGGGATCAAGATTTACAGAGATAGATCCAAGAGACTATTGGGACTTTCACAGTCCAGGTACATAGAGACCGTACTAAAAAGATTTAGTATGGAAGATTCCAAGCGTGGTAACATACCCGCATTGCATGGAATCACCCTCTCCAAGAAGATGTCTCCTAAGACTGACGAGGAGAGGGTTCGCATGAGCACTATACCCTACGCTTCGGCGGTAGGATCTATAATGTATGTGATGCTATATACAAGACCAGATGTAGCTTAGCGGTAAGCGTGGTGAGCCGGTATCAGTTAGACCCAGGTGAGGACCACTGGACAGCAGTGAAGAACATTCTCAAGTACCTGAGAAGGACTAAGGAGATGTTCCTGATTTATGGTAATGGAGACCTCAGAGTCGAGTCCTTTACCGACTCAAGCTTCCAGAGTGACAAGGATGACAACAAGTCTGTCTCAGGTTTTATGTTTACCCTCAACGGAGGGGCGGTATATTGAAAGAGTTCCAAACAGGATACTGTCGCAGACTCGACGATGTAGGCTGAATACATTGCTGCAAGCGATGCCGCAAAAGAGGCAGTCTGGATAAAGAAGTTCATAGCTGAACTTCAGGTGGTTCCATCCATTGTTGATCCGATACCAGTGTATTGTGATAACAATGGGGCTATAGCTTTAGCGAAGGAACCATGGTCCCATCAAAAATCCAGGCACATCTTAAGGCGGTATCACCTGATCAGGGAGATCGTATATCGCCAGGAGATCGAGGTCCGGAGAGTAGATATGAAAGACAACACGGCGGATCCATTTACAAAGGTCCTCCCTCAAGCACAGTTTGAGCGACTTTTTAGGATGTTGGGTATGCGGTATGCCAGCAGCTGGCCTTAGAGCAGACGTTGGGTATTCGGTACGCTAACCACTGGCCTTTAGTGCATGTGGAAGATTGTTGGATGTATATGCCCTAGAGACCAGTATTGTATATGTATTCATATGGATACTAGGGATATGTATTTACAGAACAATCTTGCTCAGTTTTATAGTGTATTGTTTGACTTGTCTTTATGGGGATATGCGTGTTTGTTTGTATTGTTGTTATATCTAGGTTGCACATATTGATAAAGACTCGATACGGTGGTATACTATAGTGGTTTATCTTTATCTTAACATGGCATATGTCATACTCGTTATTACATATTGCGGTAACATGTTGATAAAGCCCCTAAGATCTTGCTTGACTACCCGTGTTGTGATGGCGATCATACTTGTGGGAGCAGGGTAGTCCATAAGCACATCCTTAAATGGTCCTCAGTCGCGTGAGTATCGAGACCGGGCACTCATACTCCAGAGTAGAATGGTGTGTACGTTTCTACCCCCGTCGGGAAGTGGTTGGTCCCGCAGCCATTGGTCTGATGCACCTAAGATCGTATGCAGGTGCTCACTGGGTGTGAGTACACTGGACGGACTCGCCGAGAACTTCCATATGGTGCTTACCTATCGTCAGATGGAAGTTCTCAGGTGACATGTGTACAAGTAAGTCTTTGGACCCGAGATCGGCATTTGTCTCGTGTGAGTCCCCACCGAACTTTGATCACTGCCCTACCACGACTCTACTGAGTCGTGCAAACAGGTTTTGGTTGGGTTCAGTCCCGAGCCACATGGAGGCAGTGAGCGATTGTCGGGGATTCGTCTCTCCCGGTATAGGGAGTCGATATCGCACTGTGATTCGATTGGTCAGGACCATAAGACCTTGGCCAAGGTACTTGGGATTTACTGATAGTTTGATCAGTAGTTTCTCGGATTGGTCCTGAGCCACATTTGCAAGACTTATCAGGTAGTTAGGGTCTGACGTTCACCATCCCCTAGACCCGGTATGTGATACTCTTTGATGAAGACACCGGACTGTACGGATATTGTCACGGATAGGCTCAGTAGGAGATCCGGATGAGTTTGCTCATCGGCCTTCTTTTCGACAGGTACCTGGGTAGCCGTTATGTACAGCTAGTGCCGCTGACGTGCTTGTGGTTAAACCCATTGCCAGAGTACTGTCGAGTCTTTAGAGTCCCACACAGAGGGTTTCCCTGATTCAGGCGAAATGATGTAGTAGCCATATTGGATACGTGCAGGGTTCGATCGATTGATGTACTTGCTACTCGGATTTTCGATCGGACAGTTTGTAATACTAGCCGGGTCGGGTTTGAGCCGGATTATTAAATCAGGTATTGATTTAATAATTTACGTATATGTATTTCGATTTATATATTCTAGTATTACGTTCTTCGTGTTATTCTATCTCTTTTGGGTGTTCGGATTTTTATCTGATTGCCGGTATATTTGTACAGTAGACTGAAATCCTTATTTATTACCGATTTCCTTCTAGAAGGTAGCCACCTCATTTTGGATTTTCCATTTATTTGATAAATGGAAATGAGGTGTAAAGTGAGAGGTGAGGGAGGTATGGAGTTGACCTTGCTTCAATAGGTTACAAATGAATTTATAATTCATTTTGGGTTTACTATTGAAGCATGGTTGCTATTGTTTAATGAAAGAAAATTGCATACAAAACCTTTGTCTGTTATTTTCTCTCTCATGCTTGATCATAATTTTCTTGAGCTCCATTTTCTCTCCAAGCTCCTCCCTCCTCTTGCTTTCCTCCATCTTCATCTTCTTCCTCTTCACTAACATTCTCATGTGTTGAGAAACAAGTGAAGATGTTAGAAAAGAGATAGCAAACACTTAGACATCCAAACTACATCCTAGATTACTTGGACTAGCATCCCAAGTTCTCTAGTTGCTCTTTTGACACTTAGAAAAAAGCTAGAGCCATGAATCACATTCCCCAGGTGGATCATCAAGGACCAAGGAAGGCCGGAGAACAAGCTCGATCCCGGAGGACCGACGGAGCAAGGAAAGAAGATCAAGCAAGTTCAAGGTGGCTAGTAGGAGCTAAGGATGAAGAACAAAGACCGAAGGACTTGGTTCATTTGGTAAGAATTCCTCATCATAGTAGATAGATCTCCTAGTGTAGCTAGTTAGTTTTATGGAAAGATCCGGGTTTTAGAGTTAAACAAGTGCCAAGATTTTGTTCGTTAGAAAAATTTTGTTCCGCATTTGGCCACGGAAGTTGGCTGGGGCACTAGGGTAACCCTTCAGGATTGTAAACAGCTGTGCTATTATATCTATGAAATGTTCCTCTCCGATCACTTGGCGAACCTGCGAGACAAACGCCAACCAGATAGGGGGAAAGCCGACCAAATTATAGCCGAAGAGCTGATAATAGGGCAGATCATGGTCGTCACCAATTGACCTAAGTCCGAGCAACAAGGACACCCTCCGAATCCTTTCATTTAATACGGGAGAGTTTAAATTAAATCACTGAATCTGTATTTTCTTTAATCATAAAGATTTTTTCGTCCCTGCAATCTGAACTGCTTCTCTTTGTTTCCATACTATAACTCCCTGTAGGGCCATCGAGAAAAGCCTTCCTCATGAGGCCACCGAGCAGCTTCCTGCTTGGTCCATCTACAGTGGGTAGCTTCCTGCCCAATAACGCTGTGGATCTAAAGCCCCCATCGCAATGAAACCGAGCAGATTCCTGCTCCATCCATCCATAGTGGATAGCTTCCTGCCCAACAACGCAGTGGATCAAATACCCTCCTCATGAGGCCACCGAGTATCTTCCTGCTCGGTCCATCCACAGTGGATAACTTCCTGCCCAACAACACTGTGGATCCAAAGCCCTCATCATGAGGACACCGAGCAGCTTCCTGCTCGGTCCATCCACAGTGGGTAGCTTCCTGCCTAACAACGTTGTGGATCCAAAGCCCTTGTCCCTAGGCCACCGAGTAGCTTCCTGCTCGGTCATCCGCAGCGGGTAGCTTGCTGCCCAACAACGCTGTGGATCGAAAGCCCTCATCACGAGGCCACCGAGCAGCTTCCTGCTCTGTCCATCCGTAGTGTTTAGCTTCTGTAAGTCCATATTGCGACCCCCGGTGCTTACGGGGAGGCGGAAACGGTATAAAAAACGAATTTTTATCGCAAGAGGCAACATGGACTAAACTTGGTCGGGATCGTTGTCTAAACTAAAACTAGCAATCTAGCTAAAGAGAGTTAGCTACTATGGAAGATGGTTATACCTAACTTGAACTCCTTCTTCTTCAAACCTTGTAGAGGTTGATGGTTCTCTTTACGTCGCCTTCTCCCGTCGAAGATGGATCCACCTCGAAGGTTCGACTTTGGGCTCTTCCTCGATCTTTGAGTGAACTAGGGTTTCCGGCTTGCTAAACCTTCATCCTAGAATGAGTAGAGAGAGATTAGGGTTTGCTTTTCTTTCTAAAGAGAATGATTCTCAACACATGAGAAGGTTTCTCTTTTCAAGAGGAAGAAGAAGATGAAATGAGGAGAGAGAGAGGTTATGATAGAATGAGCTCTCATTTCCTTTCTTGCAACCATAATGCAAAAAGAAAATGAATTATCAAATAATAATAATCAAAATGAAAAGGTTGATGGAAAGTTTTAGAATGACTAATATCATTACAAGCATTAAATGAAAATGCAAGAATCAAGAGCATCTTTCTCTTGTAATGATAATGGTCAAATGTTCAACCATGGTCAACAAGTCAACCATGGTCAACAAGTCAACAAAAACTAACCATGACACAATTTCATTTTATTATATATTATTAAATGATATAATACAAATCCATTAGGGTTTGGAAAAATACAACTGTCAACTGTGCATACGCACCCGTTCCGAAACCCTAATGAAAAATCATCTTCCCCCTCCTCAAAAAAGAACTGTGCATACACACCTGCATTCTTGTTCCGAGAAACATGAATACTGAGAGAAAAAGGCAACCCCAAATACTATACCAGTATCTGACTCAAACCAGAGACAGCCAGTAATATCCGTCCGGACTCTAAACGTGCACAAGTGCGCGGATGAGAACGAACCCTGTCGCAAAACCATGCGACCTCTACTCTGTTTTGCCCAGAGGCGAATACCCTCTGTGTGGGACTCTAAAGATTCGACACTACGCTGGCAGTGGGTTTAACCACAGACCGCAAGCGGCACTAGCTGTGCGTAACGGTCCCCAGGTAGATGCCGACAAGAAGGCTGACGAGGTGAAACCCCATCTGAACTCCTACTGAGTCTGAATGTGACATTCTCCGTACAGTCCGGTCTGTTCGTCTGATACATCGCATGGCGGGCCTAGGGGGCGGTAAAACGTCAGTCCCCCAATAGCGGTACAAGTCGTGTCGGAGTGAAGCCCAAAACACCCTGAGATAACACTGGAAACCTACCAGTATATCTCGCTTGCCCTGGCCAGGGACTACTCGTGTAATGGCTCTCCTAGACACAGCGCGATGTCAACCCCCAATACCGGGAGAGACGAATCCTGTCTAACCGTCACTGCCTCCAAGTGCTTCGGGACTGCACCCAACCACCACCTGTTTGCACGACTCCTTTGAGCCGTGGTAGGGTAGTGATCAAAGTGCAGTGGGAACACACTCGAGGCGAAGTGTCAGTGTCAAGTCAGCGGACTAAGCTGTACTCATGTCACCTGGGAACTGATAACTGACGATAGGTATAATACCAACCTGTCAGTTCCCGACGAGTCCTGTCCAGTGTACTCGTAACCCAACGAGCACCCGTATACTATCTCCAGTACGACGTACTGATGGCTGTGGGACAGACCATCTCCCACACTGGGATGAGAAGCGCATACGCTAGTCTACTCCGGAGTATCGATGCCCTGTCTCGATAGTCCTACGACTAGGGACCTGTATAAGGATGTGCCTATAGATTACCCAGCCCCCACTAGTGTGACTGCCATCACAACGCTGGTAATCAAGCAAAGATCCTAAGGGCTCCACTAATGCGTATAAGTGATATACTGAAATAAACACAAGTACACATTGAAGTAGAAACAAACCAAGTAGCATACTACTATATTGAGCAAGATTGTTTATACAAGGTGAATATCCCAAGCTTCCATTAAGTAATATACAAACTAGTATGATACAGTAATGGCCTCTAGGGCATATACACTAACAATCTCCCACTTGCACTAAGGCCATGTACTGGCGTATCGAAGACCTATCATCTCGATCAGCCGCTCGAACTGAGTCTGGGGTAGGGCCTTGGTGAATGGATCTGCAGTGTTCTCTTCTGAAGCAACCCTCCGAACCTCGATCTCCTTGCGATCCACGATCTCCCTGATCAGGTGATACCGCCTCAAGATGTGCCTGGATCTTTGATGGGACCTGGGTTCCTTTGCTAAAGCTATAGCCCCGTTGTTGTCGCAATACAGAGGTACTGGGTCAACAATGGACGGAACCACCTGAAGTTCTTTTAAGAACTTCCTTATCCAGACAGCTTCTTTTGCGGCATCAGATGCAGCGATGTATTCCGCTTCCATAGTCGAGTCTGCAACGGTTTCCTGTTTGGAACTCTTCCAACACACCGCCCCTCCATTGAGGGTAAAGACAAAACCCGACATGGACTTGGAATCATCCTTGTCACTCTGGAAGCTGGAGTCAGCAAAGGCCTCAATCTGGAGGTCTTTTCCGCCATACACCAAGAACATCTCCTTAGTCCTCCTCAGGTACTTGAGAATGTTCTTTACCGCTATCCAATGTTTCTCCCCGGGGTTTGACTGATACCGGCTTACTACACTCAGTGCATAAGCTACATCCGGTCTGGTACACAACATCGCATACATTATAGAGCCTACCGCAGAAGCGTAGGGTATAATAGACATGCGATCCCTCTCCAAATCAGTCTTGGGAGACATCTCTTTAGAGAGGGTGATCCCGTGACAAGCCGGTAAGTTACCGCGCTTGGAATCTTCCATACTGAATCTTTTCAGTACGGTGTCGATGTACCTGGACTGTGAAAGTCCTAATATCCTCTTGGATCTATCACGATGGATCCGGATCCCCAGGATGTAAGAGGCATCACCCAGGTCTTTCATGGAGAACCTGTGTGACAAGAAACCCTTGACAGATTGTAGCATAGGAATGTCATTTCCTATTAAGAGAATGTCATCCACGTATAAAACAAGGAATACCACAGTTCTCGCTACAAATCTACTATAGATGCACGGTTCATCTGGATTTTTGATAAAGTCAAATTCCTTGACCGTCTCATCAAAACAGATGTTCCAACTCCGCGATGCCTGCTTTAGTCCATAGATGGACTTAAGCAACTTGCACACCTTTCCGCTGCTCCCACTCTGAATGAAACCCTCTGGCTGATCCATATAGACACACTCCTCTAAATTTCCATTTAGAAAAGCGGTTTTTACGTCCATCTGCCAAATCTCATAATCGTGGAAGGCAGCAATGGCAAGAAGGATCCGAATGGATTTCAGCATAGCCACTGGAGAAAAGGTTTCGTCGTAGTCCAAGCCAGGTCTTTGACGGAAACCCTTTGCTACAAGTCTAGCTTTATAGGTCTCAACCTGTCCATCTACACCAATCTTCCTTTTGAAGATCCACTTGCATCCTACGGGTTTTACCCCGTCTGGAGCAATGTCCAACGTCCATACTTTGTTGGTGTACATGGACTCCATTTCGGTCCGCATTGCATCCAGCCATTTTACCGAGTCAATGCTCTGAACGGCCTGCTGGAAGCTAGTAGGCTCATCATAGTCTATGATGCAATCCTCTCTATCCCCGTCTATGAGAAAACCGTGGTATCTCTCGGACGGATGAGAATGCCTACTACTTCTACGGAGCGGCATAGGAATGTCCTGTTCATTTGAACCCTCTGGTTCCACTAAGCTTTCAGTAATAGTCCGTGGTTCTGGAATTTCTTCCAGTTCTACTGTGCTCCCACTTATCTGGTTTTCCAAAAACTCAGTTTCCAAGAAGTAGGCATGACGAGAAACAAGGACTTTTTGTTCCTCTTCACAGTAGAAGAAATATCCCTTGGAGTTCTTTGGATATCCCACGAACTTACACTGTACTGAGCGTGCCTCGAGCTTGTCCGCATGCTGCTTTTTAACAAAAGCTGGACATCCCCAAGTCTTGATGTGACTGAGATGGGGTCTCTTCCCACACCACATCTCATATGGTGTAGTAGGCACAGTCTTAGTAGGAACTCGGTTCAAAAGGTACGCAGCTGATTCTAGTGCATACCCCCAGAATGATCGCGGTAACTCAGCGTTACTCATCATGGACCGTACCATATCCAATAGGGTTCGGTTCCGTCTCTCCGATACACCGTTGTGTTGCGGAGTGTATGGAGGAGTAAGCTGAGAGAGAATCCCATTCTCTTTTAAGTAATTCAGGAACTCGGCACTTAAGTATTCTCTACCTCGATCGGATCTTAGAATCTTGATACTTTTGCCGGTCTGTTTTTCTACTTCATTCTTAAATTCTTGGAACTTTTCAAAAGATTCTGACTTATGTTTCATTAAGAAGACATAACCGTATCTTGAAAAATCATCCGTAAAAGTAATGAAGTAAGAATAACCGCTTCGTGCATGTGTAGACATTGGACCGCACACGTCGCTGTGTACGAGTCCCAAGAGCTCGCTCGCTCTTACTCCGTGTCCAGTGAACGGAGTCTTTGTCATCTTTCCTTTGAGACAGGATTGACAAGTGGCATATGATTGATATTCGAACGGATCCAAATATCCTTCTGTATGTAACTTAGTCAACCTTCTCTCATTGATGTGAGCCAGTCTACAATGCCATAAGAAAGTCTGATTAATATCTGGTGACTTTCTTTTGTGTGTATTCTGGACATTGAAAATCTGTGGTTGGTTTAATACATATATACCATTGCTCAATGTACCTGACCCAATCAGAACTTGATTAAGGTGAATGTTAACAACATTACTTACAAACGCAAATTCATAACCTTCTTTAGAAACCAAAGATACAGAAATGATATTACAAGTTGCGTTGGGTACAAAAAAGCAATTACGCAAAACCAAAACATGTCCATCTGACATTCCTAGGTGATAGTCCCCCACGGCTTTAGCATCCATGCTAGCTCCGTTCGCAACTCTGAGGGTCATGTCACCTTCCTTCAAAAACCTACGGTTTCTCAACGCCTGCAAAGAATTACAGATATGAGATCCTGATCCGGTATCCAATACCCAGGAAGTAGAGTTTATAGAAAGACAGTTTTCAATAACATACACACCTGAAGCTGAAGCTGCAACCTGCTTCAGTTCCTGTGTCCTGGCTTTCCAAGCCCTGCAATCTTTCTTCCAGTGTCCACTCTTGTGACAATAGAAGCATTCCTCTTTACCAACAAGCTTCCCCGCTATCTTTGTTGCCTTTTCCTTTCCCTTCGCACCCACTTTACTAACACCGCCCCTTGGTTTGGCGGGGGCTTTCCTCTTCTTTCCCTTGGCTTTCGCCTTGGACCTAGAAGAAGAAGATCCTCCTACAAACAAAGTGGATGTATCCCTACCCTTCTGTAGGGTGCCCTCTGCGCTCCTCAGCAGGTTGAGGAGTTCTGAAAGTTCAACTTCCTTTTCTTGCAAGTTGAAATTCAGTATGAACTGGGCGTAAGTGGATGGAAGGGACTGGAGAATTATATCCGTATAGAGTTCACTATCCAACGTGGTCCCAAGTTCCGCGAGCTCCTCAGTGTAGCCAATCATCTTAAGCACGTGGTCCGCTACCGATGATCCGACGGCCAACTTTGTCGAAAATAACTTCTTCGACACTTCGTATCTTGCGATACGAGACTGCTCTCCATACAGTTCTTTTGTATGAAGAAATATGGATTCCAAATCCATATTCTCGTGCCTCCTCTGATGGTCGTTGTCCATCGAGGCAAGTACGAGGCATCTGGCCTTCGCGCTGTCAATCTCCCAAGTCTTACGGATTTCCTTATCCGCGACGCTGGAGGTGGGACCTGGGACGGGGGGAGCTTTGGTGGTAAGAAGATACCCCAGCTTGTCGTAAGAGATTGCCAATTTGACATTCCTGAGCCAATCTTTGTAGTTTGGCCCTGTCAGTATGTTTTTATCTAGAAGTAACTTAAGTCCAGTCATTTCGATTTGGTCGCTGCAGGGGGAGAGAAGAAACACTTAGCACGATGCTCTTGCAAGTTTAGAATGGTTTTTAATTTGTCTAAACAGGATGGCTCCCACTGTCTCTCGAATCCCTCCTCAAACCACAAAGGAAGAATTAGCCGGGATCAATCCCACCGTACAATACTTGCTTAACCGTTCAGCCAGGCCAGTGTCGGTACTTCGAGGGAGGTTTTCCAACGCTTTCGCGAAGTTCCTTAATTTAAGAACCTCTTTTCCCTGGGGGCGTAGCCCCGCTAACACCTTTCTAGGCACCTACTAGGTTTATAGCACTGATCGTTTAGTGAGAAATTTCCCGAGGAGTAGCATATACTCACAGTAGGATCGGGATCCAAATATCATCGCGTGACGAAAATGAAGGAATCCTACCATAATCATCACACTCCAAATGGTATGCAAATCTAGCAAGTTTCAGTACTTATGAAACTCCCGATGTGGATTTTTGCCCCATGCTCTTATGACCTTGACTTTGGCCAACAAATCATAAGTCACATGTCAAGTTCTTCCCGTCGTTATCCAGGTTAATTTGAATCCACCCGTACATACCCTTGACTTTGGCCAACAAGGCAGTACGACTGTTCCAAATCAACGCATCTATCTATGCTGCACATGAATATCCAATAACTACCAATCACTATGCCTTGACTTTGGCCAACAAACACAGCTTGAATACTATTGACTATTTATGTGAAACGACGGAGGGCTACGAATGGTTTTGGCGAAACCGTGAACGTAGTGAACTTGATATAATCGATGGAACGAGATAGCTTTTAGAAGGAGTGGCTCAAGCTCCGCATTTAAAAGTTAGTTTTGAAAAGAACCGAGTGGTTTTTCGAAAGTGTTCCATCGACTTAAACTTGGTTTATTATCTTGCATTAGTTCTTTTAATGCGTGATATTCTTGCATTAGTTCTTTTAATGCGTCCCATCATTTAATTCCTACCATTGCAGAAAACAACCAAAATATGACGTACGCTTATGCCATTCGCATTCGCCACGGGGTCCCGTCATCACTCGTTAGGTTACTTAACTAACGACAGAGCGGGGGCTGGGCTAGCGCGGCTGTAAAACATAAGCAACGCCTAAATAGAAAGCAATGATAGACATTACAGATCACAGATGAATACATTGGATATACTAGCAATCCGCATTTCTTTCGAGCCTGAAACGAAAAGCGGATAACACGGTCGCGGTGAATAGCAAATACCCCACCCAAGACCCCTACGGGTGCGGCAAACTACCCGCCAAGTTCCCGGTAGTTTGTGCACCCCACCATGGGTCTATCCTAGGAGCAAAAACAGTAAAAAGAATTATACAATGACGGCTACAACCCCGACCCGGTTGTGCGGCCAAACAAATAATATAATTACATCAATTTACATTTACAATGAATGAAAGAAAAACAAAAGCTCATCTCACATCCACCCCGGCTATTCACCCGCGACAGTCCAACACATTCATATACACATTCCAGCACATTACAGATCATGTATAACCCCGACTAATCGACTTATAGCGATTAGCCGACGTTCAATACATGCAAACATCACAGATATAACCAACATAGCCAAAGTGCAGTGAAGTTCGGAAAAAAATACGGAATTATAGGACCCCAAAAGGAAATTTCAGTTCTGGAAAATCTGGGCACATATAATATATTTTAAAAATCCCAAAACTAACACACAAACACTCTGCACGAAAATAGATGGACAGAAGAATACAAAGCGCGGCGCTTCCGCCGCACATGCCTACCTCGTGCGGCGGAAGCGCGGCGGCTTAAGGGAATTAGGTCATCGTTTTTCATGGGTGCACTTACAAAACCCTGAGACGATTTTACAAGTATAAAGTTTTTCATTTTGAGCCAAAAAAATTTCAACAGAAACTCAGGTTTTGTAATATTTCCGGTTTTGTGATTTTTCGTTTCCGAACTTCGTTACACTTCACTACCAAGCTAGTTTAAGTTTAGTTAGGCTCTGATACCACTGTAAGTCCATATTGCGACCCCCGGTGCTTACGGGGAGGCGGAAACGGTATAAAAAACGAATTTTTATCGCAAGAGGCAACATGGACTAAACTTGGTCGGGATCGTTGTCTAAACTAAAACTAGCAATCTAGCTAAAGAGAGTTAGCTACTATGGAAGATGGTTATACCTAACTTGAACTCCTTCTTCTTCAAACCTTGTAGAGGTTGATGGTTCTCTTTACGTCGCCTTCTCCCGTCGAAGATGGATCCACCTCGAAGGTTCGACTTTGGGCTCTTCCTCGATCTTTGAGTGAACTAGGGTTTCCGGCTTGCTAAACCTTCATCCTAGAATGAGTAGAGAGAGATTAGGGTTTGCTTTTCTTTCTAAAGAGAATGATTCTCAACACATGAGAAGGTTTCTCTTTTCAAGAGGAAGAAGAAGATGAAATGAGGAGAGAGAGAGGTTATGATAGAATGAGCTCTCATTTCCTTTCTTGCAACCATAATGCAAAAAGAAAATGAATTATCAAATAATAATAATCAAAATGAAAAGGTTGATGGAAAGTTTTAGAATGACTAATATCATTACAAGCATTAAATGAAAATGCAAGAATCAAGAGCATCTTTCTCTTGTAATGATAATGGTCAAATGTTCAACCATGGTCAACAAGTCAACCATGGTCAACAAGTCAACAAAAACTAACCATGACACAATTTCATTTTATTATATATTATTAAATGATATAATACAAATCCATTAGGGTTTGGAAAAATACAACTGTCAACTGTGCATACGCACCCGTTCCGAAACCCTAATGAAAAATCATCTTCCCCCTCCTCAAAAAAGAACTGTGCATACACACCTGCATTCTTGTTCCGAGGAACATGAATACTGAGAGAAAAAAGCAACCCCAAATACTATACCAGTATCTGACTCAAACCAGAGACAGCCAGTAATATCCGTCCGGACTCTAAACGTGCACAAGTGCGCGGATGAGAACGAACCCTGTCGCAAAACCATGCGACCTCTACTCTGTTTTGCCCAGAGGCGAATACCCTCTGTGTGGGACTCTAAAGACTCGACACTACGCTGGCAGTGGGTTTAACCACAGACCGCAAGCGGCACTAGCTGTGCGTAACGGTCCCCAGGTAGATGCCGACAAGAAGGCTGACGAGGTGAAACCCCATCTGAACTCCTACTGAGTCTGAATGTGACATTCTCCGTACAGTCCGGTCTGTTCGTCTGATACATCGCATGGCGGGCCTAGGGGGCGGTAAAACGTCAGTCCCCCAATAGCGGTACAAGTCGTGTCGGAGTGAAGCCCAAAACACCCTGAGATAACACTGGAAACCTACCAGTATATCTCGCTTGCCCTGGCCAGGGACTACTCGTGTAATGGCTCTCCTAGACACAGCGCGATGTCAACCCCCAATACCGGGAGAGACGAATCCTGTCTAACCGTCACTGCCTCCAAGTGCTTCGGGACTGCACCCAACCACCACCTGTTTGCACGACTCCTTTGAGCCGTGGTAGGGTAGTGATCAAAGTGCAGTGGGAACACACTCGAGGCGAAGTGTCAGTGTCAAGTCAGCGGACTAAGCTGTACTCATGTCACCTGGGAACTGATAACTGACGATAGGTATAATACCAACCTGTCAGTTCCCGACGAGTCCTGTCCAGTGTACTCGTAACCCAACGAGCACCCGTATACTATCTCCAGTACGACGTACTGATGGCTGTGGGACAGACCATCTCCCACACTGGGATGAGAAGCGCATACGCTAGTTTACTCCGGAGTATCGATGCCCTGTCTCGATAGTCCTACGACTAGGGACCTGTATAAGGATGTGCCTATAGATTACCCAGCCCCCACTAGTGTGACTGCCATCACAACGCTGGTAATCAAGCAAAGATCCTAAGGGCTCCACTAATGCGTATAAGTGATATACTGAAATAAACACAAGTACACATTGAAGTAGAAACAAACCAAGTAGCATACTACTATATTGAGCAAGATTGTTTATACAAGGTGAATATCCCAAGCTTCCATTAAGTAATATACAAACTAGTATGATACAGTAATGGCCTCTAGGGCATATACACTAACAGCTTCCTGCCCAACAACACTATGGATCCAAAGCCCTTGTCCCGAGGCCACCGAGTAGCACCCTGCTCGGTCCATCTGCAGTTGATAGCTTCTTGCCCAACAACGCTATGGATCCAAGAGCCCTCATCACGAGGCCACCGAGTAGCTTCTTTCTCGATGCATCCACAAGGGGTAGATTACTGCCCGACAACGTTGTGGATCAAAATCCCTCCTCATGAGGCCACCGAATAGCTTCCTGTTTAGTCCATCCATAGTGGGTAGCTTCATTCCCAACAGCTCTGTGGAACGAAAGCCCTCCTCACGAGGCCACCGAGAAGCTTCCTCCTCGGTCCATCCACAGTGGGTAGCTTCTTTCCCAACAACATTGTGGATCAAAAGCCCTCCTCATGAGGCCATCGAGCTGCTTCCTGCCCGGTCCATCCACAGTAGGTAGCTTCCTTCCCAACAATGTTGTAGATCGAAAGCCTTCCTCATGAGGCCAGCGAGTAGCTTCCTGCTCGGTCCATCCGCAGTGGGTAACTTCCTGCTCAACAACGCTGTAGATCGAAAGCCCTTCTCACGATGCCACTGAGAAGCTTCCTCCTTGGTCCATCCGAAGTGGGTACCTTCCTGCCCAACAACGCTGTGGATCAAAAGCCCTCCTCACGAGGCCACTGAGCAGCTTCCTTCTCGGTCCATCTGCAGTAGGTAGCTTCCTGCCCAACAATGCTGTTGATCGAAAGCCCTCCTCACGAGGCTACCGAGCATCTTCCTGCTCGGTCCACCCACGGCGGGTAGCTTCCTGCCCAACAACGCTGTGGATCCAAAGCCCTTATCACGAGGCCACTGAGCAGCTTCCTGCTCGGTCCATCCATAGCGGGTAGCTTCTTGCCCAACAACACTGTAGATCCAAAGCCTTCGTCCTGAAGCCACCGAGTAGCTTCTTGCTCGGTCCATCAGCAGTGGGTAGCTTCCTTCCCAACAACGCTGTGGATCCAAAGCCCTCGTCCCGAGGCCACCGAGTAGCTTCCTGCTCTGTCTATCCACAGCGGGTAGCTTCCTGCCTAACAATGCTATGGATCTAAAGCCCTCATCGCAAGGCAACTGAGTAGCTTCCTGCTCGGTCCATCTGCAGCGGATAGCTTCCTTCCCAACAACGCTGTGGATCCAAAAGCCCTCATTACAAGGCCACCAAGTAGCTTCCTTCTCGGTGCATCCACAAGGGGCAGATTCCTGCCCGACAAAGAAGTAAATCTGAAAGCCCTCCTCACAAGGCCACCGAGCAGCTTCTTGCTCGGTCCATCCATAGGGATATATTCCTGCCCTACATGAAGTGGATCTAAAAGCCTTCCTCATGAGGCCGCCGAGCGAATTCCTGCTCGGCCCCATCAATCGACTCACACTCGACGTGCGATCGCCACCACGACTCTAGGGAAAGGGAGGACACTGACCTTCCCACACTGGCCATCAAAGACAGCCTGTCTTGCCCGCCAACCGACATTCGACACATAATCTGTACCCCAACTGACGAATCGACTGAACGTCACCCCTTCTTTAAAGCGCAATCATTTCACTGATCCGCTGATGCCATCGGGGATTCACATGAAAATTCAGGCGCATGACAAGACGACATGTGGGCCCAAAGATCGAAACAACGCAACCACATAACGCCATGTCATTCCCGGGCGATCCACATTATGATTCTCGACACCAAACTGAGCGAATGAAAAACCAAACAGGTCACTCTCGGCTGACCCATGAATAGGTCAGAACGATAGTGGGGGGATAATGATGATGCTCACAAGTGGCATTTCCTCAGATTACGACATGCGGAAGATGACGTGTCCCGAAGGCTATGGAGGTGGAATAAATGAGATGCATTAGGGGCGTTCCTCGGGACCTCATTTCTGAGGACGCATCCGACCTTTCAGGTGACCTCCTTAAATACTTTCCGCCTTCATCTAGCAAACAGCCAACAGCTCGTCTCCAGGCCATCTGGTAGGCCGAGCTTCCTCGGCTCCCTGCTCGTCTCGGAGCAATCTGGTAGGCCGAGCTTCCTCGGCTTCCCCGATCAACCGAGAGTACGGAACCCAAGCTCCCCCGCAACGGCTCTGCGTATCTCGCCAGGGGGAGATATCCTCCTCCCCACGTTCACGTCCCACGCTAGCGTGTCACCCTTTAATAGGCATATCCCGCCATTAATGCGAGGATAACGCAGGGGCGTAACTGACGGCGATGATCTCATGCCTGCTTGCTCCACGCGACCACTATATAAATCCCTCTCTCAGATGACTTAGGTAACTCGAACTCATTCCAATATGTCGTTACTCTACACTTATTCCTCGGCTCTAACTTGATCGTCGGAGGGTTCTATGGTGGTCACCCATCCCAGGAATTCCTTTGCAGATAGCTCGGTGTCAACACCAACCCATTGAGATCCACACGCTCAACCGTTAAATACCGCCATCACAGAATCAATGGAGGACAACATCTGAAGGAGATCCCAGCCTCCATCAATGACTAACGATTCTTAAGTCCACAACAACCCTTTTCCCTCAAATACGGGATTTGGTTTAAGGGTACATCTATTCACACCTCTGATACATGTCGTTGTAATTCCTTAACGTCTTCAGAGAGGTGGCGGGTCCCGACGACCAACAACTTCTTTCATTTATGCACTTCCAAATTGACGTGCATGCTTCAAATTGGATCATGCCCCAAATTGGGCACATTCCATATCAACATTGTTCACTTCGTCACGTAACAAATACGCGTGTGCGCAAGATGAATGTCAGACCGAGAAGTCCTTACACCAATTATTCGCCTCAAACATGGTGATAATGGACTGAAATGTCCCTAAACTATCATTCGTCCCCAAAATGGGAATGTTGGACCGAAATGTCACTAAACTAATATTCGTCTCAAAAATGGCAATAATGGACCTTGACGTCCTTAAACTAAAATAATTGGGCCCAAATGCTCATATATTTAAGTCGACCTTAATCTCAAATTAGATTAACGGTCCTTAAATAAACCAAACCCAAATCTAAAAATATATGGATTTGGACTAATCCGCACCCAACGGGCGATGACATAAACTGGTATCCGTATACAATTCATGGTCAACTAAAAAAAAAAAACACACACGACATGAAGTGAACTTTCGGAGCAGGAGAAAGTGTTTATTGCAATGCGATAACCTAATTAACGAGCGTCCCCACAATCAAAAATCCCTCATAAATGAGGGGGAATCTGATAAAGTGTGCTATAACAGCCACATCCATCCAAACCTCCAATATACGGTGCCATAAATCAACTTGGCATATTCGAAGAGGTGGATGGATAAACCCAAATAGCATCTGCTCCCAGATACAGGCAAGACGATCCATCCAGGTTCGTCTCCATTTTCAGCGGTGAACAGATTCTGGCATGCCCGATGGGACCTTTTCTTCTTTCCACTCCACACTTCATGTGTCGTGTTTGTGAAAAAAATCGCGGATCGCTATGGTTGCCCTTGGATTCGAGATACTAAGATTTGGTGTCTTGCTCCTGTGCAGAAGAATATCGATGACTTCCTGCTGCATAACTTGCAACAGCAACTCCCGCTTCGCCGCAACTGGAGGAGTGACTTATGGGCCCAACGCGGCCTCCATCTTTTCAATGCCGGTAGGGAAAGTGACTCAAGCCACTACTGGATTGTTCTTCGGAACCATGATCCCACCAACAAGTTTCAGCGCCTCAGCGCTGCAGGACGAAGCTCCCAAGAGGTCGGTCTTCGATCGACATGCAACCACAACGGTCCCTCTGAACGGGTCATCCAAATTCGATGTCTCAGCCTTTGACAGGCTGAGCCAAAGCTCAGACGTCTCAGTCTTCAACCGACTAAGCAAGAACCAAAACAGGCCCGTAAAAAGGCTCATGATATCTGAAGGGGCTGCCCCAAAACGGGTAGCCCTCCCAACTCCTCCTGCATGTAAAGTCGTCAAAAGTGCTTCCCCTACCAGAAGGTCGGTCTTCGAAAGATTGGTCGATCCTCCTCAAACTCTGCTAAGGATGTCATCCTTCAATAGGCTGACACCAACAGCAGCCCCTCACCAAAGTCGGGGGCACAATGAAGCCGCTTCCAAAACCGAGGCGGTCCCTTTTGCAAGACATGCTCGGCGTCGTCACTGGCGTCGAGTGAGGAATGCCAGGGAAACTCCCCCTCTGGACTTACCCCACCAGCTCCAATGGTGGAAGTTGATGCTGTTGGATATGTATGACCTAGAGGCCATTATTGTATATGTATACATATGGATGCTTGGACATATATATACAAGACAGTCTTGCTCGATATGATAGTATGCTATTTGGTTTGTATTTATCTTAACATGTGTGTGTTTTACTTGCTATTACATATCTTTTATACATGTTGATAAAGCATGTAGGGTCATTGCTAGACTTCCTGTGTTGTGATGGCGATCATACTTGTGGGAGCTGGGTAGTCAGTACACACATCCTTAAATGGTCCCTAGTCGTGGGAGTATCAAGACTGGGCATCGATATTCCGGAGGAGACTAGTGCATACGTTTCTAGACCCCAATGAGGGGCGATGGTATAATTCCGCAACTATTGGTTTTTCGCACCTAAGATCGTATACAGGTGCTCATTGGGGGTGAGTATACCGGACGGACTCGCCGAGAACTTCCATAGGGTACTATACCTATCGTCAGATGGAAGTTCTCAGGTTACATGAGTACATGTTAGTCTTTAGACCTGAGATCGGCATTTTTCTCGTGTGAGTTCCCACTGTGTTTTGATCACTACCCTACCACGGCTCTACTGAGTCGTGCAAACAGTTTCTGGTTGGGTACAGTCCTGAGCCACATGGAGGCTGTGAGCGATTGTCGGGGATTCGTCTCCCGGTATAGGGAGTCGATATCGCATTGTGTTCGATTGGTCAGGACCATAAGACCTTGGCCAAGGCAGTTGGGATTTACTGATAGGTTGATCAGTAGTTTCCCGGATTGGTCCTGAGCTGCATCAGCACAAATTACCAGGTTATTAGGGTCTGACGTTTACGACCCCCTAGATCCGGTATGCGATACTCTCAGATGAATAGACCGGTCCGTATGGAGATTGTCACAGATAGGCTCGGTAGGGATCCGGATGAGTTTGCTCGTCGGCCTTCCTTTTCGACAGGTACCCGGGTAGCCGTTACGTACAGCTAGTGCCGCTGACGTGCTTGTGGTTTTGGATTTATCCAGTAACTCACTATCGGCGTACTGTCGAGTCTTTAGAGTCCCACAAAGAGGGTTTCCCTGGTTCAGGTGAAATGATGTCGTAGCCGTATTGGATACGCGCAGGGTTCTGATCAATTGATGTACTTTGTACCCGGACTTTCGATCGGACATTTGGTAATACTAGCCGGCTCAGGTTTTGAGCCGGATTATTAAATCAGGTATTGATTTGATAATTTACATATATGTATTTCGATATTTATATTCTAGTATTACGTTCTTCGTGTTATTCTATCTCTTTGGGCATTCGTGTTTTTATCCGAATGCAGGTATGTATATACATGTAACATTTCAGAAAATATAAAATATTATTTTTGGAATTTAATATTAAAATAATATATTTCACGAAAACTATTCGATTTGCAAATTTGGGGTTTTCGTAAAATGGGATAAATATATACTAATATTTGGGAAATAATTGAAGATTGAAATGATTTATTCATTTAAAAATATATTTATCGGATTTGGGCATTTTTATAATTAATTATATGCAAGTTTAAATTAATTTCGATTAGTGCACTACTAATCACGATTATGCCAAATCCGTATTTTTAATTAACCATGGCTAGTGCACAATGTCATGTTGCATTTTGTTGCATGTTATTTCATTGTATTTGTTTTATTTGTATTTGTGCTTTTCTTTATTTTGTGAGAAAGAAAAAGGAGAAAAGAAAAAGTCAATGAGTATGGGCATGATAGAGAGAGAGTGGCATGGCATGCCATGTGTGAGAGAGTGAGACCCTTGACCTCATTCTTTTCCTTCATCCATTATTTCCTTCATCATCTTCATCTCCTTCTTCATCTCTTCCTCCACCTCTTCTACCCCATGGCAACCGCCCCAAATCATGATCAAAATATCACACCCCCTTCATAAAAGTTGATCCCCACCTCATCCTACATCCCATGGCAAGTTCAAGATTTGTTTTTGAGCACTTCGAGCAACCCAAGAATTTTCTTGAGTTGCCAAATGAGGTATATTTCCTTTCCTTTAGTTTAGTTTTTAGTTTTCTTTGCATCCTAGTTTAGTTTAGAGTTAAACTTGTTTAGATTAATGATCTTGGAATTTTCCAAGTTGATGTTTAGGTGATTGTGTGGACTTGTGATGTGGTTATTGAAGAGTAGTGAGTGTTTACTAGTCTTTAGAGATGATTTCTGACCAAGACCAGAGAATAGAACCCAATACACGAGTTTAGAATTTGTTCCGTGTCGGTTTTGTGAAGTTTTGTTGGCCTACAGGGTATCTGGAGCAACTTGGGATGCTTATAAGAAAAACATCTTACCGATTACTGTAGGACGAGACCTAAATTCCACTAAAACACCACCACAGAAGGATGAGACCTAAATTCAAAGATTTGGCCTTTTTCACCCGTTACTGTAGTACATCTTACCGGTCTAATTTTGTGTTCTGGTGATGGGATTTTGCCTGTAGCTCACACTCCTTTTAACCTAGCAACTGTATTGGTTGTTTTGTCCTAGACCCCCTGTGCCAAAATCTGGGAGCATTTTGAGTTGGTTTTGGTTATGTTTTCCGATATTGAAACTTGGATTTATGGATTTCTTGATGTGATTTGGTCGTTGGACATTTGTATATCAACGACAAGGCTTACTTGGTTGTTGTTGCATGCGTAAGCTACAGGATCTAACCTATAAGCAATTCATGTGCCGTATCAGTTTTCGGACATTGATTTTAATAGCATTACGATATGTTTTGATTGTAGGTACCTTCACATGCATTTTCGAGACGACGAAGCACATCAACTTCGGCTAAACAAGGAGTTTAGCAGGTGAGTAGATTTATATCTACGGGTGAAGTCGGGTGGATGGCATATAGCACCCCCGCAATTATAAATGGAAACCGATATATAGAATATGGTTGGAAAAACTATGTTAGAAACTTATGGATATAGTTAAAGAATTAGTAGGAGATGATATGATTAATACGTGATGACGAGAATTGAGATATCAATATGATGAGATAAGATGATACGAGCGGATACGATCGATATGAGATTGATATGGATGTGACTTTATATATATATATATATATATATATATATATATGAGAATAATGAGTGATATACCGTACGAGACGTTAGATTCGTACCCTCATTGTTGTATAGGTCGATAGAATCCCTATTTATTTAATGCCGTCGTACGATGGATTATCGTACGCGATGAGTTTTACCTGATGATTGATCTATACCCTTGACTCGAGGATGCCCTACGATAGATTATACCGTACGTGATGCTATAAGGCTGGATGGCCGATTGATAAATTTATCGACTAGGATATGTTATAGATATTTCAAATCCCTTTCTACACTGCCTTAGTTAGTCCCTTATGTAGATGTTAGATTAGATATGCATATTACATCATGTGGTGCTTACGTTTTACTTTCTGCTACTTTTATGATATTCCCATTGCATTGTATGTACCTATGCTTCCATTATTTGTTATGATATCGTCTGTTAGTATACCTGCACAATTATCGATGATGTGCATGTTACACTTACACAGATTTGCCGGCTCACACACTTTCATCATCGGTAATTGCTATGACACTTACAGAGTTAAATTTCTATATCATGCTATTACTCTTAATTGTTCAGTATTATCACATGACTCGTTGGCATGATATACTGATATGCTCACATCACTATTCTATGTTTCATGATATACTGATATGCTCACATTTATGTTCTATGTTTGCATACATCATGCTTTACGATTATACTCATTGAGATGTTGTTTTAATGAGATTCTAGATTTGAGAACCTGGTTACATTTCAAAAGAAAGTTGTATTGTTTTAAAAACCCGGTTTCTCTTGATATGATATTTTGAAGCGTCCACCATGAGTTTTCTCGGTTATGAACTATGTGATACCCGATTCGAGGAGCTGGATGAACCGTCTGTGGGTACATGGTGAACCCGGTATGGTACCCCGGGGAAAGAAAGGTATGTTGTGCAGTAGACGATGAACCTGGCAGAGGGACTACTACCTACCAGTGATAGTTTGGACCTGGCGGTTATCCGGAGGATACCGATCAGAGTCGTGAGATGGATATAGGCCGATCTAGACCGACGGAGCCCGTGGGCCGATCCGGACCGACGGAGCCCAAGATATGAGGATTTACGTGTCGATGCTTGACACATGTTTCATGATGTTTCGAGTGTAATTGTTGGACACTCAGGTTTCATGACTTTGATGTGTCGTTGATAGACACACGTTGGCTGATATCCTCATACATGCATGCATATGCTTTCATGATGTTTCGAGTGTCGATGTTGGACACTCAGGTTCCATGATGTTGATTGTGTCGTTGATGGACACGTGGATGATATCCACCTGCATATAGGCATATGATTCAGATGTTTATTTGTATATGTCATTGGCATTGATTATATTGTTGACATATATGCTGGCATTGTCACCTTAGATATCATAGTATTACCTACATGATATAGTATGACCTAGGAAATCGTTATGTATTCGATTTCTACCCGCTGATATTTTTTACTCAGGAGTTGGCAACTCATCCCCGTTGTGCTACAATTTCTTGCAGGTTTGACCACTTGGATCAGTAGCGGTATCGCTGGCACACAGCTTCATACAGGGTTTTTTGCTTTGGTAGGTGGGACACATATTGGATCGTGCCCACTCTCGTACTTTTACATTCTATTGTATATAGATAACTCCATCAATCAGAAACTAGAATTTGTATATTATGGACTAGAAAGACTTGTATTGACGAGACTTAGAGTGATGGGTGTATGTTCGCTTCATTGAGGTTTTGATGTCTTGTTTTATCTATCATTCTTTCTGTGCTGATCTTCACCGTTGGGTGTCGTATATATATTGCTTACTTGTGTGGTTGTGATTCTGCCATTTGGTGAAGAGCTAGCTCCCGCATGGGGATGCCTTTTTATATTGTTATGTATATGTAGTTTCCGTTCAAAATATACAAGGGAGGTGCTGCCCAAAATTTTAAAGACGAAAAATGTTTTCAACTATAGTATAATCCACTTGCATTTTCATGTTTCATTACCTATGCAGTTATAGATAAACTTTATTTTATTATACCTTTATTTCAAAACTACACCTCCACTATTTTCCGCAAAAACGTTTATATTTCTGGGCTTTGGCTTACTTGAATTACGTTATGCATTTAGACGTTGCGTGACTTAAGTGCCGGTCACGGGCTAAATTCCAGGTCGTGACAATACAACAAATTGTAATTCGTATTTTATTACAGATTACCTTCTACAAGGTGGACACCTCATCATGGACTTTTCCATTTATTGATAAATGGAAATGAGGTGGAAATTGGAGAAGAGGGAGGAATGGTGAGAGCCATGACTTCAATAGTTGACAAATGAATTATTTATTCATTTGGATCAACTATTGATGTATGGTTGCTAGTTTTTTATTATGAAAATTCATACACAAAACCATTGTGTTGGATTTTCTCTCACATGCATGCTTCATTATTCTTGAGCTCCTATTTTTGCTTCACCCTCCTCCCTCCTCTTGAGTTTCCTCCTCCTTAATCATCTTCCTTTTCACTACCCTCTCATGAGTTGAGAAACAAGTGAAGAGGCAAGATAGAGATAGAAGAACACATAGAACTCCACACTATATCCTAGAAAACTTGAATTAGCAACCCAAGTTCTCTAGTTGCTCCTATTGACACTTAGTTAGGAGCTAGAGCCATGGATCACATCCCTCGGGTGGAACATCTACGACAAAAGAGGAACATAGAACAAGCTCGATCCTGGAGAACCGATGGAGCGGGAAAAGAAGATCAAGCATGTTCAAGGTAGTCACTTGGAGCTAACGACGAGGAAAGAAGACCGAAGGACTTGGATCATTTGGTGAGACTTCCTTCATAGTAGTTAGTTCTTTTAGTTTTGCTAGATAGGTTTATGGAAAGATCCGGGTTTTATTGGGTTAACTTAGCACCGGTTTTAAACTCGTAGAAAAAATTTTGTTCCGCAAACCGCCACGTTCGATGGCTAGGGCGTTAAGGTAACCCAACTTGGTATCAGAGGCAGCCCATAAACCCTACACTAGCATGTTTAAACAATGTTAAAACAACGAAGCTGAAACAACTCCAAAACATTGAAACTAAACTTCAAGTTTCTGTCGATTTTTCAAAGGCTCCAGAAATTTTTTAAAGCAAGTGCAGAGTGATCCTTTCACTGTGAGATGAACCCAGAACAAAAACAAAGAGATTCTATAATGATATGACCGGCCAAACCCACAAAAATCCTAGCCCCACCAGTTGGATCATGAAGAATTGGCTCGAATTTTGTTCTGTGTTCTTATCTCTTGGAGTTTGGGTTTCAGGTGTTGTTTGTTTTTGCCCAAGTTTGATGTTCTGTTTTCTTTGAGTTTGGGGCAATTCGGAGTGTTTCAAAGTTGTTATATTTGAAGCTGTTTAGTAGTTTACAGTACATTCACTTCTATCTGCGACCGTGAATGTCATTCGATCGGTATAACTCGTCTAATTGCTATATGTTCTTATAGACGGGTTTGTGAACATGACATTCACGTTGATGTTTTGTGTATGTGCTGTGATTGTGGTTAGATAGTTTTGGTGGATAGCTTGTGGTGCAATATTAGTGGTACAATTAAAGATTCTTTTGTATATTCATATTGCGGGGCGAGCGTCCGACATGTGGACTGCCGTCTTTGCCGGGTTGTATATTATTTGTTTGGGGCACGACCGAGTTGAGGTCGATGTCACCATTTGTACATATTATTTTTATTTTCTGTACTAGGATTATCCCGCGGTGGAGTGCACAAATAGCCAGGTTCTAGAAGGCAACAAGCCTGCATCTCATGGCGTTGGGAAGGAGGGGGATTCATTCTAGAATTGCAAGCTATTCGCCGCACTCGTAGGGGGCATATGATGACCTATGGAGGAGCGCCCAAGTTACCGGATTCCGTGAAGTGCTGGGTGACCCATTCACTTTGTTGAAGGGGGTTGCCTCACTTATGGAATTGGCGGGTAACTTGCCGCGCTCGTAGGGGTCTAGGTTTTTCATTGCACAACTATCCACACGACCAGGAATGTCGGGTCTCATTTGTGGCTCAAATGAAACCCGGGGCTCCAAGATTATCCACCATTCTTTGTTGCTTGCTGGGATTCTGTGATGTTGTTTTCTATCATGCTTGGGACGAATGTTATATATATTTATATATATACTAGTAGATGTTGTATATGTTTTGCACCAGCGCTATTCCAGCCCCCGCTCTATCGTTAGTTAAGTAACCTAACGGGTGATGACGGGCCCAGTGGCGAATGCGGATGGCATATACGTACATCATATTTTCGTTCTTTTTGTGGTGTGAAAGGGTTAATTGATGGGACCGGATTAATTTTAATTAATACAGGATAAGAAAACCTAAAAGATGTCGTTGGAACAAATCTCGAAAAACTATAGTTATATTCTTTCGCTTTGTATAGTGGTATTTGGTTGTGAATATCCAGCACCTCATTCCAGGAGTCAAGAGTCGAAACCCCTTCGCTGGGAGTGACCTCTTAAGCAAAAGTCTATACTGTAGATTACTCGGGTTTTTTTCAAAACCACAAGTTATCAAAAGCGGAGCTTAAACCACTCCTTTTTCAAAACTGCTCAGGTTCCTTCAACGATATCAAGTTCATTACGTTAACGGGTTTTTCGCCAAAAACCCAGCCGTAGCCCTCCGTCATTTCTTACGAGTATTGCTTAGTATTCGTGCTGCGTATTTTGACTTAGTCAAGACGTAGTGTTCGGTAGCTGAGTAGTGCTTGTTTGTTGCAGGTATTGTGATTATTTAGGACAGCCGTATAACCATTTTGACCTAGTCAAGGGTAAATACGGGTGGGTCTAAGTTAATCTAGGATAATGACGGGTTGAACTTGACTAGCGGCTTATGATATGTTGACCTAGTCAAGGTCATAAACCGTTAGGGGCAAAAACCATATCGGGAGTTTCAAATATATAGGAAACTTGCAGATTTAGCATATCTTCTGGAGTGTGATGACTAGAGTGGATTCCATCTAGTGCATCACACAATGATAGTTGGATCCCGATCCGACTGATGAGTTGGATTACTCTCGGGAGACTGTTTCACTTAACAATCAATGCTATAAACTAAGTAAGTGTCTAGAACGGTGTTAGCGGGGCTACGCCTCCAGGGAAAAGAGATTATGTAATTAAGGAACTTCCCGAAAGCATTGGAAAACTTCCCCCGAAGTACCGACACTAGCCTGGCTTTAAGGTTAAGCAAGTATTGTGACGTGCGATTAATCCTGACTAGTTCTTCTTTTATGGTTTGAAAAAGAATTCGCGGAAATAGTGGGAGCCATCCTGATTAGATAAATTAATAACCAATCTAATCTTGAAAGAGCGCACACTGAGTGTTTCTTTTCTCTCTCTCTCCAGGTAGCAAGCATTTCACGTCCTAATCAAGATAATAAAATGTACCGCTTGACCGATTCGAATTCTTATTCGGGGCTGGGGAACGTCAGTTTAGCCCTAACTTACGATGACGGTCATGAGTATGAGCTAGGGAAAGAGGATTGCATGAATTCCTTGATGACCCCATCGAAGAAGAAGCACAATGTTGCGTCTTCTTCAGGTGTTCTTGTTATTGAGAACTATTTTTTGGTCAGTCCTACCACCTGGGTAGTAGATACCGGATCAGGATCTCATATCTGTAATTTATTCCAGGGATTGAGAAAAAGTAGGATGGTTGGACCTGGTGATATGTCTCTCAGAGTAGGGAACAGAGCATAAGTTGATGCTGCAGCCGTCGGTAAATATCACCCTGTGTTGCCAAGAGGCAATACTATGATTTTGAACAATTGCTACTATGTACCTTCCATGGTTTGCAACATCATATCAGTTTCTTTACTTGATAAAGATGGATATAAGTTTGTTCTTGATAAAAATATCATGAACATATACCTTAATCAGGTATTGGATGCAGAAGGTACACTGTGTAATGGTATCTATGTTCTAAATCAAAACACAGTTCTCCATGTACAAAACACACGCAAGAGGAAAAGTTCAGAAACGAACGAATCCTACTTGTGGCATTGTAGACTTGGTCATAACGGAGAGAAAAGACTAAGTAAGTTGTATAAAGATGATTTTGAATACGTTCGAATTTTCATCTTATGAAACTTTTCAGTCTTGTCTTAAGGGAAAGACGACTAAATCTCCGTTCACTGGACACGGAGAAAGAGCAGCAGAGCTCTTGGGACTCATACACAGTGATGTATGTGGTCCGATGTCTATCAATGCAAGGGGTGGGTTCTCATACTTCATTACATTGACGATCTCTCTAGGTTCGGATATGTGTATCTTATGAAACATAAATCTGAAGCTTTTGAGAAATTCAATGAATATAAGAACGAAGTAGAGCACCAGGTTGGCAAAAGTATCAAGATCCTCCGATCTGATAGAGGAGGGAGTACTTAAGCACGGAATTCCTTGATTACTTAAAAGCGAATAGTATTCTCTCTCAGCTTACTCCTCCGTATACACTACAACACAACGGTGTATTGGAGCGGTGGAACCGTACCCTATTGGACATGGTTCGCTCCATGATGAGTAACGCCGAGTTACATCTTTCATTTTGGGGACATGCTCTTTTGACGGCGGCATATCTGTTGAATGATGTTTCATCCAAATCCGTGCCTAAGACACCTTTCGAGATATAGAATGGTAAAAGGCCGTATCTTAAAAGATTTAAGATATGGGGCTGTCCGGCTTATGTTAAAAAGCATAATCCGGATAAACTGGAGGCACGGTCATTTTTGTGTAACTTTGTAGGATATCCTAAGAATGGTTATGGATATCTGTTCTACCACACCGAGGAACAGAAGGTGTTTGTTGCTTAGCTCGCTACCTTTTTAAAGTGGCAATTTCTTGCAAAAGAAATAAGTGGGAGCATGGTAGAAATGGAAGAAATTCCAGTGGGACAAACTGTAACTGAAGATTTGGTGGAACCTCAAGATTCAATAACCCCGGATGAGCCTCAGCCACTCCGTAGATCTAATATGATTTCTCATTCGCCCGAGAGATACTACGTTTTTCTCATAGACTGGGATCGAGAGGATTGCTTCTTGGAAGAAGATGATCCAACTAGTTACAGACAAGCCATTATCAGTAGGGAATTTGCTAAGTGGCTGCATGCTATTCAATCCGAAATGGAGTCCATGTACACCAATAAAGTGTGGACCTTGGATATTGCACAACCTGGGGTACAACCCGTTGGATGAAAATGGATCTACAAAAGGAAATTTTGTGTAGATTGACAGGTGGATACCTATAAGGCTAGACTCGTTGCAAAAGGTTTTCGTCAAAGATCAGATGTGGAGTATGATGAAACCGTTTCTCCAGTGGCTATGCTCAAATCCATTCGGATCCTACTTGCCATTGCTGTCTTCCATGATTATGAGATCTGGCAGATGGACATAAAAACAGCTTTTCTGAACGAAAATTTAGAAGAGTGCGTTTATATGGATCAACCGGAAGGTTTCTTAGACAGTGAGAGCAGCGGGAAGGTATGCAAGTTGCTTAAATCCATTTATGGATTAAAACAGGCATCGCGGAGCTGGAACATCTATTTTGATGAAACAGTCAAGGGATTTGACTTCATCAAGAACGAGGAGGAGCCTTGTATATATAAGAAGATTTTAGGCCGAACTGTCATGTTCCTAGTCTTGTACATGGACGACATTATTTTGATAGGAAATGATATTCCTATGCTACAATCAGTCAAGTTGTTCTTTTCATAAAGGTTCTCCATGAAGGACCTGGGTGATGCCTCGTACATTCTGGGGACTAAGATCTACAGAGATAGATCCAAGAGATTACTGGGACTTTCACAGTCCAAGTACATAGAGACTGTACTAAAGAGATTTAGTATGGAAGATTCCAAGCACGGTAACATACCCGCATTGCACGAAATTGCAGGGTTCCCTACCACGGAAGCGAGGTTTCCGGAGGCATCGTCCATGCCAATTTTAAATTTTAGCCGTTCTAGGTAACCCTAAACTAGAATCGTCTACTAGAAATCGACGGAATGTAATGCAAACAACTTTGCAAAGGAAAGTGAGCAAGGAATATAACCTTTGTAGATCGGTACTTCACCTCAATAGCTCCGTGTAGTAGTCCCTTCATTGCGATCATGAACTTCGGACTCTAGAGAGGCTCCCTTGAAGAAACGAACTTGCTTGCTTCGAAGTCTTTGAGGCCGAAGATGATCTACGTCGAGGAGACACTAACCCAAGCTATCTCTTTACTAATTATGGAATTAGTGAAGCAAACACCCTATACTAAATGGCAAGTAGTATAGGATGATGAAGTAGGAAGTCGGCTCACTTTAGATTTGATTTTCTCACATGTTTTCATCACTTGATCAAGAGCCAGAGAGCAAAAATCATGAGGAAGAAGAAGATGAACCTCAAGTGAAGAAGTGATGAAAGAATAATGAGATAAGGTTAGAAATGTAACCTTGGTTAGATAATATCATGGCTAACTCATGTAGAGAATAAACCAAGGTCAAGGGTTAAGGTTGGGTTAACAAATATCTTAAGCAATGACAACCAAGTGGACTTGGTCAATGGTTATCAAGTTTGCACAAGAAAACAACCATGAAAAATTCCAAATGTTTTTTATTACTTAATAATAAATATTAACCACAACATAAACCCTAACATAGTTCTAGTCTCATACAAATATGTTGCATTTGTAACCTAGCATGACACAAACATGTACACAAATATACATATCACATATATACAATGTGCACATCAAGTGAGAAAAGAAACTTAAGTAAGCCAATACTAGTTAATGTAAAGTAATATATCAAATATATAATTATACATTAAATCATTAAATTAACACATGATTTAATGATCCGGTCATATCATATATAACCGACTAATATCAAATGTAACATCTTATCGAATCAACACTTGATCCGATAACCCGGTTATATCACATATAACCTATCATGTCACACATCGCGAGAATGGAATGCGGTATCTCATACACGCATTAATCTCGGTCCCGCACATATCCCATATGAGCTCTTACTCCGTTTCTCTTGAGCCAGGAAACCTCTCTATAGGACTCTAAAGACTCGTCAATACGCCGGCAGTAGGTGATTATCATATCAAACACCCACAAGCCGAAAGCGGTCTGCTAAACGTAACGGCCACCCGGGTATTGAGTGATCAGAAGATCAACAAGCAAGCCTGCTCGTACTCCTGCAAATCCAATTAGTAACACTACTGTACAGTCCGGTCTCTTCGTCTGATATGTTGCATATCTCGTCTAGGGGTGGTAAACGTCAGACCCCAGTAACTCGATAAGTCGTGTCGATATGAGGCTCATAACGGGTCGAGAAACTACTGATAACACTTACCAGTATATCTCTGAAGCAGCCCTGGCCAGAGACTTTCTGTTATAGCCAATCGAGCACAGCACAACATCAACCCCTAATACCGGGAGAGACGAATCTCCTCCTATCGCTCATTGCCTCCATGTGACTCGGGACTGTGCCCAAAAACCACCATTTTGCATGTCCTTTTGAACATGGTAAGGTGGAAATCAAAGCATAGTGAGAATCACTCAAGATTCTATGACGATCTCGATAGACTAACCTGTACCAGTGTCACCAGAGAACTGCCATCTGACGTGAGGTATTATACCATCTGGGAGTTCTCGGCGAGTCCATCCAGTATACCCAGTCTCTACTGAGCACTCGTATATCATCTCTGATGTCAAACACCAATGGATATAGGATCATCCTATTAGTTATATATATGCCCTAGAGGCCATTGTTGTACATATGATGTATATTATAATGGATGCTTGAATATATATAGAGAGGACTTTCTTGCTCGTCATGATAGTATGCTATTTGGTTTCACTTTGTCTTAACATGTTGACTTGTATTAGTTTACTGTCTTGCACTCACATGTTGATAAAGCCCTTAGGATATGTACTTGACTACTGGGACTGTGATGAGATCACACTAGTGGGGCCAGGGTAGTCAAAGAGTACATCCTATAATTGTTCCTAGTCGAGGGTGTGTCGAGACAGGGCATCGATACACCAGAGTAAACAAGCGTATATGCATCTTGAACCATATGATGGGTGATGGATGATCCCATAACCATCGGTGTTTGACATCAAAGATGGTGTACGGGTGCTCAGTGGAGACTGGGTACACTGAACGGACTCGCCGAGAACTCCTAGATGGTATTATACCTATCGTCAGATAGCAGTTCTCCGGTGACACCGGTACAGTTTAGTCTGTAGACCCGAGATCGTCATAGAGTCTTGTGTGATTCTGTTGCGTTTTGAAAATCGTTTCGGTGAAATTTCGGAAAATCGGTAAAATAAGGTGGTTTTCTGTAAAAAAGACAAAATGCAAATATCTTATTATAAAAATTAAATATACATATTCTATCTATGTAATTGCTAGTATTTGGTGTCTATTGAGCCACTGTTGAAATTTCAAATTTTCTGAAAAAAATTATTTTATTATTATTTTAAGCCGTCACCAATACATTTAATTAGGGAAAATTACAAATTGGAATGAGTTGAAATAATTTTTTTGCATCATGACACATTAAATAAAATTTTATCATAAGGTTTTTGAAATGAAATCGTTTGCCAAAACGGTTTAGAAAATATCGAAGAAAAATGCTTTTTTCGGTGAATTTAGTGTTAATGGTTGTTTGGGGTATAGTATTTATCATTTTCCCACACACCCACACTCACACACCCTCATTTCTACTCCTCTTTTCTGCTGAAATCAGCAGCCCTCCCCAAAATTTGTCCCCACTTCAAAGGCTAAAGAGAAGAAAAGAAAAGAAAATGAAAACAATAAAGAAATGAGAATGGGTTGACTTGTGATATGGGTCTTTGACTTAACCAATCACTTTCCCCACCTCACTCTCTCTCCTCCCCCTCCCTAATCTGGCCGAGCCTCCCTCTAGCAACAGCCCCCATTTTTGCTTCTTCAATTCTTGTGCTAAAAACCTTACAAATTCATCAAAAAACCCAAAAAAATCAAAATCTAATCCCTACCCATTTCTTATTGGCTATTCTAGTATGGATCTAGGGAACAAGATTTCAATTTGGGAGGCTAAGTGTGCTTGTGGGATCTTCAAATTATTTGGGTAAATTCTAACCATTTTACTTAATTTGTTGTTAATTGCTTGTGTTTAGCTTAATTAAGTGTTAATTGGGTTTTAAATGGGTTCAATTGCATGATTAAGGAATTCAAGTTAGGGTTTTGTTTTGGAATTGGGTTGTGATCAATTGTGCATGGTTATGTGATGTGGATTAGCATCTTAAGACTTGTTGAAAACTAATCTAGTTGCTAATTACAGTTCGTTACTTGTAAAATGTCCAAATTAAGCTTTTTGTGCAAACTAGGGTTTTATGAAATACATATATATGTGAGATTAAAAATATGGTTAGGCTTTTTATCACATTATTAACATTATTAAGTGTATTTTAATACTTTAGTTCATTAAAATCCAAGCTAGATTGTAGTTTGTGCATTTTTGCTATAAAATTGTTAAAATTTAGGTATTTTGTAAACTAGAATTTTAGGGTTTTTGGAATTTAATGAGATTAAATTATGGGAATTGTTTTTATGACTTATTTAAGATATTTAGTAAATATTGTGGCCGCTATATTCGTTTATACATCGAGTTTTGTACTAAAACGGTGATTTGTGCTTGCTAGATTTTCGGAAAAACGACTTTTTAAGTGAAATTTGGGTTTTTGTGAGTTTTAACCTATTTTATATTAAAATTAGTGTTCGTGAATGTGCAAATGAGTGTATTTGGGTTTTTCTCGATGGTCTGGCGTTTGTACACCGACGTCGAGAGTTTTTGGGTTGATTTGTGAAAGCAACCATAGGTTTTGACCTATGTGGGATTCGTGAGTCGTTTTGGTCTTGAATCGGATTTTAATGCGATACGGTGCGTTATGATATGTAGGTAACCCATATGGACTTCAAGACGACAAGCAAGCGCGTGGCGACGTCGGCACCGGCTAGCGAGGACCAGGTGAGTAGATTTATATCTATGGGGAGAAGTCGGGTGGATGGCGTATAGCACCCCCGCAGTCCGTGGTGGTGTATACGGATGCGTATACACACCAACAATTATTATATATTATTTGGGATTAATAACGATGTTTAGGATGGATATTGGTGTGTTGGATTATTTTAGTGTTGCGAACCCTAGGGTAGTGTTGCACTACACATACACACATACATACTTGCATACATTCCTATTTATATGTGCTCATGGGATTCTTTATAGTTATGTGTTCATATGGGTATGGGATTATGTGTTCACATACGGATTTGAGGATGATACTTGGGATTGAGCTGAGTCGATGAGATTTGTTTTGTGGTTGTGATATCGGTGATATGGAAAGATTCGTACTTGAGGTACGTCCTGGTGTTATAGCGGATCTTGGGGCGGCGATACGGGTGAATAGTGTTATAAATAAAATGGTCGACATGTGATCGTGATATGAGGCATGATATGCTAGGATATTGATATTAGGCTGTATCGGGCGATGTATACCCCTTGATGATGATATGTGCTGACGATATCGGTTTGTACGAGATTGTCGATCAGTAGTCAGATCATGAGTATATTGAGGATATTAGTATTGTACTAGACATAGGTCAGTACCCTAGACTATGATCTTGGATAAAGAGGATATCAGAGGAATAGTGTGAGGAATATGATATTGACCCGTACCCAGATTTGGGGATGCCGTACGACGGATTTACGTACGAGCTATATCTTGATGATTGATCCGCACTCTTGACTTGGGATGTCTGATTATAGATATGGTATCGGATATGATATTATTGAGGCAGGATCACCGACTAATATATATACAGGTATGTATATGGATCGACTCAGATATTAGGCGGTTTCCTTACCTGTAGTCCAGCTTGTTAGCTTAGCCCTTTAGTTTAGTTTAGTTGTTAGATTAGAGTCGATTCTTACCTATTTCAAAAACTAACGAATCGTGGGTATTTTAAAAGACAGCCCAAGGGATCCTACGGATATTTCAAAGGACGTATCTTTTCATAAAAACACTGTAGCCCCTATTTTTAAAACCCCATGATTCGTGTTATTTCAAAAGGCACCATTTGTAGGACTTATATTAGATTAATGCAGATTAGTTATAATTGCGTCTAGTATTCAGCTCCCGCTCATTATTATGGTTCGCTTCGCATCGCATGCTTATATTATGTTTCATACTCCATTATTGATATCATGCTGTTAGGACACCAGCACCATTACCGATGATGCGTATGTACCACGTACACTTACTTGCCGGCTCACACACATCTTCATCGGTAATTGCCATGTCACGTACACCTTAGAAAATATTATTGCTTGACATAGCCTGTTAGCTAATAGTTTAGACATGATATTAGCGTACTTGCCTTATATGTTAGTTTAGACATTGTAGTTATTACCTGCTACTTCATGCATACTGTTATTCATTGTTATGCCGCATTCATGGATTCTCATGCATATATTCACTATTTTACGTGTTTTTGAGGTTTTGGATTCGGATTTCCATGAGATTTTCTGGATTTGGAGGAAAACCGCAAAAACATAAATAAATCTTTTCTCTCTTTTAAAATAAAAAGTGCTGTTTTCCCATGATGTATGAGTCGTCCACCATGAGTTTGCTGATGGATTTCGAGACCCGATTCAAGGAGTGGAGGAACCGTTTTGGGTACATGGTGGGCCCGGTGCGGTACCCCGGGGAAAGAGGATCGTGTTGTTGACGTTGAGCCTGGCAGGGGAGCACTACCGACCGGTGATATTACCCGACGCGTCGGATATCCGGAGGATACCGTCGTGGTCTTGAGATGGATGGTAGGGGCCGGTCTGGATTGACGGCGCCCTAGATATTGTGATTGAGATTTTGAGATTTTGAGATATTGAGGTACAGAGATTGTGATACAGAGATATCGAGATATTTGGACACTTGTTTTGTGTCGATGCTGGGCACTGTTCTATGCTGATTTCATTTATGGTACCTCACTTTTAAAATACAGAAATCTCACTGATTTATGAAAGCAGTTTTCGTCAGTATATGCATTCTGTTCCATGCATTCATACCTCATTCATATGATATATTGCTACCTGAGGCACTGACACGGGCACATGAGATCACACTCGGGGTTAGATATTACCCTAGCCATTGTTATAGGCTGCATGTTATTCATATATTTGAGGATATATTATGATCATTGACCTAGGTTGCGTTATTTATGCGATTTCTGTGCGTAGATGTTTATCTATTCACGGGTTGGCAACTCACCCCCGTTGTGCCCCAGTTCTTGCAGGTTTTGCCGTATAGCTTTCATTACGGCTTTGCTGGCACTGCTTCCCATTTCCGGGTGACTTGCTAGTAGGTGGGTTTACTTGTATCGTACCCCCATTATATATCTTGTATATCATTATTCTGTTGTATCTAGAAGTTGCATCAACCAAACATGTATTTATTTTGAGATAGAGACCAGTGATGTTATTTCTTCGACCTTAGAGTCGCGCGTTATATTTCTGTGGTTTTCTTATGGTTTTGAGTTTCCTTTTGAAATTTGATCCTCGCCGTTGGCGTGGTATATTATATTGCTTGCGTGGTTGTTACCGTCGATTGACGAAGAGCTAGCTCCCTCTTGGGGATGCCTTTTTATTGATTTCGTATACTATTCATATTGTATCCCGTTTGGGGGCCAGTATTTACAAAGGAGACTCTGCCGAAATTTTCAGGAAATTTTTGATGTTTTGAGAAACCCGCATAATTCGGCTTATGCTATTGAAACTAATTGTTTTAAATTGGTTTTCCTTCACTCTACTACTTTTCTTGGTTTGGATTTCCGGGGTTTCGGTTTACTTAGATTACGTACGCCTCGAGACGTTCGTAGTTTAAGTGCCGGTCTTGTTCCGTACTTTCGGGAAGTGACAAAGTTGGTATCAGAGCGTTAGGTTTTACCTTCGTAGCGTACGATAACCCTTGGTTGATGGAATAGGTGACTAAAGTAGAGTGACGTACCGTAGGTATGTTCCGCGGCATATTTACGATACGCTACTCCACTTAAGAAGCCTTAGGATGTACATTTCTTTGCTCAGTATTATATTCATTCCGATCTAGCCTCATCAGTACCAGTTATGGTTTTGCTGCCACGATTACGGGTAGGGAGAGCTACAGCTAGAGTTGCGGTCAGCATGAGCTCGTCAAGAACGAGGACTGACCAGGGCATGATTCCGGCGACACACGATTGCAGAGATGTGTCTTTTCATTGTGTCTTCGCGCCACGAGCGTTGGGTGGATTGCTGTATGAGATTACTCGGACGTGCCGATTTGCACTAGAGGATTGAGCCACTGATAGAGGCTAGTCAGATTTTGATGACCATTGAAGTATTGCTTACTCCTGATGATTGAGGCACCGTTCAGCGTGCAGACGAGCGAGCCAGTTATTGCTGCGAACGACGAGATATTGCACCAGATGCTGGAGTTAGTGCAGAATGAGTTGTACTAAGAGATGATAGAAGGTCACTAGTCATCGAGGATGAATGACTAGGACATGTGGATCGTTCGCCTACCCCGATGCGACGTCATCGGATAGATTGATTCCAGCTAGAGACGACTTCACGCGGAGACGTTGGGAGTCGACAGAGACGATCGAATGTCAGAAACCTATTATTCCAAGTTTAAAGTAGTCGGAAAGACATGCAGGAAATTCTATGGTCCCTCTAGAAGAATGAAACCCTAACTCGACTTAATTACCGTGTGAAAGCCTTTGAACCTTCGGGTTTGCGGCAGTTCTACGGCGCCATTAGTGAGGCTTGGGTTTGCCCTTCTACGGCTGGACCACCGATGCTGTGGTATGTACTCGATACTATTAAACTGTGCCCAAGATGTTGAGCTCTTGGGGGATTATGAGGTTTTGACGACTCGATCGGATGGCTCGACTTAATTCGGATGCTAGGTGGTGAGATGCATTTCTTGGGAGACTCCCGATACGAGGATAGCCGTTGGAGCTCAGTCCATGCAGCCACGACGAGACGAGTCCGAAGCGGTCGACATTAGAGAAAGGTAAAGTAAGAGGTTCGTACCAGATCTAGATGAAACGACATTCCACTCAGCCGACATCAGAGATGCGATACGTATGCCGAGGCATTGTACTTGGATATACCTTCCAGGAGGAGTCGCGTTGAGTATGCAGCCGTTCCAGAACGAGAACAGATCTAGTAAGGGACGATGACTTTCGGACAGTTCAGCAGAGACGAGATTTGGGAGAGATCTCGATAGGACCTTTCTGGAATAAATTACGATAAGACTTGGACCCAGTAGTGGTCATGTTATGCACACCGACAGGCCAGAGTTCAGGATCGTCGACGAGACATGCTATGAGTGACCACGGCAATTGGCCAGAGATTCTTGGAGGATGTGCTTGAGCGGGACTATTCCGCCATACTTGATTTGCGTATTTTGGGCGATTTATTCGCATGATTGATTTTGATGATTGAGTTTCATGATATTTGTCTTCATGGACCATGGTTGCACCTGCTGAGTATTTACGATTTTTGCACGGTTGTTGCACTTGATATCGTTTTCGTGCCTTGGTTCTCATGTTTGTGATTATATGGATTTCATACAGTTGAGTTGATTTGTGCGTATATACGTACACGATTTGGTTTTTGCACGCGGTATAGTTCATATATGCTTGCAGTGCAGTGTTACGTATGTTGTGCATTTAGATGCCCTGGACTTCGATTTCGATGGTGATGTTCGATATTTGTTTTGTGCACCTTGTGCACTTGATTGGATTTTGCGTATATTCAGCACTTGATATTGGATTTCATGATTTCGTGCACGATGGATGCACCTGATTTGGATTTTCGCGCATGTTGGGCGCATGTTTTGAAGTGTGATTTTGGTGCACACCAGATGCACTAAATCGAGATTTTTCGTGCATGTCAGATGCACCTGATTTTGCTTTCAGGCACACATGTTGCCTACGACAGATGTTTCGTGCACACCCGATGCACTTAGATGTTGTTTCTGTGCATATGTATGGCACATATTTGGATTTTGATTTCCGTGCGCACCAGACGAACGTAGTATTCATACGCGTATTTTGGGATAGATTTTTCTTATAGAGCAGTACGTTTTTATGATATTGCTATGTGTTTTCGTACTGAGCAGGACTAGTCAGAGGACAGTACCTGAATATAGTTTGCATGCATTGATAGTTATTGAAGGGATTTCCAAAAAGCGAGCTATAGCCTCAGCATTTACCTACGTGTCTGATATGACACGAAATGTTTAAAACAAGGAGACCCTTCTAAATTGTTTCCAAAACGGCGGAATGTACATTTCAAACAAAGGTATATATGTATATAGTTATTTTCTTATGATAGACGTCCGCCACTGTGCAGTGTTATACGCGTTGCACAGCGACTTAAAGAGATTTGGCATGCATTTCCTTCAGATACTTACATATATAGATTCGATATTTACATGTATAGTTTCGAGTTATATCATATTGGTTTTGCTTTGGATTTGGCATTGATGTCTTCCTCATGACTCCGATGATTGCGGGATGCTTGAAGGAGTTTTGATTTGAGTTATATGCTCATTTTTCATGCGCATGCGCTGCGCTACGATTTGTTTTATGTATTTACAATTTCGGAGCCCCGACGACTTGATGTTAGTTGTATGTATGCCCTAGAGGCCAGTATTGTACAGATGATGTATATTATATTGGATGCTTGGACATATATAGAGATGACTTTCTTGCTCGATATGATACTATGCTATCTGGTTACTCTTTATCTTAACATGTACACTAGTCTCTTTATACTGTCTTATAGTTACATGTTGGTAAAGCCCTTAGGATATGTACTTGACTACCTGGACTGTGATGCAGATCATACTAGTGGGGACATGGTAGTCCATAAGTACATCCTTCAAGGTCCCTAGTCGTGGGTGTATCGAGACGGGGCATCGATATACCAGAGTAGACTAGCGTATACGCTTCTCGACCCATGAGATGGGCGATGGATGATCCCATATCCATTGGTGTTTGACATCAGAGATGGTGTACGGGTGCTCAGTGAAGACTGGGTACACTGGACGGACTCGCCGAGAACTCCCAGATGGTATTATACCTCACGTCAGATGGCAGTTCTCAGGTGACACTTGTACAGGTTAGTCTGTAGACCCGAGATCGTCATAGAGTCTTGTGTGATTCCCACTATGCTTTGATCTCCACCTTACCACGTCCATGAGGGCGTGCAAAACGGTGGTCTTTGGGCATAGTCCCGAGTCATATGGAGGCAATGAGCGATAGGAGGGGTTTCGTCTCTCCCGGTATTGTGGGTTGATGTTGCGCAGTGCTCGATTGGCCGTAGCAGGGAAGTCCCTGGCCAGGGCTGATCAGAGATTTGCTGGTAAGTGTTACCAGTAGTTTCGCGACCCGTTATGAGCCTCACATCGGCACGACTTATCGGGTTATTGGGGTCTAACGTTTACCACCCCTACACTTGATATGCGACATATCAGACGAAGAGACCGGACTGTATGGTGAGTGTTACTGGTCGGATTCGCAGGAGTGTGAGCGGGCTAGCTCGTCGATCTTCTGATCGCTCAATACCCGGGTGGCCGTTACGTTTAGCAGACCGCTTGCGGCTTGTGGGTGCTTGATATGATCATCATCTGCTACCGGCGTATTGACGAGTCTTTAGAGTCCTACACAGAGGTTTCCTAGCTCAAGCGAAACGAAATAGGAGTGCATATGAGATATGTGCGGGACCGAGAATAATGCATGTATGTGATACCGTATTTGATTCTCGCGATTAATGTTTCGATTGGTTGTATGAGATATGACCTAGTTATCGAATCATTGATTCGATAAATCGATGCATTGAATACTAGTCGGTTATGTGCGACATGACCGGATCATTGAATCAAGTGTTGATTTAATGATTTAATGTATAATTATATATTTGATATATTACTTTGCATTAACTAGTATTGGTTCACTTTAAACGGATTTTTCTCACTTGATGTGTACATTGTATATGTGATATGTTTTGTGTACACTTGAATGTATCATGTTTGATGATGCATGTTGTTTTGGCTTTGTGTATAGAATGCAACCATGGTTATGCAAGTGGTTAGGGTTTATATTTTATTCACTTATTATTTTATCCATTTATTATTTATTTAAATGGATTTATCAAAACAAAATGGTTTCATCTTATCATGAAGAGTGGTGAAGCTTCATGAAGCTTTTACTAATGATGCCATTTTGTCTCCTTGCTTAACCATAACCACTCCCACTAACCATGGTCTATTCTCTACACTTGACCATGGTTAGAAGATGATAAGAATTGATTTATTATTCATTTTACATACAACTTATCATAACAATTCTATCATCTTCTTCTTCTTCTTCAAGTGAGAAACCTAGATGCCATTAATGGCAACTTGAGATCTAGTGAGAGAAATCCAAATCTAAAGTGAACCCACCTCCTATTTCTTCATCCTCTACCTCTTGCCAAGTGGTTTTGGGTGTTTTCTTCACAAGTTTCACTACTTAGTGAAGTCGAAGCTTGAACTAGTGCAACCTCGACGTAGATCGTCTTTGACACGAAGCCAACGACCTTGCTCGCCCGTTTTACGATGAAGCCGACGAATGAGTCTAGGATTCGTGATGGACAGCGAGAGCACACACACGTGGAGCTAAGAAAGTGGGGAACCGGATCTACAAAGGTTGTAGCTTCTCACTTCTAGTTAAGTAGTTAACTAGTTTTGTGTTTCGTCTAGAATTCTAGTCTAAGATCCGTGTTAGGGTTTCTCGGCACCAATAATTTTTGAAATTGGCATGGTTGATGCCTTGTGAGACTTCATTAGGATGCCTAGGAACCCTACAGTGGTATCAGAGCCTAGCTAGAGCCTTAGGCGAAGTCTAGACGCAGTTTGAAGCCCGAACGAACCCGAAACCCCAAACCAAACATGCTCTCTGTCCTTTTTCTAAAATCGGGGATTTTTCCACATTAAAAATATGCAGAAAAATCAGCAGGCTAATCTAAGAGTTACTGTGAATTTCGATGGAGTAATTCCATCAAAGAGCCGCGGATCCGCGGCACGAGCATGGCTCGTGCGGCGGATGCGCGGCGCTTTTGTCGTTTTGTGCATTTTAATTTTCACAGTAATTCTCATTTTTCTGTGGTGGTTTTCCTGGGAATTTTTAATATTCATTCAAGAGTTGAATTTTCCAGGGTTGTTTTGGGGATTCGGTATTTCGATCGGATTATCAAATTTCGTCTTTTGTGTTTTTCCAGATAATTTTCAGAATATGTTAAAAAGTTCGACCGGATATAAATACCCAATTTTTCCCCTGTCGGGAAATTTCCAAGTGTTGGATTTTTCCGTAGTTTAACGACGTTCTAAGTAGTGCAAATAACGCGATGGACCCTCTAGAAGACAACAAACCTTAACTCGATTATGTGACCGTCTTGAACTGCCCTTTGAACCTTCGGGTTTGGGGCAGTACGGCGTGCCACATGTGAGGCGTTGGCTTGACCCTTCTACGGCTGGACCGTTGGTACTGAGGCATGAACTGAATGTTGTTAGACTTATTTCATGTGTTGAGCTGTATCGGGAAAACTTGGGTATTCGACTGTTCGATCGGAAAGTTTAACATTTTCTGTTTATCTGGAATGTGATACAATAATTGGAATTCACAAACAGTTATGAGATAACTGGATGAATGTTATAAATCTAGCAGTTTAGTCCCATATGATATTGAAAAGAGTTTTCGATAATGAGACTAAAATGCGGGGTTTGTAACTGTTAGGCATGTGATGTCTAAAGAGGTTGCGGATTCCAACTGTTGTAGTTTTACACTTTCTTTTCTGTGACCGTAAGTGTAATATGTGAATCGCCGGTTTCGTTGCTATATGTCAACGACAATTGGGGTATGCATACTTACTTACGTTGATGACATGTGATGTTATGTGTTGCTGGATATGTTATATTGGATCGTCGTGTTCGAATAGCCGGGGGTTTTTATGTGAGATGAGTGTTTTTCATTTTCATTCATGTAAAAACTTGTATGTAATATTCTTTCATTTGGGGCACTTCCAGGTAGCGGAAGTTGTCACCCTTTGTATATTATTTACTTTTCCGCATTAGGATAGACCCAAGGAGGGGAGCACAAGTAACCGGGTTCTGGGGTCCAGTGGGAGACCAACTCGAGGAGTCGAGTCCGGGTCTCCTAACCCTAGAATTGGCAGGGTTGCTTGCCACTCTCGTAGGGGTCTAGGGGTGTGGGATTGGCTATTCATCACGACCGTGGAATCCGTGTTTTATACTGGCTCGTATTGAAAACACGGACGTCCTAGTATATCCAATATTTCATATGTTTCTTCTGCTGCGATATCTGTGTTGTGATTCTGTGATGGATATAGTATATGGTATATATGATATATTATATAGATTTTACTTATGTTTTACACCCGCGCTAGCCCTGCCCTGCTCTGTCGTTAGTTACCTAACCTAACGGTGAACGAGGGGACATCGAGGCGAATGCGGATGGCATAAGTGTACGTCATATCTATCTGTGATGTTTAGGTATTTAAATGATGGGACTTCATTAATGTGATTAATGAAAGAAAAGAAACCTAAGATGTTGTAGAATCAGATTTTAAACAAAACAGGTAGCTACAGTTCTTGCCTTGCATAGCGGTATATATAATATACCCTGCACCTTATTCGATGAGGAAAGGACCGAGATCCCTTCACCGGGAGTGACTCCTTTAGCAATAACTGGCAGATGCTACACACTCGGTTTGCTTTTGATTGTTTTTGAGTTTTGCTTTGCACAGTGATATATATGATATATCCCGCACCTCATTCGACGAGGAAAGGGCCGACGATCCCTTCACAGGGAGTGACCCCTTTAGCGAAACTGGAAAAGCCTCAAAATCATTCCATTTCAAAACTTCATTTGATTCTACAACGATATCAAGTTCATTACGCAATAGGTTTTCAGAAAAACCTGTCGTAGCCCTCCGTCATTTCAGATAAAGACTATTTAGTATTCGTGCTGCGTTTGTTGACCTCTGTCAAGGCGTAGTGTGCGGTAGCTAACTAGTAATTATCTGCAAAGCATGTGATGTGATTGGATTAGGGTAGTCGTACGACCTTGTTGACCTCTGTCAAGGGTCGTGCGAGTGGGTTTGATTCAATCAAGAAATGACGGGTTGAACTTGACTAGTGCACTATGATTTGTTGACCTCTGTCAAGGTCATGGCACACTAGGGGCAAAATATTATCGGGAATTTCAAGTGTTGAAATATGCAATGAGATTGCATACCTTCTATGAGATAGTTGGATCCCGATACCCACTGCGAGTAAGAGTTACTCCTGGGAGAGTTTTGCACATTGCAATTAGCCGATCAAGTAGGTGTCTAGAAAGGTGTCAACGAGGTTACGCCTCTGGGAAAACGAGGTTTACATTAATTAGGTTCGTGCGAAAGCACGGGGGACCTCCCTCAAAGTACCGACACTGGCCTGGCTGAAAGATTGGCGAACTTGTAGTGTGTAATTAATCCCGGCTAGTCTTTCCTTTTAGGGTTTGAAGGAAGATTTGATAAAAAGCAGTGGGAGCCATCCTGATTAGATAAGATAATAACCAATCTGATCTTGCACGAGCTTACGCTAAAGTGTTTTCTTCTCTCTCTCTCCAGGTAGAGACCATTTCATGCCTTAATCAAGATAATAATATGGATGTATTGACCGAACCCGCATGTTATACTATGCTGGGGAACGTTGGTTCCGTTCATTCTTATAAGAGTTATAAGAATGAACAGGATATAGGGGAATACCAGGATTCCCATGCCACCCGAATGAAGAAAGTACATGTTGATGCATTTTCTTCGGGTGTGTTCGTTACTGAGAACTGTTTCTCCATTTGCTCTACGTCCTGGGTATTAGATACCGGGTCAGGATCCCATATATGTAACAGTTACATGGGCTTAGAAAAGGTAGAGAACTTGGAGAAGGTGACAAAGACATAAGAGTTGGAAACGGTGCAATTGTTGCAGCTAAGACTGTCGGGGAATATCACCTTGTATTACCAACTGGTAATACATTGGTTCTGAACGAATGCTATTACATGCCGAACCGATATGCAACATTATATCAGTTTCTTTATTAAGTAAAGAGGGATATAATTTTGTATTACAGGACAATGTTATGAACATTTTCCATAACCAAAAGTTAGTTGGATCAGGCACGTTATGCAATGGCATTTATGTTCTAAATCAATCAACAGTTCTGAGCATAACAAACACACACAAGAGGAAGAGTTCTGAACTCAACGAATCCTTCTTGTGGCATTGTAGACTGGGTCACATCAATGCGACACGACTGGCTAAGTTGCATAAGGATGGGTATTTGAAACCATTCGAATTTTCATCTTATGACACTTGCCAGTCATGTCTCAAAGGCAAGATGACCAAAACTCCGTTTACGGGACACGGAGAAAGAGTTACCGAACTCTTGGGACTAATACATAGTGATGTATGCGGTCCCATGTCTACACATGCAAGGGATGGTTCTTTGTACTTCATTACATTCACTGACGATCTCTCAAGATACGGACATGTGTACTTGATAAGACACAAGTATGAAGCTTTTGAGAAATTTAGAGAATATAAACAAGAAGTCGAGAAACAAACCGGAAAAAGTATTAAAATCCTTCGATCTGATCGAGGAGGTGAATACTTGAGCAATGAATTCCTGGACTTCCTAAAAGAGAATGGGATTCTCTCTCAGCTTACTCCTCCTTATACACCACAGCACAACGGTGTATCGGAGCGGAGGAATCGCACCCTATTAGATATGGTGCGCTCTATGATGAGTACAGTTGAGTTACCTATTTCCTTCTGGGGGTATGCGCTTGAAACAGCGGCATACCTATTGAATCAAGTTCCAACTAAATCTGTACCTACCACACCATATGAGATATGGAGTGGGAAGAGACCATGTCTTAAACGAGTTAAGATATGGGGTTGTCTGGCCTATGTCAAAAGGCAAAATCCAGACAAACTCGAGGCACGGTCAGTTCTATGTAAGTTTGTGGGATATCCTAAACATTCAAATGGATATCTCTTCTACCACAGTGAACAACAAAAAGTGTTTATTGCTCAACATGCCACCTTTTTAGAAAAGGAATTTCTTGCAAAAGAGATTAGTGGCTCTGAGGTAGAACTGGAAGAAGTTCCATAAACACAAACTATAACTGAAGATTTAGTGGAACCAGAAGATTCGGTAGTACCCGACGAACCTCAGCCTCTCCGCCGATCTGGTAGGGTTTCTCGTCCACCTGAGAGATACTACGGTTTTCTCATTGATGGTGGAAGCGAGGATTGCATCATGGAGGATGATGACCCAACTAGCTTCGAACAGGCCATCACGAGTGGGGACTCAGTGAAATGGTTGGATGCTATGCGGTCCGAGATGGAATCCATGTACACCAACAAAGTATGGACTTTGGAAGTTGCTCCTGAAGGGGTAAAACCCATTGGGAGCAAGTGGATCTTCAAGAAGAAACTTGGTGTAGATGGGAAAGTGGAGACTTTCAAAGCTAGACTTGTAGCAAAGGGTTTTCGTCAAAGACCAGGTGTGGACTATGACGAAACCTTTTCTCCAGTGGCTATGCTTAAATCCATCCGAATCATGCTTGCCATCGCTGCATATCATGACTACGAAATCTGGCAAATGGATGTTAAGACCGCCTTTCTAAATGGTGATTTAGAAGAGTGCGTGTACATGACTCAGCCAGAGGGCTTCGTAGACAGTGGGAGCAGCGGGAAGGTGTGCAAGCTGCTTAAATCCATTTATGGATTAAAGCAAGCATCGCGGAGTTGGAACATCTGCTTTGACGTCGTTATCAAAGAGTTTGATTTCGTAAAAAATCCAGATGAACCTTGTATCTACAAGAAGGTGGCAGAGAGTAAGGTTGTATTCCTCGTATTGTACGTGGACGACATACTCTTGATAGGAAATGATATTCCTATGCTGCAATCGGTCAAGCTCTTCTTATCACAAAGATTCTCAATGAAAGATCTTGGTGATGCCTCCTGCATATTGGGAATTAGGATCTATAGAGATAGATCCAAACGGATTTTGGGATTGTCCCAATCCAGGTACATTGACACCATACTAAAGAGGTTTAGTATGGAAGAGTCCAAGCGTGGGAACTTGCCCACGATATCTGGAGTCACTCTCTCCAAAGAGATGTCTCCCAAGACTGATTTGGAGAGAGCTCGCATGCAAGGGATACCCTATGCTTCGGCAGTAGGCTCTATCATGTATGCGATGCTATGTACTAGACCCGATGTTGCATACTCACTAAGTATAGTGAGCAGGTATCAAGCTGATCCTGGAGAGAGTCACTGGACAGCTGTGAAGAGCATTCTCAAGTACTTGCGAAGGACTAGAGATATGTTCTTGGTGTATGGTAACGGAGAACTCCAAGTGGAGTCCTTTACCGATTCGAGCTTCCAGAGTGATAAGGACGACTCTAAGTCGCAGTCGGGCTTTGTCTTTACCCTTTACGGAGGGGCGGTTAGCTGGAAGAGTTCCAAGCAGGATACCGTGGCAGACTCGACGATGGAGGCTGAATACATCGCTGCCAACGATGCTGCCAAAGAGGCTGTCTGGATCAAGAAGTTCATTACTGAACTTGGTGTGGTTCCATCCATTGAGCATCCAATACCTTTGTATTGCGATAACAATGGAGCGGTGGCTTTGGCCAAGGAACCCCGGTCCCATCAGCGATCCAGGCATATCCTGAGGCGGTATCACCTGATCCGGGAGATAGTTGATCGCCGGGAGATCGAGGTCAGGAGGGTTGACACGAAGAACAACACCGCGGATCCACTCACGAAGGCCATTCCCCAGATACAGTTTGAGAGACTCTTCGGGATGCTCGGTATGCGATACTACAGCAGCTGGCCCTAGTGCAAGTGGGAGATTGTTAGTTGTATGTATGCCCTAGAGGCCAGTATTGTACAGATGATGTATATTATATTGGATGTTTGGACATATATAGAGATGACTTTCTTGCTCGATATGATAGTATGCTATCTGGTTACTCTTTATCTTAACATGTACACTAGTCTCTTTATACTGTCTTATAGTTACATGTTGGTAAAGCCCTTAGGATATGTACTTGACTACCTAGACTGTGATGCAGATCATACTAGTGGGGACATGGTAGTCCATAAGTACATCCTTCAAGGTCCCTAGTCGTGGGTGTATCGAGACGGGGCATCGATATACCAGAGTAGACTAGCGTATACGCTTCTCGACCCATGAGATGGGCGATGGATGATCACATATCCATTGGTGTTTGACATCAGAGATGGTGTACGGGTGCTCAGTGGAGACTGGGTACACTGGACGGACTCGCCGAGAACTCCCAGATGGTATTATACCTCACGTCAGATGGCAGTTCTCAGGTGACACTTGTACAGGTTAGTCTGTAGACCCGAGATCGTCATAGAGTCTTGTGTGATTCCCACTGTGCTTTGATCTCCACCTTACCACGTCCATGAGGGCGTGCAAAACGGTGGTCTTTGGGCACAGTCCCGAGTCACATGGAGGCAATGAGCGATAGGAGGGGTTTCGTCTCTCCCGGTATTGGGGGTTGATGTTGCGCAGTGCTCGATTGGCCGTAGCAGGGAAGTCCCTGGCCAGGGCTGATCAGAGATTTGCTGGTAAGTGTTACCAGTAGTTTCTCGACCCGTTATGAGCCTCACATCGGCACGACTTATCGGGTTATTGGGGTCTGACGTTTACCACCCCTAGACTTGATATGCGACATATCAGACGAAGAGACCGGACTGTATGGTGAGTGTTACTGGTCGGATTCGCAGGAGTGTGAGCGGGCTAGCTCGTCGATCTTCTGATCGCTCAATACCCGGGTGGCCGTTACGTTTAGCAGACCGCTTGCGGCTTGTGGGTGCTTGATATGATCATCATCTGCTACCGGCGTATTGACGAGTCTTTAGAGTCCTACACAGAGGTTTCCTAGCTCAAGCGAAACGAAATAGGAGTGCATATGAGATATGTGCGGGACCGAGAATAATGCGTGTATGTGATACCGTATTTGATTCTCGCGATTAATGTTTCGATTGGTTGTATGAGATATGACCTAGTTATCGAATCATTGATTCGATAAATCGATGCATTGAATACTAGTCGGTTATGTGCGACATGACCGGATCATTGAATCAAGTGTTGATTTAATGATTTAATGTATAATTATATATTTGATATATTACTTTGCATTAACTAGTATTGGTTCACTTTAAACGGATTTTTCTCACTTGATGTGCACATTGTATATGTGATATGTTTTGTGTACACTTGAATGTATCATGTTTGATGATGCATGTTGTTTTGGCTTTGTGTATAGAATGCAACCATGGTTATGCAAGTGGTTAGGGTTTATATTTTATTCACTTATTATTTTATCCATTTATTATTTATTTAAATGGATTTATCAAAACAAAATGGTTTCATCTTATCATGAAGAGTGGTGAAGCTTCATGAAGCTTTTACTAATGATGCCATTTTGTCTCCTTGCTTAACCCTAACCACTCCCACTAACCATGGTCTATTCTCTACACTTGACCATGGTTAGAAGATGATAAGAATTGATTTATTATTCATTTTACATACAACTTATCATAACAATTCTATCATCTTCTTCTTCTTCTTCAAGTGAGAAACCTAGATGCCATTAATGGCAACTTGAGATCTAGTGAGAGAAATCCAAATCTAAAGTGAACCCACCTCCTATTTCTTCATCCTCTACCTCTTGCCAAGTGGTTTTGGGTGTTTTCTTCACAAGTTTCACTACTTGGTGAAGTCGAAGCTTGAACTAGTGCAACCTCGACGTAGATCGTCTTTGACACGAAGCCAACGACCTTGCTCGCCCGTTTTCCGATGAAGCCGACGAATGAGTCTAGGATTCGTGATGGACAGCGAGAGCACACACACGTGGAGCTAAGGAAGTGGGGAACCGGATCTACAAAGGTTGTAGCTTCTCACTTCTAGTTAAGTAGTTAACTAGTTTTGTGTTTCGCCTAGAATTCTAGTCTAAGATCCGTGTTAGGGTTTCTCGGCACCAATAATTTTTGAAATTGGCATGGTTGATGCCTTGTGAGACTTCATTAGGATGCCTAGGAACCCTACACTTGATGGTTTTGGTTTAGATGTTTTAGTATTTGGGGGGAGTTTTACTTTAAATTCGGGGACCGAATTTTTTTAATGGGGGAAGATTGTAGCGTTTTGAAAATCGTTTCGGTGAAATTTCAGAAAATCGGTAAAATAAGGGGGTTTTCTGTAAAAAAGTCAAAATGCAAATATCTTATTATAAAAATTAAATATACATATTCTATCTATGTAATTGCTAGTATTTGGTGTCTATTGAGGCACTGGTGAAATTTCAAATTTTCTGAAAAAAATTATTTTATTATTATTTTAAGCCGTCACCAATACATTTAATTAGGGAAAATTACAAATTGCAATGAGTTGAAACAAATTTTGTGCATCATGACACATTAAATAAAATTTTATCATATAGTTTTTGAAATGAAATCGTTTGCCAAAACGGTTTAGAAAATATCGAAGAAAAAGGCTTTTTTCTGTGAATTTAGTGTTAATGGTTGTTTGGGGTATAGTATTTATCATTTTCCCACACACCCACACTCACACACCCTCATTTCTACTCCTCTTTTCTGCTGAAATCAGCAACCCTCCCAAAACTTTGTCCCCACTTCAAAGGCTAAAAAAAAGAAAAGAAAAGAAAATGAAAACAATAAAGAAATGAGAATGGGTTGACTTGTGATATGGGTCTTTGACTTAACCAATCACTTTCCCCATCTCACTCTCTCTCCTCCCCCTCACTAATCTGGCCGAGCCTCCCTCTAGCAACAGCCCCCATTTTTGCTTCTTCAATTCTTGTGCTAAAAACCTCACAAATTCATCAAAAAACCCACAAAAATCAAAATCTAATCCCTACCCATTTCTTATTGACTATTCTAGTATGGATCTAGGGAACAAGATTTCAATTTGGGAGGCTAAGTGTGCTTGTGGGATCTTCAAATTGTTTGGGTAAATTCTAACCATTTTACTTAATTTGTTGTTAATTGCTTGTGTTTAGCTTAATTAAGTGTTAATTGGGTTTTAAATGGGTTCAATTGCATGATTAAGGAATTCAAGTTAGGGTTTTGTTTTGGAATTGGGTTGTGATCAATTGTGCATGGTTATGTGATGTGGATTAGCATCTTAAGACTTGTTGAAAACTAATCTAGTTGCTAACTACAATTCGTTACTTGTAAAATGTCCAAATTAAGCTTTTTGTGCAAACTAGGGTTTTATGAAATACATTTATATGTGAGATTAAAAATATGGTTAGGGTTTTTATCACATTATTAACATTATTAAGTGTATTTTAATACTTTAGTTCATGAAAATCCGAGCTAGATTGTAGTTTGTGCATTTTTGCTATAAAATTGTTAAAATTTAGGTATTTTGTAAACTAGAATTTTAGAGTTTTTGGAATTTAATGAGATTAAATTATGGGAATTGTTTTTATGACTTATTTAAGATATTTAGTGAATATTGTGGCCTCTAGATTCATTTATACATCGAGTTTTGTACTAAAACGGTGATTTGTGCTTGCTAGATTTTCGGAAAAATGACTTTTTAAGTGAAATTGGGGTTTTTGTGAGTTTTAACCTATTTTATATTAAAATTAGTGTTCGTGATTGTGCAAATGAGTGTATTTAGATTTTTCTCGATGGTCTGGCGTTTGTACACCGACGTCGAGAGTTTTTGGGTTGATTTGTGAAAGCAACCATAGGTTTTGACCTATGTGGGATTCGTGAGTCGTTTTGGTCTTGAGTCGGATTTTAATGCGATACGGTGCGTTATGATATGTAGGTAACCCATGTGGACTTCGAGACGACAAGCAAGCGCGTGGCGACGTCAGCACCGGCTAGCGAGGACCAGGTGAGTAGATTTATATCTACGGGGAGAAGTCGGGTGGATGGCGTATAGCACCCCCGCAGTCCGTGGTGGTGTATACGGATGCGTATACACACCAACAATTATTATATGTTATTTAGGATTAATAACGATGTTTAGGATGGATATTGGTGTGTTGGATTATTTTAGTGTTGCGAACCCTAGGGTAGTGTTGCACTACACATACACACATACATACTTGCATACATTCCTATTTTTATGTGCTCATGGGATTCTTTATAGTTATGTGTTCACATGGGTATGGGACTATGTGTTCACATACGGATTTGAGGATGATACTTGGGATTGAGCTGAGTCGATGAGATTTGTTTTGTGGTTGTGATATCGGTGATATGGAAAGATTCGTACTTGAGGTACGTCCTGGTGTTATAGCGGATCTTGGGGCGGCGATACGGGTGAATAGTGTTATAAATAATATGGTCGACATGTGATCGTGATATGAGGCATGATATGCTAGGATATTGATATTAGGCCGTATCGGGCGATGTATACCCCTTGATGATGATATGTGCTGACGATATCGGTTTGTACGAGATTGTCGATCGGTAGTCAGATCATGAGTATATTGAGGATATTAGTATTGTACTAGACATAGGTCAGTACCCTAGACTATGATCTTGGATAAAGAGGATACCAGAGGAATAGTGTGAGGAATATGATATTGACCCGTACCCAGATTTGGGGATGCCGTACGACGGATTTACGTACGAGCTATATCTTGATGATTGATCCGCACTCTTGACTTGGGATGTCTGATTATAGATATGGTATCGGATATGATATTATTGAGGCGGGATCACCGACTAATATATATACAGGTATGTATATGGATCGACTCAGATGTTAGGCGGTTTCCTTACCTGTAGTCCAGCTTGTTAGCTTAGCCCTTTAGTTTAGTTTAGTTGTTAGATTAGAGTCGATTCTTACCTATTTCAAAAACTAACGAATCGTGGGTATTTTAAAAGACAGCCCAAGGGATCCTATGGATATTTCAAAAGACGTATCTTTTCATAAAAACGCCGTAGCCCCTATTTTCAAAACCCCATGATTCGTGTTATTTCAAAAGGCACCATTTGTAGGACTTATATTAGATTAATGCAGATTAGTTATAGTTGCGTCTAGTATTCAGCTCCTGCTCATTATTGTGGTTCGCTTCGCATCGCATGCTTATATTATGTTTCATACTCCATTATTGATATCATGCTGTAAGGACACCAGCACCATTACCGATGATGCGTATGTACCACGTACACTTACTTGCCAGCTCACACACATTTTCACCGGTAATTGCCATGTCACGTACACCTTAGAAAATATTATTGCTTGACATAGCCTGTTAGCTAATAGTTTAGACATGATATTAGCGTACTTTCCTTATATGTTAGTTTAGACATTGTAGTTCTTACCTGCTACTTCATGCATACTGTTATTCATTGTTATGCCGCATTCATGGATTCTCATGCATATATTCACTATTTTACGTGTTATTGAGGTTTTGGATCCGGATTTCCATGAGATTTTCTGGATTTGGAGGAAAACCGCAAGATCATAAATAAACCTTTTCTCTCTTTTAAAATAAAAAGTGTTGTTTTCCCATGATGTATGAGTCGTCCACCATGAGTTTGCTGATGGATTTCGAGACCCGATTCGAGGAGTGGAGGAACCGTTTCGGGTACATGGTGGGCCCGGTGTGGTACCCCAGGACAAGAGGATCGTGTTGTTGACATTGAGCCTGGCAGGGGAACACTACCGACCGGTGATATTACCCGACGCGTCGGATATCCGGAGGATACCGTCGTGGTCTTGAGATGGATGGTAGGGGCCGGTCTGGATTGACGGCGCCATAGATATTGTGATTGAGATATTGAGATTTTGAGATATTGAAGTACAGAGATTGTGATACAGAGATATCGAGATATTTGGACACTTGTTTTGTGTTGATGCTGGGCACTGTTTTATGCTGATTTCATTTATGGTACCTCACTTTTAAAATACAGAAATCTCACTGATTTATGAAAGCAGTTTTCGTCAGTACATGCATTCTGTTCCATGCATTCATACCTCATTCATATGATATATTGCTACCTGAGGCACTGACACGGGCACATGAGATCACACTCGGGTTAGATATTACCCTAGCCATTATTATAGGCTGCATGTTATTCATATTTTGAGGATATATTATGATCATTGACCTAGGTTGCGTTATTTATGCGATTTCTGTGCGTAGATGTTTTTCTATTCACGAGTTGGCAACTCACCCCTGTTGTGCCCCAGTTCTTGCAGGTTTTGCCGTACAGCTTTCATTACGGCTTTGCTGGCACTGCTTCCCATTTCCGGGTGACTTGCTAGTAGGTGGGTTTACTTGTATCGTACCCCCATTATATATCTTGTATATCATTATTGTGTTGTATCTAGATGTTCCATCAACCAAACATGTATTTATTTTGAGATAGAGACCAGTGATGTTATTTCTTCGACCTTAGAGTCGCACGTTATATTTCTGTGGTTTTCTTGTGGTTTTGAGTTTCCTTTTGAAATTTGATCATCGCCGTTGGCGTTGTATATTATATTGCTTGCGTGGTTGTTACCGTCGATTGACGAAGAGCTAGCTCCCGCTTGGGGATGCCTTTTTATTTATTTCGTATACTATTCATGTTGTATCCCGTTTGGGGGCCAGTATTTACAAAGGAGACTCTGCCGAAATTTTCAGGAAATTTTTGATGTTTTTAGAAACCTGCATAATTCGGCTTATGCTATTGAAACTACTTGTTTTAAATTGGTTTTCCTTCACTCTACTACTTTCTTGGTTTGGATTTCTGGGGTTTCGGTTTACTTAGATTACGTACGCCTGGAGACGTTCGTAGTTTAAGTGCCGGTCTTGTTCCGTACTTTCGGGACATGACAGATTCCCACTGTGCTTTGATTTCCACCTTACCACGTCCAAGAGGGCGTGCAAAACGGTGGCTTTTGGGTACAGTCCCGAATCATATGGAGGCAATGAGCGATAGGAGGGGTTTCGTCTCTCCCGGTATTGGGAGTTGATGTTGTGCTGTGTTCGATTGGCTATATCCGGAAGTCCCTAGCCAGGGCTGATATGGAGTGCTGCTGGTAAGAGTTATCAGTAGTTTCTCGACCCGTTATGAGCCTTACATCGACACGACTTATCGGTTACTAGGGTCTGACGTATACCACCCCTAGACTAGATATGCAACATATCAGACGAAGAGACCGGACTTTACGGGAGTGTTACTGATTGGATTCATAGGAGAATGTACAGGTTTGCTTGTTGATCTTCTGATCGTTCAATACCTGGGTGGCTGTTACTTTTAGCTGACCGCTTGTAGCTTGTGGGTGTTTGATATGATCATCACCTACTGCCGGCGTAATGACCATTCTTGGAGTCCTACACAGAGGTTTCCTGGCTCAGGCAAAATGGAGTAGGAGCACATATGTGATATGTGCGGGACCGAGAATAATACGATATGAGATACCGTATTCTATTCTCGCGATATGAGATATCAGACGTCTATATGTGATATAACCGGGACATCGGATCAAGTGTTGATTCGATGAATCGGTACATGTTATATTAGTCGGTTATATGTAATATAGCCGGGTTATCAGATCAAGTGTTGATTCGATAATTTAATGTATAATTATATATGTGATATATTACGTTACGTTAACTAATATAAGCTCGCTTTATTGATTCATCTTCTCACGGGATAATACATTGATATATATGCGATACATGTTAATTGTATTATTTTCTATTGTTAAAAAATATATTGTATATGTGATATATAATATTGTAACATGTTAGGGTTACAAATTTAACAATGGTTTAGGGTTTAAACTTGGTTAAGGTTTGGATTAGGGTTAGCTTTTGCATGAAGCCTCTATGAAGCTTCATGAAGCTTTGACTTTGTATTTGGCTTGATATTTTGTGAAGATATTATGTTAACCCAATCCAAACCATTAACTCAAGTTAATTCTCTACAAGGGTTAAATCCTACATACTTAACCCTTTGTTAGATTTGTAACCACTACAATAATTCATTATTCATCACAAAAGGAATTATCCATTCACTTGCTTCTTCTTCAACCTTGAGCTTTGAGAAAGCTTTCTAGGTTTTTATTTTGTGGTGAATAATAGTGAGAATTTGAAAACAAAAGAGAGCAATATTCCTACTCCATCATCCTCATCTAATCTAGCCAATTAGATTAGGGTGTTCACCTCATTAGAGAGAGAGCTTGAGTTATAGAAACTTCGAGGTAGATCATCGGAGAAAAGGAAGACTACAAGCTAGCATGGATCGTTCGAGTTGTGGAGCCTCTCTTGAGTCCGGAAGATCGTGGATCGCGGCGAAGGGACTTCTACTCGGAGCTTATGAAGCGAAGGAGCGGACTACAAAGGTTGTAATCCCTCACACTTAGTTGTAAAGATGATTACTTGCATGTTAAACCCTGATAATCTAGCAAAGATCCCGGCTTTGGGTTGTTCGGCACGTCTAAAATTTTATTCGTGCATGGTTGATGCCTTATGAACCCATGTAAGAGTGCCTAGGAACCCTACAGTGGTATCAGAGCCTAGCTAGAGCATTAGGCGACGTGTATACGATGTTAAAACTCCGATCGAAGACCGATACATCAAACTACACCCCCTCTCTGAAAATTTTGTAAAAATGTGATTTTTTCTGCATTAAAAATAATCAAAAAAATCAGCTGGGAATTCTAAGGGTTACCATGAAAAACGTGCCCCCAAGGCTCTCATATAGCTACTTGTGGCGGCGGTTCCGCGGCGGCAACAGTGCATTGGGGACAGTGTTTTATACAGTAATGACCGTAGCTGATCCTGAATATTCTGGGTATTTTTAATCTGACTCAAGTGTTGAGTGTTCTGGGGATTATTTTGAATTCGTTGATTCGATCGGAAAATTTAATTTCATTCCATTTTCCGGATATTTAGAAACTGTTAAAATGTTCGAACGGATATCATTAACTCATATTTTCCCGGCACGAAAAACTTTCAAGTGTTGAATTTTTTCTTGAGTTTAAATCTTTCGGAAAAATGTGCAAGTAATGCGGTGGACTCTCTAGAAGAACACAAACCTTAACTCGATTATGTGACCGTCTGAACTGCCTCTAAACCTTAGGGTTTGGGGCAGTACGGCGTGCTACATGTGAGGCGTTGGCTTGACCCTTCTACGGCTGGACCATTGCTACTGTGACATATTCTGGGATTATTTGAACTCCGCTCAAGTGTTGAGCTATTAAGGAAATCTTGGATATTTGATTATTCGATCGGAAAGTTTAATATTGTCTATTTATCTGGAATGTGATACAATATGTGGAATTCATATAGTTAGGCATGAAATGCGAAGTATGCGATATTTCGGATTTACGATGTCTAAAGTGATGTGGATTCCAAATGTTGTAGTTTTACACTTTCTTTTCTGTGATCGTAAGCGTAGTATGTGATGTATCGCCGGCTTCGTTGCTATACATCAACGACAATCGGGATACGCATACTTTCTTACGTTGATGATATGAGATATTATGTGTTGCTGTGATATATTATATTGGATTGTCGTGTTCTGAATAGCCGGGGGTTTTATGTGAGATGAGGGTTTTTATTTTCATTCATGTAAAATTCATTTGTATGTAATATTCTTTTATTGGGGCACTTCCGGGATGAAGTTGATGTCACCATTGTATATTATTTACTTTTCCGCATTAGGTAGACCCAAGGAGGGGAGCACATGTAACCGGGTTCTAGGGTCCAGTGGGAGGCCATCTCGAGGAGTCGAGACCGGGTCTCCTAACCCTAGAATTGGCTGTGTTGTTTGATGCTCTCGTAGGGGTCTAGGGATGTGGGTTTAGCTATTCATCGCGACCGTGGAATCCGTGTTTTATACCGGCTCGTATTAAAAACACGGACATCCTAGTACATCCAATATTTCATATATGTTCTTCTGCTGCAATGTTCTATGATGAGATCATATTACTGCCTGAGACGAATGCTTATACTATATATATATATGCTGATATATAAATATTACTGCTTTCGTTTCTTCTGTGATGCTTAGGAAGTATAAGCTGATGGGATATATTAATGAGATTAATAAAAGGAAAGAAACCTAAAAGATGTTGTAAAATCAAAACTTTATAAAAAGGGTGTTTCCCCCAATCAGAGCAAAGCTCTGTTTGAATTTCAAAAATTCAAAAATTGAAGCAACGCTTCAGATCCCTTGCGCTGCGCGCAGAGTGCCACGTGTCAAAAACAGACACGGCAGCGCAAGGGGCGCTGCGTCCAAGACAGCGCACCCCAATCAGAGCAAGGCTCTATTTTAAAATTCAAATTTTAAATAAAGGAAGAAACGCTTCAGATAACTTGCGCTCTGCGCTGCACGACACGTGTCAGCGCAGCTGCGCTGCGCTCTGCGCTGAGCGACACTCGTCAGCGCAGCTGCGCTGCGCTGCGCTCTGCGCTGTGCGACACGTGTCAAGCGCAGGTGCGCTTGCGCCAACTGCGCCAGCATTTAAAAAATAAATTATTTAATTAATCAGAATTAAAATTCTAGAAAGATATTTCTAATCTTGTTAAAACAAGAAGATTATCTTCTGTAAAACAGAAGCCTTAGGATCAAAGATCTAACGGTGGGAAAATATCCCCAGATCAATCAAAGAAAGATTTCTGTAACTAACTTAAAAAACTAATTGGCCCTATATAAAGGCCCCTAGACTCCAAGTCTCAGATATACAGAGCTCCTCCAAAAACTTTGAGAAAAAAACTCAAAGAGAAAAAAGGTAAACCTTTGAAAAAAAGAAGATTTTCTTATAAAAAGATCAATGATCTAAGAACAAGATCAAGATTTTCAATAAAAAAGAAAAAAAAAGATCCAATCATAAAAAAGGAAGTAATTTACTTCATTATTAGATCTTTTGATCTATATAAAGGCACAGCCTTTTAATGAACCACTGATTCTTGAATCTTGAGGTAGAACCTCTTTGGAACAAGAAGAACTTGTTCTTTGATCTAAATTAGATCAAGATGCGCTCTGCGCTATTGGAACAGTGCCCTGCACTCTTAATTTGCACTGTTGCGCTCCTTGGATTGGCGCAAGTCACCAGAGAGCGCCACGTGCCAATCTGCGCCTTGCGCTTCCAAAACAGAGCGCTGCGCTCTTGAATTGGCGCACTGCAACAGAGCGTGCCACGTGTCAGCAGCGCACTAACGTAGTGCGCTGGCGCAGCGCACTGCGCTAACAGACTTGCACTCACCAGAGCGTAACACGTGTCACCTCCACATGCGCTGGCGCCTTGCGCTCTTTAATTGGCGCAGAGCGCCTGACATGCCACGTGGCGCACTGTCAGACCATTAAATGCTCTGCATTATTAAAAAGGGGCAGAGCCCAATTAAAAGGTCTAACAGACCAAAACAAATGCTATGCATTGTTTATAACGGGGCAGATCCCAATTAAAAGGCCTAACAGGCCTAATCTAAATGCTGTGCATTTAATTAAAAAGCCCAATACTATGCATTGTTTATAAAGGGGCAGAGCCCAAATAAAAGCCTAATAGGCAAAATATGAATGAAATGTTATACATTTTCAAATGGACTTAACCCAATTCTGGCCATAAGTCCTCAATTTAAATTGAACCGAGCACAACTGCTCTCCCAAATCAATTTACACCCGGTTCAAGGGTACATCTATGAACTCCTCTGATATTTGTCGTTGTAATCCTTCAACGTCGTCAGAGAGGTGACGGGCCCCGACAACCATACATTGCTACGGACTGTGGGGTCCTTAAACTCATGGACCGAAATGTTCTTAAACTAATATTCTTCCCCAAAATGGTAATGTTGGACCAAAATGTCCTTAAACTAATATTCGTCCTCAAAATGGGAATGTTGGACCACTATGTCCCTAAACTGGAAATCGACCGCAATGTCTCTAAACTAAACAATAGAGCCTAAATGCTCTCTTGTTGGATCTAAATGATCCCGTTAAGTTGATCTTAGTCTCAAATTAGACTAATGTATCCTTAACAAACGTTTAAGTTGATCTTAGTCTAAAATAAGACTAACGTATCCTTACACCTAAACCCTAAACCCAAATTTAAGAAAATACGGATTTGGAATAATCCACGTCCTACGGGCGACAACATAAATTAGTCTCCGTATACAATCCATGGGCAACCATAAACAAAACAAACACCCACGACACGAATTGACCAGCTGGAGAAGGAGAAAGTTGTTACCGCGATGTGGTAGCGTAATTAACTGCAGGGGCTTGCGCCTGCAGGGAAGAGCGTCCCCACAATCAAAAACCCCTCAAGCGAGGGGGAATCAGACGATGTCTGCTACATCGGTCGCACCCATTTAAACCTTCGATATACGATACCATAAATCAACTTGGCATCTTCGGAGAGGTGGGCGGATAGCACCTATTAGCATCTGCCCCGAATTTCAGGCGAGACGCCCATCGCGTCTCCGCCGCGTCTTTCGGAGGGGAACAGATTCTTGCACGCCTGGTGGGACCTTTTCCTCTTTTGACTCCACACTTCATGAGTCGTCTTCGCGAGCGAATCGCGGTTTGTTAATGGTTGCCCTTGGGTTTCAAGTTACTATGATTTAGTCTCTTGCTTGGCGCAGAAGGAAAACAGCAATGGCGTTCAACTGCTCGAACTGCTCCAACTGCAACTGCAACCGACGCACCGCCTCACCTGGAGGTGTAGCCTATGGACCTCAGGCGTCATCACTGTTCATGATGCCGGTGGAATAAATCACCCAGGCTATTACTGGACTATTTTTCGGGACCATGCTCCCTCCAATGATCTTCACTGCCCCAGTGCCCGTACCGGAAGGTCCTAAGAAGTCGGTCTTCGATCGACTTACAGCTGCTGCGGCCCCTCTCAACGGGTCGCCCAACACCAATACCTCGGTCTTCTCCAGACTAGGCCAAAACTCCTGCGGGCCCATGATGAAGCTTGCGGTCCCAAAGAAGGTTATTTAAAAGAGAGTAGCCAAACCTGCTCTTGAAGTCGTCAAGGCGGTTTCTCCCGCTAAGAGGTCGGTCTTCACAAGACTGACCGTCCCAACTCCTACTCCCGCTCCGGCTACTCAAAAGGCATCAGTCTTTACTAGGCTGACACCGGTTACAGCCTCTCACCTGAACAGGCGGCAGGACAAGGCCGTCCACATCACCGAGCCAATTCCCACAACTCGACATGCTCGACGTCGCCACTGGCGCCGAGTGAAGAAGTCCGGAGGTAGTTCCCCTTCTGGGTTAACTCCACCAGCCCTGACGACGGATGTTAATGCTGCTGTTCCGACTGGGAACAGCTTTGAACTGCTAAATAAAGTGTGTAGGAATTCTCCTACCGCTGTACTGAAGAGGTCTCCCCCTCCGCTGGAAAAGGCTGTGGAAGCAAAGCCAGAACAACCCCAATCCCCTCAACAGCTGTCCTCCATGATCTATAAAGTCTGGCGGCAGGTCCGAGACTCGGTGATTGATCCCAATTTCTCCCTCCAGTATAAGAAACTGAAGGTCCAACAGGAAGTCAGCCATCCTGCTAAGCCACGAAAAGCTGTCTGGGTGCCCACCTCGACGGCTCCCTCAACTTCGACCGCTCCTGTGAAAAGAAGGCCGGTGAAGATCCCTGTGCCGGCGACAAAAGTCAAAGGCACTAAACCCAAACGCCCTAAGTCTGGGGGCATGGTGGTACATACCGTCTACATGGCGTCCGGGAATAAGGATAGCCATATATCCACAGATCATAGACCACTTACGCGATCGGTGACTAAAGCTCAAGAGCAGCAGCAGAAGCTCCAAGAAATGATGACTGCGATGGCCGCACTCACCGGGCCAAAAGAAAGCCCAGAAGCATCCTCGGATCACCGCCAGGAGCAAGAAACCGATGCCGAATTCCTTCGAAGAATACCGGAAAAGAAGGACAAAGTTGCTGCGGAACAAGCAGCCAATATCAAACGAAAGGCCCTTCTGTTCCAGGACATGGTGGGTATGATGATCCAGCAGGATCCCCCAGCCGAAGATCCTCCGATTATCTTTGAAGATGACAGAGGAGAAACGTTAAATCCACCGCCGGCTCTTTCAACAGCCAAGGAAGAGACAATTTCCAAAGCTTCCCTGGATGACTACATTGCTCCGCAAATACGAGTCCACCAGGCAAATGAAGCGGCTGGTCAAGTTGTCAAAACGGGGCGACCATATCCGAGCTGGTATGATCAGATCAAATACCCGCCGTGCTACACGATCCCAAAATTCCATGTCTACAAGGGGACAGGCAATCCCCATCAACATGTTGCCCAGTTCAGGGCTCTTTGTGGCAACACCGGCGGCGATGATAAGCTCCTGCTTCGCCAATTCATCGGCAGCTTATCGGAGACGGCGTTTGAATGGTACTCCGAGCTTCCGAACCACTCCGTCAAAACTTTCGCTGAAATGGAGTTGTTGTTTACCCAGCGTTTCACAAGCGCCAGCGAGCGTACTCCAATAACAGCTTTAATCAATGCAAGAGTAAAGCCGGGCGAAACTTGGGTTCAATATGCAATCCGATGGAGGAACTTGTGGTCAAAATGCGAACAACGCATCGAAGAACCGCCAGCGGTGGGCTTGTTCGTGGGTACCCTAGATCCTCATGCAACTATTTCACAGTTCATGATGTTCTTTAAACCAACCACGTTCCAGGCCTTGATCGACAAATTAGCCTAAATGGACCAGATGGGCCATAGACCGTCTCCTCCAAAGCCTAACTCTCGAAATGAAAAGGGGAAAGGAAAAGCGATCGTTGTCGCCAGTGCTCAACAGCAGCCGAGAAACTTGAAGCCGGCTGTCCGTCAAAACAATATGCGTCCGCGCCTATCCCTCGAGGAGAGGCTAGGACGTCCTTACTCGTTTCCTCAAGATAAAACGAGAAGACTGTTCGAGCTGGCAGTGCGCAACAGACTCATCAATCTGCCAGATTCAAAACGTCCGTTGCAGCCAAACGACGTCAATGATCTTAATTACTGACCCTACCACCGAGTATTGGGTCATCCGATCGAAGATTACTACGTCTTCAAAACCTGGATTGAATACGAATACCAACAAGGCAAGTTCGCGTTATCCGAAAGATAGAATGTGAACCCGCTGCAACCTCATACCCCTAAAAAGGTGAATATGCCGGGGGCAACGTGCTCCCTTGTTAAAGAAGCCCCATGGGAGGTCGTTCTTTCAGCCAAAACCAAAAGGATGCTGAATGATCTCAAGACATGCCCGGCGATCAGGTGGAAAAACCCGCTGGAACCCCAGATCATCGAAGGGATGCTAAAGTCGCGCCCAACTCCAAAGATCGGTGGTGATGGCCCAAGCACTCACACCCAGCCGTCAAAATCTTCAAAGAAGAAGAAGAAGAGATCCAAAAAGCCCATGAAGCCTGGCAACAAGCGCATAGACTTACAGAAACAGATTGACGCTCTGGAGGAATATAATCAGAAGGCACGGACTCCCATCACGCTCCAAGAGTTCCTCACCAATGTTTTTCAGGAGGAAGATGATGAAGAAAGCTCGTCGGATGAATCTGAGGGTTACGTAGCAAGTTGTCATATGATCTCCTACTCATTTACAGACGATGAGAAAACTCCTTGCATAGAGAAACTGGGGCAGACCCTGAACCAGAACTTCTGAGGCCATCAGATGAAATGATCGACGCCTTCCCGAATGAGATTCCTCTGGAAAGTAAAGCCAATCTGGAGCGTGAGATGACCATATTTGAAAAAGCCGAATGTCGGCGACTAGACAAAAGAGTTGAGATACTCCCGCCGGATCAAAGTACATCCACCGCAAATAAAAGCAAGTTCAAGATGAGGAAAAGGTTTGCTAAAGCCATATCAATGGGGATGAAGCTACCACCCTCTGAAAGAAACACTACCGGCAAAGCAGAAATGCACCCTTCCTACTGCTTATATCATCGAAAGATTTCGCATCCCACCGAAGAGTTCAAAGCTTTCAATAGATTGTGGCAGGGGTATGTAGTTCACCAGCAACATTTTAAGCGGGAGAAGCGCAAAACTCGTCGGGAGCAGAAAAGTACGACCGAGGAGCTTAGAAGAACTACCGGCGATTGTCGCATGGTTAACGCCGGGGAAGCGCAAATTCTCACATTCGGGAGCGACTCTGACGAGGAAATCGCTCTTAGCCTTCTCTTTAAAGAGTCTACCTTGGGAAAAGAGGGAGAGCCGAAGGCCTACGAAAATATCCGGCTGCGTAATCGTACGCTACCCGAAAAGAATCTCGAACCCTCAAATAAAAAAGATAAGGGAAAAGAAAAGTTCTCTGAGGATATCGCTCTAGATGACCAAGTCATGGAAGAGCTAACTGCCAAGGACCCTCCAAAGAAAAATAAGGTGGACTACAACGTTCTGGCACATTTGAGGAAGTTGCCCTCACAACTCAGCATTCTCGATGCCCTTTCACTATCCAAAGAAGCGAGAGATTTATTGATCAAGGGGATACTAGAGCCAGAGCAATTCCAAGCTTTTCTCGCCGAAGAAAAGATGAAGGACGAGCTGGACGAAGTACACACAGCCGATATTACCTTCGGCGATGAAGACCTCCTCCTTGGGACGTGCGAGCACAACCGTCCCCTATATGTCTCGGGATACTGCCACGATATAAAGATAGGCAAAATCCTGGTCGACAATGGGTCTTCCGTCAATCTTCTCAACATGCGAGTGTTGAAGGAAATCTGCATGAGCGTCCAGCATCTCGCTCGTGATAAGATCGCCATCTCTGGTTTTGACTCCCAGTCATCGCGGACTCTCGGCACACTACGCTTCGGACTGCTTGTCACGGATGATAAATTTCATGTCATTGAAGCCAAGACATGCTATAACGCTTTGCTCGGCCGGCCTTGGTTACACGAGTACAACATCATCCCTTCTACACAACATCAGTGTATGAAATACTTTAAGGATGGTCTTGAGTATACCGTAACAGGAGAACTGAATCCATTCTCCATAAATGAAGTCCGCAAATACGAAGATGCAAAATACTTCTTACCAGATTTCGAAGACACGGAAAGATGTCACAAGCCGGAGAACAAAGCTATCACCACCATTCCTGTCTTCGGGAGTGATACTGAAGAAGAGGAAGCGATAGTTTATTCAGGTCCACCTCGGCACAACAAGCCGGGACCGTCCGCTCCTATGTTGATCTTTGGAAGGGACTCGGAAGATGAGGTCCATGCTATATTCTCAGCTCGGCCTTCAATTCGAACATTCGCTGATGAAGAGCAAAGTTTGCAAGTTGCTATGGTTCCACCCAAACATCATAAAGAACTGGACGCGCTTGATACCCATAGTGTGGAAGAGCTGCAGACGTTCTATGTCCCTCCCAAGCAAGAAGGAGAAAAGGCGATCCTATTCTACCGCTCCGGGGAAACTAAAGTGGAGAAAGAAATCTGGCACGACGCGGATCCTACACTTGACAGGTTTCAACCCATCCGTCTGCTTAGATATTATACAGAGGGCTTGGAAAGGCTATTGAAGTGCCAAGGGATACCCTTCAAACAGACCGCTCGAAAAGCTAAGTTCTATGACAGGATCTGGAACGTTCCCGGAACTCAGCGCAAGTTGCCCAATGGGAGAATGGAAGCAATCGGGCTTGGATACGTTCGATCCAAGAAACAGGAGCTACTCAGCGACTGCTATGTTGTACATGACTTTGATGAAGAAGGAGATGCTCAATGGGAGAGTGCTAATCCTGAACTAGAAAAATTCCCCGACGTGAAAATGCCCAGTCCGTCGTTCGAAGAACAAATGGACAAGCTTATAAGGGAAGCTGGTCAAAAAGTTCGAGACGACCATAACCGCGAAATGGCCATCTACGAGAAAGACAAGACGCAACGCCTTCTCCAACAGGCTGCGAAAAATGAAAACGCCCCTCCCTGTCAACCTGTTATAAAAAAGGCCCAACGCAGAGGCAGAAACAAGTCAAAAAGAAGAAAAGGCATTCAGCAACGACAAAGCAGGACCGAGAAGTCACGTGAGCGGGAATCGAGCTGTCCGGATTTGTCCTTTATGAAGAAGATGAGTCGAGCATACTCTTTTCCACAAGATAAGACAAAGAAGATACTTGATCTTGCCATAAGACATCAAATGATTACACTTCCAAAGTCCAAACACCCTGAGCAAGCTAACGAGGTCTCTCACCCAGACTATTGCTCTTATCACCGAGCAATAGGACATCCTCTCGAAGACTGCTTCACCTTCAAGAACTGGGTCGAAGATCAATATCAGCTCGGCAAGTTCACTCTATCCGACAGTTGGAGGGTAACACCGCCGCAGAAGCATGAACCCAAAGCTACGAGAGTAGAATCAGATTCACATCGGTCTCGGAAGCAGGCTCGTACTTGTCATATGATAACAATATCAAAAGAAGACCCTGAGGGTATGGACGATCTTCCCTGGTGCTTCGAAAACAGCGATGACGAGGTGATCTCAGAATTTCCACCAGCGCCGAAAAATCTAGAAGATGGAATACACACCACTGCAGATGAGCTCAAGAAAATTGAGTTGGGAAAGACAAGCGACCCGCGACCCACATTCGTCAGTGAGCTGCTATCTGAAGAAAGGGTGGCTTCATTAAAAGGCGTGCTTATGCAGCATAAAGATTGCTTCGCATGGAACTATTCCGAAATGCCAGGACTAGATCCAGAAATTGCTGTGCATAAATTGGCGGTATCCCCGGACGTCAAACCAATCAAACAAGCACTGAGAAGAATGCGGCTCGAGCTTGAGATGAGCATTAACGCTGAAGTTAAGAAGCTGATCGACTCTGGGTTTATCCAAGAAGTTCAGTATCCTGATTGGATCGCCAACATCGTCCCAGTGATGAAGAAGAATGGGACGGTATGCATATGTGTAGACTTTCGGGATCTCAATAAAGCCTGCCTGAAGGACGATTTCCCAATGCCAGTCAACGAGCTGATGATAGATAACACGTCCACTCATGAGGTTTTCTCCTTCATGGACGGCTCATCAGGATATAATCAGATAAATATGCATCCCGAAGACCAGAAGCACACCTCTTTCCGGACCCCTTTGGGTATATTCTGCTACAAGGTGATGCCCTTCGGTCTAAAGAACGTCGGTGCCACCTATCAAAGGGCCATGACAAAGATCTTCGATGACCTTATACATGAAATCATCGAATGCTATATCGACGACCTCGTGGTTAAGAGAAAATCATACAAGGAGCATTTAGAGCATCTGAAGACCGTATTTCAACGCTTTCGATAATACAACTTGAAGATGAACCCTCTCAAGTGCGCATTCGGAGTTTCCTCGGGTAAATTCCTAGGATTCATCTTCCGACACCGATGTATCGAAATAGATCCGTCAAAGATCAAGGCGATCATGGAAATGCCTCCGCCAAGGACTCTCAAACAATTGCGGTCTCTCCAAGGGAAGCTCGCGTACATCCGGCAATTTATAGCTAACCACTCAGGCAAATGCCGCCCTTACAGTCACCTGATGAAGAAGGGAACCCCTTTCGTTTCGGATCACAAATGCTAGAGCGCGCTGGACGGAATCAAGCAATACCTGCAGAATCCGCCAGTGTTGGCTGCTCCGGTCATGTGAAAGCCTCTCATTCTTTATACAACCGCCCTCGAAGGTTCCTTAGGCGCATTATGGGCACAAGAGAATGACCAAGGGAAAAAAGAGCTCTTTATTACTTAAGTCGAGTTCTCCTGGGGGCAGAAAGCAACTATTCCCCTATTGAGAAACACTGTCTGGCGTTGATCTTAGCGATAACAAAACTCAGGCACTATGCATTGGCACATGAAGTCCGTCTCATATCGAAGGTGGACCCTCTCAAATTTTTGATGTCAAAGGCCATACTGACAGGTCGGCTCGCTAAATGGGCCCTGCTCTTGATGGAGTTATCAATAACTTATCAAACTCTTAAGGCAGTGAAAGGCCAGGCCATCGCCGACTTCCTCGCTGAGCATCTGATACCTGCCGATTCTCCTCTGAATTGCGAGCTGCCAGACGAACATGCGTTTGATGCGATCGATGGTAGTGATACCCGATGGGAACTCTATTTTGATGGAGCGTCTTCCACGAAGAAGCGCAAACAAAGCACCCCTATAATCAAATCGGGGTTGGCCTCATCTTCGTAACACCATAAGGAGGGATAATGCGCTTTGCTTTCTCCTTAACAGAGCCGGGGACGAACAATGAAGCCGAATACGAAGTTTTGATTGTAGGCCTCGAGATCGCCATCAACATGGGAATTGAAAACCTCATAATATATGGAGATTCTCAACTGGTCGTCAGTCAAGTAAATGGCGACTACCAAACGTGCAAAGCTGAACTGGTGAAATATGGCGAGAGAGTACAGCAACTGCTGACTCAAATTCCCTCCTATATGCTGGAAAGCATACCGCGTGCAGAAAATAGCAAGGCGGACGCGTTAGCCAAGCTCGCTAAAGAACTGGCCGACGAGAACCTCAATGACCTAAGAATTGTGGTACAAAGCCGTCGGGTGCTTACCCCAGCAGAAATATCTCCGGGATCATCCGAAGAAAAGGAAGCGACTGAGCAGACGGCTATGCAAATTAAAGACCAGGAAAAGGCTGAGGATTGGAGAGAAGTCTTTATAGACCACTTCAAATCCCGTCGAACACCTGAAGATGCATCCTCAAGGCATCAGCTTATGAAACGAGCTCTGTCTTTTGCCTTCGTCAATGATACTCTGTACAAGAGGTAATTTGATTCTCTGTGGTTGAGATGTCTGGGACCTGAAGAGGCGAAAAGAGTCGTTCATGAAGTTCACGACGGACTCTGCGGTTCTCACCAAGCAGTCCCGAAGATGAAGTTGAAGATTAAATGGATGGGCTACTATTGGCCCACGATGATTCAAGACTGCCTCGAATATGCGAAGCAATGCCACTCATGCCAGATTCATGGGGACTTTATTAATCAGCACCCAAATCCTCTACATCCAACAGTGGTCGGTGTTCATATCAGATTATTGCATTTTTATACCGCCCAATTTTTATCATATTGCTTATCGGTAGGTACTCTTGAGCCGTGTTTCCTAGTCAATTACAGGATACAGGTTCTCGGCTCTTAACAATGAAATTCATGGAAAAAACATGACAAAATCTGGGTTCCTGCCAACCACAAATAAAACACGGATCTCCGCTCTTTATCCGTCTGTTGCCACACACCAGTTTAAGAGACAAAATGGAAAATCGATGTCATTTTCATGCACAAGGCTCAATGGCAACACAAGATCCAAGAAATCTACACGGAGCTCGATGAAATCATGACAAAAAGATCCACATCAAATCATCTTTTGATCAACAGAAATTCCGGAAAAATCGTGAAGAAATTATGAGAAAAATCATATACCAGAATAAAGATCACAGCTGACCAAAGAAACCCACCAAATTTGAAGGCCCAACTTCCTACTATGGCCGCGGAACCGCGGCCGTACGGTGTCGGCAGTGGGTAGGGTTTTAGGGGCAGTTTTGTCATTTCATGAAGGATCAGAATTTTGCTTTAGATTTCCATCTCCCTGCCTATAAATAGTCCAGAACTTGCCAAAGCAAAGGGTGCATAATCTTTTATTTTTCTATGTTTTGAATACCTGTTTCTTCTTTCTCTTCTCATCTCTTCTCCATTGAAAAACTTTTAGTGAGCTTTTGTGAGTGAAGAATGATGAATAAAGAAGTTCATTTTATTATTATACTTGTCTTGCTCTTATGTTAATTGCTTGTAATTTTCATTTGTTAAGTAGTTGTTGTTATTTCTTGTTGTTTCTTTCTTTCTCTTTTTCTTTATCATTAAAACAACCATGATACTTACGCTTGATCCTTGCTAAGGTGAGGTCGCAAATAGCTAGTTGTTATCTTCTAATCTCTTTCTTTCTATCTTCATCTTTGTTTTGTTTTCTTTTCATTATGATTTGTGAGTAGTTTCCATACTTGTTAGGGTAGGATAAGGGAAGTTTGAGAGAAGGAAATCTCTCTCACTCTTTCCTTGCCCAACATCTTAAATTAACTCCCGTTAATTTAACCACAATCCGCTCCCTACGGCACCCTATCGTACATGATAGCGGTGATTCCGTAGTGAGACCGGTTGTGGTTGAATTAACCGGAGGTTATGGCTAAGAGCCAAGAACGGACAGACAAGCACCAAAAGGAAGAACTTAAGCGTTGGAAAGCCTAGCTTATACTCACAAGTTCCTTCCTAGTCGTGCTAATCCCCGTTGTTACCGATTACCGTAACACCGATATTAAGAGTGGCAACGAAAGAAGTGAGCGACTCTTAACTCAAACTAACCTAATCCTAACCCTAACAAGCTCTCTTTACATATCATTTTAACACTTAGATAATCACAAACAAATCTAGACTTTCGGACTTAACTCGTTAAAGCACATAGAAAAAGATTCCCATCTCCCTGCGGACGACCCGTACTCAACCGGCTAGCTACAAGCGAAACCGTTTTGATTGCGGTAATTAACTAAACTTGAACACGCAGAATCTCTACCAATCAAATGGCGCCGCTGCCGGGAAGACGGTAGTTTATTTCTTTGTGTAATTTCGGGTTAACTTGTGAATATAAATATAACCAAAACAAAAAAAAATATACATTGTAAAAAAAATCATTTTGTTATTTTTGATTAGTTTTTGTGCAAGTGTGCAGGATAATACGGAATTCGAGTTCAGTGCCAAAGACGTGGGATATTCGAAATTCAAGTTCAGTGCCAAAGATGTGGGAAGATAGACCCATATTTCGCGGCTACACCGTGACGGATCAAAACGAAGCAAACGGTCTACTGTAAAAATCTGGAGCATATACAGTAATCAAGTCAACATTCAGCACATCCAGACAAGCAGAGGACACCCAAAAGAGCACACCCAAAAATTTCCACAGCCCAACTCCAACAAACCGCCGCGGAACCGCGGCATAAGGAGGCTTAGGCCGCGGAACCGCGGCTATTTGGTGTTAGTTATATGTATGCCCTAGAGGCCATTACTGTACATAGGATGTATATTGTAGTGGATGCTGGGACATATATAGGGAGGACTTTCTTGCTCGACATGATAGTATGCTATCTGGTTACTCTTTACCTTAACGTGTATGCTGATTGTCTCTCTGTTACATGTTGGTAAAGCCCTTAGGATCTGTACTTGACTACCTGGACTATGATGCGGATCATACTAGTGGGGACATGGTAGTCCATAAGTACATCCTTCAAAGTCCCTAGTCGAGGGTGTATCGAGACGGGGCATCGATATACCAGAGTAGACTAGCGTGTACCTTCTCGACCCATACAGATGGGCGATGGATGATCCCATATCCATCGGTGTTTGACATCAGAGGAGATATACGGGTGCTCAGTAGAGACTGGGTACACTGGACGGACTCGCCGAGAACTCCCAGATGGTATTATACCTCACGTCAGATGGCAGTTCTCTGGTGACACTGGTACAGAGTAGTCTGTTGACCCGAGATCGTCATAGAGTCTTGTGTGGTTCCCACTGTGCTTTGATTTCCATCTTACCACGTCCAAGAGGGCGTGCAAAACGGTGGTTTTTGGGTACAGTCCCGAGTCACATGGAGGCAATGAGCGATAGGAGGGGATTCGTCTCTCCCGGTATATGGGGGTTGATGTTGCGCTGTGTTCGATTGGCTATAACAGGAAATCCCTGGCCAGGGTTGATGAGATTTACTGGTAAGTGTTACCAGTAGTTTCTCGAACATTTATAGACCTCATATCGACACGACTTATTGAGCTATTGGGGTCTGACGTCTACCACCCCTAGGCGAGATATGCGACATATCAGACGATCAGACCGGACTGTACGGTAGTGTTACTGGTCGGATTCACTGGAGTGTGAGCGGGCTTGCTCGTCGATCTTCAGATCGCTCAATACCCGGGTGGCCGTTACGTTTAGCAGACCGCTTGCGGCTTGTGGATGTTTGATATGATCATCATCCGCTGCCGGCGTATTGACGAGTCTTTAGAGTCCTACACAGAGGTTTCCTGGCTCAAGCGAAACGAAATAGGAGCGCATATGAGATATGTGCGGGACCGAGAATAATACGAGTATGTGATACTGTATTCGATTCTCGCGATGTGACATTGATCGGTTATATGCGATATAGCCGGGTTATCGGATCAAGTGTTGATTCGATAAGATGTTACTAATGATACCAGTCGGTTATGTGCGCATGACCGGGTCATTGAATCAAGTGTTGATTTAATGATTTAATGCATATTTATATATTTGATATATTACTTTGCATTAACTAGTATCGGTTCACTTTAGACGGATTTTCTCACTTGGTTCGTGCGCATTGCATATGCGATATGTTTTTGTGCACTAGTATGTATCATGTTTGATGATGCATGCTAACTTGAGTTTGTGTAAAGATTAAACCATGGTTATTCAAATGGTTAGGGTTTTGTTTTTCATATCTATTTATTTATTTATTTATTTATTTTCTTTATGGAAAATGAAATGAGAAGAATGGTGGCTTTCTTTGTTTTGTAGTTGAAGATTCATGAACCTTTGACTTTGTCCACCATTCTTATCTCATGCTTAACCTAACCATTCTTTAACCATGATTTACTCTCTACATCTAACCATGGTTCAAGTTATGATAAGATTATTATTCTTTTCATTTTGAAAATAATCTAATCATAATTTTCTTCTTCATATTCTTCTTCTTCTTCATTGAACTAAAGAAGAAAAACCTTGACCTCATCAATGGTGATTGATGAATTTGAGTGAGAAATCCAATTCTAAAGTTTACCCACTTCCTATTTCTTCATCCTCTACCTCTTGCCAAGTAGTAGAGTGTGTTTCCTTCACAACTTTTCACGGTTTGGTGAAGGTGGAGCTTGATTCATCGATGCTTCGACGTAGATCATCTTCGGCACGGACATCGACGACCTAGCTTGCCCATTCTCCGACGAAGCCGACTCTAGAGCCCGGATTTGATTTGGACAGCGGAGACGATCTCGTTGCGGAGCTATGGAGGTGGAGCACCGGATCTACAAAGTTTGTATTTCCGTATCTTTTAGTTAACTGTTAACTAGTTCTATGTTCGCCTAGAAATCTAGCAAACGATCCGTAGTTTAGGGTTTGTAGGCACTGTAAAATTTTAATTTGCCATGGTTGATGGCTTGGGAGACCTCACTAGAGTGCCTAGGAACCCTGCAGTGGTATCAGAGCCTAGCTAGAGCCTTAGGCGATGTCCAGACGGAAATTGAAGTCCGAACGAACCCGAAACCCCGATTCAAACATGCTCTCTGTACAATTTTTAAAATCTGGTCTTTTTCCACATTAAAAATGTTCAGAAAAATCAGCAGGTGAATATATGAGGTACTGTGAAATTCGTGCAACTGATTCCTCTATCTTGCCGCGCTTCCGCGGCACGAGCTAGCCTCGTGCGGCGGTTGCGCGGTGGTACGGAAAGCTTATTTGGTAATTTTTACACAGTATCTCATAATTATTAGTGCTGGTATTCCTGGGTATTTTTAATATTTTTTAAAGAGTTGATTTTTTCTGAGTTGTTTTGGGAATTCGGTGTTTCGATCGGGGTATCAAATTTTGTCTGTGTGGCTTTCCGGATAAATTTTAGAATATGTTAAAAAGTTCGACCGGATACAATACCCAACTTTTCCCCTGTCGGGAAATTTCCAAGTGTTGGATTTTTCCGTAGTTTAACGACGTTCTAAGTAGTGCAAGTAACGCGATGGTCCCTCTAGAAGACACAAACCTTAACTCGATTATGTGACCGTCTTGAACTGCCCTTTGAACCTTCGGGTTTAGGGCAGTACGGCGTGCCACATGTGAGGCGTTGGCTTGACCCTTCTACGGCTGGACCGTTGGTACTGAGGTACGAACTGAATGTTGTTAGACTTATTTCATGTGTTGATATGTATCGGGAAAACTTGGGTGTTCGATTGTTCGATCGAAAAGTTTAACATTTTCTGTTTATCTGGAATGGGATACAATAATTGGAATTCACAAGTAGTTATGTGATAACTAAATAAATGTTATGAACATAGCAGTTTAGTCTCACTTGATCAGTTGCCACGGAATTTTGATGTGATCAAAAGTCCGTCGCAATCACGTAGCGTACAAGGATACTTGCCGGGTAAACTTAATAGACAGCTTCACTCCATAGCCCCGACCAGGTGACTGTAGGAGAACCCCGTCGCCGAAAACATCCGTCCGGGTGCTCGCGGTAGCGGTGTTCCGCCTTGGTGCACTTCGTCGATGGTATCAGGGGTGCAGCCGTCTACTGAAGTTTGCGACGAGCATTCGATCAGGATTTCGGGAATCTTGTTGAATTACCCGACTTGGTATTGAAAAGTGTTTTCGATTTTGAGACTAAAATGCGGGGTTTATAATTGTTAGGCATGTGATGTCTAAGTAATTCATTTGGTCAGGCATGCGATGTCTGAGGTGGTTGCGGATTCCAACTGTTGTAGTTTTACACTTTCTTTTCTGTGACCGTAAGTGTAATATGTGATATCGCCGGTTTCGTTGCTATATGTCAACGACAATTGGGATGGACATATTTACTTACGTTGATGACATGTGATGTTATGTGTTGCTGGATATGTTATATTGGATCGTCGTGATTGAATAGCCGGGGGTTTTTATGTGAGATGAGTGTTTTTCATTTACATTCATGTAAAAACTTGTATGTAATATTCTTTTATTGGGGCGCTTCCAGGTTGCGGAAGTAGTCACCTGTTGTATATTATTTTCTTTTCCGCACTAGGATAGACCCAAGGAGGAGGGCACAAGTAACCGGGTTCTGGAGTCCAGTGGGAGACCAACTCGAGGAGTCGAGTCCGGGTCTCCTAACTCTAGAATTGGTAGGGTTGCTTGCCGCTCTCGTAGGGGTCTAGGGGTGTGGGTTTGGCTATTCATCACGACCGTGGAATCCGTGTTTTATACTGGCTCGTATTGAAAACACGGACGTCCTAGTATATCCAATATTTCATATGATTTTTCTGCTGCGATATCTGTGATGAGATCATGTGATGTTTCTGTGATGGATATAGTATATAGTATATATGATATATTATATAGATGTTACTTATGTTTTACACCCGCGCTAGCCCTGCCCTGCTCTGCCGTTAGTTACCTAACCTAACGGTGCACGAAGGGACATCGAGGCGAATGCGGATGGCATAAGTGTACGTCATATCTATCTGTGATGTTTAGGTACTTAAATGATGGGACTTCATTAATGTGATTAATGAAATAAAAGAAACCTAAGATGTTGTAGAATCGAATTTCAAAATAAAACAGGTAGCTACAGTTCTTGCTTTGCACAGCGGTATATGCGATATATCCTGCACCTCATTCGACGAGGAAAGGACCGAGATCCCTTCACCGGGAGTGACTCCTTTAGCAATAACTGGCAGATGCTACAACCCTCGGTTTGTCTTTTGATTGCTTCTAAGAGTTTTTGCTTTGCACAGCGGTATATGCGATATATCCTGCACCTCATTCGACGAGGAAAGGACCGACGATCCCTTCACCGGGAGTGACTCCTTTAGCAAAACTAGAAAAGCCTCAAAAGCACTCCATTTTAAAATCATTTGATTCTACAACGATATCAAGTTCATTACGCAATAGGTTTTCAGAAAAACCTGTCGTAGCCCTCCGTCATTTCAGATAAATCCTGTTTAGTATTCGTGCTGTGTTTGTTGACCTTGTCAAGGCGCAGTGTGCGGTAGCTAACCAGTATTTATCTGCTTATGCATATGATGCAGATTGGGTTAGGGTAGTCGTGCGGCCTTGTTGACCTTGTCAAGGGTCGTGCGGGTAGGTTTGATTCAATCAAGAAATGACGGGCTGAACTTGACTTGCGGTCTATGGTTTGTTGACCTTGTCAAGGTCATAGATCGTTCGGGGAAAAATATTATCGGGAATTTCAAGTGTTGAAATTTGCAATGAGATTGCATACCTTCTATGAGATAGTTGGATCCCGATACCCGCTGCGAGTAAGAGTTACTCCTGGGAGAGTTTTATACATTACAATTAGCCGATCAAGTAGGTGTCTAGAAAGGTGTTAACGAGGTTACGCCTCTGGGAAAACGAGGTTTACAGTAATTAGGTTCGTGCGAAAGCACGGGGGACCTCCCTCAAAGTACCGACACTGGCCTGGCTGAAAGATTGGCGAACTTGTAGTGTGTAATTAATCCCGGCTAGTCTTTCCTTTTAGGGTTTGAAGGAAGATTTGATAAAAAGCAGTGGGAGACATCCTGATTAGATAAAATAATAACCAATCTATTCTTGACAGAGCGCACGCTGAGTGTTTTCTTCTCTCTCTCTCCTGGTAGCGACCATATCACGCCTTAATCAAGATAATAAAACGGATTATTGACCGAACCCGCTTGTTATACTGAGCTGGGGAACGTTGGTCCCGCTCCAACTTATATTTGTTATAAGACCGAGCAGGAAATTGGGGAATAGCAGATTTCCCGTGCCGCCCAAACGAAGAGAGTGCATGCTGATGCATCATCTTCGGGTGTGTTCGTTACAAAGAACTGTTTCTCAGAATCCTCTACGTCCTGGGTATGTGATACCAGATCAGGATCCCAGATATGTAATCTGTTACATAGGGCTACAGAAAGGTAGAGAACTGAGAACGGGTGATAAGTTTCATGAGGCAGAAAACGGGGCAAGAGTTGCAGCCAAGTCTGTTGGTCACTGTCACACTGTATTACCAATACATTGATTCTGAACGAATGTTATTAGATACCGAACCTGATATACAAAATCATATCAGTCTCTTTATTAGTAAAGAAAGGATATAATTTTGTATTGTTGGATAATGTTTTGAACATTTCCTATATCAAAAGTTGATCGGTTCAGGCACGTTATCTAAAAGCGTTGATGTTCTAAATCAAACTACAGTTCTTAGTATATGGAACACACACAAGAAGAACAGTTCAGAAATGAACGGATTCTTCTTGAGGTATTGTAGACTAGGTCATATCAATGCGACCCGACTAGCTAAGTTCCACATAGATGCATATTTAAAACAGTTTGAATCTACATCTTATGAAACTTGCCAGTCATGTCACAAAGATAAGATGACCATAGCTCCGTTTATTGGAAACAGAGAAAGAGTTAGTGAACTCATGGGATGATACATGTTGATGTATGTAGGCCCCAGTCTACACATGCCAAGACCGGTTCTTTGTACTTCATTACATTCTCTGATAATCTCTCGAGATTCAGACATATGTTCCTGTTGAAACACAAGTCCGAACCTTTTGAGATATTCACAGAATATAAGTTAGAAGTAGAGAACCAATACGGGTATAAGTATTATGTCCTAAGATGAGATCAAGGAGGATAATGCTTGAGCACGGAAATCCTGGACTATTCTAAAGGAGAATGAGATTCTCTCTCAGCATTACTCCTCCGTATACACCATGGCACGATGGTATATCGGGGTGGAGCAGATACACCCTATTTGATATGGTGTGCTCTAAGTTGAGTACTGCTGAGTTACCTTTTTCCTTTTGGGAGTTATGCACTTATGAAGTTGCATACCTATTGAATAGGGTTCGAATCAAATCAGTTGCCTACCACTTCATATGTGATATGGAAGGGGAAGAGCCCATATCTTAAGTTAGTTAAGATTTGGGGTTGACCGGCCTATGTCTAAAAGCAAAATCCGGACAAGCTCAAGGCAAGGTCTGTAATGTAGAACTGGAAATGTTCCAGCTATACAAACTACAGCACATGATTTGATAGAACCAAAGGATTCAGTAGATTCCAACGAGCCTCAGCCTCTCCGCCGATCTAGTAGGGTTCCTCACCCACCTGAGAGATACTTCGGTTTCTCTATGACAGTGGGAGCTAGGATTGCATCATGAGATGATGACCCAACTAGCTTCGAGCTGGCCATCAGGAGTAAGACTCCGTAAGAATGGCTGGATGTTTAGCGATCTGAGATGGAATGTTTATACACCAGCAAAGTATGGACTTTGGCTGCTATATCTGAAGGGTTAAATCCCCATCAGGAGCAAGTATATCTTGAGAAGATTACTTGGTGTAGATGGAAAAGTTGAGACTTTCAAAGCTAGAATTGTTAAAGGTTTTCGTCATCGACCAGGCGTGGATAATGATGAAATCTTTTCCAGTAGCTATGCTTAAGTCCATCCAGATCATACTTACCACGGCTACATACCATGACTACGATATCTGGTGGTTGGGTGTCTTGACTACTTTTCTAAATGATGATTTAGAAGAGTGCGTCTGTAAGTACACAGCCAGAGGGCTTCGTAGACAGTGGGAGCGGCGGAAACGTGTGCAAGATGCTTTATAGGATAAAGCAGGCATCGCGGAGTTGGAACGTCTGTTTTGATGAAGCAGTCAAAGAAGTTGACATCATCAAAATGGTAGATGAACCTTGTATAAACAAGAAGGTAGTAGGGAGTATGATGACGATCCTCGTAGAGTACGTGGATGACATACTCTTGATAGGGAAGAAGTTTCCTATGCTACGCTCGATCAATCTCCGCTTATCACAATGATTCTCCATATAGGATCAAAGTGATACCTACTAAATCCTGGATTTTGGATCTATGAGATAGATCTATATGGATATTAGGATACTCACTAGATGTAGTGAGGTGGTGTCAATCGATCCTGAGGAGAATCACTGGAAGGGTTCCAGGGTGATAAAGACGACTGAGTGTCAGTCGCAGGCATTGTCTTAACCCTCAGTAAAGGGACGGTATATTGGAAGAGTTCCAAGCAGGATACCGTGACATACTAGACGATAAAGGCTGGATACATCGCTGCTTAAGATGCTACCAAAGAGGCTGTTTGGGTAAATATTGGTTCATGAGATGAACTTTGTTCCTCCCATTGTGTGACAATGGAGTTGTGGCTTATGCCAAGGAACGCCGGACCCATCAGTGATCCAGACTTATTCTAAGGCAGCATCGCTTGATCATGGAGATGGTTGATCTCCAGGGTGATCGAGGTTTGGAGAGTAGACTCAGAGGACAACACAGCGGATCCACTCACAAAGGCCTGTTCCCAGAGAGAGACTTTCATGGGATGGTTGAGTATGAGATACTTGAAACCACTGCTACAGATGGCCCTAGTGCAAGTGGGAGATTGTTAGTTATATGTATGCCCTAGAGGCCATTACTGTACATAGGATGTATATTGTAGTGGATGCTGGGACATATATAGGGAGGACTTTCTTGCTCGACATGATAGTATGCTATCTGGTTACTCTTTACCTTAACGTGTATGCTGATTGTCTCTCTGTTACATGTTGGTAAAGCCCTTAGGATCTGTACTTGACTACCTGGACTATGATGCGGATCATACTAGTGGGGACATGGTAGTCCATAAGTACATCCTTCAAAGTCCCTAGTCGAGGGTGTATCGAGACGGGGCATCGATATACCAGAGTAGACTAGCGTGTACCTTCTCGACCCATACAGATGGGCGATGGATGATCCCATATCCATCGGTGTTTGACATCAGAGGAGATATACGGGTGCTCAGTAGAGACTGGGTACACTGGACGGACTCGCCGAGAACTCCCAGATGGTATTATACCTCACGTCAGATGGCAGTTCTCTGGTGACACTGGTACAGAGTAGTCTGTTGACCCGAGATCGTCATAGAGTCTTGTGTGGTTCCCACTGTGCTTTGATTTCCATCTTACCACGTCCAAGAGGGCGTGCAAAACGGTGGTTTTTGGGTACAGTCCCGAGTCACATGGAGGCAATGAGCGATAGGAGGGGATTCGTCTCTCCCGGTATATGGGGGTTGATGTTGCGCTGTGTTCGATTGGCTATAACAGGAAATCCCTGGCCAGGGTTGATGAGATTTACTGGTAAGTGTTACCAGTAGTTTCTCGAACATTTATAGACCTCATATCGACACGACTTATTGAGCTATTGGGGTCTGACGTCTACCACCCCTAGGCGAGATATGCGACATATCAGACGATCAGACCGGACTGTACGGTAGTGTTACTGGTCGGATTCACTGGAGTGTGAGCGGGCTTGCTCGTCGATCTTCAGATCGCTCAATACCCGGGTGGCCGTTACGTTTAGCAGACCGCTTGCGGCTTGTGGATGTTTGATATGATCATCATCCGCTGCCGGCGTATTGACGAGTCTTTAGAGTCCTACACAGAGGTTTCCTGGCTCAAGCGAAACGAAATAGGAGCGCATATGAGATATGTGCGGGACCGAGAATAATACGAGTATGTGATACTGTATTCGATTCTCGCGATGTGACATTGATCGGTTATATGCGATATAGCCGGGTTATCGGATCAAGTGTTGATTCGATAAGATGTTACTAATGATACCAGTCGGTTATGTGCGCATGACCGGGTCATTGAATCAAGTGTTGATTTAATGATTTAATGCATATTTATATATTTGATATATTACTTTGCATTAACTAGTATCGGTTCACTTTAGACGGATTTTCTCACTTGGTTCGTGCGCATTGCATATGCGATATGTTTTTGTGCACTAGTATGTATCATGTTTGATGATGCATGCTAACTTGAGTTTGTGTAAATATTAAACCATGGTTATTCAAATAGTTAGGGTTTTGTTTTTCATATCTATTTATTTATTTATTTATTTATTTTCTTTATGGAAAATGAAATGAGAAGAATGGTGGCTTTCTTTGTTTTGTAGTTGAAGATTCATGAACCTTTGACTTTGTCCACCATTCTTATCTCATGCTTAACCTAACCATTCTTTAACCATGATTTACTCTCTACATCTAACCATGGTTCAAGTTATGATAAGATTATTATTCTTTTCATTTTGAAAATAATCTAATCATAATTTTCTTCTTCATATTCTTCTTCTTCTTCATTGAACTAAAGAAGAAAAACCTTGACCTCATCAATGGTGATTGATGAATTTGAGTGAGAAATCCAATTCTAAAGTTTACCCACTTCCTATTTCTTCATCCTCTACCTCTTGCCAAGTAGTAGAGTGTGTTTCCTTCACAACTTTTCACGGTTTGGTGAAGGTGGAGCTTGATTCATCGATGCTTCGACGTAGATCATCTTCGGCACGGACATCGACGACCTAGCTTGCCCATTCTCCGACGAAGCCGACTCTAGAGCCCGGATTTGATTTGGACAGCGGAGACGACCTCGTTGCGGAGCTATGGAGGTGGAGCACCGGATCTACAAAGGTTGTATTTCCGTATCTTTTAGTTAACTGTTAACTAGTTCTATGTTCGCCTAGAAATCTAGCAAACGATCCGTAGTTTAGGGTTTGTAGGCACTGTAAAATTTTAATTTGCCATGGTTGATGGCTTGGGAGACCTCACTAGAGTGCCTAGGAACCCTGCATTTGGTGCCTTCGGGCTGCCAAAATTTCTGTAAGTCCTCCTTTTCTCCTCCCCACTCCTCTGGACTCCAATAAACTGTGTTTTCTGCAGTATTCATTGCGCAAATTCTCTTTCCCCTTCCAATAAACTGTTCTTGTGCAGGATTCTTTGCGCCGCGCTAAAAATAAAAATTATTTGCAGTTGATTTGTTACCGCTTTGCATTCATTAATACGGACTTAAGGGGCTTGAAACCAATTCAGATTGGGTGGGGATTTCATTACCCTTCCCAGGACCCCAGAAATCATAAAAAGCATATGCATTGACCATTGTTAAATTAAAAAATACTAGACTCAGCCCTAAGGACTTCGCGCTCAATAGGACAGAGGACTAGTTACAGGCATCGGCCGTTTATCCTATCTGACTTTTGCGGTGCCTAGGCAAGTGTGACGAAGGCAAGTGGTTATTTAATTAAGGAACTTCGCGAAAGCGTTGGACAACCTCCCACTTACCTGGCACTTATCTGGCCGCATTAGACGGAGAAGAGGCGGTTTGAGGTTCTATTTCTAGCTCTCTGGAACAGTTAGAAGCTGTCTAGCAGACCTAAGTGACCCTAGATCTAGGTGTGATTGTGCATATCTTGTTTGTGATTGCTTAAAACCGTAAGTCCGTACATATTTCTGTAAAGCTCTTTCTAGAAAAAAAAAGAAAGAAAAAAATCAAAAACTTTTATAAAAACTTGCCCTTTGTCGCCAAAAATCTATTTTTTCACCCACCACCCATCGCCTTTCTCCATTGACGTTTTCTTACCCTCACCTACTCCGCTTTGACTATACTAAACTCATTTAGTGTATGTCCGCTTGGACTCGGGACACTAGCGCCCGTCTAATCCGCGTTACGTTAGTCGCTACCGACTACGCGATCGACTCAAACGTCGATACTCCATCCACTCCTATTTCACCCTTACCTTTGCCGGCCAACTCCGACGTTGACCGGAATTCTGTTCATACATCTTCACATTCACCATCACCAACCTCTTCTTCCGCGATGTCAGGATTTAATCCGAACATCTCTTTGACTACCCCTGGATTGGCTCCACCTCCTACGGAGACCAATAATCCACCACCACCACCTGTTGTAGCGCCGCAGCGAATCGCGCTCCAGGATCGTTTCTATCCCACCCGTTCTGCACTTCCCACCTGCCTTTCGCTTCCACCGGCCAATGGGGATAATTTTGAAATTAAGCCCCACTTCATCAACATGCTTCCACGATTTCATGGGCTTGAATCTGAAGATGCCTATATCTTCATCAATAAATTTCAAAACGTTTGTGCCATGATGAAAACTACCCAACTGTCGGACGATGCTATACGTCTATGGGTCATTCCGTTCACCTTATGTGATCTTGCTGAAAAATGGCTGTATAGCACCGCTTCCCACTCCATAACCAGTTGGGACGAGTTTGTTAAAGCGTTTCTCAAAAAGTTCTATCCGAATCATAAAACCGCAAGGATTCGCAATGAAATCAACCAATTCTCTCAGCTTCCTTCTGAACCCTTCTGGAAGTGCTTTGACCGGTACAAAGACCTTCTTGTTCAGTGTCCTCACCATGGTATAGAGAAATGGCAACTTTGCCAAACCTTATACGAGGGCCTGAACCCAGCAACGAAGCAGTTGTTGGAAACCATCTGTCAGGGCCACTTCCTATCGAAATCTGATGAGGAAGCGTGGCAATTTTTTGACGACCTTGCGGAGCAAACGCTACAATGGGAGAGCACCAGACCGACTTCTTCTTCTTCTACCTCCACTTCTACCGGTCAGTCTAGGGTAGGAATTCACCAACTTGACGTCTCTATTGCGATGAAAGCTGAAATGGCTGCGATAACGAGAAAGCTTGAAGCGATAGAGAGCAAATTTTCTTCTCCTGCTCCTACCCTTGTTCTCCCCCTTCGCACCATTTGCGCTTGTTGTTCCGATCCTTCTCACTTAACCGAAGAGTGTCCTTACAATCCACCATCGCAGGGACAGGATCTGGTTAATGCTGCATTCCAGCAAAGACCGAGGAATGATCCATACTCTTCCACCTACAATCCCGGTTGGAGGAACCACCCCAATTTCATCTGGAATCAGAATCAGAATCAATTCCAAGGCAACAATTTCCAAAGGGCCCCTCCGCCGCAACAACAAGCGCAACAACAAACTCAACAGCAGTTTCAGCAACCCTTCCAACCCCAACCTTTCCAAAATCAGACGACCAACTTTGCACCCAACAATTCTTTTCCACCAAACAACTTTTTTCCGTCAAACAACGATAAGGTTTCCTCGCTCGAACGATGTCTGGAGGCGTTCGTTAAACAATCGACACAATCCATCGCTAACATCCAGTCTTCCATTCAGTCCTTAGTGCAACACACTGCCACTCACGGGCAAAGCATCAAAACCATCGAGGCCCAGATTGCACAGCTGAATGCGGCCTTAAGCGAGCGAGAGAAGGGGAAGCTCCTGTCCCAGCCACTCCCAAATCCCGGTCACCCACATAATGTACATGTTGCTCTTGAACAACAGAATCATAATGTGAGTGCCGTGACCACATTGAGATCGGGAAGAATGCTGCAAAACAACATTGGCACACGGATCAACGATGACACCCCGGCCGCTTCTTCTTCTTCTTCTTCTTCTTCTTCTCCTGCTTCTTCGTCTTCTGAGCCTATTCTCCGTTCTTCACAAGGCTCTCCTTCCTCTTCTTCTGCTCTGAACGGACCCACTTCTCACTCCACGAAAACACCTGTTCTGGGATCCATTCCAACTCCACAATCTCCTCCACAAGCATTAGACTCAACCAATTTTAAAAACGTCCCATTTCCAAACCGGTTGAGGTCTAATAAACAAAATCCTCAAATGGAGAAGATTCTGGAGTTATTTAAGCAGGTTAACATTAACATTCCTCTTTTAGATGCTATCCAACAAGTCCCGTCCTACGCGAAAATCTTAAAGGACTTGTGCACGAAAAAGAGGAAGTCTCAGGTACCAAAGAAAGTTTTCTTGGCTAGTGCTGTGAGTGATGCTCTTACCCAATCTTTACCACAAAAACGGAAGGACCCTGGCTGTCCTACGATTTCTATTACCATTGGGGATAAGAACATCAACCGTGCACTATTAGATCTTGGTGCCAGTGTTAACCTGCTTCCGTACTCAGTATACGAGCAATTAGGCGTAGGAGAGCTGAAACCCACACACTGCACTCTCCAAATGGCCGACCGATCGATCACCCATCCTAGGGGTGAGCTAGAGGATGTGTTAATCAAAGTCGGGGACTTCATATTTCCCGTTGACTTCATTGTATTAGACACACAGCCTGTAGCTAACCCCCGGAATCAAATTCCGGTGATACTCGGTCGCCCATTCCTTGCAACCTCAAATGCTGTGATCAATTGTCGCAATGGTTCGATGAACCTCTCTTTTGGAAACATGACAATTGAACTCAACATTTTTAGGTTGGGGAATCAGCCCTCCGAACCTAATTCTCATATACTGGACGTCTGCTCGATCCAGGAGATCACCCCTGAAGAGTGTGAATTCGAGGAGTTTCTGTTCGATCATGCTAACCTTAACGCCACTAGTGCGTTTCTCCTCGAACCTGCTGCTGTTTCTGCGCCCGACAACGACTACGAGTGTTTCACATTCTTGAACGATCTTAGCCGCTCGCAACCCGAGTTTGAATCCTTTGAATTTCTGGATGAGTTACCTAAACCATCCGACTCGGTCGCTTACACTCGTTTTGAGCCTTTGCTGGAATCTTTTGAGTTCGAGACCGCTTCACCAATCTTGCCTTCCATTGTTTCACCTCGAACGCTCGAACTCAAGCCTTTGCCATCTCACCTTAAGTACGCTTACTTAGGTGAGAACGAGACCCTCCCTGTCATCATCTCGGCTTCTCTAGCTCCAAAGCAAGAGAAAGCCCTTCTCACGGTCTTGCACAGCAACAGGCAAGCTTTTGGCTGGTCCATGGCGGACATCAAGGGGATTAGTCCCCTGATCGTTGAACATCACATTCATCTGATGGATGATGCCAAACCAGCCCGGGATCCACAAAGACGTCTCAATCCAGTCATGAAAGAGGCTGTGAAGAAGGAGATCGTAAAATGTCTGGATAGTGGTATCATTTACCCTATCTCTGATAGCCAATGGGTGAGTCCCATTCATGTTGTCCCCAAGAAGTCGGGCATCACGGTCATAACCAACGAGGCGAACGAGTTAATCCCTACTCGCACCCAAACTGGGTGGCGAGTATGCATTGATTACAGAAAACTCAACGCCGCAACGCGGAAAGACCACTTTCCGCTACCTTTCATTGACCGGATGCTTGAACGATTGGCCGGACACGAGTACTACTGCTTTCTTGATGGCTACTCCGGCTATAATCAGATTCCCATCGCCGAAAAAGACCAGGACAAGACCACATTCACTTGTCATTTCGGCACGTTCGCATATCGTCACATGCCCTTTGGGTTATGCAATGTGCCCGCTACCTTCCAGCGGTGTATGATGGGAATCTTCTCAGACATGGTGGAAAAATTTCTGGAGATCTTCATGGACGATTTCTCCATCTTCGGCGATTCTTTCAACGAGTGTTTGCTGCATCTTGACGCTGTCCTTACCCGATGTATGGACAAGAATCTCACTTTGAATTGGGAGAAGTGCCACTTTATGGTGCGCGAAGGTATTGTCTTAGGACATATCATCTCGCAAAATGGCATAGAGGTTGACAAAGCGAAGATTGAGGTCATTTCCAATCTCCCTCCTCCCCGATGCGTCAGAGATATCCGAGCCTTCCTTGGCCATGCCGGTTTCTATAGACGGTTCATCAAGGACTTTAGCAAGATTGCTAGGCCCTTGACTCTTTTGCTAGCCAAGGATACGCCATTCGACTTCAACTCAAGCTGTGTGACTGCATTCGAGTCATTGAAAAGCTCACTCACTTCTGCTCCCGTTCTTTCTTCGCCTGACTGGACGCACCCATTTGAGATTATGTGCGATGCATCCGACTTTGCCATTGGTGCTGTCCTTGGACAACACATAAACAAGATGCCGCACGTAATCTATTATGCGAGCCGAACCCTGAACGACGCCCAACTCAATTATACAACAACTAAGAAGGAATTCTTAGCTGTTGTATTTGCTTTAGAGAAGTTCAGGCCCTACCTCATCGGCTCTCCAGTCATTGTCTACACAGACCATTCTGCTCTGCGCCATCTTTTTGCGAAGAAAGATGCAAAATCTCGGCTAATACGTTGGATCCTCTTGCTTCAAGAGTTTGACCTTGTCATTAAGGACAAACGAGGATGTGAAAACGTAGTTGCCGACCATCTCTCACGACTTCCTTCTTCGCCTTCGCTTCCAATTCCGATCAACGACGTTTTCCCGGATGAACAGCTCTTGACAGTATCTTGCGAACCCTGGTTCGCAGATATTGTGAACTATTTGGCCACGGGATTACTACCGACTGAATGGTTAAGTCAGGACAGACTTCGCTTCTTATCCCAAGTAAAACACTTTTACTGGGACGAACCCTATTTGTTCAAGTACTGTCCCGACCAGATTATTCGTCGGTGTGTCCCTAACGAGGAATTCAAGAGTGTGCTGTCATTTTGCCACGATCAAGCGTGTGGCGGGCATTTTGGCCCCAGAAAGACAGCTGAGAAGATCTTGCAATGTGGTTTCTACTGGCCACAACTCTTTAAAGACGCTCATGACTATTGCAAGACTTGCTCCCGGTGCCAACACTTGGGCCGGATATCCCGGAAGAACGAGATGCCGCTCCAACCGATCTTGGTTGTGGAGATTTTCGATGTTTGGGGGATAGATTTCATGGGGCCGTTTCCCAGCTCTTTCGGGAACTTGTACATTCTTCTCTCTGTTGATTACGTCTCTAAATGGGTCGAGGCTATGCCCAGCCGGACTAACGATAACAAGATTGTCGTTAGGTTTCTTAAAGAAAACATTTTCTCCCGTTTTGGGCACCCCCGAGCGATCATTAGCGACAATGGAAGTCATTTCTGCAACAAAACTTTCGAGGCCTTAATGCGGAAATATTCCATTAATCATAAGCTCTCTACGCCCTGCCACCCCCAAACCTGCGGGCCGGCCGAAGTTTCAAATCGGCAAATCAAGCAGATACTGGAGAAGACGGTTTCCAAGAACCGAAAAGATTGGTCGCTGAAACTCACTGATGCCCTTTGGGCATTTCGAACCGCTTATAAGACCGATCTTGGCATGTCTCCCTATCGGCTTGTGCATGGAAAAGCGTGCCACCTACCTGTCGAAATAGAGCATCGCGCATTTTGGGCGATAAAAGAGCTGAATCTGTCTCTCGAAGATGCGGGCAGCCATCGGAAGCTGCAGTTGAACGAATTGAGCGAGCTTAGGGATGAGGCTTACGATAACGCGGTTGTCGTTAAGAACCGAACGAAGGTGTTTCACGATAAACACCTTTTGCGCAAAACTTTCGTACCTGGTCAACAGGTATTGCTTTATGACACCCGACTACAATTCCATCCAGGAAAGCTCAGATCTCGCTGGAAAGGGCCGTATTTTGTGCGGAATGTGTATCCGCATGGCACTGTGGATTTGGAGAATCCAAAGGACGGTTCATTTTTCAAAGTGAACGGACACCGACTAAAACCGTACCTTATCGCCGAACCAACAGAGGAGCTCCTGGTCTTACAGGAGCCGGTTTACCCTGCATAATCTTCCTCTGCCTACCACCAAACTTCGGTTATCCAGCCAAGAACAGTGGACACTATTCCAAATAAGTTTGGGGGTATGTATATACCATTTTGTACATTTTTGTGGATATTCTTTTTGCTCTTTTTCTTTTCTTTAAAAACACAAAAAAAAATATTAATAAAAATAAAAAATTTGTGTATATCTAACCGACAATTTTGACCCTTCAAATGATCTCTTCATACAATGACAGTGAGGACACTGTCCAGTTTAAGTTTCGGGGTACGCTCGGTACGCGTTTCTTACCTTCGCATTCATATGTATATTTTGCATCTGCATATTAAAATCCATAAAATCCATAAAAATCAGAAAATATTCTAAAAACATAAAAACTTTTTTGTCAAGTTAGCTAGTGGGAGGACTCTGATTCAACATTTCGACGGTTTTGTTTGATTAGATAAGAATAACTAAATCTTATGTTTAGATTTTGAAAACCTGAAAGATAACTCTCCTTTGAAATTAACTATAGTTGATATACGTCTTTACATCACACTACACGTGTCGTGAGTTTTTGGGAATTAGATGACAAGTCTTTTATGTCGAAAAACTTTTAAATGGATCAATGATTTTCTAAGGATCAAATAGGTTTGTTCTGAAATAAGTAATATCAAGAATAGTTTATGAAGTGAGTGAATATGAAGGAATGTTATTGATGCCTTAATTGGAACTAAGTCTGAAAAATTACCCATCTGAAACTTGATTGGAATGATTACACACCAAAACCCACTAAACACGTCTTTTATAATTGAACTGCCGGCTATATCTCCGTTCGTATTAAATCATCATGATTTTCACGCCAAACTGTCTTTTGTTTGTGGACCTAGGTAACTTGAGTAACTAAGTCCGCTGGGGTGTTTCTACACCTAATGCCCTAAAGCCAACTGGTTTGGGAGCATTGGCCCAAAGCTCGCTAAGAAGCCTAGAAAGTCCAGATTAACACTACTACAAAGAAGGGTTGCTCCTACGGATATATCTGTAGGGGCAACCCACTGCCCCTACGGATATATACGTAGGGGCGAAAAAATACCCCGTAGGTGCAAAGGCCGCAGGTGCAAGTTGAGGCCCTGAACTTGCCCCTACGGTTAAATTATTGCCCCTACGGATATGTGTGTAGGTCTAGTTGCCCCTACGGATTAAGCCGTAGGGTATGAGATTTTATATTATTTACGGTTTATTTTAATAAATTACTACCCCCTACGGATATATGTGTAGGTACGTTTCCGTAGGGGCACAAATTCAGGATTCCTGATATTTTGCCCCTACGGATAACGCCGTAGGGGAGAGTCAGTGGCCCCTACGGATATATCCGTAGGGGATTTCCCAACCCCCTAGCCCTGAGATCTGGGGGAAATATCAGTTACTGCTGATATTTTGCCCCTACGGATATATCCGTAGGGGTAACATGTGTGCCTACGGATTAATCTGTAGGTACATATTGTCTGTAATTTTTTTTTAAAAATGGGCTGCTTGATTTTTTCCCGCCCTGTGCACAATAATATATACATCAATCAAATCATATATTGCAGTATTCATAATCACATCTCACGCATATATATAATATACAAAAGAAACACAAAAACTGAATATGATATAAATACAAACCAATATCAATATCGTTTCAAAATGTAGTACAATGTGTATGATATAAATAAATACATGTTTCAAAAAAAAAGAACCAAAAATCTACCCTAGCTCGGTCCAGCTCCACCTCTGAATAACGATAGAATAACGCGCGCCTGCTCCTCGGTCAATAAACTCTGCAATTCGTCGCGAGCGGGAGTTTGAGTGGGCGTTGGAGCTACAGGAGCTGTCTGCGGAACCGCAGCCGATGTAGTGGCTTGCGGAGCCGCAGCCGAAGGAGATGCGTGTGGAGGCTCGGCCGATCTACCCTGTCGCGTCTGGATATAACGTGTGTAAGAAGCGTGTAAGAACTGTTTATTATTCGAATTCGTATCATTATTAAGTTATTTCGAAACCCTGTTTGGATATCTAGTTCGGAAAAGCGTTGTTTATTTCAATTACATATGTATGTATGATTAATCAAACTTAAGTCTAAAACCAAATAAGCTCAAGCTACGTACTAATTATGGATATGTTGATATGTATATAATATGAAATAATATTTTACTATAAAGTAGTATACATACCAGCATCTCCTTCAACTCCTGAACGCTGGCCCTCAAGCTATCCAGTTCATGATGGACATGTCGGTCACTGGAGACGGAGGAAGTAACCGCCGGGGTGGAGTCCAACCTCATATGGGCCCTGCTAGGGCCCAATCCCCGGCCTCTCCCAACCTCCGTGGTGCCCTCCGTGTGCGGCGTCCAGAACTGGGGTCAGCAGCCTCGGATCGTTCTGTCCGGTAAAATCGTTCCCCAGGCCTGGGCCTGCTCAACCACCCGCTCCTACACCCACATTCGAATTCTTATCATTATCGAGTTATTTCGAAACCCCATTTGGATATCTAGTTTGGAAAACTGTAGTTTATTTTAATTAGATATGTACATGTATGATTAATAAAACATAAGTCTACAACCAAATAAGCTCAGGCTATGTACTGATATTGGATATATTGATATCTATAATATGACATTATATTTTACTATTAAGTAGTATACATACCAGCATCTCATTCAACTCCTGAACGGTGGCCTTCAAGCTCTCATGTTCCTGCTGGATACGTCGCTCACTGGAGACGGAGGAAGTAACCACCGGGGTGGAGTCCAACCTCATATGGGCCCTGCTAGAGCCCAGTCCTCGGCCTCTCTCCCAACCTCCGTGGTGCCGTCCGTGTGCGGCGTCCAGGACTGGGGTCAGCAGCCTCGAATGTTGCCTTCCCCCTAGCAACTGTCAGAACATTATATTTAGCACATACTGGTCTATAAAATTGACAAGAAATACCAAAATCAACAAATTCAAAGCCTTACCTACATAGATAGAAGATGTGATCCTCTGGTATCTGCATGTATCAAAATTTGAATAATATTAATTAATTTCAGTACATACATACTAACAAGGTAAACTCGCATATAGCGCTGCTTACACATATGACAGGGAGTGAACAAGCTCTTGTAGATCATCAGGCGCAAATCTAATCTCATCAAGCAGCGCATGATAATGAGTTGGACGACTAAGAGCAAAAGGAATGTGTGTATATTTATGATATAGCATTCTAAATCAATATACATGCCCTATATAATATATAAACATACCTGGAGGAACGGGAGTGGCCTCTGTCCCTGATATGGACGAATCACCAACAACTAGACAATCAAACATTGACAATATAAGTAATTTTGACATAAAGAGGCATGGATATCTATAATATTACATTCAAAATGAATATTAGAGAGCGCACCTGCAATGAGAAGTGATAAAAGTATCACCCAACAAGAGTGTAATTTACAGAATCAGTTGAGACTCTTAATAGTCATAGAAGAACCCGACCTGAACAAATCTGATGTATGCTTTCCATTGGACACTAAGAAGTCTCTAAAGGGAAAAGCCTATGTGAAAGCCATCATTAGTTCATATCAGAAGATTGATGCTGAAACAGAGAACGAGGATTGTCATTTTTTTCTTCTTCCGTCACATTACTGTCTTCTCCTTCTGCCACATTACTGTCTTCTCCTTCTTATTATGTGCGCGTGCAAATTCAATGACTATATTGAGAATATGGATTAATAGTGGGTAGGAAAAGAATTTCTCAAATGGCTTTTGCGTCTTAAAACCATAAACTACTAAGTAATGGCATACATAATTTTTTTAGTATAAAGGTTGTTATTTTAAGTTTTCCCTTATAGAGATATGATCTAACTGCATCTATAAACTATAAGTGTGCAGAAAATTATGATAAGAAACCATAAGAAAGGGTCGTAGCCATGCATAACCTTGAATCTACATACCAAAACATGCAAAAGCATGCACTTATTGTCACCTTGCCTTGGAATATAAAATATCTTGGAAGACTATAAGCGAGCATTTAAATCTTGATATCTTTTGACTTCAACATATATTTTTCTCAAGTACCATGAAATATACTTGCTCCGTATAAACCGTTTTCAGGAAGATGGATTAATAATGACAAATTATCCATTGTGGCTCACTAGGTTAGTATTTTCTCTTCTATTGACCATCTTTCTAATCTGCTTGGTAAATTTATTCGGAACCGGCTACGAATGATTAAAAGACATGCATAAGAAAGAAAGCTAAAATACAGATATATAGCATACCGATACATCGAAACTTCATAGTTGCGATGGCAATCCGGAGATATTTATTTCTACACACGTGGTGCGCGTGCGAATGCGTCAGGCATCATGGACAAATATTTCAGAACATGGAAAGTATTATTCGTATAAAGTAATTAAAACTTTTAAACACCTTGGGTAGATATTTTCTTAGTTGATGCAATCATATCATGAGGACTAAATTTAAGCTATTATACATATGCATATGTATTTTTCTAACCTAATATATCACACACACACACACACAGAGAGAGAGAGAGAACACCTGGTAGGTAGAGAAATCAGGTAGCAGAATCCTGAAGAAATGGAGTCCATAGCATTGCTCATCATCATCATCCATGATCCCTTTGATAATATTTTTTCAAAGGGATCACGGATGATGATGATGAGCAATGCTATGGACTCCATTTCTTCAGGATCCTGCTACCTGATTTCTCTATCTACCTGGTGTTCTCTCTCTCTCTCTCTCTCTCTCTCTCTGTGTGTGTGATATATTAGGTTAGAAAAATACATAAGCATATGTATAATAGCTTAAATTTAGTCCTCATGATATGATTGCATCAACTAAGAAAATATCTACCCAAGGTGTTTAAAAGTTTTAATTACTTTATACGAATAATACTTTCCATGTTCTGAAATATTTGTCCATGATGCCTGACGCATTCGCACGCGCACCACGTGTGTAGAAATAAATATCTCTGGATTGCCATCGCAACTATGAAGTTTCGATGTATCGGTATGCTATATATCTGTATTTTATCTTTCTTTCTTATGCATGTCTTTTAATGATTCGCAGCCGGTTCCGAATAAATTTACCAAGCAGATTAGAAAGATGGTCAATAGAAGAGAAAATACTAACCTAGTGAGCCACAATGGATAATTTGTCATTATTAATCCATCTTCCTGAAAACGGTTTATACGGAGCAAGTATATTTCATGGTACTTGAGAAAAATATATGTTGAAGTCAAAAGCTATCAAGATTTAAATGCTCGCTTATAGTCTTCCAAGATATTTTATATTCCAAGGCAAGGTGACAATAAGTGCATGCTTTTGCATGATTTGGTATGTAGATTCAAGGTTATGCATGGCTACGACCCTTTCTTATGATTTCTTATCATAATATTCTGCACACTTATAGTTTATAGATGCAGTTAGATCATATCTCTATAAGGGAAAACTTAAAATAACAACCTTTATACTAAAAAAATTATGTATGCCATTACTTAGTAGTTTATGGTTTTAAGACGCAAAAGCCATTTGAGAAATACTTTTCCTACCCACTATTAATCCATATTCTCAATATAGTCATTGAATTTGCACGCGCACATAATAAGAAGGAGAAGACAGTAATGTGGCAGAAGGAGAAGACAGTAATGTGGCGGAAGAAGAAAAAAATGACATTCCTCGTTCTCTGTTTCAGCATCAATCTTCTGATATGAACTAATGATGGCTTTCACATAGGCTTTTCCCTTTAGAGACTTCTTAGTGTCTAATGGAAAGCATACATCAGATTTGTGCAGGTCGGGTTCTTCTATGACTTTTAAGAGTCTCAACTGATTCTGTAAATTACACCCTAGTTGGGTGATACTTTTACCACTTCTCACTGCAGGTGCGCTCTCTAATATCCATTTTGAATATCGATAATATTACATTCAAAATGGATATTAGAGAGCGCACCTGCAGTGAGAAGTGGTAAAAGTACCACCCAACTAGGGTGTAATTTACAGAATCAGTTGAGACTCTTGAAAGTCATAGAAGAACCCGACCTGCACAAATCTGATGTATGCTTTTCATTGGACACTAAGAAGTCTCTAAAGGGAAAAGCCTATGTGAAAGCCATCATTAGTTCATATCAGAAGATTGATGCTGAAACAGAGAACGAGGAATGTCATTTTTTTCTTCTTCTGCCACATTACTGTCTTCTCCTTCTTCTTCTGCCACATTATTGTCTTCTCCTTCTTATTATGTGCGCGTGCAAATTCAATGACTATATTGAGAATATGGATTAATAGTGGGTTGGAAAAGTATTTCTCAAATGGCTTTTGCGTCTAAAAACCATAAACTACTAAGTAATGGCATACATAATTTTTTAGTATAAAGGTTGTTATTTTAAGTGCGCGTGCAAATTCAATGAAAGTTAGATTTGAGGATACCCATGTATGAGTTGTATTCTATATATGTGTGTTTCGATTTATGATTTCGCTTAAGTGTAGGGTTGTTTTTACTTAAATTTCAAATGTATATACATGCATACTGTCTTCTCCTTCTTCTTCTGCCACATTACTGTCTTCTCCTTCTTCTTCTGCCACATTACTGTCTTCTCCTTCTTATTATGTACAGTACTTCCACAAAATACGTGTTGTCATTTCTAAATGGAAGTTTCTCAGTGCCACCATAGTAGCAGAAGATGGAATTGTTTATCGTCACTAGATTATGCTAAGCCTCGGATAGATTAGGCAAATACGATCTAGAAGAATATAATTAGCAGAGGAAATATGCAAATAAACATGCATGCAAGCTGACATTAAAAGATTAATATAACAGAGATGTCTACTGATGATTTGTAAGATGTTATCGCAGGTAGGACAACTGCCAATTCTATGGCTTGTGGCCACCAGCGATTGCTTTCTCACCACAGTAAAAATAATGAGAGACTATAACATATCATGAATTCGATATGCACCGTGATTTCATAGCATATGTCTATTAACCTATAATGTATAAGTTCTCGGCGTTGATTGCAGAGGTGCATACAGTCTGAACTAGTAAATATACGTATGAAGGAAAAAGAAGAAACGATTCATAAATATGGTTGGGCCAGAAACAGACTTAGTCACTGAATGACATATAACTGATATTCCTTGATGTAGAAATCAATACACCTTTGATAACAAACTCATTCTTTTTTGGGAGATATATGAATAACCGACTCTGACCCTCAGCATTCCATTGAACACATGGAAATCCATCGTATCTCATATCCAGCCACCTCACTTCACCGATCCTATGATCGCCCTCTGGAGGACGCACAGCCCTAGCCGCAGCCCCAGCCCAAACCCTAGCCTTAGGTGGTGGTGATTTTGCATATTATTGCAAGAGCGTTAATGGGTTTTCAAGATTTGTACGTAGTCAAGAGCAATTGTGAGCAAGGAAAGTAAAAATAGTTTTGGAATTTTATCAAACGGTTGGTGAGCAAACTAGCAAAACGTTTTGAATGAAAATATAATGTAAAATAATTTCGAGAATCAAAAGTGATAAGCTTTGTTAATGATATGGGAGAGAAGCTTGCTTTTTCTTTTTTGTGAGAAATATTTTAGGTTTTTTTTCCTTATTTCTGTTACATCCTGACCGAAGAACTTTCACAATTGTTAAAATTCAGCATTTTGGTCAGTCCTCTCCTTTATTGATATGCATGTGATGTGAGGGTTGGATTTAACACAGCAACCATTGTTCATCAATATATATTACCAAATAAAGCTCTTTATTGTTGGTTATGTTGGTTTCATCCTATTCTTGCCTCAATTTGGTGTAATTTGAAATGGCCCACGATTCTAGGGTTTGATATGGGATGGCAATAGAAAAGAGAATTTGTTCTCAAGTTATGATCGAATACCATAATAAATTGGGAGTTGGTTAGGATTGTGAAATTGTGAAAGTAGTTGCATTTTTTTCAAGTATGATCTTGTGAAAATCGGATGAAATATTTAACCTCATTTTGTTGTTATTTAGGATTAGCACCCTCTAGAGGATTTTAAGTTAAGATAATGGATATGGATCTTTTGTCAGGATAAAGAAGATCTGCACATGCATAAATACTAGTATAAGATAATTCAAAATTTGGGACAACGGATACATACCGCTAAAAGATATAAATCGAAAACCCAAACAATATTTTGTGATAAACTTAAGTGTTCTTGCAAACTAATACAAATCTTGTTAAAAATTTGATAAATTGACCTTCCCCTTCCCCAGCCCTAGCCCCAGCCCGCAGCCCCAGCCGCACCCCCAATAAAAAATTTGATAAATTGACCCTTCCCCTTCCCCGACCCCGACCCTAACCCTACCCCGACCCCGACCCCGACCCCGCAGCCCAGCCCCTGCCCCAACCCTAACCCGACCCCGACTGCGACCGCGACCCCAGCCCAACCCCAACTCGCGCGCCATGAACCTTAAGCCCAAAATAATCCAATAAATTCTTTAACTTACCTCGAGATTTACTCACCTAAACGGCTGCTGGGGCAGGGGCGACGATCTGAACGGCGGTGGCGACGACCTTAACCGCGGTGGCGACGAGAACTCCAGTGGCGACGAAACCGGCGGTGGCGACGAGGAGAACAACCTTGGCGGCGACGGCGTGGCGCATTGGGGGCTTATTTTCGCGCCCGATCGAGAGAAAGAGGGAAATGAGCGTAGGCGATCGATCTGGGATTTTATTAAATCGATATTTACTTGCCCCTACGGATATATCCGTAGGTCCTTTGTTTGCGTCTCCGTAGGGGCAAACACCTAATTAAGAATTAATATTTTTATTCTTGGACGTCTTTGCCCGTAGGGGCAACCTTTTAGCCCTACGGATATATCCGTAGGTCCAAGTTATTTCTGCCCCTACGGATTAAACTATCCGTAGGGGCAACCCCCTATTTTACTAGTGTAAAACAAAGTCAAGCAAGTGTTCTCTCCGAGTTAAAATTCCTAACGGTTCTTTATGTGAGAATAATCTTGATAAAAGACAGGCTTTTATAAAAATTTTAGCGGAGATATGAAGGTTTTATTCTATGATAAAGACTATTGCACGTTCACAGAGGTGTGTATGAAATGAAAACAAGAAAAAGGTGGAGTGAAAAATAAGACCTAGTTTCCTGTTAAGGAAGATAGAAATTCTGAAGTTGAAACCTTACTGGAAAACGAAACTTGAAAAATTCTTAACTCTTTATAAAACTTATGTGATCCTTTCAAAATTCTTATCCGGGCTTTATTATGAGAACTTTATTCGACCTTTCTGGAACTTAACGACACTATTTGCACTGCACGTGAAGACATATAAAAGCTGTAGTTAAATAAGAAGCGAGGTGTGAAAAATAAAGGTTCGATGGTCTAGACTTAGGATAATAGAATTGTTATTTTCTGAAACAAAATTTTAGGGTTTGAATCATAGTTATTTTGCAAAACTAGCTTGACCGGATTTTGTGGGTAGTATCCACTGAAAACCCTCAGGAGATAACACTCCTCCTACTAGGGACACCTAGAGGTTTAACGGCTTGTTGCACATGCTCAGTGCAATCGCGTTCCCTGCGAAAGTGAGGTTAGGAAATTTTTTATGAATAAATTGGCTTTGCTTGGGACGAGCAAATGATAAGTTTGGGGGTATTTGTTCATATCAGATTATTGCATTTTTATACCGCCCAATTTTTATCATATTGCTTATCGGTAGGTACTCTTGAGCCGTGTTTGCTAGTCAATTACAGGATACAGGTTCTCGGCTCTTAACAATGAAATTCATGGAAAAAACACGACAAAATCCGGGTTCCTGCCAACCACAGATAAAACACGGATCTCCGCTCTTTATCCGTCTGGTGCCACACACCAGTTTAAGAGAAAAAATGGCAAATCGATGTCATTTTCATGCACAAGGCTCAATGGCAACACAAGATCCAAGAAATCTACACGGAGCTCGAGGAAATCATGACAAAAAGATCCACATCAAATCATCTTTTGATCAACAGAAATTCTGGAAAAATCGTGAAGAAATTATGAGAAAAATCATATACCAGAATAAAGATCACAGCTGACCAAAGAAAGCCACCAAATTTGAAGGCCCAACTGCCTACTATGGCCACGGAACCGCGGCCATACGGTGTTGGCAGTGGGTAGGGTTTTAGGGGCAGTTTTGTCATTTCATGAAGGATCAGAATTTTGCCTTAGATTTCCATCTCCCTGCCTATAAATAGTCCAGAACTTGCCAAAGCAAAGGGTGCATATTCTTGTATTTTTCTAGGTTTAGAATACTTGTTTCTTCTTTCTCTTCTCATCTCTTCTCCATTGAAAAACTTGTAGTGAGCTTTTGTGAGTGAAGAATGATGAATAAAGAAGTTCATTTTATTATTATACTTGTCTTGCTCTTATGTTAATTGCTTGTAATTTTCATTTGTTAAGTAGTTGTTGTTATTTCTTGTTGTTTCTTTCTTTCTCTTTTTCTTTATCCTTAAAACAACCATGATGCTTACGCTTGATCCTTGCCAAGGTGAGGTTGCAAATAGCTAGTTGTTATCTTCTAATCTCTTTCTTTCTATCTTCCTCTTTGTTTTTTTTTCTTTTCATTATGATTTGTGAGTAGTTTCCATACTTGTTAGGGTAGGATAAGGGAAGTTTGAGAGAAGGAAATCTCTCTCACTCTTTCCTTACCCAACATCTTAAATCAACTCCCGTTAATTGAACCACAATCCGCTCCCTACGGCACCCTATCCTACATGATAGCGGTGATTCCGTAGTGAGACCGGTTGTGGTTGAATTAACCGGAGGTTATGGCTAAGATCCAAGAACGGACGGACAAGCACCAAAAGGAAGAACTTAAGCGTTGGAAAGCCTAGCTTATACTCGCAAGTTCCTTCCTAGTCGTGCTAATCCCCGTTGTTGCCGATTACCGTAACACCGATATTAAGAGTGGCAACGAAAGAAGTGAGCGACTCCTAACTCAAACTAACCTAATCCTAACCCTAACAAGCTCTCTTTACATATCATTTTAACACTTAGATAATCACAAACAAATCTGGACTTTCGGACTTAACTCGTTAAAGCACATAGAAAAAGATTCCCATCTCCCTGCGGACGACCCGTACTCAACCGGCTAGCTACAAGCGAAACCGTTTTGATTGCGGTAATTAAATAAACTTGAACACGCAGAATCTCTACCAATCAGTCGGCTGGCCGTTCGAAATGTGGGGGACTGACGTAATCGACCCCATCGAACCAACATCGTCCAGGGGACATCGATTCATTTTGGCGACGACTGACTACTTCTCCAAATGGGCAGAAGCAGTACCGCCGAGGGAAGTGAAGACGGAGAATATCCTCCATTTCTTCAAGACGCACGTTATTTATCGGTTCGGAACTCCGAGACAGATCATCTCCGATAACCGGCCAGCCTAAAGAAGCCACAAAATCAGCCGCTTCGCGGAACAACACAACATAGACTGGAGATACTCCTCAGTTTATAATCCCAGAGCTAACGGTCTAGCTGAAGCTTTCAATAAGACCTTAATAAAGATCGTAAAGAAAACGGTGTCCCAAAATAAGAAGGACTGGTACGAGAGACTGCAAGAAGCTCTCTGGGCGTATCGAACTACGTTCAAGACGGCCACGAACACAATGCCGTACGCGTTGGTATTCGGTACAGAAGCAGTACTCCCCCTCGAAATAGAATTACCCTCTCTACGAGTGGCAGTCCATTATGAGCTCACAGACGAAGAGAGCGCTCGCCTTCGGCTTGAGGAGCTCGATGCCCTTGATGAAACCCGGCTCATAGCGCAACAAAATTTGGAAGCTTATAAAGCGAAGATGACGCGCTCATATGAAAGATTGACCAGGACGAGGACATTCCGCCAAGGCGAACTCGTGCTAGTGGTCAAAAGACCTATGATCCCCAATCGCGCCAAGCGGGGAAAATTCGAGCCGAACTATGAAGGCCCGTACATCATAGACAAGGTTTACCAGGGTGGAGCCTATCTACTCATGGATATGCATGGTGAAAGGCTTTTCAGGCCAATAAACGGTCGCTTCCTAAAGAAATACTACGCTTAATGAGTCACAACCTAGGTCAATGATAGATGACGACGACTATGTCCGCTCGCTATCTTCCTAAGCCCAAACTCTATAAGTAGTAGCCGGCCTTCTTCAACAACGGACCGAAACGTCCTTAAACTAATGACGGACTACTACGTCCTAAAACTAGATGTTGACCGAGATGTCGATAAACTATGGTGGATTGCAACATCCCAAAGCCGATATATATATAAAAGAAGAAGAAGAATAAAAAAAATAAAAAAGGTATGCCCATTAGGAAACAGGGCACAGATGAAAACCCGAAAGGCCTCCGTGAGTAAAAACAGCAGGGCTACCAGCGAGTGTTTGTGAAAACCCGAAAGGGCGTGACCTCGTTATATAAAAAGAATTAAAAAAACAGAGAGAATAAAAAAAACGGTATGTCCATAAGCAAAATGGTCACGGATGAAAACTCGAAAAGGCTCCGTGAGTAAAAACAGCAGGGCTGCCGGCGAGTGTTTGTGAAAACCCGAAAGGACGCAACCTCGTTAAAAGACACTTGCAGGGTCCCTTCGACCTTGTAAGGAGAAACCACCCGCGTGAGATCCTTACGACTCACAAGGGAACAATACACTTAGGGATCTTCACGATTCCTAAGGAGAAATTACACTTGCGGGATCCTCACGACTCGTAAAGAGAACTCTCTTATAGGACCCTCACGGCTCATAAGATTTGAAAGTCTTAAGTTATAGAGACCTGAACCTGTTCTTAAGCAACCCCCACAACCTTCGATATTGCCCTACAAGCGGCTTGGTGCTGACCCTTGTATACAATCCACGGGCACGAATAAACATTTCCCTAACCAAGTCCCATCCGTGACTGGGGATATGTTTGCACGGTGAACAACCCTTGTAAGTCCTCTCGACTTAAAAGGAGAAAGCACTCTTGTAAGATCCTTACGACTTATAAGAGAACATACACTTAGAAATCCCCACGATTCCTAAGGAGAAAACACACCTACGAGATCCTCACTACTCGTAGGGAGAAATACCTTTGTGAGACCCTTACGGCTCATGGAGGCAAAAGCCTTAGTCGACAGGATCCTAACCCTGTTTACTAAGCCACCTTTGTTCAGCATCGAAAGAGGCAAATGATGATTCTCTCCTGGCAACATCCCAGATGTAGCGGTGCTGATGCCGAAATCGGTTTCTAATCCCAAGTTTGCGGCAAAAAGACGGCAAGCCACACATGTATGCAAAATAGCCGAAATGATGGGGCGACTTGCAACAAAATCAGCAAGTAAAAATGTATGCATGCAAAATAGCCGAAATGATTGGGCAACTCGCAATAAAAAGAAGCGAGTAAAAGTAAAATAAATAGCCGAAATGATTGGGCACCGCAAAAAATAGCCGAAATGATTGGGCAATCGCGACCTTCGTGATATAAAAGCTGAAATGATAGAGCATCGCGGAAAGAAATAAAATAAAAAATATATATATAATAAAATTTATGCCCTATAGGCGATATCACAGCAATCCCTGTATACAATCCAGGGGCACAAACACAGAAGGAAACACATCTTCCCTCCCTATGCTCCATCAAACAATGGAGCCAAGTCTTGACGGCAACTCATATAAAACCTGAAAGACAATCGGAGATCATCTCGCACTAGCGCGGAGTTGTCACCACCTTGACGTTCGTCGCAATACAACAGACGGGATGTCACGACAACATCCTTCCTCCAACAGGATTCGGACACACCAAAGCAAACGATGCAAAGGCCAAATTCCTAGCTTCAGGGTCTTGACGGTAACTCATATAAAACCAGAAAGACCATCGGAGATCATCTCACACCAGCATAGAGTGATCTCCACCTCGACGTTCGTCTCGATGCAGCAGACAAGATGTCACGACAGCGTTCTTCCTCCAGCAGGATTCAAACGCGACAATCAAACAACGGACCCACGGCAAAATCCCTAGTTTCAAACCTCGACGGTTCACCAACAACTTAGAGACAACCGCGACATTCGTCTAAATATAGCGGACACAATGCCAGCAAACGAAGCGAAGGCCAAATTCCTAGCTTCATGGTCTTGATGACAACTCATATAAAACCTGAAAGACTATCGGAGATCATCCCACACCAGCACGGAGTGGTTATGACTCATCGGGGCTCTCCAAAAATGAGCCTAACCTCAAGTAAAAAGTGGCATGGCAAAATTCCTAACGCATGCTCTTCCGACGGTCAAACTGCCTAGGAGGATTGCTTGAAGACGTCTTGTCCAGCCCCTGAAGGGATCAGAGACACGACAGTTTCAAGGCTACTCGAACAGCAAGATTGCCTATCGAGAAATACATCAGCCAACGCGACGGTACGATGGACAAAACCCTAAGTACCACAGACCTTAACGGACCTCTGTCATAAAGAACAGAGGTTAACTGTAACGTTAGGATATTCTTCCGAGAACTTCTCGATTCGTCTCGACTCGTGAGGAAATTAGTGTCTTTGCGAGAACTTCTCGATTCGTCTCGACTTGTGAGATAAAGCCTTAGGTAGCGGGGATTAAAAAACCTGTTTCCTAAGCACTGGGACCCTGCGAGTCAATCCAAAATGGACTCTTGCATACTATTCACGGGTTATACTCTCCAAAGTCGAATCTCGACAAGGAGGGAAACAACCGCTTACGGGTCTTCTCGACTCATAAGAGGGAAAATTCTCTTATAAGATCCTTACGACTTATAACAGAAAACGCACTTAGGAATCCTCACGATTCCTAAGGAGAAAATACACCTACGAGATCCTCTCGATCCGTAGGGAGAAAAGTCTTTGTGAGACCCTCACGGCTCATAAAGTTGAAAAGCCTTAGGCAGCAGATCTGAACCTGCCTCTGAAGCCATCACTACCTCTTTAAGAAGCCAAGACAGGATGCTCGCTCTATCTTCTATCGACCATGTTTACTAAGGTAACATGCTGATAATAAAAGAAAGAAGAAAGCGGAGAAATGACACAAGACATTATGAAGAATGTATATCTTTTATTCATAAATTCGATTGAGTACAAGATACATTGTGTTAAAGAATAAAAGAAACAAATACATTTTATTTACAAAATGTTCATGGAGAAGGAAGCGTCTTCAACAAATCAGCAAGCTGCTCTCGCACTTCCTTCAATGCCTCCTCCTGAGCGGCTGCCGCAGCCAACTCTGCTTCCACCTGGGCCCGCTGCTGCAAGTAGGATGAAAGCCGTTCTTCCACGGCTCGCTGAGCTGCTTCGCGACCTTGGGCATCATGCTTAGCGGCATCGAGCTTCTGCTTTAGTGTTATCCCATCAGAAATACTCTGCAGAAGGCCCTCGAAGATAGCCTTCACCCGGGTAGCGTTCGCGTCGACCTTGGCATGCAGTCGAGGAGACTCGCTTGAGGTCTCTTGGCATTCCCTCCGCCTTAAAGTCGCTTCATGTTCCAGATGGCGGATGTAGGAAGCACTCTGGTTGATCCATGTCACCCGTTAAGTACTCGCGGCCAAAATCTCGGGGGCAGGACGCATAAGCTCCAGCTGATGCAGGCGGGCCTCGATCTCCCTGCATTGATTAACCCAAGACTCGACGACGCCTTCATTATGAAAATTTACAAGCGTCGCCAGCATCGGATTAAACTCCGCGGCGAAATCTACAAAACAAATCAGCATGCTCAAACTCATCGCAGCACCCTTTGAGGATGGGCGTCTGGAAAATGGGCCTGCCGGTATCATGCTGCGAGACTCGAAGGGGACCGGAACCGGAGCGATAGCTGCAAAACAAATCACAATCAGATGACAGACCTAAAAAAATGCAAGAGATTCATGAACAATGGAGTTTACTATACCAGCTGCAGCAGGCGGCAAAACTGGGAGGACCGGTGGCGCAACCGATCTTTCATCTCCTCCTTCGATCTGTAGCACTGCAATCAGGGCAAGGAAAAATCAGAAATAATTCCATTATTGAAAAAAGAAAGGGCATTAATTGAAAACTGTACTCACCAGCGCCGCTGGAGGAAGCAAGCTCCGACGGGAAGGAGAAGTGTGGGTGCAGTACCTGGTACAGGTGATCAAAAAGCACTCTTGCAAAGACGCAATAGTACAACATCGGTACATAAATTATGCAGTAAAGATAAGAATGATGGGTCACAAATCCATACCTTCCAGCATTTGCGACGGTGCGAGAGAAGGTAGAGAGGTGGCCACCGTCAAGGCAGTAGCCGACGGCGCTCCCTCGAGCAATGGGGCATCAACACTGGCCGCACCTGCGTTAGAAACAAGATAAGCACTGTCAGAAAAGTTATAGAATAAAGAAAAGGACGGTAACCTAAAATTTACCTAATGAGTCACCAGCCGAAACGGCGGCGTCTCCCTCTTCCATTGATATGGGTCCACCTCTCGTTGCCTCATCGCCAGACTCTACAGGAGCCGTCGTCATGCTCGCAAGGACAGGAGACGGCGAAGGACCGATGGCTGGGAGAGCAATGATCGGAGCGATGCCCAACTCTTGAGAAAGAGCGGCCGGCTCATCCTCAGCAATCATGCCTATCTCGCCCGCTACCCCCTCGGGCTCGGCGGTCGCAGCCGTCTCGTCCACCGCTGCCATGGGTTCATCTGTCGCAGCCGCTCCATCTGCTGCCGCCCCAGACTCGACTGTAGCAGCCTTCTCATCTGCCACTAACTCAGGCTCGACATCGACAACCTTCTCGGGCATAGTAGGTGTGACCGTCTCGTCAGCCACTAGCTCAGGCCCGGCGACTACGGCCGCACCGCCTACCGTCGCTTTAGTGTCAGCTGCTACCTTCTCCACCGTCCCCTCAGGCTCGACGGTTTCCGCCGCTCCTTCAGTTGGACTTGGCCCTGCGGGACAAGATGTGTAAGAACCGATAGTTTTACAACTCTTACAACAAAGCCTCGAAAAACACGTTACCTGAGGTAGATTGATCGTTGGTTTCTCGAGCTACACGCACCGCCCGTCTATGAGCAGTAGACAAGGCGACCGGTGGCTCCTCGGAAGGAGTGCAAGCGGGAGTAATAGTACTTGGGCCCGCTCCAACGGCCAAAGCAGCGCTGCGCTCATTCGTTGCGCGCCTCAAGCGCTTCCTCTCCTCACAGGCCGTCACGACGGACCTCTTGGAGGCCTCCTTCAGCAAGGCATCATCGTCCGCATTTAGAGTTGCCTCCAGAGCCTTCAAGGCATCCATCATCGACTTTTTGAGTCGGGTCTCTTGCGGCAATTCCGAAGAGGTCGAAACATCGGTAGCTGGCCCGGGGTGAATCCCCGCATCGGCTTGTGCAGTAGTTCCCACGGCCCCTGCAAAGAGACAAAGAAAAGATTAGATTGGCCATTAAAAAAGAATAAAGACTCAGTGAGCCGGGACATACCAACACCCGATAGAGTGTGTTTCTTCTTTTCCTCCTAGAAGTTTTTGAGGGAAGCAGTGATGGCTTCTTTGGTAGAAATGCCTGTTTAAAAAGGAAAAGCGTCAGTCAAAGACAATGATAAAAGTACGATGAAATGACAAAGAACACAACTAGGGATTACCTGATTGCGCGAGTTTAGCCAACCACGCTTCAAGCCTTGCCGATCGCTCAGAAGCGGCGATGGCGGCCGCCAGATCGGTGTCTGCTGTCTCTACGAAGAAACCCTCGTTGCTTCCGTACTCACTTAGGCCTTCGGTAATAGGGGACTGAGGCTCTAAGCCGAACATGACATCAAGAGATAGAACGGACTTCTTCTTCCTCTTCTACGCTCGGACCCCGGTCGCCTCCAAAATCAGCTTACGCTTCGTAGGCACCTTAGGATGGTGGGTCCCGATGTCCGAGCCCACACCGGACTCCGGCGAAACCACATTCACCATCTCCACCGGAACACGGGTCGCTGGGGGCACGTCCACGGTATCACAAGGCAATCAGCGCGGAGGGCTCAGCACGCGCTATGGCTCAGCTCCAGCATCTCTCAGCGGAGGAACGACAGGGATCCTTGGCCTCAGGGGAGCTTTGCAGTCGCTGTCAGGAGGCACACCCTTGCGGTCAACCAACAACCGCCTTTCTTCCTTAACAACGGCGCCCGTCGAATGCTGGTACCACGCCGTATATGTATTAAGGATCTGTGGGACGCAAGTCGGCTCGCTGATGAAAAAGTGAGAGCCGGTATTCAGACGCATGAAGTGATGCAGCGCGCTTCGCATCCCTTCTTCAGTGGCAGCAGGTTCCAGCAAGAAAGCCTCCAACGGCACTCCTTGATTATAGCTCAGTTGCTGGGCAAAACGATGCGGGTTGTATCTCTTGAAAAGCACCGCATCATTTTGCCTAAACACCAGAAAACCCGGTCTGATAGAATATAAATGGAGGGTCTCCCGGGCTGTCAGAACTGAGGCCCCATCTTTGAAAGTATCTTGCAATGACCGCACTGTGGTAGTAGACGCCTTTCCGCTGGTTAACACTTTGTCGGTGAAGGTCATCCCGTCTCCAACTATGTGGGGATGAAGGAGCAAACCTCTGGCATACTGTAACGTTTTGAAAATCGTTTCGGTGAAATTTCGAAAAATCGGTAAAAATAGGGGGTTTTCTGTAAAAAGTCAAAATACAAATATCTTATTATAAAAATTAAATATACATATTCTAGCTATGTAATTGCTATTATTTGGTGTTTATTGAGCCGCTGGTAAATTTCAAATTTTCTGAAAAAAAATATTATTTTATTATTATTTTAAGCCATCACTAATACATTTAATTAGGGAAAATTACAAATTGGAATGAGTTGAAACAAATTTTGTACATCATAAAACATTAAATAAAATTTTATCATGTGGTGTTTGGAACGAAATCATTTGACAAAACGGTTTAGAAATTATTGAAGAAAAAAAGGCTTTTTTTTAGCGTAAATGGATGTTTGGGGTATTGTATTTATTATTTTTCATCACCCCACAACCGTACCCACACCCACACACCCCCATTCACTTCTCCCCTTAGCTAAATTCAGCAGCCCCATTTTATTTCCCACTTTAATTTTCAAAGGAAAAGAAATGAAAGAAAAGAAAAGAAATAGGTAAATAAGTTTGACTTTGACTTTGCTTTGACCTTGACTTTGCCCCACTTTCTCTACCTCCCTCTCTCTCCTCCCCCACTCCCATTTTCTGTCCGAAATCCCTTCTCCCTACAGCAGCAGCCCCCCTCCATTTTCCCCTCTCCTTTCTCTTCAAAACTTCATCAAAAATTGCTCAAAATCCATCAAAAAAAATCCCAAAATCCAAATCCGACTCCTACCCATTTTAGCTTAGCCCGTATAGCATGGATCCTTGTGAAAAGAGAGAATTTTGGGAGGCCATGGATGCTTGTGGATTTTCAAATATTTTTGGGTATAATTCTAAAATTTTTTTGCTTAATTTGTTACTTGTTTCTTAAAGTTAATTTAATTAAGTGTTAATGTGGTTTATGTGAGTTTAATTGCATGATTAAGATTTCAAGTTAGGGTTTGTTGTGGAAATGAGTTGTGTTTAATTGTGCATGGTTTAGTGATGTGGATTAACACATTTAGTTTTGTAGAAAACTAATCTAGTTGTTAATTACAAGTTGTTACTTGAAAAATGTCCAAATTAAGCTTTTTGTTGCAAACTAGGTTTTTTTGATTTAATTCGAAATATGAGATTAAAAATATGGTTAGGGTTTTTATCATATTATTAATTTTATTAAGTGTAGTTTAACACTTTAGTTCATGCAAATCTAAGCTATATTGTAGTTTGTGCATTTTTGCTTTGAAATTGTTAAAATTTAAGTATTTTGTAAACTAGAATATTAGGGTTTTTGGAATTTAATGAGATTAAATTCCGGAAATTGTTTATACGACTTATTTAAGATATTTAATAAGTATATTGGCCGCTACATTCATTTAAACATCATGTTTTGTACAAAAACGGCGAAATGTGCTTGCTAGATTTTCGGAAAAACGACCTTTTAAGTGAAATTGGGGTTTTTGTGAGTTTTAACCTAGTTTATATTAAAATTAGTGTTCGTGAATGTGCAAATGAGTGTGATTGGATTTTTCTCGATGGTTTGACGTTTGTACATCGACATCGAGGGTTGGTTTGACTATTCTTGCATGCGTAGGCGATAGGTTTGAACCAATGCGTGATACTCGTGCCGATTTGATTTTCGTATGCCGTTTCGATCTCGAATTTAGTTTTAATGCGATATGGTGCGTTATGATATGTAGGTACCCCCATGTGGACTTCGAGACGACAAGCAAGCGCGTGGCGACGTCGGCACCGGCTAGCGAGGACCAGGTGAGTAGATTTATATCTACGGGGAGAAGTCGGGTGGATGGCGTATAGCACCCCCGCAGTCCGTGGTGGTGTATACGGATGCGTATACACACCAACAATTATTATATGTTAATTGGGATTAATAACGATGCTTAGGATGGATATTGGTGTGTTGAATTATTTTTAGTGTTGCGAACCCTAGGGTAGTGTTGCACTACACTTACACACATACATACTTGCATACATTCCTATTGATATGTGCTCATGGGATTCTTTATAGTTATGTGTTCACATGGGTATGGGACTATTTGTTCACATACGGATTGAGGATGATACTTGGGATTGAGCTGAGTCGATGAGTTTTGATTTGAGGCCGTGAGATCGGTGATATAGCAGGGTTCGTGTCTTAGATACGACATGACGTTGTAGCGGGTCCTTGACGTAGTGTTTCACACACGTCCATGCATACGTAGGCGGTATCAGTATGGTACTAGACGTAGATCAGTACCCCGATCATGATAATTGATAAAGAGGATAACAGGGGAATAGTATGATGAATGTGATATTGACCCGTACCCAGATTTGGGATGCCGTACGACGGATTTACGTACGAGCTATATTGATGATTGATCCGCACCCTTGACTTGGGATGCCTGATTATAGATATGGTATCGGCTATGATATTATTGAGGCGGGATCACCGACTATACATATACAGGTAGGTATATGTATCGACTCAGATGATAGGCGGTTTCCTTACCTGTAGTTCAGCTTGTTAGTTCAGCCGTATAGTTTAGTGTAGTTGTTAGATTAGATTAGACTCCTACCTATTTCAAAACCAACGAATCGTGGGTATTTTAAAAGACAGCCCAAGGGATCTTACGGATATTTCAAAAGACGTATCTTTTCATAAAAACACCGTAGCCCCTATTTTCAAAACCCCATGATTCGTGTTATTTCAAAAGGCACCATTTGTAGGACTTATATTAGATTATTACAGATTAGTTATCGTTGTGTGTAGTATTCAGCTCCCGCACATCATTGCTGTTCGCTCTGTCTCTCATACTTATTGTGTTGCATATTCCATTATTGATATCATGCTGTTAGGACACCAGCACCATTACCGATGATGCGTATGTACCACGTATACCTACTTGCCGGCTCACACACATCTTCATCGGTAATTGCCATATCACGTACACTTTAGAGAATATATTTGCTTGACTTAGCTTGTTAGCTAGTAGTTCTGACATGATATTAGTGTACTTCCCTTATATACCAGTTTAGACATTGTAGTTATTACTTGTCACTTCATGCATACTGTTATTCAATTGTTCATGCCTAGTTTATTAATCATACATTGCAACTTGGTTATTGATACCATATGCATTCATTATCATTGACATATGCACTTGTGATGATTTCTTGAGATTTATGATATTTCTGGATTTCGGGGAAAGCCGCAAAATTTACAACTTATGATCTTTTAAAATATAAAATATTGCGGTTTTCTAGTGATGTAAAGTGTCGTCCACCATGAGTTTGCTGTGGTTTTGGAGATCCGTGTCGAGGAGTGGAGGAACCGTCACGGGTACATGGTGGGCCCGGTATGGTACCCCGGGGCAAGATGAATGTGGTGTTGACGTTGAGCCTGGCAGGGGACAGATTACCTACCGGTGACTGTTTGGCACGGCGGATATCCAGAGGATACCGACCGGGGCCGCGAGATGATGAGATTTTGATATTGAGCTGGGTCAGCCAGATGGCTGAGGCCAGAGATACTATGACATTGATATTTCGAGACAGTGATATTTATGTTTTGTGTCGATGCTAGACACTGTTGATACTGATTTCATTATGATACCTCGGTTTAAAAATACGAAGGAAATCTCACTAATTTATGAAAACAGTTTCTTCATTTACATGTATTCTGTTTTCATGCATTCATACCTCATTCATATGATATATTGCTACCTGAGGTACTGACACGGGCACATGAAATTATACTCGGGTTAGATATTACCCTAGCCATTGTTATAGGCTGCATGTTATACCTATATTTGAGGATATATTATGATCATTGACCTAGGTTACGTTATTTATGCGATTTCTGTGCGTAGATGTTTTTCTATTCACGAGTTTGCAACTCACTCCCGTTGTGCCCCAGCTTCTTGCAGGTTTTGCCGTACAGGTTTCATTACGGCTTTGCGGGCTCAGTTTCATTCGGGTGACTTGCTAGCAGGTGGGTTTTTCTTGTATCGTACCCATCATATTACCTTGTATAATATTATTCAGTTGTATCTTGTAAATTCCATCAACCAAACATGTTTTTATTGAGATAGAGACCAGTGTTGTTTATTCTTTCGACCTTAGAGTCGCTCGTTGCATTTCTGGTGGTTTTGAGTTTCCTTTTGAGTTTTGATCCTCGCCGTTGGCGTTGTATTTTATATTGCTTGTGTGGTTGTGACCGTCGATTGACGAAGAGCTAGCTCTCGCTTGGGGATGCCTTTTTCTTGATTTCGTATACTATTCATGTTGTATCCCGTTTGGGGACCAGTATTTACAAAGGAGACTCTGCCGAAATTTTCAGTAAATTTTTGATGTTTTTAAAAACCGCATAATTCGGCTTATGCTATTGAAACTACTTGCTTTAAGTTGGTTTTTCCTGCACTCTACTTCTTTTCTTGGTTTGGATTTCTGGGTTTTCGGTTTACTTAGATTACGTACGCCTCGAGACGTTCGTAGTTTAAGTGCCGGTCATGTTCCGTACTTTCGGGTCGTGACAAAGTTGGTATCAAAGCGTTAGGTTTTAACCTTCGGAGCGTAGGATGACCCTTGGTTGATGGAATAGGTGACTAAAGTAGTGTGACGTACCGTTGGTATGTTCCGCGGCATATTTACGACACGCCACTCCACTTATGAAGCCTTAGGATGTACATTTCCTTGTTCAGTATTATATTCCTTCCTGATCTAGCCTCATCGGTACCAGTTTGGTTTTGCTACTACGGTTACGGGCAGGGAGAGCTACGGCTAGAGTTGCGGTCAGCACAAGCTCGTCACGAACGAGGACTGACCAGGGCGAAATTCCGGCGACACACGATTGCAGAGATGTGTCTTTTTACTGTGTTTCCGCGCCACGAGCGTTTGGCGGATCGCCTTTATGAGGTTACTCGGAGGTGCTGATCGACACTAGAGGATTGAGCCAATGATAGAGGCCAGCCAGATTTTGATGACCGTTGGTGTGTTTCTTACTCCTGATGATTGAGGTACTGTTCAGCGTGCAGACGAGAGAGCCAGTTGTTGCTGCGAGCGACGAGATATCGCCCCGTATGTTGGAGCTATTGCGGGGCGAGTTGTACGAATGAATGATAGAAGGTCGCTAGTCACCCGATGATGAATGACTAGGACAGGTGGTTAGTTCGCTTACCCCGATGCGAGGTCATCAGATAGATTGATTCCAACTAGAGACGACTTCACGCGGAGACGTTGGGAGTCGACAGAGGCGATCGAATGTCAGAGACCTATTATTCCAAGTTTAAAGTAGTCGGAAAGACATGCAGGCAATTCTATGGTCCCTCTAGAAGAATGAAACCCTAACTCGACTTAATGATCGTGTGAAAGCCTTTGAACCTTCGGGTTTGCGGCAGTTCTACGGCGCCATTAGTGAGGCTTGGGTTTGCCCTTCTACGGCTGGACCACCGATGCTGTGGTATGTACTCGATACTATTAAACTGTGCCCAAGATGTTGAGCTCTTGGGAGATTATAAGGTTTTGACGACTCGATCGGATGGCTCGACTTAATTCGGATGCTAGGTGGTGAGATGCATTTCTTGGGAGACTCCCGATATGATGATAGCCGTTGGAGCTCAGTCCATGCAGCCGCAACGAGACGAGTCCAAAGCAGACGACATTAGAGAAAAATGGAGTAAGAGGTTCGTATAAGATCTGGATATGATGACGTTCCCCTCCGCCGACATCAGAGATGCGATGCGCATGCCGAGGCAGAGTACTGGATATACCTTCCAGAAGGAGTCGCGATGGGTATGCAGCCGTTCCAGAGCAAGATGCAGATATAGGAAAGGACAATGACTTCCGGACAGTTGGCAGAGACGAGACATGGAAGAGACCGTGAGCAGGATTCCTTCCAGGACACTGCTGCAATGATACTTGCACCCAGGATCAGATGTGTCACGTACATTCAGAGAGCCAGAGGCCGACGCCAGTGATATGCTGTCTTACGAGTGGTCACGATGATTGACCAAGAGATGACCAGAGAAGTGCCAGAACGGAATCGTCCCCGTTAGCACACCTGACAGGGCCGATGAGCCGATGGACCGAAAGATTGGTAATTCACAGCGAAGACCTTGACCCAGGAGTGGTCATGGTTACGCATACCAGCAGGACAGAGTTCATGATCATCGACGAGACGTCCCACTAGTGACCGCGACAGTTGGCCGAGATTCTTAGAGGATGCGCTTGAGCAGTACTATTCCGCCATTATTGATTACGATGTTTTGGCTGATTTATTCGTATGATTTGATTTTGATGATTGAGGATTTACGATCTTTGCACAGTGTTGCACTTGATATCGTTTTCGTGCTTTAGTTTCACATGTTTGTGATTTTACGGTTTTAACCAGTTGAGTTGGTTTTGTGCGTATGCATGCACACGATTTCGTTCCTGCACTCGGTATAGTTTATATATGCTTGCAGTGCAGTGATACGCCTTTTGTGCACTTAGATGCACTGGACTTCGATTTCGATTGTGATACTCGATATTTGTTTTGTGCACCTGATTGATTTTGCGCACGTTCGGCGCTTGATATTGGATTTCATGATTTCGTGCACGATGGATGCGCCTGATTTGGATTTTCGCGCATGTTGGGCGCATGTTTTGAAGGGTGATTTTGGTGCACACCAGAGGCACTAAATCGAGAATTCTTCGTGCGTGTCAGACGCACCTGTCCTTGCTGTCAGGCACACATGTTGCCTACGACATATGTTTCGTGCACACCCGATGCACTTAGATGTTGTTTCTGTGCGCATGTATGGCGCATTCATGGATTTTGATTTCCGTGCGCACCAGACGCACGTAGTATTCATGTGCATATTTTTGGATTGATTTCGTATAGAGCCGTACGTTTTTATGATATTACTATGTGTTTTCGTACTGAGCAGGACTAGTCAGAGGACAGTACCTGAATATATTTTGCATGCATTGATAGTTATTGAAGGGATTTCCAAAAAGCGAGCTATAGCCTCAGTATTTACCTACGTGTCTGATATGACACGAAATGTTTAAAACAAGGAGACCCTTCTGAATTGTTTCCAAAACGGCGGAACGTACATTTCAAACAAAGGTATATATGTATATAGTTATTTTCTTATGATAGACGTCCGCCACTGTGCAGTGTTATACGCGTTGCACAGCGACTTAAAAAGATTTGGCATGCATTTCCTTCAGATACTTACAGATATAGATTCGATATTTACATGTATAGTTTCGAGTTATATCATATTGGTTTTGATTTGGATTTGGCATTGATGTCTTCTCCTTGACTCCGATGATTGCGGGATGCTTGACGGAGTTTTGATTTGAGTTATATACTCATTTTTCAAGCGCATGCGCTGCGCTGCGATTTGTTTTATGTATTTACAATTTCGGAGCCCCGACGACTTGATGGTTTTTCTTAGATGTTTTAGTATTTGGCGGAGTTTGAATTTAAATTCGGGGACCGAATTTCTTTAAGGGGGGAAGATTGTAACGTTTTGAAAATCGTTTCAGTGAAATTTCAAAAAATCGGTAAAAATAGGGGGTTTTCTGTAAAAAGTCAAAATACAAATATCTTATTATAAAAATGAAATATACATATTCTAGCTATGTAATTGCTATTATTTGGTGTTTATTAAGCCGCTGGTGAAATTTCAAATTTTCTGAAAAAAATATTATTTTATTATTATTTTAAGCCGTCACTAATACATTTAATTAGGGAAAATTACAAATTGGAATGAGTTGAAATAAATTTTGTACATCATAAAACATTAAATAAAATTTTATCATGTGGTGTTTGGAACGAAATCATTTGCCAAAACGGTTTAGAAATTATTGAAGAAAAAAAGGCTTTTTTTTAGCGTAAATGGATGTTTGGGGTATTGTATTTATTATTTTTCATCACCCCACAACCGTACCCACACCCACACACCCCCATTCACTTCTCCCCTTAGCTAAATTCAGCAGCCCCATTTTATTTCCCACTTGAATTTTCAAAGGAAAAGAAATGAAAGAAAAGAAAAGAAATGGGTAAATAAGTTTGACTTTGACTTTGCTTTGACCTTGAATTTGCCCCACTTTCTCTACCTCCCTCTCTCTCCTCCCCCACTCCTATTTTCTGGCCGAAATCCCTTCTCCCTACAGCAGCAGCCCCCCTCCATTTTCCCCTCTCCTTTCTCTTCAAAACTTCATCAAAAATTGCTAAAAATCCATCAAAAAAAATCCCAAAATCCAAATCCGACTCCTACCCATTTTAGCTTAGCCCGTATAGCATGGATCCTTGTGAAAAGAGAGAATTTTGGGAGGCCATGGATGCTTGTGGATCTTCAAATGTTTTTGGGTATAATTCTAAACTTTTTTTGCTTAATTTGTTACTTGTTTCTTAAAGTTAATTTAATTAAGTGTTAATGTGGTTTATGTGAGTTTAATTGCATGATTAAGATTTCAAGTTAGGGTTTGTTGTGGAAATGAGTTGTGTTTAATTGTGCATGGTTTAGTGATGTGGATTAACACATTTAGTTTTGTAGAAAACTAATCTAGTTGTTAATTACAAGTTGTTACTTGAAAAATATCCAAATTAAGCTTTTTGTTGCAAACTAGGTTTTTTTGATTTAATTCGAAATATGAGATTAAAAATATGGTTAGGGTTTTTATCATATTATTAACTTTATTAAGTGTAGTTTAACACTCTAGTTCATGCAAATCTAAGCTATATTGTAGTTTGTGCATTTTTGCTTTGAAATTGTTAAAATTTAAGTATTTTGTAAACTAGAATATTAGGGTTTTTGGAATTTAATGAGATTAAATTCCGGAAATTGTTTATACGACTTATTTAAGATATTTAATAAGTATATTGGCCGCTACATTCATTTAAACATCATGTTTTGTACAAAAACGGCGAAATGTGCTTGCAAGATTTTCGGAAAAACGACCTTTTAAGTGAAATTGGGGTTTTTGTGAGTTTTAACCTAGTTTATATTAAAATTAGTGTTCGTGAATGTGCAAATGAGTGTGATTGGATTTTTCTCGATGGTTTGACGTTTGTACATCGACATCGAGGGTTGGTTTGACTATTCTTGCATGCGTAGGCGATAGGTTTGAACCTATGCGTGATACGCGTGCCGATTTGATTTTCGTATGCCGTTTCGATCTCGAATTTAGTTTTAATGTGATATGGTGCGTTATGATATGTAGGTACTCCCATGTGGACTTCGAGACGACAAGCAAGCGCGTGGCGACGTCGGCACCGGCTAGCGAGGACCAGGTGAGTAGATTTATATCTACGGGGAGAAGTCGGGTGGATGGCGTATAGCACCCCCGCAGTCCGTGGTGGTGTATACGGATGCGTATACACACCAACAATTATTATATGTTAATTGGGATTAATAACGATGCTTAGGATGGATATTGGTGTGTTGAATTATTTTTAGTGTTGCGAACCTTAGGGTAGTGTTGCACTACACTTAAACACATACATACTTGCATACATTCCTATTGATATATGCTCATGGGATTCTTTATAGTTATGTGTTCACATGGGTATGGTACTATTTGTTCACATACGGATTGAGGATGATACTTGGGATTGAGCTGAGTCGATGAGTTTTGATTTGAGGCCGTGAGATCGGTGATATAGCAGGGTTCGTGTCTTAGATACGACATGACGTTGTAGCGGGTCCTTGACATAGTGTTTCACACACGTCCATGCATACGTAGGCGGTATCAGTATGGTACTAGACGTAGATCAGTACCCCGATCATGATAATTGATAAAGAGGATAACAGGGGAATAGTATGATGAATGTGATATTGACCCGTACCCAGATTTGGGATGCCGTACGACGGATTTACGTACGAGCTATATTGATGATTGATCCGCACCCTTGACTTGGGATGCCTGATTATAGATATGGTATCGGCTATGATATTATTGAGGCGGGATCACCGACTATACATATACAGGTAGGTATATGTATCGACTCAGATGATAGGCGGTTTCCTTACCTGTAGTTCAGCTTGTTAGTTCAGCCGTATAGTTTAGTGTAGTTGTTAGATTAGATTAGACTCCTACCTATTTCAAAACCAACGAATCGTGGGTATTTTAAAAGACAGCCCAAGGGATCTTACGGATATTTCAAAAGACGTATCTTTTCATAAAAACACCGTAGCCCCTATTTTCAAAACCCCATGATTCGTGTTATTTCAAAAGGCACCATTTGTAGGACTTATATTAGATTATTACAGATTAGTTATCATTGTGTCTAGTATTCAGCTCCCGCACATCATTGCTGTTCGCTCTGCCTCGCATACTTATTGTGCTGCATATTCCATTATTGATATCATGTTGTTAGGACACCAGCACCATTACCGATGATGCGTATGTACCACGTACACCTACTTGCCGGCTCACACACATCTTCATCGGTAATTGCCATATCACGTACACTTTAGAGAATATATTTGCTTGACTTAGCTTGTTAGCTAGTAGTTCTGACATGACATTAGTGTACTTCCCTTATATGCCAGTTTAGACATTGTAGTTATTACTTGTCACTTCATGCATACTGTTATTCAATTGTTCATGCCTAGTTTATTAATCATACATTGCAGCTTGGTTATTGATACCATATGCATTCATTATCATTGACATATGCACTTGTGATGATTTCTTGAGATTTATGATATTTCTGGATTTCGGGGAAAGCCGCAAAATTTACAACTTATGATCTTTTAAAATATAAAATATTGCGGTTTTCTAGTGATGTAATGTGTCGTCCACCATGAGTTTGCTGTGGTTTTGGAGATCCGTGTCGAGGAGTGGAGGAACCGTCACGGGTACATGGTGGGCCCGGTATGGTACCCCGGGGCAAGATGAATGTGGTGTTGACGTTGAGCCTGGCAGGGGACAGATTACCTACCGGTGACTGTTTGGCACGGCGGATATCCAAAGGATACCGACCGGGGCCGCGAGATGATGAGATTTTGATATTGAGCTGGGTCAGCCAGATGGCTGAGGCCAGAGATACTATGACATTGATATTTCGAGACAGTGAGATTTTTGTTTTGTGTCGATGCTAGACACTGTTGATACTGATTTCATTATGATACCTCGGTTTAAAAATACGAAGGAAATCTCACTAATTTATGAAAACAGTTTCTTCATTTACATGTATTCTGTTTTCATGCATTCATACCTCATTCATATGATATATTGCTACCTGAGGCACTGACACGGGCACATGAAATTACACTCGGGTTAGATATTACCCTAGCCATTGTTATAGGCTGCATGTTATACCTATATTTGAGGATATATTATGATCATTGACCTAGGTTGCGTTATTTATGCGATTTCTGTGCGTAGATGTTTTTCTATTCACGAGTTGGCAACTCACCCCCGTTGTGCCCCAGCTTCTTGCAGGTTTTGCCGTACAGGTTTCATTACGGCTTTGCGGGCTCAGTTTCATTCTGGTGACTTTCTAGTAGGTGGGTTTTTCTTGTATCGTACCTATCATATTACCTTGTATAATATTATTCAGTTGTATCTAGTAAATTCCATCAACCAAACATGTTTTTATTGAGATAGAGACCAGTGTTGTTTATTCTTTCGACCTTAGAGTCGCTCGTTGCATTTCTGGTGGTTTTGAGTTTCCTTTTGAGTTTTGATCCTCGCCGTTGGCGTTGTATTTTATATTGCTTGTGTGGTTGTGACCGTCGATTGACGAAGAGCTAGCTCTCGCTTGGGGATGCCTTTTTCTTGATTTCGTATACTATTCATGTTGTATCCCGTTTGGGGGCCAGTATTTACAAAGGAGACTCTGCCGAAATTTTCAGTAAATTTTTTATGTTTTTAAAAACCGCATAATTCGGCTTATGCTATTGAAACTACTAGCTTTAAGTTGGTTTTTCCTGCACTCTACTTCTTTTCTTGGTTTGGATTTCTGGGTTTTCGGTTTACTTAGATTACGTACGCCTCGAGACGTTCGTAGTTTAAGTGCCGGTCATGTTCCGTACTTTCGGGTCGTGACACATACCGTGGCGACGGATTTACAATTGAGGCACCGACCAATCACATAATCCGAGGGAAGCTGCACCTGTCATAGAACGAAGGCCTTTTGTGCATACCAAAAACGCCAAGTGCATGTAGCTCAAGCCATGACATGAAGTAATGCATCGAGAAGATCACGTGCGGTGCTCCAGGTTCATTAGCATCCGCCGCTTGACTAGGGCCGTGATACAGGTGGGCTAAGCCGGCGACCTCGACGGCCACTTTTACCCCAATGGTCATCCGGTGAGTTGGGTAAAAGACAGATGTCCTCATACGGCGAAGGTGCATCGGGAGCGCAAACCGGCTCATCCATAGCCCAAGAAATCCTAAGAAGAATGCGTCCTCGTCCATCCCAGGGACTGCAACCTCCGCAAAAGGGACAACCGGGGAGTTAGGAAGGAAGAAACCCTTCTGATCTACCTCCGTCGCTGGCAGGTTGTCCAAACCTAAACCAAAAGGGTCATCAAGCATGGAAAACTTAGCAGCTTCTTTCGAGTGGACTTTCGGGTGAAGGAAGCTAGCAATGAAATCCTCGAAATTAACCCCGCGACTCCCAGATTCGAGAAAAAGGTGCTCGTAGATTTTTAACACTTTGATCAGACTAGGAAACCGGTGTTGAACAGCATTCGCCGGAGTAAGGCCCATTATCACTGGCTTAGCACCGAAGACATATTCGTCCGTGGGAAGCAGCTCCTTATAATGCTCCCCTATGACCGGTAAGCCGGAAACTTCTATGAACTCCTCTAAAGAAATCGACACTTCCCGGTCCAGTGCGAGGAAAGTGTGAGTAGGGATATTCCATTGCTCCAAAAAAGCCTTAACCCACCTGGTAGGAAGCGTAGGATATTGGAAGAGACAAGCATATACAGCGGTATACAACCCAAGCCTCATCAACTGCAACTTCTTCGCTAACAAAATGTAGCGAGCCCATAGCAGATAACCGATCGGATGACGGGGTGTTAGACCTATATTATATGGTTGCCCCAGGGTCGCGCTTCGCCTTGACAAATACGGCGTCTTAAGATATCTAAAACCATGGGAGGCTGAACGGGAATTGAAGCTATAGCGGGATGGAGAAGGCCTTCTGAACTCCAATCGACCATCTCCACGACATACTTCACCGGGGGTGGGATGGCGTAATGGATCGCCGTGATAGGCTCCGAAGGCACCGCGCATGAAAAGCTTTATCGACCCCTGATAATCTGATTGTACCATGATCCCCAAAGGTGAAGATTCTTATGTTCCAGATCATGGTCTCTGATCAAAGATAGGACCCCCGGTCTACGGGTGCTCCAGGGAATCCTCCCTCCGAGCGAACGAATGGGAACGAGGCATCGAAAGACATGTTGCCTGCAAAAAGAAGGGGGACGGAGATCAACTGTCAATATTGTAATTTTTAATTTCTGACACTTGGAACTTTAAAATTTGTACCACACTGCAATACAGTGGAAAGGGGACCCATAAAATCCAGATGACAATGCATCAGTTAATAAGACAGCCTTATCATTGGATGAGACTGTCAATTAATGAGGAGATCCTCAAAAAGAATATTCTCATTAAATGATAAATCCCTTGAGACAAAGAGAAAATCTCCCTTTTCAGAGCAAAGCTCTGTCACAGAGTAACACTTGCCAAGCTCTGGTCACAAGGGAATAAAATTCCTTAAAAGAGCCTAACTTTGTAATAATGATGGAAAATCCATCAAAGGAAAAATTAATTTCTAAAAATTAAAGTTTGGGATCTTAAAGATCCATGAAGAACTCTTAAGAGTTCATCATCTTTAGATCAAAAGATCTACGGTTTTGTCAAAGAGCAAAACTCTGTTCATGGGTTAAGAAACCCTGAAATAAATTCTTGAGAGCAACGCTCTGTTTGTGAAACCCCAAAAGGGTTTTCTTTAGATCAAAAGATCTATGAGAGCAAGGCTTTATTAATTAAAATTAATTTAAGTTAAGTTAAATTTTTACCTAAAATTTTTCTAAAAGTTCTAACTTCGAAAACGAGAGCAAGGCTCTGGAAATATAAATCTTGAGAAGATGATAAACATCTGAGGAGAACCAAGGGTCTTATTTATCGGCTCTTAAGCGCCCCTTCAACTCCTGAGTTGATCCAACGGATCAGATCTCGCCACCGCTGCACTCACGTGTGCGCCACATTAGCGCAATGGTGGGGGGGCATTTATTTCCCCCAATCAGAGCAAAGCTCTGTTTGAATTTCAAAAATTCAAAAATTGAAGCAACGCTTCAAATCCCTTGCGCTGCGTGCAGAGCGCCACGTATCAAAAACAGACACGCCAGCGCAAGGGGCGCTACGCCCAAGGCAGCGCACCCCAATCAGAGCAAAGCTCTATTTTAAAATTCAAATTTTAAATAAAGGAAGAAACGCTTCAGATAACTTGCGCTCTGCAATGCACGACACGTGTCAGTGCAGTGGCGCTAGCGCAGCTGCGCTGCGCTCTGCGCTGAGCGACACGTGTCAGCGCAGGTGCGCTGCACGACACTTGTCAGCGCAGCTGCGCTGCACTCTGTGCTAGCGCAGCACGGATAAGGGCAGGTGCGCTTGCGTCAACTGCGCCAGCATTTAAACAATGAATTATTTAATTAATCAGAATTAAAATTCTAGAAAGATCTTTCTAATCTTGTTAAAACAAGAAGATTATCTTCTGTAAAACAGAAGCCTTAGGATCAAAGATCCAACGTTGGGGAAATATCCCCAGATCAATCAGAGAAAGATCTATGTAACTAACTTAACAAACTAATTGGCCCTATATAAAGGCCCCTGGACTCCAAGTCTCAGATATACAGAGCTCCTCCAAAAACTTTGAGAAAAAAATCAAAAAGAAAAAATGTAAACCTTTGAAAAAAAGAAGAATTTCTTCTAAAAAGATCAATGATCTAAGAATAAGATCAAGATCTTCAATAAAAAAGAAAAAAAAGATCCAATCATAGAAAAAGAAGTAATTTACTTCATTATTAGATCTTTTGATCTATATAAAGGCACAGCCTTTTGATGAACCACTAGTTCTTGAATCTTGAGGTAGAACATCTTTGGAACAAGAAGAACTTGTTCTTTGATCTAAATTAGATCAAGATGCGCTCTGCGCTATTGGAACAGTGCCCTGCACTCTTAATTTGCGCTGTTGCGCTCCTTGGATTGGCGCAAGTCACCAGAGAGCGCCACGTGTCAATCTGCGCCTTGCGCTTCCAAAATAGAGCGCTGCGCTCTTGAATTGGCGCACTGCACCAGTGCGCGCCACATGTCAGCAGCGCACTGGCGCAGCGCACTGCGCTAACAGACTTGCGCTCACCAGAGCGTGACACGTGTCACCTCCACATGCGCTGGCGTCTTGTGCTCTTTAATTGGTGCAGAGCGCCTGACATGCCACGTGGCGCACTGTCAGACCATTAGATGCTCTACATTATTGAAAAAGGGCAGAGCCCAATTAAAAGGTCTAACAGATCAAAACAAATGCTATGCATTGTTTATAAAGGGGTAGAGCCCAATTAAAAGGCCTAACAGGCCTAATCTAAATGCTGTGCATTTAATTAAAAAGCCCAATACTATGCATTGTTTATAAAGGGGCAGAGCCCAAATAAAAGCCTAATAGGCAAAATATGAATGAAATGTTATACATTTTCAAATGGACTTAACCCAATTCTGGCCATAAGTCCTTAATTTAAATTGAACTGAGCACAACTGCTCTCCCAAATCAATTTACATCCGGTTCAAGGGTACATCTCTGAACTCCTCTGATATTTGTCGTTGTAATCCTTCAACGTCGTCAGAGAGGTGACGGGTCCCGACAACCATACATTGCTACGGACTGTGGGATCCTTAAACTCATGGACCGAAATGTCCTTAAACTAATATTCGTCCCTAAAATGGGAATGTTGGACCGAAATGTCCTTAAACTAATATTCGTCCTCAAAATGGGAATGTTGGACCACCATGTCCCTAAACTGGAAATCGACCGCAATGTCTCTAAACTAAACAATAGAGCCCAAATGCTCTCTTGTTGGATCTAAACGATCCCGTTAAGTTGATCTTAGTCTCAAATTAGACCAACGTATCCTTAACAAACGTTTAAGTTGATCTTAGTCTAAAATAAGACCAACGTATCCTTAAACCAAAACCCCAAACCCAAATCTAAGAAAATACGGATTTGGACTAATCCACGTCCTACGGGCGACAATATAAATTAGTCTCCGTATACAATCCATGGGCAACAACAAACAAAACAAATACCCACGACACAAAGTGACCAGCTGGAGAAGGAGAAAGTTGTTACCGCGATGCGGTAGCATAATTAACTGCAGGGGGTTGCGCCTGCAGGGAAGAGCGTCCCCACAATCAAAAACCCCTCAAGCGAGGGAGAATCTGACGAAGTCTGCTACATCGGTCGCACCCGCTTAATCCTTCGATACACGGTACCATAAATGAACTTGGCATCTTCGGAGAGGTGGACGGATAACACCTATTAGCAACTGCCCCGAATTTCAGGCGAGACGCCCATTGCGTCTCCGCCGCGTCTTTCGGAGGGGAAACAGGAGAATATCTGGATTCTCATGCCACCCAAAAGAACTTGCATGTTGATGCATCTTCTTCGGGTGTCTTAGTTATTGAGAACTGTTTCTCAGTTCACCCTACGTCCTGGGTATTAGATACCGGATCGGGATCCCACATATGTAAATTGTTACATGGGCTACGTAAAAGTAGAGAACTGGGAAAAGGTGATCATTCCGTTCAAGTAGGGAATGGTGCAAGTATTGCAGCCAAATCAGTTGGCGAATATCACCTAGTACTTCCAAGTAGTAATACACTGATTCTGAATGAGTGTTATTATATACCGAACATGGTGTGCAACATTATATCAATTTCTTTGTTAAGTAAAGAAGGATATAATTTTGTAGTAAAGGATATTGTAATGAACATCTTCCTAGATCAAAAGTTGATTGGATCAGGCTCGTTACATAATGGCATATTCATTCTCAATCAAAATACAGTCCTTAATGTACAAAACACACACAAGAGGAAAAGTTCAGAAATGAACGAATCCTTCTTGTGGCATTGTAGACTTGGTCATATAAATGCGACACGGCTAGCTAAGTTACATAAGGATGGATATTTGAATTCGTTCGAATTTTCATCTTATGATACTTACCATATCAAAGGAAAAATGACCAAAACTCCGTTTAGTGGACACGGAGAAAGAGTTACGGAACTCTTAGGACTGGTATATAGTGATGTATGCGGTCCTATGTCTACGCATGCCAGGAACGGCTCTTCCTACTTCATTACATTTACTGACGATCTCTCAAGATTCGGATATGTGTTCCTGATGAAACACAAGTCTGAAGCTTTTGAGAAATTCAGAGAATATAAGCACGAAGTAGAGAACCAAACGGGAAAAAGTATTAAGATCCTTCGATCTGATGGAGGAGGAGAATACTTAAGAAATGAGTTCCTGGATTATCTAAAAGAGAATGGGATTCTCTCTCAGCTTACTCCTCCTTATACACCACAGCACAACGGTGTATCGGAGCGGAGGAATCGCACCCTATTAGATATGGTGTGCTCTATAATGAGCACTGCTGAGTTACCTATTTCCTTCTAGGGGTATGCACTGGAGACAGCAGCATACCTATTGAATCAAGTTCCGTCTAAATCCATACCTACCACACCATATGAGATATGGAGTGGGAAGAGACCGTATCTTAAACGAGTTAAGATATGGGGTTGTCCGGCCTATGTAAAAAGGCAAAATCCGGACAAACTCGAGGCACGATCAGTTCTTCGCAAGTTTGTAGGATATCCGAAGAATTCTTATGGATATTTTTTCTACCACTGTGAGGAGCAAAAGGTGTTTGTTGGTCAACATGCCACCTTCTTAGAAAAGGAATTTCTTGCAAAAGAGATTAGTAGCTCTGAGGTAGAACTGGAAGAAGTTCCAGCAACACAAACTGCAACTGAAGATTTAGTGGAACCAGAGGATTCAGTAGTATCCGATGAACCCCAGCCTCTCCGCCGATCTAGTAGGGTTTCTCATCCACCTGAGAGATACTATGATTTTCTTATTGATGGTGGAAACGAGGATTGCATCATGGAAGATGATGACCCGACTAGTTTCGAGCAGGCCATCACAAGTGGTGACTCTGTGAAATGGCTAGATGCAATGCGATCTGAGATGGAATCCATGTACACCAACAAAGTATGGACTTTGGAAGTTGCTCCTGAAGGGGTAAAACCCATTGGGAGTAAGTGGATCTTTAAGAAGAAACTTGGTGTAGATGGAAAAGTTGAGACTTTCAAAGCTAGACTCGTTGCAAAGGGTTTTCATCAACGACCAGGTGTGGATTATGATGAAACCTTTTCTCCAGTGGCTATGCTTAAGTCCATCCGTATCTTACTTGCCATTGCTGCATACCATGACTACGAAATCTGGCAAATGGATGTTAAGACCGCCTTTCTAAATGGTGATTTAGAGGAGAGCGTGTACATGACTCAGCCAGAGGGCTTCGTAGATAGTGGGAGCAGCGGAAAGGTGTGCAAGATGCTTAATCCATCTACGGGTTAAAGCAGGTATCACGGAGCTGGAACATCTGTTTTTATGTGGTAGTCAAAGAGTTTGACTTCATCAAAAATGTAGATGAACCCTGTATTTACAAGAAGGTTGCATAGAGTAAGGTTGTCTTCCTCGTATTGTACGTGGATGACATATTCTTGATAGGAAATGATGTTCCTATGCTGCACTCGGTCAAGCTCTTCTTATCACATAGATTCTCAATGAAAGATCTAGGTGATGCCTCCTGCATTTTGGGGATTAGGATCTATAGAGATAGATCCAAGAGGATACTGGGATTATCCCAATCCAGGTACATTGACACCATACTAAATAGGTTTAGTATAGAAGAATCCAAGCGTGGGAACCAACCCACGATCTTTGGACTCACTCTCTCCAAAGAGATGTCTCCTAAGACTAATTTGGAGAGAGCTCGCATGCAAGGGATACCCTATACTTCGGCAGTAGGTCTATCATGTACGCGATGCTATGTACCAGACCCGATATAGCATACTCACTAAGTGTAGTGAGTAGGTATCAAGCAGATCCAGGAGAGAATCACTGGACAGCTGTGAAGAACATTCTCAAGTACTTGAGAAGAACTAAGGAGATGTTCTTGGTGTATGGTAACGGAGAACTCCAGGTGGAGTCCTTTACCGATTCAAGCTTCCAAAGTGATAAGGACGACTCTAAGTCGCAATCGGGATTTGTCTTTACCCTAAATGGAGGGGCGGTTTGTTGGAAGTGTTCCAAGCAAGAAACCATGGCAGACTCGACGATGGAGGCTGAATACATCGCTGCCAACGATGCTGCCAAAGAGGCTGTCTGGATGAAGAAGTTCATCACTGAACTTGGTGTGGTTCCTTCCATTGAGCATCCAATATATTTGTATTGTGATAACAATGGAGCTGTGGCTTTGGCCAAGGAACCCAGGTCCCATCAGAAATCCAGATATATTCTGAGACGGTATCACCTGATCCGGGAGATAGTTGATCGCTGCGAGATCGAGGTCAGGAGAGTTGACACGAAGGACAACACTGCGGATCCACTCACGAAGGCCATTCCCCAGATACAGTTTGAGAGATTATTCGGGATGTTGGGTATGAGATACTACAACACCTGGCCCTAGTGCAAGTGGGAGATTGTTAGTTATATATATATACTAGAGGCCATTGTTGTACATATGATGTATATTATAATGGATGCTTGGATATATATAGAGAGGACTTTCTTGCTCGTCATGATAGTATGCTATTTGGTTTCACTTTATCTTAACATGTTGACTTGTATTAATTTACTGTCTTGCTATCACATGTTGATAAAGCCCTTAAGATATGTACTCGACTACTGGGACTGTGATGAGATCACACTAGTAAGGCCAGGGTAGTCAAATAGTACATCCTATAATTGTTCCTAGTCGAGGGTGTGTCGAGACAGGGCATCGATACACAAGAGTAGACTAGCGTATACGCATCTTGACCCATATGATCGGCGATGGATGATCCCATATCCATCGGTGTTTGACATCAAAGATGGTGTACGGGTGCTCAGTGGAGACTGGGTACACTGAACGGACTCGCCGAGAACTCCTAGATGGTATTATACCTATCGTCAGATAGCAGTTCTCCGGTGATACTGGTACAGGTTAGTCTGTGGACCTGAGATCGTCATAGAGTCTTGTGTGATTCCCACTGTGCTTTGATTTCCACCTTACCACGTCCAAGAGGGCATGCAAAATGGTGGCTTTTGGGTACAGTCCCGAATCACATGGAGGCAATGAGCGATAGGAGGGGTTTCGTCTCTCCCGGTATTGGGAGTTGATGTTGTGCTGTGTTCGATTGGCTATAACTGGAAGTCCCTGGCCAGGGCTGATATGGAGTGATGTTGGTAAGAGTTATCAGTAGTTTCTCGACCCGTTATGAGCCTTACATCGACACGACTTATCGGTTACTAGGGTCTGACGTATACCACCCCTAGACTAGATATGCAACAAATAAGACGAAGAGACCGGACTGTACGGGAGTGTTACTGATTGGATTCACAGGAGAATGTACAGGATTACTTGTTGATCTTCTGATCGTTCAATAACTGGGTGGCTGTTACGTTTAGCTGACCTCTTGCAGCTTGTGGGTGTTTGATATGATCATCACCTACTGCCGGCGTATTGACGATTCTTTAGAGTCCTACACAGAGGTTTCCTGGCACAGGCAAAACGAAATAGGAGCACATATGTGATATGTGCGGGACCGAGAATAATAGGATATGAGATACCGTATTCGATTCTCGCGATATGAGATCTCGGCCGACTATATGTGATATAACCGGGACATCGGATCAAGTGTTAATTCGATGAATAGGTACATGTTATATTAGTCGGTTATATGTAATAGAGCCGGGTTATCGGATCAAGTGTTGATTCGATAATTTAATGTATAATTATATATGTGATATATTACGTTACGTTAACTAATATAAGCTCGCTTTATTGATTCATCTTCTCACGGGATAATACATTGATATATATGCGATATATGTTAATTGTATTATTTTCTATTGTTATAAAATATATTGTATATGTGATATATAATATTGTAACATGTTAAGGTTACAAATTTAACAATGGTTTAGGGTTTAAACTTGGTTAGGGTTTGGATTAGGGTTAGCTTTTGCATGAAGCTTCCATGAAGCTTTGACTTTGTCTTTGTCTTGATATTTTGTGAAGATATTATGTTAACCCAATCGAAACCATTAACTCAAGTTAATTCTCTACAAGGGTTAACTCCTTCATGCTTAACCCTTGGTTAGATTTGTAACCACTACAATAATTCATTAATCATCACAAAAGGAATTATCCATTCACTTGCTTCTTCTTCAACCTTGAGCTTTGAGAAAGCTTTCTAGGTTTTTATTTTGTGGTGAATAATAGTGAGAATTTGAAAACAAAAGAGAGCAATATTCCTACTCCATCATCCTCATCTAATCTAGCCAATTAGATTAGGGTGTTCACCTCATTAGAGAGAGAGAGCTTGAGTTATAGAAACTTCGAGGTAGATCATCGAAGAAAAGGAAGACTACAAGCTAGCATGGATCGTTCGAGTGGTGGAGCCTCTCTTGAGTCCGGAAGATCGTGGATCGCGGCGAAGGGACTTCTACTCGGAGCTTATGAAGCGAAGGAGCGGACTACAAAGGTTGTAATCCCTCACACTTAGTTGTAAAGATGTTTACTTGTATGTTAAACCCTAATAATCTAGCAAAGATCCCGGCTTTGGGTTGTTCTGCACGTCTAAAATTTTATTCGGGCATGGTTGATGCCTTATGAACCCTTGTAAGAGTGCCTAGGAACCCTACACATCCATCGCCCATCTACATGGGTCGAGAAGATATACGCTAGTCTACTCTGGTATATCGATGCTCCGTCTCGATACACCTATGACTAGGGGCATTAAAGGATGTACTTACTGACTACCTTTGTCCCACTAGAATGATCCGCATCATAGTCTAGGTAGTCAAGTACACATCCTAAGGGCTTTACCAACATGTAACAGAGAGACAGTCAGTGTACATGTTAAGATAAAGAGTAACCAGATAGGATACTATCATGTCGAGCAAGAAAGTCCTCCCTATATATGTCCAAGCATCCACTACAATATACATCTGATATAAAATAATGGCCTCTAGGGCATACAAATAACTAACAATCTCCCACATGCACTAGGGCCATCTCATATAGCAGTGGTTATAGTATCCCATACTCAACCATCCCATAAAAGTCTCTCTCTGGGAAAAGGCCTTTGTGAGTGCATCCGCCGTGTTGTCCTCTGAGTCTGCTCTCCTAACCTCGATCACCCTGGAGATCAACCATCTCCCTGATCAGGTGATACTGCCTTAGAATATGTCTGGGTTACTGATGGGATGGGGGTTCCTAGGCATAAGCCACAACTCCATTGTCACACAATGGTAGGAACGAAGTTCATTTCATGAACTAATATACATCCAGAATGCCTCTTTGGTAGCATCTTTGGGAGCGATGTATCCGGCCTTTATCGTCTTGTTTGCCTCGGTATCTAGCTTGGAACTCTTCCAACATACCATCCCTCCATTGAGGGTAAAGACAATGCCTGTGACTGACATTCAGTCGACCTTACCATCCTGGAAGCTATCCAGTGATTCTCCCCAGGATCGATTGATACCATCTCACTACACCTAGTGAGAATCTTAACATCCAATTAGATCTATCTCATAGATCCAAAACCCAGGATTTAAGAGGTATCATCTTGATCCTATATGGAGAATCCTTATGATAAGAGGAGATTGACCGAGCGTAGCATAGGAAACTCCTTCCTTATCAAGAGTATGTTATCCACGTACAATACGAGGAACGCCACCATACTCCCTACTACCTTTTTGTATATACAAGGTTCATCTACCATTTCGATGAAGTCAAACGCTTTGACTACCACATCAAAATAGATGTTCCAACTCCACGATGCCTGCTTTAAACCATAAAGCAACTTGCACACGTTTCCGCTGCTCGCACTGTCTATGAAGCCCTCTCGATGTGTATATATAGATGCTTTCTTCTAAATCACTATTTAGAAAAGTAGTCATAACACCCAACTGCCAGATATCGTAGTCATGGTATGTAGCAATGGCAAGTAGGATCCGGATGGACTTAAGCATAGATACCAGAGAAAAGGTTTCATCTTAAACCACACCTGGTCGATGACGAGAACCTTTTACAACAAGTCTAGCTTTGAAAGTCTCAACTTTTCAATCCACACTAAGTAATCTTTTCAAGATATACTTTCTCCTGATGAGGATTTCACCCTTCAGATAAAGCAACCAAAGTCCATACTTTGTTGGTGTATATGGATTCCATCTCAGATCGCATAGCATCCAGCCATTCTCACAGAGTCCCCACTCCTGATGGCCTGCTCGAAACTAGTTGGGTCATCATCTCATGATGCAATCCTCGCTCCCACTGTCATTGAGAAAACCGAAGTATCTCTCAGGTGGGTGAGGAACCTTACTAGATCGGCGGAGAGGCCGAGGTTCGTTGGGAACTATTGAATCCTCCGGTTCTACCAAATCGTCAGTTGTAGTTTGTATAGCTGGAACTCCTTCCAGTTCTACCTCATGACCACTAATTTCTTCACAAGAAATTCCTTTTCTAAAAAGGTGGTATGCCGAGAAACAAAACACATTTTGTTCCTCGGTGTGGTAGAAGATATTCCCTTGGGAATGCTTGAGATATCCAACAAACTTCCACAGAACCGACCTTGCGTCGAGCTTGTCCAGATTTTGCTTTTAGAAATAGGCCGGACAATTCCAAATCTTAACATACTTAAGATATGGGCTCTTCCCATACCATATCACATATGGAGTGGTAGGCACCTGATTTGATTGGAACCCTATTCAATAGGTACACAGCTTCTCAAGTGCATAACCTCCAAAAAGAAATAGGTAACTCAGTACTCATCATAGAGCACACCATATTACATAGGGTGTGATTGCTCCGCCCCGATACACCGACGTGTTGTGGTGTATACGGAAGAGTAATGCTGAGAGAGAATCTCATTTTCCTTTAGAATAGTCCAGGAATTCTATGCTCAAGTATTCTCCTCCCTGATCACATCAAAGGACATAATACTTATATCCATTTTGGTTCTCTACTTCGGACTTATATTCATTGAATTTCTCAAAAGTTTCAGGCTTGTGTTTCAACAGGAACATATGTCTGAATCTTGAGAGATCATTAGTGAATGTAATGAAGTACAAAGAACCGATCCTGGCATATGTAGACAGGGGACCTATATACATCATCATGTATTAATCCCAAGAGTTCACTAACTCTTTCTCTGTTTCCAGTAAACAGAGCTGTGGTCATTTCATCTTTGTGACATGACTGACAAGTTTCACAAGATGTAAATTAAAACTGATTTAAATATGCATCTTAATGTAACTTAGCTAGTCGGGTCGAATTAATATGACCTAGTCTACAATGCCTCAAGAAGGATTCATTCATTTTTGAACTCTTCCTCTTGTGTGTGTTCTGTACATTAAGAACTGTGGTTTGATTTAGAACGTATATGTTTTTAGATAACGTGCCTGAACCGATCAACTCTTGAGTGAAACGATTTCGGATTGTGTAGTTTGAAAATGTATATAGAAATCACAACCAAAAATATTTGACCGCAATCAATAACGGTGTCGAATGTAGCGCGTTAGTAAGTGTGGATCGTCCACAGGGAAAGTGTAATCGTTCGTGTTTCGATTTAGATGAGTTGAAACTTTAAAGAAAAGAAAACAAACAATTCATGATTTGTAAATTGAATTTCAAGAATTAGAAAAATCTAGATCTAAGACAACATTAAAATCAAGAATTGAGATGTGATGATTTCCAAACCAAATATCAAGAATCGAAATGAGGCTCGTAGGAATCAATCGGATCTATAGATGTGATGAAATCTAGCGATTACGTATTCTTATCCATCGATGAATTGATACTAGATCGATGATGATCGACGAGAATTAGGGATTTCTTATGAAACTAGGGTTTCATCATCTATCCCTTGTTCCTTCGTCGATATCATTCACATTCTAGCCTCTAGTAAAATCAAGAATCGATCATGGATACCTAATTTCGAGCGAACACAATCAAGAAAGTATCGCAACGAAACTAGGTCGTCGATTCTTCAATTTGCTAGGGTTTATAAAACTCGTAGGACTTAAGAATCGTTTTAAGATTTGTTACATCATCATTCTATTGATAGTCTCGCCTCCTTTACGAGCGGAGTTTTACTCAATCATAACAACAAGAACCACAATCACAAATTGAGATCGAATCATGATGCAAGAATTTAAAGAAAGCAAGATTAAAGAATTTCACCTTTTATTTATCAACATTTCCGTTACAAATCGCTCAAGAACTACAAGAGGAAGAACTCGATCGTCGATTTGGCTTCGCTCGTCTCCTTGAGTCGCGGATCGGCTTGGATCACTTGCTCGATTGAAGATCGGCTCCACTCTTAAAAGGTTGAAGGCTTCTCGCTTGAATGGTACTCGAGATCTTGAATTTGGCTTGGAATTAGGGTTAGGGTTTTGAGGCACAAGTTGTGTCACTCAACTTGTGGGTGGAAGAGGAAAAGATGAGAGATTAACCTCAAACTTTAGATCTAGGCTCCTTTTTATAGACCTCAAAACCCTAGATTTAGGATTTCAAATTTGAATTTCCCTCCTAAATTTTGTTAGCTAGAGAGACTTCTAAAAGTAGTTAGTTGGAGGGAGCTTCTAGAACTAGTTTGTTAGGAGCTTAATCAAGATTAGCTTAATTTAATGATCCTCGCTGATCTGGCAGAAGCTTCGAGAGTCATCTGGAATTTGACATAACTTGCTGAGATGTATGCACTAAGAGATGCATTCTGTAGCAATTTTCCTCCGATGACGTGGCAATAGGGCCGCGGAACAGGCATGAGCCTGCTTAGGCCGCGGATCCGCGGCCCAATAGGAGGATCAGTACTTGAATTTCTGTGTTCTGCTTTATTTTGGCTTCAGGAATATTCTCTGATGTGCTGAATCTTGTAATTAGTTCTTGATCACTACCAGATCTCTAGCCTTTGAGTTGGCGTATTTTATCAGCACTGTTTTCACAATTTTGGCTCGGTTTTTGGAATTTCCTGCACAGACTTCGAAACAAGTGTTGCGCTACACAAGAATGATGCGATTCCATGATAAACACACAATTTCCCTTAAAGTGCCAGTTTTAATGTATAACACATGCAATCTGGTATTTCAGGGATGTATTGCTAATATGTGCTATATGAATACCGAACACTTCTAGATGAATGCAATTGATAGGGAAATTGACGTGTTAAAAATACATTATTTTCGACTGATCAAATTCCCCCAAACTTATTTTCGGTCGTTTCGAGCGAACTGTTTTATAAAAAATAGAAGGATAAAATAAAGAAAGAAAAAAACTAACTAGCACACTTTCGTAGGCAACATGATTGCACTGAGCACGTGCAACAAGCCTTTAAACCTCTAGGTATCCCTAGTAGGAGGAGTGTTGTCTCCTGAGTGTTTTCAGTGGATTGCACCCACAAAATCCAATAATAAAAGAAAGATCATGAATATTACTTTTAAAGACAAGAATTGTAAAAGAAAAGCCTTGAAAGTTAGGGTTTCCAACTAAGCCAGCTTTTCGGTTGTCATGAGCCATATCTTAATTGTCATGAAAAGATGTTAGAAATCACATCATCCCTCAATAAAACATCTTCTTTATTCTTCATTCCTATCTTTCTTCCAAACATCGATCATATAACCCTACGTGTGTGTAAAGGACATCCCTACACCCGGAGAATTCAATTCAAGCTAGCATACTCTTGTCCATCCACCTCAGTACTTTTTTAATTAATGAATATTTAGATGAATTTGCTCACACACTTTCATGCGAACGTTAATACTTCTTGAGGTACTAACCGACCGATTACTCATGTGCTTGCTTATTTGGTGTATTTTTCTCGTCTTGCACCACCTAAGGCTTAGCAGTGACTCCCAGACCAGTTGGCCTTGGGGCACTAGGTGAAGAGGCACCCTCGTTATATTTTTTTATTGCTGCCTTGGCGATAACAAAACCAGTGTTCATTTTTCTCACCATTTTATATTTTATTCATTTTTTTTATTTCCTTCATACATGGGCTTTTAGACAAGAGCATTTCAAGGTATCCTCTACTATCCCGAGTTTCAAGACGTGTGTAAGTGCGAATAGCAGGGTATCAACGTTCAAAATGTTTGGCTTCCAGAATAGGAACTATTTTTCAGACTTATTTTTATCCTCAGATTAATGACTTTCTTCATCTTACTAACCCTTGGGACAACGGCTCATAACTACTTATTACTAGTTCTTATAAGAAAACTTCTAATTTTCTTGGTTTTCTATAATTTTTCCAATCTTTTGGATGTAATTTTTCACTATCTAATCATTTATTATCTTATTTATGTACAAAAATGTTTTTATTTTATTTTTGAAATTTTTTAAATTTTTATATGTTTTGAAAATGTTTTGTGCTTATGCAAAGTATGATGCAGATGATGCGAAAATAAGCACAAACCTCCCCCAAACTTGTTTTCAACAGTGTCCTCACTGTTGCCTTCTGCTAATTCTCAAAAACCTGTAAGCTTGGGAGGAATTTATTAGTGGGGGCAAAATATTTAAGTAAAGAACTTCCCCTAAACTTATTCTTGGCTCATCATTTTGTAAAAAATTTCTTTTCAAGAGCCAGAAAAAATGCCCCTCCAAACTTGAGTTATGCAATGTTAATCTTTTGAAAATCACATGAGGGGGTTAAAAATCATTGGTCGATGCCAAACTTTGCAAAGACCGAAAGTTAACACCAACCATTCAAAAATTTTATCAATGCAGTGCTCTGGTTGGTGGAAAAAGAAGTGGGGAAAGGGTAAGTGGTGGAATAGAATGTATGTGCGTCTTATTTTGGAGAGACGAGACAGTGAATGTGATGGATTACTCGCATTCTTTTTACAGTTCAGAAGAAGGGGTGGAGGTTCAATTTCATTGATTGGGACATGATTAATCTCAACACCCGTGTCATTCAAAACTGCGAGTTCATCAGCGAAGATCTCCTCAAAAATTCCATCAATACCCCGATGAATAATGTCATCACAAAGTGCGGGGTGATCTTCAGACTCCAGAAACGGTTCATAATCGGTGTTAGTTGTTGACCCGGACAACTCGGTGGAAGAGTCCGTATGTGTATGATACATAGTAGGGTCAAACAACAACATATGAAAAGAGTCAAGATCGGTATCATGAGGATCATCAAATTCGCTGCTGTCGACATCCGTTAAGTCGACAGAACAGACCTGAGCAGTAGGTTCGGCGGGTACACTTCCCAACTTGTAAATGTCCAACTCTATTGACCTATTCCCGAAGGATAGGGTCATAGAACCATTTCGACAGTTGATGATAGCATTGGAAGTGGCCAGAAAGGGGCGACCTAAAATCACCGGAATTTGATTCCGTGGGTTCGCTACAGGCTGTGTGTCAATTACAATAAAGTCCACAGGGAATATGAATTCCCCGATTTTTATTAACACATCCTCCAGTTCACCCCTAGGTTTGGTGCCTGATCGGTCAGCCATCTGGAAAGTTATGCTCGAGGGCTTTAACACTTTGATACCTAGTTGCTCATAAACCGAGTATGGAAGGAAGTTAACACTAGCGCCAAGGTCTAGTAGAGCACGGTTGATGTGTTTTTCCCCAATAGAAATAGAAATAGTAGGATAGCCAGGGTCTTTACGTTTCCTCGGTACTTGTTAGGGGGAAGCCGTGTCTACAGTCTTTGCCATGAATATCTTCTTGGGCACTTGAGTCTTCCTCTTCCTAGTGCACAAGTTCTTAAGAGTTTTCGCATAGGACGGAACTTGTTGGATGGCATCTAGGAGAGGGATGTTGATGTTAACTTGCTTAAACATGTCCATAATCTTCTCCATATGTGGACTCGATTTGTTAGCCCTTAACCGATTAGGATAAGGTGCTTTAGCAATAAGCTCTGGGTCCATCATAGGAGAAGGAAGTGTGTGTAGACCTGATCCCAAGATAGAAGTGGGGATCGTCCGTGGAGAACTAGAAGAGGTGGACTGAGGTGGCGAGCCTTATGGGAAACGAAGAATAGGCTCACAAGAAGGTGGTGGAGTAGAAGAACTTGGGTCAGAATTAGAAGTAGAAGTGGAAGGAAAGGTCTCAGCCGGGGTATCATTGATAGATCTATCAGTATCATTAAACTCTTCCCCAACGTGATTGTCAAGCACTCTTCCAGATCTCAACGTGGTGATTGCATCCACATGATGTGAATAGTCAGGATTGGGTAGGGGTTGAGCTGGAAGTTTCCCTTTCTCTCTTGCACTCATTTCAGCTTTTAGTTGTGCAATGTGTGCTTCCATCGATTTGATATTCTCATTTTGAGAGACAATGATCTTCATCACATTCTCGACGGAAGATTGCAAACTTGCCGTCCCTTGGATGGATTGTTTCATGAAAGTATCCAAGGTTTGTACTAGTGCAGAGGTATTATCTGTACCGGTCAATTGCAAAGAGTTTTCATGTGGTGCAAAAGTGTTGGCCGGATTTTGGAAGTTTTGTGATTGGTAGGGGTGCTGACTCAATTGAAGTTGTGGTTGCTGTTGTGGTGGAGGGACCCTTTGGAAATTGTTTTGGGTTGGAACCGTGTTTTGAGATTGTGTTTGGTTCCAAGAAAAGTTCGGGTGATTCCTCCAACCCTGATTGTACGTGGAAGAATATGGATCGTTTCTAGGTCTTTGAAAAGCGGCATTAGTATGCTCTTGACCTTGAAACGGAGAATTCATTGGACATTCTTCTGTCAAATGAGAAGGATCGGAACAGCATCCACATACAGTTTTGGATAGTGATATTTGACTTAGGGCGGCTAAAAATTTGTTTTCCATAGTCTCGAGTTTCTTTTGCATGGCTGAAATGTCAGCTCTAACTCCTATGGAAATATTATTGCCATCCCTAGACGGTTGACTCACACCCTCCCACTGTAATGATTTTTCAGCGAAATCTTCTAGAAATTTCCAGGCTTCCCCATCATCTTTGGTCATAAAATTGCCTTGACACATGGATTCAAGGGTCTGTCTTGTGTTAGGATTAATGCCCTCATAAATGATTCTGCACAGTTCCCATCTAGGGATTCCGTAATGTGGACATTGGACTAACAGATCCTTGAAGCGTTCAAGACATTTTTAAAATGGTTCATTTGGAAGCTGGGTGAATTGATTTATTTCGCTACGGGCTCGAGCTATCTTATGATGTAGGTAGAATTTCTTAATAAATGCTTTGACGAATTCTCCTCAGTTTGAGATGGAATGTGCGGTTGTGTTGTAAAGCCACTTCTCGGCTATATCGTACAAGGTGAATGGGAGAAGACGTAGACGCATAGCATCCATAGAAAGCTGTGAGGTACCCATCATTGCGCATACATTTTCAAATTTGGTGATAAAGCATATGCGTCTTCAAACTCGAGACCGTGAAATTTTGGTAGAAGGTTGATGTATTGGGGTTTAATTTCAAAATTTTCCCCGTTGGCTGGTGGAATGGAAAGTCAGGTGGATAGGGGACCTCGTGTAGGATAGCACCTCTCCTGGAGAGAGATGCGGGGTGGATTCTGCGCACCAACGGACGGTGGAAGAGTAGTGGTAAAGAAGTTCGATGGAAACGGATCCATCGGTGTGGGTGTGGTGGTGGGTAAAGAAGAGGTAAATGTAGAAATACCGACTTTTGGGTCGATCAAGGGAACGTGGTCTAAACGGGCACTAGAATCCCGTGTCCAGACTATCTTACACTAAAAAGGGTTAGTACAAGTGGCAGGGTGACTTAATTAGGGGAAATGAGTGAAGTGTTTTGGTGTTTGTTTTGAAAAATATACGGATTTTTTTTGAAAAAATGATGCGATCACAACAAATGCAACAAGCAAAAACCCTAATTCTAGTGGTCACCTAGGTCAAAGCTCTAGACCGCTCCTAACTGCCAAAAGACAAGTCGCAGGATCAATCCTCCACTGCCTCTTTGTCTCTCCTGTGGCCAGGTAAGTGCCAGGTAAGTGGGAGGTTCTCCACTACGTAAGTAGTGGGCCTAATTAAGTAACCACTAGCCTTCGACACACTTGCCTTAGACACCACAAAAGAAACGCAGATAAGCAATGAATTACCCACGGCCTTCTATTGTCCTAAGTGAGCGCGACGGTCCTTAGAGTCATCTCTAGATCTTTTTTAGTTAATGAGGGTAAATGCGGATGCAAGTTTGGGATTTTTGGATCTTAGAAAGGGTAATGAACTCCCCACCTAATCTGGATTTGTTCTTTGCCCCTTAATTTCTGTATTAATATGCAAACAACCAAAAATAAAAAACACGCACAATTTTTATTGCTTTTTGCGGCGCTGCGATTTATTTGCAAAGAAACCTGCAGCAAATTGTTAATTGGAGCAGATGAGGGAGAAGATAAGAAAGCAGAGGAGTCACCTGAGAATTTTTTTACTGTAGCGCCGCGGTTTAGCCATAATAAGCGCCTAATGCCACGGAACCGCCACAGGTTTGAAAGATCTCTGCACCAAAATTTTACAGTGTGCCTCTTTTCACCTTCTAAGCTCTCTGGAATTTGCAGAATTTTTTTTCCACAGCTCCACAAGTTCCAGATTTCCTCGCAAAAAATCACAACAACACGTTTAGTGTTTGCGCGAATTTTGATCTCAAAAATTATAATGGAATTAACTTTTCAACTCAAATTTCAAAAAAAACGAATAATTAGCGCACTATCCCCGACAACGGCGCCATTTGATTGAAACTTTTTCGGATTGTGCAGTATGAAAATATATATAGAAATCACAACCAAAAATATTTGACCGCAATCAATAACGGTGTCAAATGTAGCGCGTTAGTAAGTGCGGATCATCCACAGGGAAAGTGTAATCATTCGTGTTTCGATTTAGATGAGTTGAAACTTTAAAGAAAAGAAAACAAACAATTCATGATTTGTAAATTGAATTTCAAGAATTACAAAAATCTAGATCTAAGAAAACATTAAAATCAAGAATTGAGATGCGATGATTTCCAAACCAAATATCAAGAATCGAAATGAGGCTCGTAGGAATCGATCGGATATATAGATGTGATGAAATCTAGCGATTACGTATTCTTATCCATCGATGAATTGATACTAGATCGATGATGATCGACGAGAATTAGGGATTTCTTGTGAAACTAGGGTTTCATCATCTATCCCTTGTTCCTTCGTCGATATCATTCACATTCTAGCCTCCAGTAAATTCAAGAATCTATCATGGATCCCTAACTTCGAGCGAACACAATCAAGAAAGTATCGCAACGAAACTAGGTCGTCGATTCTTCAATTTGCTAGGGTTTATAAAACTCGTAGGACTTAAGAATCGTTTTAAGATTTGTTACATCATCATTCTATTGATCGTCTCGACTCCTTTACGAGCGGAGTTTTACTCATACATCACAACAAGAACCACAATCACAAATTGAGATCGAATCATGATGCAAGAATTTAAATAAAGCAAGATTAAAGAATTTCACCTTTTATTTATCAACAAATCGCTCATGAACTACAAGAGGAAGAACTCGATCGTCGATTTGGCTTCGCTCGTCTCCTTGAGTCGCGGATCGGCTTGGATCACTTGCTCGATTGAAGATCGGCTCCGCTCCTAAAAGGTTGAAGGCTTCTCACTTGAATGGTACTCGGGATATTGAATTTGGCTTGGAATTAGGGTTAGGCTTTTGAGGCACAAGTTGTGTCACTCAACTTGTGGGTGGAAGAGGAAGAGATGAGAGATTAACCTCAACCCTTAGATCTAGGCTCCTTTTTATAGACCTCAAAACCCTAGATCTAGGATTTCAAATTTGAATTTTCCTCCAAAAGTTTGTTAGCTAGAGAGGCTTCTAGAAGTAGTTAGTTGGAGGGAGCTTCTAGAACTAGTTTGTTAGGAGCTTAATCAAGATTAGCTTAATTTAATAATCCTCGCTGATCTGGCAGAAGCTTTGAGAGTCATCTGGAATTTGACATAACTTGCTGAGATGTACGCACTGAGAGATGCAATCTGTAGTAATTTTCCTCCGATGACGTGGCAATAGGGCCGCGGAACCGCGGCATGAGCCTGCTTAGGCCGCGGATCCGCGGCACAATAGGAGGATCAGTACTTGAATTTCTGTGTTCTGCTTTATTTTGGCTTCAGGAATATTCTCTGATGTGCTGAATCTTGTAGTTAGTTCTTGATCACTGCCAGATCTCTAGCCTTTGAGTTGGCGTATTTTATCAGCACTGTTTTCACAATTTTTGCTCGGTTTCTGGAATTTCAACATGTGTTGCGCTACACAAGAATGATGCGATTCCATGATAAACACACAATTTCCCTTAAAGTGCCGGTTTTAAAGTATAACACTTGCAATCTGGTATTTCAGGGATGTATTACTAATATGTGCAATATGAATACCGAACACTTCTAGATGAATGCAATTGATAGGGAAATTGATGTGTTAAAAATACATTATTTTCGACTGATCAACTCTTGTTATAGGAAATGTTCAAAACATTATCCAACAATAAAAAATTATATCCTTCTTTACTAAATAAAGAGACTGATATGATGTTGCATATCAGGTTCGGTATCTAATAACATTCGTTCAGAATCAATGTATTTGGTAATATAGGGTGATAACAGCCAACATCTTGGCTGCAACAATTGCACCATTTCCAACTCTTGAAACTTATCACCCGTTCTCAGTTCTCTACCAATTTGCAGCCCATGTAACAGATTACATATATAAGATCCTGATCCGGTATCTCATACCCAGGACGTAGAGAATACTGAGATATAGTTCTCAGTAATGAACATTCACGAAGAAGATGCATCATCATGCACTGTCTTCGTTCGGGCGGCACGGGAATTTCGGTAATCCCCTATTTCCCGCTCGGTCTTCTAAGAATTATAAGTTGGAGCGGGACCAACGTTCCCCAGCACAGTATACCAAGCGGGTTCGGTCAATTATTATCTTGATTAAGGCATGACATGGTCGCTACCTGGAGAGAGAGAAGAAAACACTCAGGTATGCTCTTGCAAGATCAGATTGGTTATTATTTTATCTAATCAGGATGGCTCCCACTGTTTTTATCAAATCTTCCTTCAAACCCTAAAAGGAAAGACTAGCCGGGAATAATTACACCCTACAATTTTACCAATCTTTCAGCCAGGCCAGTGCCGGTACTTTGAGGGAGGTTCCCCGTGCTTTCGAACGGACCTAATTAAAATAAACCTCGTTTTCCTAGGGACGTAACCCCATTAACACCTTTCTAGACACCAACTTGATTGGCTAATTGTAATTTGTAAAACTCTCCCAGGAGTAACTCTTACTCACAATGGGTATCGAGATCCAACTATCTCATAGAAAGTATGCAATCTCATTGCAAATTTCAACACTTGAAATTCCCGATAATATTTTGCCCCTAGCGTGGCTATGACCTTGACACAGGCCAGACAACCCATAGACCGCTAGTCAAGTTCAACCTGTATATTTCATGATTGAATTAAACCCACCCGCATGACCCCTTGACGCAAGCCAAACAATGCCGTACGAATACCCTAATCCAATCGCATCGTATGTAGCAGATAAGCACTAGTTAGCTACCGCACACTACGCCTTGACGCAGGCCAAACAACTGTAGCGCGAATACTAAGTAGTACTTATCTAAAATGACGGAGGGCTATGACAGGTTTTTAAGAAAATCTTTTGCGTACTGATCTTGAAATCATTGTAGAATCAAGTGATTTTTGAAAAGGAGTGTTTTTTAGGCTTGTACTAGTTTTGCTAACGAGGTCACTCCCGGTGAAGGGATCTCCGCTCTTTCCTTATCGAATAAGGTGAAGGATATTTCACAATACCATTATGCAAAGCAAAAACTATAAAAGCAATCAAAAGACAAACAGAGTTTGTAGCATCTGCTAGTTTCGCTAAAGAGGTCACTCCCGGTGAAGTGATCTCGGCTCTTTCCTTATCGAATAAGGTGCTGGATATTCTACAAGGAATACCGCTATGCAAAGAAAAAACTAGAGTTACCAGTTTTTAAAACAAGTTTCTACAACATCTTTAGGTTTCTTTTCTTTCATTAATCTCATTAATGAATGTCCCATCATTTAAGTAACCAAAGCATCACAGATAAATACAATGTACGCTTATGCCATCCGCATTCGTCTCGATGACCACTCGTGCACCGTTAGGTTAGGTAACTAACGGCTGAGCGGGGTAAGGCTAGCGTGGGTGTAAAACATAAGTAACGTCTATATAATATATCGCATATACTATATAAAATATCTATCTCAACATATCAAATGATCACATCACAAATATCGCAGCAGAACATAACATATAAAATATTGGATATACTAGGATTTCCGTGTTTTAATTTAAGCCTGTATAAAACACGGATTCCACGATCATGATGAATAGCTAAACCCACATCCCTAGACCGCTACGAGAGCGGCAAGCAACCCTACCAATTCTAGAGTTAGGAGACCCGGTCTCGACTCCTGGAGATGGTCTCCCACTGGACCCTAGAACCTGGTTACTTGTGCTCCCCGCCTTGGGTCTATCCTAATACGAAAAAGTAAATAATATACAATGGTGACATCATCCTCAACCTGGAAGTGCCCCAATAAAAAAAATATTACATACAATGAATTTTACATAAATAAAAATGAAAAACTCTCATCTCACATAAAACCCCCGGCTATTCAAAACACGACGATCCAATATAACATATCACAGCAACACATAACATTACATGTCATCAACGTAAGGAAATATGCGTATCCCAATTGTCGTTGTCATATAGCAACGAAACCGGCGATACACCACATATTACACTTACGGTCGCAGAAAAGAAAGTGAAAAACCACAACAGTTGGAATCCACAACCTTATTAGACATCACATGCCTAACCAAATGAATTCTTAGACATTACATGCCTAACGATTATAAACCCCGCATTTTAGTCTCGATATTAAAAGCACTTTTCAATAACAAGTCGGGCAATTCAATAAGATTTCTGCCATCCTGATCGAATGCTCGTTGGAAACTTTAGTAGACGGCCGCACCCCCGATACCGTCGACGAAGAGCACCAAGGAGGAACACCGCTGCTGCGAGCACCCAAACGGATGCTTTTAGCGACGGGGTTCTCCTAAAATCACTTGGTGTAAGTCAACGTTACACACCCTACAAGATGTGGGGAGGCGGAATAAGTAAAACAATCATTTTGTTCAAAGTAACATCGACTATCAAACGGATCTTTGCTAAACCCTAACTAACAAATTATCTAGAAGCAGTTAACTACTATGATAGATGATTATACCTCAAGATACTAGTCCTTCTTGTTCTTGTTGTTCAACTCCTCGCCGGCCTCCTCGATGTAATAGAAGATCCACCTAAGAGTTCCTTCTTCAAGCTTTAACCTCTAACTTGAGGTAACTAAGTGGCTAGGATTGCTAATCCAAGTGACCTAAAGGATATAGAGATAGATTAAGGATCTATTAGTCTTGTTAACCCTAGGGTTTTCAACACATGAGAAGATTAGGGTTAGGATAAAGAAGATGAGAGCTTGAGGAGAGAGAATGTGTTTATGATTATCTAATGAATCTTGACTCATTTGGATAATATGAAGCATGAAAAATATCTCATCAAATATCTAGCAACCATGCTTCATTTAATACTTGAGATGAATCATCTCATGAGTCATGGTTCATTTAATGCAAATAACACATCATCTCCTCCACCTCATTAAGCTTAATTCACAATGAATTTAAAACTAAATGAGTCACCTTTCTTCTAGAAGCTTCTCGACTAATTACGAGAATGCCCCTCCCATCCGTATTTACGAAAAACACGGATATACTGAGGTTGCATAAATGCAATAATCCAATACTAGAATCTGGCCTAAACCAAAGCCTGCTAGTATGATCTGTCTGAACATCATACGTGCACAAGTACACGTATATGTCCGAACCTTGTCGTAAAACCATACGACCTCTATATCGTTTCTCCTGAAGCAGGGAAACCCTCTGTGTGGGACTCTAAAGACTTGACACTATGCTGGCAGTGGGTTTAACCACAGGCCGCAAACGGTACTAGCGGTACGTAACGGTCCCCAGGTAGATATCGATAAGAAGGTCGATGAGGAAACCCATCCGAACTCCTACTGAGCCTGATGTGACAATCTCCGTACAGTCCAGTCTGTTCGTCTAAGACTATCGCATATCGGGCCTAGGGGGCGGCAAGCGTCAGTCCCCTAAAAGCGGTATAAGTCGTGTCGAAGTGAAGCCCATCACACCTTGAGAAGCTACTGGAAAACAAACCAGTAAATCTCGCTTGCCCTGGTCAGGGACCTTGCGTAATGGCTCTCGAAACACAGTGTGATATCAACCCCCAATACCGGGTGAAACGAATCCTATCTAACCGCCACTGCCTCCAACTGCTTCGGGACTGCACCCAACTGCTACCTGTTTGCACGACTCAGTCGAGTCGTGGTTGGGTAGCAATCTAAGAACAGTGGGAACACACTCGAGACGAAGCAGCAGTCTCAAGTCTACGGACTATGCTGTACTCATGTCACCTAAGAACTGTTAACTGACGACGGGTATAATACTAACCAATAGTTCCCTGTGAGTCCTGTCCGGTGTACCCGTAACCCAACGAGCACCTGCATAATATCTCCATTACAACGTACTAATGGCTGTGGGACAGACCATCTCCCCTGCTGGGACGAGAAGCGTATACACTAGTCTACTCCGGAGTATCGATGCCCTGTCTCGATAATCCTACGACTAGGGACCTGAAAAAGGATGTGCTTGTAGACTACCTAGCCCCCACTAGTGTGACTGCCATCATAACGCAGGTAGTCAAGCAAGATCCTATGGGCTCTATCAATATGTATTCGCGATATGTTAAAAGAAAGATATACACATATTAAGATAGATATAAACCAAGTAGCATATTACTATGTTGAGCAAGACTGTTAATACAACTGTGAATAGCCCAAGCTTCCATTAAGTAATATACAAGCTAGTATGATACAATAATGGCCCCTAGGGCGTATACACTAACAATCTCCCACTTGCACGAGGGCCATGTACTGGCGTATCGAAGACCTATCATCTCGACTAGCCTCTCGAACTGTGTCTGAGGTAAGGCCTTTGTGAATGGATCTGTAGCGTTCTCCTCTGTAGCAACACTCCGGACCTCGATCTCTCGGCGATCTATGATCTCCCTGATCAGGTGATACCGCCTCAAGATGTGTCTGGACTTTTGATAGGACATGGGTTCCTTCGCTAAAGCTATAACCCCGTTGTTGTCACAATTCAGAGGTATTGGATCAACAATGGATGGAACCACCTGAAGTTCTGTTAAGAACTTCTTTACCCAGACTGCTTCTTTTGCGGCATCAGATGCTGTGATATACTCCGCTTCCATCGTCGAGTCAGCAACGGTGTCCTGCTTGGAACTCTTCCAGCACACCGCCCCTCCATTGAGGGTAAAGACATAACCTGACATGGACTTGGAGTCATCCTTGTCACTCTGGAAGCTGGAATAAGCAAAAGCCTCGATCTAGAGGTTTTTTCCGCCGTAAACCAAGAACATATCCTTAGTCCTTCTCAGGTACTTAAGAATGTTCTTTACTGCTATCCAGTGCTTCTCCCCTTGGTCTGACTGATACCGGCTTACCACGCTTTTGCGTAAGCTACATCTGGTCTGGTGCACAACATCGCATACATTATAGAGCCTACCGCAGAAGCGTAGGGTATAATCGACATGCAAACCCTTTCTAAATCTGTCTCGGGAGACATCTCTTTGGAGAGGGTGATTCCGTGACAAGCCGGTAAATTACCGCGCTTAGAATCTTCCATACTGAATCTTTTCAGTATAGTGTTGATATACCTGGACTGTGAAAGTCCCAACATCCTCTTAGATCTATCACGATAGATCTGGATCCCCAGAATGTAAGAGGCATCACCCAGGTCTTTCATGGAGAACCTATGTGACAAGAATCCTTTGACAGATTGTAGCATAGGAATGTCATTTCCTATCAAGAGAATGTCATCCATATACAAGACAAAGAATACGAAAGTTCGTGCTACAATCTTACTATATATACATGGCTCATCTGGATTTTTTATAAAGTCATATTCTTTGAACGTTTCATCAAAACAGATGTTCCAACTCCGCGATGCCTGCTTTAGTCCATAAATGGACTTAAGCAACCTGCACACTTTCCCGCTGCTCCCACTCTGATTGAAACCTTCTGGCTGATCCATATAGATGCACTCGTCCAAATTTCCATTTAGAAAAGCCGTCTTTACGTCCATCAGCCAGATCTCATAATCATGGAAGGAAGCAATGGCAAGAAAGATCCGAATGGATTTGAGCATAGCCACTGGAGAAAAAGTTTCGTCATAGTCCAAACCAGGCCTTTGACGAAAACCCTTTGCAACAAGTCTAGCCTTATAGGTTTCTACCTGTCCATCTACACCAATCTTCTTTTTGAAGATCCACTTGTATCCTATGGGTTTTACCCCATCTGGAGCAAAGTCCAAAGTCCATACTTTGTTGATGTACATGGACTCCATCTCGGTCCGCATTACATCCATCCATCTTACCGAGTTGCCGCTCTGGATGGCCTGCTGGAAGATAGTAGGTTCATCATTATCAATGACGCAATCCTCTCTATCCCCGTCTATGAGAAAACCGTAGTATCTCTTAGGCGGATGAGACAGCCTACTACTTCTGCGGAAGGGTGCAGGAATGTCCTGTTCTTCTGGAACTTCTGGTTCTACCAAGCTTTCAGTAGTAGATTATGGTTCTGGAATTTCTTCCAGTTCTATTGCGCTCCCACTTTTTTCCTTTTATAAAAACTGCTGTTCTAGAAAATGGGCATTGCGAGAAACAAAAACCTTTTGTTCCTCTGCGTAATAGAAAAAATACCACTTGGAGTTCTTTGGATATCCCACAAACTTACACTGTATTGAGCGTGTCTCGAGTTTGTCCACATGCTACTTTTTAAAAAAAGCTGGACATCCCCATATCTTCAGATACTGAAGATAGGGTTTCTTCCCACTCCACATCTGATATGGTGTGGTATGCACAGTCTTGATAGAAACCCTGTTCAAAAGATATGCAGCTGATTCTAGTGCATAACCCTAGAAAGATCGCGGTAACTCAGCATTACTCATCATGGAACGCACCATATCCAATAGGGTTCGGTTCGGTCTCTCCGATATGCCGTTGTGTAGTGGAGTGTATGGAGGAGTAAGCTGAGAGAGAATTCCTTTCTCTTTTAGGTAACCCAGAAACTCGGCACTTAAGTATTCACCACCTCGATCAGATATCAATGTCTTGATACTTTTACCGGTTTGGTTTTCTACTTCATTCTTATATTCTCGGAATTTCTCAAAGGCCTTGGATTTATGTTTCATCAAGAAAATGAATCCATACCTGGAGAAATCATCCGTAAAAGTAATGAAATATGAAAAACTGCTTCTTGCATGTGTAGACATTGGACCACATACATCGCTGTGTATGAGTCCTAAGAGCTCGCTCGCTCTTACTCCATGTCCAGTGAATGGAGTCTTTGTCATCTTTCCTTTGAGACATGATTGACAAGTGGCATAAGATTGATATTCGAACGGATCCAAGTATCCTTCTTTATGTAACTTAGTTAACCTTGTCTCATTGATGTGACCTAGTCTACAATACCATAAGAAAGCCTGATTTATATCTGAAGACTTTCTTTTTAGCGTGTTCTGGACATTGAAAATATGCAATTGGTATAACACGTATATACCGTTATCTAATGTACCGGACCCAATCAAACCATGATTAAGGTGGATGTTAACAACATCGCTTACAAACGTGAAATCATAACCTTCTTTTGATAACAACGATACTGATATAATATAACACGTAAAACTAGGTACATAAAAAACAGTTGCACAAAACCAAAATATGTCCACTCGTCAATCTAAGGTGGACACAGCATCCATGCTCGTTCCGTTCACAACTTTTAGGGTCATATCTCTAGTCTTCAACACTCTACGGCTTCTCAGTGCCTGCAATGAGTTGCATATATGAGATCCTGATCTGGTATCCAATACCCAGGAAGTAGAGTTGATTGACAAACAATTTTCAATTACAAAGACACCTGAAGCCGAAGCCACAACTTGCCTCGGGTCCTAGTTCTTGGCAATCCAAGCCTTGCAATCCTTCTTCCAATGGCCTTTCCTACTACAGTAGAAGCACTCGTCCTTTGCTACTACCGGCACCGCAACCTTTTCCTTTCCCTTGACTCCCACCTTACCAACACCACCTCTCGATTTGGTAGCGGCCTTCTTCTTCCTTCCTTTGGCCCTTTCCTTGGACCTGGAAAAGGAAGCACCACGAACAAACATAGCGGGTGTTTCCCTTGCTTTCTGCAAGGTGCCTTCTGCACTCCTCAACATGTTAAGGAGTTCTGGAAGTTCAACTTCTTTACATTGAATATTGAAATTCAAGATAAACTGGGCATAGGTGGAACGAAGGGACCGGAGAAACAAGTCTGTATACAGCTCGTTCTCTAATGTTGTCCCGAGGTCCGCGAGCTCCTCAATATAACCAATCATCTGAAGGACATGTTCCCCTACAGATGATACGACGGCCAGCCTCGACTGAAACAAGTTATTCGAGGTCTCGTATCTAGCTATACGAGATTGCACTCCATAAAGTTCCTTGGTGTGGAGAACGATGGCTTCAATATCCATATTCTCATGCCTCCTCTGATGTTTATTATCCATAGAGGCAAGCACGATGCATTTGGCCTTCGCGCAGTCAATCTCCCAGGTCTTGCGGATTTCCTTATCCGCGACACTGGATTCTGGACCTGGGATGGCATGGGCTTTAGTAGTAAGGACATACCCCAATTTGTCATAGGTTATTGCCATCTTGACATTCCGGAACCAATCTTTATAGTTTGGCCCTGTCAAAATATCTGTATATAATAATAACTTAAGGCCCGTCATGTTCTGGTCGCTGTAATCAGGAGAGAGAGAAGAAAACACTTTAGCATGATGCTCTTGCAAGTTTAGAGTGGTTTTTAGTTTATCTAAAAAGGATGGCTCCCCACTGTTTCTCGAATCCTTCCTCAAACCATAAAAGAAGAACTAGTCAGGACTATTCTCACCGTACAATACTTGCCTAACCGTTCAGCCAGGCCAGTGTCGGTACTTCGAGGGAGGTTTTACGACGCTTTCGTGAAGTTCCTTAATTAAATAATCTCTTTTCCCTGGGGGCGAGCCCCGCTGACATCTTTCTCGACACCTACTTGGTTTATAGCATTGATCGTTGAGTGAAAGAATCTCCCGATGAGTAGCATATACTCACAGTAGGATCGGGATCTAAATATCATTGTGTGATAAAACTGAAGGTATCCTACCAAAATTATCACACTCTAAATGGTATGCAACTCTAGCAAGTTTCAGTTTCTTTAGAAACTCCCGATATGGATTTTTGCCCCATGCTCTTATGACTTTGGCGTTGGTCAAAATGTCATAAGCCACATGTCAAGTTCTACCCATCATTATCTTGTTAATTTGAACCCACCCGTACATACCCCTGACGTTGGCCAAATGGTAGTACGACTGTCACAAGCCAACTCATCTATCTATGCAACAGATGAATACCCAGCAACTACCAAACACTATGCCTTGGCGTTGGTCAAAATACATAGCTAGAATACTGCTGAACACCCAAATGAAATGACGGAGGGCTATGAATGGTTTTGGCGAAACCGTGAACGTAGCGAACTTGATATGATCGAAGGAACCTGATAGCTTTTAAAAGGAGCGGTTTAAGCTCTGCAATTAAAAAAAAACTTCCGTTTTAAAATAACCGAGTGGTTTCTTTTAAACTGTTTCAACGATTCAACTTTGGTTTATTTTCTTTGCATTAAATTAATGCGTCCTATCAATTAACCTATCATTGCAGAAAACAACGAAAATACAACGTCCGCTTATGCCCTCCGCATTCGCCACTGGGCCCCGTCATTCACCCGTTAGGTTACTTAACTAACGACAGAGCAGAGGCTGGGCTAGGGCAGATGCAAAACATAAGCAACGCCTACTAGATATCATATATAGATATTGTACATTCATAAGACGCAATAATAGGCATTCCAGATCATAGATGAACATATTGTATATTCTAGGAATCATTTCCTTTGAGCCTGCAATGAAAGACGGATTACATAGTCGTGATGAATAGCCAACCCTACCCTATACCCTTATGGGTACGGCAAACTACCCGTCAAGTACTCGAAGTGAAGTGGTCTCCCTCAACGACGTGAGTAGGCCACTAAACACTTCAAAGTACCCGGTAGTTTGTGCACCCCACCTTGGGTCTATCCTAGGAGCAGAAAACAGCAAATAAAATAATACAACGGTGGCTACAAGCTCAACCCGGATGTGCCCCGCAAAAGAATATTACAACAAATTACAATTTACATTTGAATGAAAGAAACACTCGTTTCACATCCCCGACTATCCATTCTCGACAATCCAACAAGTTCATATCCATAAACATAAAGTAACCATTACAGAAATGTGCAACCCCCTGCTAACCGACATACTAGCAATTAGGGGAGGTTTACGAACATGATTGAATGATATTCTCGGTGTGTATGTAGAAAATGTGTAGAAATCACAACCAAAAATATTTTTGACCGCAATCAATAACAGTGTCGATTGTAGCGCGTTAGTAAGTGCGGGTCGTCCACAGGGAAAGTGTAATCCGTTCGTATTTCTAATTAGATGAATCAAAAATTTAAAGAAAAGAGAAAAGACAATTCATGATTTAAAGAATTTAAGATTAAGAATTGGTAAAATCTAGTCTAAATCAAGAAACATTTAAAATAAAGAATTGAGAATTTATGATTTCCAAGCCAAATATCAAGATTCGAAGTGAGGCTCGTAGGAGTCGATTGAACCTTTAGATGTGATGAAATCTCATGATTACATACTCTTATCCATTAACGAATTGACACTAGATTGATGACGATTTAACGAGGTTTAAGGATCTTGTGACGAAACTAGGGTTTCCTCATCTCATCCTTTGTCCTTTCGATGAATCTCATTCATAAACTAGCTTCTAGTAAATCAAATAATCAATCGTTGATCTCTAATTCCGAGCGAAAGTAATTAAGAAAGCATTTCGCATGGAAACTAGATCGTCGATCATTCGATTTTCAAGAATTTACAAACATTATAGGACTTAAGAATTGTAAAAGAATCTAAATCATCATCATTCTATCGATCGTCTCGACTCCTTTACGAGCGGAGTTTTACTCAAACATTATCACAAAGAACACATTCAAGAATCTAGATTGAATCATAATGCTTGAATTAAAAAGACAAGCAAGATATAGAATTGTCACCTTTATTATATCAAAAATTTAGTTACAACTCTCAAGAACTACAAGAGGAAGGAACTTGATCGTTGAATTTGGCGTCGCTCGGCTCTTTTAGTCGCGGATCTCCTTAGATGACTTGCTCCGATGAAGTCCGGCGTCGCTTTCTAAAGACTCGAAAGCTTCATTGCTTGATTCGGTACTCGGAATTCTGGATCTTGGCTTTGGAATTAGAATTAGGGTTAGGGTTTGGAGTTACAAGTTGTGTCACTCAACTTGTGTTGGGGTTGAAGATTGAACTCTTGAACAACTTTTCAACAACCTTAGAAGTGAAGCCTTAGGGTCCCTTTTATAGCCTTAAGAATGATTAGCTTCCTTTGTAAGCTTAGTTTAGGTTAGCTTCCCTTGTAAGTTAGGTAGTTAGGTAGAAGCCTCTAGAAGTAGTTAGTTAGGCTTTAGCTTCCTTCATAAGCTTGGAGGTTAGGGAGAAGCTCCTAGGTTTAGTTTGTTAAGTGAGAAGCTTGCTTTGGAAGCTTGGAAGTTTAGCTTGAACAAGGAGATTTTGCTGATCTGGCAGAAGATTCTAGAGTTCTCTGGAGTTTGAAGTGGCTTGAAGCAGTGTACCAAGAGAAAGAAGAATTATGCAGCTGAGCAGAGATGATGACATGGCAAGACGGCCGCGTATCCGCCGCTCAAGCCTGCTCCGGCCGCGGATCCGCGGCCGTTCTGCTGCTATGGTGCATCAATTTCTCTGTGGTGCTTTGATCTGACTTCATGGTATTTTGATGATATGTTGAATCTTATATTTATTCCTTTATCACTGATAGATCTCCAGTCTTTGAGTTGGCGTATTTTATCAGCATTATTTTCACAGATTTGGCTTTTCTCTGAGAATTTCCTGCACAGACTTCGAAACAAGTGTTGCGCTATACAAAGATGATGCGATGCCATGATAAACACTCAATTTCCCTCGAAATGTCAGTTTTAAGGTATAACACAAGTAATTCGGTATTTTACGGGTGTTTTGCTAATATGTGCAATACTTAACCCGAATACCTTTAGATGAATGCAAATGATAGGGAAATTGACGTGTTAAAAATACATTATTTTTGACTGATCAGAACACATTAATCACAACACAGATATAATCCAGTTAGCCAAAGTTCTTAGAATTTCGATCAAGCACCACATATGAATCTAATCCGAATAATTCTCTGTGCACATAAAACCTGAGCAGAAACAAAATATCCCAGAAAACCCAATATCAACATAGAAGAATAACTGAGCAAATTTGGGTTGACTCGGTGTCAACTCGGCCGCGGATCCACGGCGGATCGCTTGGATCGGCCGCGGTTCCGTGTTGCTTTGGACGAGTCACGATCCTAAATTTCTTCACAATTCTTTAAAAACCCTACTTGTATTTTCAAGGGTCCCTGAAAAATTTTTAGACCCCAATTTAAAATCGGCAGAAACTTGGTGAAAATGCCGTTTTTTCGGGATTAAATCGCGATCGAATTTCTAAAGACTTTGCTAACATGTTAGTTATGGTTTAGCTAGGCTCTGATACCACTGTAAGTCAACATTACACACCCTACAAGATGCGGGGAGGCGGAATAAATAAAACAATCATTTTTTTCAAAGTAACATCGACTATCAAACGGATCTTTGCTAAACCCTAACTAACAAACTATCTAGAAGTAGTTAACTACTATGATAGATGATTATACCTCAAGATAATAGTCCTTCTTGTTTTTGTTGTTCACCTCCTCGTCGGCCTCCCCGATGTAATAGAAGATCCACCCGAGAGTTCCTTCTTCAAGCTTTAATCTCTAACTTGAGATAACTAAGTGGCTAGGATTGCTAATCCATATGACCTAGAGGATATAGAGATAGATTAAGGATCTATTAGTCTTGCTAACCATAGGGTTCTCAACACATGAGAGGATTAGGGTTAGGATGAAGAAGATGAGAGCTTGAGGAGAGAGAATTTGTTTGTGATTATCTAATGAATCTTGACTCATTTGGATAATATGAAGCATGAAAATATCTCATCAAATATCTAGCAACCATGCTTCATTTAATACTTGAGATGAATCATCTCATGAGTCATGGTTCATTTAATTCAAATAACACATCATCTCCTGTGCCTCATTAAGCTTAATTCACAACGAATTTAAAACTAAATGAGTCACCTTTCTTCTAGAAGCTTCTCGAATAATTATGAGAATACCCTTCCCATCCGTATTTATGAAAAACACGGATATACTGAGACTGCATAAATGCAATAATCTAATACAAGAATCTGGCTTAAACCAAAGCATGCTAGTATAATCTGTCCGAACATCATACATGCACAAGTACACGTATATGTCCGAACCCTGTCGTAAAACCATACGACCTCTATATCGTTTCTCCTGAAGCAGGGAAACCCTCTCTGTGGGACTCTAAAGACTCGACACTACGCTGGCAGTGGGTTTAACGACAGGCCGCAAGTGGTACTAGCTGTACGTAACGGTCCCCAGGTAGATGTCGATGAGGAAACCCATCCGAACTCCTACTGAGCCTGATGTGACAATCTCCGTACAATCCAGTTTGTTCGTCTAAGACTATCGCATATAGGGCCTAGCGGTCGGCAAGCGTCAGTCCTCTAAAAGCGGTATAAGTCGTGTCGGAGTGAAGCCCATCACACCTTGAGAAGCTACTAGAAAACCTACAAGTAAATCTCGCTTGCCCTGTCCAGGGACCTTGCGTAATGGCTCGCCAAACACAGCGCGATATCAACCCCCAATACCGGGAGAGACGAATCCTACCTAACCGCCACTGCCTCCAAGTGCTTCGGGACTGCACCCAACTGCTACTTGTTTGCATGACTCAGTCGAGCCGTAGTAGGGTAGCAATCTAAGAACAGTGGGAACACACTCGAGGCGAAGCAGCAATGTCAAGTCTACGGAGTATGCTGTACTCATGTCACCTGGGAACTGTTAACTGATGACGGGTATAATACCAACCAACAGTTCCCTACGAGTCCTATCCGGTGTACCCGTAACCCAACGAGCACCTGCATACTATCTCCGGTACAACGTACTAATGGCTGTGGGACAGACCATCTCCCTTGATGGGACAAGAAGCGTATACACTAGTCTACTCTGGAGTATCGATGCCCTGTCTCGATAATCCTACGACTAGGGACCTGAAAAAGGATGTGCTTGTAGACTACCCAGCCCCCACTAGTGTGACTTCCATCACAACGCTCGTAGTCAAGCAAGATCCTATGGGCTCTATCAATATGTATTTGCGATATGCTAAAAGAAACATATACACATATTAAGATAGATATAAACCAAGTAGCATACTACTATGTTGAGCAAGACTGTTAATACAACTGTGAATATCCCAAGCTTCCATTAAGTAATATACAAGCTAGTATGATACAATAATGGCCCCTAGGGCATATACACTAACACTTGGTCGGGGCTATGGGGCGTGGCTATCTAATAATGTTACCCGGCGAGTATCTGCGTACTCTGCATGATTGCGACGGAATTTTGATCACATCAAAATCCCGTGGCAACCGATCAAATGAGACTAAACTGCTAGATTTATAACATTCAAATTAGTTATCTCATAACTACATTTGTGGATTTCAAATATTGTATCCCATCAAATGTTACCCGGACGAACGTTAAACTTTTCGATCGATTCATCAAAATCCCACAATTTCCCGAAAGCTCAACACTTGAGCACGGTTTTAATAATACCCAGAATATGCCACAGTACCTATGCATCAGCCGTTGAAGGGAAAACCCAAGGCTCACTCATGTCGCCAAGGAACTGCGGCAAACCCTAGGGTATGACCGTGGTTTCGCGATCCAAAAAAGTCGAGTTAGGGTTTCATTCTTCTAGAGGGTTCATAGAATGACTTGCATGTTTTTCCGAATACGTTAAATTTGGAAAAATGGGTTTTTTACATTCGATCGAACTTTTAAACTTCACCTAGACAATATATGAATAACCCGAAACAATGTTAAAACTACGAATACGAAACACACCGAATTGCTTATAGTGTAAGATTACATCAAATGCAAAATTAGCAAAAACAAACAACACCTGAAACATCAAAACCAAGTCACTGGAACACACAAAAAATTTCAGGGGGGCTCGGATTTGGCCAAGATCACACATGTAATGGCCAGCTATTTTTTTCCAGAATGCCCTGAAATTTTGACTGTGTTCATGATATATCTCATACATCACTCTGGACTTGTTTAAAAAAATTTTGACAACTTTTTAAAATCGACAGAAACTTCAATTTTCCGTTTCAAGTTTTGGAGTATTTTGGTTTCGTAATCTTAACAAAATCCATATAAATTTCTAGCATGGCTCTGATACCACTGCAGGGTTCCTTAGCACGGCAGCGAGGTTTCGGGAGGCATCATCCATGCCAATTTTAAATTTTATTCGTTCTAGGTAACCCTAAACTAAAATCGTCTACTAGAAATCGACAGAATGTAATGCAAACAACTTTGCAAAGGAAAGTGAGCAAGGAATACAACATTTGTATACCGGTCCTTCACTTAAATAGCTCTGCGTAGTAGTCCCTTCATTGCGATCGTGAACTCCGGACTCTAGAGAGGCTCCCATGAAGAAACGAACATACTTGCTTTAAAGTCTTCGAGGCCGAAGATGATCTACGTCGAGAAGACACTAACCCAAGCTATCTCTTCACTAATTATGGAATTAGTGAAGAAAACACCCTATACTAAATGGCAAGTAGTAGAGGATGATGAAGTAGGAAGTGGGCTCACTTTATATTTGATTTTCTCACATGTTTTCATCACTTGATCAAGAGCTAGAGAGCAAAAATCATGAGGAAGAAGAAGATGGACCTCAAGTGAAGAAATGATGAAAGAATAATGAGATAAGGTTAGAAATGCAACCTTGGTTAGATAATATCATGGCTAACTCATGTAGAGAATAAACCAAGGTCAAGGGTTAAGGTTAGGATAACAAATATCTTAAGCAATGACAAACAAGTGGACCCGGTCAATGGTTATCAAGTTTGCACAAGAAAAAAACAATGACAAATTCCAAATGTTTTTAATTACTTAATAATAAATTTTAACCACAACACAAACCCTAGCATGGTTCTAGTCTCATACAAATATGTTGCATTTGTAACCTAGCATGACACAAACATGTACACAAATATACATATCACATATATACAATGTGCACATCAAGTGAGAAAAGAAACTAAAGTGAGCCAATACTAGTTAATATAAAGTAATATATCAAATATATAATTATACATTAAATCATTAAATCAACACTTGATTTAATGATCCGGTCATATCATATATAACCGACTAATATCAAATTTAACATCTTATCGAATCAACACTTGATCCGATAACCCGGTTATATCATATATAACCTATCATGTCACATCGCGAAAATGGAATGCGGTATCTCATACACGCATTAATCTCGGTCCCGCACATATCCCATATATGCTCCTACTCCATTTCGCTTGAGCCAGGAAACCTCTGTGTAGGACTCTAAAGACTCGTCAATACGTCGGCAGTAGGTGATGATCATATCAAACACCCACAAGCCGCAAGCGGTCTGCTAAACGTAACGGCCACTCAGGTATTGAGCGATCAGAAGATCAATAAGCAAGCCCGCTCATACTCCTGCGAATCCAATTAGTAACACTACTGTACAGTCCGGTCTCTTCATCTGATATGTCGCATATCTCGTCTAGGGGTGGTAACCGTCAGACCCCAGTAACTTGATAAATCGTGTCGATATGAGGCTCATAACGGGTCGAGAAACTAGTATATCTCTGAAGTAGCCCTGGCCAGGGACTTCCTATAATAGCCAATCGAGCACAGCACAACATCAACCCCCAATACCGGGAGAGACGAATCCCCTCCTATCGCTCTTTGCCTCCATGTGACTCGGGACTGTACCCAAAAACCACCGTTTTGCATGTCCTCTTGAACGTGGTAAGGTGGAAATCAAAGCACAGTGGGAATCACACATGACTCTATGATGATCTCGGGTCGACAGACTAACCTGTACCAGTGTCACCAGAGAACTACCATCTGACGTGAAGTATAATACCATCTGGGAGTTCTTGGCAAGTCCGTCCAGTGTACCCAGTCTCCACTGAGCACCCGTATATCATCTCTGATATCAAACATCAATGGATATGGGATCATCCATCACCCATCTACATGGGTCGAGAAAGTATACGCTAGTCTACTCTGGTATATCGATGCCCCGTCTCGATACACCTACGAATAAGGACGATGTACTTACCGACTACTTTTATCCCACTAGTATGATCCGCATCATAATCCAGGTTGTCAAGTACACATCCTAAGGGCTTTACCAACATGTAACAGAGAGACAATCAGTGTATGTGTTAAGATAAAGAGTAACTAGATAGCATAATATCATGTCGAGCAAGAAAGTCCTCCCTATATTTGTCCAAGCATCCACTACAATATACATCTCATGTACAGTAATGGCCTCTACGGCATACATATAACTAACATGAGTCACCCTCTCCAAAGAGATATCTCCCAAGAATGATGAGGAGAGGGTTCGCATGAGCACTATACCCTACGCTTCAGTAGTACGATCTATAATGTATGCGATGCTATGTACCCAACCAGAAGTAGCTTACGCGCTTAGCGTGGTGAGCCAGTATAAGTCTGACCCAGGTGAGAACCATTGGACAGCCGTTAAGAACATTCTGAAGTACCTGAAAAGGACTAAAGAACTGTTCTCGGTATTCGGTAATGGGGACCTCCAGGTGGAGTCTTTTACCGATTCGAGCTTCCAGAGTGATAAGGATGACAACAAGTCTATCTCAGGTTTTGTGTTTACCCTCAACGGAGGGGCGGTCTGTTGGAAGAGTTCCAAACCGGACACCGTCGCAGACTCGATGATGGAGGCTGAATACATTGCTGCCAATGATGCCGCAAAAGAAGCCGTCTGGATTAAGAAGTTCATTACTGAACTTCAGGTGGTTCCATCCATTGTTAACCCAATACCTGTGGATTGCGACAACAATGGAGCTATGGCTTTAGCAAGGGAACAACAACCCCATTAGAAATCCAGGCACATTTTGAGGCGGTATCACCTGATCAGGGAGATCATTGATCGCCGAAAGATTGAGGTGTGGAGAGTGGACTCAAAAGACAACACTGCGGATCCATTCACCAAGGCCTTTTCTCAAGCACAGTTCGAGATACTTTTTGAGATGTTGGGTATTCGATACGCCAATAACTGGCCCTAGAGAGACGTTGGGTACTCGATACGCCAATATATATGTTGGATATAGTGCCCTCAAAGTCAATTATTGGAGTAGACAAGTGTATACACTCGAGACCCCGACGAGGGACGGTAGCCGGTCTCACAAGCCATTGGTGTCAATTGGTTCACCTAAGATGTATATAGGTGCTCATTGGGTTATGAGTACACCGGATAGGACTCGCCGGGAACATGCTAGTTGGTATTTGTCACGACCCGAAATTGGCACGTGATGGCCCTAATACTACGTAACGTTTACAGGAGTAACGCAGTAAAAGAAAGCCAAACCCCAGAAATCTAAACCATTAAAAGACAAGAAAAGATAAGAAACATTGTTTAAACTTTTGAAAATCTTAAGTATAAATTCTTTAAGTCCAATTTACTTTCTTGAAAATTTCGGCAGCACCTCCTTTGTAAAAACCAACCCCAAAAATGGGTACAACATAAATATAAAGTAAAGTATCCCCAACGGGAGCAAATCCATGCCAAAAGGCGGATAACAACCGCCACAACAAATATATGACGCCGTAGCAAAGAAATAAAAGACGATAATATGGAAACTGTATAAAAGACAACCCAGTCATAAAATAATATACAATATCGTCATCACCAAGTCTCTAAGTCAACTTGAAAATAGTAGATGGAGAGTACAAGGATACAACGAATATACAATACAACAAAGAATAACCACAAAACCCACCTAAGCAAACCGCACACTGTGAGCTGATGTGGTATCCGCAGCAAAAGATGAAAAGATAGATGAATAGACTGCCTCGACTACTCTGGGGAACAACCTGCAAACACTGTGGCACAACGGGGGTGAGTTCCCAAGTCGTGAATAGTAAATAACATATGCAGGTAATCGCAAGTATGCACGTACAACGCGAATCTAACATAAGCAACTAATAGCAACAAAAGTCATATGTGTGCAATAGTCATGAAAGGTACACTAGCAGATATCACTAATACATGAAGCAGTAATATGACAATCTGTATGCAACAATCATGTAAGGTACTCTATCAGCTATAACTAATACATGAAGCGATAATATGACAATGTATATATGCAACAGTCATGAAATGTACTCTATGAGGTGCTCCTAATACATGAAACGGTGCATAAACAATAAATGTGGAGTATGGAATGAAACATGTCATTTCCACGGAATCCTGACATCGTGGTAAGATCAAAGTCCATCAAGACAATCTAAATCCCAATTTCCCAAAATCATCCCCCAAATTGGCTCTCATATCATATAAGTCTCACAAATCCTTAATGTACAATATCGAATAAATCTCATATATATCCTGTATCCAATATCAAATGAATCACCTATATCCCAAATCCAATATCAAATAAATCTCTAACATCCTAAATATATTTGCATGAATAAATATGATGATGTACATAAATTGATATCAATACACATATATTAGCATCCCATTTCACTAATATTGGTGTAAAGGCATATATAACAGCGTCCCATTCCACTGTTATATATACTTAGGAGTAAAAAGAAATATCATGAAACCAATGTGTCAATCATCGACACAGAAATGATGATCTATCAGGTGTTGTCACCAAGACTGGCCCCTTGATAGGTACGTATCATACGCTATCCCGAAAGCTCGAGTGCCTAGCTCTGACCCACGCCTCTCGACGCATCCATACACACATGACTCCCATCGGTATCCTCATGAAAACCGCCGAGTCATTGGTAATGTCACTGGAAAGTATGGTTCCCCCACTAATTCATCTCCTCACTGAAATTCTTGCCCCGGGGTACCTCCGGGCCCCACCATGTACCCGAACACGAACCCCTCCGTTCCTCGCGTGGGGTATATATATATCCGAACCGATAAATCTCATGGTGGTTGCTGAAATATCATATCAAGGGAAACCGGGTTTTTCAAATAATGCATAATTTCATGAACTCCCACAGTCCCCAAATCCAGAAAACATCATGAAAAATCCATATCTCATTGCGAAAATCCATGAATATAATATATGCAACATAAAACTGTAATGAAAGCATATAATGGGAAAGCCGCAAATTAACTGCAACAAGTTAATATAAAATATCATGCAGTTCCTATTATCTCCAATTCTAAATAACATCAAGTAAAGGTAAACATGTAGCTATAACTAGAAATATGTGTAAACATAAAGGTATAGCAAGGTATATGTATCTACCTATAAGTAATGATGTAATATAACCCCTGGGTATAAGTGAAGTATGTGTGCAAGGTATACCTGTAGCTATGTCATGAAGTGTGTATGTACCTATCGCTAATGGTACAATACTATATAGGTATACTGGTAACTAGCATGTAAGCATGTCAAGGCATATGCGTAAGCATATAGGTATACAGGTATGCTATAAGTCATATGCATAAAGAAATATGAATCAATGTCTCAAAGTCCCTAACCAAACGATATCATATCTATAAGTGGGTTGTGCGTGACATAGCAATTATTGACGGTGTGTGTGGCATACAATCAGTGCTCGTGCAACATGAATCGTCAGTAATAGTGCAGCGTCCTAAGGATACTGTTAGTTATATGTATGCCCTAGAGGCCATTACTGTACATGAGATGGACAATGTAGTGGATGCTGGGACATATATAGGGAGAACTTTCTTGCTCGACATGATAGTACGCTATCTGGTTGCTCTTTATCTTAACATGTATACTTATTGCCTCTCTGTTACATGTTGATAAAGCCCTTAGGATATGTACTCGACTTCCAGGACTATGATGTAGATCATACTAGTGGGGCCTGGGTAGTTCATGAGTACATCCTTCAATGTTCCTAGTCATAGGAATATCGAGACGGGGCATCGATATTCCAGAGTAGACTAGCGTATATATTCTCGAACCATGTGATGGGCAATGGATGATCCCATATCCATTAGTGTTTGACATCAGATACGGTATGCGGGTGCTCAGTGGAGACTGGGTACACTGGACGGACTCACCGAGAACTCCCAGATGGTATTATACCTCACGTCAGATGGCAGTTCTCTGGTGACACTGGTACAGCTTAGTCAGTTGACCCGAGATCGTCATAAATTGTTGTGTGTCTCCCACTGTGCTTTGATTTCCACCCTACCACAGCTCTACTGAGTCGTGCAAACAGGTGGTTTTTGGGTACAGTCCCGATTCACATGGAGGCAATGACCGATAGGAGGGGATTCATCTCTCCCGGTATTGGGGGTTGATGTTGCGCTATGCTCGACTGGCCATAACTGGAAATCCCTAGACAGGGTTGCAGTGATTTACTGGTAAGAGTTATCAGTAGTTTCACGCTTGTTATAGACCTTACATCGGCATGACTTATCAAGCTGCTGGGATCTGTCGTTTACCACCCCTAGGTTAGATATGCGACATACCAGACGAACAGACCGGACTGTTCGGTAAGTGTTACTGGTTGGATTCATATGAGTGTGAGCAGGCTTGCTCGTTGATCTTCTGATCGCTCAATACCCGGGTGGCCGTTACGTTTAGCAGACCGCTTGCGGCTTGTGGGTGATTGATATGATCACCACCTACTGCCGGCGTATTGACGAGTCTTTAGAGTCCTAAATAGAGGTTTCCTGGCTCAAGCGAAACGAAATAGGAGCGCATATGAGATATGTGCGGGACCGAGAATAATACCAGTATGTGATACTGTATTCTATTCTCACGATTTGTATCATCGGACGGTTATATGAGATATAGCCGGGTTACCGAATCAAGTGTTGATTCGATACATTGATACACTAGATATTAGTCGGTTATATGCGATATGACCGGATCGTTAAATCAAGTGTTGATTTAATGATTCAAATTATAATTATATATTTGATATATTACTTTACATTAACTAGTATTGGTTCACTTAATATTGATTTTCTCACATGATGTGCACAAGTTGTATATGTGATATATGTTTGTGCACTAGTTTGTATCATGATTGATGATACATGCAAACATGGATGGGTGTGTGACATACACCATGTTAATTATAATTTGGGTTTTTATTTATCTTAATTATTCAAAATGGTGGCTTTTTTTGTCATGGCTTGAAGCTTCATGAAGCTTGAAGCAACTTTGACAAAGTCCACTCATTTTGTCTTGATTAAGATATTCATTAACCAAACCATTATGATTAACTATGGTTTAGTCTCTACATAGGTTAGCTCACCCATGGTTGCATTATGATAGACTTCACTTGATTATTCATTTTAGATAATTCATTTTCTTTCTTATTCATTTTCTTCTTCTTCTTCTTCTTTTTCAAGAAAAAGAAAGCTTGCTAGAAAAATTTTCAAATGAAGAAACAAAGTGACAAATCCAAATCCAAAGTGAACCCACTTCCTATTTCATCATCATCTACTTGCCTTTTAGTTTAGGGTGTTCTCTTCACAAAGTTCATGACCAAGTGAAGGAATAGCTTGAGTTTGAGTCTCCTCGACGTAGATCATCTTCGGCCTCGAAGTCAACGACCTAGCCCGCTCATTTCTCCGAAGAAACCATCACTAGAGTCCGGGATCCCGATGATCGCAGCGAAGGGACGTCAACACGGAGCTTTAGAAGTGAAGGACCGGATCTACAAAGGTTGTAATCCCTTTCACTTGTAGTTAAAATGTTTAACTTGATAGTTTTCGCATAATCTCTAGTATACGATCTTGGTTAGGGTTGTTCGGCACGGCTATATTTTTTTTTAATCGGGTATGGTTGATGCCTTGTAGAACCTTATTACAGTGCCTAGGAACCCTACAGTGGTATCAGAGCCAAGCTAGAGCTTTACGCGAAGTCTAGGCGAAGTTTAAAGTCCGATCGAACCCGTAAACCCTGACGAATACCCTTCTCTAGACAATTTTCAAAACTATGATTTTGTATGAATTAAAAATGCTCAGAAAATTAAGCAGGAAAAACTAAGAATTACTGTGAAGTACGGCCCACTGATTTGTCTATATAACCGCGGAATCGCGGCCAAACCAAGGGTTTGGCGGCGGTTCCGCGGCCCAAATTATGACTTAGTCCCTCATACTTCATATATTTATTCTTAGGTCCTTTCTTATCAATTTTTTCTGGGAATTTTTTAATTCCACTCAAGTGTTGAGTTTTCTTAGGGTTGTATTGGGGACTCGTTGATTCGACCGGATAATTTAACTTTGTTTAGTTTGTCCGGGTAATTTTAGAAAGTGTTAAAAAGTTCGACCGGATATCAATAACTCACTTTTTCCCCTGCCGGAAAATTTCCAAGTGTTGGATTTTTCCGTAGTTTAAGAACGTTCTAAGTCATGTAAGTAACGCGATGGACCCTCTAGAAGACAACAAACCTTAACTCGATTATGTGACCGTCTTGAACTGCCTTTTGAACCTTAGGGTTTGGGGTAGTACGACGTGCCACATGTGAGGCGTTGGCTTGACCCTTCTACGGCTGGACCGTTGGTACTGTGGCATAAAATGGATGTTTTTAAACTTATTTCATGTGTTGAGATATTTGGGAAAAACTCGGGTGTTTGTTTATTCGATCGGAAAGTTTAACATTGTCTATTTATCTGGAATGTGATACAATATTTGGAATCCACATGTAGTTACGAGATAACTAATATGAATGTTATAAATCTAGCACTTTAGTCTCATTTGATCGGTTGCCACGGAATTTTGATGTGATCAAAAGTCCGTCGCAATCACGTAGCGTACGCGGATACTCGCCGGTAAACTTAATAGACAGCCACGCCCCATAGCCCCGACCAAGTGACTGTAGGAGAACCGCGTCGCCAAAAGCATCCGTTCGGGTGCTCGCGGCAGCGGTGTTCCGCCTTAGTGCACTTCGTCGATGGCATCCGGGGGTGCTTCCGTCTACTAAAGTTTGCGACGAGCATTCGATCAGGATGTCGGGAATCTTGTTGAATTGCCCGACTTGATATTGAAAAGAGTTTTCGATAATGAGACTAAAATGCGGGGTTTATAATTGTTAGGCATGCGATGTCTAAGGAATTCATTTGATTAGGCATGCGATGTCTAAGGAGGTTGTGGATTCCAACCGTTGTAGTTTTACACTTTCTTTTTTGCGACCGTAAGTGTAATATATGATATCGCCGGTTTCGTTGCTATATGTCAACGACAATTGGGATGGGCATATTTACTTACGTTGATGACATGTGATGTTATGTGTTGCTGGATATGTTATATTGGATCGTCGTGTTTGAATAGCCGGGTTTTTTTTATGTAAGATGAGTGTTTTTCATTTTCATTCAAGTAAAAACTTGTATGTAATATTCTTTTATTGGGGCACTTCCGGGCTGAGGATGATGTCACCATTGTATATTATTTACTTTTCCGCATTAGGATAGACCCAAGGCGGGGAGCACAAGTAACCGGGTTCTAGGGTCCAGTGGGAGACCATCTCGAGGAGTCGAGTCCGGGTCTCCTAACTCTAGAATTGGTAGGGTTGCTTGCCTCTCTCGTAGGGGTCTAGGGGTGTGGGATTGGCTATTCATCACGACCGTGGAATCCGTGTTTTATACAGGCTCAAAATAAAACACGGACGTCCTAGTATATCCAATATTTCATATGATGTTTTCTGCTGCGTTATCTATGATGTAATCATGTGATATGTTCAGATAGATATTGTATATAGTATATATGATATATTATATAGACGTTGCTTATGTTTTACACCCACGCTAGCCCTGCCCCATTCTACCGTTAGTTACCTAACCTAACGGTGCAGACGGGACATCGAGGCGAATGCGGATGGCATAAGTGTACGTTGTATTTATCTGTGATGTTTAGGTGGAATTAAATGATGGGACATTCATTAATGAAATTAATGAAAGAAAATAAACCTAAATGATGTTGTGGAATCGAATTTCAAAAATTAGGTAGCTCTAGTTGTTGCTTTGCATAACGGTGTTCCTTGTAGAACATCCAGCACCTTATTCGATAAGGAAAGAGCCGAGGTCCCTTCACCGGGAGTGACCTCTTTAGCAATAACTAGCAGATGCTACAACCTTCGGTTTGTCTTTTGATTTCTTTTTTAGTTCTTTCTTTGCATAGTGGTATTATGAATATCCTGCACCTCATTCGACGAGGAAAGAGCCGAGATCCCTTCACCGGGAGTGACCTCTTTAGCGAAACTTGTAAAAGCCTCAAAAACACTCCATTTAAAACCATTTGATTCTGCAGCGAGATCAAGTTCATGTAGGGTTCCTAGGCACTCTCAAGGGGTCTCACAAGGCATCAACCATGCCAATTTCAAATTTTAACGGTGCCGAGAAACCCTAATACGGATCGTTGGCTAAAGTTTAGGCGAAACGATAACTAGTTAACAACTTTAACTATAAGGAAACGGAAATACAACCTTTGTAGATCCGGTGCTCCACCTCCATAGCTCCGTAACGAAGTCCCCTCGCTGTCCATATGAATTCCCGGGCTCTAGCGTCGGCTTCGTCGGAGAATGGGCAAGCTAGGTCGTCGATGTCCATACCGAAGATGATCTACGTCGAGGCATCGCTAGATCAAGCTACAAATTCACCAAGTCATGAAACTTATGAAGAAAACACACTCTACTACTTGGCAAGAGGTAGAGGATGAAGAAATAGGAAGTGGGTAGACTTTAGATTTGGATTTCTCACTCTAATTCATCAATCACCATTGATGAGGCAAGCTTTCTTCTTGAAGTGAAGAAGAAGAAGATGATAAAAGTTATGATAAGTTCATTTTGTAAAAAGAAATAAATATAAATACTTATCATTAACCAACCATAGTTTAGTGTAGAGAATAAATCATGGTTAGATTGAAGGGTTAGGGTTAAGCATCAAGACAAAATGGTGACTTAGTCAAAGTTTCATGAAGCTTCATAATCCATCCAAAAAAAAAAGCCACCATTTATTCTTTATGCAAATCATTTTCCAAAAAGAATAAATAGATAAATAAATGAATAAAATGAATAAGGAAAAAGTAAACCCTAACCATTTCATTAACCAAGGTTTAATTCTTTACACTTAACCAAAAGGCATGCATCATCAAACATGATACAAGCAAGTGCACAAAATCATATCGCATATGCAATGCGCACATCCGAGTGAGAAAATCCATCTTAAAGTGAACCAATACTAGTTAATGCAAAGTAATATATCAAATATATAATTATGCATTAAATCATTAAATCAACACTTGATTTAACGATCCGGTCATATCGCATATAACCGACTAGTATTCTATGTATCGGCTTATCGAACCGACCCTTGATTCGATAACTAGGTTATATCGCATACAACCTTTCGATACATTCATCGCGAGAATGAAATACGGTATCACATACACGCATTATTCTCGGTCCCGCACATATCTCATATGTGCTCCTATTTCGTTTCGCTTGAGCCAGGAAACCTCTGTGTAGGACTCTAAAGACTCGTCAATACGCCGGCAGCAGGCGATGATCATATCAAACACCCACAAGCCGCAAGCGGTCTGCTAAACGTAACGGCCACCGGGGTATTGAACGATCTGAAGATCGACGAGCAAGCCCGCTCACATTCCAGTGAATCCAACCAGTAACACTACCGTACAGTCCGGTCTGATCGTCTGATATGTCGCATATCTCGCCTAGGGGTGGTAAACGTCAGACCCCAATAGCTCGATAAGTCGTGTCGATATGAGGTCTATAACAATTCGAGAAACTACAGGTAACACTTACCAGTAAATCTCAGCAACCCTGGCCAGGGATTTCCGGTTATAGCCAATCGAACACAGCGCAACATCAACCCCCTATACCGGGAGAGACGAATCCCCTCCTATCGTTCATTGCCTCCATGTGACTCGGGACTGTACCCAAAAACCACCGTTTTGCACGCCCTCTTGGACGTGGTAAGATGGAAATCAAAGCACAGTAGGAACCACACAAGACTCTATGACGATCTCGGGTCAACAGACTACTCTGTACCAGTGTTACCAGAGAACTGCCATCTGACGTGAGGTATAATACCATCTGGGAGTTCTCGGCGAGTCCGTCCAGTGTACCCAGTCTCTACTGAGCACCCGTATATCATCTCTGATGTCAAACACCAATGGATATGGGATCATCCATCACCCATCTGTATGGGTCGAGAAGGTATACGCTAGTCTACTCTGGTATATCGATGCCCCGTCTCGATACACCCTCGACTAGGGACTTTGAAGGATGTACTTATGGACTACCATGTCCCCACTAGTATGATCCGCATCATAGTCCAGGTAGTCAAGCACACATCCTAAGGGCTTTACCAACATGTAACAGAGAGACAATCAGTATACACGTTAAGGTAAAGTGTAACCAGATAGCATACTATCATGTCGAGCAAGAAAGTCCTTCCTATATACGTCCCAGCATCCACTACAATATACATCCTATGTACAGTAATGGCCTCTAGGGCATACATATAACTAACAGTTCAAAGCGTTAAAGGTTTTCTTAAAAACCATCCGCAACCCTCCGTCATTTTAGGAAGTAGAGTACTTAGTATTCGTGTTGTGTTTGTTGACCATAGTCAAGGCACAGTGTACGGTAGCTAAGTGATGTCTTCCTACACCGCATATGATGCGATTAGTTAGGACAGTCGCGTGGCTTTGTTGACCTTAGTTAAGGGTCATGTGGGTGGGTCTAATTAATCACGAAATGACGGGTAGAACTTGACTAGTGCTTATGATTTGTTGACCATAGTTAAGGTCATAAGTGCTAGGGGTAAAAACCTTTATCGGGAGTTTAAAGTGTTGAAATTTGCAATGAGATTGCATACCTTCTATGAGATAGTTGGATCCCGATACCCACTGCGAGTAATTGTTACTCCTGGGAGAGTTTTGCACTTTGCAATTAGCCGATCAAGTAGGTGTCTAGAAAGGTGTCAACGGGGTTACGCCCCTGGGAAAACGAGATTTATTTTAATTAGGTCCGTGCGAAAGCACGCGGAACCTCCCTCAAAGTACTGACACTGGCCTGGCTGAAAGATTGGGAAACTTGTAGAGTGTAATTAATCCCGGCTAGTCTTTCCTTTTAGGGCTTGAAGGAAGATTTGATAAAAACAGTGGGAGCCATCCTGATTAGATAAAATATATAATCAATCTAATCTTGCAAGAGCGCACGCAGAGTGTTTTCTTCTCTATCTCTCCAGGTAGCGACCATGTCACGCCTTAATCAAGATAATAATATGGATGTATTGACGGAACCCGCTTGTTATACTGAGCTGGGGAACGTTGGTACCGCTCCAACTTATAATTGTTATAATACAGAGCAGGAAATTGGGGATTACCAGAATTCCCATACCGCCCAAACGAAGAAAGTGCGTGATGATGCATCTTCTTCGGGTGTGTTCATTAAATAGAAATGTTTCTCAGTATCCTTTACGTCCTGGGTATGAGATACCGGATCAGGATCCCACATATGTAATCTGTTACATAGGCTACAGAAAGGTAGAGAACTGAGAACGGGTGATAAGTTTCATGAGACAGAAAATGGTGCAAGTGTTGCAGCCAAGTCTGTTGGTCACTATCACCCTGTATTACCAGAATACATTGATTCTGAGCGAATGTTATTAGATACCGAACCTGATATACAACATCGTATCAGTTTCTTTATTAGTAAAGAAAGGATATAATTTTGTATTGTTGGATAATGTTTTGAACATTTCCTATTTCAAAAGTTGATCGGTTCAGGCTCGTTATCTAAAAGCATTGATGTTCTAAATCAAACTACAGTTCTTAGTATACAGAACACATACGAGAGGAAGTGTTCAGAAATGAACGAATTCTTTTTGAGGCTTTGTAGACTAGGTCATATCAATGTGACCCGACTAGCTGAAGTTACATTTAGATGCATATTTAAATTAGTTTGAATTTACATCTTATGAAACTTGCCGGTCATGTCACAGAGATAAGATGACCATAGCTCCGTTTATTGAAAACAGAGAAAGAGTTAGTGAACTCTTGGGACTGATACATAGTGATGTATGAAGGTCCCATGTCTGCAGATGCCAGGAATGGTTCCTTATACTTCCTTACATTCAATGAGAATCTCTCATGATTCGGACACATGTTTCTATTGAAATAAATGTCTGAAACTTTTGAGAAATTCAAAGAATGTAAGATAGAAGTAGAGAACCAAAACCGGGTAGAAGTATTATGTCCTTTGATGTGATCAAGGAGGAGAATACTTGAGGTCGGAATTCCTGGATTATTCTAAAGGAGAATGAGATTCTCTCTCAGTATTACTCCTCCGTATACACTACAGCACGTCGGTGTATCGGGACGGAGCAATCACACCCTATATGATATGGTGCGCTCTATGATGAGTACTACTGAGTTTCCTATTTCCTTTTGGAGTTATGCACTTGAGAAGCTGCATACGTATTGAATGGGGTTCCAATAAAATCTATTGCCTACCACTTCATATGTGATATGGAATGGGAAGAGCCCATATCTTAAATTTGTTAAGATTTAGGGTTTTCCAGCCTATGTCTAAAAGCATAATCCGGACAAGCTCGAGGCAAAGTCAGTTCTGTAGAATTTTGTTGGATATCCCAAGCATACGCAAGGGAATATCTTCTACCAAACCGAGGAACAAAAGATGTTTTGTTTCTCAATATGCCACCTTTGTGAAAGGGAATTTCTTGTGAAGAAATTAATGGTCATAAGGTAGAACTAGAAAGAGTTCCAGCTATACAAACTGCAGCTGATGATTTGGTAGAACCAAAAGATTCAATAGTCCCCGACGAACCTCAGCCTCTCCGCCGATCTGGTAGGGTTCCTCATCCGCCTGAGAGATACTTCGGTTTCTCGATGACAGTGGGAGAGAGGAATGCATCATGAGATGATGACCCAACTAGTTTCGAGCAGGCCATCGAGAGTAGGGACTCTGTAAGAATGGCTGGATGCTTAGCGATCTGAGATGGAATCTATGTACACCAATAAAGTATGTACTTTGGATGCTATATCTGAAAGGTTGAATCCCCATCAGGGGCAAGTATATCTTGAGAAGATTAGTTGGTGTAGATGGAAAAGTTGAGACTTTCAAAGCTAGACTTGTTAATGGTTTTCGTCATCGACCAGGCGTGGATAATGATGAAACCTTTTTCCAGTGGCTATGCTTAAGTCCATCCGGATCCTACTTAACATTGCTACATACCATGACTACGATATCTGGTGGTTGGTGTCATGACTATTTTTCTAAATACTGATTTAGAAGAGAACGTCTATAAGTACACAGCCAGAGGGCTTCATAAACAGTGGGAGCAGCGGAAACGTGTGCAAGTTGCTTTAGAGAATAAAGCAGGCATCGCGGAGTTGGAACATCTGTTTTGATGTGGTAGTCAAAGAGTTTGACCTCATCAAAGTGGTAGATGAACCTTGTATATACAAAAAGATAGTAGAGAGTAAGGTGGTGATCCTCGTAGAGTACGTGGATGACATACTCTTGATAGGGAAAGAGTTTCCTATGCTACGCTCGGTCAATCTCCGCTTATCACAAATATTCTCCAAATAAGATCAAAGTGATACCTCCTAAATCCTGGGTTATGGATCTATGCGATAGATCTAAATGGATATTAGGATTCTCACTAGGTGTAGTGAGATGGTATTAGTGGATCCTGGGGAGAATCACTGGAAAAGTTCCAGGGTGATAAGGACGACTGAATGTCAGTCGCAGGCATTGTCTTTACCCTCAGTGGAGGGACGGTATGTTGGAAGAGTTCCAAGATATATACCGTGGCAAACTTGACGATAAAGGTGGTGACATCGCTATCAATGATACTACCAAAGAGGCAGTTTGGTTGTATATTAGTTCATGAGATGAACTGGGTTCCTACCATTGTATGACAATAGAGGTGAGGCTTTGGCCGAGGAACCACGGTCCCATCAGTGACCCAGACATATTCTAAGGCAATATCACCTTATCATGGAGATAGTTGATCTCCAGGGTGATCGAGGTTAGGAGAGTAGACTCAGAGGACAACACGGCGGATCCACTCACAAAGCCTTTTTTCCCAAAGAAAGACTTATATGGGATGGTTGAGTATGAGATACTGCAACCACTGCTACAGATGACCCTAGTGCAACTGGGAGATTGTTAATTATATGTATGCCCTAGAGGCCATTACTGTACATGAGATGTACAATGTAGTGGATGCTGGGACATATATAGGGAGGACTTTCTTGCTCGACATGATAGTACGCTATCTGGTTGCTCTTTATCTTAACATGTATACTTATTGTCTCTCTGTTACATGTTGATAAAGCCCTTAGGATATGTACTCGACTTCCAGGACTATGATGTAGATCATACTAGTGGGGCTTGGGTAGTCCATGAGTACATCCTTCAATGTTCCTAGTCGTAGGAATATCGAGACGGGGCATCGATATTCCAGAGTAGACTAGCGTATATCTTCTCGACCCATGTGATGGGCGATGGATGATCCCATATCCATTGGTTTTTTACATCAGAGACGGTATGCGGGTGCTCAGTGGAGACAGGGTACACTGGACGGACTCGCCGAGAACTCCCAGATGGTATTATACCTCACGTCAGATGGCAGTTCTCTGGTGACACTGGTACAGCTTAGTCTGTTGACCCGAGATCGTCATAGAGTCTTGTGTGTCTCCCACTGTGCTTTGATTTCCACCCTACCATGACTCTACTGAGTCGTGCAAACAGGTTATTTTTGGGTACAGTCCCGATTCACATGGAGGCAATGAGTGATAGGAGGGGATTCGTCGCTCCCGGTATTGGGGGTTGATGTTGCGCTATGCTCGACTGGCCATAACTGGAAATCCTTGGCCAGGGTTGCAGTGATTTACTGGTAAGAGTTATCAGTAGTTTCATGCTTGTTATGGACCTTACATCGGCATGACTTATCAAGCTGCTGGGTCTGACGTTTACCACCCCTAGGCGAGATATGCGACATATCAGAGGAATAGACCGGACTGTGCGGTAAGTGTTACTAATTGGATTCGCAGGAGTGTGAGCAGGTTTGCTCGTTGATCTTTTGATCGCTGAATACCCGGGTGGCCGTTACATTTAGCAGACCGCTTGCGGCTTGTGGGTAATTGATATGATCACCACCTACTGCCGGCGTATTGACGAGTCTTTAGAGTCCTACACAGAGGTTTCCTGGCTCAAGCGAAACGAAATAGGAGCGCATATGAGATATGTGCGGGACCGAGAATAATACCAGTATGTGATACTGTATTCTATTCTCGCGGTTTGTATCATCGGACGGTTATATGAGATATTGCCGGGTTACCGAATCAAGTGTTGATTCGATACATTGATACACTAGATATTAGTCGGTTATATGCGATATGACCGGATCGTTAAATCAAGTGTTGATTTAATGATTTAATGTATAATTATATATTTGATATATTACTTTACATTAACTAGTATTGGTTCACTTAAGATTGATTTTCTCACTTGATATGCACAAGTTGTATATGTGATATATGTTTGTGCACTAGTTTGTATCATGATTGATGATACATGCAAAGATGGGTGGGTGTGTGACATACACCATGTTAATTATAATTTGGGTTTTTATTTATCTTAATTATTCAAAATGGTGGCTTCTTTTGTCATGGCTTGAAGCTTCATGAAACTTGAAGCAACTTTGACAAAGTCCACTCATTTTGTCTTGATTAATATATTCATTAACCAAACCATTATAATTAACTATGGTTTAGTCTCTACATAGGTTAGCTCACCCATGGTTGCATTATGATAGACTTCACTTGATTATTCATTTTAGATAATTCATTTTCTTTCTTATTCATTTTCTTCTTCTTCTTCTTCAAGAAGAAGAAAGCTTGCTAGAAAAATTTTCAAATGAAGAAACAAAGTGAGAAATCCAAATCCAAAGTGAACCCACTTCCTATTTCATCATCCTATACTACTTGCCATTTAGTTTAGGGTGTTCTCTTCACAAAGTTCATGACCAAGTGAAGGAATAGCTTGAGTTTTAGTCTCCTCGACGTAGATCATCTTCGGCCTCGAAGTCAACGACCTAGCCCGCTCATTTCTCCGAAGAAAACCATCGCTAGAGTCCAGGATCCCGATGATCGCAGCGAAGGGACGTCAACACGGAGCTTTAGAAGTGAAGGACCGGATCTATAAAGGTTGTAATCCCTTTCACTTGTAGTTAAAATGTTTAACTTGATAGTTTTTGCATAATCTCTAGTATACGATCTTGGTTAGAGTTGTTCGGCACGGCTATATTTTTTTTAATCGGGCATGGTTGATGCCTTGTAGAACCTTATTAGAGTGCCTAGGAACCCTACAGATACTAGTCCAAGCACAACAATATCTAAGCAATAAAATGTATGCGCAATTCTAAATATGAAATAGAATATGCGACAAGTCAAGTCATTTGTAGCCCAGATGCATAACGCCATGCGGGCGATTCCCCTGTAGATGTTAAATCTACTCACCAACGCTCCTGACTAAGTGAAGCCTACCACCTGTTTTCCCTTCGTCGCGGCGTTCGAAGTCACCGCCTGCGAACCTAAAATTTCACAAACACATCACATAAGCTAAATATCCTGAAACGACGAAAAGACAACGAAACGCAAGGATAACGTCCTGAAAAATGCACCGCGCACTTAGCGCATCTATCGCGCACGACATCAGCCAAAAACACTAACTAGGGTCGCTAAAGTACGAAACACCAATTCTAGACTCTGATCGTCCCGATTGCGCAACACAACATAATAAAATACGAGTAATATAATAGCTATAACCTCGAAACGACTAATCGAACCCACGTCGGAAAAACCCCGAAACCTATAAAACAACTTATCGCAATATTTCGCAGTAGAATCAAGCTAACACATTTCTAGCGATTTCATATATCTTATAATACCTTAACTAAGCTATCGAAACCAATTCTATATTTTTAACACTTGCAAAATAAGTTTTAGCGAAAACCTAGTAAGCGATATATCATAATTAAACAAAATATTCATTAACAATAATTAACATTTTCTACTAGGTTAAGCTTTTCCTAATCACAAATTAACACTTCAATAAAACATTAAACACTTAAATCAAGCTTTAACCTTAACCTGAATATCAAAAACCATTTCTAGAATTTTGAAACATGAAATTTAAAGCTTAAATTAACATCTAATTAAGCTAGCATAAAGATTTAAACTTAACAATTAGAGATTAGGGTTAGGCTTTTATACCTCAAAATGATTCAAAAACTTGCAACAAGAAAACCAAGATTAACCTCCAAAATCAAGACTTCATGAAGAACAAAGCATGGTTTAGGGTTAAGGAAATAAAGGAAAATGATTATATTTGAAGTAAAATGGGCTGAAATGGGGTGGAAATCATTAGGGGCAGCCAAGGAAAGAAGAGGGGTCGAACAAAATGGAGGGAGGTGGAAATTTGTGGAAATTGTGGAGATGTTTCTAGCAAAAAAAAACATTTAATGCACATTTAATGCAAAATACCACCTTTTATTCATTTTCTTTTCTTTTTCTTTTAAAATTTTAATTCCATTGACCAAAAAAAAATCTAGATATTTAAAAAGAAGATTCTAAAATAATTGTAGTGATGATTTCCAATGATTCTAATTTGGAAGATTTTTCTCGATTTACGTGCATATTTTACCGGCTAAAATAATATTTTATTTGGGAAAAATTCTATCTGAACCAAAACCTCCCAAATACCCCCAAAGTTTGCGCACTAGCTTTATTTTAGCTAAAATAGGTGCCGGCAAGTTTCTACGGACGTTTGATCGAAATCGGGTTAAAACGGAAAATACCGACTATTTTGCCCTAAAACGGAAAAATTCGCAAAACAATTTCTGAAACGTTACAATCTTTCCCCTTTAAAGAAATTCGGTCCCCGAATTAAATTCATCTACGCGTACCTTCAAGAAGATGAGTACAAAACTCCAAAATCTCGCTCGCAGCTTGCCAAGTGATCACCTCACTATACAGCTACGCCAAAGAACCCTCACAGACGGCATGACCCTTGACCGAAGTTCCTTCACCTGCTGATCTACTATAACTAGCGGATGCTGGTGAACGAAAGATCGCGTCCAAGTTAATTGGTCTGATGCTGAATCATGTGAAAAAGGTTATGAAGGTAATTGCGAAGTATCGACACAAGGAATACGGGGTGAATACTAAAAAATATGGGCGGAAGTGCCAAATTATAGGTAACGGAACCAACTCGCTTGAGGATTTCAAAAGGTCCTACAATCCCTGGATACTTCCCAAAACTCAACACGTCATTTATCGGAAAATCCCGTAGGAATACATGATCTCCCACTGCGAACTCAAGTCTGCGAGCACTAAGGTCGGCATAAGACCTCTGTCTGCACTGGTCTACTCTCATCCTGACCTGAACCAACTGGATCATCTCCGAAATCCCTAGACTAGCTGGGGTCCAAAAATCCTACTTACGCAGAGTCAGAAAACAGACTGGAGATCGACACGACCTAACAACTAAACTTAAAGGTTGCCAATTGGAGTGCCTCCTGATAACTGATATTGAAGGAGAACCCTAACAATGGCAAGTGACGATCCCCACTGCCGACAACAATTAGTACGCACGCACAAGCATTCCTCCAAAGTCGATATAGCCTGCTCTCATAAAACCATCATCCTGCAGATGAAAAGGCGGAGCTAAAGCTCAACCAGTACCCAAGGCTACCTGAAGCTCCTGTCCAAGACGGCAAGCGAATAGGGTGCCCTATTTGGATACGACCCATGAAGGAACATCGTGCAATGCACAACTTAACAAAGGACAATAGATCAAACTAAGCATAACCATACAACAAACACCGAATGGAGTCACACCTTGTCTAGACCGGGGTAGACACCACAATGAAATTCGTGGAGATCTGCTCCCATTTCCACTTCGGAACTGTTAAAGGTTGCAACTCTCCAGCCGGTCTCAAATGCTCAACCTTAGCACGCAACAAGACAGACACCCTGAAACGAAATCCGAAACTTCACTCTTCACCCCTGCTCACCCGTAACTATCTCATAAGTCATGCTACAAATTGGTGGAACTTGAATGAACACCGAAAGTTGACTGATATGCCTGCTCTAGGATTTCGCGTCTCTGCTCATCAGCAACAGGTACACATACGTGTCCCTAAACGTAGCACACCTTGGTCACAAATCAAGGACTCCGAATCATTACCCAGCCAAGTATACTCAAGTATCTTTGACGAACGAGCATCGGCGGTCAGTGCCTCGTGAAAGCGATTAAGGAAAAGTGGTCGGGCGCGGACATGAGCAAGCTGTCCCCTCAGTAGAGGCGAACTTAAGTTATACTCAAAGATCGAACAAGAACTGTAAATATACAGAAGACTATCTCAACAATTAAAATCCGCTGCAGGAAGATGTACATTAAGCTCTGGTGGTCCGTGAAAATATGTCACGACTCTCTGGACAAGTAGTGTTTTCCAAATTTCCAACGCAAAACAACCGCGGCCATCTCCAGATCATGAGTGGGATATCCTGCTCGTATGTAACATTTCAAAAAAATAAAAAATTATTTTTGGGAATTTTTATAATTTAATATTAATTTTAAATGAATATTTTAATATTTCGGTATAATTAAATACCGATAAATTGGAAAAAAATTTGGAAAATTCTAAAAGAGGGTGTTTTATGTGAATAATGCCATTTTTAAGTTTTTATGATTAATTATATGCTAATTTAGTGCTAATCGCGATTAAAAATCGCTAATCGGATTTTGGGGGTGTTTTGTGCAAAACATGCACATATCATTTTTACACTTGTTACATTTTTTTTGCATGGCTTTTACTTTGGGTTTACTATTGATGAGAGAAGGAAAATGGAATTTGAAAAGAAAAAGAAAAGGTTTTGGATTAGAATAATAGGTATGGTGAAGAGAGAGAAATGTGAGGGTTATGTTGACTTGGTCTTGAGCCATCCCTCTCCAATTATTCACACATCTCTCTCCTCTTCCTCTTCCATTGCTGTTGCTGCTGCTGCCCCTCTCTCCCTCTTCATAAAATCCCCCAAAACACCTCAATAAACATCACAAAACCTCACTCCCATTTCACAAAAATTGTACACAAGCTCACAAGCATGCCTTTGGACCAAGAAAGTAGTCATTTTGGCGCTGTTGAGGATTCATGAGGGTCTTATGAGGCAATTCCTTCACAATAAGAGCTTTATTTCTTGTGGTTAAGCCTCAATTCATGTTTGAAATCGATGTCGGGTAGTTTAGTGCACTTTGGGAATTACTAGAGAAGGTTAGGGTTTAAGTTGAGAAGGGTGGTGAACTTGAGTGTGTTTGGTGACCTTAAGCCCCCTACAATGTTTTAAACCCAGACCAAACACATATACATAATCTGAAACCCAAAAATACGGAATTAGGGAACTTTCATGCCGGTTTGTGACGATTTTGAGGGTACAGGGAAATCTGGAGTGAACCGGGACCAATTCGAGATAAACAAACAACCCCAGGGACCCATTTGAGACCATAGGAGACCCCCCTACAAGTTCGAGGCCCCAATTCTTCCCCAAAACCGAGAAGGCCTGTTTTGATAGGGATGTGGCCGGCCCCTTGGTGGGTGAGGGTGTCCAGGTTGTTTCCATAGCTCATATACACCCTATACTTCATCCCAGTATTGTTTGTTCACCTAGTTTGGACCTGAACTAAAATCTGCAGCATGTTTTCTTGGTTTCTGCCTTGTATTTAGTGTTGTTTATGAATTCAAGTTTTGATATTTGGTATTATACTTGATCGCTTGACGTTTGTACGTCTATATCAAGTTTTATTTGGTTGTTTTGAAAGAGTAGTCCATAGGTTCTATAGGCTTTTAAGCGTATCGTTTTGGTTTTCGTGTGTCGTTTCGTCTTTGAATTTGATTTTAACGCGATACGATACGTTATATGTGTAGGTACCCCACGTGATGTCGAGACATTGAAGATGAAGATGGAGACATCGGCGTCGGCACACAAGAAGCAATGTGAGTGAATTATATCTACGGAGGAAGTCTGGTGGATGTCGTATAGCACCCCCGCAGTTCGTAGTGATGTATACGAATACGTATACACACACATATATATATTATATGTTGATTTGAGTTTATTGATGATAAAAATGGATCCTAGGTGTTCTTGGATTTGTGCTAGTTGCGAAACCCTAGAGTAGTGGTTGCACCCACACACACATACTTGCATACATTCATTCTTTTACCTGTGCGTATATGGGGATATGTGTGTGTATATATATATACACACATGGGTATGGGACTATGTGTGTATGTGTGTGTGTGTATATATATACGTATACATATACACGAATTATGAGGATAGTACTTGGGATTTGAGATGAGTCGATGAGATTGGATTTGAGGCCGTGAGATCGGTGATATGACAGGGTTCGTATTTGAGATACGACACGATGTTTTAGCGGGTCTTTTGACATAGCGTTTCATACACATGCATGCATATATAGATGGTATCATTATTGTACTAGACGTAGGCCAGTACCTCGGATCATGATATTTGAATAAGAGGATACAAGATGAATAGTGTGATAGATGTGACATTTGACCCGTACCCAGATTTGGGAGGCCGTACGTCAGATGTACCGTACGAGCTATATATTGATGATAGATCCGCACTCATCACTCGAGGATGTTATATGATTTTGTATCGTACGTGGTACCTTTGTGGCGGGATCACCGACTATTATATTTATATATATATATATATATATATATATATATATATATATATATATCGACTCAGATTTAGGTAGTTTCCATACCCCTCCTGATTGACTTGCTAGTTAGAGCTGTAGTTTTGCTAGTAGATGTTAGACTAGGCCGATGTTATACCTATTTCAAAACTAATGAATCGGGAGTATTTCAAGGATAGGCAAAGGGATTCTACGGATATTTTCAAAGGACGCGTCTTTTCTTAAAAACACCGTAGCCCTTATTTTACTAACAACCCCGATTCGTCTTATTTCAAAAGGCAAATTGTAGGACCTTTTTATATTGATGCAGGTACGTCACTGTTGCATTTATTATTCGTTTTCCGCATATTCATGCTCTTCGCATCACATTGCATGTGTAAATGAGTTTATTGTATATTAAACCCATGCTGTTAGGACACCAGCACCATTATCAATGATGCGTATGTTCCACGTACACTTGCTTGCCGGCTCAAACACTTCATCATCGATAATTGCCATGTCACTACACTGTAGTACTGTTGCATTCAGGATATAACCCTTGCATGGCATACTTGTACACCTACATATTTGCACATACATAGATGATTTCTCGCTTGATTTGAAGATTTGGGAACTGCAAGATACTCTTTAAAACTGATTCATTTTAAAATAGCGGTTTCCTCAATATGTGCATATTACTATTCCATGTTGCATGATATATTGATATGCTTACATTCTTTTACATGTCGCATACATCAAGCTTTTGATTATACGCATTGGGATATGTGGTTTCCATGATATTTCTGGATTTGGGAACCGTGGGTATTTCAAAGAAAGTATGTAATTGTTTTAAAAACCCGGTTACCCTTGATATGATATTTCGATGCGTCCACCATGTGTTTTCTCGGTGCTGAGAGCGACATATGAAACCCGATTCGAGGAGGCGGATGAGGCCGATTGCGGGTACATGGTGGACCCGGTATGGTTCCCCGGGGCGAGAAATGTTTTTCATGGAGTAGACGATGAGCCTGGCAGGTGGCTAGTGCCTACCGGTGATTGTATTTGAGCTCGGCGGATATCCGGAGGATACCGACCGGAGTTGAGAGATGATATGGGCCGATCCAGACTGACGGAGCCCGATATATGAGGATTTACGTGCCGATGCTAGGCACAGGTTTCATGATGTTTTGAGTGTCGATGCTTGACATTCAGGTTCCATGATTTGATGTGTCGCGAGCGACACATGTTGATTTACATCCTCATACTTCCATGCATATGTTTATGATATTTACATGCATGATACTTATTGTCATTGGGTGACACGTGGACGATTTCCACATACATATATTGACATTGATGATATTGATTACACAGTTGGATGATATCCACATATTCTTAGACTTCATGATATAGTCGACATTGATCATATCTCATATTTATGATATGTTATTACCTAAGGTACTGGCACGAGCACTTGGCACCATACTCATGTATAGATATTACATTGCCACCCTTTCATGCTTCAGACTTATTCATTGAGGTTTATATATTTTTGATCGTATTGACCTAGGATGAGTCATACATACGATTTCTACTCTGTGATGTTTTCTATTCACGAGTTGGCAACTCACCCCCGTTGTGCCACAGTTCTTGCAGGTTTTGCCGTACAGGTTTCATTATGTCTTTTCTGCACACTGCTTCCATTCTGGGTGATTGCATTAGTAGGTGGGTTCACTCGCATCGTGACCACCCTTGTATTTATTTTATCAGTTGTATCTAGAAATTCCATCAACCAAAACTTTTATATTGTTTCAGACTTAGGAAACCAGTTATGTATTATTTCGACCTTAGAGTCGCGTGTTGTAGTATTATGGATTTCATGCGGATTTTGAGTTTTGATCCTCGCCCTTGGCGTTGTATATTATTCTGCTTACATGGTTATGTCCGTCGATTGACGAAGAGCTAGCTCCCACTTGGGGATGCATTTTATCATTTCATATATATTATTCTTGTTGTACCCCGTTCGGGGCCAGTATTTATAAAGGAAACTCTGCCGAAATTTTCAGAAAAGACAATACATTTAAAAATGCATATTCGGCTTACTTATTTAAAAACCTTGCTTTAAAAAAAATGTTTTCTTCACTTCTTAAAATTATTTTTCTTTGTTTACTCCTTAAAATGGTTTTAGATTTCTGGGTTTTTGGCTTACTTGGATTAGATGGGGTCCTATAGACTTCATATGATTCAAGTGCCAGTCACGGGCTATTTCGGGTCGTGACAAAGTTGGTATCAGAGCGCCAGGTTGACCTTAGTTCGAGTCTAAGTTTGACTATGCGGAGCCTAGAGCGTTTATATGTATACGGAACTTAGGCTTGACCTTACGGAACTTAGACTTAGTCGAGGGGGTATTATACCCGAACTTTCGTCGCATAGGATGACCCCTGGTTGATGGAGTAGGTAGCTTGAGTAGAGTGACGTACCGTACGTATGTTCCGCGGCATATTTACGATACGCTACTCCGCTTAAGAAACCTTAGGATGTACATTTTCTTACACAGTATTATATCCATTCCTATGATCTATCCTCATCGATATTGGTTATGATTATGCTGCTACGATCACACGGGCAGAGAGAGCTACGGCTAGAGTTGCGTCAGCTAGAGCTCGTCACGGATGAGGACTGACCAGGGCGTGATTCCAGAGACATACGATTGCATATAGAGGTGTCGACTTATTGTGTTTTCGCGCCATGAGCGTTTCACAGATCGCCTTTACGAGATTTCTCGGACGTGCCGATCAGCACCAGAGGATCAGGCTACTACTAGGAGCCAGCCAGAGTGTGATGACCATTTATATATCGCTTATTCATGATGATTGAGGCACTTTTCATCATACGGACGAATGAGCCCGTTGCTGCTGCAAATGACGAGTTATTGCCCAGATGTTGGAACTACTGCAACATGAGTATATACTCAGAGATATGATAGAAGGTCACTAGTCACCTGAGGGTGAATGACTAGAACATGTGGTTCGTTCGCTTACCCCGATGCGAGTTCATCAAGTTGATTGATCCCAGCTAGAGACGACTTCACGCAGGATCGAAGGTAGGCGATGGAGGCGATCGAATGTCAGAAACTCATATTCCAAGTTTAAAGTATTCGGAAAGACATGCAAGCGATTCTATGGACCCTCTAGAAGAATGAAATCCTAACTCGACATAATGACCGTGTGAAAGCGTTTGAACCTTAGGGTTTGCGGTAGTTCCTTGGCGCCATTAGTGAGGCTTGGGTTTGCCCTTCTACGGCTGGTCCACCGATACTGTGGTATGTACTCGATACTATTAAGCTGTACCCAAGATGTTGAGCTCTTGGGGGATTGTGAGGTTTTGACGAATCGATCAAAAGGTTCGACATCTTTCGGATATCATGTGATGGGATACACTGCTTGGGAGATTCCAGATACGAGTATAGCCGTTGGAGCGCAGTCCATGCAGCCACGAGAAGACGAGTCTGAATCAGTCAACATTGGAACAAAGTGGAGTAAAGAGTTCGCACGAGATTCGGCGAGATGACGTTCCACTCCGCTGACATCAGAGATGCGGTACGCATGCAGAGGCGTTGTATATAGAGTATACCTCCACAGGTTGGGACGAGTTTCCAAGGACGTGTTCGGCCAGATATCTTATACAGAGAGATGAAGATACCGAGTTCGTGATTTCGAGTCCGTATGAGAGACTTCGGATGGACCATAGCCGAGAACAATTGCATAGCGCAGATAGGGACGTGACGTTGGAGTATATGATGATGTAGACAAGTGGGACAAGAGATTGAGGCGAGATGCTGACGAGCTGTTGTTACTCCCGTTAAGATTAAAGATCGGATATGTCTACAGAAGCGTTAGGATGCGACCGGTTTCCGAGGAAATGCTGTGCTGAGGACGCAGATTGACCAGAGAAATACCAGAACGGAATCGTCCCCGTTAGCACACCTGACAGGGTCGATGAGCCGATTGATTGCGAGATAGGTAAATCCGCAGAGAAGGTAAGGACCCAGAGACAGAGGACGCCAGACCGTGAGCAAGAGACAAGTAGAGACCTTGCATTGCTGGCATTGGATGCACCGACTCCTTCTCTACTTTGAAGGAGGTATATCGACGACGATATTTAAGATTTGTGATTTTGTGATTCGATTATCACGTATCCGTTACCTTGGATTTCGGTATTTTGGGCGATCTATTCGCATGATTTGGTCATGATGGCTGAGTTCCATGATTTCTGTTTTTTGTGCACCATAGTTGCACCTACTGGGTATTGATATTTTGCGCATAGTATTACGCTTGAGGTATTGATTGTGATTTCATGCATATTTTATGCCGGTGATTTGATTTACGCTCCAGCATAGTTTTCATGCACTTTTAGTGTTTTGATTTGATTTGTGCACGCTGATGCACTTGGTTGTGAGCTTATATACCGCGGTATACCTGATTTGGATTAAGCCGTATTGTATACCGTCGATCTTGATTCTGATATTGATGTTGATTTCTTGCACTCCGTGCATTCGATTTGGATTTTCGTGCGTGTTGAGCGCATGTTTCGAGATACGGTTTTGGTGCACATTAGATGCACTAAATCTGGATTCTTTGTGCATGTCTGATGCACCTGATTTTGCTGTCCGGCATGCCCGTTGTCCTTGGCAGATGTTTCGTGCACACCCGTTGCACCTAGATGATGTTTCTGTGCATATGTATGGAACATATATGGATTTTGATTTCCGTGCACACTAGACGCATAGGGTATTCTTATATACATTTTTGGGATTTATTCCTTATGGACCAGTACGTTTTTATGATATTTTCTATTTGTTTTCATGCTGAGCAGGACTAGTCAGAGGACAGTGCCTGGATATACTTTTCTTGCATTGATAGTTATTGAAGGGATTTCAGAAAAAAAAGGGGCGAGCTATAGTCTCGGTATATACCTACGTGTTCGATATGACACGAAACGTTTAAAACCAGGAAACCCTTCTAAATTGTTTTCAAAACGGCGGGACGTACATATTAAACAAAGGATATACATACGTATATGGTTATTTTATTATAATGGACGTCCGCCACTGTGCAGTGTTATGCGCATCGCACAGCGACTTAAAAAGATTTGGCATGCATTTACTTCAGCTTTTTACATGTATAGTTCAGATTTATATCATATTGATTTTATTTTGGATTTGACATTTGTGCTTTTACCATGACTCCGATGATTGCGGGATGCTTGACGGAGTTTTGATTTTGAGTTATCTGCTCATTATTCATGCGCGAGCATTGCGCTATGATGCGTTTTATGTATTGATGATTTCGGAGCCCCGACGACTTGGACCTTTTATTGAAATGTTTTAGAATTTGGGGGTTTAAATTAAAATTCGGGGACCGAATTTCTTTAAGGGGGGAAGATTGTAACATTTCAAAAAAAATAAAATATTATTTTTGTTAATTTTTATAATTTAATATTAATTTTAAAAGAATATTTTAATATTTCGGTATAATTAAATACCGATAAATTGGAAAAAAATTATGGAAAATTCTAAAAGAGGGTGTTTTACGTGAATTATGCCATTTAAAAGTTTTTATGATTAATTATATGTTAATTTAGTGCTAATCGCGATTAAAAATAGCTAATCGGATTTTGGGGGTGTTTTGGGGAAAACATGCACATATCATTTTTACACATGTTACATTTTTTTTTTGCATGGCTTTTACTTTGGGTTTACTATTGATGAGAGAAGGAAAATGGAATTTGAAAAGAAAAAGAAAAGGTTTTGGATTAGAATAATAGGTATGGGGAAGAGAGAGAAAGGTGAGGGTTATGTTGACTTGGTCTTGAGCCATCCCTTTCCAATTATTCACACATCTCTCTCCTCTTCCTCCTTCATCGCTGCTGCTGCTGCTGCTGCTGCCCCTCTCTCCCTCTTCATAAAATCCCCCAAAACACCTCAATAAACATCTCAAAGACCCACTCCCATTTCACAAAAATTGTACACAAGCTCACAAGCATGCCTTTGGACCAAGAAAGTAGTCATTTTGGCGCTGTTGAGGATTCATGAGGGTCTTATGAGGTAATTCCTTCACAATTAGAGTTGTATTTCTTGTGCTTAATCCTCAATTCAAGTTTGAAATCGATGTCGGGTAGTTTAGTGCACTTTGGGCATTACTAGAGAAGGTTAGGGTTTAAGTTGAGAAGGGTGGTGAACTTGAGTGTGTTTGGTGACCTTAAGCCCCCTACAATGATTTAAACCCAGACCAAACACATATACAGAACCTGAAACCCAAAAATACCGAATTACGGAAATTTCATGTCGATTTGTGATGACTTTGAGGGTGCAGGGAAATCTGGAGTGAACCGGGACCAATTCGAGATAAACAAACAACCCCAGGAACCCATTTGAGACCATAGGAGACCCCCCTGCAATTTTGAGGCCCCAATTCTTCCCCAAAACCGAGGAGGCCGGTTTTGATAGGGATGAGGCCAGCCCCTTGGTGGGTGAGGGTGTCCAGGTTGTTTCTATAGCTCATATACACCCTATACTTCATCCCAGTATTGTTTGATCACCTAATTTGGACCTGAACTAAAATCTGGGGCATGTTTTTTTGGTTTCAGCCTTGTATTTAGTGTTGTTTATGAATTCAAGTTTTGATATTTGGTATTCTACTTGATCGCTTGACGTTTGTATGTCTATATCAAGTGTTATTTGGTGGTTTTGAAAGAGTAGTCCATAGGTTCTAACGTATAGGCTTTTAAGAGTATCGTTTTGGTTTTCGAGTATCGTTTCGTCTTTGAATTTGATTTTAACGCGATACGATACGTTATATGTGTAGGTACCCCATGTGATGTCGAGACGTTGAAGATGAAGATGGCGACATCGGCGTCGGCACACAAGAAGCAATGTGAGTAGATTATATCTACGGGGGAAGTTGGGTGGATGGCGTATAGCACCCTCGCAGTTCGTAGTGATGTATACGAATACGTATACACACACACACACACACACACACACACACACATATATATATATATTATATGTTGATTTGAGTTTATTGATGATAAAGATGGATTCTAGGTGTTCTTGGATTGGTGCTAGTTGCGAAACCCTAGAGTAGTGGTTGCACCCACACACGCACACACATACTTGCATACATTCATTCTTTTACCTGTGCATATATGAGGATATGTATATATATATACACATGCGTATGGGACTATGTGTGTGTGTGTGTGTCTATATATATGTATACACACACACACACACACACACACACACACACACACACACACACGTATACTTGCTTCAAAGTCCTCGAGGACGAAGATGATCTACGTCGAGAAGACACTAACCAAAGCTATCTCTTCACTAATTATGGAATTAGTGAGGCAAACACCCTATACTAAATGGCAAGTAGTAGAGGATGATGAAGTAGGAAGTGGTCTCACTTTATATTTGATTTTCTCACATGTTTTCATCACTTGATCAAGAGCTAGAGAGCAAAAATCATGAGGAAGAAGAATATGAACCTCAAGTGAAGAAATGATGAAAGAATAATGAGATAAGGTTATAAATGCAACCTTGGTTAGATAATATCATGGCTAACTCATGTATAAAATAAACCAAGGTCAAGGGGTAATGTTGGGTTAACAAATATCTTAAGCAATGACAAACAAGTGGACTTGGTCAATGGTTATCAAGTTTGCACAAGAAAAAAACCATGACAAATTACAAATGTTTTTAATTACTTAATTATAAATATTAACCACAACATAAACCCTAGCATGGTTCTAGTCTCATACAAATATGTTGCATTTGTAACCTAGCATGACACAAACATGTACACAAATATACATATCACATATATACACTACTACAAATAAGGGTTGCCCCTATGGATTTATCCGTAGGGGCAACGCACTGCCCCTACGGATATATGCGTAGGGGCGAAAAATACGCCATAGGTGCAAAGGCCGCCGGTGCAAGTTGAAGCCCTGAACTTGCCCCTACGGGCAAATTCTTGCCCCTACGGATTTCTGTGTAGGTCCTGTTGCCCCTACGGAGTAGGCCGTAGGGTAAAAAAAGTTATATTATTTGTGGTTTTTTTAATATATTAAATGTACCTACGGGCATAACCGTAGGTCCATGTACTACCCCCTACGGATATATGCGTAGGTACTTATCCGTTGGGGCAAAATATCAAGATTCCTGATATTTACCCCTACGGATAACGCCGTAGGGGCGAGGCCGTGGCCCCTACGGATATGTCCGTAGGGGCACTCCCAACCCCCTGGTACTGAGATCAGGGGGGAAATATCAGTTACTGCTGATATTATGCCCCTACGGATATAGCCGTAAGGGCAACATGTGTACCTACGGATTAATCCGTAGGTACATATTATCTGTATTTTTTTTTTAAAAAGGGCTGCCTGATTTTTTCCCGCCCTGTGCACAATTATATATACATCAATCAAATATAAAATTAATCATCACACAACATATATCGCAGTATTCATAATCACATCTCACACATATATATAATATACAAAAGAAACCCAAAAACTGAATATGATATAAATATAAACCAATATCAATATCGTTTCAAAATGTAGTACAATGTGTATGATATAAATAAATACATGTTTCAAAAAATAAGAACCAAAAAGCTACACTAGTTCGGTCCAGCTCCACCTCTGAATAACGATAGAATAACGCGCGCCTGCTCCTCGGTCAATAAACTCTGCAATTCGGCGCGAGCGGAAGTCTGAGCGGCCTGTGGAGCTGGCGATGTGGTCTGCGCAGCCGTCGTCGAGGTAGTCGCTTGCGGAGCCGCGGCTGCGAGAGTCTGAGCGGGCGGTGGAGCTATAGGACTGTCTGCGGAACCGCAGCCGATGTAGTGGCTTGCGGAGCCGCAGCCGAAGGAGATGCATGTGGAGGCTCGGCCGATGTACCCTGTAGCGTCTGGACCTAACGTGTGTAATAAGCGTGTAAGAACTGTGTATTATTTGAATTCATATCATTATTAAGTTATTTCGAAACCCCGTTTCGATATCTAGTTTGTTGTTTATTTTAATTACATCTGTATGTATGATTAATCAAACTTAAGTCTAAAACCAAATAAGCTCAAGCTACGTACTAATTATGGATATGTTGATATCTATATAATATGACATGATATTTTACTATAAAGTAGTATACATACCAGCATCTCCTTCAACTCCTGAACGGTGGCCCTCAAGCTCTCCAGTTCCTGATGGACACGTCGGTCACTGGAGACGGAGGAAGTAACCGCCGGGATGGAGTCCAACCTCATATGGTCCCTGCTAGGGCCCAGTCTCCGGCCTCTCTCCCAACCTCCGTGGTGCTCTCCGTGTGCGGCGTCCAGAACTGGGGTCAGCAGCCTCGGATCGCTCTGTCCGGTAAAATCGATCCTCGAGGCCTGGGCCTGCTCAACCACCCGCTCTTACACCCACATTAAGCAGTAAAGTATAAGTATAAAATTTAAACTTGAACCTTCCAAAAGTAAAATTTCAAATTTGGGTAGAAAAAATATTAACACTTACGCAGTACTCCTGGGTAGCGACGTCGGGATATCGAAGCTCGCCCGTGGCGGGATCTGTCGAGGTGCCGTGGACGGCAAGATATGCGGATAGCACGCTCGGTGTACCACCTGACGCCACGGTCCGAGATGTCTGCAATATTAGAAAGTAACTCTTAATATTAGAAATATTAGAAAATAACTCTTAATATTGCAGAATATCACAAAGGTCGGTCTATTGTAATTTACCGATAACTCCATGGCTCAAGTAATGTTCCTCGAGCCACCTGTGTAAGTGGGGCGACCCTTCTTTGTCGACTTCCTGTTCTCTGTATTCTGAGCGGCCTGTTTCTGCACAACGCATTAACATTTAGTTTTCTAATTAAGAAACACTAAGAAATAAATTATATCATAAATAATGAATTACATTTAAAATACATACATGTTTGCGTTGGGAGTCGAAATAAACGCACAATAAAGGCCATGACTCTACGTCGACTCTCGTAAACGCTGGAGTAGATAGGATGGCCGCTCTCTCTGCCTCGGGGGTCGCCATCCACAGGGAGTAGAAGTCGGCCTTCTGCTCATTCCTGTTGTATCGGACCTTGGCCTGCATGTTCTTCATCAGGCCATTGTACAGAGCATGAAGGTCGAGCACCCTCCCCGGGTGATCAGGATCGGCTACAGGCTGAAAATCGTAATCCAACTGAAAATACAAAAAAATATTGTTATTAGATTGCAAGTGTTAATAATAAATATATTGGATAGATCAAATGAAAATATATATTAATACATACTCGAGCCTGATCAAAGAAGAGGGCGAATGAGCGCTGGTGCTGCTCGCTCCACTCAACTTGAAGTGGATAGTTCTTCACGAGCCGGCTCTCATCACCCAAATACCGGCCGAACCTCTCGGCATGAGGACCGGTATAGCGATAGTCAAGGGTAAAAAAAGGGGGAATGCTGCCTCCCCCCTAGCTCTGTCAGGCCTCAGCCTATGGGACTGATTCGGGCCTCGAGTCCCCCTCTGGGGATGGGGAGGCCCTGCGTCTGCACGAAATATCAAGACAATCAATAATAAGACAAAGTTGTATTAAGAAATCAAGGTTAAACGAAAATTCATGTGTGATATATACCTCCGGTGACTATCGCACGAGCCTGGGCCCGGACAGCAGCACGAGCGGGACGATAGTTCCTCCGGTGAGGAACAACCGGGGTCCCGGATGCGGACGCATCCCCTCCAATTAGAAAATAAACATCGACGCTAAATTTCCATGAAGTTCATATTTATTCTATAGAGCATATGCAAAATGAATAAATATTTTAAATTTATTCATACTAAACTGCAGACGATGCGGAGGGTATGGAAGCGGCAGGAGTGTCCCCTACGGAAGATGTGGACGCACCACCTATAATTAGACAATTAAAAATAGATTATATTAGTAATTGCAAAAAGAATGTGTAGATCAATAATATAACGTTCTAAATCAATATGCATGCACTATAGGATATATAAATATACCCGCAGGTGCGGTGGTGTCACCACCTACAGCTAGACAATAATAAAAATTGCTAAGTAAGAGCAAAAGGAATGTGCGTATTTATGATATAGCATTCTAAATCAATATACATACACTATATGATATATAAACATACCTGAAGGAGCGGGGGTGGCCTCTGTCCCAGATGTGGACGCATCACCAACAACTAGACAATCAAACATTGACAATATAAGTAATTTTGACATAAATAGGCATGGATATCTGTAATATTACATTCAAAATGGATATGCGTGCAGTATACCTAGAGATGTGGCAAAATCCACACGGAAGGAGGCATCCGAAGGGGTCTCCGATCTGGGTGCAAGACCGGCCCTCTGAAGCTCTCTACGGAGCTCTCCGGGCGGCAGAACCGCTCTGCCTCTGCCTCTGCCGCGGCTGGAGCTCCTGCCGCCTCTCGCTGCTCCCGACATCGTCATCAAATCTAGATAAACGGTTCGTGGACGCATTAGACAATCATTAAAAGTATTGACTATATATGTATAGAGCGTAAAATGTGAAGTAATAATATAACATTACTGATAACCTTTTTCGTTTCGTGGGTGCATTATACATATCTACTTGGATTTCATCGTCGATGTCATTTCTAACCCACGTAACTTCATGATCGGTCGAAGACAACCCGTCCTTCGCAACAGACGGTCAGAGCACTTTAAGCCTTCTCTCTTCTTCGTCCTCATCGCTGTCCTCGTATTCTGGGACATCGTAGACATCTCTGGGTTTCCATCGGCATACAACACTCCACCCAGGATGCTTCAAACACTATGAGTAGTATACTTGGAACACTTGGTTCGGAAAGATAAACGGATCGTCCTGACCATAAAATCGAAGTGTTTTCACACTGGGCAATCCATATTCATCTTTCCAAGTCCCAAGACTGCTTCTCCACCTGTCCGTATCGGTTCGCGGATCATACCAAGTACACTGGAATATATAAAAGGGTTCTGATCGTCCGGGATAGTGGATGCCGAGTATACAATTTAAGTACCCATAGTAAATCACACCGTCCGATCCTACCGTCGCAATCCCACTATTCTGAGTAGTTCTAGATGTTTCTATGTCCTTAACTTCGAATTTGTATCCAAGGACACCAAATCCTTTGTAAAATGCAACCTCCATACTAGGAAATTGAGCTAAACATCTTGTTTCAGTCTCAAATGATGAAGACAAGTTCGGATCGTGGATCTAACAAAACAAATTTTACGACAAATACATAACGATACAAGTTTAGATTAAAACTGATAGCAATAAAATGTTATTCGAATAACTTACATGATCTGTGGCCCAATCACAAAAATTATCCTGATAGTATTTTTCCAAACGTTCTTCGTTCTAATCAGGATGCCCCTCACGTACCTCGTTAAAATGAATTCTGTTTTCGACAAATAATTATGACATTAATATTATATCATTTCATACACACAAAAACACAGATATAACAATTAATCCAAAAGAACTTGCTCTCTAATTTGTTCGAGACATGCGCAATTAAGCAAGATAAACTGGTATATCTTGTTGATAAACATAGTGTCTACCCTCTTATACTCGGCTTTACCATATGGCCCGTCTTGAATTCTTCGTGGTCGGTTAAGCCTTGTCTCAATGTTCTCGTCCAGATAGCGGGAACAAAATGTGGTTGCTTCATCAAGAATATAACCTTACATTATAGAACCCTCTGGTCGATTTTTATTGCGTATATACTTCTTAAGAGTGTAGAGGTACCTAATGAGAATATGTTGAATAAATAAATACGGGCATACAGGACAACAATAAATTTATAAATTGCGCGAAACGAAAAATTGCACGTACCTTTCGACGGGATACATCTATCGATATTGTACCGGCCCGGCTAACTTCGCCTTAGTTGCAAGATGAACCGTCAAGTGTATTATGATATCGAAGAATGACGGTGGGAAAATACACTCAAACCTGCAAAGTATCAACGCAATAGAATTTTCTAGTTTATCCAGCGTCGCAACCTCCAGTGTTTTAGCACACAACTCCCTGAAAAAACAACATAGGTCATTGATTACTAGACCAACCGAGTCGGGGAGAGAAGTCCTGAGAGCTAATGGAAGAAGGTGCTCCACGATAACATGGTGATCATGACTTCTCAGCCCATCGATCTTGCCCTTCACAATTTTTATTTTCTTGCTGAATGATCCTGAGAAACCTGTGGGGACTTTCAAATCATGCAACACCTGCAGGAATCTTTTCTTCTCCGGTTGTGACATATGATAAGCGGCATTGGGAAGTACAAACTTGCCCGGTTTACCCGCTACCGGTCTAGGGTGTAATTCACTTCTTATTCCCCACTCTTGTAGATCCATCCGAGCATTCATGTTGTCTTTCGATTTCCCGTCTTTACAAAAAAGCAAGTTAAGTATATGCTCTGATACTCCCTTCTCTATATGCATGACGTCCAGACAATAACGCACTGAATTTGTAGACCAGTACGGAAGCTCGAAGAAAATGCTTAACTTGTTCCAATATTGTGGTTTGACCTGTTTCGTCGGATCCATCCCGAAGGTCACGTTATTGTAACCATCCCATTTAGAAGTCACGTCCTCTCCGGACAATGGGGATGGAGGTCCAAGAAGCTCCTGATGACCATCAAAGTGAACCGTATCTAACCTATAGGGGTTGTCTGGAGGCAGAAAACGTCGATGGCCGCAATAACAAACCTTCCTGCGAAAATTCAAGAATTTTGATGTTGTGTGTTCATGGCAATGAGGACATGCTTTGGGACCATGTACGGACCAACCTGATAGCATTCCATACGCAGGAAAGTCATTAATTGTCCACATTAAAGCCGCACGCAGTATGAAGGTTGTATTTGTGTTTGAATCATATGTCTCTACACCATCAATGAACAAAGATTTCAACTCCTCGATCAGAGGTCGGAGATAGACGTCGATATTGTTCCCCAGTGAGTTTTGTCCGTCGATAAGAAGAGGCATCATAAAATATGATTGGTCCATAGCTAACCAAGGCGACAAATTATAAATTATCATTACAACGGGCCATGTGCTGTGACTTCCAGCCATATAGTTGAATGGGCAGAAGCCATCAGTAGCCAGTACGAGCCGGACATTGCGAGGATCGCTACTGAATATTGCATGCCTCCTATCGAAATCCTTCCATGCCGGTGAATCTCTTGGATGGCTCATTTTTCCATTTTCGCTTGGAGGAGCACGGTGATGCCAAATCATTGCCTCGGCTGTTTTCTTGCACCTGAATAGCCTCTATAGCCTTTGTGTTATTGGAAAGTATCGTGCTATCTTCATAGGTATATCAGGCTTCTTATCAGAATCTTTCGGCTTATACCTGGCCTCTCCGCATGTTGGACACTCTTTCAAATCTGAATTCTCTTTCCGGTACAACACGGAATTTTTAGGACATGCTTGAATCTTCTCGCACTTTAGACCCAAATCAGACATCATCTTCTGGGCTTCGTACCAGCTTTCGGGCACATTATTTCCCGGAGGCATAGAATCTTTCAAGAACGAAAGAAGAATTGTGAATGACTTGTTACTCTATCCATTTAGGCACTTAATCTGGAAAAGTTGGACGAACCATGAGAGGGTGGAATACTTCGCATTCTCATAAATTGGTTTCCTAGCATCATTCATGAAATTTTCATATTTATCCGCACGCGGTCCTTGACCGGAAGGAATGTCATCTTCGGTACAAATAGATTCACCTAGGGCAGCCTCTACCATATCCTCCATTTCTTCTGATGGAAATAAATTTCCGTCTCCTGCCGTATTACCGAATTCTTGTTCTTCTCCTGCAGCATTATCGTGTTCTCCTTCTTCTTCTGCCGCAGTACTGCATTCTTCTTCTTTCCCGTGATATTTCCAAGTGAGAAAAGAAACTTAAGTGAGCTAATACTAGTTAATGTAAAGTAATATATCAAATATATAATTATAAATTAAATCATTAAATCAAAACTTGATTTAATGATCCGGTCATATCATATATAACCGACTAATATCAAATGTAACATCTTATCGAATCAACACTTGATCCGATAATCCGGTTATATCACATATAACCTATCATGTCACATCGCGAGAATTGAATGCAGTATTTCATACACTCATTAATCTCGGTCCCGCACATATCCCATATGTGCTCGTACTCTATTTCGCTTGAGCCAGGAAACCTCTGTGTAGGACTCTAAAGACTCGTCAATACGCCGGCAGTTGGTGATGATCATATCAAACACCCACAAGCCGCAAGGGGTCTGCTAAATGTAACGGCCACTCGGCTATTGAGCGATCAGAAGATCAACAAGCAAGACTGCTCGTACTCTTGTGAATCCAATTAGTAACACCACTGTACAGTCCAGTCTCTTCGTTTGATATGTCGCATATCTCGTCTAGGGGTGGTAAACGTCAGACCCCAGAAACTTGATAAGTCGGGTCGATATGAGGCTCATAACGGGTCGAGAAACTAGTATATCTCTGAAGCAGCCATGGCCAGGGACTTCCTGTTATAGCCAATCGAGCACAGCACAACATCAACCCCCAATACCGGGAGAGACGAATCCCCTCTTATCGCTCATTGCCTCCATGTGACTCGGGACTGTACCCAAAAACCACCGTTTTGCACGTCCTCTTGAACGTGGTAAGGTGGAAATCAAAGCACAGTGGGAATCATACAAGACTCTATGACGATCTCGGGTCGACAGACTAACCTGTACCAGTGTCACCAGAGAACTACCATCTGACGTGAGGTATAATACCATCTGGGAGTTCTTGGCAAGTCCGTCCAGTGTACCCAGTCTCCACTGAGCACCCATATATCATCTCTGATGTCAAACACCAATGGATATGGGATCATCCATCACCCATCTACATGGGTCGAGAAGGTATACGCTAGTCTACTCTGGTATATCGATGCCCCGTCTCGATACACCCACGACTAGGGACGATGTACTTACCGACTACTTTTGTCCCACTAGTATGATTCGCATCATAATTCAGGTAGTCAAGTACACATCCAAAGGGCTTTACCAACATGTAACAGAGAGACAATCAGTGTATGTGTTAATATAAAGAGTAACTAGATAGCATAATATCATGTCGAGCAAGAAAGTCCTCCCTATATATGTCCAAGCATCCTCTACAATATACATCTCATGTACAGTAATGGCCTCTACGGTATACATATAATTGTTAGTGTATATGCCCTAGAGGCCATTACTGTATCATACTAGTTTGTATATTACTTTATGGAAGCTTGGGATGTTCACCTTGTATAAACAATCTTGCTCAATATAGTAGTATGCTACTTGGTTTGTTTCTACTTCAATGTGTACATGTGTTTATTTTAGTATATCACCTATACACATTAGTGGAGCCCTTAGGATCTTTGCTTGATTACCAGCGTTGTGATGGCAGTCACACTAGTGGGGGCTGGGTAATCTATAATCACATCCTTATGCAGGTCCCTAGTCGTAGGACTATCGAGACAGGGTATCGATACTCCGGAGTAGACTAGCGTATGCGCTTCTCATCCCAGTGTGGGAGACGGTCTATGTAACGTTTCCAAAATAATAAAATATTATTTTCGGGAATTTTTATAATTTAATATTATTTTAATGAATATTTTAATGTTCGGGTAGAAATTAAATACAAATAAATGGGGAAAAATTTTGGAAAATTTTGGAAAATTCTAAAATAGGGTATTTTATGGGATTATGCCAATTTAAAGTTTTTAAGACTAGTTATATGCTAATTTACTGTTAATCGCGATTAAAAATCGCTAATTGGATTTTTAGCATTTTTGTGCAAAAATGTGCACATATCATTTTTACACTTGTGTTACATTTTTGTAGCCATGGTTCATTTGGATTCACTATTGGAGTGAGAAGGGAAGATAAAGGAAAAGAAAAGAAAAGGAAAAAGGGTAGGTAATGAGTGAGAGAGAGACCAAGTCAAACCCCCACTTTTTTGAACCATCCCTCATCATTTTCCCCTTCTCATTCTCTCTCCTCTCTTTCCCTTGTTGCTGCTGCTCTCTCTCCTTTCTCTCTCCCTCTTCATGAAACCCTAGATCCACAATGAAAACAAAGCCAAAACCTCATTCCCACTTCACAAAAAATGTTCCCGGGCTCACTAGCTACACTTGGAACCTAGCAAGATTGGATTTGGAGGACTTTGAGCAACTCAAGAATTTTCTTGAGTTGCCAAAGGAGGTAATTTCTGCACCTATTAGAGTAGTATCTCATTTCTATTGCATCCATACTAGTTTCATATCGATATTGTGTTGTTTGTGGACCTTGGAGAATTCAAGTTAGGGTTTAGGGTAAAACTGAAATCAAAGATGGAATTGAGGATTGTGGTGACCTTAGAACCCCTTGTGTGATGCTAATTTGAACCCCAACCTGGAATTGAAACCAGAATACGGGATTACGGAACCGATATCGGAAAAACTGGAAATCTGGGACTGTTTTGTGTAATCTGCTATCACCCCGAGACCCCAAAAATAAAATTGAGCTGACAGTGAGTCGTGCAGGCACTATAGAACCACCAGACCAAACCCTAGCCCCTAACTCCATTGTACGGCCGCCAGTTAATTCCTTCTGGCCGCAATTTGCGGCCAGAGCAGGGGTTCTGGTGCTCGTTTTTGTTCTGTGGCCCTATTTCCTCTAGTCTTGACCCTGGGTATGTCTAATTTTTACAGATTCCATCTAGGGTGAAATCTGGGTTGATTTTTCCTATGTTGATGCATGATTTGAGACTTGTTTTAGCGTGGATTTTGGTATTTGGTGTTTCGTTCCTGTCGGGTGGCGTTTTGACGTCAACGACAGATGGATATTGATCGTGTTCACATGCGAAGCGATAGGTTTTTACCTATGCGAGTAACGTGTGCTGTTTTGGTTTCCGATGTGATTTTCATGTGCTTTAGCGTTTTTGATATCCTTGTAGGTACCCCGCGTGATGTTGAGGCAAAGGAGATGAAGATAGCGACATCGGCTTTGGCACACGAGAAGCAAGGTGAGTAGATTTATATCTACGGGGAGAAGTCGGGTGGATGGCGTATAGCACCCCCGCAGTCCGTGGTGATGTATACGAATACGTATACACACGTATATTTATTATGTGTTGTTTAGGGTTATTGATAGTGATAATGGTATTGTTGATGATAAGAATATATTGGTTAGTATAGTGCGAACCCTAGAGTAGTGGTTGCACTCACGCATACACTTACACACATACTTGCACTCATTCTTTCATTTATTTGTGTGCATATGATGGTGCGTATATTTACACATGGGTATGGGACTATGTGTTTATATACGGGATTGTGGGTGATACGTGGGATTTGAGATGATATTTGATGTGAGGCCATGAGATCGGCGATGTGACATAGTTTGTCTCTGAGGTGCGATATGATAGTTTTAGCGGGCCTTTGGACATGTGCTTTACCCCGCATTCATATTTTGATAGATGGTATCGATTTGTACTAGACTTAGAGTAGTACCCCAGACTATGTGATCTGATGATAGTGATACCTGATATGTGATGAGATAGTGTGATATTGACCCCTATCCAGTTATTGGGATGCCGTACGACGATTTACCGTACGAGCCGGTATTGATGATAGATCCGCACTCATGACTCGAGGATATCTTACGATATGTTATTGAGGCGAGATCACCGACTATCATATCTATATATTTTAATTCAGATTAGGTGGTTTCGTACCCCACCTGTCTAGATTACTTAGTAGACATTAGACTAGACCGAGTCATACCTATTTCAAACTAACGAATCGGGAATATTTTAAAAGATAGGCAGAAGGGTTATACGGATATTTTCAAATGATGCATCTTTTCTTAAAACACCGTAGCCCTTATTTTACTAAAAGCCCTGATTCGTCTTGTTTCAAAAGGCAAGGTTGCATGACATATCTATTGGGGCAGGTTCTGTACTTTTCCGTTGATTATTCGTTTCCGCATATTCCTGCTATTTGCATTGCATCGCTTGTATTGTTGTTATATTCAGTCATGCTGCTAGGACACCATCACCATTATCGATGATGCATATGTTCCACGTACACTTGTTGCCGGCTCACACACTCATCATCGATAATTGCCATGCCACTACACTGTAGTACTATTGCATTCAATATATGATCCTTGCATGACATGATGATGTGCATACCTTCCTTTACATGTCGCATACTTCATGCTTTTGATTATACGAATTGAGATATGTTGTTCTATGATATTTCTGGATTTGGGAACCGAGGGTGTTTCAAAAGAGAATATGTCATTGCTTTAAAAACCCGGTTACCCTTGATATGATATTTCAGTGCGTCCACCATGTGTTTTCTCGGTGCTGAGAGCGACATGTGAAACCCGAATCGAGGAGTGGACGAGCCGATTGCGGGTACATGGTGGACCCGGTATGGTTCCCCACGGCAAGATGATCGATGAGCTTTGCCGATTGAGCCTGGAGGCGGGCGAGTACCTACCGGTGATTGGTTGGACCTGGCGGTTATCCGGAGGATACTGACCAGTGTCGATAGATGGATATGGGCATACTGCCGAGGCCGAGGGCCGAGGGCCGATACCGCAGACAACGCCCGCCGGCCGATCCGGACTGACGGAGCCCGATATATGAGGATTTACGTGTCGATGCTGGGTACAGTTTTCATGATGTTTTCGAGTGTCGATGCTGGGCACTCCGGTTCCATGATTTTGACGTGTCGCGAGGGACACAGGTGGTTTATATCCTTATATTATTCCCATGCACATGATTTATGATATTTACATGCATGGTGGTTATTGTCAGTGGGTGACGAGTGGACGGGATCCACGTGTGTGCAGATTTGATTACATTGGTCATACCTCATATTCATGACATGCTATTACCTGAGGCACTAGCACGAGCACTTAGCACTACACTCATGTATAGAGATTACATTGCCAGTTTAGCATGCTTCAGCTTTATTCATATTGAGGTTTATTTATATCTGATCGTATTGACCTAGGATGGGTCATGCATTTGATCTCTTCTTGTAGATATTTTTCTATTCACGAGTTGGCAACTCACCCCGTTGTGCCCCAGTTCTTGCAGGTTGCCGTACAGATTCCATAGCGGCATTTCTGGCACACTGCTTCCTTTGGGGTGACTTGCTTGGTTAGGTGGGTTCTTTTGTATCAGAACCGCCATTGTTCATGTACTATTTATTGTATCTAGAATTTCCATCAACCAAAACTTGTATATTGTTTCAGACTTAGAAAACAGTGTTGTATTATTTCGACCTTAGAGTGGCGTTTGTAGTATTACGGTTTTCTGGCTGTTTTGAGTTTCTTTTTGGGTTTTGATCCTCGCCCTTTGGCGTTGTATATTATTGCTTGCGTGGTTGTGACCGTCGATTGACGAAGAGCTAGCTCCCGCTTGGGGATGCCTTTTCTCATCTCATATATATTATTCTTGTTGTACCCCGTTCGGGGCCAGTTTTTACAAAGAAACTCTGCCGAAATTTTCAGGAAAGGTTACACATTTTAAAAATACACATTCGGCTTAGTTATTTAAAAACTTTGATTTTCGAAACATGATTTCTTTACTTTTCAAAACCAGTTTTCCTTATTTACTCTTTAAATGGTTTTAGATTTCTGGGCTTTTGGCTTACTTGGATCAGATGGAGTCCTATAGACTTCATAGGATTCAAGGGCCAGTCACGTGCTCTTTCGGGTCGTGACAAAGTTGGTATCAGAGCGCTAGGTTGACCTTGGTTCGAGTCTGAGTTTGACTATGTGGAGCCTAGGGCGTTATTTATATACGGAACTTAGGCTTGAACTTACGGAACTTAGACTTAGTCGAGGGGGTATTAGACCCGAACTTTCGTCGTATAGGATGACCCTTGGTTGATGGAATAGGTGACTAAAGTAGAGTGATGTACCGTTGGTATGTTCCGCGGCATACTTACGACACGCCACTCCGCTTAAGAAACCTTAGGATGTACATTTCCTTGCATAGTATTATATTCCTTCCTATGATCTACCTTCATCGATACTGGTTATGGTTTTGCTGCCGCGATTGCACGGGCAGAGTGAGCTACGGCTCGAGTCGTGTCAGCATGAGCTCGTAAGGGACGAGGGCTGACCAGGGCGTGATTCCAGAGGCATACGGTTGCATTGAGGCTTCGTATTTTGTGTTTCCGCACTATGAGCGTTTGACAGATCGCTGTTGTGAGATTTTTCGGATGTACCGGTCGGTACCAGAGGATTGAGCCACTGATAGAGGCCAGCCAGGATGTGATGACCGTTGATATGTCGCTTATTCGTGATGGCGAGTCGCTAGTCACCGAGGATGAATGACTAGGACATGTGGTTCGTTCGCTTACCCCGATGCGAGGTCATCAGGTAGATTGATTCCAGCTAGAGGCGACTTCACGCGGGTTCGTTGAGAGTCGATTGAGACGATCGAATGTCAGGAACCCCTTTTCCAAGTTTAAAGTATACGGAAAGACATGCAGGTGACTCTATGGACCCTCTAGAAGAATGAAACCCTAACTCGACTTAATGACCGTGTGAAAGCCTTTGAACCTTAGGGTTTGCGGTGGTTCCGCGGCGCCATTAGTGAGGCTTGGGTTTGCCCTTCTACGGCTGGACCACCGACGCTGTGGCATGTACTCGATACTATTAAACTGTACCCGAGATGTTGAGCTCTTGGGGGATTGTGAGGTTCTGACGAGTCGATCGGATGAGTCGACATCATTCGGATATCATGTGATGGGACGCTTCTTGGGAGACTCCAAATACGAGCATAGCCGTCGGAGCGCAGTCCGTGTAGCCACGATAAGATGAGTCCGAATCAGTCGACATTGGAGCAAGGTGGAGTAAAGAGTTTACACGAGATTTCGACGAGATGACGTTTCACTCCGCTGACATCAGAGATGTGATATGCACGCTGAGGACGTGTTCGGCTAGATATCTCCTACTGAGTGATGAAGATACTGAGTTCGTGATTCGAGTCCGTGTTAGAGACTTCGGAGGGACCGTAGCCGATGGCATTGAAGTGCGCAGATAGGGACGTGATGTCGAAATGGTCAATGATACAGACAAGCGGGACAAGAAGTTCGTGCGAGATGCAGAGGAGCTGTCACTACACCGCGTTAAGATAAAAGGTCGGATATGCATACAGAGGCACAGGGATGCGACCAGCTTCCGAGGAGATGTTGTACTAAGGACGCAGATGTCCAGGGAGCGAGAAAAGATTACGCCAGAGTACCAGCCTCCGTACAGTTTGTCTTAGGCGAGATCAGAAGAGACCTTGAGCAGGGATTCCTTCCAATACACTGCTGCAATAAGATTTGCACCAGGAGCAGATGCGTGATGTGCATTCAGAGGACCCGAGGTCGGCGCCAGAGATGTGCTGCCTTACGAGCGGTGGTGAGGATTGACCGAGTGATGACCTGAAAAGTGCCAGAACGGCATCGTTCCTGTCAGCACACCTGACCGGGCCGATGAGCCGGTGGATTGCGAGATTGGTAATCTACAGGAAAGATCAGGAACCAGAGGCAGAGGACGCCAGCCGCGAGCAAGAGGCAAGTAGATATCTTGCGCCGCTAGCATTGGATGTACCGGCACCTTCTCGACTTTGAAGGAGGATATACCGACGACGGTATTTATGATTTGTGATTTTGTGATTCGACTATCACGTATCCGTCACTTTGGGATTTCGGTATTTTGGCGATCTATTTGCATGATTTAGTCTTGATGACTGAGTTCCATGATATTTGATTTTGTGCACCATGGTTGCACCTACTAGGTATTTATACCTTGCACATAGTTATTACTCTTGAGGTATTGATTGTGATTTCATGCCTATTTTATGTCGGTGATTTGATTTACGCTTCCAGCATAGTTTCATGTACTTTTAGTGTTTTGATTTGTTCACGCTGATGCACGCGGTTGTGAGTTTTTCCATCGCGGTACACCTGATTTTGATTGAGCCGCGTTGTATATCGTTTCGTGCCTTGGCTGCACCTGCTTATGACTTTATGGATTTCATACGGTTGATTTGATGTTGTGCATATGTTACGCACACGATTTCATTTTTGCACTCGGTATAGCTTATATGTGCTTGTAGTGCATTGATGTGTGTTTTGTGCATGCAGTTGCACACGTTTATGATTTCCTTTATACCTGGGTACACTTGGTGTTGCTGCTTACGTATTTGAGTTATTGCTTGATATTTGTGCATGGGATGCACCAGTTTTATGTTTCTTGCGTTTATCGCATCAGATTTATATATCATGCCTTTGTTGCACCGGATTTACATTTTATGCATTACGGTTGCACCTGACTTCGATTTGATGTCTTTCGAAATGTCGATTTTGATTGTGATATTGATGTGGATTCTTGCACTCCGTGCATTTGACTGGATTTATGCATGTTCGGCGTTGCTATTGGATTTTGTGATTCCGTGCATGTTGAGTGCGCAGGGTTTAGATTTTCGTTCGTGCACGATGGATGCACCGATTTGGATTTTCGCGCATGTTGGGCGCAGGCTTTGAGATACGATTTTGGTGCACACCGAATGCACTAAATCGAGATTTCTTCGTGCATATCAGATGCACCGGAGTTTGGGCTGTCAGACACACACGTTGCCTATGACAGATGTTTCGTGCACACCCGTTGCACCTAAATGTTGTTTTGTGCACCTGTTTAGCACATATATGGATTTTGATTTCCGTGCGCACCAGACGCACAGGGTGGTGTTATGTGTATTTTTGGGATTTATTCCTTTTGGAGCAGTACATTTTTATGATATTGGATATTTGTTTTCATACCGAGCAGGACTGGTCAGAGGACAGTACCTGGATATATTTTGCATGCATCGATAGTTATCGAAGGGATTTCCAAAAAGCGAGCTATAGTCTCAGTATATACCTACGTGTCCGATATGACACGGAACGTTTTAAAAACAGGAAACCTTTCAAAATTGTTTTCAAAGCGGCGGAACGTACCTATTAAACAAAGGATATATATATACACATATAGTTATTTTCTTGTGAAAAACGTCCGCCACTGTGCAGTGTTACGCGCATCGCACAGCGACTTAAAAAGATTGGGCATGCATTTATATCAGCTATTTACATGTATAGATTGGATGTCTACATGTATAGTTCTGATCTATATCATATTGGTTTTATATTGGATTTGACATTTGTGTCTTTATCATGACTCCGATGATTGCGAGATGCTTGACGGAGTTTCGATTTTGAGTTATCTGCTCATTACTCATGCGCATGCATCGCACTGTGATGTTTTATGTATTGATGATTTCGGAGCCCCGATGACTTGGAATTTGTATCGAAATGTTTTGGTACTTGGGGTTTTTAAATTTAAATTCGGGGACCGAATTTCTTTAAGGGGGGTAGATTGTAACGTTTCCAAAATAATAAAATATTATTTTCGGGAATTTTTATAATTTAATATTATTTTAATGAATATTTTAATGTTCGGGTAGAAATTAAATACAAATAAATGGGGAAAAATTTTGGAAAATTTTGGAAAATTCTAAAATAGGGTATTTTATGGGATTATGCCAATTTAAAGTTTTTAAGACTAGTTATATGCTAATTTAGTGTTAATCGCGATTAAAAATTGCTAATTGGATTTTTGGCATTTTTATGCAAAAATGTGCACATATCATTTTTACACTTGTTACACTTGTGTTACATTTTTGTAGCCATGGTTCATTTGGATTCACTATTGGAGTGAGAAGGGAAGATAAAGGAAAAGAAAAGAAAAGGAAAAAGGGTAGGTAATGAGTGAGAGAGAGACTAAGTCAAACCCCCACTATTTTGAACCATCCCTCATCATTTTCCCCTTCTCATTCTCTCTCCTCTCTTTCCCTTGTTGCTGCTGCTCTATCTCCTTTCTCTCTCCCTCTTCATAAAACCCTAGATCCACAATGAAAACAAAGCCAAAACCTCATTCCCACTTCACAAAAAATGTTCCCGGGCTCACTAGCAACACTTGGAACCTAGCAAGATTGGATTTGGAGGACTTTGAGCAACTCAAGAATTTTCTTGAGTTGCCAAAGGAGGTAATTTCTGCACCTATTAGAGTAGTATCTCATTTCTATTGCATCCATACTAGTTTCATATCGATATTGTGTTGTTTGTGGACCTTGGAGAATTCAAGTTAGGGTTTATGGTAAAACTGAAATCAAAGATGGAATTGAGGATTGTGGTGACCTTACAACCCCTTGTGTGATGCTAATTTGAACACCAACCTGGAATTGAAACCAGAATACGGGATTACGGAACCGATATCGGAAAAACTGGAAATCTGGGACTGTTTTGTGTAATCTGCTATCACCCCGAGACCCCAAAAATAAAATTGAGCTGACAGTGAGTCGTGTAGGCACTATAGAACCACCAGACCAAACCCTAGCCCCTAACTCCATTGTACGACCGCCAATTAATTCCTTCTGGCCGCAATTTGAGGCCAGAGCAGGGGTTCTGGTGCTCGTTTTTGTTCTGTGGCCCTATTTCCTCTAGTCTTGACCCTGGGTATGTCTAGTTTTTACAGATTCCATCTAGGGTGAAATCTGGGATGATTTTTCCTATGTTGATGCATGATTTGAGACTTGTTTTAGCGTGGATTTTGGTATTTGGTGTTTCGTTCCTGTCGGGTGGCGTTTTGACGTCAACGACAGATGGATATTGATCTTGTTCACATGCGAAGCGATAGGTTTTTACCTATGCGAGTAACTGTGCTGTTTTGGTTTCCGATGTGATTTTCATGTGCTTTAGCGTTTTTGATATCCTTGTAGGTACCCCGCGTGATGTTGAGGCAAAGGAGATGAAGATAGCGACATCGGCTTTGGCACACGAGAAGCAAGGTGAGTAGATTTATATCTACGGGGAGAAGTCGGGTGGATGGCGTATAGCACCCCCGCAGTCCGTGGTGATGTATACGAATACGTATACACACGTATATTTATTATGTGTTGTTTAGGGTTATTGATAGTGATAATGGTATTGTTGATGATAAGAATATATTGGTTAGTATAGTGCGAACCCTAGAGTAGTGGTTGCACTCATGCATACACTTACACACATACTTGCACTCATTCTTTCATTTATTTGTGTGCATATGATGGTGCGTATATTTACACATGGGTATGGGACTATGTGTTTATATACGGGATTGAGGGTGATACGTGGGATTTGAGATGATATTTGATGTGAGGCCGTGAGATCGGCGATGTGACATAGTTTGTCTCTGAGGTGCGATATGATAGTTTTAGCGGGCCTTTAGACATGTGCTTTACTCCGCATTCATATTTTGATAGATGGTATCGATTTGTACTAGACTTAGAGTAGTACCCCAGACTATGTGATCTGATGATAGTGATACCTGATATGTGATGAGATAGTGTGATATTGACCCCTACCCAGTTATTGGGATGCCGTACGACGATTTACCGTACGAGCCGGTATTGATGATAGATCCGCACTCATGACTCGAGGATATCTTACGATATGTTATTGAGGCGAGATCACCGACTATCATATCTATATATATTAACTCAGATTAGGTGGTTTCATACCCCTCCTATCTAGATTACTTAGTAGACATTAGACTAGACCGAGTCATACCTATTTCAAACTAACGAATCGGGGATATTTTAAAAGATAGGCAGAAGGGTTATACGGATATTTTCAAATGATGCATCTTTTCTTAAAACACCGTAGCCCTTATTTTACTAAAAGCCCTGATTCGTCTTGTTTCAAAAGGCAAGGTTGCATGACATATCTATTGGGGCAGGTTCTGTACTTTTCCGTTGATTATTCGTTTCCGCATATTCCTGCTATTTGCATTGCATCGCTTGTATTGTTTTTATATTCAGTCATGCTGCTAGGACACCATCACCATTATCGATGATGCATATGTTCCACGTACACTTGTTGCCGGCTCACACACTCATCATCGATAATTGCCATGCCACTACACTGTAGTACTATTGCATTCTGTATATGATCCTTGCATGACATGATGATGTGCATACCTTCCTTTACATGTCGCATACTTCATGCTTTTGATTATACGCATTGAGATATGTTGTTCTATGATATTTCTGGATTTGGGAACCGAGGGTGTTTCAAAAGAGAATATGTCATTGCTTTAAAAACCCGGTTACCCTTGATATGATATTTCAGTGCGTCCACCATGTGTTTTCTCGGTGCTGAGAGCGACATGTGAAACCCGAATCGAGGAGTGGACGAGCCGATTGCGGGTACATGGTGGACCCGGTATGGCTCCCCTCGGCAAGATGATCGATGAGCTTTGCCGATTGAGCCTGGAGGCGGGCGAGTACCTACCGGTGATTGGTTGGACCTGGCGGTTATCCGGAGGATACTGACCAGTGTCGATAGATGGATATGGGCATACTGCCGGGGCCGAGGGCCGATACCGCAGACAACGCCCGCGGGCCGATCCGGACTGACGGAGCCCGATATATGAGGATTTACGTGCCGATGCTGGGTACAGTTTTCATGATGTTTTCGAGTGTCGATGCTGGGCACTCCGGTTCCATGATTTTGACGTGTCGCGAGGGACACAGGTGGTTTATATCCTCATATTATTCCCATGCACATGATTTATGATATTTACATGCATGGTGGTTATTGTCAGTAGGTGACGAGTGGACGGGATCCACGTGTGTGCAGATTTGATTACATTGGTCATACCTCATATTCATGACATGCTATTACCTGAGGCACTAGCACGAGCACTTGGCACTACACTCATGTATAGAGATTACATTGCCAGTTTAGCATGCTTCAGCTTTATTCATATTGAGGTTTATTTATATCTGATCGTATTGACCTAGGATGGGTCATGCATTCGATCTCTGCTTGTAGATATTTTTCTATTCACGAGTTGGCAACTCACCCCCGTTGTGCCCCAGTTCTTGCAGGTTGCCGTACAGATTCCATAGCGGCATTTCTGGCACACTGCTTCCTTAGGGGTGACTTGCTTGGTTAGGTGGGTTCTTTTGTATCAGAACCGCCATTGTTCATGTACTATTTATTGTATCTAGAATTTCCATCAACCAAAACTTGTATATTGTTTCAGACTTAGAAAACAGTGTTGTATTATTTCGACCTTAGAGTCGCGTTTGTAGTATTACGGTTTTCTGGCTGTTTTGAGTTTCTTTTTGGGTTTTGATCCTCGCCCTTTGGCGTTGTATATTATTGCTTGCGTGGTTGTGACCGTCGATTGACGAAGAGCTAGCTCCCGCTTGGGGATGTCTTTTCTCATCTCATATATATTATTCTTGTTGTACCCCGTTCGGGGCCAGTTTTTACAAAGGAAACTCTACCGAAATTTTCAGGAATGGTTACACATTTTAAAAATACACATTCGGCTTAGTTATTTAAAAACTTTGATTTTCGAAACATGATTTCTTTACTTTTCAAAACCAGTTTTCCTTATTTACTCTTTAAATGGTTTTAGATTTCTGGGCTTTTGGCTTACTTGGATCAGATGGAGTCCTATAGACTTCATAGGATTCAAGGGCCAGTCACGTGATCTTTCGGGTCATGACAAAGTTGGTATCAGAGCGCTAGGTTGACCTTGGTTCGAGTCTGAGTTTGACTATGTAGAGCCCAGGGCGTTATTTATATACGGAACTTAGGCTTGACCTTACGGAACTTAGACTTAGTCGAGGGGGTATTAGACCCGAACTTTCGTCGTATAGGATGACTCTTGGTTGATGGAATAGGTGACTAAAGTAGAGTGACGTACCGTTGGTATGTTCCGCGGCATACTTACGACACGCCACTCCGCTTAAGAAACCTTAGGATGTACATTTTCTTGCACAGTATTATATTCCTTCCTATGATCTACCTTCATCGATACTGGTTATGGTTTTGCTGCCGCGATTGCACGGGCAGAGTGAGCTACGGCTCGAGTCGTGTCAGCATGAGCTCGTAAGGGACGAGGGCTGACCAGGGCGTGATTCCAGAAGCATACGGTTGCATTGAGGCTTCGTATTTTGTGTTTCCGCACTATGAGCGTTTGACAGATCGCTGTTGTGAGATTTTTCGGATGTACCGGTCTGTACCAGAGGATTGAGCCACTGATAGAGGCCAGCCAGGATGTGATGACCGTTGATATGTCGCTTATTCGTGATGGCGAGTCGCTAGTCACCGAGGATGAATGACTAGGACATGTGGTTCGTTCGCTTACCCCGATGCGAGGTCATCAGGTAGATTGATTCCAGCTAGAGGCGACTTCACGCGGGTTCGTTGAGAGTCGATTGAGATGATCGAATGTCAGGAACCCCTTTTCCAAGTTTAAAGTATACGGAAAGACATGCAGGTGACTCTATGGACCCTCTAGAAGAATGAAACCCTAACTCGACTTAATGACCGTGTGAAAGCCTTTGAACCTTAGGGTTTACGGTGGTTCCGCGGCGCCATTAGTGAGGCTTGGGTTTGCCCTTCTACGGCTGGACCACCGACGCTGTGGCATGTACTCGATACTATTAAACTGTACCCGAGATGTTGAGATCTTGGGGGATTGTGAGGTTCTGACGAGTCGATCGGATGAGTCGACATCATTCGGATATCATGTGATGGGACGCTGCTTGGGAGACTCCAAATACGAGCATAGCCGTCGGAGCGCAGTCCGTGTAGCCACGATGAGATGAGTCCGAATCAGTCGACATTGGAGCAAGGTGGAGTAAAGAGTTTACACGAGATTTCGACGAGATGACGTTTCACTCCGCTGACATCAGAGATGTGATATGCACGCTGAGGACGTGTTCGGCTAGATATCTCCTACTGAGTGATGAAGATACTGAGTTCGTGATTCGAGTCCGTGTTAGAGACTTCGGAGGGACCGTAGCCGATGGCATTGAAGTGCGCAGATAGGGACGTGATGTCGAAATGGTCAATGATACAGACAAGCGGGACAAGAAGTTCGTGCGAGATGCAGAGGAGCTGTCACTACACCCCGTTAAGATAAAAGGTCGGGTATGCATACAGAGGCACAGGGATGCGACCAGCTTCCGAGGAGATGTTGTACTAAGGACGCAGATGTCCAGGGAGCGAGAAAAGATTACGCCAGAGTACCAGCCTCCGTACAGTTTGTCTTAGGCGAGATCAGAAGAGACCTTGAGCAGGGATTCCTTCCAATACACTGCTGCAATAAGATTTGCACCAGGAGCAGATGCGTGATGTGCATTCAGAGGACCCGAGGTCGGCGCCAGAGATGTGCTGCCTTACGAGCGGTGGTGAGGATTGACCGAGTGATGACCTGAAAAGTGCCAGAACGGCATCGTTCCTGTCAGCACACCTTACCGGGCCAATGAGCCGGTGGATTGCGAGATTGGTAATCTACAGGAAAGATCAGGAACGAGAGGCAGAGGACGCCAGCCGCGAGCAAGAGGCAAGTAGATATCTTGCGTCGCTAGCATTGGATGTACCGGCACCTTCTCCACTTTGAAGGAGGATATACCGACGAAGGTATTTATGATTTGTGATTTTGTGATTCGACTATCACGTATCCGTCACTTTGGGATTTCGGTATTTTGGCGATCTATTTGCATGATTTAGTCTTGATGACTGAGTTCCATGATATTTGATTTTGTGTACCATGGTTGCACCTACTGGGTATTTATACCTTGCACATAGTTATTACTCTTGAGGTATTGATTGTGATTTCATGCCTATTTTATGTCGGTGATTTGATTTACGCTTCCAGCATAGTTTCATGTACTTTTAGTGTTTTGATTTGTTCACGCTGATGCACGCGGTTGTGAATTTTTCCATCGCGGTACACCTGATTTTGATTGAGCCGCGTTGTATATCGTTTCGTGCCTTGGCTGCACCTGCTTATGACTTTATGGATTTCATACGGTTGATTTGATGTTGTGCATATGTTACGCACACGATTTGATTTTTGCACTCGGTATAGCTTATATGTGCTTGTAGTGCATTGATGTGTGTTTTGTGCACGCAGTTGCACACGTTTATGATTTCCTTTATACCTGGGTACACTTGGTGTTGCTGCTTACGTATTTGAGTTATTGCTTGATATTTGTGCATGGGATGCACCAGTTTTATGTTTCTTGCGTTTATCGCATCAGATTTATATATCATGCCTTTGTTGCACCGGATTTACATTTTGTGCATTACGGTTGCACCTGACTTCGATTTGATGTCTTTCGAAATGTCGATTTTGATTGTGATATTGATGTGGATTCTTGCACTCCGTGCTTTTGACTGGATTTACGCATGTTCGGCGTTGCTATTGGATTTTGTGATTCCGTGCATGTTGAGTGCGCAGGGTTTAGATTTTCGTTCGTGCACGATGGATGCACCGATTTGGATTTTCGCGCATGTTGGGCGCAGGCTTTGAGATATGATTTTGGTGCACACCCGATGCACTAAATCGAGATTTCTTCGTGCATATCAGATGCACCGGAGTTTGGGCTGTCAGACACACACGTTGCCTATGACAGATGTTTCGTGCACACCCGTTGCACCTAAATGTTGTTTTGTGCACCTGTTTAGCACATATATGGATTTTGATTTCCGTGCGCACCAGACGCACAGGGTGGTGTTATGTGTATTTTTGGGATTTATTCCTTTTGGAGCAGTACATTTTTAGGATATTGGATATTTGTTTTCATACCGAGCAGGACTGGTCAGAGGACAGTACCTGGATATATTTTGCATGCATCGATAGCTATCGAAGGGATTTCCAAAAAGCGAGCTATAGTCTCAGTATATACCTACGTGTCCGATATGACACGGAACGTTTTAAAAACAGGAAACCATTCAAAATTGTTTTCAAAGCGGCGGAACGTACCTATTAAACAAAGGATATATATATACACATATAGTTATTTTCTTGTGAAAAACGTCCGCCACTGTGCAGTGTTACGCGCATCGCACAGCGACTTAAAAAGATTGGGCGTGCATTTATATCAGCTATTTACATGTATAGATTGGATGTCTACATGTATAGTTCTGATCTATATCATATTGGTTTTGTATTGGATTTGACATTTGTGTCTTTATCATGACTCCGATGATTGCGAGATGCTTGACGGAGTTTTGATTTTGAGTTATCTGCTCATTACTCATGCGCATGCATCGCACTGTGATGTTTTATGTATTGATGATTTCGGAGCCCCGATGACTTGGAATTTGTATCGAAATGTTTTGGTACTTGGGGTTTTTAAATTTAAATTCGGGGACCGAATTTCTTTAAGGGGGTGGATTGTAACGTTTCCAAAATAATAAAATATTATTTTCGGGAATTTTTATAATTTAATATTATTTTAATGAATATTTTAATGTTCGGGTAGAAATTAAATACAAATAAATGGGGAAAAATTTTGGAAAATTTTGGAAAATTCTAAGATAGGGTATTTTATGGGATTATGCCAATTTAAACTTTTTAAGACTAGTTATATGCTAATTTAGTGTTAATCGCGATTAAAAATCGCTAATTGGATTTTTAGCATTTTTGTGCAAAAATGTGCACATATCATTTTTACACTTGTTACACTTGTGTTACATTTTTGTAGCCATGGTTCATTTGGATTCACTATTGGAGTGAGAAAGGAAGATAAAGGAAAAGAAAAGAAAAGGAAAAAGGGTAGGTAATGTGTGAGAGAGAGACCAAGTCAAACCCCCACTTTTTTGAACCATCCCTCTTCATTTTCCCCTTCTCATTCTCTCTCCTCTCTTTCCCTTGTTGCTGCTGCTCTCTCTCCTTTCTCTCTCCCTCTTCATGAAACCCTAGATCCACAATGAAAACAAAGCCAAAACCTCATTCCCACTTCACAAAAAATGTTCCCGGGCTCACTAGCTACACTTGGAACCTAGCAAGATTGGATTTGGAGGACTTTGAGCAACTCAAGAATTTTCTTGAGTTGCCAAAGGAGGTAATTTCTGCACCTATTAGAGTAGTATCTCATTTCTATTGCATCCATACTAGTTTCATATCGATATTGTATTGTTTGTGGACCTTGGAGAATTCAAGTTAGGGTGGATTTGTCTCTCCCGGTATTGGGGGTTGACATCGCGCTGTGTCTAGGAGAGCCATTACACGAGTAGTCCCTGGCCAGGGCAAGCGAGATATACTGGTAGGTTTCCAGTGTTATCTCAGGGTGTTCTGGGCTTCACTCCGACACGACTTGTACCGCTATTAGGGGACTGACGTTTACCGCCCCCTAGGCCCGCCATGCGATGTATCAGACGAACAGACCGGACTGTATAGAGATTGTCACATTCAGATTCAGTAGGAGTTCAGATGGGTTTCACCTCGTTAGTCTTCTTGTTGGCATCTACCTGGGGACCGTTATGCACAGCTAGTGCCGCTTGCGGTCTGCTGTTAAACCCACTGCCAGCGTAGTGTCGAGTCTTTAGAGTCCCACACAGAAAGCTATTCGCCTTTAGGCAAAAGATTAGAGGTCGCATGGTTTTGCGACAGGGTTCGGTCACATCCGTGCACTTGTGCACGTACAGTGTCCGGACAGTTAACACTAGCGGGCTTTGGTTTAAGCCAGATCCTAGTGTACGTTTTGGGATTGGTTTTATCTCGTTTGTATTCGTGTTCCTCGAAACGCGGATGCGGGTGTGTATGCACAGTTGACAGAGAGACAGAGGCAGAGTATTCTCATTAGGGTTGTTGACTGTTGACCATTGACTTTTGCTTAACCCTAATAAGAATAAGATATATGTTTAACATTAATATTAATTAAGTATTATAGTGACATGGTTGTTGAGGGGTTGACTTTGTTGACGGGTTGACTTTGTTGACCTGTTGACTTTGTTGGATTAGTTGACCATCATCATGACAATGGCTATCATTCCATGGCAAAGACTTTTGCTTACTTGTTCATTTATGCAAAATGAGTCCATGAAATGATATAGCCATTTTGACATAAACCATCACACAATACTTGATTATTATTTTTTGTTATGATGGCTTTTGGATTATGAGAGGTGAGAATTAGATGAGTATGGTTCATTCTTTCATTTGCTTTCTCTCTCTTGAGCTCTCTCTTCTCAAGCTCTCCCTCTTCCTCTTGCTCTCTCTAGCTCAAGGCAAACCATTCTCATGCGTTGAGACTCATTGCCTTAGAGATAAAAAGACACCAAAACATTGCTCTACTCATTCTAGTTCACAAGGCCTGGCAAGCCAAGTGATCTAGTTTCTTCAAAGTTCGAAGAAGAAGCCAAAGGTAGAAGCTTTCGGGTGGATCCATCTTCGGCGCAAGGAGATGACGAGGTGAGGCCGATCCAAACACCGGGAGGAGTTGAAGACGAAGGAGTTCAAGAAAGGTATAGCCCCCTAACCGAGTAGGTAAACTCTTGTTAGGTTGTTAGTTAGTCGTTTAACAAAGATCCGTATTGGTAGCCCATGTTACCACCCTCTTGAAAATCGTTTTTCACTAATTCCGCAACCCCGTAAGTACCGAGAAAGGGTAGCATGGACTTACAGTGGTATCAGAGCCTAGTTAAACACTATCTAACATCTTAGCTAAGTAAGTAGAAGTTCGATCGGAGAAAAAGTCACGAAAAACACCCGGAAAATCAAGTTTCTGTCGATTCTGTATTCTGTTCAAAAAATGATAAATCATACTCCAAAAATCGACTCAAGGTTTTTAAAAGACACTGTAGAAATTTGGTCCAGAGAACCGTTCAACGCGCCGCGGAACCGCGGCGGGAGCACTCTTCCGCCGCGGATCCGCGGCCGAGTTGAGTCGGTCATGGGTCAAATTTCTTGCAGTGTGTTTCTGGGGGTATTTTGGGATTTTTACAATGTCTTTTCTGCCCAGATTTTCCAGAAAGAAAAATTAGTTTTTGGGGCTTGAAAATCCGTATTTTTATCGAACTTCTAAAGACTAAGGCTAACGGGTATATATCTGTGATGTGTTATATGTATTGAACGTTCGCTAATCGTTATACGTCGATTAGTGGGGGTTATACATATCTGTGATCTGTAATGATTGATGGTATGTGTATATGAATTCTTTAGATTGTCGCGGATGAATAGCCGGGGGTTGTGAGATGAGAGTTTTTCCTTTCATCTTTTAATTCATGTAATCTGTAAATTGATTTAATATTATTTTTGGCCGCACAACCGGGTCGGGGTTGTAGTCGTCATTGTATAATTTCTTTTTATTGTTTTAGCTCCTAGGATAGACCCAAGGTGGGGTGCACAAACTACCGGGTATCTCGAAGTGTCGAGTGGCCTACTCACGTCGTTGAGGGAGGTTGCTCGACTTCGGATATTTGGCGGGTAGTTTGCCGCACCCGTAGGGGTCTAGGGTGGGGTTTTGGCTGTTCATCGCTACCGTGTAATCCGCTTTTCGTTACAAGCTCGTACGAATTGCGGATTCGTAGTATATCCAATGTATTCATCTGTGATCTGAAATGGCTATCATTGCAATATATCTATATATGATATTATTTAGGCGTTGCTTATGTTTTGCAGCCGCGCTAGCCCAGCCCCCGCTCTGTCGTTAGTTAAGTAACCTAACGGGTAATGACGGGGCCCCGTGGCGAATGCGAATGGCATAAGCGTACGTCATATTTTGGTTGTTTTCTGCAATGGTAGGATTAAATGATGGGATGCATTAGAAGAACTAATGCAAGAAAAAGACGCATTAAAAGAACTAATGCAAGAAAAATAAACCAAGTAAAAGTCGTTGGAACACTTTCAAAAACCACTCGGTTTCTTTTCAAAATAACTTTTAAACGCGGATCTTAAGCCACTCCTTTTAAAAGCTATCTCGTTCCATCGATTATATCAAGTTCACTACGTTCAAGGTTTTACCAAAACCATCCGTAGCCCTCCATCATTTCAGTTAAATATTCGGTAGTATTCAAGCTATGTATTTTGACCTCACGCCAAGGCATAGTGATTGGTAGCTGCCGGATATTTATCTGTTGCATAGATAGAATGCGTTGGTTTAAGACAGTCGTTCTGCCATTTTGGCCTACGTCAAGGGTACGTACGGGTGGGTTCAAATTAACCTGGATAATAATGGGAAGAACTTGACATGTGACTTATGACATTTTGACCTCACGCCAAGGTCATAAGAGCATAGGGCAAAAATCCACATCGGGAGTTTCAAAAGAACTGAAACTTGCTAGCACTGCATACCATTTGGAGTTTGATGATTCTGGTAGGATTCCTTCAGTTTTGTCACGCGATGATATTTGGATCCCGATCCTACTGTGAGTATATGCTACTCCTCGGGAAATTTCTCACTTAACGATCAATGCTATAAACCAAGTAGGTGTCTAGAAAGGTGTTAGCGGGGCTATGCCCCCAAGGGAAAAGAGGTTCTTTAATTAAGGAACTTCGCGAAAGAGTTGGAAAACCTCCCTCGAAGTACCGACACCAGCCTGGCCGAACGGTTAAGCAAGTATTGTACGGTGAGATTGATCCTGACTAATTCTTCCTTTTTGGTTTGAGGAGGGATTCGAGAGACAGTGAGAGCCATCCTGTTTAGACAAATTAAAAACCACTCTAAACTTGCAAGAGCATCATGCTAAAGTGTTTCTTCTCTCTCTCCTAATTACAGCGACCAATCATCATGACCGGACTTAAGTTATTACTAGATAAAAACATACTGACAGGGTCAAACTACAAAGATTGGCTCAGGAATGTCAAAATGGCAATCACTTATGACAAGTTGGGGTATCTCCTTACCACCAAGGCTCCTCCTGTCCCAGGACCCACCTCCAGCGTCGCGGATAAGGAAATCCGTAAGACTTAGGAGATCGATAGCGCGAAGTCCAAGTGCCTCGTGCTTGCCTCTATGGACAACGAACATCAGAGGAGGCACGAGAATATGGACCTCGAATCCATATTTCTCCATACAAAAGAACTGTATGGAGAGCAATCTCGTATCGTAAGATACAAAGTGTCGAAGAAGTTATTTTGGGCAAGGTTGGCCATCTGATCATCGGTAGCGGAACACGTGCTTAAGATGATTGGCTTCATTGAGGAGCTCCAGAACTTGGGACCACGTTAGAGAACGAGCTCTATACGGACTTGATTCTCCAGTCCCTTCCTTCCACTTACGCCCAGTTTATCCTGAACTTCAACTTACAAGAAAAAGAAGTTGAACTTTCAGAACTCCTCAACATGCTGAGGAGTGCAGAGGGCACCCTACAGAAAGGTAGGGAAACATCCACTTTGTTTGTAGGAGGATCTTCCTCTTCTAGGTCCAAGGCGAAAGCCAAGGGAAAGAAGAAAAAAAAACCCCGCCAAACCAAGGGGCGGTGTTAGTAAAGTGGATACGAAGGGAAAAGCAAAAGCAACAAAGATAGCGGGGAAGCTTATAGGGAAGGAAGAGTGCTTTTTCTGTCATAAAAGTGGTCACTGGAAGAAAGATTGCAGGGCTTGGAAAGCCAGGACACAGGAACTGAAGCAAGTTGCGGCTTCAGCTTCAGGTGTGTATGTTATTGAAAACTGTCTATCAATAAACTCTACTTCCTGGGTATTGGATACAGGATCAGGATCTCATATCTGTAATTCTTTGCAGGCGTTGATAAACCGTAGGGTTTTGAAGGCAGGTGACATGACCCTCAAAGTTGCAAACGGAGCTAGCATGGATGCTAAGGCCGTGGGGGACTATCACCTGGGGTTGTCAGATAGACACGTTTTGGTTTTGCGTAATTGCTATTTTGTACCCAACGCAACTTGTAATATCATTTTTGTATCTTTGACTTCTAAAGAAGGTTATGAATTTGCGTTTGTAAGTAATGTTGTAAACATTCATCTTAATCAAGTTCTGATTGGGTCAGGTACATTAAGCAATGGTATATACGTATTAAACCAACCACAGATTTTCAATGTCCAGAATACACACAAAAGAAAGTCTCCGGAAATAAATCAGACTTTCTTATGGCATTGTAGACTGGGTCACATCAATGAGAGAAGGTTGACGAAGTTACATACAGAAGGATATTTGAATCCGTTCGAATATCAATCGTATGCCACTTGTCAATCCTGTCTCAAAGGAAAGATGACAAAGACTCTGTTCACTGGACACGGAGTAAGAGCGAGAGAGCTCTTGGGACTCGTACACAGCCACGTGTGCGGTCCAATGTCTACACATGCATGAAGCGGTTATTCTTACTTCATTACTTTTACGGATGACTTTTCAAGGTACGGTTATGTATTCTTAATGAAACATAAATTCGAAGCCTTTGGAAAATTCCAGGAATATAAGAATGAAGTAGAAAAACAAACCGGCAAAAGTATCAAGACACTAAGATCGGATCGAGGTGGTGAATACTTGAGTGCCGAGTTCCTGGACTATTTAAAAGAGAACGGAATTCTCTCTCAGCTTACTCCTCCATACACTCCGCAACATAACGGTGTATCGGAGAGACGGAACCAGACCCTATTGGATATGGTACGTTCCATGATGAGTAACACTGAGTTACCGCGATCATTCTGGGGATATGCACTAGAATCAGCTGCATACCTTTTGAACCGAGTTCCAACTAAGACTGTGCCTACCACACCATATGAGATATGGAGTGGGAAGAAACCCTATCTTCAATATCTGAAGATCTGGGGATGTCCGGCTTTTGTCAAAAAGCAGCATGCGGACAAACTCGAGGCACGCTCAGTACTGTGCAAGTTTGTGGAATACCCAAAGAACTTCAGGGGGTATCTTTTCTATTACGCAGAGGAACAAAAGATCATTGTTTCTCGTAATGCCCATTTTCTGGAACACCAGTTCTTAGAAAAGGAAACAAATGGGAGCGAAATAGAACTGGAAGAAATTCCAGAACCACAGACTATTACTGAAAGATTAGTGGAATCAGAGGGTTCAAAAGAAAATGACATTCCTATGCCGCTCCGCAGGAGTAGTAGGCAGTCTTATCCGCCCGAGAGATACTACGGTTTTCTCATAGACGGGGATAGAGAGGATTGCATCATAGATTATGATGAGCCGACTAGCTTCTAGCAGGCCATTCAGAGCGTTGACTCGGTAAATTGGCTGGATGCAATGCGGACCGAAATGGAGTCCATGTACACCAACAAAGTATGGACGTTGGACGTTGCTCCAGATGGGGTAAAACCCGTAGGATGCAAGTAGATCTTCAAAAGGAAGATCGGTGTAGATGGACAGGTTGAGACCTATAAAGCTAGACTGGTTGTAAAGGGTTTTCGTCAAAGACCTGGTTTAGACTATGACGAGACCTTTTCTCCAGTAGCTATGCTAAAATCCATTCGGATCCTTCTTGCCATTGCTGCCTTCCACGATTATGAGATTTGGCAGATGGACGTAAAGACCGATTTTCTAAATGGAAATTTAGAGGAGTGTGTTTATATGGACCAGCCAGAGGGTTTCATTCAGAGTAGGAGCAGCGGAAAGGTGTGCAAGTTGCTTAAGTCCATCTATGGACTAAAGCAGGCATCGCGGAGTTGGAACATCTGTTTTGATGAGACGGGTAAGGAATTTGGCTTTATCAAAAATCCAGATGAACCATGCATCTATAGTAGATTTGTAGCGAGAACTGTAGTATTTCTCGTTTTATACGTGGATGACATTCTTTTAATAGGAAATGACATTCCTATGCTACAATCTGTCAAGGGTTTCTTGTCACACAGGTTCTCCATGAAAGACCTGGGTGATGCCTCATACATTCTGGGGATCCGGATCTATTGTGACAGATCCAAGAGGATACTGGGACTTTCACAGTCCAGGTACATCGACACCATACTGAAAAGATTCAGTATGGAAGATTCCAAGCACGGTAATCTACCGGCTTGTCACGGGATCACCCTCTCCAAAGAGATGTCTCCCAAGACTGATTTGGAAAGGGATCGCATGTCTATTATACCCTACGCTTCTGCGGTAGGCTCTATAATGTATGCGATGTTCTGTTCCAGACCAGATGTAGCTTATGCACTGAGTGTGGTAAGCCGGTATCAGTCAAACCCTGGGGAGAAACAATGGATAGCAGTAAAGAACATTCTCAAGTACCTGAGAAGGACTAAGGAGATGTTCTTGGTGTATGGCGGAAAAGACCTCCAGATCGAGGCCTTTGCTGACTCCAGCTTCCAATGTGACAAGGATGATTCCAAGTCCATGTCGGGTTATGTCTTTACCCTCAATGGAGGGGCGGTGTGTTGGAAGAGTTCCAAACAGGAAACCGTTGCTGACTCGACGATGGAAGCGGAATACATCGCTGCTGCAGATGCCGCAAAAGAAGCTGTCTGGGTAAGGAAGTTCTTAACTGAACTTCAGGTGCTTCCGTCCATTGTTGATCCAATACCTCTGTATTGCGACAACAACGGGGCTATAGCTTTAGCGAAGGAACCAAGGTCCCATTAGAAATCCAGACACATCTTGAGGCGGTATCACCTGATCAGAGAGATCGTGGGTCGCCAGGAGATCGAGGTTCAGAGAGTTTCTACGGAAGACAACACTGCTGATCCACTCACAAAGGCCTTTCCCTAGACTCAGTTCGAGCGGCTGATCGAGATGATAGGTCTTCGATACGCCAGTACATGGCCTTAGTGCAAGTGGGAGATTGTTAGTGTATATGCCCTAGAGGCCATTACTGTATCATACTAGTTTGTATATTACTTAATGGAAGCTTGGGATGTTCACCTTGTATAAACAATCTTTCTCAATATAGTAGTATGCTACTTGGTTTGTTTCTACTTCAATGTGTACATGTGTTTATTTTAGTATATCACCTATACACATTAGTGGAGCCCTTAGGATCTTTGCTTGATTACCAGCGTTGTGATGGCAGTCACACTAGTGGGGGCTGGGTAATCTATAAGCACATACTTATACAGGTCCCTAGTCGCAGGACTATCGAGACAGGGCATCGATACTCCGGAGTAGACTAGCGTATTCGCTTCTCATCCCAGTGTGGGAGACGGTCTGTCCCACAGCCGTCAGTATGTCGTACTTGAGATAGTATGCGAGTGCTTGTTGGGTTACGAGTACACTGGACAGGACTCGTCAGGAACTGTTGGTTGGTACTATACCTATCGTCAGTTATCAGTTCCCATGTGACATGAGTACAGCTTAGTCCGCTGACTTGACACTGTCACTTCGCCTCGAGTGTGTTCCCACTGTACTTAGATTACTACCCTACCACGGCTCAAAGGAGTCGTGCAAACAGGTAGTAGTTGGGTGCAGTCCCGAAGCACTTGGAGGCAGTAACGGTTAGACAGGATTCGTCTCTCTCGGTATTGGGGGTTGACATCGCGCTGTGTCTAGGAGAGCCATTACACGAGTAGTCCCTGGCCAGGGCAAGCGAGATATACTTGTAGGTTTCCAGTGTTATCTCAGGGTGTTCTGGGCTTCACTCCGACACGACTTGTACCGATATTAGGGGACTGACGTTTACCGCCCCCTAGGCCCGCCATGCGATGTATCAGACGAACAGACCGGACTGTATAGAGATTGTCACATTCAGACTCAGTAGGAGTTCAGATGGGTTTCACCTCGTCAGTCTTCTTGTAGGCATCTACCTGGGGACCGTTACGCACAGCTAGTGCCGCTTGCGGTCTGTGGTTAAACCCACTGCCAGCGTAGTGTCGAGTCTTTAGAGTCCCAAACAGAAAGCTATTCGCCTTTAGGAAAAACAGTAGAGATCGCATGGTTTTGCGACAGGTCGCATGGTTTTGCGACAGGGTTCGGTCACATTCGTGCACTTGTGCACGTACAGTGTCCGGACAGTTAACACTAGCGGGCTTTGGTTTAAGCCAGATCCTAGTGTACGTTTTGGGATTGGTTTTATCTCGTTTGTATTCGTGTTCCTCGGAATGCGGATGCGGGTGTGTATACACAGTTGACAGAGAGACAGAGGCAGAGTATTTTCATTGGGGTTGTTGACTGTTGACTGTTGACAGTTGACTGTTGACCATTGACTTTTGCTTAACCCTAATGAGAATAAAATATATGTTTAACATTAATATTAATTAAGTATTATAGTGACATGGTTGTTGAGGGGTTGACTTTGTTGACTTGTTGACTTTGTTGACCGGTTGACTAGGTTGGACTAGTTGACCATCATCATGACAATGGCTATCATTCCATGGCAAAGACTTTTTCTTACTTGTTCATTTATGAAAAATGAGTGCATGAAATGATATAGCCATTTTGACATAAACCATCACACAATACTTGATTATTATTTTTTGTTATGATGGCTTTTGGATTATGAGAGGTGAGAATGAGAAGAGTATGGTTCATTCTTTCATTTGCTTTCTCTCTCATGAGCTCTCTCTCTCTTCACAAGCTCTCCCTCTTCCTCTTGCTCTCTCTAGCTCAAGGCAAACTATTCTCATGTGTTGAGACTCATTGCCTTAGAGATAAAAAGACTCCAAAACATTCCTCTACTCATTCTAGTTCACAAGGCCTGGCAAGCCAACTGATCTAGTTTCTTCAAAGTTCGAAGAAGAAGCCAAAGGTAGAAGCTTTCGGGTGGATCCATCTTCAGCGCAAGGAGACGACGAGGTGAGGCCGATCCAAACACCGGGAGGAGTTGAAGATGAAGGAGTTCAAGAAAGGTATAGCCCCCTAACCGAGTAGGTAAACTCTTGTTAGGTTGTTAGTTAGTCGTTTAACAAAGATCCGTATTGGTAGTCCATGTTACCACCCTCTTGAAAATCGTTTTTCACCAATTCCGCAACCCCGTAAGTACCGTGGAAGGGTAGCATGGACTTACAATAATTAACAGGAGTCACCCTTTCCAAAGAGATATCTCCTAAGAATGATGAGGAGAGGGTTCGCATGAGCACTATACCCTACGCTTTAGTGGTAGGATCTATAATGTATGCGATGCTATGTATCCGACCAGAAGTAGCTTACGCGCTTAGCATGGTGAGCGAGTATCAGTCTAACCCAGGTGAGAACCACTGGACAGCTGTTAAGAACATTCTAAAGTACCTGAGAAGGACTAAAGAACTGTTCCCGGTATTCGGTAATGGGGACCTCCAGGTGGAGTCTTTTACCGATTCGAGCTTCCAGAGTGATAAGGATGACAGCAAGTCTGTCTCGGGTTTTGTGTTTACCCTCAACGGAGGGGCGGTCTATTGGAAGAGTTCCAAACCGGATACCGTCGCAGACTCGATGATGGAGGCTGAATACATTGCTGCCAATGATGCCGCAAAAGAAGCCGTCTGGATTAAGAAGTTCATTATTGAACTTTAGGTGGTTCCATCCATTATTAACCCAATACCTGTGGATTGCGACAACAATGGAGCTATGGCTTTAGCAAAGGAACCATGACCCCATTAGAAATCCAGGCACATCTTGAGGCGGTATCACCTGATCAGGGAGATCATTGATCGCTGAGAGATTGAGGTGTGGAGAGTGTACTTAAAAGACAATACTGCAGATCCATTCACCAAGGCCCTTTCTCAAGCACAGTTCGACAGACTTTTTGAGATGTTGGGTATTCGATACGCCAATAACTGGACCTAGAGCAGACGTTGGGTACTCGATACGCCGATATATATGTTGGATATAGTGCCCTCAAAGTCAATTATTGGACCGCAGGCACGTGATTTCAATTATTGAGGGAGGACCTATACCAGTAGGACAGTCTTACTCGAGATGATAGTATGCTATCTGGTTTATCTTTATCATCGCGTACATGCTTTAGGTGATATTAAAGATCACTATTACACATTGATAGAGCCCTTAAGATTCTTGCTTGACTACCAGCAGTATGATGCGATCATATACGTGAAACTTGGGTAGTTTATAAGCACATCCTTAAAAATGGTCCCTAGTCGTGGGAGTTTCGAGACAGGGCATCGATACTCCGGACTAGACTAGTGTATACAGTTGAGACCCCGACGAGGGGCGGTGGCCGGTCTCACAAGCCATTGGTGTCAGTTGGTTCACCTAAGATGTATACAGGTGCTCATTAGGTTATGAGTAAACTGGATAGGACTCGCCGGGAACATGCTAGTTGGTATTTGTCACGACCCGAAATTGGCACGTTATGGCCCTAATACTACGCAACGTCTACAGGCGTAACGCAGTAAAAGAAAGCCAAAACCCAGAAATCTAAACCATTAACAGACAAAAAAAGATAAGAAACATTGTTTAAAATTTTGAAAATCTCAAGTATAAATTCTTTAAGTCCAATTTACTTTCTTGAAAATTTCGGCAGCACCTCTTTTGTAAAAACCAACCCCAAAAATGGGTACATCATAAATATAAAGTAAAGCATCCCCAACGGGCGAAAATCCACGCCAAAAGGCGGAAAACAATCACCACAACAGATATACGACGCCGTAGCGATGAAATAAAAGACGATAAAATGGAAACTGTATAAAATACAACCCAGTCACAAAATAATATACAATATCGTCATCACCAAGTCTCTAAGTCAACATGAAAATAGTAGATGGAGATACAACGAATATACAATACAACAATGAATAACCACAAAACCCACCTAAGCAAACTGCACACTGTGAGCAGATGCAGTATCCGCGTCAAAAGATGATAAGATAGATGAATAGCCTGCCTCGACTACTCTGGGGAACAACCTGCAAACACTGTGGCACAACGGGGGTGAGTTTCCAACCCGTGAATAGTAAATAACATATGCAGGTAATCGCAAGTATGCACGTACAACGCGAATCTAACATAAGCAGCTAATAGCAACAAAAGTCATATGTGTGCAATAGTCATGAAAGGTACACTAGCAGGTATCACTAATACATGAAGCAGTAATATGACAATCTGTATGCAACAATCATGTAAGGTACTCTATCAGCTACAACTAATACATGAAGCGATAATATGACAATGTATATATGCAACAGTCAGGAAAGGTACTCTATCAAGTGCTACTAATACATGAAACAATGCATAAACAATAAATGTGGAGTATGGAATAAAACATGTCATTTCCACGGAATCCTGACATCGTGGTACGATCAAAGTCCATCAAGACAATCCAAATCCCAATTTCCCCAAATCAGCCCCCAAATTGGCTATCATATCATATAAGTCTCACAAATCCTTAATGTACAATATCGAATAAATCTCATATATATCATTTATCCAATATCAAATGAATCACCTATATCCCAAATCCAATATCAAATAAATCTCTAACATCCTAAATATATTTGCATGAATAAATATGATGATGTATATAAATTGATATCAATACACATATATTAGCGTCCCATTCCACTAATATTGGTGTAAAGGCATATATAACAGCGTCCCATTCCACTGTTATATATACTTAGGACTAAAAAGAAATATCATGAAACCAATGTGTCAAGCATCGACACAGAAATGCTGATCTATCAGGTGCTGTTGCCAAGACTGGCCCCCTGATAGGTACGTATCATACGCTATCCCGAAAGCTCGAGTGCCTAGCTCTGACCCTCGCCTCTCGACGCATCCATACGCACATGACTCCCATCGGTATCCATATGATAACCGCCGAGTCATTGGTAATATCACCGGAAAGTATGGTTCCCCCACTAACTCATCTCCTCACTGAAATTCTAGCCCCAGGGTAACTCCGGTCCCCACCATGTACCCGGACACGGACCCCTCCGTTCCTCACGTGGGGTATATATATATATATCCGAACCGATAAATCTCATGGTGGCTGTTGAAATATCATATCAAGGGAAACCGGGTTTTTCAAATAATGCATGATTTCTTGAACTCCCACGGTTCCCAAATCCAGAAAACATCATGAAAAATCCATATCTCATTGCGAAAATCCATGAATATAATATATGCAACATAAAACTGTAATGAAAGCATATAAAGGGAAAGCCGCAAATTAACTGCAACAAGTTAATATAAAATATCATGCGGTTGCTATTTTCTCCAATTCTAAATAACATCAAATAAAGGTAAACATGTAGCTATAACTAGAGATATGTCTAAACATAAAGGTATAGCAAGGTATATGTATCTACCTATAAGTAATGATGTAATATAACCCCTGGGTATAAGTGAAGTATGTGTGCATGGTATACTTGTAGCTATGTCATGAAGTGTGTATGTACCTATCGCTAATGGTACAATACTCTATAGGTATACAGGTAACTAGCATGTAAGCATGTCAAGGCATACGCGTAAGCATATAGGTATACAGGTATGCTATAAGTCATATGCATAAAGAAATATGAATCAATATCTCAATATCCCTAACCAAACAATATCATATCTATAAGTGGGTTGTACGTGACATGGCAATTATTGACGGTGTGTGTGGCATACAATCAGTGCTCGTGCAACATGAATCGTCAGTAATAGTGCAGTGTCTTAAGGATACTAGTCCAAGCACAACAACATCTAAGCAATAAAATGTATGCGCAATTCTAAATATGAAATAGAATATGCGACAAGTCAAGTCATTTTTAGCCCAGACGCATAATGCCATATGGGCGATTCCCCTGTAGATGTTAAATCTACTCACCAACGCTCCTGGCTAAGTGAAGCCTACCACCTGTTTTCCCTTCGTCACAGCATCCGAAGTCACCGCCCGCGAACCTAAAATTTCACAAACACATCACATAAACTAAATATCCAGAAACGACGAAAAGACAATGAAACGCAAGGATAACGCCCTGAAAAATGCACTGCGTACTTATCGCATCTATCGCGCACGACATCGGCCAAAAACACTAACTAGGGTCGCTAAACTACGAAACACCAAGTCTAGACTCCGATCGTCCCGATTGCTCAACACAACATAATAAAATACGAGTAATATAATAGCTATAACTTCGAAACGACTAATCGAACCCACATCGGAAAAACTCCGAAACCTAGAAAACAACTTATCGCAATATTTCGCAGTAGAATCAAGCTAACACATTTCTAGTGATTTCAAATATCTTATAATAGCTTAACTAAGCTATCAAAACCAATTCTATATTTTTAACACTTGCAAAATAAATTTTAGCAAAAACCTAGTAAGCAATATATCATAATTAAACAAAATATTCATTAACAATAATTAACATTTTCTACTAGGTTAAGCTTTTCCTAATCACAAATTAACACTTCAATAAAACATTAAACATTTAAATCAAGCTTTAACCTTAACTTGAATATCAAAAACCATTTCTAGAATTTTGAAACATGAAATTTAAAACTTAAATTAACATCTAATTAAGATAGCATAAAAATTTAAACTTAACAATTAGAGATTAGGGTTAGGGTTTTATACCTCAAAATGATTTAAAAACTTGCAACAAGAAAACCAAGATTAGCCACCAAAATCAAGACTTCATGAAGAACAAAGCATGGTTTATGGTTAAGGAAATGAAGGAAAATGATTATATTTGAAGTAAAATGAGCTGAAATGGGGTGGAAATCATTAGGGGCAGCCAAGGAAAGAAGAGGGGCCGGCCAAAATGGAGGGAGGTGGAAATTTGTGGAAATTGTGGAGATGTTTCTAGCAAAAAAAACATTTAATGCACATTTAATGCAAAATGCCACCTTTTATTCATTTTCTTTTCTTTTTCTTTTAAAATTTTAATTCCGTTGAACAAAAAAAATTCTAGATATTTAAAAAGAAGGTTCTAAAATAATTGTAGTGATGATTTCCAATGATTCTAATTTAGAAAAAAATTCTCGATTTACGTGCATATTTTACCGGCTAAAATAATAATTTATTTGGGAAAAATTCTATCTGAACCAAAACCTCCTAAATACCCCCAAAGTTTGCACACTAGCTTTATTTTAGCTAAAATAGGCGCCGACAAGTTTCTACGGACGTTTGATCGAAATCGGGTTAAAACGGAAAATACTGACTATTTTGGCCTAAAACGGAAAAATTCGTAAAACAATTTCTGAAACGTTACAGTATTATACCTCTCGTCAGATAGCAGTTCCCTGGTGACATGTGTACAGCTTAGTCTATTGACCTGAGATCGTCAATTTTCTTGTGTGAGTTCCCACTGTGCTTTGATTACTACCCTACCACGGCTCAAAGGAGTCATGCAAACAGGTTTTAGTTGGGTACATTCCCGAGCCACATGGAGGCAGTGAGCAGATCGACGGGGGTTTCGTCTCTCCCGGTATTGGGGATGAGATCGCGCCATGTCTAGGAGAGCTATTACATGAAGTCCTTGGATAAAGTAAGTGAGATTTACTACTGGTATTCCAGTAGTATCTCAGGGTGTTCTGGGCTACACTCTGATACGACTTATACCGCTTTTGGGGGTCTGACGTTTACCAGCCCCCTAGGCCAGATATGCGATACTCATAGACGAACGGACGGGACTGTACGGATATTGTCACTGACAGGCTCAGTAGGGTTCCAGGATGAGTTCGCTCATCGGCTTCCCTTTTGGTCAATACCTGGGCGGCCGTTACGTACAGTTAGTACCACTGACATGGTTGTGGTTAAATCCACTTCCAGCGTATTGACGAGTCATTAGAGTCCCCCACAGAAAGTTTTCCCAAGTTCGGGCGAAACGTTGTAGAGTCCGTATGGTATTATGGCAGGGTTGGATCATATACGTCCAGTTGTGCACGGATCATGATCAGACGGAGCATACTAGTGGGCTTTGGTTTAAGCCGGATCCTAGTATTAGATTTGTTGTATTACTTTAGTCTCATTGCATTCGCATTCAGTTGGAATGCGGATGCAGGTATGAATATACAGGTGTGGGGTATCCTTGTGATCCATCACGAGTTTACTTTAGTTGATGCCATATCATTTTGTCATTTTGGTTTAAATGTTTAGTGGAGGAAAATGTGAGTGCAAGTTTTGTCCATAAGCATCTTTTCATGACACATGTACATGGTGACTCATGGTCTAGGTTTGTGTGACCATTAATGTGACATGGATTGATTTATGGAGCTAATTATGATTAATGGGGGTATTTTGGAGAGAGAGGGGATGCCATGTGATGGTGGGGGACTTTGGTTATTGATCTCTCTCGCTCTCTCTCAAAAATAACACACAACATAATAAGCAAGTTTTTTTCCTTCTTCTTTCTTCTTGAGCTCACCTCTTCCTCCAATGGCTTCATCTTCAACCTCCACTCATCCCATCTCATGTGTTGAGATTCATTGAGTGTATAGAGACAAAGTTATCACACACATACTATAATTCACCTTGGACATGTCGGCTAGCAAACTTCATGTCCGAGTTGCTTCGGTTTGAAGTGGGAGCCCGTAAAAAGTCTTCTTGATGTGGTGCCCTTTTCGACGAGGAGACCGGAGATCGAGCAAGATCGAAGATGCCGCGAGGAGCTAGGGATGGTGGCTAAAGACCGAAAGACACGGATCGATCGGTATAGCCATTCTAACTTCTTGTATATAGCTAGTTTAGTGTTAATGGTTCGATCCGGATTAAAGCCTACGATAGCACCGGTTTTATAAAAAGTTTTTGTTTCCGCATTTGGCCTCAGATTGATGGCCGGGGCACTACCGTAGACTTACATGGTATCAGAGCCACGCCATTAATAGTTTACTAGTTGGTTTAGACAATGTTAAAGTATCGAAACCGAAACAAACCCAAACAATTCCCGTGAACTTTGCAGTTTCTGTTGTTTTTTAAGGTGTCCAGAAAAATTATTTAAACATGTGCAAAAGACTACTGAAGAGACAACAAGACCACACCCCAAAGACAACCCCCATCCCTCGGATTTGGGCCGAGCACATCCTCCCAAAATCTGAGGAGGCCGACCAGTTTTAGGCTTCTCGGGTTCATTTTTTGGGTGTTGTCTGGTCTCTGGTAAGTTGGTTCAGTGGTGTTGTTTGTTTATCCCAATTTGGATATGGTTTTATCAGGTTGTTTAGGCTATTCTGGGGTTATTTCGAATTCGATATTTTCTAACATTGTTTAAATTCAGCAGTACATTACATTACTATCTGCGACCGTGAATATCACTTGATCGGTAAATCTTCTCTAATCTCTATAGCTCTTTCAGACGGATTTGCGAACGTGACATTCGCGTTGATGTTCTGTGTTGTGCTGTATTGTTGCAGATTTGTCGTGGTGGATAGCTTGCGTGCAATGTTAGTACAGTTTAGTTTTATTTGTACATTTGATATCGCAGGGCGAGCGTCCGACATGTGGACTGCCGTCACTGCCTGTTTGTATATTATTCTTTTGGGATACGACCGGGTTGAGGTCGATGTCACCGTTGTACATATTTTTTTTTCTGTACTAGAATTACCCCGCGGTGGGGTGCACAGATAGTCGGGTTCTAGAGGGCAACCAGCCCGCATCTCATGGCTTTGACACGGAGGGGGCTTCACTCTAGAATTGGCGGGCTATTCGCCATACTTGTAGGGGGTATAGGTTGACCCAAGGAGGGGTGCTCAAGTTACCCGATTCCGTGAAGTGCTGGGTGGCCCATTCACTTTGCTGAAGGGGGCTGCCTCGCTTCTGGTTTTGGCAGGTAACTTGTCGTGCCCATAGGGGTCTATCTTTTCATTACATAGGCTATCCACACGACTAGGGGAACGTCGGGTTTCGGTTACGTCTCAAAGGAAATCCGGGGCTCAGATTATCTGTATTGTTCTGTGATGCTTATTACTTTCTGTGATGTTGCATTTATCACACCTTGAGCGATTATTATATATTGCTATATGTATACTAGTAGATGTTGTATATGTTTTACACCCATGCTAGTCCAGTCCCCGCTCTGTCGTTAGTTAAGTAACCTAACGGGTGATGACGGGACCCAGTGGTGAATGCAGATGGCATATACGTACATCATATTTTCGTTCTTTATTGGTGTGATTAATTGATGGGACTGCGTTGATTCGGATCGATGCAAGGAAACAAACCAGTTGGACGTTGTTGGAACAATTTTCAAAAAGCTGTTATTGCAAGGACGTTCACTTTTGTTTTGCACAGTGGTATTCGGTTATGAATATCATGCACCTCATTCGAAGAGGCAAGGGCCGAGATCCCTTCATCGGGAGTGAGCTCTTCGGCAAAAGTTTGCGTCATCGTAATAACTTCACTATAGTCGATTGTTTTGCTTTGCACCGTGGTATTCGGTTAGGAATATCTTTCACCTCATTCTACGGGGAAAGAGCCGAGATACTTTCATCGGGAGTGACCTTTTTAGCAAAGGTTTTCGCCACTATATATTTATAAAAAGCTATCCGGTTCCTTCAACGATATCAAGTTCATTAAGTTAATGGTTTTTCGCCAAAACTCATTCGTAGCCCTCCGTCATTTCAGACGGGTAGCACTTAGTATTCAAGCTATGTTTGTTGGCCTTCGTCAAGGCTTAGTGTATGGTAGCTGCTTGTTACCTTTTTGTTGAATAGATAGATGCGTTGGTTTGGGACAGTCATACAGCCTTGTTGGCCCTAGTCAAGGGCTTGTACGGGTGGGTTCAAATTAACCTGGACAATAACGAATAGAACTTGACATGTGACTTTTGATTTGTTGACCTTAGTCAAGGTCATAAGAGCATGGGGTAAAAATCACATCGGGAGTTTCAAACATATAGGAAACTTGCTAGATATGCGCATACCTTCTGGAGTGTGATAACGTGAGTGGATTCCATCAGGTTATCATGCGATGATAGTTGGATCCCGATTCCCACTGATGAGTTGGTTTACTCCTCGGGTGATCCCGACTTATTCTTCTTTCACGTTTGGAGGAGAATTTGTGGATACAGTGGGAGGCTTTCTGATTAGATAAATTGATAACCATTCTGATCTAGGTTAGAGTGCATGCAGAGTGTTTCTTTTTTCTCTCTTTTTGGCAGCGACCATGGCCCGACCCTAGACTATGACTCAGTGACCAAGTTAACCGAACTTTGTTAAAACACTGGCTTTTGGATTATCTGGGTTGCATACATCATTGCCACTCCTTCTTTTACCCTTTGCATTTCTCCAGAACACCCCTTATTACTACGAACATCCACTTCCATTGGATATATCCATCGTATGGTTATATACGAACTCGAAGGTACTTGTTCTAGATTCGAGGATGGATTCCGGTTCTGGAGAGATAGAATAGGATTATTCAGTTGTCTTTTCCTTTTATCTTCTCTCAGGTTGTGAGGGCTCCTAGGATTAGGAGAAGGGTATACCTATTACGCTTATTGGATAGTCTTCTTCCAAACCATAGGCAGGTGCCGAAAGGTAGGGAATGGAGAAAACCAATTAGCCTAAGTTTGGTGTATAGAAGGTATTAAGTAAAGACAAATGAAGGGATTAGAAAGAGGGCAAAGTAAATTGCGACTGCTATCATTCACGACCAAACCATGTATTTCATCGCCACTCCTATTTCACCTTTGTATTTCTCCAGAACACCCCGTATCGCTACGAAGATCTATAGTTATTGGATACTCCATTGTATGTTATATACGAACTCGGAGGGACTTGTTCTAGTTCGGGGATGGATTCTGGTTCAGGAGAAATAGAATAAGGTTTATTCAGTTGTCTTTTATTTTTACCTTCTCTCATGTTGCGAGTGCTCCTAGGATTAGGAAAGTACACCTATTACGCTTATTGAATAGTCTTCTTCCAAACTATAGGCTGGTGCCAAACGGTAGGGAAAGAAGAAAACCATTTAGCCTAAAGGGGTGTACAGAAGGTAACGAGTAAAGACAAATAAAGGGATTTGGAGAGATGGTAAAGAAATATACAGATACAGTCATGAATCTGATAATGGAAGAGGCATTACTAGGAATACCCGGATACCCCTTCGAAATATTTTCATGTTTCAGTTTCACTGTGCATTGTTAATAGAAAACTGATTTCCCAATTAGACCTTGCTCCAGGGTATGTATTTACCAGGTATGATTCTCACATCTGTATTGTTTTACAGATGATGAGTGGGAGCAAGTTATTGGGAATTAGGTGATCATCCTCATTATATCGGGATTCATTGTAATTGGTGATATTTGAGGAAATCGGCTGGGTTTTTGCTGGACGACAAATATTTGGTTTTGAATATCCATTGTTATGCACCAATTTCAAACCGATATATCTGTACGTTTATTTATAAAGTGAGATATAACCTTTTAAAATTATGTCCATGACATTTACCTATATCAATTGATGGTTAGGTAAGGAGCATTAAACAACGGTGTAATTCTTCTTAACCATAAGTACAGTTTTCAACCTACGACGCACAGGGTTTGAGTTATTCAACTCAGGGGACTTATACAGAGTATTGTATGTTGTCAGTGTCCATTAGGACAAAGAGGTTGGTCCTCGTACTGTATTCTGTTTACTTATGACTTCTCTAGTTTTTTGACAAGTGTTTCGTAGAAATACAAGGTCTAGGTTTTGAGAAGTTATAGGTATAAGAATAAAGTAGAAAACCAGGTGTTGCAAGTATCAAGATTCTTCAAGGTGATCGAAGATTTAGATACTTGTGTTTGGTATTAAGTTGATAGTAATGGTTTTGAGAAACTTGTTTCTCTTTCAGGTTACTCATATCTGGATGCACTCCTAAGTTGAATAATGTTGATCGGCCTCTCTCCATTTAGTTGACATGCACTGGAGACAGCTGCATGATTTAAATCTGGTTCCAATTAAATCAGTGCCTCTGTTTCTATATTGTATATAGAATGGTTCATATCTTAACGATGTTAAGATACGAGGAGTTGTCCGGCTTATGCTTAAAACCAGACTCTGGATAACTCAAGGCATATTTCTGTAATGGCAGTTTGTAGGTTAACCCGGGCTATGACGAGGGTTAGCTTTCTACCATCTAGGAGATCAAAAGTGATATTGTTCTTGACTCGCTACAGTTTTAGTAAAATGGACTTTTTCAGAAAACAATAGTGGGAGTATGGTAGAACTGGAAATGATTCCAGAACCACAAACGATTACGAAAAATTTAATAGGATCTAAAGATTCAATCTGGATTGACATTCCATTAGCCACTTTGCAGATATGGTGGGTAACCTCAGGCACCCGAGAGGTACTCTGGTAGCCTCAAGGACGGTGACAGCGAGGTTCTTGTTTACCCAGACTTTCCATTGCTGCTATTCTGGACTATGAAACCCGGCAGGAGGATGAGTATAGCGTCGTTCTGAGCTGGCTTTAGAAGTGCACGTGTATATGACTCTGCCAGAGGGTTGTTGTAGTCTGTGGGAGCAGCGGAAGCATAGTGGACAAGTAGCTTAGGTCTATTTATAGACTAAAGCAGATATAGAGGAGATAGATTATCTATTTATGATGTGACAGTCATAGTTTGACTTCATCAGAATAGGGGATGGATCCGTTAAGAAAGTGGTAGGGTGTGATGTCCTAGTATTTGGATGACATACACAATATAGGAAGTAAAATTCCTATACTACGATCGGTTATACTTTGGTTGTCACACAGTGGTTTCTCCACATAGGGCTTGGATATTATATCAGACATTCTGGCTACTAGATATATAGTTTTAGATCTAGATTTGGGGAGTTTCCCAATATGGGTACTTAGAGAGCATTCTAAAGGTGTTTTAGAATGGATGACTCCTGGCACGGTAGTATACCTGCAGGTGATGGAGTCTCCCTCTCTAAAGGTGTCTTACAGACTAAGGGGAGAGGGATGTGCATGATTGGCATATCACTTTCTTAGGTAATTGAGTCAATCATGAGATGTCAAGAACCACACCAGATGTTGTTTTGCACTAGCTGCAATAAGTTGATATTAATCCAATCCTGGAGAAAAGTTCGGAAGCAGTTTTAGAACATAAGTGGATGTTCTACGGATTTGATAATGGCAGCCTCCTTCGGGAGACGGTTACCATTCCAAGCTTCTAAGGTGACCTGGATGACAGAGTGACTGTCAGAGTTATAGTTTTCCCCTAGACGAGGGGTAGTAATTTGGACAAGTGGTCCAAGCGGATACTGAGGGAGGCATGATGCAGGATACAGATTAAACTCAGTTGACGATACAGTCTAAGATGTTTTCTGGATTTGGAGTTCATTTATGAACTAGGTCCCATCAGATATCCAGACATATTCTAAGACAGGTATTGCTCAATTCGGGAGATGGCTTTCTCCATGAACTTGAGATAAAGATAGACATAGAAAGAAACATCAGGGCGGATCCACTCACTGAGGCTATTTCTTGAACGCAATAGTTTTACAAACGAGCTTTGTGAAACTGATTAGTAGAGGAGTTAGGTGTTTGGTATCACACGGGCTGTGAGTATGCGACATCGCAATAATTGGCCTTAAGTGCAAGTGGGAGATTGTTGGATATAGTACCCTCAAAGTTAATTATTGGATCGCAGGCATGTGATTTCAATGATTGAGGGAGGACCTATACCGGTAGGACAGTCTTACTCGAGATGATATTATGCTATCTGGTTTATCTTTATCATCGTGTACATGCTTTAGGTGATATTACAGATCACTATTACACGTTGATAGAGCCCTTAGGATTCTTGCTTTACTACCAGCAGTATGATGGCGATCATATACGTGAGAGTTGGGTAGTCTATAAGTACATCCTTAAAAATGGTCCCTAGTCGTGGGAGTTTCGAGACAGGGCATAATACTCCGGAGTAGACTAGTGTATACAGTCGAGACCCCAACGAGGGAAGGTGGCCGGTCTCACAAGCCATTGGTGTCAGTTGGTTCACCTAAGATGTATATAGGTACTCATTGGGTTATGAGTACACCGGACATGACTCGCCGGGAATATGCTAGTTGGTATTATAACTATCATCAGATAGTAGTTCCCTGGTGACATGTGTATAGGTTAGTCTATCGACCTGAGATCGTCATTTGTCTCGTGTGAGTTCCCACTGTGCTTTGATTACTACCCTACCACGGCTCAAAGGAGTCGTGCAAATAAGTTTTATTTGGGTACAGTCCCGAGCCACATGGAGGCAGTGAGCAGATCGACAGGGGTTTCGTCTCTCCCGATATTGGGGGTGAGATCGCGCTGTGTCTAGGAGAGCCATTACATGAAGTCCTTCACCAAGGCAAGTGAGATTTACTGGTAGGTATTCCAGTAGTATCTCAGGGTGTTCTGGGCTACACTATGACACGACTTGTACCGCTTTTGGGGGTCTGACGTTTACCAGCCCCTAGGCCCGACATGCGATACTCATAGTCGAATGGACCGGACTGTACGGATATTGTCACTGACAGGCTCAGTAGGGTTCCAGGATGAGTTCTCTCATCGGCTTCCCTTTTGGTCAATACCTGGGCGGCCGTTATGTACAGCAAGTACCACTGACGTTCTTGTTGTTAAATCCACTGCCAGTGTATTGACGAGTCTTTAGAGTCCCCCACAGAAAGTTTTCCCAAGTTCGGGCGAAACGTTGTAGAGGCCGTATGGTATTATGGCAGGGTTCGATCATATACGTGCAGTTGTGCACGGATCATGATCGGACGGATCATACTAGTAGGCTTTGGTTTAAGCCGGATCCTAGTATTAGATTTGTTGGATTACTTTAGTCTCAGTGCATTCGCATTCAGTCGGAATGCGGATGCAGGTATGTATATACAGGTGAGGGGTATCCTTATGATCCGTCACGGGTTTACTTTAGTTGATGCCATATATTTTTATTTGATTAAACATTTTGGTTTAAATATTTAGTGGAGGAAAATGTGAGTGCATGTTTTGTCCATAAGCATCTTTTCATGCCACATGTACATGGTGACTCATGGTCTAGATTTGTGTGACCATTAATGTGACATGGATTGATTTATGGAGCTAATTATGATTAGTGGGGATATTTTGGAGAGAGAGGGGCTGCCATGTGATGCTGGGGGACTTTGGTTATTGATATCTCTCTCTCTCTCTCTCTATCTCAAAAATAACACACAACATAATAAGCAAGTTTTTTTTTCTTCTTCTTTCTTCTTGAGCTCACCTCTTTCTCCAAGGGCTTCATCTTCAATCTCCACTCATCCCATCTCATGTGTTGAGATTTATTGAGTGTATAGAGACAATGTTATCACACACATTCTCTACTTCACCTTGGACATGCCGGCTAGCAAACATCATGTCCGAGTTGCTTCGTTTTGAAGCGGGAGCCCATAACAAGACTTCTTGATGTGGTGCCCTTTTCGATGAGGAGACCGGAGATCGAGCAAGATCGGAGATGCCGTGAGGAGCTACGGATGGTGGCAAAAGATCGAAGGACACGGATCGATCTGTATAGCCATTCTAACATCTTGTAGATAACTAGTTTAGTGTTAATGGTTCTATCCGGGTAAAAGCCAACGATAGCGCCGGTTTTATAAAAAGTTTTTGTTTCCGTGTTTGGCCTCAGATTGACGGCCGGGACGCTACCGTAGACTTACAATATATGGACTTAGTGCAAGTAGGAGATTGTTGGACATGTATGCCCTAGAGGCCATTATTGTATATGTATACATATGGATGCTTGGACATATATATGTACAGAACAGTCTTTCTCGATATGATAATATGTTATCTGGTTTGTATTTATCTTAACATATGTGTATGTTTTACTTACTATTACATATCTTTTATACATGTTGCTAAAGCCCGTAGGATCATTGCTAGACTACTTGCGTTGTGATAGCGATCATACTTGTGGGAGCTGGATAGTCAGTACGCATATCCTTAAATGGTCCCTAGTCATGGGAGTATCAAGACTGGGCATCGATATTCCAGAGTAGACTAGTGTATATATTTCTAGACCTCGACTAGGGGCGATGGTACGGTCCCGCAACCATTGTTTTTTCGCACCTAAGATCGTATACAGGTGCTCACTGGGGGTGAGTACACCGGACGGACTCACCGAGAACTTTCAGATGGTACTATACCTATCGTCAGATGGAAGTTCTCAGTTGATATGAGTACAGGTTAGTCTTTAGACCTGAGATCGGCATTTGTCTCATGTGAGTTCCCACTGTGCTTTGATCACTACCCTACCACGGCTCTACTGAGTCGTGCAAACAGGTTCTGGTTGGGTACAGTCCCGAGCCACATGGAGGCAGTGAGCGTTTATCGGCGATTCATCTCTCTCGGTATAGGGAGTCGATATCGCACTGTGTTCGATTGGTCAGGACCATAAGACCTTGGCTAAGGCAGTTGGAATTTACTGATAGGCTGATCAGTAGTTTCCCGGATTGATCCTGAGCCGCATCAGCACGAATTACTAGGTTATTAGGGTCTGACGTTTATTACCCCCTAGACCCGGTATGCGAAATTCTCAGACGAAGAGACCGGACTGTACAGAGATTGTCACAGATAGGCTCAGTAGGGATCCGGATGAGTTTGCCCGTCGGCCTTCCTTTTCGACAGGTACCCGGGTAGCCGTTATATACAGCTAGTGCCGCTGACGTGCTTGTGGTTTTGGATTTATCCAGTAACTCACTGCCGGCATACTGTCGAGTTTTTAGAGTCCCACACAGAGGGTTTCTCTGGTTCAGGAGAAATGATATAGTAGCCGTATTGGATACGTGCAGGGTTCCGATCGATTGATGTACTTTGTACCCGAACTTTCGATCGGACAGTTGGTAATACTAGACGGCTAGGGTTTTGATCCGGATTATTAAATCAGGTATTGATTTGATAATTTACATATTTGTATTTCGATATGTATATTCTAGTATTACGTTCTTCATGTTATTCTATCTTTTTGGGCATTCGTGTTTTTATCCGAATGCAGGTATGTATATACAACAGACTGTAATCCGTATTTTATTATAGATTACCTTCTAGAAAGTGGACACCTAGTCATAGACTTTTCTATTTATTGATAAATGGAAATGAGGTGGAAATTGGTGGAGAAAGAGGAATGGTGAGAGCCATGACTTCAATAGTTGACAAATGAATAATTTATTCATTTGGATCAACTATTGAAGTATGGTTGCTATTTTTTTTATGAAAATTCATACACAACCATTGTGTTGGATTTTCTTTCACATGCATGCTTCATTATTCTTGAGCTCCCATTTTTTCTTCACCCTCCTCCCTCCTCTTGAGTTTCCTCCACCTTCATCATCTTCCTCTTCACAACTCTCTCATAAGTTGAACAAGTGAAGATGCAAGATAGAGATAGCAGAACACATAAAACTCCACACTATATCCTAAACAACTTGGATTAGCAACCCAAGTTCTCTAGTTGCTCCTATTGACACTTAGTTAGGAGCTAGAGCCATAGATCACATCCCTCGGGTGGATCATCTACGACAAAAGAGGACCGGAGAACAAGCTCGATCCCGGAGAACCGAGGGAGCGGGAAAAGAAGATCAAGCATGTTCAAGGTGGTCACTTGGAGCTAACAACGAGGAAAAAAGACCGAATGACTTGGATTATTTGGTGAGACTGAAGGGTCATGGCAGCGCCCCGGCCGTCAAAACGCGGCCAAAATGCGGAACAAAAATTTCTGAAACCGGCGCTACCGCTACCCGAATCCCGGATCGACCTTAAAACCTAAACTAGCAAACTACTAAGAGTTAGAATCATTATACCGAGATGATCCGAGTCCTTCGGTCTTCATTCCAAGCTCCTAGCGGCTCCATGATGATGTTTGGTCACCGGTCTTCCTCCATCTCCGATGATCCACCCGAGGGAAACGGCGCAAGCTCCAACCTCGACGAACGAGGTAACCGACTCTCCGAAGTCGCTAGCGATGGAGAGTCGAGGTGTATGGAAGTGTCATTACATTTTTCTTTCTTTCCTTTTTGCTTAATGAGCAAGCAAAGAAGATGAATGAGGAGGTGAGGAAATCTTGGCATGAACAAAGAATGGCTAAGTATTTTGGAGCATGAGAGAGTGAGAGGGTGAGCTAGTGTAAATTAATCATCCAACCAAATGAAATGAACCCCCTCCCCTTTTCCTTGAGTGGTCGGCCCTTCCCCCCCACCCTCTCTCATTTCCAACATAAAATAAATTATCATTTCCTTTTTACCAATAAACAAATAGCCACCATACTTTGTTCCATGCCATGAACATGCACAAACCCATGCTTGTGCCACCTCACACCCTCCACCTCATTTGTCAAACAAATGAATTTCCATAAATGGAAATTCATACAAATGAGGTGGCACCTTCTAGAAGCTATTCCGTAGATAATACGGAATACTTCCCGGTACATGTATCGAAATACATATACGCATATTTGTACCAAAATACGAAAAGCCGAGAGAGAAAACGAATAGTGAACAATAATACTAGAATACATATATATAAATAAATATGTAAATTATTAAATCAAAACCTGATTTAATAATCTGGCTTAATCCTAAGCCGCTTGTATTATCAACCGTCTGATTAAAGTCTGCGCAGCAAGTGCACATATTTAATCGGACACCTGTATGTATCCACATACGTCATGTAAACCATATCGCCTGAACTGTGAAAACCCTCTGTGTGGGACTCTAAAGACTCGTCAATACACTGGCAGTGGGTTTAACCACAAGCACGTCAGCGGCACTAGCTGTACGTAACGGCTACCCAGGTATTGAGCGAAAGGGAGGCCGACGAGAAAACTCATCCTGAACCCCTACTGAGCCTGTCAGTGACAATATCCGTACAGTCATGTCTGTTCGTCTAAGAGCATCGCATATCGAGTCTATGGGGGTGGATAAAGTCAGACCCCCAACAACGCGATATTTAGTGCCGGCATGTAACCCATCATCTCCTGAGAAACTATCGATCCTGGATCGGTAATCCTCGTCTACCATGGCCATGGATTTGTGGTGATGGCCACCCGTACACAATACGACATCAACCCCCAATACTGAGAGAGACGAATCCCCGACGATCCGCTGCCTCCATGTGGCTCAGGACTGTACCCAACTAAAACCTATTTGCACGACTCCTTTGAGCCGTGGTAAGGTAGTAATCAAAGCACAGTGGGAACTCACACGAGACAAATGACGATCTCAGGTCGACAGACTAACCTGTACACATGTCACCTGGGAACTGCTATCTGACAATAGGTATAATACCAACTAGCAGGTTCCCGGCGAGTCCGTCCAGTGTACTCATAACCCAATGAGCACCCGCATACTATCTTAGGTGAACAAACTAACACCAATGGCTTGTGAGACCTGGCCACCGCCCCTCGTCGGGGTCTCGATCAGTATACACTAGTCTACACTGGAGTATCGATGCCCGGTCTCGATACTCCTATGACTTGGGACATTTAAGGATGTGCTTATAGACCCCAACACCCACATATATGATCGCCATCATAATGCTGGCTATCAAGAAAGAATCTTATGGGCTTTATCAACATGATGATAATGACAGACAATATAGCATACTATCATCTTGAGTAAGATTGCTTTATCGGTATAGGTCCTCACTCAATCATCATAATCACAAGTCCGCGACTACGATAATTGCCTTGAGGGCACTATAGCCAACAATCTCCCACTTGCACTTAAGACTAATTATTGCGATGTCGCATACTCACAGCCCGTGTGATACCGAACACCCAACTTCTCTACTAATCATTTTCGCAAAGCCCGTTTGTGAAAATGATTGCGTTCAAGAAATAGCCTCAGTGAGTGGATCCGCACCAATGTTTCTTTCTGTTTCTCTCTGTATCCCAACTCGCGGAGAAAACTATCTCCCGAAATGAGCAGTACCTGTCTTAGAATTTGTCTGGATGTCTGATAGGACCCAGTTCTCAAACGAACTCCAAATCCAGCAAACCTCCTAGACAGTATCATCCACTGAATTTAATCAGTAACATGCGCCATGCCTTCCTCAGTATCTGCTTGGACTACCTGTCCAACATAATGTCCCTCAAAAAAGGGAAAACTATAACTCTGACAGTCACTCTGTCATCCAAGTCACATTTGAAGCCTGAAATGATAACCGTCTCCTAAAGGAGGCTGCCGTAATCATTTCCCTAGAACATCCACTTATGTTCAATAACTTCTTCCCAAAGTTTCTCCAGGATTGGATTAATATATCTGCATATTGCATCTAGTGCAAAAGCAATATCTGGTGTGGTACTTGACATTTCATGATTAACTCAATTGCCTAAGCAAGTGAAATGCTAATCATGCAGATCCCTCTCCCCTTTAGTCTGTAAGACACCTTTAGAGGGGTGACTCCATCACCTACTGGTACACCACCATGCCAGGAGTCGTCCATTCTAAAATTCCTTTAGAATAATGTCAAAGAACCCAGATTGGGATATTTCCCAAATCTAGATCTAAAACTATAGATCTAGTAACCAGAAAACCAGAAAATATTTCCATATCCTATGTGGAGAAACAACTTTTTGACAACCAAAATATAACCGATCGTAGTATAGGAATATCTCTTCCTATCAAGTGCATGTCATACCAATACTTGGACATCACTCTCTACTACCTTCTTACCAGATCCATCTCCTATTCTGATGAGGTCAAAGCCTATGACTGTCACATCAAAGTTAGATGATCTAATTCCACTATACTTGCTTTAGTCTATAAATAGACAAAAGCTACTTGCCCACTATGCTTCCGCTGCTCCCTCTGAATACAACAACCCTCTGGCAGAGTCATATACACGTGCACTTCCAAAGCTAGTTTAGAACGACGCTATACTCATCCTCCTTCCAGGTCTTATAATCTAGAATAACAGCAATGGCAAGTCTGGGTAAACAAGAACCTCCCTGTCACCGTCTCTGAGAAGACCGAAGTATCTCTCGGGTGCCTGAGGTTACCCACCAAATCCGTGGAGTGGCTAATGGAATATCGAAACCATTTGAATTCTCAGGTTCTATTAAATCTTCAGCAATCGTTTATGGTTCTGGAATCACTTCCAGTTCTACCATACTCCCACTTTTGTTTTTCTGAAAAAGACCATTTTACTAAAACTGTGGCGAGTCAAGAAGAATATAAATATTGATCTTCCTGATGGTAGAAAGTTAACCCTCGTTAAAGCCCGGGATAACCCACAAACAGCCATTGCTGAAACGTGCCTTGAGTTTATCCGGATTTTAGTTTTAAGCATCAGCCGGACAACTCCCTATACCTTAACATCGTCAAGATGTAAATTGATTATATATATATCTGATATAGAAACAAAAGCACTAATCTAATTTGAACCAGATTCAAAATCATGCATCTGTCTCCAGTGCATATCAACCAAATAGAAGGAGGACAATCAACATTACTCATCTAGGATTGCATCCATATATGAGTAACCCGAAAGAGAAGCAAGTTCTCAAAACAATTACTATTAACTGAATACCAAACACAAGTATCTACATCTTCAACTTCCTCGAAGAATCCTGATACTTACAACAAATGGTTCTCTACTTTATTCTTTTACCTATAACTTCTGAATATCTGGACCTTGCATTTCAACGAAATACATGTCCAGAACTGGAGAAGTCATAAGTCAACACAATATAGTACGAGTACCAACCCTTTTGTCTTAATGGACACTGGACAACACACAATACTTTGTATAAGTCCCCTGAGTTCAGCAACTCAAACCCTGTGCGTCGTAGGTTGAAAAAACTGTAGTATGGTTAAGAAGAATTACACCGCTGTTGAATGCACCTTACCTAATCACCAACTGATATAGGTAAATGTCATAGACATAATATCAAAAAGTTATATCTCCCTTTATAAAATAAATGTACAGATATATCAGTTTGAAATTGGTGCATAACAACGGATATTCAAAACCAAATATTTGACTTCCTGCAAAATCCAGATAATTTCCTCAAATATCACCAATTACAACGAATTCCGATATAATGAGGATCTAATCACCCAATTCCCAATATCTTACTCCCACTCACCATCCGTAATATCATGCAGATGTGAGAAACAGATATGGTAAATACATACCCTGGAGTTAGATTCCAATTGGGAAAACATTTTTCAATTAACATCGCACAGTGAAACTGAAACATGAAAATGTTTCAAAAAGGGTTAACTGGTATTCCTAGTAACGCCTCTTTCATTATCCTGAATCATGACAGTAACCATATACTTACCTGCCCTCACTACAATCCCTTTAATATGTCTTTAGTTATTACCTTCTGTACACCTCCTTTACGCTAATTGGTTTTCTTCATTCCTTACCTTTCGGCACCAGCCTAAGGTTTTGAAGAAGACTATCCAATAAGCGCAATAGGTGTACTCTCCTAATCCTAGGAGCCCTCGCAACCTGAGAGAAGGTAAAGAGAAAAGACATCTGAATAATCCTATTCAATTTCTCCTGAACCAGAATCCATCCTCGAAAAAGTTCCTTCGAGTTTGTATGTAACTATACGATGGATTTATCCAATGGAAGTGGATATCCGTAGTAATACGGGGTGTTCTGGAGAAATGCGAAGTGGATGTAGGAGTGGCAGGGGTATACATGGTCTTTGTCGTGAATGATGGTGATCGCAATTTTCTTTGCCATTATTCTAATCCCTTTATATGTCTTTACTTATTACCCTCTGTACACCACAGTTAAGCTTGTTGGTTTTCTTCCTTCCCTACCGTTCGACACCTGCCTATGGTCTGTAGGAAGACTATCCAATAAGCTCAATAGGTGTACCCTCTCCTAATCCTAGGAGCCCTCACAACCTGAGAGAAGGTAAAGAGAAAAGACAACCGAATAATCCTATTCAATCTCTCCAGAACCAGAATCCATCCTCGAATCAGATCCTTCGAGTTCGTATATAACCATACGATGGATTTATCCAATATAAGTGGATGTTCGTAATAATACGGGGTGTTCTGGAGAAATGCAAAGGTGATATAGAAGTGGCAATGATGTATGCGACACCGTAAAATTCCAAAATCCAAAGTGTTTTAAGAAGGTTTGGTCAGCTTGGTTTCATGAGTTTTAGTCAAAGGTCGGGTCATAGTCGCAGCCAGAGAGAGAGAGAAGAAACACTCAGCGTGCACTCTAACCAAGATCAGAATGGTTAATCATTTTATCTAATCTGGATGGCTCCCACTATTTCCTCGAACTCTCCTCCAAACCTAAAAAGAGAATTAGTCGGAATCACCCGAGGTGTATTCCTACTCGTCAGTGGGAATCGGGATCCAATTATCATCGCATGATAACTTGATGGAAGCCACTCAAGTTACCACACTCCAGAAGGTATGCGCAAACCTGGCAAGTTTCCTGCATGTTTGAAACTCCCGATATGTGTTTTTACCCCTAGGACCCAAGTGACCTTGACGAATAATCAACAAATCAAAAGGTCCTATTCATGTTCAACCCGTCATTATCTTGATTGCATTAAACCCACCCGCACGACCCTTGAAGAATAATCAACAAAGTCGTACGACTGTCCTAACCAATCCACATATCCATGTGACAGAAAAGTATTACAGAGCTACCGCACACTACGCCTCGGCGAATAGCAACGACAAACGTAGCACAGATACTAAGCAATACTAATCTGAAATGAAGGAGGGCTACGGCTGGTTTTTGGCGAAAAACCTTTAACTTAATGAACTTGATCTCGTTGAAGGAATCTAAGCGGTTTTATAAATATATAGTGGCGAAAACTCTTGCTAAAGAGGTCACTCCTGATGAAGGGATCTCAGCTCTTTCCCCGTAGAATGAGGTGCAGGATATTCCAAATGAATACCACGATGCAAAGCAAAAGGAAACGACTATAGTAAAGTTATTACGTTAACGCAAAATTTTACCCAAGGGGTCACTCCCGATGAAGGAATCTCGGCCCTTGCCTCGTCGAATGAGGTGCAGGATATTCCAAATGAATACCACGATGCAAAGAAAAAAAAACGTCTGTAATGTCAGCTTTTAAAAACTTGGTTCCAACAACATCATAGAAATAGGTTTGTTTAATCCTTGCATTGATAAGAATCAATGCAGTCCCATCATTTAATCACACCAGAAAAGAAAGAAAATATAATGTACGTATATGCCACCTACATTCGCCACTGGGTCCCGTCATCACCCGTTAGGTTACTTAACTAACGACAGAGCGGGGGCTGGACTAGCATGGGTGCAAAACATATACAACATCTACTAGTATATATAAATATATATATATAGCATTCATCCCAGACATGATATAAAGAAACATCATAGAAACATCACAGAAACAACACAGAATGGTGGATAATCTGGAGCCCCGGGTTTCACTTGAGCCGCAAGTGAGACCCGACGTTCCCTGTCGTGTGGATAGCATGTGCAATGAAACCTAGACCCCTACGAGAGCGGCAAGTTACCCGCCAAAACCAGAAGTGAGGCAGCCCCCTTCAACAACGTGAATGGGCCACCCGGCACTTCTCGGAATCGGGTAACTTGAGCACTCCTCCTGTGTCACCTATACCCCCTATGAGTGCGGCGAATAGCCCGCCAATTCTAGAGTAAGGTCCCCTCCGTCTGAAAGCCATGAGATGCGGACCAGTTGCCCTCTAGAATCCGGCTATTCGTGCACCCCACCGCGGGGTAATCCTAGTACAGAAAGGAAAATAATATACAAGGGTGACATCGACCTCATCCCGGTCGTGCCCCAAAAGAATAATATACAAACTGGCAGTGACGGCAGTCCACATGTCGGACGCTCGCCCCTCAATATCAAATGTACAAATGAAATAAAACTATACTATCATTGTACCATTGCTATCCACCACGACGATCCAACCAACATCACAGCACATCACAGAACATCAACGTGAATGTCACGTTCGCAAACCCGTCTAAAAGACATATAGCAATTAGACGAGTTTACCGATCAAATGACATTCACGGTCGCTGAATATAATGTATGTACTGTTAAACTCCCACTTAAAATATTGATCGACTAAGTTCCAAATTGGCCCCAATAGCAAAAAAACACTTTACTGAAACCTGGGCCAAACCAGAATATCACAAAAATCACATTTCCAAGTAAATGGGCTACAGAAAAAATTTGATCGCCCGTTGCCACTAAACCGCCGCGGAACCGCCGCCAATAGGGGCTTAGTGAGGCGGGTCCGCGGCGCTTTTGTGGAATCACGAGCCCAAATGTTTTCAGTAACCTTAAAATTGCCTGCGCGGATTTTTAAGATGTGTGAAATAATTTTTTGACCACATTTAAAAATCGACAGAAACTGTGGAAAAATGGAATCGTGATTTCGTAAATTCCGTCGATCGATCTATTAAGAATGTTTAAACAAGCAAGTAGGGTTTAAAGGGTGGCTCTGATACCATGAAGGGTCCCGGCAGCGCCCCGGCCGTCAAAACGCGGCCAAAATGAGGAACAAAAATTTCTGAAACCGGCGCTACCGCTACCCGAATCCCGGATCGACCTTAAACCCTAAACTAGCAAACTAACTAAGAGTTAGAATCGTTATACCGAGATGATCCGAGTCCTTCGTTGTAACATTTCAAAAAAAATAAAATATTTTTTTTGGGAATTTTTATAATTTAATATTATTTTATTGAATATTTTAATATCTCGGTATTATTAAATACAAATAAATGGGAAAAATTTTGGAAAAGTTATGGAAAATTCTAAAATAGGGTATTTTATGGAATTATGTCATTTTAAAGTTTTTATGTTTAGTTATATGCTAATTTAGTGCTAATTGCGATTAAAAATCGCTAATCGGTTTTTAGCAATTTTGTGCAAAACATGCACATATCTTTTTCTACACTTGGGTTACATATTTTCCACCATGTGTCTTTTGGGGTTACTATTCTAGTGAGAAGATTTTGGAGAAAAAGAAAAGGAAAAGAAAATGGAAAAGGAATAACGAAATGAGGTATGGTGTGAGTGAGAGAGGTATGGTCTTCTTTGACCCAAGGACTTAGCATTCTCTTCATTCTTCCTCTCATTTTCTCTCTCCCTCTTCCTCTATCTCCTGCTGCAGCTGCTGCCCTTCTTCATCCTCCCCTCTTCAAGCCCCAAATCATCTCACAAACATCACCAAAACCCCATCTCCATTTCATTAAAAGTGTGCACAAGCTCAAGATCTACACATTGGACTAAGGAAGCAAGGATTTTGGCCACTAGGGGCAACTCAAGAAAATTCTTGAGTTGCCAAATGAGGTATTTTCTGGACCTTAAGCTTAGTTTATGCATTACCTTTACCCCATGTTTAGATTGAACCGATATTGTTGGATATTGTGGAGTTAAGGAAAACCTAGTTAGGGTTATGGGAAATTTTGTGTTGTAATGTGAAATTGAGCTCAGTTGAGGTTATATAAACACCCTAGTGCATGAATTAAGACCTAAACCTGAGAGTTGAAACCCGGAATACGGATTTAGAAACCGATATCGGAAAATTTAAGGAATCTGTGAAGGTTATATGAGATCTGCTATCAAGCCGAGACTCTAAAAATTATTTTGGTTGGACATTGGTATGTGCAGGCACCCAGGAAGCTATCACCAGAACCCTAGCCCCTAACTCCAAACCCCGGCCACAAATATATACTTTCTGGCCACAAATTGCGTCCAGACCAAAGAGGAATTGGCTCGTTTTTGTTTTGGTACCCCCTTATCAGTAGTTTAGACCTCTGGCATGTAAAGATTTGTCTAGTTTGACCTAGGGTGATATCTGGAGCCTATTTCCTTAGTTTCTGTTTTGGATTCGTGTTTCCGTATTCCGTATTTTTAATTCTGAATTTGTGTTTTGTGTTTTAGCTCGATTATTTGGCGTTTATACGACGATATTGAGGGTTGTTGATGGTTTTGGAAGGCGTTACCCATAGGTTCTAACCTATAAGCCCCTTAGCGCATCGTTTTGGTTTTCATATGCCGTTTTAGCTTTGATTTGTTTTAATACGCATTTTGCGATACGTTGATGTGTAGGTACCCCATGAAGACTTCGGGACGACAAGAAAGCGCGTGGCGACGTCCACAAATGAAGACGCAAGGTAAGTAGATTATATCTACAAGGGGGAAGTCGGGTGGATGGCGTATAGCACCCCCGTAGTCCGTAGTTGATATAATATATATATATTATATATAATAGTTATAGTGTGTCGTGGATATTGTGTTAGGTGTATTATGGATAGTGTAGGGTTAGAAGTAACCTAGTGTAATTCATAGTCGCGAACCCTAGAATAGTTTACACCCACACGCACACCCTTGCATATTCATTATACGTGTACTGTGTTTGATAATATTGGACGACAATGGAGATGAGTCAATGATATTGGGCATTGTGCCGCGAGATCGGTGATTTGATATGATTCGTATTTGGGATACGACATGTGATCTCTAGCGGGCCTTTGGATGTGTGTTTACACACACAGTCATATTGATGGTATCAGTTGTACTAGACTTAGATCAGTACCCCAGATTATGTGATATGATGATGAGGATACCAAATAATTGATGAGCTGATTGTGATATTGACCCGTACCCAGCTATTGGGATGTCGTACGACGATTTACCGTACGAGCTTTATATTGATGATAGATCCACAGTCATGACTCGAGGATGTCAGATGATATACTGTATAGTATGCAATACTATTGAGGCGGGATCACCGACTATTATATTATATATATATATATATATATATATATATATATATCGACTCAGATTTAGGGGGTTTCCATACCCCTCCTGATGGACTTGGATTAGTAGATGTTAGACTGGACCCGAGTCATACCTATTTCAAAACTACGAATCAGGAATATCTTAAGGACAAGTAAAGGGATTCTACGGGTATTTTCAAAAGACGTATCTTTCTTAAAAACACCGTAGCCCTTATTTTTACTAAAAATCCTGATTCGTCTTATTTCAAATGGCATAACTGCATGACATATACATATGGGTGTAGATTCTTTACTGTAGCATTGATTATTCGATTTCCGCATATTCATGCTATTCACATTGCTTTGCATATGTTTATTGCTATATTACTATCATGTTGCTAGGGCACCAGCACCATTATCGATGATGCGTATGTTTCACGTACACTTGCTTGCCGGCTCACACACTTCATCATCGATAATTGCCATGTCACTACACAGTAGTATTATTGCATCAGGATATGACCTTGTAAGTGCATACTATTATTTCAATGTTGCATGATATATTGTTATACTTGCATTTCATTTATATGTCACATACATCATGCTTTATGATTATGCGCATTGAGATATTCGTTTTCATGATATTTCTGGATTTGGGAACCGTGGATATTTCAAGGAGAATATGTAATTGTTTTAAAAACCCGTTTCCCTTGCTATTATATTTCAGTGCATCCACCATGTGTTTTCTCGGTGCTGAGAGCGACATATGAACCCGAGTCGAGGAGTGGACGAGGCCGATTACGGGTACATGGTGGACCCGGTATGGTACACCGGGGCAAGAACGGATTCGCTGTGGAGTAGACGGTGAGCCTAGCAGTGGGGCAATTACCTACCGGTGATTGGTTGGACCTAGCAGTTATCCGGAGGATACTGAACAGAGTCGATAGATGGATATGGGCGTACTGCCGGGACCGAGGGCTGATTCCACAGACAGCCCGTGGGCTGATCCGGACTGACGGAGCCCGATTGATGAGAATTTACGTGTCGATGCTAGGCACAGGTTTCATGATGATCTCCATGATTTTGATTATATCCTCATATTTGCATGCATGATGCTTATTGTCATTGGGTGACAGGTGGACGGAATCCACATATATACAGACATTGATTACATAGAGACTTTGACTACATTGATCATACTTCATTTGTATATATAACAGGGTATGAGGGCGCTGTTATATATACCCTTACACCAATATTAGTGGAATGGGACACTAATATATGTGTATTGATATCCATTTTGATACTTCATCATATTTACTTCATGCAGACATATCTTATATTTATGACATGTTAATATCTGAGGCACTGGCACGAGTACTTGGCACTACCTACCTGATTAGATGTTACATTGCCCCATTTTCATGCTTCAGACTTACTCTTGAGGGTTATATTATATATACTGATCATATTGACCTAGGATTATGTCTTGCATTCGATTTCTGCTTGTAGATATTTGCTATTCACGAGTTGGCAACTCACCCCCGTTGTACCACAGTTCTTGCAGGTTTTTCCATACAGGTTCCATTGCGGCATTTCTGGCACACTTCTTTACTTTGCGGGTGAATTGCTTTCGGTAGGTGGGTTCTTTGCATCAGAACCACCCTTGTATATGTATTACTCATTGTATCTAGAAATTCCATCAACCAAAACTTATATATTGTTTCAGACTTAGTCACTAGTGATGTATTATTTTGACCTTAGAGTCGCGTGTAGCAGTATGACGGTTTCATGTTATTATGAGTTTCTTTTGAGTTTTGAACCTCGCCATACGGCGTTGTATATTATATTGTTTGTGTGGTTGTGACCGTCGATTGACGAAGACCTAGCTCCCGCTTGGGGATGCCTTTTATCACTGCATATATATTATTCTTGTTGTACCCCATTCGGGGTCAGTTTTTACAAAGGAAACTCTGCCGAAATTTTTATAAAAGACTACACATTTTAAAAACACATTTTGGCTTAGTTATTTAAAAATATTTGATTTCAAAATAGGTTTCTAACTTATTAAAAACCAGTTTTCTTTATTTACTCTTAAAATGGTTTTAGATTTCTAGGCTTTTGGCTTACTTGGATCAGATGGAGTCCTATAGACTTCATATGGTTCAGGGGCCAGTCACGTGCTCTTTCGGGTCGTGACATTCGGTCTTCATTCCAATCTCCTAGCGGCTCCATGATGATGTTTGGTCGCCGGTCTTCCTCCATCTCCGATGATCCACCCGAGGGAAACGGCGCAAGCTCCAACCTCGACGAACGAGGTAACCGACGCTCCAAAGTCATAGCGATGGAGAGTCGAGGTGTATGGAAGTGTCACTACATTTTTCTCTCTTTCTTTTTTGCTTAATGAGCAAGCAAAGAAGATGAATGAGGAGGTGAGGAAATCTTGGCATGAACAAAGAATGGCTAAGTATTTTTGGAGCATGAGAGAGTGAGAGGGTGAGCTAGTGTAAAATAATCATCCAACCAAATGAAATGAACCCCCTCCCCTTTTCCTTGAGTGGCCGACCCCTCCCCCCCACCCTCTCTCATTTCCAACATAAAATAAATTATCATTTCCTTTTTACCAATAAACAAATAACCACCATACTTTGTTCCATGCCATGAACATGCACAAACCCATGCTTGTGCCACCTCACACCCTCCACCTCATTTGTCAAACAAATGAATTTCCATAAATGGAAATTCATACAAATGAGGTGGCACCTTTTAGAAGCTATTCCGTAGAAAATACAGAATACTTCCCGGTACATGTATCGAAATACATATACGCGTATTCGTACCAAAATACGAATAGCCGAGAAAGAAAACGAATAGTGAACAATAATACTAGAATACATATATATAAATAAATATGTAAATTATTAAATCAAAACCTGATTTAATAATCTGGCTTAATCCTAAGCCGCTAGTATTATCAACCGTCCGATTAAAGTCTGCGCAGCAAGTGCACATATTTAATCGGACACCTATATGTATCCACATACGTCATGTACACCATATCGCCTGAACCGTGAAAACGCTCTGTGTGGGACTCTAAAGACTCGTCAAAATACTGGCAGTGGGTTTAACCACAAGCACGTCCGCGGCACTAGCTGTACGTAACGGCTACCCAGGTATTAAGCGAAAGGGAGGCCGACGAGAAAACTCATCCTGAACCCCTACTGAGCCTATCAGTGACAATATCCGTACAGTCCTGCGTCTAAGAGCATCGCATATCGGGTCTAGGGGGTGGATAAAGTCAGACCCCCAACAACGCGATATTTAGTGTCGGCATGTAACCCATCATCTCCTGAGAAACTATCGATCCTGGATCGGTAATCCTCGTCTACCATGGCCATGGATTTGTGGTGATGGCCACCCGTACACAATGCGACATCAACCCCCAATACCGGGAGAGACGAATCCCCGACGATCCGATCACTACCTCCATGTGGCTCGGGACTGTACCCAACTAAAACCTGTTTGCACGACTCCTTTGAGCCGTGGTAGGCTAGTAATCAAAGCACAGTGGGAACTCACACAAGACAAATGACGATCTCAGGTCGACAGACTAACCTGTATACATGTCACCTGGGAACTGCTATCTGACACTAGGTATAATACCAACTAGCAGGTTCCCGGCGAGTCCGTCCAGTGTACTCATAACCCAATGAGCACCTGCATACTATCTTAGGTGAACAAACTAACACCAATGGCTTGTGAGACCTGGCCACCGCCCTTCGTCGGGGTCTCGATCAGTATACACTAGTCTACACTGGAGTATCGATGCCCGGTCTCCATACTACTACGACTAGGGACATTTAAGGATATGCTTATAGACCCCAACTCCCACATATATGATCGCCATCATAATGCTGGCTATCAAGCAAGAATCCTATGGGCTTTATTAACATGATAATAAAGACAGACCAGATAGCATACTATCATCTTGAGTAAGATTGCTTTATCGGTATAGGTCCTCACTCAATCATCATAATCACAAGTCCGCGACTACGATAATTGCCTTGAGGGCACTATAGCCAACAGAGACTTCCTTCATAGTAGTTAGCTCTTTTAGTTTTGCTAGATAGGTTTATGGAAAGATCTGGGTTTTATTGTGTTAACTTAGCTCTGGTTTTAAACACGTAGAAAAATTTTTGTTCTGCAAACCGCCACGTTCGATGGGTAGGGCGTTAAGGTAACCCAACAGATGTTGTTGTTCTAATCGGGAACAACTTTGATGTACCCGGGAGGGTACGCAAGAACTCTTTAATGGCGGTGCTAAATAAATTGCCCCTGCCTACAGAAACCACAGTGCAGGCAAAGATGGAGCACCCCCATCAATGGCTCCCCTCGCAAATTAACAGGGTCTGGAGAAAAGTCCTGGGCTCCGTGATTGATCAAAACTACTCTCGTTGACCGAAGAAATCGAAGGCTCGACAAGAGGAAGACCACTCCTCCGTCATACAGGGAGGGACTTCTTCTGCACAGGTTCCTGTTACAACTGCTCCTTCAACTTCGACCTCCTAAAAAAGGATGGGGCCGGAGAAAATCCCACTTCTGGCGGCAAACTCCAATGGCGATGGACCCAAACGCCCCAAGTCTGGGGGCATGATCGTGCATACGGTCTACATGGCTTCTGGGAAAGAGGAAAGCCGTGCTTCCGTAGGTCACCGGCCACAAACTCGATCGCTGAAAAAAGCTCAGGAGCAACAACAAAAGCTTCAGGAAATGCTGACCAAAATGGAAGCACTCACCGAATAGAAAGAAAGTCCGGAACCAGCATCTGAACAACGCCAAGAGCAGGAGACCGATACAGAGTTCCTACGAAGCGTTCTTGAAAGAAAAGATAAGGAAGCCGCTGAGTAGGATGCCAACATAAAGAAGATGGCTCTTTTGTTCCAGGACATGGTTGGAATGATGATCCGGCCAGAACCTCTAGCCGAGGATCCGCCGTTAATCATTGAGAATGATAGAGGGGAAATATCAAACCCACTTCCGGTTTTATCAGCATCCAAGGAGGAAACGATCTCCGAGGCTGCTCTTGATGATTACATCGCTCAATAAATACGATCTCATCAAGCAAATGAAGCGGACGGCCAAATCATCAGAACTAGGCGACGGTATCCCGGATGGCATGACCAAATCAAATACCCGCCAGGATATACGATCCCCAAGTTCCATGTGTATAAGGGGACAGGCATCCCACACCAACACGTCGCTTAGTTCAGAGCTTTGTGCAGCAACACTGGAGGCGATGACAAACTGTTGCTTCGCCAGTTCATTGGCAGCTTGTCAGAAACGGCTTTTGAATGATACTCGGAGCTCCTAAATGACTCCGCTACATCTAGGCCTTTCACAGAAATGGAACTGCTGTTCACACAACGGTTCTCAAGCGCAAACAAGCGCACCCTGATTACGACATTAATCAACGCTAGGGTAAAGCCGGGAGAAACCTGGGTCCAATATGCGATCCGGTGGCGGAACCTGTGGTCAAAGTGCGAACAACGCATCGAAGAATACCCCGTTGTAGGCATGTTCATCGGGACCCTAGATCCGCAAACGACTGTATCCCAGTTCATGACGTTCTTCAAGATGACGACCTTCCGGGCTCTGATCGATAAGCTGGCCCAAATGGACCAGATGGGTCATAGTCCTTCCTCCTAAAACAAGGACCCTCGAAACGCCAAGGGTAAAGGGAAAGCGGGCTTCGTCGCCAACACTCAACAACAACCGAGCGACCCAAAATCGACTGTTTGCCAAAATAATGCACATCCACGCTTATCCCTTGAAGAAAGGCTAGGACACGCTTACTTGTTTCCCCGCGATAATACGAGGAGACTATTTGAGTTAGCAATGCATAACAAACTTATCACATTGCCAGACCCACGGCGTCCACCGCAACCCGGCGACGTGAACAACCCCAACTACTGCTCCTATCACAGAATAGTGAGCCACCCAATTAAGGATTGCTACGTCTTTAAGAACTGGGTCGAGGATCAGTATCAACAGGGGAAATTCGTGCTTTCTGAAAACTGGAGGGTGAACCTGTTGGATATATATGCCCTAGAGGCCTACATTGTATAGGATGCTTGGGATATGTATGTACATGACAGTCTTGCTTGATATGATAGTGCGCTATTTGGTTTGTCTTTATCTTAACATATGATATATTTTGTGTTGTATTCATTTATATATTCATGTTGATAAAGCCCATAGGTTGTTTGCCTGACTACCGGCGTTGTGATGGCAGTCATACTAGTGGAAGCTGGATAGTCAATAGGCACACCCTTAGATGTCCCTGGTCGCAGGAGTATCGAGATTGGGCATCGATACTCCGGAGTAGACTAGTGTATACATATCTAGACCCTGAGGAGGGGCGATGGACTGGTACCGCAGCCATTGGTGGAGTGCACCTAAGATTGTATACAGATGCTCACTGGGTGTGAGTACACCGGACAGGACTCGCCGAGAACTGACTGGATGGTATTATACCTAACCTCAGATAGCAGTTCTCAGGTGACATGTGTGCAGATAGTCTGTTGACTTAAAGACACCATTTTTCTCGTGTGAGTTCCCACTGTGCTTTCATTATTAACCTACCACGGCTCAAAGGAGTCGTGCAAACAGGTTTCAGTTCGGCACAGTCCCGAGCCACGTGGAGGCAGTGAGCGACTGTTAGGGATTCGCCTCTCCCGGTATAGGGAGTTGATATCGCACTGTGGTCGGTTGGTCATTACCATAAGTCCCTAGCCAGGGCTGATTGAGAATTACTGATGGACTGATCAGTAGATTCTCGGGTGGTCTTGAGCCATACCGACACGACTTGTACGGTTATTAGGGGTCTGACGTCCACCACCTCCCTAGACCATACATGCGATACTCTTAGACAAACAGACCGGACTGCATGGATATTATCACGGACAGGCTCAGTAGGATTTCAGATGGGTTACCTCATCGGCTTTCTTATCGACAACAACCTGGGGACCGTTACGTACAGCTAGTGCCGTTTGCGGTCTGTGGTTAAACCGACTGCCAGCGTAGTAGTTGAGTCTTTAGAGTCCCACACAGAGATTTCCCAAACCCAGGCGAAAAGATATAGAGGTCGTATGGTTTTACGACAAAGGTTCTGACGCGTACGTGTTTAAACGCACGTACGACATTCAGACAGTTTTTACTAGCCGGCTTTGGTTTAAGCCAGATTCTAGTATCACGTTATTGGATTTATACAGTCTAAAGTTTTTCCGTGTTTTCACGGATGAGAGGGGCGTTCTCGTAATTTTCCGAGAAGCTTCTAGAAGGATGTGACTTGGAGGGAGAGGTGGCATTTTCATTTAATGATTTAGTGACTCATTGTGAGTGATTCGTCATGTCATTAATGCATTATTAAATGCTTAATGACTCACATAATGAATCACCCACTTGCATTAATGAAACATGATGAATAATCTCATATTATTCATTTCTTTTTAATTCATTATGTTTCATATATCAAGTGAGAAGCTATTTCATTATTATTATTATTATTATCATTATCATCTTCTCATTCTCTCTCTTCAAGCTCTCTCTTTCACCAAACCCTAATCCTACCACTCATGAGTTGAGAGCAAGGATTAGGAAAGACTAATTACTCCATAACCTATCTCTACATCACCTTAGCTACTCTATTTAGCAACTAGAGAAACTAAGTAACCTCAAGTTTAGAGGTTATAGCTTGGATTAGGGTTCTCGGGTGGATCGTCTATCACGGAAGGAAGCCGAGGAGGACGTGGAGATCCAAAGAGGCCGTAGATAACGTAAAGAAGAAGGACTAGACCGTTTGGTATAATCTCTTAACATAGTAGTTAAGAATCCTATGATATTTGTTAGTTATAGTTTAGCAATCGATTCTCGCGGTTAGTCGATGTTTAACCAAAGAACAAGATCGTTTTTCGTATTTCCGCCTCCCCACAAGTATTGGGGTGTTGCAGATCGACTTACAGAACCTACCACAGAAGCACACTCCCCAAAAAGTGGATGCACCGAGGTTATCATGCTCGCTCGTGGAAGAAACTCCATGGGAAGTCGTTCTTTCAGCAAAGACCAAAAGAATGCTGAAGGATCTACAAGCATGTCCAGCAGTCAGGTGGAAAATACTATTTGAACCCGAAATCATCGAAGGGATGCTAAAACTGCGTTCCGTAGCAAAAGTTGTTGACAAAGAGCAAAATCCCTAAGTCAAGCCTTCAAAATCTTCGAAGAAAAAGAAAAAGACCAAGAAGCCTGTGCAGCCTGCCGAGTATGACGACAAGTGCACAAACATACAAAAGTACATCGACGCGTTGGAGGAGTACAACCAGAAGACACGGATACCAGTCACCCTCGAAGAGATCCTCAAGCATATTCTTGAGAACGAAGATAGTGACAACGATGAGGAAAATGACTCATCAGATGAAAATGAAGACTATGTAGAAAGTTACCAAATGGTCTCCCATTCGTCGTTAAATGGCGAAGAAGCTCCCTCGGCGTCAGAAAACAGCGTAGAGGAATCGGGGGCAGGATCGACGCTAAAATATCCGGAACCGCCAAAAGACCCGATCGATAGGCTGTTAAACAAAGCCTTTCGAAAAAGAAAAGCTGACCGAGAACGCAAAACAACCATATACGAAAAGGCTAAGTGTCAGCGTCAGGATGAAGAAGCTGCGGCAAAGTGGAGTCGTAAAGTACTCCAACCAAACCATGGCATACCTGTGACAAATAAGAGCAGAATCAAGGAAGAGAAGCGGTTCGCCAAAGCCTTTTCAATGGGAATGAACCTGCCACCTCTGGTAAAAAACACCCCCGGGGTTATATGCCTCGACGGAGAGGATCCACATCTAAACTACTGCCTATATCATCGGAGGGTCACCCACCCCACCGAAGAATGCTGTACCTTCAAGAAGTGGTGGCAGGGATATGTTTCCCACCAAAAACACTTCAAGAGAATGAAGTGCGAAGCTCGTTAACAACAAAAAAATGCGACAGGTACGCATGAAATAATGACGGGCAACTGTCATATGGTTGATACCAGTTCGGAAAGGGAAAAACCACAAGTTCTTACTTTCGGGAGAAATTCTGAGGATGAAATAACCCTCATCCCTCTCTTCAAGGACTCCACCTCCAAAAAAGAAGAGGAGGAGAAGATCTACGAGAACATTCAGCTGCGTAACTGCACGCTGCCTTTGAAGAACCCCGGACCTACAAACAAAGTTTCGAGCAAAAGAGACAAAGGGAAAGAAAAAATCCCTGAGGAAATTGCCCTTGATTATGGAGTTGTCAAAGAGCTCGCAGCCAGGGACCCGCCTAGGAAAAGCAAGGTGGATTACAATGTCCTAGCACATCTGAGGAAAATACCCTCACAGTTGAGCATATTGGATGCTCTCCTTTTTTCCAAAGAGACACGATAGTCTCTGATCAAGGCATTACAAGAGCCCGATCAGTTCCAAGCTTTCGTCCCAGAAGAGAAGATGAAGGATGAGCTGGAGGAGATTCACACAACTGACATTACATTCAGCGATAAAGACCTACTCCTCGGTATGTGTGAGCATAACCGCCCGTTATACTTCACCGGGTACTACTACAACATCAAGATAGGGAAAATCATTGTCGAAAACGGATTCTCCATCAACCTTCTCAACGTGATAGTACTGAAGGAGATTTGCATGAATGTTCAGCACTTGGCCCGAGACAAAATTACCATCTCCGGGTTCGGCTCACAATCGTCACGGACGCTTGGATCCATAATACTGACGTTACGCTTCGGGTTGTTCGTCACTGACATTAAATTTCACGTCATTGACGCCAAGACTTGCTATAACGCTCTACTCGGTAGGCCTTAGTTACACGAATACAACGTCATCCCTTCTACACAACATCAGTGTATGAAGTATTTCAAGGACGGCTCGGAATACACCGTCACGGGAGAGCTAAACCCGTTCTCCATAAACGAGCTTCAGAAATATGAAGATGCAAAATACTTCCTACCAGACTTCAAAGATACGGAAAGGTGTCATAAGCCGGAGGATAAATAGAAGTCCGTTGCCACCATCCCGATCTTTGGGAGCGATACCGAGGAAGATGAATAAATGGTCTACTCGGGGAAACCCTAAGACAACAAGTCCGGACCATCTACTCCTATTTTTGGTCTTTGGCAGCGACTCTGAGGATGAGGACAACGCAGTGTTCTCGATCTGCCCACCAGTGCAAATCCTGGAAGAAGCAGATCAGAGCCTGCAAATCACAATGGTTCCACCTCGGCATTACAAGAAACTTGATGCGCTCGATACATACAGCGTACAGGAATTACAGACTTTCTACGTACCTCCCAGGCAAAGAGGTGAAAAGGCGATCCTCTTTTACCAATCTATGGAGATCAGAGTAGAGAAAGATGTCTTGCACGGTGCCGATTTTGCACTCGAAAAGCTTCAACCAATCCGCCTGCTAAGATACTACGCGGATGGATTGAAAAGGCTGTTAAGATGCCAAGGTGTATCCCTCGAACAAACTGTTCGGCAAGTCCAATTCTACAAAAATATTTGGGGTATCCGTGAGACTCAGCGAAAGATGACCAACGGGAAGATAGAGACAACCACGCTCGGATACGTTCGGTGCAGGAAACGAGAGCGGTTCCACAGCTGCCGTGTCATAAACAGCGCCAGAGAAGAGGAAAATGCTCTTCCAAATGGCAGCGACGTTGAAACAGAGCAAAACCCCGCTCTAAGAACGTTAAGTTCGTCGCTCGAATAACAAATAGACAAGCTAATAGAGGAGTCTTGTCAAAGGAATCGAGACAACCATGGCCGCAAAATAGCTATCTATGAAAAAGCCAAGGCGCAAACCCTTAATTAGCAATCTGCAGAAAAAGGAAGACTATAATGCCCTCCATCCCCAGCTTGCTGTATGTCCTCGCAAAAAGGAAAAATCCTAAAATAAAGGCAAAAACAGAATGAAGAGCGTAAATAATGTTCAAAAACAATGAAGCAGATCCAAGAAGTCATGCAATCGAGGAAAAGTTGATTGGAACCCGTCCTTTATAAAGAAGATGCGTCGGGAATACTCTTTCCCCCAAGACAAGACGAGGAAAATATTCAACATTGTCATGAAGCACCAAATGATGACACTTCCGAAGTCTCAGTACCCCGAACAAATAAACGAGGTCCATCACCCGGATTATTGCTCCTATCACTGAGCAATAGGTCATCCCCTTGAAGTCTGCTTCACCTTCAAAGACTGGGTCAAAGACCAGTATCAACACGACAAGTTCGCTTTATCTGACAGCTGGAGGGTAGCCCTACTGCAAAAGCATGAGCTAAAGAGAACCTATACCGTGAGGATAGGACCAGCTCAACATCAAGGATGGAAGCGAACCCGTACCTGCCATGTGATAACACTCTCAAAGGAGGGAGGGCACGAGACTATAGATGACCCTTTAAAGTGCTTTGCAAATGAAGATGAGGACGGGGTGATCTCAGAGTTTCCACCAGCACCAAAAGAGCTGGAAGACGGGATACACACTACGGTGGACAACCTAAGGAAAATTGACTTAGGGACGGAAAACGATCCGAGGCCAACGTTCGGCAGTGAACTTCTATCTAAAAATAGGTAGCCACAATAAAAGACGTGCTCATGCAGTATAAAGACTGCTTCGCATGGAACTATTCCAAAATGCCGGGTTTAGATCCAAAGGTAGCAGTACATGAACTAGCCATATCGTCGGACATAAAGCCAGTCAAACAGGTGTTTACCGCCGAAAACGGGAGACGTTTATTTGTGCCTATAGATTGTATACAAGGGTCAATATTGAACCGCTTGTAGGGCAACTTGGGGAATGTCATGGCTTATGAATAGGTTTAGATCCCTGTAGCTTAAGGCTTTTTGAATCCTATGAGGCATGAGGGTCTCATAGGGGGAATTCTCCTAACGAGTCGTGAGGATCTTGTAAGTGCAATTTCTCCTTAGGAATCGTGGGGATCCCTAAGTGTGTTGCTCCCTTGTAAGTCGTAAGGATCTCACGCGGGTATTTTCTCCTCACAAGGTCGAGAGGACCTTGCAGGTGTATTTATTTAACGAGATTGCGCCCTTTTGGGTTTTCACAAAATCGCCGGTAGTCTTGCTATTTTTACTCACGGCGCCCTTGTGGGTTTTCATCCGTGACCATTTCTCTTGTGGATGTACCCTTTTTTTTGCATGATGAAACTCTCGAGAATAGTTTCGCTGCATGTGATCCATCCGTTCTCCGGTGGGATTTGAGTTGCAGTCCTCACTGCTGGGGCTTGTGGACCTGCATTTCACTATCACCATGTTAGAGGCGACGTTGTTCGTTTAAAGACATCTCGGTCCAATGTTAGTTTAAGGAAATCTCGGTCCATTGTTAGTTTAAAGACATCTCGGTCCATTGTTAGTTTAAGGAAATTACGGTCCATTGTTAGTTTAAGGACATCTCGGTCCATAGCTAGATTAAGGACGTTGCAGTCCGTGGCGCTTTTGAGGCGAGGTTTCGCTGAGTACTACTTATAGAGTTTGGACTCAGGGAGATAGCGAGCGGACACGAGCGTTGTCATCCATCATTAACCTGAGCCGTGTCCTGTCAAGCATAGTATTTCTTAAGGAACCGGTCGTTTATTGGCCGGAAGGGTCTTTTGCCATGCATATCCATGAGTAAGTAGGCTCCGCCTTGGTAGAACTTGTCTATGATGTATGGGCCCTCATAGTTCGGCTAGAATTTCCCCCGTTTAGCACGGTTGGGGATCATAGGTACTTTTACGACTAGCACGAGTTCGCCTTGGCGGATTGTTCTTGTCCTAGTCAGTCTTTCGTATGAGCGCATCATTCTTGCTTTGTAAGCTTCTAGGTTTTGCTGCGCCATGAGACGAGTTTCATCGAGGGCGTCGATCTCCTCAGATCGAAGATTGGCATTTTTTTCATCCGTTAGTTCATGCCGAACCGCCACTCGTAGAGAGGGTAGCTCTATCTCCATGGGAAGTACCGCTTCTGTGTCGATTACTAACGCTAATGACGTTGTGTTCGTGGCCGTCTTGAACGTAGTCCGATAGGCTCAGGGAGCTTCATGCAATCTCTCGTGCCAGTCCTTTTTATTTTTGGATATCATTTTCTTTATGATCTTTGTCAAGGTCTTGTTGAAAGCCTCAGCTAGACCGTTAGCTCGGGGATTATAAACCGAAGAATATATCCAATCTATTTTATGCTGCTGTGCGAAGCGGCTGATCTTATGGCTTCTATAGGCTGGCCTGTTATCCGAGATGATCCGCCGTGGAGTGCCGAACCGGTAGATGACATGCGTCCTGAAAAAATGGAGGATGTTCTCCGTCTTCACTTCCTTTAACTGTATTGCTTCTGCCCATTTAGAGAAGTAATCGGTTGTTGCTAGTATGAACCGATGTCGCTTGGATGATGCTGGCTCGATGGGCCCGATTATATCGGTTCCCCAAATTTCGAATGGTTGGCCAGATAAGGTTGGGTGTGATGGATTCGGATGCTGGTGAATGAAGTCCCCGTGAATTTAGCATGAGTTGTAGGGATTCCTTAGCACCATGCCTAGGGTTTGGGTTGCATCACACATGCTATATTCAAAATATAGGGGGTGCTAAATAATTCCAACCATGAATCGAACTAGAAAGTTAGGGTAACAACATATAGTAACACATACTATGTAGTGTCTAATACTAAGTGGGGAGAAATACAACATTTGTAGACCTCCTGTTGTGACTCCTTGGATCAACAATGGTTTGAACCGGCTCGCTTCAATCCTTCCTTGTCCATGACGATCCAACCGGAGTCCCTTGGCTCAAACTCCTAGCTTCACTTGATCTATGAAGAAGTGGAGCAAAACAGCCTACACTAATGGGCTAGACTAGTATAGATTGGTGATGTGGTTTGTATTCTCACTTAAAAACCTTTCTTTTTCTTTTCTTCATTCACTAGAAAAGGTAAGAGAGCATGAAAGAGGAGGAAGAAAAAGATGGCAAAGCTTGAGCTCTATTTGTGATAATTCTCAAGATAAATGAAAAAAGAAAATATAAATATATGAGTCACACTCACATAGAACCATGGTTAATAAATATTTAGATATTTTTGTTAATGAGTTAAAGAACAAATGAGAATTAAACCATGGTCCAACTTAGGTCAAGTAAAGAATGGTGTAGAAGAATATTCAACCATGATTTAATCATTTTCTTTTTCTCAATAACAAATACACACACACACACACACACACAAATATATATAAGTCTTGTATTTCCATCTCTAATGTATCAACAGCCATGACACCTGTATGCATGTATGTGTGCATTCATATCAACATATATATACATGCATACATCCATATAGAAAAAGGTTTTAAACAAGTGAGCTAAAAGTCAATATTAAATCAACACTTGATTTAATAAACCGGTCATATCTCATACGACCCGACCAATAGAAAATGCCCGATTAAAACACGGTATCATATACACGCATTTAATCGAGCTCCCGCACATATCTCATATGCGCACCGCATCTTTTCGTCTGAGCTAGGAAACTCCTCTGTGGGACTCTAAGACTTGTCAATACGCTAGCAGTAGGCAGTGATCATATCATATACCCATAAACCGTCAGCGGCACTAGTTGTACATAACGGCTCCTAGGTATTGAGCGATCAGAAGAAAAACAAGCGAACCTGTCAAAACTCCCGTCGAGCCAACCGGCAACACTAACTGTACAGTCCGGTATCTTCGTCAGATATGCTACATATCGAGTTTAGGGATGGAATCGTAGACCCCAATAACTCAATAAGTCATGCCGGTATTTGGCCTATAACAGATCGAGAAACTACTGATAATACTTATCAGTAAATCTCCTCAGCCCTGGCCAGGTAGTGTTGGATATATGTATGTCCTAGAGGCCATTATATGATAGTGTATGTACCGGTATGTGTGTGTATATATATATATGTATGTATGTAGGTATATATGTATGTATGTATGTATGTGTATATATATATATATATATATATATATATATATTGAGAGGACAGTCTTGCTCGATATGATAGCATGCTATCTGGTTACTTTTTATCTTGACATGTTCACTTGATCATGCTTTTACTCATTTGGTACATTTTGATAAAGCCCCTAGGATATTTGCTTGACTACTGGGATTATGATGTGGATCATACTAGTGGAACATCTGTAGTTTATAATCATATCCTTGAAATGTTCCTGGTCGTGGGTGTATCGAGATAGGGCATCGATATTCTAGAGTAGACTAGCGTATACCATTCTTGTCCCATATGATGGGCGATGGATGATCCCATATCCATCTGGTGTGGTGACACCAAAGACTGTATATGGGTGCTCAGTGGAGACTGGGTACACTGAACGGACTCACCAAGAACTCCTATGTGGTATTATATCTATCGTCGTATAGCAGTTCTCAGGTGACACTGGTACAGGTTAGTCTGTTGACTCAAGATCGTCATAGAGTCTTGTGTGTCCTCCCACTGTATTTTGATCTTCACCCTACCATGGCTCTACCGAGTCGTGTAAACAGGTGGATTTTGGGTACAGTCCCGAGGCACATAGATGCAATGAGCGATAAGAGGGGTTTCTTCTCTCCCGGTATTGGGGGTTGATGTTGCGCCATGCTCGATTGGCTATAACAGGAAGTCCCTGGCCAGGGCTACTGAGATTTACTGATAAGTGTTATCAGTAGTTTCTCGATCTATTATGAGCCATATACCGACATGACTTATTGAGTTATTGGGGTCGACAATACCATCCCTAGACTCAATATGCAGCATTGTCACGCCCCGCTTCCCGGTATACGGCGAAGAGGACGCGGCTGGTCTGCTACGTATTTACTGTGAAGTAAATACGCTAAGCGTATCTAAGCAATATAAAAGTAAGCACAAGAGACAAGAGATATAAAATGAACAACAACTTTATTTATTAACATTCTTTTGTACGATACATGAAAAGTAAATACAACTGAAATAAAAGCGATGCCTAAACAATGGCATAACAGGAAATGAAAAGTACTGAATGGAAATGAGTACAATGAAACTAATGCTCTGAGTCTTCAGTAAACTGATCCAAGTCTTCAGCAGTGGGCTCGATCTCTGAAGTGTCCAGATCACCTGACGACATTCAAAGAAGAAAGAAAGAGAATGTCGTCAGCAAACAAATCGCTCGGTAAGTCCCAAAGATAAAGGAGAAATAGATTAGTCACAAAAAGAGAGAGAGTAGCTTTTAAAGTTGTATTATATTGTTATATTGTTATATTTAGTGTTGACATTGTTGTTTGTAGCTTGGTATAGAAGGATGCCAGTGTATACGAGAGGAGTCTCACTTGCCCTGGAGACTAAGGTATTAGAAACTCAAGGAACCGTTGGGCCATGGTACAACAGCAACGGAATATAGGTTAGGTGTTTTAATCTTACCGTATCATGCCACTTTTAACACCTTCCGTACCAATCTACCCCTTAACCCTCGTAGTGTTTTGATTGTAATGTTGTATTGTGTTGGATAGATTATATAGTTGAATGACTGACCAAAACCATGATATCAGTAAACAGATGCAACTGTATAATCATGTAAATGGAATGTATATCCATGGTTCGGTTCGGTCAAATTAATAGATTAAAAAATTGAATATATGGAATAATGGATTCATGTTGAATTGTAATATTATGGATTATAGATTGTGATTGTAGATTATAGATTGTACTTGAATCATATTCAAGTCAGATTATAATGAAACTCAAAGTAAATTGATGTCCTGATTGTTTTGATGTTATCGGTAACCACTGCACATGGGCGGCAGGATTTATGTCTTTTTCAAAGACGATTATCGTATTGATAACACCATTATTAAGTAGGCAAGCACCCACTTCTCCGACTCCCTGAGGCTCAAGAGATTGGTCCCGCTTAAACCTATATTTACTAGGGTCCTTATTGTAATTTATAGAACTTGAGGGGATTTTATGTATAAATACTTTTATATACTTTTCAAAATACACCCCAAGTATTTATTAATCATCTTTAAAGTTATAATAATTGTAGATTTTATACTTGTGAAAATTCTAATGAGAATAACTTAACTTTCATATTATATGGTATTAAAGTGTAATATTAAACTTGTATGGAATTCATGGTATTTTAAGGTAAATTGATTCTTGTGATATTTTAGAAAAATGGAATATTTATATCATAACAAAAATAGGTATTTTAATGATAAATATACATATATTTATACAAAAATAATTTTAATATATATTTCATATTCTAAAATCTTATTTCCTCAAGGTGTCGTATTTTAAATCTTTCGAGACCGAATGCTTCTTGCGGTGGTCTGAATCTCGCACTACTAAGCCCGAGGATGTGCGATAATCCACACTATCCCGAACGGGTTCCCCAAAATGGGTTGTAACGGCGCTTTGCAAATATTGTATAAATACTAAATCCTTCATAAAACGGTTTTATTATGTAAATGGTATTTATTTGTAAAGATGTCAATTTTCCGTATTCTATGTTCTAGGGTCTCCTAAGTCAACTAAACTTTTCCTAACTGGTCCAAAACGACAAGTTGTGAGATACCTCAAATCTCCTCTTCACCGCCAATTGTGGCTAGGTAAGTACAAGTGAAGAAAGCAGGGATCCGCCCACGAATCACCGTGAGACGGGCCTTTTAAAGTTACCTTTCTCACTTGTCTACCCTAGACACCACAAAGTCAGGTTTAGATAAATGACTGAATGCCCACAACCTTCCTCTATCCAAAAGACCGCGACAGTCCTTAATTGGCTGAGTCTAGATATTTTTTATTAGCTCAAAGGTTATTTGTAAAGATGTATCAATACTAAATCTTTTAGAAATGGTTTTATTAAGTAAAGGATATTTAAATGAAAATGTTTGTTTTCCCGTATTCTGATTTCTCGAGGGTATCGTGTTATGTTGCATATGAGTGTGTGAGGAGGTAGGTCATTACCTCGTGATCTACTTAAAGGTATAGCAAGTTTAATGGAGTTAAATGTAGAATTGAAACAATGTGGTATTTAAGTGAAAAATACGATAAATTGAAATAACCATCATTTTATGAAATGAAACTTGATCAATTTGGTTGATTAGTGTTTAATAGTCAACATGAGAGAGTTTAAGCATAATTGTATTAACGAGAAGTGAAGTTTTATAAGAAACCGAATCGGAAATCGGATTTGTTCCGATTCCGTTGGGTTTTGTAAATCCATATTTTTAGAAAAGAAAAGAGAGGTAGAAAATGGGACTTATGGGTTTTAGACAACCAAGGGAGTAAGATATAATGAGAGGAATCTCCGGTGCGTAGCTTCGTCGCCGAAAGCTCCTAGAACGATCGCCGGAAGTTCGCCAGGAATTTCGCCGTAGCTTCGCTTCGTGCTCGTTTTCAAAGTACACAAATTTCTTGGAAATTTTTCAAAGAGTTGGATCAGAGTTTTGAGGTGAGAGGGTAGAGGGTAGGGGTGTATTTATAGGGTTAGGGTAGATGAAGGGTTTTAAATTAAAAAAATGTAAAAATGTATTAAAAAAATCATTAAAAATAGAGTAAATGGTAGTTAATGGGCTCTCTAGAACCGATCTGAGTAATTGGAGTGTGCAGGGGAGTTGAGAAGACAAAAAGCCAGATTTTTCATGTTGATGACTCTGCCGACCGACCAAGTCCGGCCGGTCCGCCGTCCGACTCGGCCGAGTCAGGCCGAGTCGGAGTCTCGGGTGGTGGGGGGTCGCGGGGGGTAGCCACTGGTACTTTCAGTTTTTCAAGTATAGTGGGAAAATCTGGAGTTACCTTGTGTGGACTGTTGGACTTCTAAAAATTAAAACAAAATAAATATTAAAAATAATGTAGGGCATGGGATTTGAACTTTGGTGGCTTTGTTCAGCAGTGCAAGGTATTACCAATGAGCCACAAGCTCCTTCTTGTAATTATGGAGTTATTTAATTACTTAAAATAGCAGAGACGGGGGATGTGGGACGTGGCCAGTTATTCAGTTCTTATTCCTAGGAGGGCCAGGGACCGTATTATGGGTGCTACGGGTGTGACAGTCTACATCACCTTGTTCGGGATTGTACAGTGGTGCGTCAGAGAGGGCCAGCAGTACCCCAGGTTACCTTACCACCTTCTCCGCCTCAAAGAGCGTTGCCTCTTATTCCTATTTTCGCGCCGCGTCAGACTCCTGTTCAGAGAGGTCATGGTAGAGGTGGTTTTGTGCCGAGAGGACGAGGTAGCAGAGGCATGGGACAGCCAGTAGCCGGTAGAGGACAGGTACGGGTTTTTGCCTTGACTCACCAGGACTCTCAGGCGTCAAATGCTGTGGTTTCAGGTACCCTTTCTGTATGTTCTTATGATGCACATGTTCTTTTTGATCCGGGATCTACGCATTCGTATGTTTCTACGCACTTCGTGCCGAGGTTAGGCCGAAAGTCGTGTTTGCTAGATCAGCCGCTTTTCGTGACTACTCCTGTGGGAGAGTCGTTTGTTGCGCGACACGTGTTCCGATCGTGTGCTGTCCGTTTAGGAGACAGAGATCTGTCCGTCGACTTGATCCTTCTTGAGATGTTGGACTTCAACGTTCTGTTGGGCATGGACTGGTTAGCTACTTGCTATGCGTCCGTGGACTGCCGAAAGAAGACAGTTAGATTTTGTTTTCCCGGCGAGTCAGTGTTTGCTGTGCAGGGGGACCGTGGTGCCGCCCCTCACAGTTTGATTTCTGTCCTGTACGCTAGTCGACTTTTGAGGAGGGGATGTCGGGGATTCTTGGCTTTCATTCATAATACTGGAGCCACAGTGGAGTCGTTGGACCAGGTTTCTACCGTGCGAGAGTTTCCCGATGTCTTTCCCGATGAGTAACATGGGTTGCCGCCAGAGCGTGATATTGAATTCTGCATTGATTTGATTCCTGGCACGGAGCCTATTTCTATACCGCCTTATCGGATGGCTCCGGTAGAGCTTAGAGAGCTTAAAGATCAATTGCAAGAGTTTCTTGATTTAGGACTTGTGCGTCCGAGTGTTTCGCCGTGGGGAGCTCCAGTTCTGTTCGTCAAGAAGAAGGATGGCAGTTTGAGGCTATGTGTGGATTATCGTCAATTGAACCGAGTTACGGTGAGGAACAGGTATCATTTACCTCGCATTGACGATTTATTTGATCAGCTCCAGGGCGCGAGACATTTTTCTAAGATTGATTTACGTTCGGGTTATCATCAGTTGCGGGTTCGGAATGATGACATTCCGAAGACTGCTTTTCGTACGCGCTATGGGCATTATAAGTTTTTGGTGATGTTGTTTGGACTCACCAATGCGCCAGCAGCATTCATGGATCTGATGAACCGGATTTTTAGGCCGTTCCTCGACCAGTTTATTATAGTGTTTATTGATGACATACTGGTCTACTCTAGGAGTCGTGAGGAGCATAAGCAGCACTTGAGAATTACTTTGCAGATATTGAGAGAGCACCAGCTGTATGCTAAATTCTCAAAGTGCGCATTTTGGCTTGATAGTGTTGACTTCCTGGGTCATATGGTGACTGGTGATGGTATTCTTGTGGACCCGAGGAAGATCGAGGCTGTACAGCTTTGGCCCAGACCTGTATCGGTGACTGAGGTCCGCAACTTTTTGGGCTTAGCTGGTTATTATCGCCGTTTTGTGCAGGATTTCTTGAGTATCGCTGCACCGCTGACTGGACTGACCCGGAAGGGCGTTCCTTTTCTTTGGACTGATGCGTGCGAGCAGAGCTCTCAGTAGTTGAAGACTCGGTTGACGACAACACCAGTTCTTTCTTTACCTTCTGGATCGGGCGGCTATGTTGTTTTTTGTGATGCTTCTCGAGTGGGGCTCGGCTGTGTTCTGATGCAGCACGACAGAGTGATTGCTTACGCTTCTAGGAAGCTGAAGAAGCATGAGCAGAATTACCCCACTCACGATCTTGAGATGGCCGCGGTGGTCTTTGCGTTGAAGATTTGGAGACACTACTTGTACGGGGAGTCGTGTCAAATCTTCACGGATCATAAGAGCTTGAAGTATATCTTCCAGCAGCGGGATCTGAACCTGAGACAGCGCCGTTGGATGGAGCTAGTGAAAGATTATGATTGTGAGATCCTTTATCACCCGGGCAAGGCGAATGTGGTGGCTGATGTTTTGAGTCGTAGGCCCAGGGGTAGCTTGTCCCAGTTGACCGCAGTTCAGCGTCAGTCTTCTGCAGATTGGCAGCTCTTGTGTAATGGTATAGTGCAGTTCGAGTTCACCTCCACTGGGGGACAGTTTGCCCATGTCCGCGCCCGTCCACTACTATTTGATCGTATCCGTGAGTCGCAACCCAGTGATGCCCGTTTGTCTGAGATTCTTGAGCTTGTTCGACAGGGTACAGTTTCGGAGTTCATGATTGATGACCAGGGTGTGCTATGATTCGAGACTCGCTTGTGTGTACCAGATGCTGATGGGTTGAGACGCGAGATCATAGAGCAGGCACATCAGTCGGCCTTTAGCGTTCATCCCGGTTCCACCAAGATGTACCGTGATTTGAGATACTTTTACTGGTGGGATGGGATGAAACGCGATATTTCGAACTTCGTTTCGAGGTGCCTGACTTGTCATCAAGTCAAGGCTGAGCATCAGAGACCGGCTGGAGAGTTGCAGCCTTTACCCGTTCCGGAGTGGAAATGGGAGAAGATTTCCATGGACTTCATTGTGGGTCTACCCAGGACCAGTAGGGGGTATAACTCTATTTGGGTGATTGTTGACCGGTTGACGAAAGCGGATCACTTCTTTCCAGTGAAGACCACTTTTGGGTATGCGCAGCTGTATATAGATGAGATTGTGCGTTTGCACGGTGTTCCCACATGTATGTATCCGACAGAGGCACCCAGTTTACTAGCCATCTTTGGCAGAATCTTTAGGAAGTTTTGGACACCCGGTTGAGTTTTTGTTGGGATACTGCGGCGTCCGGGCCGTCTAACCGACGCCAAATGCAGAACAAAAACTTTTTACAAAACCGGCGCCACCGAAGCCCAAATCCCCGGATCGTTCCATTAACCGTAATCTAGCAATCTGTAAAAGGAGTTTGGAAATTATACCGATCGATCCGTGTCCTTTGCTCTTTAATCTCCACGCCAAGCTCCTCACTGCTGCGCCGACGAAGTCTGCTCCACGATCAGGTCCGTCGAATTGGCACCACATCATGGAATCTTTATACAGGCTCCCGCTTTGATCCGAAGAAACTCGAACATGAAGTTTGCCAGCCGACATGTCCAAGAATGAAGTAGAGAAAGTGTAGAATATCTTGTCTCAAGACACCCTAGTACTTGGGTAGGATAAATAGGAGTTGCCATGAAGAATGAGAATGTGAGAACATGAATTTTCCTTGAAGAAAATGAGAAACGAGCTTGCAATTGCTCGGCCAGAACAAAGCACAGCCAAAGAAAAAGCATGGGATGCTCTCTGTGAATTTTCCAGTAAAGAAGTGGTGTGTTGGAAAAACTATATGAATGAATAAAATAATCAACTAAACTATTCTCCTCATGTTAAAACAATGCCCAGCCACTCCAAAATTGGCACCACTAAAACACCTCTGAGTTATGGTGCCAGGCGAAATTGCAGGGAACCCCCTTGCCACAAAATCAGCCCCTGCACAATACAAGTGCCCAATTGCAAACCCTCCCCCACTGCAGGAAAAACAGCACCCACCATGCCAGCCCATGCCTTGCCCAGCCCATGCCTTGCCCATGCCAGGAATTTCAGTGCACTATGAACAAGAATTTCAGTGCACCATGAACAAGAAAAATAAGTCAAAGTCAAATTGCTCACAGTAAATAAACAAGGGGCCAGATGTTAAAGACGAAAAAAGGAAACCGGCAACTCCCAAAATAATCCCGTAACGAATTACGAGTGTTCCCCTCCGAAGGACGGCGCACAGGACTGCGAGGTCCTGACGCAGGGATTCGGGGTAGATGCTATTTAGTTTTATCCGTCTACCTCTCCGAAGATGCCACGTTGATTTATGGCACCGTGTATCGGAGGTTTAGATGGATGCGGCCGATGTAGCAGACTTCGTCAGATTCCCCCTCGCTTAAGGGGTTTTTGATTGTGGGGACGCTCTTTCCTGCAGGCGCAAGCCCATGCAGTTAATTACGCTACCGCATCGCGGTAACCACTTTCTCGTTCTCCAGAATTTCACTTCATGTCGTGTGTGTTTGTTTTGTTTGTGGTTTCCCGTAGATTGTATACGGAGACCGAGTAATGCCGTCGCCCATAGGACGTGGATTAGTCCAAATCCGTATTTACTTAGATTTGGGCTTTTGGTTTTGGTTTAAGGATACGTTAGCCATATTTGAGGCTAAGATCAACTTAAACGTTCGTTAAGGATACGTTAGTCCTGTTTGAGACTAAGATCTACTTAACGGGATCGTCTAGATCCATTTAATATATGGCCATCGGGACTCATCACCTCTCTGACGTCGTTGAAGGATTACAACGACAGGTGTCAGAGGAGTTCAGAGATGTACCCTTGAACCAAAGTTGATTTGGAGTTTTATAGTCCATTTGAATGTTTAAGGATACGTTAGCCGTGTTTGGGGCTAAGATCGACTTAAACAGGATCGTTTAGATCCGGCAAAAGAGCATTTGAAGGCTCTATTGTTCCAGTTTAGGGACATAGTGGTCCATAGGTAGTTTAAGGACGTTGCGGTCCATGTTCCAGTTTAGGGACGTGGTGGTCTATATTCTAGATTAGAGACGTGATGGTCCGCATTACAGTTTAGGGACGTGGTGGTCTATGTTCCAGTTTAGGGACGTGGTGGTCCGTATTAATTCCAGTTTAGGGACGTGGTGGTCTATGTTCCAGTTTAGAGACATGGTGGTCCATTATTAGTTTAAGGACGTTTCGGTCCAACATTAGTTTAAGGACGTTTCGGTCCACGAGTTTAAGGACCCCGCAGTCCGTTTTGATGTGTGGTCGTCGGGACCCGTCACCTCTCTGACGTCGTTGAAGGATTACAACGATGGGTGTCAGAGGAGTTCGGAGATGTACCCTCGAGCCGGTCGTAAATTGATTTAGGGAGCAGCCGTGCTCAGTCAATTTAATTTAAGGACTTACGGCAAAAATTGGGCTAAGTCCAGTTGAAAATGTCCACATTTTGTTTGCATTTGGCCTGTTAGACCTTTGTTTGGGCTTTCCCCTTTTTAGAATGATGCATAGCATTACTTCAGGCCATTTAAGCCTATTTTGACTGGGCTCTGCCCTTTTTATTATAATGCAGAGCATTTGTTTTGGTCCATTGGACCTCTTAATTGGGCTCTGCCCCTTTAAATAATGCATAGCATTATTTTTGGTCTGTTTAGACCTTTTAATTGGGCTCTGCCTTTTGAAAATAATGTGCAGCACTTTTATTTGGTCCATTAGACCTTTGATTGGGCTCTGCCCTTTAATAATGCATTGCATTAGATACCCTGATAGTGCTCCACATGGCTTGTCAGGTGCTTTGCGCAATTAATGAGCGCAAGCGCTCGTGGAGGTGACACGTGTCACGTTCAGCGCAAACGCAACAGCGCAGTGCGCTGCGTTAGTGCGCTGCGCTGCTGCACTGCTGACACGTGGCACTTCCTGGCGGCTTGCGCAATAGCGCAGTTTTGGCAAGTGCTGGGCACTGTTCTTATTCTTTTGGATCAATTTCATATCAAAGAAAACAAGTTTTTTCTTGTTTTTTAAAGAACCAGTGGTTCATATAAGGTGCAAAGCACTGTTATCTTGAGAATCTTTTAGATTCAGAACCAATGGTTCATAAAAAAAAAGTGCAAGGCACTGTTTATTATTTATTTTTGTTTCTTTTCATTAGAGATCCTTGATCTTGTTCTCAGATCAATGATCTGTTCATAAGAGAATTTTCTCTTTTTCTAAAGGTTTTTACCTTTTTCTTTGTTCTTGAGGATTTCTCTCCAATTCTTCAGAGTTTTCTCTGTTTAATTTTTCACCAAATGTTCCTTTTTTTTTTTTGAATTGAGGTCTGGGGTCCTTTTTATAGTGCCTATAAATTAGTTAAATTTGTTAAAGAGATCTTTCTCTGAGTGATTTGGGAAATTTTCCCCACCGTTGGATCTTTGATCCAAGGGCCTCTGTTTTACAGAAGAAAATTTTCTTTTTTTAACAAGAACAGAAAAGATTTCTTTAAAATTTCAATTTTGTTTTACACAAACGCCTCAGCGCGTGACACGTGCTTGCGCAGCGCTGTGCTTGCGCAGCTGTGCTTGCGCAGCTGTGCTTGCGCACCTGTGCTTGCGCACCTGCGCAGACACGTGTCGCGCAGCGCAGCGTTTGCGCGCGCAGCGCAGCGTTTGCGCGACCGAAACGTTGCTTCCTTTACTTTTTGTTTTAAAAGTGCCTTGCTCTGATTGGACGCACTGCCTCGGGCGCCGTGCTGACGTATCAATTTCTGACACGTGGCGCATTGCGCGCAGCGCACGGGATTTGAAGCGTTGCTTCAAAATTTGAATTTTTGAAATTCAAACAGAGCCTTGCTCTGATTGGGGGAAACAAATGCCCCCCCACCGTTGCGCTCACGTGAGTGCAGCGGTGGCAAAATCCCAGCCTTCAGATCAACTGAGGAGTTGAAGGGGCGCAAGCACCTATAAATAGGACCCTTGGTCCTCAACAGATGATCACCATCTTCAAGATTTCTCATTTTCAGAGCCTTGCTCTTGCTTTCAAGAACTTCAGAGCCTTGCTCTTGCTTCCAAAGTTAGAACTTTTTAGAAAAACTTTTGGTAAAAATTAATCTTAAATTAAATTAATTTTAATTAATAGAGCCTTGGTCTCATAGATCTTTTGATCTAAGGAAAACCCCTTTGGGGTTTCACCAACAGAGCCTTGCTCTCAAGAATCTGTTTCAGGGTTTCTTAACCTATGAACAGAGCTTTGCTCTTTGGCAAAACATAGATCTTTTGATCCAAAAATGAAGAACTCTTAAGAATTTTCATGGATCTTTAAGATCCAAAAAAAAAATTTCATTTAAATTTTTAATTTTTAAGAATTAATTTTCCTTTGATGGATATTTCCATCATTATCACAGAGCTAAGCTCTTTTAATCTTTTGAGGAATTTTATTCCCTTAAGACCAGAGTTTGACAAGTGTCACTCTGTGACAGAGCTTTGCTCTGAAAGAGGAGATTTTCTCCTTGTCTCTAGGGATTTCTCATTAATGAGAATATTCTCTTGGGGACCTTTTTCATTAATTGACAGTCTCATCTAATGATGGGATTGTTTTATTAATTGATGCATTACCATCCAGATTTTGTGGGTCCCCCCTTTTTTCCCCTTCCCACTGCATTGCGGTATAGTGTAAAATTTTAAAATGCCAAGCGTTGGAACACTAACGGTTATTTTTGTCTTTCTACAGGAAACATGTCTGCCAACCTGTCTTTCCCATTTGTTCGCTAGGAGGGAGGGTTTCCTCATGCACCAGTGGACCGGGTGGTACTCGCTCTTATTAAGGATTATGACTCCGAGCACAAAAATCTTCACTTGTGGGGAAAGTGGTATAATGAAATCATCCTGGGTCGTCGCAGTTTCAGTTCCGCCACGCCGTCTGAGCCCATAACTTCAATCCCCTATGCGGACGAACCCCCGGTGAAGTATGCCGTGGAGGTTAAAAATTAGAACTCGTATGACCTCCTCCAACCCGCAATTGGTGCTATTCCCGTGCAGCAGCCGCCGGCAATAGATATTTTAGGGAGGCGAATCTGTCAAGGCGAAGCACGCCCTTGGGGACAGGCCTACAATATTGGATTGGTGCCGCGACTACCTGCCGGATACTTGCAGTGGGCCCGATACATCTTATCGGCTAAAAGGACTCATTTGACGAAGATCGGTTTGTATTCGGCTATCTACGTTTCGCTCTTCGAATATCCTTCCCCTCTAACGTGGTGGATTAAGGATTTTGTTGAACAATGGAGTATCCCCACCCACACTTTCTTGATGACGGATAGGGAGGTCTCTATTTCTTTGGAGGATTTTGCCGAACTCTTGGGTCTGCCGATGAGGGGGAGCATTATGAGGAGTTGCTCCCTCCTGACGAATACGTTTTTGCTACCAAGCCGCTGGTGTTTTTCCTGACTCCGGAGAACGCCGTTCAGCATCAGTATCCAGGCTTAGTGAAAGTGTTGGAGATCTATGAAGGACTCCATCTGGAATCGGGCGACCGGGGCGTCAGTTTCGCAGATTTTATTGCCCGCTTCATTCGCCAGGAGTTCCTATCGGAACAGGGCGAGAAGTTCACCCAGCTCGACGACCCTTTTGGATTCGGTTTGGATCGCCGACCCATATCGAAGGATGACCACCAAGTCTTTTACCTCCCCAGTGCCGTTGTCGTCCCGTTTTCAGAAATTGCCGTCCCGGGCTTGGATGAGGAGGCTTTTTTATAGGGTTCCTGGGCTTGTGGTTGTGCAACTTTGCGCTCCCCATGCACTCGCGCCACATGCGGCCCTCCGTCTTTTACCCAGCGCATCGGATGGTGGCTGGTTTTCAGTTATCAGTAGGAATCACCGGGCTGGCTTACCTTTATAATGGACTTAGCGTAGCGGCGGACGCTAGTGAGCCTGGGGTGCAGCCCGCTAACTTCCCAATGCACTATTTCACCTCCTGGATGGAGATGCACGTGCAAGGGGTGTTCGGCGCCCATATGATTCCTCCGTTCTTTGATAAATGCAGACTCCCGAGAGTCATGCGGTTGGTCGGCGCTTCAATTGTGGTTGCACCCCCGCGGGAGTCTAGGGGCTGCTCCTTCGTCCACATCTGGTCGGAGCGAAGGTTTCCTTTGTGGATAAGGTCATAACAATAGGCTCAGAGACCACCAAGTAAGTAGTGTCGCTACGCGATGATTTTAAAGATGGGGCTTCCATATTGAAGGCTCGGGAAATCCTCCATCTCTATTCAATTCGGCCGGGCTACTTGGTGTTCAGGCAGAGTGAGACTGCACTCTTTATGAGGTACAACCCGCACCGGTTTGCTCAGCAATCGAGCTACAACCAAGGGGTCCCGATGGAAGCTTTCTTGGAAAATCCCCTGGTCAGCCGAGAGGGGATAAAGAATGCAATGCACCACTTCACACAGCTTAACACGGGTTCCTATTTCTTTATCAGCGAACCCAGCTGTGTCGCTAAGATGCTCAACACGTACGTGGCTTGGTATGCGCATGCGATGGGCCCAGTTATCTTAACGGAGAAGCGCATGCTGGTTGACCGTAGGGGTTCGCCTCCTGGCAGTGATCGTAAGGCCCCTTTGAAGCCAAGGATTCCGATCATTCCTCCGCTAAAAGATGCCGGAGTCGATCGACCACGCGTATTGAGCGCCCCGCGTGGATTGCCGCTGCCTGCTATGGTGAATGCACCACCGGCGACCCGTGCTCCCACGAATACGGTTAATGTAATATCGCCAGAGTCCGGTGCAGGAGCGGATATCGGGACCCGCCGCCCCAAAGTGACTGTCAAGCGCAAATCAATTCCAGGTGCATCTAGAGCTGGCGGGCAAAAGAAGAAGAAGTCGATCCTTTCCCTCGACGCGATCCTCAGTTTAGAGCCTGAAGCCCCTCTCACTGAAGGAATAAGGGAAAATGGCAGCAATAAGGGCTTCTTGGTAGACCCCGCAGACACCAATTTGGCGGCCGCTATTGCAGCTTCTTAGCGGTCAGCAAGGCTCGAAGCGATGTTAAGAAAACTCGCTGAGTCAGGTAACCATAAGCTTCTTTCTTCGTCACTTTATCGCACTTTTTATCTTTATTTTTAACTAATACTTTCCCCCATTTTCGACAGGTGTCTCTACTGAAGAAGCTAGTGCTGCCTCTTTGAAAACCTTCCAGGAGGAGGAGGAGAAACGTGCTCTAGCGGGCGTTGGTACGTCCCACCCCCATTTCTTTTATAAGAAAAATTTGTTATCTCTTCTGATGGTCAACCTAACCTTCTTCCTTTGTTTCTTTGCAGGGACAATACCAGTTGATGCGGGGATCCTCCCCAAGCCTGTTACTGAAGTCCCGGTCTCGTCACGGCTGCTGCAAGAGCCTCGAATTGACAAAACGACGAGGGATGCCTTGAAAAATTTGGAGGCATCCCTATTCACGGACGAAGACGCCTCAATTAAAGAGGCTCTGGTGGCATCCGTCTTAACCGCTCGGGAGGAGAGGAAGCGGTTGAGACGCGAAGCAAAGGCGCGCATGGCTGCTTTGGCCATGGGAGCGGGCCCTAGCACCATCCCTCATGCTGATACTCCCTCCGAAGAGGCCCCTGTCGCTCTATCTACTGCTCGCAGGCTTGTGGCGCGCGCGGTTCGGAGTGAAAATGATAAATCCTCTTCAGGTAACATTTCTTTCAGAACCTTGTTGTAAGAATTATAAAGCTATCGGTTCTTATGTATCCTATCTTGCAGGGCCAAGTCCGACCGAGGGGGAGGCGGAGACCGTTGAACCCAGGGAAACAGAGGAGGCGGTGCCTGCCGAACCCGAGCTGACGGTGGGCAACGTCGTTGGGGCTACGGAGCCTGAAACAGAGGTTGAGGGATCTGCAGCCGAGAAGGTCATTGATGCCGAGCCTGAAGTGGCGGCAGATGAAATGATCATTATAACCGAGCCGAGGGTAGTGGTGGACGAGGAGCTTGAGGCTGGCGACCTCGTGGTGACGGTGGACGAGACAACCGTGACTGCTGAACCTGAGGGAGTAGCGGGTGAGGTGGCCACGATTCCTGAGGACGAGCCAACCGCTCCTTCTCAGGAATCTGGCAATGCTCCAGTCATAGCCTTCCCCGCCTGTGGTCCCCCGCCGTCTCCAGGTCTTGCGAGCACGACAACGGTTCCCATTGAGTCGGGTGATGAGGCCACGGGCGGTGGCCTCATGTCGATGGAGGAGGGAATTGCCTCAGTTTCGGCCGGCTGCTCGTCTGGTAAATTTCGAGTTACTGTCATTTCCTTTTTATATCTTGCGATCTCTTCTAACAAGTTTGTCTTTGTTTTTAACACAGGTGCGGCTAGCGCCGATGCTCCATTGCTCGAAGGAGCACCGTCAACTACTGCTTTGGCGGTGGTCACCTCCCAGCCTTCCCTTGTGTCATCGCGGATGCTGGAAGGTATGGATTTGCGACTCATTAGTTTATCTTTTAGCCGCGTAACTTATGTACTAACGTCCTACCACTGTGTCTTTTCAGGAGTGCTCTTTGATCATCTATAACAAGTGTTGCTCCCACACTTCTCCTTCCCATCCGAACTCGCTTCTCCCTCTGGCGGTACTGGTGAGTATAGTCCCCGACTGATACCTTTCTTTTTTGGTGATGGAATTATTTCTAACTCTCTCTTGTCCTGATTGCAGTGTTACAAATCGAAGGGGGAGAAGAAAGATTGGTCGCGCCACCGGCCCTTCCGGCCTTGCCACCTGCTTCAACCGGTATAGTAAACTATCTTATCAATGACTTTTTCCATATCTATTGAATCATCATTTAATCGCATTTTGTCTTTTCAGCTGTCGTTCCGGCTCCGGTCCCTCTTGAGTCTCGCGTCCTTCCACCGGCAGGCCCCTTCTTGAAACGTCCATCTTCAAAGGGTGACGTGATGAGTTTGGGCATGTTGAGCGGGTATATCGAAGAGCTTAACATAGACGCTCTCATCTCTTACGCAGATTTCGCTGTGGAGGTCAACCCAATGTTGGCGGCGCTCGTAAACTTTCACAACGAAGGCGTCGTCGAATCTTAGGTTAACCACTGCAGGGAGATTGAGGTCTGCCTACATCGGTTGGAGTCGACACGTCCTTCCCCTGAAGCTTTGGCCATAAGCACCCAACGGACAGCCGGGCTCGAGCAAAGCACTTCTTATTTCCTCCATTTGGAGCAAGAAGCATCTTTACGGTTGAAGGAACGTCAGGAGTCCTCAAGCGCATCTGCTCTCCTGCGCGCTGAAGTTAGGACGAATGCTGCCTAGGTGAAAGTCGTCTTTGAAGGCTTCCTGGAGCGTATCTCTAACGGGCTAGCACTGAAGCGGAAGCTTGATGCCACCGAGCGTGATGCCCGAGGCCGTGAAGCAGCTCAGCAGGTCGTTGGGGAACAACTTGCATCCTTCATGTAGCAACGGGCTTAAGTAGTGGGCGAACTGGCGGTGGTAGCCGATCGGGAAAAGGCATGGAAGGAAGTGTGCGAACAACTGATAAAGCTACTTAAGACGCTTCCTTCCCAGTAGCTGCCTTTGTATCAATGTATTTGTAAAATTTTCCTTTTAAATAATATGTATCCATTCTTTATTCTTTTGTACGATTCATCTTGTATTTGATTGAAGTCAATGAATAAAGATGCACATTTTCTTTTGCAATATCTTGTATGTTCTTTTGCTTTCTGCCTTCTTTTATTATCAGCATGTTGTCACAATTAGCATATAATAGAGTAAGCATCTTGATTTCTTCACAGGATAGCGATGGCTTAGGCTGCAGGTTCAGATCTGCCGCCTAAGACTTTTCAACTCTATGAGCCGTGAGGGTCTCGTAAAGACTTTTCTCCCTACGGATCGAGAGGATCTCGTAGGTGGGTTTTTCTCCTTAGGAGTCGTTAGGATTCCTAAGTGTGTTTTCTCTTATAGGTCGTAAGGATCCTGTAAGAGAATTTTTCCCTTACGAGTCGAGAGGACTCGTAAGCGGTTATTTCCCTCCTTGTCGAAACTCGACTTCGTAGAGTGAGACCCGTGGATAGTATGCAAGAGACCGTTTTAAATCGACTTGCAGGGTCCCATTGTTCAGGAAGCAAGTTTTTTAGTCCCTGCTGCCTGAGGCTTCATCTTGCAAGTTGAGACGAATCGGGAATTTTCCGCGGAGGCACTGGTTGCCCTGCGCGTCGACGCGAATCAGGCGGCTCTCATCAAGGATTGTTTGTTTCCCTGAGTCGAGGTATTTGCTAAGGATTATTTGTTTCCCTAGCGCTAAGGATTATTTGTTTCCTTGGTGTTGAAACGAGTCGAGAATTTCCCACAGAGGCACTGGTTGCTCTGCGAGTCGACGCGGATCAGGAGGCTCTCGTCAAGAATTGTTTGTTTCCCTGAGTTGAGGTGTTTGCTAAGGATTATTTGTTTCCCTAGCGCCAAGGATTATTTATTTCCTTGGTGTTGAAACGGATCGAGAATTTCCCACGAAGGCACTGGTTGCTCTGCGAGTCGACGCGGATCAGGAGGCTCTCGTCAAGGATTTTTTGTTTCCCTGAGTTGAGGTGTTTGCTAAGGATTATTTATTTCCCTAGAGCCAAGGATTATTTGTTTCCTTGGTGTTGAAATGGATCGAGAATTTCCTACGGAGGCACTGGTTGCTCTGCGAGTCGACGCGGATCAGGAGGCTCTCGTCAAGGATTGTTTGTTTCCCTGAATTAAGGTATTTGCTAAGGATTATTTGTTTCCCTAAATCAAGGATTATTTGTTTCCTTGGTGTTGAAACGAGTCGAGAATTTCCCACGGAGGCACTGGTTGCTCTGCGAGTCGACGCGGATTATGAGGCTCTCATCAAGGATTGTTTGTTTCCCTGAGTTGAGGTATTTGCTAAGGATTATTTGTTTCCCCAGCGCCAAGGATTATTTGTTTCCTTGGTATTGAAACGAGTCGAGAATTTCCCACGGAGGCACTGGTTGCCCTGCGAGTCGACGCGGATCAGGAGGCTCTCGTCAAGGATTGTTTGTTTCCCTGAGTTGAGGAATTTGTCAAAGACACTGGTTTCTTCGGAGTTGGGGTGAACCGTCGAGATTTGGCTTCGTTTTCTGGCGGAGCCTGTTGGAAAAGTATGGTTCCCTTTTTGTTTACGCCCTTGGATTATGTACAGGGATTAATGTGATCTCAACTGTAGGGCCAAAGTTTTATCATTTTTTTTATTTCCGCGATGCTCTATCATTTCAGCTTTTATATCGCGAAGGTCGCGATTGCCCAATCATTTTGGCTATTTTTTCGCGGTGCCCAATCATTTCGGCTGTTTATTTTGTTTTCACTCGCAGCTTTTTATTGCGAGTTGCCCAATCATTTTGCCTATTTTGCATGCATACATTTTTACTTGCTGCTTTTTATTTCATGTTGCCCTATCATTTCGACTATTCCGTATGCATGTGCGGCCTACTGGCTTTCCGCCGTAAACCTGGAATTAGACACCAATTTTGGCATCAGCACGGCTACAACTGGGATATTGCCAGGAGCGAATCATCATTTGCCTCCGTCGATGCCGAACAAAGGTGGCTTAGTGAACAGGGTTAAGGTCCTGTCGACTAAGGCTTTTGACTTCATGAGCCGTAAGGGTCTCACAAAGGTATTTCTCCCTACAAGTCGTGAGGATCTTGTAGGTGTATTTTTTTTTAGGAATCGTGAGGATTCCTAAGTGCATGTTCCTCTGTAAGTCGTAAGGATCCTACAGGAAGGTTTTCTCTTTGTAAATCGAGAGGATTTACAAGGGTTGTTCACTTTGCGAACATATTCCCAGTCTCGGATGGGACTTGGTTAGGGAAATGTTTATTCGCGCCCGTGGATTGTATACAAGGGCCAATATTGGACCACATGTAGGGCAATATCAGAAATTGTGGGGATTGCTTAAGCACAGGTTTAGGTCTCTGTAACTTAAGACTTTCAAATCTTATGAGCCGTGAGGGTCCCATAAGAGAGTTCTCCTTACGAGTCGTGAGGATCTCGCAAGTGTATTTTCTCCTTAGGAATCGTGGGGATCCCTAAGTGTGCTGCTCCCTTGTGAGTCGTAAGGATCTCACGCGGGTGGTTTCTCCTTACAAGGTCGAGGGGACCCTGTAAGTGTCCTTTAACGAGGTTGCGCCCTCTCGGGTTTTCACAAACACTCGCCGGTAGTCCTGCTGTTTTTACTCACGGAGCCCTTTCAGGTTTTCATCCGCGCCCATTTTGCTTATGGACATACCGTTCTTATTTTATATTTTATTTATTTATTTATTTCTTCTCTTTTTTTTACGAGGTCGCGCTCTTTCGGGTTTTCACGAACACTCGCCGGTAGCCCTGCTATTTTTACTCACGGAGCCCTTTCGGGTTTTCATCCGTGCCCTTTTTGCTTATGGACATATCGTTTATATATATATATATATATATATATATTTTTTTTTTTATTCATCTCGTCAGCCTAAGAATGCTGCGACAGTAGTTTAAAGACGTTTCGGTCCGCTATTAGTTTAAGGACATTTCAGTCCGGCATGGAGAAGGACGGCTACTGCTTATAAAGCTTGAGCTTAGGAAGATCGCGAGCGGACATAGTCGTCATAATCTACCATTAACCTAGGTTGTGGCTCATTAAGCGTAGTATCTCTTTAGGATGCGACCGTTTATTGGCCTGAAAGGCCTTTCACCGTGCATATCTATGAGTAGATAGGCTCCACCTTGATAGACCTTGTCTATGATGTACGGGCCTTCATAGTTTGGCTCAAACTTTCCCCGCTTGGCGCGATTGGGAATCATAGGCCTTTTGAGCACTAGCACAAGTTCGCCTTGGCGGAATGTTCTCGGTCGGGTTAATCTTTCATATGAGCGCGTCATCTTTGCTTTATAAGCTTCCAGATTTTGTTGCGCTATGAGCCGGGTTTCATCAAGGGCGTCAAGCTCCTCGAGCCGAAGGTGAGCATTTTCTTCGTCCGTCGGCTCGTAGTGGACTGCCATGTAAGTCCATGCTACCTCTCCCGGTACTTTCGGGCATGCGGAATTTGATAAAAAACGATTTTCTTAAAGATGGTAACATGGACTTAAAACCCGGATCTTTGTTAAACATCTAACTAACAACCTAACTAGGAGTCGTTAACTACTCGGTTAGGGGGTTTATACCTTGCTTGTCTTGAACTCCTTCGTCTTCAAGCTCCGATGGTGGTCCGGATCGGCTTCTTCCCGTCGTCTCCTTACGCCGAAGATAGATCCACCTGAAAGCTCCAACCTTTGGCTCCTTCTTCGAACTTTGAAGAAACTAGTTCACTCGGTTTGCTAAACCTTGTGAACTAGAGTGAGTAGAGAAGAGTTTGTATGGGATTTTATCTATGGTTCTTGGTTCTCAACTCATGAGACAAGTGAACCATAGAGTCAAGAGAGGGAGAAAGAGGAAGAGGGTGAGAGCAAGAGTATGAGAGCTCAAGAACAAGAGAGAGAATGAGCAAGTGAGAATGAGCCTCTCTTTTGTCTTTCACCCTCTCATAATCCAAAACAATGATAACATATCATATCAATCAAGTGTTATGTGATGGTCTAAGCAACCATAGCCATATCATTTCATGCACTCATTTTGCACAAAAGAGCAAGCAAGCAAAAGTCTTTGCCATGAAATGATAGCTATGGTTATCATGATGGTCAACTAGTCAAGCCTAGTCAATCGGTCAACAAAGTCAACAAGTCAACAAAAGTCAACAAGTCAACAAAGTCAACAAGTCAACAACCATGTCACCATAATACTTAATTAATATAATTGTTAATCACATATCATATTCTCATTAGGGTTGAGCAAAAAGTCAATAGTCAACGGTCAACAACCCTAATGAGAATCCTCTGCCTCTGTCTCTCCGTCAACTGTGCATACACACCCGCATCCGCTTTCCGAGGAACACGAATACATACTGGATAAATCCAATCCCAAAAGGTACACTAGGATCTGGCTTAAACCAAAGCCCGCTAGTGTGAACTGTCCGGACACTGTACGTGCACAAGTGCACGGATGTGACCGAACCCTGTCGCAAAACCATGCGACCTGTCGCAAAACCATGCGACCTCTACTCTTTTTCCTAAAGGAGAATAGCTTTCTGTGTGGGACTCTAAAGACTCGACACTACGCTGGCAGTGGGTTTAACCACAGACCGCAAGCGGCACTAGCTGTGCGTAACGGTCCCCAGGTAATGCCGACAAGAAGACTGACGAGGCGAAACCCATCTGAACTCCTACTGAGCCTGAATGTGACATTCTCCGTACAGTCCGGTCTGTTCGTCTGATACATCGCATGGCGGGCCTAGGGGGCGGTAAACGTCAGTCCCCCAATAGCGGTACAAGTCGTGTCGGAGGGAAGCCCAAAACACCCTGAGATAACACTGGAAGCCTACCAGTATATCTCGTTTGCCCTGGCCAGGGACTACTCGTGTAATGGCTCTCCTAGACACAGCGCGATGTCAACCCCCAATACCGGGATAGACGAATCCTGTCTAACCGTCACTGCCTCCAAGTGCTTCGGGACTGCACCCAACTACCACCTGTTTGCACGACTCCTTTGAGCCGTGGTAGGGTAGTAATCAAAGTACAGTGGGAACACACTCGAGGCGAAGTGACAGTGTCAAGTCAGCGGACTAAGCTGTACTCATGTCACCTGGGAACTGATAACCGACGATAGGCATAATACCAACTAGTCAGTTCCCGACGAGTCCTGTCCAGTGTACTCGTAACCCAACGAGCACCCGCATACTATCTCAAGTACGACGTACCGACGGCTGTGGGACAGACCGTCTCCCACACTGGGATGAGAAGCGCATGCGCTAGTCTACTCCGGAGTATCGATGCCCTGTCTCGATAGTCCTGCGACCAGGGACCTGCATAAGGATGTGCTTATAGATTACCCAGCCCCACTATTGTGACTGCCATCACAACGCTGGTAATCAAGCAAAGATCCTAAGGGCTCCACTAATGTGTATAGACGATATACTAAAATAAACACATGTACACATTGAAGTAGAAACAAACCAAGTAGCATACTACTATTTTGAGCAAGATTGTATATACAAGGTGAATATCCCAAGCTTCCATTAAGTAATATACAAACTAGTATGATACAGTAATGGCCTCTAGGGCATATACACTAACAATCTCCCACTTGCACTAAGGCCATGTACTGGCGTATCGAAGACCTATCATCTCGATCAGCCGCTCGAACTGAGTCTGGGGCAAGGCCTTGGTGAATGGATCTGTAGTGTTATCTTCTGAAGCGACTCTCCGAACCTCGATCTCCTGGCGATCCACGATCTCCCTGATCAGGTGATACCGCCTTAAGATGTGTTTGGATCTCTGATGGGACCTGGGTTCCTTCGCTAAAGCTATAGCCCCGTTGTTGTCGCAATACAGAGGTATTGGATCAACAATGGACGGAACCACCTGAAGTTCTTTCAAGAACTTCCTCATCCAGACGGCTTCTTTTGCGGCATCAGATGCAGCGATGTATTCCGCTTCCATCGTCGAGTCTGCAACGGTTTCCTGTTTGGAACTCTTCCAACACACCGCCCCTCCATTGATGGTAAAGACAAACCCCGACATGGACTTGGAATCATCCTTGTCACTCTGGAAGCTGGAGTCAGCAAAGGCCTCGATCTGGAGGTCTTTTCCGCTATACACCAAGAACATCTCCTTAGTCCTTCTCAGGTACTTAAGAATGTTCTTTACCGCTATCCAGTGTTTCTTCCCAGGGTTTGACTGATACCGGCTTACCACACTCAGTGCATAAGCTACATCCGGTCTGGTACACAATATCGCATACATTATAGAGCCTACCGCAGAAGCGTAGGGTATAATAGACATGCGATCCCTCTCCAAATCAGTCTTGGGAGACATCTCTTTAGAGAGGGTGATCCCGTGACAAGCCGGTAGGTTACCGCGCTTGGAATCTTCCATACTGAACCTCTTCAGTATGGTGTCGATGTACCTGGACTGTGAAAGTCCTAATATCCTCTTGGATCTATTACGATGGATCCGGATCCCCAGGATGTATGAGGCATCACCCAGGTCTTTCATGGAGAACCTTTGTGACAAGAACCCCTTGATAGATTGTAGCATAGGAATTTCATTTCTTATTAAGAGAATATCATCCACGTACAAAACGAGGAATACTACAGTTCTCGCTACAAATCTACAATAGATGCATGGTTCATCTGGATTTTTGATAAAGCCAAATTCCTTGACCGTCTCATCAAAACAGATGTTCCAACTCCGCGATGCCTGCTTTAGTCCATAGATGGATTTAAGCAACTTGCACACCTTTCCGCTGCTCCCACTCTGAATGAAACCCTCTGGTTGGTCCATATAGACACACTCCTCTAAATTTCCATTTAGAAAAGCGGTCTTTACGTCCATTTGCCAGATCTCATAATCGTGGAAGGCAGCAATGGCAAGAAGGATCCGAATGGATTTCAGCATAGCCACTGGAGAAAAGGTTTCGTCATAGTCCAAGCCAGGTCTTTGACGGAAACCCTTGGCTACAAGTTTAGCTTTATAGGTCTCAACCTGTCCATCTACACCAATCTTCCTTTTGAAGATCCACTTGCATCCTACGGGTTTTACCCCGTCTGGAGCAATGTCCAACGTCCATACTTTGTTGGTGTACATGGACTCCATTTCGGTCCGCATTGCATCCAGCCATTTCACTGAGTCAACGCTCTGAACGGCCTGCTGGAAGCTAGTAGGCTCATCATAATCTATGATGCAATCCTCTCTATCCCCGTCTATGAGAAAACCGTAGTATCTCTTGGGCGGATGAGACTGCCTACTACTCCTGCGGAGCGGCGTAGGAATGTCCTGTTCTTTTGAACCCTCTGGTTCCACTAAGCTTTCAGTAACAGTCTGTGGTTCTGGAATTTCTTCCAGTTCTATTGCGCTCCCACTTATCTGGGTTTCTAAAAACTCAGTTTCCAAGAAGCGGGCATGCTGAGAAACAAAAACCTTTTGTTCCTCAGCGGAATAGAAAAGATACCCCCTGGAGTTCCTTGGGTATCCCACAAACTTACACTGTACTGAACGTGCCTCGAGCTTGTCCGCATGCTGCTTTTTTACAAAAGCTGGACATCCCCATACCTTAAGATACTTAAGACAGGGTTTCTTCCCAGTCCACATCTGATATGGGGTGGTAGGCACAGTCTTGGTGGGAGCCTTGTTCAAGAGATACGCAGCTGCTTCTAGTGCATATCCCCAGAATGATCGCGGCAACTCAGCGTTACTCATCATGGACCGTACCATATCCAATAGGGTCCGGTTCCGTCTCTCCGATACACCGTTATGTTGCGGAGTGTATGGAGGAGTAAGCTGAGAGAGAATTCCATTCTCTTTTAAGTAATTCAGGAATTCGGCGCTCAAGTATTCTCCACCTCGATCCGATCTTAGAATCTTGATACTTTTGCCGGTCTGTTTTTCTACTTCATTCTTATATTCCAGGAACTTTCCAAAGGCTTCGGACTTATGTTTCAATAAGAAGACATAACCGTACCTTGAAAAGTCATCCGTAAAAGTGATGAAGTAAGAATAACCGCTTCGCGCATGCGTAGACATTGGACCGCACACGTCGCTGTGTACGAGTCCCAAGAGCTTGCTCGCTCTTACTCCGTGTCCAGTGAACGGAGTCTTTGTCATCTTTCCTTTGAGACAGGATTGACAAGTGGCATACGATTGATATTCGAACGGATTCAAATATCCTTCAGTATGTAACTTAGTCAACCTTCTCTCATTGATGTGACCCAGTCTACAATGCCATAAGAAAGTCTGATTTATTTCCGGGGACTTTCTTTTATGTGTATTCTGGACGTTGAAAATCTGTGGTTGGTTTAATACGTATATACCATTACTCAATGTATCTGACCCAATCAAAACTTGATTAAGGTGAATGTTTACAACATTACTTACAAACGCAAATTCATAACCATCTTTAGAAACTAAAGATACAGAAATGATATTACAAGTTGCGTTGGGTACAAAAAAGCAATTACGCAAAACCAAAACATGTCCATCTGACATTCCCAGGTGATAGTCCCCCACGGCTTTAGCATCCATGCTAGCTCCGTTCGCAACTCTGAGGGTCATGTCACCTGCCTTCAAAACCCTACGGTTTCTCAACGCCTGCAAAGAATTACAGATATGAGATCCTGATCCGGTATCCAATACCCAGGAAGTAGAGTTTATTGAAAGATAGTTTTCAATAACATACACACCTGAAGCTGAAGCTGCAACCTGCTTCAATTCCTGTGTCCTGGCTTTCCAAGCCCTGCAATCATTCTTCCAGTGTCCTTTCTTATGACAATAGAAGCATTCTTCCTTATCCACAAGCTTCCCCGCTTTCTTTGTTGCTTTTGCTTTTCCCTTCGTATCCACTTTACTAACACCGCTTTTTGGTTTGGCGGGGGCTTTCTTCTTCTTTCCCTTGGCTTTCGCCTTGGACCTAGAAGAAGATGATCCTCCTACAAACAAAGTGGATGTTTCCCTACTTTTCTGTAGGGTGCCCTCTGCGCTCCTCAGCATGTTGAGGAGCTCTGAAAGTTCAACCTCTTTTTCTTGTAGGTTGAAGTTCAGTATAAACTGGGCGTAAGCGGAAGGAAGGGACTGGAGAACTAAGTCCGTATAGAGCTCACTCTCCAATATGGTCCCTAGGTCCGCGAGCTCCTCAATGTAGCCGATCATCTTTAGCACGTGCTCTGTTACTGATGATCCGACGGCCATCCTTGCCGAAAATAACTTTTTCGACTCTTCGTATCTTGCGATACAAGATTGCTCTCCATACAGTTCTTTTGTATGAAGAAATATGGATTCCAAGTCCGTATTCTCGTGCCTCCTCTGATGTTCATTGTCCATAGAGGCAAGTACGAGGCACTTGGCCTTCGCGCTATCAATCTCCCAAGTCTTACGGATTTCCTTATCCGCGACGCTGGAAGTGGGACCAGGGACAGGGGGAGCTTTAGTGGTAAGAAGATACCCCAGCTTGTCGTAAGTGATTGCTATCTTGACATTCCTGAGCCAATCTTTGTAGATTGTCCCTGTCAGTTTGTTTTTATCTAGAAGTAACTTAAGTCCAGTCATGTCGATTGGTCGCTGCAATTAGGAGAGAGAAGAAACACTCAGCTTGATGCTCTTGCAAGTTTAGAATGGTTTTTAGTTTGTCTAAACAGGATGGCTCCCACTGTTTCTCGAATCCCTCCTCAAACCAAAAAGGAAGAATTAGTCGGGATCAATCCCACCGCACAATACTTGCTTAACCGTTCAGCAAGGCCAGTGTCGGTACTTCGAGAGAGGTTTTCCAACGCTTTCGCGAAGTTCCTTAATTAAATAACCTATTTTCCCTGGGGGCGTAGCCCCGCTAACACCTTTCTAGGCACCTACTAGGTTTATAGCATTGATCGATTAGTGAGAAATTTCCCGAGGTGTAGCATATACTCACAGTAGGATCGGGATCCAAATATCATTGCGTGACGAAACTGAAGGAATCCTACCAGAATCATCACACTCCAAATGGTATGCAAATCTAGTAAGTTTCAGTACTTATGAAACTCCCGATGTGGATTTTTGCCCCATGCTCTTATGACCTTGACGAAGGTCAACAAATCATAAGTCACATGTCAAGTTCTTCCCGTCATTATCCAGGTTAATTTGAATCCACCCTTATATACCCTTGACGAAGGTCAACAAGGTAATGCGAATGTCCCAAACCAACGCATCTATCTATGCTACATATGAACACCCAACAGCTACCAATCACTATGCCTTGACAAAGGTCAACAAACATAGCTTGAATACTATTGAAAATTCATACGAAACGACGGAGGGCTACGAATGGTTTTGGCTAAACCGTGAACGTAGTGAACTTGATATAGTCGATGGAACGAGATAGCTTTTAAAAGGAGTGGCTCAAGCTCCGCATTTAAAAGTTGGTTTTGAAAAGAACCGAGTGGTTTTTCGAAAGTGTTCCAACGACTTTAGCTTGGTTTATTATCTTGCATTAGTTCTTTTAATGCGTGATATTCTTGCATTAGTTCTTTTAATGCGTCCCATCATTTAATCCTACCATTGCAGAAAACAACCAAAATATGACGTACGCTTATGCCATTCGCATTCGCCACGGGGCCCCGTCATTACCCGTTAGGTTACTTAACTAACGACAGAGCGGGGGCTGGGCTAGCGCGGCTGTAAAACATAAGCAACGCCTAAATAATATCATATATAGATATATTGCAATGATAGCCATTTCAGATCACAGATGAATACATTGGATATACTAGGAATCTGTAATTCGTATGAGCCTGTAACGAAAAGCAGATTACACGGCCGCGGTGAATAGCCAAAACCCCACCCAAGACCCCTACGGGTGCGGCAAACTACCCGCCAAGTACCCGAAGCGAAGCAACCTCCCTCAACGCCGTGAGTAGGCCACTCGGCACTTCGGCATACCCGGTAGTTTATGCACCCCTCCATGGGTCTATCCTAGGAGCAAAAACAGTAAAAAGAAATTATACAATGACGGCTACAACCCCGACCCGGTTGTGCGGCCATACAAATAATTATTACATCAATTTACAAATTTACATGAATTGAAAGAAAAGAAAAACTCTCGTCTCACAACCCCCGGCTATTCACCCGCGACAATCCAACATATTCATATACACATTCCAGCAACATTACAGATCACAGATTTGTATAACCCCCACTAATCGACATATAGCGATTAGCAGACGTTCAATACTAATATCACATTACAGAAAAACCCGTCAGCTTAAGTCTTTTAGAAGTTCGATCAAAAATACGGATTTTCGGGACCCCAAAAATAAAATTTTCGTTCTGGAAAATCTGGGCAGAAAACACATATTCCAAAAATCCCAAAACAACCCCAGAAACACACTGCACCAAAGATGGACCTCGGCCGAGTCAACTCGGCTGCGGAACCGCGGCGAGAGCGTGCTACCGCCACGTTTCCGCGGCTCTTTGACTCGATCGTTGGACCAAATTTGGTGGGTGTTCACACAAAAGCCTGAGCCGATTTTTAAGATGAAAATTATCAACTTTTGAACAGAATAAAAATCGACAGAAACTTGAAATTCTCGGGTTCGTTTTCGTGACTTTTTCTTTGATCGATCTTCTAGTTACTTGCTAACATGTTAGATAGAGTTTAACTAGGCTCTGATACCACTGTAAGTCCATGCTACCTCTCCCGGTACTTTCGGGCATGCGGAATTTGATAAAAAACGATTTTCTTAAAGATGGTAACATGGACTTAAAACCCGGATCTTTGTTAAACATCTAACTAACAACCTAACTAGGAGTCGTTAACTACTCGGTTAGGGGGTTTATACCTTGCTTGTCTTGAACTCCTTCGTCTTCAAAGCTCCGATGGTGGTCCGGATCGGCTTCTTCCCGTCGTCTCCTTACGCCGAAGATAGATCCACCTGAAAGCTCCAACCTTTGGCTCCTTCTTCGAACTTTGAAGAAACTAGTTCACTCGGTTTGCTAAACCTTGTGAACTAGAGTGAGTAGAGAAGAGTTTGTATGGGATTTTATCTATGGTTCTTGGTTCTCAACTCATGAGACAAGTGAACCATAGAGTCAAGAGAGGGAGCAAGAGGAAGAGGGTGAGAGCAAGAGTATGAGAGCTCAAGAACAAGAGAGAGAATGAGCAAGTGAGAATGAGCCTCTCTTTTGTCTTTCACCCTCTCATAATCCAAAACAATGATAACATATCATATCAATCAAGTATTATGTGATGGTCTAAGCAACCATAGCCATATCATTTCATGCACTCAATTTGCACAAAAGAGCAAGCAAGCAAAAGTCTTTGTCATGAAATGATAGCTATGGTTATCATAATGGTCAACTAGTCAAGCCTAGTCAACCGGTCCACAAAGTCAACAAGTCAACAAAAGTCAACAAGTCAACAAAGTCAACAAGTCAACAACCATGTCACCATAATACTTAATTAATATAATTGTTAATCACATATCATATTCTCATTAGGGTTGAGCAAAAAGTCAATAGTCAACGGTCAACGGTCAACAACCCTAATGAGAATCCTCTGCCTCTGTCTCTCCGTCAACTGTGCATACACACCCGCATCCGCGTTCCGAGGAACACGAATACATACTGGATAAATCCAATCCTAAAAGGTACACTAGGATCTGGCTTAAACCAAAGCCCGCTAGTGTGAACTGTCCGGACACTGTACGTGCACAAGTGCACGGATGTGACCGAACCCTGTCGCAAAACCATGCGACCTGTCGCAAAATCATGCGACCTCTACTCTTTTGCCTAAAGGCGAATAGCTTTCTGTGTGGGACTCTAAAGACTCGACACTACACTGGCAGTGGGTTTAATCACAGACCGCAAGCGGCATTAGCTGTGCGTAACGGTCCCCAGGTAATGCCGACAAGAAGACTGACGAGGCGAAACCCATCTGAACTCCTACTGAGCCTGAATGTGACATTCTCCGTACAGTCCGGTCTGTTCGTCTGATACATCGCATGGCGGGCCTAGGGGGTGGTAAACGTCAGTCCCCCAATAGCGGTACAAGTCGTGTCGGAGTGAAGCCCAAAACACCCTGAGATAACACTGGAAGCCTACCAGTATATCTCGTTTGCCCTGGCCAGGGACTACTCGTGTAATGGCTCTCCTAGACACAGCGCGATGTCAACCCCCAATACCGGGAGAGACGAATCCTGTCTAACCGTCACTGCCTCCAAGTGCTTCGGGACTGCACCCAACTACCACCTGTTTGCATGACTCCTTTGAGCCGTGGTAGAGTAGTAATCAAAGTACAGTGGGAACACACTCGAGGCGAAGTGACAGTGTGAAGTCAGCGGACTAAGCTGTACTCATGTCACCTGGGAACTGATAACCGACGATAGGCATAATACCAACTAGTCAGTTCCCGACGAGTCCTGTCCAGTGTACTCGTAACCCAACGAGCACCCGCATACTATCTCAAGTACGACGTACCGACGGCTGTGGGACAGACCGTCTCCCACACTGGGATGAGAAGCGCATGCGCTAGTCTACTCCGGAGTATCGATGCCCTGTCTCGATAGTCCTGCGACCAGGGACCTGCATAAGGATGTGCTTATAGATTACCCAGCCCCACTATTGTGACTGCCATCACAACGCTGGTAATCAAGCAAAGATCCTAAGGGCTCCACTAATGTGTATAGGCGATATACTAAAATAAACACATGTACACATTGAAGTAGAAACAAACCAAGTATCATACTACTATTTTGAGCAAGATTGTATATACAAGGTGAATATCCCAAGCTTCCATTAAGTAATATACAAACTAGTATGATACAGTAATGGCCTCTAGGGCATATACACTAACATGCCACTCGTAGAGAGGGTAACTCTATCTCGAGGGGGAGTACTGCTTCTGTAGCGAATACCAGCGCATACGGCGTTGCGTTTGTGGCCGTCTTGAACGTGGTTCGATATGCCCAAAGAGCCTCTTGCAGTCTCTCGTGCCAGTCTCTCTTATTTCGGGACACCGTTTTTTTCATGATTTTCGTCAAGGTCTTGTTGAAGGCCTCAGCTAGACCGTTAGCTCGCGGATAATAAACTGAGGAGTATCTCCAGTCTATATTATGCTGTTACGCGAAGCGACTGATTTTGTGGCTTCTGTAGGCTGGTCCGTTATCGGAGATAATTCGTCACGGAGTTCCAAACCGATATATGACGTGCGTTTTGAAGAAATGGAGGATATTCTCCGTCTTCACTTCCCTCAACGGTACTGCTTTTGCCCATTTGGAGAAGTAGTCAGTCGTTGCCAAGATGAAACGATGTTCCCTGGACGATGCTGTTTCGATGGGGCCGACTATGTCAGTTCCCCACATTTCGAACGGCCAGCTAGCCACCGTTGGATGTAGTGGATTTGGATGCTGGTGGATGAAGTCCTCATGAATTTGGCATGAGTGGCATTGCTTCGCATATTCGAGGCAGTCCTGGATCATCGTGGGCCAGTAGTAGCCTATCCGTTTGATCTTCAACTTCATCTTTGGGCCTGCTTGGTAAGAACCGCAGAGTCCGTCATGAACTTCCTGGACGACCCTTTTTGCTTCGTCAGGTCCTAAGCATCTCAGCCACAGAGAATCAAATGACCTCTTGTACAGAGTATCATTCACGAAGGCGAAAGACAGAGCTGGTTTCATGAGCTGATGTCTTGTGGACGCTTCTTCAGGAATTCGGTGGGACTTAAAGTAGTTTATGAAGACTTCCCTCCAATCCTCAGCCTTTTCCCGGTCTTTTATTTGCAAGGTCATCTGTTCAGTCGCTCCCTTCTCTTCGGGTGATTCCGGAGATATTTCTGCTGGGGCAAGCACCCGACGGCTTTGTACCACGATTCTTACGTCGTCAAGGTTCTCATCAGCCATTTCCTTAGCGAGTTTGGCCAACAAGTCTGCTTTGCTTTTTTCCGCGCACGGTATGCTTTCGAAAGTATAGGAGGGAATTTGGGTCAACAGTTGTTGCACCTTTTCACCGTACTTCACCAACTCCGGTTTGCACGTTTGGTAGTCGCCGTTTACTTGACTAACGACTAGCTGGGAGTCTCCGTATATGAGGAGGTTTTCAATTCCCAGGTCAATGGCGATCTCGAGGCCTGCTATCAAAGCTTCGTATTCGGCTTCATTATTTGTCCTCGGCTCTGTTAAGGAGAAAGCGAAGCGCATTATTCCTCCTTGTAGGGTCACGAAGATGAGGACTACCCCCGATTTGATTATAGGGGTACTTTGTTTGCGCTTTTTCATGGAAGATGCTCCATCGAAATAAAGTTCCCATTGGGTATCACTACCGTCGATCGCATCAAATGCATGTTCGTCTGGAAGATCGCAATTCAGAGGAGAATCGGCCGGTATTGGGTGCTCAGCGAGGAAGTCGGCGATGGCCTGGCCTTTCACTGCCTTGAGAGAGTGATACGTTATCAAGAACTCCATCAAGAGCCGGGCCCATTTAGCGAGTCGTCCCGTCAATATGGCCTTTGACATCAAATATTTAAGGGGGTCCACCTTTGAAATGAGACGGACCTCATGCGCCAACGCATAGTGCCTGAGCTTTGTTATCGCGAAGATCAACGCCAGGCAGTGTTTTTCAATGGGGGAGTAGTTGCTTTCTGCCCCCAGCAGGACTCGACTTAAGTAGTAGAGTGCTCTTTCCTTCCCTTGATCGTTCTCTTGTGCCCATAATGCGCCTAAGGAACCTTCGAGGGCAGTTGTTTAAAGAATGAGGGGTTTTCCCTTGACCGGAGTAGCCAACAACGGCGGGTTCTGCAGGTATTGTTTGATTTCGTCTAGTGCGTCTTAGCATTTGCCATCACAGACGAACGGGGTTCCCTTCTTCATCAGGTGGCTGTAAGGACGGCACTTTCCTGAAAGGTTGTCTATAAATCGCCGTATATACGCAAGCTTCCCTTGGAGAGACCGCAATTGTTTGAGAGTCCTTGGCCGAGGCATCTCCATGATCGCCTTGATTTTTGACGGATCTATTTCGATACCTCGGTGTCGGACGATGAATCCCAGGAATTTGCTCGAGGAAACTCTGAATGCACACTTAAGAGGGTTAATCTTCAAGTTGTATTGCCGAAGGCGTTGAAATACGGTCTTCAGATGTTCGAGATGTTCCTCGTATGATTTACTTTTAACCACGAGGTCGTCGATATAGCATTCGACGATTTCGTGTATAAGGTCATCGAAGATCTTCGTCATGGCCCTTTGGTAGGTGGCACCGGCATTCTTTAAGCCGAAGGGCATCACCTTGTAGCAGAATATCCCTAGAGGAGTCCTGAAGGCGGTGTGCTTCTGGTCTTCTGGATGCATTTTTATCTGATTATATCCTGATGAGCCGTCCATGAAGGAGAAAACCTCGTGAGTGGACGTATTGTCTATCATCAGTTCGGCGACTGGCACTAGGAAATCGTCCTTCGGGCAGGCTTTATTGAGATCCCGGATGTCCACGCATATGCGCATTGTCCCATTTTTCTTCATCACTGGGACGATTTTGGCGATCCATTCAGGGTATTGAACTTCCTGGATGAAGCCAGAGTCGATCAGCTTTTTGACCTCGGTGTTGATACTCATCTCAAGCTCGAGCCGCATTCTTCTCGGCGCTTGTTTGACTGGCTTGACGTCCGGAAATATCGGCAATCTATGCACAGCAATTTCTGGATCTAGTCTCGGCATCTCGAAATAGTTCCATGCGATGCAATCTCTATGCTGTAGAAGCACGTCCTTTAACGCAGCCACCCTTTCTTCACACAGCAGCTTGCTGATGAATGTCGGTCTCGGGTCATTTGCCGTTCCCAACTCAATTTTCTTAAGGTTATCTGCAGTGGTATGGATTCCATCTTCTAGCTCTTTCGATGCTGGTGGAAATTCTGAGATTACATCGTCGTTGTTGTTTTCGAAGCACCAGGGAAGGTCATCCATGTTCTCGGGCTCTTCTTTTGATATCGTTATCACGTGACAAGTACGGATTCGCTTCCAATCCCAATGTGGAACTGGTTCTTCTTTCGTGGCCTTGGGTTCGTGCTTTTGTGGCGGCGCTACCCTCCAGTTGTCAGACATAGTGAATTTGCCAAGCTGATACTGATCTTCTGTAAGTGCACGGCGATGCCCCGGCCGTCAATCCGACGGCCAAACGCGGAAACGGTGATAAACTTTTACTTTTGCGGACTTAGCAAACCGGCACCACCGCGCACTAAACCCCGGATCATGCCATTAAACTAGTCTAAGCTAACAAGAGGATGGGTTAGAGATATACCGAATGATCCGAGTCCTCCGGTCTTCATCTCCACTCCGATCTCCTCGCGGGATCTCCGTCCGTCTCCTCCTCGTCGGAAAGGGCACCACGAAGCCGGGTACTTTTACGGGCTCCCACCTCAATACCGAGGCAACTCGGGCGCGAAGTAGGCTGGCCGACGCGTCCAAGATTTGCTGTAGAATGTGTAGGGTTGAAGCTATGTCTCATTTGGGTTTGTTGCCATTTGAAGATGATGGAGGAAACAAGATAAGAAAAATGGTGCTTGCATTTTTCTTAACATGAAAAATGAGATCAAGAATGCTACTCTCTCAAAGATGAAGCTCTCTTCTTCTTCTCTTTTTCTTCTCTCTTTTCTCATCTCTTTTCTCATAAAAACATTCATCCTTAGAAAATGGTGGAGGAAAGATTATGAAGCATGAAGGGAGGTGATGGTAGGAGCATAAGTGGTGACCACATCCAAAACATAATCATAACCATCTCACATCAAACTCTAATCACATCTAATCCTTTCTTATCAACAAAAAGCAAGTGAAGAGAATGGAATCAAAAAGATGCTATCATAATAAATCAACTTGCAAATAAATCCTCCACAATGTGTTATTTGCAAACTTGCAAATAACACCCTCCATCGGAAAAGTCCGGCCGGGAAAGAACAAAGGAAAACCGGCCGGAACGGAATGCAAACTGGCAACTCCAGAAAACTGGTCCCGTAATAAATTACAGGAAAACCCCATACTGTGCATACACACCCGCATCTGTATTCCGTCCGGATACAAATGCAATGAGACGAAATCTACACTGTACTAAACTAGGATCCGGCTTAAACTAAAGCCGGCTAGTAATATCCGTCCGATCCTGATCCGTGCAATACTGCACGTATCTGATCGAACCCTGCCATATATCCATACGGCCTCTAGTACAAACCGTCCGATCCTGATCCGTGCAATACCGCACGTATCTGATCGGACCCTGCCATATCTCCATACGGCCTCTACAGCGTTTCGCCCGAAAGCTTGAGTAACTGAAAGTGTGGTGGACTCTAAAGACTCGTCAATACTATGGCTGTGGATTTAACCACTAGCACGTCAGAGGTATAAGCCAATACGTAACGGGCCACCAGCTATTGACTAAAAGGGACGTCGATGAAAGAACTCATCCTGACACCCTACTGAGCCTGTCAGTGACAATATCCGTACAGTCCGGTCCGTTCGTCTATGAGCATCGCATGTCGGGCCTAGGGGGTGGGTAAAAGTCAAACCCCCAAAAGCGGTACAAGTCGTGTCGGAGTGTAGCCCAGAACACCCTGAGATACTACTGGAATACCTACCAGTAAATCTCCTGCCTTGGCCAAGGACTTCGTGTAATGGCTCTCCTAGACACAGCGCGACCTCACCCCCAATACCGGGAGAGACGAACCCCTGAAGATCCGCTCACTGCCTCCATGTGGCTCGGGACTGTACCCAACTAAAACCTGTTTGCACGACTCCTTTGAGCCGTGGTAGGGTAGTAATCAAAGCACAGTGGGAACTCACACGAGACAAATGACGATCTCAGGTCGATGAACTAACCTGTACACATGTCACCAGGGAACTGCTATCTGACGTCAGGTATAAGACCAACTAGCAGGTTCCCAGCGAGTCCTGTCCGGTGTACTCATAACCCAATGAGCACCTGTATACATCTTAGGTGAACCAACTGACACCAGTGGCTTGTGAGACCGGCCACCGCCCCTCGTCGGGGTCTCGACTGTATACACTAGTCTACTCTGGAGAATCGATGCCCTGTCTTGAAACTCCCACGACTAGGGACTATTAAAGGATGTGCTTATAGACTCCAGCTCTCACTTATATGATCGCCCTCATACTGCTGGCCGTCAAGCAAGAATCCTAGGGGCTCTATCAACGTGCAATAGCGACTTGTCAGGTCACCTAAAGCAGTACACGATGATAAAGGTAAACCAGATAGCGTACTATCATTTCGAGTAAGATTGTCCTCCCGGGATAGGTCCTCCCTCAATCATTGCAATCACGTGCCTGTGACCCAATAATTGACTCTGAGGGCACTATCTCCAACAATCTCCCACTTGCACTCAAGGCTAATTATTGCAATGTCGCATACTCACAGCCCGTGTGATACCGAACACCCAACTCCTCTACTAGTCAGTCTCACAAAGCTCGTTTACGAGACTATTGCGTTCGAGGAATAGCCTCAGCGAGTGGATCCGCCTAGAAGTTTCTTTCTATGTCTCTCTATATCTCAAGTTCACGGAGAAAACCATCTCCCGAAATGAGCAATACCTTTCTTAGAATGTCTGGATGTCTGATGGGACCTAGCTCATAAATGAACTCCAAATCCAAACTTCTTAGACTGTATCGTCAACTGAACTTAATCAGTATCCTGTGCCATGCCACCCTCAGTATTGCCTTGGACCACCTGTCCAAAATACTGCCCCTCGTCAGAAGGAAAACTATAACTCTGACAACCTCCTTGTCGTCCATGTCACCCTGGAAGCCTGGAATGATAACTGTCTCCCAAAGGAGGCAGCCGTTATCATATCCCTAGAACATTCACTTATGTTCTAAAACTGCTTCCGACTATTTCTCCAGGATTGGATCAATGTCAACTTATTGCATCTACTGCAAGAACAACATCTGGTGTGGTACTTGACATCTCATGATTGACTCAATTGCCTAAGCAAGTGATCTGCCAATCATGCACATCCCTCTCTACTTTAGTCTATAAGACACCTTTAGAGAGGGTGACTCCATCACTTGCAGGTACACTACCGTGCCAGGAGTCGTCCATTCTAAATACTCTTAGAATGCTGTCTAAGTACCCTGATTGGGAAACCACCCAAATCTAGATCTAAAACCATAGATCTAGTAACCAGTATGTTTGATATAATGTCCAAGTCCTTTGTGGAGAAACCACTGTGTGACGACCAAAGTATAACCGACCGTAGTATAGGAATATCCTTTCCTACTCTGTGTATGTCATCCAAATACCATGACATCACACCCTACTACCTTCTCAACAGATCCATCCTCTATTCTGATGAAGTCAAACCTATGACTGTCACATCAGAAATAGATGATCTATCTCCGCTACATCTGCTTTAGTCTATAAATAGACATGAGCCTGATATCCACCAATGCTTCCGCTGCTCCCACTAACTACGACAACCCTCTGGCAGAGTCATATAGACGTGCACTTCTAAAGCTAGTTTAGAACGACGCTATACTCATCCTCCTGCCGGGTCTCGCAGCCTGGAACAACAACAATGGCAAGTGTGGGTAAACAAGAACTTCCCTGTCACCGTCCTTGAGGCTACCGGAGTACCTCTCGGGTGCCTGAAGTTACCCACCTTATCTGCGGGGTGGCCAATGGAATGTCAAATCAGATTGAATCTTTAGGTTCCTCATCAAATCTTCAGTAATCGTTTGCGGTTCTGGAATCACTTCCAGTTCTACCATACTCTCACTTCTGTTTTTGAAAAAATCCATTTTTAATAAAACTGTGGCGAGTCCAGAACAATATTTCTATTGATCTGCCAGATGGTAGAAAATCAAGCCTCGTCATAGCCTGGGTCAACCCACAAACAGCCATTACAGAAACGTGCCTTGAGCTGTCCAGTGTCTGGTTTTAATCATAAGCCGGACAACTCCCCGTACCTTAACAACGTTAAGATATGAACTGTTCTATATCCAATATAGAACCAGAGGCACTGAATTAATTGAACCAGATTCAAATCATGCAGCTATCTCCAGTGCATGTCAACTAAATGGATGGAGGCCGATCAGCGTTACTCAACTTAGGAATGCTTCCAATCATGAGTAACCTGAAAAGAGAAGCAATTTCTCTTTATCTTTACCATCAACTGAATACCATACACAAGTATCTACATCTTCGATCACTTTGAAGAATCCCGATACTTGCTACACTTGGTTCTCTACTCTATTCAAATACCTATAACTCCTCAAAACTTAGACCCTGTGTTTCTACGAAACACATGTCTAAGAACTACAGAAGTTAAAAGTAAACAGAATATAGTATGAGGACCAACCCCTCTGTCCTAATGGACACTGGACAACATACAATACTCTGTATAAGTCCGCCGAGTCTAACAACTCTTTCACTGTGTGTCGTAGGTTGAATACTGTACTTATGGTTAAGAAGAATTACACCGCTGTTTAATGCTCCTTACCTAACCATCCACTGATATAGGTAAATGTCATCGACATAATATCAAAAGGTATATCTCACTCTATGAAAATAGACGTACAGATATATCAATTTGAAATTGGTGCACAACAGCGGATATTCAAAACCAAATATTTGCCGACCGGCAAACAGCCCAGGTGATCTCCTCAAATATCACCGATTACAACGAATCCCGATATAATGAGGATGATCACCCAATTCCCAATAACTTACTCCCTCTCATCATCTGTAAAACCATACAGATGTGAGAATCAAACCTGGTAAATACATACCCTGGAGCAAGTGTCTAATCAGGAAATCAGTTTTCTTTTAACAGTACACAGTAGAACTGAAACATTGAAATGTTTCGATGGGGTATTCTGGTATTCCTAGTAATGCCTCTACCATTATCCAGATTCACAACTATAACCGTATAATTCTTTGCCACCTCTCCAAATCCCTTTATATGTCTTTAGTCATTACCTTCTGCACACCCCTTTAGGCCAATTGGTTTTCTTCCTTCCCTACCGTTCGGCACCAGCCTATGGTTTGGAAGAAGACTATCCAATAAGCATAATGGGTGTACTGTCCTAACCCTAGGAGCACTCGCAATGCGAGAGAAGGTGAGGATAAAAGACACCTGAATAAACCTTATTCCTATTTCTCCTGGACCATAATCCATCCCCGAACTGGAACAAGTTCCTTTCGAGTTCGTATATAACCATACGATGGAGTATCCAATAAACTGTGGATCTTCGTAGTGATACGGAGTGTCCTGGAGAAATACAAAGGTGATTTAGGATTGGCGAAGAAGTACTTGGTTTGGTCGTGAATATCAGTCGCAATTTACTTTGCCCTCTTACTAATCCCTTGCTTTGTCTTAATATTAATACCTTCTGCACACCATCGTTATGCTAATTGGTTTTCTTCATTCCTTACCGGTCGGCACCAGCCTAAGGTTTGGAAGAAGACCATCCAATTTGCGTAATAGGTGTACTATCTCCTAAACCAAGGAGTACTCGCAACCTGAGAGAAGGTAAAAGGAAAAGACAACTGAATAGTCCTATCCGTTTTCTCCAGAACCTGAAACCATCCTCGAATAAATTCCTTCGAGTTCGTATATAACCATACGATGGTTTTGTCCAATGGAAGTGGACGTTCGTAGTAATACGGGGTGTCCTGGAGAAAAGGGTAAAAGTAGGAGTGGCAAGGAGGTCTGCAACTCTGACAATCCAAAAGCCAGTGTTAAGAAGGTTCGGTCAACTTGGTCTCTGAGTCATAGTCTTAGGGTCGGGTCAATGGTCGCTGCCAAGAGAGAGAGAGAAAAGAAACACTCAGCGTGCACTCTACCCTAGATCAGAATGGTTACCAATTTATCTAATCAGGAAACCTCCCACTGTACCTCAAACTCTCCTCCAAACCTGAAAGAAGAATTAGTCGGGGTCACCCGAGGAGTAAACCAACTCATCAGTGGGAATCGGGATCCAACTATCATCGCATGATAACGTGACGGAATCCGCTCACGCTATCACACTCCAGAAGGTATGCGCATATCTGGCAAGTTTCAGTTCTTTTGAAACTCCCGATGTGATTTCTGCCCCATGCTCTTATGACCTTAACGAAGGTCAACAAATCATAAGTCACATGTCAAGTTCCACCCGTCATTGTCCAGGTTAATTTGAACCCACCTGTACAAGCCCTTGACGAAGGTCAACAAGGCTATACGACTGTCCCAAACCAACACATCTATCTATGCAGCAGAAAGGCAACAAGCAGCTACCATACACTATGCCTTGACGAAGGCCAACAAACATAGCATGAATACTACGTGCTACCCGTCTGAAACGACGGAGGGCTACGAATGGTTTCTGGCGAAAACCTTTAACGTAATGAACTTGATATCGTTGAAGGAACGAATAGCTTTTTAGAAAATATAGTGACGAAAACCTTTACTAAAGAGGTCACTCCCGGTGAAGGGATCTCGGCTCTTTCCCCGTAGAATGGGGTGCAGGATATTCCAAATGAATACCACGGTGCAAAGCAAAAGTAATCGGCTATAGTGAAGTTAATGCCCTGACGCAAACTTCTGTCCAAGGGGTCACTCCCGGTGAAGGGATCTCGGCCCTTGCCTCGTCGACTGAGGAGCAGGATATTCCAAATGAATACCACGATGCAAAACAAAAGTGAACGTCCTTGCAATAACAGCTTTTTGAAAAAGTGTTCCAACAACATCAGAATAGGTTTGTTTAACTTGCATTGATCCGAATCAATGCAGTCCCATCAATTGATCACACCACAAAGAACGAAAATATACTGACGTACGTATATGCCATCCGCATTCGCCACTGGGTCCCGTCATCACCCGTTAGGTTAGCTAACTAACGGCAGAGCGGGGACTGGACTAGCGCGGATGAAAAACATATACAACATCTACTAATATATATACCAATATATAGTATTTCGCTCAAGTCGTGAATAAAATGCAACATCACAGAAATGTACAGCATCACAGAACAATACAGATATCTGGGATCCCCGGGTTTCACAGAGCCACTACTGAAACCCGACGTTCCCCTGGTCGTGTGGATAGCCTGTGCAATGAAATCCTATACCCCCTACGAGTGCGGCGAATAGCCAGCCAATCCTGGAGTGAAGCCCCTTCCGTCCCAAAGCCATGAGATGCGGGCTTGTTGCCTTCTAGAACCCGGCTATCCGTGCACCCCTCCACGGGGTAATCCTAGTACAGAAAGTAAAATATACATACAACGGGTACATCGACCGCAACCTGGTCGTGCCCCAAAATAATAATACAAACAGGCAGTGACGGCAGTCCACATGTCGGACGCTCGCCCCGCAATATCAAATGTACATGATACAACAGAAACTGTACTAGCATTGCATCCAGGCTATCCCCCATGACCGATCCGCAACATCACAGCAAAACACAGAACATCAACGTGAAAGTCACGTTCGCAAATCCGTCTAACCGGGCTATAGCAGTTAGACCGGATTTACCGATCGAGTGACATTCACGGTCGCAGATATAATGTAAATACTGTGAAAAATGTGTTTAAAATATCCGATCGATCAAATAATTAACAAGTGGGCCCCCAAGCAATACTGTAGCACTCACAGAAATAATTGGCCCAATTTTAATATTCCAAAACCCCTTCAAATAGCCCAGAAGCCCACTGGAAAATTTGTACACAGTGAGGACACCAATGTGCGGCGGAACCGCGGCCCAAGTGGGGGTTTGGCCGCGGTTCCGCGCTACAGTGGTCGACTGACTGTGTCGAACTTTTCCAGTATGCTTAGAATTTCATGTACATCAGTTTTCTACAACCTGAAAAATTTTTGGAGACCGGAAAAATTCGACAGAAAACTGATGTGAACAAAAATGCAAGTTTTGGAATTTTGGTCGATCGGAAATGTAAAACACATCAAACGAAGCTAGACGAAGTTAATGGCGAGGCTCTGATACCACTGTAAGTGCACGGCGACGCCCCGGCCGTCAATCCGACGGCCAAACGCGGAAACGGTGATAAACTTTTACTTTTGCGGACTTAGCAAACCGGCACCACCGCGCACTAAACCCCGGATCGTGCCATTAAACTAGTCTAAGCTAACAAGAGGATGGGTTAGAGATATACCGAATGATCCGAGTCCTCCGGTCTTCATCTCCACTCCGATCTCCTTGCGGGATCTCCGTCCGTCTCCTCCTCGTCGGAAAGGGCACCACGAAGCCGGGTACTTTTACGGGCTCCCACCTCAATACCGAGGCAACTCGGGCGCGAAGTAGGCTGGCCGACGCGTCCAAGATTTGCTGTAGAATGTGTAGGGTTGAAGCTATGTCTCATTTGGGTTTGTTGCCATTTGAAGATGATGGAGGAAACAAGATAAGAAAAATGGTGCTTGCATTTTTCTTAACATGAAAAATGAGATCAAGAATGCTACTCTCTCAAAGATGAAGCTCTCTTCTTCTTCTCTTTTTCTTCTCTTTTTCTTCTCTCTCTTCTCATCTCTTTTCTCATAAAAACATTCATCCTTAGAAAATGGTGGAGGAAAGATTATGAAGCATGAAGGGAGGTGATGGTAGGAGCATAAGTGGTGACCACATCCAAAACATAATCATAACCATCTCACATCAAACTCTAATCACATCTAATCCTTTCTTATCAACAAAAAGCAAGTGAAGAGAATGGAATCAAAAAGATGCTATCATAATAAATCAACTTGCAAATAAATCCTCCACAATGTGTTATTTGCAAACATGCAAATAACACCCTCCATCGGAAAAGTCCGGCCGGGAAAGAACAAAGGAAAACCGGCCGGAACGGAATGCAAACTGGCAACTCCAGAAAACTGGTCCCGTAATAAATTACAGGAAAACCCCATACTGTGCATACACACCCGCATCTGTATTCCGTCCGGATACAAATGCAATGAGACAAAATCTACACTGTACTAAACTAGGATCCGGCTTAAACTAAAGCCGGCTAGTAATATCCGTCCGATCCTGATCCGTGCAATACCGCACGTATCTGATCGAACCCTGCCATATATCCATACGGCCTCTAGTACAAACCGTCCGATCCTGATCCGTGCAATACCGTACGTATCTGATCGGACCCTGCCATATCTCCATACGGCCTCTACAGCGTTTCGCCCGAAAGCTTGAGTAACTGAAAGTGTGGTGGACTCTAAAGACTCGTCAATACTATGGCTGTGGATTTAACCACTAGCACGTCAGAGGTATAAGCCAATACGTAACGGGCCACCAGCTATTGACTAAAAGGGACGTCGATGAGCGAACTCATCCTGACACCCTACTGAGCCTGTCAGTGACAATATCCGTACAGTCCGGTCCGTTCGTCTATGAGCATCGCATGTAGGGCCTAGGGGGTGGGTAAAAGTCAGACCACCAAAAGCGGTACAAGTCGTGTCGGAGTGTAGCCCAGAACACCCTGAGATACTACTGGAATACCTACCAGTAAATCTTCTGCCTTGGCCAAGGACTTCGTGTAATGGCTCTCCTAGACACAGCGCGACCTCACCCCCAATACCGGGAGAGACGAACCCCTGAAGATCCGCTCACTGCCTCCATGTGGCTCGGGACTGTACCCAACTAAAACCTGTTTGCACGACTCCTTTAAGCCGTGGTAGGGTAGTAATCAAAGCACAGTGGGAACTCACACGAGACAAATGACGATCTCAGGTCGATGAACTAACCTGTACACATGTCACCAGGAAACTGCTATCTGACGTCAGGTATAAGACCAACTAGCAGGTTCCCAGCGAGTCCTGTCCGGTGTACTCATAACCCAATGAGCACCTGTATACATCTTAGGTGAACCAACTGACACCAGTGGCTTGTGAGACCGGCCACCGCCCCTCGTCGGGGTCTCGACTGTATACACTAGTCTACTCTGGAGAATCGATGCCCTGTCTCGAAACTCCCACGACTAGGGACTATTAAAGGATGTGCTTATAGACTCCAGCTCTCACTTATATGATCGCCCTCATACTGCTGGCCGTCAAGCAAGAATCCTAGGGGCTCTATCAACGTGCAATAGCGACTTGTCAGGTCACCTAAAGCAGTACACGATGATAAAGGTAAACCAGATAGCGTACTATCATTTCGAGTAAGATTGTCCTCCCGGGATAGGTCCTCCCTCAATCATTGCAATCACGTGCCTGTGACCCAATAATTGACTCTGAGGGCACTATCTCCAACATCTTCGACCCAATTCTTGAAGGAGAAGCAATCTTCAAGAGGATGCCGTATTACTCGATGGTAAGAGCAATAGTTTGGGTCAGAGTCTTCGCCTGCTAGTTCGGGGTTTTTGGACTCCGGCAGTGTAAGCATTTGATGTTTTAGAGCAAGATCAAGTATCTTCTTCGTCTTGTCCCGTGGAAACGAGTACGCTCGACCCATTTTCTTCATGAGGGATAGATCAATAACGCTCGACTCCCATTTGTGTGGCTTCCTAGCCCTGCTTTGTTGTTGTTGAGCGCCTTTTTGGCCTTTCGACTTATTTCTGCTTTTGCGTCGAGCCTTCTTTATAACAGGTTGACAAGGAGCGGCATTTTCATCTTTCACGGCCTGTTGGAGAAGGCGTTGCGTTTTGGCTTTCTCGTAGATGACCTTTTCACGGTTATGATCGTCCCGGACTTTTTGACCCACTTCCCTTATAAGCTTGTCTATTTGTTCTTCGAACGACGGACTGGGCACTTTTGCATCTGGAACTTTTACTGTCTCAGGATTAGCGTCCTTCCATTGAGCATCCGCTTCTTCATCGAAGTCATACATGACATAGCAGCTGTTTAGTAGCTCTCGTTTCTTTGACCGGATGTACCGAAGTCCTTTTGTCTCCATTCTTCCATTAGGCGGTTTGCGTTGAGTCCCGGGAACGTTCCAGACTTTGTCATAGAACTTGGCTTTTTGAACGGTCTGCTTGAAGGATATCCCCTGGCGTTTCAGCAGCTTTTTCAAACCTTCCGTATAATATCTGGGAAGACGGATAGGCTGGAGCCTGTCGAGTGTAGGATCCGCGCCGTGCCAGATTTCTTTCTCCACTTTGGTTTCTTCGGAGCGGTAGAATAAAATTGCTTTTTCGCTTTCTCGCCTGGGAGGGATATAGAACGTTCGCAGCTCTTCTACACTGTAGATATCAAGCGCATCCAGTTCTTTACGGTGTTTAAGCGGCACCATGGCGACTTGTAGGCTTTGCTCTTCGTCAGCGGACGTTCGTATTGAAGGTCGAGCAGAGAATACAGTATGGACCTCATCTTCCGAGTCGCTACCAAAGATCAAAGTAGGAGCGGACGGCCCTGGCTTGTTGTGTTGGGATGGACCCGAATAAACTATCTCCTCTTCCTCCTCAGTATCACTGCCGAAGACAGGGATGGTGGCGTTAGCTTTGTTCTCCGGCTTGTGACACTTCTCCGTGTCTTTGAAATCCGGTAAGAAGTATTTGGCATCTTCATATTTGCGGACCTCATTCACAGAGAACGGGTTCAGTTCTCCCGTCACGGTATACTCGAAACCATCCTTAAAATACTTCATACACTGATGTTGCGTAGAAGTGATGATGTTGTACTCGTGTAACCATAATCGGCCGAGCAAAGCATTGTAGCATGTCTTGGCGTCTATGTCGTGAAACTTAATGTCCGTGACGAGTAGCCCGAAGCGTAGCGTCAGTATTACAGACCCAATAGTTCTTGATGACTGGGAGTCGAACCCGGAGATGGTGATCTTGTCACGAGCAAGGTGCTGGACGCTCATGCAGATTTCTTTTAACACCCACACATTGAGGAGATTAACGGAGGATCCATTATCGATCAGGATTTTGCCTATCTTTATATCGTGGCAGTATCCCGAGACATAGAAGGGGCGATTGTGTTCGCACGTTCCAAGGAGAAGGTCTTCATCACCAAAAGCGACATCGGCCGTGTGCACTTCCTCCAATTCATCCTTCATCTTTTCCTCGGTCAGGAAAGCTTGGAATTGTTCCAGATCCTGTAGTGCCTTGACTAACGAATCTCTCGCCTCCTTTGATAGCAAAAGGGCGTCAAGAATGCTGAGCTGTGAGGGTAGCTTCCTCAGATGCGCTAAGACGTTGTAATCCACGTTATTTTTCTTCGGCGGGTCCTTGGCACTTAGCTCCTCCACTACTTGGTCATCTAAGACGATATCTTCAGAGACCTTTTCTTTCCCTTTATCTTTTCTGATTGAGGGTCCGAGATTCTTTTCACGCAGCGTCCGATTCCGCAGCCGAATATTTTCGCAAACCTTCGGCTCTTCTTCTTTTCCCGAAGTGGACTCTTTAAAGAGAGGGGAAAGTTCCAGCTCCTCATCAGAATCGCTCCCGAATGTAGGCACTTGTGACCCGCCGGTGTTAACCATGCGACAATCGCCGGTAGTTCTTTTAAGCCCTTCGGTCGTATTTATTTGCTCCCGACGAGTTTTGCGCTTTTCCCGCTTAAAGCGTTGTCGATGAGTAACGTATCCTTGCCACCATCTATCGAAAGCTTTGCACTCTTGAGTGGGGTGCGAAACCTTCTGATGATATAAGCAATAGGAGGGGTGCATTTCTATTTCACCAGTAATTTTTCCTTCGGAGGATGGTAGCTTCATGCCCATTGATATGGCCTTGGTAAACTTTTTCCTCATCTTGAATTGGTTTTTGTCGATAGTGGAGGTATTTTGCTCCAGCGGGATATTCTCAGCTCTTTCATCAAGTCGTTGGCGTTTGGCTCTTTCAAATATAGCCGCCTCGCGTTCTCGATCAGCTTTACTTTTCAACCGAGCTTCGTTAAGGAATGCGTCAATTACTTCATCTGATGGCCCCAGAATTTTTTGTTCAGGATCTGCCCCAGCATTTCAGTACATGAAGTCTCCTCATCGTTCATGAACGAATGGGAAATCACATGACAGCTCGCCACGTGTTCTTCAGATTCATCAGATGAACTTTCTCCTTCATCTTCCTCTTGAAGGACATGATTGAGGAACTCTTGGAGTGTAATGGGAGTCCGTGCTTTCTGGTTGTATTCCACCAACGCGTCGATTTATTTTTGCAAGTCCGAGCGCTTGTCGCCAGGCTTCACGGGCTTCTTTGATTTCTTTTTCTTCTTCTTTGAAGACTTCGACGGCTGGTCATGAATGCTTGGGCCATCACCATCGGTCTTTAGAGTTGTACGTGGCTTCAACATCCCCTCAATGACCTGCGGTTCCAACGGGTTCTTCCATTTGATAGCTGGACATGTCTGAAGATCGTTTAGCATCCTTTTTGTTTTGGCTGATAATACAACCTCCCAAGGAGCTTCTTCAATGACGGAGCATGTTTCCCCCGGCGTATTCGTCCCCTTAAAGGTGTGGGGTTGCGGGGGATTCACCTTCTATTTGTCAGATAACGCGAATTTGCCCTGTTGATACTGGTTTTCAAGCCAATTTTTGAAAACGTAGCAATCTTCGATCGGATGGCCCAGTACTCGATGATAAGGACAATAGTTGGGCTCATTGACATCACTTGGTAGCAGCGGACGTTTCGGATCCGGCAGATTTATGAGTCAGTTGCGCAATGCCAGCTCGAATAACCTTTTCGTTTTATCGTGGGGAAAAGAGTAAGAACGTCCTAGCCTCTCCTCAAGGGCTACGTACGGACGCATATTATTTTGACGAACAACCGGCTTCGAGTCGCTCGGTTGTTGTTGAGCATTAGCGACCACAATTGCTTTTCCTTTCCCTTTGTCATTTCGGGAGTCCGGCTTTGGAAGAGGGGGTTTATGGCCCATCTGATCCATTTGCGCTAGCTTGTCAATCAAGGCCTGGAAGGTAGTCGGCTTGAAAAACATCATAAATTGCGAGATGGTTACTTGCGGATCAAGGGTTCCCACAAACATACCCACCGCTGGAGCTTCTTCAATGCGCTGTTCGCACTTCGACCATAAGTTCCGCCATCGTATAGCGTACTGAACCCATGTCTCGCCTGGCTTTACCCTGGCGTTAATCAGTGCCGTCATCGAGGTGCGTTCACTGGCGCTTGCAAAACGCTGAGTAAACAGCAGCTCCATCTCTGCGAAGGTCTTGATAGAGTCATTCGGGAGCTCAGAGTACCACTCGAACGCCATATCTGATAAGCTTCCAACAAACTGGCGAAGCAACAGCTTGTCGTCACCGCCGGTGTTGCCGCAGAGTGCCCTGAACTGGGCAACATGCTGGTGAGGATTGCCCGTCCCCTTGTAGACATGGAACTTGGGAATTGTGTAACCGGGCGGGTACTTGATTTGGTCATACCAACTTGGATATGGCCGTCCCGTTTTTACGACCTGGCCAGCTGCTTCGGCTGCATGATGAACCCGTATTTGTTGGGCTATGCATTCATCCAAATCAGCTTTAGAGATTGTATCCTCTTTAGCCATTGACAGAGATGGCGGAGGATTTGATGTCTCTCCCCTATCGTCTCCAAGGACGATCGGAGGCTCTTCAGCCGGAGGATCTTGTTGTATCATCATCCCTACCATGTCTTGGAAGAGGAGGCCCATACGCTGTATGTTGGCTGCTTGTTCAGCAGCCTCTTTGTCCTTCTTCTCCAATATTCGACGAAGGAATTCGGCGTCGGTTTCTTCCTCCTGGCGTTCATCCGAGGACGTTTCAGGGTTTTCTTTTTTCCCAGTAAGTGCGGCCATAGCGTTCATCATCTCTTGGAGCTTCTGTTGCTGCTCCTGGGCTTTGGTCACTGATCGCGTAAGCGGTCGATGACCCGTAGATATGCGACTGTCCTCTTTACCAGACGCCACATAAACGGTATGAACTACAACGCCACATAGACGCCACATAGGAGTAGTTCCAACCATTATTGATCCAATTCCCTTGTATTGTGATAATAATGGGGCTATGGCGTTAGTCAAGGAGCCCAGGTCCCATCAGTGGTCCAGACACATCCTGAAGCGCTTTCATTTGATCCGGGAGATTGTAGATCGCCGCGAGATCAAGATTAAGAGAGTAGACACAAAGAATAACGCCGCGGATCCACTCACCAAGGCCCTCCTTCAGCCGCAGCATGAGCGACTTTTTGAGATGTTGGGTATGAGATACGCCAATAACTGGCCTTAGTGCAAGTGGGAGATTGTTGGATATATGTATGCCCTAGAGGCCATTATATGATAGTGGATGTATCTGTACATGTATATATATATATATATATTCATTGTACATTCTTGCTCGACATGATAGTATGCTATCTGGTTCTACTTTATCTGACATGTTGATTTGATCATGCTTTTATTCATTCATACATGCTGATAAAGCCCAGAGGATATCGGCTTGACTACAGTGATTATGATAGAGATCATACTAGTGGGACATCTGTAGTTTATAAGCATATCCTGAAATGTCCCTAGTCGGAGGTGTATCGAGACGGGGCATCGATATACCAGAGTAGACTAGTGTATATGATACTAGACCCATATGATGGGCGATGGATGTTCCCACATTCATCGAAGTTTGACATCAAGACTGTATACGGGTGCTCAGTGGTGACTGGGTACACTGGACGGACTCACCGAGAACTCCTATATGGAATTATATCTATCGTCGGATAGCAGTTCTCAGGTGACACTGGTACAGGTTAGTCTGTAGACCCGAGATCGTCATAGAGTCATGTGTGTTCTCCCACTGTACTTTGATTGCCACCCTACCATCGCTCTACTGAGTTGTGCAAACAGGTGGCCGTTGGGTACCGTCCCGAGACACACAAAGGCAATGAGCGATAGGAGGGGTTTCGTCTCTCCCGGTATTGGGAGTTGATGCTGTGCTGTGCCCGACTGGTTATATCAGCAAGTCCCTGGCCAGGGCTGCTGAGATTTGCTGATAAGTGTTATCAGTAGTTTCTCGATCTATTATAGACCATTCACCAGCATGACTTATTGAGTTATTGGGGTCGACGTGACCATCCCTAGGCTCGATATGCAGCATATCTGAAGAAGAGACCGGACTGTACGGTAGTGTTGCCGGTTGGCTCGATGGGAGTTGTAGCAGGTTCGCTTGTTTTCTTCTGATCGCTCAATACCCGGGTGGCCGTTACGTTTAGCTGACAGCTTGCGGCTTGGGGGTGCTTGATATGATCATCACCCGCTGCCGGCGTATTGACGAGTCTTAGAGTCCCACAAAGAAGTTACCTAGTCCAGGCGAAACGTTGTGGTGCGCGTATGCGATATGCGCTTGGACCCGATTAAAATGCGCGTATAGGATACCGTATATTGATCGGGCGGCTTGCTTTTGGTGGGGTCATATGTGATATGGCCGGATTGATAAATCAAGTGTTGATTTATCATTTAACCATTAGTTTTCTCACTTGAAATCTTTTCTTGTATATGATGGATGTATGCATGCATGTATGTTTTTCTTTCTTTCTTGTTTCATGCACATATGGATGTGTATACATACATACATACACACATCATCTATCATGGTTGATTATACATGGAAAATGGTGGCAATACAAGACTCACACCTTGGTTATTTATATGGATTATTGTTTATATTTGTGTTAAAAACAAAATGGAAAATGAAAGGATAATTCATGGCTAGTTTCTACATCCTTCTTAAACCTAACCATGCTCACCTACTCCTAACCATGAGTTAACCTTCTCTTTCTGTTTTAAACTCAAATTAAATAATATCTTTATAATCTAACCATGGTTTGAGATGAGGATAAGAAAATATATATACATATATTTTCTTTTTTCTTCACAAGGATTTTTCTTTTTCACTCTTGTTAAAAGAAAGCCATCATCTTCTTCCTCCTTCACCATTTGCTCTCTAGACTTTTGTAGTGAGCAATATACTCATCAAGTTAGCTTTTTGAAGTGAGAAAAGCCACCACAACATCATTCTACATAAGTTTAGCCCACTTGTTTAGAGTGTTATCTTCATTTCTTCTTTTGAAAAGTGAAGTTGCAAGCTTGGACTAGGAGCTTTCGGTGGATCGTCGTGGACACTAGAAGACTTCAAGAGAACCTTCCTCCAACTCTCAAGTGGCTAAGGAGTCTAGAAAAAGGGAGCTACAATGGTTGTACTCTCAAAACCCTAGTCTTTGCTACTTGTTATGTATAGAAACCCTAATATTCTAGGATAGATCCTTTGTATGCTTACATAGCACCATAAAAATTTGAACTTTGTGACATGTGATGCTTCCAAACTCTACATAGGGTGCTAGGTAAACCTAACATAGGTATCAGAGCTACTAGGCATTGGATGTCGACCTATGGGGGGTTCTCACTGTGTGACAGTGTGGCGAAGTATAGGCTCTTACCTCCAGGGTGTCCCGAGACCGGAAGGTGTTCCGGCGGGTTGTAGTCCTCGCGAGGGGGCATGCGTAAAAAGTAGCGGCTGAGGGACCCGTTGGTGCCACGGCGACCCCATTGGATAGGGTGGCTGCCTGACCTAACATTAGTATCAGAGCCGACCTAGAACATTAGGCGACATTTTTACGAAGCAAAAACTCCGATCGAACCAAAATACGACGTTTCGGGACCTTCTCTGGACATTTTTTAAAATCTTCTTATTTTCAGAATTAAAAATATGTAAAAATTACAGCAGAGAAGTATAAGACACACTGTGAAAAACGAGACCCTAATACCCAAATTCCACCGCGGAACCATGGCCTAAGCTTGCTTGGGCCGCGGCTTCGTGGCCGTATAGAGCCAGTTAGGCTTCATTTTTGCACAGTGTGATTCTTGTCTGCTTGTAAATGTTTTTGGGTATTTTTAATCTGGTTTTAGTACTGTATATTCTGGAGATGGTTTTGGACTCAACGATTCGATCGGAATTTTCATTTCGTTGCTTTTCCGGGTAAATTAGAAAGTATTGAAGTGTTCGAACGAGTATCATTTGCTCACTATTCACGGGGTTTAAATATTTTGGAGATACGTGCAATTTTTTTTTTGGTGGACCCTCTAGAAGACAACAAACCTTAACTCGATTATGTGACCGTCTTGAACCGCCCTTTGAACCTTAGGGTTTGGGGCAGTACGGCGTGCCACATGTGAGGCGTTGGCTTGACCCTTCTACGGCTGGACCGCTACTACTGTGTCACACTCCGGGTTTTTGAACTCCGCTCAAGTGTTGAGCTTTAGGGAATCTTGGGTATTTGATCGTTCGTTCGAAAACTTTAATACTATCTATTTATCAGGAATGTGATACAATATATGGAATTCATATAGTTTAGGCATGAAATACGAAGTATGTGATATTTCACATTTATGATGTGTAAAGAGTATGTGGATTCCAAATATTGTAGTTTTACACTTTCTTTTCTGTGACCGAAAGTGTAGTATGTTCGATATCGCCGGTTTCGTTGCTATACATCAACGATAATTGGGGTACGCATACTTACTTACGTTGATGATATATGATATTATGTGTTGCTGAGATATGATGTGCAGGATTGTCGTGATCGAATAGCCGGGTTTTTTTTATGTGAGATGAGAGTTTTATATTTTCATTCATGTAAATTCAAATGTAATGTAATATTCTTTTATTTGGGACACTTTCGGGTTGAGGTTGATGTCACCAGTGTTGTATATTATTTACTTTTCCGCATTAGGATAGACCCAAGGAGGGAAGCACAAGTGACCAAGTTCTGGGGTTCAGTGGGAGGCCATCTCGAGGAGTCGAGACCGGGTCTCCTAAACTCCAGGATTGGTAGGGTCGCTTGCCTCTCTCGTAGGGGTCTAGGGGTGTGGGCTTGGCTATTCATCGCGACTGTGGAATCCGTATTTTCTATTATTGGCTAAATACTAAATACGGACGTCCTAGTATATCCCACATTATATATATGTTTCTGCTGCCTGTGTTCTGAGATATCTGAGACAAATGACATATTATATATATGATATATAGTAGACGTTGCGTATGTTTTACACCCGCACAAGTCCCGTCCCGGTATGCCGTTAGTTAAGTAACCTAACGGTGCATAACGGAACATTGCGGCGAATGCGGATGGCATAAGCGTACGTGTTATTTTCGTTTCTTTTCTGTGATTGGCTTAAGGACTTAAATGATGGGATTACATTAATATGATTAATGTAAAGAAAATAAACCTAAAAAGATGTTGTGGAATCGGATTTGAAAACCACTCGGCTCTTTATGAAAAAGCTGTATTTCAAAAACTGCGGAGCACAAGCCACTCCTTTTCAAAACCATTTGATTTTACGATGATATCAAGTTCAAAGCGTTAAAGATTTTCTTAAAAATCATCCACAACCCTCCGTCATTTTAGGAAGTAGAGTACTTAGTATTCGTGCTACGTTTGTTGACTTTAGTTAAGGCGTAGTGTACGGTAGCTAAGTGATGTCTTCCTACACTGCATATGATGCAGATTAATTAGGACATTCATACGACTTTGTTAACCATAGTTAAAGGTCATATGGGTGGGTCTAATTGATCAAGAAATCACGGGTAGAACTTGACTGGTACTTATGATTTGTTGACCATAGTTAAGGTCATAAGTACTAGGGGTAAAAATTACATCGGGAATTTCAAGTGTTGAAATTTGCAATGAGATTGCATACCTACCATGTGATGGTTGGATCCCGATCCCACTGTGGACAATAGTTGCTCCTAGGAGAGTTTGCAGTTTACAATTAGCTAACTCATTAGGTGTCTAGAAAGGTGTTAAAGGGGCTACGCCTCTCGGAAAACGAGGTTTACTTTAATTAGGTCCGTGCGAAAGCACGGGGAACCTCCCTCAAATACCGACACTGGCCTGGCTGAACGGTTAGCGAAGTTGTAGACTGCAATTAATCCTGGCTAGTTTTCTTTTTAAGGTTTGAAAGAAAAACTTGATTAAAGCAGTGGGAGACATCGATTAGACAAGATAATAACCAATCTGATATATGCAAGAGCTTTCGCTGAGTGTATTCTTTTCTCTCTCTTAATGGCAGATACCAATGACTGGACTCAAGCTTCTACTAGATAAAAACAAACTGAATGGGACCAATTATAAAGACTGGCTGAGGAATCTGAAAATAACCTTGACTTATGATAAAGTATCATATGTCCTCACGGCTTCAGCCCCGCCCACCCCAGGTCCAAAATCCTCAGTTGCGGACATTGAAGTCCGCAAGACATGGGACGCTGACTGTGCCACGGCCAAATGCCTCGCACTTGCATCGATGGAAAATACACATCAAAAGCAGCACGAGAATATGGACATTCAAACCATATTCCTCTATACAAAGGAGTTGTATGGAGAGCAATCCCGCGTATTACGATACGAAGCATCAAAGAAATTGTTTCAGATGCGAATGGCCCCTGGCACACCAGTAGGAGACCATGTTCTGAAGATGATAGCTCTTATAGAAGAGCTTGAGGACCTAGGATGGACAATGGACAATGAACAATATACAGATATTATTCTGCAGTCCCTCCCCTCTACCTTTGCTCAGTTCATAGTTAACTTCAACATGCACGGCATGGAGAAGGAGCTACCTGAACTCCTTAATATGTTAAGGAGTGCAGAGAGCACTATGAAATCAATGAAAACTCTCGTTATGACTATTGGGCAATCTTCTTCTTCTCGCCTAAAAGCTAAGGCCAAAGGAAAGAAAAAGAAGAAGCCCACCAATCCCAAGGGTGGAGTTAAAAAGGTGAAGGGAAAGGAAAAGTCCAAAGCTGGAGACTCGGGGATAGGTGAATGTTTTCATTGCCACAAGACAGGACATTGGAAGCGCAACTGTACAGAGTACTTGAACCTCAAGCAGAAGCATGGGGATGCTTCCGCTTCAGGTGTGTTTGTGACAGAAAACTGTTTTTCAATAAACTCTGCTTCCTGGGTATTAGATACCGGTTCAGCTTCTCACATTTGCAATTCTATGCAGGGACTGAGAAATAGCAAAGTTTTGAAGACAGGTGACCATACTCTCCGCGTTGGAAATGGTTCCAATGTACATACAGTCACAGTGGGAGAGTATCACTTGGGGTTGCCATCAGGATGTATTTTGGTTTTGAACCCATGTTATTTTGTACCAAGTATGCTATGTAATATAATATCAGTTTCATTGTTAGACAATGAAGGATATAACTTTATATTGCAGAACAATGTTATGAACATTCACCTGAATCAAATGTTGGTTGGGTATGGTACACTTAATAACGGGATATACGTCCTAAATCAACACACAGTTTTCAGTATATAACACACTAAGAAAAGAAAACTTTCAGAAATAAATGAAACTTTTCTTTGGCACTGTAGACATGGTCATATTAACGAAACAAGACTAAATAAGTTACACAAAGATGGATATTTAAACCCTTTTGAATATAAATCTTATGCGACTTTCCAGTCTTGTATCAAGGGTAAAATGACCAAAACTCCGTTTACCGGACACGGAGAAAGAGCTACTGAGCTCCTAGGACTCATACATAGTGATGTATGTGGTCCAATGTCTACACAGGCTAGAGGCGGTTTTTCATACTTCATTACGTTCACTGACGATTTCTCAAGATTCGGTCATGTATTTTTATTAAAGCATAAGTCCGAAGCTTTCGAGAAATTCATTAAATATAAACAAGAAGTAGAAAAACAAACCGGCTTGAGAATCAAGATACTTCGATCAGATCGAGGTGGGGAATACCTTAGTACAGAATTTGCAAACTTCCTAAAAGAGAATGGGATTCTCTCTTAGCTCACTCCTCCTTACACACCACAGCACAACGGTGTGTCTGAACGACGGAATAGGACCCTATTAGATATGGTCCGATCCATGATGAGTGATGCTGAGTTACCCGTCTTATTTTGGGGGCATGCATTGGAGACTGCAGCGTTTCTATTGAACAGGGTTCCAACCAAAACCGTGTCTACAACACCATATGAGATATGGCATGGGAAGAGACCATCTCTTAAGAGAATAAGGATTAGGGGTTGCCCGACCTATGTTAAAAGAGCAGAATCCGGACAAACTCGAGACACGGTCAGTCATGTGTAATTTTGTGGGGTATCCAAAGAATTCTTATGGATATCTATTCTACCACAAAGAGAAACAAAAGGTGTTTGTTTCTCAGTATGCCACATTCTTGGAAAAAGAGTTTTTCACAGATAAAGATGTTGGCAAAGTGGTGGATCTAGAAGAGATTCTAGAGACACAAACTACAAATGACGATTTGGTTGAACCGGCTGTTGCAATAGAAACTGAGGAACCTCGGCCACTCCGAAGGTCTGGTAGGACTTCTCGCCCACCAGAGAGGTACTACGGTTTCCTCATTGACGGTGACGGAGAAGATTGCATCATGGATGATGATGACCCTACCATTTTTCAGCAAGCTATCACGAGTGGTGACTCTGTGAAGTGGCTGGATGCCATGAGATCCGAAATGGAGTCTATGTACACCAACAAAGTATGGACTTTGGACATTGTACCCCCTGGGGTAAAACCTGTGGGATGCAAATGGATCTTTAAAAGAAAGATTGGTGTAGATGGGCAGGTAGAGACATATAAGGCAAGACTTGTGGCGAAAGGTTTTCGTCAAAGACCAGGTTTGGACTATGACGAAACTTTTTCGCCCGTAGCCATGCTTAAATCCATTCGGATCCTACTTGCTATTGCTGCTCACTACGACTATGAAATCTGGCAGATGGACGTTAAAACAGCATTTCTAAATGGAGATTTAGAAGAATGCGTTTATATGGATCAGCCAGAGGGCTTCATTGACAGTGGGAGCAGCGGGAAAGCATGTAGACTGCTTAAATCCATATATGGGTTAAAGCAGGCATCTCGGAGTTGGAACATCTGTTTCGATGATGTTATCAAAGAGTTTGATTTCATCAAAAATCCAGATGAACCTTGTGTTTATAAGAAGGCTGTAGGAAGAGCTGTCACATTCCTCGTATTGTACGTGGATGACATTCTTCTGATAAGAAATGATATTCCTATGCTACAGTCGGTCAAATCATTCTTATCACTAAGGTTCTCCATGAAGGACCTGGGTGATGCCACATACATCCTGGGCATAAGGATCTATGGGGATAGATCCAAAAAGTTATTGGGATTGTCCCAAACCAGGTACATCAACACCATCCTAAAAAGGTTTAGTATGGAAGAATCCAAGCGGGGTGCCTTACCCGCTTTCCATGGAGTCACTCTCTCTAAGGATTCTTGTCCAAAGACCGATGAAGAGAGAGCTCGCATGAGCATTATGCCCTATGCTTCGGCAGTAGGATCTATAATGTATGCGATGTTATGTACACGCCCAGATGTAGCTTATGCACTTAGTGTTGTAAGCAGGTATCAATCCAACCCAGGGAAGAACCACTGGACAGCTGTAAAGAACATTCTTAAGTACTTACGAAGGACTAAAGAATTGTTCTTGGTGTATGGTAATACAGATCTCCAAATGGAGGCCTTTACCGATTCGAGCTTCCAGAGCGATAAGGATGACAGCAAATCTATCTCAGGGTTTGTATTTACCCTCAATGGAGGGGCGGTAAGTTGGAAGAGTTCCAAACAGGTTACCGTTGCAGACTCTACGATGGAGGCTGAGTACATTGCTGCAAATGACGCCGCCAAGGAAGCCATCTGGATGAAGAAGTTCGTCTCGGAGCTCGGAGTAGTTCCAACCATTATTGATCCAATACCCTTGTATTGTGATAATAATGGGGCTATGGCGTTAGCCAAGGAGCCCAGGTCCCATCAACGGTCCAGACACATCCTGAGGCGCTTTCATTTGATCCGGGAGATTGTAGATCGCCGCGAGATCAAGATTAAGAGAGTAGACACAAAGAATAACGCCGCGGATCCACTCACCAAGGCCCTCCCTCAGCCGCAGCATGAGCGACTTTTTGAGATGTTGGGTATGAGATACGCCAATAACTGGCCTTAGTGCAAGTGGGAGATTGTTGGATATATGTATGCCCTAGAGGCCATTATATGATAGTGGATGTATCTGTACATGTATATATATATATTCAGTGTACATTCTTGCTCGACATGATAGTATGCTATCTGGTTCTACTTTATCTGACATGTTGATTTGATCATGCTTTTATTCATTCATACATGCTGATAAAGCCCTGAGGATATCAGCTTGACTACAGTGATTATGATAGAGATCATACTAGTGGGACATCTGTAATTTATAAGCATATCCTGAAATGTCCCTAGTCGGAGGTGTATCGAGACGGGGCATCGATATACCAGAGTAGACTAGCGTATATGATACTAGACCTATGTGATGGGCGATGGATGTTCCTACATTCATCGATGTTTGACATCAAGATCGTATACGGGTGCTCAGTGGTGACTGGGTACACTGGACGGACTCACCGAGAACTCCTATATGGAATTATATCTATCGTCGGATAGCAGTTCTCAGGTGATACTGGTACAGGTTAGTCTGTAGATCCGAGATCGTCATAGAGTCTTGTGTGTTCTCCCACTGTACTTTAATTGCCACCCTACCACGGCTCTACTGAGTCGTGCAAACAGGTGGCCGTTGGGTACAGTCCCGAGACACACGAAGGCAATGAGCGATAGGAGGGGTATCGTCTCTCCCGGTATTGGGAGTTGATGCTGTGCTGTGCCCGACTGGTTATATCACCAAGTCCCTGGCCAGGGCTGCTGAGATTTGCTGATAAGTGTTATCAGTAGTTTCTCGATCTGTTATAGACCATTCACCGGCACGACTTATTGAGTTATTGGGGTCGACGTGACCATCCCTAGGCTCGATATGCAGCATATCTGACGAAGAGACCGGACTGTACGGTAGTGTTGCCTGTTGCCTCGACGCGAGTTGTAGCAGGTTCTCTTGTTTTCTTCTGATCGTTCAATACCCGGGTGGCCGTTACGTTTAGCTGACCGCTTGCGGCTTGGGGGTGCTTGATATGATCATCACCCGCTGCCGGCATATTGACGAGTCTTAGAGTCCCACAAAGGAGTTACCTAGTACAGGCGAAACGTTGTGGTGCGCGTATGCGATATGCGCTTGGACCCGATTAAAATGCGCGTATAGGATACCGTATATTGATCGGGCGGTTTGCTTTTGATGGGGTCATATGTGATATGGCCGGATTGATAAATCAAGTGTTGATTTATCATTTAACCATTAGTTTTCTCACTTGAAATCTTTTCTTGTATATGATGGATGTATGCATGCATGTATGTTTTTCTTTCTTTCTAGTTTCATGCATATATGGATGTGTATACATACATACATACACACATCATCTATCATGGTTGATTATACATAGAAAATGGTGGCAATATAAGACTCACACCTTGGTTATTTATATGGATTATTGTTTATATTTATGTTAAAAACAAAATGGAAAATGAAAGGATAATTCATGGCTAGTTTCTACATCCTTCTTAAACCTAACCACGCTCACCTACTCCTACCCATGAGTTAACCTTCTCTTTGTGTTTTAAACTCAAATTAAATAATATCTTTATAATCTAACCATGGTTTGAGATGAGGATAAGAAAATATATATACATATATTTTCTTTTTTCTTCACAAGGGTTTTTCTTTTTCACTCATGTTAAAAGAAAACCATCATCTTCTTCCTCCTTCACCATTTGCTCTCTAGACTTTTGTAGTGAGCAATATACTCATCAAGTTAGGTTTTTGAAGTGAGAAAAGCCACCACAACATCATTCTACACAAGTTTAGCCCACTTATTTAAAGTGTTATCTTCATTTCTTCTCTTGAAAAGTGAAGTTGCAAGCTTGGACTAGGAGCTTCGGGTGGATCGTCGTGGACACTAGAAGACTTCAAGAGAACCTTCCTCCAACTCTCAAGTGGCGAAGGAGTCTAGCAAAAGGGAGCTACAAAGGTTGTACTCTCAAAACCCTAGTCTTTTCTACTTGTTATGTATCAAAACCCTAATATTCTAGGATAGATCCTTTGTATGCTTACACAGCACCATAAAAATTTGAACTATGTGACATGTGATGCTTCCAAACTCTACATAGGGTGCTAGGTAAACCTAACAAGTTGCCCCCTGCCTTCCTTACTCGTCGCCAATGGCGACGTCGAGCATAACGAGCCGTTGGGATTGGCTCGGAGATTAAGACAGCTTCTTTTTGTCCCCTGTCTGAATGAGGCGCCGCCGGTGTTAACCTCTTAAAGACTGAGGTTGTTTTTTGAGGGGTGATATTCAACCTGTCGAAGATGGATCCTCGAGCAAGGGCAGGAGCAGGAATCGTCAGTCTTGAAAAGACTGATTCTTTGACAGGGGAAGCCGCCTTGATGACTTCTGGAGCAGCAGTTATTGCTTTCCTTGGGATAGCCAATTTAGAGTTCTGATCCAGCCTGGAGAAAACAGAGGCTGTTAGTTTGGTAGTTGGCGACCCATTGACAAGGGTCGTCGTAGCAGTGAGCCAGTCGAAGACCGACTTCTTGGTCACTTCCGGTGCAGGTATTGGTATAGAGAAGCTTGTAGGTGAGATCACGGTCCCGAAAAACAGGCCGGTGGTGGCCTGGGTCACCTGTTCTACCGGCAGAGCGAGAAAGGAGGCCGCTTGGGACCCATATGCTACACTTCTAGGGGAGGTGGAGCGTCCGTTGCAGTGGCACTTCGAGCAGTTGGTGCAATTAAAGTCCATAGATGCTTGAGTTCTGTGCCAGGCAAAAGACGAAATCTTAGTAACTTGAAATCCAAAGGCAACCATTAAAAAACCGCGATTGGTTCGCGAGGACGACACACGAAGTGTGGAGTGGAAAGATGAAAAGGTCCCACCGGGCATGCCAGAATCTGTTCCCCTCCGAAGGACGGCGTACAGGACTGCGAGGTCCTGACGCAGGGATTTGGGGCGGATGCTATTTGGTTTTATCCGTCTACCTCTCTAAAGATGCCAAGTTGATTTATGGCACCGTGTATCGGAGGTTTCGACGGATGCGGCCGATGTAGCAGACTTCGTCAGATTCCCCCTCGCTTGAGGGGTTTTTGATTGTGGGGATGCTCTTCCCTGCAGGCGCAAGCCCCTGCAGTTAATTACGCTACTGCATCGCGGTAACCACTTTCTCCTTCTCCAGAATTTCACTTCGTGTCGTGTGTGTTTGTTTTGTTTGTGGTTGCCCGTGGATTGTATACGGAGACTGAGTAATGCCGTCGCTCGTAGGACGTGGATTAGTCCAAATCCGTATTTACTTAGATTTGGGTTTTTGGTTTTGGTTTAAGGATACGTTAGCCTTATTTGAGGCTAAGATCAACTTAAACGTTCGTTAAGGATACGTTAGTCCTGTTTGAGACTAAGATCTACTTAACGGGATCGTCTAGATCCATTTAATATGTGGCCATCGGGACTCGTCACCTCTCTGACGTCGTTGAAGGATTACAACGACAGGTGTCAGAGGAGTTCAGAGATATACCATTGAACCAAAGTTGATTTGGAGTTTTATAGTCCATTTGAATGTTTAAGGATACGTTAGCCGTGTTTGGTGCTAAGATCGACTTAAACAGGATCGTTTAGATCCGGCAAAAGAGCATTTGGAGGCTCTATTGTTCTAGTTTAGGGACGTAGTGGTCCATAGGTAGTTTAAGGACGTTGCGGTCCAAGTTCCAGTTTAGGGACATGGTGGTCTATGTTCCAGATTAGAGACGTGGTGGTCCGCATTCCAGTTTAGGGACGTGGTGGTCTATGTTCCAGTTTAGGGATGTGGTGTTCCGTATTAATTCCAGTTTAGGGACGTGGTGGTCTATGTTCCAGTTTAGAGACGTGGTGGTCCATTATTAGTTTAAGAACGTTTCGGTCCAACATTAGTTTAAGGACGTTTCGGTCCACGAGTTCAAGGACCCCGCAGTCCGTTTTGATGTGTGGTCGTCGGGACCCATCACCTCTCTGACGTCGTTGAAGGATTACAACGATGGGTGTCAGAGGAGTTCGGAGATGTACCCTCGAGCCGGTCGTAAATTGATTTAGGGAGCAACCGTGCTCAGTCAATTTAATTTAAGGACTTACGGCCAAAATTGGGCTAAGTCCAGATGAAAATGTCCACATTTTGTTTGCATTTGGCCTGTTAGACCTTTGTTTGGGCTTTCCCCTTTTTAGAATGATGCATAGCATTACTTCAGGCCATTTATGCCTATTTTGACTGGGCTCTGCCCTTTTTATTATAATGCAGAGCATTTGTTTTGGTCCATTGGACCTCTCAATTGGGCCCTGCCCCTTTAAATAATGCATAGCATTATTTTTGCTCTGTTTAGACTTTTTAATTGGGATCGGCCTTTTTAAAATAATGTGCAGCACTTTTATTTGGTCTATTAGACCTTTGATTGGGCACTGCCCTTTAATAATGCATTGCATTAGATACCCTGACAGTGCCCCACATGGCTTGTCAGGTGCTTTGCGCAATTAATGAGCGCAAGCGCTCGTGGAGGTGACACGTGTCACGTTCTGGTGAGCGCAAGCGCAACAGCGCAGTGCGCTGCGTTAGTGCGCTGCGCTGCTGCACTGCTGACACGTGGCACTTCCTGGCTGCTTACGCAATAGCGCAGTTTTGGCAAGTGCTGGGCACTGTTCTTATTCTTTTGGATCAATTTCAGATCAAAGAAAACAAGTTTTTTCTTGTTTTTTAAAGGACCAGTGGTTCATATAAGGTGCAAAGCACTGTTATCTTGAAAATCTTTTAGATTCAGAACCAATGGTTCATAAAAAGAAGTGCAAGGCACTGTTTATTATTTATTTTTGTTTCTTTTCATTAGAGATCCTTGATCTTGTTCTCAGATCAATGATCTGTTCATAAGAGAATTTTCTCTTTTTCTAAAGGTTTTTACCTTTTTCTTTGTTCTTGAGGATTTCTCTCCAATTCTTCAGAGTTTTCTCTGTTTAATTTTTCACCAAATGTTCCTCCTTTTTTTTGAATTGAGGTCTGGGGTCCATTTTATAGTGCCCATAAATTAGTTAAATTTGTTAAAGAGATCTTTATCTGATTGATTTGGGGAATTTTCCCCACCGTTGGATCTTTGATCCAAGGGCCTCTGTTTTACAGAAGAAAATCTTCTTGTTTTAACAAGAACAGAAAAGATATCTTTAAAATTTCAATTCTGTTTTGCGCAAACGCCTCAGCGCGTGACACGTGTCGCGCAGCGCAGCGCTTGTGCAACTGTGCTTGCGCAACTGCGCAGACACGTGTCGCGCAGCGCAGCGCTTGCGCAGCTGTGCTTGCGCAGCTGTGCTTGTGCAACTGCGCAGACACGTGTCACGCAGCGCAGCGTTTGCGCAACTGAAACGTTGCTTCCTTTACCTTTTGTTTTAAAAGAGCCTTGCTCTGATTGGACGCACTACCTCGGGCGTCGTGCTGACGTATCAACTTCTGACACGTGGCGCATTGCGCGCAGCGCACGGGATTTCAAGCGTTGCTTCAAAATTTGAATTTTTGAAATTCAAACAGAGCCTTGCTCTGATTGGGGGAAACTTGATTACACCTCAACTGTAAATACATACCCTCATTTGTATTTCGACCGAATACAAATGCAATGAGGCAAAAATATTCCTACAATATAATACTAGGATCCGGCTTAAACCAAAGCCCGCTAGTATTATCCGTCCGATCCTGATCCGTGCACAAGTGAACGAATATGATCGAACCCTGCCATAATGATACGGCCCTACAACGTTTCGCCCGAACTTAGGAAACTGTCTATGGTGGACTCTAATGACTCATCAATACACTGGCACTGGGTATAACCTCTAGCACGTCAGAGGTACTAGCTGTATGTAACGGTTGCCCATGTAGTGATCGATAGGGAAGCTGACGAGTGAACTCATCCAGAAACCCTACTGAGCCTGACAGTGACAATATCAGTATAGTCCGGTCCGTTCGTCTATGAGTATCGCATATAGGGCCTAGGGGGCTGGTAAACGTCAGACCCCCAATAGTAGTATAAATCGTGTCGGAGAGTAGCCCAGAACACCCTGAGAAACTACTAGAATACCTACCAGTAAATCTCGATTACCCTAGCTAGGGATTTCGTGTAATGGCTCTCCTAGACACAGCGCGATCTCACCCCCAATACCGGGAGAGACGAATCCCTGACGATCCTCTCATTGTCTCCATGTGGCTCGGGACGGTACCCAACTAAAACCTGTTTGCACGGCTCCTTTGAGCCATGGTAGGGTAGTAATCAAAGCACAGTGAGAACTCACACGAGACAAATGACGATCTCAGGTCGACAGACTAACCTGTACACATGTCACCTGGGAACTGCTATCTGACGATATGTATAATATCAACCAGCATGTTCCCGGTGAGTCCTGTCCGGTGTACTCATAACTCATTGAGCACCTGTATACATCTTAGGTGAACCAACTGACCCCAATAGCTTGTGAGACCGGCCACCGTCCCTCATCGGGGTCTCGACTGTATACACTGGTCTACACTGGAGTATCGATGCCCTGTCTCGAAACTCCCATGACTAGGGACACTTTAAGGATGTGCTTATAGACCCCAGTTCCTACGTATATGATCGCTATCATACTGCTGGCAGCCAAGCAAGAATCATATACACTCTATCAACATGCAATAGTGAACTAAAGCATGTACACGATGATAAAGAGAAACCAGATAGCATACTATCATCTCGAGTAAGACTGTCCTATCGGTATAGGTCCTCTCTCAATCATTGCAATCACGTACCTGCGATCCAATAATTGACTTTGAGGGACTATATCCAACAATCTCCCACTTGCACTTAAGCTTAATTATTGCGATGTCGCGTACTCACAGCTCGTGTGATACCGAACATCCAACTCCTCTACTAATCAGTTTCACAAAACTCGTTTGTAAAACTATTATGTTCGAGAAATAGCCTCAGTGAGTGGATCCGCCCTGATGTTTCTTTCCATGTCTATCTTTTTCTCAAGTTCGCGGAGAAAGACATATCCCAAAATGAGCAATACCTGTCTTAGAATATGTCTAGATATCTGATGGGACCCAGTTCATAAATGAACTCCAAATCCAGCAAATTTCTTAGACTGTATCGTCAACTGAATTTAATCAGTATCCTGCGCCATGCCTTCCTCAGTATCCGCCTGGACTACCTGTCCAAACTACTGCCCCTCGTCAGAGGGAAAACTATAACTCTGACAGTCAATCTGTCCTCCAGGTCACCTTGGATGCCTGGAATGATAACCGTCTCCCGAAGGATGCTGCCGTTATCAAATCCCTAGAACATCCACTTATGTTCTTAAGCTATTTCCGAACAATTCTCCAGGATTGGAATAATATATCAACCTATTGCATCTAGTGCAAAAAACAACATATCATATTATATCCATATCCTATGTGGAGAAACTACTGTGTGACAACCACGGTATAACCGATCGTAGTGTAGGAATTTCACTTCCTACAATGTGTATGTCATCCAAATACCAGGACATCCCACCCTACTACCTTCTTAACAGATCCATCTCTTATTCTGATGAAGTCAAAGTCCATGACTGTCACACTAGAAATAGATGATCTATCTCCGCTGTATCTGCTTTAGTCTATAAATAGACATAAGCTACTTGTCCACTACGCTTCCGCTGCTCCCATTGACTACAACAACCCTCTGGCAGAGTCATATACACGTGCACTTCTAAAGCTAGTTTAGAACGACGCCATACTCATCCTCCTGTCGGGTCTCATAGTCTGGAACAGCAGTAATGGAAAGTCTGGGTAAACAAGAACCTCCCTATCACCGTTCTTGAGGATACCGAAGTACCTTTCCGATGCATGAGGTTACCCACCATATCTGCGGAGTGGCTAATGGAATGTCAAACCTGATTGACTCTTTAGGTCCTATTAAAGTTTCAGTAATCGTTTGCGGTTCTGGAATCTCTTCCAGCTCTACCATACCCCTATTACTGTTTTCTAAAAAAATCCATTTTACTAAAACTGTGGAGAGTCAAGAACAATATCACTATTGATCTTCCAGATGGTAGAAAATTAACCATCGTCAAAGCCCGGGTTAACCCACAAACTGCCATTACAGAAACATGCCTTGAGTTATCCGGAGTCTGGTTTTAAGAATAAGCCAGACAACACCCCGTACCTTAACACCGTTAAGGTACAAACCATTCTATATACAATATAGATATAGAGACACTGATTTAATTGGAACCAGATTCAAAACATGCAGCGTCTCCAATGCATGTCAACTAAATGGAGAGGGGACGATCAACATTACTCAACTTAGGAGTGCATCCAATTATGAGTAACCTGAAAGAGAAAAAAGTTTCTCAAAAACACTACTATCTACTGAATACCATACACAAGTATCCACATCTTCGATCACCTTGAAGAATTCTGATACTTGCAACACATGGTTCTCTACTTTATTCCTGTACCTATAACTTCTCAAACATGGACCTTGTATTTCTACGAAACATTTGTCTAAAACTTGAGAAGTCACAAGTAAATAGTATACAGTACGAGGACCAATCCCTTTGTCCTAATGGAGACTGGACAATATACAATACTTTGTATAAGTCCCCTGAGTTGAATAACTCAACCTCTGTGCGTCGTAGGTTGAAAACTGTACCTAGTCGATTTCCTCAAATATCACCAATTACAACGAATTCCGATATAATAAGGATGATCACCTAATTCCCAATAACTTACTCCTACTCGTAATCTGTAAAAGCATACAGATATGAGAATCATACCTGGTAAATACATACCCTGGAGCAAGAGCTAATTGGGAAATCAGTTTTCAATTAACAATGCAGATTGAAACATAAAAATATTTCGAAGGGGTATCCGGGTATTCCTAGTAATGCCTCTTCCATAATCAGATTCATGACTGTAACCGTATATTTCCTTGCCATCTCTCCAATTCCTTTTATTTGTCTTTAGTCGTTACCTTCTGTACACCATCATTAGGCTTAATGGTTTTCTTTATTCCCTACCGTTTGGCACCAGCCTATGGTTTGGAAGAAGACTATCCAATAAGCATAATAGGTGTACTCTCTTAATCCTAGGAGCACTCGCAACCTGAGAGAAGGTAAAGATAAAAGACAACTGAATAAACCTTATTCCTATTTCTCCTGAACCAGAATCCATCCTCAAAAAAATTCCTTCGAGTTCGTATATAACCATACGATGGATTTATCCAATGGAATTGAATGTTCGTAGTGATACAAGGTGTTCTAGAGAAATACAAAGGTGAAGTAGGAGTGGCGATGAAATACGTGGTTTGGTCATGAATGATAACAGTCGCAATTTACTTTGCCCTTTTATAATCCCTTTATTCTGTCTTTACTTATTACCTTCTGTACACCCAACTTAGGCTAATTGGTTTTCTTCATTCCCTACCTTTCGGCACCTGCCTATGGTTTGGAAGAAGACTATCCAATAAGCGTAATAGGTGTACCCTCTCCTAATCCTAGGAGACCTCACAACCTGAGAGAAAGTAAATGGAAAAGACAACTGAATAATCATATTCGATCTCTCCAGAACCAGAATCCATCCTCGAAGAAGTTCCTCCGAGTTCGTATATAACCATACGATGGATTTATCCAATGGAAGTGGATGTTCGTAATAATACGGAGTGTTCTGGAGAAACTCAAAGGGTAAAAAAAGGAGTGGCAATGATGTATGCAACTCAGACAATCCAAAAGCCAGTGTTTTAAGAAAGTTCGGTTAACTTGGTTACAGAGTCATAGTCTAGGGTCGGGTCATGGTCGCAGTCAAAGAGAGTGAGAAAGGAAACACTCTGCGTGCACTCTAACCTAGATCAGAATGGTTAATCATTTTATCTAATCAGGAAACCTCCCACTGTATCCTCAAATTCTCCTCTAAACCTGAAAGAAGAATTTGTCGGGGTCACCCGAAGAGTAAACCAACTCATCAGTGGGAATCGGGATCCAACTATCATCGCATGATAACGTGATGGAATCCACTCACGTTATCACACTCCAGAAGGTATACTCAAGCTTGGCAAGTTTCCTGTATGTTTGAAACACCCGATATGATTTTTTCCCCAAGCAGTTTATGACCTTGACAAAGGCCAACAAATCATAAACCACAAGTCAAGTTCAACCCGTCATTATCCTGGATTACTCTAGACCCACTTGCACAAACCCTTGACAAAGGCCAACAAGGTTATACGACTGTCCTAGATAATCGCAACTCAATGCAACAGACAAGTAATACCCAGCTACCGCACACTAGGCCTTGACAAAGGCCAACAAACGCAGCACGAATACTAGGTACTACCTGAAAGAAATGACGGAGGGCTACGGCTGGTTTTTGGCGAAAAACCTTTAGCGTAAAGAACTTGATATCGTTGAAGGAATCCAAGTGGTTTTTATAAAATATAGTGGCGAAAACTTTTGCTAAAGAGGTCACTCCCGGTGAACGGATCTCGGCTCTTTCCCCGTCGAATGAGGTGCAGGATATTCCAAACTGAATACCACGATGCAAAGCAAAAAGTAATCGACTATAGTGAAGTTATTACCCTGACCCAAACCTCTATCCAAAGGGTCACTCCCGGTGAAGGGATCTCGGCCCTTGCCTCGTCGAATGAAGTGCTGGATATTCATAACCGAATACCACTGTGCAAAACAGAAGAGAACGTCCTTGTAATAACAGCTTTTTGAAAATTTGGTTCCAACAACATCAAAAATAGGTTTGTTTTTTCCTTGCATTGATAAGAATCAACGCAGTCCCATCAATTGATCACAACACAAAAGAACGAAAATAAAATGTACCTATATGCCATCCGCATTCGCCACTGGGTCTCGTCATCACCCGTTAGGTTACTTAACTAACGACAGAGTGGGGACTGGACTAGCGCGGGTGCAAAACATATACAACATCTACTAGTATATATACCAATATATAATAATCGCTCCAGGTATAATAAATGCAACATCACAGAAAAGTAATAAGCATCACAGAACAATACAGATAATCTGGGATCCCCGGGTTTCATAGATCCGCAAAAGAAACCCAACGTTCCCCTGGTCGTGTGGATAGCATGTGCAATGAAAACCTAGACCCCTACGAGTGCGGCAAGTTACCCGCCAAAACCTAAAGCGAGGCAGCCCCTTTCAGCAAAGTGAATGGACCACCTAGCACATCACGGAATCTGGTAACTTCAGCACCCCTTCTCGGGTCAACCTGTACCCCCTACGAGTGCGGCGAATGTTGGAGATAGTGCCCTCAGAGTCAATTATTAGGTCACAGGTACGTGATTGTAATGATTGAGGGAGGACCTATCCCGGTAGGACAGTCTTACTCGAGATGATAGTATGCTATCTGGTTTACCTTTATCATCGTGTACTGCTTTAGGTGACATGACACGTCGCTATTACACGTTGATAGAGCCCCTAGGATTCTTGCTTGACCACCAGCAGTATGAGGGCGATCATATAAGTGGGAGCTGGGGGTCTACAAGCATATCCTTAAAAGGTCCCTAGTCGTGGGAGTTTCGAGACCGGGCATCGATACTCCATTAGTAGACTAATGTATACAGTCGAGACCCCGACGAGGGGCGGTGGCCGGTCTTACAAGCCACTGGTGTCAGTTGGATCACCTAAGATTATACAGGTGCTCATTGGGTTATGAGTACACCGGACAGGACTCGCCGGGAACATGCTAGTTGGTCATATACCAGACGTCAGATGGCAGTTCCCTGGTGACATGTGTGCAGGTTAGTTCATCGACCTGGGGATCGTCATTTGTCTCGTGTGAGTTCCCACTGTACTTTGATTACTACCCTACCACGGCTTAAAGGAGTCGTGCAAACAGGTTTTAGTTGGGTACAGTCCCGAGCCACATGGAGGCAGTGAGCGTATCTTCAGGGGTTCGTCTCTCCCGGTATTGGGGGTGAGGTCGTGCTGTGTCTAGGAGAGCCATTACACAAAGTCCTTGGCCAAGGCAAGGAGATTTACTGGTAGGTATTCCAGTAGTATCTCAGGGTGTTCTGGGCTACACTCCGACACGACTTGTACCGCTTTTGGGGGTCTGACTTTTACCAACCCCCTAGGCCCGCCATGCGATGCTCATAGACGAACGGACCGGACTGCACGGATATTGTCACTGACAGGCTCAGTAGGGTGTCAGGATGAGTTCGCTCATCGACGTCCCTTTTAGTCAATAGCTGGTGGCCCGTTACGTATTGGCTTATACCTCTGACGGGCTAGTGGTTAAATCCACAGCCATAGTATTGACGAGTCTTTAGAGTCCCCCACAGTCAGTTACTCAGCTTTCGGGCGAAACGCTGTAGAGGCCGTATGGAGATATGGCAGGGTTCGATCAGATACGTGCGGTATTGCACGGATCGTGATCGGACGGTTTTTACTAGCCGGCTTTGGCTTAAGCCGGATCTTAGTATTTGATAGTGTAGTTTTGTCTCTTTACATTTGTATTTCGGTCGAAATACAAATGCGGGTGTGTATGCACAGTATCGGGGTTTTCCTGTAATTTATTATGGGACCAGTTTTCTAGGGTTGCCAGTTTGCATTCCGTTCCGGCCGGTTTTCTCTTTTTCCTTCCCGGTCGGACTTTTCGTTGGAGGGTGTTAATTGCAAGTTTGCAATTAACATTTTGTAGAGGGGGTTTCTTGCAAAAGGATTATTATGAAATCTTTTTGGCTTTTCATGCATTAATTAAGGTATGGTTGGATGTGGGTTTTGGATGTACATTTGTGTTGGTTTTTTTGGGCCGGCCACTGTTGGGTACAGGGAGAGGTTTGATTTGTGCATAGATTATTTCTTTCATGATTAATTTTTGGTGGACCCCTTCCCCTTTTGTGTGCTGTGTAGGAATTTGTTTTTCTATGGGTATTAATTCATTCACATTATTCATTCCAAATGAGAAGGAGCTTGCTTCAATTTTTCTCTGGTGAACACCAACAGGGGCTGGCCGAGTTCTATGTTGTATGGATGCTCCATTTTTCTTTAAGCATCCATGGAAAATTCTTGTCCAAAAATTCCTCCAACTTGGCAACCTCATAAACCCCAAAGAGACCCGCTTGCTACACTTTTCTACAGCAAATCTTGGGCGCGTCGGCTAGCCAACTTCGCGCCCGAGTTGCCTCGGTATAGAGGTGGGAGCCCGTAAAAGAATCCGGCTACGTGGTGCCCTTCCGGCGAGGAGGCGACCACCGGAGTTTCCGCGGGAGATCGGAACGACGACGAGAAGACCGGAGGACTCGGATCACTCGGTACATCTCTTCCCTTTCTTGTTAGTAGCTTAGACTTGTTAATGGTTACGATCCGGAGTTTAGTGCGCGGTGGTGCCGGTTTGCAAAGTCCGCAAAAATTTAAGTTTATCACCGCTTCCGCATTCCGGCGTCGGATTGACGGCCGGGGCGCCGCCGTGCACTTACAGTGGTATCAGAGCCTCCCCATTAACTTAGTCTAGCTTTGTGTAATGTGTTTTTCAGTTCCGATCGATCGAAATGTCCGAAAACCCAAATACACCCACGACAGTTTCTGTTGAAATTTTTCAGTCTCCAAAAATTTTTCAGGTTGTAAAATATTGATGTACTAGAAATTTTAAGCCTACTGTTCAAATTCGAGGCATTGATCTCCTGATCAGAGCGCGGAAGCGCGGCCAAAACCCACTTTTGGCCGCCCTTCCGCCGCAGTCTAAAAAGATCAATGGGCCGGATTTTTTCAGTGGGCTTCTGGGGATAAATTTGGGTTTCTGGAATATTTAAATTGGGCTCATATTTTCTGTAACTGCTACAGTATTGTTTTGGGGCCCACTTGATATAATTTGATCGGTCGGATATTTTTAAACACATTTTTCACAGTATTTACATTATATCTGCGACCGTGAATGTCACTCGATCGGTAAATCCGGTCTAACTGCTATAGCCCGGTTAGACGGATTTGCGAACGTGATTTTCACGTTGATGTTCTATGTATTTGCTGTGATGTTGCGGATCGGTCGTGGGGGATAGCCTGGATGCAATGCTAGTACTGTTTTGTTGTATTATGTACATTTGATATTGCGGGGCGAGCGTCCGACATGTGGACTGCCGTCACTGCCAGTTTGTATTATTCTTTTGGGGCACGACCTGGTTGCGGTCGATGTACCCGGTGTATGTATATTTTACTTTCTGTACTAGGATTACCCCGCGGAGGGGTGCACGGATAGCCGGGTTCTGGAGGGCAACAAGCCCGCATCTCATGGCATTGAGACGGAAGGGGCTTCGCTCTAGGATTGGCGGGCTATTCGCCGCACTCGTAGGGGGTACAGGTTGACCCAGGAGGGGTGCCCAAGTTGCCGGATTCCGTGAAGTGCTGGGTGGTCCATTCACGGCGCTGAAGGGGGCTGCCTCGCTTCAGGTTTTGGCGGGTGACTTGCCGCGCCCGTAGGGGTCTAGGATTTCATTGCACAGGCTATCCACACGACCAGGGGAACGTCGGGTTTCAGCGGCTCTGTGAAACCCGGGGATCCCAGATATCTGTATTGTTTCTGTGATGCTGTTCATTCTCTGTGATGTTGCATTTTCATTCACGCCTTGAGCGAAATACTATATATTGGTATATATATTAGTAGATGTTGTATATGTTTTTCATCCGCGCTAGTCCAGTCCCCGCTCTGCCGTTAGTAAGCTAACCTAACGGGTGATGACGGGACCCAGTGGCGAATGCGGATGGCATATACGTACGTCAGTATATTTTCGTTCTTTGTGGTGTGATCAATTGATGGGACTGCATTGATTCGGATCAATGCAAGTTAAACAAACCTATTCTGATGTTGTTGGAACACTTTTCAAAAAGCTGTTATTGCAAGGACGTTCACTTTTGTTTTGCATCGTGGTATTCATTTGGAATATCCTGCTCCTCAGTCGACGAGGCAAGGGCCGAGATCCCTTCACCGGGAGTGACCCCTTGGACAGAAGTTTGCGTCAGGGTATTAACTTCACTATAGCCGATTACTTTGCTTTGCATCGAGATATTCGGTTATGAATATCCAGCACCCCATTCTACGGGGAAAGAGCCGAGATCCCTTCACCGGGAGTGACCTCTTTAGTAAAGGTTTTCGTCACTATATTTTCTAAAAAGCTATTCGTTCCTTCAACGATATCAAGTTCACTACGTTAAAGGTTTTCGCCAGAAACCATTCGTAGCCCTCCGTCGTTTCATATGGGTAGTCAATAGTATTCAAGCTGTGTTTGTTGGCCTTAGTCAAGGCACAGTGTTTGGTAGCTGTTGGGTATTCATATGTTGCATAGATAGATGCGTTGGTTTGGGACAGTCGTATAGCCTTGTTGGCCTTAGTCAAGGGCTTGTACGGGTGGGTTCAAATCAACCTGGACAATGACGGGTAGAACTTGACATGTGACTTATGATTTGTTGGCCTTAGTCAAGGTCATAAGAGCATGGGGCAGAAATCACATCGGGAGTTTCAAAAGTACTGAAACTTGCCAGATATGCGCATACCTTCTGGAGTGTGATACCGTGAGCGGATTCCGTCACGTTGTCATGCGATGAGAGTTGGATCCCGATTCCCACTGATGAGTTGGTTTACTCCTCGGGTGACCCCGACTAATTCTTCTTTCTGGTTTGGAGGAGAATTTGAGGTACAGTGGGAGGATTCCAGATTAGATAAATTGGTAACCATTCTGATCTAGGTTAGAGTGCACGCTGAGTGTTTCTTTTCTCTCTCTCTCTGGCAGCGACCATTTGACCCGACCCTAAGACTTTGACTCAGTGACCAAGTTGACCGAACCTTCTTTAACACAGGCTTTTGGATTGTCAGAGTTGCAGACCTCATTGCCACTCCTACTTTTACCCTTTTCTCCAGGACACCCCGTATTACTGCGAACGTCCACTTCCATTGGACAAAACCATCGTATGGTTAGATACGAACTCGAAGGGATTCGAGGATGGTTTCCGGTTCTGGAGAAAACGGATAGGATTATTCAGTTGTCTTTTCCTTTTACCCTCTCTCAGGTTACGAGTACTCCTTGGTTTAGGGGTAGTACACCTATTACGCAAATTGGATTGTCTTCTTCCAAACCTTAGGCTGGTGCCGACCGGTAGGGAATGAAGAAAACCAATTAGCATAACGATGGTGTGCAGAAGGTATTAAGTTCAGACAAAGCAAGGGATTAGTAAGAGGGCAAAGTAAATTGCAACAGATATTCACGACCAAACCAAATATTTCGTTACCACTCCCACATCACCTTTGTATTTCTCCAGGACACTCCGTATCACTACGAAGATCCACAGTTTATTTGGATACTCCATCGTATGGTTATATACGAACTCGAATGGAACTTGTTCCAGTTCGGGGATGGATTCTGGTCCAGGAGAAATAGGAATAAAGTACATTCAGGTGTCTTTTATCTTCACCTTCTCTCGCGTTGCGAGTGCTCCTAGGATTAGGACAGTACACCCTTTATGCTTATTGGATAGTCTTCTTCCAAACCATAGGCTGGTGCCGAACGGTAGGGAAGGAAGAAAACCATTTGGCCTAAAAGGGTGTCCAGAAGGTAAAGACTAAAGACATATGAAGGGATTTGGAGAGGTGGCAAAGAATTATACGATTATAGTTGTGAATTTGGATAATGGAAGAGGCATTACTAAGAATACCGGGATACCCCACCGAAACATTTCAATGTTTCAGTTTCACTGTGTACTGTTAAAAGAAAACTGATTTCCCGATTAGATACTTACTCCAGGGTATGTATTTACCAGGTATGATTCTCACATCTGTATGGTTTTACAGATGATGAGTGGGAGTAGGTTATTGGGAATTGGGTGATCATCCTCATTATATCGGGATTCGTTGTAATCGGTGATATTTGAGGAAATCACCTGGGCTGTTTGCCGGTCGGCAAATATTTGGTTTTGAATATCCGCTGTTATGCACCAATTTCAAATTGATATATCTGTACGTCTATTTTCATAGAGTGAGATATACCTTTCTGAAATTATGTCTACGACATTTACCTATATCAGTGGATGGTTAGGTAAGGAGCATTAAACAGCGGTGTAATTCTTCTTAACCATAAGTACAGTTTTCAACCTACGACACACAGTGAATGAGTTATCAGACTCAAGGGACTTATACAGAGTATTATATGTTGTCCAGGGTCCATCAGGACAGAGGGGTTGGTCCTCATACTATATTCTGTTTACTTTTAACTTCTCTAGTTCTTAGACATGTGTTTCGTAGAAACACAGAGTCTAAGTTTTGAGGAGTTATAGGTATTCGAATAGAGTAGAGAACCAGGTATAGCAAGTATCGGGATTCTTCAAGAGAGATCGAAGATGTAGATACTTGTGTATGGTATTCAGTTGATAGTAATGATAAAGAGATCTTGCTTCTCTTTCAGGTTACTCATAATTGGAAGTATTCCTAAGTTGAGTAACGCTGATCGGCCTCCTTCCATTTAGTAGACATGCACTGGAGACAGTTGCATGATTTGGATCTGGTTCAATTAAATCAGTGCCTCTGTTTCTATATTGGATATAGAACAGTTCATATCTTAACGATGTTAAGGTACGGGGAGTTGTCCGGTTTATGATTAAAACCAGACACTAGACAACTCAAGGCAAGTTTCTGTAATGGCTGTTTGTGGGTTGACCCAGGCTATGACGAGGGTTGACTTTCTACCATCTGGATGAACAATAGCGATATTGTTCTAGACTCGCCACAGTTTTATTAAAAATGGATTTTTTCAGAAAACAGTAGTGGGAGTATGGTAGAACTGGAAGTAATTCCAGAACCACAAACGATTACTGAAAATTTGATAAGGAACCTAAAGATTCAATCTGGATTGACATTCCATTGGCCACTCCGCAGATAAGGTGGGTAACTTCAGGCACCCGAGAGGCACTACGGTGGCCTCAAGGACGGTGACAGGGAAGTTCTTGTTTACCCACAATTGCCATTGCTGTTGTTCCAAGTTACGAGACCCGGCGGGAGGATGAGTATAGCGTCGTTCTAAAACTAGTTTTAGAAGTGTACGTCTATATGACTCTGCCAGAGGGTTGTCGTAGTCAGTGGGAGCAGCGGAAGCATTGGTGGACAGGTTGCTTATGTCTATTTATAGACTAGAGCAGATGTAGCGGAGATAGATCATCTATTTCTGACGTGGCAGTCATGAGTTTGACTTCATCAGAATAGGGGATGGATCTGTTGAGAAGGTAGTAGGGTGTGATATCCTGGTATTTGGATGATATACACAGAGTAGGAAAAGAAACTCCTACACTACGATCGGTCATACTTTGGTCGTCACACAGTTGTTTCTCCACAAAGGAAATGGATTTTATATCAGGCATACTGGTTACTAGATCTATGGTTTTAGATCTAGATTTGGGTGGTTTCCCAATCAGGGTACTTGACTGCATTCTAAGAGTATTTAGGATGGTAGACTCCTGGCAAGGTAGTGTACCTGCAGGTAATGGAGTCACCCTCTCCAAAGGTGTCTTACAGACTAAGTGGGAGAGGGGTGGGCATGATTGGCAGATCACTTGCTCAGGCAATTGAGTCAATCGTGAGATGTCAAGTACCACACCAGATGTTGTTCTTGCACTAGATGCAATAAGTTGACATTAATCCAATCCTGGAGAAACGGTAGGAAGCAGTTTTAGAACATAAGTGGATGTTCTAGGGATATGATAACGACAGCCTCATTCGGGAAACAGTTATCATTCCAGGCTTCCAAGGTGACATGGACGACAAGGAGGTTGTCAGAGTTATAGTTTTCCCTCTGACGAGGGGCAATATTTTGGACAGGTGATCCAAGGCAATACTGAGGGAGGCATGGCGCGCAGGATACTAATTAAGTTCAGTTGACGATACAGTCTAAGAAGTTTGGATTTGGAGTTCATTTATGAGCTATGTCCCATCAGACATCCAGGCACATTCTAAGACAGGTATTGCTCATTTCGGGAGATGGGTTTCTCCGCGAACTTGAGATATAGAGAGACATAGAAAGAAACAACAAAGCGGATCCACTCACTGAGGCTATTCCTCGAACGCAATAGTTCCGCAAACGAGCTTTGTGAGACTGACTAGTAGAGGAGTTGGATGTTCGGTATCACACGGGCTGTGAGTATGCGACATCGCAATAATTAGCCTTGAGTGCAAGTGGGAGATTGTTGGAGATAGTGCCCTCAGAGTCAATTATTAGGTCACAGGTACGTGATTGTAATGATTGAGGGAGGACCTATCCCGGTAGGACAGTCTTACTCGAGATGATAGTATGCTATCTGGTTTACCTTTATCATCGTGTATTGCTTTAGGTGACATGACATGTCGCTATTACACGTTGATAGAGCCCCTAGGATTCTTGCTTGACCACCAGCAGTATGAGGGCGATCATATAAGTGGGAGCTGGGGGTCTACAAGCATATCCTTAAAAGGTCCCTAGTCGTGGGAGTTTCGAGACCGGGCATCGATACTCCATTAGTAGACTAGTGTATACAGTCGAGACCCCGACGAGGGGCGGTGGCCGGTCTCACAAGCCACTGGTGTCAGTTGGATCACCTAAGATGTATACAGGTGCTCATTGGGTTATGAGTACACCGGACAGGACTCGCCGGGAACATGCTAGTTGGTCATATACCAGACGTCAGATGGCAGTTCCCTGGTGACATGTGTGCAGGTTAGTTCATCGACCTGGGGATCGTCATTTGTCTCGTGTGAGTTCCCACTGTACTTTGATTACTACCCTACCACGGCTCAAAGGAGTCGTGCAAACAGGTTTTAGTTGGGTACAGTCCCGAGCCACATGGAGGCAGTGAGCGTATCTTCAGGGGTTCGTCTCTCCCGGTATTGGGGGTGAGGTCGTGCTGTGTCTAGGAGAGCCATTACACAAAGTCCTTGGCCAAGGCAAGGAGATTTACTGGTAGGTATTCCAGTAGTATCTCAGGGTGTTCTGGGCTACACTCCGACACGACTTGTACCGCTTTTGGGGGTCTGACTTTTACCAACCCCCTAGGCCCGCCATGCGATGCTCATAGACGAACGGACCGGACTGCACGGATATTGTCACTGACAGGCTCAGTAGGGTGTCAGGATGAGTTCGCTCATCGACGTCCCTTTTAGTCAATAGCTGGTGGCCCGTTACGTATTGGCTTATACCTCTGACGGGCTAGTGGTTAAATCCACAGCCATAGTATTGACGAGTCTTTAGAGTCCCCCACAGTCAGTTACTCAGCTTTCGGGGGAAACGCTGTAGAGGCCGTATGGAGATATGGCAGGGTTCGATCAGATACGTGCGGTATTGCACGGATCGTGATCGGACGGTTTTTACTAGCCGGCTTTGGCTTAAGCCGGATCTTAGTATTTGATAGTGTAGTTTTGTCTCTTTACATTTGTATTTCGGTCGAAATACAAATGCGGGTGTGTATGCACAGTATCGGGGTTTTCCTGTAATTTATTATGGGACCAGTTTTCTAGGGTTGCCAGTTTGCATTCCGTTCCGGCCGGTTTTCTCTTTTTCCTTCCCGGTCGGACTTTTCGTTGGAGGGTGTTAATTGCAAGTTTGCAATTAACATTTTGTAGAGGGGGTTTCTTGCAAAAGGATTATTATGAAATCTTTTTGGCTTTTCATGCATTAATTAAGGTATGGTTGGATGTGGGTTTTGGATGTACATTTGTGTTGGTTTTTTTGGGCCGGCCACTGTTGGGTACAGGGAGAGGTTTGATTTGTGCATAGATTATTTCTTTCATGATTAATTTTTGGTGGACCCCTTCCCCTTTTGTGTGCTGTGTAGGAATTTGTTTTTCTATGGGTATTAATTCATTCACATTATTCATTCCAAATGAGAAGGAGCTTGCTTCAATTTTTCTCTGGTGAACACCAATAGGGGCTGGCCGAGTTCTATGTTGTATGGATGCTCCATTTTTCTTTAAGCATCCATGGAAAATTCTTGTCCAAAAATTCCTCCAACTTGGCAACCTCATAAACCCCAAAGAGACCCGCTTGCTACACTTTTCTACAGCAAATCTTGGGCGCGTCGGCTAGCCAACTTCGCGCCCGAGTTGCCTCGGTATAGAGGTGGGAGCCCGTAAAAGAATCCGGCTACGTGGTGCCCTTCCGGCGAGGAGGCGACCACCGGAGTTTCCGCGGGAGATCGGAACGACGACGAGAAGACCGGAGGACTCGGATCACTCGGTACATCTCTTCCCTTTCTTGTTAGTAGCTTAGACTTGTTAATGGTTACGATCCGGAGTTTAGTGCGCGGTGGTGTCGGTTTGCAAAGTCCGCAAAAATTTAAGTTTATCACCGCTTCCGCATTCCGGCGTCGGATTGACGGCCGGGGCGCCGCCGTGCACTTACAGCGAATAGCCCGCCGATTCTAGAGTGAAGCCCCCTCCGTCTCAAGGCCATGAGATGCGGGCCCCTTGCCCTCTAGAATCCGGCTGTCCGTTCACCCCGCCGCGGGGTAATCCTAATACAGAAAATAAAATAATATACAACGGGTACACCGACCTCATCCCGGTCGTGCCCCAAAAGAATAATATACAAACAAGCAGTGACAGAAGTCCACAAGTCGGATGCTCGCCCCGCAATATCAAATGTACAAATAAAAACCAAACAGCACTACCATTGCACACAACTATCCACCACGACAAAATCCGCAACATCACAGCACAACACAAAACATCAACATGAATGTCACGTACCCGTCTAAAAGGACTATAGCAATTAGACAAGTTTTACCGATCGATTGACATTCACCGTCACAGATTTAATGTAACCACTGTAAACTAACACATTTAAAATATCGATCAACAAAACTTCCTGAAGTGGGCCCCAAGCACAAATCCAGTACTGAAAATAATCTGGGCCAAAACTAAATTTTCCAGAAACCACATTTCCACACAGAAGAGCACCTTAAGAAATATGGTGCACTGAAGCCACTTAAATGCGGTGGAACCACGGCCAAAACGTGGGTATGGCCGCGGTTCCGCGGCCTTACCGTGGAATCACCTTCCCAAATTTCTACAGATGTCATATAAAAGCCTGCCTGATTTTCTAACGTACCAAAAAAAATTTTTAGACCACAAAAAAAATTAGACGGAAATTTTGAACTCGAAAATGCGGTTTTGGAAATTTTGTCCGATCGATCTTTTAAACATGTTAGAACAGGCTAGATTAGGTTAATGGTATGGCTCTGATACTATGTTAGGATACGGCGGCACCCCGGCCGTCTAACCGACGCCAAATACGGAACAAAAACTTTTTACAAAACCGGCGCCTCCGCAGCCCAAATCCCCAGATCGTTCCATTAACCGTAATCTAGCAATCTGTAAAAGGAGTTTGGAAATTATACCGATCGATCCGTGTCCTTCGCTCTTTAATCTCCACGCCAAGCTCCTCATTGCTGCGCCGACGAAGTCTGCTCCACGATCAGGTCCGTCGAATTGGCACCACATCATGGAATCTTTATACGGGCTCCCGCTTCGATCCGAAGCAACTCGGACATGAAGTTTGCCAGCCGACATGTCCAAGAATGAAGTAGAGAAAGTGTAGAATACCTTGTCTCAAGACACCCTAGTACTTGGGTGGGGTAAATAGGAGTTGCCATGGAGATTGAGAATGTGAGCACATGAATTTTCCTTGAAGAAAATGAGAAATGAGCTTGCAATTGCTCGGCCAGAACAAAGCACAGCCAAAGAAAAAGCATGGGATGCTCTCTGTGAATTTTCCAGTGAAGAAGTGGTGTGTGGGAAAAACTATATGAATTAATAAATTAATCAACTAAACAATTCTCCTCATGTTAAAACAATGCCCAGCCACTCCAAAATTGGCACCGCAAATACGCCCATGGATTATGGTGCCGGGCGAAATTCCAGGGAACCCCCTTGCCACAAGATCAGCCCCTGCACAATACATGTGCCCAATTGAAAAAAAAAACCTATAGGAAAAATAGCACCCACCATGCCTTGTCCATGCCTTGCCCAGCCCATGCCTTGCCCGTGCCAAGAATTTCAGTGCACCGTGAACAAGAAAAATAAGTCAAAGTCAAATTGCTCACAGTAAATAAACAAGGGGCCAGATGTAAAAGACGGAAAAAGAAAACTGGCAACTCCCAAACTAATCTCGTAACGAATTACGAGATTACACCTCAACTGTAAATACATACCCGCATTTGTATTCCGACCGAATACAAATACAATGAGACAAAAATATTCCTACAATATAATACTAGGATCCGGCTTAAACCAAAGCCCGCTAGTATTATCCGTCCGATCATGATCCGTGCACAAGTGCACGAATATGATCGAACCCTGCCATAATGATACGGCCTTAAAACGTTTCGCCCGAAAATGGGAAACTGTCTGTGGGGGACTCTAACGACTCATCAATACACTGGCACTGGGTATAACCTCTAGCATGTCAGAGGTACTAGCTGTACGTAACGGTTGCCCATGTATTGATCGGAAGGGAAGCTGACGAGTGAACTCATCTAGAAACCCTACTGAGCCTAACAGTGACAATATATGTAAAGTCCGGTCCATTCGTCTATGAGTATCGCATATAGGGCCTATGGGGCTGGTAAACGTCAGACCCACAATAGCGGTATAAGTCGTGTCGGAGAGTAGCCCAGAACACCCTGAGAAACTACTGGAATACCTACCAGTAAATCTTGATTACCCTGGCCAGGGATTTCGTGTAATGGCTCTCCTAGACACAGCGCGATCTCACCCCCAATACCGGAAGAGACGAATCCCTGACGATCCGCTCACTGCCTCCATTTGGCTCGGGATTGTACCCAACTAAAACCTGTTTGCACGACTCCTTTGAGTCGTGGTAGGGTAGTAATCAAAGCACAGTGGGAACTCACACGAGTCAAATGATGATCTCAGGTCGACAGACTAACCTGTACACATGTCACCTCGGAACTGCTATCTGACGATCTGTATAATACCAACTAGCATGTTCCCGGCGAGTCCTGTCCGGTGTACTCATAACTCAATGAGCACCTGTATACATCTTAGGTGAACCAACTGACACCAATGACTTGTGAGACCAGCCACCGCCCCTCGTCGGGGTCTTGACTGTATACACTAGTCTACACTGGAGTATCGATGCCCTGTCTCGGAACTCCCACGACTAGAGACACTTTAAGGATGTGCTTATAGACCACAGCTCCCACTTATATGATCGCCATCATACTGCTGGCAGCCAAGCAAGAATCCTATGGGCTCTATAAACATGCAATAGTGAACTAAAGCATGTACACGATGATAAAGACAAACCAGATAGCATACTATCATCTCGAGCAAGACTATCTTATCGGTATAGGTCCTCTCTCAATCATTGCAATCACGTACCTGCGATCCAATAATTGACTTTGAGGGCACTATATCCAACAGTTTTAGCGCCGCTTTTCATCCGCAGACCGATGGTCAGTCGGAGCGGACTATTCAGACTTTGGAGGATATGCTCCGTGCATGTGTGATGGATTTTGGTGGCAGTTAGGATCGTCACTTGCCGTTGATCGAGTTCTCCTACAACAACAGGTTTCAGGAGACTATTCAGATGGCACCTTTTGAGGCTTTATGTGGTAGGAAGTGTCGATCGCCATTCTGTTGGACCGAACTTAGTGAGAGTCTGGTTTTGGGACCCCAGCTAGTTCAGGAGACTACGGAGAAGATCCAGCTGATTCAGGATAGGATGATAGCAGCCCAGTGCAGGCAGAAGTCTTATGCCGACCGCCGTCGTCGCAGACTTGAGTTCGCAGTAGGGGATCATGTATTCCTGAGGATTTCTCCGATGAAGGGCGTTATGCAATTTGGGAAGAGGGGGAAGCTAAGTCCTAGATTTATAGGTCCTTTCGAGATCCTTGAGCGAGTGGGTTTTGTTGCTTATCGTTTTGCGCTCCCGCCCAGTTTTCCGGATGTCCACTCTGTTTTCCATGTGTCGATGCTTCGTAGATACCTTCATGATCCTTCTCACATGATTCAGCTTGAGCGCGATCTTTCGTTCACCGAGCAGCCGGTAGTTATTTTGGATCGGCAGGTGAAGAAACTTCTGTCGAGGGTCTTGCCGTCTGTGAAGGATCTTTGGCGTAGCCCGACTAGTGAGGAGATCACTTGGGATGCCGAGAGCGAGATGCGGAAGAAATTCCCCCATCTCTTTGAAGGTACGCTTAGTATGAAATTTTAATTCGGGGACCGAATTTCTATAAGGGGGGAGATTGTAACCTTTTTGAAATCGTTATGAGAATTTTTCCGTTTTGGGGTTAAATTGTCGGTATTTTCCGTTTTAACCCGACTGTGTTCCAACGGCCATATAGACTTGCTAGCACCTAGTTTAGCTAAAATATAGCTAGTGCGCAAGCTTTGGGAGTATATGGGACGTTTTGGTTCAATTAGAATTTTTCCCAATTTTAATATTATTTTAATGCGGTATTCGTTTTTTGGGAAATTTCTCTTTTGTAATCTTTTCCATAAATCAACTTGAGTTAAATCAAACCCTTCTCTTCTTATCTAATTATTTGTTGGGTTTAAGGATTTAAGTTAAAGAAAAGAAAAGAAAAGAATAAAGAGATGCATGAATGTTTGTGTGAATGCATTTATGTGCATTTATCACTAAAATGAGCTAGAACACTCCACATAACTCCATTCTGCACCCTTGGCCGAGATCCTTCCCTTTCCTACTGCCCTTGATCATTTCCTTTCCAATTTACATCAATCCAAACTCAAAATTCTCCAAAATTCCAAAATATATCACAATATATACTTCAAGTCTTGAATTTTAGCATCTTGGATCACTTAGAGCTTGGAAAGCTTGGAGCTTGTGAGAAAAATTGATAGGTATAATCCCTAATCTCTTAAAATGAAGCTTTTATGATGTGTAGTTCGTTGGATATTGATTAGAACACGTTAGATATTGATTAGTGCAAAATCGTATTTTTTTAGTGTCTTTTAGAGCCTCTGTGAACTGCTGTGACCTGGGTTTTTTTACAGAAAAATCAAACAAAATTATAATGATATACTAGTGACCCTGGAGCACCACCTAAGACACGAGGACCACCCCACCGGCCGGAGCCGGCGACCCCTTTGGAGAAATCCGGCAACGTCGGCTGTAAAGGAGAGTTGGGTGTTGGGTTTTTTGTGGGTAGTTGTCTACTGTTGGTTAGGGGTGTTTGGTACTGTTTACTTTTTTAGTATTTACAGTATGCAAAATCTGGGATCGTTTACCTATAATCTAGTGTTTTGAGTCCGCGTGTTACGTGTTGCGACACGAATCGTGATCGTGTGCGGCTGCTGTACTTGGGTAGGTTTTGTGGTATCGTTATGCACGTTAGCCACTAGACGTACACTCGTCAGTTAGTTTAGTGTTGGTGCATTATTTAATACGCAGTTTTACGTTATATTGGTCGATTTCTGAGATATTTGCACTATTTCTTGTGTTGGTGGAAATATAGCGTCGCAAGCGGGGACTTCGGACGCTGCGAACAAGGGGAAGCAGGTGGTCGGATTTTCATAGCTGGAGACCATTGGTGAGTAGACTTAACATCTACGAGGAAATCGCCCGTATGGCGTTATGCGTCGGGGCTGATATGATAGGATAGCTGCATGTTATTGCATATTGGTAAATCTCATATGAATGTCATTGCATAGTAGTATCTGTTGGACCTTTAGATATAATACATTTTTAGTTGTATGTATGCCCTAAAGGCCAGTATTGTACAGATGATGTATATTATATTGTATGCTTGGACATATATAGAGAGGACTTTCTTGCTCGATATGATAGTATGCTATCTGGTTGCTCTTTATCTTAACATGTATACTTGTCTCTTGATATTATCTTATAGTTACATGTTGGTAAAGCTCTTAGGATGTGTACTTGACTACCAGGACTATGATGCAGATCATACTAGTGGGGCCATGGTAGTCCATAAGTACATCCTTTAATGTTCCTAGTCGTAGGTGTATCGAGACAGGGTATCGATATACCAGAGTAGACTAGCGTATACGCTTCTCGACCCATGAGATGGGCGATGGATGACCCCATATCCATTGGTGTTTGACATCAGAGATGGTATATGGGTGCCCAGTGGAGACTGGGAACACTGGACGGACTCGCCGAGAACTCCCAGATGGTATTATACCTCACGTCAGATGGCAGTTCTCTGGTGACACTTGTAAAGGTTAGTCTGTAGACCCGAGATCGTCTTAAAGTCTTGTGTGATTCCCATTGTGTTTTGATTTCCACCTTACCACATCCAAGAGGGCGTGCAAAACGGTGGTTTTTGGGTACAGTCCCGAGTCACTTGGAGGCAATGAGCGATAGGAGGGGTTTCGTCTCTCCCGGTATTGGGGGTTGATGTTGCGCTGTGCTCGATTGGCCATAGCAGGGAAGTCCCTGGCCAGGCCTGATTTACAGATTTACTGGTAAGTGTTACCAGTAGTTTCTCGACCCGTTATGAGCCTCAAATCGGCACGACTTATCGGTTATTGGGGTCTGACGTTTACCACCCTTAGACTTGATATGCGACATATCAAACGAGGAGACCGGACTGTACGGGAAGTGTTACCGTTTGGGTTTTATAGGAGTTGGAGCGGGCTTGCTTGCTGATCTTCTGATCGCTCAATATCCGGGTAGCCGTTACGTCCAGCTAGTACCGCTGACGGCTTGTGGGTGCTTGATGTGATCATCACCTACTGCCGGCGTATTGACGAGTCTTTAGAGTCCTACATAGAGGTTTTACTAGCTCAGGAAAAACGAAATAAGAACGCATATGTGATATGTGCGGGACCGAGAATAATGCGTGTATGTGATACCGTATTCTATTCTCGCGACTTTTTGTATCGGTCGGTTATATGTGATATAGCCGGGTTATCGAATCAAGTGTTGATTCGATAAGTCGATACATTGGATGTTAGACGGTTATATGAGATATAACCGGATTATTAAGCCAAGTGTTAATTTAATAATTTAGTGTATAATTGTATATATGATATACTAATTTACATTAACAAATATTTGTTCACATAAGGATTTTTCTCACATGTGCACAACTTTAATATATATGTGATATATATTAAAATGTGTTTTCATTTTGTATCATGGTTGTTGAAACATCATGCATGGGTGTGCAAGACATACATCATTCTATTTTAAATGGTGGTTTATAATTATTTAAGGTAATTACAAATTAGTGGAGCTTTTGTCATAAGCATGAAGCTTGTGGAAGATTGTCGATGCTTTGTCAAAGTCCACTAACTTTGTTTTACTTTAGATTTTTATTAACCTAACCATTTTGGATTACCCATGGTTATATCTCTACATTGTAGGGATGCTAGGCACTGCCACAAGGGTCTATAAGGCATCAACCATGCTCGATTAAAAATTTATCCGTGCCGAACAACCCAAAGCCGGATCTTTAAACTAGAGTTTATGCGAAAACAAGCATGTTAAACACTTTAACACTAAGTGAGAGGGATTACAACCTTTGTAGATCCGGTCCTTCACATCATAAGCTCCGTGTTGAGGTCCCTTCGCTTCGATCATCGTGTTCCGGACTCTCGAGAGGCTCTACGAAGAGAAAGATGCAGTCTTGCTTCCAATCTTCGATAACATAGATGATATACCTTGAAGTTTCATTAACACAAGCTAACACCCACTAAATGAAGTGAACACCCCCATCTAAATGGCAAGGATAGATGAGGATGATGAAGTAGGATTTTTGCTCTCATTTGTTTTCTATTTCTCACTCACTTTCATTACAAATATCAAAGCAAGAAAGCTTTTCAAAAGAGGAAGAAGAAGAAGAAGAATAGGCTTTTGTGATGAATAATGAAAGGATAATAATGATGAATAATGCAACCATGGTCAACTAAACCCTTGTAGAGATTTAACTAGGGCTAGGGTTTGGGTTGGGTTAAAGGTGAGTCACTTGAAAATATCAAGCATAATATCTTTTCCATGACAAAAGAAAAGCTTCTAGAAGCTACGAGAAGTCTTAACCCTAATCCAAATCCTAACCATGTTTAGACTCCACTAAACATGTTGCATTAGTAATCATATCATGTTACAATATTATATATCACATATACAATATTTATTATAACAAAAGTAAAATAATACAATTAACATATATCGCATATATATCAATGTATTACCGGAGTGAGAAAAAGAATCTTTTAGTGAGCTAATATTAGTTAATGTAATTTCATATATCATATATATTATTATACATTAAATTATCAAATCAACACTTGATCCGACAATCCGGCTATATCGCATATAACCGACTAATACGATGACCCGGCTGTATCACATATACCCGGCCGATATCTCATATCGCGAGAATCCAATACGGTATCACATACCGCATTATCCTCGATCCCGCACATATCACATATGTGCCCCTACTCCTTTTTGCCTGAGCCAAGAAACCTCTGTGTAGGACTCTAAAGAATCGTCAATATGCCGGCAGTAGGTGATGATCATATCAAACACCTACAAGCTGCAAGCGGTCAGCTAAACGTAACAGCCACCCAGGTATTGAGCGCTCAGAAGATCAACAAGCAAGCCTGTACATTCTCCAGTGAATCCAGTCAGTAACACTCCCGTACAGTCCGGTCTCGTCGTCTGATATGTCGCATATCTCGCCTATGGGTGGTAAACGTTAGACCCCAGTAGCTTGATAATTCGTGTCGATATGAGGTCTATAACAGTTTTAGAAACTATCGATAACACTTAGCAGTAAATCTCAGCAACCCTGGCCAGGGATTTCCAGTTATAGCCAATCAAACACAGCACAACATCAACTCCCTATACCGGGAGAGACGAATCCCCTCCTCTCGCTCATTGCCTCCATGTGATTCGGGACTGTACCCAAAAGCTACCTTTTTGCATGCCCTGTAGGACGTGGTATGATGGAAATCAAAGCACAGTGGGAATCACACAAGACTCTATGACGATCTCGGGTCAACAGTTTACTCTGTATCAGTGTCACCGGAGAACTGCCATCTGACGTGAGGTATAATACCATCTGGGAGTTCTCAGCGAGTCCGTACAGTGTACCCAGTCTCCACTGAGCACCCGTACACCATCCTTGATGTCAAACACCGATAGATATGGGATCATCCATCGCCCATCATGTTAGTTATATGTATGCCCTAGAGGCCATTACTGTACATAGGATGTATATTGTAGTGGATGCTGGGACATATATAGGGAGGACTTTCTTGCTCGACATGATAGTATGCTATCTGGTTGCTCTTTACCTTAACGTGTATACTGATTGTCTCTCTGTTACATGTTGGTAAAGCCCTTAGGATGTGTACTTGACTACCTGGACTATGATGCGGATCATACTAGTGGGGACATGGTAGTCCATAAGTACATCCTTCAAAGTCCCTAGTCGTGGGTATATCGAGACGGGGCATCGATATACCAGAGTAGACTAGCGTATACTTTCTCGACCCATACAGATGGGCGATGGATGATCCCATATCCATTGGTGTTTGACATCAGAGATGATGTACGGGTGCTCAGTAGAGACTGGGTACACTGCACGGACTCGCCGAGAACTCCCAGATGGTATTATACCTTACGTCAGATGGCAGTTCTCTGGTGACACTGGTACAGAGTAGTCTGTTGACCCGAGATCGTCATAGAGTCTTGTGTGGTTCCCACTGTGCTTTGATTTCCATCTTACCACGTCCAAGAGGGCGTGCAAAACGGTGGTTTTTGGGTACAGTCCCGAGTCACATGGAGGCAATGAGCGATAGGAGGGGATTCGTCTCTCCCGGTATAGGGAGTTGATGTTGCGCTGTGTTCGATTGGCTATAACCGGAAATCCCTGGCCAGGGTTGCTGAGATTTACTGGTAAGTGTTACCAGTAGTTTGCGTGTATGTGATACCGTATTCTATTCTCGCGATGAATGTGTCGAATGGTTGTATGCGATATAACCTAGTTATCGAATCAAGGATTGATTCGATAAATCGATACATTGGATATTAGTCGGTTATATGCGATATGACCGGATCGTTAAATCAAGTGTTGATTTAATGATTTAATGTATAATTATATATTTGATATATTACTTTGCATTAACTAGTATCGGTTCACTTTAAATGGATTTTCTCGCTCGGATGTGCACATTATATATGTGATATGATTTTTGTGCACATGCTTGTATCATGTTTGATGATACATGCTAACTTGATTAGGTGTATGATTAAACCATGGTTAGTTAATGGTTAGGGTTTCACTTGATTTATTTATGCCTTTATTTATTTTGTTTTGACAAAAAGAAAAAGGGGAATGAAAACAAAAGGGTTGCTTTCAAAGATGAAGCTTGTTGAAGCTTCATGAAGGTTTGACCAAAGTGACCATTTTGTCTTCATCTCTAAACCTAACCATTCACTAACCCTAGTTCATTCTCTACACCTAACCATGGTTTGCTTATGATAAGAATTGATTTTCTTTTCTATGTTAATTATTCTTATCATAACAATTATCATCATCTTCTTCTTCTTCTTGAAGATGAAAGCTTACTTCATCAATGGTGATTTGAGCATAAGTGTGAGAAATCCAAATCTAAAGTGAACCCACTTCCTATTTCTTCATCCTCTACCTCTTGCCAAGTAGTAGAGTGTGTTTCCTTCATAAGTTTTCATGGCTTGGTGAAGGTGGAGCTTGATCTAGCGATGCCTCGATGTAGATCATCTTCGGCACGTCGTCGATGACCTAGCCCGCTTTTTCTCCGATGAAGCCGACGCTAGAGCCCGGACTTTGATTTGGACAGCGGAGAGGACTTCATCACGGAGCCGTGGAAGTGGAGGACCGGATCTACAAAGGTTGTATTTCCGTTTACTTGTAGTTAAGTGTTAACTAGTTTATTGTTTCGCCTAGAAATCTAGCCAACGATCCGTTCTAGAGTTTCTCGGCACCGTTAAAATTTGAAATTGGCATGGTTGATGCCTTGTGAGACCTCATTAGGGTGCCTAGGAACCCTACAGTGGTATCAGAGCCGAGCTAGAGCCTTAGGCGAAGTCTAGACGGAGTTTGAAGTCCGAACGACCCGAAAACCCAAACCCAAATTTGCTCTCTGGACAATTTTGAAAAACTGGGATTTTTCCAGATTAAAAATATTCAGAAAACTCAGTAAAATAATCTAAGAATTACTGTTTAAAACGGGGGCTCTGAATCGTTAATAGTGCGGCGCAACCGCCGCATATGCATGCCTAATGCGGCGGTTCCGCGGCAGGTTTGACTCTTCAGTCACTTTTATCTGCACAGTAATTCTTATATATTATTTCTGGTGTTTCTGGGAATTTTTAATATTTATTCAAGAGTTGAATTTTCTGGAGTTGTTTTGGGGATTCGGTGTTTCGATCGGAGTATCAGATTTTGTCTATGTGGCTTTCCGGATAAATTTTAGAATATGTTAAAAAGTTCGACCGGATATAAATACCCAATTTTTCCCCTGTCGGGAAATTTCCAAGTGTTGGATTTTTCCGTAGTTTAACGACGTTCTAAGTAGTGCAAGTAACGCGATGGTCTCTCTAGAAGACAACAAACCTTAACTCGATTATGTGACCGTCTTGAACTGCCCTTTGAACCTTCGGGTTTGGGGCAGTACGGCGTGCCACATGTGAGGCGTTGGCTTGACCCTTCTACGGCTGGACCGTTGGTACTGAGGCACGAACTGAATGTTGTTAGACTTATTTCATGTGTTGATCTGTATTGGGAAACTTTAGGTGTTCGATTGTTCGATCGGAAAGTTTAACATTTTCTATTTATCTGGAATGGGATACAATAATTGGAATTCACAATGAGTTATGAGATAACTGAATGAATGTTATAAACATAGCACTTTAGTCTCACTTGATCGGTTGCCACGGAATTTTGATGTGATCAAAAGTCCGTCGCAATCACGTAGCGTACGCGGATACTCGCCGGATAAACTTAATAGACAGCCTCACTCCATAGCTCCGACGAAGTGACTGTAGGAGAACCCCGTCGCCGAAAGCATCCGTTCGGGTGCTCGCGGCAGCGGTGTTCCGCCTTGGTGCACTTCGTCGACGGTATCGGGGGTGCGGCCGTCTACTGAAGTTTGCGACGAGCATTCGATCAGCATGTCGGGAATCCTGTTGAATTCCCCGACTTGATATTGAAAAGGGTTTTCAATAATGTGACTAAAATGCGGGGTTTATAATTGTTAGGCATGCGATGTCTAAGGAATTCATGAGATTAGGCATGCGATGTCTATGCAGGTTGCGGATTCCAACTGTTGTAGTTTTACACTTTCTTTTCTGTGACCGTAAGTGTAATATGTGATATCGCCGGTTTCGTTGCTATATGTCAACGACAATTGGGATGCGCATATTTACTTACGTTGATGACATGTGATGTTATGTGTTGCTGGATATGTTATATTGGATCGTTGTGTTTGAATAGCCGGGGGTTTTTTATGTGAGATGAGTGTTTTTCATTTTCATTCATGTAAAAACTTGTATGTAATATTCTTTTATTGGGGCACTTCCAGGTTGCGGAAGATGTCACCGTTTGTATATTATTTACTTTTCCGCACTAGGATAGACCCAAGGAGGAGGGCACAAGTAACCGGGTTCTGGAGTCCAGTGGGAGACCAACTCGAGGAGTCGAGTCCGGGTCTCCTAACTCTAGAATTGGTAGGGTTGCTTGCCGCTCTCGTAGGGGTCTAGGGGTGTGGGTTTGGCTATTCATCACGACCGTGGAATCCGTGTTTTGTACTGGCTCGTATTGAAAACACGGACGTCCTAGTATATCCAATATTTCATATGTTTCTTCTGCTGCGATATCTGTGATGTGATCATGTGATGTTCTGTGATAGATACAGTATATAGTATATATGATATATTATATAGACGTTACTTATGTTTTACACCCGCGCTAGCCCTGCCCCGCTCTGCCGTTAGTTACCTAACCTAACGGTGCACGAGGGGACATCGAGGCGAATGCGGATGGCATAAGTGTACGTCGTATTTATCTGTGATGTTTAGGTACTTAAATGATGGGACTTCATTAATGTGATTAATGAAATAAAAGAAACCTAAGATGTTGTAGAATCGAATTTCAAAATAAAACAGGTAGCTACAGTTCTTGCTTTGCACAGCGGTATATGTGATATATCCTGCACCTTATTCGATGAGGAAAGGACCGAGATCCCTTCACCGGGAGTGACTCCTTTAGCAATAACTGGCGGATGCTACACACTCGGTTTGTCTTTTGATTGCTTTTAAGTGTTTTTGCTTTGCACAGTGATATATATGATATATCCCGCACCTCATTCGACGAGGAAAGGACCGACGATCCCTTCACCGGGAGTGACTCCTTTAGCAAAACTAGAAAAGCCTCAAAAACACTCCATTTTTAAAATCATTTGATTCTGCAACGATATCAAGTTCATTACGCAATAGGTTTTCAGAAAAACCTGTCGTAGCTCTCCGTCATTTCAGATATGTACTAGTTAGTATTCGTGCTGCGGTAGTTTGGCATTCGTCAAGGCGTAGTGTACGGTAGCTAACTAGTATTTATCTGCTTGAGCATATGATGCGATTGGATTAGGGTATTCGTACGGCGTTGTTTGGCATTCGTCAAGGGTCGTGCGGGTGGGTTTAGTTCAATCAAGAAATGTACGGGTTGAACTTGACTAGTGGACTATGGGTTGTTTGGTATTCGTCAAGGTCATAGAACACTAGGGGCAAAATATTATCGGGAATTTCAAGTGTTGAAATTTGCAATGAGATTGCATACCTTCTATGAGATAGTTGGATCCCGATACCCGCTGCGAGTAAGAGTTAATCCTGGAAGAGTTTTACACATTACAATTAGCCAATCAAGTAGGTGTCTAGAAAGGTGTTAACGTGGTTACGCCTCTGGGAAAACGAGGTTTACTGTAATTAGGTTCGTGCGAAAGCACGGGGGACCTCCCTCAAAGTACCGACACTGGCCTGGCTGAAAGATTGGCAAACTTGTAGTGTGTAATTAATCCCGGCTAGTCTTTCCTATTAGGGTTTGAAGGAAGATTTGATAAAAAAGCAGTGGGAGCCATCCTGATTAGATAAAATAATAACCAATCTATTCTTGCAAGAGCGCACGCTGAGTGTTTTCTTCTCTCTCTCTCCAGGTAGCGACCATATCACGCCTTAATCAAGATAATAATACGGAATATTTGACCGAACCCGCTTGTTATACTGAGCTGGGGAACGTTGGTCCCGCTCCAACTTATAATTGTTATAACACAGAGCAGGAAATAGGGGATTACCAGAATTCCCGTGCCACCCAAACGAAGACAGTGCATGTTGATGCATCATCTTCGGGTGTGTTCATTACAAAGAACTGTTTCTCTGTATCCTCTACGTCCTGGGTATGTGATACCAGATCAGGATCCCAGATATGTAATCTGTTACATAGGGCTACAGAAAGGTAGAGAACTGAGAATGGGTGATAAGTTTCATGAGGCAGAAAACGGGGCAAGAGTTGCAGCCAAATCTGTTGGTCACTGTCACCCTGTATTACCAATACATTGATTCTGAACGAATGTTATTAGATACCGAACCTGATATACAAAATCATATCAGTCTCTTTATCAGTAAAGAAATGATAAAATTTTGTATTGATGGATAATGTTTTGAACATTTCCTATATCAAAAGTTGATCGGATCAGGCACGTTATCTAAAAGCGTTGATGTTCTAAATCAAACTACAGTTCTTTAGTATACTGAACACACATAAGAGGAAGAGTTCAGAAATGAACGAATCCTACTTGAGGCATTGTAGACTAGGTCATATCGATGCGACCCGACTAGCTGAAGTTTCATGAAGATGCATATTTAAATCAGTTTGAATTTACATCTTGGGAAACTTGCCAGTCATGTCACAAAGATAAGATGACCATAGCTCCGTTTACTGGAAACAGAGAAAGAGTTAGTGAACTCTTGGGATGATACATGTTGATGTATGTAAGGTCCCCTGTCTACATATGCCAGGACTGGTTCTTTGTACTTCGTTACATTCTCTGATAATCTCTCGAGATTCAGACATATGTTCCTGTTGAAATACAAGTCCGAACCTTTTGAGATATTCACAGAATATAAGTTAGAAGTAGAGAACCAATACGGGTATAAGTATTATGTCCTTTGATGTGATCAGGGAGGAGAATACTTGAGCACGGAAATACTGGACTATTCTAAAGGATAATGAGATTCTCTCTCGGCATTACTCCTCCGTATACACCATAGCACGATGGTATATCGGGGTGGAGCAATCACACCCTATATGATAAGGTGTGCTCTATGATGAGTACTGCTGAGTTACCTATTTCCTTTTGGGAGTTATGCACTTGATAAGCTGCATACCTATTGAATAGGGTTTAAATCAAATCATTTGCCTACCACTTCATATTAGATATGATAAGGGAAGAGCCCATCTCTTAAGTTAGTTAAGATTTGGGGTTGTCCAGCCTATGTCTGAAAAGCAAAATCCGTACAAGCTCGAGGCAAGGTCTGTAATATAGAACTGGAAAGGTTCCAGCTATACAAAACTGCAGCTGATGATTTGACAGAACCAAAGGATTCAATGGTTACCAACGAACCTCAGCCTCTCCGCCGATCTAGTAGGGTTCCTCACCCACCTGAGAGATACTTCGGTTTCTCTATGACAGTGGGAGCGATGATTGCATCATGAGATGATGACCCAACTTGTTTCGAACTGGCCATCAGGAGTAGGACTCTGTAAGAATGGCTGGATGCTTAGCGATCTGAGATGGAATCCATGTACACCAACAAAGTATGGACTTTGGTTGCTATATCTGAAGGGTTAAATTCCCATCAGGAGCAAGTATATCTTGAGAAGATTACTTGGTGTAGATGGAAAAGTTGAGACTTTCAAAGATAGACTTGTTAAAGGTTTTCGTCATCGACCAGGCGTGGATAATGATGAAACCTTTTCCAGTGGCTGTGCTTAAGTCCATCCAGATCCTACTTGCCACGGCTACATACCATGACTACGATATCTGGCGGTTGAGTGTCATGACTGCTTTTCTAAATGATGTTTTAGAAGAGTGCGTCTATAAGTACACAGCCAGAGGACTTCGTAGACAGTGGCAGCAACGGAAACGTGTGCAAGATGCTTTATAGGATTAAAGCAGGCATCGCGGAGTTGGAACATCTGTTTTGATAGTTAGTCAAAGAGTTTGACATCATCAAAATGGTAGATGAACCTTGTATAAACAAAAAGGTAGTAGGGAGTATGGTTTTGATCCTCGTAGAGTACGTGGATGACATACTCTTGATAAGAAAGGAGTTTCTTATGCTACGCTCGATCAATCTCCGTTTATCACAAAGATTCTCCGTGTAGGATCAAAATGATACCTCCTAAATCCTGAGTTTTAGATCTATGAGATAGATTCAAATGGATGTTAGGATACTCACTAGTTGTAGTGAGATGGTATCAATTGATCCTAGGGAGAATCACTGGAAGGGTTCCAGAGTGATAAGGACGACTGAAAGTCAGTCGCAGGCATTGTCTTTACCCTCAGTAAAGGGACGGTATGTTGGAAGAGTTCCAAGCTAGATACCATGGCATACTAGACGATAAAGGCAGGATACATCGCTACTTAAGATGCTACCAAGGAGGATGTTTGGGTGTATAATGGTTCATGAGATAAACTACGTTCCAACCATTGTGAGACAATGGAGTTGTGGCTTATGCCAAGGAACGTCCGTCCCATCAATGATCCAGACATATTCTAAGGCAGTGTCACCTGATCATGGAGATGGTTGATCTCCAGGGTGATCGAGGTTAGGAGAGTAGACTCAGAAGACAACATAGCGGATCCACTCACAAAGGCCTGTTCCCAGAGAGAGATTTTTATGGGTTGGTTGAGTATGAGATACTACAACCACTGCTATCAGATGGCCCTAGTGCAAGTGGGAGATTGTTAGTTATATGTATGCCCTAGAGGCCATTACTGTACATAGGATGTATATTGTAGTGGATGCTGGGACATATATAGGGAGGACTTTCTTGCTCGACATGATAGTATGCTATCTGGTTGCTCTTTACCTTAACGTGTATACTGATTGTCTCTCTGTTACATGTTGGTAAAGCCCTTAGGATGTGTACTTGACTACCTGGACTATGATGCGGATCATACTAGTGGGGACATGGTAGTCCATAAGTACATCCTTCAAAGTCCCTAGTCGTGGGTATATCGAGACGGGGCATCGATATACCAGAGTAGACTAGCGTATACTTTCTCGACCCATACAGATGGGCGATGGATGATCCCATATCCATTGGTGTTTGACATCAGAGATGATGTACGGGTGCTCAGTAGAGACTGGGTACACTGCACGGACTCGCCGAGAACTCCCAGATGGTATTATACCTTACGTCAGATGGCAGTTCTCTGGTGACACTGGTACAGAGTAGTCTGTTGACCCGAGATCGTCATAGAGTCTTGTGTGGTTCCCACTGTGCTTTGATTTCCATCTTACTGTTGGAGATAGTGCCCTCAGAGTCAATTATTAGGTCACAGGTACGTGATTGTAATGATTGAGGGAGGACCTATCCCGGTAGGACAGTCTTACTCGAGATGATAGTATGCTATCTGGTTTACCTTTATCATCGTGTACTGCTTTAGGTGACCTGACAGGTCGCTATTGCACGTTGATAGAGCCCCTAGGATTCTTGCTTGACTGCCGGCAGTATGAGGGCGATCATATAAGTGAGAGCTGGAGTCTACAAGCATATCCTTAAAAGGTCCCTAGTCGTGGGAGTTTCGAGACCGGGCATCGATACTCCATTAGTAGACTAGTGTATACAGTCGAGACCCCGACGAGGGGCGGTGGCCGGTCTCACAAGCCACTGGTGTCAGTTGGATCACCTAAGATGTATACAGGTGCTCATTGGGTTATGAGTACACCGGACAGGACTCGCCGGGAACATGCTAGTTGGTCATATACCAGACGTCAGATGGCAGTTCCCTGGTGACATGTGTGCAGGTTAGTTCATCGACCTGGGGATCGTCATTTATCTCGTGTGAGTTCCCACTGTACTTTGATTACTACCCTACCACGGCTCAAAGGAGTCGTGCAAACAGGTTTTAGTTGGGTACAGTCCCGAGCCACATGGAGGCAGTGAGCGTATCTTCAGGGGTTCGTCTCTCCCGGTATTGGGGGTGAGGTCGTGCTGTGTCTAGGAGAGCCATTACACAAAGTCCTTGGCCAAGGCAAGGAGATTTACTGGTAGGTATTCCAGTAGTATCTCAGGGTGTTCTGGGCTACACTCCGACACGACTTGTACCGCTTTTGGGGGTCTGACTTTTACCAACCCCCTAGGCCCGCCATGCGATACTCATAGACGAACGGACCGGACTGCACGGATATTGTCACTGACAGGCTCTGTTGGGTGTCGGGGTGAGCTTCCTCATCGACGTCCCATTTAGTCAATAGCTGGTGGCCCGTCACGTATTGGCTTATACCTCTGACGTGCCAGTGGTTAAATCCACAGCCATAGTATTGACGAGTCTTTAGAGTCCGCCACACTTTCAGTTACTCAAGTTTCGGGCGAAACGCTGTAGAGGCCGTATGGAGATATGGCAGGGTCCGATCAGATACGTACGGTATTGCACGGATCAGGATCGGACGGTTTGTACTAGTAGCCGTATAGGTATATGGCAGGGTTCGATCAGATACGTGCGGTATTGCACGGATCAGGATCGAACGGATATTACTAGCCGGCTTTGGTTTAAGCCGGTCCTAGATTAGTACAGTGTAGATTTTGTCTCTTTGCATTTGTATCCGGACGGAATACAGATGCGGGTGTGTATGCACAGTATCGGGGTTTTCCTGTAATTTATTACGGGACCAGTTTTCTGGAGTTGCCAGTTTGCATTCCGTTCCGGCCGGTTTTCCTTTGTTCTTTCCCGGCCGGACTTTTCCGATGGAGGGGGTAATTTGCAGTTTTGCAAATTACATTTGTGGAGGGGTTTTCTTGCATAAAGGATTGATTATGATAGCTATCATTATCTTTTCCACCATGCTTTTGTTTTTATTTGTGACATGAAAGGGTATGGTTTGAAAAAGGGTAAAGCATGGTGTTTTGTTTTCTTGTCTTGGGTTGTGGTCACCTCCTTCTTCTCCTACACTCACCTCCCTCATATGATATATGTTGTTTTCCTCCACCATTTTGATATGGGATTGGCCGGCCACACATTGTGAGGAGAGGAAAAATGAGAGGTTCATTTTGTGCTTCATTTGTTCATCTCATTTCCTTGCATAAATTGATAGCATCATTTGCCTCCAAAGTTTCATTCTTCCCTCCATCTAAAGGCAACTCCAAGACCCCAAAAAGAGACTACGATTCTACACTATATTCCTACAGCAAATCTTGGACGCGTCGATTCGCCAGCTTCGCGCCCGAGTTGCCTCGGTATTGAGGTGGGAGCCCGTAAAAGCTACAGGCGATGTGGTGCCCCTTTCCGACGAGGAGGAGACGGACGGAGATCCCGCGAGGAGATCGGAGTGGAGATGAAGACCGGAGGACTTGGATCGTCGGTATACATCTCTTCCCTTTCTTATTGGTTAGCTAGACTTGTTAATGGTTACGATCCGGAGTTTAGTGCGCGGTGGTGCCGGTTTGCAAAGTCCGCAAAAATTTAAGTTTATCACCGCTTCCGCATTCCGGCGTCGGATTGACGGCCGGGGCGCCGCCGTGCACTTACAGTGGTATCAGAGCCTCGCCATTAACTTAGTCTAACTTTGTGTAATGTGTTTGCATTTCCGATCGATCAAAAAGTTCCAAAACTGCATTTTACCCACGACAGTTTCTGTTGAAATTTTTCAGTCTCTAAAAATTTTTCAGGTTGTAAAATATTGATGTACTGGAATATCTAAGAGTTCTGTAAAAATTTGACGAAGTAACTCCACAGTTGGAGCGCGGAACCGCCGCGAAAACCACCTTTGTGCGGCTCTTCCGCCGCTCACTATTCACATCACTTCACCATTTTTTTACAGAGGCCTTCTGGGCTTAAAATATGGGCTTTGGAATATTAAAGTTGGGCCAATTGTTTCCGTGAGTGCTACAGTTTTCTTTGGGGCCCACTTGTTAATTGTTTGATCAATCGGAAATTTTTTAAACACATTTTTCACAGTATTTACATTATATCTGCGACCGTGAATGTCACTCGATCGGTAAATCCGGTCTAACTGCTATAGCCCGGTTAGACGGATTTGCGAACGTGATTTTCACGTTGATGTTCTATGTATTTGCTGTGATGTTGCGGATCGGTCGTGGGGGATAGCCTGGATGCAATGCTAGTACAGTTTTGTTGTAATATGTACATTTGATATTGCGGGGCGAGCGTCCGACATGTGGACTGCCGTCACTGCCTGACTGTATTATTATTTTGGGGCACGACCTGGTGGCGGTCGATGTACCCGGTGTATGTATATTTTACTTTCTGTACTAGGATTGCCCCGCGGAGGGGTGCACGGATAGCCGGGTTCTGGAGGGCAACAAGCCCGCATCTCATGGCATTGAGACGGAGGGGGCTTCACTCTAGGATTGGCGGGCTATTCGCCGCACTCGTAGGGGGTACAGGTTGACCCAGGAGGGGTGCCCAAGTTGCCGGATTCCGTGAAGTGCTGGGTGGTCCATTCACGGCGCTGAAGGGGGCTGCCTCGCTTCAGGTTTTGGCGGGTGACTTGCCGCGCCCGTAGGGGTCTAGGATTTCATTGCACAGGCTATCCACACGACCAGGGGAACGTCGGGTTTCAGTAGTGGCTCTGTGAAACCCGGGGATCCCAGATATCTGTATTGTTCTGTGATGCTGTACATTTCTGTGATGTTGCATTTTATTCACGCCTTGAGCGAAATACTATATATTGGTATATATATTAGTAGATGTTGTATATGTTTTTCATCCGCGCTAGTCCAGTCCCCGCTCTGCCGTTAGTTAGCTAACCTAACGGGTGATGACGGGACCCAGTGGCGAATGCGGATGGCATATACGTACGTCAGTATATTTTCGTTCTTTGTGGTGTGATCAATTGATGGGACTGCATTGATTCGGATCAATGCAAGTTAAACAAACCTAATCTGATGTTGTTGGAACACTTTTCAAAAAGCTGTTATTGCAAGGACGTTCACTTTTGTTTTGCATCGTGGTATTCATTGGAATATCCTGCTCCTCAGTCGACGAGGCAAGGGCCGAGATCCCTTCACCGGGAGTGACCCCTTGGACAGAAGTTTGCGTCAGGGCATTAACTTCACTATAGCCGATTACTTTTGCTTTGCACCGTGGTATTCATTTGGAATATCCTGCACCTCATTCTACGGGGAAAGAGCCGAGATCCCTTCACCGGGAGTGACCTCTTTAGTAAAGGTTTTCGTCACTATATTTTCTAAAAAGCTATCCGTTCCTTCAACGATATCAAGTTCTTTACGTTAAAGGTTTTCGCCAGAAACCATTCGTAGCCCTCCGTCGTTTCATATGGGTGGTCAATAGTATTCAAGCTGTGTATGTTGGCCAAAGTCAAGGCACAGTGATTGGTAGCTATTGGGGTATTCATATGCAGCATAGATAGATGCGTTGGTTTGGGACAGTCGTGCTGCCATTTTGGCCAAAGTCAAGGGTATGTACGGGTGGATTCAAATTAACCTGGAGAATGACGGGTAGAACTTGACATGTGACTTATGATATGTTGGCCAAAGTCAAGGTCATAAGAGCATGGGGCAGAAATCACATCGGGAGTTTCAAAAGAACTGAAACTTGCCAGATATGCGCATACCTTCTGGAGTGTGATAGCGTGAGCGGATTCCGTCACGTTATCATGCAATGATAGTTGGATCCCGATTCCCACTGATGAGTTATTTTACTCCTCGGGTAACCCCGACTAATTCTTCTTTCAGGTTTGGAGGAGAATTTGAGGTACAGTGGGAGGATTCCAGATTAGATAAATTGGTAACCATTCTGATCTAGGTTAGAGTGCACGCTGAGTGTTTCTTTTCTCTCTCTCTCTGGCAGCGACCATTTGACCCGACCCTAAGACTTTGACTCAGTGACCAAGTTGACCGAACCTTCTTAAACACCGGCTTTTGGATTGTCAGAGTTGCGAACCTCATTGCCACTCCTACTTTTACCCTTTTCTCCAGGACACCCCGTTTTACTACGAACGTCCACTTCCATTGGACAAAGCCATCGTATGGTTAGATACGAACTTGAAAGAATTTATTCGAGGATGGTTTCCGGTTCTGGAGAAAACGGATAGGATTATTCAGTTGTCTTTTCCTTTTACCCTCTCTCAGGTTACGAGTACTCCTTGGTTTAGGGGTAGTACACCTATTACGCAAATTGGATTGTCCTCTTCCAAACCTTAGGCTGGTGCCGACCGGTAGGGAATGAAGAAAACCAATTAGCATAACGATGGTGTGCAGAAGGTATTAAGTTCAGACAAAGCAAGGGATTAGTAGGAGGGCAAAGTAAATTGCAACAGATATTCACGACCAAACCAAATATTTCGTTACCACTCCCACATCACCTTTGTATTTCTCCAGGACACTCCGTATCACTACGAAGATCCACAGTTTATTTGGATATTCCATCGTATGGTTATATACGAACTCGAAAGGAACTTGTTCCAGTTCGGGGATGGATCCTGGTTCAGGAGAAATAGGAATAAAGTACATTCAGGTGTCTTTTATCTTCACCTTCTCTCGTGTTGCGAGTGTTCCTAGGATTGGGACAGTACACCCATTATGCTTATTGGATAGTCTTCTTCCAAACCATAGGCTGGTGCCGAACGGTAGGGAAGGAAGAAAACCATTTGGCCTAAAGGGGTGTGCAGAAGGTAAAGACTAAAGACATATGAAGGGATTTGGAGAGGTGGCAAAGAACTATACGGTTACAGTCGTGAATCTGGAAGAGGCATTACTAGGAATACCAGGATACCCCATCGAAACATTTCAATGTTTCAGTTTCACTGTGTACTGTTAATAGAAAACTGATTTCCCGATTAGATACTTACTCCAGGGTATGTATTTACCAGATACGATTCTCACATCTGTATGGTTTTACAGATGATGAGTGGGAGTAAGTTATTGGGAATTGGGTGATCATCCTCATTATATCGGGATTCGTTGTAATCGGTGATATTTGAGGAAGTCACCTGGGTTGTTTGCCGGTTGGCAAATATTTGGTTTTGAATATCCGCTGTTATGCACCAATTTCAAATTGATATATCTGTACGTCTATTTTCATAGAGTGAGATATACCTTTATGAAATTATGTCTACGACATTTACCTATATCAGTGGATGGTTAGGTAAGGAGCATTAAACATCGGTGTAATTCTTCTTAACCATAAGTACAGTTTTCAACCTACGACACACAGTGAATGAGTTATCAGACTCAAGGGACTTATACAGAGTATTGTATGTTGTCCAGGGTCCATCAGGACAGAGGGGTTGGTCCTCGTACTACATTCAGTTTACTTATGACTTCTCTAGTTTTTAGACAGGTGTTTCGTGGAAACGCAGGGTCCGAATTTGGAGAAGTTATTGGTATTTGAATAGAGTGGAGAACCAGGTGTCACAAGTATCGGGATTCTTCAAAGTGATCGAAGATGTAGATACTTGTGTATGGTGTTCAGTTGATAGTAATGATTGAGAGAACTTGCTTATCTTTCAGGTTACTCATAATTGGAAATGCTTCCTAAGTTGAGTAACGCTGATCGGCCTCGTTCCATTTAGTTGACATGCGCTGGGGACAGCTGCATGATTTGAATCTGGTTCAATTATATCAGTGCCTCTGTTTCTATATTGGATATAGAACAGTTCATATCTTAACGATGTTAAGGTACGGGGAGTTGTCCGGTTCATGATTAAAACCAGACACTGGACAACTCAAGGCACGTTTCTGTAATGGCTGTTTGTGGGTTGACCCAGGCTATGACGTGGGTTGACTTTCTACCATCTGGATGAACAATAGCGATATTGTTCTAGACTCGCCACAGTTTTAATAAAAATGGATTTTTTCAGAAAACAGTAGTGGGAGTATGGTAGAACTGGAAGTGATTCCAGAACCACAAACGATTACTGAAGATTTGATAAGGAACCTAAAGATTCAATCTGGATTGACATTCCATTGGCCACTCCGCAGATAAAGTGGGTAACTTCAGGCACCCGAGAGGTACTCAGGTAGCCTCAAGGACGGTGACAGGGAAGTTCTTGTTTACCCACACTTGCCATTGTTGTTGTTCCAGGCTGCGAGACCCGGCAGGAGGATGAGTATAGCGTCGTTCTAAACTAGTTTTAGAAGTGCACGTCTATATGACTCTGGCAGAGGGTTGTCGTAGTCAGTGGGAGCAGCGGAAGCATTGGTGGACATCAGGCTTATATCTATTTATAGACTAAAGCAGATGTAGCGGAGATAGATCATCTATTTCTGATGTGACAGTCATGGGTTTGACGTCATCAGAATAGGGGATGGATCTGTTGAGAAGGTAGTAGGGTGTGATATCCTGGTATTTGGATGACGTACACAAAGTAGGAAAAGAAACTCCTATACTACGATCGGTTATACTTTGGTCGTCACACAGTGGTTTCTCCACAAAGGAAATGGATTTTATATCTGACATACTGGTTACTGGATCTATGGTTTTAGATCTAGATTTGGGTGGTTTCCCAATCAGGGTACTTGACAGCATTCTAAGAGTATTTAGGATGGACGACTCCTGGCACGGTAGTGTACCTGCAGATAATGGAGTCACCCTCTCCAAAGGTGTCTTACAGACTAAAAGGGAGAGGGACGGGCATGATTGGCAGATCACTTGCTCAGGCAATTGAGTCAATCGTGAGATGTCAAGTACCACACCAGATGTTGTTCTTGCACAAGATGCAATAAGTTGACATTAATCCAATCCTGGAGAAACAGTCGAAAGCAGTTTTAGAACATAAGTGGATGTTCTAGGGATATGATAATGACAGCCTCATTCAGGAGACAGTTATCATTCCAGGCTTCCAAGGTGACATGGACGACAAGGAGGTTGTCAGAGTTATAGTTTTCCTTCTGATGAGGGGCAGTATTTTGGACAGGTGGTCCAAGGCAATACTGAGGGAGGCATGGCGCGCAGGATACTGATTAAGTTCAGTTGACGATACAGTCTAAGAAGTTTGGATTTGGAGTTCATTTATGAGCAAGGTCCCATCAGACATCCAGACATATTCTGAGACTGGTATTACTCTTTTCGGGAGATGGCTTTCTCCGCGAACTTGAGATATAGAGAGACATAGAAAGAAACAACTAAGCGGATCCACTCACTGAGGCTATTCCTCGAACGCAATAGTTTCGCAAACGAGCTTTGTGAGACTGACTAGTAGAGGAGTTGGATGTTCGGTATCACACGGGCTGTGAGTATGCGACATCGCAATAATTAGCCTTGAGTGCAAGTGGGAGATTGTTGGAGATAGTGCCCTCAGAGTCAATTATTAGGTCACAGGTACGTGATTGTAATGATTGAGGGAGGACCTATCCCGGTAGGACAGTCTTACTCGAGATGATAGTATGCTATCTGGTTTACCTTTATCATCGTGTACTGCTTTAGGTGACCTGACAGGTCGCTATTGCACGTTGATAGAGCCCCTAGGATTCTTGCTTGACTGCCGGCAGTATGAGGGCGATCATATAAGTGAGAGCTGGAGTCTACAAGCATATCCTTAAAAGGTCCCTAGTCGTGGGAGTTTCGAGACCGGGCATCGATACTCCATTAGTAGACTAGTGTATACAGTCGAGACCCCGACGAGGGGCGGTGGCCGGTCTCACAAGCCACTGGTGTCAGTTGGATCACCTAAGATGTATACAGGTGCTCATTGGGTTATGAGTACACCGGACAGGACTCGCCGGGAACATGCTAGTTGGTCATATACCAGACGTCAGATGGCAGTTCCCTGGTGACATGTGTGCAGGTTAGTTCATCGACCTGGGGATCGTCATTTATCTCGTGTGAGTTCCCACTGTACTTTGATTACTACCCTACCACGGCTCAAAGGAGTCGTGCAAACAGGTTTTAGTTGGGTACAGTCCCGAGCCACATGGAGGCAGTGAGCGTATCTTCAGGGGTTCGTCTCTCCCGGTATTGGGGGTGAGGTCGTGCTGTGTCTAGGAGAGCCATTACACAAAGTCCTTGGCCAAGGCAAGGAGATTTACTGGTAGGTATTCCAGTAGTATCTCAGGGTGTTCTGGGCTACACTCCGACACGACTTGTACCGCTTTTGGGGGTCTGACTTTTACCAACCCCCTAGGCCCGCCATGCGATACTCATAGACGAACGGACCGGACTGCACGGATATTGTCACTGACAGGCTCTGTTGGGTGTCGGGGTGAGCTTCCTCATCGACGTCCCATTTAGTCAATAGCTGGTGGCCCGTCACGTATTGGCTTATACCTCTGACGTGCCAGTGGTTAAATCCACAGCCATAGTATTGACGAGTCTTTAGAGTCCGCCACACTTTCAGTTACTCAAGTTTCGGGCGAAACGCTGTAGAGGCCGTATGGAGATATGGCAGGGTCCGATCAGATACGTACGGTATTGCACGGATCAGGATCGGACGGTTTGTACTAGTAGCCGTATAGGTATATGGCAGGGTTCGATCAGATACGTGCGGTATTGCACGGATCAGGATCGAACGGATATTACTAGCCGGCTTTGGTTTAAGCCGGTCCTAGATTAGTACAGTGTAGATTTTGTCTCTTTGCATTTGTATCCGGACGGAATACAGATGCGGGTGTGTATGCACAGTATCGGGGTTTTCCTGTAATTTATTACGGGACCAGTTTTCTGGAGTTGCCAGTTTGCATTCCGTTCCGGCCGGTTTTCCTTTGTTCTTTCCCGGCCGGACTTTTCCGATGGAGGGGGTAATTTGCAGTTTTGCAAATTACATTTGTGGAGGGGTTTTCTTGCATAAAGGATTGATTATGATAGCTATCATTATCTTTTCCACCATGCTTTTGTTTTTATTTGTGACATGAAAGGGTATGGTTTGAAAAAGGGTAAAGCATGGTGTTTTGTTTTCTTGTCTTGGGTTGTGGTCACCTCCTTCTTCTCCTACACTCACCTCCCTCATATGATATATGTTGTTTTCCTCCACCATTTTGATATGGGATTGGCCGGCCACACATTGTGAGGAGAGGAAAAATGAGAGGTTCATTTTGTGCTTCATTTGTTCATCTCATTTCCTTGCATAAATTGATAGCATCATTTGCCTCCAAAGTTTCATTCTTCCCTCCATCTAAAGGCAACTCCAAGACCCCAAAAAGAGACTACGATTCTACACTATATTCCTACAGCAAATCTTGGACGCGTCGATTCGCCAGCTTCGTGCCCGAGTTGCCTCGGTATTGAGGTGGGAGCCCGTAAAAGCTACAGGCGATGTGGTGCCCCTTTCCGACGAGGAGGAGACGGACGGAGATCCCGCGAGGAGATCGGAGTGGAGATGAAGACCGGAGGACTTGGATCGTCGGTATACATCTCTTCCCTTTCTTATTGGTTAGCTAGACTTGTTAATGGTTACGATCCGGAGTTTAGTGCGCGGTGGTGCCGGTTTGCAAAGTCCGCAAAAATTTAAGTTTATCACCGCTTCCGCATTCCGGCGTCGGATTGACGGCCGGGGCGCCGCCGTGCACTTACACTTACCACGTCCAAGAGGGCGTGCAAAACGGTGGTTTTTGGGTACAGTCCTGAGTCACATGGAGGCAATGAGCGATAGGAGGGGATTCGTCTCTCCCGGTATAGGGAGTTGATGTTGCGCTGTGTTCGATTGGCTATAACCGGAAATCCCTGGCCAGGGTTGCTGAGATTTACTGGTAAGTGTTACCAGTAGTTTCTCGAATTGTTATAGACCTCATATCGACACGACTTATCGAGCTATTGGGGTCTGACATTAACCACCCCTAGGCAAGATATGCGACATATCAGACGATCAGACCGGACTGTACGGTAAGTGTTACTGGTTGCATTCACAGGAGTGTGAGCGGGCTTGCTCGTCGATCTTCTGATCGCTCAATACCCGGGTGGCCTTTACGTTTAGCAGACCGCTTGCGGCTTGTGAGTGTTTGATATGATCATCATCTACTGCCGGCGTATTGACGAGTCTTTAGAGTCCTACACAGAGGTTTCCTGGCTCAAGCGAAAAGAAATAGGAGCGCATATGAGATATGTGCAGGACCAAGAATAATGCGTGTATGTGATACCGTATTCTATTCTCGCGATGAATGTGTCGAATGGTTGTATGCGATATAACCTAGTTATCGAATCAAGGATTGATTCGATAAATCGATACATTGGATATTAGTCGGTTATATGCGATATGACCGGATCGTTAAATCAAGTGTTGATTTAATGATTTAATGTATAATTATATATTTGATATATTACTTTGCATTAACTAGTATCGGTTCACTTTAAATGGATTTTCTCGCTCGGATGTGCACATTATATATGTGATATGATTTTTGTGCACATGCTTGTATCATGTTTGATGATACATGCTAACTTGATTAGGTGTATGATTAAACCATGGTTAGTTAATGGTTAGGGTTTCATTTGATTTATTTATGCCTTTATTTATTTTGTTTTGACAAAAAGAAAAAGGGGAATGAAAACAAAAGGGTTGCTTTCAAAGATGAAGCTTGTTGAAGCTTCATGAAGGTTTGACCAAAGTGACCATTTTGTCTTCAACTCTAAACCTAACCATTCACTAACCCTAGTTCATTCTCTACACCTAACCATGGTTTGCTTATGATAAGAATTGATTTTCTTTTCTATGTTAATTATTCTTATCATAACAATTATCATCATCTTCTTCTTCTTCTTGAAGATGAAAGCTTACTTCATCAATGGTGATTTGAGCATAAGTGTGAGAAATCCAAATCTAAAGTGAACCCACTTCCTATTTCTTCATCCTCTACCTCTTGCCAAGTAGTAGAGTGTGTTCCTTCACAAGTTTTCATGGCTTGGTTAAGGTGGAGCTTGATCTAGCGATGCCTCGATGTAGATCATCTTCGGCACGTCGTCGATGACCTAGCCCGCTTTTTCTCCGATGACGCCGACGCTAGAGCCCGGACTTTGATTTGGACAGCGGAGAGGACTTCATCACGGAGCCGTGGAGGTGGAGGACCGGATCTACAAAGGTTGTATTTCCGTTTACTTGTAGTTAAGTGTTAACTAGTTTATTGTTTCGCCTAGAAATCTAGCCAACGATCCGTTCTAGAGTTTCTCGGCACCGTTAAAATTTGAAATTGGTATGGTTGATGCCTTGTGAGACCTCATTAGGGTGCCTAGGAACCCTACACATCATATGGGTCAAGATGCGTATACGCTAGTCTACTCTGGTGTATCGATGCCTTGTCTCGATACACCCTCGACTAGGAACAGTTATAGGATGTACTCGTCGACTACCGTGGCCCCACTAGTATGATCTCATCATAGTCCCAGTAGTCGAGTACATATCCTAAGGGCTTTATCAACATGTAACATAGAGACAATCAGAGTACATGTTAAGATAAAGTACAACCAGATAGCATAATATCATGTCGAGCAAGAAAGTCCTCCCTATATATGTCCAAGCATCCATTACAATATACAGCGTATGTACAGTAATGGCCTCTAGGGCATACATATAACTAATAATCTCCCACTTGCACTAGGCCCATCTGTTGTGGTATCACATACCCAACAATTAGTTGCGGTTGAAGTATCTCACACTCAACCATCCCATAAAAGTATCTACTGGGAAAAAGGCCTTTTGTGAGTGGATCCGCGCTGTCGTCCTCTGTGTCTACTCTCCTTAACCTCGATCTCCCTAGAGATCAACCATCTCCATGATCAGGTGATACTGCCTAAGAATTATATCTGGATTTCGGATGGGACGGTAGTTCCTTGGCCAAAGCCACAACTCCATTGTCAAACAATGGTAGGAACAAAGTTCATCTCATGAACTTATATATCCAGACTGCCTATTTGGTAGCATCTTTGGTAACGATGTATCTTGCCTTTAATCATCTAGTAAGTCACGGTATCTAGCTTGGAACTCTTACAACATACCGTCCCTCCACTGAGGGTAAAGACAATGCCTGCGACTGACATTCAGTCGTCCTTATCACCCTGGAACCTTTCCAGTGATTCTCCCCAGGATCAATTGATACCATCTCACTACAACTAATGAGTATCCGAACATCCAATTAGATCTATCTCATAGATCCAAAACCCAGGATTTAGCAGGTATCACTTTGATCCTATATGGAGAATCTTTGTGATAAGCGGAGATTGACCGAGCGTAGCATAGGAAACTCCTTCCCTATCAAGAGTATGTCATCTACGTACTCTACGAGGATCACCACCATACTCTCTACTGCCTTTTTGTATTTACAAGGTTCATCTACCATTTTGATGAAGTCAAACTCTGTGACTACCACATCAAAACAGACGTTCCAACTCCGCGATGCCTGCTTTATCCAATAAAGTATCTTGCACACGTTTCCACTGCTCCCACTGTCTACGAAGCCCTCTGGCTATGTACTTATAGACGCTCTCTTCTAAAACATCATTTAGAAAAACAGTCATGACACCCAACCACCAGATATCGTAGTCATGGTATGTAGCCATGGCAAGTAGGATCTGGATGGACTTAAGCATAGCTTTGAAAGTCTCAACTTTTCCATGTACACCAAGTAATCTTCTCAAGATATACTTGCTCCTGATGGGGATTTAACCCTTCAGATAAAGCAACCAAAGTCCATACTTTGTTGGTGTATAAGGATTCCATCTCAGATCACTAAGCATCCAGCCTTTCTTACAGAGTCCCACTCCTGCTGGACAGCTCGAAGCAAGTTGGGTCATCATCTCATGATGCAATCCTCGCTCCCACTGTCATAGAGAAATCGAAGTATCTCTTAGGTGGGTGAGGAACCCTACTAGATCGGCGGAGAGACTGAGGTTCGTTGGAAACTATTGAATCCTTCGGGTCTACCAAATCATCTGTAACAGTTTGTATAGCTGGAACTACTTCCAGTTTTACAGAGCTAACCTTACCTAGGCCGGACAACCCAAATCTTGATTTACTTAAGATATGGGCTCTTCCCTTTCCATATCACATATGAAGTGGTAGGCAACTGATTTGATTTGAACCTTATTCAATAGGTATGCAACTTCTCAAGTGTATAACTCCCAAAAGGAAATAGGAAACTCAGTAGTACTCATCATAGAGCACACCATATCACATAGGGTGTTATTTCTCCACCCCGATATACCATCGTGCTATGGTGTATACGGAGGAGTAATGCTGAGAGAGAATCTCATTCTCCTTTAGAATAATCCAGGAATTCCGTGCTCAAGTATTCTCCTCCCTGATCACATCAAAGGACATAATACTTATACCCGTTTTTGGTTCTCTACTTCTAACTTATATTCTGTGAATATCTAAAAAGCTTCGGACTTGTGTTTCAACAGGAACATATGTCTGAATCTTGAGAGATTATCAGAGAATGTAATGAAGTACAAAGAACCGGTCTTGGCATGTGTAGACAGGGGACCTTACATACATCAACATGTATCAATCCCAAGAGTTCACTAACTCTTTCATTGTTTTCAATAAACAGAGCTATGGTCATCTTATCTTTGTGACATGACCGGCAAGTTTCACAAGATGTAAATTCAAACAAATTTAAATATGCATCTTAATGTAACTTCAGCTAGTCGGGTCGCATTGATATGACCTAGTCTACAATGCCTCAAGAAGGATTCGTTCATTTCTGAACTCTTCCTCTTGTGTGTGTTCCGTATATTAAGAACTGTAGTTTGATTTAGAACGTCTATGCTTTTAGATAACGTACCTGAACCGATCAACTCTTGATATAGGAAATGTTCAAAACATTATCCAACAATACAAAATTATATCCTTTCTTTACTAATAAAGAGACTGATATGATATTGTACATCAGGTTCGGTATCTAATAACATTCGTTCAGAATCAATGTATTCTGGTAATACAGGGTGATAGTGACCAACAGACTTGGCTGCAACACTTGCACCGTTTTCTATCTCATGAAACTTTTCACCCGTTCTCAGTTCTCTACCTTTCTGTAGACTATGTAACAAATTACATATGTGGGATCCTGATCCGGTATCAAATACCCAGGACGTAAAGGATACTAAGAAACATTTCTCTGTAATGAACACACCCGAAGAAGATGCATCAGCATGCACTTTCTTCGTTTGGGCGGCACGGTAATTCTGGTAATCCCCTATTTCCTGCTCTGTCTTATAACAATTATAAGTTGGAGCGGGACCAACGTTCCCCAGCTCAGTATAACAAGCGGGTTTGGTCAATAAATCCATATTATTATCTTGATTAAGGCATGATATGATCGCTACCAGGAGAGAGAGAGAAGAAAACACTCAGCGTATGCTCTTGCAAGATTAGATTGGTTATCTAATATATCTAATCAGGATGTCTCCCACTTTTTGAGTCAAATCTTCCTTCAAACCCTAAAAGGAAAGACTACCCGGGATTAATTATACGCTACAAGTTCGCTAATCTTTCAGCCAGACCAGTGTCGGTACTTTGAGGGAGGTCCCCCGTGCTTTCGCATGAACCTAATTAAAGTAAACATCGTTTTCCCAGGGGCGTAACCCCGTTGACACCTTTCTAGACACCTACTTGATCGGCTAATTGTAATGTGCAAAACTCTCCCAGGAGTAACTCTTACTCGCAGCGAGTATCGGGATCCAACTATCTCATAGAAGGTATGCAATCTCATTGCAAATTTCAATACTTGAAATTCCCAATAATATTTTACCCCTAGCGTGCCATGACCTTGATGCCGGCCAACAAACCACAGTGCGCTAGTCAAGTTCAACCCGTCATTTCTTGATTGAATTAAACCCACCCGCACGACCCTTGATGCAGGCCAACAAAGTCGCATGACTACCCTAATCCAATCTGTATCATATGCATAAGCAGATAAATACCAGTTAGCTACCGCACACTACGCCTTGACGCAGGCCAACAAACGTAGCACGAATACTAAGTAAGACTTATCTGAAATGATGGAGGGCTACGACAGGTTTTTATGAAAACCCTTTGCGTAATGAACTTGATATCGTTGTAGAATCGAGTGATTTTAAATGGAATGTTTTTTAGGCCTTTTCTAGTTTTGCTAAAGAGCTCTCTCCCGGTGAAGGGATCGTCGGCTCTTTCCTCATCGAATAAGGTGCAAGGTATATCATATATACTACTATGCAAAGCAAGAACTATAGAAACAATCAAAAGACAAACCGAGTTTGTAGCATCCGCTAGTTTCACTAAAGAGGTCACTCCCGGTGAAGGGATCTCGGCTCTTTCCTTATCGAATAAGGTGCTGGATATTCTACAAGGAACACCGCTATGCAAAGCAAGAACTAGAGCTACCAGTTTTTAAACAAGTTTCTACAACATCTTAGGTTTCTTTTATTTCATTAATCTCATTAATGAAGTCCCATTTTAATTATGCTTCACAAGCATCAGATATGTAACAAAATCAACAATATATAATATATAACTCATATATATAATATAAACATTCGTCTCAGGCAGTAATATGATCTCATCACAGAACATTGCAGCAGAAGAAACATATATGAAATATTGGATATAATAGGATGTCCGTGTTTTAATACGAGCCTGTATAAAACACGGATTCCACGTTCGCGATGAATAGCCAAACCCACATCCCTAGACCCGTACGAGAGCGGCAAGCAATACTGCCAATTCTAGGGTTAGGAGAGCCGGTCTCGACTCCTCGAGATGGTCTCCCACTAGACCCTAGAACCCGGTTACTTGTGCTCCCGCCTTGGGTCTACCTAATGCGGAAAAGTAAATAATATACAATGGTGACATCATCCTCAGCCCGGAAGTGCCCCAATAAAAGAATATTACATACAAATGAATTTTACATGAATGAAAAAGAATAACTCTCATCTCACATAAAACCCTCGGCTATTCAGAACACGACGATCCAATATAATATATCACATCAACACATAATATCTCATATCATCAACGTAAGCAAGTATGCGTATCCCGGTTGTCGTTGATGTATAGCAACGAAGCCGGCAATACACCAAATACTACGCTTACGGTCACAGAAAAGAAAGTGTAAAACTACAACAGTTGGAATCCGCAACCTCTTTAGACATCGCATGCCTAACCAAATGAATTCCTTAGAGATCGCATGCCTAACAATTATAAACCCCATATTTTAGTCTCATTATCGAAAACTCTTTTCAATATCTAGTCGAGCAATTCAACAAGATTCCCAACAACCTGATTGAATGCTCATCGCAAACTTCAGTAGACGGTCGCACCCCGGGATGCCATCGACGAAGTGCACTAAGGCGGAACACCACTGCCGCGAGCACCCGAACGGATGCTTTTGGCGACGGGGTTCTCCTACAGTCACTTGGTCGGGACTATGGGGCTTGGCTGTCTATTAAGTTTACCCGGCGAGTATCCACATACGCTACGTGATTGCGACAGACTTTTTATCACATCAAAATTCCGTGGCAACCAATCATCTGAGACTAAACTGCTATGTTTATAATATTCAAATTAGTTATCTTATAACTACATGTGGATTCCAAATATTTTATCACGTTCCGGATAAAAAGACAGCGTTAAACTTTCCGATCGAATAATCAAACACCCAAGATTTCCCAAATAGCTCAACACTTGAGCGGAGTTCAAAAATATCCATCACATGCCACAGTACCGATGGTCCAGCCGTAGAAGGGTCAAGCCAACGCCTCACATGTGGCAACGCCGTACTGCCCCAAACCCTAAGGTTCAGAGGCAGTACAAGACGGTAACATAATCGAGTTAAGGTTTGTTGTCTTCTAGAGGGTCCACCGCGTTACTTGCACGACTTAGAACGTTCTTAAACTACGGAAAAATCCAACGCTTGCAAATTTTTAAGGGAAGGGAAAAAGTAAGTTATTGATATCCGTTCGAACTTTTTAACACGTTCTAAAAATTATCCGGACAAACTAAACGAAGTTAAATTATCCGATCGAATTAAGGAGTCCCCAATACAACCCTAGATTACTCAACACTTGAGTGGAATTAAAAAATTCCCAGAAAAAATGACAAGAAAGGACCTAAGAATAAATATATGAAGTTCCAGGGACTAATTCATAATTTTGGCCGCGGAACCTCGGCTAAACCCTTGGTTTGGCCACGGTTCCGCGATCATATAATCGAGTTAATGGGTCGTACTTCACAATAATTCTTAGTTTTTCCTGCTTAATATTCTGAGCATTTTTAATCCAGAAAAAATCAACATTTTTAAAAATGTCCAGAGAGGGGTCAATATCGGGATTTCCGGGTTCGATCGGACTTTAAACTTCGTCTAGACTTCGCCTAAAACTCTAGCTTATCTCTGATACCACTGTAGGGATGCTAGGCACTACCACAAGGGTCTACAAGGCATCAACCATGCCCGATTAAAAATTTAGCCATGCCGAACAACCCAAAGCCGGATCTTTAAACTATAGTTTATGCGAAAACAAGCTTGTTAAACACTTTAACACTAAGTCAGAGGATTACAACCTTTGTAGATCCGGTCCTTCACTTCATAAGCTCCGTGTTGAGGTCCCTTCGCTGCGATCATCGTGTTCCGGACTCTCGTGAGGCTCCACGAAGAGAAAGATGCAGTCTTGCTTCCAATCTTCGATAACATAGATGATCTACCTTGAAGTTTCATTAACACAAGCTAACACTCACTAAATGAAGTGAACACCCTCATCTAAATGGCAAAGATAGATGATGATGATGAAGTAGGATTTTTGCTCTCATTTGTTTTCTATTTCTCACTCACTTTCATCACAAATATCAAAGCAAGAAAGCTTTTCAAAGGAGGAAGAAGAAGAAGAATAGTGATCAATCCTTTTGTGATGAATAATGAAAGGATAATAATGATGAATAATGCAACCATGGTCAACTAAACCCTTGTAGAGATTTAACTAGGGCTAGGGTTTGGGTTGGGTTAAAGGTGAGTCACTTGAAAATATCAAGCATAATATCTTTTCCATGACAAAAGAAAAGCTTCTAGAAGCTACTAGGAGTCTTAACCCTAATCCAAACCCTAACCATATTTAAACTCCACTAAACATGTTGCATTAGTAATCATATCATGTTACAATATTATATATCACATATATAATATTTATTGTAACAAAAGTAAAATAATACAATTAACATATATCGCATAAATATCAATGTATTACCGGAGTGAGAAAAAGAATCTTTTAGTGAGCTAATATTAGTTAATGTAATTTAATATATCGTATATATTATTGTACATTAAATTATCGAATCGACACTTGATCTGACAATCCGGCTATATCGCATATAACCGACTAATACGATTACCCAGCTATATCACATATACCCGGCCGATATCTCATATCGCGAGAATCCAATACGGTATCACATACCGAATTATCCTCGATCCCGCACATATCACATATGTGCTCCTACTCCGGTTTGCCTGAGCCAAGAAACCTCTGTGTAGGACTCTAATGAATCGTCAATACGCCGGCAGTAGGTGATGATCATATCAAACACCCACAAGCTGCAAGCGGTCAGCTAAACGTAACAGCCACCCAGGTATTGAGCGCTCAGAAGATCAAAAAGTAAGCCTGTACATTCTCCTGTGAATCCAGTCAGTAACACTCCCGTACAGTCCGGTCTCGTCGTCTGATATGTCGCATATCTCGCCTAGGGGTGGTAAACGTCAGACCCTAGTAGCTTGATAAGTCGTGTCGATATGAGGTCTATAACAGTTTGAGAAACTACTGATAACACTTACCAGTAAATCTCAGCAACCCTGGCCAGGGATTTCCAGTTATATCCAATCGAACACAGCACAACATCAACTCCCTATACCGGGAGAGACGAATCGCCTCCTATCGCTCATTGCCTCCATGTGATTTGGGACAGTACCCAAAAGCCACCTTTTTGCACGCCTTCTTGGACGTGGTATGATGGAAATCAAAGCACAGTAGGAATCACACAAGACTCTATGACGATCTCGGGTCAACTGACTACTCTGTACCAGTGTCACCGGAGAACTGCTATCTGACGTGAGGTATAATACCATCTGGGAGTTCTCGGCGAGTCCTTCCAGTGTACCCAGTCTCCACTGAGCACCCGTACACCATCCTTGGTGTCAAACACCAATGGATATGGGATCATCCATCGCCCATCATATGGGTCAAGATGCGTATACGCTAGTCTACTCTGGTGTATCGATGCCCTGTCTCGATACGCCCTCGACTAGGAACAGTTATAGGATGTACTCGTCGACTACCGTGGCCCCACTAGTATGATCTCATCATAGTCCCAGTAGTCGAGTACATATCCTAAGGGCTTTATCAACATGTAACATAGAGACAATCAGAGTGCATGTTAAGATAAAGTACAACCAGATAGCATACTATCATGTCGAGAAAGAAAGTCCTCCCTATATATGTCCAAGCATCCATTACAATATACATCGTATGTACAGTAATGGCCTCTATGGCATACATATAACTAACATACATGAGTTAGTATATGATACTCACTCACCCATGGTTAGCTCACTTGACTTGATCATTATCCTCAGCTTTTCTTTTGTTCATCTTCTTCTTCTTCTTTGAGCAAAATAAAAGCTTGCTAGGGTTTTAAAAAGAGAGTGAAAGATTGTGAGAAATCAAATTCTAAAGAGAACCCACTTCCTATTTCTCCATCCTCTACAAGACTAGCACTTTAGTTTAGGGTGTTTGCTTCATTAATTCTCTAGTTAGTGAAGTAGTAGCTTGAGTTGGTATTCTCTCGACGTAGATCATCTTCGGCCTCGAAGACTTCAAGCAAGGACGCTTCTTTCGCCTCGTAAATCAATGCAAGAGCCCGGGAGAACCATGATCGCAGCGAAGGGACTACAACAAGGAGCTTTAGAAGTGAAGGACCGATCTACAAAGGTTGTATTTCGTATTCACATTGTGATAAATGTTATTTACTTCCATGTGTAACCCTAATTATCTAGCAAAGATCTTGTTTAGGGTTATTCGGCACGACTAAAATTTTAATCGGGCATGGTTGATGCCTTTTAGAATCTTGTTAGAGTTCCTAGTAACCCTACAGTGGTATCAGAGCCTAGCTAGAGCATTAGGCGACGTGTATACAAAGTTAAAACTCCGATCGAACCCCGATACGACGATTTGAACCCCTCTCTGGACATTTTTTAAAAACCGTGATGTTTCTGAATTAAAAATACCTAAAAAAATCAGGAGGTAATTTTAACAATAACTGTGCAAAACGATGACGTAAGCCGTACGGACCGCCGCGGAACCGCAGCCATACCCTGCTTGGGCCGCGGATCTGTGGTCGTACAGTGAGTTTTGACTTTTCTTTTGGCACAGTAATGCCCGTAGCTACTAGTTATATTTTTCTGGGTATTTTTTATCTGACTCAAGTGTTGAGTGTTCTGGGGTTTATTTTGTATTCGTTGATTCGATCGGAAAATTTAATTTTGTGCTCTTTCCAGATAATTTAGAAAGTATTAAATTGTTTGAACGGATATCATTAACTCGCTTTTTCCCGACACGAAAAACTTTCAAGTGTTGAATTTTTCTTGAGTTTGAATCTTTTGGAAAAACGTGCATGTAACGCGATGGACCCTCTAGAACAACACAAACCTTAACTCGATTATGTGACCGTCTGAACCGCCTCTAAACATTAGGGTTTAGGGCAAAACGACGTGCCACATGTGAGGCGTTGGCTTGACCCTTCTACGGCTGGACCGTTGGTACTGTGATGTATTCTGGAATTTTTGAACTCCGCTCAAGTGTTGAGCTATTTAGGAAATCTTGGGTATTTGATTATTCGATCGGAAAGTTTAATACTGTCTATTTATCTGGAATGTGATACAATATGTGGAATTCATATAGTTAGGCATGAAATGCGAAGTATGTGATATTTCGGATTTACGATATCTAAAAAGATTGTTGATTCCAAATGTTGTAGTTTTACACTTTTTTTTCTGCGACCGTAAGTGTAATATGTGATATCGCCGGTTTCGTTGCTATATGTCAACGACAATAGGGATGCGTATATTTACTTACGTTGATGACATGAAATGTTATGTATTGCTGGATATGTTATATTGGATCGTCGCGTTTTGAATAGCCGGGGGTTTTATGTTAGATGAGGGTTTTTATTTTCATTCATGTAAAATTAAATGTATGTAATATTCTTTTATTGGGGCACTTCCGGGATGAGGTTGATGTCATAATTTTTATATTATTTACTTTTCCGCACTAGGATAGACCCAAGGAGGAGAGCACAAGTAACCGGGTTCTAGAGTCCAGTGGGAGACCAACTCGAGGAGCCGAGTCCGGGTCTCCTAACTCTAGAATTGGTAGGGTTGCTTGCCGCTCTCATAGGGGTCTAGGGGTGTGGGTTTGGCTATTCATCGTGACCGTGGAATCCGTGTTTTACAGAGGCTCAAAATAAAACACGGACGTCCTAGTATATCCAATGTTTCATATGTTTCTTCTGCTGCGATATCTGTGATGAGATCATTTGATAGGTTGTGATAGATACTGTATATAGTATATATGATATATTATATAGACGTTACTTATGTTTTACACCCGCGCTAGCCCTGCCCCGCTCTGCCGTTAGTTACCTAACCTAACGGTGCACGAGGGGACATCGAGGCGAATGCGGATGGCATAAGTGTACGTCGTATTTATCTGTGATGTTTAGGTGACTTAAATGATGGGACTTCATTAATATGATTAATGAAAGAAAAGAAACCTAAAAGATGTTGTAGAATCAAATTTTCAAAAAGGGTAGCTATAGTTTTTGCTTTGCATAGCGATATATATGATATATCCTGCACCTTATTCGATGAGGAAAGAGCCGAGATCCCTTCACCAGGAGTGACCTCTTTAGCAAAACTGGAAGATGCTACAACACTCGGTTTGTCTTTTAACTGCTTTTGGAGTTTTTTCTTTGCATAGCGATATATATGATATATCCTGCACCTTATTCCATAAGGAAAGAGCCGAGATCCCTTCACCGGGAGTGACCTTTTTAGCGAAACTAATGAAATCCTCAAAATCACTCCATTTCAAAATTCACTCGATTCTACAACGATATCAAGTTTATTACGCAATAGGTTTTCAGAAAAACCTGTCATAGCCCTCCTTCATTTCAGATAAGTCCTGCTTAGTATTCGTGCTGCGTTTGTTGATCTTGTCAAGGCGTAGTGTACGGTAGCTGACTAGTATTTATCTGTTCATGCATATGATGCATATTGGATTAGGGTAGTCGTATGGCCTTGTTGACCTTGTCAAGGGTCGTGCGGGTGGGTTTAATTCAATCAAGAAATGACGGGATGAACTTGACTTACGGTCTATGGTTTGTTGACCTTGTCAAGGTCATAGATCGTTCGGGGCAAAATATTATCGGGAATTTCAAGTGTTGGATTTGCAATGAGATTGCATACCTTCTATGAGATAGTTGGATCCCGATACCCACTGCGAGTAATTGTTACTCCTAGGAGAGTTTTACACAGGACAATTAGCCGATCAAGTAGGTGTCTGGAAAGGTGTCAACGGGGTAACGCCTCTGGGAAAACGAGGTTTACTTTAATTAGGTCCATGCGAAAGCAAGGGGAACCTCCCTCAAAGTACCGACACTGGCCTGGCTGAAAGATTGGCGAAATTGTAGGGTGTAATTAATCCCGGCTAGTCTTTCCTTTTAGGGTTTGAAGGAAGATTTGATAAAAACAGTGGGAGCCATCCTAATTAGATAAAATAATAACCAATCTGATCTTGCAAGAGCATATGCTAAAGTGTTTTTCTTCTCTCTCTCTCTCTCTCTCGGTAGCGACCATATCATGCCTTAATCAAGATAATAATATGGATGTATTGACCGAACCCGCATGTTATACTGTGCTGGGGAATGTTGGTTCCGTTCTTTCTTATAAGAGTTATAGGACTGAACAGGATATAGGGGAATACTAGGATTCCCATACCACCCGAATGAAGAAAGTACATATTGATGCATTTTCTTCGGGTGTGTTCGTTACAGAGAACTGTTTCTCAGTTCACTCTATGTCCTGGGTATTAGATACCGAATCGGGATCCCATATATGTAATATGTTACATGGGCTACGTAAATGTAGGGAACTGGGAGAGAGCGATCCTTCCGTAAGAGTAGGGAATGGTGCAAATGTTGCAGCCAAAGCAGTTGGCGAATATCACCTTGTGTTACCAAATGGTAATACATTGGTTCTTAACGAATGCTATTACATTCCGACCCTAATATGCAATCTTATATCCGTTTCTTTATTGAGCAAAGAAGGATATAATTTTGTAGTACAGGATGATGTTATGAACATATTCCTGAATCAAAAGTTGATTGGATCAGGTTCGTTATTTAATGGCATATACGTTCTCAATCAAACTACAGTCCTTAATATACAAAACACACATAAGAGGAAGAGTTCAGAAATGAACGAATCTTTCTTGTGGCATTGTAGATTTGGTCATATAAATGCGACGCGGCTAGCTAAGTTGAATAAGGATGGATATTTGAAACCGTTCAAATTTTCATCTTATGACACTTGCCAGTCATGTCTCAAAGGTAAGATGACCAAAACTCCGTTTACGGGACACGGAGAAAGAGTTACAGAACTCTTGGGACTAGTACATAGTGATGTATGCGGTCCCATGTCTACACATGCCAGGAATGGTTCTTCATACTTCATTACATTCACTGACGATCTCTCTAGGTTCGGATATGTGTTCCTGATGAAACACAAATCAGAAGCTTTTAGAAATTTAGAGAATATAAACAAGAAGTCGAGAACCAAACCGGGAAAAGTATTAAAATCCTTCGATATGATCGAGGAGGTGAATACTTGAGCAATGAATTTCTGGACTTCCTAAAAGAGAATGGGATTCTCTTTCAGCTGACTCCTCCATATACACCACAGCATAACGGTGTATCAGAACGGAGGAACCACACCCTATTAGATATGGTGCGCTCTATGATGAGCACAGCTGAGTTACCTATTTCCTTCTGGGGGTATGCGCTGGAGACAGCAGCATACCTATTGAATCAAGTTCCATCTAAATCTGTACCTACCACACCATATGAGATATGGAGTGGGAAGAGGCCATATCTTAAACGAGTTAAGATATGGGGTTGTCCGGCCTATGTCAAAAGACAAAATCTAGACATACTCGAGGCACGTTCAGTTCTTTGCAAGTTTGTGGGATATCCAAAGAACTCATATGGGTATTTTTTCTACCACAGTGAGGAACAAAAGGTGTTTGTTGCTCAACATGCCACTTTTTTAGAAAAGGAATTTCTTGTAAAAGAAATTAGTGGCAAAGTGGTAGAGCTGGAAGAAGTTCCAGATACACAAACTGTAACTGAAGATTTAGTGGAACCAGAGGATTCGGTAGTTCCCAACGAACCTCAGTCTCTCCGCCGATCTAGTAGGTTTTCTTACCCACCTGAGAGATACTACGGTTTTCTCATGGATTGTGGGAGCGAGGATTACATCATGGAGGATGATGACCCAAATAGTTTCGAGCAGGCCATCACGAGTGGGGACTCAGTGAAATGGCTGGATGCAATGCGGTCTGAGATGGAATCCGTATACACCAACAAAGTATGGACTTTGGAAGATGCTCCTGAAGGGGTAAAACCCATTGGGAGCAAGTGGATCTTCAAGAAAAAACTTGGTGTAGATGGGAAATTGGAGACTTTCAAAGCTAGACTTGTTGCAAAGGGTTTTCATCAAAGACCAGGTGTGGACTATGACGAAACCTTTTCTCCAGTGGCTATGCTTAAATCCATCCGGATCATGCTTGCCATCGCTGCATATCATGACTATGAAATCTGGCAAATGGATGTTAAGACCTCTTTTCTAAACGGTGATTTAGAAGAGAGCGTGTACATGACTCAGCCAGAGGGCTTCGTAGCTAGTGGGAGCAGCGGGAAGGTATGCAAGCTGCTTAAATCCATTTATGGATTAAAGCAAGTATCGCGGAGTTGGAACATCTTCTTTGACGTCGTTATCAAACAGTTTGATTTCGTCAAAAACGTAGATGAACCCTGTATCTATAAGAAGGTGGCAGAGAGTAAGGTTGTCTTCCTCGTATTGTACGTGGACGACATACTCTTGATAGGAAATGACATTCCTATGCTACAATCGGTCAAGCTCTTCTTATCACAAAGATTCTCAATGAAAGATCTAGGTGATGCCTCCTGCATACTGGGAATTATGATCTATAGAGATAGATCTAAAATGATATTGGGATTGTCCCAATCCAGGTACATTGACATCATACTAAAGAGGTTTAGTATGGAAGAATCCAAGCGTGGGAACTTACCCACGATCTCTAGACTCACTCTCTCCAAAGAGATGTCTCCCAAGACTGATTTGGAGAGAGCTCGCATGCAAGGGATACCCTATGCTTCGACTGTAGGCTCTATTATGTACGCGATGCTATGTACCAGACCCGATGTAGCACACTCAGTAAGTGTAGTGAGTAGGTATCAAGCTGATCCTAGAGAGAGTCACTGGACAGCTTTGAAGAGCATTCTCAAGTACTTACGTAGGACTAAAGAGATGTTCTTGGGGTATGGTAACGGAGAACTCCAAATGGAGTCCTTTACCGATTCGAGCTTCCATAGTGATAAGGACGACTCTAAGTCGCACTCAGGATTTGTCTTTACCCTTTACGGAAGGGCAGTTAGCTGGAAGAGTTCCAAGCAGGAAACCGTGGCAGACTCGACGATGGAGGCTGAATACATCGCTACCAACGATGCTGCCAAATAGGTTGTCTGGATCAAGAAGTTCATTACTGAACTTGGAGTGGTTATATCCATTGAACATCCAATACCTTTGTATTGTGATAACAATGGAGCGGGGGCTTTGGCCAAGGAACCCAGGTCCCGTCAGCGATCCAGGCATATTCTAAGGCGGTATCACCTGATCCGGGAGATAGTAGATCGTCGGGAGATCGAGGTCAGGAGGGTTGATACGAAGAACAACACTGCGGATCCACTCACGAAGGCCATTTCCCAGATACAGTTTGAGAGACTCTTCAGGATGCTTGGTATGCGATACTACAGCAGCTGGCCCTAGTGCAAGTGGGAGATTGTTAGTTGTATGTATGCCCTAAAGGCCAGTATTGTACAGATGATGTATATTATATTGGATGCTTGGACAAATATAGAGAGAACTTTCTTGCTCGATATGATAGTATACTATCTGGTTGCTCTTTATCTTAACATGTATACTTGTCTCTTGATACTGTCTTATAGTTACATGTTGGTAAAGCCCTTAGAATGTGTACTTGACTACCAGGACTATGATACAGATCATACTGGTGAGGCTATGGTAGTCCATAAGTACATCTTTTAATGTTCCTAGTCGTAGGTGTATCGAGACAGGGCATCGATATACCAGAGTAGACTAGCGTACACGCTTCTCGACCCATGAGATGGGCGATGGATGACCCCATATCCATTGGTGTTTGACATCAGAGATGGTATACGGGTGCTTAGTGGAGACTGGGTACACTGGACGGACTCGCCGAGAACTCCCAGTTGGTATTATACCTCACGTCAGATGACAGTTCTCTGGTGACACTTGTGCAGGTTAGTCTGTAGACCCGAGATCGTCATAGAGTCTTGTGTGATTCCCACTGTGCTTTGATTTCCACCTTACCACATCCAAGAGGGCGTACAAAACGATGGTTTTTGGGTACAGTCCCGAGTCATATGGAGGCAATGAGCGATAGGAGGGGTTTCGTCTCTCCCGGTATTGGGGGTTGATGTTGCGCTGTGCTCGATTGGCCATAACAGGGAAGTCCCTGGCCAGGGCTGATTTAGAGATTTACTGTTAAGTGTTACCGGTAGTTTCTCGACCCGTTATGAGCCTCACATCGGCATGACTTATCGGTTATTGGGGTCTGACGTTTACCACCCCTAGACTTGATATGCGACATATCAGACGAGGAGACCGGACTGTACGAGAAGTGTTACCGTTGGGCTTTTACAGGAGTTGGAACGGGCTTGCTTGCTGATCTTCTGATCGCTCAATATCCGGGTAGCTATTACGTCCAGCTAGTACCGCTAACGGCTTGTGGGTGCTTGATGTGATCATCACCTACTGCCGGCGTATTGACGAGTCTTTAGAGTCCTACATAGAGGTTTTACTGGCTTAGGAAAAACGAAATAGGAGTGCATATGTGATATATGCGAGACCGAGAATAATGCGTGTATGTGATACCGTATTCTATTCTCGTGACTTTTTGTATCGGTCGGTTATATGTGATATAGCCAGGTTATCGAATCAAGTGTTGATTCGATAAGTCGATACATTGGATGTTAGTCGGTTATATGAGATATAACCGGATTATTAATTCAAGTGTTGATTTAATAATTTAGTGTATAATTGTATATATGATATACTAATTTACATTAACTAACATTAGTTCACTTACGGATTTTTCTCACATGTGCACAACTTTAATATATATGTGATATATATTAAAATGTGTTTTCATTTTGTATCATGGTTGTTGATACATCATGCATGGGTGTGCAAGACATACACCATTCTATTTTAAATGGCGCTTTATAATTATTTAAGGTAATTACAAATTAGTGGAGCTTTTGTCATAAGCATGAAGCTTGTGGATGCTTTGAAAAAGTCCACAAACTTTGTTTTACTTTAGATTTTTATTGACCTGACCATTTTGGATTAGCCATGGTTATGTCTCTACATGAGTTAGTATATGATACTCACTCACCCATGGTTAGCTCACTTGACTTGATCATTATCCTCATCTTTTCTTTTGTTCATCTTTATCTTCTACTTTGAGCAAAAGAAAAGCTTGCTAGGGGTTTAAAAAAAAGTGAAAGATTGTGAGAAATCAAATTCTAAAGAGAACCCACTTCCTATTTTTCCACCCTTTACTAGACTAGCACTTTAGTTTAGGGTGTTTGCTTCACTAATTCTCTAGTTAGTGAAGTAGTAGCTTGAGTTGGTATTCCCTCGACGTAGATCATCTTCGGCCTCGAAGACTTCAAGCAAGGACGCTTCTTTCGCCTCGTGAAGCCATGCAAGAGCCCGGGAGAACCATGATCGCAGCGTAGGGACTACAACAAAGAGCTTTAGAAGTGAAGGACCGATCTACAAAGGTTGTATTTCGTATTCACTTTGTGATAAATGTTATTTACTTGCATGTGTAACCCTAATTATCTAGCAAAGATCTTGTTTAGGGTTATTCGGCACGGCTAAAATTTTAATCTGGCATGGTTGATGTCTTTTAGAACCTTGTTAGAGGTCCTAGTAACCCTACACACATTACTGACGATTCATGTTGCAGAGCACTAAATTGTATGCTACACCCACATCGTCAGTAATTGCCATGACACGCACACACCACCTACATACGTGGTATGGTAGTGGATAGGGATAGTGGAGGTAGAAATTCTTATTCCATTGTGCATATGAGATATTGTTGACACCTACATACGTGATGTTGTATTGGACATGGAGAGTTAAGATGGTGACTCTTATTCCATTTCACGTATACCTTACTATAGCTACTTGTACATCTTGCATACATATTGACATGTACACCCGCATATTCTATTTCAGATACATGTATATCATGCACACATATTGACATACACACCCGCATATTTTCGCTATGGTGGTATGTACACCAAGTGGTATTGTTTTGATATGTGATATTGAGTTGTTGATCATTGCGCTTATGAAATGTATCATACATACTTGCTTACATGTAGATACTTAAACCTTGCTACACTTACATGTACTCTTCATATGATGCTGCACTTGTTTTTCGGAGGATTTTGGAAACCGCAAGTTATATTTTTAAAGATGGATTCATTTAAAAGAGTGGATTTTCCTTGATATGCTCATATTGTTGTTTTATGTTGCATATATCAGTTTTTATGGATTTACGCATTGAGATATGGATTTCATAGATTTGAGAACCGTGGAGGTATTTCAAGAAAACTATGTATTGTTTGAAAACCCGGTTTCTCTTGATATGATATTTCAGTGCGTCCACCATGTGATTTCTCGGTTCTGAGATTTGGCTTGTGATACCCGATTCGAGGAGCGAGAGGCACCGTCTGCGGGTACATGGTGGACCCGGTATGGTACCCCGGAGCGAGTGGTGATTTCGTGGTGTAGACGATAAGCCTGGCGGTGGGACTACTACCTACCGGTGATAGTATTTGGACTCGGCGGTTATCGTGGGGATACCGACCAGAGTGAGGTATGACATATCGTCAGGGCCAGTCGTGGTGACGGTGCCTGAGTTATGGGGATTTACGTATCGATGATAGACACTGTTTTTCATGATGTTTCGGGTGTCGATGTTAGACACTCAGGTCCCATGAGACTTACAGGATATGAGGGCCGATCTGAGGATGCAGTGCCTGAGAATTTGGGATTTGATGTGTCAGTGAGGGACACTGGTGTTTTTTTCATGCTGATGATTTTGCATGAGATTTTATATTATATCATCCCACACTCAGGATTATGTGGTTTATGCATTGCTTCATGTAGTTGTAGTACCCTGATGATGTACCTTTACATGATTGTTGCATATTCACTTGTCATACTTATGCTATCGGATTACATGTGATAGATAAATCGCTATTCGTGCATACCTGCGATTACAGTATGATGTTATTTACTATTCACGAGTTGGCAACTCACCCCCGTTGTGCCACAGGGTTTTGCAGGACTTACCCTCAGAGTAGTCGCGGCAGGGCGTTTTATCATCTCTACTTTTATGGATACCGCTATGTTAGGCAGTGAGGCCTTTGCTTTTAGGTGGGTTTGCGGTTATCTGCTTGTACATTGTATATCTTTTTGTTGGATCTAGTATTCTCCATCTACCGCTGTTTGTATATGACTTAGAGACGACTTGTGAGGATTCTGTGTTGTATATTTTGATGATTTTGGGTGCCGTGCTCGTGGGAGCCGGTTATGTTGGAAAGTTTTACCTCTTTATGCAGTTTTCCTTTATATTCTTCGCTTCGGTGTCGTATTTATATATTGTGGTGATTGTCTCCGCCGTTGGGCGTGATTTTGCTCCCATTTGGGATGCTTTATATTTTATCTATGTTGTACCCGTTTTCGGGGCTAGTTTTTACAAAGGAGGTGCTGCCGAAATTTTCAAGAAAGAAAACTAGAGTTAGAGATTTTACTTGTGATTTTCCAAATGTTAAAACTATGTTTTTCTCCGTTGATCCAGATTTGGGTGGTTTAGATTTCTGGGTTTCGGCTTACTTGAGTTGCGTATGCCTGTAGACGTTACGTAGTTTAAGTGCCGGTTACGGGCCAAATTTTGGGTCGTGACAGTTATTACCCTTGAGATATGCTTTATAAATCATTGTGTTGATTTATGATTTGTGCACAGTGATTGCACATAGTATCGTTTTGTGCCTTGGTCGCACATATTTATGATTTCATGGATTTCATACAGTTGGGTTGATTTTGTGCACATAGTAAGCACACGATTGGTTTTTGCACTCGGTATATCTTATATGTGCTTGTAGTGCATTGTTATGTGTTTTGTGCACGCCGTTGCATACGTTTATGATTTTTACACCTTGGTACACTCGATGTTGCTAATTACGCATTTGAGTTATTGTTTGGTATTTTGTGCACAGGATGCACTGTATTGGTATTTTGTGCGCTAGATGAACTGGATTTGTATTTGTGCACAGGATGCACTGTATTTGTATTTCTTGCACAGGATGCTGATCACACGCTTTTGGCGTGTCGAGTTTTAAGAGTTCTAAAGTTAATACCGCGATCAGGACGGTGTCGCTTTGCAGCTAGCCGGTTGAGCACGGGTCGATCCACAGGGAGATGGTTGTATTTCCGTTCTTGTCTTAGACGAGTCAATAAAGAATGAGTATATGTTTGTTCGATTCTAACCTATGTGTTTATATGCAAGTATGAAGTTGTTAAGAAAAAGATACGAAATTGTAAGCTAAAGAAATCCGTACTCAAAACCTTTGAGCCGAGTCTTGACCAATTGAAGCTAGAGCAATCGGCAACAACGTGGATTAGGGGATTTAAGCACGGTATTCATGGAATCCGGCTTATTTACCCTTGTCCTTCCGTTCATGTCTCTTGCTTTCGTCTCCGGCCAAACCGAACGCAACCGGTCGCGGTTAGGAATCACCGTTACCTTGTTAGGGTAGGATGCCTAACGGAGCGCTTGCGTATCGTTTGGGCGGAGTTCAATGGAAAATAACGGGAAAAGGAAATGACCAAGGAGATATTAACTTACAATACCGTATTTATTCTTAACAACGATAATTACAAACATTCATAAAAAGAACCAAAAAGAGAGAACAAAAAGAACAAAGAAAAGAAAGGATTACAAGTAAGTAAGTGCATGGAATTAAATTGCAAGTAAGTAAAGCAAGATAATAAAAAGCAAGTAATAAAAAGCGAGAAAGAAAACTAGAAACTAGAACTCAAGACAAGTATGGGATCAATAGCCAACCCTTAAACTTGCAAGCTCAATCAAGAGGTTGCAAGGTCAAGAGAAGGGTAAAGAACTCATGTGAAATGAAGCACAAAAGAGAAGAGATTATTGATTCCATAATGATACAACCCTTGAGATCAATAACCAATCCTTAAACCTTCAAGCTCAATGAAGAGGTTGAAAGATCAAGAGAAGGCAAGGACCTCAAGGGGAAGCTAAGCAAAAGAATGATACAATGTATGGCAAAAATTGGGCTCCCTTCTCCTTTGGCCATGGTTTGCTTTTATAGGCAAAGAAAGAGACCTTTCCTTTAATTTGAATTTGAATGCATCCAAAATTTGGAGAGAAGTTTGAATTTTTGAATTTTTGAATTTTTGAATCAACACTTTATGCATTGAATGCACCATTCCCTCTCGTGCTTTGTGCTTGTCCCTCTCGTGCTTTGTGTTTGACCCTCTCGTGCTTTGTGCTGCCCCTCTCGTGCTTTGTGCTTGTCTGAGACATGAATGACCACTGTCATTTGTCTTGTCTCTGGAACAGGTACGCGGCACTGGACGGATAAGGATGATCGGAACCCGACTTTTTTCTGCTGTGACAGATGTTCCGTATTTGGTGTAACTGTGGAGATTTTATCTTGATTTGCAATATTTGTACTGGAAACGTGTAATCTGTAAATATGTAACAAACACGGATTAAAAGCACCTACCTATAAACACACGAGCGTAAGAATGGGCGGTATAAAATGCAATATTCTGGTATGAACAAATACCCCCAAACTTAACTTTTGCTCGTCCCGAGCAAAACCAATTATTCACAAAAATAAAATCCTAACCGCACTTTCGCAGGGAACGCGATTGCACTGAGCACGTGCAACAAGCCGTTAAACCTCTAGGTGTCCCTAGTAGGAGGAGTGATGTCTCCTGAGGGTTTTCAGTGGATACTACCCACAAAATCCCGTCAAGCTAGTGTCATAAGTTAACGTCGATTCTACTCCTACAGTTTAGTATTTACGTTAGAAACTCTATCATCCTAAGTTAGAAATATTCAACCCTTATTCTTCACACCTCATATCTATTTAACCTTAGATCATATACGTTCCAAAAAAGTTTAAAAAGATATTGGTTCTCCTGAGTTTTCCTTCTAAAAGTGTGGCCTTAAATCAGGGATTTTTATCAACTTTACAGAAAACACTTGTCTTATTCTTTATTTCTATCTTTTATCCAAACATCGATTGTATACCCCTACGTGTGTGTATCTTTGCACCCCTACACTTGAGAATTCAATTCAAGCTATAATACCCTTGCCCTAATACCTAATACTACTTCTTTTTATTAAGGATGGACGGATTTGCTCACACACCTTTCATGCGACTATTAATGCTTCTTGAGGCACTAACGACCGATTACTGAATGTGTGAACTTTAAAGCGTAAATAGCAGTTTCCAGGTCTTGACTTTATTCTATTTTTATCTTTTTCTTTTTTTCTTTTTCAAGACCGGATATATTTTTCACATGCTCTTTTGGTGTTTAGCTTTAAATACCGTTTTTTCTTTCATACTAGGCTTTCAGGCAAGAGTATTTCTAGGTATCCTCTACTATCCCAAGTTTCAAGGTGCGTGTAAGTGCAATTTGTAGGGTATAAACTTTCTGAATTTGAACTCAAGAAAAGAAACTATTTTTCACACTTATCCTCCAGTAAAGCTTCAATACTTTCCCCTCATTTTGACTTAACTCAAGAACTGAACTCAAGATTACCTATTTCTCAAAAAAAACTGTAAGGACGTATACTTACCAAAGTTAGACAGAATGAGGGTTATTTTTAGGATTTTCAATTCCTAATCCTAGAATTTAGTTATTTCTAATATATCAACTAAACTTTCAGAATAAAAATCTAAGTTACCCTATTAGCTAACTTGACGACAAAGTTTTTATATTTTGGAAAATTTTTCGATTTTTGTGGGTTTTTTAATAAGGTATGCAAATGCAAAATATACAAATGAATGCGAAGGAAGAAAGCTTACCGAGCACACCCCCAAACTTAAACTTGACAGTGCCCTCACTGTCAGGCTATACCAAGAGGGTCAAAATTGTCGGCGCTCCCTAAAAACAAATTATATACAAAACAAAAAAGGAAAACAAAAAATATATACAAAAAAGGTGTCCCCCCAAACTTAAGTAAAACAGTGTTTCCACTGTTAAGCGTTAAAGTTCAGGATTAGGGGGGAAAGAACAGTATCTATCTATACAAGGCCTTACACAGGCCAAAGGTGAGCACCAACCATTCAAAGATCTTATCGTGACAAAGCAGTGGTTGGTGAAAGAAGGCGTAGAGAAAAGAGATGGAGAATACGCGAGACCGTATGGAGATAGAAGTGGTATACGGTCTCGGTATATGAGAAGAAGAAGAATGACGGAAGGGAAAAAGAAGTGGAATACGAACTTGAGGGTGCAAATGGAGTGAATAGATTAGCACAATTTGTGATGACCGATGTGTGAAAAGCGATTGTGCTAATATATTAACCCGTCGAGAAATGGGGTCAAATCCTTCAAGATTCGCGAGAAACCATGGGTACGCCGAACTTGGTAAACCAGACATAGGAAGTGAAAATGATACGGTTTCTTGCATTGTCAGAACGATGGAAAGGATGGGGGGAAGTGATTGAGGAAGGGTATCGGTTAAGGGTTCTGGAGGGTGTACCCAGTCAGTGAAAGGAATAGGATAAATTGGAAAATCCGACTCATCATCTAGAACTGTTTCATCCTCAAAAATATCCTCAAAATTCTCCTCAAAGTTAAGCTCATCCATGCATATTTCATCAAAATCCAGACGCATATGGGGTTCAGGAAAAACATTTAATGATTCGGGATGATTATTTGAAGAGAAAAACTCAGCCAAATCTATGGGTTTATCATCCAAAATATTCCCAGCGTCAATATCCTCAATCAAGTGAAAATCAATATTCTCAGACACCTCATCAAAAGCATAGATTTCAATCAATTTTGGTTCTAAGATGGAGGTGTAGAGGTCAAAAGGTTTGGGTGTGGTTTCACTTGGAAGGGTCCCTTCACAATCTGGCAAATCAAACACTACAAAGTCGCACAACTCATTAAACATTCTATCTTTAACTGATAATTCATTTGGGACACTTGATAGACTTTCAACACAGGAGTTGTGGGATTCAATTTGAGACGGGTAGGTTTGATTTGGAAGGGTATATAGCTCACTTTCTCCACTCAAATTCTCAGCCTGTCCTACCGCCTCATCATACATTGGAAAATTTGGAGCTAGCTGGAAACTAGCTACCGGGTCAGTAGGTTGTATGAGAGCGGCCATGGACGCATTCAAATCCATCATCTGTTGGCTTGACGCTACCCTAAAGTCTTTCAACGACTGTTCCACACTAGACATGGGTTATGAAGGGGTTTCAGTAAAAGATTCAAAGTTGTTTGGATACTGAAAACTCCCAAATGGCGGTTCTGAAGCAATGTCTAGGGAAGGTGCAAAAGTAGGGTAGGATTGGTAGGAATTGAATGGCTGGACAGGAGCAGGATCAACATTTGGATAGGAAGGTGAATGGAATTGTTGATCCCAAGAATTTGAAGTGGTGAAAGGAGTGAAAGATCGGCTACGGGATTGTTCAATACGTTCAGCGATGGACAAAGGACGACTTGCAAAAGGGGTATCAACATAAGCGGGTGTGGGAGGTTGAAAAGGTTGATACAAAGTGGAATGAGGAGTGCAAGTGTTTGTCCTAGACGCTGCTATGCGATCTTTCAGTGAAACTTTGGGCATGGAGGGGTCGTTCGATGTTCGGCCAAAGCAAGAACCGTAAGATGTAATGTCTGGTTGTGGGTACCAAAGTTCGGCAAGAGTTTTTCGAGGTGGGGTACCCATGATATGAAAAGAGAAAGAAAGAAAGGAAGAGAAAAGGAGGGAGAAAAGAATGTGAATTTTTTTTTTTTTTTTGTTTTTGTTAGTTAGATATTAACAAAAGAATGAAATATACACACAAAAAGAATCTGAACAAAAACAATCACGACACAAAAATACCACACACCTAATCGTTCTAGGGTTCACCTAGGTCAACTAGACCTGCTCCAGAACTTGATTGTCGAATTAAAACTGTGTCGAGAAACGGGCTCAAGATACACTGATCACGAGGCCAGGTAAGTACAGAGATAAGGGGAGGTTTTCCAACGCTTTCGCGAAGTTCCTTAATTAAATAACCCTTTCTCTTTTGGCGGTTTCGCCGTTAACACTTTCCTAGACACCCCGTAAACAATATACCGTTAAGCGAGGTTCTAAACACGGTTAACTTCTCCTAATGAGCGCGAAGTCCTTAAGGCTTAAAGTCTAATTTCTTTTAAAATTTGTGCGGGTAAACGTTATGCTCAAGTTCGTGATTTGTGGGCCACGGAAAAGGTGATGAAATCCTTTACCGTATATTGTGGGGTTCGCTTGCCCTTAAGTCCGTATTAATGTATGCAATGCGCAATTCAATAAAAAATTTATAAAGAATCAAACAATCGTTTTTTAGTTTAAGCACGGCACTGCAACAAATACGGGTTAGTCAATTTTTTAGCGTTTGCTAGCGAACTTGCAAAGAATCCTGCAAAGAATAGTATATTGGATGCGTCGGATTTGAGAAGAAGGTGTTAGTAAAGTACGTACCGTTAAGTTTTTGGGTTAGGAAACCCCCGTTGAATCAAATCCGGTAAGCTTGAAAAGTTCGCTTGCGCGGGTCAAACTACCCGGATTTTTGGCACTGTACTTTGCAATCACCTTAGCCTTGAATGTACACTTTGCTCCCCACAATCGCAGTTTGCAAATCCGCAAAAATCTGCACTCTTGCCCACAAAAATGATCAAAAAAAACAAAAAGATTTTTTTTATAAATATATACAAAAAGAATATTAACCCGAATAACAAGAAAGAAAATACGTTACCATCTCCCCGGCAACGGCGTCATTTGATCGCACGCTTTTGGCGTGTCGAGTTTTAAGAATTCTAAAGTTATTACCGCGATCAGGACGGTGTCGCTTTGCAGCTAGCCGGTTGAGCACGGGTCGATCCACAGGGAGATGGTTGTATTTCCGTTCTTGTCTTAGACGAGTCAATAAAGAATGAGTATATGTTTGTTCGATTCTAACCTATGTGTTTATATGCAAGTATGAAGTTGTTAAGAAAAAGATACGAAATTGTAAGCTAAAGAAATCCGTACTCAAAACCTTTGAGCCGAGTCTTGACCAATTGAAGCTAGAGCAATCGGCAACAACGTGGATTAGGGGATTTAAGCACGGTATTTGTGGAATCCGGCTTATTTACCCTTGTCCTTCCGTTCATGTCTCTTGCTTTCGTCTCCGGCCAAACCGAACGCAACCGGTCGCGGTTAGGAATCACCGTTACCTTGTTAGGATAGGGTGCCTAACGGAGCGCTTGCGTATCGTTTGGGCGGAGTTCAATGGAAAATAACGGGAAAAGGAAATGAGCAAGGAGATATTAACTTACAATACCGTATTTATTCTTAACAACGATAATTACAAATATTCACAAAAAGAACCAAAAAGAGAGAACAAAAAGAACAAAGAAAAGAAAGGATTACAAGTAAGTAAGTGCATGGAATTAAATTGCAAGTAAGTAAAGCAAGATAATAAAAAGCAAGTAATAAAAAGCGAGAAAGAAAACTAGAAACTAGAACTCAAGACAAGCATGGGATCAATAGCCAACCCTTAAACTTGCAAGCTCAATCAAGAGGTTGGAAGGTCAAGAGAAGGGTAAAGAACTCATGTGAAATGAAGCACAAAAGAGAAGAACTTTATTGATTCCATAATGATACAACCCTTGAGATCAATAACCAATCCTTAAACCTTCAAGCTTAATGAAGAGGTTGAAAGATCAAGAGAAGGCAAGGACCTCAAGGGGAAGCTAAGCAAAAGAATGATGCAATGTATGGCAAAAATTGGGCTTCCTTCTCCTTTGGCCATGTTTGCTTTTATAAGCAAAGAAAGAGACCTTTCCTTTAATTTGAATTTGAATGCATCCAAAATTTGGAGGGATGTTTGAATTTTTGAATTTTTGAATTTTTGAATCAACACTTTATGCATTGAATGCACCATTCCCTCTCGTGCTTTGTGCTTGTCCCTCTCGTGCTTTGTGTTTGACCCTCTCGTGCTTTGTGCTTGTCTGAGACATGAATGACCACTGTCATTTGTCTTGTCTCTGGAACAGGTACGCGGCACTCGACGGATACGGATGATCGGAACCCGGCTTTTTTCTGCTGTGATAGATGTTCCGTATTTAGTGTACTGTGGAGATTTTATCTTGATTTGCAATATTTGTACTGGAAACCTGTAATCTGTAAATATGTAACAAACACGGATTAAAAGCACCTACCTATAAACACACGAGCGTAAGAATGGGCGGTATAAAATGCAATATTCTGGTATGAACAGATGCACCAGATTTGTGTACCGTGCAGTTGTCGTACCAGATTTTCGTTTCGTGCGTCTGTCGCACCAAATTTATATTTCGTGCATTTGTTGCACCGGATTTATATTTCGTGCATTTGTTGCACCGGATTTATATTTCGTGCGTTTGTTGCACCCGGTTTACATTTTGTGCACCACGGTTGCACCTGACTTCGGTTTGATGTCATTCGATATGTTGATTTTGATTTCATGCCTATGTTATGCACGTGATTTGACTTATGCTTTCGGCATAGTTTTCTTGCACCTTTAGTATTTTGATTTGATTTGTGCATGCTGATGCACACGGTTGTGAGATTGTATACCGCGGCATACCTGATTTAGATTGAGCTGTATTGTATACCGTCGATTTCGATTCTGATATTGATGTTGATTTCGTGCACTCTGTGCATTTGATTTGGATTCTTGCGCATATTTGGCGCGCTTGGACTGGATTTTGCGTATGCTCGGCGCTTGATATTGGATTTCATGATTTCGTGCATGTTGGATGCACATGATCTAGATTTTATTCGTGCATGATGGATGCACCAGATTTGGATTTTCGCGCATGTTGGGCTCATGTTATGAGATACGATTTTGGTGCACACCAGATGCATTAAATCGAGATTCTTCGTGCATATCAGATGCACCTGAGTTTGCTGTCAGGCCCACACGTTGTCTCTGACAGGTGTTTCGTACACACCCGTTGCACTTAGATATTGTTTTTGTGCACATGTATGGCACATATATGGATTTTGATTTCCGTACGCACCAGACCCACGTAGCATTCATATGCACATTTTGGGATTGATTTCTTATGGAGCAGTACTTTTTATGATATTTGCTATTTGTTTTCGTACTGAACAGGACTATTCAGAGGAAAGTACCTGGATATATTTTGCATGCAATGATAGTTATCGAAGGGATTTCGAAAAAGGGATCTATAGTCTCAGTATTTACCTACGTGTCTGATATGACGCGAAACGTTTAAAACAAGGAAACCCTTCTAAATTGTTTTCAAAACGGCGGAACGTACATATTAAACAAAAGATATATACATATATAGTTATTTTCTTACAATAGACGTCCGCCACTGTGCAGTGTTATGCGCATCACACAGCGACTTAAAAAGGTTTGGCATGCATTTCCTTTCAGATATTTACATGTATAAAAATTTGATGTTTACATGTATAGTTTTAAAGTATATCACGTTGGCTTTCGTATTGGATTTGACATGGGTGTCTTCACCATGACTCCGATGATTGCGGGATGCTTGACGGAGATTTGATTTTGAGTTATCTGCTCATTGTTCATGTGCATGCATTGCACTATGATGCGTTTTATGTATTGATGATTTCGGAGCCCCAACGACTTGGAATTTTTACTGAAATGTTGTAGTATTGAGGGGTTTAAATTTAAATTCGGGGACCGAATTTCATTAAGGTGGGAAGATTGTAACATTTCAAAAAAATAAAATATTATTTTTGGGAATTTTTATAATTAAATAATAAAATATTGAATATTTTAATAAGGCGGTATAATTAAATCCCGATAAATTGGGAAAATTTTTGGAAAATTATGGAAATTACTAAAGAGAGGGTGTTTTATGTGATTTAAGCAAATTATAATTTTTTATAATTAATTATACGCTATTTAGTGCTAATCGCGATTAAATATCGCTAATCGTGCATTAAGCTTGTTTTGTGCAAAACATGCATATGTCTTTTTTTTAGCACTTGTTACATTTTTCCTACATGATTTTTGGGTGTATGGTTATTGTTTTGAGTTTACTATGTCAAAGAGAAGGAAATAAAAGAATGTAAAAGAAAAGAAAAAGAAAATGAATAAAGAATTAAAGCATGGGCAAGTGAGAAAGTGAGGGGTCAAACCTAAGTCATGGTCCTTGTCTCCCTCTTCATTTTTTTCATCCTTTTCATCTCCTCTCTCACCATTTGTGCTGCCCTTCACCTCCTCCCTCCTCAAACACCCCTGTAACATTTCAGAAAATATAAAATATTTTTTTTGGAATTTAATATTAAAGTAATATTATTTTGCAAAAACTGTTCGATTTGCGAAATTGGGGTTTTCGAAAAAAGGTATAAATATATACCAATAATTGTGAAATAAATGGAAATTAAAATAATTTATTCATTTAATAATATAATTAAAGGATTTGGTATTTTTATAATTTATTATATGCAATTTTGATTATTAAAAAACCCGATTAGTGCACTGCTAATCGCGATTAAGCCAAATCCGCGTTTTCTACAGTTTTCCATGGTTAGTGCACCATGACATGTTTAATTTTGTTACATGTTTCATTTCATTTGGGTTATTGGTGGAGAGAAAATAAAAAGGAAAAGAAAAAGAGAAAGAAAAAGTCAAAATGGACAAAATGATTAGGTTTGGTAGGCTTTTGGAGAGAGAGAAAGAGTGTGATTTTGGGAGAGAGAGGGAGGGGGCTGCCGCCATTCTATCCCCCATCTTTGATTTCTTATCCCTCTTCATCTCCTCAACCCCACAACCCTCCTCAAAGAATCCCTAGATCTATCTCCTAATAAGCCCCAAAACCCTACACACCCTTCACAAAAATTAATCCCCTCTTCAACCTCTACACATGAGACCAAGAAAATTCAGATTTTGATGACCTTAGGGATTCATGGGTGCTATATGAGGTAATCCCTTCACCAATTGGGTAGTTTTTCAATTACTTTAGTATTCATATGTGTTTAGATGTGAGATTGTGAAGATTAATGAACATTGGGAAACCCTAGTGAAGGTTTGAGTGTTGTTTAAAATTGGTGATGTTAGAGGCTGTTAACTAGACTTGGGTACTGTTTAATGACCTGGACCAGAGCTTAGAAACCCAAAAAACACGGATTTAGAAACCCGACATCGGATAAATGTGTGATTTTTGAGGGTATTTTGGAATCTGGAGCAACCCGGGGACACTAGAAATGATTTTGTAATTACTGGGAGTCGTGCAGGCACCAAAGAAGCTACCACTGAGACCCGAGCCCCAAACTCCAACCCCAGGCCGTAGATTTATTCAATCTGGCCACAATTTGCGGCCAAGGTAGGTCAGAATTGAACCGTGTTTGTTCTGGGGTCCCTTTAGATGTAAATTAGGCCCTCTATATATGCAGAATTGACCAACTTGGCTTAGGGTAAAATCTGGGACCATTTCCATGAGTTGGTGCATTGTTTTATGACTTCGTTTTGAATTGATTTTGGTATTTGGTTTTGTGTTTCCATCGTCTGGCATTTGGACATCCACGACCAGGGTTTTTGGTCGTGTTTTGCACGCAAAGCTATAGGTTTTGACCTATGAGCGAAATGTGTACCGTTTTGTTTTCCTCCTTGATTTTAACACACATTGCTATTGTTTATCATTGTAGGTACCTTCACGTGGATTCCGAGGCGACGGGGCATGGAGTCATCGATTTCGGCTAGAGAAGACCAGGTGAGTGGATCTATATCCACAGGGGAAGTCGGGTAGATGGCGTATAACACCCCCGCAATGTTTTGATGGAAAACTGATTTATAGAATATGGTTAGGAAACCTAGACTAGGAAACTAGGGTTAGAATGAGATAGCCATGAAACCATATTAGAAACTATAGGATAGTTAGAAGTGATATGTTACTACTATCATAGGATGATGTTTGTCGATATTGTCGTTTAAGGTACGGTAGGACTAGATAGTCGATGTAGATGCGTCATCCGGACCATACCTTTTTCTAAACCGAAGAATCATATGTATCTTTCAAATATGTATCTTGAGGGATGTTACGGATTTTCAAATGATATCTTTTCCTTAAAACACCGTAACCCCTATTTTCAAACTACGATTCGCTTCTTTTAAAATCTGTTTGTATGGTTCGGGTGTGTATGCTAGATTAGATACCTATACTTATAGTAGAGATAGAAGGTTTAGGTAAACTCGGCTTGATATGAGTTATAAATACGATGAAAAGAATATAAGACGGATATGATGATATGATGATATGTTGGTATACGGATGCGAGTCCATCGAGATGATTTATACCCTGTCGGTCCCCTGATATGAGATTATTGCGGATGTGAACCGGGACATAGGTATATTGATATATATCCATATATAGAATGTTGCGAATCATGGATGATAGGCCGTATGTGATATTAGGCCGTACCCTCATTTATCGTATAGGATGTTAGGATCCATATTAGCTTAATGCCGCCGCACGATGATTTTCCGTGCGTGATGAGTTTGAATTAATGTTGATCCATACCCTTGACTAAAGGATACCGTACGATGGATTATACCGTGCGTGATGCCGTGAGGCTAGATGCCTATTGATAGATTCACCGACTCAGACATATGATAGTTACGTATACCTTATAGCTATTAGTTGATGATTTACCTTGTGCTGCATTCATGATATTATTATTGCATTGCATATACCTGTGATAGTACACCTGCACCATTATCGATGATGCGTATATTACACGTACACAGATTATAGGCTCACACACTTCATCATCGATAATTGCCATGTCACTACACAGTAGGATTGCTGCATCATGATATGACTCTTCGCATAACATACTTGCGCACATACACATTGTATATCCATATCGGTGCACGTATATATTGATATATCCATACTTGCGCATATATACACTTGTATATCCATATTGGTGCACACATACATTGGTACATCTATACTTGCGCTTATACATATTGTACCTACATAGATAACTGATTTTATTCGATAAAATTGGGAACCGCATGTTATATTTTAAAAACTGGAATCATTTAAAAGAGCGGTTCTCCTTTAATATATCATATCACTGTTCCAGGTTGCATGATATACTGATATGCTTACATTTCTGTTATATGTCGCATACATCATGCTTTACGCTTTTACGTATTGAGATATGCTGTTTTCATGAGATTTCTGGATTTGAGAACCGTGGCTATTTCAAAAGAAAGCATGTATTGTTTTAAAAACCCGGTTTCTCTTGATATGACATTTCAGTGCGTACACCATGTGTTTTCTCGGTTCTGAGAGTGGTATGTGAAACCCGATTCGAGGAGCTGTAGGCACCGTCTACAGGTACATGATGAACCCGGTGAGGTACCCCGGGGCAAGAAGACTCGTATATGTTAGACGGTGAGCCCGGCATGGGAGCACTACCTACTGGTGATAGTATTTGGACTCGGGGATTATCCGGAGGATACCGACCGGAGTAGCGAGATGGTTATGAGGGCCGACCATGGTGTACGGCGCCTGAGGGCCGATCTGAGGATACGGCGGCTGAGATATATGAGGATTTACGTGTCGATGCTGGGCACAGTTTTCATGAGGTTTCGAGTGTCGATGCTGGACACTCAGGTTCTATGATTTTGAGGTGTCGCGAGGGACACATGTTGATTTATATCCTCACATTGTCAAGCATAGGATTTTATGATATTCACATGCATGATGTTGTTGTGTCAGTGGTTGACACGTGGACCATATCCACATGCATACATACATTGATTATATGAGTGGACGAGATCCACATGCATACATACATTGATTATATGAGTGGACGAGATCCACACGTATACATTGTAACACCGTAGAATATGTTTTGTGGCTAATTATATTTTAATATATAGTTTTTAATAAAAGGTTTACCAAATTGATTTTCAATTATTTTATCCTATTTAATGAATATTTTATTAGATTTTTCCTAGGCTTGCACACACTTGTGCATGATAACTAGGGTGTTAAGTAGGGTTAAACCATGATTAGCAACATGGTGGTTTAACCATTTCCTTAATCTAGTGTTAATTATTAAGTGTTTTGGGTTTAATAGTGTATGGTTGTTAAAAATAAAAAGGGTTTTAAATTGATTTTTTTAAATGGGTTGAAATGTTAACCTTGTGAGAGAGTTGAGCATGGTGCTACATGGTTTTAGACCATGCCTCATTAATGATGAGAGAGAGTGAGAAGGAGAGGCGTTAGTGGTTGCTCTCATTTCTCCTTCTCATATTCTTTTCTCTCATCCTCTCACACACTCAAACACACACACACCCTACAGCAGCAGAAGCAGCGGCCCCAGAAGCAAGCAGCAGCAACACCAGAGGCAACATCATCAGCAGCCTCAGCATCAGCAAACAGCAGCAACAGCATCAGCAGCCTCAGCATCAGCAAACGGCAGCAGCAACAGCAGGCAGCAACAGCAACAGCAGGAGCTCCAGCTACTTGCAAGCTCCCTTCTTCCCCCATACACTTCTTCTCCTGCTTCTTAGGATCCTATAGGGTAAATTTCCTTAACCCAATTTCATGGTTTGCTTAAGTTGTGTGTAGTTTAGCATCGGTTTGTGTTAAATAGTTAGTTTTGTGCTAAAATGGTGATTTATGTGCAATGTTGGTTAAGTGATGATTGTGTTACTTAACCTAGCTTATTTTAGTGTTGTTGGGGTTACTTTAACTGAGAATTCCCCAGATTTCACTAAAATACCATAGGGTTTGTGTTTTGTGCAAAATTGGCGTTTTTAAGCGATATATTAGCATTTTGTAATCTGCTATTGACCCGGGGCCTTAGGAAAAAATTGAGAAAACTGGGGTATGCTTACTAGGTCTAGAACACACCACCAGAACACGAGCCCCAAATGCTTTGTCTTGGCCGCAGATTTAATACATCAGGCCGCAAATTGCGGCCAGGTAGGGGGCTGGGGTCTTGGGGTCTCGGCTAGGGTTCTCTGCTGTGTTATCTAGTGATTTGGCATGTATAGTTTTGTAAGATTTGACCTGTAGGAAAATCTGGGATAAAATATCGTATTTCATGTCCGTTGTGTTTGCGCGATATGCGCGATACGTGAGTGGGTTCTGCGATCCAGCGTGTCGCGGCGTGTCGCGGTAGTTTTAGACGCGTATACACACGTTTTAGCGTATCGTGCACACGCGCGTTTAGTTCGCGACGCGAGTTTCTCGTTTGGGTTCGATATCACGTTTTGCGGTATATTTGGCTTATATATGATTTCCTTGTCTCATTTTCATGTTTGCAGGCGGGGATTACGGACACGGCTACAGAGGGAGACAGGTGGTAGGATTCACCTAGCGTGGAGCGTAGGTGAGTAGATTTAACATCTACAGGGGAATCGCCCGCATGGCGTTATGCGTCTGGGCTAGGTATCTAATACTTATTGCGTATTCTACGTCATTGTTCGAATTGCGTCTTTCCCTATTTATTAGATATAATGATACTGTGACTAGAAGCCATAGGGCACTGCACATATTATTGACGATTCATGTTGCACGAGCACGGATTGTATGCTACACACACACCGTCAATAATTGCCATGTCACACACAAACCCCTTATAGATACTATATTGCTTGTCACACATGACATCTAGCTTGTCGGTATACCTATAGTGTATCATACCGTTAGTGATAGGTTCATATACACCTTGCAATACAGCTACAGGTATACCTTGCACATATTTTACTTATACCCCGGGGGGTATCCTACATATTCTACTTATACCCAGAGGGGTATACGACATCTTTTACTTATAGGTAGACATCTATACTTAGCTATACCTTATTGATTTCGCATACATCTGGTTTTAGCTACATATTCTCATTTATATGCTCGCATTTCAGATATATCGCATATATTTATTTCTGGATTTGCGCATTGTTTATTTGGATTTTACATTATGTTTTCTGGATTTGGAAACTGCGAGAGTTCATGAAATTATGCATACATTGAAAAACCTGGTTTCCTTGATAAGATATTTGCGCAGCAACCATGAGATTTATCGGTTCTGATTATATACTCCATACGAGGTGTGGTTGCCGTATGAGGGTACATGGTGGGGCCCGGTATGGTTCCCCTCGGCAAGAAGATCGATGGATTTTGCCGATTGAGCCTGGAGGCGGGCGAGTACCTACCGGTGACAGTACCAATGACTCGGCGGGGATGATGGAGATACCGTTGGGAGTCATGCACGTATGCATACGTCGAAAGGCGAGGGTCGGAGCTAGACACTCGTGCTCTCGGGATAGCGTATGATACGTACCTATCGGGATGCTAGTCTTGGTGACGGCATCTGATAGATCAGGATTTCTGTGTCGGTGCTTGACACATTGTTTTCATGATATATCTTTAACACCTTTGTATATATAACAGGGGATTTAGCCGTTGTTATATATACCCTTACACCAATATTAGTGGAGTGGGACGCTAATATATGTGTATTGACCCCATCATATTTATTTCTGCAAATATATACCTTTAGGATGTTAGAATTCTACTGGAGCTTTGATTTGGGATATTAGGTGATTCATTGAGATTGGATATTGGAATTACTGATTTGTACATTCGGGATATAAGAGATTACTCGACATTGTATATTGAGGATTGCGAGACTTATTGATGTGAGAGCCCAACGTGGGGGCTGATTTGAGGAAGTGGGATTTGAGTGTCTTGATGGATTGTGATCTTACCACGACAACAGGATTCCGTGGGATGACATATTTCACTCCATACCTCATACCTTTTCGCTTATGCACTGTTCCATGTATTAAGAGTACCTGTTAGTGTACCCTTCATGATTGCTCCATAATTACATTCTCATATCCTTATTGCATGGTTATTGCATACTACTGTCATGTTATTATTGCTTCACATATTGATTGTACCTGCTAGTGTACTTTCCATTATTCCGCATTCACATGACCTGTTATTACTGTAAATTGCATATCTTAGATTCATGTTGTACGTACATTCCTACGATTACCTGCATATGTTATCTACTATTCACGAGTTGGCAACTCACCCTTGTTGTGCCACAGTTGTTTTGCAGGGTGTTTCCCCAGAGTAGTCGAGGCAGGCTATTCACCTATCATCTTTTGCTACAGATACCGCATCGGCTCACAGTATACTATTTTGCTTAGGTGGGTTGGATGATTATCTGTATTTCATATTGTACATTGGTTGTATCTTGTACTCTCCATCTACTATTATGTTGTTGACTTAGAGACTGAGTGAGGACTATATTGTATATTATTGTGGCTTTGTTGTCTTATATACAGCTTTATCTCTATTGTCTCTATTTCTTCGCTACAGCGTCGTATATTTGTAATGTGATTATTTTCCGTCTTTTGGCTAGTTTTTACAAAACGGGTGTTGCCAAAATTTTAAAGAAAGAAAGTTGAACTTTTAAGGAAATTGGGTTGCGATTTCAAATGTTTCAAAAACTTTTATTATCTTTTCCGTATTTTCATGGTTTATATTTCTGGGTTGGCCTTCTTTTACTGCGTTACGTCTTTAGGCGTTGCGTAGTATTAGGGCTGTCACGTTCCAATTTCGGGTTGTGACAAAGTTGGTATCAGAGCACTAGGTTTTACCTTTCGGAGTGTAGGATAACCTTGGTATGATGGTGTAGGTAGCTTAAGCAAAGTAATGTAGTGTGTGTATATCTGCAGCATACCCACGATGCGGTACTTCGTCTTAAGTGACCTAAGTACAAATTGCTTGAAATTCCTTCCTTGATGATTCATATCCTTGCGATTCGATTTCCTTATTCTTATCAAATCTTATCTCTATTTATAGCCTTGCCGCCGATGACTATTGGGACTCAGAGTGATGCAGCGAGGGCCGAGATCAGAGTTGGCTCGGGTGAGACGACTACTAACCAGGATGGCACTCTAGTTGCACAGGTGCAGACGGATCAGCTTTCGACATATAGTATCGATAGGCTTTTGGCAGAGATGCAGGACTTCCGCCAGACTATGAGTTCATTGGTTGATGTCGTTCGGGAGCTACGACAGGAGGTTGTCACCCCTGTTAGACAGTTGTCCTTTGCGATCAGCATGCAGCAGTCCGTCACCTACATAGCACCAATGGTTGCAGCCTCAGTTGACGAGGCACATATTCCAGAGACGCTGAGGGTTCCAGGACATGGAGGACTCGTACCAGTGCACCAGCCCAGAGACAGAGGTTTGGACATCGAGACAGATTTCATGGCCATCGCGGGAGTAGAAGAGGCTTAGGACGAGGACAGTCGTTCAGCTCTCATTCCCAAGAGGGTCTGCAGTCAGCACGTGTATGTTTTCGATGCGGAAGCCTTCAGCACTTCGTCAGGGATTGTTCCTCAGCACGGCGTCAGGATCGTACTCAGAGAGGACATGGACATGGAATGTTCTCTCAGAGGAGTCAGTCTACCAGAGGAGTTCAGCCAGTTGCGGGTAGAAGGCAGACACAGGAATTTGCTTCTACTCATCGGGACGCGCAGGCGTCCAATGCAGAGTTTTCAGGTATCCTTAATTCGCATGTTCTTTTGATGTATTCGTTGTTTTTCATACTTGGGCCGTGTTAGGTAGATTAGCCGTTTGTTTGTGTTAACTTCTGCCAGCGATTCTTTTGTTGCGCTACACGTATTCAGTTGTGTGCCAATCGGATAGGAGATAGAGATTCGTCCGTCGTTTTGATCCTTCTAGAGATGTTGGATTTGACGTTCTCCTGGGCACGGACTGGTTAACTACGTGCTAGGCATATGTGGACTACCGTGAGGAAACAATCAGGTTTGTTTTCCTCAGCAGGTCAGTTCTTGTTGTGCAGGTTGAAAGTTGTGCCGCCTCTCACAGCTTAAATTCAGCCTTTCTCGCTAGTCGGCTACTGAGGAGATGTCGTAGATTCTTGGCGTTCATTTGTGATACCGCAGCCACAGAGGGTTTGTTGGACCGGTGTTCCTTTCGTGAGAGAGTTTTTCCGGCGTTGTTCCAGATGAGCCGGCGAAGCTTAGGGAGCTTAAGGATCAGCTGCAGAGTTGTGGTTTGGGGAGTTTTGTGCGTCTGAGTGTTTCGCTTTTGGAAGCTCCTATTTCTGTTCATCAAGGAGAAAGACGGCAGTTTAAGGTTGTGTATCGACGGATCGTTAATTGAACCGGCTTACGATGCGTAAGGGTATCCTTTACCTCTCATTGACGATTTCTTCGACCAGCTCCACAGTGTGAGACATTTTCTAAGTTTTCTTGGGATCAGGTCATCATTATTGCGGGTTCGGAGTGATGGCATTCCGAAGACTGCCTTATGCGTGCTACGGGCTTTGTGTGTATTAGTGAGTCATTGGATTCACTAATGCCCTGGCAGCATTCGTAGATATGATGAACCGGATTTCTTCAGGCCGTTCTTCGACCAGTTATTGTTGTGTTATTTACGACATTTTGGTCTATTTAATGTGCCTTGAGGGACAGTAATAGCACTTGAGGATTTGTTATGCAGATACTGGGAGAGCACCAGCAGTTTGCTAAATTCTCGGAGTGTTTCTTCAGGCTTGTTTTGTGTTGACTCCTAGGTCTTGTAGTCACGGGAGACGGTTTCGTATGGTTTCGAGGGAGATCGTGGCCGTACAGCTTAGGTCCAGACTTGTTTGCAAGACGGAGGTCTGCAGATTTTTGGGCTAAGCAGGTTCTTACCACCGTTTCATGCAGGATTACTAGAGTAGTGCTGCACCGTCAACTAAATTGACCGGAAGGGAGGTTTCTTCTTTGGACTGAGGCATGTGTGCGGAGTTCTCGGCAGTTGAAGATTCTGTTAACAACTGCACCAGTTCTTTCTTTGCTTTCTGGTTCGGCGACCTTGTTGTTTAACTGTAATGTTTTTTGAGTGGGGCTCGAGTGTGTACTGAGGTTACACTATAGAGTTATCTCTTTTGCTTCCCTACATTTGGAGGAAGTACGAGAAGGATATTCCATTCATGATCTGGAGATGGCCGCGGTGGTTTTGCGTTGGAGATTTAGAGACACTATTTGTTCGAGAGTCGTGTCAGATTTTCATAGACCACCAGAGCTTAATGTACATCTTCCTGCAACGGATTTTGATTGTTGTGATAATCTTCTGCAGATTTACAGTTCTTGTGCAATCGTTGAGTACAGTTTAAGATCGTCTCTACGGAGGGGAAAACTTGCTCATGTCCGCGCCCGACCACTTTTCTTTAATCGTTTTCACGAGACACTGCCCGCCGATGCTCGTTCGTCAGAGATACTTGAGCATACTCAACTGGGTAATGATTCGGAGTCCTTGATTTGTGACGCGGGTGTGCTAAGTTAAGGACATGTTTGTGTACCTGATGTTATCGGGTAGAGACGTGAAATCCTAGAGCAAGCACATCAGTCCACTCTCTGTATTCATTCAAGTTCCACCAACCTCGACATGACTTATGAGATAGTTACGGGTGGACAGGGATGTAAAGAGAAGTTTCAGGTTTCGTTTCAGAGTGTCTGTCTTGTGGTGTGCTTGGGTTGAGCATCTGAGGCCGGCTGGAGAGTTGCAACCTTAAACCATTCCGAAGTAGGAGTGGGAGCAGATCTCCATGAATTTCGTTATGGTTTCTACCCAGGGTTAGTCAGGGTGTGACTCCATTCGGATTCTTGTTGTCCGGTTATGCTCGTTGTGCTCAGTTGTTCTTTGTTAAGTTGTGCGTTTGTGTAAATTGTTGTCAGCAGTTGGGGATCGTCACTCGCCATTGTTAGGGTTCTCCTTCAATAGTTGTTATCAGGAGACACTCCAATTAGCAACCTTTAGGTTTAGGGGTTAGGTCGTGTCGATCACCGGTCTGTTGTATTTCTGACTCTGCGTAAGTAGGATTTTAGACCCCAGCTATGTCTAGAGACTTCGGAGATGATCCAATTGATTCAGGTCAGGATGAAAATTGTTCATTCCGGACAGAGGACTTATGCGACCGTGTTGGTCGTAGACTTAAGTACGCAATGGCAAACCATGTATTCCTGCGGATTTTTCTGATAAAAGACGTGTTGGATTTTAGGAAGCTTGTCCTAGAATTTTTAGGTCCTTTCGAGATCCTATAAGCGAGTTAGTTTCGTTGCCTTTAATTTGGCACTTCCGCCCAGATTATTGAGTTTTCACCCCGTATTCCTTGTGATGATACTTTACAATTACCTTCATTACCTTTCTCACATGATTTGGCACCAGACCTTTTGGCTTGGACGTGATCGTTTCGCTCGCCGGCAGCCAGTTGTGTTAATGGCTCGGCAGTCAGAGAAACGTCGGTCAAGGGTCTTTCCATCAGTGAAGGGATTTCTTGGACGTAGCCGTATAGTGAGGTAATCACTTGGGAGGCAGCGAGCGAGATAGGAGAGTTATAATCTTCTCTTTGAAGGTACGCGTAGCAGTATATTGTAAATTCGGGGACGAATTTCTTTTAAGGGGGGGAGATTGTAACAACTTAGAATATGTTTTGTGGCTAATTAGATTTTAATATATGGTTATTAATAAAAGGTTTACCAAATTGATTTTCAAATATTTTATCCTATTTAATGAATATTTTATTAGATTTTTCCTAGGCTTGCACACACTTGTGCATGATAACTAGGGTGTTAAGTGGGGTTAAACCATGATTAGCAACATGGTGGTTTAACCATTTCCTTAATCTTGTTAGTTATATGTATGCCCTAGAGGCCATTACTGTACATAGGATGTATATTGTAGTGGATGCTGGGACGTATATAGGGAGGACTTTCTTGCTCGACATGATAGTATGCTATCTGGTTGATCTTTACCTTAACGTGTATACTGATTGTCTCTCTGTTACATGTTGGTAAAGCCCTTAGGATGTGTACTTGACTACCTGGATTATGATGCAGATCATACTAGTGGGGACAAATAGTCTATAAGTACATCCTTCAAAGTCCCTAGTCGTGGGTGTATCGAGACGGGGCATCGATATACCAGAGTAGACTAGCGTGTACCTTCTCGACCCATACAGATGGGCGATGGATGATCCCATATCCATCGGTGTTTGACATCAGAGATGGTATACGGGTGCTCAGTAGAGACTGGGTACACTGGACGGACTCGCCGAGAACTCCCAGATGGTATTATATCTCAAGTCAGATGGCAGTTCTCTGGTGACACTGGTACAGAGTAGTCTGTTGACCCGAGATCGTCATAGAGTCTTGTGTGGTTCCCACTGTGCTTTGATTTCCATCTTACCACGTCCAAGAGGGCGTGCAAAACGGTGGTTTTTGGGTACAGTCCCGAGTCACATGGAGGCAATGAGCGATAGGAGGGGATTCGTCTCTCCCGGTATAGAGGGTTGATGTTGCGCTGTGTTCGATTGGCTATAACAGGAAATCCCTGGCCAGGGTTGCTGAGATTTACTGGTAACTGTTACCAGTAGTTTTTCGAATTGTTATAGACCTCATATCGACACGACTTATCGAGCTATTGGGGTCTGACGTTTACCACCCCTAGGCAAGATATGCGACATATCAGACGATCAGACCGGACTGTACGGTAGTGTTACTGGTTGGATTCACTGGAGTGTGAGCGGGCTTGCTCGTCGATCTTCTGATCGCTCAATAACCGGGTGGCCGTTACGTTTAGCAGACCGCTTGCGGCTTGTGGGTGTTTGATATGATCATCATCTGCTGTCGGCGTATTGACGAGTCTTTAGAGTCCTACACAGAGGTTTCCTGGCTCAAGCGAAACGAAATAGGAGCGCATATGAGATATGTGCGGGACCGAGAATAATGCGTGTATGTGATACCGTATTCCATTCTCGCGATAAATGTATCGATTGGTTGTATGCGATATAACCTAGTTATCGAATCAAGGATTGATTCGATAAGCCGATACATTGGATACTAGTCGGTTATGTGCGACATGATCGGATCATTGAATCAAGTGTTGATTTAATGATTTAATGTATAATTATATATTTGATATATTACTTTGCATTAACTAGTATTCGTTCACTTTAAATGGATTTTCTCACTTCAAGTTCACATGTTGTATATGTGATATACTTTTGTGCACTTGATTGTATCATGTTTGATGATACATGTTTACTTGAGTTTGTGTAAAGATTAAACCATGGTTATTTAAATGGTTAGGGTTTTGTTTTTCATATCTATTTATTCATTTATTTATTTATTTTCTTTTTGGAAAAAGAAATGAGAAGAATGGTGGCTTTCTTTGTTTGTAGTTGAAGATTCATGAAGCTTTGACTTTGTCCACCATTCTTATCTCATGCTTAACCCTAACCATTTGATTCAACCCTAGTTTATTCTCTACACTTGACCATGGTTGTATGATGATAAGTTTGGATTTTCTTTTCTTTTTAAAAAAGAACTTATCATATTCAACCTCTTCTTCTTCTTCATCTTCATGAAGAAAAACCTTCCTCCATCAATGGCAACTCTTGAAAAAGAGTGAGAAATCCAATTCTAAAGTGAACCCACTTCCTATTTCTTCATCCTCTACCTCTTGCCAAGTAGTAGAGTGTGTTTTCTTCACAAGTTTCTTGACTTGGTGAAGTTGGAGCTTGATCTAGCGATGCCTCGACGTAGATCATCTTCGGCATGACATCGACGACCTAGCTCGCCATTTCTCCGACGAAGCCGACGCTAGATCCCGAGATTTGTTTTGGACAGCGAGAGGACTTCATTGCGGAGCTATAGAGGTGGAGAACCAGATCTACAAAGGTTGTATTTCCGTTTCCCATTAGTTAAGTTGTTAACTACTTTATTGTTTCGCCTAGATTTCTAGCCAACGGTCCGTAGTAGGGTTTCTCGGCACCGTTAAATTTTGAAATTGGCATGGTTGATGCCTTGTGAGACCTCTTGAGAGTGCCTAGGAACCCTACAGTGGTATCAGAGCCTAGCTAGAGCCTTAGGCGAAGTCTAGACGGAATTTGAAGTCCGAACGAACCCGAAAACCCATTTCAAAATTGCTCTCTGTCATTTTTTCAAAAACTGGGATTTTTCCAGATTAAAAATGCCTAAAAAATTCAGCAGAAAATTGTAAGAATTACTGTGCAAATACGACACTGTTTGGAGTTTAAACAGCCGCGGAACCGCGGCACGAGCATGGCTCGTGCGGCGGTTCCGCCGCTACTTGATGACATCAGCCCTATCTATTTCCACAGTAATTCCTATTTAATAGTGCTGGGTTCTCTGGGTATTTTTAAAAATTATTCAAGAGTTGAATTTTCTGGGTTGTTTTGGGGATTCGAATGTTCGATCGGATTATCGAATTTTGTCTATGTAGCTTTCCGGATAAATTTTAGAATATGTTAAAAAGTTCGACCGGATATAAATACCCAATTTTTCCCCTGTCGGGAAATTTCCAAGTGTTGGATTTTCCGTAGTTTAACGACGTTCTAAGTAGTGCAAGTAACGCGATGGACCCTCTAGAAGACAACAAACCTTAACTCGATTATGTGACCGTCTTGAACTGCCCTTTGAACCTTCGGGTTTGGGGCAGTACGGCGTGCCACATGTAAGGCGTTGGCTTGACCCTTCTATGGCTGGACCGTCGGTACTGAGGCACGAACTGAATGTTGTTAGACTTATTTCATGTGTTGATCTGTATTGGGAAAACTTGGGTGTTCGAATGTTCAATCGGAAAGTTTAACATTTTCTGTTTATCCGGAATCTGATACAACAATTGGAATTCACAAAAGTTATGTGATAACTTAATGAATGTTATAAACATAGCAGTTTAGTCTCACTTGATCGGTTGCCACGGAATTTTGATGTGATCAAAAGTCCGTTGCAATCACGTAGCGTACGCGGATACTCGCCGGGTAAACTTAATAGACAGCCTCACTCCATAGCCCCGACCAAGTGACTGAAGGAGAACCCCGTCGCCGAAAGCATCCGTTCGGGTGCTCGCGGTAGCGGTGTTCCGCCTTGGTGCACATCGTCGACGGTATCAGGGGTGCGGCCGCCTACTAATGTTTGCGACGAGTATTCGATCAGGATGTCGGGAATCTTGTTGAATTGCCCGACTTGATATTGAAAAGAGTTTTCGATTTTGAGACTAAAATGCGGGATTTATAATTGTTAGGCATGCGATGTCTAAGGAATTCATTTGGTCAGGCATGGGATGTCTGAGGTGGTTGCGGATTCCAACTGTTGTAGTTTTACACTTTCTTTTCTGTGACCGTTAGTGTAATATGTGATATCGCCGGTTTCGTTGCTATATGTCAACGACAATTGGGATGGACATATTTACTTACGTTGATGACATGTGATGTTATGTGTTGCTGGATATGTTATATTGGATCGTCGTGTTTGAATAGCCGGGGTTTTTTATGTGAGATGAGTGTTTTTCATTTTCATTCATGTAAAAACTTGTATGTAATATTCTTTTATTGGGGCACTTCCAGGTTGCGGAAGATGTCACCCTTTGTATATTATTTACTTTTCCGCACTAGGATAGACCCAAGGAGGGGAGCACATGTAACCGGGTTCTGGAGTCCAGTGGGAGACCAACTCGAGGAGTCGAGTCCGGGTCTCCTAACTTTAGAATTGGTAGGGTTGCTTGCCGCTCTCGTAGGGGTCTAGGGGTGTGGGTTTGGCTATTCATCACGACCGTGGAATCCGTGTTTTATACTGGCTCGTATTGAAAACACGGACGTCCTAGTATATCCAATATTTCATATGTTTCTTCTGCTGCGATATCTGTGATGTGATCATGTGATGTTCTGTGATAGATACAGTATATAGTATATATGATATATTATATAGACGTTAGTTATGTTTTACACCCGTGCTAGCCCTGCCCCGCTCTGCCGTTAGTTACCTAACCTAACGGTGCACGAGGGGACATCGAGGCGAATGCGGATGGCATAAGTGTACGTCGTATTTATCTGTGATGTTTAGATAAACTTAAATGGTGGGACTTCATTAATATGATTAATGAAATAAAAGAAACCTAAGATGTTGTAGAATCGAATTTCAAAATAAAATAGGTAGCTATAGTTCTTGCTTTGCACAGCGGTATATGTGATATATCCTGCACCTTATTCGATGAGGAAAGGACCGAGATCCCTTCACCGGGAGTGACTCCTTTAGCAATAACTGGCAGATGCTACACACTCGGTTTGTCTTTTGATTGCTTTTAAGAGTTCTGCTTTGCACAGTGATATATATGATATATCCCGCACCTCATTCGACGAGGAAAGGACCGACGATCCCTTCACCGGGAGTGACTCCTTTAGCAAAACTAGAAAAGCCTCAAAATCACTCCATTTTAAAATCATTCGATCCTACAACGATATCAAGTTCATTACGCAATAGGTTTTCAGAAAAACCTGTCGTAGCCCTCCGTCATTTCAGATAAGTTGTATATAGTATTCGTGCTGCATTTGTTGGCTTTCGTCAAGGTGCAGTGTGCGGTAGCTATATGCTGCTTATCTGCTAGCATACGATGCGATTGGATTAGGGTAGTCGTGCGGCTTTGTTGGCTTTCGTCAAGGGTCGTGCGGGTGGGTTTAATTCGATCAAGAAATGTACGGGTTGAACTTGACTAGCGGGCTATGGTTTGTTGGCTTTCGTCAAGGTCATAGCACGTTAGGGGCAAAATATTATCGGGAATTTCAAGTGTTGAAATTTGCAATAAGATTGCATACCTTCTATGAGATAGTTGGATCCCGATACCCGCTGCGAGTAAGTGTTACTCCTGGGAGAGTTTTATACATTACAATTAGCCGATCAAGTAGGTGTCTAGAAAGGTGTTAACGAGGTTACGCCTCTGGGAAAACGAGGTTTACATTAATTAGGTTCGTGCGAAAGCACGGGGGACCTCCCTCAAAGTACCGACACTGGCCTGGCTGAAAGATTGGCGAACTTGTAGTGTGTAATTAATCCCGGCTAGTCTTTCCTTTTAGGGTTTGAAGGAAGATTTGATAAAAAGCAGTGGGAGCCATCCTGATTAGACAAAATAATAACCAATCTATTCTTGCAAGAGCGCACGCTGAGTGTTTTCTTCTCTCTCTCTCCTGGTAGCGACCATATCACGCCTTTATCAAGATAATAATACGGATTATTGACCGAACCCACTTGTTATACTGAGCTGGGGAACGTTGGTCCCGCTCCAACTTATAATTGTTATAAGACAGAGCAGGAAATAGGGGATTACCAGAATTCCCGTGCCGCCCAAACGAAGAGAGTGCATGCTGATGCATCATCTTCGGGTGTGTTCATTACAAAGAACTGTTTCTCTGTATTCTTTACGTCCTGGGTATGTGATACCAGATCAGGATCCCAGATATGTAATATGTTACATAGGGCTACAGAGAGGTAGAGAACTGAGAACGGGTGATAAGTTTCATGAGGCAGAAAACGGGGCAAGTGTTGCAGCCAAGTTTGTTGGTCACTGTCACCCTGTATTACCAATACATTGATTCTGAACGAATGTTATTAGATACCGAACCTGATATACAAAATCATATCAGTCTCTTTATTAGTAAAGAAAGGATATAATTTTGTATTATTGGATAATGTTTTGAACATTTCCTATATCAAAAGTTGATCGATTCAGGCACGTTATCTAAAAGTATTGATGTTCTAAATCAAACTACAGTTCTTAGTATACGGAACACACACAAGAAGAAAAGTTCAAAAATGAACGAATCCTTCTTGCGGTATTGTAGACTAGGTCAGATCAATGTGACCCGACTAGCTAGAGTTACTTGTAGATGCATATTTAAATCAGTTTGAATTTACATCTTGTGAAACTCGCTAGTTATGTCACAAAGATATAATGAAACCAGCTCTGTTTATTGGAAACAGAGAAAGAGTTAATAAACTCTTGGGATGATACATGTTGATGTATAAAGGTCCCCTGTCTACACATGCCAAGACCGGTTCTTTGTACTTCATTACATTCTCTGATGATCTCTTTAGATTCAGACATATGTTCCTGTTGAAACACAAGTCCGAACCTTTTGAGATATTCACAGAATATAAGTTAGAAGTAGAGAACCAAAATACGGGTAAAAGTATTATGTCCTTTGATGCGATCAAGGAGGAGAATACTTGTGCACGGAATTCCTGGACTGTTCTAAAGAAGAATGAGATTCTCTCTCAGCATTACTCCTCCGAATACACCATAGCACGTTGGTGTATCGGGGCGGAGCAATCACACCCTATATGATAAGGTGTGCTCTATGATGAGTACTACTGAGTTACCTTTTTCCTTTTGGGAGTTATGCGCTTGAGAAGCTGCATACCTATTGAATAGGGTTCGAATCAAATCAGTTGCCTACCACATCATATATGATTTGGAAAGGGAAGAGCCCATATCTTAAGTTAGTTAAGATTTGGGGTTGACCGGCCTATGTCTAAAAGCAAAATCCGGACAAGCTCGAGGCAAGGTCTGTAATGTAGAACTGGAAATGTTCCAGCTATACAAACTACAACACATGATTTGATAGAACCAAAGGATTCAGTAGATTCCAACGAACCTCAGCCTCTCCGCCGATCTAGTAGGGTTCCTCACCCACCTGAGAGATACTTCGGTTTCTCTATGACAGTGGGAGCGAGGATTACATCATGAGATGATGACCCAACTAGTTTCGAGCTGGACATCAGGAGTGAGACTCTGTGAGAATGGCTGGATGTTTATCGATCTGAGATGGAATCCTTATACACCAACAAAGTATGGACTTTAGTTGCTATATCTGAAGGGTTAAATCCCCATCAGGAGCAAGTATATCTTGAGAAGATTACTTGGTGTACATGGAAAAGTTGAGACTTTCAAAGCTAGAATTGTTAAAGGTTTTCGTCATCGACCAGGCGTGGATAATGATGAAACCTTTTCCAGTAGCTATGCTTAAGTCCATCCAGATCCTACTTGCCACGGCTACATACTATAACTACGATATCTGGCGGTTGGGTGCCATGACTGCTTTTCTAAATGATGTTTTAGAAGAGTGCGTCTATAAGTATACAGCCAGAGGGCCTCATAGACAATGGGAGCAGCGGAAACGTGTGCAAGATGTTTTATATGATAAAGCAGGCATCGCGAAGTTGGAACGTCTGTTTTGATGTAATAATCAAAGAAGTTGACATCATCAAAATGGTAGATAAACCTTGTATAAACAAGAAGGTAGTAGGGAGTATGGTGACGATCCTCGTAGAGTACGTGGATGACATACTCTTGATAGGGAAGGAGTTTCCTATGCTACGCTCGATCAATCTCCGCTTATCACAATGATTCTCCATATAGGATCAAAGTGATACCTCCTAAATCCTGGGTTTTTGGATCTATGAGATAGATCTAATTAGATGTTAGGACTCTCACTAGTTGTAGTGAGATGGTATCAATCGATCCTGGGGAGAATCACTGGAAGGGTTCCAGGGTGATAAAGACGACTGAATGTCAGTCACAGGCATTGTCTTTACCCTCAGTGGAGGGACGGTATGTTGGAAGAGTTCCAAGCTAAATACCGTGACATACTAGTAGATAAAGGCAGGATACATCGCCACTTAAGATGCTACCAAAGAGGCTGTTTGGGTGTATATTGGTTCATGAGATGAACTACGTTCCTACCATTGTGAGACAATGGAGTTGTGGCTTGTGCCAAGGAACGCAGGTCCCATCAGTGATCCAGACATATTCTAAGGCAGTGTCACCTGATCATGGAGATGGTTGATCTCCAGGGTGATCGAGGTTTGGAGAGTAGACTCAGAGGACAACACAGCGGATCCACTCACAAAGGCCTGTTCCCAGAGAGAGACTTTTATGGGATGGTTGAGTATGAGATACTACAACCACTGCTACAGATGGCCCTAGTGCAAGTGGGAGATTGTTAGTTATATGTATGCCCTAGAGGCCATTACTGTACATAGGATGTATATTGTAGTGGATGCTGGGACGTATATAGGGAGGACTTTCTTGCTTGACATGATAGTATGCTATCTGGTTGATCTTTACCTTAACGTGTATACTGATTGTCTCTCTGTTACATGGTGGTAAAGCCCTTAGGATGTGTACTTGACTACCTGGATTATGATGCAGATCATACTAGTGGGGACAGATAGTCTATAAGTACATCCTTCAAAGTCCCCAGTCGTGGGTGTATCGAGACGGGGCATCGATATACCATAGTAGACTAGCGTGTACCTTCTCGACCCATACAGATGGGCGATGGATGATCCCATATCCATCGGTGTTTGACATCAGAGATGGTATACGGGTGCTCAGTAGAGACTGGGTACACTGGACGGACTCACCGAGAACTCCCAGATGGTATTATACCTCACGTCAGATGGCAGTTCTCTGGTGACACTGGTACAGAGTAGTCTGTTGACCCGAGATCGTCATAGAGTCTTGTGTGGTTCCCACTGTGCTTTGATTTCCATCTTACCACGTCCAAGAGGGTGTACAAAACGGTGGTTTTTGGGTACAGTCCCGAGTCACATGGAGGCAATGAGCGATAGGAGGGGATTCGTCTCTCCCGGTATAGGGGGTTGATGTTGCGCTGTGTTCGATTGGCTATAACAGGAAATCCCTGGCCAGGGTTGCTGAGATTTACTGGTAAGTGTTACCAGTAGTTTCTTGAATTGTTGTAGACCTCATATCGACACGACTTATCGAGCTATTGGGGTCTGACGTTTACCACCCCTAGGCGAGATATGCGACATATCAGACGATCAGACCGGACTGTACGGTAGTGTTACCGGTTGGATTCACTTGAGTGTGAGCGGGCTTGCTCGTCGATCTTCTGATCGCTCAATACCCGGGTGGCCGTTACGTTTAGCAGACCGCTTGCGGCTTGTGGGTGTTTGATATGATCATCATCTGCTGTCGGCGTATTGACGAGTCTTTAGAGTCCTACACAGAGGTTTCCTGGCTCAAGCGAAACGAAATAGGAGCGCATATGAGATATGTGCGGGACCGAGAATAATGCGTGTATGTGATACCGTATTCCATTCTCGCGATAAATGTATCGATTGGTTGTATGCGATATAACCTAGTTATCGATTCAAGGATTGATTCGATAAGCCGATACATTGGATACTAGTCGGTTATGTGCGACATGACCGGATCATTGAATCAAGTGTTGATTTAATGATTTAATGTATAATTATATATTTGATATATTACTTTGCATTAACTAGTATTGGTTCACTTTAAATGGATTTTCTCACTTGAAGTTCACATGTTGTATATGTGATATACTTTTGTGCACTTGATTGTATCATGTTTGATGATACATGTTTACTTGAGTTTGTGTAAAGATTAAACCATGGTTATTTAAATGGTTAGGGTTTTGTTTTTCATATCTATTTATTCATTTATTTATTTATTTTCTTTTTGGAAAAAGAAATGAGAAGAATGGTGGCTTTCTTTGTTTGTAGTTGAAGATTCATGAAGCTTTGACTTTGTCCACCATTCTTATCTCATGCTTAACCCTAACCATTTGATTTAACCCTAGTTTATTCTCTACACTTGACCATGGTTGTATGATGATAAGTTTGGATTTTCTTTTCTTTTTAAAAAAGAACTTATCATATTCAACCTCTTCTTCTTCATCTTCATGAAGAAAAACCTTCCTCCATCAATGGCAACTCTTGAAAAAGAGTGAGAAATCCAATTCTAAAGTGAACCCACTTCCTATTTCTTCATCCTCTACCTCTTGCCAAGTAGTAGAGTGTGTTTTCTTCACAAGTTTCTTGACTTGGTGAAGTTGGAGCTTGATCTAGCGATGCCTCGACGTAGATCATCTTCGGCATGACATCGACGACCTAGCTCGCCATTTCTCCGACGAAGCCGACGCTTGAGCCCAGGATTTTTTTTGGACAGCGAGAGGACTTCATTGCGGAGCTATGGAGGTGGAGCACCGGATCTACAAAGGTTGTATTTCCGTTTCCCATTAGTTAAGTTGTTAACTACTTTATTGTTTCGCCTAGATTTCTAGCCAACGGTCCGTAGTCGGGTTTCTCGGCACCGTTAAATTTTGAAATTGGCATGGTTGATGCCTTGTGAGACCTCTTGAGAGTGCCTAGGAACCCTACAAATCTAGTGTTAATTATTAAGTGTTTTGAGTTTAATAGTGTATGGTTGTTAAAAATAAAAAGGGTTTTAAATTGATTTTTTAAATGGGTTGAAATGTTGACCTTGTGAGAGAGTTGAGCATGGTGCTACATGGTTTTAGACCATGCCTCATTAATGATGAGAGAGAGTGAGAAGGAGACGGGTTAGTGGTTGCTCTCATTTCTCCCTCTCATATTCTTTTCTCTCATCCTCTCACACACTCAAACACACACACACCCTACAGCAGCAGAAGCAGCATCCCCAGAAGCAAGCAGCAGCAACACCAGAGGCAACAGCATCAGCAGCCTCAGCATCAGCAAACAGCAGCAGCAACAGCAGGCAGCAACAGCAGCAGCAGGAGCTCCAGCTACTTGCAAGCTCTCTTCTTCCCCCATGTACTTCTTCTCCTGTTTCTTAGGATCCTATATGGTATATTTCCTTAACCCAATTTCATGGTTTGCTTAAGTTGTGTGTAGTTTAGCATCGGTTTGTGTTAAATAGTTAGTTTTGTGCTAAAATGGTGATTTATGTGGAATGTTGGTTAAGTGATGATTGTGTTAGTTAACCTAGCTTATTTTAGTGTTGTTGGGGTTACTTTAACTGAGAATTCCCCAGATTTCACTAAAATACCATAGGGTTTGTGTTTTGTACAAAATTGGCGTTTTTAAGCGATATATTAGCATTTTGTGCTGTTGACCCGGGGCCTTCAGGACAAAATTAAGAAAACTGGGGCATGCTTACTAGGTCTAGAACACACCACCAGAACATGAGCCCCAAATGCTTCGTCTTGGCCGCAAATTTAATACATCTGGCTGCAAATTGCGGCCAGGTAGGGGGCTGGGGTGTTGGGGTCTTGGCTAGGGTTCTTTGCTGTGTTATCTAGTGTTTTGGCATGTATAGTTTCGTAAGATTTGACCTGTAAGAAAATCTTGGATCAAATATCGTATTTCATGTCCGTTGTGTTTGCGCGATACGCGCGATACGTGAGTGGGTTCGGCGATCCAGCGTGTCGCGGCGTGTCACAGTAGTTTTAGACGTGTATATACACGTTTTAGCGTATCGTGCACACGCGCGTTTAGTTCGCGACGTGAGTTTCTCGTTTGGGTTCGATATCACGATTTGCGGTATATTTGGCTTATATATGATTTCCTTGTCTCATTTTCAGGTTTGCAGGCGGGGACTACGGACACGGCTACAGAGGGAGACAGGTGGTAGGATTCACCTAGCATGGAGCGTAGGTGAGTAGATTTAACATCTACAGGGGAATCGTCCGCATGACGTTATACATCTGGGCTAGGATTCTAATACTTGTTGCGTATTCTACGTCATTGTTAGAATTGCGCCTTACCCTATTTATTAGATATAATGATACTGTGACTAGAAGCCATAGGACACTGCACATATTATTGACGGTTCATGTTGCACGAGCACGGATTGTATACTATACACACACCGTCAATAATTGCCATGTCACACATAAACCCCTTATAGATACTATATTGCTTGTCACACATGACATCTAGCTTGTCGGTATACCTATAGTGTATCATACCATTAGTGATAGGTACATATACACCTTGCAATACAGCTACAGGTATACATTGCACGTATTTTACTTATACCCAGGGGGTATCCTATATATTCTACTTATACCCAGGGGGGTATACGACATCTTTTACTTATAGGTAGACACCTATACTTAGCTGTACCTTATTGATTTCGCATACATCTGGTTTCAGCTACATATTCTCATTTATATGCTCGCATTTCAGATATAACGCATATATTTATTCCTGGATTTGTGCATTGTTTATTTGGATTTTACATGATGTTTTCTTGATTTGGAAACCGCGGGAGTTTATGAAATTATGCATACATTGAAAAACCCGGTTTCCTTGATCTGATATTTACGCAGCCACCATGAGATTTATCGGTTCTGATTATATACTCCATGCGAGGTGTGGTTGCCGTATGAGGGTACATGGTGGGGCCCGGTATGGTTCCCCTCGGCAAGAAGATCGATGGATTTTGCCGATTGAGCCTGGAGGCGGGCGAGTACCTACCGGTGACAGTACCAATGACTCGGCGGGGATCATGGAGATACCGTTGGGAGTCATGCACGTATGCATACGTCGAAAGGCGAGGGTCGGAGCTAAGCACTCGTGCTTTCGGGTTAGCGTATGATACGTACTTACCAGGATGCTATTCTTGGTGACGGCATCTGGTAGATCAGGATTTCTGTGTCGGTGCTTGGCACATTGTTTTCATGATATTTCTTTTAACACCTTTGTATATATAACAGGGGATTTAGCTGTTGTTATATATACCCTAACACCAATATTAGTGTAGTGGGACGCTAATATATGTGTATTGACCCCATCATATTTATTTCTGCAAATATATACCTTTAGGATGTTACAATTCTACTGGAGCTTTGATTTGGGATATTAGGTGATTCATTGAGATTAGATATTGGACATACATATGGAATTACTGATTTGTACATTAGCGATATAAGAGATTACTCGACATTGTACATTGAGGATTGCGAGACTTATTGATGTGAGAGCCCAATGTGGGGGCTGATTTGAGGAAGTGGGATTTGAGTGTCTTGATGGATTGTGATCTTACCACGATGACAGGATTCCGTGGGATGACATATTTCACTCCATACCTCATACCTTTTCGCTTATGCACTGTTCCATGTATTAGGAGTACCTGTTAGTGTACCCTTCATGATTGCTGCATAATTACGTTCTCATATCCCTATTGCATGGTTATTGCATACTACTGTCATGTTATTATTGCTTCACATATTGATTGTACCTTCTAGTGTACTTTCCATTATTCTGCATTCACATGACTTGTTATTACTATAAATTGCATATCTTAGATTCATGCTGTACGTACATTCCTGCGATTACCTGCATATGTTATCTACTATTCATGAGTTGGCAACTCACCCCCGTTGTGCCACAGTTGTTTTGCAGGGTGTTACCCCAAAGTAGTCGAGCCAGGCTATTCACCTATCATCTTTTGCAACAGATACCGCATCGGCTCACAGTATACTATTTTACTTAGGTGGGTTGGATGATTATCTGTATTTCATATTTTACATTCGTTGTATCTTGTACTCTCCATCTACTATTTTGTTGTTGACTTAGAGACTGGGCGAGTACGATATTGTATATTATTGTGGCTTTGTTGTCTTATATACAGCTTTATCTCTATTGTCTTTATTTCTTCGCTACGGCGTCGTATATTTGTGATGTGATTGTTTTCTGTCTTTGGGCTAGTTTTTACAAAAGGGGTGTTGCCAAAATTTTAAATAAAGTGTTACAACCGAGTCCAGTTCTACAAATTTCAGTTACCGTATGTGTAGTGTGTGGTATTTATTTCGTTCATCTTGTTTGACTGTTGCCAGTTATAGTTTACACCGACATGTCATATTCTGCATATAACGATTTAAGTCATCTAAAATTAAATTAAAAATACTTGTCATGGCCTGCTCGACACCCCTAATCCTGTGGTAGCGTTCTTGCATCGTGTTCTCGTCCTGTTCAGTGAAACAGACGTGTTTGGACGGCTACGCGCACGTACGTGCGTCCGTTCTTGGGGGTATGCTTTTTAACTATAAAATCCTTCATTTTAATTTTTAGAACCCGCCAATAATTTTCATATTTCAAATTCAAATTTTGGACTCGACCCGGACGCAATTCTGAAATATTTTGCAATTACGCCAAATCCTATTTTCTAATTTTTTTTAAACGAGCGAAATTCAAAATTCACACAAACAGAAAATATTTCCCCACCTTTTAAAAATCCTTTTTAAAGATTCCCCAACCAACTAAACCCCACACGTTTCACTAAATCTTTATCTTTTTTTCTTTTCTTTTCTTGTTGGCCACAAGCCAATCGCAGCCTCCCATTTAACCCTCAGGCCCCTACCGTTTCTCCCTCTCTCTTTCCTTTTCTCTTTCTCTTTCTCTCTCTTCTATCTTTTCTCTATTCATCTCTCATCCACTAAAATCCAATTTTCTCTCTCCGCACTGTTACCCTCTCTCTCTCTCGCTCCTCTCGTGAGATCTTCTCTCTCCTCTCTCTCTCCCCGCTTCTTCTCTCTCTCTCTTTTCTTTTATAATTTTTTCTCCTCCTCCTCTGAAAATACACAGAACCCATCCCTGTGAAACCTAGCCGCCTTCCTCCATCGCCTCTGCGTAGCGCCGACGACGCCGCACCAGCCTCGTCGCCCCTCAACCCTCGTCGCACTCGCCTCTACCCTTCCTCCTTCCTCCTCTCCCCGAGCACCCTGCACGAGCATCGCGCACCTCCTGCACGCTGCTGCACACCATGGGATCGCCGCCGGTGAACTTGATCCGTGCCCCTGGCCCTCGCGCACCCCTCTATGAGCGATGCTCCCTCTCCTCTTCTTCTTTCTTCTTCTTTCCTTCCTTCTTCTCTTTTCTTATTCTCTTTTCTTATTCTCTTTTCTAATCTGTGAGTTGGTCGCTGAAGGTTGTCCGCCGGAGCTCCGTCAACATAGTCGACGATCTCAACCCTTCTACAGATCAACGTGAGCACTCCCTCCTCAATCCTCCTTCTCTTCTTTCTTCTTAATCTTCTTTTCTCTTTTCTTTCATTCATTCTTGATGTTCACTGTTTTATCTGTTCCCCAGAATCCGGCGATTCCGACGATGTTTTCCGACACCCCAGCATGGACCCCTGACCCGTGTGTTTCCACTGTTCGTCGTTCGGACGCATTCCGTGTACCGTGCGCGCGTCGCGACTTTTCCTCGCCGACGCGTAACGTTCTGTTTCGCGACCCGCCGAGGCAAGTAAAACTTGCTACATGCTAATTAATATATTACATATACATTGATGGCACTCTAAATCCGTATTTAACTTTAGTACCTTGATTTTCTTTTGTTCGTGTTCGATGGTACAATATATCATTTTGGTTTCCAGAATTGAAACCCATCGTTCGAAATTTCTTCATTAAACCAAATAATCACAATCATATGTTTAAAATCATATTTTAACTATTGACATAGCCTATGGAATTTTCTATAGTTTTACTCCATCGAACACTCGTGTGTATTTAAACCAGTTTTAGCTGTGATTTCATCCAGTGAACCTATTTATAGATCATTGCATCCCAGGAATTTCTTAATAATTGTTAACATGATTTAACAGCCATAATTGTCATACTGTATTCGTATAATGTGGAAACCATCTCTGAAACACAAACTGATAACTATACAACAAATTAAATAAATCTGCATTATTGCTTAACTTATTGCTTAGATTGTGTTGTTGATAACCATGCTTGATTATTTATAACCATGATTATGCTAGCTGTTTATGAGTACCCATATGTTATCTTGTACACCCTGGCCTGACTTGCTACTCACATATCGATTAACCTGACATGGTACCGTACACTACTTGACTTGACCTGTTGTACCATGGATTGACCCGTTACCTGATCTGGTGTCTACTGCCAACAAACCTGACATGTAGTCCTCACGGACCGTTTCTGTTGTCTATCCAGACAACCCTGCTCTTACCTGATCCTGTATTGGCATTAGTTCCTGATTACGGAATACCCAACTCGTCACATATAACTTGGGGGCATGGGGAAATCAATGATGAAATCCTGACTTGTAACTCGACAGTTGCTCGCTTATACTGATCAGTTTCAGAGGTTAGGCCCGCCTCGTGACGATGTTGCTGACATCGTTGGTTTGTACTCCTTTCCTGTTAGTGCCTAGCGGCACGTCTCGGTTTCAGCCCGAGAGTCTGTAGACCGTGGTCCCGGGCATGCATGGGATACTCTTGAGTTACATCGATGATTCATCAAATTGATTTCAAAGACTTTAGAATAGAAAACCCAATAGAACAGTTTAGTTACTCACTGCACACTACCCTTCACTGCCCTGATTTATATTATTGTTGCACCCGCTTTTCATTCATGATTATATTTTCATTGCTTGTTACCATGTTTATATCTCATTACTCGATGACATGACGCGCTGACGTCTGGGTTTTGCATGGCCCAGATTCTGTACCGTTGCTGCAGTCCGAGCAGGAGTACTTAAGCCAGCAGGCTGAGCTGTGAGGTGTCGGTAGTAGTTAGTTTTTTATTTCCTGCATTTTATTCCTGATGTGAGCCCGCATTATGGGACATACATTCCGGTTATTTTGTATTGGATCTTTTGCTTCTGCACTTTTATTATTCTTGACTCATATTATCTTGGCTTATGGACATGTTTTAGATAGTCATATTTTGTTCTTGATATCTCTACAGCCGTAATGTGACTGTGGATGGATACTTCCTACAGACAGGTAGCATGGTTGGCTATGTCACGTGCCCAATTTAACGTACTCTGGGAAGAGGGGCGTGACATGGTTCTTTTGGTATCAAAGACACAGGTTAGCCGGGTTGATTCTTTTTGCAGTTGGGTATTGTACCCAATACACGAATCAGAATACCCGTGTTTAGGAAACATGTCCTGCCACCTTGCCTTTTTACCGTTCTTGAATCAAGTTCTTCCTGATTATGTCTTTTATGATGTGCAAACTTCCTTTGCATATCGACTCGAAAACCTGATTCCTTGTTATCTCTAGGAGTTAGGCGACTTGGGTGGAGTTATGTAATTGTAGCTATGATACCGCGGCATAGTTACAATGCGGTACTCTATTTAAGTAACTTGGAGTTCTAGCCTTGATCTATAATTTGAATCTGTTATCATACTAATTTTGGGTGATTTGATTTCAGGAATATGGCAGACAATAATCTGAAGACGTACCAAAGGCGTGTTGACGAAGCCGCCATGCTTGGAGTGATACGGGGAATGCTAGAGAATCAAAAGAGTCAGACCGAGCTGATCCAGCAGCAAGCTGAATCGTTTCAGGAAGGTCTGCACACCGTTCAGCAATCCGTGAACAATGTTGGAGCTAAACCAGTTGACCGTGTAGGGACCGTAGCAGATTTTCGGCGTTTGGGTCCGTCTGTCTTTACTGGTTTGGAAGAGTCGTTGCCAGTGGAGCAGTGACTAGTTGACACAGAGAACTTACTTATTGCGTCACAGATTCCAGATGATGAAAGAGTGGATGTGGTGCGCATTCAGTTAGTGGACTACGCCCGTGAATGGTGGCTAGTGGAGGAGACCCGTTTGCCCAAGCCGATCAAGTGGGCGGATTTTTCGAAGAGTTTCCTGGAGAAGTTCTTCCCGAGGACTGCACGGGGGGAAATGGAAGAGAAGTTCATCGGTCTGAAGCAGAATGGAGCACCCGTAGATGTACATGCAGTAGAATGGACACGGCTCAGTAGATTCGCTGGACCTTTAGTTGCCAACGATGCAGACAGGGCAAGGAGGTTCATGCGCAGCTTGGTGTTAGTGTATATGCCCTAGAGGCCATTACTGTATCATACTAGTTTGTATAATACTTGATGGAAGCTTGGGATATTCACCTTGTATAAACAATCTTGCTCAATATAGTAGTGTGCTACTTGGTTTGTTTCTACTTCAATGTGTACTTGTGTTTATTTCAGTATATCACTTATACGCATTAGTGGAGCCCTTAGGATCTTTGCCTGATTACCAGCGTTGTGATGGCAGTCACACTAGTGGGGGCTGGGTAATCTATAGGCACATCCTTATACAGGTCCCTAGTCGTAGGACTATCGAGACAGGGCATCGATACTCCGGAGTAGACTAGCGTATGCGCTTCTCATCCCAGTGTGGGAGATGGTCTGTCCCACAGCCATCAGTACGTCGTACTGGAGATAGTATACGGGTGCTCGTTGGGGTTACGAGTACACTGGACAGGACTCGTCGGGAACTGACAGGTTGGTATTATACCTATCGTCAGTTATCAGTTCCCAGGTGACATGAGTACAGCTTAGTCCGCTGACTTGACACTGACACTTCGCCTCGAGTGTGTTCCCACTGCACTTTGATCACTACCCTACCACGGCTCAAAGGAGTCGTGCAAACAGGTGGTGGTTGGGTGCAGTCCCGAAGCACTTGGAGGCAGTGACGGTTAGACAGGATTCGTCTCTCCCGGTATTGGGGGTTGACATCGCGCTGTGTCTAGGAGAGCCATTACACGAGTAGTCCCTGGCCAGGGCAAGCGAGATATACTGGTAGGTTTCCAGTGTTATCTCAGGGTGTTTTGGGCTTCACTCCGACACGACTTGTACCGCTATTGGGGGACTGACGTTTTACCGCCCCCTAGGCCCGCCATGCGATGTATCAGACGAACAGACCGGACTGTACGGAGAATGTCATATTCAGACTCAGTAGGAGTTCAGATGGGGTTTCACCTCGTCAGCCTTCTTGTCGGCATCTACCTGGGGACCGTTACGCACAGCTAGTGCCGCTTGCGGTCTGTGGTTAAACCCACTGCCAGCGTAGTGTCGAGTCTTTAGAGTCCCACACAGAGGGTATTCGCCTCTGGGCAAAACAGAGTGGAGGTCGCATGGTTTTGCGACAGGGTTCGTTCTCATCCGCGCACTTGTGCACGTTTGGAGTCCGGACGGATTATACTGGCAGGCTCTGGTTTGAGCCAGATACTGGTATATGTTTTGGGGGTTGCTTTTTATTCTTGGTATTCTTGTTCCTCGGAACGAGAATGCAGGTGTGTATGCACAGTTGCTTGAGGCGGAGAATGAGGTCTTTCATTAGGGTTTCGGATCGGGTGCGTATGCACAGTTGACAGTTATCTTTTTCCAAACCCTAATGGATTTGTATATTATCTATTAATAATAGTAATTAAATGAGAATTATGTTATGGTTGATTTTTTGTTGACTTGTTGACCTTGGTTGACTTGTTGACCTTTGACCACCATCATGCTTTGAAGATCCTCCTTGATTCATGCTTACACTTCATTAAAGAAGCATGATAGTGGTCATTCCTAAAATAACCATCAACTATTCTTATTTCAATTATTATCATTTAGATAATTCTTTTCTTTTTGCAATATGGTTGCAAGAAAGAGAAAATATTGCTCATTCTATCATTCTCACTCTCTCTCCTCATTTCATCTTCTTCTTCCTCTTGAAAAGAGAAACCTTCTCATGTGTTGAGAATCATTCTCTTTAGATAGAAAAGCAAACCCTAATCACTCTCTACTCATTCTAGGATGAAGGTTTAGCAAGCCGGAAACCCTAGTTCACTCAAAGATCGAGGAAGAGCCCAAAGTCGAACCTTCGAGGTGGATCCATCTTCGACGGGAGAAGGCGACGAAAAGAGAACCATCAACCTCTACAAGGTTTGAAGAAGAAGGAGTTCAAGTTTAGGTATAACCATCTTCCATAGTAGCTAACTCTCTTTAGCTTGTTAACTAGTTTTAGTTTAGACAACGATCCCGACAAAGTTTAGTCCATGTTGCCTCTTGCGATAAAAATTCGTTTTTTATACCGTTTCCGCCTCCCCGTAAGTACCGGGGGTCGCAATATGGACTTACAGTGGTATCAGAGACTAACTAAACTTAAACTAGCTTGGTAGTGAAGTGTAACGAAGTTCGGAACCGAAAAATCGCAAAACCGGAAAATCGAAAACCTAACTTTCTGTTGAAATTTTTTCTGCTCAAATTGAAAAACTTTATACTTGTAAAATCGTCTCAGGGTTTTCTAAGAACACACAAGAAAAACGACATCATGTTACCTCCAAACCGCCGCGCTTCCGCGGCCTCACCTATTCATCTGGCCGCGGAACCGCCGCAAGTTGGTGTCTTCCATGCATCGTTTTTCGTGCAGTGTTCTTCTGTGTTGGTTTTGGGATTTTTAAGATATATTATATGTACCCAGATTTTCCAGAACTGAAATTCACTTTTGGGGTCCTATAATTCCGTATTTTTTTTTCCGAACTTCACTGCACTTTGGCTATGTTGGTTATATCTGTGATGTTTGCATGTATTGAACGTCGGCTAATCGCTATAAGTCGATTAGTCGGGGTTATACATGATCTGTAATGTTCTGGAATGTGTATATGAATGTGTTGGACTGTCGCGGGTGAATAGCCGGGGTGGATGTGAGATGAGCTTTTGTTTTTCTTTCATTCATTGTAAATGTAAATTGATGTAATTATATTATTTGTTTGGCCGCACAACCGGGTCGGGGTTGTAGCCGTCATTGTATAATTCTTTTTACTGTTTTTGCTCCTAGGATAGACCCATGGTGGGGTGCACAAACTACCGGGAACATGGAGGGTAGTTTGCCGCACCCGTAGGGGTCTTGGGTGGGGTATTTGCTATTCACCGCGACCGTGTTATCCGCTTTTCGTTTCAGGCTCGAAAGGAATGCGGATTGCTAGTATATCCAATGTATTCATCTGTGATCTGTAATGTCTATCATTGCTTTCTATTTAGGCGTTGCTTATGTTTTACAGCCGCGCTAGCCCAGCCCCCGCTCTGTCGTTAGTTAAGTAACCTAACGAGTGATGACGGGACCCCGTGGCGAATGCGAATGGCATAAGCGTACGTCATATTTTGGTTGTTTTCTGCAATGGTAGGAATTAAATGATGGGACGCATTAAAAGAACTAATGCAAGAATATCACGCATTAAAAGAACTAATGCAAGATAATAAACCAAGTTTAAGTCGATGGAACACTTTCGAAAAACCACTCGGTTCTTTTCAAAAACTAACTTTTAAATGCGGAGCTTGAGCCACTCCTTCTAAAAGCTATCTCGTTCCATCGATTATATCAAGTTCACTACGTTCACGGTTTTACCAAAACCATTCGTAGCCCTCCGTCGTTTCGCATGAATAGTCAATAGTATTCAAGCTGTGTTTGTTGGCCAAAGTCAAGGCATAGTGATTGGTAGCTATTGGATATTCATGTGCAGCATAGATAGATGCGTTGATTTGGAACAGTCGTACTGCCTTGTTGGCCAAAGTCAAGGGTTATGTACGGGTGGATTCAAATTAACCTGGATAACGACGGGAAGAACTTGACATGTGACTTATGATTTGTTGGCCAAAGTCAAGGTCATAAGAGCATGGGGCAAAAATCCACATCGGGAGTTTCATAAGTACTGAAACTTGCTAGATTTGCATACCATTTGGAGTGTGATGATTATGGTAGGATTCCTTCATTTTCGTCACGCGATGATATTTGGATCCCGATCCTACTGTGAGTATATGCTACTCCTCGGGAAATTTCTCACTAAACGATCAATGCTATAAACCTAGTAGGTGCCTAGAAAGGTGTTAGCGGGGCTACGCCCCCAGGGAAAAGAGGTTCTTAAATTAAGGAACTTCGCGAAAGCGTTGGAAAACCTCCCTCGAAGTACCGACACTGGCCTGGCTGAACGGTTAAGCAAGTATTGTACGGTGGGATTGATCCCGGCTAATTCTTCCTTTGTGGTTTGAGGAGGGATTCGAGAGACAGTGGGAGCCATCCTGTTTAGACAAATTAAAAACCATTCTAAACTTGCAAGAGCATCGTGCTAAGTGTTTCTTCTCTCCCCCTGCAGCGACCAAATCGAAATGACTGGACTTAAGTTACTTCTAGATAAAAACATATTGACAGGGCCAAACTACAAAGATTGGCTCAGGAATGTCAAATTGGCAATCTCTTACGACAAGCTGGGGTATCTTCTTACCAGCAAAGCTCCCCCCGTCCCAGGTCCCACCTCCAGCGTCGCGGATAAGGAAATCCGTAAGACTTGGGAGATTGACAGCGCGAAGGCCAGATGCCTCGTACTTGCCTCGATGGACAATGACCATCAGAGGAGGCACGAGAATATGGATTTGGAATCCATATTTCTTCATACAAAAGAACTGTATGGAGAGCAGTCTCGTATCGCAAGATACGAAGTGTCGAAGAAGTTATTTTCGACTAAGTTGGCCGTCGGATCATCGGTAGCGGACCACGTGCTTAAGATGATTGGCTACACTGAGGAGCTCGCGGAACTTGGGACCACGTTGGATAGTGAACTCTACACAGATATAATTCTCCAGTCCCTTCCATCCACTTACGCCCAGTTCATACTGAATTTCAACTTGCAAGAAAAGGAAGTTGAACTTTCAGAACTCCTCAACCTGCTGAGGAGCGCAGAGGGCACCCTACAGAAGGGTAGGGATACATCCACTTTGTTTGTAGGAGGATCTTCTTCTTCTAGGTCCAAGGCGAAAGCCAAGGGAAAGAAGAAGAAAGCCCCCGCCAAACCAAGAGGCGGTGTTAGTAAAGTGGGTGCGAAGGGAAAGGAAAAGGCAACAAAGATAGCGGGGAAGCTTGTTGGTAAAGAGGAATGCTTCTATTGTCACAAGAGTGGACACTGGAAGAAAGATTGCAGGGCTTGGAAAGCCAGGACACAGGACTGAAGCAGGTTGCGGCTTCAGCTTCAGGTGTGTATGTTATTGAAAACTGTCTTTCTATAAACTCTACTTCCTGGGTATTGGATACCGGATCAGGATCTCATATCTGTAATTCTTTGCAGGCGTTGAGAAATCGTAGGTTTTTGAAGGAAGGTGACATGACCCTCAGAGTTGCGAACGGAGCTAGCATGGATGCTAAAGCCGTGGGGGACTATCACCTAGGAATGTCAGATGGACATGTTTTGGTTTTGCGTAATTGCTTTTTTGTACCCAACGCAACTTGTAATATCATTTCTGTATCTTTGGTTTCTAAAGAAGGTTATGAATTTGCGTTTGTAAGTAATGTTGTTAACATTCACCTTAATCAAGTTCTGATTGGGTCAGGTACATTGAGCAATGGTATATACGTATTAAACCAACCACAGATTTTCAATGTCCAGAATACACACAAAAGAAAGTCACCAGACATTAATCAGACTTTCTTATGGCATTGTAGACTGGGTCACATCAATGAGAGAAGGTTGACTAAGTTACATAAAGAAGGATATTTGGATCCGTTCGAATATCAATCATATGCCACTTGTCAATCCTGTCTCAAAGGAAAGATGACAAAGACTCCGTTCACTGGACACGGAGTAAGAGCGAGCGAGCTCTTGGGACTCGTACACAGCGACGTGTGCGGTCCAATGTCTACACATGCGCGAAGCGGACATTCTTACTTCATTACTTTTACGGATGACTTCTCAAGGTACGGTTATGTCTTCTTAATGAAACATAAGTCCGAGGCCTTTGGAAAATTCCAGGAGTATAAGAATGAAGTAGAAAAACAGACCGGCAAAAGTATCAAGATTCTAAGATCGGATCGAGGTGGAGAATACTTAAGTGCCGAGTTCCTGAATTATTTAAAAGAGAATGGGATTCTCTCTCAGCTTACTCCTCCATACACCCCGCAACATAACGGTGTATCGGAGAGACGGAACCGGACCCTATTGGATATGGTACGGTCCATGATGAGTAACGCTGAGTTACCGCGATCATTCTGGGGGTATGCACTAGAATCAGCTGCGTACCTTTTAAACCGAGTTCCTTCTAAGACTGTGCCTACTACACCATATGAGATGTGGTGTGGGAAGAGACCCCATCTCAGTCACATCAAGACTTGGGGATGTCCAGCTTTTGTTAAAAAGCAGCATGCGGACAAGCTCGAGGCGCGTTCAGTACAGTGTAAGTTCGTGGGATATCCAAAGAACTCCAAGGGATATTTCTTCTACTGTGAAGAGGAACAAAAAGTCCTTGTTTCTCGTCATGCCTACTTCTTGGAAACTGAGTTTTTGGAAAACCAGATAAGTGGGAGCACAGTAGAACTGGAAGAAATTCCAGAACCACGGACTATTACTGAAAGCTTAGTGGAACCAGAAGGTTCAAATGAACAGGACATTCCTATGCCGCTCCGCAGAAGTAGTAGGAAGTCTCATCCGCCCGAGAGATACTACGGTTTTCTCATAGACGGGGATAGAGAGGATTGCATCATAGACTATGATGAGCCTACTAGCTTCCAGCAGGCCGTTCAGAGCATTGACTCGGTAAAATGGCTGGATGCAATGCGGACCGAAATGGAGTCCATGTACACCAACAAAGTATGGACGTTGGACTTTGCTCCAGACGGGGTAAAACCCGTAGGATGCAAGTGGATCTTCAAAAGGAAGATTGGTGTAGATGGACAGGTTGAGACCTATAAAGCTAGACTTGTAGCAAAGGGTTTCCGTCAAAGACCTGGCTTGGACTACGACGAAACCTTTTCTCCAGTGGCTATGCTGAAATCCATTCGGATCCTTCTTGCCATTGCTGCCTTCCACGATTATGAGATTTGGAAGATGGACGTAAAGACCGCTTTTCTAAATGGAAATTTAGAGGAGTGTGTCTATATGGATCAGCCAGAGGGTTTCATTCAGAGTGGGAGCAGCGGAAAGGTGTGCAAGTTGCTTAAGTCCATCTATGGACTAAAGCAGGCATCGCGGAGTTGGAACATCTGTTTTGATGAGACAGTCAAGGAATTTGACTTTATCAAAAATCCAGATGAACCATGCATCTATAGTAGATTTGTAGCGAGAACTGTGGTATTCCTTGTTTTATACGTGGATGACATTCTCTTAATAGGAAATGACATTCCTATGCTACAATCTGTCAAGGGTTTCTTGTCACACAGGTTCTCCATGAAAGACCTGGGTGATGCCTCTTACATCCTGGGGATCCGGATCCATCGTGATAGATCCAAGAGGATATTAGGACTTTCACAGTCCAGGTACATCGACACCGTACTGAAAAGATTCAGTATGGAAGATTCCAAGCGCGGTAACTTACCGGCTTGTCACGGGATCACCCTCTCTAAAGAGATGTCTCCCAAGACTGATTTGGAGAGGGATCGCATGTCTATTATACCCTACGCTTCTGCGGTAGGCTCTATAATGTATGCGATGTTGTGTACCAGACCGGATGTAGCTTATGCACTGAGTGTAGTAAGCCGGTATCAGTCAAACCCTGGGGAGAAACATTGGATAGCGGTAAAGAACATTCTCAAGTACCTGAGAAGGACTAAGGAGATGTTCTTGGTGTATGGTGGAAAAGACCTCCAGATTGAGGCCTTTGCTGACTCCAGCTTCCAGAGTGACAAGGATGATTCCAAGTCCATGTCGGGCTTTGTCTTTACCCTCAATGGAGGGGCGGTGTGTTGGAAGAGTTCCAAACAGGAAACCGTTGCAGACTCGACTATGGAAGCGGAATACATCGCTGCATCTGATGCCGCAAAAGAAGCTGTCTGGATAAGGAAGTTCTTAAAAGAACTTCAGGTGGTTCCGTCCATTGTTGACCCAGTACCTCTGTATTGCGACAACAACGGGGCTATAGCTTTAGCAAAGGAACCCAGGTCCCATCAGAGATCCAGGCACATCTTGAGGCGGTATCACCTGATCAGGGAGATCGTGGATCGCAAGGAGATCGAGGTTCGGAGGGTTGCTTCAGAAGAGAACACTGCAGATCCATTCACCAAGGCCCTACCCCAGACTCAGTTCGAGCGGCTGATCGAGATGATAGGTCTTCGATACGCCAGTACATGGCCTTAGTGCAAGTGGGAGATTGTTAGTGTATATGCCCTAGAGGCCATTACTGTATCATACTAGTTTGTATAATACTTGATGGAAGCTTGGGATATTCACCTTGTATAAACAATCTTGCTCAATATAGTAGTGTGCTACTTGGTTTGTTTCTACTTCAATGTGTACTTGTGTTTATTTCAGTATATCACTTATACGCATTAGTGGAGCCCTTAGGATCTTTGCCTGATTACCAGCGTTGTGATGGCAGTCACACTAGTGGGGGCTGGGTAATCTATAGGCACATCCTTATACAGGTCCCTAGTCGTAGGACTATCGAGACAGGGCATCGATACTCCGGAGTAGACTAGCGTATGCGCTTCTCATCCCAGTGTGGGAGATGGTCTGTCCCACAGCCATCAGTACGTCGTACTGGAGATAGTATACGGGTGCTCGTTGGGTTACGAGTACACTGGACAGGACTCGTCGGGAACTGACAGGTTGGTATTATACCTATCGTCAGTTATCAGTTCCCAGGTGACATGAGTACAGCTTAGTCCGCTGACTTGACACTGACACTTCGCCTCGAGTGTGTTCCCACTGCACTTTGATCACTACCCTACCACGGCTCAAAGGAGTCGTGCAAACAGGTGGTGGTTGGGTGCAGTCCCGAAGCACTTGGAGGCAGTGACGGTTAGACAGGATTCGTCTCTCCCGGTATTGGGGGTTGACATCGCGCTGTGTCTAGGAGAGCCATTACACGAGTAGTCCCTGGCCAGGGCAAGCGAGATATACTGGTAGGTTTCCAGTGTTATCTCAGGGTGTTTTGGGCTTCACTCCGACACGACTTGTACCGCTATTGGGGGACTGACGTTTTACCGCCCCCTAGGCCCGCCATGCGATGTATCAGACGAACAGACCGGACTGTACGGAGAATGTCACATTCAGACTCAGTAGGAGTTCAGATGGGGTTTCACCTCGTCAGCCTTCTTGTCGGCATCTACCTGGGGACCGTTACGCACAGCTAGTGCCGCTTGCGGTCTGTGGTTAAACCCACTGCCAGCGTAGTGTCGAGTCTTTAGAGTCCCACACAGAGGGTATTCGCCTCTGGGCAAAACAGAGTGGAGGTCGCATGGTTTTGCGACAGGGTTCGTTCTCATCCGCGCACTTGTGCACGTTTGGAGTCCGGACGGATTATACTGGCAGGCTCTGGTTTGAGCCAGATACTGGTATATGTTTTGGGGGTTGCTTTTTATTCTTGGTATTCTTGTTCCTCGGAACGAGAATGCAGGTGTGTATGCACAGTTGCTTGAGGCGGAGAATGAGGTCTTTCATTAGGGTTTCGGATCGGGTGCGTATGCACAGTTGACAGTTATCTTTTTCCAAACCCTAATGGATTTGTATATTATCTATTAATAATAGTAATTAAATGAGAATTATGTTATGGTTGATTTTTTGTTGACTTGTTGACCTTGGTTGACTTGTTGACCTTTGACCACCATCATGCTTTGAAGATCCTCCTTGATTCATGCTTACACTTCATTTAAAGAAGCATGATAGTGGTCATTCCTAAAATAACCATCAACTATTCTTATTTCAATTATTATCATTTAGATAATTCTTTTCTTTTTGCAATATGGTTGCAAGAAAGAGAAAATATTGCTCATTCTATCATTCTCACTCTCTCTCTCCTCATTTCATCTTCTTCTTCCTCTTGAAAAGAGAAACCTTCTCATGTGTTGAGAATCATTCTCTTTAGATAGAAAAGCAAACCCTAATCACTCTCTACTCATTCTAGGATGAAGGTTTAGCAAGCCGGAAACCCTAGTTCACTCAAAGATCGAGGAAGAGCCCAAAGTCGAACCTTCGAGGTGGATCCATCTTCGACGGGAGAAGGCGACGAAAAGAGAACCATCAACCTCTACAAGGTTTGAAGAAGAAGGAGTTCAAGTTTAGGTATAACCATCTTCCATAGTAGCTAACTCTCTTTAGCTTGTTAACTAGTTTTAGTTTAGACAACGATCCCGACAAAGTTTAGTCCATGTTGCCTCTTGCGATAAAAATTCGTTTTTTATACCGTTTCCGCCTCCCCGTAAGTACCGGGGGTCGCAATATGGACTTACACTTGGATGTGAACATCCAAAGGCAGATTGTCTCCCTGGGTTTGACCACCTTCTCACAGGTTCTTACGGCATCTCGAGAACAGCAGAGCCTATCTGGGAAGACTGGGAGTTTGCAGCAGACAGCAGTTGCATAAGGAAGCCGGAATTTGTACCTAACCGAGCTCTTGGACGCAGAGGGATTCCAGTGGACCGTCTTTGTCACGACTCAAGGTTTGGCCCGTGACCGGCACTTAACCACGTAATGTCTACAGGCGTAACGCGACCAAGTGAACAGAAAACCTAGAAATCAAACCAGTGAAAGTATAGAGTGTTATAAGTTTAAAATGAAAGCACTTACTAACATGATAAGAAATCTAAGTAAACAATCACCAAGATAGCAATATACGACGCCGTAGCGAAGATCAAGATACACAAGTGGGAACAACACAGATAGAATAAACTGCAAGTACAGTCGGCTCACAACGAGCTCGACACCAGAATACAAATAATATACATCATCGCCCTCACACTGTCTCTAAGTCAAATACATACATGGTAGATGGAGAATACTAGATACAACAATGTACATAACTGAAAAATAAACAGATACCGCACAAAACCCACCTATCAGCAAAGAGCTAGTACACCAACTATAGGGGTATCTGTGTCAAAAGATGCAAGCGCAGCCTGCCGCGACTACTCCGAAGGGCAACCTGCAAACACTGTGGCACAACGGGGGTGAGTTGCCAATTCGTGAATAGAGATAACATATAAAGGTAATCGCGAGCATGCACGTACTGCGCTACTCTATCATATGCCAACAGATGATATCAATATGTGATAACCAGTATGTGCAATAATCATGCAAGTGCTCTATCAGATAATATAACTACAGGATGAGGTACAATAATAAATGTTGAGCATGGGCAATAACATCTACACGGAATATCAACGTGGAATATATGATCGGTGTCCATCAATGCACCCAGATCCCCCAAATAGCTCAGGCACCGACACTCTCATCGGCCCTCAAATCCTGTACATCTCTGAGAATCCCGAGTGCCCAACATCGGCACCCAAATATCATAAATACTCGTGTCCAGCATCGACACGCAAATCATCATCCATCGGGCCCCGTCAGTCCGGGTCAGCCCACGGGCTCCGTCTGCGGTATCGGCCCTCGGCCCCGGCAGTACGGATCATCCCACATCCATCTATAGACTCTGATCAGTACCCTTCGGATAACTGTCAGGTCCAACCAATCACCGGTAGGTAGTACTCTCTCTGCCAGGCTCACCGTCTACTATACAGCGAAACCGTTCTCGTCCTGGGGTACCATACCGGGTCCACCATGTACCCGTAATCGGCCTCAACCAGCTCCTCGATTCGGGTTCACATATATCACTCTAGCACCGAGGAAACACATGGTGGACGCACCGAAATATCATATCAAGTGAACCGGGTTTTTAAATGATTACATATTTGAAATAGCCATGGTTCCCAAATCCAGAAATCACATGTAATGCAAACCAATAAGCAAGTCAATGATCCGATATGATATGTGCATCAAATATGAATATCATGTCAAGTCACATATAGATAAGCTATAATATAATGATCTGATGTGATATATGCATCAAGTATGAATATCAAGTCATGTCACATATAGATGAGCTACAATGTAATGATCCGATGTAAATTCTACAGTGTGAGTGTCATGGCAATTACTAACGGTGTGTGTGTAACATGCAGGATAGTGCTCGTGCAACATGGACCGTTAGTAATTGTGCGGTGTTCTATCAATTCTAGTTTATAACCATATAGCAGGGAATGCAGTATGCACTAAATAGTAACCATGCACAGTTAATGTATGTAAATGTAGCTATAAGGTCTTATCAGCCCTGACGTAGAACGCCGTGCGGGCAATATCCCCGTACATGTTAAATCTACTCACCGTAGTCTCTCGCTAGGTATAGCCATCGACTTGTTTCCCCTTCTGCGCGGCGTCTGTCGTACTCGCCTGCGAACCTAGAATTACACAATACATCATACATAAGCTTGAAGTCACACAAACACGACATTAAGGCCGAACTAGTAACTCGTGTCGTGAACCAAGCGCGTGTGTGCGCGATACGCTAAAACGTGTGATTACGCGCCTGAAGCCACTCCGACGCGTCGCGATACGCAGAAACCCAAAACCCACAAACACGCATCACGCGTGTCGCGAAGACTAAAAATACGGGAAAATAGGTATTCTTCTCCAGATTTTGATACAGGAAATATATTGCAAAACTATATATGCCAAAATAACCCACATAGCAGCAGACACCAACATCCCAAACCCCAACCCAAAACTCCCCCATCTGGCCGCATTTTGCGGCCAGAATGATTATTTCGGCGGCCTGGGTAGGGAATTGGGCTCCCAGGTTTGGTGTGTGCACTCTATACCCCCCATACATGCTACAGTAATCTCTAGTTTCACTCTGAAATATCTCGGGTAGCAGCAGATCCTACAGGGCTTTAATTCTAGTTAAAATCCACACTTTTGCATTAAAATCAAACTTTAGGGTATTTTTGTGCAAACTGAAACAAAACCTGGCCTAAGATAGCTCAAATAACACATAATAGAGCTAACACAACTAACAAAACCCTAATCTAACATGTGAATCACAAATCCCATTAAATATCACCAAAAATGCACCAAAAAAGAGATTTTTACTCAAGAATACAACAAGTCTAAGGAAAAGAAGTGCTAATATGATTTAATACCTTCTAAGAACCTTGTAAAACCCCAAAAGTCTCAGCTTTTCCCTCTAGTGTGCATATTTGCTTCAAACTCCCTCAAAAAGCTCACTTTTCCATGATCTCGTGAAGAAAATGAGTTGATATCTATAGGGTTTTGTGTATGGATCAAAAGGGAATGAAAAGAGAAGAGAATATGGAGAAAAATGGGGGTTTTTGCTGCTGGAATTGCTGCTGGATTTCAGAATGAGGGAAAGAGAGAGAAGAGAGAAGAAAAGGGGTCAAAAAGTCAAAGTTTCATACCTAACACCATGCTCATTTGTTTATTGGATTTTGAATTATAAAATGGGGTTTTGAAAAGATTAAAATGGTGGGGAATAAGTTAGCAACCATGCAACACAAGAAGGGTTAACATGCTACCAAAACCCTAAGTCACAAAATGGCCAAGTGTGCATGTGTGCACTAACACAAGAAAATTCCCAATATGCTAACACTACTAAATATAACTAATAATCCTATAAACACATATATAATAACACATACGATCACTAATCATCACGAAGGACATTCAAACGGAAATTCAAAGTGTTACAATCTACCCCCCTTAAAGAAATTCGGTCCCCGAATTTAAAAATCTAACTATACGCACCTTCAAAAAGATAGGGATACCTCTTCCTCATCTCGCTCTAGGTCTCCCAAGTGACCTCCTCGCCGCTCTGGCCCCGCCAAAGGACCTTGACGGACGGTATCTCTTTCGATCTCAATTTCTTCACTTGTCGATCCAAGATCATCACCGGCTGCTCTGCATAGGAAAGGTCGCGCTCAAGCTGGATCGTCGGGTGCTGAATCGCATGCGAAGGATCATGAAGATATTTGCGGAGCATCGAAACGTGAAATACAGGGTGCACGTCTGGAAAACTGGGCGGAAGGGCTAATCGATACGCAACCGCACCAATACGCTCAAGGATCTCGAAGGGGCCCACATATCTAGGACTAAGCTTCCCCTTCTTCCCAAATCTTATCACGCCTTTCATTGGGGAGACCCTCAAGAAAACATGATCACCAACAGAAAACTCAAGTCTGCGCCGACGACGGTCCGCATAAGACCTCTGCCTACTCTGGGCTGCTCTCATCCTATCGCGAATCAACTGGATCTTCGCGGTCGTCTCCTCCACAATCTGCGGCCCTAAGATACTACTCTCACTGAGCTCCGTCCAACAGGTGGGCGATCTGCATCTCCTCCCATAAAGAGCCTCAAACTGTGCCATCTGAATAGTCTCCTGGTAGCTGTTGTTGTAGGAGAACTCTACTAAGGGCAAATGATGATCCCAGCTACCTCCGAAATCTAATACGCATGCTCTGAGCATGTCCTCGAGAGTCTGAATAGTCCGCTCTGACTGTCCGTCGGTCTGCGGATGGAATGCTGTGCTGAAACTCAAGCGAGTGCCCAAAGCCTTTTGAAGCCTCTGCCATAACCGGCTGGTAAACTGGGTGCCTCTATTGGACACGATACATGTCGGAACTCCGTGCAGTCGTACAATCTCATCAATGTAAATCTGGGCATACTGAGCAAATCCGAAAGTCGTCTTCACCGGTAGGAAGTGAGCCGCTTTCGTCAAACGATCCACGATCACCCAGATGGAGTCATACCCTCGACTAGTCCTGGGTAGACCCACAATGAAATCCATAGAGATCTGTTCCCATTTCCACTCCGGAATGGGTAACGGCTGTAGCTCTCCCACGGGCCTCTGGTGCTCAGCCTTGACTTGCTGACAAGTCAGGCATCTCGACACAAAATCTGCAATGTCTCTCTTCATTCCGTCCCACCAGTAAACATCTCTCAAGTCATGGTACATCTTGGTGGAACCGGGATGAACACTATATACCGACCGATGTGCCTCCCCAAGAATCTCGCGCCGCAATCCCTCAGCATCTGGTACGCACAGTCTAGCTCCAAATTGTAGTATCCCCTGATCATCGATCACGAACTCGGAAAATCTGCCCTGTCCCATCTGTGTCCTGATCTCTGAACAGCGGTCATCACTGTGCTGTGCCTCATGTATACGGTCAAGCAACTGTGAGCGTGCACGAACATGCACAATCTGTCCTCCGATCGGCGTAAACTCGAACTGGACCCGGCTGTTGCATAAGATCTGCCAATCTGCCGACGACTACCTCTGCACTGCGCTCAAGTAGGATAGACTACCCCCGGGCCACCTGCTCAAAGCATCCGCTACTACATTCGCCTTGCCCGGGTGATACAAGATCTCACAATCGTAGTCCTTTACCAACTCCATCCATCGGCGCTGTCTAAGGTTCAGGTCTCGCTGCTGAAATATGTACTTTAAGCTCTTGTGGTCAATGAATATCTGACACGACTCTCCATACAGATAATGTCGCCAGATCTTGAGTGCAAAGACCACTGCAGCCATCTCCAGATCATGAGTGGGGTAATTCTGTTCATGTTTTTTTAATTTCCGCGAAGCATACGCGATCACCCTATCATGCTGCATCAAAACGCACCCCAGCCCCACTCGTGAAGCATCACAGTAAACCACAAATCCTGCTGATCCTGAAGGCAATGATAGCACTGGTGTCGTAGTCAGTAGAGCGCGTAGCCGCTGGAAACTGTGCTCACACTCCTCCGTCCAAGTGAAGCGAACTCCCTTCCGGGTCAACCCGGTCAAAGGTGTAGCAATGCGAGAGAAGTCCTGCACAAATCGCCTGTAATAGCCTGCCAGCCCTAGAAAGCTGCGAACCTCCGTCACTGACGTGGGTCTTGGCCAACTCCGAACTGCCTCGATCTTCCTCGGGTCTACACATATGCCATCTCGTGTAATCACGTGCCCCAAGAAGTCTACGCTGTCTAGCCAGAAAACACACTTGGAGAATTTGGCGAAAAGCTGATGCTCTCTCAAGGTCTGCAGTGTAATCCACAGGTGCTGCTCGTGCTCCTCTCTACTCTGAGAATACACCAAGATATCGTCAATGAACACTATGATGAACAGATCAAGATACGGCAGGAAAATACGGTTCATCAACTCCATAAATGCTGCTGGCGCGTTGGTGAGTCCGAACGACATCACCAAAAACTCATAATGGCCGTAATGTGTGCGGAAAGCTGTCCTAGGAATGTCCTCCTGTCGAACCCGCAGCTGATGGTAGCCTGATCGCAAATCGATCCTCGAAAAGTATCCTGCCCCCTGAAGCTGGTCGAACAAATCATCGATGCGTGGCAAAGGATACCGGTTCCGCACTGTCACCCTGTTCACCTGGTGGTAGTCAATACACAAACGCATACTGCCGTCCTTCTTTTTGACAAACAGGACTGGAGCACCCCAAGGAGAAACACTGGGTCGAATAAGTCCCTTATCCAGCAGATCTTGCAACTGACCCTTCAATTCTCTAAGTTCCGCCGGGGCCATCCGATAAGGCGGTACAGAAATAGGCCCCGTGCCAGAAACCAAATCAATACAGAAGGAAATATCACGCTCGGGCGGTAGCCCAGGAAGCTCGTCAGGGAACACATCAGGGAACTCGCTAATGACCGGAACCTGATCCATCGGAACCTCTGTAGCTCTAGTATCACAAACATAGGCGAGAAATCCCTGACATCCCTTCCGCAAAAGCTGTCCAGCACGAAAAGAAGAAATCACACTGTGAGGGGTGGCACCACGGTCCCCCAACACAACAACAACCGACTCGCCGGGAAAACAAAATCGAACTGTCTTCTCGCGGCAGTCAACAGAAGCATAGCACGTGGCTAACCAATCCATGCCCAAAAGAACGTCGAAGTCCAACATCTCAAGAAGGATCAAATCGACAGGCAACTCTTTCTCGCCAATACAGACGGTACAGGATCGGAACACGTGCCTAGCAACAAACGACTCTCCCACAGGAGTAGTCACAACAAGCGGCTGGTCAAGCAAACCAGACTCTCTACCCAAACTCGGCACAAAGTGGGTGGATACGTACGAGTGCGTGGATCCGGGATCGAATAACACGTGTGCATCAACCGAACATACAGAAAGGATACCTGAGACCACCGCATTGGACGCCTGCGCGTCCTGATGCGTCAAAGCAAAAACTCGCGCCTGTCCTCCACCTGCAACTAACTGTCCCCTGCCGGCCGCTGGCTGCCCTCTGCCTCGGTCACTTTGTCCTCTATGAACAAATCCTCCGCGACTACGACCTCTCTGTGCATGCGTCTAACGCGGAGTGACAGTAGGTACTATCGGCAATGCCGTCTGGGGTGGTGAAGGTGGTAATGTAACATGCGGTGCTGCCGCCTCACTCCGGGGTACCTCAGGACAATCTCGCACACGATGATAAGAACTCCCGCAGCGGTAACATCCCGATGATGGTTGCTGACCCTCCTGGGGATATGAGATAAACAATCGGCCTCGTCTCGAATCTCTGCCACCTGCAAGGTGCCTGTCACGACGCCGGAAAGGCCGTCTCTGCACTGACGTATCTGCATGAACTCTCTTCGGCTCTGGGACTGCTGAAGTCTCAGCAAGGCGCTCCTCAACTAATAATGCTGTATCTACTGCTGCTGCGTATGTCTCGTAATGCTGCGCGCTGATAGCAAGGAATAGTGGTGTAAGCAAGCCTCGGACAAATATCTTGACTCGCAACTCTTCAGTAGCCACTAGATACGAAGCATAAACTGATAGCTCGGTGAACAGCACATCGTACTCTGCCACTGACATCTTTAGCGTCAGGCGTAAGGACTCGAACCTGCGTGCTCTAGCATCTCTGACACTCAGGGGAAGAAAGCGGGCAAGGAATAGCGCCACGAACTCTGTCCAGGTCATAGGAGGAAAACCTGCTGCTCTACCCTTCTCGACTGATTAGCACCATTTCTGCGCAAGACCTTCCAGGCGAAAGCTCGCGAACTCAACCCATCTCGCATCTGCGCATCTAAGTGAACGACATATCCGTGCCATCCTATCAATGAAAGACTGTGGGTCCTCGGCCACATCGGTGCCTGTGAAGACCGGAGGCTTCAGCCTCATAAACTCTGACAGCGATACTGTAATAACCTCTGTAGTCGCAGGTGCAACTGCCTGAACTGTGGGTACAACCGCGGTCTCTGCAACGGGTGAAACTACCTCTGGTCGCTGCGCTCAAAGTGTCTCAACTAGAGATCCCATCATCTGGCGCATCTCCTGCATATTTGATCCCATCGTCTGGCGTATCTCCTGCACACCAGCCCCTAACATAGCAATCTGATCTGTCACGGCAGGAACAGCCTGCTCGGGCACAACCGGTGTACTACCCGGATCAGTCCTCGTCTCGGACGAGTCAACTCGAATCTCGGCCCTCGCGGCCGCTCTCTGCACCCTCGTAGTCTTTGGCGGCATAATGGCTGAAAGGAACAATAGGATTCGATAAGGATACGGAAATCGAATCGCAACAATATACCTACTCAAGAAGGAATTTAAATCAACAAGTCCTAAGGTCGCGTAGGCGGAGTACCGTGTCGTGAGTATGCCGCGGAACATACGCACGCTACGCTACCCTGCTGCAGCTACCTACTCCATCATACCAGGGTCATCCTACACTCTGAAAGGTAAAACCTACGCTCTGATACTAACTTTGTCACGACCCAAGGTTTGGCCCGTGACCGGCACTTAACCACGTAACGTCTACAGGCGTAACGCGACCAAGTGAACCGAAAACCCAGAAATCAAACCAGTGAAAGTATAGAGTGTTATAAGTTTAAAATGAAAGCACTTACTAACACGATAAGAAATCTAAGTAAACAATCACCAAGATAGAAATATACGACGCCGTAGCGAAGATCAAGATCCACAAGTAGGAACAACACAGATAGAATAAACTGCAAGTACAGTCGGCTCACAACGAGCTCGACACCAGAATACAAATAATATACATCATCGCCCTCACACTGTCTCTAAGTCAAATACATACATGGTAGATGGAGAATACTAGATACAACAATGTACATAACTGAAAGATAAACAGATACCGCACAAAACCCACCTATCAGCAAAGAGCTAGTACACCAACTATAGGGGTATCTGTGTCAAAAGATGCAAGCGCAGCCTGCCGCGACTACTCCGAAGGGCAACCTGCAAACACTGTGGCACAACGGGGGTGAGTTGCCAACTCGTGAATAGAGATAACATATAAACGTAATCGCGAGCATGCATGTACTGCGCTACTCTATCATATGCCAACAGATGATATCAATATGTGATAAGCAGTATGTGCAATAATCATGCAAGTGCTCTATCAGATAATATAACTACAGGATGAGGTACAATAATAAATCCTGAGCATGGGCAATAACATCTACACGGAATGTCAACGTGGAATATATAATCGGTGTCCATCAATGCACCCAGATCCCCCAAATAGCTCAGGCGCCGGCACTCTCATCGGCCCTCAAATCCTGTACATCTCTGAGAATCCCGAGTGCCCAACATCGGCACGAAAATATCATAAATACTCGTGTCCAGCATCGACACGCAAATCCTCAGCCATCGGGCCCCGTCAGTCCTGGTCAGCCTACGGGCTCCGTCTGCGGTATCGGCCCTCGGCCCCAGCAGTACGGATCATCCCGCATCCATCTATAGACTCTGATCAGTACCCTCCGGATAACTGTCAGGTCCAACCAATCACCGGTAGGTAGTAGTCCTTCTGCCAGGCTCAACGTCTACTACACAGCGAAACCGTTCTCGCCCCGAGGTACCATACCGGGTCCACCATGTACCCGTAATTGGCCTCAACCAGCTCCTCAATTCGGGTTCACATATATCACTCTAGCACCGAGGAAACACATGGTGGACGCACCGAAATATCATATCAAGGGGACCGGGTTTTTAAATGATTACATATTTGAAATAGCCACGGTTCCCAAATCCAGAAATCACATGTAATGCAAACCAATAAGCATGTCAATGATCCGATATGATATGTGCATCAAATATGAATATCATGTCAAGTCACATATAGATAAACTACAATATAATGATCCGATATGATATATGCATCAAGTATGAATATCAAGTCATGTCACATATAGATGAGCTACAATGTAATGATCCGATGTAAATTCTACAGTGTGAGTGTCATGGCAATTACTAAGGGTGTGTGTGTAACATGCAGGATAGTGCTCGTGCAGCATGGACCGTTAGTAATGGTGCGGTGTTCTATCAATTCTAGTTTATAACCATATAGCAGGGAATGCAGTATGCACTAAATAGTAACCATGCACAGTCAATGTATGTAAATGTAGCTATAAGGTCCTATCAGCCCTGACGTAGAACGCCATGCGGGCGATATCCCCGTAGATGTTAAGTCTACTCACCGTAGTCTTTCGCTAAGTATAGCCAACGACTTGTTTCCCCTTTTGCGCGGCGTCCGTCGTACTCGCCTGGGAACCTAGAATTACACAATACATCATACATAAGCTAGAAGTCACACAAACACGACATTAAGGCCGAACTAGTAACTCGTGTCGTGAACCAAGTGCGCGTGTGCGCGATACGCTAAAGCGTGTGATTACGCGCCTGAAGCCACTCCGACGCGTCGCGATACGCAGAAACCCAAAACCCACAAACACGCATCACGCGTGTCGCGAAGACTAAAAATACAGGAAAATAGGTATTCTGCTACAGATTTTGATACAGGAAATATATTGCAAAACTATATATGCCAAAATAACCCACATAGTAGCAGACACCAACACCCCAAACCCCAACCCAAAACTCCCCCATCTGGCCGCAATTTGCGGACAGAATGATTATTTCGGCGGCCTGGGTAGGGAATTGGGCTCCCAGGTTTGGTGTGTGCACTCTATACCCCCCATACATTCTACAGTAACCTCTAGTTTCACTCTGAAATATCTCGGGTAGCAGCAGATCCTACAGGGCTTTAATTCTAGTTAAAATCCACACTTTTGCATTAAAATCAAATTTTAGGGTATTTTTGTGCAAACTGAAACAAAACCTGGCCTAAGATAGCTCTAATAACACATAATAGAGCTAACACAACTAACAAAACCCTAATCTAACATGTGAATCACCAATCCCATTAAATATCACCAAAAATGCACCAAAAAAGAGATTTTTACTAAAGAATACAACAAGTCTAAGGAAAAGAAGTGCTAATATGATTTAATACCTTCTAAGAACCTTGTAAAACCCCAAAAGTCTCAGCTTTTCCCTCTAGTGTGCAGATTTGCTTCAAACTCCCTCAAAAAGCTCACTTTTCCATGATTTCGTGAAGAAAATGAGTTGATATCTATAGGGTTTTGTGTATGGATCAAAGGGGAATGAAAAGAGAAGAGAATATGGAGAAAAATGGGGGTTTTTGCTGCTGGAATTGCTGCTGGATTTCAGAATGAGGGAAAGAGAGAGAAGAGAGAAGAAAAGGGGTCAAAAAGTCAAAGTTTCATACCTAACACCATGCTCATTTGTTTATTGGATTTTGAATTATAAAATGGGGTTTTGAAAAGATTAAAATGGTGGGGAATAAGTTAGCAACCATGCAACACAAGAAGGGTTAACATGCTACCAAAACCCTAAGTCACAAAATGGCCAAGTGTGCATGTGTGAACTAACACAAGAAAATTCCCAATATGCTAACAATAGTAAATATAACTAATAATCCTATAAACATATATATAATAACACATACGATCACTAATCATCACGAAGGACATTCAAATGGAAATTCAAAGTGTTACACCGTCGTGGTGTAACACCAATGAAGAAGCCTGCTGTCCTTGATCAGAGGAAGCACATGGTTTGTAACTATTGCCACTTACCCGGACATTTGCAAAAGGAGTGTCGCAGGATGCAGGGACTTTGTCTGGTTTATGGATCGGCTGATCACACTGTTAGTTCTTGTCCGTCGAAGCTAAGCACAAGGGACGACATTCAGAAGCCTCCGCAGAGACCATTTCAAGGACAGAAGCAGCTGACTCAAGGACCTAATCAGGCTCGAGCTTTTACCTTGACGGCTGCGGAAGCGAAGTCGTCAGGAGAAGTTGTTTCAGGTACTCTACTCGTTCATGGTTTTCCCGCATTAGCATAATTTGATTCTGGTGCATCCTATTGCTTTATGTCGTCCAAATTTATAGCTACACACTCGATTACCTGCACGACCCTGTCTAGTTTCTGGGACATACACACTGGGAATGGGAAAATCATATCTAGTAGGGAATGTAAAGATTGTACAGTTGTTGTTGGCGGACGGGAGCTTTTTGCAGATTTCTTGGTGATTGATACGGGAAGCTACGAAGTCGTCTTGGGAATGGATTTTCTTGGCACTTTCCACGCTCACATTGATTGTAGGGCAAAGAAAGTAATTTTCCAGATTCCCGGACATCCCGAGTTTACCTTCACTGGAAGAAGCAGTTCTGTCGGGCCAGTCGAGTTTAAGGCTAGGCCGACAACTAATATTCTTGCATCGATGGAGGTTGATGAAAGTGAAGAGCCAGCTGTTGTTCGCGATTTTATGGACGTGTTTGAAGATATATCGGGATTACCGCCAAAGCGAGTTGTGGAGTTCGCAATTGATCTTATCCCTGGTGCAACGCCAGTATCTAAATCGTATTATCCAATGGCACCAGTAGAGTTGGAAGAAGTCAAGAAACAGGTTGCTGAATTGCTTAAGAAGGGTTGGATTCGAAGCAGTAACTCGCCTTGGGGAGCTCCAGTTCTTCTAGTTAAGAAGAAAGATGGCACGACAAGGATGTGCATCGACTATTGAGAATTAAACCGGGTGACTATTAAGAACAAGTACCCGATCCATCGCATTGGCGAACTATTTGAGCAGGTTAGTAGCGCGACGGTATTCTCGAAGCTGGATTTGCGATCCAGATATTATCAGGTCCGAGTGAAAGAAGTAGATATTTGCAAGACGGCGTTCCGAACTCGGTATGGCCATTACGAGTACTTAGTGATGCCCTTCGGAGTAACGAATGCTCCGGCGATATTCATGGACTTGATGAACCGAATCTTTTCACCATTCTTGGACCAGTTTATTGTGGTGTTCATTGACGATATTTGTTGGGTTAGCATAGCACCTCATGAAGGGTTTGGAAACATCACATGAACCAAATATGTAGTCTTTAGGGTGCTAAGCTAATGAACCAAGAATCAATCCTAGAATCGATTAGGGATTCAAAATTTTCATATCGACATATGAAAGAAAAGCTAGGGTTTAGAGAGTACAACCTTTGTAGCTCCCTACGCTAGACTCCTCGGCTACTCAGGGTTTGAAAGAACTCCGCTTGAACTCCTCGACGTCACCGATGATCCACCCGGAGTCCGCTTTGTCCAAGCTTGCGACTTTTTCCGATCAAGTGAACGAAATCGAGTCAACACTCCAAACAAGTGGGCTAGGCTTGTATAGAATGGTGTTGTGGTTCTCTTTCTCACTTCAAAATCCTAACTTGTTGATTATATAGCTCACTACAAAAAACTAGAGAACTATGAAGGAGGAGGAAGAAGATAATGGCAATATTAGAAGATGATAAGTTTTTCTCATCCAAAAACCAAATGAAAAACATATCAATATATATTTTAAATCTATCATCTCAAACCATGGTTGAATCATTATTGTACTAGGGTTAAAACACAAAAGGAAACTTAACCTAAGGTTAAGTGGTGGGTGAGAATGGTTAGGTTAAAAGAAGTGTGTAGAACAAATCAATAATGCACCTTTTCTTCCCTTTTATGTTTTAGTATAAATACAATAATAATTCATAAAAAATACCATGGTGTGAGTCTTATATTGCCACCATTTTCATATACATCCAACCATGACAAATGTATGTATGCATGTATGTATGTATACACATCCATATGTGCATGAAACTAGAAAGAAAGAAAAACATGCACGCATGCATACATCCATTCAACACAAGAAAGGAATTCAAGTGAGAAGCTAATGGTTATATGATAAATCAACACTTGATTTATCAATCCGGCCATATCACATACGACCCCTACCAAAAGCATGCCGCCCGATCAATACACGGTATCCTATACGCGCATTTTAATCGGGTCCATGCGCATATCGCATACGCGCACCACAACGTTTCGCCTGGACTAGGAAAGTCTATTGTGGGACTCTGAGACTCGTCAATACGCCGGTAGTGGGTGATGATCATATCAAGCACCCCCAAGCCGCAAGCGGTCAGCTAAACGTAATGGCCACCCGGGTATTGAGCGATCAGAAGAGAACAAGCGAACCTGCTACAACTCCCGTCGAGCCGATCGGCGACACTTCCCGTACAGTCCGGTTTCCTCGTCTGATATGTCGCATATCAAGTCTAGGGGTGGTAAACGTCAGACCCCAATAACTGATAAGTCGTGCCGATGTGAGGCTGATAACGGGTCGAGAAATTACTGGTAACACTTACCAGCAAATCTCTGATCAGCCCTGGCCAGGGACTTCCCTGTTACGGCCAATCGAGCACAGCGCAACATCAACCCCCAATACCGGGAGAGACGAAACCCCTCCTATCGCTCATTGCCTCCATGTGACTCGGGACTGTACCCAAAAATCACCATTTTGCACACCCTCATGGACGTGGTAAGGTGGAGATCAAAGCACAGTGGAAATCACACAAGACTCTATGACGATCTCGGGTCTACAGACTAACTTGTACAAGTGTCACCTGAGAACTGCCATCTGACGTGAGGTATAATACCATCTGGGAGTTCTCGGCAAGTCCGTCCAGTGTACCCAGTCTCCACTGAGCACCCTTATACCATCTCTGATGTCAAACACCAATGGATATGGGATCATCCATTGCCCATCTCATGGGTCGAGAAGCGTATACGCTAGTCTACACTGGTATATCGATGCCCCGTCTCGATACACCCGCGACTAGGGACCTTGAAGGATGTACTTATAGACTACCATGTCCCCACTAGTATGATCTGTATCATAGTCCAGGTAGTCAAGTACACATCCTAAGGGCTTTACCAACATGTAACTATAAGACAGTTTAAAGAGACTAGTATACATGTTAAGATAAAGAGCAACCAAATAGCATACTATCATATCGAGCAAGAAAGTCATATCTATATATGTCCAAGCATCCAATATAATATACATCATCTGTACAATACTGGCCTCTAGGGCATACATACAACTAACAATCTCCCACTTGCACTAGGGCCAGCTGCTGTAGTATCGCATACCGAGCATCCCGAAGAGTCTCTCAAACTGTATCTGGGGAATGGCCTTCGTGAGTGGATCCGCCGTGTTGTCCTTCGTGTCAACCCGGTGATCAACTATCTCCCGGTGATCAACTATCTCCCGGATCAGGTGATACCGCCTCAGAATATGCCTGGATCGCTGATGGGACCTGGGTTCCTTGGCCAAAGCCACCGCTCCATTGTTATCGCAATATAAAGGTATTGGATGCTCAATGGATGGAACCACTCCAAGTTCAGTAATGAACTTCTTGATCCAGACGGCCTCTTTAGCAGCATCGTTGGCAGCGATGTTTTCAGCCCCCATCGTCGAGTCTGCCACGGTTTCCTGCTTGGAACTCTTCCAGCTAACCGCCCCTCCATAAAGGGTAAAGAGAAATCCCGACTGCGACTTAGAGTCGTCCTTATCACTCTGGAAGCTCGAATCGGTAAAGGACTCCACTTGGAGTTCTCCATTACCATACACCAAAAGCATCTCTTTAGTCCATCGCAAGTACTTGAGAATGCTCTTCACAGCTGTCCAGTGACTCTCTCCAGGATCAGCTTGATACCTGCTCACTATACTTAGTGAGTATGCAACATCGGGTCGGTACATAGCATCGCGTACATGATAGAGCCTACAGCCGAAGCATAGGGTATCCCTTGCATGCGAGCTCTCTCCAAATCAGTCTTGGGAGACATCTCTTTGGAGAGAGTGATTCCAGAGATCGTGGGTAAGTTCCCACGCTTGGATTCTTCCATACTAAACCTCTTTAGTATGGTGTCAATGTACCTGGATTGGGACAATCCCAATATCCGTTTGGATCTATCTCTATAGATCCTAATTCCCAATATGCAGGAGGCATCACCAAGATCTTTCATTGAGAATTTTTGTGATAAGAAGAGCTTGACCGATTGCAGCATAGGAATATCATTTCCTATCAAGAGTATGTCGTCCACGTACAATACGAGGAAGACAACCTTACTCTCTGCCACCTTCTTGTAAATACAAGATTCATCTGGGTTTTTGACGAAATCAAACTCTTTGATAATGACGTCAAAGAAGATGTTTCAACTCCGCGATGCTTGCTTTAATCCATAAATGGATTTAAGCAGCTTGCACACCTTCCCGCTTCTCCCACTGTCTACGAAGCCCTCTGGCTGAGTCATGTACATGCACTCTTCTAAATTACCGTTTAGAAAGGCGGTCTTAACATCCATTTGCCAGATTTTGGAGTCATGATATGCAGCGATGTCAAGCATGATCCGGATGGATTTAAGCATAGCCACTGGAGAAAAGGTTTCGTCATAGTCCACACCTGGTCTTTGATGAAAACCTTTTGCAACAAGTCTAGCTTTGAAAGTCTCCACTTTTCCATATACACCAAGTTTTTTCTTGAAGATCCACTTGCTCCCAATGGGTTTTACCCCTTCAGGAGCAATATCCAAAGTCCATACTTTGTTGGTGTACATGGATTCCATCTCGGATCGCATTGCATCCAGCCATTTCACTGAGTCTTTACTCGTGATGGCCTGCTCGAAACTAGTTGGGTCATCATCCTCCATGATGCAATCCTCGCTTCCACCGTCAATGAGAAAACCATAGTATCTCTCAGGTGGACGAGAAACCCTACCAGATCGGCAGAGAGGCTGGGGTTCGTCGTGTTCTACTGAATCCTCTGGTTCTACCAAGTCTTCTGTTATAGTTTGTGTCGCTGGAACCTCTTCCAGTTCTACCTCAATGCCACTTGTCTGTTTCATAAGAAAACTTTTTTCTAAGAAAGTGGCATGTCGAGAAACAAACACCTTTTGTTCCTCGGGGTGGTAGAAGATATACCCTTGTGAATTTTTGGGATATCCAATAAACTTACATAAGACAGATCTTGCCTCGAGTTTGTCCGGATTTTGTCTTTTGACATAGGCTGGACAACCCCATATCTTAACATAGTTAAGACATGGTCTCTTCCCTTTCCATATCTCATATGGAGTGGTAGGCACAGATTTGGTGGGGACCATATTCAGTAGATGTATGGCTGTCTCTAGCGCATACCCCTAGAAGGAAATAGGTAACTCAGCTGTGCTCATCATAGAGCGCACCATATCTAATAGGGTGCGGTTCCTTCGTTATGATACACCGTTGTGCTGTGGTGTATATGGAGGAGTTAGCTGAGAGAGAATCACATTCTCTTTTAAATAATCTAGAAAATCATTGCTCAAGTTTTCTCCTCCTCGATCAGATCGAAGGATCTTAATACTTTTGCCCGTTTTGTTCTCTACTTCGTTTTTATATTCTCTGAATTTCTCAAAAGCTTCAGACTTGTGTTTTATTAGGAACACATGTCCGTATCTAGAGAGATCGTCAGTGAATGTAATGAAGTATGAAGAACCGTCCCCGGTATGTGTAGACATGGGTCCGTATACATCACTATGTATCAGCCCTAAGAGTTCCGTAACTCTTTCTCCGTGTCCACTAAACGGAGTTTTGGTCATTTTTCCTTTGAGACATGAATGGCAAGTGTCCTAAGATAATAATTCGAACGGTTTCAAATATCCATCTTTATGTAACTTAGCTAGTCGTGTCGCATTGATATGACCAAGTCTACAATGCCACAAGAAAGATTCATTCATTTCTGAATTTTTTCTCTTGTGTGTGTTCTGTATATTGAGGACTGTATTTTGATTTAGAATGAATATGCTATTATGTAACGAGCCTGATGCAATCAACTTTTGATCTAGGAATATGTTCATAACATTATCCTTTACTACAAAATTATATCCTTCTTTACTTAATAAAGAAACCGATATAATGTTGCACATCATGTTCGGTATATAATAGCATTTATTTAGAGTCAGTGTATTACCATTTGGTAATACTAGGTGATATTCGCCAACTGCTTTGGCTGCAACATTTGCCCCATTCCCTACTTGAACGGAATGATCACCTTTTCCCAGTTCTCTACCTTTCCGTAGCCCATGTAACTGCTTACATATGTGGGATCCTGATCCGGTATCTAATACCCAGGACGTAGGGTGAACTGAAAAACAGTTCTCAATAACTAACACACCTGAAGAAGATGCATCAACATGCATGTTCTTTTGGGCAGCTTGAGAATCTAGATATTCTCCTATTCCATGTTCAGTATTATAACTCTTATAAGAAAGAACTGGTCTAACGTTTCCCTGCACAGTATAACATACGGGTTCGGTCAATACATCCATATTTTTATCTTGATTAGGGCATGACATGGTCGCTACCTGGAGAGAGAGAGAAGAAAACACTTTAGCGTATGCTCTTGCAAGATCAGATTGGTTATTATCTTATCTAATCAGGATGGCTCCCACTGGTTTTTATCAAATCTTCCTTCAAACCCTAAAAGGAAAGACTAGCCGGGATTAATTACACTCTACAACTTCGCCAATCTTTCAGCCAGGCCAGTGTCGGTACTTTGAGGGAGGTCCCCCGTGCTTTCGCACGGACCTAATTAAAGTAAACCTCGTTTTCCCAGAGGCGTAACCCCGTTGACACCTTTCTAGACACCTACTTGATCGGCTAATTGTAATGTGTAAAACTCTCCCAGGAGTAACTCTTACTCGAAGTGGGTATCGGGATCCAACTATCTCATAGAAGGTATGCAATCTCATTGCAAATTTCAACACTTGAAATTCCCGATAATGCTTTTGCCCCTAACGTACTATGACCTTGACGAATGCCAAACAACCCATAGTGCGCTAGTCAAGTTCAACCCGTACATTTCTTGATTGAATTAAACCCACTCGCACGACCCTTGACGAATGCCAAACAACGCCGTACGAATACCCTAATCCAATCGCATCATATGCTACAGATAAATAGTACATAGCTACCGTACACTACGCCTTGACGAATGCCAAACAACCGTAGCACGAATACTAAGTAATATCTATCTGAAATGTCGGAGGGCTACGCAGGTTTTTCAGAAAAAACCATGAGCGTAATGAACTTGATATCGTTGTAGAATCAAGCGAAGTTTTGAAATGGAGTGATTTTGAGGCTTTTCTAGTTTTGCTAAAGGGGTCACTCCCGGTGAAGGGATCGTCGGCCCTTTCCTCGTCGAATGAGGTGCGGGATATATCATATATATCACTGTGCAAAGAAGAAACTATAGAAGCAATCAAAAGTCAAACCGAATGTGTAGCTTCTGCCAGTTATTGCTAAAGGGGTCACTCCCAGTGAAGGGATCGTCGGCCCTTTCCTCGTCGAATGAGGTGCGGGATATATCATATATATCACTGTGCAAAGCAAAACTGTAGCTACCCTTTTTATTTAAAATTTGATTCTACAACATCTTTTAGGTTTCTTTTCTTTCATTAATCACATTAATGAAGTCCCATCGTTTAAGTCACCTAAACATCGCAGATAAATACGACGTACACTTATGCTATCCGTATTCACCTCGATGTCCCCTCGTGCACCGTTAGGTTAGGTAACTAATGACAGAGCAGGGCAGGGCTAGTGCGTATGTAAAACATAAGTGACGCCTATATAATATATCATATATACTATATACTGTATCCATCAGAACATATCAAGTGAACACATCACAGATATCGCAGCAGAAATATAGATATAATGTGGGATATACTAAGACGTCCGTATTTAGTATTTAGCCAGAATAGAAAATACGGATTCCATAGTCGCGATGAATAGCCAAGCCCACACCCTGGACCCCTACGAGAGCGGCAAGCGACCCTACCAATTCTGGAGTTTAGGAGACTCGGTCTCGACTCCTCGAGATGGCCTCCCACTGAACCCCAGAACCCGGTCACCCGTGCTCCCCTCCTTAGGTCCATCCTAATGCGGAAAAGTATATAATATACAGCACAGGTAGCATCGACCTCAACCCGGAAGTGCCCCAAATAAAAGAATATTACATTGCATTTGAATTTACATGAATGAAAATATGAAACTCTCATCTCACATAAAAAAAAACCCGGCTATTCAATCGCGACAATCCTGCACATCATATCTCAGCAACACATAATATCCCAAATCATCAACGTAAGTAAGTATGCATACACCGATTGTCGTCGACGTATAGCAACGACAATCGGCAATGCCACTACATACTACACTTACGGTCACAGAAAAGAAAGTGTAAAACTGCAATATCTGGAATCCACATTCTCTCTAGACATCGTAAATGCGAAGTATCACATACCTCGTATTTCATGTCTTATAATGTGAATTCCACACATTGCATCACATCCCGAATAAACAGACAGTATTAAAGTTTTCGAACGACCGATCAAATACCCAATATTCACTAAAGCTCAACACTTGAGCAAAGTTCAAAAACTTGGAGTGTGACACAGTAGTAGCGGTCCAGCCGTAGAAGGGTCAAGCCAACGCCTCACATGTGGCACGCCGTACTGCCCCAAACCCTAAGGTTCAAAGGGCAGTTCAAGACGGTCACATAATTGAGTTAAGGTTTGTTGTCTTCTAGAGGGACCACCGCAAAAAGACTTGCACGTATCTCCAAAGTATTTAAACCCCGTGAAAAGTGAGCAAATGATACTCGTTCAAACACTTCACTACTTTATAATTTACCCGGAAAAGACACGAAATCAAAATTCCGATCGAACAGTCGAGTCCAAAACCATCTCCAGAATTTTTCAATGCAATATTCAGATTAAACATACCTATGATACTGTACAAGCAGTTCTAAGAATTACAGTGAAACATTTATGCAATGAAGCCCCTGTACGGCCGCGGAACCGAGGCCTAAGCCAAGAATTGCGGCGGTTCCGCGGCGTGTTATACTGTTCATTGCATAATTTTTGCATCGTAATTCTTATATTTTCCTGCTGTAATTTTTACGTATTTTTAATTCTGAAAAAAGTCAATTTTTGAAAAATGTCCAGAGAGCACCAAAAACCGTATTTTTTCGGTTCGATCGGAGTTTTAACTTCGTTAAGGTGTCGCCTAATGTTCTAGGTCGGCTCTGATACCAATGTTGGGTTAGCATAGCACCTCATGAAGGGTTTGGAAACATCACATGAACCAAATATGTAGTCTTTAGGGTGCTAAGCTAATGAACAAAGAATCGTTCCTAGAATCGATTAGGGATTCAAAATTTTCATATCGACATATGAAAGAAAAGCTAGGGTTTAGAGAGTACAACCTTTGTAGCTCCCTACGCTAGACTCCTCGGCTACTCGGGGTTTGAAAGAACTCCGCTTGAACTCCTCGACGTCACCGATGATCCACCCGGAGTCTGCTTTGTCCAAGCTTGCGACTTTTTCCGATCAAGTGAACGAAATCGAGTCAACACTCCAAACAAGTGGGCTAGGCTTTTGTAGAATGGTGTTGTGGTTCTCTTTCTCACTTCAAAATCCTAACTTGTTGATTATATAGCTCACTACAAAAAACTAGAGAGCTATGAAGGAGGAGGAAGAAGATAATGGCAATATTAGAAGATGATAAGTTTTTCTCATCCAAAAACCAAATGAAAAACATATCAATATATATTTTAAATCTATCATCTCAAACCATGGTTGAATCATTATTGTACTAGGGTTAAAACACAAAAGGAAACTTAACCTAAGGTTAAGTGGTGGGTGAGAATGGTTAGGTTAAAAGAAGTGTGTAGAACAAATCAATAATGCACCTTTTCTTCCCTTTTATGTTTTAGTATAAATACAATAATAATTCATAAAAAATACCATGGTGTGAGTCTTATATTGCCACCATTTTCATATACATCCAACCATGATAAATGTATGTATGCATGTATGTATGTATACACATCCATATGTGCATGAAACCAGAAAGAAAGAAAAACATGCACACATGCATACATCCATTCAACACAAGAAAGAATTCAAGTGAGAAGCTAATGGTTAAATGATAAATCAACACTTGATTTATCAATCCGGCCATATCACATATGACCCCAACCAAAAGCATGCCGCCCGATCAATACACGGTATCCTATACGCGCATTTTAATCGGGTCCATGCGCATATCGCATACGTGCACCACAACGTTTCGCCTGGACTAGGAAACTCCATTGTGGGACTCTGAGACTCGTCAATACGCCGGTAGTGGGTGATGATCATATCAAGCACCCCCAAGCCGCAAGCGGTCAGCTAAACGTAACGGCCACCCGGGTATTGAGCGATCAGAAGAGAACAAGCGAACCTGCTACAACTCCCGTCGAGCCGATCGGCGACACTTCCTGTACAGTCCGGTCTCCTCGTCTGATATGTCGCATATCAAGTCTAAGGGTGGTAAACGTCAGACCCCAATAACTGATAAGTCGTGCCGATGTGAGGCTCATAACGGGTCGAGAAATTACTGGTAACACTTACCAGCAAATCTCTGATCAGCCCTGGCCAGGGACTTCCCTGTTACGGCCAATCGAGCACAGCGCAACATCAACCCCCAATACCGGGAGAGACGAAACCCCTCCTATCGCTCATTGCCTCCATGTGACTCGGGACTGTACCCAAAAACCACCGTTTTGCACGCCTTCATGGACGTGGTAAGGTGGAGATCAAAGCACAGTGGGAATCACACAAGACTCTATGACGATCTCGGGTCTACAGACTAACCTGTACAAGTGTCACCTGAGAACTGCCATCTGACGTGAGGTATAATACCATCTGGGAGTTCTCGGCGTGTCCGTCCAGTGTACCCAGTCTCCACTGAGCCCCCGTATACCATCTCTGATGTCAAACACCAATGGATATGGGATCATCAATTGCCCATCTCATGGGTCGAGAAGCGTATACGCTAGTCTACACTGGTATATCGATGCCCCGTCTCAATACACCAGCGACTAGGGACCTTGAAGGATGTACTTATGGACTACCATGTCCCCACTAGTATGATCTGTATCATAGTCCAGGTAGTCAAGTACACATCCTAAGGGCTTTACCAACATGTAACTATAAGACAGTTTAAAGAGACTAGTATACATGTTAAGATAAAGAGCAACCAGATAGCATACTATCATATCGAGCAAGAAAGTCATCTCTATATATGTCCAAGCATCCAATATAATATACATCATCTGTACAATACTGGCCTCTAGGGCATACATACAACTAACAATATTCTGGCCTATTCGAAGAGTATGGAAGAGCATGCTGAACATTTGAAGATCGCACTGTAGACGTTGAGACAAGAGAAGTTATATGCGAAGATGAGCAAGTGCGAGTTTTGGCTGGAAGAAGTAAAGTTTTTAGGGCATGTCATGCCTGGCGATGGAATCGTCGTCCATCCAGAAAAGATTACAGCAGTTCGAGATTGGCCGATTCTAAAGAACGTTGCGGAGATAAGAAGTTTTCTTGGACTCGCCGGGTGTTACAGAAGATTTGTGGAGAACTTTTCTCGTCTGGCAGAGCCGTTGACCAAGTTTACGCGCAAGGAGGTACCTTTTGTGTGGACAGATAGATGTGCGTCAGCTTTTGAGACGCCGAAGCAGAGATTGATAACTGCTCCTATTCTGACTGTGCTAGACAGTTCCGGAAAACTAGTGATTCACAGCGACGCATCTGGAAAAGGATTGGGATGTGTTTTGATGCAACATGGGAAGGTTGAAGCGTACGCATCAAAACAGTTGAGGACCCATGAGAAGAATTACCCAACTCATGACTTGGAGCTTGCGGCTGTGATTTTCGCTTTGAAGATTTGGAGACACTATCTTTTGGGCGAAAAGGTCGAAGTTTTCACGGATCATAAGAGCATGAAGTATGTGTTCACACAGAAGGAGCTTAATATAAGGCAGCGTAGATGGTTAGAGCTGATGGCTGACTACGATCTTGATCTCAAGTACCATCCTGGGAAGGTTAATGTTGTACCGGATGCGCTCAGCCGGTTACCAGCTATTCAGATGTTGACTACGCAGAAGGAACTCGTGGAAGACTTTCGAAGATTTGATTTGGAGGTTGTGCTACCGCATTCTTCGGGACAGTTGTTGCAGCAGCAAGTACGTTCGTCGTTGATCGAGAATATTAAAGCAGCGCAATCGCAGGACCCTAGATTTCAAAAGTTTCGAGAACAGGTTGAAGCCGGAATGCGAACAGATTTATTGATCCACGAAGATGGTTCGTTGAGGTATGGTAGCCGTTTGTGCGTGCCAAAGGGAGATATTCGTAAAGAACTTATGAAGGAGGCACACAGTTCAGCTTATTCCGTACATCCAGGAGGCACAAAGATGTACCCAGACTTACGACGGCATTTTTGGTGGGAAGGTATGAAACGGGAGATTGCTCGCTTTGTGGTAAAGTGCTTGGTGTGTCAGCAAGTTAAGGCTGAATATCAAAGGGTTGCTGGTTTATTGCAACCACTTCCGATTCCTCAGTGGAAGTGGGAACATATAACCATGGATTTCGTGACAGCTCCACCGCGGAGTCCAAAAGGCAACAATGCAGTATGGGTGATTGTTGATCGTTTGACCAAGGCAGCTCATTTTATTCCTTTTCGTGTTGGTCAATCAATAGAAACTTTGGCGGAGCGATACATGCAGGAGATTGTAAGATTGCACGGAGTACCGGTGAGTATCGTGTCCGATCGGGACACTCGGTTCTTATCACACTTCTGGAAGAGTTTACAGGAAAGTTTGGGGACTCGATTGAAGTTTAGCACAACTTATCATCCTCAAACTGATAGTCAGTCGGAGAGAACGATCCAAACTCTTGAAGATATGTTGAGAGCATGCATGTTGGACTTCAAGGGTTCTTGGGAGGATCATCTACATTTGGTGGAGTTTTCTTACAACAACAGTTTCCAGGTAACTATTCAGATGGCTCCGTTTGAAGCTTTGTATGGTCGCAAGTGTCGTTCACCTGTTTGTTGGGACGATGTCGGTGAACGAAGATTGTTGGGACCAGATTTGGTTGTACAGACAATTGAGAAGGTTAACGTTATTCGGAATCATATGAATGCAGCTCAAGACAGACAGAAGAGTTGGGCAGATACGTCGAGAAGACCTCTAGAATTCGCCGTGGGTGATTTGGTGTTCTTGAAGATATCACCGACTAGAGGGGTGATTCGTTTTGAAAGTAGAAGGAAGCTCAGTCCCCGATTCGTTGGACCCTTTGAGATCTTGGAGCGTGTTGGTGAGGTAGCGTATCGTTTGGCGTTACCGCAGTCCTTGGCGAATGTGCACGATGTGTTTCACGTATCTCAACTCCGTAAGTATGTTCGGGATGAAACGCATGTATTGGATCATTCGGAGCTGACAGTACGAGAAGATTTGACTTTAGAGGAGCGACCGGTTGAAATTGTGGATCGAAGGGAAAAGTTTCTTAAAAACAAGATTATCCCTCTCGTACTTGTTTCTTGGAGTAATCGCTCACATGGAGAGTCAACTTGGGAACGAGAAGATGAAATCCGGCAGAAGTTTCCCCATCTTTTCTTGTAGTTTTTCGGCCATCTATCTTTTGTGTTCTTGGAATTTCGAGGACGAAATTCTTTTTGTAGTTGGGTATAATGTAACAACCGAGTCCAGTTCTATAAATTTCAGTTACCGTATGCGTACTGTGTGGTATTTATTTCGTTCATCTTGTTTGACTGTTGCCAGTTATAGTTTACACCGACATGTCATATTCTGCATATAACGATTTAAGTCATCTAAAATTAAATTAAAAATACTTGTCATGGCCTGCTCGACACCCCTAACCCTGTGGCAGCCTCCTTGCATCGTGTTCTCGTCCCGTTCAGTGAAACGGACGTGTTTGGACGGCTACGCGCACGTACGTGCGTCCGTTCTTGGGGGTATGCTTTTTAACTATAAAATCCTTCATTTTAATTTTTGGAACCCGCCAATAATTTTCATATTTCAAATTCAAATTTTGGACTCGACTCGGACGCAATTCTGAAATATTTTGCAATTACGCCAAATCCTATTTTCTAATATTTTTTTAAACCAGCGAAATTCAAAATTCACACAAACAGAAAATATTTCCCCACCTTTTAAAAATCCTTTTTAAAGTTTCCCCAACCAACTAAACCCCACACGTTTCACTAAATCTTTATCTTTTTTTCTTTTCTTCCATGTTGGCCACGAGCCAATCGCAGCCTCCCATTTAACCCCCGGGCCCCCATCGTTTCTCCCTCTCTCTCTCCTTTTCTCTTTCTCTTTCTCTCTCTTCTCTCTTCATCTCTCATCCACTAAAATCCAATTTTCTCTCTCCGCACTGTTACCCTCTCTCTCTCTCGCTCCCCTCGCGAGATCTTCTCTCTCCTCTCGATCTCTCTCTCCCCCCCCGCGTCTTCTCTCTCTCTCTTTTCTTTTATAATTCTTTCTCCTCCTCGTCTGAAAATACACAGAACCCATCCCTGTGAAACCTATCCGCCTTCCTCCCTCACCTCTGCCTAGCGCCGACGACGCCGCACCAGCCTCGTCGCCCCTCAACCCTCGTCGCAGCCGCCTCTACCCTTCCTACTTCCTCCTCTCCCCGAGCACCCTGCACGAGCACCGCGTACCCCCTGCACGCTGCTGCACACCGTGGGATCACCGCCGGTGAACTTGATCCGTGCCCCTCTGTGAGCGATGATCCCTCTCCTCTTCTTCTTTCTTCTTCTTTCCTTCCTTCTTCTCTTTTCTTATTCTCTTTTCTTATTCTCATTTCTGATCTGTGAGTTGGTCGCTGTAGGTTGTCCGCCGGAGCTCCGTCAATGCAGTTAACGATCTCAACCCTTCTACAGATCAACGTGAGCACCTCCTCCTCAATCCTCCTTCTCTTCTTTCTCCTTAATCTTCTTTTCTATTTTCTTTCATGCATTCTTGATGTTCACTGTTTTATCTGTTCACCGGAATCCGGCGATACCGACGACATTTTCCGACGCCCCAGCGTGGACCCCTGACCCGTGTGTTTCCACTATTCGTCGTTCGGACGCATTCCATGTACCGTGTGCGCGTCGCGACTTTTCCCCGCCGACGCGTAACGTTCCGTTTTCCATTTCGCGACCCGTCGAGGCAAGTAAAACTTGCTACATGCTAATTAATATATTACATATACATTGATGGCACTCTAAATCCGTAGTTAACTTTAGTACCATGATTTTCTTTTGTTCGTGTTCGATGGTATGATATATCATTTTGGTTTTCAGAATTGAAACCTACCGTTCGCAATTTCTTCATTAAACTAAATAATCACAATCATATGTTTAAAATCACATTTTAACTATTGACATAGCCTATTGCATTTTCTATAGTTTTTCTCCATCATACACTCGTGTGTATTTAAACCTGTTTTAGCTGTGATTTCATCCAGTGAACCTATTTATAGATCATTGCATCCCTGGAATTTCTTAATAATTGTTAACATGATTTAACGGCCATAATTGTCATACTGTATTCGCATAATGTAGAAACCATCTCTGAAACTGTAACGTTTTGAAATTCGTTTCGGTGAAATTTCGAAAAATCGGTAAAATAAGGGGGGTTCTGTAAAAAAAGTCAAAATACAAAGATCTTTCTTATAAAATTAAATATACATATTCTAGCTATGTAATTGCTAGTATTTGGTGTTTATTGAGCCACTGGTGAAATTTCAAATTTTCTGAAAATTTTTCCGAAAATAATTATTTTAATATTATTTTAAGCCGGTAAGAAAATACATTAAATTAGCGATAAATACAAATTTAAATGTGGTAAATTTTATCTTTAAAATCATGTTAATTAAAATCTAGTTGTAATATAATTTTTTAGTATTTTATTTCAAGATTTAATTGGATTTTATTAGGGGAAACAAAAATATATTATTTTGAGCTAAAACTTGCAAATATGGTATTGTGGGAGGTCTTTTTGCATAGAATTTTTTTGTACACTCTCTCACAATCTCACCCCACTTATTTGGCCGGCCCCACCACTATTTCAGCAGCCCCCCCCCAAAAAAAAAAATCCCCCTCTTGTCGTCATGGTTCATGTGAATGAAAAGGGTTTTAATATAAGTTAAATGGGTGGGGGTATTATGGTAAATTGTGAGGGCTTTGACTTGGGTATTTCCACACAACACTCCCTCACTTTTCCCCATCCTCCCCTTTGGCCGAAAAAACCTCCTGCTGCAGCCCCAATTCTCCCCCATTTTCCCCATCTCATTTGCTTCAAAATCCATCTCAAAATCCATTAAAAATCGACAAATCCTTCACAAATTCAAAGCTAATCCCTATTTTACCTCTTCTAACGCTCATATTGGTTTAAAGCATGATGAAAGGAGGTGTCTTTGGAGGTTAGAGAAACCTAGGGTTTCAAACTTGAGAGGTATAATTCTAATTTAATGTTTAATTTGTAGTTTGATTATGCTAAAATAGGCTTTTAAAGTGTTAAATTGGTTGTTGTGGTTTGTGTGATGAAAATTCAAGAGAAGAACTTGAAAGAAAGTTAGGGTTTTGTGAAATTGGTGTATGGTTGTATAATGTATTTAAGCTCTTATGACATGTTAAAACAAGTTATTAGCTAGTTGTTATTTGTTAGTTTAAAAATTGTGATAATTACGTTAAATTGCTATCTAGGTTTTTGGAAATGGTTAAATAATTTGGTTTAAAATTGTAATTAGTTTTTTTCATGACTTCATTAACATTATTAAGTGTAATTTAGTACTTTAGTTCATGAAAATCCAAGCTAAATTGTTGTTTGTGCATTTTGCTATAAAATTGTTAAAATTTGGGTATATTGTATACTAGAATTTTGGGGTTAATGGAATTTAATGAAATTAAATTATGGAAATTGTTTTTATGACTTATTTAAGATGTTTAATAAGTATTATGGCCATTAAAATTGTTTAAACATCGAGTTTTGTACTAAAACGGGTAATTTTTACTTGCTAGATTTTCGGAAAAATGGGTTTTAAGGTGAATTTGGGGTTTTTGTGAATTTTAAGCTATTTTATATTATAATTAGTGTTTGTGAATGCGCAAATGAGAGTGTTTGGGTTTTTCTCGATGGTTTGGCGTTTGTACGCCGACGTCGAGGGTTTTTGGGTTGATTTGTGAAAGCAACCATAGGTTTTGACCTATGTGGGTTTCGTGTGTCGTTTTGGTCATGAATCGGATTATAATGCGATACGGTGCGTTATGATATGTAGGTACCCATGTGGACTTCGAGACGACAATCAAGCACGTGGCGACGTCGGCACCGGCGAGCGAGGACCAGGTGAGTAGATTTATATCTACGGGAAGAAGTCGGATGGATGACGTATAGCACCCCCGCAGTTCGTGATGATGTATACGAATACGTATACACACATTTATTGATTATATTTTGTTTGAGTTTATTGATGATAAATATGGATGGTTTAGTATCGCGAAACCCTAGAGTAGTGGTCGTACCATACATGCACACACCCACCCATACTCGCATACATTCTTCTTCCATTTGTGTTTACGAGAATATATATAGTTATGTGTTCACATGGGTATGGGACTATGTGTTCATATACGGATTTGAGGATGATACTTTGGATTGAGATGAGTCGATGAGATTTATGTTGAGGTTGTGATATCGGTGATATGGCAGGATCCGTACTTGAGGTACGTCCTGGTGTTATAGCGGATCTTGGGGCGGCGATACGGGTGAATAGTGTTATAAATAAAATGGTCGACATGTGATCGTGATATGAGGCATGATATGCTAGGATATTGATATTAGGCCGTATCGGGCGATGTATACCCTTTGATGATGATATGTGCTGACGATATCGGTTTGTACGAGATTGTCGATCAGTAGTCAGATCATGAGTATATTGAGGATATTAGTATTGTACTAGACATAGGTCGGTACCCTAGACTATGATCTTGGATAAAGAGGATACCAGAGGAATAGTGTGAGGAATATGATATTGACCCGTATCCAGATTTGGGGATGCCGTACGACGGATTTACGTACGACCTATATCTTGATGATTGATCCGCACTTTTGACTTGGGATGTCTGATTATAGATATGGTATCGGATATGATATTATTGAGGCGGGATCACCGACTAATATATATACAGGTATGTACATGTATCGACTCAGATGTTAGGCGGTTTTCTTACCTGTAGCCTAGCTTGTAGCTTAGCCCTTTAGTTTAGTTAGTTGTTAGATTAGATTCGGTTCCTACCTATTTCAAAGCACGAATTGTGCGTATTTTAAAAGACAAGTCAAGGGATTCTATGGATATTTCAAAAAAACGTATCTTTTCTTAAAAAACACCGCAGCCCCTATTTTCAAAACCCCACGATTCGTGTTATTTCAAAAGGCACCATTGTAGGACTTATATTAGGTTAATGCAGATTAGTTATCGTTGCGTCTAGTATTCAGCTCCCGCTCATTATTGTTGTTCGCTCCGCATCACATGCTTATATTATGCTTCATATTCTACTGTTGATATCTTGTGGTTAGGACACCAGCACCATTACCGATGATGCGTATGTACCACGTACACTTACTTGCCGGCTCACACACATCTTCATCGGTAATTGCCATGTCACGTACACCTTAGAAAATATTATTGCTTGACATAGCCTGTTAGCTAATAGTTTAGACATGATATTAGTGTATTTTCCTTATATGTTAGTTTAGACATTGTAGTTATTACCTGCTACTTCATGCATACTGTTATTCATTGTTATGCCGCATTCATGGATTCTCATGTATATATTCACTTTTTACGTGCTATTGAGGTTTTGGATTCGGATTCCATGAGATTTTCTGGATTTGAGGAAAACACCGCAAAACATATACAAACTTCTTCTTTCTCTTTTTAAATGAAAAGCGCGGTTTTTCCCATGATGTATAAGTCGTCCACCATGAGTTTGCTGATGGATTTCGAGACCCGATTCGAGGAGTTGGATGAACCGTTTCGGGTATATGGTGGACCCGGTAAGGTACCCCGGGGCAAGAAGCTCGTGGTGATGACGATGAGCCTGGCAGGGGGAGACTACCTACCGGTGATTTTACCCGACGCGTCGGATATCCGGAGGATACCGTCGTGGTCTTGAGATGGATGGTAGGGGCCGGTCTGGACTGACGGCGCCCTAGATATTGAGATTGAGACATTGAGATTTCGAGATATTGAGGTACTGAGATTTGATGATACAGGCCAGTCCGGATAGCCGGAGCCTGAGGCTTTGAGACATTGAGATTTATGTTTTGTGTCGATGCTAGACACTGTTGATGCCACTGTAAGTCTACGCTAGCGCCCCGGCCGTCTACAGACGCCAAATGCGGAACAAAAACTTTTTAACTGGCGCTATCGTATACTTTAACCCGGATCTGCCATTATTGCTAAACTAACAAACTGTAAATAGTGTAGAAAGGTTATACCGAACGATCCGAGTCCTTCGTTCTTTAACCATCATCCCACGCTCCGTTGCGGCTGCTCCGAACTCGTCGATCTCCGATCTGCTCGTCCAGGTAGCACCACATCACTGATTCTTTAAACGGGCTCCCGCCTCTGACTTGAGGAAACTCGGTCGTCAAGTTTGCTAAAAGAGACGACCAAGAATGATGTAGAGAATGAGTAGATTACTTTGTCTCTCTTCGTCCAAAGCCGTGGACGATCGGTTAATGAAGTTGCCGATGGAAATGAAATGGAACAAGAAATGAACTATGAAATTTCCATGCATCCAAAACTTTAGTCTTATATCAAAAATGAAATCAACCAAGTGAATGAGAGAGAGAGAAGGGGCCGGCCATATAAAGAGAAGGAGGAGGGTGAGTGTAGGAGCAAAGAAGGAAGGTGATAATAAACCTAAAGCTTATCATAACCATTCATGAAAGCATGAGTCACAAAGAGCAATTAATGCAAACCAATGAACATAATACAACTCTCCCTTGCATTAAATAAATCATTAATGGCACTAATGACTCACTTAACACCTCACCACTTCTAGAACCTTCTAGAAGAATCCACACTCATCTCAAGAAAAGACAAATCCGTCTTTAACCGAATGTTAAAAGACGGCTGATAGAAAACTGGAAACTGGCAACTTCCAAAAGTGATCCTGAAACGACTTTCAGGATAACCCCGTAACTGTATAAATATACCCGCATTTGTATTACGACCGAATACAAATGCAACTGAGACAAAGATATTATACCTACTCAATATAATACTCGGATCCGGCTTAAACCAAAGCCGACCAGTATCATCTGCCCGAAAAATAACACGTGCGTAAACGCACGTGCATTTTCCGAACCTAGCCATAAAACCATACGGCCACTACAACGTTTCGCCCGAACTTGGGAAACTGTCTGTGGGGGACTCTAATGACTCGTCAGTACCCTGGCAGTGGGTTTAACCACAAACCGTCAGCGGCACTAGCAATGCGTAATGGCTGCCCATGGATTGACCTCAAGGGAGGCCGATGAGCGAACTCATCCGGAAACCCTACTGAGCCTAACAGTGACAATGTATATACAGTCTGGTCCATTCGTCTATGAGTATCGCATATCTGCCTAGGGGGCTAGTAACGTCAGACCCCCAATAGCAGTAAAAGTCGTGTCGGAGTGTATCCCAATAACACCCTGAGATACTACCGGAGTACCTACCAGTAAATCTCCTGCCATGGCCATGGACTTTATGTAATGGCTCTCCTAGACACAGCACGACCTCGCCCCCAACACCGGGAGAGACGAATCCCCTGCCGATCCGCTCACGTGCCTCCATATGGCTCGGGACTGTACCCAAAAACTACCTGTTTGCACGACTCCTTTGAGCCGTGGTAGGGTAGAAATCAAAGCACAGTGGGAACTCATACGATACAAATGACGACCTCAGGTCGATGAACTAACCTGTACACATGTCACCAGGGAACTGCTATCTGACGATAGGTATAGTACTAACTAGCAGATTCCCGGCGAGTCCTGTCCGGTGTACTCATAACCCAATGAGCACCTGTATACATCTTAGGTGATCCAACTGACACCAGTGGCTTGTGAGACCGGCCACCGCCCCTCGTCGGGGTCTCGACTGTATACACTAGTCTACTCCGGAGTATCGATGCCCTGTCTCAAAACTCCCACGACTAGGGACCACAATTAAGGATATGCGTATAAACCACCCAACTCTCACGTATATGATCGCCATCATACTGTTGGTGGTAAAGCAAGATCCTAAGGGCTCTATCAAAGTGTAACATGTAATCAGTCACCTGATCATGTACACGACTAATAAAGGCAAACCAGATAGCATACTATCATCTCGAGTAAGACTGTCCTACCGGTATAGGTCCTCCGCAATCATTGCAATCACGTACCTGCGATCCAATAATTGACTATCAGGGCACTATCTCCAACAATCTCCCACTTGCACTCAAGGCTAATTATTGCAATGTCGACTACTCACAGCCCGTGTGAAACCGAACATCCAACTCCTCTACTAATCAGTTTCACAAAGCCCATTTGTAAAACTATTGTGTTCGAGAAATAGCCTCAGTGAGTGGATCCGCCTAGATGTTTCTTTCTATATCTCTCTTAATCTTAAGTTCGCGGAGAAAGCCATCTCCCGAATTGAGTAATACCTGTCCTAGAATATGTCTGGATATCTGATGGGACCTAGTTCATAAATGAACTCCAAATCCAAACTTCTTAGACTGTATCGATCACTGAACCTAAACAGTATCCGGCACCATGCCACCCACAGTATCATCTTGGACCACCTGTCCATAATACTGTCCCTCTTCGTCAGAGGGAAAACTGTAAGTCTGACAATCACTCTGTCATCCATGTCACCTTTGAAGCCTGGAATGATAATCGTCTCCCGAAGGAGGCTGCCGTCATCAAATCCGTAGAACATGTACTTATGTTCTAAAACTGCTTCCTTATGTTTCTCCAGGATTGGATTAATACAAACTCATTGCATCTAGGGCAAAAACAACATCTGGTGTGGTACTTGACATCTCATGATTGACTCAATTGCCTAAGCAAGTGATCTGCCAATCATGCCCATCCCTCTCCCCTTTAGTCTGTAAGACATCTTTAGAGAGGGTGACTCCATCACCTGCAGGTACACCACCATGCTAGGAGTCATCTATTCTAAAAACCATTAGAATACTGGCAAAGTACCTACATTGGGAAACTACCCAAATCCAGATCTAAAACCATAGATCCAGAAACCAGAATGTCAAATATTATATCCATATCCTGTCTGGAGATACAACTGTGTGACGACCACAGTACAACCGATCGTAGTATAGGAATTTTACTTCCTACTCTGTGTATGTCATCCAGATACCATGACATCACAGCCTACTACTTTCTTAACAGATCCATCCCCTATTCTGATGAAGTCAAACCCATGACTGTCACATCAAAATTAGATGATTTTTCTCCGCTATAACTGCTCTAGTCTATGAATAGACATAAGCATCTTGCCCACTATGCTTCCGTTGCTCCCACTGACTATGAAAACCCTCCTACTGGGTCTCATAGCCTGGAACATCAGTAGTGTCAAGTCTGGGTAGATAAGAACCTCCCTGTCACCGTCCTTGAGCCTACCGAAGTACCTCTCGGGTGTCTGAGGTTACCCACCATATCTGCGGAGTGGCTAATGGAATGTCAAACCTGATTGAATATATAGGTCCTATTAAATTTTCCATAATCGTTTGCGGCTCTGGAATCACTTCCAGTTCTACCATACTCCCACTACTGTTTTCTGAAAAAATCCATTTTACTAAAACTGTGGCGAGTCAAGAACAATATCACTATTGATCTTCCAAATGGTAGAATATCAACCCTCGTCATAGCCAGGGTCAACCCACAAACAGCCATTACAGAAACGTGCCCTGAGTTATCCAGAGTCTGGTTTTAAGCATAAGCTGGACAACTCCCCGTACCTTAACATCTTTTAAGGTACGAGCCATTCTATATCCAATATAGAAACTTTGGCACTTATTTAATTGGAACCTGATTCAAATCATGCAGCTGTCTCCAGTGCATATCAACTTAATGGAAAGAGGCTAATCAGCATTACTCAACTTAGGAATCCATCCAATTATGAGTAACCTGAAAGAGGAACACGTTTCTCAAAACCATTACTATCATCTGAATACCAATCACAAGAATCTACATCTTCGATCTCTTTGAAGAATCCCGATACTTGTGATACCTGGTTCTCTACTTTATTCTTATACCCATAACTTCTCAAAACTTAGACCTTGTATTTCTACGAAACACTTGTCTAAATACTAGAGAAGTTATAAGTAAACAGAACATAGTACGCGGACCTACCCTTTTGTCCTGATGGACACTGGACAACATACAATACTCTGTATAAGTCCGCTGAGTTAAACAACTCAAAACCTGTGCGTCGTAGGTTGAAAACTGTACCCTGGCGATTTCCTCAAATATCACCAATTACAACGAATTCCGATATAATGAGGATAATCACCCAATTCCCAATAACTTACTCCCACTCATCATCTGTAAAACCATACAGATATGAGAATGAAACCTGGTAAATACATACCCTTGGAGTAAGTGTCTAATCGGGAAAACAGTTTTTCTTTAACAATGCACTGAAACATGAAAATGTTTCGTAGGGGTATCCTGGTATTCATAGCAATGCCTCTTCCATAATCCAATTCATGACTTCAACCGTATATTTTATTGCCATCTCTCCAAATCCCTTTATTTGTCTTTAGTCGTTACCTTCTGTACACTATTGTTAGGCTAAATGGTTTTCTTCCTTCCCTACCGTTCGGCACCAGCCTATGGTTTGGAAGAAGACTATCCAGTAAGCATAATAGGTGTACCCTCCTAAACCAAGGAGTACTCGTATCTTCAGAGAAGGTGATGATAAAAGACAACTGAATAATACCTTATTCTTTTAAAGGTGAATTAGGAGTGGCGATGAAGTACGCGGTTTGGTCATGAATGATATCAGTCGCAATTTACTTTGCCCTCTTTCTAATCCCTTTTGTTATTGCATGGAAAATCCTCAACGGCGAATGATGAGTCGCTCCTGGTACCATATTCCAGTGCAGCGATGCAGACGCCAACCAAATTCCAAATCCCATACCCCAACGGTGAATGATGAGTCGCTCCTGGTACCATATTCCAGTGCAGCGATGCAGACGCCAACAAAGGCCCAAAATTTTTATGGCCCTACGGTCTGGATCATACATCCTGCAAAACCGTATACCGGGCCCAAATGTCTGGGGCCTATGACAAGATAACCCGTCTCCGCACTTTCAAGAAAGTTGAATTGGTGTTGGTCCTCAAAAGACCGATCATCCCCAATCGACATGCCAAGGGAAAATTCGAGCCAAACTGGGAAGGACCATACGTCTGGAGCAAAGAGGCTCGCGGGGAAGAATGAAAGAAACACCGACTTTATCGCCCGATGGCGTAATCTCACAGTCAAGTGCGAACCGCCGCTGGAACAGGACCAGTCCGTCAGCCTTCTCATTGGAAACCTCTGCAATTGGATGGTCCCATTCTTGTGTACAGCGGCCGACAAATTCTATCCCCAGTCTCTCTACGAGAAGAGGAAAGCGCGTTACAGGAGAACAGTCCTGCCGAAGAAGCTTCGATCATCCAAGACGAGCCCGATTGGAGAGAACCCTTCATAGAGTACCTCCGATACGACAAGCTGCCCGAAGAAAAATCTACGAGGATTCAGCTGAAGAAAAGAGCTCTCCGATACGTGTTTGTAAATGACACGAAATTCTGATCACAGTCAGGAGTTTGATGGTTAAAGAACGAAGGACTCGGATCGTTCGGTATAACCTTTCTACACTCTTTACAGTTTGTTAGTTTAGCAATAATGGCAGATCCGGGTTAAAGTATACGATAGCGCCAGTTAAAAAGTTTTTCTTCCGCATTTGGCGTCTATATCTCAGGGTGCCACTCTAAAATTGGCAGACTATTCGCCGCACTCGTAGGGGGTACAGGTTGACCCAAGGAGGGATGCCCAAGATTACCGGATTCCGTGAAGTGCTGGGTGGTTCATTCACTTTGCTGTAGGGGGCTGCCTCGCTTCAGGTTTTGGCGGGTAACTTGCCGCACCCGTAGGGGTCTATGTTTCATTGCACAGGCTATCCACACGACAGGGGAACGTCGGGTTTCAGCAGCGGCTCTGTGAAACTCGGGGATCCCAGATTATCTGTATTGTTCTGTGATGCTTATTACTTTTCTGTAATGTTGCATATTATCACGCCTGGAGCGATTATTGTATATTGGTTTATATACTATTAGATGTTGTATATGTTTTACACCCGCGCTAGTCCAGTCCCCGCTCTGTCGTTAGTTAAGTAACCTAACGGGTGATGACGGGACCCAGTGGCGAATGCGGATGGCATATACGTACATTTTATTTTCGTTCTTTTCTGGTGTGTTTGATTGATGGGACTGCGTTGATTCTGATCAATGCAAAGTAAAAAAAACCTGTTTTCAGTTGTTGGAACAAATTTAAAAAAAGGTGTTATTGCAAAGACGTTTCCTTTTGTTTTGCATAGCGGTATTCAGTGGAATATCCTGCACCTCATTCGACGGGGTAAGGGCCGATATCCCTTCACCGGGACTGACCCCTTGGGCAGAAGTTTGCGTCAGGGTAATAACTTCACTATAGTCGATTACAAGTTGCTTTGCATAGCGGTATTCAGTGGAATATCCTGCACCTCATTCCACGAGGAAAGAGCCGAGATCCCTTCACCGGGAGTGACCTCTTTAGCAAAAGGTTTTCGCCACTATATTTTAAAAGGCTATCAGGTTCCTTCAGCGATATCATGTTCACAACGTTAAAGGTTTTTTGCCAAAAACCAGCCGTAGCCCTCCGTCACTTCTTTTGAGTATTCAGTAGTATTCAAGCTATGTATTTTAGCCAAAGTTAAGGCATAGTGTTTGGTAGCTGCTGGGTATTCAATTGTTGCATAGATAGATGAGTTAGTTTGGGACAGTCGTTCTGCCTATTGGCCAAAGTCAGGGGCATGTGCGGGTGGGTTCAAATTGACAAGATAGTGACGGGTAGAACTTGGCATGTGACTTATGACATTTTGACCAAAGCCAAGGTTATAAGAGCATGGGGCAAAAATCATATCGGGAGTTTCTAAAGAAACTGAAACATGCCAAGTATGCGCATACCTTCTGGAGTATGAGTAACGTGGATGCATTCCATCACGTTATCATGCGATGAGAGTTGGATCCCGATTCCCACTGATGAGTTGGTTTACTCTTCGGGTGATCCCGATTGATTCTTCTTTAGGTTTGGAGGAGAATTTGACAGGACAGTGGGAGGTTTCCGGATTAGATAAAGTGATAACCATTCTGATCTAGGTTAGAGTGCACGCAGAGTGTTTCTTTTCTCTCTCTCTTTGGCAGCGACCTTTGACCGACCCTAGACTATGACTCAGTGACCAAGTTGACCGAATCTTCTTAAAATACTGGCTTTTGGATTGTCTATGTTGCATAAGTCATTGCCACTCCTTCTTTTACCCTTTGAATTTCTCAGAACACCCGTATTACTACGGACATCCACTTCCATTGGATAGATCCATCGTATGGTTATATACGAACTCGAAGGAACTTCTTCGAGGATGGATCCAGGTTCATGAGAAATAGAATTGGTTTATTCAGTTGTCTTTTATTATCACCTTCTCTCAGGTTGCGAGGGCTCCTTGGTTTAGGAGAGTACACCTATTACGCTTATTGGATAGTCTTATTCCAAACCATAGGCAGGTGCCGAAAGGTAGGGAATGAAGAAAACCAATTAGCCTAAGTAGGGTGTGCAGAAGGTAATATGTAAAGACAAAATAAAGGGATTAGAAAGAGGGCAAAGTAAATTGCGACTGATATCATTCACGACCAAACCGCGTACTTCATCGCCACTCCTAATTCACCTTTAAAAGAATAAGGTATTATTCAGTTGTCTTTTATCATCACCTTCTCTCAAGATACGAGTACTCCTTGGTTTAGGAGGGTACACCTATTATGCTTACTGGATAGTCTTCTTCCAAACCATAGGCTGGTGCCGAACGGTAGGGAAGGAAGAAAACCATTTAGCCTAACAATAGTGTACAGAAGGTAACGACTAAAGACAAATAAAGGGATTTGGAGAGATGGCAATAAAATATACGGTTGAAGTCATGAATTGGATTATGGAAGAGGCATTGCTATGAATACCAGGATACCCCTACGAAACATTTTCATGTTTCAGTGCATTGTTAAAGAAAAACTCTTTTCCCGATTAGACACTTACTCCAAGGGTATGTATTTACCAGGTTTCATTCTCATATCTGTATGGTTTTACAGATGATGAGTGGGAGTAAGTTATTGGGAATTGGGTGATTATCCTCATTATATCGGAATTCGTTGTAATTGGTGATATTTGAGGAAATCGCCAGGGTACAGTTTTCAACCTACGACGCACAGGTTTTGAGATGTTTAACTCAGCGGACTTATACAGAGTATTGTATGTTGTCCAGTATCCATCAGGACAAAGGGGTAGGTCCTCGTACTATGTTCTGTTTACTTATAACTTCTCTAGTATTTAGACAAGTGTTTCGTAGAAATACAAGGTCTAAGTTTTGAGAAGTTGTGGGTATAAGAATAAAGTAGAGAAACAGGTATCACAAGTATCGGGATTCTTCAAAGAGATCGAAGATGTAGATTTTTGTGATTGGTATTCAGATGATAGTAATGGTTTTGAGAAACGTGTTTCTCTTTCAGGTTACTCATAATTGGATGGATTCCTAAGTTGAGTAATGCTGATTAGCCTCTTTCCATTAAGTTGATATGCACTGGAGACAGCTGCATGATTAGAATATGGTTCCAATTAAATAAGTGCCAAAGTTTCTATATTGGATATAGAATGGATCGTACCTTAAAAGATATTAAGGTACGGGGAGTTGTCCAGCTTATGCTTAAAACCAGACTCTGGATAACGCAGGGCACGTTTCTGTAATGGCTGTTTGTGGGTTGACCCTGGCTATGACGAGGGTTGATATTCTACCATTTGGAAGATCAATAGTGATATTGTTCTTGACTCGCCACAGTTTTAGTAAAATAGATATTTTCAGAAAACAGTAGTGGGAGTATGGTAGAACTGGAAGTGATTCCAGGGCCGCAAACGATTACGGAAAATTTAATAGGACCTATATATTCAATCAGGTTTGACATTCCATTAGCCACTCCGCAGATATGGTGGGTAACCTCAGACACCCGAGAGGTACTTCGGTAGGCTCAAGGACGGTGACAGGGAGGTTCTTATCTACCCAGACTTGACACTACTGTTGTTCCAGGCTATGAGACCCCGTAGGAGGGTTCCTTAGGATCTTTCTTTACCACCAACAGTATGATGGCGATCATATACGTGAGAGTTGGGTGGTTTATACGCATATCCTTAATTGTGGTCCCTAGTCGTGGGAGTTTCGAGACAGGGCATCAATACTCCGGAGTGGACTAGTGTATACAGTCGAGACCCCGACGAGGGGCGGTGGCCGGTCTCATAAGCCACTGGTGTCAGTTGGATCACCTAAGATGTATATAGGTGCTCATTGGGTTATGAGTACACCGGACAGGACTCGCGCAGGAATCTGCTAGTTAGTACTATACCTATCGTCAGATAGCAGTTCCCTGGTGACATGTGTACAGGTTAGTTCATAGTGGGAGCAACGGAAGCATAGTAGGCAAGATGCTTATGTCTATTCATAGACTAGAGCAGTTATAGCGGAGAAAAATCATCTAATTTTGATGTGACAGTCATGGGTTTGACTTCATTAGAATAGGGGATGGATCTGTTAAGAAGGTAGTAGGCTGTGATGTCATGGTATCTGGATGACAAACACAGAGTAGGAAGTAAAATTCCTATACTACGATCGGTTGTACTGTGGTCGTCACACAGTTGTTTCTCCAGACAGGATATGGATATAATATTTGACATTCTGGTTTCTGGATCTATGGTTTTAGATCTGGATTTGGATAGTTTCCCAATGTAGGTACTTTGACAGTATTCTAATGGTTTTTAGAATAGATGACTCCTAGCATGGTGGTGTACCTGCAGGTGATGGAGTCACCCTCTCTAAAGATGTCTTACAGACTAAAGGGGAGAGGGATGGGCATGATTGGCAGATCACTTGCTTAGGCAATTGAGTCAATCATGAGATGTCAAGTACCACACCAGATGTTGATTTTGCACTAGATGCAATGAGTTTGTATTAATCCAATCCTGGAGAAACATAAGGAAGCAGTTTTAGAACATAAGTACATGTTTTACGGATTTGATGACGGCAGCCTCCTTCGGGAGACGATTATCATTCCAGGCTTCAAAGGTGACATGGATGACAGAGTGATTGTCAGAGTTACAGTTTTCCCTCTGACGAAGAGGGACAGTATTATGGACAGGTGGTCCAAGTTGATACTGTAGGTGGCATGGTGCCGGATACTGATTAGGTTCAGTGATCGATACAGTCTAAGAAGTTTGGATTTGGAGTTCATTTATGAACTAGGTCCCATCAGATATCCAGACATATTCTAGGACAGGTATTACTCAATTCGGGAGATGGCTTTCTCCGCGAACTTGAGATTAAGAGAGATATAGAAAGAAACATCTATGCGGATCCACTCACTGAGGCTATTTCTCGAACACAATAGTTTTACAAACGGGCTTTGTGAAACTGATTAGTAGAGGAGTTGGATGTTCGGTTTCACACGGGCTGTGGGTAGTCGACATTGCAATAATTAGCCTTGAGTGCAAGTGGGAGATTGTTGGAGATAGTGCCCTCATAGTCAATTATTGGATCGCAGGTACGTGATTGCAATGATTGCGGAGGACCTATACCGGTAGGACAGTCTTACTCGAGATGATAGTATGCTATCTGGTTTGCCTTTATCAGTCGTGTACATGATCAGGTGACTGATTACATGTTACACTTTGATAGAGCCCTTAGGATCTTGCTTTACCACCAACAGTATGATGGCGATCATATACGTGAGAGTTGGGTGGTTTATACGCATATCCTTAATTGTGGTCCCTAGTCGTGGGAGTTTCGAGACAGGGCATCGATACTCCGGAGTAGACTAGTGTATACAGTCGAGACCCCGACAAGGGGCGGTGGCCGGTCTCACAAGCCACTGGTGTAAGTTGGATTACCTAAGATGTATACAGGTGCTCATTGGGTTATGAGTACACCGGACAGGACTCGCCGGGAATCTGCTAGTTAGTACTATACCTATCGTCAGATAGCAGTTCCCTGGTGATATGTGTACAGGTTGGTTCATCGACCTGAGGTCGTCATTTGTCTCGTGTGAGTTCCCACTGTGCTTTGATTTCTACCCTACCACGGCTCAAAGGAGTCGTGCAAACAGGTAGTTTTTAGGTACAGTCCCGAGCCATATGGAGGCACGTGAGCGGATCGGCAGGGGATTCGTCTCTCCCGGTATTGGGAGCGAGGTCGTGCTGTGTCTAGGAGAGCCATTACACAAAGTCCATGGCCATGGCAGGAGATTTACTGGTAGGTACTCCGGTAGTATCTCAGGGTGTTATTGGGCTACACTCCGACACGACTTATACTGCTATTGGGGGTCTGACGTTACTAGCCCCCTAGGCAGATATGCGATACTAATAGACGAACGGACCGGACTGTATATACATTGTCACTGTTAGGCTCAGTAGGGTTTCCGGATGAGTTCGCTCATCGGCCTCCCTTGAGGTCAGTCCATGGGCAGCCGTTACGCATTGCTAGTGCTGCTGACGGTTTGTGGTTAAACCCACTGCCAGGGTACTGACGAGTCATTAGAGTCCCCTACAGACAGTTTCCCAAGTTCGGGCGAAACGTTGTAGAGGCCGTATGGTTTTATGGCTAGGTTCGGAAAATGCACGTGCGTTTACGCACGTGTTATTTTTCGGGCAGATGATACTGGTCGGCTTTGGTTTAAGCCGGATCCGAGTATTATATTGAGTAGGTATAATATCTTTGTCTCAGTTGCATTTGTATTCGGTCGTAATACAAATGCGGGTATATTTATACAGTTACGGGGTTATCCTGAAAGTCGTTTTAGGATCACTTTTGGAAGTTGCCAGTTTTCAGTTTTCTATCAGCCGTCTTTTAACATTTGGTTAAAGACGGATTTGTCTTTTCTTGAGATGAGTGTGGATTCTTCTAGAAGGTTCTAGAAGTGGTGAGGTGTTAAGTGACTCATTAGTGCCATTATTGATTTATTTAATGCAAGGGAGAGTTGTATTATGTTCATTGGTTTGCATTAATTGCTCTTTGTGACTCATGCTTTCATGAATGGTTATGATAAGCTTTAGGTTTATTATCACCTTCTTTCTTTGCTCCTACACTCACCCTCCTCCTTCTCTTTATATGGCCGGCCCCTCCTCTCTCTCTCATTCACTTGGTTGATTTCATTTTTGATATAAGACTAAAGTTTTGGATGCATGGAAATTTCATAGTTCTTTTCTTGTTCCATTTCATTTCCATCGGCAACTTCATTAACCGATCGTCCACGGTTTTGGACGAAGAGAGACAAAGTAATCTACTCATTCTCTACATCATTCTTGGTCGTCTCTTTTAGCAAACTTGACGACCGAGTTGCCTCAAGTCAGAGGCGGGAGCCCGTTTAAAGAATCAGTGATGTGGTGCCACCTGGACGAGCAGATCGGAGATCGACGAGATCGGAGCAGCCGCAACGGAGCGTGGGATGATGGTTAAAGAACGAAGGACTCGGATCGTTCGGTATAACCTTTCTACACTCTTTAAAGTTTGTTAGTTTAGCAATAATGGCAGATCCGGGTTAAAGTATACGATAGCGCCAGTTAAAAAGTTTTTGTTCCGCATTTGGCGTCTGTAGACGGCCGGGATGCTAGCGTAGACTTACAGTGGTATCTCAGGGTGTTATTGGTAGGTACTCCAGTAGTATCTCAGGGTGTTATTGGGCTTCACTCCGACACGACTTATACTGCTATTGGGGGTCTGACGTTCCAAGTCGCAAAATGGGCAGAATCGACCGTCCACGTCGCTAAAAGGGTAGAACCGACCGTCCACGTCGCAAAAAGGGCAGCATCGACCGTCTACGTCGCAAAAAGGGCAGCACCGACCGTCCAAGTCGCAAAAAGGGCAGAATCGACCGTCCACGTCGCTAAAATGGCAGCACCGACCGTCCAAGTCGCAAAAAGGGCAGAACCGACCGTCCACGTCGCAAAAAGGGCAGCATCGACCGTCCACGTCGTAAAAAGGGCAGCACCGACCGTCCACGTCGCAAAAAGGGCAGCATCGACCGTCCACGTCGCTATAAGGGCAGCACCGACCGTCCACGTCGCTAAAAGGGCAGCACCGACCGTCCAAGTCGCAAAAAGGGCAGAACCGGCCATCCAAGTCGCAAAAAGGGCCGCATCGACCGTCCATGTCGTAAAAAGGGCAGTGCCAGCTTCCCAAAAGGTGGGAACCGAATCAAGTCGCCTCCACGTGAAAGAAGATCCATCAATTTCATGCACACGACCTACATATATGGTGTGCATTTATTGATGGGGGGCAATTTGTTGGGGTAAAAATTTACACCCCGGTTGACCAAGTCAAAATCAAAGTCAACCCCAAGCCAAGTGGGTCCAAGCCTAGATCCAGTAGGCTCATGCCCGGGTCGAGCCCGAACATGAAGCGGGCGGCCTCCCCCCCCCCCCCACGCCAAGATAAAAATTTTGTAATAAACAATTTTGTTGTATTTCTTTTATTTTATTTTATGGATAAATGTAAGAAAAATAGGCATAAAGCCAAATTCTTGTAAAGCCCATGGCTTATGTGCAAAAAGAAATGGCACATGAGCCATGGGATAGGAAAAATGCCATTTTGTGAAGCCCAAGGGGCTATGTGTAAAGTGTATGGCCTGTAAAGGCAAAGATAGTGAAATATCTCAACAACTTTTTTCTCTCTCCAAGAATTTCCTAGATCTGAGATCTCTTCCTCCTTCCTCAAGGTTCTAAAACCTTCTTTTTTCTTTTGAATTAAATCAAGAGTTTAACTCTTCCTTTTCTCAAAATAAGTAGATTTCCACCACAAAACCTACGAAGGGGAGCTCGGATCTCCAAGCAGATCTCGAAAAGGGGAGGCTTTTAAGGCTCATCCCCTTTTCTCCAAGATCCAGCCGGTCAAGAGCAAGAAGAAAGAGACCCATCTCCAAAAATCTTACTTTGGACAGACCCCAGGCTCAAAAGAAGAGCAATAAATCCCCCAGGAGTTTAACTCCTTTCTAAAAGTTGCTGGGGTTTAACTCCATAAAATTTATTTCTGTTGGAGTTTAACTCCATAAATTTGTTTCTGTTGAAGTTTAACTCCATAAATTCCCTTGGGAGTTCAACTCCCCAGCCTAGGGGCTAGGCCTCCCTTTCCGCGGGTTCTTCCCGCGGTCACGTGTGCCCACGTGACCCCGAGGCGCCAAGGCGCCCATCGGTCACGTGTACGCACGTGACCCCGGGGCGCCAAGGCGCCCATCGGTCACGTGTGCGCACGTGACCCCGGGGCGCCAAGGCGCCCTCGGTCACGTGTGCGCACGTGACCCCCGGGGCGCCAAGGCGCCCATCGGTCACGTGTGCGCACGTGACCCCGGGGCGCCAAGGCGCCCATCGGTCACGTGTGCCCACGTGACTCCGGGGGGCGCCAAAGCGCCTATCGGTCACGTGTGCGCACGTGACCCCGGGTCGTCATAGCGCCCATCGGTCACGTGTGCGCACGTGACCCCGGGGCGTCATAGTGCCCTTCGGTCACGTGTGCCCACGTGACCCTGGGGGCGCGCCAAAGTGCCCACTGGTCACGTGCGCGCACGTGACCCTGGGCATTAAGGTGCCTACCTGCTGTGCGAGTGTCCTTTAGACGCCATTTTGTTTTCTTTTCCCCCTCGTTTTACGTGCACTCCCCAACAAAATCCTTTCTGGAGTTTAAACCCTTTAAAATATATATATATATATATATATATATATATATATATACTCTTTGGAGTTTAACTCCACAATAAAATTCTATTTTAGGAGTTTAACTCCGCATAAAATTCTTTTAGGAGTTTAACTCCGCATAAAATTCTTTTAGGAGTTTAACTCCATTTAAAATTCTTTGGAGTTTAACTCCACAATAAAATTCCTTTTGAAATTAAACTCCACTTTTAAAAAAAAAAGGGAAAGGGGGGAAGGAAAACATACACAGACTCCACGACACTGTCTTCCGTTAGAAAAAAATTTCTAACGGGGCGCTGCCCCGCACCCCGCAAGGGGGCTGCTAGCCCCCTTGACCCCCAGCCCGCTATTCGGGTAGCGGGACCCCCGTAAAAACTGTGCGGGGCCCTCGATATTTCCAAAACCCCTTCAAAACACGATACTGCACATTGAGTTCGCATGACCAGTTTAACCCGTTAATCGGAGGTTCCTTCACTCCAAATGCGAGGGGTAATTAACGGCAGCTTAGTCCACGGTTGCCGGAGATTCGGATCCCCACAATCAATAAACCCCGGCCTACCCTAGGCAGGGGGAATCTGTAATGCGCCTGACAAGCGCGCGCGTATTCCCTTCTCAATGGGGTGACGAAAAACACCCTACAGGTTCTGGCACGCCCGGTGGGACGTTTCCCCGAGACGGAGCGATCCGGTTCCTGCTTTGTAGGAAGCCTGCACTGCCCTTTTTACGACATAGACGGTCGACGCTCTGATCCGAAGCGATTTGGGTTCCCAATTTGCGGGAGCCTGCACTGCCCTTTTTGCGACATAGACGGTCGACGCTCTGATCCGAAGCGATTTGGGTTCCCAATTTGCGGGAGCCTGCACTGCCCTTTTTGCGACATAGACGGTCGACGCTCTGTTACGAAGCGATTTGGGTTCCCAATTTGCTGGAGCCTGCACTGCCCTTTTTGCGACATGGACGGTCGACGCTCTGATCCGGAGCGATTTGGGTTCCCAATTTGCGGGAGCCTGCACTGCCCTTTTTGCGACATGGACGGTCGACGCTCTGATCCGGAGCGATTTGGGTTCCCAATTTGCGGGAGCCTGCACTGCCCTTTTTGCGACATGGACGGTCGACGCTCTGTTACGGAGCGATTTGGGTTCCCAATTTGCGGGAGCCTGCACTGCCCTTTTTGCGACATGGACGGTCGACGCTCTGATCCGGAGCGATTTGGGTTCCCAATTTGCGGGATCCTTATGACCCGTAGGGAGAAAATACTTTGTGAGACCCTTACGTGGGGTTATATTTTGTGAGATCCTTATGACCCGTAGTTTGTGAGAAAATACTTTGTGAGATCCTTACGACCCGTAGGGTGGGCCCATCTCCTCCCAGCAATGGCTTTCAAGAGTCTAGCAGTATATTCCGAACGGCACAGACCGCAACCTGCTCTGATACCACTGTAAGTCTACGCTAGCGCCCCGGCCGTATACAGACGCCAAATGCGAAACAAAAACTTTTTAACTGGCGCTATCGTATACTTTAACCCGGATCTGCCATTATTGCTAAACTAACAAACTGTAAAGAGTGTAGAAAGGTTATACCGAACGATCCGAGTCCTTCGTTCTTTAACCATCATCCCACGCTCCGTTGCGGCTGCTCCGATCTCGTCGATCTCCGATCTGCTCGTCCAGGTGGCACCACATCACTGATTCTTTAAACGGGCTCCCGCCTCTGACTCGAGGCAACTCGGTCGTCAAGTTTGCTAAAAGAGACGACCAAGAATGATGTAGAGAATGAGTAGATGACTTTGTCTCACTTCGTCCAAAGCCGTGGACGATCGGTTAATGAAGTTGCCGTGGGATTCGGGTGATGGAATGAAATGAGCTGTGAAATTCCATACCCCCAAAATCTATCATAATCTTTTGTAACCAAATGAAAACCTCAAGTAACCAAATGAGAGAGGGGAGGGGCTGGCCTTATATAGAGAAGGAGGAGGGTGAGTGTAGGAGGAGGGGAAGGTAACCATAAGAGGATGAAGCTTATCTTGATCATTAATGAAAACAATGAGTCACTAAGATACAATGAATCTAATAACTTAGTCACCATAAGCATTAATTGAACCATTAATGCAACCATGAGTCACTAAACACCTCACTATTTCTAGAACCTTCTAGAAGAATCCACACTCATCTCAAGAAAAGACAAATACGTCTTTAACCGAATGTTAAAAGACGGCTGATAGAAAACTAGAAACTGGCAACTTCCAAAAGTGATCCTGAAACGACTTTCAGGATAACCCCGTAACTGTATAAATATACCCGCATTTGTATTACGACCGAATACAAATGCAACTGAGACAAAGATATTATATCTACTCAATACAATACTCGGATCCGGCTTAAACCAAAGCCGACCAGTATCATCTGCCCGAAAAATAACACGTGCGTAAACGCACGTGCATTTTCCGAACCCTGCCATAAAACCATACGGCCTGTACAACGTTTCGTCCGAACTTGGGAAACTGTCTGTGGGGGACTCTAATGACTCGTCAGTACCGTGGCAGTGGGTTTAACCACAAACCGTCAGCGGCACTAGCAATGCGTAACGGCTGCCCATGGACTGACCTCAAGGGAGGCTGATGAGCGAACTCATCCGGAAACCCTACTGAGCCTAACAGTGACAATGTATATACAGTCCGGACCGTTCGTCTATGAGTATCGCATATCTGCCTAGGGGGCTAGTAACGTCAGACCCCCAATAGCAGTATAAGTCGTGTCGGAGTGAAGCCCAATAACACCCTGAGATACTACTGGAGTACCTACCAGTAAATCTCCTGCCATGGCCATGGACTATGTGTAATGGCTCTCCTAAACACAGCACGACCTCGCCCCCTAATACCGGGAGAGAGGAATCCCCTGCCGATCAGCTCACGTGCCTCCATATGGCTCGGGACTGTACCCAAAAACTACCTGTTTGCACGACTCCTTTGAGCCGTGGTAGGGTAGAAATCAAAGCACAGTGGGAACTCACACGAGACAAATGACGACCTCAGGTCGATGAACTAACCTGTACTCATGTCACCAGGGAACTGCTATCTGACGATAGGTATAGTACTAACTAGCAGATTCCCGGCGAGTCCTGTCCGGTGTACTCATAACCCAATGAGCACCTGTATACATCTTAGGTGATCCAACTGACACCAGTGGCTTGTGAGACCGGCCACCGCCCCTCGTCGGGGTCTCGACTGTATACACTAGTCTACTCCGGAGTATCGATGCCCTGTCTCGAAACTCCCACGACTAGGGACCACAATTAAGGATATGCGTATAAACCACCCAACTCTCACGTATATGATCGCCATCATACTGTTGGTGGTAAAGCAAGATCCTAAGGGCTCTATCAAAGTGTAACATGTAATCAGTCACCTGATCATGTACACGACTGATAAAGGCAAACCAGATAGCATACTATCATCTCGAGTAAGACTGTCCTACCGGTATAGGTCCTCCGCAATCATTGCAATCACGTACCTGCGATCCAATAATTGACTATGAGGGCACTATCTCCAACAATCTCCCACTTGCACTCAAGGCTAATTATTGCAATGTCGACTACTCACAGCCCGTGCGAAACCAAACATCCAACTCCTCTACTAATCAGTTTCACAAAGCCCGTTTGTAAAACTATTGTGTTCGAGAAATAGCCTCAGTGAGTGGATCCGCCTAGATGTTTCTTTCTATATCTCTCTTAATCTCAAGTTCGCGGAGAAAGCCATCTCCCGAATTGAGTAATACCTGTCCTAGAATATGTCTGGATATCTGATGGGACCTAGTTCATAAATGAACTCCAAATCCAAACTTCTTAGACTGTATCGATCACTGAACCTAATTAGTATCCGGCACCATGCCACCCACAGTATCATCTTGGACCACCTGTCCATAATACTGTCCCTCTTCGTCAGAGGGAAAACTGTAACTCTGACAATCACTCTGTCATCCATGTCACCTTTGAAGCCTGGAATGATAATCGTCTCCCGAAGAAGGCTGCCGTCATCAAATCCGTAGAACATGTACTTATGTTCTAAAACTGCTTCCTTATGTTTCTCCAGGATTGGATTAATACAAACTCATTGCATCTAGTGCAAAAACAACATCTGGTGTGGTACTTGACATCTCATGATTGACTCAATTGCCTAAGCAAGTGATCTGCCAATCATGCCCATCCCTCTCCTCTTTAGTCTGTAAGACATCTTTAGAGAGGGTGACTCCATCACCTGCAGGTACACCACCATGCTAGGAGTCTTCTATTCTAAAAACCATTAGAATACTGTCAAAGTACCTACATTGGGAAACTACCCAAATCCAGATCTAAAACCATAGATCCAGAAACCAGAATGTCAAATATTATATCCATATCCTGTCTGGAGAAACAACTGTGTGACGACCACAGTACAACCGATCGTAGTATAGGAATTTTACTTCCTACTGTGTGTATGTCATCCAGATACCATGACATCACAGCCTACTACCTTCTTAACAGATCCATCCCCTATTCTGATGAAGTCAAACCCATGACTGTCACATCAAAATTAGATGATTTTTCTCCGCTATAACTGCTCTAGTCTATGAATAGACATAAGCATCTTGCCCACTATGCTTCCGTTGCTCCCACTGACTATGACAACCCTCCTACCGGGTCTCATAGCCTGGAACAACAGTAGTGTCAAGTCTGGGTAGATAAGAACCTCCCTGTCACCGTCCTTGAGCCTACCGAAGTACCTCTCGGGTGTCTGAGGTTACCCACCATATCTGCGGAGTGGCTAATGGAATGTCAAACCTGATTGAATATATAGGTCCTATTAAATTTTCCGTAATCGTTTGCGGCTCTGGAATCACTTCCAGTTCTACCATACTCCCACTACTGTTTTCTGAAAAAATCCATTTTACTAAAACTGTGGCGAGTCAAGAACAATATCACTATTGATCTTCCAAATGGTAGAATATCAACCCTCGTCATAGCCAGGGTCAACCCACAAACAGCCATTACAGAAACGTGCCCTGAGTTATCCAGAGTCTGGTTTTAAGCATAAGCTGGACAACTCCCCGTACCTTAATATCTTTTAAGGTATGATCCATTCTATATCCAATATAGAAACTTTGGCACTTATTTAATTGGAACCATATTCTAATCATGCAGCTGTCTCCAGTGCATATCAACTTAATGGAAAGAGGCTAATCAGCATTACTCAACTTAGGAATCCATCCAATTATGAGTAACCTGAAAGAGAAACACGTTTCTCAAAACCATTACTATCATCTGAATACCAATCACAAGAATCTACATCTTCGATCTCTTTGAAGAATCCCGATACTTGTGATACCTGGTTCTCTACTTTATTCTTATACCCACAACTTCTCAAAACTTAGACCTTGTATTTCTACGAAACACTTGTCTAAATACTAGAGAAGTTATAAGTAAACAGAACATAGTACGAGGACCTACCCCTTTGTCCTGATGGACACTGGACAACATACAATACTCTGTATAAGTGCGCTGAGTTAAACAACTCAAAACCTGTGCGTCGTAGGTTGAAAACTGTACCCTGGCGATTTTCTCAAATATCACCAATTACAACGAATTCCGATATAATTAGGATAATCACCTAATTCCCAATAATTTACTCACACTCATCATCTGTAAAACCATACAGATATGAGAATGAAACCTGGTAAATACATACCCTTGGAGTGAGTATCTAATCGGGAAAACAGTTTTTCTATAACAATGCACTGAAACATGAAAATGTTTCGTAGAGGTATCCTGGTATTCATAGCAATGCCTCTTCCATAATCCAATTCATGACTTCAACCGTATATTTTATTGCCATCTCTCCAAATCCCTTTATTTGTCTTTAGTCGTTACCTTCTGTACACCATCGTTAGGCTAAATGGTTTTCTTCCTTCCCTACCGTTCGGCACCAGCCTATGGTTTGGAAGAAGACTATCCAGTAAGCATAATAGGTATACCCTCCTAAACCAAGGAGTACTCGTATCTTGAGAGAAGGTGATGATAAAAGACAACTGAATAATACCTTATTCTTTTAAAGGTGAATTAGGAGTGGCGATGAAGTACGCGGTTTGGTCGTGAATGATATCAGTCGCAATTTACTTTGCCCTCTTTCTAATCCCTTTATTTTGTCTTTACATATTACCTTCTGCACACCCTACTTAGGCTAATTGGTTTTCTTCATTCCCTACCTTTCGGCACCTGCCTATGGTTTGGAATAAGACTATCCAATAAGCGTAATAGGTGTACTCTCCTAAACCAAGGAGCCCTCGCAACCTGAGAGAAGGTGATAATAAAAGACAACTGAATAAACCAATTCTATTTCTCATGAACCTGGATCCATCCTCGAAGAAGTTCCTTCGAGTTCGTATATAACCATACGATGGATCTATCCAATGGAAGTGGATGTCCGTAGTAATACGGGTGTTCTGAGAAATTCAAAGGGTAAAAGAAGGAGTGGCAATGACTTATGCAACATAGACAATCCAAAAGCCAGTATTTTAAGAAGATTCGGTCAACTTGGTCACTGAGTCATAGTCTAGGGTCGGTCAAAGGTCGCTGCCAAAGAGAGAGAGAAAAGAAACACTCTGCGTGCACTCTAACCTAGATCAGAATGGTTATCACTTTATCTAATCCGGAAACCTCCCACTGTCCTGTCAAATTCTCCTCCAAACCTAAAGAAGAATCAATCGGGATCACCCGAAGAGTAAACCAACTCATCAGTGGGAATCGGGATCCAACTCTCATCGCATGATAACGTGATGGAATGCATCCACGTTACTCATACTCCAGAAGGTATGCGCATACTTGGCATGTTTCAGTTTCTTTAGAAACTCCCGATATGATTTTTGCCCCATGCTCTTATAACCTTGGCTTTGGTCAAAATGTCATAAGTCACATGCCAAGTTCTACCCGTCACTATCTTGTCAATTTGAACCCACCCGCACATGCCCCTGACTTTGGCCAATCGGCAGAACGACTGTCCTAAACTAACTCATCTATCTATGCAACAATTGAATACCCAGCAGCTACCAAATACTATGCCTTAACTTTGGCTAAAATACATAGCTTGAATACTACTGAATACTCAAAAGAAGTGACGGAGGGCTACGGCTGGTTTTTGGCGAAAAACCTTTAACGTAGTGAACTTGATATCGCTGAAGGAACCTGATAGCCTTTTAAAATATAGTGGCGAAAACCTTTTGCTAAAGAGGTCACTCCCGGTGAAGGGATCTCGGCTATTTCCTTGTGGAATGAGGTGCAGGATATTCCACTGAATACCGCTATGCAAAGCAACTTGTAATCGACTATAGTGAAGTTATTACCCTGACGCAAACTTCTGCCCAAGGGGTCAGTCCCGGTGAAGGGATATCGGCCCTTGCCCCGTCGAATGAGGTGCAGGATATTCCACTGAATACCGCTATGCAAAACAAAAGGAAACGTCTTTGCAATAACACCTTTTTTTTTAAATTTGTTCCAACAACTGAAAACAGGTTTGTTTTACTTTGCATTGATCAGAATCAACGCAGTCCCATCAATCAAACACACCAGAAAAGAACGAAAATAAAATGTACGTATATGCCATCCGCATTCGCCACTGGGTCCCGTCATCACCCGTAAGGTTACTTAACTAACGACAGAGCGGGGACTGGACTAGCGCGGGTGTAAAACATATACAACATCTAATAGTATATAAACCAATATACATAATCGCTCCAGGCGTGATAATATGGAACATTACAGAAAAGTAATAAGCATCACAAAACAATATAGATAATCTGGGATCCCCGAGTTTCACAGAGCCGCTGCTGAAACCCGACGTTCCCCTGTCGTGTGGATAGCCTGTGCAATGAAACCTAGACCCCTACGGGTGCGGCAAGTTACCCGCCAAAACCTGAAGCGAGGCAGCCCCCTACAGCAAAGTGAATGGACCACCCAGCACTTCACGGAATCCGGTAATCTTGGGCACCCCTCCTTGGGTCAACCTGTACCCCCTACGAGTGCGGCGAATAGTCTGCCAATTTTAGAGTGTGGCCCCTCTGCCTCTCAAAGCCATGAGATGCGGACCCGTTGCCCTCCAGAACCCGGCTATCCGTGCACTCCGTCGCGGGGCAAAACCTAGTAAAGTAATGAAAAATAGTACAACAGGTACATCGACCGCAACCTGGTCGTGCCCCAAAAGAATATTATAGAACAGGCAGTGACGGCAGTCCACATGTTGGACACTCGCCCCGCAATATCAAATGTACAAATAAACTCAAACTGCACTATCATTGCACACTGCTCTCCACCACGACAAATCCGCAACATCACAGCACAACACAGAACATCAACGCGAATGTCACGTTCCTAAACCCGTCTAAAAGAACTATAACAATCAGACGCGGTTTACCGATCAAATGACATTCCCGGTCAGAGATATAATGTAAGCACTGTAAACTAACATGTTTAAATTTCGATCGACAAAATATCACAAAGTGGGCCCCACGCAAATCTGTGGGGTCTGTGCAGATTGGCCCCCCATGCAGCAAGCGAAACCAACCGGTTGGGGGTCACAGTCATTCGACGTTGCTATGAATACCAGGATACCCCTACGAAACATTTTCATGTTTCAGTGCATTGTTAAAGAAAAACTGTTTTCCCGATTAGACACTTACTCCAAGGGTATGTATTTACCAGGTTTCATTCTTATATCTGTATGGTTTTACAGATGATGAGTGGGAGTAAGTTATTTGGAATTGGGTGATTATCCTCATTATATCGGAATTCGTTGTAATTGGTGATATTTGAGGAAATCGCCAGGGTACAGTTTTCAACCTACGACGCACAGGTTTTGAGTTGTTTAACTCAGCGGACTTATACAGAGTATTGTATGTTGTCCAGTGTCCATCAGGACAAAGGGGTAGGTCCTCGTACTATGTTCTGTTTACTTATAACTTCTCTAGTATTTAGACAAGTGTTTCGTAGAAATACAAGGTCTAAGTTTTGAGAAGTTGTGGGTATAAGAATAAAGTAGAGAACCAGGTATCACAAGTATCGGGATTCTTCAAAGAGATCGAATATGTAGATTCTTGTGATTGGTATTCAGACGATAGTAATGGTTTTGAGAAACGTGTTTCTCTTTCAGGTTACTCATAATTGGATGGATTCCTAAGTTGAGTAATGTTGATTAGCCTCTTTCCATTAAGTTGATATGTACTGGAGACAGCTGCATGATTTGAATCAGGTTCCAATTAAATAAGTGCCAAAGTTTCTATATTGGATATAGAATGGCTCGTACGTTAAAAGATGTTAAGGTACGGGGAGTTGTCCAGCTTATGCTTAAAACCAGACTCTGGATAACTCAGGGCACGTTTCTGTAATGGCTGTTTGTGGGTTGACCCTGGCTATGACGAGGGTTGATATTCTACCATTTGGAAGATCAATAGTGATATTGTTCTTGACTCGCCACAGTTTTAGTAAAATGGATTTTTTCAGAAAACAGTAGTGGGAGTATGGTAGAACTGGAAGTGATTCCAGAGCCGCAAAAGATTACGGAAAATTTAATAGGACCTATATATTCAATCAGGTTTGACATTCCATTAGCCACTCCGCAGATATGGTGGGTAACCTCAGACACCCGAGAGGTACTTCGGTAGGCTCAAGGACGGTGACAGGGAGGTTCTTATCTACCCAGACTTGACACTACTGTTGTTCCAGGCTATGAGACCCGGTAGGAGGGTTGTCATAGTCAGTGGGAGCAACGGAAGCATAGTGGGCAAGATGCTTATGTCTATTCATAGACTAGAGCAGTTATAGCGGAGAAAAATCATCTAATTTTGATGTGACAGTCATGGGTTTGACTTCATCAGAATAGGGGATGGATCTGTTAAGAAGGTAGTAGGATGTGATGTCATGGTATCTGGATGACATACACAGAGTAGGAAGTAAAATTCCTATACTACGATGGGTTGTACTATGGTCGTCACACAGTTGTTTCTCCAGACAGGATATGGATATAATATTTGACATTCTGGTTTCTGGATCTATGGTTTTAGATCTGGATTTGGGTAGTTTCCCAATGTAGGTACTTTGACAGTATTCTAATGGTTTTTAGAATAGATGACTCCTAGCATGGTGGTGTACCTGTAGGTGATGGAGTCACCCTCTCTAAAGATGTCTTACAGACTAAAGGGGAGAGGGATGGGCATGATTGGCAGATCACTTGCTTAGGCAATTGAGTCAATCAGGAGATGTCAAGTACCACACCAGATGTTGTTTTTGCACTAGATGCAATGAGTTTGTATTAATCCAATCCTGGAGAAACATAAGGAAGCAGTTTTAGAACATAAGTACATGTTCTACGGATTTGATGACGGCAGCCTCCTTCGGGAGACGATTATCATTCCAGGCTTCAAAGGTGACATGGATGACAGAGTGATTGTCAGAGTTACAGTTTTCCCTCTGACGAAGAGGGACAGTATTAGGGACAGGTGGTCCAAGATGATACTGTGGATGGCATGGTGCCGAATACTGATTAGGTTCAGTGATCGATACAGTCTAAGAAGTTTGGATTTGGAGTTCATTTATGAACTAGGTCCCATCAGATATCCAGACATATTCTAGGACAGGTATTACTCAATTCGGGAGATGGCTTTCTCCGCGAACTTGAGATTAAGAGAGATATAGAAAGAAACATCTAGGCGGATCCACTCACTGAGGCTATTTCTCGAATACAATAGTTTTACAAACGGGCTTTGTGAAACTGATTAGTAGAGGAGTTGGATGTTCGGTTTCACACGGGCTGTGGATAGTCGACATTGCAATAATTAGCCTTGAGTGCAAGTGGGAGATTGTTGGAGATAGTGCCCTCATAGTCAATTATTGGATCGCAGGTACGTGATTGCAATGATTGCGGAGGACCTATACCGGTAGGACAGTCTTACTCGAGATGATAGTATGCTATCTGGTTTGCCTTTATCAGTCGTGTAAATGATCAGGTGACTGATTACATGTTACACTTTGATAGAGCCCTTAGGATCTTGCTTTACCACCAACAGTATGATGGCGATCATATACGTGAGAGTTGGGTGGTTTATACGCATATCCTTAATTGTGGTCCCTAGTCGTGGGAGTTTCGAGATAAGGCATCGATACTCCGGAGTAGACTAGTGTATATAGTCGAGACCCCGACGAGGGGCGGTGGCCGGTCTAACAAGCCACTGGTGTCAATTGGATCACCTAAGATGTATACAGGTGCTCATTGGGTTATGAGTACACCGGACAGGACTCGCCGGGAATCTGCTAGTTAGTACTATACCTATCGTCAGATAGCAGTTCCCTGGTGACATGTGTACAGGTTCGTTCATCGACCTGAGGTCGTCATTTGTCTCGTGTGAGTTCCCACTGTGCTTTGATTTCTACCCTACCACGGCTCAAAGGAGTCGTGCAAACAGGTAGTTTTTGGGTACAGTCCCGAGCCATATGGAGGCACGTGAGCGGATCGGCAGGGGATTCGTCTCTCCCGGTATTGGGGGCGAGGTCGTGCTGTGTCTAGGAGAGCCATTACACAAAGTCCATGGCCATGGCAGGAGATTTACTGGTAGGTACTCCGGTAGTACCTCAGGGTGTTATTGGGCTACACTCCGACACGACTTATACTGCTATTGGGGGTCTGACGTTACTAGCCCCTAGGAAGATATGCGATACTCATAGAAGAACAGACCGGACTGTATATACATTGTCACTGTTAGGCTCAGTAGGGTTTCCGGATGAGTTCGCTCATCGGCCTCCCTTGAGGTCAGTCCATAGGCAGCCGTTACGCATTGCTAGTGCCGCTGACGGTTTGTGGTTAAACCCACTGCCAGGGTACTGACGAGTCATTAGAGTCCCCCACAGACAGTTTCCCAAGTTCGGGCGAAACGTTGTAGAGGCCGTATGGTTTTATGGCTAGGTTCGGAAAATGCACGTGCGTTTACGCACGTGTTATTTTTCGGGCAGATGATACTGGTCGGCTTTGGTTTAAGCCGGATCCGAGTATTATATTGAGTAGGTATAATATCTTTGTCTCAGTTGCATTTGTATTCGGTCGTAATACAAATGCGGGTATATTTATACAGTTACGGGGTTATCCTGAAAGTCGTTTCAGGATCACTTTTGGAAGTTGCCAGTTTCCAGTTTTCTATCAGCCGTCTTTTAACATTCGGTTAAAGACGGATTTGTCTTTTCTTGAGATGAGTGTGGATTCTTCTAGAAGGTTCTAGAAGTGGTGAGGTGTTAAGTGACTCATTAGTGCCATTAATGATTTATTTAATGCAAGGGAGAGTTGTATTATGTTCATTGGTTTGCATTAATTGCTCTTTGTGACTCATGCTTTCATGAATGGTTATGATAAGCTTTAGGTTTATTATCACCTTCCTTCTTTGCTCCTACACTCACCCTCCTCCTTCTCTTTATATGGCCGGCCCCTCCTCTCTCTCTCATTCACTTGGTTGATTTCATTTTTGATATAAGACTAATGTTTTGGATGCATGGAAATTTCATAGTTCATTTCTTGTTCCATTTCATTTCCATCGGCAACTTCATTAACCGATCGTCCACGGCTTTGGACGAAGAGAGACAAAGTAATCTACTCATTCTCTACATCATTCTTGGTCGTCTCTTTTAGCAAACTTGACGACCGAGTTGCCTCAAGTCAGAGGCGGGAGCCCGTTTAAAGAATCAGTGATGTGGTGCCACCTGGACGAGCAGATCGGAGATTGACGAGATCGGAGCAGCCGCAACGGAGCGTGGGATGATGGTTAAAGAACGAAGGACTCGGATCGTTCGGTATAACCTTTCTACACTCTTTACAGTTTGTTAGTTTAGCAATAATGGCAGATCCGGGTTAAAGTATACGATAGCGCCAGTTAAAAAGTTTTTATTCCGCATTTGGCGTCTGTAGACGGCCGGGGCGCTAGCGTAGACTTACACTGGTTCATTTATGATACCGATTTCATTTATGATACCTCATTTTAAAAATACAAAGGAAATCTCACTAATTTATGAAAACAGTTTCTTCATTTACATGTATTCTGTTTTCATGCATTCATACCTCATTCATATGATATATTGCTACCTGAGGCACTGACACGGGCACATGAGATCACACTCGGGTTAGATATTACCCTAGCCATTGTTATAGGCTGCATGTTATTCATATATTTGAGGATATATTATGATCATTGACCAAGGTTGCGTTATTTATGCGATTTCTGTGCGTAGATGTTTTTCTATTCACGAGTTGGCAACTCACCCCCGTTGTGCCCCAGTTTCTTGCAGGTTTGCTGTACAGGTTTCATTACGGCTTGCGGGCATAGTTTCCTTCGGGTGATATGCTAGTAGGTGGGTTTACTTGTATCGTACCCCCATTATATATCTTGTATATTATTATTCTGTTGTATCTAGAAGTTCCATCAACCAAACATGTATTTATTTTTGAGATAGAGACCAGTGATGTTATTCTTTCGACCTTAGAGTTGCGCGTTGTGTTTCTGCGGATTTCTTGTGGTTTTGAGTTTCCTTTTGAGTTTTTGATCCTCGCCGTTGGCGTTGTATATTATATTGCTTGTGTGGTTGTGACCGTCGATTGACGAAGAGCTAGCTCCCGCTTGGGGATGCCTTTTTTTTGATTTCGTATACTATTCATGTTGTATCCCGTTTGGGGGCTAGTATTTACAAAGGAGACTCTGCCGAAATTTTCAGGAAATTTTTGATGTTTTTTTTAAAACCGCATAATTCGGCTTATGCTATTAAAACTACTTGTTTTAAATTGGTTTTCCTTCACTCTACTACTTTTCTTGGTTTGGATTTCTGGGTTTTCGGTTTACTTAGATTATGTACGCCTCGAGACGTTCGTAGTTTAAGTGCCGGTCATGTTCCGTACTTTCGGGACGTGACAAAGTTGGTATCAGAGCGTTAGGTTCTACCTTCGGAGCGTAGGATGACCCTTGGTTGATGGAATAAGTGACTAAAGTAGAGTGACGTACCGTAGGTATGTTCCGCGGCATACTTACGATACGCTACTCCACTTAAGAAGCCTTAGGATGTACATTTCTTTGCTCAGTATTATATTCATTCCGATCTAGCCTCATCAGTACCAGTTATGGTTTTGCTGCCACGATTACGGGCAGGGAGAGCTACGGCTAGAGTTGCGGTCAGCACGAGCTCGTCACGAACGAGGACTGACCAGGGCGTAATTCTGTCGACACACGATTGCGGAGATGTGTCTTTTCATTGTGTTTTCATGCCACGAGCGTTGGGTGGATTGCTGTATGAGCTTACTCGGACGTGCCGATCAGTACCAGAAGATTGAGCCACAGACAGAGGCCAGCCAAATTTTGATGACCGTTGAGGTATTGCTTACTCCTGATGATTGAGACACTGTTCAGTGTGCAGACGAGTGAGCCAGTCATTGCTGCGAATGACGAGATATCGCCCCAGATGTTGGAACTATTGCAGTACAGGTTGTACTAAGAGATGATAGAAGGTCGCTAGTCACCCGAGGATGAATGACTAGGACATGTGGTTTGTTCGCCTACCCCGATGCGAGGCCATCAGATAGATTGATTCCAGTTAGAGATGACTTCACGCAGAGACGTTGAGAGTCGACAGAGACGATCGAATGTCAGCAACCTATTATTCCAAGTTTAAAGTATTCGGAAAGACATGCAGGCAATTCTATGGACCCTCTAGAAGAATGAAACCCTAACTCGACTTAATGACCGTGTGAAAGCCTTTGAACCTTAGGGTTTGTGGCAGTTCCGCGGCGCCATTAGTGATGCTTGGGTTTGCCCTTCTACGGCTGGACCATCGATGCTGTGGTACATACTCGATACTGTTAAACTGTACCCAAGATTTTGAGCTCTTGGGGGATTATGAGGTTTTGACAAATCGATCGGATGGATCGACTTCATTCGGATGCCAGGTGGTGAGATGCATTTCTTGGGAGACTCCAGATACGAGGATAGCCGTAGGAGCTCAGTCCATGCAGCCACGACGAGATGAGTCCGAAGCAGTCGACATTAGAGAAAGTAGAGTAAGAGGTTCGTACGAGATCTTAATGAGACGACGTTCCACTCCGCCGACATCAGAGATGCGATACGCATGCCGAGGCATTGTACTTGGATATACCTTCCAGAAGGAGTCGCGATGAGTATGCAGCCGTTCCGGAACGAGCATAGATCTAGTAAGGGACGATGACTTTCGGACAGTTCGGCAGAGGCGAGATTTGGGAGAGATCTTGACGGGACCTTTCTGGAATAAATTACGAGAAGACCTGGACCCAGGAGTAGTCATGTTATGCACACCGGCAGGCCAGAGTTCAGGATCGTCGACGAGACATGCTATGAGTGACCACGGCAGTTGGCCAGAGATTCTTGGAGGATGTGCTTGAGCGGGACTATTCCTCCATACTTGATTTTGCGTATTTTTGGCGATCTATTCGCATGATTGATTTTGATGATTGAGTTTCATGATATTTGTTTTCATGGACCATGGTTGCACCTACTAAGTATTTACGATTTTTGTACAGTTGTTGCACTTGAGATATTTTTCGTGCCTTGGTTTCTCATGTTGTGATTATGTGGATTTCATACAGTTGAGTTGATTTGTGCGTATATACGCATATGATTTGATTTGTGCGTATATACGCATATGATTCACATATGCTTGCAGTGCAGTGATACGTCTTTTGTGCACTTAGATGCACTGGACTTCGATTTCGATTGTGATACTCGATATTTGTTTTGTGCACCTTGTGCACCTAATTTGATTTTGCGCATATTCGGCGCTTGATATTGGATTTCATGATTTCGTGCACGATGGATGCACCTGATTTGGATTTTCACGCATGTTTTGAGGTGCGATTTTGGTGCACACCAGATGCACTAAATCGAGATTTTTCGTGCATGTCAGATGCACCTGATTTTGCTGTCAGGCACACACGTTGCTTACGACAGATGCTTTGTGCACACCCGATGCACTTAGATCTTGTTTCTGTGCACTTGTATGGCACGTATATGGATTTTGATTGTCGTGCGCACCAGACGCACGTAGTATTCATACGCGTATTTTAGGATTGATTTCTTATAGAGCAGTACGTTTTTTTTATGATAGTTGCGATGTGTTTTCGTACTAAGCAGGACTAGTCAGAGGACAGTACCTGAATGTATTTTACATGCATTGATAGCTATTGAAGGGAATTCCAAAAAGCGAGCTATAGTCTCAGTATTTACCTACGTGTCTGATATGACGCGAAACGTTTAAAACATGGAAAACCCTTCTAAATTGTTTCCCAAAACGGCGGAACGTACATTTCAAACAAAGGTATATATGTATATAGTTATTTTCTTATGATAGACGTCCGCCACTGTGCAGTGTTATGTGCATTGCACAGCAACTTAAAGGATTTGGCATGCATTTCCTCCTGATATTTACATGTATAGTTCCGATTTATAGCATATCGGTCTTGCTTGAGAATTGGCATTCGTGTCTTCACCTTGACTCCGATGATTGCGGGATGCTTGACGGAGTTTTGATTTCGAGTTATCTACTCATTACTCATGCGCATGCATTGCGCTATGATGCGTTTTATGTATTTATGATTTCGGAGCCCCGGCGATTTGATTGTTTTGGCTGAAATATTTTAGTATTTAGGGGGAGTTTTAATTTAAATTCGGGGACTGAATTTCTTTAAGGGGGGAAGATTGTAACGTTTTGAAAATCGTTTCGGTGAAATTTCGAAAAATCGGTAAAATAAGGGGGGTTTCTGTAAAAAAAGTCAAAATACAAAGATCTTTCTTATAAAATTAAATGTACATATTCTAGCTATGTAATTGCTAGTATTTGGTGTTTATTGAGCCACTGGTGAAATTTCAAATTTTCTGAAAATTTTTCCGAAATTAATTATTTTAATATTATTTTTAGCCGGTAAGAAAATACATTAAATTAGCGATAAATAAAAATTTAAATGTGCTAAATTTTATCTTGAAAATCATGTTAATTAAAATCTAGTTGTAATATAATTTTTTAGTATTTTATTTCAAGATTTAATTGGTTTTTATTAGGGGAAACAAAAATATATTATTTTGAGCTAAAACTTGCAAATATGGTATTGTGGGGGGTCTTTTGCATAGAATTTTTTTGTACACTCTCTCACAACCTCACCCCACTTATTTGGCCGGCCCCACCACTATTTCAGCAGCCCCCAAAAAAAAATATCCCCCCCTCTTGTTGTCATGGTTCATGTGAAAGAAAAGGGTTTTAATATAAGTTAAATGGGTGGGGGTATTATGGTAAATTGTGAGGGCTTTGACTTGGGTATTTCCACACAACACTCCCTCACTTTTCCCCATCCTCCCCTTTTGCCGAAAATACCTCCTGCTGCTGCCCCAATTCTCCCCCATTTTCCCCATCTCATTTGCTTCAAAATCCATCTCAAAATCCATTAAAAATCGACAAATCCTTCACAAATTCAAAGCTAATCCCTATTTTACCTCTTCTAACACTCATATTGGTTTAAAGCATGATGAAAGGAGGTGTCTTTGGAGGTTAGAGAAACCTAGGGTTTCAAACTTGAGAGGTATAATTCTAATTTAATGTTTAATTTGTAGTTTGATTATGCTAAAATAGGCTTTTAATGTGTTAAATTGGTTGTTGTGGTTTGTGTGATGAAAATTCAAGAGAAGAACTTGAAAGAAAGTTAGGGTTTTGTGAAATTGGTGTATGGTTGTGTAATGTATTTAAGCTCTTATGACATGTTAAAACAAGTTAGTAGCTAGTTGTTATTTGTTAGTTTAAAAATTGTGATAATTACGTTAAATTGCTATCTAGGTTTTTGGAAATGGTTAAATAATATGGTTTAAAATTGTAATTAGTTTTTTTCATGACTTCATTAACATTATTAAGTGTAGTTTAGTACTTTAGTTCATGAAAATCCAAGCTAAATTGTTGTTTGTGCATTTTTCTATAAAATTGTTAAATTTGGGTATATTGTATACTAGAATTTTGGGGTTAATGGAATTTAATGAAATTAAATTATGGAAATTGTTTTTATGACTTATTTAAGATGTTTAATAAGTATTATGGCCATTAGAATTGTTTAAACATCGAGTTTTGTACTATAACGGGTAATTTTTACTTGCTAGATTTTCGGAAAAATGGCTTTTAAGGTGAATTTGGGGGTTTTTGTGAATTTTAAGCTATTTTATATTATAATTAGTGTTTGTGAATGCGCAAATGAGAGTGTTTGGGTTTTTCTCGATGGTTTGGCGTTTGTACGCCGACGTCGAGGGTTTTTGGGTTGATTTGTGAAAGCAACCATAGGTTTTGACCTATGTGGGTTTCGTGTGTCGTTTTGGTCATGAATCGGATTATAATGCGATACGGTGCGTTATGATATGTAGGTACCCATGTGGACTTCGAGACGACAATCAAGCTCGTGGCGACGTCGGCACCGGCGAGCGAGGACCAGGTGAGTAGATTTATATCTACGGGGAGAAGTCGGGTGGATGGCGTATAGCACCCCCGCAGTTCGTGGTGATGTATACGAATACGTATACACACATTTATTGATTATATTTTGTTTGAGTTTATTGATGATAAATATGGATGGTTCAGTATCGCGAAACCCTAGAGTAGTGGTCGCACCATACATGCACCCACCCACCCATACTTGCATACATTCTTCTTCCATTTGTGTTTACGGGAATATATATAGTTATGTGTTCACATGGGTATGGGAATATGTGTTCACATACGGATTTAAGGATGATACTTGGGATTGAGATGAGTCGATGAGATTTGTGTTGAGGTTGTGATATCGGTGATATCGCAGGATCCGTACTTGAGGTACGTCCGGGTGTTATAGCGGATCTTGGGGCGGCGATACGGGTGAATAGTGTTATAAATAAAATGGTCGACATGTGATCGTGATATGAGGCATGATATGCTAGGATATTGATATTAGGCCGTATCGGGCGATGTATACCCCTTGATGATGATATGTGCTGACGATATCGGTTTGTACGAGATTGTCGATCAGTAGTCAGATCATGAGTATATTGAGGATATTAGTATTGTACTAGACATAGGTCAGTACTCTAGACTATGATCTTGGATAAAGAGGATACCAGAGGAATAGTGTGAGGAATATGATATTGACCCGTACCCAGATTTGGGGATGCCGTACGACGGATTTACGTACGACCTATATCTTGATGATTGATCCGCACTCTTGACTTGGGATGTCTGATTATAGATATGGTATCGGATATGATATTATTGAGGCGGGATCACCGACTAATATATATACAGGTATGTACATGTATCGACTCAGATGTTAGGCGGTTTCCTTACCTGTAGCCTAGCTTGTAGCTTAGCCTTTTAGTTTAGTTAGTTGTTAGATTAGATTCGGTTCCTACCTATTTCAAAGCTTACGAATCGTGCATATTTTAAAAGACAAGTCAGGGGATTCTACGGATATTTCAAAAAAACATATCTTTTCTTAAAAAACACCGCAGCCCCTATTTTCAAAACCCCACGATTCGTGTTATTTCAAAAGGCACCATTGTAGGACTTATATTAGGTTAATGCAGATTAGTTATCGTTGCGTCTAGTATTCAGCTCCCGCTCATTATTGTTGTTCGCTCCGCATCACATGCTTATATTATGCTTCATATTCTACTGTTGATATCTTGTGGTTAGGACACCAGCACCATTACCGATGATGCGTATGTACCACGTACACTTACTTGCCAGCTCACACACATCTTCATCGGTAATTGCCATGTCACGTACACCTTAGAAAATATTATTGCTTGACATAGCCTGTTAGCTAATAGTTTAGACATGATATTAGTGTATTTGCCTTATATGTTAGTTTAGACATTGTAGTTATTACCTGCTACTTCATGCATACTGTTATTCATTGTTATGCCGCATTCATGGATTCTCATGTATATATTCACTTTTTACGTGCTATTGAGGTTTTGGATTCGGATTCCATGAGATTTTCTGGATTTGGGGAAAACACCGCAAAACATATACAAACTTCTTCTTTCTCTTTTTAAATGAAAAGCGCGGTTTTTCCCATGATGTATGAGTCGTCCACCATGAGTTTGCTGATGGATTTCGAGACCCGATTCGAGGAGTTGGATGAACCGTTTCGGGTACATGGTGGACCCGGTAAGGTACCCCAGGGCAAGAAGCTCGTGGTGATGACGATGAGCCTGGCAGGGGGAGACTACCTACCGGTGATTTTACCCGACGCATCGGATATCCGGAGGATACCGTCGTGGTCTTGAGATGGATGGTAGGGGCCGGTCTGGACTGACGGCGCCCTAGATATTGAGATTGAGACATTGAGATTTTGAGATATTGAGGTACTGAGATTTGATGATACAGGCCAGTCCGGATAGCCGGAGCCTGAGGCTTTGAGACATTGAGATTTATGTTTTGTGTCGATGCTAGACACTGTTGATGCTGATTTCATTTATGATACCTCATTTTAAAAATACAAAGGAAATCTCACTAATTTATGAAAACAGTTTCTTCATTTACATGTATTCTGTTTTCATGCATTCATACCTCATTCATATGATATATTGCTACCTGAGGCACTGACACGGGCACATGAGATCACACTCGGGTTAGATATTACCCTAGCCATTGTTATAGGCTGCATGTTATTCATATATTTGAGGATATATTATGATCATTGACCTAGATTGCGTTATTTATGCGATTTCTGTGCGTAGATATTTTTCTATTCATGAGTTGGCAACTCACCCCCGTTGTGCCCCAGTTTCTTGCAGGTTTGCTGTACAGGTTTCATTACGGCTTGCGGGCATAGTTTCCTTCGGGTGATATGCTAGTAGGTGGGTTTACTTGTATCGTACCCCCATTATATATCTTGTATATTATTATTCTGTTGTATCTAGAAGTTCCATCAACCAAACATGTATTTATTTTTGAGATAGAGACCAGTGATGTTATTCTTTCGACCATAGAGTCGCGCGTTATGTTTCTCCGGATTTCTTGTGGTTTTGAGTTTACTTTTGAGTTTCTGATCCTCCCCGTTAGTGTTGTATATTATATTGCTTGTGTGGTTGTGACCATCGATTGACGAAGAGCTAGCTCCCGCTTGGGGATGCTTTTTTTTTTGATTTCGTATACTATTCATGTTGTATCCCGTTTGGGGGCCAGTATTTACAAAGGAGACTCTGCCGAAATTTTCAGGAAATTTTTGATGTTTTTTTTAAAACCGCATAATTCGGCTTATGCTATTAAAACTACTTGTTTTAAATTGGTTTTCCTTCACTCTACTACTTTTCTTGGTTTGGATTTCTGGGTTTTCGGTTTACTTAGATTATGTACGCCTCAAGACGTTCGTAGTTTAAGTGCCGGTAATGTTCCGTACTTTCGGGACGTGACAGAAACACAAACTGATAACTATACAACTAATTAAATAAATCTGCTTTATTGCTTAACTTATTGCTTAGATTGTGTTGTTGATAACCATGCTTGATTATTTATAACCATGATTATGCTAGCTGTTTATGAGTACCCATATGTTATCTTGTACACCCTGGCCTGACTTGCTACACACATATCGATTGACCCGACATGGTACCGTACACTACTTGACTTGACCTGTTGTACCATGGATTGACCCGTTACCTGATCTGGTGTCTAATGCCAACAAACCTGACATGTAGTCCTCACGGACCGTTCCTGTTGTCTATCCAGACAAACCTGCTCTTACCTGATCCTGTGTTGGCATTAGTTCCTGATTACGGAATACCCGACTTGACACATATAAATTGGGGGCATGGGGAAATCAATGATGAAATCCTGACTTGTAACTCGACAGTTGCTCGCTTATACTGATCGGTTTCAGAGGCAAGGCCCGCCTCGTGACGATGCTGCTGACATCGTTGGTCTGTACTCCTTTCCTGTTAGTGCCTAGCGGCACGTCTCGGTTTCAGCCCGAGAGTCTGTAGACCGTGGTCCCGGGCATGCACGGGATACTATTGAGTTACATCGATGATTCATCAAATTGATTTCAAAGACTTTAGAATAGAAAACCCAATAGAACGGTTTAGTTACTCACTGCACACTACCCTTCACTGCCCTTATTTATATTACTGTTACACCTACTTTTCATTCATGATTATATTTGCATTGCTTGTTACCATGTTTATATTTTATTACTTGATGACATGACGCGCTGACGTCTGGGTTTTGCATGGCCCTGATTCTATACCGTTGCTGCAGTCCTAGTAGAAGTACTTAATCCAGCAGGCTGAGCTGTGAGGTGTCGTAGTAGTTAGTTCTTTATTTCCTGCATTTTATTCCTGATGTGAGCCCGCATTATGGGACATACATTCCGGTTATTTTGTATTGGATCTTTTGCTTCCGCACTTTTATTATTCTTGACTCATATTATCTTGGCTTATGGACATGTTTTAGATAGTCATATTTTGTTCTTGATATCTCTACAGTCGTAATGTGACTGTGGATGGATACTTCCTACCCACAGATAGCATGGTTGGCTATGTCACGTGCCTAATTTAGCATACTCTGGGAAGCGGGGCGTGACAGAAAGAAAGTTGAACTTTTAAGGAAATTGGGTTGCGATTTCAAATATTTCAAAAACTTTTATTATCTTTTCCGTATTTTCATGGTTTAGATTTATAGGTTTTGGCTTTCTTTTACTGTGTTACGTCTTTAGGCGTTGCGTAGTATTAGGGCCATCACGTGCCAATTTTGGGTCGTGACATACATACATTGATTATATGAGTGGACGAGATCCACATGCATACATACCTTGATTATATGGGCGGACGAGACCTACTTGTATACATGCATTGACTATACTGTTGGATGTTATACACATGCACATAGGTATTGACTACCTTGTTGGCACATATACAGACCCGGTCACCCTAGATATCATAGTATTACCTTTATGATATAGTTGACCTAGGATTCGTTGTTTATTCAATTTCTATCTGTTGATATTTTTCTACTCACGAGTTGGAAACTCACCCCCGCTGTGCCACAGTTCTTTCACGTTGACCGCTTGGATCAGTAGCGGCTTTGCTGGCACACAGTCGCATTCTGGTGTTTTGCATTGGTAGGTGGGACATTTGTATCATTCCCACTTTTGTATCTACATTTCATATTGTATCTAGTTAACTCCATCAATAAAAACTTGTAAATTGTATAAGTGATGAGACTTAGTGGTATTGTGGTTGCGAGACTTAGAGCGAGGGGTTCTCCGCTACTTGTGATTTATATGTCTTGCTTTTCTTTATCTTTTGTGGTGAACTTCGCCATTGGGCGTCGTATACATATATATATTGTCTTGCATGGTTGCGATCCGTCGTTTGGCGAAGATCTAGCACCCGCTTGGGGATGTCATTATCATTATTATGTATTTGTGGTTTTGGATCAAAATATACAAAGGATGTGCTCCCAAAATTTTTAAAAAGACGAAACATGTTTTCAAACTAGTAAATTTCACTTGCATCATTCATGTTCCTTTTCTTTGCATTAAGAAAACTTGATTTCATTATACCTTTATTTCAAAACTTTACCTCCTTTATTTTTCTTTAAAAGGTTTAGATTTCTGGGTTTCAGCTTACTTGAATTCCGTTACGCCTTTAGACGTTGCATGATTCAAGTGCTGGTCCCGAGCTAATATTTCGGGTCGTGACAAAGTTGGTAACAGAGCGCTAGGTTTAACCTTTGTTCGAGTCTATGTTTGACTATGCAGAGTCTAGGGCGGTCATGTATTTCGGAACCTAGGCTTGACCTTACGGAACCGAGACTTGGACGGGGGGTATTAGACCCGAACTTTCGTTTCATAGGCTGACCCTGATTGATGGAGTAGGTAGGTTGAGTAGAGTGACGTACCGTACGTATGTTCCGCGGCATATTTACGATACGATACTCCACTTAAGAAACCTTAGGATGTACATACTTTTTGAGACCAGTGATTCTCTTCATATCCATGATTATACATCCATTTGAGATCCTCGATTCTATTAGTTCATGATCATACATTCATTGACGCCGTTCCTTCTTATGATCATGTATCCATTCTGGATCTGTCGTTTCCTCTCATGCCGTTGATCTGCTTTCTTCGATACTCGATTGAGGTTCCTGTCACCATAGTTTGAGCGTAGTTTGAGCTGCTGCTAGTGTTGCGGTCGGGGCGAGCTCGTCTGGTATGAGGGCCGACCATTGTGTTTTCTAGTGACATGGGAACTTATCGATGTTGTGGTGTGTTGTGGCCTCTTGTGGAGGCGAGTGCTTGTTTTTATACCGGATGATCGGGCCATTGTTAGAGCTGCCAGTTGTGAGAGAACTGTTGATGTACCTCATACCTCAGAGATTTTGATGTCGCCTACCATGCAGACAGGTGACCCAGCTATTGCTGAGATGATGGGATGTCGCTTCCAAAGCTTACGAGCTAAGACCACCGGAGCGTCCAGGCAGAAATGCGACAGATGATAGCTAGTCTACCTCAAGTTGGGAGAAGAAGGTGATTCATCAGATTGATGTGCCGACGCAGGTCCATTTGAGTTGAAGATTTCCAGTGTGGAGAGTCTTACTCAGACCTAGAACAGACCAATCCAGAGATGACCGCCGATGTATCGCCTTTCCTAGAGGATTGAGGCATTGTTTAGCATGCGGGCGAAGAATATTCACATGTTGTATAGGCGAAGCTAAAAGGTTCGAACGAATGTCAGAAACCCATTTTTCCCAAGTTTAAAGTGTTCGGAGGAACATGCAGGTAATTCTGTGGACCCTCTAGAAGAATGAAACCCTAACTCGACATGATGACCATTGAACTGCTTTGAACCTTAGGGTTTGCGACAGTTTAGCGGTGCCATCAGTGAGGCTTTGGTTTGCCCTTCTACAGCTGGTACAGAGGTGCTGTGGTATTTACCAGATATTTTTAGACCGCGCTCAGGTGTTGAGCCTTCGGGAAATTTTGGGACCTTGATGACTCGATCGAAAAGTTTGACGCCGTCCGGATACCATGTGATAAGAGACTAGTAAGCTGACCAGCTTCGTATAGAGAACCTCACCAAGAGGCGTTGTGAGTTGATCGAGGACGGACGAGTATTGAGTATTCCTCCGATGGTTGGGATGAGCCCCCGAGGACGTGTTCGGCTAGATATCTTCTACAGAGTGATGAAGCTACAGAGTACGCGATTTCGAGTCCGTGCGAGAGACTTCGGATTGACCGTGACCGATAACAGTTGCAGTGCGCAGATAGCATAGTGTGACGTCATGGTGGACGATGATATAGACGAGTGGAACCAGAGTTTCGTGCAAGACGCTGACGAGCTGTTATTACTCCCCATCGAGATCGGAGACCTGATATGCTTACAAAGGCATTGGGATACGGCCTGTTTTCGAGAAAATGTGTGCAGAACACGCAGATGTCCAGAAAACGAGAAAGGATTATGTAAGAGTACCAACCTCCATACAGTTCGGCATAGGCAAGATCGGAAGAGACCCTGAGCAGGATTCCTTCCGGGACACTGCTGCAATGAGATTTGCACCCAGGATCAGCTGTGTCACGTGCATTCAAAGAGCCAGAGGCCGAAGCCAGTAACGTGCTGCTTTACGAGTGGTCGTGATGATTGACCGAGAGATGACCAGAGAAGTGCCAGAACGGAATCGTCCCCGTTAGCACACCTGACAGGGCCGATGAGCCGATGGATTGCGAGATTGGTAATCCGAGGAGAAGATGAGTACCCGGAGACAGAGGACGCCAGACCGTGAGCAAGAGGCGAGTAGATGTTCTTGCCCTGCCAGTTTTAGGCGCGCCGATTTATTTTTCGACATCGTAGGAGGTGTACCTCGATGTCCTTTGTTGCGATTTGCGTTTATGATCCGAGTATCACGCTTATATCGCTTGGATTTGAGTTTTGATGACGAGTTTCCTGATATTGATTTCGTGCACCATGGTTGCACCTACTGAGTATTTACATTTTTGCGCATAGTTATCGCACCATATATATATTTTATACACCGTTGTGTTGATTTGCGATTTGTGCCTATCCATTGCATTTGATGTTGATTTTGTACCTTCGTAGCATGTGTTTATGATTTCATGGATTTCATAAGGATGATTTTATTTCTGCACTCGGTATAGCTTATATGTGCTTGCAGTGCATTGATATGTGTTTTGTACACGCAGTTGCACATGATTTTGATTTTTACACCTTGGTATGCTCGATGTTGCTTTTATGCGTTTGAGTTATTGATAGTATTTCGTGCATTTGATGCACCAGATGTTATTTTCGTGCATAATAGGTGCACCAGATATTGTTGTCATGCACACCGTTGCAGTGGACAGATGCTTTTGTTCACACCCGTTGCACTTAGTTTTGCTTTGTGCATATTGTGGCAACTGTATTTGGATTTGATTTCCATGCGCACCAGACACATGTGATTTTTGGATACACCTTTTGAGACTGATTTTGCTTTTGGGCACTTTGTTTTCATGTTGGGCACTATATTGTGTAGTAGCCAAACATGACTGATCCGAGAACAGTACCTGAGTACTCTGCATGCATTAAAAAATTACCAAAAGGGTTTTCAAAGGGAGCTATAGTCTCGCTATTTTCTACGTGTTCGTGAGCGACACGAACGTTTATAAAGGAAAACCTTTTGAGATATTTTGAAAACGACGGAACGTGTATTTAGCTAAATATATATGGACATATATTATTATTTTAAAATGAGCGTCCGTCAGTTATGCTGTGAGTTACGCATTCCCGCGGCGATTTAGAAAGGGTTTTTGCATGTATTTTATTCAGATTTTGGAGTTTTCAAAGATGCGTACTATACACATACTATAGTATTTGACTAGTGTATATTGGATTTCGAGATATGCATCTATATTGTAACTCCGAGGATATGCGTGCAAATCCGATGATTTGCGTGACGCTTGACGGAGTTGATTTTGAGCTTTGTACTCGTTTTCATGCGCACTTGGCGCGTTTTGTTATTTCCGCGTTTTCCATGACTTCGGAGCCCCGTTGTTTTGAGCCGATTATTGAAATGTTTTGGATTTTGGGGGTTTAAATTTAAATTCTATGACCGAATTTATTTAAGGGGGGAAGACTGTAACATTTCAGAAAATATAAAATATTATTTTTGGAATTTAATATTAAAGTAATATTTTTCGCTAAAACTGTCCGATTTGCGAAATTGGGGTTTTCGAAAAAAGGTATAAATATATACCAATATTTGTGAAATAAATGGAAATTAAAATAATTTATTCATTTAATAATATAATTAAAGGATTTGGCATTTTTATAATTTATTATATGCAATTTTGATAAAAACCCGATTAGTGCACTGCTAATCGCGATTAAGCCAAATCCGCGTTTTCTACAGTTTTCCATGGTTAGTGCACCATGACATGTTTCATTTTGTTACATGTTTCATTTCATTTTGGTTATTGGTGGAGAGAAAATAAAAAAGGAAAAGAAAAAGAAAAAGTCTAAGGAGACAAAATGATTAGGTTAGGTAGGCTTTTGGAGAGAGAGAAAGAGTGTGATTTTGGGAGAGAGGGGGAGGGGGCTGCTGCCATTCTTTCCCCCATCTTTGATTTCTTCTTCCTCTTCATCTCCTCAACCCCACAACCCTCCTCAAAGAATCCCTAGATCTATCTCCAAATAAGCCCAAAAACCTTACACACCCTTCACAAAAATTAATCCCATCTTCAACCTCTACACATGTGACCAAGAAAATTCAGATTTTGATGACCTTAGGGATTCATGGGTGCTATATGAGATAATACCTTCACCAATTGGGTAGTTTTTCATTTACTTTAGTATTCATATGTGTTTAGATGTGAGATTGTGAAGATTAGTGAACATTGGGAAACCCTAGTGAAGGTTTGAGTGTTATTTGAAATTGGTGATGTTAGAAGCTGTTAACTAGACTTGGGTGCTGTTTAATGACTTGGAACAGATCTTAGAAACCCAAAAACATGGATTTAGAAACCCGACATCGGATAAATGTGTGATTTGTGAGGGTATTTTGGAATCTGGAGCAACCCGGGGACACTAGAAATGATTTTGCAATTACTGGGAGTCGTGCAGGCACCCAAGAAGCTACCACTGAGACCCGAGCCCCAAACTCCAACCTCAGGGTGCAGATTTATTCAATCTGGCCACAATATGCAGCCAGGGTAGGTCAGAATTGAACCGTGTTTGTTCTGGGGTCCTTTTAGATATAAATTTTGCCCACCATATATGCAGAATTGACCAATTTGGCTTAGGGTAAAATCTGGGACCATTTCCATGAGTTGGCGCATTGTTTTACGACTTCGTTTTGACTTGATTTTGGTATTTGGTTTTGTGTTTCCATCATGTGGCGTTTGGACGTCCACGACCAGGGTTTTTGGTCGTGTTTTGCACGCAAAGCTATAGGTTTTGACCTATGAGCGAAACGTGTACCGTTTTGTTTTCCGCCTTGATTTTAACACGCATTGCGATTGTTTATAATTATAGGTACCTTCACGTGGATTCCGAGGCGACGGAGCGTGGCGTCATCGATTTCGGCGAACGAAGACCAGGTGAGTGGATCTATATTCACGGGGGAAGTCGGGTGGATGGCGTATTGCACCCCCGCAATGTTTTGATGGAAAACTGATTTATAGAATATGGTTAGGAAAGCTAGACTAGGAAATTAGGGTTAGAATGAGATAGCTATGAAACCATATTAGAAACTAGAGGATAGTTAGAAGTGATATGTTACTACTATCATAGGATGACGTTTGTCGATATTGCCGTTTAGGGTACTGTAGGACTAGATAGTCGATGTAGATGCGTCATCCGAACCATACCTTTTTCTAAACCGAAGAATCATATATATCTTTTAAATATGTATCTTGAGGGATGTTACGGATTTTCAAATGATATCTTTTCCTTAAAACACCGTAACCCCTATTTTCAAACTACGATTCGCTTCTTTTAAAGTCTGCGTGTATGGTTCAGGTGTGTATGCTAGATTAGATACCTATACTTATAGTAGAGATAAAAGGTTTAGGTAAACTCGGCTTGATATGAGTTATAAATGCGATGAAAAGAATATAAGACGGATATGATGATATGATGATTTGTTGGTATACGAATGCGAGTAGATCAAGATGATTTATACCCTGTCGCTCCCCTGATATGAGATTATTGCGGATGTGAACGGGGACATAGGTACATTGATATATATCCATATATAGAATGTTGTGAATCATGGATGACAGGCCGTATGTGATATTAGGCCGTACCCTCATTTGTCGTATAGGATGTTAGGATCCCTATTAGCTTAATGCCGCTGAATGATGATTTTCCGTGCGTGATGAGTTTGACTTGATGTTGATCCATACCCTTGACTAGAGAATGCCGTACGATGGATTATACCATGCGTGATACTGTGAGGCTAGGTGTCGATTGATGGATTCACCGACTCAGACATATGATAGTTACGTATACCTTATAGCTATTAGCTGATGATTTACCTTGTGCTGCATTCTTGATATTATTATTGCATTGCAAATACCTGTTATAGTACACCTGCACCATTATCGATGATGCGTATGTTACACGTATACAGATTATAGGCTCACACACTTTATCATCGATAATTTCTATGTCACTACATCATGACATGACTCTTCGCATAACATACTTGCGCACATACACATTGTATATCCATATCGGTGCACATATACATTGATATATCCATACTTGCGCATATATACACTTGTATATCCATATTGGTGTACACATATATTGGTACATCTATACTTGCGCATATACATATTGTACCTACATAGATAACTAATTTTATTCGATAAAATTGGGAACCGCATGTTATATTTTAAAAACTGGAATCATTTAATAGAGCGGTTCTCCTTTAATACGTCATATCACTGTTCCAGGTTGCATGATATACTGATATGCTTACATTTCTGTTATATGTCGCATACATCATGCTTTACGCATTTACGCATTGAGATATGCTGTTTTCATGAGATTTCTGGATTTGAGAACCATGGCTATTTCAAAAGAAAGCATGTATTGTTTTAAAAACCCGGTTTCTCTTGATATGATATTTCAGTGCGTCCACCATGTGTTTTCTCGGTTCTGAGAGTGGTATGTGAAACCCGATTCGAGGAGCAGTAGGCACCGTCTGCGGGTACATGGTGGACCCAGTGAGGTACCCTGGGGCAAGAAAACTCGTATATGTCAGACGGTGAGCCCGGCAGGGGAGCACACCTACCGGTGATAGTATTTGGACTCGGCGGTTATCCGGAGGATACCGACCGGAGTAGCGAGATGGATATGAGGGCCGACCAGGGTGTGCGGCGCCTGAGGGCTGATCTGAAGATGCGGCGCCTGAGATATATGAGGATTTACGTGTCGATGCTGGGCACGGTTTTCATGATGTTTCGAGTGTCGATGCTGGACACTCAGGTTCCATGATTTTGAGGTGTCGCGAGGGACACATGTTGATTTATATCCTCACATTGTCATGCATAGGCTTTTATGATATTCACATGCATGATGTTGTTGTGTCAGTGGTTGACACGTGGACGATATCCACATGCATACATATATTGATTATATGAGTGGACGAGATCCACATGCATACATACATTGATTATAAGAGTGGACGAGATCCACATGCATACATACCTTGATTATATGGGCGGACGAGACCCACTTGCATATATGCATTGACTATACTGTTGGATGTTATACACATGCACATAGGTATTGACTACCTTGTTGGCACATATACAGACTCGGTCACCCTAGGTATCATAGTATTAACTTTATGATATAGTTGACCTAGAAGTCGTTGTTTATTCGATTTCTATCTGTTGATATTTTTCTACTCTCGAGTTGGCAATTCACCCCCGTTGTGCCACAGTTCTTGCAGGTTGACCGCTTGGATCAGTAGCGGCTTCGCTGGCACACAGTCGCATTCGGGTGTTTTGCATTGGTAGGTGGGACATTTGTATCATTCCCACTTTTGTATCTACATTTCATATTGTATCTAGTTAACTCCATCAATCAAAACTTATAAATTGTATAAGTAATGAGGCTTAGTGGTATTGTGGTTGCGAGACTTAGAGCGAGAGGTTTTCCGCTACTTGTGATTTATATGTCTTGTTTTTCTTTATCTTTTATGGTGAACTTCGCCGTTGGGCGTCGTATACTTATATATATTGTATTGCGTCTTTGCGATCCGCCGTTTGGCGAAGAGCTAGCTCCAGCTTGGGGATGCCATTATCATTATTATGTATTTGTGGTTTTGGATCAAAATATACAAAGTAGGTGCTGCCAAATTTTTTAAAAAGACGAAACATGTTTTCAAACTAGTAAATTTCACTTGCATCATTCATGTTCCTTTTCTATGCATTAAGAAAACTTGATTTCATTATACCTTTATTTCAAAACTTCACCTCCTTTATTTTTCTTAAAAAGGTTTAGATTTCTGCGTTTCAGCTTACTTGAATTCCGTTACGCCTTTAGACATTGCGTGATTCAAGTGCTGGTCACGAGCTAATATTTCGGGTTGTGACAACCCCATTTCATCACCAAAAACAACTCAAAACTCAATCCCCACTTCATTAAAAATGTGCATGAGCTCACTAGCTACACCTTAGACCAAGAAAGCTTGCATTTTGGACACTTGGGGCAACTCAAGAAAATTCTTAAGTTGCCAAATGAGGTATTCTCTTAACCATTAGCCTAGTATTTCCATTGCTTTTACATCCATGTTAACTTAAAACCGATATAGCGATGTTTAGTGAGGGTAGGAAAATTCTAGTTAGGGTTTTCGGAATTCTTGAGTTGTAATGGGTAATTGAGCTTAGTAGAGGCCACACAAATCCCCTAGTGCTAGAATTCAGACCTAAATTAGAGACTAGAACCCCAGAATACAAACTTAGAAAACCCGATATCGGAGAATTTTGGATTCTGTGAGGGTATATTGACATCTTCTATCACCCGAGACACCTGAAAAATATTTAGCAAATACAGAGACACAAGCAGGCAACCTAGAACCTATACCCAAAACCCTGGACCCAACCCACACTTCCAGGCTGCAAATTTAATCGCTCTGGCCGTAATTTGCGGCCAGAGTAGGGTCATTTTCGTCCGTGTTTGTTCTGTGGCTCCTTTATCAGTAAAATAGACCCTCTATATATGCAAAATTGGCTAATTTGACGTAGGGTAAAATCTGGGACTATTTTCTTGAGTTGCTGCATTGTTTTGTGACTTCATTTTTATTTAGGATTTGGTATTTGATATTGTGTTTCCATCGTGTGGCGTTTGAACTCCAACGACTAGGGTTATTGGTTGTGTTTTGCATGTGAGACTATAGGTTTTGACCCATCAAAGTTACGCGTGCCGATTTAGTTTTCGTGCACGATTTCTATTTACAATGTCATGCGATACACATGTAGGTACCCTCGAGTGCGCTCGGAGCAACAAGGATGGACGTGGCGACATCGACTCCGGGAAGCGAAGAGCAAGTGAGTAGATTATATCTACGGGGGAAGCCGGGTGGATGGCGTATAGCACCCCGCAGTTCGTAGTTTAGTGTATGGTATATATATTTTATATGGATATATTTATATGTTATTGTGAGATTATGATTATCTAGATAGACTTTAGGGAGTCATGGATAACTCTAGTGTAATTGGATGATGGTGTCACTAGTTAGTTTAGTCGCGAGCCCTAGAATAAGGTTTACACTCACACGCACACACATGCTTACTTATTATACTTATGCGTATATGGGGATACATATATTTACACACACACACACACATAGGTATGGGACTATGTATATATATATATATACACACCTATACATGGATAATGAGGATAGTGGATGATATTTGGAGATGAGTCGATAAGTTTGGACATGATGCCATGAGATCGGTGATATGTTTTGATTCGTATTAGGATATACGACATGAGATTATAGCGGGCATTTAGGCGTGTGTTTTCATATACGCATATATGTGCCGATGGTATCATTTTGTACTAGACTTAGATCAGTACCCCCAGTTCATAAGATATGATGATAATGGATACCAGATGAATAATGAGATGAATGTGATATTTGACCCGTAGCCTGATTTGGGATGTCGTACGACGGATTTACGTACGAGCTATATATTGATGATAGATCCGCACCCTTGACTCGAGGATGTCATATTGTATATTGTATCGTATGTGATACTATTGAGGCGGGATCACCGACTATTATATTTATATGTATATCGACTCAGATTTAGGTGGTTTCCCTTACCCTTTCGGTTAGACTGTTCGCTTAATTCTGTAGTACTTAGTAGATGTTGGACTAGACTCGAGTCATACCTATTTCAAAACTAACGAATCGTGAGTATTTCAAAGACAGGCCAAGAGATTCTACGGATATTTTCAAAAGGCGCATTTTTTCTTAAAAACACCGTAGCCCTTATATTTCTAAACACCACGATTCATGTTATTTCAAATGGAAAAACTTTATGACATATATATATTGATGTAGATTCTTCACTGTTGCGTTTATTATTCGATTTCCGCATATTCTTTCTATTCGCATCACATTGCATGTTTAAATGTGTTTATTGTTATATTAAACCCATGCTGTCGGACACCAGCACCATTATCGATGATGCGTATGTTCCATGTACACCTGCTTCCCGGCTCACACACTTCATCATCGATAATCGCCATGTCACTACACAGTAGGATTGTCGCATCAGGATATGACTCCTTGTATGATATACTGGCACATATGCATATTGTACACGCTCATACTTGTGTATATGCCTACGTGTACATCCATATTGGCACATAGGCATATTGTACACTCATACTTGCGTATATGCCTACTTGTATATCCATATTGGCACACAGGCATATTGTACACTCATACTTGCGTATATACCTACTTGTATATCCATATTGGCACACAGGCATATTGTACACTCATACTTGCGTATATACCTACTTGTACATCCATATTTGCGTGCAGGCATATTATACACTCATACTTGCGTACACACATATTGTACACCCATACTTGCATACATACGTATTTGCACATAGATAGATGATTCTGGATTTATTTTGGAGATTTGGAAACCGCAAGATATATTTTAAAACTGGATTCATTTAAAAGAGCGGTTTTCCTATCGATGTGTGCATATTACTGTTTTAAGTTGCATGATATATGGATATGCTTACATTTCTATCATATGTCGCATACATCATGCTTTATTATTTTACGCATAGAGATATGTCGTTTTCATGAGATTTCTGGATTTGAGAACCGTGGTCATTTTAAAAGAAAGTATGCATTGTTGAAAAAAACCCGGTTTCTCTTGATATGTTATTTCAGTGCGTCCACCATGCGTTTTCTCTGTTCTGAGACGTATGACATGTCAAACCCGATTCAAGGAGTTGGATAAGGCCGATTGTGAGTACATGGTGGACCCGGTATGGTATCCCGGGGCAAGAAAGGGATGCTGTGCAAACAGAAGGTGAGCCTGGCAGAGGGACTACTACCTACCGGTGATAGTATTTGGGTTCGACGGATATCTGGAGGATACCGATCGGAGACAAGAGATGATATGGGCCGATCCGAACTGACAGAGCTCGTGGGCCGATCCGGACTGACGGATCCCGATATACGAGTATTTACGTGCTGATGCTAGGCACGGATTTTATGATGTTTTCGAGTGTCGATGCTGGACACTCAGGTTCCATGATTCCTATGTGTCGTGTGGGACACACGTTGATTTATATCCTCATACTTTCATGCATATGCATTATGATATTTACATGCATGATGTTTTGTGTCATTGGTTGACACGTGGACGAGATCCACATGCATACAGACATTGATTACATAGTTGGATGATATCCACAAACTCATAGACTTCATGATATAGTTGACACAGATTACATTGATCCTACCTCATATTTTTGATATGTTGCTACCTGAGGCACTGGCACGAGCACTTGGTACTACACTTATGTATAGATGTTTACCCTTGCCACCTTATCATGCTTCAGATTTATTCATTTGAGGTTTATATATATATATATATATCTGATCGTATTGACCTAGGATTAAGTCATACATACGATTTCTGCTCTGTGATGTTTTCTACTCACGAGTTGGCAACTCACCCCCGTTGTGCCACAGTTCTTGCAGGTTTTTGCTGTACAGGTTTCATTACGGCTTTCTGGCACACTGCTTCCTTTCTGAGTGATTACTTTGGTAGGTGGGTTCACTCGCATCGTGACCACCCTTGTTTTTATTTTAATCTGGTGTATCTAGTAATTCCATCAACCAGACTTGTATATTTATTTCATACATAGAAAAAACAGTTGTGTATTATTTCAACCTTAGAGTCGCGCGTTGTAGTATTATGGTTTTCTTGATGATTTTGAGTTTCCCTTTTGAGTTTTGATCCTCGCCCTTCGGCGTTGTATATTATATTGCTTGCGTGGTTGTGACCGTCGATTGACGAAGAGCAAGCTCCCGCTTGGAGATGCCTTTTATCATTGATGTATATATATGTTCATATCAGATTTTTGCATTTTTATACCGCCCAATTTTTATCACATTGCTTATCGGTAGATACTCTTGAGCCGTGTTTGCTAGTCAATTGCAGGATACAGGTTCTCGGTTCTAAAACGGTGAAATTCATGGAAAACACGACAAAATCCGGGTTCCTGCCAACCACTCAGAAAACACGGTCTCCGCTCTTCATCCGTATGTTGCCAGATACCAGTTTAAGAAGACAAAATGTCAAATCAATGTCGTTTTCATGCACAAGGCTCAATGGCAGCACAAGATCCAAGAAATCTATGCGGAGCTCGAGGAAATCATGACAAAAAGTCCACTTCAAGACACCTTTCCCTCAACAGAAATTCTGGAAGAAATGTGGAAGTATTTTCAGAAAACAAATATGCCAAACCACAGACAACATCAGACCAGGGGGGCTCACAAAATTCGAGGAGCCAACTCCTCCATTAGGCCGCGGAAACGCGGCCTAAGCATGCTTAGGCCGCGGATCCGCGGCCGTATGGTGGCGGCAGACAAAACTTTTCCAGGGGTGTTTTGGTCTTTTTATTTGTATTCTGGTGGTTGCCCTAGGTTTTCATTTTTTAGCCTATAAATAGCCCAGAACTTTGTGAAGGAAGGGGGTGCATAATCTTGTATTTTTTCTCTAGGTTTAGTTGTGTTTCTTCTTCCTCCTCTCATCTCTTCTCCATTAAAACTTGTAGTGAGCTTTGTGAGTGAAGAATGATGAATAAAGAAGACTCTTTTGCTATTATATCTTGTCTTGTTCTTTTATAATTGCTTGTAATTTTAATTTGTTAACTAGTTGTTGTTATTTCTTGTTGTTTCTTTCTTTTCTCTTTTTCTTTATCCTTAAAACAACCATGATGCTTACGCCTGATCCTTGCCAAGGTGAGGTCGCAAATAGCTAGTTGTTATCTTCTAATCTCTTTCTTTCTATCTTCCTGTTTTGTTTTGTTTTATTTTTCCGTATCATGATGTGTGAGTAGTTTCATACTTGTTAGGGTAGGATAAGGGAAGTTTGAGAGAAGGAAATCTCTCTCACTCTTTCCTTGCCCAACAGCTTAATTCGACTCCCGTTAATTGAACCACAATCCGCTCCTTACGGCACCCTATCCTACATGATAGCGGTGATTTCGTAGTGAGACCGGTTGTGGTTGAGTTAACCGGAGGTTATGGCTAAGAGCCAAGAACGGACGGACAAGCACCAAAAGGAAGAACTTATGCGTTGGAAAGCCTAGCTTATACTCGCAAGTTCCTTCCTAGTCGTGCTAATCCCTGTTGTTGCCGATTACCGTAACACCGAGATTAAGAGGGGCAACGAAAGATGTGGGAGACTCCTAACTCAAACTAACCTAATCCTAACCCTAACAAGCTCTCTTTACATATCATTTTACCACTTAATTAATCACAACAAAATCTGAAAAACTGGACTTAACTCGTTAAAGCACATAGAAAAAGATTCTCATCTCCCTGCGGACGACCCGTACTCAACTGGCTAGCTACAAGCGAAACCGTCTTGATTGCGGTAATTAACTAAACTTGAACACGCAGAATCCCTAACAATCAAATGGCCCCGTTGCCGGGGAGACGGTAGTTTATTTCTTTGTGTAATTTCGGGTTAATTTGTAAGTATAAATATAAAAAAAACGAAAAAAATATATATACATTGTAAAAAAAACCATCTTGTTATTCTTGATTGGTTTTTGTGCAAGTGTGAAGGAAAATACAAAGTTCGAGTTCAGTGGCCAAGACGTAGAAAATACGGAGTTCAAGTTCAGTGCCAAAGACGTGGGAAGATAGACCCACATTTCGCGGCTACACCGCGACGGATCAAAACGAAGCCAACGGTCTACTGAAAAATCTGGAGCAGATACAGTGAGCAAATCAAGATTCAGCAAATCCAGACAAGTAGAGGAAACCCAGACCAGCACACACCAGAATTCCAGAGCCCCAACTCCACTTTATTGCCGCGGAACCGCGGCATAAGCAAGCTTAGGCCGCGGAACCGCGGCCACTTGGTGGAGTCAGGGGACCATTTTCTCTCTGTAAGTCTCTCTCCTCTCTCCCACTCCTCTGGACTCCAATAAACTGTGTTTTCTGCAGCCTTCTTTGCGCAAATTCTCTTCCCCCTTCCAATAAACTGTTCTTGTGCAGGATTCTTTGCGCCGCGCTAAAATAAAAATTGTTTGCAGTTGATTTGTTACCGCTTTGCATTTTTTAATACGGACTTAAGGGGCTTGAAACCAATTCAGATTGGGTGGGGATTTCATCACCCTTCCCAGGACCCCAAAAATCACAAAAGCATATGCATTGTCCATTGTAATTAAAAAATACTAGACTTCAGCCCTAAGGACTTCGCGCTCATTAGGAGAAGTTAAACCGTGTTTAGAACCTCGCTTAACGGTATATTATTTACGGGGTGTCTAGGAAAGTGTTAACGGCGCAACCGCCAAAAGAGAAAGGGTTATTTAATTAAGGAACTTCGCGAAAGCATTGGAAAAGCTCCCCTTATCTCTGCACTTACCTGGCCTCGTGATCAGTGTATTTTCAAGCCCGTTTCTCGACACAGTTTTGCTTCGACAATCAAGTTCTGGAGCAGGTCTAGCAGACCTAGGTGACCCTAGATCTAGGTGTGATTGTGCATATCTTGTTTGTGATTGCTTAAAGCCGTAAGTCCGTACATATTTCTTTAAAGCTCTTTCTAAAAAAAAAAAGGGAAAAAATCAAAAACTTTTATAAAAACTTGCCCTTTGTCGCCAAATCCATTATTCACCCACCATCCTTCGTTTCTCCATTGACGTTTTCTTACCCTCACCTTCTCCGCTTTGACTATACTAAACTCGTTTAGTGTATGTCCGCTTGGACTCGGGACACTAGCGCCCGCCTAGTCTGCGTTACGTTAGTCGCTACCGACTACGCGATCGACTCAGACGTCGATACTCCGTCCACTCCTCTTTCACCCCTTCCTTTGCAGGACAACTCCGACGTTGACCGGAATTCTGTTCATACATCTTCGCCTTCACCTTCACTTTCACCGACCTCTTCTTCCGCGATGTCAGGATTTAATCCGAACATCTCTTTGACCACCCCTGGATTGGCTCCACCTCCTACGGAGACCAATAACCCACCACACCCGCCTATTGTAGCGCCGCCGCGAATTGCGCTCCAGGATCGTTTCTATCCCACCCGTTCTGCACTTCCCACCTGCCTTTCTCTTCCACCGGCCAATGGGGATAATTTTGAAATTAAGCCCCACTTCATCAACATGCTTCCACGATTTCATGGGCTTGAATCTGAAGATGCCTATATCTTCATCAATAAATTTCAAAACGTCTGTGCCATGATGAAAACCACCCAGCTGTCGGACGATGCTATACGTCTACGGGTCATTCCGTTCACTTTATACGATCTTGCTTAAAAATGGCTGTATAGCACCGCTTCCCACTCCATAACCAGTTGGGACGAGTTTGTTAAAGCGTTTCTCAAAAAGTTCTATCCGAATCATAAAACCGCAAGGATTCGCAATGAAATCAACCAATTCTCTCAGCTTCCTTCTGAACCCTTCTGGAAGTGCTGTGACCGGTACAAAGACCTTCTTGTTCAGTGTCCTCACCACGGTATAGAGAAATGTCAACTCTGCCAAACCTTATACGAGGGCCTGAACCCAGCAACGAAGCAGTTGTTGGAAACCATCTGTCAGGGCCACTTCCTATCGAAATCTGACGAGGAAGCGTGGCAGTTCTTTGACGACCTTGCGGAGCAAACGCTACAATGGGAGAGCACCAGACTGACTTCTTCTTCTTCTACCTCCACTTCTACCGGTCAGTCTAGGGTAGGAATTCACCAACTTGATGTCTCTATTGCGATGAAAGCTGAAATGGCTGCAATAACATGAAAGCTTGAAGCGATAGAGAGCAAATTTTCTTCTCCTGCTCCTGCCCCTGTTCTCCCCCTTCGTACTATTTGCGCTTGTTGTTCCGATCCTTCTCACTTGACCGAAGAGTGTCCTTACAATCCACCATCGCAAGGACAGGATCAGGTTAATGCTGTATTTCAGCAAAGACCGAGGAATGATCCATACTCTTCCACCTACAATCCCGGTTGGAGGAACCACCCCAATTTCGCCTGGAATCAGAATCAGAATCAATTCCAAGGCAACAATTTCCAAAGGGCCCCTCCGCCGTAACAACAAGAGCAACAACAAACTCAGTTTCAGCAGCCCTTCCAACCCCAACCTTTCCAAAATCAGACGAACAACTTTGCACCCAACAATTCTTTTCCACGAAACAACTTTGTTCCGTCAAACAACGATAAGGTTTCCTCGCTCGAACGAAGTCTGGAGGCGTTCGTTAAACAATCGAAACAATCCACCGCAAGCATCCAGTCTTCCATTCAGTCCTTAGTGCAACACACTGCCGCTCACGGGCAAAGCATCAAGACCATCGAGGCCCAGATTGCTCAGCTGAATGCGGCCTTAAGCGAGCGAGAGAAGGGGAAGCTCCCGTCCCAACCACTCCTAAATCCCGGTCACCCACAGAATGTACATGTTGCTCTTGAACAACAGAACCATAATGTGAGTGCCGTGACCACACTGAGATCGGGAAGGATGCTGCAAAACAACACTGGCAAACGGATCAACGATGACACCCCGGCCGCTGCTTCTTCTTCTTCTTCTTCGTCTTCTGAGCCTATTCTCCGTTCTTCACAAGGCTCTCCTTCCTCTTCTTCTGCTCTGAACGGACCCACTTCTCACTCCACGAAAACACCTGTTCTGGGATCCGTTCCAACTCCACAATCTCCTCCTCCAGCATTAGACTCAACCAATTTTCAAAATGTTCCATTTCCAAACCGGTTGAGGTCTAATAAACAAAATCCTCAAATGGAGAAGATTCTGGAGTTATTTAAGCAGGTTAACATTAACATTCCTCTTTTAGATGCTGTCCAACAAGTCCCGTCCTACGCGAAAATCTTAAAGGACTTGTGCACGAAAAAGAGGAAATCTCAGGTACCAAAGAAAGTTTTCTTGGCGAGTGTTGTGAGTGATGCTCTTACCCAATCTTTACCACAAAAATGGAAGGACCCTGGCTGTCCTACGATTTCAATTACCATTGGGGATAAGAACATCAACCGCGCACTATTAGATCTTGGTGCCAGTGTTAACCTGCTTCCGTATTCAGTATACGAGCAATTAGGCGTCGGAGAGCTGAAACCCACGCACTGCACTCTCCAAATGGCCGACCGATCGATCACCCATCCTAGGGGTGAGCTAGAGGATGTGTTAATAAAAGTCGGGGACTTCATATTCCCCGTTGACTTCATTATATTAGACACACAGCCTGTAGCTAACCCCCGGAATCAAATTCCGGTGATACTCGGTCGCCCATTTCTTGCAACCTCAAATGCTGTGATCAATTGTCGCAATGGTTCGATGAACCTCTCTTTTGGAAACATGACGATTGAACTCAACATTTTTAGGTTGGGGAGTCAGCCCGCCGAACCTAATGCTCATATACTGGACTTCTGCTCGATCCAGGAGATCACCCCAGAAGAGTGTGAATTCGAGGAGTTTCTGTTTGATCACGATAATCTTGACGCCACTAGTGCGTTTCTCTTCGAACCTGCTGCTGTTTCTGCGCCCTACAACGACTACGAGTGTTTCACGTTCTTGAACGATCTTAGCCGTGCACAACCCGAGTTTGAATCTTTCGAATTTCCGGATGAGTTACCTGAACCATCCGACTCGGTCGCTTACACACGTTTTGAACCGTTGCTGGAGTCCTTTGAGTTCGAGACCTCTGCACCAATCTTGCCTTCAATCGTTTCACCTCCTACACTCGAACTCAAGCCTTTGCCGTCTCACCTTAAGTACGCTTACTTAGGTGAGAACGAGACCCTCCATGTCATCATTTCGGCTTCTCTAGCTCCCGAGCAAGAGAAATCCCTTCTCGCGGTCTTGCACAGCAACAGGCAAGCTTTTGGCTGGTCCATGGCAGACATCAAGGGGATTAGTCCCCTGATCGTTGAGCATCACATTCATCTGATGGATGATGCCAAACCAGCCCGGGATCCACAAAGACGTCTCAATCTAGTCATGAAAGAGGCTGTGAAGAAGGAGATCATAAAATATCTAGATAGTGGTATCATTTACCCTATCTCTGATAGCCAGTGGGTTAGCCCCATCCACGTTGTCCCCAAGAAGTCGGGCATCACGGTCATAACCAACGAGGCGAACGAGTTAATCCCTACTCGCACCCAAAATGGGTGGCGAGTGTGCATTGATTACAGAAAACTCAACGCCGCAACGCGGAAAGACCACTTTCCGCTACCTTTCATTGACCAGATGCTTGAACGATTGGCCGGACATGAGTACTACTGCTTTCTTGATGGCTATTCCGGCTATAATCAGATTCCCATCGCCGAAAAAGACCAGGACAAGACCACATTCACTTGTCCTTTCGGCACGTTTGCATATCGTCGCATGCCCTTTGGGTTATGCAATGCGCCCGCTACCTTCCAGCGGTGTATGATGGGAATTTTCTCAGACATGGTGGAAAAATTTCTGGAGATCTTCATGGATGACTTCTCCATCTTCGGCGATTCCTTCAACGAGTGTTTGCTGCATCTTCACGCTGTCCTTACCCGATGTAAGGACAAGAATCTCACTTTGAATTGGGAGAAATGCCACTTCATGGTGCGCGAAGGTATTGTCTTAGGACATATCATCTCGCAAAATGGCATAGAGGTTGACAAAGCAAAGATTGAGGTCATTTCCAATCTACCTCCTCCCCGATGCGTCAGAGATATCCGAGCCTTCCTTGGCCATGCCGGTTTCTATAGACGGTTCATCAAGGACTTTAGCAAGATTGCTAGGCCCTTGACTCTTTTGCTGGCCAAGGACACGCCATTCGACTTCAACTCGAGCTGTGTGACTGCATTCGAGTCATTGAAAAGCTCACTCACTTCTGCTCCCGTTCTTTCTTCACCTGACTAGACGCACCCATTTGAGATTATATGCGATGCATCCGACTTTGCCATTGGTGCTGTCCTTGGACAACACATCAACAAGATGCCACACATAATCTATTATGCGAGCCGAACCCTGAACGACGCCCAACTTAATTATACAACAACTGAGAAGGAATTCTTAGCTGTTGTATTTGCTTTAGAAAAGTTCAGGCCCTACCTCATCGGCTCTCCAGTCATTGTCTACACAGACCATTCTGCTCTGCGCCATCTTTTTGTGAAGAAAGATGCAAAATCTCGGTTAATATGTTGGATCCTCTTGCTTCAAGAGTTTGACCTTGTCATTAAGGACAAACGAGGATGTGAAAACGTGGTTGCCGACCATCTCTCACGACTTCCTTCTTCGCCTTCGCTTCTAATTCCGATCAACGACGTGTTCCCGGATGAACAGCTCTTGACAGTATCTTGTGAACCCTGGTTCGCAGATATTGTGAACTATTTGGCCATGGGATTACTACCGACTGAATGGTCAAGTCAGGACAGACTTCTCTTCTTATCCCAAGTAAAACACTTTTACTGGGACGAACCCTATTTGTTCAAGTACTGTCCCGACCAGATTATTCGTCGGTGTGTCCCTGACGAGGAATTCAAGAGTGTGCTGTCATTTTGCCACGATCAAGCGTGTGGCGGGCATTTTGGTCCCAGAAAGACAGCTGAGAAGATCTTGCAATGTGGTTTCTACTGGCCATAACTCTTCAAAGACGCTCATGACTATTGCAAGACTTGCTCCCAGTGCCAACACATGGGCCGGATATCCCGGAGGAACGAGATGCCGCTCCAACCGATCTTGGTTGTGGAGATTTTCGATGTTTGGGGGATAGATTTCATGGGGCCGTTTCCCAGCTCTTTTGGGAACTTGTACATCCTTCTCGCTGTTGATTACGTCTCTAAATGGGTCGAGGCTGTGCCCAGCCGGACTAACGATAACAAGGTTGTCGTTAGGTTCCTTAAAGAAAACATTTTCTCCCGGTTTGGGCACCCCCGAGCGATCATTAGCGACAATGGAAGTCATTTTTGCAACAAGACTTTCGAGGCCTTGATGCGGAAATACTCCATTAATCATAAGCTCTCTACGCCCTGCCATCCCCAAACCTGCGGGCAGGCCGAAGTTTCAAATCGGCAAATCAAGCAGATACTGGAGAAGACGGTTTCCAAGAACCGTAAGGATTGGTCGCTGAAACTCACGGATGCCCTTTGGGCATTTTGAACCTCTTATAAGACCGACCTTGGCATGTCTCCCTATCGGCTTGTGTACGGAAAAGCCTGCCACCTACCTGTCGAAATAGAGCATCGCGCATTTTGGGCGATAAAGGAGCTGAATCTGTCTCTCGAGGATGCGGGCAGCCATCGGAAGCTGCAGTTGAACGAATTAAGCGAGCTTAGGGATGAGGCTTACGATAACGCGGTTCTCGTTAAGAATCGAACGGAGGTGTTTCACGATAAACACCTTTTGCGCAAAACCTTCGTACCTGGTCAGCAGGTACTGTTTTACGACACCCGACTTCACTTCCATCCAGGAAAGCTCAGATCTCGCTACAAAGGGCCGTATTTTGTGCGGAATGTGTATCCGCAGGGCGCTGTGGATTTGGAAAATCCAAAGGACGGTTCATTTTTCAAAGTGAATGGACACCGACTCAAACCGTACCTTAGCGCCGAACCAACAGAGGAGCTTCTGTTCTTACAGGAGCCGGTTTATCCTGCCTGATCTTCCTCTGCCTACCTCCAAACTTCGGTTATCCAGCCAAGAACAGTGGACACTGTTCCAAATAAGTTTGGGGTTATGTACAAACCATTTTGTATATATTTGTGTATATTCTTTTTCTTTTCTTCAAACACAAAAACAAAAAAAAAATAAAAATTGTGTATCGCTAACCGACAATTTTGACCCTTCAAATGATCTCTTCATGCAATGACAGTGAGGACACTGTCCAGTTTAAGTTTGGGGGTACGCTCGGTGCGCATTTCTTACCTTCGCATTCATATGTATATTTTGCATCTGCATATTTAAATCCATAAAATCCATAAAAATCTGAAAATTTTCTAAAAACATAAAAACTTTTCTGTCAAGTTAGCTAGTGGGAGGACTCTGATTCAACATTTCGACGGTTTTGTCTGATAAAATAAGAATAACTAAATCTTATGTTTAGATTTTGAAAACCTGAAAGATAACCCTCCTTTAAAGTTAACTATAGCTGATATACGTCTTTACATCACACTACACGTGTCGTGAGTTTTTGGAAATTAGATGACAAGTCTTTTTTTTATGTCTAAAAACTTTTAAACGGATAAATGATTTTCTGAGGATCAAATAGGTTTGTTCGGAAATAAGTAATGTCAAGAATAGTTTATGAAATAAAGCGAATATGAAGGAATGTTATTGATGCCGTAATTGGAACTAAGTCTGAAAAATAACCCATCTGAAACTTGATTGAAATGATTACACACCGAACCCACTAAACACGTGTTTTATCTAAAAAAAAAATAATTGAACTACCGGTTATATCTCCGTTCGTATTAAATCATCATGATTTTTCACGCCAAACTGTCTTTTGTTTTTGGACCTAGGTAACTTGAGTAATTAAGTCCGCCGGGGTGTTTCTACACCTAATGCCCTAAAACCAACTGGTTTGGGTGCATTGGCCCAAAGCTCGCTAAGAAGCCTAGAAAGTCCAGATTAAAACAAAGTCAAGCAAGTGTTCTCTCCGAGTTAAAATTCCTAACGGTTCTTTGTGTGAGAATAATCTTGATAAAAGACAGGCTTTTATAAAAATTTTAGCGGAGATATGAAGGTTTTATTCTATGATAAAGACTATTGCACGTTCACAGAGGTGTGTATGAAATGAAAACAAGAAAAAGGTGGAGTGAAAAATAAGACCTAGTTTCTTGTTAAGGAAAATAGAAATTCTGAAGTTGAAACTTTACTGGAAAACGAAACTTGAAAAATGCTTAACTCTTTATAAAACTTGTGTGATCCTTTTAAAATTGTTATCAGGGCTTTATTGTGTGACATGATGACTTTATTCGACCCTTCTGAAACTTAACGACACTATTTGCACTGCACATAAAGACATATAAAAGCTGTAGTTAAGTAAGAAGTGAGGTGTGAAAAATAAAGGTTCGATAGTCTAGACTTAGGATAATAGAATTGTTATTTTCTGAAACAAAACTTTAGGATTTGAATCTTAGTTATTTTACAAAACCAACTTGACCGGATTTTGTGGGTAGTATCCGCTGAAAACCCTTAGGAGACAACACTCCTCCTACTAGGGACACCTCGAGGTTTAACGGCTTGTTGCACATGCTCAGTGCAATCGCGTTCCCTGCAAAAGTGAGGTTAGGAAATTTTTTGTGAATAAATTGGCTTTGCTCGGGACGAGCAAATGATAAGTTTGTGGGTATTTGTTCATATTAGATTTTTGCATTTTTATACCGCCCAATTTTTATCACATTGCTTATCGGTAGATACTCTTGAGCCGTGTTTGCTAGTCAATTGCAGGATACAGGTTCTCGGTTCTAAAACGGTGAAATTCATTGAAAACACGACAAAATCCGGGTTCCTGCCAACCACTGAGAAAACACGGTCTCCGCTCCTCATCCGTATGTTGCCAGATACCAGTTTAAGAAGACAAAATGTCAAATCAGTGTCGTTTTCATACACAAGACTCAATGGCAGCACAAGATCCAAGAAATCTACGCGGAGCTCGAGGAAATCATGACAAAAAGCCCACTTCAAGACACCTTTCCCTCAACAGAAATTCTGGAAGAAATGTGGAAGTATTTTCAGAAAACAAATATGCCAAACCATAGACAACATCAGACCAGGGGGGCCCACAAAATTCGAGGAGCCAACTCCTCCATTAGGCCGCGGAAACGCGGCCTAAGCATGCTTAGGCCGCGGATCCGCAGCCGTATGGTGGCGGCAGACAAAACTTTTCCAGGGGTGTTTTGGTCTTTTTATTTGTATTCTGGTGGTTGCCCTAGGTTTTCATTTTTTAGCCTATAAATAGCCCAGAACTTTGTGAAGGAAGGGGGTGCATAATCTTGTATTTTTTCTCTAGGTTTAGTTGTGTTTCTTCTTCCTCTTCTCATCTCTTCTCCATTAAAACTTGTAGTGAGCTTTGTGAGTGAAGAATGATGAATAAAGAAGACACTTTTGCTATTATATCTTGTCTTGTTCTTTTATAATTGCTTGTAATTTTAATTTGTTAACTAGTTGTTGTTATTTCTTGTTGTTTCTTTCTTTTCTCTTTTTCTTTATCCTTAAAACAACCATGATGCTTACGCTTGATCCTTGCCAAGGTGAGGTCGCAAATAGCTAGTTGTTATCTTCTAATCTCTTTCTTTCTATCTTCCTCTTTTGTTTTGTTTTATTTTTCCGTATCATGATGTGTGAGTAGTTTCATACTTGTTAGGGTTGGATAAGGGAAGTTTAAGAGAAGGAAATCTCTCTCACTCTTTCCTTGCCCAACAGCTTAATTCGACTCCCGTTAATTGAACCACAATCCGCTCCTTACGGCACCCTATCCTACATGATAGCGGTGATTCCGTAGTGAGACCGGTTGTGGTTGAGTTAACCGGAGGTTATGGCTAAGAGCCAAGAACGGACGGACAAGCACCAAAAGGAAGAACTTATGCGTTGGAAAGCCTAGCTTATACTCGCAAGTTCCTTCCTAGTCGTGCTAATCCCCGTTGTTGCCGATTACCGTAACACCGAGATTAAGAGGGGCAACGAAAGATGTGGGAGACTCCTAACTCAAACTAACCTAATCCTAACCCTAACAAGCTCTCTTTACATATCATTTTACCACTTAATCAATCACAACAAAATCTGAAGAACTGGACTTAACAAGTTAAAGCACATAGAAAAAGATTCCCATCTCCCTGCGGACGACCCGTACTCAACCGGCTAGCTACAAGCGAAACCGTCTTGATTGCGGTAATTAACTAAACTTGAACACGCAGAATCCCTAACAATCAATATATTATTCATGTTGTACCCCATTCGGGGCCAGTATTTACAAAGGAAACTCTGCCGAAATTTTCAGAAAAGACATGAGATTTTAAAAATGGATATTCGGCTTACTTATTTAAAAACCTTGTTTTTAAAACAGATTTTCTTCACTTCATTAAAACTAGTTTTCTTAACTTACTCCTTAAAATGGTTTTAGATTTCTAGGCTTTTGGCTTACTTGAATTAGATGAGGTCCTATGGACTTCATATGATTCAAGGGCCAGTCACGTGCTATTTCGGGTCGTGACAGAGAGTGAGTCCTGAAATCGTGGGTATATTCCCACACTTGGAATCTTCCATACTAACCTCTTTAGTACGGTGTCAATGTACCTGGATTGGGAAAATCCCAGTATCCGTTTAGATCTATCTCTATAGATCTTAATCCATAAAATGTAGGAGAAATCACCTAGATCTTTCATTGAGAATCTTTGTGATAAGAAGTGTTTGACCGAGTGCAGCATAGGAACATTATTTCCTATCAAGAGTATGTCATCCATGTACAATACGAGGAAGACGACCTTACTCTCTACGACCTTCTTGTATATACAAGGTTCATCTACGTTTTTGATGAAGTCAAACTCTTTGACTACCTCATCAAAACAGATGTTCCAACTCCGCGATGCCTGCTTTAACCCGTAGATGGATTTTAGCAGCTTGCACACCTTTCCGCTGCTCCCACTGTCTACGAATCCCTCCAGCTGAGTCATGTACACGCTCTCTTCTAAATCACCATTTAGAAAGGCGGTCTTAACATCCATTTGTCAGATTTCGTAGTCATGGTATGAAGCGATGGCAAGTAGGATCCGGATGGACTTAAGCATAGCTACTGGAGAAAAGGTTTCATCATAATCCACACCTGGTCATTGATGAAAACCTTTTGGAACAAGTCTCAATTTTTCCATCTACACCAAGTTTCCTCTTAAAGATCCATTTGCTCCTAATGGGTTTTACCCCTTCAGGAGCAACTTCCAAAGTCCATACTTTGTTAGTGTACATGGATTCCATCGTAGATCTCATCGCATCCAGCCATTTCACAGAGTCCCCACTCGTGATGGCCTGCTCAAAGCTGGTTGGGTCATTATCTTCCATGATGCAATCCTCGCTCTCACCATCAATGAGAAAACCATAGTATCTCTCAGGTGGATGAGGAACCCTACTAGATCTGCGGAGAGGCTGAGGTTCGTTGGAGACTGCTGGATCCTCTGGTTCCAATAAATCATCAGTTGTAATTTTGTGTAGCTGGAACTTCTTCCATCTCTACCTCTTTGTCACTAATTTCTTTTACAAGAAATTCCTTTTCCAAAAAGGTGGCGTATTGAGAAACAAACACCATTTGTTCCTCAGCGTGGTAGAAGATATACCCTTGTGAATTCTTTGGATATCCCACAAACTTGCAAAGAACTGATCGTGTCTCGAGTTTGTCCGGATTTTGCCTTTTGACATAGGCCGGACAACCCCATATCTTGACTCGTTTAAGATATGGTCTCTTTCCACTCCATATCTTATATGGTGTGGTAGGTACTGATTTAGATGGAACTTGATTCAATAGGTATGTTGTTGTTTCAAGCGCATAACCCCAAAAGGAAATAGGTAACTCAGTGGTGCTCATCATAGAGCACACCATATCTAATAGGATGCGATTCCTCTGCTCCGATACACCGTTGTGTTGTGGTGTATATGGAGGAGTAAGCTGAAAGAGAATCCCATTATCTTTTAGATAGTCACGGAATTCCGTGCTTAAGTATTCTCCTCCCCGATCAGATCGAAGGATTTTAATACTTTTACCCGTCTAGTTCTCTACCTCATGCATATATTCTTTGAATTTCTCATAAGCTTCTGACTTGTGTTTCAACAGGAACGCATGACCAAATCTTGATAGATCGTCAGTGAATGTAATGAAGTATGAGAAACCATTCCTGGCATGTGTAGACATGGGACCGCATACATCACTATGTATCAGTCCCAAGAGTTCCGTAACTCTTTCTCTGTGTCCTGTAAACGGAGTTTTAGTCATCCTGCCATTGAGACATGACTGGAAAGTTTCATAAGATGAAAGTTCGAACGGATTCAAATATCCATTTTTATATAACTTATCTAGTCGTTTCACATTGATATGACCTAGTCTACAATGCCACAAGAAGGATTCGTTCAATTCTGAACTTTTCCTCTTGTTTATGTTTTGTACGTTAAGAACTGTGTCTTGATTCAGAACATATAATCCGTTACATAATGCACCAAACCCAATCAACACTTGATTTAGGTAAATTTTCATAACATTATTCTCTACTACAAAGTTATATCCTTCTTTATCTAATAAAGAAATTGATATTAGATTGCATATCATAGAGGGTATGTAATAATAGTTGTTCAGGATCAATGTATTCCCTGTTGGCAATACAAGGTGATATTCACCAACTGCTTTGGCTGCAACACTTGCACCATTCCGTACTTTTAGAGAATGATCACCTTTTTCCAGTTCTTTACCTTTCCTTAGCCTATGTAACAAATTACATATGTGTGATCCCGATCCGGTATCTAATACCAAGGACATAGAGTGTACTGAGATACAGTTCTCTGTAACTAACACACCCAAAGATGATGCGTCAACATGTTTATTCTTCGTTTGGGTGGCGTGGGAATTCGGATATGTTCCTATTTCCTGCTCGAACTTATAACACTTATAAGTTGGAGCGGAACCAACTTTCCCTTGGTCAGTATAACAAGAGGGTTCGGTCAATACATCCATATTATTATCTTGATTAAGGTGTGACATTAGTTGTTGCCTGGAGAGAGAGAGAGAGAAGGTAACGCGTTAGCGTGCGCACTTTGCAAGATTAGATTGGTTATTATCTTATCTAATCAGGAAGTCTCCTACTGTTTTTATCAAATCTTCCTTCAAACCTTAAAAGGTAAGACTAGCCGGGATTAATTACACCATACAAGTTCGCCAATATTTCAGCAAGGCCAGTGCCGGTACTTTGAGGGAGGTTCCCCATGCTTTCGCACAGACCTAATTAACGTAAATCTCGTTTTCCCAGGGGTGTGACCCTATTAACACCTTTCTAGACACCTACTTGATTGGCTAATTGTGATGTGTAAAACTCTCCCAGGAGTAACTCTTACTCATAGTGGGTATCGGGATTCAACTATCTCATAGAAGGTATGCAATCTCATTGCAAATTTCAGCACTTGAAATTCCCGATAATTCTTTTTCCCCTAGCAACTTATGACCTTAACATAGTCAACAAATCATAAGCACTAGCCAAGTTTAACCCGTTATTTCCGGATTGAATTAAACCCACTCGTACGACCCTTAACATAGTCAACAAAGTCCCACGACTACCATAATTCAATCGCATCTCATGCTTTAGCAGATAAGCACTAATTAGCTACCGCACACTACGCCTTAACATAGTCAAGAAACGTAGCATGAATACTAAGTAGTACCTATCTGAAATGACGGAGGGCTACGACAGGTTTTATGCTAACCTTTTGCGTAATGAACTTGATATCGTTGCAGAATCGAGTTATTTTGAAAAAGAGTGTTTTTTAGGCATTTACTAGTTCCGCTAAAGAGGTCACTCCCGGTGAAGGGATCTCGGCTCTTTCCTCATCGAATGAGGTGCTGGATATTCTACAAGGTTTACCGCTATGCAAAGTAAGAACTATAGAAGCAATCAAAAACTAAACCAAGTGAATTGTAGCATTTGCTAGTTTCGCTAAAGAGGTCACTCCTGGTGAAGGGATCTCGGCTCTTTCCTTATCGAATAAGGTGCAGGATATTTCATAATACCACTATGCAAAGCAAGAACTAGAGCTACCTGTTTTTGAAAATTCGATTCCACAACATCTTTAGGTTTATTTTCTTTCATTAATCTCATTAATGAAGTCCCATCAATTAAGCTTCCTAAGCATCATAAGAGAAACGAAAATACAACGTACGCTTATGCCATCCGCATTCGCCACAGTGTCCCGTTATGCACTGTTAGGTTATTTAACTAACGACATAGCGGGGAGGGAATGGCGCGGGTGCAAAACATAAGCAACGTTTATTATATATCATATATACAATAATAAAGCATTCGTCTCACGCATATAAAGTGATCACATCATAGAATATCAGCAGCAGAAGATAACATATGAAATATTGTATATACTAGGAATTCCGTGTTTTAAGTTAAGCCAGTATAAAACACGGATTCCACGGTCGCGATGAATAACCAAACCCACATCCCTAGACCCCTACGAGAGCAGCAAGCAACCCTACCAATTCTAAAGTTAGGAAACCCAGACTCGACTCCTCGAGATGGTCTCCTACTGGACTCTAGAACCCGGTTGCTTGTGCTCCCCTCCTTGGGTCTATCCTAATGCGGAAAAGTAAATAATATATAACAATGCTGACATCATCCTCAACCCGGAAATGCCCCAATAAAAGAATATTACATACATTGAAATTATACATGAATGAAAACAAAAACTCTCATCTCACATAAAAAACCTCGGCTATTCAAAACACGACAATCCAATATAACATATCCAAGCAACACATAACATCATATGTTATCAAAAAGTTAGACGATGTTAAACATTCCGATCGAATCAACAAGAACCCAAAATTTCCCAAAATGCTCAACACTTGAGCGTAGTTTAAAAGTATCCATCACATGCCACAGTACCAATGAACCAACGGTAGAAGGGCCAACCAATGCCTCACATGTGGCACCGCTGAACTACCACAAACCCTAGGGTTTAGTGGCGGTTCTGACGGTCACATAATCGAGTTAAGGTTTTGTTCTTCAAAAGGGTCCATCGATTCACTTGCACGATATTTGAATGTTTCAAACTTGGAAAAAATCTAACTCTTGAATAAATTTCCAGCGAGGGTTAAAGTGTGTATCTGATATTCGTTCAAAATTTTTAACACCGTCTAAATAACCGGAAATAAAGTTAGATTTATGACCAAAAAACACTCCGTGTTGCCTTTATAGAAAATTAACATCTCATGTAAATTTAGCAAAAACAAACAAGACTTGAAACACCAAAACCCTGAGACCTGAACACTGAAAAAATTTGAAAGGGGGTGGTCGGATTTGGGCCGAGATCAGTTGGTATGTGGCCGGCCAAAAATTCTTAGATTTGCCTCAAATTTCTCCAGTGTTCATGTATTGTTACATACATCACTCTGCAGTCGTTTGAAAAAATTTTAGAGCTCATTTAAAAATAGACAGAAACTATGTTTTCCATGTTTCGGTTTCGGAGAAGTTTCGGTTTCGTAATCTAACAAACTTTGTCTAAATCTTTAGCTTGGCTCTGATACCACTGTAAGGTTCCCTAGCATGACAGCAAGGTTTCGGGAGGAATCATCCATGTCGTTTTCAAATTTTTGTCATGCTAAGCAACACTAAGCTAAGGATCTTTAACTTGAGATTTAGACAAAAGCAAATGTAAACTACTTTGCATCTAAAGAGAACAAGAATATAACCTTTGTAGACGGTCCTTCTCTTCACTTGCTCTGTGTAGTAGCCCCGCGACTCCACAAGGCTTCCCTTGAGGCTTTGAACGAGCCTCCTTCGTTATCTTCGCGACAAAGACGATCCACCCAAAGTTCTTCTAGATCAAGCTAACTCTACACTAAACTTTTAGTGTATGAAACACACCACACTAATTCACTAGATTGGTATGGGATGATGAAGTAGGGGATGTAAAGAGCTCACTATTTTGTGTTCAAGCTTCATGATTCACATCACATGCGAGGGTTGAAGCTTGAGGCATGACAAGGGGAGGAAGAAGAAGCTAGAGAATAACCATGGGAAAAATGGCTAAGTATTTGGAATGAGCAAGAATGAAAGCCAAGCCTTGACCCCTCACTCATTCAATTATGGAATTATGCAATATAAAATTGCAACCATGCTTAAATAGTGAGTCAAGAATGAATAAACAAGAATTAAACCCATGCTTGCAACCATGCTTCATTTTCCACATCATTTCTAATTTCACAAAAAAGAAATTTAAATACCATGATTCATTATAATATATATATATATATATATTAATATATATTTAATGAAGAATAATCAGTGAGCTAATGATATTAGTTAATATATAATTATATCACATATAATTTATATCACATTATTAAATCAACACTTGATCTAATAATCCGGTTATATCATATATGACCGACTAATATCATTTATCTGTATATCACATTATCGAATCAACACTTGATTCGACAAACTGGTTATATCACATATAACCGAACCGATAACAGATGACTGCCAGATTACAATACGGTATCACATACTCGTATTTAATCAGGCCCACACACATATCACATATGTGTCCTACTTCGTTTCGCTTGAACCAGGGAACTTCTGTGTGGGACTCTAAAGACTCGTCAATACACCAGCAGTAGGTGATGATCATATCAGTCACTTACAAGCCGTCAGCGGTACTAGCTGGACGTAACGACTACCCGGGTATTGAGCGATATGAAGATCAACAAGCAAGGCTATCCATAGTCTCAATGAAGCCTATCAGTAACACTACCGTACAGTTCGGTCTCTTCATCTGATATGTCGCATATCATGTCTAGGGGTGGATATCGTCATACCCCAGTAACGTGATAAGTAATGTCGATGTATGGCCTATAACGGTTCAAGAAACTACTGATAACACTTATCAGTATATCTCGGCAGTAGCCCTGACCAGGGAATTCCAGTTATAGCCAATCGAACATAGCGCAACATCAACCCCCAATACCGGGAGAAACGAAACCCCTCCTATCGCTCATTGCCTCTATACGACTCGGGACTGTACCCAAAATCCACCTGTTTGCCCGTCTCGTTTGAGTGTGGTAGGGACGAAATCAAAGCACAGTGGGAGCCGCACAAGACTCTATGACGATCTCGTGTCTACAGACTAACCTGTACCAGTGTCACCAGAGGACTTCTTGTAGGGTTCCTATGCATACCCAAGAGGTCTCACAAGGCATCAACCATGCCAAAATCAAATTTTTCTTGCGCCGAGTAACCCTAATCAGATCGTTGACTAGAGGTAAAGGCGATAACTAATGCAAGCAAACAACTTGGGTATTAAGTGAATGGAAATACAACCTTTGTAGATCCGCTCCACCATTTCTTTAGCTCCGTGTTGACATCCCTCCGCTGCGATCATCGGGATCCCGGACTCTACCAATGGTTTCGTCGGAGAAATGATCGGGCTAGGTCATTGACTTCGAGGCCGAAGATGATCTACGTCGAGGCGATTCAAACTCAAGCTCCATCTTCACTAGGTCAAAAAACTTGTGAAGAAAACACCCTCTACTACATGGCAAGTGATAGAGGATGAAGAAATTGGAAATGGGTTCACTTTGGATTTGGATTTCTCACTTGGAATCATCACTTGACATTTTTCAAGCAAGCTTTTTCTTTCTTCATCTTGAAGAAGAAGATGAAGAAGAAGAAAAGAATAATGAATTATCAATTATATCCAAAAGGAAAATGAAGTGATGGTTATCATAATGCAACCATGGGTGAGGCTAACTCATGTAGAGACTAAACTAGGGTTTAAGTGAATGGTTAGGTTATGGAAAGAAACAAAGTGGTCAAAGCTTCATGAAGCTTCAAGATAAATCCAAACAAAGCCGCCATTTCTTTTCTTGCCAAAATAAATAAATGATTAAGAAAAGATAACAAAACCCTAACCATTCACTTAAACAAGTTTTAAAGTAAACATACACCCAAGTTTGCATGTATCATCAAACATGATAGAATCTAGTGCACAAAAATATATCACATATACAATGTGCACATCAAGTGAGAAAATCCATCTTAAGTGAACCAATACTAGTTAATGTAAAGTAATATATCAAATATATAATTATACATTAAATCATTAAATCAACACTTGATTTAATGATCCGGTCATATCGCATATAACTGACTAATATCCAATGTATCGACTTATCGAATCAATCCTTGATTCGATAACTAGGTTATATCGCATGCAACCAATCGATACAATCATCGCGAGAATAGAATATGGTATCACATACACTAATTATTCTCCGTCCCGCACATATCTCATATGCGCTCCTATTTCGTTTCGCTTGAGCCAGGAAACCTTTGTGTAGGACTCTAAAGACTGGTCAATACGCCGGCAGCAGGTGATGATCATATCAAACACCCACAAGCCGCAAGCGGTCTGCTAAACGTAACGGCCACCCGGGTATTGAGCGATCAGAAGATCAACGAGCAAGCCCGATCACACTCCTGTGAATCCAACCAGTAACACTTACCGTACAGTTCGGTCTGTTCGTCTGATATGTCGCATATCTCGCCTAGGGGTGGTAAACGTCAGACCCCAGTAGCTCGATAAGTCGTGTCGATATGAGATCTATAACAGTTCGAGAAACTACTGGTAACACTTACCAGTAAATCTCAACAACCCTGGCCAGGGATTTCCGGTTATAGCCAATCGAACACAGCGCAACATCAACTCCCTACACCGGGAGAGACGAATCCCCTCCTATCGCTCATTGCCTCTATGTGATTCGGGACTGTACCCAAAAACCACCGTTTTGCACGCCCTCTTGGACGTGGTAAGGTGGAAATTAAAGCACAGTGGGAATCACACAAGACTCTATGACGATCTTGGGTCAACAGACTACTCTGTACCAGTGTCACCAGAGAACTGCCATCTGACGAGAGGTATAATACTATCTGGGAGTTCTCGGAGAGTCCGTCCAGTGTACCCAGTCTCGACTGAGCACCCGTATATCATCTCTGATGTCAAACACTAATGGATATGGGATCATCCATCGCCCATCTGTATGGGTCGAGAAGGTATACGCTAGTTTACTCTGGTATATCGATGCCCTGTCTCGATACACCCACGACTACGGACCTTGAAGGATGTACTTATGGACTACCATGTCCCCACTAGTATGATCCGCATCATAGTCCAGGTAGTCAAGTACACATCCTAAGGGATTTACCAACATGTAACAGATGTAGGGTTCCTAGGCACCCTAATGAGGTCACACAAGGCATCAACCATGCCAATTTCAAATTTAAACGGTGCCGAGAAACCCAAGAACGGATCGTTGGCTAGAAAACTGTTAGTAATATGTATGCCCTAGAGGCCATTACTGTACATAGGATGTATATTGTAGTGGATGCTGGGACACATATAGGGAGGACTTTCTTGCTCGACATGATAGTATGCTATCTGGTTGAACTTTACCTTAACGTGTATACTGATTGTCTCTCTGTTACATGTTGGTAAAGCCCTTAGGATGTGTGCTTGACTACCTGGACTATGATGCCGATCATACTAGTGGGGATATGGTAGTCCATAAGTACATCCTTCAAAGTCCCTAGTCGTGGGTGTATCGAGACGGGGCATCGATATACCAGAGTAGACTAGCGTATACCTTCTCGACCCATAAAGATGGGCGATGGATGATCCCATATCCATTGGTGTTTGACATCAGAGATGATATACGGGTGCTCAGTAGAGACTGGGTACACTGGACGGACTCGTCGAGAACTCCCAGATGGTATTATACCTCACGTCAGATGGCAGTTCTCTGGTGACACTGGTACAGAGTAGTCTGTTGACCCAAGATCGTCATAGAGTCTTGTGTGGTTCCCACTGTGCTTTGATTTCCATCTTACCACGTCCAAGAGGGCGTGCAAAACGGTGGTTTTTGGGTACAGTCCCGAGTCACATGGAGGCAATGAGCGATAGGAGGGGATTCGTCTCTCCCGGTATAGGGAGTTGATGTTGCGCTGTGTTCGATTGGCTATAACAGGAAATCCCTGGCCAGGGTTGCTGAGATTTACTGGTAAGTGTTACCTGTAGTTTCTCGAACAGTTATAGACCTCATATCGACACGACTTATCGAGCTATTGGGGTCTGACGTTTACCACCCCTAGGCGAGATATGCGACATATCAGACGATCAGACCGGACTGTACGGTAATGTTACTGGTCGGATTCGCAGGAGTGTGAGCGGGCTTGCTCGTCGATCTTCTGATCGCTCAATACCCGGGTGGCCGTTACGTTTAGCAGACCGCTTGCGGCTTGTGGGTGTTTGATATGATCATCGCCTGCTGCCGGCGTATTGACGAGTCTTTAGAGTCCTACACAGAGGTTTCCTGGCTCAAGCGAAACGAAATAGGAGCGCATATGAGATATGTGCGGGACCGAGAATAATGCGTGTATGTGATACCGTATTCCATTCTCGCGATGAATGTATCGAGTGGTTGTATGCGATATAACCTAGTTATCGATTCAAGCGTTGATTCGATAAGCCGATACATTGTATACTAGTCGGTTGTGTGCGACATGACCGGATCATTGAATCAAGTGTTGATTTAATGATTTAATGTATAATTATATATTTGGTATATTACTTTGCATTAACTAGTAATGGTTCACTTTAAATGGATTTTCTCACTTGGATTGTGCAAGTTGTATATGTGATATACTTTTATGCACATGTTTGTATCATGTTTGATGATGCATATTAACTTGGTTAAGTGTAAAGATTAAACCATGGTTTACTTAATGATTAGGGTTTTGATTATCTTATTCATTTATTTATATATATTCATTTTGGAAATTATTTAAGGATGGTGGCTTATTTTGTTTTATGTTGAAGTTTCTTGAAACTTTGATCAAGTCAACCATTCTTATCTCTTCCTTAACCCTAACCATCATATCTAACCATGGTCCATTCTCTACACTAAACTAAGGTTAATATTATGATAAGAATGGATTTTATTTTCTATTCTATTATTCTTATTATAACAATATTCATCTTCTTCATCTTCTTCTTCATTGAAGAAGCTTGAGGTCATCAATGGTGGATTGATGATTTGAGTAAGAAATCCAATTCTAAAGTCTACCCACTTCCTATTTCTTAATCCTCTACCTCTTGCCAAGTAGTAGAGTGTGTTTCCTTCACAAGTTTCTTGACTTGGTGAAGTGAGAGCTTGATCTTGCGATGCTTCGACGTAGATCATCTTCGGCATGGACATCGACGACCTAGCTCGCTTATTCTCCGATGAAGTCGACGATAGAGCCCGGATTCTTTTTGGACAACGGAGAGGACTTCGTTGCGGAGCTATGGAGGTGGAGCACCGGATCTACAAAGGTTGTATTTCCGATTCTCATAGTTAAGTGTTAACTAGTTAGCTTTTTCGCCTAGTTTTCTAGCAAACGATCCGTAGTCGGGTCTCTCGGCACCTAGATTTTTTGAATTATTCATGGTCGATGCCTTGTGAGACCTCACTAGAGTGCCTAGGAACCCTACAGTGGTATCAGAGCCTAGCTAGAGCCTTAGGCGATGCGTAGACGGAGTTAGAAGTCCGATCGACCCGAAACCCCGACTTTGAAATGCTCTCTGGACATTTTTGTAAAATGTGGATTTTTGCAAATTAAAAATATGCAGAAAAACAATCAGGTAAATCTAAGAATTACGATGCAAAAATTACCTAATGATCTTTCTAAAGTGCGGCGGAACCGCGGCATTAGCGTGCTAATGCGGCCCTTCCGCCGCATTTTTGTCTTATCTGCCATTGAATTTTGCACAGTAACTCCTATTTTTCAGTGCTGGTTTTCCTGGGAATTTTTAATCTGAAATCAAAAGTTGAGTATTTTGGGTTGTATTGGGAGTTCATACATTCGATCGGATTGTCAAACTTTGTCTATGTGTCGTTCCGGATAATTTTTTGAATATGTTAAAAAGTTCGACCGGATATAAATACCCAATTTTTCCCCTGTCGGGAAATTTTCAAGTGTTGGATATTTCTGTAGTTTAATCACGTTCTAAGTAGTGCAAGTAACACGATGGTCCCTCTAGAAGACAACAAACCTTAACTTGATTATGTGACCGTCTTGAACTACCCTTTGAACTTTCGGGTTTGGGGCAGTACGGCGTGCCACATGTGAGGCGTTGGCTTGACCCTTCTACGGCTGGACCGTCGGTACTGAGGCACGAACTGAATGTTGTTAGACTTATTTCATGTGTTGATCTGTATCGGGAAAACTTGGGTGTTCGAATGTTCAATCGGAAAGTTTAACATTTTCTAATTATCTGGAATGGGATACAATAATTGGAATTCACAAGAAGTTATGAGATAACTGAATGAATGTTATAAACATAGCAATTTAGTCTCACTTGATCGGTTGCCACGGAATTTTGATGTGATCAAAAGTCCGTCGCAATCACGTAGCGTACGCGGATACTCGCCGGGTAAACTTAATAGACAGCCTCACTCCATAGCCCCGACCAAGTGACTGTAGGAGAACCCCGTCGCCGAAAGCATCCGTTCGGGTGCTCGCGGTAGCGGTGTTCCGCCTTGGTGCACTTCGTCGACGGTATTGGGGGTGCGGCCGCCTACTAAAGTTTGCGATGAGTATTCGATCAGGATGTCGGGAATCTTGTTGAATTACCCGACTTGATATTGAAAAGTGTTTTTGATTTTGAGACTAAAATGCGGGGTTTATAATTGTTAGGCATGTGATGTCTAAGTAATTCATTTGGTCAGGCATGCGATATCTGAGGTGGTTGCGGATTCCAACTGTTGTAGTTTTACACTTTCTTTTCTGTGACCGTAAGTGTAATATGTGATATCGCCGGTTTCGTTGCTATATGTCAACGACAATTGGGATGGACATATTTACTTACGTTGATGATATGTGATGTTATGTGTTGCTGGATATGTTATATTGGATCGTCGTGTTTGAATAGCCGGGGGTTTTTATGTGAGATGAGTGTTTTTCATTTTCATTCATGTAAAAACTTGTATGTAATATTCTTTTATTGGGGCGCTTCCAGGTTGCGGAAGTTATCACCGTTTGTATATTATTTACTTTTCCGCACTAGGATAGACCCAAGGAGGAGGGTACAAGTAACCGGGTTCTGGAGTCCAGTGGGAGACCAACTCGAGGAGTCGAGTCCGGGTCTCCTAACTCTAGAATTGGTAGGGTTGCTTGCCGTTCTCATAGGGGTCTAGGGGTGTGGGTTTGGCTATTCATCACGACCGTGGAATCCGTGTTTTATACTGGCTCGTATTGAAAACACGGACGTCCTAGTATATCCAATATTTCATATGATTCTTCTGCTGCGATATCTGTGATGTGATCATGCGATGTTCTGTGATAGATACAGTATATAGTATATATGATATATTATATAGGCGTTACTTATGTTTTACACCCGCGCTAGCCCTACCCCGCTCTGCCGTTAGTTACCTAACCTAACGGTGCACGAGGGGACATCGAGGCGAATGCGGATGGCATAAGTGTACGTCGTATTTATCTGTGATGATTAGGTACTTAAATGATGGGACTTTATTAATGTGATTAATAAAATAAAAGAAACCTAAGATGTTGTAGAATCGAATTTCAAAATAAAATAGGTAGCTACAGTTCTTGCTTTGCACAGCGGTATATGTGATATATCCTGCACCTTATTCGATGAGGAAAGGACCGTATTCCCTTCACCGGGAGTGACTCCTTTAGCAATAACTGGCAGATGCTACACACTCGGTTTGTCTTTTGATTGCTTTTAAGAGTTTTTGCTTTGCACAGTGATATATATGATATATCCCGCACCTCATTCGACGGGGAAAGGACCGACGATCCCTTCACCGGGAGTGACTCCTTTAGCAAAACTAGAAAAGCCTCAAAAACACTCCATTTTAAAATCATTCGATCCTACAACGATATCAAGTTCATTACGCAATAGGTTTTCAGAAAAACCTGTCGTAGCCCTCCGTCATTTCAGATAAGTTGTATATAGTATTCGTGCTGCATTTGTTGGCTTTCGTCAAGGTGCAGTGTGCGGTAGCTATATGCTGCTTATCTGCCAGCATACGATGCGATTGGATTAGGGTAGTCGTGCGGCTTTGTTGGCTTTCGTCAAGGGTCGTGCGGGTGGGTTTAATTCGATCAAGAAATGTACGGGTTGAACTTGACTGGCGGGCTATGGTTTGTTGGCTTTCGTCAAGGTCATAGCACGTTAGGGGCAAAACATTATCGGGAATTTCAAGTGTTGAAATTTGCAATGAGATTGCATACCTTCTATGAGATAGTTGGATCCCGATACCCGCTGCGAGTAAGAGTTACTCCTGGGAGAGTTTTATACGTTACAATTAGCCGATCAAGTAGGTGTCTAGAAAGGTGTCAACGGGGTTACGCCTCTGGGAAAACGAGGTTTACATTAATTAGGTTCGTACGAAAGCACGGGGGACCTTCCTCAAAGTACCGACACTGGCCTGGCTGAAAGATTGGCGAACTTGTAGTGTGTAATTAATCCCGGCTAGTCTTTCCTTTTAGGGTTTGAAGGAAGATTTGATAAAAAGCAGTGGGAGCCATCCTGATTAGATAAAATAATAACCAATCTATTCTTGCAAGAGCGCACGCTGAGTGTTTTCTTCTCTCTCTCTCCTGGTAGCAACCATGTCACGCCTTAATCAAGATAATAAAACGGATATTGACCGAACCCGCTTGTTATACTGAGCTGGGGAACGTTGGTCCCGCTCCAACTTATAAATGTTATAAGACAGAGCAGGAAATTGGGGATTACCAGAATTCCCGTGCCGCCCAAACGAAGAGAGTGCATGCTGATGCATCATCTTCGGGTGTGTTCATTATAGAGAACTGTTTCTCAGTATCCTTTACGTCCTGGGTATGTGATACCAGATCAGGATCCCAGATATGTAATCTGTTACATAGGGCTACAGATAGGTAGAGAACTGAGAACGGGTGATAAGTTTCATGAGGCAGAAAACAGGGCAAATGTTGCAGCCAAGTCTGTTGGTCACTGTCACCCTGTATTACAGTACATTGATTCTGAACGAATGTTATTAGATACCGAACCTGATATACAAAATCATATCTATCTCTTTATTAGTAAAGAAATGATAAAATTTTGTATAGTTGGATAATGTTTTGAACATTTCCTATATCAAAAGTTGATCGGTTCAGGCACGTTATCTAAAAGCATTAATATTCTAAATCAAACTACAGTTCTTAGTATACGGAACACACACAAGAGGAAGAGTTCAGAAATGAACGAATCCTTCTTGAGGCATTGTAGACTAGGTAATATCAATGCGACCCGACTAGCTGAAGTTACATGTAGATGCATATTTAAATCAGTTTGAATTTACATCTCATGAAACTTGCGAGTCATGTCACAAAGATAAAATGACCTCAGCTCTGTTTATTGGAAACAGAGAAAGAGTTAGTGAACTCTTGGGATGATACATGTTGATGTATGTAGGTCCCCTGTCTACATATGCCAGGACTGGTTCTTTATACTTCATTACATTCTCTAATAATCTCTTTAGATTCAGACATATGTTCCTGTTGAAACACAAGTCCGAACCTTTTGAGATATTCACAGAATATAAGTTAGAAGTAGAGAACCAAAACGGGTAAAAGTATTATGTCCTTTGATGTGATCAAGGAGGAGAATACTTGTGCATGGAAATCCTGGACTATTCTAAAGGAGAATGAGATTCTCTCTCAGCATTACTCCTCCGAATACACCATAGCACGATGGTATATCGGGGCGGAGCAATCATACCCTATGTGATAAGGTGTGCTCTATGATGAGTACTACTGAGTTACCTAATTCCTTTAGGGAGTTATGCACTTGAGAAGTTGCATACCTATTGAATAGGGTTCCAATCAAATCAGTTGCCTACCGCTTCATATGTGATATGGAAAGGGAAGAGCCCATATCTTAAGTTGGTAAAGATTTGGGGTTGTCCGGCCTATGTCTGAAAGCAAAATCCGGACAAGCTCGAGGCAAGGTCTGTAATGTAGAACTGGAAAAGTTCCAGCTATACGAACTACAGCAGATGATTTGATAGAACCAAGGGATTCAGTAGATACCAACGAACCTCAGCCTCTCCGCCGATCTAGTAGGGTTCCTCACCCACCTGAGAGATACTTCGGTTTCTCTATGACAGTGGGAGCGAGGATTGCATCATGAGATGATGACCCAACTAGCTTCGAGCAGGCCATCAGGAGTAAGACTCTGTAAGAATGGCTGGATGCTTAGCGATCTGAGATGGAATCCTTATACACCAACAAAGTATGGACTTTGGTTGCAATATCTGAAGGGTTAAATCCCCATCAGGAGCAAGTATATCTTGAGAAGATTGCTTGGTGTAGATGGAAAAGTTGAGACTTTCAAAGCTAGACTTGTTAAAGGTTTGCATCATTGACCAGATATGGATCATAATGTTAAAACCTTTTCAAGTAACTATGCTTAAGTCCATCCAGATCCTACTTGCCATGGCTACATACCATGACTGCGATATCTGGTGGTTGGATGTCTTGACTGCTTTTCTAAATGATGATTTAGAAGAGAGCGTCTATAAGTACACAGCCAGAGGGCTTCGTAGACAGTGGGAGCAGCGGAAACGTGTGCAAGATGCTTTATAGGATAAAGCAGGCATCGCGGAGTTGGAACATCTGTTTTGATGAAGCGGTCAAAGAGTTTGACATCATCAAAATGGTAGATGAACCTTGTATATACAAAAAGGTAGTAGGGAGTATGGTGACGATCTTCGTAGAGTACGTGGATGACATACTCTTGATAAGAAAGGAGTTTCCTATGCTACGCTCGATCAATCTCCGATTATCACAAAGATTCTCCATATAGGATCAAAGTGATACCTACTAAATCCTGGGTTTTGGACCTATGAGATAGATCTAAATGGATGTTAGGATTCTCACTAGTCATAGTGAGATGGTATCAACCGATCCTGGGGAGAATCACTGGAAGGGTTCCAGGGTGATAAAGACGACTGAATGTCAGTCGCAGGCATTGTCTTTACCCTCAGTGAAGGGACGGTATGTTGGAAGAGTTCCAAGCTAGATACCGTGGCATACTAGACGATAAAGGTTGGATACATCGCTACTTAAGATGCTACCAAAGAGGCTGTTTGGGTGTATATTGGTTCATGAGATGAACTACGTTCCTACCATTGTGTGACAATGGAGTTGTGGTTTATGCCAAGGAACGCCGGTCCCATCAGTGATCCGGACATATTCTAAGGCAGTATCACTTGATCATGGAGATGGTTGATCTCCAGGGAGATCGAGGTTAGGAGAGTAGACTCAGAGGACAACACAGCGGATCCACTCACAAAGGCCTGTTCCCAGAGAGAGACTTTTATGGGATGGTTGAGTATGAGATACTGCAACCACTGCTATCAGATGGCCCTAGTGCAAGTGGGAGATTGTTAGTAATATGTATGCCCTAGAGGCCATTACTGTACATAGGATGTATATTGTAGTGGATGCTGGGACACATATAGGGAGGACTTTCTTGCTCGACATGATAGTATGCTATCTGGTTGAACTTTACCTTAACGTGTACACTGATTGTCTCTCTGTTACATGTTGGTAAAGCCCTTAGGATGTGTGCTTGACTACCTGGACTATGATGCGGATCATACTAGTGGGGACATGGTAGTCCATAAGTACATCCTTCAAAGTCCCTAGTCGTGGGTGTATCGAGACGGGGCATCGATATACCAGAGTAGACTAGCGTATACCTTCTCGACCCATAAAGATGGGCGATGGATGATCCCATATCCATTGGTGTTTGACATCAGAGATGATATACGGGTGCTCAGTAGAGACTGGGTACACTGGACGGACTCGCCGAGAACTCCCAGATGGTATTATACCTCACGTCAGATGGCAGTTCTCTGGTGACACTGGTACAGAGTAGTCTGTTGACCCGAGATCGTCATAGAGTCTTGTGTGGTTCCCACTGTGCTTTGATTTCCATCTTACCACGTCCAAGAGGGCGTGCAAAATGGTGGTTTTTGGGTACAGTCCCGAGTCACATGGAGGCAATGAGCGATAGGAAGGGATTCGTCTCTCCCGGTATAGGGAGTTGATGTTGCGCTGTGTTCGATTGGCTATAACAGGAAATCCCTGGCCAGGGTTGCTGAGATTTACTGGTAAGTGTTACCTGTAGTTTCTCGAACAGTTATAGACCTCATATCGACACGACTTATCGAGCTATTGGGGTCTGACGTTTACCATCCCTAGGCGAGATATGCGACATATCAGACGATCAGACCGGACTGTACGGTAGTGTTACTGGTCGGATTCGCAGGAGTGTGAGCGGGCTTGCTCGTCGATCTTCTGATCGCTCAATACCCGGGTGGCCGTTACGTTTAGCAGACCGCTTACGGCTTGTGGGTGTTTGATATGATCATCGCCTGCTGCCGGCGTATTGACGAGTCTTTAGAGTCCTACACAGAGGTTTCCTGGCTCAAGCGAAACGAAATAGGAGCGCATATGAGATATGTGCGGGACCGAGAATAATGCGTGTATGTGATACCGTATTCCATTCTCGCGATGAATGTATCGAGTGGTTGTATGCGATATAACCTAGTTATCGATTCAAGCGTTGATTCGATAAGCCGATACATTGTATACTAGTCGGTTGTGTGCGACATGACCGGATCATTGAATCAAGTGTTGATTTAATGATTTAATGTATAATTATATATTTGGTATATTACTTTGCATTAACTAGTAATGGTTCACTTTAAATGGATTTTCTCACTTGGATTGTGCAAGTTGTATATGTGATATACTTTTATGCACATGTTTGTATCATGTTTGATGATGCATATTAACTTGGTTAAGTGTAAAGATTAAACCATGGTTTACTTAATGATTAGGGTTTTGATTATCTTATTCATTTATTTATATATATTCATTTTGGAAATTATTTAAGGATGGTGGCTTATTTTGTTTTATGTTGAAGTTTCTTGAAACTTTGATCAAGTCAACCATTCTTATCTCTTCCTTAACCCTAACCATCATATCTAACCATGGTCCATTCTCTACACTAAACTAAGGTTAATATTATGATAAGAATGGATTTTATTTTCTATTCTATTATTCTTATCATAACAATATTCATCTTCTTCATCTTCTTCTTCATTGAAGAAGCTTGAGGTCATCAATGGTGGATTGATGATTTGAGTGAGAAATCCAATTCTAAAGTCTACCCACTTCCTATTTCTTCATCCTCTACCTCTTGCCAAGTAGTAGAGTGTGTTTCCTTCACAAGTTTCTTGACTTGGTGAAGTGAGAGCTTGATCTTGCGATGCTTCGACGTAGATCATCTTCGGCATGGACATCGACGACCTAGCTCGCTTATTCTCCGATGAAGTCGACGCTAGAGCCCGGATTCTTTTTGGACAGCGGAGAGGACTTCGTTGCGGAGCTATGGAGGTGGAGCACCGGATCTACAAAGGTTGTATTTCCGATTCTCATAGTTAAGTGTTAACTAGTTAGCTTTTTCGCCTAGTTTTCTAGCAAACGATCCGTAGTCGGGTCTCTCGGCACCTAGATTTTTTGAATTTGGCATGGTCGATGCCTTGTGAGACCTCACTAGAGTGCCTAGGAACCCTACAAAAACTAGGCGAAAAGATAACTAGTTAACAACTTTAACTATAAGAAAACGGAAATACAACCTTTGTAGATCCGGTGCTCCACCTCCATAGCTCCGTAACGAAGTCCCCTCGCTGTCCAAATGAATTCCCGGGCTCTAGCATCGGCTTCGTCGGAGAATAGGCGAGCTAGGTCGTCGATGTCCATGCCGAAGATGATCTACGTCGAGGCATCGCTAGATCAAGCTCCACCTTCACCAAGCCATGAAAACTTGTGAAGGAAACACCCTATACTACTTGGCAAGAGGTAGAGGATGAAGAAATAGGAAGTGGGTAGACTTTAGAATTGGATTTCTCACTCATTTTCATCAATCACCATTGATGAAGTAAGCTTCTTCATGAAAGAAGAAGATGAAGAAGATGAATATTGTTATGATAAGTTATTTTCAAAATAGAAAATAAAAGGAATGCTTATCATAATCTAACCATGGTGAAGTGTAGAGAATCAACTAGGGTTGAGTGGAGTGGTTAGGGTTAAGCATGAGACAAAATGGCGACTAAGTCAAAGCTTCATGAAGCTTCAACATGCAAGTCCAAAATTAGCCACCATTTCATTTCTTTATGCTTAATATTTTTCCAAAATAAATAAATGAATAAATAATGGATAAAACAAAAACCCTAATTTCCAACTTAACCATGGTTTAATTCTTTACACTTAACCAAAAAGAATGTATCATCAAACATGATACAATCATGTGTACAAAAGTATATCACATATACAATGTGCACAAACCAAGTGAGAAAATCCGTTTAAAGTGAACCAATACTAGTTAGTGCAAAGTAATATATCAAATATATAATTATGCATTAAATCATTAAATCAACACTTGATTCAATGATTCGGTCATGTCGCACACAACCGACTAGTATTCAATGTATCGGCTTATCGAATCAATACTTAATTCGATAACTAGGTTATATCGCATACAACCATTTGACACATTCTTCGCGAGAATGAAATACGGTATCACATACACGCATTATTCTCGGTCCCGTACATATCTCATATGCGCTCCTATTTCGTTTCGCTTGAGCCAGGAAACCTCTGTGTAGGATTCTAAAGACTCGTCAATACGCCGGCAGCGGATGATGATCATATCAAACATCCACAAACCGCAAGCGGTCTGCTAAACGTAACGGCCACCCGGGTATTGAGCGATCTAAAGATCGACGAGCAAGCCCGCTCACACTCCAGTGAATCCAACCAGTAACACTACCGTACAGTCCGGTCTGATCGTCTGATATGTCGCATATCTCGCCTAGGGGTGGTAAACGTCAGACCCCAATAGCTCGATAAGTCGTGTCGATATGAGGTCTATAACTGTTCGAGAAACTGCAGGTAACACTTACCAGTAAATCTCAGCAACCCTGGCCAGGGATTTCCTGTTATAGCCAATCGAACACAGCGCAACATCAACTCCCTATACCGGGAGAGACGAATCCCCTCCTATCGCTCATTGCCTCCATGTGACTCGGCACTGTACCCAAAAACCACCGTTTTGCACGCCCTCTTGGACGTGGTAAGATGGAAATCAAAGCACAGTGGGAACCACACAAGACTCTATGACGATCTCGGGTCAACAGACTACTCTGTACCAGTGTCACCAGAGAACTGCCATCTGACGTGAGGTATAATACCATCTGGGAGTTCTCGGCGAGTCCGTCCAGTGTACCCAGTCTCCACTGAGCACCCGTATATCATCTCTGATGTCAAACACCAATGGATATGGGATCATCCATCGCCCATCTGTATGGGTCGAGAAGGTATACGCTAGTCTACTCTGGTATATCGATGCCCCGTCTCGTTACACCCACGACTAGGGACTTTGAAGGATGTACTTATGGACTACCATGTCCCCACTAGTATGATCCGCATCATAGTCCAGGTAGTCAAGTACACATCCTAAGGGCTTTACCAACATGTAACAGAGAGACAATCAGTATACACGTTAAGGTAAAGAGCAACCAGATAGCATACTATCATGTCGAGCAAGAAAGTCCTCCCTTTATATGTCCCAGCATCCACTACAATATACATCCAATGTACAGTAATGGCCTCTAGGGCATACATATAACTAACAATCTCCCACTTGCACTAGGGCCATCTGATAGCAGTGGTTGTAGTATCTCATACTCAACCATCCCATAAGAGTCACTCTCTGGGAACAGGCCTTTATGAGTGGATCCGCTGTGTTTGTCCTCTGAGTTTACTCTCCAAACCTCGATCACCCTGGAGATCAACCATCTCCATGATCAGGTGACACTGCCTTAGAATATGTCTGGATCACTGATGGGACGGGCATTCCTTGGCATAAGCCACAACTCCATTGTCTCATAATGGTTAGAACGTAGTTCATCTCATGAACCAATATACACCCAAACAGCCTCTAGGGTAGCATGTTGAGTAGCGATGTATCCTGCCTTTATCGTCTAGTATGTCACGGTATTTTGCTTGGAACTCTTCCAACATACCGTCCCTTTACTGAGGGTAAAGACAATGCCTGTGACTGACACTCAGTCGTCTTTATCACCCTGGAACCCTTCCAGTGATTCTCCATAGGATCGATTGATACCATCTCACTACAACTAGTGAGAATCCTAACATCCAATTAGATCTATCTCATAGATCCAAAACCCAGGATTTAGGAGGTATCATTTTGATCCTATATGGAGAATCATTGTGATAAGTGGAGATTGACCGAGCGTAGCATAGGAAACTCCTTCCCTATCAAGAGTATGTCATCCACGTACTCTACGAAGATCGTCACCATACTCCCTACTACCTTTTTGTTCATACAAGGTTCATCTACCATTTTGATGATGTCAAACTCTTTGACTAACACATCAAAACAGACGTTCCATCTCCGCGATGCCTGCTTTATCTTATAAAGCATCTTGCACACGTTTCCGCTGCTCCCACTGTCTACGAGGCCCTCTGGCTGTGTACTTATAGACGCACTCTTCTAAAACATCATTTAAAAAAGCTGTCATGATACCCAACCACCAGATATCGTAGTCATGGTATGTAGCCGTGGCAAGTAGGATCTGGATGGACTTAAGCATAGGTACTTGAAAAGGTTTCATCATTATCCACAGCTGGTCAATGATGCAAACTTTTAACAAGTCTAGCTTTGAAAGTCTCAACTTTTCGATGTACACCAAGTAATCTTCTCAAGATATACTTGCTCCTGATGGGGATTTAACCCTTCAGATATAGCAACCAAAGTCCATACTTTGTTGGTGTATAAGGATTCCATCTCAGATCGCTAAGCATCCAGCCATTCTAACAGAGTCTTACTCCTGATGGCCAGCTCGAAGCTAGTTGAGTCATCATCTCATGATGCAATCCTCGCTCCCACTGTCATAGAGCAACCGAAGTATCTCTCAGGTGGGTGAGGAACCCTACTAGATCGGCGGAGAGGCTGAGGTTCGTTGGTATCTACTGAATCCTTTGGTTGTACCAAATCATATACTGTAGTTTGTATTGCTGGAACTTTTCCAGTTCTACATTACAGACTTTGCCTCGAGCTTGTCCGGATTTTGCTTTTAGACATAGGCCGGACAACCCCAAATCTTAACTAACTTAAGACATGGGCTCTTCCCTTTCCATATCACATATGAAGTGGTAGGCAACTGATTTGATTGGAACCCTATTCAATAGGTATGCAGCTTCTCAAGTGCATAACTTCCAAAAGGAAATAGGTAACTCAGCAGTACTCATCATAGAGCACACCATATCAAATAGGGTGTATCTGCTCTGCCCCGATATACCATCGTGCTATGGTGTATACGAAGGAGTAATGCTGAGAGAGAATCTCATTCTCCTTTAGAATAGTCCAGGAATTCCGTGCTCAAGTATTCTCCTCCCTGATCTCATCAAAGGACATAATACTTATACCCGTATTGGTTCTCTACTTCTAACTTATATTCTGTGAATATCTCAAAAGGTTCGGACTTGTGTTTCAACAGGAACATATGTCTGAATCTTGAGAGATTATCAGAGAATGTAATGAAGTACAAAGAACCGGTCTTGGCATGTGTAGATAAGGGAGCTTACATACATCAACATGTATCATCCCAAGAGTTCACTAACTCTTTCTCTGTTTCCAGTAAACGGAGCAATGGTCATCTTATCTCTGTGACATGACTGGCAAGTTTCACAAGATGTAAATTCAAACTGATTTAAATATGCATCTTCATGTAACTTCAGCTAGTCGGGTCGCATTGATATGACCTAGTCTACAATGCCTCAAGAAGGATTCGTTAATTTCTGAACTATTCCTCTTGTGTGTGTTCCTTATACTAAGAACTGTAGTTTGATTTAGAACATTAATGCTTTTAGATAACGTGCCTGAACCGATCAACTTTTGATATAGGAAATGTTCAAAACATTATCCAACAATACAAAATTTTATCATTTCTTTACTAATAAAGAGACTGATATGATTTTGTATATCAGGTTCGGTATCTAATAACATTCATTCAGAATCAATGTATTTGTAATACAGGGTGACAGTGACCAACAGACTTGGCTGCAACACTTGCCCCGTTTTTTGTCTCATGAAACTTATCACCCGTTCTCAGTTCTCTACCTTTCTGTAGCCCTATGTAACAGATTACATATCTGGGATCCTGATCTGGTATCACATACCCAGGACGTAAAGGATACTGAGAAACAGTTCTTTGTAATGAACACACCCGAAGATGATGCATCAGCATGCACTCTCTTCGTTTGGGCGGCACGGTAATTCTGGTAATCCCTATTTCCTGCTCTGTCTTATAACAATTATAAGTTGGAGCGGGACCAACGTTCCCCAGCTCAGTATAACAAGCGGGTTCGGTCAATATTCCGCATTGTTATCTTGATTAAGGCGTGATATGGTCGCTACCAGGAGAGAGAGAGAAGAAAACACTCAGCGTGCGCTCTTTCAAGAATAGATTGGTTATTATTTTATCTAATCAGGATGGCTCCCACTGCTTTTTATCAAATCTTCCTTCAAACCCTAAAAGGAAAGACTAGCCGGTATTAATTACACACTACAAGTTCGCCAATCTTTCAGCCAGGCCAGTGTCGGTTCTTTGAGGGAGGTCCCCCGTGCTTTCGCACAAACCTAATTACAGTAAACCTCGTTTTCCCAGAGGCTTAACCCCGTTGACACCTTTCTAGACACCTACTTGATCGGCTAATTGTAATGTGTAAAACTCTCCCAGGAGTAACTCTTACTCGCAGCGGGTATCGGGATCCAACTATCTCATAGAAGGTATGCAATCTCATTGCAAATTTCAACACTTGAAATTCCCGATAATATTTTGCCCCTAGCTCGCTATGACCTTGACGCATGCCAAACAACCCATACTCTGCTAGTCAACCCGTACATTTCTTGATTGAATTAAACCCACCCGCACGACCCTTGACGCATGCCAAACAACGCCGTACGAATACCCTAATCCAATCGCATCATATGCTAGCAGATAAGCACTAGTTAGCTACCGTACACTACGCCTTGACGCATGCCAAACAACCGCAGCACGAATACTAACTAGTACTTATCTGAAATGACGGAGGGCTACGACAGGTTTTTCTGAAAACCTATTGCGTAATGAACTTGATATCGTTGTAGGATCGAATGAATTTTGAAATGGAGTGATTTTGAGGCTTTTCTAGTTTTGCTAAAGGAGTCACTCCCGGTGAAGGGATCGTCGGTCCTTTCCTCATCGAATAAGGTGCGGGATATATCATATATATCACTGTGCAAAGCAAAAACTCTTGAAAGCAATCAAAAGACAAACCGAGTGTGTAGCATCTGCCAGTTATTGCTAAAGGAGTCACTCCCGGTGAAGGGATCTCGGTCCTTTCCTCATCGAATAAGGTGCAGGATATATCATATATACCGCTGTGCAAAGCAAGAACAGTAGCTACCTGTTTTATTTTGAAATTCGATTCTACAACATCTTAGGTTTCTTTTTATTTCATTAATCTCATTAATGAAGTCCCATCATTTAAGTACCTAAACATCACAGATAAATACGACGTACACTTATGCCATCCGCATTCGCCTCGATGTCCCCTCGTGCACCGTTAGGTTAGGTAACTAACGGCAGAGCGGGGCAGGGCTAGCACGGGTGTAAAACATAAGTAACGTCTATATAATATATCATATATACTATGTACTGTATCTATCACAGAACATCACACGATCACATCACAGATATCGCAGCAGAAGAAACATATGAAATATTGGATATACTAGGACGTCCGTGTTTTCAATACGAGCCAGTATAAAACACGGATTCCACGGTCGTGATGAATAGCCAAACCCACACCCCTAGACCCCTACGAGAGCGGCAAGCAACCCTACCAATTCTGGAGTTAGGAGACCCGGACTCGACTCCTCGAGTTGGTCTCCCACTGAACTCCAGAACCCGGTTACTTGTGCCCTCCTCCTTGGGTCTATCCTAGTGCGGAAAAGTAAATAATATACAAACGGTGACAACTTCCGCAACCTGGAAGCACCCAATAAAAGAATATTACATGCAAGTTTTTACATGAATGAAAATGAAAAACACTCATCTCACATAAAAACCCCCGGCTATTCAAACACGACGATCCAATATAACATATCCAGCAACACATAACATCACATGTCATCAACGTAAGTAAATATGTCCATCCCAATTGTCGTTGACATATAGCAACGAAACCGGCCATATCACATATTACACTTACGGTCACAGAAAAGAAAGTGTAAAACTACAACAGTTGGAATCCGCAACCTCCATAGACATCGCATGCCTAATCAAATGAATTCCTTAGACATCACATGCCTAACAATTATAAACCCCGCATTTTAGTCTCATTATCGAAAACACTTTTCAATTTCGAGTCGGGCAATTCAACAAGATTCCCGACACCCTGATCGAATGCTCGTCGCAAACTTTAGTAGGCGGCCGCACCCCCAATGCCGTCGACGAAGTGCACCAAGGCGGAACACCGCTGCCGCGAGCACCCGAACGGATGCTTTCGGCGACGGGGTTCTCCTACAGTCACTTGGTCGGGGCTATGGAGTGTAGCAGTCTATTAAGTTTACCGGCGAGTATCCGCGTACGCTACGTGATTGCGACGGACTTTTGATCATATCAAAATTCCGTGGCAACCGATCATGTGAGACTAAACTGCTATGTTTATAACATTCATTCAGTTATCTCATAATTGCTTGTGAATTCCAATTATTGTATCCGATTCCGGATAAATAGAAAATGTTAAACTTTTCGATCGAACAATCGAACACCCAAGTTTTCCCGATACAGCTCAACACATGAAATAAGTCTAACAACATTCCGTTCGTGCCTCAGTACCAACGGTCCAGCCGTAGAAGGGTCAAGCCAACGCCTCACATGTGGCACGCCGTACTGCCCCAAACCCTAAGGTTCAAAGGGCAGTTCAAGACGGTCACATAATCGAGTTAAGGTTTGTTGTCTTCTAGAGGGTCCATCGCGTTACTTGCACTACTTAGAACGTCGTCAAACTACGGAAAAATCCAACACTTGGAAATTTCCCGGCAGGGGAAAAAGTGGGTATTTATATCCGGTCGAACTTTTTAACACATTCTAAAATTTATCCGGAAAGCCAAATAGACAAAATCTGATAAACCCGATCGAATCATCGAAGCTCCAAAACATCCCATATTATTCAACTCTTGAATAAATATTAAAAATACCCAGAGAACTCGTCACTGTTAAATAGGAATTACTGTGCAAAAGTCAACGCAAGAGGAGACCATGAGGCCGCGGAACCGCCGCACATGCCAAGCTCGTGCCGCGGTTCCGCGGTGGTTTAATTGAATTAGGCCCCCGTATTTCACAGTAATTCATATAAAACCCTGCTTAATTTTCTGCATATTTTTAATGTGGAAAAATGCACAGTTTTGAAAAAAGGACAGAGAGCATGGGAAAAATGAGGTTTCGGGTTCGATCGGGATTCAAACTTTGTCTAGACTTCGCCTAAGGCTCTAGCTAGGCTCTGATACCACTGTAGGGTTCCTAGGCACCCTAATGAGGTCTCATAAGGCATCAACCATGCCAATTTCAAATTTAAACGGTGCCGAGAAACCCTAGAACGGATCGTTGGCTAGAAAACTAGGCGAAAAGATAACTAGTTAACAACTTTAACTATAAGGAAACGGAAATACAACCTTTGTAGATCTGGTGCTCCACCTCCATAGCTCCGTAACGAAGTCCCCTCGCTGTCCAAATGAATTCCCGGGCTCTAGCGTCGGCTTCGTCGGAGAATAGACGAGCTAGGTCGTCGATGTCCATGCCGAAGATGATCTACGTCGAGGCATCGCTAGATCAAGCTCCACCTTCACCAAGCCATGAAAACTTATGAAGGAAACACCCTATACTACTTGGCAAGAGGTAGAGGATGAAGAAATAGGAAGTGGGTAGACTTTAGAATTGGATTTCTCACTCATTTTCATCAATCACCATTGATGAAGTAAGCTTCTTCATGGAAGAAGAAGATGAAGAAGATGAATATTCTTATGATAAGTTATTTTCAAAATAGAAAATAAAAGGAATGCTTATCATAATCTAACCATGGTGAAGTGTAGAGAATCAACTAGGGTTGAGTGGAGTGGTTAGGGTTAAGCATGAGACAAAATGGCGACTAAGTCAAAGCTTCATGAAGCTTCAACATGCAAGTCCAAAATTAGCCACCATTTCATTTCTTTATGCTTAATATTTTTCCAAAATAAATAAATGAATAAATAATGGATAAAACAAAAACCCTAATTTCCAACTTAACCATGGTTTAATTCTTTACACTTAACCAAAAAGAATGTATCATCAAACATGATACAATCATGTGTACAAAAGTATATCACATATACAATGTGCACAAACCAAGTGAGAAAATCCGTTTAAAGTGAACCAATACTAGTTAGTGCAAAGTAATATATCAAATATATAATTATGCATTAAATCATTAAATCAACACTTGATTCAATGATTCGGTCATGTCGCACACAACCGACTAGTATTCAATGTATCGGCTTATCGAATCAATACTTAATTCGATAACTAGGTTATATCGCATACAACCATTTGACACATTCTTCGCGAGAATGAAATACGGTATCACATACACGCATTATTCTCGGTCCCGTACATATCTCATATGCGCTCCTATTTCGTTTCGCTTGAGCCAGGAAACCTCTGTGTAGGATTCTAAAGACTCGTCAATACGCCGGCAGCGGATGATGATCATATCAAACATCCACAAACCGCAAGCGGTCTGCTAAACGTAACGGCCACCCGGGTATTGAGCGATCTGGAGATCGACGAGCAAGCCCGCTCACACTCCAGTGAATCCAACCAGTAACATTCCCGTACAGTCTGGTCTGATCGTCTGATATGTCGCATATCTCGCCTAGGGGTGGTAAACGTCAGACCCCAATAGCTCGATAAGTCGTGTCGATATGAGGTCTATAACTGTTCGAGAAACTACTGGTAACACTTACCAGTAAATCTCAGCAACCCTGGCCAGGGATTTCCTGTTATAGCCAATCGAACACAGCGTAACATCAACTCCCTATACCGGGAGAGAAGAATCCCCTCCTATCGCTCATTGCCTCCATGTGACTCGGGACTGTACCCAAAAACCACCGTTTTGCACGCCCTCTTGGACGTGGTAAGATGGAAATCAAAGCACAGTGGGAACTACACAAGACTCTATGACGATCTCGGGTCAACAGACTACTCTGTACCAGTGTCACCAGAGAACTGCCATCTGACGTGAGGTATAATACCATCTGGGAGTTCTCGGCGAGTCCGTCCAGTGTACCCAGTCTCCACTGAGCACCCGTATATCATCTCTGATGTCAAACACCAATGGATATGGGATCATCCATCGCCCATCTGTATGGGTCGAGAAGGTATACGCTAGTCTACTCTGGTATATCGATGCCCCGTCTCAATACACCCACGACTAGGGACTTTGAAGGATGTACTTATGGACTACTATGTCCCCACTAGTATGATCCGCATCATAGTCCAGGTAGTCAAGTACACATCCTAAGGGCTTTACCAACATGTAACAGAGAGACAATCAGTATACACGTTAAGGTGAAGAGCAACCAGATAGCATACTATCATGTCGAGCAAGAAAGTCCTCCCTATATATGTCCCAGCATCCACTACAATATACATCCAATGTACAGTAATGGCCTCTAGGGCATACATATAACTAACAACAGAGAGACAATCAGTGTACACGTTAAGGTAAAGAGTAACCAGATAGCATACTATCATATCGAGCAAGAAAGTCATCCCTATATATGTCCAAGCATCCACTACAATATACATCCTATGTATAGTAATGGCCTCTAGGGCATACATATAACTAACAATCTCCCACTTGCACTAGGGCCATCTGATAGCAGTGGTTGTAGTATCTCATACTCAACCATACCGTAAAAGCCTCTCTCTGGGAATAGGCCTTTATGAGTGGATCTGCCGTGTTGTCCTCTGAGTCTACTCTCCTAATCTCGATCCCCTAGAGATCAACCATTTTCATGATCAGGTGACACTGCCTTAGAATATGTCAGGATCACTGATGGGACGGGCGTTCCTTGGTATAAGCCATAACTCCATTGTCACACAATGGGAGGAACTAAGTTCATCTAATATACACCCAGACTGCCTCTTTGGTAGTATCTTCAGTAGCGATGTATCCAGCCTTTATCATCTAGTATGCCACGGTATCTAGCTTGGACCTCTTCCAACATACCGTCCCTTTACTGAGGGTAAAGACAATGCCTGTGACTGACTTTCAGTCGTCCTTATCACACTGGAACCTTTCCAGTGATTCTCCCCAGGATCAATTGATACCATCTCACTATAACTAGTGAGTCACCTAGCATCCAATCAGATCTATCTCATAGATCCAAAACCCAGAATTTAGGAGGTATCATTTTTGATCCTATCTGGAGAATCATTGTGATAAGTGGAGATTGACCGATCGTAGCATAGGAAACTCCTTTCTTATCAAGAGTATGTCATCCACGTACTCTACGAGGATCATCACCATACTCCCTACTACCCTTTTGTTTATACAAGGTTCATCTACCATTTTGATGATGTCAAACTCTTTGACTAACTCATCAAAACAGATGTTCCAACTCCGCGATGCCTGCTTTAATCTGTAAAGCAACTTGCACAAGTTTCCGCTGCTCCCACTGTTTATGAATCCCTCTGGCTGTGTACTTATAGACGTTCTCTTCCAAAACATCATTTAGAAAAGTAGTCATGACACCCAACCACCAGATATCGTAGTCATGGTATGTAGCCGTGGCAAGTAGGATCTGGACGGACTTAAGCATAGCTACTGGAAAAGGTTTTATCATTATCCACGACTGGTCTATGATGCAAACCTTTAACAAGTCTAGCTTTTGAAAGTCTCAACTTTTCCATGTACACCAAGTAACCTTCTCAAGATATACTTGCTCCTGATGGTGATTTAACCCTTCAGATTGAGCAACTAAAGTCCATACTTTGTTGGTGTATAAGGATTCCATCTCAGATTGCTAAGCATCCAGCCATTCTTACAGATTCCTTACTCTCGATGGCCTGCTTGAAACTAGTTAGGTCATTATCTCATGATGCAATCCTCGCTCCCACTGTCATAGAGAAACCGAAGTAACTCTCTGGTGGGTGAGGAACCCTACTAGATCGGCGGAGAGGCTGAGGTTCGTTAGAATCTACTGAATCCTTTGGTTCTGTCAAATCATCAGCTGCAGTTTGTATAGCTGGAACATTTCCAGTTCTACATAACAGACCTTGTCTCGAGCTTGTCCGGATTTTGCTTTTAGACATAGGCCGGACAACCCCAAATCTTAACTAACTTAAGATATGGGCTCTTCTCTTTCCATATTACATATGAAGTGGTAGGCAACTGATTTGATCGGAACCCTATTCAATAGGTATGCAATTTCATAAGTTCATAACTCCAAAAGGGAAATAGGATACTCAGTAGTACTCATCATAGAGCACACCATATCACATAGGGTGTTATTGCTCCACCCCGATATATCATCGTGCTATGGTGTATTCGGAGGAGTAATGCTGAGAGAGAATCTCATTCTCCTTTAGAATAAACCAGGAATTCCGTGCTCAAGTATTCTCCTCCTTGATCATATCAAAGGACATAATACTTATACCCGTTTTGGTTCTCTACTTCTAACTTATATTCTGTGAATATCTCAAAAGGTTCGGACTTGTATTTCAACAGGAACATATGTCTGAATCTAAAGAGATCATCAGAGAATGTAATGAAGTACAAAGAACCAGTCTTGTCATGTGTAGACGGGGGACCTACATACATCAACATGTATCATCCTAAGAGTTCACTAACTCTTTCTCTGTTTCCAGTAAACAGAGCTATGGTGATCTAATCTTTGTGACATAACTTGCAAGTTTCACAAGATGTAAATTCAAACTAATTTAAATATGCATCTAAATGTAACTTAGCTAGTCGGGTCGCATTGATATGACCTAGTCTACAATACCTCAAGAAGGATTCGTTCATTTCTGAACTCTTCCTCTTGTGTGTGTTCCATATACTAAGAACTGTAGTTTGATTTAGAACGTCAATACTTTTAGATAACGTGCCTGAACCGATCAACTTTTGATATAGGAAATGTTCAAAATATTATCCAACAATACAAAATTTTATCATTTCTTTACTAATAAAGAGACTGATATGATTTTGTATATCAGGTTCGGTATCTAATAACATTCGTTCAGAATCAATGTATTGGTAATACAGGGTGACAGTGACCAACAGACTTGGCTGCAACGCTTGCACCGTTTTCTGTCTCATGAAACTTATCACCCGTTCTCAGTTCTCTACCTTTCTGTAGCCCTATATAACAGATTATATATCTGGGATCCTGATCCGGTATCAAATACCCAGGACGTAGAGGATTCTGAGAAACAGTTCTTTGTAATGAACACATCCGAAGAAGATGCATCATCATGTACTTTCTTCGTTTGGGTGGCATGGGAAATCTGGTATTCCCCAATTTCCTGCTCTGTCTTATAACATTTATAAGTTGGAGCGGGACCAATGTTCCCCAGCTCAGTATAACAAGCGGGTTCGGTCAATATTTCCGTTTTATTACCTTGATTAAGGCGTGACATGGTCGCTACCTGGAGAGAGAGAGAATAAGAAAACACTCAGCGTATGCTCTTGCAAGATCAGATTGGTTATTATTTTATCTAATCAGGATGGCTCCCACTGGTTTTTATCAAATCCTCCTTCAAACCCTAAAAGTAAAGACTAGCCGGGATTAATTACACGCTACATGTTCGCCAATCTTTCAGCCAGGCCAGTGTCGGTACTTTGAGGGAGGTCCCCCGTGCTTTCGCACGAACCTAATTAATGTAAACCTCGTTTTCCCAGAGGCGTAACCCCATTGACACCTACTTGATCGGCTAATTATAATGTATAAAACTTCCCAGGAGTAACTCTTACTCGTAGCGGGTATTGGGATCCAACTCTCTAATAGAAGGTATGCAATCTCATTGCAAATTTCAACACTTGAAACTCCCAATAATTTTGCCCCTAGCACCCTATGACCTTGACGGAGGTCAACAAAGCATAGGCTACTAGTCAAGTTCAACCCGTCATTTCTTGATTGAATCAAACCCACCCGCACGACCCTTGACGGAGGTCAACAAGGCCGTACGACTATCCTAACCCAATCTGCATCATATGCATAAGCAGATAAATACTAGTTAGCTACCGCACACTACGCCTTGACGGAGGTCAACAAACGTAGCACGAATACTAAGTAGGACTTATCTGAAATGACGGAGGGCTACGACAGGTTTTTCAGAAAACCTATTGCGTAATGAACTTGATATCGTTGTAGGATCGAATGAATTTTAAAATGGAGTGTTCTTGAGGCTTTTCTAGTTTTGCTAAAGGGGTCACTCCCGGTGAAGGGATCGTCGGCCCTTTCCTCGTCGAATGATGTGCGGGATATATCATATATATCACCGTGCAAAGCAAAAACTATAGAAGCAATCAAAAGACAAACCGAGTGTGTAGCATCTGCCAATTATTGCTAAAGGGGTCACTCCCGGTGAAGGGATCTCAGCCCTTTCCTTATCGAATAAGGTGCAGGATGTTCTACAAGGAACACCGCGATGCAAAGCAAGAACCGTAGCTACCTGTTTTTGAAAATTCGATTCCACAACATTTTAGGTTTCTTTTCTTTCATTAATCACATTAATGAAGTCCCATCATTTAAGTAACCTAAACATCACAGATAAATACGACGTACGCTTATGCCATCCGCATTCGCCTCGATGTCCCCTCGTGCACTGTTAGGTTAGGTAACTAACGACAGAGTGGGGCAGGGCTAGCGCGGGTGTAAAACATAAGTAACGTCTATATAATATATCATATATACTATATACAGTATTTATCACAGAACATCAAATGATCACATCACAGATATCGCAGCAGAAGAAACATATGAAACATTGGATATACTAGGACGTCCATGTTTTCAATACGAGCCAGTATAAAACACGGATTCCACGGTCGCGATGAATAGCCAAACCCATACCCCTAGACCCCTATGAGAGCGGCAAGCAACCCTACCAATTCTAGAGTTAGGAGACCCGGATTCGACTCCTCGAGTTGGTCTCCCACTGGACTCCAGAACCTGGTTACTTGTGCCCTCCTCCTTGGGTCTATCCTAGTGCGGAAAAGTAAATAATATACAAATGGTGACATCTTCCGCAACCTGGAAGTGCCCCAATAAAAGAATATTACATACAAGTCTTTACATGAATGAAAATGAAAAACACTCATCTCACATAAAAAATAAAAAACCCGGCTATTCAAACACGACGATCCAATATAACATATCCAGCAACACATAACATTACATGTCATCAACGTAAGTAAACATGCGTATCCCAATTGTCGTTGACATATAGCAACGAAACCGGCGATATCACATATTACACTTACGGTCACAGAAAAGAAAGTATAAAACTACAACAGTTGGAATCCGCAAACTCTTTAGACATCGCATGCCTAATCAAATGAATTCCTTAGACATCGCATGCCTAACAATTATAAATCCTGCATTTTAGTCTCATTATCGAAAACACTTTTGAATATCAAGTCGGGCAATTCAACAGAATTCCCGACATTCTGATCGAATGCTCGTTGCAAACTTTAGTAGACGGCCGCACCCCCGGTACCGTCGACGAAGTGCACCAAGGCGGAACATCGCTACCGCGAGCACCCAAATGGATACTTTCAGCGACGGGGTTCTCCTACAGTCACTTGGTCGGGGCTATAGGGTGTAGCTGTCAATTAAGTTTACCCGGCGAGTATCCGCGTACGCTACGTGATTGCGACGGACTTTTGATCACATCAAAATTCCGTGGCAACCGATCATTTGAGACTAAAGTGCTATGTTTATAACATTCATATCAGTTATCTCATAACTACTTGTGGATTCCAAGTATTGTATCCCATTCTAGATAAATAGAAAATGTTAAACTTTCCGATCGAACATTCAAACACCCACGTTTTCCCAATACAGATCAACACATGAAATAAGTTTAAAAACATTCATTTCATGCCTCAGTACCAACGGTCCAGCCGTAGAAGGGTCAAGCCAATGCCTCACATGTAGCACGCCGTACTGCCCCAAACCCGAAGGTTCAAAGGGCAGTTCAAGACGGTCACATAATCGAGTTAAGGTTTGTTGTCTTCTAGAGGGACCATCGCGTTACTTGCACTACTTAGAACGTCATTAAACTACGGAAAAATCCAACAATTGGAAATTTCCCGGCAGGGGAAAAAGTGGGTATTTATATCCGGTCGAACTTTTGAACATATTCTAAAATTACCTGGAAAAACCAATAGACGAAGTTAAACATCCCGATCGAAACACCGAGTCCCCAATACAACCCAGAAAACTCCTGTTGAGTAAACTTTAAAAATTCCTATAAAATACAGCAACCAATATAGGACATTACTGTGCAAAGCACGTGGCAAGAAGCAACATTTTGGCAGCGGAACCGCCGCATATGCTAGGGTGGGGCCGCGGTTCCGCGGCTCTTTAGTCGAGTTAGGTGCACGTGCTTTACAGTAACTCGTAGAAAACCCTGCTGTATTTTTTGGTAATTTTTAATTCACAAAAATCAAAAATTCCAGAAAATTTCCAGAGAGTGATTTTGAGTTAGGGTTTCGGGTTCGATCGGGTTTCTAACTTCGTCTACGCATCGCCTAAGGCTCTAGCTAGGCTCTGATACCACTGTAGGGTTCCTAGGCACACCCAAGAGGTCTCACAAGGCATCAACCATGCGAAAATCAAAATTTTCTTTTGGCGAGTAACCCTAATGCGATCATTGACTAGAGGTAAAGGCGATAACTAATGCAAGCAAACAACTTTGCTATTAAGTGAATGGAAATACAACCTTTGTAGATCCGCTCCACCATATCTTTAGCTCCGTGTTGACGTCCCTCCGCTGCGATCATCGGGATCCCGGACTCTAGCAATGGTTTCGTCGGAGAAATGATCGGGCTAGGTCATTGACTTCGAGGCCGAAGATGATCTACGTCGAGGCGACTCAAACTCAAGCTCCATCTTCACTAGGTCAAGAAACTTGTGAAGAAAACACCCTCTACTACATGGCAAGTGATAGAGGATGAAGAAATAGGAAATGGGTTCACTTTGGATTTGGATTTCTCACTTGGAATCATCACTTGACATTTTTCAAGCAAGCTTTTTCTTTCTTCATCTTGAAGAAGAAGATGAAGAAGAAGAAAAGAATAATGAATTATCAATTATATCCAAAAAGAAAATGAAGTGATGGTTATCATAATGCAACCATGGGTGAGGCTAACTCATGTAGAGACTAAACTAGGGTTTAAGTGAATGGTTAGGTTAAGGAAAGAAACAAAGTGGTCAAAGCTTCATGAAGCTTCAAGATAAATCCAAACAAAACCACCATTTCATTTCTTGCCAAAATAAATAAATGATTAAGAAAAGATAACAAAACACTAACCATGCACTTAAACAAGGTTTTGTTGGAGATAGTGCCCTCAGAGTCAATTATTGGATCACAGGCACGTGATTGCAATGATTGAGGGAGGACGTATCCCGGTAGGACAGTCTTACTCGAGATGATAGTATACTATCTGGTTTACCTTTATCATCATGTACTGTTTCAGGTGACCTTACAGGTCGCTATTACACGTTGATAGAGCCCCTAGGATTCTTGCTTGACGACCAGCAGTATGATGGCGATCATATACGTGGGAGCTGGGGTCTATAAGCACATCCTTAAATGGTCCCTAGTCGTAGGAGTTTCGAGACTGGGAAACGATACTCCATTAGTAGACTAGTGTATACAGTCGAGACCCCGACGAGGGGCGGTGGCCGGTCTCACAAGCCACTGGTGTCAGTTGGTTCACCTAAAATGTATACAGGTGCTCATTGGGTTATGAGTACACCGGACAGGACTCGCCGGGAAACTGCTAGTTGGGATTATACCAGACGTCAGATAGCAGTTCCCAGGTGACATGTGTACAGGTTAGTTCATCGACCTGAGATCGTCATTTGTCTCGTGTGAGTTCCCACTGTGCTTTGATTACTACCCTACCACGGCTCAAAGGAGTCGTGCAAACAGGTTTTAGTTGGGTACAGTCCCGAGCCACATGGAGGCAGTGAGCGGATCTGCAGGGGTTCGTCTCTCCCAGTATTGGGGGTGAGGTCGCGCTGTGTCTAGGAGAGCCATTACGAAAAGCCCTCGGCCGAGGCAGGAGATTTACTGGTAGGTATTCCAGTAGTATCTCAGGGCGTTCTGGGCTACACTCCGACACGACTTGTACCGCCTTTAGGGGTCTGACTTTTACCAACCCCCTAGGCCCGCCATGCGATGCTCATAGACGAACGGACCGGACTGTACGGATATTGTCACTGACAGGCTCAGTAGGGTGTCAGGATGAGTTCGCTCATCGACGTCCCTTTTGGTCAATAGCTGGTGGCCCGTTACGTATTGGCTTATACCTCTGACGTGCTAGTGGTTAAATCCACAGCCATAGTATTGACGAGTCTTTAGAGTCCACCACACTTTCAGTTACTCAAGCTTTCGGGCGAAACGCTGTAGAGGCCGTATGGAGATATAGCAGGGTCCGATCAGATACGTGCGGTATTGCAAGGATCAGGATCGGATGGTTTGTACTAGTAGCCGTATGGATATATGGCAGGGTTCGATCAGATACGTGCGGTATTGCACGGATCAGGATCGAACGGATATTACTAGCCGGCTTTGGTTTAAGCCGAATCCTAGTTTAGTACAGTGTAGATTTTGTCTCTTTGCATTTGTATCTGGACGGAATACAGATGCGGGTGTGTATGCACAGTATCGGGGTTTTTCCTGTAATTTATTACGGGACCAGTTTTCTGGAGTTGCCAGTTTGCTTTCCGTTCCGGCCGGTTTTCCTTTGTTCTTTCCCGGCCGGACTTTTCCGATGGAGGGGGTAATTTGCAGTTTTGCAAATTACATTTGGGGAGGGGGTTTCTTGCATATGTGGGATTATGATTTGACCATCATCATTCTCTTTACATCACTTGCATTATTCATGATGGTGCATTAATGTGATTAGAATGGGTATGGGTTTGATGTGAATGAAGTATGGTTGTTGTTTGGATGTGGTCACCTCTTTTCTTCTCCTACCATCACCTCCCTTCATGCTTGATTCCTCCCACCAATTCCCACAAGATATTGGCCGGCCACTTTAGAGGAGAAGAGAATGGTTCTTTTGGTTTTTGGGTGAGGGTGTGGGAAAAATTATTCATTCATCTCATTTTTCCATTGCTACCAAAAATTCCCAAGTTCATTTCAAAACCTCATTCCTCCATCAAGGCAACATAACCCCAAAGAGACAAAGCACTACACATTCTACAGCAAATCTTGGGCACGTCGACTTGCCAGCTTCGTGCCCGAGTTGCCTCGGTATTGAGGTGGGAGCCCGTAAAAGAAACAGACGATGTGGTGCCCTTCCGGCAAGGAGGCGACGACCGGAGTTTCCGCGGGAGATCGGGACGATGACGAGAAGACCGGAGGACTCGGATCACTCAGTATATCTCTCACCCTTTCTCTTGTTAGCTAGTATCGGTTAATGGTTATGATCCGGGTATATTGTCCGCGGTAGCGCCAGTTTCCAAGTAAGGAAAATTTTTGATTCCGCTTTTTGGCCTCGGATAGACGGCCGGGGCGCTGCCGTGGCGCAACATGGTATCAGAGCCACGCCGTTAACCTTGTCTAGTTTCGTTTGATGTGTTTTGCATTTCCGATCGACCAAAATCCCAAAAACCACATTTCGTGTGCATCAGTTTTCTGTCGATTTTTTCCGAGCTCTAAAAATTTTTCAGGTTGTAAAAAACTAATGTACTGGAAATTCTAAGACTACTGGAAAAATTCGACACAGTCAGTCGATCACCCAAGCGCGGAACCGCGGCCAAACCCCCCTTGGGCCGCGGTTCCGCCGCGCATTGGTGTCTTCACTGTAGTATATTTTTCCAGTGGGCTTCTGGGCTATTTTTGGGGTTTTGGAATATTAATATTGGGCCCAGATTTTCTGTGAGTGCTACAGTATTACTTGGGGGCCCACTTGTTAATTTTTGATCGATTGGATATTTTAAACACATTATTTCATAGTATTTACATTATATCTGCGACCGTGAATATCACATGATCGGTAAATCCTGTCTAACTGCTATAGCCCGGTTAGACGGATTTGCGAACGTGATTTTCACGTTGATGTTCTGTGTTTATGCTGTGTTGTTGCGGATCGGTCGTGGGGGATAGCCTGGATGCAATGTTAGTACAGTTTTGTTTTATATGTACATTTGATATTGCGGGGCGAGCGTCCGACATGTGGACTGCCGTCACTGCCTGTTTGTATTATTCTTTTGGGGCACGACCTGGTTGTTAGTGTATATGCCCTAGAGGCCATTACTGTATCATACTAGTTTGTATATTACTTAATGGAAGCTTGGGATATTCACCTTGTATAAACAATCTTGCTCAATATAGTAGTATGCTACTTGGTTTGTTTCTACTTCAATGTGTACATGTGCTTATTTTGCGATATCACCTATACGCATTAGTGGAGCCCTTAGGATCTTTGCTTGATTACCAGCGTTGTGATGGCAGTCACACTAGTGGGGGCTGGGTAATCTATAAGCACATCCTTATACAGGTCCCTAGTCGCAGGACTATCGAGACAGGGCATCGATACTCCGGAGTAGACTAGCGTATGCGCTTCTCATCCCAGTGTGGGAGATGGTCTGTCCCACAGCCGTCAGTACGTCGTACTGGAGATAGTATACGGGTGCTCGTTAGGTTACGAGTACACTGGACAGGACTCGTCGGGAACTGACAGGTTGGTATTATACCTATCGTCAGTTATCAGTTCCCAGGTGACATGAGTACAGCTTAGTCCGCTGACTTGATACTGGCACTTCGCCTCGAGTACGTTCCCACTGCACTTTGATCACTACCCTACCACGGCTCAAAGGAGTCGTGCAAACAGGTAGTGGTTGGGTGCAGTCCCAAAGCACTTGGAGGCAGTGACGGTTAGACAGGATTCGTCTCTCCCGGTATTGGGGGTTGACATCGCGCTGTGTCTAGGAGAGCCATTACACAAGTAGTCCCTGGCCAGGGCAAGCGAGATATACTGGTAGGCTTCCAGTGTTATCTCAGGGTGTTTTGGGCTTCACTCCGACACGACTTGTACCGCTATTGGGGGACTGACGTTTTACCGCCCCCTAGGCCCGACATGCGATGTATCAGACGAACAGACCGGACTGTACGGAGAATGTCACATTCAGACTCAGTAGGAGTTCAGATGGGGTTCACCTCGTCAGCCTTCTTGTCGGCATCTACCTGGGGACCGTTACGCACAGCTAGTGCCGCTTGCGGTCTGTGGTTAAACCCACTGCCAGCGTAGTGTCGAGTCTTTAGAGTCCCACACTGAGGGTATTCGCCTCTGGGCAAAACAGAGTAGAGGTCGCATGGTTTTGCGACAGGGTTCGTTCTCATCCGCGCACTTGTGCACGTTTTGGAGTCCGGACGGATTATACTGGCAGGCTCTGGTTTGAGCCAGATACTGGTATATGTTTTGGGGTTGCTTTTATATCTCGGTATTCTTGTTCCTCGGAACGAGAATGCAGGTGTGTATGCACAGTTGCTTGAGGCGGAGGATGAGGTATTTCATTAGGGTTTCGGAACGGGTGCGTTTGCACAGTTGACAGTCGTCATTTTCCAAACCCTAATAGATTTATGAAATATCAATTAATAATAGTAATTAAATGAAATATTGTTATGGTTGATTTTTTTGACTTGTTGACCATGGTTGACTTGTTGACCATGGTTGAATATTGACCACCATCATGCTTTGAAAGATTCTCCTTGATTCATGCTTACACTCATTTATTGAAAGTTATGATAGTGGTCATTCCAAATACAACCATCACCTATTTCATTTTTGATTTATTATTATTAATTTGATAATTCCTTTTCTTTTAGTTATGGTTGCAAAAGAAAAGAGCTCATTCTATCATAATCATTCTCACTCCTCACTTCATCTTCTTCTTCCTCAAGCTCAAGGTGATTCCTTCTCATGTGTTGAGAATCCCTCACCTTGAAAAGAAAACAACCCCTAGACACTCTCTACTCACTCTAGGATCAAAGGATTACCAAGCCGGAGATTCTAGTTCTCTCCAAGTTCGAGAAAGAGCCCGAAGGTTGAACCCTCAGGTGGATCCATCTTCGACGGAAGAAGGCGACAAGAAGAGAACCATCAACCTCTACAAGGTTTCAAGAAGAAGGAGTTCAAGTTTAGGTATAACCATCTTTCCGAGTAGCTAACTCTCTTTAGCAAGTTTGCTAGTTTAGTTTAGAAAAGATCCCGACTTTGTTTAGTCCATGTTGCCCCATGCGCCAAAATTTGATTTTTATACCGTTTCCGCCTCCCCGTAAGAACCGGGGGTCGCAACGTGGACTTACAGTGGTATCAGAGCCTAACTAAACTTAAACTAGCTTGGTAGTGAAGTGTAACGAAGTTCGGAACCGTAAAATCGCAAAACCGGAAAAACCAAAACCCTAAGTTTCTGTTAATTTTTTTTCTGGTCAAAACAAGAATTGTTATACACCTAAAATCGGCTCAGGGTTTTGTGAGAACAGCCAAGAAAAACGATCGCATGATTCCCTTAAAGCGCCGCGGTTCCGCGGCAATAGGTGGCTTAGGCCGCGGAACCGCCGCCGTTTTGTTTCCTCTTGTGATCGTTTTTAGTGCAGTGTTCTTCTGGTAGGGTTTTGGGATTTTTAAGATATATTATATGTGCCCAGATTTTCCAGAACTGAAATTTACTTTTGGGGTCCTATAATTCCGTATTTTTTCCGAACTTCACTGCACTTTGACTATGATGGTTATATCTGTGATGTTTGCATGTATTGAACGTCGGCTAATCGCTATAAGTCGATTAGTCGGGGTTATACATCTCTGTGATCTGTGTTTGATATTGGAATGTGTATATGAATGTGTTGGACTGTCGCGGGTGAATAGCCGGGGTGGATGTAAGATGAGCTTTTGTTTTTCTTTAATTCATTTGTAAATGTAAATTGATGTAATAATATTATTTGTATGGCCGCACAACCGGGTCGGGGTTGTAGTCGTCATTGTATAATTCTTTTTACTGTTTTTGCTCCTAGGATAGACCCATGGAGGGGTGCACAAACTACCGGGTACTTGGCGGGTAGTTTGCCGCACCCGTAGGGGTCTTGGGTGGGGTATTGGCTATTCACCGCGACCGTGTAATCCGCTTTTCGTTGCAGGCTCGAAAGGATTGCGGATTGCTAGTATATCCAATGTATTCATCTGTGATCTGTAATGTCTATCATTGCTTTATATTTAGGCATTGCTTATGTTTTACAGCCGCGCTAGCCCAGCCCCCGCTCTGTCGTTAGTTAAGTAACCTAACGAGTGATAACGGGACCCCGTGGCGAATGCGAATGGCATAAGCGTACGTCATATTTTGGTTGTTTTCTGCAATGGTAGAATTAAATGATGGGACGCATTAAAAGAACTAATGCAAGAATATCACGCATTAAAAGAACTAATGCAAGATAGTAAACCAAGTCGAAGTCGTTGGAACACTTTCGAAAAACCACTCGGTTCTTTTCAAAACTAACTTTTAAATGCGGAGCTTGAGCCACTTCTTCTAAAAGCTATCTCGTTCCATCGATTATATCAAGTTCACTACGTTCACGGTTTCGCCAAAACCATTCGTAGCCCTCCATCATTTCAGTTAAATATACGGTAGTATTCAAGCTATGTATTTTGACCTCACGCCAAGGCATAGTGATTGGTAGCTGCCGGATATTTATCTGTTGCATAGATAGAATGCGTTGGTTTGAGACAGTCGTACCGCCATTTTGGCCTACGTCAAGGGTAGGTACGGGTGGATTCAAATCAACCGGGATAATGATGGGAAGAACTTGACATGTGACTTATGACATTTTGACCTCACGCCAAGGTCATAAGAGCATGGGGCAAAAATCCACATCGGGAGTTTCACAAGTACTGAAACTTGCTAGATTTGCATACCATTTGGAGTGTGATGATTCTGGTAGGATTCCTTCAGTTTCATCACGCGATGATATTTGGATCCCGATCCTACTGTGAGTATATGCTACTCCTCGGGAAATTTCTCACTAAACGATCAATGCTATAAACCTAGTAGGTGCCTAGAAAGGTGTTAGCGGGGCTACGCCCCCAGGGAAAAGAGGTTCTTAAATTAAGGAACTTCGCGAAAGCGTTGGAAAACCTCCCTCGAAGTACCGACACTGGCCTGGCTGAACGGTTAAGCAAGTATTGTACGGTGGGATTGATCCTGGCTAATTCTTCTTTTGTGGTTTGAGGAGGGATTCGAGAGACAGTGGGAGCCATCCTGTTTAAACAAATTAAAAACCATTCTAAACTTGCAAGAGCATCGTGCTAAGTGTTTCTTCTCTCCCCCTGCAGCGACCAAATCGAAATGACTGGACTTAAGTTACTTCTAGATAAAAACATACTGACAGGGCCAAACTACAAAGATTGGCTCAGGAATGTCAAATTAGCAATCACTTACGACAAGCTGGGGTATCTTCTTACCACCAAAGCTCCCCCCGTCCCAGGTCCCACCTCCAGCGTCGCGGATAAGGAAATCCGTAAGACTTGGGAGATTGATTGCGCGAAGGCCAGGTGCCTCGTGCTTACCTCTATGGACAACGAACATCAGAGGAGGCATGAGAATATAGACCTCGAGTCCATATTTCTCCATACAAAAGAACTGTATGGAGAGCAGTCTCGTATCGCAAGATACGAAGTGTCGAAGAAGTTATTTTCGACAAAATTGGCCGTCGGATCATCGGTAGCGGACCACGTGCTTAAGATGATTGGATACACTGAGGAGCTCGCGGAACTTGGGACCACGTTGGACAGTGAACTCTATACGGATTTAATTCTCCAGTCCCTTCCATCCACTTACGCCCAGTTCATACTGAATTTCAACTTGCAAGAAAAGGAAGTTGAACTTTCAGAACTCCTCAACATGCTGAGGAACGCAGAGGGCACCCTACAGAAGGGTAGGGAAACACCCGCTTTGTTTGTAGGAGGATCTTCTTCCTCTAGGTCCAAGGCGAAAGCCAAGGGAAAGAGGAAGAAAGCCCCCGCCAAACCAAGAGGCGGTGTTAGTAAAGTGGGTACGAAGGGAAAGGAAAAGGCAACAAAGATTGCGGGGAAGCTTGTTGGAAAGGAAGAATGCTTCTATTGTCATAAGAGTGGACACTGGAAGAAAGATTGCAGGGCTTGGAAGGCCAGGACACAGGAACTGAAGCAGGTTGCGGCTTCAGCTTCAGGTGTGTATGTTATTGAAAACTGTCTTTCTATAAACTCTACTTCCTGGGTATTGGATACCGGATCAGGATCTCATATCTGTAATTCTTTACAGGCGTTGAGAAACCGTAGGTTTTTGAAGGAAGGTGACATGACCCTCAGAGTTGCGAACGGAGCTAGCATGGATGCTAAAGCCGTGGGGGACTATCACCTGGGAATGTCAGATGGGCATGTTTTGGTTTTGCGTAATTGCTTTTTTGTACCCAACGCAACTTGTAATATCATTTCTGTATCTTTGGTTTCTAAAGAAGGTTATGAATTTGCGTTTGTAAGTAATGTTGTAAACATTCACCTTAATCAAGTTCTGATTGGGTCAGGTACATTGAGCAATGGTATATACGTATTAAACCAACCACAGATTTTCAATGTCCAGAATACACACAAAAGAAAGTCTCCAGATATCAATCAGGCTTTCTTATGGCATTGTAGACTGGGTCACATCAATGAGACACGGTTGACTAAGTTACATAAAGAAGGATACTTAGATCCGTTCGAGTATCAGTATTATGCCACTTGTGAATCTTGTCTCATGGGAAAGATGACAAAGACTCCGTTCACTGGATACGGAGAAAGAGCAAGCGAGCTCTTGGGACTCATACACAGTGACGTGTGTGGTCCAATGTCTACACATGCGCGAAGCGGTTATTCATACTTCATTACTTTCACAGATGATTTCTCTAGGTATGGACATGTCTTCTTAATGAAGCACAAATCCGAGGCCTTTGAGAAATTTCGGGATTACAAGAATGAAGTTGAAAAACAGACCGGCAATAGTATCAAGATTCTAAGATCGGATCGAGGTGGAGAATACTTAAGTGCCGAGTTCCTGAATTACTTAAAAGAGAATGGAATTCTCTCTCAGCTCACTCCTCCATACACTCCGCAACACAACGGTGTATCGGAGAGACGGAACCGAACCCTATTGGATATGGTACGGTCCATGATGAGTAACGCTGAGTTACCGCGATCTTTCTGGGGGTATGCGCTAGAAACAGCTGCATACCTTTTGAACCGAGTTCCTACTAAGACTGTGCCTACCACACCATATGAGTTATGGAGTGGGAAGAAACCCTATCTTCAGTACCTGAAGATTTGGGGATGTCCAGCTTATGTCAAAAAGCAGCATACGGACAAGCTCGAGGCACGCTCAGTACTGTGCAAGTTTGTGGGATACCCAAAGAACTCCAGGGGGTATCTTTTCTATTACGCAGAGGAACAAAAAGTCCTTGTTTCTCGTAATGCCCATTTTCTGGAACATCAGTTCTTGGAAAAAGAAGTAAGTGGGAGCGCAATAGAACTGGAAGAAATTCCAGAACCTCAGACTATTACTGAAAGCTTAGTGGAACCAGAGGGTTCGAAAGAACAGGACATTCCTATGCCGCTCCGCAGAAGTAGTAGGCAGTCTCATCCGCCCGTGAGATACTACGGTTTTCTCATAGACGGGGATAGAGAGGATTGCATCATTGACTATGATGAGCCTACTAGCTTCCAACAGGCCGTTCAGAGCATTGACTCGGTAAAATGGCTGGATGCAATGCGGACCGAAATGGAGTCCATGTACACCAACAAAGTATGGACGTTGGACATTGCTCCAGACGGGGTAAAACCCGTAGGATGCAAGTGGATCTTCAAAAGGAAGATTGGTGTAGATGGACAGGTTGAGACCTATAAAGCTAGACTTGTAGCAAAGGGTTTCCGTCAAAGGCCTGGTTTGGACTATGATGAAACCTTTTCTCCAGTGGCTATGCTGAAATCCATTCGGATCCTTCTTGCCATTGCTGCCTTCCACGATTATGAGATTTGGCAGATGGACGTAAAAACAGCTTTTCTAAATGGAAATCTAGAGGAGTGTGTCTATATGGATCAGTCAGAGGGTTTTATTCAGAGTGGGAGCAGCGGAAAAGTGTGCAAGTTTCTTAAGTCCATCTATGGACTAAAGCAGGCATCGCGGAGTTGGAACATCTGTTTTGATGAGACGGTCAAGGAATTTTGCTTTATCAAAAATCCAGATGAACCATGCATCTATAGTAGATTTGTAGCGAGAACTGTAGTATTCCTCGTTTTATACGTGGATGACATTCTCTTAATAGGAAATGACATTCCTATGCTACAATCTGTCAAGGGATTCTTGTCACAAAGCTTCTCCATGAAAGACCTGGGTGATGCTTCGTACATCCTGGGGATCCGGATCAATCGTGATAGATCCAAGAGGATATTAGGACTTTCACAGTCCAGGTACATCGACACTATACTGAAAAGATTCAGTATGGAAGATTCCAAGCGCGGTAACCTACCGGCTTGTCACGGGATCACCCTCTCTAAAGAGATGTCTCCCAAGACTGATTTGGAGAGGGATCGCATGTCTATTATACCCTACGCTTCTGCGGTAGGCTCTATAATGTATGCGATGTTGTGTACCAGACCGGATGTAGCTTATGCACTGAGTGTGGTAAGCAGGTATCAGTCAAACCCTGGGGAGAAACACTGGATAGCGGCAAAGAACATTCTCAAGTACTTGAGAAGGACAAAGGAGATGTTCTTGGTGTATGGCGGAAAAGACCTCCAGATCAAGGCCTTTGCTGACTCCAGCTTCCAGAGTGACAAGGATGATTCCAAGTCCATGTCGGGTTTTGTCTTTACCCTCAATGGAGGGGCGGTGTGTTGGAAGAGTTCCAAACAGGAAACCGTTGCAGACTCGACTATGGAAGCGGAATACATCGCTGCATCTGATGCCGCAAAAGAAGCTATCTGGATAAGGAAGTTCTTGAAAGAACTTCAGGTGGTTCCGTCCATTGTTGACCCAATACCTCTGTATTGCGACAACAACGGGGCTATAGCTTTAGCAAAGGAACCCAGGTCCCATCAGAGATCCAGGCACATCTTGAGGCGATATCACCTGATCAGGGAGATCGTGGATCGCAAGGAGATCGAGGTTCGGAGGGTTGCATCAGAAGAAAACACTGCAGATCCATTCACCAAGGCCCTACCCCAGACTCAGTTCGAGCGGCTGATCGAGATGATAGGTCTTCGATACGCCAGTACATGGCCTTAGTGCAAGTGGGAGATTGTTAGTGTATATGCCCTAGAGGCCATTACTGTATCATACTAGTTTGTATATTACTTAATGGAAGCTTGGGATATTCACCTTGTATAAACAATCTTGCTCAATATAGTAGTATGCTACTTGGTTTTTTCTACTTCAATGTGTACATGTGCTTATTTTGCGATATCACTTATACGCATTAGTGGAGCCCTTAGGATCTTTGCTTGATTACCAGCGTTGTGATGGCAGTCACACTAGTGGGGGCTGGGTAATCTATAAGCACATCCTTATACAGGTCCCTAGTCGCAGGACTATCGAGACAGGGCATCGATACTCCGGAGTAGACTAGCGTATGCGCTTCTCATCCCAGTGTGGGAGATGGTCTGTCCCACAGCCATCAGTACGTCGTACTGGAGATAGTATACGGGTGCTCGTTAGGTTACGAGTACACTGGACAGGACTCGTCGGGAACTGACAGGTTGGTATTATACCTATCGTCAGTTATCAGTTCCCAGGTGACATGAGTATAGCTTAGTCCGCTGACTTGATACTGGCACTTCGCCTCGAGTACGTTCCCACTGCACTTTGATCACTACCCTACCACGGCTCAAAGGAGTCGTGCAAACAGGTAGTGGTTGGGTGCAGTCCCGAAGCACTTGGAGGCAGTGACGGTTAGACAGGATTCGTCACTCCCGGTATTGGGGGTTGACATCGCGCTGTGTCTAGGAGAGCCATTACACAAGTAGTCCCTGGCCAGGGCAAGCGAGATATACTGGTAGGCTTCCAGTGTTATCTCAGGGTGTTTTGGGCTTCACTCCGACACGACTTGTACCGCTATTGGGGGACTGACGTTTTACCGCCCCCTAGGCCCGACATGCGATGTATCAGACGAACAGACCGGACTGTATGGAGAATGTCACATTCAGACTCAGTAGGAGTTCAGATGGGGTTCACCTCGTCAGCCTTCTTGTCGGCATCTACCTGGGAACCGTTACGCACAGCTAGTGCCGCTTGCGGTCTGTGGTTAAACCCACTGCCAGCGTAGTGTCGAGTCTTTAGAGTCCCACACAGAGGGTATTCGCCTCTGGGCAAAACAGAGTAGAGGTCGCATGGTTTTGCGACAGGGTTCGTTCTCATCCGCGCACTTGTGCACGTTTTGGAGTCCGGACGGATTATACTGGCAGGCTCTGGTTTGAGCCAGATACTGGTATATGTTTTGGGGTTGCTTTTATATCTCGGTATTCTTGTTCCTCGGAACGAGAATGCAGGTGTGTATGCACAGTTGCTTGAGGCGGAGGATGAGGTATTTCATTAGGGTTTCGGAACGGGTGCGTTTGCACAGTTGACAGTCGTCATTTTCCAAACCCTAATAGATTTATGAAATATCAATTAACAATAGTAATTAAATGAAATATTGTTATGGTTGATTTTTTTGACTTGTTGACCATGGTTGACTTGTTGACCATGGTTGAATATTGACCACCATCATGCTTTGAAAGATTCTCCTTGATTCATGCTTACACTCATTTATTGAAAGTTATGATAGTGGTCATTCCAAATACAACCATCAACTATTTCATTTTTGATTTATTATTATTAATTTGATAATTCCTTTTCTTTTAGTTATGGTTGCAAAAGAAAAGAGCTCATTCTATCATAATCATTCTCTCTCCTCACTTCATCTTCTTCTTCCTCAAGCTCAAGGTGATTCCTTCTCATGTGTTGAGAATCCCTCACCTTGAAAAGAAAACAACCCCTAGACACTCTCTACTCACTCTAGGATCAAAAGATTACCAAGCCGGAGATTCTAGTTCTCTCCAAGTTCGAGAAAGAGCCCGAAGGTTGAACCCTCAGGTGGATCCATCTTCGACGGAAGAAGGCGACAAGAAGAGAACCATCAACCTCTACAAGGTTTCAAGAAGAAGGAGTTCAAGTTTAGGTATAACCATCTTTCCGAGTAGCTAACTCTCTTTAGCAAGTTTGCTAGTTTAGTTTAGAAAAGATCCCGACTTTGTTTAGTCCATGTTGCCCCATGCGCCAAAATTTGATTTTGATACCGTTTCCGCCTCCCCGTAAGAACCGGGGGTCGCAACGTGGACTTACACTGGTTGCGGTCGATGTACCCGGTGTATGTATACTTTACTTTCTGTACTAGGTTTACCCCGCGGTGGGGTGCACGGATAGCCGGGTTTTGGAGGGCATCAAGCCCGCATCTCATGATATTGGGACGGAGGGGGCTTCAGTCTGGAATTGGCGGGCTATTCGCCGCACTCGTAGGGGGTACAGGTTGACCCAGGAGGGGTGCCCAAGTTACCGGATTCCGTGAAGTGCTGGGTGGTCCATTCACGGTGATGAAGGAGGCTACCTCGCTTCAGGTTTTGGCGGGTGACTTGCCGCGCCCGTAGAGGTCTAGGATTTCATTGCACAGGCTATCCACACGACCAGGGGAACGTCGGGTTTCTGCAGCGGCTCTGTGAAACCCGGGGTTTCCAGATATCTGTATTGTTCTGTGATGCTGTACATTTCTGTGATGTTGCATTTTATTCACGCCTTGAGCGAAATACTATATATTGGTGTATATATATTAGTAGATGTTGTATATGTTTTGCATCCGCGCTAGTCCAGTCCCCGCTCTGCCGTTAGTTAGCTAACCTAACGGGTGATGACGGGACCCAGTGGCGAATGCGGATGGCATATACGTACGTCAGTATATTTTCGTTCTTTATGGTGTGATCAATTGTTGGGACTGCATTGATTCGGATCAATGCAAGATAAACAAACCTAATCTGATGTTGTTGGAACACTTTTTCAAAAAGCTGTTATTGCAAGGACGTTCACTTTTGTTTTGCATCGTGGTATTCATTTGGAATATCCTGCTCCTCAGTCGACGAGGCAAGGGCCGAGATCCCTTTACCGGGAGTGACCCCTTGGACAAAAGTTTGCGTCAGGGCATTAACTTCACTATAGCCGATTACTTTTGCTTTGCATCGTGGTATTCAGTTGGAATATCCTGCACCTCATTCTACGGGGAAAGAGCCGAGATCCCTTCACCGGGAGTGACCTCTTTAGTAAAGGTTTTCGTCACTATATTTTCTAAAAAGGCTATGCAGTTCCTTCAACGATATCAAGTTCATTACGTTAAAGGTTTTTCGCCAAAAACTAGACGTAGCCCTCCGTCATTTCTTACAAGTATTACATAGTATTCGTGCTGCGTTTGTTGACTGTGTCAAGGCGTAGTGTGCGGTAGCTAAGTAGTGTTTGTTTGCAGCATATTAATGGGATTGGTTAGGACAGTCGTGCAGCCTTGTTGACTGTGTCAAGGGCTCGTACGGGTGGGTTTAATGCAATCCAGGATAATGACGGGCTGAACTTAACTAGGACTCTTTGATTTGTTGACTGTGTTAAGGTCACTTGGGTCCTAGGGGTAAAAACACACATCGGGAGTTTCAAAAGAACTGAAACTTGCCAGATATGCGCATACCTTCTGGAGTGTGGTGACTTGAGTGGATTCCGTCAAGTTATCATGCGATGATAGTTGGATCCCGATTCCTGCTGATGAGTTGGTTTACTCCTCGGGTGATCCCGACTAGTTCTTCTTTCAGGTTTGGAGGAGAATTTGACGGTACAGTGGGAGGTTTCCAGATTAGATAAAGTGATAACCATTCTGATCTAGGTTAGAGTGCACGCTGAGTGTTTCTTTTCTCTCTCTCTTTGGCAGCGACCATTGACCCGACCCTGGACTATGACTCAGTGACCAAGTTGACCGAACTTTCTTAACACTGGCTTTTGGATTGTCAGAGTTGCAAATCTCATTGCCACTCCTACTTTTACCCTTTTCTCCAGGACACCCCGTATTACTACGAACGTCCACTTCCATTGGACAAAACCATCGTATGGTTAGATACGAACTCGAAGGAATTCGAGGATGGTTTCCGGTTCTGGAGAAAACGAATAGGACTATTCAGTTGTCTTTTCCTTTTACCTTCTCTCAGGTTGCGAGTACTCCTTGGCTTAGGAGATAGTACACCTATTATGCAAATTGGATAGTCTTCTTCCAAACCTTAGGCTGGTGCCAAACGGTGGGGAATGAAGAAAACCAATTAGCATAACGATGGTGTACAGAAGGTATTAAGTTGAGACAAAGCAAGGGATTAGTAAGAGGGAAAAGTAAATTGCGACGGCTATTCACGACCAAACCAAGTATTTCTTCGCCAATCCTAAATCACCTTTGTATTTCTCCAGGACACTCCGTATCACTACGAAGATCCACAGTTTATTGGATACTCCATCGTATGGTTATATACGAACTCGAAAGGAACTTGTTCCAGTTCGGGGATGGATTCTGGTCCAGGAGAAATAGGAATAAGGTTTATTCGGTTGTCTTTTATCTTAACCTTCTCTCGCATTGCGAGTGCTTCTAGGATTAGGACAGTACACCCATTATGCTTATTGGATAGTCTTCTTCCAAACCATAGGCTGGTGCCGAACGGTAGGGAAGGAAGAAAACCATTTGGCCTAAAGGGGTGTGCAGAAGGTAATGACTAAAGACATATAAAGGGATTTGGAGAGATGGCAAAGAATTATACGGTTATAGTTGTGAATCTGGATAATGGAAGAGGCATTACTAGGAATACCAGGATACCCCATCGAAACATTTCAATGTTTCAGTTCAACTGTGTACTGTTAAAAGAAAACTGATTTCCCGATTGGACACTTGCTCCAGGGTATGTATTTACCAGGTTTGATTCTCACATCTGTATGGTTTTACAGATGATGAGTGGGAGTAAGTTATTGGGAATTTGGTGATCATCCTCATTATATCGGGATTCGTTGTAATCGGTGATATTTGAGGAGATCACCTGGGCTGTTTGCCGGTCGGCAAATATTTGGCTTTCAATATCCGCTGTTGTGCACCAATTTCAAATTGATATATCTGTACGTCTATTTTCATAGAGTGAGATATACCTTTTGATATTATGTCGATGAAATTTACCTATATCAGCGGATGGTTAGGTAAGGAGCATCAAACAGCGGTGTAATTCTTCTTAACCATAAGTACAGTTTTCAACCTACGACACACAGTGAAAGAGTTGTTAGACTCAGCGGACTTATACAGAGTATTGTATGTTGTCCAGTGTCCATTAGGATAGAGGGGTTGGTCCTCATACTATATTCTGTTTACTTTTAACTTCTCTAGTTCTTAGACATGTGTTTCGCAGAAACACAGGGTCTGAGTTTTGAGGAGTTATTGGTATAAGAATAGAGTAGAGAACCAGGTATTGCAAGTATCGGGATTCTTCAAGGTGATCGAAGATGTAGATACTTGTGTATGGTATTCAGTTGATAGTAATGAGAACTTGCTTCTCTTTCAGGTTACTCATAATTGGAAGCATTCCTAAGTTGAGTAACGCTGATCGGCCTCCTTCCATTTAGTTGACATGCACTGGAGATAGCTGCATGATTTGAATCTGGTTCATTTAAATCAGTGCCTTTGGTTCTATATTGGATATAGAACAGTTCATATCTTAACGATGTTAAGGTACGGGGAGTTGTCCGGCTTATGATTAAAACCAGACACTGGACAACTCAAGGCACGTTTCTGTGATGGCTGTTTGTGGGTTGACCCAGGCTATGACGAGGGTTGATTTTCTACCATCTGGAAGATCAATAGTGATATTGTTCTTAACTCGCCACATTTTAAAAGGAAATGGTTATTTTTCAGAAAACAGTAGTGGGAGTATGGTAGAACTGGAAGCGATTCCAGAACCGCAAACGATTACTGAAGATTTGATAAGGAACCTAAAGATTCAATCTGATTTGACATTCCATTGGCCACTCTGCAGATAAGGTGGGTAACTTCAGGCACCCGAGAGGTACTCCGGTAGCCTCAAGGACGGTGACAGGGAAGTTCTTGTTTACCCACAATTGCCATTGTTGTTGTTCCAGGCTGCGAGACCCGGCAGGAGGATGAGTATAGCGTCGTTCTAAACTAGCTTTAGAAGTGCACGTCTATATGACTCTGGCAGAGGGTTGTCGTAGTCAGTGGGAGCAGCGGAAGCATTGGTGGACTTCAGGCTTATGTCTATTTATAGACTAAAGCAGATATAGCGGAGTTAGATCATCTGTTTCTGATGTGACAGTCATGGGTTTGACGTCATCAGAATAGGGGATGGATCTGTTGAGAAGGTAGTAGGAAGTGATATTCCTATACTACGATCGGTTATACTTTGGTCGTCACACGGTGTTTTCTCCACATGGGACTTGGACATTATATCAGACATACTGGTTACTAGACCTATGGTTTTAGATCTAGATTTGGGTGGTTTCCCAATCAGGGTATTTTGACAGCATTCTAAGAGTATTTAGAATGGACGACTCCTGGCATGGTAGTGTACCTGCAGGTAATGGAGTCACCCTCTCTAAAGGTGTCTTATAGACTAAAGTAGAGAGGGATGTGCATGATTGGCACATCACTTGCTTAGGCAATTGAGTCAATCATGAGATGTCAAGTACCACACCAGATGTTGTTCTTGCACTAGATGCAATAAGATGATATTGATCCAATCCTGGAGAAACAATCGGAAGCAGTTTTAGAACATAAGTGAATGTTCTAGGGATATGATAACGGCTGCCTCCTTTAGGAGACGGTTATCACTCCAGGCTTCCAAGGTGACATGGACGACAAGGAGGTTGTCAGAGTTATAGTTCTCCCTCTGACGAGGGACAGTATTCTGGACAGGTGATCCAGGCAGATACTGAGGGAGGCATGGCGCAGGATACTGATTAAGTTCAGTTGATGATACAGTCTAAGAAGTTTGGATTTGGAGTTCATTTATGAACTAGGTCCCATCAGACATCCAGACATTCCAAGACAGGTATTGCTCATTTCGGGAGATGGTTTTCTCCGCGAACTTGAGATATAGAGAGACATAGAAAGAAACATCACAGCGGATCCACTCACTGAGGCTATTCCTCGAACGCAATAGTTTCGCAAACGAGCTTTGTGAGACTGACTAGTAGAGGAGTTGGGTGTTCGGTATCACACGGGCTGTGAGTATGCGACATCGCAATAATTAGCCTTGAGTGCAAGTGGGAGATTGTTGGAGATAGTGCCCTCAGAGTCAATTATTGGATCACAGGCACGTGATTGCAATGATTGAGGAAGGACCTATCCCGGTAGGACAGTCTTACTCGAGATGATAGTATGCTATCTGGTTTACCTTTATCATCATGTACTGTTTCAGGTGACCTTACAGGTCGCTATTACACGTTGATAGAGCCCCTAGGATTCTTGCTTGACGACCAGCAGTATGATGGCGATCATATACGTGGGAGCTGGGGTCTATAAGCACATCCTTAAATGGTCCCTAGTCATGGGAGTTTCGAGACTGGGCATCGATACTCCATTAGTAGACTAGTGTATACAGTCGAGACCCCGACGAGGGGCGGTGGCCGGTCTCACAAGCCACTGGTGTCAGTTGGTTCACCTAAGATGTATACAGGTGCTCATTGGGTTATGAGTACACCGGACAGGACTCGCCGGGAACCTGCTAGTTAGGATTATACCAGACGTCAGATAGCAGTTCCCAGGTGACATGTGTACAGGTTAGTTCATCGACCTGAGATCGTCATTTGTCTCGTGTGAGTTCCCACTGTGCTTTGATTACTACCCTACCACGGCTCAAAGGAGTCATGCAAACAGGTTTTAGTTGGGTACAGTCCCGAGCCACATGGAGGCAGTGAGCGGATCTGCAGGGGTTCGTCTCTTCCGGTATTGGGGGTGAGGTCGCGCTGTGTCTAGGAGAGCCATTACGCAAAGCCCTCGGCCGAGGCAGGAGATTTACTGGTAGGTATTCCAGTAGTATCTCAGGGCGTTCTGGGCTACACTCCGACACGACTTGTACCGCCTTTGGGGGTCTGACTTTTACCAACCCCCTAGGCCCGCCATGCGATGCTCATAGACGAACGGACCGTACTGTACGGATATTGTCACTGACAGGCTCATAGGGTGTCAGGATGAGTTCGCTCATCGACGTCCCTTTTGGTCAATAGCTGGTGGCCCGTTACGTATTGGCTTATACCTCTGACGTGCTAGTGGTTAAATCCACAGCCATAGTATTGACGAGTCTTTAGAGTCCACCACACTTTCAGTTACTCAAGCTTTCGGGCGAAACGCTGTAGAGGCCGTATGGAGATATAGCAGGGTCCGATCAGATACGTGCGGTATTGCACGGATCAGGATCGGACGGTTTGTACTAGTAGCCGTATGGATATATGGCAGGGTTCGATCAGATACGTGCGGTATTGCACGGATCAGGATCGAACGGATATTACCAGCCGGCTTTGGTTTAAGCCGGATCCTAGTTTAGTACAGTGTAGATTTTGTCTCTTTGCATTTGTATCTGGACGGAATACAGATGCGGGTGTGTATGCACAGTATCGGGGTTTTTCCTGTAATTTATTACGGGACCAGTTTTCTGGAGTTGCCAGTTTGCTTTCCGTTCCGGCCGGTTTTCCTTTGTTCTTTCCCGGCCGGACTTTTCCGATGGAGGGGGTAATTTGCAGTTTTGCAAATTACATTTGGGGAGGGGGTTTCTTGCATATGTGGGATTATGATTTGACCATCATCATTCTCTTTACATCACTTGCATTATTCATGATGGTGCATTAATGTGATTAGAATAGGTATGGGTTTGATGTGAATGAAGTATGGTTGTTGTTTGGATGTGGTCACCTCTTTTCTTCTCCTACCATCACCTCCCTTCATGCTTGATTCCTCCCACCAATTCCCACAAGATATTGGCCGGCCACTTTAGAGGAGAAGAGAATGGTTCTTTTGGTTTTTGGGTGAGGGTGTGGGAAAAATTATTCATTCATCTCATTTTTCCATTGCTACCAAAAATTCCCAAGTTTATTTCAAAACCTCATTCCTCCATCAAGGCAACATAACCCCAAAGAGACAAAGCACTACACATTCTACAGCAAATCTTGGGCACGTCGACTTGCCAGCTTCGTGCCCGAGTTGCCTCGGTATTGAGGTGGGAGCCCGTAAAAGATACAGACGATGTGGTGCCCTTCCGGCAAGGAGGCGACGACCGGAGTTTCCGCGGGAGATCGGGACGATGACGAGAAGACCGGAGGACTCGGATCACTCGGTATATCTCTCACCCTTTCTCTTGTTAGCTAGTATCGGTTAATGGTTACGATCCGGGTATATTGTCCGCGGTAGCGCCAGTTTCCAAGTAAGGAAAATTTTTGATTCCGCTTTTTGGCCTCGGATAGACGGCCGGGGCGCTGCCGTGGCGCAACAGGTTTAAAATAAACATACACCCAAGTTTGCATGTATCATCAAACATGATAGAATCTAGTGCACAAAAATATATCACATATACAATGTGCACATCAAGTGAGAAATTCCATCTTAAGTGAACCAATACTAGTTAATGTAAAGTAATATATCAAATATATAATTATACATTAAATCATTAAATCAACACTTGATTTAATGATCCGGTCATATCGCATATAACCGACTAATATCCAATGTATCGACTTATCGAATCAATCCTTGATTCGATAACTATGTTATATCGCATACAACCAATCGATACAATCACCGCGAGAATATAATACGGTATCACAAACACGCATTATTCTCGGTCCCGCACATATCTCATATGGGCTCCTATTTCATTTTGCTTGAGCCAGGAAACCTCTGTGTAGGACTCTAAAGACTCGTCAATACGCCGGCAACAGGTGATGATCATATCAAACACCCACAAGCCGCAAGCGGTCTGCTAAACATAACGGCCATCCGGGTATTGAGCGATCAGAAGATCAACGAGCAAGCCCGATCACACTCCTGTGAATCCAACCAGTAACACTTACCGTACAGTCTGGTCTGTTCATCTGATATGTCGCATATCTCGCCTAGGGGTGGTAAACGTCAGACCCCAGGAGCTCTATAAGTCGTGTCGATATGAGGTCTATAACAGTTCGAGAAACTACTGGTAACACTTACCAGTAAATCTCAGCAACCCTGGCCAGGGATTTCCGCTTATAGCCAATCGAACACAGCGCAACATCAACTCCCTATACCGGAAGAGACGAATCCCCTCCTATCGCTCATTGCCTCCATGTGATTCGGGACTGTACCCAAAAACCACCATTTTGCATGCCCTTTTGGACGTGGTAAGGAGGAAATCAAAGCACAGTGGGAATCACACAAGACTCTATGACGTTCTCGGGTCAACAGACTACTCTGTACCAGTGTCACCAGAGAACTGCCATCTGACGAGAGGTATAATACCATCTGGGAGTTCTCGGCGAGTCCGTCCAGTGTACCTAGTCTCCACTGAGCACCCGTATATCATCTCTGATGTCAAACACCAATGGATATGGGATCATCCATCGCCCATCTGTATGGGTCGAGAAGGTATACGCTAGTCTACTCTGGTATATCGATGCCCTGTCTCGATACACCCACGACTAGGGACCTTGAAGGATGTACTTATGGACTACCATGTCCCCACTAGTATGATCCGCATCATAGTCCTGGTAGTCAAGTACACATCCTAAGGGCTTTACCAACATGTAATAGAGAGACAATCAGTGTACACGTTAAGGTAAAGAGTAACCAGATAGCATACTATCATATCGAGCAAGAAAGTCATCCCTATATATGTCCAAGCATCCACTACAATATACATCCTAAGTATAGTAATGGCCACTAGGGCATACATATAACTAACACTTCTATCTGACAATAGGTATACTACCACATAGGAGTCCTCGGCGAGTCCTGTTCAGTGTACCCAGTCTCCACTGAAACACCAATGGATGTGGGATCATCCATCGCCTATCATATAGGTCAAGAAGCGTATATGCTAGTCTACTCTGGAATATCGATGCCCTGTCTCGATATTCTCTCGACTAGGAACAATTAAAGGATGAACTTGTGAACTACCCAGGCCCCACTAGTATGATCTCCATCATAGTCCTGGTAGTCAAGTATATATCCTAAGGCCTTTATCAACATGTGAGAGCAAGAGAATATCACAATATAAGTTTACATGTTAGGATAAAGGTAACCAGATAGCATACTATCATGTCGAGCAAGAAAGTCCTCTATATATATGTCTCCAAGCATCCACAATAATATACATCATATGTACAATAATGGCCTCCAGGGCATACATATAACTAACATTAGTAGAGCTGTGGTAAGGTAGTAATCAAAGTACAGTGGGAACTCACACGAGACAAATGACGACCTCAGGTCGACATACTATCTGCACTCTTGTCACCAGAGAACTACTATCTGACGCTAGGTATAATACCATCTAGCCAGTTCTCGGCGAGTCCGTCTAGTGTACTCACCCCCAGTGAGCACCTGTAAACAATCTTAGGTGCACCTCACCAATGGCTGTGGGACCAATCCATCACCCCTTGTCATGGTCTAGATATGTATACACTAGTCTACTCTGGAGTATCGATGCCCAGTCTCGATACTCCCATGACTAGGGATAATTTATAGATGTGCTTATCGACTACCCAGCTCCCACAAGTATGATTGCCATCACAGCGCTGGTAGCCAAGCAAGGATCCTACGGGCTTTATCAACATGTATACAAGATATGAAATACTAAGTAAAACACATCATATGTTAAGATAAAGAAAAACCAAATAGTGTACTATCATATCGAGTAAGATTGTCCTGTACATACATATCCCTAGCATCCTATACAATGAAGGCCTCTAGGGCATACATATCTAACAATTCCAGTTGCCATGGCCATGCGGGCTGAGAGAGCCACGGCTATGGATGTAGCCAGGACAGATCCGCCAGTGATGGGGACTGACCAGCAGGGCATCCCGACGGCACAGGAACATGTCGATCTTCTTCTTCCCGACTGGATGACTTGAATGGAGGAGAGCATATTGGGCTTACAGCAGATGGTAGGGCAGTTGGCGGAGGCCACCCAGATTTGGAGGTAGGATGATGTACCGCCTATTTTAGAGCCCGTTGTACCCCCCATTTGGACAGTCACACCCATTGTCATAGGAGTTATGGAGGTATCGCTTTCGGAGTTTATGAGGCTGAAACCTCCGGTGTTCATAAGGGCAGATGCAGTAGAGGATTCTCAGTCGTTTTTTGACAAGATGGCTAGAATGAGTAGGTCCTTGAAGTGATCAAATGAGAGGTTGGTGGAGTTGATTAGTTTTTGGTTAGAGGGACTTCCCCAGACTTGGTGCGAGTCGATTGAGAGATGCCGTGCAACAGATCTTCCTCCGATGATATAAGCGGAGTTCTCTGAGGTCTTCCTAGCCCGGTTCCTTCCGCAGAGCGTGAGAGACACCAAAGCTCATAGTTTTAAGGCGTTGCGCAAACCAGCGAATATGTTCGTATTCAACTTCGACTTGCAGTTCACCCTGCTGTCACGTTTTACTCCGTACTTGGTTCCCACCGAGGAGCTCAGCGTGAAGAGATATGTGAGGATTCTTGATACCCAGTTGTTCCTTCGTCTTAGCACCCAGCACTTCGCTATGTATGCCGAGGCTATAGACACAGCAATATGAGTGGAGGAGCATTTGAATGAGACGTCAGTTGTTCCAGAACCAAAGAGAGTTCGTTCCAGTGTTCCATTTTCTGGAAAGAGAGGCCATGGCCGATTCATTCCAGGGCATGGCAACGACAGAGGTTGGACCCAGAGCCGGATGTATGGAACGTATATTGAGGGGAAGAGGTCACCGTCGACATGTTTTAGTTGTAGGAGTCCAGATCATTTCTACAGGGATTGTTCCATGAGACGTCCCTCCACCTCATCCTCCGATGGCCTTACTTCCTCCGCTAGTCATTACTCCGAGTCAGACATTTTCTCCTAGAGGCCATGGTGTTGGTGGTCATGCACAGAGGGGACTCAGGGGTAAAGATAGAGGACCCCGGGGAGGAGGTGGGGGTCAGGCTAGGGTTTTCTCCTTGACTCCCCAGGATGTCCAGGCATCCAATGCAGTAGTTCCAGGTACTCTTCTAGTGTGTTCCTTTGATGCGCATATTTTGTTCGATCCCGGTTCTACGCACTCATATGTACCCTCACAGTTTGCACCGACACTGGGTAGAGATTCGTCTTTATTAGACCTACCGTTAGTTGCGGTTACTCTTGTGGGATAGTCTTTCATAGCCCGACAAGTATTCAGGCCATGTTCTGTGCGGATTAGTGATAGAGATTCGTTGGTCGATCTGATTCTTCTTGATATGTTAGATTTTGACTTCCTTCTTGGCATGGATTGGATAGCTGCTTGTCATGCGTATGTTGATTGCCGCGGAAAGGCGGTCAGATTTTGTTTTCCTGGTGAGCCAGTTTTTGTTGTGCAGGGGTATCGCAGTGCCGCTCCTACAAATTTTATTTCTGTACTATGTGCTAGTCGGCTTTTGAGGAAGGGATGTCATGGGTTCTTAGCATTTATTCAAGATATTGGAGCCGTAAAGGTTCCGTTAGACCAGATTCCGATCGTGCGAGAGTTTCCCGATGTGTTCTCGGATGAGCTATAAGGATTACCAACAGATCGTGATATTGAGTTCTGCATTGACCGTATCCTTGGCAAGGGGCCTATTTCTATACCGCTCTATCGGATGCCTCCGACAGATATCAAGGAGCTCAAGAATCATTTGCAGGAGTTTCTTGACAGAGGACTTGTTCATCCAAGTGTATCTCCTTAGGGAACTCCTGTCCTGTTCGTTAATAAGAAGAATGGCAGCATGAGATGGTGTATCGATTGTCGTCAGCTGAACCGAGTTACGGTGCGAAATAGGTATCCATTATCTCGCATTGATGATTTGTTCAATCGGCTGCAGGGAGCAGGATATTTCTCGAAGATTGATTTGCCATCGGGATATCATTAGTAGCAAATTCGGAATGATGACATTCCGAAGACTGCTTTTTGGACGCGCTACGGGCATTACGAGTTCTTGGTGATGTCGTTCGGGCTCACCAATGCCCCAGCAGCTTTCATGGATTTGATGAACCGGATCATCAAGCCATTCCTTGACCAGTTTATTATCGTTTTCATAGACGATATCTTGGTTTACTCCAGGAGTTGAGAGGATCACGAGCAGCACTTAAGAATTGTGTTACAGACTTTGCAAGAGCATCAACTTTTTGCCAAATTCTCGAAGTGCGTTTTCTGGCTTGACAGAATGGAATTCCTGGGTCATATCGTTATGAGAAACAGGATGCCGGTTGATTCGAAGAAGAATGAGGCGGTACAACATTGGCCCAGACCGTTTCAATGACTGAGATTCGTTGATTTTTGGGCTTGGCGGGTTATTATCGTCGTTTTGTGCAGTATTTCTCTCATATTGCTTCACTTATGACCGGTCTGACCTGAAAGGGAGTTCCATTTCTGTGGACTGATGTGTGTGAGCAGAGCTTTCCGCAGTTGAAGACTAGTCTGACGACTGCGCCAGTTCTGATAATAGATCCTAGCACCTCTACTAGGGTTTTAAGAAAATCAAGTATGCAATTTAAAAAAATCTAGAGGGATAAATCTACTTACAAGATCATACTAAAGGATTAGGGTTGCAAAGATAGCAAAAAGAAGTTTATTCTAAGTGAAGAGATACTACAACTTTTGTAGCAAAGTTCTTCACTTCAAATGCTCCTTATAGTAGTACCTTGAACTCCATCTAAGGCTCCACTTGAAGAAAGGAACAAGCTTGCTCGAAATCTTCTTCGTCGAAGATGATCCACCTTGAGCAAACTCACACTCAAGCTCACACTTTACTTATTCAGGGTATTAGTGAAGAGAACAACCTAAACTAAATTCCTAGAATATTTTAAGTTGATGAAGTAGGGTTTTTTCTCACTAAAAATTCTTCTCTTTATATTTCCTCTTGAGTGAATAGTGATTCAAGAAGAAGAAACGAAGAAGATGAAGATGGTGATAAGAATGAGCCTTGGATAAGGATAAGTCTTCAAATGATGAACTTATTTCATTTTTAAAAAGAAAGTGAAATGAGTCATGGTTACTACAAGCTTCTAAAGCTATGACTCATTTCCTTTCTTAATAAGTCAAATAAGTAGATCATTATTTATCATGTTATCTTTCATCCAATGCAATTCTCATACACACAACATTTGCATATAATCAACCATTTCAATAATGAATATATATTTATATCATATATATAAATATATATAAAGAGAAGAAAATCTTAAGTGAGCATATAATATTAGTTTATATATATATATATATATATATATATATATATCATATTATTAAATCAACACTTGATTCAAAAATCCGGTTATATCATATATAACCCGGCGAATATCAATTAACGCTAAATTAGAATATGGTATCATACACTCGTATTTAATCAAGCTCTCGCACATATCTCTATACATGCTCTACTATATTTTGCTTGAGCTAGGAAATCTCTATGTGAGACTCTAAAGACTTGCCAATACGCTAGCAGTAGATAATGATCACATCAAAGACCTACAAGCCGTCAGCGATACTAGTTGGACGTAACGGCTACCCAGGTATTGAACGAATAAAAAATCAATAAGTAAACTTGTCCAAACTCCCGTAGAGCCTATAAGAAACACCTACCGTACAGTCCGTTGTTAGGAATATGTATGCCTTAGAGGCCATTATTGTATGATATAGTAGATGCTTGGACATATATAGAAAGGACTTTCTTGCTCGACATGATAGTATGCTATCTGATTGCCTTTCTCTTAACATGTTCACTAGTATTATTATATTTTCTTTCATATACATGTTGATAAAGCCCTTAGGATGTTGGATTGACTACCAGGACTATGATGTGGATCATACTACTGGGACCTGGGTAGTCCACAAGCACATCCTTCAATTGTTCCTAGTCGAGAGAATATCGAGACAGGGAATCGATATTCCAGAGTAGACTAGTGTGTACGATTCTTGACCCTGTTTGGGGATGATGGTTGATCCCATAACCATTGGTGTTTGACATCAAAGATTGTACACAGGTGCTCATTAGAGAATGGGTACACCGAACGGGACTCACCGAGAACTTCTAGAAGGTACTATACCTATCGTCAGATAGCAGTTTTCTGGTGGCACTGGTACAGGTTAGTCTGTAGACCCGAGATCGTCATAGTGTCTTGTGTGATTCCCACTGTACTTTGATTTCCTTCTTACCATAGCCCAAAGGAGTCATGCAAACAGGTGCATTTTGGGTACAGTCCCGAGTCACATGGAGGCAATGAGTAATAGGAGGGGTTTTGTCTCTCCCGGTATAGGAAGTTAATGTTGCGCTATGCTCGATTGGCTATAACTGGATGTCCCTGGCCAGGGCTGTTGTTGATGTTGGCTATAGTGCCCTCAAGTCAATTATTTGATCGCAGGAACGTGGTTTGCAATGATTGAGGGAGGACCTATACCGGTAGAACAGTCTTACTCGAGATGATAGTATGCTATCTTGTTTGCCTTTATCATCGTGTACATGCTTCAGGTGACACTACAGATCACTATTATATGTTGATAGAGCCCAAAGGATTCTTTCTTGACTACCAGCAGTATGATGGCGATCATATACGTGAGAGTTGGGTGGTCTATAAGCACATCCTTAAAATGTCCTAGTCAATCATATACGTGAGAGTTGGGTGGTCTATAAGCACATCCTTAAAATGTCCTAGTCAAGGGACTTTCGAGACTGGCATCAATACTCCAGAATAGACTAGTGTATATTGATCGAAACCCCGACGAGGGGCGGTGGCCGGTCTCACAAGCCATTGGTGTCAGTTGGTTCACCTAAGATGTATACATGTGCACATTGGGTTATGAGTACACCGAACGGACTCGCCGGAAACATGCTAGTTGGTATTATACCTATTGTCAGATAGCAGTTCCCTGGTGATATGTGTACAGGTTAGTCTATCGACCTGAGATCTTCATTTTTCTCGTGTGAGTTCTCACTGTTCTTTGATTACTACCCTACCACGGCTCAATGGAGTTGTGCAAACAGGTTTTAGTTGGGTACAGTCCCGAGCCACATGGAGACAGTGAGCGGATTGTCAAGGGATTCGTCTCTCCTGGTATTGGGGGTTGATGTCGCGGCGTGCACGGGTGTCCATCACCAGAAATCCTTGGCTAAGGTAGTCAAGAATGACTGATTCGGATCGGTAGTTTCTCATGTGGTGATAGGCTTCATACCGACATTAAATGTCTCTTTATTAGGGGTCTGACTTTATCCACCCCTAGACTAAATATGCGATACTCATAGACGAACGGACCGGACTGTACGGATATTGTCACTGTCAGGCTTAGTAGGGTTTCAGGATGAGTTTGCTCGTCAGCCTCCCTTTCGCTCAATACCTGGGTAGCCGTTACGTAGAGCTAGTACCACTGACGTGCTTGTGGTTAAACCACTGCCAGCGTATTGACGAGTCTTTAGAGTCCCACACAGAGGGTATCACTGCTTCGGGCAAAACGTTGTAGAGGTCGTATGGTTTTATGGCAGGGTTCGATCATATACGAGAACTTGTGTACGGATCATGATCGGACGGATAATACTAGTGGGCTTTGGTTTAAGCCGGATCCTATTATTATATCGTTGGATTATTTTCATCTCGTTGTATTCGTATTCAGTCGGAATACGGATGCGGGCATGTATATACGAATGAGGGGTATTCTTGTAACTCATTACAAGTTTACTTTAGTAGATGCCATTTCATTTTGTTATTAAACATTTTGGTTTAAATGTTTATTTAGTGGGAAAGTGTGAGTCATGGATTTTTCATTAACTCTTGGTGCATGCACTTGGTGACTCATGGTGGTGGGTCATGGTGGCATGACTAGGGTTTTTTGTTGCTTTGTGAGATATTTTGTGGTGGGAATGAGATATTATTTTAGAGAGAGGCAGATCTTTTCTTGAGGTGGCCTTTCTTTAGTTGCATTAATCTCACAACAAAAGAGCTCACAACACAAGCCATTTCTTCACTAGCTTTTTCTTGAGCTCGCACATTCTCTCCAATGGCATCTTCTTCAACCTCCACCCTATATGTCTCATGTGTTGAAAAACCTAGGGTGTATTGAGATAATGTATTCATAAACTCTCTATGCTTCATCTTGGCTATCTAGGCTAGCAAACTAGATACTCGAGTTGCCTCGGTTTTGAGGCGGGGACCCATATTACTAACCCTCGATGTGGATCTTCTTCGATGTGGGGAGACCGAAGATCAATCTTGATCATGGAAGCCGCGAGGAGCTTGGGATAGAGGTTGAAGACCGAAGGACTTGTATCGATTGGTATAACCTCTCTAAACTCCTTTACTTGTTTTGTTATCTAGGGCTTATGGGTCGATCCAGGAATCGGGTTCTGTTAGCGCCGGTTTCTAAAAGTTTTTGTTCCATATTTGGCCACGGATTGATAGCCGGGGCGCTGGCGTAACCCTACATAGTATCATAGCCAACCCATTAACCTCATATTAACTCATTGCGACATTAAAAATCCGCCGTTTTTGCCGTGCAAAACTGCCGACAAAAACAGTTCCGAAAACTGAAAGTTTGAGATGTTTGCACACCCCGCGGGCTCACGATTTGAATTAAGAAGCCGTGGGGTGGTGGATAGGCACCCGAGGAACCCCCAGGGGGGACCGAATGGCTGGGACCACTCCCCAAGACCACCATAAGGTGGTCTTGGCGGTGGGGACCCGAAACTGTCCCACCTTGGGCAGTTTCGGGTCTACCTCACCCCCTGGCTACCTCATGGTGGCCTCAGGGGTAGGGTACCCCCCTAGGCCCCCCGACTCGAAATTAATTTCGTGATCTAACTCCCTACGAAGGTTCGGGCGCATTTCATCTTGATTCGGACTTCCGAATTGGTTTTAAACGGTCGGTTTTTGGAACTTTAGCTCACTGTTTTTCCATGGTTTTGGAAATTGGTTTGGTTTGCTAATTGCGTGCGAAATTCTTATATCGTAGTTTACAGTACATACATTACTATCTGCAACCGTGAATGTCATTAGAGCGGTACAACTTTTCTAATTGCTATAGTTCTTTTAGACGGGTTTGCGAACTTGACATTCACGTTGATGTTCTGTGTTATGTTGTGTTTGTTGACAGGTTCGTCATGGTGGATAACTTGGGTGCAATGTTAGTACAATTTAGTTTCATTTGTACATTTGATATCGCAGGGCGAGCTTCCGACATGTAGACTGTCGTCTGGCTGTTTGTATATTATTTGTTTGGGGCACGGCCGGGTTGAGGTCGATGTCACTATTGTACATATTTTCTTTTCTGTACTAGGATTACCCCGTGATGGAATGCACGGATAGCCGGGTTCTAGAGAGCAACAGGCCCGCATCTCATGGCATTGAGACAGAGGGGGCCTCACTCTAGAATTGGCGGGCTATTCGCCAAACTCGTAAGGGGTACGGGCTGACCTAAGGAGGGGTGCTCAAGTTACCGAATTTCGTGAGGTGCCGGGTGGCCTATTCACTTTGATGAAGGGGGATGCCTCGCTTCTGGTTTTGGTGGGTAACTTTCCGCACTCATAAGGGTCTAGGTTTTCATTGCACAAGCCATCCACACGACTAGGGGAATGTCGGGTTTCAGTTGCGGCACAGAGGAAACCCGGGGATCCCAAATTATCAGTATTGTTCTGTGGTGCTTATCGTTTATCTGTGATGTTGCATTTATCATGCCTGGAGCGATTGTTATATATTGGTATATATATATACTAGTAGATGCCGTATATGTTTTGCACCCGTGCTAGTCTACTCCCCGCTTTGTCGTTAATTAAGTAACATAACGGGTGATGACGGGACTCAGCGGCGAATGCAGATGGCATATACGTACATCATATTTTCTTTCTTTTCTGGTGTGATTAATTGATGGGACTGCATTGATTCTGATCAATGCAAGGAAAACAAATCTATTTGATGCTGTTGAAATAAATTTTTAAAAGCTGTTATTATAAGGACGTTCTCTTTTATTTTGCACAGTGTTATTCGGTTATGAATATCCAGCACCTCATTCGACGAGGAAAGGGCCGAGATCCCTTCACCGGGAGTAATCCCTTAGGCAGAAGTTTGCGTCAGGGTAATAACTTCGCTATAGTCGATTAATTTTTGCTTTGCATCACGGTATTCAGTTGGGAATTGTTGGGTATAGTTCCCTAAAGGCAATTATCGTAGTCGCGGGCAAGTGATTATGATGATTGAGGGAGGACCTATACTGTAGGGTTCCTAGGCACTCTCAAGAGGTCTCACATGGCATCAACCATGCCAATTTCAAAATTTTACGGTGCCGAGAAACCCTAGACTAGATCGTTGGCTAGAAGTTTAGGCGACAAAGCAACTAGTTAACTACTTTAACTAAGAGTAAACGGAAATACAACCTTTGTAGATCCGGTTCTCAACCTCCATAGCTCCGCAATGAAGTCTCCTCGCTGTCCAAATGGAAACCCGGGCTCTAGCGTCGGCTTCATCGGAGAAATGGGCGGGCAAGGTCGTCGTCTTCGTGCCGAAGATGATCTACGTCGAGGCATCACAAGATCAAGCTCCCACTTCACCAAGTCATGAAACTTGTGAAGGAAACACCCTATACTACTTGGCAAGAGGTAGAGGATGAAGAAATAGAAAGTGGGTTCACATTAGAATTGGATTTCTCACTCATTTTCAAGAGTTGCCATTGATGGAGCAAGATTCTTCATCTTGAAGATGAAGAAGAAGAAGAAGAAAAAGTTATGATAAGTTAATTCCAAAAAGAAAATTAAAAGAATACTTATCATAATCAAACCATGGTCAAGTGTAGAGAATAAATCATGGTTAGTGGGAATGGTTAGGGTTAAGCATGAGACAAAATGGTGACTTTGGTCAAAGCTTCATGAAGCTTCAACTAGAAAACAAAGTTAGCCACCATTTTCTCTTAATGCTTATCGTTTTCCAAATGAATAACTAAATAAGATAAATGAAAAAGAAAACAAAACCCTAACCATTCATATAACCATGGTTTAATCTTTACACAAACTCAAGTGAGCAAGTATCATCAAACATGATACAAACTTGTGTACAAAAGTATATCACATATACAATGTGCACAATCCAAGTGAGAAAATCCATTTAAAGTGAACCAATACTAGTTAATGTAAAGTAATATATCAAATATATAATTATACATTAAATCATTAAATCAACACTTGATTCAATGATCCGGTCATGTCGAACATAACCGACTAGTATTCAATGTATCGACTTATCGAATCAACGCTTGAATCGATAACTAGGTTATATCGCATACAACCATTCGATACATTCATCGCGAGAATAGAATACGGTATCACATACACGCATTATTCTCGGTCCCACACATATCTCATATGCGCTCCTATTTCGTTTCGCTTGAGCCAGGAAACCTCTGTGTAGGACTCTAAAGACTCGTCAATACGCCGGTAGCAGATGATGATCATATCAAGCACCCACAAGCCGCAAGCGGTCTGCTAAACGTAACGGCACCCGAGTATTGAGCGATCAGAAGATCGACGAACAAGCCCGCTCACACTCCAGTGAATCCAACCAATAACACTTACCGTACAGTCCGGTCTGATCGTCTGATATGTCGCATATCTCGCCTAGGGGTGGTAAACGTCAGACCCCAATAGCTCGATAAGTCGTGTCGATATGAGGTCTATAACAGTTTGAGAAACTACTGGTAACACTTACCAGTAAATCTCAGCAACCCCGGCCAGGGATTTCCGGTTATAGCCAATCGAACACAGCGCAACATCAACTCCCTATACCGGGAGAGACGAATCCCCTCCTATCGCTCATTGCCTCCATGTGATTCGGGACTGTACCCAAAAACCACCGTTTTGCACGCCCTCTTGGACGTGGTAAGGTGGAAATCAAAGTACAGTGGGAACCACACAAGACTCTATAACGATCTCGGGTCAACAGACTACTCTTTACCAGTGTCACCAGAGAACTGCCATCTGACGTAAGGTATAATACCATCTGGGAGTTCTCGGCGAGTCCGTCCAGTGTACCCAGTCTCCACTGAGCACCCGTATATCATCTCTGATGTCAAACACCAATGGATATGGGATCATCCATCGCCCATCTGTATGGGTCGAGAAGGTATACGCTAGTCTACTCTAGTATATCGATGCCCCGTCTCGATACACCCACGACTAGGGACTTTGAAGGATGTACTTATAGACTACCATGTCCCCACTAGTATGATCCGCATCATAGTCCAGGTAGTCAAGTACACATCCTAGGGGCTTTACCAACATGTAACAGAGAGACTGTCAGTATACACGTTAAGGTAAAGAGCAACCAGATAGCATACTATCATGTCGAGCAAGAAAGTCCTCCCTATATATGTCCAAGCATCCACTACAATATACATCCTATGTATAGTAATGGCCTCTAGGGCATACATATAACTAACAATCTCCCACTTGCACTAGGGCCATCTGATAGCAGTGGTTGTAGTATCTCATACTCAACCATCCGATAAAAATCTCTCTCTGGGAACAGGCCTTTGTGAGTGGATCCGCTGTGTTTGTCCTCTGAGTCTACTCTCCAAACCTCGATCACCCTGGAGATCAACCATCTCCATGATCAGGTGACACTGCCTTAGAATATGTCTGGATCACTGATGTGACCAGCGTTCCTTGGCATAAGCCACAACTCCATTGTCTCACAATGGTTGGAACGTAGTTCATCTCATGAACCAATATACACCCAGACTACCTCTTTGGTAGCATTTTAAGTAGCGATGTATCCAGCCGTTATCTTCTAGTATGCCACGGTATCTAGCTTGGAACTTTTCCAACATACCGTCCCTCTACTGAGGGTAAAGACAATACCTGTGACTGACATTCAGTCGTCTTTATCACCCTGGAACCATTCCAGTGATTCTCCCCAGGGTCGATTGATACCTTCTCACTACAACTAGTGAGAATCCTAACATCCATTTAGATCTATCTCATAGATCCAAAACCCAGGATTTAGGAGGTATCACTTTGATCCTATATGGAGAATCCTTGTGATAAACGGAGATTGATCGAGCGTAGCATAGGAAACTCCTTCCCTATCAAGAGTATGTCATCCACGTACTCTACGAGGATCGTCACCATACTCCCTACTACCCTTTTGTTTATACAAGGTTCATCTACCATTTTGATGATGTCAACTTCTTTGACTAATCCATCAAAACAGATGTTCCAACTCCGCGATGCCTGCTTTATCCTATAAATCATCTTGCACACGTATCCGCTGCTCCCACTGTCTACGAAGCCCTCTGGCTGTGTACTTATAGACGCTCTCTTCTAAAACATCATTTAGAAAAGCTGTCATGACACCCAACCACTAGATATCGTAGTCATGGTATGTAGCCGTGGCAAGTAGGATCTGGATGGACTTAAGCATAGACACTGGAAAAGGTTTCATCATTATCCACGCCGGGTCGATGACGAAAAACCTTTCACAAGTCTAGCTTTGAAAGTCTCAACTTTTCCATCTACACCAAGTAATCTTCTCAAGATATACTTGCTCCTGATGGGGATTTAACCCTTCAGATATAGCAACCAAAGTCCATACTTTGTTGGTGTATAAGGATTCCATCTCAGATCACTAAGCATCCAGCCATTCTTACAGAGTCCCACTCCTGATGGCCAGCTCGAAACTAGTTGGGTCATCATCTCATGATGCAATCCTCGCTCCCACTGTCATAGAGAAACCGAAGTATCTCTCAGGTGGGTGAGGAACCCTACTAGATCGGTGGAGAGGCTGAGGTTCGTTGGTAACCATTGAATCCTTTGGTTCTGTCAAATCATCAGCTGCAGTTTTGTATCGCTGGAACCTTTCCAGTTCTACATTACAGATCTTGCCTCGAGCTTGTCCGGATTTTGTTTTTCAGACATAGGCTGGACAACCCCAAATCTTAACTAACTTAAGATATGGGCTCTTCCCTTTCCATATCACATATGAAGCGGTAGGCAATTGATTTGATTGGAACCGTATTCAATAGGTATGCAACTTCTCAAGTGCATAACTCCCAAAAGGAAATAGGAAACTCAGTAGTACTCATCATAGAGCACACCATATCACATAGGGTGCTATTGCTCCGCCCCGATATACCATCGTGCTATGGTGTATACGGAGGAGTAATGCTGAGAGAGAATCTCATTCTCCTTTAGAATAGTCCAGGATTTCCGTGCTCAAGTATTCTCCTCCTTGATCTCATCATAGGAAATAATACTTATACCCGTATTTTTGATTCTCTACTTCTAACTTATATTCTGTGAATATCTCAAAAGGTTCGGACTTGTGTTTCAACAGGAACATAGGTCTGAATCTCGAAAGATCATCAGAGAGTGTAATGAAGTATAAAGAACCATTCCTGGCATGTGTAGACAGGAGACCTTACATACATTATCATGTATCAGTCCCAAGAGTTCACTAACTCTTTCTCTGTTTCCAATAAACAGAGCTATGGTCATCTTATCTTTGTGACATGACTGGCGAGTTTCACAAGATGTAAATTCAAACTGATTTAAATATGCATCTATATGTAACTCTAGCTAGTCGGGTCACATTGATCTGACCTAGTCTACAATGCCACAAGAAGGATTCGTTCATTTCTGAACTCTTCCTCTTTTGTGTGTTCAGTATACTTGGAACTGTTGTTTGATTTAGAACGTCAATGCTTTTAGATAACATGCCTGAACCGATCAATTTTTGATATAGGAAATGTTCAAAACATTATCCAACAATACAAAATTATATCCTTTCTTTACAATAAAGAGACTGATATGATTTTGTATATCAGGTTCGGTATCTAATAACATTCGTTCAGAATCAATGTATTGGTAATACAGGGTGACAGTGACCAACAGACTTGGCTGCAACTCTTGCCCCGTTTTCTGCCTCATGAAACTTATCACCCGTTCTCAATCCTCTACCTATCTGTAGCCCTATGTAACAGATTACATATCTGGGATCTTGATCTGTTATCACATACCCAGGACATAAAGGATACTGAGAAACAGTTCTCTGTAATGAACACACCCGAAGATGATGCATCATCATGCACTCTCCTCGTTTGGGCGGCACGGGAATTCTGGTAATCCCCAATTTCCTGCTCTGTCTTATAACAGTTATAAGTTGGAGCGGGACCAACGTTCCCCAGCTCAGTATAACAAGCGGGTTCGGTCAAAAATCCGTACTATTATCTTGATTAAGGCGTGATATGGTCGCTACCTGGAGAGAGAGAGAAGAAAACACTCAGCGTGCGCTCTTGCAAGAATAGATTGGTTATTATTTTATCTAATCAGGATGGCTCCCACTGCTTTTTACCAAATCTTCCTTCAAACCCTAAAAGGAAAGACTAGCCGGGATTAATTACACACTACAAGTTCGCCAATCTTTCAGCCAGGCCAGTGTCGGTACTTTGAGGGAGGTCCCCCGTGCTTTCGCACGAACCTAATTAATGTAAACCTCGTTTTCCTAGAGGCGTAACCCCGTTGACACCTTTCTAGACATCTACTTGATCAGCTAATTGTAATGTATAAAACTCTCCCAGGAGTAACACTTACTCGCAGCGGGTATCGGGATCCAACTATCTCATAGAAGGTATGCAATCTCATTGCAAATTTCAACACTTGAAATTCCCAATAATTTTTGCCCCTAGCGTCCTATGACCTTGACGCAGGCCAACAAACCATAGTGCGCTAGTCAAGTTCAACCCGTCATTTCCTGATTGAATTAAACCCACCCGCACGACCCTTAACGCAGGCCAACAAAGTCGCACGACTACCCTAATCCAATCTGCATCATATGCATAAGCAGATAAATACTAGTTAGCTACCGCACACTACGCCTTGACGCAGGCCAACAAACGTAGCACGAATACTAACTACCACTTATCTGAAATGACGGAGGGCTATGACAGGTTTTTCTGAAAACCTATTGCGTAATGAACTTGATATCGTTGTAGAATCAAATGATTTTGAAATAGAGTGCTTTTGAGGCTTTTCCAGTTTTGCTAAAGGAGTCACTCCCAGTGAAGGGATCGTCGGTCCTTTTCTCGTCGAATGAGGTGCGTGATATATCATATATATCACTGTGCAAAGCAAAAACACTTAAAAGCAATCAAAAGACAAACCGAGTGTGTAGCATCTGCCAGTTATTGCTAAAGGAGTCACTCCCGGTGAAGGGATCTCGGTCCTTTCCTTATCGAATAAGGTGCAGGATATATCATATATACCGCTGTGCAAAGCAAGAACTGTAGCTACCTGTTTTATTTTGAAATTCGATTCTACAACATCTTAGGTTTCTTTTATTTCATTAATTACATTAATGAAGTCCCATCATTTAAGTACCTGAACATCATAGATAGATACGACGTACACTTATGCCATCCGCATTCGTCTCGATGTCCCCTCGTGCACCGTTAGGTTAGGTAACTAACGGCAGAGCGGGGCAGGGCTAGCGCGGGTGTAAAACATAAGTAACGTCTATATAATATATCATATATACTATATACTGTATCTATCACAACACAGATATCGCAGCAGAAGAATCATATGAAATATTGGATATTCTAGGACGTCCGTGTTTTCAATACGAGCCAGTAGGATTCCACGGTCGCGATGAATAGCCAAACCCACACCCCTAGACCCCTACCAGAGCGGAAAGCAACCCTACCAATTCTAGAGTTAGGAGACCCTGACTCGACTCCTCGAGTTGGTCTCCCACTGGACTCCAGAACCCGGTTACTTGTGCTCCCCTCCTTGGGTCTATCCTAGTGCGGAAAAGAAAATAATATACAAAGGGTGACATCTTCCGTAACCTAGAAGTGCCCCAATAAAAGAATATTACATACAAGTTTTTACATGAATGAAAATGAAAAACACTCATCTCACATAAAAACCCCCGGCTATTCAAACACGACGATCCAATATAACATATCCAGCAACACATAACATCACATGTCATCAACGTAAGTAAATATGTCCATCCCAATTGTCGTTGACATATAGCAACGAAACCGGCGATATCACATATTACACTTACGGTCACAGAAAAGAAAGTGTAAAACTACAACAGTCGGAATCCGCAACCACCTCAGACATCGCATGCCTGACCAAATGAATTCTTTAGACATCGCATGCCTAAGAACTATAAACCCCGCATTTTAGTCTCAAAATCGAAAACACTTTTCAATATAAAGTCGGGCAATTCAACAAGATTCCCGACATCCTGATCGAATACTCGTCGCAAACTTCAGTAGACGGCCGCACCCCCGATACCGTCGACGAAGTGCACCAAGGCGGAACACCGCTGCCGCGAGCACCCGAACGGATGCTTTCGGCGACGGGGTTCTCCTACAGTCACTTGGTCGGGGCTATGGAACGAGGCTGTCTATTAAGTTTACCCGGCGAGTATCTGTGTACGCTACGTGATTGCGACGGACTTTTGATCACATCAAAATTCCGTGGCAACCGATCAAGTGAGACTAAACTGCTATGTTTATAACATTCATTCAGTTATCTCATAACTACTTGTGGATTCCAAGTATTGTATCCCATTCCAGATAAATAGAAAATGTTAAACTCTCCGATCGAACAATCGAACACCCAAGTTTTCCCGATACAGCTCAACACATGAAATAAGTCTAAAAACATTCAGTTCGTGCCTCAGTACCAACGGTCCAGCTGTAGAAGGGTCAAGCCAACGCCTCACATATGGCACGCCGTACTGCCCCAAACCCGAAGGTTCAAAGGGCAGTTCAAGACGGTCACATAATCGAGTTAAGGTTTGTTGTCTTCTAGAGGGACCATCGCGTTACTTGCACTACTTAGAACGTCTTTAAACCACGGAAAAATCCAACACTTGGAAATTTCCCGACAGGGGAAAAATTGGGTATTTATATCCGGTCGAACTTTTTAACATATTCTAAAATTATCCGGAAAGCCACATAGACAAAATCTGATAATCCGATCGAATCATCGAATCCCCAAAACAACCCCAGAAAATTCAACTCTTGAATAAATATTAAAAATTCCCAGGAAAACCAGCACCAGAAAACATGAATTACTGTGCAAAGATTGAAGGCCAATCAAGTCAAGAGGCCGCGGAACCGCCGCAGAAGGCAGGCTTCTGCCGCGGTTCCGCCGCGCATTAGAGGTATCATGAAAAAAATTTTGCATCGTAATTCTTAGAATTCCCTGCTGAATTTTTTAAGAATTTTTAATCTGGAAAAACCCAGTTTTTAGAAAAAGTCCAGAGAGCACTTTATGGATTAGGGTTTCGATTCGTTCGGATTTCAAACTCCGTCTAGACTTCGCCTAAGGCTCTAGCTAGGATCTGATACCACTGTAGGGTTCCTAGGCACTCTCAAGAGGTCTCGCATGGCATCAACCATGCCAATTTCAAAATTTTACGGTTCCGAGAAACCCTAGACTAGATCGTTGGCTAGAAGTTTAGGCGACAAAGCAACTAGTTAACTACTTTAACTAAGAGTAAACGGAAATACAACCTTTGTAGATCCGGTTCTCCACCTCCATAGCTCCGCAATGAAGTCTCCTCGCTGTCCAAATGGAAACCCGGGCTCTAGCGTCGGCTTCATCGGAGAAATGGGCGGGCAAGGTCGTCGGCTTCGTGCCGAAGATGATCTACGTCGAGGCATCACAAGATCAAGCTCCCACTTCACCAAGTCATGAAACTTGTGAAGGAAACACCCTATACTACTTGGCAAGAGGTAGAGGATGAAGAAATAGGAAGTGGGTTCATATTAGAATTGGATTTCTCACTCATTTTCAAGAGTTGCCATTGATGGAGCAAGGTTCTGCATCTTGAAGATGAAGAAGAAGAAGAAGAAAAAGTTATGATAAGTTAATTCCAAAAAGAAAATTAAAAGAATACTTATCATAACCAAACCATGGTCAAGTGTAGAGAATAAATCATGGTTAGTGGGAATGGTTAGGGTTAAGCATGAGACAAAATGGCGACTTTGGTCAAAGCTTCATGAAGCTTCAACTAGAAAACAAAGTTAGCCACCATTTTCTCTTAATGCTTATCATTTTCCAAATGAATAACTAAATAAGATAAATGAAAAAAAAACCCTAACCATTCATATAACCATGGTTTAATCTTTACACAAACTCAAGTGAGCAAGTATCATCAAACATGATACAAACTTGTGTACAAAAGTATATCACATATACAATGTGCACAATCCAAGTGAGAAAATCCATTTAAAGTGAACCAATACTAGTTAATGTAAAGTAATATATCAAATATATAATTATACATTAAATCATTAAATCAACACTTGATTCAATGAACCGGTCATGTCGAACATAACCGACTAGTATTCAATGTATCGATTTATCAAATCAACGCTTGAATCGATAACTAGGTTATATCGCATACAACCATTCGATACATTCATCACGAGAATAGAATACGGTATCACATACACGCATTATTCTCGGTCCCGCACATATCTCATATGCGCTCCTATTTCGTTTCTCTTGAGCTAGGAAACCTCTGTGTAGGACTCTAAAGACTCGTCAATACGCCGGTAGCAGATGATGATCATATCAAGCACCCACAAGCCGCAAGCGGTCTGCTAAACGTAACGACCACCCGGGTATTGAGCGATCAGAAGATCGACGAGCAAGCCCGCTCACACTCCAGTGAATCCAACCAGTAACACTTACCGTACAGTCCGGTCTGATCGTCTGATATGTCGCATATCTCGCCTAGGGGTGGTAAACGTCAGACGCCAATAGCTCGATAAGTCGTGTCGATATGAGGTCTATAACAGTTTGAGAAACTACTGGTAACACTTACCAGTAAATCTCAGCAACCCTGGCCAGGGATTTCCGGTTATAACCAATCGAACACAGCGCAACATCAACTCCCTATACCGGGAGAGACGAATCCCCTCCTATCGCTCATTGCCTCCATGTGATTCGGGACTGTACCCAAAAACCACCGTTTTGCACGCCCTCTTGGACGTGGTAAGGTGGAAATCAAAGCACAGTGGGAACCACACAAGACTCTATGACGATCTCGGGTCAACAGATTACTCTGTACCAGTGTCACCAGAGAACTGCCATCTAACGTAAGGTATAATACCATCTGGGAGTTGTCGGCGAGTCCGTCCAGTGTACCCAGTCTCCACTGAGCACCCGTATATCATCTCTGATGTCAAACACCAATGGATATGGGATCATCCATCGCCCATCTGTATGGGTCGAGAAGGTATACGCTAGTCTACTCTGGTATATCGATGCCCCGTCTCGATACACCCACGACTAGGGACTTTGATGGATATACTTATAGACTACCATGTCCCCACTAGTATGATCCGCATCATAGTCCAGGTAGTCAAGTACACATCCTAGGGGCTTTACCAACATGTAACAGAGAGACTGTCAATATACACGTTAAGGTAAAGAGCAACCAGATAGCATACTATCATGTCGAGCAAGAAAGTCCTCCCTATATATGTCCAAGCATCCACTACAATATACATCCTATGTATAGTAATGGCCTCTAGGACATACATATAACTAACATATACCGGTAGAACAGTCTTACTCGAGATGATAGTATGCTATCTGGTTTGTCTTTATCATCACTATTGCATGTTGATAAAGCCCGTAGAATTCTTACTTGACTACCAGCATTATGATGGCGATCATATATATGGGAGCTGGGGGGTCTATAAGAAAATCTTTAAATGTCCCTAGTCATGGGAGTTTCGAGATAGGGCATCGATACACCAGTGTAGACTAGTGTATACAGATCGAGACCCCGACGAGGGGCGGTGGCCAGGTCTCACAAGCCATTGGTGTTAGTTTGTTCACCTAAGATAGTATACAGGTTCTCATTGGGTTATGAGTACACTGGACGGACTCGTCGGGAACCTGCTAGTTGGTATTATACCTATCGTCAGATAGCAGTTCCCAGGTGACATGTGTACAGGTTAGTCTGTCGACCTGAGATCATCATTTGTCTCGTGTGAGTTCCCATTGTGCTTTGATTACTACCCTACCACGGCTCATAGGAGTCGTCCAAACAGGTTTTAGTTGGGTACAGTCCCGAGCCACATGGAGGCAGTGAGCGGATCGTCGGGGATTCGTCTCTCCCGGTATTGGGGGTTGATGTCGCGTTGTGCACGGGTGGCCATCACCAGAAATTGTTGGATATGTGTATGCCCTAGAGACCATTATATGTATAGTGGACTTTCTTGCTCAACATGATAGTATGCTATCTGGTTTACTTTATCTTGACATGTTCATTTGATCATGCATCTTATTCATTTGGTACATATTGATAAAGCCCATAGGATATTTGCTTGACTACTACGACTATGTTGCAGATCATCCTAGTAGGACACATTTAGTTTATAAGCATATCCTTTAAATGTTCCTAGTCGTGGGTGTATCGAGACGGGGCATCGATATTCCAGAGTAGACTAGCGTATACTGTTCTTGTCCTATATGATGGGCGATGGATGATCCCATATCCATCTGCTGTGCTGACACCAAAGATTGTATACGGGTGCTCAGTGGAGACTGGGTATACTGAACGGACTCGCCGAGAACTCCTATGTGGTATTATATCTATCTTCGGATAGAAGTTCTCAGGTGACACCGGTACAGGTTAATCTGTAGACCCAAGATCGTCATAGAGTCTTGTGTGTCCTCCCACTCTACTTTGATCTCCACCCTACCACGGCTCTACCGAGTCGTGCAAACAGGTGGATTTTGGGTACAGTCTCGAGGCACATCGAGGCAATGAGCGATAGGAGGGGTTTTGTCTCTCCCGGTATTGGAGGTTGATGTTATGCTATGCCCGATTGGCTATAACAGAAAGTCCCTAGCCAGAGCTGCTGAGATTTACTAATAAGTGTTATTAGTAGTTTCTCGATCTGTTATAAGCCATACACCGGCATGACTTATTGAGTTATTGGGGTCGAAGATTCCATCCCTAGACTCGATATGCAACATATCTGATGAAGAGACCAGACTGTACGGTATGTGTTGCCAGTTGGCTCGACGGGAGTTTTGACAGCTTCGCTAGTTTTCTTCTGATCGCTCAATACCCGGGTGGCCGTTACGTTTAGCTGACCACTTACGGATTGTGGGTGTTTGATACGATCATCCCCTACTGCCGGCGTATCGACAAGTCTTAGAGTTCCATACAGGAGTTTCCTAGCTCAGGAGAAACGATGTGGTGTGCATATGAGATATGCGCGGGGACCCGATAAAATGCGAGTATGTGATACCGTATATTAATCGGGCGTTTTTCTATTGGTCGGGTCGTATGTGATATGACCGGTTTGTTAAATCAAGTGTTGATTTAACATTTGTTTAACATTTCAGAAAAAATAAAATATTATTTTGGGAATTTTTATAATTAAATAATAATATTATGAATATTTTAATATGCGGTAAAATTAAATACCGATAAATTGAGAAATATTTGGAAATTATAAGAATTTAGAAATGTGGGTGCTTTACGTGATTTATGCAAATTATGAATTTTTATAATTAATTATATGCAATTTTAATGCTAACCGCGATTAAATATCGCTAATCGTGCATTAAGCTAGTTTGGTGCATGTGACATGCACCAAGTCTTTTTCACACTTGTTACATTTTCCTTCATGGATTTTCTTTATTTCTTCATGCTTGTTTTGGATTTATTATGAAAGAAGAAGGAAAAGAAAAGAAAACAGAAGAAAAACAAAGAAAATGGATTAAAGAATGAGGGTTGGGCAAGAGAGAGAAAAGAGAGAGAGGGTGAGGGGTCAAACCTTAGTCTTGGTTATTCTCCCCTTCATTTTTTTCATTCATTTTTCCCTCTCCTCTCCTCTCATGGCTGCCTCCACCTCCTCCCTCCTCAAACCCCTCACTTCACCATCCAAAACAACTCTAAACTTCATATCCATTTCATAAAAAAACATGCATAAGCCCACTACGAACACTTTGGACCAAGAAAAATTGGATTTTAAGACTTGGGGCAACTCAAGAAAATTCTTGAGTTGCCAAAAGAGGTAATTTCTGCACCATTAGTGTAGTATTTCAATTCCATTAGTACCCATATGTGTTTGGAACCAATTTAGTGTAAAATTGTGAACTTTGAGAATTCTAGAAGAGCTTAGGGGTTGATTTGAATTGTGGATTGTAAATTGAGTTTAGTAGAGGCCTCGCAACCCTTGTAACGATCGTATTTTGGATTAAAACTAGAGATAGAACCCAAATAAACATAGAAAACTCCAATATCGGGAAATTGTTGAAATTGTGATGAGAATTGGTTATCTGCTAACACCCGGAGCCTCTGAAAATTATTTAGCATACACAGTGAGTCATGCAGGCACCTAGGAAGCTACCGCAGAGACCCGAGCCCCTAACACCTAAACTAGGCTGCAGATTTAATCATTCTGGCCGCAAATTGCGGCCAGAGTAGAATTGATTTGGTCCATGATTGTTCCAGGGCTTTATCTCCAGTAAAATAGACCCTCCACATATGCAAAATTGGCTAATTTGACCTAGGGTAAAATCTGGGACCATTTTCTTTAGTTATTGTATTGCTTTGCGACTTTGTTTTAAATTGGGATTTGGTATTTAACTTTGTATTCCATCGTGTGGTGTTTGAACGTCAACGACTAGGGTTACTGACCGTGTTTTGCATGATTAGGCCATAAGTTTTGACCTATGAACGATACGCGTGCCGATTTGGTTTTCGTGCTTGATTTCTATTTACGATGTCATGTGATATCCATGTAGGTACCCTCGAGTGGGCTCGGAGCAACAAGGATTGGCGTGGAGACATCGACTCCTGGAAGCGAAGAGCAATGTGAGTAGATATATATCTACGGGAGAAGTCGGATGGATGGCGTATAGCACCCCCACAGTTCTTAGTGTAGATTATGTTATCCTATATATTACACATTGTGTATTGTGGGGTAATGATTTTTATTAAGATAGATTCGATGTTTATGGATTAGTTTTAGGGTAATTAGATGTAACCTAGTATAGCTTCTTAGTCGCGAACCCTAGAATAGGTTTATACCTACACGCACACGCATACATGCATACATTTTATTACCTGTGCGTATATGGGGATATGTATACACACACACACACATGGGTATGGGACTATGTATATATGTGTGTGTATATATATATACACACACATGGATTATGAGGATAGTACTTGGGATTGTCGATGAGTCGATGAGATTGGGCTTGAGGCCATGAGATCGGTGATGTGACATGGCTCGTATTTGAGATACGACATGATGTTTAGCGGGTCTTTAGGCGTGGTGTTTTCATACCCCCCCACATATATATATATATATTGTAGATGGTATCAATATTGTACTAGACGTATATCAGTACCCCCATATCTTGATATATGATAAAAAGGATACCAGATGAATAGTTTGATAAATATGATATTGACCCGTACCCAGATTTTGGATGCCGTATGATGGATTTACGGTACGATATATATTGATGATAGATCCGCACTCTTAGACTCGAGTATGTCATATTGTACAGGGTATCGTATGGGATACTATTGAGGTGGGATCACCGACTATTATCTATCTATCTATCTATCTATCTATCTATATATATATATATATATATATATCGACTCAGATTTAGGTGGTTTTCCTTACCCTTATAATTAGTCTGTTAGTTAAACATGTAGTTATTTGTAGACTCGTTTACATTATTGCATTTTCATTATTGCTATATTTGTTGTTCAGCTCCCGCATATTCTTGCTGCTCTCATCGCATTGCATGCTCATATTGTATTTTCATATGCTATTAATGAAATCATGTTGTCAGGACACCAGCACCATTACCGATGATGCGTATGTTCCACGTACACCTACTTGTCGGCTCACTCACATCATCATCGGTAATTGCCATGTCACGTACGCTTTAGAGAATATTATTTCATTGGCATAGCTTGTTAGCTGATAGTTTCGACATTGTATTAGCATACTTGTTTTATATGCTAGTTTAGACATTGTATTTATTACTTTCTATTTCATGCATATTATTATTCACTGTCATGCATTTTTATTTAGGGCCAGTCCGGATTGCCGGAGCCTAATGCTTTTAAATTCATTGTTATTTATTCTCGAGATTTGGGTTTTCCATGAGATTTATGGATTTGGAGAAACCGCAAGATTTTATAAACCAATTTAAAATGAACGTTGCAGTTTTCACATGATATGATTTGAGATTGTCCACCATGAGTTTTCTCGGCTCTTGAGCGATATCATACACCCAATTTGAGGATGAGTAGAGTCCGTTTGTGGGTGCATGGTGGACCCGGTGCGGTACCCCGGGGCAAGAATATCGCAGTTGATCGGCGTTGAGCCTGTGACAGGGGAGCATTGCTGACCGGTGATTGTTTTGTAACTCTTCGGATATCCAGAGGATACCGATCGGAGTTGGGCCAGTCCGGATAGCCAGAGCCCAGGGGCCAGTCCGGATAGCCGGAGCCTCAGATATTGATATTGAGGTATTGAGATATTATGATATGGGCCAGTCCAGATAGCCGGAGCCCGATATATTGAGATATTGGGATTTATATTTTGTGTCGATGCTAGACACTGATTTATGTTGATTTCATTGATGATATCTCATTTTATATAAACAGAAAATTCACTAAAACAAGAAAACAGTTTCTCCATTTACATGTATACTGTTTTCATTACATTACAGTCATTCCTCATTAACATGATATATTGCTACCTGAGGCACTAACACGAGCACATGGGATTACACTTATGTATAGCTGTTTACCCTTGCCACCTTTTCATGCTTCAGACTTTATCATTTTGAGGTTATATATTATTGATCGTATTGACCTGGGATTGAGTCATACATGCGATTTTCTGCTCGGTGATGTTTTTTACTCACGAGTTGGCAACTCACCCCCGTTGTGCCACAGTTTCTTACAGGTTTTGCCGTACAGGGTTCGTTACGGATTTGCTGGCACACTGCTTCCATTTCGGGTGATTGCTTTGGTAGGTGGGTTCACTTGCATCGTGACCACCCTTGTATTTTATTTTATTCAGTTGTATCTACAAACTCCATCAATCAAACTTATATATTTATAGACTTAGATGGACAGGGTTGTTTATTATTTCGACCTTAGAATCGCGCGTTGTATTATTATGGGTTTTTAGGTTGTTTGAGTTTCCTTTTGAGTTTTGATCCTCGCCCTTCGGCGTTGTATATTACATTGCATGCGCGGTTGTAGCCGTCAATTGAAGAAGAGCTAGCTCCCGCTTGGGGATGCCTTTTATCATTATATATGCTTTTATTATGTTGTACCCCGTTCGGGGCCAGTATTTACAAAGGAAACTCTGCCGAAATTTTCAGGAAAGACTTGATGTTTTAAAAATGCATATTCGACTTATTTTATCAAAACACTTTCTTTTAAAATGGTTTAGATTTCTGGGATTTTTGGCTGGAGCCTATAGATTTCATATTATTCAAGTGCCGGTCACGTGCCATTTCCGGGTCGTGACAAAGTTGGTATCAGAGCGCTAGGTTAACCTTGGTTCGAGTCTATGTTTGACTATGTGGAGCCTAGGGCGTTTGTATATATTCAGATCTTAGGCTTGACGTTACGGAACTTAGACTTAGTCGAGGGGGTATTAGACCCGAACTTTCGTCGCATAGGTTGACCTTGGTTGATGGAGTAGGTGACTTACGGAGAGTGACGTACCGTGTGTATGTTCCGCGGCATACTTACGATACGCTACTCGGCTTAAGATGCCATAGGATGTACATTTTCTTGCACAACATTATATTCATTCATGATCCATCCTCATCGATATCGGTTTATGGTTTTGCTGCCACGATTATACGGGCAGAGAGAGCTATGGCTAGAGTTGTGGTCAGCATGAGTTCGTCACGGACAAGGACTGACCAGGGCGTGATTCCAGGGACATACGATTGCATATAGAGCCATCGTTTTATTGTGCTTTCGCGCCATGAGCGTTTGATAGATCGCTGTTATGAGATTTCTCGGACGTGCAGATCAGCACCAGAGGATTGGTCCACTGATAGAGGCCAGCTAGAATGTGATGATCGTTGATGTATCGACTATTCTTGAATATTGAGGCTTTGTTTAGCGTGCTGACGAATGAGCCAGTTGTTGCTGCGAACGACGAGATATTGCCCCAGATGTTGGAGCTATTGCAGTACGAGTTGTACATAGAGATATGATAGAAGATCTCTAGTCACCCGAGGATGAATGACTAGGACATGTGGTTCGTTCGCTTACCCGATGCGAGGTCATCAGATAGATTGATTCCAGCTAGAGACGACTTCACGCAGGTATGTTGAGAGTCGATAGAGGCGATCGAATGTCAGAAAGCCATATTCCAAGTTTAAAGTATTCGGAAAGGCATGCAAGAAATTCTATGGACCCTTTAGAAGAATGAAACCCTAACTCGACATAATGACTATGAGAACGCTTTTAAACCTTAGGGTTTGCGGCAGTTCAGCGGTGCCATTAATGAGGCTTAGGTTTGCCCTTCTACGGTTAGTCCATAGGTGCTGCGGCATGTACTCGATATTATTAAACTGTACCCAAGATGTTGAGCTCTTAGGGGATTATGTGGTTTTGACGAATCGATCGAATGGTTCGACATCTTTCGGACATCATGTGATAGGATGCATTGCTTGGGAGACTCCAGATACGAGTATAGCCGTTGGAGCGCAGTCCATGCAGCCATGAAGAGACGAGTCCGAAGCAATCGACATTAGAGGAAAGTGGAGTAAGAGATTCATACGAGATATCGACGAGATGACGTTCCACTCCGCCGACATCAGAGATGTGACACGCATACAGAGGCATTATATATAGATATATCTTCCAGAAGGAGTCGCGATGAGTATGCAGCTGTTCCGGAACCAGAAAATGATATAGTAAAGGGTGATAACCTCTGGACAGTGCGGCAGAAACGAGATTTGGGAGAGACTTCGACAAGACCTTTCTAAAATATTATACGAGGAGTCTTGGACCGAGGAGTGGTCATATTACGCACACCCAGCAGGCCAAATTTTGGCATCGTCGACGAGACATGTTATGAGTGACCACGACAGTTGGCCAGAGATCTTTAGAGGATGTGTTTGAGCGGAACTATTCCTCCATACCTGATTTCGGTATTTTGGGCGATCTATTCGCATGATTGAGTTTTGATGACTGAGTTTCATGATATTTGTTTTCGTGCACCATGGTTGCACCTACTGGATATTTATGATTTGTACACAGTTATTGCACTTGATATCGTTTTGTGCCTTGGCTGCACATGTTTATGATTTCTTGGATTTCATACAGCTGGATTGATTTTGTGCATATGGTATGCACTCGATTTGGTTTTTGCACTCGGTATAGTTCACATATGCTTGCAGTGCATTGATACGTATTTTGTGCACCACAGTTGCACCTGACTTTGTGTTGATGTCATTTGAGATATTGATTGTGATTTCATGCCTAGGGCATGCATGTGATTTGACTTATGCTTTGGGCATAGTTTTCATGCACTTTTAGTATTTTGATTTGCTTTTGTGCATGCTGATGCACATGGTTGTGAGATTATATACCACGGTATACCTGATTTGGATTTGGATTGAAATGTGTTGTATACCGTCGATTTCGATTATGATACTCGATATTTTTTTTGTGCACCTTGTGCACCTGATTGGATTCTTGCGCATATTTGACGCACTTGGATTGGATTTTGCGCATGTTCGGCGCTAGATATTGGATTTTGTGATTTCGTGCATTATGGATGCACCTGATTTGGATTTTCGCACATGTTGGGTGCATGATATGAGATGCGATTTTGGTGCACACCTGCACTAAATCAGGATTCTTGGCGCATATCAGATGCACCTGATATTGCTGTCAGGCACACCCGTTTCCCTTGACAGATGTTTCGTGCACACCCGTTGCACTTAGAGGTTATTTCTGTGCACATGTATGGCACATTTTGGGGATTGATTTTTGGAGCAGTACGTTTTTATGATATTTACTATTTGTTTTTGTACTGAGCAGGACTAGTCAGAGGTCAGTACCTGGATATATTTTGCATGCATTGATAGTTATCGAAGGGGTTTCAAAAAAAAAGGAAGTTATAGTCTCAGTATTTACCTACGTGTCTGAGATGACACGAAACGTTTAAAAACAAGGAAGCCCTTTTAATTGTTTTCAAAACGGCGAGACGTGCATAATAAACAAATGATATACATGTATACATAGTTATTTTCTTACAATTGACGTCCGCCACTGTGCAGTGTTATGCTCATCGCACAACAACTTAAAAGGGTTTGGCATGCATTTCTTCAGATGTTTTAATGATATTTACATGTTATAGTTTTGATGTATATCATATCGATTTTCGTATTGGATTTGACATTGGTGTCTTCACCATGACTCCGATGATTGCGGGATGGTTGACGGAGTTTTGATTTGAGTTATCTACTCATTGTTCATGCGCATGCATTGCGCTACGATGCATTTATGTATTGATGATTTCGGAGCCCCGACGACTTGGACTTTTACTGAAATGTTTTAGTATTGGAGGGGTTTAAATTTAAATTCGGGAACCGAATTTCTTTAAGGGGGAAGACTGTAACATTTCAGAAAAAATAAAATATTATTTTCGGAATTTTTATAATTAAATAATAATATTATGAATATTTTAATATGCAGTAAAATTAAATACCAATAAATTGGGAAATATTTGGAAAATTATAGGAATTTCATAAATGTGGGTGCTTTATGTGATTTATGCAAATTATGAATTTTTATAATTAATTATATGCATTTTAATGCTAATCACGATTAAATATCGCTAATCGTGCATTAAGCTAGTTTTGTGCATGTAACATGCACTTGTTACGTTTTCCTCAATGGATTTTCTTTATTTCTTCATGCTTGTTTTGGGTTTATTATAAGAGAAGAACGAAAAGAAAACAAAAGAAAAGAAAAACAAAGAAAATGGATTAAAGAATGAGGGATGGGCAAGAGAGAGAAAAGAGAGAGAGGGTGAGGTGTCAAACCTTGGTCTTGGTTATTCTCGCCTTAGATTTCGGTTAGTGTTCGTTTAGACGTTAATGCGGCTTTACTGTAAAAAGTTTACGAATTCGGGTTCCTCATATTTTATAACATTTAATTAATAATTTATTATTATTTGTTATAAGCATGCACGCACGTGTGCACGTAAACTGTGAGTTTTGTTTGTGCTAATTTTGATCTTAGCAACCATGACCCATAAACTAATCCTTGTTAATCAATCCTTAATCTTTTCCTAAATATTGGTTGAATGAGTAGGAGATATTTGTTAGGGTTTTGTTTGTGTGATTGGTGGCATGGTGACTTGTGTGAAGGCATTAAATGGGAGTTAATGAATGGTTGCACTCACCTCTCACCACACCCTACACTCACCTCCCTCTCTCTTTAACCTCACACCCTCACTCATTTCTCTATCTCTTTTACTCTATCTCTTTTACTCTCTCTTTTCCTCTCTCAACACAACCGAACACTTAGCTTCTCTTCACCATTTCCTCACAAATCCATCACTAAACATCACAAATCTCATCAAAATCACATCTTTATCTTGGTTTTGCCTCATGGATGCCTAGGAGCATGCAAAGCTAGGATCTTTAAGTTCTTTTATGTAGGTGATGTTCTCTTTCTGTTGTTTATGATGTTTTTGTGTTTTGAAGCTAGTTAGTTTCAGTTTAGATAGTGTAAAGTTTAGTTTTGCGTGAAATATCGTATTTTAGTGTCGATTTATGATATATGTAATCTGCTATGACCCAGAAAGTTTACTAGAAAACCAAACAATGTCGTTGTGCTGTACCAGTGAACCTAAGACCCCACCTGAGACACGAGACCAACCCCACCGGCCAGGGCCGGCGACGTATGAAAGGGATTCCGGCGACCTCGGCTCGGGGAAAGAGTTGGGGTGTAGGTTTTTGAGGGTAGGTCTATGCTGTGGTTTGGGTGTTTTTGGTCTTGTTTGATTATTGAGTTTTCTCTGTATACGAAATCTGGGATCACCTAGGTAGTTTCTAGTGTTTTGTGTCCGCACGATACGTTATACCACACGGATCGTGCCCTTTGTGTGGTTTTGCTCTTGGGTTAGTTTCATCGTGTCGATACGCACGTTAGCCACAATACGAACACTCGAGAGTATGTTTTGTGTTGTTGCGTAGATCTAGTGTAGTTAGTACGTGTTTTGATCAGTTATTAATACATACTTGTTTATCGTATTATGTTGCAGGTTCACAGGCAGGGACTTCGGACGCTCCTACAAAAGGAAAACAGGTGGTAGACTTCACCTAGCTCGGAGCATTGGTGAGTAGATTTAATATCTATAGGGGAATCGCCCGCATGGCGTTATGAGTCTGGGATAGAGATGTTATTTCTGTCGTATATTCTATGTCATATTTAGAATTGCGCATTTACCCTATTACTTAGATATTGTTGAGCTTGGACTAGTAGCCTTAAGACACTGCACATATTATTGACGATTCATATTGCACGAGCACGTATTGTATGCTACACACACCGTCAATAATTGCCATGTCACACACAAACCACTTATAGTTAGGATATTGCTTGGTTAGGGACATTGTGACATTGATTCATATTTCTTATCGCATATGACATATAGCATACCTGTATACTTACATGCTTACATATATTCCTTCACATACTTACATGCTAGATACCTGTATACCTATAGGGTATTGTGCCATTAGTGTTAGGTACATACACACTTTATGACATAGCTACAGGTATACCTTGCACACATATTTCACTTATACCCATGGGGTATACTACATCATTACTTATAGGTAGATACATATATCTTGCGATACCTTTATGTTTACACATACATCTGGTTATAGCTACATGTTTACCTTTGATGTTATTTTAGAATTGGAGAAAATTAGGAACCGCATGATATTTATATTAACTTGTTGCAGTTAATTAGTGGCTTTTCCTTTATATGCTTATATTTCAGTTTATGTTGCATACATTATATTCATGGATTTTCGCATTTCGCTATGGATTTTTCATGATATTCCTTTTTACTTCTTTGTATATATAACAGTGGATTAAGACGCTGTTATATATGCCTTTACACCAATATTAGTGGAATGGGACGCTAATATATGTGTATTGATTCATGCATTTGTATTTATTCTTTACTTGGTATTTGTATGCATCTGCTTTGAGATTTGTTTTTAACTGATAGGTGGATAAAGGGTGTCGATACCGGACGCTTACGATTCGAGAAACGTATATACCGATACGTGGATCAACGGTGTCGATACCGGACACTTACGATTCGAGGAACGTATAGATTTGAGTATTTCTGTGTCGATACTTGACACATTGTTTTCATGATATTTTACTTCTTTGTATATATAACAGCGGATTAGGACGCTGCTATATATGTCTTTACACCAATATTAGTGGAATGGGACGCTAATATATGTGTATTGATTTCAATTTATTTACATCGTCATATTTATTCATGCAAACATATTTAGGGTGTTAGAATTTTACTTGATATTGGATTTGGGATATAGGAGATTTATTTGGGATTTGATACAGGATATATATATATATGAGATTGATGATTTTTTACATTCAGGATATATGAAATTTATTCGACATTGTACATTCAGGATTTGTGAGACTTATATGATATGAGAGCCAATTTGGGGACTGATTTGAGGAATTGGGATTTGGATTTGTCTTGATGGATTGTGATCCTACCACGATGTCAGGATTCCGTGGAAATGACATATTTCATTCCATACTCCACATTTATTGTTTATGCACTGCTTCATGTATTAGTAGTACCGGATAGTGTACCTTTCATGACTGTGCATTTACATACATTTTCATATCATTATTGCATGATTATTGCATACCGATTGTTATATTATTATTGCTTCGTGTATTAGTTGTACCTGCTAGTGTACCTTTCATAATTATTGCATTCATATGACCTTTTATTGCTATTAATTTCATATGTTAGATTCACGCTGTACGTGCATACTTGCGATTACGTGCATATGTTTTTTACTATTCACGAGTTGGCAACTCACCCCCGTTGTGCCACAGTTGTTTTGCAGGGTGTTCCCCAGGGTAGTCGAGGCAGGCTATTCATCCATCTTATCATCTTTTGCTACGGATACCGTATCGGCTCACAGTGTGCTATTTTTGCTTAAGTGGGTTTTGTGGTTATTCGTGTTGTATTGTATATTCGTTGTATCCTTATACTCTCCATCTACTATATTTTCATGTTTGACTTAGAGACTTGTGTGAGGACGATATTGTATATTATTGGTGACTTGGTTGTCTTTTATACAGTTTCCTTTTTATCGTCTTTTATTTCTTCGCTACGGCGTCGTATATTTGTTGTGGTGGTTGTTTTCCGCCTTTGGGCGTGTATTTGCTCCCGTTTGGGGATGCTTTGATATTATTTATATTGTACCCATTTTTGGGGCTTGTTTTACAAAGGAGGTGCTGTCAAATTTTTAAAGAATTTGGGTTAAGATTTCAAAGGTTTTGAAAATGCTATTATTTCTTATTACTTTTGATGGTTTAGATTTCTGGGTTTTGTCTTTCTTTTACCGTGTTACGCCTGTAGACGTTGCGTAGTATTAAGGCCGTCACGTGCCAATTTCGGGTCATGACAAAGTTGGTATCAGAGCGCTAGGTTTTACCTTTCGGAGTGTAGGATGACCTTGGTATGATGGAGTTGGTAGCTTAAGCAGAGTAACATGATGTGTGTATGTCTGCAGCATACTCACGATGCTGTACTCCGCCTAAAGTGACCTAAGTACAAATTGCTTGAAATTCTTTCCTTGATTATTCATATCTCTGTGATTCGATTTCCGTGTTCTTATCGAATCTTATTTCCATTTATAGCCTTTGCCGCCGACGACTATGGGGACTCAGAGTGATGCAGCGAGGGCCGAGGTCAGAGTTGACTCAGGTGGATCAAGGACTGACCAGGATGCCGCGCTCGTTGCACAGGAGCAGACGGATCCGCCTTCGATAGATAGTATCGCTAGTTCTATGGCAGAGATGCAGGACTTGCGCAAGATGATGAGTTCTTTGGTTGTGTCCATTCGAGCGCAGCGACAGGAGGTTGTCACCCCTGTTACCCAGTTGTTCCTTGCGATTAGCATGCAGCATTCCGTCACCTACATAGAACCAGTGGATGCAGCCCCAGTTGACGAGGCACGTATTCCAGAGACTTTGGGAGTTCCGGAACCGTAGAGGACTCATACCGGTGTACCAGTCCAGAGACGGAGGCTTAGTCGCTGAGACAGCTTTCGTGACCGTCGTGAGAGTAGCAGAGGTTTGGCACGAGGAGAGTCGTGTTAGCTAGATCAGCCGTTTGTTGTGTTAACTTTTCTCAGCGATTCTTTTGTTACGCAACACGTATTTTAGTTGTGTGCCAATCGGGTAGGAGATTCATCCGTCACTTGATCCTTCTAGAGATGTTGGATTTGACGTTCTCCTGGGCACGGACTGGTTAGCTACGTGCTAGGCTTCTGTGGACTACCGCGAGAAAACAGTCAGGTTTGTTTTTCCCGGCAAGTCAGTTCTTGTTGTGCGGGAGGACAGTGGTGTCGTCTCTCACAGTTTGAATTCAGCCTTTTTCGCTAGTCGGTTTTTGAGGAAAGGATGTCGAGGATTCTTGGCGTTCATTCGTGATACCGGAGCCACAGTGGGTTTGTTGTACCGGGTTCCTTCGTGCGAGAGTTTTCCGACGTTGTTCCAGATAAGCCGGTGAAGCTTAGGGAGCTTAAGGATTAGCTCCAGAGTTGTTTGTTGGGGGCTTGTGTGTCTGAGTGTTTCGCATTGGGGAGCTCCTATTCTGTTCGTCAGGAGAAGGACGGCTATTGATTGATCCTCAATTGAACCGGCTTACGGTGCGGATAGGTATCCGTTACCTCGCATTGACGATCTCATCGATCAGCTTCCGAGTGCGAGACATTTTCTATGTTTGTTCGGGATCAGGTCATCATTGTTGCGGGTTCAGAGTGATGACATTCCGAAGACTGCCTTGTGCGTGCTACGGGCTTTGTGTGTTTTGGTGGTGTCATTGGACTCACCAATGCCCTAGCAGCATTCGTAGATATGATGAACCAGATTTCTTCAGGCCGTTCCGCGACTAGTTATTGTTGTGTTATTGATGACATTCTGATCTATTCAATGTGTCTTGAGGAACAGAAGCATCACTTGAGGATTTGTTTTGCGGACATTAGGAGAGCCCAGCGGTTCGCTAGATTCTCAGAGTGTTCCTTCAGGCTTGTTTGTGTTGACTCCTAGGTCTTGTAATTGCGGGAGACGGTTTTCGTATGGTTCCGAGGAAGATCGAGGCCATACAGCTTTGGCCCAGACTTGTGTACAGACGGAGGTCCGCAGATTTTTGGGCTTAGCAGGTTTTTACCGCCGTTTCATGCAGGATTGCTAGTGTAGTGCTGCACTGTTGACTGAACTAACTGGAAAGGAGGTTTCTTTTCTTTGGACTGAGGCATGCGTACGGAGTTTTTCAGCAGTTGAAAACTCGGTTAACAACTGCATCAGTGCTTTTTTTCTTCTGGTTCGGGCGACTTTGTTGTTTAACTGTAATGTTTCGCGAGTGGGGCTCGATTGTGTACTGAGGTGACACTATAGAGTTATCGCTTTTGCTTCCCTACATCTGGAGGAAGTGCGAGCAGGATATCCCACTCATGATCTGGAGATTGCCGCGGTGGTCTTGCGTTGGAGATTTGGAGACACTACTTGTTCGAGAGTCGTGTCAGATTTTCACGGACCACCAGAGCTTAATGTACATCTTCCTGCAGCGGGTGTTGATTGTTGAGACAGTCTTCTGCAGATTTACAGTTCCTGTGCGATCGTTGCGTACAGCTTGTGTTCGCCTCTATTGAAGGGGGCTGTTGGCTCATGTCCGCGCCCGACCATTTTTCCTTAATCGCTTTCGCGAGGCACTGCCCGCCGATGCTCGTTCGTCGGAGATACTTGAGCATACTCGGCTGGGTAATGATTCGGAGTCCTGGATTTATGACAAGGGTGTGCTAAGTTTAGGGAAGCGTTTGTGTACCTGATACAATTGGGTAGAGACGCGAAATCCTAGGAGCAGGCACATCTGTCAACTCTTTGTGTTCATCCAAGTTCCACCCACATTTGACGTGACTTGTGAGATAGTTACGGATGGGCAGGGATGTAAAGAGAAGTTTCGGGTTTCGTTTCAAAGTGTCTGTTTTGTTGTGTGCTTGGGTTGAGCATCTGAGACCGGCTGGAGAGTTGCAATCTATAACCGTTCCGTAGTGGGAATGGGAGAAGATCTCCACGAATTTCGTTATGGTGTCTACCCAGGTCTAGAGAGGGTGTAACTCCATTCGGATGCTTGTTGTCCGGTTATGCTCAGTTTGCTCAGTTGTTCTTTGTTAAGTTTGTGCGTTGCATGGAGTTCCTTCGTGGGTCGTATCCAAAGGGGGCACCCTGTTCGCTTGCCGTGTTGGGCAGGAACTTCAGGAAGCCTTGGGTACTGGTTAAGCTTTAGCTCCGCTTTTCCATCCACAGGATGATGGTTTTGTGAGAGCGGGCTATACCTGCTATGGAGGACATGCTTGTGCGTACGTTTTAGTTGTTTTCGGCAGTTGGGGATCGTCACTCGCCATTGTTAGGGTTCTCCTTCGATAGCTGTTATCAGGAGGCACTCTAATTGGCAACCTTTAGGTTTAGTTGTTAGGTCGTGTCGAACACCAGTCTATTTTTCTGACACTGCGTAATAGGATTTTTAGACCCCAGCTAGTCCTGAGACATCGGAAATGATCCAGTTAGTTCAGGTCCGGATGATGACAGTCCTGTGCGGACAGAGGTTTTATGCCGACCATGGTGGTCGCAGGCTTGAGTTCACAGTGGGAGATCATGTATTCCTACGGATTTTTCCGATGAATGACGTGTTGAGATTTGGGAAGATTATCCCAGGATTGTAGGTCCTTTTGAGATCCTTAAAGCGAGTTAGTTTTGTTGCCTTTAATTTGGCACTTCCACCGAGATTATTGAGTATTCACCCCGTATTCCTTGTGTCGATACTTTCTAATTACCTTCATGACTTTCTCACATGATTCAGCATCAGACCATTTAGCTTGGACGCGATCTTTCGTACACCAGCAGCCAATTGTGTTAATGGCTCGGCAGGTGGAGAAACTTCGGTCAAGCGTCTTGCCATCTGTGAAGGGTTTTCATGGACGTAGCCGTATAGTGGGGTAATCACTTGGGAGGCTGCGAGCGAGATATGGGAGTTTGTAATCTTCTCTTTGAAGGTACGCTTAATGAAAATTTTAAATTCGGGGACGAATTTTTATAAGGGGGGAGATTGTAACGCCCTAGATTTCGGTTAGTGTTCGTTTAGACTTTAATGCGGGTTTACTGTAAAAAGTTTACCAATTCGGGTTCCTCATATTTTATAATATTTAATTAATAATTTATTATTATTTTTTATAAGCATGCACGTACGTGTGCACGTAAACTGTGAGTTTTGTTTGTGCTAATTTTGATCTTAGCAATCATGACCCTTAACCTAATCCTCGTTAATCAATCCTTAATCTTTTCCTAGATATTGGTTGAGTGAGTAGGAGATATTTGTTAGGGTTTTGTTTGTGTGATTGGTGGCATGGTGACTTGTGTGAAGGCATTAAATGGGAGTTAATGCTATGGTTGCACTCACCTCTCACCACACCCTACACTCACCTCCCTCTCTCTTTAACCTCACACCCTCACTCATTTCTCTATCTCTTTTACTCTCTGTCTTTTCCTCTCTCAACACAACTGAACACTTAGCTTCTCTTCACCATTTCTTCACAAATCCATCACTAAACATCACAAATCTCATCAAAATCACATCATTATCTTGGTTTTGCCTCATGGATGCCTAGGAGCATGCAAAGCTAGGATCTTTAAGTTCTTTTGTGTAGGTAATGTTCTCTTTCTATTGTTTATGATGTTTTTGTGTTATGTAGCTAGTTAGTTTCAGTTTAGATAGTGTAAAGTTTAGTTTTGTGCGAAATATCGTATTTTAGTGTCGATTTGTGATATATGTAATCTGCTGTGACCCGGAAAGTTTACTAGAAAACCAAACAATTTGGTTGTGTTGTACCAGTGAACCTAAGACACCACTTGAGACACGAGACCCACCCCACCGGCCAGGGCCGGCGACGTATGAATGGGATTTCGGCGACCTCGGCTCGGGGAAAGAGTTGGGGTGTGGGTTTTTGAGGGTAGGTCTATGCTGTGGTTTGGGTGTTTTTGGTCTTGTTTGATTGTTGAGTTTTCTCTGTATACAAAATCCGGGATCACCTAGGTAGTTTCTAGTGTTTTGTGTCCGCGCGATACGTTATACAACACGGATCGTGCCCTTTGTGTGGTTTTGCTCTTGGGTTAGTTTCGTCGTGTCGATATGCACGTTAGCCACAATACGAACACTCGAGAGTATGTTTTGTGTTGTTGCGTCGATCTAGTGTAGTTAGTACATGTTTTTATCAATTATTAATATATACTTGTTTATCGTATTATGTTGCAGGTTCGCAGGAAGGTACTTCGGACACTGCTACAAAAGGAAAACTGGTGGTAGACTTCACCTAGCTCGTAGCGTTGGTGAGTAGATTTAACATCTACATGGGAATCGCCCGCATGGCGTTATGCGTCTGGGCTAGAGATGTTATTTCTGTCGCATATTCTATGTCATATTTAGAATTGCGCATTTACCATATTACTTAGATATTATTGTGCTTGGACTAGTAGCCTTAGGACACTGCACATATTATTGACGATTCATGTTGCACGAGCACTGATTGAATGCTACACACATCGTCAATTATTGCCATGTCACACAGAAACCACTTATAGTTAGGATATTTCTTGGTTAGGGACATTGTGACATTGATTCATATTTCTTATCGCATATGACATATAGCATACCTGTATACTTACATGCTTACATATATACCTTCACATACTTACATGCTAGATACCTGTATACCTATAGGGTATTGTTCCATTAGTGTTAGGTACATACACACTTTATGACATAGCTACAGGTATACCTTGCACACATATTTTACTTATACCTAGGGGGTATACTACATCATTACTTATAGGTAATACATATATCTTGCTATACCTTTATATTTACACATACATCTGGTTATAGCTACATGTTTACCTTTACTTGATGTTATTTTAGAATTGGAGAAAATTAGGAACCGCATGATATTTATATAAACTTGTTGCAGTTAATTAGCGGCTTTTCCTTTATATGCTTACATTTCAGTTTATGTTGCATACATTATATTCATGGATTTTCGCATTTCGATATGGATTTTTCATGATATTCCTTTTTACTTCTTTGTATATATATAACAGTGGATTAGGACGCTGTTATATATGCCTTTACACCAATATTAGTGGAATGAGACGCTAATATATGTGTATTGATTCATGCATTTGTATTTATTCTTTACTTGGTATTTGTATGCATCCGCTTTGAGATTTGTTTTTAACCGATACGTGGATCAAGGGTGTCGATACCGGAACCTTACGATTCGAGGAACGTATATACCGATACGTGGATCAAGGGTGTCGATACCGGACACTTACGATTCGAGGAACGTATAAATTTGAGAAAGACCGATACGTGGATCACCGGTGTCGATACCGGACACTTACGATTCGAGGAACGTATAGATTTGAGTATTTCTGTGTCGATACTTGACACATTGTTTTCATGATATTTTACTTCTTTGTATATATAACAACGGATTAGGACGCTGTTATATATGCCTTCACACCAATATTAGTGGAATGGGATGCTAATATATGTGTATTGATATCAATTTATTTACATCATCATATTTATTCATGCAAACATATTTTAGGTGTATGAGATTTATTTACATCATGATATTTTACTTGATATTGGATTTAGGATATAGGAGATTTATTTCGAATTTGATACAGGATATATATATGAGATTGATGATTTTGTACATTCAGGATATATGAGATTTATTCGATATTGTACATTCAGGATTTGTGAGACTTATATGATATGAGAGCCAATTTGGGGACTGATTTGAGGAATTGGGATTTGGATTTTTCTTAATGGATTGTGATCCTACCACGATGTCTGGATTCCGTGGAAATAACATTTTTCATTCCATACTCCACATTTATTGTTTATGCACTGCTTCATGTATTAGTAGTACCTGTTAGTGTACCTTTCATGATTGTGCATTTACATACCTTTTCATATCATTATTGCATGATTATTGCATACCGATTGTCATATTATTATTGCTTCGTGTATTAGTTTTACCTGCTAGTGTACCTTTCATGATTATTGTATTCATATGACCTTTTATTGCTATTAATTTCATATGTTAAATTCGCGCTGTACGTGCATACTTGCGATTACCTGCATATGTTATTTACTATTCACGAGTTGGCAGCTCACCCCCGTTGTGCCAAAGTTGTTTTGCAGGGTGTTCCCCAGGGTAGTCGAGGCAGGCTATTCATCTATCTTATCATCTTTTGCTACGGATACCGCTTCGGCTCACAGTGTGCAGTTTTTGCTTAGGTGGGTTTTGTGGTTATTCGTGTTGTATTGTATATTCGTTGTATCCTTGTACTCTCCATCTACTATATTCTCATGTTTGACTTAGAAACTTGTGTGAGGACGATATTGTATATTATTGGTGACTTGGTTGTTTTTTATACAGTTTCCTTTTTATCGTCTTTTATTTCTTCTCTACGGCGTCGTATATTTGTTGTGGTGGTTGTTTTCCGCCTTTGGGCATGTATTTGCACCCGTTTGGGGATGCTTTGATATTATTTATGTTGTACCCATTTTTGGGGCTTGTTTTACAAAGGAGGTGCTGTCAAATTTTTAAAGAATTTTGGTTGAGATTTCAAAGGATTTGAAAATGCTATTATTTCTTATTACTTTTGATGGTTTAGATTTCTGGGTTTTGTCTTTCTTTTACAGCGTTACGCCTGTATACGTTGCGTAGTATTAGGGCCGTCATGTGCCAATTTCGGGTCGTGACATCTCCTCTTCTCTCATGGCTGCCTCCACCTCCTCCCTCCTTAAACCCCTCACTTCACCATCCAAAACAACTCTAAACTTCATATCCATTTCACAAAAAACATGCATAAGCCCACTACAAACACTTTGGACCAAGAAAAATCGGATTTTGAAGACTTGGGGCAACTCAAGAAAATTCTTGATTTGCCAAATGAGGTAATTTCTGTACCATTAGTGTAGTATTTCAATTCCATTAGTACCCATATGTGTTTAGAACCGATTTAGTGTAAAATTGTGATGTTTGAGAATTCTAGAAGAGGTTAGGGTTTGATTTGAATTGTGGATTGTAAATTGAGGTTAGTAGAGGCTTTGCGACTCTTATAATGATCGTATTTTGGATTAAAACTAGAGATAGAACCCAAACACTAAACATAGAAAACCCCGATATCGGGAAATTGTTGAAATTGTGATGAGAATTGTTGATCTGCTAACACCCGGGGCCTCTGAAAATTATTTAGCATACATAGTGAGTCATGCAGGCACCTAGGAAGCTACCACAGAGACCCGAGCCCCTAACCCCTAAACTAGGCCGCAGATTTAATCATTCTGGCCGCAAATTGCGGCCAGAGTAGGGTTGATTTGGTCCATTATTGTTCCAGGACATTATCTCCAGTAAAATAGACCCTCCACATATGCAAAATTGGCTAATTTGACCTAGGGTAAAATCTGGGACCATTTTCTTTAGTTGCTGTATTGTTTTTCGACTTCGTTTTAAATTGGGATTTGGTATTTGACTTTGTATTCCTTCGAGTGGAGTTTGAACGTCAACGACTAGGGTTACTGATCGTGTTTTGCATGCTTAGGCCATAGGTTTTGACCTATGAACGATACGCATGCCGATTTGGTTTTCGTGCTTGATTTCTATTTACGATGTCATGTGATATCCTTGTAGGTACCCTCGAGTAGGCTCGGAGCAACAAGGATTAGCGTGGAGACATCGACTCCTGGAAGCGAAGAGCAATGTGAGTAGATATATATCTACGGGGGAAGTCGGGTGGATGGCGTATAGCACCCCCGCAGTTTGTAGTGTAGATTATGTTATCCTATATATTACACATTGGGTATTGTGAGGTTATGATTTTTTTTCAAGATAGATTCGATGTTTATGGATTAGTGTTAGGGTAATTAGAAGTAACCTAGTATAGCTTCTTAGTCGCAAACCCTAGATTAGGTTTATACCCATACGCACACACATACATGCATACATTTTATTACCTGTGCGTATATGGGGATATGTATATATATATATATATACACATATGGGTATGGGACTATGTATATATATATACGTATACATATACATGGATTACGAGGATAATACTTGGGATTGGAGAAGAGTCGATGAGATTGGGCTTGAGGCCATGAGATCGGTGATGTGGCTCGTATTTGAGATACGACATGATGCTTAGCGGGTCTTTAGGCGTAATGTTTTCATACACACGCATATATATATATATATATATATAAATATACATATATATATATATATGTACATATATATATATATTGTAGATGGTATCAGTATTATACTAGACATGGATCAGTACCCCCAGATCTTGATATATGATAAAAACGATACCAGATAAATAGTGTTATAAATGTGATATTGACCCGTACCAAGATTTGGGATGCCGTATGATGGATTTACCGTACGAGCTATATTGATGATAGATCCGCACTCTTAACTCGAGAATGTCATATTGTATAGGGTATCGTATGGGATACTATTGAGGCGGGATCACCGACTATTATATATATATATATATATCGACTCAGATTTAGGTGGTTTTCCTTACCCTTATGATTAGTCTGTTAGTTAGACCTGTAGGTATTTGTAGACTCGTTTATATTATTGCATTTTCATTATTGTTGTATTTGTTGTTTAGCTCCCGCATATTCTTGCTGCTCGCGTCGCATTGCATGCTCATATTGTATTTTCATATGCTATTAATGAAATCATGCTGTCTGGACACCAGCACCATTACCAATGATGCGTATGTTCCACGTACACTTACTTGCCGACTCACACACATCATCATCGGTAATTGCCATGTCACGTACACTTTAGAGAATATTATTTCATTGACATAGCTTGTTAGCTAATAGTTTTGACATGGTATTAGCATACTTGTTTTATATGCTAGTTTAGACATTGCATTTATTACTTGCTATTTCATGCATATTATTATTCACTGTCATGCATTTTTATTTAGGGCCAGTCCGGATTGCCGGAGCCCAATGCTTTTAAATTCATTGTTATTTATTCTCGAGATTTGGGTTTTCCATTAGATTTATGGATTTGGAGAAACCGCAAGATTTTATAAAACTGATTATCATTTTAAAATGAAAGTTGTGGTTTTCTCATGATATGATTTGAGATTGTCCTCCATGGGTTTTCTCGGCTCTTGAGCGATATTATACACCCAATTCGAGGAGGAGTAGAGTCCGTCTGTGGGTGCATGGTGGACCCGGTGCGGTATCCCGGAGAAAGAAGATCGCAGTTGATCGGCGTTGAGCCTGTGAGAGGGGAGCATTGCTGACCGGTGATTGTTTTGTGACTCGTCTGATATCCGGAGGATACCGATCGGAGTTGGACCAGTCCAGATAGCCGGAGCCCAGAGGCCAGTCCGGATAGCCGGAGCCCCAGATATTGATATTGAGGTATTGAGATATTATGATATGGGCCAGTCCGGAGAGCCGGAGCCCTGGGATTTATATTTTGTGTCGATGCTAGATTCTGATTTATGTTGATTTCATTGATGATACCTCGTTTTATATAAACAGAAAATTCACTAAAACATGAAAACAGTTTCTCCATTTACATGTATACTGTTTTCATTATATTACATTCATACCTCATACAAATGATATATTGCTACCTGAGGCACTGACACGAGCACATAGGATTACACTTATGTATAGCTGTTTACCCTTGCCACGTTTTCATGCTTCAGACTTTATCATTTTGAGGTTATATATTATTGATCGTATTGACCTAGGATTGAGTCATACATGCGATTTTCTGCTCGGTGATGTTTTCTACTCATGAGTTGGCAACTCACCCCCGTTGTGCCACAGTTTCTTGCAGGTTTTGTCGTACAGGGTTCGTTACGGATTTGCTGGGACACTGCTTCCATTTCAGGTAATTGCTTTGGTTGGTGGGTTCACTTGCATCGTGACTACCCTTGTATTTTATTTTATTCAGTTGTATCTAGAAACTCCATCAATCAAACTTATATATTTATAGACTTTGATGGACAGAGTTGTATATTCTTTCGACCTTAGAGTCGCACGTTGTATTATTATAGGTTTTCAGTTTGTTTGAGTTTCCTTTTGAGTTTTGATCCTCGCTCTTTAGCGTTGTATATTATATTGCTTGCGTGGTTGTGGACGTCGATTGACGAAAAGCTCGCTCCCGCTTGGGGATGCCTTTTATCATTATATATGCTTTTATTATGTTGTACCCCTTTCGGGGCCAGTATTTACAAAAGAAACTCTGCCGAAATTTTCAGGAAAGACTTGATATTTTAAAAATGCATATTCGGCTTATTTTATTAAAACACTTTCTTTAAAAATGGTTTAGATTTCTGGGATTTTTGGCTTACTTGAATTAGATGGAGCCTATAGATTTCATATGATTCAAATGCCGGTCACGTGCCATTCCCGGGTCATGACAATTTGACTTTTAGAACTATTCTTTATTTAAACCCTTTTTCTAAATAGATGTATGCATGCATGTATGCATATGTTGATGTGCATGGACACATACATACGTACATTGTATCATGGTTGTTGATACAAATGAGATATGGAAGACTCACATGTTTCACTAATATATATATATATATATATATATATATATATATATATATATTTGTATTTGGATTACAAAGGAAATGAAAATTAAATCAAAAATGGGTTTTTCCTATACTCTTCTTTCATTTGACCTAAAGAAAGGGTTTTGATTAGAGAATACAAACCATCTCATCATTCTACACCTCTCTAGCTCATTTGTGTAGGGTGTTTTCTATACTTCTTTCAAAGATCAAGTAAAGCAAAGAGCTTTGGGCAAAGGGACTTCGGGTGGATCATCGCGGACGAGGAAAGTCTCTAGCGATCCGTTCCAAACTCTCAAAGGTCCAAGGAGTCACCAAGGGAAGTCTACAAAGGTTTTAATTTCTTCAGTTAGTGATAAATTCTTATTTGCATGTGATGCTTATTCATTGTTGCCCTAAAATTCTAGTTAAGATCCTTGTTTAGTTTACTTGGCACCTTAAAAAATTTAATTGTGGCTTGTGTGATGCTTCCAAACACTAGATTAGGTGCTAAGGAAACCCAACAGAAATCCTCGGCCAGGGTAGACAAGAATTACCGATCCAGGATCGATAGTTTCTCAGGTGGTGATGGGTTTCATGCCGACACTGATTATCGCGTTATTAAGGGTCTGACTTTATCCACCCCCTAGACTCGATATGCGATACTCTTAGACGAACAGACCGGACTGTACGGATATTGTCGCTGTCAGGCTGAGTAGGGGTTTGGATGAATTTGCACGTCGGCCTTCCTTTTGCTCAATACCTGGGTAGTCGTTACGTACAGCTAGTACCGCTGACGTGCTTATGGTTAAACCCGCTGCCGGCGTATTAATGAGTCTTTAGAGTCCCACACAGAGGGTTTTCATGGTTCAGGCGATATGGTGTAGATGACGTATATTGGTACATACAGGTTTCCGATTAAATATGTGTATTGGCTGCACAGATTTTAATCGGACGGTTGATAATACTAGCGGCTTAGGATTAAGCCGGATTATTAAATCAGGTTTTGATTTAATAATTTATATATATTTATTTATATATGTATATGTATTCTAGTATTATTGTTCACTATTCATTTTCTCTCTTGGTTATTTGTATTTTTGTACGAATACACGTATATGTATTTCGATACGTGTACCGGGTTGCATTTCGTATTTATACGAAATAGCTTCTAGAAGATGGCCACCTAATTAATTGATTTTCTCTTTAGAAAATTAATTTAGGAAATGTGCTGGATGGGTGAGTTGGCATGATCATGGACATGGCATGTAGAGAGGTATGGTTTGCATTTGTTTATTGATAAAAAGAGATGGGATACTTTTTTGTTGGATGATTGAAAGATAGAGAGAGGGAGAAACCACCATTCTAGCCATGCCTTTGATTTTCTTCACTTGCATTATTTTCTCATTCTCACTCTTACTTGGAAAAAGTTTAGCACTTTCTTTAGTTGCTCATGCCACTTGTTTTCCTCACCTCCTCTTAATCTTCTATGGTTGCTCTTTGAGCATATGTGATGAGAGAAAATTATAGTGACACATTCTCACACCCCCACTCTCTATTGCTAGCAACCTTGGAGCGTCGGTTACCTCGCTTGGCGAGGTTGAAACTTGCGTCGTTTCCCTCAGGTGGATCATCGTAGATGGAGGAAGACTTGCAACCAAACTCGATCCGCAACCTCTAGGAGCTTGGGATGAAGGTTGAAGACCGAAGGACACGGATCAACTCAGTATAACCATCTAACTCCTAGTTTACATATTACAAGTTTAGGGTTTAGGGTAGATCCAGGTATCGGGTAATGGTAGCGCCAGTTTAGAAAATTTTTGTTCCACATTTGGCCACGATTTGATGGGCGGGGCACTGCCTTAACCCAACATGGTATCGGAGCCAACCTGTAAACCCCTTACTAGTAGTTTTAGACAATGTTAAAGTATCGAAATCGAAACAACCCCAAAACAGTGCACTGCACATTTCTGTTTCTGTCGAAATTTCAGAGTCTTCAAAAAAAATTTTAAGCAGCTGCAGAAGACTACTTAGGTGACCACTAGACTACAACCCAAATACGAGCCAGTTTCACCCATATTGGACCGACGACAATTGCAAAATTTCCGAGCTGGCCGGCCCTGTAGTCGAGTTTGGGTTTCGTATTTTGGGTGTGGTCTGGTCTATGGAACATTGGTTCAGTGCTATTTCTTGTTTTGCCCATTTTGGATATTATGTTATCTATTGTTCAGGGGCAATTCGGGGTGTTTCGAAGTCGATAATTTAACACTGTTTAAATGTTTATCAGTACATGCATTACTATCTGCGACCGTGAATGTCATTCGAGCGGTACAACTCGTCTAATTGCTATATGTTCTTTTAGACAGGTTTGCGAACGTGACATTCACGTTGATGTTCTGTGTTGTGTTGTGTTGTGGTTGGATCGTCGTGGTGGATAGCTTGGGTGCAAAGTTAGTATAGTTTAGTTACATTTGTACATTTGATATTGCGGGGCGAGCGTCCGACATGTGGACTGCCATCACTGCCAGTTTGTATATTATTTGTTTGGGGCACGACCGGGTTGAGGCCGATGTTACCCTTGTATTCTGTACTAGGATTACCCTGCGGTGGAGTGCATGAATAGCCAGGTTCTAGAGGGCAATGGGCCCGCATCTCATGGCGTTGAGACGGAGGAGGCCTTACTCTAAAATTGGCGGGCTATTCTCCGCACTCGTAGGGGGTATAGGTTGACCCACGGAGGGGTGCCCAAGTTACCAGATTCCATGAAGTGTTGGGTGTCCTATTCACGTTGTTTATTGGGGTTGCCTCGCTTCTGAGATTGGCAGGTAACTTGCCACACTCATAGGGGTCTAAGTTTTTGTTCAGTTCTTCAGCACCCTACTGGGTTTTCAAGACATCAAGCATGCCAATTTCAAAAATTCTAGAGTGCTAATGAACCCTAACCTAGGATCTAGCTTGAGTGAATAGACAATATAAAGCATGTAATATACCATTACAAGAAGTGAATGAGGAATACAACCTTTGTAGACCGGTCCTTCACTTCTTAATCTCCGTGTAGAAGTCTCTTCGCTACAAGCAGTGATCTCCCGAACTATAGTATAGGTTCCCTTGGAGAAATGAACAAGCTTGCTCGAAGTCTTCGAGGCCGAAAATGATCTACGTCGAGGAGACTCAGACCCAAGCTACCTCTTCACTAGGTGATGAACTTTGTAAAGAGAACACCCTAAACTAAATGGCTAACAGTAGAGGATGGTGAAGTAGGAAATGGGCTCACTTTAGATTAATTTTTCTCACAATATTTCATCACTTTCTCAAGATCAAGAGAGCTAGAATCAAATGAAGAAGAAGATGATCAAGTAATGAAGAGAATGCGAGTATGGTTTAGAATGCAACCATGGGTTAGTATATGTCATGGCTAACCCTTGTAGAGAATAAACCATGGCTAATTGATTGGGGTTAGGTTAACAAATATCTTAGATAAAACAAAACAAGTGGACTTGGTCAAAGATGCTTCAAGCTTCTCTAAGCTTCTAAGCATGACTAATTTGCACTAATTTCCACTAATTCATCAAGATAAAACCTAACCATTATCATATAGCATGGTATGATTCTCATACACCCAAGTTGCATGTATAACCTAGCATGTCACAATATTATATATCACATATATAATTTGTGAACAAAAGAAAACTATACAATAAACATATATCACATATACGTTAAATGTATAATAAGTGAGAAAAAATAAATACTTAAGTGAGCATATATTAGTTAATGTAATTTAATATATAAATATATAATTATACATTAAATTATTAAATCAACACCTGATTTAATAATCCGGCTATATCACATATAACCGACTAATATAATATGTATCATTTTACCGAATCAACACTTGATTCGATAACCCGGCTATATCGCATATAACCAACCGATGACACAAATCGCGAGAATAGAATACGGTATCACATACACGTATTAATCTCAGTCCCACACATATCATATATGTGATCCTACTCCGTTTTGCTTGAGCCAAGAAACCTCTGTGTTGGACTCTAAAGACTCGTCAATACACCGGCAATAGGTGATGATCATATCAAACACCCACAAGCCACAAGAGGCCTGCTAAACGTAACGGCCATCCGGTTATTGAGCGATCAGAAGATCAACAAGAAAACCTGCTCATACTCCTGCGAATCCAATCAGTAACACTACCGTACAGTCCGGTCTCTTCGTCTGATATGTCGCATATCTCGCCTAGGGGTGCTAAACGTCAGAACCTAATAGCTTGATACGTCATGCCGATGCAAGGTCCATAACGGGTCGAGAAACTACTGATAACAGTTACCAGTAAATCTCACCTATCCTGGACAGGGATTTCCATTTATGGCCAGTCGAGCATATTGCAACATCAAACCCCAATACAGAAAGAGACGAAATCCCCTCCTATCGCTCATTGCCTCCATATGACTCGGGACTGTACCCAAAAACCACCTGTTTGCATGACTCAGTAGAGCCATAGTAGGGTGGAAATCAAAGCACGGTCGGAGATACACAAGACTCTATGACGATCTGGGATCGACAGACTAACCTGTACCAGTGTCATCAGAGAACTCCTATCTGACGTGAGGTATAATACCATCTAGGGGTTCTCGGCGGGTCCGTTCAGTGTACCCAGTCTCCGCTGAGCACCCGTATATGATCTCTGATGTCAAACACCAATGGATATAGGATCATCCATCGCCCATCATATGGGTCGAGAAGCGTATATGCTAGTCTACTCTGGAATATCGATGCCCCGTCTCGATACTCCCACGACTAGGAACAATTGAAGAATGAACTCATAGACTGCCCAGGCCTCATTAGTATGATCTGCATCATAATTCGGGTAGTCAAGTACACATCCTACAGGCTTTATTAATATGTAACAGAGAGACAATAAGTGTACATGTTAAAATAAAGAGCAACCAGATATCGTACTATCATGACGAGCAAGAAAGACCTCCCTATATATGTCCCAGCATCCACTATAATATACATCTCTTGTACAATAATGGCCTCTAGGGCATACATACAACTAACAATATCCCACTTGCACTAAGGCCAGTTGTTGTAGTATATCATATCCAACGTTTTATAAAAGTCTCTCGCAGGAAAGGCCTTTGTGAGTGGATCCGCCTTGTAATCCTTCGCGTCAACTCTCTTGACCTCGATCTCTTGGAGATCAACCATCTCCATGATCAGGTGATACTGCCCTAGAATATGTCTGGGTCATTGATGAGACCGGGGTTCTTAGGCCAAAGCCACACCTCCATTGTCACACAATGGTGGGAACCTAGTTCATGTCTTGAACAAATATACACCTAGACTGTTTCTTTGGTAGCATCGTTGATAGCGATATATCTAACCTTTATCGTCTAGTTTGCCCCAATATCTAGCTTGGAACTCTTCCAACATACCATCCCTACACTGAGGATAAAGACAATGCCTGTGACTGACTTTCGGTCGTCCATACCACCTTGGAAGCTATCTAGTGATTCTTCCCAGGATCGATTGATACCATCTCACTACAGCTAGTGAGAATCCTGACATCCACATAGATCTATCTCATAGATCCAAAACCCACGATGCGATGCCATTAGTTAAGTAACATAACGGTGCATAACGGGACACTGTGGAGAATGCGGATGTCATAAGCGTACATTGTATTTTCGTTTCTTCTGTGATGCTTAGGAGGCATAAATGATGGGAATTCATTAATGAGATTAATGAAAAGAAAAGAAACCTAAAAGGGTAGCTCAAGTTTTTTCTTTGCATAGCGGTATTCCTTGTAGAATATTCATCACCTTATTCGATCAGGAAAGAGCCGAGATCCCTTCACCGGGAGTGACGTCTTTAGCGAAACTAGCAGATGCTACAACCCACTCGGTTTTGTCTTTTGATTGCTTCTTTTAGTTCTTGTTTTGCATTGTGGTATTTGTGAAATATCCTGCACCTTATTCGATAAGGAAAGAGTTGAGATCCCTTCGCCAGGAGTGACCCCTTTAGCAAAACTAGTAAAAAGCCTAAAAACACTCCTTTTCAAAAATCACTTGTTTCTACAACGATATCAAGTTTATTACGCAAAAAGTTTTCTTGAAAACCCGACGTAGCCCTCCGTCATTTTAGATAAGTGCTACTTAGTATTCGTGCTACGTTTGTTGAGTATGTTAAGGCGTAGTGTGCGGTAGCTAATTAGTGATTATCTGCTAAAGCATGAGATGCGATTGATTTAGGGTAGTCGTACGACTTTGTTGACTATGGTAAGGGTCGTTCAGGTGGGTTTAATTCAATCAGGAAATGACGGGTTGAACTTGGCTAGCGCTTATGATTTGTTGACCATATTAAGGTCATAAGTAGCTAGGGGCAAAAGATTATCGGGAATTTCAAGTGTTGAAATTTGCAATGTGATTGCATACCTTCTATGAGATAGTTGGATCTCGATACCCACTGCGAGTATGAGTTACTCCTGGGAGAGTTTTACACATGACAATTAGCCGATCAAGTAGGTGTCTAGAAAGGAGTTAACGGGGTTATGTCTCTGGGAAAACGAGGTTTATTTTAATTAGGTCTGTGCGAAAGCATGGAGAACCTCCCTCAAAATACCAACACTGGCATGTCCGAAAGATTGGCGAACTTGTAAGGTGTAATTAATCCCGGCTAGTTTTACCTTTTAGGGTTTGAAGGAAGATTTGATAAAAACAGTGAGAGCCATACTGATTATATAAGATAATAACCAATCTAATCTTGCAAGAGCATACGCTAATGTGTTTTCTTCTCTCTCTCCAGGTAGCGACCATGTTAGGCCTTAATCAAGATAATAGTATGGATGTATTGACCAAACCCGCTTGAAATATTGAGCAGGGGAGCGTTGGTTCCGTTCTTTCTTATAATTGTTATAAGACTAAGCAGGAAATAGGGGAATATCCGGATTCCCATTCCGCCCAAATGAAGAATAAGCATGTTGATGCATCTTCTTCGGGTGTGTTAGTTATGGAGAATTGTTTCTCAGTTCACTGTACGTCCTGGGTATTAGATACCAGATCAGGATCCCAAATATGTAATATGTTGCATGGGCTAAGGAAAGGTAGAGAACTGGGAGAGGGTGATCATTCCGTAAGAGTAGGGAATGGTGCAAATGTTGCAGCCAAAGCAGTTGACGAATATCATCTTGTGTTACCAAGTAGTAATACATTGATTCTGAACGAATACTATTACATTCCGACCCTGATATGCAATCTTATATAAGTTTCTTTATTAAGTAAAGAAGGATATAATTTTGTAGTACAGGATATCAGTTTCTACAAAGGCTCTCACTGTTTTTATCAAACCTTTGTAGACTTTTGATTCGGGTCTTTCCTCTTTCAAAGGTCCAAGGAGTCACCAATCAACCTTTGTAGGGTCTTTGCCTCAAACAACAGTCCTCTTTCAGATCTTTCCTCTTCCTGAATCAAAAGTTGATTGGATCAGGCTCGTTAAATAATGGCATATACGTTCTAAATCAAACAACAGTTTTTAATGTACAAAACACACACAAGAGGAAGAGTTCAGAAATGAACGAATCCTTCTTGGGGTGTCACGACCCACCCCCAATATAGAGAGTATTGTCCGCTCTGGCCGAAACCGCACGATTTTGTCCTTTGGGGAGAACTGGACCCGACCAGATGCCACTTCCTAAGAGGTCACCCATCCCAGGACTTCCCTGGCCCGAGCACGCTTAACTACGGAGTTCTCAAACTCTTGTAGTGCCAGTTCACTTAAAAAGCGCCTCTGTATTAAAGAGTGGTATCATTCCATTTATAGTACAGATCTTTCCTCTTTCAGAATGTATTCTGAAAATTCCCGATTATTTTATAGTGGGTCCCCATGCTTATCTGGTATATATGGGTATACCAGATAATACCTGGGGTATTACATTCTCCCCCACTTAGAACAAAGATTCTTCTTCGAACCACAGACCTACTATTGAGGAACCAGCTCTGATACCATTCTTTAATACAGTGGGGCCTTTTAAGTGAACTGGCACTACAAGAGTTTGAGAACTCTGTAGTTAAGCGTTCTCGGGCCAGGGAAGTCCTGGGATGGGTGACCTCCTGGGAAGTGGCCCCTGGTCGGGTCCAGTTCGCCCCGAAGGACAAAACCGTGCGGTTTCGGCCAGAGCGGAAAATACTCTCTGTATTGGGGGTGGGTCATGACAGAATGGTATCAGTCATGACCCGAAATTGACACGTGACGGCCCTTAAACTATGCAACGTCTACAGGTGTAACGCAATTTAAGTAAGCCGAAAACCCAGCAATCTAAACCATCAAAAATAGTAAGTGATAATAACATTTTCAAAACTTTTGAAATCTCAAACCAAATTCATTAAAGCCCAACTTTATTTCGTTTAAAAATTTCGGCAGCACCACCTTTGTAAAACAAGCCCCCAAAAAGGGTACAACATAAATATATAAGTAAAGTATCCCTAACGGGAGCAAATCCACGCCCAAAGGAGGAAAACAACCACCACAAGCAAATATACGACGCCGTAGCTAAGAAAAAGACGATATAAATAAAACTGCTTAAAAGACCTCCAAGTCACAAAATAATATACAATATCATCCTCACAACTCGTCTCTAAGGCAATACATGAAAACGGTAGATGGAGAGTACATGGTATAAGGATATACAAAGAACAACATCGGATAACCGCAAAATCCATCTATAGCAAAATTGCACACAGTCAGTCGTAGCGGTATCCACTGCAAAAGAAGATACGATAGGTAGAAGCCCTGCCTCGACTACTCTGAGGAACAACCAGCAAACCCTGTGGCACAACGGGGTGAGTTGCTAACTCGTGAATAGTAAATAACATATGCAGGTAATCGCAAGTATGAACGTACAACGCGAATCTAACACATGCAAGCTGATAGCAATAAATGGCAATATGTATGAAACAGTCATGAATGGTACTCTATCAGGTACAACTAATACATGAAGCAATAATATGGCAATTTGTATATGCAACATTCATAAAAGGTACTCTATCGGGTATAACTAATACATGAAGCAATAATATAGAAATATGTATATGCAACAGTCATGAAAGGTACTCTATCAGGTACAACTAATATATGAAGCAATAATATGGCAATATGTATATGCAACAGTCATGAAAGGTACTCTATCAGGTACAACTAATACATGAAGCAATAATATGGCAATATGTATATGCAACAGTCATGAAAGGTACTCTATCAGGTACTACTAATACATGAAACAATGCATATAAAATAAATGCGGAATATAGGATAAAACATGTCATCCTCACGGAATCCTCATCGTGGCAGGACCAATGTCCATCAAGACAATCCAAATCCAATATCCTCAAATCGGTCCTCAGGTCGGCCCTCATATCGGCCATAACATCGGCCCTCATATATAATGAATAAAAATACTTGCACAGAACATTATGATGATATATTATAAATATATATATAGATATAACAGCACCATATACCACCGATATATATATATACGTGCATAAATAACAGCGTCCCATACCATTGATATATATACTTAGGAGTAAAATATCATGAAAACAAGTGTTTAGCATCGACACATAAATACTCATCTATCAGGCGTCGTCACCATGACTGTCCCTGATATGTACGTATCATACGTTCATCGGAAACCCGAGTACCCAGCTGTCGGCACTTGAATTCCCCGTATCCATACGTACGTGACTCTGGTCGATATCTACACGATCACCGATGAGTCCAATACTGTCACCGGTAGGTATGATTCCCCTGCCAGGCTCATCAGCGTGAACCTTCGACAAACCTTTATTGTCCTGGGGTACCTACGGGCCCCACCATGTACCCGCACACAGCCTACGACGTCTCCTCGCATGGGGTATATATCAGAACCGAGAAATCTCATGGTGGATGCTGAAATATCATATCAAGAGAAACCGGATTTTTCAAATAATGCATAATTTCATGAAACTACCACGGTCCTCAAATCCAGAAAAGATCATGTGAAATCCATATCTCAATGAGAAAAATCCATGAATATGATATATGCAACATAAAACAATAATATGAGCATATAAAGGAAAAACCACTATTTAACTGCAATAAGTTATGAAATATAATATGTGGTTCCTAATTTCTCCAAATCCGTACAACATTATATAAGGGTGAACATGTGGCTATTGCCAGGTATGCGTAATCATGTTGGTATAGCAAGATATGTGTATCTACCTATCAATAATGAAGTAATACCATACTGGTGTATGTAAGTATGTAAGCAAGGTGTACATATAGCTATTTCTCATATGTGTATATATCTATCACTAATGGTACAATACCATATAGGTATATGGGTAACTAGCATATAGGCATGTCAAGGCATATGTGTAAGCATGTAGGTATACAGGTATGCTATATGTCGTATGCAAAAAGGAATATAAGGATCAAGTCTCAATATCCCTAATCAATACAGTATCACGTAAGTATAGGTGTTGTGCGTGTCATGGCAATTATCGACGGTGTGTGTGTAGCATACAAGTAGTGCTCGTGAAACATAAACCGTCAATAATGGTGTTGTATCTCATTAATACTAAGTCCATACACAAATAGGAAAGGAGATAAGCAACCAAGGTACATATTCACAATAATGTCCATATACTTCTAACTAATGGTCAAGTCATTTAATCTAGGCCAGACGCATAACGCCATACGGGCGATTTCCCTGTAGATGTTAAATCTACTCACCAATTTTCCTGGCTAAGTAAAGCCAACCACTCGCTTTCCTTTCTTCGCAGTGCCCGAAGTCCCCGCCCGCGTCCTTAAGATCACAAAACAACAAAGCAAGTGTATATTATTAGCAATCGACCAATAACACGTATAAACTACGTTTGACCGACGCACCAACTCCAAACATACTTTCAAGTGTTCGCATAGTACCTAACGTGCATAGTGACACTACGAAACCAACTCAAGAGCAACAGATACACCAAGACACGAATCGTATCAGATAACGTAACGGGCGAAAATGAAACACAAGAAATAAGCAAAGTGGTCCTAGATTTTTCTACACAAACAATTTGTAAAAGTTGCATATACCACAAGACCAAACACAACCCCAGAGACCCCTACTCCAAAATACACCACCAACCACCCCACTCTGGCCGTAAATTACGGCCAGAACCATTACATTTGCAGCCTGTTCCTGAGGGAATGGGCTCGTATTTTGAGGGTATCTTCTAGGTCACCATACTAGGTCACTGTGATGGGAAATTTTTCAACAAATACCTTGTTTGATAGCAGATCATCCAAGACCCAAAACAACACTAAAAAAATACGATATTTACCCGAAACGAAACTTTACGCGTTCTAAACTGAAACTAACAAGCTACGCAAAACAATAAACACCTACTTAACAGAAAGAGATCATTACCTACTCCCACAAGCTCAAAGATCCTACCTTTCCAAGCTCCAAGGCATCCAAGAGGCAAAATAAGGCTTAAGATATGATTTGAGTGAGATTTTGTGATGGATTATTGAAGAATTAGTGAAGGAGATATGAGTGTTCAGTTGAGAGTGAATGAGAGATGAAAGAAATGAGAAAGAGATGAAGTGAGAGAATGAGAGAAGGTGTGAACAAAAGAGAGAGAGAGGTGAGTGTAAGAGGGTGAGTGCACCATTGCAATAACTCTACATTAATGCATCCATTAATGCCCACCATGCCACCATGCCACCTCCTTTCCAAAACAAAACCCAAAAGAAATATCTATCAAAAAATATCAAGGGATTAGGGTTAAGGTTAAAGCAAGGATTAGGATTAGGTTAAGTTGCCATGGTTGCTAAACTTGATAACACAAACACACCCTCACATAAACATGCACATGTGTGTGCATGCCATAACAAATAATAATAAAATTTAATGAAATGTTATAAAATGTGAGGAACCCAAATTGGTAAACTTTTTACCAAAAACCCACATTATCGTCTAATTAATACTAGTCGAAAACTAAGGCATTACATAGGGCATTGTAAACTAAGTCATATCAATGCGACACAACTAGTTAAGTTACATAAGGATGGATATTTGAATCCATTCTAATTTTTATCTTATAACACTTGCCAGTCATGACTCAAAGGCAAAATGACCAAAACTCCGTTTAGTAGACAAGGCGAAAGAGTTACGGAACTCTTGGGACTGATACATTGTGATGTATGCGGTCCCATGTCTACACATGCCAGGAATGGTTCCTTGTACTTCATTACATTCACTGACGATCTCTCAAGATACGGACATGTGTTCCTATTGAAACACAAGTCTGAATCTTTTGAGAAATTCAAAGAATATAAGAACTAAGTAAAGAACCAAACGGGTAAAAGTATTAAAATCCTTTGATCTGATAGGGGAGGAGAATACTTGAGCCATGAGTTCCTGGACTATCTAAAAGAGAATGGGATTCTCTCTTAACTTACTCCTCCTTATACACCACAGCACAACGATGTATCGGAACGGAGGAACCGCACCCTATTGGATATAGTGCGCTCTAAGATGAGCATCGCTGAGTTGCCTATTTCCTTTTGGGTTATGCGCTTGAAACAGCTACATACCTATTGAATCAAGTTCCATCTAAATCTATACCAACCACGCCATATGAGATATGGAGTGGGAAGAGACCATATTTTAAATGAGTTAAGATATGGGGTTGTCCGGCCTATGTCAAGAGGCAAAATCCGGACAAACTCGAGGCACGGTCAGTTCTTTGCAAGTTTGTGGGATATATAAAGAATTCACAAGGATATATTTTCTACCACGCTAAGGAACAAAAGGTGTTTGTGTAGGGTTCCTAGGCACCCTAATGAGGTCTCACAAGGCATCAACCATGCCAATTTCAAATTTAAACGGTGCCGAGAAACCCTAATACGGATCGTTGGCTAGATTTCTAGGCGAAAAAGAAGCAAGTTTATAATTAAACTAAAAGAACGGAAATACAACCTGTGTAGATCCGGTGCTCCACCTCCACGGCTCCGCAATGAAGTCCTCTCCGCTGTCTAAATCGAACCATGACTCTCACGGTGGTTTCATCGGAGAAAAGACCGGGCTAGGTCGTCGACAACGTGCCGAAGATGATCTACGTCGAAGCATCACTAGATCAAGCTCCACCTTCACCAAGCCATGAAAACTTGTGAAGGAAACACACTCTACTACTTGGCAAGAGGTAGAGGATGAAGAAATAGGAAGTGGGTAGATTTTAGAATTGGATTTCTCACTCATTTGCTCAAGTTGCCATTGTTGAAGCAAGGTTTCTTCATGAAGAAGAAGAAGAGGAAGAAGAGGATAAGTGTTATCTTATCTATATTCTAAAAAGAATATTATATGAATACTTATCATAAAGCAACCATAGTTTGGTGTAGAGAATAAACCATGGTTTGAATGAAGGGTTAGGGTTAAGCATAAAGACAAAATGGTCACAAGGTCAAAGCTTCAATGTACAAACAAAGAAAGCCACCATTTTCTTTTTATGCTTAATATTTTTCAATAAGAATAAATAAATAGATTAAATAAATAAGAAAACCATAACCCTAATCAATATACAACCATGGTTTAATCTTCACACAAACCCAAGTGAGCATGTATCATCAAACATGATACAATCAAGTGCACAAAAATATATCGCATATACAATGCGCACATCCGAGTGAGAAAATCAATCTGAAGTGAACCGATACTAGTTAATGAAAAGTAATATATCAAATATATAATTATGCATTAAATCATTAAATCAACACTTGATTTAACGATCCGGTCATATCGCATATAACCGACTAATATCAACAGTAACAACTTATCGAATCAACACTTGATCCGATAACCCGGCTATATCGCATATAACCGATCAATGTCACATATCGCGAGAATCGAATACAGTATCACATACTGGTATCATTCTCGGTCCCGCACATATCTCATATGCACTCCTATTTCGTTTCGCTTGAGCCAGGAAATCTCTGTGTAGGACTCTAAAGACTCGTCAATACGCCGGCAGCAGGTGATGATTATATCAAACACCCGCAAGCCGCAAGCGGTCTGCTAAACGTAACGGCCACCCGGGTATTGAGCGATCTGAAGATCGACGAGCAAGCCCGCTCACACTCCAGTGAATCCAACTAGTAACACTACCGTACAGTCCGGTCTGATCGTCTGATATGTCGCATATCTCGCCTAGGGGTGGTTAACGTCAGACCCCAATAGCTCGATAAGTCGTGTCGATATGTGGTCTATAACAATTCGAGAAACTACTGGTAACACTTACCAGTAAATCTCAGCAACCCTGGCCAGGGATTTCCTGTTATAGCCAATCGAACACAGCGCAACATCAACCCCCTATACCGGGAGAGAAGAATCCCCTCCTATCGCTCATTGCCTCCATGTGACTCGGGACTGTACCCAAAAATCACCATTTTGCACGCTCTCTTGGACGTGGTAAGATGGAAATCAAAGCACAGTGGGAACCACACAAGACTCTATGACGATCTCGGGTCAACAGACTACTCTGTACCAGTGTCACCAGAGAACTGCCATCTGACGTAAGGTATAATACCATCTGGGAGTTCTCGGCGAGTCCGTCCAGTGTACCCAGTCTCCACTGAGCACCCGTATATCATCTCTGATGTCAAACACCAATGGATATGGGATCATCCATCGCCCATCTGTATGGGTCAAGAAGGTATACGCTAGTCTACTCTGGTATATCGATGCCTCGTCTCGATACACCCACAAATAGGGACTTTGAAGGATGTACTTATGGACTACCATGTCCCCACTAGTATGATCCGCATCATAGTCCAGGTAGTCAAGTACACATCCTAAGGGCTTTACCAACATGTAACAGAGAGACAATCAGTATACACGTTAAGGTAAAGTTCAACCAGATAGCATACTATCATGTCGAGCAAGAAAGTCCTCCCTATATACGTCCTAGCATCCACTACAATATACATCATATGTACAGTAATGGCCTCTAGGGCATACATATAACTAACAATCTCCCACTTGCACTAGGGCCATCTGTAGCAGTGGTTGTAGTATCTCATACTCAACCATCCCATAAAAGTCTCTCTTTGGGAAAAGGCCTTTGTGAGTGGATCCGCTGTGTTGTCCTCTGAGTCTACTCACCAAACCTCGATCCCCTGGAGATCAACCATCTCCATGTTCAGGTGATACTGCCTTAGAATATGTCTGAATCACTGATGGGACCTGCGTTCCTTGGCACAAGCCACAACTCCATTGTCTCACAATGGTTGGAACGTAGTTCATCTCATGAACCAATATACTCCCAAACAGCCTCTTTGGTAGCATCTTAAGTAGCAATGTATCCTGCCTTTATCGTCTAGTATGTCACGGTATCTAGCTTGGAACTCTTCCAACATACCGTCCCTCTACTGAGGATTAAGACAATGCCTGTGACTGACACTCAGTCGTCTTTATCACTTTGGAACCTTTCCAGTGATTCTCCCCAGGATCGATTGATACCATCTCACTACAGCTAGTGAGTATTCTAACATCCATTTAGATCTATCGCATAGATCCAAAATCCAGGATTTAGGAGGTATCACTTTGATCCTATTATGGAGAATTCTTGTGATAACCGGAGATTGATCGAGCGTAGCATAGGAAACTCCTTCCCTATCAAGAGTATGCCATCCACGTACTCTACGAGGATCACCACCATACTCCCTACTACCTTTTTGTATATACAAGGTTCATCTACCATTTTGATGATGTCAAACTCTTTGACTACTTCATCAAAACAGATGTTCCAACTCCGCGATGCCTGCTTTATCCTATAAAGCATCTTGCACACGTTTCCGCTGCTCCCACTGTCTACGAGGCCCTCTGGCTGTGTACTTATAGACGCTCTCTTCTAAAACATCATTTAGAAAAGCTGTCATGATACCCAACCACCAGATATCGTAGTCATGGTATGTAGCCGTGGCAAGTAGGATCTGGATGGACTTAAGCATAGCCACTTGAAAAGGTTTCATCATTATCCATGCCTGGTATATGACGAAAACCTTTAACAAGTCAAGCTTTGAAAGTCTCAACTTTTCGATGTACACCAAGTAATCTTCTCAAGATATACTTGCTCCTGATGGGGATTTAACCCTTCAGATATAGCAACCAAAGTCCATACTTTGTTGGTGTACATGGATTCCATCTCAGATCGCTAAGCATCCAGCCATTCTTATGGAGTCCCACTCCTGATGGCCAGCTCGAAACTAGTTGGGTCATCATCTCATGATGCAATCCTCGCTCCCACTGTCATAGAGAAACCGAAGTATCTCTCAGGTGGGTGAGGAACCTTACTAGATCGGCGGAGAGGCTGAGGTTCGTTGGTAACTATTGAATCCTTTGGTTCTTTCAAATCATCTGCTGTAGTTTGTATAGCTGGAACTTTTCCAGTTTTACATTACAGACCTTGTCTCGAGCTTGTCCGGATTATGCTTTTAGACATAGGCCGGACAACCCCAAATCTTAACTAACTTAAGAGATGGGCTCTTCCCTTTCCATATCACATATGAAGTGGTAGGCAACTGATTTGATTCGAACCCTATTCAATAGGTATGCAGCTTCTCAAGTGCATAACTCCCAAAAAGGAAACAGGTAACTCAGTATTACTCATCATAGAGCACACCTTATCATATAGGATGAGATTGCTCTGCCCCGATATACCATCGTGCTATGGTGTATACGGAGGAGTAATGCTGAGAGAGAATCTCATTCTCCTTTAGAAAAGTCCAGGAATTCCATGCACAAGTATTCTCCTCCCTGATCACATCAAAAGACATAATACTTATACCCTTATTGGTTCCCTACTTCTAACTTATATTCTGTGAATATCTCAAAAGGTTCGGACTTGTGTTTCAACAGGAACATATGTCTGAATCTAAAGAGATCATCAGAGAATGTAATGAAGTACAAGGAACCGGTCTTGGCATGTGTAGACAGGGGACCTACATACATAAACATGTATCGTCCCAAGAGTTCACCAACTCTTTCTCTGTTACCAATAAACAGAGCTATGGTCATCTTATCTCTGTGACATGACTGGCAAGTTTCACAAGATGTAAATTCAAACTGATTTAAATATGCATCTACATGTAACTTCAGCTAGTCGGGTCATATTGATATGACCTAGTCTACAATGCCTCAAGTAGGATTCGTTCATTTCTGAACTCTTCCTCTTGTGTGTGTTCCGTATACTAAAGAACTGTAGTTTGATTTAGAACATTAATGCTTTTAGATAACGTGCCTGAACCGATCAACTTTTGATATAGGAAATGTTCAAAACATTATCCAACAATACAAAATTATATCCTTTCTTTACTAATAAAGAGAGAGATATGATTTTGTATATCAGGTTCGGTATCTAATAACATTCGTTCAGAATCAATGTATTTGAAATACAGGGTGACAGTGACTAACAGACTTGGCTGCAACACTTGCCCCGTTTTCTGCCTCATGAAACTTATCACCCGTTCTCAGTTCTCTACCTTTCTGTAGCCCTATGTAACAGATTACATATCTGGGATCCTGATCTGGTATCACATACCCAGGACGTAGAGGATACAGAGAAACAGTTCTTTGTAATGAACACACCCGAAGATGATGCATCAGCATGCACTCTCTTCGTTTGGGTGGCACGGGAATTCTGGTAATCCCCTATTTCCTGCTCTGTCTTATAACAATTATAAGTTGGAGCGGGACCAACGTTCCCCAGCTCAGTATAACAAGCGGGTTCGGTCAATATTCCGTATTATTATCTTGATTAAGGCGTGATATGGTCGCTACCTGGAGAGAGAGAGAAGAAAACACTCAGCGTGCGCTCTTGCAAGAATAGATTGGTTATTATCTTATCTAATCAGGATGGCTCCCACTGGTTTTTATCAAATCTTCCTTCAAACCCTAAAAGGAAAGACTAGCCGGGATTAATTACACACTACAAGTTCGCCAATCTTTCAGCCAGGCCAGTGTCGGTACTTTGAGGGAGGTCCCCCGTGCTTTCGCACGAACCTAATTAATGTAAACCTCGTTTTCCCAGAGGCGTAACCCCGTTGACACCTTTCTAGACACCTACTTGATCGGCTAATTGTAATGTATAAAACTCTCCCAGGAGTAACTCTTACTCGCAGTGGGTATCGGGATTCAACTATCTCATAGAAGGTATGCAATCTCATTGCAAATTTCAACACTTGAAATTCCCGATAATATTTTGCCCCTAGCGTCCTATGACCTTGACGGAGGCCAAACAACCCATAGTCCGCTAGTCAAGTTCAACCCGTACATTTCTTGATTGAATTAAACCCACCCGCACGACCCTTGACGGAGGCCAAACAACGCCGTACGAATACCCTAATCCAATCGCATCATTTGCTAACAGATAAACACTAGTTAGCTACCGTACACTACGCCTTGACGGAGGCCAAACAACCGCAGCACGAATACTAACTAGTACGTATCTGAAATGACGGAGGCTACGACAGGTTTTTCTGAAAACCTATTGCGTAATGAACTTGATATCGTTGTAGGATCGAATGAATTTTGAAATGGAGTGTTTTTGAGGCTTTTCTAGTTTTGCTAAAGGAGTCACTCCCGGTGAAGGGATCGTCGGTCCTTTCCTCGTCGAATGAGGTGCGGGATATATCATATATATCACTGTGCAAAGCAAAAACACTTAAAAGCAATCAAAAGACAAACCGAGTGTGTAGCATCTGCCAGTTATTGCTAAAGGAGTCACTCCCGGTGAAGGGATCTCGGTCCTTTCCTTATCGAATAAGGTGCAGGATATATCATATATACCTCTGTGCAAAGCAAGAACTGTAGCTACCTGTTTTATTTTGAAATTCGATTCTACAACATCTTAGGTTTCTTTTACTTTCATTAATCACATTAATGAAGTCCCGTCAATTATGTACCTAAACATCACAGATAAATACGACGTACACTTATGCCATCCGCATTCGCCTCGATGTCCCCTCGTGCACCGTTAGGTTAGGTAACTAACGGCAGAGCGGGGCAGGGTTAGCGCGGGTGTAAAACATAAGTAACATCTATATAATATATCATATATACTATATACTGTATCTATCACAGAACATCACATGATCACATCACAGATATCGCAGCAGAAGAATCATATAAAATATTGGATATACTAGGACGTCCGTGTTTTCAATACGAGCCAGTATAAAACCAGGATTCCACGGTCGCGATGAATAGCCAAACCCACACCCCTAGACCCCTACGAGAGCGGCAAGCAACCCTACCAATTCTAGAGTTAGGAGACCCGGACTCGACTCCTCGAGTTGGTCTCCCACTGGACTCCAGAACCCGGTTACTTGTGCTCCCCTCCTTGGGTCTATCCTAGTGCGGAAAAGTAAATAATATACAAACGGTGACATCTTCCGCAACCTGGAAGTGCCCCAATAAAAGAATATTACATACAAGTTTTTACATGAATGAAAAAGAAAAACACTCATCTCACATAAAAAACCCCGGCTATTCAAACACGACGATCCAATATAACATATCCAGCAACACATAACATCACATGTCATCAACGTAAGTAAACAGACGTATCCCAATTGTCGTTGACATATAGCAACGAAACCGGCAATATCACATATTACACTTACGGTCACAGAAAAGAAAGTGTAAAACTACAACAGTTGGAATCCGCAACATCCTCAGACATCGCATGCCTGATCAAATGAATTCCATAGACATCACATGCCTAACAATTATAAACCCCGCATTTTAGTCTCAAAATCGAAAACTCTTTTCAATATCAAGTCGGGCAATTCAACAAGATTCCCGACATCCTGATCGAATACTCGTCGCAAACTTCAGTAGACGGCCGCACCCCCGATACCGTCGACGAAGTGCACCAAGGCGGAACACCGCTACCGCGAGCACCCGGACGGATGCTTTCGGCAACGGGGTTGTTGGAGATAGTGCCCTCAGAGTCAATTATTAGGTCACAGGTACGTGATTGCAATGATTGATGGAGGACCTATCCCGGTAGGACAGTCTTACTCGAGATGATAGTATGCTATCTGGTTTACCTTTATCGTCGTGTACTGCTTCAGGTGACCTGACAAGTCGCTATTACACGTTGATAGAGCCCCTAGGATTCTTGCTTGACCACCAGCAGTATGAGGGCGATCATATAAGTGGGAGCTGGGGTCTATAAGCATATCCTTAAAAGGTCCCTAGTCGTGGGAGTTTCGAGACAGGGCATCGATACTCCAGAGTAGACTAGTGTATACAGTCGAGACCCCGACGAGGGGCGGTGGCCGGTCTCACAAGCCACTGGTGTCAGTTGGATCACCTAAGATGTATACAGGTGCTCATTGGGTTATGAGTACACCGGACAGGACTCGCCGGGAACCTGCTAGTTGGTCATATACCAGACGTCAGATGGCAGTTCCCTGGTGACATGTGTACAGGTTAGTTCATCGACCTGGGGATCGTCATTTGTCTCGTGTGAGTTCCCACTGTACTTTGATTACTACCCTACCACGGCTCAAAGGAGTCGTGCAAACAGGTTTTAGTTGGGTACATTCCCGAGCCACATGGAGGCAGTGAGCGTATCTTCAGGGGTTCATCTCTCCCGGTATTGGGGGTGAGGTCGTGCTGTGTCTAGGAGAGCCATTACACGAAGCCCTCGGCCGAGGCAAGGAGATTTACTGGTAGGTATTCCAGTAGTATCTCAGGGTGTTCTGGGCTACACTCCGACACGACTTGTACCGCTTTTGGGGGTCTGACTTTTACCAACCCCCTAGGCCCGCCATGCGATGCTCATAGATGAACGGACCGGCCTGTACGGATATTATCACTGACAGGCTCAGTAGGGTTGTCAGGCTGAGTTCGCTCACAAACGTCCCTTTTAGTCAATACCTGGTAGCCCGTTACGTATTGGCTTATACCTCTGACGTGCTAGTGGTTAAATCCACAACTAAGGTGTTGACGAGTCTTTAGAGTCCCCCACATTCAGTTACTCAGCTTTCGGGCGAAAGGTTGTAGAGGCCGTATGGAGATATGGCAGGGTCCGATCAGATACGTGCGGTATTGCACGGATCAGGATCGGACAGTTTGTACTATAGGCCATATGGTTATATGGCAGGGTTCGATCAGATACGTGCGGTATTGCACGGATCAGGATCGAACGGACATCACTAGCCGGCTTTGGTTTAAGCCGGATCCTAGTATAGTACAGTGTAGATTTTGTCTCATTGCATTTGTATTTCGGTCGGAATACAAATGCGGGTGTGTATGCACAGTATCGGGGTTTTCCTGTAATTTATTACGGGACCAGTTTTCTGGAGTTGCCAGTTTGCTTTCCGTTTCGGCCAATTTCCTTTGTATCGTTCATTGGCCGAAGTTTGGTGGAGGAGGGGTTATTTGCATTGTTACAAATAAGCTCTTGTGGAGGGGGTCTTTGCATATTTCCTTGTATCATGATGGTGCACCATTCTTTTGACCTTGACTTCTTCTTCTATCATGATTGCTTGACTTTGTGAGCAATCATGGTTGTAGTAGGTGGGTTTTTGGAGTATGGGTTTGATTTTGTGATCATTTCCTTTCATGATAACCTTTCCTCTCTCTCTCTTGCATGATATGAGAAAGGCTCCCATTATCTTTTGCTACACACATTCTCATTCTCTCCACTTCCTCATTGTTTTTTGGCCGGCCATATTGGGAGGGGGCTGCCCAATTTTTGTGGGTGTGGGGTTTTGTTCATTGCATGTTCCAAAATCCCCAAATGTTCCTCTAAATTGTTCTTGTATCTTTTCCTCCACCAAAAAGGCAATTCCACCACCCCAAATATGAGACATGGTTCTTCACACATTCTACAGCAAATCTTGGGCACGTCGACTAGCCAGCTTCATGCCCGAGTTGCCTCGGCATTGAGGTGGGAGCCCGTAAAAGAAGTAGGCGATGTGGTGCACTTCCGGCGACGAGGAGGAGACCGGAGCTTCCGCAGGAGATCGGGACGATGACGAGAAGACCGGAGGACTTGGATCAGTTGGTATATCTCTCTTTCCCATCTTGTAGTTAGCTAGGACTAATTAATGGTTCGATCCGGGTATTAGTGCGCGGCGGTTTGCCAGTTCAGTAAAAATTAAAGTTTATCACCGCTTCCGCATTTGGCCGTCGGATTGACTGCCGGGGCGCCGCCGTGCACTTACATTGGTATCTGAGCCTCGCCATTAACTTAGTCTAGCTTGGTTTAATGTGTTTTGCATTTCCGATCGACCAAAATTCCAAAATCTACATTTTTGCTAGCGACAGTTTTCTGTTGAAATTTTTTGGTCTCCAAAAATTTTTCAGGTTGTATAAAATTGATGTACTGGAGACCACTAGGCTACTGTAGAAATTCGACAGGGTGAATCGACAGTGGAGGCGCGGAACCGCGGCCAAAACCCCCTTTGGGCCGCGTTTCCACCGCGCACTGTGGAGATCCCTGCACCAAATTTCTACAGTATCTTTATAGGCTTAAAATATGGGTTTTGGAATATTAATTTTGGGCCCAGAATTTCTTGATGTGCTACAGTAGTACTTGGGGGCCAACTTGTTAAAGTTTGATCGATCGGATATTTTAAACACATTATTTCATAGTATTTACATTATATCTGCGACCGTGAATGTCACTTGATCGGTAAATCCAGTCTAACTGCTATAGCCCGGTTAGACGGATTTGCGAACGTGACTTTCACGTTGATGTTCTATTTTTGCTGTGATGTTGCGGATCGGTCGTGGGGGATAGTCTGGATGCAATTCTAGTACAGTTCTGTTGTATTATGTACATTTGATTTTGCGGGACGAGCGTCCGACATGTGGACTGCCGTCACTGCCTGTTTGTATTATTGTTTTGGGGCACGGCCAGGTTGCGGTCGATGTACCCGTTGTATGTATATTTTACTTTCTGTACTAGGATTGCCCCGCGGAGGGGTGCACGGATAGCCGGGTTCTGGAGGGCAACAAGCCCGCATCTCATGGCATTGAGACGGAGGGGGCTTCACTCTAGGATTGGCGGGCTATTCGCCGCACTCGTAGGGGGTACAGGTTGACCCAGGAGGGGTGCCCAAGTTACCGGATTCCGTGAAGTGTTGGGTGGTCCATTCACGGTGCTGAAGGAGGCTGCCTCGCTTCAGGTTTTGGCGGGTAACTTGCCGCGCCCGTAGGGGTCTAGGATTTCATTGCACAGGCTATCCACACGACCAGGGGAACGTCGGGTTTCAGTAGTGGCTCTGTGAAACCCGGGGATCCCAGATATCTGTATTGTTTCTGTGATGCTGTTCATTTTCTGTGATGTTGCATTTCTTTCACGCCTTGAGCGAAATATAATATATTGGTATATATATTAGTAGATGTTGTATATGTTTTGCATCCGCGCTAGTCCAGTCCCCGCTCTGTCGTTAGTTAGCTAACCTAACGGGTAATGACGGGACCCAGTGGCGAATGCGGATGGCATATACGTACATCAGTATATTTTCGTTCTTTTTGGTGTGATCAATTGATGGGACTGCATTGATTCGGATCAATGCAAGTTAAAAACAAACCTAATCTGATGTTGTTGGAACACTTTTCAAAAAGCTGTTATTGCAAGGACGTTCACTTTTGTTTTGCATCGTGATATTCAGTTGGAATATCCTGCTCCTCAGTCGACGAGGCAAGGGCCGAGATCCCTTCACCGGGAGTGACCCCTTGGATAGAAAGTTTGCGTCAGGGCATTAACTTCACTATAGCCGATTACTTTTGCTTTGCACCGTGGTATTCAGTTGGAATATCCTGCACCTCATTCTACGGGGAAAGAGCCGAGATCCCTTCACCGGGAGTGACCTCTTTAGCAACGGTTTTTCGTCACTATATTTTTTTAAAAAGCTATACGTTCCTTCAACGATATCAAGTTCATTACGTTAAAGGTTTTCGCCAGAAACCATTCGTAGCCCTCCGTCGTTTCATATGGGTAGTCAATAGTATTCAAGCTGTGTTTGTTGGCCAAAGTCAAGGCACAGTGTTTGGTAGCTGTTGGTTATTCATATGCTGCATAGATAGATGCGTTGGTTTGGAACAGTCGTATAGCCTTGTTGGCCAAAGTCAAGGGCTTGTGCGGGTGGATTCGAATCAACCTGGAGAATGACGGGTAGAACTTGACATGTGACTTATGATTTATTGGCCAAAGTCAAGGACATAAGAGCATGGGGCAGAAATCTCATCGGGAGTTTCAAAAGAACTGAAACTTGCCAGATATGCGCATACCATCTGGAGTGTGATGATGTGAGCGGATTCCGTCACGTTGTCATGCGATGAGAGTTGGATCCCGATTCCCACTGATGAGTTAGTTTACTCCTCGGGTAACCCCGACTAATTCTTCTTTCAGGTTTGGAGGAGAATTTGAGGTACAGTGGGAGGTTTCCAGATTAGATAAATTGGTAACCATTCTGATCTAGGTTAGAGTGCACGCTGAGTGTTTCTTTTCTCTCTCTCTTTGGCTGAGACCATTGACCCGACCCTAAGACTATGACTCAGTGACCAAGTTGACCGAACCTTCTTAACACTGGCTTTTGGATTGTCAGAGTTGCAAACCCCATTGCCACTCCTACTTTTACCCTTTTCTCCAGGACACCCCGTATTGCTACGAACGTCCACTTCCATTGGACAAAACCATCGTATGGTTAGATACGAACTCGAAGGGATTTATTCGAGGATGGTTTCCGGTTCTGGAGAAAATGGATAGGACTATTCAGTTGTCTTTTCCTTTTACCTTCTCTCAGGTTGCGAGACTCCTTGGTTTAGGAGATAGTACACCTATTACTCAAATTGGATAGTCTTCTTCCAAACCTTAGGCTGGTGCCGAACGGTGGGGAATGAAGAAAACCAATTAGCATAGCGATGGTGTACAGAAGGTATTAAGTTAAGACAAAGCAAGGGATTAGTAAGAGGGCAAAGTAAATTGCAACAGATATTCACGACCAAACCAAGTATTCCTTCTCCAATCCTAAATCACCTTTGTATTTCTCCAGGACATTCCGTATCACTACGAAGATCCACAGTTTATTGGATACTCCATCGTATGGTTATATACGAACTCAAAAGGAACTTGTTCCAGTTCGGGGATGGATTCTGGTTCAGGAGAAATAGGAATAAGATTTATTCGGTTGTCTTTTATCTTCACCTTCTCTCATTGCGAGTGTTCCTAGGATTAGGACAGTACACCCATTATGCTTATTGGATAGTCTTCTTCCAAACCATAGGCTGGTGCCGAACAGTAGGGAAGGAAGAAAACCATTTGGCCTAAGGGGTGTGCAGAAGGTAATGACTAAAGACATATAAAGGGATTTGGAGAGGTGGCAAAGAATTATACGGTTACAGTCGTGAATCTGGAAGAGGCATTACTAGGAATACCGGGATACCCCATCAAAACATTTCAATGTTTCAGTTTCACTGTGTACTGTTAAAAGAAAACTGATTTCCCGATTAGATACTTACTCCAGGGTATGTATTTACCAGGTATGATTCTCACATCTGTATGGTTTTACAGATGATGAGTGGGAGTAAGTTATTGGGAATTAGGTGATCATCCTCATTATATCGGGATTCGTTGTAATCGGTGATATTTGAGGAAGTCACCTGGGTCGTTTGCCGGTCGGCAAATATTTGGTTTTGAATATCCGCTGTTATGCACCAATTTCAAATTGATATATCTGTACGTCTATTTTCATAGAGTGAGATATACCTTTCTGAAATTATGTCTACGACATTTACCTATATCAGTGGATGGTTAGGTAAGGAGCATTGAACAGCGGTGTAATTCTTCTTAACCATAAGTACAGTTTTCAACCTACGACACACAGTGAATGAGTTATCAGACTCAAGGGACTTATACAGAGTATTGTATGTTGTCCAGGGTCCATCAGGACAGAGGGGTTGGTCCTCGTACTATATTCGGTTTACTTATGACTTCTCTAGTTTTTGGACAGGTGTTTCGCGGAAACACAGGGTCCGAATTTTGAGAAGTTATAGGTATTTGAATAGAGTAGAGAACCAGATGTAGCAAGTATCGGGATTCTTCAAAGAGATCGAAGATGTAGATAATTGTGTACGGCATTCAGTTGATAGTAATGATTTATGAGAAATTGCTTCTCTTTCAGGTTACTCATAATTGGAAGCATTCCTAAGTTGAGTAACGCTGATCGGCCTCCTTCCATTTAGTTGACATGCACTGGAGACAGCTGCATGATTTGAATCTGGTTCAATTAAATCAGTGCTTCTGCTTCTATATTGGATATAGAACAGTTCATATCTTAACGTTGTTAAGGTACGGGGAGTTGTCCGGCTTATGATTAAAACCAGACTCTGGATAACTCAAGGCACGTTTCTGTAATGGCTGTTTGTGGGTTGACCTAGGCTATGACGAGGGTTGATTTTCTACCATCTGGATGAACAATAGCAATATTGTTCTAGACTCGCCACAGTTTTATTAAAAATGGATTTTTTCAGAAAACAGTAGTGGGAGTATGGTAGAATTGGAAGTGATTCCAGAACCACAAACGATTACTGAAGATTTGATAAGGAACCTAAAGATTCAATCTGGTTTGACATTCCATTGGCCACTCCGCAGATACGGTGGGTAACTTCAGGCACCCGAGAGGTACTACGGTAGCCTCAAGGACGGTGATAGGAAAGTTCTTGTTTACCCACAATTACCATTGCTGTTGTTCCAGGCTGCGAGACCCGGCGGGAGGATGAGTATAGCGTCGTTCTAAACTAGTTTTAGAAGTGTACGTCTATATGACTCTGCCAGAGGGTTGTCATAGTCAGTGGGAGCAGCGGAAGCATTGGTGGACAGGTAGCTTATGTCTATTTATAGACTAAAGCAGTTGTAGCGGAGATAGATCATCTATTTCTGACGTGACAGTCATGGGTTTGACTTTATCAGAATAGGGGATGGATCTGTTGAGAAGGTAGTAGGGTGTGATGTCCTGGTATCTGGATGACATACACAGAGTAGGAAGTGAAACTCCTATACTACAATCGGTTATACTTTGGTCGTCACACAGTGTTTTCTCCATATGGGAAATGGATTTTGTATCAGACATACTGGTTACTGGATCTATGGTTTTAGATCTAGATTTGGGTGGTTTCCCAATCAGGGTACTTAGACAGCATTCTAAGAGTATTTAGAATGGACGACTCCTGGCATGGTAGTGTATCTGCAGGTAATGAAGTCACCCTCTCTAAAGGTGTCTTATAGACTAAAGTAGAGAGGGATGTGCATGATTGGCAGATCACTTGCTCAGGCAATTGAGTCAATCATGAGATGTCAAGTACCACACCAGATGTTGTTCTTGCACTAGCTGCAATAAGTTGACATTAATCCAATCCTGGAGAAACAGTCGGAAGCAGTTTTAGAACATAAGTGGATGTTCTAGGGATATGATAACGACAGCCTCATTCGGGAGACAGTTATCATTCCCGGCTTCCAAGGTGACATGGACGACAAGGAGGTTGTCAGAGTTATAGTTTTCCTTTTGATGAGGGGCAGTATTTTGGACAGTTGATCCAAGGCAATACTGAGGGAGGCATGGCGCAGGATACTGATTAAGTTCAGTTAACGGTACAGTCTAAGAAGTTTGGATTTGGAGTTCATTTATGAGCTATGTCCCATCAGACATCCAGACACATTCTAAGACAGGTATTGCTCATTTCGGGAGATGGGTTTCTCCGCGAACTTGAGATATAGAGAGACATAGAAAGAAACATCAAAGCGGATCCACTCACTGAGGCTATTCCTCGAACGCAATAGTTTCGCAAACGAGCTTTGTGAGACTGACTAGTAGAGGAGTTGGGTGTTCGGTATCACACGGGCTGTGAGTATGCGACATCGCAATAATTAGCCTTGAGTGCAAGTGGGAGATTGTTGGAGATAGTGCCCTCAGAGTCAATTATTAGGTCACAGGTACGTGATTGCAATGATTGATGGAGGACCTATCCCGGTAGGACAGTCTTACTCGAGTTGATAGTATGCTATCTAGTTTACCTTTATCGTCGTGTACTGCTTCAGGTGACCTGACAAGTCGCTATTACACGTTGATAGAGCCCCTAGGATTCTTGCTTGACCACCAGCAGTATGAGGGCGATCATATAAGTGGGAGCTGGGGTCTATAAGCATATCCTTAAAAGGTCCCTAGTCGTGGGAGTTTCGAGACAGGGCATCGATACTCCAGAGTAGACTAGTGTATACAGTCGAGACCCCGACGAGGGGCGGTGGCCGGTCTCACAAGCCACTGGTGTCAGTTGGATCACCTAAGATGTATACAGGTGCTCATTGGGTTATGAGTACACCGGACAGGACTCGCCGGGAACCTGCTAGTTGGTCATTTACCAGACGTCAGATGGCAGTTCCCTGGTGACATGTGTACAGGTTAGTTCATCGACCTGGGGATCGTCATTTGTCTCGTGTGAGTTCCCACTGTACTTTGATTACTACCCTACCACGGCTCAAAGGAGTCGTGCAAACAGGTTTTAGTTTGGTACATTCCCGAGCCACATGGAGGCAGTGAGCGTATCTTCAGGGGTTCGTCTCTCCCGGTATTGGGGGTGAGGTCGTGCTGTGTCTAGGAGAGCCATTGCACGAAGCCCTCGGCCAAGGCAAGGAGATTTACGGGTAGGTATTCCAGTAGTATCTCAGGGTGTTCTGGGCTACACTCCGACACGACTTGTACCGCTTTTGGGGGTCTGACTTTTACCAACCCCCTAGGCCCGCCATGCGATGCTCATAGATGAACGGACCGGACTGTACGGATATTGTCACTGACAGGCTCAGTAGGGTTGTCAGGCTGAGTTCGCTCACAGACGTCCCTTTTAGTCAATACCTGGTAGCCCGTTACGTATTGGCTTATGCCTCTGACGTGCTAGTGGTTAAATCCACAACTAAGGTGTTGACGAGTCTTTAGAGTCCCCCACATTCAGTTACTCAGCTTTCGGGCGAAAGGTTGTAGAAGCCGTATGGAGATATGGCAGGGTCCGATCAGATACGTGCGGTATTGCACGGATCAGGATCGGACAGTTTGTACTATAGGCCGTATGGTTATATGGCAGGGTTCGATCAGATACGTGCGGTATTGCACGGATCATGATCGAACGGACATCACTAGCCGGCTTTGGTTTAAGCCGGATCCTAGTATAGTACAGTGTAGATTTTGTCTCATTGCATTTGTATTTCGGTCGGAATACAAATGCGGGTGTGTATGCACAGTATCGGGGTTTTCCTGTAATTTATTACGGGACCAGTTTTCTGGAGTTGCCAGTTTGCTTTCCGTTTCGGCCAATTTCCTTTGCATCGTTCATTGGCCGAAGTTTGGTGGAGGAGGGGTTATTTGCATTGTTGCAAATAAGCTTTTGTGGAGGGGGTCTTTGCATATTTCCTTGTATCATGATGGTGCACCATTCTTTTGACCTTGACTTCTTCTTCTATCATGATTGCTTGACTTTGTGAGCAATCATGGTTGTAGTAGGTGGGTTTTTGGAGTATGGGTTTGATTTTGTGATCATTGCCTTTCATGATAACCTTTCCTCTCTCTCTCTTGCATGATATGAGAAAGGCTCCCATTATCTTTTGCTACACACATTCTCATTCTCTCCACTTCCTCATTGTTTTTTGGCCGGCCATATTGGGAGGGGGCTGCCCAATTTTTGTGGGTGTGGAGTTTTGTTCATTGCATGTTCCAAAATCCCCAAAAGTTCCTCTACATTGTTCTTGTATCTTTTCCTCCACCAAAAAGGCAATTCCACCACCCCAAATATGAGACATGGTTCTTCACACATTCTACAGCAAATCTTGGGCACGTCGACTAGCCAGCTTCATGCCCGAGTTGCCTCGGCATTGAGGTGGGAGCCCGTAAAAGAAGTAGGCGATGTGGTGCACTTCCGGCGACGAGGAGGAGACCGGAGCTTCCGCAGGAGATCGGGACGATGACGAGAAGACCGGAGGACTTGGATCAGTCGGTATATCTCTCTTTCCCATCTTGTAGTTAGCTAGGACTAATTAATGGTTCGATCCGGGTATTAGTGCGCGGCGGTTTGCCAGTTCAGTAAAAATTAAAGTTTATCACCGCTTCCGCATTTGGCCGTCGGATTGACGGCCGGGGCGCCGCCGTGCACTTACAGGGGTTCTCCTACAGCCACTTGGTCGGGGCTATGGAGGGAGGCTGTCTATTAAGTTTACCCGGCGAGTATCCGCGTACGCTACGTGATTGCGACAGACTTTTGATCACATCAAAACTCCGTGGCAACCGATCAAGTGAGACTAAATTGCTAGATTTACAACATTCATTCAGTTATCTCATAACTTCTTGTGAATTCCAATTATTGTATCACATTCCAGATAAATAGAAAATGTTAAACTTTCCGATCGAACATTCGAACACCCAAGTTTTCCCGATATAGATCAACACATGAAACAAGTCTAAAAACATTCAGTTCGTGCCTCAGTACCAACGGTCCAGCCGTAGAAGGGTCAAGCCAACGCCTCACATGTGGCACGCCGTACTGCCCCAAACCCGAAGGTTCAAAGGGCAGTTCAAGACGGTCACATAATCGAGTTAAGGTTTGTTGTCTTCTAGAGGGTCCATTGCATTACTTGCACTACTTAGAACGTCTTTAAACCACGGAAAAATCCAACACTTGGAAATTTCCCGACAGGGGAAAAATTGGGTATTTATATCCGGTCGAACTTTTTAACATATTCAAAAAAAAAATCCGGAAAGCCACACAGACAAAATTTGATAATCCGATCGAACATTCGAATTCCCAAAACAACCCAGAAAAATTCATACTCTGGATTAAATATTAAAAATTCACATAAAAACCAGCACTGACTATTATTGATTATGGTGCAAATTTCAATGAACAATACGACAAAACCGTCGCGGATCCGCCGCACAAGGCATGCTCGTGCCGCGGATCCGCGCCTTAATGATGGAATTAGTTTATCAAAATTCACCGTAACCCTTAGATATCCCTGCTGGTTTTTCTGCATATTTTTAATTTGGAAAAATCCACGATTTTAGAAAAAGGACAGAGAGCATGTTAATTTTGCGGTTTCGGTTCGTTCGGACTTCAAATTCCGTCTAAACTTCGCCTAAGGCTCTAGCTAGGCTCTGATACCACTGTAGGGTTCCTAGGCACCCTAATGAGGTCTCACAAGGCATTAACCATGCCAATTTCAAATTTAAACGGTGCCGAGAAACACTAATACGGATCGTTGGCTAGATTTCTAGGCGAAAAAGAAGCTAGTTTACAATTAAACTAAAAGAACGGAAATACAACCTTTGTAGATCCGGTGCTCCACCTCCACGGCTCCGCAATGAAGTCCTCTCCGCTGTCCAAATCGAACCATGACTCTCACGGTGGTTTCATCGGAGAAAAGACCGGGCTAGGTCGTCGACAACGTGCCGAAGATGATCTACGTCGAAGCATCACTAGATCAAGCTCCACCTTCACCAAGCCATGAAAACTTGTGAAGGAAACACACTCTACTACTTGGCAAGAGGTAGAGGATGAAGAAATAGGAAGTGGGTAGGCTTTAGAATTGGATTTCTCACTCATTTGCTCAAGTTGCCATTGTTGAAGCAAGGTTTCTTCATGAAGAAGAAGAAGAGGAAGAAGATGATAAGTGTTATCTTATCTATATTCTAAAAAGAATATTATATGAATACTTATCATAAACCAACCATAGTTTGGTGTAGAGAATAAACCATGGTTTGAATGAAGGGTTAGGGTTAAGCATCAAGACAAAATGGTCACAAGGTCAAAGCTTCATGAAGCTTCAATGTACAAACAAAGAAAGCCACCATTTTCTTTTTATGCTTAATATTTTTCAATAAGAATAAATAAATAGATTAAATAAATAAGAAAACCATAACCCTAATCAATATACAACCATGGTTTAATCTTCACACAAACCCAAGTGAGCATGTATCATCAAACATGATACAATCAAGTGCACAAAAATATATCGCATATACAATGCGCACATCCGAGTGAGAAAATCCATCTGAAGTGAAACGATACTAGTTAATGCAAAGTAATATATCAAATATATAATTATGCATTAAATCATTAAATCAACACTTGATTTAACGATCCGGTCATATCGCATATAACCGACTAATATCAACAGTAACAACTTATCGAATCAACACTTGATCCGATAACCCGGCTATATCGCATATAACCGATCAATGTCACATATCGCGAGAATCGAATACAGTATCACATACTGGTATCATTCTCGGTCCCGCACATATCTCATATGCACTCCTATTTCGTTTCGCTTGAGCCAGGAAACCTCTGTGTAGGACTCTAAAGACTCGTCGATACGCCGGCAGCAGGTGATGATCATATCAAACACCCGCAAGCCGCAAGCGGTCTGCTAAACGTAACGGCCACCCGGGTATTGAGCGATCTGAAGATCGATGAGCAAGCCCGCTCACACTCCAGTGAATCCAACCAGTAACACTACCGTACAGTCCGGTCTGATCGTCTGATATGTCGCATATCTCGCCTAGGGGTGGTTAACGTCAGACCCTAATAGCTCGATAAGTCGTGTCGATATGAGGTCTATAACAATTCGAGAAACTACTGGTAACACTTACCAGTAAATCTCAGCAACCCTGGCCAGGAATTTCCTGTTATAGCCAATCGAACACAGCGCAACATCAACCCCCTATACCGGGAGAGACGAATCCCCTCCTATCGCTCATTGCCTCCATGTGACTTGGGACTGTACCCAAAAACCACCGTTTTGCACGCCCTCTTGGACGTGGTAAGATGGAAATCAAAGCACAGTGGGAACCACACAAGACTCTATGACGATCTCGGGTCAACAGACTACTCTGTACCAGTGTCACCAGAGAACTGCCATCTGACGTAAGGTATAATACCATCTGGGAGTTCTCGGCGAGTCCGTCCAGTGTACCCAGTCTCCACTGAGCACCCGTATATCATCTCTGATGTCAAACACCAATGGATATGGGATCATCCATCGCCCATCTGTATGGGTCGAGAAGGTATACGCTAGTCTACTCTGGTATATCGATGCCCCGTCTCGATACACCCACGACTAGGGACTTTGAAGGATGTACTTATGGACTACCATATCCTCACTAGTATGATCCGCATCATAGTCCAGGTAGTCAAGTACACATCCTAAGGGCTTTACCAACATGTAACAGAGAGACAATAAGTATACACGTTAAGGTAAAGTTCAACCAGATAGCATACTATCATGTCGAGCAAGAAAGTCCTCCCTATATACGTCCTAGCATCCACTACAATATACATCATATGTACAGTAATGGCCTCTAGGGCATACATATAACTAACAGTTTGTTTCTCAGTACGCCACCTTTTTAGAAAAGGAATTTCTTGTAAAAGAAATTAGTGGCAAAAAGGTAGAGCTGGAAGAAGTTTCAGCAGCACAAACTGCAACTGATTATTTAGTGGAACCAGAGGATTCGATAGCTCCCAACGAACCTCAGTCTCTTCGCCGATCTAGTAGGGTTCCTTATCCACCTGAGAGATACTACGGTTTTCTCATAGACGGTGGGAGCGAGGATTGCATCATGGAAGATGATGACCCAACTAGCTTCGAGCAGGCCATCACGAGTGGGGACTCTGTGAAATGGCTGGATGCAATGCGATCTGAGATGGAATCCATGTACACCAACAAAGTATGGACTTTGGAAGATGCTCCTGAAGTGGTAAAACCTATTGGGAGCAAATGGATCTTCAGGAAAAAACATGGTGTAGATGGAAAAGTTGAGACTTTCAAAGCTAGACTTGTTGGAAAAGGTTTTCGTCAACGACCAGTTGTGGATTATGATGAAACATTTTCTCCAGTAGCTATGCTTAAGTCCATCCGGATCCAGCTTGCCATTGCCGCATACCATGACTACGAAATCTGGCAAATGGATGTTAAGACCGCCTTTCTAAATGGTGATTTAGAAGAGAGCATGTACATGACTCATCCGGAGGGCTTCATGGAAAATGGGAGCAGCGGGAAGGTTTGCAAGCTACTTAAATTCATCTATGTGTTGAAACAGGCATCGCGGAGTTGGAACATCTGTTTTGATGTGGTAGTCAAAGAGCTTGACTTCATCAAAAACGTATATGAACCTTGTATAGACAAGAAGGTAGCAGAGAGTAAGGTTGTCTTTCTCATATTGTACGTGGATGACATACTCTTGATAGGAAATGATGTTCCTATGCTGCACTCGGTCAAGCTCTTCTTATCACAAAAATTCTCAATGAAAGATCTAGGTGATGCCTCCTACATCTTAAGGATTAAGATCTATAGAGATAGATCAAAACGGATACTGGGATTGTCCCAATTCAGGTACATTGACACCATACTAAAGAGGTTTAGTATGGAAGATTCCAAGCGTGGGAATTTACCCACAATCTCAGGACTCACTCTCTCCAAAGAGATGTCTCCCAAGACTGATTTGGTGAAAGCTCGCATGCAAGGGATACCCTATGCTTCAGCAGAATGCTCTATCATGTACGCAATGCTATATACCAGACCCGATGTAGCATACTCACTAAGTGTAGTGAGTAGGTATCAAGCAGATCCAGGAGAGAGTCACAGGACAGCTGTGAAGAACATTCTCAAGTACTTGAGAAGGACTAAAGAAATGTTCTTAGTGTATGGTAACGGTGAACTCCAAGTGGAGTCCTTTACCGATTCGAGCTTCCAGAGTGATAAGGACGACAATAAGTCAGTCTCGGGATTTTTCTTTACCCTCAATGGAGGGACGGTTTGTTGGAAGAGTTCCAAATAGGAAACCGTGGCAGACTCGACGATGGAGGCTGAATACATCGCTGCCAACGATGTCGCCAAAGTGGTTGTCTGGATGATGAAGTTCATAACTGAACTTGGAGTGGTTCTGACCATTGAGCATCCAATACCTTTGTATTGCGATAACAATAGAGCTGTAGCGTTTGCCAAAGAACCCAGGTCCCATCAGCGATCAAGGCATATTCTGAGGCTGTATCACCTGATCCGGGAGATAGTTGATCGCCGGGAGATCGAGGTCAGGAGAGTTGACATGAAGAAAAACACAGCGGATCAACTCGCGAGGGCCATACCTCAGATACAATTTGAGAGACTCTTCGGGATGTTGGGTATGAGATACAACAACTGGCCTTAGTGCAAGTGGAAGATTGTTAGTTATGTATATTCCTTTGAGGCCATTATTGTACATGTGATGTATATTATAGTGGATGCTTGGATATATATAGAGAAGACTTTCTTGCTCAACATGATAGTATGCTATCTGGTTTCTTTTTGTCTTAACATGTAGAGTTGTACTGTGATACTGTCTTGCTCTCACATGTTGATAAAGCCCTTAGGATGTGTACTTGACTACTAGGACTATGATGGAGATCATACTAGTGGGGTCAGGGTAGTCCATAAGTACATCCAATAATAGTTCCTAGTCGAGGGTGTATTGAGACAAGGCATCGATATTCCTGAGTAGACTAGCGTATACGCTTCTTGACCCTGTGATGGGGGATGGATGATCCCACATCCATTGGTGTTTGACATCAAAGATGGCATACGGTTGCTTAGTGGTGACTGGGTATACTGAACGGACTCGCCGAGAAATCTTAGTTGGTATTATACCTATCGTCAGATAGCAGTTCTCTGGTGACACTAGTACAGGTTAGTCTGTAGACCCGAGATCGTCATAGAGTCTTGTGTGATTCCCACTATGCTTTGATTTCCACCTTACCACGTTCAAGAGAACGTGCAAAACGGTGGCTTTTGGGTACAGTCCCGAATCACATGGAGGCAATGAGCGATAGAAGGGGTTTCGTCTCTCCAGGTATTGGGGGTTGATGTTGCGCAGTGCTCGATTGGCTATAACAGGAAGTCCCTGGCCGTAGCTGATATGGAGATCTACTGGTAAGTATTATCAGTAGTTTCTCGACCCGTTATGAGCCTCACATCGACACGACTTATCGGTTACTGGGGTCTGACGTTTACCACCCCTATACTGGATATGTGACATATCAGATGAAGAGACCGGACTGTACAGTAGTGTTACTGACAGGCTTTACAGGAGTTAGAGCGGGCTTGCTTGTTGATCTTCTGATCGCTCAATACCCGAGTAGCCGTTACGTCCAGCTAGTACCGCTGACGGCTTGTGGGTGATTGATATGATTATCACCTACTGCCGTCGTATTGATGAGTCTTTAGAGTCCTACACAGAGGTTTACTGGCTCAGGCAAAACGAAGTAGGAGCACATATGTGATATGTGCGAGACCGAGATTAATACGTGTATGTGTTACCGTATTCTATTCTTGCAATATGTGATATCAGACGGTTATATGTTATATAGCCGGGTTATTGGATCAAGTGTTGATTCAATAAAATGATACATATTATATTAGTCAGTTATATATGATATAGCCGGATTATTAAATCAAGTATTGATTTAATAATTTAAAGTATAATTATATATTTGATATATTAAATTACATTAACTAATATATGCTCACTTAGGTATTTATTTTTCTCACTTATTATACATTTAACATATATGTGATATATGTTTATTGTATAGTTTTCTTTTGTTAACAAAATTATATATGTGATATATAATATTGTGACATGCTAGGTTACACATGCAACTTGGGTGTATGATACTGACACCATACTTGTGATAATGGTAGGTTTTTATTTATTTTAGTTAATTCAAAATTGCTTGGAATTAGTCATGGATGAGCTTGGAGGAAGCTTCTAGATTCATTAACTAAGTCCACCAATTTTGTTTTTACCTAAGATATTTATTAACCTAGTCCTAATCACTTAGCCATGGTTTATTCTCTATATAGGTTAAGGATGACATTAACTCACCATGGTTGCATTTCTAACCTCAAGCCCATTATTCATTGATCATCTTCATCTCTCTCAAGCTCTTTCTTTAGTTTTGATGAGATAAAGAAAATAGTGAGAAATTAAATTCTAAAGTGAGCAAAATTCCTACTTCATTATCCTCTTCTATACTAGCCATATAGTTTAGGGTGTTAGCTTCACTAATTTTATATTAGTGAAGTGATAGCTTGAGTCCGTGTTTTCTCGGCGTAGATTGATTAGTCGAAAATACTGCATTTTTAATACGGCAATTTCCCTATCTTTTGCATTCATCTAGAAGTGTTCGGTATTCATATTGCACATATTAGAAAAAACATCCCTGAAATAGCAGATTACATGTGTTATACTCTAAAACCGGCATTTTTAGGGAAATTGACTGTTTATCATGGCATTGCATCATCCTTGTATTGCGCAACACTTGTTTTGAGATCTGTGTAAGAAATTCCAGGAACCAAGCCAAGATTGTCAAAGTGCTGATCAAAATTAGGCCAAGTCTAAGATGTTTGATCTGGAATTAATATAGAGGGAATTACACAATTCAACATATCGGATAAATACCCCAAAGTCGGCCCAAAGCACAAGAAGAAAATTTGCACAGTTTCTCCCTCATGACCGCGGTTTCGCGGCCGAAGCAGGCACGTGCCGCGGATCCGCGGTGGAATGATGACGCCAGCCCTGCTAATTTTCCCCATGTGCTTATTATTTATGGCCAAGCTTCCAGAAGACTCCATATTCTCCACGTGGCTTCATCTAGAAGGCTCGGCCTAACAAACCATTTCTAGAAGATCCCTCCAACTAACTACTTCTAGAAGCCTCTCTAGCTAACAAACTTTTGGAGGGAAATTCAAATTTTGAATCCTAGATCTAGGGTTACAAGATCTATAAAAGGGAGCCTAGATCTAAGGTTAAAGGTTGTTCATTAGTTCATTAATCTCTCATCTTCCCCATTTCTAACACAAGTTGAGTGACACAACTTGTGCCTCAAACCCTAATCCAAAATCCAAGCCAAATTCAAGATCCCGAGTACCATTCAAGCGAGAAGTCTTCAACCTTTTAGGAGCGGAGCCGATCTTCAATCGAGCAAGTGGTCCAAGCCGATCAACAACTCAAGGAGACGAGCGAAGCCGAATCGACGATCGAGTTCTTCCTCTTGTAGTTCTTGAGCGATTTGTAACGGAATTGTTGATAAATAAAAGGTGAAATTCTTTAATCTTGCTTTCTTTAAATTCTTGCATCATGATTCGATCTCAATTTGTGATTGTGGTTCTTGTTGTGATGTTTTAGTAAAACTCCGCTCGTAAAGGAGTCGAGACGATCAATAGAATAACGATGTAACAAATCTTAAAACGATTCTTAAGTCCTACGAGTTTGTAAACTCTTGTAAATTGAAGAATCGACGACCTAGTTTTGTTGCGATGCTTTCTTGATTGTGATCGCTCGAAATTAGGGATCCACGATCGATTCTTGAATTTACTAGAGGCTAGAATGTGAATGATATCGACGAAGGAACAAGGGATAAATGATGAAACCCTGGTTTCACAAGAAATCTTTAATTCTCGTTGATCATCATCGATCTAGTATCAATTCATCGATGGATAAGAATACGTAATCGCTAGATTTCATCACATCTATAGATCCGATCGATTCCTACGAGCCTCATTTCGATTCTTGATATTTGATTTGTAAATCATCACAAATTCTCAATTCTTGATTTTAATCGTTTCTTGATTTAGTCTAGATTTTCCTAATTCTTGAACTTCAATTTACAAATCATGAATTGTTGTTTGTTTTCTTTTCTTTAAAGTTTCAACTCATCTAAATCGAAACACGAACGATTGCACTTTCCCTGTGGACGATCCACACTTACTAACGCGCTACATTCGACACCGTTATTGATTGCGATCAAAATATTTCTGGTTGTGATTTCTATATAATTTTCTACCGACACGCCGGAATTCATACAATCAAATGGCGCCGTTGCTGGGGATCATTTAATTTACTTACACAATCGAGAAATTCATTCAATCATAGATCATCATACACTTTGAAGACTTCTAGCAAGCATGCATCATACATCTCGTGGAGCCTCTCAAAAGTCCGGGAGTTCGTTGATCGCAGTGAAGGGACCACAACTAGGAGCTATAGAAGTGAAGGAACGGACTACAATGGTTGTAATCCCTACTCACTTAGTTGTAAAGTTGTTTACATCTTGTTTTCGTATGATTCTCTAGTTAAACATCCTTGGTTAGGGTTCTTTTAGCATGGCAAGATTTTAATTTGGCAAGGACGATGCCACCCGAAACCTTGCTGTCGTGCTTAGGAACCCTACAGTCACGGTGTCGCATATATCATTGCCACTTCTATATCACCTTTGCATTTCTCCAGAACACCCCGTATCACTACGAACATCCACTCCTATTGGATAAATCCATCGTATTGTTACATACTAACTCGAAGGAATATCTTCCAGATTCGAGGATGGATTCTGGTTCTGGAGAGATTGAATAGGATTATTCGGTTGTCTTTTCTCTTTACCTTCTTTCAGGTTGTGGGGTCTTCTACGATTAGGAGAGAGTAGACCTATTGAGCTAATTGGATAGTCTTCCTCCAGACCATAGACAGGTGCCGAAAGGTGGTGAAGGAGGAAAACCAATTAGCCTAAAGGCGGGGTGCAGAAGGTAATAAGTAAAGACATATAAAGGGATTAGAATAACGGCAAAGAAAATTGCGACTGCTATCATTCACGACAAAACCATATATAACCCTGCCACTCCCACATCCACTTTGGATTTCTCTAGAACACTTCGTATCACTACGAACGTCTATAATTCTTGGACATGCCATCAAATAGTTACATACGAACTCAAAGGAATTCGTTTCAGATTCGATGATGGTTTCCCGTTTAGGAGAAATAGAATAGGATTATTCAGATGTCTTTTCCTATTACCTTCTCTCAGGTTGCGAGGGCTCCTGGCATAAGGAGTGTACACCTATTACGCTTATTGGATAGTCTTCTTCCAAACCTTAGGCTGGTGCCGATGGGTAGGGAAGGATGAAAACCAATTAGCCTAAAGAAGGTGTACAGACGGTAATAAGTAAAGACATAATAAAGGGATTGAAGTGAGTGTGGATAAGTATATGGTTACTGTCATGAATCAGGATAGTGGAAGATGCGTTACTAGGAATACCATGTTAACCCTTTCGAAACATTTTTATGTTTCAGTCTGACTGTGCGATGTTAATTGAAAACTATTTTTCCCAATGGAATCTAACTCCAGGGTATGTATTTACCAGATCGGTTTCTCACATCTGTATGGTGTTACAGATGGTGAGTGGGAGTAAGATATTGGTAATTGGGTGATTAGATCCTCATTATATCGGAATTCGTTGTAATTGGTGATATTTGAAGAAATTATCTGGTTTTTGCCTGTCGGCAAATTTTTTGTTTTGAATATCCGTAGTTATGCACCAGTTTCAAACTGATATATCTGTATGTTTATTTTATAAAGTGAGATATAACTTTTTGAAATTATGTATGTGACATTTACCTATATCAGTTGATGGTTAGGTAAGGTGTATTCAATATCGGTGTAATTCTTCTTAACCATAGTACAATTTTTAACCTACGACGCATAAGGTTTGAGTTATTGCACTCAGGGGACTTGTAAAAAGTATTGTATGTTGTCCAGTGTCCATTAGGACAAAGAGGTTGGTACTCGTACTATATTCTGTTTACTCATGACTTCTCCAGTTCTAGACAAGTATTTCATTGAAATGCAAAGTCCAGATATTGAGAAGTTATAGGTATAAGAATAAAGTAGAAAACCATTTGTTGGAAGTATCAAGATTCTTCGAGGCAGTCGAAAATGTAGATACTTGTGTTAGGTATTCCGTTGATAGTAATGGTTTTGAGAACTTGCTTCTCTTTCAGGTTACTCATATGTGGATGCACTCTTAGATGAGTAATCTGGCTTGGCCTCATTCCACTTAGTTGACATGCACTGGAGACAGATGCATGATTTGAATCTGCTTCCAATTAAATTAGTGCTTTCATTTCTATATTGGATAAATATAGAATCAATTTATATCTTAACGACGTTAAGGTATAGAGAGTTGTCCGGCTGATGCTTAAAACCATAATCCGGATAAACTCGAGGCACGTTTCAGTAATGGCAGTTTATGGGTTATCCGGGCTTTAACGAGGGTTAACTTTCTACCATCAGGAGGATCAATGGTGATATTCATCTTGACTCGCTACAGTTTTAGTAAAATGGATTTTTTCAGAAAACAAAAGTAAGAGTATGGTAGAACTGGAAGTGATTCCAGAACTACAAACGATCACTGAAGATTTAATAGAACCTGAGGATTCGATTGGATTTGACATTCCATTAGCCACTCCGCAGATTTGGTGGGTAACCTCAGGCACCCGAGAGGTACTTCGGTCTTTTCAAAGACGGTGACAGGGAGATTCTTATTTCCCCAGACTTTCCATTGCTAATGTTCTAGACTATAAGACCCGGCGGGAGGATGAGTATAGTATCGTTCTAAACTATCTTTAGAAGTGCACGTGTATATGACTCTGCCAGAGGGTTGTTGTAGTCAGTGGGAACAACGAAAGCATGGTGGGCAAGCAGCTTATGTCTATTTATAGACTAAAGAAAGTATAGCAGAAATAGATCATCTATTTTTGTTGTGACAGTCATAGGCTTTAACTTCATCAGAATAGGAGATAGATCTGGTAAGAAGGTAGCAGGGTGTGATGTCCTGGTATTTGGATGACATGCAGTTTATAGGAAGTGAAATTTCTATACTACAATCGGTTATACTATGGTTGTCACACGGTTGTTTCTCCACATAGGACATGGATATAATATCAGGGTTTCTGGTTACTAGATCTATTGTTTTAGATCTATATTTGGGAAGTGTCCCAATTTGGGTACTTAAATCTATTCTAAAGTGTTTTAGAATGGAAGACTTCTGGTATGGTGGTGTACCTGCAGGTGATGGAGTCACCCTCTCTAAAGGTGTCTTACAGACTAAAGGGGAGAGGGATCTGCATGATTAGCATATCACTTGCTTAGGCAATTGAGTTAATCATGAAATGTCAAGTACCATACCAGATGTTGTTTTTGCACTAGCTGCAATAAACATATATTAATCCAATCTTGGAGAAACATTGGGAAGCAGTTATGAACATAAGTGGATGTTCTTAGGATATGGTAATGGCAGCCTCCTTAAAGAGACGGTTATCATTTCAGGCTTCCAAGGTGACTTGGATGACAGAGTGACTGTCAGAGCATTATTTTTCCATCTTTTGAGGAACAATATGTTGGAAAGGTGGTCCAAACGGATACTGAGGAAGGCATGGCACAGTATACTGATTAAGTTCAGTGGACGATATAGTCTAAGAAGTTTGCTGGATTTGGACTTCATTTGTGAACTAGGTGCCGTCAGATATCCAAACAAATTCTAAGACAAGTATTGCTCATTTTGGAAGATGGTTATTCTCCGCGAAGTTGAGAAATAGAGAGATACAGAAAGAAACATTGGAGCGGATCTACTCACTGAGGCTATTTCTCGAACACAATAGTTTCACAAACGAGCTTTGCGAAACTACATAGTAGAGAAGTTGGGTGTTCGGAATCACAAGAGCTGTGAGTATGCGACACCGCAATAATTGGTCTTAAGTGCAAGTGGGAGATTGTTGGGTATAGTGCCCTCAAGGCAATTATCGTAGTCGCGGGCAGGTGATTATGATGATTGAGGGAGGACCTATACCGGTAGAACAGTCTTACTCGAGATGATAGTATACTATCTGGTTTGTCTTTATCATCACTATTGAATGTTGATAGAGCCCATAGGATTCTTGTTTGACTACTAGCATTATGATGGCGATCATGTATGTGGGAGCTGGGGGTTTATAAGAAAATCCTTAAATGTCCCTAGTCGTGGGAGTTTCGAGACTGGGCATCGATACTCAAGTGTAGACTAGTGTATATTGATCGAGACCCCGACGAGGAACGGTGGCCAGGTCTCACAAGCCATTGGTGTTAGTTTGTTCACTAAAAATAGTATACAGTTGCTCATTGGGTTATGAGTACACCGGACGGACTCGCCGGTTACCTGCTAGTTGGTATTATACCTATTGTCAAATAGCAGTTCCCAGGTGACATTTGTACAGGTTAGTCTGTCGACCTGAGATCGTTATTTGTCTCGTGTGAGTTCCCACTATGCTTTGATTACTATCCTACCACGGCTCAAAGGAGTCATGCAAACAGGTTTTAGTTAGGTACAGTCCCGAGCCACATTGAGGCAATGAGCGGATCGTCGAGGATTCGTCTCTCCCGGTATTGGGGATTGATGTCACGTTGTGCACGGGTGGACATCACCAGAAATTCTCGACCGGGGTAGACGAGAATTACCGATCCAGGATCGATAGTTTCTCAGGTGGTGATGGGTTTCATGTCGACACTAATTATCATTATTAGGGGTCTGTCTTTATCTACCCCTCTAGACTCGATATACAATACTCTTAGATAAACAGGCCAGACTATACGAATATTGTCACTGTCGGGCTCAGTAGGGGTTTGGATGAGTTTGCTCGTCGGCCTTCCTTTCGCTCAATACCTAGGTAGCCGTTACGTACAGCTAGTGCCGCTGACGTGCTTGTGGTTAAACCCACTGCCAGCGTATTAACGAGTCTTTAAAGTCCCACACAGAGGGTTTTTACGGTTCAGGCGATATGGTGTAGATGACGTATGTTGGTACATATAGGTGTTCGATTAAATATGTGTACAGACTGCACCGGCTTTAATCGGATTGTTGATAATACTAGCGGCTTAGGATTAAGCCGGATTATTAAATCAGGTTTTGATTTAATAATTTATATATATGTATTTATATATATGTATTCTAGTATTATTGTTCACTATTCATTTTCTCTCTTGGCTATTCATATTTTTGTACGAATACGCGTATATGTATTTCGATACGTGTACCGGGTTGCATTCCGTATTTATACGAAATAGCTTCTAGAAGATGGCCACCTCATTAATGGATTTTCCTTTTAGAAAATTAATTTAGGAAATGAGGTGGAGGGTTGAGTTGGCATGAGCATAAACATGGCATGTAGAGAGGTATGGTTTGCATTTGTTTATTGGTAAAAAAAGATGAGATATTTTTGTTGGAGATTGAGAGAGAGAAAGGGAGCAGCCACCATTCTAGCCATGCCTTTGATTTTCTTCACTTACATTATTTTCTCATTCTCACTCTCACTTGGAAAAAGTTTAGCACTTTATTTAGTTGCTCATGCCACTTGTTTTCCTCACATCCTATGGTTTCTCTTTGAGCATGTATGTTGAGAGAAAATTATAGTGACACATTCCTATACCGCCACTCTCCATTGCAAGCAACCTTGGAGTGTCGGTTACCTCTCTTGGCGAGGTTGAAGCTTGCGCCATTTCCCTCAGGTGGATCATCGTAGATGGAGGAAGACCGGCAACCAAACTCGATCTGCAACCTCTAGGAGCTTGGGATGAAGGTTGAAAACCGAAAGACACGGATCAACTAGGTATAACCATCTAACTCCTAGTTTACATATTGCTAGTATTGGGTTTAGGGTAGATCCAGGCATCGGGTAATGGTAGCGCCAATTTAGAAAAAAATTGTTCCACATTTGGCCATGGTTTGATGGCCGGGGCGCTGCCGTAACCCAATAGGAATATCCTGCACCTCTTTCCACGACGAGATCCCTTCACCGGGAATGAACTATTTAGCAATGGTTTTCGCCACTATATATTTGTAAAGCTATCCGGTTCCTTCAACGATATCAAGTTCATTACGTTAAAGTTTTTTGCCAAAAACCATTCGTAGCCCTCCGTCATTTCAGACGGGTAGCATTTAGTATTCATGCTATGTTTGTTGTCCTTCGTCAAAGCATAGTGTATGGTAGCTGTTTATTACTTTTTGTTACATAAATAGATGCGTTGGTTTGGGACAGTCATACAGCCTTGTTGACCTTCGTCAAGGGCGAGTACGGGTGGGTTCAAATTAACCTGGACAATGACGGGTAGAACTTGACATGTGACTTATGATTTGTTGACCTTCGTCAAGGTCATAAGAGCATGGGGTAAAAATCACATCGGGAGTTCCTAAAGAAACTGAAACTTTCCAGGCTTGCGCATACCTTCTGGAGTGTGATAACTTGAGTGGATTCCATCAGGTTATCATGCGATGATAGTTGAATCCCGATTCCCACTGATGAGTTGGTTTACTCCTCGGGTGATTTTAGATGATCCCGACTAATTATTCTTTTGGGTTTGGAGGAGAATTTGAGGATTCAGTGGGAGACATCCTGATTAGATAAAGTGATTAACCATTATGATCTTGGTTAGAGTTCACGCTGAGTGTTCATTTTCTCTCTCTCTTTGGCAACGACCATATCCCTACCCTAGACTAGAACACAGAAAACAAGTAAACCGAACCTTTTTAAAATATTAACTTTTGGATTGTCAGAGTTGCATACATCATTGCCGCTCCTACTTTTACCCTTTGCTTTTTCTCCAAAACATTCCGTAGCACTATGAAGATCCCATTTTCATTAGATATGACCATCGTATAGTTACATACGAACTCGAAGAAACTTGTTTCAGATTCGAGGATGGTTTCCGGTTCTGGAGAAAATGAATAGGACTATTCAGTTGTCTTTTCCTTTTACCATCTCTCAGGTTGTGAGGGCTCCTAGGATTAGGAGAGGGTACACCTATTACGCTTATTGGATAGTCTTCTTCCAAACCATAGGCAGGTGTCGAAAGGTAGGGAAGGAAGAAAACCGATTAGCCTAAAGTGTGGTATACAGAAGATAATAAGTAAATACAAAATTAAGGGATTAGAAAGAGGGCAAAGAAAATTTTGACTGCTATCATTCACGACAATATCGCGTATTTCATCGCCACTCTTACTTCACCTTTGAATTTCTCCAGAACACCCCATATCACTAAGAAGATCCATAGTTATTGGATAATCTATCGTACTCGAAGGAACTTGTTCCAGTTCGAGAATGGATTCTGGTTGAAGAGAAATAAAATAAGGATTATTCTGTTGTCTTTTATCTTTACCTTCTTTCAGGTTGCGTGGGCTCCTAGGATTAGGAGGGTATACCTATTACGCTTATTGTATAGTCTTCTTCCAAACCATAGGCTGGTGCCGAATGGTAGGGAAGGAAGAAAACCATCTAACCTAAGGGGGGTGTACAGAAGTTAATGAGCAAAGACAAATAAAGGGATTTGGAGAGATGGCAAGAAAATATAAAGTTATAGTCATGAATCTGGATAATGAAAGTGGCATTACTAGGAATAACCGGATACCCTTTCGAAACATTTTCATGTTTCAGTTTCACTTTGCGTTGATAATTGAAAACTGATTTCCCAATTAGATCCTTGCTCCAGGGTATGTATTTACCAGGTTTAATTCTCACATCGGTATGGTTTTACAGATGATGAGTGGAGTAAATTATTGAGAAATAGGTGATTATGTCCTCATTATATTGAAATTCATTGTAATTGGTGATATTTGAAGAAATCACCTGGTCTTTTGCCTGATAGCAAATATTTGGTTTTGAATATCCGTTGTTATGCACCAATTTCAAACTGATATATCTGTATGTTTATTTCATAAAGTGAGTTATAACTTTTTTAAATTATGTCCATGACATTTACCTATATCAGTTGATGGTTAGGTAAGGAGTATTAAACAGCGGTGTAATTCTTCTTAACCATAGTATAGTTTTCAACCTACGACGCACAGGGTTTGAGCTATTCAACTCAGGGGACTTATACAAAGTATTGTATGTTGTCCGGTGTCTATTAGGACAGAGGGGCTGGTGCTCATACTATATTCTGTTTACTTGTGACTTCTCCAGTTTTAGACAAATGTTTCGTAGAAATAGAAGGTCCAAGTTTTGAGAAGTTATAGGTATAAGAATAAAGTAGAGAACCATGGTTGCAAGTATCGGGATTCTTCACGGTGATCGAAGATGTAGATACTTGTGTTTGGTATTCAGTTGATAGTAATGGTTTTGAGAACTTGCTTCTCTTTCAACTTACTCATATCTGGAAGCAATCCTAGTTGAGTAATGTTGATCGGCCTCCTTCCATTTGGTAGACATGCATTGGAGACAGCTGCATGATTTGAATCTCGTTCCAACTAAATCAGTGCCTCTGTTTCTATATTGTATATAGAATGGTTCATATCTTAACGATGTTAAGGTATATAGAGTTGTCCGGCTTATGTTTAAAACCAGACTCTGGAAAACTCAAGGCACGTTTCAGTAATAGCAGTTTGTGGGTTATTCCGGGCTATGACGAGGGTTAATTTTCTGCCATCTGGAAGATCAATAGTGATATAGTTCTTGACTCGCCACAGTTTTAGCAAAATAGACTTTTTCAGAAAATAGTAGTGGGAGTATGGTAGAACTGGAAGTGATTCCAGAACCACAAACGATTACTGAAAATTTAATAGACCCTAAACATTTGATCGGGTTTGACATTCCATTAGCCACTCCGCAGATATGGTGGGTAACCTCAGGCACCCGAGAGGTACTCCGGTATCCTCATAGACGGTGACAGGGAGGTTCTTGTTTATCCAGACTTTCCATTACTGCTGTTCTAGACTATAAGACCCGGCAGGAGGATGAGTATAGCGTCGTTTTAAACTAGCTTTAGAAGCGCACGTGTATATGACACTGCCAGAGGGTTGTTGTAATCAGTGGGAGCAGCGGAAGCATAGTGGACAAGTAGCTTGTGTCTATTTCTAGACTAAAGTAAGTATGGCGGAGATAGATCATCTATTTTTGATGTGACAGTCATAGGTTTTTTGATTTCATCAGAACGGGGGATGGATCTGTTAAGAAGGTAGCAGGGTGTGATGTCCTGGTATTTAGATTACATACACTTTGTAGGAAGTGAAATTCCTATACTACAGTCGGTTATACTGTGGTTGCCACACAGTAGTTTCTCCACATACGATATGGATATAATATCAGGCATTCTGGTTACTAGATCTATGGTTTTAGATATAGATTTAGGTAGTTTCCCAATCTAGATACTTAGACAATATTCTAAAGGTGTTTTAGAATGAACGACTCTTGGCATGGTAGTGTACATGCAGGTGATGGATTCACCCTCTCTAAAGGTGTCTTACAGACTAAAAGGGAGAGGGATGTGCATGATTGGCATATCACTTGCTTAGGCAATTGAGTCAATCATGAGATATCAAGTACCACACCAGATATTGTTTTTGCACTAGTTGCAATAAGTTTATATTAATCCAATCCTGGTGAAACGTTCGGAAGCAGTTTATGAACATAAGTTGATGTTTTAGGGATATGATAACGACAGCCTCCTTCGGAAGACGGTTATCATTCAAGGCTTCTAAGGTGACCTGGATGACAGAGTGACTGTCAGAGTTATAGTTTTCTCTCTTTTGAAGGGTAGTAGTTTGGACATGTGGTCCAGGTGGATACTGAGGGAGGCATGGCGCAGGATACTGATTAAATTGAATGGACGATACAGTCTAAGAAGTTTTGCTGGATTTGGAGTTCATTTATGAACTGGGTCCCATCAGATATCCAGACATATTCTAAGACAGGTATTACTCATTTCGGGAGATGGTCTTCTCTGCGAACTTGAGATAAAGAGAGATATAGAAAGAAACATTGGAGCGGATCCACTCACTGAGGCTATTTCTCGAATCCGATAGTTTCATAAACGAGCTTTGTGAAACTGATTAGTAGAGGAGTTGGGTGTTCGGTATCACACTGTTGAGTTACGGAAGCACCCCATCCATCTATCCGTGACCAAATGCGGAACAAAAATTTATAAAACTTGGCACTACCACAACCAATTACCCGGATCTACCATTAACCCTTAACTAGCAATCTATGAACTAAGAGTTTAGAGTGGTTATACCGAATAGATCCGTGTCCTTCGGTCTTCAACTATCATCCCAAGCTCCTAAGGGCTTCCTTGATCAAGCCTGATCTCCGGTCCCCCTCCATCGAAGATGATCCACTCGAGAGTCTATGCAACGAGCTCCAACTTTATATCCGAGGCAACTAGGGTACCAAGATCGCTACACTAGATACCGTAGATGAAGTAGAGAGTGATGAAGGATTAATTTGTTTCAAGACACCCAAATATTCTCAACTCAAGAGAGGGTTTGGGTAGAGCTAGAGGAAGAAGAAAATGCCATGAGGATGAGGGTTTTGAGCAACTCAAGAAAGAGAAAATGAAATGAATAATGGCTTAACCTTTTGTTTGTTGTGAGATTATTCAATAAATAATGATGCCATCAATAAAAATATCACATGCCACCAAAATATCTAGTCACCCATAATATCTCAAGTCAACAATAATCTCACAATAAACAAAACCTTAAGTATGCTAGAATAGTAACCATGGGTCACTAATTAGCCATGCCACAAATATGCAATAAACTCCTCGTCCTACACCTCAATAACCTTTTAATCTAAAAAGGTCTAAACCATGATGAGGTGTAATCTTTTAAAAGTAATCTTGTAATAAATTATAAGAATACCCCTCAACCGTATATACATACCCGCATCAGTATTACCAAAAATGCGAATACAAAGAGACGAAAATAATCCAACAAATATAATACTAGGATCCAGCTTAAACCAAATCCCACTAGTATTATCTGTCCGAACATCATGCATGCGTAAGTACACGTATGTGATCGAACCCTGCCATAAAACCATATGGCCTCTACATCGTTTCACCCGAAGCAGGAAAACCCTCTATGTGGGACTCTAAAGACTCGTCAATACACTGGCAGTGGGTTTAACCACAAGCGCGTCAGCAGCACTAGCTTGTAGGTTCCTAAGCACGATAGCAAGGTTTCGGGTGGCATCGACCATGCCAAATTAAAATTTTGCCATGCTTAATAATTTTAAACAAGATCTTTAATTAGAGATCAATACGGAAACATCAAGTAAACAACTTTATTTCTAAGTGATTAGGGATTACAACCTTTGTAGTCCGCTCCTTCACTTCACATGCTCCAAGTAGTGGTCCTTTCGCTGCGATCAACGAGCTCCCGAACTCTTGAGAGGCTCCACAAGATGTATGATGCATCCTTACTTGAAGCCTTCAAAGTCTATGATGATCTACGTCGAGGAAACACAGACTCAAGCTCTCTCTTCACTAATACGGAATTAGTGAAGCTAACACACTAATCTATATGCTAGTATAGAAGAGGATGATGAAGTAGGAATTTTGCTCACTATAGAATTTAATTTCTCACTATTTTTCTTCTTTATCTCAAAGTCAAGAGAGCGGAGATAAGGAAGAAGAAGATGAATCAATGAGATCAAGTGATGAAAATATCTCATGTGGTTCAAATGCCACCATGGGTGAGTATATCAACCATATACTAACTCATATAATGAGTTAACCATGGTAAGGGGTTAATGGTTAGGTCACAAAATATCTTAAGTAAAAACAAAGGAGTGGACGTAGTCAATGCTTATCTACAAGCTTCTCCAAGTTTCTAGCTATGATTAAATCCACTAATTTGTAATTACTTAATGATAAATGAAACCTTAATATAAACCCTAGTATGGTATGAGTCTCATACATACATGTTGCATGTGAAATCTAGCATGTCACAATTATATATATCACATATATATTATTTGCGAACAAAATAAAACAATACAATAAACATATATCACATATATGTTAAATGTATCATATGTGAGAATAATAATTACTTAAGTGAGCATATAATATGTATCATTTCATCGAACAAAACACTTGATCCGATAAGCCGGCTATATCACATATAACCGGCCGATATCACATACCGCGAGAATATAATACGGTATCACACATGCGTATCAATCCCGATCCTGCACATATCACATATGTGCTCCTAATCCGTTTCGCCTAAGCCAACCTCTATGTAGGACTCTAAAGATTCGTCAATACGCCGGCAGTAGGTGATGATCATATCAAACACCAACAAGCCGCAAGCAGTCAGCTAAACGTAACGGCCACTCGGGTATTGAGCGATCAGAAGATCAACAAGCAAGTCTTCTTTAACTCCTATAAAGCCTGTCAGTAACACTACCGTATAGTCTGGTCTCTTCGTCTGATATGTTGGATATCTGGTCTAGGGGTGGAAAACGTCAGACCCCAGTAACCGATAGGTCATGCCGATGTGAGGTCCATAATGGTTCAAGAAACTACTGATAACACTTACCAACAAATCTCAGCAACCCTAGCCAGGGATTTCCAGTTATGGCCAATCGAGCACAGCGCAACATCAACCCCCAATACTGGGAGAGACGAAACCCCTCATATCGCTCATTGCCTCCATGTGATTCGGGACTGTACCCAAAAGTCACCGTTTTGCACATTTTCTTGAACGTGGTAAAGTGGAAATCAAAGCACGGTGGGAATCACACAAGACTCTATAACGATCTCGGGTCTACAGACTAACCTGTACCAGTGTCACCAGAAAACTGCTCGATGATGATAGGTATAATACCAACAAGGAGTTCTCGGCGAGTCTGTTCAGTGTACCCAGTCTCCACTGAGCACCCGTGTACTATCCTTTATGTCAAACACCAATGGATGTGGAATCATCCATCGTCCATCATATAGGTCAAGATACGTATACGCTAGTCTACTATGGAGTATCGATGCCCTGTCTCGATACACCCTCGATTAGGAACAATTATAGGATGTACTTGTGGCCTACCCAGGCCCCACTAGTATGATCTCCATCATAGTCCCAGTAGTTAAGTAGTCATCCTAAAGGCTTTATCAACATGCGATCACAATATAGTATTCTGATATAAGTCAACATGTTAAGATAAAGAGCAAGCAGATAGCATACTATCATGACGAGCAAGAAAGTCCTCTCTATATATGTCCAAGCATCCATTATAATATACATCATATGTACAACAATGGCCTTTTGGGCATACATATAACTAACAATCTCCCACTTGCACTAAGGACAGCTGTTGTAGTATCTCATACCCAACATCCCGAAGAGTCTCAAACTGTATCTGGAGAATGGCCTTTGTGAATGGATCCGCAGTGTTATCTTTCGTGTCTACTCCCCTAACCTCGATCTCCCGGCGATCAACTATCTCCCGGATCAGGTGATACCGCCTAAGAATATGCCTGGATCGCTGATGGGACCTGGGTTCCTAGGCCAAAGCCACCGCTCCATTGTTATCGCAATACAAAGGTATTAAATGCTCGATGAATGGAACCACACCAAGTTCGGTAATGAACTTATTTATCAAGACAGCCTTTTTGGCAGCATCGTTGGCAGCGATGTATTCAGCCTCCATCGTCGAGTCCGCAATGGTTTCCTGTTTGGAACTCTTCCAACATACCGCCCCTCCATTGAGAATAAAGACAAATCCCGAGACCGACTTTGAGTCATCCTTATCACTCTGGAAGCTCGAATCGGTAAAGGACTCCACTTGGAGTTCTTCTTTACCATACACCAAGAACAACTCTTTAGTCCTTCTCAAGTACTTGAGAATGTTCTTCACGGCTGTTCAGTGATTCTCTCCTGGATCTGCTTGATACCTGCTCGCTACACTTAGTGAGTATGCTATATCGGGTCTGGTACACAACATCGCATACATAATAGAGCCTACTGCCGAAGCATAGGGTATCTCTTGTAAGTCCATGTCACGCACCCTACGAGCTTGCTGGGAGGCGGAATATATGAAAAACAATTATCAAAGCTTCGTAACATGGACTTGAGCACACGGATCGTGGCTAAACCATTACTAGCAAACTACGAAAGGTGTAACTACCCGGATTCGAAGTTATACATCACGTTACTTGTCCTTCGGGTCTTCATCGCTGTCCTCCACACCTCGTAGTCTCTATGGAACGTCGGCACCTCGACGGCCTCCTCGAGTCAATGATTATCCACCACCCGAGAGTCTATAGTCCGAGCTTCTATCTCGAATCTGAGATAACTACGGCTTCTAGATCGCTAATCTAGAAGTCCTAGAGGGTGCAGAGTAATAAGATGGATTAGTTAGTCACTTAAACCCTAGGTTTCTCAACACATGAGAGCTATTAGGGTTTTGAGGAATAAGATGAAGACTTGAGGAGCGAGAAAGCTTTTGTGATAATAAAAAGAATAATGTCTCATCTTTAGAATAAATATGAAGCATCAAAATATCATAACAAATATCTATCATAATATCTAGCATGCTTCATTTAATTCATTTGAGATGAATCATCTCATGAGTCATTATCCATTTAATGAAAACCTACACCTCATCTCTCCACCTCATTTGTTTAAATCATAAAAAGAATTAAACACAAATGAGTCACCTTCTTCTAGAAGCTTCCCGACAAATTACGAGACTGCCCCTCCTATCCGTATTTCCGAAAAACACGAATAATCTTTGACTGAATAAATCCATCTGTATAATACTAGAATCTGGATTCAATCAAAGCCCTCTAGTATTATCTGCCCGATCATAATACGTGCACAAGTGTACGTAAGTGATCGAGGCCCTGCCGTAAAACCATACGGCCTCTACACCTTTTTCCCGGTGCAGGGAAACTCTCTGTGTGGGACTCTAAAAACTTGACACTACGCTGGCAGTGGGTTTAACCACAGGCCGTAAGCGGTACTAGCTGTACATAACGGTCCCCAGGTAGATGTCGATAAGAAGAACAATGAGGAAACCCATCTGAACTCCTACTGAGCCTGATGTGACAATCTCCGTACAGTCTGGTCTGTTCATCTAGGACTATCGCATATCGGGCCTAGGGGACGGTAAACGTCAGACCCCTAATAGCGGTATAAGTCGTGTCGGAGTGAAGCCCATTACACCTTGAGAGGCTACTGGAACCTATCAGTAAATCTCGCTTTCCCTGGGCAGGGACTTTGCGTAATGGCTCTTCATACACAGCGCATATCAACCCCCAATACCGGGAGAGACGAATCCTGTCTAACCGCCACTGCCTCCAAGTGCTTCGGGACTGCACCCAACTACTACCTGTTTGCACGACTCCTTTGAGCCGTGGTAGGGTAGTAATCTAAGAATAGTGGGAACACACCCGAGGCAAAGTAGCAGTGCCAAGTCGATGGACTAAGTTGTACTCATGTCACCTGGGAATTGCTATCTGACGATGGGTATAAATACAACCTGCAGTTCCCGACGAGTCCTGTCCGGTGTACCCGTAACCTAACGAGCACCTGTTAGTTATGTATATGCCCTAGAAGTCATTGTTGTACATATGATGTATATTATAATGGATGCTTGGACATATATAGAGAGGACTGTAGGGTGTTTTTCGTCACCCCATTGAGATGGGAATACACGCGCGCTTGTCAGGCGTACTACAGATTCCCCCTGCCTAGGGTAGGCCGGGGTTTATTGATTGTGGGGATCCAAATCTCCGGCAGCCGCGGACTAAGCTGCCGTTAATTACCCCTCGCCTTTGGGGCGGGGGGACCTCTGATTAACGGGTTAAAATGGTCATGCGAACTCAATGTGCAGTGTACGTATGTTGTGTTTTGAAAGGGGGGGTTTGGATATATCGGGAGCCACGCAGAGTTTTTTACGGGGGTCTAGCTATCCGGATAGTGGGCTGGGGGTCAAGGGGGCTAGCAGCCCCCTTGCGGGGTGCGGGGCAGCGCCCCGTTAGAAATTTTTTTCTAACAGGGACAGTGTCGTGGAGCACGTGTGTGTGCAAATATGTATACATATGTATATATATATGTATATATGTATATATATAAAAGAAAGAGGGGGAAAAGGCATCCAAAGGATGAGTGGGGCCAGCGCCTTGGGCGCTGTGTGCTTAGGTGCTGTGCGCTCAGGCGCTAGTGTACCATGTGTCGGCACTTGGGCACTCTGCGCTTAAGCACAGGGCGCTTGAGCGCAAGCGCGCCACGTGTCGGCACGTAGGCGCTTTGCGCTTGAGCGCCTGCGCTTGAGCGCAAGCGCGCCACGTGTCGGTACGGGGGAGACTTGCGCTCGGGCGCTTGCGCTTGGGCGCAAGCGCGCCACGTGTCGGCACGGAGGAGACTTGCGCTCGGGCGCTTGCGCTTGGGCGCAAGCGCGCCACGTGTCGGCACCGGGGCGACTTGCGCTCGGGAGCTTGCGCTTGAACGCAAGCGCGCCACGTGTCGGCACCGGGGCGACTTGCGCTCGGACGCTTGCGCTTGAGCGTAAGCGCGCCACGTGTCGGCACCTGGGCGACTTGCGCTCGGATGCTTGCGCTTGAGCGCAAGCGCGCCACGTGTCGGCTCCTGGGCGACTTGCACTCGGGCGCTTGCGCTTGAGCGCAAGCGCGCCACGTGTCGGCACGTGGGCGACTTGCTCTCGGGCGCTTGCGCTTGAGCGCAAGCGCGCCACGTGTCGGCACGAGGGCGCTCTGCTCTTGAGCGCCGGCGAGAAAAAGTGGCTTTTAGCCTGAGAAACAGAAGCTTTGCTTCAGAAAGGAAAAATTTGTTATGTATATATGTATGGAGTTAAACTCCTGGGATGTTTTGAAGCTGATGAAGGGGGTTCTTCTTCTTCCTTTTGTTGTTTGGCCGGATCTTGAAGTTCAAGAAGTAGGAGATTTTAAAAAACACTCCATTTTGAGATCTGATGGGAGATCTGAGTTCCCCTTTGTGGGTTTTGTGGTGGAAAACTACTTATTTTTGGAAAAGAAAGAGTAAAACTCTTGATTTAATTCAAAAGAATTGAGAAGGTTTAGAACCTTGGAGAAGGAGCAGGAGGCACAAAGAACCCTAGTTTTCGTGGGAATGAAAAAGTTGTTCTTTTTTTATTCATCATGTTGCCTTATATAGGCTTACATATTTACACATAGCCCCTTGGGCTTTGCAAAATGGCTTTTTGCCTATCCCATGGCTCATGTGCCATTTCATTTTACACATAAGCCATGGGCTTACAAAAATTTGGCTTTATGCCCATTTTGCATACATTCATGCACAAAAATTACATAAAAATTATTTGTTACATGATTTTGTTGTTGGCATGGGGAGGCTGGCCACGGGCTCGACTTGGGTATGGGCCTGCTTGACCTGGGCTTGGGCCCACCTAGCTTGGGGGTTAACCTTGACTTTGACTCGGTCAACAGGGGTGTAAATTTTAACCCCAACAAGGACTTTCTTGCTCGACATGATAGTATGCTATTCGGTTTCACTTTATCTTAACATGTTGACTTGTGTTGGTTTACTGTCTTTCTCTCACATATTGATAAAGCCCTTAGGATCTGTACTCGACTACTGGGACTATGATGAGATCATACTAGTGGGGCCATGGTAGTCGATGAGTACATCCTATAACTGTTCCTAGTCGAGGGTATATCGAGACAGGGCATCGATACACCAGAGTAGACTAGTGTATACGCATCTTGACCCATATGATGGGCGATGGATGATACCATATCCATCGGTGTTTGACATCAGAGATGGTGTACGGGTGCTCAGTGGAGACTGGGTACACTGGACGGACTCGTCGAGAACTTCCAGATGGTGATATACCACACGTCAAATGGCAGTTCTCCGGTGACACTGGTACAGGGTAGTCTGTAGGCCCGAGATCGGCATAGAGTCTTGTGTGATTCCCACTGTGCTTTGATTTCCACCTTACCACGTCTAAGAAGGCATGCAAAACGGTGGCTTTTGGGTACAGTCCCGAATCACATGGAGGCAATGAGCGATAGGAGAGGATTCGTCTCTCCCGGTATCGGTTACTGGGGTCTGACGTATACCACCCCTAGACTTGATATGCGACAAATCAGACGAACAGACCGGATTGTACGGGAGTGTTACTGATTGGATTCACAGGAGAACGTACGGGCTAGCTTGTTGATCTTCTGATCGCTCAATACCTGGGTGGCTGTTATGTTTAGCTGACCGCTTGCAGCTTGTAGGTGTTTGATATGATCATCACCTGCTACCGGCGTACTGACGATTCTTTAAAGTCCTACACAGAGCTTTCTTGGCTCAGGCAAAATGGAGTAGAGGCACATATGTGATATGTGCAGGACCGAGGATAATGCGATATGAGATACCGTATTATATTCTCGCGATATTTAGATATGAACCGGGTCATAAGATCAAGTGTTGATTCGATGAATCGGTACATGATATATTAGTCGGTTATATTCGATATAGCCGGATTGTCGAATCAAGTGTTGATTCGATGATTTAATGTATAATAATATATATGATATATTGTATTACATTATCTAATATTGGCTCACTTTATTATTTCATTTTCTCACAGGGTAATACATTGATATATATGCGATATGTGTTAATTGTATTATTTTTCTTTTGTTGCAAATATATAATATATATGTGATATATATTATTGCAACATGATATGCTTAATAATGGAACATGTTTAGTGGAGATTAAGCAAGGTTAGGGTTTGATTAGGGTTAGCTCCTTCTTGCACCATCTAGAAGCTTTCCTTTTGTCATGAGTTAGATATTATGCTTGATATTTATCTATGACTCATTCTTTAACCTAACCAAACCCTAGCCCTAGTTTATTCTCTACAAAGGTTATCCTAGTCATCCTTGACCATGGTTCCATAATTAATCATATATTCATTTCTATTATTCATCACGAAAGGATTATCTCATTATTCATCATCTTCTTCTCTCTTGAGCTTTGAAAAAGCTTGCTAGTTTTTCATTTTGTGATGAATTCATGTGAGAATTTGATATAAAAAGATAGCATAAATACTACTCCATCATCCTCATCTAATCTATCCCATTAGATTAGGGTGTTCACCTCATTAGAGTGAGAGAGATTGAGTTATTGCAATTTCGACGTAGATCATCGGAGAAACGGAACACTACAAGCTAGCATGGATCGTTCGAGTCGTGGAGCCTCTCTTGAGTCCGGGAGATCGTGGATCACGGTGAAGGGACTTCTACACGGAGCTTATGAAGCGAAGGAGCGGACTACAAAGGTTGTAATCCCTCACACTTAGTAGTAAAGATGTTTACTAACATGTTAAAACCTAATAATCTGGCAAAGATCCCGGCTTTGGGTTGTTCGGCACGTCTAAAATTTTATTCGGGCATGGTTGATGCCTTATGAACCCTCACAAGAGTGCCTAGGAACCCTACAGTGGTATCAGAGCCTAGCTAGAGCATTAGGCGACGTGTATACGAAGTTAAAACTCCGAACGAACCCCGAAACGACATTTTAAACCCCTCTCTACATATTTTTTAAAAACTGTGATTTTTCTGTATTAAAAATACCTAAAAAATTCAGCAGGGAAATATAAGAATTACAGTGAAAAACGAGCGCATGATCCGTACATTCTATCGCGGAACCGCGGCCGTACCACGCTTGAGCCGCGGATCCGCGGCCGTTCATAATGTTTATGCCCTCATTTTTGGACAGTAATATCTATATCTGATAGTTTACTTTTATGGGTATTTTTAATCTGACTCAAGTGTTGAGTATTCTGGGGTTTATTCTGTAATCGTTGATTCGATCGGAATATTTAATTTTGTTATGTTTTCGGGATATTTAGAAACTGTTAAAATGTTCGAACGGATATCATTAACTCACTTTTTCCCGGCACGTAAAATTTTCATGTTTTGAATTTTTATCGGGTTTAAATCTTTCGGATAAACGTAAAAGTCACGCGGCGGTCCCTCTAGAAGAACACAAACCTTAACTCGATTATGTGACCGTCTGAACCGCCTCTAAACATTAGAGTTTGGGGCAGTACGGAATGCCACATGTGAGGCGTTGGCTTGACCCTTCTACGGCTGGATCATCGTTACTGTGACAGATTCTAGGATTATTTGAACTCCGCTCAAGTGTTGAGCTATTTAGGAAATTTTGGGTGTTTGATTATCTGTTCGGAAAGTTTAATATTGTCTATTTATCTGGAATGTGACAGAATATGTGGAATTCATAAAGTTAGGCATGAAATGCGAAGTATGTGATATTTCGGATTTACGATGTCTAAAGTGATTGTGGATTCCAAATGTTGTAGTTTTACAATTTCTTTTCTGTGACCGTAAGTGTAATATGTAGTTGTATTGCCGGTCTTCGTTGCTATACATCAACGACGATCGGTGTATGCATACTTACTTGCGTTGATTATATGTGATATTATGTGTTGCTGTGATATGTTATATTGGATCGTCGTGTTCTGAATAGCCGAGGGTTTTATGTTAGATGAGGGTTTTTATTTTCATTCATGTAAAATTCATTTGTATGTAATATTCTTTTATTGGGGCACTTCCGGGATGAGGTTGATGTCACCAGAGTATATAATTTACTTTTCCGCATTAGGTAGACCCAAGGAGGGGAGCACAAGTAACCGGGTTCTAGGGTCCAGTGAGAGGCCATCTCGAGGAGTCGAGTGTCACGACCCGAAAGAGCACGTGACTGGCTCTTGAACCATATGAAGTCTATAGGACCCCATCTGATCCAAGTAAGCCAAAAGCCCAGAAATCTAAAACCATTTAAAGAGTAAATAGGGAAAACTGGTTTTTCAGAAGTAAAGAAATCATGTTTCGAAATTCCAAGTTTTTAAATAACTAAGCCGAATATGCATTTTTAAAATGTGTAACCTTTCCTGAAAATTTCGGCAGAGTTTCCTTTGTAAAACTGGCCCCGAATGGGGAACAACTTGAATAATATATATGAAATGATAAAAGGCATCCCCAAGCGGGAGCTAGCTCTTCGTCAATCGACGGTCACAACCATGCAAGCAATAATAATATACAACGCCAAACGGCGAGGATCAAAACCCAAAAAGAAACTCAAACAGCCAGAAAACCGTAATACTACAAGCGCGACTCTAAGGTTGAAATAATACAACACTGTTTTCTAAGTCTGAAACAATATACAAGTTTTAGTTGATGGAATTTCTAGATACAATGAATAATACAGGAACAATAGCGGTTCTGATACAAAAGAACCCACCTACCAACGCAAGTCACCCATATGGAAGCAGTGTGCCAGAAATGCCGCTATGGAATCTGTACGGCAAAAACCTGCAAGGACAGTGGCACAACGGGGGTGAGTTGCCAACTCATGAATAGAAAATATCTACAAGCAGAGATCGAATGTATGACCCATCCTAGGTCAATACGATCAGATATAAATAAACCTCAATATGAATAAGTCTGAAGCATGCTAAATTGGAAATGTAATCTCTATACATGAGTGTAGTGCCAAGTGCTCGTGCCAGTGCCTCAGGTAATAGCATATCATAAATGTGAGGTAGAATCAATGAAATCAAATATGCATGTACGTGGATCCCGTCCACTCGTCACCCAATGACAATAACCATCATGCATGTAAATATCATCAGCATATGCATGGAAATATGAGGATATAAACCACCTGTGTCCCTCGCGACACGTCAAAATCATGGAACCGGAGTGCCCAGCATCGACACTCGAAAACATCATGAAAACCGTGCCCAGTATCGGCACGTAAATCCTCATATAACGGGCTCCGCCAGTCCGGATCAGCCCACGGGCTCCGCCTTCGGAATCGGCCCTTGGCCCCAGCAGTACGCCCATATCCATCTATCGACTCTAGTCGGTATCCTCCGGATAACCGCCAGGTCCAACCAATCACCGATAGGTACTCGCCACGCTGCCAGGCTCATCGTCTACTCCACGAAAAACATTTCTTGCCCCGGGGAACCATACCGGGTCCACCATGTACCCGCAATCGGTCTCATCCGCCTTCTCGAATCGGGTTTCACATGTCGCTCTCAGCACCGAGAAAACACATGGTGGACGCACTGAAATATCATATCAAGGGTAACCGGGTTTTAAAACAGTTACATATTCTCTTTTTAAACACCCACGGTTCCCAAAACCAGAAATATCATGGAAACAACATATCTCAATGCGTATAATCAGCAAGCATGATGTGTGTGACATGTAAAAGAAATGTAAGCACATCAGTCAGTCATGCAAGAATCATATCCTGAATGCAACAGTACTACAGTGTATTGACATGGCAGTTATCGATGATGAGTGTACGTGGAACATACGCATCATCGATAATGGTGCTGGTGTCCTAGCAGCATGACGGTAATATATCAATAAACACAAGCAATGCAATGAAAATAGCATGAATATGCGGAAATCGAATAATCAGCGCAACAGTAAGGAACCTGCCTCAATAAATATATCATGCAGCCTTGCCTTTTGAAATAAGACGAATCGGGGTTTTTGGTAAAATAAGGGCTACAGTGTTTTAAGAAAAGATGTGACGTTTGAAAATATCCGTAGAAATCCTTTTGCCTATCTTTAAAATATCCCCGATTCGTTAGTTTTGAAATAGGTATGACTCGGGTCTAGTCTAACGCTTACTATGCGAACTACGAACCCAACAATCAAGTCAATCGGGCAGGGTATGAAAACAACCTAAATCTAAGTCAATATCATATTATCTCATCACATAACAGGTATCACTACCATCATATCACATCTCCAATACGAACTCTGTCATGCCGCCAAATCTCACGGCCTCAATCGAATCTCATCGACTCATCTCAATCCCACGTAACATCCTCAAATCTCGTATATGAACACATAGTCCCATACCCATGTGTAGATATACACACCATCATATGCGCACAGATAAATGAAAGAATGTATGCAAGTATGTGTGTATGTGTGTATGTGTGTATGCACCCACTACTCTAGGGTTTCGCACTACTAAACCAATACATCCTTATCATCAATGATTCCATTATTACCATCAATAGTCCTAACAACACATAATAAATATATGTGTGTATACGTATTCGTATACATCACCATGGACTGCGGGGGTGCTATACGGCATCCTTCCGACTTCTCCCGTAGATATAAATCTACTCACCTTGCTTCTCGTGTACCGATGCCGATGTCGCTATCTTCATCTTCCTCGCCTCAACATCACGTAGGGTACCTACAAGTATATCACGACGCTAAAGTACATGAAAATCACATCGAAAACCAAAATAGCACACGCTACTCGCATAGGTAAAAACCTATCGTCTCGCATGTAAACACGATCAATATCCACTTGTCGTTGACGTCCAAACGCCACCCGACAGGAATGAATCACCAAATACCAAAGTCCATGCTAAAACAAGTCGTAAATCATACGCCAACTCAAGAAAATCAACCCAAATTTTACCCTAACTGGAATCAGTCAAAACTAGACATACCCAGGGTCAAGTCTAAAGGGTATAAGGCTACAGAACAAAAACGAGCACCAAAACCCCTGCTCTGGCCGCAAATTGCCGCCAGGGGGATTAAATCTGCGGCCAAGGAAATGAGTTGGGGGCTAGGGTTTGGTATGGTGGTTCCATGGTGCCTGCACATCTCACTGTCAAATCAGTTTTATTTTTGGGGTCTCGGGGTGATAGCAGATTCCTAAATACGATCACAGATTCATAGTTTTTCTCCGACATCGTCTCATAAATCCGTATTCTGGTTTCAAGTCTCTAGTTTGATCCAAAATAACATCACACCAGGGGTTCTAAGGTCACCACAAGTCTAAATTTCATTTTTAATTTTAGCTCTAACCCTAAACCCTAACTTGAATTCTCCAAAGTCCATAAAACGACACAATATCGATATGAAACTAGAATTGATGCACAAGAAATGAGATACAACTCTAATAGGTGCAGAAATTATCTCCTTTGGCAACTCAAGAAAATTCTTGAGTTGCTCAAAGTCCTCCAAATCCAATCTTGCTAGGTTCAAAGTGTAGCTAGTGAGCTTGGGAACAAGTTTTGTGAAGTGGGAATGGTGTTTTGGTGAGGGAAATGAGAGGGATCTATGAAGTGAAGGGGAGGGAGATGAGGGAGCAGGAGTAATAGCAGCAGCAGCTCTTGTAGAGGGGAGAGAAAATGGGAATGGGAAATGATGGAGGAAAGGGGTAAAATGTCAAAAGCAACCTACTCTCTCTCTCTCTCATCATCATACTTACTTTTTTCTTTCTTTTCTTTTCTTTTCCTTCTCACTCCAATAGTGAACCCAAAGAAACCATGCACCCAAAACATGTAATAAGTGTAACAAGTGTGGAAAATGATATGTGCATATTTTTGCACAAAAATGCTAAAAATCCGATTAGCGATTTTTAATCGCGATTAGCACTAAATTAGCATATAACTAATCTTAAAAACTTTAAAATTGCATAATTCCATAAAATACCCTATTTTAGAATTTTCCATAATTTTTCCCCATTTATTTGTATTTAATTATACCAGAATATTAAAATATTCATTAAAATAATATTAAATTATAAAATTTTCCCAAAAATCATATTTTATTATTTTGAAAACGTTATAATCTACCCCCCTTAAAGAAATTCAGTCCCCAAATTTAAATTTAAACCCCCAAATACTAAAATATTTCAATACAAATTCCAAGTCATCGAGGCTCCGAAATCATCAATACATAAAACATCATAGCGCAATGCATGCGCATGAGTACTGAGCAGATAACTCAAAAGCGAAACTCCGTCAAGCATCCCGCAATCATCGGAGTCACGGTAAGGATACAAATGTCAAATCCAATACAAAACCAATATGATGTAGATCAGAACTATACATGTAGACATCCAGTCTATACATGTGAATAGCTGATGTAAATGCATGCCAAATCCTTTTAAGTCGCTATGCGATGCGCATAACACTACACAATGGCGGACGTTTTTCATAAGAAAATAACTATATACGTATATATCCTTTGTTTAATAGGTACGTTCCGCCGTTTTGAAAACAATTTAGAAGGGTTTCCTTGTTTTTAAAACGTTTCGTGTGATATCGGACACGTAGGTATATATGCCGAGACTATAGCTCGCTCTTTGGAAATCCTTTCGATAACTATCAATGCACGCAAAATATATCCAGGTACTGTTCTCTGACTAGTCTTGCTCAGCATGAAAACAAATATCCAATATCCTAAAAATGTATTGCTCCAAAAGGAATAAATCCCAAAAAAATGCACATAACACCACCCTGTGCGTCTGGTGCGCACGGAAATCAAAATCCATATATGTGCCATACAGGTGCACAAAACAACATCTAGGTGCAATGGGTGTGCACGAAGTATCTTTCATAGGCAACGTGTGTGCCTGACGGCCAAATCCGGTGCATCTGACATGCACGAAGAATCTCGATTTAGTGCATCTGGTGTGCACCAAAATCGTATCTCAAAACATGCGCCCAATATGCGCGAAAGTCCAAATCGGTGCATCCATCGTGCACGAATGAAAATCTAAACCCTGCGCACTCAATATGCACAGAATCACGAAATCCAATAGCAAACGCCGAACATGCGTAAGTCTAGTCAAAAGCACGGAGTGCAAGAATCAACATCAATATCAGAATCAAAATCGATATATCGAATGACATCAAACCGAAGTCAGGTGCAACCGTATTGCACAAAATATAAATCTGGTGCAACAAAGGCACGAAATAAAAATCTGATGCGACACACGCAAAAAACATAAAACTGGTGCGACAAACGCACGAAATATAGAACTGGTGCATCTCATGCACAAATACCAAGCAATAACTCAAATGCATAAGCAGCAACACCAAGTGTACTCAGGTATAAAGGAAATCATAAACGTGTGCAACTGCGTGCACAAGACACATATCAATGCACTACAAGCACATATAAGCTATACCGAGTGCAAAATCAAATCGTGTGCGTAATATATGCACAACCTCAAATCAACCGTATGAAATCCATGAAGTCATAATCAGGTGTACCGCGATGGAGAATCTAACAACCTCGTGCATCAGTGTGCACAAATTAAATCAAAATACTAAAAATACATGAAAGCTATGCTGGAAGCGTAAATCAAATCACCGGCATGAAATCACAATCAATACCTCAAGAGTAATAACTATGCGCAGGGTATAAATACCCAGTAGGTGCAACCATGGTGCACAAAATCAAATATCATGGAACTCAGTCATCAAGACTAAATCATGCGAATAGATCGCCCAAAATACCGAAATCCAAAGTGACAGATACGTGATAGTCAAATCAAAAAATCACAAATCATAAATACCGTCGTCGGTATATCCTCCTTCGAAGTCGAGAAGGTGCCGGTACATCCAATGCTAGCGGCGCAAGATATCTACTGGCCTCTTGCTCACGGCTGGCGTCCTCTGTCTCTTGTTCCTTATCTTCCCTGTGGATTACCAATCTCACAATCCATCGGCTCATCGGCCCGGTCAGGTGTGCTAACAGGAACGATTCCGTTCTGGCACTTCTCTGGTCATCTCTCGGTCAATCCTCACGACCGCTCGTAAAGCAGCACATCTCACATCGGCTCCTGGTGCAAATCTTATTGCAGCAGTGTACTGGAAGGAATCCTGCTCAAGGTCTCTTTTGATCTCACCTAAGCCAAACTGTACGGAGGCTGGTACTCTGGCGTAATCCTTTCTCGCTCTCTGGACATCCGCGTCCTTAATACAACATCTACTCGAAAGCTGGTCGCATCCCTGCGCCTCTGTATGCATATCCGACCTTTAATCTTATCGGGGAAAAGTAACAGCTTGTCTGCATCTCGCACGAACTTATTGTCCCGCTTGTCTGTATCATCGTCCATTTCGACGCCGCGTCTCTATCTGCGCACTGCAATGTCCTCGGCTACGGTCCATCCGAAGTCCCTCACACGGACTCGAAATCACGAACTCGGTATCTTCATTACTCAGTAGGAGATATCTAGCCGAACACGTCCTCAGCGTGCATATCGCATCTCTGATATCAGTGGAGTGGAACGTCATCTCGTTAAAATCTCATGCGAACTCTTTACTCCACTCTTGCTTCAATATCGACTGATTCGGACTCATCTCATCGTGGCTACACAAACTGCGCTCCAACGGCTATGCTCGTATCTGGAGTCTCCCAAGCAGTGTCCCATCACATGATATCCGAATGGCGTCGAATCGTCCGATCGACTCGTCAGAACCTCATAATCCCCCAAGAGCTCAACATCTCGGGTAGAGTTTAATAGTATCGAGTACATACCACAGCATCGGTGGTCCAGCCGTAGAAGGGCAAACCCAAGCCTCACTAATGGCACCATGGAACTGTCGTAAACCCTAAGGTTCAAAGGCTTTCACACGGTCATTATGTCGAGTTAGGGTTTCATTCTTTTAGAGGGTCCATAGAATCGCTTGCATGTCTTTCCGAATACTTTAAACTTGGAAAATGGTTTCCCGACATTCAATCGTCTCAATCGACTCTCAACGAATCTGCGTGAAGTCGTCTCTAGCTGGAATCAATCTATCTGGTGACCCCGCATTGGGATAAGCAAACGAACCACATGTCCTAGTCATTCATCCTCGGTGACTAGCGACTCACCATCATATCTCGAAGTATATGCTCATGCTGCAGTAGCTCCGATCATCTGGGTGATATCTCATCATTCGCAGAAACAACTGGCTCATTCATCTATACACTAAATAGCGCCTCGATCGTCCTGGATAAGCGATATATCAACGGTCATCACATCCTGGCTGGCCTCTATCAGTGTCTCAATCCTCTGGTGCCGATCAGCACATCCGGGAAATCTCGTAAAAGCGATCAATCCAACGCTCATGGCGCGAAAACGCAATAAGACGACGCCTCAAAATGCAATCGTATGTCTCTGGAATCATGCCCTGGTCAGTCCTCGTCCACGACGAGCTCATGCTGACGCAACTCAAGTCGTAGCTTACTATGCCCGTGCAATCGTGGCGGCAAAACCATAACCAGTATCGATGAGGATAGATCATAAGAAGGAATATAATACGGTGCAAGGAAATGTACATCCTAAGGTTTCTTAAGCGGAGTGGCGTCTCGTAAGTATGCCGCGGAACATACGTACGGTACGTCCCTCTATTCAAGCTACCTACTCCATCAATCAAGGGTCATCCTATGCGACGAAAGTTCGGGTATAATACCCCCTCGACTAAGTCTAAGTTCCGTAAGGTCAAGCCTAAGTTCCGTATATATATAACGCCCTAGGCTCCACATAGTCAAACTTAGACTCGAACCAAGGTCAACCTAGCGCTCTGATACCAACTTTGTCACGACCCGAAAGAGCACGTGACTGGCCCTTGAACCATATGAAGTCTATAGGACCCCATCTGATCCAAGTAAGCCAAAAGCCCAAAAATCTAAAACCATTTAAAGAGTAAATAAGGAAAACTGGTTTTTAAGAAGTAAAGAAATCAAGTTTCGAAATTCCAAGTTTTTAAATAACTAAGCCGAATATGCATTTTTAAAATGTGTAACCTTTCCTGAAAATTTTGGCAGAGTTTCCTTTGTAAAACCGGCCCCGAACGGGGAACAACAAGAATAATATATATGAAATGATAAAAGGCATCCCCAAGCGGGAGCTAGCTCTTCGTCAATCGACGGTCACAACCATGCAAGCAATAATAATATACAACGCCAAAGAGCGAGGATCAAAACCCAAAAAGAAACTCAAACAGCCAGAAAACCGTAATACTACAAGTGCAACTCTAAGGTCGAAATAATACAACACTGTTTTCTAAGTCTGAAACAATATACAAGTTTTGGTTGATGGAATTTCTAGATACAATGAATAATACAGGAACAATGGCGGTTCTGATACAAAAGAACCCACCTACCAACGCAAGTCACCCATATGGAAGCAGTGTGCCAGAAATGCCGCTATGGAATCTGTACGGCAAAAACCTGCAAGGACTGTGGCACAACGGGGGTGAGTTGCCAACTCGTGAATAGAAAATATCTACAAGCAGAGATTGAATGTATGACCCATCCTAGGTCAATACGATCAGATATAAATAAACCTCAATATGAATAAGTCTGAAGCATGCTAAACTGGCAATGTAATCTCTATACATGAGTGTAGTGCCAAGTGCTCGAGCCAGTGCCTCAGGTAATAGCATATCAGAAATGTGAGGTAGAATCAATGAAATCAAATATGCATGTACGTGGATCCCGTCCACTCGTCACCCAATGACAATAACCATCATGCATGTAAATATCATCAGCATATGCATGGAAATATAAGGATATAAACCACCTGTGTCCCTCGCGACACGTCAAAATCATGGAACCGGAGTGCCCAGCATCGACACTCGAAAACATCATGAAAACCGTGCACAGCATCGGCACGTAAATCCTCATATAACGGGCTCCGTCTGCGGAATCGGCCCTCGGCCCCAGCAGTACGCCCATATCCATCTATCGACTCTGGTCGGTTTGCTCCGGATAACCGCCTGGTCCAACCAATCACCGGTAGATACTCGCCACCCTGCCAGGCTCATCGTCTACTCCACGAAAAACATTTCTTGCCCCGGAGAACCATACCGGGTCCACCATGTACCCGCAATCGGCCTCATCCGCCTCCTCGAATCGGGTTTCACATGTCGCTCTCAGCACCGAGAAAACATATGGTGGACGCATTGAAATATCATATCAAGGGTAACCGGGTTTTAAAACAGTTACATATTCCCTTTTTAAACACCCACGGTTCCCAAAACCAGAAATATCATGGAAACAATATATCTCAATGCGTATAATCAGCAAGCATGATATGTGTGACATGTAAAAGAAATGTAAGCACATCAGTCTGTCATGCAAGAATCGTATCCTGAATGCAACAGTACTACAGTGTAGTGACATGGCAATTATCGATGATGAAGTGTGTGAGCCGACAACAGTGTACGTGGAACATACGCATCATCGATAATGGTGCCGGTGTCCTAACAGCATGACGGTAATATATCAATAAACACAGGAAATGCAATGCAAATAGCATGAATATGCGGAAATCGAATAATCAGCGCAACAGTAAAGAACCTGCCTCAATAAATATATCATGCAGCCTTGCCTTTTGAAATAAGAAGAATCATGGTTTTTGGTAAAATAAGGGCTACAGTGTTTTAAGAAAAGATGTGTCATTTGAAAATATCCGTAGAAATCATTTTGCCTATCTTTAAAATTTCCCCGATTCGTTAGTTTTGAAATAGGTATGACTCGGGTCTAGTCTAACGCCTACTATGAGAACTACGAACCCAACAATCAAGTCAATCGGGCGGGGTATGAAAACCACCTAAATCTAAGTCAATATCACATTATCTCATCACATAACAGGTATCACTACCATCATATCACATCTTCAATACGAACTCTGTCATGTCGCCAATCTCACGGCCTCAATCGAATCTCATCGACTCATCTCAATCCCACGTAACATCCTCAAATCTCGTATATAAACACATAGTCCCATACCCATGTGTAGATATACACACCATCATATGCGCACAGATAAATGAAAGAATGTGTACAAGTATGTGTGTATGTGTGTATGTGTGAGTGCACCCACTACTCTAGGGTTTCGCACTACTAAACCAATACATCCTTATCATCAATGATTCCATTATTACCATCAATAGTCCTACCGACATATAATAAATATATGTGTGTATACGTATTCGTATACATGACCACGGACTGCGGGGGTGCTATACGCCATCCACCCGACTTCTCCCCGTAGATATAAATCTACTCACCTTGCTTCTCGTGTGCCGATGCCGATGTCGCTATCTTCATCTTCCTCGCCTCAACATCACGTAGGGTACCTACAAGTATATCACAACGCTAAAGCACATGAAAATCACATCGGAAACCAAAATAGCACACGCTACTCGCATAGGTAAAAACCTATCGTCTCGCATGTAAACACGATCAATATCCACTTGTCGTTGACGTCCAAACGCCACCCGACAGGAATGAATCACCAAATACCAAAGTCCATGCTAAAACAAGTCATAAATCATACGCCAACTCAAGAAAATCAACCCAGATTTTACCCTAACTGGAATCAGTCCAAACTAGACATACCTAGGGTCAAGTCTACAGTGTATAAGGATACAGAACAAAAACGAGCACCAGAACCCCTGCTCTGGCCGCAAATTGCGGCAAGGGGGATTAAATCTGTGGCCAAGGAAATGAGTTGGGGGCTAAGGTTTGGTGTGGTGGTTCTATGGTTCCTGCACATCTCACTGTCAACTCAGTTTTATTTTTGGGGTCTCGGGGTGATAGCAGATTCCTAAATACGATCACAGATTCACAGTTTTTCTCCGACATCGTCTCATAAATCTGTATTATGGTTTCAAGTCTCTAGTTTGATCCAAAATAACATCACACCAGGGGTTCTAAGGTCACCACAAGTCTCAATTTCATCTTTAATTTCAGGTCTAACCCTAAACCTTAACTTGAATTCTCCAAAGTCCACAAAATGACACAATATCGATATGAAACTAGAATTGATGCACAAGAAATGAGATACTGCTCTAATAGGTGCAGAAATTATCTCCTTTGGCAACTCAAGAAAATTCTTGAGTTGCTCAAAGTCCACCAAATCCAATCTTGCTAGGTTCAAAGTGTAGTTAGTGAGCTTGGGAGCAAGTTTTGTGAAGTGGGAATGGGATTTTGGTGAGGGAAATGAGAGAGATCTATGAAATGAAGGGGAGGGAGATAAGGGAGCAGGAGCAATAGCAGCAGCAGCTCTTGTAGAGGGAAGAGAAAATGAGAAAGGGAAATGATGGACGAAAGGGGTAAAATGTCAAAAGCAACCTACTCTCTCTCTCTCTCTCATCATCATACTTACTATTTTCTTTCTTTTCTTTTCTTTTCCTTCTCACTCCAATGGTGAACCCAAAGAAACCATGCACCCAAAACATGTAATAAGTGTAACAAGTGTGGAAAATGATATGTGCACATTTTTGCACAAAAATGCTAAAAATCCGATTAGCGATTTTTAATCGCGATTAGCACTAAATTAGCATATAAGTAATCTTAAAAACTTTAAAATCGCATAATTCCATAAAATAGCCTATTTTAGAATTTTCCATAACTTTTCCCCATTTATTTGTATTTAATTATACCAGAATACTAAAATATTCATTAAAATAATATTAAATTATAAAATTTTCCCAAAAATCATATTTTATTATTTTGAAAATGTTACATCGAGACCGGGTCTCCTGTAATATTTCAAAAAAAATTATTATTTTTGGAAATTTTTATAATTTAATATTATTTTATTTAATATTTTAATATTTAGGTATAATTAAATACAGAAAAATTGGGAAAAATTATGGGAAATTATAAAATAGGTTATTTTATTGAATTATGCCATTTTTAAGTTTTTATAATTAGTTATATGCTAATTTAGTACTAATCGTGATTAAAAATCGCTAATCGGGTTTTTAGCAATTTTGTGCAAAATATGCACATATCATTTTTATCACACTTGTGCATTTTCTATCATGTTATTTGGGGTTACTATTCTTGTGAGAAGGGTTTTTGGAGAAGGGAAAACAAAAAGAAAATGGAAAAAGAATAAAGAATGAGGTTTGGTGAGAGAGAGAGGTATGGGCTTCTTTGACAAAACACTTAGCCATTTTCCTTCCCTCAATTCCCTCCCTCTCCCTCCATTGCTGTTGCTGCTCCTGCACCTCACCTCCCTTCCCTCTTCAACTCCTCAAATCACCTCTAAAACTACACCAAAATCCCACTCTCATTTCACAAAAAATGTGCACAAGCTTGCAAGCTATAGGATGGACCAAGAAAGCTTTCATTTTGGCGCTGTTGAGGATGCATGTGGGTCTTATGAGGTAATTCCTTCACAATTAGAGTGGTATTTCTTGTGCTTAAGCTTCGATTCAGGTTTCATATCGATATTGTGTGTTTTTGTGGATTTGAGGATAACCTAGTTAGTGTTTGACGAAAAATTGAGTTGTGAAGTGAAACTAGGACTTATTGTGACCTTAGAATCTTGGTGTGATGTTATATTGGACCCTAACCTGAAGCTTTAACCCAGAATAAAGATTTATGAGACGATGTCGGGAAAAACTGCAATTCTGGGATTGTATTTGGGAATCTTCTATCACCCGAGACATCCTAAAATAAAATTGATTGGACAGTGAGATGTGCAGGCACCCAGGAACCACTACACAAGACCCTAGCCCCCAACTCCAAGACCCGGCCGCAAATTTATCCTGTTTGGCCGCAATTTGTGTCCAGACCTGCCCCATTTTGTGTCGTTTTGGTTCTGCTGCTCCTACATGTATAGATTAGACCCTTGGTATATATAGATTTGTCTAATTTGACCTAAGGTGAAATCTGGAGCTTATTTCCTTAGTTGCTGTTTTGGATTCGTGTTTCTGTATTCCGTATTTTAATTCTGAATCCACGTATTGTGTTTTACCTTGACTATTTGGCGTTTATACGACGATATCAAGGATTGATTATTGGTTTTGGAGGCGTACCCATAGGTTCTAACTTATAGGCCCCTTAGCGTATCATTTTGGTTTTCATGTGTCGTTTTAGCTTTGATTCGGTTTTAATGCGCATATACGATACGTTAATGTGTAGGTACCCCATGAAGACTTCAGGACGAGAAGCAAGCGCGAGGCGACATCGACAAATAAAGACACAATGTGAGTAGACTATATCTACGGGGAGAAGTCGGGTGGATGGCGTATAGCACCCCCGCAGTCCGTAGATAGTATTCTATATGTATATTATATATGATAGTTTTAGTTCGTTGTGGATATTGTGTTAGGTGTATTATGGATAGTTTAGGGTCAAAAGCAACTAGTGTAGTTCATAGTCGCGAACCCTAGAATAGCTTTACAACTACATGCACACCCTTGCATATTCATTATACTTGCACTATGTTTGATGATATTGGATGACATTGGAGATGAGTCGATGATGTTGGGCATTGTGCCGCGAGATCGGTGATTTGATATGTTTCGTATTTGGGATACGACATGTGATCTCTAGCGGGCCTTTGGACGTGTTTTACACACGCAGTATATAGATGGTATCAGTTGTACTAGACTTAGATCTGTACCCCAGGTTGTGTGATGTGATGATAATGATACCTGATATTTGATGAGAGGAATGTGATATTGACCCGTACCCAACTATTGGGATGTCGTACGACGATTTACCGTACGAGCTTTATATTGATGATAGATCCGCACTCATGACTTGAGGATGTCATATGATATACTGTATCGTACGCGATACTACTGAGGCGGGATCACCGACTACTATATATATACATATCGACTCAGATTTAGGTGGTTTCCATACCCCTCCCGGTTTACTTGATATTTGGATCTGTAGTTTGCATAGTAGATGTTAGACTAGACCCGAGTCCTACCTATTTCAAAACTACGAATTAGGAATATCTTAAAGACAAGTAAAGGGATTATACGGGTATTTTCAAAGACGTATCTTTCTTAAAAACACCGTAGCCCTTATTTTACTAAAAATCATGATTCGGCTTATTTCAAATGGCATAACTGCATGACATATACATATGGATGTAGATTCCTTACTGTTGCGTTGATTATTCGATTTCCGCATATTCATGCTATTCACATCGCTTTGCATGTGTTTATTGCTATATTACCATCATGATATTAGGACACCAGCACCATTATCGATGATGCGTATGTTCCACGTACACTTACTTGCCGGCTCACACACTTCATCATCGATAATTGCCATGTCACTACACAGTACTATTATTGCATCAGGATATGACCTTGTATGTGCATACCATTATTCTATGTTGCATAATATGCTGTTATACTTGCATTTCATTTATATGTCACATACATCATGCTTTCTGATTATACGCATTGGGATATTTGTTTTCATGATATTTCTGGATTTGGGAAACCGTGGGTATTTCAAGAGATTATGTAAATGTTTTAAAACCCGGTTACCCTTGATATGATATTTCAGCTTCCACCATGAGTTTTATCGGTTCTGATTTATATACCCCTACGAGGAGGCGTCAAGGCCGTATGAGGGTACATGGTGGGGCCTGGAGTACCCCGGGGCAAGAATGGGATGTCGATGTGCTATGAGCCGATGAGCCCGGCTGGGGAACCATACTGTCCGGTGATATTACCTTTTACTCGGCGGTTATCTTGGGGATACCGACCAGAGCTTGTACGTATGCATACGTCGCAATTCGAGGGTCGAAGCTAGGCACTCGGGTTTCGAGATAGCGTATGATACGTACCTATCAGGGCTAGTCTTGGTGACAGTGCCTGATTGATGAGGATTTTCGTGCCGATGCTAGGCACAGGTTTCGTGATGTTTCCATGATTTTGTTTATATCCTCATATTTACGTACATGATGTTTATTGTCATTGGGTGACGGGTGGACGGGTTCCACGTTTATTGTCATTGGGTGACGGGTGGATGGGTTCCACGTTTATACAGGCTTGATCACATACAAACTGGATTTAAATTGATCATAGTTCATCATACTTCATTTGTATATATAACAGGGTATGAGGGCGCTGTTATATATACCCTTACACCAATATTAGTGGAATGGGACGTTAATATATGTGTATTGATATCCATTTGATACTTAATCATATTTACTTCATGCAGACATACCCTATATGTATGACATATTTATTACCTGAGGCACTGGCACGGGTACTTGGTACTACATACACGATTAGATGTTGCATTGCCACCTTATCATGCTTCAGGCTTATTCTTTGAGGTTTATATCTCATTGTTTTGACCTAGGACTATGTCTTGCATTCGGTTTTTTCTTGTAGATATTTTCTATTCACGAGTTGGCAACTCACCCCCGTTGTGCCACAGTTCTTGCAGGTTTTGCCGTACAGGTTCCATTGCGGAATTTCTGGCACACTGCTTTCCTTTGCGGGTGATTTGCATTAGGTAGGTAGGTTCTTTGCATCAGAACCACCATTGTACATGTATTATTCCTTTGTATCTAGAATTCCATCAACCCAAAACTTGTATATTGTTTCATACTTAGACACTAGTGATGTATTATTTCGACCTTAGAGTCGCGTGTAGCAGTATGACGGTTTTCATGTTATTGTCTTTTGAGTTTGATCCTCGCCATTTGGCGTTGTATATTATATTGCTTGTGTGGTTGTGACCGTCGATTGACGAAGAGCTAGCTCCCGCTTAGGGATGCCTTTATCATTGCATATATATTGTTCTTGTTGTACCCCGTTCGGGGCCTGTATTTACAAAAAAAACTCTGCCGAAATTTTTAGAAAAGACTTTACATTTTAAAATGCATATTCGGCTAAGTTATTTAAAAACTTTGACTTCAAACATGTTTTTTCTTCACTTCTTTAAACCAGTTTTCTTTACTTACTCTTAAATGGTTTTAGATTTCTGGGCTTTTGGCTTACTTGGATCAGATGGAGTCCTATAGACTTCATATGGTTCAAGGGCCAGTCACGTGCTCTTTCGTGTCGAGATAAAGTTGGTATCAGAGCGCTAGGTTGACCTTGGTTCGAGTCTAAGTTTGACTATGTGGAGCCTAGGGCGTCTATATATATATGGAACTTAGGCTTGACCTTACGGAACTTAGACTTAGTCGAGGGGGTATTAGACCCGAACTTTCGTCGGGTAGGATGACCCTTGGTTGATGGAATAGGTGACTAAAGTAGAGTGGCGTACCGTGGGTATGTTCCGCGGCATACTTACGACACGCCACTCCACTTAAGGAGCCTTAGGATGTACATTTCCTTGCACAATATTATATTCATTCCTGATCTATCTTCATCAATACTGGTTATATTTTTGCTGCCACGATCACACGGGCAGAGAGAGAGAGCTACGGCTAGAGTTGCGTCAGCATGAGCTCGTCGCAGACGAGGGCTGACCAGGGCATGATTCTAGAGACATACGATTGCATATAGAGGCGTCGTCTTATTATGTTTACGCGCCATGAGCGTTTGACAGATCGCTTTCACGAGATTTCTCAGATGTGCCGATTGGTACCAGAGGATCAGGCTACTGCTAGAGGCCAGCCAGGAGGTGATGACCATTAATATATCGCTTATTCAGGATGATAGAGGCGTTGTTCAGCGTACAGACTAATGAGCCAGTTGTTGCTACAAATGACGAGATATCGCGCAGATGATTGGAGCTGCTGCAGCATGAGCATATACTTAGAGATATGTTAGTGAGTCGCTAGTCACCCGAGGATGAATGACTAGGACAGGTGGTTCGTTCGCTTACCGATGCGAGGTCATCAGATAGATTGCTTCCAGCTAGAGACGACTTCACGCGGAGACGTTGAGAGTCGACAGAGACGATCGAATGTCAGAGACCATTTTCCAAGTTTAAAGTATACGGAAAGACATGCAGGTGATTCCATGGACCCTCTAGAAGAATGAAACCCTAACTCGACTTAATGACCGTGTGAAAGCCTTTGAACCTTAGGGTTTGCGGCAGTTCCGCGGCGCCATTAGTGAGGCTTGGGTTTGCCCTTCTACGGCTGGACCAGCGATGCTCCGGCATATACTCGATACTATTAAACTGTACTCAAGATGTTGATCTCTTGGGGGATTATGAGGTTCTGACGAGTCGATCGAATGATTCGACATCATTCGGATATCATGTGATGGGATGCTTTGCTTGGGAGACTCCAGATACGAGTATAGCCGTTGGAGCACAGTCCATGCAGCCACGATGAGACGAGTCCAAAGCGGTCGACATTGAGTCAGAGTGAAGTAAAGAGTTCGCAAGAGAGTTCGACGAGATGACATCCCACTCCGCTGACATCAGAGATGCGATACGCACGCAGAGGCATTGTGTATGGATATAGCTTTCAGAAAGAGGCGCAATGAGTATGCAGCCATTCCAGAACAAAAAGTAGCTTCGGCAGTGGACGATGACTTCCAGGCAATTCGGCAGAAAGAGATACGCGAGAGACTTTGGATGGACCGTAGCCGAGAACGTTGCAGTGCGCAGGTAAAGACGTGACGTCGAAGTGGACGATGTTACAGACAAGCGGGACAAGAGGTTCGTGCGAGACGCTAAAGAGCTGTCATTACTTTCCGTCGAGACCAGAGACCTGATGTGTTTACAGAGGCGTTGGGATGCGACCAGCTTCCGAAGAAAATACTGTGCTGAGGACACAGATGTCTATTGAGCGAGAAGAGATTTTGTAAGAATACCAGCCTCCGTACAGATCGGCATAGGCAAGATCGGCAGAGACCTTGAACAGGATTCCTTCCAGGACATTGCTGCAATGATGTTTGCACCCAGGATCAGACGTGGGATGTGCATTCAGAGAGCCAGAGGCCTACGTCGGTGATATGCTGCTTTATTACTGGTCGTGAGGATTGACCGAGAGATGACCAGAGAAGTGCCAGAGCGGAATCGTTCCCGTTAGCACACCTGACAGGGCCGATGAGCCGATTGATTGCGAGATAGGTAATCCGCAGTGAAGATAAGGACCCAGAGGCAGAGGATGCCAGACCGTGAGCAAGAGTCAAGTAGATATCTTGCGCTGCTAGCATTAGATGCACCGACTCCTTCTCGACTTTGAAGGAGGAACTACCGACGACGATATTTATGATTGTGATTTTGTGATTCGGTTATCACGTATCCGTCGTCTTGGATTTCGGTATTTTGGGCGTTCTGTTTTCATGATTTAGTTTTGATGACTGAGTTTCATGATATTTTTTTTATGCACCCACTGGGTATTTATATTTTGCGCATAGTTATTACATTTGAGGTATTGATTGTGATTTCACGCCTATCTTATGCAGTGATTTGATTTACACTTCCAGCATAGTTTTCATGCACCTTATTGTTTTGATATACGATTTTGGTGCACACCAAATGCACTAAATCGGAATTCTTTGTGCATGACAAATGCACCTGATTTTGCTGTCAGGCACACACGTTGCCCATGACAGATGTTTCGGGCACACCCGTTGCACCTAGATGTTGTTTTGTGCCCATGTACGACACATATATGGATTTGATTCCTTGCGCACCAGACGCACAGGATTTTCTTATATATATACATTTTGGGGATTGATTTCTAGTAGAGCAGTACACTTTGATGATATTCGCTATGTGTTGATGTTTTCGAAGCCCCGACAATTTGAATTTTTGCTGAAATGTTTTAGTATTGGGGGTTTAAATTTAAATTCGGGGACCGAATTTATTTAAGGGGGGAAGATTGTAACATTTCAAAAAAAATATTATTATTTTTGGAAATTTTTATAATTTAATATTATTTTATTGAATATTTTAATATTTAGGTATAATTAAATACAGAAAAATTAGGAAAAATTATGGGAAATTCTAAAATAGGTTATTTTATGGAATTATGCCATTTTTAAGTTTTTATAATTAGTTATATGCTAATTTAGTGCTAATCGTGATTAAAAATCGCTAATCGGGTTTTTAGCAATTTTGTGCAAAATATGCACATATCATTTTTATCACACTTGTGCATTTTCTATCATTTTATTTGGGGTTACTATTCTTGTGAGAAGGGTTTTTGGAGAAGGGAAAAGAAAAAGAAAATGGAAAAAGAATAAAGAATGAGGTTTGGTGAGAGAGAGAGGTATAGGCTTCTTTGACCAAACACTTAGCCATTTCCCTCCCTCTCCCTCCATTGCTGCTGCTGCTTCTGAACCTCACCTCCCTCCCCTCTAAAACTACACCAAAACCCCACTCTCATTGTAGGGTTCCTAGGCACTCTCAAGAGGTCTCACAAGGCATCAACCATGCCAATTTCAAATTTTATGGTGCCGGGAAACCCTAAAGTACGGATCGTTGGCTAGAATTCTAGGCGAAAAGAAAGACTAGTTAACAGCTTAACTAAAGTTTAAACGGAAATACAACCTTTGTAGATCCGGTGCTCCACCTCCATAGCTCCGCAACGAAGTCCTCTCCGCTGTCCAAAAAGAATCCGGGCTCTAGCGTCGACTTCATCGGAGAATAAGCGAGCTAGGTCGTCGATGTCCATGCCGAAGATGATCTATGTCGAGGCATCGCTAAATCAAGCTCCAACTTCACCAAGTCATGAAAACTTGTGAAGGAAACACACTCTACTACTTGGCAAGTGGTAGAGGATGAAGAAATAGGAAGTGGGTAGACTTTAGAATTGGATTTCTCACTCATTTCCATCAATCACCATTGATGGAGCTTGCTTTCTTCAAGTGTAGAAAATGAAGAAGAAGAAGATGAAGTTATGATAAGTTATTTTAGAAAATAGAAAATAATAGAATACTTATCATAATCAACCATGGTAAAGTGTAGAGACTAAACTAAGGTTAAATGAAGTGGTTAGGGTTAAGCATGAGACAAAAATGGTCACATAGTCAAAAGTTCAAGAAGCTTCAACTAGAATCCAAAATTAGCAACCATTTTCTTTTTATGCTTATCATATTCCAAAATGAATAAATAAATAAGATAAAATAATAAAACAAAACCCTAACCATTATCATGTAACCATGGTTTGATCTTTACACAAAAACCCTAGCATAACATGTATCATCAAACATGATACAATCAAATGCACAAAAAGTATATAACATATACAATGTGCACACCCGAGTGAGAAAATCCATCTTAAGTAAACCGATACTAGTTAATGCAAACTAATATATCAAATATATAATTACGCAATAAATCATTAAATCAACACTTGATTTAACGATCCGGTCATATCGCATATAACCGACTAGTATCCTATGTATCGGCTTATCGAATCAACCCTCGATTCGATAACTAGGGTATATCGCATATAACCTAATCGATACATTCATCGCGAGAATGAAATACGGTATCACATACACGCATTATTCTCGGTCCCGCACATATCTCATATGCGCTCCTATTTCGTTTCGCTTGAGCCAGAAAACCTCTGTGTAGGACTCTAAAGACTCGTCAATACGCCGGCAGCAGATGATGATCATATCAAACACCCACAAGCCGCAAGCGGTCTGCTAAACGTAACGGCCACCCAGGTATTGAGCGATCTGAAGATCGACGAGCAAGCCCGCTCAAACTCCAGTGAATCCAACCAGTAAAACTACCGTACAGTCCGGTCTGATCGTCTGATACGTCGCATATCTCGCCTAGGGGTGGTAAACGTCAGACCCCAATAGCTCGATAAGTCGTGTCGATATGAGGTCTATAACAATTCGAGATACTACTGGTAACACTTACCAGTAAATCTCAGCAACCCTGGCCAGGGATTTCCTGTTATAGCCAATCGAACACAGCGCAACATCAACCCCCTATACCGGGAGAGACGAATCCCCCCTATCGCTCATTGCCTCCATGTGACTCGGGACTGTACCCAAAAACCACCGTTTTGCACGCCCTCTTGGACGTGGTAAGATGGAAATCAAAGCACAGTGGGAACCACACAAGACTCTATGACGATCTCGGGTCAACAGACTACTCTGTACCAGTGTCACCAGAGAACTGCCATCTGACGTGAGGTATAATACCATCTGGGAGTTCTCGGCGAGTCCGTACAGTGTACCCAGTCTCTACTGAGCACCCGTATATCATCTCTGATGTCAAACACCAATGGATATGGGATCATCCATCGCCCATCTGTATGGGTCTAGAAGGTATACGCTAGTCTACTCTGGTATATCGATGCCCCGTCTCGATACACCCACGACTAGGGACTTTGAAGGATGTACTTATGGACTACCATGTGTTAGTTATATGTATGCCCTAGAGGCCATTACTATACATGGGATGTATATTGTAGTGGATGCTGGGACATATATAGGGAGGACTTTCTTGCTCGACATGATAGTATGCTATCTGGTTGAACTTTACCTTAACGTGTATACTGTTTGTCTCTCTGTTACATGTTGGTAAAGCCCTTAGGATCTGTACTTGACTACCTGGACTATGATGCGTATCATACTAGTGGGGACATGGTAGTCCATAAGTACATCCTTCAAAGTCCCTAGTCGTGGGTGTATCGAGACGGGGCATCGATATACCAGAGTAGACTAGCGTGTACCTTCTCGACCCATATAGATGGGCGATGGATGATCCCATATCCATCGGTGTTTGACATCAGAGATGATATACGGGTGCTCAGTAGAGACTGGGTACACTGGACGGACTCGCCGAGAACTCCCAGATGGTATTATACCTCACGTCAGATGGCAGTTCTCTGGTGACACTGGTACAGAGTAGTCTGTTGACCCGAGATCGTCATAGAGTCTTGTGTGGTTCCCACTGTGCTTTGATTTCCATCTTACCACGTCCAAGAGGGCGTGCAAAACGGTGGTTTTTGGGTACAGTCCCGAGTCACATGGAGGCAATGAGCGATAGGAGGGGATTCGTCTCTCCCGGTATATGGGGGTTGATGTTGCGCTGTGTTCGATTGGCTATAACAGGAAATCCCTGGCCAGGGTTGCTGAGATTTACTGGTAAGTGTTACCAGTAGTTTCTCGAACAGTTATAGACCTCATATCGACACGACTTATTGAGCTATTGGGGTCTGACGTTTGCCACCCCTAGGCGAGATATGCGACATATCAGACGATCAGACCGGAATGTACGGTAGTGTTACTGGTCGGATTCACTGGAGTGTGAGCGGGCTTGCTCGTCGATCTTCAGATCGCTCAATACCCGGGTGGCCGTTACGTTTAGCAGACCGCTTGCGGCTTGTGGATGCTTGATATGATCATCATCTGCTGCCGGCGTATTGACGAGTCTTTAGAGTCCTACACAGAGGTTTCCTGGCTCAAGCGAAACGAAATAGGAGCGCATATGAGATATGTGCGGGACCGAGAATAATGCGTGTATGTGATACCATATTCTATTCTCGCGATAAATATATCGAATGGTTGTATGCGATATAACCTAGTTATCGATTCAAGCGTTGATTCGATAAGCCGATATATTAGATACCAGTCGGTTATGTGCGCATGACCGGATCATTGAATCAAGTGTTGATTTAATGATTTAATGTATAATTATATATTTGATATATTACTTTGCATTAACTAGTATCGGTTCACTTTAGACGGATTTTCTCACTTGGTTCGTGTGCATTGCATATGCGATATGTTTTTGTGCACTTGATTGTATCATGTTTGATGATACATGTCATGCTAGGGTTCAAGTGTAAAGATTAAACCTTGGTTAATGAAATGGTTAGGGTTTATAATTTGTTATTCATTTATCTATTTAATTATCCTTTTTTATTTTTGATAAATGAATAAAAGTAAATGAGAAAAGAATGGTGGCTTCTTTTGTTCTTTAGTTGAAGCTTCATGAAGCTTTGTTCAAGTCAACCATTCTTATCTCATCCTTAACCCTTACCATTCCCACTAACCATGATTCATTCTCTACACTTAACTCAAGTTAAAATTATGATAAGAATTCATTTTTCTTTTCATTTTTCTTTGATCTTATCATAACCTTTTCCTTCTTCTTCTTCATTCTTCAAGTGAAGAAGCTTGAACTCCATCAATGGTGATTGTTGGAAATGAGTGAGAAATCCAATTCTAAAGTCTACCCACTTCCTATTTCTTCATCCTCTACCTCTTGCCAAGTAGTAGAGTGTGTTTCCTTCACAAGTTTCTTGACTTGGTGAAGGTGGAGCTTGATTCATCGATGCCTCGACGTAGATCATCTTCGGCATGGACATCGACGACCTAGCTTGCCCATTCTCCGACGAAGCCGACTCTAGAGCCCGGATTTGATTTGGACAGCGGAGACGACATCTTTGCGGAGCCGTGGAAGTGGAGCACCGGATCTACAAAGGTTGTATTTCCGTATTCTCTTTAGCTAAGTTGTTAGCTAGCTTTCTTTTCGCCTAGACATCTAGTTATCGATCCGTACACTAGGGTTTGTAGGCACCATAATTTTTGAAATTCCCATGGTTGATGGCTTTGGAGACCTCACTAGAGTGCCTAGGAACCCTGCAGTGGTATCAGAGCCTAGCTAGAGCCTTAAGCGAAGTCCAGACGGAAATTGAAGTCCGAACGAACCCGGAACTCCAAAACAAAATTGCTCTCTGTACAATTTTTAAAATCTGGTATTTTTCCACATTAAAAATGTTCAGAAAAATAAGCAAGTTAATATGTGAAATACTGTGAAATTCGTGCCCCTGATTCCTCCATCTTGCCGCGCTTCCGCGGCACGAGCTAGCCTCGTGCGGCGGTTGCGCGGCGGTACGGACACTGTATACAATACTTTTTGCACAGTATCTCATAATTATTAATTCTGGATTTTCTGGAAATTTTTAATATTTATTACAGAGTTGATTTTTTCTGAGTTGTTTTGGGAATTCGGTGTTTCGATCGGGATATCAAATTTTGTCTGTGTGGCTTTCCGGATAAATTTTAGAATATGTTAAAAAGTTCGACCGGATATAAATACCCAACTTTTTCCCTGTCGGGAAATTTCCAAGTGTTGGATTTTTCCGTAGTTTAACGACGTTCTAAGTAGTGCAAGTAACGCGATGGTCCCTCTAGAAGACACAAACCTTAACTCGATTATGTGACCGTCTTGAACTGCCCTTTGAACCTTCGGGTTTGGGGTAGTACGGCGTGCCACATGTGAGGCGTTGGCTTGACCCTTCTACGGCTGGATCGTTGGTACTGAGGCACGAACGGAATGTTGTTATACTTGTTTCATGTGTTGATCAGTATCGGGAAAACTTGGGTGTTCGATTGTTCGATCGAAAAGTTTAACATTTTCTATTTCTCTGGAATGGGATACAATAATTGGAATTCACAATAAGTTATATGATAACTAAATGAATGTTATAAACATAGCAGTTTAGTCTCACTTGATCGGTTGCCACGGAGTTTTGATGCGATCAAAAGTCCGTCGCAATCACGTAGCGTACGCGGATACTCGCCGGGTAAACTTAATAGACAGCCTCGCTCCATAGCCCCGACCAAGTGACTGTAGGAGAACCCCGTCGCCGAAAGCATCCGTTCGGGTGCTCCCGGTAACGGTGTTCCGCCTTGGTGCACTTCGTCGACGGTATCGGGGGTGCAGCCGTCTACTGAAGTTTGCGACGAGTATTCGATCAGGATGTCGGGAATCTTGTTGAATTGCCCGACTTGATATTGAAAAGTGTTTTCGATTTTGAGACTAAAATGCGGGGTTTATAATTGTTAGGCATGCGATGTCTAAGAAATTCATTTAGTCAGGCATGCGATGTCTGAGGAGGTTGCGGATTCCAACTGTTGTAGTTTTACACTTTCTTTTCTGTGACCGTAAGTGTAATATGTGATATCGCCGGTTTCGTTGCTATATGTCAACGACAATTGGGGTATGCATATTTACTTACGTTGCTGACATCTGATGTTATGTGTTGCTGGATATGTTATATTGGATCGTCGTGTTTGAATAGCCGGGGGTTTTTATGTGAGATGAGTGTTTTTCATTTTCATTCATGTAAAAACTTGTATGTAATATTCTTTTATTGGGGCGCTTCCAGGTTGCGGGAGTTGTCACCTGTTGTATATTATTTACTTTTCCGCACTAGGATAGACCCAAGGAGGAGGGCACAAGTAACCGGGTTCTGGAGTCCAGTGGGAGACCAACTCGAGGAGTCGAGTCCGGGTCTCCTAACTCCAGAAATGGTAGGGTTGCTTGCCGCTCTCGTAGGGGTCTAGGGGTGTGGGTTTGGCTATTCATCACGACCGTGGAATCCGTGTTTTATACTGGCTCGTATTGAAAACACGGACGTCCTAGTATATCCAATATTTCATATGTTTCTTCTGCTGCGATATCTGTGATGAGATCATGTGATGTTTCTGTGATGGATATAGTATATATGATATATTATATAGACGTTACTTATGTTTTACACCCGCGCTAGCCCTGCCCTGCTCTGCCGTTAGTTACCTAACCTAACGGTGCACGAGGGGACATCGAGGCGAATGCGGATGGCATAAGTGTACGTCATATCTATCTGTGATGTTTAGGTAATTTATATGATAGGACTTCATTAATGTGATTAATGAAATAAAAGAAACCTAAGATGTTGTAGAATCGAATTTCAAAATAAAACAGGTAGCTACAGTTCTTGCTTTGCACAGCGGAATATGAGATATATCCTGCACCTTATTCGATGAGGAAAGGACCGAGATCCCTTCACCGGGAGTGACTCCTTTAGCAATAACTGGCAGATGCTACACACTCGGTTTGTCTTTTGATTGCTTTTAAGTGTTTTTGCTTTGCACAGCGATATATGTGATATATCCCGCACCTCATTCGACGAGGAAAGGACCGACGATCCCTTCACCGGGAGTGACTCCTTTAGCAAAACTGGAAAGGCCTCAAAAGCACTCCATTTTAAAACCATTCGATCCTACAACGATATCAAGTTCATTACGCAATAGATTTTCAGAAAAACCTGTCGTAGCCCTCCGTCATTTCAGATAAGTACTAGTTAGTATTCGTGCTGCGGTTGTTTGGCATGCGTCAAGGTGTAGTGTACGGTAGCTAACTAGTGCTTATCTGCTAGCATATGATGCGATTGGATTAGGGTATTCGTACGGCGTTGTTTGGCATGCGTCAAGGGTCGTGCGGGTGGGTTTAATTCAATCAGGAAATGACGGGTTGAACTTGACTAGCAGACTATGGGTTGTTTGGCATGCGTCAAGGTCATAGCGAGCTAGGGGCAAAATATTATCGGGAATTTCAAGTGTTGAAATTTGCAATGAGATTGCATACCTTCTATGAGATAGTTGGATCCCGATACCCGCTGCGAGTAAGAGTTACTCCTGGGAGAGTTTTATACATTACAATTAGCCGATCAAGTAGGTGTCTAGAAAGGTGTCAACGAGGTTACGCCTCTGGGAAAACGAGGTTTACATTAATTAGGTTCGTGCGAAAGCACGGGGGACCTCCCTCAAAGTACCGACACTGGCCTGGCTGAAAGATTGGCGAACTTGTAGTGTGTAATTAATCCCGGCTAGTCATTCCTTTTAGGGTTTGAAGGAAGATTTGATAAAAAGCAGTGGGAGCCATCCTGATTAGATAAAATAATAACCAATCTATTCTTGCCAGAGCGCACGCTGAGTGTTTTCATCTCTCTCTCTCCTGGTAGCGACCATATCACACCTTAATCAAGATAATAATACGGATTATTGACCGAACCCGCTTGTTATACTGAGCTGGGGAACGTTGGTCCCGCTCCAACTTATAATTGTTATAAGACAGAGCAGGAAATTGGGGAATACCAGAATTCCCGTGCCGCCCAAACGAAGAGAGTGCATGCTGATGCATCATCTTCGGGTGTGTTCGTTATACAAAACTGTTTCTCAGTATCCTTTACGTCCTGGGTATGTGATACCAGATCAGGATCCCAGATATGTAATCTGTTACATAGGGCTACAGAAAGGTAGAGAACTGAGAACGGGTGATAAGTTTCATGAGGCAGAAAACGGGGCAAGTATTGCAGCCAAGTCTGTTGGTCACTGTCACCCTGTATTACCGATACATTGATTATGAACGAATGTTGTTAGATATCGAACCTGATATACAAAATCATATCTATCTCTTTATTAGTAAAGAAATGATAAAATTTTGTATTGTTGGATAATGTTTTGAACATTTCCTATATCAAAAGTTGATCGGTTCAGGCACGTTATCTAAAAGCATTAATGTTCTAAATCAAACTACAGTTCTTAGTATACGGAAACACACAAGAGGAAGAGTTCAGAAATGAACGAATCCTTCTTGAGGTATTGTAGACTAGGTCAGATCAATGTGACCCGACTAGCTGGAGTTACATATAGATGCATATTTAAATCAGTTTGAATTTACATCTTGTGAAACTCGCCAATCATGTCACAAAGATAAGATGACCATAGCTCTGATTATTGGAAACAGAGAAAGAGTTAGTGAACTCTTGGGACTGATACATGATGATGTATGTAAGGTCTCCTGTCTACACATGCCATGATCGGTTCTTTATACTTCATTACGTTCTCTGATGATCTCTCAAGATTCAGACCTATGTTCCTGTTGAAACACAAGTCCGAACCTTTTGAGATATTCACAGAATATAAGTTAGAAGTAGAGAACCAATAAAAGGTATAAGTATTATGTCCTTTGATGAGATCAAGGAGGAGAATACTTGTGCACGGAAATCCTGGACTATTCTAAAGGAGAATGAGATTCTCTCTCAGAATTACTCCTCCGTATACACCATAGCACGATGGTATATCGGGGCGGAGCAATCACACCCTATATGATATGGTGTGCTCTATGATGAGTACTGCTGAGTTACCTATTTCCTTTTGGGAAATATGCGCTTGAGAAGCTGCATACCTATTGAATAGGGTTCGAATCAAATCAGTTGCCTACCACTTCATATATGATATGGAAAGGGAAGAGCCCATATCTTAAGCTAGTTAAGATTTGGGGTTGTCCGGCCTATGTCTAAAAGCAAAATCCGGACAAGCTCGAGGCAAGATCTGTTATGTACAACTGGAAAGGTTCCAACTATACAAACAACAGAAGAAGATTTGAAAGAACCAAAGGATTCGATAGTTACCAACAAACCTCAGCCTCTCCGCCGATCTAGTAGGGTTCCTCACCCACCTGAGAGATACTTCAGTTTCTCTATGACAGTGGGAGCGAGGATTGCATCATGAGATGATGACCCAACTAGCTTCGAGCTGGCCATCGAGAGTAAGACTCTGTAAGAATGGCTGGATGCTTAGTGATCTGAGATGGAATCCTTATACACCAGCAAAGTATGGACTTTAGCTGCTATATCTGAAGGGTTAAATCCCCATCAGGAGCAAGTATATCTTGAGAAGATTACTTGGTGTACATGGAAAGGTTGAGACTTTTAAAGCTAGACTTGTTAAAGGTTTTCTTCATTGACCAGGCGTGGATAATGATGAAACCTTTTCAAGTAGCTATGCTTAAGTCCATCCAGATCCTACTTGCCACGGCTACATACCATGACTGCGATATCTGGTGGTTGGGTGTCTTGACTGCTTTTCTAAATGATGATTTAGAAGAGAGCGTCTATAAGTACACAGCCAGAGGGCCTCATAGACAGTGGGAGCAGCGGAAACGTGTGCAAGATGTTTTATATGATAAAGCAGGCATCGCGGAGTTGGAACATCTGTTTTGATGAATTAGTCAAAGAAGTTGACATCATCAAAATGGTAGATGAACCTTGTATAAACAAAAAGGTAGTAGGGAGTATGGTGATGATCCTCGTAGAGTACGTGGATGACATACTCTTGATAGGGAAGGAGTTTCCTATGCTACGCTCGGTCAATCTCCGCTTATCACAATGATTCTCCATATAGGATCAAACTGATACCCACTAAATCCTGGATTTTGGATCTATGAGATAGATCTAAATGGATGTTAGGATTCTCACTAGTTGTAGTGAGATGTTATCAATCGATCCTGGGGAGAATCACTGGAAGGGTTCCAGGGTGATAAAGACGACTGAATGTCAGACGCAGGCATTGTCTTTACCCTAAGTAAAGGGACGGTATGTTGGAAGAGTTCCAAGCTGGATACCGTGACATACTAGACGATAAAGGCACGATGCATCGCTACTTAAGATGCTACCAAAGAGGCTGTTTGGGTGTATATTGGTTCATGAGATGAACTATGTTCCTACCATTGTGTGACAATGGAGTTGTGGCTTATGCCAAGGAACGCCGGTCCCATCAGTGATCCAGACATATTCTAAGGCAGTATCACTTGATCATGGAGATGGTTGATCTCCAGGAAGATCGAGGCAAGGAGAGTACACTCAGAGGACAACACAGCGGATCCACTCACAAAGGCCTGTTCCCAGAGAGAGACACTTTTATGGGATGGTTGAGTATGAGATACTTCAAACCATTGCTACAGATGGCCCTAGTGCAAGTGGGAGATTGTTAGTTATATGTATGCCCTAGAGGCCATTACTATACATGGGATGTATATTGTAGTGGATGCTGGGACATATATAGGGAGGACTTTCTTGCTCGACATGATAGTATGCTATCTGGTTGAACTTTACCTTAACGTGTATACTGTTTGTCTCTCTGTTACATGTTGGTAAAGCCCTTAGGATCTGTACTTGACTACCTGGACTATGATGCGGATCATACTAGTGGGGACATGGTAGTCCATAAGTACATCCTTCAAAGTCCCTAGTCGTGGGTGTATCGAGACGGGGCATCGATATACCAGAGTAGACTAGCGTGTACCTTCTCGACCCATATAGATGGGCGATGGATGATCCCATATCCATCGGTGTTTGACATCAGAGATGATATACGGGTGCTCAGTAGAGACTGGGTACACTGGACGGACTCGCCGAGAACTCCCAGATGGTATTATACCTCACGTCAGATGGCAGTTCTCTGGTGACACTGGTACAGAGTAGTCTGTTGACCCGAGATCGTCATAGAGTCTTGTGTGGTTCCCACTGTGCTTTGATTTCCATCTTACCACGTCCAAGAGGGCGTGCAAAACGGTGGTTTTTGGGTACAGTCCCGAGTCACATGGAGGCAATGAGCGATAGGAGGGGATTCATCTCTCCCGGTATATGGGGGTTGATGTTGCGCTGTGTTCGATTGGCTATAACAGGAAATCCCTGGCCAGGGTTGCTGAGATTTACTGGTAAGTGTTACCAGTAGTTTCTCGAACAGTTATAGACCTCATATCGACACGACTTATTGAGCTATTGGGGTCTGACGTTTGCCACCCCTAGGCGAGATATGCGACATATCAGACGATCAGACCGGACTGTACGGTAGTGTTACTGGTCGGATTCACTGGAGTGTGAGCGGGCTTGCTCGTCGATCTTCAGATCGCTCAATACCCGGGTGGCCGTTACGTTTAGCAGACCGCTTGCGGCTTGTGGATGCTTGATATGATCATCATCTGCTGCCGGCGTATTGACGAGTCTTTAGAGTCCTATACAGAGGTTTCTTGGCTCAAGCGAAACGAAATAGGAGCGCATATGAGATATGTGCGGGACCGAGAATAATGCGTGTATGTGATACCGTATTCTATTCTCGCGATAAATATATCGAATGGTTGTATGCGATATAACCTAGTTATCGATTCAAGCGTTGATTCGATAAGCCGATATATTAGATACCAGTCGGTTATGTGCGCATGACCGGATCATTGAATCAAGTGTTGATTTAATGATTTAATGTACAATTATATATTTGATATATTACTTTGCATTAACTAGTATCGGTTCACTTTAGACGGATTTTCTCACATGGTTCGTGTGCATTGCATATGCGATATGTTTTTGTGCACTTGATTGTATCATGTTTGATGATACATGTCATGCTAGGGTTCAAGTGTAAAGATTAAACCTTGGTTAATGAAATGGTTAGGTTTTATAATTTGTTATTCATTTATCTATTTAATTATCCTTTTTTTATTTTTGATAAATGAATAAAAGTAAATGAGAAAAGAATGGTGGCTTCTTTTGTTCTTTAGTTGAAGCTTCATGAAGCTTTGTTCAAGTCAACCATTCTTATCTCATCCTTAACCCTTACCATTCCCACTAACCATGATTCATTCTCTACACTTAACTCAAGTTAAAATTATGATAAGAATTCATTTTTCTTTTCATTTTTCTTTGATCTTATCATAACCTTTTCCTTCTTCTTCTTCATTCTTCAAGTGAAGAAGCTTGAACTCCATCAATGGTGATTGTTGGAAATGAGTAAGAAATCCAATTCTAAAGTCTACCCACTTCCTATTTCTTCATCCTCTACCTCTTGCCAAGTAGTAGAGTGTGTTTCCTTCACAAGTTTCTTGACTTGGTGAAGGTGGAGCTTGATTCATCGATGCCTCGACGTAGATCATCTTCGGCATGGACATCGACGACCTAGCTTGCCCATTCTCCGACGAAGCCGACTCTAGAGCCCGGATTTGATTTGGACAGCGGAGATGACATCGTTGCGGAGCCGTGGAGGTGGAGCACCGGATCTACAAAGGTTGTATTTCCGTATTCTCTTTAGCTAAGTTGTTAGCTAGCTTTCTTTTCGCCTAGACATCTAGTTATCGATCCGTACACTAGGGTTTGTAGGCACCATAATTTTTGAAATTCCCATGGTTGATGGCTTTGGAGACCTCACTAGAGTGCCTAGGAACCCTGCACCATGTCCCCACTAGTATGATCTGCATCATAGTCCAGGTAGTCAAGCACACATCCTAAGGGCTTTACCAACATGTAACAGAGAAACAATCAGTGTACACGTTAAGGTAAAGTTCAACCAGATAGCATACTATCATGTCGAGCAAGAAAGTCCTCCCTATATATGTCCTAGTATCCACTACAATATACATCCTATGTACAGTAATGGCCTCTAGGGCATACATATAACTAACAATCTCCCACTTGCACTAGGGACATCTGATAGCAGTGGTTGTAGTATCTCATACTCAACCATCCCATAAAAGTCTCTCTCTGGGAACAGGCCTTTGTGAGTGGATCCGCTGTGTTGTCCTCTGAGTCTACTCTCCTAACCTCGATCTCCCTGGAGATCAACTATCTCCATGATCAGGTGATGCTGCCTTAGAATATGTCTGGATCACTGATGGGACCTGCGTTTCTTGGCATAAGCCACAACTCCATTGTCACACAATGGGAGGAACATAGTTCATCTCATGAACCTATATACACCCAAATAGCCTCTTTGGTAGCATCTTAAGTAGCGATGTACCCAGCCTTCATCGTCTAGTATGCCACGGTATATAGCTTGGAACTCTTCCAACATACCGTCCCTTTACTGAGGGTAAAGACAATGCCTGCGACTGACATTCAGTCGTCTTTATCACCCTGGAACACTTCCAGTGATTTTCCCCAGGATCAATTGATACCGTCTCACTACATCTAGTGAGTATCCTAATATCCAATTACATCTATCTCATAGATGAAAACTCAGAATTTAGGCGGTATCATATTGATCCTTTATGGAGAAAACTTGTGATAAACGGAGATTGACCGAGCGTAGCATAGGAAACTCCTTCCCTATCAAGAGTATGTCATCCACGTACTCTACGAGGATTGTCATCATACTCCCTACTACCTTTTTATTTATACAAGGTTCATCTACCATTTTGATGATGTCAACTTCTTTGACTTATTCATCAAAACAGATGTTCCAACTCCACGATGCCTGCTTTATCTTATAAAGCATCTTGCACACGTTTCCGCTGCTCCCACTGTCTACGAAGCCCTCTGGCTGTGTACTAATAGACGCACTCTTCTAAAACATCATTTAGAAAAGCAGTCATGACACCCAACCACCAGATATCGCAGTCATGGTATGTAGCCGTGACAAGTAGGATCTGTATGGACTTAAGTATAGCTACTTGAAAAGGTTTCATCATTATCCACACCTGGTCAATGATGCAAACTTTTAACAAGTCTAGCTTTGAAAGTCTCAACTTTTCCATGTACACCAAGTAATCTTCTCAAGATATACTTGCTCCTGATGGGAATTTAACCCTTCAGATATAGCAACCAAAGTCCATACTTTGTTGGTGTATAAGGATTCCATCTCAGATCGATAAACATCCAGCCATTCTCAAAGAGTCCTACTCCTGATGGCCAGGTCGAAATTAGTTGGGTCATCATCTCATGATGCAATCCTCGCTCCCACTGTCATAGAGAAACAGAAGTATCTCTCAGGTGGGTGAGGAACCCTACTAGATCGGCGGAGAGGCTGAGGTTCGTTGGTATCTACTGAATCGTTTGGTTGTACCAAATCATCTGCTGTATTTTGTATAGCTGGAACCTTTCCAGTTCTACATAACAGACTTTGCCTCGAGTTTGTCCGGATTTTGCTTTTAGACATAGGCCGGACAACCCCAAATCTTAACCAACTTAAGATATGGGCTCTTCCCTTATCATATCACATATGAAATGGTAGGTAACTGATTTGATTTGAACCCTATTCAATAGGTATGCAGCTTCTCAAGTGCATAACTCCCAAAAAGGAAATAGGTAACTCAGTAGTACTCATCATAGAGCACACCATATCATATAGGGTGTGATTGCTCCGCCCCGATATACCATCGTGCTATGGTGTATACAGAGGAGTAATGCTGAGAGAGAATCTCATTCTCCTTTAGAATAATCCAGGATTTCCGTGCTCAAGTATTCTCCTCCTTGATCACATCAAAGGACATAATACTTATACCCGTATTTTGGTTCTCTACTTCTAACTTATATTCTGTGAATATCTCAAAAGGTTCAGACTTTGTTTCAACAGGAACATATGTCTGAATCATGAGAGATCATCAGAGAACGTAATGAAGTACAAAAAACCGGTCTTGGCATGTGAAGACAGGGGACCTTACATACATCAACATGTATCATCCCAAGAGTTTACTAACTCTTTCTCTATTTCCAATAAACAGAGCTGGTGTCATTATATCTTTGTGACATGACTGGCGAGTTTCACAAGATGTAAATTCAAACTAATTTAAATATGCATCTTTATGTTACTCTAGCTAGTCGGGTCACATTGATCTGACCTAGTCTACAATACCTCAAGAAGGAATCGTTCAACTCTAAACTCTTCCTCTTGTGTGTGTTCCATATACTAAGAACTGCAGTTTGATTTAGAACATCAATGCTTTTAGATAACGTGCCTGAACCGATCAACTTTTGATATAGGAAATGTTCAAAACATTATCCAACAATACAAAATTATATCCTTTCTTTACTAATAAAGAGACTGATATGATTTTGTATATCAGGTTCGGTATCTAATAACATTCGTTCAGAATCAATGTATTGGTAATACAGGGTGACAGTGACCGACAGACTTGGCTGCAACTCTTGCCCCGTTTTCTGCCTCATTAAACTTATCACCCGTTCTCAGTTCTCTACCTTTCTGTAGCCCTATGTAACAGATTACATATCTGGGATCCTGATCTGGTATCACATACCCAGGACGTAAAGGATATGGAGAAACAGTTCTTTGTAATGAACACACCCGAAGATGATACATCAGCATGCACTCTCTTCGTTTGGGCGGCACGGGAAATCTGGTATTCCCCAATTTCCTGCTCTGTCTTATAACTATTATAAGTTGGAGCGGGACCAACGTTCCCCAGCTCAGTATAACAAGCGGGTTCGGTCAATAATCCGTATTATTATCTTGATTAAGGCGTGATATGGTCGCTACCTGGAGAGAGAGAGAAGAAAACACTCAGCGTGCGCTCTTGCAAGAATAGATTGGTTATTATTTTATCTAATCAGGATGGCTCCCACTGCTTTTTATCAAATCTTCCTTCAAACCCTAAAAGGAAAGACTAGCCGGGATTAATTACACACTACAAGTTCGCCAATCTTTCAGCCAGGCCAGTGTCGGTACTTTGAGGGAGGTCCCCCGTGCTTTCGCACGAACCTAATTAATGTAAACCTCGTTTTCCCAGAGGCGTAACCTCGTTAACACCTTTCTAGACACCTACTTGATCAGCTAATTGTAATGTATAAAACTCTCCCAGGAGTAACTCTTACTCGCAGTGGGTATCGGGATCCAACTATCTCATAGAAGGTATGCAATCTCATTGCAAATTTCAACACTTGAAATTCCCGATAATATTTTGCCCCGAACGATCTATGACCTTGACAAGGTCAACAAACCATAGACCGCAAGTCAAGTTCAACCCGTCATTTCTTGATTGAATCAAACCCACCCGCACGACCCTTGACAAGGTCAACAAGGCCGCACGACTACCCTAACCCAATCTGCATCATATGCATAAACAGATAAATACTGGTTAGCTACCGCACACTGCGTCTTGACAAGGTCAACAAACGCAGCACGAATACTAAACAGGATTTATCTGAAATGACGGAGGGCTACGACAGGTTTTTCTGAAAACCTATTGCGTAATGAACTTGATATCGTTGTAGAATCAAATGATTTTAAAATGGAGTGTTTTTGAGGCTTTTCTAGTTTTGCTAAAGGAGTCACTCCCGGTGAAGGGATCGTCGGTCCTTTCCTCGTCGAATGAGGTGCGGGATATATCATATATATCACTGTGCAAAGCAAAAACACTTAAAAGCAATCAAAAGACAAATCGAGTGTGTAGCATCTGCCAGTTATTGCTAAAGGAGTCACTCCCGGTGAAGGGATCTCGGTCCTTTCCTCATCGAATAAGGTGCAGGATATATCACATATACCGCTGTGCAAAGCAAAAAACTGTAGCTACCTATTTTATTTTGAAATTCGATTCTACAACATCTTAGGTTTCTTTTATTTCATTAATCACATTAATGAAGTCCCATCATTTATGTACCTAAACATCACAGATAAATACAACGTACACTTATGCCATCCGCATTCGCCTCGATGTCCTCTCGTGCACCGTTAGGTTAGGTAACTAACGGCAGAGCGGGGCAGGGCTAGCGCGGGTGTAAAACATAAGTAACGTCTATATAATATATCATATATACTATATACTGTATCTATCACAGAACATCACATGATCACATCACATATATCGCAGCAGAAGAAACATATGAAATATTGGATATACTAGGACGTCCGTGTTTTCAATACGAGCCAGTATAAAACCCGGATTCCACGGTCGTGATGAATAGCCAAACCCACACCCCTAGACCCCTACGAGAGCGGAAAGCAACCCTACCAATTCTGGAGTTAGGAGACTCGGACTCGACTCCTCGAGTTGGTCTCCCACTGGACTCCAGAACCCGGTTACTTGTGCCCTCCTCCTTGGGTCTATCCTAGTGCGGAAAAGTAAATAATATACAAGAGGTGACAACTTCCGCAACCTGGAAGCGCCCCAATGAAAGAATATTACATACAAGTTTTTACATGAATGAAAATGAAAAACACTCATCTCACATAAAAAACCCCGGCTATTCAAACACGACGATCCAATATAACATATCCAGCAACACATAACATCACATGTCATCAACGTAAGTAAATATGTCCATCCCAATTGTCGTTGACATATAGCAACGAAACCGGCGATATCACATATTACACTTACGGTCACAGAAAAGAATGTGTAAAACTACAACAGTTGGAATCCGCAACCACCTCAGACATCGCATGCCTGACCAAATGAATTACTTAGACATCGCATACCTAACAATTATAAACCCCGCATTTTAGTCTCTATATCGAAAACACTTATCAATATCAAGTCGGGCAATTCAACAGGATTCCCGACATTCTGATCGAATGCTCGTCTCAAACTTCAGTAGGCGGCTGCACCCCCGATACCGTCGACGAAGTGCACCAAGGCGGAACACCGCTACCGCGAGCACCCAGACGGATGCTTTCGGCGACGGGGTTCTCCTACAGTCACTTGGTCGGGGCTATGGAGTGAGGCTGTCTATTAAGTTTACCCGGCGAGTATCCGCGTACGCTACGTGATTACGACGGACTTTTGATCACATCAAAATTCCGTGGCAACCGATCAAGTGAGACTAAACTGCTATGTTTATAACATTCATTCAGCTATCTCATAACTTCTTGTGAATTCCAATTATTGTATCCCATTCCAGATAAATAGAAAATGTTAAACTTTCCGATCGAACATTCGAACACCCAAGTTTTCCCGATACAGATCAACACATGAAACAAGTCTAACAACATTCAGTTCGTGCCTCAGTACCAACGGTCCAGCCGTAGAAGGGTCAAGCCAACGCCTCACATGTGGCACGCCGTACTGCCCCAAACCCTAAGGTTCAAAGGGCAGTTCAAGACGGTCACATAATCGAGTTAAGGTTTGTTGTCTTCTAGAGGGTCCATCGCGTTACTTGCACTACTTAGAACGTCGTCAAACTACGGAAAAATCCAACACTTGGAAATTTCCCGACAGGGGAAAAATTGGGTATTTATATCCGGTCGAACTTTTTAACATATTCTAAAATTTACCCGGAAAGCCACACAGACAAAATTTGATATCCCGATCGAAACACCGAATCCCCAAAACAACTCCAGAAAATTCAACTCTTAAATAAAATTTTAAAAATACCCAGAGAACTCAGAACCAGAAACAATGAATTACTGTGTAACATGTTAGGGCTGACGTCATACATCCGCCGCGGAACCGCCGCATAAGCTAGGCTTATGCCGCGGTTCCGCCGCCAAAATCACTGTTCATGAAAAATATTTTCCGCCGTAATTCTTAGAATTCCCTGCTGAGTTTTCTGCATATTTTTAATTTGGAAAAATCCCTGTTTTTAGAAAAAGGACAGAGAGCATTTTGTATTGGGGTTTCGGGTTCGTTCGGACTTCAATTTCCGTCTAGACTTCGCCTAAGGCTCTAGCTAGGCTCTGATACCACTGTTGGGTTCCTAGGCACTCTCAAGAGGTCTCACAAGGCATCAACCATGCCAATTTCAAATTTTATGTTGCCGGGAAACCCTAAAGTACGGATCGTTGGCTAGAATTCTAGGAGAAAAGAAAGACTAGTTAACAACTTAACTAAAGTTTAAACGGAAATACAACCTTTGTAGATCCGGTGCTCCACCTCCATAGCTCCGCAACGAAGTCCTCTCCGCTATCCAAAAAGAATCCGGGCTCTAGCGTCGACTTCATCGGAGAATAAGCGAGCTAGGTCGTCGATGTCCATGCCGAAGATAATCTACGTCGAGGCATCGCTAAATCAAGCTCCAACTTCACCAAGTCATGAAAACTTGTGAAGGAAACACACTCTACTACTTGGCAAGAGGTAGAGGATGAAGAAATAGGAAGTGGGTAGACTTTAGAATTGGATTTCTCACTCATTTCCATCAATCACCATTGATGGAGCTTGCTTTCTTCAAGTGAAGAAAATGAAGAAGAAGAAGATGAAGTTATGATAAGTTATTTTAGAAAATAGAAAATAATAGAATACTTATCATAATCAACCATGGTAAAGTGTAGAGACTAAACTAAGGTTAAATGAAGTGGTTAGGGTTAAGCATGAGACAAAAATGGTCACATAGTCAAAAGTTCAAGAAGCTTCAACTAGAATCCAAAATTAGCAACCATTTTCTTTTTATGCTTATCATATTCCAAAATGAATAAATAAATAAGATAAAAGAATAAAACAAAACCCTAACCATTATCATGTAACCATGGTTTGATCTTTACACAAAAACCCTAGCATAACATGTATCATCAAACATGATACAATCAAGTGTACAAAAAGTATATCACATATACAATGTGCACACCCGAGTGAGAAAATCCATCTTAAGTAAACCGATACTAGTTAATGCAAACTAATATATCAAATATATAATTACGCAATAAATCATTAAATCAACACTTGATTTAACGATCCGGTCATATCGCATATAACCGACTAGTATCCTATGTATCGGCTTATCGAATCAACCCTCGATTCGATAACTAGGGTATATCGCATATAACCTAATCGATACATTCATCGCGAGAATGAAATACGGTATCACATACACGCATTATTCTCGGTCCCGCACATATCTCATATGCGCTCCTATTTCGTTTCGCTTGAGCCAAGAAACCTCTGTGTAGGACTCTAAAGACTCGTCAATACGCCGGCAGCAGATGATGATCATATCAAACACCCACAAGCCGCAAGCGGTCTGCTAAACGTAACGGCCACCCGGGTATTGAGCGATCTGAAGATCGACGAGCAAGCCCGCTCACACTCCAGTGAATCCAACCAGTAACACTACCGTACAGTCCGGTCTGATCGTCTGATACGTCGCATATCTCGCCTAGGGGTGGTAAACGTCAGACCCCAATAGCTCGATAAGTCGTGTCGATATGAGGTCTATAACAATTCGAGATACTACTCGTAACACTTACCAGTAAATCTCAGCAACCCTGGCCAGGGATTTCCTGTTATAGCCAATCGAACACAGCGCAACATCAACCCCCTATACCGGGAGAGACGAATCCCCTCCTATCGCTCTTTGCCTCCATGTGACTCGGGACTGTACCCAAAAACCACCGTTTTGTACGCCCTCTTGGACGTGGTAAGATGGAAATCAAAGCACAGTGGGAACCACACAAGACTCTATGACGATCTCGGGTAAACAGACTACTCTGTACCAGTGTCACCAGAGAACTGCCATCTGACGTGAGGTATAATACCATCTGGGAGTTCTCGGCGAGTCCGTCCAGTGTACCCAGTCTCTACTGAGCACCCGTATATCATCTCTGATGTCAAACACCAATGGATATGGGATCATCCATCGCCCATCTGTATGGGTCGAGAAGGTATACGCTAGTCTACTCTGGTATATCGATGCCCCGTCTCGATACACCCACGACTAGGGACTTTGAAAGATGTACTTATGGACTACCATGTCCCCACTAGTATGATCTGCATCATAGTCCAGGTAGTCAAGCACACATCCTAAGGGCTTTACCAACATGTAACAGAGAGACAATCAGTGTACACGTTAAGGTAAAGTTCAACCAGATAGCATACTATCATGTCGAGCAAGAAAGTCCTTCCTATATATGTCCTAGTATCCACTACAATATACATCCTATGTACAGTAATGGCCTATAGGGCATACATATAACTAACACTCATTTCACAAAAAATGTGCACAAGCTTGCAAGCTATAGGATGGACCAAGAAAGCTTTCATTTTGGCGCTGTTGAGGATTCATGTGGGTCTTATGAGGTAATTCCTTCACAATTAGAGTGGTATTTCTTGTTCTTAAGCTTCGATTCAAGTTTCATATCGATATTGTGTGTTTTTATGGATTTGAGGATAACCTAGTTAGGGTTTGAGGAAAAATTGAGTTGTGAAGTGAAACTAAGACTTGTTGTGACCTTAGAATCTTGGTGTGATGTTATATTGGACCCTAACCTGAAGCTTTAACCCAGAATACGGATTTATTAGACGATGTCGGGAAAAACTGCAATTCTGGGATTGTATTTGGGAATGTGCTATCACCCGAGACATCCTAAAATAAAATTGATTGGACAGTGAGATGTGCAGGCACCCAGGAACCACCACACAAGACCCTAGCCCCCAACTCCAAGACCCGGCCGCAGATTTATCCTGTTTGGCCGCAATTTGCGGCCAGACCTGCCCCATTTTGTGTCGTTTTGGTTCTGCTGCTCCTACATGTATAGATTAGACCCCTGGTATATATAGATTTGTCTAATTTGACCTAGGGTGAAATCTGGAGCCTATTTCCTTAGTTGTTGTTTTGGATTCGTGTTTCCATATTCCGTATTTTAATTCTGAATTCATGTATTGTGTTTTACCTCTACTATTTGGCGTTTATACGACGATATCGAGGATTGATTGTTGGTTTTGGAGGCGTACCCATAGGTTCTAACCTATAGGCCCCTTAGCGTATCGTTTTGGTTTTCGTGTGTCGTTTTAGCTTTGATTCGGTTTTAATGTGCATATGCGATATGTTAATGTGTAGGTACCCCATGAAGACTTCGGGACGAGAAGCAAGCGCGAAGCGACATCGACAAATAAAGACACAAGGTGAGTAGATTATATCTACGGGGAGAAGTCGAGTGGATGGCGAATAGCACCCCTGCAGTCCGTAGATAGTATACTATATGTATATTATATATGATAGTTTTAGTGCGTTGTGGATATTGTGTTAGGTGTATTATGGATAGTTTAGGGTCAAAAGTAACTAGTGTAGTTCATAGTCGCGAACCCTAGTATAGCTTTACACCTACACGCACACCCTTGCATATTCATTATACTTGCACTATGTTTGATGATATTGTATGACATTGGAGATGAGTCGATGATGTTGGGCATTGTGCCGCGAGATCGGTGATTTGATATGTTTCGTATTTGGGATACGACATGTGATCTCTAGCGGGCCTTTGGACATGTGCTTACATACGCAGTATATAGATTGTATCAGTTGTACTAGACTTAGATCTGTACCCCACGTTATGTGATGTGATGATAATGATACCTGATATTTGATGAGAGGAATGTGAGATTGACCCGTACCCAACTATTGGGATGCCGTACGACGATTTACCGTACGAGCTTTATATTGATGATAGATCCGCACTCATGACTTGAGGATGTCATATGATATACTGTATCGTATGCGATACTACTGATGCGGGATCACCGACTACTAAATATATACATATCGACTCAGATTTAGGTGGTTTCCATACCCCTCCCGCTTTACTTGATACTTAGATCTGTAGTTTGCATAGTAGATGTTAGACTAGAACCGAGTCCTACCTATTTCAAAACTATGAATCAGGAATATCTTAAAGACAAGTAAAGGGATTATACGGGTATTTTCAAAGACGTATCTTTCTTTACAACACCGTAGCCCTTATTTTACTAAAAATCCTGATTCGTCTTATTTCAAATGGCATAACTGCATGACATATACATATGGATGTAGATTCCTTACTGTTGCGTTGATTATTCGATTTCCGCATATTCATGCTATTCACATCGCTTTGCATGTGTTTATTGCTATATTACCATCATGCTGTTAGGACACTAGCACCATTATCGATGATGCGTATGTTCCACGTACACTTGCTTGCCGGCTCACACACTTCATCATCGATAATTGCCATGTCACTACACAGTACTATTATTGCATCAGGATATGACCTTGTATGTGCTACCATTATTCCAAGTGGCATAATATGCTGTTATACTTGCTTTTCATTTATATGTCACATACATCATGCTTTCTGATTATGCGCATTGGGATATTTGTTTTCATGATATTTCTGGATTTGGGAAACCGTGGGTATTTCAAGAGATTATGTAAATGTTTTAAAACCCGGTTACCCTTGATATGATATTTCAGCTTCCACCATGAGTTTTATCGGTTTTGATTTATATACCCCTACGAGGAGGCGTCGAGGCCGTATGAGGGTACATGGTGGGGCCCGGAGTACCCCGGGGCAAGAAAAAGATGTCGATGTGCTATGAGCCGATGAGCCCGGCTGGGGAACCATACTGTCCGGTGATATTACCTTTTACTCGGCAGTAATCTTGGAGATACCGACCGGAGCTTGTACGTATGCATACGTCGCAATTCGAGGGTCGAAGCTGGGCACTCGGGTTTTGAGATAGCGTATGATACGTAACTATCAGGGCTAGTCTTGGTGACAGTGCCTGATAGATGAGGATTTTCGTGCCGATGCTAGGCACATGTTTCGTGATGTTTCCATGATTTTGTTTATATCCTCATATTTACGTACATGATGTTTATTATCATTGGGTGACGGGTGGACGGGTTCCACGTTTATTGTCATTGGGTGACGGGTGGACGGCTTCGACGTTTATACAGACTTGATCACATACAGACTGGATTTACATTGATCATACTTCATTTGTATATATAACAGGGTATGAGGGCGCTGTTATATATACCCTTACACCGATATTAGTGGAATGGGACGCTAATATATGTGTATTGATATCCATTTGATACTTCATCATATTTATTTCATGCAGACATACCCTATATGTATGACATATTTATTACCTGAGGCACTGGCACGGGTACTTGGTACTACATACACGATTAGATGTTGCAATGCCACCTTATTATGCTTCAGGCTTATTCTTTGAGGTTTATATCTGATTGTTTTGACCTAGGACTATGTCTTGCTTCGGTTTCTGCTTGTAGATATTTTCTATTCACGAGTTGGCAACTCACCCCCGTTGTGCCACAGTTCTTGCAGGTTTTGCCGTACAGGTTCCATTGCGGCATTTCTGGCACACTGCTTTCCTTTGCGGGTGATTTGCATTTGGTAGGTGGGTTCTTTGCATCAGAACCACCATTGTACATGTATTATTCCTTTGTATCTAGAATTCCATCAACCCAAAACTTGTATATTGTTTCAGACTTAGACACTAGTGATGTATTACTTCGACCTTAGAGTCGCGTGTAGCAGTATAACGGTTTTCATGTTATTGTCTTTTGAGTTTGATCGTCGCCATTCGGCGTTGTATATTATATTGCTTGTGTGGTTGTGACCGTCGATTGACGAGGAGCTAGCTCCCGTTTGGGGATGCCTTTTATCATTGCATATATATTGTTCTTGCTGTACCCCCTTCGGGGCCTGTATTTACAAAAGAAACTCTGCCGAAATTTTTAGAAAATACTTTACATTTTAAAATGCATATTCGGCTTAGTTATTTAAAAACTTTGACTTCAAACATGTTTTTTCTTCACTTCTTTAAACCAGTTTTCTTTACTTACTCTTAAATGGTTTTAGATTTCTGGGCTTTTGGCTTACTTGAATCAAATGGAGTCCTATAGGCTTCATATGGTTCAAGGGCCAGTCACGTGCTCTTTCGGGTCGTGACATCTCCTAACCCTAGAACTGGCAGTGTTACTTGCCGCTCTCGTAGGGGTTTAGGGATGTGGGTTTGGCTATTCATCACGACCGTGGAATCCGTGTTCTATACCGGCTCGTATTAAAAACACGGACATCCTAGTATATCCAATATTTCATATATGTTCTTCTGCTGCAATGTTCTGTGATGAGATCATATTAGTGCCTGAGACGAATGCTTATACTATATATATATGCTGATATACAAATATTACTGCTTTAGTTTCTTCTGTGATGCTTAGGAAGCATAAGCTGATGGGATTTATTAATGAGATTAATAAAAAGAAAAGAAACCTAAAAGATGTTGTAGAATCAAAACTTTATAAGAATGGTAGCTACAGTTTTGCTTTGCATAGCGGTATATATGATATATCCTGCACCTTATTCGATAAGGAAAGAGCCGAGATCCCTTCACCGGGAGTGACCTTTTTAGCGAAACTGGCAGATGCTACAAACTCATGGTTTAGTTTTTGACAGCTTATATAGTTTTTGCTTTGCACAGCGGTATATATGATATGCCCTTCACCTTATTCGATGGGGAAAGAGCCGAGATTCCTTCACCGGGAGTGACCACTTTAGCGAAACTAGAAAAGCCTCTAAAACGCTCCTTTTCAAAAATCACTTGATTCTACGACGTATCAAGTTCATTGCGCTCATGGTTTTCTGAAAAACCTGCGTAGCCCTCCGTCATTTCAGATAGAGACTAGTTAGTATTCGTGCTGCATTTGTTGACCTTAGCCAAGGCGTGGTGTAGGGTAGCTAATTAGTATCTATCTGCTAACATGAGATGTGATTGAGTTAGGGTAGTCGTACGACTTTATTGACCTTAGCCAAGGGTCGTACGGGTGAGTTTAATTCAATCGGGAAATGACGGGTTGAACTTGGCTAGCACTTATGGTTTGTTGACCTTAGCCAAGGTCATAAGTTGCTAGGGGTAAAAGTATTATCGGGAATTTCAAATGTTGAAATTTGCAATGAGATTGCATACCTCCTATGAGATAATTGGATCCCGATACCCACTGCGAGTAAGTGTTACTCATGGGAGAGTTTTACACAGGACAATTAGCCGATCAAGTAGGTGTCTAGAAAAGTGTTAACGGGGTTACACCTATGGGAAAATGAGGTTTACATTAATTAGGTCCATGCGAAAGCACGGGGAACCTCCCTCAAGTACCGACACTGATCTGGCTGAAAAATTGACGAAATTGTAGGGTGTAATTAATCCCGGCTAATCTTATCTTTTAGGGTTTGAAGAAAGATTTGATAAAAACAGTGAGAGACATCCTGATTAGATAAGATAATAACCAATCTAATCTTGCAAGAGCATACGCTAAAGTGTTTTGCTTCTCTCTCTCTCCAGGTAGCGACCATGTCAGGCCATAATCAAGATAATAATATGGATGTATTGACTGAACCCGCTTATTATATTGAGCAGGGGAACGTTGGTCCTGTTCTTTCTTATAAGAGTTATAAGACTGAACAGGGAATAGTAGAATATCTGGATTCTCATGCCGCCCAAACGAAGAACATGCATGTTGATGCACCTTCTTCGGGTGTGTTAGTTATTGATAACTGTTTCTCAGTTCACCCTACGTCCTGGGTATTAGATACCGGATCAGGATCCCACATATGTAAATTGTTACATGGGCTACGGAAAGGTAGAGAACTGGGAAAAGGTGATCATTCCGTTCTAAAAGGGAATGGGGAAAATATTGCAGCCAAAACGGTTGGCGAATATCACCTAGTATTACCAAGTGATAATACACTGATTCTGAATGAGTGCTATTATATACTGAACATGATGTGCAACATTATATCAGTTTCTTTATTAAGTAGAGAAGGATATAATTTTGTAGTACAGGATAATGTTATGAACATCTTCCTAAATCAAAAGTTGATTGAATCAGGCTCGTTACATAATGGCATATTCATTCTCAATCAAAATACAGTCCTCAATATACAAAACACACACAAGAGGAAAAGTTCAGAAATGAACGAATCCTTCTTGTGGCCTTGTAGACTTGGTCATATCAATCCGACACGACTGGCTAAGTTACATGAGGATGGATATTTGAATCCGTTCAAATTATCATCTTATGATACTTTCCATTCATGTCTCAAAGGAAAAATGACCAAAGCTCCGTTTAGTGGACACGGAGAAAGAGTTACGGAACTCTTAGGACTGGTACATAGTGATGTATGCGGTCCCATGTCTACGGATGCCAGGAATGGTTCTTCCTACTTTATTACATTCACTGACGATCTCTCAAGATTCGGATATGTGTTCCTCATGAAACACAAGTCTGAAGCTTCTGAGAAATTCAGAGAATATAAGCACGAAGTAGAGAACCAAATGGGCAAAAGTATTAAGATTCTTCGATCTGATCGAGGAGGTGAATACATAAGCAATGAGTTCCTAGATTATCTAAAAGAGAATGGGATTCTCTCTCAGCTTACTCCTCCTTATACACCACATCACAACGGTGTATCAGAGCGGAGGAATCACACCCTATTAGATATGGTGCGCTATATGATGAGTACAGCTGAGTTACCTATTTCCTTCTGGGGTTATGCGCTGGAGACAGCCATATATCTATTGAATAGTGTTCCAACTAAATCTGTGCCCACCACTCCATATAAGATATGGAATGGGAAGAGACCATCTCTTAAAAGAGTTAAGATATGGGGTTGTCCGGCCTATGTTAAAAAGAAAAATCCGGACAAACTCGAGGCACGATCAGTTCTTTGTAAGTTTGTAGGATATCCAAGCAATTTGTATGGATATCTATTCTACCACAGTGAACAACAAAAGGTGTTTCTTGCTCAACATGCCACCTTTTTAGAAAAGGAATTTCTTGCAAAAGAAATTAGTGGCGATGAGGTAGAGCTGGAAGAGGTTCCAGCAACACAAACTGCAACTGAAGATTTAGTAGAACCAGAGGATTCATTGGTACCCGACGAACCCCAGCCTCTCCGCCGATCTAGCAGGGTTTCTCATCCACTTGAGAGATACTACGGTTTTCTCATTAATGGTGGAAGCGAGGATTGCATCATGGAAGATGATGACCCGACTAGTTTCGAGCAGGCCATCACGAGTGGTGACTCTGTGAAATGGCTGGATGCAATGCGATCTGAGATGGAATCCATGTACACCAACAAAGTATGGACTTTGGAAAATGCTCCTGAAGGGGTAAAACCCATTGGGAGCAAGTGGATCTTTAAAAAGAAATTTGGTGTAGATGGAAAAGTTGAGATTTTCAAAGCTAGACTTTTTGCAAAGGGTTTTCGTCAACGACCAGGTGTGGAATATGACGAAACCTTTTCTCCAGTTGCTATGCTTAAGTCCATCCGGATCTTACTTGCCATTGCTGCATACCATGACTACGAAATCTGGCAAATGGATGTTAAGACCGCCTTTCTAAACGGTGATTTAGAAGAGTGCGTGTACATGACTCAGCCAGAGGGCTTCGTAGATAGTGGGAACAGCGGAAAGGTGTGCAAGCTGCTTAAATCCATTTATGGGTTAAAGCAAGCATCGCGGAGTTGGAACATCTGTTTTGATGTTGTAGTCAAAGAGTTTGACTTCATCAAAAATATAGATGAACCTTGTATTTATAAGAAGGTAGCAGAGAGTAAGGTTGTCTTCCTCGTATTGTACGTGGATGACATACTCTTGATAGGAATTGATATTCCTATGCTGCAGTCAGTCAAGCTCTTCTTATCACAATGATTCTCAATGAAAGATCTAGGTGATGCCTCCTGCATATTGGAATCATGATCTAAACGGATTTTGGGATTGTCCCAATCCAGGTACATTGACACCATACTAAAAAGGTTTAGTATGGAAGAATCCAAGCGTGGGAACCAACCCACGATCTCTGGACTCACTCTCTCTAAAGAGAAGTCTCCCAAGACTGATTTGGAGAGAGCTCGCATGCAAGGGATACCCTATGCTTCGGCAGTAGGCTCTATCATGTATGCGATGCTATGTACCAGACCCGATGTAGCATACTCACTAAGTGTAGTGAGTCGGTATCAAGCGGATCCTGGAGAGAGTCACTGGACAGCTGTGAAAAACATTCTCAAGTACTTGCGAAGAACTAGAGACATGTTCTTGGTGTATGGTAACGGAGAACTCCGGGTGGAGTCCTTTACCGATTCCAGCTTCCAAAGTGATAAGGACGAATCTAAGTCGCACTCAGGATTTTTCTTTACCCTCAATGGAAGGGCGGTATGTTGGAAGAGTTCCAAACAGGATACCGTTGCAGACTCGACGATGGAGGCTGAATACATCGCTGCCAACGATGCTGCCAAAGAGGCTGTCTAGATAAAGAAGTTCATTAGTGAACTTGGTGTTGTTCCATCCATTGAGCATCCAATACCTCTGTATTGCTATAACAATGGAGCTGTGGCTTTGGCCAAGCAACCCAGGTCCCATCAAAAGTCCAGACATATTCTGATGCGGTATCACCTGATCAGGGAGATAGTTGATCGCCGGGAGATCGAGGTCAGGAGAGTAGATACGAAGGACAACACTGCGGATCCACTCATGAAAGCTATTCCCCAGATACAGTTTGAGAGATTATTCGGGATGCTAGGTATGAGATACTACAGCAGATGGCCTTAGTGCAAGTGGAAGATTGTTAGTTATGTATATGCCCAAGAGACCATTGTTGTACATATGATGTATATTATAATGGATGCTTGGATATATATATAGTGGACTTTCTTGCTCGACATGATAGTATCCTATTTGGTTTCACTTTATCTTAACATGTTGACTTGTATTGGTTTACTGTCTTTCTCTCACATGTTAATAAAGCCCTTAGGATCTGTACTCGACTATTGGGACTATGATGAGATCATACTAGTGGGGCCATGGTAGTCGATGAGTACATCCTATAACTGTTCCTAGTCAAGGGTATATCGAGACAGGGCATCGATACACCAGAGTAGACTAGCGTATACGCATCTTGACCAATATGATGGGCGATGGATGATCCCATATCCATCGGTGTTTGACATCAGAGATGGTCTACGGGTGCTCAGTGGAGACTAGGTACACTGGACGGACTCTCCGAGAACTCCCAGATGGTGATATACCACACGTCAGATGGCAGTTCTCCGGTGACACTGGTACAGGGTAGTCTGTAGACCCGAGATTGTCATAGAGTCTTGTGTGATTCCCACTGTGCTTTGATTTCTACCTTACCACGTCCAAGAGGGCGTGCAAAACGGTGGCTTTTGGGTACAGTCCCGAATCACATGGAGGCAATGAGCGATAGGAGGGGATTCGTCTCTCCCGGTATAGAGAGTTGATGTTGTGCTGTGTTCGATTGGCTATAACTGGAAGTCCCTGGCCAGGGCTGATATAGAGATTTGCGGGTAAGTGTTACCAGTAGTTTCTCGACCCGTTATGAGCCACACATCGACACGACTTATCGGTTTCTGGTGTCTGACGTATACCACCCCTAGACTTGATATGCGACATATCAGACGAACAGACCGGACTGTACGGGAGTGTTGCTGATTAGATTCACAGGAGAACGTACATGCTAGCTTGTTGATCTTCTGATCGCTCAATACCTGGATGGCTGTTACGTTTAGCTGACCGCTTGCAGCTTGTGGGCGTTTGATATGATCATTACCTGCTACCGGCGTATTGACGATTCTTTAGAGTCCTACACAAAGATTTCTTGGCTCAGGAAAAACGGAGTAGAGGTACATATGTGATATGTGCAGGACCGAGGATAATGCGATATGAGATACCGTATTATATTCTCGCGATATTTAGATATGAACCAGGTCATCGGATCAAGTGTTGATTCGATGAATCGGTACATGATATATTAGTCGGTTATATTCGATATAGCCGGATTGTCGAATCAAGTGTTAATTTGATGATTTAATGTATAATAATATATATGATATATTGTATTAGATTATCTAATATTGGCTAACTTTATTATTTCTTTTTCTCACAGGGTAATACATTGATATATATGCGATATATGTTAATTGTATTATTTTTCTTTTGTTGCAAATATATAATATATATGTGATATATATTATTGCAACATGATATGATTAATAATGGAACATGATTAGTGGAGATTAAGCAAGGTTAGGGTTTGATTAGGGTTAGCTCCTTCTTGCACCATCTAGAAGCTTTCCTTTTATCATGAGTTAGGTATTATGCATGATATTTATCTATGACTCATTCTTTAACCTAACCAAACCCTAGCCCTAATTTATTCTCAACAATGGTTATCCTAGTCAGCCTTGACCATGGTTTCATGATTAATCATATATTCATTTCTATTATTCATCACAAAAGGATTATCTCATTATTCATCATCTTCTTCTCTCTTGAGCTTTGAAAAAGCTTGCTAGTTTTTCATTTTGTGATGAATTCATGTGAGAATTTGATATAAAAAGATAGCATAAATACTACTCCATCATCCTCATCTAATCTAGACCATTAGATTAGGGTGTTCACCTCATTAGAGTGAGATAGCTTGAGTTATTGCAATTTCGACGTAGATCGTCAGAGAAACGGAACACTACAAGCTAGCATGGATCGTTCGAGTCATGGAGCCTCTCTTAAGTCCGGGAGATCGTAGATCGCGGCGAAGGGACTTCTACTTGGAGTTTATGAAGCAAAGGAGCGGACTACAAAGGTTGTAATCCTTCACACTTAGTAGTAAAGATGTTTACTAGCATGTTAAACCCTAATAATCTAGCAAAGATCCCGGATTTGGGTTGTTCGACACGTCTAAAATTTTATTCGGGCATGGTAGATGCCTTATGAACCCTCACAAGAGTGCCTAGGAACCCTACAGCACCTGCATACTATCTCCAGTACGACGTATTGATGGCTGTGGGACAGACCATCTCCCTATGCTGGGATGAGAAGCGTATACACCAGTCTACTCTGGAGTATCGATGCCCTGTCTCGATAATCTTATGACCAGGGACTTGTATAGGATGTTGCTTATATACTACCCAGCCCCCACTAGTGTGACTGCCATCACAACGCTGGTAATCAAGCAAAGATCCTAAGGGCTCTACTAATATGTATAAGCGGTACATTAAAAGAAACATATGGACATATTAAAGTAGACTTAAACCAAGTAGCATAGTACCATTTTTAGCAAGACTGTCAATACAACTGTGAATATCCCAAGCTTCCATTAAGTAATATACAAACTAGTATGATACAGTAATGGACTCTAGGGCATAAACAATAACAATCTCCCACTTGCACTAGGGCCATGTACTGGCATATCGCAGACCTATCATCTCGAATAGCCTCTCGAACTGCGTCTGAGGAATGGCCTTTGTGAATGGATCAGCAGTTTTATTCTCTGTATCTACTCTCTTTACCTCGATCTCCCGGCGATCTATGATCTCCCTGATTAGGTGATACCGCCTTAAGATGTGTCTGGACTTCTGATGGGACCTGGGTTCCTTCTCTAAAGCGATATCGCCGTTGTTGTCGCAATACAGAGGTATTGGATCAACACTGGTAGGAACCACCTGAAGTTCTGTGAGAAACTTCTTCATCCAGACAGCTTCTTTTGCGGCATCGCAAGCAGCTATCTACTCCGCTTCCATCGTTGAGTCAGCAATGGTGTCCTGCTTGGAACTCTTCCAATAGACCGCCCCTCCATAGAGGGTAAAGACATAACCCGGCATGGACTTGGAGTTATCCTTGTCACTCTGGAAGCTGGAGTCGGCAAATGCCTCGATCTGGAGGTCTTTTCCGCTATACACAAAGAACATCTCCTTAGTCCTCCTCAGGTACTTGAGAATGTTCTTTACTGCTATCCAGTGCTTCTCCCCTGGGTTTGCCTGATACCGGCTTACAACGCTCAATACGAATGCTACATCTGGTCTGGTACATAATATCGCATACATTATAGAGCCTACCGCAGAAGCGTAGGGTATAATCGACATGCGATCCCTTTGCAAATCAGTCTTGGAAGACATCTCTTTGGAGAGGTTGATTCCGTGACAAGCCGGTAGGTTACCGCGCTTAGAATCTTCCATACTGAATCTTTTCAATATGGTGTCTATGTACCTGGACTGCGAAAGTCCCAACATCCTCTTTGATCTATCACGATAGATCTGGATCCCCAGATTGTAAGTGGCATCATCCAGGTCTTTCATAGAGAACTTCTATGACAAGAATCCTTTGACTGACTGTAGCATAGGAATATCATTTCCTATTAGGAGAATTTCATCCACGTACAAGACGAGGAATACTACAACTCTCCCTACAATCTTACTGTATATGCATGGTTCATCTGGATTCTTGATAAAGTCGAATTCTTTGACAGTATCATCAAAACAGATGTTCCAACTCCGCAATGCCTGCTTTAGTCCATAAATGGACTTAAGCAACTTGCACACTTTACCGCTGCTCCCACTCTGAATGAATCCCTCTGGCTGATCCATATAGACGCACTCTTCCAAATTACCATTTAGAAAAGCCGTCTTTATGTCCATCTGCCAGATCTCATAATCGTGGAAGGCATCAATGGCAAGAAGGACCCGAATAGATTTGAGCATAGCCACTGGAGAAAACGTTTCGTCATAGTCCAAGCCAGGTCTTTAACGAAAACCCTTTGCAACAAGTCTAGCCTTATAGGTTTCAACTTGTCCATCTACACCAATCTTCTTTCTGAAGATCCACTTGCATCTTACGGTTTTTACCCTATCTGGAGCAATGTCCAAAGTCCATACTTTGTTAGTGTACATGGAATCCATTTCGGTACGCATTGCATCCGGCCATTTTACCGAGTCGCCGCTCTGAATGGCTTGCTGGAAGCTAGTAGGGTCATCATTATCAATGATGTCATCTTCTCGATCGCCGTCTATGAGAAAACCGTAGTATCTCTCGGGCGGATGAGACTGCCTACTACTTCTGCGGATAGGCGCTGGTATGTCCCTTTCTTCTGAAACTTCTGGTTCTACCATACTTTCAGTAACGGCCTGTGGTTTTGGAATTTCATCCAGTTCTATTGCGCTCCCACTCTTCTGATTTTATAAAAATTCAGGTTCCAAGAAGTGGGCATGACGAGAAAAAAAAACTTTTGTTCCTCTGCGTAATAGAAATAATATCCCTTGGAGTTCTTTGGATATCCCACAAACTTACACTGTACTGAGCGTGCCTCGAGCTTGTCCGGATGTTGCTTTTTTACAAAAGTTAGACATCCCCATGTCTTCAATTACTGAAGATAGGGTTTCTTCCCACTCCACATCTGATATGGCGTGGTAGGCACAGTCTTGGTTGGAACCTTGTTCAAAAGATATGCAGCTGATTCTAGTGCATAACCCCAGAAAGATCGCGGTAACTCAGCCTTAGTCATCATGGAACGAACCATATCCAATAGGGTTCGATTCCTCCTTTCCGATACACCATTGTGTTGTGGTGTGTATGGAGGAGTAAGTTGAGAGAGAATTCTATTCTCTTTTAAGTATCTCAGGAACTCGGCACTTAAGTATTCACCACCTCGATCAGATCTCCGTGTCTTGATACTTTTGCCTGTCTGTTTTTCCACTTCATTCTTGTATTCCTGGAATTTCTCAAAGGCCTCGGATTTATGCTTCATTAAGAAGATATATCCATACCTAGAGAAATCATTCATAAAAGTAATGAAGTAGGAATAACCACCTTGCGCATGTGTAGACATTGGACCGCACACGTCACTGTGTACGAGTCCCAAGAGCTCACTCGCTCTTACTCCGTGTCCAGTAAACAGAGTCTTTGTCATCTTTCCCATGAGAAAAGATTCACAAGTAGCATAAGATTGATATTCGAATGGATTCAAATATCCTTCTCTATATAACTTCGTCAACCGTGTTTCATTGATGTGACCTAGTCTACAATGCCATAAGAAAGCCCGGTTTATTTCTGGAGACTTTCTTTTAAGTGTGTTCTGGAAATTGAAAACCTGAGCTTGATTCAATACGTATATACCGTCATCTAATGTATCGGAACCAATCAGAACTTGATTTAGGTGGATGTGAACTATATCGCTTACGAATGTAAAGTCATATCCCTCTCTCGAAAGTGAGGACACTGATTTGATATTACAAGTCAAACTAGGTACATACAAACAGTTACATAGAATCAACATCTGCCCACTTGTCAAACCTAGGCGATATTCTCCCACGGATTCAGCGTCCATGCTCATTCCGTTTGCAACTCTGAGAGACAAATCACCTACCCTGATAACTCTACGGTTTCTCAAAGCATGTAATGAATTACAGATATGAGATCCTGATCCGGTATCTAGTACCCAGGAAGTAGAGTTAATTGACAAACAGTTCTCAATCACAAACACACTCGAGGCCAAAGCCACAACATGCTTCGAATCCTGGCTACTGGCTTCCAAAGCCCTGCAATCTTTCTGCCAATGCCCAATCCCATAACAATAGGAACAGTCCTCCTTACCTACACCAAGTCCCGAAACTTTTGCTCTTCCCCTTCCTTCTACTTCATGGATACCGTATATCGGCTTTGTGGAGGTCTTCTTCTTTTCACCCTTTGCTTTCCTCCTGGATGCAGAAGAAGAATGTCCCTCATTAAGCAGAGCGGGTGTCTCCCTAGTTTCTTTCAGGGTGTAAGTAGAGGGTAGGGACTGTGGAAATAAGTCAGCGCATGACCTGTTTCCTAACATGGTCTCCAGGTCCTTGAGCTCATCAATATAGCTAGTCATCGTAAGGACGTCGTCTCCTACAGATGACCCGACAGCCAACCTCGCTTGAAATAATTCGTTCGAGGTCTTATATCTTGCGATACGAGATTGCTCTCCATATAAATCTCTGTTATGGAGAAAGATGGAAACTAAGTCCATCTTCTCGTGCTGCTTCTGGTATACACCATCAACTGAAGCCAACACGAGGCACTGGGCATTCGCATTGTCCTTTTCCCTTGTCTGACGGGTATTCATATCCGCGACGGTGGAAACTGGACCTGGGACGGTGGGGGCTAGAGTAGTAATAGGGTGGTCCAGCTTGTTATAGGCAATGGACATCTGGACAGACCTTTGCCAATCATATAAGTCAGATTCAGTCATTTTGTTATCTAGATGTAACCTATTCATGGTCACAAGGTCGCTGCAATGAGAGAGAGAGGGAACACTTTAGCATGATGCTCTTGCAAATTTAGATTGGTTTTTAGTTTATCTAAATTGGATGGCTCCCACTGTTTCTCGAATCCTTCCTCAAACCATAAAAGAAGAATTAGCCAGGACTGATCTCACCGTACAATACTTGCTTAACCGTTCAGCCAGGCCGGTGTCGGTACTTCGAGGGAGGTTTTCCAACGCTTTCGTGAAGTTCCTTAATTAAATAACCTCTTTTCTCTGGGGACATAGCCCCGCTGACATCTTTCTCGACACCTACTTGGTTTATAGCATTGATCGTTAAGTGACGAATCTCCTGATGAGTAGTGGATACTCACAGTAGGATCGGGATCCAAATATCATCGTGTGATAATGCTGAAGGAATCTTACCAACATTCATCAAACTCCAAATGGTATGCAACACTAGCAAGTTTCAGTTTCTTTAGAAACTCCCGATGTGGATTTTTGCCCCATGTTCTTATGACCTTGACGAAGGCCAACAAATCATAAGTCACATGTCAAGTTCTGCCCATCATTATCTTGTTAATTTGAACCCACTCGTACATACCTTTAACGAAGGCCAACAAGGTAATACGACTGTCCCAAACCAACTCATCTATCTATGCAACAAATGAATACCCCAGCAGCTACCAAACACTATGCCTTGACGAAGGCCAACAAACATAGCTTGAATACTACTGACCATCTATAAGAAATGACGGAGGGCTACGACTGGTTTTGGCAAAACCGAGAACGTAGTGAACTTGATATAATCGAAGGAACCTGATAGCTTTTTAAAAGGAGTGGTTAAAGCTCCGCAATTTAAAAATTCTGCTATTTTAAAATAACCGAGTGGTTTCTTTTAAATTTGTTCCAACGATTCAACTTTGGTTTATTTTCTTTGCAGTAATATAATGCGTCCCATCAATTAACCTATCATTGCAGAAAACAACGAAAATACAACATCCTCTTAAGCCATCCGCATTCGCCACTGGGTCCCGTCATTCACCCATTAGGTTACTTAACTAACGACAGAGCGGGGGCTGGGCTAGCGCGGGTGTAAAACATAAGTAACGTCTAATAGCTATCATATATAGATATTGTACATTCGTCAGACGCAATAATAGGCATTCCAGATCACAGATGAACATTATTAGATATACAAGCAATCCGCGTTTCCTTTGAGCCTGCAATGAAAGACGGATTACACAGTTGCGATGAATAGCCATTACCCCATCCTAGACCCCTACGGGTACGGTAAACTACCCGCCAAGTACCCGAAGTGAAGTGGTCTCCCTCAACAACGTGAGCAGGCCACTAAACACTTCAAAGTACCCGGTAGTTTGTTCACCCCACCTTGGGTCTATCTTAGGAGTATAAAACAGCAAATGAAATAATACAACGGTGGCTACAACCTCAGCCCGGATGTGCCCCGCAAAAGAATATTACATCATATTACAATTTACATCGAATGAATGAATATAAAAACTCATCTCAAACCCCGGCTAATCATCACAACGATCCAATCAAGTTCATATACACAAGCCAGTAAAAACCATTACAGAAATGTGCAACCCCCGGCTAACCGACATACTAGCAATTAGGGGAGGTTTACGAACACATTAAACATTACAGATAAAACCCGATTAGAAAATAACTTAGAATATCGATCGACAACCTTTTTCCGTCTCTACCCCAAATGCAAGCAAACACTGAAGTAACCTGGGCAGAAAAAAAATATACAGGAAAACAAAACACCAAAATTCAAGAATTATTGTGTAAATCCGAGTCAACTCTGAGTTGACTCGGCCACGGATCCGCGGCGGATTGCACTAATCCGCCGCGCTTCCGCGGCAGTCCAATCGAGTTACCTCCTCGTATTTCCCCAGTATTCTTAGAATTCCCTGCTGTGAATTTTCATACCTATCAAATAATTTTTTCGACACGTTTAAAATTGACAGAAACTTGAGGGGTCCGGGGTTATGTTTTCGTGTTTTTCCGACGATCGAAGTTCTAATTAGTCGCTAACAAGCTAGTAAAGGCTTAGTAGGCTCTGATACCACTGTAAGTCTATGTCACGCACCACACGAGCTTGCGGTGAGGCCGAATATATGAAAAACAATTATCAAAGCTTCGTACCACGGACTTGAGCACACGGATCGTGTCTAAACCATTACTAGCAAACTACGAAAGGTTTAACTACTCGGATTCGAAGTTATACCTCATGTTACTTGTCCTTCGGGTCTTCATCGCTGTCCTCCACACCTCGTAGGCTCTATGGAACGTCGGCACCTCAACGGCCTCCTCGAGTCAAAGACGATCCACCCGAGAGTCTATAGTCTGAGCTTCTATCTCGAATATGAAATAACTACGGCTTCTAGATCGCTAATCTAGAAGTCCTAGAGGGTGTAGAGTAATAAGATGAATTAGTTAGTCACTTAAATCCTAGGTTTCTCAACTCATGAGAGCTATTAGGGTTTTGAGGAAGAAGATGAAGACTTGAGGAGAGAGAAAGCTTTTGTGATAATAAAAAGAATAATGTCTCATCTTTAGAATAAATATGAAGCATCAAAATATCATAACAAATATCTATCATAATATCTAGCATGCTTCATTTAATTCATTCGAGATGAATCATCTCATGAGTCATTATCCATTTAATGAAAACCTACACCTCATCTCTCCACCTCATTTGTTTAAATCCTAAAAAGAATTAAACACAAATGAGTCACCTTCTTCTAGAAGCTTCTCGACAAATTACGAGACTGCCCCTCCTATCCATATTTCCGAAAAACATGGATAATCTTTGACTGAATAAATCTATCTGTATAATACTAGAATCTGGATTAAACCAAAGCCCGCTAGTATTATCTGCCCGATCATAATACGTGCACAAGTGTACGTAAGTGATCGCGGCCCTTCCGTAAAACCATACGGCCTCTACACCTTTTTCCTGGTACAGGAAAATTCTTTGTGTGGGACTCTAAAGACTCGACACTACACTGGCAGTGGGTATAACCACAAGCCGCAAGTGGTACTAGCTGTACGTTACGGTCTCCAGGTAGATGTCGATAAGAAGGACGATGAGGAAACCCATCCGAACTCCTACTAAGCCTGATGTGACAATGTCCGTACGGTCCGGTCTGTTCGTCTAGGACTATCGCATATCGGGCCTAGGGGGCGGTAAACGTCAGACCCCTAATAGCGGTATAAGTTGTGTCGGAGTGAAGCCCATTACAACTTGAGAAGCTGCTGGAACCTACCAGTAAATCTCGCCTGCCCTGGCCAGGGACTTTGCGTAATGGCTCTCCATACACAGCGCGATATCAACCCCCAATACCAGGAGAGACGAATCCTGTCTAACCGCCACTGCCTCCAAGTGCTTCGGGACTGCACCCAACTACTACCTGTTTGCACGACTCCTTTGAGCCGTGGTAGGGTAGTAATCTAAGAACAGTGGGAACACACCCGAGGCGAAGTAGCAGTGTCAAGTCGACGGACTAAGATGTACTCATGTCACGTGGGAACTGCTATCTGACGATGGGTATAAATCCAACCTGCAGTTCCCGGCGAGTCATGTCTGGTGTACCCGTAACCTAACGAGCACCTGCATACTTTCTCCAGTACGATGTACTGATGGCTGTGGGACAGACCATCTCCTTATGCTGGGATGAGAAGCATATACACCAGTCTAATCTGGAGTATCGATGCCCTGTCTCGATAATCCTATGACCAGGGACCTGTATAGGATGTTGCTTATAGACTACCCAGCCCCCACTAGTGTGACTGCCATCACAACGTTGGTAATCAAGCAAAGATCCTAAGGGCTCTACTAATATGTATAAGCGATACGTTAAAAGAAACATATGCACATATTAAAGTAGACTTAAACCAAGTAGCATACTACCATTTTTAGTAAGACTGTCAATACAACTGTAAATATCCCAAGCTTCCATTAAGTAATAAACAAACTAGTATGATACGGTAATGGCCTCTAGGGCATAAACACTAACATCTCTTGCATGCGAGCTCTCTCCAAATCAGTCTTGGGAGACATCTCTTTGGATAGAGTGAGTCCTGAGATCGTGGTTAGATTCCCACGCTTGGATTCTTTTATACTAAACCTCTTTAGTATGGTGTCAATGTACCTAGATTGGGACAATCCCAGTATCCTTTTAAATCTATCTCTATAGATCTTAATCCCCAAGATGTAGGAGGCATCACCTAGATCTTTCATTGAGAATCTTTGTGATAAGAAGAGCTTCACCGAGTGCAGCATAGGAACATCATTTCCTATCAAGAGTATGTCATCCACGTACAATACGAGGAAGACAACATTTCTCTCTGCCACCTTCTTGTATATACAAGGTTCATCTATGTTTTTGAAGAAGTAAAACTCTTTGATTACGTCATCAAAACAGATGTTCCAGCTCCGCAATGCTTGCTTTAACCTATAAATGGATTTAAGCAGCTTGCACACCTTCCCGCTGCTCCCACTATCTACGAAGCCCTCTGGCTGAGTCATGTACACGCTCTCTTCTAAATCACCATTTAGAAAGGCTGTCATAACATCCATTTTCTAGATTTCATAGTCATGGTTGTAAGTCCATATTGCGACCCCCGGTTCTTACGGGGAGGCGGAAACGGTATAAAAAACAAATTTTTATCGCAAGAGGCAACATGGACTAAACAAGGTCGGGATCGTGTCTAAACTAAACTAGCAAATACGCTAAAAGGAGTTAGCTACTATGGAAGATGGTTATACCTAAACTTGAACTCCTTCTTCTTGAAATCTTGTAGAGGTTGATGGTTCTCTTTTGTCGCCTTCTTCCGTCGAAGATGGATCCACCTCGAGGGTTCGACCTTGGGCTCTTTCTCGGACTTGGAGTGAACTAGAATCTCCGGCTTGCTAATCCTTTGATCCTAGAGTGAGTAGAGAGTGACTAGGGTTTGCTTTTCTTTTTAAAGAGAAGGATTCTCAACTCATGAGAAGGTTTTTCTTTGCTAGAGGAAGAAGAAGATGAAGAGAGGAGAGAGAATGAGAATGATAGAATGAGCTATATCTTTTCTTTCTTGCAACCATAATGCAAAAGAAAAGAATTATCTAATAATAATAATTGAAAATGAGAATAGTTGATGGCAATTTGGAATGACCACAACCATGCTTCATTTAAAAATGTAAGCATAAATCAAGGAAGACTTTTGAAGCATGATGGTGGTCAACTTTCAACCATGGTCAACAAGTCAACCATGGTCAACAAGTCAACAATATCAACCATAACAAAATTCTCATTTAATTACTATTATAAATAGATAATCCATAATCCATTAGGGTTTGGAAAAAGATAACTGTCAACTGTGCATACGCACCCGTTCCGAAACCCTAATGAAATACCTCATCCTCCGCCTCAAGCAACTGTGCATACACACCTGCATTCTCGTTCCGAGGAACAAGAATACCAAGATATAAAAGCAACCCCAAATATATATACCAGTATCTGGCTCAAACCAGAGCCTGCCAGTATAATCCGTCCGGACTCCAAACGTGCACAAGTGCGCGGATGAGAACGAACCCTGTCGCAAAACCATGCGACCTCTACTCTGTTTTGCCCAGAGGCGAATACCCTCTGTGTGGGACTCTAAAGACTCGACACTACGCTGGCAGTGGGTTTAACCACAGACCGCAAGCGGCACTAGCTGTGCATAACGGTCCCCAGGTAGATGTCGACAAGAAGGCTGACGAGGTGAAACCCCATCTGAACTCCTACTGAGTCTGAATGTGACAGTCTCCGTACAGTCCGGTCTGTTCGTCTGATACATCGCATGGCGGGCCTAGGGGGTGGTAATCGTCAGTCCCCCAATAGCGGTACAAGTCGTGCCGGAGCGAAGCCCAAAACACCCTGAGATAACACTGGAAACCTACCAGTATATCTCGTTTGCCCTGGCCAGGGACTACTCGTGTAATGGCTCTCCTAGACACAGCGCGATGTCAACCCCCAATACCGGGAGAGACGAATCCTGTCTAACCGTCACTGCCTCCAAGTGCTTCGGGACTGCACCCAACCACCACCCGTTTGCACGACTCCTTTGAGCCGTGGTAGGGTAGTGATCAAAGTGCAGTGGGAACACACTTGAGGCGAAGTGCCAGTATCAAGTCAGCGGACTAAGCTGTACTCATGTCACCTGGGAACTGATAACTGACGATAGGTATAATACCAACCTGTCAGTTCCCGACGAGTCCTGTCCAGTGTACTCGTAACCCAACGAGCACCCGTATACTATCTCCAGTACGACGTACTGATGGCTGTGGGACAGACCATCTCCCACACTGGGATGAGAAGCGCATACGCTAGTCTACTCCGGAGTATCGATGCCCTGTCTCGATAGTCCTGCGACTAGGGACCTGTATAAGGATGTGCTTATAGATTACCCAGCCCCCACTAGTGTGACTGCCATCACAACGCTGGTAATCAAGCAAAGATCCTAAGGGCTCCACTAATGCGTATAAGTGATATACTGAAATAAACACAAGTACACATTGAAGTAGAAACAAACCAAGTAGCATACTACTATTTTGAGCAAGATTGTATATACAAGGTGAATATCCCAAGCATCCATTAAGTAATATACAAACTAGTATGATACAGTAATGGCCTCTAGGGCATATACACTAACAATCTCCCACTTGCACTAAGGCCATGTACTGGCGTATCGAAGACCTATCATCTCGATCAGCCGCTCGAACTGAGTCTGGGGCAAGGCCTTGGTGAATGGATCTGCAGTGTTCTCTTCTGAAGCAACCCTCCGAACCTCGATCTCCTTGCGATCCACGATCTCCCTGATCAGGTGATACCGCCTCAAGATGTGCCTGGATCTCTGATGGGACCTGGGTTCCTTCGCTAAAGCTATAGCCCCGTTGTTGTCGCAATACAGAGGTATTGGGTCAACAATGGACGGAACCACCTGAAGTTCTTTCAAGAACTTCCTCATCCAGACAGCTTCTTTTGCGGCATCAGATGCAGCGATGTATTCCGCTTCCATCGTCGAGTCTGCAACGGTTTCCTGTTTGGAACTCTTCCAACACACCGCCCCTCCATTGAGGGTGAAGACAAAACCCGACATGGACTTGGAATCATCCTTGTCACTCTGGAAGCTGGAGTCAGCAAAGGCCTCGATCTGGAGGTCTTTTCCGCCATACACCAAGAACATCTCCTTAGTCCTCCTCAGGTACTTGAGAATGTTCTTTACTGCTATCCAGTGTTTCTCCCCAGGGTTAGACTGATACCGGCTTACCACACTCAGTGCATAAGCTACATCCGGTCTGGTACACAACATCGCATACATTATAGAGCCTACCGCAGAAGCGTAGGGTATAATAGACATGCGATCCCTCTCCAAATCAGTCTTGGGAGACATCTCTTTAGAGAGGGTGATCCCGTGACAAGCCGGTAGGTTACCGCGCTTGGAATCTTCCATACTGAATCTTTTCACTATGGTGTCGATGTACCTGGACTGAGAAAGTCCCAATATCCTCTTGGATCTATCACGATGGATCCGGATCCCCAGGATGTATGAGGCATCACCCAGGTCTTTCATGGAGAACCTTTGTGACAAGAATCCCTTGACAGATTGTAGCATAGGAATGTCATTTCCTATTAAGAGAATGTCATCCACGTATAAAACGAGGAATACTACAGTTCTCGCTACAAATCTACTATAGATGCATGGTTCATCTGGATTTTTGATAAAGCCAAATTCTTTGACTGTCTCATCAAAACAGATGTTCCAACTCCGCGATGCCTGCTTTAGTCCATAGATGGACTTAAGCAACTTGCATACCTTTCCGCTGCTCCCACTCTGAATGAAACCCTCTGGCTGATCCATATAGACACACTCCTCTAAATTTCCATTTAGAAAAGCTGTCTTTACGTCCATTTGCCAGATCTCATAATCGTGGAAGGCAGCAATGGCAAGAAGGATCCGAATGGATTTCAGCATGGCTACTGGAGAAAAGGTTTCGTCGTAGTCCAAGCCAGGTTTTTGACGAAAACCCTTTGCTACCAGCCTAGCTTTATAGGTCTCAACCTGTCCATCTACACCAATCTTCCTTTTGAAGATCCACTTGCATCCTACGGGTTTTACCCCGTCTGGAGCAATGTCCAACGTCCATACCTTGTTGGTGTACATGGACTCCATTTCGGTCCGCATTGCATCCAGCCATCTCACTGAGTCAACGCTCTGAACGGCCTGCTGGAAGCTAGTAGGCTCATTATAATCTATGATGCAATCCTCTCTATCCCCGTCTATGAGAAAACCGCAGTATCTCTCGGGCGGATGAGACTGCCTACTACTCCTGCGGAGCGGCGTAGGAATGTCCTGTTCTGTTGAACCCTCTGGTTCCACTAAGCTTTCAGTAACAGTCTGTGGTTCTGGAATTTCTTCCAGTTCTATTGTGTTCCCACTTATCTGGGTTTCCAAAAACTCAGTTTCCAAGAAGCGGGCATACTGAGAAACAAAAACCTTTTGTTCCTCAGTGGAATAGAAAAGATACCCCCTGGAGTTCCTTGGGTATCCCACAAACTTACACTGTACTGAACGTGCCTCAAGCTTGTCCGCATGCTGCTTTTTTACAAAAGCTGGACATCCCCATACCTTGAGATAATTAAGACAGGGTTTCTTCCCAGTCCACATCTCATATGGGGTGGTGGGCACAGTCTTGGTAGGAGCCTTGTTCAAGAGATACGCAGCTGCTTCTAGTGCATATCCCCAGAATGATCGCGGTAACTCAGCGTTACTCATCATGGACCGCACCATATCCAATAGGGTGCGGTTCCGTCTCTCCGATACACCGTTATGTTGCGGGGTGTATGGAGGAGTAAGCTGAGAGAGAATTCCGTTCTCTTTTAAATAGTCCAGGAACTCGGCACTTAAGTATTCTCCACCTCGATCCGATCTTAGAATCTTAATACTTTTGCCGGTCTGTTTCTCTACTTCATTCTTATACTCCTGGAATTTTCCAAAAGCCTCGGACTTATGTTTCATTAAGAAGACATAACCGTACCTTGAGAAGTCATCCGTAAAAGTAATGAAGTAAGAATGTCCGCTTCGGGCATGTGTAGACATTGGACCGCACACGTCACTGTGTACGAGTCCTAAGAGCTCGCTCGCTCTTACTCCACGTCCAGTAAACGGAGTCTTTGTCATCTTTCCTTTGAGACAAGATTGACAAGTGGCATATGATTGATATTCGAACGCATTCAAATATCCTTCTGTATGCAACTTAGTCAACCTTCTCTCATTGATGTGACCCAATCTACAATGCCATAAGAAAGTCTGATTTATTTCTGGAGACTTTCTTTTGTGTGTATTCTGGACATTAAAAATCTGTGGTTGGTTTAACACGTATATACCATTACTCAATGTACCTGACCCAATCAGAACTTGATTAAGGTGAATGTTTACAACATTACTTACAAACGCAAATTCATAACCTTCTTTAGAAACTAAAGATACAGAAATGATATTACAAGTTGCGTTGGGTACAAAAAAGCAATTACGCAAAACCAAAACATGTCCATCTGACATTCCCAGGTGATAGTCCCCCACGGCTTTAGCATCCATGCTAGCTCCGTTCGCAACTCTGAGGGTCATGTCACCTGCCTTCAAATCCCTACGGTTTCTCAACGCCTGCAAAGAATTACAGATATGAGATCCTGATCCGGTATCCAATACCCAGGAAGTAGAGTTTATTGAAAGACAGTTTTCAATAACATACACACCTGAAGCTGAAGCTGCAACCTGCTTCAATTCCTGTGTTCTGGCCTTCCAGGCCCTGCAATCATTCTTCCAGTGTCCTTTCTTATGACAAAAGAAGCATTCTTCCTTATCCACAAGCTTCCCCGCTATCTTTGTTGCTTTACCTTTTCCCTTCGTATCCACTTTACTAACACCGCCCCTTGGTTTGGCGGGGGCCTTCTTCTTCTTTCCCTTGGCTTTCGCCTTGGACCTAGAAGAAGATGATCCTCCTACAAACAAAGTGGATGTATCCCTACTTTTCTGTAGGGTGCCCTCTGCGCTCCTCAGCATGTTGAGGAGCTCTGATAGTTCAACCTCTTTTTCTTGTAGGTTGAAGTTCAGTATAAACTGGGCGTAAGTGGAAGGAAGGGACTGGAGAACTATATCCGTATATAGTTCACTCTCCAATGTGATCCCTAGGTCAGCGAGCTCCTCAATGTAGCCGATCATCTTTAGCACGTGCTCGGCTACTGATGATCCGACGGCCATCTTTGTCGAAAACAACTTTTTCGACGCTTCGTATCTTGCGATACGTGATTGCTCTCCATACAGTTCTTTTGTATGGAGCAATATGGACTCCATGTCCATATTCTCATGCCTCCTCTGATGTTCGTTGTCCATCGAGGCAAGCAGGAGGCACTTGGCCTTCACGCTATCAGTCTCCCAAGTCTTGCGGATTTCCTTATCCGCGACACTGGAAGTTGGACCAGGGACAGGGGGAGCTTTGGTGGTAAGAAGATACCCCAGCTTGTCATAAGTGATTGCTATCTTGACATTCCTGAGCCAATCTTTGTAGTTTGGCCCTGTCAGTTTGTTTTTATCTAGGAGTAACTTAAGTCCAGTCATGTTGATTGGTCGCTGCAATTAGGAGAGAGAAGAAGAAACACTCAGCATGATGCTCTTGCAAGTTTAGAGTGGTTTTTAGTTTGTCTAAACAGGATGGCTCCCACTGTTTCTCGAATCCCTCCTCAAACCATAAAGGAAGAATTAGTCAGGATCAATCCTACCGTACAATACTTGCTTAACCGTTCAGCCAGGCCGGTGTCGGTACTTCGAGGGAGGTTTTCCAACGCTTTCGCGAAGTTCCTTAATTAAAGAACCTCTTTTCCCTGGGGGCGTAACCCCGCTAACACCTTTCTAGGCACCTACTAGGTTTATAGCATTGATCGTTAAGTGAGAAATTTCCCGAGGAGTAGCATATACTCACAGTAGGATCGGGATCCAAATATCATCGCGTGACGAAACTGAAGGAATCCTACCAGAATCGCCACACTCCAAATGGTATGCAAATCTAGCAAGTTTCAGTACTTATGAAACTCCCGATGTGGATTTTTGCCCCATGCTCTTATGACCTTGACGAAGGTCAACAAATCATAAGTCACATGTCAAGTTCTGCCCGTCATTATCCAGGTTAATTTGAATCCACCCGTATATACCCTTGACGAAGGTCAACAAGGTAATGCGAGTGTCCCAAACCAACGCATCTATCTATGCTACATATGAACACCCAATAGCTACCAATCACTATGCCTTGACGAAGGTCAACAAACACAGCTTGAATACTATTGAATATTCATACGAAACGACGGAGGGCTACGAATGGTTTTGGCAAAACCGTGAACGTAGTGAACTTGATTTGGTCGATGGAACGAGATAGCTTTTAAAAGGAGTGGCTCAAGCTCCGCATTTAAAAGTTGTTTTTGAAAAGAACCGAGTGGTTTTTCGAAAGTGTTCCAACGACTTTAACTTGGTTTATTATCTTGCATTAGTTCTTTTAATGCGTGATATTCTTGCATTAGTACTTTTAATGCGTCCCATCATTTAATCCTACCATTGCAGAAAACAACCAAAATATGACGTACGCTTATGCCATTCGCATTCGCCACGGGGCCCCGTCATTACCCGTTAGGTTACTTAACTAACGACAGAGCGGGGGCTGGGCTAGCGCGTCTGTAAAACATAAGCAACGCCTAAATAGAAAGCAATGATAGACATTTCAGATCACAGATAAATACATGGGATATTCTAGCAATCTGTAATTTGTACGAGCCTGTAACAAAAACAGATAACACGGTCGCGGTGAATAGCAAATACCCCACCCAAGACCCCTACGGGTGCGGCAAACTACCCGCCAAGTCCTCGGTAGTTTGTGCACCCCTCCATGGGTCTATCCTAGGAGCAAAAACAGTAAAAAGAATTATACAATGACGGCTACAACCCCGACCCGGTTGTGCGGCCAAACAAATAATATAATTACATCAATTTACATTTACAATGAATTGCAAGAAAAGAAAACTCTCGTCTCACAACCCCCGGCTATTCACCCGCGACAATCCAACATATTTATATACACATTCCAGCACATTACAGATCATGTATAACCCCGACTAATCGTCTTATAGCGATTAGCCGACGTTCAATACATGCAAACATCATAGATATAACCAACATAGCCAAAGTGCAGTGAAGTTCGGAAAAAAATACGGAATTATAGGACCCCAAAAGTGAATTTCAGTTCTGGAAAATCTGGGTACATATAATATATCTTAAAAATCCCAAAACCAACACAGAAGAACACTGCACGAAAAACGATGCAAAGATGACACCAACTTGCGGCGGTTCCGCGGCCTGATGAACAGGTGAGGCCGCGGAAGGGCGGCGCTTTGGAAGAATCATGCTATCGTTTTTGGTGGGTGTTCTTACAAAACCCTGAGACGATTTTTAGAGTATAAAGTTTTTCATTTTGAGCCAAAAAAATTTCAACAGAAACTCAGGTTTTGTAATTTATCCGGTTTTGTGATTTTTCGTTTCCGAACTTCGTTACACTTCACTACCAAGCTAGTTTAAGTTTAGTTAGGCTCTGATACCACTGTAAGTCCATATTGCGACCCCCGGTTCTTACGGGGAGGCGGAAACGGTATAAAAAACAAATTTTTATCGCAAGAGGCAACATGGACTAAACAAGGTCGGGATCGTGTCTAAACTAAACTAGCAAATACGCTAAAAGGAGTTAGCTACTATGGAAGATGGTTATACCTAAACTTGAACTCCTTCTTCTTGAAATCTTGTAGAGGTTGATGGTTCTCTTTTGTCGCCTTCTTCCGTCGAAGATGGATCCACCTCGAGGGTTCGACCTTGGGCTCTTTCTCGGACTTGGAGTGAACTAGAATCTCCGGCTTGCTAATCCTTTGATCCTAGAGTGAGTAGAGAGTGACTAGGGTTTGCTTTTCTTTTTAAAGAGAAGGATTCTCAACTCATGAGAAGGTTTCTCTTTGCTAGAGGAAGAAGAAGATGAAGAGAGGAGAGAGAATGAGAATGATAGAATGAGCTATATCTTTTCTTTCTTGCAACCATAATGCAAAAGAAAAGAATTATCTAATAATAATAATTGAAAATGAGAATAGCTGATGGCAATTTAGAATGACCACAACCATGCTTCATTTAAAAATGTAAGCATAAATCAAGGAAGACTTTTGAAGCATGATGGTGGTCAACTTTCAACCATGGTCAACAAGTCAACCATGGTCAACAAGTCAACAATATCAACCATAACAAAATTCTCATTTAATTACTATTATAAATAGATAATCCATAATCCATTAGGGTTTGGAAAAAGATAACTGTCAACTGTGCATACGCACCCGTTCCGAAACCCTAATGAAATACCTCATCCTCCGCCTCAAGCAACTGTGCATACACACCTGCATTCTCGTTCCGAGGAACAAGAATACCAAGATATAAAAGCAACCCCAAATATATATACCAGTATCTGGCTCAAACCAGAGCCTGCCAGTATAATCCGTCCGGACTCCAAACGTGCACAAGTGCGCGGATGAGAACGAACCCTGTCGCAAAACCATGCGACCTCTACTCTGTTTTGCCCAGAGGCGAATACCCTCTGTGTGGGACTCTAAAGACTCGACACTACGCTGGCAGTGGGTTTAACCACAGACCGCAAGCGGCACTAGCTGTGCATAACGGTCCCCAGGTAGATGTCGACAAGAAGGCTGACGAGGTGAAACCCCATCTGAACTCCTACTGAGTCTGAATGTGACAGTCTCCGTACAGTCCGGTCTGTTCGTCTGATACATCGCATGGCGGGCCTAGGGGGTGGTAATCGTCAGTCCCCCAATAGCGGTACAAGTCGTGCCGGAGCGAAGCCCAAAACACCCTGAGATAACACTGGAAACCTACCAGTATATCTCGTTTGCCCTGGCCAGGGACTACTCGTGTAATGGCTCTCCTAGACACAGCGCGATGTCAACCCCCAATACCGGGAGAGACGAATCCTGTCTAACCGTCACTGCCTCCAAGTGCTTCGGGACTGCACCCAACCACCACCCGTTTGCACGACTCCTTTGAGCCGTGGTAGGGTAGTGATCAAAGTGCAGTGGGAACACACTTGAGGCGAAGTGCCAGTATCAAGTCAGCGGACTAAGCTGTACTCATGTCACCTGGGAACTGATAACTGACGATAGGTATAATACCAACCTGTCAGTTCCCGACGAGTCCTGTCCAGTGTACTCGTAACCCAACGAGCACCCGTATACTATCTCCAGTACGACGTACTGATGGCTGTGGGACAGACCATCTCCCACACTGGGATGAGAAGCTCATACGCTAGTCTACTCCGGAGTATCGATGCCCTGTCTCGATAGTCCTGCGACTAGGGACCTGTATAAGGATGTGCTTATAGATTACCCAGCCCCCACTAGTGTGACTGCCATCACAACGCTGGTAATCAAGCAAAGATCCTAAGGGCTCCACTAATGCGTATAAGTGATATACTGAAATAAACACAAGTACACATTGAAGTAGAAACAAACCAAGTAGCATACTACTATTTTGAGCAAGATTGTATATACAAGGTGAATATCCCAAGCATCCATTAAGTAATATACAAACTAGTATGATACAGTAATGGCCTCTAGGGCATATACACTAACAATGGTATGCAGCGATGGCAAGTAGGATCCGGATGGATTTAAGCATAGCCGCTGGAGGAAAGGTTTCGTCATAATCCACATCTGGTCGTTGACGAAACCTTTTGCAACAAGTCTAGCTTTGAAAGTCTCCGCTTTCCCATCCACACCAAGTTTCTTCTTAAAGATCCATTTGCTCCCAATGGGTTTTACCCCTTCAGGAGCAACTTCCAAAGTCCATACTTTGTTGGTGTACATGGATTCCATCTCAGATCGCATTGCATCCAGCCATTTCATAGAGTCTCCACTCGTGATGGCCTGCTCAAAACTAGTCGGGTCATCATCTTCCATGATACAATCCTCGCTCCCACCATCGATGAGAAAACCGTAGTATCTCTCAGGTGGATGAGTAGTCCTACTAGATCAGCGGAGAGGCTGAGGTTCATTGGAAACTATCGAATCCTCTGGTTTCACTAAATCTTCAGTTGCAGTCTGTGTAACTGGAACTTCTTCCAGATCTACATCTCTACCACTAATTTTCTTTGCAAGAAATTCCTTTTCTAAAAAGGTGGCATGTTGAGCAACAAACACCTTTTGTTCCTCATTGTGGTAGAAAAAATATCCATATGAATTCTTTGGATATCCCACAAACTTGCAAAGAACTGATCGTGCCTCGAGTTTGTCCGGATTTTGCCTTCTGACATAGGCCGGACAACCCCATAACTTAACTCGTTTAAGATATGGTCTCTTCCCACTCCATATCTCATATGGTGTGGTAGGTACAGATTTAGATGGAACTTGATTCAATAGGTATGCTGCTTTCTCAAGCGCATAACCTCAAGAGGAAATAGGCAACTCAGCAGTGCTCATCATAGAGCGCACCATATCTAATAGGGTGCGATTCCTCCGCTCCGATACACCGTTGTGTTGTGGTGTATAAGGAGGAGTAAGCTGAGAGAGAATCCCATTCTCTTTTAAATAGTCCAGGAACTCATTGCTCAAGTATTCTCCCCCTCGATCAGATCGAAGGATCTTAATACTTTTACCCGTTTGGTTCTCAACTTCGTGCTTATATTCTTTGAATTTCTCAAAAGCTTCAGACTTGTGTTTCAACAGGAACGCATGTTCGTATCTTGAGATATCGTCAGTGAATGTAATGAAGTATAAAGAACCATTCCTGGTATGTGTATACATGGGACCACATACATCACTATGTATTAGTCCCAAGAGTTCCGTAAGTCTTTCTCCGTGTCTAATAAACGGAGTTTTGGTCATCTTTCCTTTGAGATATGACTGGCAAATGTCATAAGATGATAATTCGAACGGATTCAAATATCCATCCCTATGTAACTTAGCTAGTCGTGTCGCATTGATATGACTTAGTCTACAATGCAACAAGAAGGATTCGTTCATTTCTGAACTCTTCCTCTTGTGTGTGTTTTGTACGTTAAGAACTGTAGTTTGATTTAGAATGTATATGTCATTATTTAACGAGCCTGATCCAATCAACTTTTGATTTAGGAAGATGTTCATAACATTATCATGTACTACAAAATTATATCCTTCTTTACTTAATAAAGAAACTAATATAATGTTGCGTATCAGGTTCGGTATGTAATAGCATTCGTTCAGATTCAATGTATTACCACTTGGTAATACAAGGTGATATTCACCAACTGCTTTGGCTGCAACATTTGCACCATTCCCTACTTTTACGGAATGATCACCCATTCTTAGTTCTCTACCTCTCTTTAGCACATGCAATATATTACATATGTGGGATCCTGATCCGGTATCTAATACCCAGAACGTAGAATGAACTGAGAAACAGTTCTCAATAACAAACACACCCGAAGATGATGCATCAATATGCTTATTCTTCGTTTGGGTAGCGTGGGAATCTGGATATTCCCCTATTTCCTGCTCAGTCTTATAACAATTATAAGAAAGAATGGAACCAACGTTCCCCTGCTCAATATAACAAACGGGTTCGGTCAATTATCATGACCCGAAATTGGCACGTGACAGCCCTTAAGCTATGCAACGTCTACAGGCGTAACGCAGTTTAAGTAAGCCAAAAACCGAGCAATCTAAACCATCAAAAGTATTAAGTGATAATAACATTGTCAAAAACTTTTGAAATCTCAATCAAATTCTTTAAAGTCCCAATTTATTTCCTTTTAAAATTTGGCAGCACCTCCTTTGTAGAACAAGCCACCAAAAGGGTACAACATAAATATATAAGTAAAGCATCCCCAACGGGAGCAAATCCACGCCCAAAGGAAGAAAACAACCACCACAAGAAAATATACGACGCCGTAGTGAAGAAAAAGACGATATAAATAAAACTGCATAAAAGACCTCCAAGTCACAAAATAATATACAATATCGTCCTCACAACGTCTCTAAGTCAATACATGAAAATGGTAGATGGAGAGTACAGGATACAACGAATATATAATGATCAACATCGGATAAAGAAAAACCCACATATAGCAAAACTGCACACAGTCGGCCGTAGCGGTATCCGCTGCAAAAGATGATAGGATAGATGAAAGCCCTGCCAACGACTGCCCTGAAGGACTACCTGCGAAACATTGTGGCACAAGGGGATGAGTTGCCAACTCGTGAATAGTAAATAACATATGCAGCTAATCACAAGTATGCACGTACAGCGCGAATCTAACACATACAAGCTAAAAGCAATAAATGGCCATATGTATGCAACAGTCATGAAAGGTACTCTATCAGGTACAATTAATACATAAAACAATAATATGGCAATATGTATAGGTCGTCCATCCATTTTTATTAAAAACATATGCAACAGTCATGAAAGGTACTCTATCAGGTACTACTAATACATGAAACAATAATATGGCAATATGTATATGCAACAGTCATGAAAGGTACTCTATCAGGTACTACTAATACATGAAGCAATAATATGACAATATGATGATATATATTATAAATATAATATATATATATATAACAGCGTCCCATACCACTGATATATATATATATACGTGGATATATAATAGCGTCCCATACCACTGATATATATACTTAGAGGTAAAATATCATGAAAACAAGTGTCTAGCGTCGACACATAAATACTCACCAGTCAGGCGCCGTCACCACGACCGGCCCTGATGTCATGTACGTACATCTTATAGAACCTGAGTGTCCAACACCCGAAATCTGCAAGGCATGTCCGTACATAACTTCGGTCGGTATCACCACGATAACCGCCGAAACCAAGTAATGTCACCGGTAGGTATGATTCTCCTGCCTGGCTCATCGGCGTGAACCATCGACATACATTTCTTGCCCCGTGGTACCTCTGGGCCCGACCATATACCCGCAAACGGCCCACGACGCCTTCTCGCATGGGGTATATATCAGAACCGAGAAATCTCATGGTGGATGCTGAAATATCATATCAAGAGAAACCGGGTTTTTCAAATAATGCATAATTTCATGAAACTACCACGGTCCTCAAATCCAGAAAACATCATGTGAAATCCATATATCAATGCGAAATCCATGAAATATAATATATGCAACATGAAACAGTAATATGAGCATATAAAGGAAAAACCGCTATTTAACTGCAACAAGTTATGAAATATATCATGTGGTTCCTAATTTCTCCAAAACATAATATAAAGGTGAACAAGTAGCTATAACCAGGTATGCGTAACCATGTCGATATAGCAAGATATGTGTATCTACTTATCAATAATGATGTGATACCATCCAGGTATGTGTGTAGCTATATCAAGCTAGGTATGCGTATAAACATGTCAATAATGATACAATACCCTCCAGGTATGAGTATAACTATATCAAGTACGGGTGTACATGTAAGTATGTATGCAAGATGTACATGTAGCTATGTCTCATATGTGGATATACATATCTCTAATGGTACAATACTATGTAGGTATATGGGTAGCTAGCATATAGGTATGGCAAGGTATATGTGTATGCATGTTGGTATACAGGTATACTATATGTCATATGCACAATGGAATATGAATCAATGTCTTAATGTCCCTAACCAAACAATATCATATATATATGTGTGTTGTGCGAGTCATGGCAATTATTGACAGTGTATGTGGCATACAATCAGTGCTCGTGCAACATGAGCCTTCAATAATAGTGCAGTGTCCAAAGGGTACAAGTCCAAGCATAACAAGTAATAATATGCAATGAGGTGTATGCGCAAACTCTATATATGCAATAGAATAGGAGACTAATATCATATCATCTCTAGCCCAGATGCATAACGCCATGCGGGCGATTCCCCTGTAGATGTTAAATCTACTCACTACGATCCTGGCTAAGTAATGCCAACCACTCGCTTCCCCTTCTTTGCAGCGTCCGAAGTCCTCGCCTGCGATCCTAAAATCACAAAACAACAAATCATGTGTATATATTAGCAATCGACCAATAACACGTACAAACTACGTTTGACCGATGCGCCAACTCCAAACGTACTCTCAAGTCTTCGTTTAGTAGCTAACGTGCAGAGCGACACTGCGAAACCAACTCAAGAGCAATAGATACACAAGACACGAACCGTATCGGATAACGTAACGCGTGAAAACGAAACACAAGAAATAAGCAAAGTGGTCCCAGATTTTTCTACACAAACAATTTGTAAAAGTTGCAATACCACAAGACCACACACAACCCCAGAGACCCCTACACCAAAACTCAACCCCCAGCCCCTACTCTAGCCGCAAATTGCGGCCATAACCATTAAATCTGCGACCTGTTATTGAGGGAATGGGCTCATACTTTGAGGGTAGTTTCTACGTCACTACACTAGGTCACTTGATGTGAACTTTTCTAACAAATATCTGGTTTGATAGCAGATCATCCGAGACCCAAAACTATACTAAAAATACGATATTAACCTGAAACGAAACTCTATGCATTCTAAACTGAAACTAACAAGCTACGCAACACAATAAACACCTATTTAACAGAAAGAGATCATTACCTACTCCCACAAGCTCAAAGATCCAAGCTTTCCAAGCTCCAAGGCATCGAAGAGGCAAAAAATGTTTAAGATGTGATTTTTGTGAGATTTTGTGGAGTTTAGTGATGGATTAGTGAAGATTTGTGAAGGGTAGAGTGAGTGTTCAGTTGAGGGAAGATGGGGATGAGAGATGAAGAGAGAGAGAATGAGAGAGGGTGAGAAGAAGAGAGAGAGAGAGTGAGGTGAGTGTAAGACGGTAAGTGCACCCTTGCATTAACTCACACAATAATGCAAGCATGACTCACCATGCCACCTCTCATCCAAACAAAACCATAGAAATATCTCACAACAAAATATCTAGAGGTTTAGGTTAAGGTTAAACAAAGATTGGATTAGCTTAAAGTTGTCATGGTTGCTAAACTAGATTACACAAACACACCCTTACATAAACATGCACATGTGCGTGCAATCCATAACAAAGAATAATAAAATATTAATGAAATGTTATAAAATGTGAGGAACCCAAATTGGTAAACTTTTTACCAAAAACACGTACTACCGCTTAATTAACATTAATAGAAATTTAAGGCGTTACAATCCCCCCTAAAGAAAATTCGTCCCCGAATTAAAATTCTTACGATGCATACCTTCAAGGAGATGAGTGAAAAACTCCTAAATCTCGTTCGCAGCCTTCCAAGTGATCTCTTCACTATACGGCCATGCCCAAGAAAACTTCCACAGATGGCAAGACCCTTGACCGAAGTTTCTCCACCTGCCGATCCCCTAACACTATCGGCTGTTGGTGAACGAAAGATCGCGTCCAAGCTAAAAGGTTGAATCATGTGAGAAAGGTCATGAAGGTATTAGCAACTATCGGCACAAGCAATACGTGATGAATACTCAAAAATCTAGGTGAAAGTGCCAAATTATAGGCAACGGTACTAACTCACTCGAGGATCTCAAAAGGACCTACAATCTAGGACAAGCTTCCCAAAACTCAACACGCCATTCATCGGAAAAATCCATAGGAATACATGATCCCCCACCGCGAACTAAAAACTGCGACAACTACGATCGACATAAGACTTCTGTCTGCACTGGGTTGTTCTCATCCTGACCTGAATCAACTGGATCTTCTACGAAGCCTCTCGACTAGCTGGGGTCCAAAATCCTGCTCTCGCGGAGTCAGTAAAACAGACTGGCGATCGACACAACCTATCACACAAGGCCTAAAGTTTGCCAATTGGAATGTCTCCTGATAACAACTATCGAAGGAGAACCTTAACAATGGCAAGTGATGATCCCAACAGCCAACAACCAATTAGTACGTATGCACAAGCATATCCTCTAGAGTCGGTATAGTTCGCTTTGTCTAACCATCGGCATACAAATGGAAAAGCGGAGCTAATGCTCAACCAGTATCCAAGGCTTCCTAAAGCTTCTGTAACAACGGCTAGCGAACTGGGTGCCTCTATTAGATACAACGCATGAAGGAACTCCGTGCAAACGCATAAACTTAATAAAGAACAATTGAGCAAACTGAGCATAACTGGACAACAAACACCCAAAAGGATTCACACCCTGTCTGGACCTGGGTAGACACCATAACGAAATTCATGGAGATCTGCTCCCATTCCCACTCCGGAACGGTTAAAGGTTGCAACTCTCCAGCCGGTCTCCAATGCTCAACCTTAGCTCACAACAAGATAGACACCTCGAAACGAAATCCGAAACTTCACTCTTCATCCCTGCCTACCCGTAACTAACTCACAAGTCACGTCACAACTTGGTGGAACTTGGACGAACACAAAAAGCTGACTGATGTGCATGCTCTAGGACCTCGCGTCTCCACCCATCGGTATCAGGTACATACAAGCGAGTCCCGCAACGTAGCACACCCTGGGCATAAATCAGAACTCCGAATCTTTACCCTGCCGATCATGCTCAAGAATCTCAGACAAATGAGCATCGGCGGGCAGTGCCTCACGAAAACAATTAAGTAAAAGTGTACGGGTGCGGACATGAGCAAGCTGTCCCCTTAGTAGAAGCAAACTTAATCTATACTCAACGATTTCACAAGAACTGTAAATCTGCAGAAGACTGTCTCCGAACTGCGCACAACTGGAACAACTACCCCCAGGCCTACAACTCAAGCATCAGCTACTACAATCATCTTGCCACGGGTAATAAGGGATCTCACAATCACCATCCCTCACAAGATCTGTCACGCCCCGAAGGTACGGAACGTGACCGACACTTAAATTACGAAACGTCTAGAAGCGTAACGTAATCTAAGCAAGCCGAAGCCCAGAAATCTAAACCATTAAAAGAAGAAGTAAAGAAAAACATGTTTAAAAGCAACATCAAATTTTCTCAAAAATTTCGGCAAAGACTCCTTTGTAAAATCCGGCCCCAAACGGGTACAAATAAGAATATATACATAAGCAACAATAAAAAGGCATCCCCAACCGGGAGCTAGCTCTTCACCAATTGTCGGTCATAACCATGCAAGCAATATAATATACAACGCAGAAGGGCGAGGAACAAAACTCAAAAGAAAACCCAATCCACCAGAAAACCATAATAATACAAGCGCGACTCTAAGGTCGAAAGAATAAAAAACTAGCCTTCTAAATCTTTCAAGTAATACAAGTCTGGTTGATGGAGCTTACTAGATACAAATGTAATAAATAACAGTACAACGGCGGTCTCGATACAATGAACCAACCTACCAAGCAAATCACCCTGAATGAAATGATGTGCCAGCAAGCTGCCAAGGAAACATGTACATCGAAACCTGTAAGAAAAATTTGGCACAACGGGGGTGAGTTGCCAACTCGTGAGTAGAAGACATCTGCGAGTAGAAACCGCATGCACGACGCTCTCCTAGGTCATAATAATATACTTAATATAAAACTAGTCATCTAGTAGTGGCAGGGTAATAATTTATGCGTAAGTGCAATGCTCAGTGTTCGTGTCAGTGCCTCAAGTAGTAACATGTCATGTGTATGAGTATGCATGCACCATGAATGTAAAACAATCAACCATGAAATCTGGATATATCTGTATAAGAAATCTTTAACTTTTATCATAGTAAAAATTTTATCGTAATCTGAAACATCATCAATGAAATCCATGGAAATCCGTGTCAAGCATCGACACAAAACATGTAAATCTCAAGGACTCAATACCTCATAGTCTCAATATCTCATAGTCTCAATATCTCGGGGTCCATCAGTCCGGATCGGCCCATATCATCAAATCTCACGACAACAGTCGGTATTCTCCAGATATCCACCACGCCAGACATCACCGGTAGGTAGTCTTCCCCTGCCAGGATCATCGTCTATAACTCGAGCTTCTTGCCCCGGTGTACCATACCGGGCCCACCATGTACCCGAGACAGTTCATCCACTCCTTGAATCGGGTCTTGAAATCTAACAAAAAACATGAAATCTCATGGTGGACGACACATACATCATGAGAAAACCGCAACTTGTATTTTAAAATGAGAGGGAGAGAAAGAGAACTTTTTATATATATTCTTGCGGTTTTCCCCAAAATCCAGAAATCTCATAGAAATCCAAAATCCCAAAATCATGAGTAAGTAAATAATGAGTATCGGCATAAGCCCAACAATACTGCATGATAATATGAATATGTAAATGCATGAAGTGTCTAAGTAATAAATGCAATGTCTAAACTAGCACATGAGAGTAATCACACAATATTATATTAGACTAGCATTTATCTGATTATATCAATAAAAGATAATATGTTCTAAAGTGTACGTGATATGGCAATTACCGATGATGATGTGTGTGAGCCGGCAAATAAGTGTACGTGGAACATGCGCATCATCGGTAATGGTGCTGGTGTCCTAACAGGAAGAGTTTCATATTGGCTAAAGAAACATATGTATGAATATGCATTGCGATAAATACAACATGAATATAACGGTGAATGTGTAGTAACGCACAAATAGCGAATACATACTAATTTCGAGTCATACAGTTTGTTGTTTGAAAAAGCATGAATCGTGGTTTCAAGAAGATTAGGGGATACGGGGTTTTAATGAAAAGATATGTCCTTTGAAAAAATCGGTAGTATCCCTCAGGCTGTCTTTAGAAATGCGCACGATTCGTTAGTTTTGAAAATAAGTATGACTCGAGCCTAAACTAAGATCTACCTAACCAACTAAGGAACTAACTAAAAACACTAGTCGAAAAGTAAGAAGAATCATCCTAAAGTCTGAGTCGACATCTCTAGTAGTCGGCGATCCAACCTTAATAACATCACGTACATAGTACGATTTCCTCATGTTAAGAGTGCGGATCAATCATTACATATATACATCATCGTTTGTATAGTATCATCATCAAACAATATCATGATCAAGGTACTATATTATAATCGCATACATCCCAATATCATCAAACATATATCATCATCTGTGCAAATATACATTGTCAAATGATCCACTAAAATATCATGTCATATGTCATATCGTGATTAAGTCACATATTACAATCTGGGTTCTATTCTAGAGTTTCGTTCATTCCAATGTCATCAACACATATTATCGTTTATATAAATATATTTTATATAATCTCATTGCCCAACGATCCGCTATTATCATAACACATCTCATGTCATAACTCGATCATCTATCCAATAAATCATGGCATCAAGCCTAGTCATATCGACCCATCCCCATGTATCATATAATCTCCTCATATCACATGTATATGTTGTGTGTATATATATACACACCTACACACATTCGTATACACGCGCACACACACACACACACCCCAAGTCAAGTTTAGGTGTGTGCGTGTGTGTGTGTCTACATGAAACCTACGAATTCCCTCCAAGGCAGTCATCCTCTGGTTAAGTCTTTCTAAATCAGTCTAATCCAACCTAAAGTCTTCAATAGGACCCTACTCGCCAAGAATCTAAGGTCACGTCCGACTTCCTAAAAACAATACGTAATATCCTTATTCTACGTTTGCGGGGGTGCTATACGCCATCCACCTGACTTCCCCCGTAGATATACATCTACCCACCTGGTCCTTGTCTGCCAAAGTCGACGCCGCCATCCTCTTCTTCATCGTCCGAAGTCCACGTGAGGGGTACCTATACACAAACATATATAATATCGTAAATCGAAATCGCGGAAAAAACCAAAACGACGCACGAAACGCGCATAGGTTAAAACCTATGACCCCTCATGCAAAAGAAACCAGTAACCCTCGACATCGGCGTACAAACGCCGATTGTTCGAGAAAAACTCAAACATACAAATCGTAGTTCCAAAAATCACTAATTATAATTTTGAATAGGGTTTAAATCATCAAAACCTTAAAATAAATCAAATCAATTAATTTCCGAAAACCTAGAAAGCACTAAATTTTCGTTTAAATTCGAAACTTGATGTTTTAACAAAACTAATGGCCATAATATTCACTAAATGTCTTAACTAGGTCATATAAACCATTTCTATAATTTAGTCTCATCAATTTTTATTAAACCAAAAATTCTAGTTTGCAAAAATATCAAATTTTAACACTTTTTAAAGCAAAATTCACAATTCAACAACTAAGCTTGGTTTTGCATGAACTAAAGTATTAAACTACAATATAAAATGTTAATAATGTCATAAAAACCCTAATTGGATTTTAATCTCAAGTATTTAATGAATTTCCAAAATCCTAGTTTGCAAAAACTAGCATAATTAGCATAATTTCCAACTAACAATTTGAAACTAGTAACTAGATTAGCTTTTGCATTCAATTAACATGTTAATCTACTCGTTAAAACCATAATCTAATGATAGAAACCCTCACTAGAATTTTATCTCACTAATATATATATATATATATAAACCTAATTAGCAAAATTATACCATTAATACAATTTAAAAGTAACACTTAGCAAATTTGACAACTAGACTAAATTTTACATGCCCTAATATGTCAAACTACATGTTGTGACCCTAATGATGTGGTAAAAACCCTAACCTTAATTTCAATCCCTCTCTTGAAAATTAAATATTGAAATTAAAACCATAATTAATTACCTAATTAGATTAGATTGAAGTAATTTAGCAACAAATTACACATGGGGTTAGGACTATACTTCACAAATCAAGAGATCAACCTTGAAAGCATGCCTCCAAAAAGTGGCCTCTTGCTTCTAAATCCAAACTAAATTGGTCAAAGAATAATGGGTATGGGTTAAATGGAGATTTAGTTAGGTTTTTCATTGATTTTGGATGAATTTTTGTGGATTTTAATTGGGAAATGGGGTGAGAAATTTTTTTGGGGCAGCCAAGAGGAGGCTCGGCCACGAGGAGGAGAGTGAGGGGAGAGAGAAAAAAAATGTAGAAATGTGTAGAAGTTTCACAAATAAATCACCTCACTTTAGTCTTTTCAATAATTATTTAATTTTATTTATTTTCTTAATTAATATTGTGCTAGAATGCTCTAGAAATATAAAGACAAATGGAGAAAAAGAGAATGTATGGTGACATGTTATTAAGTTTGTCATGGTCCACATTTGCTAAATTAACCCATTCAAATTTATAATTTACACTAATTAAATGTATAATTAAAGCTTATGTTAATATTTTAATTTAATTAATTTAGAAAAAATATTTTAGTAAACTAGAAATTTACAAGTGACCAATAATACCAAATACTAGCAATTACATAATTAAAATAGGCGTATTTAAGTTTATATTGAAAAATAATTGTAGTTGAGTTTTACGGAAAATACGGTTTATTTTACCGATTATCAGAAAATTCACCTAAAGGGTTTTATTTATTTAATTATTTAATTATTTATTTTTAAAAAGTTACAAACTCCATCCAACGGCGCTGTCTCAACAATCAAAACCCGCTGCAGGAAGATGTACAATAAGCTCTGGTGGTCCGTGAAAATCTGACACGACTCTCCACACAAGTAGTGTCCCAAATATCCAACGCAGGACAATTACGCCCATCTCCAGATCATGAGTGGGATATCCTACTTGTACTTTCTCCAACTTTCAGGAAGTATAAGCGATAACTCTATAGTGCCACACAAGTTCACAATCGATCCCCACTCGCGAAACATCACAGTAAACAACAAAGTCACCCGAATCAGAAAGCAAAGATTGATCTGGTGCAATCGTCTACAAAGTCTTCAACCACTGAAAACTCAGTACGCATGCCTCAGTCTAAAGAAACGGAACCCTCTTCCTTGTCAGTACGATCAACGGTGCAGCGATACTCAAGAAATCCTGTACGAAACGGCGGTAAAAACCGGCTAAGCCCAAAAAGCTGTGGACCTCTGTCCCTGTTGCAAGTCTGGGCTAAGCTGTACGGCCTCGATCTCCCTCGGGTCCATACAAAAACCGTCTCCCGTAACCCAACGACCTAGGAATTTCAACACAATCAAGCCTGAAAGAACACTCCGAGAATCTAGCAAACAGATGGCGCTCTCCCAATGTCTGCAAAGCAAATCCTCAAGTGTTGCTCACGTTCCTCACGACTCTTGGAATAGATCAGAATGTCATCAATAACACGACAATAAACTGGTCGAGGAACGGCCTGAAGAAATCTGGTTCATCATATCTACTAATGCTGCTAGGGCATTGGTGAATCCAACGACACCACCAAAACTCATACTACCTAAAGCGCGCACAAAAACAGTCTTCGGAATGTCATCACTCCGAACCAGCAACCAATGATGACCTGATCCCAAAACAAACTTAGAAAATGTCTCGCACTTTGGAGCTGATCGAACAAATCGTCAATGCGAGGTAAAGGATTCCTATCCTCACCATAATTCGGTTCAATTGACGATTAATCAACACACAACCTCAAACTGTCGTCCTTCTCTTTGACTAACAGAATAGGATCTCACCAAAGAGAAACACTCGGATGCACAAGTCCTCCTATCTAGCAACTCTGCAGCAGATCCTTAAGCTCCCTAAGTTTCGCCGGCTCATCTGGAACAACGTCGGAAAACTCTCGCACGATAGGAACCCGGTCCAATGAACCCACTGTGGCTCCGGTATCACGAATGAAAGCCATGAATCCCCGACATCTTCTCCTTAAAATCCGACTAGCGAAAAAGGCTGAATTCAAGCTGTGAGAGGCGGCACCACTGTCCCCCCTGCACAACAAGAACTGACTCGCCAGAAAACAAATCATGAATGTTTTCTCGTGGCAGTCCATAGACGCCTAGCACGTACCTAACCAGTCCGTGCCCCGGAGAACGTCAAAGTCCAACATCTCAAGAAGGAAGAAATCGATGGACGAATCTCTATCTCCTACCCAATTGGCACATGACCGAAACACGTGTCGCGCAACTAAAGCATCACTGACAGAAATTAACATAATAATGGCTGATTTAGCATACACGACTCTCGGCCAACCACGGCACGAAGTGTGTAGAACAAACGAGTGCATAGATCCTGAATTAAACAAACAAGTGCATCAAAAGAACACACGAATTAAGAATACCTGAAAGGTCTGAATTTGATGCCCGCGCATCCCCATGAGTAGAAGCAAACGCTCGTGTCTGCCCTGTACCCGCCACTGGCTGAACTCCTCCTCTGCCATCCTGTGCACTCGAAACAAATCCTCCGCGACCACGACCTCTCTGCGGTACAGCTACCTCGCACTCACGTGGCTCTGCACAATCTCGAACCCGATGATCCAAACTCCCACACCGGTAACATCCAGAATAAAACTGCTGACCCTCCTAGGGATAAGAGCTAGAAGACTGTCCTCGTCCAAAGCCTCTGCTACTCTCGCGACGTGCACGAAGCCTGTTACGGCAACTGAACCTCTGTCTCTGGGCTCATACTCCTGTACGAGTCCTTCTCGGTCTAGGAACTTCCAAAATCTTGGGAAGACGGTCTTCATCGAATAGGGCTGCATCCACTGGTGCTGTATAAGTAACACTAAGTTGTGTGCCGATCGCAAGGAATAATTGGGTAACAGAGGTGGCAACCTCCTGTCGCTGCGCTCGACTGGCCTCAACCAACGACCTCATCATCTGGCGCAAGTCCTGCATATCTGCCTCAAGCCTAGCGATACGATCTATCGAAGGCGGATCCATCTGCACCTGTGCAATGAGCGTACCATCCTGGTTAGTCCTCGCCCCAAACGAGTCAACTTTGACCTCGGTTCTCGCTGCATCACTCTGAGCCCTCATAGTCATCAGCGGCAAAAGGCTATAAATAGAAAAGGATTCGATAAGAACACGGAAATCGAATCACAAGGATATGTATCATCAAGGAAGGAATTTCAAGCAGTTAGTACTTAAGTCATTTTGGGCGGAGTACTGTGTTGTGAATATGCCATGGACATACACACACTATATTACTCTGCTTCAGCTACCTACTTCATCATAGCAAGGCCATCCTGCACTCCGAAAGGTAAAACATAGCGCTCTGATACCAACTTTGTCACGACCCGAAATTGGCACGTGACGGCCCTTAAACTACGCAACGTCTACAGGCGTAACGCAGTTTAAGTAAGCCGAAAACCCAGCAATCTAAACCATCAAAAGTAGTAAGTGATAATAACATTGTCAAAAACTTTTGAAATCTCAATCAAATTCTTTAAAGTCCCAATTTATTTTCTTTTAAAATTTGGCAGCACCTCCTTTGTAAAACAAGCCCCCAAAAAGGGTACAACATAAATATATAAGTAAAGCATCCCCAACGGGAGCAAATCCATGCACAAAGGCAGAAAACAACCACCACAAGCAAATTTACGACGCCGTAGCGAATAAAAAGATGATATAAATAAAACTGCATAAAAGACCACCAAGTCACAAAATAATATACAATATCGTCCTCACAACTCGTCTCTAAGTCAATAGATGAAAATGGTAGATGGAGAGTACAGGATACAACGAATATACAATGATCAATATCGGAAAACCGCAAAACCCACCTATAGCAAAACTGCACACAATCGGCCGTAGCGGTATCCGCTGCAAAAGTTGATACGATAGATGAAAGCCCTGCCAACGACTGCCCTGAAGGACTACCTGCAAAACACTGTGGCATAAGGGGGTGAGTTGCCAACTCATGAATAGTAAATAACATATCCAGATAATCATAAGTATGCACGTACAGCGCGAATCTAACACATGCAAGCTAAAAGCAAAAAATGGTCGTATGTATGCAACAATCATGAAAGGTACTCTATCAGGTACAACTAATACATGAAACAATAATATGGCAATATGTATATACAACAGTCATGAAAGGTACTCTATCAGGTATTACTAATACATAAAACAATAATATGGCAATATGTATATGCAACAGTCATGAAAGGTACTCTATCAGGTACTACTAATACATGAAGCAATAATATGACAATATGATGATATATATTATATATATATATATAACAGCGTCCCATACCACTGATATATATATATATACGTGCATATATAACAGCGTCCCATACCACTGATATATATACTTAGAGGTAAAATATCATGAAAACAAGTGTCTAGCGTCGACACATAAATACTCACCTGTCAGGCGCCGTCACCACGACTGGCCCTGATGTCATGTACTTACATCTTATAGAACCTGAGTGTCCAACACCCGAAATCTGCAAGTTATGTCCGTACATAACTTCGGTCGGTATCACCACGATAACCGCCGAAACCAGGTAATGTTAACGGTAGGTATGATTCCCCTGCCAGGCTCATCGGCGTGAACCATCGAAATACATTTCTTGCCCCGGGGTACCTCTGGGCCCCACCATGTACCCGCACACGGCCCACGACGCCTGCTCGCATGGGGTATATATCAGAACCGAGAAATCTCATGGTGGATACTGAAATATCATATCAAGAGAAACCGGGTTTTTCAAATAATGCATAATTTCATGAAACTACCACTGTCCTCAAATCAAGAAAACATCATGTGAAATCCATATATCAATGCGAAATACATGAAATATAATATATGCAACATGAAACAGTAATATGAGCATATAAAGGAAAAATCGCTATTTAACTGCAACAAGTTATGAAATATATCATACGGTTCCTAATTTCTCCAAATCCATACAACATCATATAAAGGTGAACATGTAGCTATAGTCAGGTATGCGTAACCATGTCGGTATAGCAAGATATGTGTATCTACCTATCAATAATGATGTGATACCCTCCAGGTATGTGTGTAGCTATATCAAGCTAGGTATGTGTATAAACATGTCAATAATGATTCAATACCCTCCAGGTATGTGTATAACTATATCAAGTACGGGTGTGCATGTAAGTATGTATGCAAGATGTACATGTAGCTATGTCTCATATGTGGATATACATATCTCTAATGGTACAATACTATGTAGGTATATGGGTATCTAGCATGTAGGTATGGAAACACATATGTGTAAGCATGTAGGTATACATGTATGCTATATGTCATATGCACAATGGAATATGAATCAATGTCTCAATGTCCCTTACCAAACAATATCATATATGTATGTGTGTTGTGCGTGTCATGGCAATTATTGTTGGTGTGTGTGGTATACAATCAGTGCTCGTGCAACATGAGACGTCAATAATAGTGCAGTATCCAAAGGGTACAAGTCCAAGCACAACAAGTAATAATATATAATGAGGTGTATGCGCAAACTCTATACATACAATAGAATATGCGACTAATATCATATCATCTCTAGCCCAGACGAATAACGCCATGCGGGCGATTCCCCTGTAAATGTTAAATCTACTCACTACGATCATGGCTAAGTAAAGCCAACTACTCGCTTCCCCTTCTTTACAGCGTCCGAAGTCCTCACCTGCGATCCTAAAATCACAAAACAACAAAGCATGTGTATATATTAGCAATCGACCAATAACACGTACAAACTACGTTTGACCGACGCACCAACTCCAAACATACCCTCAAGTGTTCTCTTAGTAGCTAACGTGCATAGCGACACTACGAAACCAACTCAAGAGCAACAGATACACAAGACACGAACCGTATCGGATAACGTAACGCGTGAAAACGAAACACAAGAAATAAGCAAAGTGGTCCCAGATTTTTCTACACAAACAATTTGTAAAAGTTGCACATACAACAAGACCGCATATAACCCTAGAGACCCCTACACCAAAACTCAACCCCTCAGCCCCTACTCTGGCCGCAAATTACGGCCATAACCATTAAATCTGCGGCCTGTTATTGAGGGAATGGGTTCATACTTTGAGGGTAGTTTCTAGGTCACTACACTAGGTCACTATGATGGGAACTTTTCTAACAAATACCTGGTTTGATAGCAGATCATCCGAGACCCAAAACTACACTAAAAATACGTTATTTACCCGAAACGAAACTCTATGCGTTCTAAACTGAAACTAACAAGCTATGAAACACAATAAACACCTACTTAACAAAAAGAGATCGTTACCTACTCCCACAAGCTCAAAGATCCTAGCTTTCCAAGCTCCAAGGCATCCAAGAGGCAAACAAGGTTTAAAATGTGATTTTTGTGAGATTTTGTGAAGTTTAGTGATGGATTAGTGAAGATTTGTGAAGGGTAGGGTGATTGTTCAGTTGAGGGAAGAGGGAGATGATAGATAAAGATAAGAGATGAAGTGAGAGAGAACGAGAGAAGGTGAGAAGAAAAGAGATAGAGAGGTGAGTGTAAAAGGGTGAGTACACCCTTGCATTAACTCACACAATAATGCAAACATAACTCACCATGCCACCTCTCATCCAAACAAAACCATAGAAATATCTCACAACAAAATATCTAGAGGTTTATGTTAAGGTTAAACAAGGATTGGATTAGCTTAAAGTTGTCATGGTTGCTAAACTAGATTACACAAACACACCCTCACATAAACATGCACATGTGCGTGCAAGTCATAACAAATAATATTAAAATATTAATTAAATTTATAACATGTGAGGAACCCAAATTGGTAAACGTTTTACCAAAAACCCGCACTACCGCTTAATTAACACTAATCGAAATCTAAGGCGTTACAATCTCCCCCTTAAAGATCATATACGTGCACTTGTGCACGGATCATGATCGGATAGATAATACTAGTGGGCTTTGGTTTAAGCCGGATCCTAGTATTATGTTATTGAATTATTTTCGTCTCGTTGTATTCGTATTCGGTCGGAATACGGATGCAGGTATGTATATACGGATGTGGGGTATTCTTATAATTCGTTACAATTTTACTTTAGTAGATGCCATTTCATTTTGTTATTAAACATTTTGGTTTAAATGTTTATTTGGTGAGAAAGTGTGAGTCATGGATTTTCATTAACTCTTGGTGCATTTGGTGACTCATGGCGGTGGGTCATGGTGGCATGACTAGGGTTTTTTGTTGCTTTGTGAGATATTTTGTGGTGGGAATGAGATGTTATTTTTGAGAGAGGCGGATCTTTTCTTAAGGTGGCCTTTCTTTAGTTGCCTTATTATCACAACAAAAGAGCTCACAACACAAGCCATTTCTTCACTAGCTTTTACTTGAGCTCACACTTTCTCTCCAATGGCATCTTCTTCAACCTTCACCCTGTATGTCTCATGTATTGAGAAACCTAGGGTGTATTGAGACAAAGTATTCAGAAACTCTCAATGCTTCGTTTTGGCTATCGAGGCTAGCAAACTAGATACTCGAGTTTCCTCGGTTTTGAGACGGGAGCCCGTATTACTAACCCTCGACATAGATCTTCTTCGATGTGGGGAGTCCGGAGATCAAGCTTGATCAAGGAGCCACGAGGAGCTTGGGACAGAGATTGAAGACCGAAGGACTCGGATCGTTTGGTATAACCTCTCTAAACTCCTTTACATGTTTTGTTATCTAGGGCTTGTGGGTCGATCTGGAAATCAGGTTCCATTAGCGCCTGTTTCTAAAAGATTTTGTTCCGCATTTGACCACGGATTGATGGCTGTGGCGCTGGCGTAACCCAACAGATGAGATTTACTGGTAAGAGTTATCGGTAGTTTCTCATATCATTATAGGCCACACATCAGCATAACTTATCAAGTTATTGGAGTCTGACGATTCCACCTCCAGACTCGATATGCGACATATCAGACGAAGAGACCGGACTGTAGGGCTACAAGGCACTCTAACAAGGTACTACAAGGCATCAACCATGCCCGATTAATATTTTAGCCGTGCCTAACAACCCTAAAAAAGATCTTGGCTAGACTATTAGGCTATCACATGCAAGTAAATAACTTTTACTAATAAGTGAATATGAAATACAACCTTTGTAGATCGGTTCTTCACTTCTAAAGCTCCTTGTTGTAGTCCCTTCGCTATGATCATGGTTCTCCTGGGCTCTTGCATGGCTTCACGAGGCGAAAGAAGCGTCCTTGCTTGAAGTCTTCGAGGCCGAAGATGATCTACGTCGAGGGAATACCAACTCAAGCTTCTACTTCACTAACTAGAGAATTAGTGAAGCAAACACCCTAAACTAAAGTGCTAGTCTAGTAGAGGATGGAGAAATAGGAAGTGGGTTCTCTTTAGAATTTTATTTCTCACAATTTTTCACTCTCTTTTCAAAACCCTAGCAAGCTTTTTCTTTTTGCTCAAAGAATAAGAAGATGAACAAAAGAAAAGGATGAGGATAATTATCAAGTGAGTGAGCTAACCATGGGTGAGTGAGTATCATATACTAACTCATGTAGAGACATAACCATGGCTAATCCAAATGGTTAGGTTAAGAAAGATCTAAAGTAAAAACAAAGTTAGTGGACTTTATCAAAGCAAAGCAAGCTTCTACAAGCTTTATGCTCTTTCCAAATCTCCACTAATTTTGTAATTACTTTAAATAATTATAACCCACCATAATAAATAGAATGGTGTATGACTTACACACCCATGAAAGATGTATCATCAACCATGATACAAAATGATAACACATTTTAATATATATCTCATATATACTAAAGTTGTGCACATGTAAGAAAAATCCTTAAGTGAACAAATGTTAGTTAATGTAAATTAGTATATTATATATACAATTATACACTAAATTATTAAATCAACACTTGACTTAATAATCCGGTTATATCTCATATAACCGACTAACATCCAATGTATCGACTTATCGAATCAACACTTGATTCGATAACCCGGCTATATCACATATAACCGACCGATACAAAAAGCCGCGAGAATAGAATACGGTATCACATACATGCATCATTCTCGGTCCCGCACATATCACATATGCGTTCCTATTTCGTTTTGCCTGAGCCAGTAAAACCTCTATGTAGGACTCTAAAGACTCGTCAATACGCCGGCAGTAGGTGATGATCACATCAAGCACCCACAAGCCGTCAGCGGTACTAGCTGGACGTAACGGCTACCCGGGTATTGAGCGATCAGAAAATCAGCAAGCAAGCCCGCTCCAACTCCTGTAAAAGCTAAACGGTAACACTTCCCGTACAGTCCGGTCTCCTCGTCTGATATGTCGCATATCAAGTCTAGGGGTGGTAAATGTCAGACCCTAATAACTGATAAGTCGTGCCGATGTGAGGCTCATAACGGGTCAAGAAACTACTGGTAACACTTACCAGTAAATCTCTAAATCAGCCCTGGCCAGGGACTTCCCTGTTATGTCCAATCGAGCACAGCGCAACATCAACCCCCAATACCGGGAGAGACGAAACCCCTCCTATCGCTCATTGCCTCCATGTTGTAGGGTTCCTAGGCACTCTCAAGAGGTCTCACAAGGCATCAACCATGCCAATTTCAAATTTTGCGGGTGCCGAGAAACCCTAATACGGATCGTTGACTAGAAGTTTAGGCGAAATACGAATCTAGTTAACAACTTAACTAAAGATAAGAAGCTACAACCTTTGTAGATCCGGATATCCACCTCCTTGGCTCCACGTAGGCATCCTCTCGCTGTCCATCTCAAATCCCGGACTCAATCGTCGGCTTGATCGGAGAAATGGGCGGACTAGGTCGTCGGCTTCGTGCCGAAGATGATCTACGTCGAGGCATCACAAGTTCAAGCTCCGACTTCACAAATTTATGAAACTTGTGAAGAAAACACCCAAAACAACTTGGCAAGAGGTAGTGGGTGAAGAAATAGGAGGTGGGTTCACTTTAGAATTGGATTTCTCACTTTAGAACTCAAGTTGCCATTGATGGCATCAAGCTTTCTTTCTTGAAGAAGAAGATCAAGAAGAAGAAGAAAGAATATGATAAGTGTTAATTAAAATGAAAAATAAATGAATACTTATCATATACTAACTAGGGTAGAGTGTAGAGAATAGACCATGGTTACTTGGATGGGTTAGGGTTAAGCATGAAGACAAGAATGGTTAAGAAGTCAAAGCTTCATGAAGCTTCAACTAGAAACAAATAAAGCCACCATTCTTATCTAAATCATTTCCAAATAAATAAATGAACAAATAAATAAATAAATGAATATGCAAAACCCTAATCATCAAATTAACCAAGGTTTAATTCTATACACTTAACTAAATGATCAAGTATCATCAAACATGATACAAATATGTGCACAAAAGTATATCACATATACTTCTTGCACATCAAGTGAGAAAATCCATATAAAGTGAACCAATACTAGCTAATGCAAAATAATATATCAAATATATAATTATACATTAAATTATTAAAACAACACTTGATTTAACGATCCGGTCATATCGCATATAACCGACTAGTATCCTATGTATCGGCTTATCGAATCAATCCTTGATTCGATATCTAGGTTATATCGAATATAACCAATCGATACATCCATCGCGAGAATGAAATACGGTATCACATACACGCATTATTCTCGGTCCTGCACATATCTCATATGCGCTCCTATTTCGTTTTGCTTGAGCCAGGAAATCTCTGTGTAGGACTCTAAAGACTCGTCAATACGCCGGTAGCAGATGATGATCATATCAAGCACCTACAAGCCGCAAGCGGTCTGCTAAACGTAACGGCCATCCGGGTATTGAGCGATCAGAAGATCGACGAGCTAGCCCGCTCATAATCCTGTGAATCCAACCAGCAACACTTACCGTACAGTCCGGTCTGTTCGTCTGATATGTCGCATATCAAGTCTAGGGGTGGTAAACGTCAGACCCCAATAACCGATAAGTCGTGCCGATGTGAGGCTCATAACGGGTCGAGAAACTACTGGTAACACTTACCAGCAAATCTCTGATCAGCCCTGGCCAGGGATTTCCCTGTTACGGCCAATCGAGCACAGCGCAGCATCAACCCCCAATACCGGGAGAGATAAAACCCCTCCTATCGCTCATTGCCTCCATGTGACTCGGGACTGTACCCAAAGACCACCGTTTTGCACGCCCTCATGGACGTGGTAAGGTGGAGATCAAAGCACAGTGGGAATCACACAAGACTCCATGACGATCTCGGGTCTACAGACTAACCTGCACAAGTGTCACCTGAGAACTGCCATCTGACGTGAGGTATAATACCATCTGGGAGTTCTCGGCGAGTCCGTCCAGTGTACCCAGTCTCCACTGAGCACCCGTATACCATCTCTGATGTCAAACACCAATGGATATGGGATCATACATCGCCCATCTCATGGGTCGAGAAGCGTATACGCTAGTCTACACTGGTATATCGATGCCCCGTCTCGATACACCCACGACTAGGGACCTTGAAGGATGTACTTATGGACTACCATGTCCCCACTAGTATGATCTGCATCATAGTCCAGGTAGTCAAGTACACATCCTAAGGGCTTTACCAACATGTAACTATAAGACAGGTTAAAGAGACTAGTGTACATGTTAAGATAAAGAGCAACCAGATAGCATACTATCATATCGAGCAAGAAAGTCATCTCTATATATGTCCAAGCATCCAATATAATATACATCATCTGTACAATACTGGCCTCTAGGGCATATATACAACTAACAATCTCCCACTTGCACTAGGGCCAGCTGCTGTAGTATCGCATACCGAGCATCCCGAAGAGTCTCTCAAACCGTATCTGGGGAATGGCCTTCGTGAGTGGATCCGCCATGTTATTCTTCGTGTCAACCCTCCTGACCTCGATCTCCCGGTGATCAACTATCTCCCGGATCAGGTGATACCACCTCAGAATATGCCTGGATCGCTGATGGGACCTAGGTTCCTTGGCCAAAGCCACCGCTCCATTGTTATCGCAATACAAAGGTATTGGATGTTCAATGGATGGAACCACTCCAAGTTCAGTAATGAACTTCTTGATCCAGACAGCCTCTTTAGCAGTATCGTTGGCAGCGATGTATTCAGCCTCCATCGTCGAGTCTGCCACGGTTTCCTGCTTGGAACTCTTCCATCTAACCACCCCTCCGTAAAGGGTAAAGACAAAGCCCGACTGCGACTTAGAGTCGTCCTTATCACTCTGGAAGCTCGAATCGGTAAAGGACTCCACTTGGAGTTCTCCGTTACCATACACCAAGAGCATCTCTTTGGTCCTTCGTAAGTACTTGAGAATGCTCTTCACAGCTGTCCAGTGATTCTCTCCAGGATCAGCTTGATACCTGCTCACTACACTTAGTGAGTATGCTACATCGGGTTTGGTACATAGCATCGCGTACATGATAGAGCCTACTGCCGAAGCATAGGGTATCCCTTGCATGCGAGCTCTCTCTAAATCAGTCTTGGGAGACATCTCTTTGGAGAGAGTGACTCCAGAGATCGTGGGCAAGTTCCCACGCTTGGATTCTTCCATACTAAACCTCTTTAGTATGGTGTCAATATACCTGGATTGGGACAATCCCAAAATCCGTTTGGATCTATCTCTATAGATCCTAATTCCCAATATGCAGGAGGCATCACCAAGATCTTTCATTGAGAATCTTTGTAAGAAGAAGAGCTTGACCGATTGCAGCATAGGAATATCATTTCCTATCAAGAGTATGTCGTCCACGTACAATACGAGGAAGACAACCTTACTCTCTGCTACCTTCTTGTAGATACAAGGTTCATCTGGGTTTTTGACGAAATCAAACTCTTTGATAACGACGTCAAAGCAGATGTTCCAACTCCGCGATGCTTGCTTTAATCCATAAATGGATTTAAGCAGCTTGCACACCTTCCCGCTGCTCCCACTGTCTACGAAGCCCTCTGGCTGAGTCATGTACACGCACTCTTCTAAATCACCATTTAGAAAGGCGGTCTTAACATCCATTTGCCAGATTTCGTAATCATGATATGCAGCGATGGCAAGCATGATCCGGATGGATTTAAGCATAGCCACTGGAGAAAAGGTTTCGTCATATTCTACACCTGGTCTTTGACGAAAACCCTTTGCTACAAGTCTAGCTTTGAAAGCCTCCACTTTCCCATCTACACCAAGTTTTTTCTTGAAGATCCACTTGCTCCCGATGGGTTTTATCCCTTCAGGAGCAACATCCAAAGTCCATACTTTGTTGGTGTACATGGATTCCATCTCGGACCGCATTGCATCCAGCCATTTCCCTGAGTCCCTACTCGTGATGGCCTGCTCGAAGCTAGTTGGGTCATCATCCTCCATGATGCAATTCTCGCTCCCACCATCCATAAGAAAACTGTAGTATCTCTCAGGTTGGTGAGGAACCCTACTAGATCGGCGGAGAGGCTGAGGTTCATTAGGAGCTTCTGAATCTTCTGGTTCCACTAAATCTTCAGTTACGGTTTGTGTATCTGGAACTTCTTCTAGCTCTACCACTTTGCCACTAATTTCTTTTTCAAGGAATTCCTTTTCTAAAAAGGTGGCATGTTGAGCAACAAACACTTTTTGTTCCTCACTGTGGTAGAAAAAATGCCCATATGAGTTCTTTGGATATCCTACAAACTTGCAAAGAACTGACCGTGCCTCGAGCTTGTTCGGATTTTGTCTTTTGACATAGGCTGGACAACCCCATATCTTAACTCGTTTAAGATATGGCCTCTTCCCACTCCATATCTCATATGGTATGGTAGGTACAGATTTAGATGGAACTTGATTCAATAGGTATGCTGCTGTTTCCAGCGCATATCCCCAAAAGGAAATAGGTAACTCAGCTGTGCTCAACATAGAGCACACCATATCTAATAGGGTGCGATTCCTCCGTTCTGATACACCGTTGTGCTGTGGTGTATATGGAGGAGTCAGCTGAGAGAGAATCCCATTCTCTTTTAGGAAGTCCAGGAATTCATTGCTTAAGTATTCACCTCCTCGATCAGATCGAAGGATTTTAATACTTTTTCCGGTTTGGTTCTCGACTTCTTGTTTATATTCTCTAAATTTCTCAAAAGCTTCTGATTTGTGTTTCATCAGGAACACATATCCGAATCTAGAGAGATCGTCAGTGAATGTAATGAAGTATGAAGAACCATCCCTGGCATGTGTAGACATGGGACCGCATACATCACTATGTATCAGTCCCAAGAGTTCGGTAACTCTTTCTCCGTGTCCCGTAAACGGAGTTTTGGTCATCTTGCCTTTGAGACATGATTGGCAAGTGTCATAAGATGAAAATTCAAATGGATTTAAATATCCATCCTTATGCAACTTAGCTAATCGTGTCGCATTGATGTGACCCAGTCTACAATGCCACAAGAAGGATTCGTTCAGTTCTGAACTCTTCCTCTTGTATGTGTTTGTTATGCTCAGAACTGTTGATTGATTTAGAACATAAATGCCATTGCACAACGTGCCTGATCCAACCAACTTTTGGTTACGGAAAATGTTCATAACATTGTCATGTAATACAAAATTATATCCCTCTTTATTCAACAAAGAAACCGATATAATGTTGCATATCAGGTTCGACATGTAATAGCATTTGTTCAGAACCAATGTATTACCAGTTGGTAATACAAGGTGATATTCCCCGACAGTCTTAGCTGCAACAATTGCACCATTTCCAACTCTAATGTCTTTATCACCTTCTCCAAGTTCTTTACCTTTCCTTAGCCCATGTAACTGATTACATATATGGGATCCTGACCCGGTATCTAATACCCAGGACGTAGAGCAAATGGAGAAACAGTTCTCTGTAACGAACACACCCAAAGAAAATGCATCAACATGTACTTTCTTCATTCGGGTGGCATGGGAATCCTGGTATTCCCCTATATCCTGTTCATTCCTATAACTCTTATAAGAAAAAACGGAACCAACGTTCCCCAGCACAGTATAACATGTGGGTTCGGTCAATACATCCATATTATTATCTTCATTAGGGCATGAAATGGTCGCTACCTGGAGAGAGAGAGAAGAAAACACTTTAGCGTATGCTCGTGCAAGATCAGATTGGTTATTATCTTATCTAATCAGGATGGCTCCCACTGCTTTTTATCAAATCTTCCTTCAAACCCTAAAAGGAAAGATTAGCCGGGATTAATTACACACTACAAGTTCGCCAATCTTTCAGCCAGGCCAGTGTCGGTACTTTGAGGGAGGTCCCCCGTGCTTTCACACGAACCTAATTAATGTAAATCTCGTTTTCCCAGAGGCGTAACCCCGTTGACACCTTTCTAGACACCTACTTGATCGGCTAATTATAATGTGTAAAACTCTCCCAGGAGTAACTCTTACTCGCAGTGGGTATCGGGATCCAACTATCTGATAGCAGGTATGCAATCTCATTGCAAATTTCAACACTTGAAATTCCCGATAATGTTTTGCCCCAAACAATCTATGACCTTGACAAGGTCAACAAACCATAGACCGTAAGTCAAGTTCAACCCGTCATTTCTTGATTGAATTAAACCCACCCGCACGACCCTTGACAAGGTCAACAAGGCCGTACGACTACCCTAACTCAATCTGCATCATATGCATAAGCAGATAAATACTGGTTAGCTACCGCACACTGCGCCTTGACAAGGTCAACAAACGCAGCACGAATACTAAACAGGACTTATCTGAAATGACGGAGGGCTACGACAGGTTTTTCTGAAAACCTATTGCGTAATGAACTTGATATCGTTGTAGAATCAAATGAAGTTTTGAAATGGAATGATTTTGAGGCTTTTCTAGTTTTGCTAAAGGGGTCACTCCCGGTGAAGGGATCGTCGGCCCTTTCCTCGTCGAATGAGGTGCGGGATATATCATATATATCACTGTGCAAAGCAGAAACTATAGAAGCAACCAAAAACAAACCGAGTGTGTAGCATCTGCCAGTTATTGCTAAAGGAGTCACTCCCGGTGAAGGGATCTCGGTCCTTTCCTCATCGAATAAGGTGCAGGGTATATCATATATACCGCTATGCAAAGCAAGAACTGTAGCTACCTGTTTTATTTAAAATTTAATTCTACAACATCTTTTGGTTTCTTTTATTTCATTAATCACATTAATGAAGTCCCATCATTTAAATAACTAAACATCACAGATAAATACGACGTACACTTATGCCATCCGCATTCGCCACGATGTCCCCTCGTGCACCGTTAGGTTAGGTAACTAACGACAGAGCAGGGCAGGGCTAGTGCGGGTGCAAAACATAAGTAACATCTATATAATATATCATATATACTATATACTGTATCTATCAGAGAACATCACATGATCACATCACAGATATCGCAGCAGAAGAAACATATGAAACATTGGATATACTAGGACGTCCGTGTTTTCAATACGAGCCGGTATAAAACACGGATTCCACGGTCGTGATGAATAGCCAATCCCACACCCCTAGACCCCTACGAGAGCGGCAAGCAACCCTGCCAATTCTAGGGTTAGGAGACCCGGACTCGACTCCTCGAGTTGGTCTCCCACTGGACCCCAGAACCCGGTTACTTGTGCTCCCCTCCTTGGGTCTATCCTAATGCGGAAAAGTAAATAATATACAAAAGGTGACGACTTCCGCAACCTGGAAGTGCCCCAATAAAAGAATATTACATACAAGTTTTTACATGAATGAAAATGAAAAACACTCATCTCACATAAAAACCCCCGGCTATTCAAACACGATGATCCAATATAACATATCCAGCAACACATAACAACACATGTCATCAACGTAAGTAAATATGCGCATCCCAATTATCGTTGACATATAGCAACGAAACCGGCGATATCACATATTACACTTACGGTCACAGAAAAGAAAGTGTAAAACTACAACAATTAGAATCCGCAACCTCTTTAGACATCGCATGCCTAATCAAAATGAAATACTTAGACATCACATGTCTAACAGTTATAAACCCCGAATTTTAGTCTCATTATCGAAAACTCTTTTCAATATCAAATGAAACTAAACCGCTAGATTTATATCATTCATTCAGTTATCTCATAACTGTTTGTGAATTCCAATTATTGTATCCCATTCCGGATAAATAGAATATATTAAACTTTCCGATCGAACATTCGAACACCCAAGTTTTCCCGAAACCGTTCAACACATGAAATAGGTTCAAAGACATTCACTTCATGCCTCAGTACCAACGGTCCAGCCGTAGAAGGGTCAAGCCAACGCCTCACATGTGGCACGCCGTACTGCCCCAAACCCGAAGGTTCAAAGGGCAGTTCAAGACGGTCACATAATCGAGTTAAGGTTTGTTGTCTTCTAGAGGGACCATCGCGTTACTTGCACTACTCAGAACGTCCTTAAACCACAGAAAAATCCAACACTTGGATATTTTCCGGCAGGGGAAAAGTTGGGTATTTATATCCAGTCGGACTTTTTAACATATTCAAAAAATTATCCGGAAAGCACTTAGACAAAGTTCGATAATCCGATCGAAATACCGAGTCCCCAATACAACCCAGAATACTCAACTCTTGAATAAATATTAAAAATTCCCAGAGAACTCAGCACTGTATAAAAGAAGTTACTGTGCAAAATTGGGTGGGTGACGTCATCAAACGGCCGCGGAACCGCCGCAGAAGCCAGGCTTCTGCCGCGGTTCCGCCGCACTTTAGAGGAATTGGATGATCGTGTTTCACAGTAATTCTTAGAAAGTCCTGCTGAATTTTCTGCATATTTTTAATTTGGAAAAAACCCAGTTTTTAAAAAAAGTACAGAGAGCAACTTTGATATTAGGGTTTCGGTTCGATCGGACTTCAAACTCCGTCAGGACTTCGCCTAAGGCTCTAGCTAGGCTCTGATACTACTGTAGGGTTCCTAGGCACTCTCAAGAGGTCTCACAAGGCATCAACCATGCCAATTTCAAACTTTGCGGGTGCCGAGAAATCCTAATACGGATCGTTGACTAGAAGTTTAGGCGAAATACGAATCTAGTTAACAACTAAACTAAAGATAAGAAGCTACAACCTTTGTAGATCCGGATATCCACTTCCTTGGCTCCACGTAGGCGTCCTCTCGCTGTCCATCTGGAATCCCGGACTCAATCGTCGGCTTGATCGGAGAAATGGGCGGACTAGGTCGTCGGCTTCGTGCCGAAGATGATCTACGTCGAGGCATCACAAGTTCAAGCTCCGACTTCACAAATTTGTGAAACTTGTGAGGAAAACACCCAAAAAAACTTGGCAAGAGGTAGAGGGTGAAGAAATAGGAGGTGGGTTCACTTTAGAATTGGATTTCTCACTTTAGAACTCAAGTTGCCATTGATGGCATCAAGCTTTCTTTCTTGAAGAAGAAGATCAAGAAGAAGAAGAAAGAATATGATAAGTGTTAATTAAAATGAAAAATAAATGAATACTTATCATATACTAACTAGGGTAGAGTGTAGAGAATAGACCATGGTTACTTGGATGGGTTAGGGTTAAGCATGAAGACAAGAATGGTTAAGAAGTCAAAGCTTCATGAAGCTTCAACTAGAAACAAATAAAGCCACCATTCTTATCTAAATCATTTCCAAATAAATAAATGAACAAATAAATAAATAAATGAATATGCAAAACCCTAATCATCAAATTAACCAAGTTTTAATTCTATACACTTAACTAAATGATCAAGTATCATCAAACATGATACAAATATGTGCACAAAAGTATATCACATATACTTCTTGCACATCAAGTGAGAAAATCCATATAAAGTGAACCAATACTAGCTAATGCAAAATAATATATCAAATATATAATTATACATTAAATCATTAAATCAACACTTGATTTAACGATCCGGTCATATCGCATATAACCGACTAGTATCCTATGTATCGGCTTATCGAATCAATCCTTGATTCGATATCTAGGTTATATCGAATATAACCAATCGATACATCCATCGTGAGAATGAAATACGGTATCATATACACGCATTATTCTCGGTCCTGCACATATCTCATATGCGCTCCTATTTCGTTTTGCTTGAGCCAGGAAACCTCTGTGTAGGACTCTAAAGACTCGTCAATACGCCGGTAGCAGATGATGATCATATCAAGCACCTACAAGCCGCAAGCGGTCTGCTAAACGTAACGGCCATCCGGGTATTGAGCGATCAGAAGATCGACGAGCTAGCCCGCTCACACTCCTGTGAATCCAACCAGCAACACTTACCGTACAGTCCGGCCTGTTCGTCTGATATGTCGCATATCAAGTCTAGGGGTGGTAAACGTCAGACCCCAATAACCGATAAGTCGTGCCGATGTGAGGCTCATAATGGGTCGAGAAACTACTGGTAACACTTACCAGCAAATCTCTGATCAGCCCTGGCCAGGGACTTCCCTGTTACGGCCAATCGAGCACAGCGCAGCATCAACCCCCAATACCGGGAGAGACGAAACCCCTCCTATCGCTCATTGCCTCCATATGACTCGGGACTGTACCCAAAGACCACCGTTTTGCACGCCCTCATGGACGTGGTAAGGTGGAGATCAAAGCACAGTGGGAATCACACAAGACTCTATGACGATCTCGGGTCTACAGACTAACCTGCACAAGTGTCACCTGAGAACTGCCATCTGACGTGAGGTATAATACTATCTGGGAGTTCTCGGGGAGTCCGTCCAGTGTACCCAGTCTCCACTGAGCACCCGTATACCATCTCTGATGTCAAACACCAATGGATATGGGATCATCCATCGCCCATCTCATGGGTCGAGAAGCGTATACGCTAGTCTACACTGGTATATCGATGCCCCGTCTCGATACACCCACGACTAGGGACCTTGAAGGATGTACTTATGGACTACCATGTCCCCACTAGTATGATCTGCATCATAGTCCAGGTAGTCAAGTACACATCCTAAGGGCTTTACCAACATGTAACTATAAGACAGGTTAAATAGACTAGTGTACATGTTAAGATAAAGAGCAACCAGATAGCATACTATCATATCGAGCAAGAAAGCCATCTCTATATATGTCCAAGCATCCAATATAATATACATCATCTGTACAATACTGGCCTCTAGGGCATACATACAACTAACACATGTGACTCGGGACTGTACCCAAAAACCACCCTTTTGCATGCCCTCTTGGACGTGGTAAGGTGGAAATCAAACCACAGTGGGAATCACACAAGACTCTATGACGATCTCGGGTCTACAGACTAACCTGCACAAGTGTCATCAGAGAACTGCCATCTAACGTGAGGTATAATACCATCTGGGAGTTCTCGGCGAGTCCGTCCAGTGTACCTAGTCTCCACTGAGCACCCGTATATCATCTCTGATGTCAAACACCAATGGATATGGGATCATCCATCGCCCATCAATATGGGTCTAGAAGCTATACGCTAGTCTACTCTGGTATATCGATGCCCCGTCTCGATACACCCATGACTAGGGACCTTGAAGGATGTACTTATGGACTACCATGTCCCCACTAGTATGATCTGCATCATAGTCCAGGTTGTCAAGTACACATCCTAAGGGCTTTACCAACATGTAACTATAAGACAGTATCAAGAGACAAGTATACATGTTAAGATAAAGAGCAACCAGATAGCATACTATCATGTCGAGCAAGAAAGTCCTCCTTATATATGTCCAAGCATCCAATATAATATACATCATCTGTACAATACTGGCCTCTAGGGCATACATACAACTAACAATCTCCCACTTGCACTAGGGCCAGCTACTGTAGTATCCCATACCAAGCATTCCGAAGAGTCTCTCAAACTGTATCTGGGGAATGGCTTTCGTGAGTGGATCTGCAGTGTTGTTCTTCGTATCAACCCTCCTGACCTCGATCTCCCGGCGATCTACTATCTCCCGGATCAGGTGATACCGCCTCAGAATATGCCTGGATTGCTGATGGGACCTGGGTTCCTTGGCCAAAGCCACCGCTCCATTGTTATCGCAATACAAAGGTATTGGATGCTCAATGGATGGAACCACTCCAAGTTCAGTAATGAACTTCTTGATCCAGACAGCCTCTTTGGCAGCATCGTTGGCAGCGATATATTCAGCCTCCATCGTCGAGTCTGCCACGGTTTCCTGCTTGGAACTTTTCCAGCTAACCGCCCCTCCTTAAAGGGTAAAGACAAATCCCGAGTGCGACTTAGAGTCGTCATTATCACTCTGGAAGCTCGAATCGCTAAAGGACTCCACTTGGAGTTCTCCGTTACCATACACCAACTGCATCTCCTTTGTCCTTCATAAGTACTTGAGAATGCTCTTCACAGCTATCCAGTGACTCTCTCCAGGATCATCTTGATACCTACTCACTACACTTAGTGAGTATGCTACATTGGGTCTGGTACAAAGCATCGCGTACATGATAGAGCCTACAGCCGAAGCATAGGGTATCCCTTGCATGCGAGCTCTCTCCAAATCAGTCTTAGGAGACATCTCTTTGGAGAGAGTGAGTCCAGAGATCGTGGGTAAGTTCCCACGCTTGGATTCTTCCATACTAAACCTCTTTAGTATGCTGTAAATGTACCTGGATTGGGACAATCCAAATATCCTTTTAGATCTATCTCTATAGATCATAATTCCCAGTATGCAGGAGGCATCACCTAGATCTTTCATTGAGAATCTTTGTGATAAGAAGAGCTTGACCGATTGCAGCATAGGAATGTCATTTCCTATCAAGAGTATGTCGTCCACGTACAATACGAGGAAGACAACCTTACTCTCTACCACCTTCTTGTAGATACAAGGTTCATCTACGTTTTTGACGAAATCAAACTCTTTGATAACGACGTCAAAGCAGATGTTCCAACTACGCGATGCTTGCTTTAATCCATAAATGGATTTAAGCAGCTTGCACACCTTCCCGCTGCTCCCACTAGCTACGAAGCCCTCTGGCTGAGTCATGTACACGCTCTCTTCTAAATCACCATTTAGAAAGGTGGCCTTAACATCCATTTGCCAGATTTCGTAGTCATGATATGCAGCAATGGCAAGCATGATCCGGATGGATTTAAGTATAGCCACTGGAGAAAAGGTTTCGTCATAGTCCACACCTGGTCTTTGACGTAAACCCTTTGCAACAAGTCTAGCTTTGAAAGTCTCCACTTTCCCATCTACACCAAGTTTTTTCTTGAAGATCCACTTGCTCCCAATGGGTTTTACCCCTTCTGGAGCATCTTCCAAAGTCCCTACTTTGTTGGTGTACATGGATTCCATCTCGGACCGCATTGCATCCAGCCATTTCAATGAGTCCCTACTCATGATGGCCTGCTCGAAGCTAAATAGGTCATCATCAACCATGATGCAATCCTCGCTCCCAACATCCATGAGAAAACCGTAGTATCTTTCAGGTGGGTGAGGAACCCTACTAGATCGGCGGAGAGGCTGAGGTTCGTTGGGAACTACCGAATCCTCCGGTTCAACCAAATCTTCTGTCGTAGTCTGTATTGCTGGAACCTCTTCCAGTTCTAACTCCTTGCCACTAATCTCTTTTTCAAGAAATTCCTTTTCTAAAAAGGTGGCATGTCGAGAAACAAACACCTTTTGTTCCTCGGTGTGGTAGAAGATATACCCGCGTGAATGTTTGGGATATCCAATAAAGTTACACATAATGGACCTTGCCGTGAGTTTGTCCGGATTTTGTGTTTTTACATATGCCGGACAACCCCATATCTTAACATAATTAAGGCATGGTCTCTTTCCTTTCCATATCTCATATGGAGTGGTTGACACAGATTTGGTAGGAACCATATTCAATAGGTCTGCAGCTGTTTCCAGTGCATACCCCCAGAAAGAAATAGGTAACTCAGCTGTGCTCATCATAGAGCGCACCATATCTAATAGGGTGTGGTTCCTCCGTTCCGATACACCGTTGTGCTGTGGTGAATATGGAGAAGTTAGCTGAGAGAGAATCCCATTCTCTTTTAGGAAGTCCAGGAATTCATTACTCAAGTATTCACCTCCTCGATCAGATCGAATGATTTTAATACTTTTCCGGTTTGGTTCTTGACTTCTTGTTTATATTCTCTAAATTTCTCAAAAGCTTCTGATTTGTGTTTCATCAGGAACATATATCCGAACCTAGAGAGATCGTCAGTGAATGTAATGAAGTACGAAGAACCATTCCTGGCATGTGTAGACATGGGACCGCATACATCACTATGTACTAGTCCCAAGAGTTCCGTAACTCTTTCTCCGTGTCCCGTAAACGGAGTTTTTGTCATCTTTCCTTTGAGACATGACTGGCAAGTATCATAAGATGAAAATTCAAAAGGATTCAAATATCCATCCTTATGTAACTTAGCTAGCCGTGTCGTATTGATGTGACCTAGTCTACAATGCCACAAGAAGGATTCGTTCAGTTCTGAACTCTTCCTCTTGTGTGTGTTTGTTATGCTCAGAACTGTTGATTGATTTAGAACATAAACGCCATTGCACATCGTGCCTGATCCAACCAACTTTTGGTTCAGGAAAATGTTCATAACATTATCCTGTAACACAAAATTATATCCTTCTTTACTCAACAAAGAAACCGATATAATGTTGCATATCAGGTTCGGCATGTAATAGCATTCGTTCAGAATCAATGTATTACCAGTTGGCAATACAAGGTGATATTCCCCGACGGTTTTAGCTGCAACAATTGCACCATTTCCAACCCTTATGTCTTTATCACCTTCTCCAAGTTCTCTACTTTTCCTAAGCCCATGTAACTGATTACATATATGGGATCCTGACCCGGTATCTAAATCCTAAGGACGTAGAGCAAATGGAGAAACACTTCTCTGTAACAAGCACACCCGAAGAAAATGCATCAACATGTACTTTCTTCATTCGGGTGGCATGGGAATCCTGGTATTCCCCTATATCCTATTCAGTCTTATAACTTTTATAAGAAAGAACGGAACCAACGTTCCCCAGCACAGTATAACATGCGGGTTCGGTCAATACATCCATATTATTATCTTTATTAAGGCATCATATGGTCACTACCTGGAGAAAGAGAGAAGAAAACACTTTAGCGTATGCTCTTGCAAGATCAGATTGGTTATTATTTTATCTAATCAGGATGGCTCCCACTATTTTTATCAAATCTTCCTTCAAACCCTAAAAAGAAAGACTAGCCGAGATTAATTACACCCTACAATTTTGCCAATCTTTCAGCCAGACTAGTGTTGGTACTTTGAGGGAGGTTCCCCGTGCTTTCGCACGGACCTAATTAAAGTAAACCACGTTTTCCCAGAGGCGTAACCCTGTTGACACCTTTCTAGACACCTACTTGATCGGCTAATTGTCCTGTGTAAAACTCTCCCAAGAGTAACTCTTACTCGCTGCGGGTATCGGGATCCAACTATCTCATAGAAGGTATGCAATCTCATTGCAAATTTCAACACTTGAAATTCCCGATAATATTTTGCCCCTAGCGTCCCATGACCTTGACGCAGGCCAACAAACCATAGTGCGCTAGTCAAGTTCAACCCGTCATTTCTTGATTAAATTAAACCGACCCGCACGAACCTTGACGCAGGCCAACAAAGTCGCACGACTACCCTAATCCAATCTGCATCATATGCATAAGCAGATAAATACTAGTTAGCTACCACACACTACGCCTTGACACAGGCCAACAAACGTAGCACGAATACTAAGTAGGACTTATCTGAAATGACGGAGGGCTACGCCAGGTTTTTCTAAAAACCTATTGCGTAATGAACTTGATATCGTTGTAGAATTGAGTGAATTTTGAAATGGAGTGATTTTGAGACTTTTATTAGTTTTGCTAAAGAGGTCACTCCCGGTGAAGAGATCTCGGCTCTTTCCTTATGGAATAAGGTGCAGGATATATCATATATATCGCTATGCAAAGCAAAAACTCCAAAAGCAATCAAAAACAAACCGAGTGTTGTAGCATCTGCCAGTTTTGCTAAAGTGGTCACTCCCGGTGAAGGGATCTCGGCTCTTTCCTCATCGAATAAGGTGCAGGATATATCATATATATCGCTATGCAAAGCAAAAACTGTAGCTACCCTTTTTGAAAATTTGATTCTACAACATCTTTTAGTTTTCTTTTCTTTCATTAATCATATTAATGAAGTCCCATCATTTAAGTCACCTAAACATCACAGATACATATGACGTTGACTTATGCCATCCGCATTCGCCTCGATGTCCCCTTCACCGTTAGGTTATGTAACTAACGGCAGAGTGGGGCAGGACTAGCGTGGGTGTAAAACATAAGTAACGTCTATATAATATATCATATATACTATATACAGTATTTATCACTACATATCAATTGATCACATAACAGATATCGCAGCAGAAGAAACATATGAAACATTGGATATACTAGGATGTCCGTCTTTTATTTTGAGCCTTTATAAAACACGGATTCCACGGTCGCGATGAATAGCCAAACCCACACCCCTAGACCCCTACGAGAGCGGCAAGCAACCCTTCCAATTCTAGAGTTAGAAGACCCGGACTCGACTCCGCGAGTTAGTCTCCCACTGGAATCTAGAACCCGGTTACTTGTGCTCTCCTCCTTTGGTCTATCCTAGTGCTGAAAAGTAAATAATATACAAATGGTGACATCAACCTCATCCCGGAAGTGCCCCAATAAAAGAATATTACATACATTTAATTTTACATGAATGAAAATAAAAACCCTCATCTCACATAAAAAAAACCCGGCTATTCAGAAACGCGACGATCCAATATAACATATCCAGCAACACATAACAACACATGTCATCAACGTAAGTAAATATGCGCATCCCAATTGTCGTTGACATATAGCAACGAAACCGGCGATATCACATATTACACTTACGGTCGCAGAAAAGAAAGTGTAAAACTACAACATTTGGAATCCACAATCTCTTTAGACATCGTAAATCCGAAATATCACATACTTCGCATTTCATGCCTAACTATATGAATTCCACATATTGTATCACATTCCAGATAAATAGATAGTATTAAACTTTCCGATCGAATAATCAAATACCCAAGATTTCCTTAATAGCTCAACACTTGAGCGGAGTTCAAAAATTCCAGAATATGTCACAGTACCAATGGTCCAGCCGTAGAAGGGTCAAGCCAACGCCTCACATGTGGCATGCCGTACTGTCCCAAACCCTAAGGTTTTAGAGGCGGTTCAGACGGTCACATAATCGAGTTAAGGTTTGTGTTCTTCTATAGGGTCCATCAGTTTACTTGCACGTTTTTCCGAAAGATTTAAACTCTAGAAAAATTCAACACTTGAAAGTTTTTCGTGTCGGGAAAAAGTGAGTTAATGATATCCGTTCGAACATTTTAATACTTTCTAAATTATCTAGAAAAAGAAAGAAATTAAATTTTCCGATCGAATCAACGAATACAAAATAATCCCCAGAACACTCAACACTTGAGTCAGATTAAAAATACCCAGAAAATATAACTAACAGATAGGGATATTACTGTTGAAAACCCAAAGCCCATATGAACAGTACGGCCGCGAATCCGCGGCCCAACCAATGTGTGGTCGCGGTTCCGCGGCGGTCCGTACGAGTTGCATTCTCATTTTCAACAGTAATAGTTATATTTACCTGCTGATTTTTTAAGGTATTTTTAATACAGTAAAAATCACATTTTTAAAATTTGTCCAGAGAGGGGGTTAAAATGACGTTACGGGGTTCGATCGGGGTTTTAACTTCGCATACACGTCGCCTAATGCTCTAGCTAGGCTCTGATACCACTGTAGGGTTACTAGGCACTCTAACAAGGTACTACAAGGCATCAACCATGCCCGATTAATATTTTAGCCGTGCCTAACAACCCTAAACAAGATCTTAGCTAGACTATTAGGCTATCACATGCAAGTAAATAACTTTTACTACTAAGTGAATACGAAATACAACCTTTGTAGATCGGTCCTTTACTTCTAAAGCTCCGTGTTGTAGTCCCTTCGCTGCGATCATGGTTCTCCCGGGCTCTTGCATGGCTTCACGAGGTGAAAGAAGCGTCCTTACTTGAAGTCTTCGAGGCCGAAGATGATCTACGTCGAGGGAATACCAACTCAAGCTTCTACTTCACTAACTAGAGAATTAGTGAAGCAAACACCCTAAACTAAAGTGCTAGTCTAGTAGAGGATGGAGAAATAGGAAGTGGGTTCTCTTTAGAATTTTATTTCTCACAATTTTTCACTCTCTTTTCAAAACCCTAGCAAGCTTTTTCTTTTTGCTCAAAGAAGAAGAAGATGAACAATAGAAAAAGATGAGGATAATTATCAAGTGAGTGAGCTAACCATGGGTGAGTGAGTATCATATACTAACTCATGTAGAGACATAACCATGGCTAATCCAAATGGTTAGGTTAAGAAAGATCTAAAGTAAAGACAATGTTAGTGGACTTTGTCAAAGCAAAGCAAGCTTCTACAAGCTTCATGCTCTTTCCAAATCTCCACTAATTATGTAATTACCTTAAATAATTATAACCCACCATAATAAATAGAATGGTGTATGTCTTACACACCCATGAAAGATGTATCATCAACCATGATACAAAATGATAACACATTTTAATATATATCTCATATATACTAAAGTTGTGCACATGTGAGAAAAATCCTTAAGTGAACAAATATTAGTTAATGTAAATTAGTATATTATATATACAATTATACACTAAATTATTAAATCAACAATTGACTTAATAATCCGGTTATATCTCATATAACCGACTAACATCCAATGTATCGACTTATCGAATCAACACTTGATTCGATAACCCGGCTATATCACATATAACCGACCGATACAAAAAGGCGCGAGAATAGAATACGGTATCACATACACGCATCATTCTCGGTCCCGCACATATCACATATTCGCTCCTATTTTGTTTTGCCTGAGCCAGTTAAACCTCTATGTAGGACTCTAAAGACTCGTCAATACGCCGGCAGTAGGTGAAGATCACATCAAGCACCCATAAGCCGTCAGCAGTAATAGCTGGACGTAACGGCTACCCGGGTATTGAGCGATCAGAAAATCAGCAAGCAAGCCCGCTCCAACTCCTGTAAAAGCCAAACGGTAACACTTCCCGTACAGTCCGGTCTCCTCGTCTGAAATGTCGCATATCAAGTCTAGGGGTGGTAAACGTCAAACCCCAATAACCGATAAGTCGTGCCGATGTGAGGCTCATAACGGGTCGAGAAACTACTGGTAACACTAACCAGTAAATCTATAAATTAGCCCTGGCCAGGGACTTCCCTGTTATGGCCAATCGAGCACAGTGCAACATCAACCCCCAATACCGGGAGAGACGAAACCCTTCCTATCGCTCATTACCTCCATGTGACTCGGGACTGTACCCTAAAACCACCCTTTTGCATGCCCTCTTCGACGTGGTTAGGTGGAAATCAAAGCACAGTGGGAATCACACAAGACTCTATGACGATCTCGGGTTTACAGACTAACCTGCACAACTGTCACCAGAGAACTGCCATCCGACGTGAGGTATAATACCATCTGGGAGTTCTCGGCGAGTCCGTCCAGTGTACCTAGTCTCCACTGAGCACCCGTATATCATCTCTGATGTCAAACACCAATGGATATGGGATCATCCATCGCCCATCTATATGGGTCGAGAAGTTATACACTAGTCTACTCTGGTATATCGATGCCCCGTATCGATACCCCCACGACTAGGGACCTTGAAGGATGTACTTATGGACTACCATGTCCCCACTAGTATGATCTGCATCATAGTCCAGGTAGTCAAGTACACATCCTAAGGGCTTTACCAACATGTAACTATAAGACAGTATCAAGAGACAAGTATACATGTTAAGATAAATAGCAACCAGATAGCATACTATCATGTCGAGCAAGAAAGTCCTCCTTATATATGTCCAAGCATCCAATATAATGTTAGTTATGTATATGCCCTATAGTCCATTGTTGTACATATGATGTATATTATGATGGATGCTTGGATATATACAGAGAGGACTTTCTTGCTCGTCATGATAGTATGCTATTTGGTTTCACTTTATCTTAACATGTTGACTTGTCTTGGTTTACTGTCTTACTCTCACATGTTGATAAAGCCCTTAGGATCTGTACTCGACTACTGGGACTATGATGAGATCATACTAGTGGGGCCATAGTAGTCGATGAGTACATCCTGTAACTGTTCCTAGTCGAGGGTATATCGAGACAGGGCATCGATACACCAGAGTAGACTAGCATATACGCATCTTGACCCATATGATGGGCGGTGGATGATCCCATATTCATCGGTGTTTGACATCAGAGATGGTGTACGGGTGCTCAGTGGAGACTGGGTACACTGGACGGACTCGTCGAGAACTCCCAGATGGTGATATACCACACGTCAGATGGCAGTTCTCCGGTGACACTGGTGTAGGGTAGTCTGTAGACCCGAGATCGCCATAGAGTCTTGTGTGATTCCCATGTGCTTTGATTTCCACCTTACCACGACCAAGAGGGTGTGCAAAATGGTGGCTTTTGGGTACAGTCCCGAATCACATGGAGGCAATGAGCGATAGGAAGGGATTCGTCTCTCCCGGTATAGGGAGTTGATGTCGTGTTGTGTTCGATTGGCTATAACTGGAAGTTCCTGGCCAGGGCTGATACAGAGATATACCGGTAAGTGTTACCAGTAGTTTCTCGACCTGTTATGAGCCTCACATCGACACGACTTATCGGTTACTGGGGTCTGACGTATACCACCCCTAGACTTGATATGCGACATATCAGAAGAACAGACTGGACTGTACGGGAGTGTTACTGATTGGATTCACAGGAGAACGAACAGGCTAGCTTGTTGATCTTCTGATCGCTCAATACCTGGGTGGCTGTTACGTTTAGCTGACCGCTTGCAGCTTGTGGGTGTTTGATATGATCATCACCTGCTACCGGCGTATTGACGATTCTACAGAGTCCTACACAGAGCTTTCTTGGCTCAGTCAAAACGGAGTGGAGGCACATATGTGATATGTGCAGGACCGAGGATAATGCGATATGAGATACCGTATTATATTCTCGCGATATTTTGATATGAATCGGGACATCGGATCAAGTGTTGATTCGATGAATCGGTACATGATATATTAGTCGGTTATATTCGATATAGCCGGATCGTTGGATCAAGTGTTGATTTGATAATTTAATGTATAATGATATATATGATATATTGTATTACATTATCTAATATTGGCTCACTTTATTATTTCATTTTCTCACCGGATTAATACATTGATATATATGCGATATATGTTAATTGTATTATTTTCTTTTGTAGCAAATATATAATATATATGTGATATATATTATTGTGACATGATATGATTAATTATGAAACATGATTAGGGATGATCAAAAGGGATTAGGGTTTGATTAGGGTTAGCTCTTTCAAGCACTTTCTAGAAGGATTCTCTTTTGTCTTTGTTAAGATATTATGGTTGATCCTTATCCTTAACCTAACCAAACCCTAACTCTAGTTTATTCTCTACAAGTTTTATCCTATCATCCTTGACCATGGTTTGATAATCAATCATATATTCTTGAATACTATTCATCACAAAAGGATTATCATTTTCATTCTTCATCTCCTTCTCTCTTTAGTTTTTGAGAGAAAGCTTACTTGTTAATTCTTTTGTGATGATTTCTTGTGAGAAAGTGAATAAAAAAGAAAGCTTAAATACTACTCCATCATCCTCATCTAATCTAGCCCATTAGATTAGGGTGTTCATCTTTTTAGAGTGAGAAAGCTTGAGTTATAGCAAATTCGACGTAGATCATCGGAAAATCGGAACACTTCAAGCTAGCATGGATCGTTCGAGTCGTGGAGCCTCTCTTGAGTTCGGGAGATCGTGGATCGCGGCGAAGGGACTTCTACTCGGAGCTTGTGAAGCGAAGGAGCGGACTACAAAGGTTGTAATCCCTCACACTTAGCTTTAAAGATGTAATCTTGCCTGCTTAACCCTAATAATCTAGCAAAGATCCCGTCTTTGGGTTGTTCGGCACATGTAAAATTTTATTCGGGCATGTTTGATACTTTATGAACCTTCACAAGTGTGCCTAGGAAGCCTACAGTGGTATCGGAGACTAGCTAGAGCATTAGGCGACGTGTTTACGAAGTTAAAACTCCGATCGAACCCGAACCGACAATGTTAACCCCCTCTCTGGTTTTTTTTTTTCAAAAACTGGGATTTTTATGAATTAAAAATTCCTAAAAAATTCAGCAGGGAAATAGAAGAATTACAGTGAAATACGAATGCATGATCCGTACAGTCCACCGCGGAACCGCGGCAGTACCACGCTTAGACCACGGTTCCGCGGCCGTACAGATGAGACTTGCACTGGTATTTGAACTATAATATCTATTTCTGTATGTTATATTTTATGGGTATTTTTAATCTGACTCAAGTGTTGAGTATTCTGGGGTTTATTTTGTAATCGTAGATTCAATCGGAAAATTTAAAATCGTTATTATTTCCGGATATTTAGAAACTGTTAAAATGTTCGAACGGACCTCATTAACTCAATTTTTCCTGGCACGGCAAAATTTTCAAGTGTTGAATTTTTATCGGGTTTAAATCTTTCGGAAAAATGTGCAAGTAACACGGTGGACCCTCTAGAAGACAACAAACCATAACTAGATTATGTGACCGTCTTGAACTGCCATTTGAACCTTCGGGTTTGGGGCAGTACGGCGTGCCACATGTGAGGCGTTGGCTTGACCCTTCTACGGCTGGATCACTGGTACTGTGACATATTCTGGGATTATTTGAACTCCGCTCAAGTGTTGAGCACTTAAGTAAATTTTGGGTATTTAATTATCTGTTCGAAAAGTTTAATACTGTCTATTTATCTGGAATGTGATATAATATTTGGAATTCATAGAGTTAGGCATGAAATGCGAAGTATGTGATATTTCGGATGTACGATGTCTAAAGTGATTGTGGATTCCAAATATTGTAGTTTTACACTTTCTTTTCTGTGACCGTAAGTGTAGTATGTATTTGTATTGCCGGTTTTCGTTGCTATACATCGACGACGATCGGTGTATGCATACTTACTTACGTTGATGATATGAGATATTATGTGTTGCTGAGATATGATGTGCAGGATTGTCGCGATTGAATAGCCAGGGGTTTTATGTGAGATGAGAGTTTTATATTTTCATTCATGTAAATTCAAATGTAATGTAATATTCTTTTATTTGGGGCACTTCCGGGTTGAGGTCGATGCCACCAGTGTTGTATATTATTTACTTTTCCGCATTAGGATGGACCCAAGGAGGGGAGCACAGGTGACCAGATTCTGGGGTTCAGAGGGAGGCCATCTCGAGGAGTCGAGACCGGGTCTCCTAAACTCCAGAATTGGTAGGGTCGCTTGCCGCTCTCATAGGGGTCCAGGGTGTGGGCTTGGCTATTCATCGCGACTGTGGAATCCGTATTTTCTATTGTTGGCTAAATACTAAATACGGACGTCCTAGTATATTCCACATTATATCTATGTTTCTGCTGCGATATCTGTGATGTGATCATTTGATATGTTGTGATGGATACAGTATATACTATATATGATATATTATATAGACGTTACTTATGTTTTACACCCGCACTAGCCCTGCCCTGCTCTGTCGTTAGTTACCTAACCTAACGGTGCACAAGGGGACATCGAGGCGAATGCTGATGGTATAAGTGTACGTCGTATTTATCTATGATGCTTAGGAAGCATAAGCTGATGGGATTTTTTTATTAATGAGATTAATAAAAAGAAAAGAAACCTAAAAGATGTTGTAGAATCAAAACTTTATAAAAAGGGTAGCTACAGTTTTGCTTTGCATAGCGGTATATATGATATACCCTGCACTTTATTCGATGAGGAAAGAGCCGAGATCCCTTCACCGGGAGTGACCTCTTTAGCGAAACTGGAAGATGCTACAAAACTCGGTTTGTCTTTTAATTGCTTTTAGAGTTTTTCTTTGCACAGTGATATATATGATATGTCCTGCACCTTATTCGATGAGGAAAGAGCCGAGATCCCTTCACCGGGAGTGACCTCTTTAGCAAAACTAATGAAAGCCTCAAAAACACTCCATTTCAAAATTTCACATGATTCTACGACGATATCAAGTTCATTACGCTCATGGTTTTTCTGAAAGACCTGCGTAGTCCTCCGTCATTTCAGATAAAGACTAGTTAGTATTCATGCTACGTTTGTTGACTATGTTAAGGCGTAGTGTGCGGTAGCTAATTAGTACTTATCTGTTAAAACATGAGATGTGATTGGATTAGGGTTGTTGTACGACTTTGTTGACTCTGTTAAAGGTCGTGCAGGTGGGTTTAATTCAATCGGGAAATGACGGGTTGAACTTGGCTAGCAACTATGATTTGTTGACTATGTTAAGGTCATAAATTGCTAGGGGCAAAATATTATCGGGAATTTCAAGTGTTGAAATTTGCAATGAGATTGCATACCTTCTATGAGATAGTTGGATCGCGATACCCACTGCGAGTAAGAGTTACTCCTGGGAGAGTTTTACACAGGACAATTAGTCGATCAAGTAGGTGTCTAGAAAAGTGTTAACGGGGTTACGCCTCTGGGAAAACGAGGTTTACTTTAATTATGTCCGTGCGAAAGCACGGGGAACCTCCCTCAAAGTACCGACACTGATCTGGCTGAAAGATTGACGAAATTGTAGGGTGTAATTAATCCCGGCTAATCTTACCTTTTAGGGTTTGAAGGTAGATTTGATAAAAACAGTGGGAAACATCCTGATTAGATAAGATAATAACCAATCTAATCTTGCAAGAGCATACGCTAAAGTGTTTTCTTCTCTCTCTCTCCAGGTAGAGACCATGTCAGGCCATAATCAAGATAATAATATGGATGTATTGACAGAACCCGCTTATTATACTGAGCAGGGGAACGTTGGACCCGTTCTTTCTTATAAGAGATATAAGACTGAACAGGAAACAGGAGAATATCTGGATTCTCACGCCGCCCAAAAGAACATGCATGTTGATGCATCTTCTTCAGGTGTGTTAGTTATTGAGAACTGTTTCTCAGTTCACCCTACGTCCTGGGTATTGGATACCGGATCAGGATCCCACATATGTAAATTGTTACATGGGCTACGTAAAGGTAGAGAACTGGGAAAAGGTGATCATTCCGATCAAGTAGGGAACGGTGCAAGTATTGCAGCCAAAGCAGTTGGCGAATATCACCTTATATTGCCAAGTCATAATACACTGATTCTAAATGAGTGCTATTATATACCGAACATGATGTGCAACATTATATCAGTCTCTTTATTAAGTAAAGAAGGATATAATTTTGTAGTAAAGGATAATGTTATGAACATATTCCTAGATCAAAAGTTGATTGCATCAGGCTCGTTACAAAATGGCATATTCATTCTAAATCAGAATACAGTGCTTAATATACAAAACACACCCAAAAGGAAAAGTTCAGAAATGAACGAATCCTTCTTGTGGTATTGTAGACTTGGTCATATCAATGCGACACGACTGGCTAAGTTACATAAGGATGGTTATTTGAATCCGTTCGAATTATCATCTTATGATACTTGCCATTCATGTCTCAAATGAAAAATGACCAAAGCTCCGTTTAGTGGACACGGAGAAAGAGTTACTGAACTCTTAGGACTGGTATATAGTGATGTATGCGGTCCCATGTCTACGCATGCCAGGAACGGTTTTTCCTACTTCATTACATTCACTGACGATCTCTCTAGATTCGGACATGTGTTCCTGATGAAACACAAATCTGAAGCTTTTGAGAAATTCAGAGAATATAAGCACGAAGTAGAGAATCAAACGGGTAAAAGTATTAAGATTCTTCGATCTGATCGAGGAGGTGAGTACTTAAGCAATGAGTTCCTAGATTATCTAAAAGAGAATGGGATTCTCTTTCAGCTTACTCCTCCTTATACACCACAGCACAACGGTGTATCGAAACGGAGGAATCGCACCCTATTAGATATGGTACGCTCTATGATGAGTGAGGCTGAGTTGCCTATTTCCTTCTGGGGTTATGCGCTTGAGACAGCAGCATACCTATTGAATCAAGTTCCATCTAAATCTGTGCCTACAACACCATATGAGATATGGAGTGGGAAGAGACCATATTTTAAACGAGTTAAGATATGGGGTTGTCCAGCCTATGTCAAAAGGAAAAATCCAGACAAATTCGAGGCACGGTCAGTTCTTTGCAAGTTTGTGGGATATCCTAAGAATTCCCAAGGATATTTTTTTTACCACGCTGAAGAACAAAAAGTGTTTGTTTCTCAATATGCCACCTTTTTGGAAAAGGAATTTCTTGCAATAGAAATTAGTGGCAAAGAGGTAAAGCTGGAAGAGGTTCCAGAAACACAAACTGTAACTGAAGATTTAGTGGAACCAGAGGATTCGATAGTACCCGACGAACCCCAGCCTCTCCACCGATCTAGCTGGGTTTCTCGTCCACCTGAGAGATACTACGGTTTTCTCATTGATGTTAGAAGCGAAGATTGCATCATGGAAGATGGTGACCCGACTAGTTTCGAGTAGGCCATCACGAGTGGTGACTCTGTGAAATGGCTGGATGCAATGCGATCTGAGATGGAATCCATGTACACCAATAAAGTATGGATTTTGGAAAATGCTCCTGAAGGGGTAAAACCCATTGGGAGCAAGTGGATTTTTAAAAAGAAACTTGGTGTAGATGGAAAAGTTGAGACTTTCAAAGCTAGACTTGTAGCAAAGGGATTTCGTCAACGACCAGGTGTAAATTATGATGGAAAAGTTGAGACTTTCAAAGCTAGACTTGTAGCAAAGGGATTTTTAAAAAGAAACTTGGTGTAGATGGAAAAGTTGAGACTTTCAAAGCTAGACTTGTAGCAAAGGGATTTCGTCAACGACCAGGTGTAAATTATGACGAAACCTTTTCTCCAGTAGCTATGCTTAAGTCCATCCGGATCTTACTTGCCATTGCTGCATACCATGACTATGAAATCTGGCAAATGGATGTTAAGACCGCCTTTCTAAATGGTGATTTAGAAGAGTGCATGTACATGACTCAGCCAGAGGGCTTCGTAGATAGTGGGAGCAGCGGAAAGGTGTGCAAACTGCTTAAATCCATTTATGGGTTAAAGCAATCATCGCGGAGCTGGAACATCTGTTTTGATGTAGTAGTCAAAGAGTTTGACTTCATCAAAAATATAGATGAACATTGTATCTATAAGAAGGTGGCAGAGAGTAAGGTTGTCTTCCTCGTATTATACATGGATGGCATACTCTTGATAGGAAATGATATTCCTATGCTGTAATCAGTCAAGCTCTTCTTATCACAAAGATTCTCAATGAAAGATCTAGGTGATGCCTCATGCATATTGGGGATTAGGATCTATAGAGATAGATCCAAACGGATACTGGGATTGTCCCAATCTAGATACATTGACACCATACTAAAGAGGTTTAGTATGGAAGAATCCAAGCGTGGGAACCAACCCATGATCTCTGGACTCACTCTCTCCAAAGAGAAGTCTCCCAAGACTGATTTGGAAAGAGCTCGCATGCAAGGGATACCCTATGCTTCGGCAGTAGGCTCTATCATGTATGCGATGCTATGTACCAGACCCGATGTAGCATACTCACTAAGTGTAGTGAGTTGGTATCAAGAAGATCCTGCAGAGAGTCACTGGACAGCCGTGAAGAACATTCTCAAGTACTTACGAAGGACTAGAGACATGTTCTTGGTGTATGGTAACGGAGAACTCCGGGTGGAGTCCTTTAACGATTCCAGCTTCCAAAGTGATAAGGACGACTCTAAGTCACACTCGGGATTTGTCTTTACCCTCAATGGATGAGTGGTATGTTGGAAGAGTTCCAAACTAGATACCGTTGCAGACTCGACGATGGAGGCTGAATACATCGCTGCCAACGATGCTGCCAAAGAGGCTGTCTGGATGAAGAAGTTCATTAGTGAACTTGGTGTGGTTCCATCCATTGAGCATCCAATACCTCTGTATTGTGATAACAATGGAGCTGTAGGTTTGGCCAAGGAACCCAGATCCCATCAGAAGTCCAGACATATTCTGAGGCGGTATCACCTGATCAGGGAGATAGTTGATCACCGGGAGATCGAGGTCAGGAGAGTAGATACGAAGGACAACACTGCGGATCCACTCAAGAAGGCCATTCCCCAGATACAGTTTGAGAGATTATTCGGGATGCTAGGTATGAGATACTACAGCAGCTGGCCTTAGTGCAAGTGGGAGATTGTTAGTTATGTATATGTCCTAGAGGCCATTGTTGTACATATGATGTATATTATGATGGATTCTTGGATATATACAGAGAGGACTTTCTTGCTCGTCATGATAGTATGCTATTTGGTTTCACTTTATCTTAACATGTTGACTTGTATTGGTTTACTGTCTTACTCTCACATGTTGATAAAGCCCTTAGGATCTGTACTCGACTACTGGGACTATGATGAGATCATACTCGTGGGGCCATAGTAGTGGATGAGTACATCCTATAACTGTTCCTAGTCGAGGGTATATCGAGACAGGGCATCGATACACCAGAGTAGACTAGCGTATACGCATCTTGACCCATATGATGGGCGGTGGATGATCCCATATCTATCGGTGTTTGACATCAGAGATGGTGTACGGGTGCTCAGTGGAGACTGGGTACACTGGACGGACTCGCCGAGAACTCCCAGATGGTGAGATACCACACGTCAGATGGCAGTTCTCTGATGACACTGATGCAGGGTAGTCTGTAGACCCGAGATTGCCATAGAGTCTTGTGTGATTCCTACTGTGCTTCGATTTCCACCTTACCACGTCCAAGAGGGCATGCAAAATGGTTGCTTTTGAGTACAGTCCCGAATCACATGGAGGCAATGAGCGATAGGAGGGGATTCGTCTCTCCCGGTATAGGGAGTTGATGTCGTGCTGTGTTCGATTGGCTATAACTGGAAGTCCCTGGCCAGGGCTGATATAGAGATATACTGGTAAGTGTTACCAGTAGTTTCTCGACCTGTTATGACCCTCACATCGACACGACTTATCGGTTACTGGGGTCTGACGTATACCACCCCTAGACTTGATATGCGACATATCAGACGAACAGACCGGACTGTATGGGAGTGTTACTGATTGGATTCACAGGAGAACGGACAGGCTAGCTTATTGATCTTCTGATCGCTCAATACCTGGGTGGCTGTTACGTTTAGCTGACCGCTTGCAGCTTGTGGGTGTTTGATATGATCATCACCTGCTACCGGCGTATTGACGATTCTACAGAGTCCTACACAGAGGTTTCTTGGCTCAGGCAAAACGGAGTAGAGGCACATATGTGATATGTGCAGGACCGAGGATAATGCGATATGAGATACCGTATTATATTCTCACGATATTTTGATATGAATCGGGATATCGGATCAAGTGTTGATTCGATGAATCGGTACATGATATATTAGTCGGTTATATTCGATATAGCTGTATCGTTGGATCAAGTGTTGATTTGATGATTTAATGTATAATGATATATATGATATATTGTATTACATTATCTAATATTGGCTCGCTTTATTATTTCATTTTCTCACCGGATTAATACATTGATATATATGCGATATATGTTAATTGTATTATTTTCTTTCGTTGCAAATATATAATATATATGTGATATATATTATTGTGACATGATATGATTAATTATGAAACATGATTAGGGATGATAAAAAGGTATTAGGGTTTGATTAGGGTTAGCTCTTTCAAGCACTTTCTAGAAGGATTCTCTTTTGTCTTGGTTAAGATATTATGGTTGATCCTTATCCTTATCCTTAACCTAACCAAACCCTAACTCTAGTTTATTCTCTACAAGTTTTATCCTATCATCCTTGACCATGGTTTGATAATCAATCATATATTCTTGAATACTATTCATCACAAAAGGATTGTCATTTTCATTCTTCATCTTCTTCTCTCTTTAGTTTTTGAGAGAAAGCTTACTTGTTAATTCTTTTGTGATAATTTCTTATGAGAAAGTGAATAAAAAAGAAAGCATAAATACAACTCCATCATGCTTATCTAATCTAGCCCATTAGATTAGGTTGTTCATCTCTTTAGAGTGAGAAAGCTTGAGTTATAGCAACTTCGACGTAGATCATCGGAGAATCGGAACACTTCAAGCTAGCATGGATCGTTCGAGTCGTGGAGCCTCTCTTGAGTCCGGGAGATCGTGGATCGCGGCGAAGGGACTTCTACTCGGAGCTTGTGAAGCGAAGGAGCGGACTACAAAGTTTGTAATCCCTCACACTTAGCTTTAAAGATGTAATCATGCATGCTTAACCTTAATAATCTAGCAAAGATCCCGTCTTTGGGTTGTTCGGCACATGTAAAATTTTATTCGGGCATGTTTGATGCTTTATGAACCTTCACAAGTGTGCCTAGGAACCCTACATATAATATACATCATCTGTATAATACTGGCCTCTAGGGCATACATATAACTAACACGGACTGTACGATAAGTCTTACTTATGGGCTTCATGGGTGTTTGGACAAACTTGCTTGTTGATCTTCTAATTGCTCAATACCTGGGTAGCCGTTACGTCCAACTAGTACCGCTGACAGCTTGTGGATAACTGATGTGATCATTACCTACTGCTAGCATATTGACGAGTCTTTAAAGTCCCACACAGAAGTTTCCTAGTTCAAGCGAAACGAAGTAGGGAACATATGCTGATATTTGCGGAGGCCTGATTAAATACGAGTATATAATACTGTATTCTAATATGGCGGTTATCTGATATCAATTAGGTTATATGTGTTATAACCAGATTATTAAATCAAGTGTTGAATTGATAATGTGGTATACAGATAAATGATATTAGCCGGTTATATGTGATATAACCGGATTATTAAATCAAGTGCTAATTTAATAATATGATATATATTTATATTTGATATAATTATATATTAACTAATATTATTTACTCACTAATAATTTTCTATATATATATATATATATATATATTAATATATATATTTGATACATGTATATGTGTGTGTGTGTGTATTAAAAGAAGAATGGCATAGATTTTCTATTTTGAGAAAATAGAAAAAGAGGTGGAAAATGGGGAGACTTTTTGTGGAATAGGGAAGCATGGCTTGATCATATTATTTATTCATTTGTAGTCACTATAGAAGCATGGTTGCTATATTTTAATGGTTTTAATTCCATGCTTTAATAAGTGAGGTATTTTGATTAAGCCATTCTTCACTTTTTTCTACACTTGTTCATTTTCTTGACTTGAGCTCATTTTCTCTCTAGCTCTCTCCATCTTCTTCATCTCCACCTCCAAGCTCAATCCCTCACATGAGTTGTGAACCCTTGAGCTTGTGAGAACCCTAGTCAGCAAACAACACCCCTAATTCACCATCCTACACTAGATTAGCACTTTGGTGTAGTATGTTTTCTTAACTAAAGAGTTTAGTAAAGAGGTAGCTTAGATTAAAGGAGCTTTGGGTGGATCATTTTCGGCACGAAGATCGCAATGTATGCTCGATCCAATTTCAAGTGGAGCCTAGTGGAGTCGCGTGGACTACTATCCGGATCATTTGAAGAGAAGGACACGGTCTACAAAGGTTGTTGCCTCCTTCACCTAGTGTAGCTATCTTTATATCATGCTTAAAACCCTAATCATATAGTTAGATTCTAGGTTAGTGTTGACTAGCACCCCAAATTTTTTTAAAATGGCATGCTTGATGCTAGTAAAACCCAGTGGTGGTGCTAACAAACACTTTCATGGTATCAGAGCCAAAGCAAGAAGATTATATGATGTTTGTAAAACTACGAAAACGAAATATGTCCGAAACTGCAACCCGAAAAACTAAGTTTATGTCGAATTTTAAATGGTCTCTGAAATTTTTTTAAACAAGTACAAAATGTTACATGTGATGTAACTAGAACACCAGAGAAATTTGAGGCCAAAACTCCCAAAATGACCCGGCGAAAACACTCATTTGGCCGGCCTGGCCGGTCCCATAACAATATTTTGGTCTCGTATTTGTTTGGGGTTCTGAAGGCTAGGTTTTGGGGTTTCAAGTTATGTTTGATTAGCCCAAAATTGCATGTGATGTTAATTTTGTTCAGGGGCTAATATGGAGTGTTTCGTAGTCGTAATTTTTACATCGTTTCGGGTTTAAGTTTGATATGTGATACAGTAGTTGGAATCCACATTAAATTAGTTTTGTGAAAACTAGTTTGTTTGTAAATCTAGCATGTTAGTCTCTATTGATCGATTGCCACGAGGTTTCGATTCGGATCGAAACTCTATCGTAATCGTGTATCGTACGTGAATACTCGCCAGATGACTTTACTAGGTAGCCACACCGCATAGCCCTGACTAAGTGGCTTTAGGAGAACCCCGTTGCCAAAAGCATCCACTCGGGTGCTCGCGGCCACTGTGTTCCGCCGAAGTGCACTTGGTCGACGGCATCGGGGGTGTGGCCATCTACTAAAGTTCCCGACGAGTATTCGATCGGGTAGCCAGGAATCTTGTTGAATTACCCGCCTAAGTAATTGAAAAGTGTTTTCGATTTGAGACTAAAATGCACGGTTTATAGGGTTAGGCATGAAATTCGTAATATGAGATATTCCAGAGTATGATGTCTAAGGAAATGCGGATTCTAATTATTTTAGTTTTTCATTTCTTTTCTGCGACCGTAAGTGTAATATGTGGTGTATCCCTGATCTCGTTCCTATATGTCAATAGAATTTGGGATACACATATTTACTTACGTTGATGACATGTGATGTTATGTGTTTCTGTGATATGTTATATTGGATCGTCGTGAATGAATAGCCGGGGGTTTTTGCGTGAGATGAGAGTTTTTCAATTTTCATTCATGTAAATTTTTTATGTAATATTCTTTTATTGGGACACTTCCGGGTTGAGGATGATGTCACAATTGATGTATATTATTTACTTTTCCGCATTAGGATAGACCCAAGGCAGGGAGAATAAGTAATCGGATTCTAGAGTCCAGTGGGAGATCATCTCGAGGAGTCGAGATTGGGTCTCCTAACTCTAGAATTGGCAGGATTGCTTGCCGTTCTCATAGGGGTCTAAAGATGTGGGTTTGGCTCCGTGTTTTCCATTATTGGCTTAATTTAAAACACGGACCTCCTAGTATATTTCATATGTTAACTTCTGCTACTTAGTTCAGTGGTGTGATCATATAACTGCGTGGAACGAATGATATATATATGATATATATAATAAACATTGCTTATGTTTTGCACCCGCGCTAGTCCAGCCCCCGCTCTGCCATTAGTTAAGTAACCTAACGGTACATGACGAGGCCCCGTGGCGAATGCGGATGGCATAAACATACGTTCTATTTTCGTTTCTTTTTCTGTGATGTTTAGGGAAACATAAATGATGGGACTTCATTAATGAGATTAATGAAAAGAAGAAGAAAAAACTAAAGATGTTATAGAATCAAAATTTTAAAAATATAGCTTTAGTTCTTGCTCTACATAGTGGTATTCCTTGATGAATATCCAGCACCTCATTCGATGAGGAAAGAGCCGAGATCCCCTCACCGAGTGTGACCTCTTTAGCAAAACTAGAAAATGCTACAACCCACTCTGTTTTGTTTTTATAGCTTCTCTAGTTCTTGCTTTACATAGTGGTATTCCTTGATGAATATCCAGCACCTCATTCGATGAGGAAAGAACCGAGATCCCTTCACCAGGAGTGACCTTTTAGCAAAACTAGCAAAAGCTACAAAAAACACTCCTTTTCAAAACACTAGATTCTACAATGATATTAAGTTCATTATGTTAAAGGTTTTCTTCAAAACCAGTCGTAGCCCTCCGTCATTTCAGATAAGTTCTATTTAGTATTCGTGCTGCGTTTGTTGACCATAGCCAAGGCACAGTGTGCGGTAGATGATTAGTGGTTATCTGCAACATGTGATGCGATTGGATTAGGGTAGTCGTGCGACTTTGTTGGCATTCGTCAAGGGTCATGCGGGTGGGTTTAATTCAATCATGAAATGAACGGGTCGAACTTGGCTAGCGCTTATGATTTGTTGACCATATCTAAGGTCATAAGTCGTTAGGGGTAAAAACAGATATTGGGTATTTCAAGTGTTGAAATTTGCAATGAGATTGCGTACCTTCTATATGATAGATGGATCCCGATACCCACTGCGAGTAAGAGTTACTCCTGGGAGAGTTTTCCAATTTACAATTAGCTGATCAAGTAGGTGTCTAAGAAAGGTGTTAACGGGGTTATACCCCTGCGGAAATAAGGTTATTTAATTAGTTCCATGCAAAAGCATGGGGAGACTCCCTCGGAGTACCAATACCTGCCTGGCCGAATGATTAGAGAACTTGTAGGGTGTAATTAATCCCGGCTAATCTTACCTTTTAGGGTTTGAAGGAAGATTTTATAAAAATAGTGGAAGACATCTTGATTAGATAAGAGAATAACTAATCTAATCTTGCAAAGAGCGCATGCAAAAGTGATTATCCTTCTCTCTCTCCTGGTAGCGACCAATGACACGCCTTAATCAAGATAATAATATGATGTGTTGACCGAACCCACTTATTATACTGGGCTAGGTTCCGATCTATCTTAAGACTGTCATAAGTCTGAGCAAGAAATAGTAGAATACCCGGATTCCCACGCCACCCAAAACGAAGAAGAAGCATGTTGATGCATCTTCTTCGGGTGTGTTCGTTACCGAGAACTGCGTCCTGGGTATTAGATACTGGATCAGGATCCCACGTATGTAATTTGTTACTTGGGTTAAGTAGAGGTAAAAACTGGGAAAATGTGATATGTCCATCAAAGAAGGGAATGGTGCAATTGTTGCAGCCAAAACAGTTGGCAAACATCACCTTGTATTACCAAGTGGTAATACAATGATTCTGAGCGAATGTTATTTCGTACCGAAAATATTATGAATGTTTTCCTAAATCAAGTGTTGATTGGATATGGTACGTTGTGTAACGGTATATACATTCTAAATCAAACTATAGTTCTACATGTATAGAACACACACAAGAGGAAAAGTTCAGAAATGAACGAAGCCATCTTGTGGCATTGTAGACTAGGTCATATTAATGCGACAAGACTGGCTAAGTTGCATAAGGATGGATATTTGAATCCGTTCGAATTTACATCTTATGAAACTTTCCAGGCATGTCTCAAAGGCAAGATGACCAAAACTCTGTTAACTGGATACGGAGAAAGAGTTACTGAACTCTTTGGACTGATACATAGTGATGTATGCGGTCCTATATATACACATGCTAGGAATGGTTCCACGTACTTTACTACATTCACAGATGATCTCTCAAGATACGGACATGTGTTCCTGATAAAACACAAATCTAAATTTTTTGAGAAATTCAAGGAATATAAGTACAAAGTTGAGAACCAGACGGGTAAAAGTATTAAAGTCCTACGATCTGATCGGGGAAGAGAATACATAAGCGCGGAATTCAGAGAATACTTAAAAGAGAATGGGATTCTCTCCCAGCTTACTCCTCCGTATACACCACAACACAATGGAGTTTCGGAGCAGAGGAATCGCACCCGATTAGATATGGTGCACTCTATGATGAGTAATGCTATGTTGCCTATTTCCTTTTGGGGTTATGCACTTGAGATAGCTGCATACCTATTGAAGAGAGTTCCGACCAAATCCGTGCCTACTACTCCATATGAAATATGGAATGGGAAGAGACCATCTCTTAAACGAGTTAAGATATGGGGTTGTTCGGCCTATGTTAAAAAGCAAAATCCTGACAAGCTCGAGGCAAGGTCAGTAATTTTCAAGTTTGTGGGATATCCTAAAAATTCACATGGATATATCTTCTACCATACCGAGGAACAAAAAGTGTTTGTTTCTCAACATGCCACCTTTTTTTAGAAAAGGAATTTCTTGTGAAAGAAATTAGTGGTAATGAGGTAGAACTGGAAGAAGTTCCAGCTACACAAACTATAACTGACGATTTGGTAGAACCGGAGGATTCAATAGTCCCCGACGAATCTCAGCCACTCCGCAAATCTAGTAGGGTTCCACATCCACTTGAGAGATACTACGGTTTTCTCATAGATGGTGGGAGCGAGAATTGTATCATGGAAGATGATGACCTAACTAGTTTCGAGCAGGACATCACAAGTTGAGACTCTGTGAAATGGCTGGATGCTATGCGATCTAAGATAGAATCCATGTACACCAACAAAGTATGGACTTTGGAAGTTGCTCCTGAAGGGGTAAAACCCATCGGGAGTAAGTGGATCTTTAAGAAGAAACTTGGTGTAGATGGAAAACTTGAGACTTTCAAATTTAGACTTGTAGCAAAAGGTTTTCGTCAATAATCAGGTGTCGACTATGATGAAACCTTTTCTCATGTCGCTATGCTTAAGTCCATCAGGATCCTACTTGCTATTGCTGCATACCATGACTATGAAATCTGGCAGATGGATGTCAAAACTACTTTTCGAAATGGTGATTTAGAAGAGAGCGTGTACATAACACAGCCAGAGGGCGTCATATACAGTGGGAGCAGCGGAAATATGTGCAAGCTGCTTAAATCCATCTACGGATTAAAGCAGGATCGCGGAGCTGGAACATCTGTTTTGATGAAGCTATCAAAGGGTTTGACTTCATCAAAAATGTAGATGAACCATGTATATATAAGAAGATAGTAGAGAGTAAGGTTGTCTTCCTCGTATTGTACGTGGATGACATACTCTTGATAGGAAATGATGTTCCTATGCTACACTCGGTCAAGCTCTTATTATCATAAAAGTTCTCCATGAAAGATCTAGGTGATGCCTCCTACATTCTGAGGATAAAGATCTATAGAGATAGATCTAGACAGATGTTGGGATTGTCCTATTCCAGGTACATAGACAACATACTAAAGAGGTTTAGTATGGAAGATTCTAAGCGTGGTAATTTACCCGTTTGTTCAGGAATCACTCTCTCCAAAGAGATATCTCCCAAGACTGATTTGGAGAGGGCTCGCATGCAAGGGATACCCTATGCTTCTGCAGTCGGGTCAATCATGTATGCGATGTTATGTACAAGACCGGATGTAGCTTACTCACTAGGTGTAGTGAGAAGGTATCAATCAGATCCAGGGGAGAAACACTAGACAGCTGTGAAGAACATTCTTAAGTACTTGAGAAGGACTAAAGAGATGTTCTTGTTGTATAGTAATGGTGAACTCTAGGTGGATTCCTTTACCGATATGAGCTTACAGAATGATAAAGACGACAGTAAGTCGGTCTCGGATTTTGTCTTCACTCTCAATAGAGGGGCGGTATGTTAGAAGGGTTCCAAGCAAGATACCGTAGTAGACTCGACGATGGAGGCTGAATACATCGCTGCCAACGATGCTACCAAAGAGGCTGTCTAGATGATGAAGTTCATTACTGAACTTGGTATGGTTCCATCCATTGAGCATCCAATACCTGTGTATTGTGATAATAATGGAGCTATGGCTTTAGCCAATGAACCCCAGTCCCATCAGAGATCCAAACATATTCTTAGGCAGTATCACTTGATCAGGGAGATAGTAGATCGCCGGTAGATCGAGGTCAGGAGAGTTGACACGAAGGAAAACATAGCGGATCCACTCACGAAGGCCCTCCCCTAGATGCAATTCGAGAGACTTTTTAGGCTGTTGGGTATGAGATACTACAACAACTGGCCTTAGTGCAAGTGGGAGATTGTTAGGAATATGTATGCCCTAGAGACCATTATTGTATGATATAGTGGATGCTTGGAGATATATATATAGGACTTTCTTACTCGACATGATAGTATGCTATCTGGTTACCTTTATGTTAACATGTTCACTGGTATTATTATAATGTCTCTCATATACATGTTGATAAGGCCCTTAGGATGTTGGCTCGACTACCAGGACTATGATGCGGATCATACTACTGGGACCTGGGTAGTCCACAAGCATATCCTTCAATTGTTCCTAGTCGATAGAATATCGAGACAGGGCAACGATATTCTAGAGTAGACTAGTGTGTATGTTTCTTGACCATGTATGGGGGCGATGGTTGATCCATAACTATTGGTGTTTGACATCAAAGATTGTACACAGGTGCTCATTACAGAATGGGTACACCGAACAGGACTCGCCAAGAACTCCTAGATGGTACTATACCTATCGTCAGATAGTAGTTCTATGGTGACACTGGTACAGGTTTGTCTGTAAACCCGAGATCGTCATAGAGTCTTGTGTGGTTCCTATTGTGCTTTGATTTCCTCCCTATCACGTCTCAAAGGAGTCGTGCAAACAGGTGGATTTTGGGTACTGTCCCGAGTCACATAGAGGCAATGAGCGATAGGAGGGGTTTCGTCTCTCCCAGTATAGGGAGTTGACGTTGCGCTATGCTCGATTGGCTATAACAGGAAGTCCCTGGCCAGGGCTGTTGATGAGATTTACTGGTAAGAGTTATCAGTAGTTTCTCATACCGTTATAGGTTACACATCGGCATGACTTATCAAATTATTGGGGTCTTACGATTCCACTCCCAGACTCGATATGCGACATATCAGACGAAAAGACCGTACTGTACGCTAAGTGTTACTTATAGGCTTCATGGGAATTTGGACAAGCTTGCTTGTTGATCTTCTAATCGCTCAATACATGGGTAGCCGTTACGTCCATCTAGTACCGCTGACAGCTTGTGGGTAACTGGTGTGATAATTACCTACTGCTGGCGTATTGACGAGTCTTTAGAATCCCATACATAAGTTTTCTAGTTCAAGCGAAACGAAATAGGGCACATATGCTGATATTTGTGGAGGCCTAATTAAATACGAGTATATGATATCGTATTCTAATCTGGCAGTTATCTGATATCAATTAGGTTATATGTGATATAACCAGATTATTGAATCAAGTGTTGATTTAATAATGTGATATACAGATAAATGATATTAGTAGGTTATATGTGATATAACCGGATTATTAAATCAAGTGTTGATTTAATAATATGATATATATTTATATTTGATATAATTATATGTTAACTAATATTATTTGCTCACTAATAATTTTCTTAATATATATATATATATATTAATATATATATTTGATATATGTATGTATGTATATATATATATATATATATATATATATATATTAAAAGAAGCATGGCTTAGATTTTCTATTTTGAGAAAATTGAAAAAGAGGTGGAAAATAGGGAGACTTTTTGCGGAATGGGGAAGCATGGCTTGATCATATTATTTATTCATTTGTAGTCACTATAGAAGCATGGTTGCTATATTTTAATTGTTTTAATTCCATGCTTCAATAAATGAGGTATTTTGATTAAGCCATTCTTCAATTTTTTCTACACTTGTTCATTTTCTTGACTTGAGCTCATTTGCTCTCTACCTCTCTCAATCTTCTTCACCTCCACTTCCAAGCTCAATCCCTCAAATGAGTTGTGAACCTTTGAGCTTGTGAGAACCCTAGTGAGAAAACAACACCTCTAGTTCACCATCCTACACTAGATTAGCACTTTAGTGTAGTGTGTTTCTTTCACTAAAGAGTTTAGCGAAGAGGTAGCTTGGATTAGCAGAGCTTCGGGTGGATCATCTTCGGCACGAAGATCGCAAAGGAAACTCGATCCAACTTCAAGTGGAGCCTAGTGGAGTCGCGTGAACTACTACCCGGAGCATTTGAAGAGAAGGAAACGGTCTACAAAGGTTGTTGCCTCCTTCACCTAGTGTAGCTATATTTATATCGTGCTTAAAACCCTAATCATCTAGTTAGATTCTAGGTTAGTGTTGATTAGCACTCCGAAATTTTTTAAAATGGCTTGATTGATGCTTGTAAAACCCAGTGGTGGTGCTAACTGTAACATTTCAGAAAAATAAAATATTATTTTTGGGAATTTTTTTAATTAAATAATATTATATTGAATATTTTAATAAGGCGGTATAATTAAATACCGATAAATGGGGGGAAATTTGGAAAATTATAGAAATTACTAAAAGGAGGGTGCTTTATTGGATTTAAGAAAATTATGAAATTTTATGATTTATTATACACTAATTTAGTGCTAATCGCGATTAAATATCGCTAATCGCGTATTAAGCATGTTTTGTGCAAAACATGCACCGTGTCGTATTTTTCCCTTGTGTTACATTTTATAACCATGCTTTCATTTGGGATTTATGTTTTTGTTTTAAAAATGAAATGGAAAAAGAAACGAAAAGAGAAGAAAAGAAAAGAATAGAAAAGAATAGAATATGAAGCATGAGCAAGAGAGAGAGAGGTGAGGGTCAACCTTGGTCATAACACTTTGTCCCCCAACATCATCTTCATCTTTTTCTTCTCCCTCTTCAGCTCCATGGCAGCGCCTCACTCCCCCTCCACTTCAAACCCTCACTTCATCATCAAAAACACACAAAAACTCCATCCCCACTTCATTAGAAATGTGCACAAGCTCACAAGCAACACTTTGGACCAAGAAAGTTTGCATTTTGCTGCTCTAGGGGATTCATGAGTGCCAAATGAGGTAATCTCTTCACCATTTGTGTAGTTTTTCTTTCACTTTAGCTTAGATACATGTTTAGAAGTGATTAGGAGATATTTAGTGAACTTTGAAAATCTTAAGAGGGTTTGAGGAATTCTTGAGTTGTGGTTGTGCAATTGAACTCTAATGGTGACCTTAAACCCCCCCTAAGTGTTAGAAACCCAGAACCAACACACGATAAAACCTATAACCCAAATTTCTGAAAAACAGAAACTTTCATGTCGGTTTGTGAACTATTAGGGTGTGCAGGGGAATCTGGGATGACCCGGGATAATTACGAGATAAGCAAACAACCCTAGTAGACTAGAATTAACCCAAGGAATACACTGTAGCAAGACGAACCCAATTGGTGACCCCCTGGATGGCGAGCTCGGATTTGAGGGTGTAGGGCTCGGCCACTTGGGCGAATTGGGTGCCCAGGTTGCTTCTGTAGGTCATATACCATATACACTTCACCCCAGGATTGTTTGTGCACCTTGTTTTAACCTTAAATAAAATCTGGAGCATGTTTTCTATGTTGCTGCATTATGTTTTGCGATGTTTTCGAATCTAAGTTTTGGTATCTAGTATTTTATTCAATCACTTGACGTTTGTAAGTCGAAATCGAGTGTTATTTGGTTGGTTTGCGAGAGCAAACCATAGGTTTTGACCTATGTGAGAAACGTGTGTCGTTTTGGTTTTAAATTGGATTTTATGCGGCACGATACGTTGTGATATGTAGGTACCCCTAAGAGACTTCGAGACGACAAGGAAGCGCATGGCGACGTCGGCATCGGCAAGCGAAGGTCAAGGTGAGTAGATTATATTTACGGGGGAAGTCGGGTAGATGGCGTATAGCACACCCGCAGTTCGTAGTATAGTGTATGGATATATTTATATGTTATTGTGAGGTTATGATTATCTAGATAGACTTTGGGAGTTATGGATAATTTAGTATCATTGGATGATAGTGTCATTAGTTAGTTTAGTCGCGGACCTTAGAATAAGGTTTACACCCACACGCGCACACACACATGTATACATTGTTTTACTTGTGCGTTTATGGAACTATGTGTGTGTATATATATATATATATATATATATATATATATATATATATATATATATACGTATACTTACACATGGATGATGAGGATTGTACATGGTATTTGGAGATGAGTCGATGAGATTGGGCATGGTGCCATGAGATCGGTAATATGATGTGGTTCGTATTATGAGATACGACATGAGATTTTAGCGGGCCTTTAGACGTGTTTTTCATACACGCATATATACATATATAGATAGTATCTGTTTGTACTAGACATAGATCAGTACCCCAGTTCATGAGATATGATGATAAGGATACTAGATAAATGATGAAATTAATGTGATGATTGACCCATACCCAGATTTGGGATGCCGTACGACAGATTTACGTACGAGCTATATATTGATGATAGATCCACACTCTTAACTCGAGGATGTCATATTGTATATTGTATCATATGTGATACTATTGAGGAGGGATCACCGACTATTATATTTATATATATATTGACTCAAAAGTAGGTGGTTTCCTATAACCTTTCGGTTAGAATGTTTGTTTAGTCCTGTAGTACTTATAGATGTTAGACTAGACTCGAGTCATACCTATTTCAAAACTAACGAATCGTGAGTATTTTAAAGACAAGCCAAGGTATTTTACGGATATTTTCAAAAGACGCATCTTTCCTTAAAACACCGTAGCGCTTATTTTCTAAACACCACGATTCGTCTTATTTCAAATGGCAAAACTGTATGACATATATATATATATATTGATGTGGATTCTTCACTGTTGTGTTTATTATTCATTTTTCAGCATATTCTTGCTATTCGCATCGCATTGCATGTTTAAATGTGTTTATTGTTATATTAAACCCATGCTGTCAGGACACCAGCACCATTATCGATGATGCGTATGTTCCACGTACACCTGCTTGCCGGCTCACACACTTCATCATCGATAATTGCCATGTCACTACACAGTAGGATTGTTGCATCAGAATATGACTCTTTGCATGACATACTTGCATACATACATATTTGCACATACATAGATGATGATGTCTTGACTTTGGAGATTTGGAAACCACATAATATATTTGAAAAATGTATTCACTTAAAAGAGCGGTTTTCCCTCGATATGTGCATATTACTGTTTTATGTTGCATGATATACAGATATGCTTACATTTCTATTATATGTCGCATACATCATGCTTTGTGATTATACGCATTGAGATATGTTGTTTTCATGAGATTTCTGGATTTGAGAACCGAGGCTATTTCGAAAGAAAGTATGTATTGTTTAAAAAAAACGGTTTATCTTGATATGATATTTCAGTGCGTCCACCATGAGTTTTATCGGTTCTGATATATATATACCTCATGCGAGGAGGAGTCGTGGGCCGTGTGGGGGTACATGGTGGGGCCCGGTATGGTAACCCGGGACAAGAAAAGGATGCTGTGTATACAGACGGTGAGCCTGGAAGAGGGACTACTACCTACCGGTGATTGTATTTGGGCATGGCGGATATCCGGAGGATACCGACCGGAGTTGAGATATGATATGGGCAGATCCGGACTGACGGAGCCCGTGGGCCGATCCGGACTGACGGAACCCTATATATATGAGGATTTACGTGCCGATGCTGGGAACAGGTTTCATGATGTTTTTGAGTGTCGATGCTGGACACTCAGGTTCCATGATTTTGATGTGTCATGAGGGACACACGTTGATTTATATCCTCATACTATCATGCATATGCTTTATGATATTTACATGCATGATGTTTTGTGTCATTGGTTGACCCGTAGAAGAGATCCACATGTATACAGGCATCGATTACATTGTTGGATGATATCCACATACTTATAGACTTGATGCTATAGTTGGCGCTGATTTCATTAATGATACCTTATGTTTATGATATGTTGCTACCTGAGGCACTAACACGAGCACTTGGTATTACACTTATGTTTAGATGTTTACCTTTGCCACCTGGTCATGCTTCAGATTTTATCATATTGAGGATATATATATTGCTGATCGTATTGACCTAAGATTGAGTCATACATACGATTTCTGCTCTGTGATGTTTGTATATATTCGGAACTTAGACTTAGTCGAGGGGGTATTACACCCGAACTTTCTTCGTATATGTTGACCTTGGTTGATGGAGTAGGTGACTTAAGGAGAGTGACGTACCGTGTGTATGTTCCGCGGCATACTTACGATACGCTACTCCGCTTAAGAAGCCTTAGGATGTACATTTCTTTGCACATTATTATATTCATTCCTATGATCTATCCTCATCGATATTGGTTTATGATTTTGCTGCCACGATTACACGGGCAGAGAGAGCTACGGCTAGAGTTGCGGTCAGCATGAGCTCGTCACGAATGAGGACTGACCACGGCGTGATTCCAAGGACTTACGATTGCATGGAGGCATCATTTTATTGTGTTTTCGCGCCATGAGCGTTTGATGGATCCCTTTTACAAGATTTCTCGGGCGTGTAGATCAGCACCAAAGGATCAGGCTACTGCTAGAGGCTAGGCAGAATATGATGACCGTCGATGCACCGATTAATTGATGATTGAGGCACTGTTCAGAGTGCAGACGGATGAGCCAGGTATTGCTGCGAACGATGAGATATCGCCCTAGATGTTGGAGCTATTGCAGTACAAGTTGTACTTGAGATATGATAGAAGGTCGCTAGTCAACCGAGGATGAATGACTGGACATGTGGTTCGTTCACATACCCCGATGCGAGGTCATCAGATTGATTGATTCCAGCTAGAGACGACTTCATGCAGGTACGTTGGGACTCGATAGAGACGATCGAATGTCAGAAGCCCATTTTCCAAGTTTAAAGTATTCAGAGACAAATGCAAGTAATGCTATGGACCCTCTATAAGAATGAAACCCTAACTCGACGTAATGACCATGGAAAGCCTTTGAACCATAGGGCTTGAGGCAGTTCAGCGGTGCCATTAGTGAGGCTTGGGTTTGCCCTTCTCGGTTGGTCCACAGGTGCTGTAGCATGTACTGGAATACTATTAAACTGTACCCAAGATGTTGGGCTCTTGGGGGATTAAAGAACTTTGACGAATCGATCGAAAGGTTCGACATCATTCGGATATCATGTGATGGGATACATTGCTTGGGAGACTCCAGATACAAGTATAGCTGTTGGAGCACAGTCCATGCAGCCACGAAGAGACGAGTCCGAAGCAGTCGACATTTGAGGAAAGTGGAGTAAGCGGTTCGCACGAGATCTTGACTAGATGATGTTCCACTATGCTGACATCAGAGATGTGATACGCATACAGAGGCGTTGTATATGGATATACCTTCCAGAAGGAGTCGCGATGATTATGCAGCCGTTCCGGAACAAGGAATTGATTTAGTAAAAGATGATGGCTTCCGGGCAGTTCAGCAGAAACGAGATTTGGGAGAGAATTCGACAGAACCTTTCTGGAATAATGTACGAGAAGACTTGGACCCAGGAGCGGTCATATTATGCACACCCAGCAGGCCAAAGTTCGGCATCGTCAACGAGACATGTTACGAGTGACCATGACAGTTGGCCATAGATATTAGAGGATGTGCTAGAGCGGGACTATTTCCGCCCTCTTTGATTTGATATTTTGGACTATTTATTTGCATGATTGAGATTTTGTGCACCACAGTTGCACCTGACTTCGATTTGATATCATTCGAGATATTGATATTGATTTCATACCTATGATATGCATATGATTTGACTTGTACTTTCGGCATAGTTTTCATGCACCTTTGATATTTGATTTGACTTTTGTGCGCACTGATGCACATGGTGGTGAGATTATGTACCACGGTATACCTGATTGGGATTTGTATTGAAATGTGCTGTATACCGTCGATTTTGATGTGATACTCGATATTTGTTTTGTGCACCTTGTGCACCGGATTGGATTTTGCGCATGTTCGGCGCTTGATATTGGATTTCATGATTTCGTGCATGTTGAATGCACATGATTTAGATTTTATTCGTGCATGATGGATGCGCCTGATTTGGATTTTCACGCATGTTGGGCGCATGTTATGAGATGTGATTTTGGTGCACACTAGATGCACTAAATCGGGATTCTTTGTGCATGTCAGATGCACCTAATATTTGTTATCAGGCACACCCGTTGCCTTTGACAGGTGTTTCGTGCACACCCGTTGCACTTAGATTTTGTTTCTGTGCACATGTATGGCACATTCATGGATTTCAATTTCCGTGCGCACCAGACGCACAGGGTATTCTTATATACATTTTGGGATTGATTTCTTATGGAGCAGTACGTTTTATGATAGTTGCTATTTGTTTTCGCACTGAGCAGGACTAGTCATAGGATAGTACCTGGATATTTTTTTTTGCATGCATTGATAGTTATCGAAGGGATTTCCAAAAAGGGAGCTATAGTCTCGGTATTTACCTACGTGTCTGATATGACACGAAACGTTTAAAACAAGGAAACCCTTCTAAATTGTTTTCAAACGGTGGGACGTGCATATTAAACAAAAGATATATACATATATGGTTATTTCTTACAATAGACGTCCGCCACTGTGCAGTGTTGTGAGCATCGCACAGCAACATGAAAGGTTTGGCATGCATTTCCTTCAGATGTTACGTGTATAGATTTGATGTTTACATGTATAGTTGTGATTTATATCATATTGGTTTTTGTATTGGATTTGACATGTGTGTCTTCACCATGACTCCGATGATTACGGGATGCTTGACGGAGTTTTGATTTAGAGTTATCTGCTCATTGTTCATGCGCATGCATTGCGCTATGTTGCGTTTTATGTATTGATGTTTTCGGAGCACCGACGGCTTGGACTTTTTACTGAAATGTTTTAGTATTTGAGGGGTTTAAATTTAAATTCGGGGACCGAATTTCTGTAAGGGGGGAGATTGTAACATTTCAGAAAAATAAAATATTATTTTTGGTAATTTTTATAATTAAAAAATATTATAATGAATATTTTAATAAGGCGGTATAATTAAATACCGATAAATTGGGGAAAATTTGGAAAATTATAAAAATTAATAAAAAAGAGTGTGCTTTATTGGATTTAAGAAAATTATGAAATTTTATGATTTATTATACACTAATTTAGTGCTAATCGCGATTAAATATCGCTAATCGCGCATTAAGCTTGTTTTGTGCAAAACATGCATCGTGTCGTATTTTACACTTGCGTTACATTTTATAACCATGGTTTCATTTGGGATTTATGTTTTGGTTTTAAAAATGAAATGGAAAAAGAAAAGAAAAGAGAAGAAAAGAAAATAATAGAAAAGAATAGCTTATGAAGCATGGGCAAGAAAGAGAGAGGTGAGGGTCAACCTTGGTCATAACACTTTGTCCCCCATCATCATCTTCATCTCTTTCTTCTCCCTCTTCAGCTCCATGGCAGCACCTCACTCCCCCTCCACTTCAAACCCTCACTTCATCATCAAAAACACCCTAAAACTCCATCCCCACTTCATTGAAAATGTGCACAAGCTCACAAGCAACACGTTGGACCAAGAAAGTTTGCATTTTGCTGCTCTAGGTGATTCATGAGTGCAAAATGAGGTAATCTCTTCACCATTTTTGTAGGTTTTCTTTGACTTTAGCTTAGACACATGTTTAGAAGTGATTAGGCGATGTTTAGTGAACTTTGAAAATCTTAAGTTAGGGTTTGAGGAATTCTTGAGTTTTGGTTGTGCAATTGAACTCTAGTGGTGACCTTAAACCCTCCCTAAGTGTTAGAAACCCAGAACCAACGCACGATAAAACCTGAAACCCAAATTTCTCAAAAACGGAAACTTTCATGTCGGTTTGTGAACTATTAAAGTGTGCAGGGGAATCTGGGATGACCTGGGATAATTACGAGATAAGCAAACAACCCTAGGAGACTAGAACTAACCCTAAGAACCCTGATTGAATCGTTTCCGTGTCGTGTTTTGAAAAGTGTAAAAGATCACAATTTATACCGCAATCAATTAACGGTGTCTATTGTAGTTTCCTCGGTGAATGCGTATCGTCCACTGAGAAAGTGTGATTTGTTCGTTATTGTTTTAGTTGAGTTGAAAATTAAAAGATAAAAGAAAATGATTCAATATATATGAAATTTAGTTTCAAGAATCATGAGATAGATCTAAAATCAAGAAATACTAATGTTCAAGAAGATGTCCAAATCGAATGAATTATCAAGATTTGTAAAGAGGCTTGTAGAAATCGATCCAATTGATAGTGATGATGAATACTTATGATTACTGTTGGATATAGTGCGCTCAAAGTCAATTATTGGATCGCAGGCACGTGATTGCAATGATTGAGGGAGGACCTATGCCGGTAGGACAGTCTTACTCGTGATGATAGTATGCTATCTGGTTTATCTTTATCATCGTATACATGCTTTAGGTGATGTTACAGATCACTATAGCGCGCTTATAGAGCCCTTAGGATTCTTGCTTGACTGCCAGCAGTATGATGGCGATCATATACGTGGGAGCCGGGGTCTATAAGCACATCCTTAAAGTGTCCCTAGCCATGGGAGTTTTCGAGACAGGGCATCGATATTCCAGAGTAGACTGGTGTATACAGTCGAGACCCCGACGAGGGGCGGTGGCCGGTCTCAAAAGCCATTGATGTCAGTTGGTTCACCTAAGATGTATAAAGGTGCTCATTGGGTTATGAGTACACCGGACAGGACTCGCCGGGAACATGCTAGTTGGTATTATACCTGACGTCAGATAGCAGTTTCCTGGTGACATTAGTGCAGGTTAGTCTATCAACCTGAGATCGTCATTTTTCTCGTGTGAGTTCCCTGTAACGTTTTAGAAATCGTTATGCGAATTTTTCCGTTTTAGGGTTAATTTGTCGGTATTTTCCGTTTTAAACCGACAGTGTTCAAACGACCATATAGACTTGCCAGCACCTAGTTTACCTAAAATAAAGCTAGTGCGCAAGCTTTGGGGGTATATAGGACGTTTTGTTTCAATTTGAATTTTTCCCAATTTTAATGTTATTTTAATGCGGTATTCACATTTTGGGAAATTTCTATAAAGCGATCTTTTCATCAATTATGTTTGAGTAATTCACTCTTCTTTTCGTATCTAGATATTTGTTGGGTTTTAGGGATTAAGTTTAAAAGAAAAATGAAAGAAAAGAAGTGATGCATGCATGTGTGCATATGTGTGTATGAATGCATTTAATTTCATTTATTGTTGGTAATTGCTAGGAAACCCCACACAAAACACTTACCACCTCCCTTGGCCGAGATCCTCTCTCCCTCTACTGTCCTTAAGCTTTTCACTTTCATTTCTCTTCATTCCTAACTCAAAACTTCTCCAAAAAAATCCCAAATATATCACAAAAATAACATAAAACCTTGATTTTTGCTCTTGGATCACTTGGAGCTAGGGAAAGCTTGGATCTTGTGAGCAACATTGTTAGGTATAATCCCTACACTATTAATTAGGAGTTTGTATGTTGTTTTGCTCGTTGGTTGTAGCGTAGAACGCTTTTTTTATCGATTAGTGCGATATCTGGTTTTTAAAGTCTTTTTAGAACTTTTATACCTGCTATGATCTGGAGAATTTAGTGATTGACAAAACAAAATTATAGAGATGTACTAGTGAACCTGAGACACCATCTGAGTGACGGGGACCACCCCATCGGCCGGGGCCGGCGACCCCTATAGAGCGATCCGGCGACGCCGACATGGTAGTTGGGGTTTGGGTTCTGTGGGTAGTTGTCTGCTGTTGGCTAGGGGTGTTTGATACTGTTTACTTTTTTAGTAATTGCAATATGAAATCTGGGATTGTTTACCTATAATCTAGTATTTTGAATCCGCGTGTTACGTAATCCGACACGAATCGTTATCTGGTACAGCTGCTGTGCTTGGGTAGGTTTTGTGGTATCGTGACGAACGTTAGCCAGTAGACGCACACTCGCGAGTTAGTTTAGTGTGTTGTTGCGTCATTTAATACGTAGTTTTACGTTATATTGGTCGATTTCTGAAATGTTTGTACTATTTCTTGTGTTTGTGGAAATATAGCGTCGCAAGCGGGGACTTCGGATGTAGCGAACAAAGGGAAGCAGGTGGTCGGATTTTCATAGCTGGAGACCATTGGTGAGTAGATTTAATATCTACGGGGAAATCGCCCGTATGGCGCTAAGCGTCGGGGCTAGATATAATATGATATTAGCCGTATGTTTATGTGCTTATATAGAGATATTGTATGATTCACATTGCATATAGTTACTTGTTGTACCTGATACTGTATCCTTGTACACTGCACTATTATTGCCAGTCCATGTTGCACGAGCACCAATGATGTGCTACACACACACTGTCAGTAATTGCCATGATACGCACAACCCAAATATTCGTTGATATACCCTGCTGGTAGTTAGCGACATAGAGGTGTTTATTCTTGTGCGGTAGCGCATATGACATATAGCATACCTGCGTACCTACATGCCTATACATATGCCATACTATATTTACTTGCTCGCACATATACTTGCTATCGTTACATGATTGGCTTTTTATAACATATATATCGGTGGAATGGGACGCTGTATATATATGTATTTTGGATTTGGATTTTGGGAACTGCGAGATATATTTAATGACTTGATGCATTAAATAGCGGACTTTTCCGTGATATGCTCATATTGATGTTTTATGTTGCATATGCTATTTTACATGGATTTACGCATTTGAGATATGTTTTCATGCGATATGGGAATTTCAAGTGTCGATGTTAGGCACTTATATTCCGAGAGATATATGGATTTGGAAAGACCGATATGTGGAATCACAAGTGTCGAGGTGGGATACTTGGGTTTCGAGGAACATATGGATATCAGAAAGACCGATACGTGGAACACAAGTGTCGAAGTGGGATACTTGGGTTTCGAGAAACGTATGGATATGAGTATTTACGTGTCGATGTTAGATACTGGTTTTCATGTTGTTTTAGAGTGTCGATGTTTAACACTCAGGTTCCATGAGACTTACAGGATTTGAGGGCCAATCTGAGGGCCGATCTGAGTATTTTGGGATTTGGGGTGTTGTTGAGTTACACCGTGTTTTTCCATGCTTATGATTTGTGCATGAGATTATTTACTATCCCGCACTCAGTATTCAGTTGATATGCATTGATTCATGTAGATATAGTACCCTGGTGGTGTACCTTGATCATGATAGTTGCATATTCATATTGTCATACTCATGCTACCAGCTTTCATGCTATTGATCATTGCTGTTAGTGCATACTTGCGATTTCAGTATGATGTTATTTACTATTCACGAGTTGGCAACTCACCCCCGTTGTGCCACAGTGTTTTGCAGGACTTACCCTCTGAGTAGTCGCGGCAGGGCGTCTTATTATCTCTACTTTTGCGGATACCGCTACGTTAGGCAGTGAGGCCTTTGGTTTTAGGTGGGTTTGCGGTTATCTGCTTGTACATTGTATATCTTTTTGGTGGATCTAGTATTCTCCATCTACCACTGTTTGTATGTCTTAGAGACGACTTATGAGGACTCTGTGTTGTATATCTGATGACTTTGGGTGACGTGCTCGTGGAAGCCGGTTATGTTGGAAAGTTTTACCTCTTTATGCAGTTTCCTTTGATATTTCTTCGCTTCGGCGTCGTATACTTGTTGTGGTGATTGTCTCCGCCGTTGGGCGTGATTTTGCTCCCAATTGGGATGCTTTATTTATTATCTGTGTTGTACCCGTTTTCGGGACTGGTTTTTACAAAGGAGGTGCTGCCGAAATTTTCAAGAAAGAAAACTAGAGTTTGAGATTTTACTTGTGACTTTATAAATGTTTTAAACTATGTTTTCTCCGTTGATCCAGTTTTGGGTGGTTTAGATTTCTGGGTTTTCGGCTTACTTAAGTTGCGTACGCCTATAGACGTTACGTAGTTTAAGTGCCGGTTACGGGCCAAATTTTAGGTCGTGAAAAAGTTGGTATCAGAGCGTTAAGTTTTACCTTTCGGATTGTAGGATGACCTTGGTATGATTGAGTAGGTAGCTTAAGCAGTGTGACGTAGCGTGTGTATGTTCCGCGGCATACTTACGACACGGTACTCCTCCTAACTGACCTTAGGACTTATTGATTTATATACTTCTATGATGATATACATCCTTATGATTCGATTCCTGTTTCCTTATCGAACCTTGTTTCAATTTCCAGCCTATATGCCGCCAAAGACTACGAGGGCTCAGAGAGCGTCCGTGAGGGCCGAGGTCAGAGTTGACTCGTCTGAGGCAAGGACTGACCAGGGCGGTACGCCTGTCGTACCGGAGCACATTGCTATGTTTGGGGCTGGTGTGCAGGACCTGCGCCAGATGATGGGGACCTTAGTAGAGGCCATTCGAGAGCAGGGGAAGGCAGTTGTTCCACCCGTTGCAGGTACCACGATGGTACCTACAGTTCTGGCAGCCGCAGTTACAGCTCCGGAGGTTATTACCGTGTCACTGACAAAGTTCATGAGGTTGAGGCCTCCGGTGTTTACTGGCACAAATACTACTGAGGATCCGCAGTCGTTTATCGACCGGATGGCCCGGATTTATCGTTCGCTTGGATGCTCCGATGAGAGGTGGGTGGAGTTTGCGAGCTTTCGTCTGGAGGGTCTGGCCCAGAAGTGGTGTGGGTCCTTGGAGAGGGGCGGAGCCGCGGGTCTTGCTCCTATGACCTGGACCGAGTTTGTGACAGTATTTCTCGCCCGTTTTCTTCCACCGAGTGTCAAGGATGCGCGAGCGTGTAGATTTGATTCGTTACGCCAGACGCCGGAGATGACGGTGTCGGAGTATGATGTATTGTTTACCGAGCTGTCAGTGTATGCTTCGTACTTGGTGGCGACTGAGGAGATAAGGGTGAAGAGGTTTGTTCGAGACCTGCTTACCCAGTTGTTCCAAGCCATCAGCATTCAGCATTGCGACATATATGCAGCAGCGGTAGATGCAGCCCTATTGGTAGAGGAGCGTCTTGCTGAGTCGTCAGTTGCTCCTGAACTGAAGAAGATTCGTACTGGTGATCCGGCAGCGAGGAGGAAGTTTAGACAACGTGACTGTTCTCGTTCAGATAGTGGAGGTTCGGGACGAGGTCGGCTTTTTAGCTCTTACCCTCAGGAGGGTCGGCAGTTTGTATATGGGTGTTAACGGTGTGGGAGTATGGGTCATCGGGTTCGAGATTGTACTGAGCCACGTGTGAGCGAGGCAGCTGTACCGCAGGTTACCTTACCACCTTCTCCACCTCAGAGGGCGCTGCCCCTTATGCCTGTTGTTGTTCTACGTCAGACTCTTATGCAGAGAGGTCGGGGTCGCGGTGGTTTTGTACCGAGAGGGCGGGGTGGTAAAGGCGGAGATCGGCCAGTTGCCGATAGAGGGCAGGCTCTGGTGTTTGCCTTGACTGACCAAGACACTCAGGCGTCCAATGACATGGTTTCAGGTACCCTTTCTGTATGTTCTTATGATGCACATGTTCTTTTTGATCCGGGATCTACGCATTCGTATGTTTCTATGCACTTCGTGCCGAGGTTAGGCCGAGAGTCGTGTTTGCTGGATCAGCCGCTGGTCGTGGCTACTCCTGTGGGAGAGTCGTTTGTTGCACGACACGTGTTTCAATATTGTGCAGTCCGTTTAGGAGACAGAGTTTTGCCCGTCGACTTGATCCTTCTTGAGATGTTGGACTTCGACATTCTGTTGGGCATGGACTGGCTAGCTACTTGCTACGCGTCCGTAGACTGCCGTGAGAAGACAGTTAGGTTTTGTTTTCCCGGTGAGTCTGTGTTTGTTGTGCAGGGGGACCGTGGTGCCGCCCCTCACAGTTTGATTTATGTTCTGTGCGCTAGTCGGCTTTTGAGGAGGGGATGTCGGGGATTCTTGGCTTTTGTTCATGATACTGGAGCCACAGTGGAGTCGTTGGACCAGGTTTCTACCATGCGAGAGTTTCCCGATGTCTTTCCCGATGAGTTACCTGGGTTGCCGCCAGAGCGCGATATTGAGTTTTGCATTGATCTGATTCCTGGCACGGAGCCTATTTCTATACCGCCTTATCGGATGGCTCCGGCGGAGCTTAGAGAGCTTAAAGATCAATTGCAAGAGTTGCTTGATTTGGGACTTGTGTGTCCGAGTGTTTCGCCGTGGGGATCTCCTGTTCTGTTTGTCAAGAAGAAGGACGGCAGTTTGAGGCTATGTGTGGATTATCGTCAGTTGAACCGAGTTACGGTGCGGAACAGGTATCCTTTACCCCGCATTGACGATTTATTTGATCAGCTCCAGGGTGCGAAACATTTTTCAATGATTGATTTGCGTTCGGGTTATCATCAGTTGCGGGTTCGGAATGATGACATTCCGAAGGCTGCTTTTCGTACGCGCTATGGGCACTACGAGTTTTTGGTGATGTCGTTCGGACTCACCAATGCTCCAGCAGCGTTCATGGATCTGATGAACCGGATTTTCAGGCCGTTCCTCGACCAGTTTATTATTGTGTTTATAGATGACATACTGGTCTACTCTAGGAGTCGTGAGGAGCATGTGCAGCACTTGAGAATTGCTTTGCAGATATTGAGAGAGCGCCAGTTGTATGCTAAATTCTCAAAGTGCGCGTTTTGGCTTGATAGAGTTGACTTCCTGGGTCATGTGGTGACTGGTGATGGTATTCTTGTGGACCAGAGGAAGATCGAGGCTGTACAACTTTGGTCCAGACCTATATCGGTGACTGAGGTCCGCAGCTTTTTGGGCTTAGCTGGTTATTATCGCCGTTTTGTGCAGGATTTCTCCAGTATCGCTGCACCGCTGACTGGACTGACCCGGAAGGGAGTTCCTTTTCTTTGGAATGATGCGTGCAAGCTGAGTTTTCAGCAGTTGAAGACTCGGTTGACGACAGCACTAGTGCTTTCTTTAACTTCTGGATCGGCGGCTATGTTGTTTATTGTGATGCTTCTCGAGTAGGGCTCGGCTGTGTTTTGATGCAGCATGATAAGGTGATTGTGTATGCTTCTAGGAAGCTGAAGAAGCACGAGCAGAATTACCCCACTCACGATCTTGAGATGGCCGCAGTAGTCTTTGCGTTGAAGTTTTGGAGACACTACATGTACGGAGAGTCGTGTCAGATCTTCATGGATCACAAGAGTTTGAAGTATATCTTCCAGCAGCGAGATATGAACCTGAGACAACGCCGATGGATGGAGCTAGTGAAGGATTATGATTGTGAGATCCTTTATCACCCGGGCAAGGCGAATGTGGTAGCTGATGCTTTGAGTCGTAGGCCCGGGGATAGCTTGTCCCAGTTAAGCGCGGTTCAGTGTCAGTCTTCTGCAAATTGGCAGCTCTTGTGTGATAGTAGAGTGCAGTTCGAGTTTACTTCCGCTGGGGGACAGCTTGCTCATGTCCGCGCCCGTCCACTACTATTTGATCGTATCCGTGAGGCGCAACCCAGTGATGCCCGTTTGTCCGAGATTCTTGAGCTTGTTCGACAGGGTACAGTTTCGGAGTTCATGATTGATGATCAAGGTGTGCTACGATGCGGGACTCGCTTGTGTGTACCAGATGCTGATGGGTTGAGACGCGAGATCCTAGAGCATGCACATCAGTCGGCCTTTAGCGTTCATCCAGGTTCCACCAAGATATACCATGTCTTGAGAGACTTTTACTGGTGGGAAGGGATGAAACGCGATATTTCATCCTAGGAACCCTACAGTGGTATCAGAGCCTAGCTAGAGCCTTAGGCGAAGTCTAGACGACGTTTGAAATCCGAACGAACATCGAAACCCTAATTTTTCATGCTCTCAGGACTTTTTTCAAAAACTGGGTTTTTTCCAGATTAAAAATGCTTAAAAAATTCAGCAGGGAATTCTAAGAATTACGGTGCAAAAATTATCTCATGATATGTTTAAAGCGCGGCGGAACCGCGGCAGAAGCCTGGCTTCTGCGGCGGTCCCGCGGCCAAATGATGGGATCTGCTTCCAATATTTGCACAGTAATTCATGTTTTCAGGTGCTGAGTTTTCTGGGAATTTTTAATATGCACTCAACAGTTGAGTATTCTGGGGTTGCATTGGGAATCGAAGATTTGATCGGATTATCAAACTTTGTCTATGTGTTTTTCCGGATAATTTTAGAATATGTTAAAAAGTTCGACCGGATGCAAATACCCAATCTTTCCCCTGCCGGAAAATTTCCAAGTGTTGGATTTTTCTGAGGTTTAAAAATGTTCTAAGTAGTGCAAGTAACGCGATGGTCCCTCTAGAAGACAACAAACCTTAACTCGATTATGTGACCGTCTTGAACTGCCCTTTGAACCTTAGGGTTTGGGGCAGTACGGCGTGCCACATGTGAGGCGTTGGCTTGACCCTTCTACGGCTGGACCGTTGGTACTGAGGCATGAAGTGAACGTCTTTGTACTTATTTCATGTGTTGAACGGTTTCGGGAAAACTTGGGTGTTCGAATGTTCGATCGGAAAGTTTAATATTTTTTATTTATCCGGAATGGGATACAATAATTGGAATTCACAAACAGTTATGAGATAACTGGATGAATGTTATAAATCTAGCGGTTTAGTCTCACTTGATGTTGAAAAGAGTTTTCGATAATGGGACTAAAATGCGGGGTTTATAATTGTTTGGCATGTGATGTCTAAGTATTTCATTTGATTAGTCATGCGATGTCTAAAGAGCTTGCGGATTCCAACTGTTGTAGTTTTACACTTTCTTTTCTGTGACCGTAAGTGTAATATGTGATATCGCCGGTTTCGTTGCTATATGTCAACGACAATTGGGATGCGCATATTTACTTACGTTGATGACATATGATGTTATGTGTTGCTGGATATGTTATATTGGATCGTCGTGTTTGAATAGCCGGGGGTTTTTATGTGAGATGAGTGTTTTTCATTTTCTTTCATGTAAAAACTTGTATGTAATATTCTTTTATTTGGGGCACTTCCAGGTTGCGGAAGATGTCACCTTTTGTATATTATTTACTTTTCCGCATTAGGATAGACCCAAGGAGGAGAGCACAAGTAATCGGGTTCTAGGGTCCAGTGGGAGACCATCTCGAGGAGTCGAGTCCGAGTCTTCTAACCCTAGAATTGGTAGGGTTGCTTGCCGCTCTCGTAGGGGTCTAGGGGTGTGGGATTTGCTATTCGTCACGACCGTGGAATCCGTGTTTTATACTGGCTCGTATTGAAAACACGGACGTCCTAGTATATCCAATATTTCATATGATATTTTCTGCTGCGATATCTGTGATGTGATCATTTGATATGTTCTGATGAATACAGTATATAGTATATATGATATATTATATAAATGTTACTTATGTTTTGCACCCGCACTAGCCCTGCCCTGCTCTGTCGTTAGTTACCTAACCTAACGGTGCACGAGGGGACATCGAGGCGAATGCGGATGGCATAAGCGCACGTCGTATTTATCTGTGATGTTTAGGTGACTTAAATGATGGGACTTCATTAATGTGATTAATGAAAGAAAAGAAACCTAAAAGATGTTGTAGAATCAAATTTTAAATAAAATAGGTAGCTACAGTTCTTGCTTTGCACAGAGGTATATGTGATATATCCCGCACCTTATTCGATAAGGAAAGGACCGAGATCCCTTCACCGGGAGTGACTCTTTTAGCAATAACTGGCAGATGCTACACACTCGGTTTTCTTTTGATTGTTTTTGGAGTTTTGCTTTGCACAGCGATATATATGATATATCCCGCACCTCATTCGACGAGGAAAGGGCCGACGATCCCTTCACCGGGAGTGACCCCTTTAGCAAAACTAGAAAAAGCCTAAAAAACACTCCATTTCAAAATCATTCGATTCTACAACGATATCAAGTTCATTACGCAATAGGTTTTCAGAAAAACATGTCGTAGCCCTCCGTCATTTCAGATAAGAACTGTTTAGTATTCGTGCTGCGTTTGTTGGCCTTTGTCAAGGCGTAGTGTGCGGTAGCTGAATAGTGCTTATCTGCTTGTGCATGTGATGCAGATTGTTTTAGGGTAGTCGTACGACCTTGTTGGCCTTTGTCAAGGGCCGTGCGGGTGGGTTTGATTAAATTAAGAAATGACGGGTTGAACTTGACTAGCAGCCTATAATTTGTTGGCCTTTGTCAAGGTCATAGGACGCAAGGGGCAAAAGCATTATCGGGAATTTCAAGTGTTGAAATTTGCAATGAGATTGCATACCTTCTATGAGATAGTTGGATCCCGATACCCACTGCGAGTAAGAGTTACTCCTGGGAGAGTTTTGCACATTACAATTAGCCGATCAAGTAGGTGTCTAGAAAGGTGTCAACGGGGTTACGCCTCTGGGAAAACGAGGTTTACTATAATTAGGTCCGTGCGAAAGCACAGGGAACCTCCCTCAAAGTACCGACACTGGCCTGGCTGAAAGATTGGTGAAGTTGTAGGGTGTAATTAATCCCGGCTAGTCTTTCTTTTTAGGGTTTGAAGGAAGATTTGATAAAAACCAGTGGGAGCCATCCTGATTAGATAAGATAATAACCAATCTGATCTTGCAAGAGCATACGCTAAAGTGTTTTCTTCTCTCTCTCTCTCCAGGTAGCGACTATGTCATGCCCTAATAAAGATAATAATATGGATGTATTGACTGAACCCGCATGTTATACTGTGCTGGGGAACGTTGGTTCCGTTCTTTCTTATAAGAGTTATGGGAATGAACAGGACATAGGGGATTACCAGGATTCCCAAGCCACCCGAATGAAGAAAGTACATGTTGATGCATTTTCTTCGGGTGTGTTCGTTACAGAGAACTGTTTCTCCATCTGCCCTACGTCCTGGGTATTAGATATCGGGTCAGAATCCCATATATGTAATCAGTTACATGGGCTTAGGAAAGGTAGAAAACTTGGAGAAGGTGATAAAGACATTAGAGTTGGAAATGGTGCAATTGTTGCAGCAAAGACTGTCGGGGAATATCACCTTGCATTACCTACTGGTAATACTTTGGTTCTGAACGAATGCTATTACATGCCGAACCTGATATGCAATATTATATCGGTTTCTTTATTGAGTAAAGAGGGATATAATTTTGTATTACAGGATAATGTTATGAACATTTTCCGTAACCAAAAGTTGGTTGGATCAGGCACGTTGTGCAATGGCATTTATGTTCTAAATCAATCAACAGTTCTGAGCATAACAAACACACACAAGAGGAAGAGTTCTGAACTGAACGAATCCTTCTTGTGGCATTGTAGACTGGGTCACATCAATGCGACACGACTAGCAAAGTTGCATAAGGATGGATATTTAAATCCGTTTGAATTTTCATCTTATGACACTTGCCAGTCATATCTCAAAGGCAAGATGACCAAAACTCCGTTTACGGGACACGGAGAAAGAGTTACTGAACTCTTGGGACTGATACATAGTGATATATGCGGTCCCATGTCTACACATGCCAGGGATGGTTCATCGTACTTCATTACATTCACTGATGATCTCTCTAGATTCGGATATGTGTTCCTGATGAAACACAAATCAGAAGCTTTTGAGAAATTTAGAGAATATAAACATGAAGTCGATAACCAAACCGGAAAAAGTATTAAAATCATTCGATCTGATCGAGGAGGTGAATACTTGAGCAATGAATTCCTGGACTTCCTAAAAGAGAATGGGATTCTCTCTCAGCTGACTCCTCCATATACACCACAACACAACGGTGTATCAGAACGGAGGAACCGCACCCTATTAGATATGGTGCGCTCTATGATGAGCACAGCTGAGTTACCTATTTCCTTCTGGGGATATGCGCTGGAAACAGCAGCATACCTATTGAATCAAGTTCCAACTAAATCTGTACCTACCACACCATATGAGATATGGAGTGGGAAGAGACCATGTCTTAAACGAGTTAAGATATGGGGTTGCCCGGCCTATGTCAAAAGGCAAAATCCGGACAAACTCGAGGCACGGTCAGTTCTATGCAAGTTTGTGGGATATCCCAAACATTCACATGGATATCTTTTCTACCATGCAGAGGAACAAAAAGTGTTTGTTTCTCGACATGCCACCTTTTTAGAAAAGGAATTCCTTGAAAAAGAAATTAGTGGCAAAGTGGTAGAGCTGGAAGAAGTTCCAGATACACAAACCATAACTGAAGATTTAGTGGAACCAGAAGATTCAGTAGCTCCCAATGAACCTCAGCCTCTCCGCCGATCTAGTAGGGTTCCTCGCCAACCTAAGAGATACTACGGTTTTCTCATGGATGGTGGGAGCGAGGATTGCATCATGGAGGATGATGACCCAACTAGCTTCGAGCAGGCCATCACGAGTAGGGACTCAGTGAAATGGCTGGATGCTATGCGGTCCGAGATGGAATCCATGTACACCAACAAAGTATGGACTTTGGAAGTTGCTCCTGAAGGGGTAAAACCCATTGGGAGCAAATGGATCTTCAAGAAAAAACTTGGTGTAGATGGGAAAGTGGAGACTTTCAAAGCTAGACTTGTTGCAAAGGGTTTTCGTCAAAGACCAGGTGTGGACTATGACGAAACCTTTTCTCCAGTGGCTATGCTTAAATCCATCTGGATCATGCTTGCCATCGCTGCATATCATGACTACGAAATCTGGCAAATGGATGTTAAGACCGCCTTTCTAAACGGTGATTTAGAAGAGTGCGTGTACATGACTCAGCCAGAGGGCTTCGTAGACGGTGGGAGCAGCGGGAAGGTGTGCAAGCTGCTTAAATCCATTTATGGATTAAAGCAACCATCACGGAGTTGGAACATCTTCTTTGACGTCGTTATCAAAGAGTTTGATTTCGTCAAAAACCCAGATGAACCTTGTATTTACAAGAAGGTGGCAGAGAGTAAGGTTGTCTTCCTCGTATTGTACGTGGACGACATACTCTTGATAGGAAATGATATTCCTATGCTGCAATCAGTCAAGCTCTTCTTATCACAAAGATTCTCAATGAAAGATCTTGGTGATGCCTCCTGCATATTGGGAATCAGGATCTATAGAGATAGATCCAAATGGATATTGGGATTGTCCCAATCCAAGTACATTGACACCATACTAAAGAGGTTTTGTATGGAAGAATCCAAGCGTGGGAACTTGCCCACGATCTCTGGAGTCACTCTCTCCAAAGAGACGTCTTCCAAGACTGATTTGGAGAGAGCTCGCATGCAAGGGATACCCTATGCTTCGGCTGTAGGCTCTATCATGTACGCGATACTATGTACCAGACCCGATGTTGCATACTCACTAAGTGTAGTGAGCAGGTATCAAGCTGATCCTGGAGAGAGTCATTGGACAGCTGTGAAGAGCATTCTCAAGTACTTGCGAAGGACTAAAGAGATGCTCTTGGTGTATGGTAACGGAGAACTCCAAGTGGAGTCCTTTACCGATTCGAGCTTCCAGAGTGATAAGGACGACTCTAAGTCGCAGTCGGGATTTGTCTTTACCCTTTACGGAGGGGCGGTTAGCTGGAAGAGTTCCAAGCAGGAAACAGTGGCAGACTCGACGAAGGAGGCTGAATACATCGCTGCCAACGATGCTGCTAAAGAGGCTGTCTGGATCAAGAAGTTCATTACTGAACTTGGTGTGGTTCCATCCATTGAGCATCCAATACCTTTGTATTGCGATAACAATAGAGCGGTGGCTTTAGCCAAGGAACCCAGGTCCCATCAGCGATCCAGGCATATTCTGAGGCGGTATCACCTGATCCGGGAGATAGTTGATCGCCGGGAGATCGAGGTCAGGAGGGTTGACAGGAAGAACAACACGGCGGATCCACTCACGAAGGCCATTCCCCAGATACAGTTTGAGAGACACTTCGGGATGCTCGGTATGCGATACTACAGCAGCTGGCCCTAGTGCAAGTGGGAGATTGTTAGTTGTATGTATGCCCTAGAGGCCAGTATTGTACAGATGATGTATTTTATATTGGATGCTTGGACATATATAGAGATGACTTTCTTGCTCGATATGATAGTATGCTATCTGGTTGCTCTTTATCTTAACATGTACACTCGTCTCTTTAAACTGTCTTATAGTTACATGTTGGTAAAGCCCTTAGGATGTGTACTTGACTACCTGGACTATGATGCAGATCATACTAGTGGGGACATGGTAGTCCATAGGTACATCCTTCAAGGTCCCTAGTCGTGGGTGTATCGAGACGGGGCATCGATGTACCAGAGTAGACTAGTGTATATGCTTCTCGACCCATGAGATGGGCGATGGATGATCCCATATCCATTGGTGTTTGACATCAGAGATGGTATACGGGTGCTCAGTGGAGACTTGGTACACTGGACGGACTTGCCGAGAACTCCCAGATGGTATTATACCTCACGTCAGATGGCAGTTCTCAGGTGACACTTGTGCAGGTTAGTCTGTAGACCCGAGATCGTCATAGAGTCTTGTATGATTCCCACTGTGCTTTGATCTCCACCTTACCACGTCCATGAGGGTGTGCAAAACGGTGGTTTTTGGGTACAGTCCCGAGTCACGTGGAGGCAATGAGCGATAGGAGGGGTTTCGTCTCTCCTGGTATTGGGGGTTGATGTTACGCTGTGCTCGATTGGCCGTAACAGGAAAGTCCCTGGCCAGGGCTGATCAGAGTTTTGCTGGTAAGTGTTACCAGTAGTTTCTCGACCCGTTATGAGCCTCACATCGGCACGACTTATCGGTTATTGGGGTCTGACGTTTACCACCCCTAGACTTGATATGCGACATATCAGACGAACAGACCGGACTGTACGGTAAGTGTTACTGGTTGGATTCACAGGAGTGTGAGCGGGCTTGCTCGTCGATCTTCTGATCGCTCAATACCCGGGTGGCCGTTACGTTTAGCAGACCGCTTGCGGCTTGTGGGTGCTTGATATGATCATCATCTGCTACCGGCGTATTGACGAGTCTTTAGAGTCCTACACAGAGGTTTCCTGGCTCAAGCGAAACGAAATAGGAGCGCATATGAGATATGTACGGGACCGAGAATAATGCATGTATATGATACCGTATTTCATTCTCGCGATGAATGCTTCGATTGGTTGTATGCGATATAACCTAGTTATCGAATCATTGATTCGATAAATCGATACATTGAATACTAGTCGGTTATGTGCGACATGACCGGATCATTGAATCAAGTGTTGATTTAATGATTTAATGTATAATTATATATTTGATATATTACTTTGCATTAACTAGTATTGGTTCACTTTAAAAGGTTTTTGTCACTTGATGTGCACATTGTATATGTGATATATTTTTATGTACACTTGATTGTATCATGTTTGATGATACATGTTTACTTGAGTATGTGTAAGGATTAAACCATGGTTATGTAATGGTTAGGGTTTTTCTTTTCCTTACTTATTTATTTATTTATTTATTTTGGAAAAGATAAAAGAGAAAATGGTGGCTTTCTTTGTTTGTTGTTAAAGCTTCATGAAGCTTTGACTAAAGTGACCATTTTGTCTTCATGCTTAACCCTAACCATTCAAACTAACCATGGTCTTTTCTCTACACCTAACCAAGGTTAGGATATGATAAGTATTGATATTATTTTCATTTTAAAGCAACACTTATCATATTCTTTCTTCTTCTTCATCATCTTTGACAAGAAGAAAAGCTTACTAGCTTTAATGGCATCTTGAGTAAAAGAGTGAGAAATCCAATTCTAAAGTGAACCCACCTCCTATTTCTTCATCCTCTACCTCTTGCCAAGTAGTATAGGGTGTTTTCTTCACAAGTTTCATTGCTTGGTGAAGTTGGAGCTTGATCTTGTGTTGCCTCGACGTAGATCATCTTCGGCATCAAAGCCGACGACCTAGCCCGCCTATTTCTCCGATGAAGCTGATGCTAGAGTCCGGAATCCAATATGGACAGCAAGAGGACGTCTACGTGGAGCTAAGGAAGTGGAGAACCGGATCTACAAAGGTTGTAGCCTCTTTCTTTTAGTTAAAATGTTAACTAGTTTCACTTTTCGCCTAAACTCTAGTCAACGAATCCGTATCAGGGTTTCTCGGCACTTGTAAAGTTTGAAATTGGCATGGTTGATACCTTGTAAGACCTCATTAGAGTGCCTAGGAACCCTACACTAACGTATTTAAAATATCGATCGAACAAAACTTCCGAAACCGCATTTCCAATACTAAAGTTTCTGTCGAATTTATTTTGTTGTCGAAAAATTTTTTTGAGTGTTTCAGAAAATCTTGCAGGCTTTTCTAAGAACACTGTTGAAATTTGGCAAAGTGATCCTACAGTAATGCCGCGGAACCGCGGCCATACCGACGTTTTGGCCGTGGTTCCGCCGCGGTTAAGGGGCTTTTCTGCACCAATTTTTCTACAGTTGTCTTTAACTTGGAATTAGGGTTTCTGGAATTTTTTTTGTTTGGGCCCAGATTTGTTACAGTACTGGATTTGTGCTTGGGGCCCACTTCGGGAAATTTTGTCGATCGATTTTTTTTTAAATAAGTTAGTTCACTGTGCTTACTTTATATCTGCGACCGTGAATGTCATTCGAGCGGTAAATCTTGTCTAATTGCTATAGCTCTTTTAGACGGATTTGCGAACGTGACATTCACGTTGTTGTTCTGTGTTATGCTGTGATGTTGCGGATTTGTCGTGGTGGATAGCCTAGATGCAATGGTAGTACAGTTTGGTTATATTTGTACATTTGATATTGTGGGGCGAGCATCCGACATGTGGACTGCTGTCACTTCCGGTTTGTATATTATTCTTTTGGGGCACGACCGGGCTGAGGTCGATGTACCCGTTGTATATATTTTTATTTTCTGTACTAGGATTACCCCGCGGTGGGGTGCACGGATAGCTGGGTTCTAGAGGGCAACGAGCCTGCATCTCATGGCTTTGAGACGGAGGGGGCTTCACTCTAGAATTGGCTGGCTATTCGCCGCACTCGTAGGGGGTATGGGTTGACCCAAGGAGGGGTGCCCAAGTTACCGGATTCCGTGAAGTGCTGGGTGGTCCATTCACTTTGTTGAAGGGGGCTGCCTCACTTCAGGTTTTGGCAGGTAACATACCGCACCCGTAGGGGTCTAGGATTTCATTGCACAGGCTATCCACACGACCAGGGGAACGTCGGGTTTCAGTTGCGGCTCTATGAAACCCGGGGCTCCCAGATTATCTGTATTGTTCTGTGATGCTTATTACATTTCTGTGATGTTGCATATTTATCACGCCTTGAGCGATTATTATATATTGATATATATACTAGTAGATGTTGTATATGTTTTACACCCGTGCTAGTCCAGTCCCCGCTCTGTCGTTAGTTAAGTAACCTAACGGGTGATGACGGGACCCAGTGGCGAATGCGGATGGCATATACGTGCATCATATTTTCGTTCTTTTGTAGTGTGATCAATTGATGGGACTGCGTTGATTCAGATCAATGCAAGGAAAACAAACCTGTTTGAAATTGTTGGAACAATTTTCAAAAAGCTGTTATTGTAAGGACGTTTTCTTTTGCTTTTCACAGTGGTATTCGGTTATGAATATCTAGCACCTCAGTCGACGAGGCAAGGGCCGAGATCCCTTCACCGGGAGTGACCCCTTAGGCAGAAGTTTGCGTCAGGGTAATAGCTTCACTATAGTCGATTACTTTTTGCTTTGCATCATGGTCTTCAGTTGAATTATCCTGCACCTCATTCTACGGGGAAAGAGCCGAGATCCCTTCACCGGGAGTGACCTCTTTAGAAAAGGTTTTTACCACTATATTTTTATAAAAAGCTATCTGGTTCCTTCAACGATATCAAGTTCATTACGTTAAATGATTTTCGCCAAAAACCATTCGTAGCCTTCCGTCATTTCATAAAGGTAGCACTTAGTATTCATACTGTGTATGTTGGCCTTCGTCAAGGCATAGTGTATGGTAGCTATTTGTTACTTTTCTATTTCATAGATAGATGCGTTAGTTTGGGACAGACGTACTACTACTTTGGCTTTCGTCAAGGGTATGTACGGGTAGGTTCAAATTAACCTGGATAATGACGGGTATAACTTTACATATGACTTATGATATGTTGGCCTTCGTCAAGATCATAAGAGCATGGGGTAAAAATCATATCGGGAGTTTCTAAAGAAACTGAAACTTCCCAGGCATGCGCATACCTTCTGGAGTATGATAACGTGAGTGGATTCCATCACGTTATCAAGCGAAGATAGTTGGATCCCGATTCCCACTGATGAGTTGGTTTACTCCTCGGGTGATCCCGACTAATTCTTCTTTCAGGTTTGGAGGAGAATTTGAGGTTACAGTGGGAGGTTTCCTGATTAAATAAAGTGATAACCATTCTGATCTAGGTTAGAGTGCACGCAGAGTGTTTCTTTTCTCTCTCTCTCTTTGGCAGGGACCATGGACCGACCCTAGACTATGAGTTAGTGACCAAGTTAACCGAACCTTGTTAAAAACACTGGCTTTTGGAATGTCAGAGTTGCATACCTCATTGCCACTCCTACTTTTACCCTTTTTTTTCCAGAACACCCCGTATTACTACGAACATCCACTTCCATTGGATAAAACCATCGTATGGTTATATACGAACTCGAAGGAACTTGTTCCAGATTCGAGAATGGTTTCCGGTTCTGGAGAAAATGAATAGGACTATTCAGTTGTCTTTTCCTTTTACCTTCTCTCAGGTTGTGAGTGTTCCTTGGATTAGGACGGTACACCTATTACGCTAATTGGATAGTCTTCTTCCAAACCATAGGCAGGTGCCGAATGGTAGGGAATGAAGAAAGCCGATTAGCCTAAGTGTGGTGTACAGAAGGTATTAAGTAAAGACAAATAAATGGATTAAAAAGAGGGGAAAGTAAATTGCGACTGCTATTCACGACCAAACCAAGTATTTCATCGCCACTCCTATTTCACCTTTGTATTTCTCCAGAACACTCTGTATCACTACGAAGATCCACAGTTTATTTGGATATTCCATCGTATGGTTATATACGAACTCGAAGGAACTTGTTCCAGTTCGGGGATGGATTCTGGTTCAGGAGAAATATGAATAAGGTTTATTCAGTTGTCCTTTATCTTCACCTTCTCTCAGGTTACGATTACTCCTAGGATTAGGAGAGTATACCTATTATGCTTATTGGATAGTCTTCTTCCAAACCATAGGCTGGTGCCGAACGGCAGGGAAGGAAGAAAACCATTTAGCCTAACGATGGTATACAGAAGGTAATGACTAAAGACAGATAAAGGGATTTGGAGAGATGGCAAGGAAATATACGGTTACAGTCATGAATCTGGATAATGGAAGAGGCATTACTAGGAATACCCGGATACCCCTTCGAAACATATTCATCTTTCAGTTTCACTGTGTATTATTAATAGAAAACTGATTTCCCAATTAGTCCTTGCTCTAGGGTATGATTCTCATATCTGTATAGTTTTACAGATGATGAGTGGGAGTAAGTTATTGGGAATTGGGTGATCATCCTAATTATATCGGGATTCGTTGTAATTGGTGATATTTGGGAAATCGCCTGGGTTGTTTGCCGGACGGCAAATATTTGGTTTTGAATATCCGTTGTTATGCACCAATTTCAAATTGATATATCTGTATGTTTATTTTTATAAAGTGAGATATATCTTTTTGAAATTATGTCCATGACATTTACCTATATCAGTGGATGGTTAGGTAAAGAGCATTAAACAGCGGTGTAATTCTTCATAACCATAGTACAGTTTTAAACCTATGACGCACAGGGTTTGAGTTATTAGACTTAGGGGACTTATACAGAGTATTATATATTGTCCAGTGTCTATTAGGACAGAGGGGTTGGTCCTCGTACTATATTCTGTTTACTTATGACTTCTCTAGTTTTTAGACAAGTGTTTCGTAGAAATACAAGGTCTAAGTTTTGAGAAGTTATAGGTATAAGAGTAAAGTAGAGAACCACGTGTTGCAAGTATTAGGATTGTTCAAGGTAATCGAAGATGTAGATACTTATGTATGGTATTCAATCGATAGTAATGATTATGAGAACTTGCTTCTCTTTCAGGTTACTCATATCTAGATGTACTCCTAAATTGAGTAATGCTGACCGGCCTCTCTCCATTTAGTTGACATGCACTGGAGATAGCTGCATGATTTAAATCTGGTTCCAATTAAATCAGTGCCTCTGTTTCTATCTTGGATATAGAATAGTTCATATCTTAACAATGTTAAGGTACGGGAAGTTGTCCGGCTTATGCTAAAAACAGATTCTGGATAACTCAAGGCGCGTTTCTGTAATGGTTGTTTGTGGGTTAACCCGGGCTATGACGAGGGTTGACTTTCTACCATCTGGAAGATCAATAGTGATATTGTTCTTGACTCGCCACAGTTTTACTAAAATGGATTTTTTCAGAAAATGGTAGTGGTAGTATGGTAGAACTGGAAGTGATTCCAGAACCACAAACGATTACTGAAAATTTAATAAGACCTAAAGATTCAATCTTTATTGTCATTCCATTAGCCACTCCGCAGATGTGGTGGGTAACCTTAGGCACCCGAGAGGTACTCCGGTAGCCCCAAGGACGGTGACAAAGAGGTTCTTATTTACCCAGACTTGACAATACTGTTGTTCCAGGAAATGAGACCCGGCTGGAGGATGAGTATAGCGTCGTTCTAAACTAGCTTTAGAAGTGCACGTGTATATGACTCTGCCAGAGGGTTGTCGTAGTCAGTAGAAGCAGCGAAAGCATAGTGGACAAGTGGCTTATGTCTATTTATAGACTAAAGCAGATATAGCGGAGATAGATCATCTATTTCTGATGTGACAGTTATAGGTTTGACTTCATCAGAATAGGGGATGGATCTGTTAAGAAGGTAGTAGGGAGTGATGTCCTGGTATTTGGATGACATACACAGAGTAGGAAGTGAAATTCCTATACTACGATCGGTTATACTTTGGTTGTCACACAATGGTTTCTCCACATAGGACTTGGATATTATATCAGACATTCTGGTTACTATATCTATGGTTTTAGATCTAAATTTGGGTAGTTTCCCAATCTGGGTACTTAGACAGCATTCTAAAGGTGCTTTAGAATGGACGACTCCAGGCATGGTAGTGTACCTGCAGGTGATGGAGTCACCCTCTCTAAAGGTGTCTTACAGACTAAAGGGGAGAGGGATGTGCATGATTGGCAGGTCACTTGCTTAGGCAATTGAGTTGATCATAAGATGTCAAGTACCACACCAGATGTTGTTTTTGCACTGTATACAATAAGTTGATATTGATCCAATCCTGGAGAAACGTTCGGAAGCAGTTTTAGAACATAAGTGGATGTTCTAAGGATATGATAACGACAGTCTCCTTCGGGAGACGGTTATCATTTCAGGCTTCCAGGTAACCTGAATGACAGAGTGACTGTCAGAGTTATAGTTTTCCTTCTGACAAGGGGCAGTTGTTTGGACAGGAGGTCCAAGCGAATACTGAGGGAGGCATGACGCAGGATACTGATTAACTTCGGTTGACGATACAGTTTAAGAAGTTTGGATTTGGAGTTCATTTATGAACTAGGTCCCATCAGATATCCAGACATATTCTAAGATAGGTATTGCTCATTTCGGGAGATGGCTTTCTCTGCGAACTTGAGATAAAGAGAGACATAGAAAGAAATATCAGGGCGGATCCACTCACTGAGGCTATTCCTCGAACGCAATAATTTCACAAACGGGCTTTGTGAGACTGATCAGTAGAGGAGTTGGGTGTTCGGTATCACACGGGCTGTGAGTATGCGACATTGCAATAATTAGCCATGAGTGCAAGTGGGAGATTGTTGGATATAGTGCCCTTAAAGTCAATTATTGGATCGCTGGCACGTGATTGCAATGATTGAAGGAGGACCTATGCCGGTAGGACAGTCTTACTCGTGATGATACTATGCTATCTGGTTTATCTTTATCATCGTGTACATGCTTTAGGTGATGTTACAGATCACTATAGCGCGTTGATAGAGCCCTTAGGATTCTTGCTTGAATGCCAGTAGTATGATGGCGATCATATACGTGGGAGCTGGGGTCTATAAGCATATCCTTAAAGTGTCCCTAGTCGTGGGAGTTTTCGAGACAGGGCATCGATACTCCGGAGTAGGCTAGTGTATACAGTCGAGACCCCGACGAGGGGCGGTGGCCGGTCTCACAAGATATTGGTGTCAGTTGGTTCACCTAAGAGGTATACAGGTGCTCATTGGGTTATGAGTACACCGGACAAGACTCGCCGGGAACATGCTAGTTGGTAATATACCTGACGTCAGATAGCAGTTCCCTGGTGACATGTGTACAGGTTAGTCTATCGACCTGAGATCGTCATTTATCTCGTGTGAGTTACCACTGTGCTTTGATTACTACCCTACAATGGCTCAAAAGAGTCATGCAAACAGGTTTTAGTTGGGTACAGTCCCGAGCCACATGGAGGCAGTGAGCGGATCGGCAGGGGTTTCATCTCTCCCGGTATTGGGGGTGAGGTCGCGCTGTGTCTAGGAGAGCCATTACACGAAGTCCTTGGCCAAGGCAGGAGATTTACTGGTAGGCATTCCAGTGGTATCTCAGGTTGTTCTGGGCTACACTCCTACACGACTTGTACCGCTTTTGGGGGTCTGACTTTTACCAACCCCCTAGGCCCGACATGCGATGCTCATAGACGAACGGACCGGACAGTACGGATATTGTCACTGACAGGCTCAGTAGGGTGTCAGGATGAGTTCGCTCATCGACCTCCCTTTTGGTCAATATTTGGTAGCCCGTTACGTACAGCTAGTACCACTGACGTGCTAGTGGTTAAATCCACAGCCAATGTATTGACGAGTCTTTAGAATCCCCCCCAGACAGTTTCTCAAGTTTCGGGCGAAACGTTGTAGAGGCCGTATGGATTTATGCCAGGGTTCGAACATACGCGTGCACTTGTGCACGTGTCATGGTTCGGACGGATAGTACTAGCGGGCTTTGGTTTAAGCCGGATCCTAGTATTATACTGTGTAGATTTTGTCTCATTGCATTTGTATTCGGTCGGAATACAAATGCGGGTTTGTATATATACAGTGGCGGGGTTATCCTGTAATTTATTACGGGATCACTTTTTGAAGTTGCCAGTTTACATTCCGTTTTAGCCATTTTTCTTTCTTTCCTTTCTTGGCTGATTTTTGCATTGAAGGGGGGCTTATTTGCAAAGTGGGGATTTATAAATGGAGGTGCTTTTCTGTGGTTGTTGGGGCCCCAGCAGCATGTGGATGTTTCATGAGGGTTCTTGATGTGCTTGGTTCATTGTTTGCATTAATTTTGATTGGATTGACTTGGATATTGGATGTAAGGTTTTCTTTTTGCTTATGGTCACCTCTATTTGCTCCTACACTCACCACCACCATTCATTTTTCAGCCATGGCCGAGCACAATTTGGACAGCCCCCATCTTTGAGAAAAAGAGTTTGGTGATTCATTTTCATTACTACAAAAATTCCTAAGTTCCATTTTCATTGCTCATTCTATCTCCACCCAAAATGGCAACTTCGATTAATCCTTGAGACAAAGTGTTCTACTTATATTCTACAGCAATCTTGGACACGTCGGAAAGTAAAATTCATGTCCGAGTTACCTCGGTTCAGAGGCGGGAGCCCGTAAAAAGACTTCTTGATGTGGTGCCCTTCTGACGAGGAGACCGAAGATCATAGATGCCGCGAGGAGCTTGGGATGGTGGCTAAAGACCGAAGGACACGGATCGATCGGTATAGCCTTTCTAACCCTTCTCTAGTTTGCTAGTTTTAGCGTTAATGGTTCGATCCGGGTGAAAGTATACGATAACGCCAGTTTCAAGTTTATAAAAAAGTTTTTGTTTTCACATTTTGGCCTCGGATTAACGGCCGGGGCGCTGTCGTAGACTTATAATTACAAATTCTTATCTATTGAAGATTTGTTGCTAGATCGATGACGATCAACGAGAATTAGGGATCTATTGAAGAAACTAGGGTTTCTCCATCATCATTGTCACGACCCGAAATTGGCACGTGACGGCCCTAATACTACGCAACGTCTACAGGCGTAACGCAGTAAAAGAAAGCCAAAACCCTGAAATCTAAACCATTAAAAGACAAGAAAAGATAAGAAACATTGTTTAAACCTTTAAAAAAAATCTCAAGTATAAATTCTTTAAGTCCAATTTTCTTTCTTGAAAATTTCGGCAGCACCTCCTTTATAAAAACCAACCCCAAAAATGGGTACAACATAAATATAAAGTAAAGCATCCCCAACGGGAGCAAATCCACGCCCAAAGGCGGAAAACAACCACCACAACAAATATACGACGCCGTAGCGAAGAAAAAGAAGACGATAGAAAGGAAACTGTATAAAAGACAACAAGTCACAACATAATATACAACATCGTCCTCACCAAGTCTCTAAGTCAATATGAAAATAGTAGATGGAGAGTACAGGGATACAACGAATATACAATACAACGAATAACCACAAAACCCACCTAAGAAAACTGCACACTGTGAGCTGATGCGGTATCCGTAGCAAAAGATAATAAGATATGTGATAATAGCCGGCCTCTGATTATCCTGAGGAACACCTGCAAATACTGTGGCACAACGGGGGTGAGTTGCCAACTCGTGAATAGTAAATAACATATGCAGGTAATCGCGAGTATGCACGTACAACGTTAATCTAAAAATTGCAATTAATAGCAATAAAAAGTCATATGAATGCAATAATCATGAAAGGTACACTAGCAGGTACAACTAATACATGAAGCAATGCATATAAATAAAGGTATGTAAATGCAACAGTCATGAAAGGTACTCTAACAGGTACTACTAATATATGAAGCAGTGCATAAACAATAAATGTGGAGTATGGAATGAAACATGTCATTTCCACGGAATCCTGACATCGTGGTAGGATCGCAATCCATCAAAACAAATCCAAATCACAAATCCTCAAATCAGCCCCCAAATTGGCTCTCATATCATATAAATCTCACAAATCCTGAATGTACAATATCGAATAAATCTCATATATCCTAAATGTACAAATCAGCAATCTCATAAATATCCTGTATCCAATATCAAATGAATCACCTATATCCCAAATCAAATTATCAAGTAAAAATCTAACATCCTAAATATATTCTCATGAATAAATATGATGATGTATATAATTTAATGTCAATACACATATATTAGCGTCCCATTCCGCTAATATTGGTGTAAGGGCATATATAACAACGGTCTAAACCACTGTTATATATACAAAGGAGTAAAAAAGAAATATCATGAAACCAATGTGTTAAGCATCGACACAGAAATGCAGGTCTATCAGGTGTTGTCACCACGATTGGCATCCTGATAGGTACGTATCATACGCTATCCCGAAAGCTCGAGTGCCTAGCTCTGACCCTCGCCTCTCGACGTATCTATACGTACATGACTCCCATTAGTATCCACATGATAACCGCCGAGTCATAGGTAATGTCACCGGTAGGTACTTGCCCACCTTCCAGGCTCAATCGGCATGGACCGTCGATCATCTTACCGAGGGGAACCGTACCGGGCCCCACCATGTACCCTCATACGACACCACTCCTCGTTAGGAGTATATAATAAGAACCAATAATTCTCATGGTGGATGCTGAAATATCATATCAAGAGAAACCGGGTTTTTCAAATAATGCATAATTTCATGAACTCCCACGATTCCCAAATCCAGAAAACATCATGAAAAATCCATATCTCAATGCGAAAATCCATAAATATAATATACGCATCATAAATCTGAAACACGAGCATATAAAGGAAAAGCAGCAATTAACTGTAACAAGTTAATATAATATCATGTGGTTACTAATCTTTCCAATTCTAAAATAATATCAAGCAATGGTAAACATGTAGCTATAACCAGATATATGTGCAACATAAAGGTATAGAAAGATATATGTATCTACCTATAAGTAATGATGTATTATACCCCCTGGGTATAAGTGAAGTATGTGTGCAAATTATACCTATAGCTATGACATAAAATGTGTATGTACCTATCACTAATGGTACGATACTCTATAGGTATACAGGTATCTAACACGTAAGTATGTCAGAGCATATATGTAAGCATGTAGGTATACAGGTATGCTATAAGTCAATGCGTAAAGAAATATGAATCAAAGTCTCAATGTACCTAACCAAGCAATATCATATCTATAAGTGGGTTGTGTGTGACATGGCAATTATTGACGGTGTGTGTAGCATACAATCAGTGCTCGTACAACATGAATCGTTAATAATATGTGCAGTGTCCTAAGGATACTAATCCAAGCACAAAAATATCTAAGTAATAGGGTAAATGTGCAATTCTAAATATGACATAGAATATGCGACAGAAATAACATCTCTAGCCCAGACGCATAACGTCATATGGGCTATTCCACTGTAGATGTTAAATCTACTCACCAACGCTCCTGGCTAAGTGAAGCCTACTACCTGTTTTCCCTTGTCGTAGCGTCCGAAGTCCCCGCTTGCGAACCTAAAATTTCACAAACACATCACATAAGCAAATATCCTACATCGACGAAAAGACATCGAAACGCAAGAATAACGCCCTGAAAATTGTACTGCGCACTTAGCGCATCTATCGCGTACGACATCGGCCAAAAACACTAATTGGGGTCGCTAAACTGCAAAACACCAAGTCTAGACCCCGATCGTCCCGATCGCGCAACATAACACAAAAATTACGAGGAATACAATAGATATAACCTCGCAACGACCAATCGAACCCACGTCGGAAAAACCCCGAAACCTAGTAAGCAACCTATCGCAATATTTCGCACTAGTTTCAAACTAACGCATATCTAGCGATTACAAACACCTTAAAACATCTTAACCAAGCTATCCAAACCATTTCTAAATTTTTAACACTTGCTAAAAAAATTTTAGCAAAAACCTAGTAAGCAAAATTGCATAATTAAACAAAGTATTCATTAACAATAATTAACATTCCTACTAGGTTAATCTTCTCCAAAACACAAATTAACACTTCAAATGAACACTAAACACTTAAACAAAAAATTTAACCCTAACATGAATTTCTTAAACCAAATATAAATGAATTAATCATAATTTAAAAACTAAACTAAACACATAATTAGCTAACTAAATTAGCTAGAATAAGATTAAAGCAAATATAAAAGGATTAAGGTAAGAATTATACCTCCCCAAGAACACCAAAATGAATTTAATCTCTCATCATAGCATCAAGAAAACCATGCTTTGTTGAAGATCTAAGTAGAATTTGTGAAAGAAATGAAGGAAAATGATTATATTTGAATTTTTGTGATTTTATTTGGATTTTTCATGATTTATTTGATGCAAAATGAGTTGAAAAAGAGTGGGAATGATGGAGGGCGGCAAGGGGAAGGGAAGGGCCAGCCAAGGGGGTGAGGGGGTATTATTGTGAATTTTGGGTGAAGAAATTGCTAGGAAAAAGAGTAATAAAAGCTAATAAATGCACTTTGCCACTTTTACATCTTTTCTTTTCTTTTTAAAATAATTCCTTTTGAACTCCAAAAATATCTAGATATTTAAAAAGAAGTTTCCAAAATATTCTAGTGACAAAAATTAATTTATTCTCAAGAGAAATTTTTTCCCGACTTACGTGCACAAAATACCGCTTAAAATAATATTATATTTGGGAAAAATTCTATCTGAACCAAAACCTCCCATATACCCCCAAAGTTCGCGCACAAGCTTTATTTTAGCTAAATAGGTGCTGGTAAGTTTCTACGGATGTTTGATCGAAATCGGGTTAAAACGGAAAATACTGACTATTTTGCCCTAAAATGGAAAAATTCGCAAAACAATTTCTTAAACGTTACAATCTCCCCCCCTTATAAAAATTCATCCCCGGATTTAAAATTTTTACTAAGCGTACCTTCAAAGAGAGGATTACTAAACTCTCATATCTCGTTCGCAGCCTCCCAAGTGATTACCTCACTATATGGCTACGTCCAAGAAAAACCCTTCACAGATGGCAAGACCCTTGACCGAAGTTTCTCCACCCGCCTATCCATTAACACAATTGGCTGCTGGTGAACGAAAGATCGCGTCCAAGCTAAATGGTCAGGTGATGAATCATGTGAGAAAGGTCATGAAGGTAATTGCAAAGTATCGACACAAGGAATACGGGGTGAATACTCAATAATCTGGGCGGAAGTGCCAAATTAAAGGCAATGAACTAACTCGCTTAAAGGATCTCAAAAGGACCTAAAATCCTGGGATAAGATTCCCAAAACTCCACACGTCATTTATCGAAAAATCCATAGGAATACATGATCCCCCACTGCGAACTCGGGCCTGCGACCACCCTGGTCGGCATAAGACCTCTGTCTGCATTGGGCCACTCTCATCCTGACCTGAACCAACTGGATCATCTCCGAAATCTCTAGACTAGCTGGGGTCCAAAAATCCTACTTACGCAGAGTCAGAAAAACAGACTGGAGATCGACACCACCTAACAAACAAAACTTAAAGGTTGGCAATTGGAGTGCCTCCTGATAACAGCTATCGATGGAGAATCCGAACAATGGAAAGTGACGATCCCAACTGCCGACAACAATTAATACGTACGCACAAGCATATCCTCCAGAGTCGGTATAGCCTGCTCTCACAAAACCATCATCCTGCGGATGGAAAAACGGAGCTAAAGCTCAACCAGTACCCAAGGCTTCCTGAAGTTCCTGCCCAAGACGGCAAGCGACTATGGTGCCCTATTTGGATACGACCCACGAAGGAACTCCATGCAACGCACAAACTTAACAAAGAACAACTGAGCAGACTGAGAAAAATCGGACAACAAGCATCCGAATGGAGTCACACCCTGACTAAACCTGGGTAGACACCATAACGAATTTCATGAAGATCTGCTCCCATTTCCACTTCGGAACAGTTAAAGATTGCAACTCTCCAGCCGGTCTCAGATGCTCAACCTTAGCTCACAATAACACAAACACCTTGAAACAAAACCCGAAACTACTCTTTACATCCCTGCCCACCCGTAACTATCTCAGAAGTCACGTCAAATGCTGGTGGAACTTGAATGGGTACAGAGAGTTGACAGATGTTCCTGCTCTAGGATTTCACGTCTCTACCCAAAAGTATCAGGTACACAAACGCGTCCCTAAACTTATCACACCCTTGTCACAAATCAAGGACTCCGAATCATTACCCAGCCAAGTATGCTCAAGAACCTTTGACGAACGAGCATTGGTGGCAGTGCCTCGCGAAAGCGATTAAGGAAAAGTGGTCGGGCGCGGACATGAGAAAGCTGCCCCCCTCAGTAGAGGCGAACACAAGCTGTACTCAACGATCGCACAAGAACTGTAAATCTGCAGAAGACTGTCTAAGCAATCAACACCCGCTGCAGGAAGAAGTACATTAGGCTCTGGTGGTCCGTGAAAATCTGACACAACTCTCGAACAAGTAGTGTCTCCAAATCTCCAACGCAAAACCACCGCGGCCATCTCCAGGTCATGAGTGGGATATCATGCTAGTATTTCCTCCAAGTGTAGGGAAGCAAAAGCGATAACTTTATAATGTCACCTCTGTACACACTCGAGCCCCACTCACGAAACATCACAGTTAAACAACAAAGTCGCCCGAACCAAAAAGCAAAGAAAGAACTGATGCAGTTGTTAACCGAATCTCCAACTTCTGAAAAACTCTGCACGCATGCCTCAGTCCAAAGAAAAGAAACTTCCTTTCAGGTCAGTCCAATCAACGGTGCAGCACTACACTAGCAATCCTGCATGAAACGACGGTAAAAACCTGCTAAGCCCTAAATCTGCGGACTTCCGTCCCGTACACAAGTCTGGGCCAAAGCTGTATGGCCTCGATCTTCCTCGGAACCATACGAAAACCGTCTCCCGTAACTACAAGACCTAGGAGTCAACACAATCAAGCCTGAAGGAACACTCCGTGAACTTAGCAAACCGCTGGGGCTCTCCCAGTATCTGCAAAACAAATCCTCAAGTGTTGCTCCTGTTCCTCATAACAAATTAAATAGACCAGAATGTCGTCAATAACACAACAATAACTGGTCAAGGAACGGCCTGAAGAAATCTGGTTCATCATATCTACGAATGCTGCTAGGGCATTGGTGAGTCCGACGACACCACCAAAACACACAAAGCCCGTAGCACGCACAAGGCAGTCTTCGGAATGTCATCACTCCGAACCCGCAACAATGATGACCTGATCCTGAACAGACTTAGAAAATGTCTCTCACTCTGTAGCCGATCGAAGAAATCGTCAATGCGAGGTAAAGGATACCTATCCACACCGTAAGCCGGTTCATCTGGAACAACGTCGGAAAACTCACAAACGATAAGAACCCGGTCCAACAAACCCACTGTGGCTCCGGTATCACGAATGAACGCCAAGAATCCTCGACATCCTCTCCTCAAAAGCTGAGTAGCGAAAAAGGCTGAATTCGAGCTGTGAGAGGCGGCACCACTGCCCCCTGCACAACAAGAACTGACTTGCCGGGAAAAAAACCTGATTGTTTCCTCGCGGTAGTCCACAGACGCCTAGCACGTAACTAACCAGTCTGTGCCCAGGAGAACGTCAAATCCAACATCTCTAGAAGGATCAAGTGGCGGATGACTCTCCTAAGCGATTGGTATACGACGGAAATACGTGTCGCGCAACAAAAGAATCGCTGACAGAAATTAACACAACAAACGGTCGATCTAGCTAACACGACTCTCCTCGTCCCAAACCTCAGCTACTCCCGCGATGGTCACGAAAGCTGTCTCGACGACTAAACCTCTGTCTCTGGGCTGGCACACCGGTACGAGTCTCCACTGTTCCGGAACTCTCAAAGTCTCTGGAATACGTGTCTCGTAAACTGGGGCTGCCTCCACTGGTGCTATGTAGGTGACGGAATGCTGTGTACTGACCACAACGAACAACTGAGTAACAGGGGTGACAACCTCCTGTCGCTGCGCTCGAACGACCTCAAGCAATGAACTCATCGTCTGACGCATGTCCTGCATCTCTGTCACAAACCTAGCAATACTATCTGTCAAAAGCGGATCCATCTGCACCAGTGCAACGAGCGTTCCATCCCGGTCAGTCCTCGTCCTACCCGAGTCAAATCTGACCTCGGCCCTCGCTGCACCTCTCTGAGTCCCCACAGTCGTCGGCGGCAAAGGCTATAAATGGAGATAGGATTCGATATGAACACGGAAATCGAATCACAAGGATATGAATCATCAAGGAAGGAATTTCAAGCAATGTACTTAGGTCACTTTAGATGAAGTACCGTATCGTGAGTATGCTGCAGACATACACACAGTACGTTACTCTGCTTAAGATACCTACTCCATCATACCAAGGTCATCCTACACTACGAAAGGTAAAAACCTAGCGCTCTGATACCAACTTTGTCATGACCCGAAATTGGCACGTGACGGCACTAATACTACGCAACGTCTACAGGCGTAACGCAGTAAAAGAAATCCAAAACCAAGAAATCTAATCCATTAAAAGACAAGAAAAGATAAGAAATATTGTTTAAACCTTTAAAAAAATCTCAAGTATAAATTCTTTAAGTCCAATTTTCTTTCTTGAAAATTTCGGCAGCACCTCCTTTATAAAAACCAACCCCAAAAATGGGTACAACATAAAAATAAAGTAAAGCATCCCCAACGGGAGAAAATCAATGCCCAAATGCGGAAAACAACCACCACAACAAATATACGACGCCGTAGCGAAGAAAAAGAAGACGATAGAAAGAAAACTGTATAAAAGAAAACAAGTCACAACATAATATACAACATCGTCCTCACCAAGTCTCTAAGTCAATATGAAAATAGTAGATGGAGAGTACAAGGATACAACGAATATACAATACAACGAATAACCACAAAACCCACCTAAGCAAACTGCACACTGTGAGCTGATGCGGTATCCGTAGCAAAAGATGATAAGATATGTGATAATAGCCTGCTTCTGATTATCCTGAGGAACACCTGCAAATACTGTGGCACAACGGGGGTGAGTTGCCAACTCGTGAATAGTAAATAACATATGCAGGTAATCGCGAGTATGCACGTACAACGTGCATCTAACATGTGCAATTAATAGAAATAAAAAGTTATATGAATGCAATAATCATGAAAGGTACACTAGCAGGTACAACTAATACATGAAGCAATGCATATAAATAAAGGTATGTAAATGCAACAGTCATGAAAATTACTCTAACAGGTACTACTAATATATGAAGCAGTGCATAAACAATAAATGTGGAATATGGAATGAAATATGTCATTTCCACGGAATCTTGACATCGTGGTAGGATCACAATCCATCAAGACAAATCCAAATCCCAAATCCTCAAATCAGACCCTAAAGTGGCTCTCATATCATATAAATCTCACAAATCCTGAATGTACAATATCGAATAAATCTCATATATCCTGAATGTACAAATCAGCAATCTCATAAATATCCTATATCCAATATCAAATGAATCACCTATATCCCAAATCAAATTATCAAGTAAAAATCTAACATCCTAAATATATTTGCATGAATAAATATGATGATGTATATAATTTAATGTCAATACACATATATTAGCATCCCATTCCACTAATATTGGTGTAAGGGCATATATAACAGCGGCCTAAACCCCTGTTATATATACAAAGGCGTAAAAAAGAAATATCATGAAACCAATATGTCAAGCATCGACACAGAAATGCAGGTCTATCAGGTGCTGTCACCACGACTGGCACCGTGATAGGTTCATATCATACGCAATCCCGAAAGCTCGAGTGCCTAGCTCTGACCCTCGCCTCTCGACGTATCTATACGTACATGACTCTCATCGGTATCCATATGATAACCTCCGAGTCATAGGAAATGTCACCGGTAGGTACTTTCCCACCTTCCAGGCTCAATCGGCATGGACCGTCGATCATTTTGCCGAGGGGAACCGTATCGGGCCCTACCATATACCCTCATACGGCACCACTCCGCGTATGGAGTATATAATCAGAACCGATAATTCTTATGGTGGATGCTGAAATATCATATTAAGGGAAACCGGGTTTTTCAAATAATGCATAATTTCATGAACTCCCACGGTTCCCAAATCCAGAAAACATCATGAAAAATCCATATCTCAATGCGAAAATCCATGAATATAATATACGCATCATAAATCTGAAATACGAGCATATAAAGGAAAAGCAGCAAATAACTGTAACAAGTTAATATAATATCATGTGGTTCCTAATCTTTCCAATTCTAAAATAAGATCAAGTAAAGGTAAACATGTAGCTATAACCAGATATATGTGCAATATAACGGTATAGAAAGATATATGTATCTACCTATAACTAATGATGTAGTATACCCCATGGGTATAAGTGAAGTATCTGTGCAAAGTATACCTGTAGCTATGACATAAAATGTGTATGTACCTATCACTAATGGTACGATACTCTATAGGTATACAGGTATCTAACATGTAAGTATGTCAGAGCATATATGTAAGCATGTAGGTATACATGTATGCTATAAGTCAATGCGTAAAGAAATATAAATCAAAGTCTCAATGTCCCTAACCAAGCAATATCATATCTATAAGTGGGTTGTGCGTGACAAGGCAATTATTGACGGTGTGTGTAGCATAGAATCAGTGCTCGTGCAACATGAATCGTCAACAATATGTGCAGTGTCCTAAGGATACTAGTCCAAGCACAACAATATCTAAGTAATAGGGTAAATGCGCAATTCTAAATATGACATAGAATATGCGACAAAAATAACATCTCTAGCCCAGACGCATAACGCCATGCGGGCGATTCACCTGTAGATGTTAAATCTACTCACCAACGCTCCTGGCTAAGTGAAGCCCACCACCTGTTTTCCCTTGTCGTAGCGTCCGAAGTCCCCGCTTGCGAACCTAAAATTTCACAAACACATCACATAAGCAAATATCCTACATCGACGAAAAGTCATCGAAACGCAAGAATAACGCCCTGAAAATTGTACTGCGCACTTAGCGCATCATGTAAGTCTACGATAGCGCCCCGGCCGTCTTTCAGACGCCAATTGCGAAACAAAAACTTATAACTGGCGCTATCGCATACTATAACCCGGATCTGCCATTAACGCTAAACTAACAAACTACAAAGTGGGTAGAAAGGTTATACCGAACGATGCGAGTCCTTCGTTCTTTAACCATCATCCCACGCTCCGTTGCGGCTGCTCCGATCTCCTGAATCGTTGTCGAGGTGGCACCATATCTACGGATCTTTAAACGGGCTCCCGCCTCTGAACCGAGGCAACTCGATCATCAAGTTTTCTAAAAGAGATGACCAAGATTGATGTAGAGAATGAGTAGAACACTTTGTCTCACTTCGTCCAAAGCCATGGACGAACGGTTAATGAAGTTGCCTTTTAAACCATCATCTTTTTAATCAACAACCATCATCTCTCCACAAAATGGGCCGGCCACATATATAGAAGGAGGGAGGTGAGTGTAGGAGCAAGTGGTGACCATTAGAAATGCTTCTCACAAAAGATCAAGAAGAAATATCTTATGCAAGAACAAAACCACATTAATGCAATGAATGACTCACTAAACCTAGTCATCCATTCATTAATGCATACAATGAATCAAAACCTAGTCACCACTTCTAGAACATTCCACACTCATGACTCGCCTCATGACTCACCCAAAAGAAGAAAAGATAAATCCGCATTAAACCGAATGTTTAATACGGGTGATAGAAAACTGGCAACTTCCAAAAGCGATCCCGAAACGAATTTCAGGATAACCCCGTAACTGTATAAATATACCCGCATTTGTATTACGACCGAATACAAAGATATTATATCTACTCTGTATAATACATGGATCCGGCATAAACTAAAGCCCACCAGTATTATCTGCCCGAAATATGACACGTGCGTAAACGCACGTGCATTTTCCGAACCCTGCCATAAAACCATACGGCCTCTACAACGTTTCGCCCGAACTTGGGAAACTATCTGTGGGGGACTCTAATGACTCGTCAGTACCCTGGCAGTGGGTTTAACCACAAGCCGTTAGCGGCTCTAGCTGTGCGTAACGGCTGCCCATGTACTGACCTCAAAGGTAGCCGATGAGAGAACTCATCCTAAAACCCTACTGAGCCTAATAGTGACAATGTATATACAGTCCAGTCCGTTCGTCTATGAGTATCGCATATCCGGCCTAGGGGGCTAGTAACGTCAGACCCCCAATAGCGGTATAAGTCGTGTCGGAGACAAGCCCTGAACACCCTGAGATACTACTGGAGTACCTACCAGTAAATCTCACCTGTCTTGGCTAAGGACTTGGTGTAATGGCTTTCCTAGACAGCGCGATCTCACCCCCAATACCGGGATAGACGAATCCCCTGCCGATCCGCTCACTTGCATCCATGTGGCTTGGGACTGTACCCAAAAAATACATGTTTGCACGACACCTTTAAGCCGTGGTAGGGTAGAAATCAAAGAACAGTGGGAACTCATACGAGACAAATGACGACCTCAGGTCGATGAACTAACCTTTACACATGTTATCAGGGAATTGCTATCTGACGATAGGTATAATACCAACTAGCAGGTTCCCGGCGAGTCCTGTCCGGTGTACTCATAACCCAATGAGCACCTGTATACATCTTAGATGATCCAACCGACACCAGTGGCTTGTGAGACCGGCCACCGCCCCTCGTCGGGGTCTCGACTGTATACACTAGTTTACTCCGGAGTATCGACACCCTGTCTCGGTACTCCCATGACTAGGGACCACTCTTAAGGATATGCTTATAGACTACCCAACTCTCACGTATATGATCGCCATCATACTGTTGGTAGTCAAGGAAGATCCTAAGGGCTCTATCAACGTGTAATCGTGATCAGTCACCTGAACCTATACACGACTGATAAAGGAAAACCAGATAGCATACTATCATCTCGAGTAAGACTTTCCTACTGGTATAGGTCCTCCTCAATCATTGCAATCACGTACCTGCGATCCAATAATTGACTTTGAGGGCACTATATCCAACAATCTCCCACTTGCACTTAAGGCTAATTATTGCGATGTCGCATACTCACAGCCCGTGTGATACCGAACACCCAACTCCTCTACTAATCAGTTTCACAAAGCCCGTTTGTAAAACTATTGTGTTCGACAAATAGCCTCAATGAGTGGATCCGCCCCGATGTTTCTTTCTATGTCTTTCTTAATCTCAAGTTCATGGAGAAAGCCATCTCCCGAATTGAGTAATACCTGTCTTAGAATATGTCTGGATATCTGATAGGACCTAGTTCATAAATGAACTCCAAATCCAAACTTCTTAGACTGTATCGTCAACTGAACCTAATCAGTATCCTGCATCATGCCTCCCACAGTATCCTCTTGGAACAACTGTCCATAATATGGCCCCTTTCGTCTGAAGGAAAACTATAACTCTGACAATCACTCTGTCATCCATGTCACCTTTGAAGCCAGGAATGATAACCGTCTTCCAAAGGAGGCTGCCGTCATCAAATCTGTAGAACATCCACTTATGTTCTAAAACTGCTTCCTTATGTTTCTCCAGGATTGGATTAATATAAACTTATCACATCGAGTGTAAAAACAACATCTGGTGTGGTACATGACATCTCATGATTGACTCAATTGCTTAAGCAAGTGATCTGTCAATCATGCACATCCCTCTCCCCTTTAGTCTGTAAGACACCTTTAGAGAGGGTGACTCCATCACCTGCAGGTACACCACCATGCCAGGAGTCAACTATTCTAAAAACTATTAGAATACTGTCTAAGTACCCACATTGGGAAACTACGTAAATCTAGATCTAAAACCATAGATCTCGAAACCAGAATGTCTGATATTATATCCATATCCTGTCTGGAGAAACAACTGTGTGACTACCACAGTACAACCGATCGTAGTATAGGAATTTTACTTCCTACTCAGTGTATGACATCCATAATACTGGAAAATCACACCCTACTACCTTCTTAACAGATCCATCCCCTATTCTGATGAAGTCAAACGCATGACTGTCATATCAAAATTAGATGATCTATCTCTGGTATAACTGCTTAAGTCTATAAATAGACATAAGCTACTTGCCCACTATGCTTCCGCTGCTCCCACTGACCACAACAACCCTCTGGAAGAATAATATACACGTGCACTTCTAAAGCTAGTTTAGAACGATGCTATACTTAACCTCCTGCCGGGTCTCATAGTCTGGAACAACAGCAGTGTCAAGTCTGGGTAAACAAGAACCTCCCCGTCACCGTCCTTGAGGCTACCGGAGTACCTCTCAGGTGCCTGAGGTTATCCACCATATCTGCGGAGTGGCTAATGGAATGTCAAACCTGATTGAATCTTTAGGCCCTATTAAATTTTCCGTAATCGTTTGCGGTTCTGGAATCACTTCCAGTTCTACCATACTCCCACTACTGTTTTCTGAAAAAATCCATTTTACTAAAACTGTGGCGAGTCAAGAACAATATCACTATTGATCTTCCAGATCGTAGAAAGCCAACCCTCGACATAGCCCAGGTCAACCCACAAACTGCCATTATAGAAACGTGCCCTTGAGTTATCCAGAGTCTGGTTTTAAGTATAAGCCGGAAAACTCCCCGTACCTTAACATCGTTAAGATATGAACCATTTTATATCCAATATAGAAACTTTGGCACTGATTTAATTGGAACCAGATTCTAATCATGTAGCTGTCTCCAGTGCATATCAACTTAATGGAGAGAGGCTAATCAACATTACTCAACTTAGGAATATATCCAATTATGAGTAACCTGAAAGAGAAACAAGTTTCTCAAAACCATTACTATCAACTGAATACCAATCACAAGAATCTACATCTTCGATTTCTTTGAAGAATCCCGATACTTGCGATATCGGTTCTCTACTTTATTCTTCTACCCACAACTTCTCAAAACTTAGACCTTGTATTTTTACGAAACACTTGTCTAAAAACTAGAGAAGTTACAAGTAACCAGAACATAGTACGAGAACCAACCCCTTTGTCCTTATGGACACTGGACAACATACAATACTCGGTATAAGTCCGTTGAGTTGAATAACTCAAAACCTGTGCATCGTAGGTTGAAAACTGTACTTATGGTTAAGAACTACTCCGTTGTTCAATGCTCCTTACCCAATCGCCAACTGATATAGATAAATGTCATCGACATAATATCAAAAGGTTATATCTCACTTTATAAAAATAAAAGTACAGATATATCATTTTGAAATTGGTGCACGACAACGGATACACAAAAACCAAATACGTGCCTGCCGGCAATAACCTAGGCGACTTCCTCAAATATCACCAATTATAACGAATTCCGATATAATGAGGATGAGCACCTTATTCCCAATAACATCCTCCCACTCATCATCTGTAAAACCATACAGATGTGAGAATCATACCTGGTAAATACATACCCTGGAGTAAGTATCTAATCGGGAAATCAGTTTTCCTTTAACAATGCACAGTGAAACTGAAACATGAAAAAGTTTCGTAGGGGTATCCAGGTATTCCTAGTAATGCCTCTTCCATAATCCAATTCATGACTGTAACCGTATAAATCTTTTGCCATCTCTCCAAATCCCTTTATTTGTCTTTATTCGTTACCTTCTGTACACCTTCGTTAGGCTAAATGGTTTTCTTCCTTCCCTACCGTTCGGCACCAGCCTATGGTTTGAAAGAAGACTATCCAATAAGCGTAATAGGTGTACCCTCCTAAACCAAGGAGTACTCATAACCTGAGAGAAGGTGATGATAAAATACAACTGAATAATACCTTATTCTATTTCTCCCAAACTGGGGAAAAAATCAAAGGTGAAATAGGAGTGGCGATGAACTACGCGGTTTGGTCGTGAATGATAGCAGTCGCAATTTACTTTGCCCTTTTTCTAATCCCTTTATTTTGTCTTTACATATTACCTTCTGTACACCCTATTTAGGCTAATTGGTTTTCTTCATTCCCTACCTTTCGGCACCTGCCTATCGTTTGGAAGAAGACTATCCAATAAGCGTAATAGGTGTACTCTCCTAAACCAAGGAGCCCTCGCAGCCTGAGAGAAGGTGATAATAAAAGACAACTGAATAAACCAATTTTATTTCTCCTGAACCTGGATCCATCCTCGAAGAAGTACCTTCGATTTCGTATATAACCATACGATGGATCTATCCAATGGAAGTGGATGTCCGTAATAATACGGGGTGTTTGGAGAAATGCAAAGGGTAAAAGAAGGAGCGACAATGATTTATGCAACTTAGACAATCCAAAAGCCAGTATTTTTATGAAGTTTCGGTCAACTTGGTCACTGAGTCATAGTCTAGGGTCGGTCAAAGGTCGCTGCCAAAGAGAGAGAGAAAAGAAACACTCTGCGTGCATTCTTACCTAGATCAGAATGGTTATCACTTTATCTAATCAGGAAACCTCCTTCTGTACTGTCAAATTCTCCTCCAAACCTGAAAGAAGAATCAATCGGGATCACCCGAAGAGTAAACCAACTCATCAGTGGGAATTGAGATCCAACTCTCATCGCATGATAACGTTACGGAATCCACTCACGTTATCACACTCCAGAAGGTATGCGCATGCCTGGCAAGTTTCAGTTTCTTTAGAAACTCCCAATGTGATTTTTGCCCCATGCTCTTATGACCTTGGCGTTGGTCAAAATGTCATAAGTCACATGCCAAGTTCTACCGGTCACTATCTTATCAATTTGAACCCACCCGCACATGCCCTTGACGTTGGCCAAAATGGCAGAACGACTGTCCCAAACCAACCCATCTATCTATGCAACAGATGAATACCCAGCAGCTACCAAACACTATGCCTTGGCGTTGGTCAAAATACATAGCTTGAATACTACTGAATACCCAAATGAAATGACGGAGGGCTACGGCTGGTTTTTGGTAAAAAAACTTTAACGTAACGAACTTGATATCGCTGAAGGAACCTGATAGCTTTTTATAAAATATAGTGGTGAAAAACCTTTGCTAAAGAGGTCACTCCCGGTGAAGGGATCTCGGCTCTTTCCTCGTGGAATGAGGTGCAGGATATTCCAACTGAATACCGCGATGCAAAGCAACATGTAATCGACTATAGTGAAGTTATTACCCTGACGCAAACTTCTGCCCAAGGGGTAACTCCCGATGAAGGGATATCGGCCCTTGCCTCATCGAATGAGGTGCAGGATATTCCAACCGAATACCACTGTGCAAAACAAAAGAAAATGTCTTTGTAATAACACTTTTTAAAACTGTTCCAACAACATCCAAACAGGTTTGTTTTCCTTTGCATTGATCAGAATCAACGCAGTCCCATCAATTAATCACACTAGAAAAGAACGAAAATAAAATGTACGCATATGCCATCCGCATTCGCCAGTGGGTCCCGTCATCACCCGTTAGGTTACTTAACTAACGACAGAGCGGGGACTGGACTAGCGTGTTGGAGATAGTGCCCTCAGAGTCAATTATTAGGTCACAGGTACGTGATTGTAATGATTGAGGGAGGACCTATCCCGGTAGGACAGTCTTACTCGAAATGATAGCATGCTATCTGGTTTACCTTTATCATCGTGTACTGCTTTAGGTGACATGACACGTCGCTATTACACGTTGATAGAGCCCCTAGGATTCTTGCTTGACCACCAGCAGTATGAGGGCGATCATATAAGTGGGAGCTGGGGGTCTATAAGCTTATCCTTAAAAGGTCCCTAGTCGTGGGAGTTTCGAGACAGGGCATCGATACTCCAGAGTAGACTAGTGTATACAGTCGAGACCCCGACGAGGGGCGGTGGCCGGTCTCACAAGCCACTGGTGTCAGTTGGATCACCTAAGATGTATACAGGTGCTCATTGGGTTATGAGTACACCGGACAGGACTCGCCGGGAACATGCTAGTTGGTCATATACCAGACGTCAGATGGCAGTTCCCTGGTGACATGTGTGCAGGTTAGTTCATCGACCTGGGGATCGTCATTTGTCTCGTGTGAGTTCCCACTGTACTTTGATTACTACCCTACCACGGCTCAAAGGAGTCGTGCAAACAGGTTTTAGTTGGGTACAGTCCCGAGCCACATGGAGGCAGTGAGCGTATCTTCAGGGGTTCGTCTCTCCCGGTATTGGGGGTGAGGTCGTGCTGTGTCTAGGAGAGCCATTACACAAAGTCCTTGGCCAAGGCAAGGAGATTTACTGGTAGGTATTCCAGTAGTATCTCAGGGTGTTCTGGGCTACACTCCGACACGACTTGTACCGCTTTTGGGGGTCTGACTTTTTACCAACCCCCTAGGCCCGCCATGCGATACTCATAGACGAACGGACCGGACTGCACGGATATTGTCACTGACAGGCTCAGTTGGGTGTCGGGGTGAGCTTCCTCATCGACATCCCTTTTAGTCAATAGCTGGTGGCCCGTCACGTATTGGCTTATACCTCTGACGTGCTAGTGGTTAAATCCACAGCCATAGTATTGACGAGTCTTTAGAGTCCACCACACTTTCAGTTACTCAAGCTTTCGGGCGAAACGCTGTAGAGGCCGTATGGAGATATGGCAGGGTCCGATCAGATACGTGCGGTATTGTACGGATCAGGATCGGACAGTTTGTACTAGTGGCCGTATGGTTATATGGCAGGGTTCGATCAGATACGTGCGGTATTGCACGGATCAGGATCGAACGGATATTACTAGCCGGCTTTGGCTTAAGCCGGTCCTAGTTTAGTACAGTGTAGATTTTGTCTCTTTGCATTTGTATCCGGACGGAATACAAATGCAGGTGTGTATGCACAGTATCGGGGTTATCCTGTAATTTATTACGGGACCAGTTTTCTGGAGTTGCCTGTTTGCTTTCCGTTCCGGCCGGTTTTCATTTGTTCTTTCCCGGCCGGACTTTTCTGATGGAGGGGGTAATTTGCAGTTTTGCAAATTACTTTTGTGGAGGATTTATTTGCATAAGGATTAATTATGAAAGCATCTTTGCTTTTCTTTCATTCATTGTGATTAGAAAGGATTAGAAATGAAGTGAGGTTGATAAGAAAGATTGTTATGATTATGTTTAGGATATAGTCACCTTTCTACTTTTCCTACACTCACCTTCCTTCTATGTTTATGCTATCATATTCATTCCTCCACCCTCTTGCTCTCACTTGATGAAATGGTTGAAGAAAAAGAAAAGAGAGAAGAAGAAAAGAAAAGAGAGAAGAAGAAAAGAAAAGAGAGGAAGAAAAATGAGAGTGATTCATTTTTGTGCATATCATTCTTCTTCTCATTCCATTGCTAGAAAATTGAAAGCACCAATTTTCTATACACCATTCCTCCATCATCCACAAATGGCAACCAAACCCCAAAAGAGAGACTATGATTCTACACTATATTCCTACAGCAAATCTTGAGCATGTCGAGTTGCCGGCTTCATGCTCGAGTTGCCTCAGTATCGAGGTGGGAGCCCGTAAAAGTACCCGGCTTCGTGGTGCCCTTTCCGACGAGGAGGAGACGGACGGAGATCCCGCGAGGAGATCGGAGTGGAGATGAAGACCGGAGGACTTGGATCGTATGGTATACTTCTCTACCCCCTCTCTAGATAGCTTAGACTAGTTTAATGGCACGATCCGGAGTTTAGTGCGCGGTGGTGCCGGTTTGCTAAGTCCGCAAATTTTAAGTTTACCACCGTTTCCGCGTTTGGCCGTCGGGTTGACGGCCGGGGCGCCGCCGTGCACTTACATTGGTATCAGAGCCTCGCCATTAACTTTGTCTAGCTTGGTTTTATGTGTTTTTAAGTTCCGATCGACCAAAATTCCAAAAACCGTATTTTTCCCTTTACATCAGTTTCTGTCGAAATTTTTTGAAGTCCAAAAATTTTTCAGGATGTAAAATATTGATGTACTGGAAAATCTAAGAGTTCTGTAAAAATTTGACGATGTAACGCCACAGTTGGAGCGCGGAAGCACCGCGAAACCCCACCTCGTGCGGCCCTTCCGCCGCGCACTATTCACGTCACATCACCAAATTTTTCCAGAGGCCTTCTGGGCTTAAAATATGGGCTTTGGAATATTAAAGTTGAGCCAATTGTTTCTGTGAGTGCTACAGTTTTCTTTGGGGCCCACTTGTTAATTGTTTGATCAATCGGAAATTTTTTAAAACACATTTTTCACAGTATTTACATTATATCTGCGACCGTGAATGTCACTCGATCGGTAAACCCGGTCTAACTGCTATAGCCCGGTTAGACGGATTTGCGAACGTGACTTTCACGTTGATGTTCTATGTATTTGCTGTGATGTTGCGGATCGGTCGTGGGGATAGCCTGGATGCAATGCTAGTACAGTTTTGTTGTATTATGTACATTTGATATTGCGGGGCGAGCGTCCGACATGTGGACTGCCGTCACTGCCCGTTTGTATTATTATTTTGGGGCACGACCTGGTTGCGGTCGATGTACCCGGTGTATGTATATTTTACTTTCTGTACTAGGATTACCCCGCGGAGGGGTGCACGGATAGCCGGGTTCTAGAGGGCAACGGGCCCGCATCTCATGGCATTGAGACGGAGGGGGCTTCACTCTAGGATTGGCAGGGCTATTCGCCGCACTCGTAGGGGGTACAGGTTGACCCAGGAGGGGTGCCCAAGTTGCCGGATTCCGTGGAGTGCCGGGTGGTCCATTCACGTCGCTGAAGGGGGCTGCCTCGCTTCAGGTCTTGGCGGGTGACTTGCCGCGCCCATAAGGGTCTAGGATTTCATTGCACAGGCTATCCACACGACCAGGGGAACGTCGGGTTTCAGTAGTGGCTCTGTGAAACCCGGGGATCCCAGATATCTGTATTGTTCTGTGATGCTGTACATTTCTGTGATGTTGCATTTCTTTTCACACCTTGAGCGAAATATAATATATTGGTATATATATTAGTAGATGTTGTATATGTTTTTCATCCGCGCTAGTCCAGTCCCCGCTCTGTCGTTAGTTAGCTAACCTAACGGGTAATGACGGGACCCAGTGGCGAATGCGGATGGCATATACGTACATCAGTATATTTTCGTTCTTTGTGGTGTGATCTATTGGTGGGACTGCATTGATTCGGATCAATGCAAGTTAAACAAACCTAATCTGATGTTGTTGGAACACTTTTCAAAAAAGCTGTTATTGCAAGGATGTTCACTTTTGTTTTGCATCGTGGTATTCATTTGGAATATCCTGCTCCTCAGTCGACGAGGCAAGGGCCGAGATCCCTTCACCGGGAGTGACCCCTTGGACAGAAGTTTGCGTCAGGGCATTAACTTCACTATAGCCGATTACTTTTGCTTTGCACCGTGGTATTCATTTGGAATATCCTGCACCCCATTCTACGGGGAAAGAGCCGAGATCCCTTCACCGGGAGTGACCTCTTTAGCAACGGTTTTCGTCACTATATTTTTTAAAAAAGCTATCAGTTCCTTCAACGATATCAAGTTCATTACGTTAAAGGTTTTCGCCAGAAACCATTCGTAGCCCTCCATCATTTCAGTTAAATATTCGGTAGTATTCAAGCTATGTATTTTGACCTCACGCCAAGGCATAGTGTTTGGTAGCTGCCGGGTATTTATCTGTTGCATAGATAGATGCGTTGGTTTGGGACAGTCGTACTACTATTTTGGCCTACGTCAAGGGTATGTACGGGTGGGTTCAAATTAACCTGGATAATGATGGGCTGAACTTGACATGTGACTTATGATATTTTGACCTCACGCCAAGGTCATAAGAGCATGGGGCAGAAATCACATCGGGAGTTTCAAAAGTACTGAAACTTGCCAGATATGCGCATACCTTCTGGAGTGTGATACCGTGAGCGGATTCCGTCACGTTGTCATGCGATGAGAGTTGGATCCCGATTCCCACTGATGAGTTGGTTTACTCCTCGGGTGACCCCGACTAATTCTTCTTTCAGGTTTGGAGGAGAGTTTGAGGTACAGTGGGAGGATTCCAGATTAGATAAATTGGTAACCATTCTGATCTCGGTTAGAGTGCACGCTGAGTGTTTCTTTTCTCTCTCTCCCTGGCAGCGACCATTGACCCGACCCTAGACTTTGACTCAATGACCAAGTTAACCGAACCTACTTAACACTGGCTTTTTGGATTGTCAGAGTTGCAGACCTCATTGCCACTCCTACTTTTACCCTTTTCTCCAGGACACCCTGTATTACTACGAACGTCCACTTCCATTGGACAAAACCATCGTATGGTTAGATACGAACTCGAAGGAATTCGAGGATGGTTTCCGGTTCTGGAGAAAACGGATAGGACTATTCAGTTGTCTTTTCTTTTCACCTTCTCTCAGGCTGCGAGTACTCCTTGGTTTAGGAGTAGTACACCTATTACGCAAATTGGATAGTCTTCTTCCAAACCATAGGCTGGTGCCGACCGGTAAGGAATGAAGAAAACCAGTTAGCCTAAACGGTGTACAGAAGATATTAAGTTCAGACAAAGCAAGGGATTAGTAAGAGGGCAAAGTAAATTGCGACTGCTATTCACGACCAAACCAAGTATTTCTTCGCCAATCCTAAATCACCTTTGTATTTCTCCAGGACACCCCGTATCACTACGAAGATCCCATTTTATTGGATAATCCATCGTATGGTTATATACGAACTCGAAAGGAACTCGTTCCAGTTCGGGGATGGATCCTGGTTCAGGAGAAATAGGAATAAAGTACATTCAGGTGTCTTTTATCTTCACCCTCTCTCGCAATGCGAGTGCTCCTAGGATTAGGACAGTACACCCTTTTATGCTTTTTGGATAGTCTTCTTCCAAACCATAGGCTGGTGCCGTACGGTAGGGAAGGAAGAAAACCATTTGGCCTAAAGGGGTGTACAGAAGGTAATGACTAAAGACATATGAAGGGATTTGGAGAGGTGGCAAAGAATTATACGGTTATAGTTGTGAATCTGGATAATGGTAGAGGCATTACTAGGAATACCAGGATACCCCAACGAAACATTTCAATGTTTCAGTTTCACTGTGTAATGTTAATAGAGAACTGATTTCCCGATTAGATACTTACTCCAGGGTATGTATTTACCAAGTACGATTCTCACATCTGTATGGTTTTACAGATGATGAGTGGGAGTAAGTTATTGGGAATTGGGTGATTATCCTCATTATATCGGGATTCGTTGTAATCGGTGATATTTGAGGAAATCACCTGGGCTGTTTGCCGGTCGGCAAATATTTGGTTTTGGATATCCGCTGTTATGCACCAATTTCAAATTGATATATCTGTACGTCTATTTTCATAGAGTGAGATATACCTTTTGATATTATGTCAATGAAAATTTACCTATATCAGTGGATGGTTAGGTAAGGAGTATTAAACAGCGGTGTAATTCTTCTTAACCATAAGTACAGTTTTCAACCTACGACACACAGTGAAAGAGTTGTCAGACTCAGCGGACTTATACAAAGTATTGTATGTTGTCCAGTATCCATTTGGACAGAGGGGTTGGTCCTCATACTATATTCTGTTTACTTTTAACTTCTCTGGTTCTTAGACATGTGTTTCGTAGAAACACAGGGTCTAAGTTTTGAGGAGTTATAGGTATTTGAATAGAGTAGAGAACCAGGTGTAGCAAGTATCGGGATTCTTCAAAGTGATCGAAGATGTAGATACTTGTGTATGGTATTCAGTTGATAGTAATGATAAAGAGAAATTGCTTCTCTTTCAGGTTACTCATAATTGGAAGTATTCCTATGTTGAGTAACGCTGATCGGCCTCTCTCCATTTAGTTGACATGCACTGGAGACAGCTGCATGATTTGAATCTGGTTAAATTAAATCAGTGCCTCTGGTTCTATATTGGATATAGAACAGTTCATATCTTAACGTTGTTAAGGTACGGGGAGTTGTCCGGCTTATGATTAAAACCAGACACTGGACAACTCAAGGCACGTTTCTGTAATGGCTGTTTGTGGGTTGACCCAGGCTATGACGAGGGTTGACTTTCTACCATCTGGATGAACAATAGCAATATTGTTCTAGACTCGCCACAGTTTTATTAAAAATGGATTTTTTTTCAGAAAACAGTAGTGGGAGTATGGTAGAACTGGAAGTGATTCCAGAACCACAAACGATTACTGAAGATTTGATAAGGAACCTAAAGATTCAATCTGGATTGACATTCCATTGGCCACTCCGCAGATAAGGTGGGTAACTTCAGGCACCAGAGAGGTACTACAGTAGCCTCAAGGACGGTGACAGGGAAGTTCTTGTTTACCCACAATTACCATTGCTTTTGTTCCAGGCTGCGAGACCCGACGGGAGGATGAGTATAGCGTCGTTCTAAACTAGTTTTAGAAGTGTACGTGTATATGACTCTGCCAGAGGGTTGTCGTAGTCAGTGGGAGCAGCGGAAGCATTGGTGGACAGGTTGCTTATGTCTATTTATAGACTAAAGCAGATGTAGCGGAGATAGATCATCTATTTCTGACGTGACAGTCATGGGTTTGACTTCATCAGAATAGGGATGGATCTGTTGAGAAGGTAGTAGGGTGTGATGTCATAGTATTTAGATGACATACACAAAGTAGGAAAAGAAACTCCTATACTACAATCGGTTATACTTTGGTCGTCACACAGTAGTTTCTCCACAAAGGACTTGGACTTTATGTCTAACATACTGGTTACTAGATCTATGGTTTTAGATCTAGATTTGGGTGGTTTCCCAATCAGGGTACTTTGACAGCATTCTAAGGGTATTTAGAATGGACGACTCCTGGCACGGTAGTGTACCTGCAGGTAATGGAGTCACCCTCTCCAAAGGTGTCTTACAGACTAAAGGGGAGAGGGACGTGCATGATTGGCAGATCACTTGCTCAGGCAATTGAGTCAATCGTGAGATGTCAAGTACCACACCAGATGTTGTTCTTGCACTAGATGCAATAAGTTGACATTAATCCAATCCTGGAGAAACAGTCGGAAGCAGTTTTAGAACATAAGTGGATGTTCTAGGGATATGATAACGACAGCCTTATTCGGGAGACAGTTATCATTCCAGGCTTCCAAGGTGACATGGACGACAAGAAGGTTGTCAGAGTTATAGTTTTTCCTTCTGATGAGGGGCAGTATTTTGGACAGGTGGTCCAAGGCAATACTGAGGGAGGCATGGCGCAGGATACTGATTAAGTTCAGTTGACGATACAGTCTAAGAAGTTTGGATTTGGTGTTCATTTATGAGCTAGGTCCCATCAGACATCCAGACATTCTAAGACAGGTATTGCTCATTTCGGGAGATGGCTTTCTCCGCGAACTTGAGATTTAGAGAGACATAGAAAGAAACAACTAAGCGGATCCACTCACTGAGGCTATTCCTCGAACGCAATAGTTCCGCAAATGAGCTTTGTGAGACTGACTAGTAGAGGAGTTGGATGTTCGGTATTACACGGGCTGTGAGTATGCGACATCGCAATAATTAGCCTTGAGTGCAAGTGGGAGATTGTTGGAGATAGTGCCCTCAGAGTCAATTATTAGGTCACAGGTACGTGATTGTAATGATTGAGGGAGGACCTATCCCGGTAGGACAGTCTTACTCGAAATGATAGCATGCTATCTGGTTTACCTTTATCATCGTGTACTGCTTTAGGTGACATGACACGTCGCTATTACACGTTGATAGAGCCCCTAGGATTCTTGCTTGACCACCAGCAGTATGAGGGCGATCATATAAGTGGGAGCTGGGGGTCTATAAGCTTATCCTAAAAAGGTCCCTAGTCGTGGGAGTTTCGAGACAGGGCATCGATACTCCAGAGTAGACTAGTGTATACAGTCGAGACCCCGACGAGGGGCGGTGGCCGGTCTCACAAGCCACTGGTGTCAGTTGGATCACCTAAGATGTATACAGGTGCTCATTGGGTTATGAGTACACCGGACAGGACTCGCCGGGAACATGCTAGTTGGTCATATACCAGACGTCAGATGGCAGTTCCCTGGTGACATGTGTGCAGGTTAGTTCATCGACCTGGGGATCGTCATTTGTCTCGTGTGAGTTCCCACTGTACTTTGATTACTACCCTACCACGGCTCAAAGGAGTCGTGCAAACAGGTTTTAGTTGGGTACAGTCCCGAGCCACATGGAGGCAGTGAGCGTATCTTCAGGGGTTCGTCTCTCCCGGTATTGGGGGTGAGGTCGTGCTGTGTCTAGGAGAGCCATTACACAAAGTCCTTGGCCAAGGCAAGGAGATTTACTGGTAGGTATTCCAGTAGTATCTCAGGGTGTTCTGGGCTACACTCCGACACGACTTGTACCGCTTTTGGGGGTCTGACTTTTTACCAACCCCCTAGGCCCGCCATGCGATACTCATAGACGAACGGACCGGACTGCACGAATATTGTCACTGACAGGCTCAGTTGGGTGTCGGGGTGAGCTTCCTCATCGACATCCCTTTTAGTCAATAGCTGGTGGCCCGTCACGTATTGGCTTATACCTCTGACGTGCTAGTGGTTAAATCCACAGCCATAGTATTGACGAGTCTTTAGAGTCCACCACACTTTCAGTTACTCAAGCTTTCGGGCGAAACGCTGTAGAGGCCGTATGGAGATATGGCAGGGTCCGATCAGATACGTGCGGTATTGTACGGATCAGGATCGGACAGTTTGTACTAGTGGCCGTATGGTTATATGGCAGGGTTCGATCAGATACGTGCGGTATTGCACGGATCAGGATCGAACGGATATTACTAGCCGGCTTTGGCTTAAGCCGGTCCTAGTTTAGTACAGTGTAGATTTTGTCTCTTTGCATTTGTATCCGGACGGAATACAAATGCAGGTGTGTATGCACAGTATCGGGGTTATCCTGTAATTTATTACGGGACCAGTTTTCTGGAGTTGCCTGTTTGCTTTCCGTTCCGGCCGGTTTTCATTTGTTCTTTCCCGGCCGGACTTTTCTGATGGAGGGGGTAATTTGCAGTTTTGCAAATTACTTTTGTGGAGGATTTATTTGCATAAGGATTAATTATGAAAGCATCTTTGCTTTTCTTTCATTCATTGTGATTAGAAAGGATTAGAAATGAAGTGAGGTTGATAAGAAAGATTGTTATGATTATGTTTAGGATATAGTCACCTTTCTACTTTTCCTACACTCACCTTCCTTCTATGTTTATGCTATCATATTCATTCCTCCACCCTCTTGCTCTCACTTGATGAAATGGTTGAAGAAAAAGAAAAGAGAGAAGAAGAAAAGAAAAGAGAGAAGAAGAAAAGAAAAGAGAGGAAGAAAAATGAGAGTGATTCATTTTTGTGCATATCATTCTTCTTCTCATTCCATTGCTAGAAAATTGAAAGCACCAATTTTCTATACACCATTCCTCCATCATCCACAAATGGCAACCAAACCCCAAAAGAGAGACTATGATTCTACACTATATTCCTACAGCAAATCTTGAGCATGTCGAGTTGCCGGCTTCATGCTCGAGTTGCCTCAGTATCGAGGTGGGAGCCCGTAAAAGTACCCGGCTTCGTGGTGCCCTTTCCGACGAGGAGGAGACGGACGGAGATCCCGCGAGGAGATCGGAGTGGAGATGAAGACCGGAGGACTTGGATCGTATGGTATACTTCTCTACCCCCTCTCTAGATAGCTTAGACTAGTTTAATGGCACGATCCGGAGTTTAGTGCGCGGTGGTGCCGGTTTGCTAAGTCCGCAAATTTTAAGTTTACCACCGTTTCCGCGTTTGGCCGTCGGGTTGACGGCCGGGGCGCCGCCGTGCACTTACATAGCGCGGGTGCAAAACATATACAACATCTACTAGTATATATACCAATATACAATAATCGCTCCAGGCATGATAATATGCAATATTACAGAAAAGTTATAAGCATCACAGAACAATACAGATAATCTGGGATCCCCGGGTTTCACAGAGCCTCTACTGAAACCCGACGTTCCCCTGGTCGTTTGGATAGCCTGTGCAATGAAACCTAGACCCCTACGGATGCGGCAAGTTACCCGCTAAAACCTGAAGCGAGGCTGCCCCCTACAGCATAGTGAATGGACCACCCTGCACTTCACGGAATCCGGTGACTTGAGCACCCCTCCTTGGGTCAACCTGTACCCCCTATGAGTGTGGCGAATAGTCTGCAAATTCTAGAGTGAGGCCCCTCTTCCACTCAAAACCATGAGATGCGGACCCGTTGCCTTCCAGAACCCGGCTATCCGTGCACTCCGCCGAGGGGTAAACCTAGTACAGAATTGAAAAATATGTACTACGGGTACATCGACCTCAGCCCGGTCGTGCCCCAAAAGAATATAATACAAACAGGCAGTGACGGCAGTTCACATGTTGGACGCTCGCCCCGCAATATCAAATGTACAAATAAATCCAAACTACACTACCATTGCACACTGCTATCCACCACGACAAATCCGCAACATCACAGCACAACACAGAACATCAACGCGAATGTCACGTTCACAAACCCGTCTAGAAGGACTATAGCAATTAGACGCGGTTTACCGTTCGAATGACATTCACGGTCGGAGATATAATGTAAGTACTGCAAACTAACAAGTTTAAAATTTCGATCGACAAAACATCCCGAAGTGGGCCCCACGTACATCTGCTGTACAGTAAAAAACACTGGGCCCAAAGAACCATTCCAAAAACAATAATTTCCCATGTAGAAGCTACTGTAGAAATTTGGTGTACTGTGGCTACAGTACGGCGGCGGATCCGCTGCCAAAACGTAGTTTTGGCCGCTGATCCGCCGCTCTACAGTAAAATCAGCTCACCAAATTTTCACAGTTTTCTTAGAAAAGCCTGCTCGATTTTCTGAGTTACTCAAAATGATTTTTAGGCCTGTTTAAAAATCGACAGAAACTTTAGACTTGGAAATTGCGATTTTGAAAATTCCGCTCGATCGATGTTTTAAACGCATTAGAACAAATTAGTAAAGCTTAATGGCGTGGCTCTGATACCATGTAAGTCTACGGTAGCGTCCTGGCCGTCTTTCAGACGCCAATTGGGAAACAAAAACTTTTATAACTGGCGCTATCGCGTACTATAACCCGGATCCGCCATTAACGATAAACAAACAAACTACAATGTGGGTAAAAAGGTTATACTGAACGATCCGAGTCCTTCGTTCTTTAACCATCATCCCACGCTCCGTTGCGGCTGCTCCGATCTCCTGGCTCGTCGTCGAGGTGGCACCACATCTATGGATCTTTAAACGGGCTCCCGCCTCTGAACTGAGGCAACTCGTTCATCAAGTTTGCTAAAAGAGATGACCAAGATTGATGTAGAGAATGAGTAGAACACTTTGTCTCACTTCGTCTAAAGCCATGGACGAACGGTTAATGAAGTTGCCTTTTTAATCGGGTAAATGAGAAATGATCACATATCTTTTCATGAACCAAAACTATCATCTTTTTAATCAACAACCATCATCTCTCCACAAAATGGGTCGGCCACATATATAGAAGGAGGGAGGTGAGTGTAGGAGCAAGTGGTGACCATTAGAAAAGCTTCTCACAAAAGATCAAGAAGAAATATCTTATGCAAGAACAAAACCACATTAATGCAATGAATGACTCACTAAACCTAGTCATCCATTCATTAATGCATACAATGAATCAAAACCTAGTCACCACTTCTAGAACCTTCCACACTCATGACTCACCTCATGATTCAACCAAAAGAAGAAAAGATAAATCCGCATTAAACCGAATGTTTAATACGGGTGATAGAAAACTGGCAATTTCCAAAAGCGATCCCGAAACGAATTTCAGGATAACCCCGTAACTGTATAAATATACCCGCATTTGTATTACGACCGAATACAAATGCAACTGAGATAAAGATATTATATCTAATCTGTATAATACATGGATCCAGCTTAAACCAAAGCCCACCAGTATTATCTGCCCGAAATATGACACGTGCGTAAACGCACGTGCATTTTCCGAACCCTGCCATAAAACCATACGGTCTCTACAACGTTTCGCCCGAACTTGGGAAACTATCTGTGGGGGACTCTAATGACTCGTCAGTACCCTGGCAGTGGGTTTAACCACAAGCCGTCAGTGGCACTAGCTGTGCGTAACGGCTGCCCTTTTACTGACCTCAATGGTAGCCGATGAGAGAACTCATCCTGAAACCCTACTGAGCCTAACAGTGACAATGTATATTCAGTCTGGTCCGTTCGTCTATGAGTATCGCATATCCGGCTTACGGGGCTAGTAACGTCAGACCCCCAATAGCGGTATAAGTCATGTCGGAGACAAGCCCTGAACACCCTGAGATACTACTGGAGTACCTACCAGTAAATCTCACCTGCCTTGGCCAAGGACTTAGTGTAATGGCTTTCCTAGACACAGCGAGATCTTACCCCCAATACCGGGAGAGACGAGTCCCCTACCGATCCGCTCACTTGCATCCATGTGGCTCGGGACTGTACCCAAAAATACCTGTTTGCACGACTCTTTTGAGCCGTGGTAGGGTAGAAATCAAAGCACAGAGGAAACTCACAACGACCTCAGGTCAATAAACTAACCTGTACACATGTTACCAGGGAACTGCTATCTGACGATAGGTATAATACCAACTAGCAGGTTCCCGGCGAGTCATGTCCGGTGTACTCATAACCCAATGAACACCTGTATACATCTTAGGTGGTCCAACTGACACCAGTGGCTTGTGAGACCGGCCACCGTCCCTCGTCGGGGTCTCGACTGTATACACCAGTCTACTCTGGAGTATCGATGCCCTGTCTCGGTACTCCCACGACTAGGGACCACTATTAAGGATGTGCTTATAGACTACCCAACTCTCACGTATATGATCGCCATCATACTGTTGGTAGTCAAGCAAGATCCTAAGGGCTCTATCAACGTGTAATCGTGATCAGTCGCCTGAACCTATACACGACTGATAAAGGCAAACCAGATAGCATACTATCATCTCGAGTAAGACTGTCCTACTGGTATAGGTCCTCATCAATCATTGCAATTACGTACCTGCGATCCAATAATTGACTTTGATGGCACTATATCCAACACATCTATCGCGCATGACATCGGCCAAAAACCCTAATTGGGGTCGTAAACTACAAAACACCAAGTCTGCACCCCGATCGTCCCGATCACACAACACAATACAAAAATTACGAGGAATACAATAGATATAAGCTCGCAACGACCAATCGAACCCACGTCGGAAAAACCCCGAAACCTAGTAAGCAACCTATCGCAATATTTCGCACTAGTTTCAAGCTAATGCATATCTAGCGATTACAAACACCTTAAAATAGCTTAACTAAGCTATCCAAACCATTTCTAAATTTTTAACACTTGCTAAATAGATTTTAGCAAAATCCTACTAAGCAAAATTGCATAATTAAACAAAGTATTCATTAACAATAATTAACATTCCTACTAGGTTAATTTTCTCCAAAACACAAATTAACACTTCAAATGAACACTAAACACTTAAAAAAAAAAATTAACCCAAACATGAATTTCTTAAACCAAATATAAATGAATTAATCATAATTTAAAAACTAAACTAAACACATAATTAGCTAACTAAATTAGCTAGAATAAGATTAAAGAAAATATGAAAGGATTAAAGTAAGAATTATACCTCCCCAAGAACACCAAAATGAATTTAATCTCTCATCATAGCATCAAAAAAACCATGCTTTGTTGAAGATCCAAGAAGAATTAGTGAAGGAAATGAAGGAAAATGATTATATTTGAATTTTTATGATTTTATTTGGATTTTTCATGATTTATTTGATGCAAAATGAGTTGAAAAAGAGTGGGAATGATGGAGGGCAGCAAGGGGAAGGGAAGGGCCGGCCAAGGGGGTGAGGGGGTATTTTTGTGAATTTTCGGTGAAGAAATTGCTAGGAAAAAGAGTAATAAAAGCTAATAAATGCACTTTGCCACCTTTACACCTTTTCTTTTCTTTTTAAAATAATTCCTTTTGAACTCCAAAAATATATAGATATTTAAAAAGAAGATTCCAAAATATTCTAGTTACAAAAATTAATTTATTCTCAAGAGAAAAATTTTCCCGATTTACGTGCACAAAATACCGCTTAAAATAATATTTTATTTGGGAAAAATTCTATCTGAACCAAAACCTCCCATATACCCCCAAAGTTTGCGCACAAGCTTTATTTTAGATAAAATAGGTGCCGGTAAGTTTCTACGGAAGTTTGATCGAAATCGGGTTAAAACGGAAAATACCGACTATTTTGCCCTAAAACCGAAAAAATCGCAAAATGATTTCTGAAACGTCACAGTCATCCTTTGTCCTTTCGTTGATTAGCATTCAAATTCTAGCCTCTAGGAAATTCAATCATCGATTGTTAATCTCTAATTTGGAGCGAAAACATTCAAGAAAGCATCTAGCTCAAAACTAGGTTATCGTTGATTCAATTCCATAAAGTTTACAAAACGCATAAGACTTAAGAATCGTTCAAGAATTTAACCATCATCATCTACCGATTTTCTCGATTCCTCCACAAGCGGAGTTTTCACTCAAACATCATGAAAAAGAAAACAATCAAGAATCGATAACTCTTCATAATGCTCAAATGTAAAGATAAGCAAGATCATGAATTTTCACCTTTTATTAATCGACGTTTCGTTATAATACACTCAAAGATTACAAGATTTGAGGAGAAACTTAAATCGTCGAACTAGCTTCGCATCGATCTTCTTGAGTCACAGATCGTCTTGGATCTCTTGCTCGGATGAAGGTCGGCGTTGCTTCAAAGGATTGTTGAAGGCTTGCTTAATTCGGTACTCGATGAATCTTGATTTAGCTCAAAGTGTGTCACTCACTTGATTTGAATTGATTTGGATTTTTGCTAGAATTCTTACCCTAATTGATGAACAACAATCAACAACCTTTGTAATGATGCCCTAGGTTCCATTTTATAGTTTTCCCTCAAGCTTCCCCTAGAAGGTAGGTCTAGCTTCTCTTGGAAGCTTGGTTGTTATGAAGCTTGCATAGGAAGCTAGGTAGTTATGTAGAAGTTTCTAGATTAAGGTAGTTATCTAGCTTGCATGAGAAGCTTGGTAGGTATTAAGCTTGCACAAGAAGCTTGGCTGTTAGAAGTGAAGCTTCTGGAGAATTCTAGAGACTGAAACGTCTTGAAGAAGTTTTGCTATTGAAAAGAAGCTTCGGGGAAAATTACCAACCGCCGATGAGTCAAAACGGCCGCAGATCCACGGCGGATCGGCCTGACTCGGCCGCGGATCCGCGTCCGTTTGGTGGGCTTGGTGCATGAAAATTCCAGTGTATTCTGTTGTTGGCTTTATGGCACTTTCCTGATGTCTTGAATATTTTTATACTTTCTTTTTTACTACTAGATCACAAGTCTTGGACTTGACGTATTTTATCAGCACTTTTAGCAGTTCCGACTCTTTTACCTGTAAAATTTCCTGCACACAATCTCGAGACAAGTGTTTGATATACAAAGATCATGCATGCAATAATAAACACACAATTTCCCTCATAATGCCGGTTATAATGTATAACACATGTTATTAGATATTTTGAAGACGAATTGCTAATATGTGCTATATTTATTCAAAACACCTTTAGATAATTGTAAAGAATAGGGAAATTGATGCGTTAAAAATGCAATATTTTCGACTGATCAAATTTCCCCAAACTTAATTTTGATCATCTCGAGCAAACATGTTTTATTTTTATTTAAGAGAAGGAGAAAATATAAGAAAAAGAAAAACTAACTAGCACATTTTCGTAGGCAACACGATTAAACTGAGCACGTGCAACAAGCCTTTAAACCTCTATGTGTCCCTAGTAGGAGGAGTGTTGTCTCCTGAGGGTTTTCAGCGGATTGCACCCATAAAATCCCATAATAAAAGGAAGACCATGAAAGTTACATATAAAGATCAGAATTATAAAAGAAAGACTTTGAAAATTTAGAGTTTTCAACTAATACTAGCTTTTCGGTTGTCATGAGCCCTATCTTAATAGTCATGAGAAGATGTTAGAAATCACATCATCCCTCAATAAGACATCGTCCTTATTCTTCATCCCTACCTTTCTTCCAAACATCGATCATATACCCCTACGTATGTGTAAAAGACATCCCTACACTCGGAGAATTCAATTCAAGCTATCATACTCTTGTCCATCTGCCTCAGTACTTTTTAATTTGATGAACATTTAGATGGATTTGCTCACACATTTTCATGCGACCGTTAATACTTCTTGAGGTACTAACCAACCGATTACTCATGTGCTTGCTTATTAGGCGTAAGTAGCATTTTTCTCGTCTTGCACCACCTAAGGCTTAGCAGTGACTCCCAAACCAGTTGGTCTAAGGCAATAGGTGATGAAGCACCCTCGCTATATTTTTTTTATTGCTGCCTTGGTGATAACAAAACCAATGTTCATTTTTCTACACCATTTTATGTTTTATTCATTTATTATCTTCTTCATACTTTGGCTTTTAGACAAGAGCATTTCAAGGTATCCTCTACTATCCCGAGTTCAAGACGTGTGTAAGTGCGTATTGTAGGGTATTAACATTCAAATGTTTGGCTTCCAGAATAGGAACTATTTTTCAGACTTATTTTTATCCTCAGATTAGTGACTTCCTTCATCTTACTAACCCTTGGAACAACGGCTCATAACTACTTATTACTAGTTTCGTTTAAGAAAACTTCTAATTTTCTTGGTTTTCTTAAATTTTTCTAATCATTAAAATGTAATTTTTCACTATCTAATCTTTTATTATCTTATTTATGTACAAAAAAAATTATTTATTTTTATATGTTTTGTGCTTATGGAAAATATGATGCAAAGTGATGCGTAAATAAGCACAAACCTCCCCCAAACTTGTTTAGTACAGTGTCCTCACTGTTACCTTCTGCTAAATCTTAAAAAACCTGTAAGCTTGGGTGGAAATTTATTAACGGGGGCAAGAATAAGAACGTGAAAATCCTCCCCCAAACTTATTCTTTGGCTCACCATTTTGAGTAAAAAATTTTATTTTCAAGAGCCAAATTATACCCCCCAAAACTTGAGTTAAACAATATTAATCTTTGAAAATCACAAGAAGGGGTCAAAATTACTGGTCAATGCCAAGCTTTGCAAAGACCGAAAGTCAACACCAACCATTCGAAGATTTGATCAGTGTAGTGCACCGGTTGGTGGAAGAACATCTTATAAGGAGCCAGGAAGAAGTGGGGAAAAGATAAAGGGTGTGATAGAAAGGGTTTGCGTCTCGTTTTGGAGAGACGACACAGTGGTTGTGATGATGGATTACTCGCGTTCTCTTTATTGTTCAGAAGAAGGGGTGGAGGTTCAATTTTTTTGTTTGGGAGAGATTCATCTCAACATCCGTGTTTGCTAAAAATGCGAGTTCATCAGCGAAAATATCCTCAAAGCTCTCATCGATCCCCCAAAGAATAATGTCATCAAAAAGCGCAGGGTAATCTTCAGACTCCAAAAACGGTTCATAATCAGTGTTAGTTGTTGACCCAGACAACTCGGTGGAAGAGTCCGTATGTGTATGATACATAGTTGGGTCAATCAACAACATATGAAAAAAGTCAAGATCAGTATCATTAGGCTCGTCAAATTCGCTGTTGTCGACATCCATTAATTCGACAGAACATGCTTGAGCAGTAGGTTCGGAGGGTACACTTCCCAACTTGTAAATGTTCAGCTCAATTGACATCTTCCCGAAGGCTAGGGTCATAGAGCCGTTACGACAGTTGATTATAGCATTGGAAATGGCCAAAAAGGGGTGACCAAGGATCACCGGAATTTGATTTTGTGGGTTCACTACAGGCTGTGTATCAAGAACAATAAAGTCCACAGGGAATACAAATTCCCCGATTTTTATTAACACATCCTCCAGCTCACCCCTAGGTTGGCTGATTGATCGGTCGGCCATCTGGAGAGTGCAGTGAGCTGGCTTCAACTCTCCAATCCCTAACTGCTCATAAACTGAGAAAGGAAGCAGGTTAACACTTGCACTCAGGTCAAGTAGAGGACAGTTAATGTGTTTACCCCCAATAGAAATAGAAATTGTAGGACAGCCAGGGTCCTTACGTTTTCTAGGTAATTGTTGGGGAAAAGCTGTGTCTACAGTACTCGACATGAACACCTTTTTTGGCACTTGAGTCTTCCTCTTCCTAGTGCACAAGTCTTTGAGAATTTTCGCATAAGCCGGGACTTGTTGTATAGTTTCTAGGAGAGGGATATTGATATTAACATGTTTAAAAATTTCAGTGATCTTCTCTATTTGCGGACTTGGTCTGTTTCCCCTTAACCGATTCGGATAAGGAGCTTTAACAATAATAGCGGGGTCCAAAATTGGAGAAGATCGTGTGGGTAGAAAAGATCCCAGAATAGGAGTGGGGATCGTCTTTGGTGGACTAGAAGAGGTATGCTGAGGGTTCGAGCCTTGGGGAAAACGAAGAATATGCTCGGAAGAAAATGGTGGGGTAGACGAACTGGGGTCAGAAGTAGAAGTAGAAGTGGAAGGAAAAGTCTCAGCCGGAGTATCATTGATTGATTCTTCATTATTATCAATCTCTTCACCAGCATGGTTGTCAAGCACTCTTCCAGATCTCAACGTGGTAATAGCATTCATATGATGTGAATAGCCAGGATTTGGTAGGGGTTGAGCTGGAAGTTTCCATTTCTCTCTAGCACTCAATTCGGCATTTATACGGGAAAAATGTGCTTCCATCGATTTAATACTCTCACTTTGGGTGTCAGAGTTTTTCTGGATTTTATCGACGGAAGACTTCATCTCAGCCGAAACTTGCATGATATTTGTCAGAAGAAAATTCATGGTTTGTTCGAGTGAAGAGGAGTTATCAGCACCAGTCAGTTGCAAAGAATTTTTGTGCAGTGCAGAAGTGTTGACCGGATTTTGAAAATTTTGTGATTGGTAGGGGTGCTGACTCAGTTGTAGTGGTTGCTGTTATGGTGGAGGACCCCTTTGAAAATTATTTTGGTTTAGAACCGTGTTTTGAGTTTGTGATTGGTTCCAGGAAAAGTTAGGGTGATTCCTCCAACACTGATTATAAGTGGAAGAATACGGATCGTTTCTAGGTCTTTGTTGGAAAGCAGCATTGGTATGCACATGACCTTGAAACGGTGAATTTAAAGGGCATTCTTCCATAAGATGAGATGGATCAGAACAGCATCCACAAACAGTTTTGGAGAGTGATGTCTGATTTAGGAAGGCTGCTAAAAATTTATGTTCCATAGCTTCGGGTTTCTTTTGCATTACTGCCATTTCAGCTCTAACTCCTGTGGAAACATCAAGTTGATGAATGCCACCCCTAGACGATGACTGGTTTACACTCTCCCACTGTAAACTTCTTTCAGCGAAATCTTTTAAAAATCTCCAGGCTTCACCATCATCATTATTCATGAAGGTGCCTTGACACATAGATTCAAGGGTCTGTTTTATTGTAGGATTAATGCCCTCATATATGATTCTGCACAGATCCCATCTAGGAATTCCGTGATGAGGACATTGAACTAACAGATCCTTGAAGCGTTCAAAACACTTCGAGAATGGTTCATTTGGAAGCTGGGTAAATTGATTTATTTCGCTACGGACTCGAGCTGTCTTATGATTAGGGTAGAATTTCTTTAGGAAAGCTGTTACGAATTCTCCCCAGTTCGAAATAGGATGTGCGGCTGTGTTATAAAGCCACTTCTCGGCTATATCGCACAAAGTGAATGGGAGAAAACATAATCTCATAGCATCCATAGAAAGCTGTGAAGTACCCATCATAGCGCATACATTTTCAAATTTGGTAATAAAGACATGCATCTTCAGACTCGAGACCGTGATATTTTGGTAGAAGATTGATGTATTGTGGTTTGATTTCGAAATTGTCCCCATTGGCTGGTGGAATGGTGAGACAGGTCGAAAGAGGAACTCGCATTGGGTAACATCTCTCTTGGAGAGAGATGCGGGGTGGATTCTGCGCACCTGCGGACGGTGGTAGAGTAGTGTTAAAGAAGTTCGATGGAGATCCGTCTATCGAAGTGGGTGTGGTAGTGGGTGAAGAAAAAGTAGACGTAGAATTACCTACTTCGGAGTCGATAGGAGGAACGCGGACAAGACGGGCACCAGAATCCCGTGTCCAGCCGAGCATGCACTAAATGGTTTAGCACAAGTGGCAGCGTTGAGTGATAATTAGAGAAAAGATGAGTTGGTGTTTGTTTTGAAAAAGTACGGATTTTTTGAAAAATTCACACAAACAATGCACAAGCAACCCTAATTCTAGTGGTCACCTAGGTCAAGTCTCTAGACCGCTCCTAGACTTCCAGAAGACAAGTCGCAAGATAGATCCTCTACTGCCTCTTTGTCTCTCATGTGGCCAGGTAAGTGGGAGGTTCTCCACTACGTAAGTAGTGGGCCTAATTAAGTAACCACTTGCCTTAGACACACTTGCCTTAGACACCACAAAAGAAACGCGGATAAGCAATAGATTACCTACGACTTCCTTCTGTCCTAATTGAGCGCGACGGTCCTTAGAGTCTTGTCTAGATATTTTTTAGTTAATGATAGTGATGCGGATGCAAGTTTGTGATTTTTGGGGCTTAGGAAGGGTAATGAACTCCCCACCTAATCTGAATTTGGTCTTTGTCCCTTAATTTCCGTGTTAAAAATGCAAACAACCAAGATCAAATATGCAACAATTTTCTTTTTGCGGCGCTACGAATTTTCGCAAAGAATCCTGCAGAAATTGGTTAATGGACAGAGCAGGGAAGAGATAAGAAAGTATAGAAGTTACCACAGAGAAATGGAATTCTGAAGCTTCAAGATTACCGTGGATCCGCCGCTAAATACTTGCTATGACCGCGGTTCCGTGGTGCGTTGACGAGATTTCTGCACAAAATTTGATACAGATGCTTCTTTTACTCCACTGGACTTCCTAAAATGATCTGAATATTTTTCCCTTTGCTCCGATGATTCCAGATTCTCTCGCAAAAATCACAACAAATTGTTAAGCGCTTGATGCGAATTTTGATCTAAAAATTCTAATGGAATAATAATTTTTTCAACTCAATTAACAAAAACGAACAAATTAGCACACGATCTACAACAACGGCGCCAATTGATTGAATCGTTTCCGTGTCGTGTTTTGAAAAGTGTAAAAGATTACAACCAAAGAAATTTATACCGCAATCAATTAACGGTGTCTATTGTTGTTTCGTCGGTGAATGCGGATCGTCCACTTAGAAAGTGTGATTTTTTCGTTATTGTTTTAGTTGAGTTGAAAATTAAAAGATAAAAGAAAATGATTCAATATATGTGAAATTTAGTTTCAAGAATCAAGAGATAGATCTAAAATCAAGAAATACTAATGTTCAAGAAGATGTCCAAATCGAATGAATTATCAAGATTTGTAAAGAGCCTTGTAGGAATCGATCCAATTGATAGTGATGATGAATACTTATGATTACAAATTCTTATCTATTGAATATTTGTTGCTAGATCGATGACGATCAACGAGAATTAGGGATCTATTGAAGAAACTAGGGTTTCTCCATCATCATCCCTTGTCCTTTCGTTGATTAGCATTCAAATTCTAGCCTCTAGGAAATTCAATCATCGATTGTTGATCTCTAATTTAGAGCAAAAACATTCAAGAAAACATCTGGCTCAAAACTAGGTCATTGTTGATTCAATTACCTAAAGTTTACAAAACTCATAAGACTTAAGAATCGTTCAAGAATTTAACCATCATCATCTACCTATTTTCTCGATTCCTCCACAAGCGGAGTTTTCACTCAAACATCATGAATAAGAAAACAATAAAGAATCGAAAACTCATCATAATGCTCAAATGTAAAGATAAGCAAGATCAAGAATTTTCACCTTTTATTAATCAACGTTTCGTTACAATACACTCAAAGATTACAAGATTTAAGGAGGAACTTAAATCGTCGAACTAGCTTCACATCAATCTTCTTGAGTCGCGGATCGTCTTGGATTTATTGCTCGGATGAAGGTCGGCGTTGCTTCAAAGGATCGTTGAAGGCTTGCTTAATTCGATACTAGATGAATCATGATTTAGCTCAAAGTGCGTCGCTCACTTGATTTGAATTGATTTGGATTTTTGCTAGAATTCTTACCCTAATTGATGAACAACAATCAACAACCTTTGTAATGATGCCCTAGGTGCCTTTTTATAGTTTTCCCTCAAGCTTCCCCTAGAAGGTAGGTCTAGCTTCCCTTGGAAGCTTGGTTGTTATGAAGTTTGCATAGGAAGCTAGGTAGTTATGTAGAAGTTTCTAGATTAAGGTAGTTAGCTAGCTTGCATGAGAAGCTTGGTAGGTATTAAGCTTGCACAAGAAGCTTGGCTGTTAGAAGGGAAGCTTCTGGAGAACTCTAGGGAATGAAGCTTCTTGAAGAAGTTTTGCTCTTGAAAATAAGCCTCGGGGAAAATTACCAACCGCCAATGAGTCAGAACGGCCACGGATCCACGGCGGATCGGCATGACTCGGCCGCGGATCCGCGGCCGTTTGGTGGGCTTGGTGCATGAAAATTCCAGTGTATTCTGTTGTTGGCTTTATGGCACTTTCCTTGATGTCTGGAATATTTTTATACTTTCTTTTTTACTTCCATATCACAAGTCTTGGACTTGACGTATTTTATCAGCACTTTTAGCAGTTCCGGCTCTTTTACCTGGAAAATTTCCTGCACACAATCTCGAGACAAGTGTTTGATATAGAAAGATCATGCATGCAATAATAAACACACAATTTCCCTCATAATGCCGGTTATAATGTATAACACATGTTATTAGATATTTTGCAGACGAATTGCTAATATGTGCTATATTTATACCAAACACCTTTAGATGATTGCAAAGAATAGGGAAATTGATTCGTTAAAAATGCAATATTTTCGACTAATCAAACCCACTGTAGCAAGACGAACCCAATTGGTGACCCCCTGGCCGTCGAGCTCGGATTTGAGGGTATAGGGCTCGCCACTTCGGTGAATTGGGTGCCCAGGTTGCTTCTGTAGGTCATATACCATGTACACTTCATCCCGGGATTGTTTGTGCACCTTGTTTTCACCTTAAATAAAATCTGGGGGCTTGTTTTCTATGTTGCTGCCTTATGTTTTGCGATGTTTTCGAATCTAAGTTTTGGTATCTGGTTTTGTATTCGATCACTTGACATTTGTACGTCGAAATCGAGTGTTATTTGGTTGGTTTCCAAAAGCAAACCATAGGTTTTGACCTATGTGAGAAACGTGTGTCGTTTTGGTTTTAAATTGGATTTTTATACGGCACGATACGTTGTGATATGTAGGTACCCCCACCAGACTTCGAGATGACAAGAAAGCGCATGGCGACGTCGGCATCGGCAAGCGAAGGTCAAGGTGAATAGATTATATCTACGGGGGAAGTCGGGTGGATGGCGTATAGCACCCCCGCAGTTCGTAGTATAGTGTATGGATATATTTATATGTTATTGTGAGATTATGATTATCAAGATAGACTTTAGGAGTTATGGATAATTTAGTATCATTGGATGATAGCGTCATTAGTTAGTTTAGTCGCAAACCTTAGAATAAGGTTTACACCCACACGCGCACACACACACACATGTTTACATTGTTTTACTTGTGCGTTTACGGGACTATGTATATATATATACGTATACTTACACATGGATGATGAGGATTGTACATGGTATTTGGAGATGAGTCGATGAGATTGGGCATGGTGCCATGAGATCGGTGATATGATGTGGTTCATATTATGAGATACGACATGAGATTTTAGCGGGCCTTTAGACGTGTGTTTCATATATGCATATATACATATATAGATGGTATCTGTTTGTACTAGACTTAGATCAGTACCCCAGTTCATGAGATATGATGATAAGGATACCAGATAAATGATGAGATTAATATGATAATTGACCCGTACCCAGATTTGGGATGCCGTACGACGGATTTACGTATGAGCTATATATTGATGATAGATCCGCACTCTTGACTCGAGAATGTCATATTGTATATTGTATCGTATGTGATACTATTAAAGCGGGATCACCGACTATTATATTTATATATATATCGACTCAGAAGTAGGTGGTTTCCCTTACCCTTTCGGTTAGACTGCTTGTTTAGCCCTGTAGTACTTATAGATGTTAGATTAGACTCGAGTCATACCTATTTCAAAACTAATGAATCATTGGTATTTTAAAGACAGGCCAAGGGATTCTACGGATATTTTCAAAAGACGCATCTTTCCTTAAAACACCGTAGCCCTTATTTTCTAAACACCACGATTCGTCTTATTTCAAATGGAAAAAATGTATGACATATATATATTGATGTCGATTCTTCATTGTTGTGTTTATTATTCATTTTTCCGTATATTCTTGCTATTCGCATCGCATTGCATGTTTAAATGTGTTTATTGTTATATTAAACCCATGTTGTCAGGACACCAGCACCATTATCGATGATGCGTATGTTCCACGTACACCTGCTTGCCAGCTCACACACTTCATCATCTATAATTGCCATGTCACTACACAGTAGGATTGTTACATCAGAATATGACTCCTTGCATGACATACTTGCGTACATACATATTTGCACATACATAGATGATGCCGGCTTGACTTTGAAGATTTGGGAACCGCATATTATATTTTAAAACTGTATTCACTTAAAAGAGCGGTTTTCCCTCGATTTGTGCATATTATTGTTTTATCTATATGGATATGCTTACATTTCTATTATATGTCGCATACATCATGCATTGTGATTATACGCATTGAGATATGCTGTTTTCATGAGATTTCTGGATTTGAGAACTGTGGCTATTTCGAAAGAATGTATGTATTGTTTAAAAAAAATCGGTTTCTCTTGATATGATATTTCACTGCGTCCACCATGAATTTTATCGGTTCTGATATATATATATATATATATATATATATATACCCCATGCGAGGAAGAGTCGTGGGCCGTGTGCGGGTATATGGTGGGGCCCGGTATGGTACCCCGGGACAAGAAAGGGATGTTGTGTATACAGACTGCTACCTACTAGTGATTGTATTGGGCTCGGCGGATATCCGGAGGATACCGACCGGAGTTGAGAGATGATATGGGCCGATCCGGACCGACGGAGCCCTATATATATGAGGATTTACGTGCCGATACTGGGCACAAGTTCATGATGTTTTCGAGTATCGATGCTGGACACTCAGGTTCTATGATTTTGATGTGTCGCGAGGGACACATGTTGATTTATATCCTCATACTGTCATGCATATGCTTTATGATATTGACATGCATGATGTTTTGTGTCATTGGTTGACCCATGGACGAGATCCACACGCATACAAGCATTGATTGCATTGTTGGATGATATCCACATACTTATAGACTTGATGCTATAGTTGGCTCTGATTTCATTGATGATACCTCATGTTTATGATATGTTGCTACCTGAGGCACTAACACGAGCACTTGGTATTACACTTATGTTTAGATGTTTACCCTTGCCACCTTATCATGCTTCAGACTTTATCATATTGAGGATATATATATTGCTGATCGTATTGACCTAGGATTGAGTCATACATACAATTTCTGCTCTGTGATATTTTCTACTCACGAGTTGGCAACTCACCCTCGTTGTGCCACAGTTCTAGCAGGTTTTTGCCGTACAGGTTTCATTGCGGCTTTCTGGCACACTGCTTCCTTTCTAGGTGATTGCTTTGGTAGGTGGGTTCACTCGCATCGTGACCACCATTGTACTTATTTATTTTCAGTTGTATCTAGTAAAATTCCATCAACCAGACTTGTATATTTATTTCAGACTTAGAAAACCAGTTGTGTATTATTTCGACCTTAGAGTCACGCGTTGTAGTATTATGATTTTCTTGATCATTTTGAGTTTCCTTTTGAGTTTTTATCCCCGCCCTTCGGCATTGTATATTATATTGCTTGCGTGGTTGTGACCGTCGATTGACGAAGAGCTAGCTCCCGCTTGGGGATGCCTTTATTCATATTATGTATGTTGTACCCCTTTTGGGGCTAGTATTTACAAAGGAAACTCTGCCGAAATTTTTAGAAAAGACTTGGGTTTTTAAAACGCATAATCCGGCTTATGCTATTAAAATCATTTCTTTAAAACCAGTTTTCCTTCATTTATTATTTAAAATGGTTTTAGATTTCTGGGCTTTTGGCTTACTTGAATTAGATGGGGTCCTATAGACTTCATATGATTCAAGGGCTAGTCACGTGCCATTTTCGGGTCGTGACACTAACAAATACTTTTAGTCCGGTCTCTTCATCTGTTATATCGCATATCGAGTCTGGGAGATGGAATCGTCAGACCCCAATAACTCGATAAGTCATGCCGATGTGTAGCTTATAACAAATCGAGAAATTACTGATAACACTTATCAGTAAATATCATCAGCCCTGGACAGGGACTTGCTGTTATAACCAATCGAGCATAGCACAACATCAACTCCCTATACCGGGTGAGACAAAACCCCTCCTATCGCTCACTGCCTCTATGTGACTCGGGATTGTACCTAACCACTACCTGTTTGCATGACTCAGTAGAGCCGTGGTAGGGAGGTAATCAAATTACAATGGGAACCACACAAAACACTATGAAGATCTTGGGTCTATAGAATAACATGTACAAGTGTTACCAGAGAACTGCTATCTGATGATAGGTATGGTACCATCTAGGAGTTATCAGCACATCCGTTCGGTGTACCCATTCTCCAATGAGCACCTGTGTACAATCTTTGATGTCAAACACCAATGGTTGTGGGATCAACCTGTTGGATATATTGTTGGATATAGTGCCCTCAAAGTCAATTATTGGATCGCAGGTACGTGATTGCAATGATTGAGAGAGGACCTATACCGATAGGACAGTCTTGCTCGAGATGATAGTATGCTATCTTGTTTGTCTTTATCATCGTGTACATGCTGTAGTTCACTATTGCATGTTGACAGAGCCCATAGGATTCTTGCTTGACTGCCAGCAGTATGATGGCGATCATATACGTGGGAGCTTGTGGCTATAAGCACATCCTTAAAGTGTCCCTAGTCGTGGGAGTTTCGAGATAGGGCATCGATACTCCAGAGTAGACTAGTGTATACAGTCGAGACCCCGACGAGGGGCGGTGGCCGGTCTCACAAGCCATTGGTGTCAGTTGGTTCACCTAAGATGTATACAGGTGCTCATTGGTTTATGAGTACACCGGACAGGACTCGCCGGGAACATGCTAGTTGGGATTATACATATCGTCAGATAACAGTTCCCATGTGACATGTGTACAGGTTAGTCTGTCGACCTGAGATCGTCATTTGTCTCATGTGAGTTCGTACTGTGCTTTGATTACTACTGTCACGCCCCGCTTCCCAAAATACGGAGTACGAGGGGTTGACAAGGCCACTCATGCTCCTACGGTCAAGGAAATGTCCTGCCGTAGTCACACTTCGGCTTCTAGTTTTTCATGGTAAACAGTAGATGATGCGCAGGTAATGAGAAAATGCAGTAACTGAATGAAACAATGTAAAGAACTGACCTGAGGGGAAACAAACGAATATAACTCTGGATCGCAAGTCGAGGTGTCTGTGATATACGTCTAGTCCTGGTCCAGGCTCAATCTTCTCCTCACACTGAGCATGCATACTCAGGTCGTCAGAGCGACACAATAGCAATATAATATATATAAAATCATGTGACAATTCTAACAGTGATAATAGATATATATATAACAGTAGATCAATGGCAGTATGGGTATGAACATGCAGTAATCAATGCAGCGGAACAATAAAAGCAGTAGAATGATATGCCACATATGTCAACACAGTAACTAAAGTATATCAATGCCAGTATCCCTATCAGTCTCTAAGTCTCACTGTACAGGTTACTAAACCTATCGTCAGTCCAAGTGTGAGAGTCAACCACTCGCGAGTGTCCTCCACCCAAGGGTAGAACCCAAGGGCAAGGGACCATGGGCCCAACATGTATATCACGGTAATAATCATGTACCCTGTAAAACTCCATATATCTTCCTAAATGTATAAGCCGTCATGGGACTCCCGAGATTCTGTTGAACTCACACTCAAACTATCCCATACCCCGTGGTCTACATCAAATGCTAACCATAACCCTAAATACCAATCGGTCTGTGACAAGTCTGCGCGAGAACTGGAGACAGGGCCTCCATCAAGCACATCCCGACTAATACCTAAGATAAATGGCAGTGTCTGGTGTCTTATCTGTGACACCCGTGCACGAGCTTCCATAAGTTTCCCATACCACTTATAGTCACACGTACACGCGTTCCACAGACGTCGACAATGCAATAGAATAATAGGGTTCACTAATTGTGCACAAGTACGTATCACTTTCACTTATTCACGTATACACGAGCACTAACGTACTTGCCACAATCATCACTAATACCTAACCCTGGGTAATGCACGTTATCACTAGGTTATCAATGCAGTGACATATGTATGATATGATGCGTAAACAGTATGTAAAGCATGATTAGGGTGTCATGAATCAATAATCTACCACTTGCATAATTTATCCTAAATCATACGGTTACAGTTTAGTGAAACAGTGAATAGGTAATAATTAGTATGTTCAGTTATCTATCCAGCGAATTTGGTTTCATGCCAATCGAGTTCCAGGATCATTAATTATAGCCATTTCGTTTTAAACGTTCACAGCTGGAAATCCAATTTCAGAATCAGAAGTCCGTTTCGCAACGCAATTTAATCCCAGTTGGGATCAGAATTTAGCGACGCTACAGTTGGATTAAATCTAGGGTTTTCAGTAAGGTTTTCAACGCAATAGACGGATATTCAATCGCATCAGCAAGTCAGGAGTTATACACTGTTTAAGACTAATATGTCATCTCAGAATCTGTTCTGGACTGTTATACGTCCACATCTATTAAATTGTCGATTAAATAACAAACGATAACGAAACAGGATGGAACCACTTGTGTTGTCTAGCTAACAGATTCACCTATACTAAACAGTGGAGTTCCTCAACCTACGAGTTAAGGAAACAGGGTGGTGTTCAATACGGTACAGTAAACAACAACTGGAGTCGCTCTGGACTGCAGTCCAGAGTCGCACTCCGATCCAAATATTGTCATAGTTTAAGTACTTAAACAAGTATAAATTTACATAGGGTTATAGTTCGTCGAGTCGGCTTCGATTTAAGCCCTCGAACGTATCATTCCAGTGTGTATATAATTTATGGTGATTTTAACGGTTTTCAGGTATAAGAAAATTCCAGTTTTACGAGTAAACTTGAGGGTAGTCGTTTTAGTCGTTAATAGTCATATTATCCAACAAAATTCACACACTAGATTCACAGCCATACGGGCCAGCTTATACAATCGAGTTCCGTCAAATTAAATGATAATTTTCTATGAGAACTTATATCGAACAGTTACGTCGTAATATTTAACAGAAAGTAGAACATGGGATATACATGATTATAATATGTAATTATCATAAAGTAGCATGTAGCAAGTAGAAAACTTGCCTGGACACGTCTCGGGGATGTACGGTGACGGTAACGTCACGAACGCGCGACACACACGCGGCACGGCAACTTGACTTGGCTCGAACTCAAGTCTCGGCAGCGGCGGCTTGGTTGCTGGGGTCTTGACGGTGAGGGTGGTGGTCGTTGGTGTGGGGTTGCTCGCTATGGTGGCCGGTAGAGAGAGTGTTAGAGAGAGAGAGAGAGAGAGAGTACTGAGAAAGAGAGAGAGAGAGGAATGAGAGAGAGAGAGAGAGAGAGAACTGAGAGAGAGAGCACAGAGAAAGAGAGAGAGAGAGAGGACTGAGAGAGAGAGAGGAATGAGAGAGAGAGCACAGAGAAAGAGATCAGTGAGAGATGATGGCGACGGTGATGATGATGATGATGGGGTGACGGCGGTGGCTGAACGGCGGTGAGGCGGCTCGGGTGGAGTTTGAGAGGAGTGGGGTTGTGTGAAGAGGAGAAGGAGATGGTTGCGTCGTTGATGGAGGTGGTGCGAGGTGGTCGCGGCAGGGCTCGTTGGAGGAGAAGTTGCAGGGGGTCGGTGATGGGTGGTGTCTCGTCGTGAGGGAGAGTTTGAGCTTGGCGGTGGGTCGGGTATGCAGGCGAGTGGTAGAGTAGTGGGTGAAGAGGAGAGAGAGATGCGAGGGAGGACGGACAAGATGATGGGGAGCTCGTCGGCGGCGAGGAGACTCGAAACGATGGGTTTCTGTAGGGAGAGAGTGGTGAGGGGGAAGAAAGGAAAGACGAGGAGTTGGGGGAAAGCTCGGGCGCGCGTCGTTAGAGGCGAGTGGGTCGTAGGGGGACGCGCGTCGTGGGCGCGAGGAGCGGTTACGGCACGAGACGAGTGCGACGCGGATGTAACGGCAGAATCGAGCGGGAAAGGAGGAGAGACATTGGGGAAGATGGAGAGCGGGCCGGGTCGGGTTGGCAAAGGGAACGGGCTGAAGAGGATGGGCCGGGCCAGCGTTTAAAAAGAATTTCTTTTATAAAAAGAATTTCTTTTATAAAAAGAAACTGAGGAGGTGGGCTCGGGCTGCTGGGCTCGGGGGATGAAGAAAAATAGTGGGAAAAAGAGAGTGGGCTAAGGAAGAATGTGGGCCGGGAAAATTAATAGAAAAGGGGGAAAAGAAAGGGCAGGGCTTGGATTAAAATTCAAGGAATATATATTTTCTTTAAGAATGGAATGGGCTGGGATTTTATAACAAGGAAAAGATATATTTGGTTTGGGTTTAAAGGGTTTTATTGATAATAGGAAATGGAGGTTTAGAAGAAATAAAATTCTAGAGTAACAAAATACAGATTTTGTTATAAAAGGGGCTGCGTATTACAACTACCCTACCACGGCTCAAAGGAGTCGTGCAAACAGGTTTTAGTTGGGTACAGTCCCGAACCATATGGAGGCAGTGAGCGGATCGTCGGGCATTCGTCTCTTCCGGTATTGGGGGTGAGATCGTGCTGTGTCTAAGAGAGCCATTACACGAAATCCCTGGACAGGGTAATCGAGATTTACTGGTAGCTATTCCAGTAATATCTCAGGGTGTTCTGGGCTTCACTCCGACACGCTTATACAGCTATTAGGGGTCTGACGTTTACCAGCCACCTAGGCCCTATATGCGATACTCATAGACGAACGGACCGGACTGTACGGATATTGTCACTATCAGGCTCAGTAGGGTTTCTGGATGAGTTCGCTCGTCAGCTTATCTTCCGATCAATACATGGGCAACCGTTACGTACAGCTAGTACCTCTGACGTGCTAGTGGTTATACCCAGTGCCAGTGTATTGATGAGTCATTAGAGTCCCCCACAGACAGTTTCCCAAGTTCGGGCGAAACGTTGTAGAGGCCGTATGGTTTTATGGCAAGGTTCGAACATGTACGTGCACTTGTGCACGGATCATGGTTCGGACAGATAATATTAGTGGGTTTTGGTTTAAGCGGAATCATAGTATTATAGTGTAGGGATATTTTCGTCTCATTGGATTTGTATTCGGTCGGAATAAATATGCGGGTATGTATTTACAGTTGAGGGGTAATCTAGTAATTCGTTACGGGATTACTTTCGGAGTTGCCAGTTTCCCTTTCTGTCTTATACATCTTGATCTATGTTTCATGTATTGTAAGCATTTCCTTTGACCTTTTTTTTCTTTGCCCATTTCGAGCACTGTTAGTGGGCATGGGCAGCTTGGTGATTGGCATGGGCTTCCACCAGTGGGGTGGGTGTTAGCGAAGGATTATTTATTAATGATTGTGGCTGTGTATTGCTTGGATGTGAGATTTATTCTTGGGATTACTTTATTAATTTATGTTACCTCACACCACTTCCTTGAGCAATACACAGAGGCCATTTTTCTAAAAGTGGCCGAGCTCAGTTTGATTGCTTAGTGCTCTCCATTTTCAAAAGCCAGAGAACTATTTTTCCTTCATCTTTTCTTTTGAGTGGCCGAGCACCATACAGGTGATAGGCCGACCCCATCTTTTCACTAGCCTTGCAAAAATCCTATGCTCAAACATTTCTACATCCTGGCAACTTCAATTTACCTCCACCCAATTGTTTTGGTGCCTTGAGACAAAATATTCTACATTATCTCTACTTCAATCTTAGACATATCGGCTAGCAAACTTCATGTCCGAGTTGTCTCAGTTTCAAAGCAGGAGACCGTATAAAGATTCATAGACGTGGTGCCACTTCGACGGGCGTGATCAGGGAGCGGACTTCGTCGGCGCAGCAGCAAAGAGTTTGGTGCGGAGATTAAAAGACCGAAGGACACAGATCGATCAGTATAATCTTTCCAAACTCATTTTACATTTTGCTAGTTTACGGTTAATGGAACGATCCGGGTATTTGGGTTGCGGTGGCGCCGGTTTCGTAAAAAAGTTTTTGTTCCGCATTTGGCTTCGTTTAGACGGCCGGGGCGCTGCCGGGGCCCAACATGGTATCAGAGCCAACCCATTAACTGCATACTAGTTGTTTAGACAATGTTAAAATATCGAAACCGAAACAACCCGAAACAATACCAATGTTGATATTCTTTGCTTGAAAAAAATTAAAAAGGGCTTGCTGGAATATTTTTTTTGTGCTCGGCCACTTCCTTTGCACTGTGGAATATGTTCTCTATGGAAAATTTGGGTAGTATGTGCATGCATCATGACTTTGAAGTTTTTGTTTTGGTGAGATTATTTGTGCAGGGTATTTCTAGAGTTGCTTGATTACACTCATGCCCTCACCTTTTAATTAAATCTATAGAGAACGTTTTCTCATTTTTGAGCAGCCCTTTATTTTTTTTCTCCAAGCAAAATCTAGTGCTCACATTTTTTCATCCCAATAGAATTTAGTCTCTGGAATATTGGTTCAGTGATATTGTTTGTTAAGCCCGGTTTGGATATGGTTTTATCAGATTGTTTGGGGCTATTTGGGGTTATTTCGAATTAGATATTCTCTAACATTGTTTAAAGTTTGCAGTGCATTACATTTCTATCTGCGACCGTGAATGTCATTTGATCGGTAAATCTTGTCTAATCGCTATAGTCCCTTTAGACGGATTTGCGAACGTGACATTCACGTTGATGTTCTGTGTTGTGCTGTGATGTTGCGGATTTGTCGTGGTGGATAGTTCCTGTGCAATGGTAGTGTTGTTTGGATTTATTTGTAAATTTGATATTGCGGGACGAACGTCCGACATGTGGACTGCCGTCACTGCTCGTTTGTATATTATTCTTTTGGGGCACGACCGGGTTGAGGTCGATGTACCCGTTGTACATATTTTATTTTCTGTACTAGGATTACCCCGCGGTAGCATGCACAGATAGCCGAGTTCTAGAGGGCAACGGGCCTGTATCTCATGTCGTTGAGACAGAGGGGGCTTCACTCTAGAATTGGCGGGCCATTCGCCGCACTCGTAGGGGGTATAGGTTGACCCAAGAAGGGGTGCTCAAGTTACCGGATTCCGTGAAGTGCTAGGTGTCCGCACTCGTAGGAGTCTAGGTTTCATTGTACAGGCTATTCACACGACCAGGGGAACGTCGGATTTCTTTTGCAGCTTAATGGAAACCTGGGGCTCCCAGATTATCTGTATTGTTCTGTGATACTTATTACTTTTCTGTGATGTTGCATTTATCATACCTGGAGCGATTATTATTATTATTATTATTATTATTATTATTATTATTATTATTATATATATATATATATACTAGTAGATGTTGTATATGTTTTACGCCCGCGCTAATCCAGTCCCCGCTTTGTCGTTAGTTAAGTAACCTAACGGGTGATGACGGGACCCAGTGGCGAATGCGGATGGCATATACGTACATTATATTTTCGTTCTTTTCTAGTGTGATTAATTGATGGGACTGCATTGATTCTTATCAATGCAAGTAAAACAAACCTATATTTGATGTTGTTGAAACCAATTTTTGAAAAAAAAGCTGTTATAACTAGGACGTTTTCTTTTGTTTTGCACAGTGGTATTCGGTTATGAATATCCAGCACCTCATTCGACGAGGCAAAGGCCGAGATCGCTTCACTGGGAGTGACCCCTTGGACAGAGGTTTGCATCAGGGTAATAACTTCACTATTGTCGATTACTTTTTACTTTGCATCGTGGCATTCAGTTGGAATATCCTGCACCTCATTCGACGGGGAAAGAGCCGAGATCCCTTCACCTGGAGTGACCTCTTTAGCAAAGGTTTTCGCCACTATATTTTTATAAAAATTATCTGGTTCATTCAAAGATATCAAGTTCATTACGCTAAAGGTTTTTCGCCAAAAACCAGCCGTAGCCCTCCGTCATTTCTTATAAGTACTATTTAGTATTCATGGTATGTTTGTTGGCAAGCGTCAAGGCATAGTGTACGGTAGCTGAATATTACTTATTTGTAACATGGATATGCGATTGATCGGGACAGTCGTACAGCTTTGTTGGCAAGCGTCAAGGGTTTGTGCGGGTGGGTTCGAGTTAAGCAAGGACAATGACGGGTTGAACTTGACTAGTGGCCTATGACTTGTTGGCAAGCGTCAAGGTTATAGGTCATTAGGGGTAAAATCACATCGGGAGTTTCAAACATACAGGAAACTTGCCAGGCTTACGCATACCTTCTGGAGTGTGATGATGTGAGTGGCTTCCATCACGTTATCATGCGATGATAGTTGGATCCCGATTCCCACTGATGAGTTGGTTTACTCTTCGGGTGATCCCGACTAATTCTTCTTTTAGGTTTGGAGGAGAATTTGAGAATACAGTGGGAGGTTTCCTGATTAGATAAAATGATTAACCATTCTGATCAAAGTTAGAGTGCACGCACAGTGTTTCCTTTCTCTCTCTCTTTAACTGCGACCATGACCCGACCCTAGACTTTAACTCAGTGACTAAGTTAACCGAACTTTCTTATAACACTGGCCTTTGGATTGTCTGAGTTGCAACATCATTGCCACTCGTTGTTTTACCCTTCGTATTTATCCAGAACACCTTGTATCACTACGAAAATCCACTTCCATTAGATAAATCCACCGTATGGTTATATACGAACTCGGAGGAACTTCTTCGAGGATGGATTCTGGTTCAAGAGAGATTGAATTGGACTATTCAGTTGTCTTTTCGTTTTACCTTCTCTCAGCTTGTGAGGGCTCCTAGGATTAGGAGAGGGTACACCTATTACGCTTATTGGATAGTCTTCTTCCAAACCATAGGCAGGTGCCGAAAGGTAGGGAATGAAGAAACCCAATTAGCCTAATTTGGGTGTACAGAAGGTAATAAGTAAAGACAAAATAAAGGGATTAGAAAGAGGGTAAAGTAAATTGCGACTGCTATCATTCACGACCGAACCACGTATGTCATGCCATGCTTCCCAGTGTACGGTGAAGGGGACGCGACGAGGTCCGCTACGTATGTACTCAGAAGTACATACGCTAAGCGTATCTAAGCAATATAGAAATAAATACACAAGAGACAAGAAATAAAAAGAACAGCAACTTTTATTTATTAATATTCTTTGTACAATACATGAAAAGGAAATACAACTGAAATAAAGATGCCTAAACAGTGGCATAACAGGAAATGAAAAGTACTGAAAAGAAAAGTGTACAATGAAACTACAGTGCAGGGTCTTCAGTAAACTGCTCCAAGTCTTCTTGAGATGGCTCGATCTCCGCCGGGTCCAAACCACCTGACGACATTCAAAGAAGAAAAAAATAGAATGTCGTCAGCGAACAGGTCGCTCGGTAAGTCCCAAAGATAGGGGAGAAATAAACAAAGAGTAGGAGGGAGAGAGAGAGAGTAGCTTTTAATGTTGTATTATATTGTTGTAATGTTGTATTAACGCTGTTGTTTGTAGCTTGGTACAGAAAAATGCCAGTGTATACGAGGGGGGTCTCTATATGCCAGAGACTAAGGGCACGTATAGTACAAGGTACCGTTTATGCCATGGTACAACAGCAACTGGATTCATGTTAGGTGTGTTAAGTCTGACCATCTCGTGCCACCTTTAACACCTTCCGTACCAATCTACCTCTTAAACCCCGCGATGTCTTCTTTGTATTGTTATCTTGTAAATTGTATTGATTGTAAGATTGATTGACTGACCGAAAGCATAATATCAGTAAGCGGTTGTAACCATAGAGTCATGTAAATGGAATAACTGAGAATCATGTAAAAGGAATAGGTATATCCATGGTTCGGTTCAGTCAAGATGTATAGATTGATATTGGATTCATGAATTCATGAGTTCATATTGAAGTGGAAACTTGTAGATTATAGATTGACTTGCATCATATTCAAGTCAGATTAATCAGACTCAAACCCGAGTCAAACAATCAGAAATGTGAATCGAAGTCTTATAATTGCTAGGGTCCTTAGGGTAATTTATAAAACTTGAGGGGGTTTTATGTAAAAATAATTTTATATACTTTTCAAAATACACCTCAAGTATTTATTGTTCGTCTTTAGAGTTGTACTGAGGGTGGATTTTATGTTGTGACATTTCTAGTGAAAATATCCTAATTTTATAAATAAGGGTATTTATCTGTAATATTGATTTATTTGAAGTTCATGGTGTTTTAGTATAAAATTTATTCTTGTGATTTTTAGAAAAAGGTGGAATATTTATATTATAATAAAATAGATATTTAAATGATAAATATAAATATATTTATACAAAAATAGTTTTAATAAATATTTTATATTCCAAAAATCCCATTTTCTTAAAATGTCGTATTTTAAACCTTTCGAGACCGAATGCTCCTTGCGGAGGTCTGAATCTCGCACTACTAGCCCGAGGGTGCGCGATAAACCGCACGATCCCGAACGGGTTCCCCAAAGATGGGTTGTAGCGGCGCTTTGCAAAAATTGTAAAATACGAATCCTTTAGAAAACGGTTTTATAAAGTAAAAGGTATTTATTTGCAAAATGTAATTTTCCGTATTTTTGATTCTAGGGTTTTCTAAGCCAACTAGCCTATTTCTAAAATGTCTAAACGACAAGTCGTTAGAAGCCTCAAATCGCCTCTTCACCGCCAATTGTGGTCAGGTAAGTGCCATGTAAGTGGGAGGCTCTCCACTACAAGTAGTGGCGCTAATTAAGTAACCACTTGTCTTAGACATACTTGCCTAGACACAACAAAATCTGGTTTAGATAAACGATTGATGTCCACAACTTATCGTATTTCCTACTAAAGATATTGTTTTAAAATTGTATAAAACTTAGAACTTTTAGAAAAAGTTTTATTAAGAAAATGGTATTTTAATGAAAAATCTTATTTTATCGTATTCTAAGTTTACAAGGTAGCGTGTTATGATTGCACATGTGTGTGTGAGGAGGTAGGGCATTACCTCGTGATCTATTTTAAGATATAACAATGTTAACGGGTTAAATATGAAATTGAAACATTATGGTATTAAAGTGAAAAATACGATAGATTGGAAAGGTTATCATTTCATGTGAGAAAACTTGTTCAAATTATTCCTTGAATGTTTAATAGTCAACAATAAGATGTTTAAGCATGATTGAATTGATTAGAAGTGAAATTTAATAGAAGACCGAGTCGGAAATCGGATTTATTCCGATTCTGTCGGGTTCTGTAATTTCGTATTTTAAAGAAATAGAAAGGGGGATAGAATGGGACTTACGGGTTTCGATCTATACTAAGGAGTGTAGGGGAACTAAAGGAGTTGCCGAGGCGTTGCTTCGTCGCTGGTTGTTTCTAAAAACGTCGCCGGAATTCCCGCCAGAATTTCGGCGGAGCTTCGCCGCGAACTTGTTTTCAACGTACACACTTCTTGGAAAATTTTGAGAGAGTGAGCCTAGGGTTTTGAAAGAGAGGGTAGAGGGTAGGGGGTGTATTTATAGGGTAGGGTAGGTGAAGTGTTTTTTAAATAAAAATATATAAAATCATTAAAAGTTGGAGTAAATAGGGTATATGAAAGGTTTTAATGTAAAAATGTATAAAATCATTAAAAATTGAAGTAAATAGGGTATATGAAAGGTTTTAATGTAAAAATGTATTAAAAATTCATTAAAATGGAGTAAATGGGAATTTCAAAGGTCGCTGAAACCGATCTAGGAATTTGAAGTGTACATGGGGGTTTAGAAAATGAAGAGACACAATATTGAAGAAAAATTTAAAACAAAATAAATATTAAAAATAATGTGGGGCATGGGATTTGAACTTTGGTGGCTTGGTTCAGGAATGCAAGGTATTACCAATGAGCTACAAGCTCCTTCTTGTAATTAAATTGTTAATTAATTACTTAAATCTTGTGCTCAGGCAATAAATACCCATTTATTGATTTTTGAAAAAATAATTGAAAAAATTTTTATAGGAAAAAGTGTATAAGAAAATTAGGGTTGTTACATTCTACCCTCCTTATAAAAATTTCGTCCTCAAAATTTTTAAAAGGAAAGTGTAACAGTTTCAAGGAAAGTTTGGTGCTGGTGTACTGACAGTATGCGAAAAATAACAAGGTGGTGCAAGGGTTTTAGAAATGTGAAGAATGTGTGAAGGAATGAAAGGATGCGAAGGTTTTGGTAAAATTGTAAAAGAGGTGAGGGAATTTTGGGTTAGGACAGATTCAAGATATATGATTCAAAGAATAAGAAATGATGGGATACAAGGAACATGATTGTAAAGAATGTTTTAGTTGATGGTTCTTTTGTTTTATATTACTTAGGGTTCCATACAGTTTTGACCTGCATGGGCCGTCAACAAAACCTGTCACGCCCCGCTTCCCAGTGTACGGTGAAGGGGACGCGACGAGGTCCGCTACATATGTACTCAGAAGTACATACGCTAAGCGTATCTAAGCAATATAGAAATAAATACACAAGAGACAAGAAATAAAAAGAACAGCAACTTTTATTTATTAACATTCTTTGCATAATACATGAAAAGGAAATACAACTGAAATAAAGATGCCTAAACAGTGGCATAACAGGAAATGAAAAGTACTGAAAAGAAAAGTGTACAATGAAACTACAGTGCAGGGTCTTCAGTAACTGCTCCAAGTCTTTTTGAGATGGCTCGATCTCCGCCGGGTCCAAACCACCTGACGACATTCAAAGAAGAAAGAAATAGAATGTCGTCAGCGAACAGGTCGCTCGGTAAGTCCCAAAGGTAGGGGAGAAATAGACAAAGAGTAGGAGAGAGAGAGTAGCTTTTAATGTTGTATTATATTGTTGTAATTTTGTATTAACGCGGTTGTTTGTAGCTTGGTACAGAAGAATGCCAGTGTATACGAGGGGGTCTCTGTATGCCAGAGACTAAGGGCACGTATAGTACAAGGTACCGTTTATGCCACGGTACAACAACAACTGGATTCATGTTAGGTGTGTTAAGTCTGACCACCTCGTGCCACCTTTAACACCTTCCGTACCAATCTACCCCTTAAACCCCGCGATATCTTGTTTGTATTGTTATCTTGTAAATTGTATTGATTGTAAGATTGATTGACTGACCGAAACCATGATATCAGTAAGCGGTTGTAACCATAGAGTCATGTAAATGGAATAACTGAGAATCATGTAAAAGGAATAGGTATATCCATGGTTCGGTTCAATCAAGATGTATAGATTGATATTGGATTCATGAATTCATGAGTTCATATTGAAGTGGAAACTTGTAGATTATAGATTGACTTGTATCATATTCAAGTCAGATTAATCAGACTCGAACCCGAGTCAGACAATCAGAAATGTGAATCGAAGTCTTATAATTGCTAGGGTCCTTAGGGTAATTTATAAAACTTGAGGGGGTTTTATGTAAAAATACTTTTATATACTTTTCAAAATACACCTCAAGTATTTATTGTTCGTCTTTAGAGTTGTACTGAGGGTGGATTTTATAATGAAAATATCCTAGTTTTATAAATGTCACGCCCCGCTTCCCGGTGTACGGCGAAGGAGACGCGACGAGGTCTGCTACGTATGTACTCAGAAGTACATACGCCAAGCGTATCTAAGCAATATAAAAGTAAATCACAAGATACAAGAGATATAGAAAAAAAACAGCAACTTTATTAATAACATTCTTTTATACAATGCATGAAAAGTAAATACAACTGAAATGGAAAGCGATGCCTAAACAGTGGCATAACAGGAAATGAAAATACTGAATAGAACAAGGTACAATATCTAGAGCTCGGGTTCTTCGTGAAACTGCGCCAAGTCTTCACCGGTGGGCTCGATCTCTGCTGGGTCCAAAGCACCTGACGACATTCAAAGAAGAAAGAAATAGAATGTCGTCAGCGAACAGGTCGCTCGGTAAGTCACAAAGATAAGGAAGAATTAGAAAGACAGAATAAGAGTATTTTCTAAAGTATTATGTTGTAGAATATTATGGAATATTGTGTTAACGCTGTTGTTTGTAGCTTGGTACAGAAGGATGCCAGTGTATACGAGAGGGGTCTCTATATGCTAGAGACCAGGGCAAACGGAATGTACAAGGAACCGTTAAGCCACGGTACAACAGCAACGGAATATATGTTAGGTGTCTTAATCTGACCACCTTGTGCCACCTTTAACACCTTCCGTACCAATCTACCCCTTAAACCCGTAGTGTTTTGACAGTATTGTTGTATTGTATTGTGTAAGTTGGATGACTGACCAAAACTATGATATCAGTAAACAGATTGTAACTGCATAATCAGGTAAATGGAATAACGGAATAATGGATGTATATCCATGGTTTGATTCAGTCAAGTTGAATAGATTGTTAACTGGATTCTGGGATTCATGTGTTCATATTGAGTTGGAAAATTAAAGAATATAGATTGACTTGAATCATATTCAAGTCAGAGATAGTCAGACTCAAACCCGAGTCAGACTAAAAGAAAAGAAATTTGAAGTTCTATAATTGTTAGGGTCCTTATTGTAATTTATAAAACTTGAGGGGGTTTTATATAAAATACTTTTGTATAGTTTTCAAGATACACCCCAAGTATTTATTATTCGTCTTTATTGTTATAATGTGTGTATATTTTATTTGTGTTATTCTAGTGAATATATCCTAATAAAAGTATTAAATTATAATATTGATTTATTTGAAAATTCTTGGTATTTTAATGTAACTTTTAATCTTGTAATTTTTAGAAAAAGGTGGAAACTTTATCTTATAACAAAATAGGCGTTTAAATGATAATTATATATATGTTAATACAAGAATAATTTTAAATAAATATTTTATTTTCCAAAATCTCATTTTTCTTAAATGTCGTATTTTAAACTTTCGAGACCGAATGGTCCTTGCGGAGGTCTGAATCTCGCACTACTAAGCTCGAGGGTGCACGATAAACCGTACTATCCCTAACGAGTTCCCCAAAGATGGGTTGTAGTGGCGTTTTGCAAAGATTTGATAAATACTAATCATTTAGAAAACGGTTTTATAAAGATGAGGTATTTATTTGAAAAAAGATGTAAATTTCCGTATTTTAGTTTCTAGGGTTTCCTAAGCCAGCTAGCCTATTTCTAAAGGGTTTAAACGACAAGTCATTAGAAGTCTCAAATCGCCTCTTCACCGTCAATTGCGGCCAGATAAGTACAAGTGAGGAGGGAGGGATCCGCTCACGAATCGTGAGGCGGGCCTTTTAAAGTTACCCAAGCTCTCTTGCCTAGCCTAGACACCACAAAGTCAGTTTAGATAAACGATCGATGTCCATGACATATCGTATTTTCCTATTAAAAGATTTTGTTTTAAAATTGTAAACAACTTAGAACTTTTTAGAAATGGTTTATAAAGAAAATGGTATTTTAATGAAAAGTCTTGTATTATCGTATTCTAAGTTTTGATGATATCAATTAGGGTTATATTTGCGTGTGTGTGGAGGTAGGTCATTACCTCGTGATCTACGTTAAGGTATAGCAATTGTTAAGGTTTAAATGTGATAACTAAACATTGTGGTATTTAAGTGAAAGAAATACGATCAATGAAAACGTTATCATTTCATGTGTGAAAACTTGTCCAAATTGATTTTTAAGTGATTAATAGTCAACATGAATATGTTTAAGAATTATGGAATTTGTGACAAGTGAGTTTTGATAGAAAACCGAATCGGAATACGGTTTGTTCCGATTTCCGTCGGGTTTTAGAAAGTCATATTTTTCTTAAAAGAAAAGATAGATAGAAAGAGGGGGACTTACGGGTTTGGACACGTTAGAGAGTGAGAGGGAGGTAGAAGGTTGTCGGTGCGTCGAAACGTAGTAAAGGGTCCTAGTACGATCGCCAGAATTCGTCGTCGATTTCGGCAGCGCTTCTCCTTTCGCTCTTTTTCTAATGTACCGAGTTCTCTTGAAATTTCTAGAAAGTGGACTTAGGAATGTAGGGTAAGAGGGTAGAGGATAGGGGGGTTTATATAGGGTTAGGCTAGGGTTAGGGTTTTAATTAAAAAATATATAAAAATATATAAAAATTCATTAAATTTGGGAGTAAAAGAGGTTTATTGTGCATTTGATAACCGATCAAAAAAAAAGTATGCAGGGGGTATGACCAGGTCAACACGGAGAAATTCCGTGTTGACGACTCGGCCGTCGTGTTGACGACTCGGACGTCCGGCCGAGTCGGCCGGCGGCGCCGGCCCGAGTCGGGGTACCATCGGGTGGGTCATCTCCTGGGGGGAATTTTGGTATTTCTAACTTTTTGGGTTCAGTATAAGTTTTGAGAGTTGATTAGTCGAAAATAATGCATATTTTAGCCAGCAATTTCCTCATCATTTGCATTCATATAGAAGTGTTCGGCATTCATATTTCACTTATTAGCAAAACTGTCGCAAAATATCAGATTGCATGTGTTAGACTCTAAAACCGGCACTATAAAGGAAATTGACTGCATTTCATGGCATCGCATTATCTCTATATTGCGCAACACTTGTTTTGAAATCTATGCAGGAAAATCCAGAAGAAAGGCCAAAATTTACAGGGTACAGCTAAAACGTTACGCCAACTCAATGATTTCAGATCTGGTATAAATCCAAAAGGGAAAATACAAATCAACACATCAGATTAAGCTACAAATATTGTTCCAAGACCATACCAGGAAGCCCAAGGCCCAATCCTCACAGACATCCGCGGATCCGCGGCAGAAGCCTGCTTGCGCCGCGGATCCGCGGCGGGTTCAAGGAATTAGCTCCTCATTTTTGGTGCAAAACTCTTAGATCAGCTCCTACACTTCAAAAGGACACTCCAATTTCCAGAAGACTCCAGAGACTTTTGCCAGATCAGCGAACTTTGGGATCTACACTAAACTAGCCTATCATTCTAGAACCTTCTCCCTAAACCCTAGATTAAACCCTAAGCTAAGCCTAACAAACTCTTTCTAGAAGTCTTTCAACAAACTTTTGGAGGGAACTCAAAGGCTTAGGGTTTGGGAGATCTATAAATAAGACCCTAGGCTCACTTGTAAAGGATATACTTGATACTTGGATCCATTATCCAAACTTAGATACTTCTTCATTTTACCCCCTTCATCATCTTCTTCCACAAATCTAGTGAGAGGATTTGTGTGAAACCCTAACCCTAATTCCAATCAAAAACCAAGATCCCGAGTACCCATTCATGCAAGAAGCCTTGCAACCTTTTAGGAGCCGAGCCGGTTTTCAACAGAGCAAGTGGTCCAAGCCGATTCGCGACTCACGGAGCCGAGCAAAGCCAAGTCGACAATTTAATTCTTCCTCTTGTAGTTCTTGAGCGACTGTAATCAAATTGTTGATATAAATAAAAGGTGATATTCTTTTATCTTGTTCTCTTTAAATTCTTGCATCATGAGTCAATCTAAATTTCTAGTTATAATTCTTGTTGTGATGTTTGAGTAATACTCCGCTCGTCGAGGAGTCGAGACGATCATTAGAATGATGATGTAATATATCTTAAATCGATTCTTGAATCCTACGAGTTTTGTAAACCCTAGCAAGTTCAAGAATCGACGACCCAATTCGTTGCGATGCTTTCTTGATTGATATCGCTCGAGATTGGGGAGTTACGATCGTTTCTTGAAATTGCTAGAGGCTAGAATGCAAATGATATCAACGAAAGAACAAGGGTTTAAAATATGAAACCCTAGTTTCATCAAGAAAGCCCTAACTCTCGTCGATCATCATCGATCTAGCATCAATCCTTCGAAGGACAAGAACACGAAATCTTCAAATTACATCACATCTATAGATCCGATCGATTCCTACGAGCCTCATTTAGACTCTTGACATTTTGGTTGGAAATATTATCGAAACCCAATTCTTGATTGTTTATCAGTTTCTTGATTCTTGATTAAACATCGTGACACCTGAATCAATTGATAAATTCTTGAATCATCTTTTCTTTTCTTTTCGATTAACTTTTCGATTCAAACAAATTAAACATTGAAACGAATCGCACAATCCCTGTGGACGATCCGCACTCGCTTACGATCTACAACTGACACCGTAGTTGATTGCGGTCAAATATAATTCTTTGATAGTGAGTTCTTTATACAATTTTCTAAATACCGATACAAGATACTATTATCGATCAAATGAAACCGTTATCGGGAAACAATTGATTTGATACTTGCTTTTTACAAACACATCCGAGAATTTCACTAAATCAAATGGCGCCGTTGCCGGGGATCGCGCGCTAATTCGTTTCATATTATAGTTTGAATTGAAAGAATTATTCTATTGTTGTTTTTGAGATCAAAATTCGTGCAAACCCTAAACGATTTGCTGTTGTTCATTGCAAGGAAATCTGGAGCTGTTTGGAAATTGAAGAAAATTTTTGGAAAATACCAGAGAGCTGAGGGAGTCCACAGAAGCTCCCTGAAGAAGTTTGGTTCAGTGACCCCACACGTAGACCGCGGAAGCGCGGCACTAGAGGGAATTTGTGGCGGAACCGCGGCCCCTTTGAGGGATCTCTGTGCAATTTTTTCTCTGTAAGTTTCTTACCTTCTTCTCTCTCCTCTTTTAGCTCCAACTAACACTTTGCTGCAGGATTCTTTGCAAATAATCGCAGCGCCGCAAAAGCAAAATTAAATTTGTGCATGATTTTGATTTCTTGGTTGTTTGCATTCTAAATACGGATATTAAGGGGCACGGCCAAATCCAAATTAGGTGGGGATTTTATTACCCTTCCTAGGCCCCAAAAATCACAAAACTTGCATCCGCATTGACCCACATTAACTAAAAGAAATCTAGAGAAGACTCTAAGGACCGTCGCGCTCAATTAGGATAAGAGAAGGCCGTGGGTAATTCATTGCTTATCCGCGTTTTCTTGTGGTGCCTAAGGCGAGTGTGTCTAAGGCTAGTGGTTTTTAATTAGGCCCACTACTTACGTAGTGGAGTACCTTCCCACTTACCTGGCACTTATCCGGCCACAGGGGGACAAAGAGGCAGTGGAGGATTCTATCATGCGACTTGTCTTTTGGCAGTTAGGAGCGGTCTAGAGCCGGACCTAGGTGACCACTAGATTCTAGGGTTTGTGTGCTGCATTTGTTTTGTCGCATCATTTTTTCAAAAATCCGTCCCTTTTTCAAAAGCAAACACCGCATTCATTACCCCTAATTATAAGTCAACGCTGCCACTTGTACTAACCCATTTTAGTGCAAGATAGGCTGGACACGGGATTCTAGTGCCTGTTTAGTCCGCGTACCCTTTATCGACTCTGAAGTCGATATTTCTCCATTTACCTTTTCTTTACCCACTACCACACCCACACCGATGGATCCGAATCCATCAAACTTCTTTAACCCTAATCTGCCGCCGTCCGTTGGTGCGCAGAATCCACCCCGCATCTCTCTCCAGGAGAGGTGCTACCCTATTCGAGGTCCTCTTTCGACCTGCTTATCCACACCACCAGCCAATGGGGATAACTTTGAGATTAAGCCCCAGTATATCAATCTTTTACCCAAATTCCACGGACTCGAGAGTGAGGACGCTTACGTTTTCATTACCAAATTTGAAAACGTATGCGCAATGATGGGTACGTCACAACTTTCAGTGGATGCAATGCGTCTACGACTTCTTCCATTTACTTTGTGCGATATAGCCGAGAAGTGGCTATATAACACTACCGCACACTCTATTACGAATTGGGAAGAATTCGTCGCTGCATTCTTTAAGAAATTTTACCCAATACAAAAGACAGCTCGAATCCGTAGCGAACTGAATCAATTTGCCCAGCTCCCTGCTGAACCATTTTCAAAATGCTTTGAACGTTTCAAGGATCTATTGGTTCAATGTCCTCATCACGGCATCCCGAGATGGGAATTATGCCGAATCATTTATGAGGGCATTAACCCAAGCACTAAACAGAGCCTTGAAAACATGTGTCAAGGTACTTTTATGACCAAAGATGATGGGGAAGCTTGGAAGTACTTAGAAGAGTTCGCTGAAAAATCACTACAGTGGGAGAGTGGAACCCAACCATTGAATAGGGGTGGCGTACACCAAATAGATGTGTCCATAGGTGTTCGAGCTGAAATGGCAGCAATGCAAAAGAAGCTCGACGCTATGGAACACAAATTTGCAGCAGCCTCCCTAAACCCAGTGTCACTCCCCAAAACTGTTTGTGAGTGCTGTTCTGATCCGTCTCATTTAACGGAAGAATGTCCATTAAACTCTGCGTTTCAAGGTCACGAGCATTCTAATGCCGCATTTCAAAGACCTCGAAACGATCCATATTCTTCCACGTACAATCAGGGTTGGAGGAATCACCCGAATTTTGCTTGGAACCAAAACCAATCTCAAAACACGGTTCCAAACACGAATTAATTTCAAAGGGTTCTTCCTCCACCATAACAGCAACCCCTTCAACTCACTCAGCACCCCTATCAGTCACAAAATTTCCAAAACCAGGGCAGCACTCCTGCGCAGTCTAATCCTATGCAGTCCTGTTCTGACGAGTTCTCTCAATTCACTCAAACCATGAAATCACTTTTGTCAAATTTCATAGAGGTTTCGACTGAGGTTAGATCTTCCGTCAGTGAGATAAAGAAAAACTCAGCGTCCCAAGCTGAGAGTATCAAATCGATGGAAGCTAAAATCGCACGCCTAAAAGCCGAAATGAGTGCGAGAGAAAAAGGGAAACTTCCCTCTCAACCCTACAGAATCCTGGGCATTACAATGTAAATGCCGTCACAACGTTGAGATCGGGAAGAGTGCTGAACAATCATGTCGGGGAAGGTATTGATGATACTGAAAATCATATCAACACCCCGGCTGAGACCTTTCCACACACACACACTTCTCCTTCTGATCCTTCTTCTTCTACCACACCACTTTCTCGCGAGCCTATTCTCCATTTCCCACTAGGCTCGACACCTTCTCCCAACCCTTATAGTTCTCCACAGACGGTCCCCACACCTCTTTTGGGACCACGTCTACCCCCTCTTCCTTCTCCTGTGATGGACCCTGCGCTTATTGCGAAAGCACCTTACCCGAACCGGTTAAGGGCAAATAGAACGAGTCCTCATATGGAGAAAATTTTAGAAATGTTCAAACAGGTTAACATCAATATCCCTCTCCTAGATGCTATTCAGCAAGTCCCCGCTTATGCGAAAATTCTTAAGGACTTGTGCACTAGGAAGAGGAAGACTCAAGTGCCAAAGAAGGTCTTTATGTCTAATAATATCAGCACTGCTTTTATACCCCGGCTACCAAAGAAAAGAAAGGACCCAGGATGTCCTACAATATCGATTTCGATTGGGGGTAAAAATATAAATCGTGCTCTTTTAGACCTTGGCGCAAGTGTTAACCTGTTCCCTTATTCTGTCTATGAGCAATTAGGGATTGGAGAGCTGAAACCTGCTCACTGCACTCTCCAGATGGCAGACCGATCTATCACCAAACCAAGGGGTGAATTAGAGGATGTATTGATAAAGGTCGGGGAATTTGTTTTCCCAGTAGACTTCATTGAGCTCGACACACATCCTGTAGCAAACCCCCGGGGCCAAATTCCGGTGATTCTGGGTCGTCCTTTCCTTGCCACTTCCAACGCTGTTATAAATTGTAGAAATGGTTCAATGAATTTATCATTTGGAAATATGACCATTGAACTAAATATCTACAAAGTTGGAAGTCAGCCATCAGAACCCCCTGCTCGTATTTTAGATGTGTGCTCTGTCCATGAGATCGCTCCCGATAGTTGTGGAGCTGAGGATCTTTGCTTTACTGATCTCGATGACATTACCACATCTCTGTTTGATTTCACACATGATCTTGGTGAGGACACTTTCCCTACACTTGAGTCCTGCACTTCTGACTTTTCTCCAACCGAGTCTGTATCTTTCACAGGCTCTGAGCTTCTTTGTAAATCCAAAAATCACTCAATGATCCCTCCTTCTATCATTTCTCCGCCCGAATTAGATCTTAAAATTTTACCTTCTCACCTGAAATATGCATATCTAGGTGAGAATGAGTCTTTACCGGTTATCATATCCGCTTCTCGTGCATCAGAGCAAGAGAATGCCCTTTTATCGGTATTGAGATCTAACAAAGAGGCGTTTGGTTGGAGTATGGCGGACATCAAAGGGATTAGTCCCTTGATAGTTGAACATCATATACATGTGATGGATGATGCCAGACCAACCCGAGAACCACAGAGACGGTTGAATCCCGTCATGAAGGAAGCGGTCATGAAAGAGATCGTCAAATGCTTAGATAATGGTATTATATACCCCATCTCCGATAGCCAGTGGGTGAGTCCTATACATGTCGTTCCTAAGAAATCCGGCATCACAGTTATAACCAATGAGGCAAATGAGTTGATTCAGACACGCGCCCAAACTGGGTGGCGTGTATGTATTGATTATAGAAAACTCAATGCTGCCACGAGGAAAGACCACTTTCCTCTACCATTCATTGATCAGATGCTGGAACGCTTAGCAGGACGAGAATATTATTGTTTTATGGACGGATACTCAGGCTACAATCAGGTCCCCATCGCCAAAAAGGATCAAGATAAAACCACTTTTACTTGTCCTTTTGGTACCTTTGCTTACAGTCGCATGCCCTTTGGGTTATGCAATGCTCCCGCTACCTTTCAGCGGTGTATGATGGGGATATTTTCTGATATGGTAGAGAATTTTCTGGAGATCTTTATGGACGATTTCTCGATTTTTGGAGACTCTTTTTCCGATTGCCTAGCGAATCTTGACGCTGTTCTTACTCATTGCAAAGAGAAGAACTTGACTTTGAACTGGGAAAAATGCCATTTTATGGTCCAAGAAGGAATAGTACTTGGACATGTCATTTCACAGAAAGGCATTGAGGTTGACAGAGCTAAGATAGATGTCATTCAAAACCTCCCTCATCCCAAAAGCGTCAAAGATATTCGATCTTTCCTTGGCCATGCGGGCTTTTATAGGAGATTCATTAAGGACTTTAGCAAAATTGCTAGACCTTTAACTCTTCTCCTGGCCAAGGATACAACCTTCCATTTTGACTCGGACTGCGAGACAGCTTTCGACTCACTTAAACACTCACTCACTTCAGCCCCCGTGCTATCATCACCAAACTGGGACTACCCCTTTGAACTGATGTATGACGCATCTGATTTTGCAGTAGGTGCAGTCTTAGGACAGCACATTGAAAAGATGCCACACGTGATTTACTATGCAAGTAAGACCCTGAATGATGCGCAAATCAATTATACAACCACAGAAAAAGAACTTTTAGCGGTTGTATTTGCATTAGAAAAATTCAGGCCTTACTTAATTGGCTCTCCTATAGTTGTGTATACTGACCATTCCGCTTTAAAACATCTTCTGGCGAAGAAAGATGCAAAAGGTCGACTAATACGTTGGATCCTTCTGTTACAAGAATTCGATCTTGTTATCAAAGATAAGAAAGGATGTGAAAACGTAGTAGCTGACCATCTTTCACGCATCATTTCTTCCCCTGTGACCCTGCCGATTAATGACTCGTTCCCTGACGAACAACTCTTGAGTATATCAGCTGAACCATGGTTCAGGGATATTGTGAACTATCATGCCACGGGACTAATACCGAGCGATTGGTCAAAACAGGACAAATATCGTTTTCTTTCCCAAGTAAAACACTTTTACTGGGACGAGCCCTATTTGTTTAAATATTGTCCTGATCAGATCATTCGCCGGTGTGTCCCGAATGAAGAGTTCAAGAGTGTTCTTTCATTTTGTCATGATCAGGCCTGTGGGGGTCACTTTGGTCCTAGAAAGACAGCGGAGAAGGTTTTGCAATGTGGATTTTATTGGCCGACCTTATTCAAGGACGCATTTGAGCATTGCAAAACCTGTACACAATGTCAGTATACGGGTAGAATATCCCAGAGGAATGAAATGCCTCAGCAACCTATCTTGGTTGTTGAAATATTTGATGTTTGGGGCATTGATTTTATGGGTCCTTTTCCTAACTCCTTTGGGAATTTGTACATATTGCTGGCGGTTGATTATGTCTCAAAGTGGGTAGAAGCCATTCCATGTTGCACTAATGACAAGAAAGTTGTCATTAAGTTCTTGAAAGAGAATATCTTTTCGCGATTTGGACACCCCCGCGCTATTATTAGCGATAATGGGACACATTTCTGCAACAGATCTTTTGAGACTCTGATGCGAAAATACTCAATCAACCACCGACTTTCTACACCCTATCATCCCCAAACAAGCGGGCAGGCTGAAATCTCAAACAGACAAATCAAACTTATCCTGGAGAAAACTGTTGCTAAAAATAGAAAAGACCGGTCGACCAAATTGACGGATGTTCTTTGGGCATTCCGAACTGCATATAAAACCGACCTAGGAATGTCTCCATATAGGATAGTGTTCGGGAAAGCATGTCATTTACCCGTCGAGATAGAGCATAAAGCATAGTGGGCTATAAAAGAAATAAATTTTGATCTAAACCTTGCTTGCAACTTTCGGAAGCTGCAAATAAATGAGCTAAGCGAACTCCGCGATGAAGCTTATGATAACGCTGTAATCACAAAGAATAGGACTAAGGTTTTTCACGATAAAAACATTTTAAGGAAAACATTTTCACCTGGTCAACAAGTCCTTCTTTATGATTCACGATTACACCTTCAAGCGGGTAAGCTCCGATCTCGATGGAAGGGACCTTTTATTGTGCGGTCTGTATACCCGCATGGGGCAGTAGAAGTAGAAAATGTTAAAAACGGCACCTTTTTCAAAGTAAATGGACATAGACTAAAGCCGTATTTTTCCACTGACCCCACGGAGGAGCTCTTGTTCTTACAAGAGCCAGTTTATTTGGATTAAAATTCCTCCGTCTCACCTTCATGTCCAGTATATCATTGCATCATTTTTTTGAAGGTGAGTGAAAAGAGTAAGTTTGGGGGAAGTTCTTCACTTATATATTTTGCCCCCACTAATAATTCCCCCCAGGCTTACAGTTTTGTAGGTATAGCGTTTGGCAACAGTGAGGACACTGTTGAAAACAAGTTTGGGGGAGGTTTGTGCTTATTTTCGCATCATTTGCATATCATCTGCATAAGCATAAAACATTTCTTTAAAAATCTATAAAAATTGAAAAAATTTCAAAACCCATAAAAATTTAAAAATTTTCAAAATATAAAAATAATTTTAATATTTACACGTTTTGTACATAAATAAGATAACAAAAGTTTAGATAGTGAACAATTACATCCATGAGATTAGAAAAATTTGAGAAAACTAAGAAAATTAGAAGTTTTCTTATACGAACTAGTAATAAGTAGTTATGAGCCGTTGTCCCAAGGGTTAGTAAGATGAAGGACGTCACTAATCTGAGGATAAAAATAAGTCTGAAAAATAGTTTCTATTCTGGAAGCCAAACATTTTGAACATGGCTACCCTGCTATTCGCACTTACACACGTCTTAAAGCCTGGGATAGTAGAGGATACCTTGAAATGCTCTTGTCTTAAAGCCGATGTATGAAGGAAATAAAAAAAAATGAATGAAGAAAATATAAAGTGGTGAGAAAAATGGACACTGGTTTTGTTATCACCAAGGGCAATAAAAATATATAGCGAGGGTGCTTCTTCACCTAGTGCCCTAAGGCCAACTGGTCTGGGAGTCACTGCTATGCCTGAGGTGGTGCAAGACGAGGAAAATACACCAAGTAAGCAAGCACAGGAGTAATCGGTCGGTTAGTACCTCAAGAAGTATTAACGGTCGCATGAAAGTGTGTGAGCAATCTCATCTAAATATTCATTAATTAAAAAGTACTGAGACTGATGGGCAAGAGTATGATAGCTTGAATTGAATTCTCCGGGTGTAGGGATGTCTTTACACACACGCAGGGTTATATGATCGATGTTTGGAATAAAGATCGGAATGAAAAATAAGACGATGTTTTATTGAGGGAAGACGTGATTTCTAACATCTTTTCATGACCATTAAGATAGGGCTCATGACAACCGAAAAGCTAGCTTAGTTGGAAACCCTAATTTTCAAAGCTTTTCTTTTACAATTCTTTTCTTTAAATGTAATATTCATGATCTTTATTTTATTATTGGATTTTGTGGGTGCAATCCGCTGAAAACCCTCAGGAGACAACACTCCTCCTACTAGGGACACCTAGAGGTTTAAAGGCTTGTTGCACATGCTCAGTGCAATCGTGTTGCCTACGAAAGTGGCTAGTTAGGTTTTCTCTTTCTTTATTTTCTCCTTCTCTTTTTAATAAAACAGTTCGCTCGAGACGATCGAAATTAAGTTTGGGGGAATTTGATTAGTCGAAAATAATGCATATTTTAGCCGGAAATTTCCTCATCATTTGCATTCATATAGAAGTGTTCGGCATTCATATTTCACATATTAGCAAAACTGTCGCAAAATATCAGATTGCATGTGTTAGACTCTAAAACCGGCACTATAAAGGAAATTGACTGCATTTCATGGCATCGCATGATCTCTATATTGCGCAACACTTGTTTTGAGATCTATGCTGGAAAATCCAGAAGAAAGGCCAAAATTTACAGGGTACAGCTAAAACGTTACGCCAACTCAATGATTTCAGATCTGGTATAAATCCAAAAGGGAAAATACAAATCAACACATCAGATTAAGCTACAAATATTGTTCCAAGACCATACCAGGAAGCCCAAGGCCCAATCCTCACAGACAGCCGCAGATCCGCGGCAGAAGCCTGCTTGCGCCGCGAATCCGCGGCGGGTTCAAGGAATTAGCTCCTCATTTTTGGTGCAAAACTCTTAGATCAGCTCCTACACTTCAAAAGGACACTCCAATTGCCAGAAGACTCCAGAGACTTCTGCCAGATCAGCGAACTTTAGGATCTACACTAAACTAGCCTATCATTCTAGAACCTTCTCCCTAAACCCTAGCTTAAACCCTAAGCTAAGCCTAACAAACTCTTTCTAGAAGTCTTTCAACAAACTTTTGGAGGGAACTCAAAGGCTTAGGGTTTGGGAGATCTATAAATAAGACCCTAGGCTCACTTGTAAAGTATATACTTGATACTTGGATCCATTATCCAAACTTAGATACTTCTTCATTTTACCCCGTTCATCATCTTCTTCCACAAATCTAGTGAGAGGATTTGCGTGAAACCCTAACCCTAATTCCAATCAAAAGCCAAGATCCCGAGTACCCATTCAAGTAAGAAGCCTTGCAACCTTTTAGGAGCCGAGCCGGTCTTCAACAGAGCAAGTGGTCCAAGCCGATTCGCGACTCACGGAGCCGAGCAAAGCCAAGTCGACAATTTAATTCTTCCTCTTGTAGTTCTTGATCGACTGTAATCAAATTGTTGATATAAATAAAAGGTGATATTCTTTTATCTTGTTCTCTTTAAATTCTTGCATCATGAGTCAATCTAAATTTGTAGTTATAATTCTTGTTGTGATGTTTGAGTAATACTCCGCTCGTCGAGGAGTCGAGACGAGTAATAAAATGATGATGTAATATATCTTAAATCGATTCTTGAATCCTACGAGTTTTGTAAACCCTAGCAAGTTCAAGAATTGACGACCCAATTCGTTGCGATGCTTTCTTGATTGATATCGTTCGAGATTGGGGAGTTACGATCGTTTCTTGAAATTGCTAGAGGCTAGAATGCAAAAGATATCAACGAAAGAACAAGGGTTTAAAAGATGAAACCCTAGTTTCATCAAGAAACCCCTAACTCTCGTCGATCATCATCGATCTAGCATCAATCCTTCGAAGGACAAGAATACGAAATCTTCAAATTACATCACATCTATAGATCCGATCGATTCCTACGAGCCTCATTTAGACTCTTGACATTTTGGTTGGAAATATTATCGAAACCCAATTCTTGATTGTTTATCAGTTTCTTGATTCTTGATTAAACATCGTGACACCTGAATCAATTGATAAATTCTTGAATCATCTTTTCTTTTCTTTTCGATTAACTTTTCGATTCAAACAAATTAAACATTGAAACGAGTCGCACAATCCCTGTGGACGATCCGCACTCGCTTACGATCTACAACTGACACCGTAGTTGATTGCGGTCAAATATAATTCTTTGATAGTGAGTTCTTTATACAATTTTCTAAATACCGATACAAGATACTATTATCGATCAAATGAAACCGTTATCGGGAAACAATTGATTTGATACTTGCTTTTTACAAACACATCCGAGAATTACACTAAATCAAGAGTTATGACGGTTTGACTGTTGACTTTCCAAAAAATTAAAACAAAATAATATAAAAATAATGTGGGTGATGGGATTCGAACTCTGGTGGCTTGGTTCAGCAGTGCAAGGTATTACCAATGAGCTACAAGCTCCTTCTTGTAATTATTGAGTGAAATAAATACTTAAAGAGATATCAGCTGTAATAAATACTCCAAGTATACATTGAATTTAAATCAATTCTTTGTACATTAAAAATGGAGTTGTTACAGTCTACCCTCCTTACAAAAATTTCGTCCTCGAAATTTACAACTTTTATTTGATGACTAGTTTACAAAGAGGTGTGGATATCTAGTACGCATTTCATCATCCCTTTCCCAAGTGGACTCTCCTGGAGTGTCTTTTCTCCACATCACTCGAACCAAGTTAACTTCCTTGTTCCGAAGTGTCTTCACTTTCCTGTCCAGGATCTCCACGGGTTGTTGCTCACAAGACAAATCGGGCTGTATAGTGAGCTCGGAATGATCGAGAACATGGCTGGGGTCACTCACGTACTTTCTGAGTTGGGTTATGTGGAACACATTATGCACTCCTTCCAATGAGGGTGGAAGCGCTAAGCGGTATGCCACTTCGCCGACTCGTTCGAGTATGTCGAACGGTCCAATGTATCTCGGACTCAACTTACCCCGTCTTCCAAATCGGATCACTCCGCGGTTCGGAGATATCTTCAGGAATACGTGATCTCCGGGCTGGAACTCCAAGTGTCGTCTCTTTGCATCAGCCCAGTGCTTCTGTCGATCTTGGGCTATGCGCATCCTTTCCCTGATAGTATGAACCACATCCACGGTCGCTACTATCATCTCTGGTCCAAGAAGTTCCCTATCTCCGATGTCGTCCCAACTTAATGGCGATCGACACTTCCTTCCATACAGTGCTGCAAAAGATGCCATTCCTATACTTGCTTGATAGCTGTTGTTGTACGAAAACTCCACAAGATGTAGGTGATCTTCCCACGATCCTTTGAAGTCTAGCATACACGCTGTGAGCATATCCTCCAAGATCTGAATAGTTCGTTCCGACTGACCATCTGTTTGTGGATGATAAGCCGTGCTGAAGTTCAGACTTGTTCTCAAGCTTGCTTGCAGACTCTGCCAAAATTGCGATCGGAATCTGGTGTCACGATCGGAGACAATGCAGACCGGTACTCCATGGAGTCTCACAATTTCCTGTATGAGTTCATGGGTATCAGAGATGGTGCATTATGAAGAGTTTTAAATCTAAATTAGATTATTACCTCCATGTACTTCTTTGCTAGTGTCTCAGTTGATTGGCCAACTCGAAATGGGATGAAGTGAGCCGACTTTATGAGTCGATCCACAATGACCTATATGGCATCGTTACTCTTTATGCTGCGAAGAAGAGCAGTCACAAAATCCATCGTGATGTGTTGCCACTTCCATTCTGAGATTGGTAATGGTTGAAGTAATCCAACAGTCCTGTGATGTTCAGCCTTTACTTGCTGGCACACCAAGCATTTTGCGACGCTTCTGGCTACTTCATACTTTATTCCATGTCACCAATAATTCTGACGTATATCGTTGTACATTTTGATACCTCCAGGATGTACTGAGTAGGGAGAGTTGTGGGCTTCTTTCATTAACTCTTCCCGAACAGGACCTTTTGGTACACATAATCTGCTGCCGTATCTCAAAGATCCGTCTTCATGGATGATGAAGTCTGTTCTGAGTCCATTCTCCACATGTTCTATGATCTTTTGCAACTTAGCATCACTGGCTTGAACTGCTTTGATCTGATTGACAATGGTTGATTGAACTTGTAAATTCATCAAACTTGAAGCATTACCTAGCATGACTACTTCAATCTCCATCTGATGCAAGTCTTGTTGAAGTTTCCACTGAGCGGTGAGATTCATTGCTAATGGTTGGCGACTAAGAGCATCAGGTACTATATTCACCTTCCCTGGGTTATATTGCAAGTTGATGTCAAAGTCCGCCATGAGTTCTAACCATCTTCTCTGCCGCATATTCAACTCCTTCTGAGTAAACACATACTTTAAGCTCTTATGATCCGTGTAGATGTTCACTCGTTCACCAAGTAGATAATGACGCCAAATCTTGAGAGCAAAGATGACGGCTGCCAACTCTAAATCATGCGTCGGATAATTGCGCTCGTGAATCTTCAGCTGTCTTGAAGCATAAGCCACAACCTTACCGTGCTGATGTAGAACACAGCCTAATCCCTTACCGGATGCATCGCGATGCACTTCGAATCCTCCAGATTGATCCGGTATGATGAGAATAGGTGCTGATGTCAACCTTAACTTGAGTTCTATGAAAGCTTGTTCGCATGCTTCTGACCACACAAATTCTTCATCTTTACGTGTGAGCTTGGTCAGGGGCGTTGCTATCTTCGAAAAGCCTTCAATAAACCTTCTGTAATATCTAGCTAAACCCAAGAAACTTCGAATATCCTTCACTGACTTTGGTGTAGGCCATTCGCTAACTGCCAAAACTTTCGCTGGATCTACAGAGATTTCTTCTCCCGATACAATATGTCCAAGAAAACCAACTTGATTTAGCAAAAACTCGCACTTGCTGTACTTGGCATAAAGCTGATGTTGTCGAAGAGTTTCTAGGACAATTCATAGATGTTCTGCATGTTCTTTCCGACTCTTAGAATACACCAGGATGTCGTCGATGAAGATAACAACAAACCTGTCTAAGTACTCCCGGAAAACTTGATTCATAAGGTTCATGAATATTGTGGGTGCGTTGGTCACTCCAAATGGCATCACTAGAAATTCGTAATGTCCATAGCGAGTTCAAGCTGTTTTGTGAATATCAGCTTCCTTGACCTTCACTTGATGATAACCTGAACGAAGATCCAATTTAGAGAAAACACAAGATCCACTTAGCTGATCGAATAAATCATCGATGCGCGGGAGTGGATACTTGTTCTTTATAGTGACTTCGTTCAAGGCTCTGTAATCGATGCACATTCTGTATGAACCTTCCTTCTTCTTCACAAGTAATACAGGTGATCCCCAACTTGAAGTGCTGGGACGAATCCATCCTTTCGCCAGTAATTCGTCCAACTGTGTTCGGACTTCCTTCAAACCTTCCGGACTTAAACGATAAGGTGCTTTGATCACCGGTTGTGCTCCTGGTACTAAATCAATACTGAATTCAAGAGCTCGATCGGGAGGCAAACCTGATATATCGTCAGGAAATACATCGTCGAACTCTCGAACCACATCTGATCTTGATTCTTTCTCTGCTTGAGCTGCTGCAACTACTGCTTCTCTTGGCTTCGCTTTGTAGGTACTTGGCTCCAGTGTACGGTCTCCGCTTTTGAAATAGAAGACCGGATGGTCTGGGATCTCGAATACTACCCTCCTTTGACGACAGTCTATGGTAGCATAAAAAGTTCCAAGCCAATCCATTCCTAGAACCACATCGAAGTTCGGTATGTCCAGCACTTTGAAGTCAGCATAAAACACTCGACTGCAGACGACAACTGGACACATGTTGTATCCCATAGTTGCCTTTAGAACGCCATTTCCGAAACTGACATTCCAGCTGGATACAAGCGGTGAGACTGGAATCGCATGGGTTCGGACAAACCGTTGCGACATAAAGCAGTGTGATGCTCCAGTATCAAACAGTGCAAGTGCAGGGATTGAGGATACTAAGATTGTACCTAAGGTATGTGGGATTTGTTTTAGGTATAGGAAATATGTAACTAAGTAGTAGAACAGAAAAGCAAAGTTTGAAAAGAAAAGTTTACAAGTGATAACTTGGCCAGTGGCCTCAGCTTCTTCCACGGACATCGTGAAAGCCCGGTGCCTTGGTACATTCCTCCTGGCCTAAGGAGCATTCCTCGGAACATTTCTTTGAGCTTGATGGAACAGACGAGGAGGTGGTGCAGCTTGTGGTCCTCTGGGTGTTGCAGGTAGTGCAGATCTGGGAGCAGTTGCCTGAAGAGCTGGTCACTGCGGATAAGTAATTGCTGGCCTGGGTGCAGCAACTGGATTCTGTCTTTGGGGACAAGACCCAATATCGTGAGTAGCTGAGCCGCAGACTAAGCAAAGGCGGTTGGCTCGACGGCAGTCCTTCATCATATATCCAGTTCTCTTGCAGTAGGTGCAAAAGACTGGGCTGGGACGATAGGTTGGTACTCTGGGTCGCCTTGGCACGAAAGGTGGCCTGGATGAGGCTCCACCTGCCATCTGGTTGGTAGGGCGCTTGACTCCTGTAGACTGAGGTCTGCCCCTTGCTTTTATCACTGCCTCATAGCTGCGGGCAGCTTCCAGAGCATCCTCATGAGTCAAAATTTTTCCTGTAGCTAGAGCAGCTTGAATCTCCGTGTCCAGTCCTTGTTGAAAGCGACGGGCTCTGATCTCGTCCGTCGGTATCAAGTGTGCCGCGAATCTGCTTAAAGATTGTGTTAGCTGTGTAGTATGTGATATTTAAAAATTGAACTATGGTGACATATCTTACCGGCTTAACATGGTGAATTCAGCGTCGTATTCATCTACTGATTTGTCCCACATTGAAACCTGTTGTAGATGAATGAACTACTGTTCCATTGCAAACCTGGCAGCCACAGGGAAGTATTTCGCGTCGAACTTCTCACGAAAAGTCTTCCATTCAATCGACTGGACCAGACGGCTTTCTTCCGCCTTCCACCAGTTGCGAGCATTTTCCGTGAGCTGTAGTTTCGCCACACGGACCAAGCGATGTCTGGCACTTGAGCTGCTGCCAGATCGTCTTCGATGCTTTGTGCCCATTCTTCAGCTTCAAGAGGGCTTCCTTTACCAGAGAACTGCTTGGGATGTAAAGCCCTGAATTGCTTTACTCCCGGTGTGTCGGTTTCAGGACGGTTCAGTAGTTGTTGCTGTCCCTCAAGAAGGCTGCGAATCGCCTCAAGTAGCACTGTTTACTCGGTGGGTGGTGCAGAACAGCTGGTGCGAGAGGTTGTGCTGGAGGTCTGTTGTTGACATTGGTGCTGGTGTTGTTCGGGGAATCCATAACCTTGAAGAAAAATTTGGGTTAGGACAGATTCAAGTAAATGAGATGATAAGATTCAAGGAATAGAAATTTCTAAGATTCAAGAAACATGAATTGTAAAGAATGTTTTAGTTGCTGGTTCTTGTGTTATATTGCTTAGGTTGTTCACGCAGACCAGAACTGTTTGATAAGGATTCATACAGCTCTGACCTGCATGGGCCACCAACAAAACCTGTCACGCCCCGCTTCCCGGTGTACGGCGAAGGAGACGCGACGAGGTCCGCTACGTATGTACTCAGAAATATATACGCTAAGCGTATCTAAGCAATATAAAAGTAAATCACAAGAGACAAGAGATATAGAAAAAAAACAGCAACTTTATTAATAACATTCTTTTATACAATGCATGAAAAGTAAATACAACTGAAATGGAAAGCGATGCCTAAACAGTGGCATAACAGGAAATGAAAATACTGAATAGAACAAGGTACAATATCTAGTGCTCGGGTTCTTCGTGAAACTGCTCCAGGTCTTCACCGGTGGGCTCGATCTCTGCTGGGTCCAAAGCACCTGATGTAGGGTTCCTAGGCACCCTAATGAGGTCTCACAAGGCATCATCCATGCCAATTTCAAATTTAAACGGTGCCGAGAAACCCTAATACGGATCGTTGGCTAGATTTCTAGGCGATAAAAGAACTAGTTTACAACTAAACTATAAGATAACGGAAATACAACCTTTGTAGATCCGGTGCTCCACCTCCATAGCTCCGCAATGAGGTCTCCTCGCTGTCCAAGTCGAACCCCGGGCTCTAGCGTCGGCTTCATCGGAGAATGGACGGGCTAGGTCATCGACGACGATGCCGAAGATGATCTACGTCGAGGCATCGCTAGATCAAGCTCCAACTTCACCAAGTCCAAAAACTTATGAAGAGAACACACTCTACTACTTGGCAAGAGGTAGAGGATGAAGAAATAGGAAGTGGGTAGACTTTAGAATTGGATTTCTCACTTGTTTCATCAATCCACCATTGATGAAGTAAGGTTTCTTCATGAAGAAGAAGAAGAGGAAGAAGATGATAAGTTATGATAAGAATTCAAGAATAGAAAAGAATAATCATCCTTATCATAATCAAACCATAGTTAGGTGTAGAGAATTAACAAGGGTTAGTGAATGGTTGGGTTAAGACATGAAGACAAAATGGTCACTTTGGTCAAACCTTCATGAAAGTTCATAAAGAAACAAAGAAAGCCACCATTATCTCTTCATTATTTTCTTTTGCTAAAATAAACAAAATGGATAAATAAATGAATAAATGAAGCAAAAGAAACCCTAACCATTGACCAACCATGGTTTAATCCATACACCAAACTATCATGTATCATCAAACATGATACAATCAAATGTACAAATGTATATCACATATACAATGTGCACAATCCAAGTGAGAAAATCCATTTAAAGTGAACCAATACTAGTTAATGCAAAGTAATATATCAAATATATAATTATGCATTAAATCATTAAATCAACACTTGATTCAATGATTCGGTCATGTCGCACACAACCGACTAGTATTCAATGTATCGGCTTATCGATTCAACGCTTGAATCGATAACTAGGTTATATCGCATACAACCATCCGACACATTGATGGCGAGAATGAAATACGGTATCACATACACGCATTATTCTCGGTCCCGCACATATCTCATATGCGCTCCTATTTCGTTTCGCTAGAGCCAGGAAACCTCTGTGTAGGACTCTAAAGACTCGTCAATACGCCGGCAGCAGATGATGATCATATCAAACACCCACAAGCCGCAAGCGGTCTGCTAAACGTAACGGCCACCCGGGTATTGAGCGATCTGAAGATCGACGAGCAAGCCCGCTCACACTCCAGTGAATCCAACCAGTAACACTACCGTACAGTCCGGTCTGATCGTCTGATATGTCGCATATCTCGCCTAGGGGTGGTAAACGTCGGACCCCAATAGCTCGATAAGTCGTGTCGATATGAGGCTCATAACGGGTCGAGAAACTACTGGTAACACTTACCAGCAATTCTCTGAGCAGCCCTGGCCAGGGACTTCCTGTTATAGCCAATCGAACACAGTGCAACATCAACTCCCTATACCGGGAGAGACGAATCCCCTCCTATCGCTCATTGCCTCCATGTGACTCGGGACTGTACCCAAAAACCACCGTTTTGCATGCCCTCTTGGACGTGGTAAGATGGAAATCAAAGCACAGTGGGAACCACACAAGACCCTATGACGATCTCGGGTCAACAGACTACTCTGTACCAGTGTCACCAGAGAACTGCCATCTGACGTAAGGTATAATACCATCTGGGAGTTCTCGGCGAGTCCGTCCAGTGTACCCAGTCTCTACTGAGCACCCGTATATCATCTCCGATGTCAAACACCAATGGATATGGGATCATCCATCGCCCATCTGTATGGGTCGAGAAGGTATACGCTAGTCTACTCTGGTATATCGATGCCCCGTCTCGATACACCCACGACTAGGGACTTTCAAGGATGTACTTATGGACTACCATGTCCCCATTAGTATGATCCGCATCATAGTCCAGGTAGTCAAGTACAGATCCTAAGGGCTTTACCAACATGTAACAGAGAGACAATCAGTGTACACGTTAAGGTAAAGATCAACCAGATAGCATACTATCATGTCGAGCAAGAAAGTCCTCCCTATATATGTCCCAGCATCCACTACAATATACATCTTATGTATAGTAATGGCCTCTAGGGCATACATATAACTAACAATCTCCCACTTGCACTAGAGCCATCTGATAGCAGTGGTTGCAGTATCTCATACTCAACCATCCCATAAAAGTCTCTCTCTGGGAACAGGCCTTTGTGAGTGGATCCGCTGTGTTGTCCTCTGAGTCTACTCTCCTAACCTTGATCTCCCTGGAGATCAACTATCTCCATGATCAGGTGATACTGCCTTAGAATATGTCTGGATCACTGATGGGACCTGCGTTCCTTGGCATAAGCCACAACTCCATTGTCACACAATGGGAGGAACAAAGTTCATCTCATGAACCAATATACACCCAGACTGTCTCTTTGGTAGCATCTTAAGTAGCGATGTATCCAGCCTTTATCGTCTAGTATGTCACGGTATCTAGCTTGGAACTCTTCCAACATACCGTCCCTTTACTGAGGGTAAAGACAATTCCTGTGACTGACATTCAGTCGTCTTCATCACCCTGGAACCATTCCAGTGATTCTCCCCAGGGTCGATTGATACCATCTCACTACAGCTAGTGAGTATCCTAACATCCATTTAGATCTATCTCATAGATCCAAAATCCAGGATTTAGGAGGTATCACTTTGATCCTATATGGAGAATTATGGTGATAAGCGGAGATTGACCGAGCGTAGCATAGGAAACTCCTTCCCCATCATGAGTATGTCATCCACGTACTCTACGAGGATCATCACCATACTCCCTACTACCTTTTTGTTTATACAAGGTTCATCTACCATTTTGATGATGTCAAACTCTTTGACTAATTCATCAAAACAGATGTTCCAACTCCGCGATGCCTGCTTTATCCTATAAAACATCTTGCACACGTTTCCGCTGCTCCCACTGTCTACGAAGCCCTCTGGCTGTGTACTTATAGACGCTCTTTTCCAAAATATCATTTAGAAAAGCAGTCATGACACCCAACCACCAGATATCGTAGTCATGGTATGTAGCCGTGGCAAGTAGGATCCGGATGGACTTAAGCATAGCCACTGGAAAAGGTTTCATCATTATCCACGCCTGGTCGATGACGAAAACCTTTAACAAGTCAAGCTTTGAAAGTCTTAACCTTTCCATGTACACCAAGTAATCTTCTCAAGATTTACTTGCTCCTGATGGGGATTTAACCCTTCAGATATAGCAACTAAAGTCCATACTTTGTCGGTGTATAAGGATTCCATCTCAGATCACTAAGCATCCAGCCATTCTTATAGAGTCTTACTCCTGATGGCCAGCTCGAAACTAGTTGGGTCATCATCTCATGATGCAGTCCTCGCTCCCACTGTCATAGAGAAACCGAAGTATCTCTCAGGTGGGTGAGGAACCCTACTAGATCGGCGGTGAGGCTGAGGTTCGTTGGTAACTATTGAATCATTTGGTTTTACCAAATCATCTGCTGTAGTTTGTATAGCTGGAACCTTTCCAGTTCTACATTACAGACCTTGCCTCGAGCTTGTCCGGATTTTGCTTTTAAACATAGGCCGGACAACCCCCAATCTTAACTAGCTTAAGACATGGGCTCTTCCCTTTCCATATCACATATGAAATGGTAGGCAACTGATTTGATTGGAACCCTATTCAATAGGTATGCAACTTCATAAGTGCATAACTCCCAAAAAGGAAAAAGGTAACTCAGTATTACTCATCATAGAGCACACCTTATCACATAGGGTGTAATTGCTCCACCCCGATATACCATCGTGCTATGGTGTATACAGAGGAGTAATGCTGAGAGAGAATCTCATTCTCCTTTAGAATAGTCCAGGAATTCCATGCACAAGTATTCTCCTCCCTGATCTCATCATAGGACATAATACTTATACCCGTATTTTGGTTCTCTACTTCTCGCTTATATTCTGTGAATATCTCAAAAGGCTCGGACTCATGTTTCAACAGGAACATATGTCTGAATCCTGAGAGATTATCAGAGAATGTAATGAAGTACAAAGAACCTGTCCTGGCATGTGTAGACAGGGGACCTTACATACATCAGCATGTATCATCCCAAGAGTTTACTAACTCTTTCTCTGTTTCCAATAAATAGAGCTATGGTCATCTTATCTTTGTGACATGACTGGCAAGTTTCATAAGATGTAAATTCAAACAGATTTAAATATGCATCTAAATGTAACTTCAGCTAGTCAGGTCGCATTGATATGACCTAGTCTACAATGCCTCAAGAAGGATTCGTTCATTTCTGAACTCTTCCTCTTGTGTGTGTTCCATATACTAAGAACTGTAATTTGATTTAGAACATCAATACTTTTAGATAACGTGCCTGAACCGATCAACTTTTGATATAGGAAATGTTCAAAACATTATCCAACAATACAAAATTTTATCATTTCTTTACTTATAAAGAGACTGATATGATTTTGTATATCAGGTTCGGTATCTAACAACATTCGTTCAGAATCAATGTATTGGTAATACAGGGTGACAGTGACCAACAGACTTGGCTGCAATACTTGCCCTGTTTTCTGCCTCATGAAACTTATCACCCGTTCTCAGTTCTCTACCTTTCTGTAGCCCTATGTAACAGATCACATATCTGGGATCCTGATCTGGTATCACATACCCAGGACGTAGAGGATACAGAGAAACAGTTCTTTGTAATGAACACACCCGAAGATGATGCATCAGCATGCACTCTCTTCGTTTGGGCGGCATAGGAATTTTGGTATTCCCCAATTTCCTGCTCTGTCTTATAACAATTATAAGTTGGAGCGGGACCAACGTTCCCCAGCTCGGTATAACAAGCAGGTTCGGTCAAATATCCGTATTATTATCTTGATTAAGGCGTGACATGGTCGCTACCAGGAGAGAGAGAGAAGAAAACACTCAGCGTGTGCTCTTGCAAGAACAGATTGGTTATATATTTTATCTAATCAGGATGGCTCCCACTGCTTTTTATCAAATCTTCCTTCAAACCCTAAAAGGAAAGACTAGCCGGGATTAATTACACACTACAAGTTCGTCAATCTTTCAGCCAGGCCAGTGTCGGTACTTTGAGGGAGGTCCCCCGTGCTTTCGCACGAACCTAATTACTGTAAACCTCGTTTTCCCAGGGGCGTAACCCCGTTGACACCTTTCTAGACACCTACTTGATCGGCTAATTGCAAAGTGCAAAACTCTCCCAGGAGTAACAATTACTCGCAGTGGGTATCGGGATTCAACTATCATATAGAAGGTATGCAATCTCATTGCAAGTTTCAACACTTGAAACTCCCGATAATGGTTTTTACCCCTAGCACCTATGACCTTGGCTAAGGTCAACAAATCATAGGTACTAGTCAAGTTCTACCCGTCATTTCGTGATTAATTAGACCCACCCACATGACCCTTGGCTAAGGTCAACAAAGCCACATGACTGTCCTAACTAATCGCATCATATGCTGTGTAGGAAGACATCACTTAGCTACCGCACACTACGCCTCGGCTATGGTCGACAAACGTAGCACGAATACTAAGTACTCTACTTCCTAAAATGACGGAGGGTTGCGAATGGTTTTTATGAAAACCTTTAACGCTTTGAACTTGATCTCGTTGCGGAATCAAATGGGTTTTAAATGGAATGTTTTCGAAGCTTTTCTAGTTTTGCTAAAGGGGTCACTCCCGGTGAAGGGATCGTCGGCCCTTTCCTCGTCGAATGAGGTGCGGGATATATCATATATATCACTGTGCAAAGCGGAAACTATAGAAGCGATCAAAGACAAACCGAGGGTTGTAGCATCTGCTAGTTATTGCTAAAGGAGTCACTCCCGGTGAAGGGATCTCGGTCCTTTCCTCATCGAATAAGGTGCAGGATGTTCTATAATGAACACCGCGATGCAAAGCAAGAACTGTAGCTACCTGTTTTTATTTTGAAATTCGATTCCACAACATCAATTAGGTTTATTTTCTTTCATTAATCACATTAATGAATATCCCATCATATAAGTCCACCTAATCATCACAGATAAATATAACGTACGCTTATGCCATCCGCATTCGCCTCGATGTCCCGTCTGCACCGTTAGGTTAGGTAACTAACGGCAGAGCGGGGCAGGGCTAGCGCGGGTGTAAAACATAAGCAACGTCTATATATAATATATCATATATACTATATATAATACCTGTCACAGAACATCATATGATCACATCACAGATATCGCAGCAGAAGAAACATATATGAAATATTGGATATACTAGGACGTCCGTGTTTTCAATACGAGCCAGTATAAAACACGGATTCCACGGTCGTGAGGAATAGCCAAACCCATACCCCTAGACCCCTACGAGAGCGGCAAGCAACCCTACCAATTCTAGAGTTAGGAGACCCGGACTCGACTCCTCGAGTTGGTCTCCCACTGGACCCCAGAACCCGGTTACTTGTGCTCCCCTCCTTGGGTCTATCCTAATGCGGAAAAGTAAATAATATACAAATGGTGACAACATCCACAACCTGGAAGTGCTCCAATAAAAGAATATTACATACAAGTTTTTACATGAATGAAAATGAAAAAAAAAACACTCATCTCACATAAAAACCCCCGGCTATTCAAACACGACGATCCAATATAACATATCCAGCAACACATAACATCACATGTCATCAACGTAAGTAAATATGCGCATCCCAATTATCGTTGACATATAGCAACGAAACCGGCGATATCACATATTACACTTACGGTCACAGAAAAGAAAGTGTAAAACTACAACAGTTGGAATCCGCAACCACCTCAGACATCACATGCCTGACCAAATGAATTCCTTAGACATCGCATGCCTAACAATTATAAACTCCGCATTTTAGTCTCATTATCGAAAACTCTTTTCAATATCAAGTCGGGCAATTCAACAGGATTCCCGACATCCTGATCGAATGCTCGTTGCAAACTTCAGTAGGCGGCCGCACCCCTGATACCGTCGACGAAGTGCACCAAGGCGGAACACCGCTACCGCGAGCACCCGGACGGATGCTTTCGGCGACGGGGTTCTCCTACAGTCACTTGGTCGGGGCTATGGAGTGAGGCTGTCTATTAAGTTTACCGGCGAATATCCGCGTACGCTACGTGATTGCGACGGACTTTTGATCACATCAAAATTCCGTGACAACCGATCAATTGAGACTAAACTGCTACGTTTATAACATTCATTTAGTTATATCATAACTTATTGTGAATTCCAATTATTGTATCACATTCCAGATAAACAGAAAATGTTAAACTTTTCGATCGAACAGTCAAACACCCAAGTTTTCCCGATACAGCTCAACACATGAAATAAGTCTAACAACATTCCGTTCGTGCCTCAGTACCAACGGTCCAGCCGTAGAAGGGTCAAGCCAACGCCTCACATGTGGCACGCCGTACTGCCCCAAACCCGAAGGTTCAAAGGGCAGTTCAAGACGGTCACATAATCGAGTTAAGGTTTGTTGTCTTCTAGAGGGTCCATCGCGTTACTTGCACTACTTAGAACGTCGTTAAACTACGGAAAAATCCAACACTTGGAAATTTCCCGACAGGGGAAAAATTGGGTATTTATATCCAGTCGAACTTTTTAACATATTCCAAAATTTATCCGGAAAGCCACATAGACAAAATTTGATACTCCGATCAAAACACCGAATCCCCAAAACAACTCCAGAAAATTCAACTCTTGAATAAAATATAAAAATTTCCAGAAGACTCAGCACTTTTACACAAGAATTACTGTGCAAGACACGTGCTCTAAATCACCAACATGGCCGCGGAACCGCCGCTAAACCCAGGGTGGGGCCGCGGTTCCGCGGCTCATTGGTCGATATAGAGCCACGTGCTTCACAGTAACTCTTAGATTTCCCTGCTGAATTTTTTGGCAATTTTTAATCTGGAAAAATCCCAGTTTTTGAAAAAAGAACAGAGAGTATTATTGTGATCGGGTTTCGGGTTCTTCGGACTTCAAACTCCGTCTGGACTTCGCCTAAGGCTCTAGCTAGGCTCTGATACCACTGTAGGGTTCCTAGGCACCCTAATGAGGTCTCACAAGGCATCATCCATGCCAATTTCAAATTTAAACGGTGCCGAGAAACCCTAATACGGATCGTTGGCTAGATTTCTAGGCGATAAAAGAACTAGTTTACAACTAAACTATAAGATAACGGAAATACAACCTTTGTAGATCCGGTGCTCCACCTCCATAGCTCCGCAATGAGGTCTCCTCACTGTCCAAGTCGAACCCCGGGCTCTAGCGTCGGCTTCATCGGAGAATGGACGGGCTAGGTCATCGACGACAATGCCGAAGATGATCTACGTCGAGGCATCGCTAGATCAAGCTCCAAGTTCACCAAGTCCAAAAACTTGTGAAGAGAACACACTCTACTACTTGGCAAGAGGTAGAGGATGAAAAAATAGGAAGTGGGTAGGCTTTAGAATTGGATTTCTCACTTATTTCATCAATCCACCATTGATGAAGTAAGGTTTCTTCATGAAGAAGAAGAAGAGGAAGAAGATGATAAGTTATGATAAGAATTCAAGAATAGAAAAGAATAATCATCCTTATCATAATCAAACCATAGTTAGGTGTAGAGAATTAACAAGGGTTAGTGAATGGTTGGGTTAAGACATGAAGACAAAATGGTCACTTTGGTCAAACCTTCATGAAGGTTCATAAAGAAACAAAGAAAGCCACCATTATCTCTTCATTATTTTCTTTTGCTAAAATAAACAAAATGGATAAATAAATGAATAAATGAAGCAAAAGAAACCCTAACCATTGACCAACCATGGTTTAATCCATACACCAAACTATCATGTATCATCAAACATGATACAATCAAATGTACAAATGTATATCACATATACAATGTGCACAATCCAAGTGAGAAAATCCATTTAAAGTGAACCAATACTAGTTAATGCAAAGTAATATATCAAATATATAATTATGTATTAAATCATTAAATCAACACTTGATTCAATGATCCGGTCATGTCGCACACAACCGACTAGTATTCAATGTATCGGCTTATCGATTCAACGCTTGAATCGATAACTAGGTTATATCGCATACAACCATCCGACACATTGATGGCGAGAATGAAATACGGTATCACATACACGCATTATTCTCGGTCCCGCACATATCTCATATGCGCTCCTATTTCGTTTCGCTTGAGCCAGGAAACCTCTGTGTAGGACTCTAAAGACTCGTCAATACGCCGGCAGCAGATGATGATCATATCAAACACCCACAAGCCGCAAGCGGTCTGCTAAACATAACGGCCACCCGGGTATTGAGCGATCTGAAGATCGACGAGCAAGCCCGCTCACACTCCAGTGAATCCAACCAGTAACACTACCGTACAGTCCGGTCTGATCTTCTGATATGTCGGATATCTCGCCTAGGGGTGGTAAACGTCAGACCCCAATAGCTCGATAAGTCGTGTCGATATGAGGCTCATAACGGGTCGAGAAACTACCGGTAACACTTACCAGCAATTCTCTGAGCAGCCCTGGCCAGGGACTTCCTATTATAGCCAATCGAACACAGTGCAACATCAACTCCCTATACCAGGAGAGACGAATCCCCTCCTATCGCTCATTGCCTCCATGTGACTCGGGACTGTACCCAAAAACCACCGTTTTGCAAGCCCTCTTGGACGTGGTAAGATGGAAATCAAAGCACAGTGGGAACCACACAAGACTCTATGACGATCTCGGGTCAACAGACTACTCTGTACCAGTGTCACCAGAGAACTGCCATCTGACGTAAGGTATAATACCATCTGGGAGTTCTCGGCGAGTCCGTCCAGTGTACCCAGTCTCTACTGAGCACCCGTATATCATCTCTGATGTCAAACACCAATGGATATGGGATCATCCATCACCCATCTGTATGGGTCGAGAAGGTATACGCTAGTCTACTCTGGTATATCGATGCCCCGTCTCGATACACCCACGACTAGGGACTTTCAAGGATGTACTTATGGACTACCATGTCCCCACTAGTATGATCCGCATCATAGTCCAGGTAGTCAAGTACAGATCCTAAGGGCTTTACCAACATGTAACAGAGAGACAATCAGTGTACACGTTAAGGTAAAGATCAACCAGATAGCATACTATCATGTCGAGCAAGAAAGTCCTCCCTATATATGTCCCAGCATCCACTACAATATACATCCTATGTATAGGAATGGCCTCTAGGGCATACGTATAACTAACACCTGACGACATTCAAAGAAGAAAGAAATAGAATGTCGTCAGCGAACAGGTCGCTCGATAAGTCCCAAAGATAAGGAAGAATTAGAAAGACAGAATAAGAGTATTTTCTAAAGTATTATGTTGTAGAATATTATGGAATATTTTGTTAACGCTGTTGTTTGTAGCTTGGTACAGAAGGATGCCAGTGTATACGAGAGGGGTCTTTATATGCTAGAGACCAGGGCAAACGGAATGTACAAGGAACCGTTAAGCCACGGTACAACAGCAACGGAATATAGGTTAGGTATCTTAATCTGACCACCTCGTGCCACCTTTAACACCTTCCGTACCAATCTACCCCTTAAACCCCGTAGTGTTTTGACAGTATTGTTGTATTGTATTGTGTAAGTTGGATGACTGACCAAAACCATGATATCAGTAAACAGATTGTAACTGCATAATCAGGTAAATGGAATAACGGAATAATGGATGTATATCCATGGTTTGATTCAGTCAATTTGAATAGATTGTTAACTGGATTCTGGGATTCATGTGTTCATATTGAGTTGGAAAATTAAAGAATATAGATTGACTTGAATCGTATTCAAGTCAGAGATAGTCAGACTCAAACCCGAGTCAGACTAAAAGAAAAGAAATTTGAAGTTCTATAATTGTTAGGGTCCTTATTGTAATTTATAAAACTTGAGGGGGTTTTATATAAAATACTTTTGTATAGTTTTCAAGATACACCCCAAGTATTTATTATTCGTCTTTATTGTTATTATGAGTGTATATTTTATTTGTGTTATTCTAGTGAATATATCCTAATAAAAGTATTAAATTATAATATTGATTTATTTGAAAATTCATGGTATTTTAATGTAACTTTTAATCTTGTAATTTTTAGAAAAAGGTGAAAACTTTATCTTAAGACAAAATAGGCATTTAAATGATAATTATATATATGTTAATACAAGAATAATTTTAAATAAATATTTTATTTTCCAAAATCTCATTTTTCTTAAATGTCGTATTTTAAACTTTCGAGACCGAATGGTCCTTGCGGAGGTCTGAATCTCGCACTACTAAGATCGAGGGTGCACGATAAACCGTATTATCCCTAACGAGTTCCCTAAAGGTGGGGTTGTAGTGGCGCTTTGTAAAGATTTGATAAATACTAATCATTTAGAAAACGGTTTTATAAAGATGAGGTATTTATTTGAAAAAAGGTGTAAATTTCCGTATTTTAGTTTCTAGAGTTTCCTAAGCCAACTAGCCTATTTCTAAAGGGTCTAAACGACAAGTCATTAGAAGCCTCAAATCGCCTCTTCACCGCCAATTGCGGCCAGGTAAGTACAAGTGAGGAGGGAGGGATCCGCTCACGAATCGTGATGCGGGCCTTTTAAAGTTACCCAAGCTCTCTTGCCTAGCCTAGACACCACAAAGTCAGTTTAGATAAATGATCGATGTCCATAACATATTGTATTTTCCTATTAAAAGATTTTGTTTTAAAATTGTAAACAACTTAGAACTTTTTAGAAAAGGTTTATAAAGAAAATGTTATTTTAATGAAAAGTCTTGTATTATCGTATTCTAAGTTTCGATGATATCAATTAGGGTTATATTTGCGTGTGTGTGGAGGTAGGTCATTACCTCATGATCTACGTTAAGGTATAGCAATTGTTAAGGTTTAAATGTGATAACTAAATATTGTGGTATTTAAGTGAAAGAAATACGATCAATGGAAACGTTATCATTTCATGTGTGAAAACTTGTCCAAATTGATTTTTAAGTGATTAATAGTCAACATGAATATGTTTAAGCATTATGGAATTTGTGACAAGTGAGTTTTGATAGAAAACCGAATCGGAAATCGGTTTGTTCCGATTTCCGTCGGGTTTTAGAAAGTCGTATTTTTCTTAAAAGATAAGAAAGATAGAAGAGGGGGACTTACGGGTTTGGACACGTTAGAGAGTGAGAGGGAGGTAGCGGGTTGTTGGTGCGTCGAAACGTCGTGAAGGGTCCTAGTACGATCGCCGGAATTCGTCGTCGATTTCGGCAGCGCTTCGCCTTTCGCTCTTTTTCTAATATACCGAGTTCTCTTGAAATTTCTAATGAGTGGACTTAGTAATGTAGGGTGAGACGGTAGAGGATAGGGGGGTTTATATAGGGTTAGGCTAGGATTAGGGTTCTAATTAAAAAAATATAAAATATATAAAAATTCATTAAAATATCTTTAAATTTGGGAGTAAAAGAGGTTTAATGTGCATTTGATAACCGATCAAAAAAAATAAAGTATGCAGGGGGTATGACCAGGTCAACACGTTCCGTGTTGACGACTCGGCCTTCCGCAGAGTCCGGCCGGCGGCGCTGGCCTGAGTCGGCCGGTCGATTCGGCCGAGTCGGGCCGAGTCGAGGTACCATCGGGTGGGTCATCTCCTGGGGGGAATTTTGGTATATCTAACTTTTTGGGTTCAGTATAAGTTTTGAGAGTTATGACGGTTTGACTGTTGACTTTCCAAAAAATTAAAACAAAATAATATAAAAATAATGTGGGTCATGGGATTCGAACTCTGGTGGCTTAGTTCAGCAGTGCAAGGAATTACCAATGAGCTACAAGCTCCTTCTTGTAATTATTGAGTGAAATAAATACTTAAAGATATATCAGCTGTAATAAATACTCCAAGTATACATTGAATTTAAATCAATTATTTGTACATTAAAAATAGAGTTGTTACAATAAATAAGGGTATTTATCTGTAATATTGATTTATTTGAAGTTCATGGTGTTTTAGTGTAAAATTTATTATTGTGATTTTTAGAAAAAGGTGGAATTTTTATATTATAATAAAATAGATATTTAAATGATAAATATACATATATTTATACAAAAATAGTTTTAATAAATATTTTATATTCCAAAAATATCATTTTCTTAAGATATCGTATTATAAACCTTTCGAGACCGAATGCTCCTTGCGGAGGTCTGAATCTCGCACTACTAGCCCGAGGGTGCGCGATAAACCGCACGATCCCGAACGGGTTCCCCAAAGATGGATTGTAGCGGCGTTTTGCAAAGATTGTAAAATACCAATCCTTTAGAAAACGGTTTTATAAAGTAAAAGGTATTTATTTGCAAAGTGTAATTTTCCGTATTTTAGATTCTAGGGTTTCCTAAGCCAACTAACCTATTTCTAAAAGGTCTAAATGATAAGTCGTTAGAAGCCTCAAATCACCTCCTCACCGCCAATTGCGGCCAGGTAAGTGCCAGGTAAGTGGGAGGCTCTCCACTACAAGTAGTGGCCCTAATTAAGTAACCACTTTCCTTAGACACACTTACCTAGACACCACAAAATCAGGTTTAGATAAACGATCGATGTCCACAACTTATCGTATTTCCTACTAAAGATATTGTTTTAAAATTGTATAAAAGTTAGAACTTTTAGAAAAAGTTTTATTAAGAAAATGGTATTTTAATGAAAAATCTTGTTTTATCGTATTCTAAGTTTACAAGGTAGCGTGTTATGATTGCACATGTGTGTGTGAGGAGGTAGGGCAGTACCTCGTGATCTATTTTAAGATATAGCAATGTTAACGGGTTAAATGTGAAATTGAAACATGATGGTATTAAAGTGAAAAATACGATAGATTGGAAAGGTTATCATTTCATGTGAGAAAACTTGTTCAAATTATTCGTTGAATATTTAATACTCAACAATAAGATGTTTAAGCATGATTGAATTGATTAGAAGTGAAATTTTATAAAAGACCGAGTCGGAAATCGGATTTGTTCCGATTCTGTCGGGTTCTGTAATTTCGTATTTTAAAGAAATAGAAAGGGGGATAGAATGGGACTTACGGGTTTCGATCTATACTAAGGAGTGTAGGGGAACTAAGGGAGTTGCCGAGGCGTTGCTTCGTCGCCGGTTGTTTCTAAAAACGTCGCCGGAATTCCCGCCGGAATTTCGGCGGAGCTTCGCCGCGAACTTGTTTTCAACGTACACACTTCTTGGAAAATTTTGAGAGAGTGAGCCTAGTGTTTTGGGATGAGAGGGTAGAAGATAGGGGGTGTAATTATAGGGTAGGCTAGGGGTAGGGTAGGTGAAGGGTTTTTTAAATAAAAATGTAAAAATGTATAAAATCATTAAAAGTTGGAGTAAATAGGGTATATGTAAAAATGTATAAAATCATTAAAAATTGGAGTAAATAGGGTATATGAAAGGTTTTAATGTAAAAATGTATTAAAAATTCATTAAAATGGAGTAAATGGGAATTTCAAAGGTCTCTGAAACCGGTCTAGGAATTTGAAGTGTACATGGGGGTTTAGAAGATGAAGAGACACAATATTGAAGAAAATTTTAAAACAAAATAAATATTAAAAATAATGTGGGGCATGGGATTTGAACTTTGGTGGCCTGGTTCAGCAATGCAATGTATTACCAATGAGCTATAAGCTCCTTCTTGTAATTAAATAGTTAATTAATTACTTAAATCTTGTGCTCAGGCAATAAATACTCTTTTATGGATTTTTGAAAAAATAATTGAAAAAAAATTTATAGGAAAAAGTGTATAAGAAAATTAAGGTTGTTACAACGTATTTCATAGCCACTCCTAATTCACCTTTGTATTTCTCCAGAACACCCCGTATCACTACGAACATCCAATTCCATTGGATAAATCCATCGTATGGTTATATACGAACTCGGAGGAACTTCTTCGAGGATGGATTCTGGTTCAGGAGAAATAGGAATAAGATTTATTCAGTTGTCTTTTATCTTTAACTTCTCTCATGTCGCGAGTACTCCTAGGATTATGAGAGTACACCTATTACGCTTATTGGATAGTCTTCTTCCAAACCATAGGCTGGTGCCGAACGGTAGGGAAAGAAGAATACCATTAGGCCTAACGATGGTGTACAGAAGATAACGACTAAAGACAAATAAAGGGATTTGGAGAGATGGCAACAAAATATACGGTTACAGTCATGAATCTGCAGAATGGAAGAGGCATTACGAAGAATACCCGGATAGCCTTTCGAAACATATTCATGTTTCAGTTTCACTGTGTATTGTTAATAGAAAACCGATTTCTTAATTAGACCCTTGCTCCAGGGTATGTATTTACCAGGTATGATTCTCACATCTGTATGGTTTTACAGATGATGAGTGGGAGTAAGTTATTAAGAATTAGGTGATCATCCTCATTATATCGGAATTCGTTGTAATTGGTGATATTTGAGGAAATCGCCTGGGTACAGTTTTCAACCTACGACGCACAGAGTTTGAGTTATTCAACTCAAGGGACTTATACAAAGTATTGTATGTTGTCCAGTATCCATTAAGACAAAGGGGTTGGTCCTCGTATTATATTCTGTTTACTTATGACTTCTCAAGTTTTGGACAAGTGTTTCGTAGAAATACAAGGTCCAAGTTTGAGAAGTTATGGGTACAAGAATAAAGTAGAGAACCATGTGTTGCAAGTATCGGGATTCTTCAAGGTGATCAAAGATGTAGATACTTGTGTTTTGTATTCAGTTGATTGTAATGGTTTTGAGAAACTTGTTTCTCTTTCAGATTACTCATAATTGGATGCACTCCTAAGTTGAGTAATGCTTATCGGCCTCTCTCCATTTAGTTGGCATGCACTAGAGGCAGCTGTATGATTTGAATCTGGTTCCAATTAAATCAGTGCCTCTATTTCTATATTGTATATAGAATGGTTCATATCTTAACGTTGTTAAAGTATGGGGAGTTGTCCCGCTTATGCTTAAAACCAAACTCTGGATAACTCAAGGCACGTTTCTGTAATGGCTGTTTGTGGGTTAACCCGGGCTATGACGAGGGTTAACTTTCTACCATCTGGAAGATCAATAGTGATATTGTTCTTGACTCGCCACAGTTTTAGTAAAATGGATATTTTTCAGAAAACAATAGTGGGAGTATAGTAGAACTGGAAGAGATTCCAGAACCACAAACGATTACGGAAAATTTAATAGGACCTAAAGATTCAATCAGGATTGACATTCCATTAGCCACTCCGCAGATATGGTGGGTAACCTCAAGCACCCGAGAGGTACTTCGGTATCCTCAAGGACGGTGACAGGGAGATTCTTGTTTACCCAGACTTGACACTACTGCTATTCGAGACTATGAGACCCGGTAGGAGAATGAATATATCGTCATTCTAAACTAGTTTTAGAAGTGTACGTGTATATAACTCTGCCAGAGGGTTGTTGTGGTCAGTGGGAGCAGCGGAAGCATAGTGGACAAGTAGCTTGTGTCTATTTATAGACCAATGCAGATATAGTGGAGATAGATCATGTAATTTTGATGTGACGGTCATAGGCTTTGACTTCATCAGAATAGGGGATGGATCTGTTAAGAAGGTAGTAGGGTGTGATGTCCTGGTACATGGATGACATACACATAGTAAGAAGTAAAATTCTTATACTACGATCGGTTATACTGTGGTTATCATACAGTGTTTTCTCCACATAGGATATGGATATTATATCAAGCATTCTGGTTACTAGATCTATGGTTTTAGATCTAGATTTGGATAGTTTCCTAATCTGGGTACTTTGACAGCATTCTAAAGGTATTTTAGAATGAACGACTCCTGGAATGGTAGTGTACCTGTAGGTGATGGAGTCACCCTCCCTGAAGGTGTCTTACAGACTAAAGGGGAGAGGGATGTGCATGATTGGCAGATCACTTGCTTAGGCAATTGAGTTGAACATGAGATGTCAAGTACCATACCAGATGTTGTTTTTGCACTAGATGCAATAAGTTGATATTAATCCGATCCTGGAGAAACGTTCGGAAGCATTTTTAGAACATAAGTGGTTGTTCTAAGGATTTGATAACGATAGCCTCCTTTGAGAGACAGTTATCATTCCAGGCTTCCAAGGTGACCTGGACTGTCAGAGTTATAGTTTTCCCTCAGACGAGGGGCATTAGTTTGGACAGGTACTGAGGGAGGCATGGTGCAGGATACTGATTAAATTCAGTTGATGGTACAGTCTAAGAAGTTTGCTGGATTTGGAGTTCACTTGTGAGTTGGGTCCCATCAGATATCCAGACATATTCTAAGACTGGTATTACTCAATTCGGGAGATGGCTTTCTCCGCGAGTTTGAGATAAAGAGAGATATAGAAAGAAATATCAGGGCAGATCCACTCACTGAGGCTATTTCTCGAACATGATAGTTTTATAAACGACCTTTGTGAAACTGATTAGTAGAGGAGTTGGATGTTCGGTATCACACGAGCTGTGAGTACGCGACATCGCAATAATTAGCCTTAAGTGCAAGTGAGAGATTGTTTGATTTAGTGCCCTCAAAGTCAATTATTGGATCGCAGGTACGTGATTGCAATGATTGAAGGAGGACCTATATCGATAGGACAGTCTTGCTCGAGATGATAGTATGCTATCTGGTTTGTCTTTATCATCGTGTACATGCTGTAGTTCACCATTGCATGTTGACAGAGCCCATAGGATTCTTGCTTGACTGCCAGCAGTATGATGGCGATCATATACATGGGAGCTGGGGTCTATAAGCACATCCTTAAAGTGTCCCTAGTCGTGGGAGTTTCGAGACAGGCCATCGATACTCCAGAGTAGACTAGTGTATACAGTCGAAACCCCGACGAGGGGCGGTGGCCGGTCTTACAAGCCATTGGTGTCAGTTGGTTCACCTAATATGTATACAGGTGCTCATTGGGTTATGAGTACACCGGACAGGACTCGCCGGGAACATGCTAGTTGGTATTATACATATCGTCAGATAGCAGTTCCCAGGTGACATGCGTACAGGTTAGTCGGTCGACCTGAGATCGTCATTTGTCTCGTGTGAATTCCCACTGTGCTTTGATTACTACCCTACCACGGCTCAAAGGAGTCATGCAAACAGGTTTTAGTTGGGTACAGTCCCGAGCCACATGGAGGCAGTGAGCGGATCGTCGGGGATTTGTCTCTCCCGGTATAGGGGGTGAGATCGCGCTGTGTCTAGGAGAGCCATTGTAAGTGCACGGCGGCGCCCCGGCCGTCAATCCGACGCCGGAATGCGGAAAAGATGATTTACTTTAAACTTTTGAACCGGCACCACCGCGCACTTTAAACCCGGATCGGGCCATTAACATAATCCTAGCTAACTAGAGAAGGTGTAGAGAGATATACCGAGCGATCCGTGTCCTTCGGTCTTCTCGTCGTCGTCCTGATCTCCCCGCGGAATCTCCGGTCTTCAACTCCTCGTCGGAAGGGCACCACTTCGCCGGGTTCTTTTACGGGCTCCCACCTCTGGACCGAGCCGACATGCCCAAGGATTGCTGTAGAATACGTGTAGTGCTCTATGTCTCATTTAGGGTTACTAGAAGTTGCCTTTGGTGGAGGATTGATATGATAACATTTTGGAGATGAAGTTGGGGATTTTTGCAAGCACAAGAGAACAAAAAATCCCCACCAAAAATAATAGGCAGCCCCTCCCTCAAAGTGGCCGGCCTCCTAATGAGCCATCAGAGAATGAGAGAGAGGGAGAGAGTGTGTATCAAAAATGAGTGAGCCAATATCATGCAAGTGAGAGAGAGAGAGAAAATGCCTATGATGATGAATCATGAACAATCATCATCATCACAACAAGATCCTCACTCAAAAACCTAATCATATCCCATCACCAAAGTCAAGCCATCATGAAGTCATGGAGTCAATGAAAGCTACACCCATCATGAAAACTATCATGAAGCAAAAGAAATTCAAGGGTGGGAGAAACATCATGATACAAAAATATGCAAAGACAACCCTCCAAAATGCTTATTTGCACAAATGCAAATAAGCCCTCCTCCACCATTATTCCAGCCAATGAAAGATACAAAAGAAAAATAGCCGAAACGGAAAAGCAAACTGGCAACTCCAAAAAACTGGTCCCGTAATAAATTACAGGAAAACCCCGCTACTGTATATACATACCTGCATTTGTATTCCGACCGAATACAAATGTAATGAGACAAAATCTACACTGTACTATACTAGGATCCGGCTCAAACCAAAGCCCGCTGGTATTATCCGTCCGATCATGATCCGTGCAATACCGCACGTATCTGATCGAACTCTGCCATATCTCTATACGGCCTCTATAGCGTTTCGCCCGAAACTTGAGAAAACGGTCTGTGGGGGACTCTAAAGACTCGTCAATACTTTGATTGTGGATTTAACCACTAGCACGTCAGAGGTATTAGCCTATACGTAACGGGCTACCAGGTATTGACCAAAAGGGACGTCGATGAGCGAACTCATCCTGACACCCTACTGAGCCTGTCAGTGACAATATTCGTACAGTCCGGTCCGTTCGTCTATGAGCATCGCATGGCGGGCCTAAGGGGTTGGTAAAAGTCAGACCCCCAAAAGCGGTACAAGTCGTGTCGGAGTGTAGCCCAGAACACCCTGAGATACTACTGGAATACCTACCAGTAAATCTCCTGCCTTGGCCAAGGACTTCGTGTAATGGCTCTCCTAGACACAGCGCGACCTCACCCCAATACCGGGAGAGACGAACCCCTGCAGATCCGCTCACTGCCTCCATGTGGCTCGGGACTGTACCCAACTAAAACCTGTTTGCACGTCTCCTTTGAGCGTGGTAGGGTAGTAATCAAAGTACAGTGGGAACTCATACGAGACAAATGACGATCTCAGGTCGATGAACTAACCTGTACACATGTCACAGGAAACTGCTATCTGACGTCAGGTATAAGACCAACTAGCATGTTCCCGGCGAGTCCTGTCCGGTGTACTCATAACCCAATGAGCACCTGTATATATCTTAGGTGATCCAACTGACACCAGTGGCTTGTGAGACCGGCCACCGCCCCTCGTCAGGATCTCGACTGTATACACTAGTCTACTCTGGAGTATCAATGCCCTGTCTCGAAACTTCCACGACTAGGAACCTTTTAAAGATGTGCTTATAGACTACCAGCTCCCACGTATATGATCACCCTCATACTGCTGGCAGTCAAGCAAGAATCCTAGGGGCTCTATCAACGCGCAATAGTGATCTGTAAGGTCACCTAAAGCAGTACACGATGATAAAGATAAACCAGATAGCATACTATCATCTTGAGTAAGACTGTCCTACCGGAATAGGTCCTCCCTCAATCATTGCAATCACGTGCCTGTGATCCAATAATTGACTCTGAGGGCACTATCTCCAACAGCCATTACATGAAATCCCTGGCCAGGGTAATCGAGATTTACTGGTAGGTATTCTAGTAATATCTCAGGGTGTTCTTGGCTTCACTCCGATATGACTTATATAGCTATTGGGGTTCTGACGTTTACCAGCCCCATAGGCCCTATATGCGATACTCATAGACGAACGGACCGGACTGTACGGATATTGTCACTGTCAGGCTCAGTAGGGTTTCTGGATGAGTTCGCTCGTCAGCTTCTCTTCCGATCAATACATGGGCAACCGTTACGTACAGCTAGTACATCTGACGTGTTAGTGGTTATACCCAGTGCCAGTGTATTGATGAGTCATTAGAGTCCCCCACAGACAGTTTTCCAAGTTCGGGCGAAACGTTGTAGAGGCCGTATAGTTTTATAGCAGGGTTCGAACATGCACGTGCACTTGTGCACGGGTCATGGTTCGGACAGATAATACTAGTGGGCTTTGGTTTAAGCCGGATCATAGTATTATAGTGTAGGGATATTTTCGTCTCATTGCATTTATATTCGGTCGGAATACAAATGCGGGTATGTATTTACAGTTGAGGGGTAATCTCGTAATTCGTTACGGGATTACTTTCGGAATTGCCAGTTTCCCTTTCCTTCTTATACATCTTGATCTATGTTATGTATTGTGAGCATTTCCTTTGACCTTTTTTTTCTTTGCCCATTTCGACCACTGTTAGTGGGCATGGGCAGCTTGGTGATTGGCATGGGCTTCTATCAGTGGGGTGGGTGTTAGTAAAGGATTATTTAGTAATGTTTGTGGCTGTGTATTGCTTGGATATGAGATTTATTCTTGGGATTAATTTATTAATTTATGTTACCTCACACCACATCCTTGAGCAATACACAGAGGCCATTTTTCTAAAAGTGGCCGAGCTCAGTTTGATGGCTTAGTGCTCTCCATTTTCAAAAGCCAGAGAACTATTTCTCCTTCATCTGTTCTTTTGAGTGGCCGAGCACCATACAGGTGATGGCCGATCCCATCTTTTCACTAGCCTTGCAAAAATCCTATGCTCAAACATTTTTACATCCTGGCAACTGTTGGGTTTCTAGGCACTCTTGTGAGGGTTCATAAGGCATCAATCATGGCCGAATAAAATTTTAGACGTGCCAAACAACCCAAAGCCGGGATCTTTGCTAGAATATTAGGGTTTAACATGTAAGTAAACATCTTTACTACTAAGTGTGAGGGATTACAACCTTTGTAGTCCGCTCCTTCGCTTCATAAGCTCCGAGTAGAAGTCCCTTTGCCGCGATCCATGATCTCCCGGACTCAAGAGAGGCTCCACGACTCGAACGATCTATGATAGCTTGTCGTATTCCTTTTCTCCGATGATCTACGTCGAAGTTGCAATAACTCAAGCTCTCTCACTCTAATGAGGTGAACACCCTAATCTAATGGACTAGATTAGAATAGGATGATGGAGTAGTATTTATGCTATCTTTTTATATCAAATTCTCACATGAAATCATCACTAAAGGAAAATCTAGTAAGCCTTTTCAAAGCTCAAGAGAGAAGAAGATGATGAATAATGAGATAATCCTTTTGTGATGAATATATGATTAATCATGGAACCATGGTCAAGGATGACTAGGATAACCTTTGTAGAGAATTAACTAGAGCTAGGGTTTGGTTGGGTTAAAGAGTGAGTCATGGATAAATATCAACATAATATCTTTCTCATGACAAAAGGAATTCCTTCTAGAATGTGCAAGAAAGAACTAACCCTAATCAAACCCTAACCTTGTTTAATCTCCACTAAACATGTTCCATTATTAATCATATCATGTCACAATAATATATATCACATATATATTATATATTTGCAACAAAAGAAAATAATACAATTAACATATATCGCATATATATCAATGTATTATCCGGTGAGAAAATGAAATAATAAAGCGAGCCAATATTAGATAATGTAATACAATATATCATATATATTATTATACATTAAATCATTGAATCAACACTTGATCCGACAATCCGGCTATATCGAATATAACCGACTAATATATCATGTACCGATTCATCGAATCAACACTTGATCCGATGATCCGGTTCATATCTAAATATTGCGAGAATATAATACGGTATCTCATATCGCATTATCCTCAGTCCTGCACATATCACATATGTGCCTCTACTCCGTTTTGCCTGAGCCAAGAAACCTCTGTGTAGGACTCTAAAGAATCATCAATACGCCGGTAGAAGGTGATGATCATATCAAACACCCACAAGCTGCAAGTGGTCAGCTAAACGTAACAACCACCCAGGTATTGAGCGATCAGAAGATCAACAAGCTAGCCTGTACGTTCTCCTGTGAATCCAATCAGTAACACTCCCATACAGTCCGGTCTGTTCGTCTGATATGTCACATATTAAGTCTAGGGGTGGTATACGTCAGACCACAATAACCGATAAGTTGTGTCGATGTGTTGCTCATAACAGGCCGAGAAACTACTGGTAACACTTACCAGTAAATCTCTATATCAGCCCTGGCCAGGGACTTCCAGTTATAGCCAATCGAACACAGCACAACATCAACTCCCTATACCGGGAGAGACGAATCCCCTCCTATCGCTTATTGCCTCCATGTGATTCGGGACTGTACCCAAAAGCCACCGTTTTGCACGCCCTCTTGGACGTGGTAAGGTGGAAATCAAAGCACAATGGGAATGACACAAGACTCTATGACGATCTCGGGTCTACAGACTACCCTGTACCAGTGTCACCGGAGAACTGCCATCTAACGTGTGGTATATCACCATCTGGGAGTTCTCGGCGAGTCCGTCCAGTGTACCCAGTCTTCACTGAGCACCCGTACACCATCCTTGATGTCAAACACCGATGGATATGGGATCATCCATCACCCATCATATGGGTCAAGATGCATATACGCTGGTCTACTCTGGTGTATCAATGCCCTGTCTCGATATACCCTCTACTAGGAACAGTTATAAGATGTACTCATCGACTACCGTAGCCCCACTAGTATGATCTCATCATAGTCCCAGTAGTCGAGTATAGATCCTAAGGGCTTTATCAACATGTGAGAGAAAGACAATAAACCAATAAAAGTCAACATGTTAAGATAAAGTGAAACCAAATAGCATACTATCATGACGAGCAAGAAAGTCCTCTCTATATATATCCAAGCATCCATCATAATATACATCACATGTACAACAATGGCCTCTAGGGCATATACATAACTAACAGCAACTTCAATTTACCTCCACTCAATCGCTTGGGTGCCTTGAGACAAAATATTCTATATTATCTCTACTTCAATCTTGGACATGTCGGCTAGCAAACTTCATGTCTGAGTTGCCTCGGTTTCGAAGCGGGAGCCCGTATAAAGATTCATAGACGTGGTGCCACTTCAACGGGCGTGATCGGGGAACGGACTTCGTCGGCGCAGCAGCAAGAAGTTTGGTGCGGAGATTAAAGGACCGAAGGACATGGATCGATCGGTATAATCTTTCCAAACTCATTTTACATTTTTCTAGTTTACGGTTAATGGAATGATCCGGGTATTTGGGTTGCGGTGGCGCCGGTTTCGTAAAAAAGTTTTTGTTCTGCATTTGGCCTCGTTTAGACGGCCGGGGCGCTGCCGGGGTCCAACATATATGTATGCCCTAGAGGCCATTATATGATAGTGGATGTATTTTATACATGTATATATATATTCAGTGTACATTCTTGCTCGACATGATAGTATGCTATCTGGTCTTCTTTATCTGTCATGTTGACTTGATCAAGCTTTTATTCATTTACACATGTTGATAAAGCCTTAAGAATATTTGCTTGACTACTGTGATTGTGATGGAGATCATACTAGTGGGACGTCTATAGTTTATAAGCATATCCTGAAATTTCCCTAGTCGTAGGTGTATCAAGATGGGGCATCGATATACCAGAGTAGACTAGCGTATATAATACTAGACCCATATAATGGGCGATGGATGTTCCCACATCCATTGATGTTTGACATCGAGATCGTATACGGGTGATCAGTGGTGACTGAGTACACTGGACGAACTCGCCGAGAACTCCTATATGGTATTATATCTATCGTCGGATAGCAGTTCTCAGGTGACACTGGTACAGGTTAGTCTGTAGACCCGAGATCGTCATAGAGTCTTGTGTGTTCTCCCACTGTACTTTGATTACCACCCTACCATGACTCTACTGGGTCGTGCAAACAGGTGGCTTTTGGGTACAGTCCCGAGACACACGAATAAAATGTAGGGTTCCTAGGCATCCTAATGAAGTCTTTCAAGGCATCGACCATGCCAATTTTAAAAATTATGGAAGCCGAGAAACCCTAACATGGATCGTTTACTAGAATTCTAGGCGAAACTAAAAGCTAGTTAACAGTTAACTACTGGGATACGGAAATTACAACCTTTGTAGATCCGGATATCCACCTCCGCGGCTCCGCAAGGGCGTCCTCTCGCTGTCCATCTTGAAGCTTGAACTCTCGAGACGGCTTCATCGGAGAAACGTGCGGAATAGCTCGTCGGCTTCGTGTCAAAGACGATCTACGTCGAGGTTGCACAAACTCAAGCTCCGACTTCACAAACTTGTGAAACTTGTGAAGTAAACACCCAAAACAACTTGGCAAGAGGTAGAGGGTGAAGAAATAGGAGGTGGGTTCACTTTAGATTTGGATTTTGCTCACTAGATCACAAGTTGCCATTGATGGCATCAAGGTTGCTCACTTGAAGAAGAAGAAGATGATGAGCTAGTTATGATAAGTTGTGATATATAGAAAATAGAAAATCAAATACTTATCATAACTAAACTAGGGTTAAGTGTAGAGAATAAACCATGGTCACTTTAGATGGGCTAGGGTTAAGCATGAAGATAAGGATGGTTAGCAAAGTCAAAGCTTCATGAAGCTTCAACTTAAAACAAAAAGAGCCACCATTCTTATCTTAATTTATTTCAAATAAATAAATAAACAAATAAATAAATAAACAAATATGCAAAACCCTAATTATCAATTAACCATGGATTAATTCTATAAACTTAACATAATGATCAAGTATCATCAAACATGATACAAAAAAGTGCACGAAAGCATATCACATATACAATGTGCATCAAGTGAGAAAAATCCGTTTAAAGTGAACCAATACTAGTTAATGTAAAGTAATATATCAAATATATAATTATACATTAAATCATTAAATCAACACTTGATTCAATGATCCGGTCATGTCGCACATAACCGACTAGTATTCAATGCATCGATTTATCGAATCAATGATTCGATAACTAGGTCATATCGAATATAACCAATCGAAACATATATCGCGAGAATGAAATGCGGTATCATATACACGCATTATTCTCGGTCCTGCACATATCTCATATGCGCTCCTATTTCGTTTCGCTTGAGCCAGGAAACCTCTGTGTAGGACTCTAAAGACTCGTCAATACGCCGGTAGCAGATGATGATCATATCAAGCACCCACAATCCGCAAGCGGTCTGCTAAACGTAACGGCCACCCGGGTATTGAGCGATCAGAAGATCGACGAGCTAGCCCGCTCATACTCCTGCGAATCCGACCAGTAACACTTACCATACAGTCAAGTCTCTTCGTCTGATATGTCGCATATCAAGTCTAGGGGTGGTATACGTCAGACCCCAATAACCCGATAAGTCGTGCTGATGTGAGGCTCGTAACGGGTCGAGAAACTACTGGTAACACTTACCAGCAAATCTCTGATCAGCCCTGGCCAGGGACTTCCCTGTTACGGCCAATCGAGCACAGCACAACATCAACTCCCTATACCGGGAGAGACGAAACCCCTCCTATCGCTCATTGCCTCCATGTGACTCGGGACTGTGCCCAAAGACCACCGTTTTGCACGCCCTCATGGACGTGGTAAGGTGGAGATCAAAGCACAGTGGGAATCACACAAGACTCTATGACGATCTCGGGTCTACAGACTAACCTGTACAAGTGTCACCTGAGAACTGCCATCTGACGTGAGGTATAATACCATCTGGGAGTTCTCGGCGAGTCCGTCCAGTGTACCCAGTCTCCACTGAGCACCCGTATACCATCTCTGATGTCAAACACCAATGGATATGGGATCATCCATCGCCCATCACATGGGTCGAGAAGCGTATACGCTAGTCTACTCTGGTATATCGATGCCCCGTCTCGATACACCTACGACTAGGGACCTTGAAGGATGTACTTATGGACTACCATGTCCCCACTAGTATGATCTGCATCATAGTCTAGGTAGTCAAGTACAAATCCTAAGGGCTTTACCAACATGTAACTATAAGACAGTATAAAGAGACTAGTGTACATGTTAAGATAAATGGCAACCAGATAGCATATTATCATGTCGAGCAAGAAAGTCATCTCTATATATGTCCAAGCATCTAATATAATATACATAATCTGTACAATACTGGCCTCTAGGGCATACATACAACTAACAATCTCCCACTTGCACTAGGGCCAGCTGCTGTAGTATCTCATACCGAGCATCCCGAAGAGTCTCTCAAACTGTATCTGGGGAATGGCCTTCGTGAGTGGATCCGCCGTGTTGTTCTTCGTGTCAACTCTCCTGACCTCGATCTCCCGGCGATCAACTATCTCCCGGATCAGGTGATACCGCCTCAGAATGTGCCTGGACCGCTGATGGGACCTGGGTTCCTTGGCCAAAGCCACCGCTCCATTGTTATCGCAATACAAAGGTATTGGATGCTCAATGGATGGAACCACTCCAAGTTCAGAAATGAACTTCTTGATCCAGACAGCTTCTTTAGCAGCATCGTTGGCAGCGATGTATTCAGCCTCCATCGTCGAGTCTGCCACGGTTTCCTGCTTGGAACTCTTCCAGCTAACCGCCCCTCCGTAAAGGGTAAAGACAAAGCCCGACTGCGACTTAGAGTCGTCCTTATCACTCTGGAAGCTCGAATCGGTAAAGGACTCCACTTGGAGTTCTCCGTTACCATACACCAAGAACATATCTCTAGTCCTTCGCAAGTACTTGAGAATGCTCTTCACAGCTGTCCAGTGACTCTCTCCAGGATCAGCTTGATACCTGCTCACTACACTTAGTGAGTATGCTACATCGGGTCTGGTACATAGCATCGCATACATGATAGAGCCTACTGCCGAAGCATAGGGTATCCCTTGCATGCGAGCTCTCTCTAAATCAGTCTTGGGAGACATCTCTTTGGAGAGAGTGACTCTAGAGATCGTGGGTAAGTTCCCACGCTTGGACTCTTCCATACTAAACCTCTTTAGTATGGTGTCAATGTACCTGGATTGGGACAATCCCAAAATCCGTTTGGATCTATCTCTATAGATCCTGATCCCCAATATGCAGGAGGCATCACCAAGATCTTTCATTGAGAATCTTTGTGATAAGAAGAGCTTGACCGATTGCAGCATAGGAATGTCATTTCCTATCAAGAGTATGTCGTCCACGTACAATACGAGGAAGACAACCTTACTCTCTGCCACCTTCTTGTAGATACAAGGTTCATCTGGATTTTTGACGAAATCAAACTCTTTGATAACGACGTCAAAGCAGATGTTCCAACTCCGCGATGCTTGCTTTAATCCATAAATGGATTTAAGCAGCTTGCACACCTTCCCGCTGCTCCCACTGTCTACGAAGCCCTCTGGCTGAGTCATGTACACGCACTCTTCTAAATCACCATTTAGAAAGGCGGTCTTAACATCCATTTGCCAGATTTCGTAGTCATGAAAGGCAGCAATGGCAAGCATGATTCGGATGGATTTAAGCATAGCCACTGGAGAAAAGGTCTCGTCATAGTCCACACCTGGTCTTTGACGAAAACCTTTTGCTACAAGTCTAGCTTTGAAAGTCTCCACTTTCCCATCTACACCAAGTTTCTTCTTGAAGATCCACTTGCTCCCAATGGGTTTTACCCCTTCAGGAGCAACTTCCAAAGTCCATACTTTGTTGGTGTACATGGAATCCATCTCGGACCGCATAGCATCCAGCCATTTTACTGAGTCCCCACTAGTGATGGCCTGCTCGAAGCTAGTTGGGTCATCATCCTCCATGATGCAATCCTCACTGCCACCATCAATAAGAAAACCGTAGTATCTCTCAGGTTGGCGAGGAACCCTACTAGATCGGCGGAGAGGCTGGGGTTCATCGGGAACTACGGAATCCTCTGGTTCAACCAAATCTTCTGTTGTAGTCTGTATTGCTGGAACCTCTTCCAGTTCTACCTCAATGCCACTTATCTGTTTCATAAGAAAACCTTTTTCTAAGAAAGTGGCATGTCGAGAAACAAACACCTTTTGTTCCTCGGGGTGGTAGAAGATATACCCTTGTGAATTTTTGGGATATCCTACAAACTTACATAAGACAGATCTTGCCTCGAGTTTGTCCGGATTTTGTCTTTTGACATAGGCTGGACAACCCCATATCTTAATATAATTAAGATGTGGTCTCTTCCCTTTCCATATCTCATATGGAGTGGTAGGCACTGATTTGGTAGGAACTCTATTCAATAGGTCCATGGCTGTCTCAAGCGCATGTCCCCAGAAGGAAATAGGTAACTCAGCTGTACTCATCATTGAGCGCACCATATCTAATAGGGTGCGGTTTCTCCGTTCAGATACACCGTTGTGCTGTGGTGTATAAGGAGGAGTCAGCTGAGAGAGAATCCCATTCTCTTTTAGGAAGTCCAGGAATTCATTGCTCAAGTATTCACCTCCTCGATCAGATCGAAGGATTTTAATACTTTTTCCGGTTTGGTTCTCAACTTCTTGTTTATATTCTCTAAATTTCTCAAAAGCTTCTGATTTGTGTTTCATCAGGAACACATATCCGAATCTAGAGAGATCGTCAGTGAATGTAATGAAGTACGAAGAACCATCCCTGGCATGTGTAGACATGGGACCGCATACATCACTATGTATCAGTCCCAAGAGTTCAGTAACTCTTTCTCCATGTCCCGTAAACGGAGCTTTGGTCATCTTGCCTTTGAGACATGACTGGTAAGTGTCATAGGATGAAAATTCAAACGGATTTAAATATCCATCCTTATGCAACTTAGCCAGTCGTGTCGCATTGATGTGACCCAGTCTACAATGCCACAAGAAGGATTCGTTGAGTTCAGAACTCTTCCTCTTGTGTGTGTTTGTTATGCTGAGGACTGTTGATTGGTTTAGAACATAAATGCCATTGCACAACGTGCCTGATCCAACCAACTTTTGGTTATGGAAAATGTTCATAACATTGTCCTGTAATACAAAATTATATCCTTCTTTACTTAATAAAGAAACCGATATAATGTTGCATATCAGGTTCGGCATGTAATAGCATTCGTTCAGAACCAATGTATTACCAGTTGGTAATACAAGGTGATATTCCCCGACAGTCTTAGCTGCAACAATTGCACCATTTCCGACTCTAATGTCTTTATCACCTTCTCCAAGTTCTCTACCTTTCCTAAGCCCATGTAACTGATTACATATATGGGATCCTGACCCGGTATCCAATACCCAGGACGTAGAGCAAATGGAGAAACAGTTCTCAGTAACGAACACACCCGAAGAAAATGCATCAACATGTACTTTCTTCATTCGGGTGGCATGGGAATCCTGGTATTCCCCTATATCCTGTTCATTCCTATAACTCTTATAAGAAAGAACGGAACCAACGTTCCCCAGCACAGTATAACATGCGGGTTCGGTCAATACATCCATATTATTATCTTTATTAAGGCATGAAATGGTCGCTACCTGGAGAGAGAGAGAAGAAAACACTTTAGCGTATGCTCGTGCAAGATCAGATTGGTTATTATCTTATCTAATCAGGATGGCTCCCACTGCTTTTTATCAAATCTTCCTCCAAACCTTAAAAGGAAAGACTAGCCGGGATTAATTACACACTACAAGTTCGCCAATCTTTCAGCCAGGCCAGTGTCGGTACTTTGAGGGAGGTCCCCCGTGCTTTCGCACGAACCTAATTACTGTAAACCTCGTTTTCCCAGAGGCGTAACCTCGTTAACACCTTTCTAGACACCTACTTGATCGGCTAATTGTAATGTGTAAAACTCTCCCAGGAGTAACTCTTACTCGCAGCGGGTATCGGGATCCAACTATCTCATAGAAGGTATGCAATCTCATTGCAAATTTCAACACTTGAAATTCCCGATAATATTTTGCCCCTAGCTCGCTATGACCTTGACGCATGCCAAACAACCCATAGTCTGCTAGTCAAGTTCAACCCGTCATTTCCTGATTGAATTAAACCCACCCGCACGACCCTTGACGCATGCCAAACAACGCCGTACGAATACCCTAATCCAATCGCATCATATGCTGGCAGATAAGCACTAGTTAGCTACCGTACACTACGCCTTGACGCATGCCAAACAACCGCAGCACGAATACTAACTAATAATTATCTGAAATGACGGAGGGCTACGCAGGTTTTCATAAAACCATAAGCGTAATGAACTTGATATCGTTGTAGAATCAAATGAAGTTTTGAAATGGAGTGATTTTGAGGCTTTTCTAGTTTTGCTAAAGGAGTCACTCCCGGTGAAGGGATCTCGGTCCTTTCCTCGTCGAATGAGGTGCGGGATATATCATATATATCGCTGTGCAAAGCAAAAACTATAAAAGCAATCAAAAACAAACCGAGTGTGTAGCATCTGCCAGTTATTGCTAAAGGAGTCACTCCCGGTGAAGGGATCTCGGTCCTTTCCTCATCGAATAAGGTGCGGGGTATATCATATATACCGCTATGCAAAGCAAGAACTGTAGCTACCTGTTTTATTTTAAAATTCGATTCTACAACATCTTAGGTTTCTTATCTTTCATTAATCACATTAATGAAGTCCCATCATTTAAATACCTAAACATCACAGATAGATATAACGTACACTTATGCCATCCGTATTCGCCTCGATGTCCCCTCGTGCACCGTTAGGTTAGGTAACTAACGACAGAGCGGGGCAGGGCTAGCGCGGGTGTAAAACATAAGTAACGTTTATATAATATATCATATATACTATATACTAAATCCATCACAGAATCACATCACAGATATCGCAGCAGAATAATCATATGAAATATTGGATATACTAGGACGTCCGTGTTTTCAATACGAGCCAGTATAAAACACGGATTCCACGGTCGTGATGAATAGCCAATCCCACACCCTTAGACCCCTACGAGAGCGGCAAGCAACCCTGCGAATTCTAGGGTTAGGAGACCCGGACTCGACTCCTCGAGTTGGTCTCCCACTGGACCCCAGAACCCGGTTACTTATGCTCCCCTCCTTGGGTCTATCCTAGTGCAGAAAAGTAAATAATATACAAAGGGTGACAACTCCCGCATCCTGGAAGTGCCCCGAATAAAAGAATATTACATACAAGTTTTTACATGAATGAAAATGAAAAGCACTCATCTCACATAAAAACCCCCGGCTATTCGAACACGACGATCCAATATAACATATCCAGCAACACATAACATCACATGTCATCAACGTAAGTAAGTATGCATACCCCAATTGTCGTTGACATATAGCAACGAAACCGGCGATATCACATATTACACTTACGGTCACAGAACAGAAAGTGTAAAACTACAACAATTGGAATCCGCAACCTCTTTAGACATCACATGCCTAACAGTTATAAACCCCGCATTTTAGTCCCATCATTTAAAACTCTTTTCGATATCTTGTGAAACTAAACTGCTAGATCTATAACATTCATCCAGTTATCTCATAACTGTTTGTGAATTCCAATTATTGTATCCAATTCCGGATAAATAGAATATATTAAACATTCCGATCGAACATTCGAACACCCAAGTTTTCCCGACACCGATCAACACATGAAATAGGTTCAAAGACATTCACTTCATGCCTCAGTACCAACGGTCCAGCCGTAGAAGGGTCAAGCCAACGCCTCACATGTGGCACGCCGTACTGCCCCAAACCCGAAGGTTCAAAGGGCAGTTCAAGACGGTCACATAATCGAGTTAAGGTTTGTGTCTTCTAGAGGGACCATCGCGTTACTTGCACTACTCAGAACGTCTTTTAACCACAGAAAAATCCAACACTTGGAATTATTCCGGCAGGGGAAAACCTGGGTATTTGTATCCGGTCGAACTCTTTAACATATTCTACAGTTATCTGGAAAAACACTTAGACAAAGTTTGATATTCCGATCGAATTCATCGATTCCCAATATAACTCCAGAGCACTCAACCCTTAAATAAATTTAAAAATACCCAGAAAACTCACCAGAATTTATCAGGTATTACTGTGCAAAAATAGTGGGATGATGTAACCATGTGGCCGCGGAAGAGCGGCAGAAGGCATGCTTCTGCCGCGCTTCCGCGGCACAATGAACAGTTCAGGGAAACGTTTTACACAGTAATGCTTAGAATTCTATGCTGAATTTTTAAGACATTTTTAATATCAAAAATTCCCAGATTTATGAAAATGTCCAGAGAGCTCTAAAGTATTTGGATTTCGTGTTCGTTCGGACTTCAAACTGCGTCTAGACTTCGCCTAAGGCTCTAGCTAGGCTCTGATACCACTGTAGGGTTCCTAGGCATCCTAATGAAGTCTTTCAAGGCATCGACCATGCCAATTTTAAAAATTATGGAAGCCGAGAAACCCTAATATGGATCGTTTACTAGAATTCTAGGCGAAACTAAAAGCTAGTTAACAGTTAACTACTGGGATACGGAAATTACAACCTTTGTAGATCCGGATATCCACCTCCACGGCTCCGCAAGGGCGTCCTCTCGCTGTCCATCTTGAAGCTTGAACTCTCGAGACGGCTTCATCGGAGAAACGTGCGGAATAGCTCGTCGGCTTCGTGTCAAAGACGATCTACGTCGAGGTTGCACAAACTCAAGCTCCGACTTCACAAACTTGTGAAACTTGTGAAGTAAACACCCAAAACAACTTGGCAAGAGGTAGAGGGTGAAGAAATATGAGGTGGGTTCACTTTAGATTTGGATTTTGCTCACTAGATCACAAGTTGCCATTGATGGCATCAAGGTTGCTCACTTGAAGAAGAAGAAGATGATGAGCTAGTTATGATAAGTTGTGATATATAGAAAATAGAAAATCAAATACTTATCATAACTAAACTAGGGTTAAGTGTAGAGAATAAACCATGGTCACTTTAGATGGGTTAGGGTTAAGCATGAAGATAAGGATGGTTAGCAAAGTCAAAGCTTCATGAAGCTTCAACTTAAAACAAAAAGAGCCACCATTCTTATCTTAATTTATTTCAAATAAATAAATAAACAAATAAATAAATAAAAAAATATGCAAAACCCTAATTATCAATTAACCATGGATTAATTCTATAAACTTAACATAATGATCAAGTATCATCAAACATGATACAAAAAAGTGCACGAAAGCATATCACATATACAATGTGCATCAAGTGAGAAAAATCCGTTTAAAGTGAACCAATACTAGTTAATGCAAAGTAATATATCAAATATATAATTATACATTAAATCATTAAATCAACACTTGATTCAATGATCCGGTCATGTCGCACATAACCGACTAGTATTCAATGCATCGATTTATCGAATCAATGATTCGATAACTAGGTCATATCGAATATAACCAATCGAAACATATATCGCGAGAATGAAATGCGGTATCACATACACGCATTATTCTCGGTCCTGCACATATCTCATATGCGCTCCTATTTCGTTTCGCTTGAGCCAGGAAACCTCTGTGTAGGACTCTAAAGACTCGTCAATACGCCGGTAGCAGATGATGATCATATCAAGCACCCACAAGCCGCAAGCGGTCTGCTAAACGTAACGGCCACCCGGGTATTGAGCGATCAGAAGATCGACGAGCTAGCCCGCTCATACTCCTGCGAATCCGACCAGTAACACTTACCATACAGTCAAGTCTCTTCGTCTGATATGTCGCATATCAAGTCTAGGGGTGGTATACGTCAGACCCCAATAACCCGATAAGTCGTGCTGATGTGAGGCTCGTAACGGGTCGAGAAACTACTGGTAACACTTACCAGCAAATCTCTGATCAGCCCTGGCCAGGGACTTCCCTGTTACGGCCAATCGAGCACAGCGCAACATCAACTCCCTATACCGGGAGAGACGAAACCCCTCCTATCGCTCATTGCCTCCATGTGACTCAGGACTGTGCCCAAAGACCACCGTTTTGCACGCCCTCATGGACGTGGTAAGGTGGAGATCAAAGCACAGTGGGAATCACACAAGACTCTATGACGATCTCGGGTCTACAGACTAACCTGTACAAGTGTCACCTGAGAACTGCCATCTGACGTGAGGTATAATACCATCTGGGAGTTCTCGGCGAGTCCGTCCAGTGTACCCAGTCTCCACTGAGCACCCGTATACCATCTCTGATGTCAAACACCAATGGATATGGGATCATCCATCGCCCATCACATGGGTCGAGAAGCGTATACGCTAGTCTACTCTGGTATATCGATGCCCCGTCTCGATACACCTACGACTAGGGACCTTGAAGGATGTACTTATGGACTACCATGTCCCCACTAGTATGATCTGCATCATAGTCTAGGTAGTCAAGTACAAATCCTAAGGGCTTTACCAACATGTAACTATAAGACAGTATAAAGAGACTAGTGTACATGTTAAGATAAATAGCAACCAGATAGCATACTATCATGTCGAGCAAGAAAGTCATCTCTATATATGTCCAAGCATCCAATATAATATACATAATCTGTACAATACTGGCCTCTAGGTCATACATACAACTAACATAAAAGAGCGATAGGAGGGGTTTCGTCTCTCCAAGTATTGGGAGTTGATGTTGTTCTGTGCTCGATTGGCTATATCAGTAAGTCCCTGGCCAGGGCTGTTGAGATTTACTGATAAGAGTTATCAGTAGTTTCTTGATCTGTTATAGACCATTCATCGGCATGACTTATTGAGTTATTGGGGTCGACGTTACCATCCCTAGACTCGATATGCAGCATATCTGACGAAGAGACCGGACCGTACGGTAGTGTTGCCGGTTGGCTCGACAGGAGTTGTGATAGGTTCGCTTGTTTTCTTATGATCGCTCAATACATGGGTGGCCATTACGTTTAGCTGATCTCTTGTGGCTTGGGGGTGCTTGATATGATCATCACCCACTGCCGGCATATTGACGAGTCTTTGAGTCCCACAATGGAGTTACCTAGTCCAGGCGAAACGATGTGGTGTGCATATGAAATATGCGCGGGGACCCGATTAAATGCGTGTATGTGATACCGTATATTAATCGGGCGGTTTGCTATTGGTCAGGTCGTATGTGTTATGACCGGTTTGCTAAATCAAATGTTGATTTATCATTGACCATTAACTTTTTCACTTTAAACCCTTCTTGTCTTTTGTTGTATGCATGCATGTATGCATTTATTCTCATTGATGCACATATGGATGTGCATGCACACATACATGCATACTCATTTGTATCATGGTTGTTGATATATTGGATGGTGGCAATATAAGACTCACACCTTAATAAATATGTTGATATTTATTTTTGGAAAAGATAAATGGAATTGGATAATTACTCATGGTTGATTATTATATTCCCCCCCACTAACCTTTGTGTTAACCATGAGTTATTTCCCACGGCCATTTTTGATACAAAGATAAATATCTAGATATTTATTAACTTGGGTTAAAAGTGAGAAGAAGAAAATATATATATTTTCTTTTGTCATTCTTATCTCAATACTTATCATTATCTTGAGCTCTCATTTGCCATCATCTTCTTCCTCCTCTCTCTTGCTCTCTAGCTTTCATTAGTGAGCAAAAGAGTGATCAAGTTAGGGTTTTAAAGTGAGAAAACAAACCACATCACCATTCTACACTACTCTTGTCCATTAGTTTAGAGTGTTGGCATCTACTTCTTCTCTTGATCAAGTGGAGCTTCAAGCTTGGACAAAGAGGACTCCGGGTGGATCGTCGTGGACTTGGAGGATCTCAAGCAAGCTTCTTTCAACCCTCAAGTGGCCAAGGATTCTAGCATACGGAGCTACAAAGGTTGTATTCTCTAAACCTAGTCTTTATCTCTTGTGGATTGTGTATATAAATTTGTTACCCTAGCTTTTCTAGTATAATCCTTAGGATGTTTTCTTTAGCACCCTATAAAATTTTAATATGGCATATGTGATGCTACCAACCCCTTGTAGTGGTGCTGTAGAAATACCTTCATGGTATCAGAGACTAACTAGAAGCCTAGACGATGTTACGACAATACAAAAATGAAAACCCCCGCAAAAATACGATTTTAGAAAACCCATGAAATGCTCTCTGTAAATTTTTTAAAAAGTGTTCAAAAAATTATTTTAGCAACTGCAAAGTGGCATTTAGGAGAATATTAGAACACAGGTGAAACACGGGGGGGTGCTCGGTTCCAGGCCGACGACTAGGCCAGAAAATCCGGCGTCGCCGACCCTTTGTGCTCCTCTGCCCCTCGTATTGCACCTGTGATCTTTTACTCTTATTCTAGGGTTTCTGGTATTGTTTTGAAATCCAAATTTTCATGTGATGTTAGTTTGGAAATGGGCTCTTTGCGGAGTATTTCGTATTCGTATTTTAGAGCATTGTATTTGGTAACATTGGCGACGTTAAACGGGTCGAACGAATTATCAAACACTGGTATTTTCTAGGTTGAACGTACTCGATATATATGCAGGTATTCCTATGGACCCTCTAGAAGAATGTAACCCTAACTCGAGATGTGACCACCAAACTGCGACCGAACCTTAGGGTTTACCGTAGTTAGTGGCGCCATAAATGAGGCTTGGGTCTGCCCTTCTACGGTTGGTCCATTAAATACCGTGGCATAGATTTTGGGTATTGTTTAACGGTGCTCAAGTGTTGAGCTTGCTGGGAAATATGGGTGTTCGTTAATTCGATCGGAGGGTTTAACATCGCCTAGTAGTATGTGATACTTGTTTCTGCGACCGTAAGCATAGTATGCGTATCGCCGGTTTCGTTGGTATATGTCAACGGCAATTGGGATATGCATACTTGCTTACGTTGATGACATGTGATGTTATGTGTTGCTGTGTTGTGATGTATAGGATTGTCGTGATCGAATAGCCGGGTTTTTTTTATGTGAGATGAGAGTTTTACTTTTCATTCATGTAAAATTCATTTGTAATGTAATATTCTTTTATTTGGGGCACTTCCGGATTGAGGATGATGTCACCATTGTTGTATATTATTTACTTTTCCGCATTAGGATAGACCCAAGGAGGAGAACACAAGTGATCGGGTTCTGCGGTCCAGTGGGAGATCATCTCGAGGCGTCGAGACCGGGTTTCCTAACTCCAGAATTGGAAGGGTCGTTTGCCGCTCTCGTAGGGGTCTAGGGTGTGGGATTGGCTATTCATCACGATCGTGGAATCCGTATTTTCTATTGTTGGCTAAATACTAAATACGGACGTCCTAGTATATCCTATATTATCATATCTGTGTTTCTGCTGCCTATATTCTGTGATGCGATCGCTTAATATATCTGAGACGAATGCTATATTATATATGAGATATATAATAGACGTTGCTTATGTTTTACACCCGCGCTAGTCCCGTCCCGGTATGCCGTTAGTTAAGTAACCTAACGGTGCATAACGGAACATTGCGGCGAATGCGGATGGCATAAGCGTACGTTGTATTTTCGTTTCTTTTCGGTGATTGGCTTAAGGACATAAATGATGGAACTACATTAATATGATTAATGTAAAGAAAATAAATCTAAAAAGATGTTGTAGAATCAGATTTGAAAACCACTCGGCTTTTTACGAAAAAGCTACACTTCAAAACTGCGGAGCTTAAGCCACTCCTTTTGAAAACCATTTGATTCTACGACGATATCAAGTTCAAAGCGTTAAAGGTTTTCTTAAAAACCATATGGAACCCTCCGTCATTTTAAGAAGTAGAGTACTTAGTATTCGTGCAACGTTTGTTGACCTCAGGCAAGGTGTAGTGTACGATAGCTAAGTGATGTCTTCCTACAATGCATATGATGCAGATTAATTAGGACGAGCATGTGACTTTGTTGACCTTAGCCAAGGGCCATGTGAACGGGTCTAATTAATCAAGAAATGACGGGTTGAACTTGACTAGTGCTTGTGATTTGTTGACCATAGCCAAGGTCATGAGTGCTAGGGGTAAAAACCACATCGGGAGTTTCAAAAGTTGAAATTTGCAATGAGATTGCATACCTTCCATATGATGGTTAGATCCCGATCCCACCGTGGGAAATAGTTGCTCCCAGGAGAGTTTTGCAGTTTACAATTAGCTAACCTATTAGGTGTCTAGAAAGGTGTTAACGGGGCTACGCCTCTGGGAAGACGAGATTTATATTAATTAGGTCCGTGCGACAGCACGGGGAACCTTCCTCAAGTACCGACACTGGCCTGGCTGAACGGTTAGCGAAGTTGCAGACTGTAATTAATCCTGGCTAGTTTTCTTTTTAAGCTTTGAAAGAAAAACTTGATTAAAGCAGTGAGAGACATCGATTAGATAAGATAATAACCAATCTGATTCGCTGAGTGTATTCTTTTCTCTCTCTTAATGGCAGATACCAATGACAGGACTCAAGTTTCTACTAGATAAAAAAACTGAATGGGACCAATTATAAAGACTGGCTGAGGAATCTTAACATTGCCTTGACTTATGATAAGGTATCATATGTCCTCACTGCTCCAGCCCCGCCCGTCCCATGTCCTAAATCCTTAGTTGCGGATATTGAAGTCCGCAAGACATGAGACGCTGACTGTGCCATAGCCAAATGCCTCGCGCTTGCATCGATGGATAACACACATCAGAAGCAGCACGAGAATATGGGCGTCCAAGCCATATTCCTCCATACAAAGGAGTTGTATGGAGAGCAATCTCGTGTCTTACGATACGAAGCATCCAGAAAGCTGTTTCAGATGTGAATGGCCCCTGGCACACCAGTAGAAGACCATGTTCTGAAGATGATAGCTCTCATAGAAGATCTTGAGGACCTTGGGTGAACAATGGAAAATGAGCAATATACTGATATTATTCTGCAGTCTCTCCCCTCCACCTTTGCTCAATTTATAGTTAAGTTCAACATGCACAACATGGAGAAGGAACTAGCTGAACTCCTTAATATGTTATGGAGTGCAGAGAGCATGCTAAAATCAGTGAAAACTCCCGTTTTGAGTGTTGGGCAATCTTCCTCCTCTCGCTCAAAGGCTAAGGCCAAGGGAAAGATGAAGAAGAAACCCACTAAACCTGAGGCTGGAGTCAAAAAGGCTAAGGGGAAAGATAAGTCCAAGGCTGGGGAATCGGGGAAAGGGGAATGTTATCACTGCCACAAAACAGGACACTGGAAGCGCAATTGCACGGAGTACTTGGATCTCAAGAAGAAGCATGAGGATGCTTCCGCTTCAGGTGTGTTTGTGAAAGAAAAACTGTTTTTCAATAAACTCTGCTTTCTGGGTATTAGATACCGGTTCTGGTTCTCACATTTGCAATTCTATGTAGAGGCTGAGAAATAGCAAGGTTTTGAAGACAAGTGACCATACTCTCCGCGTTGGAAATGGTTTCAATGTACATACAGTTGCAGTGGGAGAGTATCACTTGGGGTTGCCGTCTGGATGTATATTGGTTTTGAACCCATGTTATTATAAACCTAGTATACTTTGTAATATAATAACCTTTTCTTTGTTAGACAATGAAGGATATAATTTTTTATTGCAGAACAATGTTATGAACATTCACCTGAATCAAATGTTGGTTGGGTATGGTACGCTTAATAACGCGATATACGTCCTAAATCAACACACGGTTTTCAGCAAACAACACACTAATAAAAGAAAATTTTCAGAAATAAATGAAGCTTTTCTTTGGCACTGTAGACTTGGTCATATTAACGAAACAAGACTAAACAAGTTACACAAAGATGGATATTTAAACCCTTTTGAATATAAATCTTATGCGACTTGCCAGTCTTGTATCAAGGGTAAAATGACCAAAACTCCGTTTACCGGACACGGAGAAAGAGCTACTGAGCTCTTAGGCCTCATACATAGTGATGTATACGGGCCAATGTCTACACAAGCTAGAGGCGGTTTTTCTTACTTCATTACTTTCACTGATGATTTCTTAAGATTCGGTCATGTATTTTTATTAAATCACAAGTCCGAAGCATTCGAGAAATTCACTAAATATAAACTCGAAGTAGAAAAACAAACCCTTGATCATCAAAATGCTTCGATCAGATCGAGGTGGAGTGTACCTCAGTACAGAGTTTGCAGACTTCCTAAAAGAGAATGGGATTCTCTCTCAGCTCACTCCTCCTTACACACCACAGCACAACGGTGTGTCAGAACGACGGAATCGGACCCTATTAGATACGGTTCGTTCCATGATGAGTGACACTGAGTTACCCGTCTCATTTTGGGGGCATGCATTAGAGACTGCAGCATTTCTGCTGAACAGGGTGCCAACCAAAACCGTGTCTACCACGCTATATGAGATATGGCATGGGAAGAGACCATCTCTTAAACGAATTAAGATTTGGGGTTGTCCGACCTATGTTAGAAAGCAGAATCCGGACAAACACGAGACACGGTCAGTCATGTGTAATTTTGTGGGATATCCAAAGAATTCTTATGGATATCTATTCTACCACAAGGAGGAACAAAAAGTGTTTGTTTCTCAGCATGCCACATTTTTAGAAAAAGAATATTTTACAAAAGATACAGATGGCAGTGTGGTAGACCTAGAAGAAGTTCTAAAAACACAAATTACAAATGATGACTTGGTTGAAACGGCTGTTGCAATAGAAACTGAGGAACCTCGGCCACTCCGTAGGCCTGGTAGGACTTCTCGCCCACGGTTTCCTCATTGATTGTGATAGAGAAAACTGCATCATGGAAGATGATGATCCTACCAGCTTTCAGCAAGCTATCACGAGTAGAGACTCTGTGAAGTGGCTGGATGCCATGAGATCTGAAATGGAGTCTATATACACCAAAAAAGTATGGACTTTGGACGTTGTACCTCCTGGGGTAAAACCTGTGGGATGCAAATGGATCTTTAAAATAAAGATTGGTGTAGATGGGCAGGTAGAGACCTATAAGGCAAGACTTGTGGCGAAGGGTTTTCGTCAAAGACCAGGTCTGGACTATGACGAAACTTTTTCTCCCGTAGCCATGCTTAAATCCATTCGGATCCTACTTGCTATTGCTGCTCACTACGACTATGAAATCTGGAAGATGGACGTTAAAACAGCAATTCTAAATGGAGATTTAGAAGAATGCGTTTATATGGATCAGCCAGAGGGCTTCATTGACAGTGGGAGTAGTGTGAAAGCATGTAGATTGCTTAAATCCATTTATGGATTAAAGCAGGCATCACGGAGCTGGAACATCTGTTTCGATGATGTTGTTGGAGATAGTGCCCTCAGAGTCAATTATTGGATCACAGGCACGTGATTGAAATGATTGAGGGAGGACCTATCCCGGGACGACAGTCTTACTCGAGATGATAGTATGCTATCTGGTTTACCTTTATCATCGTGTACTGTTTCAGGTGACCTTACAGGTCGCTATTACACGTTGATAGAGCCCCTAGGATTCTTACTTGACGACCAGCAGTATGATGGCGATCATATACGTGGGAGCTGGGGTCTATAAGCACATCCTTAAAAGGTCCCTAGTCGTGGGAGTTTCGAGACTGGGCATCGATACTCCATTAGTAGACTAGTGTATACAGTCGAGACCCCGACGAGGGGCGGTGGCCGGTCTCACAAGCCACTGGTGTCAGTTGGTTCACCTAAGATGTATACAGGTGCTCATTAGGTTATGAGTACACCGGACAGGACTCGCCGGGAACCTGCTAGTTGGGATTATACCAGACGTCAGATAGCAGTTCCCAAGTGACATGTGTACAGGTTAGTTCATCGACCTGAGATCGTCATTTGTCTCGTGTGAGTTCCCACTGTGCTTTGATTACTACCCTACCACGGCTCAAAGGAGTCGTGCAAACAGGTTTTAGTTGGGTACAGTCCCGAGCCATATGGAGGCAGTGAGCGGATCTGCAGGGGTTCGTCTCTCCCAGTATTGTGGGTGAGGTCGCGCTGTGTCTAGGAGAGCCATTACACAAAGCCCTCGGCCGAGACAGGAGATTTACTGGTAGGTATTCCAGTAGTATCTCAGGGTGTTCTGGGCTTCACTCCGACACGACTTGTACCGCCTTTGGGGGTCTGACTTTTACCAACCCCCTAGGCCCGCCATGCGATGCTCATAGACGAACGGACCGGACTGTACGGATATTGTCACTGACAGGCTCAGTAGGGTGTCAGGATGAGTTCGCTCATCGACGTCCCTTTTGGTCAATAGCTGGTGGCCCGTTACGTATTGGCTTATACCTCTGACGTGCTGGTGGTTAAATCCACAACCATAGTATTGACGAGTCTTTAGAGTCCACCACACTTTCAGTTACTCAAGCTTTCGGGCGAAACGCTGTAGAGGCCGTATGGAGATATGGCAGGGTCCGATCAGATACGTGCGGTATTGCACGGATCAGGATCGGACGGTTTGTACTAGTGGCCGTATGGATATATGGCAGGGTTCGATCAGATACGTGCGGTATTGCACGGATCAGGATCGAACGGATATTACTAGCCGGCTTTGGTTTAAGCCATATCCTGGTTTAGTACAGTGTAGATTTTGTCTCATTGCATTTGTATCCGGTCGGAATACAGATGCGGGTGTGTATGCACAGTATCGGGGTTTTCCTGTAATTTATTACGGGACCAGTTTTCTGAGGTTGCCAGTTTGCATTCCGTTCCGGCCGGTTTTCCTTTGTTCTTTCCCGGCCGGACTTTTCCGATGGAGGGGGTTATTTGCAAGTTTGCAAATAACATTTTGTGGAGGGTTTATTTATGAGATGAGAGATTATGATAGCATCTTTAGATTCCCTTTGCATCTTTTCTTTCGATGCACCATCACTTGCATTAATTATGATAAGAGAGGGTATGGTTTGGTTGTAAGTTTATAATGATAATGTTTTGGTTGTGGTCACCCTCCACCTTTTCCTACACTCACCTTCCTTCTTGTTTTTGTGTTTTGCTCCACTATTTTTTAAAGGGGGGGCCGGCCACTTCTTTGAGGATGAGAGAAATTTCCATTTTGGTGTGGCACATATTTCTTCATCTCATTCTTCTAGTTTTGGGAAAAATGAAAGCACCATTTTTCCTTAACCTTATTCCTCCATCACCAATGGCAACTTCACTACTCCAAAGAGACATAGACTCTACACTATTTCTACAGCTAATCTTGGGCATGTCGACTTGCCGGCTTCATGCCCGAGTTGCCTCGGTATTGAGGCGGGAGCCCGTAAAAGACGCAGGCGATGTGGTGCCCTTCCGGCGAGGAGGCGACGACCGGAGTTTCCGCGAGAGATCGGGATGACGATGAGAAGACCGGAGGACTCGGATCACTCGGTATATCTCTCACCCTCTCTCTTGATAGCTAGTATCGGTTAATGGTTACGATCCGGGTATATTGTCCGCGGTAGCGCCAGTTTAAAGTTAAGAAAAATTTTGATTCCGTATTTTGGCCTCGGATAGACGGCCGGGGCGCTGCCGTGGCGCAACATGGTATCAGAGCCACTCCATTAACCTTGTCTAGCTTTGTCTAATGTGTTTTACATTTCCGATCGACCAAAATTCCAAAAATACGCGTTTTCTTTACATCAGTTTTCTGTTGATTTTTTTATTGCTCAAATTTTTTTTCATGTTGCAGAAAAGTGATGTACTGGAAAATATAAGGCTACTGTAGAAATTCGACAGAGTGATTCCTTAGTGAGAGCGCGGAACCGCGGCCAAACCCCCCTTTGGGCCGCGGTTCCGCCGCACTATGGTCAGATCACTGTGTCGTTTTTCTTCAGTTGCTTTCTGGGCTAATTTTAGGGGTTTTGGAACATTAATTTTGGGCCCAGAATTTCTTGATGTGCTACAGTAGTACTTGGGGGCCCACTTGTTAAAATTTGATCGATCGGATATTTTAAACACATTGGTTCACAGTATTTACATTATATCTGCGACCGTGAATATCATTTGATCGGTAAATCCTGTCTAACTGCTATAGCCCGGTTAGACGGATTTGCGAACGTGATTTTCACGTTGATGTTCTGTGTTTATGCTGTGATGTTGCGGATCGGTCGTGGGGGATAGCCTGGATACAATGCTAGTACAGTGTTGTTGTATTATGTACATTTGATATTGCGGGACGAGCGTCCGACATGTGGACTGCCGTCACTACCTGTTTGTATTATTCTTTTGGGGCACGGCCAGGTTGCGGTCGATGTACCCGTTGTATGTATATTTTACTTTCTGTACTAGGATTACCCCGCGGAGAGGTGCACGGATAGCCGGGTTCTAGAGGGCAACGGGCCCGCATCTCATGGCATTGAGACGGAGGGGGCTTCACTCTAGGATTGGCGGGCTATTTGCCGCACTCGTAGGGGGTACAGGTTGACCCAGGAGGGGTGCCCAAGTTACCGGATTCCATGAAGTGCTGGGTGGTCCATTCACGGCGCTGAAGGGGGCTGCCTCGCTTCAGGTTTTGGCGGGTGACTTGCCGCGCCCGTAGGGGTCTAGGTTTTCATTGCACAGGCTATCCACACGACCAGGGGAACGTCGGGTTTCAGCAGCGGCTCTGTCAAACCCGGGGCTTCCAGATATCTGTATTGTTCTGTGATGCTGCACATTTCTGTGATGTTGCTTTTTTATCACGCCTTGAGCGAAATATAATATATTGGTATATATATTAGTAGATGTTGTATATGTTTTGCATCCGCGCTAGTCCAGTCCCCGCTCTGTCGTTAGTTAGCTAACCTAACGAGTAATGACGGGACCCAGTGGCGAATGCGGATGGCATATACATACATCAGTATATTTTCGTTCTTTGTGGTGTGATCAATTGATGGGACTGTGTTGATTCGGATCAATGCAAGATAAACAAACCTATTCTGATGTTGTTGGAACACTTTTCAAAAAGCTGTTATTGTAAGGACGTTCACTTTTGTTTTGCATCGTGGTATTCATTTGGAATATCCTGCTCCTCAGTCGACGAGGCAAGGGCCGAGATCCCTTCACCGGGAGTGACCCCTTGGACAGAAGTTTGCGTCAGGGCATTAACTTCACTATAGCCGATTACTTTTGCTTTGCATCGTGGTATTCAGTTGGAATATCCTGCACCTCATTCTACGGGGAAAGAGCCGAGATCCCTTCACTGGGAGTGACCTCTTTAGCAAAGGTTTTCGTCATTATATTTTTACAAAAGGTTATGCAGTTCCTTCAACGATATCAAGTTCATTACGTTAAAGGTTTTTCGCCAAAAACTAGACGTAGCCCTCCGTCATTCCTTACAAGTATTACTTAGTATTCGTGCTGCGTTTGTTGACTGTGTCAAGGCATAGTGTGCGGTAGCTAAGTAGTGTTTGTTTGTAGCATATTAATGGGATTGGTTAGGACAGTCGTGCGGCCTTGTTGAATGTGTCAAGGGCTCGTACGGGTGGGTTTAATGCAATCCAGGATAATGACGGGTTGAACTTGACTAGGACCCTTTGATTTGTTGACTGTGTCAAGGTCACTTGGGTCCTAGGGGTAAAAATCACATCGGGAGTTTCAAAAGAACTGAAACTTGCCAGATATGCGCATACCTTCTGGAGTGTGATGACGAGAGCGGATTCCGTCACGTTATCATGCAATGATAGTTGGATCCCGATTCCCACTGATGAGTTGGTTTACTCCTCGGATGATCCCGACTAATTCTTCTTTCAGGTTTGGAGGAGAATTTGAGGTACAGTGGGAGGTTTCCTGATTAGATAAACTGATAACCATTCTGATCTAGGTTAGAGTGCACGCTGAGTGTTTCTTTTCTCTCTCTCTTTGGCAGCGACCATTGACCCGACCCTGGACTATGACTCAGTGACCAAGTTGACCGAACCTTCTTAACACTGGCTTTTGGATTGTCAGAGTTGCAAACCTCATTGCCACTCCTACTTTTACCCTTTTCTCCAGGACACCCCGTATTAATACGAACGTCCACTTCCATTGGACAAAACCATCGTATGGTTATATACGAACTCGAAGGACTTCGAGGATGGTTTCTGGTTCTGGAGAAAACGAATAGGATTGTTCAGTTGTCTTTTCTTTTCACCTTCTCTCATTGCGAGTACTCCTTGGTTTAGGAGATAGTACACCTATTACACAAATTGGATAGTCTTCTTCCAAACCTTAGGCAGGTGCCGAACGGTGGGGAATGAAGAAAACCAATTAGCATAACGATGGTGTACAGAAGGTATTAAGTTAAGACAAAGCAAGGGATTAGTAAGAGGGAAAAGTAAATTGCGACTGCTATTCACGACCGAACCAAGTATTTCTTCGCCAATCCTAAATCACCTTTGTATTTCTCCAGGACACTCCGTATCACTACGAAGATCCCAAGTTTATTGGATAATCCATCGTATGGTTATATACGAACTCGAAAGGAACTTGTTCCAGTTCGGGGATGGATTCTGGTTCAGGAGAAATAGGAATAAGGTTTATTCGGTTGTCTTTTATCTTCACCTTCTCTCGCTTTGCGAGTGCTCCTAGGATTAGGACAGTACACCTTTTATGCTTATTGGATAGTCTTCTTCCAAACCATAGGCTGGTGCCAAACGGTAGGGAAGGAAGAAAACCATTTGGCCTAAAGGGGTGTGCAGACGGTAATGACTAAAGACATATAAAGGGATTTGGACAGATGGCAAAGAGATATACGGTTACAGTTGTGAATCTGGATAATGGTAGAGGCATTACTAGGAATACCAGGATACCCCATCGAAACATTTCAATATTTCAGTTCAACTGTATACTATTAAAAGAAAACTGATTTCCCGATTAGGCACTTGCTCCAGGGTATGTATTTACCAGGTTGGATTCTCACATCTGTATGGTTTTACAGATGATGAGTGGGAGTAAGTTATTGGGAATTAGGTGACCATCCTCATTATATCGGGATTCGTTGTAATTGGTGATATTTGAGGAAGCCACCTGGGTTGTTTGCCGGTCGGCAAATATTTGGTTTTGAATATCCGTTGCTATGCACCAATTTCAAATTGATATATCTGTACGTCTATTTTTATAGAGTGAGATGTACCTTTTTGAAATTATGTCTATGACATTTACCAATATCAGTGGATGGTTAGGTAAGGAGCATTGAACAGCGGTGTAATTCTTCTTAACCATAAGTACAGTTTTCAAACTACGACGCACAGTGAATGAGTTATTAGACTCAGGGGACTTATACAGAGTATTGTGTATTGTCCAGTGTCCATTAGGACAGAGGGGATGGTCCTCGTACTATATTCTGCTTATTTATAACTTCTCTAGTACTTAGACAAGTGTTTCATAGAAACACAGGGTCCATGTTTTGAGAAGTTATGGGTATATGAATAAAGTAGAGAACCAGGTATTGCAAGTATCGGGATTCTTCAAGGTGATCGAAGATGTAGATACTTGTGCATGGTGTTCAGTTGATAGTAATGATTGAGAGAACTTGCTTCTCTTTCAGGTTACTCATAATTGGAAGCATTCCTAAGTTGAATAACGCTGATTGGCCTCCTTCCATTCAGTTGACATGCACTGGAGACAGCTGCATGATTTGAATCTGGTTCATTTAAATCAGTGCCTCTGGTTCTATATTGGATATAGAACAGTTCATATCTTAACGATGTTAAGGTACGGGGAGTTGTCCGGCTTATGATTAAAACCAGACACTGGACAACTCAAGGCACGTTTCTGTAATGGCTGTTTGTGGGTTGACCCAGGCTATGACGAGGGTTGACTTTCTACCATCTGGAAGATCAATAGTGATATTGTTCTTAACTCGCCACATTTTAAAAAGAAATGGTTATTTTTCAGAAAACAGTAGTGGGAGTATGGTAGAACTGGAAGCGATTCCAGAACCGCAAACGATTACTGAAGATTTAATAAGGAACCTAAAGATTCAATCTGATTTGACATTCCATTGGCCACTCCGCAGATAAGGTGGGTAACTTCAGGCACCCGAGAGGTACTCCGGTAGCCTCAAGGACGGTGACAGGGAAGTTCTTGTTTACCCACACTTGCCATTGTTGTTTTTCCAGGCTGCGAGACCCGGCAAGGGATGAGTATAGCGTCGTTCTAAACTAGCTTTAGAAGTGCACGTCTATATGACTCTGCCAGAGGGTTATCGTAGTCAGTGGGAGCAGCGGAAGCATTGGTGGACATCAGGCTTATGTCTATAGACTAAAGCAGATATAGCGGAGATAGATCATCTATTTCTGATGTGACAGTCATAGGTTTGACGTCATCAGAATAGGGGATAGATCTGTTAAGAAGGTAGTAGGGTGTGATGTCCTGGTTTTGGATGACATACACAGAGTAGGAAAGGAAACTCCTATAATACGATCGGTTATACTTTGGTTGTCACACAATGGTTTCTCCACACAGGACTTGGATATTATATCAGACATTCTGGTTACTAGATCTATAGTTTTAGATCTAGATTTGGGTGGTTTCCTAATCTGGGTACCTTGACAGCATTCTATGAGTATTTAGAATGGACGACTCCTGGCACGGTAGTACACCTGCAGGTAATGGAGTCACCCTCTCTAAAGGTGTCTTACAGACTAAAGGGGAGAGGGATACGCATGATTGACAGATCACTTGCTTAGGCAATTGAGTCAGTCATGAGATGTCAAGTACCACACCAGATGTTGTTCTTGCAGTAGATGCAACAAGTTGATATTAATCCAATCCTGGAGAAACAGTCGGAAGCAGTTTTAGAACATAAGTGAATGTTCTAGGAATTTAATAACGGCAGCCTCTTTTAGGAGACGGTTGTCACTCGAGGCTTCCAAGGTGACATGGATGGCAGAGTGACTGTCAGAGTTATATTTTCTCCTTCTGACGAGGGGCAGTATTTTGGACAGGTGGTCCAAGGCAATACTGAGGGAGGCATGGCGCTGGGTACTGATTAAGTTCAGTTATCGATACAGTCTAAGAAGTTTGGATTTGGAGTTCATTTATGAGCTAGGTCCCATCAGATATCCAGACATACTCTAAGACAGGTATTGCTCATTTCGGGAGAAGGTTTTCTCTGCGAACTTGAGATATAGAGAGACATAGAAAGAAACATCAGAGCGGATCCACTCGCTGAGGCTATTCCTCGAACGCAATAGTCTCGCAAACGAGCTTTGTGAGACTGACTAGTAGAGGAGTTGGGTGTTCGGTATCACACGGGCTGTGAGTATGCGACATCGCAATAATTAGCCTTGAGTGCAAGTGGGAGATTGTTGGAGATAGTGCCCTCAGAGTCAATTATTGGATCATAGGCACGTGATTGCAATGATTGAGGGAGGACCTATCCCGGGACGACAGTCTTACTCGAGATGATAGTATGCTATCTGGTTTACCTTTATCATCGTGTACTGTTTCAGGTGACCTTACAGGTCGCTATTACACGTTGATGGAGCCCCTAGGATTCTTACTTGACGACCAGCAGTATGATGGCGATCATATACGTGGGAGCTGGGGTCTATAAGCACATCCTTAAAAGGTCTCTAGTCGTGGGAGTTTCGAGACTGGGCATCGATACTCCATTAGTAGACTAGTGTATACAGTCGAGACCCCGACGAGGGGCGGTGGCCGGTCTCACAAGCCACTGGTGTCAGTTGGTTCACCTAAGATGTATACAGGTGCTCATTAGGTTATGAGTACACCGGACAGGACTCGCCGGGAACCTGCTAGTTGGGATTATACCAGACGTCAGATAGCAGTTCCCAGGTGACATGTGTACAGGTTAGTTCATCGACCTGAGATCGTCATTTGTCTCGTGTGAGTTCCCACTGTGCTTTGATTACTACCCTACCACGGCTCAAAGGAGTCGTGCAAACAGGTTTTAGTTGGGTACAGTCCCGAGCCACATGGAGGCAGTGAGCGGATCTGCAGGGGTTCGTCTCTCCCAGTATTGTGGGTGAGGTCGCGCTGTGTCTAGGAGAGCCATTACACAAAGCCCTCGGCCGAGACAGGAGATTTACTGGTAGGTATTCCAGTAGTATCTCAGGGTGTTCTGGGCTTCACTCCGACACGACTTGTACCGCCTTTGGGGGTCTGACTTTTACCAACCCCCTAGGCCCGCCATGCGATGCTCATAGACGAACGGACCGGACTGTACGGATATTGTCACTGACAGGCTCAGTAGGGTGTCAGGATGAGTTCGCTCATCGACGTCCCTTTTGGTCAATAGCTGGTGGCCCGTTACGTATTGGCTTATACCTCTGACGTGCTGGTGGTTAAATCCACAACCATAGTATTGACGAGTCTTTAGAGTCCACCACACTTTCAGTTACTCAAGCTTTCGGGCGAAACGCTGTAGAGGCCGTATGGAGATATGGCAGGGTCCGATCAGATACGTGCGGTATTGCACGGATCAGGATCGGACGGTTTGTACTAGTGGCCGTATGGATATATGGCAGGGTTCGATCAGATACGTGCGGTATTGCACGGATCAGGATCGAGCGGATATTACTAGCCGGCTTTGGTTTAAGCCATATCCTGGTTTAATACAGTGTAGATTTTGTCTCATTGCATTTGTATCCGGTCGGAATACAGATGCGGGTGTGTATGCACAGTATCGGGGTTTTCCTGTAATTTATTACGGGACCAGTTTTCTGAGGTTGCCAGTTTGCATTCCGTTCCGGCCGGTTTTCCTTTGTTCTTTCCCGGCCGGACTTTTCCGATGGAGGGGGTTATTTGCAAGTTTGCAAATAACATTTTGTGGAGGGTTTATTTATGAGATGAGAGATTATGATAGCATCTTTAGATTCACTTTGCATCTTTTCTTTCGATGCACCATCACTTGCATTAATTATGATAAGAGAGGGTATGGTTTGGTTGTAAGTTTGTAATGATAATGTTTTGGTTGTGGTCACCCTCCACCTTTTCCTACACTCACCTTCCTTCTTGTTTTTGTGTTTTGCTCCACTATTTTTTAAAGGGGGGGCCGGCCACTTCTTTGAGGATGAGAGAAATTTCCATTTTGGTGTGGCACATATTTCTTCATCTCATTCTTCTAGTTTTGGGAAAAATGAAAGCACCATTTTTCCTTAACCTTATTCCTCCATCACCAATGGCAACTTCACTACTCCAAAGAGACATAGACTCTACACTATTTCTACAGCTAATCTTGGGCATGTCGACTTGCCGGCTTCATGCCCGAGTTGCCTCGGTATTGAGGCGGGAGCCCGTAAAAGACGCAGGCGATGTGGTGCCCTTCCGGCGAGGAGGCGACGACCGGAGTTTCCGCGAGAGATCGGGATGACGATGAGAAGACCGGAGGACTCGGATCACTCGGTATATCTCTCACCCTCTCTCTTGATAGCTAGTATCGGTTAATGGTTACGATCCGGGTATATTGTCCGCGGTAGCGCCAGTTTAAAGTTAAGAAAAATTTTGATTCCGTATTTTGGCCTCGGATAGACGGCCGGGGCGCTGCCGTGGCGCAACATGGTATCAGAGCCACTCCATTAACCTTGTCTAGCTTTGTCTAATGTGTTTTACATTTCCGATCGACCAAAATTCCAAAAATACGCGTTTTCTTTACATCAGTTTTCTGTTGATTTTTTTATTGCTCAAAATTTTTTTCATGTTGCAGAAAAGTGATGTACTGGAAAATATAAGGCTACTGTAGAAATTCGACAGAGTGATTCCTTAGTGAGAGCGCGGAACCGCGGCCAAACCCCCCTTTGGGCCGCGGTTCCGCCGCACTATGGTCAGATCACTGTGTCGTTTTTCTTCAGTTGCTTTCTGGGCTAATTTTAGGGGTTTTGGAACATTAATTTTGGGCCCAGAATTTCTTGATGTGCTACAGTAGTACTTGGGGGCCCACTTGTTAAAATTTGATCGATCGGATATTTTAAACACATTGGTTCACAGTATTTACATTATATCTGCGACCGTGAATATCATTTGATCGGTAAATCCTGTCTAACTGCTATAGCCCGGTTTGACGGATTTGCGAACGTGATTTTCACGTTGATGTTCTGTGTTTATGCTGTGATGTTGCGGATCGGTCGTGGGGGATAGCCTGGATACAATGCTAGTACAGTGTTGTTGTATTATGTACATTTGATATTGCGGGACGAGCGTCCGACATGTGGACTGCCGTCACTACCTGTTTGTATTATTCTTTTGGGGCACGGCCAGGTTGCGGTCGATGTACCCGTTGTATGTATATTTTACTTTCTGTACTAGGATTACCCCGCGGAGAGATGCACGGATAGCCGGGTTCTAGAGGGCAACGGGCCCGCATCTCATGGCATTGAGACGGAGGGGGCTTCACTCTAGGATTGGCGGGCTATTTGCCGCACTCGTAGGGGGTACAGGTTGACCCAGGAGGGGTGCCCAAGTTACCGGATTCCATGAAGTGCTGGGTGGTCCATTCACGGCGCTGAAGGGGGCTGCCTCGCTTCAGGTTTTGGCGGGTGACTTGCCGCGCCCGTAGGGGTCTAGGTTTTCATTGCACAGGCTATCCACACGACCAGGGGAACGTCGGGTTTCAGCAGCGGCTCTGTCAAACCCGGGGCTTCCAGATATCTGTATTGTTCTGTGATGCTGCACATTTCTGTGATGTTGCTTTTTTATCACGCCTTGAGCGAAATATAATATATTGGTATATATATTAGTAGATGTTGTATATGTTTTGCATCCGCGCTAGTCCAGTCCCCGCTCTGTCGTTAGTTAGCTAACCTAACGAGTAATGACGGGACCCAGTGGCGAATGCGGATGGCATATACATACATCAGTATATTTTCGTTCTTTGTGGTGTGATCAATTGATGGGACTGTGTTGATTCGGATCAATGCAAGATAAACAAACCTATTCTGATGTTGTTGGAACACTTTTCAAAAAGCTGTTATTGTAAGGACGTTCACTTTTGTTTTGCATCGTGGTATTCATTTGGAATATCCTGCTCCTCAGTCGACGAGGCAAGGGCCGAGATCCCTTCACCGGGAGTGACCCCTTGGACAGAAGTTTGCGTCAGGGCATTAACTTCACTATAGCCGATTACTTTTGCTTTGCATCGTGGTATTCAGTTGGAATATCCTGCACCTCATTCTACGGGGAAAGAGCCGAGATCCCTTCACTGGGAGTGACCTCTTTAGCAAAGGTTTTCGTCATTATATTTTTACAAAAGGTTATGCAGTTCCTTCAACGATATCATGTTCATTACGTTAAAGGTTTTTCGCCAAAAACTAGACGTAGCCCTCCGTCATTCCTTACAAGTATTACTTAGTATTCGTGCTGCGTTTGTTGACTGTGTCAAGGCATAGTGTGCGGTAGCTAAGTAGTGTTTGTTTGTAGCATATTAATGGGATTGGTTAGGACAGTCGTGCGGCCTTGTTGAATGTGTCAAGGGCTCGTACGGGTGGGTTTAATGCAATCCAGGATAATGACGGGTTGAACTTGACTAGGACCCTTTGATTTGTTGACTGTGTCAAGGTCACTTGGGTCCTAGGGGTAAAAATCACATCGGGAGTTTCAAAAGAACTGAAACTTGCCAGATATGCGCATACCTTCTGGAGTGTGATGACGAGAGCGGATTCCGTCACGTTATCATGCAATGATAGTTGGATCCCGATTCCCACTGATGAGTTGGTTTACTCCTCGGATGATCCCGACTAATTCTTCTTTCAGGTTTGGAGGAGAATTTGAGGTACAGTGGGAGGTTTCCTGATTAGATAAACTGATAACCATTCTGATCTAGGTTAGAGTGCACGCTGAGTGTTTCTTTTCTCTCTCTCTTTGGCAGCGACCATTGACCCGACCCTGGACTATGACTCAGTGACCAAGTTGACCGAACCTTCTTAACACTGGCTTTTGGATTGTCAGAGTTGCAAACCTCATTGCCACTCCTACTTTTACCCTTTTCTCCAGGACACCCCGTATTAATACGAACGTCCACTTCCATTGGACAAAACCATCGTATGGTTATATACGAACTCGAAGGACTTCAAGGATGGTTTCTGGTTCTGGAGAAAACGAATAGGATTGTTCAGTTATCTTTTCTTTTCACCTTCTCTCATTGCGAGTACTCCTTGGTTTAGGAGATAGTACACCTATTACACAAATTGGATAGTCTTCTTCCAAACCTTAGGCAGGTGCCGAACGGTGGGGAATGAAGAAAACCAATTAGCATAACGATGGTGTACAGAAGGTATTAAGTTAAGACAAAGCAAGGGATTAGTAAGAGGGCAAAGTAAATTGCGACTGCTATTCACGACCGAACCAAGTATTTCTTCGCCAATCCTAAATCACCTTTGTATTTCTCCAGGACACTCCGTATCACTACGAAGATCCCAAGTTTATTGGATAATCCATCGTATGGTTATATACGAACTCGAAAGGAACTTGTTCCAGTTCGGGGATGGATTCTGGTTCAGGAGAAATAGGAATAAGGTTTATTCGGTTGTCTTTTATCTTCACCTTCTCTCGCTTTGCGAGTGCTCCTAGGATTAGGACAGTACACCTTTTATGCTTATTGGATAGTCTTCTTCCAAACCATAGGCTGGTGCCAAACGGTAGGGAAGGAAGAAAACCATTTGGCCTAAAGGGGTGTGCAGACGGTAATGACTAAAGACATATAAAGGGATTTGGACAGATGGCAAAGAGATATACGGTTACAGTTGTGAATCTGGATAATGGTAGAGGCATTACTAGGAATACCAGGATACCCCATCGAAACATTTCAATATTTCAGTTCAACTGTATACTATTAAAAGAAAACTGATTTCCCGATTAGACACTTGCTCCAGGGTATGTATTTACCAGGTTGGATTCTCACATCTGTATGGTTTTACAGATGATGAGTGGGAGTAAGTTATTGGGAATTAGGTGACCATCCTCATTATATCGGGATTCGTTGTAATTGGTGATATTTGAGGAAGCCACCTGGGTTGTTTGCCGGTCGGCAAATATTTGGTTTTGAATATCCGTTGCTATGCACCAATTTCAAATTGATATATCTGTACGTCTATTTTTATAGAGTGAGATGTACCTTTTTGAAATTATGTCTATGACATTTACCAATATCAGTGGATGGTTAGGTAAGGAGCATTGAACAGCGGTGTAATTCTTCTTAACCATAAGTACAGTTTTCAAACTACGACGCACAGTGAATGAGTTATTAGACTCAGGGGACTTATACAGAGTATTGTGTATTGTCCAGTGTCCATTAGGACAGAGGGGATGGTCCTCGTACTATATTCTGCTTATTTATAACTTCTCTAGTACTTAGACAAGTGTTTCATAGAAACACAGGGTCCATGTTTTGAGAAGTTATGGGTATATGAATAAAGTAGAGAACCAGGTATTGCAAGTATCGGGATTCTTCAAGGTGATCGAAGATGTAGATACTTGTGCATGGTGTTCAGTTGATAGTAATGATTGAGAGAACTTGCTTCTCTTTCAGGTTACTCATAATTGGAAGCATTCCTAAGTTGAATAACGCTGATTGGCCTCCTTCCATTCAGTTGACATGCACTGGAGACAGCTGCATGATTTGAATCTGGTTCATTTAAATCAGTGCCTCTGGTTCTATATTGGATATAGAACAGTTCATATCTTAACGATGTTAAGGTACGGGGAGTTGTCCGGCTTATGATTAAAACCAGACACTGGACAACTCAAGGCACGTTTCTGTAATGGCTGTTTGTGGGTTGGCCCAGGCTATGACGAGGGTTGACTTTCTACCATCTGGAAGATCAATAGTGATATTGTTCTTAACTCGCCACATTTTAAAAAGAAATGGTTATTTTTCAGAAAACAGTAGTGGGAGTATGGTAGAACTGGAAGCGATTCCAGAACCGCAAACGATTACTGAAGATTTAATAAGGAACCTAAAGATTCAATCTGATTTGACATTCCATTGGCCACTCCGCAGATAAGGTGGGTAACTTCAGGCACCCGAGAGGTACTCCGGTAGCCTCAAGGACGGTGACAGGGAAGTTCTTGTTTACCCACACTTGCCATTGTTGTTGTTCCAGGCTGCGAGACCCGGCAAGGGATGAGTATAGCGTCGTTCTAAACTAGCTTTAGAAGTGCACGTCTATATGACTCTGCCAGAGGGTTATCGTAGTCAGTGGGAGCAGCGGAAGCATTGGTGGACATCAGGCTTATGTCTATAGACTAAAGCAGATATAGCGGAGATAGATCATCTATTTCTGATGTGACAGTCATAGGTTTGACGTCATCAGAATAGGGGATAGATCTGTTAAGAAGGTAGTAGGGTGTGATGTCCTGGTTTTGGATGACATACACAGAGTAGGAAAGGAAACTCCTATAATACGATCGGTTATACTTTGGTTGTCACACAATGGTTTCTCCACACAGGACTTGGATATTATATCAGACATTCTGGTTACTAGATCTATAGTTTTAGATCTAGATTTGGGTGGTTTCCTAATCTGGGTACCTTGACAGCATTCTATGAGTATTTAGAATGGACGACTCCTGGCACGGTAGTACACCTGCAGGTAATGGAGTCACCCTCTCTAAAGGTGTCTTACAGACTAAAGGGGAGAGGGATACGCATGATTGACAGATCACTTGCTTAGGCAATTGAGTCAGTCATGAGATGTCAAGTACCACACCAGATGTTGTTCTTGCAGTAGATGCAACAAGTTGATATTAATCCAATCCTGGAGAAACAGTCGGAAGCAGTTTTAGAACATAAGTGAATGTTCTAGGAATTTAATAACGGCAGCCTCTTTTAGGAGACGGTTGTCACTCCAGGCTTCCAAGGTGACATGGATGGCAGAGTGACTGTCAGAGTTATATTTTCTCCTTCTGACGAGGGGCAGTATTTTGGACAGGTGGTCCAAGGAAATACTGAGGGAGGCATAGCGCTGGGTACTGATTAAGTTCAGTTATCGATACAGTCTAAGAAGTTTGGATTTGGAGTTCATTTATGAGCTAGGTCCCATCAGATATCCAGACATACTCTAAGACAGGTATTGCTCATTTCGGGAGATGGTTTTCTCTGCGAACTTGAGATATAGAGAGACATAGAAAGAAACATCAGAGCGGATCCACTCGCTGAGGCTATTCCTCGAACGCAATAGTCTCGCAAACGAGCTTTGTGAGACTGACTAGTAGAGGAGTTGGGTGTTCGGTATCACACGGGCTGTGAGTATGCGACATCGCAATAATTAGCCTTGAGTGCAAGTGGGAGATTGTTGGAGATAGTGCCCTCAGAGTCAATTATTGGATCACAGGCACGTGATTGCAATGATTGAGGGAGGACCTATCCCGGGATGACAGTCTTACTCGAGATGATAGTATGCTATCTGGTTTACCTTTATCATCGTGTACTGTTTCAGGTGACCTTACAGGTCGCTATTACACGTTGATAGAGCCCCTAGGATTCTTACTTGACGACCAGCAGTATGATAGCGATCATATACGTGGGAGCTGGGGTCTATAAGCACATCCTTAAAAGGTCCCTAGTCGTGGGAGTTTCGAGACTGGGCATCGATACTCCATTAGTAGACTAGTGTATACAGTCGAGACCCCGACGAGGGGCGGTGGCCGGTCTCACAAGCCACTGGTGTCAGTTGGTTCACCTAAGATGTATACAGGTGCTCATTAGGTTATGAGTACACCGGACAGGACTCGCCGGGAACCTGCTAGTTGGGATTATACCAGACGTCAGATAGCAGTTCCCAGGTGACATGTGTACAGGTTAGTTCATCGACCTGAGATCGTCATTTGTCTCGTGTGAGTTCCCACTGTGCTTTGATTACTACCCTACCACGGCTCAAAGGAGTCGTGCAAACAGGTTTTAGTTGGGTACAGTCCCGAGCCACATGGAGGCAGTGAGCGGATCTGCAGGGGTTCGTCTCTCCCAGTATTGTGGGTGAGGTCGCGCTGTGTCTAGGAGAGCCATTACACAAAGCCCTCGGCCGAGACAGGAGATTTACTGGTAGGTATTCCAGTAGTATCTCAGGGTGTTCTGGGCTTCACTCCGACACGACTTGTACCGCCTTTGGGGGTCTGACTTTTACCAACCCCCTAGGCCCGCCATGCGATGCTCATAGACGAACGGACCGGACTGTACGGATATTGTCACTGACAGGCTCAGTAGGGTGTCAGGATGAGTTCGCTCATCGACGTCCCTTTTGGTCAATAGCTGGTGGCCCGTTACGTATTGGCTTATACCTCTGACGTGCTGGTGGTTAAATCCACAACCATAGTATTGACGAGTCTTTAGAGTCCACCACACTTTCAGTTACTCAAGCTTTCGGGCGAAACGCTGTAGAGGCCGTATGGAGATATGGCAGGGTCCGATCAGATACGTGCGGTATTGCACGGATCAGGATCGGACGGTTTGTACTAGTGGCCGTATGGATATATGGCAGGGTTCGATCAGATACGTGCGGTATTGCACGGATCAAGATCGAGCGGATATTACTAGCCGGCTTTGGTTTAAGCCATATCCTGGTTTAGTACAGTGTAGATTTTGTCTCATTGCATTTGTATCCGGTCGGAATACAGATGCGGGTGTGTATGCACAGTATCGGGGTTTTCCTGTAATTTATTACGGGACCAGTTTTCTGAGGTTGCCAGTTTGCATTCCGTTCCGGCCGGTTTTCCTTTGTTCTTTCCCGGCCGGACTTTTCCGATGGAGGGGGTTATTTGCAAGTTTGCAAATAACATTTTGTGGAGGGTTTATTTATGAGATGAGAGATTATGATAGCATCTTTAGATTCCCTTTGCATCTTTTCTTTCGATGCACCATCACTTGCATTAATTATGATAAGAGAGGGTATGGTTTGGTTGTAAGTTTGTAATGATAATGTTTTGGTTGTGGTCACCCTCCACCTTTTCCTACACTCACCTTCCTTCTTGTTTTTGTGTTTTGCTCCACTATTTTTTAAAGGGGGGGCCGGCCACTTCTTTGAGGATGAGAGAAATTTCCATTTTGGTGTGGCACATATTTCTTCATCTCATTCTTCTAGTTTTGGGAAAAATGAAAGCACCATTTTTCCTTAACCTTATTCCTCCATCACCAATGGCAACTTCACTACTCCAAAGAGACATAGACTCTACACTATTTCTACAGCTAATCTTGGGCATGTCGACTTGCCGGCTTCATGCCCGAGTTGCCTCGGTATTGAGGCGGGAGCCCGTAAAAGACGCAGGCGATGTGGTGCCCTTCCGGCGAGGAGGCGACGACTGGAGTTTCCGCGAGAGATCGGGATGACGATGAGAAGACCGGAGGACTCGGATCACTCGGTATATCTCTCACCCTCTCTCTTGATAGCTAGTATCGGTTAATGGTTACGATCCGGGTATATTGTCCGCGGTAGCGCCAGTTTAAAGTTAAGAAAAATTTTGATTCCGTATTTTGGCCTCGGATAGACGGCCGGGGCGCTGCCGTGGCGCAACATGGTATCAGAGCCACTCCATTAACCTTGTCTAGCTTTGTCTAATGTGTTTTACATTTCCGATCGACCAAAATTCCAAAAATACGCGTTTTCTTTACATCAGTTTTCTGTTGATTTTTTTATTGCTCAAAATTTTTTTCATGTTGCAGAAAAGTGATGTACTGGAAAATATAAGGCTACTGTAGAAATTCGACAGAGTGATTCCTTAGTGAGAGCGCGGAACCGCGGCCAAACCCCCCTTTGGGCCGCGGTTCCGCCGCACTATGGTCAGATCACTGTGTCGTTTTTCTTCAGTTGCTTTCTGGGCTAATTTTAGGGGTTTTGGAACATTAATTTTGGGCCCAGAATTTCTTGATGTGCCACAGTAGTACTTGGGGGCCCACTTGTTAAAATTTGATCGATCGGATATTTTAAACACATTGGTTCACAGTATTTACATTATATCTGCGACCGTGAATATCATTTGATCGGTAAATCCTGTCTAACTGCTATAGCCCGGTTTGACGGATTTGCGAACGTGATTTTCACGTTGATGTTCTGTGTTTATGCTGTGATGTTGCGGATCGGTCGTGGGGGATAGCCTGGATACAATGCTAGTACAGTGTTGTTGTATTATGTACATTTGATATTGCGGGACGAGCGTCCGACATGTGGACTGCCGTCACTACCTGTTTGTATTATTCTTTTGGGGCACGGCCAGGTTGCGGTCGATGTACCCGTTGTATGTATATTTTACTTTCTGTACTAGGATTACCCCGCGGAGAGGTGCACGGATAGCCGGGTTCTAGAGGGCAACGGGCCCGCATCTCATGGCATTGAGACGGAGGGGGCTTCACTCTAGGATTGGCGGGCTATTTGCCGCACTCGTAGGGGGTACAGGTTGACCCAGGAGGGGTGCCCAAGTTACCGGATTCCATGAAGTGCTGGGTGGTCCATTCACGGCGCTGAAGGGGGCTGCCTCGCTTCAGGTTTTGGCGGGTGACTTGCCGCGCCCGTAGGGGTCTAGGTTTTCATTGCACAGGCTATCCACACGACCAGGGGAACGTCGGGTTTCAGCAGCGGCTCTGTCAAACCCGGGGCTTCCAGATATCTGTATTGTTCTGTGATGCTGCACATTTCTGTGATGTTGCTTTTTTATCACGCCTTGAGCGAAATATAATATATTGGTATATATATTAGTAGATGTTGTATATGTTTTGCATCCGCGCTAGTCCAGTCCCCGCTCTGTCGTTAGTTAGCTAACCTAACGAGTAATGACGGGACCCAGTGGCGAATGCGGATGGCATATACATACATCAGTATATTTTCGTTCTTTGTGGTGTGATCAATTGATGGGACTGTGTTGATTCGGATCAATGCAAGATAAACAAACCTATTCTGATGTTGTTGGAACACTTTTCAAAAAGCTGTTATTGTAAGGACGTTCACTTTTGTTTTGCATCGTGGTATTCATTTGGAATATCCTGCTCCTCAGTCGACGAGGCAAGGGCCGAGATCCCTTCACCGGGAGTGACCCCTTGGACAGAAGTTTGCGTCAGGGCATTAACTTCACTATAGCCGATTACTTTTGCTTTGCATCGTGGTATTCAGTTGGAATATCCTGCACCTCATTCTACGGGGAAAGAGCCGAGATCCCTTCACTGGGAGTGACCTCTTTAGCAAAGGTTTTCGTCATTATATTTTTACAAAAGGTTATGCAGTTCCTTCAACGATATCAAGTTCATTACGTTAAAGGTTTTTCGCCAAAAACTAGACGTAGCCCTCCGTCATTCCTTACAAGTATTACTTAGTATTCGTGCTGCGTTTGTTGACTGTGTCAAGGCATAGTGTGCGGTAGCTAAGTAGTGTTTGTTTGTAGCATATTAATGGGATTGGTTAGGACAGTCGTGCGGCCTTGTTGAATGTGTCAAGGGCTCGTACGGGTGGGTTTAATGCAATCCAGGATAATGACGGGTTGAACTTGACTAGGACCCTTTGATTTGTTGACTGTGTCAAGGTCACTTGGGTCCTAGGGGTAAAAATCACATCGGGAGTTTCAAAAGAACTGAAACTTGCCAGATATGCGCACACCTTCTGGAGTGTGATGACGAGAGCGGATTCCGTCACGTTATCATGCAATGATAGTTGGATCCCGATTCCCACTGATGAGTTGGTTTACTCCTCGGATGATCCCGACTAATTCTTCTTTCAGGTTTGGAGGAGAATTTGAGGTACAGTGGGAGGTTTCCTGATTAGATAAACTGATAACCATTCTGATCTAGATTTGGGTGGTTTCCTAATCTGGGTACCTTGACAGCATTCTATGAGTATTTAGAATGGACGACTCCTGGCACGGTAGTACACCTGCAGGTAATGGAGTCACCCTCTCTAAAGGTGTCTTACAGACTAAAGGGGAGAGGGATACGCATGATTGACAGATCACTTGCTTAGGCAATTGAGTCAGTCATGAGATGTCAAGTACCACACCAGATGTTGTTCTTGCAGTAGATGCAACAAGTTGATATTAATCCAATCCTGGAGAAACAGTCGGAAGCAGTTTTAGAACATAAGTGAATGTTCTAGGAATTTAATAACGGCAGCCTCTTTTAGGAGACGGTTGTCACTCCAGGCTTCCAAGGTGACATGGATGGCAGAGTGACTGTCAGAGTTATATTTTCTCCTTCTGACGAGGGGCAGTATTTTGGACAGGTGGTCCAAGGCAATACTGAGGGAGGCATGGCGCTGGGTACTGATTAAGTTCAGTTATCGATACAGTCTAAGAAGTTTGGATTTGGAGTTCATTTATGAGCTAGGTCCCATCAGATATCCAGACATACTCTAAGACAGGTATTGCTCATTTCGGGAGATGGTTTTCTCTGCGAACTTGAGATATAGAGAGACATAGAAAGAAACATCAGAGCGGATCCACTCGCTGAGGCTATTCCTCGAACGCAATAGTCTCGCAAACGAGCTTTGTAAGACTGACTAGTAGAGGAGTTGGGTGTTCGGTATCACACGGGCTGTGAGTATGCGACATCGCAATAATTAGCCTTGAGTGCAAGTGGGAGATTGTTGGAGATAGTGCCCTCAGAGTCAATTATTGGATCACAGGCACGTGATTGCAATGATTGAGGGAGGACCTATCCCGGGACGACAGTCTTACTCGAGATGATAGTATGCTATCTGGTTTACCTTTATCATCGTGTACTGTTTCAGGTGACCTTACAGGTCGCTATTACACGTTGATAGAGCCCCTAGGATTCTTGCTTGACGACCAGCAGTATGATGGTGATCATATACGTGGGAGCTGGGGTCTATAAGCACATCCTTAAAAGGTCCCTAGTCGTGGGAGTTTCGAGACTGGGCATCGATACTCCATTAGTAGACTAGTGTATACAGTCGAGACCCCGACGAGGGGCGGTGGCCGGTCTCACAAGCCACTGGTGTCAGTTGGTTCACCTAAGATGTATACAGGTGCTCATTAGGTTATGAGTACACCGGACAGGACTCGCCGGGAACCTGCTAGTTGGGATTATACCAGACGTCAGATAGCAGTTCCCAGGTGACATGTGTACAGGTTAGTTCATCGACCTGAGATCGTCATTTGTCTCGTGTGAGTTCCCACTGTGCTTTGATTACTACCCTACCACGGCTCAAAGGAGTCGTGCAAACAGGTTTTAGTTGGGTACAGTCCCGAGCCACATGGAGGCAGTGAGCGGATCTGCAGGGGTTCGTCTCTCCCAGTATTGGGGGTGAGGTCGCGCTGTGTCTAGGAGAGCCATTACACAAAGCCCTCGGCCGAGACAGGAGATTTACTGGTAGGTATTCCAATAGTATCTCAGGGTGTTCTGGGCTTCACTCCGACACGACTTGTACCGCCTTTGGGGGTCTGACTTTTACCAACCCCCTAGGCCCGCCATGCGATGCTCATAGAAGAACGGACCGGACTGTACGGATATTGTCACTGACAGGCTCAGTAGGGTGTCAGGATGAGTTCGCTCATCGACGTCCCTTTTGGTCAATAGCTGGTGGCCCGTTACGTATTGGCTTATACCTCTGACGTGCTGGTGGTTAAATCCACAACCATAGTATTGACGAGTCTTTAGAGTCCACCACACTTTCAGTTACTCAAGCTTTCGGGCGAAACGCTGTAGAGGCCGTATGGAGATATGGCAGGGTCCGATCAGATACGTGCGGTATTGCACGGATCAGGATCGGACGGTTTGTACTAGTGGCCGTATGGATATATGGCAGGGTTCGATCAGATACGTGCGGTATTGCACGGATCAGGATCGAACGAATATTACTAGCCGGCTTTGGTTTAAGCCAGATCCTGGTTTAGTACAGTGTAGATTTTGTCTCATTGCATTTGTATCCGGTCGGAATACAGATGTGGGTGTGTATGCACAGTATCGGGGTTTTCCTGTAATTTATTACGGGACCAGTTTTCTGAGGTTGCCAGTTTGCATTCCGTTCCGGCCGGTTTTCCTTTGTTCTTTCCCGGCCGGACTTTTCCGATGGAGGGGGTTATTTGCAAGTTTGCAAATAACATTTTGTGGAGGGTTTATTTGTGAGATGAGAGATTATGATAGCATCTTTAGATTCCCTTTGCATCTTTTCTTTTGATGCACCATCACTTGCATTAATTGTGATGAGAGAGGGTATGGTTTGGTTGTAAGTTTGTAATGATAATGTTTTGGTTGTGGTCACCCTCCACCTTTTCCTACACTCACCTTCCTTCTTGTTTTTGTGTTTTGCTCCACTATTTGTTAAAGGGGGGCCGGCCACTTCTTTGAGGATGAGAGAAATTTCCATTTTGGTGTGGCACATATTTCTTCATCTCATTCTTCTAGTTTTGGGAAAAATGAAAGCACCATTTTTCCTTAACCTTATTCCTCCATCACCAATGGCAACTTCACTACTCCAAAGAGACATAGACTCTACACTATTTCTACAGCTAATCTTGGGCATGTCGACTTGCCGGCTTCATGCCCGAGTTGCCTCGGTATTGAGGCGGGAGCCCGTAAAAGACGCAGGCGATGTGGTGCCCTTCCGGCGAGGAGGCGACGACCGGAGTTTCCGCGAGAGATCGGGATGACGACGAGAAGACCGGAGGACTCGGATCACTCGGTATATCTCTCACCCTCTCTCTTGATAGCTAGTATCGGTTAATGGTTACGATCCGGGTATATTGTCCGCGGTAGCGCCAGTTTAAAGTTAAGAAAAATTTTGATTCCGCATTTTGGCCTCGGATAGACGGCCGGGGCGCTGCCGTGGCGCAACAGATGTTATCAAAGAATTTGATTTCATCAAAAATCCAGATGAACCTTTTGTTTAGAAGAAGGTTGTAGGAAGAGCTGTCGCATTCCTCGTATTGTACGTGGATGACATTCTTCTGATAGGAAATGATATTCCTATGCTATAGTCGGTCAAATCTATCTTGTCACTAAGGTTCTCCATGAAGGTCCTGGGTGATGCCACATACATTCTGGGCATTCGGATCTATAGGGATAGATCCAAGAGGTTATTGGGATTGTCCCAAACCAGGTACATTAACACCATCCTGAAAAGGTTTAGTATGGAAGACTCCAATCGGGGTGCCTTACCCGCTTGCCATGGGGTCACTCTCTCTAAGGACTCTTGCCCAAAAACCGATGAAGAGAGAGCTCGCATGAGCATTATACCCTATGCTTCTGCAGTAGGATCTATAATGTATGCAATGTTATGTAAACGCCCAGATGTAGGTTATGCACTTAGTGTAGTAAGCAGGTATCAATCCAACCCAGGGGAGAATAACTGGATAGCTGTAAAGTACATTCTTAAGTACTTATGAAGGACTAAAGAATTGTTCTTGGAGTATGGTAATGGAGTTCTCCAAATGGAGGCCTTTACCGATTCGAGCTTCCAGAGCGATATGGACAACAGCAAATCTATCTCTGGGTTTGTATTTACCCTCAATGGAGGGACGGTAAGTTGGAAGAGTTCCAAACAGGATACCATTGCAGACTCTACGATGGAGGCTGAGTACATTGCTGTGAATGATGCCGCCAAGGAACCCGTCTGGATGAGGAAGTTCGTCTCGGAGCTAGGAGTATTTCCAACCATTATTGATCCAATACCATTGTATTGTGATAATAATGGGGCTATGGCGTTAGCCAAGGAGCCCAGGTCCCATCAGTGGTCCAGACACATCTTGAGGCGCTTTCATTTGATCTGGGAGATTGTAGATCGCCGCGAGATCGTGATTAGGAGAGTAGACACAAATAATAACACTGCGGATCCACTCACCAAAGCCCTCCCTCAGCCGCAGCATGAGCGACTTTTTTAGATGTTGGGTATGAGATACGCCAATAACTGGCCCTAGTACAAGTAGGAGATTGTTGGATATATGTATGTCCTAGAGGCCATTATATGATAGTGGATGTATTTTATACATTTATATATATATTCAGTGTACATTCTTGCTCGACATGATAGTATGTTATCTGGTTCTTCTTTATCTGACATGTTGACTTGATCATGCTTTTATTCATTTACACATGTTGATAAAGCCCTGAGGATATTTTCTTGACTACTGTGATTGTGATGGAGATCATACTAGTGGGACGTCTGTAGTTTATAAGCATATCCTGAAATGTCCCTAGTCGTAGGTGTATCGAGATGGGGCATCAATATACCAGAGTAGACTAGGGTATATGATACTAGACCCATATGATGGGCGATGGATGTTCCATATCTATTGATGTTTGACATCGAGATCGTATACGGGTGCTCAGTGGTGACTGGGTACACTGGACGGACTCGCCGAGAACTCCTATATGGTATTATATCTATCGTCGGATAGCAGTTCTCAGGTGACACTGATACAGGTTAGTCTGTAGACCCGAGATCGTTATAGGGTCTTGTGTGTTCTCCCACTGTACTTTAATTACCACCCTACCACGAATCTACTGAGTCGTGCAAACAGGTGGCTTTTGGATACAATCCCGAGACACATGAAGACGATGAGAGATAGGAAGGTTTTCGTCTCTCCTGGTATTGGGAGTTGATGCTGTGCTGTGCTCGATTGGCTATATCAGTAAGTCCCTGGCCAGGGCTGTTGAGATTTACTGATAAGAGTTATCAGTAGTTTCTCAATTTGTTATAGACCATTCATCGGCACGACTTATTGAGTTATTGGGATCGACGTTACCATCCCTAGACTCGATATGCAGCATATCTGACGAAGAGACCGGACCGTACGGTAGTGTTGCCAGTTGGCTCGAGGGAGTTGTGACAGGTTCGCTTGTTTTCTTCTGATCGCTCAATACGCGGGTGGCCGCTACGTTTAGCTGCTCTATTGCGGCTTGGGGGTGTTTGATATGATCATCACCCACTGCCGGCGTATTGACGAGTCTTAGAGTCCCTCAATGGAGTTACATAGTCCAGGCGAAACGATGCGGTGTGCATATGAGATATGCACGAGGACCCGATTAAATGAGCATATGTGATACCGTATATTATGTAGGATATCTAGGCACACTAAGGAGGTCTCACAAGGCATCAACAATGCCACTTTCAAATTTTACGGGTGCCGAGAAACCCTAATACGGATCGTTAACTAGATTTTAGGCGAAACAATAAACTAGTTAACAACTTAACTACGAGTAAACGGAAATACAACCTTTGTAGATCCGGTCCTCCACCTCCATAGCTCCGCAATGAAGTCTCCTCGCTGTCCAAATGGAAACCCGGGCTCTAGCGTCGGCTTCATCGGAGAAATGGGCGGGCCAGGTCTTCGACTTCGTGCCGAAGATGATCTACGTCGAGGCATCACAAGATCAATCTCCCACTTCACCAAGTCATGAAACTTGTGAAGAGAACACCCTATACTACTTGGCAAGAGGTAGAGTATGAAGAAATAGGAAGTGGGTTCACTTTAGATTTGGATTTTTCACTCTTTTTCATCAATCACCATTGATGGATAGCAAGCTTTTTCTTGAAGTGAAGAAGAAGAAGAAGAAGCAAGAATATGATCAGTTATATTTAAAACAAAATAAAATGAATACTTATCATTTTCTAACCATGGTCATGTGTAGAGAGTTAACTAGAGTTAGGTGAATGGTTACGGTTTGGAGAAGAAGACAAAGTGGTCACTTGGTTAAAGCTTCATGAAGCTTCAACAAGCTTCATGTTGAAAGCAACCCTTTTGTTTTTCTTTTCTCATTTCTTTTTCATCCAAATTAAAAGATAAATGAATGAATAAATATATAGAAACCTTAACCATTTACTTAACCTAGGTTTAATTCTTTACACAAACCAATTATGCATGCATCATCAAACATGATACAATCAAGTGCACAAAAATATATCGCATATACAATGCGCACATCCGAGTGAGAAAATCCATCTTAAGTGAACCGATACTAGTTAATGCAAAGTAATATATCAAATATATAATTATGCAATAAATAATTAAATCAACACTTGATTTAATGATCCGGTCATATCGCATATAACCGACTAATATCAACAGTAACAACTTATCGAATCAACACTTGATCCGACAACCCGGCTGTATCGCATATAACCGATCAATGTCACAAATCGCGAGAATCGAATACAGTATCACATACTGGTATCATTCTCGGTCCCGCACATATCTCATACGCGCTCCTATTTCGTTTCGCTTGAGCCAGGAAACCTCTGTGTAGGACTCTAAAGACTCGTCAATACGCCGGCAGCAGATGATGATCATATCAAGCACCCACAAGCCGCAAGCGGTCTGCTAAACATAACGGCCACCCGGGTATTGAGCGATTAGAAGATCGACGAGCAAGCCCGCTCACACTCCTGTGAATCCAACCAGTAACACTTACCGTACAGTCCGGTCTGATCGTCTGATATGTCGCATATCTCGCCTAGGGGTGGTAAACGTCAGACCCCAATAGCTCGATAAGTCGTGTCGATATGAGATCTATAACAATTCAAGAAACTACTGGTAACACTTACCAGTAAATCTCAGCAACCCTGGCCAGGGATTTCCTGTTATAGCCAATCGAACACAGCGCAACATTAACTCCCTATACCGGGAGAGACGAATCCCCTCCTATCGCTCATTGCCTCCATGTGACTCGGGACTGTACCCAAAAACCACCATTTTGCACGCCCTCTTGGACGTGGTAAGATGGAAATCAAAGCACAGTGGGAACCACACAAGACTCTATGACGATCTCGGGTCAACAGACTACTCTGTACCAGTGTCACCAGAGAACTGCCATCTGACGTAAGGTATAATACCATCTGGGAGTTCTCGGCGAGTCCGTCCAGTGTACCCAGTCTCCACTGAGCACCCGTATATCATCTCTGATGTCAAACACCAATGGATATGGGATCACCCATCGCCCATCTGTATGGGTCGAGAAGGTATACGCTAGTCTACTCTGGTATATCGATGCCCCGTCTCGATACACCCACGACTAGGGACTTTGAAGGATGTAATTATGGACTACCATGTCCCCACTAGTATGATCCGCATCATAGTCCAGGTAGTCAAGTATACATCCTAAGGGCTTTACCAACATGTAACAGAGAGACAATCAGTGTACACGTTCAGGTAAAGGTCAACCAGATAGCATACTATCATGTCGAGCAAGAAAGTCCTCCCTATATATGTCCAAGCATCCACTACAATATACATCCTATGTATAGTAATGGCCTCTAGGGCATACATATAACTAACAATCTCCCACTTGCACTAGGGCCATCTAACAGCAGTGGTTGTAGTATCTCATACTCAACCATCCCATAAAAGTCTCTCTCTGGGAAAAGGCCTTCGTGAGTGGATCCGCCGTGTTATCCTCTGAGTCTGCTCTCCTAACCTCGATCACCCTGGAGATCAACTATCTCCATGATCAGGTGATGCTGCTTCAGAATATGTCTGGATCACTGATGGGACCGGCGTTCCTTGGCATAAGCCACAACTCCATTGTCACACAATAGGAGGAACGAAGTTCATCTCATGAACCAATATACACCCAGACTACCTCTTTGGTAGCATCTTAAGTAGCGATGTATCCTGCCTTTATCGTCTAGTATGTCACGGTATCTAGCTTGGAACTCTTCCAACATACCGTCCCTTTATTGAGGGTAAAGACAATGCCTGTGACTGACACTCAGTCGTCTTTATCACCCTGGAACACTTCCAGTGATTCTTCCCAGGATCGATTGATACCATCTCACTACAACTAGTGAGAGTCCTAACATCCAATTAGATCTATCTCATAGATCCAAAACCCAGGATTTAGGAGGTATCACTTTAATCCTATGTGGAGAATCATTGTGATAAGCGGAGATTGATCGAGCGTAGCATAGGAAACTCCTTCCCTATCAAGAGTATGTCATCCACGTACTCTACGAGGATCATTACCATACTCCCCACTACCCTTTTGTATATACAAGGTTCATCTACCATTTTGATGAAGTCAAACTATTTGACTACCACATCAAAACAGATGTTCCAACTCCGCGATGCCTGCTTTATCCTATAAAACATCTTGCATACGTTTCCGCTGCTCCCACTGTCTACAAGGCCCTCTGGCTGTGTACTTATAGACGCTCTATTCTAAAACATCATTTAGAAAAGCTGTCATGACACCCAACCACCAGATATCGTAGTCATGGTATGTAGCCGTGGTAAGTAGGATCTGGAGGGACTTAAGCATAGCTACTTGAAAAGTTTTCATCATTATCCACGCCTGGTTGATGACGAAAACCTTTAACAAGTCTAGCTTTGAAAGTCTCAACTTTTCCGTCTACACCAAGTAATCTTCTCAAGATATACTTGCTCCTGATGGGGATTTAACCCTTCAGATATAGCAACTAAAGTCCATACTTTGTTGGTGTATAAGGATTCCATCTCAGATCGCTAAGCATCCAGCCATTCTTACAGAGTCTTTACTCTCGATGGCCTGCTCGAAACTAGTTGGGTCATCATCTCATGATGCAATCCTCGCTCCCACTGTCATAGAGAAACAGAAGTATCTCTCAGGTGGGTGAGGAACCCTACTAGATCGGCGGAGAGGCTGAGGTTCGTTGGTAGCTATTGAATCCTTTGGTTCTTTCAAATCATCAGCTGCAGTTTGTATAGCTGGAACCTTTCCAGTTCTACATTATAGACTTTGCCTCGAGCTTGTCCGGATTTTGCTTTCAGACATAGGCCGGACAACCCCAAATCTTAACTAGCTTAAGACATGGGCTCTACCCTTTCCATATCACATATGAAGTGGTAGGCAACTGATTTGATTTGAACCCTATTCAATAGGTATGCAACTTCATAAGTGCATAACTCCCAAAAGGAAAAAGGTAACTCAGCAGTACTCATCATAGAGCACACCATATCAAATAGGGTGTAATTGCTCTACCCCGATATACCATCGTGCTATGGTGTATACGGAGGAGTAATACTGAGAGAGAATCTCATTCTCCTTTAGAAAAGTCCAAGAATTTCGTGCTCAAGTATTCTCCTCCTTGATCTCATCATAGGACATAATACTTTTACCCGTATTTTGGTTCTCTACTTCTAGCTTATATTCTGTGAATATCTCAAAAGGTTCGGACTTGTGTTTCAACAGGAACATATGTCTGAATCTTGAGAGATTATCAGAGAATGTAATGAAGTAAAAAGAACCGGTCTTGGCATTTGTAGACAGGGGACCTACATGCATCATCATGTATCATCCCAAGAGTTTACTAACTCTTTCTCTGTTTTCAGTAAACGGAGCTGTGGTCATCTTATCTTTGTGACATGACTGGCGAGTTTCACAAGATGTAAATTCAAACTAATTTAAATATGCATCTTTATGTAACTCTAGCTAGTCGGGTCGCATTGATATGACCTAGTCTACAATATCTCAAGAAGGATTCGTTCATTTCTGGACTCTTCCTCTTGTGTGTGTTCTGTATACTAAGAACTGTAGTTTGATTTAGAACATTAATGCTTTTAGATAACGTGCCTGAACCGATCAACTTTTGATATAGGAAATGTTCAAAACATTATCCAACTATACAAAATTTTATCATTTCTTTACTAATAAAGAGATGGATATGATTTTGTATATTAGGTTCGGTATCTAATAACATTCGTTCAGAATCAATGTATTTGGAATACAGGGTGACAGTGACCAACAGACTTGGCTGCAACACTTGCCCCGTTTTCTGCCTCATGAAACTTATCACCCGTTCTCAGTCCTCTACCTTTCTATAGCCCTATGTAACATATTACATATGCGGGATCCTGATCTGGTATCACATACCCAGGACGTAAAGAATACTGAGAAACAGTTCTGTATAATGAACACACCCGAAGATGATGCATCAGTATGCACTGTCTTCGTTTGGGTGGCACGGGAATTCTGGTAATCCCTTATTTCCTGCTCTGTCTTATAACAATTATAAGTTGGAGCGGGACCAACGTTCCCCAGCTCAGTATAACAAGCGGGTTCGGTCAATAATCTGTATTATTATCTTGATTAAGGCGTGATATGGTCGCTACCTGGAGAGAGAGAGAAGAAAACACTCAGCGTGCGCTCTTGCAAGAATAGATTGGTTATTATTTTATCTAATCAGGATGGCTCCCACTGCTTTTTATCAAATCTTCCTTCAAACCCTAAAAGGAAAGACTAGCCGGGATTAATTACACACTACAAGTTCGCCAATCTTTCAGCCAGGCCAGTGTCGGTACTTTGAGGGAGGTCCCCCGTGCTTTCGCACGAACCTAATTAATGTAAACCTTGTTTTCCCAGAGGCGTAACCTCGTTGACACCTTTCTAGACACCTACTTGATCGGCTAATTGTAATGTGTAAAACTCTCCCAGGAGTAACAATTACTCGCAGCGGGTATCGGGATCCAACTATCTCATAGAAGGTATGCAATCTCATTGCAAATTTCAACACTTGAAATTCCCGATAATATTTTTCCCCTAGTGTTCTATGACCTTGACGAATGCCAAACAACCCATAGTCCACTAGTCAAGTTCAACCCGTACATTTCTTGATCGAATTAAACCCACCCGCACGACCCTTGACGAATGCCAAACAACGCCGTATGAATACCCTAATCCAATCGCATCATATGCTCAAGCAGATAAATACTAGTTAGCTACCGTACACTACGCCTTGACGAATGCCAAACTACCGCAGCACGAATACTAACTAGTACATATCTGAAATGACGGAGGGCTACGACAGGTTTTTCTGAAAACCTATTGCGTAATGAACTTGATATCATTGTATAATCAAATGATTTTAAAATGGAGTGCTTTTGAGGCTTTTCTAGTTTTGCTAAAGGAGTCACTCCCGGTGAAGGGATCGTCGGTCCTTTCCTCTTCGAATGAGGTGCGGGATATATCATATATATCACTATGCAAAACAAAAACTCTTAAAAGCAATCAAAAGTCAAACCGAGTGTGTAGCATATGCCAGTTATTGCTAAAGGAGTCACTCCCGGTGAAGGGATCTCGGTCCTTTCCTCATCGAATAAGGTGCAGGATATATCATATATACCGCTGTGCAAAGCAAGAACTGTAGCTACCTGTTTTATTTTGAAATTCGATTCTACAACATCTTAGGTTTCTTTTCTTTCATTAATCACATTAATGAAGTCCCATCATTTAAATACCTAAACATCACAGATAAATACGACGTACACTTATGCCATCCGCATTCGCCTCGATGTCCCCTCGTGCACCGTTAGGTTAGGTAACTAACGGCAGAGCGGGGCAGGGCTAGCGCGGGTGTAAAACATAAGTAACGCCTATATAATATATCATATATACTATATACTGTATCTATCACAGAACATCATATGATCACATCACAGATATCGCAGCAGAAGAATCATATGAAATATTGGATATACTAGGACGTCCGTGTTTTCAATACGAGCCAGTATAAAACACGGATTCCACGGTCGTGATGAATAGCCAAACCCACACCCCTAGACCCCTACGAGAGCGGCAAGCAACCCTACCAATTCTAGAGTTAGGAGACCCGGACTCGACTCCTCGAGTTGGTCTCCCACTGGACTCCAGAACCCGGTTACTTGTGCTCCCCTCCTTGGGTCTATCCTAGTGCAGAAAAGTAAATAATATACAAACGGGGACATCTTCCGCAACCTGGAAGCGCCCCAATAAAAGAATATTACATACAAGTTTTTACATGAATGAAAATGAAAAACACTCATCTCACATAAAAACCCCCGGCTATTCAAACACGACGATCCAATATAACATATCCAGCAACACATAACATCACATGTCATCAACGTAAGTAAATATGTCCATCCCAATTGTCGTTGACATATAGCAACGAAACCGGCAATGTCATATATTACACTTACGGTCACAGAAAAGAAAGTATAAAACTACAACAGTTGGAATCCGCAACCACCTCAGACATCGCATGCCTGACCAAATGAATTCTTTAGACATCGCATGCCTAACAATTATAAACCCTACATTTTAGTCTCAAAATTGAAAACACTTTTCAATACCAAGTCGGGCAATTCAACAGGATTCCCGAAAATTTGATCGAATGCTCGTCGCAAACTTCAGTAGACGGCCGCACCCCCGATACCGTCGACGAAGTGCACCAAGGCGGAACACCGCTACCGCGAGCACCCGGACGGATGCTTTCGGCGACGGGGTTCTCCTACAGTCACTTGGTCGGGGCTATGGAGTGAGGCTGTCTATTAAGTTTACCCGGCGAGTATCCGCGTACGCTACGTGATTGCGACGGACTTTTGATCACATCAAAATTCCGTGGCAACCGATCAAGTGAGACTAAACTGCTATGTTTATAACATTCATTCAGTTATCTCATAACTTCTTGTGAATTCCAATTATTGTATCACATTCCGGATAATTAGAAAATGTTAAACTTTCTGATCGAACATTCAAACACCCAAGTTTTCCCGATACAGATCAACACAGGAAACAAGTCTAAAAACATTCAGTTCGTGCCTCAGTACCAACGGTCCAGCCGTAGAAGGGTCAAGCCAACGCCTCACATGTGGCACGCCGTACTTCCCCAAACCCGAAGGTTCAAAAGGCAGTTCAAGACGGTCACATAATCGAGTTAAGGTTTGTTGTCTTCTAGAGGGACCATCGCGTTACTTGCACTACTTAGAACGTTGTTAAACCACGGAAAGATCCAACACTTGGAAATTTCCCAACAGGGGAAAAAGTGGGTATTTATATCCGGTCGAACTTTTTAACATATTCTAAAAATACCCGGAAAAACACACTGACAAAATTAGACAATCCGATCGATACGTCGAGTCACCAATACAACCCAGAAAAAACAACTCTTGAGTAAATATTAAAAATTCCCAGAAAACTCAGCATAATATGATAGGAATTACTGTTCAAAAAGTATTGGACAATTTGATAATACGGCCGCGGAACCGCCGCAGAAGCCATGCTTCTGCCGCGGTTCCGCCGCACACTTGACGAATTGGCCCACCGAATTTCACAGTAATTCTAATAGGACCCTGCTGAATTTTTTAGAAATTTTTAATCTGGAAAAATCCCAGTTTTTCAAAAAAGTTCAGAGAGCCGTTTAAAATCGGGGTTTCGGGTCGATCGGACTTCTAACTCCGTCTACGCATCGCCTAAGGCTCTAGCTAGGCTCTGATACTACTGTAGGATATCTAGGCACACTAAGGAGGTCTCACAAGGCATCAACCATGCCACTTTCAAATTTTACGGGTGCCGAGAAACCCTAATACGGATCGTTAACTAGATTTTAGGCGAAACAATAAACTAGTTAACAACTTAACTACGAGTAAACGGAAATACAACCTTTGTAGATCCGGTCCTCCACCTCCATAGCTCCGCAATGAAGTCTCCTCGCTGTCCAAATGGAAACCCGGGCTCTAGCGTCGGCTTCATTGGAGAAATGGGCGGGCTAGGTCGTCGACTTCGTGCCGAAGATGATCTACGTCGAGGCATCAAAAGATCAAGCTCCCACTTCACCAAGTCATGAAACTTGTGAAGAGAACACCCTATACTACTTGGCAAGAGGTAGAGGATGAAGAAATCGGAAGTGGGTTCACTTTAGATTTAGATTTTTCACTCTTTTTCATCAATAACCATTGATGGATAGCAAGCTTTTTCTTGAAGTGAAGAAGAAGAAGAAGAAGCAAGAATATGATCAGTTATATTTAAAACAAAATAAAATGAATACTTATCATTTTCTAACCATGGTCATGAGTAGAGAGTTAACTAGAGTTAGGTGAATGGTTAGGGTTTGGAGAAGAAGACAAAGTGGTCACTTGGTAACATGAAGCTTGTTGAAGCTTCATGAAGCTTCAACAAGCTTCATGTTGAAAGCAACGCTTTTGTTTTTCTTTTCTCATTTCTTTTTCATCCAAATTAAAAGATAAATGAATGAATAAATATATAGAAACCTTAACCATTTACTTAACCTAGGTTTAATTCTTTACACAAACCAATTATGCATGCATCATCAAACATGATACAATCAAGTGCACAAAAATATATCGCATATACAATGCGCACATCCGAGTGAGAAAATCCATCTTAAGTGAACCGATACTAGTTAATGCAAAGTAATATATCAAATATATAATTATGCATTAAATCATTAAATCAACACTTGATTTAATGATCCGGTCATATCGCATATAACCGACTAATATCAACAGTAACAACTTATCGAATCAACACTTGATCCGACAACCCGGCTGTATCGCATATAACCGATCAATGTCACAAATCGTGAGAATCGAATTCAGTATCACATACTGGTATCATTCTCGGTCCCGCACATATCTCATACGCGCTCCTATTTCGTTTCGCTTGAGCCAGGAAACCTCTGTGTAGGACTCTAAAGACTCATCAATACGCCGGCAGCAGATGATGATCATATCAAGCACCCACAAGCCGCAAGCGGTCTGCTAAACGTAACGGCCACCTGGGTATTGAGCGATCAGAAGATCGACGAGCAAGCCCGCTCACACTCCTGTGAATCCAACCAGTAACACTTACCGTACAGTCCGGTCTGATCGTCTGATATGTCGCATATCTCGCCTAGGGGTGGTAAACGTCAGACCCAATAGCTCGATAAGTCGTGTCGATATGAGATCTATAACAATTCAAGAAACTACTGGTAACACTTACCAGTAAATCTCAGCAACCCTGGCCAGGGATTTCCTGTTATAACCAATCGAACACAGCGCAACATCAACTCCCTATACCGAGAGAGACGAATCCCCTCCTATCGCTCATTGCCTCCATGTGACTCGAGACTGTACCCAAAAACCACCGTTTTGCATGCCCTCTTGGACGTGGTAAGATGGAAATCAAAGCACACTGGGAACCACACAAGACTCTATGACGATCTCGGGTCAACAGACTACTCTGTACCAGTGTCACCAGAGAACTGCCATCTGACGTAAGGTATAATACCATCTGGGAGTTCTCGGCGAGTCCGTCCAGTATACCCAGTCTCTACTGAGCACCCGTATATCATCTCTGATGTCAAACACCAATGGATATGGGATCACCCATCGCCCATCTGTATGGGTCGAGAAGGTATACGCTAGTCTACTCTGGTATATCGATGCCCCGTCTCGATACACCCACGACTAGGGACTTTGAAGGATGTACTTATGGACTACCATGTCCCCACTAGTATGATCCGCATCATAGTCCAGGTAGTCAAGTATACATCCTAAGGGCTTTACCAATATGTAACAGAGAGACAATCAGTGTACACGTTCAGGTAAAGGTCAACCAGATAGCATACTATCATGTCGAGCAAGAAAGTCCTCCCTATATATGTCCAAGCATCCACTACAATATACATCCTATGTATAGTAATGACCTCTAGGGCATACATATAACTAACATATTAATCGGGCAGTTTGCTATTGGTCAGGTCGTATATGATATGACCGGTTTGCTAAATCAAGTGTTGATTTATCATTGACCATTAGTTTTTTCACTTTAAACCCTTCTTGTCTTTTGTTGTATGCATGCATGTATGCATTTATTCTCATTGATGCACATATGGATGTGCATGCACACATACATGCATAATCATTTGTATCATGGTTGTTGATATATTGGATGGTGGCAATATAAGACTCACACCTTAATAAATATGTTGATATTTATTTTTGGAAAAGATAAATGGAATTGGATAATTACTCATGGTTGATTATTATATTCCCCCCACTAACCTTTGTGTTAACCATGAGTTCTTTTCCATAGCCTTTTTTGATCCAAAGATAAATATTTAGATATTTATTAACTTGGGTTAAAAGTGAGAAGAAGAAAATATATATATTTTCTTTTCTCATTCTTATCTCAATACTTATCATTATCTTGAGCTTTTTTTTGCCATCATCTTCTTCCTCCTCTCTCTTGCTCTCTAGCTTTCATTAGTGAGCAAAAGAGTGATCAAGTTAGGGTTTTGAAGTGAGAAAACAAACCACATCACCATTCTACACTACTCTTGCCCATTAGTTTAGAGTGTTGGCTTCTACTTCTTCTCTTGATCAAGTAGAGCTTCAAGCTTGGACAAAGAGGACTCCGGGTGGATCGTCGTGAACTTGGAGGATCTCAAGCAAGCTTCTTTCAACCCTCAAGTGGCCAAGGAGTCTAGCGTACGGAGCTACAAAGGTTGTATTCTCTAAACTTAGTCTTTATCTCTTGTGGATTGTGTATATAAATTTGTTACCCTAGCTTTTCTAGTATGATCCTTAGGATGTTTTCTTTAGCACCCTATAAAATTTTAATATGGCATGTGTGATGCTACCAACCCCTTGTAGTGGTGCTGTAGAAATACCTTCACAACCATCGCCCCGTACACAGTTAAGAAGCGTATACACTAGTCTACTCTGAAATATCGATGGCATGTCTTGATACTCTCTCGACTAGGAACTTTTCAACGATGTGCTTATGGACTACTAGGCCCCACTAGTATGATCTACATAATATTCCTGGTAGTCAAGCAAAATATTCTAAGGGCTTTTTCAACATGTATCGGTAAAATAATAAACTAGAGCAAATATACATGTTAAGATAAAAAGTAACCAGATAATATACTATTATGTTGAGTAAGAAAATCCTCTATACATATGTCCAAGCATCCACTATAATATTACAATAATGGTTTCTAAGGCATACATATTCCTAACAATCTCCCACTTGCACTAATGCCAGTTTTTGTAGTATCTCATACCCAACATCCTAAAAAGTATCTCAAATCGGACTATATGGAGATTGTCACAGATAGGATCAGTAAGGATCCGGATGAGTTTGCTCATCGGCCTTCCTTTTCAACAGGTACCCGGGTAGCCGTTACGTACAACTAGTGACGCTGACATATTTGTAGTTATGGATTTATCCAGTAACTCACTGCCGGCGTACTGTTGAGTTTTTAGAGCCTCACACAGAAGGTTTCCCTTGTTCAGGCAAAATGATATAGTAGTCATATTTTGATATGTGCAGGGTTTCGATTGAATGATTGTACTAGTTACCCGGACTTTCGATCGGACGGTTGATAATACTAGCCAGCTTAGAATTGAGCCGGATTATTAAATCAGGTATTGATTTAATAATTTATCTAGATATATATTTCGATATGTATATTCTAATATTATGTTCTTTGTGTTATTCTATCTCTTTGGATATTCGTATTTTGATACGAATACGGGTATTTATATACAGTTGAGTGTATTCCGTATTTATACGGAAAACATTCTAGAAGGTGGACACCTCATTTTAGTTTATCCATTTATTGATTTAAATGGAAAATGAGGTGTAAAGGTAGTGAGGTGAGAATGGTGAGAACCATGCTTCAATAGTGTTGACAAATGAATTAAATATTTATTTGTGCAAACTATTCAAGTATGCTTGCTATATTTTTATTGGAAAATGGTTTTATACAAAACCATGCTTCATATTTTTCCCTCACTTGGTTGGTTGGAAAAAATCATTCTTACCATTTTTTTTGCTCATCTCTCCTCACTAGCCTTTCTTGAGCTCCTCCTTCTTTTTTTTGATCTTCCACCCTACCATCTCATGTGTTGAGAATCAAGAATGGATAAGAGATTATACTAAGAACAACTCACTACATCACTAGACACTCTAAATTAGCAACCTAGTGTCTTTAGTTGCTCCACTAAATTTTTAGTGTGGAGTTAGAGCTATGAACCACATCTCTCGGGTGGATCGTCTTTGATGGTGGAAGACCGGCGGCCAAGCTCGATCAAGGAGCTAAGGAAAAGGGTAGAAGACCGAAGGACACGGATCTTTTGGTAAAACAGCTCTATCACACTAGATAAACTCTTTGTAGCTTGCTAGTTTCATGTTTGGTTTCGATTCTAGGTAGTTGTTTCTAGCACCAAAGTTTTTAAACCCAAAATTTTTCGTTCCGCAACGTCCATGGTCGGCGGCCAGGGCGCTAGGAACCCCAACACATAATTCGGATTCTAGCATTACATTGTAAGCAGTGATCAAGCATAAAGTAAAGGAAAAATCACAATCACTATTTTATTACATTTAAACGACAAAGATCAACGGATATAAGAAATTAAACAATTGAGAACAACCAACTAAGTGATAACAAAAGTTATTTATTGAAAGCTAAAGAAGCAATAAAACTGACATCGCTCGTCTATATCTCAGCGATCTCGTCGAAGTAAGGCAGGTCCTTCTTTGGAGCAGGGTTTTCTTCTTCCTTTGAGCATGCATACTCAGGTCGTCAGGGCGAAACAATATAAGTGACATAATAATATATAATATGTGGCGATAACAATAATCATGAAATAACATATGTAAAGCAATAACATGAGAGTGCAGAATAACATGTACAGGTAAGCAGTATAGCATGTGAATCATGACAGCAATTAAGATAATATATACCTAAACCTATCGGTCTCTATGTCAATTGAAATCGATCGGTGGAAAAGAGTTATTATGTTTAACAGGGTCTCGTGCATGCCTGATTTATCAAAGAATAATCTATAACCGCAATCAAGAACGGCGTCGCTTGGTAGCTAGCCGGTGAGTACGGGTCGGTCCACAGGGATGTTGTGTATTTCCTAATTGTTCTAACAAGTTAATTCCAAATTGTGTTTGGATCTATATCACAAAAACTAAATTGACTTAGACTAGAATTAGAAATCTTGCTAAGGTTAGGTTTAGGTTAAGTTTGGAAAATGAAGATTTCCCACCGCTTTCAATGCCCTAATTTAGATCTCTTAGGTGTTATGGTAATTATTAATAAAGAGGATTAGGACGATCGGAAAGAAACGATGTTTCTTTCTCTAGGTCCTTGTCCGTCCTTTCTTAATCCTTACCCTAACCTCCATAGAAAACATGCTCAACCGGTCTTTTATACTACGGTATCACCGTTACCTCATGGGTAGGGTGCCGTAGGGAGCGGTATGTGTATGTATGCATGGAGTCCTAATTATTAAGATGTGATGGGCAAGAAAGGGGTGAGAGATTTGCATCTCTCAAACCTTCCCTATTTCTAACCCTAACAAGCGAGGAGACTACTCACTCATTAGGGAATTGAATAACATGTTCTAACTATCTAACTAGGGCAGAGAATAAAATTATACTAGGACAGAAAGGAAAATTATACTAGGGCAGAGAATAAAATTAACTAGGGCAAGAATTGAAAACTTATTCTAATTTGATGCACTCTTTATACTTTACAGAAATTTACAGATCTGAATTTTGATAAAATGAAATGAGGCACAAGAAGAGGCATCACCTAAAAGAGGTTTTAGGGTTTCTATTTATAGAACATAGAAACCCTAGTGTTCCAATCGACTCATATCTGCAATTACAATTTTACCCTAAGAAGACTAGTCAACGCGCCGCCATACAGTAACAAATTTCCACCGACACGGGCATTATATGGCCGCGGAACCGCGGCCAAGACCCATGTTCGGCCGCGGGTCCGCGGCCATATAGGGGCTTCTTTAGCTGCAATTTTTAGAGAATATTTTGGTGGCCTTTGTCTTCTTGTTTCTTTGCTTGGTTTCTCAGGTTTTCTTTTAGTTTTCTTCCAGATTTTCACAGTGAGTAATGTCGTGGACTTTACCGCCTGCTTCGTGTTGAAGTCTTGAACTTTGCGCTGCCTTTGTTCTTTGTGAAATTGTCCATTGATCTTCGTTTAGTCTTCAAACTGTAGGCTTGATCAAGATTCTTCCATTTGTTGGTCGTAGTCTCACTTTTATATCGTTTTTTTACCTTTTTCACTGTTTTTGTTCCGAGAACCTGTAAGCTGCAACTATGTAGCAAAGATGGATCAAACGCACCTGTTTATTTGTAAAATGAATAAGAATGGGGAATATAATAATGCAAAATTATGGTATGAACAAATACCCCCAAACATATCTTTTGCTCGTCCTCGAGCAAACCTAGTTTTTCTTCTCGAAAAAGACCTAGCCTCACTTTCGCAGGGAAACAAGATTGCACTGAGCTCGTGCAATAAGCCGTTAAACCTCTAGGTGTCCCTATTAGGAGGAGTGTTGTCTCCTGAGGGTTTTCAGCGGATACTACCCACAAAATCCTATCAATTCGGCCCATTGACTTTTATTTTCCAATTAGGTTTTCCAACAAGGAATTCTATTATCTTCGACTCAGAAATTATCCACCCGTATTTTTCACGCTTTCTTATTACTTAACTTAAGATTATATATGATTTGTAGATTTACTTAGCTTTTGGCATCTTTTAAGTTTTCCTTCTAGGGTTCTATCTCAACTTCGAAATTTTTATCATCTCTATTAAAGATATAAGTCATATTTTTCATTCCTATCTCTCATCCAAATCCCAATCATATACTCCTACGTGTGTGTATATATCACCCCTACACTTAGAAATTCAAATCAAGCTATTATACTCTTGTCCATTGTCCAAAGTACTTTTCAATTGGTGAATTTTTTAGATGAAATTGCTCACACATTCTTCATGCGACCGTTAATACTTCTTGAGGTACCAACGACCGATTACAAAATGTGTTCGCACATTTAAAGCATAATTCCTAGTCTTGTAATCCCTAAGTCTTTTAGCAGTGACTCCCAAACCAGTTGGTCTAAGGCACTAGGTGATGAAGCACCCTCGCTAAATATTTTTTTTCTATTAATGCAGACTTAAGTAATTACAAAAACCAGTGTTCATTTTTTTATCTCTTTATTCACACTTTATTTTTATTTATTTATTCTTCATACTAAGGACTTTAGATAAGAGCATTTCAAGGTCTCTTCTACTATTCCATGTTTCAAGATTCGTGTTTATTCAATTTGTAGGGTATATATTTTCAGAATTTAGACTTAAGCTTAGGAATTATTTTTCAAACTTATACTTTAATAAAGATATCAATACTTTTCCCTTGTTTTAACTTAGCCCAAGAAGTCAACTCGAAATTTGCCTATTTCTAAATAAACTACAAAGACATATACTTTCTACCGTTAAATTTTAAAAAAGGTTATTTTTAGGGTTTTTAATTTCCTAAGTCTAAGATCTAGTTGTTCCTAGCTAGTCAACCATCATGTCAAACTCAAGTCAATTAAGGAAAAATTGAATGTTTTAATTGTTAGTTATATGTATGCCCTATAGGCCATTACTGTAAATACGATGTATATTGTAATGGATGCTTGGACATATATAGGGAGGACTTTCTTGCTCGACATGATAGTATGCTATCTGGTTGTACTTTATCTTAACATGTACTCTGATTGTCTCTATGTTACATGTTGATAAAGCCCTTAGGATATGTACTCGGCTACTGGGACTATGATGAGATCATACTAGTGGGGCCACGGTAGTCGACGAGTACATCCTATAACTGTTCCTAGTCGAGGGTGTATCGAGACAGGGCATCGATACACCAGAGTAGACTAGCGTATACGCATCTTGACCCATATGATGGGCGATGGATGATCCCATATCCATCGGTGTTTGACATCAAGGATGGTGTACAGTGCTCAGTAGAGACTGGGTATACTGGACGGACTCACCGAGAACTCCCAGATGGTATTATACCTCACGTCAGATGGCAGTTCTCCGGTGACACTGGTACAGAATAGTCTGTTGACCCGAGATCGTCATAGAGTCTTGTGTGATTCCCATTGTGCTTTGATTTCCATCATACCACGTCCAAGAGGGCATGTAAAAAGGTGGCTTTTGGGTACAGTCCCGAATCACATGGAGGCAATGAGCGATAGGAGGGGATTCGTCTCTCCCGGTATAGGGAGTTGATGTTGCGCTGTGTTCGATTGGCTATAACTGGAAATCCCTGGCCAGGGTTGCTGAGATTTACTGGTAAGTGTTATCAGTAGTTTCTCGAAATGTTATAGACCTCATATCGACACGGCTTATCAAGCTATTGGTGTCTGACGTATACCACCCTAGGCGAGATATGCGACATATCAGACGATGAGACCGGACTATACGGGAGTGTTACTGATTGGATTCACAGGAGAATGTACAGGCTTGCTTGTTGATCTTCTGAGCGCTCAATACCTGGGTGGCTGTTACGTTTAGCTGACCGCTTGCAGCTTGTGGGTGTTTGATATGATCATCACCTACTGCCGGCGTATTGACGATTCTTTAGAGTCCTACACATAGGTTTCTTGGCCCAGGCAAAACGGAGTAGGAGCACATATGTGATATATGCGGGACCGAGGATAATGCGGTATGTGATGCCGTATTGGATTCTCGCGATATGAGATATCGGCCGGGTATATGTGATATAGCCGGGTCATCGTACTAGTCGGTTATTTGTGAAATAGCCGGATTGTCGGATCAAGTATTGATTCGATAATTTAATATATAATAATATATATGATATATTAAATTACATTAACTAATATTAGCTCATTAAAAGATTCTTTTTCTCACTCGGGTAATACATTGATATATATGCGATATATGTTAATCGTATTATTTTATTTTGTTACAATAAATATTATATATGTGATATATAATATTGTAACATGATATGATTACTAATGCAACATGTTTAGTGGAGTTTAAACATGATTAGGTTTTGGATTAGGGTTAAGATTTCTAGTAGATTCTAGAAGCTTTTCTTTTGTCTTGGAAAAGATATTATGCTTGATATTTTCAAGTGACTCACTTTAACCCAACCCAAACCCTAGCCCTAGTTAATTCTCTATATGGGTTTAGTTGAACATGGTTGCATTATTCATCATAATTATCTTTGCATTGTTCATCACAAAAGGATGATGATATTCTTCTTCTTCTTCCTTCTTCCTTCCTTCATGGAAAAAGCTTTCTAGCTTTTTTCCAAGTGATGAAAATGAGTGAGAATAAGAAAATAAAAGAGAGCAAAAATCCTACTTCATCATTCTTATCTATCCTTGCCCTTTATATGAGAGTGTTCACTTCATTTGGTGAGTGTTAGCTTGTGTTAATGAAACTTCAAGGTAGATCATCTATGTTATCGAAGATCGGAAGCAAGACTGCATCTTTCTCTTCGTGGAGACTCTCGAGAGTCCGGAACACGATGATCGCAGTGAAGGGACCTCAACACGGAGCTTAAGAAGTGAAGGACCGGATCTACAAAGATTGTAATCCCTCTCACTTAGTGTTAAAGTGTTTAACATGCTTGTTTTCGCATAAACTCTAGTTTAAAGATCCGGCTTTGGGTTGTTCAACACGGCTAAATTTTCAATCGGGAATAGTTGATGCCTCGTAGACCCTTGTGCGTGTGCCTAGCAACTCTACAGTGGTATCAGAGCCAAGCTAGAGCTTTAGACAAAATCTAGACGAAGTTTAAAGTCCGATCGAACCCGGAAACCCCGATATATACCCCTCTCTGGATATTTTTCAAAAATGTGATTTTTTATGAATTAAAAATTCTCAGAAAATTAAGCAGGAAAAACTAAAAATTACTGTGAAGTACGGACCTGTAATGCGCTAATTTGACCGCGGAACCGCGGCCAAACCATGGGTTTGGCGGCGGTTCCGAGGCCAAAAGTTTGAATTAGTCCCTGGAACTTCGTATATTTATTCTTAGGTCCTTTCTTGTCATTTTTTTCTGGGAATTTTTTAATTCCACTCAAGAGTTGAGTTTTCTAGGGTTGTATTGGGGACTCGTTGATTCGATCGAATAATTTAACTTTTTTTAGTTTGTGTTGGATTTTTCCATAGTTTAAGAACGTTCTAAGTCGTGCAAGTAACGCGGTGGACCCTCTAGAAGAACACAAACCTTAACTCGATTATGTGACCATCTTGAACTGCCTCTAAATCTTAGGGTTTGTGGCAGTACGGCGTGCCACATGTGAGGCATTGGCTTGACCCTTCTACGGCTGGACCATTGGTACTGTGGCATGTGATGGATGTTTTTAAACTAATTTCAAGTGTTGAGAACTATTTGGGAAAACTTTGATGTTTGATTATTCGATCGAAAAGTTTAACACTGTCTTTTTATCTGGAATGTGATACAATATTTGGAATCTACATGTAGTTATGAGATAACTAATTTGAATGTTATAAATCTAGCAGTTCAGTCTCAGATGATCGGTTGCCTCGAAATTTTGATGTGATCAAAAGTCCGTCATGATCAAAAGACCGTCGCAATCACGTAACGTACGCGGATACTCGCCGGGTAAACTTAATAGACATCCACGCCCCATAGCCCCGACCAAGTGACTGTAGGAGAACCCCGTCGCCAAAAGCATCCGTTCGGGTGCTCGCGGCAGCGGTGTTCCGCCTTAGTGCACTTCGTCGACGGCATTTGGAGGTGCGGCCGTCTACTAAAGTTTGCAACGAGCATTCGATCTGGATGTCGGGAATCTTGTTGAATTGCCCGACTTGATATTGAAAAGAGTTTTCAATAATGAGACTAAAATGCGGGGTTTATAATTGTTAGGCATGAGATGTCTAAGGAATTCATTTGGTTAGGCATGCGATATCTAAGGAGGTTGCGGATTCCAACTGTTGTAGTTTTACACTTTCTTTTCTATGACCGTAAGCGTAGTATGTGGTGTATCGCCGGCTTCGTTGCTATACATCAACAACAATCGGGATACGCATACTTACTTACATTGATGATATGAGATATTATGTGTTGTTGTGATATGTTATATTGGATCGTCGCGATCTGAAAAGCCGGGGGTTTTATGTGAGATGAGAGTTTTTTTTCATTCATGTAAAATTCATTTGTATGTAATATTCTTTTATTGGGGCACTTCCGGGATGAGGATGATGTCACCATTGTATATTATTTACTTTTCCGCATTAGGTAGACCCAAGGCGGGGAGCACAAGTAACCGGGTTCTAGGGTCCAGTGGGAGACCATCTCGAGGAGTCGAGACCGGGTCTCCTAACCCTAGAATTGGCAGGCTTACTTGCCGCTCTCGTAGGGGTCTAGAGATATGGGTTTGGCTATTGATCGCGACCGTGGAATCCGTTTTTTATACAGGCTCGTATTGAAAACACGGACGTCCTAGTATATCAAATATTTCATATATGTTCTTCTCCTGCAATGTTCCGTGATGAGATCATATTACTGCCTGAGACGAATGTTTATATTATATATATGAGATATATATTATATATTGTTGATTTCGTTTCATATCTAATGCTTGTGAAGCATAATTAAAATGGGACTTCATTAATGAGATTAATGAAATAAAAGAAACCTAAGATGTTGTATAAACTTGTTTAAAAACTGGTAGCTCTAGTTCTTGCTTTGCATAGCGGTATTCGTTGTAGAACATCCAACACCTTATTCGATAAGGAAAGAGCCGAGATCTCTTCACCGGGAGTGACCTCTTTAGTGAAACTAGCAGATGCTACAAAATCGGTTTGTCTTTTGATTGCTTCTATAGTTCTTGCTTTGCATAGTGGTATTTGTGAAATATCCTGCACCTTATTCGATGAGGAAAGAGCCGATGATCCCTTCACCGGGAGTGACCTCTTTAGCAAAACTAGAAAAGCCTCAAAAACACTCCATTTAAAATCACTCGATTCTACAACGATATCAAGTTCATTACGCAAAGAGTTTTCATAAAAACCTGTCGTAGCCCTCCGTCATTTCAGATAAGTCCTACTTAGTATTCGTGCTACGTTTGTTGGCCTGTGTCAAGGCATAGTGTGCGGTAGCTAACTAGTATTTATCTGTTTATTCATATGATGCAGATTGAATTAGGGTAGTCGTGCGACTTTGTCGTCCTGCGTCAAGGGTCGTGCGGGTGGGTTTAATTCAATCAAGAAATGACGGGTTGAACTTGACTAGCGCACTGTGGTTTGTTGGCCTGCGTCAAGGTCATGGGACGCTAGGGGTAAAATATTATTGGGAATTGCAAGTGTTGAAATTTGCAATGAGATTGCATACCTTCTATGAGATAGTTGAATCCCGATACCCGCTGCGAGTAAGAGTTACTCCTGGGAGAGTTTTACACATTACAATTAGCCGATTAAGTAGGTGTCTAGAAAGGTGTCAACGGGGTTACGCCCCTGGGAAAACGAGGTTTACTTTAATTAGGTTCGTGCGAAAGCACGGGAGACCTCCCTCAAAGTAACGACACTGGCCTGGCTGAAAGATTAGCGAACTTGTAGCGTGTAATTAATCCCGGCTAGTATTTCCTTTTAGGGTTTGAAGGAAGATTTGATTAAAACAGTGGGAGACATCCTGATTAGATATATTAGATAACCAATCTAATCTTGCAAGAGCATATGCTGAGTGTTTTATTCTCTCTCTCTCCAGGTAGCGACCATATCACGCCTTAATCAAGATAATAATACGGATATATTGACCGAACCCGCTTGTTATACTGAGCTGGGGAACGTTGGTCCCGCTCCAACTTATAATTGTTATAAGACAGAGCAGGAAATAGGGGATTACCAGAATTCCTGTGCCGCCCAAACGAAGAAAGTGCATGCCGATGCATCATCTTCGGGTGTGTTCATTACAGAGAACTGTTTCTCAGTATTCTTTACGTTCTGGGTATGTGATACCGGATCAGGATCCCGCATATGTAATCTATTACATGGGCTACAGATAGGTAGGGAACTGAGAACGGCTGATAAGTTTCATGAGACAGAAAACGGTGCAAGTGTTGCAGCCAAGTTTGTTGGTCACTACCACCCTGTATTACTAGAATACATTGATTTTGAACGAATGTTATTAGATACCGAACCTGATATACAATATCATATCATTCTCTTTATTAGTAAAGAAAGGATATAATTTTGTATTGTTGGATAATGTTTTGAACATTTCCTGTATCAAGAGTTGATCGGTTCAAGCACGTTATCTAAAAGCATTGATGTTCTAAATCAAACTACAGTTCTTAGTATACAGAACACACACAAGAGGAAGAGTTCAGAAATGAACGAATCCTTCTTAAGGCATTGTAGACTAGGTCATATCAATGCGACCCGACTAGCTAAGTTAAATTTAGATGCATATTTAAATTAGTTTGAATTTACATCTTGTGAAACTTGCCGGTCATGTCACAAAGATAAGATGACCACAGCTCTGTTTATTGGAAACAGAGAAAGAGTTAGTGAACTCTTGGGATTGATACATGCTGATGTATGTGTAAGTCCATGCTACCTCTCCCGGTACTTTCGGCATGCGGAATTTGATGAAAAACAATTTTCTAGAGGCGGTAACATGGACTCAAAACCGGATCTTTGTTAAACATCTAACTAACAACCTAACTAGGAGTTGTTAACTACTCGGTTAGGGGGTTATACCTTTCTTTCTTGAACTCCTTCGTCTTTAAGCCTCGATAGTTGTCCGGATCGGCTTCACCCCGTCGTCTCCTTGCGCCGAAGATCGATCCACCCGAAAGCTTCTACCTTTGGCTTCTTCTTCGAACTTTGAAGAAACTAGATCACTTGGCTTGCTAGGCATTGTGAACTAGAATGAGTAGAGGATTGTTTTGGTGTCTTTTTATCTCTAAGGCAATGAGTCTCAACACATGAGAATGGTTTGCCTTGAGGTAAAGAGAGCAAGAGGAAGTGGGAGAGCTTGAGAATGAGAGAGCTCAAGAGAGAGAAAGCAAATGATAGAATGAACCATACTCATCTCATTCTCACCTCTCATAATCCAAAAGCCATCATAACAAAAATAGTAATCAAGTATTGTGTAAATGGTTTAAGTCAAAATGGCTATATCATTTCATGCACTCATTTTGCACAAGAGATCAAGCAAGCAAAAATCTTTGCCATGAAATGATAGCCATTGTCATCATGATGGTCAACTAGTCCAACCTAGTCAACCGGTCAACAAATTCAACAAGTCAACAAAGTCAACCCCTCAACAACCATGTCACTATAATACTTAATTAATATAATTGTTAATTACATATCATATTCTCATTAGGGTTGAGCAAAAAGTTAATAGTCAACAGTCAACGGTCAACAACCCTAATGAGAATCCTCTGCCTCTGTCTCTCTGTCAACTGTGCATACACACCCGCATCCACGATCCGAGGAACACGAATACAAACGAGATAAAACCAATCCCAAAACGTACACTAGGATCTGGCTTAAACCAAAGCCCGCTAGTGTTAACTGTCCGGACACTGTACGTGCACAAGTGCACGGATGTGACCAAACCCTGTCGCAAAACCATGCGACCTGTCGCAAAACCATGCGACCACTACTCTTTTGCCTAAAGGCGAATAGCTTTCTGTGTGGGACTCTAAAGACTCGACACTATACTGGCAGTGGGTTTAACCACAGACCGCAAACGGCACTAGCTGTGCGTAACGGTCCCCAGGTAGATGCCGACAAGAAGACTGACGAGGTGAAACCCATCTGAACTCCTACTGAGCCTGAATGTGACAATCTCCGTAAAGTCCGATCTGTTCGTCTGATATATCGCATGGCGGGCCTAGGGGGGCGGTAAACGTCAGTCCCCTAATAGCGGTACAAGTCGTGTCGGAGTGAAGCCCAATACACCCTGAGATAACACTGGAAGCCTACCAGTATATCCCGCTTGCCCTGGCCAGGGACTACTCATGTAATGGCTCTCCTAGACACGGCGCGATGTCAACCCCCAATACCGGGAGAGACGAATCCTGTCTAACCGTCACTGCCTCCAAGTGCTTCGGGACTGCACCCAACTACTACTTATTTGCACGACTCCTTTGAGCCGTGGTAGGGTAGTAATCAAAGTACAGTGGGAACACACTCGAGGCGAAGTGACAGTGTCAAGTCAGCGAACTAAGCTGTACTCATATCACCTGGGAACTGATAACTGACGATAGGTATAATACCAACCGGTCAGTTCCCGACGAGTCCTGTCCAGTGTGTAGGGTTCCTAGGCACCCCAAGGAGGTCTCACAAGACATCAGCCATGCCAATTTCAAAAATTATGGTGCCGAGAAACCCTAGTGTACGGATCGTTGGCTAGATTTCTAGGCGAAAAGATAACTAGTTAACAATTAACTAAAAGATACGGAAATACAACCTTTGTAGATCCGGTTCTCCACCTCCATAGCTCCGCAATGAAGTCTCCTCGCTGTCCATAACAAGTCCCGGGCTCTAGCGTCGGCTTCATCGGAGAATGGACGGGCTAGGTCATCGATATCCATGCCGAAGATGATCTACGCCGAGGCATCGCTAAATCAAGCTCCGACTTCACCAAGTCAAGAAACTTGTGAAGAAAACACACTCTACTACTTGGCAAGAGGTAGAGGATGAAGAAATAGGAAGTGGGTAGACTTTAAAATTGGATTTCTCACTTGTTTCATCAATCCACCATTGATGAAGTAAGGTTTTCTTCAAGGAAGAAGATGAAGAAGAAGAAAGTATTATGATAAGTTAATTAAAAATAGAATAGAAAATCCAATACTTATCATAATATTAACTATAGTTATGTGTAGAGAATTGACCAAGGTTAAAGGAATGGTTAGGGTTAAGCATGAAGAGAAGAATGGTTACAAAGTCAAAACTTCATGAAGCTTCAACTAAACTCCAAAATTAGCAACCATTCTTTTCTCATCTATTCAAAATAAATAAATAAATAAATAACTAAGAAAAGAAAACCCTAATCATTAGTTTAACCATGGCTTAATTCATTACACTTAACTATAGTTAAACATGTATCATCAAACATGATACAATCAAGTGTACAAAAGTATATCACATATACAATGTGCACAAACCAAGTGAGAAAATCCGTTTAAAGTGAACCAATACTAGTTAGTGCAAAGTAATATATCAAATATATAATTATGCATTAAATCATTAAATCAACACTTGATTCAATGATCCGGTCATGTCGCACACAACCGACTAGTATTCAATGTATCGGCTTATCGAATCAATACTTGATTCGATAACTAGGTTATATCGCATACAACTATTCGATACATTCATCGCGAGAATAGAATACGATATCACATACACGCATTATTCTCGGTCCCGCACATATCTCATATGCGCTCCTATTTCATTTCGCTTGAGCCAGGAAACCTCTGTGTAGGACTCTAAAGACTCGTCAATACGCCGGCAGCAGGTGATGATCATATCAAGCACCCACAAGCCGCAAGCGGTCTGCTAAACGTAACGGCCACCCGGGTATTGAGCGATCAGAAGATCGACGAGCAAGCCCGCTCACACTCCAGTGAATCCAACCAGTAACACTACCGTACAGTCCGGTCTGATCGTCTGATATGTCGCATATCTCGCCTAGGGGTAGTAAACGTCAGACCCCAATAGCTCGATAAGTCGTGTCGATATGAGGTCTATAACAATTCGAGAAACTACTGGTAACACTTACCAGTAAATCTCAGCAACCCTGGCCAGGGATTTCCTGTTATAGCCAATCGAACACAGCGCAACATCAACCCCCTATACCGGGAGAGACGAATCCCCTCCTATCGCTCATTGTCTCCATGTGACTCGAGACTGTACCCAAAAACCACCGTTTTGCACGCCCTCTTAGACGTGGTAAGATGGAAATCAAAGCACAGTGGGAACCACACAAGACTCTATAACGATCTCGGGTCAACAGACTACTCTGTACCAGTGTCACCAGAGAACTGCCATCTGACGTGAGGTATAATACCATCTGGGAGTTCTCGGCGAGTCCGTCCAGTGTACCCAGTCTCTACTGAGCACCCGTATATCTCCTCTGATGTCAAACACCAATGGATATGGGATCATCCATCGCCCATCTGTATGGGTCGAGAAGGTATACGCTAGTCTACTCTGGTATATCAATGCCCCGTCTCGATACACCCACGACTAGGGACTTTGAAGGATGTACTTATGGACTACCATGTCCCCACTAGTATGATCCGCATCATAGTCTAGGTAGTCAAGTACAGATCCTAAGGGCTTTACCAACATGTAACAGGGAGACAATCAGTGTACACGTTAAGGTAAAGATCAACCAGATAGCATACTATCATGTCGAGCAAGAAAGTCCTCCCTATATACGTCCTAGCATCCACTACAATATACATCATATGTACAGTAATGGCCTCTAGGGCATACATATAACTAACAATCTCCCACTTGCACTAGGGCCATCTGTAGCAGTGGTTGTAGTATCTCATACTCAACCATCCCATAAAAGTCTCTCTCTGGGAACAGGCCTTTGTGAGTGGATCCGCTGTGTTGTCCTCTGAGTCTACTCTCCTGTCCTCGATCCCCTGGAGATCAACCATCTCCATGATCAGGTGATACTGCCTTAGAATATGTCTGGATCACTGATGGGACCTGCGTTCCTTGGCATAAGCCACAACTCCATTGTCTCACAATGGTGGGAACGTAGTTCATCTCATGAACCAATATACACCCAAACAGCCTCTTTGGTAGCATCTTAAGTAGCGATGTATCCTGCCTTTATCGTCTAGTATGTCACGGTATCTAGCTTGGAACTCTTCTAACATACCGTCCCTTTACTGAGGGTAAAGACAATGCCTGTGACTGACACTCAGTCGTCATTATCACCCTGGAACACTTCCAGTGATTCTTCCCAGGATCGGTTGAAACCGTCTCACTACAACTAGTGAGAGTCCTAACATCCAATTAGATCTATCTCATAGATCCAAAAACCCAGGATTTAGGAGGTATCACTTTGATCCTATATGGAGAATCCTTGTGATAAGCGGAGATTGATCGAGCGTAGCATAGGAAACTCCTTCCCTATCAAGAGTATGTCATCCACGTACTCTATGAGGATCATCACCATACTCCCTACTACCTTTTTGTATATACAAGGTTCATCTACCATTTTGATGATGTCAAACTTTTTGACTAATTCATCAAAACCGACGTTCCAACTCCGCGATGCCTGCTTTATCTTATAAAGCATCTTGTACACGTTTCCGCTGCTCCCACTGTCTACGAAGCCCTCTGGCTGTGTACTTACAGACGCACTCTTTTAAATCAATATTTAGAAAAGCAGTCATGACACCCAACAACCGGATATCGTAGTTATGGTATGTAGCCGTGACAAGTAGGATCTGGATGGACTTAAGCATAGGTACTAGAAAAGGTTTCATCATTATCCACGCCTGGTCGATGACGAAAACCTTTAACAAGTCTAGCTTTGAAAGTCTCAACTTTTCCATGTACACCAAGTAATCTTCTCAAGATATACTTGCTCCTGATGGGGATTTAACCCTTCAGATATAGCAACCAAAGTCCATACTTTGTTGGTGTATAAGGATTCCATCTCTCATCGCTAAGCATCCAGCCATTCTTACAGAGTCCCACTCCTGATGGCCAGCTCGAAACTATTTGGGTCATCATCTCATGATGCAATCCTCGCTCCCACTGTCATAGAGAAACCGAAGTATCTCTCAGGTGGGTGAGGAACCCTACTAGATCGGCAGAGAGGCTGAGGTTCGTTGGTAACTATTGAATCATTTGGTTTTACCAAATCATCTGCTGTAGTTTGTATAGCTGGAACCTTTCCAGTTCTACATTACAGACCTTGCCTCGAGCTTGTCCGGATTTTGCTTTTAAACATAGGCCGGACAACTCCAAATCTTAACTAACTTAAGAAATGGGCTCTTCCTTTTCCATATCACATATGAAGTGGTAGGCAACTGATTTGATTTGAACCCTATTCAATAGGTATGCAACTTCTCAAGTGCATAACTCCCAAAAGGAAAAAGGTAACTCAGCAGTACTCATCATAGAGCACACCATATCAAATAGGGTGTATCTGCTCCGCCCCGATATACCATCGTGCTATGGTGTATGCGGAGGAGTAATGCTGAGAGAGAATCTCATTCTCCTTTAGAATAGTCCAGGAATTCCGTGCTCAAGTATTCTCCTCCTCGATCACATCAAAGGACATAATACTTATACCCGTATTTTGGTTCTCTACTTCTAACTTATATTCTGTGAATATCTTAAAAGATTCGAACTTGTGTTTCAACAGGAACATAGGTCTGAATCTCGAAAGATCATCAGAGAATGTAATGAAGTACAAAGAACCAGTCCTGGCATTTGTAGACAGGGGACCTTACATACATCAACATGTATCATCCCAAGAGTTTACTAACTCTTTCTCTGTTTCCAGTAAACGGAGCTATGGTCATTTTATCTCTGTGACATGACTCGCAAGTTTCATAAGATGTAAATTCAAACTAATTTAAATATGCATCTACATGTAACTTCAGCTAGTCGGGTCGCATTGATATGACCTAGTCTACAATGCCTCAAGAAGGATTCGTTCATTTCTGAACTCTTCCTCTTGTGTGTGTTCCGTATACTAAGAACTGTAGTTTGATTTAGAACATTAATGCTTTTAGATAACGTGCCTGAACCGATCAACTTTTGATATAGGAAATGTTCAAAACATTATCCAACAATACAAAATTTTATCATTTCTTTTCTAATAAAGAGACTGATATGATTTTGTATATCAGGTTCGGTATCTAATAACATTCGTTCAGAATCAATGTATTCGTAATACAGGGTGACAGTGACCAACAGACTTGGCTGCAACTCTTGCCCTGTTTTCTGCCTCATGAAACTTGTCACCCGTTCTCAGTTCTCTACCTTTCTGTAGCCCTATGTAACAGATTACATATCTGGGATCCTGATCCGGTATCACATACCCAGGACGTAGAGGATACAGAGAAACAGTTCTGTGCAACGAACACACCCGAAGATGATGCATCAGCATGCACTCTCTTCGTTTGGGCGGCACGGGAAATCAGGTATTCCCCAATTTCCTGCTCTGTCTTAGAACAATTATAAGTTGGAGCGGGACCAACGTTCCCCAGCTCAGTATAACAAGCGGGTTCGGTCAATATTCCGTATTATTATCTTGATTAAGGCGTGATATGGTCGCTACCTGGAGAGAGAGAGAAGAAAACACTCAGCGTGCGCTCTGTCAAGAATAGATTGGTTATTATTTTATCTAATCAGGATGGCTCCCACTGCTTTTTATCAAATCTTCCTTCAAACCCTAAAAGGAAAGACTAGCCGGGATTAATTACACACTACAAGTTCGCCAATCTTTCAGCCAGGCCAGTGTCGGTACTTTGAGGGAGGTCCCCCGTGCTTTCGCACGAACCTAATTAATGTAAACCTCGTTTTCCCAGAGGCGTAACCTCGTTGACACCTTTCTAGACACCTACTTGATCGGCTAATTGTAATATGTAAAACTCTCCCAGGAGTAACTCTTACTCGCAGTTGGTATCGGGATCCAACTATCTCATAGAAGGTATGCAATCTCATTACAAATTCCAACACTTGAAATTCCCGATAATATTTTGCCCTTAGCTCGCTATGACCTTGACGCATGCCAAACAACCCATAGTCTGCTAGTCAAGTTCAACCCGTACATTTCTTGATTGAATTAAACCCACCCGCACGACCCTTGACGCATGCCAAACAACGCCGTACGAATACCCTAATCCAATCGCATCGTATGCTAGCAGATAAGCACTAGTTAGCTACCGTACACTACGCCTTGACGCATGCCAAACAACCGCAGCACGAATACTAACTAGTACTTATCTGAAATGACGGAGGGCTACGACAGGTTTTTCTGAAAAACTATTGCGTAATGAACTTGATATCGTTGTAGAATCAAATGATTTTTAAAATGGAGTGCTTTTGAGGCTTTCTTAGTTTTGCTAAAGGAGTCACTCCCGGTGAAGGGATCGTCGGTCCTTTCCTCGTCGAATGAGGTGCGGGATATATCCTATATATCACTGTGCAAAGCAAAAACTCTTAAAAGCAATCAAAATACAAACCGAGTGTGTAGCATTTGCCAGTTATTGCTAAAGGAGTCACTCCCGGTGAAGGGATCTCGGTCCTTTCCTCTTCGAATAAGGTGCTGGATATATCACATATACCGCTGTGCAAAGCAAGAACTGAAGCTACCTGTTTTATTTTGAAATTCGATTCTACAACATCTTAAGTTTCTTTTCTTTCATTAATCACATTAATGAATTCCCATCATTTAAGTACCTAAACATCACAGATAAATACGACGTACACTTATGCCATCCGCATTCGCCTCGATGTCCCCTCGTGCACCGTTAGGTTAGGTAACTAACGGCAGAGCGGGGCAGGGCTAGCGCGGGTGTAAAACATAAGTAACGTCTATATAATATATCATATATACTATATACTGTATCTATCACAGAACATCACATGATCACATCACAGATATCGCAGCAGAAGAAACATATGAAACATTGGATATACTAGGACGTCCGTGTTTTCAATACGAGCCAGTATAAAACACGGATTCCACGGTCGTGATGAATAGCCAAACCCACACCCCTAGACCCCTACGAGAGCGGCAAGCAACGCTACCAATTCTAGAGTTAGGAGACCCGGACTCGACTCCTCGAGTTGGTCTCCCACTGGACTCCAGAACCCGGTTACTTGTGCCCTCCTCCTTGGGTCTATCCTAGTGCGGAAAAGTAAATAATATACAACAACGGTGACAACTTCCGCAACCTGGAAGCGCCCCAAATAAAAGAATATTACATACAAGTTTTTACATGAATGAAAATGAAAAACACTCATCTCACATAAAAACCCCCGGCTATTCAAACACGACGATCCAATATAACATATCCAGCAACACATAACATCACATGTCATCAGCGTAAGTAAATATGCGCATCCCAATTGTCGTTGACATATAGCAACGAAACCGGCGATATCACATATTACACTTACGGTCACAGAAAAGAAAGTGTAAAACTACAACAGTTGGAATCCGCAATCTCTTTAGACATCACATGCCTAATCAAATGAATTACTTAGACATCTCATGCCTAACAATTATAAACCCCGCATTTTAGTCTCATTATCGAAAACTCTTTTCAATATCAAGTCGGGCAATTCAACAAGATTCCCGACATCCTGATCGAATGCTCGTCGCAAACTTTAGTAGGCGGCCGCACCCCCGATACCGTCGACGAAGTGCACCAAGGCGGAACACCGCTACCGCAAGCACCCGGACGGATGCTTTCGGCGACGGGGTTCTCCTACAGTCACTTGGTCGGGGCTATGGAGCGAGGCTGTCTATTAAGTTTACCCGGCGAGTATCCGCGTACGCTACGTGATTGCGACGAACTTTTGATCGCATCAAAATTCCGTGGCAACCGATCAAGTGAGACTAAAGTGCTATGTTTATAACATTCATTCAGTTATCACATAACTGTTTGTGAATTCCAATTATTGTATCACATTCCGGATAAATAGAAAATGTTAAACTTTCCGATCGAACAATCGAACACCCAAGTTTTCCCGAAACAGGTCAACACATGAAATAAGTCTAACAACATTCAGTTCGTGCCTCTGTACCGACGGTCCAGCCGTAGAAGGGTCAAGCCAACGCCTCACATGTAGCACGCCGTACTGCCCCAAACCATAAGGTTCAAAGGGCAGTTCAAGACGGTCACATAATCGAGTTAAGGTTTGTTGTCTTCTAGAGGGTCCATCGAGTTACTTGCACTACTTAGAACGTCGTTAAACTACGGAAAAATCCAACACTTGGAAATTTCCCGACAGGGGAAAAATTGGGTATTTATATCCGGTCGAACTTTTTAACATATTCTAAAATTTATCCGGAAAGCCAAACAGGCAAAATTTGATAATCCGATCGAACATTCGAATCCCCAAAACAATCCCGGAAAATTCAACTCTTGAATAAAATTTAAAAATACCCAGAAAATCCAGCATAATATAATAAGAGTTACTGTGCAAACATAGGAGGATGACGTCATCATCTCGCCGCGGAACCGCCGCAGAAGGCAGGCTTCTGCCGCGGTTCCGCCGCGATATTTACTGTTCATGACTCAATTTTTGCGTCGTAATTCTTATAATTCCCTGCTGAATTTTTTAAGCATTTTTAATATCGAAAAACTCCAGATTTTAGAAAAAGTCCAGAGAGCAAGTTTGTGATCGGGTTTCGGGTTCGTTCGGACTTCAAATTCCGTCTGGACTTCACCTAAGGCTCTAGCTAGGCTCTGATACCATTGTAGGGTTCCTAGGCACCCTAAGGAGGTCTCACAAGGCATCAACCATGCCAATTTCAAAAATTATGGTGCCGAGAAACCCTAGTGTACGGATCGTTGGCTAGATTTCTAGGCGAAAAGATAACTAGTTAACAATTAACTAAGAGATACGGAAATACAACCTTTGTAGATCCGGTTCTCCACCTCCATAGCTCCGCAATGAAGTCTCCTCGCTGTCCATAACAAGTCCCGGGCTCTAGCGTCGGCTTCATCGGAGAATGGACGGGCTAGGTCATCGATATCCATGCCGAAGATGATCTACGTCGAGGCATCGCTAAATCAAGCTCCGACTTCACCAAGTAAAGAAACTTATGAAGAAAACACACTCTACTACTTGGCAAGAGGTAGAGGATGAAGAAATAGGAAGTGGGTAGACTTTAGAATTGGATTTCTCACTTGTTTCATCAATCCACCATTGATGAAGTAAGGTTTTCTTCAAGGAAGAAGATGAAGAAGAAGAAAGTATTATGATAAGTTAATTAAAAATAGAATAGAAAATCCAATACTTATCATAATATTAACTATAGTTATGTGTAGAGAATTGACCAAGGTTAAAGGAATGGTTAGGGTTAAGCATGAAGAGAAGAATGGTTACAAAGTCAAAGCTTCATGAAGCTTCAACTAAACTCCAAAATTAGCAACCATTCTTTTCTCATCTATTCAAAATAAATAAATAAATAAATAAGTAAGAAAAGAAAATCCTAATCATTAGTTTAACCATGGCTTAATTCATTACACTTAACTATAGTTAAACATGTATCATCAAACATGATACAATCAAGTGTACAAAAGTATATCACATATACAATGTGCACAAACCAAGTGAGAAAATCCGTTTAAAGTGAACCAATACTAGTTAGTGCAAAGTAATATATCAAATATATAATTATGCATTAAATCATTAAATCAACACTTGATTCAACGATCCGGTCATGTCGCACACAACCGACTAGTATTCAATGTATCGGCTTATCGAATCAATACTTGATTCGATAACTAGGTTATATCGCATACAACCATTCGATACATTCATCGCGAGAATAGAATACGGTATCACATACACGCATTATTCTCGGTCCCGCACATATCTCATATGCGCTCCTATTTCGTTTCGCTTGAGCCAGGAAACCTCTGTGTAGGACTCTAAAGACTCGTCAATACGCCGGCAGCAGGTGATGATCATATCAAGCACCCACAAGCCGCAAGCGGTCTGCTAAACGTAACGGCCACCCGGGTATTGAGCGATCAGAAGATCGACGAGCAAGCCCGCTCACACTCCAGTGAATCCAACCAGTAACACTACCGTACAGTCCGTTCTGATCGTCTGATATGTCGCATATCTCGCCTAGGGGTGGTAAACGTCAGACCCCAATAGCTCGATAAGTCGTGTCGATATGAGGTCTATAACAATTCGAGAAACTACTGGTAACACTTACCAGTAAATCTCAGCAACCCTGGCCAGGGATTTCCTGTTATAGCCAATCGAACACAGCGCAACATCAACCCCCTATACCGGGAGAGACGAATCCCCTCCTATCGCTCATTGTCTCCATATGACTCGGGACTGTACCCAAAAACCACCGTTTTGAACGCCCTCTTGGACGTGGTAAGATGGAAATCAAAGCACAGTGGGAACCACACAAGACTCTATGACGATCTCGGGTCAACAGACTACTCTGTACCAGTGTCACCAGAGAACTGCCATCTGACGTGAGGTATAATACCATCTGGGAGTTCTCGGCGAGTCCGTCCAGTGTACCCAGTCTCTACTGAGCACCCGTATATCTCCTCTGATGTCAAACACCAATGGATATGGGATCATCCATCGCCCATCTGTATGGGTCGAGAAGGTATACGCTAGTCTACTCTGGTATATCAATGCCCCGTCTCGATACACCCACGACTAGGGACTTTGAAGGATGTACTTATGGACTACCATGTCCCCACTAGTATGATCCGCATCATAGTCCAGGTAGTCAAGTACAGATCCTAAGGGCTTTACCAACATGTAACAGGAAGACAATCAGTGTACACGTTAAGGTAAAGATCAACCAGATAGCATACTATCATGTCGAGCAAGAAAGTCCTCCCTATATACGTCCTAGCATCCACTACAATATACATCATATGTACAGTAATGGCCTCTAGGGCATACATATAACTAACACAGTGTACTCGTAACCCAACGAGCACCCGCATACTATCTCCAGTACGACGTACTGATGGCTGTGGAACAGACCATCTCCCATTCTGGGATGAGAAGCGCATGCGCTAGTCTACTCTGGAGTATCGATGCCCTGTCTCGATAGTCCTGCTACTTGGGACCTACATAAGGATGTGCTTATAGATTACCCAGCCCCCACTAGTGTGACTGCCATCACAACGCTGGTAATCAAGCAAAGATCCTAAGGGCTCCACTAATGTGTATAGGTGATATACTAAAATATAAACACAAGTACACATTGAAGTAGAAACAAACCAAGTAGCATACTACTATTTTGAGCAAGATTGTATATACAAGGTGAATATCCCAAGCTTCCATTAAGTAATATACAAACTAGTATGATACAATAATGGCCTCTAGGGCATATACACTAACAATCTCCCACTTGCACTAAGGCCATGTACTGGCGTATCGAAGACCTATCATCTCGATCAGCCGCTCGAACTGAGTCTGGGGCAAGGCCTTGGTGAATGGATCTGCAGTGTTATCTTCTGAAGCAACCCTCCGAACATTGATCTCCTGGCGATCTACGATCTCCCTGATCAGGTGATACCGCCTCAAGATGTGTCTGGATCTCTGATGGGACCTGGGTTCCTTCGCTAAAGCTATAGCCCCGTTGTTGTCGCAATACAGAGGTATTGGATCAACAATGGACGGAACCACCTGAAGTTCTTTCAAGAACTTCCTCATCCAGACAGCTTCCTTTGCGGCATCAGATGCAGCGATGTATTCCTCTTCCATCGTCGAGTCTGCAACAGTTTCCTGTTTGGAACTCTTCCAACACACCGCCCCTCCATTGAGGGTAAAGACAAAACCCGACATGAACTTGGAATCATCCTTGTCACTCTGGAAGCTGGAGTCAGCAAAGGCCTCGATCTGGAGGTCTTTTCCGCCATACACCAAGAACATCTCCTTTGTCCTTCTCAGGTACTTGAGAATGTTCTTTACCGCTATCCAGTGTTTCTCCCCAGGGTTTGACTGATACCGGCTTACCACACTCAGTGCATAAGCTACATCCGGTCTGGTACACAACATCGCATACATTATAGAGCCTACCGTAGAAGCGTAGGGTATAATAGACATGCGATCCCTCTCCAAATCAGTCTTGGGAGACATCTCTTTAGAGAGGGTGATCCCGTGACAAGCAGGTAGGTTACCGCGCTTGGAATCTTCCATACTGAATCTTTTCAGTATGGTGTCGATGTACCTGGAATGTGAAAGTCCTAATATCCTCTTGGATCTATCACGATGGATCCGGATCCCCAGGATGTATGAGGCATCACCCAGGTCTTTCATGGAGAACCTGTGTGACAAGAACCCCTTGACAGATTGTAGCATAGGAATGTCATTTCCTATTAAGAGAATATCATCCACGTATAAAACGAGGAATACTACAGTTCTCGCTACAAATCTACTATAGATGCATGGTTCATCTGGATTTTTGATAAAGCCAAATTCCTTGACCGTCTCATCAAAAAAGATGTTCCAACTCCGTGATGCCTGCTTTAGTCCATAGATGGACTTAAGCAACTTGCACACCTTTCCGCTGCTCCCACTCTGAATGAAACCCTCTGGTTGGTCCATATAGACACACTCCTCTAAATTTCCATTTAGAAAAGCGGTCTTTATGTCCATTTGCCAGATCTCATAATCGTGGAAGGCAGCAATGGCAAGAAGGATCCGAATGGATTTCAGCATAGCCACTGGAGAAAAGGTTTCGTCATAGTCCAAGCCAGGTCTTTGACGGAAACACTTTGCAACAAGTCTAGCTTTATAGGTCTCAACCTGTCCATCTACACCAATCTTCCTTTTGAAGATCCACTTGCATCCTACGGGTTTTACCCCGTCTGGAGCAATGTCCAACGTCCATACTTTGTTGGTGTACATGGACTCCATTTCGGTCCGCATTGCATCCAGCCATTTTACCGAGTCAACGCTCTGAACGGCCTGCTGGAAGCTAGTAGGCTCATCATAATGTATGATGCAATCCTCTCTATCCCCGTCTATGAGAAAACCGTAGTATCTCTCGGGCGGATGAGACTGCCTACTACTCCTGCGGAGCGGCGTAGGAATGTCTTGTTCTTTTGAACCCTCTGGTTCCACTAAGCTTTCAGTAATAGTCTGTGGTTCTGGAATATCTTCCAGTTCTACTGCGCTCCCACTAATTTCCTTTTCTAAGAACTGGTGTTCTAGAAAGTGGGCATGACGAGAAACAAAAACCTTTTGTTCCTCTTCGCAGTAGAAGAAATATCCCTTGGAGTTCTTTAGATATCCCACAAACTTGCACTGTACTGAGCGTGCCTCGAGCTTGTCCGCATGCTGCTTTTTGACAAAAGCTGGACTTCCCCATGTCTTAATGTGATTGAGATGGGGCCTCTTCCCACACCACATCTCATATGGTGTAGTAGGCACAGTCTTAGTGGGAACTCGGTTCAAAAGGTATGCTGCTGATTCTAGCGCATACCCCCAGAATGATCGCGGTAACTCAGCGTTACTCATCATGGACCGTACCATATCCAATAGGGTTCGGTTCCGTCTCTCCGATACACCGTTATGTTACGGAGTGTATGGAGGAGTAAGCTGAGAGAGAATTCCGTTCTCTTTTAAATAGTTCAGGAACTCGGCACTCAAGTATTCACCACCTCGATTCGATCTTAGAATCTTGATACTTTTGCCGGTTTGTTTTTCTACTTCATTCTTATATTCCTGGAATTTTCCAAAGGCTTCGGACTTATGTTTCATTAAGAAGACATAACCGTACCTTGAAAAGTCATCCGTAAAAGTAATGAAGTAAGAATAACCGCTTCGCGCATGTGTAGACATTGGACCGCACACGTCGCTGTGTACGAGTCCTAAGAGCTCGCTCGCTCTTACTCCGTGTCCAGTGAACGGAGTCTTTGTCATCTTTCCTTTGAGACAGGATTAACAAATGGCATACGATTGATATTCGAACGGATTCAAATATCCTTCTGTATGTAACTTTGTCAACCTTCTCTCACTGATGTGACCCAGTCTACAATGCCACAAGAAAGTCTGATTTATTTCCGAAGACATTCTTTTGTGTGTATTCTGGACATTGAAAATCTGTGGTTGGTTTAATACGTATATACCATTGCTCAATGTACCTGACCCAATCAGAACTTGATTAAGGTGAATGTTTACAACATTGCTTACAAACGCAAATTCATAACCTTCTTTAGAAACCAAAGATACAGAAATGATATTACAAGTTGCGTTGGGTACAAAAAAGCAATTACGCAAAACCAAAACATGTCCATCTGACATTCCCAGGTGATAGTCCCCTACGGCCTTAGCATCCATGCTAGCTCCGTTTGCAACTTTGAGGGTCATGTCACCTGCCTTCAAAACCCTACGGTTTCTCAATGCCTGCAAAGAATTACAGATATGAGATCCTGATCCGGTATCCAATACCCAGGAAGTAGAGTTTATTGAAAGACAGTTTTCAATAACATACACACCTGAAGCTGAAGCCGCAACCTGCTTCAGATCCTGTGTTCTGGCTTTCCAAGCCCTGCAATCATTCTTCCAGTGTCCCTTCTTATGACAATAGAAGCATTCTTCCTTATCCACAAGCTTTCCCACTTTCTTTGTTGCTTTTGCCTTTCCCTTCGTATCCACTTTACTAACACCGCCCCTTGGTTTGGCGGGGGCTTTCTTCTTCTTTCCCTTGGCTTTCGCCTTGGACCTAGAAGAGGAAGATCCTCCTACAAACAAAGTGGATGTTTCCCTACCTTTCTGTAGGGTGCCCTCTGCGCTCCTCAGCATGTTGAGGAGTTCTGAAAGTTCAACTTCCTTTTCTTGTAAGTTGAAGTTCAGGATAAACTGGGCGTAAGTAGAAGGAAGGGACTGGAGAATCAAGTCCGTATAGAGCTCATTCTCCAACGTGGTCCCAAGGTCCGCGAGCTCTTCTATGTAGCCAATCATCTTAAGCACGTGTTCCGCTACCGATGATCCGACAGCCAACCTTGCCGAAAATAACTTCTTCGACACTTCGTATCTTGCGATACGAGACTGCTCTCCATACAGTTCTTTTGTATGGAGAAATATGGATTCGAGGTCCATATTCTCGTGCCTCCTCTGATGTTCGTTGTCCATAGAGGCAAGCACGAGGCACTTGGACTTCGCGCAATCTAGTTCCCAGGTCTTACGGATTTCCTTATCCGCGACGCTGGTTTTGGGACCTGGGACAGGGGGAGCTTTGGTGGAAGAAGATAAGCCAGCTTGTCGTAAGTGATTGCTATCTTGACATTCCTGAGCCAATTTTTGTAGTTTGGCCCTGTCAGTATGTTTTTATCTGGGAGTAACTTAAGTCCAGTCATGTCGATTGGTCGCTGCAATTAGGAGAGAGAAGAAACACTCAGCTTGATGCTCTTGCAAGTTTAGAATGGTTTTTAGTTTGTCTAAACAGGATGGCTCCCACTGTTTCTCGAATCCCTCCTCAAACCAAAAAGGAAGAATTAGTCAGGATCAATCTCACCGTACAATACTTGATTAACCGTTCAGCCAGGCTAGTGTCGGTACTTCGAGGGAGGTTTTCCAACGCTTTCGCGAAGTTCCTTAATTAAATAACCTCTTTTCCCTGGGGGCGTAGCCCCGCTAACACCTTTCTAGACACCTATTTGGTTTATAGCATTGATCGTTAAGTGAGAAATTTCCCGAGGAGTAGCATATACTCACAGTAGGATCGGGATCCAAATATCATCGCGTGACGAAACTAAAGGAATCCTACCAGAATCATCACACTCCAAATGGTATGCAACACTAGCAAGTTTCAGTTCTTTTGAAACTCCCGATGTGGATTTTTGCCCCATGCTCTTATGACCTTGACTTTGGCCAAAATATCATAAGTCACATGTCAAGTTCTACCCGCCATTCTTCAGGTTAATTTGGATCCACCCGTACCTACCCTTGACTTTGGCCAAAATGGCAGTACGACTGTCCCAAACCAACGCATCTATCTATGCTACACATGAATACCCAATAGCTACCAATCACTATGCCTTGACTTTGGCCAACATACACAGCTTGAATACTATTGACTATTCATGTGAAACGACGAAGGGCTACGAATGGTTTTGGCAAAACCGTAAACGTAGTGAACTTGATATAATCGATGGAACGAGATAGCTTTTAAAAGGAGTGGCTCAAGCTCCGCATTTAAAAGTTAGTTTTGAAAAGAACCGAGTGGTTTTTCGAAAGTGTTCCAACGACTTTAACTTGGTTTATTTTCTTGCATTAGTTCTTTTAATGCGTGATATTCTTGCATTAGTTCTTTTAATGCGTCCCATCATTTAATCCTACCATTGCAGAAAACAACCAAAATATGACGTACGCTTATGCCATTCGCATTCGCCACGGGGCCCCGTCATTACCCGTTAGGTTACATAACTAACGACAGAGCGGGGGCTGGGCTAGCACGGCTGTAAAACATAAGCAACGCCTAAATAATATCATATATAGATATATTGCAATGATAGCCATTTCAGATCACAGATGAACACATTGGATATACTAGGAATCCGCAATTCGTACGAGCCTGTAACGAAAAGCAGATTACACGGTCGCGGTGAATAGCCAATACCCTACCCAAGACCCCTACGGGTGCGGCAAACTACCCGCCAAGTACCCGAAGCGAAGCAACCTCCCTCAACTCCGTGAGTAGGCCACTCGGCACTTCGGCATACCCGGTAGTTTGTGCACCCCCTCCATAGGTCTATCCTAGGAGCAAAAACAGTAAAAAGAAATTATATAATGACGGCTACAACCCCGACCCGGTTGTGCGGCCATACAAATAATTATTACATCAATTTACAAATTTACATGAATAGAAAGAAAAGAAAACTCTCGTCTCACAACCCCCGGCTATTCACCCGTGACAATCCAATAAATTCATATATACATTCCAGCAACATTACAGATCACAGATTTGTATAACCCCCACTAATCGACATATAGCGATTAGCAGACGTTCAATACAAATATCACATCACAGATAAAAACCCGTCAGCTTAAGTCTTTAGAAGTTCGATCAAAAATACGGATTTTTAGGCCCCAAACACAAAATTTTCGTTCTGGAAAATCTGGGCTGAAAAGACATATTCCAAAATTCCCAAAATACCCCACTGAACAAACTGCAACCAAAATTTTCCACTGCCGAGTCAACTCGGCCGCGGAACCGCGGCGGGAGCACGCTCCCGCCGCGTTTCCGCGGCTCTTTGATCGGTTCAGTGGATGAAATTTTTGCAGTTTGCTATAAAAACCCTGAGTCGATTTTTGAAGCATGATTTATTACTTTTACAGTACTTTGAAAATCGACAGCAAGCATGAATTTTTGGTGTATTTCGTGAATTTTTGTTTGATCGATCTTCTAGTTACTTTGCTAACATGTTAGATAGAGTTTAACTAGGCTCTGATACCACTGTAAGTCCATGCTACCTCTCCCGGTACTTTCGGGCATGCTGAATTTGATGAAAAACAATTTTCTAGAGGCGGTAACATGGACTCAAAACCGGATCTTTGTTAAACATCTAACTAACAACCTAACTAGGAGTTGCTCACTACTCGGTTAGGGGGTTATACCTTTCTTTCTTGAACTCCTTCGTCTTTAAGCCTCGATGGTTGTCCGGATCGGCTTCACCCCGTCGTCTCCTTGCGCCGAAAATCGATCCACCCGAAAGCTTCTACCTTTGGCTTCTTCTTCGAACTTTGAAGAAACTAGATCACTTGGTTTGCTAGGCCTTGTGAATTAGAATGAGTAGAGGAATGTTTTGGTGTCTTTTTATCTCTAAGGCAATGAGTCTCAACACATGAGAATGGTTTTCCTTGAGGTAGAGAGAGCAAGAGGAAGAGGGAGAGCTCAAGAGATAGAAAGCAAATGATAGAATGAACCATACCCATCTCATTCTCACCTCTCATAATCCAAAAGCCATCATAACAAAAATAGTAATCAAGTATTGTGTAAATGGTTTAAGTCAAAATGGCTATATCATTTCATGCACTCATTTTGCACAAGAGATCAAGCAAGCAAAAGTCTTTGCCATGAAATGATAGCCATTGTCATCATGATGGTCAACTAGTCCAACCTAGTCAACCGGTCAACAAAGTCAACAAGTCAACAAAGTCAACCCCTCAACAACCATGTTACTATAATACTTAATTAATATAATTGTTAATTACATATCATATTCTCATTAGGGTTGAGCAAAAAGTCAATAGTCAACAGTCAACGGTCAACAACCCTAATGAGAATCCTCTGCCTCTGTCTCTCTGTCAACTGTGCATACACACCCGCATCCGCGTTCCGAGGAACACGAATACAAACAAGATAAAACCAATCCCAAAACGTACACTAGGATCTGGCTTAAACCAAAGCCCGCTAGTGTTAACTGTCCGGACACTGTACGTGCACAAGTGCACGGATGTGACCAAACCCTGTCGCAAAACCATGCGACCTGTCGCAAAACCATGCGACCACTACTCTTTTGCCTAAAGGCGAATAGCTTTCTGTGTGGGACTCTAAAGACTCGACACTACGCTGGCAGTAGGTTTAACCACAGACCGCAAGCGGCGCTAGCTGTGCGTAACGGTCCCCAGGTAGATTCCGACAAGAAGACTGACGAGGTGAAACCCATCTGAACTCCTACTGAGCCTGAATGTGACAATCTCCGTACAGTCCAGTCTGTTCGTCTGATACATCGCATGGCGGGCCTAGGGGGCGGTAAACGTCAGTCCCCTAATAGCGGTACAAGTCGTGTCGGAGTGAAGCCCAATACACCCTGAGATAACACTGGAAGCCTACCAGTATATCCCGCTTGCCCTGGCCAGGGACTACTCGTGTAATGGCTCTCCTAGACACAGCGCGATGTCAACCCCCAATACCGGGAGAGACGAATCCTGTCTAACCGTCACTACCTCCAAGTGCTTCGGGACTGCACCCAACTACTACCTGTTTGTACGACTCCTTTGAGCCGTGGTAGGGTAGTAATCAAAGTACAGTGGGAACACACTCGAGGCGAAGTGACAGTGTCAAGTCAGCGGACTAAGCTGTACTCATGTCACCTGGGAACTGATAACTGACGATAGGTATAATACCAACCGGTCAGTTTCCGACGAGTCCTGTCCAGTGTACTCGTAACCCAACGAGCACCCGCATACTATCTCCAGTACGACGTACTGATGGCTGTGGGACAGACCATCTCCCACTCTGGGATGAGAAGCGCATGCGCTAGTCTACTCCGGAGTATCGATGCCCTGTCTCGATAGTCCTGCGACTAGGGACCTGCATAAGGATGTGCTTATAGATTACCCAGCCCCTACTAGTGTGACTGCCATCACAACGCTGGTAATCAAGCAAAGATCCTAAGGGCTCCACTAATGTGTATAGGTGATATACTAAAATATAAACACAAGTACACATTGAAGTAGAAACAAACCAAGTAGCATACTACTATTTTGAGCAAGATTGTATATACAAGGTGAATATCCCAAGCTTCCATTAAGTAATATACAAACTAGTATGATACAGTAATGGCCTCTAGGGCATATACACTAACAGTATGAAGGTTCCCTGTCTACACATGCCAAGACCGGTTGTTTTTACTTCATTACACTCTCTGATGATCTCTCAAGATTCAGACATATGTTCCTGTTGAAATACAAGTCCGAAGCTTTTGAGATATTCACAGAATATAAGTTAGAAGTAGAGAACCAAAAACGGGTATAAGTATTATGTCCTTTGATGTGATCAGGGAGGAGAATACTTGAGCACGGAATTCCTGGATTATTCTAAAGGAGAATGAGATTCTCTCTCAGCATTACTCCTCCGTATACACCATAGCACGATGGTATATCGGGGCGGAGCAATAGCACTCTATGTGATATGGTGTGCTCTATGATGAGTACTACTGAGTTTCTTATTTCCTTTTGGGAGTTATGCACTTGAGAAGCTGCATACCTATTGAATAGGGTTCAAATCAAATCAGTTGCCTACCACTTCATATGTGATATGGAAAGGGAAGAGCCCATATCTTAAGTTTGTTAAGATTTGGGGTTGTCCGGCCTATGTCTAAAAAGTAAAATCCGGACAAGCTCGAGGCAAAATCAAATCTGTGGAAGTTTGTTGGATATCCCAAGCATACTCAAGGGAATATCTTCTACCAAACCGAGGAACAAAAGATGTTTTGTTTCTCAACATGCCACCTTTGTGAAAGGGAATTTCTTGTGAAGAAATTAGTGATCATGAGGTAGAACTGGAAGGAGTTCCAGCTATACAAACTACAGCAAATGATTTGGTAGAACCAAAGGATTCAATAGTTTCCAACGAATCTCAGCCTCTCCGCCGATCAAGTGGGGTTCCTCGCCCACCTGAGAGATACTTCGGTTTTTCTATGACAGTGGGAGCGAGGATTGCATCATGAGATGATGACCCAACTAGTTTCGAGCTGGCCATCAGGAGTGGGACTCTGTAAGAATGGTTGGATGCTTAGTAATCTGAGATGGAATCCTTATACACCAACAAAGTATGGACTTTGGTTGCTTTATCTGAAGGGTTAAATCCCCATCAGGAGCAAGTATATCTTAAGAAGATTACTTGGTGTATATGGAAAAGTTGAGACTTTCAAAACTATGCTTAAGTCCATTCAGATCCTACTTGCCACGGCTACATACCATGACTATGATATCTGGCGGTTGAGTGTCATGACTGCTTTTCTAAATGTTGATTTAGAAGAGAGCATCTATAAGTACACAGCCAGAGGGCTTCGTAGATAGTGGGAGCAGCGGAAACGTGTGCAAGATGTTTTATGTGATAAAGCAGGCATCGCGGAGTTGGAACGTCTGTTTTGATGTGGTAGTCAAAGAGTTTGACTTCATCAAAATGGTAGATGAACCTTGTATATACAAAAAAGGTAGTAGAGAGTATGGTGGTGATCCTCGTAGAGTACGAGGATGACATACTCTAGATAGGGAAGGAGTTTCCTATGCTACGCTCGTTCATTCTCCGCTTATCAAAAGGATTCTCCATATAGGATCAAAGTGATACCTCCTAAATCCTGGGTTTTGGATCTATGAGATAGATCTAATTGGATGTTAGGATACTCACTAGTTATAGTAAGATGGTATCAATCGATCCTGAGGAGAATCACTGGAAAGGTTCCAGGGTGATAAGGACGACTGAATGTCAGTCGCTGGCATTGTCTTTACCCTCAGTAGAGGGACGGTATGTTGGAAGAGTTCCAAGCTAGATACCGTGACTTACTAGACGATTAAAGGCAAGATACATCGTTACCAAGGATGCTACCAAAGAGGCAGTCTGGATATATAAGTTCATGAGATGAACTTCGTTCCTACCATTGTGTGACAATAGAGTTGTGGCTTATGCCAAGAATCCCCGTCCCATCAGAAATCCAGATATAATTCTTAGGCAGTATCACCTGATCATGGAGATGGTTGATCTCCAGGGAGATCAAGGTTAGGAGAGTAGACACAGAGGACAACAACGCGGATCCACTCACAAAGGCCTTTTTCCTAGTAGAGACGTTTATGGGATGGTTGAGTATGAGATACTTCAACCACAGCTAATTGTTGCGTATGTGATACCACAACAGATGGCCCTAGTGCAAGTGGGAGATTATTAGTTGTATGTATGCCCTAGAGGCCATTACTGTACATACGATGTATATTGTAATGGATGCTTGGACATATATAGGGAGGAATTTCTTGCTCGACATGATAGTATGCTATCTGGTTGTACTTTATCTTAACATGTACTCTGATTGTCTCTATGTTACATGTTGATAAAGCCCTTAGGATATGTACTCGGCTACTGGGACTATGATGAGATCATACTAGTGGGGCCACGGTAGTCGACGAGTACATCCTATAACTATTCCTAGTAAAGTGTGTATCGAGACAGGGCATCGATACACCAGAGTAGACTAGCGTATACGCATCTTAACCCATATGATGGGCGATGGATGATCTCATATCCATCGGTGTTTGACATCAAGGATGGTGTATGGGTGCTCAGTAGAGACTGGATACACTGGACGGACTCGCCGAGAACTCCCAGATGGTATTATACCTCACGTCAGATGGCAGTTCTCCGGTGACACTGGTACAGAGTAGTATGTTGACCCGAGATCGTCATAGAGTCTTGTGTGATTCCCACTGTGCTTTGATTTCCATCATACCACGTCCAAGAGGGCGTGCAAAAAGGTGGCTTTTGGGTACAGTCCCGAATCACATGGAGGCAATGAGCGATAGGAGGGGATTCGTCTCTCCCGGTATAGGGAGTTGATGTTGTGCTGTGTTCGATTGGCTATAACTGGAAATCCCTGGCCAGGGTTGCTGAGATTTACTGGTAAGTGTTATCAGTAGTTTCTCGAAATGTTATAGACCTCATATCGACACAACTTATCAAGCTACTGGGGTCTGACGTATACCACCCCTAGGCGAGATATGCGACATATCAGACGATGAGACCGGACTGTACGGGAGTGTTACTGATTGGATTCACAGGAGAATGTACAGGCTTGCTTGTTGATCTTCTGAGCGCTCAATACCTGGGTGGCTGTTACGTTTAGCTGACCGCTTGCATCTTGTGGGTGTTTGATATGATCATCACCTACTGCCGGCGTATTGACGATTCTTTAGAGTCTTACACAGAGGTTTCTTGGCTCAGGAAAAACGGAGTAGGAGCACATATGTGATATGTGCGGGACCGAGGATAATGCGGTATGTGATACCATATTGGATTCTCGCGATATGAGATATCGGCCGGGTATATGTGATATAGCCGAGTCATCATACTAGTCGGTTATTTATGAAATAGCCGGATTGTCGGATCAAGTGTTGATTCGATAATTTAATGTATAATAATATATATGATATATTAAATTATATTAACTAATATTAGCTCACTAAAAGATTCTTTTTCTCACTCGGGTAATACATTGATATATATATGCGATATATGTTAATTGTATTATTTTATTTTGTTACAATAAATATTATATATGTGATATATAATATTGTAACATGATATGATTACTAATGCAACATGTTTAGTGGAGTTTAAACATGATTAGGGTTTGGATTAGGGTTAAGATTTCTAGTAGATTCTAGAAGCTTTTCTTTTGTCTTGGAAAAGATGTTATGCTTGTTATTTTCAGGTGACTCACTTTATCCCAACCCAAACCCTAGCTCTAGTTAATTCTCTACATGGGTTTAGTTGAACATGGTTGCATTATTCATCATAATTATCTTTGCATTGTTCAGCACAAAAGGATGATGATATTCTTCTTCTTCTTCCTTCTTCTTTTTTTCATGGAAAAAGTTTTCTAGCTTTTTTCCAAGTGATGAAAATGAGTGAGAATAAGAAAATAAAAGAGAGCAAAAATCCTACTTCATCATTCTCATCTATCCTTACCCTTTAGATGAGTGTGTTCACTTCATTTGGTGAGTGTTAGCTTGTGTTAATGAAACTTAAAGGTAGATTATCTATGTTATCGAATATCGGAAGCAAGACTGAATCTTTCTCTTCGTGGAGACTCTCGAGAGTCCGGAACATGATGATCGCAGTGAAGGGACCTCAACACGGAGCTTAAGAAGTGAAGGACCGGATCTACAAAGGTTGTAATCCCTCTCACTTAGTGTTAAAGTGTTTAACATGCTTGTTTTCGCATAAACTCTAGTTTAAAGATCCGGTTTTGGGTTGTTCGGCACGGCTAAATTTTTAATCGGGCATGGTTGATGCCTCGTAGACCCTTATGCGTGTGCCTAGCAACCCTACATTAATTTTATAATTTTTCAAATTTTTCAGTTTTTATGGGTTTTAAAATAATTGTGCAAATTCAAAAATGTACATATGAATGCGAAGGAAGAAGGCTTACCGAGCACACCCCCGAACTTAAACTTGACTGTGTCCTCACTGTCATGCTATACCAAGAGGGTAAAAATGTCGACACTCCCCTGTTTATTTATTTATAATTTTTTTTATTGTTAAAAGAGAAACAAAATATATATACAACAAGGTTCCCCCCAAACTTAAGTGAAACAGTGTTTCCACTGTTTTAAGCGTTAAAGTTCAGAGTTAGGGAGGAGAAAAATCAAACTATACAAGGCCTTACACAGGCCAAAGGTTAGCACCAACCATTCAAAAATTTTATCGTGATAATGGTAAGGTTGGTGAAAGAATGGAGTGTAGAGAAAGGGGTTGAGAAACACACGAGACCGTATGGGAAGAGAGGTGGAATATGGTCTCGATGGAGGAGAAGAATGGTGGAAAAGAGAAAGAAGTGTATTACGAACTTGAGGGTGTAAATCGAGTGAATAAATTAGCACAATGTATGATGACCGATGTGTTAAAAGCGATTGTGCTAATTTATCAAACCGTCGAGAAATGGGGTCAAATCCCTCAAGGTTCAGGAGAAAACATGGGTACGTTGAACTTGATAAACCATCCATTGAAAATGGAAACGCGACGGATTCTTGCGTGGTCGAAACGATAGGAAAGACGAAAGGGAGTGATTTAGGGATAGTCTTATTCTCACCTAAGTAAACTGTCTCGAACTTGAAGAATTCCATCAATGGTTTGAAATGATTGTAAGCACCCAAGTCTGATGGTTCAACTAACACATCTGAAAATTCAAAGGACTCAAACTCGGGCGGTGAGTTTTCAAAATCATTCGAAAAAGTGAAGCACTCGTAATCGTTATTGGATGTGAGAACTGTGTTAGATTCAAAGAGGAACGCACTAGTGACGTCCAAACTGCTGTGATTGAATAGAAATTTTTCAAGCTCAAAGTCCTCCTGCGTGATTTCTTGCGTGGTCGGAACGATTGGAAGGATGAGGGGGTGATTTAGGAAGTATAACAGTTAAAGGGTCAGGAGGATGAACTGGAAAATCCGACTCATCAAACAAAAATGGTTCATCCTCAATACTCTCCTCAATACTCTCCTCGATACTATCCTCATAATTCTCCTCAAAAGTTATCTCATCCATGCAATTATCATCAAAATCAAGACGCATATGTGGTTCGAGAGAAACATTTAATGACTCGGGATGATGAATTGGAGATAAAATTTCACTCAAATCTATGGGTTCATCATCCAAAATATTCCCGGCGTCAATATCCTCAATCAAGTGAAAATCAATTTTTTTTAGACACTTCATCACAAGCATGGATATTTATCAATTCAGGTTCTAGATTGGAGGTGTAGAGGTCGAAAGGATTGGTGATGCTTTCACTCGAAAGAGACTCTTCACAATCTGGCAAATCAAGCACTACAAAGTCGCACAACTCATTAAATGTTTTATCTTCAACTGGTGAATCATTTGGGACACTTGATTGAAAACCGGAGTTGTGGGATTCAATTAGGTATGGGTAGGTTTGATTTGGAAGTGTGTACAGCTCACTCTCACCACTCAAATTCTCACTCTGTCCAACTGCCTCATTATACACTGGAAAATTTGGAGCTAGTTGGAAACTAGCTACCAGTTCACTAGGTTGTCTTGATGAATTAAGGGCGGCAATGGACGCATCCAAATTCCTCATTTGTCGGTTTGTTGCTGCAATGTACGCTTCCAACGACTGTTCCAGACTAGACATGGGTTGTGAAGGGGTTTCGGTAAAAGATTCAAAATTGTTTGGATACGTGAAACTCCCAAATGGTTGTGTAGAATCAATGTCTAGGGAAGGTGTGAAAGTCGGATAGGACTGGTAAGAATTGAATGGTTGGACAGGAGTAGGATCAACATTTGGATAAAAAGGTGAATGGACTTGTTGATCCCAAGAACTAGAAGTGTTGAAAGGAGTGAAAGATCGGTTACGAGATTGTTCAATGTGTTCAGCGATAGACATAGACTCGAAAAAGTAGTATCAACATAAGAAGGTGGTGAAGCTTGAAATGGTTGATACAAAGTGGATTGCGGAGTCGAACGGTTTCTCCTAGACGCTTCTATTCGATCTTTCAAAGAAATTTTGGGCATGGAGGGGTCGTCCGTAATTCGACCAAAACAATTCGCGTATGAAGCAAAGTTTGGTTAAGGATACCAAAGTTCGGCAAGTGTTTTATGAGGTGGGGTACCCATGATATAAGAAAGGAGAAGAAAAAGAATGTGGGGTGCACGGCTTTCTTAGCGACAAGTTGCAAGTTTTTGTAAAAAAAAATTCCTTTTTGTGTTTTTTTATAAGGGGCTTTTTGCAAAAAGATTTTTCGATAAAATTCTTAGACACACGTTCAATCAATCACAAATGCACAATCAAGCCTAGATCTAGGGTCATCTAGGTCAGCTAGACAGCTCCTAACTGTTCCAAAGGGCAAGAAGTAGGACCTCAAACCGCCTCTTCACCGCCAGTTGTGGCCAGGTAAGCACAAGTAGAGAAAGGAGGGATCCGCTCACGAATCACCGTGAGACGGGCCTTTTAAAATTACCTTTCACTACCTGTCTAGCCTAGGCACCACAAAGTCAGGTTAGGATCAACGGCCGATACCTACAATTATTCCTTTGTCCTATTGAGTGCGAAGTCCTTAGGGCTGAGTCTAATATTTTTTAATTACTTGATGGTCAATGCAGTATGTCTTATGTGATTTCTGGGGTCCTGGAAAGGGTAATGAAATCCACACCCAATCTGATTGGTGTTCAAGCCCCTTAATGTCAATTTAAATATGCAAAACAGTAAACACAATCAAACACTTGCAAACAATTTTTTTAAGCGCGGCGCAAAGAATCCTGCACAAGATCAATTATTGGAAGGGAGAGAGATTTTTTTAGCGCAAAGAATCCTGCAGGAAATTTTACAAAGGAAATATCAGGGGGTTCAGAGAAGAAGAATGGAAGCTTACAGAGGTGATTTACTTCGCTGACGTCACTAAGGCACCGCGGAAGCACGGTCAAAGCAGGGATCTCGCAGCGGAAGCGCGGTCGTCCTGTTGACTCGGCCCTCCAAATTTCTTCTATTGTTCTGTTGTGAAAATCCTCTGTTGTTCAGATCTAGGGTTTTCTGTTTTGATCTCTGGATATTTCCAGATCCGAACTTGTTCGTCGATCCTGCAAAATTCACACGAAAATACCCTTCACAAAATAACAAGATGATAAATTTTTATATTTTTTTATTTTTCAGTTTTTATGATTTTTTTGATTTATATTAACCCGAAATTGCAAAAAGAAAATAACACGCCATCCCCGGCAACGACGCCATTTGATTTATCAAAGAATAATTTATAACCGCAATAAAGAACGGCGTCGCTTGGTAGCTAGCCGGTGAGTACGGGTCGGTCCACAGGGATGTTGTGTATTTCCTAATTGTTCTAACGAGTTAATTCCAAATACTGTTTGGATCTTTATCACAAAAACTAAATTGGATTAGACTAGGATTAGAAATCTTGCTAGGGTTAGGTTTAGGTTAAGTTTGGAAAATGAAGATTTCCCACCGCTTTCAATGCCCTAATTTAGATCTCTTAGGTGTTATGGTAATTATTAATAAAGGGGATTAGGACGATCGGGAAGAAACGATATTTCTTCCTCTAGGTCCTTGTCCGTCTTTTCTTAATCCTTACCCTAACCTCCATGGAAAACATACTCAACCGGTCTTTTATACTATGGTATCACCGTTACCTCGTGGGTAAGGTGCCGTAGGAAGCGGTATGTGTATGTATGCATGGAGTCCTAATTATTAAGATGTGATGGGCAAGAAATGGGTGAGAGATTTGCATCACTCAAACCTTCCCTATTCCTAACCCTAACAAACGAGGAGACTACTCACTCATTAAGGAATTGAATAACATGTTCTAACTATCTAACTAGGGCAGAGAATAAAATTATACTATGGCAGAAAGGAAAATTATATTAGGGCAGATAATAAAATTAACTAGGGCAAGAATTGAAAACTTACTCTAATTTGATGCACTCTTCATACTTTACAGAAATTTACAGATCTGAATTTTGATAAAATGAAATGAGGCACAAGAAGAGGCATCACCTAAAAGAGGTTTTAGGGTTTCTATTTATAGAACATAGAAACCCTAGGGTTGCAATCGACTCATATCTGCAATTACAATTTTACCCTAAGAAGACTAGTCAACGCGCCGCCATACAGTAACAAATTTCCACCGACACGGGCATTATATGTCCGCAGAACCGCGGCCAAGACCCTTGTTTGGCCGCGGATCCGCGGCCATATAGGGGCTTCTTTAGCTGCATTTTTTAGAGAATCTTCTGGTGGCCTTTGTCTTCTTGTTTCTTTGCTTGATTTCTCAGGTTGTCTTTTAGTTTTCTTCCAGATTTTCACAGTGAGTAATGTCGTGGACTTTACCGCCTGCTTCGTGTTGAAGTCTTGAACTTTGCGCTGCCTTTGTTCTTTGTGAAATTGTCCATTGATCTTCGTTTAGTCTTCAAACTGTAAGCTTGATCAAGATTCTTCCATTTGTTGGTCGTAGTCTCACTTTTATATCGTTTTTTTAACCTTTTTCACTGTTTTTGTTCCGAGAACCTGTAACCTGCAACTATGTAGCAGACATGGATCAAACGCACCTGTTTATTTGTAAAATGAATACGAATGGGGAATATAATAATGCAAAAATATGGTATGAACAATGCCCGAGACTACGGTCAATTGTTACCGGAACATAACCCTGCAGCAGAGCCGCTGGACAGAACTACTGAAATACATATATCGATGATATTGAATGATCATCCTCTAAATCGCTAAACATTACTAAATACGAGTTCGATTCCACCATCGATTTCCCTATTTTCCCCGGGTTAAGGTACATGTTCATGTATCAAATTGGCTGTGTATAAGTACGTGTCATTTCCACTATTCAATCACGCTTTCACATATATCATTATCTCTTTCAATCGCTTGTACACTAACTTACTTGTCACAATCCAATCATTACACTTCTCACTCGACAATGCAATATAGTCACTAAGTTATCAATGAATACATGCACTAATCATGAGTTTAAAGCAATCATATAGCAGGATTTAAATGCAGTAAATAGACTTCAAGTAATAAGGGACAGCCGGTATCATTCAGCTTGCGAAATTCATTATAAATCATAAGTGCAGAATCAGGTAAAACATTATAAAAGTAATAGAAATTAGACTCATTTATCTTAACATTAAAATTAGTTTCGTCTTAATATCAAACCTGGTTAGGGAGTTATGCTTATTTTAAAACAGGTGTACATTGCTGGAATTCCAGTTTCAGAACTGCGAGTCAAACTTCGAACGCAATTAACTATGGGTTCTATTCAGAATTAAGGGTTTCTACAGTTCAATAACTTCTATGTTTTGAAGTTAAATTTCTAACGCAATAGACGGAACGTCAATGGCAGGTGTGTACTGGGAGTTATGATCACTTTAAGATTGATACGAAATAACATGATAACGGAAAAACAGTAGGACATGCTGGTAGTATAAAATGCGTTATAAATATCAAACCAGTGCCATATGAAATCTAATTCAATCATCTATTCATCGATATAGGTATCCACACATTAACATGTTTATACAGGGATATATAGGGGTTTAAAAACAGGTATTAATAGAGAATACTGCTCAGTCTAGAGCCGTATTTTCCTCCAGATCACAATATCGTAACTATGCAATTTTCAGAAAAATTTAACAACGCTTGCAAGTTATCTAGTTATCTTTATTATGATCCTAATAACTTCACAATACGACTTATACATAATTTATTATGAATTTTACAAGGCGGCATATGTAGTAATGTCCAGATTAGACGGCGTCTCTTGAGGGCTTCATTTCAAGATCGAAACACTATCGTTTTGATCCCAATTTTCAATACAACGCTAATTAAAAGTAAATGAAAGTAACGATCAGAAATTTGAGTTGTTTAAATAAGATTTAGGTTTAGAACATTCGATCGAGCACTTAGTATATACTCAGGTAACTATCGAAGAGTGGGTTTTATATAACCGATATAAACAGGATTTGATTCCTATAGGTTCCATAAGATTAACATTGGGTATTTGAATTGTTTACGTTCAGTCATGCTACACACAAACATGGTTCCCAATCTAAATCCGGTTCGATCACAAAACATTTTAAATATGATTTAATGATTCGATTATAAAAATATACATATATAATATTAGCATAACAGCAAGTGAACGTGATCACTTGTCTTAACTCGCTGAAATAGAAGCAACATGACACAGGAGATCGCCTCGATGCATAAGACGGCGACGAGATGGCATGATATTAGACTCGGTGTGTAGCGTGTGTGCGGTGCGTGCGTGGTACGCTGGTGACCTAGTCATGTTGCGGGCGTGGTGCGGGCACGATGTGGACATGGTACACTGGTGGCCTGGTCCTGGTGCGGACATGGTTCGTGCACGGTGCAAGCGTGGCACGGGCGTGGTCCAGTGGTGGTGCAAAGTTGCAACGGGAAGTTCAGTGGATGGTGAAGACGGCGAAGATGCGAGCTGCTGCGCCGACAACTGCGATGACGGCGGTAATGGCGATGATGGCTGCGATGGCGGCAACAACGACGACGGTGGCTTGGAAGGCAGCGAATGCGGCGGAGGAAACGGCGACAGTGCGCTCAAGTGTGTAAAGGACGAGAAGGTCTTGGTTTTGAAAAGGACGGGGGTGAGGCTCGGTGTTGTGCAGAGAGGAAGATCCATATCGGCGATGGTGCTATGGTAGCTGGTGCGGTGGGGGCTCAGGTTTCCAGAGATGGTTGCTGCGGGAGAGTTTTGAACGAGGAAGTGAGGGTGTTCGGTTGTGGGAAAGAGATGAGAAGATGGTGGAAATGGTGTGGTGGTGTCATAGTGGTGGCAGGGGGCTCATCGGCGGTGATTGGCAGTGCAAAGTGGTAGTGGCGGTGGGTTGGGCAGGGGAGAGAAAAAGAGAGAGTGAGAGAGTGAGAAATTGATGGGGCTCTTTTTCGAGCCTCCGTCATATGTTGTCTTCCGTTGATCTCGAGGTGGACTTAGTTGATTATCTTCCTTCGCGTGTGGGTCTCAATGGGTCTTTGGAGGAAGAGGTGAGGTGAGGGAGGTGTTGCCGAGTACCTGCAAAGAAGTCCCGGGGTGGTTTGGTACCACCAAGGACCCTCCGACGCTCAAGTTAGTGATGAGATCCGAGCAGAATAACGGCATAAAAGGGTAAAAAATGGCTTACTTGACCCCTCTGTGATAGGGGTTTATATAGCGGTGGTGGCATGCAGCAGCAGGCGCGAGAACCTCGCCAGCAGTTACGCTCCCGACGTCACGCCCGTGTAAAGAGCGGATCGCTCGCTAATCGGGATCGTGATGGCATAGAACGTGGGATGTTTCCGGCGGAGAATCTGCGCATGGCGAGATTTACGGAGCGGCGGTTACGCCTGTGAGTGGTGGAGTTGGTCGGTCGGAAGGACCCGAGGAAGATGGTCTCGGCAGGAGAGCTCGGGAACGAGTGAGAGGGCCAAGGTATCTTGGTCCTGCGGTAGCTCGGAGGTGAGCTGAGAGACCGAGGAGGCCAATTTGCAAGGGCCCTGAGGTAAGCCAGCTTTGTGCTTGTAGGTCGGGCCTGATCGGCCCATATGGGCCCTCTCTTCTGAGTTCTGGGACACGTCATCTGCCACGTATCCTGATCTGAAAGGTCTCCAATATTAAGCATCATCATTAGCCCCCCACTCTTGTCCCGACCAGCTAGTGGGTCGGGACAAGAGTGGACTGCCGGGCCATCTGGGGTAAGCTCCCTCCTAAGGTTTCGTCGGGACGCGTCCCCGGTCTGTCAGCTGTCTTTTCTACCAGCTTATCGGGACGAGATCTCCGCATTTAAGGAAGGTGCACCGGTTCGTGCGTCCGGCCACTGAAGTGACGGTCCACGTGTCGAGCGCCGGTTGGCCGACGCGACATGTGCAAACCTGTGGACTGATAGGGCGTGGCCCAATATGGGCGTGACATGTGGAGCGATCGGTCGTCGAGTTGATTTCGATCACTTGCCGAGTGTGCCAAGCACTGCTGAGAAGGAGGCATCTCTATGGCCCCGAAGTCGAGGGAGGATTACTCAGAATTGGATAGACCTGATGTCTCTTGTTAGGGCTTCGGATCCGCTACATGTGATAGGCTCAGTGGCCCCGTTGTGAGGGCTACAAACCCGCAGCGTCTGTTGGGCAGGAGGATACCTGCTGGGGTTGACCGAGTAGGGAAGCTGCTCGGTTGATCTTAGAGAGGGTCTTGACCCCTGGCGTTGCGAGTAGGGAAGCTACCGGCCAGGGATAGTCGAGTCTGGAAGGACTTTGATCCTTGTCTTTGTTGGGAAGGAAGCTACCCGCCGGGATGCGCCGAGTAGGAAGGGGCTCGGCGGCCTCATGAAGAGGGCTTCAGATCCTCAGCGTTTGATGGGCAGGAGGATGCCCGCTGGGGATGCGCCGAGCAGGAATAAACTCGGTGGCCTCGCGATGAGGGCTTCAGACCATCGGCGTCTGATGGGCAGGAGGATGCCCACTGGGATGCGCCGAGCAGGAAGGAACTCGACGGCCTCACGATGAGGGCTTGAGATCCTCAGCATCTGATGGGCAGGAGGATGCCCGCTGGGGATGCACCGAGTAGGAAGGAACTCGGCGGCCTCGCAATGAGGGCTTCAGACCATCAGCGTCTGATGGGCAGGAGGATGCCCGCTGAGGATGCGCCAAGCAGGAAGGAACTCGGCGGCCTCGCGATGAGGGCTTCAGACCATCAGCGTCTGATGGGCAGGAGGATGCCCGCTGGGATGCACCAAGCAGGAAGGAACTCGGCGGCCTCACGATGAGGGCTTGAGATCCTCAGCATCTGATGGGCAGGAGGATGCTCGCTGGGGATACGCCGAGCAGGAAGGAACTCGGCGTCCTCGCGATGAGGGCTTCGATCCTTGACGCTGGAGGGGCCGTGAGTGGCCTGCGAAGGATGGCCGAGCAGGGTAGCTGCTCGGTGCCTCGTAGCGAGGGCATTGGTCCTTGACGCCAGAGGGGCCCTAAGAGGCCTGCGAAGGTGTAACGTTTCCAAAATAATAAAATATTATTTTCGGGAATTTTTATAATTTAATATTATTTTATTGAATATTTTAATATTCCGGTATAATTAAATACAATTAAATGGGGAAAAATTATGGAAAATTCACAAATAGGGTATTTTCATGGAATTATGCCACTTTAAAGTTTTTAAGATTAGTTATATGCTAATATAGTGCTAATCGCGATTAAAAATCGCTAATTGAATTTTTAGCTTTTTTGTGCAAAAATGTGCACATATCATTTTCTACACTTGTGTTGCTTGTGCATTTCTACCATGGCTTTTCTTTTGGGTCTACTATTCAAGTGAGAAGAGTTTAGTGAAGAAAAGAAAAGAAAAGGTTTCATGATGAGAGAGAGAAAGGGACCAAGTCAACCTTCACCTTTTTGAACCCTACCCCATCATTTCCCTTCTCATTTTCTCTCCCCTCTTTCACTTGAGCTGCTGCTCCTCCCTCTCCCTCACTCTCCCTCTTCACAAAAACCCTAGATCCACCATGAAAACAAAGCCAAAACCCTATTCCCACTTCACAAAAAGTGTTCCCGAGCTCACGAGCTACACATTGAACCTAGCAAGATTGGATTTGGAGAACTTTGAGCAACTCAAGAATTTTCTTGAGTTGCCAAAGGAGGTAATTTCTGCACCCTCATGTAGTATTTCAATTTCCTTGTGCATCAATTCTAGTTTCATATCGATATTGTGTCGTTTTGTGGACTTTGGAGAATTCAAGTTAGGGTTTAGGGTAAAACTGAAATCAAAGATGAATTTGAGGATGGTGGTGACCTTAGAAACCCTGGTGTGATGTTAGTTTAGACCCAAACCTGAAATTGAAACCAGAATACGGAATTACGGAATCGATATTGGGGAAAACTGTAAATCTGGGAGTATTTTGTGTAATCTGCTATCACCCCGAGACCCCAAAAATGAAACTGAGTTGACAGTGAGATGTGCAGGCACCATGGAACCACCACACCAAACCCTAGCCCCCAACTCAAAAGTGAGGCCGCCAATTAATTCCTTCTGGCCGCAATTTGCGGCCAGAGTAGGAGGAAACCGCCTCGATCTTTGTGCATGGCCCTATTTCCTCTAGTATTGACCCTGGGTATGTCTAGTTTTAACTGATTCCAGTTAGGGTAAAATCCGGGTTGATTTTCCTATGTTGGTGTATGGTTTACGACTTGTTTTAGCATGGATTTTGGTATTTGGTGTTTCGTTCCTGTCGGATGGCGTTTGGACGTCAACGACAAGTGGATATTGATCGTGTTTGCATGCGAGGTTATAGGTTTTTACCTATAGGCCTAGCATGTGCCGTTTTGGTTTCCGATGTGATTTTCATGTGCTTTAGCGTTGTGATATACTTGTAGGTACCCTACGAGATGTGAGGCAAAGAAGATGAAGATGGCGACATCGGCACCGACACATGAGAGGCAAGGTGAGTAGATTTATATCTACGGGGAGAAGTCGGGTGGATGGCGTATAGCACCCCCGCAGTCCGTGGTGATGTATACGAATACGTATACACACATATATTTACTATGTGTTGTTGGGATTATTGATGGTAGTAATGGTATTATTGGTGATAAGAATGTATTGGTTTAGTATAGTGCGAAACCCTAGAGTAGGGGTTGCACACATACACATACACATATACTTGCATGCATTCTTTCATTATCTGTGCGCATATGATGGTGTGTATATCTACACATGGGTATGGGACTATATGTTCATATACGAGTTTTGAGGATGATACGTGGGATTGAGACCGTGAGATTTGGCGACATGACAGAGTTCGTACTGGAGATGTGATATGATGGTAGTGATACCTGTCATGTGATGAGATAGTGTGATATCGACTCAGATTTAGGTGGTTTCCATACCCCTCTCGATTGACTTGATTGTTGGGTTCGTAGTTCGCATAGTAGGCGTTAGGCTAGACCCGAGTCATACCTATTTCAAAACTAACGAATCGGGGATATTTTAAAGATAGAGCAAAAGGGTTTATACGGATATTTTCAAACGACGCATCTTTTCTTAAAACACCGTAGCCCTTATTTTACCAAAAGCCCTGATTCGTCTTGTTTCAAAAGGCAAGGCTGCATGATATATTTATTGAGGCAGGTTCTCTACTGTTGCGTTGATTATTCGATTCCGCATATTCATGCTGTTTGCATTGCATCGCTTATATTGTTGATATATTTCAGTCATGCTGCTAGGACACCAGCACAATTATCGATGATGCGTATGTTCCACGTACACTGGTTGCCGGCTCACACACTTCATCATCGATAATTGCCATGTCACTATACTGTGGTACTGTTGCATTCAGTGTATGTTGCTTACATTTCTTCACATGTCGCATACGTCATGCTTTCTGATTATACGCATTGAGATATGTTATTTCCATGATATTTCTGGTTTTGGGAACCGTGGGTGTTTCAAAAAGAGAATATGGAATTGTTTTAAAACCCGGTTACCCTTGATATGATATTTCAGTGCGTCCACCATGTGTTTTCTCGGTGCTGAGAGCGACATGTGAAACCCGATTCGAGGAGGCAGATGAGGCCGATTGCGGGTACATGGTGGACCCGGTATGGTTCCCCGGGGCAAGAAATATTTTTCGTGGAGTAGACGATGAGCCTGGCAGGGTGGCGAGTACCTACCGGTGATTGGTTGGACCTGGCGGTTATCCGGAGGATACCGACCAGAGTCGATAGATGGACATGGGCGTACTGCCGGGGCCGAGGGCCGATACCGCAGACAGAGCCCGTGGGCCGATCCGGACTGACGGAGCCCGATGTATGAGAATTTACGTGCCGATGCTGGGCACAGTTTTCATGATGTTTTCGAGTACCGATGCTGGGCACTCCGGTTCCATGATTTTGACGTGTCGCGAGGGACACAGGTGGTTTATATCCTCATATTTTCCATGCATATGCTGATGATATTTGCATGCATGATGGTTATTGTCATTGGGTGACGAGTGGACGGGATCCACGTATATGCAGATTTGATTATATTGATCATACCTCACATTCATGATATGCTATTACCTGAGGCACTAGCACGAGCACTTGGCACCACACTCATGTATAGAGATTACATTGCCAGTTTAGCATGCTTCAACTTTATTCATATTGAGGTTTATTTATATCTGATCGTATTGACCTAGGATGGGTCATGCATTCGATCTCTGCTTGTAGATATTTTTCTATTCACGAGTTGGCAACTCACCCCCGTTGTGCCACAGTTCTTGCAGGTTTTGCCGTACAGATTCCATAGCGGCATTTCTGGCACACTGCTTCCTTATGGGTGACTTGCTTGGGTAGGTGGGTTCTTTTGTATCAGAACCACCATTGTACATGTATTATTTATTGTATCTAGAATTCCATCAACCAAAACTTGTATATTGTTTCAGACTTAGAAAACAGTGTTGTATTATTTCGACCTTAGAGTCGCGCTTGTAGTATTACGGTTTTCTGGCTGTTTTGAGTTTCTTTTTGGGTTTTGATCCTCGCCCTTTGGTGTTGTATATTATCATTGCTTGCGTGGTTGTGACCGTCGATTGACGAAGAGCTAGCTCCCGCTTGGGGATGCCTTTTATCATTTCATATTTATGTTATTCTTGTTGTACCCGTTCGGGGCCAGTTTTTACAAAGGAAACTCTGCCGAAATTTTTAGGAAAGGTTACACATTTTAAAAATACATATTCGTCTTAGTTATTTAAAAACATTGATTTTTGAAACATGATTTCTTTACTTCTTAAAACCAGTTTTCCTTATTTACTCTTTAAATGGTTTTAGATTTCTGGGCTTTTGGCTTACTTGGATCAGATGGGGTCCTATAGACTTCATATGGTTCAAGGGCCAGTCACGTGCTCTTTCGGGTCATGACAGAAGGATGGCCGAGCAGGGTAGCTGCTTGGTGCCTCTTGGCGAGGTCTTTGATCCTTGACGCTGGAGGGGACATGAGGGGCCTGCGAAGGATGGCCGAGCAGGGTAGCTGCTCGGTGCCTCTTGGCGAGGGCATTGGTCCTTGACACCAGAAGGACCCTGAGAGGCCTGCGAAGGATGGCCGAGCAGGGTAGCTGATAGGGGACTCTTGGCGAGGGCTTTGATCCTTGATGCTGGAGGGGCCCTGAGGGGCCTGTGAAGGATGGCCGAGCAGGGTAGCTGCTCGGTGCCTCTTGGCGAGGGCATTGATCCTTGACGCTGGAGGGGCCCTGAAAGGCCTGTGAAGGGTGGCCGAGCAGGGTAGCTGCTCGGTGCCTCATGGCGAGGGCTTTGATCCTTGACGCTGGAGGGGCCCTGAGGGGCCTGCGAAGGATGGCCGAGCAGGGTAGCTGCTCGGTGCCTCTTGGTGAGGGCATTGATCCTTGACGCTGGAGGGGACCTGAGAGGCCTGCGAAGGATGGCCGAGCAGGGTAGCTGCTCGGTGCCTCTTGGCGAGGGCTTTGATCCTTGACGCTGGAGGGGCCGTGAGAGGCCTGCGAAGGATGGCCGAGCAGAGTAGCTGCTCGGTGCCTCTCGGCGAAGGCATCGGTCCTTGACACCGGAGGGGCCCTGAGAGGCCTGCGAAGGATGGCTGAGCAGGGTAGCCGCTGGTGCCTCTTGGCGAGGGCTTTCTGATCCCTTGCGTTGCTGTAGGGAAGCTACCCACCGGGGATAGCCGAGCGAGGGATCCTCGGGCTCGACTGCCTCTGGGAGGACTTTTGATCCTTCAGGACGGGGACCGAGCAGGGTTACTGCCCAGTGCCTCTTGGCGAGGACTTTGATCCCTGTCGGTTGTGGTAGGAAGCTACCAGCAGGGGATAGCCGAGCAAGGACCCGACAGCCTCTGGGAGGACTTTGGTTCTTGGCGCGGGAAGAGGTATAGGGCTGTAAGAAGCCTACCAAGGACCCTTGGCCGGGCAGGGTTACTGCCCAGTGCCTCTTGGCGAGGGCTTTTGTCCTGAAGGATAGCCGAGCGAGGGATCCTCGGGCTCGACTGCCTCTGGGAGGGCTTTCTAATCCCTGGCGTTGCGGTAGGGAAGCTACCCACCAGGGATAGCCGAGCGAGGGATCCTCGGGCTCGACTGCCTCTGGAAGGACTTTCTGATCCCTGGCGTTGCGGTAGGGAAGCAACCCTCTAAGGATAGCCGAGCGAGGGATCCTCGGGCTCGACTGCCTCTGGGAGGACTTTCTAATCCCTGGCGTTGCGGTAGGGAAGCTACCCGCCAGGGATAGCCGAGCGAGGGATCCTCGGGCTCGACTGTCTCTGGGAGGACTTTCTGATCCCTGGTGTTGCGGTAGGGAAGCTACCCGCCAGAGATAGCCGTGCGAGAGATCCTCGGGCTCGACTGCCTCTGGGAGGACTTTTTGATCCCTGGCGTTGCGGTAGGGAAGCTACCCGCCAGAGATAGCCGAGCGAGGGATCCTCGGGCGCGACTGCCTCTGGGAGGACTTTCTGATCCCTGGCGTTGCGGTAGGGAAGCTACCTGCCAGGGACAGCCGAGCGAGGGATCCTCAGGCTCGACTGCCTCTGGGAGGACTTTCTTTTCCCTGGCGTTGCGGTAGGGAAGCTACCCGCCAAGGATAGCCGAACGAGGGATCCTCGGGCTTGACTGCCTCTGGGAGGACTTTCTGATCCCTAGCGTTGCGGTAAGGAAGCTACCCGCCAGGGATAGCCGAGCAGGGTAGCTGCTGGACTGCCTCTTAGTGAGGGCTTAGTGTTAGTGTATATGCCCTAGAGGCCATTACTGTATCATACTAGTTTGTATATTACTTAATGGAAGCTTGGGATATTCACAGTTGTATATACAATCTTGCTCGAAATGGTAGTATGCTACTTGGTTTGTCTCTGCTTTAATATGTGCATGTGTTTCTTTTAGCATATTGCTGGTATACATATTAGTAGAGCCCTTAGGATCTTTGCTTGATTACCAGCGTTGTGATGGCGCTCGCACTCGTGGGAGCTGGGTAATCTATAAGCACATCCTTATACAGGTCCCTGGTCGTTAGACTATCGAGACAGGGCATCGATACTCCGGAGTAGACTAGCGTATGCGCTTCTCATCCCAGTGTGGGAGACGGTCTGTCCCACAGCCGTTAGTACGTCGTACTTGGGATAGTATGCGGGTGCTCGTTAGGTTACGAGTACACTGGACAGGACTCGTCGGGAACTGTTGGTTGGTAATATACCTATCGTCAGTTATCAGTTCCCAGGTGACATGAGTACAGCTTAGTCCGCTGACTTGACACTGTCACTTCGCCTCGAGTGTGTTCCCACTGCACTTTGATTACTACCCTACCACGGCTCAAAGGAGCTGTGCAAACAGGTAGTTTTTGGGTGCAGTCCCGAAGCACTTGGAGGCAGTGACGGTTAGACAGGATTCGTCTCTCCCGGTATTGGGGGTTGACATCGCGCTGTGTCTAGGAGAGCCATTACACGAGTAGTCCCTGGCCAGGGCAAGCGAGATATACTGGTAGGTTTCCAGTGTTATCTCAGGGTGTTCTGGGCTACACTCCGACACGACTTGTACCGCTATTAGGGGACTGACGTTCACCGCCCCCCTAGGCCCGCCATGCGATGTATCAGATGAACAGACCGGACTGTACGGAGACTGTCACATACAGGCTCAGTAGGAGTGCAGATGGGGTTCACCTCGTCAGTCTTCTTATCGACATCTACCTGGGGACCGTTACGTACAGCTAGTGCCGCTTGCGGTCTGTGGTTAAACCCACTGCCAGCGTAGTGTCGAGTCTTTAGAGTCCCACACAGAGAGCTATTCGCCTTTAGGCAAAATGAGTAGAGGTCGCATGGTTTTGCGACAGGGTTCGTTCACATTCGCGCACTTGTGCACGTTTGCTGTCCGGACAGTTTATACTAGCGGGCTTTGGTTTAAGCCGGATCCTAGTATATGTTTTGAGATTGGTTTTTCTCATTGTGTTCGTGTTCCTCGGATCACGAATGCGGGTGCGTATGCACAGTTGCTTGAGATTGAGGGAGGGGACCTTGATTAGGGTTAATGGCTATTGTCATTTTATTAACCCTAATATTTATGTGTGTGTTATTGTTAATTAGTAATTAGTTTGATAATTATCCATGGTTGTGGTTGTTGACCTTTTGACTTCTTTGACTTGTTGACCAAGGTTGACACTTTGACCATCATAATTTCTTTTGGAAGATGCTTTTTGATCTTTGCAATTTGAAATGATAATGGTCATGTCATGATTTACCATGATAATTATCTAGCTAATTATTCAATTAAATTAATTCACACATATTAGTGAGAAGAGCTCTATTATTTTCTCATTCTCTCATATCATTTCTCTCTCTTGTTCATCCTCTCCCTCAAGCTCTCTCCCTCTCATGTGTTGAGAAACAAAAAGCTTGAGAAAAACCTTCACTTGATCCTCTCTACTCTCTTCTAGGGTTCAAGTCTTAGCATTTCTTGCACTCTAGTTACTCCTAGCTTGGAGTTGAAGCTAAAGGTGGTGGCTTTCAAGTGGATCTTTCTTTGACGGAAGAAGACAAGCAAGGTGAGGCCTTTCTACCATTCCGACGAGCAAGGAGAGAAGGAGTTCGAGCTCAAGGTATAACCTTTCTACAACTTAGTTAGTTGTTAGTTTACTTTAGCTAGTTTTCGTTTAGCAAAGATCCTCACAAGCAAAGTCCATGTTGCCTAAGTCATTAAAAATCCGTTTTTTATTATGTTTTCCGCCTCCCCGTAAGCACCGGGGTGGGCAACACGGACTTACAGTGGTATCAGAGCCTAACTAAACCTAAACTAGCTAAGTAGTTAAGTGTAACGAAGTTTCGAAACCGGAAAATCGAAAAACCAAACTCGCAAAACCCTAGTTTCTGTTAATTTTTTTTCTGGTCAAAATGAAAAACTTTATACTTCAAAAATTATCTCAGGGTTTTGTGTGAAATACCACCAAAGACGAACCAGAGAGGAGTCTAGAGGACCGCGCTTCCACGGCATAAGGAAGCTCTTGCCGCGGAAGCGCGGCCGTCTTGTCCCCTCTCTGTATCGTTTTTGGTGCAGTATGTTTCTGTGTTGGTTTTAGGATTTTTAGGATATGTTATATGTGCCCAGATTTTCCAGAACTAAAATTTACTTTTGGGGGCCTATAAATCCGTATTTTTCGGAACTTCACTACACTTTAACTACATCGGTTATATCTGTAATGCTTGCATGTATTGAACGTCGGCTAATCGCTATAAGACGATTAGTCGGGGTTATACATGATCTGTGATTGTTATTGGTTTGTGGATATGAATGGATTGGATCGTCGCGGGTGAATGGCCGGGGTGGATGTGAGATGAGCGTTGTTTTTCTTTCATTCATTTGTAACATGTAAATTGATGTAATTATATTGTTTGTATGGCCGCACAACCGGGTCGGGGTTGTAGCCGTCATTGTATAATTCTTTTTACTGTTTTTGCTCCTAGGATAGACCCATGGAGGGGGTGCACAAACTACCGGGTATCTCGAAGTGCCGAGTGGCCTACTCACGGTGGTGAGGGAGGTTGCTTCGCTTCGGGTGCTTGGCGGGTAGTTTGCCGCACCCGTAGGGGTCTTGGGTGGGGTTTTGGCTATTCACCGCGACCGTGTAATCCGCTTTGCGTTGCAGGCTCGAACGCATTGCGGATTCCTAGTATATCCAATGTATTCATCTGTGATCTGTAATGTCTATCATTGCTATATATTTATATATAATAACTATTTAGGCGTTGCTTATGTTTTACAGCCGCGCTAGCCCAGCCCCCGCTCTGTCGTTAGTTAAGTAACCTAACGGGTGATGACGGGGCCCCGTGGCGAATGCGAATGGCATAAGCGTACGTCATATTTTGGTTGTTTTCTGCAATGGTAGGATTAAATGATGGGACGCATTAAAAGAACTAATGCAAGAAATAAACCAAGTAAAAGTCGATTGGAACACTTTGAAAACCACTCGGTTCTTTTCAAAACTAAACTTTTAAACGCGGAGCTTGAACCACTCCTTTTAAAAGCTATCTCGTTCCATCGATTATATCAAGTTCACTACGTTCACGGTTTCGCCAAAACCATTCGTAGCCCTCCGTCATTCCACATGAATGGTCAAAAGTATTCAAGCTATGTATTTTGGCCAAAGTCAAGGCATAGTGATTGGTAGCGTTTGGGTATTCATGTGCAGCATAGATAGATGCGTTGATTTGGGACAGTCGTGCTGCCATTTTGGCCAAAGTCAAGGGTAGGTACGGGTGGGTCCAAATTAACCAGGAGAATGACGGGTAGAACTTGACATGTGACTTATGATATTTTGGCCAAAGTCAAGGTCATAAGAGCATGGGGCAAAAATCCACATCGGGAGTTTCATAAGTACTGAAACTTGCTAGTGTTGCATACCATTTGGAGTGTGATGATTCTGGTAGGATTCCTTCGGCTTTATCACGCGATGATATTTGGATCCCGATCCTACTGTGAGTATATGCTACTCCTCGGGAAAACTCTCACTTAACGATCAATGCTATAAACCTAGTAGGTGCCTAGAAAAGTGTTAGCGGGGCTACGCCCACAGGGAAAAGAGGTTACTTAATTAAGGAACTTCGTGAAAGCGTTGGAAAACCTCCCTCGAAGTACCGACACTGGCCTGGCTGAACGGTTAAGCAAGTATTGTACGGTGAGAATGATCCCGGCTAATCCTTTTCTTTACGGTTTGAGAAGGGATTCGAGAGACAGTGGGAGCCATCCAGTTTAGACAAACTAAAAACCACTCTAAACTTGCAAGAGCATCATGCTAAAGTGTTTCTTTTCTCTCTCCTAATTGCAGCGACCATTCAAGATGACCGGACTTAAGTTACTATTAGATAAAAACATATTGACAGGGCCAAACTACAAAGATTGGCTCAGGAATGTCAAGATGGCTATCACTTATGACAAGCTGGGGTATATACTTACCACCAAAGCTCCCCCTGTCCCAGGTCCCACCTCCAGCGTCGCGGATGTAGAAATCCGTAAGACATGGGAGATAGATTGCGCGAGGGCCAAATGCCTCGTACTAGCCTCGATGGACAACGAACATCAGAGGAGACACGAGAATATGGACCTAGAGTCCATATTTCTCCATACAAAAGAACTATATGGAGAGCAGTCTCGTATCGCTAGATACGAAGTGTCGAAGAAGCTCTTTTCGGCAAGGTTGGCCGTCGGATCATCGGTAGCGGACCACGTGCTTAAGATGATCGGCTACATAGAGGAGCTCGCGGACCTTGGGACCACGTTGGAGAATGAACTCTATACCGATTTGATTCTCCAGTCCCTTCCTTCCACTTACGCCCAGTTCATTCTTAACTTCAACATGCAAGGAAAGGAGGTTGAACTTGCCGAACTTCTGAACATGTTGAGGACTGCTGAGGGCACCCTACAGAAGGGTAGGGAGACATCCACTTTGTTTGTAGGAGGATCTTCCTCTTCTAGGTCCAGGGCGAAAGCCAAGGGCAAGAAGAAGAAAGCCCCCGCCAAACCAAGAGGCGGTGTCGGTAAAGTGGATACGAAGGGAAAGGGTAAAGCAACAAAGGTAGCGGGGAAGCTGGTGGGGAAGGAAGAATGCTTCTATTGTCACAAAAGTGGTCACTGGAAACAAGATTGCAAGGCTTGGAAAGCCAGAACACAGGATTTGAAGCGAGTTGCAGCTTCAGCTTCAGGTGTGTATGTTATTGAAAATTGTCTATCAATAAACTCTACTTCCTGGGTATTGGATACCGGATCAGGATCTCATATCTGTAATTCTTTGCAGGCGTTGAGAAAGCGTAGAGTTTTGAAGGCAGGTGACATGACCCTCAGAGTTGCGAACGGTGCTAGCATGGATGCTGAGGCCGTGGGGGACTATCACCTGGGATTATCAGATGGACACTTTTTGGTTTTGCGTAGTTGTTATTATGTACCAAATGCAACCTGTAATATCATTTCTGTATCTTTATTATCTAAAGAAGGTTATGAATTTGCATTTGTAAGTAATGTAGTGAACATTCACCTTAATCAAGTGTTGATTGGGTCAGGTACATTGAACAACGGTATATACGTTTTAAACCAACCACAGATTTTCAATATCCAGAATACACACAAAAGAAAGTCTCCAGAAATTAATAAAACTTTCTTATGGCATTGTAGACTGGGTCACATCAACGAGAGAAGATTGACTAAGTTACATACTGAAGGATATTTAGATTCGTTCGAATATCAATCGTATGCAACTTGTCAATCCTGTCTCAAAGGAAAGATGACAAAGGCTCCGTTTTCTGGACACGGAGAAAGAGCGAGCGAGCTCTTGGGACTCGTACACAGCGACGTGTGCGGTCCAATGTCTACACATGCGCGAAGCGGTTATTCTTACTTCATTACCTTTACGGATGATTTTTCAAGGTACGGTTATGTCTTCTTAATGAAACATAAATCCGAGGCTTTTGAAAAATTCCAGGAATATAAGAATGAAGTAGAAAAACAAACAGGCAAAAGTATCAAGATCCTAAGATCGGATCGAGGAGGAGAATACTTAAGTGCCGAATTCCTGAACTATTTAAAAGAGAATGGAATTCTCTCTCAGCTTACTCCTCCATACACTCCGCAACATAACGGTGTATCGGAGAGACGGAACCGAACCCTATTGGATATGGTACGGTCCATGATGAGTAACGCTGAGTTACCGCGATCGTTCTGGGGGTATGCGCTAGAAACAGCTGCATATCTTTTGAACCGTGTTCCCACTAAGACTGTGCCTACCACACCATATGAGTTATGGAGTGGGAAGAAACCCTATCTTAATCACATTAAGACATGGGAATGTCCAGCTTTTGTAAAAAAGCAGCATGCGGACAAGCTCGAGGCACGCTCAGTACAGTGCAAGTTTGTAGGATATCCAAAGAACTCCAAGGGATATTATTTCTATTGCGAAGAGGAACAAAAAGTCCTTGTTTCTCGCCATGCCCACTTTCTAGAACATCAGTTCATAGAAAAAGAAATAAGTGGGAGCGCAATAGAACTGGAAGAAATTCCAGAACCACAAACTATTACTGAAAGTTTAGTGGAACCAGAAGGTTCAAAAGAACAGGACATTCCTATGCCGCTCCGCAGGAGTAGTAGGCAGTCTCATCCGCCCGAGAGATACTACGGTTTTCTCATTGACGGGGATAGAGAAGACTGCATCCTGGATTGTGATGAGCCTACTAGCTTCCAGCAAGCCATTCAGAGCGTCGACTCGGTAAAATGGCTGGATGCAATGCGGACCGAGATGGAGTCCATGTACACCAACAAAGTATGGACGTTGGACATTGCTCCAGACGGGGTAAAACCCGTAGGATGCAAGTGGATCTTCAAAAGGAAGATTGGTGTAGATGGACAGGTTGAGACCTATAAAGCTAGACTGGTAGCAAAGGGTTTTCGTCAGCGACCTGGTTTGGACTATGACGAAACCTTTTCTCCAGTAGCTATGCTGAAATCCATTCGGATCCTTCTTGCCATCGCTGCTTTCCACGATTATGAGATTTGGCAGATGGACGTAAAGACAGCTTTTCTAAATGGTCATTTAGAGGAGTGTGTCTATATGGACCAGCCAGAGGGTTTCATTCAGGGTGGGAGCAGCGGAAAGGTGTGCAAGTTGCTCAAGTCCATTTATGGACTCAAGCAGGCATCGCGGAGTTGGAACATCTGTTTTGATGAGACGGTCAAGGAATTTGGCTTTATCAAAAATCCAGATGAACCATGCATCTATTGTAGATTTGTAGCGAGAACTGTAGTATTCCTCGTTTTATACGTGGATGACATTCTCTTAATAGGAAATGACATTCCTATGCTACAATCTGTCAAGGGGTTCTTGTCACACAGGTTCTCCAAGAAAGACCTGGGTGATGCCTCCTACATTCTGGGTATCCGGATCTACCGTGACAGATCCAAGAGGATATTAGGACTCTCGCAGTCCAGGTACATCGACACCATACTGAAGAGATTCAGTATGGAAGATTCCAAGCGCGGTAATCTACCGGCTTGTCACGGGATCACCCTCTCCAAAGAGATGTCTCCCAAGACTGATTTGGAGAGGGATCGCATGTCTATTATACCCTACGCTTCTGCGGTAGGCTCTATAATGTATGCGATGTTGTGTACCAGACCGGATGTGGCTTATGCACTGAGTGTGGTAAGCAGGTATCAGTCAAATCCTGGGGAGAAACATTGGATAGCAGTAAAGAACATTCTCAAGTACCTGAGAAGGACTAAGGAGATGTTCTTGGTGTATGGCGGAAAAGACCTGCAGGTTGAGGCCTTTGCTGACTCCAGCTTCCAGAGTGACAAGGATGATTCCAAGTCCATGTCGGGTTTTGTCTTTACCCTCAATGGAGGGGCGGTGTGTTGGAAGAGCTCCAAACAGGAAACCGTTGCTGACTCGACTATGGAAGTGGAATACATCGCTGCATCTGATGCCGCAAAAGAAGCTGTCTGGATGAGGAAGTTCTTGAAAGAACTTCAGGTGGTTCCATCCATTGTTGACCCAATACCTCTATATTGCGACAACAACGGGGCTATAGCTTTAGCGAAGGAACCCAGGTCCCATCAGAAATCCAGACACATCTTAAGGCGGTATCACCTGATCAGGGAGATCGTGGATCGCCAGGAGATCGAGGTCCGGAGAGCTGCATCAGAGGATAACACTGCAGATCCACTCACAAAGGCCCTACCCCAGACTCAGTTCGAGCGGCTGATCGAGATGATAGGTCTTCGATACGCCAGTACATGGCCTTAGTGCAAGTGGGAGATTGTTAGTGTATATGCCCTAGAGGCCATTACTGTATCATACTAGTTTGTATATTACTTAATGGAAGCTTGGGATATTCACAATTGTATATACAATCTTGCTCGAAATGGTAGTATGCTACTTGGTTTGTCTCTGCTTTAATATGTGCATGTGTTTCTTTTAGCATATTACTGGTATACATATTAGTAGAGCCCTTAGGATCTTTGCTTGATTACCAGCGTTGTGATGGCGCTCGCACTCGTGGGAGCTGGGTAATCTATAAGCACATCCTTATACAGGTCCCTGGTCATTGGACTATCGAGACAGGGCATCGATACTCCGGAGTAGACTAGCGTATGCGCTTCTCATCCCAGTGTGGGAGACGATCTGTCCCACAGCCGTTAGTACGTCGTACTTGGGATAGTATGCGGGTGCTCGTTAGGTTACGAGTACACTGGACAGGACTCGTCGGGAACTGTTGGTTGGTAATATACCTATCGTCAGTTATCAGTTCCCAGGTGACATGAGTACAGCTTAGTCCGCTGACTTGACACTGTCACTTCGCCTCGAGTGTGTTCCCACTGCACTTTGATTACTACCCTACCACGGCTCAAAGGAGCTGTGCAAACAGGTAGTTTTTGGGTGCAGTCCCGAAGCACTTGGAGGCAGTGACGGTTAGACAGGATTCGTCTCTCCCGGTATTGGGGGTTGACATCGCGCTGTGTCTAGGAGAGCCATTACACGAGTAGTCCCTGGCCAGGGCAAGCGAGATATACTGGTAGGTTTCCAGTGTTATCTCAGGGTGTTCTGGGCTACACTCCGACACGACTTGTACCGCTATTAGGGGACTGACGTTCACCGCCCCTCTAGGCCCGCCATGCGATGTATCAGACGAACAGACCGGACTGTACGGAGACTGTCACATACAGGCTCAGTAGGAGTGCAGATGGGGTTCACCTCGTCAGTCTTCTTATCGACATCTACCTGGGGACCGTTACGTACAGCTAGTGCCGCTTGCGGTCTGTGGTTAAACCCACTGCCAGCGTAGTGTCGAGTCTTTAGAGTCCCACACAGAGAGCTATTCGCCTTTAGGCAAAATGAGTAGAGGTCGCATGGTTTTGCGACAGGGTTCGTTCACATTCGCGCACTTGTGCACGTTTGCTGTCCGGACAGTTTATACTAGCGGGCTTTGGTTTAAGCCGGATCCTAGTATATGTTTTGAGATTGGTTTTTCTCATTGTGTTCGTGTTCCTCGGATCACGAATGCGGGTGCGTATGCACAGTTGCTTGAGATTGAGGGAGGGGACCTTGATTAGGGTTAATGGCTATTGTCATTTTATTAACCCTAATATTTATGTGTGTGTTATTGTTAATTAGTAATTAGTTTGATAATTATCCATGGTTGTGGTTGTTGACCTTTTGACTTCTTTGACTTGTTGACCAAGGTTGACACTTTGACCATCATAATTTCTTTTGGAAGATGCTTTTTGATCTTTGCAATTTGAAATGATAATGGTCATGTCATGATTTACCATGATAATTATCTAGCTAATTATTCAATTAAATTAATTCACACATATTAGTGAGAAGAGCTCTATTATTTTCTCATTCTCTCATATCATTTCTCTCTCTTGTTCATCCTCTCCCTCAAGCTCTCTCCCTCTCATGTGTTGAGAAACAAAAAGCTTGAGAAAAACCTTCACTTGATCCTCTCTACTCTCTTCTAGGGTTCAAGTCTTAGCATTTCTTGCACTCTAGTTACTCCTAGCTTGGAGTTGAAGCTAAAGGTGGTGGCTTTCAAGTGGATCTTTCTTTGACGGAAGAAGACAAGCAAGGTGAGGCCTTTCTACCATTCCGACGAGCAAGGAGAGAAGGAGTTCGAGCTCAAGGTATAACCTTTCTACAACTTAGTTAGTTGTTAGTTTACTTTAGCTAGTTTTCATTTAGCAAAGATCCTCACAAGCAAAGTCCATGTTGCCTAAGTCATTAAAAATCCGTTTTTTATTATGTTTTCCGCCTCCCCGTAAGCACCGGGGTGGGCAACACGGACTTACACTTAGATCCTTGGGCGAGGTGGCTCTCGAGCTGCCATGGTGAGCCCTCTCCGTGCGACCCCGTCAAGGGAGGGGGTGTCGGTCTATTCGGCTGGCGAGGGCGTTGATGACGGTCGCCAGAGGAGGTTCACCTGCGCCTCCGGTGAGGGGGAGGCGGAGGCTGGTATCTGGATCTTCAGAGTGATTGCTTGCCATGGGGATGGAGATCGGAAGGCCAACTTTGTTTTTTTGTTGAGTTTCGTTCCCACAAACGGCGCCAACTGATGGGGCTCCTTTTCGGGCCTCCGTCAGATGTTGTCTTCCGTTGATCTCGCGGTGGACTTAGTTGATTATCTTCCTTCGCGTGCGGGTCTCAATGGGTCTTTGTAGGAAGAGGTGAGGTGAGGGAGGTGTTCCCGAGTACCTCCAAAGAAGTCCCGGGGTGGTTTGGTACCACCAAGGACCCTCCGACGCTCAAGTTAGTGATGAGATCCGAGCAGAGTAACGGCATAAAAGTGTAAAAAATGGCTTACTTGACCCCTCTGTGATGGGGGTTTATATAGCGGTGGTGGCATGCAGCAGCAGGCGCGAGAATCTCGCCGGCAGTTACGCTCCCGACGTCACGCCCGCGTAAAGAGCGGATCGCCCGTCAATGGGGATCGTGATGGTATGGAACGTGGGATGTTGCCGGCGGAGAATCTGCGCATGGCGAGATTTGCGGAGCGGCGGTTACGCCTGTGAGTGGTGGAGTTGGTCGGTCGGAAGGACCCGAGGTGTAGGGTTGCTAGGCACGCTCACAAGGTTCTACGAGGCATCAACCATGCCCGATTAAAATTTAGCTGTGCCGAACAACCCAAAGCCGGATCTTTAAACTAGAGTTTAGGTGAAAACAAGTATGTTAAACACATTAACATTAAGTGAGAGGGATTACAACCTTTGTAGATCCGGTCCTTCACTTCTTAAGCTCCGTGTTGAAGTCCCTTCACTGCGATCATCGTGTTCCAGACTCTCGAGAGGTTCCACGAAGAGAAAGATGCAGTCTTGCTTCCGATCTTCGATACAAAGATGATCTACCTTGAAGTTTCGTTAACACAAGCTAACACTCATAATATGAAGTGAACACCCTCATCTAAATGGCAATGATAGATGAGGATGATGAAGTAGGATTTTTTGCTCTCTTTTATTATCTTTTTCTCACACTCATTCATCACTTGCAAAAAAGCTAGTAAGCTTTTTCATGAAAGAAAGAAGAAGGAAGAAGATGGATGAATCAATTAGAATCTTTTTGTGATGAATAAAGCAAAGGAGATAATGATGAATAATGCAACCATGGTTGACTAAACCATTGTAGAGACTTAACTAGGGCTAGAGTTTGGGTTAGGTCAAGGAATGAGTCATAACAAAATATCTTTCATAAAACAAAACTAAACCTTCTAGAATCATCTAGAAAGCATTAACCCAAATCAAACCCTAATCTTCTTTAATCTCTACTAAACATGTTGCATTAGTTATCATATCATGTTACAATATTATATATCACATATATAATATTTATTGTAACCAAATAAAATAATACAATTAACATATATCGCATATATATCAATGTATTACCCGAGTGAGAAAAAGAATCTTTTAGTGAGCAAATATTAGTTAATGTAATTTAATATATCATATATATTATTATACATTAAATTATCGAATTAACACTTGATCCGACAATCCAGCTATATCGCATATAACCGACTAATATTTATCCGTACCGATTCATCGAATCAACACTTGATCCGATGACCCGGCTGATATCAAATATCGCGAGAATAGAATACGGTATCTCATATCGTATTATCCTCGGTCCCGCACATATCACATATGTGCTCCTACTCCGTTTTTCCTGAGTCAAGAAATCTCTGTGTACGACTCTAAAGAATCGTCAATACGCCGGCAGTAGATGATGATCATATCAAACATTCACAAGCTGCAAACGGTCAGCTAAACGTAACAGCCACCCAGGTATTGAGCACTCAGAAGATCAATAAGCAAGCCTGTACATTCTCTTGTGAATCCAATCAGTAACACTCCCGTACAGTCCGGTCTCGTCGTCTGATATGTCGCATATCTCGCCTAGGGGTGGTAAACGTCAGACCCCAGTAGCTCGATAAGTCGTGTCGATATGAGGTCTATAACAGTTCGAAACTACTGATAACACTTACCAGTAAATCTCAGCAACCCTGGCCAGAGATTTCCAGTTATAGCCAATCGAACACAGCGCAACATCAACTCCCTATACCGGGAGAGACGAATCCCCTCCTCTCGCTCATTGCCTCCATGTGATTCGGGACTGTACCCAAAAGCCACCTTTTTGCATGCCCTCTTGGACGTGGTATGATGGAAATCAAAGTACAGTAGGAATCACACAAGACTCTATGACGATCTCGGGTCAACAGACTACTCTGTACCGGTGTCACCGGAGAACTGCCATCTGACGTGAGGTATAATACCATCTGGGAGTTCTCGGCGAGTCCGTCCAGTGTACCCAGTCTCTACTGAGAACCCGTACACCATCCTTGATGTCAAACACCGATGGATATGGGATCATCCGTCACCCATCATATGGGTCAAGATGCGTATACGCTAGTCTACTCTGGTGTATCGATGCCCTGTCTCGATACACCCTCGACTAGGAACAATTATAGGATGTACTCGTCGACTACCGTGGCCCCACTAGTATGATCTCATCATAGTCCCAGTAGTCGAGTACATATCCTAAGGGCTTTATCAACATGTAACATAGAGACAATCAGAGTACATGTTAAGATAAAGTACAACCAGATAGCATACTATCATGTCGAGCAAGAAAGTCCTCCCTATATATGTCCAAGCATCCATTACAATATACATCATATGTACAGTAATGGTCTCTAAGGCATACATATAACTAACATGAGGAAGATGGTCTCGGCGGGAGAGCTAGGGAACGAGCGAGAGGGCCGAGGTATCTTGGTCCTGCGGTAGCTCGGAGGCGAGCTGAGAGACCGAGGAGGCCAATTGCAAGGGCCCTGAGGTGAGCCAGCTTTGTGCTTGTAGGTCGGGCCTGATCGGCCCATGTGGGCCCTCTCTCCTGAGTTCTGGGACACGTCGTCTGCCACGTGTCCTGATCTGAAAGGTCGCCAATAGCATCATCAGAAATGGAAAGTTATTAGAAGGATGGAGAGAATGAAAAGATGGAAAGTTATTAGGGAGATGGAGAGAGGAGATTGAGAATTCAAAGGAGCAGGCGTGGGGATCCTAGGGGCTTTGTGTTAGTGTATATGCCCTAGAGGCCATTACTGTATCATACTGGTTTGTATATTACTTAATGGATGCTTGGGATATTCACCTTGTATATACAATCTTGCTCAAAATAGTAGTATGCTACTTGGTTTGTTTCTGCTTCAATGTGTACATGTGTTTATTTTTATATATCGCCTATACACATTAGTGGAGCCCTTAGGATCTTTGCTTGATTGCCAGCGATGTGATGGCCGTCACACTAGTGGGGCTGGGTAATCTATAAGCACATCCTTATGCAGGTCCCTGATCGCAGGACTATAGAGACAGGGCATCGATACTCCGGAGTAGACCAGCGCATGCGCTTCTCATCCCAGTGTGGGAGACGGTCTGTCCCACAGCCGTCAGTACGTCGTACTTGAGATAGTATGCGGGTGCTCGTTAGGTTACGGGTACACTGGACAGGACTCGTCGGGAACTGACTAGTTGGTATTATACCTATCGTCAGTTATCAGTTCCCAGGTGACATGAGTACAGCTTAGTCCGCTGACTTGACACTGTCACTCCGCCTCGAGTGTGTTCCCACTGTACTTTGATCACTACCCTACCACGGCTCAAAGGAGTCGTGCAAACAGGTAGTGGTTGGGTGCAGTCCCAAAGCACTTGGAGGCAGTGACGGTTAGACAGGATTCGTCTCTCCCGGTATTGGGGGTTGACATCGCGCTGTGTCTAGGAGAGCCATTACACGAGTAGTCCCTGGCCAGGGCAAACGAGATATACTGGTAGGTTTCCAGTGTTATCTCAGGGTGTTTTGGGCTTCGCTCCGGCACGACTTGTACCGCTATTGGGGGACTGACGTTTACCGCCCTCTAGGCCCGCCATGCGATGTATCAGACGAACAGACCGGACTGTACGGAGAATGTCATACTCAGGCTCAGTAGGAGTTCAGATGGGTTTCGCCTCGTCGGTCTTCTTTTCGGCATTACCTGGGGACCGTTACGCACAGCTAGTGCCGCTTGCGGTCTGTGGTTAAACCCACTGCCAGCGTAGTGTCGAGTCTTTAGAGTCCCACATAGAAAGCTTTTCGCCTTTAGGCAAAAGAGTAGAGGTCGCATGGTATTGCGACAGGTCGCATGGTTTTGCGACAGGGTTCGGTCACATCCGTGCACTTGTGCACGTACAGTGTCCGGACAGTTTACACTAGCGGGCTTTGGTTTAAGCCAGATCCTAGTGTACCTTTTGGGATTGGATTTATCCAGTGTGCATTCGTGTTCCTCGGAACGCGGATGCGGGTGCGTATGCACAGTTGACAGGGAGACAGAGGCAGCAGATTCTCATTAGGGTTGTTGACAGTTGACCGTTGACTATTTGATTTTTTGTTCAACCCTAATGAGAATATGATATGTGATTAACTATTATATTAATTAAGTATTATGGTGATATGGTTGTTGACTTTGTTGACTTGTTGACTTTTGTTGACTTGTTGACTTTGTTGACTTGTTGACTTTTGTTGACTTGTTGACTTTGTGGACCGGTTGACTAGGCTTGACTAGTTGACCATCATGATAACCATAGCCATCATTTCATGGCAAAGACTTTTGTTTGCTTACTCATTTGTGTAAAATGAGTGCATGAAATGATATGGTTATGGTTGCTTCAACCATCACATAAGACTTTTGTTAGTATGATGAGTTATGATTGCTATGGATTATGAGAGGGTGAAAGACAAAAGAGAGCCTCATTCTTTCTTGCTCATTCTCTCTCTTGTTCTTGAGCTCTCCTTTTGCTCTCACCCTCTTGCTCTTTTTCCCTCTCTTTAATCTATGGTTCTCTTGTCTCATGAGTTGAGAATCAAGAACCATAGATAAAATCCCACACAAAGTATTCTCTACTCATTCTAGTTCACTAGGTTTAGCAAACCAAGTGAACTAGTTTCTTCAAAGAACGAAGAAGGAGCTAAAGGTTGGAGCTTTCAGGTGGATCTATCTTCGGCGTACGGAGACGACGAGAAGAAGCCAATCGGACCACCACCGGAGCTTGAAGACGAAGGAGTTCAAGACAAGCAAGGTATAACCCCCTAACCGAGTAGCTAGAAACTCATAGTTAGGTTGTTAGATAGATGTTTAACCAAGATCCGGGTTTTAGGTCCATGTTACCACCTCCGTAAAAATCGTTTTTTACCAAATTCCGCATTCCCGAAAGTACCGGGAGAGGTAGCATGGACTTACAGTGGTATCAGAGCCTAGTTAAACTCTATCTAACTTGTTAGCAAGTAACTAGAAGATCGATCAAAGAAAAGTCCCGAAAACGAACCCCGAAAATTTGCAGTTTCTGTCGATTTTTTTACTGTTCAAAAGTTGATTATTTTAACACCTAAAATCGGCTCAGGGTTTTTATAAGACACTGTAGAAAAATCACCAACTGATTCCCCTAAACGAGCGCGGAAACGCGGCAATAGCTTGCTATTGCCGCGGTTCCGCGGCCTCCTAGCCCCCTCTCTGGTGTTTCTTTGCTACAGTGTGCTTCTGGGGGTATTTTGGGATTTTTGGAATATATATTTTCAACCCAGATTTTCCAGAACGAAAAATTTACTTTGGGGTCCTGAAAATCCGTATTTTTGATCGAACTTCTAAAAGACTTAAGCTAACGGGTTTTCTGTAATGTGATATTTGTATTGAACGTCTACTAATCGCTATATGTCGATTAGTGGGGGTTATACAAATCTGTGATCTGTAATGTTGCTGGAATGTGGATATGAATATGTTGGATTGTCGCGGGTGAATAGCCGGGGGTTGTGAGACGAGAGTTTTCTTTTCTTTCAATTCATGTAAATTTGTAAATTGATGTAATAATTATTTGTATGGCCGCACAACCGGGTCGGGGTTGTAGCCGTCATTGTATAATTTCTTTTTACTGTTTTTGCTCCTAGGATAGACCCATGGAGGGGGTGCACAAACTACCGGGTATGCCGAAGTGTCGAGTGGCCTACTCATGGAGATGAGGGAGGTTACTACGCTCCGGGTACTTGGCGGGTAGTTTGCCGCACCCGTAGGGGTCTTGGGTGGGGTATTTGGCTATTCACCGCGACCGTGTAATCTGTTTGTCGTTATAGGCTCGTGCGAATTACAGATTCCTAGTATATCCAATGTATTCATCTGTGATCTGAAATGTTTATCATTGCAGTATATCTATATATGATATTATTTAGGCGTTGGTTATGTTTTACAGCCGCGCTAGCCCAGCCCCCGCTCTGTCGTTAGTTAAGTAACCTAACGGGTAATGACGGGGCCCCGTGGCGAATGCGAATGGCATAAGCGTACGTCATATTTTGGTTGTTTTCTGCAATGGTAGGATTAAATGATGGGACGCATTAAAAGAACTTATGCAAGAATATCACGCATTAAAAGAACTAATGCAAGATAATAAACCAAGTTAAAGTCGTTGGAACACTTTCGAAAAACCACTCGGTTCTTTTCAAAACAACTTTTAAATGCGGAGCTTGAGCCACTCCTTTTAAAAGCTATCTCGTTCCATCGACCAAATCAAGTTCACTACGTTCACGGTTTTGCCAAAACCATCCGTAGCCCTCCGTCGTTTCACATGAATAGTCAATAGTATTCAAGCTGTGTTTGTTGGCCAAAGTCAAGGCACAGTGATTGGTAGCTATTGGGTATTCATGTGCAGCATAGATAGATGCGTTGGTTTGGAACAGTCATACTGCCTTGTTGGCCAAAGTCAAGGGTAGGTGCGGGTGGATTCAAATTAACCTGGAGAACGACGGGCAGAACTTGACATGTGACTTATGATTTGTTGGCCAAAGTCAAGGTCATAAGAGCATGGGGCAAAAATCCACATCGGGAGTTTCATAAGTACTGAAACTTGCTAGATTTGCATACCATTTGGAGTGTGATGATTCTGGTAGGATTCCTTCAGTTTCGTCACGCAATGATATTTGGATCCCGATCCTACTGTGAGTATATGCTACTCCTCGGGAAATTTCTCACTAAACGATCAATGCTATAAACCTAGTAGGTGCCTAGAAAGGTGTCAGCGGGGCTACGCCCCCAGGGAAAAGAGGTTCTCTAATTAAGGAACTTCGCGAAAGCGTTGGAAAACCTCCCTCGAAGTACCGACACCGGCCTGGCTGAACGGTTAAGCAAGTATTGTGCGGTGGGATTGATCCCGGCTAATTCTTCCTTTATGGTTTGAGGAGGGATTCGAGAAACAGTGGGAGCCATCCTGTTTAGACAAACTAAAAACCACTCTAAACTTGCAAGAGCATCATGCTGAGTGTTTCTTCTTCTCTCTCCTAATTGCAGCGACCAATCAACATGACTGGACTTAAGTTACTCCTAGATAAAAACAAACTGACAGGGCCAAACTACAAAGATTGGCTCAGGAATGTCAAGATAGCAATCACTTACGACAAGCTGGAGTATCTTCTTACCACCAAAGCTCCCCCTGTCCCTGGTCCAACTTCCAGCGTCGCGGATAAGGAAATCCGCAAGACTTGGGAGATTGATAGCGCGAAGGCCAAATGCCTCCTGCTTGCCTCGATGGACAACGAACATCAGAGGAGGCACGAGAATATGGACATGGAATCTATATTGCTTCATACAAAAGAACTGTATGGAGAGTAATCTCGTATCGCAAGATACGAAGCGTCGAAAAAGTTATTTTCAACAAGAATGGCCGTCGGATCATCAGTAGCCGAGCACGTGCTAAAGATGATTGGCTACATTGAGGAGCTCGCAGACCTAGGGATCACATTGGAGAGTGAGCTATATACGGATATAGTTCTCCAGTCCCTTCCTTCCACTTACGCCCAGTTTATACTGAACTTCAACTTACAAGAAAAAGAGGTTGAACTTTCAGAGCTCCTCAACATGCTGAGGAGCGCAGAGGGCACCCTACAGAAAGGTAGGGATACATCCACTTTGTTTGTAGGAGGATCATCTTCTTCTAGGTCCAAGGCGAAAGCCAAGGGAAAGAAGAAGAAGGCCCCCGCCAAACCAAGGGGCGGTGTTAGTAAAGTGGATACGAAGGGAAAAAGTAAAGCAACAAAGATAGCGGGGAAGCTTGTGGATAAGGAAGAATGCTTATATTGTCATTAGAAAGGACACTGGAAGAATGATTGCAGGGCCTGGAAGGCCAGGACACAGGAATTGAAGCAGGTTGCAGCTTCAGCTTCAGGTGTGTATGTTATTGAAAACTGTCTTTCAATAAACTCTACTTCCTGGGTATTGGATACCGGATCAGGATCTCATATCTGTAATTCTTTGCAGGCGTTGAGAAACCGTAGGGTTTTGAAGGCAGGTGACATGACCCTCAGAGTTGCGAACGGAGCTAGCATGGATGCTAAAGCCGTGGGGGACTATCACCTGGGAATGTCAGATGGACATGTTTTGGTTTTGCGTAATTGCTTTTTTGTACCCAACGCAACTTGTAATATCATTTCTGTATCTTTAGTTTCTAAAGAAGGTTATGAATTTGCGTTTGTAAGTAATGTTGTAAACATTCACCTTAATCAAGTTTTGATTGGGTCAGGTACATTGAGTAATGGTATATACGTATTGAACCAACCACAGATTTTCAATGTCCAGAATACACACAAAAGGAAGTCTCCAGAAATAAATCAGACTTTCTTGTGGCATTGTAGACTGGGTCACATCAATGAGAGAAGGTTGACTAAGTTACATACAGAGGGATATTTGAATGCGTTCGAATATCAATCGTATGCCACTTGTCAATCTTGTCTCAAAGGAAAGATGACAAAGACTCCGTTTACTGGACATGGAGTAAGAGCGAGCGAGCTCTTGGGACTCGTACACAGTGACGTGTGCGGTCCAATGTCTACACATGCCCGAAGCGGACATTCTTACTTCATTACTTTTACGGATGACTTCTCAAGGTACGGTTATGTCTTCTTAATGAAACATAAGTCCGAAGCCTTTGGAAAATTCCAGGAGTATAAGAATGAAGTAGAGAAACAGACCGGCAAAAGTATTAAGATTCTAAGATCGGATCGAGGTGGAGAATACTTAAGTGCCGAGTTCCTGGACTATTTAAAAGAGAACGGAATTCTTTCTCAGCTTACTCCTCCATACACCCCGCAACATAACGGTGTATCGGAGAGACGGAACCGCACCCTATTGGATATGGTGCGGTCCATGATGAGTAACGCTGAGTTACCGCGATCATTCTGGGGATATGCGCTAGAATCAGCAGCATACCTTTTGAACCGAGTTCCTACTAAGACCGTGCCTACTACACCATATGAGATGTGGTGTGGGAAGAGACCCTATCTTAAGCACATTAAGACATGGGGATGTCCAGCTTTTGTCAAAAAGCAGCATGCGGACAAGCTCGAGGCACGCTCGGTACAGTGCAAGTTTGTGGGGTATCCGAAGAACTCCAAAGGATATTTCTTCTACTGTGAAGAGGAACAAAAAGTTCTTGTTTCTCGTCATGCCTACTTCTTGGAAACTGAGTTTTTGGAAACCCAGATAAGTGGGAGCACAGTAGAACTGGAAGAAATTCCAGAACCACGGACTATTACTGAAAGTTTAGTGGAACCAGAGGGTTCGGAAGAACAGGACATTCCTACGCCGCTCCGCAGGAGTAGTAGGCAGACTCATCCGCCCGAGAGATACTACGGTTTTCTCATAGACGGGGATAGAGAGGATTGCATCATAGATTATGATGAGCCTACTAGCTTCCAGCAGGCCGTTCAGAGCGTTGACTCAGTGAAATGGCTGGATGCAATGCGGACCGAAATGGAGTCCATGTACACCAACAAGGTATGGACGTTGGACATTGCTCCAGACGGGGTAAAACCCGTAGGATGCAAGTGGATCTTCAAAAGGAAGATTGGTGTAGATGGACAGGTTGAGACCTATAAAGCTAGGCTGGTAGCAAAAGGTTTCCGTCAAAGACCTGGCTTGGACTACGACGAAACCTTTTCTCCAGTAGCCATGCTGAAATCCATTCGGATCCTTCTTGCCATTGCTGCCTTCCACGATTATGAGATCTGGCAAATGGACGTAAAGACAGCTTTTCTAAATGGAAATTTAAAGGAGTGTGTCTATATGGACCAACCAGAGGGTTTCATTCAGAGTGGGAGCAGCGGAAAGGTGTGCAAGTTGCTTAAGTCCATCTATGGACTAAAGCAGGCGTCGCGGAGTTGGAACATCTTCTTTGATGAGACGGTCAAAGAATTTGGCTTTATCAAAAATCCAGATGAACCATGCATCTATAGTAGATTTGTAGCGAGAACTGTAGTATTCCTCATTTTATACGTGGATGACATTCTCTTAATAGGAAATGACATTCCTATGCTACAATCTGTCAAGGGGTTCTTGTCACACAGGTTCTCCATGAAAGACCTGGGTGATGCCTCATACATTCTGGGTATCCGGATCTACCGTGACAGATCCAAGAGGATATTAGGACTTTCTCAGTCCAGGTACATCGATACCGTGCTGAAAAGATTCAGTATGGAAGATTCCAAGCGTGGTAACCTGCCGGCTTGTCACGGGATCACCCTCTCTAAAGAGATGTCTCCCAAGACTGATTTGGAGAGGGATCGCATGTCTATTATACCCTACGCTTCTGCGGTAGGCTCTATAATGTATGCGATGTTGTGTACCAGACCGGATGTAGCTTATGCACTGAGTGTGGTAAGCCGGTATCAGTCAAACCCTGGGGAGAAACACTGGATAGCGGTAAAGAACATTCTCAAGTACCTGAGAAGGACTAAGGAGATGTTCTTGGTGTATGGCGGAAAAGACCTCCAGATCGAGGCCTTTGCTGACTCCAGCTTCCAGAGTGACAAGGATGATTCTAAGTCCATGTCGGGTTTTGTCTTTACCCTCAATGGAGGGGCGGTGTGTTGGAAGAGTTCCAAACAGGAAACCGTTGCAGACTCGACGATGGAAGCGGAATACATCGCTGCATCCGATGCCGCAAAAGAAGCTGTCTGGATGAGGAAGTTCTTGAAAGAACTTCAGGTGGTTCCGTCCATTGTTGATCCAATACCTCTGTATTGCGACAACAACGGGGCTATAGCTTTAGCGAAGGAACCCAGGTCCCATCAGAGATCCAGGCACATCTTGAGGCGGTATCACCTGATCAGGAAGATCGTGGATCGCCAGGAGATCGAGGTTCGGAGAGTCGCTTCAGAAGATAACACTGTAGATCCATTCACCAAGGCCCTACCCCAGACTCAGTTCGAGCGGCTGATCGAGATGATAGGTCTTCGATACGCCAGTACATGGCCTTAGTGCAAGTGGGAGATTGTTAGTGTATATGCCCTAGAGGCCATTACTGTATCATACTGGTTTGTATATTACTTAATGGATGCTTGGGATATTCACCTTGTATATACAATCTTTCTCAAAATAGTAGTATGCTACTTGGATTGTTTCTGCTTCAATGTGTACATGTGTTTATTTTTATATATCGCCTATACACATTAGTGGAGCCCTTAGGATCTTTGCTTGATTGCCAGCGATGTGATGGCCGTCACACTAGTGGGGCTGGGTAATCTATAAGCACATCCTTATGCAGGTCCCTGGTCGCAGGACTATCGAGACAGGGCATCGATACTTCGGAGTAGACCAGCGCATGCGCTTCTCATCCCAGTGTGGGAGACGGTCTGTCCCACAGCCGTCAGTACGTCGTACTTGAGATAGTATGCGGGTGCTCGTTAGGTTACGGGTACACTGGACAGGACTCGTCGGGAACTGACTAGTTGGTATTATACCTATCGTCAGTTATCAGTTCCCAGGTGACATGAGTACAGCTTAGTCCGCTGACTTGACACTGTCACTCCGCCTCGAGTGTGTTCCCACTGTACTTTGATCACTACCCTACCACGGCTCAAAGGAGTCGTGCAAACAGGTAGTGGTTGGGTGCAGTCCCGAAGCACTTGGAGGCAGTGATGGTTAGACAGGATTCGTCTCTCCCGGTATTGGGGGTTGACATCGCGCTGTGTCTAGGAGAGCCATTACACGAGTAGTCCCTGGCCAGGGCAAACGAGATATACTGGTAGGTTTCCAGTGTTATCTCAGGGTGTTTTGGGCTTCGCTCCAGCACGACTTGTACCGCTATTGGGGGACTGACGTTTACCGCCCCCTAGGCCCGCCATGCGATGTATCAGACGAACAGACCGGACTGTACGGAGAATGTCACACTCAGGCTCAGTAGGAGTTCAGATGGGTTTCGCCTCGTCGGTCTTCTTGTCGGCATTACCTGGGGACCGTTACGCACAGCTAGTGCCGCTTGCGGTCTGTGGTTAAACCCACTGCCAGCGTAGTGTCGAGTCTTTAGAGTCCCACACAGAAAGCTTTTCGCCTTTAGGCAAAAGAGTACAGGTCGCATGGTATTGCGACAGGTCGCATGGTTTTGCGACAGGGTTCGGTCACATCCGTGCACTTGTGCACGTACAGTGTCCGGACAGTTTACACTAGCGGGCTTTGGTTTAAGCCAGATCCTAGTGTACCTTTTGGGATTGGATTTATCCAGTGTGCATTCGTGTTCCTCGGAACGCGGATGCGGGTGCGTATGCACAGTTGACAGGGAGACAGATGTAAGTGCACGGCGGCGCCCCGGCCGTCAATCCGACGGCCAAATGCGGAAGCGGTGACAAACTTAAATTTTACTTGAACTGGCAAACCGCCGCGCACTAAAAACCCGGATCGAACCATTAACTAGTCCTAGCTAACTATAAGATGGGAAAGAGATATACCGACGATCCAAGTCCTCCGGTCTTCTCGTCATCGTCCCGATCTCCTGCGGAATGTCCCGTCTCCTCCTCATCGCCGGAAGTGCACCACATCGCCTACTTCTTTTACGGGCTCCCACCTTAATGCCGAGGCAACTCGGGCACGAAGCCGGCTACTCGACGTGCCCAAGGTTCGCTGTAGAATATGTAGTCCTCAAGTCTCACTTTGGGGTTGTAGGAATTGCCTTTTGATGGAGGGATGAACTATGGAGTTTGGAGATGGAACTTGTGGATATTTTCCAACTTGAAATGAACCAAAACCCCTCTCCAAAAATGTTTGGACAGCCCCTAAAGAGGAGTGGCCGGCCATGGTAAATTGAGAGGGGAGAAAATGAGAGTGTGAACCAAAAAGTCCAAGAGGGGGTAGTTCAAAAAACAAGAGAAAAAGGTTGATGATGAGGCATCATCATCACAACCACAACTACACTCATCAACAACCATCATCAAAACCATGATGATAAAGAAAGTCAAGCAATCATGAGTTTATGAAGTCAAATGATGGGACAAGTATCATGACATGATAATATGCAAAGACCCCCTCCACAAATGCTTATTTGCAACAATGCAAATAAGCCCTCCTCCACCAATCTTCGGCCAATGAACGGAACAATGGAAATTGGCCGAAACGGAAAGCAAACTGGCAACTCCAGAAAACTGGTCCCGTAATAAATTACAGGAAAACCCCAATACTGTGCATACACACCCGCATTTGTATTTCGACCGAAATACAAATGCAATGAGACAAAATCTACACTGTACTATACTAGGATCCGGCTTATACCAAAGCCGGCTAGTAATATCCGTTCGATCCTGATCCGTGCAATACCGCACGTATCTGATCGAACCCTGCCATATATCCATACGGCCTATAGTACAAACTGTCCGATCCTGATCCGTGCAATACTGCACGTATCTGATCGGACCTTGCCATATCTCCATACGGCCTCTACAACCTTTCGCCCGAAAGCTTGAGTAACTGAATGTGGGGGACTCTAAAGACGCGTCAACACCTTGGTTGTGGATTTAACCACTAGCACGTCAGAGGTATAAGCCAATACGTAACGGGCTACCAGGTACTGACTAAAAGGGACGTCTGTGAGCGAACTCAGCCTGACTCCCTACTGAGCCTGTCAGTGACAATATCCGTACAGTCCGGTCCGTTCGTCTATGAGCATCGCATGGCGGGCCTAGGGGTTGGTAAAAGTCAGACCCCCAAAAGCGGTACAAGTCGTGTCGGAGTGTAGCCCAGAACACCCTGAGATACTACTGGAATACCTACCAATAAATCTCCTTGCCTCGGCCGAGGGCTTCGTGTAATGGCTCTCCTAGACACAGCACGACCTCACCCCCAATACCGGGAGAGACGAACCCCTGAAGATACGCTCACTGCCTCCATGTGGCTCGGGACTGTACCCAACTAAAACCTGTTTGCACGACTCCTTTGAGCCGTGGTAGGGTAGTAATCAAAGTACAGTGGGAACTCACACGAGACAAATGACGATCCCCAGGTCGATGAACTAACCTGCACACATGTCACCAGGGAACTACCATCTGACGTCTGGTATATGACCAACTAGCATGTTCCCGGCGAGTCCTGTCCGGTGTACTCATAACCCAATGAGCACCTGTATACATCTTAGGTGATCCAACTGACACCAGTGGCTTGTGAGACCGGCCACCGCCCCTCGTCGGGGTCTCGACTGTATACACTAGTCTACTATGGAGAATCGATGCCCTGTCTCGAAACTCTCACGACTAGGGACCTTTTAAGGATATGCTTATAGACCCCCAGCTCCCACTTATATGATCGCCCTCATACTGCTGGTGGTCAAGCAAGAATCCTAGGGGCTCTATCAACGTGTAATAGCGACGTGTCAGGTCACTTAAAACAGTACACGATGATAAAGGTAAACCAGATAGCATACTATCATCTCGAGTAAGACTGTCCTACCGGGATAGGTCCTCCATCAATCATTGCAATCACGTACCTGTGACCTAATAATCGACTCTGAGGGCACTATCTCCAACAATCTCCCACTTGCACTCAAGGCTAATTATTGCGATGTCGCATACTCACAGCCCGTGTGATACCGAACACCAAATTCCTCTACTAGTCAGTCTCACAAAGCTCGTTTGGGAAACTATTGCGTTCGAGAAATAGCCTCAGTGAGTGGATCCGCCTTGATGTTTCTTTCTATGTCTCTCTATATCTCAAGTTCACGGAGAAGGCCATCTCCCGAAATAAGCAATACCTGTCTTAGAATGTGTCTGGATGTCTGATGGGACATAGCTCATAAATGAACTCCAAATCCAAACTTCTTAGACTGTATCGTCAACTGAACTTAATCAGTATCCTGCACCATGCCACCCTCAGTATTGTCTTGGACCACCTGTCCAAAATACTGCCCCTCATCAGAAGGAAAACCATAACTCTGACAACCTCCTTGTCGTCCAGGTCACCTTGGAAGCCTGGAATGATAACTGTCTCCCGAATGAGGCTGTCGTTATCATGTCCCTAGAACATCCACTTATGTTCTAAAACTGCTTCCGACCGTTTCTCCAGGATTGGATTAATGTCAACTTATTGCATCTAGAGCAAGAACAACATCTGGTGTGGTACTTGACATCTCATGATTGACTCAATTTCCTGAGCAAGTGATCTGCCAATCATGCACATCCCTCTCCCCTTTAGTCTATAAGACACCTTTAGAGAGGGTGACTCCATTACCTGCAGGTACACTACCGTGCCAGGAGTCGTCCATCCTAAATACTCTTAGAATGCTGTCTAAGTACCCTGATTGGGAAACCACCCAAATCTAGATCTAAAACCATAGATCTAGTAACCAGTATGTCTGATATAATATCCAAGTCCTGTGTGGAGAAAACACTGTGTGACGACCAAAGTATAACCGGTTGTAGTATAGGAGTTTCCTTTCCTACTCTGTGTATGTCATCCAAACACCATGACATCACACCCTACTACCTTCTCAACAGATCCATCCCTTATTCTGATGAAGTCAAACCTATGACTGTCATATCAGAAATTGATGATCTATCTCCGCTATATCTGCTTTAGTCTATAAATAGACATAAGCCACCTGTCCACCAATGCTTCCGCTGCTCCCACTGACTACGACAACCCTCTGGCAGAGTCATATAGACGTACACTTCTAAAACTAGTTTAGAACGACGCTATACTCATCCTCCAACCGGGTCTCACAGCCTGGAACAACAGCAATGGTAATTATGGGTAAACAAGAACCTCCCTGTCACCGTCCTTGAGGCTACCATAGTACCTCTCGGGTGCCTGAGGTTACCCACCTTATCTGCGGAGTGGCCAATGGAATGTCAAACCAGATTGAATCTTTAGGTTCCTATCAAATCTTCAGTAATCGTTTGTGGTTCTGGAATCACTTCCAGTTCTACCATACTCCCACTACTGTTTTCTGAAAAAATCCATTTTTAATAAAACTGTGGCGGGTCTAGAACAATATCGCTATTGTTCATCCAGATGGTAGAAAGTCAACCCTCGTCATAGCCTGGGTCAACCCACAAACAGCCATTACAGAAACGTGCCTTGAGTTGTCCAGTGTCTGGTTTTAATCATAAGCCGGACAACTCCCCGTACCTTAACATCGTTAAGATACGAACTGTTCTATATCCAATATAGGACCAGAGGCACTGATTTAATTGAACCAGATTCAAATCTTGCAGCTGTCTCCAGTGCATGTCAACTAAATGGAAGGAGGCCAATCAGCGTTACTCAACTTAGGAATGTTTCCAATTATGAGTAACCTGAAAGAGAAGCAATTTCTCTTAATCACTACTATCAACTGAATACCATATACAAGTATCTACATCTTCGATCACTTTGAAGAATCCCGATACTTGCTACACCTGGTTCTCTACTCTATTCAAATACCTATAACTTCTCAACATTCAGACCCTGTGTTTCTGCGAAACACCTGTCTAAAAACTAGAGAAGTCATAAGTAAACCGAATATAGTGCGAGGACCAACCCCTCTGTCCTGATGGACCCTGGACAACATACAATACTCTGTATAAGTCCCTTGAGTCTGATAACTCATTCACTGTGTGTCGTAGGTTGAAAACTGTACTTATGGTTAAGAAGAATTACACCGCTGTTTAATGCTCCTTACCTAACCATCCACTGATATAGGTAAATGTCGTAGACATAATTTCAAAAAGGTATATCTCACTCTATGAAAATAGACGTACAGATATATCAATTTGAAATTGGTGTATGACAGCGGATATTCAAAACCAAATATTTGCCGACCGGCAAACAGCCCAGGTGATTTTCTCAAATATCACCGATTACAACGAATCCCGATATAATGAGGATGATCACCCAATTCCCAATAACCTACTCCCACTCATCATCTGTAAAACCATACAGATGTGAGAATCATACCTGGTAAATACATACCCTGGAGCAAGTGTCTAATCGGGAAATCAGTTTTCCTTTAACAGTACACAGTGAGACTGAAACATTGAAATGTTTCGATGGGGCATCCCGGTATTCCTAGTAATGCCTCTTCCAGATTCACGACTGTAACCGTATAGTTCTTTGCCACCTCTCCAAATCCCTTCATATGTCTTTAGTCATTACCTTCTGTACACCCCTTTAGGCCAAATGGTTTTCTTCCTTCCCTACCGTTCGGCACCAGCCTATGGTTTGGAAAAAGACTATCCAATAAGCATAATGGGTGTACTGTCCCAATCCTAGGAACACTCGCAATGCGAGAGGAGGTGAGGATAAAAGACAACCGAATAAACCTTATTCCTATTTCTCCTGAACCAGAATCCATCCCCGAACTGGAACAAGTTCCTTTCGAGTTCGTATATAACCATACGATGGAGTATCCAATAACCTGTGGATCTTCGTAGTGATACGGAGTGTCCTGGAGAAATACAAAGGTGATTTAGGATTGGCGAAGGAATACTTGGTTTGGTCGTGAATAACTGTTGCAATTTACTTTGCCCTCTTACTAATCCCTTGCTTTGTCTTAACTTAATACCTTCTGTACATCATCGTTAGGCTAATTGGTTTTCTTCATTCCCTACCGGTCGGCACCAGCCTAAGGTTTGGAAGAAGACTATCCAATTTGCGTAATAGGTGTACTATCTCCTAAACCAAGGAGTACTCGCAACCTGAGAGAAGGTAAAAGGAAAAGACAACTGAATAATCCTATCCGTTTTCTCCAGAACCTGAAACCATCCTCGAATAAATTCTTTCGAGTTCGTATCTAACCATACGATGGTTTTGTCCAATGGAAGTGGACGTTCGTAGTAATACGGGGTGTCCTGGAGAAAAGGGTAAAAGTAGGAGTGGCAATGAGGTTTGCAACTCTGACAATCCAAAAGCCAGTGTTAAAGAAGGTTCGGTCAACTTGGTCACTGAGTCATAGTCTTAGGGTCGGGTCAATGGTCGCTGCCAAAGAGAGAGAGAAAAGAAACACTCAGCGTGCACTCTAACCTAGATCAGAATGATTACCAATTTATCTAATCTGGAATCCTCCCACTGTACCTCAAATTCTCCTCCAAACCTGAAAGAAGAATTAGTCGGGGTCACCCGAGGAGTAAACTAACTCATCAGTGGGAATCGGGATCCAACTCTCATCGCATGACAACGTGACGGAATCCGCTCACGGTATCACACTCCAGAAGGTATGCGCATATCTGGCAAGTTTCAGTTCTTTTGAAACTCCCGATGTGATTTCTGCCCCATGCTCTTATGACCTTGACGAAGGCCAACAAATCATAAGTCACATGTCAAGTTCTACCCGTCATTCTCCAGGTTGATTTGAACCCACCCGCACAAGCCTTTGACGAAGGCCAACAAGGCTATACGACTGTCCCAAACCAATGCATCTATCTATGCTGCAGAAAGGCAACAAGCAGCTACCATACACTATGCCTTGACGAAGGCCAACAAACATAGCATGAATACTACGTGCTACCCGTCTGAAACGACGGAGGGCTACGAATGGTTTCTGGCGAAAACCTTTAACGTAAAGAACTTGATATCGTTGAAGGAACGGATAGCTTTTAAAAATATAGTGACGAAAACCGTTGCTAAAGAGGTCACTCCCGGTGAAGGGATCTCGGCTCTTTCCCCGTAGAATGAGGTGCAGGATATTCCAACTGAATACCACGATGCAAAGCAAAAGTAATCGGCTATAGTGAAGTTAATGCCCTGACGCAAACTTATTGTCCAAGGGGTCACTCCCGGTGAAGGGATCTCGGCCCTTGCCTCGTCGACTGAGGAGCAGGATATTCTAAATGAATATCACGATGCAAAACAAAAGTGAACGTCCTTGCAATAACAACTTTTTGAAAAAGTGTTCCAACAACATCAGATTAGGTTTGTTTTTAACTTGCATTGATCCAAATCAATGCAGTCCCATCAATTGATCACACCAAAAAGAACGAAAATATACTGATGTACGTATATGCCATCCGCATTCGCCACTGGGTCCCGTCATTACCCGTTAGGTTAGCTAACTAACGACAGAGCGGGGACTGGACTAGCGCGGATGCAAAACATATACAACATCTAATAATATATATACCAATATATTATATTCGCTCAAGGCGTGAATAAAATGCAACATCACAGAAATGTACAGCATCACAGAAACAATACAGATATCTGGGATCCCCGGGTTTCACAGAGCCACTGCTGAAACCCGACGTTCCCCTGGTCGTGTGGATAGCCTGTGCAATGTAATCCTAGACCCCTACGGGCGCGGCAAGTCACCCGCCAAAACCTGAAGCGAGGCAGCCCCCTTCAGCACCGTGAATGGACCACCCAGCACTTCACGGAATCCGGTAACTTGGGCACCCCTCCTGGGTCAACCTGTACCCCCTACGAGTGCGGCGAATAGCCCGCCAATCCTAGAGCGAAGCCCCCTCCGTCCCAATGCCATGAGATGCGGGCTTGTTGCCCTCTAGAACCCGGCTATCCGTGCACCCCTCCGCGGGGTAAGCCTAGTACAGAAAGTAAAATATACATACAACGGGTACATCGACCGCAACCAGGTCGTGCCCCAAAATAATAATACAAACAGGCAGTGACGGCAGTCCACATGTCGGACGCTCGCCCCGCAATATCAAATGTACATAATACAATCACAACTGTACTAGCATTGCATCCAGGCTATCCCCACGACCGATCCGCAACATCACAGCAAAAACAGAACATCAACGTGAAAGTCACGTTCGCAAATCCGTCTAACCAGGCTATAGCAGTTAGACCGGATTTACCGATCAAGTGACATTCACGGTCGCAGATATAATGTAAATACTGTGAAATAATGTGTTTAAAATATCCGATCGATTAAAAATTAACAAGTGGGCCCCCAAGCAATACTCTAGCACTCACAGAAATTCTGGGCCCAATTTTAATATTCCAAAACCCCAATTTTAACCCCAGAAAGATACTGTAGAAATTTGGTGCAGGGAACCCAACAGTGTGCGGCGGAACCGCGGCCCAAAGGGGTGTTTGGCCGCGGTTCCGCGCTCCTACTGTAGAGTTGTTGCATCGAATTTTTACAGAATTCTTATAATCTCCAGTACATCAATTTTATACAACCTGAAAAATTTTTGGAGACCAAAAAATTTCAACAGAAAACTGATGCAAGCAAAAATGCGGATTTTGGAATTTTGGTCGATCGGAAATGCAAAACACATTAAACCAAGCTAGACTAAGTTAATGGCGAGGCTCTGATACCATTGTAAGTGCACGGCGGCGCCCCGGCCGTCAATCCGACGGCCAAATGCGGAAGCGGTGACAAACTTAAATTTTACTTGAACTGGCAAACCGCCGCGCACTAAAAACCCGGATCGAACCATTAACTAGTCCTAGCTAACTATAAGATGGGAAAGAGATATACCGACGATCCAAGTCCTCCGGTCTTCTCGTCATCGTCCCGATCTCCTGCGGAATGTCCCGTCTCCTCCTCGTCGCCGGAAGTGCACCACATCGCCTACTTCTTTTACGGGCTCCCACCTCAATGCCGAGGCAACTCGGGCACGAAGCCGGCTACTCGACGTGCCCAAGGTTCGCTGTAGAATATGTAGTCCTCAAGTCTCACTTTGGGGTTGTAGGAATTGCCTTTTGATGGAGGGATGAACTATGGAGTTTGGAGATGGAACTTGTGGATATTTTCCAACATGAAATGAACCAAAACCCCTCTCCAAAAATGTTTGGACAGCCCCTAAAGAGGAGTGGCCAGCCATGGTAAATTGAGAGGGGAGAAAATGAGAGTGTGAACCAAAAAGTCCAAGAGGGGGTAGTTCAAAAAACAAGAGAAAAAGGTTGATGATGAGGCATCATCATCACAACCACAACTACACTCATCAACAACCATCATCAAAACCATGATGATAAAGAAAGTCAAGCAATCATGAGTTTATGAAGTCAAATGATGGGACAAGTATCATGACATGATAATATGCAAAGACCCCCTCCACAAATGCTTATTTGCAACAATGCAAATAAGCCCTCCTCCACCAATCTTCGGCCAATGAACGGAACAATGGAAATTGGCCGAAACGGAAAGCAAACTGGCAACTCCAGAAAACTGGTCCCGTAATAAATTACAGGAAAACCCAAATACTGTGCATACACACCCGCATTTGTATTTCGACCGAAATACAAATGCAATGAGACAAAATCTACACTGTACTATACTAGGATCCGGCTTATACCAAAGCCGGCTAGTAATATCCGTTCGATCCTGATCCGTGCAATACCGCACGTATCTGATCGAACCCTGCCATATATCCATACGGCCTATAGTATAAACTGTCCGATCCTGATCCGTGCAATACCGCACGTATCTGATCGGACCTTGCCATATCTGTAAGTCCATGTTGCGACCCCCGGTTCTTACGGGGAGGCGGAAACGGTATAAAATCAAAATTTTAACGCAAGAGGCAACATGGACTAAGCTAGGTCGGGATCTTTACCTAAACTAAAACTAGCAAACTAAGCTAAAGATATTTAGCTACTCGGATGAAGATGGTTATACCTAAACTTGAACTCCTTCTCTTCAAGCTCCGATGGTGGTTCGATGGCTCCTTCTCGTTGTCTCCGTACGCCAAAGATAGATCCACTTGAAAGCTCCGACCTTTAGCTCCTTCTTCGTTCTTTGAAGAAACTAGTTCACTTGGTTTGCTAAACCTAGTGAACTAGAATGAGTAGAGATGATTTAGAATGGGATTTTATCTATGGTTCTTGATTCTCAACTCATGAGACAAGAGAACCATAGATCAAGAGAGGGAGCAAGAGGTTGAGGGTGAGAGCAAGAGGAGAGCTCAAGAACAAGAGAGAGAATGAGCAAGAAAGAATGAGCAACTCTTTTGTCTTTCACCCTCTCATAATCCAAAGTGATCATAACTCATCATATCAAAAAAGTCTTATGTGATGGTTTGAAGCAACCATAAGCTTATCATGTCATGCACTCATTTTACTCAAATGAGCAAGCAAGAAAAAGTCTTTGGCATGAAATGATAACCATGGTTACCATGATGGTCAACTAGTCAAGCCTAGTCAACCGGTCAACAAGTCAACAAAAGTCAACAAGTCAACAAAGTCAACAAGTCAACAAAAGTCAACAAGTCAACAACCATATCACCATAATACTTAATTAATATAATAGTTAATCACATATCATATTCTCATTAGGGTTGAGCAAAAAGTCAAAAAGTCAACGGTCAACTGTCAACAACCCTAATGAGAATCCGCTGTCTGTGCCTCCCTGTCAACTGTGCATACACACCCGCATCCGCGTTCCGAGGAACACGAATGCAAACTGGATAAATCCAATCCCATAAGGTACACTAGGATCTGGCTTAAACCAAAGCCCGCTAGTGTAAACTGTCCGGACACTGTACGCGCACAAGTGCACGGATGTGACCGAACCCTGTCGCAAAACCATGCGACCTGTCGCAATACCATGCGACCTCTACTCTTTTGCCTAAAGGCGAAAAGCTTTCTGTGTGGGACTCTAAAGACTCGACACTACGCTGGCAGTGGGTTTAACCACAGACCGCAAGCGGCACTAGCTGTGCGTAACGGTCCCCAGGTAATGCCGACAAGAAGACCGACGAGGCGAAACCCATCTGAACTCCTACTGAGCCTGAGTGTGACATTCTCCGTACAGTCCGGTCTGTTCGTCTGATACATCGCATGGCGGGCCTAGGGGGCGGTAAACGTCAGTCCCCCAATAGCGGTACATGTCGTGCCGGAGTGAAGCCCAATACACCCTGAGATAACACTGGAAACCTACCAGTATATCTCGTTTGCCCTGGCCAGGGACTACTCGTGTAATGGCTCTCCTAGACACAGCGCGATGTCAACCCCCAATACCGGGAGAGACGAATCCTGTCTAACCGTCACTGCCTCCAAGTGCTTCGGGACTGCACCCAACCACCACCTGTTTGCACGACTCCTTTGAGCCGTGGTAGGGTAGTGATCAAAGTACAGTGGGAACACACCCGAGGCGAAGTGACAGTGTCAAGTCAGCGGACTAAGCTGTACTCATGTCACCTGGGAACTGATAACTGACGATAGGTATAATACCAACTAGTCAGTTCCCGACGAGTCCTGTCCAGTGTACCCGTAACCTAACGAGCACCCGCATACTATCTCAAGTACGACGTACTGACGGCTGTGGGACAGACCGTCTCCCACACTGGGATGAGAAGCGCATGCGCTGGTCTACTCCGGAGTATCGATGCCCAGTCTCGATAGTCCTACGACCAGGGACCTGCATAAGGATGTGCTTATAGATTACCCAGCCCCACTAGTGTGACGGCCATCACATCGCTGGTAATCAAGCAAAAATCCTAAGGGCTCTACTAATGTGTATAGGCGATATACAAAAATAAACACATGTACACATTGAAGTAGAAACAAACCAAGTAGCATACTACTATTTTGAGCAAGATTGTATATACAAGGTGAATATCCCAAGCATCCATTAAGTAATATACAAACCAGTATGATACAGTAATGGCCTCTAGGGCATATACACTAACAATCTCCCACTTGCACTAAGGCCATGTACTGGCGTATCGAAGACCTATCATCTCGATCAGCCGCTCGAACTGAGTCTGGGGCAGGGCCTTGGTGAATGGATCAGCAGTGTTATCTTCTGAAGCGACTCTCCGAACCTCGATCTCCTGGCGATCTACGATCTCCCTGATCAGGTGATACCGCCTTAAGATGTGCCTGGATCTCTGATGGGACCTGGGTTCCTTCGCTAAAGCTATAGCCCCGTTGTTGTCGCAATACAGAGGTATTGGATCAACAATGGACGGAACCACCTGAAGTTCTTTCAAGAACTTCCTTATCCAGACAGCTTCTTTTGCGGCATCAGATGCAGCGATGTATTCCGCTTCCATCGTCGAGTCTGCAACGGTTTCCTGTTTGGAACTCTTCCAACACACCGCCCCTCCATTGAGGGTAAAGACAAAACCCGACATGGACTTGGAATCATCCTTGTCACTCTGGAAGCTGGAGTCAGCAAAGGCCTCGATCTGGAGGTCTTTTCCGCCATACACCAAGAACATCTCCTTAGTTCTTCTCAGGTACTTGAGAATGTTCTTTACCGCTATCCAGTGTTTCTCCCCAGGGTTTGACTGATACCGGCTTACCACACTCAGTGCATAAGCTACATCCGGTCTGGTACACAACATCGCATACATTATAGAGCCTACCGCAGAAGCGTAGGGTATAATAGACATGCGATCCCTCTCCAAATCAGTCTTGGGAGACATCTCTTTAGAGAGGGTGATCCCGTGACAAGCCGGTAGGTTACCGCGCTTGGAATCTTCCATACTGAACCTCTTCAGTATGGTGTCGATGTACCTGGACTGTGAAAGTCCTAATATCCTCTTGGATCTGTCACGGTAGATCCGGATACCCAGAATGTATGAGGCATCACCCAGGTCTTTCATGGAGAACCTGTGTGACAAGAACCCCTTGACAGATTGTAGCATAGGAATGTCATTTCCTATTAAGAGAATGTCATCCACGTATAAAACGAGGAATACTACAGTTCTCGCTACAAATCTACTATAGATGCATGGTTCATCTGGATTTTTGATAAAGCCAAATTCTTTGACCGTCTCATCAAAACAGATGTTCCAACTCCGCGATGCCTGCTTTAGTCCATAGATGGACTTAAGCAACTTGCACACCTTTCCGCTGCTCCCACTCTGAATGAAACCCTCTGGCTGGTCCATATAGACACACTTCTCTAAATTTCCATTTAGAAAAGCTGTCTTTACGTCCATTTGCCAGATCTCATAATCGTGGAAGGCAGCAATGGCAAGAAGGATCCGAATGGATTTCAGCATGGCTACTGGAGAAAAGGTTTCGTCGTAGTCCAAGCCAGGTCGTTGACGAAAACCCTTTGCTACCAGCCTAGCTTTATAGGTCTCAACCTGTCCATCTACACCAATCTTCCTTTTGAAGATCCACTTGCATCCTACGGGTTTTACCCCGTCTGGAGCAATGTCCAACGTCCATACCTTGTTGGTGTACATGGACTCCATTTCGGTCCGCATTGCATCCAGCCATTTCACTGAGTCAACGCTCTGAACGGCCTGCTGGAAGCTAGTAGGCTCATTATAATCTATGATGCAATCCTCTCTATCCCCGTCTATGAGAAAACCGTAGTATCTCTAAGGCGGATGAGACTGCCTACTACTTCTGCGGAGCGGCGTAGGAATGTCCTGTTCTTCCGAACCTTCTGGTTCCACTAAACTTTCAGTAACAGTCCGTGGTTCTGGAATTTCTTCCAGTTCTACTGTGCTCCCACTTATCTGGTTTTCCAAAAACTCAGTTTCCAAGAAGTAGGCATGACGAGAAACAAGAACTTTTTGTTCCTCTTCACAGTAGAAGAAATATCCTTTTGAGTTCTTTGGATACCCCACAAACTTGCACTGTACTGAGCGTGCCTCGAGCTTGTCCGCATGCTGCTTTTTGACAAAAGCCGGACATCCCCATGTCTTAATGTGCTTAAGATAGGGTCTCTTCCCACACCACATTTCATATGGTGTGGAAGCCACAGTCTTAGTCGGAACTCGGTTCAAAAGGTACGCTGCTGATTCTAGCGCATACCCCCAGAATGATCGCGGTAACTCAGCATTACCCATCATGGACCGCACCATATCCAATAGGGTGCGGTTCCGTCTCTCCGATACACCGTTATGTTGCGGGGTGTATGGAGGAGTAAGCTGAGAGAGAATTCCGTTCTCTTTTAAATAGTCCAGGAACTCGGCACTTAAGTATTCTCCACCTCGATCCGATCTTAGAATCTTAATACTTTTGCCGGTCTGTTTCTCTACTTCATTCTTATACTCCTGGAATTTTCCAAAGGCCTCGGACTTATGTTTCATTAAGAAGACATAACCGTACCTTGAGAAGTCATCCGTAAAAGTAATGAAGTAAGAATGTCCGCTTCGGGCATGTGTAGACATTGGACCGCACACGTCACTGTGTACGAGTCCCAAGAGCTCGCTCGCTCTTACTCCTTGTCCAGTAAACGGAGTCTTTGTCATCTTTCCCTTGAGACAGGATTGACAAGTGGCATACGACTGATATTCGAACGCATTCAAATACCCTTCTGTATGTAACTTCGTCAACCTTCTCTCATTGATGTGACCCAATCTACAATGCCATAAGAAAGTCTGATTTATTTCTGGACACTTTCTTTTGTGTGTATTCTGGACATTAAAAATCTGTGGTTGGTTTAACACGTATATACCATTACTCGGAGTACCTGACCCAATCAATACTTGATTAAGGTGAATGTTTACAACATTACTTACAAACGCAAATTCATAACCTTCTTTAGAAACTAAAGATACAGAAATGATATTACAAGTTGCGTTGGGTACAAAAAAGCAATTACGCAAAACCAAAACATGTCCATCTGACATTCCCAGGTGATAGTCCCCCACGGCTTTAGCATCCATGCTAGCTCCGTTTGCAACTCTGAGGGTCATGTCACCTGCTTTCAAAACACTACGGTTTCTCAACGCCTGCAAAGAATTACAGATATGAGATCCTGATCCGGTATCCAATACCCAGGAAGTAGAGTTTATTGAAAGACAGTTTTCAATAACATACACACCTGAAGCTGAAGCTGCAACCTGCTTCAATTCCTGTGTTCTGGCCTTCCAGGCCCTGCAATCATTCTTCCAGTGTCCTTTCTTATGACAATAGAAGCATTCTTCCTTATCCACAAGCTTCCCCGCTATCTTTGTTGCTTTTCCTTTTCCCTTCGTATCCACTTTACTAACACCGCCCCTTGGTTTGGCGGGGGCCTTCTTCTTCTTTCCCTTGGCTTTCGCCTTGGACCTAGAAGAAGATGATCCTCCTACAAACAAAGTGGATGTATCCCTACTTTTCTGTAGGGTGCCCTCTGCGCTCCTCAGCATGTTGAGGAGCTCTGAAAGTTCAACCTCTTTTTCTTGTAAGTTGAAGTTCAGTATAAACTGGGCGTAAGTGGAAGGAAGGGACTGGAGAACTATATCCGTATATAGCTCACTCTCCAATGTGATCCCTAGGTCAGCGAGCTCCTCAATGAAGCCGATCATCTTTAGCACGTGCTCGGCTACTGATGATCCGACGGCCATTCTTGTCGAAAATAACTTTTTCGACGCTTCGTATCTTGCGATACGTGATTGCTCTCCATACAGTTCTTTTGTATGGAGCAATATGGACTCCATGTCCATATTCTCATGCCTCCTCTGATGTTCGTTGTCCATCGAGGCAAGCAGGAGGCACTTGGCCTTCGCGCTATCAATCTCCCAAGTCTTGCGGATTTCCTTATCCGCGACACTGGAAGTTGGACCAGGGACTGGGGGAGCTTTGGTGGTAAGAAGATACCCCAGCTTGTCATAAGTGATTGCTATCTTGACATTCCTGAGCCAATCTTTGTAGTTTGGCCCTGTCAGTTTGTTTTTATCTAGGAGTAACTTAAGTCCAGTCATGTTGATTGGTCGCTGCAATTAGGAGAGAGAAGAAGAAACACTCAGCATGATGCTCTTGCAAGTTTAGAGTGGTTTTTAATTTGTCTAAACAGGATGGCTCCCACTGTTTCTCGAATCCCTCCTCAAACCATAAAGGAAGAATTAGTCAGGATCAATCCCACCGTACAATACTTGCTTAACCGTTCAGCCAGGCCGGTGTCGGTACTTCGAGGGAGGTTTTCCAACGCTTTCGCGAAGTTCCTTAATTAAAGAACCTCTTTTCCCTGGGGGCGTAGCCCCGCTAACACCTTTCTAGGCACCTACTAGGTTTATAGCATTGATCGTTAAGTGAGAAATTTCCCGAGGAGTAGCATATACTCACAGTAGGATCGGGATCCAAATATCATCGCGTGACGAAACTGAAGGAATCCTACCAGAATCATCACACTCCAAATGGTATGCAAATCTAGCAAGTTTCAGTACTTATGAAACTCCCGATGTGGATTTTTGCCCCATGCTCTTATGACCTTGACTTTGGCCAACAAATCATAAGTCACATGTCAAGTTCTGCCCGTCGTTCTCCAGGTTAATTTGAATCCACCCGCACCTACCCTTGACTTTGGCCAACAAGGCAGTACGACTGTTCCAAACCAACGCATCTATCTATGCTGCACATGAATACCCAATAGCTACCAATCACTGTGCCTTGACTTTGGCAACAAACACAGCTTGAATACTATTGACTATTCATGTGAAACGACGGAGGGCTACGGATGGTTTTGGCAAAACCGTGAACGTAGTGAACTTGATTTGGTCGATGGAACGAGATAGCTTTTAAAAGGAGTGGCTCAAGCTCCGCATTTAAAAGTTGTTTTGAAAAGAACCGAGTGGTTTTTCGAGAGTGTTCCAACGACTTTAACTTGGTTTATTATCTTGCATTAGTTCTTTTAATGCGTGATATTCTTGCATTAGTTCTTTTAATGCGTCCCATCATTTAATCCTACCATTGCAGAAAACAACCAAAATATGACGTACGCTTATGCCATTCGCATTCGCCACGGGGCCCCGTCATTACCCGTTAGGTTACTTAACTAACGACAGAGCGGGGGCTGGGCTAGCGCGTCTGTAAAACATAGGCAACGCCTAAATAATATCATATATAGATATACTGCAATGATAAACATTTCAGATCACAGATAAATACATTGGATATACTAGCAATCTGTAATTTGTACGAGCCTGTAACAAAAACAGATAACACGGTCGCGGTGAATAGCCAAAACCCCACCCAAGACCCCTACGGGTGCGGCAAACTACCCGCCAAGTACCCGAAGCGTAGCAACCTCCCTCATCTCCATGAGTAGGCCACTCGACACTTCGGCATACCCGGTAGTTTGTGCACCCCTCCATGGGTCTATCCTAGGAGCAAAAACAGTAAAAAGAAATTATACAATGACGGCTACAACCCCTTCCCGGTTGTGCGGCCATACAAATAATTATTACATCAATTTACAAATTTACATGAATTGCAAGAAAAGAAAACTCTCGTCTCACAACCCCCGGCTATTCACCCGCGACAATCCAACATATTTATATACACATTCCAGCACATTACAGATCATGTATAACCCCGACTAATCGACTTATAGCGATTAGACGACGTTCAATACATGCAAACATCACAGATATAACCATCATAGTCAAAGTGCAGTGAAGTTCGGAAAAATACGGAATTACAGGACCCCAAAAGGAAATTTCTTTTCTGGAAAATCTGGGCACATATAATATATTTCAAAAATCCCAAAACCAACACAGACACACACTGCACGAAAAACGATGCACAGAAGACGACAAATCGCGGCGGTTCCGCGGCGGATGCCAAGCTCGCGCGGCGGAAGGGCGGCGGTTTCGACGAATTACTGTATCGTTTTTCTTGGGTGTTCACACAAAACCCTGAGCCGAATTTACAAGTATAAAGTTTTTCATTTTGAGCCAAAAAAATTTCAACAGAAACTCAGTTTTTGTAAAAGTTTGGTTTTTGGATTTTTCCGGTTCCGAACTTCGTTACACTTTATTACCAAGCTAGTTTAAGTTTAGTTAGGCTCTGATACCACTGTAAGTCCACGTTGCGACCCCCGGTTCTTACGGGGAGGCGGAAACGGTATAAAATCAAAATTTTAACGCAAGAGGCAACATGGACTAAGCTAGGTCGGGATCTTTACCTAAACTAAAACTAGCAAACTAAGCTAAAGATATTTAGCTACTCGGATGAAGATGGTTATACCTAAACTTGAACTCCTTCTCTTCAAGCTCCGATGGTGGTTCGATGGCTCCTTCTCGTTGTCTCCGTACGCCGAAGATAGATCCACTTGAAAGCTCCGACCTTTAGCTCCTTCTTCGTTCTTTGAAGAAACTAGTTCACTTGGTTTGCTAAACCTAGTGAACTAGAATGAGTAGAGATGATTTAGAATGGGATTTTATCTATGGTTCTTGATTCTCAACTCATGAGACAAGAGAACCATAGATCAAGAGAGGGAGCAAGAGGTTGAGGGTGAGAGCAAGAGGAGAGCTCAAGAACAAGAGAGAGAATGAGCAAGAAAGAATGAGCAACTCTTTTGTCTTTCACCCTCTCATAATCCAAAGTGATCATAACTCATCATATCAAAAAAGTCTTATGTGATGGTTTGAAGCAACCATAAGCTTATCATGTCATGCACTCATTTTACTCAAATGAGCAAGCAAGAAAAAGTCTTTGGCATGAAATGATAACCATGGTTACCATGATGGTCAACTAGTCAAGCCTAGTCAACCGGTCAACAAGTCAACAAAAGTCAACAAGTCAACAAAGTCAACAAGTCAACAACCATATCACCATAATACTTAATTAATATAATAGTTAATCACATATCATATTCTCATTAGGGTTGAGCAAAAAGTCAAAAAGTCAACGGTCAACTGTCAACAACCCTAATGAGAATCCGCTGTCTGTGCCTCCCTGTCAACTGTGCATACACACCCGCATCCGCGTTCCGAGGAACACGAATGCAAACTGGATAAATCCAATCCCATAAGGTACACTAGGATCTGGCTTAAACCAAAGCCCGCTAGTGTAAACTGTCCGGACACTGTACGCGCACAAGTGCACGGATGTGACCGAACCCTGTCGCAAAACCATGCGACCTGTCGCAATACCATGCGACCTCTACTCTTTTGCCTAAAGGCGAAAAGCTTTCTGTGTGGGACTCTAAAGACTCGACACTACGCTGGCAGTGGGTTTAACCACAGACCGCAAGCGGCACTAGCTGTGCGTAACGGTCCCCAGGTAATGCCGACAAGAAGACCGACGAGGCGAAACCCATCTGAACTCCTACTGAGCCTGAGTGTGACATTCTCCGTACAGTCCGGTCTGTTCGTCTGATACATCGCATGGCGGGCCTAGGGGGCGGTAAACGTCAGTCCCCCAATAGCGGTACAAGTCGTGCCGGAGTGAAGCCCAATACACCCTGAGATAACACTGGAAACCTACCAGTATATCTCGTTTGCCCTGGCCAGGGACTACTCGTGTAATGGCTCTCCTAGACACAGCGCGATGTCAACCCCCAATACCGGGAGAGACGAATCCTGTCTAACCGTCACTGCCTCCAAGTGCTTCGGGACTGCACCCAACCACCACCTGTTTGCACGACTCCTTTGAGCCGTGGTAGGGTAGTGATCAAAGTACAGTGGGAACACACCCGAGGCGAAGTGACAGTGTCAAGTCAGCGGACTAAGCTGTACTCATGTCACCTGGGAACTGATAACTGACGATAGGTATAATACCAACTAGTCAGTTCCCGACGAGTCCTGTCCAGTGTACCCGTAACCTAACGAGCACCCGCATACTATCTCAAGTACGACGTACTGACGGCTGTGGGACAGACCGTCTCCCACACTGGGATGAGAAGCGCATGCGCTGGTCTACTCCGGAGTATCGATGCCCAGTCTCGATAGTCCTGCGACCAGGGACCTGCATAAGGATGTGCTTATAGATTACCCAGCCCCACTAGTGTGACGGCCATCACATCGCTGGTAATCAAGCAAAAATCCTAAGGGCTCTACTAATGTGTATAGGCGATATACAAAAATAAACACATGTACACATTGAAGTAGAAACAAACCAAGTAGCATACTACTATTTTGAGCAAGATTGTATATACAAGGTGAATATCCCAAGCATCCATTAAGTAATATACAAACCAGTATGATACAGTAATGGCCTCTAGGGCATATACACTAACAATATCTCCATACGACCTCTACAACCTTTCGCCCGAAAGCTTGAGTAACTGAATGTGGGGGACTCTAAAGACTCGTCAACACCTTGGTTGTGGATTTAACCACTAGCACGTCAGAGGTATAAGCCAATACGTAACGGGCTACCAGGTACTGACTAAAAGGGACGTCTGTGAACGAACTCAGCCTGACTCCCTACTGAGCCTGTCAGTGACAATATCCGTACAGTCCGGTCCGTTCGTCTATGAGCATCGCATGGCGGGCCTAGGGGTTGGTAAAAGTCAGACCCCCAAAAGCGGTACAAGTCGTGTCGGAGTGTAGCCCAGAACACCCTGAGATACTACTGGAATACCTACCAGTAAATCTCCTTGCCTCGGCCGAGGGCTTCGTGTAATGGCTCTCCTAGACACAGCACGACCTCACCCCCAATACCGGGAGAGACGAACCCCTGAAGATACGCTCACTGCCTCCATGTGGCTCGGGACTGTACCCAACTAAAACCTGTTTGCACGACTCCTTTGAGCCGTGGTAGGGTAGTAATCAAAGTACAGTGGGAACTCACACGAGACAAATGACGATCCCCAGGTCGATGAACTAACCTGCACACATGTCACCAGGGAACTGCCATCTGACGTCTGGTATATGACCAACTAGCATGTTCCCGGCGAGTCCTGTCCGGTGTACTCATAACCCAATGAGCACCTGTATAAATCTTAGGTGATCCAACTGACACCAGTGGCTTGTGAGACCGGCCACCGCCCCTCGTCGGGGTCTCGACTGTATACACTAGTCTACTATGGAGAATCGATGCCCTGTCTCGAAACTCTCACGACTAGGGACCTTTTAAGGATATGCTTATAGACCCCCAGCTCCCACTTATATGATCGCCCTCATACTGCTGGTGGTCAAGCAAGAATCCTAGGGGCTCTATCAACGTGTAATAGCGACGTGTCAGGTCACTTAAAACAGTACACGATGATAAAGGTAAACCAGATAGCATACTATCATCTCGAGTAAGACTGTCCTACCGGGATAGGTCCTCCATCAATCATTGCAATCACGTACCTGTGACCTAATAATCGACTCTGAGGGCACTATCTCCAACAACAGAGGCAGCAGATTCTCATTAGGGTTGTTGACAGTTGACCGTTGACTATTTGACTTTTTGTTCAACCCTAATGAGAATATGATATGTGATTAACTATTATATTAATTAAGTATTATGGTGATATGGTTGTTGACTTTGTTGACATGTTGAATTTTGTTGACTTGTTGACTTTGTTGACTTGTTGACTTTTGTTGACTTGTTGACTTTGTTGACCGGTTGACTAGGCTTGACTAGTTGACCATCATGATAACCATAGCCATCATTTCATGGCAAAGACTTTTGTTTGCTTGCTCATTTGTGTAAAATGAGTGCATGAAATGATATGGTTATGGTTGCTTCAACCATCACATAAGACTTTTGTTAGTATGATGAGTTATGATTGCTATGGATTATGAGAGGGTGAAAGACAAAAGAGAGCCTCATTCTTTCTTGCTCATCCTCTCTCTTGTTCTTGAGCTCTCCTTTTGCTATCACCCTCTTGCTCTTTTTCCCTCTCTTTAATCTATGGTTCTTTTGTCTCATGAGTTGAGAATCAAGAACCATAGATAAAATCCCACACAAAGTATTCTCTACTCATTCTAATTCACTAGGTTTAGCAAACCAAGTGAACTAGTTTCTTCAAAGAACGAAGAAGGAGCTAAAGGTTGGAGCTTTCAGGTGGATCTATCTTCGGCGTACGGAGACGACGAGAAGAAGCCAATCGGACCACCACCGGAGCTTGAAGACGAAGGAGTTCAAGACAAGCAAGGTATAACCCCCTAACCGAGTAGCTAGAAACTCATAGTTAGGTTGTTAGATAGATATTTAACCAAGATCCGGGTTTTAGGTCCATGTTACCACCTCCGTAAAAATCGTTTTTTACCAAATTTCGCATTCCCGAAAGTACCGGAAGAGGTAGCATGGACTTACACTTTGGAAGGTAGAAGCCAGAGAGAAATTAAACTATAAGGTCTATCTAAAAGACCTATCAACATAATTCGTTAATAAAAGAGAGAAATTTTGATACAAATAAAGAATTAACCTCATAAAAATCACTACTTTATTCCCTCCCCCCACCCCTACCAAAGGATTTTTACCTTGCCATCGATGACGGCTTAGCAGTAGTCTCTGGGGTTATGCTGCACTGCTTCTTAGGGAGACAAGGTTGACGATGGCGAAGCCGACGGTGACGACGATGACAAGAGACGAATTGGGTTCTCTAAGATCGAGTGAGAGAAAGACGACGATGATGGCAAAGCCGGCGATGACATCTGCAAAGTCGACGACGAGAGGCAAATTGAGTTCTCTTTAATCGAGAGGGAGAGAGGGAGAGAGGAGAAATTTTGAGCGGTTGTGAATGAATGAGGGGTGAGGGCATTTTTGGAATATACTAAAATACTCATGTGAGTACATGAGGGAAAAAGTGCTGGGCCAAGGGTTTTTTTAACATGTTCAAAAAGCTCAAGAACTTTTTGACAGGTTTTTCTTGGCCAGGGTTTTTTCAACAATTTACCCTTTTTACTTTTTTCTTTTTTGTTCCTGGCATGGAGTGATGCCATTGGGGCATATTGTGGGGGTAAATTTACTTGGTTTGACTTTTTAATATCCTAAATCAACTCCTATGATTAGTTAAGTAAATTTAGAAAATAAGTTTTGTTCATATTCTCTTTCAATAAAATATCTAAATTTTAAGGTTTTCATCTCATGATTATTTTTTCATTTTTTTATTTTTGTTTAATTAATGGATTTCTAATCTCTTTATGAAGAAAAAAAGATCTTTAGTAGAAAATGTAAATGTTGTTCAAGATTAATCTTTCAAAAATATGTCTTTGTTTTTATGCGTTTTTGACTTATAAGTTTTGGTAACGATAACTTCTATGTTTATATACATTAATGCTATTTGAGAAGACTTCTATTCCAAACTTAAGAACTTTTTAAGCTTGAAATGTACGCCATAATAATAACTCTTTTTACATTGAATACAAGAATAACATGAATCATATCAAAAGCAATACAAGTACATACAGTAAGAGCAATTAAACCACCTATTACCCTTCATATATATTTCGATTTTGGGTCTTGCCAATGCAAGGCATACTTGATACTCATGGTTTGTAGCCCTGATTTTCTTGGAAGATCTTAAATTGCTTTAAATCCATGCGTCAAGCATGGGGTAACCGCTAGTTTTATACATATATCGTACCTACCTAGCTATGACCTATATACATATATAATATTTATCTTCATATCTGTTATTTTATGCAAACTAATGACGATTAAGGACATTCAATTAATTGAATCTCTTGCTTTTAGGTTGCCCACGTCTTTAATTATCATATATTTATTTGTTACAATATTGCATCCCTCTCGTTGGAAATTTTTGCAGTTTCAGATTCAGTTTCCTATTTTATGCTTGAATGCCATATATATATATATATATATATATATATATATATATGAGAATAATGGAGGAAAGAGGCCCTAGGAGGGTTTTTCGTTAGGTGGCGTCAAAAATCTACACCATCCACCATTTTATTCGACGATCGGCACCCATGATCATCATCTTTATCATCTAAGATGTGGATACATCAAATTTCATGTGATTCCAACACCTTTTCACCGTAGATTTTGCAATGTAAAAAGTTCTATTGTCGGTAAACCGTTAAATTTACACCCACTAAATCAACGGTGAAAAAGTGATGGAGTCACATGAAATTTGGTGTATCAACATCTTAGATGATAAAGATGATATAGACGAATGCCGATCGTCGGAAAAAATGGCGGAGGGTGAAATTTTTTGAGCCACCTAACGAAAAAACCCTCCTAGGAACTCTTTCCTCCATTATTTTTTCTCTCTCTCTCTCTCCATTTTTCGGATGCCACCTAACATGTAACATCTTCTATTAAAAGACATTCAATATATTAGTTTTAATTTGAGAGTTTGGAATTTGATTTTTTATAAAACAAAGCTGTCCTAACATGTTTTCGTGTTTACCAGGAACAACATTATATATATATATATATATATATATATATATATATATATATATAATCTAGCAAAAAAAGTCTCATAAATAAGGTGCCACAGTCGTCTATACAGAAAAGAATAATATTTCCAACCCGGTGTATGTCTCCGGTTCTGATCATGAGAGAGAAATAAAAATATAAAACCCACAAAGATGTCCGAAAATAAAATCTTTTTCCACTCATATCCGGATGTATTGCATCCAGAATAATATCTTGAAAGGATATAGATATAACCCCCTATTACCTATTAAATAAGTGCGATTAAGATATGTTTAATGTAATTTTCAACAAGAAAATAATGAGAACATTATATTCTTTATTTTATAAATTTCTTGTTCTTTTGCGTGAGCTGGGATTCCACAGTTCGTGGAAGCACTATAAAATTTTAGTAGTAAAATAGAGACTTATAAAGCAAATGGATGATACCCATGCGGTGTATGGTGTATACGGCTGGCACATAGATTTTTTTTTCTTGTATTAGTATAAGAAAGAAATTATCTTTAGGTTTAAATTTTGAGCTTTAGACTTTCAACTATACAGCTTTATTATTTCCCATAATTATTTCAAAAATATCCATGATAATTTCTATCGATTTCTTGTCATTGTTATTAGCCCGTTCATAATTAAATTATTTGTCATTGGGTATTTTGGGCAAATTCGTAGAATGTAGAAATTTGGGGGAAGCTAAAACAAAATGTGGATGGCTAAATGCAGAGGTTATTTTGTTAGGCATTATGGTTTCGTGCTGTTGAACTCATCCAGAATAATTTTGATTATTGTAAAACAACTTGTTCCGTATTTTAAACTAACAATTTTATAGGAATCTTATATATCTTGAAAGTGGAGGACGGGGGACCGATTTTTAAATGTCAAATCCAAAGTAAGTTGGGTGACGGTCAATGTTGAGACTTCATAAATTAATGTTTTCAAGATCAAGGTTCAATCCAACATGAAACAACAAGACGATTCAAAAATCAACTCGAGGGATAGTTATGCTTTTGGGCTTTTGTTTTTATATTCACTTTCTTTAAGGACCATAATGTAAAAGGATTAGGATCTAAAATGCTTGAAAAATCACATTCTTAAATTTTCATATAGCTTTTTGTGTTTGTAAAATAATTATAATTTATAAATTATTTTTCATATGATTTCTAAAAGGCTTATATTAATTTATCACTACTATTATTACTGGCTTTGACTATTTGAAAAATGACTAACCGTTGGTTATATATACGGTAAGAGAGCTATCCGAAGAACATGTTTATTTTATTACATGTTTGTCCCACGTTTTGTTGCAAACTTCAAGGGTTAAATGATCATGAGAATAACTTTTCAGCCTCGTGATATTTTGAAAGGTTTTTAAATAATATAGCCATTATATAGTTCAACTAATATTTTGAGCAGCATTATTTTCAAATATATTTTCACCTTCTCTGCAAATTTAATTATAAATACTACCGACTTTTCTCAAAAATAAATATACTTCACTTTCATATCGCAAGAGAAAAAGAAGAAGCTTACTAGATCAAAACATTTTAAAAAAACATCTCAAGCTCGTCGCTTTCAATACCCTGTAGGACATTTGTACATGCTTCATTATCTCTCATCTGTTTAGAGAGAAGAATCAAAATATTGTGAGGGTGATCCACTATCCGTGAAAAGGAGGTGTAAGGGTGTCCCACTACCTAGGAAATAAGGTGTTTGTAAGTGATGATGCTCTATATTGGCGATCTCCCTGATCAGGACACGTGGCAGATGACATGTCCCAGAACTCAGAAGAAAAGTCACATAGGGGCCGACCAGGCCACCCTTGTACCCGACCCGCAAGCATAAGCTGGCGCACCTCAGAGCCCCCCTATGAATTGGCTGTTAGTGTATATGCCCTAGAGGCCATTACTGTATCATACTAGTATGTATATTACTTGATGGAAGCTTGGGATATTCACAGTTGTATATACAATTTTGCTCGAAATGGTAGTATGCTACTTGGTTTGTCTCTGCTTTAATATGTGCATGTGTTTCTTTTAGCATATCGCTTATATACATATTAGTAGAGCCCTTAGGATCTTTGCTTGATTACCAGCGTTGTGATGGCGCTCACACTCGTGGGGGCTGGGTAATCCATAAGCACATCCTTATACAGGTCCCTAGTCATTGGACTATCGAGACATGGCATCGATACTCCGGAGTAGACTAGCGTATGCGCTTCTCATCCCAGCGTGGGAGACGGTCTGTCCCACAGCCGTCAGTACGTCGTACTTGAGATAGTATGCGGGTGCTCGTTAGGTTACGAGTACACTGGACAGGACTCGTCGGGAATTGTTGGTTGGTATTATACCTATCGTCAGTTATCAGTTCCCAGGTGACATGAGTACAGCTTAGTCCGCTGACTTGACACTGTCACTTTGCCTCGAGTGTGTTCCCACTGTACTTTGATTACTACCCTACCACGGCTCAAAGGAGTCGTGCAAACAGGTAGTAGTTGGGTGCAGTCCCGAAGCACTTGGAGGCAGTGACGGCTCCCGGTATTGGGGGTTAACATCGCGCTGTGTCTAGGAAAGCCATTACACGAGTAGTCCCTGGCCAGGGCAAGCGAGATATACTGGTAGGTTTCCAGTGTTATCTCAGGGTGTTCTGGGCTACACTCCGACACGACTTGTACCGCTATTAGGGGACTGACGTTTACCGGCCCCCTAGGCCCGCCATGCGATGTATCAGACGAACAGACTGGACTGTACGGAGACTGTCACATACAGACTCAGTAGGAGTTCAGATGGGGTCACCTCGTCAGTCTTCTTATCGGCATCTACCTGGGGACCGTTACGTACAGCTAGTGCCGCTTGCGGTCTGTGGTTAAACCCACTGCCAGCGTAGTGTCGAGTCTTTAGAGTCCCACACAGAGAGCTATTCGCCTTTAGGCAAAATGAGTAGAGGTCGCATGGTTTTACGACAGGGTTCGTTCACATCCGCGTACTTGTGCACGTTTGCTGTCCGGACAGCTTGTACTAGCGGGCTTTGGTTTAAGCCAGATCCTAGTATATGATTTGGGATTGGTTTTATCTCATTGTATTCGTGTTCCTCGGATCACGAATACGGGTGCATATACACAGTTGATTGAGACAGAGGGAGAGGACTTTGATTAGGGTTAATGACCATTGTCATTTTATTAACCCTAATGTTTATGTGTGTATTATGGTTAATTGATATTAGTTAAATATAATTTTGCATGGTTAGGGTTGTTGACCTTTTGACTATTCTTGACTTGTTGGCTTTGGTTGACACTTTGACCATCATCATTTTATATAAAAGATGCTCTTTGATCCTTGCAATTTGCATTAAAAATGAAATGATAATGGTCATGTCTTGATTAAGCCATGACAATTATCTTACTAATTTTCAATTTACAATAATTCACACATATATGTGAGAATGGCTTATTATTCTCTCATTCTATCATATGCTTTCTCTCTCTTGCTCTTCCTCTTCCTCAAGCTCTCCCCTCTCATGTGTTGAGAAACACTTGAGCTTGAGAGAAAACCTCTTCTAGATAATCTCTAATCTTATCTAGGATTCTAGGATTAGCACTTCTAGCACCTTAGTTACTTCTAGCTTGAAGTTGAAGCCAAAGGTTGAGGCTTTCGGGTGGATCCTTCTTCGACTCGAGAAGGCGACAAGGCGATCTCTTTCTTACACTCCAAGGAGTAAGGAGAGAAGGACATAAAGCCCTAGGTATAACCATTCTTCCTTGTAGCTATTTCTAGTTAGTTCTTAGCTAGTTTTGTTTAGAAAAGATCCCGACTTTGTCTAGTCCATGTTGCCTAGAGTAGTAAAAATCCGATTTTTATTCCGTTTTCCGCCTCCCCGCAAGCACCGTGGTGGGCAACGTGGACTTACAGTGGCTTCCTTGGCCTCTCGGCTCGCCCCCGAGCTACCACATGACCAAGATACCTCGGCCCTCCCGCTCGTTCCGAAGCTCTCTCGCCGAGGCCATCTTCCTCGGTCCCTCCGTCCGACCAACTCAGCCGCTCCGCAAATCTCTCCATGCGTGATTCCTCCACCGGCAACATCCCACGTTCCACGTCATCACGATCCTCATTAACGGGCGATCCGCTTATTACGCGGACGTGACGTTGGGAGCGTAGCTGCCGATGAGATTCTCACGCGTGCTGCCGCCGCTATATAAACCCCCACCACAGAGGGGTCAAGTAAGCTTTTTTCACCCCACTTAGCCGTTACTCTGCTCGGATCTTGTGCTAACTTGATCGTCGGAGGGTTCTCGGTGGTACCAAACCACCATGGGACTTCTTTGCAGGTACTCGGCGTAGACTCCTCAAAACCACCAATCTCTTCAAAACCCATTGAGACCCACACGCAACAGGAAATCACCTCCAAGATCCACTGGGAGATCGACGGAATACAACATCTGACGGAGTCCCGAAAAGGACCTCCATCAGTTGGCGCCGTCTGTGGGAAACGAAACTCCACAAAAAACAAGTCGGCCTTCCGATCTCCATCCACATGGCAAGCGGTCACCCTAAAGATCCAGGTGCCAGCCGCCGCCTCCCCCTCACCGGAGGCGCGGATGAACTCCTCCGGCAACTGTCATCAACGCCCTCGCCGGCCGAATAGATCAGCTACAGTCCCTCGTAGAGACGCTCGTCCGCGTCCAAACGGTCGGGCCAGGGGCCCAGATCGTCGCTCCTCCGCCTCCAGAAGGCTCTGCCCTCGTCGGCAAGGCTGACCACCGGCAGGCTACGACCCTTGGCCACAGAATTCACGGGCCGATACCCCCTGAGGCCCGCTGGGGGCCCCACAGCTCCACACCAAGATCCGCCGCTAGAGCGCTTTGCCTTGAGCCTCCTCGCGACCCTTACCCCACTGAGGAGATGTTGGTCACCTCGCCTGTCCCCAGGCATGATCGACACCCCCTCCCTCGACGGGGTCACACAGAAAGGGCTCGCCATGACGGCTCGAGGGCCACCTCGCCCGGGGATCTGAGGAACCTCATTGAGAGGAAACCGGGGCCGCGTCCAGATGCAAATCTCCCACAGCAGAGGCCAGGGATCACAAGGCGTCGGATCCTCGGGGTATCACGGCCAACTCGACGCCCTCGAAAAGAAGATCGAGGGCATATGCCGGGAAGGTCACCTCTCGGGTGACGAGGCTAAGTACGCCGCCGACTCGCTCACCAAGCCGTTTACCGAGGGACTGCTCGCTGTCCACGTCTCCTCACGCAACAAGCCCCCGAAGGTCTCTCTGTTCGACGGGAAAACCGACCCAAAAGACCATTTGGATGCTTTCACTGCGGGGATGAGCTTCAAGGACCATTCCGACGCCTCCCAGTGCAGGGCCTTCCCAGCCACCCTCATCCGCTCTTGTCGGGACTGGTTTCGAGGACTCGAGCCTCACTCAATCTCGACCTTTGACGAGCTGGCTACTCAGTTCCTCAGCCACTTCGTTGGGAACCGTCGGAAGAAGCGCACGGTCGACTACCTCTTCACAATTAAGAGTGGGGACAAGGAGACGTTCAAAGCTTACATCACCCGCTTCTACAACGCCCTCCTCGAGGTCCCCGAGCACCGGGACGAGACCGTCATCACGGCGCTCAGATCTAGTCTTAGGCACAAAGAGTGGTTGCGCTCCTTCGCGTTGGCGCAGCCTAAGACCATGCCAAGGTCAAGGCGTGGACCGAGCGCGAGGTTCAGCTGGAATCCGAGGTGAACGCGAACCTCCCTCGAGCAGAACGGTCTGATCAGAAGAAGAGGGCTCGGGAAGAGAGACTGGAGCGTCAGCAGCCCTATCACCCGAAGTTCCAGGAGTACACCCCGCTCAACGTCTCCCTCACAGTGCTACTAGAGGAGGCCCAGGGTGAGGGGTTCTTCAAGTTCCCTCCAATCCCGCGTCAGGCCTCGAAGCGAACTCGGGGCCCCTACTGCGCCTTCCACCGGACACTGGGCCACGCCACGGAGGATTGTAAGCAACTCCGGGAGTACATCGAGGAGCTCATCCGATCGGGGCACCTCGCCGCCTACTTGAGGGACAAACGGCAGGCCGACCGCGAGCAGGAGTAGCGTCCCCTTCCCGTCGAGCTGACCATCGGCCAGTTCATGCTTGTTTCGGCAGATGACCAGTCCGGCCCCCAGGGAGCCCCGTACCCGGTGCCGAGCACGGAGACCAACAAGCCTCCGGGGAGCTCGGGCCACGCTAATAAGGGCATCTATTAGAATGTACTTTTTTTAGGGCAATATAAACTTTTCCTAGGGTCTGTTGTTAATTTAATAAAGATCAATAGAACATTGCGAGAAAGAAGGAAATGTCTAATTTATTCAAAAAGGTATTATGGGCTCCTCAGTCATACATACAAAAAGAAAAAGAAAATTACAGCAGCGGGGGAAGGGGGTGCAGAGAGCACTGCTCATGGTACTCGGTAAAGATCTCCGCCAGCCGAGGCCTCGCGAGATCCAACCTCAGCCCTCGATTCCCCCCGCTCGTGTTGACCTCGAGCCTCAGTTTGTAGCACTCACGAACAAGCGCTCTCGGAGACCGTAGCTTGCCCACGGCCTCGTCGTAGAGCTGCTCGGACAAGGGGTTGTAAAGCCCCGGCGACGCCTTCCAGATGGAGTACATCGGTAGCTGCAGCAGGGAGGAGCACCAGGGGAGCAGCTGGCCGAAGTGGTCTTCGATGCTCCCGTAGACTAACTGCAGCGTGTTCTCGGTGCAGTTCTGGTCATAGAGGTATACGTCTTCGAAGTGGATGATATCGAGGATGGTAAAGGGGAAGTCTTCCATTCTTAACGATCTGTTTACGAAGAAAGGAAGGTCCAGTGCTCTCTCAGCCATATATAGCCCACTGCGCCCTAACGGAACCCAACAGTCGCGCGTTTTTGCCCACAAATTCGCTACCACGTGGCGATCATTGAGCCTTCTCTGGCAGAATCGAAACGACGCGACTCTGGCGTTTCGCCTTCCCGCACATTCAATACGCATGCTACGCGCACGTTCACCACGACCACTCCTGTTCCCCATACCTGCCACGGGATGGTCGGGCGAAACTTCATGAAGAATCGGCCAAGCATCTACCATGCTCGGTTATCCCTGGCCGGTAGCTTCCCTACACGCAACACCGGGGATCAAGGCCCTCGCCGAGAAGCAACTGCGCAGCTTCACTGCCCGGTTATCCTTAGCAGGCCTCCTACGGCCCCTCCAATGCTAAGGATCAAAGTCCTCCGTAGAGGAAACCGAGCGGCTTCCCTACTCGGCTATCCCCGACCGGTAGCTTTCCTACTCGCAATGCTAGGGATCAAAGCCCTCACCGAGAGGCGACCGCGCAGCTTCACTGCCTGGTTATCCTTAGCATGTCCCCTGCGGCCCCTCCAACGCTAAGGGTCAAAGTTCTCCATAGAGGCAGCCGAGCGACTACCCTGCTCGGCTATCCCTGATCGGTAGCTTCCCTACTCGCAACGCCGGGGATCAAAGCCCTCGCCAAGAGGCAACCGCGCAGCTTCACTGTCCGGTTATCCTTAGCAGGCCTCCTACAGCCCCTCCAACGCTAAGGATCAAAGTCCTCCTTAGAGGCAGCCCAGCAGCTACCCTGCTCGGCTATCCCCGGCTGGTAGCTTCCTACCACAACCGACAGGGATCAAAAGCCCTCCCAGAAGCAGTCGAGACCGACCCTCGCTCAGCTAGCCTTCAGGACAAAAGCCCTCGCCAAGAGGCACCGAGCAGTAACCCTGCTCGGCCAAGGGACCTTGGTAGGCATCTTACAGCCCCTCCCGCGCTAAGGACCAAAGTCCTCCTTTGAGGCGGTCGAGCCCAACCCTTGCTCGGCTATCCCCGGCTGGTAGCTTCTTACCACAACCGACAGAGATCAAAGTCCTCGCCAAGAGGCACCGGGCAGTAACCCAGCTCAGTCCCCATCCTGAAGGATCAAAAGACCTCGCAAGAGGCAACCGAGCCCGACCCTTGCTCGGTCATCTCCGTCTGGTAGCTCCCTACCCATGATGCCAGGGATCAAAGCCCTCGCAAGAGGCCTCCGAACGGCTACCCCGCTCGGTCATCCCAGGCTGGTAGTTGCCTACCCACGACGCCAGAGATCAAAGCCCTCGCCAAGAGGCAACCGCGCAGCTCCTCTGCCCGGTCATCCTTAGTAGACTTCTTACAGCCCCTCCAACGCTAAGAATCAAAGTCCTCCTTAGAGGCGGCCGAGCGGCTACCCTGCTCGGCTATCTCCGGCCGGTAGCTTCCCTACTCGCAACGCCATGGATCGAAGCCCTCTCCAAGAGGCAACCGCGCAGCTTTACTGCCCAGTTATCCCTAACAGGCCTCCTACGGCCCTTCCAACGCTAAGGATCAAAGTCCTCCTTAGAGGCAGCTCAGCAGCTATCCTGCTCGGCTATCCCTGGCCGGTAGCTTCCCTACACGCAATGCCAGGGATCAAAAAGTCCTCCCAGAGGCAGTCGAGCCCGACCTTCACTCGGCTATCCCTGGCCCGTAGCTCCCCTACTCGGTCATACCCAGCAGGCGTCCTCTGCCTATCACATGCATCGGATCCGAAGCCCCAACAAGGGACATCAGGTCTATCTAAGTCTGAGCGATCCCCCCTCGACTTCGGGGCCATGGAGATGCCTCCTTCTCAGCAGCGCTTGGCATACTTGGCAAATGATCGATCAACTAGACGAGCAATCACTAGACAGATAGCCGACCTGACATGGAAGCCGAATAGTGTAGGCAAAGATATTTTATGAGTATTCTTCACAAACAAAAGATAAAGTGCAAACTATTGAAACAAATTTTTTTTACCAAAAGCGAAGTCTTTACAAAGGGTATTTTGGGCTCCCCAGCCATACAAACCGCCCGGAGGCTTACAAAATAAAAGGAGGAGGAAGACGGGGGCTTTAGGCCTCGGGGCCAGGCACGACCTCGGGGTCCTTGATATCTACCACGAGCCGAGCAGGGTTCTCGGCCAACTCCTCGTCAGGAATATCTTCCCCCTGCTCTTCGGTGTCCGCGAGGGGGTATTCGGCCCGGAGCTCTTCATCGGCGAACTACGGCATCCGGGCCTTAACGGCGTCGAGGGCATCATGCCAGATGCAGGTGGTGGCCACGGCTAAGTCATTGTAGAAGTCCTTCGACTTCTTGTAGCCCTCCACCACCTTCGCCGCCGAGAGGTCGGCCTGCTCCGCCGCCTTGACCGCCGCCCCTAGCTCCTTCCGAAGGGCCCTCACCGTTTTCTTCAGGTTGCCGGCGAGCGCCTGAGCGTCCTCAAGCTTGACCTTGGCAGCCGCGGCTGCCTCGCGATTCCAGGAAACCTCCCGTTTCCTGGCCTCCACCTCGCCCTCCAGGGCGGAAACCCTCGCCATCGCTGCCTCCAACTCCCGCTTGGAGCTCTCTTCCAGCGAGGCAAGTGATCGCACGCTTTTGGCGTGTCGGATGTTCAAAGATTTAAAGTGTAACCGCGATCAGGACGGTGTCGCTTTGCAGCTAGCCGGTGAGCACGGGTCGGTCCATAGGGAGATGGTGTATTTTACCTTCTTGTCTTAGACGAGTCAATAAATAATCTGTATGAGTTTGTTCTAACGTATGTGTTTATTTGCAAGTATAAAGTTGTTAAGAAGAAAATACGAGATTGTAAGCTAAAGAAATCCGTACTCAAAACCTTTGAGCCGAGTCTTGACCAATTGAAGCTCGAGCAATCGGCAACAACGTGGATTAGGGGATTTAAGCGCGGTATTCGTGGAATCCGGCTTATTTACCCTTGTCCTTCCGTTCTTGTCTCTTGCTTTCGCCTCCGGCCAAACCGAACGCAACCGGTCGCGGTTAGGAATCACCGTTACCTTGTCAGGGTAGGGTGCCTAACGGAGCGCTTGCGTATGGTTTGGGCGGAGTTCAATGGAAAATAACGGGAAAAGGAAAAGAGCAAAGAAATGTTAACTTACAATATCATATGGATTCTTAACAACAACAATAATTACAACATTCACAAAATGAACAAAAGAGAACAAAAAGAAAAGAACAAAGAAAAGAATACAAGTAATTAAGTGCATGAATATAAATTGCAAGTAATTAAAGTGCATGGAAATAATTTGCAAGTAATAAAAAGCGATAAAAAGAACACGAAATTAGGACTCAAGACAAGCATGTGATCAATAGCCAACCCTTAAACTTGCAAGCTCAATGAAGAGGTTGCAAGATCAAGGGAAGCGTAGAGAACGCATGTGAAATGAAGTGCTAATTCCATGAAAGAATACGACCCTTGAGATCAATAACTAACCCTTAACCATTCAAGCTCAATAAAGAGGTTGAATGATCAAGAGAAAGCAAGAATCTCAAGGGGAAGAAGAAACACAAGAGAATGATACAAAACCCTCATCTTCATTAATCTCCCACTCAAAAAGCTCTCACTACAATTTTCATGGAAAAAGAATGAAGAAGAAGAAGAAAAAGAACTAAAACTACAAAAGAAAGAGGAACAAAAGAATGACCCTTGGCTTTGGCAAGTTCTGCTGTATTTATAGGCAGGGAGTTGAAGATCTAGGGCAACCACCAGAGCACATGGGAAGTACCCAAAATACCCCCAAAAGACGACAAGGTGAGGACTCCACATGGCCGCGGATCCGCGGCCAATACCCCCTATTGGCCGCGGATCCGCGGCCCTATAGTGGGATTAGGGGCTGTGTTTTCTTGTACGGCCCTGATCTGCAGTCCCCTGTTGTCTGGTACACCTATTTTCTGAAAATACTTTCACAATTCTTCCAGAATTTCTGTTGAGGAAAGGTGGACTTTTTGTGGATGTTTTTGTCATGATTGCCTCGAGCTCCGCGTAGATTTCTTGGAACTTGTTGTTGCCATTGAGCCTTGTGCATGAAGGTGACATTGATTTGACATTTTGTCTTCCTAAACTGGTATCTGGCAACATACGGATGACGAGCGGAGACCGTGTTTTCTCAGTGGTTGGCAGGAACCCGGATTTTGTCGTGTTTTCCATGAATTTACCGTTTTAGAACCGAGAACCTGTATCCTGCAAATATATAACAAACACGGATTAAAAGCACCTACCTATAAACAACCGAGCGTAAGAATGGGCGGTATAAAATGCAGTATTCTGTGATGAACAAATACCCCCAAACTTAACTTTTGCTCGTCCCGAGCAAAACCAATTATTCACAAAAATAAAATGATAACCGCACTTTCACAGGGAACGCGATTGCACTGAGCACGTGCAACAAGCCGTTAAACCTCTAGGTGTCCCTAATAGGAGGAGTGTTGTCTCCTGAGGGTTTTCAGCGGATACTACCCACAAAATCCGGTCAAGTTGGTTTTGTAAAATAACTAAGATTCAAACCTTAAAGTTTTGTTTTAGAAAATAGCAATTCTATAATCCTAAGTCTAGACCATCGAACCTTTATTTTTCACACATCGCTTCTTATTTAACTACAGATTTTATATGTCTTTACGTGTAGTGCAAATAGTGTCGTTAAGTTCCAGAAGGATCGATTAAAGTCATCATGTCGCACAAAAAAGCCCAGATAACAATTTTAAAAGGATCACATAAGTTTTATAAAGAGTTAAGCATTTTTCAAGTTTCGTTTTCCAGTAAGGTTTCAACTTCAGAATTTCTATCTTCCTTAACAGGAAACTAAGTCGTATTTTTCACTCCACCTTTTTCTTGTTTTCATTTCATACACACCTCTGTGAACGTGCAATAATCTTTATCATAGAATAAAACCTTCATATCTCCGTTAAATTTTTTTTTTATAAAAGCCTGTCTTTTATCAAGATTATTCTCACACAAAGAACCGTTAGGAATTTTAACTCGGAGAGAACACTTGCTTGACTTTGTTTTAAATTGGACTTTCTAGGCTTCTTAGCGAGCTTTGGGCCAATGCACCCAAACCAGTTGGTTTTAAGGCATTAGGTGTAGAAACACCCCAGCGGACTTAATTACTCAAGTTACCTAGGTCCAAAAACAAAAGACAGTTTGACGTGAAAATCAGATGATTCAATACGAACGGAGATATAACCGGTAGTTCAATTATTTTTTTGGATAAAAGACGTGTTTAGTGGGTTTGGTGTGTAATCATTCCAATCAAGTTTTAGATGGGTTATTTTTCAGACTTAGCTCCAATTACGGCATCAATAACATTCCTTCATATTCGCTTTACTTCATAAACTATTCTTGACATTACTTATTTCAGAACAAACCTATTTGATCCTCAGAAAATCATTTATCTGTTTAAAAGTTTAAACATGAAAGACTTGTCATCTAATTCCCAAAATTCACGACACGTGTAGTGTGATGTAAAGACGTATATCAGCTATAGTTAACTTCAAAGGAGAGTTATCTTTCAGGTTTTCAAAATCTAAACATAAGATTTAGTTATTCCTATTTTTTCAAACAAAAACCGTCGAATGTTGAATCAGAGTTCTTCCACAATCTAACTTGACAAAAAAGTTTTTATATTTTTAGAAAATTTTCAGGTTTTTATGGATTTTATGGATTTTAATATGCAGATGCAAAATATACAAATGAATGCGAAGGAAGGAAGCTTACCGAGCACACCCCCAAACTTAAACTTGACAGTGCCCTCACTGTCAGGCTACACCAAGAGGGTCAAAATTGCCGGCGCTTCCCTAAAAACAAATTATATACAAAACAAAAAGGAAAAACAAAAAATATATACAAAAAAGGAGCCCCCCCAAACTTAAGTAAAATAGTGTTTCCACTGTTAAGCGTTGAAATTCAGGATTAGGGGGGAAAGAGAACAGTATCAGGCTATACAAGGCCTTACACAGGCCGAAAGTTAACACCAACCATTCAAAGATCTTATCGTGATAAAGCAGTGGTTGGTCAAAGAAGGCGTAGAGAAAAGAAATGGAGAATACGCGAGACCGTATGGAGATAGAAGTGGTATACGGTCTCGGTATATGAGAGGAAGAAGAATGGTGGAAGAGAAAAAGAAGTGGAATACGAACTTGAGGGTGCAAGTGGAGTAAATAGATTAGCACAATTTGTGAGGAGCGATGTGTAAAAAGTGATTGTGCTAATATATTTACCCGTCGAGAAATGGGGTCAAATCCCTCAAGATTCGTGAGAAACCATGGGTACGCCGAACTTGGTAAACCAGACATACGAAATGAAAGTGAGACGGGTTCTTGCAAGGTCGGAACGATGGAAAGAATGGAGGGAAGTGATCGAGGAGGGGTATTGGTTAAAGGTTCAGGAGGGTGTACACAGTCAATGACAGGGACAGGATGAATGGGAAAATCCGACTCATCAATTAAAACTGTTTCATCCTCAAAAATATCCTCAAAATTCTCCTCAAAGTTAAGCTCATCCATGCATATTTCATCAAAATCCAGACGCATATGGGGTTCGGGAAAAACATTTAATGACTCGGGATGATGATTTGAAGAGACAAACTCAGCCAAATCTATGGGTTCATCATCCAGATTGTTCCCAGCGTCAATATCCTCGATCAAGTGAAAATCTATATTCTCAGACACCTCAACAAAAGCATGGATATTAATCAATTCAGGTTCTAAAATATAGGTGTAGAGGTCAAAAGGATTAGGTATGGTTTCACTTGGAAGGGGCCCTTCACAATCAGGTAAATCAAACACTACGAAGTCGCACAACTCATTCATCATTCTATCTTCAATTGATAAATCATGTGGGATACTCGATAGATTTTCAAAACAGGAGTTGTGGGATTCAATTTGGGACGGGTAGGTTTGATTTGGAAGGGGGTACATCTCACTCTCTCCACTCAAATTCACAGCCTGTCCTGCCGCCTCATCATACATTGAAAAATTTGGAGCTAGTTGAAAACTAGCTACCGGATCACTAGGTTGTATGAGGGCGGCCATGGACGCATTCAAATCCATCATTTGCTGGCTTGACGCTACCCTAAAGTCTTCCAACGACTGTTCCAAACTAGACATGGGTTGTGAAGGTGTTTCAGTAAAAGATTCAAAGTTGTTTGGATACTGAAAACTTCCAAACGGCGGTTCTGAAGCAATGTCTAGGGAAGGTGCAAAAGTAGGATAGGATTGGTAGGAATGGAATGGCTGGACAGGAGTAGGATCAACAATTGGATAAGAAGGTGAATGGAACTGTTGATCCCAAGAATTTGAAGTGGTGAAAGGAGTGAAAGATCGGCTACGGGATTGTTCAATTCGTTCAGCAAGAGACATTGGTCTCGGGTTTACAACTGGACTTTCAAAAGGAGTATCAACGCAAGAAGGGGTGAATGTTTGAAACGGTTGGTACGAAGTGGATTGCGGGGTCCAGTTGTTCGTCCTAGATGCGTCTATCCGATCTTTCAAAGAAATTTTTGGCATGGAGGGGTCGTTTGAAGTTCGACCAAAGCAAGAACCGTAGGAAGTTATGTCTGGTTGTGGGTACCAAAGTTCGGCAAGAGTTTTTCGAGGTGGGGTACCCATGATATGAAGAGAGAAAGAAAGAAAGGCAGAGAAAAGGAGGGGAAAAAGAATGTGATTTTGTTTTTTTTTTTTTTTAGTTATATATTAACAAAAGAATGAAGTATACACACAAAAAGAATATGAAAAAAACAATCACGACACAAAAATACCACACACCTAATCGTTCTAGGGTTCACCTAGGTCAACTAGACCTGCTCCAGAACTTGATTGTCGAAGTAAAACTGTGTCGAGAAACAGGCTCAAGATACACTGATCACGAGGCCAGGTAAGTGCAGAGATAAGGGGAGGTTTTCCAACGCTTTCGCGAAGTTCCTTAATTAAGTAACCCTTTCTCTTTTGGCGGTTTCGCCGTTAACACTTTCCTAGACACCCCGTAAACAATATACCGTTAAGCGAGGTTCTAAACACAATTAACTTCTCCTAGTGAGCGCGAAGTCCTTAAGGCTTAAAGTCTAGTTTCTTTTAAATTTTGTGCGGGTAAACGTTATGCTCAAGTTCGTGATTTGTGGGCCACGGAAAAGGTGATGAAATCCTTTACCGTATATTGTGGGGTTCGCTTGCCCTTAAGTCCGTATTAATGTATGCAATGCGCAATTCAAAAAATTCTATAAAGAATCAAACAATCGTTTTTTAGTTTAAGCGCGGCGCTGCAACAAATACGGGTTAGTCAATTTTTGGCGTTTGCTAGCGAACTTGCAAAGAATCCTGCAAAGAATAGTATATTGGAAGCGTCGGATTTGAGAAGAAGGTGTTAGTAAAGTACGTACCGTTAAGTTTTGGGTTAGGAAACCCCCGTTGAATCAAATCCGGTAAGCTTGAAAGGTTCGCTTGCGCGGGTCAAACTACCCGGATCTTTGGCACTGTACTTTGCAATCGCCTTAGACTTGAATGTACACTTTGCTCCCACAATTGCAGTTTGCAAATCTGCAAAAATCTGCACTCTTGCCCACAAAAATGATCAAAAATAACAAAAAGATTTTTTTTTTATATATACAAAAAGAATATTAACCCGAATAACAAGAAAGAAAATACGCTACCGTCTCCCCGGCAACGGCGCCATTTGATCGCACGCTTTTGGCGTGTCGGATGTTCAAAGATTTAAAGTGTAACCGCGATCAGGACGGTGTCGCTTTGCAGCTAGCCGGTGAGCACGGGTCGGTCCACAGGGAGATGGTGTATTTTACCTTCTTGTCTTAGACGAGTCAATAAAGAATCTGTATGAGTTTGTTCTAACCTATGTGTTTATTTGCAAGTATAAAGTTGTTAAGAAGAAAATACGAGATTGTAAGCTAAAGAAATCCGTACTCAAAACCTTTGAGCCGAGTCTTGACCAATTGAAGCTCGAGCAATCGGCAACAACGTGGATTAGGGGATTTAAGCGCGGTATTCGTGGAATCCGGCTTATTTACCCTTGTCCTTCCGTTCTTGTCTCTTGCTTTCGCCTCCGGCCAAACAGAACGCAACCGGTCGCGGTTAGGAATCACCGTTACCTTGTCAGGGTAGGGTGCCTAACGGAGCGCTTGCGTATGGTTTGGGCGGAGTTCAATGGAAAATAACGGGAAAAGGAAAAGAGCAAAGAAATGTTAACTTACAATATCATATGGATTCTTAACAACAACAATAATTACAACATTCACAAAATGAACAAAAGAGAACAAAAAGAAAAGAACAAAGAAAAGAATACAAGTAATTAAGTGCATGAATATAAATTGCAAGTAATTAAAGTGCATGGAAATAAATTGCAAGTAATAAAAAGCGATAAAAAGAACACGAAACTAGGACTCAAGACAAGCATGTGATCAATAGCCAACCCTTAAACTTGCAAGCTCAATGAAGAGGTTGCAAGATCAAGGGAAGGGTAGAGAACGCATGTGAAATGAAGTGCTAATTCCATGAAAGAATACTACCCTTGAGATCAATAACTAACCCTTAACCATTCAAGCTCAATAAAGAGGTTGAATGATCAAGAGAAAGCAAGAATCTCAAGGGGAAGAAGAAACACAAGAGAATGATACAAAACCCTCATCTTCATTAATCTCCCACTCAAAAAGCTCTCACTACAATTTTCATGGAAAAAGAATGAAGAAGAAGAAGAAAAAGAACTAAAACTACAAAAGAAAGAGGAACAAAAGAATGACCCTTGGCTTTGGCAAGTTCTGCTGTATTTATAGGCAGGGAGTTGAAGATCTAGGGCAACCACCAGAGCACATGGGAAGTACCCAAAATACCCCCAAAAGACGACAAGGTGAGGACTCCACATGGCCGCGGATCCGCGGCCAATACCCCCTATTGGCCGCGGATCCGCGGCCCTATAGTGGGATTAGGGGCTGTGTTTTCTTGTACGGCCCTGATCTGCAGTCCCCTGTTGTCTGGTACACCTATTTTCTGAAAATACTTTCACAATTCTTCCAGAATTTCTGTTGAGGAAAGGTGGACTTTTTGTGGATGTTTTTGTCATGATTGCCTCGAGCTCCGCGTAGATTTCTTGGAACTTGTTGTTGCCATTGAGCCTTGTGCATGAAGGTGACATTGATTTGACATTTTGTCTTCCTAAACTGGTATCTGGCAACATACGGATGACGAGCGGAGACCGTGTTTTCTCAGTGGTTGGCAGGAACCCGGATTTTGTCGTGTTTTCCATGAATTTACCGTTTTAGAACCGAGAACCTGTATCCTGCAAATATATAACAAACACGGATTAAAAGCACCTACCTATAAACAACCGAGCGTAAGAATGGGCGGTATAAAATGCAGTATTCTGTGATGAACAGCAAGCTGGTCCGCGGCCTTCATCGTCGGGGCTATCACCTCGGCCTCCATGCGTAAGGCAACGGCGACGTGCTGGAGAACCTAAAAAATGGGAAAGTGGTCAGGAAGACGAAGGAGACACCGAATCTCACAAACAACCGAGCATTTACCTGCACGGACTCCTGGGCGATGGACGCCATTTGGGCCCTGAAGGTCCCCCCGGGGACCCTACCCCCTATCGACTTCTCTATGTCGTGCAGCAGGCTATCCACGACGGATAGCCCCGAGGGCACCGCGAACTGGAGGCCCCCCTCCACCATGATCGGCGAGGGCGGGCCCCAGGAAGACATCCGGGAACCCCTCTTAAGTGGCTCCGATGGGGAGCCGATCTCCTCCTCCGAGACCGGGTCCTCCAGAATTCGAGCCCGCTTCCGGCCCGGCGCTCTGCTAGGCCCAGGGGCGGGATCCGCCCCAGAACACTCATGGGACACGGCCACCGGAGGAGGAGCCGGGGCAGGCTTCGAACGAGAAGAGCTGGCGCTCCCAGCCTTCGTGACCTTCCTCGGCCGGCGCATGGAGGCTCGGAGCTCGTCCATATCCATGGGTCCTGCACAAAACCAAATGCAAAGAAGTCAGCGACACATGCAATATACAAGCCTAAAAGCAAGCCTAACTTACCGACGAACTCGACGGGGCTGAGCCCGACCCAACTCAGGACCCTCTCAGACAGCAGCACGTCAAATCGGGGGACGGGCTCCCACGACGCCACTTTCACCGCGGCGGGCTCATTGGACTGGTTCCCCGGCAAGCATTTTTTCCTCGACCACTTGGTGGGCACGGGCCAGTCCTCACCCTCGGGCGGCGCGACGAAGAGAAACTTCTTCTTCCAGTCGTGAATGGAAGATGGCAGGGCTACAACCCCTGTCTCGGCGGCACCCCCCTGTCGCTTTCTAAAAGAGAGGTAGACCCACCTCGGGTCGCCCGCTGGACTCCCAGGATGATTTTTGAAAACACGGGAGGAATCAAGGATGGAGAGGCTGAAGGGAACCGCCTGTAGCTTCAGGCGGATCAGGAACCCGAGGAGAATCCTCCATGAGTTCGGCACTAGCTGGCCAGGGGCTAACCCGAAGAAGTTCAGCGCTTCGACGACCTCGGAAGAGAAGGGCAGGCGCATTCCACCCCTAAAAGCTTCCAAGTACAGGGCGATCTCCCTACCCCGTACTTGGTCTGCCCTCTCTCCCTCCTTGGCCAGACGAAGCATGTAATGTGAGGGGATGTGGAAGCGAGCCCGAGCATTGGCAAGCTCGTCCTCATGCCTCACCCAACACGATGCGCCGAGGGCCTCCTCCCTGAGGGCTGCCCTCGCCGCACGATCCCGGGAAGAAGATCTGACCCTGCTCCCCGGGAAGATTCAAGCTCAACTAGAGGGTCTCTAGAACCTACTCCTGCGGCATCTACAGATTCTATGAAAGAAGACATCTTACCTGAAGAAGAGAGATCCTCGGGAAACGAAAGCAGAAGAAAGAAGACGAGCGCCGAGCAACCAGGACTTAGAGCGAGGAAATATAAAGGAGTAGGGGTCCTGGAGTGGGCCCCACCCCTATTTATCACTGCAATCGCCCTCATCCAACGGCGCCCTTCATCTCTCGCCAAAACGCCTCCTCACGTCCAACGGCCCCTATCGCTCCACTTGTCGTTCCCACACTGGGCCGCATCCCATCAGACGCTGCAGGTCTGCACACGTTGCGTCGGCCAACCGACGCTTGACATGCGGACCGTTGCTTTAGTGACAGGATGCACTAACCGGCGCACCTTCCTTAAATGCAGAGATCTCGCCCTAATTCGCTTGCAGAAAAGACAGCTGACAAGCCGGGGACGCGTCCTGACGAAATCTTAAGAGGGAGCTCACCCCGGAAGGCCCGGCAGTTCACTCTTGACTCGACTTGCCAGCTGGTCAGGACAAGAGTGGGGGGCTAATGATGATGCTCTATATTGGCGATCTCCCTGATCAGGATACGTGGCAGATGATGTGTCCCAGAACTCAGATGAAAAGGCCCATTAGGGCCGACCAGGCCACCCCTGTACCCGACCCGCAAGCACAAGCTGCTCACCTCAGAGCCCCCTGCGAATTGGCTTCCTCGGCCTCTCGGCTCGCCCCCGAGCTACTACATAACCAAGATACCTCAGCCCTCCCGCTCATTCCCAAGCTCTCTCGCCGAGGCCATCTTCCTCGGTCCCTCCGTCCGACCAACTCCGCCGCTCCGCAAATCTCGCCATGCGCGGATCCTTCGCCGGCAACATCCCACGTTCCACGCCATCACGATCCCTATTAACGGGTGATCCGCTTATTACGCGGACGTGACGTCGGGAGCGGAGCTGCCGGCGAGATTCTCGCGCCTGCTGCTGCGTGCCGCCGCCGCTATATAAACCCACCACAGAGGGGGCAAGTAAGCTTTTTTCACCCCACTTAGCCGTTACTCTGCTCGGATCTTGTGCTAACTTGATCGTTGGAGGGTCCTCGGTGGTACCAAACTACCCCGGGACTTTTTTGCAGGTACTCGACGTAGACTCCTCAAAACCACCAATCTCCTCAAAACCCATTGAGACCCACACGCAGCACGAGATCACCTCCAAGATCCACCGGGAGATCGACGGAAGACAACATCTGACGGAGACCCGAAAAGGACCTCCATCAGTAAGGGTTTCTCTTCCCGGTCAAAGGACGGTTATAATGAAAAGGAAAAGCCCTAAGGACGGAGTTTTAGGTAGTGGACGGGGTTTTAGGTAGCCGAACCACTCTAAATCGACCGTGTCACATTTGCATTTTTTTATCTCTTTACTTTATCGTATTGCTTATATATTTCTGTTACAGATTGATTTCGTTTAATTTCTACTTGAATTTTTTTATCATTAATTTCAATATTTAGCAAAGTGTTAAAGTTAGAGATTAATTTTTTAAAACTCTATTCACAAGCCCCCTCCTGTAGGCTTATTTAGGCATTTTCACGTGCCCGTTTAAACAAAGTGAGCAACGGTTTCATGCAATTTAGTATAAAACATTAATATGAAGTTGTTTTGTCCAATCATCACAATATTTCTTGCATAACTTGAGGTTTCAAAATGATACATTATGTTGGGCCCAAGCACAAAAAAGATCGATGCTTTATTAACATTTACCTTGCAATTTTCGATCTCTCCATATTTCCCTTTATTTTCTAAAATCAAAAGCTAATGTACTACAGGAAACTCTCCACAGTTCTGCTTGAAAATGAAGAAGCTCCCGTTATCTACAGAAAACGTGTGTTTTACTTCATAAACCCTTTTATAGTTCGTATTAATTTTCATTTATAGCCATGTATCATTAAAATTTCCAATTGACTAATCTAATTTCTTTTCTTCTTCTTTCCCAAATCCATACTCTTGAATCTATTATCACTTTTTGATAGATTATAGAGGAGGCAGATCATGTGCAAATTGAATTTAAGACTTTGGAAAGATAATTTGGAGGAAATTTTTTTAAGGAGGAAACCGAGGGGAAGAAATATGGAGAAAGCAAAGGCATTTTGGGACAAATACATGGAGGGAACTATGTTAAATTTGTTTGGCCATGTGCAGGTTTTTCAAGTTAACAAGGGTTTCACGCTTTTCGAACAGAAAGAAAAGATATCATGAACTTCAGCTTATTTCCATTCCCTTTATCTTTACCCTCTTCATTTCCAACACCTCATTTCATTGTGGTAATACTCAAGTGTTTCTCTTCTAAGTCAAGTCCTTTTTTTTTTAAATTTTGATCTCCATGTAGGCAAGTACTTTATAAAAGATAAAATAAAAATATGATAAAATAACATTGTTCCACATAGGTTTCTCGACTGATAATTAGTTTAGTTAGGGATAGGTAGATGTGTAACTCTCAATATATTTTTGATCAGAGAAGTTAAAGAAGAAAACCCTGCATGTTAAAAAATATTAATGGTAAAAATAGTATAGTACAGAAAAAAATGTCAATGAAACAAGATAGGCAAAAGTTACTAGAGTAGTTAAAAATAATGACCTGTAAGTCAAAAGAATAGGAGAAGACCATAGCCCTGCCTTGTTGAAAAGAAATTATTGTCGTCTTTATAGCAATAAGATACCAAGTCATTGTAACTTCTAAATTTGTCAGGAAAAAAACCGTACATATAAGACATATGGAGCTGACAGTGAATGCATTAATTTATAGAAATAAAGACGGAACGAAAGCGTCACGACAACAAAAAAACAAGTATTTTATTCTTAATTATTGTCTCTCAATTCTATTCAATTGAGAAGAGTTCAAAAACAATTCTATCTCATTTAAGAAGAGTTCAATATAAGTGATGTGAGTAATGGAAACTTAGGTTTTGGGTTGTTGGGTGTTGGTTGGGACTTGGGTGTGCTTGAAAGTACTGACCCCGATTAATAATCCTTAGAACATTTTGAATTATTTGCTTTGGTTCTTATTCATTTTTGGCATTTGATCACCACAATGCATATGTGCTCATAATAGCAGAACATTCAATTGTTTTCAAGACTTTAGGTGGTATTAGGTATCCATATTCTCTCATTTTAGTTCACCAAACTCACTCAATTCCAAGGGAGTACAGGTGGCTCACATTGCATGTAAGGGGTAGCAGCAAACTGGGTTGGGCCTGGAATCATATAGGTTCCTATCATGTCTCTTTTACTTGAGTTATAAGCAAGCATATCTATCTTATTTCATAACTTATCTTTATGTTAAATTGATTGATGAGTCTTAAACAGTTGGTTATTTATATAAATCTAACAAATTATTTATATAAGTCTTAAACTCGCTCAACTACCAATTTTTTTATAAGCTGGATCTAACACCTATTTTTATTAGGGTCAAACTATTGATCCAAGTAAGCCCATCAAGATGGGCCTGCTTGAACTCAAGTTAGGTTCGGGCTAATTACCACCCATAAATTTATGTTAAATGCGGTGTATCCCGAACCCTTAACTTTAGTCGGCCTTCGCCATGATTTATTATGTCTTCAGGTCATCTCGCTTACTTCTGTGCTAGTTCCTTCTTTAAATTTGAAATGATGGAGAACTTTTTGCACATGCAATTTACGTGTCTATAAGAAATGTGCATCCATCACGAGTGTCCTAAGTAGTGATCATATCATTATTTAGAAGCATAATAGTGCTAAGGTTAATGTCTTAGAAACTAGAACTTATTTTAAAAAATCGGTAGTGCCGATACCCCTAGACATTCACTTTCTAAAGTATTGAACAACTTCGTTTTCAAAAATATTGCATAAAAAGAAAAAACGTTTTTTCATAAAAAAAACCTGCATGGTTTAGCATCTAGCATCTAAACCAGCATATTACTTCTCATCCCCTCCTTTGAAAACAAAAAGACAAAGCATGTGTAATTTCCTCAAATCAATTGACTTGCGACAGCCGACATGGCATCTTCTTTTCAAACAAAACAAACAAAACCAATAGGAAAGTTAGTAGTTGCCTGTACCTGCATGTGGAATGGAATGACCCTCACAACTACTAAATCTTCACCCTCAATGTATTGCAATACTAGACAGGATGGATGAATTCCTCCTAAGACCTTAGGACACAGTTCCCGTCTTAGGCTCAGCGGAGAAGTCCCGTCTCATTTTCAATCCCACAGTTTCGCAACACAACAATGTTGTAACACCTTAGAACTATCGTACGGTAATTCGATAGAATAAATTTATGATAATTAATTTTATGGTAATTTAAAATTGTTTGATTAATGGATGGAGTTGTGTGCCATAAGATTTTGTTGTATTACGGGATTTATTGATAAATTGAATTGGTTTGGATTATCATGGGATTTATTGATTATTGTTATTATTGGTCATGATAATTTATTATATGGAAAATAATAATTTGAGAAAAGATTTATAGCGAAGAGATTGGAAAGATATGTATTATAAAATTATATTTTATAACATCTCTAATCCCTAGTCCTAGTTATTGTAAGACTAATAGAATATCTGACCCGCATGCAAATTAACCTATCCTATTTATACGCTCAAGTAAACATGCGTATGTAATTTTTCTCCAAATTAATGCTTTTCCCAAAACCTTAACCTCTCTCTCCCAACTTAGCCGAACCCTAACCCTATTCATCACCTTCACCACCAACATCTTCATCGATCCAAGCACCAAGCCATCGATTCAGCCTTCGCGTTGCCATTGCTTTCTCCTTCTCTACAACATCGTCTTCCTGGTGGCTGCATCTAGGAACGGTGAACTCATCCAAGCATAGATTGGCATAGGGTTCGAGCATTGTTTTTTATCATCATCGTTATCGAGATCGTCATGAAAGGTAAGTATCTTTAGATTTTGCTACATGCTAGTTGTGGCCCGATCAGATCTGGCGTAACATTAATTATAGTTTTTAATTTTTATATCTGCATCAAAATTTAACCCTAATCAACGATATGCCGAGATCGAAATCGCGATATGTTGGAAAACTTGACCTTTGTTAATACTTGATATATATTGATAATGGTATTATTTAAACACTGTTAATTGCTGTATAGAATCCTAAGCAATCAATGAAACATTAACTATTATCATCTACATCGAAAACTAATCGAAACTCTAATTTTGATAGTCTATACGTTTCAGAAAATACCCCGTATAGACGTCCGCTACAGTAAACCAGACGTCTCTAGGGTAACTTTACAAAAACTAAAATTGAATAAAAGACGTTTCCCTCAGACGTCTGTTATAGGGACAAGACGTCTTTATATTTATTTTCCAGAACTTGAATTGCACTAGAGACGTCTCCACCATACGTCTCCTACAGATGTCTGGAATAGAACTTGAGATAGACCAGACGTCTGCTATAGTGACAAGACGTCTCCTATAGACGTCTTGTGAACAAAATTGCTGAAACTGATATTTAAAACTGATATAAAACTGACATGATAACTTATTTCACGAGTACAGGATTAACATCGACTGGACATGCTACATGACCTGATCATAATATTGTATATGAATTGATTGTCTATAATATTCGTTAATTGCTAGATTGCTATATTCCTACACATGCTATTGATTGTTTATATAAAACCATGATTGATGGACTATTGACTATTGCTATCATGACGCTACACCTGAATTGTGATACTTACTGAAATGCCAACAAATCTCGATATTGATTGATTGACCTGTTAGTGATATATACCTTAGAGGCTATTATTGTATAGTACTAGTTTGTATATTACATTTTGGAAGCTTGGGATATACACGGATATTATTACAGTCTTTCTCAATATAATAGTATGCTACTTTGTTTGTTTCTACCTCAATATGTATATATGTTTCTTTTAACGTATTGCTAATACATATTAATAGAGCCCTTAGGATTTTTGCTTGACTACCTGTGTTGTGATGGCAGTCGCACTAGTGGCGGTTGAGTAGTCTATAAGCACATCCTTATACAGGTCACTAGTCGTAGGATTATCGAGACATGGCATCGATACTCCAGAGTAGACTAGTGTATACGCTTTTCATCCCAGCATGGGAGATGATCTGTCCTATAGCCATTAGTACGTCGTACTGGAGATAGTATGCAGGTGATCATTAGGTTATGAGTACACTGGATAGGACTCGTGGGGAACTGCTGGTTGGTACTATGCCTATCGTCAAGTAGCAGTTCCCAGGTGACATGAATACAACATAGTCTGTTGACTTGATATCGCTACTTCGCCTCGAGTGTGTTCCCACTATTCTTAGATTACTACCCTACCATGGCTCTTAGGAGTCGTGCAAATAGGTAGTAGTTGGGTGCAGTCCTGAAACACTTGGAGGCAGTAGTGGTTAGATAGGATTCGTCTCTCCCGGTATTGAGGGTTGATATCGCACTGTATTTGGAAAGCCATTACACAAAGTCTCTGCCCAGGGCAAGCGAGATTTACAGGTAGGTACTTGTTCATCACTGAAAAACTGCATTTTAATACCGCTCATTCATTATCTATTTTGTTATATATCGGTACCATTAACCAGTGTCTGCTCAGTAATACAGATTACAGGCGTTCGTGATAAAATACTGGAAACACACACAAAATCACGAATATAACGTTTGGAAGCCGACACTGCAAACAGAACAGAAAACCGATCATTGTCCAAAGAGTTCTTTTTGCAAATAAATGTATGCACACAATTTTGGTCCAAAACAATGCAAGTGTGCACATGGACCATGGTGGGGCTGCCTAGGCAACATGACATGATGAAATGGTGCAAGTAGGGAACATGTGCATTAAATGCTAAAAGAGTTGATGTGATTTGAAGCATCAAGGTTTCCCTCCAAATCCCTGAGTACAACCCAGGTTCATATAGACAAATCAAGCAGCACCAGAGTGATATTGGAGAGCACACAAGACCACCACATCAACACGAGCCAAGAAGCTCAGATTTTGGCCAGCCACATGCACACTATAACCGAGCTCGCCGGCCTCTAGCCCCAATGGGCCCTATTTTTGTTTTGTCGATCCCTTGCAGTCACATCATCTTATTTTTATTACTTGTTTAATTTTCTTTTGTTCCTATAAATACCAGACCAAGGGGTAAGGGGAGAGGATACTTTCTCTTTAATTTTTCTTTAGAACTCTTGTAATTTGTAACTTTCTTTTCCTTTGAAACTCTTGAGCTCTTGCCCCTTTGTCTTGACCTTGTAAGTTCTTCATTGAACTTGCAAGCTTAAGATTTAGGTTTTTGGCTTCAAGATTAGTTGTATCTTGTTTGTAATTTAATAAAGTTCTCATTTCATTACATATGTCTTGCTTTTTACATACTTGAACTTGTGAAATCCTTGCTTTACTTTGATCTTACAATCTCTTAAGTGAACTTGCAAACTTAAAGTTTGGTATTTGGATTTCGCATTGAGACGGGATTAAAGAATAGTTGAAGGATTTGCATGTTGATTTATCGGTTCTCTCCTTGTCTTTCTTTTCTTGCATTTTTCATTTTGTTGCCTTGCTCTTTTCTTTTTCTATTTTTGTATCGTAAATATGCGTGAGTAATTGATTCACTTGTTACAGGTAGAATATGGTTAGTTTGTGTTAAAATATGTTTTTTGCTAAAACCTTAAAAACCTTAACTTTGCAATTGAAACTCCAAGCAAACCACTCGCAATTCCACTCCGTTAGGCATCCTATCCTACCACGGTAGCGGTAAATCCTAATTGTGATCGGGTTGCAAGTGGTTTGCCGAAGGCTAAGGTCAAGAGACATCAACGGAAGGACAAGAGATAAGGAATACGGATTTAGCTCAAAATCGCAAATACCGTATTTCAAGTTCTCTAATCCACGTTGTTGCCTATTGGCTTAGTGTCAATATCAAAATTGGGTCTATAAGGAACCGGCAAACATCATTCTTACGCAAGCTAACATAAAACTATCCTTAACAAGTCTTTTTATTGAACATATCCTAGTTATGACACTTAGTGTAAACACAACTCAAAACACGGTATTAATTCGTTAAAGCAAGCCTAAAAAACCTTCCATCTCCCTGCGGACGATCCGTACTCATCACGGCTCGCTACACGCGGCACCGTTTTTGATTGCGGTAATTTCAAAATTCTTTCCAAACACGACATAGTGAAAATGTAACAATCAAATGGCGTCGTTGCCGGGGAGACGGTAACGCTTTTACACTTGTAGTCTCGGGTTAATTTATGCATATTTTGTATAAAACTAACTTTCTAACACATTCAACTGATAAAACCATTCTTTTTAAAACCGACACGAAAACTAGAAATAGAATGTTCTCTGTATTTGTGTTCTGCTGACACACTGAGTTTTAAAATGAAAATCAAGGTTTAAAAGCGGAATGCCATTATTGCATAGAGGAAACAAAAAAAATTTGAAAACCAAATTTGCAAATTTGGCCGGCGATATCTTGTAAAAAAACGATCTCCCAGGATTTCTGGTGAGGTTTGTAAGTTGTTTTTTTTTGTGTTGCCTCCAGTGTTCTATTAGTATCCCATTTTTGTTGTTTGATTTTCTTAATTATTTGTGTTCAAAACTTTGGCTATCTATATCGTTTTCTAGCTCAAATATCTGTATTTTTCTGACATTTGCAGATTTTACGGATTGAAGAGCAGCGATCGTGCGGAACAAGGGGGCGTTTTCAAGTATAAAGAGAGTGGACTCTTAGTGCCAAAGACCCGGGTAGTTGGACCCTCGTAAGCGAACCATTCAACCACTCGGAGACAATATCAACACGAGTTTCTTAAATTCAACAGTCTTTGGTACATATTTTCTAAACTTACTCTTCTCAAACCCGACGCTCCAATATTCTTGTCTTTGCAGGATTCTTAGCAACATCATCGCAAAAAGCCAAAGAAAAATTAACCGTATTTATTGCAGCGCCACATTTGAACTAAAAAACAAATTGATTGATTGTTTGAAAACAAAACTCTGTTGATTTTCGCATTGCATCATTAATACAGACTTAATGGGCTATAACACCAATCCAGATTGGGTGGGGATTTCATCACCTTTCCTAAAACCCCGGAAATCACTAATTGCATAAGAGTCACCTCAACCTTAATAAAAAATATCTAGACTCAGCCAACTAAGGACTTGTCGCGCTCAATAGGACAAAGGAAGATTGTGGGCATTCGGTCGTTTATCTAAATATGACTTTTGTGGTCCCCAGACTAGACAAGTAAGGAGGTAACTTTAAAGGCTCGTCTCACGGTGATTCGTGAGCGGAACCCTCCTTACCTCACTTATGCTTACCTGGCCACAACTGGCTGTGAAGAGGCGATTTGAGGGCTATCTCTCAATTTGTCACAATGAACAGTTAGGAGCAGGTCTAGTGGACTTAGAAAACCCTAGTCTAGGTATTGATTTTTTATTTGTGACTATGCATTTGTAATTGTGTTTGTTGAACTGTCATTTCATTTTTTCGTTCTTACGAAACAAACACAAATTCGCCATTTTTACCACTTTCACCCAATTTTTTTTCCACTTTCGTTTTCTTACCCTCACATTCTACGCTTTGACTACACTAAACTCGTTTAGTGTATGTCCGCTTAGACTAAGGACCCTAATGTCCGATTAGTCCGCGTTTCGTTAGTCACTATGGACTACGCGATCGACACCGCAGTCGAAACTCCTTCCACGCCTTTTTCACCTTTACCCTTGCTGGCTAATTCCGACGTTGATCGTGATTCTGTCCATACTTCTTTACCTTCACTTTCACCAGACTTTTCTTCCGAGATGTCAGTATTTCCCCTAACATCCTTTTACCTCCTTCGGGAATTATTCAACCTCCATTAGGTGCGAATAACCCGCGACCTCCTCTTGTTGAAGCGCCACAGCGGATTGCACTCCAAGATCGATTCTATCCTACCCGCGCCGCACTTCCTACCTGTCTTTCACTTCCATCGGCCAATGGGGATAATTTCGAAATTAAGCCCCATTTCATCAACATGTTGCCTAAATTTCACGAGCTTGAATTCGAAGATGCCTATATCTTCATCGATAAATTCCAGAATGTTTGTGCGATGATGAAGACAACCCAACTGTCTGATGATGTTATACGGCTACGAGTCATTCCTTTCACTTTATGCGACCTTGCTGAAAAGTGGCTGTATAGCACCGCATCTCATTCGATCACTAGTTGGGACGGGTTTGTGAAAGCGTTTCTAAAGAAATTCTACCCAAATCATAAGACTTCATGGATTCGAAATGAAATTAACCAATTCTCCCAGCTTCCTACAGAACCTTTTTGGATGTGCTTTGACCGATACAAAGACTTTCTTGTTCAGTGCCCTCATCATGGTATTGAGAGATGACAAATTTGCCAAACTTTATATGAGGGCCTGAATCCAGCAACTAAGCAGTTGCTGGAAACCATTTGTCAAGGCCACTTCCTATCCAAATCTGATGAGGAAGCTTGGCAATTCTTCAATGATCTTGCGGAACAGACGCTTCAATAGGAGAGCAACAGACCGAGCACTTCTTCTTCTACTACTTCTTCCGGTCAATCTAGGGCAGGCATTCATCAACTCGATATCTTAATTGCAATGAAGGCGGAGATGACTGCGATCACGCGGAAACTGGAAGCAATTGAGAGCAAATTTTCATCTCCTTCTCCTGCCTCTGTTCCTCCCCCTCGTACCATTTGTGCTTGTTGTTCGGATCCATCTCATTTGACCGAAGAGTGTCCTTATAATCCATCATTTCAAGGACTGGATCAGGTTAATGCTGCATTTCAGCAAAGACCAAGAAATGATCCATACTCTTCCACATACAATCCCGGTTGGAGGAACCACCACAATCTCGCTTCGAATCAGAACCAGCATCAATTCCAAGGCCACAACAACTTCCAGAGGCCTTCTCCTCCTCAATAACAAGCTCAGCAATAAACTCAACAACAATTTCAGCAGCCCATCCAACCCCAACCTTCTCAAAATCCGACGAACAACTTACCACCCTGCAATAATTCTTTTCCTCAAAACAACTTTGTTCCGTCAAACAACGATATGGTTTCCTCGCTAGAATAGAGTATAGAGACGTTTGTAAAGCAATCGACTCAATCCACCGCCAACATCCAGTCTTCTATTCAGTCTCTGGTGCAACACACCGCTGCACACGGGTAAAGCATCAAGACCATCGAAGCCCAGATTGCACAGCTGAACGCGGCTTTAAGCGAGCGAGAGAAAAGGAAGCTTCCATCTCAACCACTTCCAAATCCTGGTCACCCACATAATATACATGTTTCTCTTGAACAACAGAACCATAATGTGAGTGCCATGACTATATTGAGATCTGGAAGGATGCTGCACAACAATATTGGCACATGGATAGATGATGACACCCCGGCCGTTTCTTCTACTCCTTCTTCTGAGCCTATTCTCCATTCTTCAAAAGGTTCTTCTTCTTCTTCTTTTGCTGCTCCGAACGGATCCACTTCTCACTCCACTCAAACTCCAATTTTGGGATCCATTCCAACTCCACAAGCATCGGACTCAACCAATTTCAAAACATTCCATTTCAAAACCGGTTGAGGTCCAATAAACAAAATCCACAAATGGAGAAGATTCTGGAGTTGTTCAAACAGGTTAACATCAACATTCCCTTCTTAGATGCCATCCAGCAAGTCCCGTCTTACGCAAAAATCTTAAAGAACTTGTACACTAAGAAGAGGAAATCTCAGGTACCAAAGAAGGTTTTCTTAGCTAGTACCGTGAGTGATACTATTACCCAAGCTTTACCTCAAAAATAGAAGGACCCTGGCCGTCCTACGATTTCAATAACCATTGGGGATAAGAACATCAACCGCACTCTTTTCGATCTTGGTGCCAGTGTTAACCTGCTTCCGTATTCTGTATATGAGCAACTAGGTGTAGGAGAGCTGAAACCCACATACTGTACTCTTCAAATGGTCGACCGATCTATCACCCATCCTAGGGGTGAGCTAGAGGATGTGTTAATAAAAGTTGGGGACTTCATATTCCCCGTTGACTTCATTGTTTTAGATACACAACCTATAGCTAACCCCCGGAATCAAATTTCGGTGATACTCGGTCGCCCATTCCTTGCAACCTCAAATGCTGTGATCAATTATCGAAATGGTTTGATGAACCTATCTTTTGGCAACATGACAGTTGAACTCAACATTTTTAGGTTAGGGAATCAGCCATCTGAACTAAGTGCTCATATACTAGATGTTTGTTCCATCCAAGAGATCACCCCCGAGAACTGTGAATTTGAGGAATTCTTATTTGATCACAGTGATCTTGATACCACCAGTGCGTCCTTCTTTGAACCTGCTGCTTCCGCTCCCGACAATGATTACGAGTGCTTCAAGTTTTCGAACGATCTTGGTTTATCGCCGCCGGAGTTTGAATCTTTCGAATTTTCAGATGCGTTAGTTGAACCATCCCACGCGGTCGCATACACTCACTTTGAGCCCCTGTTGGAATCTTTCGAGTTCGAGACATTTTCTCCCATCCTGCCATCAATCGTTTCACCTCCGATGCTCAAACTCAAGCCTCTGCTGTCTCACCTCAAGTATGCTTATTTAGGTGAGAACGAGACCCTTCTTGTCATCATCTCGGTTTCTCTAGCTCTAGAGCAAGAAAAAGCCCTTCTTGTGGTCTTGCAATCCAATCGGCAAGCTTTTGGCTGGACGATGGCGGACATCAAGGGGATTAGTCCCCTGATCGTTGAACATCACATTCACCTGATGGATGATGCCAAACCAGCTAGGGATCCACATAGGCGATTAAATTCAGTCATGAAGGAGGCCGTGAAAAAGGAAATCATCAAATGTTTGGATAGTGGCATCATTTACCCTATTTCAGATAGCCAATGGATCAGTCCTATACACGTTGTCACTAAGAAGTTGGGCATTACGGTCATCACAAACGAGGCGAATGAGTTGATCCCTACTCGCACCCAGACCGGGTGGCGAGTATGCATTGATTATCGAAAACTCAACGCTGCAACGCGGATGTTGGAGATAGTGCCCTCAGAGTCAATTATTAGGTCACAGGTACGTGATTGTAATGATTGATAGATGACCTATCCCGGTAGGACAGTCTTACTCGAGATGATAGTATGCTATCTGGTTTACCTTTATCATCGTGTACTGTTTTAGGTGACCTTACAGGTCGCTATTACACGTTGGTAGAGCCCCTAGGATTCTTGCTTGACCACCAGCAGTATGAGGGCGATCATATAAGTGGGAGCTGGGGGTCTATAAGCATATCCTTAAATGGTCCCTAGTCGTGTGAGTTTCGAGACAGGGCATCGATACTCCATTAGTAGACTAGTGTATACAGTCGAGACCCCGACGAGGGGCGGTGGCCGGTCTCACAAGCCACTGGTGTCAGTAGGATCATCTAAGATGTATACAGGTGCTCATTGGGTTATGAGTACACCGGACAGGACTCGCCGGGAACATGCTAGTTGGTCATATACCAGACGTCAGATGGAAGTTCCCTGGTGACATGTGTGCAGGTTAGTTCATCGACCTGGGGATCGTCATTTGTCTCGTGTGAGTTCCCACTGTACTTTGATTACTACCCTACCACGGCTCAAAGGAGTCGTGCAAACAGGTTTTAGTTGGGTACAGTCCCGAGCCACATGGAGGCAGTGAGCGTATCTTCAGGGGTTCGTCTCTCCCGGTATTGGGGGTGAGGTCGTGCTGTGTCTAGGAGAGCCATTACACAAAGTCCTTGGCCAAGGCAAGGAGATTTACTGGTAGGTATTCCAGTAGTATCTCAGGGTGTTCTGGGCTACACTCCGACATGACTTGTACCGCTTTTGGGGGTCTGACTTTTATCAACCCCCTAGGCCCGCCATGCGATACTCATAGACGAACGGACCAGACTGTACGGATATTGTCACTGACAGGCTCAGTAGGGTTGTCTGACTGGGTTCGCTCACAGACGTCCCTTTTAGTCAGTACCTGGTAGCCCGTTACGTATTGGCTTATACCTCTGACGTGCTAGTGGTTAAATCCACAACCAAGGTGTTGACGAGTCTTTAGAGTCCCCCACATTCAGTTACTCAAGCTTTCGGACGAAAAGTTGTAGAGGCCGTATGGAGATATGGCAAGGTCCGATCAGATACGTGCGGTATTGCACGGATCAGGATCGGACAGTTTGTACTATAGGCCGTATGGTTATATGGCAGGGTTCGATCAGATACGTGCGGTATTGCACGGATCAGGATCAAACAGATATTACTAGCCGGCTTTGGTTTAAGCCGGATCCTAGTATAGTACAGTGTAGATTTTGTCTCATTGCATTTGTATTTCGGTCGAAATACAGATGCGGGTGTGTATGCACAGTATCGGGGTTTTCCTGTAATTTATTACGGGATCAGTTTTCTGGAGTTGCCAGTTTGCTTTCCGTTTCGGCCAATTTCCTTTGTTCCGTTCATTGGCCGAAGTGTGGTGGAGGAGGGTTTATTTGCATTGTTGCAAATAGGCATTAGTGGAGGGGGTTCTTTGCATATATTTATATCATGATGGTTTCATGATGGAGCCCATCTTTTGACTTCTAGCTTTATGATGATGACTTGACCATTGTAGGTTATGATTGGCTTTTGGAGTGTTGGGTTTTGTTCTCTCATCATCTCTTTTCATCATTGCTTCCACCCACCCCCTTGACTTTTCCTTTTCTCTCTCCAATCACACTTGAGAAGGGGGGGGGGCGGCCATTCCTATGGAAGGGAATGGAATGGGGTTCATTTTGAGGTGTGGTATTTTTGCTTCTCATGTTTGCTAGAAAAGTCCTCTAGCTCATTTCCTAAAGTTGTTCTCTTTTCCTCCACCAATGGCAATTCCACAATCCCCAAAAGTGAGACATGGTTCTTCACACATTCTACAGCAAATCTTGGGCACGTCGAGTAGCCGGCTTCGTGCCCGAGTTGCCTCGGCATTGAGGTGGGAGCCCGTAAACGATGTAGGCGATGTGGTGCACTTCCGGCGACGAGGAGGAGACGGGACATTCCGCAGGAGATCCGGACGATGATGAGAAGACCGGAGGACTTGGATCGTCGGTATATCTCTTTCTCATCTTATTGTTAGCTAGGACTAATTAATGGTTCGATCCGGGTATTAGTGCGCGGCGGTTTGCCAGTTTAAGAAAATTTAAAGTTTATCACCGCTTCCGCTTTTGGCCGTCGGATTGACGGCCGGGGTGCCGCCGTGCACTTATAGTGGTATCAGAGCCTCGCCATTAACTTAGTCTAGCTTGGTGTAGTGTGTTTTTCTGTTTCGATCGATCGAATGTTCCAAAACTACATTTTTGTTAGCATCAGTTTTCTGTTGGAAATTTTTGGTGTCGAAAATTTTTTCAGGTTGTAAAATATTGATGTACTGGAAAATCTAAGAACTCTGGAAAATTTCGATGAAGTGAATCCACAGTGGGAGCGCGGAACCGCCGCATATACCCCCATTCCGCCGCTCTTCCGCCGCACACTGTGGAGATCACTTCACCAATTTTTTTCAGAGGCTTTCTGGGCTTAAAATATGGGTTTTGGAATATTAAAATTGGGCCCAGGTTTTCTGTGAGTGCTACAGTTTTGATTGGGGGCCCACTTGTTAATTTTTGATCGATCGGATATTTTAAACACATTTTTCACAGTATTTACATTATATCTGCGACCGTGAATGTCACTTGATCGGTAAATCCGGTCTAACTGCTATAGCCCGGTTAGACGGATTTGCGAACGTGACTTTCACGTTGATGTTTTGTTTTTGCTGTGATGTTGCGGATCGGTCGTGGGGGATAGCCTAGATGCAATGCTAGTACAGTTTTGTTGTATTATGTACATTTGATATTGCGGGGCGAGCGTCCGACATGTGGACTGCCGTCACTGCCTGTTTGTATTATTATTTTGGGGCACGACCTGGTTGCGGTCGATGTACCCGTTGTATGTATATTTTACTTTCTGTACTAGGATTGCCCCGCGGAGGGGTGCACGGATAGCCGGGTTCTGGAGGGCAACAAGCCCGCATCTCATGGCATTGAAACGGAGGGGGCTTCACTCTAGGATTGGCGGGCTATTCGCCGCACTCGTAGGGGGTACAGGTTGACCCAGGAGGGGTGCCCAAGTTACCGGATTCCGTGAAGTGCTGGTGGTCCATTCACGGCGCTGAAGGGGGCTGCCTCGCTTCAGGTTTTGGCGGGTGACTTGCCGCGCCCGTAGGGGTCTAGGTTTTCATTGCACAGGCTATCCACACGACCAGGGGAACGTCGGGTTTCAGCAGTGGCTCTGTGAAACCCGGGGATCCCAGATATCTGTATTGTTTCTGTGATGCTGTACATTTCTGTGATGTTGTTTTTTTTTATTCACGCCTTGAGCGAATATAATATATTGGTATATATATTAGTAGATGTTGTATATGTTTTGCATCCGCGCTAGTCCAGTCCCCGCTCTGTCGTTAGTTAGCTAACCTAACGGGTAATGACGGGACCCAGTGGCGAATGCGGATGGCATATACGTACATCAGTATATTTTCGTTCTTTTTGGTGTGATCAATTGATGGGACTGCATTGATTCGGATCAATGTAAGTTTAAAAACAAACCTAATCTGATGTTGTTGGAACACTTTTCACAAAGCTGTTATTGCAAGGACGTTCACTTTTGTTTTGCATCGCGGTATTCATTTAGAATATCCTGCTCCTCAGTCGACGAGGCAAGGGCCGAGATCCCTTCACCGGGAGTGACCCCTTGGACAAAAAGTTTGCGTCAGGGCATTAACTTCACTATAGCCGATTACTTTTGCTTTGCACCGTGGTGTTCATTTGGAATATCCTGCACCCCATTCTACGGGGAAAGAGCCGAGATCCCTTCACCGGGAGTGACCTCTTTAGCAACGGTTTTCGTCACTATATTTTCAAAAAGCTATCAGTTCCTTCAACGATATCAAGTTCTTTACGTTAAAGGTTTTCGCCAGAAACAATTCGTAGCCCTCCGTCGTTTCAGACGGGTAGCACGTAGTATTCATGCTATGTTTGTTGGCCTTCGTCAAGGCATAGTGTATGGTAGCTGCTTGTTGCCTTTCTGCAGCATAGATAGATGCGTTGGTTTGGGACAGTCGTATAGCCTTGTTGGCCTTCGTCAAGGGCTTGTGCGGGTGGGTTCAAATCAACCTGGAGAATGACGGGTAGAACTTGACATGTGACTTATGATTTGTTGGCCTTCGTCAAGGTCATAAGAGCATGGGGCAGAAATCACATCGGGAGTTTCAAAAGAACTGAAACTTGCCAGATATGCGCATACCTTCTGGAGTGTGATAGCGTGAGCGGATTCCGTCACGTTATCATGTAATGATAGTTGGATCCCGATTCCCACTGATGAGTTAGTTTACTCCTCGGGTAACCCCGACTAATTCTTCTTTCAGGTTTGGAGGAGAATTTGAGGTACAGTGGGAGGTTTCCAGATTAGATAAATTGGTGACCATTCTGATCTAGGTTAGAGTGCACGCTGAGTGTTTTCTTTTCTCTCTCTCTTCGGAAGCGACCATTGACCCGACCCTAAGACTATGACTCAGTGACCAAATTAACCGAACCTTCTTGACACTGGCTTTTGGATTGTCAGAGTTGCAAACCTCATTGCCACTCCTACTTTTACCCTTTTCTCCAGGACATCCCGTTTTACTACGAACGTCCACTTCCATTGGACAAAACCATCGTATGGTTAGATACGAACTCGAAAGAATTTATTCGAGGATGGTTTCCGGTTCTGGAGAAAACGGATAGGATTATTCAGTTGTATTTTCCTTTTACCCTCTCTCAGGTTACGAGTACTCCTTGGTTTAGGGGTAGTACACCTATTACGCAAATTGGATTGTCTTCTTCCAAACCTTAGGCTGGTGCCGACCGGTAGGGAATGAAGAAAACCAATTAGCATAACGATGGTGTGCAGAAGGTATTAAGTTCAGACAAAGCAAGGGATTAGTAAGAGGGCAAAGTAAATTGCAACAGATATTCACGACCAAACCAAATATTTCGTTACCACTCCCACATCACCTTTGTATTTCTCCAGGACACTCCGTATCACTACGAAGATCCACAGTTTATTTGGATACTCCATCGTATGGTTATATACGAACTCGAATGGAACTGGTTCCAGTTCGGGGATGGATTCTGGTTCAGGAGAAATAGGAATAAGGTTTATTCGGGTGTCTTTTATCTTCACCTTCTCTCGCATTGCGAGTGTTCCTAGGATTAGGACAGTACACCTATTATGCTTATTGGATAGTCTTCTTCCAAACCATAGGCTGGTGCCGAACGGTAGGGAAGAAAGAAAACCATTTGGCCTAAAGGGGTGTGCAGAAGGTAATGACTAAAGACATATGAAGGGATGTGGAGAGATGGCAATGAATTATACGGTTGTAGTTGTGAATCTGGATAATGGAAGAGGCATTACTATGAATACCGGGATACCCCACGAAACATTTCAATGTTTCAGTTTCACTGTGTACAGTTAAAGGAAAACTGATTTCCCGATTAGATACTTACTCCAGGGTATGTATTTACCAGGTACGATTCTCACATCTGTATGGTTTTACAGATGATGAGTGGGAGTAAGTTATTGGGAATTGGGTGATTATCCTCATTATATCGGGATTTGTTGTAATCAGTGATATTTGAGGAAATCACCTGGGCTGTTTGCCGGTCGGCAAATATTTGGTTTTGAATATCCGCTGTTATGCACCAATTTCAAATTGATATATCTGTACGTCTATTTTCATAGAGTGAGATATACCTTTCTGAAATTATGTCTACGACATTTACCTATATCAGTGGATGGTTAGGTAAGGAGCATTAAACAGCGGTGTAATTCTTCTTAACCATAAGTACAGTTTTCAACCTACGACACACAGTGAATGAGTTATCAGACTCAAGGGACTTATACAAAGGATTGTATGTTGTCCAGGGTCCATCAGGACAGAGGGCTTGGTCCTCGTACTATATTCGGTTTACTTATGACTTCTCTAGTTTTTAGACAGGTGTTTCGCGGAAACACAGGGTCTAAATTTTGAGAAGTTATAGGTATTTGAATAGAGTAGAGAACCAGGTATAGCAAGTATCGGGATTCTTCAAAGAGATCGAAGATGTAGATACTTGTGTATGGTATTCAGTTGATAGTAATGATAAAGAGATCTTGCTTCTCTTTCAGGTTACTCATAATTGGAAGTGTTCCTAAGTTGAGTAACGCTGATCGGCCTCCTTCCATTTAGTTGACATGCGCTGGGGACAGCTGCATGATTTGAATCTGGTTCAATTAAATCAGTGCCTCTGTTTCTATATTGGATATAGAACAGTTCATATCTTAACGATGTTAAGGTACGGGGAGTTGTCCGGTTTATGATTAAAACCAGACACTGGACAACTCAAGGCACGTTTCTGTAATGGCTGTTTGTGGGTTGACCCAGGCTATGACGAGGGTTGACTTTCTACCATCTGGATGAACAATAGCGATATTGTTCTAGACTCGCCACAGTTTTATTAAAGATGGATTTTTTCAGAAAACAGTAGTGGGAGTATGGTAGAACTGGAAGTGATTCCAGAACCACAAACGATTACTGATGATTTGATAAGGAACCTAAAGATTCAATCTGGATTGACATTCCATTGGCCACTCCGCAGATAAGGTGGGTAACTTCAGGCACCCGAGAGGCACTACGGTAGCCTCAAGGACGGTGACAGGGAAGTTCTTGTTTACCCACAATTGCCATTGCTGTTGTTCCAGGTTACGAGACCCGGCGGGAGGATGAGTATAGCGTCGTTCTAAACCAGTTTTAGAAGTGTACGTCTATATGACTCTGCCAGAGGGTTGTCGTAGTCAGTGGGAGCAGCGGAAGCATTGGTGGACAGGTTGCTTATGTCTATTTATAGACTAGAGCAGATGTAGCGGAGATAGATCATCTATTTCTGACGTGACAGTCATGGGTTTGACTTCATCAGAATAGGGGATGGATCTGTTGAGAAGGTAGTAGGGTGTGATATCCTGGTATTTGGATGATATACACAGAGTAGGAAAAGAAACTCCTACACTACGATCGGTTATACTTTGGTCGTCACACAGTGGTTTCTCCACATGGGACTTGGATTTTACATCAGACATACTGGTTACTAGATCTATGGTTTTAGATCTAGATTTGGGTGGTTTCCCAATCAGGGTACTTGACAGCATTCTAAGAGTATTTGGGATGGACGACTCCTGGCACGGTAGTGTACCTGCAGGTAATGGAGTCACCCTCTCCAAAGGTGTCTTACAGACTAAAGGGGAGAGGGACGTGCATGATTGGCAGATCACTTGCTCAGGCAATTGAGTCAATCATGAGATGTCAAGTACCACACCAGATGTTGTTCTTGCACTAGATGCAATAAGTTGACATTAATCCAATCCTGGAGAAACAGTCGGAAGCAGTTTTAGAACATAAGTGGATGTTCTAGGGATATGATAACGACAGCCTCATTCAGGAGACAGTTATCATTCCAGGCTTCCAAGGTGACATGGACGACAAGGAGGTTGTCAGAGTTATAGTTTTCCTTCTGATGAGGGGCAGTATTTTGGACAGGTGGTCCAAGGCAATACTGAGGGAGGCATGGCGCGCAGGATACTGATTAAGTTCAGTTGACGATACAGTCTAAGAAGTTTGGATTTGGAGTTCATTTATGAGCTATGTCCCATCAGACATCCAGACACATTCTAAGACAGGTATTGCTCATTTCGGGAGATGGCTTTCTCCGCGAACTTGAGATATAGAGAGACATAGAAAGAAACAACTAAGCGGATCCACTCACCGAGGCTATTCCTCGAACGCAATAGTTTCGCAAACGAGCTTTGTGAGACTGACTAGTAGAGGAGTTGGGTGTTCGGTATCACACGGGCTGTGAGTATGCGACATCGCAATAATTAGCCTTGAGTGTAAGTGGGAGATTGTTGGAGATAGTGCCCTCAGAGTCAATTATTAGGTCACAGGTACGTGATTGTAATGATTGATAGAGGACCTATCCCGGTAGGACAGTCTTACTCGAGATGATAGTATGCTATCTGGTTTACCTTTATCATCGTGTACTGTTTTAGGTGACCTTACAGGTCGCTATTACACGTTGGTAGAGCCCCTAGGATTCTTGCTTGACCACCAGCAGTATGAGGGCGATCATATAAGTGGGAGCTGGGGGTCTATAAGCATATCCTTAAATGGTCCCTAGTCGTGTGAGTTTCGAGACAGGGCATCGATACTCCATTAGTAGACTAGTGTATACAGTCGAGACCCCGACGAGGGGCGGTGGCCGGTCTCACAAGCCACTGGTGTCAGTAGGATCACCTAAGATGTATACAGGTGCTCATTGGGTTATGAGTACACCGGACAGGACTCGCCGGGAACATGCTAGTTGGTCATATACCAGACGTCAGATGGCAGTTCCCTGGTGACATGTGTGCAGGTTAGTTCATCGACCTGGGGATCGTCATTTGTCTCGTGTGAGTTCCCACTGTACTTTGATTACTACCCTACCACGGCTCAAAGGAGTCGTGCAAACAGGTTTTAGTTGGGTACAGTCCCGAGCCACATGGAGGCAGTGAGCGTATCTTCAGGGGTTCGTCTCTCCCGGTATTGGGGGTGAGGTCGTGCTGTGTCTAGGAGAGCCATTACACAAAGTCCTTGGCCAAGGCAAGGAGATTTACTGGTAGGTATTCCAGTAGTATCTCAGGGTGTTCTGGGCTACACTCCGACATGACTTGTACCGCTTTTGGGGGTCTGACTTTTACCAACCCCCTAGGCCCGCCATGCGATACTCATAGACGAACGGACCGGACTGTAAGGATATTGTCACTGACAGGCTCAGTAGGGTTGTCTGACTGGGTTCGCTCACAGACGTCCCTTTTAGTCAGTACCTGGTAGCCCGTTACGTATTAGCCTATACCTCTGACGTGCTAGTGGTTAAATCCACAACCAAGGTGTTGACGAGTCTTTAGAGTCCCCCACATTCAATTACTCAAGCTTTCGGGCGAAAAGTTGTAGAGGCCGTGTGGAGATATGGCAAGGTCCGATCAGATACGTGCGGTATTGCACGGATCAGGATCGGACAGTTTGTATTATAGGCCGTATGGTTATATGGCAGGGTTCGATCAGATACGTGCGGTATTGCACGGATCAGGATCGAACAGATATTACTAGCCGGCTTTGGTTTAAGCCGGATCCTAGTATAGTACAGTGTAGATTTTGTCTCATTGCATTTGTATTTCGGTCGAAATACAGATGCGGGTGTGTATGCACAGTATCGGGGTTTTCCTGTAATTTATTACGGGATCAGTTTTCTGGAGTTGCCAGTTTGCTTTCCGTTTCGGCCAATTTCCTTTGTTCCGTTCATTGGCCGAAGTGTGGTGGAGGAGGGTTTATTTGCATTGTTGCAAATAGGCATTAGTGGAGGGGGTTCTTTGCATATATTTATATCATGATGGTTTCATGATGGAGCCCATCTTTTGACTTCTAGCTTTATGATGATGACTTGACCATTGTAGGTTATGATTGGCTTTTGGAGTGTTGGGTTTTGTTCTCTCATCATCTCTTTTCATCATTGCTTCCACCCACCCCCTTGACTTTTCCTTTTCTCTCTCCAATCACACTTGAGAAGGGGGGGCCGGCCATTCCTATGGAAGGGAATGGAATGGGGTTCATTTTGAGGTGTGGTATTTTTGCTTCTCATGTTTGCTAGAAAAGTCCTCTAGCTCATTTCCTAAAGTTGTTCTCTTTTCCTCCACCAATGGCAATTCCACAATCCCCAAAAGTGAGACATGGTTCTTCACACATTCTACAGCAAATCTTGGGCACGTCGAGTAGCCGGCTTCGTGCCCGAGTTGCCTCGGCATTGAGGTGGGAGCCCGTAAACGATGTAGGCGATGTGGTGCACTTCCGGCGACGAGGAGGAGACGGGACATTCCGCAGGAGATCCGGACGATGATGAGAAGACCGGAGGACTTGGATCGTCGGTATATCTCTTTCTCATCTTATTGTTAGCTAGGACTAATTAATGGTTCGATCCGGGTATTAGTGCGCGGCGGTTTGCCAGTTCAGTAAAAATTAAAGTTTATCACCGCTTCCGCTTTTGGCCGTCGGATTGACGGCCGGGGCGCCGCCGTGCACTTACAGCGGAAGGATCACATTCCGCTACCATTCATTGACCAAATGCTCGAAAGATTAGCTGGACATGAGTATTACTGTTTTCTGGACGGTTACTCAGGCTACAACCAGATTTGCATCACCGAGAAAGATAAGGACAAGACCACCTTCACTTGTCCTTTCGGCACGTTCGCATATCGTCGCATGCCCTTTGGGCTATGCAATGCTCCTGCTACCTTCCAGCGGTGTATGATGGGAATTTTCTCTGACATGGTTAAGAAATTTTTGGAGATATTTATGGATGATTTCTCTATCTTTGACGATTGTTTCGACGAGTGTCTGCAACATCTTGACGCTGTCCTTACCCGATGTAAGGATAAAAATCTCACTCTAAACTGGGAAAAATGCCACTTCATGGTACGTGAAAGTATTGTCTTAGGACATATCATTTCGCGAAATGGCATCGAGATTGACAAAGCAAAGATTGATGTCATTTCCAACCTCCTTGCTCCCAAATGCGTCAGGGATATCCGATCTTTTCTTGGCCATGCCGGTTTCTACAGACGGTTTATCAAGGACTTTAGCAAGATTGCTAGATCCTTGACTCTTCTTCTGGCCAAGGATACCACGTTCAACTTTGACTCGCGCCGTTTGACTGCTTTTGAATCACTAAGAAACTCACTCACCACTGCTCCCGTTCTTTCTTCACCTGACTGGACGCATCCTTTTAAGATTATGTGCGATACATCCGACTTTGCTATCGGTGCGGTCCTAGGACAGCACATCGATAAGATGCCGCACATAATCTACTACGCGAGCCGGACCCTGAATGACGCCCAAATGAATTACACAACAACCGAGAAAGAGTTCTTGGCTGTTGTGTTTGCTTTAGAGAAATTCAGGCCCTATCTCATTGGTTCCCCAGTTGTTGTCTACACCGATCATTCAGCTCTGTGACATCATTTTGCGAAAAAGGATGCAAAATCTCGTTTGATACGTTAGATCCTCTTACTTCAAGAATTTGACCTTGTCATTAAGGACAAAAAAGGATGTGAAAATGTAGTAGCCGATCATCTTTCAAGACTTCCTTCTTCGCCGACGATTCCTCTCCCAATCGACGACACTTTCCCTGATGAACAACTCTTGACGATATCTTGCGAACCCTTGTCCGCAGATATTGTGAACTACCTGGCGACTGGACTCATACTTGACGATTGGTCAAGTCAGGACAAACTTAGTGTTTTATCCCAAGTAAAACACTTTTACTGGGACGAGCCCTACCTGTTCAAGTACTGTCCAGACCAAATCATCTGCCTGTGTGTTCCAGAAAGTGAATTCAAGAGTGTGTTGTCTTTTTGCCACGATCAAGCATGTGGCGGGCACTTTGGCCCAAGAAAAACAGCTAAGAAAGTCTTGTAATGTGGCTTTTACTGGCTAAAACTTTTCAAAGACGCACATGAATACTGCAAGACTTGCTCCCGGTGCCAACATTTGGGCCGGATTTCCAGGCGAAAAGAGATGCCGCTCCAACCAATCTTGGTTGTTGAGATGTTCGATATTTGAGGAATTAACTTCATGGGCATGTTTCCCAACTCTTTTGGGAACCTGTACATTCTCTTGGTTGTTGATTATATCTCCAAATGGGTCGAGGCTTCCGAGCCGGACAAATGACAAAAAGGTTGTCATTAAATTGTAGGGTTACTTAGCAAGGCAGCAAGGTTTCGGGTGGCATCGTCTATGCCGTTTTCAAAAATTTGCCGTTCTTAACAACCCTAACCAAGAATCTTAACTAGAGATATAAACAAAACATCATGCAAACAACTTTGCAAGTCTAGTGAATGAGGAATACAACCTTTGTAGACCGGTCCTTCACTTCAAATGCTCCGTGTAGAAGTCCCTTCGCTGCAAGTAAGAATCTCCCAAACTCTTGAGAGGCTCCACAAGGTGAAAGATGCAAACTTGCTCGAAGTCTTCGAGGCCGAAGATGATCTACGTCGAGGAGACTCAAGCTCATGCTACCTCTTCACTAAATTAGGGTTTAGTGAAGCAAACACCCTAAAATAAATGGCTAATAGTAGAGGATGATGAAGTAGGAAATGGGCTCTCTTTAGTTTTCTTTTTCTCACAATATTTTCTCACATTAGAAATGTTGGATGTATATGCCCTAGAGGCCAGTGTTGTATATGTATACATATGGATACTAGGGATATGTATGTACAGAACAATCTTGCTCAGTTTTATAGTATATTATTTGACTTGTCTTTGTCAGGATATGTGTATTTATTTGTATTATTGTTATATCTAGCTTGCACATATTGACAAAGACTCGATACAGTACTATACTATTGTGGTTTGTCTTTATCTTAACATGTCATATGTCATACTCGTTATTACATATTGCGGTTACATGTTGATAAAGCCCTTAGGATCTTGCTTGACTACCTGCGTTGTGAAGGCGATCATACTTGTTGGAGCAGGGTAGTCCATAAGCACATCCTTAAATGGTCCCTAGTCGCGTGAGTATCAAGAATAGGCATTGATACTCCAGAGTAGACTGGTTTATACGTTTCTAACCCCGTTGGGGGGGGGGAGGGGGTGGTTGGTCCCGTAGCCATTGGTCTGATGCACCTAAGATCGTATACAGGTGCTTACTGGGTGTGAGTACACTGGACGGACTCGCCGAGAACTTCTATGTGGTACTATACCTATCGTCAGATGGAAGTTCTCAGGTGACATGTGTACAGGTTAGTCTTTGGACCCGAGATCGGCATCTGTCTTGTATGAGTTCCCACTGAGCTTTGATCACTACCCTACCACGGCTCTACTGAGTCGTGCAAACAGGTTTTGGTTGGGTTCAGTCCCGAGCCACATGGAGGCAGTGAGCGATTGTCGGAGATTCTTCTCTCCCGGTATAAGGAGTCGATATCGCAATGTGATTCGATTGGTCAGGACCATAAGACCTTAGCCAAAGCAGTTGGGATTTACTGATAGGTTGATCAGTAGTTTCCCGGATTGGTCCTGAGCCATATTGACACGACTTATCAGGTTGTTAGGGTTGACGTTCACCTCCCCTTAGACCCGGTATGCGATACTCTTTGATGAAGAGACCAGACTGTACGGATATTGTCACGGATAGGCCCAGTAGGAGTTCGGACGTGCTTGCTCGTCGGCCTTCCTTTTCGACAGGTACCTGGGTAGTCGTTACGTACAGCTAGTGCCGCTGACGTGCTTGTGATTAAACCCACCGCCAGAGTACTGTCGAGTCTTTAGAGTCCCACACAGAGGGTTTCCCTGATCCAGGCGAAATGATGTAGTAGCCGTATTGGATACGTGCAGGGTTCGATCGATTGATGTACTTTGTACTCGGACTTTCGATCGGACAATTGGTAATACTAACCGGCTCGGGTTTGAGCCGGATTATTAAATCAAGTATTGATTTAATAATTTACGTATATGTATTTCGATATATATATTCTAGTATTACGTTCTTCATGTTATTCTATCTCTTTGGGCGTTCGGATTTTTATTTGATTTCCGGTATATATGTATAGTAGACTGAAATCCGTATTTATTACAGATTTCCTTCTAGATGGTGGCCACCTCATTTTGGATTTTTCATTTATTTGATAAATGGAAATGATGTGTAAAGTGAGAGGTGAGGGAGGTATGGAGTTGACCATGCTTCAATAGTTTACAAATGAATTTATAATTCATTTTGTGTTTACTATTGAAGCATGGTTGCTTTTGTTTATTGAAAGAAATGAGCATACAAAACTCTTATGTGTGAATTTCTCTCTCCTGCTTGATCGTTATTTTCTTGAGCTCCATTTTCCCTCCATCTCTTCCCTCCTCTTGCTTTCCTCCACCTTCATCTTCTTCCTCTTCACAAACATTCTCATGAGTTGAGAAACAAGTGAAGAGGTTAGAAAAGAGATAGCAAACACTTAGACACCCTCACTATATCCTAGACCACTTGGTTTAGCAACCCAAGTTCTCTAGTTGCTCCTTATAGTCTTTTGATTAGGAGCTAGAGCCATGGATCATATTCCCCGGGTGGATCATCTATGACAAAGTAAGGCCATAGAACAAGCTCGATCCCGGAGGACCGATGGAGCTGGAATTGGAGATCAAGCAAATTCAAAGCGGCTACGAGGAGCTAAGGATGAAGAACGAAGACCGAAGGACTTAATCCGTTTGGTATAACTTCCTTCATATTAGATAGAACTTCTTTTAGCTAACTAGGTTTATGGTTAAAGATCCGGTTAAGTTTTATTCTAGTGCCAAGTTTTCGATCGTCTTAAAATTTTTGTTCCGCAATTGGCCATGGAAGTTGGCCGGGGCACTAGGGTAACCCTTTAAGAAAAAGCTAGTAAGCTTTCTCAATGAGGAAGAAGAAGCTCAAGTGAAGAATGAGAGAATGAACTCAAGTTAAGTGAGAATATGAACCGTGGGTGAGTTAGTGTCATGCACTAACTCATGTAGGGAGTTTACCACGGTTAGTATAATAGTTGGGTTAATAAATATCTACAAGTGAAACAAAAACGGTGGACTTGGTCAAACAAAAATGTCATGCACTAACCCTAGGTCAATATTTCTACAAGCTAGTAAACAAAAATGGTGGACTTGGTTAATAAATATCTACCGCAATTGGCCACGGAAGTTGGCCGGGGCACTAGGGTAACCCTTCATGGTATCAGAGCCAGCCCATAAACCCTAGGTTAGCAAGTTTAAAAAATGTTAAAACAATGAAATCGAAACGTTCCACGAAACCAAAACCCTAATTCTGCAGTTTCTGTTGTTTTCAAAAAGGTCTTTGAAAATTTTTTAAACAAGTGCAGAGTAGTCCTAACACTATGAGATGTACCCAGAACAAAAATGAGTCAATTCCACCTTGTTTTGGCCGGCCAAATGGAGGGTAAAACCGGCCTCCTCGGTTTTTGGAAGTGGGATTGCAATGTTTTTGGGTTCTGGGTACTTATCTCTGGGAGTTTGGTTTTATGGTATTGTTTATTTTTTGCCCAAATTTGATTCTCTATAGATTTGAGTATGAGGCAACTAGAGGTGTTCCGAATTCGTTATATTTAACATTGTTTAACAGTTTACAGTTCATTCACTTTTATCTACGACCGTGAATGTCACTCGATTGGTAAAACTCGTCTAATTGCTATATTTTCTTTTAGACGGATTTTGCGAACGTGACATTCGCGTTGATGTTGTGTGCTTGTTCTGTGATTGTGGTTGGATAGTCGTGATGGATAGCATGTGATGAAATGTTAGTGGTACAGTATAAATTCATTTGTACATTTATTATTGCGGGGTGAGCGTCCGACATGTGGACTGCCGTCTTTGCCGGGTTGTACATTATTTTGGGGCACGACCGGGCCGAGGTCGATGTCACCGTTTGTATATATTATTTTATTTTTCTGTACTAGATTTATCCCATGGTGGAGTGCACGAATAACCGGGTTCTAGAAGTGTCACGTCCCAAAAGTACGGAATATGACCGGCACTTAAACTACGAACGTCTCAAGGCGTACGTATTCTAAGTAAGCCAAAAAAACCCAGAAATCCAAACCAAGAAAAGTAGTAGAGTGTAGGAAAAGCCATTTTAAGCCAAATAGTCTGCAACATATGCCGAAATATTCATTTTAAAATTATAAGTCTTTTCTAAAAATTTCGGCAGAATTTCCATTGTAAAAACTGACCCCAAACGGGTACAAAACCCGATAAATCATATATAATGAAAATTGCATCCCCAAGCGGGAGCTAGCTCTTCGTCAAATGACGGTCACAACCACGCAGGCAATATAATATACAACGCCGAAAGGCGAGGATCACAACAGAAAAGGAAACTCAAAACAACACGAAATCCATAGAAATACACGCGCGACTCTAAGGTCGAAAGAATAAACATCACTGGTCTCTATCAGAAATAAATACATGTTTGGTTGATGGAATTTCTAGATACAACTGAATAATAATATATACAAGGTATACTGATGGGTACGATACAATAAACCCACCTACTAGCAAATCACCCGGAAATGGAAGTAGTGCCAGCAAAGCCGTAACGAAACCTGTACAGCAAAACCTGCAAGAAACTGGGGCACAACGGGGGTGAGTTGCCAACTCGTGAATAGAATACATCTACGAACAGAAATCGCATGTATGACCCAATCCTAAGTCATACGATCATAATATATCCTCGAATATATAACCAGCAGCCTATAACAATGGCTAGGGTATACCTCTAAACAACGGTAATACCAAGTGCTCGTGTCAGTGCCTCAGGTAGCAATATATCATATGGATGAGGTATGAATGCATGAAAAGTATGATGAAGTATTTAAATTGATATCAATACACATATATTAGCGTCCTATTCCACTAATATTGGTGTAAGGGCATATATAACAGCGTCCTCATCCCCTGTTATATATACATATGAAGTATGATCAATGTAATCAAAGTCTGTATGTGATCAATGTCTGTATATACGTGGATCCCGTCCACGTGTCACCCAATGACAATAAGTATCATGCATGTAAATATGAGGATATAATCAAAATCATGGAAAAACATCATGAAACCTGTGCCTAACATCGGCACAAAACATAGTATCAATCTCAATATCTCAATGACTCTGTACCTCAATATCTCAAAATCTCAGTATCAATCTCACTATCTAGGGCGCCGTCAATCCAGACCGGCCCCTACCATCAATCTCAAGACCACGACGGTATCCTTCGGATATCCGACGCGTCGGGTAATATCACCGGTCAGTAGTGCTCCCCTGCCAGGCTCAACGCCATCATCTGCGATCCTCTTGTCCCGGGGTACCGCACCGGGTCCACCATGTACCCGAAACGGTTTCTCCACTCCTCGAACTCGGGTCTCACATGTCGCTCTCAGCACCGAGAAAACACATGGTGGACGCACTGAAATATCATATCAAGGGTAACCGGGTTTTTAAAACAATTACATATTCTCTTTTGAAATACCCACGGTTCCCAAATCCAGAAATCTCATGGAAGTCCGAATCCAAATCATCAATAGCACGTAAAACCATGAATATAGGCATAATAATGAATAACAGTATGCAAGAAGTGACAAGTAATAACTACAATATCTAAGCTGGCATATAAGGCAAGTACACTAATATCATGTCAAAACTACTAGCTAACAAGCTAAATCAAGCAATAATATTCTCTAAGTGTACGTGACATGGCAATTACCGATGAAGATGTGTGTGAGCCGGCAAGTAAGTGTACGTGGTACATACGCATCATCGGTAATGGTGCTGGTGTCCTAACAGCATGATATCAATAATGAAATATGAATTACAATAAGTATGCGATGCGGAGCAACAGTAATAATGTGCGGGAGCAGAATACTAAACACAATGATAACTAATCTGCATTTAATATAAATCTAGTCGAACAACTATACTAAACTATAGGGCTGAACTAACAGGCTAACTGAAGGTGAGGAAACCGCCTAACATCTGAGTCGATACATATATATATATATATATATATATATATATATATATATATATATATATATATATATATTAGTTGGTGATCCCGCCTCGATAATATCACATCCGATACCATATCTATAATCAGATATTCCCAAGTCAAGAGTGCGGATCAAACATCAATATATAGCTCGTACGTAAATCCGTCGTACGGCATCCCAAATCTGGGTACGGGTCACGATCACATTCATCACATTATTCATCTGATATCCTCTTTATCCAAGATCATAATCCGGGTACTGACCTACGTCTAGTACAATACTAATATCGTCAATATGATCATGATCTGACTACTGATCGACAGTCTTGTACAAATTGATATCATCAGCACATATCATCACGAAGGAGGTATACCTCGCCCAATATGGCCTATCATCAGCCTCCTAGCGTATCATATCTCATATCACGATCACATGTCGACCATTTTATTATATCACTATTCACATGGTATCGTCGTCCAAAGATCCGCTATAATATCATGGTGTATCTCAAATACGAATTCTGCCATATCACCGATCTTACGGTCTCAAATTACGTCTCATCGACTCACCTCAATTCCCAAACACTATCCTCAAATCCGGTATATGATCACTTAGTCCCATACCCATATGAACACACACACACACACACACACACACACACACACACACATATATATATATATATACCCATCTTGGCACAAATGAAAGAAGGATGTATGCAAGTATGGGTGTGTGTATGTAAATGTGGTGCACCCTCTATCCTAGGGTCTCGCAACACTAAACCTATCCAATCACACTAGAATCCATCTTTACCATCAATAATCTCAAACAATATACAATCAAAATATGTGCATACGTATCCGTATACACATCACCACGAAGTGCGGGGGTGCTATACGCCATCCACCCGACTTCTCCCCGTAGATATAAATCTACTCACCTTACTTCTTGTGTACCGATGCCAATGTCTCCATCTTTATCTTCAATGCCTCGACGTCACGTGGGGTACCTACAAGGATATCACAAACGCTAAAGCACATAAAAATCACATCGGAAACCAAAACGGCACAAGCTAAGCCTATAGGTAAAAACCTATAGCCTCGCATGCAAACACGACCAATAACCCCTTGCCGTTGACGTTCAAACGCCATACGACTGAAATGAATCACCAAATACCAAAATCCATGCTAAAGCAAGTCATAAACCATGCGCCAACTCATGAAAATTACCCCAGATTCTACCTTATGTGGAATCAGTCGAAATTGCACATGCCAGGGGTCTAATTTACTGGAAATATGGCCCAGAAACAAAAACGAGGGGGTTCCAACCTGGTCTGGCCGCAATTTGCGGCCAGGAGGAATTTATTGGTGGCCAGAAAATGGTGGTTGGGGCTAGGGCTTTGTGTGGTGGTTCCTAGGTGCCTGCACATCTCACTGTTAACTCAATTTTATTTTCAGATGTCTCGGGTTAAAGCAGATTCCCAAAAACAGTGACAGATTTACCATTTTTCCCGATATCGATTCCATAATTCCGTATTCTGGGTTCTAACCTCTAGTTTGGTCCAATGTAACATCACTAACAGGATTCTAAGGTCACTATAAGCTTCTATTTCACCTTTGATTCAGATCCAACCCTAAACCCTAACTTGAAATCCCTCAAGTCCTTCAAACGACACCATATTGACATGAAACTAGTATAGATCTACAAGGAAATTGAAATACTACTCTAGGGTGTAGAAATTACCTCTTTTGGCAACTCAAGAATTTTCTTGAGTTGCTCAAAGTCCTCCAAATCAGCTCTTCCTTAGTCCAATGTGTAGCTAGTGAGCTTGAGAGCAAGTTTTGTGAAGTGGGAATGGGGTATTGGTGAGGGAATTGAGAGGGATCTATGGAGTGAAGGGGAGGGAGATGAGGGAGGAGCAGGAGCAGCAGCAGCTCTAGGAGAGGGGAGAGAGAAATGGGCTTGAGGAAATGATGGGAGTATGGTTCAAAAAATGAAGGTTGACCTAGTCTCTCTCTCTCTCTCTCTTCATCATGAAACCTTTATCGTTTTCTTTTCTTTTACTTTTCCTTCTCACTCAATGGCAAACCCTAAGCAACCATACCCCAAAACATGTAATAAGTGTAACAAGTGTGGAAAAATGATATGTGCACATTTTTGCACAAAAATACTAAAAACCCGATTAACGATTTTTAATCGCGATTAGCACTAAAATAGCATATAGCCAATCTTAAAAACTTAAAAATGGCAGAATTCAAAAAAATACCCTATTTTAGAAATTTCAATAATTTTTCCAAAATTTACCCCATTTATCGGTATTTAATTATACCGAAATATTAAAATATTCATTAAAAATTAATATTAAATTATAAAAATCCCCAAAAATAATATTTTGTTTTTTGAAATGTTACAATCTTCCCCTCTTAAAGAAATTCGGTCCCCGAATTTAAATTTAAACCCCAAAATTCTAAAACATTTCAAACGAAAGTCCAAGTCGTTGGGGCTCCGAAATCATCAATACATAAAACGTATCGTAGCGCAATGCATGCGCATGAGTAATGAGCAGATAACTCAAAATCAAAACTCCGTCGAGCATCCCGCAATCATCGGAGTCATGGTAAAGACACGAATGCCCAAATCCAAAGCAAAACTGCTATGCTATAAATCGGAACTATACATGTAAATATCTGGAGGAAATGCATGCCCATCTTTTAAAGTCGCTGTGCAATGCGCATAACACTACACAGTGGCGGACGTCTACCATAAGAAATAACCATATACATATATACCTTTTTGTTTAACATGTACGTTCCGCCGTTTTGGAAACAATTTTAGAAGGGTTTCCTTGTTTTAAACGTTTCGTGTCGTGTCAGACACATAGGTAATACTGAGACTATAGCTCGCTTTTTGGAAATCCCTTCGATAACTATCAATGCATGCAAAATATATCATCTGACTAGTCCTGCTCAGTACAAAACTCATAGCAATCATCATAAAAACGTACTGCTCCATAAGAAATCAATCCCAAAATGTGTATATGAATACTACGTGCGTCTGGTACGCACGGAAATCAAAATCCATACATGTGCCATACAGGTGCACAAAACAATATCTAGGTGCAATGGGTGTGCACGAAACATCTATCAAGGGCAACAGGTGTGCCTGACAGCAAAAACAGGTGCATCTGACATGCACGAAGAATCTCGATTTAGTGCATCTGGTGTGCGCCCAAATCGCATCTCATAACACGCGTCCAACATGCGCGAAAATCCAATCAGGTGCACAAGGTGCACAAAACCAATATCAAGCATCACAATCGAAATCGAAGTCCAGTGCATCTAAGTGCACAAAATGTGTATCACTGCACTGCAAGCATATGTGAACTATACCGAGTGCAAAACCCAAATCGTGTGCGTACATATGCACAAAATCAACTCACTGTATGAAACCCATAAAATCATAAACATGAGAAACCAAGGCACGAAAACGATATCAAGTGCAACAACTGTGCAAAATCGTAAATACTCAATAGGTGCAACCATGGTGCCTGAAAAAATATATCATGAACTCAATCATCAAAATCAATCATGCGAATAGATCGCCCAAAATACCGAAATCAAGTATGGCGGAATAGTTCCACTCAAGCACATCCTCCAAGAATCTCTGGCCAACTGTCGTGGTTACTCATAGCATGTCTCGTCGACGATCCTGAACATCTGGCCTGCCGGTGTGCGTAACATGACCACTCCTGGGTCCAAGTCTTCTCGTAATTATTCCAGAAAGGTCCTGTCGAGGTCTCTCCCAAATCTCGTCTCTGCCTAACTGTCCGGAAGTCATCGTCCTTTACTATATCTGTTTCTTGTTCCGGAACGGCTGCCTACTCATTGCGACTCCTTCTGGAAGGTATATCCAAGTACAATGCCTCGGCATACATATCGCATCTCTGATGTCGGCTGCTTCGGACTCGTATCGTCGTGGCTTCATGGACTGAGCTCCAATGGCTATCCTCGTATCTGGAGTTTCCCAAGAAATATATCCCATCACCTAGCATCCGAATGAAGTCGAACCATCCGATCGATTCATCAAAATCTCATAATCCCCCAAGAGCTCAACATCTTGGGTACATTTTAATAGTATCGAGTACGTACCACAGTATCGATGATCCAGCCGTAGAAGGGCAAACCCAAGCCTCACTAATGGCGCCGCGGAACTGCCATAAACCATAAGGTTCAAAGGCTTTCACACGGTCATTATGTTGCGTTAGGGTTTCATTCTTCTAGAGGGTCCATGGAATTGCCTGTATGTCCTTCCGAATACTTTAAACTTGGAATAATAGGTTTCTGACATTCGATCGTCTCTGTCGATTCTCAACGTCTCCGCGTGAAGTCGTCTCTAGCTGGAATCAATCTATCTGATGACCTCGCATCGGGGTAGCGAACGATCCACATGTCCTAGTCATTCATCCTCGGTGACTAGCGACCTTCTATCATCTCTTAGTACAACTCGTACTGCAATAGCTCTAACATCTGGGCGATATCTCGTCGTTCGCAACAATAACTGGCTCACTCGTCTGCACGCTGAATGGTGCCTCAATCATCATGAATAAGCAATACGCCAACGGTCATCAAAATCTGGCTGGCATCTATCAGTGGCCCAATCCTCTGGTGCTAATCTGCACGTCTGAGTAATCTCATACAGCGACCCATCAAACTCTCGTGGCGTAAAACACCATAAAAAGACACATCTCTGAAATCGTGTGTCGCCGGAATCACGCCCTGGTCAGTCCTCGTCCGTAACGAGCTTGTGCTGACCGCAACTCTAGCCATAGCTCTCCCTGCCCGTAATCGTGGCAGCAAAACCATAACTGGTACCGATGAGGCTAGATCATGAATGAATATAATACTGAGTAAAGAAATGTACATCCTAAGGCTTCTTAAGTGGAGTAGCGTATCGTAAATATGTCGCGGAACATACGTACGGTACGTCACTCTACTTTAGTCACCTATTCCATCAACCAAGGGTCATCCTACGCTCCGAAGGTAAAACCTAACGCTCTGATACCAACTTTGTCATGTCCCGAAAGTACGGAATATGACCGGCACTTAAACTACGAACGTCTCAAGACATACGTATTCTAAGTAAGCCGAAAAAAACTAGAAATCCAAACCAAGAAAAGTAGTAGAGTGTAGGAAAAACCATTTTAAATCAAATAGTTTGCAACATATGCCGAAATATGCATTTTAAAATCATAAGTCTTTTCTAAAAATTTCGGCAGAGTTTCCTTTGTAAAAACTGACCCCAAACGGGTACAAAACCCGATAAAGCATATATAATGAAAATTGCATCCCTAAGCGGGAGCTATATCTTCGTCAAACGACGGTCACAACCATGCAAGCAATATAATATACAATGCCGAAAGGCGAGGATCACAACAGAAAAGGAAACTCAAAACAGCATGAAATCCATAGAAATACATGCGCGACTCTAAGGTCGAAAGAATAAACATCATTGGTCTCTATCAGAAATAAATACATGTTTGGTTGATGGAACTTCTAGATACAACTGAATAATAATATATACAAGGTATACTGATGGGTACGATACAATAAACCTACCTACTAGAAAATCACCCGGAAATGGAAGTAGTGCCAGCAAAGCCGTAATGAAACCTGTACGGCAAAACCTGCAAGAAACTGGGGCACAACGGGGGTGAGTTGCCAACTCGTGAATAGAATACATCTATGAACAGAAATCGCATGTATGACGCAATCCTAGGTCATACGATCATAATATATCCTCGAATATATAACCAGTAGCCTATAACAATGGCTAGGGTATACCTCTAAACAACGGTAATACCAAGTGCTCGTGTCAGTGCCTCAGGTAGCAATATATCATATGGATGAGGTATGAATGCATGCCAAGTATGATGAAGTATTTAAATTGATATCAATACACATATATTAGCGTCCCATTCCACTAATATTGGTGTAAGGGCATATATAACAACGTCCTCATCCCCTGTTATATATACATATGAAGTATGATCAATATAATCAAAGTCTGTATGTGATCAATGTCTGTATATATGTGGATCCTGTCCACGTGTCACCCAATGACAATAAGCATCATGCATGTAAATATGAGGATATAATCAAAATCATGTATAACATCAAGAAACCTGTGCCTAGCATCGGCACAAAACATAGTCTCAATCTTAATATCTCAATGTCTCTGTACCTCAATATCCCAAAATCTCAGTATCAATCTCACTATCTAGGGCGCCGTCATTCCAGACCGGCCCCTACCATCAATCTCAAGACCACGACGGTATCCTCCGGATATCCGACGCGTCGGGTAATATCACCGGTCGGTAGTGCTCCCCTGCCAGGCTCAACGCCATCATCTGAGATCCTCTTGCCCCGGGGTACCGCACCGGGTCCACCATGTACCCGAAACAGTTCCTCCACTCCTCGAACTCGGGTCTCACATGTCACTCTCAGGATCGAGAAAACACATGGTGGACGCACTGAAATATCATATCAAGGGTAACCAGGTTTTTAAAACAATTACATATTCTCTTTTGAAATACCCACGGTTCCCAAATCCAGAAATCTCATGGAAGTCCGAATCCAAATCATCAATAGCACGTAAAACCATGAATATAGGCATGACAATGAATAACAGTATGCAAGAAGTGACAAGTAATAACTACAATATCTTAGCTGGCATATAAGGCAAGTACACTAATATCATGTCAAAACTACTAGCTAACAAGCTAAATCAAGCAATAATATTCTCTAAGTGTACGTGACATGGCAATTACCGATGAAGATGTGTGTGAGCCGGCAAGTAAGTGTACGTGGTACATATGCATCATCGGTAATGGTGCTGGTGTCCTAACAGCATGATATCAATAATGAAATATGAATTACAATAAGTATGCGATGCGGAGCAACAGCAATAATGTGCGGGAGCTGAATACTAAACACAATGATAACTAATCTGCATTTAATATAAATTTAGTCTAACAACTACACTAAACTATAGGGCTGAGCTAACAGGCTAACTGAAGGTGAGGAAACCGCCTAACATCTGAGTCAATATATACACACACACACACACACATATATATATATTAGTCGGTGATCCCGCCTCGATAATATCACATCCGATACCATATCTATAATCAGATATTCCCAAGTCAAGAGTGTGGATCAAACATCAATATATAGCTCGTACGTAAATCCGTCGTACGGCATCCCAAATTTGCGTACGGGTCACCATCACATTCATCACATTATTCATCTGATATCCTCTTTATCCAAGATCATAATCCGGGTACTGACCTACGTCTAGTACAATACTAATATCGTCAATATGATCATGATCTGACTACTGATCGACAGTTTCGTATAAATCGATATCATCAGCACATATCTGTAGGGTTCCTAGGCACTCTCAAGAGGTCTCACAAGGCATCAACCATGCCTATTTCAAATTTTACGGGTGCCGAGAAACCCTAATACGGATCGTTAACTAGAAATTTATTGGAGATAGTGCCCTCAGAGTCAATTATTGGATCACAGGCACGTGATTGCAATGATTGAGGGAGGACCTATCCCGGTAGGACAGTCTTACTCGAGATGATAGTATGCTATCTGGTTTACCTTTATCATCGTGTACTGCTTTAGGTGACCTGACGTGTCGCTATTGCACGTTGATAGAGCCCCTAGGATTCTTGCTTGACTGCCAGCAGTATGAGGGCGATCATATAAGTGAGAGCTGGAGTCTATAAGCACATCCTTAAAAGGTCCCTAGTCGTGGGAGTTTCGAGACAGGGCATCGATTCTCCAGAGTAGACTAGTGTATACAGTCGAGACCCCGACGAGGGGCGGTGGTCGGTCTCACAAGCCACTGGTTTCAGTAGGTTCACCTAAGATGTATACAGGTGCTCATTGGGTTATGAGTACACCGGACAGGACTCGCCGGGAACATGCTAGTTGGTCTTATACCTCATGTCAGATAGCAGTTCCCAGGTGACATGTGTACAGGTTAGTTCATCGACCTGGGGATCGTCATTTGTCTCGTGTGAGTTCCCACTGTACTTTGATTACTACCCTACCACGGCTCAAAGGAGTCGTGCAAACAGGTTTTAGTTGGGTACAGTCCCGAGCCACATGGAGACAGTGAGCGGATCTTCAGGGGTTCGTCTCTCCCGGTATTGGGGGTGAGGTCGCTCTGTGTCTAGGAGAGCCATTACACGAAGTCCTTGGCCAAGGCAGGAGATTTACTGGTAGGTATTCCAGTAGTATCTCAGGGTGTTCTGGGCTACACTCCGACACGACTTGTACCGCTTTTGGGGGTCTGACTTTTACCAACCCCCTAGGCCCGACATGCGATGCTCATAGACGAACGGACCGGACTGTACGGATATTGTCACTGACAGGCTCAGTAGGGTGTCAGGATGAGTTCGCTCATCGACGTCCCTTTTGGTCAATAGCTGGTGGCCCGTCACGTATTGGCTTATACCTCTGACGTGCTGGTGGTTAAATCCACAGCCATAGTATTGACAAGTCTTTAGAGTCCACCACACTTTCAGTTACTCAAGCTTTCGGGCGAAACGCTGTAGAGGCCGTATGGAGATATGGCAGGGTCCGATCAGATACGTGCGGTATTGCACGGATCAGGATCGGACGGTTTGTACTAATGGCCGTATGGGTATATGGCAGGGTTCGATCAGATACGTGCGGTATTGCACGGATCAGGATCGGACGGATATTACTAGCCGGCTTTAGTTTAAGCCGGATCCTAGTTTAGTACAGTGTAGATTTTGTCTCTTTGCATTTGTATTTCGGTCGGAATACAGATGCGGGTGTGTATGCACAGTGTCGGGGTTTTCCTGTAATTTATTACGGGACCAGTTTTCTGGAGTTGCCAGTTTGCATTCCGTTCCGCCCGGTTTTCCTTTGTTCTTTCCCGGCCGGACTTTTCCGATGGAGGGTGTTATTTGCAAGTTTGCAAATAACACATTGTGGAGGATTTATTTGCAAGATGATTTATTATGATAGCATCTTTTTGATTCCATTCTCTTCACTTGCTTTTTGTTGATAAGAAAGGATTAGATGTGATTAGAGTTTGATGTGAGATGGTTATGATTATGTTTTGGATGTGGTCACCCCTTATGCTCCTACCATCACCTCCCTTCATGCTTCATAATCTTTCCACCACCATTTTCTAAGGATGAATGTTTTAATGAGAAAAGAGAGAAGAAAAAGAGAAGAAGAAGAGAGCTTCATCTTAGAGAGAGTAGCATTCTTGATCTCATTTTTCATGTTAAGAAAAATGCAAGCACCATTTTTCTTATCTTGTTTCCTCCATCATCTTCAAATGGCAACAAACCCAAATGAGACATAGCTTCAACCCTACACATTCTACAGCAAATCTTGGACGCGTCGGCCAGCCTACTTCGCGCCCGAGTTGCCTCGGTATTGAGGTGGGAGCCCGTAAAAGTACCCGGCTTCGTGGTGCCCTTTCCGACGAGGAGGAGACGGACGGAGATCCCGCGAGGAGATCGGAGTGGAGATGAAGACCGGAGGACTCGGATCATTCAGTATATCTCTAACCCGTCCTCTTGTTAGCTTAGACTAGTTTAATGGCACGATCCGGGGTTTTAGTGCGCGGTGGTGCCGGTTTGCTAAGTCCGCAAAAATTAAAGTTTATCACCGTTTCCGCGTTTGGCCGTCGGATTAACGGCCGGGGCGCCGCCGTGCACTTACAAAATTTAGGCGATAAACTAAACTAGTTAACAACTTAACTAAAGAAGAGAGGCTACAACCTTTGTAGATCCGGTTCTCCACTTCCTTAGCTCCACGTAGGCGTCCTCTCGCTGTCCATCTCGAATCCTAGACTCGATTGTCGGCTTCATCGGAAAAACGAGCGGGCAAGGTCGTCGGCTTCGTGCCGAAGATGATCTACGTCGAGGCGTCACAAGTTCAAGCTCCGACTTCACAAATTTGTGAAACTTGTGAAGAAAACACCCAAAACAACTTGGCAAGAGGTAGAGGGTGAAGAAATAGGAGGTGGGTTCACTTTAGAATTGGATTTCTCACTTTAGAACTCAAGTTGCCATTGATGGCATCAAGCTTTCTCTCTTGAAGATGAAGAAGAAGATGAAGCTAGAATTATGATAAGTCTTGTTAAAAGAATAATAAAAATGAATACTTATCATCTTCTAACCTTGGTTAAGTGTAGAGAATAGACCATGGTCAAGTGAGAATGGTTAGGGTTAAGGATGATGACAAAATGGTCACTTTAGTCAAAGCTTCATGAAGCTTCATGAAGCTTCATGAAAGAAACCATTTTGTTATCTTTTATTTATTTATCAAAAAAGAATAGATAAATAAATAAGTAAATAAATCAAAACCCTAACTATTATCATAACCATGGTCTAAGTCTTAACACAAAACCAATTTACATGCATCATCAAACATGACACATTGTAGTGCACAAAAGTATATCACATATACAACTTGTGAACTACAAGTGAGAAAATCCTATTAAAGTGAACCAATACTAGTTAATGCAAAGTAATATATCAAATATATAATTATACATTAAATCATTAAATCAACACTTGATTCAATGATCCGGTTATGTCGCACATAACCGACTAGTATCCAATGCATCGACTTATCGAATCAATCTACGATTCGATAACTAGGTTATATCGCATATAACCAATCAAAACATTCATCGCGAGAATGAAATACGGTATCACATACACGCATCATTCTCGGTCCTGCACATATCTCATATGCACTCCTATTTCGTTTCGCTTGAGCCAGGAAACCTCTGTATAGGACTCTAAAGACTCGTCAATACGCCGGTAGCAGATGATGATCATATCAAGCACCCACAAGCCGCAAGCGGTCTGCTAAACGTAACGTCCATCTGGGTATTGAGCGATCAGAAGATCGACGAGCTAGCCCGCTCACACTCCTGGGAATCCAACCAGTAACACCTACCGTACAGTCCGGTCTGTTCGTTTGATATGTCACATATCAAGTCTAGGGGTGGTATACGTCAGACCCCAATAACCGATAAGTCGTGCCGATGTGAGGCTCATAACGGGTCGAGAAACTACTGGTAACACTTACCAGCAAATCTCTGATCAGCCCTGGCCAGGGACTTCCCTGTTACGGCCAATCAAGCACAGCGCAACATCAACCCCCAATATCGGGAGAGACGAAACCCCTCCTATCGCTCATTGCCTCCATGTGACTTGGGACTGTACCCAAAGACCACCGTTTTGCATGCCCTCATGGACGTGGTAAGGTGGAGATCAAAGCACAGTGGGAATCACACAAGACTCTATGACGATCTCGGGTCTACAGACTAACCTGTACAAGTGTCACCTGAGAACTGCCATCTGACGTGAGGTATAATACCATCTGGGAGTTCTCGGCGAGTCCGTCCAGTGTACCCAGTCTCCACTGAGCACCTGTATACCATCTCTGATGTCAAACACCAATGGATATGGGATCATCCATCGCCCATCTCATGGGTCGAGAAGCGTATACGCTAGTCTACACTGGTATATCGATGCCCCGTCTCGATACACCCACGACTAGGGACCTTGAAGGATGTACTTATGGACTACCATGTCCCCACTAGTATGATCCGCATCATAGTCCAGGTAGTGAAGTACACATCCTAAGAGCTTTACCAGCATGTAACTCTAAGACAGTATAAAGAGACAAGTATACATGTTAAGATAAAGAGCAACCAGATAGCATACTATCATATCGAGCAAGAAAGTCATCTCTATATATGTCCAAGCATCCAATATAATATACATCATCTGTATAATACTGGCCTCTAGGGCATACATACAACTAACAATATCATCATGAAGGAGGTATACCTCGCCCAATACGGCCTATCATCAGCCTCCTAGCATATCATATCTCATATCATGATCACATGTCGACCATTTTATTATATCACTATTCACATGGTATCGTCGTCCAAAGATCCGCTATAACATTATGACGTATCTCAAATACGAATTCTGCCATATCACCGATCTTACGGTCTCAAATCACGTCTCATCGACTCACCTCAATTCCCAAACACTATCCTCAAATCCGGTATATGATCACATAGTCCCATACCCATGTGAACACATAAATATATATATATACCCATCTAAGCACAAATGAAAGAAGGATGTATGCAAGTATGGGTGTGTGTATGTAAATGTGGTGCACCCTCTACCCTAGGGTCTCGCAACACTAAACCTATCCAATCACACTAGAATCCATCTTTACCATCAATAATCTTAAACAATATACAATCAAAATATGTGCATACGTATCCGTATACACATCACCATGAAGTGCGGGGGTGCTATACGCCATCCACCCGACTTCTCCCCGTAGATATAAATCTACTCACCTTGCTTCTTGTGTACCGATGCCAATGTCGCCATCTTTATCTTCAACGCCTCGACGTCACGTGGGGTACCTACAAGGATATCACAAACGCTAAAGCACATAAAAATCACATCGGAAACCAAAATGGCACACGCTACGCCTATAGGTAAAAACCTATAGCCTCGCATGCAAACACGACCAATAACCCCTTGCCGTTGACGTTCAAACGCCATCCGACTGAAACGAATAACCGAATACCAAAATCTATGCTAAAGAAAATCATAAACCATGCGCCAACTCATGAAAATTACCCCAGATTCTACCCTATGTGGAATCAGTCAAAATTGCACGTGCCAGGGGTCTAATTTACTGGAAATATGGCCCAGAAACAAAAACGAGGGGGTTCCAACCTGGTCTGGCCGCAATTTGTGGCCAGGAGGAATTTATTGGCGGCTAGAGAATGGTGGTTGGGGCTAGGGCTTTGTGTGGTGGTTCTTAGGTGCCTGCACATCTCACTGTCAACTCAATTTTATTTTCAGATGTCTCGGGTTAAAGCAGATTCCCAAAAACAGTGACAGATTTACCGTTTTTCCCGTTATCGATTCTATAATTCCGTATTCTGGGTTCTAACCTCTAGTTTGGTCCAATGTAACATCACTAACAGGATTCTAAGGTCACTACAAGCCTCAATTTCACCTTTGATTCAGATCCAACCCTAAACCCTAACTTGAAATCCCTCAAGTCCATCAAACGACACCATATCGACATGAAACTAGTATAGATGCACAAGGAAATTGAAATACTTCTCTAGGGTGCAGAAATTACCTCCTTTGGCAACTCAAGAATTTTCTTGAGTTGCTCAAAGTCCTCCAAATCAGCTCTTCGTTAGTCCAATGTGTAGCTAGTGAGCTTGGGAGCAAGTTTTGTGAAGTGGGAATGGGGTTTTGGTAAGGGAATTGAGAGGGATCTATGGAGTGAAGGGGAGGGAGATGAGGGAGGAGCAGGAGCAGCAGCAGCTCTAGGAGAGGGGAGAGAGAAATGGGTGTGAGGAAATGATGGGAGTATGGTTCAAAAAGTGAAGGTTGACCTAGTCTCTCTCTCTCTCTTCATCATGAAACCTTTATCTTTTTCTTTTCCTTCTCACTCAATGGCAAACCCTAAGCAACCATACCCCAAAACATGTAACAAGTGTGGAAAAATGATATGTGCACATTTTTGCACAAAAATGCTAAAAACCCGATTAGCGATTTTTAATCGCGATTAGCACAAAAATAGCATATAACCAATCATAAAAACTTAAAAATGGCAAAATTCCATAAAATACCCTATTTTAGAATTTTCCATAATTTTTCCAAAATTTTCCCCATTTATCGGTATTTAATTATACCGAAATATTAAAATATTCATTAAAAATTAATATTAAATTATAAAAATTCCCAAAAATAATATTTTATTTTTTGAAATGTTACAAGAAGGTAGCGAGCCCGCATCTCATGGCAGCGAGACGGAGAGGGCTTCATTCTCATGGTGTTGATATGGAGGGGGCCTCATTCTCATGGTGTTGAGACGGAAGGGCTTCATTCTAGAATTGCCGGGCTATTCGCCGCACTCGTAGGGGGTACAGGTTTTCATTGCACAGGCTATCCACATGACAGGGAACATCGGGTTTTATTTGCGGCTCAAATGAAATCCGGGGCTCCAAGATTATCCACCATTCTATATTGATTCTGTGATGTTGATTATTATCATACCTGGGACGAATGTTATATATAATTATATATATACTAGTAGATGTTGTATATGTTTTGCACCCGCGCTAGTCCAGCCCCCGCTTTGTCGTTAGTTAAGTAACCTAACGGGTGATGACGGGGCCCAGTGGAGAATGCGGATGGCATATACATACATAGTATTTTCTGGTGTGATAGGTTACAAATTGATGGGACCGCATTAATTTTGATTAATGCAAGATAATAAACCTAAAAGATGTTGTCGGAACCAAACTTTAAAAACTGACATTACAGACGTTCTCTTTTGCTTTGCACAGTGATATTCAGTTTGAATATCCAGCACCTCATTCGACGAGGCAAGGGCCGAGATCTCTTCACCGGGAGTGACCTCTTGAGTAAAAGTTTGCGTCAATGTAATAACTACAATATAGTCGATTATTTTTGTTTTGCATAGTGGTATTTAGTTTGGAATATCCTGCACCTCATTCGACGAGGAAAGAGCCGAGATCCCTTCACAGGGAGTGACATCTATAGCAAAGGTTTTCGCCACTATATACATATATATTTATAAAGCCACTTAGGTTCCTTCAACGATATCAAGTTCATTACGTTAACGGGTTTTTTCGCCAAAAACCTAGCCGCGGCCCTCCTTCATTTCAGATAAAAAGCAGTTAGTATTCGTGCTATGTACGTTGGTCTCTATCAAGGCATAGTGTACGGTAACTAAGTGTTGATTATCCCGTTGCATCTTAGGATGCGATTAATTAGGACAGTCGCATAGCCACTTTGGTCTCTATCAAGGGCTTATGCAGGTGGGTCTAAGTTAATCCAGGACAATGACGGGTTGAACTTGACTTGCGACTTATGGTACGTTGGTCTCTATCAAGACCATATGTCATTAGGGGCAAAAACCACATCGGGAGTTTCAAACATACAGGATACTTGCAGATTTAGCATACCTTCTGGAGTGTGGTAACTAGAGTGGATTCCATCTAGTGCATCACACAATGATAGTTAGATCCCGATCCCACTGATGAGTAGGATTACTCTCGGGAGATTATCACACTTAATAATCAATGCTATAAACCAAGTAGGTGTCTAGAAAGGTGTTAGAGGGGCTACGCCTCCAGGGAAAAGAGGTTATGTAATTAAGGAACTTCGCGAAAGCGTTGGAAAACCTCTCTCGAAGTACCAACACTGGCCTGGCTGAAAGGTTAAGCAAGTATTGTAACGTGCGATTAATCCCGACTAGTTCTTCTTTTAGGGTTTGAAGAAGAATTTGAGGAAACGGTAGGAGCCATCTTGGTTAGATAAATTAATAACCAATCTAATCTTGCAAGGGCGCACGCTGACTGTTTTCCCTCTCTCTCTCTAGGTAGCAACCATTTCACGCCCTAATCAAGATAATAAAATGTATCGCTTGACCGATCCGAATTCTTATTCAGGGCTGGGAAACGTCGGTTCGACTCTAACTTACGACAACAGTCATAAGTATGAGCAAGGGAAAGAGGAAAGTTTGAATTCCTTGATAAACCCATCGAAGAAGAAACATACTGATGCGTCTTCTTCAGGTGTTCTTGTTATTGAGAACTGTTTTTCGGTCAGTCCTACCTCCTGGGTACTAGATACCGGATCAGGATCTCATATCTGTAATTTATTACAGGGACTGAGAAAAAGTAGGATAGTTGCACCTGGTGATATGTTCCTCAGAGTAGGGAACGGAGCACAAGTTAATACTGCGGCCGTCGGTGAATATCACCTAGTGTTGCCAAATGGCAATACTATGATTTTGAACAATTGCTACTATGTACCTTCCATGCTTTGCAATATCATATCAGTTTCTTTACTTAATAAAGATGGATATAACTTTGTTCTTGATAGAAATATCATGAACATTTATCTTGATAAGGTACTGGTTGCAGAAGATACACTGTGTAATGGTATCTATGTTCTAAATCAGAATACAGTTCTCAATGTACAAAACACACGCAAGAGGAAGAGTTCAGTTACGAACGAATCCTACTTGTGGCATTATAGACTTGGTCATATCAGAGAGAAAAGACTGAGTAAGTTACATAAAGATGGACTCTTGAATACGTTCGAATTTTCATCTTATGAAACTTGTCAGTCTTGTCTCAAAGGAAAGATGACCAAATCTCCGTTTACCGGACATGGAGAAAGAGCAGTAGAGCTCTTGGGACTTATACATTGTGATGTGTGTGGCCCGATGTCTATACATGCAAGGGGTGGGTTCTCGTACTTCATCACATTCATTGACGATCTCTCTAGATTCGGATATGTGTATCTTATGAAACAAAAATCTGTAGCTTTTGAGAAATTCAAAGAATTCAGAAAGGAAGTAGAGAACCAGATTGGCAAAAGTATTAAGATCCTCCAATCTGAAAGAGGGGGGAGTACTTAAATACCGAATTCAGGGACTTTTTGAAAGAGAATGGTATTCTCTCTCAGCTTACTCCTCCATATACACCACAGCACAACGGTGTATCGGAGCGGAGAAACCGTACCCTATTGGATATGGTTCACTCCATGATGAGTAATGCAGAATTGCCTTTTTCATTCTGGGGGCTTGTGCTTGAAACAGCCGCGTACCTGTTGAATCAGGTTCCATCTAAATCTGTGCCTAAGACTCCATATGAAATATAGAGTAATAAAAGACCATGTCTTAAAAGGATTAAGATATGGGGTTGTCCGGCCTATGTGAAAAACCAGAATCCGGACAAACTTGAGGCACTGTCAGTTTTATGTAAGTTTGTTGGATATCCCAGGCATTCAAATGGATATCTATTCTACCATGTCGATGAACAAAAGGTTTTTGTTTCTCGACACGCCACCTTTCTTGAAAGGTTGTTTCTTGAAAAAGAAATAAGTGGGGGCAAGGTAGAATTGGAAGAAATTCCAGAAGGACAAACTATAACTGAAGATTTAGTAGAACCACAAGATTCAACAGTCCCGGACGAACCTCAGCCACTCCGCAGATCTAGTAAGATTTCTCATCCGCCCAAGAGATACTACGGTTTTCTCATAGATGGGGATCGAGAGGATTGCATCTTGGAAGAAGATGATCCTACTACTTTCAGACAGGCCATTATCAGTAGGGACTCTAATAAGTGGCTGGATGCTATGCAATCTGAAATGGAGTCCATGTACACCAATAAAGTGTGGACCCTAGAAATTGCTCCACCTGGGGTAAAACCCGTTGGATGCAAACGGATCTATAAGAAGAAACTTGGTGTAGATGGGCAGGCGGAAACCTATAAGGCTAGACTCGTTACAAAAGGTTTTTGTCAAAGACCAGGAGTGGACTATGACGAAACATTTTCTCCAGTAGCTATGCTCAAATACATTAGGATCCTGCTTGCCATTGCTGCCTTCCATGACTATGAGATCTGGCAGACAGACGTAAAAACGGCTTTTCTAAACGGAAGTTTAGAAGAGTGCGTTTATATAGATCAGCCAGAAGGTTTTGTAGACAGTGGGAGCAGCGGAAAGGTGTGTAAGCTGCTAAAATCCATTTATGAATTAAAACAAGCATTACGGAGCTGGAACATCTGTTTTGATGAGACAGTCAAGGACTTTGACTTCATCAAAAACGAGGATGAGTCTTGTATTTATAAGAAGATTGTAGGATGAACTGTCGTGTTTCTAGTCTTGTACATGGATGACATTCTTTTGATAGGAAATGACATTCTTATGCTACGATAGGTCAAGCTATTCCTATCACAAAGGTTCTCTATGAAAGACCTAGGTGATGCCTCGTACATTCTGAGGATCAAGATCTACAGAGATAAATCCAAGAGATTACTGGGTCTTTCGCAGTCCAGGTACATAGAGACCATACTAAAGAGATTTAGTATGGAAGATTCTAAGCGCGGTAACATACCCACATTGCACGGAATTACCCTCTCCAAGAAGATGTCTCCCAAGACTGACGAGGAGAGGGTTCACATGAGCACTATACCCTACGCTTCGGCGGTACGATCTATAATGTATGCGATACTATGCACAAGACCAGATGTAGCTTACACGCTGAGCGTGGTGAGCTGGTATCATTCAGACCCAGGTGAGAACCACTGGACAGCAGTAAAGAACATTCTCAAGTACCTGAGAAGGACTAAGGAGATGTTCCTAGTTTACGGTAATGGAGACCTCAGGGTCGAGTCCTTTATCGACTCAAGCTTCCAGAGCGACAAGGATGGAAGCAAGTCTGTCTCGGGTTTTGTATTTACCCTCAACAGAGGGGCGGTGTGTTGGAAGAGTTCCAAACAGGATACTGTCGTAGACTCGACGATGGAGGCTGAATATTGCTGCAAGCGATGCCGCAAAAGAGGCGGTCTGGATGAAGAAGTTTATAGGTGAACTTCAGGTAGTTCCGTCCATTGTTGATCCAATACCAGTGTATTGTGATAACAATAGGGCTATAGCCTTAGCGAAGGAACCACGGTCCCATCAGAAATCCAGGCACATCTTAAGGCGGTATCACCTGATCAGGGAGATCGTACATCGCCAGGAGATCGAGGTCCGGAGAGTGGATACAAAAGACAACATAGAGGATCCATTTACAAAGGACCTCCCTCAAGCACAGTTTGAGCGACTTTTTGGGATATTGGGTATGCGGTACGGGAGCAGCTGGCCTTAGAGCAGACATTGGGTATTCGGTACGCCAATCACAGGCCATTAGTGCAAGTGGGAGATTGTTGGATGTATATGCCCTAGAGGCCAGTATTGTATATGTATACATATGGATACTAGGGATATGTATGTACAGAACAATTTTGCTCAGTTTTATAGTATATTATTTGACTTGACTTTGTCGGGATATGTGTATTTATTTGTATTGTTGTTATATCTAGCTTGCACATATTGACAAAGACTCGATACGGTAGTATACTATTGTGGTTTGTCTTTATCTTAACATGGAATATGTCATACTCGTTATCACATATTGCGGTTACATGTTGATAAAGCCCCTAGGATCTTGCTTGACTACCTGCGTTATGAAGGCGATCATACTTGTGGGAGTAGGGTAGTCCATAAGCACATCCTTAAATGGTCCCTAGTCCCGTGAGTTTCGAGACTGGGCATTGATACTTCAGAGTAGACTGGTGTATACGTTTCTAACCCCGTCGGGGGGGGGGGATGGTTGGTCCCGCAGCCATTGGTCCGATGCACCTAAGATCGTATACAGGTGCTCACTAGGTGTGAGTACACCGGACGGACTCGCCGAGAACTTCCATGTGGTACTGATTGATAATCGATTTCCATGTCGTGTTTTGAAAAGTGTAAAGATCACAACTAAAGAAATTTGTAAACCGCAATCAATAACGGTGTCTTTTATAAGTTCGTCGGTGAATGCGGATCGTTCACAGGGAAAGTGTGATTTGATCGATCTTGTTTTAGTTAAGTTGAAAATTAAAGGATAAAAGAAAATTGATTCAAGAGTTATGAAATTTAGTTTCAAGAATCATCAAAGTCTAGATCTAAAATCAAGAAATACTAATGATCAAGAAGATGTCCAAATCGAATGAATTATCAAGATTTGTAAAGAGGCTTGTAGGAATCGATCCAATTGATAGTGATGATGAATACTTATGATTACAAATTCTTATCTATTGAAGATTTATTCCTAGATCGATGACGATCAACGAGAATTAGGGTTCTATTGAAGAAACTAGGGTTTCTCCATCATCATCCCTTGTCCTTTCGTTGATTATCATTCAAATTCTAGCCTCTAGGAAATTCAATTATTGATCGTTGATCTCTAATTTGGAGCGAAAACATTCAAGAAAGCGTCTCGCTCGAAACTAGGTCATCGTTAATTCAATTTCCTAAAGTTTACAAAACTCATAAGACTTAAGAATCGTTCAAGAATTTAATCATCATCATCTATCTATTTTCTCGATTCCTCCACAAGCGGAGTTTTACTCACGCATCATTCTAAAACAATCAAGAACTAAGAATATCATAAAGCGAGAATGAATAGAAAGCAAGAATAAAGATTATCACTTTTTATTATTCGATGTTTCGTTACAATACACTCAAAGACTACAAAAATTGAGGAGCAACTAAATCATCGAACTAACTTCGCATCGTCTTCTTGAGTCGCGGATCGTCGTGGATCACTTGCTCGGATGAAGATCGGCATTGCTTCAAAAAGGCTCGTTGAATGCTTGCTTGAATCGGTACTCGATGAATCTTGATTTGGATCAAATTGTGTCAATCAATTTGCTTTAGAATTGATTTGGATCACACTATTTCAACAACTAATCTACTACCGAATAGCCTTTTAAATGAAGCCCTAGGTGATTTTTTATAGTTTTCCCTTTAGCTTCCCCTAGAAGCTAGGTCTCGCTTCCCTTGGAAGCTTGGTTGTTATGAAGCTTGCATAGGAAGCTTGGTAGTTATGAGGCTTGCAATAGAAGCTTGGTAGGTATTAAGCTTGCACAAGAAGCTTGGCTGTTAGAAGGGAAGCTTCTGGAGAACTCTAGCGACTGAAGCGTCTTGAAGAAGTTTTGCTGTTGAAAAGAAGCTTTGGGGAAAATTACCAACCACCGATGAGTCAGAACGGCCGCGGATCCGCGGCGGATTGGCCTGACTCGGCAGCGGATCCGCTGTTAGTGATATGTATGCCCTAGAGGCCATTACTGTACATGCGATGTATATTGTAGTGGATGCTTCGACATATATAAGGAGGACTTTCTTGCTCGATATGATAGTATGCTATCTGGTTGCTCTTTATCTTAACATGTACACTGATTGTCTCTAAAAGTACATGTTGATAAAGCCCTTAGGATGAGTACTTAAGTACCAGGACTATGATGCAGATCATACTAGTGGAGACAGAGTAGTCGTTAAGTACATTCTTCAAATGTTCCTAGTCGTGGGAGTACCGAGACAAGGCATCGATACTCCAGAGTAGACTAGCGTATGCGCTTCTTGATCTATATGATGGACGATGGATGATCCCATATCCATTGGTGTTTGAAATCAGAGAAGGTATACGGGTGCTTAGTGGAGACTGGGTACACTGGACGGTCTCACCGAGAACTCCTAGATGGTATTTTACCTCACGTCAGATCGCAGTTCTCTGGTGACACTGGTACAGGTTAGTCTGTAGACCCGAGATCGTTATAGAGTCTTGTGTGATTCTCACTGTACTTTGATTTCCACCTTCCCACGTCCAAGAGGGCATGCAAAACGGTGGATTTTAGGTACAGTCCCGAATCACATGGAGGCAATGAGCAATAGGAGGGGTTTCGTCTCTCCCGGTATAGGGAGTTGATGTTGCTCTGTGTTCGATTGGCTATAACTGGAAATCCCTAACCAGGGTTGCTGACATTTACTGGTAAGTGTTATCAGTAGTTTCTCGAACTGTTATGGACCTCATATCGACACGACTTATCGGTTACTGGGGTTTGACGTTTACCACCCCTAGACTAGATATGCGACATATCAGACGAAGAGACCGGACTGTACGGGAGTGTTACTGATTGGATTCGCAGGAGAATGTACAGGCTTGCTTGTTGATCTTTTGATCGCTCAATACCTTGGTGGATGTTACGTTTAGCTGACCGCTTGCATCTTGTGGGTGTTTTGATATGATCATCACCTACTGCCGGCGTATTGACGATTCTTTAGAGTTCTACACAGAGGTTTCCTGGATCTGGCAAAACGGAGTATGAGCACATATGTGATATGTTCGGGACCGAGAATATTACGAGTATGTGATACCGTATTAGATTCTCGCGATATGAGATATCGGCCGGGTTTATGTGATATAGCCGAGTCATCGGATCAAGTGTTGATTCGATGAACTGATACAGATTATATTAGTCGGTTATTTGTGATATAGCCGGATTATCGGATCAATTGTTTATTCGATAATTTAATGTATAATTATATATTTGATATATTATATTACATTAACTAATATAAGCTCACTTAAAGATTCTTTTTCTCACATGGATAATACATTGATGTATATGCGATATATGTTAATTGTATTATTTTATTTTGTTACAATAAATATTGTATATGTGATATATAATATTGTAACATGTTACAGTTACAAATGCAACATACTTTGTAGAGTTTAAACATGGTTAGGATTTGGATTAGGGTTAAGCTTGGATGAAGCTTTCATGAAGCTTCATGAAGCTTTGCCTTTTTTGTCATCTAGCTTGATATTTTTGAGTAGATATTTTCTTAACCCAACCCAAACCCTTACCCTAGTTTATTCTCTACAAGGGTTAAGCCTTCATGCTTAACTCATGGTTGATTTGTAACCATAACAATGATTTATTATTCATCACAAAAGGATTTGCTTCAACTTCTTCTTCTTTCTTTTTGATGAAAAACCTTCACTAGGTTTTTGATAAGTGATGATAATGAGTGAGAAATTGAAAATAAAAGAGAGCTAAATTCCTACTTCATTATCCTCATTTATTATAGCCACTTAGGTTAGGGTGTTTGCTTTACTAATACTTGATTAGTGAAGCAAGAGCTTGGGTTTGAGATTCTTCAAGGTAGATCATCTTAGTAGTTGAAGATTGGAAGCAAGCTTGCATCTTTCTCTTCATGGGGCCTCTCTAGAGTCCGGGTACTTGATGATCGCAGCGAAGGGACCTCAACACGGAGCTTTTGAAGTGAAGGACCGGTCTACACAGGTTGTATTCCTTGTTCACTTAGATGTAAAGAGTTTACATATCATGTTTAACCCTAAGTCTCTAGTTAAGATCTTGGTGGGTTTGTTTAGTACCCCAATTTTTTTTAAAGTAGCATGATCGATACTTGCCAAAACCTTGCTAAGGTGCTAAGCTAACCCTACAGTGGTATCAGAGCTAAGCTAGAGTATTACGCGTTGTCTAAACGAAGTTTGAAGTCCGATCGAACTCCGAAACCCCGATAAATCCCACTTTCTGGAATTTTTTTCAAAAGTTCAAATTTTTCATATTAAAAATACTCAGGAAATCATGCAGGGAATTATAAGGATTACTGTGAAGTACGAAGCCATAACCCACTCAAGGGACCGCGGAACCGCGGCCAAACCATGCGTTTGGCGGCGGTTCCGCGGCCAACTTTAGGAGTTAGGGGCTAATACTTCAGAGGTTTATTCCTGGGTACTTTTTCATGCTTCTGGGAAATTTTAATTTTACTCAAGTGTTGAACTTTCTGGAAAATATTGGGAACTTGTTGATTCGATCGGAAAGTTTAACTTCGTTTTAGGTTTTTTCTGGGTAATTTACAACGTGATAAAAGGTTCGAACGGATATCAATAACTCACATGAAAGTTTTCCCCTGTCGGAAAACTTTCATGTGTTGGATTTTTCCTGAGTTTAAAACTTTCAGAAAATCATGCAAGCGAATCTGTGGACCCTCTAGAAGAACGTAACCTTAACTCGGTTATGCGACCGTAAAAACCGCCACTGAACCATATGGTTTGTGGTAGTTTAGCGTTGCCACATGTGAGGCGTTGGTTTGACCCTTCTACGGCTGGTTCATAACGGCTGTGACATGATCTGGGACTTTTTGAACCCCGCTCAAGTGTTGAGCTATTTGAGAAATCTTGGGTATTTGTTTATTCGATCGGAAAGTTTAACATTGTATATTTATCTGGAATGTGATACAATATGTGGAATTCATATAGTTAGGCATGAAATGCGAAGTATGTGATATTTCGGATTTAAGATGTCTAAAGTGATTGTGGATTCCAAATGTTGTAGTTTTTCACTTTCTTTTCTGCGACCGTAAGTGTAATATGTGGTGTATCGCCGGCTTCGGTGCTATATGTCAACAACAACTGGGATACGCATATTTACTTACGTTGATGACATGTGATGTTTTGTGTTGCTGTGATATGTTATATTGAATCGTCGTGTTCTGAATAGCCGGGGGTTTTATGTGAGATGAGGGTTTTAATTTTCATTCATGTAAAATTGATTGTATGTAATATTCTTTTATTGGTGCACTTCCGGGTTGAGGATGATGTCACCATTGTATATTATTTACTTTGCCACATTAGGATAGACCCGAGAAGGGGAGCACAAGTAACCGGGTTCTAGGGTCCAGTGGGAGGCCATCTCGAAGAGTCGAGATCGGGTCTCTTAACCCTAGAATTAGCAGTGTTGCTTGCCGCTCTCGTAGGGGTCTAGGGATATGGGTTTAGCTATTCATCGCGACCGTGGAATCCGTGTTTTATACAGGCTTGAAATAAAACACGGATGTCCTAGTATATCCAATATTTCATATGTTATCTTCTGCTGCAATGTTCTGTGATGAGATCATATTACTGCCTGAGACAAATGTTTATATTATATATATGACATATATATTATATATTGTTGATTTTGTTTCATATGTGATGCTTGTGAAGCATAATAAAAAGGGACTTCATTAATGAGATTAATGAAATAAAAGAAACCTAAAGATTTTGTAGAAACTTGTTTCGAAAACTGGTAGCTCTAGTTCTTGCTTTGCATAGCGGTATTCCTTGTAGAATATCCAGCACCTTATTCGATAAGGAAAGAGCCGAGATCCCTTTATCGGGAGTGACCCCTTTAGCAAAACTAGCAGATACTACAAATTCGGTTTGCCTTTTGATAGCTTTTATAGTTCTTGCTTTGCATAGCGGTATTCCTTGTAGAATATCCAGCACCTTATTCGATAAGGAAAGAGCCGAGATCCCTTCACCGGGAGTGAGCTCTATAGTAAAACTAGTAAAAGCCTCAAAACCACACCTTTTTCAAAAATCACTCGATTCTACAATGATATCAAGTTCATTACGCAAAAGGTTTTCTTAAAAACTTGTCGTAACCCTCCGTCATTTTAGGAAGTAGAGTATTTAGTATTCGTGCTGCGTATGTCGACTATAGTTGAGGCATAGTGTACGGTAGCTAAGTGATGTCTTCCTACACAGCATATAATGCGATTAATTAGGACAGTCATGTGATTATTTTGACCATAGTTGAAGGTCATATGGGTGGGTCTAATTAATCATGAAATGATGGGTAGAACTTGACTAGTGCTTTTGATATGTTGACCATAGTTAAGGTCATCAGTACTAGGGGCAAAATATTATCGGGAATTTCAAGTGTTGAAATTTGCAATGAGATTGCATACCTTCTATGAGATAGTTGGATCCCGATACCCACTGCGAGTAAGAGTTACTCCTGGGAGAGTTTTACACATTACAATTAGCCGATCGAGTAGGTGTCTAGAAAGGTGTTAACGGGGTTACGCCCTTGGGAAAACGAGGTTTATTTTAATTAAGTCCGTGCGAAAGCACGGGGAACCTCTCTCAAAGTAACGACACTAGCCTGGCTGAAAGATTGGCGAACTTGTAGAGTGTAATTAATCCCGGCTAGTCTTACCTTTTAGGGTTTGAAGGAAGATTTGACTAAAACAGTGGAGACATCCTGATTAGATATATTAATAACCAATATAATCTTGCAAGAGCATACGCTGAGTGTTTTCTTCTCTCTCTCTCCAGGTAGCGACCATATCATGCCTTAATCAAGATAATAATACGGATGTATTGACCGAACCCGCTTATTATACTGTGCTGGGGAACGTTGGTCCCGCTCCAACTTATAATTGTTATAAGACCGAGCAGGAAATAGGGGATTACCAGAATTTCCGTGCCGCCCAAACAAAGAAAGTGCATGCTGATGCATCTTCTTCGGGTGTGTTCATTACCGAGAACTGTTTCGCAGTATCCTCTACGTCCTGGGTATGTGATACCGGATTAGGATCCCAGATATGTAATATATTACATGGGCTGCAGAAAGGTAAAGAACTGAGAACGGGTGATAAGTTTCAAAAGTTGGAAACGGTGCAATTGTTGCAAGCCAAGCAGTTGGCAGTTATCACCCTGTATTACCAAATACATTGATTCGGAACGAATGTTATTAGATACCGAACCTGATATACAACATCATATCAGTCTCTTTATTTAATAAAGAAGTATATAATTTTGTATTGATGGATAATGTTTTGAACATTTCCTATATCAAGAGTTGATCGGTTCAGGCACGTTATCTAAAAGCATATACGTTCTAAATCAAACTATAGTTCTTAACGTACAGGACACACACAAGTGGAAGAGTTCAGAAATGAATAGATCCTTCTTTAGGTATTGTAGACTAGGTCATATCATTGTGACCTGAGTAGCTAAGTTGCATTTAGATACATATTTAAATAAGTTTGAATTTACATCTTGTAAAACTTTCCAGTCATGTCACAAAGATAAGATGACCATAGCTCTGTTTATTGGAAACAGAGAAAGAGTTAGTGAACTCTTGGGATTGATACATGATGATATATGAGGTCCCCTGTCTACACATGCCAGGAATGGTTCTTTGCACTTCATTACATTCACCGATGATCTCTCAAGATTCACACATGTGTTCCTGTTGAAACACAAGTCTGAAGCTTTTGAGAAATTTAAAGAATATAAGTTAGAGGTAGAGAACCAAAAACATGTATAAGTATTATGTCCTATGGTGAGATCAGGGAGGAGAATACTTGAGCACGGATTTCCTAGACTATTTTAAATGAGAATGAGATTCTCTCTCAGCATTACTCCTCTGTATACACCACATCACCTCGGTGTATCAGGGTGGAGCAAATCGCACCCTATATGATATGGTGTGCTCTATGGTGAGTATTACTGAGTAGCCTATTTCCTTTTGGGAGTTATGCACTTGAGAAGCTGCATACCTATTGAATAGGGTTCCAATCAAATCAGATGCCTACCACTCCATATATGATATGGTATGGGAAGAGCCCATCTCTTAAAGATGTTAAGATTTAGGGTTGTCCGGCCTATGTCTAAAAGCAAAATCTGGACAAGCTCGAGGCAAGGTCAGTTCTGTGGAAGTTTGTTGGATATCCTGAGCATTCGCAAGGGAATATCTTCTACCACACTGAGGAGCAAAAGGTGTTTTGTTTATCAGCTTGCCACCTTTTGGAAAGGGAATTTCTTGTGACGAATTAGTGGTTATGAGGTAGAATTGGAAAGAGTTCCTGCTATACAAATTACAGCTGATAATTTGGTATAACCGAAGGATTCAATGGTTCCCAACGAACCTCAGCCTATCCGCCGATCTAGTATAGTTCCTCACCCGCCTGAGAGATACTTCGATTTTCTCTATGACAGTGGGAGCGAGGATTGCATCATGAGATGATGACCCAACTAGTTTCGAGCAGGCCATCAGGAGTGGTGACTCTGTAAGAATAGCTGGATGCTAAGCGAATTGAGATAGAATCTATTTACACCAACAAAGTATGGACTTTGGTTGCTTTATCTGAAGGATTAAATCCCCATCAGGAGCAAGTATATCTTGAGAAGATTACTTGGTGTACATAGAAAAGTTGATACTTTCAAAGCTAAGGCTTGTTGCAAAAGGTTCTTGTCATCGAGCAGGTGTGGATAATGATGAAACCTTTTCTAGTCCCTATGCTTAAGTCCATTCGGATCCTAGTTGCCATTGCTACATACCATGACTACGATATCTGGCGGTTGGGTGTCATGAATACTTTTCTAAATGATGATTTAGAAGATAGCGTTTATAAGTACACAGCCAGAAGGCTTCGTAGACAGTGGGAGCAGCGGAAACGTGTGCAAATTGCTTTATGAGTTAAAGCAGGCATCGCGGTGTTGGAACATCTGTTTTGATGTGGTAGTCAAAGCGTTTGACTTCATCAAAATGGTAGATGAACTTTGTATATACAAAAAGGTAGTAGGGAGTGTGGTGATGGTCCTCGTATTGTACGTGGATGACATACTCTTGATAGGAAAGCAGTTTCATATGCTACGATCGGTCAATCTCTTCTTATCATAAGGATTCTCCATAAAGGATCAAGTTGATACCAGCTAAATCCTGAGTTTTGGATTTATGAGATAGATCTAATTGGATGTTAGGATTCTCACTAGGTGTAGTGAGATAGTATCAATCGATCCTGGGGAGAATCACTGGAAAAGTTCTAGGGTGATAAGGACGATTGAATGTCAGTCACAGGCATTGTCTTCACCCTCAATGGAGGGATGGTATGTTGGAAGAGTTCCAAGCTAGATACCGTGACATACTAGACGATTAAAGGCTAGATACATCGTTACCAAGGATGATACCAAAGATGCAGTCTGGATATATATAAGTTCATGAGATGAACTTCGTTCCTACCATTGTGTGACAATGGAGTTGTGGCTTATGCCTAGGAACCCCTGTCCTATCAAAGATCCAGACATATTCTTAGGCAGTATCACCTGATCATGGAGATGGTTGATCTCCAGGGAGATCGACGTTAGGAGAGTAGACACAGAGGACAACAGCGCGGATCCACTCACAAAGGCCTATTTCCCAGTAGAGACTTTTATGGGATGGTTGAGTATGAGATACTTCAACCACAACTGATTGTTGGGTATGCGATACCACAACAGATGGCCCTAGTGCAAGTGGGAGATTGTTAGTGATATGTATGCCCTAGAGGCCATTACTGTACATGCGATGTATATTGTAGTGGATACTTCGACATATATAGGGAGGACTTTCTTGCTCGATATGATAGTATGCTATCTGGTTGCTCTTTATCTTAACATGTACACCGATTGTTTCAAAAAGTACATGTTGATAAAGCCCTTAGGATGAGTACTTGACTACTAGGACTATGATTCAGATCATACTAGTGGAGACAGAGTAGTCATTAAGTACATCCTTCAAATGTTCCTAGTCATGGGAGTACCGAGACAGGGCATCGATACTCCAGAGTAGACTAGCGTATGCGCTTCTTAACCCATATGATGGGCGATGGATGATCCCATATCCATTGGTGTTTGACATCAGAGAAGGTATACGGGTGCTCAGTGGAGACTGGGTACACTGGACGGACTCGCCGAGAACTCCTAGATAGTATTATACCTCACGTCAGATGGCAGTTCTCTGGTGATGCTTGTACAGGTTAGTCTGTAGACCCGAGATCATCATAGAGTCTTGTGTGATTCTCACTGTACTTTGATTTCCACCTTACAACGTCCAAGAGGGCATGCAAAATGATGGCTTTTGGGTATAGTCCCGAATCACATGGAGGCAATGAGCAATAGGAGGGGTTTCGTCTCTTCCGGTATAGGGAGTTGATGTTGCGCTGTGTTCGATTGGCTATAACTGGAAATCCCTGGCCAGGGTTGCTGAGATTTACTGGTAAGTGTTATCAGTAGTTTCTCAAACTGTTATGGACCTCATATCGACATGACTTATCGGTTACTGGGGTCTGACGTTTACCACCCCTAGACTAGATATGCGACATATCAGACGAAGAGACCGGACTGTACGGTAGTGTTACTGATTGGATTCGCAGGAGAATGTACATGCTTGCTTGTTGATCTTTTGATCGCTCAATACCTGGATGGCTGTTACGTTTAGCTGACCGCTTGCAGCTTGTGGGTGTTTTGATATAATCATCACCTACTGCCGGCGTATTGACGATTCTTTAGAGTCCTACATAGAGGTTTCCTGGCTCAGGCAAAACGGAGTATGAGCACATATGTGATATGTGCGGGACCGAGAATATTACGAGTATGTGATACCGTATTAGATTCTCGCGATATGAGATATCGGCCGGGTATTGTGATATAGCCGGGTCATCGGATCAAGTGTTGATTCGATGAACTGATACAGATTATATTAGTCGGTTATTTATGAAATAGCCGGATTATCGGATCAAGTGTTTATTCGATAATTTAATTTATAATTATATATTTGATATATTATATTTCATTAACTAATATACGCTCACTTAAAGATTCTTTTTCTCACATGGATAATACATTGATGTATATGCGATATATGTTAATTGTATTATTTTATTTTGTTACAATAAATATTGTATAAGTGATATATAATATTGTAACATGTTAGGGTTACAAATGCAACATACTTTGTAGAGTTTAAACATGGTTAGGGTTTGGGTTAGGGTTAAGCTTGGATGAAGCTTCATGAAGCTTTGCCTTTTTTGTCATCTAGCTTGATATTATTGAGTAGATATTTTCTTAACCCAACCCAAACCCTTTATCCTAGTTTATTCTCTACAAGGGATAAGCCTTCATGCTTAACTCATAGTTGATTTTTAACCATAACAATGATTTATTATTCATCACAAAAGGATTTACTTCATCTTCTTCTTCTTTCTTTTTGATGAAAAACCTTCACTAGGTTTTTGATAAGTGATGACAATGAGTGAGAAATTGAAAACAAAAGAGGGCTAAATTTCTACTTCATCATCCTCATCTATTCTAGCCACTTAGATTAGGGTGTTTGCGTTACTAATACTTGATTAGTGAAGGAAGAGCTTGGGTTTAAGATTCTTCAAGGTAAATCATCTTAGTAGTTGAAGATTGGAAGCAAGCTTGCATCTTTCTCTTCATGAGGCCTCTCTAGATTCCGGGTACTTGATGATCGCAGCGAAGGGACCTCAACACGGAGCTTTTGAAGTGAAGGACCGGTCTACAAAGGTTGTATTCCTTGTTCACTTAGATGTAAAGAGTTTACATATCATGTTTAACCCTAAGTCTCTAGTTAAGATCTTGGCGGGTTTGTTTAGCACCCAAATTTTTTTTAAAGTAGCATGATCGATGCTTGCCAAAATCTTGCTAAGGTGCTAAGCTAACCCTACTTCCGCGGCCGTATAGTGAGCTTGGTGCATTATTTTTCCATGGTAATTCTTATGTTGGCTTTATGGCACTTTCCTGATGTCCGGAATATTTTTATACTTTCTTGTTTACTCCCAGATCACAAGTCTTGGATTTAACGTATTTTATCAGTACTTTTAGCAGTTCCGGCTCTTTTACCTGGAGAATTTCCTTCACACAATCTCGAGACAAGTGTTTGATATACAAAAGATCATGCGTGCAATAATAAACACACAACTTCCCTCAAAATGCTGGTTATAACGTATAACACATGTTATTTTATATTTTACAGACAATTTGCTAATATATGCTATATTTATACCAAACACTTTTAGATGATTGCAAATAGTAGGGTGATTGCTGTGTTAAAAATGCAATATTTTCGACTGATCAAATTCCCCTAAACTTAATTTTGGTCGTCTCGAGCAAACTTGTTTTAATTTTATTTAAGAGAAGGAGAAAATATAAGAAAAAGAAAAAACTAACTAGTACACTTTCGTAGGAAACACGATTGCACTGAGCACGTGCAACATGCCTTTAAATCTCTAGGTGTCCATAGTAGGAGGAGTGTTGTCTCTTGAGGGTTTTCAGCGGATTCCACCCACAAAATCCAATAATAAAAGGAAGATCATGAAAGTTATATATAAAGATGAGAATTGTAAAAGAAAGACTTTGAAAATTAGAGTTTCCAACTAATACTAGCTTTTCAGTTGTCATGAGCCCTATCTTAATAGTCATGAAAAGATGTTAGAAATCACATCATCTCTCAATAAAACATCGTCTTTATTCTTCATTCCTATCTTTCTTCCAAACATCGATCATATACCCCTACGTGTGTGTAAAAATATCCCTACACTCGGAGAATTCAATTCAAGCTATCATACTCTTGTCTATCTACCTCAGTACTTTTTAATTGATGAATATTTAGATGGAATTTGCTCACACATTTTTCATGCGACCGTTAATACTTCTTGAGGTACTAACCGACCGATTACTTATGTGCTTGCTTATTAGGCATATTAGTATATTTCTCGTCTTGCAACACCTAAGGCTTAGCTGTGACTTCCAAACCAGTTGGTCTAAGACACTAGGTGATGAAGCACCCTCGCTATATTTTTTTATGCTGCCTTGGTGATAACAAAACCAGTGTTCATTTTTCTACACCATTTTATCTTTTATTTTCCATTTATTATTTCCTTCATACTTTGGCTTTTAGACAAGAGCATTTCAAGGTATCCTATACTATCCCGAGTTTCAAGACGTGTGTAAGTGCATATAGTAGGGTATTAACATTCAAATGTTTGGCTTCCAGAATAGGAACTATTTTTTAGACTTATTTTTATCCTCAGATTAGTGACTTCTTTCATCTTACTAAACTTTGGGACAACGGCTCATAACTACTTATTACTAGTTTCGTTTAAGAAAACTTCTAATTTTCTTGGTTTTCTTAAATTTTTCTAATCTTTTGGATGTGATTTTTCACTATCTAATCTTTTATTATCTTATTTATGTACAATTTTTTTATTTATTTTTTATTTTATATGTTTTGTGCTTATGCAAGGTATGATGCAAAATGATGCGTAAGTAAGCACAAACCTCCCCCAAACTTGTTTTCAACAGTGTCCTCACTGTTGTCTTCTGTTAAATCTTAAAAAATCTATAGGCTTGGGAGGAAATTTATTGATGGGGACAATAATAAGTGAACGTGAAATTTCTCCCCCAAACTTATTTATTGGCTCACCATTTTGAGTAAAAATTTTATTTTCAAGAGCCAGATTATACCCCCCAAACTTGAGTTAAATAATGTTAATCTTTGAAAATCACAAGAGGGGGTCAAAATTACTGGTCAATGCCAAGCTTTGCAAAGACCGAAAGTCAACACCAACCATTCGAATATTTTATCAGTGTTGTGCATCGGTTGGTGGTATGACATGTTATAAGGAGTCAGGAAGAAATGTGGAAGAGATAAGTGGTGTGATGGAATGGATTTGCGTCTCGTTCTGGAAAGACGACACAGTGATTGCGATGGATTACTCGCATTCTCTTTATATCCCAGAAGAAGGGGTGGAGGTTCAATTTCTTTGTATTGAATAACACCCGTGTCTTTTAAAAATGCGAGTTCATCAGCGAAGATTTCCTCAAAAATCTCATCGATACTCTGAAGAATAATGTCATCAAAAAGCGCGGGGTGATCTTCAGACTCCAAAAACGGTTCATAATCAGTGTTAGATTTTGACCCGGATAGCTCAGTGGAAGAGTCCGTATGTGTATGATACATAGTTGGGTCAAACAACAACATATGAAAAGGTTCTAGATCAGTATCATGAGGCTGATCAAATTCGCTGCCGTCGACATCCAGTAATTCAACAGAACATACTCGAGCATGAGGATCGGAGGGTTGACTTCCCAACTTGTAAATGTTGAGCTCAATTGACCTATTCCCAAAAGATAGGTTCATAGAGCCGTTTTTACAGTTGATTACAGCGTTGGAAGTAGCCAAAAAGGGACGACCTAGAATCACCGGAATTTGGTTCCGTGGGTTCGCTACAGGCTTTGTATCAAGAACAATAAAGTCCACAGGGAATACAAATTCCCCGATTTTTATCAACACATCCTGAAGTTCACCCCTAGGTTTGGTGATTGATCGGTTGGCCACCTTGAGAGTTATGTTCGAGGGCTTTAACACTCCGATACCTAGTTGCTCATAGACTGAATATGGAAGCAATTTAACATTAGCGCCAAGGTCAAGTAAAGCACGGTTAATGTGTTTATCCCCAATAGAAATAGAAATAGTAGGATAACTAGGGTCCTTACGTTTCCTTGGTAATTGTTGGGGAAAAGCCGTGTCTACAGTACTCGACATGAAAACTTTTTTAGGCACTTGAGTCTTTCTCTTCCTAGTGCACAAGTTCTTAAGAATTTTCGTATAGGACGGAACTTGTTGTATAGAATCTACGAGAGGGATGTTGATGTTAACTTCCTTAAACATTTCCACAAGCTTCTCCATTTGGGCATTGGGTTTGTCGGGCCTCAACCTTTCCGGAAATGGAGCTCTATCAATAAGTGTTGGGTCCCACATTTGTGGAGAAGTTTGTGGGGGTGGGAAGGCTAAAGTGGGTGGAGGGTTCGAGCCTTTGGGAAAACGGAGAATAGAATCGGAAGAAGGAGGTAAATTAGACGAAATAGGGTAAGACGTAGATGTGGGAGTGGAAGTGGAAGTGGAAGCCTGGGGTTCAATTGATTCCTCAACATCAATCTATTCACCCACATGATTGTCTAGCACTCTTCCAGATCTCAACGTGGTAAGTGCATTCAAATTAGTGTAATGTAAAGGTCCAGGATCAGGTAGAGGTTGAGATGGAAGATTCCCTTTCTCTCTAGCACTTATTTCGGCTGTTAATTGTGCAATTTGTGCTTCCATCGATTTAATAATCTCACCTTGGGAGGCGGTGGTTTTCTTTATATCATCGATAGAAGACTTAAAATCAGCCGATATTTGAATAGAATTTGTCAGAAGCAAACTCATGGTTTGTTCAAGTGCAGAGGTGTTATTGGTACCGGCAGAAAAATGATCAAAGTTGTTGGCCGAGTTTTGAAAAGCTTGCGATTGAAAGAGGTGCTGACTCAGTTGTGGTGGTTGCTGTTGTGGTGGAGGGACCCATTGAAAGTTATTCTGGTTTAGATCCGTATATTGAGTTTGGTGTTGGATCCAAGAAAGATCAGCGTGATTCCTCCAATCTTGATTATATGAGGAAGAAGAAGGATCGTTTCCAGGTCTTTGCTGAAATGCAGCATTAGTTTGACCTTGAAACGGTACATTCAAAAGACATTCTTCCGTCAAATGTGATGGATTTGAACAGCAGCCACACACGGTTTTGGGAAGTGTGTATAGGTTTAGGGAGGCTGAAGAAATTCTGTTTTCTATAGCGTCGAGTTTCCTTTATATTGCGGCCATTTCGGTTCTCATTGTGACGGAAACATCGAGCTGATTGATATCATCCCTAGACGATGGTGGTCTAACACTTTCCCATTGTAATGTGTTTTGAGCTAAATCTTCTAGGTATTTCCAAGCTTCACCATCATCTTTAGATAGGAATTGGCAATGACACATGGTTTCAAGCATCTGTTTAGTCGTGAGATCAATACCCTCATAGATAACTTGACACAAATCCCATCTGGGGATTCCGTGATTAAGGCATTGTAAAAGAAGATCCTTGAACCGTTCAAAGCATTTCCAGAATGGTTCATTAGGAAGTTGGGTGAATTTGAAGATTTTGCTCCGAACACGGCTAGTCTTGTGATTGGGATAAAATTTTTTAAGGAATGCTGCAACAAATTCATCCTATTTTGAAATAGAATGTGCGGTTGTATTATAAAGCCACTTCTCGGTTAAATCGCACAACGTGAATGGGAGAAAACGTAAACGCAGAGCATCCAAAGACAGTTGTGACGTTCCAATCATTGCGCATACAATTTCAAATTTGGATATAAAAACGTATGCGTCTTCAGACTCAAGACCGTAAAGTTTGGGTAACAGTTTGATAAATTGGGGGTTGATTTCAAAATTTTCCCCGTTGGCAGGTGGTATAGAAAGACGGGTGGGAAGGGGAACACGTGTTGGATAGCATCTCTCTTGGAGGGAAATGCGTGGAGGATTCTGCGCACCTGCGTGTTAGTTATATGTATGCCCTAGAGGCCATTACTGTACATATGATGTATATTGTAATGGATGCTTGGACATATATAGGGAGGACTTTCTTGCTCGACATGATAGTATGCTATCTGGTTGTACTTTATCTTAACATATATTCTGATTGTCTCTATATTACATGTTGATAAAGCCCTTAGGATATGTACTCGACTACTGGGGCTATGATGAGATCATACTAGTGGGGCCACGGTGGCCGACGAGTACATCCTATAACTGTTCCTAGTCTAGGGTGTATCGAGATAGGGCATCGATACACCAGAGTAGACTAGCGTATACGCATCTTGACCCATATGATGGGCGATGGATGATCCCATATCCATTGGTGTTTGACATCAAGGATGGTTTACGGGTGCTCAGTAGAGACTGGGTACACTGGACGGACTCGCCGAGAACTCCCTGATGATATTATACCTCACGTCAGATGGCAGTTCTCCGGTGACACTAGTACAGAGTAGTCTGTTGACCCGAGATCGTCATAGAGTCTTGTGTGATTCCCACTGTGCTTTGATTTCCATCATACCACGTCCAAGAGGGCATGCAAAAAGGTGGCTTTTAGGTACAATCCCGAATCACATGGAGGCAATGAGCGATAGGAGGGGATTCGTCTCTCCCGGTATAGGGAGTTGATGTTGCGCTGTGTTCGATTGGCTATAACTGGAAATCCCTGGCCAGGGTTGCTGAGATTTACTGGTAAGTGTTATTAGTAGTTTCTCGAACTGTTATAGAGCTCATATCGACATGACTTATGAAGCTACTGGGGTCTGACGTTTACCACCCCTAGGCGAGATATGCGACATATCAGACGACGAGACCGGACTGTACGGGAGTGTTACTGATTGGATTTATAGGAGAATGTACAGGCTTGCTTGTTGATATTCTGAGCGCTCAATACCTGGGTGGCTGTTACGTTTAGCTGACCGCTTGCAGCTTGTAGGTGTTTGATATGATCATCACCTACTGCCGGCGTATTGACGATTCTTTAGAGTCCTACACAGAGGTTTATTGGCTCAGGAAAAATGGAGTAGGAGAACATATGTGATATGTGCGGGACCGAGGATAATGCGGTATGTGATACCGTATTGGATTCTCGCGATATGAGATATTGGCCGAGTATATGTGATATAGCCGGGTCATCGTATTAGTCGGTTATATGCGATATAGCCGGATTTTCGGATCAAGTGTTGATTCGATAATTTAATTTATAATAATATATATGATATATTAAATTACATTAACTAATATTAGCTCACTAAAAGATTCTTTTTCTCACTCGGGTAATACATTGAAATATATGTGATATATGTTAATTGTATTATTTTATTTTGTTACGATAAATATAATATATGTGATGTATAATACTGTAACATGATATGATAACTAATGCAACATGTTTAGTGGAGATTAAACAAGGTTAGGGTTTGTTTTGGGTTAGTTCCTTCTTGATGATTCTAGAAGGTTTCTTTTTGTTTTGTGCAAGATATTTTCAAATGACTCATGCTTTAAACCCAAACCCTAGCCCTTGGTTAATTCTCTATAAAGGTTTAGCAACCATGTGTTAGTGTATATGCCCTAGAGGCCATTACTGTATCATACTAGTATGTATATTACTTAATGGAAGCTTGGGATATTCACCTTGTATTGACAATCTTGCTCAAATTGGTAGTATGCTACTTGGTTTGTTTCTGCTTTAATGTGTGCATGTGTTTCTTTTAGCATATCGCCTTTACACATTAGTGGAGCCCTTAGGATCTTTGCTTGATTACCAGCGTTGTGATGGCAGTCACACTCGTGGGGGCTGGGTAATCTATAAGCACATCCTTATGCAGGTCCCTAGTCGCAGGACTATCGAGACAGGGCATCGATACTCCGGAGTAGACTAGCGTATGTGCTTCTTATCCCAGCTTAGGAGACGGTCTGTCCCACAGCCGTCAGTACGTCGTACTTGAGATAGTATGCGGGTGCTCGTTAGGTTACGAGTACACTGGACAGGACTCGTCGGGAACTGTTGGTTGGTATTATACCTATCGTCAGTTATCAGTTCCAAGGTGACATGAGTACAGCTTAGTCCATTGAATTGACACTGTCACTTCGCCTCGAGTGTGTTCCCACTGTACTTTGATTACCACCCTACCACGACTCAAAGGAGTCATGTAAACAGGTAGTTTTTGGGTGCAGTCCCGAAGCACTTGGAGGCAGTGACGGTTAGACAGGATTCGTCTCTCCCGGTATTGGGGGTTGATATCGCGCTGTGTCTAGGAGAGCCATTACACAAAGTCCCTGGCCAGGGCAAGCGAGATAGACTGGTAGGTTTCCAGTGTTATCTCAGGTGTTCTGGGCTACATTCCGACACGACTTGTACCGCTAGTAGGGGACTGACGTTTACCGCCCCCTAGGCCTGCCATGCGATGTTCTCAGACGAACAGACCGGACTGTACGGAGACTGTCACATTCAGGCTCAGTAGGAGTTCAGATGGGTTTCACCTCATCAGTCTTCTTGTTGGCATCTACCTGGGGACCGTTACGCACAGATAGTGCCGCTTGCGGTCTGTGGTTAAACCCACTGCCAGCGTAGTGTCGAATCTTTAGAGTCCCACACAGAAAGCTATTCGCCTTTAGGCAAAAGAGTAGAGGTCGCATGGTTTTGCGACAGGGTTCGGTCACATCCGTGCACTTGTGCACGTTTAGTGTCCGGATAGTTAACACTAGCGGGCTTTGGTTTAAGCCAGATCCTAGTGTACGTTTTGGGATTGGTTTTATCTTGTTTGTATTCGTGTTCCTCGGAACGCGGATGCGGGTGTGTATGCACAGTTGACAGAGAGATAGAGGCAGAGGATTCTCAATGGGGTTGTTGACTGTTGACTGTTGACTATTGACTTTTTGCTAAACCCTAATGAGAATAAGAAATATAATTAACAATAATATTAATTAAGTATTATAGTGACATGGTTGTTGAGGGGGTGACTTTGTTGACTTGTTGACTTTGTTGACCGGTTGACTAGGTTGGACTAGTTGACCATCATCATTACAATGGCTATCATTTCATGGCAAAGACTTTTGCTTGCTTGTTTCTTTTTGCAAAATGATTGCATGAAATAATATGGCCATTTTGACTTGAACCATCACATAATACTTGATTACTATTATTTGTTATGATGATTTTGGATTATGAGAGCTTGGATGGCAAAAGGGTTACTCATTCTCTCATTTGCTTTCTCTCTCTTGCTTGAGCTCTCCCTCTTGCTCTTCCTCTTGCTATCTCTCTAGCTCAAGGCAACCCCCTCTCATGAGTTGAGAAACATTGCCTTAGAGATAAAAGAAAACCCATATCACTTCTCTACTCATCCTAGTTCACAAGGTTTAGCAAACCAAGTGTTCTAGTTTCTTCTAGTTTGAAGAGAAGCCAAAGGTAGAAGCTTTCAGGTGGATCCATCTTCGGCACAAGGAGACGACGAGGTGAGGCCGATCCATACACTGCAAAGAGTTGAAGACGAAGGAGTTCAAGAAAGGTATAACCCCCTAACCGAGTAGGTAAAACTCTTGTTAGGTTTGTTAGATAGTTGTTTAACAAAGATCCGTATTTTGAGTCCATATTACCACCTCTTGAAAAATCGTTTTTCATCATTTCCGCAAGCCCGTAAGTACCGGGAGAGGTAACGTGGACTTACAGTGGTTTCAGTGCCTAGTTAAACACTATCTAACATGTTAGCAAAGTAACTAGAAATTCGATCGGAGAAAAAGTCGCGACATACGCCCGGAACACAAACTTTCTGTCGATTTTTAAACTGCTGTAAAAATTATTTGACATATACCAAAAATCGACTCAGGGTTTTTATAGTATACTGCAGAAAAACGATCCACAGAACCGACCAACTCACCGCTGTTCTGCGGCAAGAATAGCTTCTTGCCGCGGATCCGCGGCCGAGTTGACTCAGCCGTGGATCGGTTTCACTGCAGTATACTTTATGGTGTATTTTGGGATTTTTGGAGTATGTTTTTTCAGCCCAGATTTTACGGAAAGCAAAATTTGTTTTTGGGGCTTAAAAATCCATATTTTGATCGAGTTTCTAGAGACTTAAGCTAACGGGTTTATTTCTGTAATGTGATGTATGTATTGAACGTCTGCTAATTGCTATATGTCGATTAGTGGGGGTTATACATATCTGTGATCTGTAATGTTGATGGTATGTGTATATGAATTCATTGGATTGTCGCGGGTGAATAGCCGGGGGTTGTGAGATGAGAGTTTTCTTTATCTTTCAATTCATGTAAAATATGTAAATTGATGTAATATTATTTGTATGGCCGCACAACCGAGTCGGGGTTGTAGCCGTCATTGTTTAATTTCTTTTTACTATTTTTGCTCCTAGGATAGACCCAAGGTGGGGTGCACAAACTACCGGGTATCTCGAAGTGCCGAGTGGCCAACTCACGAGTTAAGGGAGGTTGCTTCGCTTCGGGTACTTGGCGGGTAGTTTGCCGCACCCGTAGGGGTCTAGGGTGGGGTTTGGCTATTCACCGTATACATTTTTCGTTACAGGCTCGTACGAATTGCGGATTCCTAGTATATCCAATGTGTTCATCTGTGATCTGAAATGGCTATCATTGCAATATATCTATATATGATATTATTTAGGCGTTGCTTATGTTTTGCATCCGCGCTAGTCCAGCCCGCGCTCTGTCGTTAGTTAAGTAACCTAACGGGTAATGACGGGGCCCCGTGGCGAATGCGGATGGCATAAGCGTACGTCATATTTTGGTTGTTTTCTGCAATGGTAGGATTAAATGATGGGACGCATTAAAATTAATGCAAGAAAAATAAACCAAGTAAAAGTCGTTGGAACACTTTCAAAACCACTCGGTTCTTTTCAAAACTAAACTTTTAAATGCGGAGCTTGAACCACTCCTTTTGAAAGCTATCTCGTTCCATCGATTATATCAAGTTCACTACGTTCACGGTTTCGCCAAAACCATTCGTAGCCCTCCGTCGTTTCACATGAATGGTCAATAAGTATTCAAGCTATGTTTGTTGGCCAAAGTCAAGGCATAGTGATTGGTAGCTATTGGGTATTCATGTGCAGCAAAGATAGATGTGTTGGTTTTGGGCAGTCGTTCTACCTTGTTGGCCAAAGTCAAGGGTATGTGCGGGTGGGCTCAAATTAACCTGGAGAATGACGGGTAGAACTTGACATGTGACTTATAATTTGTTGGCCAAAGTCAAGGTCATAAGAGCATGGGGCAAAAATCCACATCGGGAGTTTCAAAAGAACTGAAACTTGCTAGCGCTGCATACCATTTGGAGTGTGATGATTCTGGTAGGATTCCTTCAGTTTTGTCACGCGATGATATTTGGATCTCGATCCTACTGTGAGTATATGCTACTCCTCCGGAACTTTCTCACTTAACGATCAATGCTATAAACCAAGTAGGTGTCTAGAAAGGTGTTAGCGGGGCTACGCCCACAGGGAAAAGAGGTTATTTAATTAAGGAACTTCGCGAAAGCGTTGGAAAACCTCCCCGAAGTACCGACACTGGCCTGGCTGAACGGTTAAGCAAGTATTGTACGGTGAGATTGATCCCGACTAGTTCTTCCTTTATGGTTTGAGGAGGGATTCGAGAGACAGTGGGAGCCATCCTGTTTAGACAAATTAAAAACCACTCTAAACTTGCAAGAGCATCATGCTAAAGTGTTTCTTCTCTCTCTCCTAATTGCAGCGACCAAACAACATGACTGGACTTAAGTTACTTCTAGATAAAAACATACTGACAGGGCCAAACTACAAAGATTGGCTCAGGAATGTCAAAATGGCAATCACTTATGACAAGTTGGGGTATCTTCTTACTACCAAAGCTCCCCCTGTCCCAGGTCCCAAAACCAGTGTCGTGGATAGGGAAATCCGCAAGACCTGGAAAATCAACTGCGCGAAGGCCATGTGCCTCGTGCTTGCCTCTATGGACAACGAACATCAGAGGAGGCACGAGAATATGGACCTCGAATCCATATTTCTCCATACAAAAGAACTGTATGGAGAGCAATCTCGTATCGCAAGATACGAAGTGTCGAAGAAGTTGTTTTCGGCAAGATTGGCCGTCGGATCATCGGTAGCGGAACACGTGCTTAAGATGATTGGCTACATAGAGGAGCTCGCGGACCTTGGGACCACGTTGGAGAATGAGCTCTATACGGACTTGATTCTTCTGTCCCTTCCTTCCACTTACGCCCAGTTCATCCTGAATTTTAACTTGAAAGAAAAGGAAGTTGAACTTTCAGAGCTCCTCAACATGCTGAGGAGTGCAGAGGGCACCCTACAGAAAGGTAGGGAAACATCCACTTTGTTTGTAGGAGGATCTTCCTTTTCTAGGTCCAAGGCGAAAGCCAAGGGAAAGAAGAAGAAAACCCCCGCCAAACCAAGGGGCGGTGTTAGTAAGGTGGATACGAAGGGAAAGGCAAAAGCAACAAAGATAGCGGGGAAGCTTGTGGATAAGGAAGAATGCTTTTACTGTCACAAGAGTGGACACTGGAAGAAAGATTGCAGGGCTTGGAAAGCCAGAACACAGGATCTGAAGCAGCTTGCGGCTTCAGCTTCAGGTGTGTATGTTATTGAAAACTGTCTATCAATAAACTCTACGTCCTGGGTATTAGATACCAGATCAGGATCTCATATCTGTAATTCTTTGCAGGCGTTGAGAAAGCGTAGGTTTTTGAAAGCAGGTGACATGACCCTCAAAGTTGCAAACGGAGCTAGCATGGATGCTAAGGTTGTGGGGGACTATCACCTGGGAATGTCAGATGGACATGTTTTGGTTTTACGTAATTGCTTTTTTGTACCCAATGCAACTTGTAATATCATTTCTGTATCTTTATTATCTAAAGAAGGTTATGAATTTGCATTTGTAAGTAATGTTATGAATATTCACCTTAATCAAGTTCTGATTGGGTCAGGTACATTAAGCAATAGTATACACGTATTAAACCAACGACAGATTTTCAATGTCCAGAATACACACAAAAGAAAGTCTCCGGAAACTAATCAGGCTTTCTTATGGCATTGTAGACTGGGTCACATCAATGAGAGAAGATTGACTAAGTTATATACAGAAGGATATTAGGATCCATTCCAATATCAATCATATGCAACTTGTCAATCCCGTCTCAAAGGAAAGATGACAAAGACTCCGTTCACTGAACACGGAGTAAGAGCGAGCGAGCTCTTGGGACTCGTACACAGCGACGTGTGCGGTCTAATGTCTACGCATGCACGAAGCAGTTATTCTTACTTCATTACTTTTACGGATGACTTTTCTGTTAGTGTATATGCCCTAGGGGCCATTATTGTATCATACTAGATTGTATATTACTTAATGGAAGCTTGGGATATTCACAGTTATATATACAGTCTTGCTAAAAATGGTAGTATGCTACTTGGTTTGTGTCTACTTTAATATGTGCATATGTTTCTTGTAACGTATCACTTATACATATTACAAGAGCCCATAGGATCTTTGCTTGATTACAAGCGTTGTGATGGCAGTCACACTAGTGGGGGCTGGGTAGTCTGTAAGCAACATCCTATACAGGTCCCTAGTCGTTGGATTATCGAGATAGGGCATCGATATTCCAGAGTAGACTAGTGTGTACACTTCTCATCCCAGTTGGGGAGATGGTCTGTCCCATAGCCATCAGTACGTCGTACTGGAGATAGTATACAGGTGCTCGTTAGGTTACGGGTACACCGGGCAGGACTCGCAGGGGAACTGATTGGTTGGTATTATACCCGTCGTCAGTTAACAGTTCCCAGATGACATGAGTACAGCATAGTCCGTAGACTTGACACTGCTACTTCGCCTCGAGTGTGTCCCACTGTTCTTAGATTGCTACCCTACCACGGCTCAAAGGAGTCGTGCAAACAGGTAGCAGTTGGGTGCAGTCCCGAGCACTTGGAGGCAGTAGTGGTTAGATAGGATTCGTCTCTCCCGGTATTGGGAGATGATATCGCGCTGTGTCAGAGAGCCATTACGCAAAGTCCCTGGCCAGGGCAAGCGAGATATACTGCTAGGTTCCAGTAGTTTCTCAGGGTGTAATGGGCTTTGCTCCGACACGACTTATACAGCTATTAGGGGACTGACGCTTGCCGCCCCCTAGGCTTGATATGCGATAGTCTTAGACGAACAGACCTGACTGTAAGGAGATTGTCACATCAGGCTCAGTAGGGGTTTAGATGGTTTTCCTCATCGGCCTTCTTATCGACATCTACCTGGGGACCGTTACGTACAGCTAGTGCCGCTTGCGGTCTGTGGTTAAACCCACTGCCAGCGTAGTGTCGAGTCTTTAGAGTCCCACACAGAGAGTTTCCCTGCTCCAGGCGAAACGATATAGAGGTCGTATGGTTTTACGACAAGGGTTCGGACGCGTACGTGTGTTTACGCACGTACGACTTTTCGGACAGTTTTTACTAGCCGGCTTTGGTTTAAGCCAGATTCTAGTATCGGGTTACTGGATTTATACAGTCTAAAGTTTTTCCGTATTTTCACGGATTGGAGGGGCGTTCTCGTAATTTGTCGGGAAGCTTCTAGAAGAGTGGTGACTAAGGGGTTAAGGTGGCATTGCATTAAATGAGATTAGTGACTCATTTGTATGATTCATCCAAGTCATTAATGCATCATAAATGCTTAATGACTCATGGAGATGAATCACTCATAGATATTTATGAAGCAAGGTTGTTAATTCTATTATTTGATTTTTGGATAAATAATAATGCTTCATATATATTATGATAACATCATTATCTCATTTCATTCTCATCTTCACCTTCTCTCTCCTCAAGCTCACTCTCTCTTCAATCCCTAACCCTAGCCTCTCATGTGTTGAGATCAAGGGTTAGCTAGACTAATACATCCATAACCTCACTCTATATCCCCTAGGTAGCTTAGATTAGCACTTTAAGCAACCTAGTTATCTCAAGTTTGAGATTAAGCTTGGCGTAGGAGCTTTTGGGTGGATCGTCTTTGATTCGAGGAGGCCGTTGAGGTGCCGATGTTCCAAGGAGCCTACGAGGAGTGGAGGACCGCGATGAAGACCCGAAGGAATAGTATCGTGAGGTATAACTTCGTATCCGAGTAGTTAAACCTCTAGTTGTTAGTTAGCAATGGTTTAGATAATGATTCATGCGCTCAAGTCCGTGTTACGAAGCTTTGATAATCGTTTTTTATATATTCCGCCTCCCCGCAAGTTTGTGGGGTGCGTGACATGGACTTACAGTGGTATCAGAGCCAACTAAACCATTACTAGCTTGTTAGCAACTTATTAGAAGTTCGATCGACGGAAAATACGAAAAACGAAAAACCAAAACCCTAAGTTTCTGTTAATTTTAAAACTGTCTGAAAAAATATTTGACATACCTTAAAATTCACAGCAGGAAATTTAACGAAAACTGAGAAAATACGAGCCTCTAATTTGTCAACTCGGCCGCGGAACCGCGGCACAAAGGTGATTTTGGCCACGGATCCGCCGCCGAGTCAACTCCGAGTTGACTCGGATTTCCTCTGTAATTCATAATTTTTGGTTTTCTGTTTTCTTGTATGTTCTGTTTCTGCCCAGGTTGCCTCTGTGCTGATTTGATTTTGGGGTAGACACGGATAAAGGTAATCGATCGATGTTCTAAATTAATTTCTAATCGGGTTATTATCTGTAATGTTTAATGTGTTTGTAAACCTTCCCTAACTGCTAGTATGTCGGTTGGCAGGGGGTTGCACATTTCTGAAATGTTTACTGCTTGTGTATATGAACTGTGTTGGACTGTTGTGATGATTAGCCGGGGTTTGAGATGTGTTTAATATTCATTCATTCAATGTAAATGTAATTTGATGTAATATTCTTTTGCGGGGCACATCCAGGTTGCGGTTGTAGCCACCGTTGTATTATTTCTTTTTACTATTTTTTGCTCCTAGGATAGACCCAAGGTGGGGTACACAAACTACCGGGTACGTCAAAGTGTTTAGTGGCCTACTCACGTTGTTGAGGGAGACCGCTTCACTTCGGGTACTTGACGGGTAGTTTGCCGTACCCGTAGGGGTCTAGGGTGGGGTAATGGCTATTCATCACAACCGTGTAATCCGTCTTTTATTGCAGGCTCAAAGCAAATGCGGATTGCTAGTAAATCCAATAAAGTTCATCTGTGATCTGGAATGCTTATTATTGCGTCTGACGAATGTACAATATCTATATATGATAGCTATTAGATGCCACTTATGTTTTACACCCGCGCCAGCCCAGCCCCCGCTCTGTCGTTAGTTAAGTAACCTAACGGGTGGTGACGGGACCCAGTGGCGAATGCGGATGGCATAAGAGGACGTGGTATTTTTGTTGTTTTCTGCAATGATAGGATAAATGATGGGACGCATTATTATAATGCAAAGAAAATAAACCAAAGTTGAATCGTTGGAACAAATTTAAAAGAAACCACTCGGTTATTTTAAAAGATCAGAATTTTTAATTGCGGAGCTTTAACCACTCCTTTTAAAAAGTATCAGGTTCCTTCGATTATATCAAGTTCACTACGTTCACGGTTTTGCCAAAACCATTCGTAGCCCTCCGTCATTTCATTTGTATATTCAGTACTATTCAAGCTATGCATTTGACCATCGCCAGGGCATAGTGTTTGGTAGCTGCTGGGGTATTTCATTTGTTTGCATAGATAGATGTGTTAGTTTGGGACAGTCATATTATCATTTGGCCAACGTCAGGGATATGTACGGATGGGTTCAAATTAACTAGATAATGATGGGCAGAACTTGACATGTGACTTATGATTTGTTGGCATTCGTCAAGGTCATAAGAGCATGGGGCAAAAATCCACATCGGGAATTTTTAAAGAAACTGAAATTTGCAGAGAGAAGCATACCATTTTGGAGTTTGATGAATGTTGGTAGGATTCCTTCAATATTATCATACGATGATATTTTGGATCTCGATCCTACTGTGAGTATATACTACTTATCAGGAGATTCGTCACTTAACGATCAATGCTATAAACCAAGTAGGTGCCTAGAAAGGTGTCAGCAGGGTTACACCCCCAGAGAAAAGAGGTTATTTAATTAAGGAACTTCACGAAAGCGTTGGAAAACCTCCCTCGAAGTATCGACACTGGCCTGGCTGAACGGTTAAGCAAGTATTGTAGGGTGAGAATTATCCTGGCTAATTCTTCTTTTATGGTTTGAGGAAGGATTCGAGAAACAGTGGGAGCCATCCTATTTAGATAAACTTAAAACCAATCTAAACTTGCAACAGCATCATGCTAAAATGTTTTCTTCTCTCTCTCTTAATTGCAACGACCTTGTGACCACACCTAGGTTACATCTAGATAACAAATTGACTGAATCTGACTTATATGACTGGCAAAGGTCTTTCCAGATGTCCATTGCCTATGACAAGCTGGAACACCCTATTACTACTCAAGATCCCGCCGTCCCAGGTCCAGTTTCCACCGTCGTGGATATGGATATCCGTCAGACAAGGGAAAAAGATAAAGCGAAAGCTAAGTGCCTCGTGTTAGCTTCAGTTGATGGTGTATACCAGAAGCAGCACGAGAAGATGGACTTAGTTTCCATCTTTCTCCATAACAAAGATTTATATGGAGAGCAATCTCATATCGCAAGATATGAGACCTCGAACGAATTAATTCAAGCAAGGTTGGCTGACGGGTCATCTGTAGGGGACAACGTCCTTACATTGACTAGCTGTATTAATGAGCTCCAGGACCTGGAGACCTCGTTGGGAAACGAGTCAGATACTGACTTGATTCTACAGTCTTTACCTTCTACCCTGAAGGAAACCAGGGAAGTAGAAGGAAAGAGAAGGGCAAAAGTTTCGGGACTGGAAATAGTAAAAGAAGGGCATTCCTATTGTTATGGAATTGGGCATAGGCAGAAAGATTGCAGGGCTTTAGAAGCTAGTAGCCAGGATACGAAGCATGTTGTGGCTTCATCCTCAAGTGTGTTAGTAATAGAGAACTGTTTGTCAATTAACTCTACTTCCTGGGTACTAGATATCGGAGCAGGATCTCATATCTGTAATTCATTACATGCTTTGAGAAACCGTAGAGTTATAAAGGTAGGTGATTGGTCTCTCAGAGTTGCAAACGGAATGAGCGTGGACGCTGAATTCGTGGGAGAATATCACCTAGGTTTGACAAGTGGGAAGATATTGATTTTACATAACTGTCTGTATGTACCTAGTATGACTTGTAATATCATATCAGTGTCCTCACTTTTAAGAGAGGGATATAATTTTACATTCGAAAGCGATGTAGTATACATCCACCTAAATCAAGTTCTGATTAGGTCAGGTACATTAGATAACGGTATATACGTATTAAGTCAAGCTCAGGTTTTCAATGTCCAGAATACACTTAAAAGAAAGTCTCCAGAATTAAATCAGGCTTTCTTATGGCATTGTAGACTAGGTCATATCAATGAAAGAAGGTTGACTAAGTTACATAGAGAAGGATATTTGAATCCGTTCGAATATCAATCTTATGCTACTTGTCAATCTTGTCTCATAGGAAAGATGACCAAGACTCCGTTTACTGGACACGGAGTAAGAGTAAGCAAGCTCTTAGAACTCATACACAGTGACGTATGCGGTCTAATGTCTACACATGCGAGAGGTGGTTATTCCTACTTCATTACTTTTACGGATGATTTCTCTAGGTATGGACATGTGTTCTTGATGAAACATAAATCCGAGGCCTTTGAGAAATTCCAGGAATACAAGAATGAAGTAGAAAACCAAAAAGAAAAAAGTATCAAGACACTGAGATCTGATCGAGGTGGTGAATACTTAAGTGCCAAGTTCCTGGGTTACCTAAAAGAGAATGGAATTTTCTCTCAGCTTACTCCTCCATACACACCACAACACAATGGTGTATCAGAAAGGAGGAATCGAACCCTATTAGATATGGTTCGTTCCATGATGAGTAAGGCTGAGTTACCGCGATCATTCTGGGGATATGCACCAGAATCAGCTGCATATCTTTTGAACAAAGTTCCAACCAAAACTGTGCCTACCACACCATATCAGATATGGAGTGGAAAGAAACCCTATCTTCAGTACCTGAAGACATGGGGATGTCCAGCTTTTGTAAAAAGGCAGCATGCGGACAAGCTCGAGGCACGCTCAGTACAGTGTAAGTTTGTGGAATATCCAAAGAACTCCAAGGGGTATTACTTCTATTACGCAGAGGAACAAAAGCTTTTTTTTTCTCGTCATGCCCACTTCTTAGAAGCTGAATTTTTAGAAAATCAGAAGAGTGGGAGCGTAGTAGAATTGGAAGAAATTCCAGAACTATAAGCTATTACTGAAACCTTGGTGGAACAAGAAGGTTCAGGAGAACAGGACATCCCAACGCCACTCCGCAGGAGTAGTAGGCAATCTCATCCGCCTGAGATACTACGGTTTTCTCATAGAAAGGGATGAGAGGATTGCACTATTGATTTTGATGAGCCTACTAGCTTCCAGCAAGCCATTCAGAGCGGCGACTCGGTAAAATGGCTGGATGCAATGCGGACCGAAATGGAGTCCATATACACTAACAAAGTATGGACTTTGGACATTGCTTCAGATGGGGTAAAACCCATAGGATGCAAATGGATCTTCAAAAAGAAGATTGGTGTAGATAGACAGGTTGAAACCTATAAGGCTAGACTTGTTGCAAAGGGTTTCCGTCAAAGACCTAGTTTGGACTATGACGAAACCTTTTCTCCAGTGGCTATGCTTAAATCTATTCGGGTCCTTCTTGCTATTGCTGCCTTCCATGATTATAAAATCTGGCAGATGGACGTAAAGACGGCCTTTCTAAATGGTAATTTGGAAGAAAGCGTCTATATGGATCAGCCAGAAGGATTCATTCAGAGTGGGAGCAGCGGTAAAGTATGCAAGCTGCTTAAGTCCATTTATGGACTAAAGCAGGCATCGCGGAGTTGGAACATCTGTTTTGATGATGCTGTCAAAGAATTTGGCTTTATCAAAAATCCAGATGAACCATGTATATACAGTAAGATTGTAGGGAGAGCTGTAGTATTCCTCGTCTTGTACGTGGATGACATTCTCCTAATAGGAAATGATATTCCTATGTTACAGTCAGTCAAAAGATTCTTGTCACATAAATTCTCCATGAAAGACCTGGGTGATGCCACCTACATTCTGGGGATCCGGATCTATCGTGATAGATCAAAGAGGATATTGGGACTTTCACAGTCCAGGTACATAGACACCCTAGTGAAGAGATTCAGTATGGATGATTCTAAGCGCGGTAACCTACCGGCTTGTCACGGAATCACCCTCTCCAAAGAGATGTCTCCCAAGACTGATTTGGAAAGGGATCGCATGTCGATTATACCCTACGCTTCTGCAGCAGGCTCTATAATGTATGCGATGTTATATACCAGACCAGATGTAGCATACGCATTGAGCGTTGTAAGCCGGTATCAGGCAAACCCAGGGGAGAAGCACTGGATAGCAGTAAAGAACATTCTCAAGTACCTAAGAAGGACTAAGGAGATGTTCTTGGTATATGGCAGAAAAGACCTCCAGATGGAGGCCTTTGCCCACTCCGGCTTCCAGAGTGACAAGGATGACTCCAAATCCATGTCGGGTTATGTCTTTACCCTCAATGGAGGGGTGGTCTGTTGGAAGAGTTCCAAGCAGGAGACCGTTGCTGACGCAACGATGGAAGCGGAGTACATAGCTGCTTGCGATGCCGCAAAAGAAGCTGTCTGGATGAAGAAGTTCCTCATAGAACTTCAGGTGGTTCCTTCCAGTGTTGGTCCAATACCTCTGTATTGTGACAAAAACGGCGCTATAGCTTTAGCGAAGGAACCCAGATCCCATCAGAAATCCAGACACATCCTAAGGCGGTATCACCTGATCAGGGAGATCGTAGATCGTCGGGAGATCGAGGTGAAAAGAGTAGAGACAGAGAATAACATTGCTGATCCATTCACAAAGGCCCATCCTCAGACGCAGTTCGAGAGGCTATTCGAGATGACAGGTCTACGATATGCCAGCTCATGGCCCTAGTGCAAGTGGGAGATTGTTCGTGTATATGCCCTAGGGGCCATTATTGTATCATACTAGATTGTATATTACTTAATGGAAGCTTGGGATATTCACAGTTATATATACAGTCTTGCTAAAAATGGTAGTATGCTACTTGATTTGTGTCTACTTTAATATGTGCATATGTTTCTTGTAACGTATCACTTATACATATTAGTAGAGCCAATAGGATCTTTACTTGATTACCAGCGTTGTGATGGCAGTCACACTAGTGGGGGTCTGGGTAGTCTGTAAGCAACATCCTATACAGGTCCCTGGTCGTTGGATTATCGAGATAGGGCATCGATATTCCAGAGTAGACTAGTGTGTATGCTTCTCATCCCAGTTGGGAAGATGGTCTGTCCCATAGCCATCAATACGTCGTACTGGAGATAGTATACAGGTGCTCGTTAGGTTACGGGTACACCGGGCAGGACTCGCAGGGGAACTGATTGGTTGGTATTATACCTGTCGTCAGTTAACAGTTCCCAGATGACATGAGTACACCATAGTCCGCAGACTTGACATTGCTACTTCGCCTCGAGTGTGTCCCACTGTTCTTAGATTGCTACCCTACTACGGCTCAAAGGAGTCGTGCAAACAGGTAGCAGTTGGGTGCAGTCCCGAGCACTTGGAGGCAGTAGTGGTTAGATAGGATTCGTCTCTCCCGGTATTGGGAAATGATATCACGTTGTGTCGGAGAGCCATTACGCAAAGTCCCTGGCCAGGGCAAGCGAGATATACTGGTAGGTTCCAGTAGCTTCTCATGGTGTAATGGGCTTCGTTCCGACACGACTTATACAGCTATTAGGGGACTGACGCTTGCCGCCCCCTAGGCTTGATATGTGATAGTCTTAGACGAACAAACCGGACTGTACGGAGATTGTCACATCAGGCTCAGTAGGGGTTCGGATGGTTTTCCTCATCGGCCTTCTTATCAACATCTACCTGGGGACCGTTACGTACAGCTTGTGCCGCTTGCGGTCTGTGGTTAAACCCACTGCCAGCGTAGTGTCGAGTCTTTAGAGTCCCACACAGAGAGTTTCCCTGCTCCAGGCGAAACGATATAGAGGTCGTATGGTTTTACGACAAGGGTTCGGACATGTACGTGTGTTTACGCACGTACGAATTTTCGGACAGTTTTTACTAGCCGGCTTTGGTTTAAGCCAGATTCTAGTATCGGGTTACTGGATTTATACAGTCTAAAGTTTTTTCTTATTTTCACGGATTGGAGGGGCGTTCTCGTAATTTGTCGGGAAGCTTCTAGAAGAGTGGTGACTAAAAGGTTAAGGTGGCATCGCATTAAATGAGATTAGTGACTCATTTGTGTGATTCATCCAAGTCATTAATGCATCATAAATGCTTAATGACTCATGGAGATGAATCACTCATAGATATTTATGAAGCATGGTTGTTAATTCTATTATTTGATTTTTGGATAAATAATAATGCTTCATATATATTATGATAACATCATTATCTCATTTCATTCTCATCTTCACCTTCTCTCTCCTCAAGCTCACTCTCTCTTCAAAACCTAACCCTAGCCTCTCATGTGTTGAGATCAAGGGTTAGCTAGACTAATACATCCATAACCTCACTCTATATCCCCTAGGTAGTTTAGATTAGCACTTTAAGCAACCTAGTTATCTCAAGTTTGAGATTAAGCTTGGCGTAGGAGCTTTCGGGAAAATCTTCTTTGATTCGAGGAGGCCGTTGAGGTGCCGATGTTCCAAGGAGCCTACGAGGAGTGGAGGACCGCGATGAAGACCCGAAGGAATAGTATCGTGAGGTATAACTTCATATCCGAGTAGTTAAACCTCTAGTTTTTAGTTAGCAATGGTTTAGATAACGATTCATGCGCTCAAGTCCGTGTTACGAATCTTTGATAATCGTTTTTCATATATTCCGCCTCCCCGCAAGTTGTATCCCGCTTGGGGATGCCTTTTTGATTTCGTATACTATTCATGTTGTATCCCGTTTGGGGGCCAGTATTTACAAAGGAGACTCTGCCGAAATTTTCGGGAAATGTTTGATGTTTTTTTTAAAACCGCATAATTCGGCTTATGCTATTGAAACCACTTGTTTTAATTGGTTTTCCTTCACTCTACTACTTTTCTTGGTTTGGATTTCTGGTTTTTCGGCTTACTTAGATTACGTACGTCTCGAGACGTTCGTAGTTTAAGTGCCGGTCATATTCCGTACTTTCGGGACGTGACAAAGTTGGTATCGGAGCGTTAGGTTTTACCTTGGGAGCGTAGGATGACCCTTGGTTGATGGAATAGGTGACTAAAGTAGAGTGACGTACCGTGGGTATGTTCCGCAGCATACTTACGATACGCTAGTCCACTTAAGGAGCCTTAGGATATACATTTCTTTGCTCAGTATCATATTCATTCCTGATCTAGCCTCATCGGTACCAGTTGCGGTTTGCTGCCACGATTACGGGCAGGGAGAGCTACAGCTAGAGTTGCGGTCAGCACGAGCTCGTCACGAATGAGGACTGACCAGGGCGAAATTCCGGCGACACACGATTGCGGAGATGTGTCTTTTTACTGTGTTTCCGCGCCACGAGCGTTTGGCGGATCGCCTTTATGAGGTTATTCGGATGTGCTGATCGACACTAGAGGATTGAGCCAATGATAGAGGCCAGCCAGATTTTGTTGACCGTTGGTGTATTGCTTACTCATGATGATTGAGGCACTGTTCAGCGTGCAGACGAGTGAGCCAGTTATTGCTGCGAGCGACGAGATATCGCCCCATATGTTGGAGCTATTGCAGTACAGGTTGTACTAAGAGATGATAGAAGGTCGCTAGTCACCCGAGGATGAATGACTAGGACATGTGGTTCGTTCGCCTACCCGATGAGAGGTCATCAGATAGATTGATTCCAGCAAGAGACGACTTCACGCGGAGACGTTGAGAGTCGACAGAGACGATCGAATGTCAGAAACCTATTATTCCAAGTTTAAAGTATTCAGAAAGACATGCAGGCAATTCTATGGACCCTCTAGAAGAATGAAATCCTAACTCGACATAATGACCGTGCGAAAGCTTTTGAACCTTCGGGCTTGCTGCAGTTCCATGGCACCATTAGTGAGGCTTGGGTTTGCCCTTCTACGGCTGGACCATCGATGCTGTGGTACGTACTCGATACGGTTAAACTGTACCCAAGATGTTGAGCTTTTAGGGGATTATGAGGTTCTGACGAATCAATCGGATGGTTCGACTTCAATCGGATGCTAGGTGGTGAGATGCATTCTTGGGAGACTCCAGATACGAGGATAGCCGTTGGAGCTCAGTCCATGCAGCCACGACGAGGCGAGTCCGAAGCAGTTGACGTTAGAGAAAAGTGGAGTAAGAGGTTCGTACGAGATCTTGATGAGACTACATTCCACTCTGCCGACATCAGAGATGCGATGCGCATGCCGAGGCATGGTACTTGGATTTACCTTCCAGAAGGAGTCGCGATGAGTATGCAGTCGTTCCAGAGCAAGATGCAGATATAGGAAAGGACGATGACTTCCGGACAGTTGGCAGAGACGAGACATGGAAGAGACCGTGAGCAGGATTCCTTTCAGGACACTGCTGCAATGATACTTGCACCCAGGATCAGATGTGTCACGTACATTCAGATAGCCAGAGGCCGACGCCAGTGATATGCTGTCTTACGAGTGGTCGCGATGATTGACCGAGAGATGACCAGAGAAGTGCCAGAACGGAATCATCCCCGTTAGCACACCTGACAGGGCCGATGAGCTGATGGACCGAGAGATTGGTAATTCACAGTGAAGACCTTGACCCAGGAGTGGTCATTGTTACGCACACCAGCAGGCCAGAGTTCATGATCATCGACGAGACGTCCCACTAGTGACCGTGACAGTTGGCCCGAGATTCTTAGAGGATGCACTTGAGCGGTACTATTCCTCCATTAATGATTTCGATGTTTTGGGTGATTTATTCCTATGATTTGATTTTGATGATTGAGAATTTACGATCTTTGCACAGTGTTGCACTTGATATCGTTTTCGTGCTTTGGTTTCACATGTTTGTGATTTTACGGTTTTAGACATTTGAGTTGATTTTGTGCGTATGCACGCACACGATTTGGTTCCTGCACTCTGTATAGTTTATATATGCTTGCAGTGCAGTGATACGCCTTTTGTGCACTTAGATGCACTGGACTTCGATTTCGATTGTGATACTCGATATTTGTTTTGTGCACCTTGTGTACCTGATTTGATTTTGCGCATGTTCGGCGCTTGATATTGGATTTCATGATTTCTTGCATGATGGATGCCCCTGGTTTTGGGTTTTCGCGCATGTTGAGCGCATGTCTTGAGATGCGATTTTGGTGCACACCAGATGCACTAAATCGAGATTTTTTTTCGTGCATGTCAGATGCACCTGATTTTGCTGTCAGGCACACACGTTGCCTACGACAGATGCTTTGTGCACACCCGATGCACTTAGATCTTGTTTCTATGCACTTATATGGCACGTATATGGATTTTGATTGTCGTGCGCACCAGACGCACGTAGTATTCATACGCGTATTTTGGGATTGATTTCTTATAGAGCAGTACGTTTTTTTTATGATAATTGCGATGTGTTTTCGTACTAAGCAGGACTAGTCAGAGGACAGTACCTGAATATATTTTGCATGCATTGATAGTTATTGAAGGGATTTCCAAAAAGCGAGCTATAGCCTCAGTATTTATCTACGTGTCTGATATGACACGAAATGTTTAAAACAAGAATACCCTTCTAAATTGTTTCCAAAACGGCGGAACGTACATTTCAAACAAAGGTATATATGTATATAGTTATTTTCTTATGAGAGACGTCCACCACTGTGCAGTATTATACGCGTTGCACAGCGACTTAAAGAGATTTGGCATGCATTTCCTTCAGATACTTACATATATAGATTTGATATTTACATGTATATTTTCGAGTTATATCATATTGGTTTTGCTTTGGATTTGGCATTGATGTCTTCCCCATGACTCCGATGATTGCGGGATACTTGACTGACTTTTGATTTGAGTTATATGCTCATTTTTCATGCGCATGCGCTGCGCTACGATTTGTTTTATGTATTTACGATTTCGGAGCCCCGACGACTTGATGGTTTTTCTTAGATGTTTTAGTATTTGGGGGGAGTTTTAATTTAAATTCGGGGACCGAATTTCTTTAAGGGGGGAAGATTGTAACGTTTTGAAAATCGTTTCGGTGAAATTTCGAAAAAACGGTAAAATAAGGGGGTTTTCTGTAAAAAGTCAAAATGCAAATATCTTTATTATAAAATTAAATATACATATTCTAGCTATGTAATTGCTAGTATTTGGTGTTTATTGAGCCACTGCTGAAATTTCAAATTTTCTGAAATTTTTTCCGAAATTAATTATTTTAATATTATTTTAAGCCGGTAAGAAAATACATTAAATTAGCGAAATGGAGTCCATGTACACCAACAAACGTAGCACGAATACTAACTACTACTGAGTTCATGTAGCACGAATACTAACTAGACATCGCTCAGCAGGGTTTTACCCCATCTGGAGTTCATTACGCAGGCCAACAAACTACTACTTATCTGAAATGACGGAGGGCTACGACAGGTTTTTCTGAAAACCTATTGCGTAATGAACTTGATATCGTTGTAGAATCAAATGATTTTAAAATGGAGTGCTTTTGAGGCTTTTCTAGTTTTGCTAAAGGAGTCACTCCCGGTGAAGGGATCGTCGGTCCTTTCCTCGTCGAATGAGGTGCGGGATATATCATATATATCACTGTGCAAAGAAAAAACTCTTAAAAGCAATCAAAAGACAAACCGAGTGTGTAGCATCTGCCAGTTATTTCTAAAGGAGTCACTCCCGGTGAAGGGATCTCGGTCCTTTCCTCATCGAATAAGGTGCAGGATATATCTCATATACCGCTATGCAAAGCAAGAACTGTAGCTACCTGTTTTATTTTGAAATTCGATTCTACAACATCTTAGGTTTCTTTTATTTCATTAATCACATTAATGAAGTCCCATCATTTAAGTACCTAAACATCACAGATAAATACGACGTACACTTATGCCATCCGCATTCGCCTCGATGTCCCCTCGTGCACCGTTAGGTTAGGTAACTAACGACAGAGCGGGGCAGGGCTAGCGCGGGTGTAAAACATAAGTAACGCCTATATAATATATCATATATACTATATATTATATCTATCACAGAACATCACATGATCACATCACAGATATCGCAGCAGAAGAAACATATGAAATATTGGATATACTAGGACGTCCGTGTTTTCAATACGAGCCAGTATAAAACACGGATTCCACGGTCGTGATGAATAGCCAATCCCACACCCCTAGACCCCTACGAGAGCGGCAAGCAACCCTACCAATTCTAGGGTTAGGAGACCCGGACTCGACTCCTCGAGTTGGTCTCCCACTGGACCCCAGAACCCGGTTACTTGTGCTCCCCTCCTTGGGTCTATCCTAGTGCAGAAAAGTAAATAATATACAAGAGGTGACAACTTCCGCAACCTGGAAGCGCCCCAATAAAAGAATATTACATACAAGTTTTTACATGAATGAAAATGAAAAACACTCATCTCACATAAAAACCCCCGGCTATTCAAACACGACGATCCAATATAACATATCCAGCAACACATAACATCACATGTCATCAACGTAAGTAAATATGCGCATCCCAATTGTCGTTGACATATAGCAACGAAACCGGCGATATCACATATTACACTTACGGTCACAGAAAAGAAAGTGTAAAACTACAACAGTTGGAATCCGCAATCTGCATAGACATCGCATGCCTAATCAAATGAATACCTTAGACATCGCATGCCTAACAGTTATAAACCCCGCATTTTAGTCTCAAAATCGAAAACTCTTTTCAATATCAAGTCGGGTAATTCAACAAGATTCCCGACATCCTGATCGAATGCTCGTCGCAAACTTCAGTAGACGGCCGCACCCCCGATACCGTCGACGAAGTGCACCAAGGCGGAACACCGCTACCGCGAGCACCCGAACGGATGCTTTCGGTGACGGGGTTCTCCTACAGTCACTTGGTCGGGGCTATGGAGCGAGGCTGTCTATTAAGTTTACCCGACGAGTATCCGCGTACGCTACGTGATTGCGACGGACTTTTGATCATATCAAAATTCCGTGGCAACCGATCAAGTGAGACTAAATTGCTAGATTTACAACATTCATTTAGTTATCATATAACTTATTGTGAATTCCAATTATTGTATCCCATTCCAGATAAATAGAAAATGTTAAACTTTCCGATCGAACATTCTAACACCCAAGTTTTCCCGATACAGATCAACACATGAAACTAGTCTAACAACATTCAGTTCGTACCTCAGTACCAACGGTCCAGCCGTAGAAGGGTCAAGCCAACGCCTCACATGTGGCACGCCGTACTGCCCCAAACCCGAAGGTTCAAAGGGCAGTTCAAGACGGTCACATAATCGAGTTAAGGTTTGTGTCTTCTAGAGGGACCATCGCGTTACTTGCACTACTTAGAACGTCGTTAAACTACGGAAAAATCCAACAATTGGAAATTTCCCGACAGGGGAAAAATTAGGTATTTATATCCGGTCGAACTTTTTAACATATTCTAAAATTTATCCGGAAAGCCACACAGACAAAATTTGAAACCCCGATCGAAACACCGAATCCCCAAAACAACTGCAGAAAATTCAACTCTTGAATAAAATTTCAAAACATCCAGAGAACTCAGAACCAGAAACAATGAATTACAGTGTAAAAATTTAGGGCTGACGTCATTAATGTGCGGCGGAACCGCCGCATAAACCTGTCTTATGCCGCGCTTCCACCGCGGTTTTAACTGTTCATCAAAAATTTTTTTAGCCGTAATTCTTAGAATTCCCTGCTGAGTTCTCTGCATATTTTTAATTTGGAAAAACTCACTGTTTTCAAAAATGTACAGAGAGCAAGATTGGTTTGGGATTTCGGGTTCGTTCGGACTTCGAATTCCGTCTGGACTTCGCCTAAGGCTCTAGCTAGGCTCTGATACCACTGTAGGGTTCCTAGGCACTCAAGTGAGGTCTCCCAAGCCATCAACCATGGCAATTTCAAAAATTATGGTGCCTACAAACCCTAAACTACGGATCGATAACTAGATGTCTAGGCGAACAATGAACTAGTTAACACTTAACTACAAGATACGGAAATACAACCTTTGTAGATCCGGTGCTCCACCTCCATAGCTCCGCAACGAGGTCCTCTCCGCTGTCCAAATCAAATCCGGGCTCTAGCGTCGGCTTAGTCGGAGAATGGGCAAGCTAGGTCGTCGATGTCCATGCCGAAGATGATCTACGTCGAGGCATCGCTAGATCAAGCTCACAACTTCACCAAGTCATGAAACTTGTGAAGTAAACACACTCTACTACTTGGCAAGAGGTAGAGGATGAAGAAATAGGAAGTGGGTTAACTTTAGAATTGGATTTCTCACTCAAAACATTAATCCACCATTGATGACCTCAAGCTTCTTCACTTGAAGCAAGGAAGAAGAAGAAGGAAAATGTTATGATAAGATAAAAGAATAAGAAAAGAAAATGAATTCTTATCATAATTTTAACTAGAGTCAAGTGTAGAGAATGAATCATGGTTAGTGGGAATGGTTAGGGTTAAGGATGAGATAAGAATGGTTGACTTGAACAAAGTTTCATGAAGCTTCAACTAAAGAACAAAATTAGCCACCATTCTTTTCTCTTTTCTTTTATTCATTTATCATAAATAAAAAGGATAATTAAATAAGATAAATGAATAATAAATAATAAACCCTAACCATTTCATTAACCAAGGTTTAATCTTTACACTTGAACCCTAGCATGACATGTATCATCAAACATGATACAATCAAGTGCACAAAAGTATATCGCATATACAATGCGCCCATCCGAGTGAGAAAATCCATCTTAAGTAAACCGATATTAGTTGATGCAAAGTAATATATCAAATATATAAATATGCATTAAATCATTAAATCAACACTTGATTCAATGATCCGGTCATGTCGCACACAACCGACTAGTATACAATATATCGGCTTATCGAATCAACGCTTGAATCGATAACTAGGTTATATCGCATACAACCATTCGATATATTTATCGCGAGAATAGAATACGGTATCACATACACGCATTATTCTCGGTCCCGCACATATCTCATATGCGCTCCTATTTCGTTTCGCTTGAGCCAGGAAACCTCTGTGTAGGACTCTAAAGACTCGTCAATACGCCGGCAGCAGATGATGATCATATCAAACACCCACAAGCCGCAAGCGGTCTGCTAAACGTAACGGCCACCCGGGTATTGAGCGATCTGAAGATCGACGAGCAAGCCCGCTCACACTCTAGTGAATCCGACTAGTAACACTACCGTACAGTCCGGTCTGATCGTCTGATATGTCGCATATCTTGCCTAGGGGTGGTAAACGTCAGACCCCAATAGCTCAATAAGTCGTGTCGATATGAGGTCTATAACTGTTCGAGAAACTACTGGTAACACTTACCAGTAAATCTCAGCAACCCTGGCCAGGGATTTCCTGTTATAGCCAATCGAACACAGCGCAACATCAACTCCCTATACCGGGAGAGACGAATCCCCTCCTATCGCTCATTGCCTCCATGTGACTCGGGACTGTACCCAAAAACCACCGTTTTGCACGCCCTCTTGGACGTGGTAAGATGGAAATCAAAGCACAGTGGGAACCACACAAGACTCTATGACGATCTCGGGTCAACAGACTACTCTGTACCAGTGTCACCAGAGAACTGCCATCTGACGTGAGGTATAATACCATCTGGGAGTTCTCGGCGAGTCCGTCCAGTGTACCCAGTCTCTACTGAGCACCCGTATATCATCTCTGATGTCAAACACCAATGGATATGGGATCATCCATCGCCCATCTGTATGGGTCGAGAAGGTATACGCTAGTCTACTCTGGTATATCGATGCCCCGTCTCGATACACCCACGACTAGGGACTTTGAAAGATGTACTTATGGACTACCATGTCCCCACTAGTATGATCCGCATCATAGTCCAGGTAGTCAAGTACAGATCCTAAGGGCTTTACCAACATGTAACAGAGAGACAATCAGTATACACGTTAAGGTAAAGTTCAACCAGATAGCATACTATCATGTCGAGCAAGAAAGTCCTCCCTATATATGTCCCAGCATCCACTACAATATACATCCTATGTACAGTAATGGCCTCTAGGGCATACATATAACTAACAGGGAGCACTACCGACCGGTGATATTACCCGGCGCGTCGGATATTCGGAGGATACCGTCGTGGTCTTGAGATGGATGGTAGGGGCCGGTCTAGACTGACGGCGCCCTAGATATTGTGATTGAGACATTGAGATTTCGAGATATTGAGGTACAGAGACTGTGATACAGACATATCGAGATATTGGGTTTACGTTTTATGCCGATGCTAGGCACTGTTTTATGCTGATTTCATTATGATACCTCATTTTAAAAATACAAAGGAAATCTCACTAAATTATGAAAACAGTTTCTTCATTTACATGATTTCTGTTTTCATGCATTCATACCTCATTCATATGATATAATGCTGCCCTGAAGCACTGATACGGGCACATGAGATTATACTCGGGTTAGATATTTACCCTAGCCTTTGTTATAGGCTGCATGTTATATATATATATGTGAGTATATATTATGATCATTGACCTAGGTTGCGTTATTTATGCGATTTCTTTCCATAGATGTTTTTCTATTCACAAGTTGGCAACTCACCCCCGTTGTGCCCCAGTTTCTTGCAGGTTTTGCCGTACAGGTTTCATTACGGCTTTGCTGGCACTGCTTCCCATTTCCGGGTGACTTGCTAGTAGGTGGGTTTACTTGTATCGTACCCCCATTATATATCTTGTATATCATTATTCTGTTGTATCTAGATGTTCCATCAACCAAACATGTATTTATTTCAGAGATAGAGACCAGTGATGTTTATTCTTTCGACCTTAGAGTCGCGCGTTATATTTCTGTGGATTTCTGGTGGTTTTGAGCTTCCTTTTGAGCTTTGATCCTCGCCCTTGGCGTTGTATATTATAATGCTTGTGTGGTTGTGACCGTCGATTGACGAAGAGCTAGCTCCCGCTTGGGGATGCCTTTTTGATTTCATATACTATTCATGTTGTATCCCGTTTGGGGGCCAGTATTTACAAAGGAGACTCTGCCGAAATTTTCGGGAAATGTTTGATGTTTTTTTTTAAACCGCATAATTCGGCTTATGCTATTGAAACCACTTGTTTTAATTGGTTTTCCTTCACTCTACTACTTTTCTTGGTTTGGATTTCTGGGTTTCCGGCTTACTTAGATTACGTACGTCTCGAGACGTTTGTGGTTTAAGTGCCGGTCATATTCCGTACTTTCGGAACGTGACAAAGTTGGTATCAGAGCGTTAGGTTTTACCTTCGGAGCGTAGGATGACCCTTGGTTGATGGAATAGGTAACTAAAGTAGAGTGACGTACCGTGGGTATGTTCCGCGGCATACTTACGATACGCTACTCCACTTAAGGAGCCTTAGGATATACATTTCTTTGCTTAGTATCATATTAATTCCTGATCTAGCCTCATCGGTACCAGTTGCGGTTTGCTGCCACCATTACGGGCAGGGAGAGCTACAGCTAGAGTCGCGGTCAGCACGAGCTCGTCATGAACGAGGACTGACCAGGGCGAAATTCCGGCGACACACGATTGCGGAGATGTGTCTTTTTACTGTGTTTCCGCGCCACGAGCGTTTGGCGGATCGCCTTTATGAGGTTACTCGGATGTGCTGATCGACACTAGAGGATTGAGCCAATGATAGAGGCCAGCCAGATTTTGATGACCGTTGGTGTATTGCTTACTCATGATGATTGAGGCACTGTTCAGCGTGAAGACGAGTGAGCCAGTTGTTGCTGCGAGCGACGAGATATCGCCCCATATGTTGGAGCTATTGCAGTACATGTTGTACTAAGAGATGATAGAAGGTCGCTAGTCACCCGAGGATGAATGGCTAGGACATGTGGTTCGTTCACCTACCCGAAGAGAGGTCATCAGATAGATTGATTCCAGCAAGAGACGACTTCACGCGGAGATGTTGAGAGTCGACAGAGACGATCGAATGTCAGAAACCTATTATTCCAAGTTTAAAGTATTCGGAAAGACATGCAGGCAATTCTATGGACCCTCTAGAAGAATGAAACCCTAACTCGACATAATGACCGTGCGAAAGCTTTTGAACCTTCGGGTTTGCAGCAGTTCCACGGCGCCATTAGTGAGGCTTGGGTTTGCCCTTCTACGGTTGGACCATCGATGCTGTGGTACGTACTCGATACTATTAAACTGTACCCAAGATGTTGAGCTTTTGGGGGATTATGATGTTCTGACGAATCAATCGGATGGTTCGACTTCAATCGGATGCTTGGTGGTAAGATGTATTCTTGGGAGACTCCAGATACGAGGATAGCCGTTGGAGCTCAGTCCATGCAGCCACGACGAGACGAGTCCGAAGCAGTCGACGTTAGAGAAAAGTGGAGTAAGAGGTTCGTACGAGATCTTGACGAGACTACGTTCCACTCCGCCGACATCAGAGATGCGATGCGCATGCCGAGGTATGGTACTTAGATTTACCTTCCAGAAGGAGTCGCGATGAGTATGCAGTCGTTCCAGAGCAAGATGCAGATATAGGAAAGGACGATGACTTCCGGACAGTTGGCAGAGACGAGACATGGAAGAGACCGTGAGCAGGATTCCTTCCAAGACACTGCTGCAATGATACTTGCACCCAGGATTAGATGTGTCACGTACATTCAGAGAGCCAGAGGCCGACGCCAGTGATATGCTGTCTTACGAGTGGTCGCGATGATTGACCGAGAGATGACCAGAGAAGTGCCAGAACGGAATCATCCCCGTTAGCACACCTGACAGGGCCGATGAGCCGATGGACCGAGAGATTGGTAATTCACAGTGAAGACCTTGACCTAGGAGTGGTCATTGTTACGCATACCAGCAGGCCAGAGTTCATGATCATCGACGAGACGTCCCACTAGTGACCGCGACAGTTGGCCCGAGATTCTTAGAGGATGCACTTGAGCGGTACTATTCCGCCATTATTGATTTCGATGTTTTGGGTGATTTATTCTTATGATTTGATTTTGATGATTGAGGATTTACGATCTTTGCACAGTGTTGCACTTGATATCGTTTTCGTGCTTTGGTTTCACATGTTTGTGATTTTACGGTTTTAGACATTTGAGTTGATTTTGTGCGTATGCACGCACACGATTTGGTTCCTGCACTCTGTATAGTTTATATATGCTTGCAGTGCAGTGATACGCCTTTTGTGCACTTAGATGCACTGGACTTCGATTTCGATTGTGATACTCGATATTTGTTTTGTGCACCTGATTTGATTTTGCGCATGTTTGGCGCTTGATATTGGATTTCATGATTTCGTGCATGATGGATGCCCCTGGTTTTGGGTTTTCACGCATTTTGAGCGCATTTCTTGAGATGCGATTTTGGTGCACACCAGATGCACTAAATCGAGATTTTTTTTCATGCATGTCAGATGCACCTGATTTTGCTGTCAGGCACACACGTTGCCTACGACAGATGCTTTGTGCACACCCGATGCACTTAGATCTTGTTTCTGTGCACTTATATGGAACGTATATGGATTTTGATTGTCGTGCCCACCAGACACACGTAGTATTCATACGCGTATTTTGGGATTGATTTCTTATAGAGCAGTACGTTTTTTTATGATAATTGCGATGTGTTTTCGTACTAAGCAGGACTAGTCAGAGGACAGTACCTGAATATATTTTGCATGCATTGATAGTTATTGAAGGGATTTCCAAAAAGCGAGCTATAGCCTCAGTATTTATCTACGTGTCTGATATGACACGAAATGTTTAAAACAAGGAGACCCTTCTAAATTGTTTCCAAAACGGCAGAACGTACATTTCAAACAAAGGTATATATGTATATAGTTATTTTCTTATGATAGACGTCCGCCACTGTGCAGTGTTATACGCGTTGCACAGCGACTTAAAGAGATTTGGCATGCATTTCCTTCAGATACTTACATATATAGATTCGATATTTACATGTATAGTTTCGAGTTATATCATATTGGTTTTGCTTTGGATTTGGCATTGATGTCTTCCCCATGACTCCGATGATTGCGGGATGCTTGACGGAGTTTTGATTTGAGTTATATGCTCATTTTTCATGCGCATGCGCTGCGCTACGATTTGTTTTATGTATTTACGATTTCGGAGCCCCGACGACTTGATGGTTTTTCTTAGATGTTTTAGTATTTGGGGGGAGTTTTAATTTAAATTCGGGGACCGAATTTCTTTAAGGGGGGAAGATTGTAACGTTTTGAAAATCGTTTCGGTGAAATTTCGAAAAAACGGTAAAATAAGGGGGTTTTCTGTAAAAAGTCAAAATGCAAATATCTTTATTATAAAATTAAATATACATATTCTAGCTATGTAATTGATAGTATTTGGTGTTTATTGAGCCACTGCTGAAATTTCAAATTTTCTGAAATTTTTTCCGAAATTAATTATTTTATTATTATTTTAAGCCGGTAAGAAAATACATTAAATTAGCGATAAATACAAATTTAAATGGGCTAATTTTAATCTTTAAAATCATGTTAATTAAAATATAGTTGTAATATAATTTTTTAGTATTTTATTTCAAATTTTAATTGATTTATTTTATGGAAAACAAAAATATAGTTATTTTGAACTAAAACTTGCAAATATGGTATTGTGGGGGGTCTTTTTGCATAGAATTTTTTTGTAAAGTCTCTCACACTCACCCTCACTCCCCTTGGCCGGCCCCACACTATTGTAGCAGCCCAAGAATTTTATTTCCCTCTTTTTGACCTTAAATCATGTGAGAAATGGGTTAAAATAAGGTTTTTATATATAGTAAAGTAGGTGGGGGTATTATGGTAATTAGGAGGGGCTTTGACTTGGATCTTTTGGCATCATCCCCTCACCTTTTTCCCCCTCTTGCTCTGCTGAAACCAGCAGCAGCAGCACCCCTCCATTTCTTCTTCTCTTTTCTCTTCAAAATTCCATCAAAAAAAATCATCCAAAATGCTTCAAAAATTCCACAAAATCAAAATCTAATCCCTACCCATTTTTACTTGACCATTCTAGTATGGATCTTGGTGAAGGGAAGCATGTTTGGGAGGCTAGATTTGTGCTAGATTTCAAGATGATTGTGGGGGTAAATTCTTAACCTTATGTCTAATTGTTGTTTGAATACTTTAAATCTAGCATAATTAGTTAATAGTTTGGAATTAATTGAATGTTTTGAAAAATATAGTAAGGGTTTGTGATTTCAATTAGGGTTTTTATGATATCATTAGGGATGCAAGATTTAGTTTAACATCTTAATGTATGTAAAACCTAGTTTGGTTGATTAAATTGCACTTGTTATATGTAATTTGTCCAAATTGCTTAAATTGCAAACTAGGTTTTTGTAAACCTTGAATTTGATTAAGAGAAAAATGTAATTAGGTTTTTCTTGACTTCATTAACATTATTAAATGTGGTTAATGTCTTTAGTTCATGAAAATCCTAGCTAAATTGTTGTTTGTGCATTTTTGCTATAAAATTGTTAAAATTTGGGTATATTGTAAACTAGAATTTTGGGGCTAAAGAAATTTAATGAGATTAAATAATGGAAATGGTTTTTATGACTTATTTAAGTTGTTTAATAAGTATTATGGCCATTAAATTTGTTCAAACGTCGAGTTTTGTACTAAAACGGGTAATTTGTGCTTGCTAGATTTTCGGAAAAATGGCTTTTAAAGTGAAGTTTGGGTTTTTTATGAAAGCAACCATAGGTTTTGACCTATGTGGGTTTCGTGTGTCGTTTTGATCATGATTCGGACTTTAATGCGATACGGTGCGTTATGATATGTAGGTACCCATGTGGACTTCGAGACGACAAGCAAGCGCGTGGCGACGTCGGCACCGGCGAGCGAGGACCAGGTGAGTAGATTTATATCTACGGGGAGAAGTCGGGTGGATGGCGTATAGCACCCCCGCAGTTCGTGGTGATGTATACGAATACGTATACACACATATATATATATTGATTATATTTTGTTTGAGTATATTGATGATAATATGGATATTTGGTGTTCTTGGATGATTTAGTGTCGCGAAACCCTAGAGTAGTGGTCGCACCACACATGCACACAACCACCCATACTTGCATACTTTCTTCTTTCATTTGTGCTTATTCGGGAATATATAGTTATGTGTTCACATGGGTATGTGACTATGTGTTCACATACGGATTTGAGGATGATACTTGGGTTTGAGATGAGTCGATGAGATTTGTGTTGAGCTTGTGATATCGGTGATATGGCAGGATTCGTATTTGAGATACGTTCTGATGTTATAGCGGGTCTTTGAACGACGATACGGGTGAATAGTGCTATAAATAAAATGGTCGACATGTGATCATGATATGAGATATGATATGCTAGGATATTGATACTAGGCCGTATTGGGCGATGTATACCCCTTGATGATGATATGTGCTGATGATATCGGTTTGTACGAGACTGTCGATCAGTAGTCAGATCATGACTATATTGATGATATTAGTATTGTACTAGACATAGGTCAGTACCCTGGACTATGATCTTGGATAAAGAGGATACCAGATGAATAGTGTGATGAATATGATATTAACCCGTACCCAGATTTAGGGATGCCGTACGACGGATTTACGTACGAGCTATATTTTGATGATTGATCCGCACTCTTGACTTAGGATGTCTGATTATAGATATGGTATCGGATATGATATTATTGAGGCGGGATCACCGACTAATATATATATATGTATGTATATGTATCGACTCAGATGTTAGGCGGTTTCCTTACCTGTAGTCCAGCTTGTTAGCTTAGCCCTTTAGTTTTGTTTAGTTTAGTTGTTAGATTAGATTCGATTCTTATCTATTTCAAAAACTAACGAATCGTGGGTATTTAAAAGACAGCCCAAGGGATCCTACGGATATTTCAAAAGACGTATCTTTTCATAAAAACACCGTAGCCCCTATTTTCAAAACCCCACGATTCGTGTTATTTCAAATGGCACCATTGTTTAATATTTAGCTCCCGCTCATTTTGGTTGCTCGCTCCGCATCGCATACTTACATTGTTATTTCATATTGCATTGTTGACATTATGCTGTTAGGACACCAGCACCATTACCGATGATGCGTATGTACCACGTACACTTACTTGCCGGCTCACACACATCTTCATCGGTAATTGCCATGTCACGTTCACCTTAGAAAATATTTTTGTAGCTTGATAGCTAGTAGTTTGACATAATATTAGTGTACTTACCTTATATGCCAGCTTAGATATTGTAGTTATTACTTGTCACTTCATGCATACTGTTATTCATTGTTATGCCGTATTCATGGATTCTTATGCCTATTTTCATGGGTTTATATGCTATTGATGATTTGGATTCGGATTTCTATGAGATTTTCTGGATTTGGGGGAAAACCACAAAACTTGTATAAGCTTCTTCCCTCTCTTTTAAATAAAAAGTGCGGTTTTCCCATGATGTATGAGTCGTCCACCATGTGTTTGCTGATGGATTTCGAGACCCGATTCGAGGAGTGGAGGAACCGTTTCGGGTACATGGTGGGCCCGGTGCGGTACCCCGTGGCAAGAGGATCGTGTTGTTGACGTTGAGCCTGGCAGGGGAGCACTACCGACCGGTGATATTACCCGGCGCGTCGGATATCCCGAGGATACCGTCGTGGTCTTGAGATGGATGGTAGGGGCCGTTCTGGACTGACGGCGCCCTAGATATTGTGATTGAGACATTGAGATTTCGAGATGTTGAGGTTAGAGACTGTGATACAGAGATATCGAGATATTGGGATTACGTTTTGTGCCGATACTAGGCACTGTTTTATGCTGATTTCATTATGATACCTCATTTTAAAAATACAAAGGAAATCTCACTAAATTATGAAAACAGTTTCTTCATTTACATGTATTCTGTTTTCATGCATTCATACCTCATTCATATGATATATTGCTACCTGAGGCACTGACACAGGCACATGAGATTACACTCGGGTTAGATATTTACCCTAGCCTTTGTTATAGGCTGCATGTTATATATATAATTGAGGATATATTATGATCATTGACCTAGGTTGCGTTATTTATGCGATTTCTTTCCGTAGATGTTTTTCTATTCACGAGTTGGCAACTCACCCCAGTTTCTTGCAGGTTTTGCCGTACAGGTTTCATTACGGCTTTGCTGGCACTGCTTCCCATTTCCGGGTGACTTGCTAGTAGGTGGGTTTACTTGTATCGTACCCCCATTATATATCTTGTATATCATTATTCTGTTGTATCTAGAAGTTCCATCAACCAAACATGTATTTATTTCAGAGATTGAGACCAGTGATGTTTATTCTTTCGACCTTAGAGTCGCGCGTTATATTTCTATGGATTTCTGGTGGTTTTGAGTTTCCTTTTGAGTTTTGATCCTCGCCCTTGGTGTTGTATATTATAATGCTTGTGTGGTTGTGACCGTCGATTGACGAAGAGCTAGCTCCCGCTTGGGGATGCCTTTTTTATTTCGTATACTATTCATGTTGTATCCCGTTTGGGGGCCAGTATTTACAAAGGAGACTCTGCCGAAATTTTTGGGAAATGTTTGATGTTTTTTTATAAACCGCATAATTCGTCTTATGCTATTGAAACCACTTGTTTTAATTGGTTTTCCTTCACTCTACTACTTTTCTTGGTTTGGATTTCTGGGTTTTCGGCTTACTTAGATTACGTACGCGTCGAGACGTTCGTAGTTTAAGTGCCGGTCATATTCCGTACTTTCGGGACGTGACATCCTAGTTCACAAGGTTTAGCAAACCAAGTGTTCTAGTTTCTTCTAGTTTGAAGAGAAGCCAAAGGTAGAAGCTTTCAGGTGGATCCATCTTCGGTGCAAGGAGACGACGAGGTGAGGCTGATCCGTACACCGCAAAGAGTTGAAGACGAAGGAGTTCAAGAAAGGTATAACCCCCTAACCGAGTAGGTAAAACTCTTGCTAGGTTTATTAGATAGTTGTTTAACAAAGATCCGTATTTTGAGTCCATGTTACCACCTCTTGAAAAATCGTTTTTCATCATTTCCGCAAGCCCGTAAGTACCGGGAGAGGTAACGTGGACTTACACCATGGTTGCATTATTGATTATTATCTTCATTACATTATTGATCACAAAAGAATTCTATTATTGATTCATCTTCTTCTTCCTTCTTCTTTTCATGGAAAAAGCTTTCTAGTTTTTTTCCAAGTGATGAAATTGAGTGAGAATAAGAAAATAAAAGAGAGCAAAAATCCTACTTCATCATTCTCATCTATCCTTTCCCTTTAGATGAGAGTGTTCAATTCATTTAGTGAGTGTTAGCTTGTGTTAATGAAACTTCAAGGTAGATCATCTTTATTATCGAAGATCGGAAGCAAGACTGCATCTTTCTCTTCGTGAAGCCTCTCGAGAGTTCGGAACACGATGATCGCAGCGAAGGGACCTCAACACGGAGCTTAAGAAGTGAAGGACCGGATCTACAAAGGTTGTAATCCCTCTCACTTAGTGTTAAAGAGTTTAACATGCTTGTTTTCACCTAAACTCTAGTTTAAAGATCCGGCTTTGGGTTGTTCGGCATGGCTAAATTTTAAATCGGGCATGGTTGATACCTCGTAGACCCTTGTGAGCATGTCCAGCAACCCTACAGTGGTATCAGAGCCAAGCTAGAGTTTTAGGCGAAGTCTGAGCGAAATTTAAAGTCCGATCGAACCCGGATACCCTGATACGAACCCTTCTCTGGACAATTTTCAAAAATGTGATTTTTTATGAATTAAAAATTCTCAGAAAAGCAAGCAGAAAAAACTAAGAATTCCTGTGAAGTACGACCCACTAATTCGTTTATTTGGCCGCGGAACCGCCGCCAAACCCTTGGTTTGGCCGAGGTTCCGTGGCCAAAATTTTGAATTAGTCCCTGGAACTTCATATATTTATTCTTAGGTCCTTTCTTGTCATTTTTTTCTTGGGACTTTTTTAATTCCACTCAAGTGTTGAGTTTTCTGGGTTGTATTGGGGACTCGTTGATTCGATCGGATAATTTAACTTTGTTTAGTTTGTCCGAGTAATTTTTAGAACGTGTTAAAAAGTTCGAACGGATATCAATAACTCACTTTTTCCCATGTCGGAAATTTTTTCAAAAGTTGGATTTTTCTCGAGTTTAAGAACGTTCTAAGTCGTACAAGTAACTCGGTGGACCCTCTAGAAGACAACAAACCTTAACTCGATTATGTGACCATCTTGAACTGCCTCTGAACCTTAGGGTTTGGGGCAGTACGGCGTGCCACATGTGAGGCGTTGGCTTGACCCTTCTACGGCTGGACCATCGGTACTGTGGCATGTGATGGATGTTTTAAAACTAATTTCAAGAGTTGAGAACTATTTATGAATTCTTGGGTGTTTGATTATTCGATCGGAAAGTTTAACACTGTCTTTTTATCTGGAATGTGATACAATATTTGGAATCCAGAGGTAGTTATGAGATAACTAATTTGAATGTTATAAATCTAGCGGTTCAGTCTCAGATGATCGGTTGCCACGGAATTTTGATGCGATCAAAATTCCGTCGCAATCACGTAGCGTACGCAAATACTCGCCGGGTAAACTTAATAGATAGCCATGCCCCATAGCCCCGACCAAGTTATTGTAGGAGAACCCCGTCGCCAAAAGCATTCGTTCGGATGCTTGCGGCAGCAGTGTTCCGCCTTAGTGCACTTAGTCGACGGCATCCAGGGGTGCAGCCTTCTACTAAAGTTTGCGACGAGCATTCGATCAGGATTTCGGGAATCTTGTTGAATTGCCCGACTTGATATTGAAAAGAGTTTTCGATAAAGAGACTAAAATGCGAGGTTTATAATTGTTAGGCATGCGATGTCTAAGAAATTCATTTGGTTAGGCATGCGATGTTTAAGAAGGTTGCGGATTCCAACTGTTGTAGTTTTACACTTTCTTTTCTGTGACCGTAAGCGTAGTATGTGGTGTATCGCCGGCTTCGTTGCTATACATCAACGACAATCGGGATACGCATACTTGCTTACGTTGATGATATGAGATATTATGTGTTGCTGTGATATGTTATATTGGATCGTCGCGTTCTGAATAGCCTGGGGTTTTATGTGAGATGGGAGTTTTTCCTTTTCATTCATGTAAAATTCATTTGTATGTAATATTCTTTTATTGGGGCACTTCCGGGCTGAGGATGATGTCACCATTGTATATTATTTACTTTTCCACATTAGGTAGACCCAAGGCGGGGAGCACAAGTAACCGGGTTCTAGGGTCCAGTGGGAGACCATCTCGAGGAGTCGAGACCTGGTCTCCTAACCCTAGAATTGGCAGTGTTGCTTGCCGCTCTCGTAGGGGTCTAGGGATGTGGGTTTGGCTATTCATCGCGACCATGGAATCCGTGTTTTATACAGGCTCGTATTAAAACACGGACGTCCTAGTATATCCAATATTTCATATGTGTTCTTCTGCTGCAATGTTCTATGATGAGATCATATTATTGCCTGAGATGAATGTTTATATTATATATATGAGATATATGTTATATTGCAGATTTCGTTTCAAATGAAATGCTTGTGAAGCATAATAAAATGGGACTTCGTTAATGAGATTAATGAAATAAAAGAAACCTAAGATGTTGTAGAAACTTGTTTAAAAACTGGTAGCTCTAGTTCTTGCATTGCATAGCGGTGTTCCTTGTAGAACATCCAGCACCTTATTCGATAAGGAAAGAGCCGAGATCCCATCACCGGGAGTGACCTCTTTAGTGAAACTAGCAGATGCTACAAACTCGGTTTGTCTTTTGATTGCTTCTATAGTTCTTGCTTTGCATAGTGGTATTTGTGAAATATCCTGCACCTTATTCGATGAGGAAAGGGCCGACGATCCCTTCACCAGGAGTGACCCCTTTAGCAAAACTAGAAAAGCCTAAAAAACACTCCATTTAAAATCACTCGATTCTACAACGATATCAAGTTCATTACGCAAAGGGTTTTCTTAAAAACCTGTCGTAGCCCTCCGTCATTTCAGATAAGTACTTCATAGTATTCGTGCTGCATTTGTTGGCTTTCGTCAAGGCGTAGTGTGCGGTAGCTATTTATGCTTATCTGTATAAGCATATGATGCGATTGAGTTAGGGTAGTCGTGCGACTTTATTGACATTCGTCAAGGGCCGTGCAGGTGGGTTTAATTCAATCGAGAAATGATGGGTTGAACTTGACTAGTAGCCTATGGTTTGTTGGCATTCGTCAAGGTCATAGGATGCTAGGGGTAAAATATTATTGGGAATTTCAAGTGTTGAAATTTGCAATGAGATTGCATACCTTCTATGAGATAGTTGGATCCCGATACCCGCTGCGAGTAAGAGTTACTCCTGGGAGAGTTTTATATATTACAATTAGCCGATCAAGTAGGTGTCTAGAAAGGTGTTAACGGGGTTACACCCCTAGGAAAATGAGGTTTACTTTAATTTGGTTCGTGCGAAAGCATGGGGGACCTCCCTCAAAGTACCGACACTGGCCTGGCTGAAAGATTGGCGAACTTGTACCGTGTAATTAATCCCGGCTAGTCTTTCCTTTTAGGGTTTGAAGGAAGATTTGACTAAAACAGTGGGAGACATCCTGATTAGATAAATTGATAACCAATCTAATCTTGTAAAAGCGCACGTTGAGTGTTTTCTTCTCTCTCTCTCTCTCCAGGTAGCGACCATATCACGCCTTAATCAAGATAATAATACGGATGAATTGACCGAACCCGCTTATTATACTACGCTAAGGAACGTTGGTCCCGCTCCAACTTATAATTGTTATAAGACAGAGCAGGAAATAGGGTATTACCAGAATTCCCATACCGCCCAAATGAAGAAAGTGCATGCTGATGCATCTTCTTCGGGTGTGTTCATTATAGAGAACTGTTTCTCAGTATCCTTTACATCCTGGGTATGAGATACCGGATCAGGATCCCGCAATTGTAATTTATTACATGGGCTACAGATAGGTAGAGGACTGAGAACGGGTGATAAGTTTCATGAGATAGAAACGGTGCAAGAGTTGCAACCAAGTCTGTTGGTCACTATCACCCTGTATTACCAGAATACATTGATTCTGAACGAATGTTATTAGATACCGAACCTGATGTACAACATCATATCAGTCTCTTTATTAGTAAAGAAAGGATATAATTTTGTATTGTTGGATAATGTTTTGAACATTTCCTATATCAAGAGTTGATCGGTTCAGGCACGTTATCTTAAAGCATTGACGTTCTAAATCAAATTACAGTTCTTAGTATACAGAACACACACGAGAGGAAGAGTTCAGAAATGAACGGATCCTTCTTGAGGCATTATAGACTAGGTCATATCAATGCGACCCGACTAGCTAAGTAACATTAAGATGCATATTTAAATTTGTTTGAATTTACATCTTGTGAAACTTGCCGGTCATGTCACAAAGATAAGATGACCACAGCTCTGTTTATTGGAAACAGAGAAAGAGTTAGTGAACTCTTGGGATTGATACATATTGATGTATGAAAGTCCCCTGTCTACACATGCCAAGACCGGTTCTTTGTACTTCATTACATTCACTGATGATCTCTCAAGATTCAGACATATGTTCCTGTTGAAACACAAGTCCGAAACTTTTGAGATAATCACTGAATATAAGTTAGAAGTAGAGAACCAAAAACGGGTATAAGTATTATGTCCTTTGATGAGATCAAGGAGGAGAATACTTAAGCACGGAATTTCTGGACTATTCTAAAGGAGAATGAGATTCTCTCTCAGCATTACTCCTCCGTATACACCACAGCACGTCGGTGTATCGGGGTGGAGCAATCACCCCCTATTTGATATGGTGTGCTCTATGATGAGTACTACTGAGTTTCCTATTTCCTTTTGGGAGTTATGCACTTGAGAAGCTGCATACCAATTGAATAGGGTTCAAATAAAATCAGATGCCTACCACATCATATGTGATTTGGAAAGGGAAGAGCCTGTTGGTGATAGTGCCCTCAGAGTCAATTATTGGATCACAGGCACGTGATTGCAATGATTGAGGGAGGACCTATGCCGATAGGATAGTCTTACTCAAGATGATAGTATGCTATCTGGTTTATCTTTATCATCGTGTACTGCTTTAGGTGACCTTACAGGTCACTATTGCGCGCTGATAGAGCCCTTAGGATTCTTGCTTGACGGCCAGCAGTATGATGGCGATCATATACGTGGGAGCTGGGGTCTATAAGCAAATCCTTAAAAGGTCCCTAGTCATGGGAGTTTCGAGACAGGGCATCGATACTCCAGAGTAGACTAGTGTATATAGTCGAGACCCCGACGAGGGGCGGTGGCCAGTCTCACAAGCCACTGGTGTCAGTTGGTTCACCTAAGATGTATACAGGTGCTCATTGGATTATGAGTACACCGGACAGGACTCGCCGGGAACATGCTAGTTGGTCTTATACCTGACGTCAGATAGCAGTTCCCTGGAGACATGTGTACAGGTTAGTTCATCGACCTGAGATCGTCATTTGTCTCGTGTGAGTTCCCACTGTACTTTGATTACTACCCTACCACGCTCAAAGGAGACGTGCAAACAGGTTTTAGTTGGGTACAGTCCCGAGCCACATGGAGGCAGTGAGCGGATCTTCAGTGGTTCGTCTCTCCCGGTATTGGGGGTGAGGTCGCGCTGTGTCTAGGAGAGCCATTGCACGAAGTCCTTGGCCAAGGCAGGAGATTTACTGGTAGGTATTCTAGTAATATCTCAGGGTGTTCTGGGCTACACTCCGACACGACTTGTACCGCTTTTGGGGGTCTGACTTTTACCAACCCCCTAGGCCCGCCATACGATGCTCATAGACGAACGGACCGGACTGTACGGATATTGTCACTGACAGGCTCAGTAGGGTGTCAGGATGAGTTCGCTCATCGACGCCCCTTTTGGTCAATACCTGGTAGCCCGTTATGTATGGCTAATACCTCTGACGAGCCAGTGGTTAAATCCATAGCCAAAGTATTGACGAGTTTTTAGAGTCCCCCACAGACCGTTTTCTCAAGTTTCGGGCGAAACGCTGTAGAGGCCGTATGGAGATATTGTAAGTCTACGGTAGCGCCCCGGCCGTCCTTCAGACGCCAATATGCGGAACAAAACTTTTAACAACTGGCGCTATAGCATACTATATCCCAGGATCTGCCATTAACGCTAAACTAACAAACTACAAAGTGGGTAGAAATGTTATACCGAACGATCCGGGTCCTTCGGTCTTCAAACATCATCCTACGCTTTGTTGCGGCGGCATCGATCTTCTGAAACTCCAGTCTCATCGTCCAGGTGGCACCACGTCGACGGATCTTTAAACGGGCTCCCGCCTCTGAACCGTGGCAACTAGATCGTCAAGTTTGCTAAAAGAGACGACCAATATTGATGTAGAGAACGAGTAGAACATTTTGTCTCGTTACGTCCAAAGCGATGGACGAACGGTTAATGAAGTTGCCAATTTGGAATCGGGTAAATGGAAATTGAGCTATGAAAGTTCCATACACTAAACTATCATAATCTTTTCAAAGGAAATCAAAATTTTCATTCCTACAAGAGGGGGCCGGCCATATATAGAAGAGGGGGGAGGTGAGTGTAGGAGCTAAAATGGTGACCATAAGCACTCATACTTATCATAACCATTAAAGAAAGAATGACTCATTTAGAACATTAAATGTAAAAGCATGAATCATAAACCTAGTCATCACAACATTAAATGAACACTTAATGCATCAATGACACACTAGCTTAGTCATCTTCCTAGTCACCATCTAGAAGTTTCTAGAACCTTCCACACTTATCAAGAAAAGATAAATCCGTCTTTATCCGAATGTTAAAGACGGGCGATAGAAAACTGGAAACTGACAACTTCCAAAAGCGATCCTGAAACGAATTTCAGGATAACCCCGTAACAGTACAAACATACCCGCATTTGTATTACGACTGAATACAAATGCAACTGAGACAAAGATATTATATCTACACAGTATAATACTCGGATCCGGCTTAAACCAAAGCCCACCAGTATTATCTGCCCGAAAAATGACACGTGCGAAAACACACGTGCATTTTCCAAACCCTGCCATAATACCATACGGCATCTACAACGTTTCGCCCGAACTTGGGAAAGTGTCTGTGGGGGACTCTAATGACTCATCAATACACTGGTACTGGGTATAACCACTAGTACGTCAGAGGTACTAGCAGTACGTAACGGTTGCCTATGTATTGATTGGAAGGGAAGCTTACGAGCGAACTCATCCATAAACCCTACTGAGCCTGACAGTGACAATATCCGTACAGTCCGGTCCATTCGTCTATGAGTATCGCATATAGGGCCTAGGGGGCCGGTAAACATCAGACCCCCAATAGCAGTATAAGTCGTGTCAGAGAGCAGCCCAGAACACCCTGAGATACTACTGGTATACCTACCAGTATATCTCGATTATCCTGGCTAGGGATTTCGTGTAATGTCTCTCCTAATCACAGCGCGATCTCATCCCCAATACCGGGAGAGACGAATCCCCGACGATCTGCTCACTGCCTCCATGTGGCTCGGGACTGTACCCAAAATATACCTGTTTGCACGACTCTTTTGACCTGTGGTAGGGTATAAATCAAAGCACAGTGGGAACTCACACGAGACAAATAAGGACCTCAGGTCGATGAACTAACCTGTACACATGTCACCAGGGAACTGATATCTGACGATATGTATAATACCAACTAGCATATTCCCGGTGAGTCCTGTCCGGTGTACTCATAACCCAATGAGCACCTGTATACATCTTAGGTGAATCAACTAACACCAATGGCTTGTGAGACCGGCCACCGCCCCTCGTCGGGGTCTCGAATTTATACACTAGTCTACTCTGGAGTATCGATGCCCTGTCTCGAAACTCCTACGACTAGGGACACTTTACCTTTCTAACTGCTATAGTCCTTTTAGACGGATTTGCGAACGTGACATTCACGTTGATGTTCTGTGTTGTACTGTGTTGTTGCGGATTTGTCATGGTGGATAGCCTGGATGCAATGTTAGTATAGTTTTGTTTTATATGTACATTTGATATTGCGGGGCGAGCGTCCGACATGTGGACTGCCGTCACTGTCTGTTTGTATATTATTCTTTTGGGGCACGACCGGGCTGAGATCGATGTACCCGTTGTATATATATTTTACTTTCTGTACTAGAATTACCCCGCGGAAGGGTGCACGGATAGCCGGGTTCTAGAGGGCAACGGGCCCGCATCTCATGGCATTGAGACGGAGGGGCTTCACTCTAGAATTGGCGTGCTATTCGCCGCACTCGTAGGGGGTACAGGTTGACCCAAGGAGGGGTGCCTAAGTTATCGGATTCCGTGAAGTGCTGGGTGGTCCATTCACATTGCTGAAGGGGTCTGCCTCGCTTCAGGTTTTGGCGGGTAACTTGCCGCGCCCGTAGGGGTCTAGGATTGCATTGCACAGGCTATCCACACGACCAGGGGAACATCGGGTTTCAGTAGTGGCTCTATGAAATCCGGGGATCCTAGATATCTGTATTGTTCTGTGATGCTTATTACATTTCTGTGATGTTGCATTTTATCACGCCTTGAGCGAATATTATATATTGATATATATATACTAGTAGATGTTGTATATGTTTTGCATCCGCGCTAGTCCAGTCCCTGCTCTGTCGTTAGTTAAATAACCTAACGGGTGATGACGGGACCCAGTGGCGAATGCGGATGGCATATACGTATATCGTATTTTCGTTCTTTATTGGTGTGATCAATTGATGGGACTGCATTGATTCGGATCAATGCAAGCTAAACAAACCTATTTGATGTTGTTGGAACTTTTTTTCAAAAAGCTGATATTGCAAGGGCGTTCTCTTTTGTTTTGCACAGTGGTATTCGGTTATGAATATCCAGCACCTCAGTCGACGAGGCAAGGGCTGAGATCCCTTCACCGGGAGTGACCCCTTGGACAGGAGTTTGCGTCAGGGAAATAACTTCACTATAGTCGATTACTTTTGCTTTGCATCGTGGTATTCAGTTGGAATATCCTGTACCTCATTCTATGGGGAAAGAGCCGAGATCCCTTCACCGGGAGTGACCTCTTTAGCAAAGGTTTTTGCCACTATATTTTTATAAAGCTATCCAGTTCCTTCAACGATATCAAGTTCATTACGTTAAAGGTTTTTCGCCAAAAACCATTCGTAGCCCTCCGTCATTTCAGAAAGGTAGCACTTAGTATTCATGCTATGTATGTTGGCCTTCGTCAAGGCATAGTGTATGGTATCTATTTGTTACTTTTCTGCAGCATAGATACATGCGTTGGATTGGGACAGTCATACTACTATTTTGGCCTTCGTCAAGGGTATGTATGGGCGGGTTCAAATTAACCTGGATAACGACGGGTAGAACTTGACATGTGACTTATGATATGTTGGCCTTTGTCAAGGTCATAAGAGCATGGGGCAAAAATCACATCGGGAGTTTCTAAAGAAATTGAAACTTGCCAGATATGCGCATACTTTCTGGAGTGTGATAACGTGAGCGGATTCCATCACGTTATCATGCGATGATAGTTGGATCCTGATTCCCACTGATGAGTTGGTTTACTCCTCGGGTGATCCCGACTAATTCTTCTTTCAGGTTTGGGGAAGAATTTGATGTTACAGTGGGAGGTTTCCTGATTAGATAAATTGATAACCATTCTGATCTAGGTTAGAGTGCACGCTGAGTGTTTCTTTTCTCTCTCTCTTTGGCAGTGACCATGACCCGACCCTTGACTATGACTCAGTGACCAAGATTAACCGAACCTTCTTAAACACTGGCTTTTGGATTGTCAGAGTTGCAAACCTCATTGCCACTCCTACTTTTACCCTTTTCTCCAGGACACCCTGTATTACTATGAACGTCCACTTCCATTGAATAAAACCATCGTATGGTTATATACGAACTCGAAAGAATTTATTCGAGGATGGTTTCCGGTTCTGGAGAAAACGGATAGGACTATTCAGCTGTCTTTTCCTTTTACCTTCTCTCAGGTTGCGAGTGCCCCTTAGATTAGGGGATAGTACACCTATTACGTAAATTGGATAGTCTTCTTCCAAACAATAGGCAGGTGCCGACCGGTAGGGAATAAAGAAAACCAATTAGCCTAACGATGGTGTACAGAAGCTATTATGTAAAGACAAATAAAGGGATTAGAAGGAGGGCAAAATTGCGACTGCTATTCACGACCAAACCAAGTATTTCATTACCACTCCCACTTCACCTTTGTATTTCTCCAGGACACTCCGTATCACTACGAAAATCCACAGTTTATTGGATACTCCATCGTATGGTTATATACGAACTCGAAAGGAACTTGTTCCTGTTCGGAGATGGATTCTGGTTCAGGAGAAATAGGAATAAGGTTTATTCAGGTGTTTTTTATCTTCACCTTCTCTCGCGTTGCGAGTGCTCCTAGGATTAGGACAGTACACCCATTATGCTTATTGGATAGTCTTCTTCCAAACCATAGGCTTGTGCCGAACGGTAGGGAAGGAAGAAAACCATTTGGCCTAAAGGGGTGTGCAGAAGGTAATGACTAAAGACATATGAAGGGATGTGGAGAGATGGCATAGAAATATACGGTTACAGTTGTGAATCTGGATAATGGAAGAGGCATTACTAGGAATACCCGGATACCCTTTCGAAACATTTACATGTTTCAGTTTCGCTGTGTACTGTTAAAAGAAAACTGATTTCCCAATCAGATCTTGCTCCAGGGTATGTATTTACCAGGTATGATTCTCACATCTGTATAGTTTTACAGATGATAAGTGGGAGTAAGTTATTGGGAATTAGGTGATTGTCCTCATTATATCGGAATTCGTTGTAATTGGTGATATTTGAGGAAATCGCCTGGGTTGTTTGCCGGACGGCAAATATTTGGTTTTGAATATCTGCTGTTATGCACCAATTTCAAATTGATACATCTGTACGTCTATTTTTATAGAGTGAGATATACCTTTTTGAAATTATGTCCATGACATTTACCTATATCAGTGGATGGTTAGGTAAGGAGTTTTAAACAGCGGTGTAATTCTTCTTAACCATAGGTACAGTTTTCAACCTACGACACACAGGGATTGAGTTATCAGACTCAAGAGACTTATACAGAGTATTGTATGTTGTCCAGTGTCCATTAGCACAGAGGGGTTGGTCCTCGTACTATATTCGGTTTACTTATGACTTCTCTAGTTCTTAGATAAGTGTTTCGTAGAAACACAAGGTCTGAGTTTTGAGAAGTTATAAGTATAAGATTAAAGTAGAGAACCAGGTATTGCAAGTATCAGGATTCTTCAAGGTGATGGAAGATGTAGATACTTGTGTATGGTATTCAGTTGATAGTAATGATTAAGAGAACTTGCTTCTCTTTCAGGTTACTCATATCTGGACGCATTCCTATGTTGAGTAACGCTGATCGGCCTCCTTCCATTTAGTTAACATGCACTGAAGACAGTTGCATGATTTGAATCTGATTCAATTAAATTAGTGCCTCTGTTTCTGTATCGGATATAGAACAGTTCATATCTTGACATTGTTAAGGTACAGGGAGTTGTCTGGCTTATGCTTAAAACCAGACTCTGGATAACTCAAGTCATGTTTTTGTAATGGCTGTTTGTCGGTTTACCCCAGGCTACGACGAGAGTTGACTTTCTACCATCTGGAAGATCAATAGTGATATTGTTCTTGACTCGCCACAGTTTTAAGTAAAATGGATTTTTTTAGAAAAACAGAAGTGGGAGTATGGTAGAACTGGAAGTGATTCCAGAACCGCAAACGATTACTGAAGATTTGATAAGAACCTAAAGATTTAATCTGGTTTGACATTCCATTAGCCACTTCGCAGACATGATGGGTAACCTCAGGCACTCGAGAGGTACTTCGGTATGCTCAAGGACGGTGACAGGGAGGTTCTTGTTTGCCCAGACTTGCCATTGCTGTTGTTCCAGACTGTGAGACCCGGCGGGAGGATGAATATAGGGTCGTTCTAAACTAGTTTTAGAAGTGTACGTCTATATGACTCTGCCAGAGGGTTGTCGTAGTCAGTGGGAGCAGCGGAAGCATAGTGGACAAGTGGCTTATGTCTATTTATAGACTAAAGCAGGTATAGCGGAGATAGATCATCTATTTCTGATGTGACAGTCATAGGATTGAATTCATCAGAATAGGGGATGGATCTGTTAAGAAGGTAGTAGGGTGTGATGTCCTGGTATTTGGATGACATACACAGAGTAGGAAGTGAAGTTCCTATACTACGATCGGTTATACTTTGGTTGTCACACAGTGGTTTCTCCACATGGGACTTGGATATAATATCAAGACATTCTGGTTACTAGATCTATAGATCTAGATTTGGGTGGTTTCCCAATCAGGGTACTTAGACAACATTCTAAGAGTTTTTAGAATGGACGACTCCTGGCATGGTAGTATACCTGCAGGTGATGGAGTTACCCTCTCTAAAGGAGTCTTACAGACTAAAGGGGAGAGGGATGTGCATGATTGGCAGATTACTTGCTTAGGCAATTGAGTTAATCATGAGATGTCAAGTAATACACCAGATGTTGTTTTTGCAGTAGGTGCAATAAGTTGATATTGACCCAATCCTGGAGAAACATTCGGAAGCAGTTTTAGAACATAAGTGAATGTTCTAGGGATATGATAACGGCACCCTCCTTTAGGAGACGGTTATCATTCCAGGCTTCTAAGGTGACCTGGATGACAGAGAGGTTGTCAGAGTTATAGTTTTCCTTCTGACGAGGGGCAGTATTTTAGACAGGTGGTCCAAGAGGATACTGAGGGAGGCATGACGCAGGATACTGATTAAGTTCAGTTGACGATACAGTCTAAGATGTTTGGATTTGGAGTTCATTTATGAGTTAGGTCCCATCAGACATCCAGACACATTCTAAGACAGGTATTGCTCATTTCGGGAGATGGCTTTCTCCGCAAACTTGAGATATAGAGAGACATAGAAAGAAACATCAAAGCGGATCCACTCGCTGAGGCTATTCCTCGAACGCAATAGTTTCGCAAACGGGTTTTGTGAGACTGACTAGTAGAGGAGTTGGGTGTTCGGTATCACACGGGCTGTGAGTATGCGACATCGCAATAATTAGCCTTGAGTGCAAGTGGGAGATTGTTAGAGATAGTGCCCTCAGAGTCAATTATTGGATCACAGGCACGTGATTGCAATGATTGAGGGAGGACCTATGCCGATAGGACAGTCTTACTCAAGATGATAGTATGCTATCTGGTTTATCTTTATCATCGTGTACTGCTTTAGGTGACCTTACAGGTCACTATTGCGCGCTGATAGAGCCCTTAGGATTCTTGCTTGACGGCCAGCAGTATGATGGCGATCATATACGTGGGAGCTGGGGTCTATAAGCACATCCTTAAAAGGTCCCTAGTCGTGGGAGTTTTGAGACAGGGCATCGATACTCCAGAGTAGACTGGTGTATACAGTCGAGACCTCGACGAGGGGCGGTGGCCAGTCTCACAAGCCACTGGTGTCAGTTGGTTCACCTAAGATGTATACAGGTGCTCATTGGATTATGAGTACACCGGACAGGACTCGCCGGGAATATGCTAGTTGGTCTTATACCTGACGTCAGATAGCAGTTCCCTGGTGACATGTGTACAGGTTAGTTCATCGACCTGAGATCGTCATTTGTCTCGTGTGAGTTCCCACTGTACTTTGATTACTATCCTACCATGCTCAAAGGAGACGTGCAAATAGGTTTTAGTTGGGTACAGTCCCGAGCCACATGGAGGCAGTGAGCGGATCTTCAGTGGTTCGTCTCTCCCGGTATTAGGGGTGAGGTCGCGCTGTGTCTAGGAGAGCCATTGCACGAAGTCCTTGGCCAAGGCAGGAGATTTACTGGTAGGTATTCCAGTAATATCTCAGGGTGTTCTGGGCTACACTCCGACACGACTTGTACCGCTTTTGGGGGTCTGACTTTTACCAACCCCTTAGGCCCGCCATGCGATGCTCATAGACGAACGGACCAGACTGTACGGATATTGTCACTGACAGGCTCAGTAGGGTGTCAGGATGAGTTCGCTCATCGACGTCCCTTTTGGTCAATACCTGGTAGTCCGTTACGTATGGCTAATACCTCTGACGTGCTAGTGGTTAAATCCACAGCCAAAGTATTGGCGAGTCTTTAGAGTCCCCCACAGACCGTTTTCTTAAGTTTCGTGCGAAACGCTGTAGAGGCTATATGGAGATATGGCAGGGTTCGATCATATACGTGCGGTATTGCACGGATCATGATCGGACGGTTAATACTAGCGGGCTTTGGTTTAAGCCGGATCCTAGTATTGTACAGTGTAGATTTTGTCTCATTGCATTTGTATTCGGTCGGAATACAAATGCGGGTATGTATATACAGTCGCGGGGTTTTCCTGTAATTTATTACGGGATTAGTTTTCTGAAGTTGCCAGTTTGCATTCCGTTTCGACCATTTGGTTTTGTTTCTTTCTTTGGCTGAATTTTGGTGGAGGGGGTTATTTGCAATTGTGCATGGAGAAGGCTTTTTGTGATAGCTTCATGATGGTTTAACCATCATTTGACTTTTGGTTCATCATGGTTCTTGCCTCTCATGATTACCTTTTTGTTCATCATGGTTGTTGATGATGGGAGTTGATTTGGATTTGATTGTGATCATTGTTTATCATCATCACCCTTTCTCTCTCTTGTATTATGATGGGGCTCACTCTTTTTCATTAGGATGCTCTCCATTTTCTCTCATTCCTCATGAGAGGCCGGCCACATTTGAGGGGGGCTGTCCCAATTTTTTGGGAGTGGTTTTTTTTCATCTCATTTGCTTTTAAAAATCCCCTTGGTTCATCTCCAAAGGATATTTCATTCCTCCACCAATACAAGGCAACTTCACAAATCCCATTGAGACAAACCACACTACCCTAGCTTATAGCATTCTTGGATACATCGGCTTGCCAACTTCGTGCCCGAGTTGCCTCGGTCCAGAGGTGGGAGCCCGTAAAAGAACCCGGCGATGTGGTGCCCTTCCGACGAGGAGATGAAGACCGGAGATTCCGCGGGGAGATCGGGACGACGACGAGAAGACCGAAGAAAACGGATCGCTCGGTATATCTCTTTACCCCTTCTCTTGTTAGTTAGGAGTAGGTTAATGGCCCGATCCGGGATTTTAGTGTGCGGTGGTGCCGGTTTACAAGTAAAAGAAAAGTATCGTTTCCGCATTTTGGCCTCGTTCAGACGGCCGGGGCGCCGCCGTGCACTTACAGAGCCCATATCTTAAGTTTGTTAAGATTTTGGGTTGTCCGGCCTATGTCTAAAAGCATAATCCGGACAAGCTCGAGGCAAAGTTAGATCTGTGGAAGTTTGTTGGATATCCCAAGCATACGCAAGGGAATATCTTCTACCTAACCGAGGAACAAAAGATGTTTTGTTTCTCAGCATGCCACCTTTATGAAAGGGAATTTCTTGTGAAGAAATTAGTGGTCATGAGGTAGAACTGGAAGGAGTTCCAGCTATACAAACTACAGCAGATGATTTGGTAGAACCAAAGGATTCAATAGTTTCCAACGAACCTCAGCCTCTCCGTCGATCTAGTAGGGTTCCTCACCCACCTGAGAGATACTTCGGTTTCTCTATGACAGTGGGAGCAAGGATTGGATCATGAGATGATGACCCAACTAGTTTTGAGCTGGCCATCAGGAGTGAGACTCTGTAAGAATGGCTGGATGCTTATCGATCTGAGATGGAATCCTTATACACCAACAAAGTATGGACTTTGGTTGCTCTATCTGAAGGGTTAAATCCCCATCAGGAGCAAGTATATCTTGAGAAGATTACTAGGTGTACATGGAAAGGTTGAGACTTTCAAAGCTATGCTTAAGTCCATCCAGATCCTACTTGCCATGGCTACATACCATGACTACGATATCTGGCGGTTGGGTGTCATGACTGCTTTTCTAAATGTTGATTTGGAAGAGAGCGTCTATAAGTACACAGTCAGAGGGCTTCGTAGACAGTGGGAGCAGTGGAAACGTGTGCAAGATATTTTATGTGATAAAGCAGGCATCGCGGAGTTAGAACGTCTGTTTTGATGTGATAGTCAAAGAGTTTGACTTCATCAAAATAGTAGATGAACCTTGTATATACAAAAAGGTAGTAGAGAGTATGGTGGTGATCCTCGTAGAGTACGTGGATGACATACTCTTGATAGGGAAGGAGTTTCCTATGCTACGCTCGGTCAATCTCCGCTTATCACAAGGATTCTCCATATAGGATCAAAATGATACCTCCTAAATCCTGGGTTTTGAATCTATGAGATAGATCTAATTGGATGTTAGGATACTCACTAGTTGTAGTGAGATGGTATCAATCGATCCTGGGGAGAATCACTGGAAAGGTTCCAGGGTGATAAGGATGACTGAATGCCAGTCGCAGGCTTGTCTATACCCTCAGTGGAGAGACGGTATGTTGGAAGAGTTCCAAACTAGATACCGTGACTTACTAGACGATTAAAGGCAAGATACATCGTTACCAAGGATGCTACCAAAGGGGCAGTCTGGATATATATAGGTTCATGAGATGAACTTCGTTCCTACCTTTGTGTGACAATGGAGTTGTGGCTTATGCCAAGGAACTACCGTCCCATCAGAAATCCAGAGTGGTGTTAACGTTTGATGGAAATCCGTCCATCGCGGTCGTGGTAGGTGGTGGGAAAAAGAAAATGTAGAAATACCGACTTTAGGGTCGATGGGGGAAACTCGGACAAGACGGGCACTAGAATCCCGTGTCCGGCCGAGCTTGCACTAAAGGGTTTAGCACAAGTGGCAGCGTTGTGATAATTAGGGGATAGATGGTTTGGTGTTTGTTTTGAAAAATACGGTTTTTAAAAAAAAATCAAATCACAAAAAATGCACACACAACCCTAAATCTAATGGTCACCTAGGTCAAGTCACTAGACCGCTCCTAGACTTCCAGAAGACAAGTCACAATATAGATCCTCTACTGCCTCTTTGCCCCTTCTGTGGCCAGGTAAGTGCCAGGTAAGTGGGAGGTTCTCCACTACGTAAGTAGTGTGCCTAATTAAGTAACCACTTGCCTTAGACACACTTGCCTTAGACACCACAAAAGAAACGTGGATAAGCAATAGATTACCCACGACCTCCTTCTGTCCTAAATGACCGCGACGGTCCTTAGAGTCATGTCTAGATATTTTTTAGTTAATGAGGGTGATGCAGATGCAGTTTTGTGATTTTTGGGGCTTAGGAAGGCTAATGAACTCCCCACCTAATCTGAATTTGGTCTTTGCCCCTTAATTTCCGTATTAAAATATTCAAACAACCTAGATCAAACACCAACAATGTAACGTTTTGAAAATTGTTTCGGTGAAATTTCGGAAAATCGGTAAAATAAGGGGGTTTTCCGTAAAAAATCAAAATACAAATATTTTTAATATAAAATTAAATATACATATTCTAGATATGTAATTACTAGTAATTGGTGTTTATTGAGCCACTGGTGAAATTTCAAATTTTCTGAAAATTTTCCGAAATTAATTATTTTAATATTATTTTAAGCCGTTACTAATACATTTAATTAGGAAAAATTACAAATTGGAATGAGTTGAAACAAATTTTGTGCATCATAACACATTAAATAAAATTTTATCATATGGTTTCTAAAATGAAATGGCTTGTCAAAACGGTTTTAGAAAATGTTGAAGAAAAAGGCTTATTTTGTGAAAATAAAAGGGTTTTGGTGCATATTGAATTGGTGTTTGGTGTTCATTGCTTCACATACACACACACCCTCTCACTCCTCCACCATGTGGCCGGCCCCTCCGTTTTTGACAGCTCCCTCTCTCTCTCTCTCTCCAATCACCTCTTGTTAGAAAAGAAAACAAAGGAAAAATGAAGAAAGTCAAATGAGGAGTGGGCTTTGTTGACTTAGGAGTTAGCATTCATTCACCACCTCATTTTTTCTCTCTCCAATTTCTTCTCCTGCTGGCCGAGCCCATCCCCTTGCTGCCCAAAATTTCCCCAGCTCCTTTTCACTCCAAAATCCTTCAATTTTTACCAAAAATCAACACAAATCTCACCGAAATCAAAATCTAAATCCTACCTCTTTATCCCATCTAGCTTGGATCTTGGGGCATAGAAGCTAATTTGGGAGGCTAAGTTGCATGTAGATCTACAAGTCTTGGAGGTATAAATCTTACCCAAATGGTTAAATTGTTGGTATTTTTCTTAAGCTAAAGTAGTTAAATATTGTTTGGGTTTCTAATTTAAAGTTGAAAATTTAAAGTGAGGGTTTGTGAAAATTCAAGAGAAGAACTTGAATGCAAGTTAGGGTTTTGTGAAATTGGTGTATGGTTGTGTAATGTGTTTAAGCTCTTATGACATGTTAAAACAAGTTAGTAGCTAGTTGTTAATTGTTAAGTTTAAAAATTGTGATAATTACGCTAATTTGCTATCTAGGTTTTTGGAAAAGGTTAAATAATTGGGTTTAAAATTGTAATTAGGTTTTTCATGACTTCATTAACATTATTAAGTGTAGTTTAATACTTTAGTTCATGAAAATCCAAGCTAGGTTGTAGTTTGTGCATTTTTTTGCTATAAAATTGTTAAAATTGGTTATGTATGCAAACTAGATTTTAGAGATTGATATTGAGAGTTAAGTTTAAAATCTAATTGACATTGGTATGACTTAATTAATATGTTAAAAAAGTATTATGGCCGCTAGATTTGTTTAATCGTCGGGTTTTGTACTAAAACGGGTAATATTTGCTTGCTAGATTTTCGGAAAAAATGGCTTCTTAAGTGAATTTGGGGTTTTTGTGAATTTTAAGCTATTTTATATTATAATTACTGCTTGTGATTGTACAAATGAGTGTGTTGGGGTTTTTCTCGATGGTTTGGCGTTTGTACGCCGACGTCGAGGGTTTTCGGGTTGATTTGTGAAAGCAACCATAGGTTTTGACCTATGTGGGATTCGTGTGTCGTTTGCATCATGAGTCGGATTTTAATGCGATACGGTGCGTTATGATATGTAGGTACCCAATGTGGACTTCAAGACGACAAACAAGCGCGTGGCGACGTCGGCACCGGCAAGCGAGGACCAGGTGAGTAGATTTAGATCTGCGGGGAGAAGTCGGGTGGATGGCGTATAGCACCCCCGCAGTTCATGGTGATGTATACGAATACTTATACACACATTTATTGATTATATATTGTTGAGTTTATTGACGATAAATATGGATATGTGGTGTTCTTGGATTAGTTTAGTGTTAGTTGCGAAACCCTAGAGTAGTTGTTACACCCACATACGCACACACACACATGCATACATCTATGTTATTACCTGTGCGTATATGGGGAGATGTGTTTAAGTGTTCACCTGGGTATGGGACTAGGTGTTCACATACTGGATTTGCGGATGATACTTGGGATTGAGATGAGTCGATAAGATTTGAGTTGAGGCCGTGAGATCGGTGATATGGCAGGATTCGTACTTGAGATACGTCCTGATGTTATAGCGGATCTTTCAATGACCATGCCATGTAAATAGTGATATTAGTAGTGTACTAGACGTAGGTCAGTACCCCAGATGATGATCTTGATAAAGAGGATACCAGATGAACAGTGTGATGAGTATGATATTGACCCGTACCCAGATTTGGGGATGCCGTACGACGGATTTACGTACGAGCTATATATTGATGATTGATCCGCACCCTTGACTTGGGATGTCTGATTATAGATATGGTATCGGATATGATATTATTTAGGCGGGATCACCGACTAATATATATACAGGTATGTATATGTATCGACTCAGATATTAGGCGGTTTACTTTCCTGTAGTCTAGCTTGTTAGCTTAGCCCTTTAGTTTAGTTTAGTTGTTAGATTAGATTCGACTCCTACCTATTTCAAAAGTTAACGAATCGTGGGTATTTTAAAAGACAGGTCAAGGGATTCTACAGATATTTCAAAAGACGTATCTTTTCTTAAAAACACCGTAGCCATTATTTTCAAACACCGCGATTCGTGTTATTTCAAAAGGCATTACTGTAGGACTTATATTAGGGTAATGCAGATTAGTTATTGTTGTGTTTAGTATTTAGCTCCTGCTCATTATTGCTGTTCGCTCCACATCACATATTTATATTATGATTCATATCCTATTGTTGATATCATGCTGTTAGGACACCAGCACCATTACCGATGACGCGTATATACCACGTACATTTACTTGCCGGCTCACACACATCTTCATCGGTAATTGCCATGTCACGAACACTTTAGAAATTACTATTTCACTTGACATAGGTTGTTAACTAATAGTTTAGACATGATATTAGTATACTTGCCTTATATGCTAGTTTAGATATTGTAGTTATTACTTGCTACTTCATGCATACTATTATTCGTCGCTATGCCGCATTCATGGATTCTCATGCTTATATTCATGGTTTTACATGCTATTGATGATTTGGATTCGGGTTTCCATGAGATTTTCTGGATTTGGGGGAAAAACATCAAAAACATTTATAAACTTCTTTCTCTCTTTTTAAATAAAAAGTGCGGTTTTCCCATGATGTATGAGTCGTCCACCATGAGTTTGCTGATGGATTTCGAGACCCGATTCGAGGAGTTGGATGAACCATTTCGGGTACATGGTGGACCCGGTAAGGTACCCCGGGGCAAGAAGGCCGTGTTGCTGACGTTGAGCCTGGCAGGGGAGCACTACCTACCGGTGATATTACCTAACGCGTCGGATATCCGGAGGATACCGTTATGGTCTTGAGATGGATGGTAGGGGCCGGTCTGGACTGACGGCGCCCTAGATATTGAGATTTCGAGATATTGAGGTACTGAGATTTGATGATACAGGCCAGTCCGGATAGCCGGAGCCTGAGATTTTGAGACATTGAGATTTATGTTTTGAGTCGATGCTAGACACTGTTGATGCTGATTTCATTATGATACCTCATTTTAAAAATACAAAGGAAATCTCACTAAATTAGGAAAACAGTTTCTTCATTTACATGTATTCTGTTTTCATGCATTCATACCTCATTCATATGATATATTGCTACCTGAGGCACTGACACGGGCATATGAGATTACACTCGGGTTAGATATTTACCCTAGCCATTGTTATAGGCTGCATGTTATATACATAATTGAGGATATATTATGATCATTGACCTAGGTTGCGTTATTTTTACGATTTCTGTGCGTAGATGTTTTTCTATTCACGAGTTGGAAACTCACCCCCGTTGTGCCACAGTTCTTGCAGGTTTCGGCGTACATGTGTCTTTACGGCTTTGCTGGCACTATTTCCATTTCCGGGTGACTTGCCAGTAGGTGGGTTTATTTGTATCGCACCCATCACTATATCTTGTATATCATTATTCTGTTGTATCTAGAAGTTTCATCAACCAAACATGTATTTATTTTTGAGATAGAGACCAGTGATGTTATTCTTTCGACCTTAGAGTCGCGCGTTATATTTCTGAAAGATTTCTTGTTGTTTTGAGTTTCTTTTTGTGTTTTGATCCTCGCCCTTGGCGTTGTATATTATATTGCTTATGTGGTTGTGACCGTCGATTGACGAAGAGCTAGCTCCCGCTTGGGGATGCCTTTTATTGATTTCGTATACTATTCATGTTGTATTCCGTTTGGGGGCCTGTATTTACAAAGGAGACTCTGCCGAAATTTTCGGAAAATATTTGATGTTTTTTTTAAAAACCGCATAATTCGGCTTATGCTATTGAAACTACTTGTTTTAAATTGGTTTTCCTTCACTCTACTACTTTTCTTGGTTTGGATTTCTGGGTTTTCGGTTTACTTAGATTACGTACGCCTCGAGACGTTCGTAGTTTAAGTACCGGTCATGTTCCGTACTTTCGGGACGTGACAAAGTTGATATCAGAGCGTTAGGTTTTACCTTCGGAGCGTAGGATGACCCTTGGTTGATGGAATATGTGACTAAAGTAGAGTGACGTACCGTGGGTATGTTCCGCGGCATACTTACGATACGCTACTCCACTTAAGAATCCTTAGGATGTACATTTCTTTGTTCAGTATTATATTCATTCCTGATCTAGCCTCATCGGTACCAGTTACGGTTTGTTGCCACGATTACGGGCAGGGAGAGCTACGGCTAGAGTTGCGGTCAGCACGAGCTCGTTACGAATGAGGACTGACCAGGGCGTGATTCCAGCGACACACGATTGCAGAGATGTGTCTTTTTATGATGTTTTCGCGCCACGAGCGTTGGATGGGTCGCCGTATGAGATTACTCGGATGTGCCGATCAGTACCCGAGGATCGAGCCACTGATAGAGGCCAGCTAGATTTTGATGACCGTTGGAGTATTGCTTACTCACGATGATGGAGGCACTGTTCAGCATGCAGACGAGTGAGCCATCTATTGCTGCGAACGACGAGATATCGCCCCAGATGTTGGAGCTATTGCAGTACGAGTTGTACTAAGAGATGATAGAAGGTCGCTAGTCATCGAGGATGAATGACTAGGACATGTGGATCGTTCGCCTACCCCGATGCGAGGTCATCAAATAGATTGATTCCAGCTAGAGACGACTTCACGCTAAGACGTTGAGAGTCGACAGAGACGATTGAATGTCAGAAACCTATTATTCCAAGTTTAAAGTAGTCGGAAAGACATGCAGGCAATTCTATGGTCCCTCTAGAAGAATGAAACCCTAACTCGACTTAATGACCGTGTGAAAGCTTTTGAACCTTCGGGTTTGCGGCAGTTCTGCGGCGCCATTAGTGAGGTTTGGGTTTGCCCTTCCACGGCTGGACCATCGATGCTGTGGTACGTACTCGATACTGTTAAACTGTGCCCAAGATGTTGAGCTCTTGGGGGATTATGAGGTTTTGACGAATCGATCGGATGGTTCGACTTCATTCGGATGCTAGGTGGTGAGATGCATTCTTGGGAGACTCCAGATACGAGGATAGCCGTTGGAGCTCAGTCCATGCAGCCACGACGAGACGAGTCCGAAGCAGTCGACATTAGGGAAAAGTGAAGTAAGAGGTTCGTACGAGATCTTGATGAGACGACGTTCAACTCCGCCGACATCAGAGATGCGATACGCATGCCGAGGCATTGTACTTGGATATACCTTCCAGAAGGAATCGTGATGAGCATGCAGCCGTTCCGGAACGAGAACAGTTCTAGTAAGGGATGATGACTTCCGGACAGTTCGGCAGAGACGTGATTTGGGAAAGATTTCGACAGGACCTTTTTGGAATGAGTTACGAGAAGACTTAGACCCAGGAGTGGTCATGTTACGCATACCGGCAGGCCAGAGTTCAGGATCGTCGACGAGGCATGCTATGAGTGACCACGACAGTTGGCCAGAGGTTCTTAGAGGAAGTGCTTGAGCGGGGACTATTCCACCATATTTGATTTCGGTATTTTAAGCGATCTATTCGCATGATTTGGTTTTGATGGTTGAGTTTCATGATATCGTTTTCATGCGCCATGGTTGCACCTACTGAGTTTTTACGATTTTATACAGTTGTTGCAATTGAGATAGTTTTCGTGCCTTGGATTTTCGCGCATGTTGAGCGCATGTTTGAGATGCGATGTTGTGTGCACACCCGATGCACTAGATGTTGTTTCTGTGCGCATGTATGGCACATATATGGGTTTTGATTTCCGTGCGCACCAGACGCACGTAGTATTCATACGTGTATTTTAGGATTGATTTTTCTTATAGAGCAGTACATTTTTATGATATTGCTATGTGTTTTCGTACTGAGTAGGACTAGTCAGAGGACAATACCTGAATATATTTTGCATGCATTGATAGTTATTGAAGGGATTTCCAAAAAGCGAGTTAAAGTCTCAGTATTTACCTACGTGTCTGATATGACACGAAATGTTTAAAACAAGGAGACCCTTCTAAATTGTTTCCAAAACGGCGGAACGTACATATTAAACAATGGATATATATATATATCTGTGTGTGTGTGTGTGTAGTTATTTTCTTACAATAGACGTCCGCCACTGTGCAGTGCTGCGAGCATCGCACAGCGATTTGAAGAAGATTTGGCATGCATTGCTTCCAGATGTTTTAATGATGTATATCATATTGATTTTCATTTTGGATTTAGACATTGTGTCTTCACCATTACTCCGATGATTGCGGGATGCTTGACGGAGTTTTGATTTTGAATTATATGCTCATTTTTCATGCGCATGCGCTGCGCTACGATTTGTTTTAGTTAATCATGATTTCGGAGCCCCGACGACTTGATGGTTTTGCTTAGATGTTTTAGTATTTGGGGGGGGGGGAGTTTTAATTTAAATTCAGGGACCGAATTTCTTCAAGGGGGGAAGATTGTAACGTTTTGAAAATCGTTTCGGTGAAATTTCGGAAAATCGGTAAAATAAGGGGGTTTTCCGTAAAAATTCAAAATACAAATATTTTTAATATAAAATTAAATATATATATTCTAGCTATGTAATTACTAGTAATTGGTGTTTATTGAGCCATTGGTGAAATTTCAAATTTTCTGAAATTTTTTCCGAAATTAATTATTTTAATATTATTTTAAGCCGTTACTAATACATTTAATTAGGAAAAATTACAAATTGGAATGAGTTGAAACAAATTTTGTGCATCATAACACATTAAATAAAATTTTATCATGTGGTTTCTAAAATGAAATGGCTTGTCAAAACGGTTTTAGAAAATGTTGAAGAAAAAGGCTTATTTTGTGAAAATAAAAGGGTTTTGGTGCATATTGAATTGGTGTTTGGTGTTCATTGCTTCACACACACACACCCTCTCACTCCTCCACCATGTGGCCGGCCCCTCCCTTTTTGACAGCCCTCTCTCTCTCTCTCCAATCACCTCTTGTTAGAAAAGAAAAGAAAGAAAAAATGAAGAAAGTCAAATGAGGAGTGGGCTTTGTTGACTTGGGAGTTAGCATTCATTCACCACCTCACTTTTTCTCTCTCCAATTTCTTCTCCTGCTGGCCGAGCCCATCCCCTTGCTGCCCAAAATTTCCCCACCTCCTTTTCACTCCAAAATCCTTCAATTTTTACCAAAAATCAACACAAATCTCACCGAAATCAAAATCTAACTCATACCCATTATTCTTTATCCCATCTAGCATGGATCTTGGGGCATAGAAGCTAATTTGGGAGGCTAAGTTACATATAGATCTACAAGTCTTGGAGGTATAAATCTTACCCAAATGGTTAAATTGTTGGTATTTTGCTTAAGCTAAAGTAGTTAAATATTGTTTGGGTTTCTAATTTAAAGTTGAAAATTTAAAGTGAGGGTTTGTGAAAATTCAAGAGAAGAACTTGAATGCAAGTTAGAGTTTTGTGAAATTGGTGTATGGTTGTGTAATGTGTTTAAGCTCTTATGACATGTTAAAACAAGTTAGTAGCTAGTTGTTAATTGTTAAGTTTAAAAATTGTGATAATTACGCTATTTTGCTATCTAGGTTTTTGGAAAAAGGTTAAATAATTGGGTTTAAAATTGTAATTAGGTTTTTCATGACTTCATTAACATTATTAAGTGTAGTTTAATACTTTAGTTCATGAAAATCCAAGCTAGATTGTAGTTTGTGCATTTTTTTGCTATAAAATTGTTAAAATTGGTTATGTATATATGCAAACTAGATTTTTGAGATTGATATTAAGAGTTAAGTTTAAAATCTAATTGACATTGGTATGACTTAAATAAGATGTTTAAAAAGTATTATGGCCGCTAGATTTGTTTAAACGTCGGGTTTTGTACTAAAACGGGTAATATTTGCTTGCTAGATTTTCGGAAAAAATGGCTTTTTAAGTGAATTTGGGGTTTTTGTGAATTTTAAGCTATTTTATATTATAATTACTGCTTGTGATTGTACAAATGAGTGTGTTGGGGTTTTTCTCGATGGTTTGGCGTTTGTACGCCGACGTCGAGGGTTTCGGGTTGATTTGTGAAACCAACCATAGGTTTTGACCTATGTGGGATTCATGTGTCGTTTGCATCATGAGTTGGATTTTAATGCGATACAGTGCGTTATGATATGTAGGTACCCCATGTGGACTTCAAGATGACAAGAAAGCGCGTGGCGACGTCGGCACCGACGAGCGAGGACCAGGTGAGTAGATTTATATCTGCGAGGAGAAGTCGGGTGGATGGCGTATAGCACCCCCGCAGTTCGTGGTGATGTATACGAATACGTATACACACATTTATTGATTATATATTGTTGAGTTTATTGATGATAAATATGGATATTTGGTGTTCTTGGATTAGTTTAGTGTAGTTGCGAAAGCCTAGAGTAGTTGTTACACCCACACACGCACACACACACATGCATACATCTATGTTATTACCTGTGCGTATATGGGGAGATGTGTTTATGTGTTCACCTGGGTATGGGACTAGGTGTTCACATACTGGATTTGCGGATGATACTTGGGATTGAGATGAGTCGATGAGATTTGAGTTGAGGCCGTGAGATCGGTGATATGGCAGGATTCGTACTTGAGATACGTCCTGATGTTATAGCGGATCTTTGAATGACCATGCCATGTAAATAGTGATATTAGTAGTGTACTAGATGTAGGTCAGTACCCCAGATGATGATCTTGATAAAGAGGATACCAGATGAACAGTGTGATTGAGTGACCCGTACCCAGATTTGGGGATGCCGTACAACGGATTTACGTACGAGCTATATATTGATGATTGATCCACACCCTTGACTTGGGATGTCTGATTATAGATATGGTATCGGATATGATATTATTGAGGCGAGATCACCGACTAATATATATACAGGTATGTATATGTATCGACTCATATATTAGGCGGTTTCCTTACCTGTAGTCTAGCTTGTTAGCATAGCCTTTTAGTTTAGTTTAGTTGTTAGATTAGATTCGACTCCTACCTATTTCAAAAGCTAACGAATCGTGGGTATTTTAAAAGACAGGTCAAGAGATTCTACGGATATTTCAAAAGACGTATCTTTCCTTAAAAACACCGTTGCCCTTATTTTCAAACACCGCGATTCGTGTTATTTCAAAAGGCACTACTGTAGGACTTATATTAGGGTAATGCAGATTAGTTATTGTTGTGTTTAGTATTTAGCTCCCGCTTATTATTACTGTTCGCTCCGCATCGCATGTTTATATTATGATTCATATCCTATTATTGATATCATGCTGTTAGGACACCAGCACCATTACCGATGACGCGTATGTACCACGTACACTTACTTACCGGCTCACACACATCTTCATCGGTAATTGCCATGTCACGAACACTTTAGAAATTACTATTTCATTTGACATAGGTTGTTAGCTAATAGTTTAGACATGATATTAGTATACTTGCCTTATATGCTAGTTTAGATATTGTAGTTATTACTTGCTACTTCATGCATACTATTATTCGTCGCTATGCCGCATTCATGGATTCTCATGCTTATATTCATGGTTTTACATGATATTGATGATTTGGATTCGGGTTTCCATGAGATTTTCTGTATTTGGGGGAAAAACCGCAAAAACATTTATAAACTTCTTTCTCTCTTTTTAAATAAAAAGTGCGGTTTTCACATGATGTATGAGTCGTCCACCATGAGTTTGCTGATGGATTTCGAGACCCGATTCGAGGAGTTGGATGAACCGTTTCAGGTACATGGTGGACCCGGTAAGGTACCCCGGGGTAAGAAGGTCGTGTTGCTGACGTTGAGCCTGGAAGGGGAGCACTACCTACCGGTGATATTACCCGACGCGTCGGATATCCGGAGGATACCGTTGTGGTCTTGAGATGGATGGTAGGGGCCGGTCTGGACTGATGGCGCCCTAGATATTGAGATTTCGAGATATTGAGGTACTGAGATTTGATGATACAGGCCAGTCCGGATAGCCGGAGCCTGAGATTTTGAGACATTGAGATTTATGTTTTGTGTCGATGCTAGACACTGTTGATACTGATTTCATTATGATACCTCATTTTAAAAATACAAAGGAAATCTCACTAAATTAGGAAAACAGTTTCTTCATTTACATGTATTCTGTTTTCATGCATTCATACCTCATTGATATGATATATTGCTACCTGAGGCACTGACACGGGCACATGAGATTACACTCGGGTTAGATATTTACCCTAGCCATTGTTATAGGCTGCATGTTATATACATAATTGAGGATATATTATGATCATTGACCTAGGTTGCGTTATTTATGCGATTTCTGTGCGTAAATGTTTTTCTATTCACGAGTTGGAAACTCACCCTCGTTGTGCCACAGTTCTTGCAGGTTTCGGCGTACAGGTGTCTTTACGGCTTTGCTGGCACTATTTCCATTTCCGGGTGACTTGCCAGTAGGTGGGTTTATTTGTATCGCACCCATCACTATATCTTGTATATCATATTCTGTTGTATCTAGAAGTTCCATCAACTAAACATGTATTTATTTTTGAGATAGAGAACAGTGATGTTATTCTTTCGACCTTAGAGTCGCGCGTTATATTTCTGTAGATTTCTTGTTGTTTTGAGTTTCTTTTTGAGTTTTGATCCTCACCCTTGGCGTTGTATATTATATTGCTTGTGTGGTTGTGACCGTCGATTGACGAAGAGCTAGCTCCCGCTTGGGGATGCCTTTTATTGATTTCGTATACTATTCATGTTGTATCCCGTTTGGGGGCCTGTATTTACAAAGGAGACTCTGCCGAAATTTTCGGTAAATATTTGATGTTTTTTTTAAAAACCGCATAATTCGTCTTATGCTATTGAAACTACTTGTTTTAAATTGGTTTTCCTTCACTCTACTACTTTTCTTGGTTTGGATTTCTGGGTTTTCGGTTTACTTAGATTACGTACGCCTCAAGACGTTCGTAGTTTAAGTGCCGGTCATGTTCCGTACTTTCAGGACGTGACAAACAATTTTTCGTTTTGCGGCGCTGCGAATTTTTGCAAAGAATCCTGCAGAAATTGGTTAATGGATAGAGCAGGGAGGAGATAAGAAAGATAGAAGTATACCTGAGAAGTTTGGTGCACTGAAACTTTCAACTCACCGCAGAACCGCCGCAATATGCCTATAAATACCGCTGATCCACCGCAAGATGAGGAGATACCTGCACAAAAATTTCCACAGATGCTTCTTTTGCCTCTCTGAACTCTCTGAGATATCCTGAAAATTTTTCCTCTCGCTCCAGATATTCCAGATTTTCTCGCAACAATTCACAACAAATTGTTAAGCACTTGTGCGAATTTTGATCTAAAAATTCTGATGGAATAATAAATTTTCCAACTCAATCAACAAAAACGAACAAATTAGCACACTTTCCCCGGCAACGGCGCCATTTGATTGATAATCGATTTCCGTGTCGTGTTTTGAAAAGTGTAAAGATCACAACCAAAGAAATTTGTAAACCGCAATCAATAACGGTGTCTTTTGTAGGTTCGTCGGTGAATACGGATCGTCCACAGGGAAAGTGTGATTTGATCGATCTTGTTTTAGTTAAGTTTAAAATTAAAGGATAAATGAAAATTGATTCAAGAGTTATGAAATTTAGTTTCAAAAATCATCAAAGACTAGATCTAAAATCAAAAAATACCAATGATCAAGAAGATGTCCAAATCAAATGAATTATCGAGATTTGTAAAGAGGCTTGTAGGAATCGATCCAATTGATAGTGATGATGAATACTTATGATTACAAATTCTTATCTATTGAAGATTTGTTGCTAGATCGATGACGATCAATGAGAATTAGGGATCTATTAAAGAAACTAGGGTTTCTCCATCATCATCCCTTGTCCTTTCGTTGATTATCATTCAAATTCTAGCCTCTAGGAAATTCAATCATCGATCGTTGATCTCTAATTTGGAGCGAAAACATTCAAGAAAGCGTCTCGCTCGAAACTAGGTCATCGTTGATTCAATTTCCTAAAGTTTACAAAACTCATAAACCTTAAGAATCGTTTCAGAATTTAATCATCATCATCTATCTATTTTCTCGATTCCTCCACAAGCGGAGTTTTACTCACGCATCATTCTAAAACAATCAAGAACTAAGAATATCATAATGCGAGAATGAATAGAAAGCAAGAATAAAGATTATCACCTTTTATTATTCGATATTTCGTTACAATACACTCAAAGACTACAAGAATTGAGGAGGAACTAAATCATCAAACTAGCTTCACATCGTCTTCTTGAGTCGCGGATCGTCGCGGATCAATTGCTCGGATGAAGATCGGCGTTGCTTCAAAAAGGCTCGTAGAATGCTTGCTTGAATCGGTACTCGATGAATCTTGATTTGGATCAAATTGTGTCACTCAATTTACTTTAGAATTGATTTGGATCACACTATTTCAACAACTAATCAACTACCGAACAACCTTTTCAATGATGCCCTAGGTGCCTTTTTATAGTTTTCCCTTTAGCTTCCCCTAGAAGCTAGGTCTAGCTTCCCTTGGAAGCTTGGCTGTTATGAAGCTTGCATAGGAAGCTTGGTAGTTATGAGGCTTGCATGAGAAGCTTGGTAGGTATTAAACTTGCACAAGAAGCTTGGCTGTTAGAAGGGAAGCTTCTGGAGAACTCTAGGAACTGAAGCTTCTTGAAGAAGTTTTGCTGTTGAAAAGAAGCTTCGGGGAAAATTACTAACCGCTGATGAGTCAGAACGTCCGTTGATCCGCAGCGGATCGGCCTGACTTGGCCGCGGATCCAGGGCCGTATAGTGAGCTTGGTGCATTATTTTTCCATGGTAATTCTTATGTTGGCTTTATGGCACTTTCCTGATATCCGGAATATTTTTATACTTTCTTGTTTACTGCCAGATCATAAATATTGGACTTGATATATTTTATCAGCACTTTTAGCAGTTCCGGCTCTTTTACCTGGAGAATTTCCTGCACACAATCTCGAGACAAGTGTTTCATATACAAAAGATCATGCGCGCAATAATAAACACACAATTTCCCTAAAAATGCTGGTTATAATGTATAACACATGTTATTTGATATTTTACAGACAATTTGCTAATATGTGCTATATTTATACCAAACACCTTTAGAAAATTGCAAATAGTTGGGAAATTGCTGTGTTAAAAATGCAATATTTTCGACTGATCAGGTACTATACCTATCGTTAGATGGAAGTTCTTAGGTGACATGTGTACAGGTTAGTCTTTGGAACCGAGATCGGCATTTGTCTCGTGTGAGTTCCCACTGAGCTTTGATCACTACCCTACCACGGCTCTACTGAGGCGTGCAAACAGGTTTTGGTTAGGTTCAGTCCCGAGCCACATGGAGGCAGTGAGTGATTGTTGGGGATTCGTCTCTCCCGGTATAGGGAGTCGATATCGCACTGTGATTCGATTGGTCAGGACCATAAGACCTTGGCCAAGGCAGTTGGGATTTAATAATAGGTTGATCAGTAGTTTCCCGGATTGGTCCTGATCCATATCGACACGACTTATCGGGTTGTTAGGGTCTGACGTTCACCACCCCTAGACCCGGTATGCGATACACTTTGACGAAGAGACCGGACTGTACGGATATTGTCACGGATAGGCTCAGTAGGAGTTCGGACGAGCTTGCTCGTCGGCCTTCCTTTTCGACAGGTACCTGGGTAGCCGTTACGTACAGCTAGTGCCGCTGACGTGCTTGTGGTTAAACCCACTGCCAAAGTACTGTCGAGTCTTTAGAGTCCCACACAGAGGGTTTCCCTGATTCAGGCAAAATGATGTGGTAGCCATATTGGATACGTGCAGGGTTCGATCGATTGATGTACTTTGTAATCGGACTTTCGATCGGACAGTTGGTAATACAAGCCGGCTCGGGTTTGAGCCAGATTATTAAATCAGGTATTGATTTAATAATTTACGTATATGTATTTCGATACATATATTCTAGTATTACGTTCTTCGTGTTATTCTATCTCTTTGGGCGTTCGGATTTTTATCTGATTGCCGGTATATATGTACAGTAGACTGAAATCCGTATTTATTACAGATTTCCTTCTAGAAGGTGTCCACCTCATTTTGGATTTTCCATTTATTTGATAAATGGAAATGAGGTGTAAAGTGAGAGGTGAGGGAGGTATGGAGTGGACCATGCTTCAATAGTTTACAAATGAATTTATAATTCATTTTGTGTTTACTATTGAAGCATGGTTGCTTTCGTTTATTGAAAGAAATGAGCATACAAAACTCTTGTGTATGAATTTCTCTCTCATGCTTGATCATTATTTTCTTGAGCTCCATTTTCTCTCCATCTCCTCCCTCCACTTGCTTTCCTCCACCTTCATCTTCTTCCTCTTCACTAACATTCTCATGAGTTGAGAAACAAGTGAAGAGGTTAGAAAAGAGATAGCAAACACTTAGACACCCTCAATACATCCTAGACCACTTGGTTTAGCAACCCAAGTTCTCTAGTTGCTCCTTATAGTCTTTTGATTAGGAGTTAGAGCCATGGATCATATTCCCCGGGTGGATCATCTACGACAAAGCAAGGCCGGAGAACAAGCTCGATTCCGGAGGACCGATGGAGCCGGAATTGGAGATCAAGCAAGTTCAAGGCGGCTACGAGATGCTAAGGATGAAGAACGAAGACCGAAGGACTTGATCCGTTTGGTATAACTTCCTTCATAGTAGATAAAACTCCTTTTAGCTAACTAGGTTTATGGTTAAAGATCCGGTTAAGTTTTATTCTAGTGCCAAGTTTTCGATCATCTTAAAATTTTTGTTCCGCAATTGGCTATGGAAGTTGGCCGGGGCACTAGGGTAACCCTTTAAGAAAAAGCTAGTAAGCTTTCTCAATGAGGAAGAAGAAGCTCAAGTGAAGAATGAGAGAATGAACTCAAGTTAAGTGAGAATATGAACCGTGGGTGAGTTAGTGTCATGCACTAACTCATGTAGGGAGTTTACCACGGTTAGTATAATAGTTGGGTTAATAAATATCTACAAGTGAAACAAAAATGGTGGACTTGGTCAATATTTCTACAAGCTTCTACAAGCATGTAGCCATGCCAAATATCCATCCATTTTTGAATTACTTAGATAAATATAAACCCTACATTATATCAAGCATGGTGTAAGTCTCATACACCCATGTATCATGTATCATCAAGCATGACACAAAACTATGTACACTAAAATATATCACATATATACTATGTGCACAATCAAGTGAGAAAAGAAATCATAAGTGAGCTAATATTAGTTAGTGCATATTAATATATCAAATATATAATTATACATCAGATTATTAAACCAACACTTGATTTAATAATCCGGCTATATACATACAACCGACTAATATCAAATGAATCAACTTATCGAATCAACACTTGATCCGATAACTCGGCTATATCTCATACAACTGTCCGATATCACATATCGCGAGAATAGAATACGGTATCACATACTTGTATTAATCTTGGTCCCGCACATATTACATATGTGCTTCTATTTTATTTTGAATGAACCAGGAAACCTCTATGTAGGACTCTAAAGACTCGTCAATACGCCGGCAGTAGGTGATGATCATATCAAACACCCACAAGCCGTAAGCGGTCTGCTAAACGTAACGGCCACCCGGGTATTGAGCGATCAGAAGATCAACAAGCAAGCCTGCTCATACTCATGCGAATCCAATCAGTAACACTACCGTACAGTCCGGTCTCTTCGTCGGATATGTTGCATATCACAGCCCGGGGATGGCAAAACGTCAGACCCCAATAGCCTGATAAGTCATGCCGATGTAAGGTCCATAACGGTTCGAGAAACTACTAATAACACTTACCAGTAGATCTCAGCAACCCTGGCCAGGGATTTCATGTTATGGCCAATTGAGCATAGCGCAACATTAACCCCCAATACCGGGTGTAACGTTTTAAAAAAAAAAATAATTAAAAAAATAAAATTCTTTAGGTGAATTTTTTGATAATCGGTAAAATAAACCGTATTTTTCATAAAACTCAACTAAAATTATTTTTCAATATAAACATAAATACGCCTATTTTAACTATGTAATTACTAGTAAATGATGTTTATTTCGTCACTTGTAAATTTCTAGTTTACTAAAATATTTTTCCTAAATTAATTAAATTAAAATATTAACATAAGCTTTAATTATACATTTAATTAGTGTAAATTACAAATTAGAATGGGTTAATTACACAATTTGTGCACCATAACAACTTAATATTTAAATTGTAACATGTTGTTTTTGGAAAATTTCTCATGGGTTCTAGACTTTTCTATTTAAAGTTTTAATAGAAAATAAAGAAAATGAGAAAAAGGAATTATTAAATTAGTTAAAAGATGCATCAATTAGTGAACTTTCTACACATTTCTACACTCTTTCTCTCTCTCTCCCCTCACTCCCTCCCTCATGGCCGAAACCCTCATGGTGGCAGCCCCAAAATTTTCCCATCTCATTTCCATTGCAAAAATGTTCAAAAAATTCAACAAAAATCCAAAATAAAACCTCAAAATCAATATCCAATCTCTACCCACTATTCTTTGTTCATCTAGCATGGATCTTGGATCATGAAACCATTCTTTTGGAGGCATGTTTTCATCTTTAGATCTCATATGCTGAGGTAAAATCCTAACCCTAGTGCTTAATTTTAGATTAATTACTTCAACTAAATGAATTTGTGTGTTTAAATTTCTAAGTTGAAAAATTCAAGAAAGGGTTTTTGAATGCAATTAGGGTTCTTATCATGTAATCATGGTTTGAAAGTGTAGTGTGACATCTTAGGGTATGCAAAATGAAATTTAGTTGTCAATTTACTAATTGTTACATTTTAATTGTTCGAATTAAGTTATCCGCAAACTAGATTTTTATAAATTATGTCTATTGGTGAGATAAAATTATGATGAGGGTTTCTATCATTAGATTATGGTTTTAATGAGAAGATTAACATGTTAATTGAATGCAAAACCTAATCGGGTTACTAGTTGCTATTTGTTAGTTAAAAATTGTGATAAATATGCTATTTTGTAAACTAGGTTTTAGAAATAAATTTAAAATGTGGGATTAAAAATCTATTTAGGGTTTTAGCACATCATTAAGGTTTCCATGAGTGGTTTAACAATTTAAAATATGCAAAATCTAGTTTAGTTATTAATTTGTTAAGTGTTACCTTTAAATTGTTAAAATTTGATAAAATTGCAAACTAGAAATTTTGGTTTAATACAAATTGATGGGATTAAATTATAAAAATGGTTTGTATGTCTTAGTTATGATATTTAGAATATATTGTGGCCATTAGTTTCGTTTAAACATCATGCTTTGAAGTAAAACGGTTAATGGATGCTTTCTAGGTTTTTGCGAAATAGAACGATTTGATTAATTTTAAGCTTTTGATGATTTAAACCCTGTTTTATATTATAATTAGTGAGTTTTGGAACTATGATTTATACGTTGTGTTTTATCTCGATCAATCAGCGTTTGTACGCCGATATCAAGGGATATTTGGTTCTTTTGCATGAGCGGGTCATAAGTTTTAACCTATGCATGTTTCATGAGCCGTTTTGGGTTTTATCCTTGATTTCGGTTTACGATATTATATATGTTTGCATATAGGTACCCCTCACGTAGGCTTCGGACGATGAAGAAGAGGATGGCGGCATCGACTTCGGCAGACAAGAATCAGGTGAGTAGATGTATATCTACGGGGGAAGTCGGGTGGATGTCGTATAGCACCCCTGCAAATGTAGAATAGGGATATTACGTACTGTTATTAGGAAGTCGGACGTGACCTTAGATTCTTGGCGAGTAGGGTCCTATTGAAGACTTTAGGTTGGACTAGAATGATTTAGAAAGACTTAACCATGAGGATGACTGCCTTGGAGGGAATGCGTAGGTTTCATGTAGACACACACACACGCGCACACATAAACTTGACTTGGTGTATAAGTGTGTGTGTGTGTGTGTGTATAGGAATGTGTGTAGGTACACACACACACACAACATATACATGTGATTTGAGGAGGTTATATGATACACGGGGATGAGTCGATATGATTAGGCTTGATGTCGTGATTTATTGGATATATGATCGAGTTATGACATGAGATGTGTTATGATAGTAGCGGATCGTTGGGCAATGAGATTATATAAAATATATTTATATAAACGATAATATGTGTTGATGACATTGGAATGAACGTGACTCTAGAATAGAACCCAGATGGTAATATGTGACTTAATCATGATATGACATATGGCATGGTATTTTAGTGGATCATTTGACAATGTATATTTACACAGACGATGATATATGTTTGATGATATTCGGATGTATGCAATTATAGTACAGTACCCTTGATCATGATATTGTTTGATGATGATACTATTCGAATGATGATGTATATATGTGATAGTTGACCCGTACCCCGATTTTGGGATGCCGTAGGATGGATTTTACCATACGAGGCATATATGTGATGATTGATCCGCACTCTTGACTCGAGAAAGTCGTACTATGTACGTGACGGTATTGAGGCTGGATCGCCGACTACTAGAGATATCGACTCAGATTTTAGGAGGATTCTTCTTACCTTTCGGCTAGTGTCTTTAGTTAGTTCCTAGTTGGTTAGGTAGATCTTAGTTTAGGCTCGAGTCATACTTATTTGCAAAACAAACAAATCGTGCACATTTTTAAAGACAGCCTGAGGGATACTACGGATTTTTCAAAGGACATATATTTTCTTAAAAACCCCGTAGCCCTTAATTTTCTAAAAACCACGATTCGTACTTTTTCAAAGAACAAACTGTATAACTCGTAATTAGTATGTATTCTTTAATTACGGGTTTACTACACATTCACTGTTATATTCATTTTGCATTTATCGCATTGCATATTCATACGTATGTTTCTTTAGCCAATATGAAACTCTGTCTGTTAGGACACCAACACCATTACCGATGATGCGCATGTTCCACATACACTTATTTGCCGGCTCACACACATCATCATCAATAATTACCATGTCACGTACACTTTAGAACATATTATCTTTTATTGATAGAATCGGTTAAAGGCTAGATCAATATAATATTGTGTGATTACTCTCATGTGCTAGTTTAGACATTGCATTTATTACTTAGACACTTCATGCATTCACATTTTCATGTTATCATGCAGTATTGTGGGGCTTATGCCAATACTCATTATTTACTTACTCATGATTTTGGGATTTTGAATTTCTATGAGATTTCTGGATTTTGTGGAAAACCGCAAGAATATATATAAAAAAAATTCTCTCTCTCTCCCTCTCATTTTAAAATACAAGTTGGGTTTTCTCGTGATGTATGTGTCGTCCACCATGAGATTTCATGTTTTCTGTTGGATTTCGAGACCCGATTCGAGGAGTGGATGAACCGTCTCGGGTACATGGTGGGCCTGGTATGGTAACCCGGGGCAAGAAGCTCGAGTTGTAGACGATGAGCCTGGCAGGGGAAGACTACCTACCGGTGATGTCTGGCGTGGCGGATATCCGGAGGATACCGACCGTTGTTATGAGATTTGATGATATGGGCCAATCCGGACTGACGGAGCCCGAGATATTGAGACTATGAGATATTGAGACTATGGAGTATTGAGACTTTGAGATTTACATGTTTTGTGTCGATGCTTGACACGGATTTCCATGGATTTCATTGATGATGTTTCAGATTACTATACAAATTTTACTATGATAAAAGTTAAAGATTTCTTATACAGATATATCCAGATTTTATGGTTGATTGTTTTACATTCATGGTGCATGCATACTCATACACAGGACATGTTACTACTTGAGGCACTGACATGAGCACTGAGCATTGCACTTACGCATAGTTTATTACCCTGCCACTACTAGATGACTAGTGATATATTAAGTATATTATTATGACCTGGGAGAGCGTCGTGCATGCGATTTCTACTCGCAGATGTCTTCTACTTATGAGTTGGCAACTCACCCCCGTTGTGCCAAATTTTCTTACAGGTTTTGATGTACATGTTTCCTTGGCAGCTTGCTGGCATATCATTTCATTCAGGGTGATTTGCTTGGTAGGTTGGTTCACTTGTATTAGGACCACCGTTGTACTTTTATTATTTCATTTGTATCTAGTAAGCTCCATCAACCAGACTTGTATTGCTTGATAGAATTTAGAAGAACAGTTGTTTATTCTTTTGACCTTAGAGTCGCGCTTGTATTATTATGGTTTTCTGGTGGTTTGATGGTTTTCTTTGAGTTTTGTTCCTCGCCCTTCGGCGTTGTATATTATATTGCTTACGTGGTTATGACCGCCAAATTGGCGAAGAGCTAGCTCCCGCTTGGGGATGCCTTTTTATTGTTGCTTATGTAAATATTCTTGTTTGTACCCATTTGGGGCCAGTTTTTACAAAGGAGACTCTGCCGAAATTTTTGAGAAAATTTGATGTTGGTTTTAAAACTTATTTTCTACACTTCTTCTTTTAAATGGTTTAGATTTCTGGGCTTTGGCTTGCTTAGATTACGTTACGCCTCTAGACGTTTCGTAATTTAAGTGTCGGTCACGTTCCGTACCTTCGGGTTGTGACACTGGGAGAGACGAATCCCCTCCTATTGCTCATTGCCTCCATGTGACTCGGGACTGTACCCAAAAACCACCGTTTTGCACGATCTCTTGACCGTGGTAAGGTGGAAATCAAAGCACAGTGGGAATCACACAAGACTCTATAACGATCTCGGGTCGACAGATTAACATGTACCAGTGAGAACTGCTATCTGACGATAGGTATAATATCATCTAGGAGTTCTCGGCGAGTCCGTTCAGTGTACCCAGTCTCCACTGAGCCACCGCATACCATCTTTGATGTCAAACACCAATGGATGTTGGATCATCCATCGCCCATCATATGGGTCAAGATGCGTATATGCTAGTCTACTCTGGAATATCGATGCCTTGTCTCGATACACCCTTGACTAGGAACAATTATAGGATGTACTTGTGGACTACCCTTGGCCCCACTAGTATGATCTCCATCATAGTCCTGGTAGTCAAGTACACATCCTAAGGGCTTTATCAATATGTGAGAGCAAGACAGCATCACTTATACAAGTCAAAATGTTAAGATAAAGTGCAACCAGATAGCATACTATCATGTCGATCAAGAAAGTCCTCCTTATATATGTCTAAGCATCCACTACAATATACATCACATGTACAGTAATGGCCTCTAGGGCATACATATAACTAACAATCTCCCACTTGCATTAAGGCCATTTGTTGCAGTATCTCATACTCAACGATACAGTAGTGGTTGTAGTATCCCATACTCAACCATCCCAAAATCTCTCAGATAGTATGGGGAAGCAGGCCTTGGTGAGTGGATCCGCCTTGTTAACCTTCATGTCAACTCTCCTGACTTCGATCCGTTGGAGATCAACCATCTCCCTGATCAGGTGATACTAGCCTCAGAATATGTTTGGAACGCTGATGGGACCTGCGTTCCTAGGCTAAAACCACAACCCCATTGTTGTCACAACAACAGTTATTGGACGCTCAATGGTAGGAACCTTGTTCCTCTCATGAACAAGAAATGTCCAGACAGACACTTTTGTAGTATCGTTGGTAGCAATGTATTCAGCCTTTATCTTCTAGTATGTCACGATATCTAGCTTGGAATTCTTCCAACATATCGTCCCTCCACTGAGTGTAAAGACAATGCCTGTGACTGACTCTCAGTCAACCTTATCACTCTAGAAGCTCGAACCAAAAACTTTCTTTTAGTGCTTCTCAAGTACTTAAGAATGTCCTCCACAGCTGTCCAGTGATTTTCCTAAGATCCGATTGATTCCTGATCACTACACCTAGTGAGCTGTCACGACCCGAAATGGCACGTGACTGACACTTGAATCATATGAAGTCCATAGGACCCCATCTAATTCAAGTAAGCCAAAAATCCCAGAAATCTAAACCATTTTTAAGGAAAAAGTGGGAACACTTAATTTAAAGCAAGTGGTTTAAATAGCATAAGCCGAATATGCATTTTTAAAATCTCATGTCTTTTCTGAAAATTTTGGCAGAGTTTCCCTTTTAAATACCGGCGCCAAAAGGGCACAACATGCATAATATGAATAAAGGCATCCCTAAGCGGGAGCTAGCTCTTCGTCAATCGACGGTCACAACCATGCAAGCAATATAATATACAACGCCGAAGGGCGATGATCAAAACTCAAAAGGAAACTCAGAATCATCAAGAAAACCATAATAATACAATGCGTGACTCTAAGGTCGAAAGAATAAACAACTGGTCTTCTAAGTCTAATAAATATACAAGTCTGGTTGATGTAGTTTACTAGATACAATTGAATATAAATGTACAATGGTGGTCACGATACAAGTGAGTCCACCTACCAAAGCAATCACCCGGAATGAAAGCAGTGTACCAGCAAAGCCGCAACGAAACCTGTATGGCAAAACCTGCAAGAACTGTGGCACAACGGGGGTGAGTTTCCAACTCGTGAGTAGAAAACATCACAGAGCAGAAATCGTATGTATGACACAATCCTAGGTCAATACGATCATAAAATATATCCTCAATATGATAAAGTCTGAAGCATGATAAGGTGGCATGGGTAAACATCTATACATAAGTGTACTACCAAGTGCTTGTGTCAGTGCCACAGGTAGCAACATATCATATATATGAGGTATGAAAGCGATATAATGAAACAGAATGCATCATGATTGTGAATCTGTTTTCTTAATATAGTGAGATTTCTATATATTTATAAATCAAGGTATCATCAATGAAATCAACATGAAATCAGTGTCAAGCATCGACACGAAACATAAATCCCAATATCTCAATATCTCAAGCTCCGGCAATCCGGACTAACCTGTAACCTCGAATATCAATATCTAGGGCTCCGGCTATCAGGAATGGCCCATATCCTCAAATCTTAAAACCTCAGGCTCTGGCTATCCAGACTGGCCCGTATCATAAATCTCAATAAAATCACCGGTCAATAATGCTCCCCTGTCACAGGCTCAAACGCCATTCTCTGCGATCTTCTCGCCTCGGGATACCGCACCGGGTCTACCATGTACCCACAGACGGTTTATCTCCTCCTCGAATCGGGTGTATCATATCGCTCAAGGGCAGAGAAAACTCATGGTGGACATATCACAATCATAACATGAGAAAACCGCACTTTTATCTTTTAAAATGATAAATGAGTTTATTAAATCTTGCAGTTTCTCCAAATCCAGAAATCTCATGGAAAATCCAAAATCCAAAATAATAGTCAATAACAATGAATACTGGGCTCCGGCAATCCGGACTGGCCCTTATAATATTGCATGACTAATGAATATAAAAATATTCATGAAATAACAAGCAATGAATGCAATAATGAACTAACATATGAAATAATAACATATAAGAACTAGCAGCTAGTGTCACGACCCAAATGTGGCACGTGACCGACACTTAAATCATGTTACATCTAAAGACGTCGACGCGGTTCAAGTAAACTGAAACCCAGAATCTAAACCCTTTTGAAAATATTGGAGGTGAGTTAAAAATAGTCATCCGATGAAATCAATCTTAAAAATAACGTTTAATTTTAACTAGGTGTATTGAAAAACATTTATGACGTTTAAAAAACTTGACATCACCTCCTTTGCATTTTATAAAAACCGGATACAATATAATAGTAAAAATAGCATCCCAACGGAAGCTAGTCTCCACGTCCAAGCGATGGAGTAACCAACAATCTAAATTAGAAGTCGACTCCAAAGAGTGCGACATCACCACTCTTAAACTCTAAGTCTGGTTTCTAAGTCCATAATATACCACTTCTAAGTTGATGGAGTTTCCACTAGATACAAGAATATATGGATAATCAAGAGTAAGTATAACACAATAATAACCCACATACCAATCAATCTCCGAAAAGAATGTGTGTCCAAGCCGCTGATAATCCAAGCGGTAAAACCTGCAAGAAACTGTGCCACAACGGGGATGAGTTGCCAACTCAGTGAATAAAAGTACATCTAAAGGTAGAAATCGAAATGCATGATGATACCTAGATCATAAGTATAGTCCTATCATAATCTGTACCGATATACTATATGATATGCATATGTGCAATATTAACTATCATGCAATCCCAAGTATGATATCTCAATATCATATGAGTCAAAATCATGAATCTATAATCCGTGTTGGAATTCCCTTTTTGTCTATGAATGTCTGTACAAATATATGCAGGTACTGTTTCCCCGTATCAGTCCTGGTTGAATCCAATAACTAATATCTAACTGTGTACCTCATGATAATGATCCTATCAATATATATATAGATGTCCAGCATCGACATCGAAATCCAAAATCTCTCGTGTCCATCATCGACACGTAAATGTAGATACGTCGACACCATTTCAACAGATGATCGCCGCCCGTTATCCCTGGCTACGATCAGTATCCCCTAGATATCTGTCGTGCCCAATCGAACCCCGGTCAGTATCCCCTGGATATCTGCCGTGCTCATCACAAGCTCCGGTATCGGGTATCCTCGTTAGGCTCCCCGCCTAAACTGTGGCTATCCTGCCCCTCGGCCCCGAACCGGGTCCACTATGTATCCGAATGTATAGCTACCCCACTCAGTGCGGATATTTCACAAATCCGGAACCGTATAGCTACCCCACTCGGTCCGGCATCAAAATAAGAAAACACAAAACTCATGGTGGACGTTTTACTCATCATTTCAAAATATCAAGTAAGGAATAAGAATAATTGCATAGATTGTATTGATGATATACTATATATATACATATATAACAGTGTCCCATACCACCGATATATATCATCAGGAGTAAAATACCCAGAAATCCAGAGAAGTCAAATACAACATCTATAGTACTACAACAGGAATAGGAAAAGACTACGTAATCATATCACATAACATAATGATTTCAATTCTAATGTGTCATGGCACTACTAATGATGTGTAGTGTAGCACACGCATCTGTGCTCGTGCAACATGGAAATAATTAGTATTTGTGTAAGTGTTCTACAGTGTAACAACCTATATATTAACACATATATAACAGAACGGTTCTACAGTGACATAACAGTACCAATGAGGTGTAGTGTAATATATATTCACGTACGTGTGTAGCATAGTACTCATTGGTATTTGTACAGTGTTCTATCAGAGTGTGCGTAATGCAGAAACGTATAATATTGATAATATAATGCAAACATGTAAAGTAATCTAAATGTAACTATTGTAATTACTTGCTATTAGATATACCATTATCTTTAGAAATGATCGAAACGTTAAGTTTGAAATAAGGAAGCTGCCCTAGATTTAAAATAGATATTCGTTTTAGAACCGGCACGCATCCTAGTATTTTATTTAAAAGACAAACGAATCGTAGTTTTTAAAATAATATAGCCCATACAAGTATTACATTCTAAAACAGAATATAACCTAACTCTAGTAGTCAAAGGATAATTTGGTCGTTATTCGGCATACAAATATCATCATTTCCAATACGTATAAATACTGATATTATATCTCATCATATCGCTATATCCCTATCATCTCAAGTACGGCATGATCTCTCGTACGAATCCATCAAATCATATCCATACCATACGGATCTAACATCACGTACGTATCTCAAAAACTACATATGAAACTTTATGCAATTAAAGAACATTCTAGATGCAATACTATATCAATATCTTAAATAAGTATTACACTAACTAGATATCATAATAAGATGTATAAGGTTGCAGGGGTGCTATATGCCATCCACCCGACTTCCCCAGTAGATGTAAATTTACTCACCAACTCAATAAGCTCACTGAATCCACGCTGCTAAATCGCCAACTCTGTCTCGGAATCCTCGAATCTTACCTATATTCGTATTTAAATCGCATTAATATAAATATCATATCGAAAACCAAAATAACAAGCTAAACGCCCGTTGGTTAGAATTTAAAGTACACTTAACCCAAAAAACGACACCAAAACTCTATCGTTAACGTATAAACGTCAACGGTTCATCTGCAACATCAAAATACGAAAACTCCGTATCGTAAATATCTGAAATTTGATAAACCATTTCTAAAACGTTCTCAGATTTTACTGTGTAAATAATTAGAAAACACAAACAATACAGAGACTTGTAAAATACCAACTCAAAGCTACAGAAGAAGAATCAACACCAAAAGGGTACAAGGGGGCCGGCGTCGCCGGATTTTTGGGGTGGGTCGCCGGATTTTGTGGTGAGTTTGGGGCTGAGGTTTTGAATGTAATCTTCTAGTTTTCTCATTATACTTTTGGTTTTGCTAGTTTTCTAGTGATTATACCTATTAGTTCCAGATTCACTTTCAGTAGTTAAATTATCACAAAATCCTAGTTTAAGATACTATACAACTAAACATGCTACGTATCGTATATAGAATTTTATCCCAATCTGATATTAGCTTATAGATTTAACCTACTGAACATTTAACTTATTTAAAAAATACCAAACATACCTAAACACCTACAGAGAGATACCCCAAAAACCTAAAACACCCAATTCCTCTATAAATCCGGTGAGATCGGATTTTCCTTGATGGTCGTCGGCCAAAATCCGAGCACTAGGGTTCGTTTTCTTATTGTTAATTCTAGGCCTAGATTATAAGCTCCAGATACTGTTTGATCAATCTATTTTGTTAGTTATATGTATGCCCTAGAGGCCATTACTGTACATAGCATGTATATTGTAGTGGATGCTGGGACATATATAGGTAGGACTTTCTTGCTCGACATGATAGTATGCTATCTGGTTACTCTTTATCTTAAAATGTATACTTTCTGTCTCTCTGTTACATGTTGATAAAGCCCTTAGGATGTGTACTCAACTTCCAGGACTATGATGTAGATCATACTAGTGGGGCCTGGGTAGTCAATGAGTACATCCTTCAATGTACCTAGTCGTGGGGATATCGAGACGGGGCATCGATATTCCAGAGTAGACTAGCGTATATCTTCTCGACCCATGTGATGGGCGATGGATGATCCCATATCCATTGGTGTTTGACATCGGAGATGGTATGCGGGTGCTCAGTGGAGACTGGGTACACTGAACGGACTCGCCGAGAACTCCCAGATGGTATTATACCTCACGTCAGATGGCAGTTCTCTGGTGACACTGGTACAGCATAGTCTATTGACCCGAGATCGTCATAGAGTCTTGTGTGTCTCCCACTGTGCTTTGATTTCCACCCTACCACGGCTCTACTGAGTCTTGCAAACAGATGGTTTTTGGGTACAGTCCCGATTCACATGGAGGTAATGAGCGATAGGAGGGGATTCGTCTCTCCCGGTATTGGGGGTTGATGTTGCTCTATGCTCGACTGGCCATAACTGGAAATCCCTGGCCAGGGTTGCAGTGATATACTGGTAAGAGTTATCAGTAGTTTCACGCTATGTTATGGACCTTACATCGGCATGACTTTTCAAGCTACTGGGGTCTGACGTTTACCACCCCTAGGCGAGATATGCGACATATCAGACGAACAGACCGGACTGTACGGTAAGTGTTACTGGTTGGATTCACAGGAGTGTGAGCGGGCTTGCTCGTTGATCTTCTGATCGCTCAATACCCGGGTGGCCGTTACGTTTAGCAGACCGCTTGCGGCTTGTGGGTGTTTGATATGATCATCACCTGCTGCCAGCGTATTGACGAGTCTTTAGAGTCCTACACAGAGGTTTCCTGGCTCAAGCGAAACGAGATAGGAGCGCATATGAGATATGTGCGGGACCGAGAATAATACGAGTATGTAATACTGTATTCTATTCTCGCGATATGTATCATTGGACGGTTATATGAGATATAGCCGGGTTACCGAATCAAGTGTTGATTCGATACATTGATACACATGATATTAGTCGGTAGTATGCAGTATGACCGGATCATTAAATCAAGTATTGATTTAATGATTTAATGTATAATTATATATTTGATATATTACTTTACATTAACTTGTATTTGGTCACTTAAGATGGATTTTCTCACTTGATGTGCACATTGTATATATGATATAGTTTTGTGCACTAGTTTGTATCATGTTTGATGATACATGCAAACTTGGGTGTGTGTATGCTTTAAACCATGTTTAGGTTAATGGTTAGGGTTTTAAATTATTCACTTATTCATTTTATTTACTTTTGGCAAAAATGAAATGGTGGCTAACTTTGTTTTTGGCTTAAGCTTCATGAAGCTTCTTAGCTTTATCTACCATTTTGTTTTTTTCTTAACCTAACCATTCACTTAAACCCTAGTTTAGTCTCTACACTAGTTACCTCACCCATGGTTGAATTATGATAAGAATCACTTGGATTTTCTTTTAAAAGAAATAATTCTTATCATATTTCTTTTTCTTCTTCTTCTTCTTCTTCTTCAAGAAGAAGAAACCTTGCTACCTCCAATGGTGCCATGAGAAAAAGAGTGAGAAATCCAAATCCAAAGTGAACCCACTTCCTATTTGTTCATCCTCTACCACTTGCCATGTAGTAGAGTGTGTTTTCTTCACAAGTTCTATGACCAAGTGAAGATGGAGCTTGATCTTGAGTTGCCTCGACGTAGATCATCTTCGGCATCGAAGTCGACGACCTAGCTCGATCATTTCTCCGACGAAACCATCGCCAGAGTCCGGGATCCGATGATCGCAGTGGAGGGACGTCAACACGGAGCTAGAGAAGTGGAGGACCGGATCTACAAAGGTTGTAGTCACTTTCCTTTTAGTTAAAGTTGTTAACTTGCATTCTTTCTCCTTACCTCTAGTTATCAATCTTGCATAGGGTTTCTTTGGCACATGAAAATTTTGAATTGGACATGTTTGATCAGTTGTAGAACCTCATAGTGTGCCTAGGAACCCTACAGTGGTATGAGAGCCTAGCTAGAGCCTTAGGCGATGAGTAGACGATGTTAGAAGTCCGATCGAACCCGAAACCCTAATTCTAAACCCTTCTTTGTACATTTTTTCAAAACTAGGATTTTTGTGGATTAAAAATATGCAGAAAAATCAGGAGGGTTTTCTAAGAAACACTGTGCAGCACGTGCGCCTTAGTCCACTAAAGCGCCGCGGAAACGCGGCACGAGCATGGCTCGTGCGGCGGTTCCACGGCCATACAGTACCATTAGTTTGTGAATTTTGCACAGTAATTTCTTTCTTTAGTTGCTGAGTTTTCTGGGAATTTTTAAATTATACTCAAGAGTTGAGTTTTCTGGGTTGTATTGGGGACTCGAAGATTCGATCGGATTGTCTAATTTTGTCTATGTGTTTTTCCGGGTAATTTTAGAATATGTTAAAAAGTTCGACCGGATAAAAATACCCAATTTTTCCCCTGCCGGAAAATTTCCAAGTGTTGGATTTTTCCGTGGTTTAAGAATGTTCTAAGTAGTGTAAGTAACGCGATGGACCCTCTAGAAGACAACAAATCTTAACTCGATTATGTGACCGTCTTGAACTGCCCTTTGAACCTTAGGGTTTGGGGCAGTACGACGTGCCACATGTGAGGCGTTGGCTTGACCCTTCTACGGCTGGACCGTTGGTACTGTGGCATGAAGTGAATGTTTTTTTAAACTTATTTCATGTATTGAGCTGTTTTGGGAAAACTTAGGTGTTTGAATGTTCGATCGGAAAGTTTAACATTTTCTATTTACCTGGAATGTGATACAATATTTGGAATCCACAAGTAGTTATGAGATAACTGAATAAATATTATAAACATAGCACTTTAGTCTCACTTGATCGGTTGCCACGGAATTTTGATGTGATCAAAAGTCCGTCGCAATCACGTTGCGTACTCGGATACTCGCTGGTAAACTTAATAGATAGCCACGCCCTATAGCCCCGACCAAGTGACTGTAGGAGAACTCCGTCGCCGAAAGCATCCGTTCGGGTGCTCGCGGCAGCGGTGTTCTTCCTTGGTGCACTTCGTCGACGGTATCGGGGGTGCGGCCGTCTACTAAAGTTTGTGACGAGCATTCGGTCAGGATGCCGGGAACCTTGTTGAATTGCCCGGCTTGATATTGAAAAGAGTTTTCGATAAATGAGACTAAAATGCGGGGTTTATAATTGTTAGGCATATGATGTCTAAGGAATTCATTTGATTAGGCATGCGATGTCTAAAAAGGTTACGGATTCCAACTGTTGTAGTTATACACTTTTTTTTCTGTGACCGTAAGTGTAATATGTGATATCGCTGGTTTCGTTGCTATATGTCAACGACAATTGGGATACGCATGTTTACTTACGTTGATGACATGTGATGTTATGTGTTGCTGGATAGGTTATATTGGATCGTCGTGTTTGAATAGCCGGGTTTTTTTATGTGAGATGAGTGCTTTTCATTTTCATTCATGTATGAACTTGTATGTAATATTCTTTTATTGGGGCACTTCCAGGTTGCGGATGATGTCACCATTTGTATATTATTTACTTTTCCGCATTAGGATAGACCCAAGGAGGGGAGCACAAGTAACCGGGTTCTAGGGTCCAGTGGGAGACCATCTCGAGGAGTCGAGTCCGGGTCTCCTAACCCTAGAATTGGTAGGGTTGCTTGCCGCTCTCGTAGGGGTCTAGGGATGTGGGATTGGCTATTCATCATGACCGTGGAATCCATGTTTTATTCAGGCTCAAAATAAAACACGGACGTCCTAGTATATCCAATATTTCATATGATATTTTCTGCTGCGTTATCTGTGATGTGATCATGTGATTTATTCAGATAGATATTGTATACAGTATATATGATATATTATATAGACGTTGCTTATGTTTTACACCCGCGCTAGCCCTGCCTCACTCTGGCATTAGTTACCTAACCTAACGGTGCAGACGGGACATCGAGGCGAATGCGGATGGCATAAGCGTACGTTATATTTATCTGTGATGTTTAGGTGGACTTAAATGATGGGACATTCATTAATGAGATTAATGAAAGAAAATAAACCTAAAAGATGTTGTGGAATCGAATTTCAAAAATAAAACAGGTAGCTACAGTTCTTGGTTTGCACAGCGGTATATATGATATATTCTGCACCTTATTCGATGAGGAAAAGGCCGACGATCCCTTCACCGGGAGTGACCCCTTTAGCAATAACTGGAAGATGCTACAACCCTCGGTTTGTCTTTTGATTGCTTCTATAGTTTCTGCTTTGCACAGCGGTATATATGATATATCCCATACCTTATTCGATGAGGAAAGGGTCGACGATCCCTTCACCGGGAGTGACCCCTTTAGCAAAACTAGAAAAGCCTCAAAAACATTCCATTTAAAAACCAATTGATTCCGCAACGAGATCAAGTTCAAAGCATTAAAGGTTTTCTTAAAAACCATCCGCAACCCTCCGTCATTTTAGGAAGTAGAGTACTTAGTATTCGTGCTGTGTTTGTTGACCTTAGTTAAGGCACAGTGTACGGTAGCTAAGTGATGTCTTCCTACACTGCATATGATGCGATTAGTTAGGACAGTCGCGTGACTTTGTTGACCTTAGTTAAAGGTCATGTGGGTGGGTCTAATTAATCAGGAAATGACGGGTAGAACTTGTTAGTTGTATGTATGACCTAGAGGCCAGTATTGTACAGATGATGTATATTATATTGGATGCTTAGACATATATAGAGATGACTTTCTTGCTCGATATGATAGTTTGCTATCTAGTTGCTCTTTATCTTAACATGTATACTTGTCTCTTTATACTGTCTCAGAGTTACATGTTGGTAAAGCCCTTAGGATGTGTACTTGACTACCTGGACGATGATGCGGATCATACTAGTGGGGACATGGTAGTCCATAAGTACATCCTTCAAGGTCCCTAGTCGTGGGTGTATCGAGACGGGGCATCGATATACCAGTGTAGACTAGCGTATACGCCTCTCGACCCATGAGATGGGCGATGGATGATCCCATATCCATTGGTGTTTGACATCAGAGATGGTATACGGGTGCTCAGTGGAGACTGGGTACACTGGACGGACTCGCCGAGAACTCCCAGATGGTATTATACCTCACATCAGATGGCAGTTCTCAGGTGACACTTATGCAGGTTAGTCTGTAGACCCGAGATCGTCATAGAGTCTTGTGTGATTCCCACTGTGCTTTGATTTCCACCTTACCACGACCACGAGGGCATGCAAAACGGTGGTTTTTGGGTACAGTCCCGAGTCACATGGTGGCGGTGAGCGATAGGAGGGGTTTCGTCTCTCCCGGTATTGGGGGTTGATGTTCCGCTGTGCTCGATTGGCCGTAACAGGGAAGTCCCTGGCCAGGGCTGATTCTGAGATTTATTGGTAAGTGTTACCAGTAGTTTCTCGACCCGTTATGAGCCTCACATCGGCACGACTTATCGATTATTGGGGTCTGATGTTTACCACCCCTAGACTTGATATGCGACATATCAGACGAGGAGACCGGACTGTGTGGGTAGTGTTGCCGGTTGGCTCGACGGGAGTTGTAGCAGGTTCGCTTGTTCTCTTCTAATTGTTCAATACCCGGGTGGCCGTTACGTTTAGCTGACCGCTTGCGGCTTGGGGGTGCTTGATATGATCATCACCCACTGCCGGCGTATTGACGAGTCTTAGAGTCCCACAAAGGAGTTACCTAGTCCAGGCGAAACGTTGTGGAGCGCGTATGCGATATGCTCATGGGCCCGGTTAAGATGCGCGTATGAGATACCGTATATTAATCGGGCGGCTTGCTTTTGGTTAGGGTCATATGTGATATGGCCGGATTGATAAATCACGTGTTGATTTATTATTTAACCATTAGTTTCTCACTAGAAATCCTTTCTTGTTTTTGATGGATGTATGCATGCATGTATGTTTTCTTTTTTGATTCATGCACATATTGATATGCATACACACATACATACATACATACAACCTTCATGGATGTACATACATGGAAAATGGTTGCAATATAAGACTTACACCATGGTTTTATATATGGATTTTTATTGCATTTGATTTAAAACAAAATGAAAAAGGAAAATGGTTATCATGGATTTGTTTCTACACTCTTCTTTGACCTAACCATCCTCACCCACCTTTTAACCTTGGGTAAACTTTCCTTTTGTGTTTTAACTCAAATTCAATAATATATTCATTGTTTAACCATGGTTTGAGATGAGGATAAGAAAATATATATACATATATTTTCTTTTTTCTACGCAAGAGTTATTCTTTTCACTCTTGTTAAAATATAGCCATCATCATCTTCTTCCTTCCTCTTTTGCTCTCTAGACTTTTGTAGTGAGCAATATACTTAACAAGATAGGATTTTGAAGTGAGAATTAGAACCACAATATCATTCTACACAAGTCTAGCCCACTTGTTTGGAGTGTTAGCTTCATTTCATTCTCTTGGAAAAGTGAAGTTGATAGCTTGGACAAAGGAGCTTCAGGTGGATCGTCGTGGACACTAGGAGACTTCAAGCAAACCCTCCTCCAACCCTCAAGTGGCCAAGGAGTCCAGCGTAGGGAGCTACAAAGGTTGTACTCTCAAAACCCTAGCCTTTGTCACTTGTATAGTTATGAAACCCTAATTTTTCTAGGAACGATTCTTTGTTTGTTAACTTAGCACCCTAAAAATTCCATCTTTGGTACATGCGATGCTTCCAAACCCTTCATGAGGTGCTAGGTTAACCCAACATTGGTATCAGAGCCGACCTAGAACATTAGGCGATACTTTAACGAAGTTAAAACTCCGAACAAACCCGACAACGTCGAAATCAACCCCTCTCTGGACAATTTTTTAAATCTGGGATTTTTGTGAATTAAAAATATCTAAAAAAAACAGCAGGATTTTCTAAGAATTATAATGCAAGACGATGACCTGATTCGTACAAATGACCGCGGTTCCGCGGCAAATCCCTGCTTGTGCCGCGGAACCGCGGCGGTATGGTGTCTTTTGGCTTCTCTGTTTGCACAGTAATTCTTGATTCTGTGATTGATATTTTCTGGGTATATTTAATTTGACTCAAGTGTTGAGTATTCAGGGGTTCATTTTGTAATCGTCGATTCGATCGGAGAATTTAATTTCGTTTTTTTATTCCGGATAATTTAGTAAGTATTAAAATGTTCGAACGGATATCACTAACTCAATTTTTCCCGGTACGAAAAATATTCAAGTGTTGAATTTTTCTCGGGTTTAAATCTTTCGGAAAAACGTGCATGTGATGTGATGGACGCTCTAGAAGGCAACAAACCTTAACTTGAATATGTGACCGTCTTGAACTGCCCTTTGAACCTTAGGGTTTGGGGCAGTACGGCGTGCCACATGTGAGGCGTTGGCTTGACCCTTCTACGGCTGGACCGTTGCTACTGTGACGTATTCTGGAATTTTTGAACTCCGCTCAAGTGTTGAGCTATTTAGGAAATCTTGGGTGTTTGATAATCTGTTCGAAAAGTTTAATACTGTCTATTTATCTGGAATGTGATACAATATGTGGAATTCACATAGGTTAGGCATGAAATGCAAAATATGTGATATTTCGGATTTACGATGTCTAAAGAGTTTGTGGATTCCAAATGTTGTAGTTTTACACTTTCTTTTCTGTGACCGTAAGTGTAGTATGTAGCGGTATTGCCAATTTTCGTTGCTATACGTCAACGACGATCGGTGTATGCATACTTACTTACGTTGATGACATGTGATGTTATGTGTTGCTGAGATATGATGTGCAGGATTGTCGCGATTGAATAGCCGGGGGGTTTTATGTGATATGAGAGTTTTATATTTTCATTCATGTAAATTCAAATGTAATGTAATATTCTTTTATTTGGGGCACTTCCGGGTTGAGGTTGATGCCACCAGTGTTGTATATTATTTACTTTTCCGCATTAGGATGGATCCAAGGAGGGGAGCACAGGTGACCGGGTTCTGGGGTTCAGTGGGAGGCCATCTCGAGGAGTCGAGACCGGGTCTCCTAAACTCTAGAATTGGTAGGGTCGCTTGCCGCTCTCGTAGGGGTCCAGGGTATGGGCTTGGCTATTCATCGCGACTGTGGAATCCGTATTTTCTATTATTGGCTAAGTACTAAATACGGACGTCCTAGTATATCACACATTATATCTATGTTTCTGCTGCGATATCTGTGATGTGATCATTTGATATGTTGTGATGGATACAGTATATAGTATATATGATATATTATATAGACGTTACTTATGTTTTACACCCGCACTATCCCTGCCCTGCTCTGTCGTTAGTTACCTAACCTAACGGTGCACGAGGGGACATCGAGGCTAATGCGGATGGCATAAGTGTACGTCGTATTTATCTGTGATGTTTAGGTGAATTAAATGATGGGACTTCATTAATGTGATTAATGAAAGAAAAGAAACCTAAAAGATGTTGTAGAATCAAATTTTCAAATAAAAGGGTAGCTACAGTTTTGCTTTGCATAGCGGTATATATGATATACCCTGCACCTTATTCGATGAGGAAAGAGCCGAGATCCCTTCACCGGGAGTGACCTTTTTAGCAAAACTGGCAGATGCTATAGCACTCGGTTTGACTTTTGACTGCTTTTGGAGTTTTGCTTTGCATAGTGATATATATGATATGTCCTGCACCTTATTCGATGAGGAAAGAGCCGAGATCCCTTCACCGGGAGTGACCTCTTTAGCAAAACTAATAAAAGCCTCAAAATCACTCCATTTCAAAATTCACTCGATTCTACAACGATATCAAGTTCATTACGCTCATGGTTTTTCTGAAAAAAACCTGCGTAGCCCTCCGTCATTTCAGATAAGTACTACTTAGTATTCATGCTGCGGTAGTTTGGCCTCCGTCAAGGCGTAGTGTATGGTAGCTAACTAGTGCTTATCTGCTAGCATATGATGCGATTGGATTAGGGTATTCGTACGGCGTAGTTTGGCCTCCGTCAAGGGTCGTATGGGTGGGTTTAATTCAATCAGGAAATGACGGGTTGAACTTGACTAGCGCCCTATGGGTAGTTTGGCCTCCGTCAAGGTCATGGGACGCTAGGGGCAAAAGCATTATCGGGAATTTCAAGTGTTGAAATTTGCAATGAGATTGCATACCTTCTATGAGATAGTTGGATCCCGATACCCACTGCGAGTAATTGTTACTCCCGGGAGAGTTTTACACAGGACAATTAGCCGATCAAGTAGGTGTCTAGAAACGTGTCAACGGGGTTACGCCTCTGGGAAAACGAGGTTTACTTTAATTAGGTCCGTGCGAAAGCACGGGGAACCTCCCTCAAAGTACCGACACTGGCCTGGCTGAAAGATCGGTGAAGTTGTAGGGTGTAATTAATCCCGGCTAGTCTATCCTTTTAGGGTTTGAAGGAAGATTTGATAAAAACAGTGGGAGCCATCTTGATTAGATAAAATAATAACGAAACTGATCTTGCAAGAGCATACGCTAAAGTGTTTTCTTCTCTCTCTCTCCAGGTAGCGACCATGTCATGCCTTAATCAAGATAATAATATGGATGTATTGACCGAACCCGCATGTTATACTGTGCAGGGGAACGTTGAACCCGTTCTATCTTATAAGTGTTATAAGACTGAACAGGAAACAGGAGAATATCTGGATTCTCACGCCGCCCAAACGGAGAACATGCATGTTGATGCACATTCTTCGGGTGTGTTTGTCATTGAGAACTGTTTTTCAGTTCACCCTACGTCCTGGGTATTAGATACCGGATCAGGATCCCACATATGTAAACAGTTACATGGGCTACGGAAAGGTAGAGAACTGGGAAAAGGTGATCATTCCGTTCAAGTAGGGAATGGTGCAAGTATTCTAGCCAAAGTTGTTGGCAAATATCACCTAGTATTACCAAGTGGTGATACAATGATTCTAAATGAGTGCTATTACCGAACATGATGTGCAACATTATATCAGTTTCTTTATTAAGTAAAGAAGGATATAATTTTATAGTAAAGGATAAGGTTATGAACATATTCCTAGATCAAAAGTTGATTGCATCAGGCTCGTTACATAATGGCATATTCATTCTAAATCAAAATACAGTCCTCAATATGCAAAACACAAACAAGAGGAAAAGTTCAGAAATGAACGAATCCTTCTTGTGGCATTGTAGACTTGGTCATATCAATGCGACACGACTGGCTAAGTTACATAAAGATGGATATTTGAATTCGTTCGAATTATCATCTTATGATACTTGCCATTCATGTCTCAAAGGCAAGATGACCAAAACTCCGTTTACGGGACACGGAGAAAGAGTTACGGAACTCTTGGGACTGGTGCATAGCGATGTATGCGGTCCCATGTCTACACATGCCAGAGATAGTTCTTCCTACTTCATTACATTCACTGACGATCTCTCAAGATTCGGATATGTGTTCCTAATGAAACACAAATCTGAAGCTTTTGAGAAATTCAGAGAATATAAAAACGAAGTAGAGAACCAAACGGGCAAAAGTATTAAGATCCTTCAATCCGATCGAGGAGGAGAATACTTAAGCAATGAATTCAGAGATTATCTAAAAGAGAAAAGGGATTCTCTCTCAGCTTACTCCTCCTTATACACCACAGCACAACGGTGTATCGGAGCGGAGAAATCGCACCCTATTAGATATGGTGCGCTCTATGATGAGTACAGCTGAGTTACCTATTTCCTTCTGGGGATATGCACTGGAGACAGCTGCATAACTATTGAATAGAGTTCCAACCAAAGCAGTGCCTACCACTCCATTTGAGATATGGAATGGTAAGAGACCATGTCTTAATTTTATTCAGATATGGGGTTGTCCGGCCTATGTTAAAATACAAAATCCGTACAAGCTCGAGGCAAGGTCTGTTCTATGTAAGTTTGTTGGATATCCCAAACGTTCGCGAGGGTATATCTTCTACCACTCCGAGGAACAAAAAGTGTTTGTTTCTCGACATGTCACTTTCTTAGAAAAATGTTTTCTTATGAAACAGACTAGTGGCGTTGAGGTAGAACTAGAAGAAGTTCCAGCAGAACAAACTACAACAGATAATTTGGTAGAACCAGAGGATTCGGTAGTACCCGACGAACCCCAGCCTCTCCGCCGATCTAGCAGGGTTTCTCATCCACCTGAGAGATACTACGGTTTTCTCATTGATGGTGGAAGCAAGGATTGCATCATGGTTGATGATGACCCAACTAGCTTCGAGCAGGCCATCACGAGTGGGGACTCAGTGAAATGGCTGGATGCAATGCGGTCCGAGATGGAATCCATGTACACCAACAAAGTATGGACTTTGGAAGATGCTCCTGAAGGGGTAAAATCCATTGGGAGCAAGTGGATCTTCAAGAAAAAACTTGGTGTAGATGGGAAAGTAGAGACCTTCAAAGCTAGACTTGTTGCAAAGGGTTTTCATCAAAGACCAAGTGTGGACTATGACGAAACCTTTTCTCCAGTGGCCATGCTTAAATCCATCCGGATCATGCTTGCCATCGCTGCATATCATGATTACGAAATCTGGCAAATGGATGTTAAGACCGCCTTTCTAAATGGTGATTTAGAAGAGTGCGTGTACATGACTCAGCCAGAGGGCTTCGTAGATAGTGGGAGCAGCGGGAAGGTGTGCAAGCTGCTTAAATCCATTTATGGATTAAAGCAAGCATCGCGGAGTTGGAACATCTGCTTTGACGTCGTTATCAAAGAGTTTGATTTCGTCAAAAACGTAGATGAACCTTTTGTAGGGATCCTAGGCACTCTAATGGAGTCTCACAAGTGATCAAACATGCACAAATCAAAAATTCCTAGTGCCTACAAACCCTAATACGGATCGTTAACTAGATATATAGGCGAAGCAAGCATGTAATCGAATTAAATGCTGAGGGAAAGTGACTACAACCTTTGTAGATCCGGTCCACCACTTCCTAAGCTCCGCGATGATCTCCCTCCGCTGTCCAAATCGAACCCTTGACTCTAGCATTGGCATCATCGAAGAATGGGCGGGCTTGATCGTCGGTTCGATGCCGAAGATGATCTACGTCGAGGCATCGCTAGAACAAGCTCCAACTTCACCAAGCCTTGAAAACTTGTGAAGGAAACACCCTATACGACTTGGCAAGAGGTAGAGGATGAAGAAATAGGAAGTGGGTAGACTTTAGATTTGGATTTCTCACTCATTTTCGCTAGTTGCCATTGATGGTGCAAGCTTTCTTCAAGTTGAAGATGAAGAAGAAGATGATAAGGAATTATGATAAGTGTTATGTAAATGATAAATAAACCAATACTTATCATTTACTAACCCTTGGTTAGTTGTAGAGAATGGACCATGGTTAACTTGAATGGTTAGGGTTAAGGATGAGACAAGAATGGTGACTTAGTCAAAGTTTCAAGAAACTTCAACTACAAACAAATCAAGCCACCATTCTATTTTCTTTATCATTTCCCTTTTCCAAAATAAACAAAATGAATAAGAAATAAAAAGAAAACCCTAATCATAAACTTAACCATGGTCTAATTCTTTACACTAACCCTAGCTTGCATGTATCATCAAACATGATACAATCATGTGCACAAAATATATCACATATACAATGTGCACAAACCAAGTGAGTAAATCCATTTAAACTGAACCAATACTAGTTAATGCAAAGTAATATATCAAATATATAATTCTACATTAAATCATTAAATCAACACTTGATTTAACGATCCGGTCATGTCGCATATAACCGGCTAGTATCCAATGTATCGGCTTATCGAGTCAATCCTTGATTCGATAACTAGGTTATATCGCATATAACCATTCGATACATTCATCACGAGAATAGAATACGGTATCACATACATGCATTATTCTCGGTCCCGCACATATCTCATATGCGCTCCTATTTCGTTTCGCTTGAGCTAGGAAACCTCTGTGTAGGGCTCTAAAGACTCGTCAATACGCCGGCAACAGATGATGATCATATCAAACACCCACAAGCCGCAAGCGGTCTGCTAAACGTAACGGCCACCCGGGTATTGAGCGATCAGAAGATCGACTAGCAAGCCCGCTCACACTCCTGTGAATCCAACTAGTAACACTTACCGCACAGTCCGGTCTGTTCATCTGATATGTCGCATATCTCGTCTAGGGGTGGTAAAACGTCAGACCCCAATAGCTTGATAAGTCACGCCGACGTAAGGTCCATAACATTCGTGAAACTACTGATAACTCTTACCAGTATATCACTGCAACCCTGGCCAGGGATTTCCTGTTTTGGCCAGTCGAGCATAGCGCAACATCAACCCCCAATACCGGGAGAGACGAATCCCCTCCTATCGCTCATTGCCTCCATGTGAATCGGGACTGTACCCAAAAACCACCTGTTTGCACGACTCAGTAGAGCCGTGGTAGGGTGGAAATCAAAGCACAGTGGGAGACACACAAGACTCTATGACGATCTCGGGTCAACAGACTAAGCTGTACCAGTGTCACCAGAGAACTGCCATCTGACGTGAGGTATAATACCATCTAGGAGTTCTCGGCGAGTCCGTTCAGTGTACCCAGTCTCCACTGAGCACCCGTATACCATCTCTGATGTCAAACACCAATGGATATGGGATCATCCATCGCCCATCACATGGGTCGAGAAGATATACGCTAGTCTACTCTGGAATATCGATGCCCCGTCTCGATATTCCCACGACTAGGAACAATGAAGGATGTACTCATTGACTACCCAGGCCCCACTAGTATGATCTGCATCATAGTCCTGGAAGTCGAGTACTCATCCTAAGGGCTTTATCAACATGTAACAGAGAGACAGAAAGTATACACGTTAAGATAAAGAGTAACCAGATAGCGTACTATCATGTCGAGCAAGAAAGTCCTACCTATATATGTCCCAGCATCCACTACAATATACATCCAATGTACAGTAATGGCCTCTAGGGCACACATATAACTAACAATCTCCCACTTGCACTAAGGCCATCTGTAGCAGTGGTTGCAGTATCACATACTCAACCATCCCTTAAAAGTCTCTCTTTGGGAAAAGGCCTTCGTGAGTGGATCCGCCGTGTTGTCCTCTGAGTCTACTCTCCTAACCTTGATCAACCTGGAGATCAACTATCTCCATGATCAGGTGATGCTGCCTCAGATTATGTCTGGGTCACTGATGGGACCAGGGTTCCAGGGTCGAAGCCACACTTCCATTGTCACACAATGGTAGGAACCTAGTTCATCCTATGAACCAATATACACCCAAACTGCCTCTTTGGTAGTATCTTTAATAGCGATGTTACCAGCCTTTATCGTCTAGTTTGCCACGGTATCTAGCTTGGAACTCTTCCAACATACCGTCCCTTTACTGAGGGTAAAGTCAATGCCTGTGACTGACATTCAGTCGTCTTTATCACTCTGGAACCCTTCCAGTGATTCTCCCCAGGATCGATTGATACCATCTCACTACAACTAGTGAGTATCCTAACATCCAATTAGATCTATCTCATAGATCCAAAGCTTTGGATTTAGTAGGTATCACTTTCATCCTATATGGAAAATCATTGTGATAAGCGGAGATTGATCGAGCGTAGCATAGGAAACTCCTTCCCTAACAAGAGTGTGTCATCCACGTACTCTACGAGGATCGTCACCATACTCCCTACTACCTTTTTGTTTATAAAAGGTTCATCTACCATTTTGATGATGTCAACTTCTTTGACTAATCCATCAAAACAGATGTTCCAACTCCGCGATGCCTGCTTTATCCTATAAAGCATCTTGCACACGTTTCCGCTGCTCCCACTGTCTACGAGGCCCTCTGGCTGTGTTCTTATAGACGTTCTCTTCTAAATCAATATTTAGAAAAGTAGTCATGGCACCCAACCACCAGATATCGTAGTCGTGGTATGTAGCCGTGGCAAGTAGGATCTGGATGGATTTAAACATAGTCCCTGGAAAAGGTTTCATCATTATCCGTGCCTGGTTGATGACGAAAACCTTTAACAAGTCTTGCTTTGAAAGTCTCAACTTTTCCATGTACACCAAGCAATCTTCTCAAGATATACTTGCTCCTGATGGGGATTTAACCCTTCAGTTATAGCAACCAAAGTCCATACTTTGTTGGTGTATAAGGATTCCATCTCAGATCACTAAGCATCCAGCCATTCTTACAGAGTCCCTACTCTTGATGGCCTGCTCGAATCTAGTTGGGTCATCATCTCATGATGCAATCCTTGCTCCCACTGTCATCGAGAAACCGAGGTATCTCTCAGGCAGGCGAGGAACCCTGCTAGATCGGCGGAGAGGCTGAGGTTCGTCGGGAACTATTGAATTCTTTGGTTCTGTCAAATCATTAGCAGTTTTGTACAGCTGGAACCTTTCCAGTTCTACAGAACTGATCTTGCCTCGATCTTGTCCGGATTTTGCTTTTGACATAGGCCGGACAATCCCAAATCTTAACTTACTTAAGAGATAGGCTCATCCCATACCATATCTCATATGGAATGGTAGGCAGTGATCTGATTCGAACCTAATTCAATAGGTATGCAGCTTCTCAAGTGCATAACTCCCAAAAAGGAAACAGGTAACTCAGTAGTACTCATCATAGAGCACACCTTATCATATAGGGTGTGATTGCTCCGCCCCGATATACCATCGTGCTATGTTGTATACGGAGGAGTAATACGGAGAGAGAATCTCATTCTCCTTTAGAATGGTCCAGGAATGCCATGCACAAGTATTCTCCTCCCTGATCTCATCATAGGACATAATACTTATACCCATATTTTGGTTCTCTACTTCCTACTTATATTCTGTGAATACCTCAAAAGGTTCGGACTTATATTTCAACAGGAATATATGACTGAATCTTGAGAGATTATCAGAGAATATAATGAAGTATAAAGAACCATTCCTGGCATGTGTAGACATGAGACTTTACATACATCATCATGTATCAGTCCCAAGAGTTTACTAACTCTTTCTCTGTTTCTAATAAACAGAGCTATGGTCATCTAATCTTTGTGACTTGACTGGCAAGTTTCACAAGATGTAAATTCAAACTGATTTAAATATGCATCTAAAATGTAACTTCAGCCAGTCGGGTCGCATTGATGTGACCTAGTCTACAATGCCTCAAGAAGGATTCGTTCATTTCTGAACTCTTCCTCTTGTGTGTGTTCTGTATATTAGGAACTGCAGTTTGATTTAGAACGTCAATGCTTTTATATAACGTGCCTGAACCGATCAACTTTTGATATAGGAAATGTTCAAAACATTATCCATCAATACAAAATTTTAACATTTCTTTACTAAATAAAGAGAGTGATATGATTTTGTATATCAGGTTCGGTATCTAATAGCATTTGTTCAGAATCATTGTATTAGTAATACAGGGTGACAGTGACCAACAGACTTGGCTGCAACACTTGCCCCGTTTTCTGTCTCATGAAACTTATCACCCGATCTCAGTTTTTCTACCCTTTTTGTAGCCCTATGTAACAGATTACATATCTGGGATCCTGATCCGGTATCATATACCCAGGATGCAGAGGATACTGAGAAACAGTTCTTTGTAATGAACACACCCGAAGGACATGCATCATATGCACTGTCTTCGTTTGGGCGGCATAGGAATTCTGGTATTCCCTATTTCCTGCTCTGTCTTATAACAATTATAAGTTGGAGCGGGACCAACGTTCCCCAGCTCAGAATGACAAGCGGGTTCGGTCAATACATCCATTTTATTATCTTGATTAAGGCGTGACATGGTCGCTACCAGGAGAGAGAGAAGAAAACACTCAGCGTGCGCTCTTGCAAGATTAGATTGGTTATATACTTTATCTAATCAGGATGGCTCCCACTGTTTTTATCAAATCTTCCTTCAAACCTTAAAAGGAAAGACTAGCCGTGATTAATTACACTCTACAAGTTCGCCAATCTTTCAGCCAGGCCAGTGTCGGTACTTTGAGGGAGGTTCCCCGTGCTTTCGCACGGACCTAATTACTGTAAACCTCGCTTTCCCAGAGGCGTAACCCCGTTGACACCTTTCTAGACACCTACTTGATCGGCTAATTGCAAAGTGCAAAACTCTCCCAGGAGTAACAATTACTCGCAGTGGGTATCGGGATCCAACTATCATATAGAAGGTATGCAATCTCATTGCAAATTTCAACACTTGAAACTCCCGATAAAGGTTTTTACCCCTAGCACCTATCACCTTAACTATGGTCAACAAATCATAAGTACTAGTCAAGTTCTACCCGTCATTTCGTGATTAATTAGACCCACCCACATGACCCTTAACTAAGGTCAACAAAGTCACGCGACTGTCCTAACTAATCGCATCATATGCGGTGTAGGAAGACATCACTTAGCTACCGTACACTGTGCCTTGACTATGGTCAACAAACACAGCACGAATACTAAGTACTCTACTTCCTAAAATGACGGAGGGTTGCGAATGGTTTTTGTGAAAACCTTTAACGCTTTGAACTTGATCTCGTTGCGGAATCAAATGGTTTTTAAATGGAATGTTTTTGAGGCTTTTCTAGTTTTGCTAAAGGGGTCACTCCCGGTGAAGGGATCGTCGGCCCTTTCCTCGTCGAATGAGGTGCGGGATATATCATATATATCACTGTGCAAAGCAGAAACTATAGAAGCTATCAAAAGACAAACCGAGTGATGTAGCATCTGCCAGTTATTGCTAAAGGAGTCACTCCCGGTGAAGGGATCTCGGTCCATTCCTCATCGAATAAGGTGCAGGATGTTCTATAATGAACACCGCGATGCAAAGCAAGAACTGTAGCTACCTGTTTTTATTTTGAAATTCGATTCCACAACATCAATTAGGTTTATTTTCTTTCATTAATCTCATTAATGAATATCCCATCATTTAAGTCCACCTAATCATCACAGACAAATATAACGTACGCTCATGCCATCCGCATTCGCCTCGATGTCCCGTCTGCACCGTTAGGTTAGGTAACTAACGGCAGAGCGGGGCAGGGCTAGCGCGGGTGTAAAACATAAGCAACGTTTATATAATATATCATATACATTATATATAATATCTGTCACAGAATATCACATGATCACATCACAGATAAATCACAGCAGAAGAAACATATGAAATATTGGATATACTAGGACGTCCGTGTTTTCAATACGAGCCAGTATAAAACACGGATTCCACGGTCGTGATGAATAGCCAATCCCACACCCCTAGACCCCTACGAGAGCGGCAAGTAACCCTACCAATTCTAGGGTTAGGAGACCCGGGCTCGACTCCTCGAGTTGGTCTCCCACTGGACCCCAGAACCCGGTTACTTGTGCTCCCCTCCTTGGGTCTATCCTAGTGCAGAAAAGTAAATAATATACAAGTGGTGACAACATCCGCAACCTGGAAGTGTCCCAATAAAGAATATTACATACAAATTTTTACATGAATGAAAATGAAAAACACTCATCTCACATAAAACCCCCCCGGCTATTCAAACACGACGATCTAATATAACATATCCAGCAACACATAACATCACATGTCATCAACGTAAGTAAATATGCGCATCCCAATTGTCGTTGACATATAGCAACGAAACCGGCGATATCACATATTACACTTACGGTCACAGAAAAGAAAGTGTAAAACTACAACAGTTGGAATCCGCAACCACCTCAGACATCGCATGCCTGGCCAAATGAATTTCTTAGACATCGCATGCCTAATAATTATAAACCCCGCATTTTAGTCTCAAAATCGAAAACACTTTTCAATATCAAGTCGGGCAATTCAACAAGATTCCCGACATTCTGATCGCATGCTCGTTGCAAACTTCAGTAGGCGGCCGCACCCCCGACGCCGTCGACGAAGTGCACCAAGGCGGAACACCGCCACCGCGAGCACCCGAACGGATGCTTTCGGCGACGGGGTTCTCCTACAGTCACTTGGTCGGGGCTATGGAGTGAGGCTGTCTATTAAGTTTACCCGGCGAGTATCCGCGTACGCTACGTGATTGCGACGGACTTTTGATCACATCAAAACTCCGTGGCAACCGATCAAGTGAGACTAAACTGCTAAGTTTATAATATTCATTCCGTTATCTCATAACAATTTGTGAATTCCAATTATTGTATCACATTCCGGATAAATAGAAAATGTTAAACTTTTCGATCGAACAATCAAACACCCAAGTTTTCCCGATACAGCTCAACACATGAAATAAGTCTAACAACATTCAGTTCGTGCCTCAGTACCTACGGTCCAGCCGTAGAAGGGTCAAGCCAACGCCTCACATGTGGCACGTCGTACTGCCCCAAACCCGAAGGTTCAAAGGGCAGTTCAAGACGGTCACATAATCGAGTTAAGGTTTGTTGTCTTTTAGAGGGTCCATCGCGTTACTTGCACTACTTAGAACGTCGTTAAACTACGGAAAAATCCAACAATTGGAAATTTCCCGGCAGGGGAAAAAGTGGGTATTTATATCCGATCGAACTTTTTAACATATTCTAAAAAATACCCAGAAACACACACAGACAAAATTAGACAGTCCGATCGAATCTCCGAATCCCCAATACAACCCAGAAAATTCAACTCTTGAAATGCAAATTAAAAATTCCCAGAAAACTCAGGAATATTAATATGAAATTACTGTGCAAAATAAATTGGCAGAACAGGCCGTACGGCCGCGGAAGCGCCGCACAAGCCAGCTTGTGCCGCTCTTCCGCGGCTACTTAATCGATTTAGGCGTTCCGTTTTGTACAGTAATTCTTACAATATTCTTCTTAATTTTCTGCATATTTTTAATTCACAAAAATCCATGAATTTCAAAAATGTCCAGAGAGCATGTTAAATATTGGGGTTTCGGTTCGATCGGACTTCAAACTCCGTCGAGACTTCGCCTAAGGCTCTAGCTAGGCTCTGATACCACTGTAGGGATCCTAGGCACTCTAATGGAGTCTCACAAGTGATCAAACATGCACAAATCAAAAATTCCTAGTGCCTACAAACCCTAATACGGATCGTTAACTAGATATATAGGCGAAGCAAGCATGTAATCGAATTAAATGCTGAGGGAAAGTGACTACAACCTTTGTAGATCCGGTCCACCACTTCCTAAGCTCCGCGATGATCTCCCTCCACTGTCCAAATCGAACCCTTGACTCTAGCATTGGCATCATCGAAGAATGGGCAGGCTTGATCGTCGGTTCGATGCCGAAGATGATCTACGTCGAGGCATCGCTAGAACAAGCTCCAACTTCACCAAGCCTTGAAAACTTGTGAAGGAAACACCCTATACGACTTGGCAAGAGGTAGAGGATGAAGAAATAGGAAGTGGGTAGACTTTAGATTTGGATTTCTCACTCATTTTCGCTAGTTGCCATTGATGGTGCAAGCTTTCTTCAAGTTGAAGATGAAGAAGAAGATGATAAAGAATTATGATAAGTGTTATGTAAATGATAAATAAACCAATACTTATCATTTACTAACCCTTGGTTAGTTGTAGAGAATGGACCATGGTTAACTTGAATGGTTAGGGTTAAGGATGAGACAAGAATGGTGACTTAGTCAAAGTTTCAAGAAACTTCAACTACAAACAAATCAAGCCACCATTCTATTTTCTTTATCATTTCCCTTTTCCAAAATAAACAAAATGAATAAGAAATAAAAAGAAAACCCTAATCATAAACTTAACCATGGTCTAATTCTTTACACTAACCCTAGCTTGCATGTATCATCAAACATGATACAATCATGTGCACAAAATATATCACATATACAATGTGCACAAACCAAGTGAGTAAATCCATTTAAACTGAACCAATACTAGTTAATGCAAAGTAATATATCAAATATATAATTCTACATTAAATCATTAAATCAACACTTGATTTAACGATCCGGTCATGTCGCATATAACCGGCTAGTATCCAATGTATCGGCTTATCGAGTCAATCCTTGATTCGATAACTAGGTTATATCGCATATAACCATTCGATACATTCATCACGAGAATAGAATACGGTATCACATACACGCATTATTCTCGGTCCCGCACATATCTCATATGCGCTCCTATTTCGTTTCGCTTGAGCTAGGAAACCTCTGTGTAGGACTCTAAAGACGCGTCAATACGTCGGCAGCAGATGATGATCATATCAAACACCCATAAGCCGCAAGCGGTCTGCTAAACGTAACGGCCACCCGGGTATTGAGCGATCAGAAGATCGACGAGCAAGCCCGCTCACACTCCTGTGAATCCAACCAGTAACACTTACCGCACAGTCCGGTCTGTTCGTCTGATATGTCGCATATCTCGCCTAGGGGTGGTAAAACGTCAGACCCCAATAGCTTGATAAGTCACGCCGACGTAAGGTCCATAACATTCGTGAAACTACTGATAACTCTTACCAGTATATCACTGCAACCCTGGCCAGGGATTTCCTGTTATGGCCAGTCGAGCATAGCGCAACATCAACCCCCAATACCGGGAGAGACGAATCCCCTCCTATCGCTCATTGCCTCCATATGAATCGGGACTGTACCAAAAAACCACCTGTTTGCACGACTCAGTAGAGCCGTGGTAGGGTGGAAATCAAAGCACAGTGGGAGACACACAAGACTCTATGACAATCTCGGGTCAACAGACTAAGCTGTACCAGTGTCACCAGAGAACTGCCATCTGACGTGAGGTATAATACCATCTGGGAGTTCTCGGCGAGTCCGTTCAGTGTACCCAGTCTCCACTGAGCACCCGTATACCATCTCTGATGTCAAACACCAATGGATATGGGATCATCCATCGCCCATCACATGGGTCGAGAAGATATACGCTAGTCTACTCTGGAATATCGATGCCCCGTCTCGATATTCCCACGACTAGGAACAATGAAGGATGTACTCATTGACTACCCAGGCCCCACTAGTATGATCTGCATCATAGTCCTGGAAGTCGAGTACTCATCCTAAGGGCTTTATCAACATGTAACAGAGAGACAGAAAGTATACACGTTAAGATAAAGAGTAACCAGATAGCGTACTATCATGTCGAGCAAGAAAGTCCTACCTATATATGTCCCAGCATCCACTACAATATACATCCAATGTACAGTAATGGCCTCTAGGGCATACATATAACTAACACCTTTTATCTACAAGAAGGTGGCAGAGAGTAAGGTTGTCTTCCTCGTATTGTACGTGGACGACATACTCTTGATAGGAAATAACATTCCTATGCTGCAATCGGTCAAGCTCTTCTTATCATAAAGATTCTCAATGAAAGATCTAGGTGATGCCTCCTGCATATTGGGAATCAGGATCTATAGAGATAGATCCAAACGGATATTGGGATTGTCCCAATCCAGGTACATTGACACCATACTAAAGAGGTTTAGTATGGAAGAATCCAAGCGTGGGAACTTACCCACGATCTCTGGAGTCACTCTCTCCAAAGAGATGTCTCCCAAGACTAATTTGGAGAGAGCCCGCATGCAAGGGATACCCTATGCTTCGGCTGTAGGCTCTATTATGTACGCGATGCTATGTACCAGACCCGATGTAGCATACTCACTAAGTGTAGTGAGCAGGTATCAAGCTGATCCTGGAGAGAGTAACTGGACAGCTGTGAAGAGCATTCTCAAGTACTTGCGAAGGACTAAAGAGATGCTCTTGGTGTATGGTAACGGAGAACTCCAAGTGGAGTCCTTTACCGATTCAAGCTTCCAGAGTGATAAGGACGACTCTAAGTCACAGTCGGGATTTGTCTTTACCCTTTACGGAGGGGCGGTTAGCTGGAAGAGTTCCAAGCAGGAAACCGTGGCAGACTCGACGATGGATGCTGAATACATCGCTGCCAACGATGCTGCCAAAGAGGCTGTCTGGATCAAGATGTTCATTACTGAACTTGGAGTGGTTCCATCCATTGAGCATCCAATACCTTTGTATTGCGATAACAATGGAGCGGTGGCTTTGGCCAAGGAACCCAGGTCCCATCAGCGATCCAGGCATATTCTGAGGCGGTATCACCTGATCCGGGAGATAGTTGATCGCCGGGAGATCGAGGTCAGGAGGGTTGACACGAAGAACAACACAGCGGATCCACTCACGAAGGCCATTCCCCAGATACAGTTTGAGAGACTCTTCGGGATGCTCGGTATGCGATACTACAGCAGCTGGCCCTAGTGCAAGTGGGAGATTGTTGGTTGTATGTATGCCCTAGAGGCCAGTATTGTACAGATGATGTATATTATATTGGATGCTTGGACATATATAGAGATGACTTTCTTGCTCGATATGATAGTATGCTATCTGGTTGCTCTTTATCTTAACATGTATACTTGTCTCTTTATACTGTCTTAGAGTTACATGTTGGTAAAGCTCTTAGGATGTGTACTTCACTACCTGGACTATGATGCAGATCATACTAGTGGGGACATGGTAGTCCATAAGTACATCCTTCAAGGTCACTAGTCGTGGGTGTATCGAGACGGGGCATCGATATATCAGTGTAGACTAGCGTATACGCCTCTCGACCCATGAGATGGGCGATGGATGATCCCATATCCATTGGTGTTTGACATCAGAGATGGTATACGGGTGCTCAGTGGAGACTGGGTACACTGGATGGACTTGCCGAGAACTTCCAGATGGTATTATACCTCACGTCAGATGGCAGTTCTCAGGTGACACTTGTGCAGGTTAGTCTGTAGACCCGAGATTGTCATAGAGTCTTGTGTGATTCCCACCGTGCTTTGATTTCCACCTTACCACGTCCATGAAGGCGTTCAAAACGGTGGTTTTTAGGTACAGTCCCGAGTCACATGGAGGCGGTGAGCGATAGGATGGGTTTCGTCTCTCCCGGTATTGGGGGTTGATGTTGCGCTGTGCTCGATTGGCCGTAACATGGAAGCCCCTGGCCAAGGCTGATTCTGAGATTTGCTGCTAAGCGTTACCAGTAGTTTCTCGACCCGTTATGAGCCTCACATCGGCACGACTTATCGGTTATTGGGGTCTGACGTTTACCACCCCTAGACTTGATATGCGACATATCAGACGAGGAGACCGGATTGTGCGGGTAGTGTTGCCGGTTGGCTCGACGGGAGTTGTAGCAGGTTCGCTTGTTCTCTTCTGATCGTTCAATACCCGGGTGGCCATTACGTTTAGCTGACCGCTTGCGGCTTGGGGGTGCTTGATATGATCATCACCCACTGCCGGCGTATTGACGAGTCTTAGAGTGCCACAAAGGAGTTACCTAGTCCAGGCGAAACGTTGTGAAGCGCGTATGCGATATGCGCATGGGCCCGATTAAGATGCGCGTATGAGATACCGTATATTAATCGGGCGGCTTGCTTTTGGTTAGGGTCATATGTGATATGGCCGGATTGATAAATCAAGTGTTGATTTATCATTTAACCATTAGTTTCTCACTAGAAATCCTTTCTTGTTTTTGATGGATGTATGCATGCATGTATGTTTTCTTTTTTGATTCATGCACATATTGATATGCATACACACATACATACATACATACATCCTGTTGGAGATAGTGCCCTCAGAGTCAATTATTAGGTCACAGGTACGTGATTGCAATGATTGATGGAGGACCTATCCCGGTAGGACAGTCTTACTCAAGATGATAGTATGCTATCTGGTTTACCTTTATCATCGTGTACTGCTTTAAGTGACCTGACACGTCACTATTACACGTTGATAGAGCCCCTAGGATTCTTGCTTGACCACCAGCAGTATGAGGGCGATCATATAAGTGGGAGCTGGGGGTCTATAAGCATATCCTTAAAATGGTCCCTAGTCGTGAGAGTTTCGAGACAGGGCATCTATTCTCCATAGTAGACTAGTGTATACAGTCGAGACCCCAACGAGGGGCGGTGGCCGGTCTCACAAGCCACTGGTGTCAGTTGGATCACCTAAGATGTATACAGGTGCTCATTGGGTTATGAGTACACCGGACAGGACTCGCCGGGAACATGCTAGTTGGTCATATACCAGACGTCAGATGGCAGTTCCCTGGTGACATATGTGCAGGTTAGTTCATCGACCTTGGGATCGTCATTTGTCTCGTGTGAGTTCCCACTGTACTTTGATTACTACCCTACCACGGCTCAAAGGAGTCGTGCAAACAGGTTTTAGTTGGGTACAGTCCCGAGCCACATGGAGGCAGTGAGCGTATCTTCAGGGGTTCGTCTCTCCCGGTATTGGGGGTGAGGTCGTGCTGTGTCTAGGAGAGCCATTACACGAAGCCCTCGGCCGAGGCAAGGAGATTTACTGGTAGGTATTCCAGTAGTATCTCAGGGTGTTCTGGGCTACACTCCGACACGACTTGTACCGCTTTTGGGGGTCTGACTTTTACCAACCCCCTAGGCCCGCCATGCGATGCTCATAGACGAACGGACCGGACTGTACGGATATTGTCACTGACAGGCTCAGTAGGGTGTCAGGCTGAGTTCGCTCACAGACGTCCCTTTTGGTCAATACCTGGTGGCCCGTTATGTATTGGCTTATACCTCTAACGTGCTAGTGGTTAAATCCACAACCAAGGTGTTGATGAGTCTTTAGAGTCCCCCACTTTTCAGTTACTCAGCTTTCGGGCGAAAGGTTGTAGAGGCCGTATGGAGATATGGCAAGGTCCGATCAGATACGTGCGGTATTGCACGGATCAGGATCGGACAGTTTGTACTATAGGCCGTATGGTTATATGGCAGGATTCGATCAGATACGTGCGGCATTGCACGGATCAGGATCGAACAGATATTACTAGCCGGTTTTGGTATAAGCCGGATTCTAGTATAGTACAGTGGAGATTTTGTCTCATTGCATTTGTATTTCGGTCGGAATACAAATGCGGGTGTGTATGCACAGTATCGGGGTTTTTCCTGTAATTTATTACGGGACCAGTTTTCTGGAGTTGCCAGTTTGCTTTCCGTTTCGGCCAATTTCCTTTGTATCGTTCATTGGCCGAAAATTGGTGGTGGAGGGTGTATTTGCATTGTTGCAAATAGGCATTAGTGGAGGGGGTTCTTTGCATCTTGTTGCATCATGATGGCTTTCATGTGGTGCACCATCCATTGACCTTGACTTCTTGACTTCTTCATGATGGCTTGACTTTTTGAAGTCATCATGCTTGATGATGGGTTATGATATGGTTGTTGAGTGTTGGATTTTGGTTGAGAATGATTTCTTTTTGCATGATAACCATTCCTCTCTTTCTCTTGCATAACATGAGGATGGCTCTCTCATTCTATCACTCTCCACTCTCTCATTCACTCCTTCTCCTCTAGTGATGGCCGGCCACCATGAGGGTGGGTTGCCCATTTTGTAGTGGGGATTTTTTGCTCTCTTGATGTTAGAAAAATCCCCAAGTTCCTCCACATACTTCTTGTTATCATTCCTCCACCAAAAATGCAATTCCACATACCCCAAATGAGACTTCTTCACTACACATTCTACAGCGAATCTTGGGCACGTCGACTAGCCAGCTTCGTGCCCGAGTTGCCTCGGCATTGAGGTGGGAGCCCGTAAAAGAAGTAGGCGATGTGGTGCACTTCCGGCGACGAGGAGGAGACGGGACATTCCGCAGGAGATTGGGACGACGACGAGAAGACCGGATGACTTGGATCGTCGGTATATCTCTTTCCCATCTTATTGTTAGCTAGGACTAGTTAGTGGTTCGATCCGGGTATTAGTGCGCGGCGGTTTGCCAGTTCAAGAAAATTTAAAGTTTATCACCGCTTCCACATTTGGCCGTCGGATTGACGGCCGGGGCGCCGCCGTGCACTTACAGTGGTATCAGAGCCTCGCCATTAACTTAGCCTAGCTTGTTCTAATGTGTTTTGCATTTCCGATCGACCAAAATCCCAAAAACCACATTTTCCTTTGCATCAGTTTTCTGTTGGAATTTTTTGGTGTCAAAATTTTTTTCAGGTTGTAGAAAACTGCTGTACAAGACATTCTAAGACATCTGTAAAAATTCGACACACTCAGTCGTTGACTGTAGCGCGGAACCGCGGCCAAACCCCCCCTTGGGCCGCGGTTCCGCCGCACATTGGTCTCTTCAGTGTGTCCAATTTGTACAGTGGTCTTCTGGGCTTATTTTGTGGGTTTTGGAATATTAAAATTGGGCCAATTATTTCTGTGAGTGCTACAGTATTCCTTGGGGGCCCACTTGTTAATTGTTTGATCGATCGGATATTTTTAAACACATTATTTCACAGTATTTACATTATATCTGCGACCGTGAATGTCACTTGATCGGTAAATCCGGTCTAACTGCTATAGCCCGGTTAGACGGATTTGCGAACGTGACTTTCACGTTGATGTTCTGTTTTTGCTGTGATGTTGCGGATCGGTCGTGGGGGATAGCCTGGATGCAATGCTAGTACTGTTGTGATTGTATTATGTACATTTGATATTGCGGGGCGAGCGTCCGACATGTGGACTGCCGTCACTGCCTGTTTGTATTATTATTTTGGGGCACGGCCAGGTTGCGGTCGATGTACCCGTTGTATGTATATTTTACTTTCTGTACTAGGATTGCCCCGCGGAGGGGTGCACGGATAGCCGGGTTCTAGAGGGCAACAAGCCCGCATCTCATGGCATTGGGACGGAGGGGGCTTCACTCTAGGATTGGCGGGCTATTCGCCGCACTCGTAGGGGGTACAGGTTGACCCAGGAGGGGTGCCCAAGTTACCGGATTCCGTGAAGTGCTGGGTGGTCCATTCACGGAGCTGAAGGGGGCTGCCTCGCTTCAGGTTTTGGCGGGTAACTTGCCGCGCCCGTAAGGGTCTAGGATTTCATTGCACAGGCTATCCACACGACCAGGGGAACGTCGGGTTTCAGTAGTGGCTCTGTGAAACCCGGGGATCCCAGATTTCTGTATTGTTTCTGTGATGCTGTACATTTCTGTGATGTTGCATTTTTTTATCACGCCTTGAGCGAATATAATATATTGGTATATATATTAGTAGATGTTGTATATGTTTTACATCCGCGCTAGTCCAGTCCCCGCTCTGTCGTTAGTTAGCTAACCTAACGGGTAATGACGGGACCCAGTGGCAAATGCGAATGGCATATACGTACATCAGTATATTTTCGTTCTTTTTGGTGTGATCAATTGATGGGACTGCATTGATTCGGATCAATGCAAGTTAAAAAACAAACCTAATCTGATGTTGTTGGAACACTTTCAAAAAGCTGTTGTTGCAAGGACGTTCACTTTTGTTTTGCACCGTGGTATTCAGTTGGAATATCCTGCTCCTCAGTCGACGAGGCAAGGGCCGAGATCCCTTCACCGGGAGTGACCCCTTGGACAGAAGTTTGCGTCAGGGCATTAACTTCACTATAGCCGATTACTTTTGCTTTGCACCGTGGTATTCAGTTGGAATATCCTGCACCTCATTCTACGGGGAAAGAGCCGAGATCCCTTCACCGGGAGTGACCTCTTTAGCAACGGTTTTCGTCACTATATTTTCAAAAAGCTATCCGTTCCTTCGACGATATCAAGTTCTTTATGTTAAAGGTTTTCGCCAGAAACCATTCGTAGCCCTCCGTCGTTTCATATGGGTAGTCAATAGTATTCAAGCTGTGTTTGTTGGCCAAAGTCAAGGCACAGTGTTTGGTAGCTGTTGGTTATTCATATGCAGCATAGATAGATGCGTTGGTTTGGAACAGTCGTATAGCCTTGTTGGCCAAAGTCAAGGGCTTGTGCGGGTGGATTTGAATCAACCTGGAGAATGACGGGTAGAACTTGACATGTGACTTATGATTTGTTGGCCAAAGTCAAGGTCATAAGAGCATGGGGCAGAAATCACATCGGGAGTTTCAAAAGAACTGAAACTTGCCAGATATGCGCATACCTTCTGGAGTGTGGTAGCGTGAGCGGATTCCGTCACGTTATCATGTGGTGATAGTTGGATCTCGATTCCCACTGATGAGTTAGTTTACTCCTCGGGTGACCCCGACTAATTCTTCTTTCAGGTTTGGAGGAGAATTTGAGGTACAGTGGGAGGTTTCCAGATTAGATAAATTGGTAACCATTCTGATCTAGGTTAGAGTGCACGCTGAGTGTTTCTTTTCTCTCTCTCTCTCTCTGGCAGCGACCTCTTGACCCGACCCTAAGACTATGACTCAGTGACCAAATTAACCGAACCTTCTTGACACCGGCTTTTGGATTGTCAGAGTTGCAGACCTCATTGCCACTCCTACTTTTACCCTTTTCTCCAGGACACCCCGTATTACTACGAACGTCCACTTCCATTGGACAAAACCATCGTATGGTTATATACGAACTCGAAGGGATTTATTCGAGGATGGTTTCCGGTTCTGGAGAAAACGGATAGGATCATTCAGTTGTCTTTTCCTTTTACCTTCTCTCAGGTTGCGAGTACTCCTTGGTTTAGGAGATAGTACACCTATTACGCAAATTGGATAGTCTTCTTCCATACCTTAGGCTGGTGCCGACCGGTGGGGAATGAAGAAAACCAATTAGCATAATGATGGTGTGCAGAAGGTATTAAGTTAAGACAAAGCAAGGGATTAGTAAGAGGGCAAAGTAAATTGCGACTGCTATTCACGACCAAACCAAGTACTTCTTCGCCAATCCTAAATCACCTTTGTATTTTTCCAGGACACTCCGTATCACTACGAAGATCCACAGTTTATTTAGATAATCCATCGTATGGTTATATACGAACTCGAAAGGAACTTGTTCCAGTTCGGGGATGGATTCTGGTCCAGGAGAAATAGGAATAAGGTTTATTCAGGTGTCTTTTATCTTCACCTCCTCTCGCATTGCGAGTGTTCCTAGGATTGGGACAGTACACCCATTATGCTTATTGGATAGTCTTCTTCCAAACCATAGGCTGGTGCCGAACGGTAGGGAAGGAAGAAAACCATTTGGCCTAAAGGGGTGTGCAGAAGGTAAAGACTAAAGACATATGAAGGGATTTGGAGAGGTGGCAAAGAATTATACGGTTACAGTTGTGAATCTGGAAGAGGCATTACTAGGAATACCAGGATACCCCATCGAAACATTTCAATGTTTCAGTTTCACTGTGTACTGTTAAAGGAAAACTGATTTCCCAATTAGTCCTTACTCCAGGGTATGTATTTACCAGGTACGATTCTCACATCTGTATGGTTTTACAGATGATGAGTGGGAGTAAGTTATTGGGAATTGGGTGATCATCCTCATTATATCGGGATTCGTTGTAATCGGTGACATTTGAGGAAGTCACCTGGGTTGTTTGCCGGTCGGCAAATATTTGGTTTTGAATATCCGCTGTCATGCACCAATTTCAAATTGATATATCTGTACGTCTATTTTCATAGAGTGAGATATACCTTTTTGAAATTATGTCTACGACATTTACCTATATCAGTGGATGGTTAGGTAAGGAGCATTAAACAGCGGTGTAATTCTTCTTAACCATAAGTACAGTTTTCAACCTACGACACACAGTGAATGAGTTATTAGACTCAAGGGACTTATACAGAGTATTGTATGTTGTCCAGGGTCCATCAGGACAGAGGGGTTGGTCCTCGTACTATATTCGGTTTACTTATGACTTCTCTAGTTTTAAGACAGGTGTTTCGTAGGAAACAAAGGGTCCGAATTTTGAGAAGTTATAGATATTTGAATAGAGTAGAGAACCAGGTGTAGCAAGTATCGGGATTCTTCAAAGAGATCGAAGATGTAGATACTTGTATATGGTATTCAGTTGATAGTAATGATAAAGAGAACTTGCTTCTCTTTCATGTTACTCATAATTGGAAGCATTCCTAAGTTGATTAACGCTGATCGGCCTCCTTCCATTTTAGTTGACATGCACTGGAGACAGCTGCATGATTTGAATATGGTTCAATTAAATCAGTGCCTCTGGTCCTATATGGGATATAGAACAGTTCGTATCTTAACGATGTTAAGGTACGGGGAGTTGTCCAGCTTATGATTTAAACCAGACACTGGACAACTCAAGGCACGTTTCTGTAATGGCTGTTTGTGGGTTGACCCAGGCTATGACGAGGGTTGGCTTTCTACCATCTGGATAAACAATAGCAATATTGTTCTAGACTCGCCACAGTTTTATTAAAAATGGATTTTTTCAGAAAACAGTAGTGGGAGTATGGTAGAACTGGAAGTGATTCCAGAACCACAAACGATTACTGAAGATTTGAAAAGGAACCTAAAGATTCAATCTGGTTTGACATTCCATTGGCCACTCCGCAGATAAGGTGGGTAACTTCAGGCACCCGAGAGGTACTACGGTAGCCTCAAGGACGGTGACAGGGAAGTTCTTGTTTACCCACAATTACCATTGCTGTTGTTCCAGACTGCGAGACCCGGCGGGAGTATGAGTATAGCATCGTTCTAAACTAGTTTTAGAAGTGTACGTCTATATGACTCTGCCAGAGGGTTGTCGTAGTCAGTGGGAGCAGCGGAAGCATTGGTGGACAGGTAGCTTATGTCTATTTATAGACTAAAGCAGATGTAGCGGAGATAGATCATCTATTTCTGATGTGACAGTCATGGGTTTGACTTCATCAGAATAAGGGATGGATCTGTTGAGAAGGTAGTAGGGTGTGATATCCTGGTATTTGGATGACATACACAAAGTAGGAAATGAAACTCCTATACTACGATCGGTTATACTTTGGTCGTCACACAGTGGTTTCTCCACATGGGACTTGGACATTATATCAGACATACTGGTTACTAGATCTATGGTTTTAGATCTGGATTTGGGTGGTTTCCCAATCAGGGTACTTAGACAGCATTCTAAGAGAATTTAGAATGGACGACTCCTGGCACGTTAGTGTACCTGCAGATAATGGAGTCACCCTCTCTAAAGGTGTCTTATAGACTAAAGTAGAAAGGGATGTGCATGATTGGCAGATCACTTGCTTAGGCAATTGAGTCAATCATGAGATGTCAAGTACCACACCAGATGTTGTTCTTGCACTAGATGCAATAAGTTGATACTAATCCAATCCTGGGGAAGCAGTCGGAAGCAGTTATAGAACATAAGTGGATGTTCTAGGGATATGATAACGATAGCCTCATGCGGGAGACAGTTATCATTCCAGGCTTCCAAGGTGACCTGGACGACAAGGAGGTTGTCAGAGTTATGGTTTTCCTTCTGATGAGGGGCAGTATTTTGGATGGGTGGTCCAAGGCAATACTGAGGGTGGCATGGCGCAGGATACTGATTAAGTTCAGTTGACGATACAGTCTAAGAAGTTTGGATTTGGAGTTCATTTATGAGCTATGTCCCATCAGACATCCAGACACATTCTAAGACAGGTATTGCTCTTTTCGGGAGATCGCTTTCTCCGCGAACTTGAGATATAGAGAGACATAGAAAGAAACAACAAAGCGGATCCACTCACTGAGGCTGTTCCTCGAACGCAATAGTTTCGCAAACGAGCTTTGTGACACTGACTAGTACAGGAGTTGGGTGTTCGGTATCACACGGGCTGTGAGTATGCGACATCGCAATAATTAGCCTTGAGTGCAAGTGGGAGATTGTTGGAGATAGTGCCCTCAGAGTCAATTATTAGGTCACAGGTACGTGATTGCAATGATTGATGGAGGACCTATCCCGGTAGGACAGTCTTACTCGAGATGATAGTATGCTATCTGGTTTACCTTTATCATCGTGTACTGCTTTAAGTGACCTGACACGTCACTATTACACGTTGATAGAGCCCCTAGGATTCTTGCTTGACCACTAGCAGTATGAGGGCGATCATATAAGTGGGAGCTGGGGGTCTATAAGCATATCCTTAAAAAGGTCCCTAGTCGTGAGAGTTTCGAGACAGGGCATCTATTCTCCATAGTAGACTAGTGTATACAGTCGAGACCCCGACGAGGGGCGGTGGCCGGTCTCACAAGCCACTGGTGTCAGTTGGATCACCTAAGATGTATACAGGTGCTCATTGGGTTATGAGTACACCGGACAGGACTCGCCGGGAACATGCTAGTTGGTCATATACCAGACGTCAGATGGCAGTTCCCTGGTGACATATGTGCAGGTTAGTTCATCGACCTTGGGATCGTCATTTGTCTCGTGTGAGTTCCCACTGTACTTTGATTACTACCCTACCACGGCTCAAAGGAGTCGTGCAAACAGGTTTTAGTTGGGTACAGTCCCGAGCCACATGGAGGCAGTGAGCGTATCTTCAGGGGTTCGTCTCTCCCGGTATTGGGGGTGAGGTCGTGCTGTGTCTAGGAGAGCCATTACACGAAACCCTCGGCCGAGGCAAGGAGATTTACTGGTAGGTATTCCAGTAGTATCTCAGGGTGTTCTGGGCTACACTCCGACACGACTTGTACCGCTTTTGGGGGTCTGACTTTTACCAACCTCCTAGGCCCGCCATGCGATGCTCATAGACGAACGGACCGGACTGTACGGATATTGTCACTGACAGGCTCAGTAGGGTGTCAGGCTGAGTTCGCTCACAGACGTCCCTTTTGGTCAATACCTGGTGGCCCGTTATGTATTGGCTTATACCTCTAACGTGCTAGTGGTTAAATCCACAACCAAGGTGTTGATGAGTCTTTAGAGTCCCCCACTTTTCAGTTACTCAGCTTTCGGGCGAAAGGTTGTAGAGGCCGTATGGAGATATGGCAAGGTCCGATCAGATACGTGCGGTATTGCACGGATCAGGATCGGACAGTTTGTACTATAGGCCGTATGGTTATATGGCAGGATTCGATCAGATACGTGCGGCATTGCACGGATCAGGATCGAACAGATATTACTAGCCGGTTTTGGTATAAGCCGGATTCTAGTATAGTACAGTGGAGATTTTGTCTCATTGCATTTGTATTTCGGTCGGAATACAAATGCGGGTGTGTATGCACAGTATCGGGGTTTTTCCTGTAATTTATTACGGGACCAGTTTTCTGGAGTTGCCAGTTTGCTTTCCGTTTCGGCCAATTTCCTTTGTATCGTTCATTGGCCGAAAATTGGTGGAGGAGGGTTTATTTGCATTGTTGCAAATAGGCATTAGTGGAGGGGGTTCTTTGCATCTTGTTGCATCAAGATGGCTTTCATGTGGTGCACCATCCATTGACCATGACTTCTTGACTTCTTCATGATGGCTTGACTTTTTGAAGTCATCATGCTTGATGATGGGTTATGATATGGTTGTTGAGTGTTGGATTTTGGTTGAGAATGATTTCTTTTTGCATGATAACCATTCCTCTCTTTCTCTTGCATAACATGAGGATGGCTCTCTCATTCTATCACTCTCCACTCTCTCATTCACTCCTTCTCCTCTAGTGATGGCCGGCCACCATGAGGGTGGGTTGCCCATTTTGTAGTGGGGATTTTTTGCTCTCTTGATGTTAGAAAAATCCCCAAGTTCCTCCACATACTTCTTGTTATCATTCCTCCACCAAAAAGGCAATTCCACATACTCCAAATGAGACTTCTTCACTACACATTCTACAGGGAATCTTGGGCACGTCGACTAGCCAGCTTCGTGCCCGAGTTGCCTCGGCATTGAGGTGGGAGCCCGTAAAAGAAGTAGGCGATGTGGTGCACTTCCGGCGACGAGGAGGAGACGGGACATTCCGCAGGAGATTGGGACGACGACGAGAAGACCGGAGGACTTGGATCGTCGGCATATCTCTTTCCCATCTTATTGTTAGCTAGGACTAGTTAGTGGTTCGATTCGGGTATTAGTGCGCGGCGGTTTGCCAGTTCAAGAAAATTTAAAGTTTATCACCGCTTCCGCATTTGGCCGTCGGATTGACGGCCGGGGCGCCGCCGTGCACTTACACATCCTTCATGGATGTACATACATGGAAAATGGTGGCAATATAAGACTCACACCATGGTTTTATATATGGATTTTTATTGCATTTGATTTAAAACAAAATGAAAAAGGAAAATGGTTATCATGGATTTGTTTCTACACTCTTCTTTGACCTAACCATCCTCACCCACCTTTTAACCTTGGGTAAACTTTCCTTTTGTGTTTTAACTCAAATTCAATAATATATTCATTGTTTAACCATGGTTTGAGATGAGGATAAGAAAATATATATACATATATTTTCATTTTTCTACACAAGAGTTATTCTTTTCACTCTTGTTAAAATATAGCCATCATCTTCTTCTTCCTTCCTCTTTTGCTCTCTAGACTTTTGTAGTGAGCAATATACTTACCAAGATAGGATTTTGAAGTGAGAATTAGAGCCACAACATCATTCTACACAAGTCTAGCCCACTTGTTTGGAGTGTTAGCTTCATTTCATTCTCTTGGAAAAGTGAAGTTGATAGCTTGGACAAAGGAGCTTCGAGTGGATCGTCGTGGACACTAGGAGACTTCAAGCGAACCCTCCTCCAACCCTCAAGTGGTCAAGGAGTCCAGCGTAGGGAGCTACAAAGGTTGTACTCTCAAAACCCTAGCCTTTGTCACTTGTATAGTTATGAAACCCTAATTTTTCTAGGAACGATTCTTTGTTTGTTAACTTAGCACCCTAAAATTTCCATCTTTGGTACAAGTGATGCTTCCAAACCCTTCATGAGGTGCTAGGTTAACCCAACAGAACTTGACTAGTGCTTATGATTTGTTGACCATAGTTAAGGTCATAAGTGCTAGGGGTAAAAACCATTATCGGGAGTTTCAAGTGTTGAAATTTGCAATGAGATTGCATACCTTCTATATGATGGTTGGATCCCGATACCCACTGTGAGTAATTGTTACTCCTGGGAGAGTTTTGCACTTTGCAATTAGCCGATCAAGTAGGTGTCTAGAAAGGTGTCAACAGGGTTACGCCTCTGGGAAAATGAGGTTTACTGTAATTAGGTCCGTGCGAAAGCACGGGGAACCTCCCTCAAAGTACCGACACTGGCCTGGCTGAAAGATTGGCGAACTTGTAGAGTGTAATTAATCCTGGCTAGTCTTTCCTTTTAAGGTTTGAAGGAAGATTTGATAAAAACAGTGGGAGCCATCCTGATTAGATAAAATATATAACCAATCTAATATTGCAAGAGCGCACGCAGAGTGTTTTTCTTCTCTCTCTCTCCAGGTAGCGACCATGTCACGCCTTAATCAAGATAATAATATGGATGTATTGACCGAACCCGCTTGTTATACTGAGCTGGGGAACGTTGGTCCCGCTCCGACTTATAATTTTTATAAGACAGAGTAAGAAATAGGGGAATACCAGGATTCTCATGCCGCCCAAACGAAGAAAATGCATGAGATGCATCTCCTTCGGGTGTGTTCATTACAAAGAACCGTTTCTCAGTATTCTCTACATCCTGGGTATTTGATACCGGATCAGGATCCCGCAAATGTAATCCGTTACATGGGCTAGAGAAAGGTAGAGAACTGAGAACGGGTGATAAGTTTCATGAGACAGAAAACGGTGCAAGTGTTGCAGCCAAGTCTGTTGGTCACTGTCACCCTGTATGACCAGTACATTGATTCTGAACGAATGTTATTAGATACCGAACCTGATATACAAAATCATATCAGTCTCTTTATTAGTAAAGAAGGATATAATTTTGTATTGTTGGATAACGTTTTGAACATTTCCTATATCAAAAGTTGATCGGTTCAGGCACGTTATCTAAAAGAATTGATGTTCTAAATCAAACTACAGTTTCTAGTATACAGAACACATACAAGAGGAAGAGTTCGGAGATGAACGATTCCTTCTTGAGGTATTGTAGGCTAGGTCATATCAATGTGACCCGACTAACTTAAGTTACATTTTAGATGCATATTTAAATCGGTTTTCATTTACATCTTGTGAAACTTGCCAGTCATGTCATAAAGATTAGATGACCACAATTCTGTTTATTGGAAACAGAGAAAGAGTTAGTGAACTCTTGGGACTGATACATGATGATGTATGTTAGGTCCCCTGTCTACATATGCCAGGACCGGTTCTTTGTACTTCATTACATTCTCTGATAATCTCTCAAGATTCAGCCATATGTTCCTGTTGAAACATAAGTCCGAAGTTTTTGAGATATTCACATAATATAAGTTAGAAGTAGAGAACCAAAAACCGGGTATAAGTATTATGTCCTATGATAAGATCAGGGAGGAGAATACTTGTGCATAGAATTCCTGGATTATTCTAAAGGAGAATGAGATTCTCTCTTAGCATTACTCCTCCGTATACACCACAGCACGTAGGTGTATCGGGACGGAGCCATCACACCCTATTTGATATGGTGCACTCTATGATGAGTACTACTGAGTTACCTATTTCCTTATATGGAGTTATGCACTGGAGAAGTTGGATACCTATTGAATAGGGTTCCGTTCAAATCAGTTGCCTACCACTTCATATGAGATGTGGAAAGGGAAGAGCCCATATCTTAAGTTTGTTAAGATTTGGGGTTGTCCGGCCTATGTCTAAAAGCAAAATCCGAACAAGCTCGAGGCAAGGTCTGTTATGTAGAACTTGAAAGTTCGAGCTATACAAACTGCAGCTGATGATTTGGTAGAACCAAAAGATTCAGTAGACCCCGACGAACCTCAGCCTCTCCGCCGATCTGGTAGGGTTCCTCATCCGCCTGAGAGATACTTCGGTTTCTTGATGACAGTGGGAGCGAGGAATGCATCATGAGATGATGACCCAACTAGTTTCGAGCTGGCCATCAGGAGTAGGACTCTGTAAGAATGGCTGGATGCTTAGCGATCTGAGATGGAATCCTTATACACCAACAAAGTATGGACTTTGGATGCTGTATCTGAAGGGTTAAATCCCCATCAGGAGCAAGTATATCTTGAGAAGATTACTTGGTGTAGATGGAAAAGTTGAGACTTTCAAAGCTAGACTTGTTAAAGGTTTTCGTCATCGACCAGGCGTGGATAATGATGAAACCTTTTCCAGTGGCTATGCTTAAGTCCATCTGGATCCTACTTACCATTGCTACATACCATGACTACGATAACTGGTGGTTGGGTGTCATGACTGCTTTTCTAAATACTAATTTAGAAGAGAACGTCTATAAGTACAGAGCCAGAGGGCTTCGTAAACAGTGGGAGCAGTGGAAACGTAAGCAAGTTGCTTTGCAGGATAAACAGGCATCGCAGAGTTGGAACATCTGTTTTGATGTAGTAGTCAAATAGTTTGACTTCATCAAAATGGTAGATGAACCTTGTATGTACAAAAAGGTAGTATGGAGTATTGTGATGATCCTCGTAGGGTATGTGGAGACATACTCTTGATAGGAAAGGAGTTTCCTATGCTACGCTCGGTCAATCTCCGCTTATCACAAGGATTCTCCATACAGGATCAAAGTGATACCTCCTAAATCCTGGGATTTAGATCTATGAGATAGATCTAAATGGATGTTAGGCTTCTCACTAGGTTTAGTGAGATGGTATCAATCGATCCTGGGGAGAATCACTGGAAAGGTTCCAGGATGATAAGGACGACTGAATGTCAGTCACAGGCATTGTCTTTACTCTCAGTGGAGGGACGGTGTGTTGGAAGAGTTCCAAGCTAGATACCGTAGCAAACTAGACGATAAAGGCTGGTAACATCGCTATTAAAGATACTACCAAAGAGGAAGTTTGGGTGTATATTGGTTCATGGGATGAACTAGGTTCCTACCATTGTGTGACAATAGAAGTGTGGCTTTGGCCCAGGAACCCTGGTCCCATCAGTGACCCAGACATATTCTGAGGCAGCATCACCTGATCATGGAGATAGTTGATCTCCAGGGTGATCTAGGTTGGGAGAGTAGACTCAGAGGACAACACGGAGGATCCACTCACAAAGGCCTTTTCCCAGAGAGAGACTTATATGGGATGGTTGAGTATGTGATACTGCAACCACTGCTACAGATGGCCCTAGTGCAAGTGGGAGATTGTTAGTTATATGTATGCCCTAGAGGCCATTACTGTACATAGGATGTATATTGTAGTGGATGCTGGGACATATATAGGTAGGACTTTCTTGCTCGACATGATAGTATGCTATCTGGTTGCTCTTTATCTTAACATGTATACTTTCTGTCTTTCTGTTACATGTTGATAAAGCCCTTAGGATGTGTACTCGACTTCCAGGACTATGATGTAGATCATACTAGTGGGGCCTGGGTAGTCAATGAGTACATCCTTCAATGTTCCTAGTCGTGGGGATATCGAGACGGGGCATCGATATTCCAGAGTAGACTAGCGTATATCTTCTCGACCCATGTGATGGGCGATGGATGATCCCATATCCATTGGTGTTTGACATCGTAGAGTCTTGTGTGTCTCCCACTGTGCTTTGATTTCCACCCTACCACGGCTCTACTGAGTCGTGCAAACAGGTGGTTTTTGGGTACAGTCCCGATTCACATGGAGGCAATGAGCGATAGGAGGGGATTCGTCTTTCCCGGTATTGAGGGTTGATGTTGCGCTATGCTCGACTGGCCATAACTGGAAATCCCTGGCCAGGGTTGCAGTGATATACTGGTAAGAGTTATCAGTAGTTTCACGCTATATTATGGACCTTACATCGGCATGACTTATCAAGCTACTGGGGTCTGACGTTTACCATCCCTAGGCGAGATATGCGACATATCAGACGAACAGACCGGACTGTACGGTAAGTGCTACTGGTTGGATTCACAGGAGTGTGAGCAGGCTTGCTCGTTGATCTTCTGATCGCTCAATACCCGGGTGGCCGTTACGTTTAGCAGACCGCTTGCGGCTTGTGGGTGTTTGATATGATCATTACCTGCTGCCGGCGTATTGACGAGTCTTTAGAGTCCTACACAGAGGTTTCCTGGCTCAAGCTAAACGAGATAGGAGCGGATATGAGATATGTGTGGGACCGAGAATAATACGAGTATGTGATACTATATTCTACTCTCGCGATATGTATCATTGGACGGTTATATGAGATATAGCCGGGTTACCGAATCAAGTGTTGATTCGATACATTGATACACATGATATTAGTCGGTTATATGCAGTATGACCGGATCATTAAATCAAGTGTTGATTTAATGATTTAATGTATAATTATATATTTGATATATTACTTTACATTAACTAGTATTTGTTCACTTAAGATGGATTTTCTCACTTGATGTGCACATTGTATATATGATATAGTTTTGTACACTAGTTTGTATCATGTTTGATGATACATCCAAACTTGGGTGTCTGTATGCTTTAAACCATGTTTAGGTTAATGGTTAGGGTTTTAAATTATTCACTTATTCATTTTATTTACTTTTGGCAAAAATGAAATGGTGGCTAACTTTGTTTTTGGCTTAAGCTTCATGAAGCTTCTTAGCTTTATCTACCATTTTTTTTTCCTTAACCTAACCATTCACATAAACCGTAGTTCAGTCTCTACACTAGTTACCTCATCCATGGTTGCATTATGATAAGAATCACTTGGATTTTCTTTTAAACGAAATAATTCTTATCATATTCTTTCTTCTTCTTCTTCTTTTCAAGAAGAAGAAACCTTGCTACCTCCAATGGTACCATGAGAAAAAGAGTGAGAAATCCAAATCCAAAGTGAACCCACTTCCTATTTCTTCATCCTCTACCACTTGCCATGTAGTAGAGTGTGTTTTCTTCACATGTTCTATGACCAAGTGAAGATGGAGCTTGATCTTGAGTTGCCTCGACGTAGATCATCTTCGGCATCGAAGTCGACGACCTAGCCCGATCATTTCTCCGACGAAACCATCGCCAGAGTCCGGGATCCGATGATCACAGCGGAGGGACGTCAACACGGAGTTAGAAAAGTGGAGGACCGGATCTACAAAGGTTGTAGTCACTTTCCTTTTAGTTAAAGTTGTTAACTTGCATTCTTTCGCCTTACCTCTAGTTATCGATCTTGCATAGGGTTTCTTTGGCACATGAAAATTTTGAATTGGACATGTTTGATCAGTTGTAGAATCTCATTAGTGTGCCTAGGAACCCTACATATTTATCATTTAAACTAGACCAGATTCAAACAGAGACTCAACTTATCAAAATACGATATCCGATTTCAAATAAAACTTAATTGAACTAAAACGTTAAGGTTGAACTTATACCTATGGAATGATTCACAGGAGAACACCAGCTCAAGGATGGTATGTGGGAATATCTATGGTTTGTAATATTACAAGTTTGGAGAAGTGCACACTTGAAGAAGGAATTCATTGTTCTCTTTCTCTTGGTAGGAACACTTAGAATATTTTTGGTTTTGGGGCTGAAGAATGTATTAATTCAGTTGGGATTTCTAAAGAATTTCTGAGTATCATAGGTAAATAGGTGAGGAGATTTGTAGAGAAAGCATGTGGTGTGTGATAAGATGGGTAGGTGGCATGAGAGGAAGAAGGTGGTGTCACTTGATGAAGCATGAGGGATTCATGCAAGGAGGATGTGTTGGATTTGAAGAATGAGGTGTAAAACTATGAAGGAGGAGGTATAAGGTTATAAGTAAGGGTGAAAATGAGGTGTTTGTGTGAAGCTTAACATATAATGATATATGCCATCCATGATAAAAATATAATAATAAGTAAAAACCATTATATCATAAATCCAAATTCATAAAACATAAAAGATATGAAATGATAAATCTATCACTTAACTATCATTGGCTTAATGACAAATACAATGTCATGATAATATAATTAAAATATCATTTTCTTGATATCACCCACTTTATTCATATTTATCAAAATAATTACATTTTTCGGATATAATTCCGATACCCAAATTCATAAGCGTTATCATTTTCATAAACTTATCGATTTCATTATTTTTATAATACAAAATAAAATTAAATATTCTTAATTTTCCAAAACATTACAGTTTCTCCCCCTTAAAGAAATTCGGTGCCCGAATTTAAATTAAATCTTTTTCTTAAAACATTATCTCAATTCAATCAACTCATATCAAAACAATTTCCCGGGGTCAAACTTTAAAACATGAAAATTTCTCGACATAGCAAGACTCCAAAGTCCCATACGAGCTAAAACGCATCATATCGCAACAGTGTGCGTGAAAACCCAAAAGATATAATCTCTTATAACTATAACTCTAGCGGTTGCTATGAGAATTACTCCAGTTATGACAAAAATTTGCCAAATACGAAAACCGTTGTGTATCCAAAGTACACACAATTAATGCCATGATCGTAGTGTAATATCAGTGCACCCGACCATGTGAAAAATTCTTTTACATAAATCAAATCTATAACATATCCTATAAAGTGCAAAGCACGAAAACAAAATCAACCCTAATGGGTTTGCATGTAAGTCTCAAACCACACTTCACGGTGTGTACGAAAACAACAGCGCTAAGTGTAACAGGCGTGCATGAAACGATACCCACTACATCCACTGTGCATGGAATAAAAGTATACAAAATAATACCAAGTGCATCGGGGTACACAAAAATCAAATCCAAGTGCATCAGGGTGCACTATTATATCTCAAGTGCATCGGGGTGCACAAAACTAAAATTAAATGCATCAGAGTGCACAAAATCAAAACGGGCAACTATTGTGCACGAAATCAACCAAAGTATACCTAGAATATATATATAAATTCAACCAGGTGCATCTGATGTGCACGGAAAATCAGTGTAGTGCATCCGGTGTACACACACTCCAATCGAGGTCAGTCACCTCACACTAAAATCTCAACAAGTGCACCTGGTGTGCACAAAGCATAAGTCACAGTGAAATTACTGTACATAGAAATCTCATCAAGTGTACTTTGTGTGCACAAAACATAAATTGATCCTTAAATCCTTAAAATACATATATCAAAATCACGGGCCTCGAGTTGTTCTTTCTCCAACGCTGAAAATGAAAGTTTTAGATTTTAAAAACGTAAACCGAACTTAAAGAACATCGAAGTATATTCTCTTCAATGTCGCAATGTGTTTATACCACCGGAATTGGCATAGCAAGAATTACTACTTGCCGTCTACCATGTCCTAACGTTCTCTATCTCTGAATTCAGATTCTTCTTGCGGACCTCTAATACCATAGCTTATTTATGCGATCGTCCGGTGAGGAACAATGACACCATTTGTCTTATTGCGGATACATACTGTTAGTTATATGTATGCCCTAGAGGCCATTATTGTACATACGATATATATTGTAATGGATGTTTGGACATATATAGGGAGGACTTTCTTGCTCGACATGATAGTATGCTATCTGGTTGTACTTTATCTTAACATGTACTTTGATTGTCTCTATGTTACATGTTGATAAAGCCCTTAGGATATGTACTCGACTACTGGGACTATGATGAGATCATACTAGTGGGGCCACGGTAGTCGACGAGTACATCCTATAACTGTTCCTCGTCGAGGGTGTATCGAGACTGGGCATCGATGCACCAGTGTAGACTAGCGTATACGCATTTTGACCATATGATGGGCGATGGATGATCCCATATCCATCGGTGTTTGACATCAAGGATGGTGTACGGGTGCTCAGTAGAGACTGGGTACACTGGACGGACTCGCCGAGAACTCCCAGATGGTATTATACCTCACGTCAGATGGCAGTTCTCCGGTGACACTGGTACAGAGTAGTCTGTTGACCCGAGATCATCAAAGAGTCTTGTGTGATTCCCACCGTGCTTTGATTTCCATCATACCACGTCCAAAAGAGCGTGCAAAAAGGTGGCTTTTGGGTATAGTCCCGAATCACATGGAGGCACTGAGCGATAGGAGGGGATTCGTCTCTCCCGGTATAGGGAGTTGATGTTGTGCTGTGTTCGATTGGCTATAACTGGAAATCCCAGGCCAGGGTTGCTGAGATTTACTGGTAAGTGTTATTAGTAGTTTCTCGAACTGTTATAGACCTCATATCGACACGACTTATCGAGCTACTGGGGTCTGACGTTTACCACCCCTAGGAGAGATATGCGACATATCAGACGACGAGACCGGACTTTACGGGAGTGTTACTGATTGGATTCACAGGAGAATGTACAGGCTTGCTTGTTGATCTTCTGAGCGTTCAATACCTGGGTGGCTGTTACGTTTAGCTGACCGCTTGCAGCTTGTGGGTGTTTGATATGATCATCACCTACTGCTGGTGTATTGACGATTCTTTAGAGTCCTACACAGAGGTTTCTTGGCTCAGGAAAAACGGAGTAGGAGCACATATATGATATGTGCGGGACCGAGGATAATGCGATATGAGATACCGTATTCTATTCTCGCGATATTTGATATCAGCCGGGTCATCGGATCAAGTGTTGATTCGATGAATCGGTAAATAATATATTAGTCGGTTGTATGCGACATAGCCGGATTATCGTATCAAGCGTTGATTCCATAATTTAATATATAATGATATATATGATATATTAAATTACATTAACTAATATTAGCTCACTAAAAGATTCTTTTTCTCACTCGGGTAATACATTGATATATATGCGATATATGTTAATTGTATTATTTTATTTTGTTACAATAAATATTGTATATGTGATATATAATATTGTAACTTGTTATAATTATTAATGCAACATGTTTAGTGGAGATTAAACAAGGTTAGGGTTTGATTTGGGTTAGCATATTCTTGTAGCTTCTAGAAGCTTTTCTTTTTGTCATGAACAAAGATATTTGTGTTGATATTTTTACATGACTCATGCTTTAACCCAACCCAAACCCTAGCCCTAGTTAAATCTCTACAAAGGTTTAGTTAACCATAGTTGCATAAATGATTATGACAACATTTCATTATTCATCACAAATAATTATTCATCTTCTTCTTGCTTGAGTTCTTCATGGAAAAAGCTTTCTAGTTTTTTCTAAGTGAAGATTATGTGTGAGAAAAAGATTATAAATGAGAGCTAAAATCCTACTTCATCATCCGCATCTACCGTTGCCCTTTAGATGAGAGTGTTCACTTCATTTAGTGAGTGTTAGCTTGTGTTAATGAAACTTCAAGGTAGATCATCTTTGCTATCGAAGATCTGAAGCAAGCTTGCATCTTTCTCTTCGCGGAGCCTCTCGAGAGTCCAGAACACGATGATCGCAGTGAAGGGACCTCAACACGGAGCTTATGAAGTGAAGGACCGGATCTACAAAGGTTGTTATCCCTCTCACTTAGTGTTAAAGTGTTTAACATGCTTGTTTTTGCCTAATCTCTAGTTTAAAGATCTTGTTAAGGGTTGTTCGGCATGGCTAAATTTTAAATCGGGTATGGTTGATGCCTCATAGACCCTTGTGCATGTGCCTAGCAACCCTATACATCCCTTCACACCTTCTTGACCAGTAGTCCAATCTTTTATAACGTAACATGTTTGATAATAGAAATCTCTGTCCTCTGCTTGTGTGCTAACAACTAATCCTAGTCCAATATTATTTATTATAAGCTCCTGGAAAAGAATCCATCAAGTCTTCTATTAAAATCATTTATCCAGCCTGCTAGGAACTAGTACTTATTTCTGAATCCACTTTTCCTTTGATAACCACTGTCATTTCTTTTTGATTTCCTCCTGAAAGTGTAGTCGTACGTGTCATCAATCTTTAATATCCACTGTATAGAATAACTGTCCATTGAAACTTCGTATCAAACTCCTGTCCTATAAATTCCCTATATCAATCACTTAAGGAGCGTATCTGCATAGTCACGCGAATTACAAGTCATACTTGGTTATGATCAAACTCGAAGTCTTACAAACTTAGAAACGTGAATCCGTCATTTTTGATACTCTGTAGAGGAATCTGACTATTCTCACCTTCAAAGACTCATCCCAATTTGTTGGAGGAAAACTTACTGCACGATCTTCTTTTTGAACTACTTGCATCTGGTCTAAGCAAGATCCATCTGTAGAAGTACATCAACTTTACCGATCTCGTATCGGAGCGCCATAACGGATTAAAAGTCCTAACCATCCCACATCTGGATGGCTATGAATCCTTCTGATCCATCTACACTTGTAAACATCGTCAACCTTTAGCTTCATGAACTCTGGAAGCAACATCTCGACAATCTCAGCAAGGATTAGTACCGTTGTCTGAACATTACACAACACCGTGATCTTCAGAGAGGAGAAAATATCACGTCTCAAGTCTGTCTGATCTCTAACAATGACTCCACCATCTGGTGCGGATCCCGAAGAAACTCGCTTCAATATTAGAAATCGATTAATATCAATAAACGACGTGTCTCTATATCATCGGAAATTCACTCCGGTCAGTCCTTGTCCCAGAAAAGTCTGCTCTGACCGTATCTCTAACTGTAGCCCTCTCGGCACCCATAAACATGGTGACCGAAACAATCAATCATGCACTGACGAAGATAGATCAACGGAAGGAATAGAAGAAATATCTCAAGATATAATTCCTAAGGTAACTTAGGTGGAGTATCATATCGTAAATATGCCGTGGAACATATGTACAGTACGTTACTCTACTTAGTACCTACTCCATCAACAAAGGTCATCCTATATAACGAAAGTTCGGGTATAAAACCCCCAAAGTCAAGTCTAAGTCTTATAAGATCAAGCCTAGGTAACAAAATATATGCCCAGACTCCATATAGTCAACCTAGACTCTAACAAAGGTTATACCAAACACTCTGATACAAACTTTGTCACGACCCAAATGTGGCACGTGACCGGCACTTAAATCACGTGACATCTAAAGACGTCGACGCGGATCAAGTAAGCCGAAACCCGGAATCTAAACCCTTTTGAAAATATTGGAGGTGAGTTAAAAATAGTCATCCGATGAAATCAATCTTAAAAATAACATTTAATTTTAACTAGGTGTATTGAAAAAAAAATTTGACGTTTGAAAAACTTGACATCACCTCTTTTGCATTTTATAAAAACCGGATACAACATAATAGTAAAAATAGCATCCCAACGGAAGCTAGTCTCCACATCCAAACGATGGAGCAACCAACAATCTAAATCAGAAATCGACTCCAAAGAGTGCGACATCAACACTCTTAAACTCTAAGTCTGGTTTCTAATTCCATAATATACCACTTCTAAGTTGATGGAGTTTCCACTAGATACAAGAATATATGGATAATCAAGAATGAGTATAACACAATAATAACCCACTTACCAATCAATCCCCAAAAAGAATGTGTGTCCAAGCCGCTGATAATCCAAGCAGTAAAACCTGCAAGAAACTGTGGCACAACGGGGATGAGTTGCCAACTCAGTGAATAAAAGCACATCTAAAGGTAGAAATCGAAATGCATGATGATACCTAGATCATAAGTATAGTCCTATCATAATCTTGTTAGTTATATGTATGCCCTAGAGGCCATTACTGTACATTGGATGTATAATGTAGTGGATGCTTGGACATATATAGGGAGGACTTTCTTGCTCGACATGATAATATGCTATCTGGTTGATCTTTACCTTAACGTGTACGATGATTGTCTCTCTGTTACATGTTGGTAAAGCCCTTAGGATGTGTACTTGACTACCTGGACTGTGATGCGGATCATACTAGTGGGGACATGGTAGTCTATAAGTACATCCTTCAAAGTCCCTAGTCGTGGGTGTATCGAGACGGGGCATCGATATACCAGAGTAGACTAGCGTATACCTTCTCGACCCATATAGATGGGCGATGGATGATCCCATATCCATTGGTGTTTGACATCAGAGATGATATACGGGTGCTCATTGGAGACTGGGTACACTTGACGGACTCGCCGAGAACTCCCAGATGGTATTATACCTTACGTCAGATGGCAGTTCTCTGGTGACACTGGTACAGAGTAGTCTGTTGACCCGAGATCGTCATAGAGACTTGTGTGGTTCCCACTGTGCTTTGATTTCCACCTTACCATGTCCAAGAGGGCGTGCAAAACGGTGGTTTTTGGGTACAGTCCCGAGTCACATGGAGGCAATGAGCGATAGGAGGGGATTCGTCTCTCCCGGTATAGGGAGTTGATGTTGCGCTGTGTTCGATTGGCTATAACTGGAAATCTCTGGCCAGGGTTGCTGAGATTTACTGGTAAGTGTTACCAGTAGTTTCTCGAACAGTTATAGACCTCATATCGACACGACTTATCGAGCTATTGGGGTCTGACGTTTACCACCCCTAGGCGAGATATGCGACATATCAGACGATCAGACCGGACTGTACGGTAAGTGTTACTGGTTAGATTCACAGGAGTGTGAGCGGGCTTGCTCGTCGATCTTCTGATCGCTCAATACCCGGGTGGCCGTTACGTTTAGCAGACCGCTTGCGGCTTGTGGGTGTTTGATATGATCATCATCTGCTGCCGGCGTATTGACGAGTCTTTAGAGTCCTACACAGAGGTTTCCTGGCTCAAGCGAAACGAAATAGGAGCGCATATGAGATATGTGCGGGACCGAGAATAATGCATGTATGTGATACCGTATTCTCTTCCCGTGATGAATGTATTGATTGGTTGTATGCGATATAACCTAGTTATCGAATCAAGGATTGATTCGATAAGTCGATACATTGCATATTAGTCGTGTTAGTTATATGTATGCCCTAGAGGCCATTACTGTACATTGGATGTATATTGTAGTGGATGCTGGGACATATATAGGTAGGACTTTCTTGCTCGACATGATAGTACGCTATCTGGTTGCTCTTTATCTTAACATGTATACTTTCTGTCTCTCTGCTACATGTTGATAAAGGCCTTAGGATGTGTACTCGACTTCCAGGACTATGATGCAGATCATACTAGTGGGGCCTGGGTAGTCCATGAGTACATCCTTCAATGTTCCTAGTCGTGGGAATATCGAGACGGGGCATCGATATTCCAGAGTAGACTAGCGTATATCTTCTCGACCCATGTGATGGGCGATGGATGATCCCATATCCATTGGTGTTTGACATCAGAGATGGTATGCGGGTGCTCAGTGAAGACTGGGTACACTGAACGGACTCGCCGAGAACTCCCAGATGGTATTATACCTCACGTCAGATGGCAGTTCTCTGGTGACACTGGTACAGCTTAGTCTGTTGACCCGAGATCGTCATAGAGTCTTGTGTGTCTCCCACTGTACTTTGATTTCCACCCTACCACGGCTCTACTGAGTCGTGCAAACAGGTGGTTTTTGGGTACAGTCCCGATTCACATGGAGGCAATGAGCGATAGGAGGGGATTCGTCTCTCCCGGTATTGGGGGTTGATGTTGCGCTATGCTCGACTGGCCATAACAGGAAATCCCTGGCCAGGGTTGCAGTGACCTACTGGTAAGTGTTATCTGTAGTTTCACACATGTCATGGACTTCACGTCGGCATGACTTATCAAGCTATTGGGGTCTGACGTTTACCACCCCTAGGCGCGATATGCGACATATCAGACGAACAGACCGGACTGTACGGTAAGTGTTACTGGTTGGATTCACAGGAGTGTGAGCGGGCTTGCTCGTCGATCTTCTGATCGCTCAATACTCGGGTGGCCGTTACGTTTAGTAGACCGCTTGCGGCTTGTGGGTGTTTGATATGATCATCATCTGCTACCGGCGTATTGACGAGTCTTTAGAGTCCTACACAGAGGTTTCCTGGCTCAAGCGAAATGAAATAGGAGCACATATGAGACATGTGCGGGACCGAGAAAATGCGTGTATGTGATACCGTATTCTATTCTCGTGATCAATGTATCGAATGGTTATATGCGATATAACCTAGTTATCGAATCAAGGATTGATTCGATAAGCCGACACATTGGATACTAGCCGGTTATATGCGACATGACCGGATCATTGAATCAAGTGTTGATTTAATGATTTAATGTATAATTATATATTTGATATATTACTTTGCATCAACTAGTATTGGTTCACTTTAAATGGATTTTCTCACTTGATGTGCATATTGTATATGTGATATATTTTTTGTGCAAAGGATTGTATCATGTTTGATGATACATGCAAGCTTGGGTTTGTGTAAAGAATTGACCATGGTTATATGAATGGTTAGGGTTTCATTTTATTTACTTATTCATTTATTTATTCTTTTTGTTTATTTTGGAAAAAGAAAATGATAAAGAGAAAAAGAAATGGTGGCTTAGTTTGTTTTTTGTTGAAGCTTCTTGAAGTTTTGAACAAGTCCACCATTCTTGTCTCTTCTTTAACCCTAACCACTAATCTAACTTTAGTTGAATCTCTATACTAAACCATGGTTGAGATTATGATAAGTATCATATTGTTTTTATTTTAAAACACTTATGATATATATGATCTTCTTCTTCTTCATCTTCTTCTTCCATGAAGAAAGCTTGCTACATCAATGGTGATTGATGAAAAAGTGTGAGAAATCCAAATCTAAAGTCTACCCACTTCCTATTTCTTCATCCTCTACCTCTTGCCAAGTAGTATAGGGTGTTTCCTTCATAAGTTTTCTTGACTTGGTGAAGTTGGAGCTTGATCTAGCGATGCCTCGACGTAGATCATCTTCGGCATCGTCGTCGATGACCTAGCCCGCTTTTTCTCCGATGAAGCCGACGCTAGAGCCCAAGATCCGATTTGTACAGCGAGAAGACTTCATCGCGGAGCCATGGAGGTGGAGGACCAGATCTACAAAGGTTGTAGCCACTTTCCTTTAGCATTTAATTCGTTTACATGCTTGCATCGCCTCATTATCTAGTTAACGATCCGTATTAGGGTTTGTAGGCACTTGTAAAATTTTAATTGGCCGTGTTTGATGCCTTGTGAGACTCCTCTAGAGTGCCTAGGAACCCTACAGTGGTATCAGAGCCTAGCTAGAGCCTTAGGCGATGTGTAGACGGAGTTAGAAGTCCGATCGACCCGAAACCCCGATTTTAACATGCTCTCTGGACATTTTTGAAATTCGTGGATTTTTGTGAATTAAAAATATGCAGAAAAATCAGCAGGTATTCCTAAGAATTACTGTGAAATTCGAGAGCATGATTCCTCTAGAGTGCGGCGGAACCGCGGCACAAGCATGGCTTGTGCGGCGGTTCCGCGGCCAAGTTGTCCCATCATCTGTTTAAATTTTCACAGTAACTCCTAGTTTTTAGTGCTGGTTTTCCTGGGAATATTTTAATATTTATTCCAGAGTTTAATTTTCTGGGTTGTATTGGGAACTCAGTGTATCGATCGGATTGTCTAATTTTGTCAGTGTATTTTTCCTGGTATTTTAGAATATGTTAAAAAGTTCGACCGGATATAAATACCCACTTTTTCCCCTGCCGGGAAATTTCCAATTGTTGGATTTTTCCGTAGTTTAACGACGTTCTAAGTAGTGCAAGTAACGCGATGGACCCTCTAGAAGACAACAAACCTTAACTCGATTATGTGACCGTCTTGAACTGCCCTTTGAACCTTCGGGTTTGGGGCAGTACGGCGTGCCACATGTGAGGCGTTAGCTTGACCCTTCTACGGCTGGACCGTTGGTACTGAGGCACGAACTGAATGTTGTTAGACTTATTTCATGTGTTGAGCTGTTTCAGGAAAACTTAGGTGTTCGAATGTTCAATCGGAAAGTTTAACATTTTCTGTTTATCCGGAATGTGATACAACAATTGGAATTCACAAATGTTATGTGATAACTGAATGAATGTTATAAACATAGCACTTTAGTCTAACTTGATCGGTTGCCACGGAATTTTGATGTGATCAAAAGTCCGTCGCAATCACGTAGCGTACGCGGATACTCGCCGGGTAAACTTAATAGACAGCCTCACTCCATAGCCCCAACCAAGTGACTGTAGGAGAACCCCGTCGCCGAAAGCATCCGTCCGGGTGCTTGCGGTAGCGGTGTTCCGCCTTGGTGCACTTCGTTGACGGTATCGGGGGTGCGGCCGTCTACTGAAGTTTGCGATGAGCATTCGATCAAATTGTCGGGAATCCTGTTGAATTGCCCGACTTGGTATTGAAAAGTGTTTTCGATTTTGAGACTAAAATGCGGGGTTTATAATTGTTAGGCATGCGATGTCTAAAGAATTCATTTGGTCAGGCATGCGATGTCTGAGGTGGTTGCGGATTCCAACTGTTGTTGTTTTACACTTTCTTTTCTGTGACCGTAAGTGTAATATGTGATATCGCCGGTTTTGTTGCTATATGTCAACGACAATTGGGATGCGTATATTTACTTACGTTGATGACATGTGATGTTATGTGTTGCTGGATATGTTATATTGGATCGTCGTGTTTGAATAGCCGGGGGTTTTTATGTGAGATGAGTGTTTTTCATTTTCATTCATGTAAAAACTTGTATGTAATATTCTTTTATTGGGGCACTTCCAGGTTGCGGATGTTGTCACCATTTGTATATTATTTACTTTTCTGCACTAGGATAGACCCAAGAAAGGGAGCACAAGTAACCGGGTTCTGGAGTCCAGTGGGAGACCAACTCGAGGAGTCGAGTCCGGGTCTCCTAACTCTAGAATTGGTAGGGTTGCGTGCCGCTCTCGTAGGGGTCTAGGGGTGTGGGATTGGCTATTCATCACGACCGTGGAATCCGTGTTTTATACTGGCTCGTATTGAAAACACGGACGTCCTAGTATATCCAATATTTCATATGTTTCTTCTGCTGTGATTTATCTGTGATGTGATCATGTGATGTTCTGTGACAGATATTATATATAGTATATATGATATATTATATAGACGTTTCTTATGTTTTACACCCGCGCTAGCCCTGCCTCGCTCTTGCGTTAGTTACCTAACCTAACGGTGCAGACGGGACATCGAGGCGAATGCGGATGGCATAAGCGTACGTTATATTTATCTGTGATGTTTAGGTGGATTTAAATGATGGGATATTCATTAATGAGATTAATGAAAGAAAATAAACCTAATTGATGTTGTGGAATCGAATTTCAAAATAAAAACAGGTAGCTACAGTTCTTGCTTTGCATCGCGGTGTTCATTATAGAACATCCTGCACCTTATTCGATGAGGAAAGGACCGAGATCCCTTCACCGGGAGTGACTCCTTTAGCAATAACTGGCAGATGCTACAACCCTCGGTTTGTCTTTGATCGCTTCTATAGTTTTCGCTTTGCACAGTGATATATATGATATATCCCGCACCTCATTCGACGAGGAAAGGGCCGACGATCCCTTCACCGGGAGTGACCCCTTTAGCAAAACTAGAAAAGCCTCGAAAACATTCCATTTAAAAACCATTTGATTCCGCAACGAGATCAAGTTCAAAGCGTTAAAGGTTTTCACAAAAACCATTCGCAACTCTCCGTCATTTTAGGAAGTAGAGTACTTAGTATTCGTGCTGTGTTTGTTGACCATAGTCAAGGCACAGTGTACGGTAGCTAAGTGATGTCTTCCTACACCACATATGATGCGATTAGTTGGGACAGTCGCATGACTTTGTTGACCATAGTTAAGGGTCATGTGGGTGGGTCTAATTAATCACGAAATGACGGGTGGAACTTGACTAGTACTTATGATTTGTTGACCATAGTTAAGGTCATATGTGCTAGGGGTAAAAAAAATCTTTTTCGGGAGTTTCAAGTGTTGAAATTTGCAATGAGATTGCATACCTTCTATGTGATAGTTGGATCCCGATACCCACTGCGAGTAATTGTTACTCCTGGGAGAGTTTTGCACTTTGCAATTAGCCGATCAAGTAGGTGTCTAGAAAGGTGTCAACGGGGTTACGCCTCTGGGAAAACGAGGTTTACTGTAATTAGGTCCGTGCGAAAGCACGGGAAACCTCCCTCAAAGTACCAACACTGGCCTGGCTGAAAAATTGGCGAACTTGTAGAGTGTAATTAATCCCGGCTAGTCTTTCCTTTTAGGGTTTGAAGGAAGATTTGATAAAAACAGTGGGAGCCATCCTGATTAGATAAAATACATAACCAATCTAATCTTGCAAGAGCGCACGCAGAGTGTTTTCTTCTCTCTCTCTCTCCTGGTAGCGACCATATCACGCCTTAATCAAGATAATAAAATGGATGTATTGACCGAACCCGCTTGTTATACTGAGCTGGGGAAAGTTGGTCCCGCTCCAGCTTATAATTGTTATAAGACAGAGCAGGAAATAGGGAATACCAGAATTCCTATGCCGCCCAAACGAAGAAAGTGCATATGATGCATCTCCTTCGGGTATGTTCATTACAAAGAACTGTTTCTCAGTATCCTCTGAATTCTGGGTATATGATACCAGATCAGGATCCCAGATATGTAATTTGTTACATAGGGCTACAAAAGGGTAGAAAAACTGAGAACTGGTGATAAGTTTCATGAGACAGAAAACGGGGCAAGTGTTGCAGCCAAGTCTGTTGGTCACTATCACCCTGTATTACTAATACATTGATTCTGAACAAATGCTATTAGATACCGAACCTGATATACAAAATCATATCAGTCTCTTTATAAGTAAAGAATTGATAAAATTTTGTATTGATGGATAATGATTTGAACATTTCCTATATCAAAAGTTGATCGGTTCAGGCACGTTATCTAAAAGCATTGACGTTCTAAATCAAACTACAGTTCCTCGTATACAGAACACACACAAGAGGAAGAGTTCAGAAATGAACGAATTCTTCTTGAGGTATTGTAGACTAGGTCATATCAATGCGACCCGACTAGCTGAAGTTACATTTAGATGCATATTTAAATCAGTTTGAATTTACATCTTGTGAAACTTGCCAGTCATGTCACAAAGATATAATGACACCAGCTCTGTTTACTGGAAGCAGAGAAAGAGTTAATGAACTCTTGGGACTGATACATAATGATGTATGTAAGGTCTCCTGTCTACACATGCCAGGACTGGTTCTTTATACTTCATTATATTCTCTGATAATCTCTCAAGATTCAGTCATATATTCCTGTTGAAATATAAGTCCGAACCTTTTGAGGTATTCACAGAATATAACTAGGAAGTAGAGAACCAAAATACGGGTATAAGTATTATGTCCTATGATGAGATCAGGGTGGAGAATACTTGTGCATGGAATCCTTGGACTATTCTAAAGGAAAATGAGATTCTCTCTCAGTATTACTCCTCTGAATACACCACAGCACAACGGTGTATCGGGGCGGAGCAATCACACAATATTAGATATCGTGTGCTCTATGATGAGTATTACTGAGTTACCTATTTCCTTTTGGATGTTATGCGCTTGAGAAGCTGCATACCTATTGAATTAGGTTCGAATCAAATCACTGCCTACCACTTCATATGTGATATGGAAAGGGAAGAGCCTATATCTTAAGTTAGTTAAGATTTGGGGTTGTCTAGCCTATGTCAAAAGCAAAATCCGGACAAGATCGAGGTAAAGTCAGTTGTGTAGAACTGGAAAGGTTCCAGCTATACAAAACTGCAGCTGATGATTTGACAGAACCAAAGAATTCAATAGTTCCCGACGAACCTCAGCCTCTCCGCCGATCTAGCAGGGTTCCTCACTTTCTTGAGAGATACTTCGGTTTCTCGATGACAGTGGGAGCGAGGATTACATCATGAGATGATGACCTAACTAGTTTCGAGCAGGCCATCGAGAGTAGGGACTCTGTAAGAATGGCTGGATGCTTAGTGATCTGAGATGGAATCCATGTACACCAACAAAGTATGGACTTTGATTGCTATATCTGAAGGGTTAAATCCCCATCAGTAGCAAGTATATCTTGAGAAGATTACTTGGTGTAGATGGAAAAGTTGAGACTTTCAAAGCTAGACTTGTTAAAGGTTTTCGTCATCAACCAGGCGTGGATAATGTTGAAACCTTTTCCAGTACCTATGCTTAAGTCCATCCAGATCCTACTTGTCACGGCTACATACCATGACTACGATATCTGGTGGTTGGGTGTCATGACTGCTTTTCTAAATGATGTTTTAGAAGAGTGCGTCTATAAGTACACAGCCAGAGGGCCTCGTAGACAGTGGGAGCAGCGGAAACGTGTGCAAGATGTTTTATGTGATGAAGCAGGCATCACGGAGTTGGAACATCTGTTTTGATGAGTTAGTCAAACAATTTGACATCATCAAAATGGTAGATGAACCTTGTATATACAAAACGGTAGTAGAGAGTGAAGTGGTCATCCTCGTATTGTACGTGGACAACATACTCTTGATAGGAAAGGAATTTCCTATGCTACGATTGGTCGATCTCCTCTTATCACATAGATTCTCCATAAAGGATCAAAGTGATACCTCCTAAATCCTGGGATTTGGATCTATGAGATAGATCTAAATAGATTTTAGGATTTTCACTAGCTATAGTGAGATAGTATCAGTTGATCCTGGGGAGAATCACTGGAAGTGTTCCAGGGTGATAAAGACGACTGAATGTCAGTCACAGGCATTGTCTTTACCCTCAGTAAAGGGACGGTATGTTGGAAGATTTCCAAGCTAGATACCGTGACAAACTAGAAGATAAAGGCTGGTAACATCACTATTAAAGATACTACCAAAGAGGCAGTTTGGGTGTATATTGGTTCATAGGATGAACTAGGTTCCTACCATTGTGTGGCAATGGAACTATGGCTTAGGCCTAGGAACCCTGGTCCCATCAGTGACCCAGACATAATCTGAGGCAGCATCACCTGATCATGGAGATAGTTGATCTCCAGGGTGATCGAGGTTAGGAGAGTAGACTCAGAGGACAACACGGCGGATCCACTCACGAAGGCCTTTTCCCAAAGAGAGACTTTTAGGGGATGGTTGAGTATTAGATACTACAACTACTGCTACAGATGGCCCTAGTGCAAGTGGGAGATTGTTAGTTATATGTATGCCCTAGAGGCCATTACTGTACATTGGATGTATATTGTAGTGGATGCTGGGACATATATAGGTAGGACTTTCTTGCTCGACATGATAGTACGCTATCTGGTTGCTCTTTATCTTAACATGTATACTTTCTGTCTCTCTGTTACATGTTGATAAAGCCCTTAGGATGTGTACTCGACTTCCAGGACTATGATGCAGATCATACTAGTGGGGCCTGGGTAGTCTATGAGTACATCCTTCAATGTTCCTAGTCGTGGGAATATCGAGACGGGGCATCGATATTCCAGAGTAGACTAGCGTATATCTTCTCGACCCATGTGATGGGCGATGGATGATCCCATATCCATTGGTGTTTGACATCAGAGATGGTATGCGGGTGCTCAGTGAAGACTGGGTACACTGAACGGACTCGCCGAGAACTCCCAGATGGTATTATACTTCACGTCAGATGGCAGTTCTCTGGTGACACTGGTACAGCTTAGTCTGTTGACCCGAGATCGTCATAGAGTCTTGTGTGTCTCCCACTGTGCTTTGATTTCCACCCTACCACGGCTCTACTGAGTCGTGGAAACAGGTGGTTTTTGGGTACAGTCCCGATTCACATGGAGGCAATGAGCGATAGGAGGTGATTCGTCTCTCCCGGTATTGGGGGTTGATGTTGCGCTATGCTCGACTGGCCATAACAGGAAATTCCTGGCCAGGGTTGCAGTGACCTACTGGTAAGTGTTATCAGTAGTTTCACACATGTCATGGACTTCACGTCGGCATGACTTATCAAGCTATTGGGGTCTGACGTTTACCACCCCTAGGCGCGATATGCGACATATCAGACGAACAGACCGGACTGTACGGTAAGTGTTACTGGTTGGATTCACAGGAATGTGAGCGGGCTTGCTCATCGATCTTCTGATCGCTCAATACCCGGGTGGCCGTTACGTTTAGCAGACCGCTTGCAGCTTGTGGGTGTTTGATATGATCATCATCTGCTACCGGCGTATTGACGAGTCTTTAGAGTCCTACACAGAGGTTTCCTGGCTCAAGCGAAACGAAATAGGAGCGCATATGAGACATGTGCGGGACCGAGAATAATGCGTGTATGTGATACCGTATTCTATTCTCGCGATCAATGTATCGAATGGTTATATGCGATATAACCTAGTTATCGAATCAAGGATTGATTCGATAAGCCGACACATTGGATACTAGCCGGTTATATACGACATGACCGGATCATTGAATCAAGTGTTGATTTAATGATTTAATGTATAATTATATATTTGATATATTACTTTGCATCAACTAGTATTGGTTCACTTTAAATGGATTTTCTCACTTGATGTGCATATTGTATATGTGATATATTTTTTGTGCACAAGATTGTATCATGTTTGATGATACATGCAAGCTTGGGTTTGTGTAAAGAATTGACCATAGTTATATGAATGGTTAGGGTTTCATTTTATTTACTTATTCATTTATTTATTCTTTTTGTTTATTTTGGAAAAAGAAAATGATAAAGAGAAAAAGAAATGGTGGCTTAGTTTGTTTTTTGTTGAAGCTTCTTGAAGTTTTGAACAAGTCCACCATTCTTGTCTCTTCTTAACCTTAACCACTCATCTAACCTTAGTTGAATCTCTACACTAAACCATGGTTGAGATTATGATAAGTATCATATTGTTTTTATTTTAAAACACTTATGATATATATGATCTTCTTCTTCTTCATCTTCTTCTTCCATGAAGAAAGCTTGCTACATCAATGGTGATTGACGAAAAAGTGTGAGAAATCCAAATCTAAAGTCTACCCACTTCCTATTTCTTCATCCTCTACCTCTTGCCAAGTAGTATAGGGTGTTTCCTTCACAAGTTTTCTTGACTTGGTGAAGTTGGAGCTTGATCTAGCGATGCCTCGACGTAGATCATCTTCGGCATCGTCGTCGATGACCTAGCCCGCTTTTTCTCCGATGAAGCCGACGCTAGAGCCCAAGATCCGATTTGTACAGCGAGGAGACTTCATCGCGGAGCCATGGAGGTGGAGGACCGGATCTACAAAGGTTGTAGCCACTTTCCTTTAGCATTTAATTCGTTTACATGCTTGCACCGCCTCATTATCTAGTTAACGATCCGTATTAGGGTTTGTAGGCACTTGTAAAATTTTAATTGGCCGTGTTTGATGCCTTGTGAGACTCCTCTAGAGTGCCTAGGAACCCTACAAGTCGGTTATATGCGATATGAGCAGATCGTTAAATCAAGTGTTGATTTAATGATTTAATGCATAATTATATATTTGATATATTACTTTGCATTAACTAGTATTGGTTCACTTTAAAAGGATTTTCTCACTTGAAGTTCACAAGTTGTATATGTGATATACTTTTGTGCACTTGATTGTATCATGTTTGATGATACATGTTAACTTGGTTAAGTGTGTGATTAGATCATGGTTAGTTAATGGTTAGGGTTTCATTTGATTTATTTATGCATTTATTTATTTTGTTTTGACAAAAGAAAAAGAGAAAATGGTTGCTTTAAAAGATGAAGCTTGTTGAAGCTTCATGAAGGTTTGACTAAAGTGACCATTTTGTCTTCATGTCTTAACCCAACCATTCACTAATCCTAGTTAATTCTCTACACCTAACCATGGTTCTATTATGATAAGTATTGCTTTTCTTTTCTATTTTCAAATAACTTATCATAATATTATCTTCTTCTTTTTCTTCTTCTTCAAGAAGAAAACCTAGACTTCATCAATGGTGAATTGATGAAATGAGTGAGAAATCCAATTCTAAAGTGAACCCACCTCCTATTTCTTCATCCTCTACCTCTTGCCAAGTAGTAGAGTGTGTTTTCTTCACAAGTTTCATGACTTGGTGAAGTGGGAGCTTGATCTTGTGATACTTCGACGTAGATCATCTTCGGCATCGTAGTCGATGACCTAGCCCGTCCTTTCTCCGATGAAGCCGACGCTAGAGCCCAAGATCCGATTTGTACAGCGAAGAGACTTCATCGAGGAGCCATGGAGGTAGAGAACCGGATCTACAAAGGTTGTATTTCCGTTTACTCTTAGTAAAGCTGTTTACTACTTCTAGTTTCGCCTAAATATCTAGTTAACGATCCGTATTATGGTTTCTCGGCACCCATAAAATTTTAAATTGGCATGGTTGATGCCTTGTGAGACCTCTAGTGTGTGCCTAGGAACCCTACAGTGGTATCAGAGCCTAGCTAGAGCCATAGGCGAAGTCTTGACGAAGTTTGAAACCCGAACGAACCCGAAACCCTAACACAAACATGCTCTCTGGACTTTTTCCAAAATCTAGAGTTTTTCGATATTAAAAATATGCAGAAAAATCAGCAGAAATATCTAAGAGTTATTGTGAAATTCGACAGCCCAATTCCACAAAGTCGCCGCAGTTCCGCGGCACGAGCATGGCTCGTGCGGCGGTTCCGCGGCCGTACGGCCTCATTATATAATTTATTTTGCACAGTAATTCTTAGTTTCAAGTGCTGGTTTTCCTGGGAATTTTAAATATTTTTTTTCAAGAGTTGAATTTTCTGGGTTGTTTTGGGGATTCGAATGATCGATCGGATTATCAAATTTTGTCTGTGTGGCTTTCCGGATAATTTTTGAATATGTTAAAAAGTTCGGCCGGATATAAATACCCAATTTTTCCCCTGTCGGGAAATTTCCAAGTGTTGGATTTTTCCGTGGTTTAAAGACGTTCTAAGTAGTGCAAGTAACTCGATGGACCCTATAGAAGACAACAAACCTTAACTCGATTATGTGACCGTCTTGAACTGCCCTTTGAACCTTTGGGTTTGGGACAGTACGGTGTGCCACATGTGAGGCGTTGGCTTGACCCTTCTACGGCTGGACCGTTGGTACTGAGGCACGAACTGAATGTTTTTAGACTTGTTTCATGTGTTGATCTGTATCGGGAAAACTTGGGTGTTTGACTGTTCGATCGAAAAGTTTAACCTTTTCTATTTATCTGGAATGGGATACAATAATTGGAATTCACAATAAGTTATGAGATAACTGAATGAATATTATAAACATAGCAGTTTAGTCTCACTTGATCGGTTGCTACGTAATTTTGATGTGATCAAAAGTCCGTCGCAATCACGTAGCGTACGCGGATACTCGCCGGGTAAACTTAATAGACAGCCTCACTCCATAGCCCCGACCAAGTGACTGTAGGAGAACCCTGATTAGTGTCAAAAATATAAGTTTACCGCAATCAGAAACGGCGTCGCTTTGCAGCTAGCCGGTGAGTACGGGTCGATCCACAGAGACGGGTAAATTTCTTTTATGTGTTTTAACGAGTTGATTCAAAATGTCGTTTTGGTTGGTTTATAAAAATCTATAAAAACTGGATCTAATTAATCTAATTAAGAGTCTTGCTAGGGTTAGGTTTAGGGGAAGTTTTGGTGATTAACGTTTTCTTCACCGCTTTCAATGCCTTCTTTTTTGGATCTATTAGATGTTACGGTAATTGTCAATAAAGTGAATCTGAATCTTTTGGAAAGATGTTTCTTCCTCTAGATTCGCATCCTTCCTTTGTTGATAATTACCCTAACCCCTATGGAAAACATGCGCAACCGGCCCTTTATACTACGGTTCACCGTTACCTCGAGGGGTAGGATGCCGTAGGGAGCGGTTGTGCGCGTATGCATAGAGTTCTAATTCATTAGGTACATGGGGCATTGAAAGGGGTGAGAGATCTCATCTCTCAACCCTTTCCCTAAGGCTAACCCTAACAAGCGAGGAGACTACTCGCTCATTAGGGGATGATAAAACATTTTAATTAAAGGAATAAAAATACTTACTAGTTCGATGGCTCCCTCCAAGCAAGAAGAACAGATCTGAATATAATTCCCAGAACTTCTGAATTTTATTGATTGAAAAGAGGCATAACATTTTACAGATCTAAAATTACAATTTATAGGAAAATAGGAAACTTAGGGTTACAGATTCTCGCACATGCACAATTACAGATTTGCCTACGAAAAATCCCAACACCCGCACCGACGCACCGACACGAGGAAAATCCACCGACACGGGCTCTGAATGGCCGCGGATCCGCGGCAAATGTTGGCTTGGGCCGCGGATCCGCGGCCCTTTGGTGGTCTTGGGTCACCAATTTTCTGCACTTGGGTTGTATTGTCTTGGGCTTCCTATTTTCATATGTATTTTCTCTGTTGGGCTTCTAGGACTTCTCCAGATCTTCAGTGAAAACTTGTTCGTATCTTTTGACCGTTCACTTGACTTTTTGGACCTTGCACTGTTCTTCGACTAGGCTTGACTAGGATCCGTCTACTTGTTGGTCAAAAGTCCCTTTTCTACATCAGCTTTCGTCTTTTTCACTGTATTTGCATCCAAGCCCTGTATCCTGTAATATGCAACAAAAGTGCGTCAAGAGTACCTGTTTATTTATAAAAAGGATAAGAATAGGGGAATGAAAAATGCAATATTATGGTCTGAACAAATACCCCCAAACTTATCTTTTGCTCGTCCTCGAGCAAACTTATTTTTTATTCACTAAAATCCTAACCACACTTTCGCAGGGAAACGCGATTGCACTGAGCACGTGCAACAAGCCGTTAAACCTCTAGGTGTCCCTAGTAGGAGGAGTGTTGTCTCCTGAGGGTTTTCAGCGGATTACACCCACAAAATCCTATCAATTCGGCCTTTCAACTTTAGTTCTTCAATTAGATTTTCTAACAAGGAATTCTATTATCGTCGACCCGTAAATTATCCACCCATATTCTTCACACTTCCTCATTATTTAACTTAAGATTATATATGTTATGTAGACCTACTTAGCTTTCGGCATCTCTTAAGTTTTTCTTCTAAGGTTTCATCTCCACTTAGGAATTTCTATCAACTCTATAAAGATACAAGTTCTATCTTTCATTCCTCTCTCTTATCTAAATTCCAATCACATACCCCCACGTGTGTGTATAGATCACCCCTACACTTGGAGATTCAAATCAAGCAATCATGCCCTTGTCCGTTGTCCAAAGTACTTATTAATTGGTGAACTTTTAATTGAATTTCGCTTACACATCCTTCATGCGACCGTTAATACTTCTTGAGGTACCAACAACCGATTACAAGATGCGTTAGCACTTTAAAGCGTACTTCCTAGTTTTGCAACACCTAAGGCTTTAGCAGTGACTCCCAAACCAGTTGGTCTAAGGCACTAGGTGATGAAGCACCCTCGCTAAATATTTTTCTATTTTTGCAGCCTTTAGTAATCACAAAAACCAGTGTCCATTTTTTTTATTCTTTATTCACACTTATATATTTTTTATTTTCATCATACTAAGGACTTTAGACAAGAGCATTTCAAGGTCTCTTCTACTATTCCAACTTTCAAGGTGCGTGATTGTGCAAATTGTAGGGTATACGTTTTCAAAATCTAGATTTAAGCTAGGAACTATTTTTCAAACTTATACTCTAATAAGAACATCAATACTCTTCCCTTGTTTCGACTTAGCCCAAGAAGTGAGCCTAAAATTTGCTTATTTCTAAATAAACTACAAAGGCATATACTTTCTACCGTTAAACTTTAAGGAAGGTTATCTTTAGGGTTTTTAATTTACTACGTCAAAGATCTAGTTGTTCCTAGCTAGTCAAACTCTAGTCAATTAGCCAAAATTGAATACAATAATTTTTATAATTTTTGAAATTTTTCAATTTTTATGGGTTTTCAAATAGGTATGCAAATGCAAATATATGTACAAATGAATGCGAAGGAAGAAGACGTACCGAGCATAAATACCCCCAAACTTGAACTTGACAGTGTCCTCACTGTCATACTAAACCAAGAGGGTCAAAATACCGGCACTTCCCTATTTATTTATTTATAATTTTTTTATTGTTAAGAAAAACAAAAATATATACAAAAAGGCCCTCCCCCAAACTTCATTTAAACTATGTTAGACATTACTGCCAAACCTTGCATCGACCAAACGTCAACACCAACCATTTGAAAAATTTATCAGTAAAGAGTATTGGTTGGTGGAAGAATAAGTTGTGGCGGTCCAAAAAGAATTGGGGAAGATAGAAGTGGTGGTATGGAAGGTGTGGAAACGAATATACATGAGGTGGTGATGCATCAACACGAGAATGTAAATGATCAGCAATCAGTGGAGTGTTGGCATTCTCGTAGCTTATTAAAAGAAATGGGGGTATTTCAACTTCTAAAGGAGGAGGTTGACACACCACAATACCCCCAAGATGTTCCTGTGTGTCCTCTAGTGACCTGGCATCATCCATCAATTTTGTATGATATTCAATTATGAGGGAACTTATCTCCTCGATGTCCGCCATGGTCCAATCGAAAGCTTGCCGCCTATCTTGTAAGACCATTAAGAGGGCGTTCTCTTGCTCAAGGGCTAGAGAAGCCGATATGATAATGGGAAAGGTCTCATTCTCACCTATGTAAGCATATCTAAGGTGAGACGGCAAGGGCGTGAGTTCGAGTTTCGGAGGCGAAAGAATCATTGCGGAATCTACCTCGAACTCAAAGGACTCCAACACAGGTTCGAAATCACTGCAAACAACCGATTCAGATGGCTCGACTGACTCATCCAAAAATTCAAACGACTCATATTCGGGCTGTGAGTCGTCATCATCCAAAAAAGTGAAACATTCATAATCAACATCGGTTGTGTCAACGGTGGTAGGCTCAAGGAGGGACGCACTAGTGGCGTCAAAACTGTTTTCATCAAACAAGAATCTTTCAAGCTCGCAGTCCTCCTGCGTGATTTCGTGAATAGAGCAAACTTCTCGTGTACTAGTTTTTGGCACGGGGGGCAGACTTCCCATCTTATAAATATTGAACTCACTCGACATTTTCCCAAAGGATAGAGTCATGGAGCCATTGCGACAATTTATTACGGCATTGGAAGTGGCCAAAAATGGTCGACCAAGAATCACCGGAATTTGGTTTCTTGGGTTAGCAACAGGTTGTGTATCCATGACGATAAAATCAACGGGGAATATGAACTCCCCAACTTTGATCAACACATCCTCTAGCTGACCCTTTGGATGGGTGATTGATCGATCAGCCATTTGGAGAGTGCAACGAGTGGGTTTCAACTCTCCAACCCCTAATTGTTCGTACACGGAGTAGGGAATCAGGTTAACACTAGACCCAAGATCTAAAAGTGCTCGATTAATTTTCTTATCCCCTATTATGATGGAAATCGTAGGACAGCCGGGGTCCTTTCGTTTTTGGGGTAAGGTTTGATGGTGGTTAATAGCATTGCTCACTGCACTAGCCACTAGCACTTTCTTGGGTACTTGAGATGCCTTTCTCTTCGAGGTACATAAGCCCTTTAAGATTTTCGCGTATGAAGGGACTTGTTGGATAGCATCCAAGAGATGTATATTTATGCTAACCTGCTTAAATATCTCCACAATCTTCTCCACTTGTGCATTTGGTTAATTAGGACTCAACCTGTTTGGGAATGGAGCATTCTGAAAATTTGTTGAGTCAAAAGTCTGTGGAGTAGAATGTGAAGTAGGAACGGATCCCAGTGTGGATGTGTTCGTGTTGTGAGAAATGGGTCCGTTCGAGTCAGAAGAAGTAGAGCCGTGTGAAGGGTGGAGAATAGGCTCTAAAGAAAAAGGTGAAGAAGGAAGTGAAGAAAATGAAGAAGGGGAAGAAGAACCACCGGCGGGGATGTCATCACTAGTTCCCACATTATTTTGCAACTCTCTTCCGGATCTCAACGTGGTCACTGCATTTACATTGTGATTGTGATATGCGTTTTGTGTGTGACCGGGATTGGGCAATGGTTGAGATGGAAGCTTTCCCTTTTCTCTCTCGCTCAACGCAGCAGTTAATTGTGCAATTTGTGCCTCAATAGATTTGATACTTTGATCGCGTGAGGCATTGTTATTCATTAAAGATTGAACATAACTTTCAAATCTTGCTGCGGATTCTGTAGATTGCTTGAGAAATGCATCTAGACTTTTCTCGAGCGAGCTAACCTTATCATCATTTGGTTGAACTAAGTTGTTCGTTTGATTTGTATAAGGTTGTTGTTGGAAAGGTTGCTGGTTTTGAGTTTGTTTGGGTGCTTGTTGTTGTTGTGGAGGAGGTCTTTGAAAATTATTATTCCCTTAGAACTGTTGATTTGGGTGATTCCTCCACCCCTGATTGTATGTCGAAGAGTACGGATCATTTCTTTGTCGTTGCTGAAATGCAGCATTGACTTGATCCTGTCCTTGAATGGGTGCATTATAAGGACACTCTTCGGTTAGGTGCGACGGGTTTGAACAACAAGCACAAACAGTTCGTGTGGGTAGAGTAGGGGCAGGAGAAGACGATGAGATTTTGGTCTCAATGGCTTCTAGCTTTTTCATAAGTGAGGCCATCTCGGCCTTCATAGCGATCGACATATCTACTTGATGTATGCCTGCCCTAGATTGACCAACAGAAGAGGAAGATGTGGTCTTGGTACTCTCCCACTGAATTGTTTGCTCACTAAGATCCTCAAGAAACTGCCAAGCTTCGTCGCTAGACTTGGAGAGAAAATGACATTGACATATTGTTTCTAGCAACTGCTTCGTTGCTGCGTTCAATCCCTCGTATAATGTTTGGCAAATTTGCCAACTTTCGATCCCATGATGAGGGCATTGAACAATTAGGTCTTTAAATCTCTCAAAGCACTTCCAAAATGGTTCGGAAGGAAGCTGTGAAAATTGTATAATCTCATTACGGATTCTAGCAGTTTTGTGATGAGGATAGAACTTTTTCAGAAAAGCTCTTACAAACTCGTCCCAATTTCTAATGGAATGTGATGCGGTGCTATATAGCCACTTCTCGGCTAGGTCACATAAGGTAAAAGGAATGACCCTTAGCCTTATCGCGTCATCACTTAATTGGGTTGTTTTCATCATAGCGCACACATTTTGGAATTTATTAATGAAAATATATGCATCTTCAGATTCCAAACCATGAAATTTTGGCAGCATATTGATGAAATGTGGTTTTATTTCAAAGTTGTCCCCATTTGCCGGTGGGGGTGAAAGACATGTGGGTAAAGAAGTGCGAACGGGGTAGAAGAGATCCTGGAGCGCAACTCGTGCGGGCGCTACAACAGGCGGAAGATTCGGGTTATTCGCACCTGGCGGAGGTGGAATCATTCCCGTCGGTAAGGTATCGTTGGGGTTAAATCCCGACATACCTTCGAAAGAAGAATTTGAAGGTGGAGGTAAGGAAATGGACGGAATGTCGACGAAGGGTTCGTCGGTCGGTACCCACGAAACACGGACTAATCGGGCGTTAGTATCCCTAGTCCAAAGTGACATACACTAAAGGAGTAGTGTAGTCAGAAAAAAAAAACAGAATGTGGGGGGTAAGATAACGTCAATGGAGAAGAAGTGAGTTGCAAGTATTTTTAGCGGCAAGTTGCAAGTTTTTGAAAAGATTTATATTTTTTTTATTTTTGTGTGAGTTTTGCAAAGAAGTTTTTTTTTTTTTGAAAAGGGACTCGTGACACAAATGTATCAACCACACATGCACAATCAGTCCTAGATCTAGGGTCACCTAGGTCTGCTAGACAGCTCCTAACTAGGGCTAGAAATAAGACCTCAAACCGCCTCTTCACGAACAAGTACGGCCAGGTAAGTGGGAAGGAACCACCACTACAGCGGGCCTAATTAATAACCACTAGTCTAGACACCGCAATGTCGGTTAGGATAAACGGCCGATGCCTATACTAGTCCTTTTCCTATTGAGCTCGATGTCCTTAGGTCTGTGTCTAGTCTTTTTTATTTAATTGTGGTCGATGCAAAATGCTTTAGGTGTTTTCTGGGGTCCTGGGAAGGGTGATGAAATCCCCACCCAATCTGAGTTTGGTCAATTAGCCCCTTAGAGTCCGGTTAAATTATGCAAAACAGTAAAATTTCACTTGCAATCAATTTTTAGCGCGGTGCAAAGAAACCTGCAGAAAATCTGTTATTTAGAAGGGGGAGAAAGATTTTTTTAGCGCAAAGAACCCTGCAGAAAATTTTTACAGTGGAGATATGGAGGTTGCAGAGGGGAGGAAAAGAGAGCAAACCATATAAAAATGATGCGCTGACGTGGCCAAGGCGCGGCGGAATCGCGGCCTTGATGGGCTATGCGCGGCGGAACCGCGGTCTCCTGGTGGGATCGGTCTCTGAAAATTTTTCTGCTGTTCTGTACCTTCAGTTCCTCTCTGTTCTTATATGTACTTTTCTGTTTTTGCCCTCTGTAAAATTCCAGATCCGCGATTCGTCGCTGTTCCTGCAAGATTCAAACGAGAAACCCTTCAAACAGATCAAAGTTGATAATTTTTGTATTTTTTTATATTTTCAGATTTTTATAATTTTTAAAATTTATATCAACCCGAAAATTCACAAAAAGAAAAATTACGCCATCCCCGGCAACGGCGCCATTTGATTAGTGTCAAAAATATAAGTTTACCGCAATCAGAAACGGCGTCGCTTTGCAGCTAGCCGGTGAGTACGGGTCGATCCACAGAGACGGGTAAATTTCTTTTATGTATTTTAACGAGTTGATTCAAAATGTCGTTTTGGTTGGTTTATAAAAATCTATAAAAACTGGATCTAATTAATCTAATTAAGAGTCTTGCTAGGGTTAGGTTTAGGGGAAGTTTTGGTGATTAACGTTTTCTTCACCGCTTTCAATGCCTTCTTTTTTGGATCTATTAGATGTTACGGTAATTGTCAATAAAGTGAATCCGAATCTTTTGGGAAGATGTTTCTTCCTCTAGATTCGCATCCTTCCTTTGTTGATAATTACCCTAACCCCTATGGAAAACACGCGCAACCGGCCCTTTATACTACGGTTCACCGTTACCTCGAGGGGTAGGATACCGTAGGGAGCGGTTGTGCGCGTATGCATAGAGTTCTAATTCATTAGGTACATGGGGCATTGAAAGGGGTGAGAGATCTCATCTCTCAACCCTTTCCCTAAGGCTAACCCTAACAAGCGAGGAGACTACTCGCTCATTAGGGGATGATAAAACATTTTAATTAAAGGAATAAAAATACTTACTAGTTCGATGGCTCCCTCCAAGCAAGAAGAACAGATCTGAATATAATTCCCAGAACTTTTGAATTTTATTGATTGAAAAGAGGCATAACATTTTACAGATCTAAAATTACAATTTATAGGAAAATAGGAAACCTAGGGTTACAGATTCTCGCACATGCGCAATTACAGATTTGCCCACGAAAAATCCCAACACCCGCACCGACGCACCGACACGAGGAAAATCCACCGACACGGGCTCTGAATGGCCGCGGATCCGCGGCAAATGTTGGCTTGGGCTGCGGATCCGCGGCCCTTTGGTGGTCTTGGGTCACCAATTTTCTGCACTTGGGTTGTATTGTCTTGGGCTTCATATTTTCATATGTATTTTCTCTGTTGGGCTTCTAGGTCTTCTCCAGATCTTCAGTGAAAACTTGTTCGTATCTTTTGACCGTTCACTTGACTTTTTGGACCTTACACTGTTCTTCGATTAGGCTTGACTAGGATCCGTTTACTTGTTGGTCAAAAGTCCCTTTTCTGCATCAGCTTTCGTCTTTTTCACTGTATTTGCATCCAAGCCCTGTATCCTGTAATATGCAACAAAAGTGCGTCAAGAGTACCTGTTTATTTATAAAAAGGATAAGAATAGGGGAATGAAAAATGCAATATTATGGTCTGAACAAACCCCGTCGCCGAAAGCATCCATTCGGGTGCTCGCGGCAGTGCTGTTCCGCCTTGGTGCACTTCGTCGATGGTATCGGGGGTGCGGCCGTCTACTGAAGTTTTCGACGAGCATTCGATCAGGATGTCGGGAATCTTGCTAAATTGCCCGACTTGATATTGAAAAGTGTTTTCGATAATGAGACTAAAATGCGGGGTTTATAATTGTTAGGCATGTGATGTCTAAGGAATTCATTTGATTAGGCATGCGATGTCTAAAGAGGTTGCGGATTCCAACTGTTGTAGTTTTACACTTTCTTTTCTGTGACCGTAAGTGTAATATGTGATATCGCCGGTTTCGTTGCTATATGTCAACGACAATTGGGATGCGCATATTTACTTACGTTGATGATATGTGATGTTATGTGTTGCTGGATATGTTATATTGGATCGTCGTGTTTGAATAGCCGGGGTTTTTTTTATGTGAGATGAGTGTTTTTTCATTTTCATTCATGTAAAAACTTGTATGTAATATTCTTTTATTGGGACACTTCCAGGTTGCGGAAGATGTCACCGTTTGTATATTATTTACTTTTCCGCACTAGGATAGACCCAAGAAGGGGAGCACAAGTAACCGGGTTCTGGAGTCCAGTGGGAGACCAACTCGAGGAGTCGAGTCCGGGTCTCCTAACTCTAGAATTGGTAGGGTTGCTTGCCGCTCTCGTAGGGGTCTAGGGGTGTGGGTTTGGCTATTCATCGCGACCGTGGAATCCGTGTTTTATACTGGCTCGTATTGAAAACACGGACGTCCTAGTATATCCAATATTTCATATGATTCTTCTGCTGCGATATCTGTGATGTGATCATGTGATATGTTCTGTGATGGATACTTTATATAGTATATATGATATATTATATAGGCGTTACTTATGTTTTACACCCGCACTAGCCCTGCCCCGCTCTGCCGTTAGTTACCTAACCTAACGGTGCACGATGGGACATCAAGGCGAATGCGGATGGCATAAGTGTACGTCGTATTTATCTGTGATGTTTATGTACTTAAATGATGGGACTTCATTAATATGATTAATGAAATAAAAGAAACCTAAGATGTTGTGGAATCGAATTTCAAAATAAAACAGGTAGCTACAGTTCTTGCTTTGCACAGCGGTATATATGATATATCCTGCACCTTATTCGATAAGGAAAGGACCGAGATCCCTTCACCGGGAGTGACTCCTTTAGCAATAACTGGCAGATGCTACACACTCGGTTTGTCTTTTGATTGCTTTTAAAAGTTCTGCTTTGCACAGTGATATATATGATATATCCCGCACCTCATTCGACGAGGAAAGGACCGACGATCCCTTCACCGGAAGTGACTCCTTTAGCAAAACTAGAAAAGCCTCAAAAGCACTCCATTTTAAAATCATTTGATTCTACAACAATATCAAGTTCATTACGCAATAGGTTTTCAGAAAAACCTGTCGTAGCCCTCCGTCATTTCAGATAAATCCTGTTTAGTATTCGTGCTGCGTTTGTTGACCTTGTCAAGGCGCAGTGTGCGGTAACTAACCAGTATTTATCTGCTTATGCATATGATGCAGATTGGGTTAGGGTAGTCGTGCGGCCTTGTTGACCTTGTCAAGGGTCGTGCGGGTGGGTTTGATTCAATCAAGAAATGACGGGTTGAACTTGACTTGCGGTCTATGGTTTGTTGACCTTGTCAAGGTCATAGATCGTTCGGGGCAAAATGTTATCGGTAATTTCAAGTGTTGAAATTTGCAATGAGATTGCATACCTTCTATAAGATAGTTGGATCCCGATACCCGCTGCGAGTAAGAGTTACTCCTGGGAGAGTTTTACACATTACAATTAGCCGATCAAGTAGGTGTCTAGAATGGTGTCAACGGGGTTACGCCTCTGGGAAAACGAGGTTTACATTAATTAGGTTCGTGCGAAAGCACGGGGGACCTCCCTCAAAGTACCGACACTGGCCTGGCTGAAAGATTGGCGAACTTGTAGTGTGTAATTAATCCCGGCTAGTCTTTCCTTTTAGGGTTTGAAGGAAGATTTGATAAAAAGCAGTGGGAGCCATCCTGATTAGATAAAATAATAACCAATCTATTCTTGCAAGAGCGCACGCTGAGTGTTTTCTTCTCTCTCTCTCCAGGTAGCGACCATATCACGTCTTAATCAAGATAATAATACGGATATTTGACCGAACCCGCTTGTTATACTGAGCTGGGGAACGTTGGTCCCGCTCCAACTTATAATTATTATAAGACAAAGCAGGAAATTGGGGATTTCCGGAATTCCCGTGCCGCCCAAACGAAGAGAGTGCATGCTGATGCATCATCTTCGGGTGTGTTCATTACAAAGAACTGTTTCTCAGTATCCTTTACGTCCTGGATATATGATACCAGATCAGGATCCCAGATATGTAATTTGTTACATAGGGCTACAGAAAGGTAGAGAACTGAGAACGGGTGATAAGTTTCATGAGGCAGAAAACGGGGCAAGTGTTGCAGCCAAGTCTGTCGGTCACTGTCACCCTGTATTACCAATACATTGATTCTGAACGAATGTTATTAGATACCGAACCTGATATACAAAATCATATCAGTCTCTTTATTAGTAAAGAAATGATAAAATTTTGTATTGTTGGATAATGTTTTGAACATTTCCTGTATCAAAAGTTGATCGGTTCAGGCACGTTATCTAAAAGCGTTGATGTTCTAAATCAAATTACAGTTCTTAGTATACAGAACACACACAAGAGGAAGAGTTCAGAAATGAACGAATCCTTCTTGAGGCATTGTAGACTAGGTCATATCAATGTGACCCGACTAGCTGAAGTTACATGTAGATGTATATTTAAATCAGTTTGAATCTACATCTTGTGAAACTTTCCAGTCATGTCACAAAGATATAATGACTCCAGCTCTGTTTATTGAAAACAGAGAAAGAGTTAGTGAACTCTTGGGATGATACATGTTGATGTATAAAGGTCCCCTGTCTACAAATGCCAAGACCGGTTCTTTGTACTTCATTACGTTCTCTGATGATCTCTCAAGATTCAGACATATGTTCCTGTTGAAACACAAGTCCGAACCTTTTGAGATATTCACAGAATATAAGTTAGAAGTAGAGAACCAATACGAGTATAAGTATTATATCCTTTGATGAGATCAAGGAGGAGAATACTTGAGCACGGAAATCCTGGACTATTCTAAAAGGAGAATGAGATTCTCTCTCAGCATTACTCCTCCGTATACACCATAGCACGATGGTATATCGGGGTGGAGCAATCACACCCTATATGATAAGGTGTGCTCTATGATGAGTACTACTGAGTTTCCTATTTCCTTTTGGGAGTTATGCACTTGAGAAGCTGCATACCTATTGAATAGGGTTCAAATCAAATCAGTTGCCTACCACTTCATATTTGATATGATAAGGGAAGAGCCCATCTCTTAAGTTAGTTAAGATTTGTGGTTGTCCAGCCTATGTCTGAAAAGCAAAATCCGGACAAGCTCGAGGCAAGGTCTGTAATGTAGAACTGGAAAGGTTCCAACTACACAAACTACAGCAGATGATTTGATAAAACCAAAGGATTCAATAGTTACCAACGAACCTCAGCCTCTCCGCCGATCTAGTAGGGTTCCTCACCCACCTGAGAGATATTTCGGTTTCTCTATGACAGTGGGAGCGAGGATTGCATCATGAGATGATGACCCAACTAGTTTCGAACTGGCCATCAGGAGTGGGACTCTGGAAGAATGGCTGGATGCTTAGTGATCTGAGATGGAATCCATGTACACCAACAAAGTATGGACTTTGGTTACTATATCTGAAGGGTTAAATTCCCATCAGGAGCAAGTATATCTTGAGAAGATTACTTGGTGTAGATGGAAAAGTTGAGACTTTCAAAGCTAGACTTGTTAAAGCTTTTCGTCATCGACCAGGCGTGGATAATGATGAAACCTTTTCAAGTGGCTATGCTTAAGTCCATCCAGATCCTACTTGCCACGGCTACATACCATGACTACGATATCTGGCGGTTGGGTGTCATGACATCTTTTCTAAATGATGTTTTAGAAGAGGGCGTCTATAAGTACACAGCCAGAGGGCTTCGTAGACAGTGGGAGCAGCGGAAACGGGTGCAAGATGTTTTATGCGATAAAGCAGGCATCGCGGAGTTGGAACATCTGTTTTGATGTAGTAGTCAAAGAGTTTGATATCATCAAAATGGTAGATGAACCTTGTATAAACAAAAAGGTAGTAGGGAGTATGGTGATGATCCTCGTAGAGTACGTGGATGACATACTCTTGATAAGAAAGGAGTTTCCTATGCTACGCTCGGTCAATCTCCGCTTATCACAATGATTCTCCATATAGGATCAAAATGATACCTCCTAAATCCTGGGTTTTGGATCTATGAGATAGATCTAATTGGATGTTAGGATTCTCACTAGTTGTAGTGAGATGGTATCAATCGATCCTGGGGAGAATCATTGGAAGGGTTCCAGGGTGATAAAGATGACTGAATGTCAGTCGCAGGCATTGTCTTTACCCTCAGTAAAGGGACGGTATGTTGGAAGAGTTCCAAGCTAGATACCGTGGCATACTAGACGATTAAGGCTGGATACATCGCTACTTAAGATGCTACCAAAGAGGATGTTTGGGTGTATATTGGTTCATGAGATGAACTATGATCCTCCCATTGTGTGACAATGGAGTTGTGGCTTATGCCAAGGAACGTCCGTCCCATCGGTGATCCAGACATATTCTAAGGCAGTATCACCTGATCATGGAGATGGTTGATTTCCAGGGTGATCAAGGTAAGGAGAGTTGACTCAGAGGACAACACGGCGGATCCACTCACGAAGGCCTTTTCCCAGAGAGAGACTTTTATGGGATGGTTGAGTATGAGATACTACAACCACTGCTATCAGATGGCCTTAGTGCAAGTGGGAGATTGTTAGTTATATGTATGCCCTAGAGGCCATTACTGTACATTGGATGTATATTGTAGTGGATGCTTGGACATATATAGGGAGGACTTTCTTACTCGACATGATAGTATGCTATCTGGTTGATCTTTACCTTAACGTGTACGATGATTGTCTCTCTGTTACATGTTGGTAAAGCCCTTAGGATGTGTACTTGACTACCTGGACTGTGATGCGGATCATACTAGTGGGGACATGGTAGTCTATAAGTACATCCTTCAAAGTCCCTTGTCGTGGGTGTATCGAGACGGGGCATCGATATACCAGAGTAGACTAGCGTATACCTTCTCGACCCATACAGATGGGCGATGGATGATCCCATATCCATTGGTGTTTGACATCAGAGATGATATACGGGTGCTCAGTGGAGACTGGGTACACTGGACGGACTCGCCGAGAACTCCCAGATGGTATTATACCTTACGTCAGATGGCAGTTCTCTGGTGACACTGGTACAGAGTAGTCTGTTGACCCGAGATTGTCATAGAGTCTTGTGTGGTTCCCACTGTGCTTTGATTTCCACCTTACCACGTCCAAGAGGGCGTGCAAAACGGTGGTTTTTGGGTACAGTCCCGAGTCACATGGAGGCAATGAGCGATAGGAGGGGATTCGTCTCTCCCGGTATAGGGAGTTGATGTTGCGCTGTGTTCGATTGGCTATAACCGGAAATCTCTGGCCAGGGTTGCTGAGATTTACTGGTAAGTGTTACCAATAGTTTCTCGAACTGTTATAGACCTCATATCGACACGACTTATCGAGCAATTGGGGTCTGACGTTTACCACCCCTAGGCGAGAAATGCGACATATCAGACGATCAGACCGGACTGTACGGTAAGTGTTACTGGTTGGATTCACAGGAGTGTGAGCGGGCTTGCTCGTCGATCTTCTGATCGCTCAATACCCGGGTGGCCGTTACGTTTAGCAGACCGCTTGCGGCTTGTGGGTGTTTGATATGATCATCATCTGCTGCCGGCGTATTGACGAGTCTTTAGAGTCCTACACAGAGGTTTCCTGGCTCAAGCGAAACGAAATAGGAGCGCATATGAGATATGTGCGGGACCGAGAATAATGCGTGTATGTGATACCGTATTCTATTCTCGCGATGAATGTATTGATTGGTTGTATGCGATATAACCTAGTTATCGAATCAAGGATTGATTCGATAAGTCGATCCATTGCATATTAGTCGGTTATATGCGATATGACCAGATCGTTAAATCAAGTGTTGATTTAATGATTTAATGCATAATTATATATTTGATATATTACTTTGCATTAACTAGTATTGGTTCACTTTAAAAGGATTTTCTCACTTGAAGTTCACAAGTTGTATATGTGATATACTTTTGTGCACTTGATTGTATCATGTTTGATGATACATGTTAACTTGGTTAAGTGTGTGATTAAATCATGGTTAGTTAATGTTTAGGGTTTCATTTGATTTATTTATGCATTTATTTATTTTGTTTTGATAAAAGAAAAAGAGAAAATGGTTGCTTTAAAAGATGAAGCTTGTTGAAGCTTCATGAAGGTTTGACTAAAGTGACCATTTTGTCTTCATGTCTTAACCCAACCATCCACTAATCCTAGTTAATTCTCTACACCTAACCATGGTTGTATTATGATAAGCATTGCTTTTCTTTTCTATTTTCAAATAACTTATCATAATATTATATTCTTCTTCTTCTTCTTCAAGAAGTAAACCTAGACTTCATCAATGGTGACTTGATGAAATGAGTGAGAAATCCAATTCTAAAGTGAACCCACCTCCTATTTCTTCATCCTCTACCTCTTGCCAAGTAGTAGAGTGTGTTTTCGTCACAAGTTTCATGACTTGGTGAAGTGGGAGCTTGATCTTGTGATGCTTCGACGTAGATCATCTTCGGCATCGTAGTCGATGTCCTAGCCCGTCCTTTCTCCGATAAAGCCGACGCTAGAGCCCAAGATCCGATTTGTACAGCGAGGAGACTTCATTGCGGAGCCATGGAGGTGGAGAACCGGATCTACAAAGGTTGTATTTCCGTTTACTCTTAGTAAAGCTGTTTACTACTTCTAGTTTCGCCTAAATATCTAGTTAACGATCCGTATTAGGGTTTCTCGGCACACATAAAATTTTAAATTGGCATGGTTGATGCCTTGTGAGACCTCTAGTGTGTGCCTAGGAACCCTACAAATATGTACCGATATAGTATATGATATGCATATGTGCAATATTAACTATCATGCAATCACAAGTATGATATCTCAATATCATATGAGTCAAAATCATGAATCTATAATCCGTGTTGGAATTCCCTTTTTGTCTATGAATGTCTGTACAAATATATGCAGGTACTGTTTCCCCGTATCAGTCCTGGTTGAATCCAAAAACTAATATCTAACTGTGTACCTCATGATAATGATCATATCAATATATATATATATGTCCAGCATCGACATCGAAATCCAAAATCTCTCGTGTCCATCATCGACACATAAATATAGATACGTCGACACCATCTCAACAGATGATCGCCGCCCGATATCCCTGGCTACGATCAGTGTATCCCCTGGATATCTGCCGTTCCCAATCGAACCCCGGTCAGTATCCCCTGGATATCTGCCATGCTCATCTCAAGCTCCGGTATCGGGTATCCTCGTTAGGCTCCCCGCCTAAACTGCGGCTATCCTGCCCCTCGGTCCCGAACCGGGTCCACCATGTATCCGACTGTATAACTACCCCACTCAGTGCGTATATTTCACAAATCCGGAACCGTATAGCTACCCCACTCGGTGTAAGTCTACAGTAGTGCCTCGGCCGTCTACAGACGCCAAATGCGGAACAAAAACTTTTTATCTGGCGCTATCGTATACTTTAACCCGGATCTTTCATTATTGCTAAACTAACAAACTGTAAAGAGTGTAGAAAGGTTATACCGAACGATCCGAGTCCTTCGTTCTTTAACCATCATCCCACGCTCCGTTGCGGCTGCTCCGATCTCTTCGATCTCCGATCTGCTCGTCCAGGTGGCACCACGTCAACGATTCTTTAAACGGGCTCCCGCCTCTGACTCGAGGCAACTCGGTCGTCAAGTTTGCTAAAAGAGACGACCAAGAATGATGTAGAGAGTGAGTAGATGACTTTGTCTCACTTCGTCCAAATCCGTGGACGATCGGTTAATGAAGTTGCCGTGGGAATCGGGTGATGGAATGAAATGAGCTGTGAAATTCCATACACCCCAAAATCTATCATAATCTTTTGCAAATTAAAACTCAAGTTAGTGAGAGAGAGAGGAGGGGTCGACCATTTATAGGGAGGGGGGTGAGTGTAGGAGAGAAGAGGGTGACCATAAAAAGCTTCTCACAAAAAAAATCAAGAACAAATATCCTAAGGAAAACAAAACCTCATTAATGCAAATGGTGATTCATTAACCTAGTCACCATTGCATTAATGGTTCCATTAAAGCACTAATGACTCACCATGCCAAGTCACCCTTTCTAGAACCTTCTAGAAGCATGACTCACCCTCACCCAAGAAAAGATAAATCCGTCTTTAACCGAATGTTAAAAGACGGCTGATAGAAAACTGGAAACTGGCAACTTCCAAAAGTGATCCTGAAACGACTTTCAGGATATCCCCGTAACTGTATAAATATATCCGCATTTGTATTACGACCGAATACAAATGCAACTGAGACAAAGATATTATACCTACTCAATATAATACTCGGATCCGGCTTAAACCAAAGCCGACCAGTATCATCTGCCCGAAAAATAACACGTGCGTAAACGCACGTGCATTTTCCGAACCCTGCCATAAAACCATACGGCCTCTACAACGTTTCGCCCGAACTTGGGAAACTGTCTGTGGGGGACTCTAATGACTCGTCAGTACCCTGGCAGTGGGTTTAACCACAGACCGTCAGCGGCACTAGCTATGCGTAACGGCTGCCTATGGACTGACCTCAAGGGAGGCTGATGAGCGAACTCATCCAGAAACCCTACTGAGCCTAACAGTGACAATGTATATACAGTCCGGTCCGTTCGTCTATGAGTATCGCATATCTGCCTAGGGGGCTAGTAACGTCAGACCCCCAATAGCAGTATAAGTCGTGTCGGAGTGTAGCCCAATAACACACTGAGATACTACTGGAGTACCTACCAGTAAATCTCCTGCCATGGCCATGGACTTTGTGTAATGGCTCTCCTAGACACAGCACGACCTCGCCCCCAATACCGGGAGAGATGAATCCCCTGCCGATCCGCTCACGTGCCTCCATATGGCTCGGGACTGTACCCAAAAACTACCTGTTTGCACGACTCCTTTGAGCCGTGGTAGGGTAGAAATCAAAGCACAGTGGGAACTCACACGAGACAAATGACGACCTCAGGTCGATGAACTAACCTGTACACATGTCACCAGGGAACTGCTATCTGACGATATGTATAATACCAACTAGCAGGTTCCCGGCGAGTCCTGTCCGGTGTACTCATAACCCAATGAGCACCTGTATACATCTTAGATGATCCAACTGACACCAGTGGCTTATGAGACCGGCCACCGCCCCTCGTCGGGGTCTCGACTGTACACACTAGTCTACTCCGGAGTATCGATGCCCTGTCTCGAAACTCCCACGACTAGGGACTACAATTAAGGATATGCGTATAAACCACCCAACTCTCACGTATATGATCGCCATCATACAGTTGGTGGTAAAGCAAGATCCTAAGGGCTCTATCAAAGTGTAACATGTAATCAGTCACCTGAAAATGTACACGACTGATAAAAGCAAACCAGATAGCATACTATCATCTTGAGTAACACTGTCCTACCGGTATAGGTCCTCCGCAATCATTGCAATCACGTACCTGCGATCCAATAATTGACTATGAGGGCACTATCTCCAACAATCTCCCACTTGCACTCAAGGCTAATTATTGCGATGTCGACTACTCACAGCCCGTGTGAAACCGAACATCCAACTCCTCTACTAATTAGTTTTACAAAGCCCGTTTGTAAAACTATTGTGTTCGAAAAATAGCCTCAGTGAGTGGATCCGCCTAGATGTTTCTTTCTATATCTCTCTTAATCTCAAGTTCGCGGAGAAAGCCATCTCCCGAATTGAGTAATACCTGTCTTAGAATATGTCTGGATATCTGATGGGACCTAGTTCATAAATGAACTCCAAATCCAAACTTCTTAGACTGTATCGATCACTGAACCTAATCAGTATCCGGCACCATGCCACCCACAGTATCCTCTTGGACCACCTGTCCATAATACTGTCCCTCGTCAGAGGGAAAAACTATAACTCTGACAATCACTCTGTCAACCATGTCACCTTTGAAGCCTGGAATGATAATCGTCTCCCGAAGGAGGCCGCCATTATCAAATCCTTAGAACATTTACTTATGTTCTAAAACTGCTTCCTTATGTTTCTCCAGGATTGGATTAATACAAACTTATTGCATCTAGTGCAAAAACAACATCTGGTGTGGTACTTGACATCTCATGATTGACTCAGTTGCCTAAGCAAGTGATCTGCCAATCATGCCCATCCCTCTCCACTTTAGTCTGTAAGACACCTTTAGAGAGGCTGACTCCATCACTTGCAGGTACACCACCATGCTAGGAGTCAACTATTCTAAAAACCATTAGAATATCTGTCAAAGTACCCACATTGGGAAACTACCCAAATCTAGATCTAAAACCATAGATCTAGAAACCAGAATGTCAAATATTATATCCATATCCTGTCTGGAGAAACAACTGTGTGACGACCACAGTACAACCGATCGTAGTATAGGAATTTTACTTCCTACTCTGTGTATGTCATCCAAATACCATGACATCACACCCTACTACCTTCTTAACAGATCCATCCCCTATTCTGATTGAAGTCAAACCCATGACTTTCACATCAAAACTAGATGATCTATCTCCGCTATAACTGCTCTAGTCTATAAATAGACATAAGCTACTTGCCCACCATGCTTCCGCTGCTCCCACTGACTACGACAACCCTCCTACCGGGTCTCATAACCTGGAACAACAGTAGTGTCAAGTCTGGGTAGATAAGAACCTCCCTGTCACCGTCCTTGAGGCTACCGGAGTACCTCTCGGGTGTCTGAGGTTACCCACCATATCTGCAGAGTGGCTATTGGAATGTCAAACCTGATTGAATATATATGTCCTATTAAATTTTCCGTAATCGTTCGCGGTTCTGGAATCACTTCCAGTTCTACCATACTCCCACTACTGTTTTCTGAAAAAGATCCATTTTACTAAAACTGTGGCGAGTCAAGAACAATATCATTATTGATCTTCCAAATGGTAGAATATCAACCCTCGTCATAGCCAGGGTCAACCCACAAACAGCCATTACAGAAACGTGCCCTGAGTTATCCAGAGTCTGCTTTTAAGCATAAGCTGGACAACTCCCCGTACCTTAACATCTTTTAAGGTACGATCCATTCTATATCCAATACAGAAACTTTGGCACTTATTTAATTGGAACCAGATTCAAATCATGCAGCTGTCTCCAGTGCATATCAACTTAATGGAAAGAGGCTAATCAGCATTACTCAACTTAGGAATTCATCCAATTATGAGTAACCTGAAAGAGAAACATGTTTCTCAAAACCATCACTATCATCTGAATACCAATCACAAGAATCTACATCTTCGATCTCTTTGAAGAATCCCGACACTTGTGACACCTGGTTCTCTACTTTATTCTTATACCCATAACTTCTCAAAACTTAGACCTTGTATTTCAACGAAACACTTGTCCAAATACTAGAGAAGTTATAAGTAAATAGAACATAGTACGAGGACCTACCCCTTTGTCCTGATGGACACTGGACAACATACAATACTCTGTATAAGTCCGCTGAGTTAAACAACTCAAAATCTATGCGTCGTAGGTTGAAAACTGTACCCTGGCGATTTCCTCAAATATCACCAATTACAACGAATTCCGATATAATGAGGATAATCACCTAATTCCCAATAACTTACTCCCACTTATCATCTGTAAAACCATACAGATTTGAGAATGAAACCTGGTAAATACATACCCTTGGAGTAAGTGTCTAATCGGGAAAACAGTTTTTCTTTAACAATGCACTGAAACATGAAAATGTTTCGTAGGGGTATCCTGGTATTCATAGCAATGCCTCTTCCATAATCCATTTCATGACTTCAACCGTATATTTTATTGCCATCTCTCCAAATCCCTTTATTTGTCTTTAGTCGTTACCTTCTGTACACCATCGTTAGGCTAAATGGTTTTCTTCCTTCCCTACCGTTCGGCACCAGCCTATGGTTTAGAAGAAGACTATCCAGTAAGCATAATAGGTGTACCCTCCTAAACCAAGGAGTACTCGCATCTCGAGAGAAGGTGATGATAAAAGACAACTGAATAATACCTTATTCTTTTAAAGGTGAAATAAGAGTGGTGATGAAGTACGCGGTTTGGTCGTGAATGATAACAGTCGCAATTTACTTTGCCCTCTTTCTAATCCCTTTATTTTGTCTTTACATATTACCTTCTGCACACCCTGCTTAGGCTAATTGGTTTTCTTCATTCCCTACCTTTCGGCACCTGCCTAGGGTTTGGAATAAGACTATCCAATAAGCGTAATAGGTGTACTCTCCTAAACCAAGGAGCTCTCGCAACCTGAGAGAAGGTGATTGTAACCCTTCGAAAATCGTTTAGGCAGTTTTTCGGTAATCGGCTAATTTTTCGGCTATTCCGTAAAAAGTCAAAATGGGTATTTTTCATTGTAGATCTAATTGTACAAAATTTAGATAAGATATTACTATAATTTTGTCACTAAAATGTCACTTATAATTTTCTAGTTAAATAAAAAAAAATTTCGTAATTAATTAATTTTTTTTATTATTTTAAGCTTTTTAAAATACATTTAATTAGGGATAAATACAAATTTAATTAGGTAAATTTCTTAATTAGGAGTCTTTATAAGCTAAAATATGGTGTTAATAAAATTGTATCATGTCTTGCAAACTTTTGGTTTAAAGGTGGGAAATTTAATGAAAAATGAGGTTAAAAAATGGGTTTTTTTGTAAAAAAGTTGACATGAAAGCATGAAATGATAACATATGATGTTGTAATGAACTAGAAACTTCTTCAAAATTTCCCCACCTCCTCCTCTTACTGCAGCCGACCCCAATTCTGCAGAATTTCCCCACTTCCCACTTCATTCTTGCTTCTTTTTCTTGCTAAAAATCAATAAAAATTCACATTTTTCCATCTCCATTCAAGGCCAAACCCTAAACCACTCTCTCTTCTACCCAAATTGGTTCAAAAACTAGATGAAAGGAGGCTTCTTGGTGACTTGATCATGCTAGGGTTCAAGCTTGAGAGGTGAAAATTCTAATCTTTTTGTTAACTTGTGGTTTAATTATGCTAGAATTGAAATTCTAAATATTAGTTTAGTGGTAAATGTTGTTTAGGAAAAATCAAGAGAAGGATTGATTTTAAAACTAGGGTTTGAAGCATAGTTGTTAGGATTAAATTAGGGCTTTGGGTTTCTAATTGGTTGTAGTGGTTAATGGTGTATTTATATGCTCGCTAAATCGACAAATTTCGATGTTTGCATTGAATCGGCGTTGAATTTGCTTGCTAGATTTTTACGAAAAATAGAATGCGTTCAATTTGCGTTAGGTTAGCAATATTATTAGCTTCGTATAGGATTATTAGAATGCGCGAACGCGGGGTTTCGTCTAGTCGGGTTGTAGTTTAGTCGATTTTCCCGAAATGACGATTCTAATTAAAGGGTTGCGATTTTCGTGCGTTTTTCCGCGCACCGAGTGCATGCTATGATTAATACGAGAGCGTGGATAATTGTATGTTGTGACTTGCATTGTGTTAGGTTTTGTAATCTTATGCGTGATATTGTGCAAATATAGGATCGGTCGGGGAAACTTCGGACACGGCGCGAAAAGGCAAGGCGGTGGTCGGAACGGATTAGCGGGGATTTCAGGTGAGTAGATGTATTCATCTATGGGGGAATCGTCTGGATGGCGCGATGCGCCCCCTAGTTAGGATTTCCTTATCTCTTGTAAGATTCATGTTGTTAGTTAGCTTACCCCCTTCATTGACATTGCATACCCTTATAATTAATAATATGCTAGATTGCATGGATATTCATATGCACATATGCGATAACACTTCGTAGGGCACGAACACCTTACCATTGGCATCTGTTGCACGCGCACTATTCATGTGACACACACGCCTTTGGTAGTTGCCATGCCACGTGCACTAGAAAACCTGTTTAACTTAATATCGCCATTTGCATTCATACATGATATATGAAATTGCATAGAATGCACATACCTCGCATGATCATCATATTTACATAGATTCTAGCAAAAATTCACATCATATACATTGATACCATAGACATTTATTGTATATATAACATGTGAACATTATGATTTTCTTGAGGATTTCAGTATTTCTGCGATTTCTGGATTTTTGGGGAAAACCGCAAGGATTTAACAAAAGCTTATATTCATCATTTTTAAAACAAAGTTGCGGTTTTCTCGTGATGTATGTGTCGTCCACCATGAGTTTTCATGTTTTCTGTTGGATTTCGAGACTCGATTCGAGGAGTGGATGAACCGTCTCGGGTACATGGTGGGCCCGGTATGGTACCCCGGGGCAAGAAGATCGAGTTGTAGACGATGAGCCTGGCAGGGGAAGACTACCTACCGGTGATGTCTGGCGCGGCGGATATCCGGAGGATACGGACCGTTGTCGTGAGATTTATGATATGGGCAGATCCGGACTGACGGAGCCCGATATTGAGACAGATATGATTCCTATTTGGTGTCGATGCTTGACACGGGTTTTCAGATGATTTCTTGATGGTATTTAGCTATTATACAGATATTCATTTTTTTTTAAAGTTAAGAATTCAATACCCTTAGCATTTAAAACACTTAAGGACTTAATAATGACATTGCATACCTGTGCATGCATACTAGAGATATTATATCACATATGGCCATGCATGTTGTGGTGCATTGCGTGCATTCTTACGATTGCCTTATTAGATGTTATATTTACTCACGAGCTGGCAACTCACCCCCGTTGTGCCACAGTGTCTTGCAGGTCGGACCCGTCACTCTTGTAGCGGCGGCTATCTTATCATCAGCTCCTTTTGTGCAGACTCGCGACATCGCCCGTAGGTGGGTTGCGAGCATATTTTATATCTTTTGCTTTATCATTGTATCTTGTATTCTCCATCTACCACTTTATATATTGTATATTCGACATAGTGATGAGACTGAGAGATTTGTATATTGGTGGTTTCTTTTGGGTCGAGCTCACTTGAGCCGGCGTTGCGTTTTCTGATATTTTGGGTTTCTTCTATGCTCTTTTCTTGGTATTGCTTATATATTGCATGTGGTTGTGATCCGCCTTGGGCGAAGAGCTAGCTCCCGCTTGGGGATGCCATTTTTATGATTTCATATGTATTATCTTGTTGTACCCATTTTGGGGGATAGAAAATACAGGGGAGACTCTGCCGAAATTTTCGGAAATTTTCGATGTTTTAAAAAGGGATTCTATGCAACTTAAATGATTTTAAAACCGTTTTCATTAAAGGTTTTCCTTCACTCTCTTTTGATTCTGGTTTAGATTTTCTGGGCTTTGGCTGACTTAGCTTACGGTACGCCTTTAGACGTCTCGTAATCTAAGTGCCAGTTACGTTCCGTACTTTCGGGTCGTGACAACGTTGGTATCAGAGCGTAGGTTTTACCTTTCTGAGTGTAGGACGACCTTGGTAGATGGAGTAGGTGACTTAAGCAGAGTGGCGTAGCGTGGGTATGATCCGCGGCATACTTACGATACGGTACTCCGCCTAAGTGACCTTAGGACATAATTGCTTGTATTTCCTTTCTTGATTCATTGCATTCCTTGATCCAATTGCGATGTTCTTATCAGTCCTGTTTCTTATTCCAGTTTCGATGCCGCCAAAGACTACGAGAGCTCAGCGGGCTGCCGCTAGGGATGAGATTCGGGCGGGCCCGTCTGAGGCGAGGATCGAGCGGGAGGATACACCTACCCCTCAGGGTCATACTGATCCGCCTTATCCTGACCGTATTGCCAGATTAGAGGCCGGCATGCAAGAGTTGCGGCAGATGATGGGATCTTTAGTTGAGTCCAGCCGGGCACAGAGATCCGAGGACGTTCCTTCCACCGCACAGACCACGATCGTACCTGCTGCACGGATGGTCGCTCCTGCTACTACGGAGACTATCCCTGTTTCACTACAGGAGTTCATGAGATTGAGACCTCCAGCTTTTACCGGTACAGATGCGACAGAGGACCCACAGGCATTTCTTGATAGGATGGCTCGGATTTGCCGTTCGTTGAGGTGTTCTGATGATAGATTGGTGGAGTTTGCGAGTTTTCGTCTGGAGGGTCTTGCCCAGACATGGTACGATTCAGTAGAGAGAGGCCGAGCTGCAGGTCTGCCTTCTATGACCTGGGATGAGTTTACATCTGCATTTCTTGCCCGTTTTCTTCCGGAGAGTGTCCGAGATGCTCGAGCCCGTAGTTTTGATTCTTTGCTTAAGACTCCTGGGATGACGGTGTCGGAGTATGATATACAGTTTACCCAGTTGTCTCGATATGCTCCGTACCTAGTCGACACAGAAGAGAAGAGAATAAAGAGGTTCGTGCGAGGGCTTGATACACAGCTATTCCTTGCCATCGGCACCCAGCATTTTGACACATACGCAGCCGCGATGGATGCAGCCTTACTTTTGGAGGAGCGTATTTCTGAGACTCCGGTCGTTTCTGGGCCGAAGAGGATCCGCACCGATACGCCAGCCCAGCGGCAGATGGGTAGACACCGCGATAGATTGTTTCCGGGAGATGGTGGAGGCAGAGGATTGAGACGAGGTCAGTTATTTGGTTCATATCCACAGACCCAGCAGTCGTCTCCAGGATGTTTTCGGTGTGGGAGTCAGTACCACCGTGTCAGAGACTGTACCATGGGACGCCAGGGCGCGGCGACAGTCCCGCATGTGACTTTACCACCCTCACCACCTTCTCAGAGAGCTTTACTTCCTACTCCTGATGATGCTCCATGCCAGTCAGATGCTTCTAGAGGCCGCGGGCGTGGCGGTCCAGTCCAGAGAGGACGAGGCGACAGAGGCAGAGGCAGAGGCCGAGGTAGAGGCAGAGGACAGCCAGCTATTAGTGGTGGACAGGCCCGAGTGTTCGCATTGACTCCTCAGGATGCACAGGCATCCAATGCCGTCGTGACAGGTACTCTGCCAGTATGTTCTTTTAATGCATGGGTATTATTTGATCCAGGCTCCACACATTCCTATGTATCCACGTACTTTGCACCGAGGTTGGGCCGAGAGTCTTCTCCGTTAGATCAGCCGCTTGTCGTTATTACCCCGGTAGGCGAGTCTTTTGTTGCCCGTTTCGTATACCGATCATGTTCCGTTCGTATCGGGGAGAGAGATTCTTCAGTTTATTTGATTCTCCTTGATATGCTAGACTTTAACGTTCTTCTTGGTATGGACTGGCTAGCCACCTGTTATGCATCCGTGGACTGCCGTGAAAAAGCAGTCAGATTCAGTTTTCCTGGCGAGCCGGTTCTTATTATTCAGGGAGATCGTAGCGCTACCCTTCCCAGCTTGATTTCTTCTCTTCGCGCTGGTCAGCTCTTAAGGAAAGGGTGTCAGGGATTCTTAGCTTATGTTTGTGATACTAGCTCCACAGAGGTTCCGTTGGACCAGGTCCCTGTTGTGAGAGAGTTTCCTGATGTATTTCCTGACGAGCTGCCTGGTCTGCCACCAGAGCGCGAGATTGAGTTCTGTATTGACTTGATCCCCGGCACGGGGCCTATCTCTATACCGCCTTATCGGATGGCCCCGGCGGAGCTGAGAGAGCTAAAGGATCAGTTACAGGACTTGCTAGACAAAGGGCTTATCCGACCGAGTGTGTCACCTTGGGGTGCTCCCGTCTTGTTTGTTAAGAAGAAGGACGGAAGTATGCGTTTATGCATTGATCATCGTCAGCTGAACCGGGTTACTGTGCGGAACAGGTATCCCCTACCCCGCATTGATGACTTATTTGATCAGCTCCAGGGTGCAGGGTTCTTCTCGAAGGTTGATTTACGGTCAGGTTATCACCAGTTGCGGGTTCGAAAGGAGGATATTCCGAAGACAGCTTTCCGTACTCGATATGGTCATTATGAGTTCTTGGTGATGTCGTTCGGGCTCACCAATGCCCCGGCAGCATTTATGGATTTGATGAACCGTGTATTCAGGCCGTATCTCGATCAGTTCATTATTGTGTTCATAGACGACATCTTGGTTTATTCTCGAAGCCGGGAGGAGCATGAGCAGCACTTACGTATCACATTGCAGACTTTGAGGGAGCATCAGCTGTTCGCCAAATTTTCCAAGTGCGCATTCTGGTTAGACAGTGTCGATTTCTTGGGTCATATGGTGACGAGAGACGGTATTTGTGTGGACCCGAAGAAGATCGAGGCAGTTCAGCGTTGGCCTAGACCAGTATCAGTTACAGAGGTTCGCAGTTTTCTAGGTCTGGCCGGCTATTATCGACGTTTTGTCCAGGATTTCTCCCGCATTGCTGCACCGTTGACCGGGTTGACCCGGAAGGGGGTTCCTTTTGATTGGACCCAGGCATGTGAGGACAGCTTCCAGCAGTTGAAGACTCGTCTGACTACTGCACCAGTGTTAGCATTGCCTTCAGGATCAGGCGGGTTCGTGGTATATTGTGATGCTTCTAGAGTGGGGCTGGGATGTGTATTGATGCAGCACGATAGAGTTATCGCGTATGCTTCTCGGCAGCTGAGGAAACACAAGCAGAACTACCCCACACATGATTTAGAGATGGCTGCAGTGGTATTTGCACTTAAGATCTGGAGACATTACCTCTACGGTGAGTCGTGCCAGATATTCACTGACCACAAGAGTTTGAAGTATATCTTCCAGCAGCGAGATCTGAACCTGAGATAGCGCCGTTGGATGGAGTTGGTGAAGGATTATGACTGCGAGATTCTATACCATCCGGGCAAGGCGAATGTGGTGGCAGATGCTTTGAGTAGGAGGCCCGGAGGTAGCCTATCTTGTTTGAGCGCAATACAGATGCAGTCGACGGCGGATTGGCAGGTGTTATGTGACAGCAGAGTGCAGTTCGAGTTTACTTCTTCAGGGGGACAGCTGGCCCATTTCAGAGCACGCCCACAGTTACTTGACCGTATCCGCGAGGCACAGTCCGGCGATGCCCGTATCTTAGAGATTATTGAGCAGATTCGGCAGGGCAGAGTTTCTGAGTTCGTGATTGATGATCAGGGGATACTTCGATTTGGGACTCGACTGTGTGTGCCAGATTCAGAGGGACTGAGGCGTGATATTCTCGAGGAGGCACATAGATCAGTATACAGCGTGCATCCAGGTTCCACCAAGATGTACCGTGATTTGAGAGAGGTTTACTGGTGGGACGGGATGAAGAAGGATATTGCAGACTTTGTGTCGAGATGCCTGACTTGTCAGCAAGTCAAGGCCGAGCACCAGAGGCCAGCCGGCGAGTTACAGCCTTTGCCCATCCCTGAGTGGAAGTGGGAGCAGGTCTCCATGGACTTCGTTGTGGGTCTACCCAGGACTAGTCGAGGGTATGACTCTATTTGGGTGATTGTTGATCGACTGACGAAAGCGGCTCACTTCCTGCCAGTGAAGACCACTTTTGGATTTTCTCAGTACGCCCAGGTTTATATTGATGAGATAGTGCGACTGCATGGCGTTCCGACTTGCATCGTGTCCGACCGTGGCACCCAGTTTACCAGCTGATTGTGGCAGAAACTTCAGGAAGCTTTGGGCACCCGATTGAGTTTTAGCACAGCCTTTCATCCGCAGACTGATGATCAATCGGAGCGTACAATTCAGACTCTTGAGGACATGCACAGAGTTTGTGTTTTAGATTTCGGTGGTAGCTGGGATCGTCATTTGCCTTTGATCGAGTTTTCCTACAATAATAGCTTCCAGGAGACGATTCAGATGGCACATTTTGTGGCTTTATATGGGAGGAGATGTCGATCGCCTGTATGTTGGACGGAGCTCAGGGAGAGCAGTATTTTAGGGCCGCAGATTGTACAGGAGACGACCGAGAAGATACAGCTGATTCGGGACAGGATGAGAGCGGCACAGAGCAGGCAGAAATCATATGCTGACAAGCGTCGTCGCCGACTCGAGTTCGCTGTTGGCGATCATGTTTTCCTGAAGGTCTCTCCGATGAAAGGTGTGATGAGATTTGGGCGGAAAGGGAAACTGAGTCCTAGATATGTTGGTCCTTTTGAGATCCTAGAGCGTGTTGGTCCAGTCGCTTATCGGTTAGCTCTTCCGCCCAGCTTCTCCGATGTTCACCCCGTATTCCATGTCTCGATGCTCCGCAAGTACCTTCATGATCCTTCCCAGGCGATTCAGCACCAGACGATCCAGCTAGAGCGTGATCTTTCTTTCACCGAGCAGCCGGTGGTCATTTTGGATCGGCAGGTGAAGAAATTGAGGTCGAAGGTTATACCGTCTGTCAAGGTCCTTTGGCGTGGCCCGAACAGCGAGAAGGTCACCTTGGAGACCGAGGTCGAGATGAGGAAGAGATATCCCCATCTTTTTGAAGGTACGCGTAGTTAAATTCTAAATTCGGGGACCGAATTTCTTTAAGAGGGGAAGATTGTAACCCTTCGAAAATCGTTTAGGCAGTTTTTCGGTAATCGGCTAATTTTTCGGCTTTTTCCGTAAAAAGTCAAAATGGGTATTTTTCATTGTAGATCTAATTATACAAAATTTAGATAAGATATTACTATAATTTTGTCACTAAAATGTCACTTATAATTTTCTAGTTTAATAAAAAAAAATTTCGTAATTAATTAATTTTTTTATTATTTTAATCTTTTTAAAATACATTTAATTAGGGATAAATACAAATTTAATTAGGTAAATTTCTTAATTAGGAGTCTTTATAAGATAAAATATGGTGTTAATAAAATTGTATCATTTCTTGCAAACTTTTGGTTTAAAGGTGGGAAATTTAATGAAAAATGAGGTTAAAAAATGGGTTTTTTTGTAAAAAAGTTGACATGAAAGCATGAAATGATAACATATGATGTTGTAATGAACTAGAAACTTCTTCAAAATTTCCCCACCTCCTCCTCTTGCTGCAGCCGACCCCAATTCTGTAGAATTTCCCCACTTCCCACTTCATTCTTGCTTCTTTTTCTTGCTAAAAATCAATAAAAATTCACATTTTTCCATCTCCATTCAAGGCCAAACCCTAAACCACTCTCTCTTCTACCCAAATTGGTTCAAAAACTAGATGAAAGGAGGCTTCTTGGTGACTTGATCAAGCTAGGGTTCAAGCTTGAGAGGTGAAAATTCTAATCTTTTTGTTAACTTGTGGTTTAATTATGCTAGAATTGAAATTCTAAATATTAGTTTAGTGGTAAATGTTGTTTAGGAAAAATCAAGAGAAGGATTGATTTTAAAACTAGGGTTTGAAGCATAGTTGTTAGGATTAAATTAGGGCTTTGGGTTTCTAATTGGTTGTAGTGGTTAATGGTGTATTTATATGCTCGCTAAATCGACAAATTTCGATGTTTGCATTGAATCGGCGTTGAATTTGCTTGCTAGATTTTTACGAAAAATAGAATGCGTTCAATTTGCGTTAGGTTAGCAATATTATTAGCTTCGTATAGGATTATTAGAATGCACGAACGCGGGGTTTCGTCTAGTCGGGTTGTAGTTTAGTCGATTTTCCCGAAATGACGATTCTAGTTAAAGGGTTGCGATTTTCGTGCGTTTTTCCGCGCACCGAGTGCATGCTATGATTAATACGAGAGCGTGGATAATTGTATGTTGTGACTTGGATTGTGTTAGGTTTTGTAATCTTATGCGTGATATTGTGCAAATATAGGATCGGTCGGGGAAACTTCGGACACGGCGCGGAAAGGCAAGGCGGTGGCCGGAACGGATTAGCGGGGATTTCAGGTGAGTAGATGTATTCATCTATGGGGGAATCGTCTGGATGGCGCGATGCGCCCCCTAGTTAGGATTTCCTTATCTCTTGTAAGATTCATGTTGTTAGTTAGCTTACCCCCTTCATTGACATTGCATACCCTTATAATTAATAATATGCTAGATTGCATGGATATTCATATGCACATATGCGATAACACTTCGTAGGGCACGAACACCTTACCATTGGCATCTGTTGCACACGCACTATTCATGTGACACACACGCCTTTGGTAATTGCCATGCCACGTGCACTAGAAAACCTGTTTAACTTAATATCGCCATTTGCATTCATACATGATATATGAAATTGCATAGCATGCACATACCTCGCATGATCATCATATTTACATAGATTCTAGAAAAAATTCACATCATATACATTGATACCATAGACATTTATTGTATATATAACTTGTGAACATTATGATTTTCTTGAGGATTTCAGTATTTCTGCGATTTCTGGATTTTTGGGGAAAACCGCAAGGATTTAACAAAAGCTTATATTCATCATTTTTAAAACAAAGTTGCGGTTTTCTCGTGATGTATGTGTCGTCCACCATGAGTTTTCATGTTTTCTGTTGGATTTCGAGACCCGATTCGAGGAGTGGATGAACCGTCTCGGGTACATGGTGGGCCCGGTATGGTACCCCGGGGTAAGAAGATCGAGTTGTAGACGATGAGCCTGGCAGGGGAAGACTACCTACCGGTGATGTCTGGCGCGGTGGATATCCGGAGGATACCGACCGTTGTCGTGAGATTTATGATATGGGCCGATCCGGACTGACGGAGCCCGATATTGAGACAGATATGATTCCTATTTGGTGTCGATGCTTGACACGGGTTTTTCAGATGATTTCTTGATGGTATTTAGCTATTATACAGATATTCATTTTTTTTAAAGTTAAGAATTCAATACCCTTAGCATTTAAAACACTTAAGGACTTAATAATGACATTGCATACCTGTGCATGCATACTAGAGATATTATATCACATATGGACATGCATGTTGTGGTGCATTGCGTGCATTCTTACGATTGCCTTATTAGATGTTATATTTACTCACGAGCTGGCAACTCACCCCCGTTGTGCCACAGTGTCTTGCAGGTCGGACCCGTCACTCTTGTAGCGGCGGCTATCTTATCATCAGCTCCTTTTGTGCAGACTCGCGACATCGCCCGTAGGTGGGTTGCGAGCATATTTTATATCTTTTGCTTTATCATTGTATCTAGTATTCTCCATCTACCACTTTATATATTTTATATGCGACATAGTGATGAGACTGAGAGATTTGTATATTGGTGGTTTCTTTTGGGTCGAGCTCACTTGAGCCGGCGTTGCGTTTTCTGATATTTTGGGTTTTTTCTATGCTCTTTTCTTGGTATTGCTTATATATTGCATGTGGTTGTGATCCGCCTTGGGCGAAGAGCTAGCTCCCGCTTGGGGATGCCATTTTTATGATTTCATATGTATTATCTTGTTGTACCCATTTTGGGGGATAGAAAATACAGGGGAGACTCTGCCGAAATTTTCGGAAATTTTCGATGTTTTAAAAAGGGATTCTATGCAACTTAAATGATTTTAAAACCGTTTTCATTAAAGGTTTTCCTTCACTCTCTTTTGATTCTGGTTTAGATTTTCTGGGCTTTGGCTGACTTAGCTTACGGTACGCCTTTAGACGTCTCGTAATCTAAGTGCCAGTTACGTTCCGTACTTTCGGGTCGTGACAGTGATAATAAAAGACAACTGAATAAACCAATTCTATTTCTCCTGAACCTGGATCCATCCTCGAAGAAGTCCCTTCGAGTTCGTATATAACCATACGATGGATCTATCCAATGGAAGTGGATGTCCGTAGTAATACGGGTGTTCTGAGAAATTCAAAGGGTAAAAGAAGGAGTGGCAATGACTTATGCAACATAGACAATCCAAAAGCCAGTATTTTAAGAAGATTCGGTCAACTTGGTCACTGAGTCATATTCTAGGGTCGGTCAAAGGTCGCTGCCAAAGAGAGAGAGAAAAGAAACACTCTGCGTGCACTCTAACCTAGATCAGAATGGTTATCACTTTATGTAATCCGGAAACCTCCCACTGTCCTGTCAAATTCTCCTCCAAACCAGAAAGAAGAATCAATCGGGATCACCCGAAGAGTAAACCAACTCATCAGTGGGAATCGGGATCCAACTCTCATCGCATGATAACGTGATGGAATGCATCAACGTTACTCATACTCCAGAAGGTATGCGCATACTTGGCAAGTTTCAGTTTCTTTAGAAACTCCCGATAAGATTTTTGCCCCATGCTCTTATAACCTTGGCGTTGGTCAAAATGTCATAAGTCACATGCCAAGTTCTACCCGTCACTATCTTGTCAATTTGAACCCACCCGCACATGCCCTTGACGTTGGCCAAAATGGCAGAACGACTGTCCCAAACCAACTCATCTATCTATGCAACAATTGAATCCCCAGCAGCTACCAAACACTATGCCTTGGCGTTGGTCAAAATACATAGCTTGAATACTACTGAATACCCAAAAGAAGTGACGGAGGGCTACGGCTGGTTTTTGGCGAAAAACCTTTAACGTAGTGAACTTGATATCGCTGAAGGAACCTGATAGCTTTTTAAAATATAGTGGCGAAAACCTTTGCTAAAGAGGTCACTCCCGGTGAAAGGATCTCGGCTCTTTCCTCGTGGAATGAGGTGCAGGATATTCCACTGAATACCACGGTGCAAAGCAACTTGTAATCGACTATAGTGAAGTTATTACCCTGACGCAAACTTCTGCCGAAGGGGTCAGTCCCGGTGAAGGGATATCGGCCCTTGCCCCGTCGAATGAGGTGCAGGATATTCCACTGAATACCGCTATGCAAAATAAAAAGGAAACGTCTTTGCAATAACACTTTTTAAATTTGTTCCAACAACTATAAACAGGTTTGTTTAACTTTGCATTGATCAGAATCAATGCAGTCCCATCAATAATCACACCAGAAAAGAACGAAAATAAAATGTACGTATATGCCATCCGCATTCGTCACTGGGTCCCGTCATCACCCGTTAGGTTACTTAACTAACGACAGAGCGGGGACTGGACTAGCGCGGGTGTAAAACATATACAACATCTAATAGTATATAAACCAATATACAATAATCTCTCCAGGCGTGATAATATGCAACATTACAGAAAAGTAATAAGCATCACAGAACAATACAGATAATCTGGGATCCCCGAGTTTCACAGAGCCGCTGCTGAAACCCGACGTTCCCCTGTCGTGTGGATAGCCTGTGCAATGAAACCTAGACCCCTACGGGTGCGGCAAGTTACCCGCCAAAACCTGAAGCGAGGCAGCCCCTTACAGCATAGTGAATGGACCACCCATCACTTCACGGAATCCGGTAAGCTTGGGCACCCCTCCTTGGGTCAACCTGTACCCCCTACGAGTGCGGCGAATAGTCTGCCAATTTTAGAGTGGGGCCCCTCTGCCTCTCAAAGCCATGAGATGCGGACCCGTCGCCCTCCAGAATCCGGTTATCCGTGCACTCCGTCGCGGGGCAAAACCTAGTACAGTAATGAAAAATAGTACAACAGGTACATCGACCGCAACCTGGTCGTGCCCCAAAAAAAATATTATACAACAGGCAGTGACGGCAGTCCACAAGTTGGACGCTCGCCCCGCAATATCAAATGTACAAATAAATTCAAACTGCACTATCATTGCACACTGCTATCCACCACGACAAATCCGCAACATCACAGCACAACACAGAACATCAACGCGAATGTCACGTTCGCAAACCCGTCTAAAAGAACTATAGCAATCAGACGCGGTTTACCGATCAAATGACATTCCCGGTCGGAGATATAATGTAAGCACTGTTAACTAACATGTTTAAATTTCGATCGACAAAATATCATAAAGTGGGCCCCATGCAAATCTGCTGAACAGTAACAAAATCTGGGCCCAAAAGATATATACCAAAAACCCCAATTTCCAGAGGAGAACACACTGTACAAATTTGGGAGCATGATCTTACCAAATGGCCGCGGATGCGCGGCCAAACCATGGGTTTGGCCGCGTTTCCGCGGCGGTTTGGTGGAATCACGTGCCCAAATTTTGTCGGTGCTCTTATAAAACCCTGCACAGATTTCTGTGATATGTGGAATATTTTTAGCACACCATTTAAAATCAACAGAAACTGTCAAATTGAAAAATGCGGTTTTTGATTTCCGGTTCGATTGATGTTTTAAACGCGTTAGCACAAGTTAGTATAGCAAAATGGTTAGGCTTTGATACAACTGTAAGTCTACGGTAGCGCCTCGGCCGTCTACAGACGCCAAATACGGAACAAAAACTTTTTATCTGGCGCTATCGTATACTTTAACCCGGATCTTCCATTATTGCTAAACTAACAAACTGTAAAGAGTGTAGAAAGGTTATACCGAACGATCCGAGTCCTTCGTTCTTTAACCATCATCCCACGCTCCGTTGCGGCTGCTCCGATCTCTTCGATCTCCGATCTGCTCGTCCAGGTGGCACCACGTCAACGATTCTTTAAACGGGCTCCCGCCTCTGACTCGAGGCAACTCGGTCGTCAAGTTTGCTAAAAGAGACGACCAAGAATGATGTAGAGAATGAGTAGATGACTTTGTCTCACTTCGTCCAAATCCGTGGACGATCGGTTAATGAAGTTGCCGTGGGAATCGGGTGATGGAATGAAATGAGCTGTGAAATTCCATACACCCCAAAATCTATCATAATCTTTTGCAAATGAAAACTCAAGTTAGTGAGAGAGAGAGGAGGGGCCGGCCATTTATAGGGAGGGGGTGAGTGTAGGAGAGAAGAGGGTGACCATAAAAAGCTTCTCACAAAAAAAATCAAGAACAAGTATCCTAAGGAAAACAAAACCTCATTAATGCAAATGGTGATTCATTAACCTAGTCACCATTGCATTAATGGTTCCATTAAAGCACTAATGACTCACCATGCCAAGTCACCCTTTCTAGAACCTTCTAGAAGCATGACTCACCCTCATCCAAGAAAAGATAAATCCGTCTTTAACCGAATGTTAAAAGACGGCTGATAGAAAACTGGAAACTGGCAACTTCCAAAAGTGATCCTGAAACGGCTTTCAGGATAACCCCGTAACTGTATAAATATACCCGCATTTGTATTACGACCGAATAGAAATGCAACTGAGACAAAGATATTATACCTACTCAATATAATACTCGGATCCGGCTTAAACCAAAGCCGACCAGTATCATCTGCCCGAAAAATAACACGTGCGTAAACACACGTGCATTTTCCGAACCCTGCCAAAAAACCATACGGCCTCTACAACGTTTCGCCCGAACTTGGAAAACTGTCTGTGGGGGACTCTAATGACTCGTCAGTACCCTGGCAGTGGGTTTAACCACAAACCGTTAGCGGCACTAGCTATGCGTAACGGCTGCCCATGGACTGACCTCAAGGGAGGCTGATGAGCGAACTCATCCAGAAACCCTACTGAGCCTAACAGTGACAATGTATATACAGTCCGGTCCGTTCGTCTATGAGTATCGCATATCTGCCTAGGGGGCTAGTAACGTCAGACCCCCAATAGCAGTATAAGTCGTGTCGGAGTATAGCCCAATAACACACTGAGATACTACTGGAGTACCTACCAGTAAATCTCCTGCCATGGCCATGGACTTTGTGTAATGGCTCTCCTAGACACAGCACGACTTCGCCCCCAATACCGGGAGAGACGAATCCCCTGCCGATCCGCTCACATGCCTCCATATGGCTCGGGACTGTGCCCAAAAACTACCTGTTTGTACGACTCCTTTGAGCCGTGGTAGGGTAGAAATCAAAGCACAGTGGGAACTCACACGAGACAAATGATGACCTCAGGTCGATGAACTAACCTGTACACATGTCACCAGGGAACTGCTATCTGACGATATGTATAATACCAACTAGCAGGTTCCCGGCGAGTCCTGTCCGGTGTACTCATAACCTAATGAGCACCTGTATACATCTTAGGTGATCCAACTGACACCAGTGGCTTGTGAGACCGGCCACCGCCCCTCGTCGGGGTCTCGACTGTACACACTAGTCTACTCCGGAGTATCGATGCCCTGTCACGAAACTCCCACGACTAGGGACTACAATTAAGGATATGCGTATAAACCACCCAACTCTCACGTATATGATCGCCATCATACAGTTGGTGGTAAAGCAAGATCCTAAGGGCTCTATCAAAGTGTAACATGTAATCAGTCACCTGAAAATGTACACGACTGATAAAGGCAAACCAGATAGCATACTATCATCTTGAGTAAGACTGTCCTACCGGTATAGGTCCTCCGCAATCATTGCAATCACGTACCTGCGATCCAATAATTGACTATGAGGGTACTATCTCCAACACTCGGTCTGGCATCAAAATCAGAAAACACAAAACTCATGGTGGACGTTTTACTCATCATATCAAAATATCAAGTAAGGAATAAGAATAATTGCATAGATTGTATTGATGATATGCAATATATATATATAACAGTGTCCCATACCACCGAAATATATCATCAGGAGTAAAATACCCAGAAATCCCAAGAAGTCAAATACAACATCTATAGTACTACAACACGAATAGGAAAAGACTACATAATCATATCACATAACATAATAATTTCAATTCTAATGTGTCATGGCACTACTAATGATGTGTAGTGTAGCATACGTGTCTGTGCTCGTGCAACATGGAAATCATTAGTATTTGTGCAAGTGTTCTACGGTGTAACAACCTATATATTAACACATATATAACAGAACAGTTCTACAGTGACATGGCAGTACCAATGAGGTGTAGTGTAACAAATATTCACGTGCGTGTGTAGCATAGTACTCATTGGTATTTGTACAGTTTTCTATCAGAGTGTGCGTAACGCAGAAACGTATAATATTGATAATATAATGCAAACATGTAAAGTAATCTAAACTTAACTATTGTAATTACTTATTATGAGCTATACCATTATCTTTAGAAATGATCGAAACGTTGAGTTTGAAATAAGGAAGCTGCCCTAGATTTAAAATAGATATTCGTTTTGGAACTGGCACGCATCCTAATATTTTATTTAAAAGACAAACCAATCGTAGTTTTTAAAAGAACATAGCTCACACAAGTATTACATTCTAAAACAGAATATAACCTAACTCTACTAGTTAAAGGATAATTTGGTCGTTATTCGACATACAAATATCATCATTTCCAATATGTATAAATCCTGATATTATATCTCATCATATCGCTATATCCTTATCATCTCAAGTACGGCATGATCCCTCGAACGAATCCATCAAACCATATCCATATCGTACGGATTTAACGTCACGTACGTATCTCAAAAACTACATATGAAACTTTATGCAATTAAAGAACATTCTAGATGCAATACTATATCAATATCTTAAATAAGTACTACACTAACTAGATATCATAATAAGATGTATAAGGTTGCGGGGGTGCTATACGCTATCCACCCGACTTCCCCAGTAGATGTAAATCTACTCACTAACTCAATAAGCTCGCTGAATCAATGCTGCTACATCGCCAACTCTGTCTCGGAATCCTCGAATCGTACCTATATTCGTATTTAAATCGCATTGATGTAAATATCATATCGAAAACTAAAACAACAAGCTAAACACCCATAAGTTAGAAGCTACAATACTCTTAACCCAAAAATGACACCAAAACTCTGTCGTTAACGTATAAACGTCAACGGTTCATCTGCAACATCAAAATACGAAAACTCCGTATCGTAAATATCTGAAATTTGATAAACCATTTCTAAAACGTTCTCAGATTTTACTGTGTAAATAATTAAACAACACAAACAATACAGAGACTTGTAAAATACCAACTCAAAGCTACAGAAGAAGAATCAACACCAAAAGGGTACAAGGGGGCCGGCGTCGCCCGATTTTTGGGGTGGGTCGTCGGATTTTGTGGTGAGTTTGGAGCTGAGGTTTTGAATGTAATCTTCTAGTTTGCTCATTATACTTTTGGTTTTGCTAGTTTTTCTAGTGATTATACCTATTAGTTCCAGATTCACTTTTAGTAGTTAAATTATCACAAAATCCTAGTTTAAGATACTGCACAACTAAACATGCCTCGTATCGTATATAGAATTTTACCCCAATCTGATATTAGCTTATAGATTTAGCCTACTGAACATTTAACTTATTTAAACAATACCAAACATACCAAAACACCTACAGAGATATACTCCAAAAACCCAAAACACCCAATTCCTTTACAAATCCGGCAAGATCGGATTTTCATTGATGGTCGCGGGCCAAAATCAGAGCACTGGGGTTCGTTTTCTTATGGTTAATTCTAGGTCTAGATTATAAGGTCCAGGTACTGTTTGATCAATCTATTTATCATTTAAACTAGAGCAGATTCAAACAGAGACTCAACTTATCAAAATACGATATCCGATTTCAAACAAAACTTAATTGAACTAAAACATTAGGGTTGAACTTATACCTATGGAATGATTCACAGGAGAACACCGGCTCAAGGATGGTATGTGGGAACATCTATGGTTTGTAATATTACAAGTTTGGAGAAGTGCACACTTGAAGAAGGAATTCATTGTTCTCTTTCTCTTGGTAGGAACACTTAGAATATTTTTGGTTTTGGGGATGAAGAATGTATTAATTCAGTTGGGATTTCTAAAGAATTTCTGAGTATCATAGGTAAATCGGTGAGGAGCTTTGTAGAGAAAGCATGTGGTGTGTGATGAGAGGGGTAGGTGGCATGAGAGGAAGAAGGTGGTGTCACTTGATGAAGCATGAGGGATTCATGCAAGGAGGATGTGTTGGATTTGAAGAATGAGGTGTAAAGCTATGAAGGAGGAGGTGTAAGGTTATAAGTAAGGGTGAAAATGAGGTGTATGTGTGAAGCTTAACATATAATGATATATGCCATCCATGATAAAAATATAACAATAAGTAAAAACCTTTATATCATAAATCCAAATTCATAAAACATAAAAGATATGAAATGATAAATCTATCACTTAACTATCATTGGCTTAATGACAAATACAATGTCATGATAATATAATTAAAATATCATTTTCTTGATATCACCCACTTTATTCATATTTATCAAAATAATTACATTTTTCGGATATAATTCCGATACCCAAATTCATAAGCGATATCATTTTCATAAACTTATCGATTTCATTATTTTTATAATAAAAAATAAAATTAAATATTCTTAATTTTTCAAAACATTACAGCTAGAAAGCTATGTCAATGAAATAATATTCTCTAAGTGTACGTGACATAGCAATTTCCAATGAAGATGTGTGTGAGCCGGCAAGCGAGTGTACGCGGATCATACGCGTCATCGGTAATGGTGCTGGTGTCCTAACAATAGGTTTCATCATTTCTAACGAAAATACATATAAGCATGCAATGCAATGCGAGCAGCAGAATAAATGGTAAATGAATAGGAAATGCAGCAATAAAGAAATATACATTCCTATATACGAGTCATCTAGTTTTTGGTATCTCAAATCGCACAAATCGTGGTGTTTAGAAAATAGAGCTACGGTGTTTTTTTTAATGAAAAAGTACATCCTTTTAAATATCCATAGTATCTCTTGGCCTGTCTTTAAAATACTCACGATTCGTTAGTTTTTGAAATAGGTATGACTCGAGTCTAGTCTAACATTTACACGTAAGCTACAGGACTAAACTAATAGGTTAATCGAAAATGTAAGTAAACCACCTAAATCTGAGTCGATATATATATATATATATATATATATAATAGTCGGTGATCCCGCCTCAATAGTATCCTATATGGTACATTATAATATAACATCCTCAAGTCAAGAGTGCGGATCTATCATCACTATAAAACTCGTACGGTAAATCTATCGTACGGCATCCTAATCTGGGTACGGGTCAATATCACATTTATCTCATTATTCAACTGGTATCCTTATCATCATATCATGATCCGGGTACTGATCTAACGTCTAGTACATACTGATACCATATATATATATATGCGTGTGTATGAAATACAACGCCCAAGGACCCGCTATAATAATCATGCCGTATCTCATAATACGAACCATATCATAACACATGCATGTTTTATACTACGAAACTGCGGGGATGCTATACGCCATCCACCCGACTTCCCCCGTAGATATATATCTACTCACATTGACCCTCGCTTATCGAAGTCGATGACGCCACGCTCATCCTTATCGTTCATGTCCACCCGTGGGTACCTACATATGTATACACAAGATATCGTAAACCAAAATTGAATACGAAAACCAAATCGGCACACGTTTCGCTCATAGGTTAAAACCTATAGCCTCGCATGCAAAACACGACCAATAACCATAGTCGTTGACGTTCAAACGCCACACGACGGAATACAATATCAAATACCAAAACCCAAATTAAAACAAAGTCGCAAAACATTGCAGCAACTTAAGAAAATAGTTCCAGGTTTTACCCTAGGTGAAATTAGCCAATTTTGCATATATGGAGGATCTAGTTTACTGAAGATAAGTCCCTAGAACAAACACGAACCAATTTGGGAGTACCAAGGCCGCAATTTGCGGCCCTAATGATTAAATCTGCGGCCTTGTTAGGGGGTTTGGGGCTCTGGTCTCCAGGATAGCTTCTAGGTCACCTGCATGTATCACTGTGTTAGCTAAATAAATCCTAGTGTTCTCGGGTGAGAGCAGATGTCATTATACCATCACAAAAGTTCACAAAAAAAATGATATCGGGGTTTCTAAGTTTGGGAATTGGGGGTTTACTCTCTGGTTTAGCCCAATATACAGTCACTACAGGGGTTACATTGCCTCTACTAACCTCAATTACACTTCACTTCTCAAGATTTCATCAAAACCCTCACTTGGAATTTTCAAAGTTCGCTAAACTACATAATATCAATTCTAAACTTAATTAGATGTTATAGGAAATGAAATACTATTCTAATGGTGCAAGAGTTACCTCATTTGGTAACTCAAGAATTTTCTTGAGTTGCCCTAAGTCTCCAAAATCCGATTTTTCTTGGTCCAATGTGCTTGTGAGAAGCTTGTGCATGTTTTTAATGAAGTGGGGATGGGCTTTTGATGGGTTTTTGATGATGTTGAGTGGAGGTAGAGGAGAGGGATTGAAGGGGGCTGCCATGGTGAGAAGAGGGGAGAGGATGATGAAGGAAAACAATGAGGGAACAAAAGCCATGACCAAGGTTTGCCCCATCACCTCTCTCTCTCTCTCGCCCATACTTCTTTGTTTATCATTTCTTTTCTTTTTCTTTTTCCTTTGTTTGTTTTCTTTTCTTTTCTCTTCTCAATTAAAAACAACAACCATGCATGAAAATGAAGAAAAGCCATGATAAAAATGTAACAAGTGCTAAAATGTGACATGGTGCATGTCACATGCACAAAACTAACTTAATGCACGATTAGCGATATTTAATTGCATTAGCATTAAAATTGTATATAATTAATTATAAAATTTCATAATTTGCTTAAATCATCTAAAGCACCCTTATTTCAGTAATTTTTATATTTTTCCAAATATTTCCCGATTTATCGGTATTTAATTATACCGCATTATCAAAATTTCCATAATATTTATTATTTAATTTTATAAATTCGCAAAAATAATATTTTATTTTTCTGAAATGTTACATGAGCCATCCACATCTAGTCTGGATTTGGGACACTCTCAACATCCATTTAGATCTATCACCATAGATCATAAACAACAAGATATAGTAGGTATCATCCAGATCTTCTATGGGGAATCCCCGTGATAAGAGGAGCTTGACCGAGTGTAGCATAAGAAACCATTTCCTATCAAGAGTATGTTTATCTATGTACAATACGTGGAAGACAACCTTACTCTCTACAACCTTCTTGTATATACAAGGTTCATCTACCATTTTGATGAAGTCAAACTCTTTGACTGCCATATCAAAACAGATGTTCTAACTCCACGATGCTTGCTTTAATCCTGATGGACTTAAGCATGGCTTCGAAAGTCTTAACTTTTCCATCTACACCAAGAATCTTCTCAATATCCAATTTGCTCCCAATGGGTTTTAACCCTTCAGGTGCAACATTCAAAGTCATACTTTGTTGGTGTACATGGATTCCATCTTTGATCGCATAGCATCTAGCCTTTTCACAGAGTCTCCACTCATGATGGACTGCCTGAACCTAGTTGGGCTATTATCACTCATGATGCAATCATCGCTCCCACTGTCACCGAGAAGACCATAGTATCTCTCAAGTGGATGAGGAACCCTACCAGGTTCGCGGAGAGGCTGAGGTTCGTTAGAGACTATTGAATTCTTTGGTTTCACCAAATTATCAGCTGTTAGTTTGTATAGCTGGAACTCCTTCCAGTTCTATCTCATGACCACAAATTTCTTTATAAGAAATTTCTTTTCTAAAAAGGTGGCATGCTGAGAAACAAAACACCTTTTGCTTCTCAGTGTGGTAGAAGATATTCCCTTGCAAATATTTGGGATATCCTAACAAACTTATACAAAACTGACCTTACCTCGAGCTTGTCCGGATTTTGCTTTTCAACATAACCCGGACAACCCCATATCTTAACTTGTTTAATACATGGTCCTTTCCCATTGCATATGTCATATGTAGTGGTAGGTACTGATTTGGACGGAACCCCATTCAATAGGTATGCAGCTTCTCAAATGCATGACTCCAAAAGAAAATAGGTAATTCAGCAATACTCATCATAGAGCGCACCATATCTCATAGGGTGCGATACTTCCGCCCCGATACACCGTTGTGTTGTGGTGTCTATGAAGGAGTAAGCTGAGAGAGAATCACATTCTCCTTTTAGAAACTCCAGGAACTCCATACGCAAGTATTCTCTTCTCCGATCACATCGAAGGACTTAATACTTCTACCCGTTTGGTTCTTAAACTTCAAGCTTATATTCTTTGAATTTCTCAAAAGTTTCAGACTTGTGTTTCAACAGGAACATATGTCCGAATCTTGAGAGAAGATCAGTGAATATAAAAAAGTACGAAGAACCAACCTTGTTATTTGTAGACATAGGACCGTATACATCATCATGTATCCATCCTAAGAGTTCAGTAACTCATTCTCTGTTTCCAGTAAACGGGGTATTGGTCATTTTATCTTTAAGACAAGACTGGCAAGTATCATAAGATGAAAATTCGAACAGATTCTCATATTCATCCTTATGTAACATAGCTGGTCATGTTGCATTGATATGACCTAGTCTACAATGCCACAAGAACGATTCGTTCATTTCTGAACTACTCCTCTTATGTGTGTTCTAGATACTTTGAACTGTGGTTTGATTTAGAACTTATATGCCAATACATAACGTGCTTAATCCAATCAACTCTTGATTCAGGAAAATGTTCACAACATTATCCTCCAATACAGAATTATTTCCTTCTTTAACTCATTAAAGAAACCGATATAATATTGTATATCAGGTTCGGTATGTAATAACACTCATTCAGAATCAATGTATTAATACAAGGTGATATCTGCCAACCGACTTGGCTGCAACAATTGCATCATTCTCTATACTTGAAGATATATCACCCATTCTCAGTTCTCTACCTATCTGTAGCCCATATAACATATTATATATGCGGGATCCTGATCCGGTATCACATACCCAGGACGTAGAGGATACTGAGACACCCGAAGATGATACATCAACATGCACTTTCTTCGATTGGGTGGCATAGAAATCCGGATATTCCCCTATTTCCTGCTCGGACTTATAACAATTATAAGATAGAGCGGAACCAACGTTCCCTAGCACAGTATAATAAGCAGGTTCGGTCAACGCATCCATATTATTATCTTGATTAAGGCGTGACATGGTCGCTACCAGGAGAGAGAGAGAAGAAAACACTCTTCGTTTGCTCTTGCAGGATTAGATTGGTTATTATTTTATCTAAACAAGATGGCTCCCACTGTTTTTATCAAATCTTCCTTCAAACCATAAAAGGTAAGATTAGCTGGGATTAATTACACCCTATAAGTTCGCCAATCTTTCGGCCAGGCCAGTTTCGGTACATTGAGGAAGGTTCCCCGTACTTTCGCACGGACCTAATTAAAATAAACCTCATTTTCCTATGGGCGTAACCCTGTTAATACCTTTCTAGACACCTACTTGATCGGCTAATTGTAATGTGTAAAACTCCCCCAGGACTAAATCTTACTCGTACTGGGTATCGGGATCCAACTATCTCATAGAAGGTATGCAATCTCATTGCAAATTTCAACACTTGAAATTCCCGATAATACTCTGCCCTAAGCGTCCTATGACCTTTACAGAGGTCAACAAACCATAGGCTGCTAGTCAAGTTAAACCCGCCATTTCATGATTGAATTAAACTTACCCGCACGACCCTTGACAGAGGTCAATAAGGTCGTACGACTACCCTAATCCAATCGCATCATATGCTTTAAAGATAAGCACTAATCTGTTGGATATATGTATGCCCTAGAGGCCATTATATGTATAGTGGATGCTTGGACATATATATATATATATATATACACACACACACACACACACATATATATGTGGGGTTACTAGGCACACGCAAAAGGGTCTACGAGGCATCAACCATGCCCGATTTAAAAATTAGCCGTGCCGAACTACCCTAAACCAGATCTTTAAACTAGAGTTTAGGTGAAAACAAGCATGTTAAACACTTTAACACTAAGTGAAAAGGATTACAACCTTTGTAAATCCAGTCCTTCACTTCTTAAGCTCCGTGTTGAGGTCCCTTCGCTGCGATCATCGTGTTCCGGACTCTCGAGAGGCTCCACGAAAAGAAAGATGCAAGCTTGCTTCCGATCTTCGATAACAAAGATGATCTACCTTGAAGTTTCCTTAACATAAGCTCTCACTCATTAAATGAAGTGAACACTCTCATCTAAAGGGCAAGGGTAGATGAGGATGATGAAGTAGGATTTTAGCTTTCATTTGTTTTCTATTTCTCACTCATTTTCATCACTTAGGAAAAACCTAGAAAGGTTTTTCCATGAAGAAAGAAAGACGAAGAAGATGAATCATCATTTTGTGATGAATAATGAAATGTTGTCATAATCATTTATGCAACCATGGTTAACTAAACCTTTGTAGAGATTTAACTAGGGCTAGGGTTTGGGTTGAGTTAAAGACGAGTCACTTAAAATATCAACACAAATATCTTTTCCAAAACAAAAAATGAAAGCTTCTAGAAACTTCTAGAAAAGCTTAACCCAAATCAAACCCTAACCATGTTTAATCTCCACTAAACATGTTGCATTAATAATTATAACATGTTACAATATTATATATCACACATATAATATTTATTGTAACAAAATAAAATAATACAATTAACATATATCGCATATATATCAATGTATTACTCGAGTGAGAAAAAGAATCTTTTAGTGAGCTAATATTAGTTAATGTAATTTAATATATCATATATATAATTACACATTAAATCATCGAATCAACACTTGATCCGACAATCCGGCTATATCGCATATAACCGACTAATATATCATTTACCGATTCATCGAATCAACACTTGATCCGATGACCCGGCTGATATCAAATATCGTGAGAATAGAATACGGTATCTCATATCACATTATCCTCGGTCCTGAACATATCACATATGTGCCCCTACTCCATTTTTCCTGAGCCAAGAAAGCTCTGTGTAGGACTCTAAAGAATCGTCAATACGCCGGCAGTAGGTGATGATCATATCAAACACCCACAAGCTGCAAGCGGTCAGCTAAACGTAACAGCCACCCAGGTATTGAGCGCTCAGAAGATCAACAAGCAAGCCTGTATATTCTCCCGTGAATCCAATCAGTAACACTCCCGTACAATCCGGTCTCGTCGTCTGATATGTTGCATATCTCGCCTAGGGGTGGTATACGTCAGACCCCAGTAGCTTGATAAGTCGTGTCGATATGAGGTCTATAACAGATTGAGAAACTACTGATAACACTTACCAGTAAATCTCAGCAACCCTGGCTAGGGATTTCCAGTTATAGCCAATCGAACACAGCGCAACATCAACTCCCTGTACCGGGAGAGACGAATCCCCTCCTATCGCTCATTGCCTCCATGTGATTCGGGACTGTAACCAAAAGCCACCTTTTTGCACGCCCTCTTGGACGTTGTATGATGGAAATCAAAGCATAGTGGGAATCATACAAGACTCTATGACGATCTCGGGTCAACAGACTACTCTGTACCAGTGTCACCGGAGAACTGCCATCTGACGTGAGGTATAATACCATCTGGGAGTTCTCAGCGAGTCTGTCCAGTATACCCAGTCTCTACAGAGCACCCGTACACCATCCTTGATGTCAAACACCGATGGATATGGGATCATCCATCGCCCATCATATGGGTCAAGATGCATATACGCTAGTCTACTCTGGTGCATCGATGCCCTGTCTCGATACACCCTCGACTAGGAACAGTTATAGGATGTACCCGTCGACTACTGTGGCCCCACTAGTATGATCTCATAATAGTCCCAGTAGTCGAGTACATATCCTAAGGGCTTTATCAACATGTAATATAGAGACAATCAGAGTACATGTTAAGAGAAAGTATAACCAGATAGTATACTATCATGTCGAGCGAGAAAGTCCTCCCTATATATGTCCAAGCATCCACTACAATGTACATCGTATGTACAGTAATGGCCTCTAGGGCATTGATTTAATTGATTTCGGATTGTGTAATATTGAGAAATTATAAAGAAATCACAACCAAAAATTATTTGACCGCAATCAATAACGGTGTCGATTGTAGCGCGTTAGTAAGTGCGGATCGTCCACAGGGAAAGTGTAATCGTTCGTCTTTTGAATTAGGTGAATTGAAACTTTAAAGAAAAGAAACGAAAACAATTCATGATTTGTAATTGCAATTCAAGAAAGAGAAAAAATCTAGATCTAAGAAAGCATTAAAAGATAGAATCAAGAATTGATAGTTTGATGATTTTTCCAACCAAATATCAAGAATCTAAATGAGGCTCGTAGGAATCGATCGGATCTATAGATGTAATGTAATCTTAAAATTACGTATTCTTATCCTTCGATGAATTGATACTAGATCGATGATGATCGATCAAGAATTAGGGATTTCTTATGAAACTAGGATTTCATCTTATCCCTTATTCATTTGTCGATATCATTCACATTCTAGCCTCTAGTAAATTCAAGAAACGATCGTAGATCCCTAATTTCGAGCGATCACAATCAAGAAAGCATCGCAACGAAACTAGGACATCGATTCTTGAATTTGCTAGGGTTTACAAAACTCATAGGACTCAAGAATCGTATTAAGATTTGTTACATCATCATTCTATTGATCGTCTCGACTCCTTAACGAGCGGAGTTTTACTCAAACATCACAACAAGAACTACAATCACAAATTGAGATCTAATCATGATGCAAGAATTAAAAGAAATCAAGATAAAAGAATTTCACCTTTTATTTATATCAACAATTTCGTTACATTCGCTCAAGAACCACAAGAGGAAGAACTCGATCGTCGATTTGGCTTCGCTCGTCTCCGTGAGTCGCGGATCGGCTTGGATCACTTGCCCGATTGAAGATCGGCTCGGCTCCTAAAAGGTTAAAGGCTTCTTGCTTGATTTGTACTCGGGATCTTGAATTTGGATTGGAATTAGGGTTAGGGTTTCGCACAAGCCTTGTCACTAGACTTGTGGAAGAAAATGGAGAATTGAGCTAACTAATGAAGATTGAACCCCTTAACCCTTAGATCTAGGTTCCTATTTATAGAACTTCAAAACCCTAGATCTAGGATTAGAATTTGAATTTCCCTCCAAAAGTTTGTTAGATGAAATTTGAATTTCCCTCCAAAAGGTTGTTGAGGAGAAGCTTCTAGATGTGATTAGTTAGGAGGGAGCTTCTAGAAATAGTTTGATAGGAGCTTAATTAAGATTAGCCTTGCTTAATGTTCTTTGCTGATCTGGCAGAAGACTCTGGAGAATTCTGGAATTTGACGTGTCAAAATGAGGTGTAGCCACTGAGAGAAGAATTATGCACCAAAATTCAAGTGATGATGTGGCAAAAGCGCCGCGGTTACGCGGCATAAGCTGGCTCCCGCCGCGGTTCCGCGGCTCTTTGGGGGCTTCATGGCTTGAAACTGCAATGGTAATTCTTGGGCTGTCTTATGGGCCTTTCTTTGATATGTTGAATTGTATTTTCCCCTTTTAATTGCTATAAGATCTGAAAACATGGAGTTGGTGTATTTTTTATCAGCTTCTTTTGACTTTGCTCCTGCAATTCCCTGCACAAATCTCGATACAAGTGTTGTGTAAATACAGAGATGATGCGATGCCATGAAATGCGGTCAATTTCCCTTAAAGTGTCGGTTTAAAAGTTTAACACATGAAATCTTATATTTAACGACTGATTTGCTAATATGTGAAATATGAATACCGAACACTTCTAAATGAGTGCAAATGATAGGGAAATTGCCGTGTTAAAAATACATTATTTTCGACTGATCAAATTCCCCCAAACTTAATTTCGATCGTCTCGAGCGAATGTTTTATTAAAAAGAGAAGGAGAAAATAAAGAAAGAGAAAAACTAACTAGCACACTTTCGTAGGCAACACGATTGCACTGAGCACGTGCAACAAGCCTTTAAACCTCTAGGTGTCCCTAGTAGGAGGAGTGTTGTCTCCTGAGGGTTTTCAGCGGATTGCACCCACAAAATCCAATAATAAAAGGAAGATCATGAATATTACATTTAAAGAAAAGAATTATAAAAGAAAAGCCTTGAAAATTAGGGTTTCCAACTAAGCTAGCTTTTCGGTTGTCATGAGCCCTATCTTAACGGTCATGAAAAAATGTCAGAAATCACGTCCTCCCTCAATAAAACATCGTCTTATTCTTCATTCCTATCTTTCTTCCAAACATCGATCATATAACCCTGCGTGTGTGTAAAGACATTTCTATACCCGGAGAATTCAATTCAAACTATCATACTCTTGCCCATCAGCCTCAGTACTTTTTAATTAATGAATATTTAGATGAGATTGCTCACACACTTTCATGCGACCGTTAATACTTCTTGAGGTACTAACCGACCGATTACTTATGTGCTTGCTTATTTGGTGTATTTTTCTCGTCTTGCACCACCTTAGGCATAGCAGTGACTCCCAGACCAGTTGGCCTTAGGGCACTAGGTGAAGAGGCACCCTCGCTATATATTTTTTTATTGCCCTCGGTGATAACAAAACCAGTGTTCATTTTTCTCACCACTTTATATATATATTTTTTTATTCACTTTTTTTTTTATTTCCTTCATACATCGGCTTTAAGACAAGAGCATTTCAAGGTATCCTCTACTATCCCGGGCTTTAAGACGTGTGTAAGTGCGAATAGCAGGGTATCAACGTTCAAAATGTTTTGCTTCCAGAATAGAAACTATTTTTCAGACTTAGTTTTATCCTCAGATTAGTGACGTCTTTCATCTTACTAACCCTTGGGACAACGGCTCATAACTACTTATTACTAGTTCGTATAAGAAAACTTCTAATTTTCTTGGTTTTCTTAAATTTTTCTAATTTCATAGATGTAATTGTTCACTATCTAATCTTTTATTATCTTATTTATATACAAAAAAATATTTTTATTTTGTTGAAAATTTTTAAATTTTTATAGGTTTTTTTTAAAAAAAAAAATGTTTTGTGCTTATTCAAATGATATGCAAATGATGCGAAAATAAGCACAAACCTCCCCCAAACTTGTTTTCAAAGTGTCCTCACTGTTGCCTTCTGCTAAATCTCAAAAAACCTGTAAGCTTGGGAGGAATTTATTAGTGGGGGCAAAATATTTAAGTGAAGAGCCTCCCCCAAACTTATTTTTGGCTCAAAATTTTGTAAAAATTTTCTTTTTAGGAACCAGAAAAATATACCCCCCAAACTTAAGCAATGTTAATTTTTTAAAATCACATGAGGGGTTCAAAAGATCATTGGTCGATGCCAAGCTTTGCAAAGACCAAACGTTAACACCAACCATTCAAAAATTTTATCAATGCAGTGCTCTGGTTGGTGGAAGAAGAAGTGGGGAAAGGTTAATTGGTGGAATAGAATGTGTGTGCGTCTCATTTTGGAGAGACGATGCAGTGAATGTGATGGATTACTCGCATTCTTTTTACAGTTCAGAAGATGGGGTGGAGGTTCAATTTCATTGAGTGGGACATGATTCATCTCAACACCCGTGTCATTTAAAATTGCGAGTTCATCAGCGAAGATTTCCTCAAAAGTTCCATCAATACCCCGATGAATAATGTCATCACAAAGTGCGGGATGATCTTCAGACTCTAAGAACATTTCATAATCCGTGTTAGTTGTTGACCCGGACATTTCAGTGGAAGAGTCCGTATGTGTATGATACATAGTTGGGTCAAACAATAACGTATGAAAAGAGTCTAGATCAATATCAGGAGGATCATCAAATTCGCTGCTGTCGACATCCATTAAGTCGACAGAACAGACCTGAGCAGTAGGTTCGGAGGGTACACTTCCCAACTTGTAAATGTTCAGCTCTATTGACCTATTCCTGAAAGATAGGGTCATAGAACCATTACGACAGTTGATGATAGCGTTTGAAGTGGCCAAAAAGGGGCGACCTAAAATCACCGGAATTTGATTCCGTGGGTTCGCTACAGGCTGTGTATCAATTACAATAAAATCCACAGGGAATATAAATTCCCCGATTTTTATTAACACATCCTCCAGTTCACCCCTAGGTTTGGTGATTGATCGGTCAGCCATCTGGAGAATTATGCTCGAGGGCTTTAACACTCCGATACCTAGTTGCTCGTATACCGAGTAAGGAAGTAAGTTAACACTAGCGCCAAGGTCAAGTAACGCACGGTTGATGTGTTTCTCCCCAATAGAAATGGAAATAGTAGGACAGCCAGGGTCCTTACGTTTCCGTGGTAATTGTTGGGGAAAAGCCGTGTCTACAGTACTTGACATGAAGATTTTTTTCGGCACTTGAGTCTTCCTCTTCCTAGTGCACCAGTTCTTAAGGGTTTTTGCATAGGACGGAACTTGTTGAATAGCATCTAGGAGAGGGATGTTGATGTTAACTTCCTTAAACATGTTTATGATCTTCTCCATATGTGGACTCGGTGTGTTAGCCCTTAACCGATTCGGATAAGGTGCTTTAGCAATAAGCGCTGGGTCCATCATAGGAGAAGGAAGTGTTTATGGAACCGATCCCAAAATAGAAGTGGGGATCGTCCGTGGAGGGGTAAAAGAGGTGGGCTGAAGTGGCGAGCCTTTTGGGAAACGAAGAATAGGCTCGGAAGAAAGTGGTGGGGTAGAAGAACAAGGATCAGAACTAGAAGTGTGTGTGTGAGGAAAGGTCTCAGCCGGGGTTCTATTGATTGATTTATCAGTATCATCAAACTCTTCCCCAACATGATTGTCAAGCACTCTTCCAGATCTCAACGTGATTGCATCCACAGGATGTGAATAGCCAGGATTAGGTAAAGGTTGAGCTGGAAGTTTCCCTTTCTCTCTTGCACTCATTTCGGCTTTTAGTTGTGCAATTTTTTCTTCCATCGATTTGATGTTCTCATTTTGAGAGATAATGATCTTCATCACATTCTCGATGGAAGATTGCAAACTTGCCATCCCTTGAATGGATTGTTTCATGAAAGTATCCAAGGTTTGTGCTAGTGCAGAGGTATTATCTGTACCGGTCAATTGCAAAGGACTAGATGGTGCAAAAGTGTTGGCCGGATTTTGGAAGTTTTGTGATTGAAAGGGGTGCTGACTCAAAAGAAGTTGTGAGTGCTGTTGTGGTGAAGGGACCCTTTGGAAATTGTTTTGGGTTGGAACCGTGTTTTGAGATTGTGATTGGTTCCAAGCAAAGTTAGGGTGATTCCTCCAACCCTGATCATATGTGGAGGAAGATGGATCGTTTCTAGGTCTTTGAAATGCGGCATTGGTATGCTCATGACCTTGAAATGGACATTCTTCCGTCAAGTGAGACGGATCAGAACAGCATCCACATACAGTTTTGGAGAGTGACATTTGACTTAGGGCGGCAGCTAAAAATTTGTTTTCCATAGCGTCAAATTTCTTGTGTAAAGCTGAAATTTCAGCTCTAATTCCTATGGAAATATCATTGCCATCCCTAGACGATTGACTCAAACCCTCCCACTGTAAAGATTTTTCAGCGAAATTTTCTAAAAAATTCCAGGCTTCCCCATCATCTTTAGTCATAAAATTGCCTTGACACATGGATTCACGGGTCTGTCTTGTGTAAGGAGTACTGCCCTCATAAATGATTCGGCACAGTTCCCATCTCGGGATGCCGTGATGTGGACATTGGACTAACAGATCCTTGAAACGTTCAAGACACTTTGAAAATGTTTCATTTGGAAGCTGGGTGAATTGATAGATTTCGCTACGGACTCGAGCTGTCTTTTGATGTGGGTAGAATTTCTTAAGGAATGCTTTGACGAATTCGTCCCAATTTGAAATGGAATGTGCGGTAGTGTTATATAGCCACTTCTCGGCTAAATCGCACAAGGTAAATGGGAGAAGACGTAGACGAAAAGCATCTACAGAAAGCTGTGAAGTACCCATCATTGCGCATACGTTTTCAAATTTGGTAATAAACACGTATGCGTCCTCAGACTCGAGACCGTGGATTTTGGTAGAAGGTTCATGAATTGGGGTTTAATTTGAAAATTTTCCCCGTTGGCTGGTGGAATGGATAGACAGGTGGAAAGTGGGCCTCGTGTAGGATAGCACCTCTCTTGGAGAGAGATGCGAGGTGGATTCTGCGCACCAACGGACGGCGGCAGGGTAGTGGGAAAGAAGTTCGATGGAGACAGATCCATCGATGTGGGTGTGGTGGTGGGTAAAGAAAAGGTAAATGTAGAAATACCGACTTTTGGGTCGATCAGGGGACGCGGACTAAACGGGCACTAGAATCCCGTTGTCCAGCCTATCTTGCACTAAAAAGGGTTAGTACAAGTGGCAGCGTGAATTTATAATTAGGGGAGATGAATGAATGCGGTGTTTGCTTTGAAAAAGGGATGGATTTTTGAAAAAAAATGATGCAACACAACAAATGTAACAAGCAAAACCCTTATTCTAGTGGTCACCTAGGTCCGGCTCTAGACCGCTCCTAACTGCCAAAAGACAAGTCGCAGGATCAATCCTCCACTGCCTCTTTGTCTCCCTGTGGCCAGGTAAGTGCCAGGTAAGTGGGAAGGTACTCCACTACGTAAGTAGTGGGCCTAATTAATAACCACTAGCCTTCGACACACTTTCCTAGGCACCACAAGAAAACGCGGATATGCAATGAATTACCCCAGGCCTTCTTCTGTCCTAAGTGAGCGCGACGGTCCTTAGAGTCATCTCTAGATTTCTTTTAATTAATGAGGGTAAATGCGGATGCAAGTTTGTGATTTTCGGGGCTTAGGAAGGGTAATGAACTCCCCACCTAATCTGGATTTGGTCGTGCCCCTTAATTTTCCGTATTAATTATGCAAACAACCACAAATAAAAAACACGCACAAATTTTTAATTTTTCTTTTGCGGCGCTGCGATTATTTGCAAAGAAACCTGCAGAAATTTGTTAGTTGGAGCTAAAAAGAGGAGATAAGAGAAGGTAAGAAATCACCTGAAGAAGTTTGGTGCAGCAAAGCCTTGAAGAGGCCGCGGTTCCGCCGCAGATGGTAGGTAAAGACGGCGGAAACGCGGCGGTTTGAAGGGAACACTGCACAAAATTTTAACAGAGAGTTTCTGTAGACTCCCTCAGCTCTCTGATATTTTCAGAAAAATTTTATCCGGCTCCAATAATTCCAGATTTCCTCGCAATCAAATCACAACACACGTATTAGTGTTCGCACGAATTTAGATCTAAAAATTATAATGGAATAAATTTTTCAACTCAAATTTCAAAATATGAACAATTAGCTCACTATCCCCGGCAACGGCGCCATTTGATTGATCGTATATTTCCGATTGTGTATATCAAATCAAATAGTCCCCGGCAATTGCGCCATTTGATTGTAAAGTTTTTGTTGTGTTTATCAAATGATCCCCGGCAACGGCGCCATTTGATTTAATGATTTTTAGGATGTGTATGTTGGAAAATTGTAAAGAAATCATAACCAAAAATTATTTGACCGCAATCAATAACGGTGTCGATTGTAGCGCGTTAGTAAGTGCGGATCGTCCACAGGGAAAGTGTAATCGTTTGTCTTTTGAATTAGGTGAATTGAAACTTTAAAGAAAAGAAACGAAAACAATTCATGATTTGTAATTGCATTTCAAGAAAGAGAAAAAATCTAGATCTAAGAAAGCATTAAAAGATAGAATCAAGAATTGATAGTTTGATGATTTTTCCAACCAAATATCAAGAATCTAAATGAGGCTCGTAGGAATCGATCGGATCTATAGATGTGATGTAATCTTACAATTACGTATTCTTATCCTTCGATGAATTGATACTAGATCGATGATGATCGATCAAGAATTAGGGATTTCTTATGAAACTAGGGTTTCATCTTATCCCTTGTTCTTTTGTCGATATCATTCACATTCTAGCCTCCAGTAAATTCAAGAAACGATCGTAGATCCCTAATTTCGAGCGATCACAATCAAGAAAGTATCGCAACGAAACTAGGTCATCGATTCTTGAATTTTCTAGGGTTTACAAAACTCGTAGGACTCAAGAATCGTATTAAGACTTGTTACATCATCATTCTATTGATCGTCTCGACTCCTTAACGAGCGGTGTTTTACTCAAACATCACAACAAGAACTACAATCACAAATTGAGATCTAATCATGATGCAAGAATTAAAAGAAAGCAAGATAAAAGAATTTTACCTTTTATTTATATCAACAATTTCGTTACATTCGCTCAAGAACTACAAGAGGAAGAACTCGATCGTCGATTTGGCTTCGCTCGTCTCCGTGAGTCGCGGATCGGCTTGGATCACTTGCCCGATTGAAGATCGTCTCGGCTCCTAAAAGGTTGAAGGCTTCTTGCTTGATTTGTACTCGGGATCTTGAATTTGGATTGGAATTAGGGTTAGGGTTTCGCACAAGCCTTGTCACTAGACTTGTGGAAGAAAATAGAGAATTGAGCTAACTAATGAAGATTGAACCCCTTAACCCTTAGATCTAGGTTTCTATTTATAGAACTTCAAAACCCTAGATCTAGGATTAGAATTTGAATTTCCCTCCAAAAGTTTGTTAGATGAAATTTGAATTTCCCTCCAAAAGGTTGTTGAGGAGAACCTTCTTGATGTGATTAGTTAGGAGGGAGCTTCTAGAAATAGTTTGATAGGAGCTTAATTAAGATTAGCCTTTCTTAATGATTTTTGCTGATCTGGCAGAAGACTCTGGAGAATTCTGGAATTTGACGTGTCAAAATGAGGTGTAGCCACTGAGAGAAGAATTATGCACCAAAATTCAAGTGATGATGTGGCAAAAGCGCCGCGGTTACGCGGCATAAGCTGGCTCCCGCCGCGGTTCCGCGGCTCTTTGGGGGCTTCATGGCTTGAAACTTTAATGGTAATTCTTGGGCAGTCTTATGGGCCTTTCTTGGATATGTTGAATTGTATTTTCCCCTTTTAATTGCTACCAGATCTGAAAACATGGAGTTGGTGTATTTTTGATCAGCTTCTTTTGACTTTGCTCCTGCAATTCCCTGCACAAATCTCGATACAAGTGTTGCGCAAATACAGAGATGATGCGATGCCATGAAATGCGGTCAATTTCCCTTAAAGTGTCGGTTTAAAAGTTTAACACATGAAATCTTATATTTAACGACTGATTTGCTAATATGTGAAATATGAATACCGAACACTTCTAAATGAGTGAAAATGATAGGGAAATTGCCGTGTTAAAAATACATTATTTTCGACTGATCAGGCATACATATAACTAACAATCTCCCACTTGCACTAGGGCCATCTGTTGTGGTATCGCATACCCAACAATTAGCTGCGGTTGAAGTATTTCATACTCAACCATCCCATAAGAGTCTCTACTGTGAAAAAGGCCTTTGTGAGTGGATCCGCGCTGTTGTCCTCTGTGTCTACTCTCCTAACCTCGATCTCCCTGGAGATCAACCATCTCCTTCATCAGGTGATGCTGCGTAAGAATTATATCTGGATTGACTGATGGGACGGGGGTTCCTTGGCATAAGCCATAACTCCATTGTCATACAATGGTAGGAACGAAGTTCATCTCATGAACTTATATATCCAGACTGCCTCTTTGGTAGCATCCTTGGTAACGATGTATCTTGCCTTTAATCGTCTAGTAAGTCACGGTATCTAGCTTGGAACTCTTCCAACATACCGTCCCTCCACTAAGGGTAAAGACAATGCCTGTGACTGACATTCACTCGTCCTTTTCACCCTGGAACCTTTCCAGCGATTTTCCCCAGGATCGATTGATACTATCTCACTATAACTAGTGAGAATCCTAACATCCAATTAGATCTACCTCATAGATCCAAAACCCAGGATTTAGGAGGTATCACCTTGATCCTATATGGAGAATCCTTGTGATAAGCGGAGATTGACCGAGCGTAGCATAGGAAACTCCTTCTCTATCAAGAGTATGCCATCCACGTACTCTACTAGGATCACCACCATATTCCCTACTACCTTTTTGTATATACAAGGTTCATCTACCATTTTGATGAAGTCAAACTCTTTGACTACCACATCAAAACAGATGTTCCAACTCCGTGATGCCTGATTTATCACATAAAACATCTTGCACACGTTTCCGCTGCTCCCACTGTCTATGAAGCCCTCTGGCTGTGTACTTTTAGACGCTCTCTTCCAAATCATAATTTAGAAAAGCAGCCATGACACCCAACCGCCAGATATCGTAGTCATGGTATGCAGCTATGGCAAGTAGGATCTGGATGGACTTAAACATAGCTTTGAAAGTCTCAACTTTTCCATGTATACCAAGTAATCTTCTCAAGATATACTTGCTCCTGATGGGGATTTAACCCTTCAGATAAAGCAACCAAAGTCCATACTTTGTTGGTGTATAAGGATTCCATCTCAGATCGCTAAGCATCCAGCCATTCTTACAGAGTCCCACTCCTGATGGCCAGCTCGAAACTAGTTGTGTCATCATCTCATGATGCAATCCTCGCTCCCACTGTCATAGAGAAACCAAAGTATCTCTCAGGTGGGTGAGGAACCCTACCAGATCGATGGAGAGGCTAAGGTTCATTGGAAATTGTTGAATCCTTTGGTTCTACCAAATTATCAGTTGCAATTTGTATAGTTGGAACTCTTTCCAGTTCTACCTCATGACCAATAATTTCTTCACAAGAAATTCCCTTTCACAAAGGTGGCATGTTTGAGAAATAAAACATCTTTTGTTCCTCGGTTAGGTAGAAGATATTCCCTTGCGAATGCTTGGGATATCCAACAAACTTCTACAGAACTGACTTTGCCTCGAGCTTGTCCGGATTATGCTTTTAGACATGGGCTGGACAACCCCAAATCTTAACATACTTAAGATCTGGGCTCTTCCCATTCCATATCACATATGAAGTGGTAGGCAACTGATTTGATTGGAACCCTATTCAATAGGTATGCAGCTTCTCAAGTGCATAACTCCTTGAAGGAAATAGGAAACTCAGTAGTACTCATCATAGAGCACACCATATCACATAGGGTGTTATTGCTTCGCCCCGATATACCATCGTGCTATGGTGTATACGGAGGAGTGTTGCTGAGACAGAATCTCATTCTCCTTTGGAATAGTCCAGGAATCCCGTGCTAAAGTATTCTCCTCCTTGATCTCATCAAAGGACATAATACTTATACACATATTTGGTTCTTACTTCTAATTCATATTCATTAAATTTCTCAAAAGGTTCAGACTTGTGTTTCAACAGGAACACATGTGCGAATCTTGAGAGACCATCAGTGAATATAGTGAAGTATAAAGAACCGGTCTTGGCTTGTATAGACAGGGGACCTTACATACATCATCGTGTATCAATCCCAATAGTTCACTAACTCTTTCTCTGTTTCTAATAAACAGAGTTGTGGTCATTGTATCTTTGTGACATGACCGGTACGTTTCACAAGATGTAAATTCAAACTAATTTAAATATGCATCTAAATGTAACTTAGCTAGTCGGGTCGCATTGATATGACCTAGTCTACAATGCCTCAAGAAGGATTTGTTCATTTCTGAACTCTTCCTCTTGTGTGTGTTCTGTACGTTTAGAACTGTGGTTTGATTTAGAACATCTATGCTTTTAGATAACGTGCCTGAACCGATCAACTCTTGATATAGGAAATGTTCACAACATTATCCAACAATACAAAATTATATCCTTTCTTTACTAATAAAGAGACTGATATGATGTTGTACATCAGGTTCGGTATTTAATAACATTCGTTCAGAATCAATATATTCTGGTAATACAGGGTAATAACTACCAACAGACTTGGCTGCAACACTTGCACCGTTTTCTATCTCATGAAACTTATCACCCGTTCTCAGTTCTCTACCTATCTGTAGCCCATGTAACAAATTACATTTGCGGGATCTTGATCTGGTATCTCATACCCAGGACGTAAATGATACTGAGAAACAGTTCTCTGTAATGAACACACCCGAAGATGATGCATCAATATGTACTTTTTTCGTTTGGGCGGCACGGGAATTCTAGTAATCCCCTATTTCCTGCTCTGTCTTATAACAATTATAAGTTGGAGCGGGACCAACGTTCCCTAGCGCAGTATAACAAGCGGGTTCGGTCAATACATCTGTATTATTATCTTGATTAAGGCGTGACATAGTCGTAACCAGGAGAGAGAGAGAAGAAAACACTCAGCGTGCGCTTTTACAAGATTAGATTGGTTATCAATTTATCTAATCAGGATGTCTCCCACTGTTTTAGTCAAATCTTCCTTCAAACCCTAAAAGGAAAGACTATCCGGGATTAATTACACCCTACAAGTTCGCCAATCTTTCAGCCAGGCCAGTGCCGGTACTTTGATGGAGGTTCCCCGTGCTTTCGCACGGACCTAATTAAAATAAACCTCGTTTTCCCAGGGGCGTAACCTCGTTAACACCTTTCTAGACACCTACTTGATCGGCTAATTGTAATGTGTAAAACTCTCCCAGGAGTAACTCTTACACGCAGCGGGTATCGGGATCCAACTATCTCATAGAAGGTATGCAATCTTATTGCAAATTTCAACACTTGAAATTCCCAATACTATTTTACCCCTAGCGTCTTATGACCTTGACGCAGGCCAACAAACCATAGTCCGCTAGTCAAGTTCAACCCGTCATTTCCCGATTGAATTAAACCCACCCGCACGACCCTTGACGCAGGCCAAAAAAGTCGCACGACTACCCTAATCCAATCGCATCATATGCTTATACAGATAAGCATAAATAGCTACCGCACACTATGCCTTGAAGCAGGCCAACAAACGCAGCACGAATACTATGAAGTACTTATCTGAAATGACGGAGGGCTACGACAGGTTTTTAAGAAAACCCTTTGCGTAATGAACTTGATATCGTTGTAGAATCGATTGATTTTAAATGGAGTGTTTTTGAGGCTTTTCTAGTTTTGCTAAAGAGGTCACTCCCGGTGAAGGGATCGTCGGCTCTTTCATCATCGAATATGGTGCAGGATATTTCATAAATACCGCTGTGCAAAGCAAGAACTATAGAAGCAATCAAAAGACTAACCGAGTATGCAGCATTTGCTAGTTTCGCTAAAGAGGTCACTCCCGGTGAAGGGATCTCGGGTCTTTCCTTATCGAATAAGGTGCTGGATGTTCTATAAGGAACACCGCTATGCAAAGCAAGAACTAGAGCTACCAGTTTTTAAACAAGTTTCTACAACATCTTTAGGTTTCTTTTAGTTTCATTAATCTCATTAATGAAGTCCCATTTTATTATGCTTCACAAGCATCACATTTGAAACGAAATCTGCAATATAACATATATCTCATATATATAATATAAACATTCGTCTCAGGCAGTAATATGATCTCATCACAGAACATTGCAGCAGAAGAACATATATGAAATATTGGATATAATAGGACGTCCGTGTTTTGGTACGAGCCTGTATAAAACACGGATTCCACGGTCGCGATGAATACCCAAACCCACATCCCTAGACCCCTACGAGAGCGGCAAGAAACACTGCTAATTCTAGGGTTAGGAGACCCGGTCTCGACTCCTCGAGATGGTCTCCCACTGGACCCTAGAACCCGGTTACTTGTACTCCCCGCCTTGGGTCTACCTAATGCGGAAAAGTAAATAATATACAATGGTGACATCATCCTTAGCCCGGAAATGCCCCAATAAAAGAATATTACATACAAATGAATTTTATATGAATGAAATCAAAAACCCTCATCTCACATAAAACTCCCGGCTATTCAGAACGCGACGATCCAATATAACATATCATAGCAACACATAATATCTCATATCATCAACGTAAGCAAGTATGCGTATCCCGATTGTCGTTGATGTATAGCAACGAAGCCGGCGATACACCACATACTACGCTTACGGTCACAGAAAAGAAAGTGTAAAACTACAACAGTTGGAATCCGCAACCACCTTAGACATCGCATGCCTAACCAAATGAATTCCTTAGACATCGCATGCCTAACAATTATAAACTCCGCATTTTAGTCTCATTATCGAAAACACTTTTCAATATCTAGTCGGGCAATTCAACAAGATTCCCGACATCCTGATCGAATGCTCATCGCAAACTTTAGTAGACGGCTGCACCCCAAGATGCCGTCGACGAAGTGCACTAAGGCGGAACACCGTTGCCGCGAGCACCCGAATGGATGCTTTCGGCGACGGGGTTCTCCTACAGTCACTTGGTTGGGGCTATGGGGCGTGGCTATCTATTAAGTTTACCCTGTGAATATCCGCGTACGCTACGTGATTGTGACAGACTTTTGATCACATCAAAATTCCGTGGCAACCGATCATCTGAGACTGAACTGCTAGATTTATAACATTCAAATTAGTTATCTCATAACTACATGTGGATTCCAAATATTGTATCACATTCCAGATAAATAGACAATGTTAAACTTTCCGATCGAATAATCAAACACCCAAGTTTTCCCAAATAGTTCTCAACACTTGAAATTAGTTTAAAAACATCCATCACATGCCGCAGTACCAATGGTCCAGCCATAGAAGGGTCAAGCCAACACCTCAAATGTGGCACGCCGTACTGCCCCAAACCCTAAGGTTTAAAGGCAGTTTAGGACGGTCACTTAATCGAGTTAAGATTTGTTGTCTTCTAGAAGGTCCACCGCGTTACTTGCACGACTTAGAATGTTCTTAAACTACGGAAAAATCCAATGCTTGGAAATTTTCCGGCAGGGGAAAAAGTGAGTTATTGATATCCGTTCGAACTTTTTAACACGTTCTAAAAATTTACCCGGACAAACTAAACGAAGTTAAATTATCCGATCGAATCAACGAGTCCCCAATACAACCCAGAAAACTCAACACTTGAGTAAGAATTAAAAATTCCCAGAAGACTCAGGAAACACCTACGGACGTTACTGTAGCATAATGAGTCCCTAATCTCCACATACGGCCGCAAAACCACCGCTAAAAGCAGGCTATTGCCGCGGTTTCACGGCGCTACAGTGGAGTTAGGCAGTCTTTTTCTACAGTTATCCTTAGATTTCCCTGCACAATTTTCTGAGCATTTTTAATACAGAAAAATCAACATTTTGAAAAAATATCCAGAGAAGGGTATAAACGGGTGTTTCGGAGTTCGATCGGACTTTAAATTTCGTCTAGACTTTACCAAAAGCTCTAGTTTGGCTCTGATACTACTGTGGGGTTACTAGGCACACGCACAAGGGTCTACGAGGCATTAACCATGCCCGATTTAAAAATTAGCCGTGCCGAACAACCCTAAACGAGATCCTTAAACTAGAGTTTAGGTGAAAACAAGCATGTTAAACACTTTAACACTAAGTGAGAAGGATTACAACCTTTGTAGATCCGGTCCTTTACTTCTTAAGCTCCGTGTTGAGGTTCCTTCACTGCGATCATCGTGTTCCAGACTCTCGAGAGGCTCCACGAAAAGAAAGATGCAAGCTTGCTTCAGATCTTCGATAACAAAGATGATCTACCTTGAAGTTTCATTAACACAAGCTCTCACTCACTAAATGAAGTGAACACTCTCATCTAAAGGGCAAGGGTAGATGAGGATGATGAAGTCGGATTTTAGCTCTCATTTGTTTTCTATTTCTCACTCATTTTCATCATTTAGGAAAAACCTAGAAAGCTTTTCCATGAAGAAAGAAAAAAGAAGAAGATGAATCATCATTTTGTGATGAATAATGAAATGTTGTCATAATCATTTATGCAACCATGGTTAACTAAACCTTTGTAGAGATTTAACTAGGGCTAGGGTTTGGGTTGAGTTAAAGATGAGTCACTTAAAATATCAACACAAATATCTTTTCCAAAACAAAAAATGAAAGTTTCTAGAAACTTCTAGAAAAGCTTAACCCAAATCAAACCCTAACCATATTTAATCTCCACTAAACATGTTCCATTAATAATTATAACATGTTAAAATATTATATATCACATATATAATATTTATTGTAACAAAATAAAATAATACAATTAACATATATCGCATATATATCAATGTATTACCCGAGTGAGAAAAAGAATCTTTTAGTGAGCTAATATTAGTTAATGTAATTTAATATATCATATATATAATTATACATTAAATCATCGAATCAACACTTGATCCGACAATCCGGCTATATCGCATATAACCGACTAATATATCATTTACCGATTCATCGAATCAACACTTGATCCGATGACCGGCTGATATCAAATATCGCGAGAATAGAATACGGTATCTCATATCGCATTATCCTCGGTCCTGTACATATCACATATGTGTCCCTACTTCGTTTTGCTTGAGCCAAGAAAGCTCTGTGAAGGACTCTAAAGAATCGTCAATACGCCGGCAGTAGGTGATGATCATATCAAACACCCACAAGCTGCAAGCGGTCAGCTAAACGTAACAACCACCCAGGTATTGAGCGCTCAGAAGATCAACAAGCAAGCCTGTACATTCTCCTGTGAATCCAATCAGTAACACTCCCGTAAAGTCCGGTCTCGTCGTCTGATATGTCGCATATCTCGCCTAGGGGTGGTATACGTCAGACCCCAGTTGCTTGATAAGTCATGTCGATATGAGTACTATAACAGTTTGAGAAACTACTGATAACACTTACCAGTAAATCTCAGCAACCCTGGCAAGGGATTTCCAGTTATAGCCAATCGAACACAGCGCAACATCAACTCCCTATACCGGGAGAGACGAATCCCCTCCTATCGCTCATTGCCTCTATGTGATTCGGGACTGTACCCAAAAGCCACCTTTTTGCACGCCCTATTGGACGTGGTATGATGGAAATCAAAGCATGGTGGGAATCACACAAGACTCTATGACGATCTCGTGTCAACAGACTACTCTGTACCAGTGACACCGGAGAACTGCCATCTGACGTGAGGTAAATTACCATCTGGGAGTTCTCGGCGAGTCCGTCCAGTGTACCCAGTCTCTACTGAGCACCCGTACACCATCCTTGATTTCAAACACCGATGGATATGGGATCATCCATTGCCCATCATATAGGTCAAGATGCGTATACGCTAGTCTACTCTGGTGCATCGATGCCCTGTCTCGATACACCCTCGACTAGGAACAGTTATAGGATGTACTCGTCGACTACCGTGGCCCCACTAGTATGATCTCATCATAGTCCCAGTAGTCGAGTACATATCCTAAGGGCGTTATCAACATGTAATATAGAGACAATCAGAGTACATGTTAAGATAAAGTATAACCAGATAGCATACTATCATGTCGAGCGAGAAAGTCCTCCCTATATATGTCCAAGCATCCACTACAATGTACATCATATGTACAGTAATGGCCTCTAGTGTAGGGTTCCTAGGCACTCTTACAAGGGTTCATAAGGCATCAACCATGCCCGAATAAAAATTTAGACGTGCCGAACAGCCTAAAGCCGGGATATTTGCTAGATTATTAGGGTTTAACATGCAAGTAAACATCTTTACAACTAAGTGTGAGGGATTACAACCTTTGTAGTCCGCTCCTTCGCTTCATAAGCTTCGAGTAGAAGTCCCTTCACCGCGATCCACGATCTCCCGGACTCAAGAGAGGCTCCACGACTCGAACGATCCATGCTAGCTTGTAGTGTTTCTTTTCTCCGATGATCTACGTCGAAGTTTCTATAACTCAAGATCTCTCACTCTAATGAGGTGAACACCCTAATCTAATTGGCTAGATTAGATGAGGATGATGGAGTAGTATTTATGCTTTCTTTTTATATCAAATTCTTACACTTAAACATCACAAAATGAAAACCTAGTGAGCTTTCTCAAAGCTCAAGGTTGAAGAAGAAGATGAAAAATGAATTAAACCTTTTGTGATGAATATATGAATAATAATGCAACCATGGTCAAGGATGACAAGGATAACTCTTGTAGAGAATTAACTAGGGCTAGGGTTTGGTTGGGTTAAAAAATGAGTCATAAGAAAATATCAACCATAATATCTTCTTCATGACAAAAGAAAAGCTTCAAGAAGGTGCAAGATAGAACTAACCCAAATCAAACCCTAACCTTGTTTAATCTCCACTAAACAAGTTGCATTAGTAATCATATCATGTTACAATAATATATATCACATATATATTATATATTTGTAACAAAAGAAAATAATACAATTAACATATATCGCATATATATCAATGTATTACCCGGTGAGAAAATGAAATAATAAAGCGAGCCAATATTGTAGGGTTCCTAGGCACACTCATAAGGTTCAACAAGGCATCAACCATGCCAAAATCAAAAATTTAGGTGCCAAGAAACCCTATGCAAGATCGTTTACTAGAGGTAAGGGGAAACTATAAGCAAGCAAACTACTTTGCTACTAAGCGAAAGAGATTACAACCTTTGTAGATCCGGTCCTTCACTTCTAAAGCTCCGTGTTGACGTCCCTTCGCTGCGATCATCGGGATCCCGGACACTAGCGTTGGTTTCATCGGAGAAATGAGTGGGCTAGGTCGTTGACTTCGAGGCCGAAGATGATCTACGTCGGGGAGACTCAAACTCAAGATATTCCTTCACTTGGTCAAAAACTTTGTGAAGAGAACACCTTATACTACATGGCAAGTGGTATAGGATGAAGAAATAGGAAGTGGGTTCACTTTGGATTTGGATTTCTCACTCTAAATCTCATGGCACCATTAGAGGTAGCAAGCTTTCTTCATCTTGAAGAAGAAGAAGAAGAAAGAATAATGAATAAAGAATGAAACTTATCCTTTTAATCATAGCACCATGGTTGAGTTAAGCCCTCATGCTTAACTCATGTTGAGAATTAACCAAAGTATTAGGTTAAGGGTTGGGTTAACTAATATCCTAAGGAAATGACAAAAGATTTGACTTTGTCAAAGTTTCTTCAAGCTTCAAGAAGCTTGATAATTTTGACCAAAGTGTAAGTCCGCGGCGGCGCCCCGGCCGTCGATCCGACGCCGGAAACGCGGAAACAAAAACTATCAAAAACTATTGAACCGGCACCACCGCGCACTTTTCACCCGGATCGGGCCATTAACCTAGCAACTAGCAAACAAGAAAAGAGTAGAGAAGCTATACCAAGCGATCCGTGTCCTTCGGTCTTCTTCTCCACTCCGATCTCCCGCGGAATCTCCGTCCATCACCTCCTCGTCGGAAAGGGCACCACGTAGCCGGGTTCGTATACGGGCTCCCACCTCTGGACCGAGGCAACTCGGGCGCGAAGTTGGCTAGCCAACGCGTCCAAGATTTGCTGTAGACTAGTGTAGAAAAGTTTGTCTCTTTGGGGTCAAGAAGTTGCCATGGATGATGTAGAGGAAAGAATGAAGCTTTTTGGAGAGGCTTGAAAAAGGAGCTATGAACTTTGATGCATGAATGAGATGAACATTTTTCTTCACCACAAAATGAATCCTCCCCTTCCTCCCAAAGTGGCCGGCCCTCTCTCCTCAAGAAGAAGATTGGAGAGAGAAAAAGACATCTCTAAGTATATCTCAAAGGAATGATAATGTGAAAAAGAAATCATATAAGAAAAAGGCTCACATCAATTTCAAGCTCATATCCTTTCATCAACCATCATGAAAAAAGCAATGGAAAAGACAAGAAAAGAATCTCATGATGGTTGAACCACAAATGTGCAAGAAACCCCTCCACAAAATGTTATTTGCAAACTGCAAATAATACCCTCCATCGAAAGTCCGGTCGTGAAGGAATAAAAAAAACCGGCCGGAACGGAATGCAAACTGGCAACCTCAGAAAACTGATCCAGTAATAAATTACAGGAAAACCCCGCTACTGCAAATACATGCCCGCATTTGTATTCCCACTGAACACAAATGCAAAGAGACAAAACTACACTATTTAATACTAGGATCCAGCTTAAGCCAAAGCCGACTAGTAAAAACCGTCCGATCAAGATCCGTGCAATACCGCTCGTATTTGATCGAACCCTGCCATATCTCCATACGGCCTCTACAGCGTTTCGGCCGAAACTTGAGTAACTGTGTGTGGTGGACTCTAAAGACTCGTCAATACTATGGCTGTGGATTTAACCACAAGCACGTCAGAAGTATAAGCGAATACGTGACGGGCTACCAGGTATTGACCAAAAGGGACGTCGATGAGCGAACTCATCCTGACACCCTACTGAGCCTGTCAGTGACAATATCCGTACAGTCCGGTCCGTTCGTCTATGAGCATCGCATGGCGGGCCTAGGGGGTTGGTGAAAGTCAGACCCCCAAAAGCGGTACAAGTCGTGTCGGAGTGTAGCCCAGAACACCCTGAGATACTACTGGAATACCTACCAGTAAATCTCCTGCCTTGGCCAAGGACTTTTCATGTTCTGGCTCTCCTAGACACAGCGCGACCTCACCCCCAATACCGGGAGAGACGAACCCCTGCAGATCCGCTCACTGCCTCCATGTGGCTCAGGACTGTACCCAACTAAAACCTGTTTGCACGACTCCTTTGAGCCGTGATAGGGTAGTAATCAAAGCACAGTGGGAACTCACATGAGACAAATGACGATCTCAGGTCGATGAACTAACCTGTACACATATCACCTGGGAACTGCTATCTGACGTCTGGTATAATCCCAACTAGCAGGTTCCCGGCGAGTCCTGTCCGGTGTACTCATAACCCAATGAGCACCTGTATACATCTTAGGTGAACCAACTGACACCAGTGGCTTGTGAGACCGGCCACCGCCCCTCGTCGGGGTCTTGACTGTATACACTAGTCTACTCTGGAGTATCGATGCCCTGTCTCGAAACTCCCACGACTAGGGACCTTTTATGGATGTGCTTATAGACTCTAGCTCTCACTTATATGATCGCCCTCATACTGCTGGTAGTCAAGCAAGAATCCTAGGGGCTCTATCAACGTGTAATAGCGACTCATTGTTAGTTATATGTATGCCCTAGAGGCCATTACTATACATAGGATGTATATTGTAGTGGATGCTTGGACATATATAGGGAGGACTTTCTTGCTCGACATGATAGTATGCTATCTGGTTGCTCTTTACCTTAACGTGTATATTGTTTGTCTCTCTGTTACATGTTGGTAAAGCCCTTAGGATGTGTACTTGACTACTTGGACTATGATGCGGATCATACTAGTGGGAACATGGTAGTCCATAAGTACATCCTTCAAAGTCCCTAGTCGTGGGTGTATCGAGACGGGGTATCTATATACCAGAGTAGACTAGCGTATACCCTCTCGACCCATACAGATGGGCGATGGATGATCCCATATCCATTGGTGTTTGACATCGGAGATGATATACGGGTGTTCAGTGGAGACTGGGTACACTGGACGGACTCGCCGAGAACTCCCAGATGGTATTATACCTTACGTCAGATGGCAGTTCTCTGGTGACACTGGTACAGCGTAGTCTGTTGACCCGAAATCGTCATAGAGTCTTGTGCGGTTCCCACTGTGCTTTGATTTCCACCTTACCACGTCCAAGAGGGCGTGCAAAATGGTGGCTTTTGGGTACAGTCCCGAATCACATGGAGGCAATGAGCGATAGGAGGGGATTCGTCTTTCCCGGTATAGGGAGTTGATGTTGCGCTGTGTTCGATTGGCTATAACCCGAAATCCCTGGCCAGGGTTGCTGAGATTTACTGGTAAGTGTTACCAGTAGTTTCTCGAATTGTTATAGACCTCATATCGACACGACTTATCGAGCTATTGGGGTCTGACGTTTACCACCCCTAGGCGAGATATGCGACATATCAGACGAACATGACCGGACTGTACGGTAAGTGTTACTGGTTGGATTCACAGGAGTGTGAGCGGGCTTGCTCGTCGATCTTCTGATCGCTCAATACCCGGGTGGCCGTTACGTTTAGCAGACCGCTTGCGGCTTGTGGGTGTTTGATATGATCATCACCTGCTGCCGGCGTATTGACGAGTCTTTAGAGTCCTACACAGAGGTTTCCTGGCTCAAGCGAAACGAAATAGGAGCGCATATGAGATATGTGCGGGACCGAGAATAATGCATGTATGTGATACCGTATTCTATTCTCGCGATGAATGTATCGATATGGTTGTATGCGATATAACCTAGTTATCGAATCAAGGATTGATTCGGTAAGCCGATACATAGGATACTAGTCGGTTATATGCGATATAACCGGATCGTTAAATCAAGTGTTGATTTAATGATTTAATGTATAATTATATATTTGATATATTACTTTGCATTAACTAGTATTGGTTCACTTTAAATGGATTTTCTCACTTGGATGTACAAGTTGTATATGTGATATACTTTTTGTGCAAATGATTGTATCATGTTTGATGATACATGTTTACTTGGTTAAGTGCAAAGAATTAAACCATGGTTAAACTAATGATTAGGGTTTTGTTTATCCATTACTTATTTATTCATTTATTTATTTGTTTATTTCATTTAGAAAAGATAATGAGAATGGTGGCTTATTTTGTAGTTTTGTGGAAACTTCATGATGTGTTGAAAGCTTGACCATTCTTGTTCTTTTCCTAAACCTAACCATTAACCCTAACCATGGTTTATTCTCTACACCTAACTAAGGTTAAGATTATGATAAGTATCATATTGGTTTTTATTTTAGAAATACTTATCATATAAGATCATCATCATCTTCTTCTTCTTCACATGAAGAAGCTTGCTACCAACAATGGCAAAGTGAGAAAATGAGTGAGAAATCCAATTCTAAAGTGAACCCAACTCCTATTTCTTCATCCTCTACCTCTTGCCAAGTAGTATAGGGTGTTTCCTTCACAAGTTTTCATGGCTTGGTGAAGTTGGAGCTTGATCTTGTGATGTCTCGACGTAGATCATCTTCGGCACGAAGCCGACGCCCTTGCCCGTCCATTTCTCCGATGAAGCCGACGCTAGAGCCCGGGTTTCCATTTGGACAGCGAGGAGACTTCATTGCGGAGCTATGAAGGTGGAGGACCGGATCTACAAAGGTTGTATTTCCGTTCTTTTAGTTAAATTGTTAACTAGTTGCATGTGTTCGCCTAAAATTCTAGTTAATGATCCGTATTAGGGTTTCTCGGCACTTGTATTTTTGAATTTGGCATGGTTGATGCCTTGTGAGACCTCTTGAGAGTGCCTAGGAATCCTACAGTGGTATCAGAGCCTAGCTAGAGCCTTAGGCGATGCGTAGACAGAGTTTGAAGTCCGATCGAACCAAAACCCTAACCCGAAACATGCTCTCTGGACTTTTTTCAAAAACTGGGTTTTTCCAGATTAAAAATGCTTAAAAAATTCAGCATGGAATTCTAAGAATTACGGTGCAAATTTTTCCCAGTGATGCTTCCATAGTGCGGCGGAACCGCGGCAGAAGCCTGGCTTCTGCGGCGATTCCGTGGCCAGATAATGACATCATCATTCCCTGTTTGCACAGTAACTCCTATTTTATTATGCTGGATTTTCTGGGAATTTTTAATATTTATTCAAGAGTTGAATTTTCTGGGGTTGTTTTGGGGATTCGGTGATTCGATCGGAGTATCAGATTATGTCTATGTGGCTTTCCGGATATTTTTTGAATATGTTAAAAAGTTCGACCGGATATAAATACTCACCTTTTCCCCTGTCGGGAAATTTCCAAGTGTTGGATCTTTCCGTAGTTTAACGACGTTCTAAGTAGTGCAAGTAACGCGATGGTCCCTCTAGAAGACAACAAACCTTAACTCGATTATGTGACCGTCTTGAACTGGCCTTTGAACCTTAGGGTTTAGGGCAGTACGGCGTGCCACATGTGAGGCGTTGGCTTGACCCTTCTACGGCTGGACCGTTGGTACTGAGGCACGAACAGAATGTTTTTAGACTTGTTTCATGTGTTGAGCTGTATCGTGAAAACTTGGGTGTTCGATTGTTTGATCGGAAAGTTTAACATTTTCTAATTATCTGGAATGTGATACAATATTTGGAATTCACAAATAGTTATGAGATAACTGAATGAATGTTATAAACATAGCAGTTTAGTCTCACTTGATCGGTTGCCACGGAATTTTGATGTGATCAAAAGTCCGTCGCAATCGCGTAGCGTACGCGGATACTCGCCGGGTAAACTTAATAGACAGATACACCCCATAGCCCCGACCAAGTGACTGTAGGAGAACCCCGTCGCCGAAAGCATCCATCCGGGTGCTCGCGGTAGCGGTGTTCCGCCTTGGTGCACTTCGTCGACGGTATCGGGGGTGCGGCCGTCTACTGAAGTTTGCGACGAGCATTCGATCACGATGTCGGGAATCTTGTTGAATTGCCCGACTTGATATTGAAAAGTGTTTTCGATAATGAGACTAAAATGCGGGGTTTATAATTGTTAGGCATGCGATGTCTAAGGAATTCATTTAGTCAGGCATGCGATGTCTGAGGATGTTGCGGATTCCAACTGTTGTAGTTTTACATTTTCTTTTCTGTGACCGTAAGTGTAATATGTGATATCGTCGGTTTCGTTGCTATATGTCAACGACAATTGGGATGGACATATTTACTTACGTTGATGACATGTGATGTTATGTGTTGCTGGATATGTTATATTGGATCGTCGTGTTTGAATAGCCGGAGGTTTTTATGTGAGATGAGTGTTTTTCATTTTCATTCATGTAAAAACTTGTATGTAATATTCTTTTATTGGGGCACTTCCAGGTTGCGGAAGATGTCATCTTTTGTATATTATTTACTTTTCCGCACTAGGATAGACCCAAGGAGGGGAGCATAAGTAACCGGGTTCTGGAGTCCAGTGGGAGACCAACTCGAGGAGTCGAGTCTGGGTCTCCTAACTCTAGAATTGGTAGGGTTGCTTGCCGCTCTCGTAGGGGTCTGGGGGTGTGGGTTTGGCTATTCATCGCGACCGTGGAATCCGTGTTTTATACTGGCTCGTATTGAAAACACGGACGTCCTAGTATATCCAATATTTCATATGTTTCTTCTGCTGCGATATCTGTGATGTGATCATGTGATGTTCTGTGATAGATACAGTATATAGTATATATGATATATTATATAGACGTTACTTATGTTTTACACCCGCGCTAGCCCTGCCCCGCTCTGCCGTTAGTTACCTAACCTAACGGTGCACGAGGGGACATCGAGGCGAATGCGGATGGCATAAGTGTACGTCGTATTTATCTGTGATGTTTAGGTACTTTAATGATGGGACTTCATTAATGTGATTAATGAAATAAAAAGAAACCTAAGATGTTGTAGAATCGAATTTCAAAAATAAAACAGGTAGCTACAGTTCTTGCTTTGCACAGCGGTATATGTGATATATCCTGCACCTTATTCGATGAGGAAAGGACCGAGATCCCTTCACCGGGAGTGACTCCTTTAGCAATAACTGGCAGATGCTACACACTCGGTTTGTCTTTTGATTGCTTTTAAGAGTTTTTGCTTTGCACGGTGATATATATGATATATCCCGCACCTCATTCAACGAGGAAAGGACCGACGATCCCTTCACCGGGAGTGACTCCTTTAGCAAAACTAGAAAAGCCTAAAAAACACTCCATTTTAAAATCATTTGATTTTACAACGATATCAAGTTCATTACGCAAAAGGTTTTCAGAAAAACCTGTCGTAGCCCTCCGTCATTTCAGATATGTACTGGTTAGTATTCGTGCTGCGTTTGTTGACCTCTGTCAAGGCGTAGTGTGCGGTAGCTGATTAGTGCTTATCTGTATAAGCATATGATGTGATTGATTTAGGGTAGTCGTGCGACCTTGTTGACCTCTGTCAAGGATCGTGCGGGTGGGTTTACTTCAATCAGGTAATGACGGGTTGAACTTGACTAGCAGCTTATGGTTTGTTGACCTCTATCAAGGTCATAGGACGCTAGGGGCAAAATATTATCGGGAATTTCAAGTGTTGAAATTTCCAATGAGATTGCATACCTTCTATGAGATAGTTGGATCCCGATACCCGCTGCGAGTAAGAGTTACTCCTGGGAGAGTTTTACACGTTACAATTAGCCGATCAAGTAGGTGTCTAGAAAGGTGTCAACGGGGTTACGCCTCTGGGAAAACGAGATTTACATTAATTAGGTTCGTGCGAAAGCACGGGGGACCTCCCTCAAAGTACCGACACTGGCCTGGCTGAAAGATTGGCGAACTTGTAGTGTGTAATTAATTCCGGCTAGTCTTTCCTTTTAGGGTTTGAAGGAAGATTTGATTAAAACAGTGGGAGCCATCCTGATTAGATAAAATAATAACCAATCTATTCTTGCAAGAGCGCACGCTGAGTGTTTTCTTCTCTCTCTCTCCAGGTAGCGACCATATCACGCCTTAATCAAGATAATAATACGGATGAATTGACCGAACCCGCTTGTTATACTGAGCTGGGGAACGTTGGTCCCGCTCCAACTTATAATTGTTATAAGACAGAGCAGGAAATAGGGGATTACCAGAATTCCCGTTCCACCCAAACGAAGAGAGTGCATGCTGATGCATCATCTTCGGGTGTGTTCATTACATAGAACTGTTTCTCAGTATCCTTTACGTCCTGGGTATGTGATACCGGATCAGGATCCCAGATATGTAATCTGTTACATAGGGCTACAGAAAGGTAGAGAACTGAGAACGGGTGATAAGTTTTATGAGGCAGAAAACGGGGCAAGTGTTGCAGCCAAGTCTGTTGGTCACTGTCACCCTGTATTCCAAATACATTGATTCTGAACGAATGTTATTAGATACCGAAGCTGATATACAAAATCATATCTGTCTCTTTATTAGTAAAGAAACGATAAAATTTTGTATTGTTGGATAATGTTTTGAACATTTCCTATATCAAAAGTTGATCGGTTCAGGCACGTTATCTAAAAGCGTTGATGTTCTAAATCAAACTACAGTTCTTTACTATACGGAACACACACAAGAGGAAGAGTTCAGAAATGAACGAATCCTTCTTGAGGCATTGTAGACTAGGTCATATCAATGTGACCCGACCAGCTGAAGTTACATGTAGATGCATATTTAAATCAGTTTGAATCTACATCTTGTGAAACTTGCCAGTCATGTTACAAAGATATAATGACACCAGCTCTGTTTATTGGAAACAGAGAAAGAGTTAGTAAACTCTTGGGATGATACATGTTGATGTATGTTAGGTCCCCTGTCTACACATGCCAAGACCGGTTCTTTGTACTTCATTACATTCTCTGATAATCTCTCAAGATTCAGACATATGTTCCTGTTGAAACACAAGTCCGAACCTTTTGAGATATTCAAAGAATATGATTTAGAAGTAGAAAATCAAAACACGGGTATAAGTATTATGTCCTTTGATGAGATCGAGGAGGAGAATACTTGAGCACGAAATTCTTGGACTTTTCTAAAGGAGAATGAGATTCTCTCTCAGCATTACTCCTCCGTATACACAATAGCACAATGGTATATCGGGGCGGAGCAATCACACCCTCTATGATAAGGTGTGCTCTATGATGAGTACTACTGAGTTATCTATTTCCTTTTGGGAGTTATGCACTTGAGAAGCTGCATACCTATTGAATAGGGTTCAAATCAAATCAGTTGCCTACAATTTCATATATGATATGATAAGGGAAGAGCCCATATCTTAAGTTAGTTAAGATTTGGGGTTGTCCAGCCTATGTCTGAAAAGCAAAATCCGGACAAGCTCGAGGCAAGGTCTGTAATGTAGAACTGGAAAGGTTCCAGCTATACAAACTACAGCAGATGATTTGATAAAACCAAAGGATTCAATAGTTACCAACGAACCTCAGCCTCTCCGCCGATCTAGTAAGGTTCCTCACCCACCTGAGAGATACTTCGGTTACTCTATGACAGTGGGAGCGAGGATTGCATCATGAGATGATGACCCAACTAGTTTCGAGCTGGCCATCAGGAGTGGGACTCTGTAAGAATGGCTGGATGCTTAGCGATCTGAGATGGAATCCATGGACACCAACAAAGTATGGACTTTGGTTGCTATATCTGAAGGGTTAAATCCCCATCAGGAGCAAGTATATCTTGAGAAGATTACTTCGTGTAGATGAAAAAGTTGAGACTTTCAAAGCTAGACTTGTTAAAGCTTTTCGTCATCAACCAGGCGTGGATAATGATGAAACCTTTTCAAGACGCAATGCTTAAGTCCATCCAGATCCTACTTGCCACGGCTTCATACCATGACTACGACATCTGGCGGTTGGGTGTCATGACTGTTTTTCTTAAATGATGTTTCAGAAAAGAGAGTCTATAAGTACACAGCCAGAGGGCTTCGTAGACAGTGGGAGCAGCGGAAACATGTACAAGATGCTTTATAGGATAAAGCAGGTATCGCGGAGTTGGAACATCTATTTTGATGTGTTAGTCAAAGAGTTTGACATCATCAAAATGGTAGATGAACCTTGTATTAACAATAAAGGTGGTAGGGAGTATAGTGACGATCCTCATAGAGTACGTGGATGACATGCTCTTGATAGGGAAGGAGTTTCCTATGCTACGCTCGATCAATCTCCGCTTATCACAATGATTCTCCATATAGGATCAAAGTGATACCTCCTAAATCCTGGGTTTTGGATCTATGAGATAGATCTAATTGGATGTTAGGACTCTCACTAGTTGTAGTGAGATGGCATCAATCGATCCTGGGAAGAATCACTGGAAGTGTTCCAGGGTGATAAAGACGACTGAGTGTCAGTCACAGGCATTGTCTTTACCCTCAGTAAAGGGGCGGTATGTTGGAAGAGTTCCAAGCAAGATACCGAGGCATACTAGAAGATAAAGGCAGGAGACATCGCTACTTAAGATGCTACTAAAGAGGCTGTTTGGGTGTATATTGGTTCATGAGATGAACTACGTTCCAACCATTGTGAGACAATGGAGTTGTGGCTTATGCCAAGGAACGCCGGTCCCATCTGTGATCCAGACATATTCTAAGGCAGTGTCACCTGATCATGGAGATGGTTGATCTCCAGGGTGATCGAGGTTAGGAGAGTAGACTCAGAGGACAACACGGCGGATCCACTCACAAAGGCCTTTTCCCAGAGAGAGACTTTTATGGGATGGTTGAGTATGAGATACTGCAACCACTGCTAACAGATGGCCCTAGTGCAAGTGGGAGATTGTTAGTTATATGTATGCCCTAGAGGCCATTACTATACATAGGATGTATATTGTAGTGGATGCTTGGACATATATAGGGAAGACTTTCTTGCTCGACATGATAGTATGCTATCTGGTTGCTCTTTACCTTAACGTGTATACTGTTTGTCTCTCTGTTACATGTTGGTAAAGCCCTTAGGATGTGTACTTGACTACTTGGACTATGATGCGGATCATACTAGTGGGAACATGGTAGTCCATAAGTACATCCTTCAAAGTCCCTAGTCGTGGGTGTATCGAGACGGGGTATAGATATACCAGAGTAGACTAGCGTATACCTTCTCGACCCATACAGATGGGCGATGGATGATCCCATATACATTGGTGTTTGACATCGGAGATGATATACGGGTGCTCAGTGGAGACTGGGTACACTGGACGGACTCGCCGAGAACTCCCAGATGGTATTATACCTTACGTCGGATGGCAGTTCTCTGGTGACACTGGTACAGAGTAGTCTGTTGACCCGAGATCGTCATAGAGTCTTGTGTGGTTCCCACTGTGCTTTGATTTCCACCTTACCACGTCCAAGAAGGCGTGCAAAATGGTGGCTTTTGGGTACAGTCCCGAATCACATGGAGGCAATGAGCGATAGGAGGGGATTCGTCTCTCCCGGTATAGGGAGTTGATGTTGCGCTGTGTTCGATTGGCTATAACCGGATTTCCCTGGCCAGGGTTGCTGAGATTTACTGGTAAGTGTTACCAGTAGTTTATCGAATTGTTATAGACCTCATATCGACACGACTTATCGAGCTATTGGGGTCTGACGTTTACCACCCCTAGGCGAGATATGCGACATATCAGACGAACATGACCGGACTGTACGGTAAGTGTTACTGGTTGGATTCACAGGAGTGTGAGCGGGCTTGCTCGTCGATCTTCTGATCGCTCAATACCCGGGTGGCCGTTACGTTTAGCAGACCGCTTGCGGCTTGTGGGTGTTTGATATGATCATCACCTGCTGCCGGCGTATTAACGAGTCTTTAGAGTCCTACACAGAGGTTTCCTGGCTCAAGCGAAACGAAATAGGAGCGCATATGAGATATGTGCGGGACCGAGAATAATGCGTGTATGTGATACCGTATTCTATTCTCGCGATGAATGTATTGATATGGTTGTATGCGACATAACCTAGTTATCGAATCAAGGATTGATTCGGTAAGCTGATACATAGGATACTAGTCGGTTATATGCGATATGACCGGATCGTTAAATCAAGTGTTGATTTAATGATTTAATGTATAATTATATATTTGATATATTACTTTGCATTAACTAGTATTGGTTCACTTTAAATGGATTTTCTCATTTGGATGTACAAGTTGTATATGTGATATACTTTTTGTTCAAATGATTGTATCATGTTTGATGATACATGTTTACTTGGTTAAGTGCAAAGAATTAAACCATGGTTAAACTAATGATTAGGGTTTTTTTTATCCATTACTTATTTATTCATTTATTTATTTGTTTATTTCATTTAGAAAAGATAATGAGAATGGTGGCTTATTTTGTAGTTTTGTGGAAACTTCATGATGTGTTGAAAGCTTGACCATTCTTGTTCTTTTCCTAAACCTAACCATTAACCCTAACCATGGTTTATTCTCTACACCTAACTAAGGTTAAGATTATGATAAGTATCATATTGGTTTTTATTTTATAAATACTTATTATATAAGATCATCATCTTCTTCTTCTTCTTCACATGAAGAAGCTTGCTACCAACAATGGCAAAGTGAGAAAATGAGTGAGAAATCCAATTCTAAAGTGAACCCACCTCTTATTTCTTCATCCTCTACCTCTTGCCAAGTAGTATAGGATGTTTCCTTCACAATTTTTCATGGCTTGGTGAAGTTGGAGCTTGATCTTGTGATGCCTCGACGTAGATCATCTTCGGCACGAAGCCGACGACCTTGCCCGCCCATTTCTCCGATGAAGCCGACGCTAGAGCCCGGGTTTCCATTTGGAAAGCGAGGAGACTTCATTGCGGAGCTATGGAGGTGGAGGACCGGATCTACAAAGGTTGTATTTCCGTTCTTTTAGTTAAATTGTTAACTAGTTGCATGTGTTCGCCTAAAATTCTAGTTAACGATCCGTATTAGGGTTTCTCGGCACTTGTATTTTTGAATTTGGCATGGTTGATGCCTTGTGAGACCTCTTGAGAGTGCCTAGGAACCCTACACTCATATGGTCACCTAAAGCAGTACACGATGATAAAGATAAACCAGATAGCATACTATCATCTCGAGTAAGACTGTCCTACTGGGATAGGTCCTCCCCTCAATCATTGCAATCACGTGCCTGTGATCTAATAATTGACTCTGAGGGCACTATCTCCAACAATCTCCCACTTGCACTCAAGGCTAATTATTGCGATGTCGCATACTCACAGCCCGTGTGATACCGAACACCCAACTTCTCTACTAGTCAGTCTCACAAAGCTCGTTTGCGAAACTATTGCGTTCGAGGAATAGCCTCAATGAGTGGATCCGCTATGGTGTTTCTTTCTATGTCACTCTTTATCTCAAGTTCGCGGAGAAAGCCATCTCCCCAAATGAGCAATACCTGTCTTAGAATGTGTCTGGATGTCTGATGGGACCCAGCTCATAAATGAACTCCAAATCCAAACTTCTTGGACTGTATCGTCAACTGAACTTAATCATTATCCTGCGCCATGCCTTCCCTCAGTATCCACCTGGACCATCTGTCCAAAATACTTCCCCTTGTCAGAGGGAAATCTATAACTCTGATAGCCACTCTGTCATCCAGGTCGCCATGGAAGCCTGGAATGATAACCGTCTCCTAAAGGAGGCTGCTGTTATCATATCCCTAGAACATTCACTTATGTTCTAAAACTGCTTCCAACTGTTTCCCCAGGATTGGATTAATATCAACTTATTGCATCTACTGCAAGAAACAATATTTGGTGTGGTACTTGACATCTCATGATTGACTCAATTGCCTAAGTAAGTGATCTGCCAATCATGCACATCCCTCTCCACTTTAGTCTGTAAGATACCTTTAGAGAGGGTGACTCCATCACCTGCAGGTACACTACCGTGCCAGGAGTCATCCATTCTGAATACTCTTAGAATGCTGTCTAAGTACCCTGATTGGGAAACCACCCAAATCTATATCTAAAACCATAGATCTAGTGACCAGAATGTCTGATATAATATCCAAGTCCTATGTGGAGAAAATACTGTGTGACGACCAAAGCATAACCGATCGTAGTATAGGAATATCACTTCCTACTCTGTGCATGTCATCCAAATACCAGGACATCACACCCTACTACCTTCTTAACAGATCCATCGTCTATTCTGATGAAGTCAAACCTATGACCGTCACATCAGAAATAGATGATCTATCTCCGCTATATCTGCTTTAGTCTATAAATAGACATAAGCCACCTGTCCACCAATGCCTCCGCTGCTCCCACTGACCATGACAACCCTCTGGCAGAGTCATATAGACGTACACTTCTAAAGCAAGTTTAGAACGACGCTATACTCATCCTCCTGCCGAGTCTCATAGGCTGGAACAACAGCAATGGCAAGTCTGGGTAAACAAGAACCTCCCTGCTACCGTCCTTAAGCATACCGAAGTACCTCTCGGGTGCCTAAGGTTACCCACTTTATCTGCGGAGTGGCCAATGGAATGTCAAACCAGATTGAATCTTTAGGTTCTTATCAAATTTTCAGTAATCGTTTGCGGTTCTGGAATCACTTCCAGTTCTACCATACTCCCACTACTTTTTTTTGAAAAAATCCATTTTTATTAAAACTGTGGCGAGTCAAGAACAATATCACTATTGATCTTCCAGATGGTAGAAAGTCAACCCTCGTCATAGCCCGGGTCAACCCACAAACAACCATTACAGAAACGTGCCTTGAGTTATCCAGAGTCTGGTTTTAAGCATAAGTTGGACAACTCCCCGTACCTTAACAATGTCAAGATATGAACTGTTCTATATCCAATATAGAAATAGAGGCACTGATTTAATTGAACCAGATTCAAATCATGCAGCTGTCTCCTATGCATGTCAACTAAATGGAAGAGAGGCCGATCAGCGTTACTCAACTTAGGAGCACTTCAAATTATGAGTAACCTGAAAGAGAACCAAGTTCTCTAAATCATTACTATCAACTGAATACCACACACAAGTATCTACATCTTCTATCACCTTGAAGAATCCCGATACTTGCAATACCTGGTTCTCTACTGTATTCTTATACCTATAACTCCTCAAAACTTCGACCTTGTGTTTCTACGAAATACCCGTCTAAGAACTAGAGAAGTTATAAGTAAACCGAATATAGTACGAGGACCAACCCCTCTGTCCTAATGGACACTGGACAATATACAATACTTTGTATAAGTCCGCTGAGTCTAATAACTCATTCACTGTGTGTTGTAGGTTGAAAACTGTACTTATGGTTAAGAAGAATTACACCGTTGTTCAATGCTCCTTACCTAACCATCCACTGATATAGGTAAATGTCATAGACATAATTTCAAAAGGTATATTTCACTCTATAAAAATAGACGTACAGATATATCAATTTGAAATTGGTGCATAACAACGGATATTCAAAACCAAATATTTGTCGTCCGACAAACAACCCAGGTGACTTCCTCAAATATCACTAATTACAACGAATTCCGATATAATGAGGATGATCACCCAATTCCCAATAACTTACTCACACTCATCGTCTTTAAAACCATACAGATGTGAGAATCATACCTGGTAAATACATACCCTGGTGCAAGTGTCTAATTAGGAAATCAGTTTTCATTTAACAGTACACAGTGAAACTGAAACATTGAAATGTTTCGATGGGGTATCCGGGTATTCCCAGTAATGCCTCTTCCATTATCCAGATTCACAACTGTAACCGTATATTTCTTTGCCACCTCTCCAAATCCTTTTTTATGTCTTTAGTCATTACCTTCTGTACACCCCTTTAGGCCAAATGATTTTCTTCATTCACTACCGTTCGGCACCAGCCTATGGTTTGGAAGAAGACTATCCAATAAGCATAATGGGTGTACTGTCATAATCCTAGAAACACTCGCAATGCGAGAGAAGGTGAAGATAAAAGACAACCGAATGAACCTTATTCCTATTTCTCCTGAACCAGGATCCATCCCCAAACTGGAACAAGTTCCTTTCGAGTTCGTATATAACCATACGATGGATTATCCAATAAACTTGAGATCTTCGTAGTGATATGGAGTGTCCTGGAGAAATACAAAGGTGATTTAGGATTGGCGAAGAAATACTTAGTTCGGTCGTGAATAGCAGTCGCAATTTACTTTGCCCTCTTACTAATCCCTTTCTTTGTCTTAACTTAATACCTTCTGCACACCATCGTTATGCTAATTGGTTTTCTTCATTCCCCACCTTTCGGCACCAGCCTAAGATTTGGAAGAAGACTATCCAATTTGCGTAATAGGTGTACCATCTCCTAAACCAAGGAGTGCTCGTAACCTGAGAGACGGTAAAATGAAAAGACAACTGAATAGTCCTATTCGTTTTCTCCAGAACCGGAAACCATCCTCGAGTTCCTTCGAGTTCGTTTATAACCATACGATGGTTTTGTCCAATGGAAGTGGACGTTCGTAGTAATACGGGGTGTCCTGGAGAAAAGGGTAAAAGTAGAAGTGGCAATGAGGTTTGCAACTCTGACAATCCAAAAGCCAGTGTTAAGAAGGTTCGGTCAACTTGGTCACTGAGTCATAGTCTAGGGTCGGGTCAATGGTCGCTGCCAAAGAGAGAGAGAAAAGAAACACACAGCGTGCACTCTAACCTAGATCAGAATGGTTATCACTTTATCTAATCTGGAAACCTCCCACTGTAACGTCAAATTCTTCCCCAAACCTGAAAGAAGAATTAGCCGGGATCACCCGAGGAGTAAACCAACTCATCAGTGGGAATCGGGATCCAACTATCATCGCATGATAACGTGACGGAATCCGCTCACGCTATCATACTCCAGAAGGTATGCGCATATCTGGCAAGTTTCAGTTCTTTTGAAACTCTCGATGTGGATTTTTGCCCCATGCTCTTATAACCTTGACGAAGGCTAACAAATCATAAGTCACATGTCAAATTCTACCCGTCATTGTCCAGGTTGATTTGAACCCACCCGTACAAGCCCTTGACGAAGGCCAACAAGGCTATACGACTGTCCCAAACCAACGCATCTATCTATGCAGCAGAAAGGCAACAAGCAGCTACCATACACTATGCCTTGACGAAGGCCAACAAACATAGTATGAATACTACGTGCTACCCGTCTGAAACGACGGAGGGCTACGAATGGTTTCTGGCGAAAACCTTTAACGTAATGAACTTGATATCGTTGAAGGAACGGATAGCTTTTTAGAAAAATATAGTGACGAAAACCTTCGCTAAAGAGGTCACTCCCGGTGAAGGGATCTCGGCTCTTTCCCCATAGAATGAGGTTCAGGATATTCCAACTGAATACCACGACGCAAAGCAAAAGTAATCGGCTATAGTGAAGTTATTGCCCTGACGCAAACTTTTGTCCAAGGGGACACTCCCGGTGAAGGGATCTCGGCCCTTGCCTCGTTGACTGAGGAGCAGGATATTCCAACTGAATACCACTGTGCAAAACAAAAGAGAACGCCCTTGCAATAACAGCTTTCTGAAAAGTTTTCCAACAACATCAGAATAGGTTTGTTTATCTTGCATTGATCCGAATCAACGCAGTCCCATCAATTGATCACACCACAAAAGAACGAAAATAATGACGTACGTATATGCCATCCGCATTCGCCACTGGGTCCCGTCATCACCCGTTAGGTTAGCTAACTAACGACAGAGCGGGGACTGGACTAGCGCGGATGAAAAACATATACAACATCAACTAGTATATATATAATATATAATATTTCGCTCAAGGCGTGATAAAATGCAACAGCACAGAAATGTACAGCATCACAGAACAATACAGATATCTGGGATCCCCGGGTTTCATAGAGCCGCTACTGAAACCCGACGTTCCCCTGGTCATGTGGATAGCCTGTGCAATGAAAATCCTAGACCCCTACTGGCGCGGCAAGTTACCCGCCAAAACCTGAAGCGAGGCAGCCCCCTTCAGCAACGTGAATGGACCACCCAGCACTTCACGGAATCCGGTAACTTGGGTACCCCTCCTGGGCCAACCTGTACCCCCTACGAGTGCGGCGAACAGTCCGCCAATTCTAGAGTAAAGCCCCCTCCGTCTCAATTCCATGAGATGCGGGCTCGTTGCCCTCTAGAACCCGGCTATTCGTGCACCCTTCCGCGGGGTAATCCTAGTACAGAAAGTAAAAATATACATACAACGGGTACATCGATTGCAACATGGTCGTGCCCCAAAAGAATAATACAAACAGGCAGTGACGGCAGTCCACATGTCGGACGCTCGCCCCGCAATATCAAATGTATATATAAAACAAAGCTGTACTAGCATTGCATCCAGGCTATCCCCCACGACCGATCCGCAACATCACAGCACAACACAGAACATCAACGTGAATGTCACGTTCGCAAATCCGTCTAAAAAGGCTATAGCAAATAGACTGGATTTACCGATCGAGTGACATTCACGGTCGCAGATATAATGTAAATACTGTGAACTAGCATGTTTAAAATATCCGATCGAACAAATTTATCAAAGTGGGCCCCAAGCAGTACTGTAGCACTCACAGAAAATCTGGGCCCAAAAAGAATATCCCCAAACCCCTATTTTTAACTCATAAGCTATCTGCAAAATTTTGATCAAGTGATCAATCAAAAGTGCCGCGGAACCGCGGCCCAAGCATGGGTTTGGCCGCGGTTCCACGGCGGTATGGAGAGATCGCGCGACCAAATTTTCACAGATTGCTTCTATATCCATGCACAGTATTCTGAGACAACCTGAAAAATTTTTGGAGCCAAAAAAAATTCGACAGAGAACACATGTGCACACGAAATGCGGTTTTTGGGGATTTTTGTTCGATCGAGTTCTAAACATACTAGAGCAAGCTAGGCATGGTTAATGGCGTGGCTCTGATACCAATGTAAGTCCGCGGCGGCGCCCCGGCCGTCGATCCGACGCCGGAAACGCGGAAACAAAAACTTTCAAAAGCTATTGAACCGGCACCACCGCGCACTTTTCACCCGGATAGGGCCATTAACCTAGCAACTAGCAAACAAGAAAAGAGTAGAGAAGCTATACCAAGCGATCCGTTTCCTTCGGTCTTCTTCTCCACTCCGATCTCCCGCGGAATCTCCGTCCATCACCTCCTCGTCGGAAAGGGCACCACGTAGCCGGGTTCGTATACGGGCTCCCACCTCTGGACCGAGGCAACTCGGGCGCGAAGTTGGCTAGCCGACGCGTCCAAGATTTGCTGTAGACTAGTGTAGAAAAGTTTGTCTCTTTAGGGTCAAGAAGTTGCCATGGATGATGTGGAGGAAAGAATGAAGCTTTTTGGAGAGGCTTGAAAAAGGAGCTATGAACTTTGATGCATGAATGAGATGAACATTTTTCTTCACCACAAAATGAATCCTCCCCTTCCTCCCAAAGTGGCCGGCTCTCTCTCCTCAAGAAGAAGATTGGAGAGAGAAAAAGACATCTCCAAGTATATCTCAAAGGAATGATAATGTGAAAAAGAAATCATATAAGAAAAAGGCACACATCAATTTCAAGCTCATATCCTTTCATCAACCATCATGAAAAAAGCAATGGAAAAGACAAGAAAAGAATCTCATGATGGTTGAACCACAAATGTGCAAGAAACCCCTCCACAAAATGTTATTTGCAAACTGCAAATAACACCCTCCATCGAAAGTCCGGTCGTGAAGGAATAAAAGAAAACCGGCCGGAACGGAATGCAAACTGGCAACCTCAGAAAACTGATCCCGTAATAAATTACAGGAAAACCCTGCTACTGCAAATACATGCCCGCATTTGTATTGCCACTGAACACAAATGCAAAGAGACAAAACTACACTATTTAATACTAGGATCCGGCTTAAGCCAAAGCCGGCTAGTAAAAACCGTCCGATCAAGATCCGTGCAATACCGCTCATATCTGATCGAACCCTGCCATATCTCCATACGGCCTCTACAGCGTTTCGCCCGAAACTTGAGTAACTGTGTGTGGTGGACTCTAAAGACTCGTCAATACTATGGCTGTGGATTTAACCACTAGCACGTCAGAGGTATAAGCCAATACGTGACGGGCTACCAGGTATTGACCAAAAGGGACGTCGATGAGCGAACTCATCCTGACACCCTACTGAGCCTGTCAGTGACAATATCCGTACAGTCCGGTCCGTTCGTCTATGAGCATCGCATGGCGGGCCTAGGGGGTTGGTGAAAGTCAGACCCCCAAAAGCGGTACAAGTCGTGTCGGAGTGTAGCCCAGAACACCCTGAGATACTACTGGAATACCTACCAGTAAATCTCCTGCCTTGGCCAAGGACTTTTCATGTTCTGGCTCTCCTAGACACAGCGCGACCTCACCCCCAATACCGGGAGAGACGAACCCCTGCAGATCCACTCACTGCCTCCATGTGACTCGGGACTGTACCCAACTAAAACCTATTTGCACGACTCCTTTGAGCCGTGGTAGGTTAGTAATCAAAGCACAGTGGGAACTCACATGAGACAAATGATGATCTCAGGTCGATGAACTAACCTGTACACATGTCACCTGGGAACTGCTATCTGACGTCTGGTATAATCCCAACTAGCAGGTTCCCGGCGAGTCCTGTCCGGTGTACTCATAACCCAATGAGCACCTGTATACATCTTAGGTGAACCAACTGACACCAGTGGCTTGTGAGACCGGCCACCGCCCCTCGTCGATGTCTCGACTGTATACACTAGTCTACTCTAGAGTATCGATGCCCTGTCTCGAAACTCCCACGACTAGGGACCTTTTAAGGATGTGCTTATAGACTCCAGCTCTCACTTATATGATCGCCCTCATACTGCTGGTAGTCAAGCAAGAATCCTAGGTGCTCTATCAACGTGTAATAGCGACTCATAAGGTCACCTAAAGCAGTACACTATGATAAAGATAAACCAGATAGCATACTATCATCTCGAGTAAGACTGTCCTACTGGGATAGGTCCTCCCCTCAATCATTGCAATCATGTGCCTGTGATCCAATAATTGACTCTGAGGGCACTATCTCCAACAATAAGTCCACCTCTTTTGTTATTTGTTAGGAAATTAGTAAACCCTAATTTAACCTTGATTTGGTTTAAGTCTCATACACACAACTTGTATGTATCATCAAGCATGATACAAACATGTACACTTGCATATATCACATATAAACAATGTGCACATTCAAGTGATAAAATCAATTTTAAGTGAACCAATACTAGTTAATGTAAAGTAATATATCAAATATATAATTATACATTAAATCATTAAATCAACACTTGATTTAACGATCCGGTCATATTGCATATAACCGACTAATATCTAGTGTATCAATGTATCGAATCAACACTTGATTCGGTAACCCGGCTATATCTCATATAACCGTCCAATGATACAAATCGCGAGAATAGAATACAGTATCACATACTGGTATTATTCTCGGTCCCGCACATATTTCATATGCGCTCCTATTTCGTTTCGCTTAAGCCAGGAAACCTCTGTGTAGGACTCTAAAGACTCGTCAATACGCCGGCAGTAGGTGGTGATCATATCAATCACCCACAAGCCGCAAGCGGTCTGCTAAACGTAACGGCCACCTTGGTATTGAGTGATCAGAAGATCAACGAGCAAGCCTTCTCACACTCCTGTGAATCAAACCAGTAACACTTACCGCACAGTCCAGTCTGTTCGTCTGATATGTCGCATATCTCGTCTAGGGGTGGTAAACGTCAGACCCCAGTAGCTCGATAAGTCATGCCGATGTAAGGTCCATAACAAGCATGAAACTACTGATAACACTTACCAGTAAATCAGAGCAACCCTGGCCAGGGATTTCCTGTTATGGCCAGTCGAGCATAGCGCAACATCAACCCCAAAAACCGGGAGAGACGAATCCCCTCCTATCGCTCATTGCCTCCATATGAATCGGGACTGTACCCAAAAACCACCTGTTTGCACGACTTAGTAGAGCCGTGGTAGGGTGGAAATCAAAGCACAGTGGGAGACACACAAGACTCTATGACGATCTTGAGTCAACAGACTAAGCTGTACCAGTGTCACCAGAGAACTGCCATCTGACGTGAGGTATAATACCATCTGGGAGTTCTCGGCGAGTCCGTTCAGTGTACCCAGTCTCCACTGAGCAACCGCATACCGTCTCTGATGTCAAACACCAATGGATATGGGATCATCCATCGCCTATCACATAGGTCGAGAAGATATATGCTAGTCTACTCTGGTATATCGATGCCCCGACTCGATATTCCCACGACTAGGAACATTGAAGGATGTACTCATTGACTACCCAGGCCCCACTAGTATGATCTACATCATAGTCCTGGAAGTCGAGCATACATCCTAAGAGCTTTATCAACATGTAATAGAGAGACAGAAAGTATACATGTTAAGATAAAGAGCAACCAGATAGCGTACTATCATATCGAGCAAGAAAGTCCTCCCTATATATGTCCCAGCATCCACTACAATATACATCTCATGTATAGTAATGGCCTCTAGGGCATACATATAACTAACAATCTCCCACTTGCACTAAGGCCATCTGTAGCAGTGGTTGTAGTATCTCATACTCAACCATCCCATAAAAGTCTCTCTCTGGGAAAAGGCCTTTGTGAGTGGATCCGCCGAGTTGTCCTCTGAGTCTACTCTCCTAACCTCGATCACCGTGGAGATCAACTATCTCCATGATCAGGTGATGCTGCCTTAGAATATGTCTGGGTCATTGATGGGACCAGGGTTCCTGGGCCAAAGCCATACTTCCATTGTCACACAATGGTAGGAACCTAGTTCATCTTATGAACCAATATACACCCAAACTGCCTCTTTGGTAGTATCTTTGATAGCGATGTCACCAGCCTTTATCGTCTAGTTTGCCACGGTATCTAGCTTGGAACTCTTCCAACATACCATCCCTCCATTGAGGGTAAAGACAATGCCTGCGACTGACATTCAGTCGTCCTTATCACCCTGGAACCTTTCCAGTGATTCTTCCCAGGATCCATTGATACCATCTTACTACACCTAGTGAGAATCCTAATATCCATTTAGATCTATCTCATAGATATAAAACCTAGGATTTAAGAGGTATCACTTTGATCCTAAATGGAGAATCCATGTGATAAGAGGAGATTGACCGAGCGTAGCATAGGAAACTCCTTCCCTATCAAGAGTATGTTATCCACATACTGTACGAGGATCACCACCTTACTCTCTACTACCTTTTTGTATATACAAGGTTCATCTACCATTTTGATGAAGTCAAACTCTTTTACTATCGCATCAAAACAGACGTTCCAACTCTGCGATGCCTGCTTTATTCTGTAAAGCAACTCACACACGTTTCCGCTGCTCCCACTGTTTACGAAGCCCTCCGGCTATGAACTTATAGACGTTCTCTTCTAAATCTATATTTAGAAAAGCAGTCATGACACCCAACCACCAGATATCGTAGTCATGGTATGTAGCAATGGCAAGTAGGATCCGGATGGACTTAAGCATAGCCACTGGAAAATGTTTCATCATTATCCATGCCTGGTCGATGACGAAGACCTTTAACAAGTCTAGCTTTGAAAGTATCAACTTTTCCATCTACACCAAGTAATCTTCTCAAGATATACTTGCTCCTGATGGGAATTTAACCCTTCAGATATAACATCCAAAGTCCATACTTTGTTGGTGTACATGGATTCCATCTCAGATTGCTAAGCATCCAGCCATTCTTACAGAGTCCCTACTCTTGATGGCCTGCTCGAAACTAGTTGGGTCATCATCTCATGATGCAATCCTCGCTCCCACTGTCATCGAGAAACCAAAGTATCTCTCAGGTAGGTGAGGAACCCTGCTAGATCGGCGGAGAGGCTGTGGTTCGTTGGGGACTATTGAATCCTTTGGTTCTGTCAAATCATCAGCTGTAGTTTGTATAGCTGGAAATCCTTCCAGTTCTACAGAACTGACCTTGCATCGATCTTGTCCGGATTTTGCTTTTGACATAGGCCAGACAATCCCAAATCTTAACTTGCTTAAGAGATGGGTTCTTCTCATACCATATCTCATATCGAGTGGTAGGCAGTGATCTGATTCGAACCTAATTCAATAGGTATGCCGCTTCTTAAGTGCATAACCCAAAAAGGAAATAGGTAACTCAGTAATACTCATCATAGAGCACACCATATCATATAGGGTGCTATTTCTCCGCCCCGATACACCGTTGTGCTGTAGTGTATTCAGAGGAGTAATACTGAGAGAGAATCTCATTCTCCTTTAGAATAGTCCAAGAATTCCATGCACAAGTATTCTATTCCCTGATCTCATCATAGGACATAATACTTATACCTTGTTCTTAGTTCTCTTCTTCTAACTTATATTCATTGAATTTCTCAAAAGCTTCAGACATGTATTTCAACAGGAACATGTATCTGAATCTTGAGAGATTATCAGTGAATGTAAGGAAGTACAAAAAACCAGTCCTGGTATATGTAGACTGGGGACCTTTATACATCATCATGTATCAGTCCCAAGAGTTCACTAACTCTTTCTCTATTTCGAGTAAACAGAGCTATGGTCATCTTATCTTTGTGACATGACTGGCAAGTTTCACAAGATGTAAATTCAAACTGATTTAAATATGCATCTAAATGTAACTTTAGCTAGTTGGGTCATATTTATATGACCTAGTCTACAATACCTCAAGAAGGATTCGTTCATTTCTGAACTCTTCCTCTTGTGTGTGTTCTGTACGTAAGGAACTGTAGTTTGATTTAGAATGTATATGCTTTTAGATAACGTGCCTGAACCGATCAACTATTGATATAGAAAATGTTCAAAACATTATCCAACAATACAAAATTATATCTTTCTTTAGTAAATAAAGAGACTGATATGATATTGTATATCAGGTTCGGTATCTAATAACATTTGTTCAGAATCAATGTATTTGGAAATACAGGGTGATAGTGACCAACAGACTTGGCTGCAACACTTGCACCGTTTTCTGTCTCATGAAACTTATCACTCGTTCTCAATTCTCTACCTTTCTGTAGCCCTATGTAACAGATTACATATCTGGAATCCTAATCCGTTATCAAATACCCAGGACGTAGAGGATACAGTGAAATAGTTCTTTGTAATGAACACACCCGAAGAAGATGCATCTCATGCACTTTTTTCATTTGGGCGGCATGGGAATCCTTGTATTCCCCTAATTCCTGCTCGGTCTTATAACAATTATAAGTTGGAGCGGGACCAACGTTCCCCAGCTCAGTATAACAAGCGGGTTCGGTCAATACATCCATATTATTATCTTGATTAAGGCGTGATATGGTCGCTACCTAGAGAGAGAGAGAGAAGAAAACACTCTGCGTGCGCTCTTGCAAGATTAGATTGGTTATTTATTTTATCTAATCAGGATGGCTCCCACTGTTTTTATCAAATCTTCCTTCAAACCTTAAAAGGAAAGACTAGCCGGGATTAATTACAATCTACAAGTTCGCCAATCTTTCAGCCAGGCCAGTGTCGGTACTTTGAGGGAGGTTCCCCGTGCTTTCGCACGGACCTAATTAAAATAAACCTCGTTTTCCCAGGGGCGTAACCCCGTTGACACCTTTCTAGACACCTACTTGATCGGCTAATTGTAAAGTGCAAAACTCTCCCAGGAGTAACAATTACTCGCAGTGGGTATCGGGATCCAACTATCATATAGAAGGTATGCAATCTCATTACAAATTTCAACACTTGAAACTCCCGATAAAGGTTTTTACCCCTAGCACTTATGACCTTAACTATGGTCAACAAATCATAAGCACTAGTCAAGTTCTACCCGTCATTTCATGATTAATTAGACCCACCCACATGACCCTTAACTAAGGTCAACAAAGTCACGTGACTGTCCTAACTAATCGCATCATATGCGGTGTAGGAAGACATCACTTAGCTACCGTACACTGTGCCTTGACTATGGTCAACAAACACAGCACGAATACTAAGTACTCTACTTCCTAAAATGACGGAGGGTTGCAGATGGTTTTTAAGAAAACCTTTAACGCTTTGAACTTGATCTCGTTACGGAATCAAATGGTTTTTAAATGGAGTGTTTTTGAGGCTTTTCTAGTTTTGCTAAAGGGGTCACTCCCGGTGAAGGGATCGTCGGCCCTTTCCTCATCGAATAAGGTGCAGGATATATCATATATACCGCTGTGCAAAGCAAAAAACTATAGAAGCAATCAAAAGACAAACCGAGGGTTGTAGCATCTGCCAGTTATTGCTAAAGGGGTCACTCCCGGTGAAGGGATCTCGGCCCTTTCCTTATCGAATAAGATGCAGGATGTTCTACAAGGAACACCGCGATGCAAAGCAAGAACTGTAGCTACATGTTTTTGAAAAATTCGATTCCACAACATCTTTTAGGTTTATTTTCTTTCATTAATTATATTAATGAAGTCCCATCATTTAAGTCCACCTAAACATCACAGATAAATATAACGTACGCTTATGCCATCCGCATTTGCCTCGATGTCCCGTCTGCACCGTTAGGTTAGGTAACTAACGGCAGAGCGAGGCAGGGCTAGCGCGGGTGAAAAACATAAGCAACGTCTATATAATATATCATATATACTATATACAATATCTATCTGAACAAATCATATGATCATATCATAGATAACGCAACAGAAAATATCATATGAAATATTAGATATACTAGGACGTCCGTGTTTTATTTTGAGCCTGTATAAAACACGGATTCCACGGTCGTGATGAATAGCCAATCCCACACCCCTAGACCCCTACGAGAGCGGAAAGCAACCCTACCAATTCTAGAGTTAGGAGACCCGGACTCGACTCCTCGAGATGGTCTCCCACTGGACCCTAGAACCCGGTTACTTATGCTCCCCTCCTTGGGTCTATCCTAATGCGGAAAAGTATATAATATACAATGGTGACATCATCCTCAACCCGGAAGTGCCCCAATAAAAGAATATTACATACAAGTTTTTACATGAATGAAAAAGAAAAACACTCATCTCACATAAAAAAAACCCGTCTATTCAAACACGACGATCCAATATAACATATCCAGCAACACATAACATCACATGTCATCAACGTAAGTAAATATGCCCATCCCAATTGTCGTTGACATATAGCAACGAAACCGGCGATATCATATATTACACTTACGGTCGCAGAAAAGAAAGTGTAAAACTATAATATTTGGAATCCGCAACCTGCATGGATATCGCATGCCTAACCAAATGAATTCCTTAGACATCGCATGCCTAACAATTATAAACCCCGCATTTTAGTCTCATTATCGAAAACACTTTTCAATATCAAGTCGGGCAATTCAACAAGATTCCCGACATCCAGAACGAATGCTCGTCGCAAACTTTAGTAGACGGCCGCACCCCCGATACCGTCGACGAAGTGCACTAAGGCGGAACACCGTTGCCGCGAGCACCCGAACGGATGCTTTTGGCGATGGGGTTCTCTTACAGTCACTTGGTCGGGGCTATGGGGTATGGCTGTCTATTAAGTTTACCGGCGAGTATCCGCGTACGCTACGCGATTGCGACGGACTTTTGATCACATCAAAATTCCGTGGCAACCGATCAAATGAGACTAAACTGCTATGTCTATAACATTCAAATGTTGTTGATTCTAATTATTGTATCACATTCCAGATAAATAGATAATTTTAAACTTTCCGATCGAACAATCAAACACCCAAGTTTTCCCGAAAATCTCAACATATGAAATAAGTTTAAAAACATCCACTTCATGCCACAGTACCAACGGTCCAGCCGTAGAAGGGTCAAGCCAACGCCTCACATGTGGCATGCCGTACTGCCCCAAACCCTAAGGTTCAAAAGGCAGTTCAAGACGGTCACATAATCGAGTTAAGGTTTGTTGTCTTCTAGAGGGTCCATCGAGTTACATGCACTACTTAGAATATTCTTAAACTACGGAAAAATCCAACACTTGGAAATTTCCCGTCAGGGGAAAAAGTGGGTTATTTATATCTGGTCGAACTTTTTAACATGTTCTAAAATACCCGGAAATACAAAAACAATGTTAAACAATCCGATCGAAACATCGAGTCCCAAAACAACCCAGAAAACTCAACTGTTGAGTATAGATTAAAAATTCCCAGAAAACAGAGGAAACAGCTACGGGCATTACTGTGCAAACCGTGACAAATTATTCATCTTTATGGCCGCGGAACCGCCGCACAAGCCAAGGTGGGGCCGCGGTTCCGCGGCGCATTGATAGAGTTAGGGTCACGTGCTGCACAGTAATTCTTAGAAAACCCTGCTCTATTTTCTGAGCATTTTTAATTCACAAAAATCCATAGTTTCAAAAATTGTACAGAGAAGGGTTTTGATTAGGGTTTCGGGGTTCGATCGGGTTTCTAACATCGTCTACACTTCGCCTAAAACTCTAGCTAGGCTCTGATACCACTGTAGGGTTCCTAGGCACACTCATGAGGTTCTACAAGGCATCAACCATGCCAAAATTAAAAATTTAGGTGCCGAGAAACCCTATGCAAGATCGTCTACTAGAGGTAAGGCGAAACTACAAGCAAGCAAACTACTTTGCTACTAAGTGAAAGAGATTACAACCTTTGTAGATCCGGTCCTTCACTTCTAAAGCTCCGTGTTGACGTCCCTTAGCTGCGATCATCGGGATCCCGGACCCTAGCGTTGGTTTCATCGGAGAAATGAGCGGGCTAGGTCGTTGACTTCGAGGCCGAAGATGATCTACGTCGGGGAGACTCAAACTCAAGCTATTCCTTCACTTGGTCAAAAACATTATGAAGAGAACACCCTATACTACATGGCAAGTGGTAGAGGATGAAGAAATAGGAAGTGGGTTCACTTTGGATTTGGATTTCTCACTCTAAATCTCATGGCTCCATTAGAGGTAGCAAGCTTTCTTCTTCTTGAAGAAGAAGAAGAAGAAAGAATAATGAATAAAGAATGAAACTTATCCTTTTAATTATGGCACCATGGTTGAGTTAAGCCCTCATGCTTAACTCATGTAAAGAATTAACCAAAGTATTAGGTTAAGGGTTGGGTTAACTAATATCCTAAGGAAATGACAAAAGAGTTGACTTTGTCAAATTTTCTTCAACCTTCATGAAGCTTGATAACTTTAACCAAAGTCCACCTCTTTTGTTATTTGTTAGGAAATTAGTAAACCCTAATTTAACCTTGATTTGGTTTAAGTCTCATACACACAACTTGTATGTATCATCAAGCTTGATACAAACATGTACACTTGCATATATCACATATAAACAATATGCACATTCAAGTGAGAAAATCAATCTTAAGTGAACGAATACTAGTTAATGTAAAGTAATACATCAAATATATATTTATACATTAAATCATTAAATCAACACTTGATTTAACGATCCGGTCATATTGCATATAACCGACTAATATCTAGTGTATCAATGTAACGAATCAACACTTGATTCGGTAACCCGGCTATATCTCATATAACCGTCCAATGATACAAATCGCGAGAATAGAATACAGTATCACATACTGGTATTATTCTCGATCCCGCATATATCTCATATGCGCTCCTATATCATTTCGCTTGAGCCAGGAAACCCCTGTGTAGGACTCTAAAGACTCGTCAATACGCCGGCAGTAGGTGGTGATCATATCAATCACCCACAAACCGCAAGCGGTCTGCTAAACGTAACGGCCACCCGGGTATTGAGCGATCAGAAGATCAACGAGCAAGCCTGCTCACACTCCTGTGAATCCGACCAGTAACACTTACCGCACAGTCCGGTTTGTTCGTCTGATATGTCGCATATCTCGCCTAGGGGTGGTAAATGTCAGACCCCAGTAGCTCGATAAGTCATGCCGATGTATGGTCCATAACAAGCATGAAACTACTGATAACACTTACAAGTAAATCAGTGCAACCCTGGTCAGGGATTTCCAGTTATGGCCAGTCGAGCATAGCGCAACATCAACCCCCAATACCGGGAGAGACGAATCCCCTCCTATCGCTCATTGCCTCCATGTGAATCGGGACTGTACCCAAAAACCACCTGTTTGCATGACTCAGTAGAGCCGTGGTAGGGTGGAAATCAAAGCACAGTGGGAGACACACAAGACTCTATGACGATCTCGGGTCAACAGACTAAGCTGTACCAGTGTCATCAGAGAACTGCCATCTGACATGAGGTATAATACCATCTGGGAGTTCTCGGCGAGTCCGTTCAGTGTAACCAGTCTCCACTGAGCACCCGCATACCATCTCTGATGTCAAACACCAATGGATATGGGATCATCCATCGCCCATCACATGGATCGAGAAGATATACGCTAGTCTACTCTGGAATATCGATGCCCCGTCTCGATATTCCCACGACTAGGAACATTGAAGGATGTACTCATTGACTACCCAGGCCCCACTAGTATGATCTACATCATAGTCCTAGAAGTCGAGCACACATCCTAAGGGCTTTATCAACATGTAATAGAGAGACAGAAAGTATACATGTTAAGATAAAGAGCAACCAGATAGCGTACTATCATGTCGAGCAAGAAAGTCCTACCTATATATGTCCCAGCATCCACTACAATATACATCTCATGTACAGTAATGACCTCTAGGGCATACATATAACTAACAAATATTAGATAATGTAATGCAATATATCATATAAATTATTATACTTTAAATTATCTAATCAACACCTTATCTGACAATCCGGCTATATCGACTATAACCGACTAATATATCATGTACGGACTCATCGAATCAACACTTGATCCGATGACCCGGCTCATATCTAAATATCGCGAGAATATAATACGATATCTCATATCGCATTATTCTCGGTCGTGCACATATCACATATGTGCCCCTACTCCGTTTTGCCTGAGTCAAGAAACTTCTGTGTAGGACTCTAAAGAATGATCAATACGCCGGTAGCAGGTGATGATCATATCAAACACCCACAAGCTGCAAGCGGTCAGCTAAACGTAACAGCCACCCAGGTATTGAGTGATCAGAAGATCAACAAGCTAGCCTGTACATTCTCCTGTGAATCCAATCAGTAACACTCCCGTATAGTCCGGTCTCTTCGTCTGATATGTTGCATATCTAGTCTAGGGGTGGTATACGTCAGACCCCAGTAACCGATAAGTCGTGCCGATGTGTGGCTCATAACGGGTCGAGAAACTACTGATAACACTTACCAGTAAATCTCTATATGATCCCTGGCCAGGGACTTCCAGTTATAGCCAATCGAACACAGCACAACATCAACTCCCTATAACAGGAAAGACGAATCCCCTCCTATCGCTCATTTCCTCCATGTGATTTGGGACTGCACCCAAAAGCCACCATTTTGCAAGCCCTCTTGGACGTAGTAAGGTGGAAATCAAAACACAGTGGGAATCACATAAGACTCTATTACGATTTCGGGTCTACGGACTACCCTGTACCACTGTCACCGGAGAACTACCATCTGACGTGTGGTATATCACCATCTGGGAGTTCTCGGCGAGTCCGTCCAGTGTACCCAGTCTTCACTGAGCACCCATACACCATCTCTGATGTCAAACACCGATGGATATGGGATCATCCATCTCTCATCATATGGGTCAAGATGCGTATACGCTAGTCTACTCTGGTGTATCGATGCCCTATCTCGATACACCCTCGACTAGGAACAGTTATAGAATGTACCCATAGACTACCGTAGCCCCACTAGTATGATCTCATCATAGTCCCAGTAGTCGAGTACAGATCCTAAGGGTTTTATCAACATGTGAGAGTAAGACAGTAAACATATACAAGTCAACATGTTAAGATAAAGTGAAATCAAATAGCATACTATCATGACGAGCATGAAAGTCCTCTCTATATATATCCAAGCATCCATTATAATATACATCATATGTACAACAATGGCCTCTACGGCATATACATAACTAACAATCTTCCACTTGCACTAAGGCCAGCTGCTGTAGTATCTCATACCTAGCATTCCGAATAATCTCTCAAACTGTATCTGTGGAATGGCCTTTGTGAGTGAATCCGCAGTGTTGTCCTTCGTATCTACTCTCTTGACCTCGATCTCCCGGCGATCAACTATCTCCCTGATCAGGTGATATCGCCTCAAAATATGTCTGGACTTTTGATGGGACCTGGGTTCCTTAGCCAACGCCACAGCTCCATTGTTATCGGAATACATAGGTATTGGATGCTCAATAGACGGAACCACACCAAGTTCATTAATGAACTTCTTTATCCAGACAGCCTCTTTAGCAGCATCGTTGGCAGCGATGTATTCAGCCTCTATCGTCGAGTCTGCAACGGTATCCTGTTTGGAACTTGATTTATTTATAATTTTCCGATTAGGTGTAAAAAGTAAAAGTATCAATTCAAATAGTCCCCGATTTCGGCACCATTTGATTGTTCATAAAATTCAAGACTGAGTAAGTAAATCAACTCAAATGATTCCCGATAACGGTTTCATTTGATCGATAAGAGTCTCTTTGTGTCGGTAATTAGAAAATTGTATAAAGAAATCACAATCAAAAAAAATTATATTTGACCGCAATCAACTACGGTGTCAGTTGTAGATCGTAAGCGAGTGCGGATCGTCCACAGGGATTGTGCGATTCGTTTCTGTATTTAATTTGTTTGAATCGAAAAGTTAATCGAAAAGGAAAGAAAACATGATTCAAGAATTTATCGATTGATTCAGGTGTCACGATGTTTAATCAAGAATCAAGAAACTGATAAACAAATCAAGAATCGGTGTTTCGATGATATTTCCAACCAAAATGTCAAGAATCTAAATGAGGCTCGTAGGAATCGATCGGATCTATAGACGTGATGTAATTTCAAGATTTCGTGTTCTTGTCCTTCGAAGGATTGATACTAGATTGATGATGATCGACGAGAGTTAGGGCTTTCTTGATGAAACTAGGGTTTCATCTTTTAAACCCTTGTTCTTTCAATGATATCATTTGCATTCTAGCCTCTAACAATTTCAAGAAACGATTGTAACTCCCCAATCTCGAGCGATATCAATCAAGAAAGTATCGCAACGAATTGGGTCGTCGATTCTTGAACTTGCTAGGGTTTACAAAACTCGTAGGAATCAAGAATCGTTTTCAGATATATTACATCATCATTCTATTGATCGTCTCGACTCCTCGACGAGCGGAGTATTACTCAAACATCACAACAAGAATTACAACTAGAAATTTAGATTGAATCATGATGCAAGAATTTAAAGAAAACAAGATAAAAGAATATCACCTTTTATTTATATCAACAATTTGATTACAGTCGCTCAAGAACTACAAGAGGAAGAACTAAATTGTCGATTTGGCGTCGCTCGGCTCCGTGAGTCGTGGATCGGCTTGGACCACTTGCTCTGTTGAAGATCGGCTCGGCTCATAAAAGGTTGCAAGGCTTCTTGCTTGATGGGTACTCGGGATCTTGGCTTTTGATTGGAATTTAGGGTTAGGGTTTCACACAAGTCCTCTCATGAGACTTGTGGAAAAAGAAGATGAAGAAAGAGATAGAATGGCTCTAAAATGAACTAATGGATTGATTTTTCCAAGGTTCCAAGATGATTTACAAGTGAGCCTAGGGTCTTATTTATAGAGCACCCCAAACCCTAAGCCTTTGAGTTCCCTCCAAAAGTTTGTTGAAAGACTTCTAGAAAGAGTTTGTTAGGCTTAGCTTAGGGTTTAAGCTAGGGTTTAGGAAGAAGTTTCTAGAATGATAGGCTAGTTTAGTGTTGATCCCAAAGCTTGCTGATCTGGCAGAAGTCTCTGGAGTCTTCTGGAATTTGCATAGGTTTTCTGAAGTGTGGGAGCTGAGATTGACATTGTGCACCAAAATTGAGGTGATGAAGGGGCAATACCACCGCGGAACCGCGGCGCAAGCAAGCTCCGGCCGCGGTTCCGCGGCCATGTTGGAAGCTTGGGCTATGGTCTCTCTGGTGTGGTCTTGGAATGCCATTTTGGGCTTTATCTGATATGTTGAATTTTATTTCTCCCTATGTATTGATACCGGAATTGAAATCATTGAGTTGGCGTCATGTTTGATTTGTACCATGTACATTTTGGCCTTTCTTCTGGATTTTCCTGCACAGATCTCAAAACAAGTGTTGCGCAAATGTAGGGATGATGCGATGCCATGAAATGTGGTCAATTTCCTTTATAGTGTTGGTTTCAGAGTCTAATACATGCAATCTGATATTTTGCGACAGTTTTGCTAATATGTGAAATATGAATGCCGAACACTTCTATATGAATGCAAATGATGAGGAAATTGCCGGCTAAAATATATAATATTTTCGACTAATCAGAACTCTTCCAACACACCGCCCTTCCATTGAGGGTAAAGACAAATCCCGAGTGCGACTTAGAGTCGTCCTTATCACTTTGGAAGCTTGAATCGGTAAAGGACTCCATCTGGAGTTGCTTGTTACCATACACCAAGAACATCTCTTTAGTTCTTCTCAAGTACTTGAGAATGTGAAGTGTTCAGTGATTCTCTCCAGGATCTGCTTGATACTGACTCACTACACTTAGTGAGTATGCTACATCGGGTCTGGTACATAGCATCGCCTATATGATAGAGCCTACTGCCGAAGCATAGGGTATACCTTTCATGCGAGCTCTCTCTAAATCAGTCTTGGGAGACATCTCTTTGGAGAGAGCGAGTCCAGAGATCGTGGGTAGGTTCCCACGCTTGGATTCTTCCATACTAAACCTCTTTAGTATAGTGTCAATATACCTGGATTGGGACAATCCCGGTGTCCGTTTAGATCTATCTCTATAGATCATGATTCCCAATATGCAGGAGGCATCACCAAGATCTTTCATTGAGAATCTTTGTGATAAGAAGAGCTTGACTGATTGCAGCATAGGAACATCATTTCCTATCAAGAGTATGTCATCCACGTACAATACGAGGAATACAACCTTACTCTCTGCAACCTTCTTATAAATACAAGGTTCATCTATATTTTTGATGAAGTCAAACTCTTTGACTACAACATCAAAACAGATGTTCCAACTCCGCGATGCTTGCTTTAACCCATAAATGGATTTAAGCAGCTTGCACACCTTTCCGCTGCTCCTACTATCTACGAAGCCCCCCGGCTGAGTCATGTACACGCACTCTTCTAAATCACCGTTTAGAAAGGCGGTCTTAACATCCATTTGCCAGATTTCGTAGTCATGGTATGCAGCAATGGCAAGTAAGATCCGGATGGACTTAAGCATAGCCACTGGAGAAAAGGTTTCGTCATAATCGACACCTGGTCGTTGACGAAAACCCTTTGCAACAAGTCTAGCTTTGAAAGTCTCAACTTTTCTATCTACACCAATTTTCTTTTTAAAGATCCACTTGCTCCCAATGGGTTTTACCCCTTCAGGAGCATTTTCCAAAATCCATACTTTGTTGGTGTACAAGGATTCCATCTCAGATCGCATTGCATCCATCCATTTCACAGAGTCACCACTCGTGATGGCCTGCTCGAAACTAGTTGGGTCATCATCTTTCATGACGCAATCCTCGCTCCCGCCATCAATGAGAAAACCGTAGTATCTCTCAGGTGGATGAGAAACCTTGCTAGATCGGCGGAGAGGCTGGGGTTCGTCGGGTACTACTGAATCCTCTGGTTCCACTAAATCTTCAGTTGCAGTTTGTTTTGCTGGAACTTCTTCCAGTTCTACCTCATTGCCATTAATTTCTTTCATAAGAAATCCCTTTTCTAAAAAGGTGGCATGTCGAGAAACAAACACCTTTTGTTCCTCGGTGTGGTAGAAGATATACCCTCGCGAATGTTTGGGATATCCAATAAACTTACATAGGACAGACCTTGCCTCGAGCTTGTCCGGATTTTGTGTTTTTACATAGGCCGGACAACCCCATATCTGAATAAAATTAAGACATGGTCTCTTCCCATTCCATATCTCATATGGAGTGGTAGGCACTGATTTGGTTGGAACTCTATTCAATAGGTATGCAGCTATCTCCAGTGCATGTCCCCAGAAGGAAATAGGCAACACAGCTTTGCTCATCATAAAGCGCACCATATCTAATAGGGTGCGATTCCTCCGCTCCGATACACCGTTGTGTTATGGTGTATAAGGAGGAGTAAGCTGGGAGAGAATCCTATTCTCTTTTAGATAGTCCAGGAACTCATTGCTCAAGTATTCTCCTCCTCAATCAGATCGAAGGATCTTAATACTTTTGCCCGTTTGGTTCTCTACTTCGTGCTTATATTCTCTGAATTTCTCAAAAGCTTCAGACTTGTGTTTCATCAGGAACACATGTCCGAATCTTGAGAGATTGTCAGTGAATGTAATGAAGTAGGAAGAACCGTTCCTGGCGTGTGTAGACATGGGACCACATACATCACTATGTACCAGTCCTAAGAGTTCCGTAACTCTTTCTCCGTATCCACTAAACGGAGTTTTGGTCATTTTTCCTTTGAGACATGAATGACAAGTATCATAAGATGATAATTCGAATGAATTCAAATATCCATCCTTATGTAACTTAGCTAGCCATGTCGCATTGATATGACCAAGTCTACAATGTCAGAAGAAGGATTCGTTCATTTATGAACTTTTCCTCTTGTATGTGTTTTGTATATTAAGGACTGTATTTTGATTGAGAATGAATATGCCATTATGTAACGAGCCTGATCCAATCAACTTTTGATCTAGGAATATGTTCATAACATTATCCTTTACTACAAAATTATATCCTTCTTTGCTTAATAAAGAAACTGATATAATGTTGCACATCATGTTCGGTATATAATAGCACTCATTCAGAATCAGTGTATTACTACTTGGTAATACTAGGTGATATTCGCTAACTGCTTTGGCTGCAATACTTACACCATTCCGTACTTGAACGGAATGATCACCTTTTCCCAGTTCTCTACCTTTACGTAGCCTATGTAACATTTTACATATGTGAGATCCCGATCCGGTATCTAATACCCAGGACGTAGGGTGAACTGAGAAACAGTTCTCAATAACTAACACACCCGAAGAAGATGCATCAGCATGCATGTTCTTTGTTTGGGCTGTATGAGAATCCAGATATTCTCCTGTTTCCTGTTCAGTCTTATAACTCTTATAAGAAAGAACGGGAAAAACGATCTCCTGCTCAGTATAATAAGCGGGTTCAGTTAATACATCCATATAATTATCTTGATTAAGTCCTGACACGGTCGCTACCTGGAGAGAGAGAGAAGGAAACACTTTAGCGTATGCTCTTGTAAGATTAGATTGGTTATTATCTTATCTAATCAGGATGTCTCCCACTTTTCTTATCAAATCTTCCTTCAAACCATAAAAGGTAAGATTAGCCGGGATTAATCACACCCTACAATTTCGTCAATCTTTCAGCCAGATCAGTGTCAGTACTTAAGGGAGGTTCCCCGTGCCTTCGCACGGACCTAATTAAAATAAACCTCGTCTTCCCAGAGGCATAACCCCGTTAACACTTTTCTAGACACCTACTTGATCGGCTAATTGTCCTGTGTAAAATTCTCCCAGGAGTAACTCTTACTCGCTGTGGGTATCGGGATCCAACTATCTCATAGGAGGTATGCAATCTTATTGGGAATTTCAACACTTGAAATTCCTAATAATACTTTTCCCCCTAGCGTCCCATGATCTTGACGGAGGCCAAACTACCCATAGGGCGCTAATCAAGTTCAACCCGTTCATTTCTTGATTGAATTAAACCTACCCGTACGGCCCTTGACGAAGGCCAAACTACACTGTACGAATACCCTAATCCAATCGCATCGTATGCTAGCAGATAAGCACTAGTTAGCTACCATACACTACGCCTTGACGGAGGCCAAACTACCGCAGCACTGTAACCCTTCGAAAATCGTTTAGGCAGTTTTTCGGTAATCGGCTAATTTTTCGGCTATTTCCGTAAAAAGTCAAAATAGATATTTTTCATTGTAGACCTAATTATACAAAATTTAGATAAGATATTACAATAATTTTGTCACAAAAATGTCACTTATAATTTTCTAGTTAAATAAAAAAAAACTTCGTAATTAATTTTTTTTTTATATTATTTTAAGCTTTTTAAAATACATTAAATTAGTGATAAATACAAATTTAATTAGGTAAATTTCATAATTAGGAGACTTTATAAGCTAAAATATGGTGTTAATAAAATTGTATCATGACTTGCAAATTTTTGGTTTTAGGGTGGGAAAATTAATGGAAAAATGGTGTAAAATGAGGTTTTTTTTGTAAATTGTTGATATGAAAGCATTAAATGATAACATGGGGTGTTTATTGACCTAGAAACTTCTCCAAATTTCCCCACCTCCTCTCCCTCACCTGCTGGCCGACCCCAAACCTGCAGAATTCCCCATTTCCCCACTTCATTTTGCTTCAATTTTCATGCCAAATTCATAAAAAATCCACAAATTCATTAACCCATTCAAAGTAAAACCCTAATCCACTCTCTCTTCAACCCAAATTAGTTCAAAAACTTGATGAAAGGAGGCTTCTTGGTGACTTGATCATGCTAGGGTTCCACTTGTGAGGTAAAATCCTAAACTAGTTTGCTAACTTGTAGTTATATGTGCTAAAAATTCAATTTTGAAGTATTAATTTAATTGTAAATTCTTGTTCATGAAAATCAAGAATGGGATTTGGTGTTGAACTAGGGTTTGAAGCATGGTTGTTAGAGTTAAGTTAGGGTTTGGTTATCTAATTGATTGGAGTGGTTAATAGTGTAGTGTTATGCTCGCTAAATCGACAAAATTGCAATGTTTGTATCGAATTGGTAAGCAAATTGCTTACTAGATTTTTATAAAAAATAGAATGCGATCAAATTGCGTTATTTTAGCGATATAATTAGCTTTGTATAGGACTATTAGAGTGCGCGAACGCGGGGTTTCGTCTAGTCGGGTTTTAGTTTTGTCGATTTCCCCGAAATGACGATTCTAGTTAACGATTAGCGATTTTCGTGCGTTTTCCCGCGCACCGAGTGTATGTTATGTTTAATTCGAGAGCGTCGATAATTGTATATGGTGACTTGCATCGTTTTAGGTTTTTTAATCTTATGCTTGGTGTTGTGCAAATATAGGATCGGTCGGGGAAACATCGGATACGGCACGTAAAGGCAAGGCGGTGGTCGGATCGGGTTAGCGGGGATTTCAGGTGAGTAGATGTATTCATCTATGGGGGAATCGTCTGGATGGCGCGAGGCGTCCCCCTCTAGCTAGGATTACCCTACTTTTTGCAAGATTATATTGTTAGCTACCTTATCCATTCATGTACACTGCATACCTTTATAGCGAACAGTATATTAGATTGCATGGACATTCATCTATACTTATGCGATATTATTTCGTAGGACACGAACACCTTACCATTGGCATTTGTTGCACGCGCACTATTCATGTGACACACATTCCTTTGGTAATTGCCATGCCACGTGCACTATAGAACCAGTTTAACTTAGTATCGCTACTTGCATTCATACATGATATATGAAATTGCATAGCTTGCTTATACCTCGCATTATCATCATATTTACATAGATTCTATCCAAAATTCACATCATATACATTGATATCATAGACATTTATCACATTTAACATGTGGACACTATGATTTTCTTGAGGATTTCAGTTATTCTGTGATTTCTGGATTTTTGGGGAAAACCGCAAGAATTTAACAAAAGCTTATATTTATCATTTTTAAAACAAGTTGCGGTTTTCTCGTGATGTATGTGTCGTCCACCTTGAGTTTTCATGTTTTCTGTTGGATTTCGAGACCCGATTCGAGGAGTGGATGAACCGTCTCGGGTACATGGTGGGCCCGGTATGGTATCCCGGGGCAAGAAGATCGAGTTGTAGACGATGAGCCTGGCAGGGGAAGACTACCTACCGGTGATGTCTGGCGCGGCGGATATCCGGAGGATACCGACCGTTGTCGTGAGATTTATGATATGGGCCGATCCGGACTGACGGAGCCCGATATTGAGACAGATATGATTCCTATTTGGTGTCGATGCTTGACACGGGTTTTTAGATGATTTCTTGATGGTACTTAGCTATTATACAGATATTCATTTTCTAAAGTTAAGAACGCAGTACCCTTAGCATTTAAAACACTTAAGGAGTTAGAAATGACATTGCATACATGTGCATGCATACTAGAGCTATTATATCACATATGGACATGCATGTTGGGGTGCATTGCGTGCATTCTTACGATTGCCTTATTAGATGTTATATTTACTCACGAGCTGGCAACTCACCCCCGTTGTGCCACAGTGTCTTGCAGGTCGGACTCATCAGTCTTGTAGCAGCGGCTATCTTATCATCAGCTCCTTTTGCTCAGACTCGCGACATCGCCCGTAGGTGGGTTGCGAGCACACTTTATTTCTTTTGCTTTATCATTGTATCTAGTATTCTCCATCTACCACTTTATATTGTATATGCGACCTAGTGATGAGACTGAGAGATTGTATATATGTGGTTTCTTTTGGGTCGAGCTCACTTGAGCCGGCGTTGTGTTTTCTGATATTTTGCGTTTCTTTATGCTCTTTTCTTGATATTACTACTATATTGCATGTGATTGTGATCCGCCTTGGGCGAAGAGCTAGCTCCCGCTTGGGGATGCCATTTTTATGATTACAGGTTTATTATCTTGTTATACCCATTTTGGGGGATAGAAAATACAGGGGAGACTCTGCCGAAATTTTTGGGAATTTTTGATGTTTTTTTTTGGATTCTATGCAACTTAATTGATTTAAAAACCATTGTTATTAGAGGTTTTCCTTCACTCGCTTTTGATTTTGGTTTAGATTTTTCTGGGCTTTGGCTGACTTAGTTTACGTTACGCCTTTAGACGTCTCGTAATCTAAGTGCCAGTCACGTTCCGTACCTTCGGGTCGTGACAAAGTTGGTATCAGAGCGTAGGTTTTACCTTTCTGAGTGTAGGACGACCTTGGTAGATGGAGAAGGTGATTTAAGCAGAGTGGCGTAGCGTGGGTATGATCCGCGACATACTTACGATACGGTACTCCGCCTAAGTGACCTTAGGACATAATTCCTTGTATTTCCTTTCTTGATTCCTTGCATTCCTTGATTCAATTGCAATGTCCTTATCAGTCCTGTTTCTTATTCCAGCTTCGATGCCGCCAAAGACTACGAGAGCTCAGCGGGCTGCCGCTAGGGATGAGATTCGGGCGGGCCCGTCTGAGGCGAGGATCGAGCGGGATGATACGCCTACCCCTCAGGGTCATACTGATCCGCCTTATCCTGACCGTATTGCCAGATTAGAGGCCGGCATGCAAGAGTTGCGGCAGATGAGGGGATCTTTAGTTGAGTCCAGCCGGGCACAGAGATCCGAGGACGTTCCTTCCACCGCACAGACTACGATCGTACCTGCTGCACAGATGGTCACTCCTGCTGCTACTACGGAGACTATCCCTGTTTCACTACAGGAGTTCATGAGATTGAGACCTCCAGCTTTTACCGGTACAGATGCGATAGAGGACCCACAGGCATTTCTTGATAGGATGGCTCGGATTTGCCGTTCGTTGAGGTGTTCTGATGATAGATTGGTGGAGTTTGCGAGTTTTCGTCTGGAGGGTCTTGCCCAGACATGGTACGACTCAATAGAGAGAGGCCGAGCTGCAGGTCTACCTTCTATGACCTGGGATGAGTTTACATCTGCATTTCTTGCCCGTTTTCTTCCGGAGAGTGTCCGAGATGCTCGAGCCCGTAGTTTTGAGTCTTTGCGCAAGACTCCTAGGATGACGGTGTCGGAGTATGATATACAGTTTACCCAGTTGTCTCGATATGCTCCGTACCTAGTCGACACAGAAGAGAAGAGAATAAAGAGGTTTGTACGAGGGCTTGATACACAGCTATTCCTTGCCATCGGCACCCAGCACTTTGATACATACGCAGCCGCGATGGATGCAGCCTTACTTTTGGAGGAGCGTATTTCTGAGACTCCGGTCGTTTCTGGGCCGAAGAGGATCCGTACTGATACGCCAGCTCAGTGGCAGATGGGTAGTCACCGCGATAGATTATTTCCGGGAGATGGTGGAGGTAGAGGATTGAGACGAGGTCAGTTATTTGGTTCATATCCACAGACCCAGCAGTCGTCTCCAGGATGTTTTCGGTGTGGGAGTCAGTACCACCGTGTCAGAGACTGTACCATAGGACGCCAGGGCACGGCGACAGTCCCGCATGTGACTTTACCACCCTCACCACCTTCTCAGAGAGCTTTACTTCATACTCCTGACGATGCTCTACGCCAGCCAGATGCTTCTAAAGGCCGTGGGTGTGGCGGTCCAGTTCCGAGAGGGCGAGGCAACAGGGGCAGAGGCAGAGGCCGAGGTAGAGGCAGAGGACAGCCAGCTATTAGTGGTGGACAGGCCCGAGTGTTCGCGTTGACTCCTCAGGATGCACAGGCATCCAATGCCGTCGTGACAGGTACTCTGCCAATATGTTCTTTTGATGCACGGGTATTATTTGATCCAGGCTCGACACATTCCTATGTATCCACGTTTTTTGCACCGAGGTTGGGCCGAGAGTCTTCTCCGTTAGATCAGCCGCTTGTCGTTATTACCCCGGTAGGCGAGTCTTTTGTTGCCCATTTTGTGTACCGATCGTGTTCCGTTCGTATCGGGGAGAGAGATTCTTCAGTAGATTTGATTCTCCTCGATATGCTAGACTTTGACGTTCTTCTTGGTATGGACTGGCTAGCCACCTGTTATGCATCCGTGGACTGCCGTGAAAAAGCAGTCAAATTCAGTTTTCCTGGTGAGCCGGTTCTTATTATTCAGGGAGATCGTAGTGCTACCCTTCCCAGCTTGATTTCTTCTCTTCGCGCTGGTCAGCTCTTAAGGAAAGGGTGTCAGGGATTCTTAGCCTATATTTGTGATACTCGCTCCACAGAGGTTCCGTTGGACCAGGTCCCTGTTGTGAGAGAGTTTCCTGATGTATTCCCTGACGACCTGCCTGGTCTGCCACCAGAGCGCGAGATTGAGTTCTGTATTGACTTGATCCCCGGCACGGGACCTATTTCTATACCTCCTTATCGGATGGCCCCGGCGGAGCTGAGAGAGCTAAAGGATCAGTTACAGGACTTGCTGGACAAAGGGCTTATCCGACCGAGTGTGTCACCTTGGGGTGCTCCCGTCTTGTTTGTTAAGAAGAAGGACGGAAGTATGCGTTTATGCATTGATTATCGTCAGCTGAACCGGGTTACTGTGCAGAACAGGTATCCCCTACCCCGCATTGATGACTTATTTGATCAGCTCCAGGGTGCAGAGTTCTTCTCGAAGGTTGATTTACGGTCAGGTTATCACCAGTTGCGGGTTCGGAAGGAGGATATTCCGAAGACCACTTTCCGTACTCGATATGGTCATTACGAGTTCTTGGTGATGTCGTTCGGGCTCACCAATGCCCCGGCAGCTTTTATGGATTTGATGAACCGCGTATTCAGGCCGTATCTCGATCAGTTCATCATTGTGTTCATTGACGACATCTTGGTTTATTCTCGGAGCCGGGAGGAGCATGAGCAGCACTTACGTATCACATTGCAGACTTTGAGGGAGCATCAGCTGTTCGCCAAATTCTCCAAGTGCGCATTCTGGCTAGACAGTGTTGACTTCTTGGGTCATGTGGTAACGAGAGATGGTATTTGTGTGGACCCGAAGAAGATCGAGGCAGTTCAGCGTTGGCCTAGACCGGTATCAGTCACAGTGGTTCGCAGTTTTCTAGGTCTGGCCGGCTATTATCGACGTTTCGTCCAGGATTTCTCCCGCATTGCAGCACCGTTGACCGGGTTGACCCGGAAGGGGGTTCCTTTTGATTGGACCCAGGCATGTGAGGATAGTTTCCAGCAGTTGAAGACTCGTCTGACTACTGCACTAGTGTTAGCATTGCTTTCAGGATTAGGCGGGTTCGTAGTATATTGTGATGCTTCTCGAGTGGGGCTGGGCTGTGTATTGATGCAGTACGACAGAGTTATCGCATATGCTTCTCGGCAGCTGAGGAAACACGAACAGAACTACCCCATCCATGATTTAGAGATGGCTGCAGTGGTATTTGCACTTAAGATCTGGAGACATTACCTATACGGTGAGTCGTGCCGGATATTCACTGACTACAAGAGTTTGAAGTATATCTTCCAGCAGCGAGATCTGAACCTGAGACAGCGCCGATGGATGGAGTTGGTTAAGGATTATGACTGCGAGATTTTATACCATCCGGGCAAGGCGAATGTGGTGGCAGATGCTTTGAGTAGAAGGCCCGGAGGTAACTTATCTTGTTTAAGCGCAGTGCAGATGCAGTCGACGGCGGATTGGCAGGTGTTATGTGATAGCAGAGTGCAGTTCGAGTTTACTCCTACAGGGGGACAGCTGGCCCATTTCAGAGCACGCCCACAGTTACTTGACCGTATCCGTGAGGCACAGTCCGGCGATGCCCGTACATTAGAGATTATTGAGCAGATTCGGCAGGGCAGAGTTTCCGAGTTCGTGATTGATGATCAGGGAATACTTTGATTTGGGACTCGACTGTGTGTGCCAGATTCAGAGGGACTGAGGCGTGATATTCTCGAGGAGGCACATAGATCAGTATACAGTATGCATCCAGGTTCCACCAAAATGTACCATGATTTGAGAGAGGTTTACTGGTGGGACGGGATGAAGAAGGATATTACAGACTTTGTGTCGAGATGCCTGACTTGTCAGCAAGTCAAGGCCGAGCACCAGAGGCCAGCCGGTGAGTTACAGCCTTTGCCCATCCCTGAGTGGAAGTGGAAGCAGGTCTCCATGGATTTCATTGTGGGTCTACCCAGGACCAGTCGAGGGTATGACTCTATTTGGGTGATTGTGGATCGACTGACGAAAGCGGCTCACTTCCTGCCAGTGAAGACCACTTTTGGATTTTCTCAGTACGCCCAGGTTTATATTGAAGAGATTGTGCGACTGCATGGCGTTCCGACTTGCATCGTGTCCGACCGTGGCACCCAGTTTACCAGCCGATTGTGGCAGAAACACCAGGAAGCTTTGGGCACCCGATTGAGTTTTAGCACAGCCTTTCATCCGCAGACTGACGGTCAGTCGGAGCGTACTATTCAGACTCTTGAGGACATGCTCAGAGCTTGTGTTTTAGATTTTGGTGGTAGCTGGGATCGTCATTTGCCTTTGATCGAGTTTTCCTACAATAATAGCTTCCAGGAGACGATTCAGATGGCACCTTTCGAGGCTTTATATGGGAGGAGATGTCGATCGCCTGTATGTTGGACAGAGCTCAGGAAGAGCAGTATTTTGGGGCCGCAGATCGTACAGGAGACGACCGAGAAGATACAGCTGATTCGGGACAGGATGAGAGCGGCACAGAGCAGGCAGAAATCATATGCTGACAAGCGTCGTCGCCGACTTGAGTTCGGTGTTGGCGATCATGTTTTCCTGAAGGTCTCTCCGATGAAAGGTGTGGTGAGATTTGGGCGGAAAGGGAAGCTGAGTCCTAGATATGTTGGTCCTTTCGAGATCCTAGAGCGGGTTGGTCCAGTCGCTTATCGGTTAGCTCTTCCGCCCAGCTTCCCCGATGTTCACCCCGTATTCCATGTCTCGATGCTCCGCAAGTACCTTCATGATCCTTCCCAGGCGATTCAGCACCAGACGATCCAGCTAGAGCATGATCTTTCTTTCACCGAGCAGCCGGTTGTCATTTTGGATCGGCAGGTGAAGAAATTGAGGTCGAAGGTTATACCGTCCGTCAAGATCCTTTGGCGTGGCCCGAACAGCGAGGAGGTCACCTGGGAGACCAAGGTCGAGATTAGGAAGAGATATCCCCATCTTTTTGAAGATACGCGTAGTTAAATTCTAAATTCAGGGACCGAATTTCTTTAAGGGGGGAAGATTGTAACCCTTCGAAAATCGTTTAGGCAGTTTTTCGGTAATCGGCTAATTTTTCGGCTTTTTCCGTAAAAAGTCAAAATAGATATTTTTCATTGTAGACCTAATTATACAAAATTTAGATAAGATATTACTATAATTTTGTCACTAAAATGTCACTTATAATTTTCTAGTTAAATAAAAAAAAAATTCGTAATTAATTATTTTTTTTTATTATTTTAAGCTTTTTAAAATACATTAAATTAGTGATAAATAGAAATTTAATTAGGTAAATTTCATAATTAGGAGTCTTTATAAGCTAAAATATGGTGTTAATAAAATTGTATCATGACTTGCAAATTTTTGGTTTTAGGGTGGGAAAATTAATGGAAAAATGGTGTAAAATGAGGTTTTTTTTGGTAAATTGTTGATATGAAAGCATTAAATGATAACATGGGGTGTTTATTGACCTAGAAACTTCTCCAAATTTCCCCACCTCCTCTCCCTCACCTGCTGGCCGACCCCAAACCTACAGAATTCCCCATTTCCCCACTTCATTTTGCTTCAATTTTCATGCCAAATTCATAAAAAATCCACAAATTCATTAACCCATTCAAAGTAAAACCCTAATCCACTCTCTCTTCAACCCAAATTAGTTCAAAAACTTGATGAAAGGAGGCTTCTTGGTGACTTGATCATGCTAGGGTTCCACTTGTGAGGTAAAATCCTAAACTAGTTTGCTAACTTGTAGTTATATGTGCTAAAAATTCAATTTTGAAGTATTAATTTAATTGTAAATTCTTGTTCACGAAAATCAAGAATGAGATTTGGTGTTGAACTAGGGTTTGAAGCATGGTTGTTAGAGTTAAGTTAGGGTTTGGTTATCTAATTGATTGGAGTGGTTAATAGTGTAGTGTTATGCTCGCTAAATCGACAAAATTGCGATGTTTGTATCGAATCGGTAAGCAAATTGCGTACTAGATTTTTATAAAAAATAGAATGCGATCAAATTGCGTTATTTTAGCGATATAATTAGCTTCGTATAGGACTATTAGAGTGCGCGAATGCGGGGTTTCGTCTAGTCGGGTTTTAGTTTTGTCGATTTCCCCGAAATGACGATTCTAGTTAACGATTAGCGATTTTCGTGCGTTTTCCCGCGCACCGAGTGTATGTTATGTTTAATTCGAGAGCGTCGATAATTGTATATGATGACTTGCATCGTTTTAGGTTTTGTAATCTTATGCTTGGTGTTGTGCAAATATAGGATCGGTCGGGGAAACATCGGACACGGCACGTAAAGGCAAGGCGGTGGTCGGATCGGGTTAGCGGGGATTTCAGGTGAGTAGATGTATTCATCTATGGGGGAATCGTCTGGATGGCGCGAGGCGCCCCCCTAGCTAGGATTACCCTACTTTTTTCAAGATTATATTGTTAGCTAGCTTATCCATTCATGTACACTGCATACCTTTATAGCGAACAGTATATTAGATTGCATGGACATTCATCTATACTTATGCGATATTATTTCGTAGGACACGAACACCTTACCATTGGCATCTGTTGCACGCGCACTATTCATGTGACACACACGCCTTTGGTAATTGCCATGCCATGTGCACTATAGAACCAGTTTAACTTAGTATCGCTACTTGCATTCATACATGATATATGAAATTGCATAGCTTGCTTATACCTCGCATTATCATCATATTTAAATAGATTCTATCCAAAATTCACATCATATACATTGATATCATAGACATTTATCACATTTAACATGTGGACACTATGATTTTCTTAAGGATTTCAGTTTTTCTGTGATTTCTGGATTTTTGGGGAAAACCGCAAGAATTTAACAAAAGCTTATATTTATCATTTTTAAAACAAGTTGCGGTTTTCTCGTGATGTATGTGTCGTCCACCATGAGTTTTCATGTTTTCTGTTGGATTTCGAGACCCGATTCGAGGAGTGGATGAACCGTCTCGGGTACATGGTGGGCCCGGTATGGTACCCCGGGGCAAAAAGATCGAGTTGTAGACGATGAGCCTGGCAGGGGAAGACTACCTACCGGTGATGTCTGGCGCGGCGGATATCCGGAGGATACCGACCGTTGTCGTGAGATTTATGATATGGGCCGATCCGGACTGACGGAGCCCGATATTGAGACAGATATGATTCCTATTTGGTGTCGATGCTTGACACGGGTTTTCAGATGATTTCTTGATGGTACTTAGCTATTATACAGATATTCATTTTCTAAAGTTAAGAACGCAGTTCCCTTAGCATTTAAAACACTTAAGGAGTTAGAAATGACATTGCATACATGTGCATGCATACTAGAGCTATTATATCACATATGGACATGCATGTTGGGGTGCATTGCGTGCATTCTTACGATTGCCTTATTAGATGTTATATTTACTCACGAGCTGGCAACTCACCCCCGTTGTGCCACAGTGTCTTGCAGGTCGGACTCATCAGTCTTGTAGCAGCGGCTATCTTATCATCAACTCCTTTTGCTCAGACTCGCGACATCGCCCGTAGGTGGGTTGCGAGCACACTTTATTTCTTTTGCTTTATTATTTTATCTAGTATTCTCCATCTACCACTTTATATTGTATATGCGACCTAGTGATGAGACTGAGAGATTGTATATATGTGGTTTCTTTTGGGTCGAGCCCACTTGAGCCGGCGTTGTGTTTTCTGATATTTTGCGTTTCTTTATGCTCTTTTCTTGATATTAGTACTATATTGCATGTGGTTGTGATCCGCCTTGGGCGAAGAGCTAGCTCCCGCTTGGGGATGCCATTTTTATGATTACAGGTTTATTTTCTTGGTGTACCCATTTTGGGGGATAGAAAATACAGGGGAGACTCTGCCGAAATTTTTGGGAATTTTTGATGTTTTTTTTTGGATTCTATGCAACTTAATTGATTTAAAAACCATTGTTATTAGAGGTTTTCCTTCACTCGCTTTTGATTTTGGTTTAGATTTTTCTGGGCTTTGGCTGACTTAGGTTACGTTACGCCTTTAGACGTCTCGTAATCTAAGTGCCAGTCAAGTTCCGTACCTTCGGGTCATGACAAGCACGAATACTAAGTAGTACATATCTGAAATGACGGAAGGCTACGCAGGTTTTTAAGAAAACCATGAGCGTAATGAACTTGATATCGTCGTAGAATCAAGTGGTTTTTGAAAAAGGAGTGTTTTTTAGGCTTTTTCTAATTTCGTTAAAGAGGTCACTCCCGGTGAAGGGATCTCGGCTCATTCCCCATCGAATAAGGTGCAGGATATATCATATATACCGCTGTGAAAAGCAAAAACTATTTGAGCTGTCAAAAACTAAACCGCGAGTTTGTAGCATCTGCCAGTTTCGCTAAAGAGGTCACTCCCGGTGAAGGGATCTCGGCTCTTTCCCCATCGAATAAGGTGCATGGTATATCATATATACTGCGGTGCAAAGCAAGACTGTAGCTACCTTTTTATAAAGTTTTGATTCTACAACATCTTTTAGGTTTCTTTTCTTTTATTAATCTCATTAATAAATCCCATCAGCTTATGCTTCCTAAGCATCACAGAATAAACGAAAGCTGTAATATTTATATATCAGCATATATATATAATATAAGCATTCGTCTCACGCACTAATATGTTCTCATCACAGAACACTGCAGCAGAAGAACATATATGAAATATTGGATATACTAGGATGTCCGTGTTTTTAATACGAGCCTGTATAAAACACGGATTCCACGGTCGCGATGAATAGCCAAACCCACATCCCAAGACCCCTACGAGATCGGTAAGTAACACTGCCAATTCTAGGGTTAGGAGACCCGGTCTCGACTCCTCGAGATGGCCTCCCACTGTACCCTAGAACCCGGTTACTTGTGCTCCCCTCCTTGGGTCTACCTAATGCGGAAAAGTAAATAATATACATTGGTGACATCAACCTCATCCCGGAAGTGCCCCAATAAAAGAATATTACATACAAATGAATTTTACATGAATGAAAATAAAAACCCTCATCTCACATAAAACACCTGCTATTCAGAACAAGACAATCCAATATAACATATCACAGCAACACATAATATCTCATATCATCAACGTAAGCAAGTATGCGTATCCCGATTGTCGTTGATGTATAGCAACGAAGCCGGCGATACCCCACATACTACGCTTACGGTCACAGAAAAGAAAGTGTAAAACTATAACATTTGGAATCCACAATCTCTTTAGACATCGTAAATCCGAAATATTACATACTTCGCATTTCATGCCTAACTATATGAATTCCACATATTGTATCACATTCCAGATAAATAGACAGTATTAATGTCACGACCCGAAAGTACGGAACGTGACCGGCACTTAGATTACGAAGCGTTAAGAGGCGCCACGTAACCTAAGTAAGCCGAAGCCCAGAAATCTAAACCATAAAAGAAGAAGAAGAAGATAAAGAAAACAAGTTTGAAAGCATCAGCAAATTTTCTCAAAAATTTCGGCAGAGTCTCCTCTATAAAAACTGGCCCCAAATGGGTACAACAAGTTTAATATACATAAACAATAAAAAGCATCCCCAAACGGGAGCTAGCACCAACGCCAACAGGCGGAAACAACCACAACAAGCATAATAATATACAACGCCAAAGGGCGAGGCTCAAAACTCAAAGAAAACAAAACCACCAAATCAGAATAATACATGCGCGACTCTAAGGTCAAAATAAATGGCTGGTCCAATAAACTTATCAAGTAATACAAGTATGGTTGATGGAGCTTACTAGATACAAATGAAAGAATAAAAGTACAATGGTGGTTCGGATACAAGTGAACCAACCTACCGTGCAAATCACCCTAAAAGAATAGATATGCCAGCAAGCTGCCAGGGAAACCTGTACATCGAACCTGTAATAAAATTTGGCACAACGGGGGTGAGTTGCCAACTCGTGAGTAGAAGACATCTACAAAAAGAAATCGAATGCACGACGCTATCCTAGGTCATAATAATACACTACTAAGTCCAAATCATCTAGTAATAGCAGGGTAATACTACGTGTAAGTGCAGATACTCCGTGCTCGTGTCAGTGCCTCATATAGTACTATGTCATATGAATGGATATGCATGCACCATGAATATAAAACAATCAATCCTGAAATCCAGATATATCTGTATAAGAAATCTTTAACTGTTATCATAGTAAAATGTGTATAGGAACCTGAAATCTCAATAATGAAATCCATGGAAATCCGTGTCAAGCATCGACACAAACATGTAAATCTCAAGTCCCATAGTCTCAATACCTCGGACTCCGTCAGTTCGGATCGGCCCATATCACTAAATCTCACGACAACGGTCGGTATCCTCCGGATATCCGTCGCGCCAGACATCACCGGTAGGTAGCCTTCCCCTGCCAGGCTCATCGTCTACAACTCGATCTTCTTTCCCCGGGGTACCATACCGGGCCCACCATGTACCCGAGACGGTTCATCCACTCCTCGAATCGGGTCTCGAAATCCAACAGAAAACATGAAATCTCATGGTGGACGACACATACATCACGAGAAAACCGCATCTTATTTTAAAAAGAGAGGAGGAGAGAGAGAGAAGTTTTTTATATATTCTTGCGGTTTTCCCCAAAAATCCAGAAATCTCATAGAAACCCAAATCTCAAAATCATGAGTAAGTATATGATAAGTGTCGGCATATGCCCATAATACTGCATGATAACATGAAAACATGAATGCATGAATGTCTAAGTAATAATTATCATGTCTATACTAACATCAGAGAGTAATCACAATATTATATCGGTCAAGTTGTTAACTGATTCTATCAATAAAAGATAATATAATATAAAGTGTACGTGACATAGCAATTACCGATGATGATGTGTGTGAGCCGGCAAATAAGTGTGCGTGGAATATGCGCATCATCGGTAATGGTGCTAGTGTCCTAACAGGTAAGGTTTATACTGATTATAGCAACATATATAAGAACATGCGTCATTATGATTCCAGTGTGAAAGTAAAGACGGATGTGTGTTATCTACTCATAATATACCATTACCACTACCACTATATGACTCGAACCTAACCTAGTGTCCATCTAACCTCCTAAGGAACAAAACCTAAGAAACTAGTCAATAAGAAACAAGAGTCTACCTAAGGTCTGAATCAATATCTCTAATAGTCGGCGATCCGGCCTCAATAGCGTCACGTACGTAGTACGGCTTCCTCGAATCAAGAGTGCGGATCAATCATCATATTTATGCCTCGTACGGTAAAATCCATCGTACGGCATCCCAATATCAGGGTACGGGTCAAGTATCTCCTAGGTGTCTCATCATTAGTATAATGTCATCATCAACACATCTCATGATCAAGGTGCTAAACTGTGATCGCATACATCAGTCATATATCATTGCCATCATAATAAGCATCATTAGTTTATCCTCAGAAATATCATGTCATATGTATCATATCGTCCTCAAGTCACACCTCTATGATATCGACATCAGGTCACACCTATATGATGTCATAATCAAGTCATACATATCCCATATCGTGATCAATCACAAGTTACAGTCCGAGTACTATTTTAGAGTCCCATGTACCTCAATATCATCACCACCCATTATAATTTAAGTATACATGTTCATTATCTCATTCTCTAATGATCCGCTAACACTTAATACGACTGTATAGCCAAGAATCACGGCATCAAGCCCAGTTACACTGTTTCATCATACCTCGGATATCATATCACATCAATGTATCCCACATACGTGTTGTATATATATATATATACCTATACCTCGTCCTATATATATATACACATGCACGTATACACCATGTCGAGTTTCAGTGTGTGCGTGTGTGTGTTTCTACCTGAAACCTACGAACCTCTTCCAAGGTATTCATCTTCTGGTATGGTTTTCCTAAATCAGTCTAGTCCAGCCTAGGGTCATTACTAGGGTCCCACTCATTAAGAATCTAGGGTCACATCTGGTTTCCTAATGTCAATAAATACTATTCCTATTCTACGTTGCGGGGGTGCTAAACGCCATCCACCCGACTTCCCCCCGTAGATATACATCTACTCACCTGGTCCATGTCTGCCGAAGACGGTGTCGCCATCCTCCTCTTCATCGCCCGCAGTCCATGTGAGGGGTACCTAAACGCAAACATATAAATAGCATCGTAAACTGAATCACATACAAAAGTCAAAACGACGCAAGGAACAAGCATAGGTTAAAACCTATGTCCCGTCCACGCAAAAGAACCAAATTTCGCTCGATATCGGCGTACAAACTCCGATGGATCGAGATAAACATCAACAAATAACTCGTAGTTTTAAAACACATTACTTATATTATAAAACATGATTAAATCCATCGAAACCCTAAAATCCATCAAACCGTCCAATTTCGTAAAAACCGAAAATGCCAATTTACTGTTTTTCATCAAAACTTGACATTTAGATGAAACCAATGGTTATAAAACTCATTAAATAGCATAACTAGACTATACAAACCATTACTATATTTTTATTACACAAATTTGTATTAATTTGAAATTTCTAGTTTGCAACCTTTAACAATTTTCAACATTTTTCAAGCAAAATACCACAATTCCACCACAAAACATGATGTTGCATGAATTAATGTACTAAACTACAATTCATGATGATAATGATATGATGAAACCATAATTATATTTTTAATTTAATTTATTTAGGAATTTCCAAAAATCTAGTTTACAAAAATAGCCTTTTATTAGTATTTTTCCAATTATCACAAGAAACTAGTGATCAAACTAAGTTTTTCTTTCCATTAACATGCTATGATTCTCACTAAAACTACAATATAATGATAACAACCTTAATTGGAATTTTATTTTATCCACAAATACATTTTCTAAAAACTAGTTAGCTAAATAACATTATTAAATCAATTTGAATACACAAATTATTATATAATAACCATGCAAGATTTTTCCACTTCTAAAAATGGCAGACTAGTTATTATAACCCTAATTAATTAATAAAAATCATAACTTGAATTTACAAATCCTAACTTAAATTTTAAAAATTGAACATAGAAGTAATCTAATAAAACTATTTATGCTTTAAAAGAAACATCTAATGGAAATAAAACAAAAGAGATAGATTTATACCTTCACAATCTCAAGTCCAAACATGAAAATGAGCCTAAAAAATGCATGCTTTCCATCTCCAAAATCCATGTAAAAATGAGCAAGGAATAAAGGGTATGAAATAAATATGATTTTGTGGAATTTTAATTGAATTTTTGAAGTATTTTTGATGAATTTTGAATAAAAATGAAGAGGAAAATGGGGGGGGGGGCTGCCATGGGGTTGTTGAGGCTGGCCACAATTAGGAGAAGGGGGTGGAGAATGAGAAAAGTGAAGAAAGATGTAGAAAGTTCCACCAAAATATCATATCATTATGACTTTTCATGCTTTTATTAAATTTTCTTTTAATTCTTTACTATAGCAACTCAAGAAAACTCTAGAAAATTGGAAAAATTTGCAAATGAATTTTACATGATACTCACTAAATTATAATATGTCATGGCTCACTTTTACAAATTAAAACCATTCAAATTTGTAATTTACACTAATTTAGTGTAAAAATAAAGCTTATGTTAATATTTAAAATAATTAGTTTAGGAAAAATATTTAATTAAACTAAAAATTTATAAATGGCTAAATAAACACCATTTACTAGTAATTACATAATTAAAATAGGTATTTTTAAAATTATAATGAAAAACAATCACGGTTAGGTTTTACGAAAAATACATTTTACTTCGCCGAAAATCATAAAATTCAATTAAACAATTTTACTCATTTAATTATTTATTTAATTATTTTTAAAACGTTACAATCTTCCCCCCTTTAAGAAATTCGGTTCTCGAATTTAAATTAAAAATTCCCATTTAACAAAACACTCAAATCGTCGGGACTCCGAAATCATCAACACATAACAAAAATCAACTCCGTCAAGCATAACGCAATCATCGGAGTTATGGCGAGAATAAAATATCAAAACCCAATATGAAAACCAACATAATATACATCAATCTACAACTTATATATATAGTGCGCATCATAGTAAACCTTCCAAATATCTGGATAAAGAAATATGCAAAAAACCCTTTTGAAAATCGCCATGCAATGCACGTGTCACGGCATAAGTAGCGGACGTTTATTTTTAAAAAAAAAAAGCTATATATATATATATATCTTTTATTTAACATACACGTCCCGCCTGGTTACTAAATCAAATAGTAATGATTATAAAAATAACACACTGCTCAAACTGAAATCAATCCCAATCACATCAATAAAATACCATGTGCGTCCGGTGCGCACTGAAATCGAAACCAAATACAGATACCACGACTACACCCAAAAACAAAATTTAGTGCAACAGGAGTGCACCAAAAATATCTGTCAAGTGCAACGGGCGTGCACGACTCAATATCAGGTGCATTTAATCTGCACAAAACTCCGATTTAGTGCATCTGGTGTGCACAAAATCGCATCAAGTACGCCAAGTATGCGCAAGAATCCTAATCAGGTGCACATGGTGCACGAAAACATACATCAATTATAAAAATCGAAATCACAGTACAAATGCATGAAAACTAGGTCGAAACATATATCAAAATCATGTGTAACCCATATGCACGAAATCAAATCAAAAATCTCAAAATATATAAAACCAAATCAAGTGTACTGGGTGTATACTAACAACATCAATACAACAGATATATAAAACACAAATAGAATATAATGAAGGTACACATAAGAAATACCAAAATCCAATAACAGAAATATGAAATTCAAATCACCAAATCACAATCGTAAACACTATCGTCAATGTGCGCCTCTTTCCTCGGATGTCGGCTGCTTCAAACTCGTCTCTTCGTAGCTGTGCTGACTGCGCTACTAACGGCAATACTCATATCTAGAGTCTCCCACGTAGTCGATCCCTTCACTTGATATCCGGACTACATTAAACTTTTCGATCGATCCTTCAAAATCCCATAATTCCCCGAGAGCTCAACACTCAAGTACAGCTTAAAAATATCCGGTACATACCCCAGCATCGATGATCCAGCCGTAGAAGGGCAAACCCAAGCCTCACTAATGGCACCGCGGAACTGCCGTAAACCCTAAGGTTCAAGGGCGTTCTCGTAGTCATTATGTCGAGTTAGGGTTTCATTCTTCTAGAGGGTCCATCGAAATACCTGCATGTTCTTCCGAATACTTTAAACTTGGGAAAATGGTTTTCTGATAATCGTTCGAACCCTTTAACTTCATCCGGACGGCATGTGAATACCCTTCGTCCGCACGCTAAACAATGCTTCAATCCTCAAGAATAACCAATACTCTAATGGTTATCGCATTCGAGCCGCAGCTCCCTCTGCCAGTGCGCCCGTAGTAACAGAATCACCCTCCGACATCGACGAAGATAGATCAAAGGAACGAATGAAATACGGTGCAAACAATGTACATCCTAGGGCTCCTTAAGCAGAGTAGCGTATCGTAAGTATACCGCGGACCATACCCACGGTACGTTACTCTACCTAAATCGCCTACTCCATCAACCAAGGGTCACCTAGACTTATACAAGGTTAAACCTAGCGCTCTGATACCAACTTTGTCACGACCCGAAAGTACGGAACGTGACCGGCACTTAGATTACGAAGCGTCAAGAGGCGCCACGTAACCTAAGTAAGCCGAAGCCCAGAAATCTAAACCATAAAAGAAGAAGAAGAAGAAAAAGAAAACAAGTTTAAAAGCATCAGCAAATTTTCTCAAAAATTTCGGCAGAGTCTTCTCTATAAAAACTGGCCCCCAAATGGGTACAACAAGTATAATATACATAAACAATAAAAAGCATCCCCAAACGGGAGCTAGCATCAACGCCAACAGGCGGAAACAACCACAACAAGCACAATAATATACAACGCCAAAGGGCGAGGCTCAAAACTCAAAGAAAACAAAACCACCAAATCAGAATAATACATGCGCGACTCTAAGGTCAAAATAAATGACTGGTCCAATAAACTTATCAAGTAATACAAATATGGTTGATGGAGCTTACTAGATACAAATGAAAGAATAAAAGTACAATGGTGGTTCGGATACAAGTGAACCAACCTACCGTGCAAATCACCCTGAAAGAATAGATGTGCCAGCAAGCTGCCAGGGAAACCTGTACAACGAACCTGTAATAAAATTTGGCACAACGGGGGTGAGTTGCCAACTCGTGAGTAGAAGACATCTACAAAAAGAAATCGAATGCACGACGCTATTCTAGGTCATAATAATACACTACTAAGTCCAAATCATCTAGTAATAGCAGGGTAATACTACGTGTAAGTGCAGATACTCCGTGCTCGTGTCAGTGCCTCATATAGTACTATGTCATATGAATGGATATGCATGCACCATGAATATAAAACAATCAATCCTGAAATCCAGATATATCTGTATAAGAAATCTTTAACTGTTATCATAGTAAAATGTGTATAGGAACCTGAAATCTCAATAATGAAATCCATGGAAATCCGTGTCAAGCATCGACACAAACATGTAAATCTCAAGTCTCATAGTCTCAATACCTCGGGCTCCGTCAGTCCAGATCGGCCCATATCACTAAATCTCACGACAACGGTCGGTATCCTCCGGATATCCGCCGCGCCAGACATCACCGGTAGGTAGCCTTCCCCTGCCAGGCTCATCGTCTACAACTCGATCTTCTTGCCCCGGGGTACCATACCGGGCCCACCATGTACCCGAGACGGTTCATCCACTCCTCGAATCGGGTCTCGAAATCCAACAGAAAACATGAAATCTCATGGTGGACGACACATACATCACGAGAAAACCGCATCTTATTTTAAAAAGAGAGGAGGAGAGAGAGAGAAGTTTTTTATATATTCTTGCGGTTTTCCCCAAAAATCCAGAAATCTCATAGAAACCCAAATCTCAAAATCATGAGTAAGTATATGATAAGTGTCGGCATATGCCCATAATACTGCATGATAACATGAAAACATGAATGCATGAATGTCTAAGTAATAATTATCATGTCTATACTAACATCAGAGAGTAATCACAATATTATATCGGTCAAGTTGTTAACTGATTCTATCAATAAAAGATAATATAATCTAAAGTGTACGTGACATAGCAATTACCGATGATGATGTGTGTGAGCCGGCAAATAAGTGTGCGTGGAATATGCGCATCATCGGTAATGGTGCTAGTGTCCTAACAGGTAAGGTTTATACTGATTATAGCAACATATGTAAGAACATGCGTCATTATGATTCCAGTGTGAAAGTAAAGACGGATGTGTGTTATCTACTCATGATATACCATTACCACTACCACTATATGACTCGAACCTAACCTATTGTCCATCTAACCTCCTAAGGAACAAAACCTAAGAAACTAGTCAATAAGAAACAAGAGTCTACCTAAGGTCTGAATCAATATCTCTAATAGTCGGCGATCCGGCCTCAATAGCGTCACGTACGTAGTACGGCTTCCTCGAATCAAGAGTGCGGATCAATCATCATATTTATGCCTCGTACGGTAAAATCCATCGTACGGCATCCCAATATCAGGGTACGGGTCAAGTATCTCCTAGGTGTCTCATCATTAGTATAATGTCATCATCAACACATCTCATGATCAAGGTGCTAAACTGTGATCGCATACATCAGTCATATATCATTGCCATCATAATAAGCATCATTAGTTTATCCTCAGAAATATCATGTCATATGTATCATATCGTCCTCAAGTCACACCTCTATGATATCGACATCAGGTCACACATATATGATGTCGTAATCAAGTCATACATATCCCATATCGTGATCAATCACAAGTTACAGTCTGGGTACTATTTTAGAGTCCCATGTACCTCAATATCATCACCACCCATTATAATTTAAGTATACATGTTCATTATCTCATTCTCTAATAATCCGCTAACACTTAATACGACTGTATAGCCAAGAATCACGGCATCAAGCCCAGTTACACTGTTTCATCATACCTCGGATATCATATCACATCAATGTATCCCACATACGTGTTGTATATATATATATACCTATACCTCATCCTATATATATATACACATGCACGTATACACCATGTCGAGTTTCAGTGTGTGTGCGTGTGTGTTTCTACCTGAAACCTACGAACCTCTTCCAAGGTATTCATCTTCTGGTATGGTTTTCCTAAATCAGTCTAGTCCAGTCTAGGGTCATTACTAGGGTCCCACTCATTAAGAATCTAGGGTCACATCTGGTTTCCTAATGTCAATAAATACTATTCTTATTCTACGTTGCGGGGGTGCTAAACGCCATCCACCCGACTTCCCCCCGTAGATATACATCTACTCACCTGGTCCATGTCTGCCGAAGACGGTGTCGCCATCCTCCTCTTCATCGCCCGCAGTCCACGTGAGGGGTATCTAAACGCAAACATATAAATAGCATCGTAAACTGAATCACATACAAAAGTCAAAACGACGCAAGGAACAAGCATAGGTTAAAACCTATGTCCCGTCCACGCAAAAGAACCAAATTTCGCTCGATATCGGCGTACAAACTCCGATGGATCGAGATAAACATCAAAAAATAACTCGTAGTTTTAAAACACATTACTTATATTATAAAACATGATTAAATCCATCGAAACCCTAAAATGCATCAAACCGTCCAATTTCGTAAAAACCGAAAATGTCAATTTACCGTTTTTCATCAAAACTTGACATTTATATGAAACCAATGGTTATAAAACTCATTAAATAGCATAACTAGACTATACAAACCATTACTACATTTTTATTACAAAAATTTGTATTAATTTGAAATTTCTAGTTTGCAACCTTTAACAATTTTCAACATTTTTCAAGCAAAATACCACAATTCCACCACAAAACATGATGTTGCATGAATTAATGTACTAAACTACAATTCATGATGATAATGATATGATGAAACCATAATTATATTTTTAATTTCATTTATTTAGGAATTTCCCAAAATCTAGTTTACAAAAATAGCCTTTTATTAGTATTTTTCCAATTATCACAAGAAACTAGTGATCAAACTAAGTTTTTCTTTCCATTAACATGCTAATATTCTCACTAAAACTATAATATAATGATAACAACCTTAATTGGAATTTTATTTTATCCACAAATACATTTTCTAAAAACTAGTTAGCTAAATAACATTATTAAATCAATTTGAATACACAAATTATTATATAATAACCATGCAAGATTTTTCCACTTCTAAAAATGGTAGACTAGTTATTATAACCCTAATTAATTAAAAAAAATCATAACTTGAATTTACAAACCCTAACTTAAATTTTAAAAATTGAACATAGAATTAATCTAATAAAACTATTTATGCTTTAAAAGAAACATCTAACGGAAATAAAACAAAAGGGATAGATTTATACCTTCACAACCTCAAGTCCAAACATGAAAATGAGCCTAAAAAATGCATGCTTTCCATCTCCAAAATCCATGTAAAAATGAGCAAGGAATAAAGGGTATGAAATAAATTTGATTTTGTGGAATTTTAATTGAATTTTTGAAGTATTTTTGATGAATTTTGAATAAAAATGAAGTGGGAAATGGGGGGGGGCTGCCATGGGGTTGTTGAGGCCGGCCACAATTAGGAGAAGGGGGTGGAGAATGAGAAAAGTGAAGAAAGATGTAGAAAGTTCCACCAAAATATCATATCATTATGTCTTTTCATGCTTTTATTAAATTTTCTTTTAATTCTTTACTATAGCAACTCAAGAAAACTCTAGAAAATTGGAAAAATTTGCAAATGAATTTTACATGATACTCACTAAATTATAATATGTCATGGCTCACTTTTACAAATTAAAACCATTCAAATTTGTAATTTACACTAATTTAGTGTAAAAATAAAGCTTATGTTAATATTTAAAATAATTAGTTTAGGAAAAATATTTAATTAAACTAAAAATTTATAAATGGCTAAATAAACACCATTTACTAGTAATTACATAATTAAAATAGGTATTTTTAAAATTATAATGAAAAACAATCACGGTTAGGTTTTACGAAAAATACATTTTACTTTGCCGAAAATCATAAAATTCACTTAAACAATTTTATTCATTTAATTATTTATTTAATTATTTTTCAAACGTTACAATTAAACTTTCCGATCGAATAATCAAATACCCAAGATTTCCTAAATAGCTCAACACTTGAGCGGAGTTCAAATAATCCCAGAATATGTCACAGTACCGATGGTCCAGCCGTAGAAGGGTCAAGCCAACGCCTCACATGTGGCACGCCGTACTGCCCCAAACCCAAAGATTTAGAGGCGGTTCAGACGGTCACATAATCGAGTTAAGGTTTGTGTTCTTCTAGAGGGACCACCGCGTTACTTGCACGTTTTTCCGAAAGATCTAAACCCAAGAAAAATTCAACACTTGAAACTTTTTCGTGCCAGGAAAAAGTGAGTTAATGATATCCGTTCGAACATTTTAACAGTTTCTAAATATCCGGAAAATATAACGAAATTAAATTTTCCGATCGAATCAACAAATACAAAATAATCCCCAGAACACTCAACACTTGAGGCAGATTAAAAATACCCAGAAATATACTGAATCACCTACGGATATTACTGTGCCAAAACGAGGCAATAAGTCTTCTGTACGGCCGCGGATCCGCGGCGCAAGCTTGGTATTGCCGCGGTTCCGCCGCGGTTTGTACGGCTTATTGTCTCGTTTTCCACAGTAACTCTTATAATTCCCTGCTGATTTTTTTGAGTATTTTTAATGCAGAAAAAATCACATTTTCACAAAATTTCCAGAGGGGTCTATTTTGACGTTCCGGGGTTCGATCGGAGTTTTAACTTCATATACACGTCGCCTTATGCTCTAGCTAGGCTCTGATACCACTGTAGGGTTCCTAGGCACTCTTACAAGGGTTCATAAGGCATCAACCATGCCCGAATAAAAATTTAGACGTGCCGAACAACCCAAAGCCGGGATCTTTGCAAGATTATTAGGGTTTAACATGCAAGTAAACATCTTTACTACTAAGTGTGAGGGATTACAACCTTTGTAGTGCGCTCCTTCGCTTCATAAGCTCCGAGTAGAAGTCCTTTCGCCGCGATCCACGATCTCCCGGACTCAAGAGAGGTTCCACGACTCGAACGATCAATGCTAGCTTGTAGGGTTCCTTTTCTCCGATGATCTAGGTCGAAGTTTCTATAACTGAAGCACTCTCACTCTAATGAGGTGAACACCCTAATATAATTGGCTAGATTAGATGAGGATGATGGAGTAGTATTTATGCTTTCTTTTTATATCAAATTCTCACACTTAAACATCACAAAATGAAAACCTAGTGAGCTTTCTCAAAGCTCAAGGTTGAAGAAGAAGATGAAAAATGAGTTAAACCTTTTGTGATGAATAATGAAATGAATATATGAATAATAATGCAACCATGGTTAAGGATGACAAGGATAACTTTTGTAGAGAATTAACTAGGGCTAGGGTTTTGTTAGGTTAAACAATGAGTCATAAGAAAATATCAACCATGATATCTTCTTCATGACAAAAGAAAAGCTTCTAGAAGGTGCAAGAAAGAACTAACCCAAATCAAACCCTAACCTTGTTTAATCTCCACTAAACAAGTTGCATTAGTAATCATATCATGTTACAATTGTAGGGTTCCTAGGCACACTCAAGAGGTTCTACAAGTCATCAACCATGGCAAATTAAAAAATTATATGCCGAGAAACCCTAATGCAAGATCGTTAACTAGAGATTAGGCGAAAAGTAAGCAAGTAAACAACTTTATTGCTAAGTGAATGGAAATACAACCTTTGTAGATCCGGTCCACAACTTCTTTAGCTCCGTGATAACGTCCCTTCGCTGCGATCACCGGGATCTCGGACTCTAGCGATGGTTTCGTCGGAGAAATGAGCGGGCTAGGTCGTTGACTTCGATGCCGAAGATGATCTACGTCGAGGCAACTCTAACTCAAGATCCATCTTCACTAGCTTATGAAACTTGTGAAGAAAACACCCTATACAACATGGCAAGTGGTAGAGGATGAAGAAATAGGAAGTGGGTTCACTTTGGATTTGGATTTCTCACTTGATTTCATCACTTAGAATTTTTCAAGAAAGCTTTCTTCTTTTCTTCATGAAGAAGAAGAAGAAGAAAAGAATGAATTATGTAATTAGAAAACTCAAGTGATGCTTATCATTTAGCAACCATGGATGAGTAAACTCATGTAGAGAATGAACTAGGGTTTAGGTAAATGGTTAGGGTTAAGGAATAAAACAAAATGGTATGACTTTTTCAAAGATGCTAGAAAACAATATGAAACTTCTAGCAAAGAAAAGAAATAAAGCCACCATTTTGTTTTAACTAAATAGATAAAATAAATAAAAAATACAAAACCCTAACCATTAGCTAAACATGCTTTAAAGCATACACACCCAAGTTTGCATGTATCATCAAACATGATACAAACTAGTGCACAAGAATATATCATATATACAATGTGCACAATCTAGTGAGAAAATCCATCTTAAGTGAACAAATACTAGTTAATATAAAGTAATATATCAAATATATAATTATATATTAAATCATTAAATCAACACTTGATTTAATGATCCGGTCATACTGCATATAACCGACTAATATCAAGTGTATCAATGTATCGAATCAACATTTGATTCGGTAACCCGGCTATATCACATATAACCGTCCCATGATACATATCGCGAGAATAGAATACAGTATCACATACTGGTATTATTCTCGGTCCCGCACATATCTCATATGCGCTCCTATTTCGTTTTGCTTGAGCCAGGAAACCTCTGTGTAGGACTCTAAAGACTCGTCAGTACGCCGGCAGTAGGTGATGATCATATCAAACACCCACAAGCCGCAAGCGGTCTGCTAAACATAACGGCCACCCGGGTATTGAGCGATCAGAAGATCAACGAGCAAGCCCGCTCACACTCCTGTGAATCCAACCAGTAACGCTTACCGTACAGTCCGGTCTCGTCATCTGATATGTCGCATATCTCGCCTAGGGGTGGTAAACGTCAGACCCCAATAGCTCGATAAGTCGTGTCGATATGAGGTCAATAACAGTTCGAGAAACTACTGGTAACACTTACCAGTAAATCTCAGCAACCCTGGCCAGGGATTTCCGGTTATAGCCAATCGAACACAGCGCAACATGAACTCCCTATACCGGGAGAGACGAATCCCCTCTCCTATCGCTCATTGCCTCCATGTGATTCGGGACTGTACCCAAAAACCACTGTTTTGCACGCCCTCTTGGACGTGGTAAGGTGGAAATCAAATCACAGTGGGAATCACACAAGACTCTATGACGATCTCGGGTCTACAGACTAACCTGTACCAGTGTCACCAGAGAACTGCCATCTGACGTAAGGTATAATACCATCTGGGAGTTCTCGGCGAGTCCGTCCAGTGTACCCAGTCTCCACTGAGCACCCGTATATTATCTCTGATGTCAAACACCAATGGATATGGGATCATCCATCGCCCATCTGTATGGGTCGAGAAGGTATACGCTAGTCTACTCTGGTATATCGATGCCCCGTCTCGATACACCAACGACTAGGGACCTTGAAGGATGTACTTATAAACTACCATGTCCCCACTAGTATGATCCGCATCATAGTCCAGGTATTCAAGTACACATCCTAAGGGCTTTACCAACATGTAACAGAGAGACAATCAGTGTACACGTTAAGGTAAAGAGCAACCAGATAGCATACTATCATGTCGAGCAAGAAAGTCCTCCCTAGATATGTCCAAGCATCCACTACAATATACATCCTATGTATAGTAATGGCCTCTAGGGCATACATATAACTAACAATCTCCCTCTTGCACTAGGGCCATCTGATAGCAGTGGTTGTAGTATCTCATACTCAACCATCCCATAAAAGTCTCTCTCTGGGAAAAGGCCTTTGTGAGTGGATCCGCCGTGTTGTCCTCTGAGTCTACTCTCCTAACCTCGATCACCGTGGAGATCAACTATCTCCATGATCAGGTGATGCTGCCTCAGAATATGTCTGGATCACTGATGGGATGGACGTTCCTTGGAATAAGCCACAACTCCATTGTCACACAATGGGAGGAACTAAGTTCATCTCATGAACTAATATACACCCAGACAGCCTCTTTGGTAGCATCTTAAGTAGCGATGTATCCAGCCTTTATCGTCTAGTTTGCCACGGTATCTAGCTTGAAACCCTTCCAACATACCGTCCCTTTACTGAGGGTAAAGACAATGCCTGTGACTGACTTTCAGTCGTCCTTATCACTCTGGAACCTTTCCAGTGATTCTCCCCAGGATCAACTGATACCATCTTACTACAACTAGTGAGTATCCTAACATCCAATTAGATATATCTCATAGATACAAAACCCAGGATTTAGGAGGTATCACTTTGATCCTATATGGAGAATCATTGTGATAAGCGGAGATTGATCGAGCGTAGCATAGGAAACTCCTTCCCTATCAAGAGTATGTCATCCACGTACTCTACGAGGATCGTCACCATACTCCCTACTACCTTTTTGTTTATAAAAGGTTCATCTACCATTTTGATGATGTCAAACTCTTTGACTAATACATCAAAACAGATGTTCCAACTCCGCGATACCTGCTTTATCACATGAAACATCTTGCACAAGTTTCCGCTGTTCCCACTGTCTACGAAGCCCTCTGACTGTGTACTTACAGACTCTCTTTTCTGAAACATCATTTTAGAAAAGCAGTCATGACACCCAACCACCAGATATCGTAGTCATGGTATGTAGCAGTGGCAAGTAGGATCTGGATGGACTTAAGCATAACTACTTAGAAAAGGTTTCAACAAAATCCATACCTGGTCAATGATGCAAACCTTTAACAAGTCTAGCTTTGAAAGTCTCAACTTTTCCAAGTACACCAAGTAATCTTCTTAAGATATACTTGCTCCTGATGGGGATTTAACCCTTCAGATAAAGCAACTAAAGTCCATACTTTGTTGGTGTATAAGGATTCCATCTCAGATCGCTAAGCATCCAGCCATTCTTACATAGTCCCACTCCTGATGGCCAGCTCGAAACTAGTTGGGTCATCATCTCATGATGCAATCCTCGCTCCCACTGTCATAGAGAAACCGAAGTATCTTTCAGGTGGGTGAGGAATCCTGCTAGATCGGCGGAGAGGCTGAGGTTCGTTGGTTACTATTGAATCCTTTGGTTCTATCAAATCATCTGCTGTATTTTGTATAGCTGGAACCTTTCCAGTTCTACAGAACATACCTTGCCTCGAGCTTTTCCGGATCTTGCTTTTTAGACATAGGCCGGACAACTCCAAATCTTAACTAACTTAAGATATGGGCTCTTCCCTTTCCATATCACATATGAAGTGGTAGGCAACTGATTTGATTTGAACCCTATTCAATAGGTATGCAGCTTCTCAAGTGCATAACTCCCAAAAAGGAAATAGGTAACTCAGTAGTACTCATCATAGATCACACCTTATCATATAGGGTGTGATTGCTCCGCCCCGATACACCGACGTGCTGTGGTGTATACGGAGGAGTAATGCTGAGAGAGAATCTCATTCTCCTTTAGAAAAGTCCAAGAATTCCGTGCTCAAGTATTCTCCTCCTTGATCACATCAAAGGACATTATACTTATACCCGTATTTTGGTTCTATACATCTAACTTATATTCTGTGAATATCTCAAAAGGTTCGGACTTATGTTTCAACAGGAACATATGGCTGAATCTTGAGAGATTATCAGAGGATGTAATGAAGTACAAAGAACCGGTCCTGGCATGTGCAGACATGGGACCTTACATACATCAACATGTATCATCCCACGAGTTCACTAACACTTTCTTTGTTTCCAATAAACAGAGCTATGGTCATCTAATCTTTGTGACATGACCGGCAAGTTTCACAAGTTGTAAATTCAAACTGATTTAAATATGAATCTAAAATGTAACTTCAGCTAGCCGGGTCGCATTGATATGACCTAGTCTACAATGCCTCAAGAAGGAGCCGTTAATTTCTGAACTCTTCCTCTTATGTGTATTCCGTATACTAAGAACTGTAGTATGATTTTGAAAATTAATGCTTTTAGATAACGTGCCTGAACCGATCAACTTTTGATATAGGAAATGTTCAAAACATTATCCAACAATACAAAATTTTATCATTTCTTTACTAATAAAGAGACTGAAATGATTTTGTATATCAGGTTCGGTATCTAATAACATTCGTTCAGAATCAATGTATTTGGAATACAGGGTGACAGTGACCAACAGACTTGGCTGCAATACTTGCCCCGTTTTTTGTCTCATGAAACTTATCATCCGTTCTCAGTTCTCTACCTTTCTGTAGCCCTATGTAACAGATTACATATCTGGGATCCTGATCCGGTATCAAATACCCAGGACGTAGAGGATACATAGAAACAGTTCTAAGTAATGAACACACCCGAAGATGATGCATCATCATGCATTTTCTTCGTTTGGGCGGCACGGGAATTCTGGTATTCCCCAATTTCCTGTTTTGTCTTATAACATTTATAAGTTGGAGCGGGACCAACGTTCCCCAGCTCAGTATAACAAGCGGGTTTGGTCAATACATCCGTATTATTATCTTGATTAAGGCGTGATATAGTCGCTACCTGGAGAGAGAAAGAAGAAAACACTTTGCGTGCGCTCTTGCAAGAATAGATTGGTCATTATTTTATCTAATCAGGATGGCTCCCACTGTTTTTATCAAATCTTCCTTAAAACCCTAAAAAGAAAGACTAGCCGGGATTAATTACACGCTACAAGTTCGCCAATCTTTCAGCCAGGCCAGTGTCGGTACTTTGAGGGAGGTCCCCCGTGCTTTCGCACGAACCTAATTAATGTAAACCTCGTTTTCCCAGAGGCGTAACCCCGTTGACACGTTTCTAGACACCTACTTGATCGGCTAATTGTAATGTGTAAAACTCTCCCAAGAGTAACTCTTACTCACAGCGGGTATCGAGATCCAACTATCTCATAGAAGGTATGCAATCTCATTGCAAATTTCAACACTTGAAATTCCCGATAATATTTTGCCCCTAGCGTGCTATGTCCTTGACGCATGCCAAACAACCCATAGTCCGCTAGTCAAGTTCAACCCGTATATTTCTTGATTGAATTAAACCCACCCGCACGACCCTTGACGCATGCCAAACAACGCCGTGCGAATACCCTAATCCAATCGCATCGAATGCTAGTAGATAAGCACTAGTTAGCTACCGTACACTACGCCTTGGCGCATGCCAAACTACCGCAGCATGAATACTAAATAGTACTTATCTAAAATGACGGAGGGCTACGACAGGTTTTTCTGAAAACCTATTGCGTAATGAACTAGATATCGTTGTAGAATCAAATGAATTTTGAAATGGAGTGTTTTTTAGGCTTTTCTAGTTTTGCTAAAGGGGTCACTCCCGGTGAAGGGATCGTCGGCCCTTTCCTCGTCGAATGAGGTGCGGGATATATCATATATATCACTGTGCAAAGCAGAAACTATAGAAGCAATCAAAAGACAAACCGAGAGTGTAGCATCTGCCAGTTATTGCTAAAGGGGTTACTCCCGGTGAAGGGATCTCGGTCCTTTCCTTATCGAATAAGGTGCAGGATGTTCTGCAAGGAACACCTCGATGCAAAGCAAGAAATGTAGCTACCTATTTTTTTTTGAAAATTCGATTCCACAACATCTTAGGTTTCTTTTCTTTCATTAATCACATTAATGAAGTCCCATCATTTAAGTTACCTAAACATCACAGATAAATACGACGTACACTTATGCCATCCACATTCGCCTCGATGTCCCTTCACGCACCATTAGGTTAGGTCACTAACGGCAGAGCGGGGCAGGGATAGCGCGGGTGTAAAACATAAGTAACGTCTATATAATATATCGTATATACTATATACAGTATTTATCACAGAACATATCACATGATCACATCACAGATAACGCGGCAGAAAATATCATATGAAATATTGGATATACTAGGACGTCCGTGTTTTTAATATGAGCCAGTATAAAACACGGATTCTACGGTCGTGATGAATAGCCAATCCCACACCCCTAGACCCCTGCGAGAGCGGCAAGCAACCCTACCAATTCTAGAGTTAGGAGACCCGGACTCGACTCCTCGAGTTGGTCTCCCACTGGACTCCAGAACCCGGTTACTTGTGCCCTCCTCCTTGGGTCTATCTTAGTGCCGAAAAGAAAATAATATACAATGGTGACATCTTCCGCAACCTGGAAGTGCCCCAATAAAAGAATATTACATACAATTTTTTACATGAATGAAAATGAAAAACACTCATCTCACATAAAAAAACCCCGGCTATTCAAACACGACGATCCAATATAACATATCCAGCAACACATAACATCACATGTCATCAACGTAAGTAAATATGCCCATCCCAATTGTCGTTGACATATAGCAACGAAACCGGCGATATCACATATTGCACTTACGGTCGCAGAAAAGAAATTGTAAAACTACAACAGTTGGAATCCGCAAGCTCTTTAGACATCGCATGCCTAACCATCTGAATTCCTTAGACATCACATGCCTAACAATTATAAACCCCGCATTTTAGTCTCATTATCAAAAACACTTTTCAATATCAAGTCGGGCACTTCAACAAGATTCCCGACATCCTGATCGAATGCTCGTCACAAACTTTAGTAGGCAGCCGCACCCCCGACGCCGTCGACGAAGTGCACCAAGGCGGAACACCGCTGCCGCGAGCACCCGAACGGATACTTTCGGTGACGGGGTTCTCCTACAGTCACTTGGTCGGGGCTATGGGGCGTGGCTATCTATTAAGTTTTACCGGCGAGTATCCGCGTACGCTACGAGATTGCGACGGACTTTTGATCACATCAAAATTCCGTGGCAACCGATCAAGTGAGACTAAACTGCTATGTTTATAACATTCAAATCAGTTATCTCATAACTACTTATGGATTCCAAACATTGTATCACATTCCGGATAAATAGAAAATGCTAAACTTTCCGATCGAACAATCAAACGCCCAAGTTCTCCCGAAACAGCACAACACATGAAATAAGTTTAAAAACATTCACTTCATGCTACAGTACCAACGGTCCAGCCGTAGATGGGTCAAGCCAACGCCTCACATGTGGCACGTCGTACTGCCCCAAACCCTAAGGTTCAAAGGGTAGTTCAAGACGGTCACATAATCGAGTTAACGTTTGTTGTCTTCTAGAGGGACCATCGCGTTACTTGCACTACTTAGAATGTTCTTAAACCACGGAAAAATCCAACACTTGGAAATTTTCCGGCAGGGGAAAAATTGGGTATTTATATCCGGTCGAACTTTTTAACATATTCAAAAATTATCCGGAAAAACACATAGACGAAGTTAAATAAACCGATTGAATCATCGAATCCCCAAAACAACTCAGAAAATTCAACTGTTGAATGCAAATTAAAAATTCCCAGAAAATACAGGAATAATATTAAGACATTACTGTGCAAACAGTTCTCAAGGAAGTGACCGTACGGCCGCGGAACCGCCGCACGAGCCATGCTCGTGCCGCGGTTCCGCCGCGCATTGATCGATTTAAGGGCACGTTTTGTATAATAATTCTTAGAAAACCCTGCTTATTTTTCTGCATATTTTTAAATCACAAAATACCACAGTTTTGAAAAATGTACAGAGAAGGATTTAGGATTAGGGTTTCGGGTTCAATCGGGTTTCTAAATTCGTCTACACATCGCCTAAGGCTCTAGCTTGGCTCTGATGCCACTGTAGGGTTTCTAAGCACACTCAAGAGGTTCCACATGGCATCAACCATGCCAAATTAAAAAATTATATGCCGAGAAACCCTAATGCAAGATCGTTAACTAGAGATTAGGCGAAAAGTAAGCAAGTAAACAACTTTATTGCTAAGTGAATAGAAATACAACCTTTGTAGATCCGGTCCACCACTTCTTTAGCTCCGTGATGACGTCCCTTCACCGCGATCACCGAGATCCCGGACTCTAGCGATGGTTTCTTCGGAGAAATGAGCGGGCTAGGTCGTTGACTTCGATGCCGAAGATGATCTACGTCGAGGCAACTCTAACTCAAGCTCCATCTTCACTAGCTCATGAAACTTGTGAAGAAAACACCCTATACAACATGGCAAGTGTAGAGGATGAAGAAATAGGAAGTGGGTTCACTTTGGATTTGGATTTCTCACTTGATTTCATCACTTAAAATTTTTCAAGAAAGCTTTCTTCTTTTCTTCATGAAGAAGAAGAAGAAGAAGAAAAGAATGAATTATGTAATTAGAAAACTCAAGTGATGCTTATCATTTAGCAACCATGGATGAGTAAACTCATGTAGAGAATGAACTAGGGTTTAGGTAAATGGTTAGGGTTAAGGAATAAAACAAAATGGTATGACTTTTTCAAAGATGCTAGAAAACAATATGAAGCTTCTGGCAAAGAAAAGAAATAAAGCCACCATTTTGTTTTAACTAAATAGATAAAATAAATAAAGAATACAAAACCCTAACCATTAGCTAAACATGCTTTAAAGCATACATACCCAAGTTTGCATGTATTATCAAACATGATACAAACTAGTGCACAAGAATATATCATATATACAATGTGCACAATCTAGTGAGAAAATCCATCTTAAGTGAACAAATACTAGTTAATGTATAGTAATATATCAAATATATAATTTTACATTAAATCATTAAATCAACACTTGATTTAATGATCCGGTCATACTGCATATAACCGACTAATATCAAGTGTATCAATGTATCGATTCAACATTTGATTCGGTAACCCGGCTATATCACATATAACCGTCCCATGATACATATCGCGAGAATAGAATACAGTATCACATACTGATATTATTCTCGGTCCCGCACATATCTCATATGCGCTCCTATTTCGTTTCGCTTGAGCCAGGAAACCTCTGTGTAGGACTCTAAAGACTCGTCAATACGCCGGCAGTAGGTGATGATCATATCAAACACCCACAAGCCGCAAGCGGTCTGCTAAACGTAACGGCCACCCGGGTATTGAGCGATCAGAAGATCAACGAGCAAGCTCGCTCACACTCCTGTGAATCCAACCAGTAACACTTACCGTACAGTCCGGTCTCGTCGTCTGATATGTCGCATATCTCGCCTAGGGGTGGTAAACGTACGACCCCAATAGCTCGATAAGTCGTGTCGATATGAGGTCTATAACAGTTCGAGAAACTACTGGTAACACTTACTAGTAAATCTCAGCAACCCTGGCTAAGGATTTCCGGTTATAGCCAATCGAATACAGGGCAACATCAACTCCCTATACCGGGAGAGACGAATCCCCTCCTATCGCTCATTGCCTCCATGTGATTCGGGACTGTACCTAAAAACCACCGTTTTTCACGCCCCCTTGGACATGGTAAGGTGGAAATCAAAGCACAGTGGGAATCACACAAGACTCTATGACGATCTGGGGTCTACAGACTAACCTGTACCAGTGTCACCAGAGAACTGCCATCTGACGTAAGGTATAATACCATCTGGGAGTTCTCGGCGAGTCCGTCCAGTGTACCCAGTCTCCACTGAGCACCCGTATATCATCTCTGATGTCAAACACCAATGGATATGAGATCATCCATCGCCCATCTGTATGGGTCGAGAAGGTATACGCTAGTCTACTCTTGTTTATCGATGCCCCGTCTCAATACACCCACGACTAGGGACCTTGAAGGATGTACTTATAGACTACCATGTCCCCACTAGTATGATCCGCATCATAGTCTAGGTAGTCAAGTACACAACCTAAGGGCTTTACCAACATGTAACAGAGAGACAATCGGTGTACACGTTAAGGTAAAGAGCAACCAGATAGCATACTATCATGTCGAGCATGAAAGTCCTCCCTATATATGTCCAAGCATCCACTACAATATACATCTTATGTATAGTAATGGCCTCTAGGGCATACATATAACTAACAACAATAATATATATCACATATATATTATATATTTGTAACAAAAGAAAATAATAAAATTAACATATATCGCATATATATCAATGTATTACCCGGTGAGAAAATGAAATAATAAAGCGAGCCAATATTAGATAATGTAATGCAATATATCATATATATTATTATACATTAAATTATCTAATCAACACTTGATCTGACAATCCGGCTATATCGAATATAACCGACTAATATATCATGTACCAATTCATCGAATCAACACTTAATCCGATGACCTGATTCATATCTAAATATCGCGAGAATATAATACGGTATCTTATATCGCATTATTCTCGGTCGTGCACATATCACATATATGCCCCTACTCCGTTTTTCCTGAGTCAAGAAAACTCTGTGTAGGACTCTAAAGAATCGTCAATACGTCGGTAGCAGGTGATGATCATATCAAACACCCACAAGCTGCAAGCGGTCAGCTAAACGTAACAGCTACCCAGGTATTGAGCGATTAGAAGATCAACAAGCTAGCAAGTACATTCTCCTGTGAATCCAATCAGTAACACTCTCGTACAGTCCAGTCTCTTCGTCTGATATGTTGCATATCTAGTCTAGGGGTAGTATACGTCAGACCTCAGTAACCGATAAGTCGTGTCGATGTGAGGCTCATAACGGGTCGAGAAACTACTGATAACATTTACCAGTAAATCTCTATATCAGCCCTGGCCAGGGACTTCCAGTTATAGCCAATCGAACACATCACAACATCAACTCCCTATACCGGAAGAGACAAATCCCTTCCTATCACTCATTGCCTCCATGTGATTCGGGACTGCACCCAAAACCAACTCATCAGTGGGAATCGGGATCCAACTCTCATCGCATGATAACGTGACGGAATGCACTCACGTCACCACACTCCAGAAGGTATGCTCATGCCTGGCAAGTTTCAGTTCTTTTGAAACTCCCGATGAAAGTTTTACCCCTAGGACCCAAGTGACCTTGACACAGTCAACAAATCAAAGAGTCCTAGTCAAGTTCAACCCGTCAATATACTGGATTGCATTAAACCCACCCGTACGAGCCCTTGACACAGTCAACAAGGCCGCACGACTGTCCAAACCAATCCCATTAATATGCTGCAAACAAACACTACTCAGCTACCGCACACTACGCCTTGACACAGTCAACAAACGCAGCACGAATACTAAGTAATACTTGTAAGAAATGACGGAGGGCTACGTCTAGTTTTTGGCGAAAAACTTTTAACGTAATGAACTTGATATCGTTGAAGGAACTGCATAGCCTTTTATAAAAATATAGTGACGAAAACCTTTGCTAAAGAGGTCACTCCCGATGAAGGGATCTCGGCTCTTTCCCCGTAGAATGAGGTGCAGGATATTCCAACTGAATACCACGATGCAAAGCAAAAGTAATCGGCTATAGTGAAGTTAATGCCCTGACGCAAACTTCTGTCCAAGGGGTCACTCCCGGTGAAGGGATCTCGGCCCTTGCCTCGTCGACTGAGGAGCAGGATATTCCAAATGAATACCACGATGCAAAACAAAAGTGAACGTCCTTGCAATAACAGCTTTTTGAAAAGTGTTCCAACAACATCAGAATAGGTTTGTTTAACTTGCATTGATCCGAATCAATGCAGTCCCATCAAATAATCACACCACAAAGAACGAAAATATACTGACGTACGTATATGCCATCCGCATTCGCCACTGGGTCCCGTCATCACCCGTTAGGTTAGCTAACTAACGGCAGAGCGGGGACTGGACTAGCGCGGATGAAAAATATATACAACATCTACTAATATATATACTAATATATAGTATTTCGCTCAAGGCGTGAATAAAATGCAACATCACAGAAATGTACAGCATCACAGAACAATACAGATATCTGGAAGCCCCGGGTTTCACAGAGCCGCTGCTGAAACCCGACGTTCCCCTGGTCGTGTGGATAGCCTGTGCAATGAAAACCTAGACCCCTACGGGCGCGGCAAGTCACCCGCCAAAACCTGAAGCGAGGCAGCCCCCTCCAGCACCGTGAATGGACCACCCAGCACTTCACGGAATCCGGTAACTTGGGCACCCCTCCTGGGTCAACCTGTACCCCCTACGAGTGCGTCGAACAGCCCGCCAATTCCAGACTGAAGCCCCTTCCGTCCCAATGCCATGAGATGCGGGCCCGTTGCCCTCTAGAACCCGGCTATCCGTGCACCCCTCCGCGGGGTAATCCTAGTACAGAAAGTAAAATATACATATACCGGGTACATCGACCGCAACCAGGTCGTGCCCCAAAAGAATAATACAAACTGGCAGTGACGGCAGTCCACATGTCGGACGCTCGCCCCGCAATATCAAATGTACATAATACAACAAAACTGCACTAGCATTACATCCAGGCTATCCCCACGACCGATCCGCAACATCACAGCATAAACATAGAACATCAACGTGAAAGTCACGTTCGCAAATCCTTCTAACCGGGCTATAGCAGTTAGATCGGATTTACCGATCGAGTGACATTCACGGTCGCAGATATAATGTAAATACTGTGAAAAATGTGTTTAAAATTTTCCGATTGATCAAACATTAACAAGTGGGCCCCCAAACAAAACTGTAGCACTCACAGAAAACCTGGGCCCAATTTTAATATTCCAAAACCCCTAATTTAAGCCCATAAGCCCACTGCAAAAAACTAAGCACACGAGCCCATACTCCTGCGGCGGAAGCGCGGCCAAAAGAGGGTTTTGGCCGCCCTTCCGCGGTCGTACGGAGGAATCGTCTGACTAACTTTTTCCAGTGTTCTTAGAACTCCATGCACATCATTCTGAGATCACCTGAAAAATTTTTAGACTCCAAAAAATTTCGACAGAAACTGATTGTGCTAGAAAAATACGGTTTTTGGAATTTCGGTCGATCGGATAAGCAAAACACATTAGAACAAGCTAGGTAAGGTTAATGGCGTGGCTCTGATACCATGTTGCGCCACGGCAGCGCCCCGGCCGTCTTACTCGAGGCCAAAATGCGGAATCAAAAATTTTCCTTACTCGGAAACCGGCGCTACCGCGGACAATGAAAACCCGGATCGTTTACCATTAACCTAATGCTAGCAATCAAGAGATAGGGTGAGAAGTATACCGAGTGATCCGAGTCCTCCGGTCTTCTCTTCATCGTCCCGATCTCCCGCGGAAAGTCTTGTCTCCATATCGTCGCCTCCTCGCCGGAAAGGGCACCACATCGCCTGCGTCTTTTACGGGCTCCCGCCTTAATACCGAGGCAACTCGAGCATGAAGCCGGCAACTCGACATGCTCAAGATATGCTGTAGAATGTGTAGTGTAGTGTCTCACTTGGGTTTTGTTGCCATTTGAAGATGATGGAGGAAAATGAGATTAGAAAAATGGTGCTTGCATTTTTCTAGCATGAATGAGATCAAGAAATGAAACTCAAGCTCTCTTCTTCTTCTTCTTCTCTCTTTCTTTTTTTCTCTCATGAAAAAAAAAACTTAACAACTAAATCAAGTGAGAAGAAGAAAGGTGGAGGAATGAATATCAAGCATGAAGGGAGGTGAAGGTAGGAGCACAAGTGGTGACCATATCCAAAGCATCATGATAACAATCTCACATCAACTTATCATCCATTTCTAATCACAATCAATCCAAGAAAAGGTGATGGAAAAAGAATATAATGATGATGGAAAAGAATGGTATCTAAAGATGCTATCATAACAAATCATCTTACAAATAAACCCTCCACAAGATGTTATTTGCAAACTTGCAAATAACACCCTCCATCGGAAAAGTCCGGCCGGGAAAGAACAAAGGAAAACCGGCCGGGACGGAATGCAATCTGGCAACTCCAGAAAACTGGTCCCGTAATAAATTACAGGAAAACCCCGATACTGTGCATACACACCCGCATCTGTATTCCGACCGGATACAAATGCAATGAGACAAAATCTACACTGTACTATACTAGGATCCGGCTTAAACCAAAGCCGGCTAGTAATGTCCGTTCGATCCTGATCCGTGCAATACCGCACGTATCTGATCGAACCCCGCCATATATCCATACGGCTACTAGTACAAACCGTCCGATCCTGATCCGTGCAATACCGCACGTATTTGATCGGACCCTGCCATATCTCCATACGGCCTCTACAGCGTTTCGCCCGAAAGCTTGAGTAACTGTAAGTGTGGTGGACTCTAAAGACTCGTCAATACTATGGCTGTGGATTTAACCACTGGCACGTCAGAGGTATAAGCCAATACGTGACGGGCCACCAGCTATTGACCAAAAGGGACGTCGATGAGGAAGCTCACCCCGACACCCAACTGAGCCTGTCAGTGACAATATCCGTACAGTCCGGTCCGTTCGTCTATGAGTATCGCATGGCGGGCCTAGGGGGTTGGTAAAAGTCAGACCCCCAAAAGCGGTACAAGTCGTGTCGGAGCGTAGCCCAGAACGCCCTGAGATACTACTGGAATACCTACCAGTAAATCTCCTGCCTCGGCCGAGGGCTTTACGTAATGGCTCTCCTAGACACAGCGCGACCTCACCCCCAATACCGGGAGAGACGAACCCCTGCAGATCCGCTCACTGCCTCCATGTGGCTCGGGACTGTACCCAACTAAAACCTGTTTGCACGACTCCTTTGAGCCGTGGTAGGGTAGTAATCAAAGCACAGTGGGAACTCATACGAGACAAATGACGATCTCAGGTCGATGAACTAACCTGTACACATGTCACCAGGGAACTGCTATCTGACGTCAGGTATAAGCCCAACTAGCAGGTTCCCGGCGAGTCCTGTCCGGTGTACTCATAACCCAATGAGCACCTGTATACATCTTAGGTGAACCAACTGACACCAGCGGCTTGTGAGACCGGCCACCGCCCCTCGTCGGGGTCTCGACTGTATACACTAGTCTACTAATGGAGTATCGATGCCCTGTCTCGAAACTCCTACGACTAGGGACCTCTTAAGGATGTGCTTATAGACTACCAGCTCCCACGTATATGATCGCCATCATACTGCTGGTAGTCAAGCAAGAATCCTAGGGGCTCTATCAACGTGTAAAGCGACATGTCAGGTCACCTAAAGCAGTACACGATGATAAAGATAAACCAGATAGCATACTATCATCTCGAGTAAGACTGTCCTACCGGGATAGGTCCTCCCTCAATCATTGCAATCACGTGCCTGTGATCCAATAATTGACTCTGAGGGCACTATCTCCAACAATCTCCCACTTGCACTCAAGACTAATTATTGCGATGTCGCATACTCATAGCCCGTGTGATACCGAACACCCAACTCCTCTACTAGTCAGTCTCACAAAACCCGTTTGCGAAACTATTGCGTTCGAGGAATAGCCTCAGTGAGTGGATCCGCTGTGAAGTTTCTTTCTATGTCTCTCTATATCTCAAGTTCGCGGAGAAAGCCATCTCCCGAAATGAGCAATACCTGTCTTAGAATGTATGGATGTCTGATGGGACCTACCTCATAAATGAACTCCAAATCCAAACTTCTTAGACTGTATCGTCAACTGAACTTAATCAGTATCCTGCGCCATGCCACCCTCAGTATTGCCTTGGACCACCTGTCCAAAATACTGCCCCTCGTCAGAAGGAAAACTATAACTCTGACAACCTCCTTGTCGTCCATGTCACCTTGGAAGTCTGGAATGATAACTGTCTCCCAAATGAGGCTGTCGTTATCATATCCCTAGAACATCCACTTATGTTCTAAGACTGCTTCCGACTGTTTCTCCAGGATTGGATCAATATCAACTTATTGCATCTAGTGCAAGAACAGCATCTGGTGTGGTACTTGACATCTCATGATTGACTCAATTGCCTAAGCAAGTGATCTGCCAATCATGAGTATCCCTCTCCCCTTTAGTCTATAAGACACCTTTAGAGAGGGTGACTCCATCAACTACAGGTACACTACCGTGTCAGGAGTCGTCCATTCTAAATACTCATAGAATGCTGTCAAGGTACCCAGATTGGGAAACCACCCAAATCTAGATCTAAAACCATAGATCTAGTAACCAGTATGTGTGATATAATATCCAAGTCCCTGGTGGAGAATCCACTGCGTGACGACCAAAGTGTAACCGATCATAGTATAGGAATATCACTTCCTACTACCTTCTCAACAGATCCACCCCCTTATTCTGATGACGTCAAACCTATGACTGTCACATCAGAAATAGATGATCTATCTCCGCTACATCTGCTTTAGTCTATAAATAGATATGAGCCTGATGTTCACCAATGCTTCCGCTGCTCCCACTGACCACGACAACCCTCTGCCAGAGTCATATAGACGTGCACTTCTAAAGCTAGTTTAGAAAGACGCTATACTCATCCTCCTGCCGGGTCTCGCAGCCTGGAACAACAGCAATGGCAAGTGTGGGTAAACAAGAACTTCCCTGTCACCGTCCTTGAGGCTACCGTAGTACCTCTCGGGTGCCTGAAGTTACCCACCTTATCTGCGGAGTGGCCAATGGAATGTCAAATCAGATTGAATCTTCAGGTTCCTTATCAAATCTTCAGTAATCGTTTGCGGTTCTGGAATCACTTCCAGTTCTACCATACTCCCACTACTTTTTCTGAAAAAATCCATTTTTAATAAAAACTGTGGCGAGTCTAGAACAATATTGCTATTGTTCATCCAGATGGTAGAAAGTCAACCCTCGTCATAGCCTGGGTCAACCCACAAACAGCCATTACAGAAACGTGCCTTGAGTTGTCCAGTGTCTGGTTTTAAGCATAAGCCGGACAACTCCCCGTACCTTAACATCGTTAAGATATGAACTGTTCTATATCCAATATAGAACCAGAGGCACTGATTCAATTGAACCAGATTCAAATCATGCAACTATCTCCAGTGCATGTAAACTAAATGGAAGGAGGCCAATCAGCGTTACTCAACTTAGGAATGCTTCCAATTATGAGTAACCTGAAAGAGAAGCAATTTCTCTTAATCATTACTATCTACTGAACACCATACACAAGTATCTACATCTTCGATCACTTTGAAGAATCCCGATGCTTGCTATACCTGGTTCTCTACTCTATTCAAATACCTATAACTCCTCAAAACTTAGACCCTGTGTTTCTACGAAACACATGTCTAAGAACTAGAGAAGTTAAAAGTAAACAGAATATAGTATGAGGACCTACCCCTCTGTCCTGATGGACCCTGGACAACATACAATACTCTGTATAAGTCCGCTGAGTCTAACAACTCTTTCACTGTGCGTCGCAGGTTGAAAACTGTACTTATGGTTAAGAAGAATTACACCGCTGTTTAATACTCCTTACCTAACCATCCACTGATATAGGTAAATGTCATCGACATAATATCAAAAGGTATATCTCACTCTATGAAAATAGACGTACAGATATATCAATTTGAAATTGGTGCACAACAGCGGATATTCAAAACCAAATATTTGCCGACCGGCAAACATCCCTGGTGATCTCCTCAAATATCACCGATTACAACGAATCCCGATATAATGAGGATGATTACCCTATTCCCAATAACTTACTCCCACTCATCATCTATAAAACCATACAGAGGTGAGAATCATACCTGGTAAATACATACCCTGGAGTAAGTGTCTAATCGGGAAATCAGTTTTCCATTAACAGTACACAGTTGAACTGAAACATTAAAATGTTTCGATGGGGTATCCTGGTATTCCTAGTAATGCCTCTACCATTATCCAGATTCACAACTATAACCGTATAATTCTTTGCCACCTCTCCAAATCCCTTCATATGTCTTTAGTCATTACCTTCTGTACACCCCTTTAGGCCAAATGGTTTTCTTCCTTCCCTACCGTTCGGCACCAGCCTACGGTTTGGAAGAAGACTATCCAAAAAGCATAAAGGGTGTACTGTCCTAATCCTAGGAGCACTCGCAAAACGAGAGAAGGTGAAGATAAAAGACAACCGAATAAATCCTTATTCCTATTTCTCCTGAACCAGAATCCATCCCCGAACTGGAACAAGTTCCTTTCGAGTTCGTATATAACCATACGATAGAGTATCCAATAAACTGTGGATCTTCGTAGTGATACGGAGTGTCCTGGAGAAATACAAAGGTGATTTAGGATTGGCGAAGAAATACTTGGTTTGGTCGTGAATATCGGTCGCAGTTTACTTTGCCCTCCTACTAATCCCTTGCTTTGTCTTAACTTAATACCTTCTGTACACCGTTTTAGGCTAACTGGTTTTCTTCATTCCCTACCGGTCGGCACCAGCCTATGGTTTGGAAGAAGACTATCCAATTTACGTAATAGGTGTACTACTCCTAAACCAAGGAGTACTCGCAACCTGAGAGAAGGTGAAAAGAAAAGACAACTGAATAATCCTATCCGTTTTCTCCAGAACCAGAAACCATCCTCGAAGTCCTTCGAGTTCGTATTTAACCATACGATGGTTTTGTCCAATGGAAGTGGACGTTCGTAGTAATACGGGGTGTCCTGGAGAAAAGGGTAAAAGTAGGAGTGGCAAAGAGGTCTGCAACTCAGACAATCCAAAAGCCAGTGTTAAGAAGGTTCGGTCAACTTGGTCACTGAGTCAAAGTCCAGGGTCGGGTCAATGGTCGCTGCCAAAGAGAGAGAGAAAAGAAACACTCAGCGTGCACTCTAACCTAGATCAGAATGGTTATCACTTTTTCTAATCAGGAATCCTCCCACTGTACCTCAAATTCTCCTCCAAACCTGAAAAAAGAATTAGTCGGGATCACCCGAGGAGTAAACCAACTCATCAGTGGGAATCGGGATCCAACTCTCATCGCATGATAACATGACGGAATGCACTCACGTCACCACACTCCAGAAGGTATGCTCATGCCTGGCAAGTTTCAGTTCTTTTGAAACTCCCGATGAAAGTTTTACCCCTAGGACCCAAGTGACCTTGACACAGTCAACAAATCAAAGAGTCCTAGTCAAGTTCAACCCGTCAATATACTGGATTGCATTAAACCCACCCGTACGAGCCCTTGACACAGTCAACAAGGCCGCACGACTGTCCTAACCAATCCCATTAATATGCTGCAAACAAACACTACTCAGCTACCGCACACTACGCCTTGACACAGTCAACAAACGCAGCACGAATACTAAGTAATACTTGTAAGAAATGACGGAGGGCTACGTCTAGTTTTTGGCGAAAAACTTTTAACGTAATGAACTTGATATCGTTGAAGGAACTGCATAGCCTTTTATAAAAATATAGTGACGAAAACCTTTGCTAAAGAGGTCACTCCCGGTGAAGGGATCTCGGCTCTTTCCCCGTAGAATGAGGTGCAGGATATTCCAACTGAATACCACGATGCAAAGAAAAAGTAATCGGCTATAGTGAAGTTAATGCCCTGACGCAAACTTCTGTCCAAGGGGTCACTCCCGGTGAAGGGATCTCGGCCCTTGCCTCGTCGACTGAGGAGCAGGATATTCCAAATGAATACCACGATGCAAAACAAAAGTGAACGTCCTTGCAATAACAGCTTTTTGAAAAGTGTTCCAACAACATCAGAATAGGTTTGTTTAACTTGCATTGATCCGAATCAATGCAGTCCCATCAAATAATCACACCACAAAGAACGAAAATATACTGACGTACGTATATGCCATCCGCATTCGCCACTGGGTCCCGTCATCACCCGTTAGGTTAGCTAACTAACGGCAGAGCGGGGACTGGACTAGCGCGGATGAAAAACATATACAACATCTACTAATATATATACTAATGTATAGTATTTCGCTCAAGGCGTGAATAAAATGCAACATCACAGAAATGTACAGCATCACAGAACAATACAGATATCTGGAAGCCCCGGGTTTCACAGAGCCGCTGCTGAAACCCGACGTTCCCCTGGTCGTGTGGATAGCCAGTGCAATGAAAACCTAGACCCCTACGGGCGCGGCAAGTCACCCGCCAAAACCTGAAGCGAGGCAGCCCCCTCCAGCACCGTGAATGGACCACCCAGCACTTCACGGAATCCGGTAACTTGGGCACCCCTCCTGGGTCAACCTGTACCCCCTACGAGTGCGTCGAACAGCCCGCCAATTCCAGACTGAAGCCCCTTCCGTCCCAATGCCATGAGATGCGGGCCCGTTGCCCTCTAGAACCCGGCTATCCGTGCACCCCTCCGCGGGGTAATCCTAGTACAGAAAGTAAAATATACATATACCGGGTACATCGACCGCAACCAGGTCGTGGCCCAAAAGAATAATACAAACTGGCAGTGACGGCAGTCCACATGTCGGACGCTCGCCCCGCAATATCAAATGTACATAATACAACAAAACTGCACTAGCATTGCATCCAGGCTATCCCCCACGACCGATCCGCAACATCACAGCATAAACATAGAACATCAACGTGAAAGTCACATTCGCAAATCCTTCTAACCGGGCTATAGCAGTTAGACCGGATTTACCGATCGAGTGACATTCACGGTCGCAGATATAATGTAAATACTGTGAAAAATGTGTTTAAAATTTTCCGATTGATCAAACATTAACAAGTGGGCCCCCAAACAAAACTGTAGCACTCACAGAAAACCTGGGCCCAATTTTAATATTCCAAAACCCCTAATTTAAGCCCATAAGCCCACAGCAAAAAACTAAGCACACGAGCCCATACTCCTGCGGCGGAAGCGCGGCCAAAAGAGGGTTTTGGCCGCCCTTCCGCGGTCGTACGGAGGAATCGTCTGACCAACTTTTTCCAGTGTTCTTAGAACTCCATGCACATCATTCTGAGACCACCTGAAAAATTTTTAGACTCCAAAAAATTTCGACAGAAACTGATTGTGCTAGAAAAATACGGTTTTTGGAATTTCGGTCGATCGGATAAGCAAAACACATTAGAACAAGCTAGGTAAGGTTAATGGCGTGGCTCTGATACCATGTTGCGCCACGGCAGCGCCCCGGCCGTCTTACTCGAGGCCAAAATGCGGAATCAAAAATTTTCCTTACTCGGAAACCGGCGCTACCGCGGACAATGAAAACCCGGATCGTTTACCATTAACCTAATGCTAGCAATCAAGAGATAGGGTGAGAAGTATACCGAGTGATCCGAGTCCTCCGGTCTTCTCTTCATCGTCCCGATCTCCCGCGGAAAGTCTTGTCTCCATATCGTCGCCTCCTCGCCGGAAAGGGCACCACATCGCCTGCGTCTTTTACGGGCTCCCGCCTCAATACCGAGGCAACTCGAGCATGAAGCCGGCAACTCGACATGCTCAAGATATGCTGTAGAATGTGTAGTGTAGTGTCTCACTTGGGTTTTGTTGCCATTTGAAGATGATGGAGGAAAATGAGATTAGAAAAATGGTGCTTGCATTTTTCTAGCATGAATGAGATCAAGAAATGAAACTCAAGCTCTCTTCTTCTTCTTCTTCTCTCTTTCTTTTTTTCTCTCATGAAAAAAAAAACTTAACAAGTAAATCAAGTGAGAAGAAGAAAGGTGGAGGAATGAATATCAAGCATGAAGGGAGGTGAAGGTAGGAGCACAAGTGGTGACCATATCCAAAGCATCATGATAACAATCTCACATCAACTTATCATCCATTTCTAATCACAATCAATCCAAGAAAAGGTGATGGAAAAAGAATATAATGATGATGGAAAAGAATGGTATCTAAAGATGCTATCATAACAAATCATCTTACAAATAAACCCTCCACAAGATGTTATTTGCAAACTTGCAAATAACACCCTCCATCGGAAAAGTCCGGCCGGGAAAGAACAAAGGAAAACCGGCCGGGACGGAATGCAATCTGGCAACTCCAGAAAACTGGTCCCGTAATAAATTACAGGAAAACCCCGATACTGTGCATACACACCCGCATCTGTATTCCGACCGGATACAAATGCAATGAGACAAAATCTACACTGTACTATACTAGGATCCGGCTTAAACCAAAGCCGGCTAGTAATGTCCGTTCGATCCTGATCCGTGCAATACCGCACGTATCTGATCGAACCCCGCCATATATCCATACGGCTACTAGTACAAACCGTCCGATCCTGATCCGTGCAATACCGCACGTATCTGATCGGACCCTGCCATATCTCCATACGGCCTCTACAGCGTTTCGCCCGAAAGCTTGAGTAACTGTAAGTGTGGTGGACTCTAAAGACTCGTCAATACTATGGCTGTGGATTTAACCACTGGCACGTCAGAGGTATAAGCCAATACGTGACGGGCCACCAGCTATTGACCAAAAGGGACGTCGATGAGGAAGCTCACCCCGACACCCAACTGAGCCTGTCAGTGACAATATCCGTACAGTCCGGTCCGTTCGTCTATGAGTATCGCATGGCGGGCCTAGGGGGTTGGTAAAAGTCAGACCCCCAAAAGCGGTACAAGTCGTGTCGGAGCGTAGCCCAGAACGCCCTGAGATACTACTGGAATACCTACCAGTAAATCTCCTGCCTCGGCCGAGGGCTTTGCGTAATGGCTCTCCTAGACACAGCGCGACCTCACCCCCAATACCGGGAGAGACGAACCCCTGCAGATCCGCTCACTGCCTCCATGTGGCTCGGGACTGTACCCAACTAAAACCTGTTTGCACGACTCCTTTGAGCCGTGGTAGGGTAGTAATCAAAGCACAGTGGGAACTCATACGAGACAAATGACGATCTCAGGTCGATGAACTAACCTGTACACATGTCACCAGGGAACTGCTATCTGACGTCAGGTATAAGCCCAACTAGCAGGTTCCCGGCGAGTCCTGTCCGGTGTACTCATAACCCAATGAGCACCTGTATACATCTTAGGTGAACCAACTAACACCAGCGGCTTGTGAGACCGGCCACCGCCCCTCGTCGGGGTCTCGACTGTATACACTAGTATACTAATGGAGTATCGATGCCCTGTCTCGAAACTCCTACGACTAGGGACCTCTTAAGGATGTGCTTATAGACTACCAGCTCCCACGTATATGATCGCCATCATACTGCTGGTAGTCAAGCAAGAATCCTAGGGGCTCTATCAACGTGTAAAGCGACATGTCAGGTCACCTAAAGCAGTACACGATGATAAAGATAAACCAGATAGCATACTATCATCTCGAGTAAGACTGTCCTACCGGGATAGGTCCTCCCTCAATCATTGCAATCACGTGCCTGTGATCCAATAATTGACTCTGAGGGCACTATCTCCAACACCAAGTTCACTAATGAACTTCTTTATCCAGACAGCCTATTTAGCAGCATCGTTGGCAGCGATGTATTCAGCCTCCATCGTTGAGTCTGCAACGGTATCCTGTTTGGAACTCTTCCAACACACCGCCCTTCCATTGAGGGTAAAGACAAATCCCGAGTGCGACTTAGAGTCGTCCTTATCACTTTGGAAGCTCGAATCGGTAAAGGACTCCATCTGGAGTTGCCTGTTACCATACACCAAGAACATCTCTTTAGTTCTTCTCAAGTACTTGAGAATGTTCTTCACAGCTGTCTAGTGATTCTCTCCAGGATCTGCTTGATACCGACTCACTACACTTAGTGAGTATGCTACATCGGGTCTGGTATATAGCATCGCCTACATGATACAGCCTACTGCCAAAGCATAGGGTATCCCTTTCATGCGAGCTCTCTCTAAATCAGTCTTGGGAGACATCTCTTTGGAGAGAGCGAGTCCAGAGATCGTGGGTAGGTTCCCACGCTTGGATTCTTCCATACTAAATCTCTTTAGTATGGTGTCAATGTACCTGGATTGGGACAATCCCAGTATCCGTTTAGATCTTTCTCTATAGATCATGATTCCCAATATGCAGGAGGCATCACCAAGATCTTTCATTGAGAATCTTTGTGATAAGAAGAGCTTGACTGATTGCAGCATAGGAATATTATTTCCTATCAAGAGTATGTCATCCACGTACAATACGAGGAATACAACCTTACTCTCTGCAACCTTCTTATAAATACAAGGTTCATCTATATTTTTGATGAAGTCAAACTCTTTGACTTCAACATCAAAACCGATGTTCTAACTCCGCGATGCTTGCTTTAACCCATAAATGGAATTAAACAGCTTGCACACCTTTCCGCTGCTCCCACTATCTACGAAGCCCCCCGGCTGAGTCATGTACACGCACTCTTCTAAATCACCGTTTAGAAAGGCGGTCTTAACATCCATTTGCCAGATTTCGTAGTCATGGTATGCAGCAATGGCAAGTAAGATACGGATGGACTTAAGCATAGCCACTGGAGAAAAGGTTTCATCATAATCCACACCTGGTCGTTGAAGAAAACCCTTTGCAACAAGTCTAGCTTTGAAAGTCTCAACTTTTCCATCTACACCAATTTTCTTTTTAAAGATCCACTTGCTCCCAATGGGTTTTACCCCTTCAGGAGCATTTTCCAAAGTCCATACTTTGTTGGTGTACATGGATTCCATCTCAGATCGCATTGCATCCAGCCATTTCACAGAGTCACCACTCGTGATGGCCTGCTCGAAACTAGTTGGGTCATCATCTTCCATGACGCAATCCTCGCTCCCACCATCAAAGAGAAAACCGTAGTATCTCTCAGGTGGATGAGAAACCCTGCTAGATCGGCGGAGAGGCTGGGGTTCGTCGGGTACTACTGAATCCTCTGGTTCCACTAAATCTTCAGTTGCAGTTTGTGTTGCTGGAACTTCTTCCAGTTCTACCTCATTGCTGTTAATTTCTTTCATAAGAAATCCCTTTTCTAAAAAGGTGGCATGTCGAGAAACAAACACCTTTTGTTCCTCGGTGTGGTAGAAGATATACCCTCGTGAATGTTTGGGATATCCAATAAACTTGCATAGGACAGACCTTGCCTCGAGCTTGTCCGGATTTTGTGTTTTTACATAGGCCGGACAACCCCATATCTGAATAAAATTAAGACATGGTCTCTTTCCATTCCATATCTCATATGGAGTGGTAGAAACTGATTTGGTTGGAACTCTATTCATTAGGTATGCAGCTGTCTCCAGTGCATGTCCCCAGAAGGAAATAGGCAACTCAGCTTCGCTCATCATAGAGCGCACCATATCTAATAGGGTGCGATTCCTCCGCTCCGATACACCGTTGTGCTGTGGTGTATATGGAGGAGTAAGCTGAGAGAGAATCCCATTCTCTTTTAGATAGTCCAGGAACTCATTGCTCAAGTATTCTTCTCCTCGATCAGATCGAAGGATCTTAATACTTTTGCCCGTTTGGTTCTCTACTTCGTGCGTATATTCTCTGAATTTCTCAAAAGCTTCAGACTTGTGTTTCATCAGGAACACATGTCCGAATCTTGAGAGATCGTCAGTGAATATAATGAAGTAGGAAGAACCATTCCTGGCGTGTGTAGATATGGGACCGCATACATCACTATGTACCAGTCCTGAGAGTTCCGTAACTCTTTCTCCGTGTCTACTAAACGGAGTTTTGGTCATTTTTCCTTTGAGACATGAATGGCAAGTATCATTAGATGATAATTCGAATGAATTCAAATATCCATCCTTATATAACTTAGCTAGCCGTGTCGCATTGATATGACCAATTCTACAATGCAACAAGAAGGATTCGTTCATTTATGAACTTTTCCTCTTGTGTGTGTTTTGTATATTAAGGACTGTATTTTGATTGAGAATGAATATGCCATTATGTAACGAGCCTGATCCAATCAACTTTTGATCTAGGAATCTGTTCATAACATTATCCTTTACTACAAAATTATATCCTTCTTTGCTTAATAAAGAAACTGATATAATGTTGCACATCATGTTCGGTATATAATAGCACTCATTTAGAATCAGTGTATTACTACTTGGTAATACTAGGTGATATTCGCTAACTGCTTTGGCTGCAATACTTGCACCATTCCCTACTTGAACGGAATGATCACCTTTTCCCAGTTCTCTACCTTTACGTAGCCCATGTAACATATTACATATGTGGGATCCCGATCCGGTATCTAATACCCAGGACGTAGGGTGAACTGAGAAACAGTTCTCTATAACTAACACACCCGAAGAAGATGCATCAGCATGCATGTTCTTTGTTTGGGCTGTATGAGAATCCAGATATTCTCCTGTTTCCTGTTCAGTCTTATAACTCTTATAAGAAAGAACAGGACCAACGATCTCCTGCTCAGTATAATAAGCGGGTTCAGTTAATACAACCATATTATTATCTTGATTATGTCCTGACACGGTCGCTACCTGGAGAGAGAGAGAAGGAAACACTTTAGCTTATGCTCTTGCAAGATTGGATTGGTTATTATCTTATCTAATCAGGATGTCTCCCACTATTCTTATCAAATCTTCCTTCAAACCCAAAAAGGTAAGATTAGCCGGGATTAATTACACCCTACAATTTCGTCAATCTTTCAGCCAGATCAGTGTCGGTACTTGAGGGAGGTTCCTCGTGGTTTCGCACGGACCTAATTAAAATAAACCTCGTCTTCCCAAAGGAATAACCCCGTTAACACTTTTCTAGATTCCTACTTGATCGGCTAATTGTCCTGTGTAAAATTCTTCCAGGAGTAACTCTTATTCGCAGTGGGTATCGGGATCCAACTATCTCATAGGAGGTATGCAATCTTATTGCAAATTTCAACACTTGAAATTCCTAATAATACTTTTACCCCTAGCGTCCCATGACCTTGACGGAGGCCAAACTACCCATAAGGCGCTAGTCAAGTTCAACCCGTTCATTTCTTGATTGAATTAAACCTACCCGTACGGCCCTTGACGAAGGCCAAACTACGCCGTACGAATACCCTAATCCAATCGCACGTATGCTAGCAGATAAGCACTAGTTAGCTACCATACACTACGCCTTGACAGAGGCCAAACTACCGCGGCACGAATACTAAGTAGTACATATCTGAAATGACGGAGGGCTACGCAGGTTTTTAAGAAAACCATGAGCGTAATGAACTTGATATCGTCGTAGAATCAAGTGGCTTTTGAAAAAGGAGTGTTTTTGAGGCTTTTTCTAGTTTCGCTAAAGAGGTCACTCCCGGTGAAGGGATCTCGGCTCTTTCCCCGTCGAATAAGTTGCAGGATATATCATATATACCACTGTGCAAAGTAAGAACTATTTAAGCTGTCAAAAACTAAACCGCGAGTTTGTAGCATCTGCCAGTTTCGCTAAAGAAGTCACTCCTGGTGAAGGGATCTCGGCTCTTTCCCCATCGAATAAGGTGCAGGGTATATCATATATACCGCGGTGCAAAGAAAGACTGTAGCTACCTTTTTATAAAGTTTTGATTCTACAACATCTTTTAGGTTTCTTTTCTTTTTATTAATCTCATTAATAAATCCCATCAGCTTATGCTTCTTAAGCATCACAGAAGAAACGAAAGCAGTAATATTTATATATCAGCATATATATATATATATATATAGTATAAGCATTCGTCTCAGGCAGTAATATGATCTCATCACAGAACATTGCAGCAGAAGAACATATATGAAATATTGGATATATACTAGGATGTCCGTGTTTTTAATACGAGCCTGTATAAAACACGGATTCCACGGCCGCGATGAATAGCCAAACCCACATCCCTAGACCCCTATGAGAGCGGCAAGTAACACTGCCAATTCTAGGGTTAGGAGACCCGGTCTCGACTCCTCGAGATGGCCTCCCACTGTACCCTAGAACCCGGTTACTTGTGCTCCCCTCCTTGGGTCTACCTAATGCGGAAAAGTAAATAATATACACTGGTGACATCAACCTCATCCCGGAAGTGCCCTAATAAAAGAATATTACACACAAATGAATTTTACATGAATGAAAATAGAAACCCTCATCTCACATAAAACACCGGCTATTCAGAACACGACAATCCAATATAACATATCACAGCAACACATAATATCTCATATCATCAACGTAAGCAAGTATGCGTATCCCGATTGTCGTTGATGTATAGCAACGAAGCCGGCGATACCCCACATACTACGCTTACAGTCACAGAAAAGAAAGTGTAAAACTATAACATTTGGAATCCACAATCTCTTTAGACATCGTAAATCCGAAATATCACATACTTCGCATTTCATACCTAACTATATGAATTCCACATATTGTGTCACATTCGAGATAAATAGACAGTATTAAACTTTCCGATCGAATAATCAAATACCCAAGATTTCCTAAATAGCTCAACACTTGAGCGGAGATCAAATAATCCCAGAATATGTCACAGTACCGATGGTCCAGCCGTAGAAGGGTCAAGCCAACGCCTCACATGTGGCACGCCGTACTGCCCCAAACCCTAAGATTTAGAGGCGGTTCAGACAGTCACATAATCGAGTTAAGGTTTGTGTTCTTCTAGAGGGACCACCGCGTTACTTGCACGTTTTTCCGAAAGATCTAAACCCAAGAAAAATTCAACACTTGAAAGTTTTTCGTGCCGAGAAAAAGTGAGTTAACGATATCCGTTCGAACATTTTAACAGTTTCTAAATATCCGGAAAATATAAAGAAATTAAATTTTCCGATCGAATCAACAAATACAAAATAATCCCCAGAACACTCAACACTTGATGCAGATTAAAAATACCCAGAAATATACTGAATCACCTACGGATATTACTGTGCCAAAACGAGGCAATAAGTCTTCTGTACGGCCGCGGGTCCGCGGCGCAAGCTTGGTATTGCCGCGGTTCCGCGGCGGTTTGTACGGCTTATTGTCTCGTTTTCCAAAGTAACTCTTATAATTCCCTGCTGATTTCTTTGAGTATTTTTAATACAGAAAAAATCACATTTTCACAAAATTTCCAGAGAGGGGTCTATTTCGACGTTACGGGGTACGATCGGAGTTTTAACTTCATATACACGTCGCCTAATGCTCTAGCTAGGCTCTGATACCACTGTAGGGTTCTTAGGCACTCTTACAAGGGTTCATAAGGTATCAACCATGCCCGAATAAAAATTTAGACGTGCCGAACAACCCAAAGCCGGGATCTTTGCTAGATTATTAGGGTTTAACATGCAAGTAAATATCTTTACTACTAAGTGTGTGGGATTACAACCTTTGTAGTTCGCTCCTTCACTTCATAAGCTCCGAGTAGAAGTCCCTTCACCACGATCCACGATCTCCCGGACTCAAGAGAGGCTCCACGACTCGAACGATCCATGCTATCTTGTAGTGTTCCTTTTCTCCGATGATTGACGTCGAAGTTTCTATAACTCAAGCTCTCTCACTCTAATGAGGTGAACACCCTAATATAATTGGCTAGATTAGATGAGGAAGATGGAGTAGTATTTATGCTTTCTTTTTATATCAAATTCTCACACTTAAACATCACAAAATGAAAACCTAGTGAGCTTTCTCAAAGCTCAAGGTTGAAGAAGAAGATGAAAAATGAGTTAAACCTTTTGTGATGAATAATGAAATGAATATATGAATAATAATGCAACCATGGTCAAGGATGAAAAGGATAACTCTTGTAGAGAATTAACTAGGGCTAGGGTTTGGTTGGGTTAAACAATGAGTCATAAGAAAATATCAACCATAATATCTTCTTCATGACAAAAGAAAAGCTTCTAGAAGGTGCAAGAAAGAACTTACCCAAATCAAACCCTAACCTTGTTTAATCTCCACTAAACAAGTTGCATTAGTAATCATATCATGTTACAATAATATATATCACATATATATTATATATTTGTAACAAAAGAAAATAATACAATTAACATATATCGCATATATATCAATATATTACCCGGTGAGAAAATAAAATAATAAAGCAAGCCAATATTAGATAATGTAATGCAATATATCATATATATTATTATACATTAAATTATCGAATCAACACTTAATCTGACAATCCGGCTATATCGAATATAACCGACTAATATATCAAGTACCGATTCATCGAATCAACACTTGATCCGATGAACCGGCTTATATCTAAATATCGCGAGAATATAAAATGGTATCTCATATCGCATTATTCTCGGTCGTGCACATATCACATATGTGCCCCTACTCCATTTTTCCTGAGTCAAGAAACCTCCGTGTAGGACTTTAAAGAATCGTCAATACACCGGTAGCAGGTGATGATCATATTAAACACCCACAAGCTGCAAGCGGTCAGCTAAACGTAACAGCCACCCAGGTATTGAGCGATCAGATGATCAAAAAGCTAGCCTGTACATTCTCCTGTGAATCCAATCAATAACACTCCCATACAGTCCGGTCTCTTCATCTGATATGTTGCATACCTAGTTTAGGGGTGGTATACGTCAGACCCCAGTAACCGATAAGTCGTGTCGATGTGAGGCTCATAACGGGTAGAGAAACTACTGATAACACTTACCATTAAATCTCTATATCAGCCCTGGCCAGGGACTTCCAGTTATAGCCAATCGAACACAGCACAACATCAACTCTCTATACCGGGAGAGACGAATCCCCTCCTATCGCTCATTGCCTCCATGTGATTCGGGACTGCACCCAAAAGCTATCGTTTTGCACGCCCTCTTGGACGTGGTAAGGTGGAAATCAAAACACGGTAGGAATCACATAAGACTCTATGACGATCTCGGGTCTACAGACTACCCTGTACCACTGTCATCTGACGTGTGGTATATCACCATCTGGGAGTTCTCGGTGAGTCCGTCCAGTGTACCCTGTCTCTACTGAGCACCCGTACACCATCTCTGATGTCAAACATCGATGGATATGGGATCATCCATCGCCCATCATATGGGTCAAGATGCGTATACGCTAGTCTACTCTGGTGTATCGATGCCCTGTCTCGACACACCCTCGACTAGGAACAGTTATAGGATGTACTCATCGACTACCATGGCCCCACTAGTATGATCTCATCATAGTCCCAGTAGTCGAGTACAGATCCTAAGGGCTTTATCAACATTTAAGAGTAAGACAGTAAACATATACAAGTCAACATGTTAAGATAAAGTGAAACCAAATAGCTTACTATCATGACGAGAAAGAAAGTCCTCTCTATATATATCCAAGCATCCATTATAATATACATCATATGTACAACAATGGCATCTAGGGCATATATATAACTAATGTAAGTCGATGTGCAACACCCCACGACTTGCGGGGAGGCGGAAATATGAAAAACGATCTTGTTCTTTGCTTAAACATCGACTAACCGCATGAATCGAAGCTAAACGATAGCTAACATCAAACATAGAAGTTATAAACTATTATGTGAAGTGATTATACCTCAAGAACCGTGTCCTTCGGGTCTTCATCGCTGTCCTCCACTCCTCGTAGGCTCCTTGGAACATCGGCAACTCAACGACCTCCTCGAATCAAAGACGATCCACCCGAAAGTTCCTACGCCAAGCTTAATCTCAAACTTGAGATAACTAGTTTGCTCAAATCGCTAATCTAAGCTAACTAGGTGATATAGAGTAAGGTTATGGATGTATTAGTCTAGCTAACCCTTGTACTCAACACATGAGAGGGGAGGATTAGGGTTTGAAGAGAGAGAGTTTGAGGAGAGAGAAGATGAACATGATAATCAAATGAGAAAATGAGCTATCATAATATATATCAAGCATTATTGTTTTTCAAGAAAAGAAAAGAAAATAATTTACAACCATGCTTGATAAATATCTTATGGTGATTCATCTCCATGAGTCATTAAGCAATTATGAAGTATTAATGACATGGATGAATCATCCATATGACTCACTAATCTCATTCAATGTATATGCCACCTAAACCTCCTTAGTCACCATCTTCTAGAAGCTTCTCGCGCAATTACGAGAACGCCCCTCCTATCCGTGAAAACGCGGAAAAACTTTAGACTGTATAAATCCAATAACCCGATACTAGAATCTGGCTTAAACCAAAGCCGGCTAGTAAAAACTGTCCGAAAAGTCGTACGTGCGTAAACACACGTATGCATCCGAACCCTTGTCGTAAAACCATACGACCTCTATATCGTTTCGCCTGGAGCAGGGAAACTCTCTGTGTGGGACTCTAAAGACTCGACACTACGCTGGCAGTGGGTTTAACCACAGACCGCAAGCGGCACTAGCTGTACGTAACGGTCCCCAGGTAGATGTCGATAAGAAGGCCGATGAGGAAAACCATCCGAACTCCTACTGAGCCTGATGTGACAATCTTCGTACAGTCCGGTATGTTCGTCTAAGACTATCGCATATCAAGGCTAGGGGGCGGCAAGCGTCAGTCCCCTAATAGCTGTATAAGTCGTGTCGGAGCGAAGCCCATTACACCCTAAGAAGCTACTGGAACCTATCAGTATATCTCGCTTTCCCTGGCCAGGGACTTTGCGTAATGGCTCTCTGACACAGTGCGATATCAACTCCCAATACCGGGAGAGACGAATTGTAACGTTTTGAAAATCGTTTCGGTGAAATTTCGAAAAAACGGTAAAATAAGGGGGTTTTCTGTAAAAGGTCAAAATGCAAATATCTTTATTATAAAATTAAATATACATATTCTAGCTATGTAATTGCTAGTATTTGGTGTTTATTGAGCCACTGCTGAAATTTCAAATTTTCTGAAATTTTTTCCGAAATTAATTATTTTAATATTATTTTAAGCCGGTAAGAAAATACATTAAATTAGCGATAAATACAAATTGAAATGGGCTAATTTTAATCTTCAAAATCATGTTAATTAAAATCTAGTTGTAATATAATTTTTTAGTATTTTATTTCAAGTTTTAATTGATTTATTTTATGGAAAACAAAAATATAGTTATTTTGAACTAAAACTTGCAAATAATTGGGTTAAAGCTATAGCGCCGTTGTTGTCACAATACAGAGGTATTGGACCAACACTGGTAGGAACCACCTGAAGTTCTGTGAGGAACTTCTTCATCCAGACTGCTTCTTTTGCTGCATCGCAAGCAGCTATGTACTCTGCTTCCATCGTTGAGTCAGCAACGGTCTCCTGTTTGGAACTCTTCCAACAGACTGCCCCTCCATTGAGGGTAAAGACATAACCCGACATGGACTTGGAGTCATCTTTGTCACTCTGGAAGCCGGAGTCGGCAAAGGCCTCCATCTGAAGGTCTTTTCCGTCATACACCAAGAACATCTCCTTAGTCCTTCTCAGGTACTTGAGAATGTTTTTTACTGCTATCCAGTGCTTCTCCCCTGGATTTGCCTGATACCGGCTTACAACGCTCAATGCGTATGCTACATCTGGTCTGGTACATAACATCGCATACATTATAGAGCCTACCGCAGAAGCGTAGGGTATAATCGACATGCGATCCCTTTCCAAATCTGTCTTGGGAGACATCTCTTTGGAGAGGGTGATTCCGTGACAAGCCGGTAGGTTACCGCGCTTAGAATCATCCATACTGAATCTCTTCACTATGGTGTCTATGTACCTGGACTGCGAAAGTCCTAATATCCTCTTTGATCTATCATGATAGATCCGGATTCCCAGAATGTAGGTGGCATCACCCAAGTCTTTCATGGAGAATTTATGTGACAAGAATCTTTTGACTGACTGTAACATAGGAATATCATTTCCTATTAGGAGAATGTCATCCACGTATAAGACGAGGAATACTACAGCTCTCCCTACAATCTTACTGTATATGCATGGTTCATCTGGATTTTTGATAAAGTCAAATTCTTTGACAGCATCATCAAAACAGATGTTCCAACTCCGTGATGTCTGCTTTAGTTCATAAATGGACTTAAGCAACTTGCATACTTTACCGCTGCTCCCACTCTGAATGAATCCTTCTGGCTGATCCATATAGACGCTTTCTTCCAAATTTCCATTTAGAAAGGCCGTCTTTACGTCCATCTGCCAGATTTCATAATTGTGGAAGGCAGCAATAGCAAGAAGGACCCGAATAGATTTAAGCATAGCCACTGGAGAAAAGGTTTCGTCATAGTCCAAACCAGGTCTTTGACGGAAACCCTTTGCAACAAGTCTAGCCTTATAGGTTTCAACCTGTCTATCTACACCAATCTTCTTTTTGAAGATCCATTTGCATCCTACGGGTTTTACCCCATCTGGAGCAATGTCCAAAGTCCATACTTTGTTGGTGTACATGGACTCCATTTCGGTCCGCATTGCATCTAGCCATTTAACCGAGTCACCGCTCTGAATGGCTTGCTGGAAGCTAGTAGGCTCATCATAATCAATAGTGCAATCCTCTCTATCCCCGTCTATGAGAAAACCGTAGTATCTCTCGGGCGGATGAGATTGCCTACTACTCCTGCGGAGTGGCGTCGGGATGTCCTGTTCACCTGAACCTTCTTGTTCTACCAAGGTTTCATTAATAGCTTGTGGATCTGGAATTTCTTCCAGTTCTATTGCGCTCCCACTCTTCTGATTTTCTAAAAATTCAGTTTCTAAGAAGCAGGCATGACGAGAAACAAAAACCTTTTGTTCCTCTACGTAATAGAAATAATATCCCTTTGAGTTCTTTGGATATCCTACAAACTTACACTTTACTTAGCGTGCCTCGAGCTTGTCCGCATGCTGCTTTTTTACAAAAGATGGACATCCCCATGTCTTAAAATGTTTTAGACAGGGTTTCTTCCCACTCCACATCTGATATGGTGTGGTAGGCACAGTTTTGGTAGGAACCTGGTTCAAAAGATATGCAGCTGATTCTAGTGCATATCCCCAGAATGATCGTGGTAACTCAGCCTTACACATCATGGAACGAACCATATCCAATAGGGTTCGATTCCACCTTTCCGATACACCGTTATGTTGTGGTGTGTATGGAGGAGTAAGCTGAGAGAGAATTCCATTCTCTTTTAAGTAACCCAGAAACTCGGCACTTAAGTATTCACCACCTCGATCAGATCTCAGTGTCTTTATACTCTTGCCTGTTTGTTTTTCCACTTCATTCTTGTATTCTTGGAATTTCTCAAAAGCCTCGGATTTATGCTTCATTAAGAAGACATATCCATACCTAGAGAAATCATCCGTAAAAGTAATGAAGTAGAAATAACCACCTCGCGCATGTGTAGACATTGGACCGCACACGTCACTGTGTACGAGTCCTAAGAGCTCGCTCGCTCTTACTCCGTGTCCAGTAAACGGAGTCTTTGTCATCTTTCCCATGAGACAAGATTCACAAGTAGCATAAGATTGATATTCGAACGGATTCAAATATCCTTCTCTATGTAACTTAGTCAACCTCCTCTCATTGATGTGACCTAGTCTACAATGCCATAAGAAAGCCTGATTTAATTCCGAAGACTTTCTTTTAAGTGTGTTCTGGACACTGAAAATCTGAGCTTGATTTAATACGTATATTCCGTTTTCTAATGTACCTGACCCAATCAAATCTTGATTTAGGTGGATGTGAACCACATCTCTTGTAAAAGCAAAATCATATCCTTCCTTAGAAAGTAAGGGTACAAATATGATATTACAAGTCGTACCTGGTACATAAAAACAGTTACGCAGAATCAATATCTGCCCAGTTGTCATTCTAAGATGATATTCCCCTATGGATTCAGCGTCCATGCTCATTCCGTTAGCAACTGTGAGGGTCATATCACCTATCCCGATAACCCTACAATTTCTCAGAGCCTGTAATGAATTACAGATGTGAGTTCCTGATCCGGTATCCAATACCCAGGAAGTAGGGTTAACTGACATACAGTTCTCTATCATAAACACACCCGAAGTCGAAGCCACAACATGCTTCGTATCCTGGCTACTGGCTTCTAAAGCCCTGCAATCATTCTGCCAATGCCCAATTCCACAATAATAGGAACGTCCCTCTTTTACTATATCCAGTCCCGAAACTTTTGCCTTTCTCTTTCCTTCTCCTTCCCTGGTTTCCTTCAGGGTAGAAGGCAGAGACTGTAGAATCAAGTCAGTGTTTGACTCGTTTCCCAACGCGGTCTCCAGGTCCTGGAGCTCATCAATACAGCTAGTCATTGTAAGGACGTTGTCCCTTACAGATGACCCGTCAGCTAACCTCGCTTGAATTAATTCGTTCGAGGTTTCATATCTAGTGATATGAGATTGCTCTCCATATAAATCTTTATTATTATGGAGAAAGATGGAAACTAAGTCCATCTTCTCGTGCTGCTTTTGGTATACACCATCAACTGAAGCTAACAAGAAGCACTTAGCTTTCGATTTATCTTTTTCCCTTGTCTGACGGATATCCATATCCGTGACAGTGGAAACTGGACCTGAGACTGCGGGATCTGAAGTAGTAATAGGGTGGTCCAGCTTGTCATAGCCAATGGACATCTAGACAGACCTTTGCCAATCATATAAGTCAGATTCAGTCAATTTGTTATCTAGATGTAACCTATGTGTGGTCACAAGGTCGCTGCAATTAAGAGAGAGAAGAAAACATTTTAGCATGATGCTGTTGCAAGTTTAGATTGGTTTTAAGTTTATCTAAACAGGATGGCTCCCACTGTTTCTCGAATCCTTCCTCAAACCATAAAAGAAGAATTAGCCAGGATAATTCTCACCGTACAATACTTGCTTAACCGTTCAGCCAGGCTAGTGTCGATACTTCGAGGGAGGTTTTCCAACGCTTTCGCGAAGTTCCTTAATTAAATAACCTCTTTTCTCTGGGGGCGTAACCCCGCTGACACCTTTCTTGGCACCTACTTGGTTTATAGCATTGATCGTTAAGTGATGAATCTCCTGATAAGCAGCATGTACTCACAGTAGAATCGGGATCCAAAATATCATCGTATGATAATGTTGAAGGAATCCTACCAACATTCATCAAACTCCAAAATGGTATGCATCTCTCTGCAAATTTCAGTTTCTTTAGAAATTCCCGATGTGGATTTTTGCCCCATGCTCTTATGACCTTGACTAAGGACCAACAAATCATAAGTCACATGTCATGTTCTGCCCGTCATTGTCCAGGTTAATTTGAACCCACCCGTACATACTCTTGACTAAGGGCCAACAAAGTAATACGACTGTCCCAAACCAACACATCTATCTATGCACCAAATGAATACCTCAGCAGCTACCAAACACTATGCCTTGACTAAAGGCCAACAAACATAGCTTGAATACTTCTGACCATCCATAAGAAATGACGGAGGGCTACGAATGGTTTTGACAAAACCGTGAACGTAGTGAACTTGGTATAATCGAAGGAACCTGATACTTTTTAAAAGGAGTGGTTAAAGCTCCGCAATTAAAAATCTGATCCTTTTAAAATAACCGAGTGGTTTCTTTTAAATTTGTTCCAACGATTAAACTTTGGTTTATTTTATTTGCATTATAATAATGCGTCCCATCATTAACCTATCCTTGCAGAAAACAACGAAAATACAACGTCCTCTTATGCCATCCGCATTCGCCACGGGGTCCCGTCATCACCCGTTAGGTTACTTAACTAACGACAGAGCGGGGGCTTGGCTAGCGCGGGTGTAAAACATAAGTGACGTCTAAATAGCTATCATATATAGATATTGTACATTCGTCAGACGCAATAATAAGCATTCCAGATCACAGATGAACTTTATTGGATTTATTAGCAATCCGCATTTGCTTTGAGCCTGCAATAAAAGACGGATTACACAGTTGTGATGAATAGCCATTACCCCAACCAAGACCCCTACGGGTACGGCAAACTACCCGTCAAGTACCAGAAGTGAAGCGGTCTGCCTCAACACTTCAAAATACCTGGTAGTTTGTGCACCCCACCTTGGGTCTATCCTAGGAGCAAAAACAGTAAAAAGAAATAATACAACGGTGGCTACAACCGCAACCTGGATGTGCCCCGCAAAATAATATTACAACCTATTACATTTACATCAAATGAATTAAATAATAACCCATCACATAACCCCGGCTATACATCACAACAGTCCAACACAGTTCATATACACAAACAGATAAAATCCATTACAGAAATGTGCAACCCCCTCCCAACCGACATACTAGCAGTTAGGGGAGGTTTACGAACACATTATACAAACACAGATATAATCCAACAAGCAAATACCGTATAATTTCGATCGATTAAACACATTTAATTTTTCTCCAATACTTCTTTGTAAATCTGAAACCTGAGCAAAAATAAAAAATTCCAGAAAATACCAAATATCACAGAGAACCAACACAGGAAAATTGGGTTCATGAATCGGCAACTCGGCGGCGGAAGCGCGGCGGATCGGTGGGATCCGCCGCGGTTCCACGGCGCTTTAGCCGATTCATGGGCCCAATTTTCTTGGGTGTTCTAATACTATCATTTTGGGCTTTCTGAACCTGCCTGAAAAATTTTTGGACTTCATTTAAAAATCGACAGAAACCATGATATCGGGGTTTTCCGGTTTTGGTTTTTTCCGTTCGAAATTCATACAATTTTGTAAGTGAGTTATTTATTGTTTAGCGAGGCTCTGATACCACTGTAAGTCGATGTGCAACACCCCACGACTTGCGGGGAGGCGGAAATATGAAAAACGATCTTGTTCTTTGCTTAAACATCGACTAACCGCATGAATCGAAGCTAAACGATAACTAACATCAAACATAGAAGTTCTAAACTACTATGTGAAGTGATTATACCTCAAGAACCGTGTCCTTCGGGTCTTCATCACTGTCCTCCACTCCTCGTAGGCTCCTTGGAACATCGGCAACTCAACGACCTCCTCGAATCAAAGACGATCCACCCGAAAGTTCCTACGCCAAGCTTAATCTCAAACTTGAGATAACTAGTTTGCTCAAATCGCTAATCTAAGCTAACTAGGTGATATAGAGTAAGGTTATGGATGTATTAGTCTAGCTAACTGTAACACCCGAGCCCAATAATACTATTTCTGTTACTGGTTGAGTGTTTGGCATTGCTCATTTCATTTATCTTGCTTGTTTGGTTCTTATTGCACAATTTTAACCGGCTAAGTCATTCTGCATATAACAAATTTTAGCACCCAAAATAAAATTGAAAATATTCTTCTTGTCCTACTTGACACCCCTAGCCTCGTGGTAGCGTCCGTGCATTGTGTTCTCGTCCCGTTCAGTAAAACGGGCAAGTTTGGATGGCTACGTGCACGCTCGTGTGTCCGTTTTGAGAGTATGCTTTTTTTAATCATAAAACATTTCATTTTAAAATTTGGAACCCGCTTAAAATCCTATTATTTGAATTTCGAATTTTTGGACCCTACCCGGGCGCAATTTGGAAATGTTTCATTTGACGCCAAAATCCCAAAATTTTAATATTATTAAAACCTTCGCATATATTTTTCTAACTAATCTGATATCTTACTGTTCATTACCTATCTTTTAAATCTTTAAGTTAACCATATAATATTTTTTACAATCTTTTATATCCTTCTCAGTTTATTCTCTCAGCCAATCACAACCTCCCCTTTAACCCCGTGGGCCCCACTTTCTCTCTCTCCTTCTTCTCTCTATTTCCACTTTCTCTCTCTCTCTACCCCTTATATACTCTCTCGTACTTCTCTTTATCATTTTTCTCTTCTTGCTTCATGTCTCATTTCTCATTTCTTTTAACTGTTCTTTTGTTGCCAGAATTCCATCGTGCCGGTGACGTTTCTCGACGTTCCAGCGAGATACCTCGACCCGTGTGGTTCCTTTGTTCGTCGTTTGGGTTCATTCCGTGAACCGTGCGCCGTCGCGAGTTTTCCCCGCCGACGGTTAACGTTCCGTTTTCCCGATTCGCGACCCATCGAGGCAAGTTAATCTTGCTACATGCTATATACTTTTATAATCTTCATTTTATAATATTATACATTTGAAAATCTTATAGTTTACATATGAAATGTCGTTGAAAAATCGGATATGACAAATCTGAAATTTACTGTACACCTTATCTTATAAAATTCATTATAAATCATAGAAAAATCATTAGTATACGTTCTTTAGTTCGTTATGAAGATAATTCAGAATACTATAACTCTATGAAATATTTACTTGCAAAATAAATTGTTTAAATAACGTAAAATGCAAATGAAAATGCCTTTAAACTTCTGTCCAGGGAAATTCCAGCAGCAAACTTTCAACTTTGAATATTCATAACTTTTTGTAGGGATAACTTGAGATGCTTATACTTATAAAACTGAAAACCTTATTGAATTATCTTTGTTTTGGTATAAGATACGTCTCTTTTGGAGAACGTTTGTTATTTTAAGCTATTTTACAAATTAGGGTGACGCTGAATTTCTGAACGGAACCTTCTTGTGCATGGTTAATCAATACAGCTTTTATAGTTACTAATCGCTTTGAATATGCTATCCATATTAATATTATTATATCAATATTTATATCACATATTGTTTAGTTGTACATCCCACATTACCATTTTACAGTTTTATAACTTTTCGGATACCCGTTTGCATCTATCGCATTTAAGATACATATAATTGCAAGCATAGATCACACTACTACATAATAATGTGATATTAACACTCCATGTTTAATAAATTGCATCCTAATTAATATTGGAACTATAAATGTAACCCTAATCGATAACTGTGCATCCATATCCTTGAAATTATATTTATTTGCATATCATATTACATGTTCCAGTTTATTGTTCTAATAGTACTCATGCTTGTTTATTTATACACATGTTTATGATAGTTTGATTATGAGCACCCACATGACATCTTGTGCTTCCTGACATGACCTGTTACACTTCCTACTTGACATGATATGGTACCGTACACTCTTGACATGACATGACACCTTTATACATTACCTGACCTGTTACCTGATCTCATGCCTAATGCCGACAAACCTGACCATTCCTGCTGTCTATCCAGACAGACCTACTCTTACCGGATTTTGTGTTGGCATTAGTCCTTGACTACTGAATACCTGACCTGACATACATAGCTTGGGGGTATGGGGAAATCAAAGATGAACCTGACTTGTAACTCGACAGTTCACTACCGTTCGAGTGTACACATTCCTATTCTGTGCCTAACGGCATGTCTCGGTTTCAGCCGAGAATATTGTGGCCGTGATCCCGGGTATGTACGGGGTAATACCGAGTGTACACATTCCCATTCTGTGCCTAACGGCATGTCTCGGTTTCAGCCGAGAATATTGTGGCCGTGATCCCGGGTATGTACGGGGTAATACCGAGTGTACACATTCCCATTCTGTGCCTAACGGCATGTCTCGGTTTCAGCCGAGAATATTGTGGCCGTGATCCCGGGTATGTACGGGGTAATACCGAGTGTACACTTTCCCATTCTGTGCCTAACAGCATGTCTCGGTTTCAGCCGAGAATATTGTGGCCGTGGTCCCGGGTATGTACGGGATACTAACACCTTCCTATTCTGTGCCTAACGGCATGTCTCGGCTGCCGCCGAGAATATTGTGGCCGTGGTCCCGGGTATGTACGGGATACTATTGGGTTACATCGACGATTCATCAATTGATTTCAAAGACTTTAGAATAGAAAACCTGTTAGAACAGTTTAGTTACCCACTGCACATTGCCCTGCACTGTTGTTTCATATTACTGCTTTATTCATGTTTATCCCTGCATTGCTTATTACCATGTTCATATTATATTATTGGTTGACATGACGCGCTGACGTCTGGGTTTTGCATGGCCCAGATTCTTTACCACTGTCGACGACTGAGCAGGAGTACTTCAGCCAACAGGCTGATTTGTGAGTTCTGTAGTGGTTAGTTCATTTATTGCATTTTATTTCCAGGTGTGATCCCGCATTACGGGACGTACCTTTCTATTATTGCATTGGATCATTTGCTTCCGCACTTATTTATCATTGACTCTGGTTATTATGGATTTGGACATGTGTTAGATAGTTTATTTATCTTGTTCTTGATATCTCTACAGCCGTAATGTGACTGTGGATGGATACTTCCTACCCACAGGTAGCATGGTTTGCTATGTCACGTGCTCAATCTTGCGTACTCTGGGAAGCGGGGCGTGACACTAACCCTTGTACTCAACACATGAGAGGGGAGGATTAGGGTTTGAAGAGAGAGAGCTTGAGGAGAGAGAAGATGAACATGATAATCAAATGAGAAAATGAGCTATCATAATATATATCAAGCATTATTGTTTTTCAAGAAAAGAAAAGAAAATAATATACAACCATACTTGATAAATATCTTATGGTGATTCATCTCCATGAGTCATTAAGCAATTATGAAGCATTAATGACATGGATGAATCATCCATATGACTCACTAATCTCATTCAATGTATATGCCACCTAAAGCTCCTTAGTCACCATCTTCTAGAAGCTTCTCGCGCAATTACGAGAACGCCCCTCCTATCCGTGAAAACACGGAAAAACTTTAGACTGTATAAATCCAATAACCCGATACTAGAATCTGGCTTAAACCAAAGCCGGCTAGTAAAAACTGTCCGAAAAGTCGTACGTGCGTAAACACACGTATGCATCCGAACCCTTGTCATAAAACCATACGACCTCTATATCGTTTCGCCTGGAGCAGGGAAACTCTCTGTGTGGGACTCTAAAGACTCGACACTACGCTGGTAGTGGGTTTAACCACAGACCGCAAGCGGCACTAGCTGTACGTAACGGTCCCCAGGTAGATGTCGATAAGAAGGCCGATGAGGAAAACCATCCGAACTCCTACTGAGCCTGATGTGACAATCTTCGTACAGTCCGGTCTGTTCGTCTAAGACTATCGCATATCAAGCCTAGGGGGCGGCAAGCGTCAGTCCCCTAATAGCTGTATAAGTCGTGTCGGAGCGAAGCCCATTACACCCTGAGAAGCTACTGGAACCTATCAGTATATCTCGCTTGCCCTGGCTAGGGACTTTGCGTAATGGCTCTCTGACACAGTGTGATATCAACTCCCAATACCGGGAGAGACGAATCCTATCTAACCGCCACTGCCTCCAAGTGCTCGGGACTGCACCCAACTGCTACCTGTTTGCACGACTCCTTTGAGCCGTGGTAGGGTAGCAATCTAAGAACAGTGGGACACACTCGAGGCGAAGTAGCAGTGTCAAGTCTGTGGACTATGCTGTACTCATGTCACCTGGGAACTGGTAACTGACGATGGGTATAATACCAACCAATCAGTTCCCCGGCGAGTCCTGTCCGGTGTACCCGTAACCTAACGGGCACCTGCATACTATTTCCAGTATGACGTACTAATGGCTGTGGGACAGACCATTTTCCCAACTGGGATGAGAAGCGTACACACTTAGTCTACTCTGGAATATCGATGCCCTATCTCGATAATCCAACGACCAGGGACCTGTATAGGATGTTGCTTACAGACTTCCCAGCCCCCACTAGTGTGACTGCCATCACGACGCTGGTAATCAAGCAAAGATCCTATGGGCTCTACTAATATGTATAAGTGATACGTTACAAGAAACATATGCACATATTAAAGTAGACACAAACCAAGTAGCATACTACCATTTTTAGCAAGACTGTATATATATAACTGTGAATATCCCGAGCTTCCATTAAGTAATATACAATCTAGTATGATACAATAATGGCCCCTAAGGCATATACACTAACAACTAACATCTAGGGTATACATATAACTAACAATATATATATGCATATATATATATATATATATATATATATATATATAGACACACACACACACACACACACATAGATTACTTTCTTGCTCGACATGATAGTATGCTATCTGGTTTACTTTATCTGACATGTTGATTTGATCATGCTTTTATTCATTCGCACATGTTGATAGTGCCCTCAGGATATTTGCTTGACTACCGTGACTATGATGCGGATCATACTAAGTGGGGCACGTGTAGTTTATAAGCATATCCTTGAATTGTTCCTAATCGTAGGTGTATCGAGATAGGGCATCGATATTACAGAGTAGACTAGCGTAAACCATTCTTGTCCCATGTGATGGGCTATGGATGATCCCATATCCATCTGGTGTGCTGACACCAAAAATTGTATGCGGGTGCTCAGTGGAGACTGGGTACACTGAACGGACTCACCGAGAACTCCTATATGGTATTATATCTATCGCCGGATAGCAGTTCTCAGGTGACACTGGTACAGGTTAGTCTATAGACCCAAGATCGTCATAGAGTCTTGTGTGTCCTCCCACTGTACTTTGATCTCCACCCTACCACGGCTCTACTAAGTCGTGCAAACATGTGGTCTTTGGGTACAGTCCCGAGGCACATAGAGGCAATGAGTGATAGGAGGGGTTTCGTCTCTCCCGATATTGGGGGTTGATGTTGTGCTATGCTTGATTGGCTATAATAGGAAGTCCCTGGCCAGGGCTACTGAGATTAACTGATAAGCGTTATTAGTAGTTTCTCGATCTGTTATATGCTATATACCGGCATGACTTATTGAGTTATTGGGGTCGACGATACCATCCCTAGACTCGATATGCAACATATCTGATTAGGAGACCGGACTGTACGGTAAGTGTTACCAGATGGCTTGACGGGAGTTTTGACAGCTTTGCTGGTTTTCTTCTGATCGTTCAATACCCGAGTGGCCGTTACGTTTAGCTGACCACTTGCGGCTTGTGGGTGCTTGATATGATCATCACCCACTGCCGGCGTATTGACGAGTCTTAGAGTCCCACACAGAAGTTTCCTAGCTCAGGCGAAAAGATGTGGTGTGCATATGGGATATGCGCGGGGACCCGATTGAATACGACTATGTGATACCGTATGTAAATCGGGCGTTTTACTATTGGTCGGGTCGTATGTGATATGACCGGATTGTTAAATCAATTGTTGATTTAACATTGTGGCTTTTATTTTTATTTTATTCTTTATTCAAAACTCTTTTTATTAAAGAGGAAGAATGCATGCATGTATGCATATGATGATGTGCAAGCATGCACATGTTGATGTGCATGGATACATGCATACAAAAGTATCATGGTTGATGATACACACTTGAAGGCAATATAAGACTTACATGGAACTATAATATTTGGATATTTATTAGTATTTGTTTTAAAACAAATGAAAAAGATAAAGGTTAATTCATGGTTATCTTTCTACACTCTTCTTTGAGTTGACCTCACTTCACCCACTTTTTAATCATGGATTAAGCTTTTCTTTTGGATTTTAACCTATTTACTAAATATCTAGATATTATAGCAACCATAGTTGAGAGAGAGATAGAAAATATATATACTACATTTTCTATTTTCTTTCATAAGCTTATCACTTTACAGAAGCCGTTACCTTCATCTTTTTCTTGCTCCTTGCTCTCTAGGTTCTTCCAAAGTGAGTAAGAGATAAAAAGAAAGAGTTTTGATAAAAGAAAACACACCACTTCATCACTCTACTCTAATCTAGGCAATTAGTTTAGAGTGTTTAGTTTCATCTTTTTCTTGCATCAAGTGGAGCTACAAGTTTGGAGCTAGTGAAGTTCGGGTGGATCATCGTGGACGTAGGAGCTTACTAGCAAGCCTCTCCAACCTCTCAAAGATCCTAGGAGTCACTACAAAGAGGACTACAAAGGTTGTTTTCCTTACATTTAGTGTAAATTTACTTTATAGTTATGTTACCCTAGCTTTTTCTAGTTAAAGATCCTTTCTTTGTTTGCTTTGCACCTCTAAAATTTTAAAGTGGCATGTATGATGCTTCCATACTCCTTAGTAGATGCAGAGAAAACCCAATGATGGTATCAGAGCAAAACTAGAATTCTAGACACAATGTTATAACAAATACGAATACGAAAACGACTATGAAAAAGACGGTATTACGGAACCCTAGGATTGCTCTCTGGAAATTTTTAAAAAGGTCCTCTAAAAATTTTTCAAACAGGTATAGAATGGAGTATAGGCAAACATAAGAACATAAATGAAATACGGGGGCTTGTACTCGGATTTTAGCCGAGCACTCCCTCCCATATTCCGGCCAGGCCGGCCCCCTGCCCCATTTGCCCCCCTGTTTCCCCTGTGCACTCTTGGTTGCAAGTTAGGGTTTCTAGTATTGTTTATTTAGCCCAATTTTCATGTGATGATTATATCGACCTGGGGCTATTTCGTAGTGATTCGTAATCGTATTATTTGACACTAAATTGGTAACTTAGACTATTTTTAGCATTTCGAACGAACATCGGACACCCCACTTTCTACCTCGCTGAAATTTCCATGTGTTGTAATTTTCCTAAGTTAACTTTATATTCAATAGTAGCGCAAGTATCCTATGGACCCTCTGGATGATCATAATAACCTTAACTCGATTCTATGCCCACGGAACCGCGAACGAACCTTCGGGTTTACCGTAGTGCCGTGGTGTCATAGGTGAGGCGTTGGTTAACTCCTTCTACGGCTGGATCATAAGACACCGTGGCGCGATTTTTGAGTATTTGTAACTTTGCTCATGTGTTGAGCTCTTGGGGTAAAACATGGGTGTTTGTTGATTCGATCGAAACAATAAATGATCAGTCGAAAATAATGTATTTTTAACATGGCAATTTTCCTATCATTTGCACTCATTTAGAAGTGTTTGGCATTCATATTTCACATATTAGCAAATAAGTCCTGAAATATCAGATTGCATGTGTTAGACTCTAAAACCGGCACTATAAAGGAAATTGACCGCATTTCATGGTATCGCATCATCTCTGTATTTGCGCGACACTTGTGTCGAGATTTGTGCAGGAAATTGCAGGAGCAAAGTCAAAAGAAGCTGATCAAAAATACACCAACTCCATATTTTCAGATATGGTAGCAATTCAAAAGGCAATATAAAAATCAACATATCAAAGAAAGGCCCACAAGTCATCCCAAATCATCACCAGAAGTTTGAAGCCCTAAAGCCTCTAAAGCACCACAGAACCGTGGCGGGAGCTGGCTTGCGCCGCGGTTCCGCGGCGGTTTGGTCAGATCAGCAAATCATTTTTAGTGCAAAATTCATATCTCAAGGCCTACAGCTCAGAAAGACATGTCAAATTCTATAATTCTCTCGAAGCTTCTGCCAGATCAGCAAAGAAGATTAAGCAAGGCTAATCTTAATTAAGCTCCTAACAAACTATTTCTAGAAGCTCCCTCCTAACTAATCACATCTAGAAGCTTCTCCTCTAACTAACTTTTGGAGGGAAATTCAAATTTCCTCAACAAACTTTTGGAGGGAAACTTAAAATTCAAATCCTAGATCTAGGGTTTTGATGGCTATAAATAGAAGCCTAGACCTAGGGTTAAAGGAATCAATTTTAGGTTCATTAATCATTAGTTAGTCTTCTCTCATCATTCTAATTCTTCATCTTCTTCCACAAGTCTAGTGACAAGGCTTGTGCGAAACCCTAACCCTAATTCCACTCCAAATTCAAGATCTTCAGTACCAATCAAGCAAGAAGCCTTCAACCTTTTAGGAGCCGAGCCGATCTTTAATCGGGAAAGTGATCCAAGCCGATCCGCGACCCTCGGAGACGAGCGAAGCCAAATCGACGATCGAGTTCTTCCTCTTGTAGTTCTTGAGCGAATGTAATGAAATTGTTGATATAAATAAAAGGTGAAATTCTTTAATCTTGCTTTCTTTTAATTCTTGCATCATGATTCGATCTCAATTTGTGATTGTGGTTCTTTTTGTGATGTTCGAGTAAAACTCCGCTCGTTAAGGAGTCGAGACAATCAATAGAATGATGATGTAACAAATCTTAATACGATTCTTGAGTCCTACGGGCTTTGTAAACCCAAGCAAGTTCAAGAATCGATGACCTAGTTTCGGTGCGATGCTTTCTTGATTGTTATCGCTCGAAATTAGGGATCTACGATCGTTTCTTGAAATTACTAGAGGCTAGAATGTGAATGATATCGATGAAAGAACAAGGGATAAGATGAAACCCTAGTTTCATAAGAAATCCCTAATTCTCGATCGATCATCATCGATCTAGTATCAATTCATCGAAGGATAAGAATACGTAATTGTAAGATTACATCACATCTATAGATCCGATCGATTCCTACGAGCCTCATTTAGATTCTTGATATTTGGTTGGAAAAATCAAGAAACTATAAATTCTTGATTCTATCTTTTCTTGTTATTAGATCTAGATTTTTCTAATTCTTGAACTTCAAATATAAATCATGCATTTTTTTGTTTTGTTTTCTTTAAAGTTTCGACTCATCTAATTCAAAAGACGAACGATTACACTTTCCCTGTGGACGATCCGCACTTACTAACGCGCTACATTCGACACCGTTATTGATTGCGGTCAAATAATTTTTGGTTGTGATTTCTATATAATTTTTTTCAAATACTACACATCAAGAATTCTTTTCAATCAAATGGTGCCGTTGCCGGGGATCATTTGAATTGATACTTTTACATCCAATCAAGAAATCGTTTCAATCAAATGGCGCCGTTGCCGGGGATCAATTGATAAACACAACAAAAATCATCAATAAATAAACATCGTCTTGATATCTGTGATTACAATTGTTGTTTTTCACTTTCTTTTCTACGACCGTAAGTGTAGTATGTAGTATGGCCGATTCCGTTGCTATACATCAACGGCAATCGGGATATGCATACTTGCTTACGTTGGTGATATGAGATGTTATGTGTTGCTGAGATATGATGTGCAGGATTGTTACGATTAAATAGCCGGGGGTTTTATGTGAGATGAGAGTTTTTAATTTTCATTCATGTAAATATCAATTGTATGTAATATTCTTTTATTTGGGGCACTTCCGGGTTGAGGATGATGTCACCATTATTGTATATTATTTACTTTTCCGCATTAGGATAGACCCAAGGAGGGAAGCACAAGTGATCGGGTTCTAGGGTTCAGTGGGATGCCATCTCGAGGGGTCGAGACCGGGTCTCCTAAACTCTAGAATTGGCAGGATCACTTGCCGCTCTCGTAGGGGTCTAGGGGTGTGGGCTTGGCTATTCATCGCGACCGTCGAATCCGTATTTTCTATTACTGGCTGAATACAAAATACGGACCTCCTAGATATCCTTTTTATATGTGCTTCTGCTGCTGTTGATATTCTGTAATGTGATTACTTAGTATCTGAGACGAATGGTTTATTGTTATATATATGATATATAATAAACGTTGCTTATGTTTTACATCCGCGCTAGCCCCGTCCCGCTATGCCGTTAGTTAAGTAACCTAACGGTGCATAACGGGACACTGTGACGAATGCGGATGGTATAAGTATACGTTCTATTTTCGTTTCTTTTCTGTGATGGCTTTGGAACTTAAATGATGGGACTACATTAATGAGATTAATGTAAAGAAAAAGAAACCTAAAGATGTTTTAAAATCAGATTTGAAAAACACTCGGCCTTTTTTTTTTAATGAAAAACGCAAGTTTTCAAAAGATGTGGAGCTTAAGCCACTCCTTTTCTAAACTGTTTTGATTCTACAACGAGATCAAATTCAAACCGTTAAAGGTTTGAATAAAAACCATCCGCAACCCTCCGTCATTTTAGGAAGCAGAGTACTTAGTATTCGTGCTACGTATGTCGACCATAGCCGAGGCGTAGTGTACGGTAGCTAAGTGATGTCTTCCTACACCACATATGATGCGATTTGTTAGGACAGTCACATGATTATGTCGACCATAGCCGAGGGTCATATGGGTGGGCCTAATTAATCACGAAATGACGGGTAGAACTTGACTAGTGCTTGTGATATTTTGACCATAGCCAAGGTCATAAGCATCTAGGGGTAAAAACCATATCGGGAGTTTCAAGAGTTGAAATTTGCAATGAGATTGCATACCATCTATATGATAGTTGAATCCTGATCACACAGTGAGTAAGAGTTACTCCCAGGAGAGTTTTGCATTTTGCAATTAGCTAATCCAGTAGGTGTTTAGAAAGGTGTTAACGGGGTTTGACCTCTGGGAAAACGAGGTTTATTTTAATTAGGTCCGTGCGAAAGCACGGGGAACCTCCCCCAAAGTACCGACACTGGCCTGGCTGACCGGTTGGTGAAACTGTAGAATGTAATTAATCTTGGCTAATTTTATTTTTGGGTTTTAAAAGAAAATTTGATTAAAGCAGTGGGAGACATCGATTAGATAAGATAATAACCAATCTAAATCTTTGCAAGAGCATTTCGCTGAGTGTATTCTTTTTTCTCTCCTAATGGCAGATACCGATGACGGGACTTAAGCTTCTACTAGAGAAAAACAAACTGACAGAACCGAATTATAAAGAATGGTTGAGGAACTTGAACATTGCACTCACATATGATAAAGTATCATATTTCCCCACTACTAAAGCCCCACCCATCCCAGAACCTGAATCATCTGTTTCGGATAGGGAGATCCGAAAAACATGGGATATTGACTGCAATACGACCAAGTTCTTCGCGCTTGCTTCTATGGATAACATCCATCAGAAACAGCACGAGAAGATGGATGTGCAATCCATCTTTCTTCATACAAAGGAGTTGTATGAAGAGCAATCTCGTACTTTGAGATACGAGGCCTCTCGGAAGCTGCTTCAGATACGAATAGCCCCTGGCGCATCAGTTGGATAGCATGTTTTGAAGAGGATTGGTCTTATAGAAGAACTCGAGGAACTGGGATAGACAATGGATAATCAGCAATATACAGATATTGTTCTGCAGTCTCTCCCGCACCCCCTCCCCCGCCTTTGCTCCGTTCATAGTGAATTTCAATATGAACGATTTGGAGAAATCATTGCCTGAACTTCTCAATATATTGAGAAGTGTAGAGAGCATGCCGAAAACAGCGAAGACTCCCACTCTGATTGCTGGGCCATCTTCCTCTTCCGTCCCAAAAGCCAAGGCCAATGGAAAGAAGAAGAAGAAACCCATCAAACAGAATGGTGGAGTCAAAAAGGCGAAGGGGAAAGACATATCTGGGGCCGCGGGAAGTGGAAAGGAGAATGTTTTTACTGCCACAAGTCGGGACATTGGAAACGCAACTATGCTTTGTATCTTGCTGATCTCAAGAAGAAGAAGCATGCTGATGCTTCCACTTCAGGAATGCTTGTAACTGAGAACTGTTTTTCAATTAACTCTACATCTTGGTTATTAGATGTTAGTTATATGTATGCCCTAGAGGCCATTACTGTACATATGATGTATATTGTAATGAATGCTTGGACATATATAGGGAGGACTTTCTTGCTCGACATGATAGTACGCTATCTGGTTGTACTTTATCTTAACATGTACTCTGATTGTCTCTATATTACATGTTGATAAAGCCCTTAGGATATGTACTCGACTACTGGGACTATGATGAGATCATACTAGTAGGGCCACGGTAGTCGACGAGTACATCCTATAACTGTTCCTAGTCGAGGGTGTATCGAGACAGGGCATCGATGCACCAGAGTAGACTAGCGTATACGCATCTTGACCTATATGATGGGCGATAGATGATCCCATATCCATCGGTGTTTGACATCAAGGATGGTGTACGGGTGCTCAGTAGAGACTGGGTACACTAGACGGACTCGCCGAGAACTCCCAGATGGTATTATACCTCACGTCAGATGGCAGTTCTCCGGTGACACTGGTACAGAGTAGTCTGTTGACCCGAGATCATCATAGAGTCTTGTGTGATTCCCACTGTGCTTTGATTTCCATCATACCACGTCCAAGAGGGCGTGCAAAAAGGTGGCTTTTGGGTACAGTCCCGAATCACATAGAGGCAATGAGCGATAGGAGGGGATTCGTCTCTCCCGGTATAGGGAGTTGATGTTGCGCTGTGTTTGATTGGCTATAACCAGAAATCCCTGGACAGGGTTGCTGAGATCTACTGGTAAGTGTTATCAGTAGTTTCTCGAACTGTTATAGACCTTATATCGACATGACTTATCAAGCTACTGGGGTCTAACGTTTACCACCCCTAGGCGAGATATGTGACATATCAGACGACGAGACCGGACTGTCCGGAAGTGTTACTGATTGGATTCGCAGGAGAATGTACAGGCTTGCTTGTTGATCTTCTGATCGCTCAATACTCGGGTGGCCGTTACGTTTAGCAGACCGCTTGCGGCTTGTGGGTGTTTGATATGATCATTACCTACTGTCGGCGTATTGACGAGTCTTTAGAGTCCTACACAGGGGTTTCCTGGCTCAGGCGAAACGGAGTAGGAGCACATATGTGATATGTGCGGGACCGAGATTGATACGATATGAGATACCGTATTCTATTCTCGCGATCTGTAACATTGATCGGTTGTATACGATATAGCCGTGTTATCGGATCAAGTGTTGATTCGATAAGTTGTTACACATGATATTAGTTGGTTATAGCCGGATTATTAAATCAAGAGTTGATTTGATAATTTAATGTATGATTATATATATTTGATATATTACATTACATTAACCAGTATTAGCTCACTTAAGATTTATTTTCTCACTTGATTGTGCATAAGTGTATATGTGATATATATTTGTGTACATATGATTGTGTCATGCTTGATGATACATTAAAGATTGGTGTATGAGACTTATACCAAGATTAGGGTAAAGATTAGGGTTTTGTTTATATCTTAAGAATAACAAAAGAGAAAGTCTTTGTCAAAGTTCTTAAGCTTTCATGAAGCTTGTGGAAACATTGACAAAGTCAACTCTTTTGTCATTCTTTAGGATATTTAGTTAACCCAACCCTTAACCATAAACCTTGGTCAATTCTCTACTTGAGTTAAGCATGGCAGCTTAACTCACCCATGGTTACATTATTGAGAAGAATAATTCATATGATGATATTATTCTTTCTTCTTCTTCTTCATCAAGCTCCTTGAAAAAGCTTTGAAGCTCTAATGGTGCTATGAGAAAAAGTGTGAGAAAATCAATTCTAAAGTGAGCCCACCTCCTACTTCTTCATCCTCTACCACTTGCCATGTAGTAGAGTGTGTTCTCTTTACAAAGTTCATGACCTAGTGAAGGAATAACTTAAGTTAGTGTCTCCCCGACGTAGATCATCTTCGGCCTCGAAGTCATCGAAGTAAGCACGTTCGTTCTTCTTGTGGAGCTTCTCTAGAGTCCGGAGTTCATGATCGCAGCGAAGGGGACATCTACACGGAGCTATTGAAGTGAAGGACCGGATCTACAAAGGTTGTAATCCCTCTCACTTAGTGTTAAAGTGTTTAACATGCTTGTTTTCGCATAAACTCTAGTTTAAAGATCCGGTTTTGGGTTGTTCGGCACGGCTAAAATTTTAATCGAGTATGGTTGATGCCTCATAGACCCTTGTGCGTGTGCCTAGCAACCCTACAGTGGCATCAGAGCCAAGCTAGAGCTTTAGGCGAAGTCTGAGCGAAGTTTAAAGTCCGATCGAACCCGGAAACCCCGATGTTTACCCCTCTCTGGACATTTTTTTAAAATGTGGTGTATCGCCGGCTTCGTTGCTATATATCAACGACAATCGGGATACGGATACTTTCTTACGTTGATGATATGAGATATTATGTATTGCTGTGATATGTTATATTGGATCGTCGCGTTTCTGAATAGCCGGGGGTTTTATGTGAGATGAGAGCTTTTTCTTTTTCATTCATGTAAAATTCATTTGTATGTAATATTCTTTTATTGGGGCACTTCCGGGCTTAGGATGATGTCACCATTGTATATTATTTACTTTTCCGCATTAGGTAGACCCAAGGCGGGGAGCACAAGTAACCGGGTTCTAGGGTCCTGTGGGAGACCATCTCGAAGAGTCGAGACCGGGTCTCCTAACCGTAGAATTGGCAGTGTTGCTTGCCGCTCTCGTAGGGGTCTAGGGATGTGGGTTTGGCTATTCATCGCGACCGTGGAATCCGTGTTTTATACAGGCTCGTATTGAAAACACGGACGTCCTAGTATATCCAATATTTCATATATGTTCTTCTGCTGCAATGTTCTGTGATGAGATCATATTACTGCCTGAGACGAATGTTTATATTATATATATGAGATATATATTATATTGTTGATTTCGTTTCATATCTGATGCTTGTGAAGCATAATAAAAAGGGACTTCATTAATGAGATTAATGAAACTAAAAGAAACCTAAGATGTTGTAGAAAATTGTTTAAAAACTGGTAGCTCTAGTTCCTGCTTTGCATAGCGGTGTTCCTTATAGAACATCCAACACCTTATTCGATAAGGAAAGAGCCGAGATCCCTTCACCGGGAGTGACCACTTTAGTGAAACTAGTAGATGCTACAAACTCAATTTGACTTTTGATTGCTTCTATAGTTCTTGCTTTGCATAGTGGTATATATGATATACCCTGCACCTTATTCGATGAGGAAAGGGCCGACGATCCTTTCACCGGGAGTGACCCTTTTAGCAAAACTAGAAAAGCCTCAAAAACACTCCATTTAAAATCACTCGATTCTACAACGATATCAAGTTCATTACGCAAAAGGTTTTCTTAAAAACCTGTCGTAGCCCTCCGTCATTTCAGATAAGTACTTCATAGTATTCGTGCTGCGTTTGTTGGCTTTCGTCAAGGCGTAGTGTGCGGTAGCTATTTATGCTTATCTGCTTATCCATATGATGCAGATTGAGTTAGGGTAGTCATGCGACTTTGTTGGCATTCGTCAAGGGTCGTGCGGGTGGGTTTAATTCAATTAGGAAATGACGGGTTGAACTTGACTAGTACCCTATGGTTTGTTGGCATTCGTCAAGGTCATAGGATGCTAGGGGCAAAATATTATTGGGAATTTCAAGTGTTGAAATTCCCAATAATATTGCATACCTTCTAAGAGATAGTTGGATCCCGATACCCGCTGCGAGTAAGAGTTACTCCTTGGAGAGTTTTACACATTACAATTAGCCGATCAAGTAGGTGTCTAGAAAGGTGTCAACGGGGTTACGCCCCTGGGAAAACGAGGTCTACTTTAATTAGGTTCGTGCGAAAGCATGGGGGACCTCCCTCAAAGTACCGGCACTGGCCTGGCTGAAAGATTGGCAAACTTGTAGCGTGTAATTAATCCCGGCTAGTCTTTCCTTTTATGGTTTGAAGGAAGATTTGACTAAAACAGCGGGAGACATCCTGATTAGATATATTAGATAGCCAATCTAATCTTGCAAGAGCATACGCTAAGTGTTTTCTTCTCCCTCTCTCTCCAGGTAGCGACCATATCACGCCTTAATCATGATAATAAAACGGATGTATTGACCGAACCAGCTTGTTATACTGAGCTGGAGAACGTTGGTCCCGCTCCAACTTATAATTGTTATATGACAGAGCAGGAAATAGGGGATTACCAGAATTCCCGTGCCATCCAAACAAAGAAAGTGCATGCTGATGCATCTTCTTCGGGTGTGTTCATTATATAGAGCTGTTTCTCAGTATCATTTAAGTCCTGGGTATTTGATAACGGATCAGGATCCCACATATGTAATTTATTACATGGGCTACTGATAGGTAGAGAACTGAGAACAGGCGATAAGTTTCATGAGATAGAAAACGGTGCAAGTGTTGCAGCCAAATCTGTTGGTCACTATCACCCTGTATTACCATAATACATTGATTCTGAACGAATGTTGTTAGATACCGAACCTGATATACAACTGTTAGTTATATGTATGCCCTAGAGGCCATTACTGTACATTGGATGTATATTGTAGTGGATGCTGGGTCATATATAGGTAGGACTTTCTTGCTCGACATGGTAGTACGCTATCTGGTTGCTCTTTATCTTAACATGTATACTTTTTGTCTCTCTGTTACAAGTTGATAAAGCCCTTAGGATGTGTACTCGACTTCCAGGACTATGATGCAGATCGTACTAGTGGGGCCTGGGTAGTCCATGAGTACATCCTTCAATGTTCCTAGTCGTGGGAATATCGAGACGGGGCATCGATATTCCAGAGTAGACTAGCGTATATCTTCTCGACCCATGTGATGGGTGATGGATGATCCCATATCCATTGGTGTTTGACATCAGAGATGGTATGCGGGTGCTCAGTGGAGACTGGGTACACTGAACGGACTCGCCGTGAACTCCCAGATGGTATTATACCTCACGTCACATGGCAGTTCTCTGGTGACACTGGTACAGCTTAGTCTGTTGACCTGAGATCGTCATAGAGTCTTGTGTGTCTCCCACTGTGCTTTGATTTCCACCCTACCACGGCTCTACTGAGGTGTGCAAACAGGTGGTTTTTGGGTACAGTCCCGATTCACATGGAGGAAATGAGCGATAGGAGGGGATTCGTCTCTCCCGGTATTGGGGGTTGATGTTGCGCTATGCTCGACTGGCCATAACAGGAAATCCCTGGCCAGGGTTGCAGTGATATACTGGTAAGAGTTATCAGTAGTTTCACGATTGTTATGGACCTCACGTCGGCATGACTTATCGAGCTATTGGGTTCTGACGTTTACCACCCCTAGGCGAGATATGCGACATATCAGACGAACAGACCGGACTGTACGGTAAGTGTTACTGGTTGGATTCACAGGAGTGTAAGCGGGCTTGCTCGTCGATCTTCTCATTGCTCAATACCCAGGTGGCCATTACGTTTAGCAGACCACTTGCGGCTTGTGGGTGTTTGATATGATCATCACCTGCTGCCGGCGTATTGACGAGTCTTTAGAGTCCTACACAGAGGTTTCCTGGTTCAAGCGAAACGAAATAGGAGCTCATATGAGATATGTGCGGGATCGAGAATAATGCGTGTATGTGATACCGTATTTCATTCTCGCGATGAATGTGTCGAATGGTTGTATGCGATATAACCTAGTTATCGAATCAAGGATTGATTTGATAAGTCGATACATTGGATATTAGTCGGTTATATGCGATATGACCGGATCGTTAAATCAAGTATTGATTTAATGATTTAATGCATAATTATATATTTGATATATTACTTTGCATTAACTAGTATTGGTTCACTTTAAATGGATTTTCTCACTTGAAGTTCACAAGTTGTATATGTGATATACTTTTGTGCACTTGTTTGTATCATGTTTGATGATACATGCTAACTTGAGTTTGTGTGTATGATTAAACCATGGTTATATGAATGGTTAGGGTTTTGTTTACTTATTCATTTATTTATTTTGTTTATTTATTTTGGAAAAGATAAATAGAAATGGTGGCTTTCTTTGTTTCTTTCATGAAGTTTCATGAAGTGTTGAAAGCTTGACCATTTTTGTTTGCTTCCCTTAACCTAACCATTCACCTAAACCTAGTTTAGTCTCTACACTTGACCATGGTTGGTATATGATAAGTATTCATTTTATTTTCTATTTGGAAAATACTCATGATATTATCTTCTTCTTCTCCTTCTTCAACAAGAAGAAAAGCTTGCCTCCATCAATGGCAACTTGAGAAAAAGAGTGAGAAATCCAATTTTAAAGTGAACCCACTTCCTATTTCTTCATCCTCTACCACTTGCCAAGTAGTATAGGGTGTTTTCTTCACAAGTTTCATGACTTGGTGAAGTTGGAGTTTGATCTTGAGTTGCCTCGACGTAGATCATCTTCGGCATCGAAGTCAACGACCTAGCCTGCCTATTTCTCCGATGAAGCCGATGCTAGAGTCCGAGATCCGATATGGACAGCAGAGGGACGTCATCACGGAGCTAGAGAGGTGGAGGACCGGATCTACAAAGGTTGTAATCACTTTCCTCTTAGTTAAAGTAGTTAACTCGCATTGCATCGTCTATACATCTATTTAACGATCCGTATTAGGGTTTGTAGGCACATGAAAAATTTGAATTGGCCATGTTTGATCACTTGTGAGACTTCATTAGTGTGCCTGGGAACCCTAAAGTGGTATCAGAGCCTAGCTAGAGCCTTAGGCGATGCACAGACGGAGTTAGAAGTCCGATCGAACCAAAACCCTAACCCAAAAATGCTCTCTGTACAATTTTTGAATTCGGGAATTTTTGCGAATTAAAAATATGCAGAAAAATTAGCAGGAGATTGTAAGAGTTACTGTGAAATTCGATCGCCTATTTCCATCAAACCGCCGCAGTTCCGCGGCACCAGCATGGCTCGTGCGGCGGTTCCGCGGCCTTATGGTCTCCTTGTTCAATGAAATTTACACAGTAATTCCTATTTTGCAGTGCTGGTTTTCCTGGGAATTTTTAAATCTGACTCAAGAGTTGAGTTTTCTGGGTTGTATTGGGGACTCGGTGTTTCGATCGGATTGTCTAATTTTGTCTGTGTGCTTTTTCGGGTAATTTTAGAATATGTTAAAAAGTTCGACCGGATATAAATACCCACTTTTTCCCCTGCCAGGAAATTTCCAATTGTTGGATTTTTCCGTAGTTTAATGACGTTCTAAGTAGTGCAAGTAATGCGATGGTCCCTCTAGAAGACAACAAACCTTAACTCGATTATGTGACCGTCTTGAACTGCCCTTTGAACCTGAGGGTTTGGGGCAGTAGGCGTGCCGCATGTGAGGCGTTGGCTTGACCTTTCTACGGCTGGACCGTTGGTACTGAGGCATGAACTGAATGTTTTTAGACTTATTTCATGTGTTGAGCTGTATCGGGAAAACTTGGGTGTTCGATTGTTCGATCGGAAAGTTTAACATTTTTCTATTTATCCGGAATGTGATACAATAATTGGAATTCACAAGTAGTTATGAGATGATTGAATGAATATTATAAACATAGCAGTTTAGTCTCACTTGATCGGTTGCCACGGAATTTTGATGTGATCAAAAGTCCGTCGCAATTACGTAGTGTACGCGGATACTCGCCGGGTAAACTTAATAGACAGCCTCACCCCATAGCCCCGACCAAGTGACTGTAGGAGAACCCCGTCGCCGAAAGCATCCGTTCGGGTGCTCGCGGTAGCGGTGTTCCGTCTTAGTGCACTTCGTCGACGGCGTCGGGGGTGCAGCCGCCTACTAAAGTTTGCGACGAGCATTCGATCTGAATGTCTGGAATCCTGTTGAATTGCCCGACTTTATATTGAAAAGTCTTTTCGATTTTGAGACTAAAATGCGGGGTTTATAATTGTTAGGCATGCGATGTCTAAGTATTTCATTTGATTAGGCATGCGATGTCTAAATAGGTTGCGGATTCCAACTGTTGTAGTTTTACACTTTCTTTTCGGTGACCGTAAGTGTAATATGTGATATCGCCGGTATCGTTGCTATATGTCAACGACAATTGGGATGCGCATATTTACTTACGTTGATGACATGTGATGTTATGTGTTGCTGGATATGTTATATTGGATCGTCGTGTTTGAATAGCCGGGGGTTTTTATGTGAGATGAGTGTTTTTCATTTTCATTCATGTAAAAACTTGTATGTAATATTCTTTTATTGGGGCACTTCCAGGTTGCGGATGTTGTCACCATTTGTATATCATTTACTTTTCCGCACTAGGATAGACCCAAGGAGGGGAGCACAAGTAACCGGGTTCTGGGGTCCAGTGGGAGACCAACTCGAGGAGTCGAGTCCGGGTCTCCTAACCCTAGAATTGGTAGGGTTGCTTGCCGCTTTCGTAGGGGTCTAGGGTGTGGGTTTGGCTATTCATCGCGACCGTGGAATCCGTGTTTTATACTGGCTCGTATTGAAAACACGGACGTCCTAGTATATCCAATATTTCATATGATATTTTCTGCTGCGTTATCTGTGATGTGATCATGTGATTTGTTCAGATAGATATAGTATATAGTATATATGATATATTATATAGACGTGGCTTATGTTTTACACCCGCGCTAGCCTTGCCTCGCTCTGGCGTTAGTTACCTAACCTAACGGTGCAGACGGGACATCGAGGCGAATGCGGATGGCATAAGCGTACGTTATATTTATCTGTGATGTTTAGGTGGACTTAAATGATGGGATATTCATTAATGAGATTAATGAAACAAAATAATCCTAATTGATGTTGTGGAATCGAATTTCAAAATAAAACAGGTAGCTACAGTTTTTGCTTTGCATCGCGATGTTCATTATAGAACATCCTGCACCTTATTCAATAAGGAAAGGACCGAGATCCCTTCACCGGGAGTGATTCCTTTAGCAATAACTGGCAGATGCTACAACCCTCGGTTTGTCTTTTGATTGCTTCTATAGTTTCTTCTTTGCACAGTGATATATATGATATATCCCGCACCTCATTCGACGAGAAAAGGGCCGACGATCCCTTCACCGGGAGTGACCCCTTTAGCAAAACTAGAAAAGCCTAAAAAACACTCCATTTAAAAACCATTTGATTCCGCAACGAGATCAAGTTCAAAGCGTTATAGGTTTTCTCAAAAACCATTCGCAACCCTCCGTCATTTTAGGAAGTAGAGTACTTAGTATTCGTGCTGTGTTTGTTGACCTTAGTTAAGGCACAGTGTACGGTAGCTAAGTGATGTCTTCCTACACCGCATATGATGCGATTAGTTAGGACAGTCGCGTGACTTTGTTGACCTTAGTTAAGGGTCATGTGGGTGGGTCTAATTAATCACGAAATGACGGGTAGAACTTGACTAGTACTTATGATTTGTTGACCATAGTTAAGGTCATAAGTGCTAGGGGTAAAAATCTTTTTCGGGAGTTTCAAGTGTTGAAATTTGCAATGAGATTGCATACCTTCTATGTGATAGTTGGATCCCGATACCCACTGCGAGTAATTGTTACTCCTGGGAGAGTTTTGCACTTTACAATTAGCCGATCAAGTAGGTGTCTAGAAAGGTGTCAACGAGGTTATGCCTCTGGGAAAACGAGGTTTATTATAATTAGGTCCGTGCGAAAGCACGGGGAACCTCCCTCAAAGTACCGACACTGGATTGGCTGAAAGATTGGCGAACTTGTAGAGTGTAAGTAATCCCGGCTAGTCTTTCCTTTTAAGGTTTGAAGGAAGATTTGATAAAAACAGTGGGAGCCATCCTGATTAGATAAAATATATAACCAATCTAATCTTGCAAGAGCGCACGCAGAATGTTTTCTTCTCTCTCTCTCCAGGTAGCGACCATATCACGCCTTAATCAAGATAATAATATGGATGTGTTGACCGAACCGGCTTGTTATACTGAGCTGGGGAACGTTGGTCCCGCTCCAACTTATAATTGTTATAAGACAGAGCAGGAAATAGGGGAATATCAGAATTCCTATGCCGCCCAAACGAAGAAAGTGCATATGATGCATCTCCTTCGGGTGTGTTCATTACAAAGAACTGTTTCTCGGTATCCTCTGCATCCTGGGTATTTGATACCGGATCAGGATCCCAGATATGTAATCTGTTACATAGGGCTACAAAAAGGTAGAAAATTGAGAACGGGTGATAAGTTTCATGAGACAGAAAACGGGGCAAGTGTTGCAGCCAAGTCTGTTGGTCACTGTCACCCTGTATTACCAGTACATTGATTCTGAACAAATGCTATTAGATACCGAACCTGATATACAAAATCATATCAGTTTATTTATTAGTAAAGAAGGATACAATTTTGTATAAATGGATAATGTTTTGAACATTTCCTATATCAAAAGTTGATCGGTTCAGGCACGTTATCTAAAAGCATTAATGTTCTAAATCAAACTACAGTTCCTAGTATACAGAACACACATAAGAGGAAGAGTTCAGAAATGAACGAATCATTCTTGAGGCATTGTAGACTAGGTCATATCAAAGCGACCCGACTGGCTGAAGTTACATTTTTGATGCATATTTAAATCAGTTTGAATTTACATCTTGTGAAACTTGCCAGTCATGTCACAGAGATAAGATGACCATAGCTCTGTTTGTTGGAAACAGAGAAAGAGTTAGTGAACTCTTGGGACTGATACATGATGATGTATGTAAGGTCTCCTGTCTACACATGCCAGGACCGGTTCTTTATACTTCATTACGTTCTCTGATGATCTCTCAAGATTCAGTCATATGTTCCTGTTGAAACATAAGTCCGAACCTTTTGAGATATTCACAGAATATAAGTTAGAAGTAGAGAACCAGACTACGGGTATAAGTATTATGTCCTCTGATAAGATCAGGGAGGAGAATACTTGTGCATGGAATTCTTGGACTATTCTAAAAGAAAATGAGTTTCTCTCTCAGTATTACTCCTCTGAATACACCACAGCACAACAGTGTATCGGGGCGGAGCAATCGCACAATATTAGATTTGGTGTGCTCTATGATGAGTATTACTGAGTTACCTATTTCCTTTTGGGGGTTGTGCACTTGAGAAGTTGCATACCTATTGAATTGGATTCGAATCAAATCAGTGCCTACCACTCCATATAAGATATGGTATGGGAAGAGACTATCTCTTAAATAAGTTAAGATTTGGGATTGTCCGGCCTATGTCAAAAGCAAAATCCAGACAAGATCGAGGCAAGGTCAGTTCTGTAGAACTGGAAAGGTTCCAGCTATACAAACTGCAGCTGATGATTTGAAAGAACCAAAGGATTCAATAGTCCCCGACGAACCTCAGCTTCTCCGCCGAACTAGCAGGGTTCCTCATCCGCTTGAGAGATACTTCGGTTTCTCGAAGACAGTGGGAGCGAGGAATGCATCATGAGATGATGACCCAACTAGTTTCGAGCAGGCCATCAAGAGTAGGGACTCTGTAAGAATGGCTGGATGCTTAGCGATCTGAGATGGAATCCATGTACACCAACAAAGTATGGACTTTGGTTGCTATATCTGAAGGGTTAAATCCTCATCAGGAGCAAGTATATCTAGAGAAGATTACTTGGTGTAGATGGAAAAGTTGAGACTTTCAAAGCTAGACTTGTTAAAGGTTTTCATCATCGACCAGGCGTGGATAATGATGAAATCTTTTCCAGGGACTATGCTTAAGTCCATCCAGATCCTACTTGCCATTGCTACATACCATGACTACGATATCTGGTGGTTGGGTGCCATGACTACTTTTCTAAATAATGATTTAGAAGAGAACATCTATAAGAACACAGCCAGAGGGCTTCATAAACAGTGGGAGCAGCGGAAACATGTACAAGTTGCTTTACAGAATAAAGCAGGCATCGCGGAGTTGGAACGTCTATTTTAATGTGATAGTCAAAGTGTTTGACTTCATCAAAATGGTAGACGAACCTTGTATATACAAAAAGGTAGTAGAGAGTAAGGTGGTCATCCTCGTATTGTACGTAGACAACATACTTTTGATAGGAAAAGAGTTTCCTATGCTACGCACGGTCAATCTCCTCTTATCACATGGATTCTCCATATAGGATCAAAGTGATACATCCTAAATCCTGGGTTTTGGATCTATGAGATAGATCTAGATGGATGTTAGGATTCTCACTAGTTGTAGTGAGATGGTATCAATCGATCCTGGGGAGAATCACTGTAAGTGTTCCAGGGTAATAAGGACGACTGAATGTCAGTCACAGGCATTGTCTTCACCCTCAGTGGAGGGACGGTATGTTGGAAGAGTTCCAAGCTAGATACCGTGGCAAACTAGACGATAAAGGCTGGTAACATCGCTATTAAAGATACTACCAAAGAGGCAGTTTGGGTGTATATTGGTTCATGAGATGAACTAGGTTCCTACCATTGTATGACAATGGAAGTGTGGCTTCGGCCCAGGAACCCTTTTCCCATCAGTGACCCAGACATATTCTGAGGCAGCATCACCTGATCATGGAGATAGTTGATCTCCAGGGTGATCGAGGTTGGGGGAGTAGACTTAGAGGACAACACGGCGGATCCACTCACAAAGGCTTTTTCCTAGAGAGAGACTTATATGGGATGGTTGAGTATGTGATACTGCAACCACTGCTACAGATGGCCCTAGTGCAAGTGGGAGATTGTTAGTTATATGTATGCCCTAGAGGCCATTACTGTACATTGGATGTATATTGTAGTGGATGCTGGGTCATATATAGGTAGGACTTTCTTGCTCGACATGATAGTACGCTATCTGGTTGCTCTTTATCTTAACATGTATACTTTTTGCCTCTCTATTACATGTTGATAAAGCCCTTAGGATGTGTACTCGACTTCCAGGACTATGATGCAGATCGTACTAGTGGGGCCTTGGTAGTCCATGAGTACATCCTTCAATGTTCCTAGTCGTGGGAATATCGAGACGGGGCATCGATATTCTAGAGTAGACTAGCGTATATCTTCTCGACCCATGTGATGGGCGATGGATGATCCCATATCCATTGGTGTTTGACATCAGAGATGGTATGCGGGTGCTCAGTGGAGACTGGGTACACTGAACGGACTCGCCGTGAACTCCCAGATGGTATTATACCTCACGTCACATGGCAGTTCTCAGGTGACACTGGTACAGCTTAGTCTGTTGACCCGAGATCGTCATAGAGTCTTGTGTGTCTCCCACTATGCTTTGATTTCCACCCTACCACGGCTCTACTGAGTCGTGCAAATAGGTGGTTTTTGGGTACTGTCCCGATTCATATGGAGGCAATGAGCGATAGGAGGAGATTCGTCTCTCCCGGTATTGGGGGTTGATGTTGCGCTATGCTCGACTGGCCATAACAGGAAATCCCTGGCCAGGGTTGCAGTGATATACTGGTAAGAGTTATCAGTAGTTTCACGATTGTTATGGACCTCACGTCGGCATGACTTATCGAGCTATTGGGGTCTGACGTTTACCACCCATAGGCGAGATATGCGACATATCAGACGAACAGACCGGACTGTACGGTAAGTGTTACTGGTTGGATTCACAGGAGTGTGAGCGGGCTTGCTCGTCGATCTTCTAATCGTTCAATACCCGGGTGGCCGTTACGTTTAGCAGACCGCTTGCGGCTTGTGGGTGTTTGATATGATCATCACCTGCTGCCGGCGTATTGACGAGTCTTTAGAGTCCTACACAGAGGTTTCTTGGCTCAAGCGAAACGAAATAGGAGCGCATATGAGATATGTGCGGGACCGAGAATAATGCGTGTATGTGATACCGTATTTCATTCTCGCGATGAATGTGTCGAATGGTTGTATGCGATATAACCTAGTTATCGAATCAAGGATTGATTTGATAAGCCGATACTTTGGATATTAGTCGGTTATATGCGATATGACCGGATCGTTAAATGAAGTATTGATTTAATGATTTAATGCATAATTATATATTTGATATATTACTTTGCATTAACTAGTATTCGTTCACTTTAAATGGATTTTCTCACTTGAAGTTCACAAGTTGTATATGTGATATACTTTTGTGCACTTGTTTGTATCATGTTTGATGATACATACTAACTTGAGTTTGTGTGTATGATTAAACCATGGTTATATGAATGGTTAGGGTTTTGTTTATTTATTCATTTATTTATTTTGTTTATTTATTTTGGAAAAGATAAATAGAAATGGTGGCTTTCTTTGTTTCTTTCATGAAGCTTCATGAAGTGTTGAAAGCTTGACTATTTTTGTTTGCTTCCCTTAACCTAACCATTCACCTAACCCTAGTTTAGTCTCTACACTTGACCTTGGTTGGTATATGATAAGTATTCATTTTATTTTCTATTTGGAAAATACTCATGATATTATCTTCTTCTTCTTCTCCTTCTTCAACAAGAAGAAAAGCTTGCCTCCATCAATGGCAACTTGAGAAAAAGAGTGAGAAATCCAATTTTAAAGTGAACCCACTTCCTATTTCTTCATCCTCTACCACTTGCCAGGTAGTATAGGGTGTTTTCTTCACAAGTTTCATGACTTGGTGAAGTTGGAGTTTGATCTTGAGTTGCCTCGACCTTGATCATCTTCGGCATCGAAGTCGACGACCTAGCCCGCCCATTTCTCCGATGAAGCCGATGCTAGAGTCCGGGATCCGATATGGACAGCGGAGGGACGTCATCACGGAGCTAGAGCGGTGGAGGACCGGATCTACAAAGGTTGTAATCACTTTCCTCTTAGTTAAAGTAGTTAACTCGCATTGCATCGCCTATACATCTAGTTAACGATCTGTATTAGGGTTTGTAGGCACATGAAAAATTTGAATTGGCCATGTTTGATCACTTGTGAGACTTCATTAGTATGCCTAGAAACCCTACAACAACATCATATCATTTTCTTTATTAGTAAAGAAGGATATAATTTTGTATTGTTGGATAATGTTTTGAACATTTCCTATATCAAGAGTTGACCGGTTCAGGCATGTTATCTAAAAGCATTAACGTTCTAAATCAAACTACAGTTCTTAGTTTACAGAACACACACAAGAGGAATAGTTCAGAAATGAATGGATCCTTCTTGAGGCATTGTAGACTAGGTCATATCAATACGACCTGACTAACTAAGTTACATAAAGATGCATATTTAAATTAGTTTGAATTTACATCTTATGAAACTTGCCAGTCATGTCACAGAGATAAGATGACCACAGCTCCGTTTATTGGAAACAGAGAAAGAGTTAGTGAAATCTTGGAATTGATACATGCTGATGTATGAAGGTCCCCTGTCTACACATGCCAAGATCGGTCTTTTGTACTTCATTACATTCACTGATTATCTCTCAAGATTCAGACATATGTTCCTGTTGAAACACAAGTCCGAACCTTTTGAGATATTCACAGAATATAAGTTAGAAGTAGAGAACCAAAAACGGGTATAAGTATTATGTCCTTTGATGAAATCAGGGAGGAGAATACTTGAGCACAGAATTCCTGGACTATTCTAAAGGAGAATGAGATTCTCTCTCAGCATTACTCCTCCGTATACACCATAGCACGATGGTATATCGAGGCGGAGCAATAACACCCTATGTGATATGGTGTGCTCTATGATGAATACTACTGAGTTTCCTATTTCCTTTTTGGGAGTTATGCACTTGAGAAGCTGCATACCTATTGAATAGGGTTCAAATCAAATCAGTTGCCTACCACTTCATATGTGATATGGAAAGGGATGAGCCCATATCTTAAGTTTGTTAAGATTTTGGATTGTCCGGCCTATGAAGCATAATCCGGACAAGCTCGAGGCAAAGTCAGTTCTATAAAACTGGAAAGAGTTCCAGCTATACAAACTACAACAGATAATTTGGTAGAACCAAAGAATTCAATAGTTTCCAACGAACCTCAGCCTCTCTGCCGATCTAGTAGGATTCCTCACCCACCTGAGAGATACTTCGGTTTCTCTATAACAGTGGGAGCGAGGATTGCATCATGATATGATGACCCAACTAGTTTTGAACAGGCCATCAGGAGTGAGACTTTGTAAGAATGGCTGAATGCTTAGTAATCTGAGATGGAATCCTTATACACCAACAAAGTATGGACTTTGGTTGCTTTATCTGAAGGGTTAAATCCCCATCAGGAGCAAGTATATCTTGAGAAGATTACTTGGTGTACATGGAAAAGTTGAGACTTTCAAAGCTATGTTAAGTCCATCCAGATACTACTTACCACGGCTATATACCATGACTACGATATCTGGTGGTTGGGTGTCATGACTGCTTTTCTAAATGATGTTTTAGAAGAGAGCGTCTATGAGTACACAGCCAGAGGGCTTCGTAGACAGTGGGAGCAGCGGAAACGTGAGCAAGATGCTTTATAGGATAAAGCAGGCATCGCGGAGTTGGAACATCTGTTTTGATGTGGTAGTCAAAGAGTTTGACTTCATCAAAATGGTAGATGAACCTTGTATATACAAAAAGGTAGTAGGGAGTATGGTGGTGATCCTCGTAGAGTACGTGGATGACATACTCTTGATAGGGAAGGAGTTTCCTATGCTACGCTCGGTCAATCTCCGCTTATCACAAGGATTCTCCATATAAGATCAAGGTAATACCTCCTAAATCCTGGGTTTTGGATCTATGAGATAGATCTAATTGAATGTTAGGATTCTCACTAGTTGTAGTGAGATGGTATCAATCGATCCTGGGGAGAATCACTGGAAAGGTTTCAGGGTGATAAGGACGACTGAATGTCGGTCGCAGGCATTGTCTTTACCCTCAGTGGAGGGATGGTATGTTGGAAGAGTTCCAAGCTAGATACCGTGACTTACTAGACTATTAAAGGCAAGATACATCGTTACCAAGGATGCTGCCAAAGAGGTAGTCTGGATAGATATAAGTTCATGAGATGAACTTCGTTCCTACCATTATGTGACAATGGAGTTGTGGCTTGTGCCAAGGAACCCCTGCCCATCAGTAATCCAGATATAATTCTTAGGCAGTATCACCTAATCATGGAGATGGTTGATCTCCAGGGAGATCAAGGTTAGGAGAGTAGACACAGAGGACGACAGCGCGGATCCACTCACAAAGGCCTTTTTTCCTAGTAGAGACTTTTATGGGATGGTTGAGTATGAGATACTTCAACCACAGCTAATTGTTAGGTATGTGATACCACAACAGATGGTCCTAGTGCAAGTGGGAGATTGTTAGTTATATGTATGCCCTAGAGGCCATTTCTGTACATATGATGTATGTTGTAATGAATGATTGGACATATATAGGGAGGACTTTCTTGCTCGACATGATAGTACGCTATCTGGTTGTACTTTATCTTAACATGTACTCTGATTGTCTCTATATTACATGTTGATAAAGCCCTTAGGATATGTACTCGACTACTGGGTCTATGATGAGATCATACTAGTGGGGCCACTGTAGTCGACGAGTATATCCTATAACTGTTCCTAGACGAGGGTGTATCGAGACAGGGCATCGATGAACCAGAGTAGACTAGGTATACACATCTTGACCCATATGATGGGCGATGGATGATCCCATATCCATCGGTGTTTGACATCAAGGATGGTGTACGGGTGCTCAGTAGAGACTGGGTACACTGGACGGACTCGCCGAGAACTCCCAGATGGTATTATACCTCACGTCAGATAGAAGTTCTCCGGTGACACTGGTACAGAGTAGTCTGTTGACCCGAGATCGTCATAGAGTCTTGTGTGTTTCCTACTGTGCTTTGATTTCCATCATACCACGTCTAAGAGGGCATGCAAAAAGGTGGCTTTTGGGTAATGTCCCGAATCACTTGGTGGCAATGAGCGATAGGAGGGGATTAGTCTCTCCCGGTATAGGTAGTTGATGTTGCGCTGTGTTCGATTGGCTATAACAGGAAATCCATGGCCACGGTTGCTGAGATCTAGTGGTAAGTGTTATCAGTAGTTTCTCGAACTGTTATAGACCTTATATCGACACGACTTATCAAGCTACTGGGGTCTGACGTTTACCACCCCTAGGCGAGATATGCAACATATCAGACGACGAGACCGGACTGTACCGGAGTGTTACTGATTGGATTCGCAGGAGAATGTACAGGCTTGCTTGTTGATCTTCTGATCGCTCAATACTCGGGTGGCCGTTACGTTTAGCAGACCGCTTGCGGCTTGTGGGTGTTTGATATGAATATCACCTACTGCCGGCGTATTGACGAGTCTTTAGAGTCCTACACAGGGGTTTCTTGGCTCAAGCGAAACGGAGTAGGAGCACATATGTGATATGTACGGGACCGAGATTGATACGATATGAGATACCGTATTCTATTCTCGCGATTTGTAACATTGATCGGTTGTATGCGATATAACCGGGTTATCGGATCAAGTGTTGATTCGATAAGTTGTTACACATGATATTTGTCGATTATAGCCGGATTATTAAATCAAGAGTTGATTTAATAATTTAATGTATGATTATATATATTTGATATATTACATTACATTAACTAGTATTAGCTCACTTAAGATTTATTTTCTCACTTGATTATGCATAAGTGTATATGTGATATATATTTGTGTACATATGATTATGTCATGCTTGATGATACATTAAAGATGGGTGTATGAGACTTATACCAAGATTAGGGTAAAGATTAGGGTTTTGTATATATCTTAAGAATAACAAAAGAGAAAGACTTTGTCTAAGTTCTCAAGCTTTCATGAAGCTTGTGGAAACATTGACAAAGTCAACTCTTTTGTCATTCTTTAGGATATTTAGTTAACCCAACCCTTAACCATAAACCTTGGTCAATTCTCTACAAGAGTTAAGCATGATAGCTTAACTCACCCATGGTTACATTATTGAGAAGAATAATTCATATGATGATATTATTCTTTCTTCTTCTTCTTCATCAAGCTCCTTGAAAAAGCTTTGAAGCTCTAATGGTGCTAAGAAAAAGTGTGAGAAAATCAATTCTAAAGTGAGCCCACCTCCTACTTCTTCATCCTCTACCACTTGCCATGTAGTAGAGTGTGTTCTCTTCACAAAGTTCATGACCTAGTGAAGGAATAGCTTGAGTTAGTGTCTCCCCGACGTAGATCATCTTCGGCCTCGAAGTCATCGAAGCAAGCACGTTCGTTCTTCTTGTAGAGCTTCTCTAGAGTCCGGAGTTCACGATCGCAGCGAAGGGGACATCTACACGGAGCTATTGATGTGAAGGACCGGATCTAAAAAGGTTGTAATCCCTCTCACTTAGTGTTAAAGTGTTTAACATGCCTGTTTTCGTATAAACTCTAGTTTAAAGATCCGGTTTTGGGTTGTTCGGCACGGCTAAAATTTTAATCGGGCATGGTTGATGCCTCGTAGACCCTTGTGCGTGTGCCTAGAAACCCTACATTAGATACCGGTTCTGGTTCTCATATCTGCAATTGTGTGCAGTGGTTGAGAAACAGTAGAGTTTTGATGATTGGAGACCATACTCTGCGGGTTGGAAATGGTTCCAATGTACATGCTGTATCCGTAGGAGAGTGTCATCTGGGTTTGCCTTCGGGTTGTATATTGGTTTTGAACCCATGTTATTTTGTACCAAGTATGTTATGTAATATAATATCCGTTTCTTTAGTGGACAATAAAGGATATCATTTTGTGTTGCAGAATAATGTTATGAACATTAACTTAAATCAAGAGTTGATTGGGTATGGTACATTAAATAACGGTATTTACGTCCTGAACCAACACACAGTTTTCAATATACAACATACTAATAAAAGAATGTTTTCAGATATAAATGAAGCTTTTCTTTGGCATTGTAGATTTGGTCATATTAGTGAAACAAGACTAAGCAAGCTACATAAAGATGGTTATTTAAATCCTTTTGAATATAAATCTTATGCGACTTGTCAGTCCTGTATTAAAGGTCAAATGACCAAAAATCTGTTTACTGGACACGGAGAAAGAGCTGTGGAACTCTAAAACCTCATACATAGTGATGTATGCGGACCTATGTCTACACATGCACGGGGTGGTTTTTCATACTTCATTACCTTTACTGATGATTTCTCATGATTCGGGCATGTGTTTTTTTAAAGAATAAATCCAAAGCTTTCGAGAAATTCAAGGAGTATAAACTTGAAGTAGAAAAACAAACAGGCTTGAGCATCAAGAAACTTTGATCAGATCGAGGTGGAGAGTATCTGAGTACAGAGTTTTCAGGCTTCTTAAAAGAGAATGGGATTCTCTCTTAGCTCACTCCCCATTACACACCACATCACAATGGTGTGTCAGAGCGGAGGAATCGTACCTTATTAGATATGGTACGATCCATGATGAGTGATGCTGAGTTGTCGCTTTCCTTCTGGGAACATGCATTGGAGACATCAATGTATCTAATAAACAGGGTTCCAACCAAGACCGTGTCTACCACTCCATATGAGATATGGAGTGGAAAGAGACCATCTCTTAAAAGAGTTAGGATATGGGGTTGTCCGGCATATGTCAAAGAGCAGAATCCGGATAAACTCGAGACACGATCGGTCATGTGTAAATTTGTGGGATATCTAAAACATTCGTATGGATATCTATTCTACCATAAGGAGGAACAAAAGGTGTTTGTTGCTCAGCATGCCACATTTTTGGAATATGAAATCTTTACAGACAATACTGATGGCAATGCGGTAGAACTAGAAGAGGTTCTAAAGACATAAATTACTCAGGACGAATTGGTTGAAACTGATGTTGCAGTAGAACTTCAAGAACCTCAGCCGCTCCGGAGATCTAGTAGAACTTCTCACCCACCGGAGAGATACTATGGGTTTTTCATTGATGGTGATAGAGAAGATTGCATCATGGATGATGATGACCCTACTAGTTTTCAACAAGCTATCACGAGTGGTTACTCAATGAAGTGGCTGGAAGCTATGAGATCCGAAATGGAGTCCATGTACACCAACAAAGTATGGACTTTGGACGTTGCACCTCCTGGGATAAAACCTGTTGGGCGCAAATGGATCTTTAAGAGAAAGATTGGAGTAGATGGATAGGTTCAGACCTTTAAAGCAAGGCTTGTAGCGAAAGGTTTTCGTCAAAGACCAGGATTGGACTATGATGAAACTTTCTCTCTAGTAGCCATGCTTAAATCTATTAGGATCCTACTTGCTATTGCTACTCACTATGATTATGAAATCTGGCAGATGCACGTTAAAACTGCATTTCTGAATGATGATTTAGAAGAATGCGTTTATATGGATCAGCCAGAGGGCTTCATTGACAGTGGGAGCAGCGGGAAAGCATGTAGATTGCTTAAATCCATTTATGGATTAAAGCATGCCTCACAGAGCTGCAACATCTGCTTTGATGATACAATCAAAGAGTTTGATTTTATCAGAAATATAGATGAGCCATGCATTTATAAGAAGATTGTAGGGAGTACTATCACATTCCTCGTATTGTACGTGGATGACATTCTCCTGATAGGAAATGATATTCCTATGCTACAATCGGTCAAACTATTCTTATCACAAAGGTTCTCCATGAAGGACCTGGGTGATGCCTCATGCATTTTGGGCATAAGGTGTTAGTTATATGTATGCCCTAGAGGCCATTACTGTACGTGCGATGTATATTGTAGTGGATGCTTGGACATATATAGGAAGGACTTTCTTGCTCGACATGACAGTATGCTATCTGGTTGCACTTTATCTTAACATGTAAACAAATACTGTTTTGTGATCGCATGTTGATAAAGCCCTTAGGATGATTACTTGACTACCAGAATTATGATGCAGACCATACTAGTGGGGATAGGGTAGTCGATAAGTACATCCTTCCATTGTTCCTAGTCGTGGGAGTATTGAGACAGGGCATCGATACAGAGTAGACTAGCGTATGCGCTTCTTGACCCATATGATGGGCGATGGATGATCCCATATCCATTAGTATTTGACATCAAAGAAGGTATACGGGTGCTTAATGGAGACTGGGTATACTGGACGCACTCGCCAAGAACTCCTAGATGGTATTATACCTATTGTCGGATAGCATTTCTCTGGTGACACTTGTACAGGTTAGTCTGTAGACCCGAGATCGTCATAGAGACTTGTGTTATTCCCACCGTGCTTTGATTTCCACCTTACCACGGTCAAGAGATCGTGCAAAATGGTGGCTTTTGGGTACAGTCCCGAATCACATGGAGGCAATGAGCGATAGGAGGGGTTTCGTCTCTCCCGGTATTGGGGGTTGATGTTGCGTTGTGCTCGATTGGCCATAACAGAAATCCTTGGCCAGGGTTGCTGAGATTTATTGGTAAGTGTTACTAGTAGTTTCTCGAACAGTTATGGATCTTGTATCGGCATGACTTATCAGGCTATTGGGGTTTGACATTATACCACTCCTAGGCTGTTGATATGCGACATATCAGACGAAGAGAACGGACTGTACGGTAGTGTTACTGGTTGGATTCGCAAGAGTTATAGTAGGCTTGCTTGTTGATCTTCTGATCGCTCAATACCCGGTTGGCCGTTACGTTTGGCAGACCGCTTGCGGCTTGTAGGTGTTCGATATGATCATCACCTACTGCCGGCGTATTGACGAGTCTTTAGAGTCCTATATAGAGGTTTCCTGGTTCATGCAAAACGGAGTAGGAGCACATATGTGATATGTGCGGGAATGAGATTAATACGAGTATGTGATACCGTATTCTATTCTCGCGATATTTGATATTAGTCGGTTATATGTATTATAGCCGGATTATTAAATCAAGAGTTGATTTAATAATTTAATGTATAATTATATATTTGATATATTAAATTACATTAACTAATATTAGCTCACATAAGATTTCTATTCTCATTTTTGATACATTGATATATATGTGATATATATTAATTGTATTCTTTTAGCATATAATATATATATGATATATATTATTGTGTCATGCTAGGTTACACATGCAACATGTATGAGACTAACACCATGTTAGGGTTAATATTTATTCTTATGTAATTAAAAATTAGTGGAGATATTTTGATGGTTGGAAGCTTAGAGAAGCTTTAAGATAACTATTGACTTAGTCCACTCTTTTGTTTTCCTTAAGATATTTATCAACCCAACCATTAACCATACACAATGGTTAACTCTCTACAAGGGTTAGATATGTGATATACTCACCCTTGGTTGCAATTTTAAACTTAATGGATTCATTCTTTCATCACTTGAGTTTCATCTTCTTCTTCCTCATTTTTAAGCTTTCTAGCTTTTGACAAAGTGATGATAGATTGTGAGAAAACCAAATCTAAAGTGAGGAATATTCCTACTTCATCATCCTCTACTATTATCCATTTAGTTTAGGGTGTTTGCTTCACTAATCTACACAATTAGTGAAGAGATAGCATGAGCTAGTGTCTCCTCGACGTAGATCATCTTCGGCCTCGAAGACTTCGAAGCAAGCTTGTTCGTTTCTTTATGGGAGCCTCTCTAGAGTCCAGAAGTTTGTGATCGCAGCGAAGGGACTACTACACGGAGCTATTGAAGTAAAGGACCGGTCTACAAAGGTTGTATTCCTTGTTCACTTAGATGTAAAGAGTTTACATATTATGTTTAAACCTAACTCTCTAGTTAAGATCTTGGTTAGGGCTTGTTTAGCACTCCAAAATTTTTAAAGTAGCATGATTGATGCTTGCCAAAACCTTCACAAGGTGCTAAGCCAACCCTACAGTGGTATCAAAGCCAAGCTAGAGCATTAGGCGTCGTGTAGGCGAAGTTAAAAGTCCGATCGAATTCCGAAACCCCAAAAAATCCCACTTTCTAGAAATTTTTTTAAAAGTTGAAATTTTTCATATTAAAAATACTCAGAAAATCATGCAGGGAATTCTAAAGATTACTGTGAAGTATGAAGCCATAACTCACTCAAGGGACCGCGGAATCGCGGCCAAACCATGTGATTGGCGGCGGTTCCGCGACCAACTTTGGGAGTTCAGGGCTAATACTTCAGGGGTTTATTCCTGGGTACTTTTTCATGCTTCTGGGGATTTTTAATTCTACTCAAGTGTTGAGCTTTATGGGAAATATTGGGAACTCGTTGATTCGATCGGAAAGTTCAACTTCGTTTATGTTTTTCCGGGTAATTTAAAACGTGTTAAAAGGTTCGAATGGATATCAATAACTCACTTTTTCCCCTGTCGAAAAACTTTCAAGTGTTGGATTTTTTCTGATTTTAAAACTTTCAGAAAATCATGCAAGCGAATCTGTGGACCCTCTAGAAGAACATAACCTTAACTCGATTATGTGACCGTCAAAACCGCCACTGAACCATATGGTTTGTGGTAGTTTAGTGTTGCCACATGTGAAGCGTTGGTTTGACCCTTCTACGGCTGGTTCATAGCGGCTGTGACATGTTCTTGGATTTTTTGAACTCCGCTCAAGTGTTGAGCTATTTGGGAAATCTTAGGTGTTTGTTTATTCGATCAGAAAGTTTAACATTGTCTATTTATCTGGAATGTGATACAATATGTGGAATTCATATAGTTAGTCATGAAATGCGAAGTATGTGATATTTCGGATTTAAGATGTCTAAAATGATTGTGGATTCCAAATGTTATAGTTTTTCACATTCTTTTCTGCGACCGTAAGTGTAATATGTGGTGTATCGCCGGTTTCGTTACTATATGTCAACGACAACTGGGATACGCATATTTACTTACGTTGATGATATGTAATGTTATATGTTGCTGTGATATGTTATATTGGATCGTCGTATTTTGAATAGCCGGGGGTTTTCATGTCAGATGAGAGTTTTTCATTTTCATTCATGTAAAAACTTGTATGTAATATTCTTTTATTAGGGCACTTCCGGGTTTAGGATGATGTCACCATTGTATATTATTTACTTTTCCGCATTAGGATAGACCCAAGGCGGGGAGCACAAGTAATCGGGTTCTAGTGTCCAGTGGGAAACCATCTCGAGGAGTCGAGATCGGGTCTCCTAACTCTAGAATTGGTAGGGTTGCTTGCCGCTCTCATAGGGGTTTAGCGATGTGGGTTTGGCTATTCATCACGACCGTGGAATCCGCGTTTTTACCGGCTTAAATAAAACACAGAATTCCTAGTATATCCAATATTTCATATGTGTTTCTTCTGCTGATGATATCTGTGATGTGATCATTTTATATATCTGAGACGAATGCCTATATTATATATATAAGATATAATAAATATAATTGCTTTCGTTTCTTCTGTGATGCTTGTGAATCATAAATAAATGGGACTTCATTAATGAGATTAATGAAATAAAAGAAACCTAAAGAAGTTGTAGAAACTTGTTTTAAAAACTGGTAGCTCTAGTTCTTGCTTTGCATAGCGGTGTTCCTTGTAGAATATCCAGCACCTTATTCGATAAGGAAAGAGCCGAGATCCCTTCACCGGAAGTGACCTCTTTAGCGAAACTAGTAGATGCTACAACTCACTCGGTTTTGTTTTTGACTGCTTCTATAGTTCTTGCTTTGCATAGTGGTATTTATGAAATATCCTGCACCTTATTCGATAAGGAAAGAACTGAGATCCCTTCACCGGGAGTGACCTCTTTAGAAAAACTAATAAAAGCCTTAAAAACACTCCTCTTTCAAAATCACTCGATTCTACAACAATATCAAGTTCATTACGCAAATGGTTTTCTTAAAAACCTGTCGTAGCCCTCCGCCATTTTAGATAAGTACTACTTAGTATTCGTGCTGCGGTAGTTTGATATGCGTCAAGGCATAGTGTACGGTAGCTAACTAGTGCTTATCTGCTTGCATACGATGTGATTGGATTAGGTCATTCGTACAGCATTGTTTGGCATGCATCAAGGGTCGTACGGTTGGGTTTAATTCAATCAGGAAATGCACGGGTTGAACTTGACTAGCGGACTATGGGTTGTTTGGCTTGCGTTAAGGTCATAGTACGCTAGGGGTAAAACATTATCGGGAATTTCAAGTGTTGAAATTTGCAATGAGATTGCATACCTTCTATGAGATAGTTGGATCCCGATACCCACTGCGAGTAAGAGTTACTCCTGGGAGAGTTTTACACATTACAATTAGCCAATCAAGTAGGTGTCTAGAAAGGTGTTAACGGGGTTATGCCCCTGGGAAAACAAGGTTTATTTTAATTAGGTCCGTGCGAACGCACAGAGAACCTGTTGGAGATAGTGCCCTCAGAGTCAATTATTGGATCACAGCCACGTGATTGCAATGATTGAGGGGAGGACCTGTCCCGGTAGGACAGTCTTACTCGAGATGATAGTATGCAATCTGGTTTATCTTTATCATCGTGTACTGCTTTAGGTGACCTTACGAGTCGCTATTACACGTTGATAAAGCCCCTTGGATTCTTGCTTGACCACCAGCAGTATGAGGGCGATCATATAAGTGGGAGTTGAGGGTCTACAAGCACATCCTTAAAAGGTCTCTAGTCGTGGGAGTTTCGAGACAGGGCATCGATTCTCCAGAGTAGACTAGTGTATACAGTCGAGACCCCGACGAGGGGCGGTGGCCGGTCTCACAAGCCACTGGTGTCAGTTGGTTCACCTAAGATGTACACAGGTGCTCATTGGGTTATGAGTACACCGGACAGGACTTGCCGGGAACCTGCTAGTTGGGATTATACCAGACGTCAGATAGCAGTTCCCTGGTGACATGTGTACAGGTTAGTTCATCGACCTGAGATCGTCATTTGTCTCGTGTGAGTTCCCACTGTGCTTTGATTACTACCCTACCACGGCTCAAAGGAGTCGTGCAAACAGGTTTTAGTTGGGTACAGTCCCGAGCCACATGGAGGCAGTGAGCGGATATTCAGGGGTTCGTCTCTCCCGGTATTGGGGGTGAGGTCGTGCTGTGTCTAGGAGAGCCAGAACATGTAAAGTCCTTGGCCAAGGCAGGAGATTTGCTGGTAGGTATTCCAGTAGTATCTCAGGGCGTTCTGGGCTACACTCCGACACGACTTGTACCGCTTTTGGGGGTCTGACTTTTACCAACCCCCTAGGCCCGCCATGCGATGCTCATAGACGAACGGACCGGACTGTACGGATATTGTCACTGACAGGCTCAGTAGGGTGTCAGGATGAGTTCGCTCATTGACGTCCCTTTTGGTCAATAGCTGGTGGCCCGTCACGTATGGCTTATACCTCTGACGTGCTAGTGGTTAAATCCACAGCCATAGTATTGACGAGTCTTTAGAGTCCACCACACAGACAGTTACTTAAGTTTCGGGCGAAACGCTGTAGAGGCCGTATGGAGATATGGCAGGGTTCGATCAGATACGTGCGGTATTGCACGGATCGTGATCGGACGGTTTTTACTAGCCGGCTTTGGTTTAAGCCGGATCCTAGTATTAGATAGTGTAGTTTTGTCTCTTTGCATTTGTGTTCAGCGGGAATACAAATGCGGGCATGTATTTGCAGTAGCGGGGTTTTCCTGTAATTTATTACGGGATCGGTTTTCTGGGGTTGCCAGTTTGCATTCCGTTCCGGCCGGTTTTCTCTTTTTCCTTCCCGGCCGGACATTTCGTTGGAGGGGGTTAATTGCAAGTTTGCAATTAACTTATTTGTTGAGGGCTTTCATGCATATTTGTGGCATCATGATTGTTATTTCATCATGAGATCCTTTTTTGGTCTTCTCACTTGCTTTCATTGTGATGGTTGTTTGATTTGATAAGAAAAGAAATGAGAGTGACCTTTTTTCTATATTGTTTTTTCCATTCCTTTTTTTATTAATCTTGGAGAATTCTTTTTCTCTCTCCAATCTTCACTTTGAGGAGAGAGGGCCGGCTACTATAGGGAGGGGAGAGATGAGAGGAAATTTCATGGTGTATGGAAAATATATCATCTCATTTTTGCTTGCTCCAAAAATCCAATAACCCTTCTCCAAAGTTCATTCTTGATCCCTCCCACCATGGCAACCTCATAACCCCAAAATAGACAAGCTTCTACACTATATCTATAGCAAGTCTTGGACGTGTCGGCTAGCCAACTTCGCGCCCGAGTTGCCTCGGTCAAGAGGTGGGAGCCCGTAAAAGATTCCGGCTACGTGGTGCCTTTTCCGACGAGACGATGATGGACGGAGATTCCGCGGGAGATCGGAGTGGAGACGAAGACCGAAGGACACGGATCGCTTGGTATAGCATCTCTACTCTTTTCTTATTTGCTAGTTAGCTAGGTTAATGGCCCGATCCGGGTGAAAAGTCCGCGGTGGTGCCGTTTTGCAAAGTTCGCAAAGTTTTTGTTTTCCGCGTTTCCGGCGTCGGATCGACGGTCGGGGCGCCCCCGCGGGCTCACAATGGTATCAGAGCCACGCCATTAACCTTGCCTAGCTTGCTCTAGCGCGTTTAGAGCCCGATCGAACAAAATCCCCAAAAACCGTATTTTTGTGCACATGTGTTCTCTGTTGAAATTTTTTGAGCTCCTAAAATTTTTCAGGTTGTTGCAGAGACATGTACAAGAAATTATAAGAATTCTGGGAAAATACGATCCACTGATTCCTCACTTAGACCGCGGAAACGCGGCCAAACCCCTGGTTTAGCCGCGGTTCCGCGGCGGTTAAGAGGAATCGTGGCACCATATTTTCCCAGTAGGCTTATGGTTAAGAAATAGGGGTTTTGGAATATTTTCTTTGGGCCCAATTTTTCTGTAAGTGCTACAGTACTGCTTGGGGCCCACTTGATAAAATTTGTTCAATCGGATATTTTAAACATGCCAGTTCACGGTTTTTACATTATATCTGCGACCGTGAATGTCACTTGATCGGTAAATCCCGTCTAACTGCTATAGCCCGGTTAGACGGATTTGCGAACGTGACATTCACGTTGATGTTCTGTGATTGTACTGTGTTGTTGCGGATCGGTCGTGGGGGATAGCCTGGTTGCAGTGGTAGTATAGTTTTATTTTATATGTACATTTGATATTGCGGGACGAGCGTCCGACATGTGGACTGCCGTCGCTGCCTGTTTGTATTATTCTTTTGGGGCACGGCCAGGTTGCGGTCGATGTACCCGTTGTATGTATATTTTACTTTCTGTACTAGGATTACCCCGCGGAGGGGTGCACGGATAGCCGGGTTCTAGAGGGCAACAAGCCCGCATCTCATGGCATTGAGAAGGAGGGGGCTTTACTCTAGAATTGGCGGGCTATTCGCCGCACTCGTAGGGGGTATAGGGTTGACCCAGGAGGGGTGCCCAAGTTACCGGATTCCGTGAAGTGCTGGGTGGTCCATTCACGTTGCTGAAGGGGGCTGCCTCGCTTCAGGTTTTGGCGGGTAACTTGCCGCGCCCGTAGGGGTCTAGAATTTCATTGCACAGGCTATCCACACGACCAGGGGAACGTCGGGTTTCAGTAGCGGCTCTGTGAAACCCGGGGATCCCAGATATCTGTATTGATCTGTGTTGCTATAATTTTCTGTGCTGCTGCATTGTTTATCACGCCTTGAGCGAAATATTATATATTGGTATATATATATATTAGTAGATGTTGTATATGTTTTGCATCCGCACTAGTCCAGTCCCCGCTCTGTCGTTAGTTAGCTAACCTAACGGGTGATGACGGGACCCAGTGGCGAATGCGGATGGCATATACGTACGTCAGTATATTTTCGTTCTTTGTGGTGTGATCAATTGATGGGACTGCATTGATTCGGATCAATGCAAGTTAAACAAACCTACTCTGATGTTGTTGGAACTTTTTTTCAAAAGGATGTTATTGCAAGGGCGTTCTCTTTTGTTTTGCACAGTGGTATTCAGTTGGAATATCCTGCTCCTTAGTCGACGAGGCAAGGGCCGAGATCCCTTCACCGGGAGTGACCCCTTGGACAAAAGTTTGCGTCAGGGCAGTAACTTCACTATAGCCGATTACTTTTGCTTTGCATCGTGGTATTCAGATGGAATATCCTGCACCTCATTCTACGGGGAAAGAGCCGAGATCCCTTCACCGGGAGTGACCTCTTTAGCAAAGGTTTTCGTCACTATATTTTCTAAAAAGCTATCAGTTCCTTCAACGATATCAAGTTCTATACGTTAAAGGTTTTCACCAGAAACCATTCGTAGCCCTCCGTCATTTCATATGGATAGTCAATAGTATTCAAGCTGTGTTTGTTGGCCATAGTCAAGGCACAGTGTTTGGTAGCTATTGGGTGTTCATATGTAGCATAGATAGATGCGTTGGTTTGGGACAGTCGTATAGCCTTGTTGGCCCTAGTCAAGGGCTTGTACGGGTGGGTTCAAATCAACCTGGACAATGACGGGTGGAACTTGACATGTGACTTATGATTTGTTGGCCATAGTCAAGGTCATAAGAGCATGGGGTAAAAATCCACATCGGGAGTTTCAAAAGAACTGAAACTTGCCAGATATGCGCATACCTTCTGGAGTGTGATAGCGTGAGCGGATTCCGTCACGTTATCATGCGATGATAGTTGGATCCCGATTCCCACTGATGAGTTGGTTTACTCCTCGGGTGATCCCGGCTAATTCTTCTTTCAGGTTTGGGGAAGAATTTGACGTTACAGTGGGAGGTTTCCAGATTAGATAAAGTGATAACCATTCTGATCTAGGTTAGAGTGCACGTTGAGTGTTTCTTTTCTCTCTCTCTTTGGCAGCGACCATTGACCCGACCCTAGACTATGACTCAGTGACCAAGTTGACCGAACCTTCTTAACACTGGCTTTTGGATTGTTAGAGTTGCAGACCTCTTTGCCACTCCTACTTTTACTCTTTTCTCCGGGACACCCCGTATTACTACGAACGTCCACTTCCATTGGATAAAACCATCGTATGGTTATATACGAACTCGAAGGACTTCGAGGATGGTTTCTGGTTCTGGAGAAAACGAATAGGACTATTCAGTTGTCTTTACCTTTTACCTTCTCTCAGGTTGCGAGTACTCCTTGGTTTAGGAGATAGTACACCTATTACGCAAATTGGATAGTCTTCTTCCAAACCTTAGGCTGGTGCCGAACGGTGGGGAATGAAGAAAGCCAATTAGCCTAAACGGTGTACAGAAGGTATTAAGTTCAGACAAAGAAAGGGATTAGTAAGAGGGCAAAGTAAATTGCGACTGCTATTCACGACCGAACCATGTACTTCTTTGTCAATCCTAAATCACCTATGAATTAAGTTCATTCGGTTGTCTTTTATCCTCACCTTCTCTCGCATTGCGAGTGCTCCTAGGATTAGGACAGTACACCCATTATGCTTATTGGATAGTCTTCTTCCAAACCATAGGCTGGTGCCGAACGGTAGGGAAGGAAGAAAACCATTTGGCCTAAAGGGGTGTACAGAAGGTAATGACTAAAGACAAATAAAGGGATTTGGAGAGGTGGCAAAGAATTATACGGTTATAGTCGTGAATCTGGATAATGGAAGAGGCATTACTAGGAATACCAGGATACCCCATCGAAACATTTCAATGTTTCAGTTCCACTGTGTACTGTTGAAAGAAAACTGACTTCCCGATTAGACACTTACTCCAGGGTATGTATTTACCAGGTTGGATTCTCACATCTGTATGGTTTTACAGATGATGAGTGGGAGTAAGTTATTGGGAATTAGGTGACCATCCTCATTATATCGGGATTCGTTGTAATCGGTGATATTTGAGGAAGTCACCTGGGTTGTTTGCCGGTCGGCAAATATTTGGTTTTGAATATCCGTTGTTATGCACCAATTTCAAATTGATATATCTGTACGTCTATTTTTATAGAGTGAGATATACCTTTCTGAAATTATGTCTATGACATTTACCTATATCAGTGGATGGTTAGGTAAGGAGCATTGAACAGCGGTGTAATTCTTCTTAACCAAAAGTACAGTTTTCAACCTACGACACACAGTGAATGAGTTGTTAGACTCAGCGGACTTATACAGAGTACTGTATGTTGTCCAATGTCCATTAGGACAGATGGGTAGGTCCTCGTACTTTATTCTGTTTACTTTTAACTTCTCTAGTTCTTAGACATGTGTTTCGTAGAAACACAGGGTCTAAGTTTTGAGGAGTTATAGGTATAAGAGTAAAGCAGAGAACCAAGTGTTGCAAGTATCGGGATTCTTCAAGGAGATCGAAGATGTAGATACTTGTGAATGGTATTCAGTTGATAGTAATGATTAAGAGAACTAGCTTCTCTTTCAGGTTACTCATAATTGGAAGTACTCCTAAGTTGAGTAACGCTGATCGGCCTCTCTTCCATTTACTTGACATGCACTGGAGACAGCTGCATGATTTGAATCTGGTTCAATTAAATCAGTGACTCTGTTTCTTGGATATAGAACAGTTCATATCTTGACATTGTTAAGATACGGGGAGTTATCCGGCTTATGCTTGAAACCAGACTCTGGACAACTCAAGGCATGTTTCAGTAGTGGTTGTTTGTGGGTTGACCCGGGCTATGACGAGGGTTGACTTTCTACCATATGGAAGATCAATAGTGATATTGTTCTTGACTCGCCACAGTTTTATCAAAAATGGATTTTTTCAGAAAACAGTAGTGGGAGTATGGTAGAACTGGAAGTGATTCCAGAACCACAAACGATTACTGAAGATTTCATAAGAACCTAAAGATTCAATCTGGTTTGACATTCCATTGGCCACTCCGCAGATAAGGTGGTTAACCTCAGGCACCCGAGAGGTACTTCGGTATGCTCAAGGACGGTGGCAGGGAGGTTCTTGTTTACCCAGACTTGCCATTGCTGTTGTTCCAGGCTGCGAGACCCGGCGGGAGGATGAGTATAGCGTCGTTCTAAACTGGCTTTAGAAGTGCACGTCTATATGACTCTGCCAGAGGGTTGTCGTAGTCAGTGGGAGCAGCGGAAGCATTGGTGGATATCAGGCTTATGTCTATTTATAGACTAAAGGAGATATAACGGAGATAGATCATCTATTTCTGATGTGACAGTCATAGGTTTGACTTCATCAGAATAGGGATAGATCTGTTATGAAGGTAGTAGAGTGTGATGTCCTGGTATTTGATGACATACACAGAGTAGGAAGTGATATTCCTATACTACAATCGGTTATACGTTGGTCGTCACACAGTGGTTTCTCTACACAGGACTTAGATATTATATCAGACATTCTGGTAACTAGATCTATGGTTTTAGATCTAGATTTGGGTGGTTTCCCAATCAAGGTACTTTGACAGCATTCTATGAGTATTTAGAATGAGCGACTCCTAGCATGGTGGTGTACCTGCAGGTGATGGAGTCACCCTCTCTAAAGGTGTCTTACAGACTAAAGGGGAGAGGGATACGCATGATTGGCAGATCACTTGCTTAGGCAATTGAGTCAATCATGAGATGTCAAGTACCACACCAGATGTTGTTCTTGTAGTAGGTGCAATAAGTTGATATTGATCAAATCCTGGAGAAACAATCGGAAGCAGTTTTAGAACATAAGTTGATGTTCTAGGGAATTGATAACGGCAGCCTCCTTCGGGAAACAGTTATCATTCCAGACTTCCAAGGTGACCTGGATAACAGAGAGGTTGTCAGAGTTATAGTTTTTCCCTCTGACGAGGGGCAGTATTTTGGACAGATGGTCCAAGTGGATACTGAGGTAAGGCATGGCGCAGGTCACTGATTAAGTTCAGTTGACGATACAGTCTAAGAAGTTTGGATTTGGAGTTCATTTATGAGCTAGGTCCCATCAGACATCCAGACACATTCTAAGACAGGTATTGCTCATTTCGGGAGATGGTTTTCTCTGCGAACTTGAGATATAGAGAGACATAGAAAGAAACATCAGAGCGGATCCACTCACTGAGGCTATTCCTCGAACGCAATAGTTTCGCAAACGAGCTTTGTGAGACTGACTAGTAGAGGAGTTGGGTGTTCGGTATCACACGGGCTGTGAGTATGCGACATCGCAATAATTAGCCTTGAGTGCAAGTGGGAGATTGTTGGAGATAGTGCCCTCAGAGTCAATTATTGGATCACAGGCACGTGATTGCAATGATTGAGGGGAGGACCTGTCCCAGTAGGACAGTCTTACTCGAGATGATAGTATGCTATCTGGTTTATCTTTATCATCGTGTACTGCTTTAGGTGACCTTACGAGTCGCCATTACACGTTGATAAAGCCCCTTGGATTCTTTCTTGACCACCAGCAGTATGAGGGCGATCATATAAGTGGGAGCTGGGGGTCTACAAGCACATCCTTAAAAGGTCCCTAGTCGTGGGAGTTTCGAGACAGGGCATCGATTCTCCAGAGTAGACTAGTGTATACAGTCGAGACCCCGACGAGGGGCGGTGGCCGGTCTCACAAGCCACTGGTGTCAGTTGGTTCACCTAAGATGTATACAGGTGCTCATTGGGTTATGAGTATACCGGACAGGACTCGCCGGGAACCTGCTAGTTGGGATTATACCAGACGTCAGATAGCAGTTCCCTGGTGACATGTGTACAGGTTAGTTCATCGACCTGAGATCGTCATTTGTCTCGTGTGAGTTCCCACTGTGCTTTGATTACTACCCTACCACGGCTCAAAGGAGTCGTGCAAACAGGTTTTAGTTGGGTACAGTCCCGAGCCACATGGAGGCAGTGAGCGGATCTTCAGGGGTTCGTCTCTCCCGGTATTGGGGGTGAGGTCGTGCTGTGTCTAGGAGAGCCAGAACATGTAAAGTCCTTGGCCAAGGCAGGAGATTTGCTGGTAGGTATTCCAGTAGTATCTCAGGGTGTTCTGGGCTACACTCCGACACGACTTGTACCGCTTTTGGGGGTCTGACTTTTACCAACCCCCTAGGCCCGCCATGCGATGCTCATAGACGAACGGACCGGACTGTACGGATATTGTCACTGACAGGCTCAGTAGGGTGTCAGGATGAGTTCGCTCATTGACGTCCCTTTTGGTCAATAGCTGGTGGCCCGTCACGTATGGCTTATACCTCTGACGTGCTAGTGGTTAAATCCACAGCCATAGTATTGACGAGTCTTTAGAGTCCACCACACAAACAGTTACTCAAGTTTCGGGCGAAACGCTGTAGAGGCCGTATGGAGATATGGCAGGGTTCGATCAGATACGTGCGGTATTGCACGGATCGTGATCGGACGGTTTTTACTAGCCGGCTTTGGTTTAAGCCGGATCCTAGTATTAGATAGTGTAGTTTTGTCTCTTTGCATTTGTGTTCAGCGGGAATACAAATGCGGGCATGTATTTGCAGTAGCGGGGTTTTCCTGTAATTTATTACGGGATCGGTTTTCTGGGGTTGCCAGTTTGCATTCCGTTCCGGCCGGTTTTCTCTTTTTCCTTCCCGGCCGGACTTTTCGTTGGAGGGGGTTAATTGCAAGTTTGCAATTAACTTATTTGTTGAGGTCTTTCATGCATATTTGTGGCATCATGATTGTTATTTCATCATGAGATCCTTTTTTCGTCTTCTCACTTGCTTTCATTGTGATGGTTGTTTGATTTGATAAGAAAAGAAATGAGAGTGACCTTTTTTCTATATTGTTTTTTCCATTCCTTTTTTTATTAACCGTGGAGAATTCTTTTTCTCTCTCCAATCTTCACTTTGAGGAGAGAGGGCCGGCCACTATAGGGAGGGGAGAGATGAGAGGAAATTTCATGGTGTATGGAAAATATATCATCTCATTTTTGCTTGCTCCAAAAATCCAATAACCCTTCTCCAAAGTTCATTCTTGATCCCTCCCACCATGGAAACCTCATAACCCCAAAAGAGACAAGCTTCTACACTATATCTATAGCAAGTCTTGGACGCGTCGGCTAGCCAACTTCGCGCCCGAGTTGCCTCGGTCAAGAGGTGGGAGCCCGTAAAAGATTCCGGCTACGTGGTGCCTTTTCCGACGAGACGATGATGGACGGAGATTCCGCGGGAGATCGGAGTGGAGACGAAGACCGAAGGACACGGATCGCTTGGTATAGCATCTCTACTCTTTTCTTATTTGCTAGTTAGCTAGGTTAATGGCCCGATCCGGGTGAAAAGTCCGCGGTGGTGTCGTTTTGCAAAGTTCGCAAAGTTTTTGTTTTCCGCGTTTCCGGCGTCGGATCGACGGCCGGGGCGCCCCCGCGGGCTTACAGAACCTCCCTCAAAATACCGACACTGGCCTGGCCGAAAGATTGGCGAACTTGTAGGGTGTAATTAATCCCGGCTAGTCTTTCCTTTTAGGTTTTGAAGGAAGATTTGATAAAAACAGTGGGAGACATCTTGATTAGATAAATTAATAACCAAATCTAATCTTGCAAAAGCGCACGCAGAGTGTTTTCTTCTCTCTCTCTCCTTGTTGCGACTATGTCACGCCTTAATCAAGATAATAATATGGATGCATTGACCGAACCTGCTTATTATACTGAGCTAGGGAACGTTGATTTCACTCTATCTTATAATTGTTATTAGTCCGAGCAGGAAATAGGGGAATATCCGGATTCCCATGCCACCCAATTGAAGAAAGTGCATGTTGATGCATATTCTTGAGGTGTCTTTATTACCAAGAACTGTTTCTCAGTATCCTCTACGTCCAGGGTATGTGATACCGGATCAGGATCACATGTATGTAATATGTTACATGGGCTACGATAGGTAGAGAACTGAGAATGGGTGATATATCTCTAAGTGTTAGAGAATGGTGCAATTGTTGCACCCAAATCAGTTGGCAGATATCACCTTGTATTAATACATTGATTCTGAACAAATGTTATTACATACCGAACCTGATATACAACATTACATCATGTTCTTTACTGAGTTAAAGAAGGATATAATTCTGTATTGGAGGATAATATTGTGAACATTTTCCTGAATCAAGAGTTGATTCTATCAAGCACGTTATATAATAGCATAGAAGTTCTAAATCAAGCCACAGTTCAAAGCATATAGAACACAGACAAGAGGAGTAGTTCAGGAATGAACGAATCCTTCTTGAGGCATTGTAGACTAGGTCATATCAATGCGACACGACCAGCTACGTTATATAAGGATGAATTTGAGAATTCGTTTGAATTTTCATCTTATGCTACTTGCTAATCTTGTCTTAAAGATAAAAATGACCATTACTCCGTTTACTGGAAACAGAGAAAGAGTTATTGAACTCTTGGGACAGATACATGATGATGTATATGGTCCCATGTCTACAAATGCCAACGTTGGTTCTTTTAAGAACCAAACGGGTAGAAGTATTAAAATCCTACGATGTGATCGAGGAGGCGAATACTTGAGTATGGAGTTCCTGGAGTTTCTAAAAGGAGAATGTGATTCTCTTTCAGCTTACTCCTTCGTATATACCACAACACAACGATGTATCGGGACAGAGGTATCGCACCCTATAAGATATGGCGCGCTCTATGATGAGTATTACTGAGTTACCTGTTTTCTTTTTGGAGTTATGCACTTGAGAAGTTGAAAACATATTGAATAAGGTTCCATCCAAATCAGTGCCTACCACTACATATAAGATATGAAATAGGAAGAGACCATGTCCTAAACGAGTTAAGATATGGTGTTGTCCGGCATATGTTTAAAAGCAAAAACCGGACAAGCTCGAGGCAAGGTCAGTTGTGTAAGTTTGTCAGGATATCCCAAAACATTAGTGAGGGAATATTTTCTACCACTCTGAGGAGCAAAAGGTGTTTTGTTTCTCAGCATGCCACCTTTTGAGAAAAGGCATTTCTTGTGATGAAATTTGTGGACATGATCTAGAACTAGAAGAAGTTCCAGCTAGACAAACTAACAGCTGATGATTTGGTGAAACCAAAGGACTCAATAGTCTCCAACGAACCTCAGCCTCTCCGGATCTGTTTGGGTTCCTCATCCACTTAAGAGATACTACGGTCTTTTGGTGACAGCGGGAGCGAGGACTGCATCATGAGATGATGGCCCAACCGGGTTCAGGAAGTTGGAATGTCTGTTTTCATGTGATAGTCAAAGAGTTTGACTTCATCAAAATGATAGATGAACCTTGTATATACAAGAGAGTTGTAGAGAGTAAGGTTTTCTTCCATGTATTGTACATAGATGACATACTCCTGATAGGAAATAGTTTTCTATGCTATACTCAGTCAAGCTCCTCTTATCACGAGGATTCTCCATATAGGATCAAAGTGATACCTCCTAAATCCTGGGTTTTTGGATCTATGTGATAGATCTAAATGGATGTTAGAATTCTCAATAGGTATAGTAAGATGGTATCAATCGATCTTGGGGAGAATCACTGGAAAGGTTTCAGGGTGATAAGGACGACTGAATGTCAGTCACAGGCATTGTCTTTACCCTTAGTGGAGGGACGGTATGTTGGAAGAGTTCTAAGATAGATACCGTGACTTACTAGACGATAAAGGCTGAATACATTGCTACCAACGATACTACCAAAGTGACCATCTAGACATTTCTTGTTCATAAGATGAACAAGGTTCCTACCATTGAGCGTCTAATAACTGTTATTGTGACAACAATAGAATTGTGGATTTGTCCTAGGAACACCCGTCCCATAAAAGATCCAGACATATTCTGAGGCTAGTATCACCTGATCAGGGAGATGGTTGATCTCCAAGGGATCGAGATTAGGAGAGTTGACACGAAAGATAAACACAGCGAATTCACTCACAAAGGCCTTACCCCTAGAGAGACTTCTCTACAATGGTTGAGTATGGGATACTACAACCTGTGGGGTTACTAGGCACTGTCACAAGGTTCTACAAGGCATCAACCATGCCCGATTTAAATTTTAGACATGCCGAACAACCCTAACCAAGATCTTTACTAGAGATTAGGCGAAAACATAAGCAAGTAAACAACTTTACTTCTAAGAGTTTGGGATTACAACCTTTGTAGTCCGGTCCTTCACTTCTAAAGCTCCGTGTTGAGGTCCCTTCGCTGCGATCATCGAGTATCTGGACTCTAGAGAGGCTCCACAAAAGAAAGATGCAAGCTTGCTTCCGATCTTCGATAACAAAGATGATCTACCTTGAAGAAACTCAAACCCAAGCTCTTGCTTTGCTAATCAAGTATTAGCAAAGCAAACACCCTAATCTAAGTGGCTAGAATAGATGAGGATGATGAAATAGGAATTTAGCTTTCATTTATTTTCTATTTCTCACTCATTTTCATCACTTCACAAAAAGCGAGAAAGCTTTTCATGCAAGGAAGAAGAAGAAAGAAGATGATCAATCCATTTGAGATGAATAATGAAATCTAGTAATAATTACAAATACAACCATTGTTAAAGATGAAGAGGCTAACCATTATAGAGAGTTTACTAGGGTTAAGGGTTTGGGTTGGGTTAAAGAATATCTCACAAAATATCAACACAAATATCTTTGCTTGAAACAAAAGCAAAGCTTCTAGAAGCTACTAGAAAGTTTAACCCTTATCCAAACCCTAACCATGTTTAATCTCCACTAATCATATTGCATTAGTAATCATAACTTGTTACAATATTATATATCACATATACAATATTTATTGTAACAAAATAAAATAATACAATTAACATATATCGCATATATATCAATGTATTACCCGAGTGACAAAAAGAATCTTTAAGTGAGCTTATATTAGTTAATGTAATTTAATATATCAAATATATAATTAAACATTAAATTATCAAATCAACACTTGATCCGATAATCCGGCTATTTCATAAATAACCGACTAATATAATCTGTATCAGTTCATCGAATCAACAGTTGATCCGATGACACGGCTATATCACATATACCCGGCCGATATCACATATCGCGAGAATCTAATACGGTATCATATATACGTATTGTTCTCGCTCCCGCACATATTATATATGTGCTCCTACTCCATTTTGCCTGAGCTAGGAAACCTCTGTGTAGGACTCTAAAGAATCGTCAATACGCCGGCAGTAGGTGATGATCATATCAAACACCCATAAGCTGCAAGCGGTCAGCTAAACGTAACAACCACCCAGGTATTGAGCGATCAGAAGATCAACAAGCAAGCCTGTACATTCTCATGCGAATCTAATCAGTAACACTCTCGTACAGTCCGGTCTCTTCGTCTGATATGTCGCATATCTTGCCTAGGTGTGGAAAACGTCAGACCCCAGTAGCTTGATAAGTCGTGTCGATATGAGGTCCATAACAGTTCGAGAAACTACTGATAACACTTACCAGTAAATCTCAGCAACCCTGGCCAGGGATTTCCAGTTATAGCCAATCGAACACAGCGCAACATCAACTCCCTATACCGGGAGAGACGAAACCCTTCCAATCGCTCATTGCCTCCATATGATTTGGGACTGTACCCAAAAGCCACCTTTTTGCATGCCCACTTGGATATGGTATGATAGGAATCAAAGTACAGTGGGAATCACACAAGAATCTATGACGATCTCGGGTCTACAAACTAACCTGTACTAGTGTCACCAGAGAACTGCCATCTGACTTGAGGTATAATACCATCTGGGAGTTCTCGGCGAGTCCGTCCAGTGTACCCAGTCTCCACTGAGCACCCGTATACCTTCTCTGATGTCAAACACCAATGGATATGGGATCATCCATCGCCCATCATATGGGTCAAGAAGCGCATACGTTAGTCTACTCTGGAGTATCGATGCCCTGTCTCGGTACTCCCATGACTAGGAACATTTGAAGGATGTACTTGGCGACTACACTGTCCCCACTAGTATGATCTGCATGATAGTCCTGGTAGTCAAGTACTCATCCTAAGAGCTTTATCAACATGTGACATAGAGACAATCAGAGTACATGTTATGATAAAGAGTAACCAGATGGCATACTATCATATCGAGCAAGAAAGTCCTCCCTATATATGTCCAAGCATCCGCTACAATATACAACGCATGTACAGTAATGGCCTCTAGGGGAAACATATAACTAACAATCTCCCACTTGCACTAGGTCCATCTGTTGTGGTATCGCATACCCAACAATCAGCTGTGGTTGAAGTATCTCATACTCAACCATCCCATAAAAGTATCTACCGGGAAATAGGTCATTGTGAGTGGATCCGCTCTGTTGTCCTTTGTGTCTACTCTCCTAACCTTGATCTCCCTGGAGATCAACCATCTTCATGATCAGGTGAAACTGCCTAAGAATTATATCTGGATTTCTGATAGGACGGGGGGTTCTTTGGCAAAAGCCATATCTAGACTATTTCTTTGGTAGCATCCTTGGTAGTGATTTATCTTGCTTTTAATCGTCTGGTATATCACGGTATCTAGCTTGGAACTCTTCCAACATACCGTCCCTCCACTGAGGGTAAAGACAATGCCTGCGACTGACATTCAGTCGTCCTTATCACCCTAGAACCTTTCCAGTGATTCTCCTCAGGATCGGTTGATACCATCTCACTACAACTAGTGAGAATCCTAACATCCAATTAAATCTATCTCATAGATCTATAACATTCGATTTTGGAGGTATCACCTTGATCCTTTAGAGAAACTTTGTGATAAGAGGAGATTGACCGAGCGTAGCATAGGAAACTCCTTCTCTATCAAGAGTATGTCCTCTACGTACTATACGAGGATCACCACCATACTCCCTACTACCTTTTTGTATATACAAGGTTCATCTACTATTTTGATGAAGTCAAACTCTTTGACTACCACATCAAAACAGACGTTCCAACTCCGCGATGTCTGAGTTATCACATAAAACATCTTGCACACGTTTTCGCTGCTCCCACTGTCTACGAATCCCTCTGGCTGTATACTTATAGACGCTCTCTTCCAAATCAACATTTAGAAAAGCAATCATGACACCCAACCGCCAGATATCGTAGTTATGGTATGCAGCCGTGGCAAGTAGGATCTGGATGGACTTAAGCATAGCTTTGAAAGTCTCAACTTTTCCATGTATACCAAGTAATCTTCTCAAGATATACTTGCTCCTAATGGGGATTTAACCCTCAGATAAAGCTGTTGGAGATAGTGCCCTCAGAGTCAATTATTAGGTCACAGGTACGTGATTGTAATGATTGATGGAGGACCTATCCCGGTAGGACAGTCTTACTCGAGATGATAGTATGCTATCTGGTTTACCTTTATCATCGTGTACTGCTTTAAGTGACCTGACATGTCGCTATTACACGTTGATAGAGCCCCTAGGATTCTTGCTTGACCACCAGCAGTATGAGGGCGATCATATAAGTGGGAGCTGGGGGTCTATAAGCATATCCTTAAAAGGTCCCTAGTCGTGAGAGTTTCGAGACAGGGCATCGATTCTCCATAGTAGACTAGTGTATACAGTCGAGACCCCGACGAGGGGCGGTGGCCGGTCTCACAAGCCACTGGTGTCAGTTGGATCACCTAAGATGTATACAGGTGCTCATTGGGTTATGAGTACACCGGACAGGACTCGCCGGGAACATGCTAGTTGGTCATATACCAGACGTCAGATGGCAGTTCCCTGGTGACATGTGTGCAGGTTAGTTCATCGAACTGGGGATCGTCATTTGTCTCGTGTGAGTTCCCACTGTACTTTGATTACTACCCTACCACGGCTCAAAGGAGTCGTGCAAACAGGTTTTAGTTGGGTACAGTCTGTAAGTCCACGTTGCGACCCCCGGTTCTTACGGGGAGGCGGAAACGGTATAAAATCCAAATTTTAACGCAAGAGGCAACATGGACTAAGCTAGGTCGGGATCTTTACCTAAACTAAAACTAGCATACTAAGCTAAAAATATTTAGCTACTCGGATAGAGATGGTTATACCTAGCTTGTCTTGAACTCCTTCTCTTCAAGCTCCGATGGTGGTTCGATGGCTCCTTCTCGTTGTCTCCGTACGCCGAAGATAGATCCACTTGAAAGCTCCAACCTTTAGCTCCTTCTTCGTTCTTTGAAGAAACTAGTTCACTTGGTTTGCTTAACCTAGTGAACTAGAATGAGTAGAGATGATTTAGAATGGGATTTTATCTATGGTTCTTGATTCTCAACTCATGAGACAAGAGAACCATAGATCAAGAGAGGGAGCAAGAGGTTGAGGATGAGAGCAAGAGGAGAGCTCAAGAACAAGAGAGAGAATGAGCAAGAAAGAATGAGCAAGTATTTTGTCTCTCACCCTCTCATAATCCAAAGCAATGATAACTCATCATATCAACAAAAGTCTTATGTGATGGTTGAAGTAACCATAACCTTATCATGTCATGCACTCATTTTACTCAAATGAACAAGCAAGAAAAAGTCTTTGGCATGAAATGATAACCATGGTTATCATGATGGTCAACTAGTCAAGCCTAGTCAACCGGTCAACAAGTCAACAAAAGTCAACAAGTCACCAAAGTCAATAAGTCAACAAAAGTCAACAAGTCAACAACCATATCACCATAATACTTAATTAATATAATAGTTAATCACATATCATATTCTCATTAGGGTTGAGCATAAAGTCAAAAAGTCAACGGTCAACTGTCAACAACCCTAATGAGAATCCGCTGCCTCTGCCTCCCTGTCAACTGTGCATACACACCCGCATCCGCGTTCCGAGGAACACGAATGCAAACTGGATAAATCCAATCCCATAAGGTACACTAGGATCTGGCTTAAACCAAAGCCTGCTAGTGTAAACTGTCCGGACACTATACGTGCACAAGTGCACGGATGTGACCGAACCCTGTCGCAAAACCATGCGACCTGTCGCAATACCATGCGACCTCTACTCTTTTGCCTAAAGGCGAAAAGCTTTCTGTGTGGGACTCTAAAGACTCGACACTACGCTGGCAGTGGGTTTAACCACAGACCGCAAGCGGCACTAGCTGTGCGTAACGGTCCCCAGGTAATGCCGACAAGAAGACCGACGAGGCGAAACCCATCTGAACTCCTACTGAGCCTGAGTGTGACATTCTCCATACAGTCCGGTCTGTTCGTCTGATACATCGCATGGCGGGCCTAGGGGGCGGTAAACGTCAGTCCCCCAATAGCGGTACAAGTCGTGCCGGAGTGAAGCCCAATACACCCTGAGATAACACTGGAAACCTACCAGTATATCTCGTTTGCCCTGGCCAGGGACTACTCGTGTAATGGCTCTCCTAGACACAGCGCGATGTCAACCCCCAATACCGGGAGAGACGAATCCTGTCTAACCGTCACTGCCTCCAAGTGCTTCGGGACTGCACCCAACCACCACCTGTTTGCACGACTCCTTTGAGCCGTGGTAGGGTAGTGATCAAAGTACAGTGGGAACACACCCGAGGCGAAGTGACAGTGTCAAGTCAGCGGACTATGCTGTACTCATGTCACCTGGGAACTGATAACTGACGATAGGTATAATACCAACTAGTCAGTTCCCTACGAGTCCTGTCCAGTGTACCCGTAACCTAACGAGCACCCGCATACTATCTCAAGTACGACGTACTGACGGCTGTGGGACAGACCGTCTCCCACACTGGGATAAGAAGCGCATGCGCTGGTCTACTCCGGAGTATCGATGCCCTGTCTCGATAGTCCTGCGACCAGGGACCTGAATAAGGATGTGCTTATAGATTACCCAGCCCCCACTAGTGTGACTGCCATCACAACGCTGGTAATCAAGCAAAGATCCTAAGGGCTCCACTAATGCGTATAAGTGATATACTGAAATAAACACAAGTACACATTGAAGTAGAAACAAACCAAGTAGCATACTACTATTTTGAGCAAGATTGTATATACAAGGTGAATATCCCAAGCATCCATTAAGTAATATACAAACTAGTATGATACAGTAATGGCCTCTAGGGCATATACACTAACAATCTCCCACTTGCACTAAGGCCATGTACTGGCGTATCGAAGACCTATCATCTCGATCAGCCGCTCGAACTGAGTCTGGGGCAAGGCCTTGGTGAATGGATCTGCAGTGTTGTCTTCTGAAGCGACTCTCCGAACCTCGATCTCCTGGCGATCTACGATCTCCCTGATCAGGTGATACCGCCTTAAGATGTGCCTGGATTTCTGATGGGACCTGGGTTCCTTCGCTAAAGCTATAGCCCCGTTGTTGTCGCAATACAGAGGTATTGGATCAACAATGGACGGAACCACCTGAAGTTCTTTCAAGAACTTCCTCATCCAGACAGCTTCTTTTGCGGCATCAGATGCAGCGATGTATTCCGCTTCCATCGTCGAGTCTGCAACGGTTTCCTGTTTGGAACTCTTCCAACACACCGCCCCTCCATTGAGGGTAAAGACAAAACCCGACATGGACTTGGAATCATCCTTGTCACTCTGGAAGCTGGAGTCAGCAAAGGCCTCGATCTGGAGGTCCTTTCCGCCATACACCAAGAACATCTCCTTAGTCCTTCTCAGGTACTTGAGAATGTTCTTTACCGCTATCCAGTGTTTCTCCCCAGGGTTAGACTGATACCGGCTTACCACACTCAGTGCATAAGCTACATCCGGTCTGGTACACAACATCGCATACATTATAGAGCCTACCGCAGAAGCGTAGGGTATAATAGACATGCGATCCCTCTCCAAATCAGTCTTGGGAGACATCTCTTTAGAGAGGGTGATCCCGTGACAAGCCGGTAGGTTACCGCGCTTGGAATCTTCCATACTGAATCTCTTCAGTATGGTGTCGATGTACCTGGACTGTGAAAGTCCTAATATCCTCTTGGATCTGTTACGGTAGATCCGGATACCCAGAATGTATGAGGCATCACCCAGGTCTTTCATGGAGAACCTGTGTGACAAGAACCCCTTGACAGATTGTAGCATAGGAATGTCATTTCCTATTAAGAGAATGTCATCCACGTATAAAACGAGGAATACTACAGTTCTCGCTACAAATCTACTATAGATGCATGGTTCATCTGGATTTTTGATAAAGCCAAATTCTTTGACCGTCTCATCAAAGCAGATGTTCCAACTCCGCGATGCCTGCTTTAGTCCATAGATGGACTTAAGCAACTTGCACACCTTTCCGCTGCTCCCACTCTGAATGAAACCCTCTGGCTGGTCCATATAGACACACTCCTCTAAATTTCCATTTAGAAAAGCTGTCTTTACGTCCATTTGCCAGATCTCATAATCGTGGAAGGCAGCAATGGCAAGAAGGATCCGAATGGATTTCAGCATGGCTACTGGAGAAAAGGTTTCGTCGTAGTCCAAGCCATGTCTTTGACGAAAACCCTTTGCTACCAGCCTAGCTTTATAGGTCTCAACCTGTCCATCTACACCAATCTTCCTTTTGAAGATCCACTTGCATCCTACGGGTTTTACCCCGTCTGGAGCAATGTCCAACGTCCATACCTTGTTGGTGTACATAGACTCCATTTCGGTCCGCATTGCATCCAGCCATTTCACTGAGTCAACGCTCTGAACGGCCTGCTGGAAGCTAGTAGGCTCATCATAATCTATGATGCAATCCTCTCTATCCCCGTCTATGAGAAAACCGCAGTATCTCTCGGGCGGATGAGACTGCCTACTACTCCTGCGGAGCGGCGTAGGAATGTCCTGTTCTGTTGAACCCTCTGGTTCCACTAACCTTTCAGTAATAGTCTGTGGTTCTGGAATTTCTTCTAGTTCTACTGCGCTCCCACTAATTTCCTTTTCCAAGAACTGGTGTTCTAGAAAGTGGGCATTACGAGAAACAAGGACTTTTTGTTCCTCTGCGTAGTAGAAAAGATACCCCCTGGTGTTCTTTGGGTATCCCACAAACTTGCACAGTACTGAGCGTGCCTCAAGTTTGTCCGCATGCTGCTTTTTGACAAAAGCTGGACATCCCCAGATCTTCAGATATTGAAGATAGGGTTTCTTCCCACTCCACATTTCATATGGGGTGGTAGGCACAGTCTTAGTCGGAACTCGGTTCAAAAGGTATGCTGCTGATTCTAGCGCATATCCCCAGAATGATCGCGGCAACTCAGCGTTACTCATCATGGACCGCACCATATCCAATAGGGTGCGGTTCCGTCTCTCCGATACACCGTTATGTTGCGGGGTGTATGGAGGAGTAAGCTGAGAGAGAATTCCGTTCTCTTTTAAATAGTCCAGGAATTCGGCACTTAAGTATTCTCCACCTCGATCCGATCTTAGAATCTTAATACTTTTGCCGGTCTGTTTCTCTACTTCATTCTTATACTCCTGGAATTTTCCAAAGGCCTCGGACTTATGTTTCATTAAGAAGACATAACCGTACCTTGAGAAGTCATCCGTAAAAGTAATGAAGTAAGAATGTCCGCTTCGGGCATGTGTAGACATTGGACCGCACACGTCACTATGTACGAGTCCCAAGAGCTCGCTCGCTCTTACTCCTTGTCCAGTAAATGGAGTCTTTGTCATCTTTCCTTTGAGACAAGATTGACAAGTGGCATACGATTGATATTCGAACGCATTCAAATATCCTTCTGTATGTAACTTAGTCAACCTTCTCTCATTGATGTGACCCAATCTACAATGCCATAAGAAAGTCTGATTTATTTCTGGAGACTTTCTTTTGTGTGTATTCTGGACGTTGAAAATCTGTGGTTGGTTTAACACGTATATACCATTACTCAATGTACCTGACCCAATCAAAAACTTGATTAAGGTGAATGTTTACAACATTACTTACAAACGCAAATTCATAACCTTCTTTAGAAACTAAAGATACAGAAATGATATTACAAGTTGCGTTGGGTACAAAAAAGCAATTACGCAAAACCAAAACATGTCCATCTGACATTCCCAGGTGATAGTCCCCCACGGCTTTAGCATCCATGCTAGCTCCGTTTGCAACTCTGAGGGTCATGTCACCTGCCTTCAAAACCCTACGGTTTCTCAACGCCTGCAAAGAATTACAGATATGAGATCCTGATCCGGTATCCAATACACAGGAAGTAGAGTTTATTGAAAGACAGTTTTCAATAACATAAACACCTGAAGCTGAAGCTGCAACCTGCTTCAATTCCTGTGTTCTGGCCTTCCAGGCCCTGCAATCATTCTTCCAGTGTCCTTTCTTATGACAATAGAAGCATTCTTCCTTATCCACAAGCTTCCCCGCTATCTTTGTTGCTTTGCCTTTTCCCTTCGTATCCACTTTACCAACACCGCCCCTTGGTTTGGCGGGGGCCTTCTTCTTCTTTCCCTTGGCTTTCGCCTTGGACCTAGAAGAAGATGATCCTCCTACAAACAAAGTGGATGTTTCCCTACCTTTCTGTAGGGTGCCCTCTGCGCTCCTCAGCATGTTGAGGAGCTCTGATAGTTCAACCTCCTTTTCTTGTAGGTTGAAGTTCAGTATAAACTGGGCGTAAGTGGAAGGAAGGGACTGGAGAACTATATCCGTATATAGCTCACTCTCCAATGTGATCCCTAGGTCAGCGAGCTCCTCAATGAAGCCGATCATCTTTAGCACATGCTCGGCTACTGATGATCCGACGGCCATTCTTGTCGAAAACAACTTTTTCGACGCTTCGTATCTTGCGATACGTGATTGCTCTCCATACAGTTCTTTTGTATGGAGCAATATGGACTCCATGTCCATATTCTCATGCCTCCTCTGATGTTCGTTGTCCATCGAGGCAAGCAGGAGGCATTTGGCCTTCGCGCTATCAATCTCCCAAGTCTTACGGATTTCCTTATCCGCGACGCTGGAAGTTGGACCAGGGACAGGGGGAGCTTTGGTGGTAAGAAGATACCCCAGCTTGTCATAAGTGATTGCTATCGTGACATTCCTGAGCCAATCTTTGTAGTTTGGCCCTGTCAGTTTGTTTTTATCTAGGAGTAACTTAAGTCCAGTCATGTTGATTGGTCGCTGCAATTAGGAGAGAGAAGAAGAAACACTCAGCATGATGCTCTTGCAAGTTTAGAGTGGTTTTTAGTTTGTCTAAACAGGATGGCTCCCACTGTTTCTCGAATCCCTCCTCAAACCATAAAGGAAGAATTAGTCAGGATCAATCCCACCGTACAATACTTGCTTAACCGTTCAGCCAGGCCGGTGTCGGTACTTCGAGGGAGGTTTTCCAACGCTTTCGCGAAGTTCCTTAATTAGAGAACCTCTTTTCCCTGGGGGCGTAGCCCCGCTAACACCTTTCTAGGCACCTACTAGGTTTATAGCATTGATCGTTAAGTGAGAAATTTCCCGAGGAGTAGCATATACTCACAGTAGGATCGGGATCCAAATATCATCGCGTGACGAAACTGAAGGAATCCTACCAGAATCATCACACTCCAAATGGTATGCAAATCTAGCAAGTTTCAGTACTTATGAAACTCCCGATGTGGATTTTTGCCCCATGCTCTTATGACCTTGGCGTGAGGTCAAAATGTCATAAGTCACATGTCAAGTTCGTCCCATCATTATCCAGGTTAATTTGAATCCACCCGTACATACCCTTGACGTAGGCCAAAATGGCAGTACGACTGTCTCAAACCAACGCATTCTATCTATGCAACAGATAAATATCCGGCAGCTACCAATCACTATGCCTTGGCGTGAGGTCAAAATACATAGCTTGAATACTACCGAATATTTAACTGAAATGATGGAGGGCTACGGATGGTTTTGGCAAAACCGTGAACGTAGTGAACTTGATTTGGTCGATGGAACGAGATAGCTTTTAAATGGAGTGGCTCAAACTCCGTATTTTAAAAGTTTGTTTTGAAAAGAACCGAGTGGTTTTTCGAAAGTGTTCCAACGACTTTAACTTGGTTTATTATCTTGCATTAGTTCTTTTAATGCGTGATATTCTTGCATTAGTACTTTTAATGCGTCCCATCATTTAACCCTACCATTGCAGAAAACAACCAAAATATGACGTACGCTTATGCCATTCGCATTCGCCACTGGGCCCCGTCATTACCCGTTAGGTTACTTAACTAACGACAGAGCGGGGGCTGGGCTAGCGCGTCTGTAAAACATAAGCAACGCCTAAATAGTAAGCAATGATAGACATTACAGATCACAGATGAATGCATTGGATATACTAGCAATCCGCAATCCTTTCGAGCCTGAAACGAAAAGCGGATAACACGGTCGCGGTGAATAGCCAAAAACCCCACCCAAGACCCCTACGGGTGCGGCAAACTACCCGCCAAGTACTCGGTAGTTTGTGCACCCCTCCATGGGTCTATCCTAGGAGCAAAAACAGTAAAAAGAATTATACAATGACGGCTACAACCCCGACCCGGTTGTGCGGTCAAACAAATAATAATTATTACATCAATTTACATTTACAATGAATGAAAGAAAAACAAAAGCTCATCTCACATCCACCCCGGCTATTCACCCGCGACAGTCCAACACATTCATATACACATTCCAGCACATTACAGATCATGTATAACCCCGACTAATCGACTTATAGCGATTAGCCGACGTTCAATACATGCAAGCATCACAGATATAACCATCATAGTCAAAGTGCAGTGAAGTTCGGAAAAAATACGGAATTATAGGACCCCAAAAGGAAATTTCTTTTCTGGAAAATCTGGGCACATATAATATATTTTAAAAATCCCAAAACCAACACACAAACACACTGCACGAAAAACGATGCAGAGAAGACACCAAGTCGCGGCGGTTCCGCGGCGTCTAAGAAGGATCACGCGGCGGAAGCGCGGCACTTTAGGCGAATCACTGTATCGTTTTTCTTGGGTGTTCACACAAAACCCTGAGCCGAATTTAGGAGTATAAAGTTTTTCATTTTGAGCAGAAAAAATTTCAACAGAAACTCAGTTTTTGTGATTATCCGGTTTTGTGATTTTTTTCGGTTCCGAACTTCGTTACACTTCACTACCAAGCTAGTTTAAGTTTAGTTAGGCTCTGATACCACTGTAAGTCCACGTTGCGACCCCCGGTTCTTACGGGGAGGCGGAAACGGTATAAAATCCAAATTTTAACGCAAGAGGCAACATGGACTAAGCTAGGTCGGGATCTTTACCTAAACTAAAACTAGCATACTAAGCTAAAGATATTTAGCTACTCGGATAGAGATGGTTATACCTAGCTTGTCTTGAACTCCTTCTCTTCAAGCTCCGATGGTGGTTCGATGGCTCCTTCTCGTTGTCTCCGTACGCCGAAGATAGATCCACTTGAAAGCTCCAACCTTTAGCTCCTTCTTCGTTCTTTGAAGAAACTAGTTCACTTGGTTTGCTAAACCTAGTGAACTAGAATGAGTAGAGATGATTTAGAATGGGATTTTATCTATGGTTCTTGATTCTCAACTCATGAGACAAGAGAACCATAGATCAAGAGAGGGAGCAAGAGGTTGAGGATGAGAGCAAGAGGAGAGCTCAAGAACAAGAGAGAGAATGAGCAAGAAAGAATGAGCAAGTATTTTGTCTCTCACCCTCTCATAATCCAAAGCAATGATAACTCATCATATCAACAAAAGTCTTATGTGATGGTTGAAGTAACCATAACCTTATCATGTCATGCACTCATTTTACTCAAATGAACAAGCAAGAAAAAGTCTTTGGCATGAAATGATAACCATGGTTATCATGATGGTCAACTAGTCAAGCCTAGTCAACCGGTCAACAAGTCAACAAAAGTCAACAAGTCACCAAAGTCAACAAGTCAACAAAAGTCAACAAGTCAACAACCATATCACCATAATACTTAATTAATATAATAGTTAATCACATATCATATTCTCATTAGGGTTGAGCATAAAGTCAAAAAGTCAACGGTCAACTGTCAACAACCCTAATGAGAATCCGCTGCCTCTGCCTCCCTGTCAACTGTGCATACACACCCGCATCCGCGTTCCGAGGAACACGAATGCAAACTGGATAAATCCAATCCCATAAGGTACACTAGGATCTGGCTTAAACCAAAGCCTGCTAGTGTAAACTGTCCGGACACTATACGTGCACAAGTGCACGGATGTGACCGAACCCTGTCGCAAAACCATGCGACCTGTCGCAATACCATGCGACCTCTACTCTTTTGCCTAAAGGCGAAAAGCTTTCTGTGTGGGACTCTAAAGACTCGACACTACGCTGGCAGTGGGTTTAACCACAGACCGCAAGCGGCACTAGCTGTGCGTAACGGTCCCCAGGTAATGCCGACAAGAAGACCGACGAGGCGAAACCCATCTGAACTCCTACTGAGCCTGAGTGTGACATTCTCCATACAGTCCGGTCTGTTCGTCTTATACATCGCATGGCGGGCCTAGGGGGCGGTAAACGTCAGTCCCCCAATAGCGGTACAAGTCGTGCCGGAGTGAAGCCCAATACACCCTGAGATAACACTGGAAACCTACCAGTATATCTCGTTTGCCCTGGCCAGGGACTACTCGTGTAATGGCTCTCCTAGACACAGCGCGATGTCAACCCCCAATACCGGGAGAGACGAATCCTGTCTAACCGTCACTGCCTCCAAGTGCTTCGGGACTGCACCCAACCACCACCTGTTTGCACGACTCCTTTGAGCCGTGGTAGGGTAGTGATCAAAGTACAGTGGGAACACACCCGAGGCGAAGTGACAGTGTCAAGTCAGCGGACTATGCTGTACTCATGTCACCTGGGAACTGATAACTGACGATAGGTATAATACCAACTAGTCAGTTCCCTACGAGTCCTGTCCAGTGTACCCGTAACCTAACGAGCACCCGCATACTATCTCAAGTACGACGTACTGACGGCTGTGGGACAGACCGTCTCCCACACTGGGATAAGAAGCGCATGCGCTGGTCTACTCCGGAGTATCGATGCCCTGTCTCGATAGTCCTGCGACCAGGGACCTGAATAAGGATGTGCTTATAGATTACCCAGCCCCCACTAGTGTGACTGCCATCACAACGCTGGTAATCAAGCAAAGATCCTAAGGGCTCCACTAATGCGTATAAGTGATATACTGAAATAAACACAAGTACACATTGAAGTAGAAACAAACCAAGTAGCATACTACTATTTTGAGCAAGATTGTATATACAAGGTGAATATCCCAAGCATCCATTAAGTAATATACAAACTAGTATGATACAGTAATGGCCTCTAGGGCATATACACTAACACAGTCCCGAGCCACATGGAGGCAGTGAGCGTATCTTCAGGGGTTCGTCTCTCCCGGTATTGGGGGTGAGGTCGTGCTGTGTCTAGGAGAGCCATTACACGAAGTCCTTGGCAAAGGCAAGGAGATTTACTGGTAGGTATTCCAGTAGTATCTCATGGTGTTCTAGGCTACACTCCGACACGACTTGTACCGCTTTTGGGGGTCTGACTTTTACCAACCCCCTAGGCCCGCCATGCGATGCTCATAGACGAACAGACCGGACTGTACGGATATTGTCACTGACAGGCTCAGTAGGGTTGTCAGGTTGAGTTCACTCACAGACGTCCCTTTTAGTCAATACTTGGTAGCCCGTTACGTATTGGCTTATACCTCTGACGCGCTAGTGGTTAAATCCACAACCAAGGTGTTGATGAGTCTTTAGAGTCCCCCACATTCTGTTACTCAGCTTTCGGGCGAAAGGTTGTAGAGGCCGTATGGAGATATGGCAAGGTCCGATCAGATACGTGCGGTATTTCACGGATCAGGATCGGACAGTTTGTACTACAGGCCGTATGGGTATATGGCAGGGTTCGATCAGATACGTGCGGTATTGCACGGATCAGGATCGAACGGATATTACTAGCCGGTTTTGGTATAAGCCGGATCCTAGTATAGTACAGTGTAGACTTTGTCTCATTGCATTTGTATTTCGGTCGAAATACAGATGCGGGTGTGTATGCACAGTATCGGGGTTTTCCTGTAATTTATTATGGGACCAGTTTTCTGGAGTTGCCAGTTTGCTTTCCGTTTCGGCCGATTTCCTTTGTTTCGTTCATTGGCCGAAGATTGGTGGAGGAGGGCTTATTTGCATTGTTGCAAATAAGTATTTATGGAGGGGGTCTTTGCTTATTGGTTGGATCATGATGGTTGCTCCATTGACCTTGACTTCTTGACTTCTTCATGATGGCTTGACCATTTGGAGTCATCATGGTTGCTTTGGAGTGTTTGTTTTTGTTTGTGATGATATTGTTTTGATCATCACTCATTATTCTTCCTTCCATGATAGCTCACCCACTCCCTTGTCTTTGATTTGACTTCACTCCATTCCCACCTACCACCATCATGCTTGGCCGGCCACTAGTGAGGGTGGGGGCTTTTCTTTTGGTAGAGAGAAAATTGTCACATTCATTCTTGGCATGATACATTTTTCTTCTTCACCTCTCTTCAAGTTCTTCATCCTCCACCACAATGGCAATCTCTATGAACCCCAAAGTGAGACTTGAGTACTACGCATTCTACAGCAAATCTTGGGCACGTCGAGTAGCCGGCTTCGTGCCCGAGTTGCCTCGGCATTGAGGTGGGAGCCCGTAAACAAAGTAGGCGATGTGGTGCACTTCCGGCGACGAGGAGGAGACGGGACTTTTCCGCAGGAGATCGGGACCATGACGAGAAGACCGGAGGACTTGGATCATCGGTATATCTCTATTCCCTTTCTTGTAGATAGCTAGGACTAATTAATGGTTCGATCCGGGTATTAGTGCGCGGCGGTTTGCTAAGTCCGCAAAAAATTAAAGTTATTCACCGCTTCCGCATTTGGCCGTCGGTTTGACGGCCGGGGCGCCGCCGTGCACTTACAGTGGTATCAGAGCCTCGCCATTAACTTAGTCTAGCTTGGTTTAATGTGTTTGCATTTCCGATCGATCAAAAAGTTCCAAAACCGTGTTTTTCCTATCGACAGTTTTCTGTTGAAAATTTTTGGTCTCGAAAAATTTTTCAGGTTGTAAAATATTGATGTACTGGAAAATATAAGAGCACTGTAAAAATTCGATGAAGTGACTCCACTATGGGAGCGCGGAACCGCCGCGAAAACCCCCTTCCCGCCGCTGTTCCGCCGCACACTTTGGAGATCACTGCACCAAATTTCTACAGTGTCTTTGTGGGCTTAAAATTGGGGTTTTGGAATATTAACATTGGGCCCAGAATTTCTTTAACTGCTACAGTATTGCTTGGGGGCCCACTTGTTAAAATTTGATTGATCGGATATTTTAAAACACATTATTTCACAGTATTTACATTATATCTGCGACCGTGAATGTCACTTGATCGGTAAATCCGGTCCAACTGCTATAGCCCGGTTAGACGGATTTGCGAACGTGACTTTCACGTTGATGTTTTGTTTTTGCTGTGATGTTGCGGATCGGTCGTGGGGGATAGCCTGGTTGCAATGCTAGTACAGTTTTGTTGTATTATGTACATTTGATTTTGCGGGGCGAGCGTCCGACATGTGGACTGCCGTCACTGCCTGATTGTATTATTATTTTGGGGCACGACCTGGTTGCGGTCGATGTCCCCGGTGTATGTATATTTTACTTTCTGTACTAGGATTACCCCGCGGAGGGGTGCGCGGATAGCCGGGTTCTAGAGGGCAACAAGCCCGCATCTCATGGCATTGGGACGGAGGAGGCTTCACTCTAGGATTGGCGGGCTATTCGCCGCACTCGTAGGGGGTACAGGTTGATCCAGGAGGGGTGCCCAAGTTACCGGATTCCGTGAAGTGCTGGGTGGTCCATTCACGGCGCTGAAGGGGGCTGCCTCGCTTCAGGTTTTGGCGGGTGACTTGCCGCACCCGTAGGGGTCTAGGATTTCATTGCACAGGCTATCCACACGACCAGGGGAACGTCGGGTTTCAGCGGCTCTGTGAAACCCGGGGATCCCAGATATCTGTATTGTTTCTGTGATGCTGTACATTTCTGTGATGTTGCATTTTATTCACGCCTTGAGCGAATATAATATATTGGTATATATATTAGTAGATGTTGTATATGTTTTGCATCCGCACTAGTCCAGTCCCCGCTCTGTCCTTAGTAAGCTAACCTAACGGGTAATGACGGGACCCAGTGGCGAATGCGGATGGCATATACGTACATCAGTATATTTTCGTTCTTTTTGGTGTGATCAATTGATGGGACTGCATTGATTCGGATCAATGCAAGTTTAAAAACAAACCTAATCTGATGTTGTTGGAACACTTTTCAAAAGGCTGTTATTGCAAGGACGTTTACTTTTGTTTTGCATCGTGGTATTCATAGGAATATCCTGCTCCTCAGTCGACGAGGCAAGGGCCGAGATCCCTTCACCGGGAGTGACCACTTGGACAAAAAGTTTGCGTCAGGGCATTAACTTCACTATAGCCGATTGCTTTTTCTTTGCATCGCGGTATTCATTTAGAATATCCTGCACCCCATTCTACGGGGAAAGAGCCAAGATCCCTTCACCGGGAGTGACCTCTTTAGCAACGGTTCTCGTCACTATATTTTTAAAAGCTATCCGTTCCTTCGACGATATCAAGTTCATTACGTTAAAGGTTTTCACCAGAAACCATTCGTAGCCCTCCGTCATTTCAGTTAAATATTCGGTAGTATTCAAGCTATGTATTTTGACCTCACGCCAAGGCATAGTGATTGGTAGCTGCCGGGTATTTATCTGTTGCATAGATAGATGCGTTGGTTTGGGACAGTCGTACTACTATTTTGGCCTACGTCAAGGGTATGTACGGGTGGGTTCAGATTAACCTGGATAATGACGGGCAGAACTTAACATGTGACTTATGATATTTTGACCTCACGCCAAGGTCATAAGAGCATGGGGCAGAAATCACATCGGGAGTTTCAAAAGAACTGAAACTTGCCAGATATGCGCATACCTTCTGGAGTATGATAGCGTGAGCGGATTCCGTCACATTATCATGTGGTGATAGTTGGATCCCGATTCCCACTGATGAGTTAGTTTACTCCTCGGGTGACCCCGACTAATTCTTCTTTCAGGTTTGGAGGAGAATTTAAGGTACAGTGGGAGGATTCCAGATTAGATAAATTGGTGACCATTCTGATCTAGGTTAGGGTGCACGCTGAGTGTTTCTTTTCTCTCTCTCTTTGGCAGCGACCATTGACCCGACCCTAAGACTTTGACTCAGTGACCAAGTTGACCGAACCTTCTTAAACACCGGCTTTTGGATTGTCAGAGTTGCAAACCTCATTGCCACTCCTACTTTTACCCTTTTCTCCAGGACACCCCGTTTTACTACGAACGTCCACTTCCATTGGACAAAACCATCGTATGGTTAGATACGAACTCGAAAGAATTTATTCGAGGATGGTTTCCGGTTCTGGAGAAAACGGATAGGATTATTCAGTTGTCTTTTCCTTTTACCCTCTCTCAGGTTACGAGTATTCCTTGGTTTAGGGGTAGTACACCTATTACGCAAATTGGATTGTCTTCTTCCAAACCTTAGGCTGGTGCCGACCGGTAGGGAATGAAGAAAACCAATTAGCATAACGATGGTGTGCAGAAGGTATTAAGTTAAGACAAAGCAAGGGATTAGTAAGAGGGCAAAGTAAATTGCAACAGATATTCATGACCAAACCAGGTATTTCTTCGCCAATCCTAAAATCACCTTTGTATTTCTCCAGGACACTCCGTATCACTACGAAGATCCACAGTTTATTGGATACTCCATCGTATGGTTATATACGAACTCGAAAGGAATTTGTTCCAGTTCGGGGATGGATTCTGGTCCAGGAGAAATAGGAATAAGGTTTATTCGGTTGTCTTTTATCTTCACCCTCTCTCATTGCGAGTGTTCCTAGGATTGGGACAGTACACCCATTATGCTTATTGGATAGTCTTCTTCCAAACCATAGGCTGGTGCCGAACGGTGGGGACGGAAGAAAACCATTTGGCCTAAAGGGGTGTGCAGAAGGTAAAGACTAAAGACATATGAAGGGATTTGGAGAGGTGGCAAAGAATTATACGGTTACAGTCGTGAATCTGGAAGAGGCATTACTAGGAATACCAGGATACCCCATCGAAACATTTCAATGTTTCAGTTTCACTGTGTACAATTAAAGGAAAACTGATTTCCCGATTAGACACTTGCTCCAGGGTATGTATTTACCAGGTATGATTCTCACATCTGTATGGTTTTACAGATGATGAGTGGGGGTAAGTTATTGGGAATTGGGTGATTATCCTCATTATATCGGGATTCGTTGTAATCGGTGATATTTGAGAAAATCACCTGGGTTATTTGCCGGACGGCAAGTATTTGGTTTTGAATATCCGCCATTGTGCACCAATTTCAAATCGATGTATCTGTACGTCTATTTTCATAGAGTGAGATATACCTTTTTGAAATTATGTCTATGACATTTACCTATATCAGTGGATGGTTAGGTAAGGAGCATTGAACAGCGGTGTAATTCTTCTTAACCATAAGTACAGTTTTCAACCTACGACACACAGTGAATGAGTTATCAGACTCAAGGGACTTATACAAAGGATTGTATGTTGTCCAGGGTCCATCAGGACAGAGGGCTTGGTCCTCGTACTATATTCGGTTTACTTATGACTTCTCTAGTTTTTAGGCAGGTGTTTCGCGGAAACACATGGTCCAAATTTTGAGAAGTTATAGGTATTTGAATAGAGTAGAGAACCAGGTATAGCAAGTATCGGGATTCTTCAAAGAGATCGAAGATGTAGATACTTGTGTATGGTATTCAGTTGATAGTAATGATAAAGAGATCTTGCTTCTCTTTCAGGTTACTCATAATTGGAAGTATTCCTAAGTTGAGTAACGCTGATCGGCCTCCTTCCATTTAGTTGACATGCGCTGGGGACAGCTGCATGATTTGAATCTGGTTCAATTAAATCAGTGCCTCTGTTTCTATATTGGATATAGAACAGTTCATATCTTAACGATGTTAAGGTACGGGGAGTTGTCCGGTTTATGATTAAAACCAGACACTGGACAACTCAAGGCACGTTTCTGTAATGGCTATTTATGGGTTGACCCAGGCTATGACGAGGGTTGACTTTCTACCATCTGGATGAACAATAGCGATATTGTTCTAGACTCGCCACAGTTTTATTAAAAATGGATTTTTTTTCAGAAAACAGTAGTGGGAGTATGGTAGAACTGGAAGTGATTCCAGAACCACAAACGATTACTGAAGATTTGATAAGGAACCTAAAGATTCAATCTGGATTGACATTCCATTGGCCACTCCGCAGATAAGGTGGGTAACTTCAGGCACCCGAGAGGCACTACGGTAGCCTCAAGGACGATGACAGGGAAGTTCTTGTTTACCCACAATTGCCATTGCTGTTGTTCCAGGTTACGAGACCCGGCGGGAGGATGAGTATAGCGTCGTTCTAAACCAGTTTTAGAAGTGTACGTCTATATGACTCTGCCAGAGGGTTGTCGTAGTCAGTGGGAGCAGCGGAAGCATTGGTGGACAGGTTGCTTATGTCTATTTATAGACTAGAGCAGATGTAGCGGAGATAGATCATCTATTTCTGACGTAACAGTCATGGGTTTGACTTCATCAGAATAGGGGATGGATCTGTTGAGAAGGTAGTAGGGTGTGATATCCTGGTATTTGGATGATATACACAGAGTAGGAAAAGAAACTCCTACACTACGATCGGTTATACTTTGGTCGTCACACAGTTGTTTCTCCACAAAGAAAATGGATTTTATATCAGACATACTGGTTACTAGATCTAGATTTGGGTGGTTTCCCAATCAGGGTACTTGACAGCATTCTAAGAGTATTTAGGATGGACGACTCCTGGCACGGTAGTGTACCTGCAGATAATGGAGTCACCCTCACCAAAGGTGTCTTACAGACTAAAGGGGAGAGGGACGGGCATGATTGGCAGATCACTTGCTCAGGCAATTGAGTCAATCGTGAGATGTCAAGTACCACACCAGATGTTGTTCTTGCACTAGATGCAATAAGTTGACATTAATCCAATCCTGGAGAAACAGTCGGAAGCAGTTTTAGAACATAAGTGGATGTTCTAGGGATATGATAACGACAGCCTCATTTAGGAGACAGTTATCATTCCAGGCTTCCAAGGTGACATGGACGACAAGGAGGTTGTCAGAGTTATAGTTTTTCCTTCTGATGAGGGGCAGTATTTTGGACAGTTGGTCCAAGGCAATACTGAGGGAGGCATGGCGCAGAATACTGATTAAGTTCAGTTGACGATACAGTCTAAGAAGTTTGGATTTGGAGTTCATTTATGAGCTATGTCCCATCAGACATCCAGACACATTCTAAGACAGGTATTGCTCATTTCGGGAGATGGGTTTCTCCGCGAACTTGAGATATAGAGAGACATGGAAAGAGACAACAAGGCGGATCCACTCACTGAGGCTATTCCTCGAACGCAATAGTTTCGCAAACGAGCTTTGTGAGACTGACTAGTAGAGGAGTTGGGTGTTCGGTATCACACGGGCTGTGAGTATGCGACATCGCAATAATTAGCCTTGAGTGCAAGTAGGAGATTGTTGGAGATAGTGCCCTCAGAGTCAATTATTAGGTCACAGGTATGTGATTGTAATGATTGATGGAGGACCTATCCCGGTAGGACAGTCTTACTCGAGATGATAGTATGCTATCTGGTTTACCTTTATCATCGTGTACTGCTTTAAGTGACCTGACATGTCGCTATTACACGTTGATAGAGCCCCTAGGATTCTTGCTTGACCACCAGCAGTATGAGGGCGATCATATAAGTGGGAGCTGGGGGTCTATAAGCATATCCTTAAAAGGTCCCTAGTCGTGAGAGTTTCGAGACAGGGCATCGATTCTCCATAGTAGACTAGTGTATACAGTCGAGACCCCGATGAGGGACGGTGGCTGGTCTCACAAGCCACTGGTGTCAGTTGGATCACCTAAGATATATACAGGTGCTCATTGGGTTATGAGTACACCGGACAGGACTCGCCGGGAACATGCTAGTTGGTCATATACCAGACGTCAGATGGCAATTCCCTGGTGACATGTGTGCAGGTTAGTTCATCGACCTGGGGATCGTCATTTGTCTCGTGTGAGTTCCCACTGTACTTTGATTACTACCCTACCACGGCTCAAAGGAGTCGTGCAAACAGGTTTTAGTTGGGTACAGTCCCGAGCCACATGGAGGCAGTGAGCGTATCTTCAGGGGTTCGTCTCTCCCGGTATTGGGGGTGAGGTCGTGCTGTGTCTAGGAGAGCCATTACACGAAGTCCTTGGCCAAGGCAAGGAGATTTACTGGTAGGTATTCCAGTAGTATCTCATGGTGTTCTAGGCTACACTCCGACACGACTTGTACCGCTTTTGGGGGTCTGACTTTTACCAACCCCCTAGGCCCGCCATGCGATGCTCATAGACGAACGGACCGGACTGTACGGATATTGTCACTGACAGGCTCAGTAGGGTTGTCAGGCTGAGTTCACTCACAGACGTCCCTTTTAGTCAATACTTGGTAGCCCGTTACGTATTGGCTTATACCTCTGACGCGCTAGTGGTTAAATCCACAACCAAGGTGTTGATGAGTCTTTAGAGTCCCCCACATTCTGTTACTCAGCTTTCGGGCGAAAGGTTGCAGAGGCCGTATGGAGATATGGCAAGGTCCGATCAGATACGTGCGGTATTTCACGGATCAGGATCGGACAGTTTGTACTACAGGCCGTATGGGTATAGGGCAGGGTTCGATCAGATACGTGCGGTATTGCACGGATCAGGATCGAACGGATATTACTAGCCGGTTTTGGTATAAGCCGGATCCTAGTATACTACAGTGTAGACTTTGTCTCATTGCATTTGTATTTCGGTCGAAATACAGATGCGGGTGTGTATGCACAGTATCGGGGTTTTCCTGTAATTTATTACGGGACCAGTTTTCTGGAGTTGCCAGTTTGCTTTCCGTTTCGGCCGATTTCCTTTGTTTCGTTCATTGGCCGAAGATTGGTGGAGGAGGGCTTATTTGCATTGTTGCAAATAAGTATTTATGGAGGGGGTCTTTGCTTATTGGTTGGATCATGATGGTTGCTCCATTGACCTTGACTTCTTGACTTCTTCATGATGGCTTGACCATTTGGAGTCATCATGGTTGCTTTGGAGTGTTTGTTTTTGTTTGTGATGATATTGTTTTGATCATCACTCATTATTCTTCCTTCCATGATAGCTCACCCACTCCCTTGTCTTTGATTTGACTTCACTCCATTCCTACCTACCACCATCATGCTTGGCCGGCCACTAGTGAGGGTGGGGGCTTTTCTTTTGGTAGAAAGAAAATTGTCACATTCATTCTTGGCATGATACATTTTTCTTCTTCACCTCTCTTCAAGTTCTTCATCCTCCACCACAATGGCAATCTCTATGAACCCCAAAGTGAGACTTGAGTACTACGCATTCTACAGCAAATCTTGGGCACGTCGAGTAGCCGGCTTCGTGCCCGAGTTGTCTCGGCATTGAGGTGGGAGCCCGTAAACAAAGTAGGCGATGTGGTGCACTTCCGGCGACGAGGAGGAGACGGGACTTTTCCGCAGGAGATCGGGACCATGACGAGAAGACCGGAGGACTTGGATCGTCGGTATATCTCTATTCCCTTTCTTGTAGATAGCTAGGACTAATTAATGGTTCGATCCGGGTATTAGTGCGCGGCGGTTTGCTAAGTCCGCAAAAAATTAAAGTTATTCACCGCTTCCGCATTTGGCCGTCGGTTTGACGGCCGAGGCGCCGCCGTGCACTTACAAAAGCAACCAAAGTCCATACATTGTTGGTGTATAAGGATTCCATCTCAGATCGCTAAGCATCCAGCCATTCTCACAGAGTCCCCACTCCTGATGGCCTACTCGAAACTAGTTGGGTCATCATCCATGATGCAATCCTTGCTCCCACTGTCATAGAGAAACCGAAGTATCTCTCAGGAGGGTGAGGAACCCTACCAGATTGGCGGAAAGGCTAGGGTTCGTTGGAAACTATTGAATCCTTCGGTTCTACCAAATCATCAGCTGTAGTTTGTATAGCTGGAACTCCTTCCAGTTCTACCTCATGACCACTAATTTCTTCACAATAAATTCCCTTTCACAAAGGTGGCATGCTGAGAAACAAAACAACTTTTGTTCCTCGGTTTGGTAGAAGATATTCCCTTACGAATGCATGGGATATCCAACAAACTTCCACAGAACTGACCTTACCTTGAGCTTGTCTGGATTATGCTTTTAGACATAGGCCGGACAACCCCAAATCTTAACTTACTTAAGATATGGGCTCTTCCCATACCATATTACATATGGAGTGGTAGGCAACTGATTTGATTGGAACCCTATTCAAAAGGTATGCAGCTTCACAAGTGCAAAACTCCCAAAAGGAAAATAGGAAACTCAGTATACTCATCATAGAGCGCACCATATCAAATAGGGTGTGATTGCTCTGCCCCGATACACCGACGTGCTGTGGTGTTTACGGAGGAGTAATGCTGAGAGAGAATCTCATTCTCCTTTAGAATAGTCCAGGAATCCAGTGCTCAAGTATTCTCCTCCTTGATTTCATCAAAGGACATAATACTTTTACCCATTTATGGTTCTCTACTTCTAACTTATATTCTGTGAATATCTCAAAAGCTTCGGACTTGTGTTTCAACAGGAACATATGTTTGAATTTTAAGAGATCATCAGAGAATATAATGAAGTATAAAGAACCAGTCCTGGCATATGTAGACAGGGGACTTTCATACATCAGAATGTATCAATCCCAAGAGTTCACTAACTCTTTCTTTGTTTCTTAAACGGAGCTGTGGTCATATTATCGTTGTGACATGTCTGGCAAGTTTTTACAAGATGTAAATCCAAACTAATTTAAATATGCATCTTTATGTAACTTCAGCTAGTCGGGTCGCATTGATATGACCTAGTCTACAATGCCTCAAGAAGGATCCGTTCATTTCTGAACTCTTAATCTTGTGTGTGTTCTGTACATTAAGAACTGTAATTTGATTTAGAACGTCTATGCTTTTAGATAACGTGCCTGAACCGATCAACTCTTGATATAGGAAATGTTCAAAACATTATCCAACAATACAAAATTATATCCTTCTTTACTAAAAGAGACTGATATGATGTTGTATATCTGGTTCGGTATCTAATAACATTCATTCAGAATCAATGTATTCTGGTAATACAGGGTGATAACTACCACAAACTTGCCTTCAACACTTGCATTGTTTCCAACTCTCGAAACTTATCACCCGTTCTCAGTCCTCTACCTATCTGTAGCCTAAGTAACAGATTACATATGTGGGATCCTGATCCGGTATCTCATACCCAGGACGTAAAGTATACTGAGAAACAGTTCTCGGTAATGAACACACCCGAAGAAGATGCATCAGCATGCACTTTCTCCATTTGGGCGGCACGGGAATTCGGGCAATCCCCTATTTCTTGCTCTGTCTTATAACAATTATAAGTTGGAGCGGGACCAACGTTCCCTAGCGCAGTATAACAAGCGAGTTCGGTCAATACATCCGTATTATTATCTTGATTAAGGCATGCCATAGTCGTAACCAGGAGAGAGGGAGAAGAAAACACTCAGCGTATGCTCTTGCAAGATTAGATTGGTTATTAATATATCTAATCAGGATGTCTCCCACTGGTTTAGTCAAATCTTCCTTCAAACCCTAAAAGGAAAGACTAGCCGGGATTAATTACACCCTACAAGTTCGCCAATCTTTCAGCCAGGCCAGTGCCGGTAGTTTAAGGGAGGTTTCCTGTGCTTTCGCACGGACCTAATTAAAGTAAACCTCATTTTCCCAGGGGCGTAACCCAGTTAAAACCTTTTTAGACACTTACTTGATTGGCTAATTGTAATGTGTAAAACTCTCACAGGAGTAACTCTTACTCGCAGCGGGTATCGGGATCCAACTATCTTATAGAAGGTATGCAATCTCATTGAAAATTTCAACACTTGAAATTCCCAATAATATTTTACCCCTAGCGTGCCATGACCTTAACGCATGCCAAACAAACCATAGTCCGCTAGTCAAGTTCAACCCGTACATTTCCTGATTGAATTAAACCCACCCGTACGACCCTTGACGCATGCCAAACAACGCTGTACGAATACCTTAATCCAATCGCATCGAATGCTAGCAGATAAGCACTAGTTAGCTACCGTACACTGCGCCTTGACGCATACCAAACTACCGCAGCACGAATACTAAGTAATACATATCTGAAATGACGGAGGGCTACGCAGGTTTTTAAGAAAACCATGAGAGTGTTGAACTTGATATCGTTGTAGAATCGAGTGATTTTAAATGGAATGTTTTTTAGGCCTTTCTAGTTTTGTTAAAGAGATCACTCCCGGTGAAGGGATCGTCGGCTCTTTCCTCATCGAATAAGGTGCAGGATATTTCGCAAATATCACTATGCAAAGAAAAAACTATAAAAAAAATCAAAAGACAAACCGAGTTTGTATCATCTGCTAGTTTCGCTACAGAGGTCACTCCCGGTGAAGGGAACTCGGCTCTTTCCTTATCGAATAAGATGCTGGATATTGTACAAGGAAAACCTCTATGCAAAGCAAGAACTAGAGCTACCCGTTTTTAAACAAGTTTCTACAACATCTTTAGGTTTCTTTTAGTTTCATTAATCTCATTAATGAAGTCCCATTTTATTATGCTTCACAAGCATCACATTTGAAACGAAATCTGCAATATAACATATATCTCATATATATAATATAAACATTCGTCTCAGGCAGTAATATGATCTCATCACAGAACATTGCAGCAGAAGAACATATATGAAATATTGGATATACTAGGAGGTCCGTGTTTTAATACGAGCCTGTATAAAACACGGATTCCACGGTCGCGATGAATAGCCAAACCCACATACCTAGACCCCTACGAGAGCGGCAAGCAATACTGCCAATTCTAGGGTTAGGAGACCCGGTCTCGCCTCCTTGAGATGGTCTCCTACTGGACCCTAGAACCCGGTTACTTGTGCTCCCCGCCCTTGGTCTACCAAATGTGGAAAAGTAAATAATATACAATGGTGACATCAACCTCATCTCGAAAGTGCCCTAATAAAAGAATATTATATACAATGAATTTTACATGAATGAAAAAGAAAAACTCTCATCTCACAAAAAACCCTCAGCTATTCAGAACGCGGCGATCCAATATAACATATCACAGCAACACATAATATCTCATATCATCAACGTAAGCAAGTATGCGTATCCCGATTGTCGTTGATGTATAGCAACGAAGCCGGCGATACACCACATATTACGCTTACGGTCACAGAAAAGAAAGTGTAAAACTACAATAGTTGGAATTCTCAACCTCCTTAAACATCGCATGCTTAACCAAATGAATTCCTTAGACATCGCATGCCTAACAATTATAAACCCCGCATTTTAGTCTCAATATCGAAAACTCTTTTCAATATCAAGTCGGGTAATTCAACAAGATTCCCGACATCCTGATCGAATGCTCGTCGCAAACTTTAGTAGACGGCCGCACCCCCGGATGCCGTCGACGAAGTGTACTAAGGCGGAACACCGCTGCCGCGAGCATCCGAACTGATGCTTTTGGCGATGGGGTTCTCTTACAGTCACTTGGTCGGGGCTATGGGGCATGGCTGTCTAATAAGTTTACCCCGCGAGTATCCGCGTACGCTACGTGATTGCGACGGACTTTTGATCGCATCAAAATCCTGTGGCAACCGATCATCTGAGACTAAACTGCTAGATTTATAACATTCAAATTAGTTATCTCATAACCACTTGTGGATTTCAAATATTGTATCACATTCCAGATAAATAGCCAATGTTAAACTTTTCGATCGAATAATCAAACACCCAAGTTTTCCAAAATTGTTCTCAACACTTGAAATTAGTTTTAAAACATCCATCACATGCCACAGTACCAATGCTCCAGCCGAAGAAGGGTCAAACCAACGCCTCACATGTGGCAACGCCGTACTGCCCCAAACCCTAAGGTTTAGAGGAAGTTCAGACGGTCACATAATCGAGTTAAGGTTTGTGTTCTTCTAGAGAGTCTACCGTGTTACTTGCACGACTAAGAACGTTCTTAAACTACGGAAAAATCCAACACATGGAAATTTTCCGGCAGGGGAAAAAATGAGTTATTGATATCCGTTCGAACTTTTTAACACGTTCTAAATTACCCGGAAAAATTAAACGAAGTTAAACTTTCCGATCGAATCAACGAGTTCCCAATACATCCCAGAAAACTCAACACTTGAGTAGAATTAAAAATTCCCAGAACAATGAAAAAGGACCCAAGAATATATACCTGAAGTAGTGGGCCCCATCTTCACTGTTTGGCCACGGAACCGCCGCCAAACGCGTGGTTTAGCTGCGGTTCCGTGGTCATATTGGTGAGTTGGTGGTCCGTACATCACAGTAATTCTTAGATTTCCCTGCTTATTTTTTTGAGTATTTTTAATACGAAAAAATCAACATTTTAAAAAATTTCCAGAGAAGGGGTTCGTGTCGGGGTTTCGGGGTTCGATCGGACTTTAAACTTCGTCTAGACTTCGCCTAAAGCTCTAGCTTGGCTCTGATACCACTGTAGGGTTACTAGGCACTATCACAAGGTTCTATAAGGCATCAACCATGCCCGATTTAAATTTTAGACGTGCCGAACAACCCTAACCAAGATCTTTACTAGAGATTAGGCGAAAACATAAGCAAGTAAACAACTTTACTTCTAAGAGTTTGGGATTACAACCTTTGTAGTCCGGTCCTTCACTTCTAAAGTTCCGTGTTGAGGTCCCTTCGCTGCGATCATCGAGTATCCGGACTCTAGAGAGGCTCCATAAAAGAAAGATGCAAGCTTGCTTCCGATCTTCGATAACAAAGATGATCTACCTGGAAGAAACTCAAACCCAAGCTCTTGCTTTGCTAATAAGGTATTAGAAAAGCAAACACCCTAATCTAAGTGGCTAGAATAGATGAGGATGATGAAGTAGGAATTTAGCACTCATTTATTTTCTATTTCTCACTCATTTTCATCACTTCACAAAAAGCTAGAAAGCTTTTCATGCAAGGAAGAAGAAGAAAGAAGATGATCAATCCTTTTGTGATGAATAATGAAATCTAGTAATAATTACAAATACAACCATGGTTAAAGATGAAGAGGCTAACTATTGTAGAGAGTTTACTAGGGTTAAGGGTTTGGGTTGGGTTAAAGAATATCTCACAAAATATCAACACTAATATCTTTGCTTAAAACAAAAGCAAAGCTTCTAGAAGCTACTAGAAAGTTTAACCCTAATCCAAACCCTAACCATGTTTAATCTCCACTAATCATGTTGCATTAGTAATCATAACTTGTTACAATATTATATATCACATATACAATATTTATTGTAACAAAATAAAATAATACAATTAACATATATCGCATATATATCAATGTATTACCCGAGTGACAAAAAGAATCTTTAAGTGAGCTTATATTAGTTAATGTAATTTAATATATCAAATATATAATTATACATTAAATTATCAAATCAACACTTGATCCGATAATCCGGCTATTTCATAAATAACCGATTAATATAATTTGTATCAGTTCATCGAATCAACACTTGATCTGATGACCCGGCTATATCACATATACCCGGCCGATATCACATATCGCGAGAATCTAATACGGTATCACATATACGTATTGTTCTCGGTTCCGCACATATCATATATGTGCTCCTACTCCGTTTTGCCTGAGCCAGGAAAGCTCTGTGTAGGACTCTAAAGAATCGTCAATACGCCGGCAGTAGGTGATGATCATATCAAACACCTATAAGCTGCAAGCGGTAAGCTAAACGTAACAGCAACCCAGGTATTGAGCGATCAGAAGATCAACAAGAAAGCCTGTACATTCTCCTATGAATCCAATCAGTAACACTCCCGTACAGTCCGGTCTCTTCGTCTGATATGTCGCATATCTCGCCTAGGGGTGGAAAACGTCAGACCCCAGTAGCTTGATAAGTCGTGTCGATATGAGGTCCATAACAGTTCGAGAAACTACTGATAACACTTACCAGTAAATCTCAGCAACCCTGGCCAGGGATTTCCAGTTATAGCCAATCGAACACAGGGCAACATCAACTCCCTATACCGGGAGAGACGAAACCCCTCCTATCGCTCATTGCCTCCATGTGATTCGGGACTGTACCCAAAAGCCACCTTTTTGCACGCCCTCTTGGATGTGGTATGATGGAAATTAAAGCACAGTGGGAATCACACAAGACTCTATGACGATCTCGGGTCTACAGACTAACCTGTACTAGTGTCACCAGAGAACTGCCATCCTATCGCTCATTGACTACCAGAATTATGATGCAGATCATACTAGTGGGGACAGGGTAGTCTGACGTTTTCCATCCCTAGGCGAGATATGCGACATATCAGACGAAGAGACCGGACTGTACGGGATTGTTACTGATTGGATTCGCAAGAGAATGTACAGGCTTGCGTGCTGATTTTCTGATCGCTTAAAACCCGGTGGTCGTTACGTTTAGCAGATCGCTTGTGGCTTGTAGGTATTCAATATGATCATCACCTACTGCCGGCGTATTGACGAGTCTTTAGAGTCCTACATAGAGGTTTCCTGGTTCATGTGAAACGGAGTAGAAGCACATATGTGATATGTGCGGGACCGAGATTAATACGAATATGTCATACCGTATTCTATTCTCGCAATATTTGATATTAGTCGGTTATATGTATTATAGCCGGATTATTAAATCAAGAGTTGATTTAATAATTTAATGAATAATTATATATTTGATATATTAAATTACATTAACTAATATTAGCTCACTTATGATTTCTATTCTCATTTTTGATACATTGATATACATGTGATATATTAATTGTATTCTTTTAGCATATAATATATATATGATATATATTATTTTGTCATGTTAGGTTACTCATGAAACATGTATGAGACTAACACCATGTTAGGGTTAATGTTAGGGTAAATATTTATTCTTAAGTAATTACAAGTTAGTGGAGATATTTTGATTGTTGGAAGCTTGGAGAAGCTGTAAGATAACCATTGACTTAGTCCACTCTTTTGTTTTCCTTAAGATATTTATCAACTCAACCATTAACCATACACAATGGTTAACTCTCTACAAGGGTTAGATATGTGATATACTAACCCTTGGTTGCAATTTTAACCATAATGGATTCATTCTTTCATCACTTAAGTTTCATCTTCTTCTTCCTCATTTTTAAGCTTTCTAGTTTTTGACAAAATGATGATAGATTGTGAGAAAACCAAATCTAAAGTGAGCAATATTCCTACTTCATCATCCTCTACTATTAGCCATTTAGTTTAGGGTGTTTGCTTCACTAATCTACACAATTAGTGAAGAGATAGCATGAGCTGGTGTCTCCTCGACGTAGATCATCTTCGGCCTCGAAGACTTCGAAGCAAGCTTGTTCGTTTCTTCATTGGAGCCTCTCTAGAGTCCGGAAGTTCGTGATCGCAGCGATGGGACTACTACATGGAGCTATTGAAGTGAATGACCGGTCTACAAAGGTTGTATTCCTTGTTCATTTAGATGTAAAGAGTTTACATATTATGTTTAACCCTAAGTCTGTAGTTAAGATCTTGGTTATGGTTTGTTTAGCACCCCAAAAATTTTAAGGTAGCATGATTGTTGCTTGCCAAAACCTTCACAAGGTGCTAAGACAACCCTACATAAGGATCTATAGAGATAGATCTAAGAGGTTATTGGGATTGTCTCAATCTAAGTACATTGACACCATCCTAAAAAGGTTTAGTATGGAAGATTCCAAGCATGGTGCCTTGCCCGCTTTCTATGGAATCACTCTCTCCAAAGACTTCTGTCCGAAGACTGATGAAGAGAGAGCTCGCATGAGCATTATGCCGTACGCTTCAGCCGTTGGATCTATAATGTATGTGATTTTATGTACTCGTCCTGATGTAGCTTATGCACTAGCTGTAGTAAGCAGGTATCAATCCAACCCAGGGGAGAAACATTGGATAGCAGTGAAGAACATTCTTAAGTATTTGAGAAGGACTAAAGAATTGTTCTTGGTGTATGGTAATGGGAATCTTCAAATGGAGGCCTTTACCAATTCCAGCTTCCAAAGTGATAAGGATGACAGCAAATCTATCTCAGGGTTTGTATTTACCCTCAATTGAGGGGCGGTTAGTTGGAAGAGTTCCAAAAAAGATACCGTTGCAAACTCCACGATGGAAGCTGAGTATATTGCTGTAAAAGATGCTGCCAAGGAAGCCGTCTGGATGAAGAAGTTCATCTTGGAACTAGGAGTAGTTCCAACCATTGTTGATCCAATACCATTAAATTGTGATAATAATGGGGCTATGGCGTTAACCAAAGAACCAAGGTCCCATCAGAAGTCCAGACACATCCTAAGGCGATATCATTTGATTCGGGAGATAGTAGATCGCTACGAGATCGAGCTTCGGAGAGTAGATACAAGGAATGACACAGCAGATCCACTCACCAAGGCCCTTCCATAGCCACAGTATGAGCGTATTTTTGAGATGTTGGGTATGAGATACACCAATAATTGGCCTTAGTGCAAGTAGGAGATTGTTGGATATATGTATGCCCTAGAGGCCATTATATGTATAGTGGATGCTTGGACATATATATATATATATATATATATATTACTTTCTTGCTCGACATGATAGTATGCTATCTAGTTTACTTTATCTACATATTGATTTGATCATACTTTTATTCATTCGCACATGCTGATAAAGCCCTCAGGATATTTGCTTGACTATTGTGACTATGATGCGGATCATACTAAGTGGGGCCCGTGTAGTTTATAAGCATATCCTTGAACTGTTCCTAGTCGTAGGTGTATCGAGATAGGGCATCGATATTCCAGAGTAGATTAGCATATACCATTCTTGTCCCATATGATGGGCGATGGATGATCCCATATCCATCTAGTGTGCTGACACCAAAGATTGTATGCGGGTGCTCAGTGGAGACTGGGTACACTGAACGGACTCGCCGAGAACTCCAATATGGTATTATATCTATTGCCGGATAGCAGTTCTTAGGTGACACTGGTACAGATTAGTCTGTAGACCCAAGATCGTCATAGAGTCTTGTGTGTCCTCCCACTGTACTTTGATCTCCACCCTACAACGGCTCTACTGAGTCGTGCAAACAGGTGGTCTTTGGGTACAGTCCCGAGGAACATGGAGGCAATGAGCGATAGGAGGGGTTTCGTCTCTCTCGGTATTGGGGGTTGATGTTGTGCTATGTTTGATTGGCTATAACAGGAAGTCGCTAGCCAGGGCTACTGAGATTTACTGATAAGCGTTATCAGTAGTTTCTCGATCTGTTATCAGCTATATACCGGCATGCCTTATTGAGTTATTGGGGCCGACGATACCATCCCTAGACTCGATATGAAACATATCTGACGAGGAGACAGGACTGTACGGTAAGTGTTACCAGATGGCTCGACAGGAGTTTTGACAGCTTTGCTGGTTTTCTTCTGATCGTTCAATACCCGGGTGGTCGTTACGTTTAGCTGACCGCTTGCGGCTTGTGGGTGTTTGATATGATCATCACCCACTGCCGGCGTATTGACGAGTCTTAGAGTTCCACACAGAAGTTTACTAGCCCAGGTGAAAAGATGTGGTGTGCATATGGGATATGCACGGGGACCCGATTGAATACGACTATGTGATACCGTATGTGAATCGGGCGCTTTACTATTGGTCGGGTCGTATGTGATATGACCGGATTGTTAAATCAATTATTGATTTAACATTTTGGCTTTTAGTTTTATTTTATTCTTTATTCAAAACTTTTTTTATTAAATAGGAAGAATGCATGCATGTATGCATATGATGATGTGCAAGCATGCACATGTTGATGTGCATGGATATATGCATACAAAAGTATCATGGTTGATGATATACACTTGAAGGCAATATAAGATTTACATGGAACTATAATATATGGATATTTATTAGTATTTGTTTTAAAACAAATGAAAAGGATAAAGGTTAATTCATGGTTATCTTTCTACACTCTTCTTTGAGTTGACCTCACTTCACCCACTTTTTAACCATGGATTAAGCTTTTCTTTTGGATTTTAACCCATTTACTAAATATCTAGATATTATAGCAACCATGGTTGAGAGAGAGATAGAAAATATATATACTATATTTTCTATTTTCTTTCATAAGCTTATCACTTTACAAAAGCTTTTGCCTTCATCTTCTTTTTCCTCCTTGCTCTCTAGGTTCTTCCAAAGTGAGTAAGAGATAAAAAGAAAGAGTTTTGATAAAAGAAAACACATCACTTCATCACTCTACTCTAATCTAGCCAATTAGTTTAAAGTGTTTAGCTTCATCTTTTTCTTGCTTCAAGTGGAGCTACAAGCTTGGAGCTAGTGAACTTCGTATCGTGGACGTAGGAGCTTACTAGCAAGCCTCTCCAACCTCTCAAAGATCCTAGGAGTCACTACAAAGAGGACTAAAAAGGTTGTATTCCTTACATTTAGTGTAAATATACTTTATAGTGTTGTTACCCTAGCTTTTTCTAGTTAAAGATCCTTGCTTTGTTTGCTTTGCACCTCTAAAATTTTAAAGTGGCATGTGTGAGGCTTCCATACTCCTTAGTAGGTGCAGAGGAAACCCAACATAATCAGCTACCGCACACTACGCCTTGACAGAGGTCAACAAACGCAGCACGAATACTAAATATTACTTATCTGAAATGACGGAGGGCTATGACAGGTTTTTAAGAAAACCCTTTGCGTAATGAACTTGATATCGTTGTAGAATCGAGTGGTTTTGAAAAGGAGTGTTTTAGAGGCTTTTACTACTTTTGCTAAAGAGGTCACTCCCGGTGAAGTGATCTCGGCTCTTTTCTCATCGAATAAGGTGCGTGATATTTCACAAATACCACTATGCAAAGCAAGAACTATAGAAGCAATCAAAAGACAAACAGAGTGGGTTGTAGCATCTGCTAGTTTCGCTAAACAGGTCACTCTCGGTGAAGGGATCTCGGCTCTTTCCTTATCGAATAAGGTGCTAGATATTCTACAAAGAATACCACTATGCAAAGAAAGAACTAAAGCTACCAGTTTTTAAACAAGTTTCTCCAACATCTTTAGGTTTCTTTTATTTCATTAATCTCATTAATGAAGTCCCATCAAATATGCTTCCTAAGTATCACAGAAGAAACGAAAGGAGCAATAGTTATTATATATCATATATATAATATAGGCATTTGTCTCTGAACATATCAAGTGATCACATCATAAAATATCAGCAGCAGAAGAATCATATGAAATATTGGATATACTAGGAATTCCGTGTTTTAAATTAAGCTAGTATAAAACACGGATTCCACGGTCGCGATGAATAACCAAACCCACATCCTTAGACCCCTACGAGAGCGGCAAGAAACCCTACCAATTCTAGAGTTAGGAGACCCGGTCTCGACTCTTCGAGATGGTCTCCCACTGGACTCTAGAACCAGGTTACTTGTGCTCTCCTTTTTGGGTCTATCCTAATGCGGAAAAGTAAATAATATACATCAATGGTGACATCATCCTCAACCCGGAAGTGCCCCAATAAAATAATATTACATATAAGCTTTAACATGAATAAAAATGAAAAACTCTGATCTCACATAAAACCCCCGGCTATTCAAAACACGACGATCCAATATAACATATCACAACAACACATAACTGTAAGTCCATATTGCGACCCCCGGTACTTACGGGGAGGCGGAAACGGTATAAAAAACGAATTTTTATCGCAAGAGGCAACATGGACTAAACTGTGTCGGGATCGTTGTCTAAACTAAAACTAGTTAACAAGCTAAAGAGAGTTAGCTACTATGGAAGATGGTTATACCTAAACTTGAACTCCTTCTTCTTCAAACCTTGTAGAGGTTGATGGTTCTCTTTTCGTCGCCTTCTCCCGTCGAAGATGGATCCACCTCGAAGGTTCGACTTTGGGCTCTTCCTCGATCTTTGAGTGAACTAGGGTTTCCGGCTTGCTAAACCTTCATCCTAGAATGAGTAGAGAGTGATTAGGGTTTGCTTTTCTATCTAAAGAGAATGATTCTCAACACATGAGAAGGTTTCTCTTTTCAAGAGGAGGAAGAAGATGAAATGAGGAGAGAGAGAGGTTATGATAGAATGAGCTCAATAATTTCTTTCTTGCAACCATATTGCAAAAAGAAATGAATTATCTAAATGATAATAATTGAAATAAGAATAGTTGATGGTAAATATGGAATGACCACTATCATACCTCTTTTAATGAAGTGTAAGCATGAATCAAGGAAGACTTTCAAGGCATGAAAGTGGTCAATGGTCAACAAGTCAACCAAGGTCAACAAGTCAACAAAAAACAACCATAACATAATTCTTATTTAATTACTATTATTAATAGATAATATACAAATCCATTAGGGTTTGGAAAATGATAACTGTCAACTGTGCATACGCACCCGATCCGAAACCCTAATGAAAAACCTCATTCTCCGCCTCAAGCAACTGTGCATACACACCTGCATTCTCGTTCCGAGAAACAAGAATACCAAGATATAAAAGCAACCCCCAAAACATATACCAGTATCTGGCTCAAACCAGAGCCTGCCAGTATAATCCGTCCGGACTCCAAACGTGCACAAGTGCACGGATGAGAACGAACCCTGTCGCAAAACCATGCGACCTCTACTCTATTTTGCCCAGAGGCGAATACCCTCTGTGTGGGACTCTAAAGACTCGACACTACGCTGGCAGTGGGTTTAACCACAGACCGCAAGCGGCACTAGCTGTGCGTAACGGTCCCCAGGTAGATGCCGACAAGAAGGCTGACGAGGTGAAACCCCATCTGAACTCCTACTGAGTCTGAATGTGACATTCTCCGTACAGTCCGGTCTGTTCGTCTGATACATCGCATGGCGGGCCTAGGGGGCGGTAAAACGTCAGTCCCCCAATAGCGGTACAAGTCGTGTCGGAGTGAAGCCCAAAACACCCTGAGATAACACTGGAAACCTACCAGTATATCTCACTTGCCCTGGCCAGGGACTACTCGTGTAATGGCTCTCCTAGACACAGCGCGATGTCAACCCCCAATACCGGGAGAGACGAATCCTGTCTAACTGTCACTGCCTCCAAGTGCTTCGGGACTGCACCCAACCACCACCTGTTTGCACGACTCCTTTGAGCCGTGGTAGGGTAGTGATCAAAGTGCAGTGGGAACACACTCGAGGCGAAGTGTCAGTGTCAAGTCAGCGGACTAAGCTGTACTCATGTCACCTGGGAACTGATAACTGACGATAGGTATAATACCAACCTGTCAGTTCCTGACGAGTCCTGTCCAGTGTACTCGTAACCCAACGAGCACCCGTATACTATCTCCAGTACGACGTACTGATGGCTGTGGGACAGACCATCTCCCACACTGGGATGAGAAGCGCATACGCTAGTCTACTCCGGAGTATCGATGCCCTGTCTCGATAGTCCTACGACTAGGGACCTGTATAAGGATGTGCTTATCGATTACCCAGCCCCCACTAGTGTGACTGCCATCACAACGCTGGTAATCAAGCAAAGATCCTAAGGGCTCCACTAATGCGTATAAGTGATATACTGAAATAAACACAAGTACACATTGAAGTAGAAACAAACCAAGTAGCATACTACTATATTGAGCAAGATTGTTTATACAAGGTGAATATCCCAAGCTTCCATCAAGTAATATACAAACTAGTATGATACAGTAATGGCCTCTAGGGCATATACACTAACAATCTCCCACTTGCACTAAGGCCATGTACTGGCGTATCGAAGACCTATCATCTCGATCAGCCGCTCGAACTGAGTCTGGGGTAGGGCCTTGGTGAATGGATCTGCAGTGTTCTCTTCTGAAGCAACCCTCCGAACCTCGATCTCCTTGCGATCCACGATCTCCCTGATCAGGTGATACCGCCTCAAGATGTGCCTGGATCTCTGATGGGACCTGGGTTCCTTTGCTAAAGCTATAGCCCCGTTGTTGTCGCAATACAGAGGTACTGGGTCAACAATGGACGGAACCACCTGAAGTTCTTTTAAGAACTTCCTTATCCAGACAGCTTCTTTTGCGGCATCAGATGCAGCGATGTATTCCGCTTCCATAGTCGAGTCTGCAACGGTTTCCTGTTTGGAACTCTTCCAACACACCGCCCCTCCGTTGAGGGTAAAGACAAAACCCGACATGGACTTGGAATCATCCTTGTCACTCTGGAAGCTGGAGTCAGCAAAGGCCTCAATCTGGAGGTCTTTTCCGCCATACACCAAGAACATCTCCTTAGTCCTCCTCAGGTACTTGAGAATGTTCTTTACCGCTATCCAATGTTTCTCCCCAGGGTTTGACTGATACCGGCTTACTACACTCAGTGCATAAGCTACATCCGGTCTGGTACACAACATCGCATACATTATAGAGCCTACCGCAGAAGCGTAGGGTATAATAGACATGCGATCCCTCTCCAAATCAGTCTTGGGAGACATCTCTTTAGAGAGGGTGATGCCGTGACAAGCCGGTAAGTTACCACGCTTGGAATCTTCCATACTGAATCTTTTCAGTACGGTGTCGATGTACCTGGACTGTGAAAGTCCTAATATCCTCTTGGATCTATCACGATGGATCCGGATCCCCAGGATGTAAGAGGCATCACCCAGGTCTTTCATGGAGAACCTGTGTGACAAGAAACCCTTGACAGATTGTAGCATAGGAATGTCATTTCCTATTAAGAGAATGTCATCCACGTATAAAACAAGGAATACCACAGTTCTCGCTACAAATCTACTATAGATGCATGGTTCATCTGGATTTTTGATAAAGTCAAATTCCTTGACCGTCTCATCAAAACAGATGTTCCAACTCCGCGATGCCTGCTTTAGTCCATAGATGGACTTAAGCAACTTGCACACCTTTCCGCTGCTCCCACTCTGAATGAAACCCTCTGGCTGATCCATATAGACACACTCCTCTAAATTTCCATTTAGAAAAGCGGTTTTTACATCCATCTGCCAAATCTCATAATCGTGGAAGGCAGCAATGGCAAGAAGGATCCGAATGGATTTCAGCATAGCCACTGGAGAAAAGGTTTCGTCGTAGTCCAAGCCAGGTCTTTGACGGAAACCCTTTGCTACAAGTCTAGCTTTATAGGTCTCAACCTGTCCATCTACACCAATCTTCCTTTTGAAGATCCACTTGCATCCTACGGGTTTTACCCCGTCTGGAGCAATGTCCAACGTCCATACTTTGTTGGTGTACATGGACTCCATTTCGGTCCGCATTGCATCCAGCCATTTTACCGAGTCAATGCTCTGAACGGCCTGCTGGAAGCTAGTAGGCTCATCATAGTCTATGATGCAATCCTCTCTATCCCCGTCTATGAGAAAACCGTAGTATCTCTCGGGCGGATGAGACTGCCTACTACTTCTACGGAGCGGCATAGGAATGTCCTGTTCTTTTGAACCGTCTGGTTCCACTAAGCTTTCAGTAATAGTCTGAGGTTCTGGAATTTCATCCAGTTCTACTGCGCTCCCACTTATCTGATTTTCCAAAAACTCAGTTTCCAAGAAGTGGGCATGACGAGAAACAAGGACTTTTTTCTCCTCTGCGTAATAGAATAGATACCCCTTGGAGTTCTTTGGGTATCCCACAAACTTACACTGTACTGAGCGTGCCTCGAGCTTGTCCGCATGCTGCTTTTTTACAAAAGCCGGACATCCCCATGTTTTAAAGGCTTTAAGACAGGGTTTCTTCCCACTCCACATCTGATATGGTGTGGTAGGCACAGTCTTAGTAGGAACTTGGTTCAAGAGATGTGCAGCTGTTTCTAGTGCATATCCCCAGAAAGATCGCGGTAACTCAGCCTTACTCATCATGGAACGAACCATATCCAATAGGGTTCGATTCCTCCTTTCTGATACACCGTTATGTTGCGGAGTGTATGGAGGAGTACGCTGAGAGAGAATACCATTCTCTTTTAAATAGTCCAGGAACTCGGCACTCAAGTATTCACCACCTCGATCCGATCTTAGGATCTTGATACTTTTGCCTGTTTGTTTTTCAACTTCATTCTTGTAATCCCGAAATTTCTCAAAGGCCTCGGATTTGTGCTTCATTAAGAAGACATGTCCATACCTAGAGAAATCGTCTGTGAAAGTAATGAAGTATGAATAACCGCTTCGGGCATGTGTAGACATTGGACCACACACGTCACTGTGTATGAGTCCCAAGAGCTCGCTCGCTCTTTCTCCGTGTCCAGTGAACGGAGTCTTTGTCATCTTTCCCATAAGACAAGATTCACAAGTGGCATAAGACTGATACTCGAACGGATCCAAGTATCCTTCTTTATGTAACTTAGTCAACCGTGTCTCATTGATGTGACCCAGTCTACAATGCCATAAAAAAGCCTGATTGATATCTGGAGACTTTCTTTTGTGTGTATTCTGGACATTGAAAATCTGTGGTTGGTTTAATACGTATATACCATTGCTCAGTGTACCTGACCCAATCAGAACTTGATTAAGGTGAATGTTTACAACATTACTTACAAACGCAAATTCATAACCTTCTTTAGAAACCAAAGATACAGAAATGATATTACAAGTTGCGTTGGGTACAAAAAAGCAATTACGCAAAACCAAAACATGCCCATCTGTCATTCCCAGGTGATAGTCCCCCACGGCTTTAGCATCCATGCTAGCTCCGTTCGCAACTCTGAGGGTCATGTCACCTGCCTTCAAAAACCTACGGTTTCTCAACGCCTGCAAAGAATTACAGATATGAGATCCTGATCCGGTATCCAATACCCAGGAAGTAGAGTTTATAGAAAGACAGTTTTCAATAACATACACACCTGAAGCTGAAGCCGCAACCTGCTTCAGTTCCTGTGTCCTGGCTTTCCAAGCCCTGCAATCTTTCTTCCAGTGTCCACTCTTGTGACAATAGAAGCATTCCTCTTTACCAACAAGCTTCCCCGCTATCTTTGTTGCCTTTTCCTTTCCCTTCGCACCCACTTTACTAACACCGCCCCTTGGTTTGGCGGGGGCTTTCCTCTTCTTTCCCTTGGCTTTCGCCTTGGACCTAGAAGAAGAAGATCCTCCTACAAACAAAGTGGATGTATCCCTACCCTTCTGTAGGGTGCCCTCTGCGCTCCTCAGCAGGTTGAGGAGTTCTGAAAGTTCAACTTCTTTTTCTTGCAAGTTGAAATTCAGTATGAACTGGGCGTAAGTGGATGGAAGGGACTGGAGAATTATATCCGTGTAAAGTTCACTATCCAACGTGGTCCCAAGTTCCGCGAGCTCCTCAGTGTAGCCAATCATCTTAAGCACGTGGTCCGCTACCGATCATCCGACGGCCAACTTTGTCGAAAATAACTTCTTCGACACTTCGTATCTTGCGATACGAGACTGCTCTCCATACAGTTCTTTTGTATGAAGAAATATGGATTCCAAATCCATATTCTCGTGCCTCCTCTGATGGTCATTGTCCATCGAGGCAAGTACGAGGCATCTGGCCTTCGCGCTGTCAATCTCCCAAGTCTTACGGATTTCCTTATCCGCGACGCTGGAGGTGGGACCTGGGACGGGGGGAGCTTTGGTGGTAAGAAGATACCCCAGCTTGTCGTAAGAGATTGCCAATTTGACATTCCTGAGCCAATCTTTGTAGTTTGGCCCTGTCAATATGTTTTTATCTAGAAGTAACTTAAGTCCAGTCATTTCGATTTGGTCGCTGCAGGGGGAGAGAAGAAACACTTAGCACGATGCTCTTGCAAATTTAGAATGGTTTTTAATTTGTCTAAACAGGATGGCTCCCACTGTCTCTCGAATCCCTCCTCAAACCACAAAGGAAGAATTAGCCGGGATCAATCCAACCGTACAATACTTGCTTAACCGTTCAGCCAGGCCAGTGTCGGTACTTCGAGGGAGGTTTTCCAACGCTTTCGCGAAGTTCCTTAATTTAAGAACCTCTTTTCCCTGGGGGCGTAGCCCCGCTAACACCTTTCTAGGCACCTACTAGGTTTATAGCATTGATCGTTTAGTGAGAAATTTCCCGAGGAGTAGAATATACTCACAGTAGGATCGGGATCCAAATATCATCGCGTGACGAAAAATGAAGGAATCCTACCATAATCATCACACTCCAAATGGTATGCAAATCTAGCAAGTTTCAGTACTTATGAAACTCCCGATGTGGATTTTTGCCCCATGCTCTTATGACCTTGACTAAGGCCAACAAATCATAAGTCATATGTCAAGTTCTTCCCGTCGTTATCCAGGTTAATTTGAACCCACCCGTATATACCCTTGACTATGGCCAACAAGGCAATACGACTGTCCCAAACCAACGCATTCTATCTATGCAACATATGAATACCCACCAGCTACCAAACACTGTGCCTTGACTAAGGCCAACAAACACAGCTTGAATACTGTTGAATATTCATATGAAACGACGGAGGGCTACGGATGGTTTTGGCGAAACCGTGAACGTAGTGAACTTGATATAATCGATGGAACGAGATAGCTTTTAGAAGGAGTGGCTCAAGCTCCGCATTTAAAAGTTAGTTTTGAAAAGAACCGAGTGGTTTTTCGAAAGTGTTCCATCGACTTAAACTTGGTTTATTATCTTGCATTAGTTCTTTTAATGCGTGATATTCTTGCATTAGTTCTTTTAATGCGTCCCATCATTTAATTCCTACCATTGCAGAAAACAACCAAAATATGACGTACGCTTATGCCATTCGCATTCGCCACGGGGTCCCGTCATCACTCGTTAGGTTACTTAACTAACGACAGAGCGGGGGCTGGGCTAGCGCGGCTGTAAAACATAAGCAACGCCTAAATAGAAAGCAATGATAGACATTACAGATCACAGATGAATACATTGGATATACTAGCAATCCGCATTTCTTTCGAGCCTGAAACGAAAAGCGGATAACACGGTCGCGGTGAATAGCAAATACCCCACCCAAGACCCCTACGGGTGCGGCAAACTACCCGCCAAGTTCCCGGTAGTTTGTGCACCCCACCATGGGTCTATCCTAGGAGCAAAAACAGTAAAAAGAATTATACAATGACGGCTACAACCCCGACCCGGTTGTGCGGCCAAACAAATAATATTATTACATCAATTTACATTTACAATGAATGAAAGAAAAACAAAAGCTCATCTCACATCCACCCCGGCTATTCACCCGCGACAGTCCAACACATTCATATACACATTCCAGCACATTACAGATCATGTATAACCCCGACTAATCGACTTATAGCGATTAGCCGACGTTCAATACATGCAAACATCACAGATATAACCAACATAGTCAAAGTGCAGTGAAGTTCGGAAAAAAAATACGGAATTATAGGACCCCAAAAAGAAATTTCTGTTCTGGAAAATCTGGGTACATATAATATATTTTAAAAATCCCAAAACCAACACAGACACACACTGCACGAAAAACGATGCACAGAGGACTACAGAACGCGGCGCTTCCGCGGCGGAAACAGGGGTAACGCGGCAGATGGGCGGCGGCTTTGAGGAATTACTGCATCGTTTTTCTTGGGTGTTCATAAAAAACCCTGAGACGATTTTACAAGTATAAAGTTTTTCATTTTGAGCCAAAAAAAATTCAACAGAAACTCAGGTTTTTAGTTTTCCGGTTTTGCGATTTTTTTGTTTCCGAACTTCGTTACACCTTACTACCAAGCTAGTTTAAGTTTAGTTAGGCTCTGATACCACTGTAAGTCCATATTGCGACCCCCGGTACTTACGGGGAGGCGGAAACGGTATAAAAAACGAATTTTTATCGCAAGAGGCAACATGGACTAAACTGTGTCGGGATCGTTGTCTAAACTAAAACTAGTTAACAAGCTAAAGAGAGTTAGCTACTATGGAAGATGGTTATACCTAAACTTGAACTCCTTCTTCTTCAAACCTTGTAGAGGTTGATGGTTCTCTTTTCGTCGCCTTCTCCCGTCGAAGATGGATCCACCTCGAAGGTTCGACTTTGGGCTCTTCCTCGATCTTTGAGTGAACTAGGGTTTCCGGCTTGCTAAACCTTCATCCTAGAATGAGTAGAGAGTGATTAGGGTTTGCTTTTCTATCTAAAGAGAATGATTCTCAACACATGAGAAGGTTTCTCTTTTCAAGAGGAGGAAGAAGATGAAATGAGGAGAGAGAGAGGTTATGATAGAATGAGCTCAATAATTTCTTTCTTGCAACCATATTGCAAAAAGAAATGAATTATCTAAATGATAATAATTGAAATAAGAATAGTTGATGGTAAATATGGAATGACCACTATCATACCTCTTTTAATGAAGTGTAAGCATGAATCAAGGAAGACTTTCAAGGCATGAAAGTGGTCAATGGTCAACAAGTCAACCAAGGTCAACAAGTCAACAAAAAACAACCATAACATAATTCTTATTTAATTACTATTATTAATAGATAATATACAAATCCATTAGGGTTTGGAAAATGATAACTGTCAACTGTGCATACGCACCCGATCCGAAACCCTAATGAAAAACCTCATTCTCCGCCTCAAGCAACTGTGCATACACACCTGCATTCTCGTTCCGAGAAACAAGAATACCAAGATATAAAAGCAACCCCCAAAACATATACCAGTATCTGGCTCAAACCAGAGCCTGCCAGTATAATCCGTCCGGACTCCAAACGTGCACAAGTGCACGGATGAGAACGAACCCTGTCGCAAAACCATGCGACCTCTACTCTGTTTTGCCCAGAGGCGAATACCCTCTGTGTGGGACTCTAAAGACTCGACACTACGCTGGCAGTGGGTTTAACCACAGACCGCAAGCGGCACTAGCTGTGCGTAACGGTCCCCAGGTAGATGCCGACAAGAAGGCTGACGAGGTGAAACCCCATCTGAACTCCTACTGAGTCTGAATGTGACATTCTCCGTACAGTCCGGTCTGTTCGTCTGATACATCGCATGGCGGGCCTAGGGGGCGGTAAAACGTCAGTCCCCCAATAGCGGTACAAGTCGTGTCGGAGTGAAGCCCAAAACACCCTGAGATAACACTGGAAACCTACCAGTATATCTCACTTGCCCTGGCCAGGGACTACTCGGGTAATGGCTCTCCTAGACACAGCGCGATGTCAACCCCCAATACCGGGAGAGACGAATCCTGTCTAACTGTCACTGCCTCCAAGTGCTTCGGGACTGCACCCAACCACCACCTGTTTGCACGACTCCTTTGAGCCGTGGTAGGGTAGTGATCAAAGTGCAGTGGGAACACACTCGAAGCGAAGTGTCAGTGTCAAGTCAGCGGACTAAGCTGTACTCATGTCACCTGGGAACTGATAACTGACGATAGGTATAATACCAACCTGTCAGTTCCCGACGAGTCCTGTCCAGTGTACTCGTAACCCAACGAGCACCCGTATATTATCTCCAGTACGACGTACTGATGGCTGTGGGACAGACCATCTCCCACACTGGGATGAGAAGCGCATACGCTTGTCTACTCCGGAGTATCGATGCCCTGTCTCGATAGTCCTACGACTAGGGACCTGTATAAGGATGTGCTTATCGATTACCCAGCCCCCACTAGTGTGACTGCCATCACAACGCTGGTAATCAAGCAAAGATCCTAAGGGCTCCACTAATGCGTATAAGTGATATACTGAAATAAACACAAGTACACATTGAAGTAGAAACAAACCAAGTAGCATACTACTATATTGAGCAAGATTGTTTATACAAGGTGAATATCCCAAGCTTCCATCAAGTAATATACAAACTAGTATGATACAGTAATGGCCTCTAGGGCATATACACTAACAATAACATCACATGTCATCAACGTAAGTAAATATGCGTATCCCAATTGTCGTTGACATATAGCAATGAAACCGGTGATACACCACATATTACACTTACGGTCGCAGAAAAGAAAGTGAAAAACTATAACAGTTGGAATTCGCAACCACCTTAGATATCATAAACCCAATGTATCACATACATTGGATTTCATGCCTAACTAAATGAATTCCTTAGACATCACATGCCTAAAAATTATAAACCCCGCATTTTAGTCTCGATATTAAAAACACTTTCCAATAAACTGTCGGGTAATTCAACAAGATTCCCGATAACTTGATCGAATGCTCGTCGGAAACTTTAGTAGATGGCCGCAACCCCGATGCCTTTGACGAAGTGCACTAAGGCGGAACACCGCGGCCGCGAGTACCCGAACGGATGATTTTGGCGACGGGGTTCTCCTACAGTCACTTGGTTAGGGCTATGGGGCATGGATATCTAGTAAGGTTACCCGGCGAGTATCCGCCTATGCTACGTAATTGTGATGGACTTTTGATCCACATCAAAATTCCGTGGCAACCGATCAAATGAGACTAAACTGCTAGATTTAAAAAATTCAAACTTGTTATCTCATTACTACTTTTGTGGATTCCAAATATTGTATTACAATCACAGATAGCTAGACGAAGTTAATCTTTTTGATCGAATAGGCAAACACCCAAAATTTCCTGACAAGCTCAACACTTGAGCGGAGTTCAAAAAGTACCTAGAGACTGCCACAGCTCCTATGAACCATCCGTAGAAGGGCCGACCCATGCCTCACTTATGTCGCCATGGAACTGCGGCAAACCCTAAAGTATGACAGTGGTTCCGCGATCCAAAAAAGCGAGTTTGGGTATCGTTCTTCTAGAGGGTCCACAGAATCGCTTGCAAGATTTTCTGAAGATTTTAAACTCGGAAAAAATCCAACTCTTGGAAAATTTCCAGTGGGAAAAAATTGGGTTATTGATATCCGTTCGAGCTTTTTAACATCGTCTATATAACCCAAAAACCTGTTAGAATTGCGACTGTGAAACACTCCGAGTTGCCTTTGCAGAAAGTTAACATCACATGCAAATTAAGCAAAAACAAATAACACCTAAAACACCAAAACCCAGAGACTGGAACACCATGAAAATTTGAAGCCAAAACTCCCAAATTGGGCTGAGCTCGCCGGTTTTTGGGGTGATGTGGCCGGCTACTTTGAGGCCAAATGCCTTAAAATTTTCACAACGTTCATGTTATATCTCATACAACATTCTGCAGTTGTTTAAAATATTTTTAGAGCCCTTTAAAAATTCGACAGAAACTAGGTATTAGTGTTGCAAGTTTCGCAGTAGTTTCGGTTTCGTAATCTAACAAACATCGTTTAAATCTCTAGCTTGGCTCTGATATCACTGTAGGGTTATTTAGCAAGGCAGCAAGGTTTCGGGTGGCATCGTCCATACCATTTTCAAAAATTTGCTGTTCTAAACAACCCTAACCAAGAATCTTAACTAGAGATATAAACAAAACATCATGCAAACAACTTTGCAAGTCTAGTGAATGAGGAATACAACCTTTGTAGACCGGTCCTTCACTTCAAATGCTCCGTGTAGAAGTCCCTTCGCTGCGAGTAAGAATCTCCCGAACTCTTGAGAGGCTCCACAAGGTGTAAGATGCAAACTTGCTCGAAGTCTTCTAGGCCAAAGATGATCTACGTCGAGGAGACTCAAGCTCATGCTATCTCTTCACTAAATTAGGGTTTAGTGAAGTAAACACCCTGAAATAAATGGCTAATAGTAGAGGATGATGAAGTAGGAAATGGGCTCTTTAGTTTTCTTTTTCTCACAATATTTTCTCACCTTAGAAAAAGCTAGTGAGCTTTCTCAATGAGGAAGAAGAAGCTCAAGTGAAGAATGAGAGAATGAACTCAAGTTAAGTGAGAATATGAACCATGGGTGAGATAGTGTCATGCACTAACTCATGTAGAGAGTTTACCATGGTTAGTATAATGGTTGGGTTAATAAATATCTACAAGTAAAACAAAAATGGTGGACTTGGTCAATATTTCTACAAGCTTCTACAAGCTTGTAGCCATGCAAAATATCCATCCATTTTTGAATTACTTAGATAAATATAAACCCTACATTATATCAAGTATAGTGTATGTCTCATACACCCATGTATCATGTATCATCAAGCATGACACAAAACTATGTACACTAATATATATCACATATATTATGTGCACAATCAAGTGAGAAAAGAAATCATAAGTGAGCTAATATTAGTTAATGCACATTAATATATCAAATATATAATTATACATTAGATTATTAAACCAACACTTGATTTAATAATCCGGCTGTATCTCATACAACCGACTAATATCAAATGAATCAACTTATCGAATCAACACTTGATCCGATAAACCGGCTATATCTCATAAAACCGTCCGATATCACATATCGTGAGAATAGAATACTGTATCACATACTCGTATTAATCTCGGTCCCGCACATATCACATATATGCTCCTACTTTATTTCATATGAACCAAGAAACCTCTGTGTAGGACTCTAAAGACACGTCAATACGCCGGCAGTAGGTGATCATATCAAACACCTACAAGCAGCAAGCGGTCTGCTAAATGTAACGGCCACCCAGATATTGAGCGATCAGAAAATCAACAAGCAAGCCTGCTCATACTCCTGTGAATCCAATCAGTAACACTACCGTATAGTCCGGTCTCTTCGTCAGATATGTCGCATATCACAGCCTGGGGGTGGTAAAACGTCAGACCTCAATAGCCTGATAAGTCATGCCGATGCAAGGTCCATAACGGTTCGAGAAACTACTCATAACACTTACCAGTAGATCTCAGCAACCATGGCCAGGGATTTCATGTTATGGCAGCATAGCGCAACATCAACCCCCAATACAGGGAGAGACGAATCCCCTCCTATCGCTCATTGCCTACATGTGACTCGGGACTATACCTAAAAACTACCGTTTTTCACGATCTCTTGATCGTGGTAAGGTGGAAATCATAGCACAGTAGGAATCACACAAGACTCTATGACGATCTCGGGTCGACAGACTAACCTGTACTCGTAAGAACTACTATCTGACGATAGGTATAATACCATCTAGGAGTTCTCGGCGAGTCCATTCAGTGTACCCAGTCTCCACTGAGCACCCGCATACCATCTTTGATGTCAAACACTTATGGATGTGGGATCATCCATCGCCCATCATATGGGTCAAGATGCGTATACGCTAGTCTACTCTGGAATATCCATGTCCTGTCTCGATACACCCTCGACTAGGAACAATTATAGGGTGTACTTATGGATTACCCTTAGCCTCACTAGTATAATCTCCATCATAGTCCTGGAAGTCAAGTACGCATCCTAAGGGCTTTATCAATATGTGAGAGCAAGACGGCATCACTTATACAAGTCAACATGTTAAGATAAAGTGCAACTGGATAGTATACTATCATGTCGAGCAAGAAAGTTCTCCCTATATATGTCCAAGTATCCACTACAATATACATCACATGTAAAGTAATGGCCTCTAGGGCATACATATAACTAACATAAATTCCTTAAAGAAAACAACTTTTCCCAGTTCGGGCACCCTCACGCTATCATTAGCGACAATGTGACGCATTTCTGCAATAGGTCTTTCAAGGCCTTAATGTGGAAATACTCAATCAATCATAAGCTACCCACGCCCTACCACCTCCAAACAAGTGGGCAAGCCGAAGTTTCAAATCGGCTAATCAAGCAGATACTGGAGAAGACGGTTTCCAAGAACCGTAAAGATTGGTCTTTGAAATTAACCGATGCCCTTTGGGCGTTTCAAATTGCATATAAGACTGATCTTGGCATGTCTCCTTATCAGCTTGTTTATGGAAAGGCTTGCCACCTCCCTGTGGAAATCGAACATCGTGCTATTTGGGCGATCAATGAGCTGAATCTCAATCTTGAAGATGAGGGCAGCTTTCGGAAGCTGCGACTGAATGAACGGAACGAGCTTCGGGATGAGGCTTACGACAATGCGGTTGTTATAAAGAACCGAATGAAGGTGTTTCATGATAAACACCTTACGCACAAAACCTTCATGCCTGGACAACAGGTACTTCTTTATGACACCCGACTCCATTTCCATCCCGGTAAACTTCGATCTCGCTAGAAGGGACCTTTTCTTATGCTGTGTGTGTACCCGTACGGCGCTATGGATTTGGAGAATCCGAAGGACGGTTCATTTTTCAAAGTAAACGGACACAGACTGAAATTGTACCTTAGCGCAGAACCATCAGAGGAGCTCCTGACCTTGCAGGAGCCGGTTTACCCTGCATAATCTTCCTCTGTTTACCACCAAACTTCGGTTATCCAGCCAAAAACAGTGGAGACACTGTTTCAAATATGTTTGGGGGTATGCATATACTATTTTTGGTATATATATGGATATTCTTGTCCGGTGCATATCCATTTTTATTTTTGATGAGCAATCTTGTCCAATGATGCTCAGTCCTTCTTCATACAATAGAATAAAAAAAGGAGAACCGCCGCTTTTGACCCTCCATCTATTTTGCCCTGTTGATGTACATTGAAAGTGAGGGCACTGTCCAGTTTAAGTTTGGGGGTACGCTCGGTAATCTTTCTCCTTTCGCATTCATTTGTATATTCTGCATTTGCATACATTTTAAATCAAAAAACCCCATAAAAATCGATTTTTTTTACAAAAATATAAAAACTTTGTCGTCAAGTTAGCTAGTTGGAGAACTTAGATTCGATATTTCGACGGTTTTTTGTTTAATAAGAAAGGAACAACTAGATCCTATTGTTAGATTTTGAAAGCCTGAAAGGTAACCCTCCTTTGAATTTAACTGTAGCTATTATACGTCTTTACATCACACTACACGTGTCGTGAGATTTGAAAATTACATGACAAGTTTATTATGTCTGAAAACTTTTAAATTGATAAACTAATTTTTGAGGATCAAATAGGTTTGTTCTGAAGTAAGTAACACCAAGAATAATTTTGAAAGTGAAGTGGATATGAAGGGATATTATAGATACCTTAATAGGAACTAATTCCGAAGAATAACCCATCTGGAACTTGATTGAAGTAATTACATACCTGATCCACTAAACACGTCTTTTATCCGAAAAAATAATTGAACAACTGGTTATATCTCCGTTTGCATTAAATCGTTACGATTTTCATGCAAAAATTGGTCTTTTGTTTTAGGGCCTAGCTAACTTGAACAATTAAGTCCGCCGGGGTGTCTCTATACCTAATGCCTTAAAACCAACTGGTTTCGGAGCATTGGCCCAAAGCTCGCTAAGAAACCTAGAAAGTCCAAATTAAAACAAAATCAAGCAAGTGTTCTTTCCGAGTTAAAATTCCTAATTGTTCTTTGTGTGAGAATAATCTTGAAAAAAGAAAAGTTTTTTATAAAAATATTTTTAACGGAGATATGAAGGTTCTATCCTATGATGAAGACAATTGCACGTCCACGAAGGTGTGTATGAAACGAAAACAAGTAAAAGGTGGAGTGAAAAATAAGACCTAGTTTCCTATTAAGGAAGATAGAAATTCTGAATTTGAAACCTAATTGGAAAACGAAACATGAGAAGTACTTATCTCTGTATAAAACTTGTGTGGTCTTTTTTATGTTTTTTATCTGGGCTATATTTTGTAACATGACAAACTTTAATCGATCCTTTTGAAACCTAACGACACTATTTGCACCGCACGTAAAGACATATAGAATCTTACGTTAAATAAGAAGTGAGGTGTGAAAATAAAGGTTTGATATTTCTAAACTTAGGATAATAGAATTGCTAGCTTTGAAACAAAGCCTTTGGGTTAGAATCATAGTTATTTCGCAAAACTAGCTTGACGGGATTTTGTGGGTGAAATCCGCTGAAAACCCTCAGGAGACAACACTCCTCTTACTAGGGACACCTAGAGGTTTAACGGCTTGTTGCATAATCTCAGTGCAATCACGATCCCTGCGAAAGTGAGGTTAGGATTTTTTGTTTTGGTCGGGACGAGGAAAAGATAAGTTTGGGGGTATTTGTTCATCACTAAAAAACAGCATTTTAATACCGCTCATTCATTATCTATTTTGTTATATATCGGTACTATTAACCAGTGTCTGCTCAGTAATACAGATTACAGGAGTTCGTGATAAAATACTGGAAACACACTCAAAATCATGAATATAACCTTTGGAAGCCGACACTGCAAACAGAACAGAAAACTGATCATTGTCCAAAGAGTTATTTTTGCAAATAGATGTGTGCACACAATTTTGGTCCAACACAATGCAAGTGTACACATGGACCATCGTGTGGTTTCCTAGGCTACATGACATGATGAAATGGTGCAAATAGGGAACATGTGCATTAAATGCTAAAAGATTTGATGTGATTTGAAGTATCAAAGTTTCCCTCCAAATCCCTGAGTACAACCCAGGTTCATATAGACAAATCAAGCAGCACCAGAGTGATATTGGAGAGAACATAAGACCACCACATCAACACGAGCTAAGAATCTCGGATTTTGGCCGGCCACATACACACTATAACCGAGCTCACTGGCCCCCTAGCCCCAATGGGCCCTATTTTTGTTCTGTCGATCCCTTGCAGTCAAATCATCCTATTTTTATTACTTTTTTAATTTTCTTTGTGCCTATAAATACCAGACCAAGGGGTAAGGGGAGGGGATACTTTCTCTTTAGTTTTGCTTTAGAACTCTTGTAATTTGTAGCTTGCTTTTCCTTTGAAGCTCTTAAGCACTTGCCCCTTTGTCTTGACCTTGCAATTTCTTCATTGAACTTGCAAGCTTAAGATTTAGGTTCTTGACTTCAAGATTAGTTGTATCTTGTTTGTAATTCAATAAAGTTCTCATTTCATTACATTTGTCTTGCTTTTTACATACTTGAACTTGTGAAATCTTTACTTTACTTTGATCTTGCAACGTCTTAGTGAACTTGCAACCTTAAAGTTTGGTATATGGATTTCGCATTGAGACGGGATTAAAGAACAGTTGAAGGATTTGCACGTTGATTTATCAGTTCTCTCCTTATCTTTCTTTTCTTGCATTTTTCATTTTGTTGCCTTGCTCTTTTCTTTTTCTATTTTTGTATCGTAAATATGTGTGAGTAATCGATTCACTTGCTGCCTATTGGGGTGAGGTTTGTACTGTGTTCTTATATTGTCCCATACTACATTCTTCACATGTTTAAATAATTTTTTGACAACTTTTGAAAATCGACAGAAAGTGGATTTTTAGGGTTTCAAGTTTCGGAGTTTTTCTGTTTCGTAATCCTACGCAATCCGTATAATTCTCTAGTTTGGCTCTAATACCACTGAAGGGTTCCTAGCAACGACAACAAGTTTTCGGGGGGCATCATGCATGCCATTTTAAAATTTTTGCCGTTACAAAGAACCCTACGCTAGAATCGTTAACTAGGGATTTAGACCGAACAAGAATCAAACAACTTTCACATCTAAGAGAATAAGAATACAACCTTTGTAGACGGTCCTTCTCTTCAATATGCTCCATGTAGTAGTCCCGTGACTCCACAAGGCTTCTCTTGAGACTTTGAACAAGCTTCCTTCATAGCCTTCGCGCCAAAGAAGATCCACCTCGAAGCTCTTACTAGTTCAAGCTACCACTACACTAAACCTTTTAGTGTATGAAACACATCACACTAATTTGCTAAAATGGTGTGAGATGATGAAGTAGGGGATGTTAAGATCTCACTAATTTGTGCTAAAGCTTCATGATTCACATCACATGTGAGGGTTGAAGCTTGAGGAAAAGCAAGAAGATGAAGAAGAAGCAAGAGCAAGCATGAGAGAAAAAATGGCTAAGTCTTTTGCAATGAGCAAGAATGAATGATAATTCTTGACCCCTCACTCATTCATGTAAGTCCATGCTACCTCTCCCGGTACTTACGGGCTTGCGGAATTTGATGAAAAACGATTTTCTAGAGGCGGTAACATGGACTCAAAACGGATCTTTGTTAAACTATCTACCTAACAACCTAACTTCGAGTTGTTAACTACTCGGTTAGGGGGTTATACCTTTCTTTCTTGAACTCCTTCGTCTTCATCTCTTGATGGTGTACGGATTGGCTTCACCCCGTCGTCTCCTTGCGCTGAAGATCGATCCACCCGAAAGCTTCTACCTTTGGCTTTTTCTTCGAACTTTGAAGAAACTAGTTCACTAGGTTTGCTAAACCTTGTGAACTAGAGTGAGTAGAGGAGAGTGTGATGGGATTTTCTCAATGGTTCTTGCTTCTCAACACATGAGACAAGTGAACCATTGCCAAGAGAGAGAGCAAGAGGAAGAGGGTGAGAGCAAGAGAATGAGAGAGCTAAAAACCAAGAGAGAGAAAAATAATAAAAGAATGAGCCTCTCTTTTTTTCTTTCACCCTCTCATAATCCAAAAGCATCATGAGCCATAATGTTAATCAAGTATTATTATGTAATGGTTCATATCATTTCAAAGGCAATATCATTTCCATGCACTCATTTTGCAAACCACAACAAGCAAGCAAAAGTCTTTGCATGAAAATGACAACCATTGTGATGATGATGGTCAACTAGTCCAACCTAGTCAACCGGTCAATAAAGTCAACAAGTCAACAAAGTCAACCCCTCAACAACCATGTCACTATAATACTTAATTAATATTATTGCTAATTATATATTATATTCTCATTAGGGTTGAGCAAAAAGTCAATAGTCAACAGTCAACGGTCAACAACCCTAATGAGAATCCTCTGCCTCTGTCTCTCCGTCAACTGTGCATACACACCCGCATCTGTGTTCCGAGGAACACGAATACATACTGGATAAAACCAATCCCAAAACGTATACTAGGATCTGGCTTAAACCAAAGCCCGCTAGTGTTAACTGTCCGGACATTTTACGTGCACAAGTGCACGGATGTGACCGGGCCCTGTCGCAAAAACCATGCGACCTGTCGTAAAACCATGCGACTTCTACTCTTTTGCTTAAAAGCGAATAGCTTTCTATGTGGGACTCTAAAGACTCGACACTACGCTGGCAGTGGGTTTAACCACAGACCGCAAGCGGCACTAGCTATGCGTAACGGTCCCCAGGTAGATGTCGACAAGAAGACTGATGAGGTGAAACCCATCTGAACTCCTACTGAGCCTGAATGTGACAATCTCCGTACAGTCCGGTCTGTTCGTCTGATACATCGCATGGCGGGCCTAGGGGGCGGTAAACGTCAGTCCCCTAAAAGCGGTACAAGTCATGTCGGAGTGAAGCCCAATACACCCTGAGATAGCACCGGAAGCCTACCAGTATATCTCGCTTGCCCTGTCCAGGGACTACTCGTGTAATGGCTCTCCTAGACACAGCGCGATGTCAACCCCCAATACCGGGAGAGACGAATCCTGTCTAACCGTCACTGCCTCCAAGTGCTTCGGGACTGCACCCAACTACTACCTGTTTACACGACTCCTTTGAGCCGTGGTAGGGTAGTAACCAAAGTACAGTGGGAACACACTCGAGGCGAAGTGACAGTGTCAAGTCAGCGGACTAAGCTGTACTCATGTCACCTGGGAATTGATAACTGACGATAGGTATAATACCAACCGGTCAGTTCCCGACGAGTCCTGTCCAGTTTACTCGTAACCTAACGAGCACCCGCATGCTATCTCCAGTACGACGTACTGATGGCTGTGGGACAGACCATCTCCCACTCTGGGATGAGAAGCGCATGCGCCAGTCTACTCCGGAGTATCGATGCCCTGTCTCGATAGTCCTGCGACTAGGGACCTGCATAAGGATGTGCTTATAGATTACCCAGCCCCCACTAGTGTGACTGCCATCACAACGCTGGTAATCAAGCAAAGATCCTAAGGGATCCACTAATGTGTATAGGTGATATACTAAAATAAACACATGTACACATTGAAGCAGAAACAAACCAAGTAGCATACTACTATTTTGAGCAAGATTGTCAATACAAGGTGAATATCCCAAGCTTCCATTAAGTAATATACATACTAGTATGATACAGTAATGGCCTCTAGGGCATATACACTAACAATCTCCCACTTGCACTAAGGCCATGTACTGGCGTATCGAAGACCTATCATCTCGATCAGCCGCTCGAACTGAGTCTGGGGTAGGGCCTTCGTGAGTGGATCTGCAGTATTATCTTCTGAATTTACTCTCTTTATCTCGATCTCCCGGCGATCAATGATCTCCCTGATCAGGTGGAACCGCCTCAAAATGTGCCTGGACTTCTGATGGGACCTGGGTTCCTTCGCTAAAGCTATAGCGCCGTTGTTGTCACAATACAGCGGTATTGGATCAACACTGGTAGGAACCACCTGAAGTTCCGTGAGGAACTTCTTCATCCAGACAGCTTCCTTTGCGGCATCGCAAGCAGCTATGTACTCCTCTTCCATAGTTGAGTCATCAACGGTTTCCTGCTTGGAACTCTTCCAGCAAACCGCCCCTCCATTGAGGGTAAAGACATAACCCGACATGGACTTGGAGTCATCCTTGTCACTCTGGAAGCTGGAGTCAGCAAAGGCCTCAATCTGGAGGTCTTTTCCGCCATACACCAAGAACATCTCCTCAGTCCTTCTCAGGTACTTGAGAATGTTCTTTACTGCTATCCAGTGTTTCTCCCCTGGGTTCGACTGATACCGGCTTACAACGCTCAATGCGTATGCTACATCTGGTCTGGTACATAACATCGCATACATAATAGAGCCTATCGCAGATGCGTAGGGTATTGATGACATGCGAGCCCTTTCCAAATCAGTCTTGGGAGACATCTCTTTGGAGAGGGTGATTCCGTGACAAGCCGGTAAATTACCGCGCTTGGAATCTTCCATACTGAATCGTTTCAGTATGGTGTCGATGTACCTTGACTGTGAAAGTCCCAACATCCTCTTAGATCTATCACGATAGATCTGGATCCCCAGAATGTAGTTGGCATCGCCCAGGTCCTTCATGGAGAACCTCTGCGACAAGAATCCTTTGACTGACTGTAGCATAGGAATATCATTTCCTATTAGGAGAATGTCATCGACGTACAAGACGAGGAATACCACATTTCTCCCTACAATCTTACTGTAAATGCATGGTTCATCTGGGTTTTTGACAAAGTCGAATTCTTTGACAGTATCATCAAAGCAGATGTTCCAACTCTGCGATGCCTGCTTAAGTCCATAGATGGACTTGAGCAACTTGCACACTTTACCGCTGCTCCCACTCTGAATGAATCCCTCTGGCTGATCCATATAGACGCACTCTTCCAAATTTCCATTTAGGAAAGCCGTCTTTACGTCCATCTGCCAGATCTCATAATCGTGGAAGGCAGCAATGGCAAGAAGGATCCTAATGGATTTAAGCATGGCTATCGGAGAAAAGGTCTCGTCATAGTCCAAACCAGGTCTTTGACGAAAACCCTTTGCAACGAGCCTAGCTTTATAGGTTTCAACTTGCCCATCTACACCAATCTTCTTTCTGAAGATCCATTTGCAGCCTACGGGTTTTACCCCTTCTGGAGCAAAGTCCAAAGTCCAAACTTTGTTGGTGTACATGGACTCCATCTCGGTCCGCATTGCATCCAGCCATTTTACCGAGTCACCACTCTGAATGGCTTGCTGGAAGCTAGTAGGCTCATCATAATTAACTGTACAATCCTCTCTATCCCCGTCTATGAGAAAACCGAAGTATCTCTCGGGCGGATGAGACTGCCTACTACTTCTGCGGAGCGGCGTAGGAATGTCCGGTTCTCCTGAAACGTCTGGTTCATCCAAGCTTTCAGTAACAGCTTATGGTTCTGGAATTTCTTCCAGTTCTATTGCGCCCCCACTTATCTGATTTTTTAAAAATTCAGTTTCCAAGAAGTGGGCGTGCGGAGAAACAAAAACTTTTTGTTCTTCTGTGGAATAGAAAAGATACCCCCTGGAGTTCTTTGGGTATCCCACAAATTTACACAGTACTGAGCGCGCCTCGAGCTTGTCCGCATGCCGCTTTTTTACAAAAGCTGGACATCCCCATACCTTAAGATACTTAAGACAGGGTTTCTTCCCACTCCACATCTGATATGGGGTGGTAGGCACAGTCTTGGTTGGAGCCTTGTTCAAGAGATATGCAGCTGCTTCTAGTGCATAACCCCAGAAAGATCGTGGTAACTCAGCCTTACTCATCATGGAACGAACTATATCCAATAGGGTCCGATTCCGCCTTTCCGATACACCGTTGTGTTGTGGTGTGTATGGAGGAGTAAGTTGAGAGAGAATTCCATTCTCTTTTAAGTAGTCCAGAAACTCGGCACTCAAGTATTCTCCACCTCGATCCGATCTTAGAATCTTGATACTTTTGCCGGTTTGTTTTTCAACTTCATTCTTGTATTCTTGAAATTTCCCAAAGGCCTCGGATTTGTGCTTCATTAAGAAGACATGTCCATACCTAGAGAAATCATCTGTGAAAGTAATGAAGTATGAATAACCACTTCGCGCATGTGTAGAGATTGGACCACACACATCACTGTGTATGAGTCCCAAGAGATTGCTCGCTCTTTCTACGCGTCCAGTGAACGGAGTCTTTGTCATCTTTCCCATGAGACAAGATTCACAAGTGGCATAAGACTGATACTCGAACGGATTCAAGTACCCTTCTTTATGTAACTTAGTTAATCGTGTCTCATTAATGTGACCCAGTCTACAATGCCATAAGAAAGCCTGATTTGTTTCCGGAGACTTTCTTTTAAGTGTGTTCTGGACACTGAAAATCTGAGCTTGATTTAACACGTATATTCCGTTATGTAATGTACCTGACCCAATCAGAACTTGATTTAGGTGGATGTGTACTACATCGCTTACAAAAGTAAATTCATATCCTTCCTTGGAAAGTAAGGATACAGATATGATATTACAAGTCGCACCTGGTACATACAAACAGTTACGCAAAATCAATATCTGCCCAGTTGTCAGTCCAAGATGATATTCCCCTACGGATTCAGCATCCATGCTCATTCCGTTAGCAACCCTGAGGGTCATATCACCTTTCCTGATAACCCTACAGTTTCTCAGAGCCTGTAACGAATTACAGATATGAGATCCTGATCCGGTATCCAATACCCAGGAAGTAGGGTTAACTGACATACAGTTCTCAATTACAAACACACTCGAAGCCGAAGCCACAACATGCTTCGAATTCTGGCTACTGGCTTTGCAAGCCCTGCAATCCTTCTGCCAATGTTCATTCCCGTTATAATAGGAACGTCCCTCTTTTACTACATCCAGTCCTGAAACTTTTGCCCTTGCTTTTCCTTTTTCTTCCCTGGTTTCCTTCAGGGTATAAGCAGAGGGCAGGGACTGTAGAATTAAGTCAGTACTTGACCTATTCTCCAACGTGGTCTCCAGGTCCGTAGGCTCAAAATAGCTGGCCTCTGTAAGGACGTTGTCCCCTACAGATGACCCGACAGCCAACCTCGCTTGAAACAATTCGTTCGAGGTCTCATATCTTGCGATACGAGATTGCTCTCCATATAAATCTTTGTTATGGAGGAAGATAGAAACTGAGTCCATCTTCTCGTGCTGCCTCTGGTTTGCACCATTAACTGAGACTAACACGAGGCACTTGGCTTTCGCACAATCCTTTTCCGATGTCCTACGGATGTAAATATCCGTGACAGGGGAAACTGGACCTGAGACGGTAGGGGTATGATCAGTTAAGAGGTGTCCCAGCTTGTTATGGGCAATAGACATCTGGACAGACCTTTGCCAGTCATAACAGTCAGGTTCAGTCATTTTATTATCTAGATGTAACCTAGGTGTGGTCACTGGGTCGCTGCAATTAAGAGAGAGAGAAGAAAACACTCAGCATGATGCTCTTGCAAGTTTAGATTGGTTTTTAATTTATCTAAACAGGATGGCTCCTACTGTCTCTCGAATACCTCTTCAAACCATAAAGGAAGAATTAGTCGAGATCAATCTCACCGTACAATACTTGCTTACCCGTTCAGCCAGGCTAGTGTCGGTACTTCGAGGGAGGTTTTCCAACGCTTTCGCGAAGTTCCTTAATTAAATAACCTCTTTTCCCTGTGGGCGTAGCCCCGCTAACACCTTTCTAGACACCTACTTGGTTTATAGTATTGATCGTTAAGTGAGAAATTTCCCGAGGAGTAGCATATACTCACAGTAGGATCGGGATCCAAATATCATTGCGTGACAAAACTAAAGGAATCCTACCAGAATCATCACACTCCAAATGGTATGCAGCGCTAGAAAGTTTCAGTTCTTTTGAAACTCCCGATGTGGATTTTTGCCCCATGCTCTTATGACCTTGACGAAGGTCAACAAATCATAAGTCACATGTCAAGTTCTACCCGTCATTATCCAGGTTAATTTGAACCCACCCGTATATACCCTTGATGAAGGTCAACAAGGTAATACGACTGTCCCAAACCAACGCATCTATCTATGCTACATATGAACACCCAACAGCTACCAATCACTATACCTTGACGAAGGTCAACAAACATAGCTTGAATACTATTGAATATTCATACGAAACGACGGAAGGCTACGAATGGTTTTGGCGAAACCTTGAACGTAGTGAACTGTTAGTTATATGTATGCCCTAGAGGCCATTACTATACATAGGATGTATATTGTAGTGGATGCTGGGACATATATAGTGAGGACTTTCTTGCTCGACATGATAGTATGCTATCTGGTTGATCTTTACCTTAACGTGTATACTGATTGTCTCTCTGTTACATGTTGGTAAAGCCCTTAGGATCTGTACTTGACTACCTGGACTATGATGCGGATCATACTAGTGGGGACATGGTAGTCCATAAGTACATCCTTCAAAGTCCCTAGTCGAGGGTGTATCGAGACGGGGCATCGATATACCAGAGTAGACTAGCGTATACCTTCTCGACCCATACAGATGGGCGATGGATGATCCCATATCCATCGGTGTTTGACATCAGAGATGATATACGGGTGCTCAGTGGAGACTGGGTACACTGGACGGACTCGCCGAGAACTCCCAGATGGTATTATACCTCACGTCAGATGGCAGTTCTCTGGTGACACTGGTACAGAGTAGTCTGTTGACCCGAGATCGTCATAGTGTCTTGTGTGGTTCCCACTGTGCTTTGATTTTCATCTTACCACGTCCAAGAGGGCGTGCAAAACGGTGGTTTTTGGGTACAGTCCCGAGTCACATGGAGGCAATGAGCGATAGGAGGGGATTCGTCTCTCCCGGTAGAGTGAGTTGATGTTGCGCTGTGTTCGATTGGCTATAACAGGAAATCCCTGGCCAGGGTTGCTGAGATTTACTGGTAAGTGTTACCAGTAGTTTCTCGAACAGTTATAGACCTCATATCGACACGACTTATCGAGCTATTGGGGTCTGACGTATACCACCCCTAGGCGAGATATGCGACATATCAGACGATCAGACCGGACAGTACGGTAGTGTTACTGGTTGGATTCACTGGAGTGTGAGCGGGCTTGCTCGTCGATCTTCAGATCGCTCAATACCCGGGTAGCCGTTACGTTTAGCAGACCGCTTGCGGCTTGTGGGTGTTTGATATGATCATCACCTGCTGCCGGCGTATTGACGAGTCTTTAGAGTCCTACACAGAGGTTTCCTGGCTCAAGCGAAACGAAATAGGAGCGCATATGAGATATGTGCGGGACCGAGAATAATGCGTGTATGTGATACCGTATTTCATTCTCGCGATGAATGTATCGAATGGTTGTATGCGATATAACCTAGTTATCGATTCAAGCGTTGATTCGATAAGCCGATACATTGTATACTAGTCGGTTGTGTGCGACATGACCGGATCATTGAATCAAGTGTTGATTTAATGATTTGATGCATATTTATATATTTGATATATTACTTTGCATCAACTAGTATCGGTTCACTTTAAATGAATTTTCTCACTCGGGTGTGCACATTTCATATGCGATATGATTTGTGCACTTGCTTGTATCATGTTTGATGGTGCATGCCCTTTTTGTTAAGTGTATAGAATTAAACCTTGGTTAATGGAATGGTTAGGGTTTACTATTTGATTATTCATTTTATTCATTTGTTTATTTCTTTTTGGAAAAGAAAATAATTGCATGATAAAATGGTGGCATTTTTGTTTCATTCATGAAGCTTCATGAATACTTTGACCATTGCAACCATTTTTGTCATCTTGTAGAAACCTAACCATTCACTAACCATGATCAATTCTCTACATTAAACCATGGTTACTATTATGATAAGGATGGTTTTTCTTTTCTTATAAAATATAATTCTTATCATAATATTCTTCTTCTTCTTCATTCTTCTTTGAAGAAAACCAAGCTCCATCAATGGTGATTGTTGGAAAAGAGTGAGAAATCCAAAACTAAAGTTAACCCACTTCCTATTTCTTCATCCTCTACCTCTTGCCAAGTAGTAGAGTGTGTTTTCTTCACAAGTTTCTTGACTTGGTGAAGTCGGAGCTTGATTTAGCGATGCCTCGACGTAGATCATCTTCGGCATGGACATCGACGACCTAGCTTGCCCATTCTCCGACGAAGCCGACGCTAGAGCCCGGATTTGATTTGGACAGCGGAGAGGACTTCGTTGCAGAGCTATGGAGGTGGAGCACCGGATCTACAAAGGTTGTATTTCCGTATTCCCTTAGTTAAGTGTTAACTAGTTATCTTTTCGCCTAGTTTTCTAGCAAACGATCCGTAGTCGGGTTTCTCGGCACCTAGATTTTTTGAAATTGGCATGGTTGATGCCTTGTGAGACCTCTTGAGAGTGCCTAGGAACCCTACAGTGGTATCAGAGCCTAGCTAGAGCCTTAGGCGAAGTCTAGACGGATCTTGAACTCCGAACGAACCCGAAACCCTATTACAAATAGCTCTCTGGACGTTTTCCAAATTCTGGGATTTTTCCAGATTAAAAATATTCAGAAAACTCAGTAAAATAATATAAGAATTACTGTGCAAACTCAGGCGAAAGATTCATTAAATGGGGCGCGGATCCGCGGCCTTACAGTAGGCTCAGGCGGCGGATCCGCGGCCCTTTTGTCGTGTTGTGCATCCTTTTCTGCACAGTAATTCTTATATATTATTTCTGGTGTTTCTGGGAATTTTTAATATTTATTCAAGAGTTGAATTTTCTGGAGTTGTTTTGGGGATTCGGTGTTTCGATCGGGTTATCAAATTTTGTCTATTTGGCTTTCCGGATAAATTTTAGAATATGTTAAAAAGTTCGACCGGATATAAATACCCAATTTTTCCCCTGTCGGGAAATTTCCAAGTGTTGGATTTTTCCGAAGTTTAACGACGTTCTAAGTAGTGCAAGTAACGCGATGGACCCTCTAGAAAACAACAAACCTTAACTCGATTATGTGACCGTCTTGAACTGCCCTTTGAACCTTCGGGTTTGGGGCAGTACGGCATGCCACATGTGAGGCGTTGGCTTGACCCTTCTGCGGCTGGACCGTCGGTACTGAGGCACGAACTGAATGTTGTTAGACTTATTTCATGTGTTGATCTGTATCGGGAAAACTTGGGTGTTCGAATGTTCAATCGGAAAGTTTAACATTTTCAAATTATCTGGAATGGGATACAATAATTGGAATTCACAATAAGTTATGAGATAACTGAATGAATGTTGTAAATCTAGCAATTTAGTCTCACTTGATCGGTTGCCACGGAATTTTGATGTGATCAAAAGTCCGTCGCAATCACGTAGCGTACGCGGATACTCGCCGGGTAAACTTAATAGACAGCCTCACTCCATAGCCCTGACCAAGTGACTGTAGGAGAACCCCGTCGCCGAAAGCATCCGTTCGGGTGCTCGCGGCAGCGGTGTTCCGCCTTGGTGCACTTCGTCGACGGTATCGGGGGTGCGGCCGTCTACTGAAGTTTGCGACGAGCATTCGATCAAAATGTCGGAAATCCTGTTGAATTGCCCGACTTGGTATTGAAAAGTGTTTTCGATAAAGAGACTAAAATGCGGGGTTTATAATTGTTAGGCATGTGATGTCTAAGTAATTCATTTGGTCAGGCATGCGATGTCTGAGCTGGTTGCGGATTCCAACTGTTGTAGTTTTACACTTTCTTTTCTGTGACCGTAAGTGTAATATGTGATATCGCCGGTTTCGTTGCTATATGTCAATGACAATTGGGATGAACATATTTACTTACGTTGATGACATGTGATGTTATGTGTTGCTGGATATGTTATATTGGATCGTCGTGTTTGAATAGCCGGGGGTTTTTATGTGAGATGAGTGTTTTTCATTTTCATTCATGTAAAAACTTGTATGTAATATTCTTTTATTGGGGCACTTCCAGGTTGCGGAAGATGTCACCGTTTGTATATTATTTACTTTTCCGCACTAGGATAGACCCAAGGAGGAGAGCACAAGTAACCGGGTTCTGGAGTCCAGTGGGAGACCAACTCGAGGAGTCGAGTCCGGGTCTCTTAACTCTAGAATTGGTAGGGTTGCTTGCCGCTCTCGTAGGGGTCTAGGGGTGTGGGTTTGGCTATTCATCACGACCGTGGAATCCGTGTTTTATACTGGCTCGTATTGAAAACACGGACGTCCTAGTATATCCAATATTTCATATGTTTCTTTTGCTGCGATATCTGTGATGTGATCATGTGATGTTCTGTGATAGATACTTTATATAGTATATATGATATATTATATAGACGTTGCTTATGTTTTACACCCGCGCTAGCCCTGCCCCGCTCTGCCGTTAGTTACCTAACCTAACGGTGCACGAGGGGACATCGAGGCGAATGCGGATGGCATAAGTGTACGTCGTATTTATCTGTGATGATTAGGTACTTAAATGATGGGACTTCATTAATGTGATTAATGAAATAAAAGAAACCTAAGATGTTGTAGAATCGAATTTCAAAATAAAATAGGTAGCTACAGTTCTTGCTTTGCACAGCGGTATATGAGATATATCCTGCACCTTATTCGATGAGGAAAGGACCGAGATCCCTTCACCGGGAGTGACTCCTTTAGCAATAACTGGCAGATGCTACACACTCGGTTTGTCTTTTGATTGGTTTTTAGAGTTTTTGCTTTGCACAGTGATATATATGATATATCCCGCACCTCATTCGACGAGGAAAGGACCGACGATCCCTTCACCGGGAGGGACTCCTTTAGCAAAACTAGAAAAGCCTCAAAAGCACTCCATTTTTAAAATCATTTGATTCTACAACGATATCAAGTTCATTACGCAATAGGTTTTCAGAAAAACCTGTCGTAGCCCTCCGTCATTTCAGATAAGTCCTATTTAGTATTCGTGCTACGTTTGTTGACCTCCGTCAAGCCGTAGTGTGCGGTAGCTAACTAGTATTTATCTATTTATGCATATGATGCAGATTGAGTTAGGGTAGTCGTGCGGCCTTGTTGACCTCCGTCAAGGGTCGTGCGGGTGGGTTTAATTCGATCAAGAAATAACGGGTTGAACTTGACTAGTAGCCTATGGTTTGTTGACCTCCGTCAAGGTCATAGGACGCTAGGGGCAAAATATTATCGGGAATTTCAAGTGCTGAAATTTGCAATGAGATTGCATACCTTCTATGAGATAGTTGGATCCCGATACCCGCTGCGAGTAAGAGTTACTCCTGGGAGAGTTTTATACATTACAATTAGCCGATAAAGTAGGTGTCTAGAAAAGTGTTAACGAGGTTACGCCTCTGGGAAAACGAGGTTTACATTAATTAGGTTCGTGCGAAAGCACGGGGGACCTCCCTCAAAGTACCGACACTGGCCTGGCTGAAAGATTGGCGAACTTGTAGTGTGTAATTAATTCCGGCTAGTCTTTCCTTTTAGGGTTTGAAGGAAGATTTGATAAAAAGCAGTGGGAGCCATCCTGATTAGATAAAATAATAACCAATCTATTCTTGCAAGAGCGCACGCTGAGTGTTTTCTTCTCTCTCTCTCCTGGTAGCGACCATATCACGCCTTAATCAAGATAATAATACGGATATTTGACCGAACCCGCTTGTTATACTGAGCTGGGGAACGTTGGTCCCGCTCCAACTTATAATTGTTATAAGACAGAGCAGGAAATTGGGGAATACAATATTTCCCGTGCCGCCCAAACGAAGAGAGTGCATGCTGATGCATCATCTTCGGGTGTGTTCGTTACAAAGAACTGTTTCTCTGTATCCTCTACATCCTGGGTATATGATACCGGATCAGGATCCCAGATATGTAATCTGTTACATAGGGCTACAGATAGATAGAGAACTGAGAACGGGTGATAAGTTTCATGAGGCAAAAAACGGGGCAAATATTGCAGCCAAGTCTGTTGGTCACTGTCACCCTGCATTACCAATACATTGATTCTGAACGAATGTTATTAGATACCGAACCTGGTATACAAAATCATATCAGTCTCTTTATTAGTAAAGAAATGATAAAATTTTGTATTGTTGGATAATGTTTTGAACATTTCCTATATCAAAAGTTGATCGGTTCAGGCACATTATCTAAAAGCATTGATGTTCTAAACCAAACTACAGTTCTTAGTATACGGATCACACACAAGAGGAAGAGTTCAGAAATGAACGAATTCTTCTTGTGGCATTGTAGACTAGGTCAGATCAATGTGACCCGACTAGCTAGAGTTACATATAGATGCATATTTAAATCAGTTTGAATTTACATCTTGTGAAACTCGCCAGTCATGTCACAAAGATAAGATGACCATAGCTCCGTTTACTGGAAACAGTGAAAGAGTTAATGAACTCTTGGGACTGATACATGATGATGTATGTAAGGTCTCCTGTCTACACATGCCAAGACCGGTTCTTTGTACTTCATTACATTCTCTGATAATCTCTCAAGATTCAGACATATGTTCCTGTTGAAACACAAGTCCGAACCTTTTGAGATATTCACAGAATATGATTTAGAAGTAGAGAACCAAAATACGGGTATAAGTATTATGTCCTATGATGAGATCAGGGAGGAGAATACTTGTGCATGGAATTCCTGGACTATTCTAAAGGAGAATGAGATTCTCTCTCAGCATTACTCCTCTGTATACACCATAGCACGATGGTATATCGGGGCGGAGCAGATACACCCTATTTGATATGGTGTTCTCTATGATGAGTACTACTGAGTTACCTATTTCTTTTTGGGAGTTGTGCACTTGAGAAGATGCATACCTATTGAATAGGGTTCAAATCAAATCAGTTGCCTACCGCTTCATATGTGATATGGAAAGGGAAGAGCCCATATCTTAAGTTGGTTAAGATTTGGGGTTGTCCGGGCTATGTCTAAAAGCAAAATCCGGACAAGCTCGAGGCAAGGACTGTTATGAAGAACTGGAAATGTTCCAGCTATACAAACTGCAGCAGATGATTTGATAGAGCCAAAGGATTCAGTAGATTCCAATGAACCTCAGCCTCTCCGCCGATCTAGTAGGGTTCCTCACCCACCTGAGAGATACTTCGGTTTCTCTATGACAGTGGGAGCGAGGATTGCATCATGAGATGATGACCCAACTAGTTTCGAGCTGGCCATCAGGAGTAAGACTCTGTAAGAATGGCTGGATGTTTAGCGATCTGAGATGGAATCCTTATACACCAACAAAGTATGGACTTTGGTTGCTATATCTGAAGGGTTAAATCCCCATCAGGAGCAAGTATATATATTGAGAAGATTACTTGGTGTACATGGAAAAGTTGAGACTTTCAAAGCTAGACTTGTTAAAAGTTTGCATCATTGACCAGGTACGGATAATGATGAAACCTTTTCAAGTAGCTATGCTTAAGTCCATCCAGATCCTACTTGTCACAGCTACATACCATGACTGCGATATCTGGTGGTTGGGTGTCTTAACTGCTTTTCTAAATAATGATTAGAAGAGAGCGTCTTTAAGTACACAGCCAGAGGGCTTCGTAGACAGTGGGAGCAGCGGAAACGTGTGCAAGATGCTTTATAGGATAAAGCAGGCATCGCGGAGTTGGAACATCAGTTTTGATGAGTTAGTCAAAGAGTTTGACATCATCAAAATGGTAGATGAACCTTGTATAAACAAAAAGGTAGTAGGAAGTATGGTGACGATCCTCGTAGAGTACGTGGATGACATACTCTTAATAGGGAAGGAGTTTCCTATGCTACGCTCGATCAATCTCCGCTTATCACTATGATTCTCCATATAGGATCAAAATGATACCTACTAAATCCTGGATTTTGGATCTATGAGATAGATCTAAATGGATGTTAGGCTACTCACTAGCTGTAGTGAGATGGTATCAACCGATCCTGGGAAGAATCACTGGAAAGGTTCCAGGGTGATAAAGACGACTGAGTGTCAGTCGCAGGCATTGTCTTTAACCCTCAGTAAAGGGACGGTATGTTGGAAGAGTTCCAAGCTAAATACCGTGACATACTAGACGATAAAGGCACGATACATCGCTACTTAAGATGCTACCAAAGAGGCTGTTTGGGTGTATATTGGTTCATAAGATGAACTACGTTCCAACCATTGTGTGACAATGGAGTTGTGGCTTATGCCAAGGAACGCCCGTCCCATCAGTGATCCAGACATATTCTAAGGCAGTATCACTTGATCATGGAGATGATTGATCTCCAGGGTGATCGAGGTTTGGAGAGTAGACTCAGAGGACTAAACAGCGGATCCACTCACAAAGGCCTGTTCCCAGAGAGAGACTTTTATGGGATGGTTGAGTATGAGATACTGCAACCACTGCTACAGATGGCCCTAGTGCAAGTGGGAGATTGTTAGTTATATGTATGCCCTAGAGGCCATTACTATACATAGGATGTATATTGTAGTGGATGCTGGGACATATATAGTGAGGACTTTCTTGCTCGACATGATAGTATGCTATCTGGTTGATCTTTACCTTAACGTGTATACTGATTGTCTCTCTGTTACATGTTGGTAAAGCCCTTAGGATCTGTACTTGACTACCTGGACTATGATGCGGATCATACTAGTGGGGACATGGTAGTCCATAAGTACATCCTTCAAAGTCCCTAGTCGAGGGTGTATCGAGACGGGGCATCGATATACCAGAGTAGACTAACGTATACCTTCTCGACCCATACAGATGGGCGATGGATGATCCCATATCCATCGGTGTTTGACATCAGAGATGATATACGGGTGCTCAGTGGAGACTGGGTACACTGGACGGACTCGCCGAGAACTCCCAGATGGTATTATACCTCACGTCAGATGGCAGTTCTCTGGTGACACTGGTACAGAGTAGTTTGTTGACCCGAGATCGTCATAGTGTCTTGTGTGGTTCCCACTGTGCTTTGATTTCCATCTTACCACGTCCAAGAGGGCGTGCAAAACGGTGGTTTTTGGGTACAGTCCCGAGTCACATGGAGGCAATGAGCGATAGGAGGGGATTCGTCTCTCCCGGTATAGGGAGTTGATGTTGCGCTGTGTTCGATTGGCTATAACAGGAAATCCCTGGCCAGGGTTGCTGAGATTTACTGGTAAGTGTTACCAGTAGTTTCTCGAACAGTTATAGACCTCATATCGACACGACTTATCGAGCTATTGGGGTCTGACGTATACCACCCCTAGGCGAGATATGCGACATATCAGACGATCAGACCGGACTGTACGGTAGTGTTACTGGTTGGATTCACTGGAGTGTGAGCGGGCTTGCTCGTCGATCTTCAGATCGCTCAATACCCGGGTGGCCGTTACGTTTAGCAGACCGCTTGCGGCTTGTGGGTGTTTGATATGATCATCACCTGCTGCCGGCGTATTGACGAGTCTTTAGAGTCCTACACAGAGGTTTCCTGGCTCAAGCGAAACGAAATAGGAGCGCATATGTGATATGTGCGGGACCGAGAATAATGCCTGTATGTGATACCGTATTTCATTCTCGCGATGAATGTATCGAATGGTTGTATGCGATATAACCTAGTTATCGATTCAAGCGTTGATTCGATAAGCCGATACATTGTATACTAGTCGGTTGTGTGCGACATGACCGGATCATTGAATCAAGTGTTGATTTAATGATTTGATGCATATTTATATATTTGATATATTACTTTGCATCAACTAGTATCGGTTCACTTTAAATGGATTTTCTCACTCGGGTGTGCACATTTCATATGCGATATGATTTGTGCACTTGCTTGTATCATGTTTGATGGTGCATGCCCTTTTTGTTAAGTGTATAGAATTAAACCTTGGTTAATGGAATGGTTAGGGTTTACTATTTGATTATTCATTTTATTCATTTGTTTATTTCTTTTTGGAAAAGAAAATAATTGCATGATAAAATGGTGGCATTTTTGTTTCATTCATGAAGCTTCATGAATACTTTGACCATTGCAACCATTTTTGTCATCTTGTAGAAACCTAACCATTCACTAACCATGATCAATTCTCTACATTAAACCATGGTTACTATTATGATAAGGATGGTTTTTCTTTTCTTATAAAATATAATTCTTATCATAATATTCTTCTTCTTCTTCATTCTTCTTTGAAGAAAACCAAGCTCCATCAATGGTGATTGTTGGAAAAGAGTGAGAAATCCAAAACTAAAGTTAACCCACTTCCTATTTCTTCATCCTCTACCTCTTGCCAAGTAGTAGAGTGTGTTTTCTTCACAAGTTTCTTGACTTGGTGAAGTCGGAGCTTGATTTAGCGATGCCTCGACGTAGATCATCTTCGGCATGGACATCGACGACCTAGCTTGCCCATTCTCCGATGAAGCCGACGCTAGAGCCCGGATTTGATTTGGACAGCGGAGAGGACTTCGTTGCGGAGCTATGGAGGTGGAGCACCAGATCTACAAAGGTTGTATTTCTGTATTCCCTTAGTTAAGTGTTAACTAGTTATCTTTTCGCCTAGTTTTCTAGCAAACGATCCGTAGTCGGGTTTCTCGGCACCTAGATTTTTTGAAATTGGCATGGTTGATGCCTTGTGAGACCTCTTGAGAGTGCCTAGGAACCCTACATGAACTTGATATAATCGAAGGAACGAGATAGCTTTTAGAAGGAGTGGCTCAAGCTCCGCATTTAAAAGTTAGTTTTGAAAAGAACCGAGTGGTTTTTCGAAAGTGTTCCAACGATTTTTACTTGGTTTATTTTCTTGCATTAGTTCTTTTAATGCGTGATATTCTTGCATTAGTTCTTTTAATGCGTCCCATCATTTAATCCTACCATTGCAGAAAACAACCAAAATATGACGTACGCTTATGCCATTCGCATTCGCCACGGGGTCCCGTCATTACCCGTTAGGTTACTTAACTAACGATAGAGCGGGGGCTGGGTTAGCGCGGCTTTAAAACATAAGCAACGCCTAAATAATATCATATATAGATATATTGCAATGATAGCCATTTCAGATCACAGATGAACACATTGGATATACTAGGAACCCGCAATTCGTACGAGCCTGTAACGAAAAGCAGATTACACGGTCGCGGTGAATAGCCAATACCCCATCCAAGACCCCTACAGGTGCGGCAAACTACCCGCCAAGTACCCGAAGCGAAGCAACCTCCCTCAACCCCGTGAGTTGGCCACTCGGCACTTCGGCATACCCGGTAGTTTGTGCACCCCCTCCATGGGTATCCTAGGAGCAAAAACAGTAAAAAGAAATTATACAATGACGGCTACAACCCCGACCCGGTTGTGCGGCCATACAAATGATTATTACATCAATTTACAAATTTACATGAATTGAAAGAAAAGAAAACTCTAGTCTCACAATCCCCGGCTATTCACCCGCGACAATCCAATAAATTCATATACACATTCCAATAACATTACAGATCACAGATTTGTATAACCCCTACTAATCGACATATAGCGATTAGCAGACGTTCAATACAAATATCACATCACAGATAATAACCCGTCAGCTTAAGTCTTTAGAAGTTCGATCAAAAATACGGATTTTTAGGCCCCAAACACAAAATTTTCGTTCTGGAAAATCTGGGCTGAAAAGACATATTCCAAAAATCCCAAAACAACCCCAGAAATACACTGCACTAAATTTGGACCTCGGCCGAGTCAACTCGGCCGCGTTTCCGCTGCGGGAGCGTGCTCCCGCCGCGTTTCCGCGGCGCTTTGATCGGTTCGTGGGCCCAAATTTTGTGGTTATTCTATAAAAAGCCTGAGCCGATTTTTAAGATGAAATGTTTCAAATTTTGAACAGAAAAAAAATCGGCAGAAACTTGACAAATCGGGTTCGTTTCGTGACTTTTTCTTTGATCGATCTTCTAGTTACTTTGCTAACATGATAGATAGAGTTTAACTAGGCTCTGATACCACTGTAAGTCCATGCTACCTCTCCCGGTACTTACGAGCTTGCGGAATTTGATGAAAAACGATTTTCTAGAGGCGGTAACATGGACTCAAAACGGATCTTTGTTAAACTATCTACCAAACAACCTAACTTCGAGTTGTTAACTACTCGGTTAGGGGGTTATACCTTTCTTTCTTGAACTCCTTCGTCTTCATCTCTTGATGGTGTACGGATTGGCTTCACCCCGTCGTCTCCTTGCGCCGAAGATCGATCCACCCGAAAGCTTCTACCTTTGGCTTCTTCTTCGAACTTTGAATGAACTAGTTCACTTGGTTTGCTAAACCTTATGAACTAGAGTGAGTAGAGGAGAGTGTGATGGGATTTTCTCTATGGTTCTTGCTTCTCAACACATGAGACAAGTGAACCATAGACAAGAGAGAGAGCAAGAGGAAGAGGGTGAGAGCAAGAGAATGAGAGAGCTAAAAACCAAGAGAGAGCAAAATAATAAAAGAATGAGCCTCTCTTTTTTTCTTTCACCCTCTCATAATCCAAAAGCATCATGAGCCATAATGTTAATCAAGTATTATTATGTGATGGTTCATATCATGTCAAAGGCAATATCATTTCCATGCACTCATTTTGCAAACCACAACAAGCAAGCAAAAGTCTTTGCATGAAAATGACAACCATTGTGATGATGATGGTCAACTAGTCCAACTTAGTCAACCGGTCAACAAAGTCAACAAGTCAACAAAGTCAACCCCTCAACAACCATGTCACTATAATACTTAATTAATATTATTGCTAATTATATATTATATTCTCATTAGGGTTGAGCAAAAAGTCAATAGTCAACAGTCAACGGTCAACAACCCTAATGAGAATCCTCTGCCTCTGTCTCTCCGTCAACTGTGCATACACACCCGCATCCGAGTTCCGAGGAACACAAATACATACTGGATAAAACCAATCCCAAAACGTACACTAGGATCTGGCTTAAACCAAAGCCCGCTAGTGTTAACTGTCCGGACACTGTACGTGCACAAGTGCACGGATGTGACCGTACCCTGTCGCAAAAACCATGCGACCTGTCGTAAAACCATGCGACCTCTACTCTTTTGCCTAAAAGCGAATAGCTTTCTGTGTGGGACTCTAAAGACTCGACACTACGCTGGCAGTGGGTTTAACCACAGACCGCAAGCGGTACTAGCTATGCGTAACGGTCCCCGGGTAGATGCCGACAAGAAGACTGACGAGGTGAAACCCATCTGAACTCCTACTGAGCCTAAATGTGACAATCTCCGTACAGTCCGGTCTGTTCGTCTGATACATCGCATGGCGGGCCTAGGGGGGTGGTAAACGTCAGTCCCCTAATAGCGGTACAAGTCGTGTCGGAGTGAAGCCCAATACACCCTGAGATAGCACCGGAAGCCTACCAGTATATCTCGCTTGCCCTGGCCAGGGACTACTCGTGTAATGGCTCTCCTAGACACAGCGCGATGTCAACCCCCAATACCGGGAGAGACGAATCCTGTCTAACCGTCACTGCCTCCATGTGCTTCGGGACTGCACCCAACTACTACCTGTTTGCACGACTCCTTTGAGCCGTGGTAGGGTAGTAACCAAAGTACAGTGGGAACACACTCGAGGCGAAGTGACAGTGTCAAGTCAGCGGACTAAGCTGTACTCATGTCACCTGGGAACTGATAACTGACGATAGGTATAATACCAACCGGTCAGTTTCCAACGAGTCCTGTCCAGTTTACTCGTAACCTAACGAGCACCCGCATATTATCTCCAGTACGACGTACTGATGGCTGTGGGACAGACCATCTCCCACTCTAGGATGAGAAGCGCATGCGCCAGTCTACTCCGGAGTATCGATGCCCTGTCTCGATAGTCCTGCGACTAGGGACCTGCATAAGGATGTGCTTATAGATTACCCAGCCCCCACTAGTGTGACTGCCATCACAACGCTGGTAATCAAGCAAAGATCCTAAGGGCTCCACTAATGTGTATAGGTATATAATAAAATAAACACATGTACACATTGAAGCAGAAACAAACCAAGTAGCATACTACTATTTTGAGCAAGATTGTCAATACAAGGTGAATATCCCAAGCTTCCATTAAGTAATATACATACTAGTATGATACAGTAATGGCCTCTAGGGCATATACACTAACAATTCAAGCCTGGAATTATGCAATATTAAATTGCAACCATGCTTGAATAGTGAGTCAAGAATGAATAAACAATATAAAACACCATGCTTGCAACCATGCTTCAACTTTACACCTCATTTCTATTTTCACAAAATAGAAAAGAAAATGCTATGCTTCATTTTAATATATATATATATATATATTAATATATTTAATGAAGATTAATTAGTGAGCTAATGATATTAGTTAATATGTAAATATATCACATATAATTTATATCATATTATTAAATCAACATTTGATCTAATAATCCGGTTATATCATATACGACCGACTAATATCATTTATCTGTATATCACATTATTGAATCAACACTTGATTCGACAATCCGGTTATATTACATATAACCGCACCGATAACAGATGACTGCCAGATTACAATACGGTATCATATACTCGTATTTAATCGGGCCCACACACATATCACATATGTGTCCTACTTCATTTCGCTTGAATCAGAGAACTTCTGTGTGGGACTCTAAAGACTCGTCAATACGCCGGCAGTAGGCGACGATCATATCAATCACCTACAAGCCGTCAGCGGTACTAGCTGGACGTAACGGCTACCCGGGTATTGAGCGATATGAAGATCAACAACCAAGCCTGTCCACAATCTCCATGAAGCCTATCAGCAACACTACCATACAGTCCAGTCTCTTCATCTGATATGTCGCATATCATGTCTAGGGGTGGAAATCGTCAGACGACAGTAACGTGATATGTCATGTCGATGTCTGGCCTATAACGGTTCGAGAAACTACTGATAACACTTATCAGTATATCACGGTAGCAACCCTGGCCAGGGACTTCCAGTTATAGCCAATCGAACATAGCGCAACATCAACCCCCAATACCGGGAGAGACGAAACCCCTCCTATCGCTCATTGCCTTCATACGACTCGGGACTGTACCCAAAATCCACCTGTTTGCACAACTCCTCTTGAGCGTGGTAGGGAGGAAATTAAAGCACAGTGGGAGCCGCACAAGACTCTATGACGATCTCGGGTCTAAAGACTAACCTGTACCAGTGTCACCAGAGGACTGCTATCTGACGATAGGTATACTACCACATAGGAGTCCTCGGCGAGTCCTGTTCAGTGTACCCAGTCTCCACTGAGCACCCGTATACCATCTTTGATGTCAAACACCAATGGATGTGGGATCATTCTTCGCCCATTATATGGGTCAAGAAGCGTATATGCTAGTCTACTCTGAAATATTTATGCCCTGTCTCGATATTCCCTCGACTAGGAACAATTAAAGGATGTACTTGTGAACTACCCTGGTCCCACTAGTATGATCTCCATCATAGTCCTGGTAGTCAAGTACATATCCTAAAGGCTTTATAAAAATGTGAGAGCAAGACAGTATAACAATATATAAGTCTACATGTTAAGATAAAGGTAACCAGATAGCATACTATCATGTCGAGTAAGAAAGTCATCTCTATATATATCCAAGCATCCATTATAATATACATTATATGTACAATAATGGCCTCTAGGGTATACATATAACTAACAATCTCTTACTTGCACTAAGGCCATGTGTTGTAGTATCTCATACCCAACATCCCAAAGAGTCTCTCAAATTGCGTCTGGGGAAGGGCGTTCGTGAGTGGATCCGCTACGTTGTCCTTCGTGTCAACTCTCCTGACATCGACCTCCCGGCGATCTACTATCTCCCGGATCAGGTGATACCGCCTCAGAATATGTCTCAATCTCTGATGGGACTGGGGTTCCTTAGCCAAATCCACCGCTCCATTGTTATCACAATACACAGGTTTGGATGCTCAATGGACGGAACCACACCAAGCTCAGCAATGAACTTCTTCATCCAGACAACTTCTTTGGCAGCATCGTTGGCAAGGATATATTCAGCCTCCATCGTCGAGTCTGCAACGGTGTTTTACTTGGAACTCTTCCAACACACCGCCCCTCCGTTGAGGGTAAAGACAAAACCCGAGACCGACTTACTGTCGTTCTTATCACTTTGGAAGCTCGAGTCGGTAAAGGACTCCACTTGGAGTTCACCGTTACCGTACACTAAGAACATCTCCTTAGTCCTTCTCAAGTACTTGAGAATGTTCTTAACAGCTGTCCAGTGATTCTCTTCTGGATCTGCTTGATACCTACTGACTACACATAGTGAGTACGCTTCATCGTGTCCGGTACATAGCATCACATACATGATAGAGCCTACTGCCGAAGCATAGGGTATCCCTTGCATGCGAGATCTCTCTAAATCAGTCTTGGAAGACATCTCTTCGGAGAGAGTGAGTCCAGAGATCGTGGGTATGTTCCCATGCTTGGACTCTTCCATACTAAACCTTTTTAGTACGGTGTCTATGTACCTGAACTGGGAAAATCCTAGTATCCGTTTAGATCTTTCTCTATAGATCTTAATCCCTAAAATGTAGGAGGCATCACCTAGATCTTTCATTGAGAATATTTGTGATAAGAAGAACTTGACGGAGTGCAGCATAGGATCATCATTTCCTATCAAGAGTATGTCATCCACGTACAATACGAGAAAGACGACATTACTCTCTGCAACCTTCTTGTATATATAAGGTTCATCTATGTTTTTGATGAAGTCAAACTCTTTGACTACCTCATCAAAACAGATGTTCCAACTCCTCGATGCCTGATTTAACCCGTAGATGGATTTAAGTAGCTTGTACACCTTTCCACTGCTCCCACTGTCTACGAAGCCCTCCGGCTGAGTTATGTATACGCTCTCTTCAAAATCACCATTTAGAAAGGCGGTCTTAACATCCATTTGTCAGATTTCGTAATCATGTTATGCAACGATGGAAAGTAGGATCCGGATGGACTTAAGCATAGCCATTGGAGAAAAGCTTTCATCATAATCCACACCTGGTCGTTGACGAAAACTTTTTGCAACAAGTCTAGCTTTGAAAGTCTCAACTTTTCCATCTACACCAAGTTTCTTCTTAAAGATCCATTTGATTCCAAAGGGTTTTACCCCTTCGGGAGCAACTTCCAAAATCCATACTTTGTTGGTGTACATGGATTCCATCTCAGATCTCATCGCATCCAGCCATTTCACAGAGTCCCCACTCGTGATGGCCTGCTCGAAGCTAGTTGGGTCATCATCTTCCATGATGCAATCCTCGCTCCCACCATCAACGAGAAAACCGTAGTATCTCTCATGTGGATGAGGAACCCTACTAGATCTGCGGAGAGGCTGGGGTTCGTTGGGAACTATTGGATCCTCTGGTTCCACCAAATCGTCAGTTGTACTCTGTGTTGCTGGAACTTCTTCCAGTTCTACCTCACTGCCACTAATTTCTTTTACGAGAAATTCTTTTTCTAAAAAGGTGGCATGCTGAGCAACAAACACCTTTTGTTCCTCAGGGTGGTAGAAGATATGCCCTCGCGAGTGTTTGGGATATCCTATAAATTTGCACAGAACTAACCTTGCTGTAAGTCCACGTTACCTCTCCCGGTTCTTACGGGCTTGCAGAAACGATGAAAAACGATTTTTAGGGTTGTGGTAACATGGACTATAAAATACAGATCTTGGCTAAACTACACACTAGCAACCTAACCAGAGATTTATCTACTCGGTTAGGGGTTATACCTCAACTTGAACTCCTTGTAGTGGTGGGATGGTTCTCTCCTCGTCGCCTTCTCTTGCCGAAGATGGATCCACCTGAGGGTCTCTACCTTGAGCTCTTTTCACGATCTTGAGAGAACTAAAGTGTCCGGCTTGCTAGAACTTCAACCTTAGGATGAGTAGAGAGTGGTTTTTGGGTATTTTATCTCAAAGGAAATGTTTCTCAACACATGAGATCAATTTTCCTTTGAACTAGAGGAGGAGGAAGAAGAAAGGATGAGAGAGAATGGATATGAGAGAATGAGAATAGTTTTACAACCATAACAAGAATATATGTGAATTATCTAATTAATAATATTAATCCAAATGAAAAAGGTGATGCTTGGTTTGATGAGACCATTATCATATCACATTAAATGTTTTTTGCAAAGATCAAAGAGCATCTTTGGAGTGTAATGATGATGGTCAATGTTTCAACCATGGTCAACAAGTCAACCAAGGTCAACAAGTCAACAACTCTAACCATGACACAATTTCATTTAATTAATATTATTAATTGATATTTCACATATCCATTAGGGTTTGGAAAAAGACAACTGTCAACTGTGCATACACACCCGTTCCGATACCCTAATGAAAATCCTCTTCCTCCGCCTCAATCAACTGTGCATACACACCCGCATTCGTGTTTCGAGGAACAAGAATACAATGAGATAAAACTAACACCAAAACATATACTAGGATCCGGCTCAAACCAGAGCCCGCTAGTAATGACTGCCCGGACACCAAACGTGCACAAGTGCGCGGATGTGAACGAGCCCTGTCACAAAACCATGCGACCTCTACTCTGTTTTGCCCAAAGGTGAATAACCCTCTGTGTGGGACTCTAAAGACTCAACACTATGCTGGAAGTGGGTTTAACCACAGACTGCAAGCGGCACTAGCTGTGCGTAACGGCCCCCAGGTTGATGCCGATAATAAGACTGACGAGGTGAAACCCATCTGAACTCCTACTGAGCCTTTATGTGACAATCTCCGTACAGTCCGGTCTGTTCGTCTGAGAACATCGCATGGCGGGCCTAGGGGGTGGTAAACGTCAGTCCCCTAATAGCGGTACAAGTCGTGTCGGAGTGTAGCCCAGAACACCCTGAGATAACACTGGAAACCTACCAGTATATCTCGCTTGCCCTTGCCAGGGACTACTTGTGTAATGGCTCTCCTAGACACAGCGCGATGTCAACCCCCAATACCGGGAGAGACGAATCCTGTCTAACCGTCGCTGCCTCCAAGTGCTTCGGGACTGCACCCAACTACAACCTGTTTGCACGACTCCTTTGAGCCGTGGTAGGGTAGTAATCAAAGTACAGTGGGAACACACTCGAGACGAAGTGACAGTGTCAAGTCAGCGGACTAAGATGTACTCATGTCACCTGGGAACTGATAACTGACGATAGGTATAATACCAACCAACAGTTCCCGACGAGTCCTGTCCAGTGTACTCGTAACCTAACGAGCACCCGCATACTATCTCAAGTACTACGTACTGACGGCTGTGGGACAGACCGTCTCTCGTGCTGGGATGAGAAGCGCATACGCTAGTCTACTCCAGAGTATCGATGCCCTGTCTTGATAATTCGATAACCAGGGACGTGTATATAAGGATGTGCTTGTAGATTACCCAGCCCCCACGAGTGTGACTGCCATCACAACGCTGGTAATCAAGCAAAGATCCTAAGGGCTCTACTAAAGCGTATAGGTGATATACTAAAAGAAACACATGTACACATTAAAGCAGAGATAAACCAAGTAGCATACTACCATTTCGAGCAAGATTTTCTATACAACTGTGAATATCCCAAGCTTCTATCAAGTAATATACAAACTAGTATGATACAGTAATGGCCTCTAGGGCATATACACTAACAATCTCCCACTTGCACTAAGGCCATGTACTGGCGTATCGAAGACCTATCATCTCGATCAGCCGCTCGAACTGAGTCTTGGGCAAGGCCTTCGTGAATGGATCTGCAGTGTTATCTTCTGATGCAACCCTCCGAACCTCGATCTCCTGGAGATCCACGATCTCCCTGATCAGGTGATACCGCTTTAAGATGTGTCTGGATTTCTGATGGGACATGGGTTCCTTCGCTAAAGCTATAGCCCCGTTGTTGTCGCAATACAGAGGTATTGGATCAACAATGGACGGAACCACTTGAAGTTCTTTCAAGAACTTCCTCATCCAGACAGCTTCTTTTGCGGCATTAGATGCAGCGATATATTCCGCTTCCATTGTCGAGTCAGCAACGGTTTTCTGTTTGGAACTCTTCCAACACACCGCCCCTCCATTGAGGGTAAAGACAAAACCCAACATGGATTTGGAATCATCCTTGTCACTCTGGAAGCTGGATTCAGCCAAGGCCTCAATCTGGAGGTCTTTTCCGCCATACACCAAGAACATCTCCTTAGCCCTTCTCAGGTACTTGAGAATGTTCTTTACCGCTATCCAGTGCTTCTCCCCAGGGTTTGACTGATACCGGCTTATCACACTCAGTGCATAAGCAACATCTGGTCTGGTACACAACATCGCATACATTATAGAGCCTACCGCAGAAGCGTAGGGTATAATAGACCTGCGATCCCTTTCCAAATAAGTCTTGGGAGAAATCTCTTTGGAGAGGGTGAGCCCATGACAAGCCGGTAGGTTACCGCGTTTGGAATCTTCCATATTGAATCTTTTCAGTATGGTGTCGATGTACCTGGACTGTGAAAGTCCTAATATCCTCTTGGATCTATCACGATGGATCCGGATCCCCAGAATGTATGAGGCATCACCCAGGTCTTTCATGGAGAACCTGTGCGACTAGAATCCTTTGACAGATTGTAGCATAGGAATGCCATTTCCTATCAAGATAATGTCATCTACGTATAAAACGAGGAACACAACAGTTCTTGCTACAAATCTACTATAGATACATGGTTCATCTGGATTTTTGATAAAGCCAAATTCTTAGACCATCTCATCAAAACAGATGTTCCAACTCCGCGATGCCTGCTTTAGTCCATAGATGGACTTAAGCAACTTGCACACATTTCCGCTGCTCCCACTCTGAATGAAACCCTCTGGCCGGTCCATATAGACACATTCCTCTAAATTTCCATTTAGAAAAGCGGTCTTTACGTCCATCTGCCAGATTTCATAATCGTGGAAGGCAGCAATGGCAAGAAGGATCCGAATGGATTTCAGCATAGCCACTGGAGAAAAGGTTTCGTCATTGTCCAAACCAGGTCTTTGACGAAAACGCTTTGCAACAAGTCTAGCTTTATAGGTCTCAACCTGTCCATCTACACCAATCTTCATTTTGAAGATCCACTTGCATCCTACGGGTTTTACCCCATCTGGAGCAACGTCCAACGTCCATACTTTGTTAGTGTACATGGACTCCATTTCGGTCCGCATTGCATCTAGCCATTTTACCGAGTCAATGCTCTGAATGGCCTGCTGGAAGCTAGTCGGCTCATCACTATCAATGATGCAATCCTCTATATCCCCGTCTATGAGAAAACCGTAGTATCTCTCGGGCGGATGAGACTGCCTACTACTCCTGCGGAGCGGCGCAGGAATGTCCTGATCTTTCGAACCCTCTGGTTCTAGTAAGCTTTCAGTAATAGCTCGTGGTTATGGAATTTCTTCTAGTTCTATTGCGCTCTCACTTATCTGATTTTCCAAAAACTCAGTTTCCAAGAAATGGGCATGACGAGAAACAAAAACCTTTTGTTCCTCTTCGCAATAGAAGAAATATCCCTTAGAGTTCTTTGGATATCCCACAAACTTGCACTGTACTGAGCGTGCCTCGAGTTTGTCCGCATGCTGCTTTTTGACAAAAGCCGGACATCCCCATGTCTTAATGTGATTAAGATAGGGTCTCTTCCCACACCACATCTGATATGGTGTTGTAGGCACAGTCTTAGTTGGAACCCGGTTCAAAAGGTATGCAGCTGATTCTAGTGCATATCTCCAAAATGATCGCGGTAACTCAGCATTACTCATCATGGAACGTACCATATCCAATAGGGTGCGGTTCCGTCTCTCCGATACACCATTATGTTACGGGGTGTGTGGAGGAGTAAGCTGAGAGAGAATTCCATTCTCTTTTAAGTAATCCAGGAACTCGGCACTTAAGTATTCACCACCTCGATCAGATCTTAGTGTCTTGATACTTTTGCCTGCTTGTTTTTCTACTTCATTCTTATATTCCTGAAATTTTCCAAAGGCTTCGGATTTATGTTTCATTAAGAAGACATATCTGTACCATGAAAAGTCATCCGTAAAAGTAATGAAGTAAGAATAACCGCTTCGCGCATGCATAGACATTGGACCGCACACGTCGCTGTGTACGAGTCCAAAGAGCTCGCTCGCTCTTACTCCGTGTCCAGTGAACGGAGTCTTTGTCATCTTTCCTTTTAGACAGGATTGACAAGTTGCATATGATTGATATTCGAACGAATCCAAATATCCTTCTGTATGTAACATCGTCAACCTTCTCTCATTGATGTGACCCAGTCTACAATGCCATAAGAAAGCCTGATTTGTTTCCGGAGACTTTCTTTTGTGTGTATTCTGGACATTGAAAATCTGTGGTTGGTTTAATATGTATATACCATTGCTTAATGTACCTGACCCATACAGAACTTGATTAAGGTGAATATTTACAACATTGCTTACAAATGCAAATTCATAACTTTCTTTAGATATTAAAGATACAGAAATAATATTACAATTTGCATTGGGTACAAAATAACAATTACGTAAACCAAAACATGTCCATCTAACATTCCCAGGTGATAGTCCCCTACGGCCTCAGCATCCATGCTAGCTCCGTTTGCAACTTTGAGGGTCATATCACCTGCCTTCAAAAACCTACGCTTTCTCAGTGCCTGCAAAGAATTACAGATATGAGATCCTGATCCGGTATCCAATACCCAGGAAGTAGAGTTTATTGATAGACAGTTTTCAATAACATACACACCTGAAGCTGAAGCCGCAACTTGCTTCAGATCCTGGGTTCTGGCCTTCCAAGCCCTGCAATCCTTTTTCCAGTGTCCACTCTTGTGACAGTAAAAGCATTCTTCCTTTCCTACAAGCTTTCCCGCTACCTTTGTTGCCTTTGCCTTTCCCTTCGTATCCACTTTACTAACACCGCCCCTTGGTTTGGTGGGGGTTTTCTTCTTCTTTCCCTTGGCTTTCTCCTTAGACCTAGAAGAGGAAGATCCTCCTATAAACAAAGTGGATGTTTCCCTACCTTTCTGTAGGGTGCCCTCTGCACTCCTCAGCATGTTGAGGAGTTCTGAAAGTTCAACCTCTTTTTCTTGCAAGTTGAAGTTCAGGATAAACTGGGCGTAAGTGGAAGGAAGGGACTGGAGAATCAAGTCCGTGTAGAGCTCGTTCTCCAACGTGGTCCCAAGGTCCGCGAGCTCTTCTATATAGCCAATCATCTTAAGCACGTGTTTCGCTACCGATGATCCGACGGCCAATCTCGCCGAAAACAGCTTTTTCGAGACTTCGTATCTAGCGATACGGGATTGCTCTCCATACAGTTCTTTTGTATGGAGAAATATGGATTCGAGGTCCATATTCTCGTGCCTCCTCCGATGTTCATTGTCCATAGAGGCAAGCACGAGGCACTTGGCCTTCGCGCAGTCAATTTCCCAGGTTTTACGGATTTCCCTATCCACGACGCTGGTTTTGGGACCTGGGACAGGGGGAGCTTTGGTGGTAAGGAGATACCCCAACTTGTCATAAGTGATTGCCATTTTGATATTCCTGAGCTAATCTTTGTAGTTTGGCCCTGTCAGTATGTTTTTATCTAGTAGTAACTTAAGTCCAGTCATGATGTTTGGTCGCTGCAATTAGGAGAGAGAGAAGAAACACTTTAGCATGATGCTCTTGCAAGTTTAGAGTGGTTTTTAGTTTGTCTAAACAGGATGGCTCCCACTGTCTCTCGAATCCCTCCTTAAAACATAAAGGAAGAATTAGTCGGGATCAATCTCACCGCACAATACTTGCTTAACCGTTCAGCCAGGCCAGTGTCGGTACTTCGAGGGAGGTTTTCCAACGCTTTCGCGAAGTTCCTTAATTAAATAACCTCTTTTCCCTGGGGGCGTAGCCCCGCTAACACCTTTCTAGACACCTACTAGGTTTATAGCATTGATCGTTAAGTGAGAAATTTCCCGAGGAGTAGCATATACTCATAGTAGGATCGGGATCCAAATATCATCGCGTGACAAAACTGAAGGAATCCTACCAGAATCATCACACTCCAAATGGTATGCAGCGCTAGCAAGTTTCAGTTTCTTTTGAAACTCCCGATGTGGATTTTTGCCCCATGCTCTTATGACCTTGACTTTGGCCAACAAATCATAAGTCACATGTTAAGTCCTACCCGTCATTCTCCAGGTTAATTTGAACCCACCCGTACCTACCCTTGACTTTGGCCAACAAGGCAGTACGACTGTCCCAAACCAACACATCTATCTATGCTGCACATGAATACCCAATATCTACCAATCACTATGCCTTGACTTTGGCCAACAAACATAGGTTGAATACTTATTGACTATCCATGTAAAACGACGGAGGGCTACGAATGGTTTTGGCGAAACTGTGAACGTAGTGAACTTGATATAATCGAAGGAACGAGATATCTTTCAAAAGGAGTGGTTCAAGCTCCGCATTTAAAAAGTTGGTTTTTGAAAAGAACCGAGTGGTTTTGAAAGTGTTCCAACGACTTTTACTTGGTTTATTTTCTTGCATTAATTTTAATGCGTCCCATCAAATAATCCTACCATTGCAGAAAACAACGAAAATATGACGTACGCTTATGCCATCCACATTCGCCACGGGGTCCCGTCATCACCCGTTAGGTTACTTAACTAACGACAGAGCGGGGGCTGGACTAGCGCGGATGCAAAACATAAGCAACGCCTAAATAGATATCATATATAGATATATACACATTCGTCAGATGCAATGATAGCAATTCCAGATCATAGATGAATACATTGGATATACTAGGAATCCGCATTCCGTTCGAGCCTATAACGAAAAGCGGATTACACGGTCGTGATGAATAGCCAATACCCCACCCTAGACCCTTTCGGGTGCGGCAATCTACCCGCCAAGTACCCGAAGTGAAGCAACCTCCCTCAACGACGTGAGTAGGCCACTCGGCACTTCGAGATACCCGGTAGTTTGAGCACCCCACCTTGGGTCTATCCTAGGAGCAAAAACAGTAAAAAGAAATTATACATGGCGGCTACAACCTCATCCCGGATGTGCGGCCATACAAATAATATTACATCAAATTACATATTACATGAATTGAAAGATAAATAAAAAACTCTCATCTCACAACCCCTTGGCTATTCATCCGCGACAATCCAACGAATTCATATACACAAACCATCAACATTACAGCTCACAGATATGTATAACCCCCACTAATCGACGTATAGCGATTAGCAGACGTTCAATACATATATAACATTACAGATACAACCCATTAGCCAAAGTCTATAGAAGATCGATCAAAATACGGATTTGTAACCACCCCAAAAACAAACTTGTTCTCTGGAAATTCTGGGCAGAAACAAACCATCTCAAAAATCACAAAACACCAACAGAAGAAAACTGCAGGAGAAACGATCCACGGCCGAGTCAACTCGGCCGCGAATCCGCGGCAGGAGCAAGCTCGTGCCGCGAATCCTCGGTGAGTTGGTCGACTCACTGGATCGTTTTTCTTGTATGTTCTTAAAAAATCCTGAGCCGATTTTTAGTGTATGATTTATTATTTTTTGAGCAGAAAAAAAAATCGGCAGAAACTTGAATTTTTCGGGGTGTTTTACGGTTTTTTCGTCCGATCGAAATTCTAGATACTTTGCTAACATGCTAGGGTGTGTTTAGCTTGGCTCTGATACCACTGTAAGTCCACGTTACCTCTCCCGGTTCTTACGGGCTTGCGGAAACGATGAAAAACGATTTTTAGGGTTGTGGTAACATGGACAATAAAATACGGATCTTGGCTAAACTACACACTAGCAACCTAACTAGAGATTTATCTACTCGGTTAGGGGTTATACCTCAACTTGAACTCCTTCTCTTGGACTCCTTATAGTAGTGGGATGGTTCTCTTCTCGTCGCCTTCTCTTGCCGAAAATGGATCCACCTGAGGGTCTCTACCTTGAGCTCTTTTGTCGATCTTGAGAGAACTAAAGTGTCCGGCTTGCTAGACCTTCAACCTTAGGATGAGTAGATGTTTTTGCGTATTTTATCTCAAAGGAAATGTTTCTCAACACATGAGATCAATTTTCCTTTGAACTAGAGGAGGAAGAAGAAGAAAGGATGAGAGAGAATGGATATGAAAGAATGAGAATAGTTTTACAACCATAACAAGAAAATATGTGAATTATCTAATTAATAATATTAATCCAAATGAAAAAGGTGATGGTTGGTTTGATGAGACCATTATCATATCACATTAAATGTTTTTTGCAAAGATCAAAGAGCATCTTTAGAGTGTAATGATGATGGTCAATGTTTCAACCATGGTCAACAAGTCAACCAAGGTCAACAAGTCAACAACTCTAACCATGACACAATTTCATTTAATTAATATTATTAATTGATATTTCACATATCCATTAGGGTTTGGAAAAAGACAACTGTCAACTGTGCATACACACCCGTTCCGAAACCCTAATGAAAATCCTCTTCCTCCGCCTCAATCAACTGTGCATACACACCCGCATTCGTGTTCCGAGGAACATGAATACAATGAGATAAAACTAACCCCAAAACATATACTAGGATCCGGCTTAAACCAGAGCCCGCTAGTAATGACTGCTCAGACACCAAACATGCACAAGTGCGCAGATGTGAACGAACCCTGTCGCAAAACCATGCGACCTCTACTCTGTTTTGCCCAAAGAAGAATAACCCTCTGTGTGGGACTTTAAGGGTTCCTAGGCACACTATAGAGGTCTCACAAGGCATCAACCATGCCAATTTCAAATTTTATGGGTGCCGAGTAACCCTAATACGGATCGTCGACTAGAATTCTAGGCGAAACATTAAACTAGTTAACGACTTAACTAAAGGAGAGAGGCTACAACCTTCGTAGATCCGTTTCTCCACTTCCTTAGCTCCACGTAGGCGTCCTCTCGCTGTCCATCTCGAATCCCGAACTCAATCGTCGGCTTCATCTGAGAAATGGGCGGGCTCGGTCGTCTGCTTCGTGCCGAAGATGATCTACGTCGAGGCATCACAAGTTCAAGCTCCAACTTCACCAAGTTGTGAAACTTGTGAAGAAAACACCCAAAACCACTTGGCAAGAGGTATAGGATGAAGAAATAGGAGGTGGGTTCACTTTGGAATTGGATTTCTCACTCTTTAGCTCAAGGTGCCATTAATGGTGTCAAGCTTTTTCTTTTAAGAAGAAGAAGAAGATGAAGATAGAATATGATAAGTGTTAAATTAAAAATGAGAATAATATCATTACTTATCATATACTAACCATGGTGAAGTGTAGAGAGCAAACTAGGGTTAGGTGCATGGTTAGGTTAAGAGAAGAAAACAAAAATGGTCAATTATTCAACTCTTCATGAAGCTTCATGAAAGAAACAAATAAAGCCACCATTTTTCTTTTCCTTTCCAAAATGAATAATCAATATAAATAAATGAATAAGTAAATAAAACCCTAACCATTCATATAACCATGGTTTAATCTTTACACAAGCACAAGTTAATATGTATCATCAAACATGATACAAACATGTGTACACAAAAATATATCACATATACAATGTGCACATCAAGTGAGAAAATCCTTTTAAAATGAACCAATACTAGTTAATGCAAAGTAATATATCAAATATATAATTATACATCAAATCATTAAATCAACACTTGATTCAATGATCCGGTCATGTCGCACATAACCGACTAGTATACAACGCATCGACTTATCGAATCAATCTTTGATTCGATAACTAGGTTATATCGCATATAACCAATCGAAACATTGATCGCGAGAATGGAATACGGTATCACATACACGCATTATTCTCGGTCCTGCACATATCTCATATGCGCTCCTATTTCGTTTCGCTTGAGCCAGGAAACCTCTGTGTAGGACTCTAAAGACTCGTCAATACGCCGGTAGCAGATGATGATCATATCAAGCACCCACAAGCCGCAAGCGGTCTACTAAACGTAACGGCCATCTGGGTATTGATCGATCAGAAGATCGACGAGCTAACCCGCTCACACTCCTGTGAATCCAACCAGTAACACTTACCGTACAGTCCGGTCTGTTCATCTGAACGTCAGACCCCAATAACCGATAAGTCGTGCCGATGTGAGGCTCATAACGGGTCGAGAAACTACTGGTAACACTTACCAGCAAATCTCTGATCAGCCCTGGCCAGGGACTTCCCTGTTACGGCTAATCGAGCACTGCGCAACATCAACTCCCAATACCGGGAGAGACGAAACCCCTCCTATCGCTCATTGCCTCCATGTGACTCGGGACTGTACCCAAAGACCACCGTTTTGCACGCCCTCATGGACGTGGTAAGGTAGAGATCAAAGCACAGTGGGAATCACACAAGACTCTATGACGATCTCGGGTCTACAGACTAACCTGCACAAGTGTCACCTGAGAACTGCTATCTGACGTGAGGTATAATACCATCTGGGAGTTCTCGGCGAGTCCGTACAGTGTACCCAGTCTCCACTGAGCACCCGTACACCATCTCTGATGTCAAACACCAATGGATATGGGATCATCCATCGCCCATCTCATAGGTCGAGAAGCGTATACACTAGTCTACACTGGTATATCGATGCCCCGTCTCGATATACCCATGACTAGGGACCTTGAAGGATGTACCTATGGACTACCATGTCCCCACTAGTATGATCTGCATCATAGTCCAGGTAGTCAAGTACACATCCTAAGGGCTTTACCAACATGTAACTATAAGACAGTATAAAGAGACAAGTGTACATGTTAAGATAAAGAGTAACCAGATAGCATACTATCATATCGAGCAAGAAAGTCATCTCTATATATGTCCAAGCATCCAATATAATATACATCATATGTACAATACTGGCCTCTAGGGCATACATACAACTAACAATCTCCCACTTGCACTAGGGCCAGCTGCTGTAGTATCGCATACCGAGCATCCCGAAGAGTCCCTCAAACTGTATCTGGGGAATGGCCTTCGTGAGTGGATCCGCCGTGTTGTTCTTCGTGTCAACCCTCCTGACCTCGATCTCCCGGCGATCAACTATCTCCCGGATCAGGTGATACCGCCTCAGAATATGCCTGGATCGCTGATGGGACCTGGGTTCCTTGGCTAAAGCCACCGCTCCATTGTTATCGCAATACAAAGGTATTGGATGCTCAATGGATGGAACCACTCCAAGTTCAGTAATGAACTTCTTGATCCAGACAGCCTCTTTAGCAGCATCGTTGGTAGCGATGTATTCAGCCTCCATCGTCGAGTCTGCCACGGTTTCCTGCTTGGAACTCTTCCAGCTAACCGCCCCTCCGTAAAGGGTAAAGACAAATCCCGAATGCGACTTAGAGTCGTCCTTATCACTCTGGAAGCTCGAATCGGTAAAGGACTCCACTTGGAGTTCTCCATTACCATACACCAAGAGCATCTCTTTAGTCCTTCGCAAGTACTTGAGAATGCTCTTCACAGCTGTCCAGTGACTCTCTCCAGGATCAGCTTGATACCTGCTCACTACACTTAGTGAGTATGCTACATCGGGTCTGGTACATAGCATCGCGTACATGATAGAGCATACAGCCGAAGCATAGGGTATCTCTTGCATGCGAGCTCTCTCCAAATCAGTCTTGGGAGACATCTCTTTGGAGAGAGTGACTCCAGAGATCGTGGGCAAGTTCCCACGCTTGGATTCTTCCATACTAAACCTCTTTAGTATGGTGTCAATGTACCTGGATTGGGACAATCCCAATATCCGTTTGGATCTATCTCTATAGATCCTTATTCCCAATATGCAGGAGGCATCACCAAGATCTTTCATTGAGAATCTTTGTGATAAGAAGAGCTTGACCGATTGCATCATAGGAATATCATTTCCTATCAAGAGTATGTCGTCCACGTACAATACGAGGAAGACTACCTTACTCTCTGCTACCTTCTTGTAGATACAAGGTTCATCTGGGTTTTTGACGAAATCAAACTCTTTGATAACGACGTCAAAGCAGATGTTCCAACTCCGCGATGCTTGCTTTAATCCATAAATGGATTTAAGCTTCCCGCTGCTCCCACTGTCTATGGAGGCCTCTGGCTGAGTCATGCACACGCACTTTTCTAAATCACCATTTAGAAAGGCGGTCTTAACATCCATTTGCCAGATTTCGTAATCATGATATGCAGCGATGGCAAGCATGATCCGGATGGATTTAAGCATAACCACTGGAGAAAAGGTTTCGTCATAGTCCACACCTGGTCTTTGACGAAAACCCTTTGCTACAAGTCTAGCTTTGAAAGTCTCTACTTTCCCATCTACACCAAGTTTTTTCTTGAAGATCCACTTGCTCCCGATGGGTTTTACCCCTTCAGGAGCAACATCCAAAGTCCATACTTTGTTGGTGTACATGGATTCCATCTCGGACCGCATTGCATCCAGCCATTTCACTGAGTCGCTACTCGTGATGGCCTGCTCGAAGCTAGTTGGGTCATCATCCTCCATGATGCAATCCTCGCTCCCACCATCCATGAGAAAACCGTAGTATCTCTCAGGTTGGCGAGGAACCCTACTAGATCGGCGGAGAGGCTGAGGTTCATTGGGAGCTTCTGAATCTTCTGGTTCCACTAAATCTTCAGTTACGGTTTGTGTATCTGGAACTTCTTCCAGCTCTACCACTTTGCCACTAATTTCTTTTTCAAGGAATTCCTTTTCTAAAAAGGTGGCATGTTGAGCAACAAACACTTTTTGTTCCTCACTGTGGTAGAAAAAATACCCATATGAGTTCTTTGGATATCCCACAAACTTGCAAAGAACTGACCGTGCCTCGAGCTTGTCCGGATTTTGTCTTTTGACATAGGCTGGACAACCCCATATCTTAACTCGTTTAAGATATGGCCTCTTCCCACTCCATATCTCATATAGTGTGGTAGGTACAGATTTAGATGGAACTTGATTCAATAGGTATGCTGCTGTTTCCAGCGCATATCCCCAAAAGGAAATAGGTAACTCAGCTGTGCTCATCATAGAGCGCACCATATCTAATAGGGTGCGGTTCCTCCGTTCTGATACACCGTTGTGCTGTGGTGTATATGGAGGAGTCAGCTGAGAGAGAATCCCATTCTCTTTTAGGAAGTCCAGGAATTCATTGCTCAAGTATTCACCTCCTCGATCAGATCGAAGGATTTTAATACTTTTTCCGGTTTGGTTCTCAACTTCTTGTTTATATTCTCTAAATTTCTCAAAAGCTTCTGATTTGTGTTTCATCAGGAACACATATCCGAACCTAGAGAGATCGTCAGTGAATGTAATGAAGTATGAAGAACCATCCCTGGCATGTGTAGACATAGGACCGCATACATCACTATGTATCAGTCCTAAGAGTTCGGTAACTCTTTCTCCGTGTCCCGTAAACGGAGTTTTGGTCATCTTGCCTTTGAGACATGACTGGCAAGTGTCATAAGATGAAAATTCGAATGGTTTCAAATATCCATCCTTATGCAACTTAGCTAGTCGTGTCGCATTGATGTGACCAAGTCTACAATGCCATAAGAAGGATTCGTTCAGTTCTGAACTCTTCCTCTTGTGTGTGTTTGTTATGCTCAAAACTGTTGATTGATTTAGAACATAAATGCCATTGCACAACGTGCCTGATCCAACCAACTTTTGGTTACGGAAAATGTTCATAATATTATCCTGTAATACAAAATTATATCCCTCTTTACTTAATAAACAAACCGATATAATGTTGCATATCAGGTTCGGCATGTAATAGCATTCGTTCAGAACCAATGTATTACCAGTAGGTAATTCAAGGTGATATTCCCCGACAGTCTTAGCTGCAACAATTGCACCATTTCCAACTATAATGTCTTTATCACCTTCTCCAAGTTCTCTACCTTTCCTTAGCCCATGTAACTGATTACATATATGGGATCCTGACCTGGTATCTAATACCCAGGACGTAGAGGAAATGGAGAAACAGTTCTCAGTAACGAACACACCCGAAGAAAATGCATCATCATGTACTTTCTTCAATCGGGTGGCATGGGAATCCTGGTATTCCCCTATATCCTGTTCATTCCTATAACTCTTATAAGAAAGAACGGAACCAACGTTCCCTAGCACAGTATAACATGCGGGTTCAGTCAATACATCCATATTATTATCTTTATTAGGGCATGAAATGGTCGCTACCTAGAGAGAGAGAGAAGAAAACACTTTAGCGTATGCTCTTGCAAGATCAGATTGGTTTTTATCTTATCTAATCAGGATGGCTCCCACTGGTTTTTATCAAATCTTCCTTCAAACCCTAAAAGGAAAGACTAGCCGGGATTAATTACACACTACAAGTTCGCCAATCTTTCAGCCAGGCCAGTGTCGGTACTTTGAGGGAGGTCCCCCGTGCTTTCGCACGAACCTAATTAATGTAAACCTCGTTTTCCCAGAGGCGTAACCCCGTTGACACCTTTCTAGACACCTACTTGATCGGCTAATTGTAATGTGTAAAACTCTCCCAGGAGTAACTCTTACTCGCAGTGGGTATCGGGATCCAACTATCTCATAGAAGGTATGCAATCTCATTGCAAATTTCAACACTTGAAATTCCTGATAATACTTTTTCCCCAAACGATCTATGACCTTGACATGGTCAACAAACCATAGACCGTAAGTCAAGTTCAACCCGTCATTTCTTGATTGAATTAAACCTACCCGCACGACCCTTGACAAGGTCAACAAGGCCGTACGACTACCCTAACTCAATCTGCATCATATGCATAAGCAGATAAATACTGGTTAGCTACCGCACACTGCGCCTTGACAAGGTCAACAAACGCAGCACGAATACTAAACAGGACTTATCTGAAATGACGGAGAGCTACGACAGGTTTTTCTGAAAACCTATTGCGTAATGAACTTGATATCGTTGTAGAATCAAATGAAGTTTTGAAATGGAATGATTTTGAGGCTTTTCTAGTTTTGCTAAAGGGGTCACTCCCGGTGAAGGGATCGTCGGCCCTTTCCTCGTCGAATGAAGTGCGGGATATATCATATATATCACTGTGCAAAGCAGAAACTATAGAAGCAATCAAAAAACAAACCGAGTGTGTAGCATCTGCCAGTTATTGCTAAAGGAGTCACTCCCGGTGAAGGGATCTCGGTCCTTTCCTCATCGAATAAGGTGCAGGGTATATCATATATACCTCTATGCAAAGCAAGAACTGTAGCTACCTGTTTTATTTAAAATTTGATTCTACAACATCTTTTGTTTTCTTTTATTTCATTAATCACATTAATGAAGTCCCATCATTTAAATACCTAAACATCACAGATAAATACGACGTACACTTATGCCATCCGCATTCGCCTCGATGTCCCCTCGTGCACCGTTAGGTTAGGTAACTAACGACAGAGCAGGGCAGGGCTAGCGCGGGTGTAAAACATAAGTAACGTCTATATAATATATCATATATACTATATACTGTATCTATCACAGAACATCACATGATCACATCACAGATATCGCAGCAGAAGAAACACATGAAACATTGGATATACTAGGACGTCCGTGTTTTCAATACGAGCCAGTATAAAACACGGATTCCACGGTCGTGATGAACAGCCAATCCCACACCCCTAGACCCCTACGAGAGCGGCAAGCAACCCTACCAATTCTAGGGTCAGGAGACCCGGACTCGACTCCTCGAGATGGTCTCCCACTGAACCCTAGAACCCGGTTACTTGTGCTCCCCTCCTTGGGTCTATCCTAATGCGGAAAAGTAAATAATATACAAAAGGTGACAACTTCCGCAACCTGGAAGTGCCCCAAATAAAAGAATATTACATACAAGTTTTTACATGAATGAAAATGAAAAACACTCATCTCATATAAAAACCCCCCGTCTATTCAAACACGACAATCCAATATAACATATCCAGCAACACATAACATCACATGTCACCAACGTAAGTAAATATGCGCATCCCAATTGTCGTTGACATATAGCAACGAAACCGGCGATATCACATATTACACTTACGGTCACAGAAAAGAAAATGTAAAACTACAACAGTTGGAATCCGCAACCTGTTTAGACATCACATGCCTAATCAAATGAAATACTTAGACATCACATGCCTAACAGTTATAAACCCCGCATTTTAGTCTCATTATCGAAAACTCTTTTCAATATCAAATGAAACTAAACCGCTAGATTTATAACATTCATTCAGTTATCTCATAACTGTTTGTGAATTCCAATTATTATATCCCATTCCGGATAAATAGAAAATATTAAACTTTCCGATCGAACATTCGAACACCCAAGATTTCCTGAAACCGTTCAACACATGAAATAGGATCAAAGACATTCACTTCATGCCTCAGTACCAACGGTCCAGCCGTAGAAGGGTCAAACCAACGCCTCACATGTGGCACGCCGTACTGCCCCAAACCCGAAGGTTCAAAGGGCAGTTCAAGACGGTCACATAATCGAGTTAAGGTTTGTTGTCTTCTAGAGGGTCCATCGCGTTACTTGCACTACTTAGAACGTCTTTAAATCTCGGAAAAATCCAACACTTGGAAATTTTCCGGCAGGGGAAAAGTTGGGTATTTATATCCGGTCGAACTTTTTAACATATTCAAAAATTATCCAGAAAACACATAGACAAAGTTTGATAATCCGATCGAATATACGAACTCCCAATACAACCCAAAAAACTCAACTCTTGAGTTCAAATTAAAAATTCCCAGGAAAACCAACACTAAAAACTAGGAATTACTGTGTAAACAAAATCGTCTGAAGAGACAAACAGGCCGCGGAACCGCCGCAATAGGCATGCTATTGCCGCGGTTCCGCCGCGCCTTTAGCGATTCAGGTTCTCGAACTTCACAGTAATTCTTAGAAATACCTGCTGATTTTTCTGCATATTTTTAATTCTCAAAAAACCACGATTTCAGAAAATGTACGGAAAGCATTTTGGATTTAGGGTTTCGGGTTCGTTCGGGTTTCAAACGTCGTCTAGACTTCGCCTAAGGCTCTAGCTAGGCTCTGATACCACTGATGAGTTCCTAGGCACACTATAGAGGTCTCACAAGGCATCAACCATGCAAATTTCAAATTTTATGGGTGCCGAGTAACCCTAATACGGATCGTCGACTAGAATTCTAGGCGAAACATTAAACTAGTTAACGACTTAACTAAAGGAGAGAGGCTACAACCTTTGTAGATCCGTTTCTCCACTTCTTTAGCTCCACGTAGGCGTCCTCTCGCTGTCCATCTCAAATCCCGAACTCAATCGTCGGTTTCATCGGAGAAATGGGCGGGCTCGGTCGTCGGCTTCGTGCCGAAGATGATCTACGTCGAGGCATCACAAGTTCAAGCTCCAACTTCACTAAGTTGTGAAACTTGTGAAGAAAACACCCAAAACCACTTGGCAAGAGGTAGAGGATGAAGAAATAGGAGGTGGGTTCACTTTGGAATTGGATTTCTCACTCTTTAGCTCAAGGTGCCATTAATGGTGTCAAGCTTTTTCTTTTAAGAAGAAGAAGAAGATGAAGATAGAATATGATAAGTGTTAGATTAAAAATGAGAATAATATCATTACTTATCATATACTAACCATGGTGAAGTGTAGAGAGCAAACTAGGGTTAGGTGCATGGTTAGGTTAAGAGAAGAAAACAAAAATGGTCAATTATTCAACTCTTCATGAAGCTTCATGAAAGAAACAAATAAAGCCACCATTTTTCTTTTCCTTTCCAAAATGAATAATCAATATAAATAAATGAATAAGTAAATAAAACCCTAACCATTCATATAACCATGGTTTAATCTTTACACAAGCACAAGTTAACATGTATCATCAAACATGATACAAACATGTGTACACAAAAATATATCACATATACAATGTGCACATCAAGTGAGAAAATCCTTTTAAAATGAACCAATACTAGTTAATGCAAAGTAATATATCAAATATATAATTATACATCAAATCATTAAATCAACACTTGATTCAATGATCCGGTCATGTCGCACATAACCGACTAGTATACAACGCATCGACTTATCGAATCAATCTTTGATTCGATAACTAGGTTATATCGCATATAACAAATCGAAACATTGATCGCGAGAATGGAATACGGTATCACATACACGCATTATTCTCGGTCCTGCACATATCTCATATGCGCTCCTATTTCGTTTCGCTTGAGCCAGGAAAACTCTGTGTAGGACTCTAAAGACTCGTCAATACGCCGGTAGCAGATGATGATCATATCAAGCACCCACAAGCCGCAAGCGGTCTGCTAAACGTAACGGCCATCCGGGTATTGATCGATCAGAAGATCGACGAGCTAGCCCGCTCACACTCCTGTGAATCCAACCAGTAACACTTACCGTACAGTCCGGTCTGTTCGTCTGATATGTCGCATATCAAGTCTAGGGGTGGTAAACGTCAGACCCCAATAACCGATAAGTCGTGCCGATGTGAGGCTCATAACGGGTCGAGAAACTACTGGTAACACTTACCAGCAAATCTCTGATTAGCCCTGGCCAGGGACTTCCCTGTTACGGCCAATCGAGCACTGCGCAACATCAACCCCCAATACCGGGAGAGACGAAACCCCTCCTATCGCTCATTGCCTCCATGTGACTCGGGACTGTACCCAAAGACCACCGTTTTGCATGCCCTCATGGACGTGGTAAGGTAGAGATCAAAGCACAGTGGGAATCACATAAGACTCTATGACGATCTCGGGTCTACAGACTAACCTGCACAACAGTCACCTGAGAACTGCCATCTGACGTGAGGTATAATACCATCTGGGAGTTCTCAGCGAGACCGTCCAGTGTACCCAGACTCCACTGAGCACCCATACACCATCTCTGATATCAAACACCAATGGATATGGGATCATCCATCGCCCATCTCATGGGTCGAGAAGCGTATACGCTAGTCTACACTGGTATATCGATGCCCCGTCTCGATATACCCACGACTAGGGACCTTGAAGGATGTACCTATGGACTACCATGTCCCCACTAGTATGATCTGCATCATAGTCCAGGTAGTCAAGTACACATCCTAAGGGCTTTACCAACATGTAACTATAAGAAAGTATAAAGAGACAAGTGTACATGTTAAGATAAAGAGTAACCAGATAGCATACTATCATATCGAGCAAGAAAGTCATCTCTATATATGTCCAAGCATCCAATATAATATACATCATATGTACAATACTGTCCTCTAGGGCATACATACAACTAACAGGACTCTAAATACTCGACACTATACTGGCAGTGGGTTTAACCACAGACCGCAAGCGGCACCAGCTGTGCGTAACGGCCCCCAGGTAGATGCCGATAAGAAGTCTGACGAGGTGAAACCCATCTGAACTCCTACTGAGCCTGTATGTGACAATCTCCGTACAGTCCGGTCTGTTCGTCTGAGAACATCGCATGGCGGGCCTAAGAGGGTGGTAAACATCAGTCCCCTAATAGCGGTACAAGTCATGTCGGAGTGTAGCCCAGAACACCCTGAGATAACACTAGAAACCAACCAGTATATCTCGCTTGCCCTGGCCAGAGACTACTTGTGTAATGGCTCTCATAGATACAGCGCGATGTCAACCCCTAATACCGGGAGATACGAATCCTGTCTAACCGTCGCTTCCTCTAAGTGCTTCGGGACTGCACCCAACAACTACCTGTTTGCACGCCTCTTTTGATCCGTGGTAGGGTAGTAATCAAAGTACAATGGGAACACACTCGAAGCGAAGTGACAGTGTCAAGTCAGCGGACTAAGCTGTACTCATGTCACCTGGGAACTGATAACTGACGATAGGTATAATACCAACCAACAGTTCCCGACGAGTCCTGTCCAGTGTACTCATAACCTAACGACCACCCGCATACTATCTCAAGTACGACGTACAGACGGCTGTGGGACAGATCGTCTCCCGTGCTGGGATGAGAAGCGCATACGCTTGTCTACTCCGGAGTATCGATGCCCTGTCTCGATAATCCCACGACCAGGGACGTGTATATAAGGATGTGCTTGTAGATTACCCAGCCCCCACGAGTGTGATGCCTTCACAATGCTGGTAATCAAGCAAAGATCCTAAGGGCTCTACTAATGCGTATAGGTGATATACTAAAAGAAACACATGTACACATTAAAGTAGAGACAAACCAAGTAGCATACTACCATTTCGAGCAAGATTGTCTATACAACTGTGAATATCCCAAGCTTCCATCAAGTAATATACAAACTAGTATGATACACTAACACTTGCATCGAGTTTGTTCAGATTTTGCTTTTTGACATAGGCCGGACAACCCCATATCTTAATGAAATTAAGACGTGGTCTCTTCCCATTCCATATCTCATATGGAGTGGTAGGTACAGATTTGGTCGGAATTCTATTTAATAGGTATGCAGCTGATTCAAGCGCATAACCCTAAAAGGAAATAGGTAACTCAGCAGTGCTCATCATAGAGCACACCATATCTAATAGGGTGCGATTCCTCCGTTCCGATACACCGTTGTGCTGTGGTGTATATGGAGGAGTAAGCTGAGAGAGAATCCCATTCTCTTTTAGAAAATCCAAGAACTCGGTGCTCAAGTATTCACCTCCTCGATCAGATCGAAGGATTTTAATACTTTTACCCGTTTGGTTTTCGACTTCAGATTTATATTCCTTGAATTTCTCACAAGCCGTTACCGTACACTAAGAACATCTCCTTAGTCCTTCTCAAGTACTTGAGAATGTTCTTAACAGCTGTCCAGTGATTCTCTTCTGGATCTGCTTGATACCTACTGACTACACATAGTGAGTACGCTTCATCGTGTCCGGTACATAGCATCACATACATGATAGAGCCTACTGCCGAAGCATAGGGTATCCCTTGCATGCGAGATCTCTCTAAATCAGTCTTGGAAGACATCTCTTCGGAGAGAGTGAGTCCAGAGATCGTGGGTATGTTCCCATGCTTGGACTCTTCCATACTAAACCTTTTTAGTACGATGTCTATGTACCTGAACTGGGAAAATCCTAGTATCCGTTTAGATCTTTCTCTATAGATCTTAATCCCTAAAATGTAGGAGGCATCACCTAGATCTTTCATTGAGAATATTTGTGATAAGAAGAACTTGACGGAGTGCAGCATAGGATCATCATTTCCTATCAAGAGTATGTCATCCACGTACAATATGAGAAAGACGACATTACTCTCTGCAACCTTCTTGTATATATAAGGTTCATCTATGTTTTTGATGAAGTCAAACTCTTTGACTACCTCATTAAAACAGATGTTCCAACTCCTCGATGCCTGATTTAACCCGTAGATGGATTTAAGTAGCTTGTACACCTTTCCACTGCTCCCACTGTCTACGAAGCCCTCCGGCTGAGTTATGTATACGCTCTCTTCTAAATCACCATTTAGAAAGGCGGTCTTAACATCCATTTGTCAGATTTCGTAATCATGTTATGCAACGATGGAAAGTAGGATCCGGATGGACTTAAGCATAGCCATTGGAGAAAAGCTTTCATCATAATCCACACCTGGTCGTTGACGAAAACTTTTTGCAACAAGTCTAGCTTTGAAAGTCTCAACTTTTCCATCTACACCAAGTTTCTTCTTAAAGATCCATTTGATTCCAAAGGGTTTTACCCCTTCGGGAGCAACTTCCAAAATCCATACTTTGTTGGTGTACATGGATTCCATCTCAGATCTCATCGCATCCAGCCATTTCACAGAGTCCCCACTCGTGATGGCCTGCTCGAAGCTAGTTGGGTCATCATCTTCCATGATGCAATCCTCGCTCCCACCATCAACGAGAAAACCGTAGTATCTCTCATGTGGATGAGGAACCCTACTAGATCTGCGGAGAGGCTGGGGTTCGTTGGGAACTATTGGATCCTCTGGTTCCACCAAATCGTCAGTTGTACTCTGTGTTGCTGGAACTTCTTCCAGTTCTACCTCACTGCCACTAATTTCTTTTACGAGAAATTCTTTTTCTAAAAAGGTGGCATGCTGAGCAACAAACACCTTTTGTTCCTCAGGGTGGTAGAAGATATGCCCTCGCGAGTGTTTGGGATATCCTACAAATTTGCACAGAACTAACCTTGCTGTAAGTCCACGTTACCTCTCCCGGTTCTTACGGGCTTGCAGAAACGATGAAAAACGATTTTTAGGGTTGTGGTAACATGGACTATAAAATACGGATCTTGGCTAAACTACACACTAGCAACCTAACCAGAGATTTATCTACTCGGTTAGGGGTTATACCTCAACTTGAACTCCTTGTAGTGGTGGGATGGTTCTCTCCTCGTCGCCTTCTCTTGCCGAAGATGGATCCACCTGAGGGTCTCTACCTTGAGCTCTTTTCACGATCTTGAGAGAACTAAAGTGTCCGGCTTGCTAGAACTTCAACCTTAGGATGAGTAGAGAGTGGTTTTTGGGTATTTTATCTCAAAGGAAATGTTTCTCAACACATGAGATCAATTTTCCTTTGAACTAGAGGAGGAGGAAGAAGAAAGGATGAGAGAGAACGGATATGAGAGAATGAGAATAGTTTTACAACCATAACAAGAATATATGTGAATTATCTAATTAATAATATTAATCCAAACGAAAAAGGTGATGCTTGGTTTGATGAGACCATTATCATATCACATTAAATGTTTTTTGCAAAGATCAAAGAGCATCTTTGGAGTGTAATGATGATGGTCAATGTTTCAACCATGGTCAACAAGTCAACCAAGGTCAACAAGTCAACAACTCTAACCATGACACAATTTCATTTAATTAATATTATTAATTGATATTTCACATATCCATTAGGGTTTGGAAAAAGACAACTGTCAACTGTGCATACACACCCGTTCCGATACCCTAATGAAAATCCTCTTCCTCTGCCTCAATCAACTGTGCATACACACCCGCATTCGTGTTTCGAGGAACAAGAATACAATGAGATAAAACTAACACCAAAACATATACTAGGATCCGGCTCAAACCAGAGCCCGCTAGTAATGACTGCCCGGACACCAAACGTGCACAAGTGCGCGGATGTGAACGAGCCCTGTCACAAAACCATGCGACCTCTACTCTGCTTTGCCCAAAGGTGAATAACCCTCTGTGTGGGACTCTAAAGACTCAACACTATGCTGGAAGTGGGTTTAACCACAGACTGCAAGCGGCACTAGCTGTGCGTAACGGCCCCCAGGTAGATGCCGATAAGAAGACTGACGAGGTGAAACCCATCTGAACTCCTACTGAGCCTTTATGTGACAATCTCCGTACAGTCCGGTCTGTTCGTCTGAGAACATCGCATGGCGGGCCTAGGGGGTGGTAAACGTCAGTCCCCTAATAGCGGTACAAGTCGTGTCGGAGTGTAGCCCAGAACACCCTGAGATAACATTGGAAACCTACCAGTATATCTCGCTTGCCCTTGCCAGGGACTACTTGTGTAATGGCTCTCCTAGACACAGCGCGATGTCAACCCCCAATACCGGGAGAGACGAATCCTGTCTAACCGTCGCTGCCTCCAAGTGCTTCGGGACTGCACCCAACTACAACCTGTTTGCACGACTCCTTTGAGCCGTTGTAGGGTAGTAATCAAAGTACAGTGGGAACACACTCGAGGCGAAGTGACAGTGTCAAGTCAGCGGACTAAGATGTACTCATGTCACCTGGGAACTGATAACTGACGATAGGTATAATACCAACCAACAGTTCCCGACGAGTCCTGTCCAGTGTACTCGTAACCTAACGAGCACCCGCATACTATCTCAAGTACTACGTACTGACGGCTGTGGGACAGACCGTCTCTCGTGCTGGGATGAGAAGCGCATACGCTAGTCTACTCCAGAGTATCGATGCCCTGTCTTGATAATTCGATGACCAGGGACGTGTATATAAGGATGTGCTTGTAGATTACCCAGCCCCCACGAGTGTGACTGCCATCACAACGCTGGTAATCAAGCAAAGATCCTAAGGGCTCTACTAAAGCGTATAGGTGATATACTAAAAGAAACACATGTACACATTAAAGCAGAGATAAACCAAGTAGCATACTACCATTTCGAGCAAGATTTTCTATACAACTGTGAATATCCCAAGCTTCCATCAAGTAATATACAAACTAGTATGATACAGTAATGGCCTCTAGGGCATATACACTAACAATCTCCCACTTGCACTAAGGCCATGTACTGGCGTATCGAAGACCTATCATCTCGATCAGCCGCTCGAACTGAGTCTTGGGCAAGGCCTTCGTGAATGGATCTGCAGTGTTATCTTCTGATGCAACCCTCCGAACCTCGATCTCCTGGCGATCCACGATCTCCCTGATCAGGTGATACCGCTTTAAGATGTGTCTGGATTTCTGATGGGACATGGGTTCCTTCGCTAAAGCTATAGCCCCGTTGTTGTCGCAATACAGAGGTATTGGATCAACAATGGACGGAACCACTTGAAGTTCTTTCAAGAACTTCCTCATTCAGACAGCTTCTTTTGCGGCATTAGATGCAGCGATATATTCCGCTTCCATTGTCGAGTCAGCAACGGTTTTCTGTTTGGAACTCTTCCAACACACCGCCCCTCCATTGAGGGTAAAGACAAAACCCAACATGGATTTGGAATCATCCTTGTCACTCTGGAAGCTGGATTCAGCCAAGGCCTCAATCTGGAGGTCTTTTCCGCCATACACCAAGAACATCTCCTTAGCCCTTCTCAGGTACTTGAGAATGTTCTTTACCGCTATCCAGTGCTTCTCCCCAGGGTTTGACTGATACCGGCTTATCACACTCAGTGCATAAGCAACATCTGGTCTGGTACAGAACATCGCATACATTATAGAGCCTACCGCAGAAGCGTAGGGTATAATAGACCTGCGATCCCTTTCCAAATCAGTCTTGGGAGAAATCTCTTTGGAGAGGGTGAGCCCATGACAAGCCGGTAGGTTACCGCGTTTGGAATCTTCCATATTGAATCTTTTCAGTATGGTGTCGATGTACCTGGACTGTGAAAGTCCTAATATCCTCTTGGATCTATCACGATGGATCCGGATCCCCAGAATGTATGAGGCATCACCCAGGTCTTTCATGGAGAACCTGTGCGACTAGAATCCTTTGACAGATTGTAGCATAGGAATGCCATTTCCTATCAAGATAATGTCATCTACGTATAAAACGAGGAACACAACAGTTCTTGCTACAAATCTACTATAGATACATGGTTCATCTGGATTTTTGATAAAGCCAAATTCTTAGACCATCTCATCAAAACAGATGTTCCAACTCCGCGATGCCTGCTTTAGTCCATAGATGGACTTAAGCAACTTGCACACATTTCCGCTGCTCCCACTCTGAATGAAACCCTCTGGCCGGTCCATATAGACACATTCCTCTAAATTTCCATTTAGAAAAGCGGTCTTTACGTCCATCTGCCAGATTTCATAATCGTGGAAGGCAGCAATGGCAAGAAGGATCCGAATGGATTTCAGCATAGCCACTGGAGAAAAGGTTTCGTCATTGTCCAAACCAGGTCTTTGACGAAAACGCTTTGCAACAAGTCTAGCTTTATAGGTCTCAACCTGTCCATCTACACCAATCTTCATTTTGAAGATCCACTTGCATCCTACGGGTTTTACCCCATCTGGAGCAACGTCCAACGTCCATACTTTGTTAGTGTACATGGACTCCATTTCGGTCCGCATTGCATCCAGCCATTTTACCGAGTCAATGCTCTGAATGGCCTGCTGGAAGCTAGTCGGCTCATCACTATCAATGATGCAATCCTCTATATCCCCGTCTATGAGAAAACCGTAGTATCTCTCGGGCGGATGAGACTGCCTACTACTCCTGCGGAGCGGCGCAGGAATGTCCTGATCTTTCGAACCCTCTGGTTCTAGTAAGCTTTCAGTAATAGCTCGTGGTTATGGAATTTCTTCTAGTTCTATTGCGCTCTCACTTATCTGATTTTCCAAAAACTCAGTTTCCAAGAAATGGGCATGACGAGAAACAAAAACCTTTTGTTCCTCTTCGCAATAGAAGAAATATCCCTTAGAGTTCTTTGGATATCCCACAAACTTGCACTGTACTGAGCGTGCCTCGAGTTTGTCCGCATGCTGCTTTTTGACAAAAGCCGGACATCCCCATGTCTTAATGTGATTAAGATAGGGTCTCTTCCCACACCACATCTGATATGGTGTTGTAGGCACAGTCTTAGTTGGAACCCGGTTCAAAAGGTATGCAGCTGATTCTAGTGCATATCCCCAAAATGATCGCGGTAACTCAGCATTACTCATCATGGAACGTACCATATCCAATAGGGTGCGGTTCCGTCTCTCCGATACACCATTATGTTACGGGGTGTGTGGAGGAGTAAGCTGAGAGAGAATTCCATTCTCTTTTAAGTAATCCAGGAACTCGGCACTTAAGTATTCACCACCTCGATCAGATCTTAGTGTCTTGATACTTTTGCCTGCTTGTTTTTCTACTTCATTCTTATATTCCTGAAATTTTCCAAAGGCTTCGGATTTATGTTTCATTAAGAAGACATATCTGTACCATGAAAAGTCATCCGTAAAAGTAATGAAGTAAGAATAACCGCTTCGCGCATGCATAGACATTGGACCGCACACGTCGCTGTGTACGAGTCCAAAGAGCTCGCTCGCTCTTACTCCGTGTCCAGTGAACGGAGTCTTTGTCATCTTTCCTTTTAGACAGGATTGACAAGTTGCATATGATTGATATTCGAACGAATCCAAATATCCTTCTGTATGTAACATCGTCAACCTTCTCTCATTGATGTGACCCAGTCTACAATGCCATAAGAAAGCCTGATTTGTTTCCGGAGACTTTCTTTTGTGTGTATTCTGGACATTGAAAATCTGTGGTTGGTTTAATATGTATATACCATTGCTTAATGTACCTGACCCAATCAGAACTTGATTAAGGTGAATATTTACAACATTGCTTACAAATGCAAATTCATAACTTTCTTTAGATATTAAAGATACAGAAATAATATTACAATTTGCATTGGGTACAAAATAACAATTACGTAAAACCAAAACATGTCCATCTAACATTCCCAGGTGATAGTCCCCTACGGCCTCAGCATCCATGCTAGCTCCGTTTGCAACTTTGAGGGTCATATCACCTGCCTTCAAAAACCTACGCTTTCTCAGTGCCTGCAAAGAATTACAGATATGAGATCCTGATCCGGTATCCAATACCCAGGAAGTAGAGTTTATTGATAGACAGTTTTCAATAACATACACACCTGAAGCTGAAGCCGCAACTTGCTTCAGATCCTGGGTTCTGGCCTTCCAAGCCCTGCAATCCTTTTTCCAGTGTCCACTCTTGTGACAGTAAAAGCATTCTTCCTTTCCCACAAGCTTTCCCGCTACCTTTGTTGCCTTTGCCTTTCCCTTCGTATCCACTTTACTAACACCGCCCCTTGGTTTGGTGGGGGTTTTCTTCTTCTTTCCCTTGGCTTTCTCCTTAGACCTAGAAGAGGAAGATCCTCCTATAAACAAAGTGGATGTTTCCCTACCTTTCTGTAGGGTGCCCTCTGCACTCCTCAGCATGTTGAGGAGTTCTGAAAGTTCAACCTCTTTTTCTTGCAAGTTGAAGTTCAGGATAAACTGGGCGTAAGTGGAAGGAAGGGACTGGAGAATCAAGTCCGTGTAGAGCTCGTTCTCCAACGTGGTCCCAAGGTCCGCGAGCTCTTCTATATAGCCAATCATCTTAAGCACGTGTTTCGCTACCGATGATCCGACGGCCAATCTCGCCGAAAACAGCTTTTTCGAGACTTCGTATCTAGCGATACGGGATTGCTCTCCATACAGTTCTTTTGTATGGAGAAATATGGATTCGAGGTCCATATTCTCGTGCCTCCTCTGATGTTCATTGTCCATAGAGGCAAGCACGAGGCACTTGGCCTTCGCGCAGTCAATTTCCCAGGTTTTACGGATTTCCCTATCCACGACGCTGGTTTTGGGACCTGGGACAGGGGGAGCTTTGGTGGTAAGGAGATACCCCAACTTGTCATAAGTGATTGCCATTTTGATATTCCTGAGCTAATCTTTGTAGTTTGGCCCTGTCAGTATGTTTTTATCTAGTAGTAACTTAAGTCCAGTCATGATGTTTGGTCGCTGCAATTAGGAGAGAGAGAAGAAACACTTTAGCATGATGCTCTTGCAAGTTTAGAGTGGTTTTTAGTTTGTCTAAACAGGATGGCTCCCACTGTCTCTCGAATCCCTCCTCAAAACATAAAGGAAGAATTAGTCGGGATCAATCTCACCGCACAATACTTGCTTAACCGTTCAGCCAGGCCAGTGTCGGTACTTCGAGGGAGGTTTTCCAACGCTTTCGCGAAGTTCCTTAATTAAATAACCTCTTTTCCCTGGGGGCGTAGCCCCGCTAACACCTTTCTAGACACCTACTAGGTTTATAGCATTGATCGTTAAGTGAGAAATTTCCCGAGGAGTAGCATATACTCATAGTAGGATCGGGATCCAAATATCATCGCGTGACAAAACTGAAGGAATCCTACCAGAATCATCACACTCCAAATGGTATGCAGCGCTAGCAAGTTTCAGTTTCTTTTGAAACTCCCGATGTGGATTTTTGCCCCATGCTCTTATGACCTTGACTTTGGCCAACAAATCATAAGTCACATGTTAAGTCCTACCCGTCATTCTCCAGGTTAATTTGAACCCACCCGTACCTACCCTTGACTTTGGCCAACAAGGCAGTACGACTGTCCCAAACCAACACATCTATCTATGCTGCACATGAATACCCAATATCTACCAATCACTATGCCTTGACTTTGGCCAACAAACATAGGTTGAATACTTATTGACTATCCATGTAAAACGACGGAGGGCTACGAATGGTTTTGGCGAAACTGTGAACGTAGTGAACTTGATATAATCGAAGGAACGAGATATCTTTCAAAAGGAGTGGTTCAAGCTCCGCATTTAAAAAGTTGGTTTTTGAAAAGAACCGAGTGGTTTTGAAAGTGTTCCAACGACATTTACTTGGTTTATTTTCTTGCATTAATTTTAATGCGTCCCATCAAATAATCCTACCATTGCAGAAAACAACGAAAATATGACGTACGCTTATGCCATCCACATTCGCCACGGGGTCCCGTCATCACCCGTTAGGTTACTTAACTAACGACAGAGCGGGGGCTGGACTAGCGCGGATGCAAAACATAAGCAACGCCTAAATAGATATCATATATAGATATATACACATTCGTCAGATGCAATGATAGCAATTCCAGATCATAGATGAATACATTGGATATACTAGGAATCCGCATTCCGTTCGAGCCTATAACGAAAAGCGGATTACACGGTCGTGATGAATAGCCAATACCCCACCCTAGACCCTTTCGAGTGCGGCAATCTACCCGCCAAGTACCCGAAGCGAAGCAACCTCCCTCAACGACGTGAGTAGGCCACTCGGCACTTCGAGATACCCGGTAGTTTGAGCACCCCACCTTGGGTCTATCCTAGGAGCAAAAACAGTAAAAAGAAATTATACATGGCGGCTACAACCTCATCCCGGATGTGCGGCCATACAAATAATATTACATCAAATTACATATTACATGAATTGAAAGATAAATAAAAAACTCTCATCTCACAACCCCCTGGCTATTCATCCGCGACAATCCAACGAATTCATATACACAAACCATCAACATTACAGCTCACAGATATGTATAACCCCCACTAATCGACGTATAGCGATTAGCAGACGTTCAATACATATATAACATTACAGATACAACCCATTAGCCAAAGTCTATAGAAGATCGATCAAAATACGGATTTGTAACCACCCCAAAAACAAACTTGTTCTCTGGAAATTCTGGGCAGAAACAAACCATCTCAAAAATCACAAAACACCAACAGAAGAAAACTGCAGGAGAAACGATCCACGGCCGAGTCAACTCGGCCGCGAATCCGCGGCAGGAGCAAGCTCGTGCCGCGAATCCTCGGTGAGTTGGTCGACTCACTGGATCGTTTTTCTTGTATGTTCTTAAAAAATCCTGAGCCGATTTTTAGTGTATGATTTATTATTTTTTGAGCAGAAAAAAAAATCGGCAGAAACTTGAATTTTTCGGGGTGTTTTACGGTTTTTTCGTCCGATCGAAATTCTAGATACTTTGCTAACATGCTAGGGTGTGTTTAGCTTGGCTCTGATACCACTGTAAGTCCACGTTACCTCTCCCGGTTCTTACGGGCTTGCGGAAACGATGAAAAACGATTTTTAGGGTTGTGGTAACATGGACAATAAAATACGGATCTTGGCTAAACTACACACTAGCAACCTAACTAGAGATTTATCTACTCGGTTAGGGGTTATACCTCAACTTGAACTCCTTCTCTTGGACTCCTTATAGTAGTGGGATGGTTCTCTTCTCGTCGCCTTCTCTTGCCGAAAATGGATCCACCTGAGGGTCTCTACCTTGAGCTCTTTTGTCGATCTTGAGAGAACTAAAGTGTCCGGCTTGCTAGACCTTCAACCTTAGGATGAGTAGATGTTTTTGCGTATTTTATCTCAAAGGAAATGTTTCTCAACACATGAGATCAATTTTCCTTTGAACTAGAGGAGGAAGAGGAAGAAAGGATGAGAGAGAATGGATATGAAAGAATGAGAATAGTTTTACAACCATAACAAGAAAATATGTGAATTATCTAATTAATAATATTAATCCAAATGAAAAAGGTTATGGTTGGTTTGATGAGACCATTATCATATCACATTAAATGTTTTTTGCAAAGATCAAAGAGCATCTTTAGAGTGTAATGATGATGGTCAATGTTTCAACCATGGTCAACAAGTCAACCAAGGTCAACAAGTTAACAACTCTAACCATGACACAATTTCATTTAATTAATATTATTAATTGATATTTCACATATCCATTAGGGTTTGGAAAAAAACAACTGTCAACTGTGCATACACACCCGTTCCGAAACCCTAATGAAAATCCTCTTCCTCCGCCTCAATCAACTGTGCATACATACCCGCATTCGTGTTCCGAGGAACATGAATACAATGAGATAAAACTAACCCCAAAACATATACTAGGATCCGGCTTAAACCAGAGCCCGCTAGTAATGACTGCTCGGACACCAAACGTGCACAAGTGCGCAGATGTGAACGAACCCTGTCGCAAAACCATGCGACCTCTACTCTGTTTTGCCCAAAGAAGAATAACCCTCTGTGTGGGACTTTAAGGGTTCCTAGGCACACTATAGAGGTCTCACAAGGCATCAACCATGCCAATTTCAAATTTTATGGGTGCCGAGTAACCCTAATACGGATCGTCGACTAGAATTCTAGGCGAAACATTAAACTAGTTAACGACTTAACTAAAGGAGAGAGGCTACAACCTTCGTAGATCCGTTTCTCCACTTCCTTAGCTCCACGTAGGCGTCCTCTCGCTGTCCATCTCGAATCCCGAACTCAATCGTCGGCTTCATCGGAGAAATGGGCGGGCTCGGTCGTCGGCTTCGTGCCGAAGATGATCTACGTCGAGGCATCACAAGTTCAAGCTCCAACTTCACCAAGTTGTGAAACTTGTGAAGAAAACACCCAAAACCACTTGGCAAGAGGTATAGGATGAAGAAATAGGAGGTGGGTTCACTTTGGAATTGGATTTCTCACTCTTTAGCTCAAGGTGCCATTAATGGTGTCAAGCTTTTTCTTTTAAGAAGAAGAAGAAGATGAAGATAGAATATGATAAGTGTTAAATTAAAAATGAGAATAATATCATTACTTATCATATACTAACCATGGTGAAGTGTAGAGAGCAAACTAGGGTTAGGTGCATGGTTAGGTTAAGAGAAGAAAACAAAAATGGTCAATTATTCAACTCTTCATGAAGCTTCATGAAAGAAACAAATAAAGCCACCATTTTTCTTTTCCTTTCCAAAATGAATAATCAATATAAATAAATTAATAAGTAAATAAAACCCTAACCATTCATATAACCATGGTTTAATCTTTACACAAGCACAAGTTAATATGTATCATCAAACATGATACAAACATGTGTACACAAAAATATATCACATATACAATGTGCACATCAAGTGAGAAAATCCTTTTAAAATGAACCAATACTAGTTAATGCAAAGTAATATATCAAATATATAATTATACATCAAATCATTAAATCAACACTTGATTCAATGATCCGGTCATGTCGCACATAACCGACTAGTATACAACGCATCGACTTATCGAATCAATCTTTGATTCGATAACTAGGTTATATCGCATATAACCAATCGAAACATTGATCGCGAGAATGGAATACGGTATCACATACACGCATTATTCTCGGTCCTGCACATATCTCATATGCGCTCCTATTTCGTTTCGCTTGAGCCAGGAAACCTCTGTGTAGGACTCTAAAGACTCGTCAATACGCCGGTAGCAGATGATGATCATATCAAGCACCCACAAGCTGCAAGCGGTCTGCTAAACGTAACGGCCATCTGGGTATTGATCGATCAGAAGATCGACGAGCTAACCCGCTCACACTCCTGTGAATCCAACCAGTAACACTTACCGTACAGTCCGGTCTGTTCATCTGAACGTCAGACCCCAATAACCGATAAGTCGTGCCGATGTGAGGCTCATAACGGGTCGAGAAACTACTGGTAACACTTACCAGCAAATCTCTGATCAGCCCTGGCCAGGGACTTCCCTGTTACGGCTAATCGAGCACTGCGCAACATCAACTCCCAATACCGGGAGAGACGAAACCCCTCCTATCGCTCATTGCCTCCATGTGACTCGGGACTGTACCCAAAGACCACCGTTTTGCACGCCCTCATGGACGTGGTAAGGTAGAGATCAAAGCACAGTGGGAATCACACAAGACTCTATGACGATCTCGGGTCTACAGACTAACCTGCACAAGTGTCACCTGAGAACTGCTATCTGACGTGAGGTATAATACCATCTGGGAGTTCTCGGCGAGTCCGTACAGTGTACCCAGTCTCCACTGAGCACCCGTACACCATCTCTGATGTCAAACACCAATGGATATGGGATCATCCATCGCCCATCTCATAGGTCGAGAAGCGTATACACTAGTCTACACTGGTATATCGATGCCCCGTCTCGATATACCCATGACTAGGGACCTTGAAGGATGTACCTATGGACTACCATGTCCCCACTAGTATGATCTGCATCATAGTCCAGGTAGTCAAGTACACATCCTAAGGGCTTTACCAACATGTAACTATAAGACAGTATAAAGAGACAAGTGTACATGTTAAGATAAAGAGTAACCAGATAGCATACTATCATATCGAGCAAGAAAGTCATCTCTATATATGTCCAAGCATCCAATATAATATACATCATATGTACAATACTGGCCTCTAGGGCATACATACAACTAACAATCTCCCACTTGCACTAGGGCCAGCTGCTGTAGTATCGCATACCGAGCATCCCGAAGAGTCCCTCAAACTGTATCTGGGGAATGGCCTTCGTGAGTGGATCCGCCGTGTTGTTCTTCGTGTCAACCCTCCTGACCTCGATCTCCCGGCGATCAACTATCTCCCGGATCAGGTGATACCGCCTCAGAATATGCCTGGATCGCTGATGGGACCTGGGTTCCTTGGCTAAAGCCACCGCTCCATTGTTATCGCAATACAAAGGTATTGGATGCTCAATGGATGGAACCACTCCAAGTTCAGTAATGAACTTCTTGATCCAGACAGCCTCTTTAGCAGCATCGTTGGCAGCGATGTATTCAGCCTCCATCGTCGAGTCTGCCACGGTTTCTTGCTTGGAACTCTTCCAGCTAACCGCCCCTCCGTAAAGGGTAAAGACAAATCCCGAATGCGACTTAGAGTCGTCCTTATCACTCTGGAAGCTCGAATCGGTAAAGGACTCCACTTGGAGTTCTCCATTACCATACACCAAGAGCATCTCTTTAGTCCTTCGCAAGTACTTGAGAATGCTCTTCACAGCTGTCCAGTGACTCTCTCCAGGATCAGCTTGATACCTGCTCACTACACTTAGTGAGTATGCTACATCGGGTCTGGTACATAGCATCGCGTACATGATAGAGCATACAGCCGAAGCATAGGGTATCTCTTGCATGCGAGCTCTCTCCAAATCAGTCTTGGGAGACATCTCTTTGGAGAGAGTGACTCCAGAGATCGTGGGCAAGTTCCCACGCTTGGATTCTTCCATACTAAACCTCTTTAGTATGGTGTCAATGTACCTGGATTGGGACAATCCCAATATCCGTTTGGATCTATCTCTATAGATCCTTATTCCCAATATGCAGGAGGCATCACCAAGATCTTTCATTGAGAATCTTTGTGATAAGAAGAGCTTGACCGATTGCATCATAGGAATATCATTTCCTATCAAGAGTATGTCGTCCACGTACAATACGAGGAAGACTACCTTACTCTCTGCTACCTTCTTGTAGATACAAGGTTCATCTGGGTTTTTGACGAAATCAAACTCTTTGATAACGACGTCAAAGCAGATGTTCCAACTCCGCGATGCTTGCTTTAATCCATAAATGGATTTAAGCTTCCCGCTGCTCCCACTGTCTATGGAGGCCTCTGGCTGAGTCATGCACACGCACTTTTCTAAATCACCATTTAGAAAGGCGGTCTTAACATCCATTTGCCAGATTTCGTAATCATGATATGCAGCGATGGCAAGCATGATCCGGATGGATTTAAGCATAACCACTGGAGAAAAGGTTTCGTCATAGTCCACACCTGGTCTTTGACGAAAACCCTTTGCTACAAGTCTAGCTTTGAAAGTCTCTACTTTCCCATCTACACCAAGTTTTTTCTTGAAGATCCACTTGCTCCCGATGGGTTTTACCCCTTCAGGAGCAACATCCAAAGTCCATACTTTGTTGGTGTACATGGATTCCATCTCGGACCGCATTGCATCCAGCCATTTCACTGAGTCGCTACTCGTGATGGCCTGCTCGAAGCTAGTTGGGTCATCATCCTCCATGATGCAATCCTCGCTCCCACCATCCATGAGAAAACCGTATTATCTCTCAGGTTGGCGAGGAACCCTACTAGATCGGCGGAGAGGCTGAGGTTCATTGGGAGCTTCTGAATCTTCTGGTTCCACTAAATCTTCAGTTACGGTTTGTGTATCTGGAACTTCTTCCAGCTCTACCACTTTGCCACTAATTTCTTTTTCAAGGAATTCCTTTTCTAAAAAGGTGGCATGTTGAGCAACAAACACTTTTTGTTCCTCACTGTGGTAGAAAAAATACCCATATGAGTTCTTTGGATATCCCACAAACTTGCAAAGAACTGACCGTGCCTCGAGCTTGTCCGGATTTTGTCTTTTGACATAGGCTGGACAACCCCATATCTTAACTCGTTTAAGATATGGCCTCTTCCCACTCCATATCTCATATAGTGTGGTAGGTACAGATTTAGATGGAACTTGATTCAATAGGTATGCTGCTGTTTCCAGCGCATATCCCCAAAAGGAAATAGGTAACTCAGCTGTGCTCATCATAGAGCGCACCATATCTAATAGGGTGCGGTTCCTCCGTTCTGATACACCGTTGTGCTGTGGTGTATATGGAGGAGTCAGCTGAGAGAGAATCCCATTCTCTTTTAGGAAGTCCAGGAATTCATTGCTCAAGTATTCACCTCCTCGATCAGATCGAAGGATTTTAATACTTTTTCCGGTTTGGTTCTCAACTTCTTGTTTATATTCTCTAAATTTCTCAAAAGCTTCTGATTTGTGTTTCATCAGGAACACATATCCGAACCTAGAGAGATCGTCAGTGAATGTAATGAAGTATGAAGAACCATCCCTGGCATGTGTAGACATAGGACCGCATACATCACTATGTATCAGTCCTAAGAGTTCGGTAACTCTTTCTCCGTGTCCCGTAAACGGAGTTTTGGTCATCTTGCCTTTGAGACATGACTGGCAAGTGTCATAAGATGAAAATTCGAATGGTTTCAAATATCCATCCTTATGCAACTTAGCTAGTCGTGTCGCATTGATGTGACCAAGTCTACAATGCCATAAGAAGGATTCGTTCAGTTCTGAACTCTTCCTCTTGTTTGTGTTTGTTATGCTCAGAACTGTTGATTGATTTAGAACATAAATGCCATTGCACAACGTGCCTGATCCAACCAACTTTTGGTTACGGAAAATGTTCATAATATTATCCTGTAATACAAAATTATATCCCTCTTTACTTAATAAACAAACCGATATAATGTTGCATATCAGGTTCGGCATGTAATAGCATTCGTTCAGAACCAATGTATTACCAGTAGGTAATTCAAGGTGATATTCCCCGACAGTCTTAGCTGCAACAATTGCACCATTTCCAACTATAATGTCTTTATCACCTTCTCCAAGTTCTCTACCTTTCCTTAGCCCATGTAACTGATTACATATATGGGATCCTGACCTGGTATCTAATACCCAGGACGTAGAGGAAATGGAGAAACAGTTCTCAGTAACGAACACACCCGAAGAAAATGCATCATCATGTACTTTCTTCAATCGGGTGGCATGGGAATCCTGGTATTCCCCTATATCCTGTTCATTCCTATAACTCTTATAAGAAAGAACGGAACCAACGTTCCCTAGCACAGTATAACATGCGGGTTCAGTCAATACATCCATATTATTATCTTTATTAGGGCATGAAATGGTCGCTACCTAGAGAGAGAGAGAAGAAAACACTTTAGCGTATGCTCTTGCAAGATCAGATTGGTTTTTATCTTATCTAATCAGGATGGCTCCCACTGGTTTTTATCAAATCTTCCTTCAAACCCTAAAAGGAAAGACTAGCCGGGATTAATTACACACTACAAGTTCGCCAATCTTTCAGCCAGGCCAGTGTCGGTACTTTGAGGGAGGTCCCCCGTGCTTTCGCACGAACCTAATTAATGTAAACCTCGTTTTCCCAGAGGCGTAACCCCGTTGACACCTTTCTAGACACCTACTTGATCGGCTAATTGTAATGTGTAAAACTCTCCCAGGAGTAACTCTTACTCGCAGTGGGTATCGGGATCCAACTATCTCATAGAAGGTATGCAATCTCATTGCAAATTTCAACACTTGAAATTCTCGATAATACTTTTTCCCCAAACGATCTATGACCTTGACATGGTCAACAAACCATAGACCGTAAGTCAAGTTCAACCCGTCATTTCTTGATTGAATTAAACCTACCCGCACGACCCTTGACAAGGTCAACAAGGCCGTACGACTACCCTAACTCAATCTGCATCATATGCATAAGCAGATAAATACTGGTTAGCTACCGCACACTGCGCCTTGACAAGGTCAACAAACGCAGCACGAATACTAAACAGGACTTATCTGAAATGACGGAGAGCTACGACAGGTTTTTCTGAAAACCTATTGCGTAATGAACTTGATATCGTTGTAGAATCAAATGAAGTTTTGAAATGGAATGATTTTGAGGCTTTTCTAGTTTTGCTAAAGGGGTCACTCCCGGTGAAGGGATCGTCGGCCCTTTCCTCGTCGAATGAAGTGCGGGATATATCATATATATCACTGTGCAAAGCAGAAACTATAGAAGCAATCAAAAAACAAACCGAGTGTGTAGCATCTGCCAGTTATTGCTAAAGGAGTCACTCCCGGTGAAGGGATCTCGGTCCTTTCCTCATCGAATAAGGTGCAGGGTATATCATATATACCTCTATGCAAAGCAAGAACTGTAGCTACCTGTTTTATTTAAAATTTGATTCTACAACATCTTTTGTTTTCTTTTATTTCATTAATCACATTAATGAAGTCCCATCATTTAAATACCTAAACATCACAGATAAATACGACGTACACTTATGCCATCCGCATTCGCCTCGATGTCCCCTCGTGCACCGTTAGGTTAGGTAACTAACGACAGAGCAGGGCAGGGCTAGCGCGGGTGTAAAACATAAGTAACGTCTATATAATATATCATATATACTATATACTGTATCTATCACAGAACATCACATGATCACATCACAGATATCGCAGCAGAAGAAACACATGAAACATTGGATATACTAGGACATCCGTGTTTTCAATACGAGCCAGTATAAAACACGGATTCCACGGTCGTGATGAACAGCCAATCCCACACCCCTAGACCCCTACGAGAGCGGCAAGCAACCCTACCAATTCTAGGGTCAGGAGACCCGGACTCGACTCCTCGAGATGGTCTCCCACTGAACCCTAGAACCCGGTTACTTGTGCTCCCCTCCTTGGGTCTATCCTAATGCGGAAAAGTAAATAATATACAAAAGGTGACAACTTCCGCAACCTGGAAGTGCCCCAAATAAAAGAATATTACATACAAGTTTTTACATGAATGAAAATGAAAAACACTCATCTCATATAAAAAACCCCCGTCTATTCAAACACGACAATCCAATATAACATATCCAGCAACACATAACATCACATGTCACCAACGTAAGTAAATATGCGCATCCCAATTGTCGTTGACATATAGCAACGAAACCGGCGATATCACATATTACACTTACGGTCACAGAAAAGAAAATGTAAAACTACAACAGTTGGAATCCGCAGCCTGTTTAGACATCACATGCCTAATCAAATGAAATACTTAGACATCACATGCCTAACAGTTATAAACCCCGCATTTTAGTCTCATTATCGAAAACTCTTTTCAATATCAAATGAAACTAAACCGCTAGATTTATAACATTCATTCAGTTATCTCATAACTGTTTGTGAATTCCAATTATTATATCCCATTCCGGATAAATAGAAAATATTAAACTTTCCGATCGAACATTCGAACACCCAAGATTTCCTGAAACCGTTCAACACATGAAATAGGATCAAAGACATTCACTTCATGCCTCAGTACCAACGGTCCAGCCGTAGAAGGGTCAAACCAACGCCTCACATGTGGCACGCCGTACTGCCCCAAACCCGAAGGTTCAAAGGGCAGTTCAAGACGGTCACATAATCGAGTTAAGGTTTGTTGTCTTCTAGAGGGTCCATCGCGTTACTTGCACTACTTAGAACGTCTTTAAATCTCGGAAAAATCCAACACTTGGAAATTTTCCGGCAGGGGAAAAGTTGGGTATTTATATCCGGTCGAACTTTTTAACATATTCAAAAATTATCCAGAAAACACATAGACAAAGTTTGATAATCCGATCGAATATACGAACTCTCAATACAACCCAAAAAACTCAACTCTTGAGTTCAAATTAAAAATTCCCAGGAAAACCAACACTAAAAACTAGGAATTACTGTGTAAACAAAATCGTCTGAAGAGACAAACAGGCCGCGGAACCGCCGCAATAGGCATGCTATTGCCGCGGTTCCGCCGCGCCTTTAGCGATTCAGGTTCTCGAACTTCACAGTAATTCTTAGAAATACCTGCTGATTTTTCTGCATATTTTTAATTCTCAAAAAACCACGATTTCAGAAAATGTACGGAAAGCATTTTGGATTTAGGGTTTCGGGTTCGTTCGGGTTTCAAACGTCGTCTAGACTTCGCCTAAGGCTCTAGCTAGGCTCTGATACCACTGATGAGTTCCTAGGCACACTATAGAGGTCTCACAAGGCATCAACCATGCAAATTTCAAATTTTATGGGTGCCGAGTAACCCTAATACGGATCGTCGACTAGAATTCTAGGCGAAACATTAAACTAGTTAACGACTTAACTAAAGGAGAGAGGCTACAACCTTTGTAGATCCGTTTATCCACTTCTTTAGCTCCACGTAGGCGTCCTCTCGCTGTCCATCTCAAATCCCGAACTCAATCGTCGGTTTCATCGGAGAAATGGGCGGGCTCGGTCGTCGGCTTCGTGCCGAAGATGATCTACGTCGAGGCATCACAAGTTCAAGCTCCAACTTCACTAAGTTGTGAAACTTGTGAAGAAAACACCCAAAACCACTTGGCAAGAGGTAGAGGATGAAGAAATAGGAGGTGGGTTCACTTTGGAATTGGATTTCTCACTCTTTAGCTCAAGGTGCCATTAATGGTGTCAAGCTTTTTCTTTTAAGAAGAAGAAGAAGATGAAGATAGAATATGATAAGTGTTAGATTAAAAATGAGAATAATATCATTACTTATCATATACTAACCATGGTGAAGTGTAGAGAGCAAACTAGGGTTAGGTGCATGGTTAGGTTAAGAGAAGAAAACAAAAATGGTCAATTATTCAACTCTTCATGAAGCTTCATGAAAGAAACAAATAAAGCCACCATTTTTCTTTTCCTTTCCAAAATGAATAATCAATATAAATAAATGAATAAGTAAATAAAACCCTAACCATTCATATAACCATGGTTTAATCTTTACACAAGCACAAGTTAACATGTATCATCAAACATGATACAAACATGTGTACACAAAAATATATCACATATACAATGTGCACATCAAGTGAGAAAATCCTTTTAAAATGAACCAATACTAGTTAATGCAAAGTAATATATCAAATATATAATTATACATCAAATCATTAAATCAACACTTGATTCAATGATCCGGTCATGTCGCACATAACCGACTAGTATACAACGCATCGACTTATCGAATCAATCTTTGATTCGATAACTAGGTTATATCGCATATAACAAATCGAAACATTGATCGCGAGAATGGAATACGGTATCACATACACGCATTATTCTCGGTCCTGCACATATCTCATATGCGCTCCTATTTCGTTTCGCCTGAGCCAGGAAAACTCTGTGTAGGACTCTAAAGACTCGTCAATACGCCGGTAGCAGATGATGATCATATCAAGCACCCACAAGCCGCAAGCGGTCTGCTAAACGTAACGGCCATCCGGGTATTGATCGATCAGAAGATCGACGAGCTAGCCCGCTCACACTCCTGTGAATCCAACCAGTAACACTTACCGTACAGTCCGGTCTGTTCGTCTGATATGTCGCATATCAAGTCTAGGGGTGGTAAACGTCAGACCCCAATAACCGATAAGTCGTGCCGATGTGAGGCTCATAACGGGTCGAGAAACTACTGGTAACACTTACCAGCAAATCTCTGATTAGCCCTGTCCAGGGACTTCCCTGTTACGGCCAATCGAGCACTGCGCAACATCAACCCCCAATACCGGGAGAGACGAAACCCCTCCTATCGCTCATTGCCTCCATGTGACTCGGGACTGTACCCAAAGACCACCGTTTTGCATGCCCTCATGGACGTGGTAAGGTAGAGATCAAAGCACAGTGGGAATCACATAAGACTCTATGACGATCTCGGGTCTACAGACTAACCTGCACAACTGTCACCTGAGAACTGCCATCTGACGTGAGGTATAATACCATCTGGGAGTTCTCAGCGAGACCGTCCAGTGTACCCAGACTCCACTGAGCACCCATACACCATCTCTGATGTCAAACACCAATGGATATGGGATCATCCATCGCCCATCTCATGGGTCGAGAAGCGTATACGCTAGTCTACACTGGTATATCGATGCCCCGTCTCGATATACCCACGACTAGGGACCTTGAAGGATGTACCTATGGACTACCATGTCCCCACTAGTATGATCTGCATCATAGTCCAGGTAGTCAAGTACACATCCTAAGGGCTTTACCAACATGTAACTATAAGAAAGTATAAAGAGACAAGTGTACATGTTAAGATAAAGAGTAACCAGATAGCATACTATCATATCGAGCAAGAAAGTCATCTCTATATATGTCCAAGCATCCAATATAATATACATCATATGTACAATACTGTCCTCTAGGGCATACATACAACTAACAGGACTCTAAATACTCGACACTATACTGGCAGTGGGTTTAACCACAGACCGCAAGCGGCACCAGCTGTGCGTAACGGCCCCCAGGTAGATGCCGATAAGAAGTCTGACGAGGTGAAACCCATCTGAACTCCTACTGAGCCTGTATGTGACAATCTCCGTACAGTCCGGTCTGTTCGTCTGAGAACATCGCATGGCGGGCCTAAGAGGGTGGTAAACATCAGTCCCCTAATAGCGGTACAAGTCATGTCGGAGTGTAGCCCAGAACACCCTGAGATAACACTAGAAACCAACCAGTATATCTCGCTTTCCCTGGCCAGAGACTACTTGTGTAATGGCTCTCATAGATACAGCGCGATGTCAACCCCTAATACCGGGAGATACGAATCCTGTCTAACCGTCGCTTCCTCCAAGTGCTTCGGGACTGCACCCAACAACTACCTGTTTGCACGCCTCTTTTGATCCGTGGTAGGGTAGTAATCAAAGTACAATGGGAACACACTCGAAGCGAAGTGACAGTGTCAAGTCAGCGGACTAAGCTGTACTCATGTCACCTGGGAACTGATAACTGACGATAGGTATAATACCAACCAACAGTTCCCGACGAGTCCTGTCCAGTGTACTCATAACCTAACGACCACCCGCATACTATCTCAAGTACGACGTACAGACGGCTGTGGGACAGATCGTCTCCCGTGCTGGGATGAGAAGCGCATACGCTTGTCTACTCCGGAGTATCGATGCCCTGTCTCGATAATCCCACGACCAGGGACGTGTATATAAGGATGTGCTTGTAGATTACCCAGCCCCCACGAGTGTGATGCCTTCACAATGCTGGTAATCAAGCAAAGATCCTAAGGGCTCTACTAATGCGTATAGGTGATATACTAAAAGAAACACATGTACACATTAAAGTAGAGACAAACCAAGTAGCATACTACCATTTCGAGCAAGATTGTCTATACAACTGTGAATATCCCAAGCTTCCATCAAGTAATATACAAACTAGTATGATACACTAACACTTGCATCGAGTTTGTTCAGATTTTGCTTTTTGACATAGGCCGGACAACCCCATATCTTAATGAAATTAAGACGTGGTCTCTTCCCATTCCATATCTCATATGGAGTGGTAGGTACAGATTTGGTCGGAATTCTATTTAATAGGTATGCAGCCGATTCAAGCGCATAACCCCAAAAGGAAATAGGTAACTCAGCAGTGCTCATCATAGAGCACACCATATCTAATAGGGTGCGATTCCTCCGTTCCGATACACCGTTGTGCTGTGGTGTATATGGAGGAGTAAGCTGAGAGAGAATCCCATTCTCTTTTAGAAAATCCAAGAACTCGGTGCTCAAGTATTCACCTCCTCGATCAGATCGAAGGATTTTAATATTTTTACCCGTTTGGTTTTCGACTTCAGATTTATATTCCTTGAATTTCTCACAAGCTTCAGATTTATGTTTCAACAGGAACACATGACCGAATCTTGAGAGATCGTCAGTGAATGTAATGAAGTACGAAAAACCATTTCTGGCATACGTAGACATGGGACCGCATACATCACTATGTATTAGTCCTAAGAGTTCCGAAGCTCTTTCTCCGTGTCCACTAGACGGAGTTTTGGACATATTGCCTTTGAGACATGACTGGCAAGTGTCATAAGATGAAAATTCGAACGGATTCAAATATCCATCTTTATGCAACTTAGCCAGTCGTGTTGCATTGATATGTCCTAGTCTACAATTCTACAAGAAGGATTCGTTCATTTCTGAACTCTTCCTCTTGTGTGTGTTTTGCACGTTAAGAACTTTGTTTTGATTCAAAACGTTCAATCTGTTACATAACGCAACCCAATCAATACTTGATTTAGGTAAATGTTCATAACATTATTCTCTACTACAAAGTTAATCCTTCTTTTTCTAATAAAGAGATTGATATTAAATTGCATATCATAGAGGGTACGTGGTAACAGTCGTTCAGGATCAATGTACTCCCTGTTGGTAATACAAGGTGATAATCACCAACTACTTTGGCTGCAACATTTGCACCAATCCCTACTTTTTGAGTATGATCATCTCTTCCCAGTTCTCTACCTTTCCTCAGTCCATAAAACATATTGCATATGTGGGATCCCAATCCGGTATCTAATACCCAGGACGTAGAGTGTACTGAGAAACAGTTCTCTGTAACTAACACACCCGAAGAAGATGCATCAACATGCTTATTCTTCGCTTGGGTGGCGTGGGAATCCGGATATGTTCCTATTTCCTGCTCGGACTTATAACACGTATAAGTTGGAGCGGGACCAACGTTCCCTTGCTCAGTATAAAAAGCGGGTTCGGTCAATACATCCATATTATTATCTTGATTAAGGCGTGACATGGGTTGCTGCCTGGAGAAAGATAGAAGGAAATGTGTAAGCGTGCGCTCTTTGCAAGATTAGATTGGTTATTATCTTATCTAATCAGGATGTCTCCCATTGTTTTTATCAAATATTCCTTCAAACCCTAAAAGGTAACACTAGCCAGGATTAATTACACCTTACAAGTTTGCCAATCTTTCAGCCAGGCCAGTACCGGTACTTTGAGGGAGGTTTCCCATGCTTTCGCACGGACCTAATTAAAATAAACCTCGTTTTTCCATGGGCGTAACCCTGTTAACACCTTTCTAGACACCTACTTGATTGGCTAATTGTGATGTGTAAAACTCTCCCAGGAGTAACTCTTACTCGCAGTGGGTATCGGGATCCAACTATCTCATAGAAGGTATGCAATCTCATTGCAAATTTCAACACTTGAAATTCCCGATAATACTTTTACCCCAAGCAACCCATGACCTTGACGGAGGTCAACAAATCATAGGTCGCTAGTCAAGTTCAGCCCGTTCATTTCTTGATTGAATTAAACCCACCCGCATGACCCATGACGAAGATCAACAAGGCCATACGACTACCCTAATCCAATCGCATCACATGCGGCAGATAAGCACTAATCAGCTATCGCACACTACGCCATGACGGAGGTCAACAAATGCAGCACGAATACTAAATAGTACCTATCTGAAATGACGGAGGGCTACACATGTTTTTAAGAAAACCATGAGCGTAATGAACTTGATATCGTTGCAGAATCGAGTGATTTTGAAAAGGAGTGTTTTTGAGGCTTTTACTAGTTTCGCTAAAGAGGTCACTCCCGGTGAAGGGATCTCGTCTCTTTCCATATCGAATAAGGTGTTGGATATTCTACAAGGAATACCGCTATGCAAAGCAAGAACTATAGAAGCAATTAAAATCTAAACTGAGTGATTTGTAGCATTTTCTAGTTTCGCTAAAGAGGTCACTCCCGGTGAAGGGATCTCGGCTCTTTCCTTATCGAATAAGGTGCTGGATAATCTACAAGAAATACTGCTATGCAAAGCAAAAACTAGAGCTACCCTTTTTGAAAATTTGATTCTACAACATCATTTTGGTTTCTTTTCTTTCATTAATCTCATTAATGATGTCCTATCAATTAAGCATCCTAAGCATCACAGAAGAAACGAAAATACATCGCACATATAAAGTGATCACATCACAGAACATCAGCAGCAGAAGTTATCATATGAAATATTGGATATACTAGGAATTCCGTGTTTTAAGTTAAGCCAGAATAAAACACGGATTCCACGATCGCGATGAATAGCCAAACCCACACTCCTAGACCCCTACGAGAGCGGAAAGCAACCCTACTAATTCTAGAGTTAGGAGACCCGGACTCGACTCCTAGAGTTGGTCTCCTGCTGGACTATAGAACCCGGTTACTTGTGCTCCCCTCTTTGGGTCTATCTTAATGCGGAAAAGTAAATAATATACAACAATGGTTACATCATCCTCAATCCGGAAGTGCCCCAATAAAAGAATATTACATATATTGAATTTTACATGAATGAAAATAAAAACTCTCATCTCACATAAAACCCCCGGCTATTCAGAACGCTACGATCCAATATAACATATCTAAGCAACACATAACATCACATGTTATCAAAACAGTTAGACGATCCGAACGAATCAACAAACACCCAAAGTTACCCAAAAAACTCAACACTTGAGCGTAGTTTAAAAGTATCCATCACATGCCACAGTAGCAATGGACCAGCCGTAGAAGGGTCAACCAACGCCTCACATATGGCACCGCTGAATTACCACAAACCCGAGGGTTCAGTGGTGGTTCTGATGGTCACATAATCGAGTTAAGGTTTTGTTCTTCTAGAGGGTCCATCGAATCACTTGCATGATATTTGAATGTTTTAAACTACGGAAAAAATCCAACTCTTGAATAAATTTCCAGCTAGGGTCAAAGTGGGTATCTGATATCCGTTTGAACTTTTTAACACCGTCTAAAAAACCTGAAATCTAGTAAAAATTACGACTACGAAATACTCCGAGTTGCTGTTTTGGTAATTAAACATCACATGCAAATTTAGCAAAAATAAACAACACCTGAAACACCAAAATCCAGAGACCAGAACACACTACAAAACCCATCCCCAAACTCATTGGGAAATCCGGCGACGCCGGAATTTAGTGCTTGGTCGCCGGCCAAAAACCGAGCCCTTGGGGTGAGGTTTGTACTGTGTTCTTATCTTGTCCCATACTACATTCTGCATATGTTTAAATAATTTTTTGACAACTTTTGAAAATCGACAGAAAGTGGATTTTTAGGGTTTCAAGTTTCGGAGTTTTTCTATTTCGTAATCCTATGCAATCCGGCTAATTCTCTAGTTTAGCTCTTGTAAGTCGATGTTCAACACCCCAATACTTATGGGGAGGCGGAAATATGAATAACAATCTTGTTCTATGGTTAAACATCGAATAACCGTATGAATCGTTTGCTAAACAAGTTTTAACAAAAGCTATAGAGTTCTAAACTACTATGTTAAGAGATTATACCAAACGATTCTAGTCCTTCGTCTTTAAGTTATCTATGGCCTCTTTGGATCTCCACGTCCTCCTTGGCTTCCTTCCATGATAGACGATCCACCCGAGAACCCTAATCCAAGCTATAACCTCTAAACTTGAGGTTACTTAGTTTCTCTAGTTGCTAAATAGAGTAGCTAAGGTGATGTAGAGATGGGTCATGGAGTAATTAGTCTTTCCTAATCCTTGTTCTCAACTCATGTGGGGTAGGATTAGGCTTTGGTGAAGGAGAGAGAGCTTGAAGAGAGAGAGTGAGAAGATGATAATGATAATAATTATAATAATGAAATAGCTTCTCACTTGATATATGAAACATAATGAATAAAAAGAAATGAATAATATGAGATTATTCATCATGTTTCATAAATGCAAGTGGGTGATTCATTATGTGAGTCATTAAGCATTTAATAATGCATTAATGACATGATGAATCACTCACAATGAGTCACTAAATCATTAAATGAAAATGCCACCTCTCCCTCCATGTCACATCCTTCTAGAAGCTTCTCGGAAAATTACGAGAACGCCCCTCTCATCCGTGAAAACACGGAAAAACATTAGACTGTATAAATCCAATAACCTGATACTAGAATCTGGCTTAAAACAAAGCCTGCTAGTAAAAACTGTCCGAATGTCGTACGTGCGTTTAAATACGTACGCGTTCGAACCTTTGTCGTAAAACCATACGACCTCTATATCTTTTCGCCTGGGTTAGGGAAATCTCTGTGTGGGACTCTAAAGACTCAACTACTACACTGGCAGTGGGTTTAACCACAGACCGCAAGTGGCACTAGCTGTACGTAACGGTCCCCAGGTAGTTGTCGATAAGAAAGCCGATGAGATAACCCATCGGAAATCCTACTGAGCCTGTCCATGACAATATCCGCGCAGTCCGGTCTGTTCGTCTAAGAGTATCACATGTATGGTCTAGGGAGGTGGTGGACGTCAGACCCCTAATAACCGTACAAGTCGTGTCGTTATGGCTCAAGACCACCCGAGAATCTTCTGATCAGTCCATCAGTAATTCTCAATCAGCCCTGGCCAGGGACTTATGGTAATGACCAACCGACGACAGTGCGATATCAACTCCCTATACCGGGAGAGACGAATCCCTAACAGTCGCTCACTGCCTCCACGTGGCTCGGGACTGTGCCCAACTAAAACCTGTTTGCACGACTCCTTTGAGCCGTGGTAGGGTAATAATCAAAGCACAGTGGGAACTCACACGAGACAAATGATGACCTTAAGTCAACGGACTATCTGCACACATGTCACCTGAGAACTGCTATCTGACGTTAGGTATAATACCATCCAGTCAGTTCTCGGCGAGTCCTGTCCGGTGTACTCACACCCAGTGAGCATCTGTATACAATCTTAGGTGAACACCACTAATGGTTGCGGGACCAATCCATCGCCCCTCGTCAGGGTCTAGATATGTATACACTAGTCTACTCCGGAGTATCGATGCCCAATCTCGATACTCCTGCGACCAGGGACATCTAAGGGTGTGCCTATTGACTATCCAGCTCCCACTTGTATGACTGCCATCACAACGCCGGTAGTCAGACAAACACCCTATGGGCTTTATCAACATATATATATAAATACCAAGTAAAATATATCATACGTTAAGACAAAGTCAAACCAAATAGCGTACTATCATATCAAGCAAGACTGTCATGTACATACATATCCCAAGCATCCTATACAATGTAGGCCTCTAGGGCATATATATCCAACAATCTCCCACTTGCACTAAAGCCTATAATTGCTGCAATGAGTACCCACTGTCTCTACCAGATCCAGTTGCTGGCGTACCGCATGCCCAACATCTCAAATAACTTCTCGAACTGTACTTGAAGAATGGCTTTGGTAAATGGATCTACCGTGTTGTCTTTTGTGTCCACTCTCCGTATCTCGATCTCCCGACGATCCACGATCTCCCTGATCAGGTGAAACCGCCTTAAGATATGCCTGGATTTCTGATGGGACCTTGGTTCCTTCGCTAAAGCTACAGCGCCATTGTTATCACAAAACAAAGGTATTGGATTGGCAATGGACGGAACCACCTGAAGTTCAGAAATGAACTTCCTCATCCAGACGGCCTCTTTTGCGGCTTCACTAGCAGCTATATACTCAGCCTCCATAGTTGAGTCTGCGACGGTATCTTGTTTGGAACTCTTCTAACATACTGCCCCTCCATTGAGGGTAAACATAAAACCCGAAATGGATTTAGAATCATCTTTGTCACTTTGGAAGCCGGAGTCGGTAAAAGCCTCTACCTGGAGGTCCCCATTACCGTAAATCAAGAACATCTCCTTAGTCCTTCTCAGGTACTTGAGAATGTTCTTCACCGCTATCCAATGTTTCTCACCTGGGTCAGACTGATACCTGCTTACTACACTAAGTGCGTAAGCTACATCCGGTCTGGTACATAACATCGCATACATTATTGATCCTACCGCCGAAGCGTAGGGTATAATGCCCATGCGAGCCCTCTCTTCATCAGTCTTTGGAGACATCTCTTTGGAGAGGTGATTCCATGACAAGCGGGCATATTGCCGCGCTTGGAATCTTCCATACTAAATCTCTTTAGTATAGTGTCTATATACCTGGACTGTGAAAGTCCTAATGTTCTATTAGATCTATCACGATAGATCTTAATGTCCAGAATGTATGATGCATCTCCCAAGTCTTTCATGGAGAATTTTTGTGACAAGAAGAGCTTTACTGATTGTAGTATAGGGATATCATTCCCTATCAGTAGTATGTCGTCGACGTATAAAACGAGGAAGACTACTGCTCCTTCTACAATCTTCCTATAAATACATGGTTCATCTACATTTTTGATAAAGTCAAATTCCTTGACTGTTTCATCAAAGCAGATGTTCCAACTCCGCGATGCTTGCTTTAACCCATAAATGGATTTAAGCAATTTGCACACTCTTCCGCTGCTCCCACTGTCTAAGAAACCTTCTGGTTGATCCATGTAAACACTCTCTTCTAGATGTCCATTTAGAAAAGCTGTTTTTACATCCATTTGCCAGATTTCATAGTCATGGAAGGCAGCAATGGCAAGCATGATCCGAATGGATTTAAGCATAGCTACTGGTGAAAAAGTTTCATCATAGTCCAATCCTGGTCTTTGACGAAAACCTTTTGCTACTAGTCTAGCTTTGTAGGTTTCCACTAGTCCAAATGTACCAATCTTCTTCTTGAAGATCCATTTGCACCCAACTGGTTTTACCCCAGGAGGAGCAACTTCTAAAGTCCATACTTTATTGGTGTACATGGATTCCATTTCGGATCTCATAGCATCCAGCCACTTCACTGAGTCGCTACTCGTGATAGCCTGCTAAAAACTAGTAGGCTCATCATCATCGATAATGCAATCCTCTCGATCCCCATCAAGAAGAAAACCATAGTATCTTTCAGGAGGATGAGAAAGCCTACTAGATCTGCGGAGTGGCGTTGGTTCGTCATGTTCTATTGAAATCTGAGATTCTTCTAAGTCCTCGGTTGCAGTTTGAGGTTCTGGAATTTCTTCCAGTTCTACCGCACTCCCACTAATTTCTTTTGCAAGAAATTCGCTTTCTAAGAAGACAATGTGGCGAGTGACAAACACCTTTTGTTCTTCAGTGTGGTAGACCATATACCCCCTTGAATGCTTGGGGTATCCTACAAACTTGCACAAAACCGATCGTGCCTCGAGCTTGTCCGGTTTATGCTTCTTAACATATACCGGACACCCCCATATCTTGATATACTTGAGATATGGTCTCTTCCCACACCACATTTCATATGGAGTGGTAGGTACAGACTTAGTTGGAACTCTATTCAATAGGTATGCGGCTGATTCTAGAGCAAATCCTCAGAAGGAAAGTGGCAACTCAGCACTATTCATCATTGAACGCACCATATCTAATAGCGTGCGATTCCTCCTTTCTGATACACCATTATGCTGAGGTGTATAAGGCGGAGTAAGCTGAGAGAGAATTCCATTCTCTATTAAGTATTCAAGGAAACTGGTACTTAAGTATTCTCCACCTCGATCAGATCGAAGTGTCTTGATGCTTTTACCAGTCTGTTTCTCTACTTCATTTTTTATACTCCTTAAACTTCTCAAAGGCCTCGGATTTATGTTTCATTAAGAATATATGTCCATACCTAGAGAAGTCATCAGTAAAAGTTATGAAGTAGGAGTGATCGCTTCGTGCATGCGTAGACATCGGACCACATACATCACTGTGTACTAGTCCCAAGAGTTCAGTGGCTCTTTCTCCGTGTCCGGTGAACGGAGATTTGGTCATTTTTCCTGTGATACATGATTGACAAGTTACATATGATGAATATTCAAACGGATCTAGATATCCATCTTTATGTAACTTAGTCAACCTTGTTTCATTTATATGACCAAGTCTACAATGCCATAGGAAGGCTTGATTCGAATCTGGAGCCTTTCGTTTACGCGTGTTTTGAATATTGAAAATTTGAGGTTGATTAAGTATGTATATACCGTGTTCCAGTGTGCCAAACCCAATCAGTTCTTGATTTAGGAGAATGTTCATGACATTTCTTTCAAGCGCAAAATTATATCCTTTATTAGACAACAAAGATACTGATATAATATTACACAACATACTGGGAAAAAACAGTTGTACAATACCAAAATGTGTCCATTATTCAACCCTAGGTGATATTCCCCTATTGCAACTGCATCTACATGCATTCCATTGCCCATCCGGAGAGTCATATCACCTGCCCCCAGTACTCTACTATTTCTCAGATCCTGCAAAGAATTACAGATGTGAGAACCAGAACCGGTATCAAGTACCCATGAAGTAGGGTTTACTGAAAGACAATTTTCGATTACGAACACACCTGAAGCAAAAGCAACAGCTTGCTTCATGTCCTTGGATTTGAAAGCCTGACAATCCTTCTTCCAGTGCCCTTGCTTGTGACAATAGAAGCATTCGTTCTTTTCAGCCTTCACCCTTCCTGCCTTGTTCGTTCCCTGCACCTTCTTGACCCCACCCTTCGGTTTGGTGGCTTTCATCTTTTTCTTCCCTTTAGCTTTCGCATTAGATTTAGAAGAAGATGATTGGCCAACATACAGAACGGGGGTCTTCTCCTTTTTCAAGGAGGTCTCTGCTACCCTCAACATATTGAGGAGTTTTGGAAGATCCGCTTCCATTTCGTGCATGTTAAAGTTCAGCACGAACTGAGAGAAGGTATGGGGAAGGGACTGCAAAATCAAGTCGATATACAAATCATTCTCTAGCACGCATCCCAGGTTTGCGAGTTCCTCAATGAGGGTGATCATTTTGAGGACGTGCTCTCCAACAGGCGATCCTGGAGCTAGCCTCATCTGGAAGAGTTTCCTTGAGGTTTCGTACCTCGCGATACGGGAGTGTTCACCATACAATTCCTTGCAATGGAGGAATATGGATATAATATCCATACTCTCGTGCTGTTTCTGGAGTTCATTGTTCATGGACGCCAGCACGATACACTTAGCTTGCTCACAGTCTAGATCCCAGGTTTTGCGAACTTCCTTGTCTACAACTGAGGAATCTGGTCCTGGGATAAGGGGAGGAACAGCGGTGGTAACATATGCAACTTTGTCATAAGTCAGCGCAATATTGACGTTCCTTAGCCAATCTTTATAGTTCTGCCCGGTCAGTATATTCTTTTCAAGTAATAGTTTAAGTCCAGTCACGGTAGCTGCCATAGAGAGAGAAAAGAAACACTCAGCATACGCTCTTGCAAGTTTAGATTGGTTATTAATTTATCTAAACAGGATGGCTCCCACTGTTTCCTCAAATCCTTCTTCAAAACTTAAAAGAAGAACTAGTCAGGATTTAATCACACGTTACAATTCTTGCTTAACCTTTCAGCCAGGCTGGTGTTGGTACTTCGAGGGAGGTTTTCCAACGCTTTCGCGAAGTTCCTTAATTAAAGAACCTCTTTTCCCTAGAGGCGTAGCTCCTCTAACACCTTTCTAGGCACCTACTTGGTTTATAGCATTGATTGTTAAGTGAGAGAAATTCCCGAGAGTAATCCTACTCATCAGTGAGATCGGGATCCAACTATCATTGCATGATGCCCTAGATGGAAGCCACTCTAGTCACCACACTCCAGAAGGTAAGCTAAATCTGCAAGTTTCCTTTATGTTTGAAACTCCCGATGTGATTTTTACCCCAAGCTCTTATAGACCTTGACGTAGGCCAACAAGTCATAAGACGCAAGTCAAGTTCTACCCGTCGTTGTCCTGATCAATTTAAATACATCGTACAAGCCCTTGACATAGGCCAACAAGGTGTACGTCTGTATTAAACTAATGCATCTATCTATGCAACAAATAGGCACACACACTGCTACCATACACTATGCCTTGACGTAGGCCAACAAGCATAGCATGAATACGATGTGCTGTCTATCTGAAACGACGGAGGGTTACGGCTGGTTTTTGGCAAAAAACCGTTAACGTAGTGAACTTGATTTGATCGAAGGAACTAAGATAGCTTTTATTAAAAGGAGTGGTTTAAGCTCCGCATTTAAAATTTGCTTTTTCAAGAAAACCGAGTGGTTTTTAGAAATTGTTCCAACGATTCAGTTTAGGTTTTATTTTCTTTGCATTAATAATAATGCGTCCCATCTTTAACCTATCATTACAGATAACAACGAAAATACAACGTCCTCTTATGCCATCTGCATTCGCCACGGGGTCCCGTCATCACCCGTTAGGTTACTTAACTAACGACAGAGCGGGGGCTGGGCTAGCGCGGGTGTAAAACATAAGCGACGTCTAAATAGCTATCATATATAGATATTGTACATTCGTCAGACGCAATAATAGGCATTCCAGATCACAGATAAACAATATTGGATTTGCAAGCAATCCGCATTTCTTTTGAGCCTGCAATGAAAGATGGATTACACAGTTGTGATGAATAGCCATTTTCCTACCCCAGACCCCTACGGGTACGGCAAACTACCCGCCAAGTACCAGAAGTGAAGCGGTCTGCCCCAACACTTCAAAATACCCGGTAGTTTGTGCACCCCACCTTGGGTCTATCCTAGGAGCAAAAACAGTAAAAAGAAATAATACAACGGTGGCTACAACCCAACCTGGATGTGCTCCGCAAAATAATATTACAACTTATTACATTTACATCAAATGAATTAATACAATAACCCATCACAAAACCCGGCTAATCACCACAACAGTCCAATACAGTTTATATACACAAACAGTTATATATAACATCACAGATATGTGCAACCCCCTGCCAACCGACATACTAGCAGTTAGGGGAGGTTTACGAACACATAATACATTTCACAGATATAATCAAACAAGCAAATACCGTATAATTTCGATCGATTAAACACATTTAATTTTGCTCCAATACTTCTCTGTAAATCTGAAACCTGAGCAAAAATAAAAATTATCAGAAAACACCAAATATCACAGAGAATCAACACAAGAAACTTGGGATGATGAGTCGTCCAAAGCGCGGCGGAATCGCGGTGGATCGGTGGGATCGGCCGCGGTTCGGCGGCGCTATGGCCGATTCATGAGCCCAATTTTCTTGGGTGTTCTAATACATTCATTTAGGTCATTCTGAAGGTCCCTGAAAAAATTTTGGACCTCATTTAAAATTCGACAGAAAGTTCATGATATCGGGGTTTTTCCGGTTCGTTTTTCCGTTCGAAATTCATACAAATTTGCAAGTTTTTTAAATATTGTTTAGCTAGGCTCTGATACCATTGTAAGTCGATGTTCAACAACCCAATACTTATGGGGAGGCGGAAATATGAATAACAATCTTGTTCTATGGTTAAACATCGAATAACCGTATGAATCGTTTGCTAAACAAGTTTTAACAAAAGCTATAGAGTTCTAAACTACTATGTTAAGAGATTATACCAAACGTTTCTAGTCCTTCGACTTTATGTTATCTATGGCCTCTTTGGATCTCCACGTCCTCCTTGGCTTCCTTCCGTGATAGACGATCCACCCGAGAACCCTAATCCAAGCTATAACCTCTAAACATGAGGTTACTTAGTTTCTCTAGTTGCTAAATAGAGTAGCTAAGGTGATGTAGAGATGGGTTATGGAGTAATTAGTCTTTCCTAATCCTTGTTCTCAACTCATGAGTGGTAGGATTAGGCTTTGGTGAAGGAGAGAGAGCTTGAAGAGAGAGAGTGAGAAGATGATAATGATAATAATTATAATAATGAAATAGCTTCTCACTTGATATATGAAACATAATGAATAAAAAGAAATGAATAATATGAGATTATTCATCATGTTTCATAAATGCAAGTGGGTGATTCATTATGTGAGTCATTAAGCATTTAATAATGCATTAATGACATGATGAATCACTCACAATGAGTCACTAAATCATTAAATGAAAATGCCACCTCTCCCTCCATTTCACATCCTTCTAGAAGCTTCTCGGAAAATTACGAGAACGCCCCTCTCATCCATGAAAACACGGAAAAACTTTAGACTGTATAAATCCAATAACCTGATACTAGAATCTGGCTTAAAACAAAGCCTGCTAGTAAAAACTGTCCGAATGTCGTACGTGCGTTTAAACACGTACGCGTTCGAACCTTTGTCGTAAAACCATACGACCTCTATATCTTTTCGCCTGGGTTAGGGAAATCTCTGTGTGGGACTCTAAAGACTCAACTACTACGCTGGCAGTGGGTTTAACCACAGACCGCAAGCGGCACTAGCTGTACGTAACAGTCCCCAGGTAGTTGTCGATAAGAAAGCCGATGAGATAACCCATCTGAAATCCTACTGAGCCTGTCCATGACAATATCCGCGCAGTCCGGTCTGTTCGTCTAAGTTTCACATGTATGGTCTAGGGAGGTGGTGGACGTCAGACACCTAATAACCGTACAAGTAGTGTCGATATGGCTCAAGTCCACCCGCGAATCTACTGATCAGTCCATCAGTAATTCTCAATCAGCCCTGGCCAGGGACTTATGGTAATGACCAACCGACGACAGTGCGATATCAACTCCCTATACCAGGAGAGACGAATCCCTAACAGTCGCTCACTGCCTCCACGTGGCTCGGGACTGTGCCCAACTAAAACCTGTTTGCACGACTCCTTTGAGCCGTGGTAGGGTAATAAACAAAGCACAGTGGGAACTCACACGAGACAAATGATGACCTTAAATCAACGGACTATCTGCATACATGTCACCTGAGAACTGCTATCTGACGTTAGGTATAATACCATCCAGTCAGTTCTCGGTGAGTCCTGTCCGGTGTACTCACACCCAGTGAGCATCTGTATACAATCTTAGGTGAACACCACCAATGGTTGCGGGACCAATCCATCGCCCCTCGTCAGGGTCTAGATATGTATACACTAGTCTACTCCGGAGTATCGATGCCCAATCTCGATACTCCTGCGACCAGGGACATCTAAGGGTATGTCTATTGACTATCCAGCTCCCACTAGTATGACTGCCATCACAACGCCGGTAGTCAGACAAACACCCTATGGGCTTTATCAACATATATATATAAATACCAAGTACAATATATCATACGTTAAGACAAAGTCAAACCAAATAGCGTACTATCATATCAAGCAAGACTGTCATGTACATACATATCCCAAGCATCCTATACAATGTAGGCCTCTAGGGTATATATATCCAACAGCTCTGATACCACCGAAGGGTTCCTAGCAATGACAACAAGGTTTTGGGGGGCATTGTGCATGCCGTTTTAAAATTTTTACCGTTACAAAGAACTCTACGCTAGAATCGTTAACTAGAGATTTAGACCGAACAAGATGCAAACAACTTTTACATCTAAGAGAATACGAATACAACCTTTGTAGACGGTCCTTCTCTTCAAGCACAGTAGGAGCCGCACAAGACTCTATAACGATCTCGGGTCTACCGACTAACCTGTACCAGTGTCCCCAGAGGACTGCTATCTGACGATAGGTATACTACCACATAGGAGTCCTCGGCGAGTCCTGTTTAGTGTACCCAGTCTCCACTGAGCACCCGTATACCATCTCTGATGTCAAACACCAATGGATGTGGGATCATCCATCGCCCATCATATGGGTCAAGAAGCGTATACTCTAGTCTACTCTGGAATATCGATGCCATGTCTCGATATTCTATCGACTAGGAACAATTAAAGGATGTACTTGTGAGCTACCCTGGCCCCACTAGTATGATCTCCATCATAGTCCTGGTAGTCAAGTACATATCTTAAGGGCTTTATCAACATGTGAGAGCAAGACAGTATAACAATATATAAGTCCACATATTAAGATATAAGTAATCAGATAGCATACTATCATGTCGAGCAAGAAAGTCATCTCTATATATATCCAAGCATCAACTATAATATAAATCATGTGTACAATAATGGCCATTAGGGCATGCATATAACTAACAACCTCAATATCTCAGGCTCTGGCTATCCGGACTGGCCTATATCAACAAATCTCAATATCTCAGGCTCCGGCTATCCGGACTGGCCTGTATCATCAAATATCAATATCTAGGGCTCCGGCTATCCGGACTGGCCCAAATCCTCAAATAAAAGACCATGTCAGTATCCTCCGGATATCCGGTGCGTCACAATAAAATCACCGTTCAGTAGTGCTCCCCTGTCTTAGGCTCAACGCCATCATCCGCAACCATCTTGCCCCGGGGTACCGCACCGAGTCCACCATGCACCCACAGACGGTTCCTCCTCCTCGAATCGGGTGTATGATATCGCTCAAGAGCCGAGAAAACTCATGGTGGACATATCTCAAATCATATCAGGAGAAAACCGCAATTTTCTATCTTTTGAAAATGATAATCAGTTTATAAATCTTTGCGGTTTCTCCAAATCTAGAAATCTCATGGAAATCCGAAATAACAATATCAAGAGTAAATAATAACTAAATACTGGGCTCCGGCAATCCGGACTGGCCCTATAATATTGCATGACAATGAATATATGAATGCATCTGATATCAAGTAAAGAATGTAATAATTAATCGAGCATATGAAAGCAATAACATATATGAACTAACAGCTAGCAAGCTATATCAATGAAATAATGTTCACTAAGTGTACGCGACATAGCAATTACCGATGAAGATGTGTGTGAGCCGGCAAGCGAGTGTGCGTGGAGCATACGCATCATCGGTAATGGTGTTGGTGTCCTAACAACAGGTTTCATCATTACTAACGAAAATACATATAAGCATGCAATGCAATGCGAACAGCATAATAAATGGCAAATGAATAGTAAATGCAGCAATAAAGAAATATACATTTCTATACACCAGTCATACAGTTTTTGATATCTGAAATCGCACGAATCGTGGTGTTTAGAAAATATGGCTACGGTGTTTTTATGAAAAAGTACATCCTTTGAAATATCCGTAGTATCCCTTGGCCTGTCTTTAAAATACTCACGATTCGTTAGTTTTGGAAATATGTTTGACTCGTGCTCAGTCTAACATCTACAAAGTAACTACAGTACTAAATTAACAGACTAATCGAAAGGGGTAAGGAAAATCATCTAAGTCTGAGTCGATCTATATATATATATATACATACATATATATATATATATAATAGTCGGTGATCTCGCCTCAATAGTATCACGTACGATGCAATATATATAATATGACATTCTCGAGTCAAGAGTGCGGATTTATCATCAATATATAGCTCGTACGGTAAATCCATCGTACGGCATCCCAAATCTAGGTACTGAGCAATTATCACATTTATCTTATTATTTATCTGGTGTCATCATGTAACGTTTTGAAAATCGTTTCGGTGAAATTTCGAAAAACGGTAAAATAAGGGGGTTTTCTGTAAAAAGTCAAAATGCAAATATCTTATTATGAAAATTAAATATACATATTCTAGCTATGTAATTGCTAGTATTTGGTGTTTATTGAGCCACTGGTGAAATTTCAAATTTTCTGAAAAAAATTTATTTTATTATTATTTTAAGCCGTCACTAATACATTTAATTAGGGAAAATTACAAATTGGAATGAGTTGAAACAAATTTTGTGCATCATAAAACTTTAAATAAAATTTTATCATGTGGTTTTTGAAACGAAATCGTTTGCCAAAACGGTTTAGAAATTATTGAAGAAAAAGGTTTTTTAGTATAAATGGATGTTTGGGGTATAGTATTTATCATTTTCCATCACCCCACACCCATACCCACACTCACACACCCCCATTTTTCCTCCCCCTTGGCTGATTTCAGCAGCCCCACTCTCTTGTCCCCACTTGTTTTGCAAAAGAAAAGAAAAGAAAAGAAAAGAGTAGAAAATGATAGAAAATGGTGGACTTTGACTTTTTCCACTTTCTCCACCTCACTCTCTCTCCTCCATCACCCATTCCCCACCCCATGCTGGCCGAAACCCGATCATTTCCAGCAGCCCTCCCCTCTCATTCCTCATCTCATCTCTTCTAAAAAAAAAATTCACAAAAGTTTCATGAAAAATCAACAAAAACTCAAAACCGAAATCCAACTCCTACCCAATATTTATTTGCCTATCTAGCATGGATTTTGGGAGCAAGAGAGCAATTTGGGAGGCTATGGGTCCTTGTGGGATCTTCAAATTGATTGGGTATAAATTCTAACCCCTTGTTTAATTGTTATTAAATACTTTAAATCAAACATAATTAGTTAATGTTATGGGTTTAATTGAATAATTGGAAAATCTAGTAAGGGTTTGTGATTTGCAATTAGGGTTCTTATCATGTAATCAAGGTTGCAAAGGGTAGATTACCATCTTAAGGAAATGAAAGCTTAATCTTTTTGATAATATGTAAATTGCTAGATGTAAAATGTCCAATTTAAGCTTTTTTTTATTATCTAAACTAGGTTTTTAGAAATTATTGAAAATGTGAAATTTAAAATCTAGTTAGGTTTTTTTATAAATTGATTATGATTTTAATGTGGAGATTAACATGTTAATAGAATGCTAAAACTAACCTACTTGCTAGTTTTCTAATTGATGCTTGTAATTGTTAAAATTGGAATTTTATGCAAACTAGGTTTTGGAAAGTAATTGCAAATGTTAGACTAAAAATCTAATTAGGTTTTTCATGACTTCATTAACTTTATTAAGTGTAGTTTAATGCTTTAGATCATGCAAATCTAAGCTAGATTGTAGTTTGTGCATTTTTGCTAGGAAATTGTTAAAATTTAGGTATTTTGTAAACTAGAATATTAGGGTTTTTGGAATTTAATGAGATTAAATTCCGGGAATTGTTTTTATGACTTATTTAAGATATTTAGTGAATATTGTGGCCGCTAGAATGGTTTAAACGTCGAGTTTTGTACTAAAACGGGAAATTTTTCTTGCTAGTTTTTCGGAAAAGCGGCTTTTAAAGTGAATTTGGGGTTTTTGTGAGTTTTAACCTATTTTATATTAAAATTAGTGTTCGTGAATGTGCAAATGAGGGTATTTGGGTTTTTCTCGATGGTCTGGCGTTTGTACGCCGATGTCGAGGGTTTTTGGGTTGATTCGTGGAAGCAGCCATAGGTTTTGACCTATGTGGGATTCGTGTGTCGTTTTGGTCATGAGTCGGATTTTAATGCGACGCGGTGCGTTATGATATGTGTTAGTTATATGTATGCCCTAGAGGCCATTACTGTACATTGGATGTATATTGTAGTGGATGCTGGGACATATATAGGGAGGACTTTCTTGCTCGACATAATAGTATGCTATCTGGTTACTCTTTACCTTAACGTGTACATTGATTGTCTCTCTGTTACATGTTGGTAAAGCCCTTAGGATGTGTACTTGACTACCTGGACTATGATGCGGATCATACTAGTGGGGACATGGTAGTCCATAAGTACATCCTTCAAGGTCCCTAGTCGTGGGTGTATCGAGACGGGGCATCGATATACCAGAGTAGACTAGCGTATACCTTCTCGACCCATACAGATGGGCGATGGATGATCCCATATCCATTGGTGTTTGACATCGGAGATGATATACGGGTGCTCAGTGGAGACTGGGTACACTGGACGGACTCGCCGAGAACTCTCAGATGGTATTATACCTTACGTCAGATGGCAGTTCTCTGGTGACACTGGTACAGAGTAGTCTGTTGACCCGAGATCGTCATAGAGTCTTGTGTGGTTCCCACTGTGCTTTGATTTCCACCTTACCACGTCCAAGAGGGCGTGCAAAACGGTGGTTTTTGGGTACAGTCCCGAATCACATGGAGGCAATAAGCGATAGGAGGGGATTCGTCTCTCCCGGTATAGGGAGTTGATGTTGCGCTGTGTTCGATTGGCTATAACCGGAAATCCCTGGCCAGGGTTGCTGAGATTTACTGGTAAGTGTTACCTGTAGTTTCTCGAATTGTTATAGACCTCATATCGACATGACTTATCGAGCTATTGGGGTCTGACGTTTCCCACCCCTAGGCGAGATATGCGACATATCAGACGAACAGACCGGACTGTACGGTAAGTGTTACTGGTTGGATTCACAGGAGTATGAGCGGGCTTGCTCGTCGATCTTCTGATCGCTCAATACCCGGGTGGCCGTTACGTTTAGCAGACCGCTTGCGGCTTGTGGGTGTTTGATATGATCATCACCTGCTGCCGGCGTATTGACGAGTCTTTAGAGTCCGACACAGAGGTTTCCAGGCTCAAGCGAAACGAAATAGGAGCGCTTATGAGATATGTGCGGGACTGAGAATAATACGTGTATGTGATACCGTATTCTATTCTCGCGATGAAAGTATCGATTGGTTGTATGCGATATAACCTAGTTATCGAATCAAGGATTGATTCGATAAGTCGATACATAGGATACTAGTCGGTTATATGCGATATGACCGGATCGTTAAATCAAGTGTTGATTTAATGATTTAATGTATAATTATATATTTGATATATTACTTTGCATTAACTTGTATTGGTTCACTTTAAATGGATTTTCTCACTTGCATTGCACTAGTTGTATATGTGATATAGTTTTGTGCACTTGATTGTATCATGTTTGATGATACATAAATGCTAGGGTTTGTGTAAAGAATTAAACCTTGGTTAAGTAAATGGTTAGGGTTTTTATTCATTCATTCATTTATTGTTTTAATTTGGATTAAAAAAGAAATGGATAAGAAAACAAAATGGTTGCTTTCTTTCTTGAAGCTTGTTGAAGCTTCATGAAGCTTTTACCAAAGTGACCATTTTGTCTTCATGCTTAACCCTAACCATTCATCTAACCTTAGTCAATTCTCTACACCTAACCATGGTTCATATTATGATAAGTATTCATTTTCTTTTGGATTTTAATTAACTTATCATAATATTATCTTCTTCTTCATCTTCTTCTTCCATGAAGAAAAGTTTTCTACATCAATGGCAAGTGATGAAAACAAGTGAGAAATCCAATTCTAAAGTGAGCCCACTTCCTATTTCTTCATCCTTTACCTCTTGCCAAGTAGTATAGGGTGTTCTCTTCACAAGTTTCATGACTTGGTGAAGTGGGAGCTTGATCTTGTGATGCCTTGACGTAGATCATCTTCGGCACGAAGTCGACGACCTAGCCCGCCCATTTCTCCGATGAAGCCGACGCTAGAGCCCGGGTTTCCATTTGGACAGCGAGGAGACTTCATTGCGGAGCTATGGAGGTGGAGGACCGGATCTACAAAGGTTGTATTTCCGTTTACTCGTAGTTAAGTTGTTAACTAGTTTATTGTTTCGCCTAAAATCTAGTTAACGATCCGTATTAGGGTTTCTCGGCACCCGTAAAATTTGAAAGTGGCATGGTTGATGCCTTGTGAGACCTCTTGGGAGTGCCTAGGAACCCTACAATATGTAGGTACCCCCATGTGGACTTCGAGACGGCAAGCAAGCGCATGGCGACGTCGGCACCGGCGAGCGAGGACCAGGTGAGTAGATTTATATCTACGGGGAGAAGTCGGGTGGATGGCGTATAGCACCCCCGCAGTTCGTGGTGATGTATACGAATACGTATACACACACATATATATATTTTTTATATATTGTTTGAGTATATTGATGATAATATGGATATTTGGTGTTCTTGGATATTTAGTGTCGCGAAACCCTAGAGTAGTGGTCGCACCACACATGCACACACCAACCCATACTTGCATACCTTCTTCTTTAATTTGTGCTTATACGGGAATATATATAGTTATGTGTTCACATGGGTATGGGGCTATGTGTTCACATACGGATTTAAGGATGATACTTGGGTTTGAGATGAGTCGATGAGATTTATATTGAGGTTGTGAATTCGGTGATATGGAAGGATTCGTATTTGAGATACGACATGACGTTGTAGCGGGTCCTTGACGTAGTGTTTCACAAACGTCCATGCATACTTAGGCGGTATCAGTATTGTACTAGACGTAGATCAGTACCCCGATCATGATATTCGATAAAGAGGATACCAGGTGAATAGTATGATGAATGTGATATTAACCCATACCCAGATTTGGGGATGCCGTACGACAGATTTACGTACGAGCTATATTTTGATGATTGATCCGCACTTTTGACTTGGGATGTCTGATTAAAGATATGGCATCGGATATGATATTATTTAGGCGGGATCACCGACTAATATATATACAGGTATGTATATGTATCGACTCAGATGTTAGGCGGTTTCCTTACCTGTAGTCCAGCTTATTAGCTTAGCCCTTTAGTTTAGTTGTTAGATTAGATTCGATTCTTACCTATTTCAAAAACTAACGAATCGTGGGTATTTTAAAAGACAGCCCAAGGGATCCTACGGATATTTCAAAAGACGTATCTTTTCATAAAAAAAAACACCGTAGCCCCTAATTTTCAAAACCCCATGATTCGTGTTATTTCAAAAGGTACCATTTGTAGGACTTATAATAGATTAATGCAGATTAGTTATAGTTGCGTCTAGTATTCAGCTCCCGCTCATTTTGGTTGCTCGCTCCGCATCGCATATTTACATTGTTATTTCATATTGCATTGTTGAAATTATGCTGTTAGGACACCAGCACCATTACCGATGATGCGTATGTACCACATACACTTACTTGCCGGCTCACACACATCTTCATCGGTAATTACCATGTCACGTACACCTTTGAAAATATTATTGCTTAACTTAGCTTGATAGCCAGTAGTTTGACATAATATTAGTGTACATACCTTATATGCCAGCTTAGATATTGTAGTTATTACTTGTCGCTTCATGCATACTGTTATTCAGTCTCATGCTTATATTCATGGTTTTACATGCTATTGATGATTCGGATTTCCATGATATTTTCTGGATTTGGAGGAAAATCGCAAAACATATATAAACTGCTTTCTCTCTTTTAAATAAAAATACGGTTTTCCCATGATGTATGAGTCATCCACCATGAGTTTGCTGATGGATTTCGAGACCCGATTCGAGGAGTTGGATGAACCGTTTCGGGTACATGGTGGACCCGGTAAGGTACCCCGGGGCAAGAAGCTCGTGGTGATGACGATGAGCCTGGCAGGGGGAGACTACCTACCGGTGATTTTACCCGACGCGTCGGATATCCGGAGGATACCGTGGTGGTCTTGAAATGGATGGTAGGGGCCGGTCTGGACTGACGGCGCCCTAGATATTGAGATTGAGACATTGAGATTTCGAGATATTGAGGTACTGAGATTTGATGATACAGACCAGTCCGGATAGCCGGAGCCTGAGTTTTGAGACATTGAGATTTATGTTTTGTGTCGATGCTAGACACTGTTGATGCTGATTTCATTTATGATACCTCATTTTAAAAATACAAAGGAAATCTCACTAATTTAAGAAAACAGTTTCTTCATTTACCCGTATTCTGTTTTCATGCATTCATACCTCATTCATATGATACATTGCTACCTGAGGCACTGACACGGCACATGGATTTACACTTGGGTTAGATATTTGCCCTAACCATTGTTATGGGTTGCTGGTTATTTATTTGAGGATATATTATGATCATTGACCTAGGATTGCGTTATTTATGCGATTTCTTTTCGTTGATGTTTTTCTATTCACGAGTTGGCAACTCACCCCCGTTGTGCCCCAGTTTCTTGCAGGTTTGCCGTACAGGTTTCATTACGGCCTTGCGGGCATAGTTTCCTTCGGGTGATTTGCTAGTAGGTGGGTTTACTTGTATCGTACTCCCATTATGTATCTTGTATATCATTATTCTGTTGTATCTAGAAGTTCCATCAACCAAACATGTATTTATCTTTGAGATAGAGACCAGTGATATTATTCTTTCGACCTTAAAATCGCGCGTTTTTATTTCTGTGGTTTTCTTGTGGTTTGAGTTTTTTGATCCTTGCCGTTGGCGTTGTATATTATATTGCTTGTGTGGTTGTGACCGTCGATTGACGAAGAGCTAGCTCCCGCTTGAGGATGCCTTTTTATTGATTTCGTATACTATTCATGTTGTATCCCGTTTGGGAGCCAGTATTTACAAAGGAGACTCTGCCGAAATTTTCGGGAAATATTGATGTTTTTTTTAAAACCGCATAATTCGGCTTATGCTATTATAACTACTTGTTTAAATTGGTTTTTCTTCACTCTACTACTTTTCTTGGTTTGCATTTCTGGATTTTCGGCTTACTTAGATTACGTACGCCTCGAGACGTTCGTAGTTTAAGTGCCGGTCATATTCCGTACTTTCGGGACGTGACACATCATCATCATCATCATATCCGAAGTAAGGGTACTGATCTAATGTCTAGTACATACTGATACCATCACTAATATGTATGCGTGTGTCTTAAAACACATCGCCTAAAGATCCGCTATAAACCATGTCGTATCTCAAAATACGAACCAAATCACATCACCGATCTCATGGCATCATGCCCAATCACATCGACTCATCTCCAAATACCATATACTATCCTCATCATCCATGTATATGTATACGTATATATATATATATATATATACATAGTCCCATACCTGTGTGTGTGTGTGTGTATATATCCCTATATACCCACAAGAAAGTAAAATGCATGCGAGTGTGTGTGTGTGTGAGTGTAAACCTTATCCTAGGGTTCGCGACTACAACTAACTAACGACACTATCAATCAATTACACTAAAATTTAACCCATGATCTCCTAAAGCATTTCTAGCTACGTATACACATCTATAATAACACATAAGTATATAGCTATAACACATTGTACACTGTACTACGAAACTGCGGGGGTGCTATACGCCGTACACCCGACTTCCCTGTAGATATATATCTACTCACCTCGATCCTCGCTTGCTGGAGTCGATGACGCCACGCTCATTCTCGTCGTCTTAAAGTCCACATGGGGGGGTACCTACATATCATACATAGTATCGTAAATCGAAATCGCACACGAAAACCAAATCGGCACGCGTATCACACATAGGTTAAAACCTATGATCTATGCATGCAAGATCATACAAACAACTCTCGACGATCGACGTATAAACGTGAATCGACCGAGATAAAACACAAATACCAAATTCCAATTCATTATAAGCCGCAAAACAAAATCAGAAACTTCGTAAAACACTTCCAGATTTTACCCTAGGTGAAATTAGCCAATTTTGCATATGTAAAGGGTCTATTTTACTGGAGATAAAGCCATGAACCAAATACGGATACATTCTGCCCTACCCTGGCCGCAAATTGCGGCCAGGAACAATAAATTTGCGGCCATACCTGAAGGGTAGGGGCTCAGGTCTTGGGTGTAGGTTCCAGGTTGCCTGCACACTTCTCTGTAGTCGCTATAAAATTTTCAGGTCACCCGGGTCATAGCAGATTCCAATTTTCCATCACAATTTCCAGAAAAATACGATATCGGGGAATCTAAGTTTTCTAAATAGGGTTTTAGTCTATGCTTTAGCCCAAAATACAATCATTACAGGGGTTTAAGATCACTACTAAACTCAATTATACTATCCCAATTCAAGTCTTCCTCAAAACCCTAACTTGGAATTTTCTAAGTTTACTAAATCTCGATATATCGATTCTAAACTAACAATAGAAGCTAATGGAATGCATTACTACACTAAGTGTGAAGGAATTACCTCATTTGGCAACTCAAGAATTTTCTTGAGTTGCCCCAAGTCTTCAAAATCCAATTTTTCTCGGTCCAAAGGGTTTTTAGGGAGCTTGTGCATGTTTTTAATGAAGTGGAGATGGAGTTTTGATGAGTTTTTGGTGGTGTTGTGTGAGGGTTAAGAGGAGGTGGGGAGTGAGGCAACCATGGAGGAAATGGAGAGGAGAAAGATGAAGAGAAATGGAGAGGGAAGAGAATGGCCATGGTCAACTGACCCCCTCACCTTTCTCTCTCATACCCATGCTTATTTGTTTAGTAATTTACCTTTTTCTTTTATCTTTTCTTCTCTTTTCTTTTGAATTAAAACCATGCATGAAAATAAAGAGAAATCCATGATAAGAATGTAACAATGTGTATTATTACATGGTGCATGTCATGTGCACAAAACCGGGTTAATGCACGATTAGTGATATTTAATCGCAATTAGTATTAAAATGGAATATAATTAGTCAAATAACAATCTATAATTGCTCAAATCTTAAAATTTCTTTCAAATTCAATAATTAACATAATTCCCAAATATTTCCAAATTTATCGGTATTTAATTATACCGCATTATTCAAATATTCATAATATTTATTATTTAATTATATAAATTCCCAAAAATAATATTTTATTTTTCTGAAATGTTACAGTCAGGTACACTAGATAACGGTATATACGTATTAAATCAAGGTCAGGTTTTCAACGTCCAGAACACACTTAAAATAAAGTCTCCAGAATTAAATAAAGCTTTCTTATGGCATTGTAGACTGGGTCACATCAATTAAACAAGGTTAACAAAGTTACATAGAGATGGATATCTGGATCCATTCGAATATCAATTTTATGCAACTTGTCAATCATGTCTCATGGGAAAGATGACAAAGACTCCGTTCACTTGACACGGAGTAAGAGCGAGCGAGCTCCTGGGACTCATACACAGCGACATGAGTGGTCAAATGTCTACACATGCACGAAGTGGTTATTTCTATTTCATTACTTTTACGGATGATTTCTATAGGTATGGATATGTCTTCTTATTGAAACATAAATTCGAGGCCTTTGAGAAATTCCGAGAATATAAGAATGATGTGGAAAAACAAACAGGCCAAAGTATCAAGACATTGAGATCTGATCGAGGTGGTGAATACTTAAGTGCCGAGTTCCTGGATTACCTAAAAGAGAATGGTATTCTCTCTCAGCTTACTCCTCCATACACATCTCAACACAACGGTGCATCGGAAAGGCGGAACAGAACCCTATTGGATATGGTTCGTTCCATGATGAGTAAGGCTGAGTTACCGCGATCCTTCTGGGCTATGCACTAGAATCAGCTGCATATCATTTGAACCAGATTCCTGCTAAGTCAGTGTCTACCACACCATATCAGATGTGGAGTGGGTAGAAACTCTGTCTTAAGTACCTTAAAACATGAGGATGTCCAGCTTTTGTAAAAAAGCAACATGCGGACAAGCTTGAGGCACACTTAGTACTGTATAAGTTTATAGGATACCCAAAGAACTCCAAGGGGTATCTTTTCTATTATGCAGAGGAACAAAAGGTCCTTGTTTCTCGTCATGCCTGCTTCTGGAAAACTAAATTTTTTGAAAATCAGATAAGTGGGAGCGCAATAGAACAGGAAGAAATTTCAGAACCACAAACTATTACTGAAAGCATAGTGGAGCCAAAAATTTCAGAAAAACCGGACAACCCCGCACCTCTCTGCAGGAGTAGTAGGCTGTCTTATCCGCCCGAAAGATACTAAAATTTTCTCATAGACGGGGATAGAGAAGATTGCATCTGTCACGACCTATCCCCAAACACAGATGGTATTGTCCGCTCTGTCCGAAACCGCACGATTTTGTCCTTTCGAATGAACCCGGGGCTACTTCCCAGTAGATCACCCATCCCAGAATTTCTCTGGCTCAAGCACGCTTAACTACGGAGTTTTTCAAACTCCGGAGTTCCGATTCATCCAAAAGGCGCATCTGTGTTATAAGAGTGGTATCATTCCATTTATAGTTCAGATTGTGCCCTCTTTCGTAATGGAATTCGATACTCCCCATTATTTTGGTCGGTCCCTATGTGCATCTGTATCGGTTACATCCCCACCTCGATACCGGATAACATCTTACTTCTCACGGGGTAGGTGGTATTCAGCCCCAACTCCACCTGGGGTATTACATTCCCCCCACATAGAACAATGGTTCGTCCTCGAACCATAGACCTAGATTTTAGGGAACGGCTCTGATACTATATTTTTCATGATCCACCCCAAACACAGATGGTATTGTCCGCTCTGGCCAAAACCGTATGGTTTTGTCCTTTTGAATGAACCCGGGGCTACTTCCCATTAGGTCACCTATCCCAGAATTTCTCTGGCTCAAGCACGCTTAACTACGGAGTTTTTCAAACTCCTGAGTTTCGATTCATCCAAAAGGCGCCTCTGTGTTATAAGAGTGGTATCATTCCATTTATAGTTCTGATCGTGCTCTCTTTCGGAATGAAATTCGATACTCCCCATTGTTCTAGTGGGTCCCCGTGTGCATCCGTATTGTTTACATCCCCACCTCTATACCGGATAACATCTCACTTCTCACGGGGTAGGTAGTATTCAGCCCCAACTCTACCTGGGGTATTACAACGTCATTGACAATGATGAGCCAACTAGCTTCCAACAAGCCATTCAGGACGGAGACTCGGTAAAATGGCTAGATGCAATGCGGGCTGAGATGGAGTCCATGTACACCAACAAAGTATGGACTTTGGACTTTGCTCCAGAAGGGGTAAAACCCGTAGGCTGCAAATGGATCTTCAGAAAGACGATTGGTGTAGATGGACAAGTTGAAACCAATAAGGCTAGACTTGTTGCAAAAGGTTTTCGTCAAAGACCTGGTTTGGACTATGATGAAACCTTTTCTCCAGTGGCTATGTTCAAATCCATTCGGATCCTTCTTGCCATTGCTGCCTTCCACGATTATGAGACCTGGCAGATGGACGTAAAGACGGCTTTTCTAAATGGAAATTTGGAAGAGTGTGTCTATATGGATCAGCTAGAGGGTTCAATCAAAGTAGGAGCAGTGGGAAAGTGTGCAAGTTGTTTAAGTCCATTTATGGACTAAAGCAGGCATCGCGGAGTTGGAACATCTGTTTTGATGAGACGGCAAAGAATTCGACTTTATCAAAAATCCATATGAACCATGCATATATAGTAAGATTGTAGAGAGAACTGTGGTATTCCTCGTCTTGTACATGGATGACATTCTCTTGATAGGAAATGACATTCCTATGCTACAATCAGTTAAGGGATTCTTGTCACAGAGGTTCTCCATGAAAGACCTGGGTGATGCCTCCTACAATCTGGGGATCCAGATCTATCGTGATAGATTTAAGAGGATGTTAGAACTTTCGTAGTCCAAGTACATCGACACCATACTAAAACGATTTAGTATGGAAGATTCAAAGCGCGGTAATCTACCGGCTTGTCACGGAATCACCCTTTCCAAAGAGATGTCTCCCAAGACTGATTTGGAAAGGGCTTGCATGACATCTATACCCTATACTTCTGCGGTAGGCTCTATAATGTATGCGATATTGTGTAACAGACCAGATGTTTCTTACGCACTAAGCGTGGTAAGCCGGTATCAGTCAATCCCAGAGGAGAAGAACTGGATAGCAGTAAAGAACATTCTCAAGTACCTGAGAAGGACTAAGGAGATGTTCTTGGTGTATGGCGGAAAAGACCTCTAAATCGAAGCCTTTGCTGACTCCAGGTTCCAGAGTGACAAGGATGACTCCAAGTCCATATCAGGTTATGTCTTTACCCTCAATGGAGGGATGGTCTGTTGGAAGATCTCCAAGCAGGACACCGTTGCTGACTCAACAATGGAAGCGAAGTATATCGCTTCTTGTGATGCCGCGAAAGAAGCTGTTTAGGTGAGGAAGTTCCTAACAGAACTTCAGGTGGTTCCGTCCATTGTTGGTCCAATACCTATGTATTGCGGCAACAACGACACTATAGCTTTGGCGAAGGAACCCAGGTCCCATCAGAAGTCCAGACATATCTTGAGGAGGTACCACCTGATCAGGGAGATCGTTGATCGCCGGGAGATCGTTGATCGCCGGGAGATCGAGATGAGGAGAGTAGATACGAAGAACAACACAGCTGATCCACTAACCAAGGCCATCCCTCAAACACAGTTCGAGAGGCTAATCGAGATGATAGATTTGCGATATGCCAATACATGGCTTTAGTGCAAGTGGGAGATTATTAGTGATATATGCCCTAGAGACCATTATTGTATCATATTGGTTTGTATATTACTTAATGGAAGTTTGGGATATTCACAGTTGTATTGACAGTCTTGCTCAAAATGGTAGTATGCTACCGGGTTTATTTCTACCTCAATATGTGCATGCGTTTCTTTTAACATATAGCTTATACATATTGGTAGAGCCCTTAGGATCTTTACTTGATTACCAGCGTTGTGATAGCAGTCACACTAGTAGGGGTTGTGTAGTCTACAAGCACATCCTCATACAGGTCCCTAGTCGTTGGATTATCGAGACGGGGCAGCGATACTCCGGAGTAGACTAGTGTATACGCTTCTCATCCCAGTAGGGGAGATTGTCTGTCCCACTGTAACACATTAGAATGTGATTAGTGGCTAATTATAATTTATTGTATAGTTTTTAGTAAAAAGTTTACCAAAACGATTTTTAAATATTTTATCAAAATTTATGAATATTTTATTAGAATTTAATTAGGTTTGCACACACATGTGCACGTAAACTAGGGTTAAGTTAGGGTTAAACCATGTTTAGACAACCATGGTGGACTAACCCATTTTTTTTAAAGTAAATTTGAATTTATTAAGTGTATTAGTTTTTCTTTTTAAAATAAAAATGATTTTTGTTGGTGCGTTGACTTGGGTAGGAGAGAGAGGGGGAGAGAGAGAGAGCATGATGGGCTTGGCCATGCTTGTAGTTAATGAGGAGAGAGAGAGAGGGTTGACTCTCTTTTTTTTGCGTTCAAAATCAATTATTTTTCCCCCACTCATTCTGTTGGAGATAGTGCCCTCAGAGTCAATTATTGGATCACAGGCATATGATTACAATGATTGAGGGAGGACCTGTCCCAGTAGGACAGTCTTACTCAAGATGATAGTATGCTATCTGGTTTATCTTTATCATCGTGCACTGCTTTAGATGACCATACATGTCACTATTGCATGTTGATAGAGCCCCTAGGATTCTTGCTTGACCACCAGCAGTATGAGGGCGATCATATAAGTGGGAGCTGGGGTCTATAAGCACATCCTTAAAAGGTCCCTAGTCATGGGAGTTTCGAGACAGGGCATCGATACTCCAGAGTAGACTAGTGTATACAGTCGAGACCCCGACGAGGGGCGGTGGCCGGTCTCACAAGCCACTGGTGTCAGTTGGTTCACATAAGATGTATACAGGTGCTCATTGGGCTATGAGTACACCGGACTGGACTCGCCGGGAACCTGCTAGTTGGTATTATACCTGACGTCAGATAGCAGTTCCCTGGTGACATGTGTACAGGTTAGTTCATCGACCTGAGATCGTCATTTGTCTCGTGTGAGTTCCCACTGTGCTTTGATTACTACCCTACCAAGCTCAAAGGAGACGTGCAAACAGGTTTTAGTTAGGTACAGTCCCGAGCCACATGGAGGCAGTGAGCGGATCTGCAGGGGTTCGTCTCTCCCGGTATTGGTGGTGAGGTCGCGCTGTGTCTAGGAGAGCCAGTACATGAAAGTCCTTGGCCAAGGCAGGAGATTTACTGGTAGGTATTCCAGTAGTATCTCAGGGTGTTCTGGGCTACACTCCGACATGACTTGTACCGCTTTTGGGGGTCTGACTTTTACCAACCCCCTAGGCCCGCTATGCGATGCTCATAGACGAACGGACCGGACTGTACGGATATTGTCACTGACAGGCTCAGTAGGGTGTCAGGATGAGTTCGCTCATCGACGTCCCTTTTGGTCAATACCTGGTAGCCCGTTACGTATAGGCTAATATCTCTGACGTGCTAGTGGTTAAATCCATAGCCAAAGTATTGACGAGTCTTTAGAGTCCCCCACAGACCAGTTTCTCAAGTTTCGGGCGAAACGCTGTAGAGGCCGTATGGAGATATGGCAGGGTTTGATCATGTACGTGCGGTATTACACGGATCATGATCGGACGGATAATACTAGCCGGCTTTTAGTTTAAGCCGGATCCTAGTATAGTACAGTGTAGATTTTGTCTCATTGCATTTGTATTCAGTCGGAATACAAATGTGGGTATGTATATACAGTAGCGAGGTTTTCCTGTAATTTATCACGGGATCAGTTTTGGGGGTTGCCAGTTTGTTTTCCGTTTCGGCCATTTTTCTTTGTATCTTTCATTGGCTGAAGATTGGTGGAGGAGGGCTTATTTGCATTTGTGCAAATAAGCATTTTGGAGGGTGGTCTTTGCACATTATTGCTTCATGATTGTTGCACCCTCATTTGACTTTCCTTGGATAATCATTGCTTGAATTTCTTATTCATCATGGTTTACTTTTGGAGTCATCATGCTTGATGATGATGGTTGGTTATGATGAAAGGGGGTGTGGCTTGCTTTTTGCTTCATGATTTTTATCCTATTCTCTCTTGCATCATTTTGATACACACCCCCTTGGACTTTTTCCTCTCTCCATTCTTTTTGCCATGGCCGGCCAAGCCAAGATGAGGGCTGTCCAAAAATTTGCTTGTGGGAATTCTGTACTTTTTATGCTACAAAATTCCCAAGTTCCTCTAAAAAGGTTGATATCTCATTTCCTCCACCATATGGCAACTTCCTCTACCCCAATAGAGACAAAGAGCACTACACTATTCTACAGCAATCCTAGGGCACGTCGACTCGCAAACTTCGTGCCTGAGTTTCCCCAGTCAAGAGGTGGGAGCCCGTAAAAGAAGCCGGCGACGTGGTGCTCTTCCGGCGAGGAGGTGAAGACCGGAGATTCCGCGAGGAGATCGGGACGACGACGAGAAGACCGGAGGACACGGATCGCTCGGAATATCTCTCTACCCGTTCTTTAGTTAGCTAGAATTAGTTTAATGGCCCGATCCGGGATTTTTGTGCGTGGTGGTGCCGGTTTAAAAGTTAAAGTAAATTATCGTTTCCGCATTTTGGCCTCGGATTGACGGCCGGGAAACCGCCGTGCACTTATACATTCTCACTTCTCTCTCTCACTCACAGACACACACTTCAGCAGCAGCTGAAGCAACAGAAGCAGCAACATCTTCAGCAGCAGCAGCAGTAGCCAGCAACAACAACAACAACAAGGCAGCAGCAGCAGCAACAACAGCAGCTAAGTAGCAGCAGCAGCAACAGAACCTCCTCCTCCTCTTCTTCTTCTCCCTCTTCTTGCACCTAGGATCAAGTGAGGTATAATTTCATAAGCCCAACTTCTTTGCTTGCTAAACTTATAGTTGTTAAGCTTTATTTAGTGTTTAGTGTGGTCATGAGTACTAGAAATGGTGATTTGAGTGGGGAATTGGCCAAGTGTGGATCTTTATGGTTAGTATAGCTTGGCTGAGTGATGTTAAGTCCATGTAAAACAAGTCTTGCCCCAGATTTCACTAAAATACCATAGAGTTTCATTTTAGTGTAAATTAATATTTTAATTTAAATTTAAGCCTTTTTATGATCTGCTGTTGACCCGGTTGCTTTAGACAAAAACTGAGATTACTGGGGCAAGTACACTAGACCTAGACCACACACACAGAGCATGAGATCATAATCCCCAACCTGGGCCGTAAATAAATTCGTTCTGGCTGCAAATTGCGGCCAGAGGGGGGAGTTAGGTGCCTAGGTATGGACTGGGGGAGTCTGCTGTATATTTAAGGGTTTTGGTATAGACAACTTTTTATTTTTCCACCCGAGTCAAAATCTGGAGCAAAATACCGTATTTTCAATACTTTTAACTTGCGCGACACGAGTGATATGTGAGTGGGTTTAGTGTTTGCTGCGTGTCGCACCGTGTCGGGGTAGTTTCAGACGCGTATACATACGTTTTAGCGTATCGGATACACACGCGTTTAGTTCGCGACGCGAGTTTCTCGTTTGGTTTTGATATCGCGTTTTTGCAGGATTTTAGCTTATGTGTATTCTTTGTGTAAATTCTAGGTTCGCAGGAGGGTACGTCGGACGCTGCAAAGAAGGGGAAGCAAGTAGTCGGCTATACTTAGCACGAGGCCACGGTGAATAGATTTAACATCTATGGGGAAATCGCCCGTATGGCGTTAAGCGTCAGGGCGTGATAAGATATTGTCGTCGCGTATATATTTATATGTATATTGCTTGTGCATATGTACTATTGTAGCATACCCATCTTTTGTTGCATATAGAAGTGGTAGTTATGTAACACCGCACTGTCACTAACGGTTCAATCTGCACGAGCACTATTTGTATGTTACACTCACACCGTTAGTGATTGTCATGACACTCGCACTATAGGATTGCTACGAACCATACATTATTTTGATTACCACATCATTAATGATTTGAAATGATTCTGTCGCATATTGGTGCACACATACATTGATATATCCATATTTGCGCACATACACATTATATATCCATATTGGTGCACACATACATTGATATATCCATACTTGCGCACATACACATTGTATATCCATATTGGTGCACACATACATTTATATATTGCGCACATACACATTGTATATCCATATTGGTGCACACATACATTGATATATCCATACTTGTGCACGTACACACTATATATCCATATTAGTGCATATATACATTGGCACACCCATATTTGCGTATATATATCCACATGCACATCCATACCTATATACATACATATGTCACATACATGGATGATATTGGCTTTGATTTCTAGAAAATAGGGACCGCATGAGATATTTTCAAAACTGGATCCATTTTAAAGAGCGGTTTCCATTTTTACTCTTAGTGGCATACGCCACATTGCATGGATTTACGCATTGAGTTTTGGATTCATGTGATTTCTGGATTTGAGAGCCGTGGTATTATTTTAAGAAAATATACACTGTTTTGAAAACCCGGTTTCTCTTGATATGATATTTCAGTGCGTCCACCATGCGTTTTCTCGGTTCTGAGATGTGTGACATATGAACCCAAATCGAGGAGCTGGATGAAGCCGATTGTGGGTACATGGTGGACCCGGTATGGTACCCCGGGGCGAGAACGGATCGCTGTGCAGTAGACGGTGAGCCTGGTAGAGGGACTACTACCTACCAGTGATTGCTTTGACCTGTCGGTTATCCGGAGGATACTGACCAGAGTCGAGAGATGGATACGGGATGACCCGTACTGCCGGGGCCGAGGGCCGATTCCGCAGACGGGGTCTGTGGGCCAATCCAGACTGACGAAGCCAGATACATGAGGATTTGCGTGTCGATGCTGGACATGATTATTTCATGATATTTTCGAGTGCCGATGTTGAGCACTCATGATTTCATGAGATTTACAGGATTTGAGGGCTGATTAGAGTGACGGCGCCTGAGTTTTTACTGGGATTTGGGTGTATTTGATGGACACCGGGTATTTTTCCTCGTTGATATTCCGTGTAGATGATATTTTATCCCATCCTCAGCATTCATTGTATTGCATCGCATCCTGTAGTCGTAGCACCTGATAGAGTATTTTGGCATGATTATTGCATACCCTGATCATCATATATCGATGTTATTAGATTGCACTTGTTATGCATTATTATTGCGTACCCAGCTCATCATATAGATGTTATCTGTTGGCACATGTTAGAGTATCGTAGTACGTGCAAACTCGCGATTACCTTTATATGTTATCTACTATTCATGAGTTGGCAACTCACCCCCGTTGTGCCACAGTGTTTGCAGGTTGCCCCTCAGAGTAGTTGCGGCAGGGCTACTTCCTTGTATCTTTTTGCTACAGATACCACTGCAGTTGGCGTGTGAGCCCTAGCTTATAGGTGGGTTTTTGCGGTATCCGTTTATTTTCCAGTTGTACACACTATTGTATCTAATACTCTCCATCTACTATTTCATGTATTGACTTAGAGACCAGTTATGAGGACGATGTTGTATATTATTTTGTACTCTGGTATCGAGCTCGTGTGAGCTGACTTTATTTATGCAGTTTTATTTATCATGATGTTTTCCACTTATATTGCTCATTTCTTCGCTACGGCGTCGTATATTATTCTTGTGGTGATTGTTTCCACCGTTTGGCGTGATTGCTCCCATTGGGGATGTTATATTCTTATTGTATGTCATTTTACTTATATCACGTCTTGTACCCGATTTCGGGGCTAGTTTTTACAAAGGAGGTGCTGCTAAAATTTTGAATAAAATAGTTTAAACTTGAAAGATTTTTACTTAAGATTTTCCAAATGTTTCAACAAATGTTTTCATCAAATATTTTCAACACTCATTACTTTTAATGGTTTTGATTTCAGGGTTTCGGCTTACTTAGCCGCGTTACGCTTGTGGACGTTACGTGGTTAAGTGCCGGTCACGGGCCGAACTTTGGGTCGTGACAAAGTTGGTATCAAAGCGTAGTTTTTACCTTTCGGAGTGTAGGATGACCCTAGTATGATGGAGTAGGTAGCTGAAGTAGAGCGGCGTAGCGTGTGTATGTTCCGCGGCATACTCACGACATGGTACTCCGCCTAAGTGACCTTAGGACTTATTGATTGAATTCCTTCATGGTTATATACATTCTTGTGATTCGATTTCCGTATCCTTATCGAATCCTACTTTCTTTTCAGCCATTATGCCACCGAAGACTATGAGGGCGCAGAGAGCGGCCGCAAGAGCCGAGATTACAGTTGACTCGTCTGAGACGAGGACTGACCCGGGCAGTACACCCGTTGTACCAGAGCAGACTGTTCCTCCTTCGACAGACCAGATCGCTATGCTAGGGGCCGGTATGCAGGAGATGCGCCAGATGATAGGGTCGTTAGTTTAGGCACTTCGAGCACAGCGACCATAGGTAGTTCCATCCGTTACGGGGACCGCGATGGTACCTACAGTAAAGGCAGTTGCCCCTACAGCTACAGAGGTTATTACTGTATCGCTATCAGAGTTTACGAGGCTGAAGCCTTCGGTCTTCACTGGCACCGATGTTGCTGAGGACCCACAGTCATTTATTGATAGGATGGACCGAATATGTCGTTCACTCAGATGCTCAGATGCGAGATGGGTAGAGTTTGCGAGCTTTCGCCTGGAAGGTCTTGTGCAGAAATGGTGTGAGTCGGTCGAGAAGGGTAGAGCAGCAGGTCTTCCTCCTATGACCTGGACTGAGTTCATGACGGTGTTCCCTGCCCGCTTCCTTCCACAGAGTGTCAGAGATTCTAGAGCACGCAGGTTCGAGTCTTTACGTCAGACTCCGGAGATGACATTGGCAGATTACGACGTACTGTTCACCGAGCTATATGTTTATGCCCTATATTTAGTGGCTACTGAGGAGATGCGAGTCAAGAGATTTGTTCGAGGCTTGCTTACCACACTGTTCCTTACGATCAGCGCACAGCATTGCGAGACTTATGCAGCAGCTGTAGATGCAGCCTTATTAGTCGAGGAGCGCCTTGCTGAGACTTCGGTAGTTCCAGAGCCGAAGAGAGTTCGTACTGGTACACTGGTACAGAGACGGCCATTTAGGCGTCGCGACAGACACCTTGCAGGTGGAAGAGACTTGGAGCGAGGCCGGTTGTTCATCTCTTATCCCCAGGAGGGTCAGACGGCACCATCTAGATGTTTCCGATGCGGGAGTACTTATCATCGTGTGCGAGATTGTCCGGAGCCACGTGAGGGTGAGACAGCCGTACCACATGTCACACTTCCACCTTCTCCACCCTATAGGACGTTGCCTATTGTACCTACTGTTGCTCCACGTCAGACTCATGCAAAGAGAGGTCATGGTCGCGGAGGGTTTGCTCATAGAGGATGAGGTGGCCGAGGCAGAGGGCAGCCAGCTGCCGGCAGAGTATAGCCAGTTGCTAGTAGGGGACCGCCAGTCGCAGGTAGAGGACAGGCACGGGTTTTCGCTTTGACGCATCAGGATGCGCAAGCGTCCAATGCAGTGGTCTCAGGTACCCTATCAGTATGTTATGTTTACGCACACGCGTTGTTTGATCCGGGATCCACGCACTCGTACGTTTCCGCACACTTCGTGCCGAGTTTGGGTAGAGAGTCTGGTTTGCTTGATCAGCTGCTTGCTATGACTACTCCTGTGAGCGAGTCGTTTATTGCTAGACACGTGTTCCGATCGTGTGTTGTCCGTATTGGCGAGAGAGAGAGTTTCCTGTCGACTTGATCCTTCTTGAGATGTTGGACTTCGACGTTCTTCTGGACATGGATTGGTTAGCCACGTGCTATGCGTCTGTGGACTGCCACGAGAAGACAGCTAGGTTTTGTTTTCCCGGCGAGTCGGCTTTTGTTGTGTAGGGGGACCGTGGTGCCGCCCCTCACAGTTTGATTTCTTCCCTTCGCTTGACAGCTTTTGAGTAAGGGATGTCAGGGATTTCTAGCCTTTGTTTGCGATACTAGAGCTAAAGAGGTTCCGTTGGACCAGATTCCGATTGTTTGTGAGTTCCCTGATGTTTTCCCTGACGAGCTTCCGGGGATACCGCCTGAGCGCGATATTGTTTTCTGCATTGACTTGATTCCCGGCACGGGGCCTATTTCCATACCGCCTTATCGGATGGCCGCGACGGAGCTTAGAGAGTTGAAAGGTCAGATGCATGATTTTCTGGATAAGGGGCTTATTCGACCTAGTGTGTCTCATTGGGGTGCCCCAGTCCTGTTTGTCAAGAAGAAGGACAGCAATTTGCATTTGTGTATCGACTACCGCCAGCTGAACAGGTTTACCGTGCGGAACAGATATCCTTTACCATGCATCGACGACCTGTTCGACCAGCTTCAGGGTGCAGGATACTTTTCGAGGATCGACTTGCGATCAGGCAACCATCAGCTGCGGGTTCGACAGGAGGATATTCCGAGGACGGCTTTCCGCACGTGTTACGGCCACTGTGAGTTTTTGGTAATGTCGTTCGGACTCACCAATGCCCCAGCAACGTTTATGGACTTGATGAAACACATTTTTAGGCCGTATCTTGATTTGTTCATCATCGTATTCATTGACGATATTTTGGTGTATTCCCGGAGCCGAGAGGAGCACGAGCAGCACCTGCGGATCACACTGCAGACTTTGAGGGAGCACCAGCTGTTCGCAAAATTCTCTAAGTGCGCGTTTTGGCTTGACAGCGTAGATTTCTTGGGTCATATGATTACACAAGATGGTATATGTATGGACCCGAAGAAGATCAAAGCCGTTCAGCGTTGGCCCAGACCCGCATCAGTTATAGAGATCCGCAGCTTTCTAGGACTGGCCGGCTACTACAGACGATTTGTATAGGACTTCTCCCGTATTGCTGCATCGTTGACCGGGTTGACCCGGAAGGGAGTTCCTTTTGATTGGACGGAGGAGTGCGAGCATAGCTTTCAGCAGTTGCGGACTCGTTTGACTACGGTGCCGGTGTTATCATTGCATTCGGGATCGGGCGGATTTGTGGTCTATTATGAAGCTTCTCAAGTGGGGCTAAGGTGCGTATTGATGCAGCACGACAGGGTGATCGCGTATGCTTCTCGGCAGCTAAAGAAACACGAACAGAACTACCCCACTCACAATTTAGAGATGGCTGCAGTGGTCTTTGCACTCAAGATCTGGAGACATTACCTATACGGCGAGTCGTGCCAGATATTCACTGATCACAAGAGCTTGAAGTACATATTTCAGCAGCGAGACCTGAATCATAGACAGCGCCGTTGGATGGAGTTAGTGAAGGACTACGATTGTGAGATCCTGTACCACCCGGGCAAGGCAAATGTAGTGGCGGATGCTTTGAGTAGGAGGCCCGGGGGTAGTCTATCTTGTTAGAGCGCAGTGCAGAGGAAGTCGTCGACAGATTGGCATATTTTATGCGACAGCCGAGTGCAATTCGAGTTCACTCCGATTGGGGGACAGATTGCGCATGTTCGTGCACGCCCACAGTTGCTTGACCGTATACTGGAGGCACAGTACAGTGATGACCGTTGTTCAGAGATCATGGCACAGATTGGACAAGGCAGATTTTCTGAATTCGGGATTGATGATCAAGGGATGCTACGATTTAGGACTAGACTGTGCGTACCATATGCTAAGGGACTGCGGAGTGAGATTCTTGAAGAGGCACATCGATCGGTGTAAAGTGTTCATCCGGGTTCCTCCAAGATGTACCATGATATGATAGATGTTTACTGGTGGGACGGGATGAATAGGGACGTCATAGACTTCGTGTCGAGATGCCTGACTTGTCAGCAAGTCAAGGCCGAGCACCAGAGGCCCGTGGGAGAGCTACGGCCGTTACCCATTCCGGAGTGGAAATGGGAACAGATTTCTATGGACTTCATAGTGGGTCTACCAAGGACTAGTCGAATGCATGACTCCATTTGGGTGATGGTGGATCGATTGACGAAAGTGGCTCACTTCCTGCCGGTGAAGACCACTTTCGGATTTGCTTAGTATGCCCAGATATACATCGACGAGATTGTACGACTGCATGGAGTCCCGACATGTAACGTGTCCGACCGAGGCACCCAGTTTACCAGCCGACTATGGCAGAGGCTTCAGGAGGCTTTGGGCACCCGCTTAAGTTTCAGCACAGCGTTTCATCCGCAGATCGAAGGCCAGTCAGAGCGGACTATTCAGACTCTCAAGGACATGCTCCGAGCGTGCGTTTTAGACTTTGGTGGTAGCTGGGATCATCATTTACCCTTGGTGGAGTTCTCCTACAACAATAGTTTCCAGGATACTATTCAGATGGCACCTTTCGAGGCCTTGTATGGGAGCAGATGTAGATCGCCCGTCTGTTGGACAGAGCTCAGTGAGAGCAGTATTTTGGGGCCGCAGATCGTATATGAGACGACCGAGAAGATACAGTTGATTCGAGATAGGACGATGACAGCTCAGAGCAGGCAGAAATCGTATGCTGACAGACGCCGCCGCAGATTAGAGTTCGCAGTTGGCGATCACGTTTTTCTGAGGGTCTCTCCAATGAAGCGCGTGATGAGATTTGGATGGAAGGGGAAGCTTAGCCCCAGATTTATAGGTCCCTTCGAGATCCTCGAGCGTGTGGGCACAGTGGCATATCGTTTGGCTCTTCCACCCGACTTCCCGGATGTTCACCCCGTATTTCACGTGTCGATGCTTTGCAGATACCTGCATGGCCCTTCTCACATGATTCAGCATCAGACCGTTCAGCTCGAGCGTGATCTTTCGTTCATCGAGCAGCCAGTAGTGATATTGGACCGGCAGGTGAAGAAACTTCGATCGAAGGTCTTTCCATCTGTGAAGGTGCTTTGACACAGCCCAAATGGTTAAGAGATCACTTGGGAGGCCAAGGGCGAGATGCGGAAGAAGTTTCCTCATCTCTTTGAAGGTACGCGTAGCTATATTTTTAAATTCGGGGACGAATTTATTTAAGGGGGAAGATTGTAACACCTTAGAATGTGATTAGTGGTTAATTATACTTTAATGTATGGTTTTTAGTAAAAAGTTTACCAAAACGATTTTCAAATGTTTTATCAAAATTTATGAATATTTTATTAGAATTTAATTAATCTTGCATACACATATGCACGTAAACTAGGGTTAAGTTAGGGTTAAACCATGTTTAGACAACCATGGTGGACTAACACATTTTTTTTAAAGTTAATTTGAATTTATTAAGTGTATTAGTTTTTCTTTTTAAAATAAAAATGATTTTTTTTGGTGGGTTGACTTAGGTAGGAGCGAGAGAGGGGGAGAGAGAGAGAGCATGATGGGCTTGGCCATGCTTGTAGTTAATGAGGAGAGAGAGAGGGTTGACTCTCTTTTCTTTGTGTTCAAAATCAATTATTTTCCCCCACACATTCATACTTCTCTCTCTCACTCACACACACACACACTTCAGCAGCAGCTGAAGCAGCAGCAGCAGCATCTTCAGCAGCAGCAGCAGCAGCCAGCAACAACAACAACAACAAGGCAGCAGCAGCAACAAAAACAGTAGCAACAACAACAGCTCCGTAGCAGCAGCAGCAACATAACCTCCTCCTCCTCCTCTTCTTCTCCTTCTTCTTGCACCTAGGATCAAGTGAGGTATAGTTTCATAAGCCCAACTTCTTTGCTTGCTAAACTTATAGTTGTTAAGCTTTAATTAGTGTTTAGTGTGGTCATGAGTGCTAGAAATGGTGATTTGAGTGGAGAATTGGCCAAGGGTGGATCTTTATGGTTAGTATAGCTTGGCTAAGTGTTGTTAAGACCATGTAAACCAAGTCATGCCCCAGATTTCACTGAAATACCATAGGGTTTCAATTTAGTGTAAACTATTGTTTTAATGTAAATTTTAGTCTTTTTATGATCTGCTGTCGACCCAGTTGCTTCAGAAAAAACTGAGATTACTGGGGCATGTACACTAGACCTAGACCACACACAGAGAGCACGAGACCATAATCCCCAACTTGGGCCGCAAATAAATTAGTTCTGGCAGCAAATTGCGGCCAGAGGGGGGAGTTAGGTCTGGTGGAGTCTGCTGTATATTTAAGGGTTTTGGTATAGAGCAAAATACCGTATTTTCAATACTTTTGACTTGCGCGACACGAGTGATATGTGAGTGTGTTTAGTGTTTGCTGCGTTTTGCAGCGTGTCGTGGTAGTTTTAGGCGCGTATACATACGTTTTAGCGTATCGGATACACACGCGTTTGGTTCGTGACGCGAGTTTCTTGTTTGGTTTTGATATCGCGTTTTTGCAGGATTTTAGCTTATGTATATTCTTTGTGTAAATTCTAGGTTCGCAGGCGGGTACGTCGAACGCCGCAAAGAAGGGGAAGCAAGTAGTCGGCTACACTTAGCACGAGGCCACGGTGAGTAGATTTAACATCTACGGGGAAATCGACCGTATGGCGTTAAGCGTCTGGGCGTGATAAGATATTGTAGTCGCGTATATATTTATATGTATATTGCTTGTGCATATGTACTATTGTAGCGTACCCATCTTTTATTGCATATAGAAGTGTTAGTTATGTAACACCACATTGTCACTAACGGTTCAAGCTGCACGAGCACTATTTGTATGTTACACTCACACCGTTAGTAATTGCCATGACACTCGCACTATAGGAATGCTACGAACCATACATTATTTTGATTAACGCATCATTAATGATTGGACATGATTCTGTCACATATTGGTGCACACATACATTGATATATCCATACTTGCGCACATACACATTGTATATCGATATTGGTGCACACATACATTGATATATCCATACTTGCGCACATACACATTGTATATCCATATTGGTGCATACATACATTGATATATCCATACTTGTGCACATACACATTATATATCCATATTGGTGCACACATACATTGATATATCCGTACTTGCGCACATACACATTGTATATCCATATTAGTGCACATACACATTGGCACACTCATATTTGCGTATATATATCCACATGCACATCTATACCTATATACATACATAGTGCCCTCAGAGTCAATTATTGGATCACAGGCACGTGATTGCAATGATTGAGGGAGGACCTGTCCCAGTAGGACAGTCTTACTCGAGATGATAGTATGCTATCTGGTTTATCTTTATCATCGTGTACTGCTTTAGGTGACCTGACATGTCGCTATTACACGTTGATAGAGCCCCTAGGATTCTTGCTTGACCACCAGCAGTATGTGGGCGATCATATAAGTGGGAGCTGGGGTCTATAAGCACATCCTTAAAAGGTCCCTAGTCGTGGGAGTTTCGAGACAGGGCATCGATACTCCAAAGTAGACTAGTGTATACAGTCGAGACCCCGACGAGGGGCGGTGGCCTGTCTCACAAGCCACTGGTGTCAGTTGGTTCACCTAAGATGTATACAGGTGCTTATTGGGTTATGAGTACACCGGACAAGACTCGCCAGGAACCTGCTAGTTGGGATTATACCAGACGTCAGATAGCAGTTCCCTGGTGACATGTGTACAGGTTAGTTCATCGACCTGAGGATCGTCATTTGTCTCGTGTGAGTTCCCACTGTACTTTGATTACTACCCTACCACGCTCAATGGAGACGTGCAAACAGGTTTTAGTTGGGTACTGTCCTGAGCCATATGGAGGCAGTGAGCGGATCTTCAGGGGTTCTTCTCTCCCGGTATTGGGGGTGAGATCGCGCTGTGTCTAGGTGAGCCATTACACGAAGCCCTCGGCCGAGGCAGGAGATTTACTGGTAGGTATTCCAGTAGTATCTCAGGGTGTTCTGGGCTACACTCCGACACGACTTGTACCGCTTTTGGGGGTCTGACATTTACCAACCCCCTAGGCCCGCCATGCGATGCTCATAGACGAACGGACCGGACTGTACGGATATTGTCACTGACAGGCTCAGTAGGGTGTCAGGATGAGTTCGCTCATCGACGTCCCTTTTGGTCAATACCTGGTAGCCCGTTACGTATTGGCTTATACCTCTGACGTGCTAGTTGTTAAATCCACAACCAAGGTGTTGACGAGTCTTTAGAGTCCCCCACATTTAGTTGCTCAAGTTTTCGGGCAAAACGCTGTAGAGGCCGTATGGAGATATGGCAGGGTTTGATCAGATACGTGCGGTATTGCACGGATCAGGATCGAACGGATATTACTAGCCGGCTTTGGTTTAAGCCGGATTCTAGTATAGTCCAGTGTAGATTTTGTCTCATTGCATTTGTATTCGGTCGGAATACAAATGCGGGTGTGTATACACAGTAGCGGGGTTTTCCTGTAATTTATTACGGGACCAGTTTTCTGGAGTTGCCAGTTTGCTTTCCGTTTCGGCCATATTTCTTTGTATCCTTCATTGGCCGAAGATTGGTGGAGGAGGGCTTATTTGCATTTGTGCAAATAAGCATTTGTGGAGGGTGTTCTTTGCTTATTATTGTATCATGATAGCTCTTCTTTAACCTTGACTTCTATCTTCATCATGGCTTGACTTTTGCAGGACATAATTGTTGATGATGATGAAGGGTGAGGTTGGTGGAGTGTTGGTGTTTCTTTGTGATCATTTCTTCATATGATAACCATTCCTCTCTCTCTCTTGCATGATTTGTGAGTGGCTCCCCTCATTTTTTGCCACTCTCATTTTTCACTTCCACCTTGAGCCAAGGCCGGCCACATTGGCTAAGGGGCTGTCCAGATTTTTGGTGGTGAGATTTTTGTTGTTTTGGCTTTGTAAAATCCCACTAGTTCACTCTCCAAAAGCTCACTTCATATCCTCCACCTATGGCAACTACCACAACCCCAAAATGAGACAAAAGAGCGCTACATATTCTACAGCAAACCTTGGGCACGTCGGCTCGCCAACTTCGTGCCCGAGTTGCCTCGGTATAGAGGTGGGAGCCCGTAAAAGATGCAGGCGACGTGGTGCCCTTCCGGTGAGGAGGTGGAGACTGGACATTCCGCGGGAGATCGGGACGACGGCGAGAATACCGGAGGACACGGATCGCTCGGTATATCTCTCTTCCCCATCTAGTAGTTAGCTAGGACTAGTTAATGGCCCGATCCGGGTTTTAGTGCGCGGTGGTGCCGGTTTGAAAATTAAAGTTAACCATCGCTTCCGCATTTGGCCTCGGGATGGAGGCCGGGGCGCCGCCGTGCACTTACAATGGTATCAGAGCCTCGCCATTAACATAGTCTAGCTTTGTCTAATGTGTTTTACATTTCCGATCGAACAATTTTCCAAAATCCGTATTTTTCTTCACATCAGTTTCTGTCAAAATTTTTTGAAGTCCAAAAATTTTTCAGGTTGTTTCAGAGTGATGTGTAGGACATTCTAAGAGTTCTGGGAAAATTTGGTCTCGTGAACAGTCTAAACGACCGCGGAACCGCGGCCAAACCCATGCTTGGGCCGCGGTTCCGTCGCAACTTGAACTGTTCAGTGTACCAAAATTTTCCAGAAAGCTCCTGACTTGGAAATAAGGGTTTTGGAATATTAATTTTGGGCCCAGAATTTCTTGATGTGCTACAGTAGTACTTGGGGGCCCACTTGATAAAATTTAATAGATCGGATATTTTAAATACATTAGTTCACAGTATTTACATTATATCTGCGACCGTGAATGTCACTTGATCGGTAAATCCTGTCTAACTGCTATAGCCCGGTTAGACGGATTTGCGAACGTGACTTTCACGTTGATGTTCTGTGATTTTGCTATGATATTGCGGATTGGTCGTGGTGGATAGCCTGGATGCAATGCAAGTACAGTTTTGTTGTATTATGTACATTTGATATTGCGGGGCGAGCGTCCGACATGTGGGCTGCCGTCACTGGCTGATTGTATTATTATTTTGGGGCACGACCAGGTTGCGGTCGATGTACCCGTTGTATGTATATTTTATTTTCTATACTAGGATTGCCCCGCGGAGGGGTGCACGGATAGACGGGTTCTAGAGGGCAACAAGCCCACATCTCATGGCACTGAGACGGAGGGGGCTTCACTCTAGAATTGGCGGGCTATTCGCCGCACTCGTAGGGGGTACAAGTTGACCCAGGAGGGGTGCCCAATTTACCGGATTCCGTGAAGTGTTGGGTGGTCCATTCACGTTGCTGAAGAGGGCTGCTTCGCTTCAGGTTTTGGCGGGTAACTGCCGCGCCCGTAGGGGTCTAGGATTTCATTGCACAGGCTATCCACACGACCAGGGGAACGTCGGGTTTCAGTAGTGGCTCTGTGAAACCCGGGGATCCCAGATATCTGTATTGTTCTGTGATGCTGTACATTTCTGTGATGTTGCATTTTATCAAGCCTTGAGCGAAATATTATATATTGATATATATACTAGTAGATGTTGTATATGTTTTGCATCTGTGCTAGTCCAGTCCCCGCTCTGTCGTTAGTGTAGGGTTGCTAGGCACGCGCACAAGGGTCTACAAGGCATCAACCATGCCCGATTAAAAATTTAGCCGTGCCGAACAACCCGAATACGGAACTTTAAACTAGAGATTAGGCGAAAACAAGCATGCTAAACACTTTAACACTAAGTGAGAGGGATTACAACCTTTGTAGATCCGGTCCTTCACTTCATATGATCCGTGTTGTGGTCCCTTCGCTGCGATCATCGGGATCCGGACTCTCGAGAGGTTCCACGAAGAGAAAGACGCAACCTTTGCTTCCGATCTTCGATACTAAGATGATCTACCTTGAAGTTTCTTTAACACAAGCTAACACTCATGAAATGATGTGAACACCCTCATCTAAATGGCAAGGGAAGATGAGGATGATGAAGTAGGATTTTTGCTCTCTTTATTTATCTTTTTCTCATATTTATCCATCACAAAAATCAAAGCAAGAAACCATTTCAAGCAAAGAAGAAGAAGGAAGAAGATGATGAACAATCTTAGAATTCCTTTTGTGATGAATAGGAAAAGAAATGATATGATGAATAATGTAACCATGGTCAAACTAACCCTTGTAGAGATTTGACTAAGGTTAAAGGTTTGGTTAGGTTAAGGAAATATCTAGCATAATATCTTAACAAAGACAAAGAAAGAAAGCTTCTAGAAACTTCTAACCCTAATCAAACCCTAACCATGTTTAATCCCTACTAAACAAGTTGCATTAGTTATCATATCATGTTATAATATTATATATCACATATATAATATTTATCGTAACAAAATAAAATAATACAATTAACATATATCGCATATATATCAATGTATTATCCGAGTGAGAAAAAGAATCTTTTAGTGAGCAAATATTAGTTAAATGTAATTTAATATATCATATATATTATTATACATTAAATTATCGAATCAACACTTGATCTGACAATCCGGCTATATCACATATAACCGACTAATATTTATCCGTACCGATTCATCGAATCAATACTTGATCCGATGACCCGGCTGATATCAAATATCGCGAGAATATAATACGGTATCACATATCGCATTATCCTCGGTCCCGCACATATCACATATGTGCCCCTACTCCGTTTTGCCTGAGTCAAGAAACCTCTGTGTAGGACTCTAAAGAATCGTCAATACGCCGGCAGTAGGTGATGATCATATCAAACACCCACAAGCTGCAAGCGGTCAGCTAAACGTAAAAGCTACCCAGGTATTGAGCGCTCAGAAGATCAACAAGAAAGCCTGTCAATTCTCCTGCGAATCCAAACAGTAACACTCCCGTACAGTCCGGTCTCGTTGTCTGATATGTCGCATATCTCGCCTAGGGGTGGTAAACGTCAGACCCCAGTAGCTCGATAAGTCGTGTCGATATGAGGTCTATAACAGTTCGAGAAACTACTGATAACACTTACCAGTAAATCTCAGCAACCCTGGCCAGGGATTTCCGGTTATAGCCAATCGAACACGGCACAACATCAACTCCCTATACCGGGAGAGACGAATCCCCTCGTATCGCTCATTGCCTCCATGTGATTCGGGACTGTACCCAAAAGCCACCTTTTTGCACGCCCTCTTGGACGTGGTATGATGGAAATCAAAGCACAGTGGGAATCACACAAGACTCTATGACGATCTCGGGTCAACAGACTACTCTGTACCAGTGTCACCGGAGAACTGCCATCTGACGTATAGTATAATACCATCTGGGAGTTCTTGGCGAGTCCGTCCAGTGTACCCAGTCTCCACTGAGCACCCGTACACCATCCTTGATGTCAAACACCGATGGATATGGGATCATCCATCGCCCATCATATGGGTCAAGATGCGTATACGCTAGTCTACTCTGGTGCATCGATGCCCTGTCTCGATACACCCACGACTAGGAACAATTATAGGATGTACTCGTCGACTACCGTGGCCCCACTAGTATGATCTCATCATAGTCCCAGTAGTCGAGTACATATCCTAAGGGCTTTATCAACATGTAATATAGAGACAATCAGAGTACATGTTAAGATAAAGTACAACCAGATAGCATACTATCATGTCGAGCAAGAAAGTCCTCCCTATATATGTCCTAGCATCCACTACAATATACATCATATGTACAGTAATGGCCTCTAGGGAATACATATAACTAACAATCTCCCACTTGCACTAGGTCCATCTGTTATGGTATCGCATACCCAACAATTAGCTGTGGTTGAAGTATCTCATACTCAACCATCCCATAAAAGTCCCTACTGGGAAAAAGGCCTTTGTGAATGGATCCGCGCTGTCGTCCTCTGTGTCTGCTCTCCTTACCTCGATCACATTGGTGATCATCCATCTCCATGATCAGGTGATACTGCCTAAGAATTATATCTGGGTTTCTGATGGGACGGTCGTTCCTTGGCTGAAGCCACAACTCCATTGTCACACAATGGTAGGAACGAAGTTCATCTTATGAACTTATAAATATCCAGACTGCCTTTTTTGGTAGCATCCTTGGTAACGATGTATCTTGCCTTTAATCGTCTAGTATGTCACGGTATCTAGCTTGGAACTCTTCCAACATACCGTCCCTCCATTGAGGGTGTAGACAATGCCTGCGACTAACATTCAGTCGTCCTTATCAGCCTGGAACCTTTCCAGTGATTCTCCCCAGGATCGATTGATACCATCTCACTACAACTAGTAAGAATCCTAATATCCAATTAGATCTATCTCATAGATCCAAAACCCAGGATTTAGGAGGTATCACTTTGATCCTATATGGAGAATCCTTGTGATAAGCGGAGATTGACCGAGCGTAGCATAGGAAACTCCTTCCCTATCAAGAGTATGTCATCCACGTACTCTCCGAGGATCACCACCATACTATGTACTACCTTTTTTGTATATACAAGGTTCATCTACCATTTTGATGAAGTCAAACTCTTTGACTACCACATCAAAACAGATGTTCCAACTCCGCGATGCCTGCTTTATCATATAAAACATCTTGCTCACGTTTCCGCTGCTCCCACTGACTGCGAAGCCCTCTGGCTGTGTACTTATAGACGCTCTCTTCTAAAACATCACTTAGAAAAGCAGTCATGACACCCAACCACCAGATATCGTAGTCATGGTATGTAGCCGTGGCAAGTAGGATCTGGATGGACTTAAGCATAGATCCTTAGAAAAGGTTTCAACATAATCCATACCTGGTCTATGATGCAAACCTTTAACAACTCTAGCTTTGAAAGTCTCAACTTTTCTATGTACACCAAGTAATCTTCTCAAGATATACTTGCTCCTGATGGGGATTTAACCCTTCAGATAAAGCAACCAAAGTCCATACTTTGTTGGTGTATAAGGATTCCATCTCAGATCGATAAGCACCCAGCCATTCTTACAGAGTCTCACTCCTGATGGCCTGCTCGAAACTAGTTGGGTCATCATCTCATGATGCAATCCTCGCTCCCACTGTCATAGAGAAACCGAAGTATCTCTCAGGTGGGTGAGGAATCCTACTAGATCGGCGGAGAGGCTGAGGTACGTTGGAAACTATTGAATCCTTTGGTTCTACCAAATCATCAGCTGCATTTTGTATAGTTGGAACATTTCCAGTTCTACATAACAGACCTTGCCTCGAGCTTGTCCGGATTTTGCTTTTAGACATAGACCGGACAACCCCAAATCTTAACAAGCTTAAGATATGGGCTCTTCTCTTTCCATATCACATATGAAGTGGTAGGCATCTGATTTGATTTGAACCCTATTCAATAGGTATGCAGCTTCTCAAGCGCATAACATCCAAAAGGAAATAGGAAACTCAGTAGTACTCATCATAGAGCACACCATATCACATAGGGTGCTATTGCTCCGCCCCGATACACCGACGTGCGGTGGTGTATTCGAAGGAGTAATGCTGAGAGAGAATCTCATTCTCCTTTAGAATAGTCCAGGAATTCCGTGCTCAAGTATTCTCCTCCTTGATTTCATCAAAGGACATAATACTTATACCTGTATTTTGGTTCTCTACTTCTAACTTATATTCTGTGAATATCTCAAAAGCTTCGGACTTATGTTTCAACAGGAACACATGTCTGAATCTTAAGAGATTATCAAAGAACGTAATGAAGTAAAAAGAACCGGTCTTGGCATGTGTAGACAGGTGACCGTCATACATCAGCATGTATCAATCCCAAGAGTTCACTAACTCTTTCTCTGTTTCCAATAAACAGAGCTATAGTCATCTTATCTTTGTGACATGACCGGCAAGTTTCACAAGATGTAAATTCAAACAGATTTAAATATGCATCTAAATGTAACTTCAGCCAGTCGGGTCGCATTGATATGACCTAGTCTACAATACCTCAAGAAGGATTCATTCATTTCTGAACTCTTCCTCTTGTGTGTGTTCTGTATACTAAGAACTGTGGTTTGATTTAGAACGTCAATGCTTTTAGATAACGTGCCTGAACCGATCAACTCTTGATATAGGAAATGTTCAAAACATTATCCAACAATACAAAATTATATCCTTTCTTTACAAATAAAGAGACTGATATGATTTTGTATATCAGGTTCGGTATCTAATAACATTTGTTCAGAATCAATGTATTCTGGTAATACAGGGTGATAGTGACCAACAGACTTGGCTGCAACACTTGCACCGTTTTCTGTCTCATGAAACTTATCACCCGTTCTCAGTTCTCTACCTATCTGTAGCCCATGTAACAGATTACATATACGGGATCCTGATCCGGTATCACATACCCAGGACGTAAAGGATACTGAGAAACAGTTCTGTGTAATGAACACACCCGAAGATGATGCATCAACATGCACTTTCTTCGTTTGGGCGGCACGGGAATTCTGGTAATCCCTAATTTCCTGCTCTGTCTTATAACAATTACAAGTTGGAGCGGGACCAACGTTCCCCAGCTCAGTATAACAAGTGGGTTCGGTCAATATATCCATTTTATTATCTTGATTAAGGCGTGATATGGTCGCTATCTGGAGAGAGAGAGAGAAGAAAACACTCAGCGTATGCTCTTGCAAGATTAGATTGGTTATCTAATATATCTAATCAGGATGTCTCCCACTGTTTTAATCAAATCTTCCTTCAAACCCTAAAAGGAAAGACTAGCCGGGATTAATTACATGCTACAAGTTCGCCAATCTTTCAGCCAGGCCAGTGTCGGTACTTTGAGGGAGGTCCCCCGTGCTTTCGCACGAACCTAATTAATATAAACCTCGTTTTCCCAGAGGCGTAACCCCGTTAACACCTTTCTAGACACCTACTTGATCGGCTAATTGTAATGTGTAAAACTCTCCCAGGAGTAACTTTTACTCGCAGCGGGTATCGGGATCCAACTATCTCATAGAAGGTATGCAATCTCATTGCAAATTTCAACACTTGAAATTCCCAATTATATTTTGCCCCTAGCGTCCTATGACCTTGACGAATGCCAAACCACCGATAGTCCGCTAGCCAAGTTCAACCCGTACATTTCTTGATTGAATTAAACCCACCCGCACGACCCTTGACGAATGCCAAACAACGCCGTACGAATACCCTAATCCAATCGCATCGTATGCTAGCAGATAAGCACTAGTTAGCTACCGTACACTACGCCTTGACGAATGCCAAACTACCGCAGCACGAATACTAAGTAGTACTTATCTGAAATGACGGAGGGCTACGACGGGTTTTAAGAAAACCCTTTGCGTAATGAACTTGATATCGTTGTAGAATCGAGTGATTTTAAATGGAGTGTTTTTGAGGCTTTTCTAGTTTTGCTAAAGGGGTCACTCCCGGTGAAGGGATCGTCGACCCTTTCCTCATCGAATAAGGTGCAGGATATTTCACAAATATCACTATGCAAAGCAGAAACTATAGAAGCAATCAAAAGACAAACCGAGTTTGTAGCATCTGCCAGTTATTGCTAAAGGAGTCACTCCCGGTGAAGGGATCTCGGTCCTTTCCTTATCGAATAAGGTGCAGGATGTTCTACAAGGAACACCGCGATGCAAAGCAAGAACTGTAGCTACCTGTTTTTGAAAATTCGATTCCACAACATCTTAGGTTTCTTTTATTTCATTAATCTTATTAATGAAGTCCCATTTTAATATGCTTCTCAAGCATCACATTTGAAACGAAATCTGCAATATAACATATATCCCATATATATAATATAAACATTCGTCTCAGGCAGTAATATGATCTTATCACAGAACATTGCAGCAAAAGAACATATATGAAATATTGGATATACTAGGACGTCCGTGTTTTCAATACGAGCCTGTATAAAAAACGGATTCCACGGTCGCGATGAATAGCCAAACCCACATCCCTAGACCCCTATGAGAGCGGCAAGTAACACTGCCAATTCTAGGGTTAGGAGACCCGGTCTCGACTCCTCGAGATGGTCTCCCACTGGACCCTAGAACCCGGTTACTTGTGCTCTCCGCCTTGGGTCTACCTAATGCGGAAAAGTAAATAATATACAAGGGTGACATCTTCCGCTACCTGGAAGTGTCCCAATAAAAGAATATTACATACAAATGAATTTTACATGAATGAAAAAGAAAAAACTCTCATCTCACATAAAACCCCCGGCTATTCAAACGCGACGATCAAATATAACATATCACAGCAACACATAATATCACATATCATCAACGTAAGCAAGTATGCGTATCCCGATTGTCGTTGATGTATAGCAACGAAGCCGGCGATACACCACATACTACGCTTACGGTCACAGAAAAGAAAGTGTAAAACTACAACAGTTGGAATCCGCAACCTCTTTAGACATCGCATGCCTAACCAAATGAATTCCTTAGACATCGCATGCCTAACAATTATAAACCCCGCATTTTAGTCTCATTATCGAAAACTCTTTTCAATATCAAGTCGGGCAATTCAACAAGATTCCCGACGTCCTGATCGAATGCTCGTCGCAAACTTTAGTAGACGGACGCACCCCAGATGCCGTCGACGAAGTGCACTAAGGCGGAACACCGCTGCCGCGAGCACCCGAACGGATGCTTTCGGCGACGGGGTTCTCCTACAGTCACTTGGTCGGGGCTATGGGGCGTAGCTGTCTATTAAGTTTACCCAGCGAGTATCCGCGTACTCTACGTGATTGCGACGGACTTTTGATCACATCAAAATTCCGTGGCAACCGCTCATCTGAGACTAAACTGCTATGTTTATAATATTCAAATTGGTTATCTCATAACTACCTGTGGATTCCAAATATTGTATCACATTCCAGATAAATAGAAAAAATTAAACTTTCCGATCGAATCATCAAGCACCCAAGATTTCCCCAATATATCTCAACACTTGAAATCAGTTTAAAAACATTCATTACATGCCACAGTTGTTGTAAGTCCATATTGCGACCCCCGGTGCTTACGGGGAGGCGGAAACGGTATAAAAATCAAATTTTTATCGCAAGAGGCAACATGGACTAAAACAATGTCGGGATCGTGTCTAAACTAAAACTAGCATACTTGCTAAAGAGATTTAGCTACTCGGATGAAGATGGTTATACCTAAACTTGAACTCCTTCTTCTTCAAACTTTTGTAGAGGTTGATGGTTCTCTTCTTGTCGCCTTCTTCCGTCGAAGATGGATCCACCTCGAAGGTTCGACCTTTGGGCTCTTCCTCGATCTTTGAGTGAACTAGGGTTTCCGGCTTGCTAAACCTTGAACCTAGAATGAGTAGAGAGTGACTAGGGGTTGCTTTTCTTTTTAAAGAGAAGGATTCTCAACACATGAGAAGGGTTCTCTTTTGCTAGAGGAAGAAGAAGATGAAGTGAGGAGAGAGAGTTGTTATGATAAAGTGAGCTCTTTTTCTTTTGCAACCATAACATAAAGCAAAAGAATTATCAAATAATAATAATAATGAAAATGAAAAGGTTGATGGAAAGTTTAAGAATGACCATTATCATTTCAAACATTAAATGAATTTGCTAGAATCAAAGAGCATCTTTCTTTTGTAATGATGATGGTCAAAACTTCAACCATGGTCAACAAGTCAACCATGGTCAACAAGTCAACATAAAAACCAACCATGACACAATTTCATTTTATTATATATTATTAATTGATATAATATTAATCCATTAGGGTTTGGAAAAAGACGACTGTCAACTGTGCATACGCACCCGTTCCGAAACCCTAATGAAAGCCCTCTTCCTCTTCCTCAAATAACCGTGCATACACACCTGCATCCTTGTTCCGAGGAACATGAATACTGAGAGATAAAAGCAACCCCAAAACATATACCAGCATCTGACTCAAACCAGAGCCAGCCAGTAATATCCGTCCGGACTCCAAACGTGCACAAGTGCGCGGATGAGAACGAACCCTGTCGCAAAACCATGCGACCTCTACTCTGTTTTGCCCAGAGGCGAATACCCTCTGTGTGGGACTCTAAAGACTCGACACTACGCTGGCAGTGGGTTTAACCACAGACCGCAAGCGGCACTAGCTGTGCGTAACGGTCCCCAGGTAGATGCCGACAAGAAGGCTGACGAGGTGAAACCCCATCTGAACTCCTACTGAGTCTGAATGTGACATTCTCCGTACAGTCCGGTCTGTTCGTCTGATACATCGCATGTCGGGCCTAGGGGGCGGTAAAACGTCAGTCCCCCAATAGCGGTACAAGTCGTGTCGGAGTGAAGCCCAAAACACCCTGAGATAACACTGGACGCCTACCAGTATATCTCGCTTGCCCTGGCCAGGGACTACTTGTGTAATGGCTCTCCTAGACACAGCGCGATGTCAACCCCCAATACCGGGAGAGACAAATCCTGTCTAACCGGCACTGCCTCCAAGTGCTTCGGGACTGCACCCAACCACTACCTGTTTGGACGACTCCTTTGAGCCGTGGTAGGGTAGTGATCAAAGTGCAGTGGGAACACACTCGAGGCGAAGTGCCAGTGTCAAGTCAGCGGACTAAGCTGTACTCATGTCACCTAGGAACTGATAACTGACGATAGGTATAATACCAACCTTTCAGTTCCCGACGAGTCCTGTCCAGTGTACCCATAACCTAACGAGCACCCGTATACTATCTCCAGTACGACATACTGATGGCTGCGGGACAGACCATCTCCCACACTGGGATGAGAAGCGCATACGCTAGTCTACTCCGGAGTATCGATGCCCTGTCTCGATAGTCCTGCGACTAGGGACCTGTACAAGGATGTGCTTATAGATTACCCAGCCCCCACTAGTGTCACTGCCATCACAACGCTGGTAATCAAGCAAAGATCCTAAGGGCTCCACTAATGCGTATAAGTGATATACTGAAATAAACACAAGTACACATTGAAGTAGAAACAAACCAAGTAGCATACTACTATATTGAGCAAGATTGTTTATACAAGGTGAATATCCCAAGCTTCCATCAAGTAATATACAAACTAGTATGATACAGTAATGGCCTCTAGGGCATATACACTAACAATCTCCCACTTGCACTAAGGCCATGAACTGGCGTACCGAAGACCTATCATCTCGATCAGCCGCTCGAACTGAGTCTGGGGTAAGGCCTTGGTGAATGGATCTGCAGTGTTCTCTTCTGAAGCAACCCTCCGAACCTCGATCTCCTTGCGATCCACGATCTCCCTGATCAGGTGATACCGCCTCAAGATGTGCCTGGATCTCTGATGGGACCTGGGTTCCTTTGCTAAAGCTATAGCCCCGTTGTTGTCGCAATACAGAGGTACTGGGTCAACAATGGACGGAACCACCTGAAGTTCTTTTAAGAACTTCCTTATCCAGACAGCTTCTTTTGCGGCATCAGAAGCAGCGATGTATTCCGCTTCCATCGTCGAGTCTGCAACGGTTTCCTGTTTGGAACTCTTCCAACACACCGGCCCTCCATTGAGGGTAAAGACAAAACCCGACATGGACTTGGAATCATCCTTGTCACTCTGGAAGCTGGAGTCAGCAAAGGCCTCAATCTGGAGGTCTTTTCCGCCATACACCAAGAACATCTCCTTAGTCCTTCTCAGGTACTTGAGAATGTTCTTTACTGCTATCCAATATTTCTCCCCAGGGTTTGACTGATACCGTCTTACTACACTCAGTGCATAAGCTACATCCGGTCTGGTACACAACATCGCATACATTATAGAGCCTACCGCAGAAGCGTAGGGTATAATAGACATGCGATCCCTCTCCAAATCAGTCTTGGGAGACATCTCTTTAGAGAGGGTGATCCCGTGACAAGCCGGTAGGTTACCGCGCTTGGAATCTTCCATACTGAATCTTTTCAGTACGGTGTCGATGTACCTGGACTGTGAAAGTCCTAATATCCTCTTGGATCTATCACGATGGATCCGGATCCCCAGGATGTAAGAGGCATCACCCAGGTCTTTCATGAAGAACCTGTGTGACAAGAAACCCTTGACAGATTGTAGCATAGGAATGTCATTTCCTATTAAGAGAATGTCATCCACGTATAAAACAAGGAATACTACAGTTCTCGCTACAAATCTACTATAGATGCATGGTTCATCTGGATTTTTGATAAAGTCAAATTCCTTGACCGTCTCATCAAAACAGATGTTCCAACTCCGCGATGCCTGCTTTAGTCCATAGATGGACTTAAGCAACTTGCACACCTTTCCGCTGCTCCCACTCTGAATGAAACCCTCTGGCTGATCCATATAGACACACTCCTCTAAACTTCCATTTAGAAAAGCGGTTTTTACGTCCATCTGCCAAATCTCATAATCGTGGAAGGCAGCAATGGCAAGAAGGATCCGAATGGATTTCAGCATAGCCACTGGAGAAAAGGTTTCGTCATAGTCCAAGCCAGGTCTTTGACGGAAACCCTTTGCTACAAGTCTAGCTTTATAGGTCTCAACCTGTCCATCTACACCAATCTTCCTTTTGAAGATCCACTTGCATCCTACGGGTTTTACCCCGTCTGGAGCAATGTCCAACGTCTATACTTTGTTGGTGTACATGGACTCCATTTCGGTCCGCATTGCATCCAGCCATTTTACCGAGTCAATGCTCTGAACGGCCTGCTGGAAGCTAGTAGGCTCATCATAGTCTATGATGCAATCCTCTCTATCCCCGTCTATGAGAAAACCGTAGTATCTCTCGGGCGGATGAGACTGCCTACTACTTCTGCGGAGCGGCATAGGAATGTCCTGTTCTTTTGAACCCTCTGGTTCCATTAAGCTTTCAGTAATAGTCTGTGGTTCTGGAATTTCTTCCAGTTCTATTGCGCTCCCACTTACTTCTTTTTCTAAGAACTGATGTTCCAGAAAATGGGCATTACGAGAAACAAGGACTTTTTGTTCCTCTGCGTAATAGAAAAGATACCCCCTGGAGTTCTTTGGGTATCCCACAAACTTGCACAGTACTGAGCGTGCCTCGAGCTTTTCCGTATGCTGCTTTTTGACATAAGCTGGACATCCCCAAATCTTCAGGTACTGAAGATAGGGTTTCTTCCCACTCCATAACTCATATGGTGTGGTAGGCACAGTCTTAGTAGGAACTCGGTTCAATAGGTATGCAGCTGTTTCAAGCGCATACCCCCAGAATGATCGCGGTAACTCAGCGTTACTCATCATGGACCGTACCATATCCAATAGGGTCCGGTTCCGTCTCTCCGATACACCGTTATGTTGCGGGGTGTATGGAGGAGTAAGCTGAGAGAGAATCCCATTCTCTTTTAAGTAATTCAGGAACTCGGCACTTAAGTATTCTCCACCTCGATCCGATCTTAGAATCTTGATACTTTTGCCGGTTTGTTTTTCTACTTCATTCTTAAATTCCTGGAATTTTTCAAAAGATTCTGACTTATGTTTCATTAAGAAGACATAACCGTATCTTGAAAAATCATCCATAAAAGTAATGAAGTAAGAATAACCGCTTCGCGCATGTGTAGACATTGGACCGCACATGTCACTGTGTACGAGTCCCAAGAGCTCGCTCGCTCTTACTCCGTGTCCAGTGAACGGAGTCTTTGTCATCTTTCCTTTGAGACAGGATTGACAAGTGGCATACGATTGATATTCGAACGGATCCAAATATCCTTCTGTATGTAACTTAGTCAACCTTCTCTCATTGATGTGACCCAGTCTACAATGCCATAAGAAAGTCTGATTGATATCTGGAGACTTTCTTTTGTGTGTATTCTGGACATTGAAAATCTGTGGTTGGTTTAATATGTATATACCATTGCTCAGTGTACCTGACCCAATCAGAACTTGATTAAGGTGAATGTTTACAACATTACTTACAAACGCAAATTCATAACCTTCTTTAGAAACCAAAGATACAGAAATGATATTACAAGTTGCGTTGGGTACAAAAAAGCAATTACGCAAAACCAAAACATGCCCATCTGACATTCCCAGGTGATAGTCCCCCACGGCTTTAGCATCCATGCTAGCTCCGTTCGCAACTCTGAGGGTCATGTCACCTGTCTTCAAAAACCTACGGTTTCTCAACGCCTGCAAAGAATTACAGATACGAGATCCTTATCCGGTATCCAATACCCAGGAAGTAGAGTTTATAGAAAGACAGTTTTCAATAACATACACACCTGAAGCTGAAGCCGCAACCTGCTTCAGTTCCTGTGTCCTGGCTTTCCTAGCCCTGCAATCTTTCTTCCAGTGTCCACTTTTATGACAATAGAAGCACTCTTCCTTTCCAACAAGCTTCCCCGCAATCTTTGTTGCCTTTTCCTTTCCCTTCGTACCCACTTTACTAACACCTCCTCTTGGTTTGGCGGGGGCTTTCTTCCTCTTTCCCTTGGCTTTCGCCTTGGACCTAGAGGAAGAAGATCCTCCTACAAACAAAGCGGGTGTTTCCCTACCCTTCTGTAGGGTGCCCTCTGCGCTCCTCAGCAGGTTGAGGAGTTCTGAAAGTTCAACTTCCTTTTCTTGCAAGTTGAAATTCAGTATGAACTGGGCGTAAGTGGATGGAAGGGACTGGAGAATTAAATCTGTATAAAGTTCACTGTCCAACGTGGTCCCAAGTTCTGCGAGCTCCTCAGTGTAGCCAATCATCTTAAGCACGTGGTCCGCTACCGATGATCCGACGGCCAACTTTGTCGAAAACAACTTCTTCGACACTTCGTATCTTGCGATACGAGACTGCTCTCCATACAGTTCTTTTGTATGGAGAAATATGGACTCGAGGTCCATATTCTCATGCCTCCTCTGATGTTCGTTGTCCATAGAGGCAAGCAAGAGGCACCTGGCCTTCGCGCAATCAATCTCCCAAGTCTTACGGATTTCCTTATCCGCGACGCTGGAGGTGGGACCTGGGACGTGGGGAGCTTTGGTGGTAAGAAGATACCCCAGCTTGTCGTAAGCGATTGCCAATTTGACATTCCTGAGCCAATCTTTGTAGTTTGGCCCTGTCAGTATGTTTTTATCTAGAAGTAACTTAAGTCCAGTCATTTCGATTTGGTCGCTGCAGGGGAGAGAAGAAACACTTAGCACGATGCTCTTGCAAGTTTAGAATGGTTTTTAATTTGTCTAAACAGGATGGCTCCCACTGTCTCTCGAATCCCTCCTCAAACCACAAAGGAAGAATTAGCCGGGATCAATCCCACCGTACAATACTTGCTTAACCGTTCAGCCAGGCCAGTGTCGGTACTTCGAGGGAGGTTTTCCAACGCTTTCGCGAAGTTCCTTAATTTAAGAACCTCTTTTCCCTGGGGGCGTAGCCCCGCTAACACCTTTCTAGGCTCCTACTAGGTTTATAGCATTGATCGTTTAGTGAGAAATTTCCCGAGGAGTAGCATATACTCACAGTAGGATCGGGATCCAAATATCATCGCGTGATGAAAATGAAGGAATCCTACCACAATCATCACACTCCAAATGGTATGCATATCTAGCAAGTTTCAGTACTTATGAAACTCCCGATGTGGATTTTTGCCCCATGCTCTTATGACCTTGGCGTGAGGTCAAAATGTCATAAGTCACATGTCAAGTTCTTCCCATCATTATCCCGGTTGATTTGAATCCACCCGTACCTACCCTTGATGTAGGCCAAAATGGTGGTACGACTGTCTCAAAACAACGCATTTTATCTATGCAACAGATAAATATCCGGCAGCTACCAATCACTATGCCTTGGCGTGAGGTCAAAATACATAGCTTGAATACTACCGTATATTTAACTGAAATGATAGAGGGCTACGAATGGTTTTGGCGAAACCGTGAACGTAGTGAACTTGATATAATCGATGGAACGAGATAGCTTTTAGAAGGAGTGGCTCAAGCTCCGCATTTAAAAGTTAGTTTTGAAAAGAACCGAGTGGTTTTTCGAAAGTGTTCCATCGACTTAAACATGGTTTATTATCTTGCATTAGTTCTTTTAATGCGTGATATTCTTGCATTAGTTCTTTTAATGCGTCCCATTAATTAATCCTACCATTGCAGAAAACAACCAAAATATGACGTACGCTTATGCCATTCGCATTCGCCACGGGGTCCCGTCATCACTCGTTAGGTTACTTAACTAACGACAGAGCGGGGGCTGGGCTAGCGCGGCTGTAAAACATAAGCAACGCCTAAATAGAAAGCAATGATAGACATTACAGATCACAGATGAATATATTGGATATACTAGCAATCCGCAATCCTTTCGAGCCTGCAATGAAAAGCGGATTACACGGTCGCGGTAAATAGCCAAATACCCCACCCAAGACCCCTACGGGTGCGGCAAACTACCCGCCAAGTACCCGGTAGTTTGTGCACCCCTCCATGGGTCTATCCTAGGAGCAAAAACAGTAAAAAGAATTATACAATGACGGCTACAACCCCGACCCGGTTGTGCGGCCAAACAAATAATATTATTACATCAATTTACATTTACAATGAATGAAAGAAAAACAAAAGCTCATCTCACATCCACCCCGGCTATTCACCCGCGACAGTCCAACAGATTCATATACACAATCCAATAACAAACACAGATCATGTATAACCCCGACTAATCGGCTTATAGCGATTAGCCGACGTTCAATACATGCAAGCAACACAGATATAACCAACATAGCCAAAGTGTAGCGAAGTTCGAAAAAAATACGGAATTATAGGACCCCAAAAGTAAATTTCAGTTCTGGAAAATCTGGGCACATACAATATATTTTAAAAATCCCAAAACCAACACAGACACACACTGCACGAAAAACGATGCAGAGAAGACGACAAACGGCGGCGGTTCCGCGGCACATGCCTACCTCGTGCCGCGGAAGCACGGTGGTTTGAACGAAACAGTGGATCGTTTTTCATGGGTGTTCACTCAAAACCCTGAGCCGAATTTTCAAGTATAAAGTTTTTCATTTAGAGCAGAAAAAAATTCAACAGAAACTTAGGGTTTTAGTTTTTCCGGTTTTGCGATTTTTCGGTTTCGAACTTCCATACACTTCGCTACCAAGCTAGTTTAAGTTTAGTTAGGCTCTGATACCACTGTAAGTCCATATTGCGACCCCCGGTGCTTACGGGGAGGCGGAAACGGTATAAAAAACAAATTTTTATCGCAAGAGGCAACATGGACTAAAACAATGTCGGGATCGTATCTAAACTAAAACTAGCATACTTGCTAAAGAGATTTAGCTACTCGGATGAAGATGGTTATACCTAAACTTGAACTCCTTCTTCTTCAAACTTTGTAGAGGTTGATGGTTCTCTTCTTGTCGCCTTCTTCCGTCGAAGATGGATCCACCTCGAAGGTTCGACCTTTGGGCTCTTCCTCGATCTTTGAGTGAACTAGGGTTTCCGGCTTGCTAAACCTTGAACCTAGAATGAGTAGAGAGTGACTAGGGGTTGCTTTTCTTTTTAAAGAGAAGGATTCTCAACACATGAGAAGGGTTCTCTTTTGCTAGAGGAAGAAGAAGATGAAGTGAGGAGAGAGAGTTGTTATGATAAAGTGAGCTCTTTTTCTTTTGCAACCATAACATAAAGCAAAAGAATTATCAAATAATAATAATAATGAAAATGAAAAGGTTGATGGAAAGTTTAAGAATGACCATTATCATTTCAAACATTAAATGAATTTGCTAGAATCAAAGAGCATCTTTCTTTTGTAATGATGATGGTCAAAACTTCAACCATGGTCAACAACCATGGTCAACAAGTCAACATAAAAACCAACCATGACACAATTTCATTTTATTATATATTATTAATTGATATAATATAAATCCATTAGGGTTTGGAAAAAGACGACTGTCAACTGTGCATACGCACCCGTTCCGAAACCCTAATGAAAGCCCTCTTCCTCTTCCTCAAATAACCGTGCATACACACCTGCATCCTTGTTCCGAGGAACATGAATACTGAGAGATAAAAGCAACCCCAAAACATATACCAGCATCTGACTCAAACCAGAGCCAGCCAGTAATATCCGTCCGGACTCCAAACATGCACAAGTGCGCGGATGAGAACGAACCCTGTCGCAAAACCATGCGACCTCTACTCTGTTTTGCCCAGAGGCGAATACCCTCTGTGTGGGACTCTAAAGACTCGACACTACGCTGGCAGTGGGTTTAACCACAGACCGCAAGCGGCACTAGCTGTGCGTAACGGTCCCCAGGTAAATGCCGACAAGAAGGCTGACGAGGTGAAACCCCATCTGAACTCCTACTGAGTCTGAATGTGACATTCTCCGCACAGTCCGGTCTGTTCGTCTGATACATCGCATGTCGGGCCTAGGGGGCGGTAAAACGTCAGTCCCCCAATAGCGGTACAAGTCGTGTCGGAGTGAAGCCCAAAACACCCTGAGATAACACTGGACGCCTACCAGTATATCTCGCTTGCCCTGGCCAGGGACTACTTGTGTAATGGCTCTCCTAGACACAGCGCGATGTCAACCCCCAATACCGGGAGAGACGAATCCTGTCTAACCGGCACTGCCTCCAAGTGCTTCGGGACTGCACCCAACCACTACCTGTTTGCACGACTCCTTTGAGCCGTGGTAGGGTAGTGATCAAAGTGCAGTGGGAACACACTCGAGGCGAAGTGCCAGTGTCAAGTCAGCGGACTAAGCTGTACTCATGTCACCTGGGAACTGATAACTGACGATAGGTATAATACCAACCTTTCAGTTCCCGACGAGTCCTGTCCAGTGTACCCGTAACCTAACGAGCACCCGTATACTATCTCCAGTATGACATACTGATGGCTGCGGGACAGACCATCTCCCACACTGAGATGAGAAGCGCATACGCTAGTCTACTCCGGAGTATCGATGCCCTGTCTCGATAGTCCTGCGACTAGGGACCTGTACAAGGATGTGCTTATAGATTACCCAGCCCCCACTAGTGTGACTGCCATCACAACGCTGGTAATCAAGCAAAGATCCTAAGGGCTCCACTAATGCGTATAAGTGATATACTGAAATAAACTCAAGTACACATTGAAGTAGAAACAAACCAAGTAGCATACTACTATATTGAGCAAGATTGTTTATACAAGGTGAATATCCCAAGCTTCCATCAAGTAATATACAAACTAGTATGATACAGTAATGGCCTCTAAGGCATATACACTAACAGTAGTAATGGTCCAGCCATAGAAGGGTCAAGCCAACGCCTCACATGTGGCACGCCGTACTGCCCCAAACCCTAAGGTTCAAAAGGCAGTTCAAGACGGTCACATAATCGAGTTAAGGTTTGTTGTCTTCTAGAGGGTCCACCGCGTTACTTGCACGACTTAGAACGTTCTTAAACACGAGAAAAAATCCAACTTTTGAAAAATTTTCCGACAGGGGAAAAGTGAGTTATTGATATCCGTTCGAACTTTTTAACAGTTTCTAAAAATTATCCGGACAAAACTAAACAAAGTTAAAATATCCGATCGAATCTTTATGTCCCCAATACAACCCAGATAATTCAACAGTTGAATAAAAAAAAATTTCCAGAAGACACAGCACTTGAAGACGAGAATTACTGTGCAAGCCACATGGTGTAACTCACCAAAGTGGCCGCGGAACCGCCGCGAAACCCAGGGTTGGGCCGCGGTTCCGTGCCTCCTTTGTCGAGTTAGCATCACGTGCTTCACAGTAACTCATAGAATTCCCTGCTGAATTTTTTGGCAATTTTTAATTCATAAAAATCCAAAGTTTCAGAAAATTTCCAGAGAAGGGGTTATATCGGGTTTTCCGGGTTCGATCGAACTTTAAACTTCGTCTAGACTTCGCCTAAAGCTCTAGCTTGCTCTGATACCACTGTAGGGTTGCTAGACACGCGCACAAGGGTCTACGAGGCATCAACCATGCCCGATTAAAAATTTAGCCGTGCCGAACAACCTGAATACGGAACTTTAAACTAGAGATTAGGCGAAAACAAGCATGCTAAACACTTTAACACTAAGTGAGAGGGATTACAACCTTTGTAGATCCGGTCCTTCACTTCATATGCTCCATGTTGTGGTCTCTTCGCTGCGATCATCGGGATCCGGACTCTCGAGAGGTTCCACGAAGAGAAAGACGCAACCTTTGCTTCCGATCTTCGATACTAAGATGATCTACCTTGAAGTTTCTTTAACACAAGCTAACACTCATGAAATGATGTGAACACCCTCATCTAAATGGCAAGGGAAGATGAGGATGATGAAGTAGGATTTTTGCTCTCTTTATTTATCTTTTTCTCATATTTATCCATCACAAAAATCAAAGCAAGAAACCATTTCAAGCAAAGAAGAAGAAAGAAGAAGATGATGAACAATCTTAGAATTCCTTTTGTGATGAATAGGAAAAGAAATGATATGATGAATAATGTAACCATGGTCAAACTAACTCTTGTAGAGATTTGACTAAGGTTAAAGGTTTGGTTAGGTTAAGAAAATATCTAGCATAATATCTTAACAAAGACAAAGAAAGAAAGCTTCTAGAAACTTCTAGAAAACCTTAACCCTAATCAAACCCTAACCATGTTTAATCTCTACTAAACAAGTTGCATTAGTTATCATATCATGTTACAATATTATATATCACATATATAATATTTATCGTAACAAAATAAAATAATACAATTAACATATATCGCATATATATCAATGTATTATCCGAGTAAGAAAAAGAATCTTTTAGTGAGCAAATATTAGTTAAATGTAATTTAATATATTATTATACATTAAATTATCGAATCAACACTTGATCTGACAATCCGGCTATATCGCATATAACCGACTAATATTTATCCGTACCGATTCATCGAATCAATACTTGATCCGATGACCCGGCTGATATCAAATATCGCGAGAATATAATACGGTATCACATATCGCATTATCCTCGGTCCCGCACATATCACATATGTGCCCCTACTCCATTTTGCCTGAGTCAAGAAACCTCTGTGTAGGACTCTAAAGAATCGTCAATACGCCGGCAGTAGGTGATGATCATATCAAACACCCACAAGCTGCAAGCGGTCAGCTAAACGTAACAGCTACCCAGGTATTGAGCGCTCAGAAGATCAACAAGCAAGCTTGTACATTCTCCTGCGAATCCAAACAGTAACACTCCCGTACAGTCCGGTCTCGTCGTCTGATATGTCGCATATCTCGCCTAGGGGTGGTAAACGTCAGACCCCAGTAGCTCGATAAGTCGTGTCGATATGAGGTCTATAACAGTTCGAGAAACTACTGATAACACTTACCAGTAAATCTCAGCAACCCTGGCCAGGGATTTCCGGTTATAGCCAATCAAACACAGCACAACATCAACTCCCTATACCGGGAGAGACGAATCCCCTCCTATCGCTCATTGCCTCCATGTGATTCGGGACTGTACCCAAAAGCCACCTTTTTGCACGCCCTCTTGGACGTGGTATGATGGAAATCAAAGCACAGTGGGAATCACACAAGACTCTATGACGATCTCGGGTCAACAGACTACTCTGTACCAGTGTCACCGGAGAACTGCCATCTGACGTATGGTATAATACCATCTGGGAGTTCTCGGCGAGTTCGTCCAGTGTACCCAGTCTCCACTGAGCACCCGTACACCATCCTTGATGTCAAACACCGATGGATATGGGATCATCCATCGCCCATCATATGGGTCAAGATGCGTATACGCTAGTCTACTCTGGTGCATCGATGCCCGGTCTCGATACACCCATGACTAGGAACAATTATAGGATGTACTCGTCGACTACCGTGGCCCCACTAGTATGATCTCATCATAGTCCCAGTAGTCGAGTACATATCCTAAGGGATTTATCAACATGTAATATAGAGACAATCAGAGTACATGTTAAGATAAAGTACAACCAGATAGCATACTATCATGTCGAGCAAGAAAGTCCTCCCTATATATGTCCTAGCATCCACTACAATATACATCATATGTACAGTAATGGCCTCTAGGGCATACATATAACTAACAATCTCCCACTTGCACTAGGGCCATCTGTTATGGTATCGCATACCCAACAATTAGCTGCGGCTGAAGTATCTCATACTCAACCATCCCATAAAAGTCCCTACTGGGAAAAAGGCCTTTGTGAATGGATCCGCGCTGTTGTCCTCTGTGTCTGCTCTCCTTACCTCGATCACATTGGAGATCATCCATCTCCATGATCAGGTGATACTGCCTAAGAATTATATCTGGGTTTCTGATGGGACGGTAGTTCCTTGGCTGAAGCCACAACTCCATTATCACACAATGGTAGGAACGAAGTTCATCTTATGAACTTATAAATATCCAGACTGCCTCTTTTGGTAGCATCCTTGGTAACGATGTATCTTGCCTTTAATCGTCTAGTATGTCACGGTATCTAGCTTGGAACTCTTCCAACATACCGTCCCTCCATTGAGGGTGTAGACAATGCCTGCGACTGACATTCAGTCGTCCTTATCAGCCTGGAACCTTTCCAGTGATTCTCCCCAGGATCGATTGATACCATCTCACTACAACTAGTAAGAATCCTAATATCCAATTAGATCTATCTCATAGATCCAAAACCCAGGATTTAGGAGGTATCACTTTGATCCTATATGGAGAATCCTTGTGATAAGCGGAGATTGACCGAGCGTAGCATAGGAAACTCCTTCCATATCAAGAGTATGTCATCCACGTACTCTACGAGGATCACCACCATACTCTCTACTACCTTTTTTTATATATACAAGGTTCATCTACCATTTTGATGAAGTCAAACTCTTTGACTACCACATCAAAACAGATGTTCCAACTCCGCGATGCCTGCTTTATCATATAAAATATCTTGCTCACGTTTCCGCTGCTCCCACTGACTGCGAAGCCCTCTGGCTGTGTACTTATTGACGCTCTCTTCTAAAACATCACTTAGAAAAGCAGTCATGACACCCAACCACCAGATATCGTAGTCATGGTATGTAGCCGTGGCAAGTCGTTTCAGACGGGTAGCACGTAGTATTCATGCTATGTTTGTTGACCTTCGTCAAGGCATAGTGTATGGTAGCTGCTTATTGCATTTCTGTTGCATAGATAGATGCGTTGGTTTGGGACAGTCGTATAGCCTTGTTGACCTTCGTCAAGGGCTTGTACGGGTGGGTTCAAATTAACCTGGACAATGACGGGTGGAACTTGACATGTGACTTATGATTTGTTGACCTTCGTCAAGGTCATAAGAGCATGGGGCAAAAATCTCATCGGGGGTTTCTAAAGAAACTGAAACTTGCCAGATATGCGCATACCTTCTGGAGTGTGATACCGTGAGCGGATTCCGTCACGTTATCATGCGATGATAGTTGGATCCCGATTCCCACTGATGAGTTGGTTTACTCCTCGGGTGATCCTGACTAATTCTTCTTTTGGGTTTGGAGAAGAATTTGAGATGACAATGGGAGGTTTCCAGATTAGATAAATTGGTAACCATTCTGATCTAGGATAGAGTGCACGCTGAGTGTTTCTTTTCTCTCTCTCTTTGGCAGCGACCTATTGACCCGACCCTGAGACTATGACTCAGAGACCAAGTTGACCGAACCTTCTTAAACACTGGCTTTTGGATTGTCAGAGTTGCAGACCTCATTGCCACTCCTACTTTTACCCTTTTCTCCAGGACACCCCGTATTACTACGAACGTCCACTTCCATTGGACAAAACCATCGTATGGTTAGATACGAACTCGAAAGAATTTATTCGAGGATGGTTTCAGGTTCTAGAGGAAACGGATAGGACTATTCAGTTGTCTTTTCCTTTTACCTTCTCTCAGGTTGCGAGTACTCCTTGGTTTAGGGGTAGTACACCTATTATGCAAATTGGATAGTCTTCTTCCAAACCATAGGCAGGTGCCGACCGGTAGGGAATGAAGAAAACCAATTAGCCTAACCATGGTGTACAGAAGGTATTAAGTTAAGACAAAGAAATGGATTAGTAAGAGGGCAAAGTAAATTGCGACTGATATTCACGACCAAACCAAATATTCCTTCGCCAATCCTAAATCACCTTTGTTTTTCTCCAGGACACTCCATATCACTACGAAGATCCACAGTTTATTGGATACTCCATCGTATGGTTATATACGAACTCGAAAGGAACTTGTTCCAGTTCGGGGATGGATTCTGGTTCAGGAGAAATAGGAATAAGGTTTATTCAGGTGTCTTTTATCTTCACCTTCTCTCGCATTGCGAGTGTTCCTAGGATTGGGACAGTACACCCATTATGCTTATTGGATAGTCTTCTTCCAAACCATAGGCTGGTGCCGAACGGTAGGGAAGGAAGAAAACCATTTGGCCTAAAGGGGTGTACAGAAGGTAATGACTAAAGACATATGAAGGGATTTGGAGAGATGGCAAAGAATTACACGCTTACAGTCGTGAATCTGGAAGAGGTATTACTAGGAATACCGGGATACCCCATCGAAACATTTCAATGTTTCAGTTTCACTGTGTACTGTTAAAACTGATTTCCCAGTTAGACACTTGCTCCAGGGTATGTATTTACCAGGTATGATTCTCACATCTGTATGGTCTTACAGATGATGAGTGGGAGTAGGTTATTGGGAATTGGGTGATCATCCTCATTATATCGGGATTCGTTGTAATCGGTGATATTTGAGGAGATCACCTGGGTTGTTTGCCGGTCGGCAAATATTTGGTTTTGAATATCCGCTGTTATGCACCAATTTCAAATTGACATATCTGTACGTCTATTTTTATAGAGTGAGATATACCTTTTTGATATTATGTCTATGACATTTACCTATATCAGTGGATGGTTAGGTAAGGAGCATTGAACAACGGTGTAATTCTTCTTAACCATAAGTACAGTTTTCAACCTACGACATACAGTGAATGAGTTATCAGACTCAAGGGACTTATACAGAATATTGTATGTTGTCCAGGGTCCATCAGGACAGAGGGGTTGGTCCTCGTACTATATTCGGTTTACTTATGACTTCTCTAGTTTTTAGACAGGTGTTTCGTGGAAACACAGGGTCCGAATTTTGAGAAGTTATAGGTATTTGAATAAAGTAGAGAACCAGGTATTGCAAGTATCGGGATTCTTCAAAGTGATTGAAGATGTAAATACTTGTGTATGGTATTCAGTTGATAGTAATGGTTAAGAGAACTTGCTTCTCTTTCAGGTTACTCATAGTTGGAAGCATTCTTAAGTTGAGTAACGCTAATCGGCCTCTTTCCATTTTAGTTGACATGCACTGGGGACAGCTGCATGATTTGAATCTGGTTCAATTAAATCAGTGCCTCTGGTCCTATATAGGATATAGAACAGTTCGTATCTTAACGATGTTAAGGTACGGGGAGTTGTCCGGCTTATGATTAAAACCAGACACTGGACAACTCAAGGCACATTTCTGTAATGGCTGTTTGTGGGTTGACCCAGGCTATGAAGAGGGTTGACTTTCTACCATAAGAAAGATCAATGGTGATATTGTTCTAGACTCGCCACAGTTTTAATAAAAATGGATTTTTTTAAAAAAAAACAGTAGTGGGAGTATGGTAGAACTGGAAGTGATTCCAGAACCGCAAACGATTGCTGAAGATTTGATAGGAACCTAAAGATTCAATCTGGTTTGACATTCCATTGGCCACTCCGCAGATAAGGTGGGTAACTTCAGGCATCCGAGAGGTACTCCGGTAGCCTCAAGGACGGTGACAGGGAAGTTCTTGTTTACCCACACTTGCCATTGCTGTTGTTCCAGGCTATGAGACCCGGCAGGAGGATGAGTATAGCGTCGTTCTAAACTAGTTTTAGAAGTGAACGTGTATATGACTCTGCCAGAGGGTTGTCGTAGTCAGTGGGAGCAGCGGAAGCATTGGTGGACAGGCAGCTTATGTCTATTTATAGACTAAAGCAGATATAGCGGAGATAGATCATCAATTTCTGACATGACAGTCATAGGTTTGACTTCATCAGAATAGGGGATGGATCTGTTGAGAAGGTAGTAGGGTGTGATGTCCTGATATTTGGATGACATACACAGAGTAGGAAGTGATATTCCTATACTACGATCGGTTATACCTTGGTTGTCACACAGTGGTTTCTCCACATGGGACTTGGACATTATATCAGACATACTGGTTACTAGATCTATGGTTTTAGATCTAGATTTGGATAGTTTCCCAATTAAGGGTACTTAGACAGCATTCTATGAGTATTTAGAATGGACGACTCCTGGCACGGTAGTGTACCTGCAGGTAATGGAGTCACCCTCTCTAAAGGTGTCTTACAGACTAAAGGAGAGAGGGATGTGCATGATTGGAAGATCACTTACTTAGGCAATTGAGTCAATCATGAGATGTCAAGTACCACACCAGATGTTGTTCTTGCACTAGATGCAATAAGTTGACATTGATCCAATCCTGGAGAAGCAGTCGGAAGCAGTTTTAGAACATAAGTGGATGTTCTAGGGATATGATAACGACAGCCCCATTCGGGGGAAAGTTATCATTCCAGGCTTCCAAGGTGACCTGGACGACAAGGAGGTTATCAGAGTTATAGTTTTCCTTCTACTGAGGGGCAGTATTTTGGACAGGTGGTCTAAGGCAATAATGAGGGAGGCATGGCGCAGGATACTGATTAAGTTCAGTTGTCGATACAGTCTAAGAAGTTTGGATTTGGAGTTCATTTATGAGCTAGGTCCCATCAGACATCCAGACACATTCTAAGACAGGTATTGCTCATTTCGGGAGATGGCTTTCTCCGCGAACTTGAGATATAGAGAGACATAGAAAGAAACATCAAAGCGGATCTACTCACTGAGGCTATTCCTCGAACGCAATAGTTTCGCAAACGAGCTTTGTGAGACTGACTAGTAGAGGAGTTGGGTGTTCGGTATCACACGGGCTGTGAGTATGCGACATCGCAATAATTAGCCTTGAGTGCAAGTGGGAGATTGTTGGAGATAGTGCCCTCAGAGTCAATTATTGGATCACAGGCACGTGATTGCAATGATTGAGGGAGGACCTGTCCCAGTAGGACAGTCTTACTCGAGATGATAGTATGTTATCTGGTTTATCTTTATCATCATGTACTGCTTTAGGTGACCGGACATGTCGCTATTACACGTTGATAGAGACCCTAGGATTCTTGCTTGACCACCAGCAGTATGAGGGCGATCATATAAGTGGGAGCTGGGGTCTATAAGCACATCCTTAAAATGTCCCTAGTCATGGGAGTTTCGAGATAGGGCATCGATACTCCAGAGTAGACTAGTGTATACAGTCGAGACCCCGATGAGGGGCGGTGGCCGGTCTCACAAGCCACTGGTGTCAGTTGGTTCACCTAAGATGTATACAGGTGCTCATTGGGTTATGAGTACACCGGACAGGACTCGTCGGGAACCTGCTAGTTGGGATTATACCAGACATCAGATAGCAGTTCCCTGGTGATATGTGTACAGGTTAGTTCATCGACCTGAGGAACGTCATTTGTCTCGTGTGAGTTCCCACTGTACTTTGATTACTACCCTACCACGCTCAAAGGAGACGTGCAAACAGGTTTTAGATGGGTACAGTCCCGAGCCACATGGAGGCAGTGAGCGGATCTTCAGGGGTTCGTCTCTCCCGGTATTGGGGGTGAGATCGCGCTGTGTCTAGGAGAGCCATTACACGAAGCCCTCGGCCGAGGAAGGAGATTTACTGGTAGGTATTCCAGTAGTATCTCAGGGTGTTCTGGGCTACACTCCGACACGACTTGTACCGCTTTTGGGGGTCTGACTTTTACCAACCCTCTAGACCCGCCATGCGATGCTCATAGACGAACGGACCGGACTGTACGAATATTGTCACTGACAGGCTCAGTAGGGTGTCAGGATGAGTTCGCTCATCGACGTCCCTTTTGGTCAATACCTGGTAGCCCGTTACGTATTGGCTTATACCTCTGACGTGCTAGTGGTTAAATCCACAACCAAGGTGTTGACGAGTCTTTAGAGTCCCCCACATTCAGTTGCTCAAGTTTTCGGGCAAAACGCTGTAGAGGCCGTATGGAGATATGGCAGGGTTCGATCAGATACGTGCGGTATTGCACGGATCAGGATCGAACGGATATTACTAGCCGGCTTTGGTTTAAGCCGGATTCTAGTATAGTACTGTGTAGATTTTGTCTCATTGCATTTGTATTCGGTCGGAATACAAATGCGGGTGTGTATACACAGTAGCGAGGTTTTCCTGTAATTTATTACGGGACCAGTTTTCTGGAGTTGCCAGTTTGCTTTCCGTTTCGTCCATATTTCTTTGTATCCTTCATTGGCCGAAGATTGGTGGAGGAGGGCTTATTTGCATTTGTGCAAATAAGCATTTGTAGAGGGTGTTCTTTGCATATTATTGTATCATGATAGCTCTTCTTTAACCTTGACTTCTATCTTCATCATGGCTTGACTTTTGCAGGACATGATTGTTGATGATGATGAAGGGTGAGGTTGGTGGAGTGTTGGTGTTTCTTTGTGATCATTTCTTCATATGATAACCATTCCTCTCTCTCTTGCATGATTTGTGAGTGGCTCCCCTCATTTTTTGCCAGTCTCATTTTTCACTTCCACCTTGAGCCAAGGCCGGCCACATTGGCTAAGGGGCTGTCCAGATTTTTGGTGGTGAGATTTTTGTTGTTTTGGCTTTGTAAAATCCCGCTAGTTCACTCTCCAAAAGCTCAGTTCATATCCTCCACCTATGGCAACTACCACAACCCCAAAATGAGATAAAAGAGCGCTACATATTCTTCAGCAAACCTTGGGCACGTCGGCTGGCCAACTTCGTGCCCGAGTTGCCTCGGTATAGAGGTGGGAGCCCGTAAAAGATGCAGGCGACGTGGTGCCCTTCCGGCGAGGAGGTAGAGACTGGACATTCCGCGGGAGATCGGGACGACGGCGAGAAGACCGGAGGACACGGATCGCTCGGTATATCTCTCCTCCTCCCTCATCTAGTAGTTAGCTAGGACTAGTTAATGGCCCGATCCGGGTTTTAGTGCGCGGTGATGCCGGTTTGAAAATTAAAGTTAACCATCGCTTCCGCATTTGGCCTCGGGATGGAGGCCGGGGCGCTGCCGTGCACTTACAGGGTATTCATATTTGTGCACAGTTATTGCACCTGATATCGTTTTTGTGCCTTAGATGCACATGCTTATGACTTCAAGGATTTCATACAATTGAGTTGATTTTGTGCATATGATATGCACACGATTTGGTTTTTGCACTCGGTATAGTTCATATATGTTTGCAGTGCATTGATACGTAGTTATGCATCACAGTTGCACCTGACTTCTGTTTGATGTCATTCGACATATTGATTTTGATTTCATGCCTATGTTATGCATGTGATTTGACTTATGCTTTCGGCATCGTTTATATGCACTTTTAGTGCTTTGATGTGATTTGTGCACGCTGATGCACATGGTTGTGAGCTTATATACCGCGGTATACCTGATTTTCATTGAGCCATATAGTATATCGTCGATTTGATTATGGTATTGATGATTGATTTCTTGCACTCCGTGTATTTGATTTGGACTTTGCGCATGTTCGACGCTTGATATTGGACTTCGTGATTTCGTGCATGTTGAATGTGCATGATTTAGATTTTATTCATGCATGATGGATGCACCTGATTTGGATTTTCGCGCATGTTGAGCGCATGTTTTGAGATACGATTTTGGTGTACACCGATGCACTAAATCTGGATTCTTCGTGCATGTCAGATGCACCTGATGTTGCTGTCAGGCACGCCCGTTGCCCATGACAGATGTGTCATGCACACCCGTTGCACCTAGATGTACTTTCTGTGCACATCTATGGCACATATATGGATTTTGATTTCCATGCGCACCAGACGCACGTATCATTCATATGCACATTTTTGTGATTGATTTCTTATGGAGCAGTACGTTTTTATGATATTTGCTATTTGTTTTCGTACTGAACAGGACTAGTCAGAGGACAGTACCTGGATATATTTTGCATGCATTGATTGTTATTGAAGGGATTTCAAAAAAGGGGGCTATAGTCTAAGTATTTACCTACGTGTCTGATATGACACGACACGTTTAAAATAAGGGAACCCTTCTAAATTGTTTTCAAAACGGCGGAACGTACATATTAAACAAAAGATATATACATATATGGTTATTTTCTTACAATAGACGTCCGCCACTGTGCAGTGTTATGTGCATCGCACAGCGACTTAAAAAGGTTTGGCATGCATTTCCTTCAGTTATTTACATGTATGGAGTTGCTGTCTACATGTATAATTTTGATGCATACCATATTGGTTTTGTTTTGGATTTGACAATTGTGTCTTTACCATGACACCGATGATTGCGGGATGCTTGATGGAGTTTTTTTTTTTGAATTATCTGCTCATTGACCATGCGCGTGTATTGCGCTATGATACGTATTATGTATTGATGATTTCGGAACCCCGACGACTTGAATTTTTTTCTACTGAAATACTAGTATTTAGGGGTTTAAATTTAAATTCGGGGACCGAATTTCTTTAAGGGGGGAAGATTGTAACACTTCAGAAAAATAAAATATTATTTTTGGGAATTTTTATAATTAAATAATATTATATTGAATATTTTAATATTTCGATATAATTAAATACCGATAAATTGGGAAAAATTTGGAAAATTATGGAAATTACAAAAAAGAGGGTGCTTTATTGGATTTATGCAAATTATGAAGTTTTACGAGTTATTTGACACTAATTTAGTGCTAATCGCGATTAAAAATCGCTAATCGGGTTTTAAGCATGTTTTGTGCAAAACATGCACAAGTCTTTTTCTTCACTTGTTACATTTTTTTTATCATGGCATTCCTCATGATTCTTGCATGGTTGTAAGTTAATGTGAGAAAAAAAGAAAAGAAAAGAAAAGGAATATAGTATTAGGTATGGGTGAGAGAGAGAAAGGTGAAGGGTATCTTTGACTTGGCCATTCACTCATCTCACCATTTTCATCTTATTCTTTTCTCTCCCCTCCTCCTCTTGCTGCTGTTGCTGTAGCCCTCACTCCCTCCCCTCTTCAAGACTCTCAAACTCCATGAAAAACACTTCAAAACTTAAACCCCATTTCAATAAAAAAATGCACAAGCTCACTAGCAACACATTGGACCAAGAAAGCTTGCATTTTGGACACTTGGGGCAACTCAAGAATTTTCTTGAGTTGCCAAAGGAGGTAATTTCTGCACCCTTAGTGTAGTGTTTTAAATCCTTATGCATCCATACATATTTCATGTCGATATTGAGTGGTTTTGTGGACTTAGGAAAATTCTAGTTAAGGGTTTTGGAATTCTTGAGTTGTGATGGGAAATTGAGCTCAGTAGAGGCCACACAAAACCCCCTAGTGCTAGAATTCAGACCTAGCCCAGAGACTAGAACTCCAGAATACAGATTTAGAAACCTCGACATCGGATAAATGTGTGAATTTAGAGGGTATTTTGGAATCTGGAGCAACCCGGGGACACTAGAAATGATTTTGCAATTACTGGGAGTCGTACAGGCACCTAGGAAGCTACCACCAAGACCTAAGCCCCATCCCATGCACCCAGGCCGCAGATTTATTCAATCTGGCCTCAATTTGCAGCCAGGGTAGCTCAGAATTGATTCGTACTTGTTCTGGGGTCCCTTTGGATGTAAATTAGGCCCTCCATATATGCAAAATTGACCAATTCAGCTTAGGGTAAAATCTGGGACCATTTCCATGAGTTGGTGCATTGTTTTACGACTTCGTTTTGACTTGATTTTGGTATTTGGTATTGTGTTTCCGTCGTGTGGCGTTTGGACGTCAGCGACCAGGGTTAATTGTCGTGTTTTGCATGCAAAGCTATATGTTTTGACCTATGAGCAAAACGTGTACTGTTTTGGTTTTTCCGCCTTGATTTTAATGCGCATTGCGATTGTTTATTATTGTAGGTACCTTCGCGTAGATTCCGAGACGACAGGGCATGGCGTCATCGATTTCGGCAAGCGAAGACCAGGTGAGTGGATCTATATCTACGGGGGAAGTCGGGTGGATGGCGTATAGCACCCCTGCAATGTATTGATGGAAAACTGATTATAGAATATGGTTAGGAAACCTAGATTAGAAAACTAGGGTTACAATGAGGATAGCTACGAAAACATATTAGAAACTAGAGGATAGTTAGAAGTGATATGTTACGGCTATTATGTGATGACGGAATTCGAGGACGACGTTTGTCGATATTGTCGTTTAGGGTACTGTAGGACTAGATAGTCAATGTAGAGGTGTCATCCGAACCATACCCTTTTCTAAACTGCAGAATCGTATGTATTTTAAATATATACTTCGAGGGATGTTACGGATTTTCAAATGATATCTTTTCCTTAAAACACCGTAACCCCTATTTTCAAAACTACGATTCGCTTCTTTTAAAGTCTGATTGTATGGTTCGGGTGTGTATGTTAGATTAGATACCTATACTTATAGTAGAGATAGAATGTTAGGTAAACTCGACTTGATGTGAAATATAAATGCGATGAAAGAATATAAGGCGAATATGTTGATCTGATGTTTTACCATATGCTGCATTCATGATATTATTATTGCATTGCATATACCTGTGTTAGTACACTTACACCATTATCGATGATGCATATGTTACACGTACACAGATTTACCGGCTCACACACTTCATCGATAATTGCCATGTCACTACACAGTAGGATTGCTGCATCATAATATGACTCTATACATCATTTACTTGCTATAGTTACCCGTGCACTTATATACGATGTTGCATTTGACTTTGGAGATATTGGGAACCGCAAGGCATATTTTCAAAACTGGAATTCTTTAAGGGAGCGGTTTTCCCATAATATGATATATCACTGTGCCTTGTTGCATGATATACGGATATGCTTACATTTCCATCATATGTCGCATACAACATGCTTTATGATTATACGCATTGAGATATGCTGTTTCCATGAGATTTCTGGATTTAAGAACCGTGGTGATTTCAAAAGAAAGTATGTATTGTTTTGAAAACCCGGTTTCTCTTGATATGATATTTTAATGCGTCCACCATGTGTTTTCTCGGTTCTGAGAGTGGCATGTGAAACCCGATTCGAGGAGCGGTAGGAGCCGTCTGAGAGTACATGATGGACCCGGTGAGCTACCCCGGGAAAAGAAGACTCATATATGTTGGACAGTGAGCTTGGCAGGGGAGCACTACCTACCGGTGATAGTATTTAGACTCGGCGGTTATCCGGAGGATATTGAACGGGGTAGCGAGATGGATATGAGGGCCGGCCAGGGTGTGCGGCGCCTGAGGGCCGATAAGAGGATACGTCGCTTGAGGTATATGAGGATTTACGTGCCGATGATAGGAACGGTTTTCATGATGTTTTCGAGTGTTGATGCTAGGCACTCAGGTTCCATTATTTTGATGTGTCGTTAGGGACACCGTTGATATATATATCCTTATACTTTCATGCACACTCTTTTATGATGTTTACGTGCATACAGACATTGATTTTCGGTGGACTAGATCCACATATATACATACATTGATTTTACTGTTAGATGTTATACACATGCTTATAGACATGGACTACCTTGTTGACACATATACAGACCCGGTCACCCTAGATATCATAGTATTATCTTTATGATATAGTTGACTTAGGAGTCATTGTTTATTCGATTTCTATCTGTTGATATTTTTTTCTACTCACAAGTTGGCAACTCACCCCCGTTGTGCCACAGTTCTTGCAGGTTGACCGCTTGGACCAGTAGCGGCTTCGCTGGCACACAGTTGCATTCGGGTGTTTGGCATTAGTAGGTGGGACATTTGTATCATTTCCACTCTTGTATCTATATTTCTTATTGTATCTAGTTAACTCCATCAATCAAAACTTGTAAATTGTATAAGTAATGAGACTTAGTGGGATTATGGTTGCGAGACTTAGAGTGAGGGGTTTTCCGCTACTTGTGATTTTTATGTCTTGCTTTTTCCTTATCTTTTGTGGTGAACTTCGCCGTTGGGCGTCGTATACTTATTTATATTGTCTTGCGTAGTTGTGATCCGCCGTTTGGCGAAGAGCTAGCTCCCGCTTGGGGATGCCATTATTCTTATTATGTATTTGTGGTTTTGGATCAAAATATACAAAGGAGGTGCTGCCAAAATTTTTAAAAGACGAAACATGTTTTCAAATTAGTAAATTTCACTTGCATCATTCATATTCCTTTTCTATGCATTTAGAAAACCTGATTTCATTATACCTTTATTTCAAAACCCCACCTCCTTTATTTTTCTTAAAAGGTTTAGGTTTCTGGGTTTCAGCTTACTTGAATTCCGTTACGCCTTTAGACGTTGCGTGATTCAAGTGCCGGTCACGAGCTAATATTTCGGGTCATGACAACCGGTGATTGGTTGGACCTGGCGGTTATCCGGAGGATTCTGACCAGAGTTGAGAGATGGATACGGGACGCCCCGTACTGCCGGGGCCGAGGGCCGATTCCGTAGATGGAGCCCGTGGGCCGATCCGGACTGACGGAGCCCGATACATGAGGATTTGCGTGTCGATGCTGGACACGATTATTTCATTATATTTTCAAGTGCCGATGTTGGGCACTCATGATTCCATGAGATTTACAGGATTTGAGGGCCGATTAGAGTGACAGCGCCTGGGTTTTTACTGGGATTTGGGTGTATTTGATAGACACCGGGTATATTTCCACGTTGATATTCCGTGTAGATGATATTTTATCCCATCCTCAGCATTCATTGTATTGCATCACATCCTGTAGTTGTAGTACCTGATAGAGTACTTTGCCTTGATTATTGCATACCGTGCTCTTCATATATAGATGTTATTAGATTGCACTTGTTATGCATGATTATTGCGTACCCAGCTCATCATATAGATGTTATCTGTTGGCACATGTTAGAGTATCGCAGTACGTGCATACTCGCGATTACCTTTATATGTTATCTACTATTCACGAGTTGGCAACTCGCCCCGTTGTGCCATAATTTTTGCAGGTTTCCCCTCAGAGTAGTTGCGGCAGAACTATTTCCTTGTATCTTTTTGCTACGGATACCACTGCAGTTAGCGTGTGAGCCCTTGCTTATAGGTGGGTTTTTGCGGTATCCGTTTATTTTCCAGTTATACACACTATTGTATCTAGTACTGTCCATCTACTATTTCATATATTGACTTAGAGACCAGTTGTGAGGACGATGTTATATATTATTTTGTACTCTGGTGTCGAGCTCGTGTGAGCCGACTTTATTTATGCAATTTTATCTTTCATGATGTTTTCCACTTATATTGCTCATTTCTTCGCTACGGCGTCGTATATTATTCTTGTGGTGATTGTTTCCGACGTCGGGCGTGATTGCTCCCGTTGGGGATGTTATATTCTTATTGTATGTCATTTTACTTATATCATGTCTTGTACCCGATTTCGGGGCTAGTTTTTACAAAGGAGGTGCTGCCGAAATTTTGAATAAAATAATTTAAACTTGATAGATTTTTACTTGAGATTTTCTAAATGTTTCAACAAATGTTTTCATTAAATGTTTTCAACACTCACTACTTTTAATGGTTTTGATTTCTGGGTTTCGGCTTACTTAGCCGCGTTACGCCTGTGGACGTTACGTGGTTAAGTGCCAGTCATGGGCCAAACTTTGGGTCGTGACACCCACAGTCATTAGTACGTCGTACTGGAGATTGTATGCAGGTGCTCATTAGGTTATGAGTACACTGAACAGGACTCATCGAGAACTGTTGGTAGATATTATACCTATAGTCGGGTAGCAGTTCCCATGTGACATGAGTACAGCTTAGTCCGTCGATCTGACACTTCTACTTCACCTTGAGTGTGTTCCCACTGTACTTTGATTACTACCCTACCATGGCTCAAAGGAGTCATGCAAACAGGTAGTAGTTGGGTGCAGTTCCAAAGCACTTGGAGGCAGTGGCGGTTAGATAGGATTCGTCTCTCCCGGTATTAGGGGTTGATATCGCGTTGTGTTTGGAAAGCCATTACACAAGTCCCTGGCCAGGGCAAGCGGGATTTACCGGTAGGTACTCCAGTAGTTTCTCAGGGTGTTTTGGGCTCTATCCCGGCACGTCTTGTTGCGCTATTAGGGGTCTGACGGATATAGCCCCTAGGCCTAATATGCGATACTCTTAGACGAACAGAACGGACTGTACCAAGATTGTCACAGATAGGCTCAGTAGGAGTTCGGATGAGTTATTCTTATCGGCTTTCTTATCGACATATACCTGGGGGCCGTTACGTGTAGCTAGTACCGCTTGCAGCCTGTGGTTAAACCCACTGCCAACCGGTGTCAGTCTTTAGAGTCCCACACAGAGGGTGTAATACCCCAGGTGGAGTTGGGGCTGAATACCACCTACCCCGTGAGAAGTGTGATGTTATCCAATATAGAGGTGGGGATGTAACCGATACGGATACACACGGGGAACCACTATAGAACAATGGGGAGTACCGAATTCCATTCCGAAAGAGGGCACGATCTGAACTATAAATGGAAGTGACACACTCCTATAACACAGAGGCGTCTTTTGGATGAATCGGAACTCCGGAGTTTGAAGAACTCCGTAGTTAAGCGTGCTCGGGCCAGGGAAGTCCTGGGATGGGTGGCCTCCTGGGAAGTGGCCCCTGGTCGGGTCCGGTTCAATCCGAAGGACAAAACTGTGCGGTTTCGGCCAAAGCGGACAATACCATCTGTGTTTGGGGGTGGGGCGTGACAGAATGGTATCAGAGCCGTCCCTCAAAAGTAGGTCTGTGGTTCGACGACGAACCATTGTTCTAAGTGGGGGGGGGGAATGTAATACCCCAGGTGGAGTTGGGGCTGAATACCACCTACCCCGTGAGAAGTGTGATGTTATCCAATATAGAGGTGGGGATGTAACCGATACGGATACACACGGGGAACCACTATAGAACAATGGGGAGTATCGAATTCCATTCCGAAAGAGGGCACGATCTGAACTATAAATGGAAATGACACACTCCTATAACATAGAGGCGCCTTTTTGATGAATCTGAACTCCGGAGTTTGAAGAACTCCGTAGTTAAGCGTGCTCGGGCCAGGGAAGTCCTGGGATGGGTGACCTCCTGGGAAGTGGCCCCTGGTCGGGTCCGGTTCACTCCGAAGAACAAAACTGTGCGGTTTCGGCCAAAGCGGACAATACCAACTGTGTTTGGGGTTGGGGCGTGACAGAGGGTTTCCCTGCATCGGGAAAAAGTTGTAGAGGTCGTATGGTTTTACGACAGGGTTCGTTCACATGCGTGTACTTGTGCACGCATGATGATTCAGACGGAAAATACTAGTGGGCTTTGGTTTAAACCGGATCCAAGTATTGTATTGATGGATTGTTTTCGTCTCTTTTGTATTCGTATTTTTCGGAATATGAATACGGGTATGTATATACAAACGAGGGGCATATTTGTAATTTGTTCAAAGATGCTTTTTGAAGATGGCATATCATAATTGTATTATTCATTTTTGGATAAATGAATAATGCATTATGTATTGAGGAAATGAGGTGGATTCTGCATGATAGTGAGCATAGCTTCTTATGACACATGGTGGGTTTTCAAGCCATGACTCATTTGGTTGTAAATTGAACCTTAATTTTAATTATTCAAGAGTTTTACTCTATAGAAAATGAGTGGGGTTCAGTTTAGAACACAAGAGAGCTATTCTTCATTTCTATTCTTATCTTTCACTAGCTTTTCCTCAAGCCATCTTCAACTTCCTCAAGCCCTAAACAACTCATATGTTGAGTAACTTAGGGCATAAAGAGACATTCTAATCAATCAATATACCCTACATCACCTAGGTCATCTAGTGTAGCATACTAGGTGCTCTAGTTACTTCGATATTGAAGTATGAGCTCGATACATAGACTCTTGGGTGGATCGTCTTCGATTCAAGAAAGCCGACGAGGAGGTGCAATCCGTACTACTCCAAGGAGCTCGCACAGGAGAGGAGGACAGCGAGCGCAAAGAAGGACATGTATCGTGAGGTATAACATTCTTTCCAAGTAGTTAATGTTAGTGTTTATGCCCTAGAAGGCCATTACTGTATCATACAAGTTTGTATATTACTTAATGGAAGCTTGGGATATTCACATGTATATAACAATCTTGCTAAACATGGTAGTATGCTACTTGGTTTTTCTATCTTAATATGTGAGTATACGTATTGATAGAGCTCTTAGGATCTTGCTTGACTACCAGCGTTGTGATGGCAGTCACACTAATGGGGGCTGGGTGGTCTATAAGCACATCCTTATTGAGGTCCCTAGTCGTAGGATTATCGAGACAGGGCATCGATACTCCGGAGTAGACTAGTGTGTACGCTTCTCATCACAGTTGGGGAGATGGTCTGTCCCACAGCCGTCAGTACGTCGTACTGGAGATAGTATGCAGGTGCTCGTTAGGTTACGTGTACACCGGACAGGACTCACAGGGAACTGTTGGTTGGTTTTATACCAGTCGTCAGTGAACAGTTCCCAGGTGACATGAGTACAGCATAGTCCGCAGACTTGACACTGCTACTTCACCTCGAGTGTGTCCCACTGTTCTTAGATTGCTACCCTACCAAGGCTCAAAGGAGTTGTGCAAACAGGTAGCAGTTGGGTGCAGTCCCGAGCACTTGGAGGCAGTGGCGGTTAGACAGGATTCGTCTCTCCCGGTATTAGGGGTTGATATCGTGCTGTGTCAGAGAGCCATTACGCAAAGTCCCTGGCCAGGGCAAGCGAGATTTGCTGGTAGGTTCCAGTAGTTTCTCAGGGTGTAATGGGCTACGCTCCGACGCGACTTATACCGCTATTAGGGGACCGACGCTTGCCGCCCCTCTAGGCCCGATATGCGATAGTCTTAGACGAACGGACCGGATTGTATGAAGATTGTCACAGCAGGCTCAGTAGGAGTTCGGATGGGTTTCCTCATCGGCCTTCTTATCGACATCTACCTGGGGACCGTTACGTACAGCTAGTGTCGCTTGCGGTGTAACGTTTTGAAAATCGTTTCGGTGAAATTTCGAAAAAACGGTAAAATAAGGGGGTTTTCTGTAAAAAGTCAAAATACAAATATCTTATTATAAAAATTAAATATACATATTCTAGCTATATAATTGCTAGTATTTGGTGTTTATTGAGCCACTGGTGAAATTTTAAATTTTCTGAAAAAAATTATTTTTAATATTATTTTAAGCCGGTAAGAAAAATACATTAAATTAGCGATAAATACAAATTTAAATGGGATAATTTTAATCTTTAAAATCATGTTAATTAAAATCTAGTTGTAATATAATTTTTTAGTATTTTATTTCAAGTTTTAATTGGTTTTTATTATGGAAAACAAAAATATAATTATTTTGAACTAAAACTTGCAAATATGGTATTGTGGGGGGTCTTTTTGCATAGAATTTTTTTGTAAAGTCTCTTACACTCACCCTCACTCCCCTTGGCCGGCCCCACACTATTGTATCAGCCCAAGAATTTTCTTTCCCTCTTTTTGACCTTAAATCATGTGAAGAAATGGTGTAAAAAGGGTTTTTTTTATATATATTAAAAGGGTAGGGGTATTATGGTAATTTGTGAGGGCATTGACCTTGTAATTTCCACACAAATCCCCTCACCTCTCCCTCTCCTCTCCTCTGGCCGAAATTTTGCACCTAATTCCCCCCATTTCACCACCTTATCTCATCTCCAAAATCCTTCAAAAACTTTTTCAAAAATCAAGTAAAACCTCACCGAAATCAAAATCCAACTCTTACCCATTTCTCATTTGCCTATCTAGAATGGATCTAGGGAACAAGATTTCAATTTGGGAGGCTATGGGTGCTTATGGATCTTCAAATGTTTTGGGTATAATTTCTAAATCTTTAGCTTAATTTGTTAGTTAATTCCTTAAAGCTAATTTATTTAAGTGTAAATTAGGCTTTTGTTGCAAGTTTGGAAATTCTAGAAAGGGATTGAATGCAAGTTAGGGTTTTGTGAATTTGGTGTATGGTTGTGTGTAGTAATTAGGCCCTTATGACTTGTTAAAACAAAGTTTGTAGCTAGTTGTTAATTGTTAGTTTAAAAATTATGATAATTACGCTAATTTGCTAACTAGGTTTTTAAAATTGGTTAAATAATTGGGTTTAAAAATGTAATTAGGTTTTTCATGACTTCATTAACATTATAAAGTGTAGTTTAATACTTTAGTTCATGGAAATCCAAGCTAAATTGTTGTTGTGCATTTTTGCTATAAAATTGTTAAAATTGGGTATATTGTAAACTAGAATTTTGAGGTTAATAAAATTTAATGAGATTAAATTGTGGAAATTGTTTTTATGACTTATTTGAGATGTTTAATAAGTATTATGGCCGCTAGATTTGTTTAAACGTCGGGTTTTGTACTAAAACGGGTAATATTTGCTTACTAGATTTTCGGAAAAATGGCTTTTAAAGTGAGTTTGGGGTTTTTGTGAATTTTAACCTATTTTACAGTATAATTAGTGCTTGTGATCGTGCAAATGAGTGTGTTTGGGTTTTTCTCGATGGTTTGGCGTTTGTACGCCGACGTCGAGGGTTTTTGGGTTGATTTGTGAAAGCAGCCATAGGTTTTGACCTATATGGGATTCGTGTGTCGTTTTAGTCATGAGTCGGATTTTAATGCGATACGGTGCGTTATGATATGTAGGTACCCTTACGAAGATTTCGAGACGACAAGCAAGCGCGTGGCGACGTCGGCACGCGCGAGCGAGGACCAGGTGAGTAGATTTATATCTACGGGGAGGAGTCGGGTGGATGGCGTATAGCACCCCCGCAGTTCGTGGTGATGTATACGAATACGTATACACACATATATATTGATTATATATTGTTGAGTTTATTGGTTAAAGATATATTTTATGTGTGATTGGATATGTTTAGTGTTGCGAGACCCTAGAGTAGAGGTTGCACCACATTTACACACACACACCCATACTTGCATACATTCTTCTTTCATATGTATTTATATGGGGTTATATTGTTATGTGTTCACATGGGTATGGGACTATGTGTTCATATACTGGATTTGAGGATGATACTTGGGATTGAGATGAGTCGATGAGATTTGATTTGAGATTATGATATCGGTGATATGGCAGGATTCGTACTTAAGATATGTCCCGATGTTTATAGCGGATCTTTGGACGACGATACCATGTGAATAGTGATATGCATAGAATGGTTGAGTATGATATTGGCCCGTACCCAGATTTGGGGATGCCGTACGACGGATTTATGTACGAGCTATATATTGATGTTTGATCCGCACTCTTGACTTGGGATATCTGATTATAGATATGGTATCGGATATGATGTTATTGAGGCGGGATCACCGACTAATATATATACAAGTATGTATATGTATCGACTCAGATGTTAGGCGGTTTCCTTACCTATAGTTCAGCTTGTTAGTTCAGCCGTATAGTTTAGTGTAGTTCTTAGACTAGATTAGACTCATACTTATTTCAAAACGAACGGATCGTGGGTATTTTAAAAGACAGGTCAAGGGATTCTACGGATATTTCAAAAGATGTATCTTTTCTTAAAAACACCGTAGCCCTTATTTTCAAAACACCGCGATTCGTGTTATTTCAAAATGCACTACTGTTGACTTATAGTATCATTGTGTTTAGTATTCAGCTCCCGCTCATTATTGCTGTTCGCTCCGCATCGCATACTTATGTTATAATTTCTTATTGCAATGTTGATATCATATTGTTAGGACACCAGCACCATTACCGATGATGCGTATGTACCACGTACACTTACTTGCCGGCTCACACACATCTTCATCGGTAATTGCCATGTCACGTACACCTTAGAAAATATTATTGCTTGACTTAGCTTGTTAGTTAGTAATTTGACATGATATTAGTGTACTTGCCTCATATGTTAGTTTAGACATTGTAGTTATTACCTGCTACTTCATGCATACTGTTATTCATTGTTATACCGCATTCATGGATTCTCATGCATATATTCACTATTTTACGTGTTATTGAGGTTTTGGATTCGGATTTCCATGAGATTTTCTGGATTTGGAGGAAAACTGCAAAAACATAAATAAACCTTTTCTCTCTTTTAAAATAAAAAAGTGCGGTTTTCCTATGATGTATGAGTCGTCCACCATGAGTTTGCCAATGGATTTCGAGACCCGATTCGAGGAGACGGATGAACCGTTTCGGGTACATGGTGGACCCGGTAAGGTACCCCGGGGTAAGAAGCGCGTGATGATGACGATGTGAGCCTGGCACGGGAGCACTACCTACCGGTGATTTTACCCGACGCGTCGGATATCCGGAGGATACCGTCGTGGTCTTGAGATGGATGGTAGGAGCCGGTCTGGATTGATGGGGCCCTAGATATTGTGATTGAGACATTGAGATTTCGAGATATTGAGGTACATAGACTGTGATACAGAGATATCGAGATATTAGGATTACGTTTTGTGCCGATGCTAGGCATTGTTTTATGCTGATTTCATTATGATACCTCATTTTAAAAATAAAAAGGAAATCTCACTAAATTATGACAACAGTTCTTCATTTACATATATTCCGTTTCCATGCATTCATACCTCATTCATATGATATATTGCTACCTGAGGCACTGACACGGGCACATGAGATTACACTCGGGTTAGATATTTACCCTAGCCTTGTTATAGGTTGCATGTTATATATATAATTGAGGATATATTATGATCATTGACCTAGGTTGCGTTATTTATGTGATTTCTTTTCGTAGATGTTTTTCTATTCACGAGTTGGCAACTCACCCCCGTTGTGCCCCAGTTTCTTGCAGGATTGCCGTACAAGTTTCATTACGGCTTTGCGGGCATAGTTTCCTTTGGGTGATTTGCTAGTAGGTGGGTTTACTTGTATCGTACCCCCATTATATATCTTGTATATCATTATTCTGTTGTATCTAGAAGTTCCATCAACCAAACATGTATTTTTTTGAGATAGAGACCAGAGATGCTATTCTTTCGACCTTAGAGTCGCGCGTTTTATTTCTGTAGATTTCTTGTGCTTTTGAGTTTCCTTTTGAGTTTTGATCCTCTCCGTTGGCGTTGTATATTATTTTGCTTATGTGGTTGTGACCGTCGATTGACGAAGAGCTAGCTCCCGCTTGGGGATGCCTTTTTATTGATTTCGTATACTATTCATGTTGTATCGCGTTTGGGGGCCAGTATTTACAAAGGAGACTCTGCCGAAATTTTCAGGAAATATTTGATGTTTTTAAAAACGCATAATTCGGCTTATGCTATTAAAACTACTTGATTTAAATTGGTTTTCCTTCACTCTACAACTTTTCTTGGTTTGGATTTCTGGGTTTTCGGTTTACTTAGATTACGTACGCCTCGAGACGTTTCATAGTTTAAGTGCAGGTCATGTTCCGTACTTTCAGGACGTGACATGCGGTCTGTGGTTAAACCCACTGCCAGCGTAGTAGTCGAGTCTCTAGAGTCCCACACAGAGAGTTTCCCTACTTCAGGCGAAACGATATAGAGGTCGTATGGTTTTACGACAAGGGTTCGGACGCATACGTTTGTTTACGCACGTACGACTTTCGGACAGTTTTTACTAGTCGGCTTTGGTTTAAGCCAGTTACTAGTATCCGGTTATTGGATTTATACAGTCTAAAGTTTTTCCGTATTTTCACGGATAGGAGGGGCGTTCTCGTAATTGCGCGAGAAGCTTCTAGAAGATGGTGACTAAGGGGTTAAGGTGGCATATACATTAAATGAGATTAGTGAGTCATATGGATGATTCATCCATGTCATTAATGCATCATAAATGCTTAATGACTCATGGAGGTGAATCACCATTAGATATTTATCAAGCATGGTTGTAAATCATTTTCTTTTCTTTTCTTGAAAAACAATAATGCTTGATATATATTATGATAACTCATTTTCTCATTTCATTATTATGTTCGTCTTCTCTCTCCTCAAGCTCTCTCTCTTCAAACCATAATCCTCCCCTCTCATGTGTTGAGTACAAGGATTAGTTAGACAACTTAATCCATAACCCTCACTCTATATCATCTAGGTACTTTGATTAGCACTTAAAGAAACCTAGTTGCCTCAAGTTTAGATGCAAAGCTTGGAGTAAAGCTCTCGTGGTGGATCATCTACTACTTGGAGAAGGCCGAGGAGGAGGTGGAGTTCGTAAAGACGAAGGACACGGTTCTTTAGGTATAATCACTTCACATAGTAGTTTAGAACTTCTATGTTAGTTGTTAGTTATCGTTTAGCTTCGATTCATACGGTTAGTCGATGTTTAAGCAAAGAACAAGATCGTTTTTCATATTTCTGCCTCCCCGCAAGTCGTGGGGTGTTGTACATCGACTTAAAGTGGTATCAGAGCCTCGCTAAACAATAATAAACTCATTAGCAAAGTTGCAAGAATTTCGAACGCAAAAAGAACCGGAAACATCGTCGTTTAACACACTGGCTGTCGTTTTTTAAACTGGCTCTAAAAATTTTTCAGGGTGCTTCAGAATAACAAGCAGGAAAAACTAGGGCTACTGAAGAAATTTGGTCGCGTAACTCGGCCATATCACCGCGGAACCGCGGCGAATACACGCGATTCGCCGCGGATCCGCGGCCGAGTTGGGGCCGAGTCGGCCCAAATTTATTCAATAACTTTTAGGTGATAACAGTGATGTTTCTGGGATGTTTTATTTTCTGCTTAGATCTCAGGTGCACAGAGAAGTATTGGAGTAGAATCTAAAAGCGTTTGTTCGATCGAAATTTTGCGATGTTTGCTAATTTGATTATATCTGTGATTGTATAATGTGTTCATAAACCTTCCCTAACTGCTAGTATGTCGGTTGGCAGGGGGTTGCACATTTCTGTAATGGTTTTTACTGTTTGTGGATGTGAACTGTATTGGACTGTTGTGATGATTAGCCGGGGTTTGTGATGGGTTATTATTTTAATTCATTCTATGTAATTGTAATATGTTGTAATATTATTTTGCGGGGCACATCCAGGTTACGGTTGTAGCCACCGTTGTATTATTTCATTTTACTTTTTTTGCTCCTAGGATAGACCCAAGGTGGGGTGCACAAATTACCGGGTACTTTGAAGTGTTTAGTGGCCTACTCACTTTGTTGAGGGTGACCGCTTCACTTCGGGTATTTGGCGGGTAGTTTGCCGTACCCGTAGGGGTCTAGGTGAAAGGTTCCTAGGCACCCTAGTGGGTTCTCACAAGGCATCGAACATGCCAAATTAAAATTTTTAGTGCCGAGAAACCCTAAACTACGGATCTTTAACTAGATGTTTAGGCGAAAAAGAAAACTAGTTAACTGTTAACTACTAGGATACGGATATACAACCTTTGTAGATCCGGATATCCACCTCCACGGCTCCGCAACGTCATGTCCTCGCTGTCCATCATGAATCCTTGACTCGATCATCGGCTTCATCGGGAAAGCAAGCGGAATAGCTCGTCGGCTTTGTGTCAAAGACGATCTACGTCGAGGTTGCACAAACTCAAGCTCCGACTTCACAAACTTGTGAAACTTGTGAAGTAAACACCCAAAACAACTTGGCAAGAGGTAGAGGGTGAAGAAATAGGAGGTGGGTTCACTTTAGAATTGGATTTAGCTCACTTTAACTCAAGATGCCATTGATGGACCTTGAGCTTTTCTTTTGAAGATGAAGAAGAAGAAGAGCTAGAATTATGATAAGTGTTCTTGAAAATGAATAATAAATCAATACTTATCATAACAATAACTAGGGTTAAGTGTAGAGAATAAACCATGGTCAAAGAGTGGGTTAGGGTTAAGCAAGAGGATAAGAATGGTTGCTAAAGTCAAGGGTTCAAGAAGCTTCATACAAGAAACAAATATAGCCACCATTCTCATTTTGAATTTATCCACATAAATAAACAAATAAATGGATAAATAAATATGGAAAACCCTAATTACAACATAACCATGGTTTAATTCTATTCACTTAACCATATGATCAAGTATCATCAAACATGATACAGAAAAGTGCACGAAAGTATATCACATATACAATGTGCAATCCAAGTGAGAAAAATCCGTTTAAAGTGAACCAATACTAGTTAATGTAAAGTAACATATCAAACATATAATTATACATTAAATCATTAAATCAACACTTGATTCAATGATCCGGTCATGTCGCACATAACCGACTAGTATTCAATGCATCGATTTATCGAATCAATGATTCGATAACTAGGTCATATCGAATATAACCATTCGAAACATATGTCGCGAGAATGTAATGCGGTATCACATACACGCATTATTCTCGGTTCTGCACATATCTCATATGCGCTCCTATTTCGTTTCGCTTGAGCCAGGAAACCTCTGTGTAGGACTCTAAAGACTCGTCAATACGCCGGTAGCAGATGATGATCATATCAAGCACCCACAAGCCGCAAGCGGTCTGCTAAACGTAACGGCCACCCGGGTATTGAGCGATCAGAAGATCGACGAGCTAGCCCGCTCACACTCCTGCGAATCCGACCAGTAACACTTACCATACAGTCAAGTCTCTTCGTCTGATACGTCGCATATCAAGTCTAGGGGTGGTATACGTCAGACCCCAATAACCCGATAAGTCGTGCTGATGTGAGGCTCGTAACGGGTCGAGAAACTACTGGTAACACTTACCAGCAAATCTCTGATCAGCCCTGGCCAGGGACTTCCCTGTTACGGCCAATCGAGCACTGCGCAACATCAACTCCCAATACCGGGAGAGACGAAACCCCTCCTATCGCTCATTGCCTCCATGTGATTCGGGACTGTACCCAAAGACCACCGTTTTGCACGCCCTCATGGACGTGGTAAGGTGGAGATCAAAGCACAGTGGGAATCACACAAGACTCTATGACGATCTCGGGTCTACAGACTAATCTGTACAAGTGTCACCTGAGAACTGCCATCTGACGTGAGGTATAATACCATCTGGGAGTTCTCGGCGAGTCCGTCCAGTGTACCCAGTTTCCACTGAGCACCCGTATACCATCTCTGATGTCAAACACCAATGGATATGGGATCATCCATCGCCCATCACATGGGTCGAGAAGCGTATACGCTAGTCTACTCTGGTAAATCGATGCCCCGTCTCGAGATACCCACGACTAGGGACCTTGAAGGATGTACTTATGGACTACCATGTTCCCACTAGTATGATCTGCATCATAGTCTAGGTAGTCAAGTACAAATCCTAAGGGCTTTACCAACATGTAACTATAAGACAGTATAAAGAGACTAGTGTACATGTTAAGATAAATGGCAACCAGATAGCATACTATCATGTCGAGCAAGAAAGTCATCTCTATATATGTCCAAGCATCCAATATAATATACATCATCTGTACAATACTGGCCTCTAGGGCATACATACAACTAACAATCTCCCACTTGCACTAGGGCCAGCTGCTGTAGTATCTCATACCGAGCATCCCGAAGAGTCTCTCAAACTGTATCTGGGGAATGGCCTTCGTGAGTGGATCCGCCGTGTTGTTCTTCGTGTCAACTCTCCTGACCTCGATCTCCCGGCGATCAACTATCTCCCGGATCAGGTGATACCGCCTCAGAATATGCCTGGACCGCTGATGGGACCTGGGTTCCTTGGCCAAAGCCACCGCTCCATTGTTATCGCAATACAAAGGTATTGGATGCTCAATGGATGGAACCACTCCAAGTTCAGTAATGAACTTCTTGATCCAGACAGCCTCTTTGGCAGCATCGTTGGCAGCGATGTATTCAGCCTCCATCGTCGAGTCTGCCACGGTTTCTTGCTTGGAACTCTTCCAGCTAACCGCCCCTCCGTAAAGGGTAAAGACAAAGCCCGACTGCGACTTAGAGTCGTCCTTATCACTCTGGAAGCTGGAATCGGTAAAGGACTCTACTTGGAGTTCTCCGTTACCATACACCAAGAACATTTCTCTAGTCCTTCGCAAGTACTTGAGAATGCTCTTCACAGCTGTCCAGTGACTCTCTCCAGGATCAGCTTGATACCTGCTCACTACACTTAGTGAGTATGCTACATCGGGTCTGGTACATAGCATGGCATACATGATAGAGCCTACTGCCGAAGCATAGGGTATCCCTTTCATGCGAGCTCTCTCCAAATCAGTCTTGGGAGACATCTCTTTGGAGAGAGTGACTCCAGAGATCGTGGGCATGTTCCCACGCTTGGACTCTTCCATACTAAACCTCTTTAGTATGGTGTCAATGTACCTGGATTGGGACAATCCCAAAATCCTTTTGGATCTATCTCTATAGATCCTGATTCCCAGTATGCAGGAGGCATCACCAAGATCTTTCATTGAGAATCTTTGTGATAAGAAGAGCTTGACCGATTGCAGCATAGGAATATCATTTCCTATCAAGAGTATGTCGTCCACGTACAATACGAGGAAGACAACCTTACTCTCTGCCACCTTCTTGTAGATACAAGGTTCATCTGGATTTTTGACGAAATCAAACTCTTTGATAACGACGTCAAAGCAGATGTTCCAACTCCGCGATGCTTGCTTTAATCCATAAATGGATTTAAGCAGCTTGCACACCTTCCCGCTGCTCCCACCGTCTACGAAGCCCTCTGGCTGAGTCATGTACACGCACTCTTCTAAATCACCATTTAGAAAGGCGGTCTTAACATCCATTTGCCAGATTTCGTAGTCATGAAAGGCAGCAATGGCAAGCATGATTCGGATGGATTTAAGCATAGCCACTGGAGAAAAGGTCTCGTCATAGTCCACACCTGGTCTTTGACGAAAACCTTTTGCTACAAGTCTAGCTTTGAAAGTCTCCACTTTCCCATCTACACCAAGTTTCTTCTTGAAGATCCACTTGCTCCCAATGGGTTTTACCCCTTCAGGAGCAACTTCCAAAGTCCATACTTTGTTGGTGTACATGGAATCCATCTCGGACCGCATAGCATCCAGCCATTTCACTGAGTCCCTACTCGTGATGGCCTGCTCGAAGCTAGTTGGGTCATCATCCTCCATGATGCAATCCTCACTTCCACCATCCATGAGAAAACCGTAGTATCTCTCAGGTTGGCGAGGAACCCTACTAGATCGGCGGAGTGGCTGGGGTTCATCGGGAACTTCGGAATCCTCGGGTTCAACCAAATCTTCTGTTGTTGTCTGTGTCGCTGGAACCTCTTCCAGTTCTACCTCAATGCCACTTATCTGTTTCATAAGAAAACCTTTTTCTAAGAAAGTGGCATGTCGAGAAACAAACACCTTTTGCTCCTCGGGGTGGTAGAAGATATACCCTTGTGAATTTTTGGGATATCCTACAAACTTACATAAGACAGATCTTGCCTCGAGTTTGTCCGGATTTTGTCTTTTGACATAGGCTGGACAACCCCATATCTTAATATAATTAAGATGTGGTCTCTTCCCTTTCCATATCTCATATGGAGTGGTAGGCACTGATTTGGTAGGAACTCTATTCAATAGGTCCATGGCTGTCTCAAGCGCATGTCCCCAGAAGGAAATAGGTAACTCAGCTGCACTCATCATTGAGCGCACCATATCTAATAGGGTGCGGTTTCTCCGTTCAGATACACCGTTGTGCTGTGGTGTATAAGGAGGAGTCAGCTGAGAGAGAATCCCATTCTCTTTTAGGAAGTCCAGGAATTCATTGCTCAAGTATTCACCTCCCCGATCTGATCGAAGGATTTTAATACTTTTTCCGGTTTGGTTCTCGACTTCTTGTTTATATTCTCTAAATTTCTCAAAAGCTTCTGATTTGTGTTTCATCAGGAACACATATCCGAATCTTGAGAGATCGTCAGTGAATGTAATGAAGTACGAAGAACCATCCCTGGCATGTGTAGACATGGGACCGCATACATCACTATGTATCAGTCCTAAGAGTTCGGTAACTCTTTCTCCGTGTCCCGTAAACGGAGTCTTGGTCATCTTGCCTTTGAGACATGACTGGCAAGTGTCATAGGATGAAAATTCAAACGGATTTAAATATCCATCTTTATGCAACTTAGCTAGTCGTGTCGCATTGATGTGACCCAGTCTACAATGCCACAAGAAGGATTCATTGAGTTCAGAACTCTTCCTCTTGTGTGTGTTTGTTATGCTCAGAACTGTTGATTGATTTAGAACATAAATGCCATTGCACAACGTGCCTGATCCAACCAACTTTTGGTTACGGAAAATGTTCATAACATTGTCCTGTAATACAAAATTATATCCCTCTTTACTTAATAAAGAAACCGATATAATATTGCATATCAGGTTCGGCATGTAATAGCATTCGTTCAGAACCAATGTATTACCAGTTGGTAATACAAGGTGATATTCCCCGACAGTCTTGGCTGCAACAATTGCACCATTTCCAACTCTAATGTCTTTATCACCTTCTCCAAGTTCTCTACCTTTCCTTAGCCCATGTAACTGATTACATATATGGGATCCCGACCCGGTATCCAATACCCAGGACGTAGAGCAAATGGAGAAACAGTTCTCAGTAACGAACACACCCGAAGAAAATGCATCATCATGTACTTTCTTCATTCGGGTGGCATGGGAATCCTGGTATTCCCCTATATCCTGTTCATTCCTATAACTCTTACAGGAAAGAACGGAACCAACGTTCCCCAGCACAGAATAACATGCGGGTTCGGTCAATACATCCATTTTATTATCTTTATTAAGGCATGAAATGGTCGCTACCTGGAGAGAGAGAGAAGAAAACACTTTAGCGTAAGCTCGTGCAAGATCAGATTGGTTTTTATCTTATCTAATCAGGATGGCTCCCACTGCTTTTTATCAAATCTTCCTCCAAACCCTAAAAGGAAAGACTAGCCGGGATTAATTACACACTACAAGTTCGCCAATCTTTCAGCCAGGCCAGTGTCGGTACTTTGAGGGAGGTCCCCCGTGCTTTCGCACGAACCTAATTACTGTAAACCTCGTTTTCCCAGAGGCGTAACCTCGTTAACACCTTTCTAGTCACCTACTTGATCGGCTAATTGTAATGTGTAAAACTCTCCCAGGAGTAACTCTTACTCGCAGCGGGTATCGGGATCCAACTATCTCATAGAAGGTATGCAATCTCATTGCAAATTTCAACACTTGAAATTCCCGATAATATTTTGCCCCTAGCTTGCTATGACCTTGACGCATGCCAAACAACCCATAGTCTGCTAGTCAAGTTCAACCCGTCATTTCTTGATTGAATTAAACCCACCCGCACGACCCTTGACGCATGCCAAACAACGCCGTACGAATACCCTAATCCAATCGCATCATATGCTGGCAGATAAGCACTAGTTAGCTACCGTACACTACGCCTTGACGCATGCCAAACAACCGCAGCACGAATACTAACTAATACTTATCTGAAATGACGGAGGGCTACGCAGGTTTTCATAAAACCATAAGCGTAATGAACTTGATATCGTTGTAGAATCAAATGAAGTTTTGAAATGGAGTGATTTTGAGGCTTTTCTAGTTTTGCTAAAGGAGTCACTCCCGGTGAAGGGATCTCGGTCCTTTCCTCGTCGAATGAGGTGCGGGATATATCATATATATCACTGTGCAAAGCGAAAACTCTTTAAAAGCAATCAAAACCAAACCGAGTGTGTAGCATCTGCCAGTTATTGCTAAAGGAGTCACTCCCGGTGAAGGGATCTCGGTCCTTTCCTCGTCGAATGAGGTGCGGGGTATATCATATATACCGCTATGCAAAGCAAGAACTGTAGCTACCTGTTTTATTTTAAAATTCGATTCTACAACATCTTAGGTTTCATATCTTTCATTAATCACATTAATGAAGTCCCATCATTTAAATACCTAAACATCACAGATAGATATGACGTACACTTATGCCATCCGAATTCGCCTCGATGTCCCCTCATGCACCGTTAGGTTAGGTAACTAACGACAGAGCAGGGCAGGGCTAGCGCGGGTGTAAAACATAAGTTATGTCTATATAATATATCATATATACTATATACTATATCCATCACAGAATCACATCACAGATATCGCAGCAGAATAAACATATGAAATATTGGATATACTAGGACGTCCGTGTTTTTAATACGAGCCAGTATAAAACACGGATTCCACGGTCGTGATGAATAGCCAATCCCACACCCCTAGACCCCTACGAGAGCGGCAAGCAACCCTGCCAATTCTAGGGTTAGGAGACCCGGACTCGACACCTCGAGTTGGTCTCCCACTGGACCCCAGAACCCGGTTACTTGTGCTCCCCTCCTTGGGTCTATCCTAGTGCAGAAAAGTAAATAATATACAAAGGGTGACAACTCCCGCATCCTGGAAGTGCCCCGAATAAAAGAATATTACATACAAGTTTTTACATGAATGAAAATGAAAAACACCTATCTCACATAAAAACCCCCGGCTATTCAAATACGACGATCCAATATAACATATCCAGCAACACATAACAACACATGTCATCAACGTAAGTAAGTATGCATACCCCAATTGTCGTTGACGTATAGCAACGAAACCGGCGATATGAACATACTACACTTACGGTCACAGAAAAGAAAGTGTAAAACTACAACAATTGGAATCCGCAATCTCTTTAGACATCACATGCCTAACAGTTATAAATCCCGCATTTTAGTCCCATCATCGAAAACTCTTTTCGATATCTTGTGAAACTAAACTGCTAGATCTATAACATTCATCCAGTTATCTCATAACCTTTTGTGAATTCCAATTATTGTATCCAATTCCGGATAAATAGAATATATCAAACTTTCCGATCGAACTTTCGAACACCCAAGTTTTCCCGACACCGATCAACACATGAAATAGGTTCAAAGACATTCACTTCATACCTCAGTACCAACGGTCCAGCCGTAGAAGGGTCAAGCCAACGCCTCACATGTGGCACGCCGTACTGCCCCAAACCCGAAGGTTCAAAGGGCAGTTCAAGACGGTCACATAATCGAGTTAAGGTTTGTGTCTTCTAGAGGGACCATCGCGTTACTTGCACTACTCAGAACGTCTTTTAACCACACAATAATCCAACACTTGGATATTTTGGCAGGGGAAAACCTGGGTATTCGTATCCGGTCGAACTCTTTAACATATTCTACAGTTATCTGGAAAAACACTTAGACAAAGTTTGATATTCCGATCGAATTCATCGATTCCCAATATAACTCCAGAGCACTCATCCCTTAAATTAATTTAAAAATATCCAGAAAACTCACCAGAATTTATCAGGTATTACTGTGCAAAATAAATGGGATGAAGTCACTATTTGACCGCGGAAGGGCGGCAGAAAGCATGCTTCTGCCGCGCTTCCGCGGCAGAATGAACAGTTAAGGGGATCGTTTTGCACAGTAATGCTTAGAATTCTATGCTGAATTTTTTAGACATTTTAAATATTGAAAAATCCCAGATTTATGAAAATGTCCAGAGAGCTCTAAAATTCTAGGGTTTCGAGTTCGTTCGGACTTCAAACGTCGTCGGGACTTCGCCTAAGGCTCTAGCTAGTCTCTGATACCAGTGAAAGGTTCCTAGGCACCCTAGTGGGTTCTCACAAGGCATCGAACATGCCAAATTAAAATTTTTAGTGCCGAGAAACCCTAAACTACGGATCTTTAACTAGATGTTTAGGCGAAAAAGAAAACTAGTTAACTGTTAACTACTAGGATACGGATATACAACCTTTGTAGATCCGGATATCCACCTCCACGGCTCCGCAACGTCATGTCCTCGCTGTCCATCATGAATCCTTGACTCGATCATCGGCTTCATCGGGAAAGCAAGCGGAATAGCTCGTCGGCTTTGTGTCAAAGACGATCTACGTCGAGGTTGCACAAACTCAAGCTCCGACTTCACAAACTTGTGAAACTTGTGAAGTAAACACCCAAAACAACTTGGCAAGAGGTAGAGGGTGAAGAAATAGGAGGTGGGTTCACTTTAGAATTGGATTTAGCTCACTTTAACTCAAGATGCCATTGATGGACCTTGAGCTTTTCTTTTGAAGATGAAGAAGAAGAAGAGCTAGAATTATGATAAGTGTTCTTGAAAATGAATAATAAATCAATACTTATCATAACAATAACTAGGGTTAAGTGTAGAGAATAAACCATGGTCAAAGAGTGGGTTAGGGTTAAGCAAGAGGATAAGAATGGTTGCTAAAGTCAAGGGTTCAAGAAGCTTCATACAAGAAACAAATATAGCCACCATTCTCATTTTGAATTTATCCACATAAATAAACAAATAAATGGATAAATAAATATGGAAAACCCTAATTACAACATAACCATGGTTTAATTCTATTCACTTAACCATATGATCAAGTATCATCAAACATGATACAGAAAAGTGCACGAAAGTATATCACATATACAATGTGCAATCCAAGTGAGAAAAATCCGTTTAAAGTGAACCAATACTAGTTAATGTAAAGTAACATATCAAACATATAATTATACATTAAATCATTAAATCAACACTTGATTCAATGATCCGGTCATGTCGCACATAACCGACTAGTATTCAATGCATCGATTTATCGAATCAATGATTCGATAACTAGGTCATATCGAATATAACCATTCGAAACATATGTCGCGAGAATGTAATGCGGTATCACATACACGCATTATTCTCGGTTCTGCACATATCTCATATGCGCTCCTATTTCGTTTCGCTTGAGCCAGGAAACCTCTGTGTAGGACTCTAAAGACTCGTCAATACGCCGGTAGCAGATGATGATCATATCAAGCACCCACAAGCCGCAAGCGGTCTGCTAAACGTAACGGCCACCCGGGTATTGAGCGATCAGAAGATCGACGAGCTAGCCCGCTCACACTCCTGCGAATCCGACCAGTAACACTTACCATACAGTCAAGTCTCTTCGTCTGATACGTCGCATATCAAGTCTAGGGGTGGTATACGTCAGACCCCAATAACCCGATAAGTCGTGCTGATGTGAGGCTCGTAACGGGTCGAGAAACTACTGGTAACACTTACCAGCAAATCTCTGATCAGCCCTGGCCAGGGACTTCCCTGTTACGGCCAATCGAGCACTGCGCAACATCAACTCCCAATACCGGGAGAGACGAAACCCCTCCTATCGCTCATTGCCTCCATGTGATTCGGGACTGTACCCAAAGACCACCGTTTTGCACGCCCTCATGGACGTGGTAAGGTGGAGATCAAAGCACAGTGGGAATCACACAAGACTCTATGACGATCTCGGGTCTACAGACTAATCTGTACAAGTGTCACCTGAGAACTGCCATCTGACGTGAGGTATAATACCATCTGGGAGTTCTCGGCGAGTCCGTCCAGTGTACCCAGTTTCCACTGAGCACCCGTATACCATCTCTGATGTCAAACACCAATGGATATGGGATCATCCATCGCCCATCACATGGGTCGAGAAGCGTATACGCTAGTCTACTCTGGTAAATCGATGCCCCGTCTCGAGATACCCACGACTAGGGACCTTGAAGGATGTACTTATGGACTACCATGTTCCCACTAGTATGATCTGCATCATAGTCTAGGTAGTCAAGTACAAATCCTAAGGGCTTTACCAACATGTAACTATAAGACAGTATAAAGAGACTAGTGTACATATTAAGATAAATGGCAACCAGATAGCATACTATCATGTCGAGCAAGAAAGTCATCTCTATATATGTCCAAGCATCCAATATAATATACATCATCTGTACAATACTGGCCTCTAGGGCATACATACAACTAACACTAGGGTGGGGTAATGGCTATTCATCACAACTGTGTAATCCATCTTTTGTTGCAGGCTCTAAACAAACGCGGATTGCTTGCAAATCCAATAAAGTTTATATGAGATCTGGAATGCCTATTATTGCGTCTGACGAATGTACAATATCTATATATGATAGCTATTTAGACGTCACTTATGTTTTACACCCGCGCTAGCCCAGCCCCCGCTCTGTCGTTAGTTAAGTAACCTAACGGGTGATGACGGGACCCAGTGGCGAATGCGGATGGCATAAGAGGACGTTGTATTTTCGTTGTTTCTGCAATGATAGGTTAATGATGGGACGCATTATTTATAATGCAAAGAAAATAAACCAAAGTTGAATCGTTGGAACAATTTAAAAGAAACCTCTCGGTTATTTTAAAAGAGCAGAATTTTTAATTGCGGAGCTTTAACCACTCCTTTTAGAAAGCTATCAGGTTCCTCCGATTATATCAAGTTCACTACGTTCACGGTTTCGCCAAAACCAGTCGTAGCCCTCCGTCATTTCTTATGAATGGTCAGTAGTATTCAAGCTATATTTTTTTGGCCCTTAGTCAAGACATAGTGATTGGTAGCTGCTGGGGTATTCATTTGTTGCATAGATAGATGAGTTGGTTTGGGACAGTCGTATTGCTTTGTTTGGCCCTTAGTCAAGAGTATATACGGATGGGTTCAAATCAATAGGATAATGATGGGCAGAACTTGACATGTGACTTATGATTTGTTGGCCCTTAGTCAAGGTCATAAGATCATGGGGCAAAAATCTATATCGAGAATTTCTAAAGAAACTGAAATTTGCAAAGAGATGCATACCATTTGGAGTTTGATGAATATTGGTAGGATTCCTTCAACATTATCATACGATGATATTTGGATCCCGATCCTACTGTGACTATATGCTACTTATCAGGAGATTCGTCACTTAACGATCAATGTTATAAACCAAGTAGGTGCCGAGAAAGGTGTCAGCGGGGCTACGCCCCCAGAGAAAAGAGGTTATTTAATTAAGGAACTTCGCGAAAGCGTTGGAAAACCTCCCTCGAAGTACCGACACTAGCCTGGCTGAACGGTTAAGCAAGTATTGTACAGTGAGAATAGTCTTGGCTAATTCTTCTTTTATGGTTTGAGGAAGGATTCGAGAAACAGTGGGAGCCATCCAGTTTAGATAAATTAAAAACCAATCTAAACTTGCAAGAGCATCATGCTAAAGTGTTTTCTTCTCTCTCTCTCATTGCAGCGACCTTGTGACCATGACTAGGTTACATCTAGATAACAAGTTGACTGAATCTTACTTTTATGACTGGCAAAGGTCTGTCCAGATGACCATTGCCTATGACAAGCTGGACCACCCTATTACTACTCAAGATCCCACCGTCCCAGGTCCAGTTTCCACCGTCGCGGATATGGATATCCGTCAGACAAAGGAAAAGGATAATGCGAAAGCCAAGTGCCTCATGTTGGCTTCAGTTGATGGTGTATACCAAAAGCAGCATGAGAAGATGGACTCTGTTTCCATCTTTCTCCATAACAAAGATTTATATGGAGGGCAATCTCATATCGCAGGATATGAGGCCTCGAACGAATTAATTCAAGCGAGGTCGGCTGACGGGTCATCTGTAAGGGACAACGTCCGTACGATGACTAGCTAAATTGATGAGCTCAAGGACCTGGAGACCACGTTGGGAAACATGTCATATACTGACTTATTTCCACAGTCCCTACCCTCTACTTATACCCTGAAAGAAACCAGGGAGACACAAGCTCTACTTAATGGGGGACCTTCTTCTTCTACATCCAGGGCGAAAGCAAAGGATGAAAAGAAGAAGACCTCTACAAAGCCGATATACAGTGTCAGTAAAGTAGGAGGAAAGGGAAGAGCAAAAGTTTCGGGACTTGGTGTAGGCAAGGAGGGATGTTCCTATTGTTATGGGAACGGACATTGGCAGAAGGATTGCAGGGCTTTGGAAGCCAGTAGCCAGGATACGAAGCATGTTGTGGCTTCAGCCTCAAGTGTGTTTGTAATTGAGAACTGTTTGTCAATTAACTCTACTTCCTGGCTACTAGATACCGGAGCAGGATCTCATATCTGTAATTCGTTACATGCTTTGAGAAACCGTTAAGTTATAAGGATAGGTGATTTGTCTCTCAGAGTTGCAAACGGAATGAGCGTGGACGCTGAATCCGTGGGAGAATATCGCCTAGGTTTGACAAGTGGGCAGATATTGATTCTACGTAACTGTCTGTATGTACCTAGTTTAACTTGTAATATCATATCAGTGTCCTCACTTTCAAAAGAGGGATATGACTTTACATTCGTAAGCGATGTAGTTCACATCCACCTAAATCAAGTTCTGATTGGGTCCGGTACATTAGATGACGGTATATACGTATTGAATCAAGCTCAGGTTTTCAATGTCCAGAACACACTTAAAAGAATGTCTCCAGAAATAAATCAGGCTTTCTTATGGCATTGTAGACTAGGTCACATCAATGAAACACGATTAACAAAGTTACATAGAGAAGGATATTTGAATCCGTTCGAATATCAATCTTATGCCACTTGTGAATCTTGTCTCATGGGAAAGATGACAAAGACTCTGTTTACTGGACACGGAGTAAGAGCAAGCGAGCTCTTAGGACTCGTACACAGTGACGTGTGCGGTCCAATGTCTACACATGCGCGAGGTGGTTATTCCTACTTCATTACTTTTACGGATGATTTCTCTAGGTATGGATATATCTTCTTAATGAAGCATAAATCCGAGGCCTTTGAGAAATTCCAAGAATACAAGAATGAAGTGGAAAAACAGACAGGCAAAAGTATAAAGACACTGAGATCTGATCGAGGTGGTGAATACTTAAGTGCCGAATTCCTGGGTTACTTAAAAGAGAATGGAATTCTCTCTCAGCTTACTCCTCCATACACACCACAACACAATGGTGTATCGGAAAGGAGGAATCGAACCCTATTGGATATGGTTCGTTCTATGATGAGTAAGGCTGAGTTACCGCGATCTTTCTGGGGTTATGCACTAGAATCAGCTGCATATCTTTTGAACCTGGTTCCAACCAAGACTGTGCCTACCACACCATATCAGATGTGGAATGGGAAGAAACCCTGTCTAAAACATTTTAGGACATAGGGGTGTCCATCTTTTGTAAAAAAGCAGCATCCAGACAAGCTCGAGGCACGCTCAGTACAGTGTAAGCTTGTGGGATATCCCAAGAACTCCAAGGGATATTATTTCTATTACGCAGAGGAACAAAAGGTTTTTGTTTCTCGTCATGACCACTTCTTAGAAACTGAATTTTTAGAAAATCAGAAGAGTGGGAGCGCAGTAGAACTGGAAGAAATTCCAGAACCACAAGCTGTTACTGAAAGTTTGGTAGAACAAGAAGTTTCAGAAGAAAGGGACATACCAGCGCCTATCCACAGAAGTAGTAGGCAGTCTCATCCGCCCGAGAGATACTACGGTTTTATTATAGACGGGGATAGAGAAGATTGCGTCATTGATAATGACAACCCTACTAGAATCCAGCAAGCCATTCAGAGCGGCGACTCGGTAAAATGGCTGGATGCAATGCGGACCGAAATAGAGTCCATGTACACTAACAAAGTATGGACTTTGGACACTACTCCAGATGGGGTAAAACCCGTAGGATGCAAGTGGATCTTCAGAAAGAAGATTGGTGTAGATGGACAGGTTGAAACTTATAAGGCTAGACTTGTTGCAAAGGGTTTCCGTCAAAGACCTGGGTTGGACTATGACGAAACTTTTTCTCCAGTGGCTATGCTGAAATCCATTCGGGTCCTTCTTGCTATTGCTGTCTTCCATGATTATGAGATCTGGCAGATGGACGTAAAGACGGCCTTTCTAAATGGAAATTTAGAAGAGAGCGTCTATATGGATCAGCCAGAGGGATTCATTCAGAGTGGGAGCAGCGGTAAAGTATGCAAGCTGCTTAAGTCCATTTATGGACTAAAGCAGGCATCGCGGAGTTAGAACATCTGTTTTGATGATACTGTCAAAGAATTCGACTTTATCAAAAATCCAGATGAACCATGCATATACAGTAAGATTGTAGGGAGAGTTGTTGTATTCCTCGTCTTGTACGTGGATGACATTCTCCTAATAGGAAATGATATTCCTATGCTACAGTCAGTCAAAAGATTCTTATCACAGAAATTCTCCATGAAGGACCTGGGTGATGCCACCTACATTCTGGGGATCCAGATCTATCGTGATAGATCAAAGAGGATGTTGGGACTTTCACATTCCAGGTACATAGACACCATATTGAAAAGATTCAGTATGGAAGATTCTAAGCGCGGTAACCTACCAGCTTGTCACGGAATCACCCTCTCCAAAGAGATGTCTCCCAAGACTGATTTGGAAAGGGAACGCATGTCGATTATACCCTACGCTTTTGCGGTATGCTCTATAATGTTTGCGATGTAATGTACCAGACCAGATGTAGCATACACATTGAGCGTTGTAAGCCGGTATCAGGAAAACCCAGGGGAGAATCACTGGATAGCAGTAAAGAACATTCTCAAGTACCTGAGGAGGACTAAGGAGATGTTCTTGGTTTACGGCGGAAAAGACCTCAGGACAGAGGCCTATGCTGATTCCGTCTTCCAGAGTGACAAGGATGACTCCAAGTCCATGTCGAGTTATGTCTTTACCCTCAATGGAGGGGCGGTATATTGGAAGAGTTCCAAGCAGGACACCGTTGCTGACTCAACGATGGAAGCGGAGTACATAGCTGCTTGCGATGCCGCAAAAGAAGCTGTCTGGATGAAGAAGTTCCTCACAGAACTTCAGGTGGTTCTTACCAGTGTTGGTCCAATACCTCTGTATTGCGACAACAACGGTGCTATAGCTTTAGCGAAGGAACCCAGGTCCCATCAGAAGTCCAGACACATCTTAAGGCGGTATCACCTGATCAGGGAGATCGAGGTAAAGAGAGTAAATACAGAGGATAACATTGCTGATCCATTCACTAAGGCCCTACCTCAGATTCAGTTCGAGAGGCTACACGAGATCATCGGTCTTCGATACGCCAGTACATGGCCCTAGTCCAAGTGGGAGATTGTTAGTGTTTATGCCCTAGAAGGCCATTACTATATCATACTAGTTTGTATATTACTTAATGGAAGCTTGGGATATTCACATGTATATAACAGTCTTGCTAAACATGGTAGTATGCTACTTGGTTTTTCTATCTTAATATGCGAGTATACGTATTGATAGTGCTATTAGGATCTTGCTTGACTACCAGCGTTGTGATGGCAGTCACACTAGTGGGGGCTGGGTGGTCTATAAGCAAATCCTTATTCAGGTCCCTAGTTGTAGGATTATCGAGACAGGGCATCGATACTCCGGAGTAGACTAGTGTGTACGCTTCTCATCCCAGTTGGGGAGATGGTCTGTCCCACAGCCGTCAGTACGTCGTACTGGAGATAGTATGCAGGTGCTCGTTAGGTTACAGGTACACCGGACAGGACTCACAAGGAACTGTTGGTTGGTTTTATACCAGTCGTCAGTAAACAATTCCCAGGTGACATGAGTACAGCATAGTCCGCAGACTTGACACTGCTACTTCGCCTCGAGTGTGTCCCACTGTTCTTAGATTGCTACCCTACCACGGCTCAAAGGAGTCATGCAAACAGGTAGCAGTTGGGTGCAGTCCCGAGCACTTGGAGGCAGTAGCGGTTAGACAGGATTCGTCTCTCCCGGTATTGGGGGTTGATATCGCGCCGTGTCAGAGAGCCATTACGCAAAGTCCCTGGCCAGGGCAAGCGAGATTTGCTGGTAGGTTCCAGTAGTTTCTCAGGGTGTAATGGGCTACGCTCCGACGCGACTTATACAGCTATTAGGGGACTGACGCTTGCCGCCCCCCTAGGCCCGATATGCGATAGTCTTAGACGAACGGACCAGACTGTAAGGAGATTGTCACAGCAGGCTCAGTAGGAGTTCGGATGGGTTTCCTCATCGACCTTCTATCGACATCTACCTGGGGACCGTTACGTACAGCTAGTGCCGCTTGTGGTCTGTGGTTAAACCCACTGCCAGCGTAGTAGTCGAGTCTCTAGAGTCCCACACAGAGAGTTTCCCTACTTCAGGCGAAACGATATAGAGGTCGTATGGTTTTACGACAAGGGTTCGGACGCATACGTGTGTTTACGCACGTACGACTTTCGGACAGTTTTTACTAGTCGGCACTGGTTTAAGCCAGTTACTAGTATCCGGTTATTGGATTTATACAGTCTAAAGTTTTTCCGTGTTTTCACGGATAGGAGGGGCGTTCTCGTAATTGCGTGAGAAGCTTCTAGAAGATGGTGACTAAGGGGTTAAGGTGGCATATACATTAAATGAGATTAGTGAGTCATATGGATGATTGATCCATGTCATTAATGCATCATAAATGCTTAATGATTCATGGAGGTGAATCACCATTAGATATTTATCAAGCATGGTTGTAAATCATTTTCTTTCCTTTTCTTGAAAAACAATAATGCTTGATATATATTATGATAACTCATTTTCTCATTTCATTATTATGTTCATCTTCTCTCTCCTCAAGCTCTCTCTCTTCAAACCCTAATCCTCCCCTCTCATGTGTTGAGTACAAGGATTAGTTAGACTACTTAATCCATAACCCCCACTCTATATCATTTAGGTACTTTGATTAGCACTTAAAGATACCTAGTTGCCTCAAGTTTAGAGGCAAAGCTTGGAGTAAAGCTCTCGTGGTGGATCGTCTACTACTTGGAGAAGGCCGAGGAGGAGGTGGAGTTCGTAAAGACAAAGGACACGGTTCTTTAGGTATAATCACTTCACATAGTAGTTTAGAACTTCTATGTTAGTTGTTAGTTATCGTTTAGCTTCGATTCATGCGTTTAGTCGATGTTTAAGCAAAGAACAAGATCGTTTTTCATATTTCCGCCTCCCCGCAAGTCGTGAGGTGTTGTACATCGACTTACAGTTAAACCTCATGTAGTTTGCTAGCTAGGGTTTATTATCGATTCTTGGTTCAAGTTGGTGCTGTAAAGCCCGTAAAAATCTTTTTTTGCAATTTTCGCCTCACCACGAACATGTGGGGTGTGCGACATCGACTTACAAATACCTGGGTAGCCATTACGTGGAGCTAGTACCGCAGACGTGCTTGTGGTTAAACCCACTGCAAGCGTATTGTCGAGTCTTTAGAGTCCCATACAGAGGGTTTCCCTGCTTCGGGAGAAACGATATAGAGGTCGTATGGTTTTACGACAGGGTTCGATCATATATGTGCACTTGTGCACGGATCATGTTCGGACGAATAATATTAGTGGGCTTTGGTTTAAGCCGGATCCTAGTATTAGATTATTGGATTAGTTTCGTCTCTTTGTATTCGTATTTTTCGGAATATGGATACGGGTATGTATATATGGTAAGGGGTATTCTTGTAATTTGTGCAAGAATTCTTCTAGTAGAGGACACCTCATTTCTTGCATAACCATTTAGATTACATGGTTAATGAGGTGGAGGTATGGAGTGTAGTTTTTCATTAAATGAAGCATGGCTACTTAGGGTAACTCATCTAGTGACCATTGAAGCATGCTTGATATTTCCATTTGTGAATTATTGTATGATTCATTCATCACAAGACTTAGCTATCTTTATTTCATTATTATCCTCAACATTCTCTCTCCCCAAGAGCTCTCTTCTTCTTCCTCAAACCCTAATTGTCTCATGTGTTGAGAAACCTAGGGTTTTTGAGACTAAACAATCCATAATCACTCTCTACATCCTCTAGGTTACTTAGATTAGCACACTAGGTACACTAGTTACCTCATTTTAGAGGTAGGAGCTCAAGGTAGACACACTCGGGTGGATCATCTTTGACTCGAGGAGGCCGACGAGGAGGCACGATCCGTACACTCTTCAAGGAGCTCAAGAAGAGGAGGAGGAGTACAAGAACCATAGGACTTATTACACGAAGGTATAACTTTCTTACGTAGTAGTTAAACCACTTGGTAGTTGTGCTAGCTAGGGTTTATGGTCGATCCAGGGTTCAAGTCGGTGTTGTAAAGCCCGTAAAAATCGTTTTTTGCGTATTCCGCTTACCCGTGAACCCGCGGCGTGTGAGGCATCGACATATAGTGGTATCAAAGACTCTCTATATTCCTTAGATAGCTTGTAGTGACGTTTAAAATCTGCCGTTTTTAACGCGCACGGACCGCCGACAAAAACAATACCACAAAAGTTATTTTAAGATGTTTGCACACCCCGCAGGCTCACGGTTTGAACCGAGAAGCCGCAGGGTGGAGCATGGACACCCCGTGGGAACCCCAAGGGGCACCCAAGGCCGGGCACACCCCCTAAGACCACCACAAGGTGGCCTTAGGGGGTTGTGACCCGAGAGCACCCCAAAAGGTACTCTCGGGTTTGCCTTCCTTTGGGGGCCACCTCGTAGTGGCCCCCAGGGATGGGTACCCCCCTGAGGCCCCTGGATCGATACTTAATTTTTTTCCCCGCGCCTTCGCCAAGGTTCGGACAGGTTTCGAGTTCGTTTCGACTCTGGGATTGTCTTAAAACGAATTTTTGGTGACTTTAGTGGATAGTTTTTCATGGTCTTGAAAAATTTGTTTTGTTCACTAATTGTGCGTTGATTTTATAACATCGTGGGTTACTTTACAAGCTTTGTGATGTTTATATGTCTTCGCAAACCTTCGCTAATTTCTATATGTCGATTAGTTGCGGGTTGCACATATCTGTATTGTGATGGTTTATGGATATGGAGTATTGGATCGTCGTTGATGAATAGCCGGGAGATGTGAGAAGAGTGTTTTCTTTTCTTTCATTCGATGTAAATTTATAAAGTGATGTAATATTATTTTGCGGGGCACATCCGGGTTGAGCTTGTAGCCACCGTTGTATTATTTCTTTTACTGTTTTTGCTCCTAGGATAGACCCAAGGTGGGGTGCACAAACTACCGGGTTCTTGAAGTGCCGAGTGGCCTACTCATTTTATTGAGGTAGGCTGCTTCACTTCAGAAATTTGGCGGGTAGTTTGCCGCACCCGTAAGGGTCTAGGGTAAGGCTTGGCTTTTCATTACGACCGTGGAATCTGTCTTTCGTTATAGGCTTAAACGAAACACGAAATTCCTAGTATATCCAATATGTTCATCTGTGATTTGGAATGCCTATTATTGCATGAGACGAATGGATATTTATATATATGCTATATAATAGATGTTGCTTATGTTTTGCACCCGCGCTACTTCAGCCCCCGCTCTGCCGTTAGTTAAGTAACATAACGGTGTATGACGGGACCCCGTGGCGAATGCGGATAGCATAAGCGTACGCTGTATTTTCGTTTCTTTCTGCATTGATAGGTGTAAATGATGGGACTGCATTAATTGATTAATGCAAAGCAAACAAACCAAAGCTGAATCGTTGAAACAGTTTTAAAAACCACTCGGTTTTTTCGAAAAGCAACTTTTAAATGCGGAGCTTAAACCATTCCTTTAAAAGGTATCATGGTTCCTTCGATTATATCAAGTTCACTACGTTCACGGTTTCGCCAAAACCATTCGTAGCTCTCCGTCATTTTAGATGGGTATTCAGTAGCATTCAAGCTATGTATTTTGACCTTCACCAAGACATAGTGAATGGTAGCTGCTGGGTATTTATCTGTAGCATAGATAGATGCGTTAGTTTGGGACAGTCGTACTACTATTTTGGCCTTCGTCAAGGGTATGTACGGGTGGGTTCAAATTAACCTGGACAATGATGGATAGAACTTAACTTGCGACTTATGATATGTTGGCCTTCGTCAAGGTCATAAGAGCTTGGAGAAAAAATCCACATCGGGAGTTTCTAAGGAAATTGAAACTTGCTAGTGTGGCATACCATTTGGAGTAAGATGATTTTGGTAGGATTCCTTCAAGATTGTCACACGATGATATTTGGATCCCGATCCTACTGTGATTATCCGCTACTCTTCGGGAGATTTTTTCACTAAACAATCAATGTTATAAACCATGTAGGTGTCTAGAACGTTGTTAGCGGGGCTATGCCTCTAGGGAAAGGAGGTTATGCAATTAAGAAACTTCATGAAAGCGTTGGAAAACCTCCCTCTACCAACACCAGCTTGGCCGAAAGGTTAAGCAAGAATTGTAGGGTAAGATTAATCCTGACTAATTCTTCTTTTATTGTTTGAGGAAGGATTCGAGAAACAGTGGCAGCCATCCTGAACTAATAACCAATCTAAACTTGCAAAATTTTCTCTATCTCTCTCTCTCTCTTGACTGTAGCGACGAAAATGACTGGGCTTAAGTTACTATTAGCTAATAAATTGACTGGGCCAAACTATTATGATCGGCTAAGGAATGTCTATATGGCCATTACCTATGATAAGCTGGGCTACCTTCTTACTACTAAAACCCCCGCCATCTCAGGTTCAGATTCCTGCGTCGCGGATATTGAGATCCGAAGACATGGGAAATTGACAGTGCAAAAGACAAGTGCCTCGTGCTGACCTCTATGGATAATGAACATCAGAGGCGGTATGAGAAGATGGACCTTGCTTCAATCTTCCTCCATACCAAGGATTTATATAGAGAGCAATCTCGTATAGCAAGATATGAGACCTCGAAGAAATTATTTCAAGCGAGGTTGGCTATCGGGTCATCTGTAGGGGACCACATCCTTAAGATGATCAGCTACATTGAGGAGTTCGCGGACCTTAGGACCACCTTGTAGAACGATTTATACACAGACTTGGTTCTACAATCCCTCCCATCTACCTATGCCCAGTTTATCTTGAATTTCAACATTCAAAGGAAGAAAGTTACACTTCCAGAACTCCTCAACATGTTGAGGAGTGCTGAGGGCACCCTGCAGAAATCCAGGAAGACACCAACTCTACTTATTAGGAGATCTTCCTATTCTAGATCCAAGGAAAAAGCCAAGAGAGAGAAGAAGAATGCCTACACCAAGCCGATAGACGGTGTCAGTAAGGTAGAGGGAAAAGACATAGCAAATGTTTCGGGGCTAATATTAAGAAAGGAGGAATGTTTCTATTATCACGGGATAGGCCATTGGTAGAAGGACTGCAGGGTTTGGAATGCCAGAAACCAGGATTTGAAGCACGTTGTGGTTTCAGCTACGGATGTGTTTATGATTGAAAACTGTCTGTCAATTAACTCTATTTCCTGGGTATTGGATACCGGATCAGGATCTCATATCTGTAATTCATTACAGCCTTTGAGAAACCGTAGAGTTATCAAAGCAGGTGATATGACTCTCAGGGTTGCTAATGGAATGAGCGTGGACGCTGTATCCATAGGGGAATATCACCTAGGATTGACAAGTAGGCAGATTTTAATTTTCCATAACAGTTTGTGTGTACCTAGTTTGACATGTAACATCATTTCTGTATCTTTACTTTCTAAAGTAGGTTATGATTTTATATTTGTAAGCGATGTGGTCCACATCCACCTTAATAAGGCATTGATTGGGTTAGGTACACTAGATAACGGTATATACGTATTAAATCAAGCTCAGGTTTTCAGCGTCCAGAATACACTTAAAAAAAAGTCTCCAGAATTAAATCAGTCTTTCTTATGGCATTGTAGACTGGGTTACATCAATGAAACACGGCTGACGAAGTTATATAAAGAGGGTTATTTGGATCCGTTCGAATATCAGTCTCATGCAACTTGTCAATCATGTCTCAAAGGAAAGATGACAAAGACTCCATTCACAGGACACGGAGTAAGAGCGAGCGAGCTCTTGGGACTCATACACAGCGACGTGTGTGGTCTAATGTCTACACATGGAAGAAGTGGTTATTCCTATTTCATTACTTTCACGGATGATTTTTCTAGGTATGAACATGTATTATTGATGAAACATAAATCCGAGACCTTTGAGAAATTCCGGAAATATAAGAATGTAGTGGAAATACAATCAGGAAAAACTATCAAGACTGTCAAACCCGAAATGGCACGTGACTGGCACTTGAATCTTGTGAAGTCTATAGGGCCCCACTTAATTGAAGTAAGCCAAAATCACAGAAATCTAAACCTTTTAGGGAAAATAGTGGAGGTGAAGTTTTGAAACAAAGTGTAACGAAATCAGGTCCCTTCTTTAAATACATAAGTAATAAAATATGAAAACAACGTTTTGTAACTAATTGAAAACAATTTTCGTCATTGAAAATTTCGGCAGCACCTCCTTTGTATATTTTAACCCAAAAACGGTAAAAGCAATATAATAAAGGCATCCCCATGCGGGTGTAGGGTTCCTAGGCACACTCAACAGGTTCCACAAGGCATCAACCATGCCAAATTCAAAAATTAGGTGCCGAGAAACCCTAATACGGATCGTTAACTAGAAATTAAGCGAAACTATTAGCTACTAAACTGCTTTAGTACTAAGTGAATGGAAATACAACCTTTGTAGATCCGGTCCTCCACTTCCTTAGCTCTGTGATGATGTTTCTCCGCTACGATCATCGGATCCCGGACTCTAGCGATGGTTTCGTCGAAGAAATGATCGGGCTAGGTCGTCGACTTCGATGCCGAAGATGATCTACGTCGAGGCAACTCAAGATCAAGCTCCAACTTCGCCAAGTCATGAAACTTGTGAAGAAAACACCCCATACTACTTGGCAAGTGGTAGAGGATGACGAAATAGGAAGTGGGTTCACTTTGGATTTGGATTTCTTACTTGATTTCATCACTTGACATTTTCTAGCAAGCTTTTTTCTTTTCATGAAGAAGATGAAGAAGAAGAAAGAAAATGAATTAATTCCTAAAAGAAAATGAAGTGATGGCTATCATTTAGCAACCATGGGTGAGTTAACAAATGTAGAGAATAAACTATGGTTTAAGTGAATGGTTAGGGTTAAGGAAAGAAACAAAATGGTCAAACTTTTCAAAGCTTCATGAAGCTTCAAAGAAAATCCAAAGTTTGCCACCATTTTATTTCTTACTAAAATGAATAAATAAATAAATAAAGATAACAAAACCCTAACCGTTAACCTAAACATGGTTTAAACAAAACAAACACCCAAGTTTGCATGTATCATCAAACATGATACAATCTAGTGCACAAAAATATATCACATATACTACATGTGCACATCAAGTGAGAAAATCCATCTTAAGTGAACAAATACTAGTTAATGTAAAGTAATATATCAAATATATAATTATACATCAAATCATTAAATCAACACTTGATTAAACGATCCGGTCATATCGCATATGACCGACTAATATCCAATGTATCGACTTATCGAATCAATCCTCGATTCGATAACTAGGTTATATCGCATACAACCAATCGATACATTCATCGCGAGAATAGAATACGGTATCACATACACGCATTATTCTCGGTCCCGCACATATCTCATATGCGCTCCTATTTCGTTTCGCTTGAGCCAGGAAACCTCTGTGTAGGACTCTAAAGACTCGTCAATACGCCGGCAGCAGGTGATGATCATATCAAACACCCACAAGCCGCAAGCGGTCTGCTAAACGTAACGGCCACCCGGGTATTGAGCGATCAGAAGATCCACGAGCAAGCCCGCTCACACTCCTGTGAATCCAACCAGCAACACTTACCGTACAGTCCGGTCTGATCGTCTGATTTGTCGCATATCTTGCCTAGGGGTGGTAAACGTCAGACCCCAATAGCTCGATAAGTCGTGTCGATATGAGGTCTATAACAGTTCGAGAAACTACTGGTAACACTTACCAGTAAATCTCAGCAACCCTGGCCAGGGATTTCCGGTTATAGCCAATCGAACACAGCACAACATCAACTCCCTATACCGGGAGAGACAAATCCCCTCCTATCGCTCATTGCCTCCATGTGAATCGGGACTGTACCCAAAAACCACCGTTTTGCACGCCCTCTTGGACGTGGCAAGGTGGAAATCAAAGCACAGTGGGAATCACACAAGACTCTATGACGATCTCGGGTCTACAGACTAACCTGTACCAGTGTCACCAGAGAACTGCCATCTGACGTAAGGTATAATACCATCTGGGAGTTCTCGGTGAGTCCGTCCAGTGTACCCAGTCTCCACTGAGCACCCGTATATCATCTCTGATGTCAAACACCAATGGATATGGGATCATCCATCGCCCATCTGTATGGGTCGAGAAGGTATACGCTAGTGTACTCTGGTATATCGATGCCCCGTCTCGATACACCCATGACTAGGGTCCTTGAAAGATGTACTTATGGACTACCATGTCCCTACTAGTATGATCCGCATCACAGTCCAGGTAGTCAAGTACACATCCTAAGGGCTTTACCAACATATAACAGAGAGACAATCAGTGTACACGTTAAGGTAAAGAGTAACCAGATAGCATACTATCATATCGAGCAAGAAAGTCATCCCTATATATGTCCAAGCATCCACTACAATATACATCCTATGTATAGTAATGGCCTCTAGGGCATACATATAATTAACAGCGGGAGCTAGCTCTTCGCCAAATGGTGGAACAACCACGTAAGGTAAGATAAATATACAACGCCGAAGGGCGAGGATCAAAACTCAGAAAGAAAACCAACATCCTCCAGAAAACCAAAGAAGAACCATAATAATACAAGCGCGCGACTCTAAGGTCGAAAGAATAACAACTGGTTTTCTAAGTTTATCAAATAATACAAGTCTGGTTGATGCAGCTCACTAGATACAACTGAAATAAATAAAAGTACAATGGTGGTCACGATGCAGGTGAACCCACCTACCAAAGCAATCACCCGGAAGGAAGCAGTGTGCCAACAAGCCGCAACGAAACCTGTACGGCCAAACCTGCAAGAAACTGTGGCACAACGGGCGTGAGTTACCAACTCATGAGTAGAAGACATCACCGAGCAGAAATCGAAAGTATGATTATCTCCTAGGTCATACAATAATGTCCTCATAATATACCCTGAAATGGCTAATAATGGCAAGGGTAATCATCTAAACATAAGTGTAACACCAAGTGCTCGTGTCAGTGCCTCAGGTAGCAACATGTCATATATATGATGTACGAATGCATTAAGAATAAAAGCAGAATACATCTTGTACGAGAAAACCATTTTCTTATCTCAGTAAGATTTTAGTGTATAAACCGAAGTATCATTAACGAAATCAATATAAAATTCGTGTCAAGCATCGACACAAAATATATATCCTAAAATCTCAATGTCTCAATATCTCAATATCTCAATATCTCAGGCTCCATCAGTCCGGATCGGCCCATATCATCAAATCTCACGACTACGTCGGTATCTTCCGGATATCCGCCGCGTCACAAATAACCGGTCGGTAGTGCTCCCCTGCCGGGCTCAACGCCATCATCTGCGACCATCTTGCCCCAGGGTACCGTACCGGGTCCACCATGCACCCGCAGACGGTTCATCATCCTCCTCGAATCGGGTGTATAATATCGCTCAAGAACCGAGAAAACTCATGGTGGACACATCTCACATCATATCATGAGAAAACCGCAAATTTCTATTTTTCGAAATTATAATGAGTTTATAAAATCCTTGTGGTTTCTCCAAATCCAGAAATCTCATAGAAAATCGAAATCCCAAAATCGAGAGTCAGTAATGTTGGGATGTCTAGCACGGCAGCAAGGTTTCGGATGGCATCGTCCATGCTAATTTCAAAATTTTGCCATTCTAGATAACCCTAACCTAGAATCGATACTAGAGAATCATGCGGAAACTTAAAGCAAACAACTTTACTACTAAGTGATAGGGATTACAACCTTTGTAGTCCGTTCCTTCGCTTCATAAGCTCCGAGTTATGGTCCCTTCGCTGCGATCTTCAAGCTTCCGGACTCTAGAGAGGCTCCATAAGGTGAATGATCCATGCTTGCTTGAAGTCTTCACAATCCAAGATGATCTACCTTGAGGAGTCAAAAACCCAAGCTATCTTTTCACTAATTAGGGATTAGTGAAGCTAACACACTAATCTATATGGCTAGTATAGAAAAGGATGATGAAGTACGAATTTTTCTCACTTTAGAAATTTATTTCTCACTATTTTTCATCACATGAAGAAATCAAGAGAGCAAGAAAATCAATAAAGAAGAAGAAGAAGCTCATGCTCAAGTGAGAATGAATTGTCATTAGGTTAGAAATGTAACCAAGGGTTAAAAGTATCATGGCTAACACTTGTAGAGAATAAACCATGGGCTAGGGTTAGGGTTATGTTAACAAATATCTTAGCAAATATCTAAAGAGTGGACTAAATCAATTTAAGAGAATAACTTATGTAATTATCCACAATTTAGAATTAACTAAAATAAATAATAAATCTAACCGCAATTTTAGCCATGGTGTGAATCTCATTAAACCCTAGTTGCATTATAACCTAGCATGTTACACTATTATTGTTAGTTATATGTATGCCCTAGAGGCCATTATTGTACATGCGATGTATATTGTAGTGGATGCTTGGACATATACATGGAGGACTTTCTTGCTCGACATAATAGTATGCTATCTGGTTGCTCTTTATCTTAACACGTACACTGATTGTCTCTGTGTTACATATTGATAAAGCCCTTCGGATGAGAACTTGACTACCAGGATTATGATGCAGATCATACTAGTGGGGACATAGTAGTCGGTAAGTACATCCTTCAAATGTTCCTAGCCGTAGGTGTATCGAGACTGGGCATCGTTATACCAGTGTAGACCAGCGTATACGCTTCTCGACCCCATGTAGATGGGCTATGGATGATCCCATATCCATTGGTGTTTGACATCAGAGATGATATACGGGTGCTCAGTGGAGACTGGGTACACTGGACCGACTCGCCGAGAACTCTCGGATGGTATTATACCTCACGTTAGATGGCAGTTCTCTGGTAACACTGGTACAAGTTAGTCTATAGACATGAGATCGTTATAGAGTCTTGTATGATTCCCACTGTGCTTTGATTTCCACCTTACGACGTTCAAGAGAACGTGCAAAACGGTGGCTTTTGGGTACAGTCCCGAATCACATGGAGGCAATGAGCGATATGAGGGGTTTCTTCTCTCCCGGTATTAGGGGTTGATGTTGCACTGTGCTCGATTGGCTATAACAGGAAGTCTCTGGCCAGGGTTGCTTCAGATATATACTGGTAAGTGTTATCAATAGTTTCTTGACCCGTTATGAGCCTCACATCGGCATAACTTATCGAGTTATTGGGGTCTGACGTTTACCACGCCTAGACGAGATATGCGACATATCAGACGAAGAGACCGAACTGTACAGTAGTGTTACTGATTGGATTCGCAGGAGTATGAGAAGGCTTGCTTGTTAATCTTCTGATCGCTCAATACCCGGGTGGCCGTTACGTTTAGCAGACCGCTTGCGGCTTATGGGTGTTTGATATGATCATCGCCTACTACCGGCGTATTGACGAGTCTTTAGAGTCCTACACAGAGATTTCCTGGCTCAAGCGAAACGGAGTAGGAGCACATATGTGATATGTACGGGACCGAGATTAATACAATATGTGATACCGTATTCTATTCTCGTGATTTGTGACATAGATCGGTTATATGTGATATAACCGGGTTATCGGATCAAGTGTTGATTCAATAAGTTGATACACACGGTATTAGTCGGTTATATGTGATATAGCCGGATTATTAAGTCAAGTGTTGATTTGATAATTTAATTTATAATTATATATTTTATATATTAACATACATTAACTAATACATGCTCACTTATGATTTGTTTTCTCACTTGATTTGTGCAAATTGTATATATGTGATACTTGCAAGTGTATATTATTATTTGTCTTGCTTGATGATATATGCAACTTGGATGTGTGTATGACTTACACCATACTTGGTTTAATTGCTAGGGTTTTATTTATTTTGGTAATTACAAAATGGTGGCATTTTGTCATGGATGAAGCTTGTAGAAGCTTATTGTTTGCATTGACCAAGTTCACTCTTTTGTTTTGCCTAAGATATTTATGAACCCAACCAATTAAACCTAGCCATGGTTAACTCTCTACATAGGTTAGTATATGATACTAACTCACCTAAGATTTCCATTATCTTTTGGTAATGATCATGAGAGATATTTCTTCTTCTTCTTCCAAAAGCTTTCTAGCTTCAATGGAGATGTGAGGAAAAATGTGAGAAAATCAAATCTAAAGTGAACCCACTTCCTACTTCATCATCCTTTACTACTTGCCATTTAGTATAGGGTGTTTGATTCACTAATTCCACAATTAGTGAAGAGATAGCTTGTGTTAGTGTCTCCTCATCGTAGATCTTCTTCGGCCTCGAAGACTTCGATGCAAGCATATTCATTTCTTCATAGGAGCCTCTCTAGAGTCTGGGACTTCATGATCACAGCGAAGGGACTACTACACGGAGCTAATGAAGTAAAGGACTGGTCTACAAAGGTTGTATTCCTTGTTCACTTTACTTGCAAAGTTGTTTGCATTTCATTTCGTCGGATTTCTAGTAAATGATTTTGTGTTAGGGTTGCCTAGAACGACTAAAATTTTAATATGGCATGAAAGATGCCTCCCGAAACCTTGCTGTCGTGCTAGGCAACCCTTCAGTGGTATCAGAGACATGCTCGAAAATCAGACGGATTTTCTTAAGATTACGAAACCGAAATACTCCGAAACTTGCAACGCCAAAAACTAGTTTCTGTCGATTTTAAAAGGTCTTCAAAATTTTTTAAACAAGTGCAGAATGATATATGGGATATGTCATGAACACCATGGAAATTTCAGGGAGTTTGCTCGGAATTTGGCCGAGCAAAAGAGCAAAAAATCCGAGGTAGCCGGCCCCACTAAGTTGTTTTGACTTTAAATTTTCAATGTGTTCCAGTGACTTGGTTTTGGTGTTTCAGGTGTTGTTTGTTTTTGCTAATTTTGCATGTGATGTAATATTATACTACAAGCAATTCGAAGTGTTTTGGATTCGTAGTTTTAACATTGTTTCGGGTATTCGCATGTTGTCTAGGCGAAGTTAAAAAGTTCGATCGAATATCAAAAACCTATGTTTCCAAGTTTAACGTATTTGGAAAATCATGCAAGTAATTCTGTGAACCCTCTAGAAGAATGAAACCCTAACTCGAATTTGTGGATCGTGGAACCGCGGTCATATCCTAGGGTTTGCCGCAGTTTCGTAGCGACATGAGTGAGGCTTGGGTCTGCCCTTCTACGGGTAGTGCATAGGTACTGTGACATGTTCTAGGTATTGTTAAACTGTGCTCAAGTGTTGAGCTCTCAGGAAATTGTGGGACTATGATGATTCGATCGAAAAGTTTAACGTCGTCCGGATATCATGTGATAGGATACAATATGTAGAATCCATAAAAGTAGTTATGAGATAACTAATTTGAATGTTATAAATCTAGCAATTTAGTCTCATTTGATCGGTTGCCATGGGATTTTGATGTGATCAAAAGTCTTTCGCAATCACGTAGCGTACACGGATACTCGCTGGGTAACCTTATTAGATAGCCATGCCCCATAGCCCCGACCAAGTGACTGTAGGAGAACCCCATCGCCAATGTAACACTTTGAATTTCCGTTAGAATGTTTTTCGTGATAATTAGAAATTGAGCGTGTTATTGTATATGTGTTCATAGGATTATTAGTTATATTTAGTCGTGTTGGCAAATTGGAAATTTCCCTTTATAGTGTACACTTGCACACTTAGCATTTTGTGACTTAGGGTTTTTGGTAATATGTTTACCATTCTTTTGTTGCATGGTTGTTAACTTAATTCCCACCATTTTTAATCATATCATAAACCCTTTTTATAATTTCAAATCCTTTTAAAAATGAGCCATGGTGTTAGGTATGAACATTGACTTTTGACCCCCATTTTTCCCTCTCTTCTCTCTCTCTTTCCCCATCTCAGAATTTCTGCAGATCCAGCAGAAAAACCCTCTCATTTTCTTCATCTTTTCTTCTTCTCTTCATTTCCCTTTAATCTCCATACAAATCCTACACAAAAACCACACATTTCTTTCACAAAACCTTGGAAAAAGGGACTTTTTGGGGTGTTTGAAGGCAAATCTGCACACCTGAGAGAGAAGCTGAGACTTTTGGTGTTTGATAAGGTCTCTAGAAGGTATAAACTCATGTCTTAACCTCTTTTTCCATAACTTGTAGTGTTCTTTAGTAAAAATCTCTTTTTTTGTGCATTTTTAGTGATATTAAAGGATATTTGTGATTCACATGTTAAATTAGGGTTTTGTTAGTTGTGTTAGCTCTTTTATGGGTTATTAGTACTATTTTTAGGCCAGGTTTGTTTCAGTTTGCACAGAAATACCATAAAGTTCCATTTTAGTGCAAAAGTGTGGATTTTAAATGGAAATAAGGCTCTGTAGGATCTGCTGCTACCCGAGATATTTCAGAGTGAAACTAGATGTTACTGTAGCATGTATGGGGGGTATAGAGTGCACACACAAAACCTGGGAGCCCAATTCCCTACCCAGGCCGCCGAAATAAGCATTCTGGCCGCAATTTGCGGCCAGATGGGGGTGCTTTGGGTTGGGGTTTGGGGTGTTGGTGTCTGCTGCTATGTGGGTTATTTTGGTATATATAGTTTTACAATATCATTTCTGTATCAAAATCTGGAGTAGAATACCTATTTTCGCGTATTTTAATCTTCGCGACACGCGTGATACGTGTGTATGGGTTTTGGGTTTCTGCGTATCGCGACGCGTCGGAGTGACTTCAGGCACGTAATCACACGTTTTAGCGTATCGCGCACACGTGCGCTTGTTTCACGACACGAGTTACTAGTTCGGCTTTAATGTCGTGTTTGTGTGATGTCAAGCTTATGTATGATGTATTGTGTAGTTCTAGGTTCGCAGGCGAGTACGGCAGACGCCGCGCAGAAGGGGAAACAAGTTGTTGGCTATACCTAGCGAGAGACTACGGTGAGTAGATTTAACATCTACGGGGATATCGCCCGCATGGCGTTCTACGTCAGGGCTGATAGGACCTTATAGCTACATTTATATACATTGACTGTGCATGGTTACTATTTAGTGCATACTGCATTCCCTGCTTTATGGATATAAACTAGAATTGATAGAACACCGCACCATTACTAATGGTCCATGTTGCACGAGCACTATCCTGCATGTTACACACACACCGTTAGTAATTGCCATGACACTCACACTGTAGAATTTACATCGGATCGTTATGTTGTAGCTCATCTATATGTGACTTGGCATGATATTCATATTTGATGCATATATCACATCGGATCGTTATGTTGTAGCTCATCTATATGTGACTTGGCATGATATTCATATTTGATGCATATATCACATCGGATCGTTATGTTGTAGCTCATCTTTATGTGACTTGACATGATATCCATATTTGATGCACATATCATATCGGATCATTGACTTGCATATTGGTTTGGATTACATGTGATTTCTGGATTTGGGAACCGTGGCTATTTCAAATATGTAATCATTTAAAAACCCGGTTCCCTTGATATGATATTTCGGTGCGTCCACCATGTGTTTCCTCGGTGCTAGAGTGATATATGTGAACCCGAATCGAGGAGCTGGTTGAGGCCGATTATGGGTACATGGTGGACCCGGTATGGTACCCCGGGGCGAGAACGATTTCGCTGTGCAGTAGACGGTGAGCCTGGCAGAGGGACTACTACCTACCGGTGATTGGTTGGACCTGACAGTTATCCGGAGGATACTGATCAGAGTCGATAGATGGATGTAGGGTGATCCGTACTGCCGGGGCCGAGGGCCGATACCGCAGACGGAGCCCGTGGGCTGACCCGGACTGACGGGGCCCGATGGTTGAGGATTTGCGTGTCGATGCTGGACACGAGTATTTATGATATTTGGGTGCCGATGTTGGGCACTCGGGATTCTCAGAGATTTACAGGATTTGAGGGCCGATGAGGGTGCCGGCGCCTGAGCTATTTGGGGGATCTGGGTGCATTGATGGACACCGATTATATATTCCACGTTGACATTCCGTGTAGATGTTATATTGCCCATGCTCAGCATTTATTATTGTACCTCATCCTGTAATTATATTACCTGATAGAGCACTTGCATGATTATTGGACATACTACTTATCACACATTGTTATCATCTGTTGGCATATGATAGAGTAGCACAGTACGTGCATGCTCGCGATTACCTTTACATGTTATCTCTATTCACGAGTTGGCAATTCACCCCCGTTGTGCCACAGTGTTTGCAGGTTGCCCTTCGGAGTAGTCACGGCAGGCTGCGTTTTGCACCTTTTGACACAGATACCCCCATAGTTGGTGTACTAGCTCTTTTGCTAATAGGTGGGTTTTGTGCGGTATCTGTTTATCTTTCAGTTATGTACATTGTTGTATCTAGTATTCTCCGTCTACCATGTATGTATTTGACTTAGAGACAGTATGAGGACGATGATGTTTATTATTTGTATTCTGGTGTCGAGCTCGTTCTGAGCCGACTGTACTTGCAGTTTATTCTATCTGTGATGTTCCCACTTATGGATCTTGATCTTCGCTACGGCGTCGTATATTGCTATCTTGGTGATTGTTTACTTAGATTTCTTAACTTGTTAGTAAGTGCTTTCATTTAAAACTTATAACACTCTATACTTTCACTGGTTTGATTTCTGGGTTTTCGGTTCACTTAGTCGCGTTACGCCTGTAGACGTTACGTGGTTAAGTGCCGGTCACGGGCCAAACTTTGGGTCGTGACAAAGTTGGTATTAGAGCGTAGGTTTTACCTTCCGGAGTGTAGGATGACCCTGGTATGATGGAGTTGGTAGCTGCAGCAGGGTAGCGTAGCGTGTGTATGTTCCGCGGCATACTCACGATACGATACTCCGCCTACGCGACCTTAGGACTTGTTGATTTTAATTCCTTCTTGAGTCTATAGATTCTTGCGATTCGATTTCAGTATCCTTATCGAATCCTATTGTTCCTTTCAGCCATTATGCCGCCAAAGACTACGAGGGCGCAGAGAGCGGCCGCGAGGGCCGAGATTCGAGTTGACTCGTCCGAGACGAGGACTGATCAGGGTAGTACACCGGTTTTGCCCGAGCAGGTTGTTCCTGCCGTGACAGATCAGATTGCTATGTTAGGGGCTGGTGTGCAGAAGATACGCCAGACGATGGGATCCAGTATGCAGGAGATGCGCCAGATGATGGGATCTCTAGTTGAGACACTTCGAGCGCAGCGACCAGAGGTAGTTCCACCCGTTGCAGAGACCGCGGTGGTACCCACGGTTCAGGCAGTTGCACCTGCGACTACAGAGGTTATTACAGTATCGCTGTCAGAGTTTATGAGGCTGAAGCCTCCGGTCTTCACAGGCACCGATGTGGCCGAGGACCCACAGTCTTACATTGATAGGATGGCGCGGATATGTCGTTCACTTAGATGCGCAGATGCGAGATGGGTTGAGTTCGCGAGCTTTCGCCTGGAAGGTCTTGTGCAGAAATGGTGCGAATCAGTCGAGAAGGGTAGAACAGCAGGTCTTCCTCCTATGACCTGGACAGAGTTCGTGGCACTATTCCTTGCCCGCTTTCTTCCCCTGAGTGTCAGAGATGCTAGAGCACGCAGGTTCGAGTCCTTAGGCCAGACGCCAGAGATGTCAGTGGCAGAGTACGATGTGCTGTTCAACGAGCTATCAGTTTATGCTCCGTACCTAGTGGCTACTGAGGAGTTGCGAGTTAAGAGATTTGTCCGAGGGTTGCTCACACCACTGTTCCTTGCGATTAGCGCGCAGCACTACGAGACATATGCAGCAGCTGTAGATGCAGCATTATTAGTTGAGGAGCGCCTTGCTGAGACTTCGGCAGTTCCAGACCCGAAGAGAGTTCGTGCAGATACGTCAGTGCAGAGACGGTCTTTTCGGCGTCGTGAAAGGCACCTTGCAGGTGGCAGAGATTCGAGGCGAGGCCGGTTATTTAGCTCCTATCCCCAGGAAGGTCAGCGACCATCATCGGGATGTTACCGTTGCGGGAGTTCTTATCATCGTGTGCGAGATTGTCTTGAGGTACCCCGGAGTGAGGCGACAGCACCCCATGTTACATTACCACCTTCACCACCCCAAACGGCATTGCCGATAGTACCTACTGTTACTCCGCGTCAGACGCATGCACAGAGAGGTCGTGGTCGCGGAGGATTTGTTCATATAGAGGACGAGGTGACCGAGGCAGAGGGCAGCCAGCGGTCGGCAGGGGACAGTTAGTTGCAGGTGGAGGACAGGCACGAGTTTTTGCTTTGACGCATCAGGACGCGCAGGCGTCCAATGCGGTGGTCTCAGGTATCCTTCCTGTATGTTCGGTTGATGCACACGTGTTATTCGATCCCGGATCCACGCACTCGTACGTATCCACACACTTTGTGCCGAGTTTGGGTATAGAGTCCGGTTTGCTTGACCAGCCGCTTGTTGTGACTACTCCTGTGGGAGAGTCGTTTGTTGCTAGGCACGTGTTCCGATCCTGTACCGTCCGTATTGGAGAGAGAGAGTTGCCGGTCGATTTGATCCTTCTTGAGATGTTGGACTTCGACGTTCTTTTGGGCATGGATTGGTTAGCCACGTGCTATGCTTCTGTTGACTGCCGCGAGAAGACAGTTCGATTTTGTTTTCCCGGCGAGTCGGTTGTTGTTGTGTTGGGGGACCGTGGTGCCATCCCTCACAGTGTGATTTCTTCTTTTCGTGCTGGACAGCTTTTGCGGAAGGGATGTCAGGGATTTCTCGCCTATGTTTGCGATACTAGAGCTACAGAGGTTCCGATGGATCAGGTTCCGGTTGTTAGCGAGTTCCCTGATGTGTTCCCTGACGAGCTTCCTGGGCTAACGCCCGAGCGTGATATTTCTTTCTGTATTCATTTGGTTCCTGGCGCGGGGCCTATTTCTGTACAGCCTTATCGGATGGCCCCGGCGGAACTTAAAGAATTGAAGGGTCAGTTGAAAGGTTTGCTGGATAAGGGACTCTTTCGACCCAGTGTTTATCCTTGGGGTGCTCCAGTCCTGTTCGTCAAGAAGAAGGACGGCAGTTTGCAGCTGTGTATTGACTACCGCCAGCTGAACAGGGTGACAGTGCGGAACCGATATCCTTTGCCACGCATCGACGATTTGTTCGACCAGCTTCAGGGGGCAGGATACTTTTCGAGGATCGATTTGCGATCAGGCTACCATCAGCTGCGGGTTCTACAGGAGGACATTTCCAGGACAGCTTTCCGCACGCGTTACGGCCATTATGAGTTTTTGGTGATGTCGTTCGGACTCACCAACGCGCCAGCAGCATTCATGGACTTGATGAACCACATTTTCCGGCCGTATCTTGATCTGTTCATCATAGTGTTCATTGACGATATCTTGGTGTATTCTCGGAGTTGAGAGGAGCACGAGCAGCACCTGCGGATTACACTGCAGACCTTGAGGGAGCATCAGCTTTTCGCCAAATTCTCCAAGTGTGCTTTCTGGCTAGACAGCGTAGACTTCTTGGGGCACGTGATTACACGAGATGGTATATGTGTAGACCCGAGAAAGATCGAGGCAGTTCGGAGTTAGCCTAGACCCACGTCAGTTACGGAGGTTCGTAACTTCCTAGGGCTGGCAGGCTATTACAGGCGATTTGTACAGGACTTCTCTTGCATTGCTACACCTTTGACCGGGTTGACCCGGAAGGGAGTTCGCTTCGATTGGATGGAGGAGTGTGAGCAAAGTTTCCAGCAGCTACGGGCTCTACTGACTACGACACCCGTGCTATCATTGCCTTCAGGATCTGGCAGATTTGTGGTTTACTGTGATGCTTCACGAGTGGGGCTGGGGTGTGTTTTGATGCAGCATGACAGGGTGATCGCGTATGCTTCGCGGCAATTAAAGAAACATGAATAGAATTACCCCACTCATGATCTGGAGATAGCTGTAGTGGTCTTTGCACTTAAGATCTGGCGACATTATCTGTATGGAGAGTCGTGCCAGATATTCACTGACCACAAGAGCTTAAAGTATATATTTCAGCAGCGAGACCTGAACCTTAGACAGCGCCGATGGATGGAGTTGGTGAAGGACTACGATTGTGAGATCTTGTATCATCCGGGCAGGGCGAATGTAGTGGCGGATGCTTTGAGCAGGAGGCTCGGGGGTAGTCTATCCTGTTTGAGCGCAGTGCAGAGGCAGTCATCGGCGGATTGGCAGATCTTATGCCACATCCGGGTACAGTTTGAGTTTACGCCGATCGGAGGACAGATTGCGCATGTTGGTGCAGGCCCACAGTTGCTTGACCGTATACAGGAGGCACAGCACAGTGATGACCGCTGTTCAGAGATCAGGACACAGATGGGAAAGGGCAGATTTTCCGAGTTCATGATCGATGATCAGGGGATACTACGATTTGGAGCTAGACTGTGCGTACCAGATGCTGAGGGATTGCGGCGCGAGATTCTTGAGGAGGCACATCGATCGGTATATAGTGTTCATCTCGGTTCCACCAAGATGTACCATGACTTGAGAGATATTTACTGGTGGGACGGAATGAAGAAAGACATTGCATATTTTGTGTCGAGATACCTGACTTGTCAGCAAGTCAAGGCTGAGCACCAGAGGCCCGCGGGAGAGCTACAGCCGTTACCCATTCCGGAGTGGAAATGGGAACAGATCTCTATAGACTTCATTGTGGGTCTACCCAGGACTAGTCGAGGGTATGACTCCATCTGGGTGATCGTGGATCGTTTGACGAAAGCGGCTCACTTCCTACCGGTGAAGACGACATTCGGATTTGCTCAGTATGCCCAGATTTACATTGATGAGATTGTACGACTGCACGGAATTCCGACATGTATCGTGTCCGATAGAGGCACCCAGTTTACTAGCCGGCTATGGCAGAGGCTTCAGGAGGCTATGGGCACTCGTTTGAGTTTCAGCACAGCATTCCATCCGCAGACCGACGGACAGTAAGAGCGGACTATTCAGACTCTCGAGGACATGCTCAGAGCATGCGTATCAGACTTCGGAGGTAGCTGGGATCATCATTTGCCCTTAGTAGAGTTCTCCTACAACAACAGCTACCAGGAGACCATTCAGATGGCACCGTTTGAGGCTCTTTATAGGAGGAGATGGAGATCGCCCACCTGTTGGACGGAGCTCAGTGAGAGCAGTATCTTAGGGCCGCAGATTGTGGAGGAGACGACCGCGAAGATCCAGTTGATTCGCGATAGGATGAGAGCAGCCCAGAGTAGGCAGAGATCTTATGCGGACCGTCGTCGGTGCAGACTTGAGTTTTCTATTGGTGATCATGTTTTCTTGAGGGTTTCCCCAATGAAGGGCGTGATGAGGTTTGGGAAGAAGGGGAAGCTTAGTCCCAGATATGTGGGCCCCTTCGAGATCCTCGAGCGTGTTGGTGCGGTTGCATATCGATTAGCCCTTCCTCCCAGTTTTCCAGACGTGCACCCCATATTTCACGTTTCGATGCTCCGCAAATATCTTCATGATCCTTCGCATGCGATTCAGCACCCGACGATCCAGCTTGAGCGCGACCTTTCCTATGCAGAGCAGCCGGTGATGATCTTGGATCGACAAGTAAAGAAATTGAGATCGAAAGAGATACCGTCCGTCAAGGTACTTTGGCGTGGCCAGAGTGGTGAGGAGGTCACTTGGGAGGCCGAGAGCGAGATGAGGAAGAGGTATCCCCATCTTTTTTGAAGGTGCGTATAGTTAGATTTTTAAATTCGGGGACCGAATCTCTTTAAGGGGGGTAGATTGTAACACTTTGAATTTCCATTAGAATGTTTTTCGTGATAATTAGAAATTGAGCGTGTTATTGTATATGTGTTCATAGGATTATTAGTTATATTTAGTCGTGTTGGCAAATTGGAAAATTTCCCTTTGTAGTGTACACTTGCACACTTAGCATTTTGTGACTTAGGGTTTTTGGTAACATGTTAACCATTCTTTTGTTGCATGGTTGTTAACTTAATTCCCACCATTTTTAATCATATCATAAACCCTTTTTATAATTTCAAATCCTTTTAAAAATGAGCCATGGTGTTAGGTATGAACTTTGACTTTTGACCCCCATTTTTCCCTCTTCTCTCTCTCTTTCCCCATCTCAGAATTTCTGCAGCTCCAGCAGGAAAACCCTCTAATTTTCTTCATCTTTTCTTCTTCTCTTCATTTCCCTTTGATCTCCATACAAATCCTACACAAAAACCACACATTTCCTTCACAAAACCTTGGAAAAAGGGCTTTTTGGGGCGTTTGAAGGCAAATCTGCACACCTGAAAGAGAAGCTGATACTTTTGGTGTTTTATAAGGTCTCTAGAAGGTATAAACTCATGTCTTAACCTCTTTTTCCATAACTTGTAGTGTTCTTTAGTAAAAATCTCTTTTTTTGTGCATTTTTAGTGATATTAAAGGATATTTATGATTCACATGTTAAATTAGGGTTATGTTAGTTGTGTTAGCTCTTTTATGGGTTATAAGAACTATTTTAAGCCAGGTTTGTTTCAGTTTGCACAGAAATACTATAAAGTTCCATTTTAGTGCAAAAGTGTGGATTTTAAATGGAAATAAGGCTCTGTAGGATCAGCTGCTACCCGAGATATTTCAGAGTGAAACTAGATGTTACTGTAGCATGTATGGGGGGTATAGAGTGCACACACAAAACCTGGGAGCCCAATTCCCTACCCAGGCCGCCGAAATAAGTATTCTGGCCGCAATTTGCGGCCAGATGGGGGTGCTTTGGGTTGGGGTTTGGGGTGTTGTTGTCTGCTGCTATGTGGGTTATTTTAGTATATATAGTTTTACAATATCATTTCTGTATCAAAATCTGGAGTAGAATACCTATTTTCCCGTGTTTTAATCTTCGCGACATGCGTGATACGTGTGTATGGGTTTTGGGTTTCTGCGTATCGCGACGCGTCGGAGTGACTTCAGGCGCGTAATCACACGTTTTAGCGTATCGCGCACACGCGCGCTTGGTTCACGACATGAGTTACTAGTTCGGCTTTAATGTCGTGTTTGTGTGATGTCAAGCTTATGTATGATGTATTGTGTAATTCTAGGTTCGCAGGCGAGTACGGCGGACGCCGCGCAGAAGGGGAAACAAGTTGTTGGCTATACCTAGCAAGAGACTACGGTGTGTAGATTTAACATCTATAGGGATATCGCCCGCATGGCGTTCTACGTTAGGGCTGATAGGACCTTATAGCTACATTTATATACATTGACTGTGCATGGTTACTATTTAGTGCATACTGCATTCCCTGCTATATGGATATAAACTAGAATTGATAGAACACCGCACCATTACTAACGGTCCATGTTGTACGAGCACTATCCTGCATGTTACACACACACCGTTAGTAATTGCCATGACACTCACACTGTAGAATTTACGTCGGATCGTTATGTTGTAGCTCATCTATATGTGACTTGGCATGATATTCATATTTGATGCATATATCACATCAGATCGTTATGTTGTAGCTCATCTATATATGACTTGGCATGATATTCATATTTGATGCATATATCACATCGGATCGTTATGTTGTAGCTCATCTTTATGTGACTTGATATGATATCCATATTTGATGCACATATCATATCGGATCATTGACTTGCATATTGGTTTGGATTACATGAGATTTCTGGATTTGGGAACCGTGGCTATTTCAAATATGTAATCATTTAAAAACCCGGTTCCCTTGATATGATATTTCGGTGCGTCCACCATGTGTTTCCTCGGTGCTAGAGTGATATATGTGAACCCGAATCGAGGAGCTGGTTGAGGCCGATTACGGGTACATGGTGGACCCGGTATGATACCCCGGGGCGAGAACGGTTTTGCTGTGCAGTAGACGGTAAGCCTGGCAGAGAGACTACTACCTACCGGTGATTGGTTGGACCTGACAGTTATCCGGAGGATACTGATCAGAGTCGATAGATGGATGTGGGGTGATCCGTACTGCCGGGGCCGAGGGCCGATACCGCAGACGGAGCCCGTGGGCTGACCCGGACTGACGGGGCCCGATGGTTGAGGATTTGCGTATCGATGCTGGACACGAGTATTTATGATATTTGGGTGCCGATGTTGGGCACTCGGGATTCTCAGAGATTTACAGGATTTGAGGGCCGATGAGGGTGCCGGCGCCTGAGCTATTTGGGGGATCTGGGTGCATTGATGGACACCGATTATATATTCCACGTTGACATTCCGTGTAGATGTTATATTGCCCATGCTCAGCATTTATTATTGTACCTCATCCTGTAGTTATATTACCTGATAGAGCACTTGCATGATTATTGGACATACTGCTTATCACACATTGATATCATCTGTTGGCATATGATAGAGTAGCGCAGTACGTGCATGCTCGCGATTACGTTTACATGTTATCCCTATTCACGAGTTGGCAACTCACCCCCGTTGTGCCACAGTGTTTGCAGGTTGCCCTTCGGAGTAGTCGCGGCAGGCTGCGTTTTGCACCTTTTAACACAGATACCCCCATAGTTGGTGTACTAGCTCTTTTGCTGATAGATGGGTTTTGTGCGGTATCTGTTTATCTTTCAGTTATGTACATTATTGTATCTAGTATTCTCCATCTACCATGTATGTATTTGACTTAGAGACAGTGTGAGGACGATGATGTTTATTATTTGTATTCTGGTGTCGAGCTCGTTGTGAGCCGACTGTACTTGCAGTTTATTCTATCTGTGATGTTCCCACTTGTGGATCTTGATCTTCGCTACGGCGTCGTATATTGCTATCTTGGTGATTGTTTACTTAGATTTCTTAACATGTTAGTAAGTGCTTTCATTTAAAACTTATAACACTCTATACTTTCACTGGTTTGATTTCTGGGTTTTCGGTTCACTTAGTCGCGTTACGCCTGTAGACGTTACGTGGTTAAGTGCCGGTCACGGGCCAAACTTTGAGTCATGACAGCCAAAAGCATCCGTTCAGGTACTCGCGGCCGCGGTGTTCCGCCTTATTGCACTTAGTCGACGGCATCGGGGGGTGCAGCCGTCTACTAAAGTTTTCAATGAGCATTCGATCAGGATGTCATGAATCTTATTGAATTGCCTGACTTTATATTGAAATGTGTTTTCAAGATCGACACAAAAATGCGGGGTTTATAATTGTTAGGCATGTGATGTCTAAGGAATTCATTTGCTTAGGCATGAAATCCATAGTATGTGATGCATTGGGTTTATGATGTCTAAGGTGGTTGCGGATTCCAACTGTTGTAATTTTTCACTTTCTTTTCTGCGACCGTAAGTGTAATATGTGGTGTATCGCCGGTTTCGTTGCTATATGTCAATGACAATTGGGATACGCATATTTACTTACGTTGATGACATGTGATGTTATGTGTTGCTGTGATATGTTATATTGGATCGTCGTGTTTGAATAGCCAAGTTTTTTTTTATATGAGATGAGAGTTTTTCATTTTCATTTATGTAAAAACTTGTATGTAATATACTTTTATTAGGGCACTTCCGTGTTGAGGATGATTTCACCATTGTATATTATTTACTTTTCCGCATTAGGATAGACCCATGGCAGGGAGCACAAGTAACCGGGTTCTAGGGTCCAGTGGGAGACCATCTCGAGGAGTCGAGACCGGGTCTCCTAACCCTAGAATTGGTAGGGTTGCTTGCTGCTCTCGTAGGGGTCTAGGGATGTGGGTTTGGCTATTCATCACGACCGTGGAATCCGTGTTTTATACAGGCTTAATATAAAACACAGAAATCCTAGTATATCCAATATTTCATATGTTATCTTCTGCTGATCTGTGATATGATCACTGTGATTATATTCTGAGACGAATGCTTATATTATATATATATATATGATATATATTATATATTGTTGCTTTCGTTTCATATGTGATGCTTAGGAAGTATATTAAGATGGGACTTCATTAATGAGAATAATGAAAGAAAGAAAAAGAAACTTAAAGATGTTGTAGAAACTTGTTTTAAAAACCGGTAGTTCTAGTTCTTGCTTTGCATAGCGGTATTCCTTGTACAATATCCAGCACCTTATTCGATAAGGAAAGAGCCGAGATCCCTTCACCGGGGGTGACCTCTTTAGCGAAACTAACTGATTCTACACACTCGGTTTGTCTTTTGATTGCTTCTATAGTTTTTGCATTGCATAGTGGTATTTGTGAAATATTCTGCACCTTATTCGATAAGGAAAGAGCCGAGATCCCTTCACCAGGAGTGACCACTTTAGAAAAATTAGTAAAATCCTCAAAAACAATCCGTTTCAAAATCACTCGATTCTACGACGATATCAAGTTCATTACGCAAAAGGTTTTCTTAAAAACCTATCATAGCCCTCCGTCATTTCAGATAAGTACTTCATAGTATTCGTGCTATGTTTGTTAGCCTTCGTCAAGGCGTATTGTGCGGTAGCTATTTATGCTTATCTGCTTAACCATATGATGCGATTGGATTAGGGTAGTCGTGCGACTTTGTTGGCCTTCGTCAAAGGTCGTGCGGGTTGATTTAATTCAATCAAGAAATGTACGGGTTGAACTTGACTAGTGGCCTATGGTTTGTTGGCCTTCGTCAAGGACATAGGAAGGTAGGGGTAAAATATTATTGGGAAATTCAAGTGTTGAAATTTGCAATGAGATTGCATACCTTCTATGAGATAGTTGGATCCCGATACCCACTGCGAGTAAGAGTTACTCCTTGGAGAGTTTTACACATTACAATTAGCCGATCGAGTAGGTGTCTAGAAAGGTGTTAACGGGGTTACACCCCTGGGAAAATGAGATTTATTTTAATTAGGTCCGTGCGAAAACACAGGGAACCTCCCTCAAAGTACCGGCACTGGCCTGGCAGAAAAATTGGCGAACTTGTAGCGTGTAATTAATCCCGGCTAGTCTTTCCTTTTAGGGTTTGAAGTAAGATTTGACTAAAACAGTGGGAGCCATCCTAATTAGATAGAATAATAACCAATCTAATCTTGCAAGAGCATACGCTGAGTGTTTTCTTCTCTCTCTCTCTCCAGGTAGCGACCATGTCATGCCTTACTCAAGATAATAATATGGATGTATTAACCGAACCCGCTTGTTCTACTGAGCTGGGGAACGTTGGTCCCGCTCCAACTTATAATTGTTATAAGACCGAGCAGGAAATAGGGGAATACCTGGATTCCGGTGCCTCCCAAACGAAGAAAGTGCATGCTGATGCATCTTCTTAGGGTATGTTCATTACCGAGAACTGTTTCTCAGTATCCTCTATGTCCTGGGTATGAGATACCGGATCAGGATCCCATATATGTAATCTGTTACATGGGCTACAGATAGGTAGAGAACTGGGAATGGGTGATAAGTTTCAAGAGTTGGAAATGGTGCAAGTGTTACAGCCAAGTTTGTTGGCAGTTATCACCCTGTATTACCAGAATACATTGATTCTGAATAAATGTTATTAGATACCGAACCTGATATACAACATCATATGATCCCCTTTATTAAGTAAAGAAGAATATAATTTTGTATTGTTGGATAATGTTTTGAACATTTTCCTATATCAAGAGTTGATCGGTTCAGGCACGTTATCTAAAAGCATATATGTTCTAAATCAAACCACAGTTCATAACGTACAAAACACACACAAGAGGAAGAGTTCAGAAATAAATGAATCCTTCTTGAGGCATTGTAGACTAGGTCATATCAATGCGACCCGACTAGCCAAGTTACATAAAGATTCATATTTAAATCATTTCGAATTTACATCTTGTAAAACTTGCCAGTCTTGTCACAAAGATAAGATGACCATAACTCCTTTTATTGGAAATAGAGAAAGAGTTAGTGAACTCTTGGGATTGATACATGATGATGTATGTAGGTTCCCTGTCTACACATGCCAGGACTTGTTCTTTGTACATCATTACATTCACTAATGATCTCTCAAGATACGTGTAAGTCCATATTGTGACCCCCGGTACTTACGGGGAGGCGGAAACGGTATAAAAAACGAATTTTTATCGCAAGAGGCAACATGGACTAAACTTTGTCGGGATCGTTGTCTAAACTAAAACTAGTTAACAAGCTAAAGAGAGTTAGCTACTATGGAAGATGGTTATACCTAAACTTGAACTCCTTCTTCTTCAAACCTTGTAGAGGTTGATGGTTCTCTTTTCGTCGCCTTCTCCCGTCGAAGATGGATCCACCTCGAAGGTTCGACTTTGGGCTCTTCCTCGATCTTTGAGTGAACTAGGGTTTCCGGCTTGCTAAACCTTCATCCTAGAATGAGTAGAGAGTGATTAGGGTTTGCTTTTCTATCTAAAGAGAATGATTCTCAACACATGAGAAGGTTTCTCTTTTCAAGAGGAAGAAGAAGATGAAATGAGGAGAGAGAGTGAGAATGATAGAATGAGCTCAATTATTTATTTCTTGCAACCATATTGCAAAAGAAATGAATTATCTAAATGATAATAATTGAAATAAGAATAGTTGATGGTTATTTTGGAATGACCACTATCATACCTCTTTTAATGAAGTGTAAGCATGAATCAAGGAAGACTTTCAAGGCATGAAAAGTGGTCAATGGTCAACAAGTCAACCAAGGTCAACAAGTCAACAAGAAAAACAACCATAACATAATTCTTATTTAATTACTATTATTAATAGATAATATACAAATCCATTAGGGTTTGGAAAAAGATAACTGTCAACAGTGCATACGCACCCGATCCGAAACCCTAATGAAAAACCTCATTCTCCGCCTCAAGCAACTGTGCATACACACCTGCATTCTTGTTCCGAGGAACAAGAATACCAAGATATAAAAGCAACCCCCAAAACATATACCAGTATCTTGCTCAAACTAGAGCCTGCCAGTATAATCCGTCCGGACTCCAAACGAGCACAAGTGCGCGGATGAGAACGAACCCTGTCGCAAAACCATGCGACCTCTACTCTGTTTTGCCCAGAGGCGAATACCCTCTGTGTGGGACTCTAAAGACTCGACACTACGCTGGCAGTGGGTTTAACCACAGACCGCAAGCGGCACTAGCTGTGCGTAACGGTCCCCAGGTAGATGCCGACAAGAAGGCTGACGAGGTGAAACCCCATCTGAACTCCTACTGAGTCTGAATGTGACATTCTCCGTACAGTCCGGTCTGTTCGTCTGATACATCGCATGGCGGGCCTAGGGGGCGGTAAAACGTCAGTCCCCCAATAGCGGTACAAGTCGTGTCGGAGTGAAGCCCAAAACACCCTGAGATAACACTGGAAACCTACCAGTATATCTCGCTTGCCCTGGCCAGGGACTACTCGTGTAATGGCTCTCCTAGACACAGCGCGATGTCAACCCCCAATACCGGGAGAGACGAATCCTGTCTAACCGTCACTGCCTCCAAGTGCTTCGGGACTGCACCCAACCATCACCTGTTTGCACGACTCCTTTGAGCCGTGGTAGGGTAGTGATCAAAGTGCAGTGGGAACACACTCGAGGCGAAGTGTCAGTGTCAAGTCAGCGGACTAAGCTGTACTCATGTCACCTGGGAACTGATAACTGACGATAGGTATAATACCAACCTGTCAGTTCCCGACGAGTCCTGTCCAGTGTACTCGTAACCCAACGAGCACCCGTATACTATCTCCAGTACGACGTACTGATGGCTGTGGGACAGACCATCTCCCACACTGGGATGAGAAGCGCATACGCTAGTCTACTCCGGAGTATCGATGCCCTGTCTCGATAGTCCTACGACTAGGGACCTGTATAAGGATGTGCCTATAGATTACCCAGCCCCCACTAGTGTGACTGCCATCACAACGCTGGTAATCAAGCAAAGATCCTAAGGGCTCCACTAATGCGTATAAGTGATATACTGAAATAAACACAAGTACACATTGAAGTAGAAACAAACCAAGTAGCATACTACTATATTGAGCAAGATTGTTTATACAAGGTGAATATCCCAAGCTTCCATCAAGTAATATACAAACTAGTATGATACAGTAATGGCCTCTAGGGCATATACACTAACAATCTCCCACTTGCACTAAGGCCATGTACTGGCGTATCGAAGACCTATCATCTCGATCAGCCGCTCGAACTGAGTCTGGGGTAGGGCCTTGGTGAATGGATCTGCAGTGTTCTCTTCTGAAGCAACCCTCCGAACCTCGATCTCTTTGCGATCCACGATCTCCCTGATCAGGTGATACCGCCTCAAGATGTGCCTGGATCTCTGATGGGACCTGGGTTCCTTTGCTAAAGCTATAGCCCCGTTGTTGTCGCAATACAGAGGTACTGGGTCAACAATGGACGGAACCACCTGAAGTTCTTTTAAGAACTTCCTTATCCAGACAGCTTCTTTTGCGGCATCAGATGCAGCGATGTATTCCGCTTCCATAGTCGAGTCTGCAACGGTTTCCTGTTTGGAACTCTTCCAACACACCGCCCCTCCGTTGAGGGTAAAGACAAAACCCGACATGGACTTGGAATCATCCTTGTCACTCTGGAAGCTGGAGTCAGCAAAGGCCTCAATCTGGAGGTCTTTTCCGCCATACACCAAGAACATCTCCTTAGTCCTCCTCAGGTACTTGAGAATGTTCTTTACCGCTATCCAATGTTTCTCCCCAGGGTTAGACTGATACCGGCTTACCACACTCAGTGCATAAGCTACATCCGGTCTGGTACACAACATCGCATACATTATAGAGCCTACCGCAGAAGCGTAGGGTATAATAGACATGCGATCCCTCTCCAAATCAGTCTTGGGAGACATCTCTTTAGAGAGGGTGATCCCGTGACAAGCCGGTAGGTTACCGCGCTTGGAATCTTCCATACTGAATCTTTTCAGTACGGTGTCGATGTACCTGGACTGTGAAAGTCCTAATATCCTCTTGGATCTATCACGATGGATCCGGATCCCCAGGATGTAAGAGGCATCACCCAGGTCTTTCATGGAGAACCTGTGTGACAAGAAACCCTTGACAGATTGTAGCATAGGAATGTCATTTCCTATTAAGAGAATGTCATCCACGTATAAAACAAGGAATACCACAGTTCTCGCTACAAATCTACTATAGATGCACGGTTCATCTGGATTTTTGATAAAGTCAAATTCCTTGACTGTCTCATCAAAACAGATGTTCCAACTCCGCGATGCCTGCTTTAGTCCATAGATGGACTTAAGCAACTTGCACACCTTTCCGCTGCTCCCACTCTGAATGAAACCCTCTGGCTGATCCATATAGACACACTCCTCTAAATTTCCATTTAGAAAAGCGGTCTTTACGTCCATCTGCCAAATCTCATAATCGTGGAAGGCAGCAATGGCAAGAAGGATCCGAATGGATTTCAGCATAGCCACTGGAGAAAAGGTTTCGTCGTAGTCCAAGCCAGGTCTTTGACGGAAACCCTTTGCTACAAGTCTAGCTTTATAGGTCTCAACCTGTCCATCTACACCAATCTTCCTTTTGAAGATCCACTTGCATCCTACGGGTTTTACCCCGTCTGGAGCAATGTCCAACGTCCATACTTTGTTGGTGTACATGGACTCCATTTCGGTCCGCATTGCATCCAGCCATTTTACCGAGTCAATGCTCTGAACGGCCTGCTGGAAGCTAGTAGGCTCATCATAGTCTATGATGCAATCCTCTCTATCCCCGTCTATGAGAAAACCGTAGTATCTCTCGGGCGGATGAGACTGCCTACTACTTCTGCGGAGCGGCATAGGAATGTCCTGTTCATTTGAACCTTCTGGTTCCACTAAGCTTTCAGTAATAGTCCGTGGTTCTGGAATTTCTTCCAGTTCTACTGTGCTCCCACTTATCTGGTTTTCCAAAAACTCAGTTTCCAAGAAGTAGGCATGACGAGAAACAAGGACTTTTTGTTCCTCTTCACAGTAGAAGAAATATCCCTTGGAGTTCTTTGGATATCCCACGAACTTACACTGTACTGAACGCGCCTCGAGCTTGTCCGCATGCTGCTTTTTAACAAAAGCTGGACATCCCCAAGTCTTGATGTGATTGAGATGGGGTCTCTTCCCACACCACATCTCATATGGTGTAGTAGGCACAGTCTTAGTAGGAACTCGGTTTAAAAGGTACGCAGCTGATTCTAGTGCATACCCCCAGAATGATCGCGGTAACTCAGCGTTACTCATCATGGACCGTACCATATCCAATAGGGTCCGGTTCTGTCTCTCCGATACACCGTTATGTTGCGGGGTGTATGGAGGAGTAAGCTGAGAGAGAATCCCATTCTCTTTTAAATAATTCAGGAACTCGGCACTTAAGTATTCTCCACCTCGATCCGATCTTAGAATCTTGATACTTTTGCCGGTCTGTTTTTCTACTTCATTCTTAAATTCCTGGAATTTTTCAAAAGCTTCGGACTTATGTTTCATTAAGAAGACATAACCGTATCTTGAAAAATCATCCGTAAAAGTAATGAAGTAAGAATAACCGCTTCGCGCATGTGTAGACATTGGACCGCACACATCGCTGTGTACGAGTCCCAAGAGCTCGCTCGCTCTTACTCCGTGTCCAGTGAACGGAGTCTTTGTCATCTTTCCTTTGAGACAGGATTGACAAGTGGCATATGATTGATATTCGAACGGATCCAAATATCCTTCTGTATGTAACTTAGTCAACCTTCTCTCATTGATGTGACCCAGTCTACAATGCCATAAGAAAGTCTGATTAATATCTGGTGACTTTCTTTTGTGTGTATTCTGGACATTGAAAATCTGTGGTTGGTTTAATACGTATATACCATTGCTCAATGTACCTGACCCAATCAGAACTTGATTAAGGTGAATGTTAACAACATTACTTACAAACGCAAATTCATAACCTTCTTTAGAAACCAAAGATACAGAAATGATATTACAAGTTGCGTTGGGTACAAAAAAGCAATTACGCAAAACCAAAACATGTCCATCTGACATTCCTAGGTGATAGTCCCCCACGGCTTTAGCATCCATGCTAGCTCCGTTCGCAACTCTGAGGGTCATGTCACCTTCCTTCAAAAACCTACGGTTTCTCAACGCCTGCAAAGAATTACAGATATGAGATCCAGATCCGGTATCCAATACTCAGGAAGTAGAGTTTATAGAAAGACAGTTTTCAATAACATACACACCTGAAGCTGAAGCCGCAACCTGCTTCAGTTCCTGTGTCCTGGCTTTCCAAGCCCTGCAATCTTTCTTCCAGTGTCCACTCTTGTGACAATAGAAGCATTCCTCTTTACCAACAAGCTTCCCCGCTATCTTTGTTGCCTTTTCCTTTCCCTTCGCACCCACTTTACTAACACCGCCCCTTGGTTTGGCGGGGGCTTTCCTCTTCTTTCCCTTGGCTTTCGCCTTGGACCTAGAAGAAGAAGATCCTCCTACAAACAAAGTGGATGTATCCCTACCCTTCTGTAGGGTGCCCTCTGCGCTCCTCAGCAGGTTGAGGAGTTCTGAAAGTTCAACTTCCTTTTCTTGCAAGTTGAAATTCAGTATGAACTGGGCGTAAGTGGATGGAAGGGACTGAAGAATTATATCTGTGTAGAGTTCACTATCCAACGTGGTCCCAAGTTCCGCGAGCTCCTCAGTGTAGCCAATCATCTTAAGCACGTGGTCCGCTACCGATGATCCGACGGCCAACTTAGTCGAAAATAACTTCTTCGACACTTCGTATCTTGCGATACGAGACTGCTCTCCATACAGTTCTTTTGTATGAAGAAATATGGATTCCAAATCCATATTCTCGTGCCTCCTCTGATGGTCATTGTCCATCGAGGCAAGTACGAGGCATCTGGCCTTCGCGCTGTCAATCTCCCAAGTCTTACGGATTTCCTTATCCGCGACGCTGGAGGTGGGACCTGGGACGGGGGGAGCTTTGCTGGTAAGAAGATACCCCAGCTTGTCGTAAGAGATTGCCAATTTGACATTCCTGAGCCAATCTTTGTAGTTTGGCCCTGTCAATATGTTTTTATCTAGAAGTAACTTAAGTCCAGTCATTTCGATTTGGTCGCTGCAGGGGGAGAGAAGAAACACTTAGCACGATGCTCTTGCAAGTTTAGAATGGTTTTTAATTTGTCTAAACAGGATGGCTCCCACTGTCTCTCGAATCCCTCCTTAAACCACAAAGGAAGAATTAGCCGGGATCAATCCCACCGTACAATACTTGCTTAACCGTTCAGCCAGGCCAGTGTCGGTACTTCGAGGGAGGTTTTCCAACGCTTTTGCGAAGTTCCTTAATTTAAGAACCTCTTTTCCCTGGGGGCGTAGCCCCACTAACACCTTTCTAGGCACCTACTAGGTTTATAGCATTGATCGTTTAGTGAGAAATTTCCCGAGGAGTAGCATATACTCACAGTAGGATCGGGATCCAAATATCATCGCGTGACGAAAATGAAGGAATCCTACCATAATCATCACACTCCAAATGGTATGCAAATCTAGCAAGTTTCAGTACTTATGAAACTCCCGATGTGGATTTTTGCCCCATGCTCTTATGACCTTGACTTTGGCCAACAAATCATAAGTCACATGTCAAGTTCTTCCCGTCGTTATCCAGGTTAATTTGAATCCACCCGTACATACCCTTGACTTTGGCCAACAAGGCAGTACGACTGTTCCAAATCAACGCATCTATCTATGCTGCACATGAATATCCAATAGCTACCAATCACTATGCCTTGACTTTGGCCAACAAACACAGCTTGAATACTATTGACTATTTATGTGAAACGACGGAGGGCTACGAATGGTTTTGGCGAAACCGTGAACGTAGTGAACTTGATATAATCGATGGAACGAGATAGCTTTTAGAAGGAGTGGCTCAAGCTCCGCATTTAAAAGTTAGTTTTGAAAAGAACCGAGTGGTTTTTCGAAAGTGTTCCATCGACTTAAACTTGGTTTATTATCTTGCATTAGTTCTTTTAATGCGTGATATTCTTGCATTAGTTCTTTTAATGCGTCCCATCATTTAATTCCTACCATTGCAGAAAACAACCAAAATATGACGTACGCTTATGCCATTCGCATTCGCCACGGGGTCCCGTCATCACTCGTTAGGTTACTTAACTAACGACAGAGCGGGGGCTGGGCTAGCGCGGCTGTAAAACATAAGCAACGCCTAAATAGAAAGCAATGATAGACATTACAGATCACAGATGAATACATTGGATATACTAGCAATCCGCATTCCTTTCGAGCCTGAAACGAAAAGCGGATAACACGGTCGCGGTGAATAGCAAATACCCCACCCAAGACCCCTACGGGTGCGGCAAACTACCCTCCATGTTCCCGGTAGTTTGTGCACCCCACCATGGGTCTATCCTAGGAGCAAAAACAGTAAAAAGAATTATACAATGACGGCTACAACCCCGACCCGGTTGTGCGGCCAAACAAATAATATAATTACATCAATTTACATTTACAATGAATGAAAGAAAAACAAAAGCTCATCTCACATCCACCCCGGCTATTCACCCGCGACAGTCCAACACATTCATATACACATTCCAGAACATTACAGATCATGTATAACCCCAACTAATCGACTTATAGCGATTAGCCGACGTTCAATACATGCAAACATCACAGATATAACCAACATAGCCAAAGTGCAGTGAAGTTCGGAAAAAAATACGGAATTATAGGACCCCAAAAGTGAATTTCAGTTCTGGAAAATCTGGGTACATATAATATATCTTAAAAATCCCAAAACCAACACAGAAGAACACTGCACGAAAAACGATGCAAAGATGACACAAACTTGCGGCGGTTCCACGGCCACATGAGTAGGTGAGGCCGCGGAAGCGCGGCGGTTTGGAGGAAACGTGATATCGTTTTTCTTGTGTGTTCTTAGAAAACCCTGAGACGATTTTACAAGTATAAAGTTTTTCATTTTGAGCAGAAAAAATTTCAACAGAAAGTTAGGTTTTCGTTTTTCCGGTTTTGCGATTTTTCGGTTCCGAACTTCGTTACACTTCACTACCAAGCTAGTTTAAGTTTAGTTAGGCTCTGATACCACTGTAAGTCCATATTGCGACCCCCGGTACTTACGGGGAGGCGGAAACGGTATAAAAAACGAATTTTTATCGCAAGAGGCAACATGGACTAAACTTTGTCGGGATCGTTGTCTAAACTAAAACTAGTTAACAAGCTAAAGAGAGTTAGCTACTATGGAAGATGGTTATACCTAAACTTGAACTCCTTCTTCTTCAAACCTTGTAGAGGTTGATGGTTCTCTTTTCGTCGCCTTCTCCCGTCGAAGATGGATCCACCTCGAAGGTTCGACTTTGGGCTCTTCCTCGATCTTTGAGTGAACTAGGGTTTCCGGCTTGCTAAACCTTCATCCTAGAATGAGTAGAGAGTGATTAGGGTTTGCTTTTCTATCTAAAGAGAATGATTCTCAACACATGAGAAGGTTTCTCTTTTCAAGAGGAAGAAGAAGATGAAATGAGGAGAGAGAGTGAGAATGATAGAATGAGCTCAATTATTTCTTTCTTGCAACCATATTGCAAAAGAAATGAATTATCTAAATGATAATAATTGAAATAAGAATAGTTGATGGTTATTTTGGAATGACCACTATCATACCTCTTTTAATGAAGTGTAAGCATGAATCAAGGAAGACTTTCAAGGCATGAAAAGTGGTCAATGGTCAACAAGTCAACCAAGGTCAACAAGTCAACAAGAAAAACAACCATAACATAATTCTTATTTAATTACTATTATTAATAGATAATATACAAATCCATTAGGGTTTGGAAAAAGATAACTGTCAACAGTGCATACGCACCCGATCCGAAACCCTAATGAAAAACCTCATTCTCCGCCTCAAGCAACTGTGCATACACACCTGCATTCTTGTTCCGAGGAACAAGAATACCAAGATATAAAAGCAACCCCCAAAACATATACCAGTATCTGGCTCAAACTAGAGCCTGCCAGTATAATCCGTCCGGACTCCAAACGAGCACAAGTGCGCGGATGAGAACGAACCCTGTCGCAAAACCATGCGACCTCTACTCTGTTTTGCCCAGAGGCGAATACCCTCTGTGTGGGACTCTAAAGACTCGACACTACGCTGGCAGTGGGTTTAACCACAGACCGCAAGCGGCACTAGCTGTGCGTAACGGTCCCCAGGTAGATGCCGACAAGAAGGCTGACGAGGTGAAACCCCATCTGAACTCCTACTGAGTCTGAATGTGACATTCTCCGTACAGTCCGGTCTGTTCGTCTGATACATCGCATGGCGGGCCTAGGGGGCGGTAAAACGTCAGTCCCCCAATAGCGGTACAAGTCGTGTCGGAGTGAAGCCCAAAACACCCTGAGATAACACTGGAAACCTACCAGTATATCTCGCTTGCCCTGGCCAGGGACTACTCGTGTAATGGCTCTCCTAGACACAGCGCGATGTCAACCCCCAATACCGGGAGAGACGAATCCTGTCTAACCGTCACTGCCTCCAAGTGCTTCGGGACTGCACCCAACCATCACCTGTTTGCACGACTCCTTTGAGCCGTGGTAGGGTAGTGATCAAAGTGCAGTGGGAACACACTCGAGGCGAAGTGTCAGTGTCAAGTCAGCGGACTAAGCTGTACTCATGTCACCTGGGAACTGATAACTGACGATAGGTATAATACCAACCTGTCAGTTCCCGACGAGTCCTGTCCAGTGTACTCGTAACCCAACGAGCACCCGTATACTATCTCCAGTACGACGTACTGATGGCTGTGGGACAGACCATCTCCCACACTGGGATGAGAAGCGCATACGCTAGTCTACTCCGGAGTATCGATGCCCTGTCTCGATAGTCCTATGACTAGGGACCTGTATAAGGATGTGCCTATAGATTACCCAGCCCCCACTAGTGTGACTGCCATCACAACGCTGGTAATCAAGCAAAGATCCTAAGGGCTCCACTAATGCGTATAAGTGATATACTGAAATAAACACAAGTACACATTGAAGTAGAAACAAACCAAGTAGCATACTACTATATTGAGCAAGATTGTTTATACAAGGTGAATATCCCAAGCTTCCATCAAGTAATATACAAACTAGTATGATACAGTAATGGCCTCTAGGGCATATACACTAACAATACGCACATATGTTCCTGTTGAAACACAAGCCTGAAGCTTTTGAGAAATTCAAAGAATATAAGTTAGAAGTAGAGAACCAAAACGGGTATAAGTATTATGTCCTTTGATGTGATCCGGGATGAAAATACTTGAGCACGGAATTCCTGGACTATTCTAAAGGAGAATGAGATTCTCTCTCAGCATTACTCCTTCGTATACACCACAGCACGTCGGTGTATCGGGGCGGAGCAATCGCACCCTATGAGATATGGTGTGCTCTATGATAAGTACTACTGAGAAGCCTATTTCCTTTTGGGGGTTATGCACTTGAGAAGCTGCATACCTATTGAATAGTGTTCCAACCAAATCAGGTGCCTACCACTCCGTATGTGATATAGTATGGGAAGAGCCCATCTCTTAAGAAAGTTAAGATTGGAGGTTGTCCGGCCTATGTCAAAAGCAAAATCCGGACAAGCTCGAGGCAAGGTCAATTCTGTGGAAGTTTGTTGGATATCCCAAGCATTCGCAAAGGAATATCTTCTACCGCACAGAGGAACAAAAGGTGTTTTGTTTCTCAGCATGCCACCTTTTTAGAAAAGGTATTTCTTGTAAAGAAATTAGTGGTCATGAGGTAGAACTTGAAGGAGTTCCAGCTATACAAACTGCACCTGATGATTTGATAGAACCGGAGATTCAATAGTTTCCAACGAACCTCAGCCTCTTCGCCGATCTAGTAGGGTTCCTCATCCGCCTGAGAGATACTTCGATTTTCTCAATGAAAGTGGGAGCGAGGATTGCATCATGAGATGATGACCCAACTAGTTTCGAGCAGGCTATCAAGAGTGGGGACTCTGTAAGAATGGCTGGATGCTAAGCGATCTGAGATGGAATCTATGTAAACCAACAAAGTATGGACTTTGGTTGCTTTATCTGAAGGGTTAAATCCCCATCAGGAGCAAGTATACCTTGAAAAGATTACTTGGTTAGATGGAAAAGTTGAGGCTTTCAATGATAAGGCTTGTTGTAAAAGGTTCTCGTCACTGACCAGGTGTGGATAATAATGAAACCATTTCTAGTGCCTATGCTTAAGTCCATCCGTATTCTACTTGCCATTGCTACATATTATGACTACGATATCTGGCGGTTGGGTGTCATGACTGCTTTTCTAAATAATGATTTAGAAGAAAGCGTCTATAAGTATACAGCCAGAGGGCTTTGTAAACAGTGGGAGCAGCGGAAGCGTGTGCAATTTACTTTATGTGATAAAGCAGGCATCGCGGAGTTGGAACATCTGTTTTGATGTGATATTCAAAGAGTTTGACTTCATCAAAAGGATAAATGAACCTTATATATACAAAAAGGTAGTAGGGAGTATGCTGGTGTTCCTCGTATTATACGTGGATGACATACTCTTGATAGGAAAAGAGTTTCCTGTGCTATACTCGGTCAATCTCCTCTTATCACAAGGATTCTCCATATAGGATCGATGTGATACCTCCTAAATCCTGGATTTTAGATCTATGAGATAGATCTAAGTAGATGTTAGGATTCTCTCTAGGTGTAGTGAGATGGTATCAATCGATCCTAGGGAGAATCACTGGATAGCTTCTACGGTGATAAGGTCGACTGAATGTCAGTCATAGGCATTATCTTTACCCTCAGTGGAGGGACGGTAAGTTGGAAGGGTTCCAAGATAGATACCGTGACAAACTAGACGATAAAGGCTGGATACATCGCTACCAAGGATACTACCAAAAAGGTGGTCAGGATGTATATAAGTTCATGAGATGAACTTTGTTCTTACTATTGTATGACAATGGATTTATGGCTTTGGCCTAGGAGCCCCCGTCCCATTAGTTATCCAGATATATTCTGAGGCAGTATCACCTGGTCATGTACATGGATGATCTCCAGGGAGATCGAAGATAGGAGAGTAGACTTAGACGTTAACAGGGCGGATCCAATCACAAAGGCCTTTACCCAGGAGAGACTTTTATGGGATGATTGGGTATGAGATACTTCAACCACTGCTGATTGTTGGATATGGGATACTACAACAAATGGCCCTAGTGCAAGTGGGAGATTGTTAGTTATATTTATGCCCTAGAGACCATTACTGTACATGCGATGTATATTGCAGTGGATGCTTGGACATATACATGGAGGACTTTCTTGCTCGACATGAAAGTATGCTATCTGGTTGCTCTTTATCTTAACATGTACACTGGTTGTCTCTATGTTACATGTTGATAAAGCCCTTAGGATGAGTACTTGACTACCAGGATTATGATGCAGATCATACTAGTGGGGACAAAGTAGTTGGTAAGTACATCCTTCATATGTTCCTAGTTGTAGGTGTATCGAGACAGGGCATCGATATACCGGTGTAGATTAGCATATACGCTTCTCGACCTATGTAGATGGGCAATGGATGATTCCATATCAATTGGTGTTTGACATCAAAGATGATATATGGGTGCTCAGTATAGACTGGGTATACTGGACAGACTCGCCGAGAACTCCCAGATGGTATTATACCTCATGTTAGTGGCAGTTCTCTGGTGACACTGGTACAGATTAGTCTGTAGACCCGAGATCGTCATAGTGTCTTGTGTGATTCCCACTGTTCTTTGATTTCCACCTTACCACTTTCAAGAGAACGTGCAAAACGGTGGTTTTTGGGTACAATCCCGAATCACATGGAGGCTATGAGCGATAGGAGGGGTTTCGTCTCTCCCAGTATTAGGGGTTGATGTTGCGCTGTGCTCGATTGGCTATAACAGGAAGTCCCTGGCAAGGGCTGCTTCAGAGGTATACTGGTAAGTGTTATCGGTAGTTTCTCGACCCGCTATGAGCCTCACTTCGGCACGACTTATCGAGTTACTGGGTCTGACGTTTACCACCCCTAGACGAAATATGCGACATATCAGACGAAGAGACTGGACTGTACGGTAGTGTTACTGATTGGATTCGCAGGAGTATGAGCAGGCTTGCTTGTTAATCTTCTGATCACTCAATACCCGGGTGGCCGTTATGTTTAGCAGACCGCTTGCGGCTTATGGGTGTTTGAGATGATCATCGCTTACTACCGGCGTATTGACGAGTCTTTAGAGTCCTATACAGAGGTTTCATGGCTCAAGCGAAACGGAGTAGGAGCACATATGTGATATGTGCAGGACCGAGATTAATACGATATGTGATACCGTATTTTATTCTCGCGATTTGTGACATAGGTCGGTTATATGTGATATAGTCGGGTTATCGGATCAAGTGTTGATTCGATAAGTTGATACACATGGTATAAGTCGGTTATATGCGATATAGCCGGATTATTAAGTCAAGTGTTGATTTGATAATTTAATGTATAATTATATATTTGATATATTAACATACATTAACTAATACATGCTCACTTATGATTTGTTTTCTCACTTGATTTGTGCACATTGTATATATGTGATGTATGCAAGTGTACATTATTATGTGTCATGCTTGATGATACATGCAACTTGGGTGTGTATATGACTTACACCATGCTTGTTTTAATTGCTAGGGTTTTATTTATTTTGGTAATTACAAAATGGTGGCATTCTGTCATGGATGAAGCTTGTAGAAGCTTGTTATTTGCATTGACCAAGTCCACTCTTTTGTTTTGCCTAAGATATTTATTAACCCAACCAATTAAACCTTGCCATGGTTAACTCTCTACAAAGGTTGGTATATGATACTAACTCACCTAAGGTTGCTATTATCTTTTGGATAATGATCATGAGAGATATTTCTTCTTCTTCTTCTTCCAAAAGCTTTCTAGCTTCAATGGAGATGTGTGGAAAAATGTGAGAAAATCAAATCTAAAGTGAACCCACTTCCTACTTCATCATCCTCTACTACTTTCTATTTAGTATAGGGTGCTTGCTTCACTAATTCCACAATTAGCGAAGAGATCGCTTGGGTTAGTGTCTCTTCGACGTAGATCATCTTGGGCCTCGAAGACTTCGATACAAGCATGTTCATTTCTTCATGGAAGCCTCTCTAGAGTCCGGGACTTCATGATCACAGTGAAGGGACTACTACACGGAGCTAATAAAGTGAAGGACCATTCTACAAAGATTGTATTCCTTGTTCACTTTACTTGCAAAGTTGTTTGCATTTCATTTCGTCGGATTTCTAGTAAACGATTCTATGTTATGGTTGGCTAGAACGGCTAAAATTTTAATATGGCTTGAAAGATGCCTCCCGAAACCTTGCTGCCGTGCTAGGCAACCCTTCAATTATATATCACATATATAATATATAATATGGCAAAAGAAAAGAATACAATAAACATATATCACATATATGTTAAATATAACCAAAGTGAGAAAATGAAAACTTAAGTGAGCATATATTAGTTAATGTAATTTAATATATCAAATATATAATTATACATTAAATTATTGAATCAACACTTGATCCGATAATCCGGCTATATTACATATAACTGACTAATATAAAATGTATCATTTCATCGAATCAACACTTGATCCGATGACCCGGCTATATCACATATAACTGGCTGATATCATATATCGCGAGAATAGAATACGGTATTACATATCGTATTAATCTCGGTCCCGCACATATTGTATATATGCTCCTACTCCGTTTCGCCTGAACCAGGAAAGCTCTGTGTAGGACTCTAAAAACTCGTCAATACGCCGGCAGTTGGTGATGATCATATCAAACACCCACAAGCTGCAAGCGGTCAGCTAAATGTAACAGACACCCGGGTATTGAACGATCAGAAGATCAACATGCAAGCCTGCACACACTCCTGTGAATCTAATCAGTAACACAACCGTATAGTCCGGTCTCTTCGTCGGATATATCGCTTATCCAATCTAGGGGTGGTAAACGTCAAACCCCAGTAACCGATAAGTCGTGTCGATGTGAGGCTCATAACATGTCGAGAAACTACTTATAACACTTACTAGTAGATCTCCATATCAGCCCAGGCCAAGGACTTCCAGTTATAGCCAATCGAACACAGCGCAACATCAACCCCCAATACTGGGAGACACGAAACCTCTCCTATCGCTCATTACCTCCATGTGATTCGGGACTATACCCAAAAGCCACCGTTTTGCACGTTCTCATGAACGTGGTAAGGTGGAAATCAAAGCACAGTGGGAATCTCACAAGACTCTATGACGATCTCGGGTCTACAGACTAACATGTACCAGTGTCACCAGAGAATTGCTCTCTGACGATAAGTATAATACCATCTAGGAGTTCTCGGCAAGTCCGTTCAGTATGCCCAGTCTCCACTGAGCACCCGTACACCATCTTTGATGTCAAACACCAATGATGTGGGATCATCTATCGCCCATCAAATCGGTCAAGATGCGTATATGCTAGTCTACTCTGGAGTATCGATGCCCTGTCTCGGTACACCCTTGACTAGGAATAACTATAGGATGTACTTGTAGACTACCCTGGCCCCACTAGTATGATCTCTATCATAGTCCTAATAGTCATGTACATATCTTAAGGACTTTATCAACATGTGAGAGTAAGACAGTAACACAATACAAGTCAACATGTTAACACAAAGAGCAACCAGATAGCATACTATCATATCGAGCAAGAAAGTTATCTCTATATATATCCAACCATCCACTGTAATATACATCATATGTACAACAATGGCCTCTAGGGCATATACATAACAAACAATCTCCCACTTGCACTAAGGCCAGCTGTTGTAGTATCTCATACCCAACAACCCGAAAAGTCTCTCAAATTGTATCTGGGGTATGGCCTTCGTGAGTGGATCCGCAGTGTTGTCCTTCGTGTCAACTCTCCTGACCTCGATCTCCCGGCGATCAACTATCTCCCGGATCAGGTGATACCGCCTCAGAATATGCCTGGATCTCTGATGGGACTCGGGTTCCTTGGCCAAAGCCACAGCTCCATTATTATCACAATACAAAGGTATTGGATTCTCAATGGACGGAACCACACCAAGTTCAGTTATGAACTTCTTCATCCAGACAGCCTCTTTGGCGGCATCGTTGGCAGCGATGTATTCAGCCCCCATCGTCGAGTCTGCCACGGTTTCCTGTTTGGAACTCTTTCAACACACCGCCCATCCATTGAGGGTAAAGACAAATCCCGAGTGCGACTTAGAGTCGTCCTTATCACTTTGGAAGCTCAAATCGGTAAAAGAATCCACCTGGAGTTCTTCATTACCATACACCAAGAACATCTCTTTAATCTTTCTCAAGCACTTGAGAATGGTTTTCACGGCTATCCAGTGACTCTCTCAAGGATCTGATTGATACCTACTCACTACACTTAGTGAGTATGCTACATCGGGTCTGGTACATAGCATCGCGTACATGATAGAGCCTACTGCCGAAGCATAAGGTATCCCTTGCATGTGAGCTCTTTCCAAATCAGTCTTAGGAGACATCTCTTTGGAGAGAGTGAGTCTAGAGATCATGGGTAAATTCCCACGCTTAGATTCTTCCATACTAAACCTCTTTAGTATGGTGTCAATGTACCTGGATTGGGACAAGCCCAGTATCCGTTTAGATCTATCTCTACAGATCTTTATCCCCAAAATGCAGGAGGCATCACCTAGATCTTTCATTGAGAAGCTTTATGATAAGAAGAGCTTGGCCGAGTGCAGCATAGGAACATTATTTCCTATCGAGAGTATGTCATCCACGTTCAATACGAGGAAAATGTAGGGTTGCTAGGCACGTGCACAAGGGTCTACGAGGTATCAACCATGCCCGATTAAAAATTTAGCCGTGCCGAACAACCCGAATACGGAACTTTAAACTAGAGATTAGGCGAAAACAAGCATGCTTAACACTTTAACACTAAGTGAGAGGGATTACAACCTTTGTAGATCCGGTCCTTCACTTCATATGCTCCGTGTTGTGGTCCCTTCGCTGCGATCATCGGGATCCGGACTCTCGAGAGGTTCCACGAAGAGAAAGAGGCAACCTTTGCTTCCGATCTTCGATACTAAGATGATCTACCTTGAAGTTTCTTTAACACAAGCTAACACTCATGAAATGATGTGAACACCCTCATCTAAATGGCAAGGGAAGATGAGGATGATGAAGTAGGATTTTTGCTCTCTTTATTTATCTTTTTCTCATATTTATTCATCACTTTTGAAAAACTAGTAAAGCTTTTTCATGAAGAGAATGAAGGAAGAAGATGAACAATAATAGAATTCCTTTTGTGATGAATAATGCAAAAGAGATAATGATGAATTATGCAACCATGGTTGACTTAACCATTGTAGAGAATTGACCAAGGGTTAGGGTTTGGGTTGAGTTAAGAATGAGTCACTCACAAATATCTTTATCATGACAAAATGAAAAGCTTCTAGAATCAACTAGAAGACTTAACCCTAATCCAAACCCAAATCATGTTTAAACTCCACAAAACATGTTGCATTATTTATCATATCGTGTTACAATATTATATATCATATATATAATATTTATTGTAACCAAATAAAATAATACAATTAACATATATCGCATATATATCAATGTATTACCCGAGTGAGAAAAAGAATCTTTTAGTGAGCAAATATTAGTTAATGTAATTTAATATATCATATATATTATTATACATTAAATTATCGAATCAACACTTGATCCGACAATCCGGCTATATCGCATATAACCGACTAATATTTATCCGTTCCGATTCATCGAATCAACACTTGATCCGATGACCCGGCTGATATCAAATATCGCGAGAATATAATACGGTATCACATATCGCATTATCCTCGGTCCCGCACATATCACATATGTGCTCCTACTCCGTTTTGCCTGAGCCAAGAAACCTCTGTGTAGGACTCTAAAGAATCGTCAATACGCCGGCAGTAGGTGATGATCATATCAAACACCCACAAGTTGCAAGCGGTCAGCTAAACGTAACAGCTACCCAGGTATTGAGCGCTCAGAAGATCAACAACCAAGCCTGTACATTCTCCTGTGAATCCAAACAGTAACACTCCCGTACAGTCCGGTCTCGTCGTCTGATATGTCGCATATCTCGCCTAGGGGTGGTAAACGTCAGACCCCAGTAGCTCGATAAGTTGTGTCGATATGAGGTCTATAACAGTTCGAGAAACTATTGATAACACTTACCAGTAAATCTCAGCAACCCTGGCCAGGGATTTCCGGTTATAGCCAATCGAACACAGCGCAACATCAACTCCCTATACCGAGAGAGACGAATCCCCTCCTATCGCTCATTGCCTCCATATGATTCAGGACTGTACCCAAAAGCCACCTTTTTGCACGCCCTCTTGGACGTGGTATGATGGAAATCAAAGCACAGTGGGAATCACACAAGACTCTATGACGATCTCGGGTCAACAGACTACTCTGTACCAGTGTCACCAGAGAACTGCCATCTGACGTATGGTATAATACCATCTGGGAGTTCTCGGCGAGTCCGTCTAGTGTACCCAGTCTCCACTGAGCACCCGTACACCATCCTTGATGTCAAACACCGATGGATATGGGATCATCCATCGCCCATCATATGGGTCAAGATGCGTATACGCTAGTCTACTCTGGTGCATCGATGCCCTGTCTCGATACACCCTCGACTAGGAACAGTTATAGGATATACTCGTCGACTACCATGGCCCCACTAGTATGATCTCATCATAGTCCCAGTAGTCGAGTACATATCCTAAGGGCTTTATCAACATGTAATATAGAGAAAATCAGAGTACATGTTAAGACAAAGTACAACCAGACAGCATACTATCATGTCGAGCAAGAAAGTCCTCCCTATATATATCCTAGCATTCACTACAATATACATCGTATGTACAGTAATGGCCTCTAGGGCATACATATAACTAACAATCTCCCACTTGCACTAGGGCCATCTGTTATGGTATCGCATACCCAACAATTAGCTGCGGTTGAAGTATCTCATACTCAACCATCCCATAAAAGTCTCTACTGGGAAAAAGGCCTTTGTGAGTGGATCCGCGATGTTGTCCTCTGTGTCTGCTCTCCTAACCTTGATCTCCCTGGAGATCAACCATCTCCATGATCAGGTGATACTGCCTAAGAATTATATCTGGATTTCTGATGGGACGGTAGTTCCTTGGCAAAAGCCACAACTCCATTGTCACACAATGGTAGGAACGAAGTTCATCTTATGAACTTATAAATATCCAGACTGCCTCTTTGGTAGCATCCTTGGTAACGATGTATCTTGCCTTTAATCGTCTAGCATGTCACGGTATCTAGCTTGGAACTCTTCCAACATACCGTCCCTCCACTGAGGGTAAAGACAATGCCTGCGACTGACACACAGTCGTCCTTATCACCCTGGAACCTTTCCAGTGATTCTCCCCAGGATCGATTGATACCATCTCACTACAACTAGTGAGAATCCTAACATCCAATTAGATCTATCTCATAGATCCAAAAACCCAGGATTTAGGAAGTATCACTTTGGTCCTATATGGAGAATTGTTGTGATAAGCGGAGATTGACCGAGCGTAGCATAGGAAACTCCTTCCCTATCAAGAGTATGTCATCCACGTACTCTACGAAGATCACCACCATACTCCCTACTACCTTTTTGTATATACAAGGTTCATCTACCATTTTGATGAAGTCAAACTCTTTGACTACCACATCAAAACAGATGTTCCAACTCCGCGATGCCTGTTTTATCATATAAAACATCTTGCACACGTTTCCGCTGCTCCCACTGTCTACGAAGCCCTCTTGCTGTGTACTTATAGACGCTCTTTTCTAAAACATCATTTAGAAAAGCAGTCATGACACCCAACCATCAGATATCGTAGTCATGGTATGTAGCCGTGACAAGTAGGATCTGGATGGACTTAAGCATAGCTTTGAAAGTCTCAACTTTTCCATGTACACCTAGTAATCTTCTCAAGATATACTTGCTCCTGATGGGGATTTAACCCTTCAGATAGAGCAACCAAAGTCCATACTTTGTTGGTGTATAAGGATTCCATCTCAGATCGATAAGCACCCAGCCATTCTTACAGTGTCCCACTCCTGATGGCCAGCTCGAAACTAGTTGGGTCATCATCTCATGATGCAATCCTCGCTCCCACTGTCATAGAGAAACTGAAGTATCTCTCAGGTGGGTGAGGAACCCTACTAGATCGGCGGAGAGGCTGAGGTACGTTGGAAACTATTGAATCCTTTGGTTCTACCAAATCATCAGCTGCAGTTTGTATAGCTGGAACCTTTCCAGTTCTACATAACAGACCTTGCCTCGAGCTTGTCCGGATTTTGCTTTTAGACATAGGCCGGACAACCCCAAATCTTAACAAGCTTAAGATATGGGCTCTTCCCTTTCCATATCACATATGAAGTGGTAGGCAACTGATTTGATTTGAACCCTTATTCAATAGGTATGCAGCTTCTCAAGTGCATAACTCCCTAAAGGAAATAGAAAACTCAGTAGTACTCATCATAGAGCACACCATATCACATAGGGTGCTATGGCTCCACCCCGATACACCGACGTGCTGTGGTGTATACGGAGGAGTAATGCTGATAGAGAATCTCATTCTCCTTTAGAATTGTCCAGGAATTCCGTGCTCAAGTATTCTCCTCCTTGATTTCATCAAAGGACATAATACTTATACATGTATTTTGGTTCTCTACTTCTAACTTATATTCTGTGAATATCTCAAAAGGTTCGGACTTTTGTTTCAACAGGAACACATGTCTGAATCTTGAGAGATTATCAGAGAATGTATTGAAGTACAAAGAACCAGTCTTGGCATGTGTAGACTGGAGACTTTCATACATCAGCATGTATCAATCCTAAGAGTTCACTAACTCTTTCTCTGTTTCCAATAAACAGAGCTGTGATCATCTTATCTTTGTGACATGACCGGCAAGTTTCACAAGATGTAAATTCAAACTAATTTTAAATATGCATCTTTATGTAACTTAGCTAGTCGGGTCACATTTATATGACCTAGTCTACAATACCTCAAGATGGATTCGTTCATGTCTGAACTCTTCCTCTTGTGTGTGTTTTTTATACTAAGAACTGTAGTTTGATTTAGAACGACAATGCTTTTAGATAACGTGCCTGAACCGATCAACTCTTGATATAGGAAATGTTCAAAACATTATCCAACAATACAAAATTATATCCTTTCTTTACTAATAAAGAGACTGATATGATTTTGTATTTCAGGTTCGGTATCTAATAACATTTGTTCAGAATCAATGTATTCTGGTAATACAGGGTGACAGTGACCAACAGACTTGGCTGCAACACTTGCACCGTTTTCTATCTCATGAAACTTATCACCCGTTCTCAGTTCTCTACCTATCTGTAGCCCATGTAACAGATTACATGTACGGGACCCTGATCCGGTATCACATACCCAGGACGTAAAGGATACTGAGAAACAGTTCTATGTAATGAACACACCCGAAGATGATGCATCAACATGCACTTTCTTCGTTTGGGCGGCACGGGAAATCTGGTATTCCCCAATTTCCTGCTCTGTCCTATAACATTTATAAGTTGGAGCGGGACCAACGTTCCCCAGCTCAGTATAACAAGCGGGTTCGGTCAATATATCCGTTTTATTATCTTGATTAAGGTGTGATATGGTCGCTACCTGGAGAGAGAGAGAAGAAAACACTCAGCGTATGCTCTTGCAAGATTAGATTGGTTATCTAATATATCTAATCAGGATGTCTCCCACTGTTTTAATCAAATCTTCCTTCAAACCCTAAAAGGAAAGATTAGCCGGGATTAATTACACGCTACAAGTTCGCCAATCTTTCAGCCAGGCCAGTGTCGGTACTTTGAGGGAGGTCCCCCGTGCTATCGCACGAACCTAATTAAAGTAAACCTCGTTTTCCCAGAGGCGTTGCCCCGTTAACACCTTTCTAGACACCTACTTGATCGGCTAATTGTAATGTGTAAAACTCTCCCAGGAGCAACTCTTACTCGCAGCGGGTATCGGGATCCAACTATCTCATAGAAGGTATGCAATCTCATTGCAAATTTCAACACTTGAAATTCCCAATAATATTTTACCCCTCGCGTGCTATGACCTTGACGCATGCCAAACAACTCATAGTCCGCTAGTCAAGTTCAACCCGTACATTTCTTGATTGAATTAAACCCACCCGCACGACCCTTGACGCATGCCAAACAACGCCGTACGAATACCCTAATCCAATCGCATCGTATGCTAGCAGATAAGCACTAGTTAGCTACCGTACACTACGCCTTGACGCATGCCAAACTACCGCAGCACGAATACTAACTAGTACTTATCTGAAATGACGGAGGGCTACGACAGGTTTTTAAGAAAACCCTTTGCGTAATGAACTTGATATCGTTGTAGAATCGAGTGATTTTAAATGGAATGTTTTTGAGGCTTTTCTAGTTTTGCTAAAGGGGTCACTCCCGGTGAAGGGATCCTCGGCCCTTTCCTCATCGAATAAGGTGCAGGATATTTCACAAATATCACTATGCAAAGCAAGAACTATAGAAGCAATCAAAAGACAAACCGAGTTTGTAGCATCTGCCAGTTATTGCTAAAGGAGTCACTCCCGGTGAAGGGATCTCGGTCCTTTCCTTATCGAATAAGGTGCTGGATGTTCTACAAGGAACACCGCGATGCAAAGCAAGAACTAGAGCTACCAGTTTTTATTAAACAAGTTTCTACAACATTTTAAGTTTCTTTTATTTCATTAATCTCATTAATGAAGTCCCATTTTATTATGCTTCACAAGCATCTCTTTTGAAACGAAATCTGCAATATAACATATATCTCATATATATAAAATATAAACATTCGTCTCAGGCAGTAATATGATCTCATCACAGAACATTGCAGCAGAAGAACATATATGAAATATTGGATATACTAGGACGTCCGTGTTTTCAATACGAGCCTGTATAAAACACGGATTCCACGGTCGCGATGAATAGCCAAACCCACATCCCTAGACCCCTACGAGAGCGGCAAGCAACACTGCCAATTCTAGGGTTAGGAGACCCGGTCTCGGCTCCTCGAGATGGTCTCCCACCGGACCCTAGAACCCGATTACTTGTGCTCCCCGCGTTGGGTCTACCTAATGCGGAAAAGTAAATAATATACAACGGTGACATCTTCCGCTACCTGGAAGTGCCCCAATAAAAGAATATTACATACAAATTAAATTTTACATGAATGAAAAAGAAAAACTCTCATCTCACATAAAACCCCCGGCTATTCAAAACGCGACGATCCAATATAACATATCACAGCAACACATAATATCACATATCATCAACGTAAGCAAGTATGCGTATCCCGATTGTCGTTGATGTATAGCAACGAAGCCGGCGATACACCACATACTACGCTTACGGTCACAGAAAAGAAAGTGTAAAACTACAACAGTTGGAATCCGCAACCTCTTTAGACATCGCATGCCTAACCAAATGAATTCCTTAGACATCACATGCCTAACAATTATAAACCCCGCATTTTAGTCTCATTTATCGAAAACTCTTTTCAATATCAAGTCGTGGAATTCAACAAGATTCCCGATATTCTGATAGAATGCTCGTCGCAAACTTTAGTAGACGACCGCACCCCCAGATGCCGTCGACGAAGTGCACTAAGGTGGAACACCGCTGCCACGAGCACCCGAACGGATGCTTTCGGCGATGGGGTTCTCCTATAGTCACTTGGTCGGGGCTATGGGGCGTAGCTGTCTATTAAGTTTACCCGGCGAGTATCCGCGTACGCTACGTGATTGCGTCGGACTTTTGATCACATCAAAATTCCGTGGCAACCGATCATCTGAGACTGAACTGCAAGATTTATAATATTCAAATTAGTTATCTCATAACTTTTTGTGGATTCCAAATATTGTATCACATTCCAGATAAAACAGAAAATGTTAAACTTTCCGATCGAACAATCAAACACCCAAGATTTCCCCAATATATCTCAACACTTGAAATCAGTTTGAAAAACATCCATCACATGCCACAGTACCAATGGTCCAGCCGTAGAAGGGTCAAGCCAACGCCTCACATGTGGCACGCCGTACTGCCCCAAACCCTAAGGTTCAAAAGGCAGTTCAAGACGGTCACATAATCGAGTTAAGGTTTGTTGTCTTCTAGAGGGTCCACCGCGTTACTTGCATGACTTAGAACGTTCTTAAACACGAGGAAAAATCCAACTTTTGAAAAATTTTCCGACAGGGGAAAAAGTGAGTTATTGATATCCGTTCGAACTTTTTAACAGTTTCTAAAAGTTATCCGGACAAAACACAAAGACGCAGTTAAAGTTCTCGATCGTATCATCGAATCCCCAATACAACCCAGAAAATTCAACAGTTGAATAAATATTAAAAATTCCCATAAAATACAGTACTAAAAGCAAGAATTACTGTGCAAATTTCAAACAGTGAAGCGACAAAAGGGCCGTGGAACCGCCGCACATGCCATGCATATGCCGCGGTTCCGCCGCGCTTTGGTGGAATTAGGCGCACGTGCTTCACAGTAACTCTTGTATTTCCCTGCTGATTTTTTTGAGCATTTTTAATTTGGAAAAAATCACAGTTTTAAAAAATTTCCAGAAACTAGGGTATATCGGGTTTTCCGGGTTCGATCGGACTTTAAACTTCGTCTAGACTTCGCCTAAAGCTCTAGCTTGGCTCTGATACCACTGTAGGGTTGCTAGGCACGCGCACAAGGGTCTACGAGGTATCAACCATGCCCGATTAAAAATTTAGCCGTGCCGAACAACCCGAATACGGAACTTTAAACTAGAGATTAGGCGAAAACAAGCATGCTAAACACTTTAACACTAAGTGAGAGGGATTACAACCTTTGTAGATCCGGTCCTTCACTTCATATGCTCCGTGTTGTGGTCCCTTCGCTGCGATCATCGGGATCCGGACTCTCGAGAGGTTCCACGAAGAGAAAGAAGCAACCTTTGCTTCCGATCTTCGATACTAAGATGATCTACCTTGAAGTTTCTTTAACACAAGCTAACACTCATGAAATGATGTGAACACCCTCATCTAAATGGCAAGGGAGGATGAGGATGATGAAGTAGGATTTTTGCTCTCTTTATTTATCTTTTTCTCATATTTATTCATCACTTTTGAAAAACTAGTAAAGCTTTTTCATGAAGAGAATGAAGGAAGAAGATGAACAATAATAGAATTCCTTTTGTGATGAATAATGCAAAAGAGATAATGATGAATTATGCAACCATGGTTGACTTAACCATTGTAGAGAATTGACCAAGGGTTAGGGTTTGGGTTGAGTTAAGAATGAGTCACTCACAAATATCTTTATCATGACAAAATGAAAAGCTTCTAGAATCAACTAGAAGACTTAACCCTAATCCAAACCCTAATCATGTTTAAACTCCACAAAACATGTTGCATTATTTATCATATCGTGTTACAATATTATATATCATATATATAATATTTATTGTAACCAAATAAAATAATACAATTAACATATATCGCATATATATCAATGTATTACCCGAGTGAGAAAAAGAATCTTTTAGTGAGCAAATATTAGTTAATGTAATTTAATATATCATATATATTATTATACATTAAATTATCGAATCAACACTTGATCCGACAATCCGGCTATATCGCATATAACCGACTAATATTTATCCGTTCCGATTCATCGAATCAACACTTGATCCGATGACCCGGCTGATATCAAATATCGCGAGAATATAATACGGTATCACATATCGCATTATCCTCGGTCCCGCACATATCACATATGTGCTCCTACTCCGTTTTGCCTGAGCCAAGAAATCTCTGTGTAGGACTCTAAAGAATCGTCAATACGCCGGCAGTAGGTGATGATCATATCAAACACCCACAAGCTGCAAGCGGTCAGCTAAACGTAACAGCTACCCAGGTATTGAGCGCTCAGAAGATCAACAAGCAAGCCTGTACATTCTCCTGTGAATCCAAACAGTAACACTCCCGTACAGTCCGGTCTCGTCGTCTGATATGTCGCATATCTCGCCTAGGGGTGGTAAACGTCAGACCCCAGTAGCTCGATAAGTCGTGTCGATATGAGGTCTATAACAGTTCGAGAAACTACTGATAACACTTACCAGTAAATCTCAGCAACCCTGGCCATGGATTTCCGGTTATAGCCAATCGAACACAGCGCAACATCAACTCCCTATACCGAGAGAGACGAATCCCCTCCTATCGCTCATTGCCTCCATGTGATTCGGGACTGTACCCAAAAGCCACCTTTTTGCACGCCCTCTTGGACGTGGTATGATGGAAATCAAAGCACAGTAGGAATCACACAAGACTCTATGACGATCTCGGGTCAACAGACTACTCTGTACCAGTGTCACCGGAGAACTGCCATCTGACGTATGGTATAATACCATCTGGGAGTTCTCGGCGAGTCCGTCCAGTGTACCCACTCTCCACTGAGCACCCGTACACCATCCTTGATGTCAAACACCGATGGATATGGGATCATCCATCGCCCATCATATGGGTCAAGATGCGTATACGCTAGTCTACTCTGGTGCATCGATGCCCTGTCTCGATACACCCTCGACTAGGAACAGTTATAGGATATACTCGTCGACTACCATGGCCCCACTAGTATGATCTCATCATAGTCCCAGTAGTCGAGTACATATCCTAAGGGCTTTATCAACATGTAATATAGAGACAATCAGAGTACATGTTAAGACAAAGTACAACCAGATAGCATACTATCATGTTGAGCAAGAAAGTCCTCCCTATATATGTCCTAGCATCCACTACAATATACATCGTATGTACAGTAATGGCCTCTAGGGCATACATATAACTAACAGAAAACAACCTTACTCTCTGCCACCATCTTGTATATACAAGGTTCATCTACGTTCTTTATGAAGTCAAACTCTTTGATTACCACATCAAAACATATGTTCCAACTCCGCGATGCCTGCTTTAACCCGTAGATGGATTTAAGCAGCTTGCACACCTTTCCGCTGCTCCCACTGTTTACGAAGCCTTCTGGCTGAGTCATGTACACGTATTCTTCTAAATCACCATTTAGAAAGGAGGTCTTAACATCCATTTGCCAGATTTCGTAGTCATGGTATGCAGCAATGGCAAGTAAGATCCGGATGGACTTAAGCATAGCCACTGGAGAAAAGGTTTCGTCATAATCCACACCTGGTCGTTAACGAAAACCCTTTGCAACAGGTCTAGTTTTGAAAGTCTCAACTTTTCCATTTACACCAAGTTTCTTCTTAAAGATCCATTTGCTCCCTATGGGTTTTTGTAGGGTTGCTAGGCACGCGCACAAGGGTCTACGAGGCATCAACCATGCCCGATTAAAAATTTAGCCGTGCCGAACAACCCGAATACGGATCTTTAAACTAGAGATTAAGCGAAGTGAGAGGGATTACAACCTTTGTAGATCCGGTCCTTTACTTCATATGCTCCGTGTTGTGGTCCCTTCGCTGCGATCATCGGGATCCGGACTCTCGAGAGGTTCCACGAAGAGAAAGATGCAACCTTTGCTTCCGATCTTCGATACTAAGATGATCTACCTTGAAGTTCCGTTAACACAAGCTAACACTCATGAAATGATGTGAACACCCTCATCTAAATGGCAAGGGAAGATGAGGATGATGAAGTAGGATTTTTGCTCTCTTTATTTATCTTTTTCTCATATTTATTTATCACTTTGGAAAAATCAAGCAAGCTTCTTCATGAAAGAATGAACGAAGAAGAAGAATAGTGATCCATTTTCTTTTGTGATGAATAAGAAAGGATTAATATGAAGAATAATGCAACCATGGTTGACTTAACCATTGTAGAGAATTGACTAGGGTTAGGGTTTGGGTTGGGTTAAAGCATGAGTCACTTGTAAATATCTTTATCATGACAAAAAGAAAACCTTCTAGAAACATCTAGAAAGCATAACCCTAATCCAAACCCTAATCTTGTTTAAACTCCACTAAACAAGTTGCATTAGTTATCATATCATGTTACAATATTATATATCACATATATAATATTTATCGTAACCAAATAAAATAATACAATTAACATATATCGCATATATATCAATGTATTACCCGAGTGAGAAAAAGAATCTTTTAGTGAGCAAATATTAGTTAATGTAATTTAATATATCATATATATTATTATACATTAAATTATCGAATCAACACTTGATCCGACAATCCGGCTATATCGCATATAACCGACTAATATTTATCCGTACCGATTCATCGAATCAACACTTGATCCGATGACCCGGCTGATATCAAATATCGTGAGAAGAGAATACGGTATCACATATCGCATTATCCTCGGTCCCGCACATATCACATATGTGCTCCTACTCCGTTTTGCCTGAGTCAAGAAACCTCTGTGTAGGACTCTAAAGAATCGTCAATACGCCGGCTGTAGGTGATGATCATATCAAACACCCACAAGCTGCAAGCGGTCAGCTAAACGTAACAGCTACCCAGGTATTGAGCGCTCAGAAGATCAACAAGCAAGCCTGCACATTCTCCTGTGAATCCAAACAGTAACACTCCAGTACAGTCCGGTCTCGTCGTCTGATATGTTGCATATCTCGCCTAGGGGTGGTAAACGTCAGACCCCAGTAGCTCGATAAGTCGTGTCGATATGAGGTCTATAACAGTTCGAGAAACTACTGATAACACTTACCAGTAAATCTCAGCAACCCTGGCCAGGGATTTCCGGTTATAGCCAATCGAACACAGCGAAACATCAATTCCCTATACCGGGAGAGACGAATCCCCTCCTATCGCTCATTGCCTCCATGTGATTCGGGACTGTACCCAAAAGCCACCTTTTTGCACGCCCTCTTGGACGTGGTATGATGGAAATCAAAGCACAGTGGAAATCACACAAGACTCTATGACGATCTCGGGTCGACAGACTACTCTGTACCAGTGTCACCGGAGAACTGCCATCTGACGTATGGTATAATACCATCTGGGAGTTCTCGGCGAGTCCGTCCAGTGTACCCAGTCTCTACTGAGCACCCGTACACCATCCTTGATGTCAAACATCGATGGATATGGGATCATCCATCGCCCATCATATGGGTCAAGATGCGTATACGCTAGTCTACTCTGATGTATCGATGCCCTGTCTCGATACACCCTCGACTAGGAACAGTTATAGGATGTACTCGTCGACTACCGTGGCCCCACTAGTATGATCTCATCATAGTCCCAGTAGTCGAGTACATATCCTAAGGGCTTTATCAACATGTAATATAGAGACAATCAGAGTACATGTTAAGATAAAGTACAACCAGATAGCATACTATCATGTCGAGCAAGAAAGTCCTCCCTATATATGTCCTAGCATCCACTACAATATACATCGTATGTACAGTAATGGCCTCTAGGGCATACATATAACTAACAATCTCCCACTTGCACTAGGGCCATCTGTTATGGTATCGCATACCCAACAATTAGCTGCGGTTGAAGTATCTCATACTCAACCATCCCATAAAAGTCTCTAGTGGGAAAAAGGCCTTTGTGAGTGGATTCGCGCTGTTGTCCTCTGTGTCTACTCTCCTAACCTCGATCTCCCTGGAGATCAACCATCTCCATGATCAGGTGATACTGCCTAAGAATTATATCTGGATTTCTGATGGGACGGTAGTTCCTTGGCTGAAGCCACAACTCCATTGTCACACAATGGTAGGAACGAAGTTCATCTTATGAACTTATATATATCCAGACTGCCTCTTTGGTAGTATCCTTGGTAACGATGTATCTTTTCTTTAATCGTCTAGTATGTCACGGTATCTAGCTTGGAACTCTTCCAACATACCGTCCCTCCATGGAGGGTATAGACAATGCCTGCGACTGACATTCAGTCGTCCTAATCAGCCTGGAACCTTTCCAGTGATTCTCCCTAGGATCTATTGATACCATCTCACTACAACTAGCGAGTATCCTAACATCCAATTAGATCTATCTCATAGATCCAAAACCCAGGATTTAGGATGTATCATTTTGATCCTATATGGAGAATCCTTGTGATAAGCGGAGATTGACTGAGCGTAGCATAGGAACTCCTTCCCTATCAAGAGTATGTCATCCACGTACTCTACGAAGATCACCACCATACTCTCTACTACCTTTTCGTATATACAAGGTTCATCTACCATTTTGATGAAGTCAAACTCTTTGACTACCACATCAAAACAGATATTCCAACTCCGCGATGCCTGTTTTATCATATAAAACATCTTGCACACGTTTCCGCTGCTCCCACTGTCTACGAAGCCCTCTGGCTGTGTACTTATAGACGTTCTCTTCTAAAACATCACTTAGAAAAGCAGTCATGACACCCAACCACCAGATATCGTAGTCATGGTATGTAGCCGTGGCAAGTATGATCTGGATGGACTTAAGCATAGATCCTTAGAAAAGGTTTCAACATAATCCATACCTGGTCTATGATGGAAACCTTTAACAAGTCTAGCTTTGAAAGTCTCAACTTTTCCATGTACACCAAGTAATCTTCTCAAGATATACTTTCTCCTGATGGGGATTTAACCCTTCAGATAAAGCAACCAAAGTCCATACTTTGTTGGTGTATAAGGATTCCATCTCAGATCGATAAGCACCCAGCCATTCTTACAGAGTCCCACTCCTGATGGCCAGCCCGAAACTAGTTGGGTCATCATCTCATGATGCAATCCTCGCTCCCACTGTCATAGAGGAACCGAAGTATCTCTCAGGTGGGTGAGGAACCCTACTAGATCGGCGGAGAGGCTGAGGTTCGTTGGTAACTATTGAATCCTTTGGTTCTATCAAATCATCTGTTGTAGTTTGTATAGCTGGAACATTTCCAGTTCTACATAACAGACCTTGCCTCGAGCTTGTCCGGATTTTGCTTTTAGACATAGGCCGAACAACCCCAAATCTTAACAAGCTTAAGATATGGGCTCTTCCCTTTTCATATCACATATGAAGTGGTAGGCAACTGATTTGATTTGAACCCTATTCAATAGGTATGCAGCTTCTCAAGTGCATAACTCCCAAAAGGAAATAGGAAACTCAGTAGTACTCATCATAGAGCACACCATATCAAATAGGGTGCTAATGCTCCGCCCCGATACACCGACGTGCTGTGGTGTATACGGAGGAGTAATGCTGAGTGAGAATCTCATTCTCCTTTAGAATAGTCCAGGTATTCCGTGCTCAAGTATTCTCCTCCTTGATCACATCAAAGGACATAATACTTTTACCCATATTTTGGTTCACTACTTCTAATTTATATTCTGTGAATATCTCAAAAGGTTCGGACCTGTGTTTCAACAGGAACACATGTCTGAATCTTGAGAGATTATCAGAGAACGTAATGAAGTAAAAAGAACCGGTCTTGGCATGTGTAGACAGGGGACCTTCATACATCAGCATGTATCAATCCCAAGAGTTCACTAACTCTTTCTCTGTTTCCAATAAACAGAACTATGGTCATCTTATCTTTGTGACATGACCAGCAAGTTTCACAAGATGTAAATTCAAACTAATTTAAATATGCATCTATATGTAACTTAGCTAGTCGGGTCGCATTGATATGACCTAGTCTACAATACCTCAAGAAGAATTCGTTCATATCTGAACTCTTTCTCTTGTGTATGTTCCGTATACTAAGAACTGTAGTTTGATTTAGAACGTCAATGCTTTTAGATAACGTGCCTGAACCGATCAACTCTTGATATAGGAAATGTTCAAAACATTATTCAACAATAAAAAATTATATCACTTCTTTACTAATAAAGAAACTGATATGATGTTGTATATCAGGTTCGGTATCTAATAACATTCGTTCAGAATCAATGTATTCAGGTAATACAGGGTGATAGTGACCAACAGACTTGGCCGCAACACTTGCACCGTTTTCTGTCTCATGAAACTTATCACCCGTTCTCAGTTCTCTACCTATCTGTAGCTCATGTAACAGATTACATATACGGGATCCTGATCCGGTATCACATACCCTGGACGTAAAGGATACTGAGAAACAGTTCTGTGTAATGAACACACCCGAAGATGATGCATCAACATGCACTTTCTTCGTTTGGGCGGCACGGGAATTCTGGTAATCCCCAATTTCCTGCTCTGTCTTATAACAATTATAAGTTGGAGCGGGACCAACGTTTCCCAACTCAGTATAACAAGCGGGTTCGGTAAATATATCCGTTTTATTATCTTGATTAAGGCGTGATATGGTCGCTACCTGGAGAGAGAGAGAGAAGAAAACACTCAGCGTATGCTCTTGCAAGATTAGATTGGTTATCTAATATATCTAATCAGGATGTCTCCCACTGTTTTAATCAAATCTTCCTCCAAACCCTAAAAGGAAAGACTAGCCGGGATTAATTACACGCTACATGTTCGCCAATCTTTCAACCAGGCCAGTGTCGGTACTCTGAGGGAGGTCCCCCTTGCTTTCGCACGAACCTAATTAAAGTAAACCTCGTTTTCCCAGAGGCGTAACCCCGTTAACACCTTTCTAGACACCTACTTGATCGGCTAATTGTAATGTGTAAAACTCTCCCAGGAGTAACTCTTACTCGCAGCGGGTATCGGGATCCAACTATCTCATAGGAGGTATGCAATCTCATTGCAAATTTCAACACTTGAAATTCCCGATAATATTTTTGCCCCTAGTGTCCTATGACCTTGACGGAGGTCAACAAACCATAGGCTACTAGTCAAGTTCAACCTGTCATTTCTTGATTGAATTAAACCCACCCGCACGACCCTTGACGGAGGTCAACAAGGCCGTACGACTGCCCTAATCCAATCTGCATCAAATGCATAAGCAGATAAAAAACTAGTCAGCTACCGTACACTACGCCTTGACGGAGGTCAACAAACGTAGCACGAATACTAAATAGGACTTATCTGAAATAACGGAGGGCTACGTCAGGTTTTTCAGAAAACCCTGAGCGTAATGAACTTGATATCGTCGTAGAATCGAGTGAAGTTTTGAAAAGGAGTGTTTTTGAGGCTTTTCTTAGTTTTGCTAAAGGGGTCACTCCCGGTGAAGGGATCGTCGGCCCTTTCCTCATCGAATAAGGTGCAGGATATATCATATATACCGCTGTGCAAAACAAAACATTAAAAGCATTCAAAAGACAAACCGCGTTTTGTAGCATCTGCCAGTTTCGCTAAAGAGGTCACTCCCGGTGAAGGGATCGTCGGCTCTTTCCCCATCGAATAAGGTGCAGGATATATCATATATATCACTGTGCAAAGAAAAAACTATAGCTACCGGTTTTTATAAACAAGTTTCTACAACATCTTAGGTTTATTTTATTTCATTAATCTCATTAATGAAGTCCCATTTTAATTATGCTTCACAAGCATCTCTTTTGAAACGAAATCTGTAATATAACATATATCTCATATATATAATATAAACATTTGTCTCAGGCAGTAATATGATCTCATCACAGAACATTGCAGCAGAAGAACATATATGAAATATTGGATATACTAGGACGTCCGTGTTTTCAATACGAGCCTGTATAAAACACGGATTCCACGGTCGCAATGAATAGCCAAACCCACATCCCTAGACCCCTACGAGAGCGGCAAGTAACACTGCCAATTCTAGGGTTAGGAGACCCGGTCTCGACTCCTCGAGATGGTCTCCCACTGGACCCTAGAACCTGGTTACTTGTGCTCCCCGCCTTGGGTCTACCTAATGCGGAAAAGTAAATAATATACAACGGTGACATCTTCCGCTACCTGGAAATGCCCCAATAAAAGAATATTACATAAAAATGAATTTTACATGAATGAAAAAGAAAAACTCTCATCTCACATAAAACCACCGGCTATTCAAAACGCGACGATCCAATATAACATATCACAGCAACACATAATCTCTCATATCATCAACGTAAGCAAGTATGCGTATCCCGATTGTCGTTGATGTATAGCAACGAAGCCGGCGATACACCACATACTACGCTTACGGTCACAGAAAAGAAAGTGTAAAACTACAACAGTTGGAATCCGCAAGCTACTTAGACATCACATGCCTAACCAAATGAATTCCTTAGACATCACATGCCTAACAATTATAAACCCCGCATTTTAGTCTCATTATCGAAAACACTTTTCAATATCAAGTCGGGCAATTCAACAAGATTCCCGAAAAACTGATCGAATGCTCATCGCAAACTTTAGTAGACGGCCGCACCCCCGATACCGTCGACGAAGTGCACTAAGGCGGAACACCGCTGCCGCGAGCACCCGAACGGATGCTTTCGGTGACGGGGTTCTCCTTCAGTCACTTGGTCGGGGCTATGGGGCGTAGCTGTCTATTAAGTTTACCCGGCGAGTATCCGCGTACGCTACGTGATTGCGACGGACTTTTGATCACATCAAAATTCCGTGGCAACCGATCATTTGAGACTAAACTGCTATGTTTATAATATTCAAATTAGTTATCTCATAACTACCTGTGGATTCCAAATATTGTATCACATTCCAGATAAATAGATAAAGTTAAACTTTCCGATCGAATCATCAAACACCCAAGATTTCCCCAATATATCTCAACACTTGAAATCAGTTTAAAAACATCCAACACATGCCACAGTACCAATGGTCCAGCCGTAGAAGGGTCAAGCCAACGCCTCATATGTGGCACGCCGTACTGCCCCAAACCCTAAGGTTCAAAAGGCAGTTCAAGACGGTCACATAATCGAGTTAAGGTTTGTTGTCTTCTAGAGGGTCCACCGAGTTACTTGCACGACTTAGAACATTCTTAAACACGAGAAAAAATCCAACTTTTGAAAAAATTTCCGACAGGGGAAAAAGTGAGTTATTGATATCCGTTCGAACTTTTTAACAGTTTCTTAAATTTATCCGGAAAGCCACATAGACAAAATCTAATAGTCCGATCGAAACATCGAATCCCCAAAACAACCCCAGAAAACTCAACTATAGAATAAAAATTAAAAATTTCCAGAGAACTCAGCACAGTGTAATAGGAATTACTGTGCAAAATAGGAGGGGTGACGTCATCAAATGGCCACGGAACCGCCGCAGAAGCCAGGCTTCTGCCGCGGTTCCGCCGCACTTTTGACGAATTAGCCCCTCGAATTTCACAGTAATTCTAATAAGACCCTGCTGAATTTTTTAGAAATTTTTAATTGACAAAGTCCAAATTTTCAGAAAATTTCCAGAGAGCATTTTGGAGTCGGGGTTTCGGGTTCGATCGGACTTTAAACTTCGTCTAGACTTCGCCTAAAGCTCTAGCTTGGCTCTGATACCACTGTAGGGTTGCTAGGCACGCGCACAAGGGTCTACGAGGCATCTACCATGCCCGATTAAAAATTTAGCCGTGCCGAACAACCCGAATACGGATCTTTAAACTAGAGATTAGGCGAAAACTAACATGTTAACAACTTTAACACTAAGTGAGAGGGATTACAACCTTTGTAGATCCGGTCCTTCACTTCATATGCTCCGTGTTGTGGTCCTTTCGCTGCGATCATCGGGATCCGGACTCTCGAGAGGTTCCACGAAGAGAAAGATGCAACCTTTGCTTCCGATCTTCGATACTAAGATGATCTACCTTGAAGTTCCGTTAACACAAGCTAACACTCATGAAATGATGTGAACACCCTCATCTAAATGGCAAGGGAAGATGAGGATGATGAAGTAGGATTTTTGCTCTCTTTATTTATCTTTTTCTCATATTTATTCATCACTTTGGAAAAATCAAGCAAGCTTCTTCATGAAAGAATGAAGGAAGAAGAAGAATAGTGATCCATTTTCTTTTGTGATGAATAAGAAAGGATTAATATGAAGAATAATGCAACCATGGTTGACTTAACCATTGTAGAGAATTGACTAGGGTTAGGGTTTGGGTTGGGTTAAAGCATGAGTCACTTGTAAATATCTTTATCATGACAAAAAGAAAGCCTTCTAGAAACATCTAGAAAGCATAACCCTAATCCAGATCCTAATCATGTTTAAACTCCACTAAACAAGTTGCATTAGTTATCATATCATGTTACAATATTATATATCACATATATAATATTTATCGTAACCAAATAAAATAATACAATTAACATATATCGCATATATATCAATGTATTACCCGAGTGAGAAAAAGAATCTTTTAGTGAGCAAATATTAGTTAATGTAATTTAATATTTCATATATATTATTATACATTAAATTATCGAATCAACACTTGATCCGACAATCCGGCTATATCGTATATAACCGACTAATATTTATCCGTACCGATTCATCGAATCAACACTTGATCCGATGACCCGGCTGATATCAAATATCGCGAGAATAGAATACGGTATCACATATCGCATTATCCTCGGTCCCGCACATATCACATATGTGCTCCTACTCCGTTTTGCCTGAGTCAAGAAACCTCTGTGTAGGACTCTAAAGAATCGTCAATACGCCGGTAGTAGGTGATGATCATATCAAACACCCACAAGCTGCAAGCGGTCAGCTAAACGTAACAGCTACCCAGGTATTGAGCGCTCAGAAGATCAATAAGCAAGCCTGCACATTCTCCTGTGAATCCAAACAGTAACACTCCCGTACAGTCCGGTCTCGTCGTCTGATATGTTGCATATCTCGCCTAGGGGTGGTAAACGTCAGACCCCAGTAGCTCGATAAGTCGTGTCGATATGAGGTCTATAACAGTTCGAGAAACTACTGATAACACTTACCAGTAAATCTCAGCAACCCTGGCCAGGGATTTCCGGTTATAGCCAATCGAACACAGCACAACATCAACTCCCTATACCGGGAGAGAGGAATCCCCTCCTATCGCTCATTGCCTCCATGTGATTCGGGACTGTACCCAAAAGCCACCTTTTTGCACGCCCTCTTGGACGTGGTATGATGGAAATCAAAGCACAGTGGGAATCACACAAGACTCTATGACGATCTCGGGTCAACAGACTACTCTGTACCAGTGTCACCGGAGAACTGCCATCTGACGTATGGTATAATACCATCTGGGAGTTCTCGGCGAGTCCGTCCAGTGTACCCAGTCTCCACTGAGCACCCGTACACCATCCTTGATGTCAAACATCGATGGATATGGGATCATCCATCGCCCATCATATGGGTCAAGATGCGTATACGCTAGTCTACTCTGGTGTATCGATGCCCTGTCTCGATACACCCTCGACTAGGAACAGTTTTAGGATGTACTCGTCGACTACCGTGGCCCCACTAGTATGATCTCATCATAGTTCCAGTAGTCGAGTACATATCCTAAGGGCTTTATCAACATGTAATATAGAGACAATCAGGGTACATGTTAAGATAAAGTACAACCAGATAGCATACTATCATGTCGAGCAAGAAAGTCCTCCCTATATATGTCCTAGCATCCACTACAATATACATCGTATGTACAGTAATGGCCTCTAAGGAATACATATAACTAACAGTTTTACCCCTTCAGGAGCAACTTCCAAAGTCCATACTTTGTTGGGGTTGATGGATTCCATCTCAGATCGCATTGCATCCAGCCATTTCACCGAGTCCCTACTCGTGCTGGCCTGCTCGAAGCTAGTCGGGTCATCATCTTCCATGATGCAGTCCTCGCTCACACCATCAATGAGAAACCCATAGTATCTCTCAGGTGGATGAGGAACCCTACTAGATCGGCGGAGTGACCGGGGTTCGTTGGGAGCTATCGAATCCTCCGGTTCCACCAAATCTTCTATTGTAGTTTGTGTAGCTGGAACTTCTTCCAGTTCTACTTCATTGCCACTAATTTCTTTCATAAGAAAACCCTTTTTCTAAAAAGGTGGCAAGTCGAGAAACAAACACCTTTTATTCCTCGGAGTGGTAGAAGATATACCCTCGCGAATGTTTGGGATATCCAATAAACTTGCATAGAACTGACCTTGCCACGAGCTTGTCCGGATTTTGTATTTTCACATAGGACGGAAAACCCTATATCTGAATAAAATTAAGACATGGCCTCTTCCTATTCCATATCTCATATGGAGTGGTAGGCACTGATTTGGTGGGAACTCTATTCAATAGATATGCTGCTGTCTCAAGCGTATAATCCCAAAAGGAAATAGGTAACTCAGCAGTACTCATCATAGAGCGCGCCATATCTAATAGGGTGCGATTCCTCCATTCTGATACACCGTTGTGCTGTGGTGTATAGGGAGGAGTGAGCTGAGAGAGAATCCCATTCTCTTTTAGATAGTCCCGGAACTCATTGCTCAAGTATTCTCCTCCTCGATCTGATCGAAGGATCTTAATACTTTTACCCGCTTGGTTCTCGACTTCGTGCTTATATTCTTTGAATTTCTCAAAAGCTTCAGACTTGTGTTTCAACAAGAACATATGTCCGTATCTTGAGAGATCGTCTGTGAATGTAATGAAGTACGAGGAACCATTCCTGGCATGTGTATACATGGGACCACATACATCATTATGTATAAGTCCCAAGAGTTCTGTAACTCTTTTTCCGTGTCCACTAAATGGAGTTTTGGTCATTCTGCCTTTGAGACATGACTGGCAAGTGTCATAAGATGAAAATTCGAACGGATTCAAATATCCATCCTTATGCAACTTAGCTAGTCAAGTCGCATTTATATGACCTAGTCTACAATGCCACAAGAAGAATTCGTTCATTTCTGAACTCTTTCTCTTGTGTGTGTTTTGTACATTAAGAACTGTGGTTTGATTTAGAATGCATATACCATTATTTAACGAGCCTAATCTAATCAACTTTTGATTCAGGAAGATGTTCATAACATTATCCTGTACTACAAAATTATATCCTTCTTTACTCAAAAAAGAAACTGATATAAGATTGCATATCAGGGTCGGAATGTATTAGCATTCGTTCAGAATCAATGTATTACCATTTGGTAACACAAGGTGGTATTCGCCAACAGCTTTGGCTGCAATATTTTCACCATTTCCTACTCTTATGAAATGATCATCCTCTCCCAGTTCTCTACCTTTCCGTAGCCCGTGTTGTAAGTCGACGTTAGACACCCCACATGATGCGGGGAGGCGGAATAGGTAAAACAATCATTTTGTTTAAACTAACATCGACTAACTTTACTGATCATTGCTAAACCCTAACAAACAACTATATAGAAGTGATTAGCTACTATGATAGATGATTATACCAAATGAATCAAGTCCTTCTTGTTCTCGTTGATCACCTCCTCGTCAGCCTCCTCGTTGTGATAGAAGATCCACCCGAGAGCTACTTCTCCAAGCTTTAACCTCTCACTTGAGGTAATTAGGTGGCTATGAGTGCTAATCAAAGTAACCTAGAGGATATAGAAGAGGATTAGGGATCTATTAGTCTTGCTAACCCTTGGATCTCAACACATGAGAGGTTAGGGTTAGTTCTTTGAAGAGAGAGAGCTTGAGGAGAGAGAAGGTGTGAGTGAGAATGATAATGAATTATGTCTCATTTTAGAATATATGAAGCATGATAATTATTAAAATGAATAACATAATAATAATATCAACCATGCTTCATTAACTCTCTTTGGGTGAATCATCTCATGAGTCATTAAGCAATAAATGCTTCATTAACTCATTTGGATGAATCACACTATGAGTCACTAATCCATTTAATGCAAATAACACATAAGCCCTCCAACTCATCAATCATCTAGAAGCTCCTTGATTAATTATGAGAATGACCCTCCCATCCATGAAAACACGGAAATACTGAGACTGTATAAATCCAATAATCCAATACTAGAATCTGGCTTAAACTAAAGCCCGCTAGTAAAAACTGTCCGAACATCGTACGTGCATAAAAACACGTATGTGTCCGAACCTTGTCATAAAAACATACGACCTCTATATCATTTCGCCTGAAGCAGGGAACTCTCTGTGTGGGACTCTAAAGACTCGACACTACGCTGGCAGTGGGTTTAACCACAGGCTGCAAGCGGTACTAGCTGTACGTAACGGTCCCCAGGTAGACGTCGATAAGAAGGCCGATGAGGAAACCCATCCGAACTCCTACTGAGCCTGATGTGACAATCTCCGTACAGTCCGGTCTGTTCATCTAGGACTATCGCATATCGGGCCTAGGGGGCGGCAAGCGTCAGTCCCCTAAAGGCGGTATAAGTCGTGTCGGAGTGAAGCCCATTACACCTTGAGAAGCTACTGAAAATCCTACCAGTAAATCTCGTTTACCCTGGCCAGGGACTTTGCGTAATGGCTCTCCAAACACAGCGCGATATCAACTCCCAATACCGGGAGAGACGAATCCTATCTAACCGCCACTGGCTCCAAGTGCTTCGGGACTGCACCCAACTGCTACCTGTTTACACGACTCCTTTGAGCCGTAGTAGGGTAGCAATCTAAGAACAGTGGGAACACACTTGAGACGAAGCTGCAGTGTAAAGTCTACGGAGTATGCTATACTCATGTCACCTGGGAACTGTTAACGGACGACGGGTATAATACCAACCAACAGTTCCCTGCGAGTCCTGTCCGGTGTACCCGTAACCCAACGAGCACCTGTATACTATCTCAAGTACAACGTACTGATGGCTGTGGGACAGACCATCTCCCCAACTGGGATGAGAAGCGCACACACTAGTCTACTCCGGAGTATCGATGCCCTGTCTCGATAATCCTACGACTAGGGACCTGAAAAAGGATTGTAACGTTTTGAAAATCGTTTCGGTGAAATTTCGAAAAAACGGTAAACTAAGGGGGGTTTCTGTAAAAAGTCAAAATGCAAATATCTTTATTATAAAATTAAATATACATATTCTAGCTATGTAATTGCTTGTATTTGGTGTTTATTGAGCCACTGCTGAAATTTCAAATTTTCTGAAAAATTTTCCGAAATTAATTATTTTGATATTATTTTAAGCCGGTAAGAAAATACATTAAATTAGCGATAAATACAAATTTAAATGGGCTAATTTTAATCTTTAAAATCATGTTAATTAAAATCTAGTTGTAATATAATTTTTTAGTATTTTATTTCAAGTTTTATTTGATTTATTATATGGAAAACAAAAATATAGTTATTTTGAACTAAAACATGCAAATATGGTATTGTGGGGGGTCTTTTTGCATAGATTTTTTTTTGTAAAGTCTCTCACACTCACCCTCACTCCGCTTGGCCGGCCCCACACTATTGTAGCAGCCCAAGAATTTTATTTCCCTCTTTTTGACCTTAAATCATGTGAGAAATGGGTTAAAATAAGGTTTTTATATATAGTAAAGTAGGTGGGGGTATTATGGTAATTTGGGAGGGGCTTTGACTTGGATTCTTTTCCACAACTCCCCCACACCTCTCCCCACTCCCTCCACAGCCGAAATTCTGCTACAACAGCCCCCATCTTTTCCCCCCATTTTCCATCTCTTTTGTTTCAAAAATTGCCTCAAAATCCATCAAATAAATCCCAAAATCCAAATCCAACTCCTACCCATTTCTCATTAGCCGAACTTACATGGATCTAGGAGCATGGAAGCTACTTTTGGAGGCTAGAATTTGCATGCTAGATCCTTGATCTTGTGAGGTATAAATCAAGACCTTTTGTTAAATTGTTGTTTGAATACCTTAAATCAAGCATTATTAGTTATTAATTTGGGTTTAATTGTATGTTTGGAAAAACTTAGTAAGGGTTTATGAAATTCAAGTTAGGTTTTTGTGTATGTAATTGTGGTTGCAATTGTAGTTCTTCATATTGTGAAATGAAAACCTAATCAAATTTCTAGTTGCAAATTGTTAGTTTGGAATTGTAATATTTAAGCTATATTGCTAGCTAGGTTTTTGTAAACCATGAATTTGATTATGAGAAAAATATAATTAGGTTTTTTCATGACTTCATTAACATTATTAAGTGTATTTTAATACTTTAGTTCATGAAAATCCAAGCTAGATTGTAGTTTGTGCATTTTGCTATAAAATTGTTAAAATTGGTTAATATTGCAAACTAGGTTTTTGAATTCGAATTCAATTGTGGGTTTAAAATTTACGTAATGGTTTCTATGGCATAATTAATATATTAAGTTATCATCTTGGTCACTAGAATTGTTAAAACATCATGTTTTGTACAAAAACGGCGAATTGTGCTTGCTAGATTTTCGGAAAAATGACTTTTTAAGTGAAATTGGGGTTTTTGTGAATTTTAACCTATTTTATATTAAAATTAGTGTTCGTGAATGTGCAAATGAGTGTGTTGGGAGTTTTCTCGATGGTTTGGCATTTGTACGCCGACGTCGAGGGTTTTTGGGTCGATTTGCGAAAGCAACCATAGGTTTTGACCTATGTGGGATTCGTGCGTCGTTTTGGTCATGAGTCGGATTTTACTGCGGTATGGTGCGTTATGATATGTAGGTATCCCATGTGGACTTCGAGACGACAAGCAAGCGCGTGGCGACGTCGGCACCGGCGAACGAGGACCAGGTGAGTAGATTTATATCTACGGGGAGAAGTCGGGTGGATGGCGTATAGCACCCCCGCAGTCCGTGGTGGTGTATACGGATGCGTATACACACCAACAATTAGTATATGTTATATGGGATTAATAACGATGTTAGGATGGATATTGGTGTGTTGGATTACTTTAGTGTTGCGAACCCTAGGGTAGTGTTGCACTACACATACATACATACATACTTGCATACATTCCTTTTTATATGTGCTCATGAGATTCTTTATAGTTATGTGTTCACATGGGTATGGGACTATGTGTTCACATACGGATTTGAGGATGATACTTGGGATTGAGCTGAGTCGATGAGATTTGTTTTGTGGTTGTGATATCGGTGATATGGAAGGATTCGTACTTGAGGTACGTCCTGGTGTTATAGCGGATCTTGGGGCGGCGATACGGGTGAATAGTGTTATAAATAAAATGGTCGACATGTTATCGTGATATGAGGCATGATATGCCAGGATATTGATATTAGGCCGTATCGGGCGATGTATACCCTTGATGATGCTATGTGCTGACGGTATCGGTTTGTACGAGATTTTCGATCTGTAGTCAGATCATGGGTATATTGAGAATATTAGTATTGTACTAGACATAGGTCAGTACCCTAGACTATGATCTTGAATAAAGAGGATACCAGAGGATTGGTGTGAGGAATATGATATTGACCCATACCCAGATTTGGGGATGCCGTACGACGGATTTACGTACGAGCTATATCTTGATGATTGATCCGCACTCTTGACTTGGGTTGGCTGATTGTAGATATGGTATCGGATATGATATTATTGAGGCGGGATCACCGACTAATATATATACATGTATGTATATGGATCGACTTAGATGTTAGGCGGTTTCCTTACCTGTAGTCCAGCTTGTTAGCTTAGCCTTTTAGTTTAGTTTAGTTGTTAGATTAGATTCGATTCTTACCTATTTCAAAACTAACGAATCGTGGGTATTTTAAAAGACAGCCCAAGGGATCCTACGGATATTTCAAAAGACGTATCTTTTCATAAAAACACCGTAGCCCCTATTTTCAAAACCCCATGATTCGTGTTATTTCAAAAGACGTATCTTTTCATCGGTAATTGCCATGTCACGTACACCTTAGAAAATATTATTGCTTGACTTAGCTTGTTAGTTAGTAATTTGACATGATATTAGTGTGCACGCCTTATATGCCAGCTTAACATTGTAGTATTTACTTGTCACTTCATGCATACTGTTATTCATTGTTATGCTTATATTCATGGTTTTTACATGCTATTGATGATTTGGATTCGGATTTCCATGAAATTTTCTGGATTTGGGGGGAAAACCGCAAAACTTATATAAACTGATTTCTCTCTTTTTAAATAAAAAGTGCGGTTTTTCCCATGATGTATGAGTCGTCCACCATAAGTTTGCTGATGGATTTCGAGACCCGATTCGAGGAGACGGATGAACCGTTTTGGGTACATGGTGGACCCGGTAAGGTACCCCGGGGCAAGAAGCGCGTGATTATGACGATGTGAGCCTGGCAGGGGAGCACTACCTACCGGTGATTTTACCCGACGCGTCGGATATCCGGAGGATACCGTCGTGGTCTTGAGATGGATGGTAGGGGCCGGTCTGGACTGACGGCGCCTTAGATATTGTGATTGAGACATTGAGATTTCGAGATATTGAGGTACAGAGACTGTGATACAGAGATATCGAGATATTGGGATTACGTTTTGTGCTCATGCTAGGCACTGTTTTATGCTGATTTCATTATGATACCTCATTTTAAAAATACAAAGGAAATCTCACTAAATTATGAAAACAGTTCTTCATTTACATGTATTCTATTTTCAAGCATTCATACCTCATTCATATGATATATTGCTACTTGAGGCACTGACACGGGCATATGAGATTACACTCGGGTTAGATATTTACCGTAGCCTTGTTATAGGCTACGTGTTATTCATATATTTGAGGATATATTATGATCATTGACCTAGGTTGCGTTATTTATGCGATTTCTGTGCGTAGATATTTTTCTATTCACGAGTTGGCAACTCACCCCCGTTGTGCCCCAGTTTCTTGCAGGTTTGCCGTACAGGTTTCATTACGGCTTTGCGGGCATAGTTTCTTTCGGGTGATTTGCTAGTAGGTGGGTTTACTTGTATCATACCCCCATTATATATCTTGTATATCATTATTCTGTTGAATCTAGAAGTTCCATCAACCAAACATGTATTTATTTGAGATAGAGACCAGTGATGTTTATTCTTTCGACCTTAGAGTCGCGCGTTGTATTTATGTGGTTTTCCTGTGGTTTTTGAGTTTCCTTTTGAATTTTGATCCTCGCCCTTGGCGTTGTATATTATATTGCTTGTGTGGTTGTGACCGTCGATTGACGAAGAGCTAGCTCCCGCTTGGGGATGCCTTTTTATTGATTTCGTATACTATTCATATTGTATCCCATTTGGGGGCCAGTATTTTCAAAGGAGACTCTGCCGAAATTTTCGGGAAATTTTTGATGTTTTTAAAACCGCCTAATTCGGCTTATGCTATTGAAACTACTTGCTTTAAGTTGGCTTTTCCTGCACTCTACATCTTTCTTGGTTTGGATTTCTGGGTTTTCGGTTTACTTAGATTACGTACGCCTCGAGACGTTCGTAGTTTAAGTGCCGGTCATGTTCCGTACTTTCGGGTCGTGACAAAGTTGGTATCAGAGCGTTAGGTTTTACCTTCGGAGCGTAGGATGACCCTTGGTTGATGGAATAGGTGACTAAAGTAGAGTGACGTACCGTGGGTATGTTCCGCGGTATATTTACGATACGCTACTCCACTTAAGAAGCCTTAGGATGTACATTTCTTTGCTCAGTATTATATTCATTCCGATCTAGCCTCATCAGTACCAGTTATGGTTTTGCTGCCACGATTACGGGCAGGGAGAGCTACGGCTAGAGTTGCGGTCAGCACGAGCTCGTCACGAACGAGGACTGACCAGGGCGAAATTCCGGCGACACTCGATTGCGGAGATGTGTCTTTTTACTGTGTTTCCGCGCCACGAGCGTTTGGCAGATCGCCTTTATGTGATTTCTCGGACGTGCCGATCAGTATCAGAGGATTGGGCCACTGACAGAGGCCAGCCAGATTTTGATGACCGTTGGTGTGTTGCTTATCCATGATGGTCGAAGCACTGTTCAGCGTGCAGACGAGCGAGTCAGTTATTGCTGCGAAAGACGAGATATTGCCCCAGATGCTGGCGTTAGTGCAGAACGAGTTGTACTAAGAGATGTTAGAAGGTCGCTAGTCATCGAGGATGAATGACTAGGACATGTGGATCGTTCTCCTACCCCGATGCGAGGTCATCAGATAGATTGATTCCAGCTAGAGACGACTTCACGCGGAGACGTTGGGAGTCGACAGAGACGATCGAATGTTAGAAACCTATTATTCCAAGTTTAAAGTAGTCGGAAAGACATGCAGGCAATTCTATGGTCCCTGTAGAAGAATGAAACCCTAACTCGACTTAATGACCGTGTGAAATCCTTTGAACCTTCGGGTTTGCGGCAGTTCTACGACGCTATTAGTGAGGCTTGGGTTTGCCCTTCTACGGCTGGACCACCGATGCTGTGGTATATACTCGATACTATTAAACTGTGCCCAAGATGTTGAGCTCTTAGAGGATTATGAGGTTTTGACGACTCGATCGGATGGCTCGACTTAATTCGGATGCTAGGTGGTGAGATGCATTTCTTGGGAGACTCCAGATACGAGGATAGCCGTTGGAGCTCAGTCCATGCAGCCGCGACGAGACGAGTCCAAAGAAGACGACATTAGAGGAAAGTGAAGTAAGAGGTTTGTACCAGATCTAGATGAGATGATGTTCCACTCCGCCGACATAAGAGTTGCGATGCGCATGCCGAGGCATGGTACTTGGATTTACCTTCCAGAAGGAGTCGTGATGAGTATGCAGCCGTTCTGGAACGAGAACATATCTAGTAAGGAACGATGACTTTCGGATAGTTCGGCAGAGGCGAGATTTGGGAGAGACCTCGACAGGACCTTTCTGGGACAAATTACAAGAAGACTTGGACCCAGGAGTGGTCGTGTTACGCACACCAGCAGGCCAGAGTTCATGATCATCGACGAGACGTCCCACTAGTGACCACGACAGTTGGCCCGAGATTCTTAGAGGATGCACTTGAGCGGTACTATTCCGCCATTATTGATTTCGATGTTTTGGGTGATTTATTCGCATGATTTGATTCTGATGATTGAGGATTTACGATCTTTGCACAGTGTTGCACTTGATATCGTTTTCGTGCTTGGTTTCACATGTTTGCGATTTTACGGTTTTAGACATTTGAGTTGATTTTGTGCGTATATACGCACACGATTTGGTTTTTGCACGCGGTATAGTTCATATATGCTTGCAGTGCAGTATTACGTATGTTGTGCATTTAGATGCCCTGGACTTTGATTTCGATGGTGATGTTCGATATTTGTTTTGTGCACCTTGTGCACCTGATTTGATTTTGCGCATGTTCGGCACTTGATATTGGATTTCATGATTTCGTGCACGATGGATGCACCTGATTTGGATTTTCGCGCATGTTGGGCGCATGTTTTGAAGTGTGATTTTGGTGCACACCAGATGCACTAAATCGAGATTTTTCGTGCATGTCAGATGCACCTGATTTTGCTGTCAGGCACACATGTTGCCTATGACAGATGTTTCGTGCACACCCGATGCACTTAGATGTTGTTTCTGTGCATATGTATGGCACATATTTGGATTTTGATTTCCGTGCGCACAAGACGCACGTAGTATTCATACGCGTATTTTGGGGATTGATTTTTCTTATAGAGCAGTACGTTTTTATGATAATGCTATGTGTTTTCGTACTGAGCAGGACTAGTCAGAGGACATACCTGAATATATTTTACATGTATAGTTTCGAGTTATATCATATTGGTTTTGCTTTGGATTTGGTATTGATGTCTTCCCCATGACTCCGATGATTGCGGGATGCTTGACGGAGTTCTGGTTTGAGTTATATGCTCATTTTTCATGCGCATGCGTTGCGCTACGATTTGTTTTACGTATTTATGATTTCGGAGCCCAGGCGATTTGATGGTTTTGGCTGAAATATTTTAGTATTTGGGGGAAGTTTTAATTTAAATTCGGGGACCGAATTTCTTTAAGGGGGGAAGATTGTAACGTTTTGAAAATCGTTTCGGTGAAATTTCGAAAAAACGGTAAAATAAGGGGGTTTTCTGTAAAAAGTCAAAATGCAAATATCTTTATTATAAAATTAAATATACATATTCTAGCTATGTAATTGCTAGCATTTGGTGTTTTTTGAGCCACTGCTGAAATTTCAAATTTTCTGAAAATTTTTCCGAAATTAATTATTTTAATATTATTTTAAGCCGGTAAGAAAATACATTAAATTAGCGATAAATACAAATTTAAATGGGCTAATTTTAATCTTTAAAATCATGTTAATTAAAATCTAGTTGTAATAAAATTTTTTAGTATTTTATTTCAAGTTTTAATTGATTTATTATATGGAAAACAAAAATATAGTTATTTTGAACTAAAACTTGCAAATATGGTATTGTGGGGGGTCTTTTTGCATAGAATTTTTTTTGTAAAGTCTCTCACACTCACCCTCACTCCCCTTGGTCGGCCCCACACTATTGTAGCAGCCCAAGAATTTTATTTCCCTCTTTTTGACCTTAAATCATGTGAGAAATGGGTTAAAATAAGGTTTTTATATATAGTAAAGTAGGTGGGGGTATTATGGTAATTTGGGAGGGGCTTTGACTTGGATTCTTTTCCACAACTCCCCCACACCTCTCCCCACTCCCTCCTCAGCCGAAATTCTGCTACAACAGCCCCCATCTTTTCCCCCCATTTTCCATCTCTTTTTCTTCAAAAATTGCCTCAAAATCCATCAAATAAATCCCAAAATCCAAATCCAACTCCTACCCATTTCTCATTAGCCGAACTTACATGGATCTAGGAGCATGGAAGCTACTTTTGGAGGCTAGAATTTGCATGCTAGATCCTTGATCTTGTGAGGTATAAATCAAGACCTTTTGTTAAATTGTTGTTTGAATACCTTAAATCAAGTATTATTAGTTATTAATTTGGGTTTAATTGTATGTTTGGAAAAACTTAGTAAGGGTTTATGAAATTCAAGTTAGGTTTTTGTGTATGTAATTGTGGTTGCAATTGTAGTTATTCATATTGTGAAATGAAAACCTAATCAAATTTCTAGTTGCAAATTGTTAGTTTGGAATTGTAATATTTAAGCTATATTGCTAGCTAGGTTTTTGTAAACCATGAATTTGATTATGAGAAAAATATAATTAGGTTTTTTCATGACTTCATTAACATTATTAAGTGTATTTTAATACTTTAGTTCATGAAAATCCAAGCTAGATTGTAGTTTGTGCATTTTGCTATAAAATTGTTAAAATTGGTTAATATTAACTAGGTTTTTGAAATCGAATTAAATTGTGGGTTTAAAATTTACGTAATGGTTTCTATGGCATAATTAAGATATTAAGTTATCATCTTGGTCACTAGAATTGTTAAAACATCATGTTTTGTACAAAAACGGCGAATTGTGCTTGCTAGATTTTCGGAAAAATGACTTTTTAAGTGAAATTGGGGTTTTTGTGAATTTTAACCTATTTTATATTAAAATTAGTGTTCGTGAATGTGCAAATGAGTGTGTTGGGAGTTTTCTCGATGGTTTGGCGTTTGTACGCCGACGTCGAGGGTTTTTGGGTCGATTTGCGAAAGCAACCATAGGTTTTGACCTATGTGGGATTCGTGCGTCGTTTTGGTCATGAGTCGGATTTTAATGCGGTATGGTGCGTTATGATATGTAGGTACCCCATGTGGACTTCGAGACGACAAGCAAGCGCGTGGCGACGTCGGCACCGGCGAACGAGGACCAGGTGAGTAGATTTATATCTACGGGGAGAAGTCGGGTGGATGGCGTATATCACCCCCGCAGTCCGTGGTGGTGTATACGGATGCGTATACACACCAACAATTAGTATATGTTATTTGGGATTAATAACGATGTTAGGATGGATATTGGTGTGTTGGATTACTTTAGTGTTGCGAACCCTAGGGTAGTGTTGCACTACACATACACACATACATACTTGCATACATTCCTTTTTATATGTGCTCATGAGATTCTTTATAGTTATGTGTTCACATGGGTATGGGACTATGTGTTCACATACGGATTTGAGGATGATACTTGGGATTGAGCTGAGTCGATGAGATTTGTTTTGTGGTTGTGATATCGGTGATATGGCAGGATTCATACTTGAGGTACGTCCTGGTGTTATAGCGGATCTTGGGGCGGCGATACGGGTGAATAGTGTTATAAATAAAATGGTCGACATATGATCGTGATATGAGGCATGATATGCTAGGATATTGATATTAGGCCGTATCGGGCGATGTATACCCTTGATGATGCTATGTGCTGACGGTATCGGTTTGTACGAGATTGTCGATCTGTAGTCAGATCATGGGTATATTGAGGATATTAGTATTGTACTAGACATAGGTCAGTACCCTAGACTATGATCTTGAATAAAGAGGATACCAGAGGAATGGTGTGAGGAATATGATATTGACCCGTACCCAGATTTGGGGATGCCGTACGACGGATTTACGTACGAGCTATATCTTGATGATTGATCCGCACTCTTGACTTGGGATGGCTGATTGTAGATATGGTATCGGATATGATATTATTGAGGCGGGATCACCGACTAATATATATACAGGTATGTATATGGATCGACTTAGATGTTAGGCGGTTTCCTTACCTGTAGTCCAGCTTGTTAGCTTAGCCCTTTAGTTTAGTTTAGTTGGTAGATTAGATTCGATTCTTACCTATTTCAAAAACTAACGAATCGTGGGTATTTTAAAAGACAGCCCAAGGGATCCTACGGATATTTCAAAAGACGTATCGTTTCATAAAAACACCGTAGCCCCTATTTTCAAAACCCCATGATTCGTGTTATTTTAAAAGGCACCATTTGTAGGACTTATATTAGATTAATGCAGGTTAGTTACAGTTGCGTCTAGTATTCAGCTCCCGCTTATTATTGTGGTTCGCTTCGCATCGCATACTTATGTTATAATTTCTTATTGCAATGTTGATATCATATTGTTAGGACACCAGCACCATTACCGATGATGCGTATGTACCACGTACACTTACTTGCCGGCTCACACACATCTTCATCGGTAATTGCCATGTCACGTACACCTTAGAAAATATTATTGCTTGACTTAGCTTGTTAGTTAGTAATTTGACATGATATTAGTGTGCCTGCCTTATATGGCAGCTTAACATTGTAGTATTTACTTGTCACTTCATGCATACTGTTATTCATTGTTATGCCTATATTCATGGTTTTTACATGCTATTGATGATTTGGATTCGGATTTCCATGAAATTTTCTGGATTTGGGGGGAAAACCGCAAAACTTATATAAACTGATTTCTCTCTTTTTAAATAAAAAGTGCGGTTTTTCCCATGATGTATGAGTCGTCCACCATGAGTATGCTGATGGATTTCGAGACCCGATTCAAGGAGACGGATGAACCGTTTCGGGTACATGGTGGACCCATTAAGGTACCCGGGGCAAGAAGCGCGTGATGATGACGATGTGAGCCTGGCAGGGGAGCACTACCTACCGGTGATTTTACCCGACGCGTCGGATATCCAGAGGATACCGTCGTGGTCTTGAGATGGATGGTAGGGGCCGGTCTGGACTGACGGCGCCCTAGATATTGTGATTGAGACATTGAGATTTCGAGATATTGAGGTACAGAGACTGTGATACAGAGATATCGAGATATTGGGATTACGTTTTGTGACGATGCTAGGCGCTGTTTTATGCTGATTTCATTATGATACCTCATTTTAAAAATACAAAGGAAATCTCACTAAATTATGAAAACAGTTCTTCATTTACATGTATTCTATTTTCATGCATTCATACCTCATTCATATGATATATTTCTACTTGAGGCACTGACACGGGCACATGAGATTACACACGGGTTAGATATTTACCGTAGCCTTGTTATAGGCTACGCGTTATTCATATATTTGAGGATATATTATGATCATTGACCTAGGTTGCGTTATTTATGCGATTTCTGTGCGTAGATATTTTTCTATTCACGAGTTGGCAACTCACCCCCGTTATGCCCCAGTTTCTTGCAGGTTTGCCGTACAGGTTTCATTACGGCTTTGCGGGCATAGTTTCCTTCGGGTGATTTGCTAGTAGGTGGGTTTACTTGTATCGTACCCCCATTATATATCTTGTATATCATTATTCTGTTATATCTAGAAGTTCCATCAACCAAACATGTATTTATTTGAGATAGAGACCAGTGATGTTTATTCTTTCGACCTTAGAGTCGCGCGTTGTATTTATGTGGTTTTCTTGTGGTTTTTGAGTTTCCTTTTGAATTTTGATCATCGCCCTTGGCGTTGTATATTATATTGCTTGTGTGGTTGTGACCGTCAATTGACGAAGAGCTAGCTCCCGCTTGGAGATGCCTTTTTATTGATTTCGTATACTATTCATATTGTATCCCATTTGGGGGCCAGTATTTTCAAAGGAGACTCTGCCGAAATTTTTGGGAAATTTTTGATGTTTTTAAAACCGCCTAATTCGGCTTATGCTATTGAAACTACTTGCTTTAAGTTGGTTTTTCCTGCACTCTACATCTTTTTTGGTTTGGATTTCTGGGTTTTCGGTTTACTTAGATTACGTACGCCTCGAGAAGTTCGTAGTTTAAGTGCCGGTCATGTTCCGTACTTTCGGGTGGTGACAAGGATGTTCTTGTAGACTACCCCGCCCCCACTAGTGTGACTGCCATCACAACGCTGGTAGTCAAGCAAGATCCTAAGGGCTCTATCAATATGTATTCTCGATATGCTAACATATACACATATTAAGATAGACATAAACCAAGTAGCGTACTACCATGTTTAGCAAGACTGTTAATATAACTGCGAATATCCCAAGCTTCCATTAAGTATTATACAAGCTAGTATGATACAATAATGGCCCCTAGGGCATATACACTAACAATCTCCCACTTGCACTAGGGCCATGTACTAGCGTATCGAAGACCTATTATCTCGAATAGCCTCTCAAACTGAGTCTGGGGTAAGGCCTTTGTGAATGGATTTGCAATGTTTTCCTCTGTAGAAACTCTCTGGACCTCGATCTCCGGCAATCTATGATCTCCCTGATCAGGTGACACCGCCTTAAGATGTGTCTGGACTTCTGATGGGACCTGGGTTCCTTTGCTAAAGCTATAGCCCCGTTGTTGTCACAATACAGATGTATTGGATCAATAATGGATGGAACCACCTGAAATTCTGTTAGGAACTTCTTCATCCAGACTGCTTCTTTTGCGGCATCGCAAGCAGCGATATACTCCGCTTCCATCGTCGAGTCAGCAACGGTGTCCTGCTTGGAAATCTTCCAGCACACCGCCCCTCCATTGAGGGTAAAGACATAACCTGACATGGACTTGGAGTCATCCTTGTCACTCTGGAAGCTGGAATCAGCAAAAGCCTCGATCTTGAGGTCTTTTCCGCCGTAAACCAAGAACATATCCTTAGTCCTTCTCAGGAACTTGAGAATGTTCTTTACTGCTATCCAGTGCTTCTCCCTTGGGTTTGACTGATACCGGCTTACCACACTAAGTGCGTAAGCTACATCTGGTCTGGTGCACAACATCGCATACATTATAGAGCCTACCGCAGAAGCGTAGGGTATAACTGACATGCGATCCCTTTCCAAATCAGTCTTGGGAGACATCTCTTTGGAGAGGGTGATTCCGTGACAAGCCGGTAAATTACCGCGCTTAGAATCTTCCATACTGAATCTTTTCAGTATAGTCTTGATATACCTGGACTGCAAAAGTCCCAACATCCTCTTGGATCTATCACGATAGATCCAGATCCCCAGAATGTAAGAGGCATCACCCAGGTCTTTCAAGGAGAACCTGTGTGATAAGAATCCTTTGACAGATTGTAGCATAGGAATGTCATTTCCTATCAAGAGAATGTCATCCATGTACAAGACGGGGAATACGACAGTTCGTGCTACAATTTTACTATATATACATGGTTCATCTGGATTTTTGATAAAGTCATATTCTTTGACCGTTTCATCAAAACAGATGTTCCAACTCCGTGATGCCTGCTTTAGTCCATAAATAGACTTAAGCAACTTGCATACTTTCCCGCTGCCCCCACTCTAATTGAAACCTTCTAGCTGATCCATATAGACGCACTCTTCTAAATTACCATTTAGAAAAGCAGTTTTTACGTCCATCTGCCATATCTCATAATCATGGAAGGCAGCAATGGCAAGAAGAATCCGAATGGATTTGAGCATAGCCACTAGAGAAAAAGTTTCGTCATAGTCCAAACCAGGTCTTTAACGAAAACACTTTGCAACAAGTCTAGCCTTATAGGTTTCCACCTGTCCATCTACACCAATCTTTTTCTTGAAGATCCACTTGCATCCTATGGGTTTTACCCCATCCGGAGCAAAGTCCAAAGTCCATACTTTGTTGGTGTACATGGACTCCATTTCGTTCCGCATTGCATCCAGCCATCTTTCTGAGTCACCGCTGTGGATGGCTTGCTGGAACCTAGTAGGTTCATCATTATAAATGATGCAATCTTCTCTATCCCCGTCTATGAGAAAACCGTAGTATCTCTCAGGCGGATGAGACGGCCTACTACTCTTGCGAAGGGCTGCGGGAATGTCCTGTTCATCTTGAACTTCTGGTTCTACCAAACTTTCTGTAGTAGTTTGTGATTCTGGAATTTCTTCCAGTTCTATTGCGCTTCCACTTGTTTCCTTTTCTAAAATTTGCTGTTCTAGAAAGTGGGCATTACGAGAAACAAAAACCTTTTGTTCCTCTGCGTAATAGAAAAAATACCCCTTGGAGTTCTTTGGATATTCCACAAACATACACTGTACTGATCGTGCCTCGATTTTGTCCACATGCTGCTTTTTAACAAAAGCTGGAAATCCCCATATCTTTAGCTACTGAAGATAGGGTTTCTTCCTACTCCCCATCTGATATGGCGTGGTAGGTGTTAGTTATATGTATGCCCTAGAGGCCATTACTATACATAGGATGTATATTGTAGTGGATGCTTGGACATATATAGGGATGACTTTCTTGCTCGATATGATAGTATGCTATCTGGTTACTCTTTACTTTAACGTGTACACTGATTGTCTCTCTGTTACACGTTGGTAAAGCCCTTAGGATGTGTACTTGACTACCTGGACTATGATGCGGATCATACTAGTGGGGACATGGTAGTCCATAAGTACATTCTTCAATGTCCCTAGTCGTGGGTGTATCGAGACGGGGCATCGATATACCGGAGTAGACTAGCGTATACCTTCTCGACCCATACAGATGGGCGATGGATGATCCCATATCCATTGGTGTTTGACATCAAAGATGATATACGGGTGCTCAGTGGAGACTGGGTACACTGGACGGACTCGCCGAGAACTCCCAGATGGTATTATATCTTACGTCAGATGGCAGTTCTCTCGTGACACTGGTACAGGTTAGTCTGTAGACCCGAGATCGTCATAGAGTCTTGTGTGATTCCCACTGTGCTTTGATTTCCATCATACCACGTCCAAGAGGGCGTACAAAAAGGTGGCTTTTGGGTACAGTCCCGAATCACATGGAGGCAATGAGCGATAGGAGGGTTTCATCTCTCCCGGTATAGGGAGTTGATGTTGCGCTGTACTCAATTGGCTATAACAGGAAAGTCCTTGGCCAAGGCTGCTTTAGGGATTTACTGGTAAGTGTTACCAGTAGTTTCTCGGCCCGTTGTGAGCCTTATATCGACACGACTTATCGAGTTATTGGGGTCTGACGTTTACCACCACTAGAAAAGATATGCGACATATCAGACGAACAGACCGGACTGTACGGTAGTGTTACTGGTTGGATTCACAGGAGTCTGAGCGGGCTTGCTCGTTGATCTTCTGATTGCTCAATACCCAGGTGGCCGTTACGTTTAGCAGACAACTTGCGGCTTGTGAGTGTTTGATATGATCATCATCTACTGCCGGCGTATTGACGAGTCTTTAGAGTCCTACACAGGGGTTTCCTGGCTCAAGAGAAATGAAATAGGTGCGCATATGAGATATGTGCGGGACCGAGGATAATACCAGAATGTGATGCTGTATTCTATTCTCGCGATTTGTGACATTGATCGGTTGTATGCGATATAGCCGGGTTATCGGATCAAGTGTTGATTCGATAAGTTGTTACTATTGATATTAGTCGGTTATATACGATATGATGGATCGTTAAATCAAGTGTTGATTTAATGATTTAATGTATAATTATGTATTTGATATATTACTTTACATTAACTAGTATTGGTTCACTTAAGATTGATTTTCTCACTTGAATGTGCACATTGTTTATATGTGATATATGCAAGTATACATGTTTGTATCATGCTTGATGATACAAATAAGTTGTGTGTATGAGACTTGAACTAAATCAAGGTTAGATTTGGGTTTACTATTTTCCTAAGCATATAACAAAAGAGTGTGACTTTGGTCAAAGTTATCAAGCTTCATGAAGCTTGATAAACATTGACAAAGTCAACTCTTTTGTCATATGTTTAAAGATATTAGCTAACCCAACCTTTAACCTAATGGTTTGGTTAAATCTCTACATGAGTTAAGCATGAGGGCTTAACTCAACCATGGTGCCATTATTTATTGGATAAGTTTCATTTGGATATTTACACATGATTCTTTTTCTTCTTCTTCATCTTCATCAAGCTTAGAAAAGCTTGAGAGCACCAATGGTGCCATGGGAAAAAGTGTGAGAAATCCAATTCTAAAGTGAACCCACATCCTATTTCTTCATCCTCTACCACTTGCCATATTGTATAGGGTGTTCTCTTCATAAAGTTTTTGATCAAGTGAAGGAATAGCTTGAGTTTGAGTCTCCCCGACGTAGATCATCTTCGGCCTCGAAGTCAATGACCTAGCCCGATCATTTCTCCGACGAAACCATCGCTAGAGTCCGGGATCCGATGATCGCAGCGGAGGGACGTCAACACGGAGCTTTAGAAGTGGAGGACCGGATCTACAAAGGTTGTATTTCCATTCACTTAGTAGCAAAGTAGTTTGCTTGCTTGTTGTTTCGCCTAATCACTAGTTAACAATCTAGTTTAGGGTTTCTCGGCACCGGAAAATTTGAATTTGGCATGGTTTATGCCTTATGGAACCTCTTGAGAGTGCCTAGGAACCCTACAGTGGTATCAGAGCCTAGCTAGAGGTTTAGGCGAAGTGTAGACGAAGCTAGAAGTCCGATCGAACCCGATATCCCCCAATTTCACCCCTCTCTGTACAAATTTTAAAACAGTGGATTTTTCCAAATTAAAAATTCTCAAAAATATCAGCAGGAAACTTCAAGGGTTACTGTGAAGCACGTGACTGTAATACGACAAAATCGCCGCGGAACCGCGGCCTTAACATGGTATTAGAGGCGGTTCCGCGGCCGTATGTAAAGATCAGTGAATCATTTTTGCACAGTAACCTCAGTTGGTGTTTGGTGATTCTTCTGGGAATTTTTATGTTTCACTCAAGAGTTGAGTTTTCTGGGGTGTATTGGGGACTCGATAATTTGATCGGATTATTTAACTTTGTTTATTAAGTTTTTCAAGTTAATTTTAGAACATGTTAAAAAGTTCGACCGGATATAAATACCCAATTTTTCCCCTGCCGGGAAATTTCCAAGTGTTGGATTTTTTCCGTAGTTTGAAAATGTTCTAAGTAGTGCAAGTAATGCGATGGACCCTCTAGAAGACAACAAACCTTAACTCGATTATGTGACCGTCTTAAACTGCCCTTTGAACCTTACGGTTTGGGGCAATACGGCGTGCTACATGTGAGGCGTTGGCTTGACCCTTCTACGGCTGGACCGTTGGTACTGTGGCATGAAGTGAATGTTTTTAAACTTATTTCATGTGTTGAGCTGTTTCGGGAAAACTTGGGTGTTTGATGGTTCGATCGGAAAGTTTAACATTTTCTATTTATCTGGAATGCGATACAATATTTGGAATCCACAAGTAGTTATGAGATAACTGATTTGAATGTTATAAACATAGCACATTAGTCTCGCTTGATCGGTTGCCACGGAATTTTGATGTGATCAAAAGTCCGTCGCAATCACGTAGCGTACGCGGATACTCGCCGGTAAACTTAATAGACAGCTACACCCTATAGCCCCGACCAAGTGACTGTAGGAGAACCCCGTCGCCAGAAGCATCCGTTTGGGTGCTCGCGGCAGCGGTGTTCCGCCTTGGTGCACTTCGTTTACGGTATCGGGGGTGCGGCCGCCTACTAAAGTTTGCGACGAGCATTCGATCCGTTTTTCGGGAATCTTGTTGAATTGCCCGACTTGATATTGAAAAGTGTTTTCGATATAGAGACTAAAATGCGGGGTTTATAATTGTTAGGCATGTGATGTCTAAGGAATTCAGAATGTTAGGCATGCGATGTCTAAAGAGTTTGAGGATTCCAACTGTTGTAGTTTTACACTTTCTTTTCTGCGGCCGTAAGTGTAATATGTGATATCGCCGGTTTCGTTGCTATATGTCAACGACAATTGGGATGCGCACATTTACTTACGTTGATGACATGTGATGTTATGTGTTGCTGGATATGTTATATTGGATCGTCGCGTTTTGAATAGCCGGGGTTTTTTATGTGTGATGAGAGTTTTTATTTTCATTCATGTAAAATTCATTTGTATGTAATATTCTTTTATAGGGGCACTTCCAGGTTGCGGAAGATGTCACCATTGTATATTATTTACTTTTCCGCACTAGGATAGACCCAAGGAGGAGAGCACAAGTAACCGGGTTCTGGAGTCCAGTGGGAGACCAACTCGAGGAGTCGAGTCCGGGTCTCCTAACTCTAGAATTGGTAGGGTTTCTTGCTGCTCTCGTAGGGTTCTAAGGGTGTGGGTTTGGCTATTCATCGCGGCCGTGGAATCCGTGTTTTATACAGGCTCATATTAAAAACACGGACGTCCTAGAATATCCAATATTTCATATGTTTCTTCTGCTGCTATATCTGTGATGTGATCATTTGATATGTGATGATAGATACGGTATATGATATATATGATATATTATATAGAAGTTACTTATGTTTTACACCCGCGCTAGCCCTGCCCCGCTCTACCGTTAGTTACCTAACCTAACGGTGCACGAGGAGACATCGAGGCGAATGCGGATGGCATAAGTGTACGTCGTATTTATCTGTGATGTTTAGGTGATTTAAGTGATGGGACTTCATTAATGTGATTAATGAAAGAAAATAAACCTAAGATGTTGTGGAATCGAATTTTCAAAAACAGGTAGCTACAGTTCTTGCTCTGCATCGCGGTGTTCCTCGTAGAACATCCTGCACCTTATTCGATAAGGAAAGGACCGAGATCCCTTCACCGGGAGTGACTCCTTTAGCAATAACTGGCAGATGCTACAACCCTCGGTTTGTCTCTTGATTGCTTCTATAGTTTTTGCTTTGCACAGCGGTATATATGATATATCCTGCACCTTATTCGATGAGGAAAGGGCCGACGATCCCTTCACCGGGAGTGACCCCTTTAGAAAAACTAGAAAAGCCTCAAAAACACTCCATTTTAAAATTATTTGATTCTACAACGATATAATGTTCATTACGCAAAAGGTTTTCTTAAAAACCTGTCGTAGCCCTCCGTCATTTCAGTTAAGTAATAGTTAGTATTCGTGCTGCGTTTGTTGACTCAGTCAAGGCGTAGTGTGCGTTAGCTGATTAGTGCTTATCTGCAAAGCATATGATGCGATTGGATTAGGGTAGTCGTGCGGCCTTGTTGACTCAGTCAAGGGTCGTACGGGTGGGTTTAATTCAATCGAGAAATGACGGGTTGAACTTTACTTGCGGTCTATGGTTTGTTGACTCAGTCAAGGTCATAGATCGCTTGGGGAAAAATATTATTGGGAATTTCAAGTGTTGAAATTTGCAATGAGATTGCATACCTTCTATGAGATAGTTGGATCCCGATACCCACTGCGAGTAATTGTTACTCCTGGGAGAGTTTTAAACATTACAATTAGCCGATCAAGTAGGTGTATAGAAAGGTGTCAACGGGGTTACGCCTCTGGGAAAACGAGGTTTACATTAATTAGGTTCGTGCGAAAGCACGAGGCACCTCCCTCAAAGTACTGACACTGGCCTGGCTGAAAGATTGGCGAACTTGTAGCGTGTAATTAATCCCGGCTAGTCTTTCCTTTTAGGGTTTGAAGGAAGATTTGATAAAAACAGTGGGAGCCATCCTGATTAGATAAAATAATAACCAATTTGATCTTGCAAGAGTGCACGCAGAGTGTTTTCTTCTCTCTCTCTCCAGGTAGCGACCATATCACACCTTAATCAAGATAATAAAATGGATATATTGACCGAACCCGCTTGTTATACTGAGCTGGGGAACGTTGGTCCCGCTCCAACTTATAATTATTATAAGACAGAGAAGGAATTAGGGGATTACCAGAATTCCCGTGCCGCCAAAACGAAGAGAGTGCATGTTGATGCATCATCTTCGGGTGTGTTCATTACAGAGAACTGTTTCTCAATGTCCTTTACGTCCTGGGTATATGATACCGGATCAGGATCCCACATATGTAATCTGTTACATGGGCTACAGACAGGTAGAGAACTGAGAACGGGTGATAAGTTTCATGAGACAGAAAACGGTGCAAGTGTTGCAGCCAGGTCTGTTGGTCACTGTCACCCTGTATTACCAGAATACATTGATTCTGAACAAATGTTATTACATATCGAACCTGATATACAAAATCATATCAGTCTCTTTATTTAGATAAAGAAGGATATAATTTTGTATTGTTGGATGATGTTTTGAACATTTCCTAAATCAAGAGTTGATCGGTTCAGGTACGTTATCTAAAAGCATTAACGTTCTAAATCAAACTACAGTTCTTATTATATAGAACACACAAAAGTGGAAGAGTTCAGAAATGAACAAATCCTTCTTGAGGCATTGTAGACTAGGTCATATCAATGCGACCCGACTAGCTGAAGTTACATTAAGATGCATATTTAAATTAGTTTGAATTTACATCTTGTGAAACTTGCCAGTCATGTCACAGAGATAAGATGACCATAGCTCTGTTTATTAGAAACAGAGAAAGAGTTAGTGAACTCTTGGGATTGATACATGCTGATGTATGAAGGTCCCCTGTCTACACATGCCAAGACCGGTTTTTTGTACTTCATTACATTCTCTGATAATCTCCCAAGATTCAGACATATGTTCCTGTTGAAACACAAGTCCGAGCCTTTTGAGATATTCACAGAATATAAGTTAGAAGTCTAGAACCAACAATGGGTATAAGTATTATGTCCTTTGATCTGATCAGGGAGGAGAATACTTGAGCACGGGATTCCTGGACTATTCTAAGAATGAGATTCTCTCTCAGCATTACTCCTCCGTATACACCACAGCACCTCGGTGTATCGGGGCGGAGCAATAACACCCTATGTGATATGGTGTGCTCTATGATGAGTACTACAGAGTTTCCTATTTCCTTTTAGGGATTTATGCACTTATGAAGTTGCATACCTATTGAATAGGGTTCCGATCAAATCAGTTGCCTACCATTTCATATGAGATATGGAAAGGGAAGAGCCCATCTCTTAAGTCAGTTAAGATTTAGGGTTGTCCGGCCTATGTCTAAAAAGAAAAATCCGGACACGCTCAAGGCAAAGTCAGATCTGTGGAAGTTTGTTGGATATCCCAAGCATTCGCAAGGGAATATCTTCTACCTTACCGAGGAACAAAAATGTTCAGTTTCTCAGCATGCCACCTTTATGAAAGGGAATTTCTTGTGATGAAATTAGTGGTCATGAGGTAGAACTGGAAAGAGTTCCACCTATACAAACTGCAGCTGATGATTTGGTAGAACCAAAGAATTCAATAGCAACCAACGAACCTCAGCCTCTCCGCCGATCTAGTAGGGTTTCTCACCCACCTGAGAGATACTTCGGTTTCTCGATGACAGTAGGAGCGAGGATTGTATCATGGGATGATGACCTAACTAGTTTCGAGCTGGCCATCGGGAGTAGGACTCTATAAGAATGGCTGGATGCTTATCGATCTGAGATGGAATCCTTATACACCAACAAAGTATGGACTTTGGTTGCTTTATCTGAAGGGTTAAATCCCCATCAGGATCAAGTATATCTTGAGAAGATTACTTGGTGTACATGGAAAAGTTAAGACTTTCAAAGCTAGACTTGTTAAAGGTTTGCATCATTGACCACGTATGGATTATAATGAAACCTTTTCTAAGTAACTATGCTTAAGTCCATCCAGATCCTACTTGCCACGGCTACATACCATGACTACGATATCTGGCGGTTGGGTGTCAGGAGTGCTTTTCTAAATGATGTTTTAGAAGAGAGAGTCTGTAAGTACACAGTCAGAGGGCTTCATAGACAGTGGGAGCAGCGGAAACGTGTGCAAGATGTTTTATGTGATAAAGCAGGCATCGCGGAGTTGGAACATCTGTTTTGATGAGTTAGTCAAAGAGTTTGACATCATCAAAATAGTAGATGAACCTTGTATATACAAAAGGATAGTAGGGAGTATACTGGTGATCCTCGTAGAGTACGTAGATGACATACTCTTGATAGGAAAGGAGTTTCCTATGCTACGCTCGGTCAATCTCCGCTTATCACTAGGATTCTCCATATAGGATCAAAATGATACCTACTAAATCCTGGATTTTGGATCTATGAGATAGATCTAATTGGATATTAGGATACTCACTAGTTGCAGTGAGATCGTATCAATCAATCCTGGGGAGAATCACTGGAAAGGTTCCACGATGATAAGGACGACTGAATGTCAGTCACAGGCATTGTCTGTACCCTCGGTAAAGGGACGGTATGTTGGAAGAGTTCCAAGCAAGATACCGTGGCATACTAGACGATAAAGGCTGGATACATCGCAACTTAAGATGCTACCAAAGAGGCAGTCTGGATATATATATAAGTTCATGAGATGAACTTTGTTCCTACCATTGTGTGACAATGGAGTTGTGGCTTATGCCAAGGAACCCCCGTCCCATCAGAAATCCAGATATAATTCTTAGGCAGTATCACCAAATCATGGAGATGGTTGATCTCCAGGGGATCGAGATTAGGAGAGTAGACTCAGAGGATAACACGGCGGATCCACTCACAAAGGCCTTTTCCCAGAGAGAGACTTTTATGGGATGGTTGAGTATGAGATACTACAACCACTGCTATCAGATGGCCCAAGTGCAAGTGGGAGATTGTTAGTTATATGTATGCCCTAGAGGCCATTACTATACATAGGATGTATATTGTAGTGGATGCTTGGACATATATAGGGATGACTTTCTTGCTCGATATGATAGTATGCTATCTGGTTACTCTTTACTTTAACGTGTACACTGATTGTCTCTCTGTTACATGTTGGTAAAGCCCTTAGGATGTGTACTTGACTACCTGGACTATGATGCGGATCATACTAGTGGGGACATGGTAGTCCATAAGTACATCCTTCAAAGTACCTAGTCGTGGGTGTATCGAGACGGTGCATCGATATACCAGAGTAGACTAGCGTATACCTTCTCGACCCATACAGATGGGCGATGGATGATCCCATATCCATTGGTGTTTGACATCAGAGATGATATATGGGTGCTCAGTGGAGACTGGGTACACTGGACGGACTCGCCGAGAACTCCCAGATGGTATTATACCTTACGTCAGATGGCAGTTCTCTGGTGACACTGGTACAGGTTAGTCTGTAGACCCGAGATCGTCATAGAGTCTTGTGTGATTCCCACTGTGCTTTGATTTCCATCATACCACGTCCAAGAAGGAGTGCAAAATGGTGGCTTTTGGGTACAGTCCCGAATCACATGGAGGCAATGAGCGATAGGAGGGGTTTCCTCTCTCCCGGTATAGGGAGTTGATGTTGCGCTGTGCTTGATTGGCTATAACAGAAAGTCCTTGGCCAAGGCTGCTTTAGGGATTTACTGGTAAGTGTTACCAGTAGTTTCTCGACACGTTATGAGCCTCATATCGACACGACTTATCGAGTTATTGGGCTCTGACGTTTACCACCCCTAGACAAGATATGCGACATATCAGACGAACAGACCGGACTGTACGGTTGTGTTACTGGTTGGATTCACAGGAGTCTGAGCGGGCTTGCTCGTTGATCTTCTGATCGCTCAATACCCGGGTGGCCGTTACGTTTAGCAGACCGCTTGCGGCTTGTGAGTGTTTGATATGATCATCACCTACTGCCGGTGTATTGACGAGTCTTTAGAGTCCTACACAGGGGTTTCCTGGCTCAAGCGAATTGAAATAGGAGCGCATATGAGATATGTGCGGGACCGAGAATAATACTAGTATGTGATGCTGCATTCTATTCTCGCGATTTGTGACATTGATCGGTTGTATGCGATATAGCCGGGTTATCGGATCTAGTGTTGATTCGATAAGTTGTTACTATTGATATTAGTCGGTTATATACGATATGACCGGATCGTTAAATCAAGTGTTGATTTAATGATTTTATGTATAATTATATATTTGATATATTACTTTACATTAACTAGTATTGGTTCACTTAAGATTTATTTTCTCACTTGAATGTGCACATTGTTTATATGTGATATATGCAAGTGTACATGTTTGTATCATGCTTGATGATACAAACAAGTTATGTGTATGAGACTTGAACCAAATCAAGGTTAGATTAGGGTTTACTATTTTCCTAAGTATATAACAAAAGAGTATGACTTTGGTCAAAGTTATCAAGCTTCATGAAGCTTGATAAACATTGACAAAGTTAACTCTTTTGTCATATGTTTAAAGATATTAGTTAACCCAACCTTTAACCTAATGGTTTGGTTAAATCTCTACATGAGTTAAGCATGAGGGCTTAACTCAACCATGGTGCCATTATTTATTGGATAAGTTTCATTTGGATATTTACACGTGATTCTTTTTCTTCTTCTTCATCTTCATCAAGCTTACAAAAGCTTGAGAGCTCCAATGGTGCCATTGGAAAAAGAGTGAGAAATCCAATTCTAAAGTGAACCCACTTCCTATTTCTTCATTCTCTACCACTTGACATGTTGTATAGGGTGTTCTCTTCACAAAGTTTTTGAACAAGTGAAGTAATAGCTTGAGTTTGAGTCTCCCCGACGTAGATCATCTTCGGCCTTGAAGTCAATGACCTAGCCCGATCATTTCTCCGACGAAACCATCGCTAGAGTCCGGGATCCGATGATCGCAGCGGAAGGACGTCAACACAGAGCTTTAGAAGTGGAGGACGGATCTACAAAGGTTGTATTTCCATTCACTTAGTAGCAAAGTAGTTTGCTTGCTTGTTGTTTCGCCTAATCACTAGTTAACGATCTAGTTTAGTATTTCTCGGCACCGGAAAATTTGAATTTGGCAAGGTTGATGCCTTATGGAACCTCTTGAGAGTGTCTAGGAACCCTACAGTAGGCACAGTCTTGGTAGGAGCCATGTTCAAAAGATATGCAGTTGATTCTAGTGCATAACCCCAGAAAGATCGCGGTAACTCAACATTACTCATCATGGAACGTACCATATCCAATAGGGTTCGGTTCCGTCTTTCCGATACACCGTTGTGCTGTGGAGTGTATGGAGTGTTAGTGTATATGCCCTAGAGGCCATTACTATATCATACTAGTATGTATATTACTTAATGGAAGCTTGGGATATTCACCTTGTATTGACAATCTTGCTCAAAATAGTAGTATGCTACTTGGTTTGTTTCTGCTTCAATGTGTACATGTGTTTATTTTAGTATATCACCTATACACATTAGTGGAGCCCTTAGGATCTTTGCTTAATTACCAGCGTTGTGATGGCAGTCACACTAGTGGGGGCTGGGTAATCTATAAGCACATCCTTATGCAGGTCCCTAGTCACAGGACTATCGAGACAGGGCATCGATACTCCGGAGTAGACTGGCGCATGCGCTTCTCATCCCAGAGTGGGAGATGGTCTGTCCCACAGCCATCAGTACGTCGTACTGGAGATAGTATGCGGGTGCTCGTTAGGTTACGAGTACACTGGACAGGACTCATCGGGAACTGACCGGTTGGTATTATACCTATCGTCAGTTATCAGTTCCCAGATGACTTGAGTACAGCTTAGTCCGCTGACTTGACACTGTCACTTCACCTCGAGTGTGTTCCCACTGTACTTTGGTTACTACCCTACCACGGCTTAAAGGAGTCATGCAAACAGGTAGTAGTTGGGTGCAGTCCCGAAGCACTTGGAGGCAGTGACGGTTAGACAGGATTCGTCTCTCCCGGTATTAGGGGTTGACATCGTGCTGTGTCTAAGAGAGCCATTACATGAGTAGTCCCTGGCCAGGGCATGCGAGATATACTGGTAGGCTTCCAGTGTTATCTCAGGGTGTATTGGGCTTCACTCCGACATGACTTGTACCGCTATTAGGGGACTGACGTTTACCGCCCCCCTAGGCCCGCCATGCGATGTATCAGACGAACAGACCGGACTGTACGGAGATTGTCACATTCAGGCTCAGTAGGAGTTCAGATGGGTTTCACCTCGTCAGTCTTCTTGTCGGCATCTACCTGGGGACCGTTACGCACAGCTAGTGCCGCTTGCTGTCTTTGGTTAAACCCACTGCCAGCGTAGTGTCGAGTCTTTAGAGTCCCACACAGAAAGCTATTCGCCTTTAGGCAAAAGAGTAGAGGTCGCATGGTTTTGCGACATGTCGCATGGTTTTGCGACAGGGTTCGGTCACATCCGTGCACTTGTGCACGTACAGTGTCCGGACAGTTAACACTAGCGGGCTTTGGTTTAAGCCAAATCCTAGTGTACGTTTTGGGATTGGTTTTATCCAGTATGTATTCGTGTTCCTCGGAACGCGGATGCGGGTGTGTATGCACAGTTGACGGAGAGACAGAGGCAGAGGATTCTCATTAGGGTTGTTGACCGTTGACTATTGACTATTGACTTTTTGCTCAACCCTAATGAGAATATCATATATGATTAACAATAATATTAATTAAGTATTGTGGTGACATGGTTGTTGAGGGGTTGACTTTGTTGACTTTGTTGACCGATTGACTAGGTTGGACTAGTTGACCATCATGATGACAATGGCTATCATTTCATGGCAAAGACTTTTTACTTGCTTGTTTTCTTGTGCAATATGAGTGCATGAAATGATATAGCCATTTTGACTTAAACCATTTACACAATACTTGATTACTATTTTTGTGATGATGGTTTTGGATTATGAGAGCCAAGTGAGAAAAGTCTTGCTCATTCTATCATTTTCATTCTCTCTCTTGTGTTCTTGAGCTCTCATCTCCTTCCTCTTGCTCTCCCTCTCTTTAGTCTATGGTTCACTTGTCTCATGTGTTGAGAACCAAGAACCATAGAGAAAATCCCAACACACTCTCCTCTACTCATTTTAGTTCACAAGGTTTAGCAAACCGAGTCAACTAGTTTCTTCAAAGTTCGAAGAAGAAGCCAAAGGTAGAAGCTTTCAGGTGGATCGATCTTCGGCGCAAGGAGATGACGGGGTGAAGCCGATCCGGACAACCATCGAGGCTTGAAGACGAAGGAGTTCAAGAATGAAAGGTATAACCCCCTAACCGAGTAGTTAACAACTCCTAGTTAGGTTGTTAGTTAGATGTTTAACCAAGATCCGGTTTTGAGTCCATGTTACCGCCTCTAGAAAATTGTTTTTCACCAAATTCCGCATGCCCGAAAGTACCGGGAGAGGTAGCATGGACTTACAGTGGTATCGGAGCCTAGTTAAACTCTATCTAACATGTTAGCATGGTAGCTAGAAATTCGATCGGAGAAAAAGTCCCGAAATAAACCCGAAATTCAAAGTTGCTGTCGATTTTTAAAGTTCTGCAAAATTGATAAATTTCATCTTAAAAATCGGCTCAGGGTTTTTATTAAACACCCACGAAATTTGGTCCCACGAACCGGTCAAAGCGCCGCGGAAACGCGGCGGGAGCACGCTCCCGCCGCGGTTCCGCGGCCGAGTTGACTCGGCCGAGGTCCAAATTTTGTGCAGTGTTTTTATGGGGTTGTTTTGGGATTTTTGGAATATGTATTTTCTGCCCAGATTTTCCAGAATGAAAATTTTGTGTTTGGGGCCTGAAAATCCGTATTTTTGATCGAACATCTAAAAGACTTAAGCTGACGGATTTTTCTGTGATGTGATATTTGTATTGAACGTCTGCTAATCGCAATATTTCGATTAGTGGGAGTTATACAAATCTGTGATCTGTAATGTTGCTGGAATGTGTATATGAATTCATTGGATTGTCGCGGGTGAATAGCCGGGGGTTGTGAGACGAGAGTTTTCTTTTCTTTCAATTCATGTAAATTTGTAAATTGATGTAATAATTATTTGTATGGCCGCACAACCGGGTCGGGGTTGTAGCCGTCATTGTATAATTTCTTTTTACTATTTTTTCTTCTAGGATAGACCCATGGAGGGGGTGCACAAACTACCGGGTATGCCAAAGTGCCGAGTGGCCTACTCACGGGGTTGGGGGAGGTTGCTTCGCTTCGGGTACTTGGCGGGTAGTTTGCCGCACCCGTAGGGGTCTTGGGTGGGGTATTGGCTATTCACCACGACCGTGTAATCTGCTTTTCGTTACAGGCTCGTACAAATTGCGTGTTCCTAGTATATCCAATGTGTTCATCTGTGATCTGAAATGGCTATCATTACAATATATCTATATATGATATTATTTAGGCGTTGCTTATGTTTTACAGCCGCGCTAGCCCATCCCCCGCTCTGTCATTAGTTAAGTAACCTAACGGGTAATGACGGGGCCCCGTGGCGAATGCGAATGGCATAAGCGTACGTCATATTTTGGTTGTTTTCTGCAATGGTAGGATTAAATGATGGGACGCATTAAAAGAACTAATGCAAGAATATCACGCATTAAAAGAACTAATGCAAGAAAATAAACCAAGTAAAAATCGTTGGAACACTTTCGAAAAACCACTCGGTTCTTTTCAAAACAAACTTTTAAATGCGGAGCTTGAGCCACTCCTTCTAAAAGCTATCTCGTTCCTTCGATTATATCAAGTTCACTACGTTCAAGGTTTCGCCAAAACCATTCGTAGCCCTCCGTCGTTTCGTATGAATATTCAATAGTATTCAAGCTATGTTTGTTGACCTTCGTCAAGACATAGTGATTGGTAGCTGTTGGGTGTTCATATGTAGCATAGATAGATGCGTTGGTTTGGGACAGTCGTATTACCTTGTTGACCTTCGTCAAGGGTATATACGGGTGGGTTCAAATTAACCTGGATAATGACGGGTAGAACTTGACATGTGATTTATGATTTGTTGACCTTCGTCAAGGTCATAAGAGCATGGGGCAAAAATCCATATCGGGAGTTTCAAAAGAACTGAAACTTGCTAGTGCTGCATACCATTTGGAGTGATGATTCTGGTAGGATTCCTTCAGTTTTGTCACGCAATGATATTTGGATCCCGTCCTACTGTGAGTACATGCTACTCTTCGGGAAATTTCTCACTTAACGATCAATGATATAAACCAAGTAGGTGTCTAGAAAGGTGTTAGCGGGGCTACGCCCACAGGGAAAAAAGGTTATTTAATTAAGGAACTTCGCGAAAGCGTTGGAAAACCTCCCTCGAAGTACCGATACTAGCCTGGCTGAACGGTTAAGCAAGTATTGTACGGTGAGATTGATCCCGACTAATTCTTCCTTTATGGTTTGAGGAGGGATTCAAGAGACAGTGGGAGCCATCCTGTTTAGATAAATTAAAAACCAATCTAAACTTGCAAGAGCATCATGCTAAGTGTTTTCTTCTCTCTCTCTTAATTGCAGCGACCCAGTGACCACACCTAGGTTACATCTAGATAATAAAATGACTGAACCTGACTGTTATGACTGGCAAAGGTCTCTCCAGATGTCCATTGCCCATAACAAGCTGGGACACCTCTTAACTGATCATACCCCTACCGTCTTAGGTCCAGTTTCCCCTGTCACGGTTATTTACATCAGTAGGACATCGAAAAAGGATTGTACGAAAGCCAAGTGCCTCGTGTTAGCCTCAGTTAATGGTGCAAACCAGAGGCAGCACGAGAAGATGGACTCAGTTTCTATCTTCCTCCATAACAAAGATTTATATGGAGAGCAATCTCGTATCGCAAGATATGAGACCTCGAACGAATTGCTTCAAGCGAGGTTGGCTGTCGGGTCATCTGTAGGGGACAACGTCCTTACAGAGGCCAGCTATTTTGAGCTCAAGGACATGGAGACCACGTTGGAGAATAGGTCAAGTACTGATTTAATTCTACAGTCCCTTCCCTCTGCTTATACCCTGAAGGAAACCAGGGAAGAAAAAGGAAAAGCAAGGGCAAAAGTTTCAGGACTGGATGTAGTAAAAGAGGGACGTTCCTATTGTAACGGGAATGAACATTGGCAGAAGGATTGCAGGGCTTGCAAAGCCAGTAGCCAGAATTCGAAGCATGTTGTGGTTTCGGCTTCGAGTGTGTTTGTAATTGAGAACTGTATGTCAGTTAACCCTACTTCCTGGGTATTGGATACCGGATCAGGATCTCATATCTATAATTCGTTACAGGCTCTGAGAAACCGTAGGGTTATTAGGAAAGGTGATATGACCCTCAGGGTTGCTAACGGAATGAGCATGGATGCTGAATCCGTAGGGGAATATCATCTTAGACTGACAACTGGGCAGATATTGATTTTGCGTAACTGTTTGTATGTACCAGGTGCGACTTGTAATATCATATCTGTTTCCTTACTTTCTAAGGAAGGATATGAATTTACTTTTGTAAGCGATGTAGTACACATCTACCTAAATCAAGTTCTGATTAGGTCAGGTACATTACAGAACGGAATATACGTGTTAAATCAAGCTCAGATTTTCAGTGTCCAGAACACACTTAAAAGAAAGTCTCCGGAAACAAATCAGGCTTTCTTATGGCATTGTAGACTGGGTCCCATTAATGAGACACGATTAACTAAGTTACATAAAGAAGGGTACTTGAATCCGTTCGAGTATCAGTCTTATGCCACTTGTGAATCTTGTCTCATGGGAAAGATGACAAAGACTCCGTTCACTGGACGCGGAGAAAGAGCGAGCAAGCTCTTGGGACTCATACACAGTGATGTGTGTGGTCCAATGTCTACACATGCGCGAAGTGGTTATTCATACTTCATTACTTTCACAGATGATTTCTCTAGGTATGGACATGTCTTCTTAATGAAGCACAAATCCGAGGCCTTTGGGAAATTTCAAGAATACAAGAATGAAGTTGAAAAACAAACCGGCAAAAGTATCAAGATTCTAAGATCGGATCGAGGTGGAGAATACTTGAGTGCCAAGTTTCTGGACTACTTAAAAGAGAATGGAATTCTCTCTCAACTTACTCCTCCATATACACCACAACACAACGGTGTATCGGAAAGGCGGAATCGGACCCTATTGGATATGGTTCGTTCCATGATGAGTAAGGCTGAGTTACCGCGATCTTTCTGGGGTTATGCACTAGAAGCAGCTGCATATCTCTTGAACAAGGCTCCAACCAAGACTGTGCCTACTACCCCATATCAGATGTGGAGTAGGAAGAAACCCTGTGTTAAGTATCTTAAGGTATGGGGATGTCCAGCTTTTGTAAAAAAGCGGCATGCGGACAAGCTCGAGGCACGCTCAGTACTGTGTAAGTTTGTGGGATACCCAAAGAAGTCCAGGGGTATCTTTTCTATTCCGCAGAAGAACAAAAAGTTTTTGTTTCTCCGCACGCCCACTTCTTGGAAACTGAATTTTTAGAAAATCAGATAAGTGGGGGCGCAATAGAACTGGAAGAAATTCCAGAACCACAAGCTGTTACTGAAAACTTGGATGAACCAGACGTTTCAGGAGAACCGGACATTCCTATGCCGCTCCGCAGAAGTAGTAGGCAGTCTCATCCGCCCGAGAGATACTTCGGTTTTCTCATAGACGGGGATAGAGAGGATTGTACAGTTAATTATGATGAGCCTACTAGCTTCCAGCAAGCCATTCAGAGCGGTGACTCGGTAAAATGGCTGAATGCAATGCGGACCGAGATGGAGTCCATGTACACCAACAAAGTTTGGACTTTGGACTTTGCTCCAGAAGGGGTAAAACCCGTAGGATGCTAATGGATCTTTAGAAAAAAGATTGGTGTAGATGGGCAGGTTGAAACCTATAAAGCTAGGCTCGTTGCAAAGGGTTTTCGTCAAAGACCTGGTTTGGACTATGACGAGACCTTTTCTCCGGTAGCCATGCTTAAATCCATTCGGATCCTTCTTGCCATTGCTGCCTTCCACGATTATGAGATCTGGCAGGTGGATGTAAAGACGGCTTTCCTAAATGGAAATTTGGAAGAGTGCGTCTATATGGATCAGCCAGAGGGATTCATTCAGTGTGGGAGCAGCGGTAAAGTGTGCAAGTTGCTCAAGTCCATCTATGGACTTAAACAGGCATCGCGGAGTCGGAACATCTGCTTTGATGATACTGTCAAAGAATTCGACTTTGTCAAAAACCCAGATGAACCATGCATTTACAGTAAGATTGTAGGGAGAAATGTGGTATTCCTCGTCTTGTACGTCGATGAAATTTTCCTAATAGGAAATGATATTCCTATGCTACAGTCAGTCAAAGGATTCTTGTCGCAGAGGTTCTCCATGAAGGACCTGGGCGATGCTAACTATATTCTGGGGATCCAGATCTATCGTGATAGATCTAAGAGGATGTTGGGACTTTCACAGTCAAGGTACATCGACACCATACTGAAATGATTCAGTATGGATGATTCCAAGCGCGGTAATCTACCGGCTTGTCACGGAATCACCCTCTCCAAATAGATGTCTCCCAAGACTGATTTGGAAAGGGCTCGCATGTCATCAATACCCTACGCATCTGCGATAGGCTCTATTATGTATGTGATGTTATGTACCAGACCAGACGTAGCATACGCATTGAGCGTTGTAAGCCGGTATCAGTCGAACCCAGGGGAGAAACACTGGATAGCAGTAAAGAACATTCTCAAGTACCTGAGAAGGACTAAGGAGATGTTCTTGGTGTATGGCGGAAAAGACCTCCAGATTGAGGCCTTTGCTGACTCCAGCTTCCAGAGTGACAAGGATGACTCCAAGTCCATGTCGGGTTATGTCTTTACTCTCAATGGAGGGGCGGTTTGCTGGAAGAGTTCCAAGCAGGAAACCGTTGCTGACTCAACTATGGAAGCGGAGTACATAGCTGCTTGCGATGCCGCAAAGGAAGCTGTCTGGATGAAGAAGTTCCTCACGAAACTTTAGGTGGTTCATACCAGTGTTGATCCAATACCGCTGTATTGTGACAACAACGGTGCTATAGCTTTAGCGAAGGAACCCAGGTCCCATCAGAAGTCCAGGCACATTTTGAGGCGGTTTCACCTGATCAGGGAGATCATTGATCGCCGGGAGATCGAGGTAAAGAGAGTAAATTCAGAAGATAACACTGCAAATCCACTCACGAAGGCCCTACCCCAGACTCAGTTCGAGCGGCTGATCGAGATGATAGGTCTTCGATACGCCAGTACATGGCCTTAGTGCAAGTGGGAGATTGTTAGTGTATATGCCCTAGAGGCCATTACTATATCATACTAGTATGTATATTACTTAATGGAAGCTTGGGATATTCACCTTGTATTGACAATCTTGCTCAAAATAGTAGTATGCTACTTGGTTTGTTTCTGCTTCAATGTGTACATGTGTTTATTTTAGTATATCACCTATACACATTAGTGGAGCCCTTAGGATCTTTGCTTGATTACCAGCGTTGTGATGGCAGTCACACTAATGGGGGCTTGGTAATCTATAAGCACATCCTTATGCAGGTCCCTAGTCGCAGGACTATCGAGACAGGGCATCGATACTCCGGAGTAGACTGGCGCATGCGCTTCTCATCCCAGAGTGAGAGATGGTCTGTCCTACAGCCATCAGTACGTCGTACTGGAGATAGTATGCGGGTGCTCGTTAGGTTACGAGTACACTGGACAGGACTCGTCGGGAACTGACCGGTTGGTATTATACCTATCGTCAGTTATCAGTTCCCAGGTGACATGAGTACAGCTTAGTCCGCTGACTTGACACTGTCACTTCACCTCGAGTGTGTTCCCACTGTACTTTGGTTACTACCCTACCACGGCTCAAAGGAGTCGTGCAAACAGGTAGTAGTTGGGTGCAGTCCCGAAACACTTGGAGGCAGTGACGGTTAGACAGGATTCGTCTCTCCCGGTATTGGGGATTGACATCGCGCTGTGTCTAGGAGAGCCATTACATGAGTAGTCCCTGGCCAGGGCATGCGAGATATACTGGTAGGCATCCAGTGTTATCTCGGGGTGTATTGGGCTTCACTCCGACACGACTTGTACCGCTATTAGGGGACTGACGTTTACCGCCCACCTAGGCCCGCCATGCGATGTATCAGACGAACAGACCGGACTGTACGGAGATTGTCACATTCAGGCTCAGTAGGAGTTCAGATGGGTTTCACCTCGTCAGTCTTCTTGTCGGTATCTACCTGGGGACCGTTACGCACAGCTAGTGCCGCTTGCGGTCTGTGGTTAAACCCACTGCCAGCGTAGTGTCGAGTCTTTAGAGTCCCACACAGAAAGCTATTCGCCTTTAGGCAAAAGAGTAGAGGTCGCATGGTTTTGCGACAGGTCGCATGGTTTTGTGACAGGGTTCGGTCACATCCGTGCACTTGTGCACGTACAGTGTCCGGACAGTTAACACTAGCGGGCTTTGGTTTAAGCCAGATCCTAGTGTACGTTTTGGGATTGGTTTTATCCAGTATGTATTCGTGTTCCTCGGAACGCGGATGCGGGTGTGTATGCACAGTTGACGGAGAGACAGAGGCAGAGAATTCTCATTAGGGTTGTTGACCGTTGACTATTGACTATTGACTTTTTGCTCAACCCTAATGAGAATATCATATATGATTAACAATAATATTAATTAAATATTGTGGTGACATGGTTGTTGAGGGGTTGACTTTGTTGACTTGTTGACTTTGTTGACCGGTTGACTAGGTTGGACTAGTTGACCATCATGATGACAATGGCTATCATTTCATGGAAAAGACTTTTTACTTGCTTGTTCTCTTGTGCAATATGAGTGCATGAAATGATATAGCCATTTTGACTTAAACCATTTACACAATACTTGATTACTATTTTTGTGATGATGGTTTTGGATTATGAGAGCCAAGTGAGAAAAGTCTTGCTCATTCTATCATTTTCATTCTCTCTCTTGTGTTCTTGAGCTCTCATCTCCTTCCTCTTGCTCTCCCTCTCTTTAGTCTATGGTTCACTTGTCTCATGTGTTGAGAACCAAGAACCATAGAGAAAATCCCAACACACTCTCCTCTACTCATTCTAGTTCACAAGGTTTAGCAAACCGAGTGAACTAGTTTCTTTAAAGTTCAAAGAAGAAGCCAAAGGTAGAAGCTTTCAGGTGGATCGATCTTCGGCGCAAGGAGACGACGGGGTGAAGCCGATCCGAACAACCATCGAGGCTTGAAGACGAAGGAGTTCAAGAAAGAAAGGTATAACCCACTGACCGAGTAGTTAACAACTCCTAGTTAGGTTGTTAGTTAGATGTTTAACCAAGATCCGGTTTTGAGTCCATGTTACCGCCTCTAGAAAATTGTTTTTCACCAAATTCCGCATGCCCGAAAGTACCGGGAGAGGTAGCATAGACTTACATGGAGGAGTAAGCTGAGAGGGAATTCCTTTCTCTTTTTGGTAACCCAGGAACTCGGCACTTAAGTATTCACCACCTCGATCAGATCTCGGTGTCTTGATATTTTTGCCGGTTTGGTTTTCTACTTCATTCTTATATTCTTGGAATTTTCCTCGTATTTATGTTTCATTAAGAAAATGAATCCATACCTAGAGTAATCATCCGTAAAAGTAAAAAAATATGAAAAACCGGCTCTTGCATCTGTAGACATTGGACCTCATACATCGCTGTGTATGAGTCCTAAGAGCTCGCTCACTCTTACTCCATGTCCAGTGAATGGAGTCTTTGTCATCTTTCCTTTGAGATATGATTGACAAGTGGCATAAGATTGATATTCGAACGGATCCAAATATCCTTCTCTATGTAACTTAGTTAATATTCTCTCATTAATGTGACCTAGTCTACAATGCCATAAGAAACCCTGATTTATATTTAGAGACTTTCTTTTTAGTGTGTTCTGGACATTGAAAATCTGTAATTGGTTTAACACGTATATACCGTTATCTAGTGTACCAGACCCAATCAAACCATGATTAAGGTGCATGTTAACAACATCACTTACAAACGTGAAATCATAAACTTCTTTTGATAACAACGATACTGATATTGTCACGACCCGAAATAGCACGTGACTGGCACTTGAATCATACGAAGTCTATAGGACTCCATCCAATTCAAGTAAGCCAAAAGCCCAGAAATCTAAAACTATTTTTAAGTAAAAATGAAGGAATTAGTTTTAAGAAGTGGAGAAAACAGTTTTAAAAACAAGGTTTTTAAATAGGTAAGCCGAATATTCATTTTTAAAATCTATAGCTTTTTCTAAAAATTTCGGCAGAGTTTCCTTTGTAAATGCTGGCCCCGAACGGGGTACAACAAGAATAATATATATGCAATGATAAAAGGCATCCCTAAGCTGGAGCTAGCTCTTCGTCAATCGACGGTCACAACCACACGAGCAATATAATATACAACGCCGAATGGCGAGGATCAAAACTAAAAGGAAAACTCAAAATCAGTATGAAAACCATAATACTATAACGCGCGACTCCAAGGTCGAAATAATACACAACTGGTTTTCTAAGTCTGAAACAATATACAAGTTTGGTTGATGGAATTTCTAGATACAACTGAATAAAACATATACAATGGTGGTTCTGATGCAAAAGAATCCACCTACCAAAGCAAGTCACCCGTAAGGGAAGCATTGTGCCAGAAAAGCCGCAATGAAACCTGTACGGCAAAACTTGCAAGAAACTGTGGCACAACGGGGGTGAGTTGCCAACTCGTGAATAGAAAAATCACAGAGCAGAAATCGTATGTATGACACAATCCTAAATCAATACGATCAGATATATATATATATAAATCTCAAATGAATAAGTCTGAAGCATGATAAGGTGGCAATGTAACATCTATACATGAGTGTAGTGCCATGTGCTCATGCCAGTGCCTCGGATAATAACATATCATAAATATGAGGTATAATCAATGTCTACTATATCATGGAGTCTATAAGTATGTGGATATCATCCAACTATGTAATCAATTTCATCATGTATGTGGATCTCGTCCAACTATGTGATCAAAGTCATCAATGTCAACTATATGTATGGAAGTATGAGGATGAAAATCAACATGTGTCGCTCGCGACATATCAAATCATGGAACCTGAGTGTCAAGCATCGACACTCGAAAACATCATGAAATCTGTGCCTATCATCGGCACGTAAATCCTCATATATCGGGCTCCGTCAGTCTGGATCAGCCCATATCATCTCTCGACTCCGGTCGGTATCCTCCGGATATCCGCCGAGCCCAAATACAATCACCGGTAGGTAGTAGTCCCTCTGCCAGGCTCACCGTATACCACACAGTGATCCGTTCTCGCCCCGGGGTACCATACCGGGTCCACCATGTACCCGCAATCGGCCACATCCTCCTCCTTGAATCGGGTTTCACATGTTGCTCTCAAAACCGAGAAAACACATGGTGGACGCACTAAAATATCATATCAAGGGTAACCGGGTTTTTAAAACAATTACATATTCTCTTTTGAAATACCCATGGTTCCCAAATCCAGAAATATCATGGAAACAATATATCTCAATGCGTATAATCAAAAAGTATGATGTATGCGACATGTAAAAGAAATGTAAGCATATCAGTATATCATGCAATATGGAATAGTAATATGCATATATTGAGGGAAACCGCTCTTTTTAAAATGAACCAGTTTTAAAGAGTATCTTGCTGTTCCCAAATCTCCAAATCAAACGAGAATCATCTATGTATTTGCAAATGAGTATGTGTACAAGTATGGGTGTATAATATATAAGTACACGAGTATGAATGTACAATAGGTATGTGCACAAGTATAAGTGTACAATATGTGAGTACACGAGTATGCCATGCAAGGGTCATATCCTGAATGCAACAGTACTACAGCGTAGTGACATGGCAATTATCGATGATGAAGTGTGTGAGCCGGAAAGCAGGTGTACGTGGAACATATGCATCATCGATAATGGTGCAGGTGTCCAAACAGCATGATTTTAATAAAACAATAACCATTTGCACATGCAATGCGATGCGAATAACAAGAATATGCAGAAATCGACTAATAAATGCAACAGTGACGCATCTGCATAAATATAAAAATGTCATACAGTTTGCCATTTTAAATAAGTCGAATCGGGGTTTTTTAGTAAAATAAGGGCTACGGTGTTTTTAAGAAAAGATGCGTCATTTGAAAATATCCGTAGAATCCCTTTGCTTATCTTTGAAATACTCCCGATTCGTTAGTTTTTGAAATAGGTATGATATCGGCCAAGCCTAACATCTACTAGCAAAACTACAGCTCTAACTAACAAGTCAGTCAGGAGGGGTATGGAAACCACCTAAATCTGAGTCGATATATATATATATATATATATATATATACATAAATATAATAGTCGGTGATCCCGCCTCAAAGGTACCGCAAACGATACAATATCATATGTCATCCTCGAGTCATGAGTGCGGATCTATCATCAATATGAAGCTCGTATGGTAAATCATCGTACGGCATCCCAAAAGCTGGGTACGGGTCAATATCACATTCCTCTCATCAATTATCAGGTATCCTTATCATCATATCCCATGATCTGGGGTACTGATCTAAGTCTAGTACAATTGATACCATCTATATAATTATATGTGCGTGTATGAAAACACGCCTAATAGCCCGCTAAAATCTCATGTCGTATCCCAAATACAACCACATCACATCACCGATCTCATGGCACCAGGCCCAATATCATCGACTCAACTCCAAATATCATCCACCATCCTCATCGTCAGGTATAAGTATCACATATAAGCATGTGTGTGCGTATGGGTGTAAACCTATTCTAGGGTTCGCATCTAGGAAACTATACTAGTTTACTTCTAAACCCTATTGTATCCATTAGTACACCTAAACACATCTAGAATATCCATATCACACTTAACGCTATCATGCGTATATATAGTATATATATAGTATACTAACATTGAACTGCGGGGGTGCTATACGCCATCCACCCGACTTCCCCCATAGATATAATCTACTCACCTTGCATCCTGCGTGTCGGTGTCGATGTCGCTACCATCTTCTTCATCGTCTCGGATCACCGTGGGGGTACCTACATGTCACACGTATCGCATCACATTAAAAATAAATCGAAATCAAACGACACATGAAAACCAAAACGATACGCTTAAGAGCTTATAGGTTAGAACCTATGGTTAGCTCTCGCAAAACTACCCGATATCACTCGATATGGACGTACAAACGTCACATGATCGAGATAACGCAAAAATACAAAAATCTAGAAATCTAAATACGAAAAACCATAACTCAAATCAAAGCAGCAACCCAAGTTTTTAGTCCCGGATATTGATCAGGGTGAAAACAAGGTTCCAAAACAACACTAGGGTGATATATAGGGTACATATGACCTACTGATGCAACCTGGACCCACCCCCTCACCAAGTGGCCGAGCCCCTCCCCCTAAATTCCGGCCAGGCCGTCCCTGGGTGCTCCTCTGTGGTTCGTCTTGCTACAGGGGGTTGCTAGGGTCTCAAATTGGTCTCTGGAGTTGTTTATTTTTCCAGTAAAAATCCCAGTTCATTCCAGATTTTCCTGCACACTCAAAGTTCACAAACCAACATTGCAAAGTTCTGTAAATCCGTATTTTTGTGTTTCAGGTTTGGTTAGGTCTGGTTTTTGGACAATTGAGGAGTTTAAGGTCACTAATAAAGTCCAAGTACACAACCACAACTCAAAATAACCTTAACCCTCTCTAAGTTTTTCCAAAGTGCACAAAACTTCGCCAAATCACTTTTAAACCTGAAATGAGGCTAAATCACTTGAAATACTACAATAATTGTGAAAGGGTTTACCTCATTTAGCTCTCAAGAATCCTTAACAGCGCCAAAATCATATTTTTCTTGGTCCATTGGGTAGCTAGAGGGCTTGTGCACCTTTTTTGTGAAATGGGTGTAAGGTTTTGGGGTTGTTTTGGAGATGAAGTGAGTGGATTTGTGGAGGGGAGAATGGGGGAAGCAGCAGCAGCTGAAAGAAGAGGGAGAGAGGGGAGAGAAATGAGAGGGAGAAATGATAAGGGGATGGCATCATGACAAGGTCGACCCTCACCCACTCTTTCTCTCTCTTCACCATACCTAATATAATACTCTTTTCTTTTTCCCCTCTAATTTCCTTCTCTCCACAATAGTAACCCCAAAATAACAAGCCATGCACCCAAAACATGTAGGAAAATGCCACAAGTGTTAAAGAAAAGATATGGTGCATGTTTGCACAAAATACGCTTAAAGCGCGATTAGCTATTTTTAATCGCGATTAGCACTAAATTAGTGTCAAATTAATCACAAAAACTTAAAATTGGCATAATTCACATAAAACACTGTTCAGTCGATAAAACTGCACATTTGTAGTACATTTTTCCTACCATTTTTATATTAAAAAAATGACTTTATTATAATATATTAAACATATGAGGGTTTATGTGTAAAAACATTATTTTCCATGTGTTAATATATTTAATTATCATTTGGTAGGAAAATATATGCAAATAATATTATTGGTCTAATCCTAGTAGAACTAAGTCTACTAAAATCTTATTTGAGTTGTTGTGCAGAATATTTCCAAGTTGTTATGAAGGATTTAACAAACAAATCAATTTGTTGAAGAATATTTTCCAAATTAAAGAGCAAACTTGGAGACTAAGTCTGGAAGCAACCGAGGAAATATTTTCAGATTCTGAAGATGCATAGGATTGCCAAATGTCACCATAAGAGAGCCCAAGAAAAACGACGATGAGATCCGTACCAAGGGGCGCGGATCCGCGGCCAAATCCACCCTGGGGCCGCGGATCCGCCGCAATGATGAGGAGAGAGAATGTAATATTTTGAGAGCTTTTCAAATGCTGAATTTTACCAACTTCTCAACAATAATATTCTGGGTTTGCACTATATAAAGACACCAAGAGCCTCTTGGAAAAGGTATCAAGCCGACGAGATCACGAAGTCCAAGACGGCTCACGCATCCAGGCTGATCATCAACGGTTCATCTACCTCCTTGGAAGAGATCGAGAAGCAAGCTAGTCTTTGTAATCATTTTCTAAGGAATCAAAGTGTACTTGATCTTGTTGATTAATAAAGGTAGTTCTTTTTCTTATTCTATTTCTTCATAGTTTAATTATGCAATTTCTCTCCATCTCTTTTTCTCCCAACATGCGCGAGTAATTCTCCGCTTGTTAGGGTTCGTAGGATTAGGGTAGGCTAATGGGCGATGAAAATAATTAAACCCTTTTTAAGTCCTATAAAGTTTAGGAACTTTATCAAAATAATCATTAACATCCTAATCGGGCGCACTAGCAATTCCTTGCTAGTTCCGACCGCGATTAGAGATTAGATTAATGATTGTTTTGGTAAAGGCTAGATATGAACGGAGTTCCGTGTCGAGATAAGGGTTAAGAGTGGGATTCCTTTTCCCTCCAGAAACCCTAATCTACACGCATCACCGTCGTTCTAGTTCTAAATCTATTAATGGATAAAAAGGGTAACTTTTAATTAATCTTCCATAACTACTAAATCCTAACGAACCCTACAAGCCTTATTATTATATTATTTAAATCTCTAAAATAATCTAGGTCTATATTTTACATTAAAGTAGATCTAGAAACTTTTCACAAAATTCTTTCTTCCTCCTCTCTTTTTCAACACATCTAAAGTAAAAATAAAAGGTTCAACGTTTCCCAGAGGACGACCCGTACTCATCTCGGTCTAGCTACACGCGACACCGTTCTGATTGCGGTTAAACTACAAAACACACTCTTTCGTGTCAATCAAATGGCGCCGTTGCCGGGGATACGTGCGTAATTTTTTATTTTTACTATTTGTGTTGAATTCTTCGACGAGTCATATCATTATTAAAACAAAACTGCAAATTGTATATTTAACGATTATTGTGTGAATTTTTGCGAGGAAATCTGGAGTCACGGACTTGAGGAAACAGGAGATCTAGGGTTCACACTTCTCTGGTAAGATTCTAACTCCCTTCTCTCTCCTCTAAAATCCAATAAAATCGATTTTCTGCAGGATTCTTTGCAAAATATCTCCGCTCAAAAATCTTTTTGCAAAGTTTTGTGATTGGTTTTGTTTTGCATATTTAATACGGATTTTAAGGGGCAAAGACCAAATCAAGATTAGGTGGGGATTTCATCACCCTTCCTAAGCCCCACAAATCACAAACCGAGCATATAGAACAACCCTTCATTAATTTAAAAAATATCTAGACCAGACTCTAAGGACTGTCGAGCTCAATAGGAAAAAGACTAGTATAGGCATCGGCCGTTTATCCTAACTGACATTGCGGTGTCTAGGCTAGTGGTTTTTAATTAGGCCCACTGTAGTGGTGGTTCCTTCCCACTTACCTGGCCGTACTTGTCCGTGAAGAGGCGGTTTGAGGTCCTATTTCTAGCCTTAGTTAGGAGCTGTCTAGAGACTGACCTAGGTAACCTTAGTTCTAGGGTTGCTTGTGCATTGTAGGGAGATTTGTCTTGAGTCCCACTTTTTCAAAACAAGCCAATTTTAAATCACACACACGCTGCCACTTGCACTAAACCCGCTTAGTGCATGCTCGGTTGGACACGGGATCCTAGTGCCCGTCTTGTCCGCGTTCCTGTTATCGACGCCGAAGTCGGTACTTCTTCATCTTCTTTTCCCCCACCACACACCACATCGACCGAGATGGACGGCACTCCATCAGAGTATAACACCACGCTGCCACCGCCCGCAGGTGCGCAGAATCCACCGCGCATCTCTCTCCAAGAGAGATGCTATCCTATTCGTGGTCCTCTTCCTACTTGTCTATCTCTTCCACCACCTGACGGGGATAATTTCGAAATTAAACCCCACTACATCAATCTGCTGCCTAAATTTCACGGGCTTGAATCGGAAGACGCGTACGTTTTCATCACCAAATTCGAAAACGTATGCGCAATGATGGGTACTTCACAATTGACTTTAGATGCTATGCGCTTACGTCTTCTCCCATTCACACTGTGCGACTTGGCAGAAAAATGGCTTTATAATACTGCCGCACACTCTATCGCTAATTGGGATGAATTCGTCGTAGCATTTCTTAAGAAGTTTTACCCAAATCATAAGACTGCACATGTTAGGAGCGAGATTAACCAGGTCACCCAGCTTCCCAATGAACCATTTTGGAAGTGCTTTGAACGTTTCAAAGATCTGCTTGTCCAATGCCCCCATCACGGGATACAAAGATGGGATTTATGTCGGATTATATATGAGGGCATTAATCCAGCGACAAAGCAGATGCTTGAAACAATGTGTCAATGCAATTTCATGTCTAAAGATGACGGTGAAGCTTGGAAATATCTGGAAGACCTCGCAGAAAGCACTTTGCAGTGGGAAAGCGTAAGACCACCTTCAACTAAGGGAGGTATTCACCAACTCGATGTTTCCATCGCAGTAAAAGCCGAAATGGCAGCGATGCAGAAGAAACTCGATGCTATGGAGAAAATTTTTTCATCATTCTCCCTAAATCAGGTTACGCTTCCCAAGACTGTCTGTGGTTGCTGTTCGGATCCTTCACACTTAACGGAAGAATGTCCTATGAATGCATCGTTTCAAGCTAATGCTGCTTTTCAGCAGCGACCTAGAAACGACCCTTATTCTTCTACGTACAATCAAGGATGGAGGAATCATCCTAACTTTGCTTGGAATCAAAACCAACAAAGCAATTATCAAAGACCTCCTCCACAGCAACCACAACCACAGAATCATCCCCCCTTTCAGTCACAGAATTTCCAAAATCCGGCCAACATTTCTACACCACAAGTGGCCGGTACTGACAACTCACTCGCACAAACTTTGGATATGTTCATGAAACAATCCATGCAAAATTCGGCTGATATGAGGTCTTCTATTGATGCCCTAACGAAAAACTCCTCCTCCCATGGTGAGAGTATTAAATCAATAGAAAACCAAATCGCACAGTTAAATGCCGCAATGAGTGCGAGAGAGAAAGGGAAACTCCCATCTCAACCCCTACCGAATCCTGGCCATTCACAAAGTCATAATGTGAATGCCGTCACTACGTTGAGATCGGGGAGAGTGCTGAACAACCAAGTGGGTGAGCAAGTTGATGATAGTGACACATTTGATACCCCTTCTTCTTCTTCTTCCCCTAATTCGTCTAGTCTCCCACCTTCATCCGAGCCTATTCTCCGTTTTCCCCAAGGCTCAAACATTTCACCAAATCTATCTAAGTCGATGCCCACTCCAATTTTGGGATCGAATCCGTCACCACAGTCTTCTCCACAAACGTTGGACCCAAAACTTATTGATCGAGCTCCATTTCCAAACCGATTAAGGGCCAACCGACCTAACCCGCAAATGGAGAAGATTGTGGAAATTTTTAAGCAAGTTAACATAAACATTCCTCTCCTAGATGCTATTCAACAAGTTCCGTCATATGCAAAAATCTTAAAGGACTTGTGCACTAGGAAGCGAAAAGTTCAAGTACCTAAAAAAGTTTTCCTTGCGAGTAATGTGAGCACTGCTTTTACACAACAACTACCCAAGAAACGAAAGGACCCCGGAAGTCCTACAATTTCAATCTCTATTGGGGGTAAAAATATCAATCGTGCTCTACTCGATCTAGGTGCTAGTGTTAACTTGCTTCCGTATTCTGTGTATGAGCAATTAGGGATCGGAGAGTTAAAACCTGCGCATTGCACTCTTCAGATGGCCGATCGATCTATCACCCAACCTAGGGATGAGCTAGAGGATGTGTTAATCAAAGTCGGGGAATTCATATTCCCTGTGGACTTTATCGTTATAGATACACAACCTGTAGCAAACCCACGCAATCAAATTCCGGTGATACTCGGTCGACCCTTTTTGGCCACTTCCAACGCAGTAATTAATTGTAGAAACGGCTCTATGACCCTATCCTTTGGGAAGAAGTCAATTGAGCTTAACATTTACAAGTTGGGAAGTGAACCCTCCGAACCCTATGCTCATGTGTGTTCTGTCGAATTAATGGATGTCGACAGCAGTGAATTTGATCAACCTCATGATACAGACTCTTTTCATATGTTGTTGTTTGACCCAACCATTTACTCTTCCACCGAATTGTCCGGGTCAACATCTAATGAGGAACTTTATATTGAGTCTGACGATCACCCCATTTTTTCTGATGACATTATTTTTCGGGGTATCGATGAAAACTTTGAGGAAATTTTCGCTGATGAACTCGCATTTTTACAAGACACGGGTGTTGAGATGAATCAACTCCAAGATGAAGAAATTGGACCTCCACCCCCTCTTTTGGACAATCATGATAATGCGAGTAATCCATCATTACTATCACTGTGTCATCTCTCCAAATTGAGACGCAATCCTTTACACCTCTTGTCACCTCTCCACTTCTTCACGTCAATAGGTGACATGTTCTTCCACCAACCTTGGTGCTTCATCGATAAAATTTTTGAATGGTTGGTGTTGACCTTCGGTCTTTGCAAAGCTTGGCATTGACCAATAACCTTGACCCCCTCGTGTGATTTTAAAAGATTAAAATTGTTTAACTCAAGTTTAGGGGAGGGGTGGTATATTTTGGCTCTTGAAAGAAAATGATTTTTACAAAATTGTGAGCCTAAAATAAGTTTGGGGGAGGATTTTCACTTTCATATATTCTTTCCCCCGTAAATAATTTCCTCCCAAGTCTACAGGTTTTTGAGCTTAACGGATGACATCAGTGAGGACACTGCTGTAAACAGGTTTGGGGGAGGTTTGTGCATATTTACACATCAATTTGCATCATATTTTGCATAAGCACAACATTTTCAAAAATTTTAAAAAAAAAAAAAATTTATAACAAAAGAATAGAAAGTGAAAAAATTACATCCAAAAGATAGGAATAGTTTAAGAAAACCAAGAAAATTAGAAGTTTTCTTATACGAACTAGTAATAAGTAGTTATGAGCTGTTGTCCCAAGGCTTAGTAAAATGAAGGAAGTCACTAATCTGAGGATAAAAATAAGTCTGAAAAATAGTTTCTATTCTGGAAGCCAAACATTTGAATGTTGATACCCTACAATATGCACATACACACGTCTTGAAACTCGGGATAGTAGAGGTTACCTTGAAATGCTTTTGTCTAAAAGCCAAAGTATGAAGGAAATGATGAAGAAAATATAAAATGGTGAAAAGAAAAATGAACACTGGTTTTGTTATCGCCAAGGCAGCAATAAAAAAAATATAGCGAGGGTGCCTCTTCACCTAGTGCCCTAAGGCCAACTGGTCTGGGAGTCACTGCTAAGCCTTAGGTGGTGCAAGAAAAGGAAAATATTATCACCAAATCTGCAAGCACATGAGTAATCGGTCGGTTAGTACCTCAAGAAGTATTAACGGTCGCATGAAAATGTGTAAGCAATTCTAAGTATTCATCAAAGTAGAAAGTACTAAGGTAGATGGACAAGAGTATGATAGCTTGAATTGAATTCTCTGAGTGTAGGGATGTTCTTTACACACACGTGGGGTTATATGATCAATGTTCGGACAAAAGATAGGAATGAAGAATAAAGACGATGTTTTATTGAAGGATGATGTGATTTCTAACATTTTTTCATGACTATTAAGATAGGGCTCATGACAACTGAAAAGCTAGTATAGTTGGAAACTCTTCTTTTCAAAGTATTTCTTTTATGGTTCTTATCTTTATATGTAAATTTCACCATCTTTCTTTTGTTATTGGATTTTGTGGGTGTAATCCGCTGAAAACCCTCAGGAGACAACACTCCTCCTACTAGGGACACCTAGAGGTTTAACGGCTTGTTGCACGTGCTCAGTGCAATCGTGTCTGCCTACGAAAGTGTGCCTAGTTTTCTCCTTTCTTTTTCTCCTCTTAAATAAACTAATTTGCTCGGGACGATCAAAGATAAGTTTGGGGGTATTTGTTCAGTCGATAAAACTGCACATTTGTAGTACATTTTTCCTACCATTTTTATATTAAAAAAAGGACTTTATTATAATATATTAAACATATGAGGGTTTATGTGTAAAAACATTATTTTCCATGTGTTAATATATTTAATTATCATTTGGTAGGAAAATGTATGCAAAGAATATTATTGGTCTAATCCTAGTAGAACTAAGTCTACTAAAATCTTATTTGAGTTGTTGTGCAGAATATTTCCAAGTTGTTATGAAGGATTTAACAAACAAATCAATTTGTTGAAGAATATTTTCCAAATTAAAGAGCAAACTTGGAGACTAAGTCTGGAAGCAACCGAGGAAATATTTTCAGATTCTGAAGATGCATAGGATTGCCAAATGTCACCATAAGAGAGCCCAAGAAAAACGACGATGAGATCCGTACCAAGGGGCGCGGATCCGCGGCCAAATCCACCCTGGGGCCGCGGATCCGCCGCAATGATGAGGAGAGAGAATGTAATATTTTGGGAGATTTTCAAATGCTGAATTTTACCAACTTCTCAACAATAATATTCTGGGTTTGCACTATATAAAGACACCGAGAGCCTCTTGGAAAAGGTATCAAGCCGACGAGATCACGAAGTCCAAGACGGCTCACGCATCCAGGCTGATCATCAACGGTTCATCTACCTCCTTGGAAGAGATCGAGAAGCAAGCTAGTCTTTGTAATCATTTTCTAAGGAATCAAAGTGTACTTGATCTTGTTGATTAATAAAGGTAGTTCTTTTTCTTATTCTATTTCTTCGTAGTTTAATTATGCAATTTCTCTCCATCTCTTTTTCTCCCAACATGCGCGAGTAATTCTCCGCTTGTTAGGGTTCATAGGATTAGGGTAGGCTATTGGGCGATGAAAATAATTAAACCCTTTTTAAGTCCTATAAAGTTTAGGAACTTTATCAAAATAATCATTAACATCCTAATCGGGCGCACTAGCAATTCCTTGCTAGTTCCGACCGCGATTAGAGATTAGATTAATGATTGTTTTGGTAAAGGCTAGATATGAACGGAGTTCCGTGTCGAGATAAGGGTTAAGAGTGGGATTCCTTTTCCCTCCAGAAACCCTAATCTACACGCATCACCGTCGTTCTAGTTCTAAATCTATTAATGGATAAAAAGGGTAACTTTTAATTAATCTTCCATAACTACTAAATCCTAACGAACCCTACAAGCCTTATTATTATATTATTTAAATCTCTAAAATAATCTAGGTCTATATTTTACATTAAAGTAGATCTAGAAACTTTTCACAAAATTCTTTCTTCCTCCTCTCTTTTTCAACACATCTAAAGTAAAAATAAAAGGTTCAACGTTTCCCAGAGGACGACCCGTACTCATCTCGGTCTAGCTACACGCGACACCGTTCTGATTGCGGTTAAACTAAAAACACGATTTTTCACATCAATCAAACACCCTCTTTTAGTAATTTCTATAATTTTCAAAAAATTTCCCCAATTTATCGGTATTTAATTATATCGAAATATTAAAATATTCATTTAAAATTAATATTAAATTATAAAAATTCCCTAAAAATAATATTTTATGTTTTTGAAATGTTACAATCTTCCCCCTTAAAGAAATTCGGTCTCCAAATTTAAATTTAAAACCCCTCAAATATTAAAACATTTCAGTAAAAGTCCAAGTCGTCGGGGCTCCGAAATCATCAATACATAAAACACCTCATAGCGCAATGCATGCGTATGAGTAATGAGAAGATAACTCGAAAACAAAACTCCGTCAAGCATCCCGCAGTCATCGGAGTCATGGTAAAGACACAAATGTCAAATCCAAAACAATACAAATACGATATATATTAAAGTTATACATGTAGACATCAAATCTATGCATGTAAATAACTGAAGGAAATGCATGCCAAACCATTTTAAATCGCTGTGCGATGCACATAACACTGCACAGTGGCGGACGTCTATTGTAAGAAAATAACCATATATGTATATATCTTTTGTTTAATATGTACGTTCCGCCGTTTTGAAAACAATTTAGAAGGGTTTCCTTGTTTAAAATGTGTCGTGTCATATCAGACACGTAGGTAAATACTGAGACTATAGCTCGCTTTTTGGAAATCCCTTCAATAACTATCGATGCATGCAAAGTATATCCAGGTACTGTCCTATGACTAGTCCTGTTCAGTACGAAAACAAATAGCAATATCATAAAAACGTACTGGTCCATAAGGAATAAATCCCAAAATGTATATAAGAATACCCTGTGCGTCCGGTGCGCACAGAAATAAAAATCCATATATGTGCCACACATGGGCACATAAACAACATCTAGGTGCAACGGGTGTGCACGAAACATCTGTCATAGGCAACGTGTGTGGCTGACAGCAACGTCAGGTGCATCTGACATGCACGAAGAATCCCGATTTAGTGCATCTGGTGTGCACCAAAATCGCATCTCAAAACATGCGCTCAACACGCGCGAAAATCCAAATCAAATGCACGGAGTGCAAGAAATCAACATCAATATCAGAATCAAAATCGACGGTATACAATACGGCTCAATCAAAATCAGGTATACCGCGGTATATAAGCTCACAACCATGTGCATCAGCGTGCACAAATCAAATCAAAACACTAAAAGTGCATGTAAACGATGCCGAAGGCATAAGTCAAATCGCATGCATAACATAGACAAGAAATCAAAATCAACTTATCGAATGACATCAAATCGAAGTCAGGTGCAACCGTAGTGCACAAAATATAAATCCGGTGCAACAAAGGCACGAAATATAAATCTGGTGCGATAAACGCACGAAACAAAAAACTGGTGCAACAAACGTACGAAGTATAAAACAGGTGTATCCTGTGCACAAATATGAATACCCAGTAGGTGCAACCATGGTGCACGAAAACAGAAACCATGGAACTCAGCCATCAAGACCAAATCATGCGAATAGATCGCCCGAATACCGAAATCCAAGGTGACGGATACGTGATAATCGAATCAAAAAATCACAAATCATAAATACTGCCGTCGATATTTCCTCCTTCGCAGTCGGGAAGGTGTCGGTGCATCCAATGCTAGCAGTGCAAGATATCTACTTGCCTCTTGCTCACGGTCTGGCGTCCTCTGTCTCTGGGTCCTTATCTCCTCTGCGGATTAACAATCTCGCAATCCATCGGCCCTGTCGGGTGTGCTAACGGGGAAGATTCCGTTTTGGCACTTCTCTGGTCATCCGCGTCCTCAGCACAGCATATTCCTCGGAAACTGGTCGCATCCCAACGCCTCTGTAGACATATCCGACTTTTAATCTTAACGGGGAGTAACAACAGCTCGTCAGCATCTCACCTCAACCTCTTGTCCCGCTTGTCTATATCATCGTCTACTCCGACGTCACACCTCTATCTGCGCACTGCAAATGTTCTCGGCTACGGTCAATCTGAAGTCTCTCACACGGACTCGAAATCACAAACTCGGTATCTTCATCACTCTGTGGAAGATATCTAGCCGAACACGTCCTCAGGAGCTCGTCCCAACTTGCGGAGGTATACTCCATACCCGTCCATTCTTAATCAATTCACCACGCATCTGGGTGAGGTCCTCTATCTAAACCTGGTCAACTATCTCATCGACGATGCCGAACTACGGCCTGCTGGGTGTGCGCAATATGACCACTCCTAGGTCCAGATCTTCTCGTATAGTATTCCAGAAACGTCCTGTCGAGGTCTCTCTCAATTCTCGTTTCTGCCGAATTGCCCGGAAATTACCATCTTTACTATATCTGGCTCTTGTTCCGGAATGGCTGCAATCTCATCACGACTCTTCCTGGAAGATATATCCATATACAACGCCTCTGCATGCGTATCACATCTCTGATGTCAGCGGAGTGGAACGTCATCTCGTCGAAATCTCGTGCGAACTCTTTACTTCACTCTGCTCTAATATCGACTGATTCGGACTCGTCTTCTCGTGGCTGCATGGATTGCGCTCCAACGGCTATACTCGTATCTGGAGTCTTCCAAACAATGTGTCTCATCACATGATATCCGAATGATGTCGAACCATTCGATCGATTTGTCAGAATCTCATAATCCCCTAAGAGATCAACATTTTGAGTATAGTTTAATAGTATTCCGGTACATACCACAGCACCTGTGGACCAACCGTAGAAGGGCAAACCCAAGCCTCACAAATGGCACCGCTAAACTGCCGCAAACCCTAAGGTTCAGAGACGTTCCATGGTCATTACATCGAGTTAGGGTTTCATTCTTCTAGAGGGTCCATAGCATTACTTGTATTGTCTTACGAATACTTTAAACTTGGAAATAGGTTCCTGACATTCGATCGTCTCTATCGACTCTCAACGAATCTGCGTGAAGTCGTCTCTAGCTGGAATCAATCTATCTGATGACGTCGCATCGGGGTAAGCGAACGAACCATATGTCCTAGTCATTCATCCTCGGGTGACTAGCGACCTTCCATCATATCTCTGAGTATAAACTCAAGCTGTGGTAGCTCCATCATCTGGGCGATATCTCGTCATTTGCAGCAATAACTGGCTCATTCGTCTGTACGCTGAACAGTGCCTCAATCATCATGAATAAGCGATATATCAATGGTCATCACATCCTGGCTGGCCTCTAGCAGTAGCCTGATCCTCTGGTGCCGATCAGCACATCCGGGAAATCTCGTAAAAGCGATCTGTCAAATGCTCATGGCACGAAAACACAATAACGTCGCCTCTCTATGCAATCGTATGTCCCTGGAATCACTCTCTGATCAGTCCTCGCCCGTGACGAGCTCAAGCTGACGCAACTCTAGCGTAGCTCCTCTGCCCGTGTGATCGTGGCAGCAAAATCATAACCAGTATCGATGAGGATAGATCACAGGAATGAATATAATACTGTGCAAGGAAATGTACATCCTAAGGTTTCTTAAGCGGAGTAGCGTATCGTAAATATGCCGTGGAACATACGTACGGTACGTCACTCTACTCAAGCTACCTACTCCATCAACCAAGGGTCATCCTACGCGACGAAAGTTCGGGTATAATACCCCCTTGACTAAGTCTAAGTTCCGTAAGGTCAAGCCTAAGTTCCGTATATATATAAACGCTCTAGGCTCCATATAGTCAAACTTAGACTCGAACCAAGGTTAACCTAGCGCTCTGATACCAACTTTGTAACGACCCGAAATAGCACGTGACTGGCACTTGAATCATATGAAGTCTATAGGACTCCATCCAATTCAAGTAAGCCAAAAGCCCAGAAATCTAAAACCATTTTTAAGTAAAAATGAAGGAATTAGTTTTAAGAAGTGGAGAAAAAAGTTTTAAAAACAAGGTTTTTAAATAGGTAAGCCGAATATTCATTTTTAAAATCTATAGTCTTTTCTAAAAATTTCGGCAGAGTTTCCTTTGTAAATGCTGGCCCCGAACGGGGTACAACAAGAATAATATATATGCAATGATAAAAGGCATCCCCAAGCGGGAGCTAGCTCTTCGTCAATCGATGGTCACAACCACACGAGCAGTATAATATACAACGCCGAATGGCGAGGATCAAAACTGAAAGGAAAACTCAAAATCAGCATGAAAACCATAATACTACAATGCACGACTCTAAGGTCGAAATAATACACAACTGGTTTTCTATGTCTGAAACAATATACAAGTTTGGTTGATGGAATTTCTAGATACAACTGAATAATACATATACAATGGTGGTTCTGATACAAAAGAATCCACCTACCAAAGCAAGTCACCCGTAAGGGAAGCAGTGTGCCAGAAAAGCCGCAATGAAATCTGTACGGCAAAACCTGCAAGAAACTGTGGCACAACGGGGGTGAGTTGCCAACCCGTGAATAGAAAAATCACAGAGCAGAAATCGTATGTATGACACAATCCTAGGTCAATACGATCAGATATATATATAAACCTCAAATGAATAAGTCTGAAGCATGATAAGGTAGCAATGTAACATCTATACATGAGTGTAGTGCCAAGTGCTCGTGCCAGTGCCTCAGGTAATAACATATCATAAATATGAGTTATGATCAATGTCGACTATATCATGGAGTCTATAAGTATATGGATATCATCCAACTATGTAATCAATGTCATCATGTATGTGGATCTCGTCCAACTATGTGATAAAAGTCATCAATGTCAACTATATGTATGGAAGTATGAGGATGTAAATCAACATGTGTCGCTCGCGACATATCAAATCATGGAACCTGAGTGTCAAGCATCGACACTCGAAAACATCATGAAATCTGTGCCTATCATCGGCACGTAAATCTTCATATATCGGGCTCCGTCAGTCTGGATCGGCCCATATCATCTCTCGACTCCGGTCGGTATCCTCCGGATATCCGCCGAGCCCAAATACAATCACCGGTAGGTAGTAGTCCCTCTGCCAGGCTCACCGTCTACCACACAGCAATCCGTTCTCGCCCCGGGATACCATACTGGGTCCACCATGTACCCGCAATCGGCCTCATCCGCTTCCTCGAATCGGGTTTCACATGTCGCTCTTAGAGCCGAGAAAACACATGGTGGACGCACTGAAATATCATATCAAGGGTAACCGGGTTTTTAAAACAATTACATATTCTCTTTTGAAATACCCAGGGTTCCCAAATACAGAAATATCATGGAAACAACATATCTCAATACGTATAATCAAAAAGCATGATGTATGCGACATGTAAAAGAAATGTAAGCATATCGGTATATTATGCAATATGGAATAAAAATATGCACATATTGAGGGAAACCGCTCTTTTTAAAATGAATCAGTTTTAAAGAGTATCTTGCGGTTTCCAAATCTCCAAATCAAGCGAGAATCATCTATGTATCTGCAAATGAGTATGTGTACAAGTATGGTTGTACAATATATAAGTACACGAGTATGAATGTACAATAGGTATGTGCACAAGTTTGAGTGTACAATATGTGAGTACACGAGTATGCCATGCAAGGGTCATATCCTGAATGCAACAGTACTACAGTGTAGTGACATGGCAATTATCGATGATGAAGTGTGTGAGCCGGCAAGCAGGTGTACGTGGAACATATGCATCATCGATAATGGTGCTGGTGTCCTAACAGCATGATTTTAATATAACAATAACCATTTGCACATGCAATGCGATGCGAATAACAAGAATATGCAGAAATCGACTAATAAATTCAACAGGGACGTATCTGCATCAATATAAAAATGTCATACAGTTTTCCATTTGAAATAAGACGAATCGGGTTTTTTTAGTAAAATAAGGGCTACGGTGTTTTTAAGAAAAGATGTGTCTTTTGAAAATATCCGTAGAATCCCTTTTCCTATCTTTGAAATACTCCCGATTCGTTAGTTTTTGAAATAGGTATGACATCGGCCTAGCCTAACATCTATTAGCAAAACTACAGCTCTAAGTAACAAGTCAGTCAGGAGGGATATGGAAACCACCTAAATCTGAGTCAATATACACACACACACACACACACACATAAATATAATAGTCGGTGATCCCGCCTCAAATGTACCGCGTACGATACAATATCATATGACATCCTCGAGTCATGTGTGCGGATCTATCATCAATATGAAGCACGTACGGTAAATCATCGTACGGCATACCAAAAGCTGGGTATGGGTCAATATCACATTCCTCTCATCGATTATCAGGTATCCTTATCATCATATCCCATGATCTGGGGTACTGATCTAAGTCTAGTACAATTTATACCATCTATATTAATATATGTGCGTGTATGAAAACACGCCTAAAGGCCAGCTAAAATCTCATGTCGTATCCCAAATACGAACCACATCACATCACCGATCTCATAGCACCATGCCCAATATCATCGACTCATCTCCAAATATCATCCAATATCCTCATCATCAGGTATAAGTATTACAGATAAGCATGCATGTGCGTTTGGGTGTAAACCTATTCTAGGGTTCGCATCTAGGAAACTGTACTAGTTTACTTCTAAACCCTATTCTATCCATTAGTACACCTAAACACATCTAGAATATCCATATCACACATAACGCTATCATGCGTATATATAGTATATATATAGTATACTAACTTCGAACTGCGGGGGTGCTATACGCCATCCACCTGACTTCCCCCGTAGATATAATCTACTCACCTTGCATCCTGCGTGTTGGTTTCGATGTCGCCACCATCTTCTTCATCGTCTCGGATCACCGTGGGGGTACCTGCATGTCACACGTATCGCATCATATTAAAACTAAATCGAAATCAAACGACACACGAAAAACAAAACGATACGCTTAAGACCTTATAGGTTAGAACCTATGGTTAGCTCTCGCAAAACAACCCGATATCACTCGATATAGACGTACAAACGTCACATGATCGAGATAACGCACAAATACAAAAATCTAGAAATCGAAATACGGAAAACCATAACTCAAATCAAAGCATCAACCCATGTTTTTAGTCCCAGATATTGATCAGGGTGAAAACAAGGTTCCAAAACAATACTAGGGTGATATATAGGGTACATATGACCTACTGATGCAATCTGGACCCACTCCCTCACCAAGTGGCCGAGCACCACCCCCTAAATTCCGGCTAGGCCGGCCCTGGGTGCTCCTCTGTGGTTCGTCTTGCTACAGGGGGTTCCTAGGGTCTTAAATTGGTCTCTGGAGTTGTTTATTTTTCTAGTAAAAATCCAGTTCATTTCAGATTTGCCTGCACACTCAAAGATCACAAACCGACATTGCAATATTCTGTAAATACGTATTTTTGTGTTTCGGCTTTGGTTAGTTCTGGTTATTTCACAATTGGGGAGTTTAAGGTCACTAATAAAGTCCAATTACACAACCACAACTCAAAATAACCTTAACCCTCTCTAGGTTTTTCCAAAGTGCACAAAACTTCGCCAAATCACTTTTAAACCTGAAATGAGGCTAAATCACTTGAAATACTACAATAAGTGTGAAAGGGTTTACCTCATTTAGCTCTCAAGAATCCTCAACACCGCCAATATCATATTTTTCTTGGTCCATTGGGTAGCTAGAGGGCTTGTGCATCTTTTTTGTGCAATGGGTGTGAGGTTTTGGTGTTGTTTTGGAGATAAAGTGAGTGGATTTGTGGAGGGGAGAATGGGGGCAGCAACAGCAGTTGAAAGAAGAGGGAGAGAGGGGAGAGAAATGAGAGGGAGAAATGATAAGGGGATGGCATCATGACAAGGTTGACCCTCACCCACTCTTTCTCTCTCTTCACCATACCTAATATAATACTCTTTTCTTTTTCCCCTCTAATTTCCTTCTCTCCACAATAGTAACCCCAAAATAACAAGCCATGCACCCAAAAAATGTAGGAAAATGCCACAAGTGTTAAAGAAAAGATATGGTGTATGTTTGCACAAAATACGCTTAAAGCGCGATTAGCGATTTTTAATCGCGATTAGCACTAAATTAGTGTCAAATTAATCACAAAAACTTAAAATTTGCATAATTCACATAAAACACCCTCTTTTAGTAATTTCTATAATTTTCAAAAAATTTCCCCAATTTATCGGTATTTAATTATACCGAAATATTAAAATATTCATTTAAAATTAATATTAAATTATAAAAATTCCACAAAAATAATATTTTATTTTTTTGAAATGTTACAGATATGATATTACACGTTAAGCTGGGTACACAAAAACAGTTGTGCAAAACCAAAATATGTCCACTCGCCAATCCAAAGTGATAATCCCCTACGGACACAGTTTTCACGCTAGCTCCGTTAGCAACCTGGAGGGTCATATCACCAAACTTCAGCACTCTACGGTTTCTCAGTTCCTGCGATGAATTGCATATATGAGATCCTGATCCGGTATCCAATACCCAGAAAGTAGAGTTGATTGACAGACAATTTTCAATTACAAACACACCTGAAGTCGCAGCCATAGCTTGCTTTGGGTCCTGGTTCTTGGCAATCCAAGCTTTGCAATCTTTCTTCCAATGGCATTTCCTACGACAGTGGAAGTACTCGTCCTTTACCATTTCTGGCACCGCAACCTTTGCCTTTCCCTTAACTCCCACCTTACCAATACCACCTCTTGGTTTGGTAGCGGCCTTCTTCTTCCTTCCTTTGGCCTTTGCCTTGGACCTGGAAGAGGAAGCGCCGCGAACAAACATAGTGGGTGTTTCCCTTTCCTTCTGCAAGGTGCCCTCTGCACTTCTCAACATGTTAAGGAGTTCTGGAAGTTCAACTTCTTTTCCTTGAATGTTGAAATTCAGAATAAACTGGGCGTAGGTGGAAGGAAGGGACTGAAGAACCAAGTCTGTATATAGCTCGTTCTCTAATGTTGTCCCGAGGTCCGCGAGCTCTTCTATATAGCCAATCATCTTTAGGACATGTTCTCCTACAGATGATCCGACGGCCAGCCTCGACTGAAACAAGTTCTTCGAGGTCTCGTATCTAGCTATACGAGATTGCTCTTCATACAGTTCCTTGGTGTGGAGAAATATGGATTCAAGATCCATATTCTCGTGCCTCCTATGATGTTCATTATTCATAGAGGCAAGCACGATGCATTTGGCCTTCGCGCAATCTATCTCCCAGGTCTTGCGGATTTCCTTATTCGTGACACTGGATTCTGGACCAGGGACAGCAGGTGCCTTAGTAGTAAGGACATACCCCAATTTGTCATAAGTAATTGCCATCTTGACATTCCGGAACCAGTCTTTATAGTTTGGCCCTGTCAAAATATTTTTATCTAATAGTAACTTAAGGCCTGTGATGTTCTGCGTCGCTGCAATTGAGAGAGAGAGGGAACACTTTAGCATGATGCTCTTGCAAGTTTAGAGTGGTTTTTAGTTTATCTAAACTGGATGGCTCCCACTGTTTCTCGAATCCCTCCTCAAACCAAAAATGAAGAACTAGTCAGGACTATTGTCACCGTACAATACTTGCTTAACCGTTTAGTCGGGCCGGTGTCGGTACTTCGAGGGAGGTTTTACGACGCTTTCGCGAAGTTCCTTAATTAAATAACCTCTTTTCTCTGGGGACGTAGTCCCGCTGACACCATTCTCGACACCTACTTGGTTTATAGCGTTGATCGTTAAGTGACGATTCTCCTGATGAGTAGCGGATACTCACAGTAGGATGGGGATCCAAATATCATCTTGTGATAAAGCTGAAGGAATCCTACCAAAATTATCACACTCCAAATGGTATGCAACTCTTTGCAAATTTCAGTTTCTTTAGAAACTCCCGATATAGATTTCTACCCCATGCTCTTATGACCTTAGCGTTGGTCAAAATGTCATAAGTCACATGTCAAGTTCTACCCATCATTATCTTGTTAATTTGAACCCATCTGTACATACCCCTGACGTTGGCCAAATGATAGTACAACTGTCCCAAACCAACTCATCTATTTATGCAACAAATGAATACCTAGCAGCTACCAAACACTATGCCCTGGCGTTGGTCAAAATACATAGCTTGAATACTACTGAATACCCAAATGAAATGACGGAGGGCTATGAATGGTTTTGGAGAAACCGTGAACGTAGTGAACTTGATATGATCGAAGGAACCTGATAACTTTTAAAAGGAGTGGTTTAAGCTTCGCAATTTAAAAAATATCTTCTGTTTTAAAATAACCGAGTGGTTTCTTTTAAACTTTTCCAACGATTCAACTTTGGTGTATTTACTTTGCATTAATATAATGCGTCCTATCAATTAACCTATCATTGTATAAAACAATGAAAATACAACGTACTCTTATGCCATCCGCATTCGCCACTGGGCCCCGTCATTCACCCGTTAGGTTACTTAACTAACGACAGAGCGGGGGCTGGGCTAGCGCGGGTGCAAAACATAAGTGACGCCTACTAGATATCATATATAGATATTGTATATTCGTCAGACGCAATAATAAGCATTCCAGATCACAGATAAACATATTGGATTTTCTACGAATCTGCATTCCTTTTGAGCCTCCAAAGAAAGACGGATTACACAGTCGCGATGAATAGCCAAAACCCCACCCTAGACCCCTACGGGTACTGCAAACTACCCGCTAAGTAGCCGAAGTGAAGCGGTCTCCCTCAACGACGTCAGTATGACACTAAACACTTCAAAGTACCCGGTAGTTTGTACACCCCACCTTGGGTCTATCCTAGGAGCAGAAAACAGTAAATGAAATAATACAATGGTGGCTACAACCTTAACCCGTATGTGCCCCGCAAAAGAATATTACAACAAATTACAATTTACATTTGAATGAAAGAAACACTCGTCTCACATCCCCGGCTATCCATTCACGAAAATCCAACAAGTCTACAATCACAAACCAGTAAAAACCATTACAGAAATGTGCAACCCCCTGCTAACCGACATACTAGCAGTTAGGGGAGGTTTACGAACACATTAAACACAACACAGATATAATCAAGTTTGCCAAACATCTTAGAATCTCGATCAAGCAACACTAATGAATCTATTCCAAACAATTCTCTGTGCACATAAAACCTGAGCAGAAACAAATCATCCCAGAAAACACAACATCAACACAGAAGAATAACTGAGCAAATTTGGGTTGACTCAACGTTAACTAGGCCGCGGATCCGCGGCGGATCGCTTTGATCGGCGGCGGTTCCGCGGTGCTATGGTCGAGTCACAGTCCCAAATATCTTCACAATTCTTAAAATTCCCTGCTTGCATTTTTAAGGGTCCCTGAAAAATTTTTAGACCCCGTTTTAAAATCGGCAGAAACAAGTTGAAAATGATGTTTTTCGGGTTCGTTTTGTGATCGAATTTCTAACGACTTTGCTAACAAGTTAGTAATGGTTTAGCTAGGCTCTGATACCACTGTAAGTCGACGTTGGACACCCCATATGATGCGGAGAGGCGGAATAAGTAAAACAATCATTTTGTTTAAACTAACATCGACTAACTTTACGGATCTTTGCTAAACCCTAACTAACAACTATATAGAATTGATTAGCTACTATGATAGATGATTATACCTAATGAATCAATTCCTTCTTGTTCTCATTGATCACCTCCTCGTCAGCCTCCTCGATGTGATAGAAGATCCACCCGAGAGCTACTTCTCCAAGCTTTAACCTCTCACTTGAGGTAACTAGGTGGCTATGAGTGCTAATCAAAGTAACCTAGAGGATATAGAAGGGGATTAGGGATGTATCAGTCTTGCTAACTCTTGGATCTCAACACATGAGAGGTTAGGGTTAGTTCTTTGAAGAGAGAGAGAGCTTCAGGAGGGAGAAGGTGTGAGTGAGAATGATAATGAATTATGTCTCATTTTAGAATACATGAAGCATGATAATTATTAAAATGAATAACATAATAATAATATCAACCATGCTTCATTAACTTCTTTAGGTGAATCATCTCATGAGTCATTAAGCAATAAATGCTTCATTAACTCATTTGGATGAATCACACCATGAGTCACTAATCCATTTAATGCAAATAACACCTAAGCCCTCCAACTCATCAATCTTCTAGAAGCTTCTTGACTAATTACGAGAATGCCCCTCCCATTCGTGAAAACACGGAAATACTGAGACTGTATAAATCCAATAATCCAATACTAGAATCTGGCTTAAACTAAAGCCCGCTAGTAAAAACTGTCCGAACATCGTACGTGCATAAATCACGTATGTGTCCTAACCTTGTCGTAAAACCATACGACCTCTATATCATTTCGCCTGAAGCAGGGAAACTCTCTGTGTGGAACTCTAAAGACTTGACACTACGCTGGCAGTGGGTTTAACCACAGGCCGCAAGCGGTACTAGCTGTACGTAACGGTCCCCAGGTAGATGTCGATAAGAAGGCCGATGAGGAAACCCATCCGAACTCCTACTGTGCCTGATGTGACAATCTCCGTACAGTCCAGTCTGTTCGTCTAGGACTATCGCATATCGGGCCTGGAGGGCGGCAAGCGTCTATCCCCTAAAGGCGTTTTAAGTCGTGTCGGAGTGAAGCCCATTACACCTTGTGAAGCTACTAGAAATCCTACCAGTAAATCTCGTTTGCCCTGGCCAAGACTTTGCGTAATGGCTCTACAAACATAGCGCGATATCAACTCCAAATACCGGGAGAGACGAATCCTATCTAACCGCCACTGCCTCCATGTGCTTTGGGACTGCACCCAACTGCTACCTGTTTGCACGACTCCTTTGACCCGTGGTAGGGAAGCAATCTAAGAACAGTAGGAACACATTCGAGACGAAGCAGCAGTGTCAAGTCTACGGACTATGTTGTACTCATGTCACCTGGGAACTGTTAACTGACGACGGGTATAATACCAACCAAAAGTTCCCTATGAGTCCTGTCCGGTGTACCCGTAACCCAACGAGCACCTGTATACTATCTCCAGTACAACGTACTGATGGCTGTGGGACAGACCATCTCCCCAACTGGGATGAGAAGCGCACACACTAGTCTACTCCGTGTAAGTCCTTGCTACCTCTCCCGGTACTTACGGGCTTGCGGAATTTGGTGAAAAACGATTTTTAAGAGGTGGTAACATGGACTCAAAACCCGGATCTTTGTTAAACTGCTAACTAACAACCTAACAAGAGTTTACCTACTCGGTTAGGAGGCTATACCTTTCTTGAACTCCTTCGTCTTCAACTCGTCCCGGAGTTCGGATCAGCCTCACCTCGTCGTCTCTTTGCGACGAAGATGGATCCACCCGAAAGCTTCTACCTTTGGCTTGTTCTTCGGACTTTGAAGAAACTAGATCACTTGGCTTGCTAGGCCTTGTGAGCTAGAATGAGTAGAGAAGAGTATGTTGGGATTTTGCTCTATGGTTCTTACTTCTCAACACATGAGACAAGTGAACCATAGACTAAAAAAGAGAGAGGAAGAGGAAGAGGGTGACAGCAAGAGCATGAGAGCTCAAAACCAAGAGAGAGAAAGGTCAAGCAAGAATAAGCCTCTCTTTTGTCTTTCACCCTCTCATAATCCAAAAACATCATTAGCCATAATGTCAACCAAGTATTATGTGATGGTTCATATCATGACAAAGGCAATATCATTTCCATGCACTCATTTTGCAAACTACAACAAGCAAGCAAAAGTCTTTGCATGAAAATGACAACCATTGTGATGATGATGGTCAACTAGTCCAACCTAGTCAACCGGTCAACAAAGTCAACAAGTCAACAAAGTCAACCCTCCAACAACCATGTCACTATAATACTTAATTAATATTATTGCTAAATATATATATATATCATATTCTCATTAGGGTTGAGCAAAAAGTCAATAGTCAACAGTCAACGGTCAACAACCCTAATGAGAATCCTCTGCCTCTGTCTCTCCGTCAATTGTGCATACACGCCCGCATCCGCGTTCCGAGGTACACGGATGCAAACTGGATAAAACCAATCCCAATACGTACACTAGGATCTGGCTTAAACCAAAGCCCGCTAGTGTAAACTGTCCGGACACTAAACGTGCACAAGTGCACGGATGTGACTGAACCCTGTCGCAAAACCATGCGACCTGTCGCAAAACCATGCGACCTCTACTCTTTTGCCTAAAGGCGGATAGCTTTCTGTGTGGGACTCTAAAGACTCGACACTACGCTGGCAGTGGGTTTAACCAAAGACCGCAAGCGGCACTAGCTGTGCGTAACGGTCCCCAGGTAGATGCCGACAAGAAGACTGACAAGGTGAAACCCATCTGAACTCCTACTGAGCCTGAATGTGACAATCTCCGTACAGTCCGGTCTGTTCGTTGATACATCGCATGGAGGGCCTAGGGGGCGGTAAACGTCAGTCCCCTAATAGCGGTACAAGTCGTGTCGGAGTGAAGCCCAATACACCCTGAGATACCACCGGAAGCCTACCAGTATATCTTGCTTGCCCTGGCCAGGGACTACTCGTGTAATGGCTCTCCTAGACACAGCGCGATGTCAACCCCCAATACCGGGAGAGACGAATCCTGTCTAACCGTCACTGCCTCCAAGTGCTTCGGGACTGCACCCAACTACTACCTGTTTGCATGACTCCTTTGAGCCGTGGTAGGGTAGTAACCAAAGTACAGTGGGAACACACTCGAGGCGAAGTGACAGCGTCAAGTCAGCGGACTAAGCTGTACTCATGTCACCTAGGAACTGATAACTGACGATAGGTATAATACCAACCGGTCAGTTCCCGACGAGTCATGTCCAGTGTACTCGTAACCCAACGAGCACCCGCATACTATCTCCAGTACGACGTACTGACGGCTGTGGGACAGACCGTCTCCCACACTGGGATGAGAAGCGCATGCGCTAGTCTACTCCGGAGTATCGATGCCCTGTCTCGATAGTCCTGCGACTAGGGACCTGCATAAGGATGTGCTTATAGATTACCCAGCCCCCACTAGCGTGACTGCCATCACAACGCTGGCAATCAAGCAAAGATCCTAAGGGCTCAACTAATGTGTATAGGTGATATACTAAAATAAACACATGTACACATTGAAGTAGAAACAAACCAAGTAGCATACTACCATTTTGAGCAAGATTGTCAATACAAGGTGAATATCCCAAGCTTCCATTAAGTAATATACATACTAGTATGATACAGTAATGGCCTCTAGGGCATATACACTAACAATCTCCCACTTGCACTAAGGCCATGTACTGGCGTATCGAAGACCTATCATCTCGATCAGCCGCTCGAACTGAGTCTGGGGTAAGGCCTTCGTGAGTGGATCAGCAGTGTTATCTTCCGAATTTACTCTCTTCACCTCGATCTCCCGGCGATCAACGATCTCCCTGATCAGGTGGTACCGCCTCAAAATATGCCTGGACTTCTGATGGGACCTGGGTTCCTTCGCTAAAGCTATAGCGTCATTGTTGTCACAATACAGCGGTATTGGATCAACACTAGTAGGAACCACCTGAAGTTCTGTGAGGAACTTCTTCATCCAGACAGCTTCCTTTGCGGCATCGCAAGCAGCTATGTACTCCGCTTCCATAGTTGAGTCAGCAACGGTTTCCTGCTTGGAACTCTTCCAGCAAACCGCCCCTCCATTGAGGGTAAAGACATAACTCGACATGGACTTGGAGTCATCCTCATCACTCTGGAAGCTGGAGTCAGCAAAGGCCTCAATCTGGAGGTCTTTTCCGCCATACACCAAGAACATTTCCTTAGTCCTTCTCAGGTACTTGAGAATGTTCTTTACTGCTATCCAGTGTTTCTCCCCTGGGTTCGACTGATACCGGCTTACAACGCTGAATGCGTATGCTACATCTGGTCTGGTACACAACATCGCATAAATAATAGAGCCTACCGCAGATGCGTAGGGTATTGATGACATGCGAGCCCTTTCCAAATCAGTCTTGGGAGACATCTCTTTGGAGAGGGTGATTCCGTGACAAGCCGGTAGATTACTGTTCACACCATAATATCGCGCTTGGAATCTTCCATACTGAATCGTTTCAGTATGGTGTCGATGTACCTTGACTGTGAAAAGCCCAACATCCTCTTAGATCTATCACGATAGATCTGGATCCCCAGAATGTAGTTGGCATCGCCCAGGTCCTTCATGGAGAACCTCTGCGACAAGAATCCTTTGACTGACTGTAGCATAGGAATATCATTTCCTAATAGGAGAATGTCATCGACGTACAAGACGAGGAGTACCACATTTCTCCCTACAATCTTACTGTAAATGCATGGTTCATCTGGGTTTTTGACAAAGTCAAATTCTTTGACAGTATCATCAAAGCAGATGTTCCAACTCCGCGATGCTTGCTTGAGTCCATAGAAGGACTTGAGCAATTTGCACACTTTACCGCTGCTCCCACTCTGATTGAATCCCTCTGGCTGATCCATATAGACGCACTCTTCCAAATTTCCATTTAGAAAAGCCGTCTTTACGTCCATCTGCCAGATTTCATAATCGTGGAAGGCAGCAATGGCAAGAAGGATCCGAATGGATTTAAACATGGCTACCGGAGAAAAGGTCTCGTCATAGTCCAAACCAGGTCTTTGACGAAAACCCTTTGCAACGAGCCTAGCTTTATAGGTTTCAACCTGCCCATCTACACCAATCTTCTTTCTGAAGATCCATTTGCAGCCTACGGGTTTTACCCCTTCTGGAGCAAAGTCTAAAGTCCAAACTTTGTTGGTGTACATGGACTCCATCTCGGTCCGCATTGCATCCAGCCATTTTACCGAGTCACCGCTCTGAATGGCTTGCTGGAAGCTAGTAGGCTCACCATAATCCATGGTGCAATCCTCTCTATCCCTGTCTATGAGAAAACCGTAGTATCTCTCGGGCGGATGAGACTGCCTACTACTCTTGCGGAGTGGCGTAGGAATGTCCGGTTCCCCTGAACCTTCTGGTTCTACTAAGGTTTCAGTAATAGCTTGTGGTTCTGGAATTTCTTCCAGTTCTATTGCGCTCCCACTTATCTGATTTTCTAAAAACTCAGTTTCCAAGAAGCGGGCATGACGAGAGACAAGGACTTTTGCTCCTCTGCGTAATAGAAAAGATACCCCTTGGAGTTCTTTGGGTATCCCACAAACTTGCACTGTACTGAGCGTGCCTCGAGCTTGTCCGCATGCTGCTTTTTTACAAAAGCTGGACATCCCCATGTCTTAAAGGATTTAAGACAGGGTTTCTTCCCACTCCACATCTGATATGGTGTGGTAGGCACTGTCTTAGTAGGAACTTGGTTCAAGAGATGTGCAGCTGTTTCTAGTGCATAACCCCAGAAAGATCGCGGTAACTCAGCCTTACTCATCATGGAACGAACCATATCTAATAGGGTTCGATTCCTCCTTTCCGATATACCGTTGTGTTGTGGTGTGTATGGAGGAGTACGCTGAGAGAGAATTCCATTCTATTTTAAGTAGTCCAGAAACTCGGAACTCAAGTATTCTCCACCTCGATCAGATCTTAGTGTCTTAATACTTTTGCCTGTTTGTTTTTCAACTTCATTTTTGTATTCCCGAAATTTCTCAAAGGCCTCGGATTTATGCTTCATTAAGAAGACATGTCCATACCTAGAGAAATCATCTGTGAAAGTAATGAAGTGTGAATAACCGCTTCGCGCATGTGTAGACATTGGACCACACACGTCACTGTGTATGAGTCCCAAGAGCTCGCTCGCTCTTACTCCGTGTCCAGTGAATGGAGTCTTTGTCATCTTTCCCATGAGACAAGATTCACAAGTGGCATAAGACTGGTACTCGAACGGATCCAAGTATCCTTCTTTATGTAACTTAGTCAACCGTGTCTAATTGATGTAACCCAGTCTACAATGCCATAAGAAAGCCTGATTTAATTCTGGAGACTTTCTTTTAAGTGTGTTCTGGACACTGAATATCTGAGCTTGATTCATTACGTATATACCGTTATTTAATGTACCTGACCCAATCTGTACTTGATTTAGGTGGATGTTTACTACATCGCTTACAAAAGCAAAATCATATCCTTCCTTAGAAAGTAAGGATGCAGATATGATATTACAAGTCGCACCTGGTACATACAAACAGTTACGCAGGATCAATATCTGCCCAGTTGTCAGTCCTAGGTGATATTCCCCTACGGATACAGCATCCATGCTCATTCCGTTAGCAACCCTGAGAGTCATATCACCTTTCCTGATAACCCTACGGTTTCTCAGAGCCTGTAACGAATTACAGATGTGAGATCCTGATCCGGTATCCAATACCCAGGAAGTAGGGTTAACTGACAAACAGTTCTCTATTACAAACACACTCGAAGCCGAAGCCACAACATGCTTCGAATTCTAGCTACTGGCTTTGCAAGCCCTGCAATCTTTCTGCCATTGTTCATTCCCGTTACAATAGGAACGTCCCTCTTTTACTATATCCAGTCCTGAAACTTTTGCCCTTGCTTTTCCCTTTTCTTCCCTGGTTTCTTTCAGGGTATAAGCAGAGGGCAGGGACTGTAGAATTAAGTCAGTACTTGACCCATTCTTCAACGTGGTCTCCAGGTCCGTGAGCTTAAAATAGCTGGTCTCTGTAAGGACGTTGTCCCTTACAGATGACCCGACAGCCAACCTCGCTTGAAGCAATTCGTTCGAGGTCTCATATCTTGCGATACGAGATTGCTCTCCATATAAATTTTTGTTATGGAGGAAGATAGAAACTGAGTCCATCTTCTCGTGCTGCCCCTGGTTCGCACCATCAACTGAGGCTAACACGAGGCACTTGGCTTTCGCACAATCCTTTTCCGATGTCCTTCGGATGTAAACATCCGTGACAGGGGAAATTGGACCTGAGACGGCAGGGGTTTGATTAGTTAAGAGGTGTCCCAGCTTGTCATGGGTAATGGACATCTGGACAGACCTTTGCCAGTCATAACAGTCAGATTCAGTCATTTTTATTATCTAGATGTAACCTAGGTGCGGTCACTTGGTCGCTGCAATTAAGAGAGAGAGAAGAAAATACTCAGCATGATGCTCTTGCAAGTTTAGAGTGGTTTTTAATTTGTCTAAACAGGATGGCTCCAACTGTCTCTCGAATCCCTCCTCAAAACCAAAAAGGAAGAATTAGTCAGGATCTACAATTCTTGCTTAACCGTTCAGCCAGGCCAGTGTCGGTACTTCGTGGGAGGTTTTCCAACGCTTTCGCGAAGTTCCTTAATTCAAGAACCTCTTTTCCCTGGGGGCGTAGCCCTGCTAACACCTTTCTAGGCACCTACTTGGTTTATAGCATTGATCGTTAAGTGAGAAATTTCCCGAGGAGTAGCATATACTCACAGTAGGATCGGGATCCAAATATCATCGTGTGACGAAACTGAAGGAATCCTACCAGGATCATCACACTCCAAATGGTATGCAACACCAGCAAGTTTCAGTACTTTTGAAACTCCCGATGTGGATTTTTGCCCCATGCTCTTATGACCTTGACTAAGGCCAACAAATCATAAGTCACATGTCAAGTTCTACCCGTCGTTGTCCAGGTTGATTTGAACCCACCCGTATATACCCTTGACTATGGCCAACAAAGTAATACGACTGTCCCAAACCAACGCATTCTATCTATGCAACATATGAATACCCACCAGCTACCAAACATCGTGCCTTGACTAAGGCCAACAAACACAGCTTGAATACTGTTGATTATTCATATGAAACGACGGAGGGCTACGGATGGTTTTGGCGAAACATTGAACGTAGTGAACTTGATATAATCGAAGGAATGAAATAGCTTTCAAAAGGAGTGGCTCAAGCTCCGCATTTAAAAGTTAGTTTTGAAAAGAACCGAGTGGTTTTCAAAGTGTTCCAACGACTTGTACTTGGTTTATTTTCTTGCATCAGTTCTTTTAATGCGTGTTTTTCTTGCATTAGTTCTTTTAATGCGTCCCATCATTTAATCCTACCATTGCAGAAAACAACCAAAATATGACGTACGCTTATGCCATTCGCATTCGCCACGGGGCCCCGTCATTACCCGTTAGGTTACTTAACTAACGACAGAGCGGGGGCTGGGCTAGCGCGGCTGTAAAACATAAGCAACGCCTAAATAATATCATATATAGATATATACTGCAATGATAGCCATTTCAGATCACAGATGAATACATTGGATATACTAGGAATCCGCAATCCGTACGAGCCTGTAACGAAAAGAAAATTACACGGTCGCGGTGAATAGCCAATACCCCACCCAAGACCCCTACGGGTGCGGCAAACTACCCGCCAAGTACCCGAAGCGAAGCAACCTCCCTCAACTCCATGAGTAGGCCACTCGGCACTTTGGCATACCCGGTAGTTTGTGCACCCCCTCCATGGGTCTATCCTAGGAGCAAAAACAGTAAAAAGAAATTAATCAATGACGGATACAACCCCGACCCGGTTGTGCGGCCATACAAATAATTATTACATCAATTTACAAATTTACATGAATTGAAAGAAAAGAAAACTCTCGTCTCACAACCCCCGGCTATTCACCCGCGACAATCCAATGAATTCATATACACATTCCAATAACATTACAGATTACAGATTTGTATAACCCCCACTAATCGACATATAGCGATTAGCGGACGTTCAATACAAATATCACATCACAGAAAAACCCCGTCAGCTTAAGTCTTTTAGAAGTTCGATAAAAAATACGGATTTTCAGGCCCCAAACACAAAATTTTCGTTCTGGAAAATCTGGGCAGAAAATACATATTCCAATAATCCCAAAACAGACCCAGAAGCACTCTGCAAGCGAATTTTTCCCCGACCGAGTTAATTCGGCCGCGGAACCGCGGCGGGAGCATGCTCCAGCCGCGTTTCCGCGGCTCACTGATCGATTCATGGGACGAAATTTCTTGGGTGTACACAAAAAAGCCTGAGCCGATTTTTAAGATAAAATTTATCAATTTTTGAACAGAAACAAAATCGGCAGAAACTTATCATTTCGGGTTCGTCTTGCGACTTTTTCTTTTATCGATCTTCTAGCTATATTGCCAACATGTTAGATAGAGTTTAACCTGGCTCTGATACCACTGTAAGTCCATGCTACCTCTCCCGGTACTTACGGGCTTGCGGAATTTGGTGAAAAACGATTTTTAAGAGGTGGTAACATGGACTCAAAACCCGGATCTTTGTTAAACTGCTGACTAACAACCTAACAAGAGTTTACCTACTCGGTTAGGAGGCTATACCTTTCTTGAACTCCTTCGTCTTCAACTCGTCCCGGAGTTCGGATCGGCCTCACCTCGTCGTCTCCTTGCATCGAAGATGGATCCACCCGAAAGCTTCTACCTTTGGCTTGTTCTTCAGACTTTGAAGAAACTAGATCACTTGGCTTGCTAGGCCTTGTGAGCTAGAATGAGTAGAGAAGAGTATGTTGGGATTTTGCTCTATGGTTCTTGCTTCTCAACACAAGAGACAAGTGAACCATAGACTAAAAAAGAGAGAGCAAGAGGAAGAGGGTGAGAGCAAGAGAATGAGAGCTCAAAACCAAGAGAGAGAAAGGTCAAGCAAGAATAAGCCTCTCTTTTGTCTTTCACCCTCTCATAATCCAAAAACATCATTAGCCATAATGTCAATCAAGTATTATGTGATGGTTCATATCATGACAAAGGCAATATCATTTCCATGCACTCATTTTGCAAACTACAACAAGCAAGCAAAAGTCTTTGCATGAAAATGACAACCATTGTGATGATGATGGTCAACTAGTCCAACCTAGTCAACCGGTCCAACCTAGTCAACCGGTCAACAAAGTCAACAAGTCAACAAAGTCAACCCTCCAACAACCATGTCACTATAATACTTAATTAATATTATTGCTAAATATATATATATATATCATATTCTCATTAGGGTTGAGAAAAAAGTCAATAGTCAACAGTCAACGGTCAACAACCCTAATGAGAATCCTCTGCCTCTGTCTCTCCGTCAACTGTGCATACACACCCGCATCCGCGTTCCGAGGAACACGGATGCAAACTGGATAAAACCAATCCCAATACATACACTAGGATCTGGCTTAAACCAAAGCCCGCTAGTGTAAACTGTCCGGACACTAAACGTGCACAAGTGCACGGATGTGACTGAACCCTATCGCAAAACCATGCGACCTGTCGCAAAACCATGCGACCTCTACTCTTTTGCCTAAAGGCGAATAGCTTTCTCTGTGGGACTCTAAAGACTCGACACTACGCTGGCAGTTGGTTTAACCACAGACCGCAAGCGGCACTAGCTGTGCGTAACGGTCCCCAGGTAGATGCCGACAAAAAGACTGACGAGGTGAAACCCATCTGAACTCCTACTGAGCCTGAATGTGACAATCTCCGTACAGTCCGGTCTGTTCGTCTGATACATCGCATGGCGGGCCTAGAGGGGCGGTAAACGTCAGTCCCCTAATAGCGGTACAAGTCGTGTCGGAGTGAAGCCCAATACACCCTGAGATAGCACCGGAAGCCTACCAGTATATCTCGCTTGCCCTGGCCAGGGACTACTCGTGTAATGGCTCTCCTAGACACAGCGCGATGTCAACCCCCAATATCGGGAGAGACGAATCCTGTCTAACCGTCACTGCCTCCAAGTGCTTCAGGACTGAACCCAACTACTACCTGTTTGCACGACTCCTTTGAGCCGTGGTAGGGTAGTAACCAAAGTACAGTGGGAACACACTCGAGGCGAAGTGACAGCGTCAAGTCAACGGACTAAGCTGTACTCATGTCACCTGGGAACTGATAACTGACGATAGGTATAATACCAACCGGTCAGTTCCCGACGAGTCCTGTCCAGTGTACTCGTAACCCAACGAGCACCCGCATACTATCTCCAGTACGACGTACTGACGGCTGTGGGACAGACCGTCTCCCACACTGGGATGAGAAGCGCATGCGCTAGTCTACTCCGGAGTATCGATGCCCTGTCTCGATAGTCCTGCGACTAGGGACCTGCATAAGGATGTGCTTATAGATTACCCAGCCCCCATTAGCGTGACTGCCATCACAACGCTGGTAATCAAGCAAAGATCCTAAGGGCTCCACTAATGTGTATAGGTGATATACTAAAATAAACACATGTACACATTGAAGTAGAAACAAACCAAGTAGCATACTACCATTTTGAGCAAGATTGTCAATACAAGGTGAATATCCCAAGCTTCTATTAAGTAATATACATACTAGTATAATACAGTAATGGCCTCTAGGGCATATACACTAACACTCCGGAGTATCGATGCCCTGTCTCGATAATCCTATGACTAGGGACCTCAAAAAGGATATGCTTGTAGACTACCCAGCCCCCACTAGTGTGACTGCCATCACAACGCTGGTAGTCAAGCAAGATCCTAAGGGCTCTATCAATATGTATTCTCGATATGCTAACATATACACATATTAAGATAGATATAAACCAAGTAGCGTACTACCATGTTTAGCAAGACTGTTAATATAACTGTGAATATCCCAAGCTTCCATTAAGTAATATATAAGTTAGTATGATACAATAATGGCCCCTAGGGCATATACACTAACACATGTAACATATACATATGTGGGATCCCGATCCGGTATCTACTACCCAGGACGTAGAGTGAACTGAGAAACAGTTCTCGATAACTAACACACCTAAAGAAGATGCATCAACATGCTTGTTCTTCGTATGGGAGGCATGGGAATCTGGATGTTCCCCTATTTCCTGCTCAGTCTTATAACAATTATAAGAAAGAACGGAAGTAACGTTCCCCTGCTCAGTATAATAAGCGGGTTCGGTCAATACATCCATATTATTATCTTGATTAAGGCCTGACATGGTCGCTACCTGGAGAGAGAGAAGAAAACACTTTAGCGTATGCTCTTACAAGATTAGAATGGTTATTATCTTATCTAATCAGGATGGCTCCCACTATTTTTATCAAATCTTCCTTCAACCCCAAAAAGGTAAGACTAGCCGGGATTAATTACACCCTACAAGTTCACCAATCTTTTAGCCAGGTCAGTGTTGGTGCTTTGAGGGAGGTTCCCCGTGCTTTCGTACGGACCTAATTAAAATAAACCTCGTTTTCCCAGAGGCTTAACCCCGTTAACACCTTTCTAGACACCTACTTGATCGGCTAATTGTCATGTGTAAAACCCTTTCAGGAGTAACTCTTACTCGCAGTAGGTATCAGGATGTAACTATCTCATAGAAGGTATGCAATCTCATTGTAAATTTCAACACTTGAAATTCCCGATAATACTTTTACCCCTAGCGTCCTATGACCTTGACGGAGGCCAAACTACCCATAGGGCGCTAGTCAAGTTCAACCCGTTCATTTCTTGATTGAATTAGACCCACCCGCGCGATCCTTGACAGAGGCCAAACTACGCCGTACAAATACCCTAATCCAATCGCATCTCATGCTACAGATAAATACTAATCAGCTACCATACACTACGCCTTGACGGAGGCCAAACTACCGTAGCATGAATACTAAATAATACTTATCTGAAATGACGGTGGGCTTCATAGGTTTTTTAGAAAACCATGAGCGTAATGAACTTGATATCGTTGTAGAAATACGTTATTTTGAAAATGAGTATTTTTAAGGCTTTTACTAGTCTCACTAAAGAGTTCACTCCCGGTGAAGAGATCTTGGCTCTTTCCTTATCGAATAAGGTGCTGGATATTCTACAAGGAAACCGCTATGCAAAGCAAGAACTATAGAAGCAATCGAAAACAAAACCGAGTGAGTTGTAGCATATGCTAGTTTCGCTAAAGAGGTCATTCCCGGTGAAGGGATCTCGGCGCTTTCCTTATCGAATAAGGTGCTGGATATTCTACAAGGAATACCGCTATGCAAATCAAAAACTAGAGCTACGCTTTTTGAAAATTTGATTCTACAACATCTTTTAGGTTTCTTTATCTTTCATTAATCTCATTAATAAAGTCCCATCATTTATGCTTCCTAAGCATCACAAAAGAAACGAAAATACAAGGTACGCTTATGCCATCCGCATTCGCCACAGTGTCCCGTTATGCACCGTTAGGTTACTTAACTAACGACATACCGCGGTGGGACTAGCGCGGGAGCAAAACATAAGCAACGTTTATTATATATCATATATACAATAATAAAGCATTCGTCTCACGCATATAAAATGACCACATCACAGAATATCAGCAGCAGAAGATAACATATGATATATTGGATATACTGGGAGGTCCGTGTTTTATTTTGAGCCTGTATAAAACACGGATTCCATGATCGCGATGAATAGCCGAACGCACATTCTTAGACCCCTACGAGAGTGGCAAGTAACCCTACCAATCCTAGGGTTAGGAGACCCGGTCTTGACTCCTCGAGATGGCCTCCCACTGGACCCTAGAACTCGGTTACTTGTGCTCCCCTCCTTGGGTCTATCCTAATGCCGAAAAGTAAATAATATACAATGGTGATATCATCCTCAACCCGGATGTGCCCCAATTAAAGAATATTACACACAATTGAATTTTATATGAATGAAAATAAAAAACCCTCATCTCACATAAAACCCCCGGCTATTCAAATCACGACGATCCAATATAACATATCACAGCAACACATAACATCACATGTCATCAACGTAAGTAAATATGCGTATCCCAATTGTCGTTGAAGTATAGCAATGAAACCGGCGATACACCACATATTACACTTACGGCCGCAGAAAAGAAAGTGAAAAACTACAACATTTGGAATCCACAATCACCTTAGACATCATAAACCCGAAATATCACATATTATGGATTTCATGCCTAACTAAATGAATTCCACATATTGTATCACATTTCAGAAAGCTAGACGACGTTAAACATTCCGACCGAATCAACAAACACCCAAAATTTCCCAAAAGCTCAACACTTGTGCGTAGTTTAAAAGGTCCCAGAAGATGCCACAGCTCCTATGAACCGGCCATAGAAGGGTCAACCAATGCCTCACATATGGCACCGCTGAACTACCAAGGGTTTAGTTGTGGTTCTGATGGTCACATATTCGAGTTAAGGTTTCGTTCTTCTAGAGGGTCCACAGAATTGCTTGCATGATTTTCTGAAAGTTTCAAACTAAGGAAAAATCCAATACTTGGAAAATTTTCCAGCAAGGGAAAAAGTGAGTTATTGATATCCGTTCGAACTTTTTAACACCATTTAAATAACCCAAAAACTAACTAGAATTATGAATACGAAACAGTCTGAATTGCCTATGCAGAAAATTAGCATCACATGCAAATTTACAAAAACAAAAAACACCCGAAACTCTAAAACCCAGAGACTGGAACACTACCAAAATTTGAAGCCAAAACTCCAAAATCCACCCGAGCTCGCCGGATTTTAGCCTATTGTGGCCGGCCAAAACTGGGCTAAATTGCTTCTATTTTTTGTGGTGTTCATGTTATATCACATATAACATACTACAGTTGTTTAAAAAAATTTTAGAGCATTTTTTAAATTGGACAGAAACTAGGTAATTTAGTTTCAAGTCTCGGATTCATTTCGGTTTCGTAATCCTACAAGATCCATCTAATTATCTAGCTAGGCTCTGATACCACTGTTTGGATGTCTAGCACGGCAGCAAGGTTTCGAGTGGCATCGTCCATGCCAATTTCAAAATTTTGCCATTCTAGATAACCCTAACCTAGAATCGATTCTAGAGAATCATGCGGAAACTTAAAGCAAACAACTTTACTTCTAAGTGATAGGGATTACAACCTTTGTAGTCCGTTCCTTCGCTTCATAAGCTCCAAGTTGTGGTCCCTTTGCTGCGATCATCAAGATCCCGGACTCTAGAGAGGCTCCATGAGGTGAATGATCCATGCTTGCTTGAAGTCTTCAAAATCCAAGATGATCTACCTTGAGGAGTCACAAACCTAAGCTATCTCTTCACTAATTAGGGATTAGTAAAGATAACACACTAATCTATATGGCTAGTATTTAAGAGGATGATGAAGTAGGAATTTTTCTCACTTTAGAAATTTATTTCTCACTATTTTTCATCACATGAAGAAATCAAGAGAGCAAGAAAATCAATGAAGAAGAAGAAGAAGCTCAAGCTCAAGTGAGAATGAATTGTCATTAGGTTAGAAATGTAACCAAGGGTTAAAAGTATCATGGCTAACTCTTGTAAAGAATAAACCATGGGCTAGGGTTGGGTTAGGTTAACAAATATCTAAAGAGTGGACTAAGTCAACTTAAGAAAATATCTTAAGTAATTATCCACAATTTAGAATTAACTAAAATAAATAATAAATCTAACCCTAATTTTAGCCATGGTGTGAATCTCATTAAACCCTAGTTGCATTTATATCCTAGCATGTTACAATATTATATATCACATATATAATATTTAATGTAACAAAAGAAAAGAATACAATAAACATATATCATATATATGTTAAATGAATCCAAAGTGAGAAAATGAAATACTTAAGTGAGCATATATTAGTTAATGTAATTTAATATATCAAATATATAATTATATATTAAATTATCGAATCAACACTTGATCCGATAATCCGGCTATATTACATATAACCGACTAATATAAAATGTATCATTCCATCGAATCAACACTTGATCCGATGACCCGGCTATATCACATATAACCGGCCGATATCATATATCTCAAGAATAGAATACGGTATTGCATATCGTATTAATCTCGGTCCCGCACATATCGTATATGTGCTCCTACTCCGTTTCGCCTAAGCCAGGAAACCTCTGTGTAGGACTCTAAAGACTCGTCAATACGCCGGAAGTAGGCGATGATCATATCAAACACTTACAAGCTGCAAGTGGTCATCTAAACATAAAAGCCACCCGGGTATTGAGCGATCAGAAGATCAACAAACAAGCCTGCACACACTCCTTTGAATCCAATCAGTAACACTACCGTACAGTCCAGTCTCTTCGTCTAATATGTCGCATATCCAGTCTAGGGGTGGTAAACGTCAGACCCCGGTAAGCGATAAGTCGTGTCGATGTGAGGCTCATAAAAGGTCGAGAAACTACTGATAACACATACTAGTAGATCTCCATATCAGCCCTGGCCAGGGACTTCCAGTTATGGCTAATCGAACACAGCGCAACATCAGCCCTCAATACCGGGAGAGACGAAACCCCTCCTATCGCCCTTTGCCTCCATGTGATTCGGGGCTGTACCCAAAAGCCAGCATTTTGCACGTTCTCATGAACGTGGTAAGGTGGAAATCAAAGCACTGTGGGAATCGCACAAGACTCTATGACGATCTCGGGTCTACAGACTAACCTGTACCAGTGTCACCAGAGAACTGCTATCTGACAATATGTATAATACCATCTAGGAGTTCTTGGCGAGTCCGTTCAGTGTACCCAGTCTCCACTGAGCACCCGTACACCATCTTTGATGTCAAACACCAATGGATGCATGATCATCCATCGCCCATCATATGGGTCAAGATAGGTATACGCTAGTCTACTCTGGAGTATCGATGCCCTGTCTCGATACACCATCGACTAGGAACAATTATTGGATCTACTTGTGGACTACCCTGGCCCCACTAGTATGATCTCCATCATAGTCCTAATAGTCAAGTACATATCTTAAGGGCTTTCTCAACATGTGAGAGTAAGACAGTAACATAATACAAGTCAACATGTTAAGAAAAAGAGCAACCAGATAGCATACTATCATATCGAGCAAGAATGTCATCTCTATAATTATCCAAGCATCCACTATAATATACATCATATGTACAACAATGGGCTCTAGGGCATATACATAACTAACAAATAAACAGTAAATTACCGGCATAAATCCCCATAATATTGCATGACAACGAATATACACATGCATGGGTATCTAAGTAAAGAATGCAATATCTAAACTAGCATAGTAATCATATATTGGAACTATCAGTTAGCAAGTTATATCAATGAAGTAGTATTCTCTTAAAGTGTACGTGACATGGCAATTACCGATGATGATGTGTGTGAGCCGGCAAGCAACTGTTCATGGACATATGCATCATCGATAATGGTGCTGGTGTTCTAACAATCGATATCATAATAGTTAAGGAAACACACGTATAAACATGCAATGCAATGAGAACATGAATATAACGACGAATGAATAGTAAATGCAACATTGAAGGATATACATTTCTATATACGAGTCATACGGTCTTGGCATTTGAAATAGCATGAATCGTGGTTTTTAGAATGTAGGGGCTAAGGTGTTTTTAAGAAAAGGTACGTCCTCTGAAGAAAATCCGTAATATCCCTCGAGTTGTCTTTTGAAAATACTCACGATTCGTTAGTTTTTGAAAATAGGTATGACTCGAGCCTGGTCTAATATCTTCCTAATCAACTAAAAAACTAAACTTAGGAATTAGTCGAAAGGGTAAGAAATTCACCTAAATTCCGAGTCGATATATCTAGAAGTCAGCGATCCCGCCTCAATAGCGTCACGTACAGTAAAAATACATAATACGACATCCTCGAGTCAAGAGTGCGGATCAATCATCATTTCTATATCTCGTACGGTAAAATCCATCGTACGATATCCCAAAATCAGGGTACGGGTCAAAAATCACATATACCTCATTATTCATATGGTATCATTATCGTAAAATCATGAATTAGGGGTACCGTTCTAAATTCTAGTACATTCCAATATAATCAAACATATATATATATATATATATATATATATATATATATATATCCTCGTGTGTATGAAAACACATCGCCCATCGATCCACTATAACATCCTGTTGTATATCATATCACAACCCAATCACATATCACAATCTCACGGCATCATACCCGATCATATCGACTCACCTCCAAGTATCATATATTATCTTCATCACCCGTGTATACGTATATGTGTGTGTGTGTGTATGTACCAACGCATCCACACACACACACACACACACACACACACACACACACATATAAACATATACACCTATAATCATGTCACGTGCATGCGTGCGTGCGTGTGTGTTAACCTTTACTCTAGGGTTTCGCGACTTAAAAATAAACTAAAAGCACTCTCTTCCAATTACGCTAAAACTAACCCATAGTCTCCTAAAGCCTTTCTTGCAAATTAATCACGTCTCACAATCCGTATATATATATATATATATATATATATATCATATTCGCATGCTACACTACGAAATTGCAGGGGTGCTATACGCCATCCACCCGACTTCCCCTGTAGATATACATCTACTCACCTTGATCCTTACTTGCCGAAGTCGATTACGCCACGCTCTTCCTTGTTGTTCAAAGTCCACATGAGGATGCCTGCATATATAAACACATAGTATCGTAAACAGAATCGCGTACGAAAACCAAAACAGCACACGAATCGCACATTGGTTAAAACCCACGGTCTACGCATGCAAGAATAACTAAACAACTCCCGATATCGACGTACAAATGTCAAGTGACCGAGACAAAACATAAGTATCAAAAGTTCAAGTCATTGAAAGTTACAAAACAAAACAGCAACACAAGAAAAAGGTTTCAGATTTTTGGTCAGGTGAAATGGGGATAAACAAGCAGTACAGTGGGGTCGTATATGGGTTATGTGAGCTACGGAACCAACCTTAACACCAATACCCACAGATGACCCAGCAAAATTTACCCAAAATCTGGCCTGGCCGGACCTAGCTTCTTTGTTTGGGTTCGTCTTCTCAAAGTGGTCTTCTGGTGTTTAATCTAGGTCAATAGAGTTGCTAGTTTTTCCTGTAAAGGTCTCAGGTCACTCCAGATTTCCTGTAGGTACAAAATATTCACAAAACCGACATTTAAACATCTAAATTCGAGTTTCATGGTCTAGGCATTGGTCTGATCTAGGTTTTTTAACACTTAAGGGGGTTGTAGTTGTTAGTTATATGTACTCCTTAGAGGCCATTACTGTACATGTTATGTATATTGTAGTGGATGTTTGGACATATATAGGGAAGACTTTCTAGCTCGACATGATAGTATGCTATCTGGTTGCACTTTATCTTAACATGTACACTTATTGTCTCTCTCTTACATGTTGATAAAGCCCTTAGGATGTGTACTTGACTACCAAGATTATGATGGAGATCGTACAAGTGGGGCCAAGGGTAGTCCACAAGTACACCTTATAATTGTTCCTAGGTATGGGAGTATCGAGATAGGGTATCGATACTCCAGAGTAGACTAGCGTATACGCTTCTCGACCAATGAGATGGGCGATGGGTGATTGTTCAGTCGAAAATAATGCATTTTGTAACACATCAATTTCCTTATTATTCTGATCATTTAAGGATAGTTGATATAAATATAACACATATTACTAGTTTGTCTGGAAAATATTAAAGACCGTGTGTTGTATATATATTCAACATTCTTTATAGGAAATTGTTTGTTTATTACTGCATGCATGATATTGTTTATCTCAACACTTTTCATTGAGATTGTGTGCAGAAAATTCTTCAGGACAAAGAACCGGAATCACAAAAGTGCCGATAAATTACAGCAAGTCAAAGAATTCAAATCTGGCAGAGATTCAGAAGAGATAAAAAGATTCCAGATATCAGAAGAAGACCCAAACATCAACAGAAGAAGAGCACACAAAAATGATGCAGAGATCTCATTAAATGGCCGCGGATATGCTGCCGAGTCTGCCGAGTTGCCACGGTTCCGCGGCCGAGTTAAGGGATTAGGGTGACGTGTCTCTCCAGAAGCTTCATTCTATCAACCTCGCTTACCTTAGATGCTCCAGTGTAACAGACTTCTTCTGGAAACTTCTTTGCATAACAACCTTCTTCTAGAAGGCCCCTTATAACAACCTTTTTCTAGAAGGCTCCTTATAACAACCTTATTCTAGAAGATTCTCTCTAACAACCTAGCTTTTGGAGGGAAATTTGAATTTGAATTTATAAAAGGAGATCTAGAATTAGGGGTGAGGTGGTTCATTAATTTTGGGGGTTCAATAATTTCACACACAAGTTGAGTGACACAGCTTATGATCCAATCCAAACCCTAACCCAAATCAAATCCAAAAGCCAAATCAAGATCCATTGAGAAGCAAATCAAGCGAGCAATCAACGATTCTTCATCACAACGCCGTTCGTCATCCGAGCAAGCGATCCACGATGATCTGCGACTCACGGCGATCGAGCTTCGCAAAGATCGACGACAAATTCACCTCTTCAAAGGAGCGATCGAGAGCTTAATCTTGTACCTCGAATTGGGGAGTTGTGTAAATTTGAAGAAGATTTAATGAAGGTGATAAATTGTTAATTCTCGTTTTCATTACATTCTTGTATTATGAAATGTTTCATTTGTGATTCGTTAATTTTCATGATGTGTGAGTGAAATCTCCGCTTGTGGAGGATTCGAGAGAATCGGTAGATCTAGTGATGATAAGATCCTTTTACTAATCTTAAGTTCTATGAGATTTGTGAACTTTAGGAAAAAGAATTATCAATGACCTAATTATGAGCGAGATCACATTCTTGGTAATTTCGTTGCAAACTAGGGATTAAACGATTAATGATTCTCTTTGCTAAATGCTAGATCCAAATGATAATCAATGAAAAGACAAGGGATAGAGAAGGAGAAACCCTAGTTTCTTCAATAGGTCCCTAATCTTCATTCGTCATCATCGTTCTAGCTATAAATTATCAATAGATAAGATTAGTCATCTCTAGATTCATCACTACTACTAATTTGATCGAATCCTACAAGCTGTTCTTCATAATCTTGATAACTAAATTGGTTTGGAAATCTTCTTGATTCTTAATTCTAGATCTATTTTCTTTATGTTTCTTAAAATCAATTCTCACAAATCTTGAATCATCTTTCTTACATTTTCTTTTATATTTTCATTTCGACTCATCTAAGGCAAGATCGAACAAATTCATGCATCTCAGTGGACGATCCGTATTCATTAACGTGCTACATCGACACCGTTAATTGATTGCGGTATAAATTTCTTTGGTTGTGATAAAACATTTCCTTACACACAAAAGATGATCAATCAAATGGCGCCGTTGCGAGGGATGCGTGCGTGATTTGTTCTCTCTTGCAATTTGAGTTGAAAAATTATTATTCCATCAAATTTTAATTCAAGAATCGCTTCAAGTGCTTAACGATTAGTGTTTGAATTTTTGCGAGGGAATCTGAAATCATTTTAGCAGTGATATCAAGATTCAGAGAAGATCTACAAATTACAGAGGAGTACAAGAAGCAACAGAAAAATTCTGAAACCCTAATTCCTTCTTTCCACCGCGGATCCGCAGCGTTTTGCAGGTTTTTGCGGCGGTTCCACCGCCATTTAGGTGATTCAGTGTTCCAAGTTTCTGTGGTATATTCTCTGTTCTCTCTTTTTCTCTCTGATCTTATACAATAACCATTTTCTGCAGGATTCTTTGCAAATTTCGCAGCGCCGCTAAAAGAAAAATTTATTGCGTGTTTTGATCTTAGTTATTTGCATATTTTAATATGGAAATTAAGGGGCAAAGACCAATTTCAGATTAGGTAGGGATTTCATTACCCTTCCTAAGCCCCAAAAATCACAAAATTAGCATCCGCATCACCCTCATTAACTAAAAAATATCTAGACAGACTCTAAGAACAGGCGCGCTCATTTAGGACAGAAGGAGGTCATGGGTAATCTATTGCTTATCTGCATTTCTTTTGTGGTGTCTAAGGAAAGTATTTCTATGGAAAGTGGTTACTTAATTAGGCCCACTACTTATGTAGTGGAGAACCTCCCACTTACCTGGCACTTATCTGGCCACAGAAAGGATAAAGAGGCAGTAGAGAATTTATCCTGCGATTTGTCTTCTGGAAATCTAGGAGCGGTCTAGAGACTTGACCTAGGTGGCCATTAGATCTAGGGTTGCTTGCGCATATTTTTTTGTGATTTGATTTTTCAGAATCCGTATTTTTCAAAACAGACACCAACCAACTTTTCTCTAATTATCACCAACGCTGCCACTTGTGCTACAACCGTTTAGTACATGTTAGGCTGGACAGGGGATTCTATTTCCTGTCATGTCCACGTTTCTTTTATCGACCCCAGAGTCGGTAATTATTCGTCTTCTTTCCCACCACCCACCACGACCGGGATGGACGAATTTTCATCAAACTTTAACACCACTCTGCCACCGCCCGCTGGTGCGCAGAATCCTACATGCATTTCTCTCCAAGAGGGATCTATCCTTCACGTGTTCCCCATCCCACCTGTCTTTCTATACCACCAGCCAATGGGGACAATTTCGAAACTAAACCTCATTTCATAAAACTTTTACCCAAATTTCACGGGCTCGAGTCTGAAGACGCATACATTTTTATCACCAAATTCGAAAACGTATGTGCTTTGATGGGTAATTCACAACTGTCTGTGGATGCTATGCGTTTACATCTTCTCCCATTCACTTTGTGCGATTTAGCCGAGAAGTGGATTTACAACACAACCGCACATTTTATTTCAACATAGGATGAGTTCGTTGCAGCATTCCTTAAGAAATTTTATCCCAATCATAAGACCGCCCGTGTTCGGAGCGAAATTTTCTAATTTACCCAACTTTCCAATGAACCATTTTGGAAATGCTTTGAACGGTTCAAGAATCTTCCATTACAATGCCCTCATCACGGAATCCCTAGATGGGATCTGTGTCGAATTATCTATGAGGGTATTGATTTCACGACAAAACAGATGCTTGAAATCATGTGTCATTGTCAATTCCTGTCTAAAGATGATGGTGATGCTTGGAAATACCTAGAAGATCTTGCTCAAAACAGTTTACAATGGGAAAGTGTTAGTCAACAATTGTCTGGGGAAGGTATCAATCAGCTTGATGTTTCCGTCACAATGAGAGCCTAAATGGCCGCAATACAAAGGAAGCTCGATGCTATAGAAAACAAAATCTCTTCAGCCTCCCTAAACCAATACACACTACCCAAAACCATGTGTGGTTGCTGTTCAAATCCATCACATTTGACGGAAGAATGTCCTTTGAATGTACCGTTTCAAGGTCACACTAATGTTGCATTTCAACAACAACCTAGAAACAATCCTTCTTCTTCCACTTATAATCAAGGTTAGAGGAATCATCCTGATTTTGCTTGAAACCAATACCAAACTCAAAATACGGTTCCAAACCAAAATGACTTTAAATGGGTCCCTTCACAGCAACAGTAACCGCCACAACCGAGTCAGTACCCTTTTCAACCACAAAATTTTCAAAACCCGGCCAACAACATTGATCCTTCTTCTGCCGGTACTGCTACACCCTCTGCACTCGACATGTTCATTACACAGTCCATGCAAACGATAGACATTTTAACATCTTCTATCCAGACGTTAGTGCAAAATACTGTCTCCCACGGTGAGAGTATTAAATTGATAGAAGCACAAATTGCACAATTGACTGCAGCAATAAGTGCTAGAGAGAAAGGGAATCCTCCAGCTCAACCCCCACCTGATCCTGGACCCTCGCATTATAATGATGTGAGTGCTATTACCATGTTGAGATCTGGAAGAGTGCTAGACAATCATGCAGGTGAACAAATTGAGAATGATGAATTGATATATAACACCCCATCTTCCATTTCCACTTCCGCTTCTAATTCTCGCCCTATTTTGTCCAGTTTACCTTCTTCTTCCGAGCCTATTCTCCATTTTCTCCAAGGCTCGAACCCTCCACCCACTTCATCCTTCTCACCCCCACAAACTTCTCCACAAATGTTGGACCCAACACTTATTGATAAAGCTCTATTTCCAAACAGATTGAGGGCCAACAAACCTAATGCACAAATGGAGAAGATTGTGGACATATTTAAGAAAGTTAACATCAATATCCCTCTTCTAGATGCTATCCAACAAGTTCCATCTTATGCGAAAATTGTTAAGAACTTATGCACAGGAAGAGGAAGACTCAAGTGCCGAAAAAAGTTTTCATGTCGAGTACTGTACACACAGCTTTTCCCTAACAATTACCAAGGAAACGTAAGGACCCCGGCTGTCCTACAATTTCTATTTTTTATTGGGGGTAAGAATATCAATCGTGCTTTACTCAATTTAGGCGCTAGTGTGAACTTGCTTCCATATTCTGTGTATGAGCAATTGGGTATCGGAGATTTAAAACCATCGTAATGCACTTTACAGATGGCAGATCGATCTATCACCAAACCAAGGGATATGTTAGAGGATGTGTTAATAAAAGTCGCGGAATTCAGATTCCCTGTGGACTTTATTGTTTTGGATATACAACCTGTATCAAACCCACAAAACCAAATTCCGGCGATTCTATGTTGACCTTTTCTTGTGATTTCCAACACTGTAATCAATTGTCGAAATGGTTCTATGACCCTATCCTTCGGGAACCGGTCAATTGAACTTAACATTTACAAGTTGGGAAGTGAAGCCTCTGAACCTCATGCTCGAGTATGTTCTGTCGAATTAATGGATGTCGACAGCAGCGAACATGAACAGCTTCACGATACTGATCTAGACTCTTTTCATACATTGTTGTTTGACCCAGATATGTATCATATACACAAGGACCCTTCTTTTGAGTTGTCCGGGTCAACATCTAACGCTTATTCTGAATTTTTCATGGAGTCTAAGTATCATCCCGTTCTTTCCATTGACATTATTCTTCGGGAATCGATGAAAGCTTTGCTGATGAACTTGCATTTTTAGCAAACACGGGTGTTGAGATGAATTGTCTATAAAACTAAGAATTTGAACCTCCACCCCTTCTTCTTGACAATTACGAGAATGCAAGTAATCCATCATCATCACCATGGTGTCGTTTCTCCAATCTGAGACGCAAATCCATTCCATCCCACCTCTTCTTTCTTCCTCACTTCTTCCTGGCACTATACATCATGTTCTTCCACCAACCGGTGCGTTTCATTGATAAAATTTTCGAATGGTTGGTGTTGACTTTCGGTCTTTGTAAAGCTTTGCATTGACTAGTAACTTTGACCCCCTCTTGTGATTTTAAAAGATTAACATTGTTTAACTCAAGTTTAGAGGGGTATATTTGGCTCTTGACAATAAAAGTTGTCCTCAAAGTTGTGAGCCAAAAAAAGTTTGGGGGAGATTTTCACGTTCATATTTCTTGACCCTGCTAATAAATTTTCCTCCCAAACTTACAGGTTTTTGATATTTAACGTACGGCAACAGTGAGAACACTGTTCTAAATATGTTTGGGGGAGGTTTGTGCTTATTTGGGCATCACTTTGCATCATACTTTGCATAAGCACAAAACATATAATAAAAAAATGTGTACATAAATAAGATAATAAAAGATTAGATAGTGAAAAATTGCATCCAAAAGATTGGAAAAATTTAAGAAAACCAAGAAAATTAGAAGTTTTCTTAAACGAAACTAGTAATAAGTAGTTATGAGCCGTTATCCCAAAGGTTAGTAAGATGAAAGAAGTCACTAATCTGAGAATAAAAATAAGTCTGAAAAATAGTTCCTATTCTGGAAGCCAAACATTTGAACGTTGATACCTTACTATACGCACTTACACACGCCTTGAAACTCGGGATAGTAGAGGATACCTTGAAATGCTCTTGTTTAAAAGCTAAAGTACGAAAAAAATTAAGAATAAAAGATAAAATGGTATAGAAAAATGAACACTGGTTTTGTAATCACCAAGGCAGCAATAAAAAGAATATAGCGAGGGTGCTTCATCACCTAGTGCTTTAGTCCAACTGGTTTGGGAGTCACTGCTAAGCCTTAGGTGTTGCAAGACGAGGAAAATACTAATACGCCTAATAAGCAAGCATATGAGTAATCGGTCGGTTAGTACCTCAAGAAGTATTAACGATCGCATGAAAAATGTGTGAGCAAATCCATCTAAATATTCTTCAATTAAAAAGTACTGAGGTAGATGGACAAGAGTATGATAGCTTGAATTGAATTCTCCGAGTGTAGGGATGTCTTTTACACACACGTAGGGGTATATGATCGGTGTTTGGAAGAAAGATAGGAATGAAGAATAAAGACGATGTTTTATTGAGGGATGATGTGATTTCTAACATCTTTTCATGACTATTAAGATTGGGCTCATAACAACCGAAAAGCTAGTGTAGTTGAAAACTCTGATTTTCAAAGTCTTTCTTTTATAATTCCTATCTTTATATGTAATTTTCACAGCCTTCCTTTTATTATGGGATTTTGTGGGTGCAATCCGCTGAAAACCCTCACGAGACAACACTCCTCCTACTAGAGACACCTAGAGGTTTAAAGGCTTGCTGCACGTGCTCAATACAATCGTGTTTGCCTACGAAAGTGTGCTAGTTAGTTTTTCTTTTTCTTAATAAAATTTTCTCCTTCTTTTGAATAAAAGATGTTTGCTCGAGACGATCAAAATTAAGTTTAGGGGAATTTGTTCAGTCGAAAATAATACATTTTGTAACACATCAATTTCCTCGTTATTCTTATCATTTAAGGATAGTTGATATAAATATAACACATATTACCGATTTTTCTGGAAAATATTAAATACCACCTGTTGTATATATATTCAACATTCTTTATAGGAAATTGTGTGTTTATTACTGCACGCATGATATTGTTTATCTCAACACTTTTCATTAAGATTGTGTGCAGAAAATTCTTCAGGATAAAGAACCGGAATCACAAAAGTGCCGATAAATTACAGCAAGTCAAAGAATTCAAATCTGGCAGAGATTCAGAAGAGGTAAAAAGATTCCAGATATCAGAAGAAGACCCAAACATCAATAGAAGAAGAGCACAAAAAAATAATGCAAAGATCTCATTAAATGGCCAAGGATCCACGGCCGAGTCGGCCGAGTTGCCGCGGTTCCGCGGCCGAGTTGAGGGATTAGGGTGATGTCTCTCTCCAGAAGCTTCATTCTAACAATCTCGCTTACCTTAGATGCTCCAGTGTAACAGACTTCTTCTTGAAACTTCTCTGCATAACAACCTTCTTCTAGAAGGCTCCTTGTGACAACCTTATTCTAGAAGGTTCTCTCTAACAACCTAGCTTTTGGAGGGAAATTTGAATTTGAATTTATAAAAGGAGATCTAGATCTTGGGGTGAGGTGGTTCATTAATTTTAGGGGTTCAATAATTTCACACACAAGTTGAGTGACACAACTTGTGATCCAATCCAAACCCTAACCTAAATCAAATCCCAAAGCTAAATCAAGATCCATTGAGAAGCAAATCAAGCGAGCAATAAACGATCCTTCATCGCAATGCCATTCGTCATCCGAGCAAGAGATCCATGACAATCCGTGACCCACGGCGATCGAGCTTCGCAAAGATCGACGACAAATTCACCTCTTCAAAGGAGCGATCGAGAGCTTAATCTTGTACCTCGAATTGAGGAGTTGTGTAAATTTGAAGAAGATTTAATGAAGGTGATAAATTGTTAATTCTCGTTTTTATTACATTCTTGCATTATGAAATATTTCATTTGTGATTCGTTAATTTTCATGACGTGTGAGTGAAATCTCTGCTTGTGGAGGATTCGAGAGAATCGGTAGATCTAGTGATGATAAGATCCTTTTACTAATCTTAAGTCTTATGAGAATTGTGAACTTTAGAATAAAGAATCATCAATGACCTAATTTGGAGCGAGATCACATTCTTTATAATTTCGTTGCAAACTAGGGATTAAACGATTGATGATTCTCTTTGCTAAAGGTTAGATCCAAATGATGATCAATGAAAAGACAAGGGGTAGAGAAGGAGAAATCCTAGTTTCTTCAATAGATCCCTAATTTTCATTCGTCACCATCGTTCTAACTACAAATTATCAATAGATAAGATTAGTCATCTCTAGATTCATCACTACTACTAATTTGATCGAATCCTAAAAGCTATTCTTCATAATCTTGATAACTAAATTGGTTTGGAAATCTTCTTGGTTCTTGATTCTAGATTTATTTTCTTTATGTTTCTTAAAATCAATTCTCAAAAATCTTGAATCAACTTTCTTGCATTTTCTTTTATATTTTCATTTCGACTCATCTAAGGCAGGATCAAATAAATTCACGCATCTCAGTGGACGATCCGTATTCATTAACGCACTACATCGACACCGTTAATTGATTGCGGTATAAATTTCTTTGGTTGTGATAAAATATTTCCTTACACACAAAAGATGATCAATCAATGATCCCATATCTATTGGTGTTTGACATCAGAGAAGGTTTACGGGTGCTCAGTAGAGACTGAGTACACTGGACGAACTCGCTGAGAACTCCTAGATGTTATTATACCTATCGTCGGATAGCAGTTCTCTGGTGAATTAGGTATAGATTAGTCTGTAGACCCGAGATCGTCATAGAGTCTTGTATGATTCCCTCTGTGCTTTGATTTTCACCATACCACGGTTAAGAGATCGTGCAAAAAGGTGGTTTTTGGGTACAGTCCCGAGTCACATGGAGGCAATGAGCGATAGGAGGGGTTTCGTCTCTTCCGGTATTAGGAGTTGATGTTGTGCTATGCTCAATTGGCCATAACAGGAAATCTATGGCCAGGGTTGCTGAGATCTACTGGTAAGTGTTATCAGTAGTTTCTCGAACCATTATGGACCTTGCATCAGCATGACTTATCAGGCTATTGGGGTATGACGTTATACCACCCCCAGGCTGTGATATGCGACATATGAGACGAAGAGACCGGACTGTACGGTAGTTTTACTGATTGGATTCACAAGAGTACGAGCAGGCTTGCTTGTTGATTTTCTGATCGCTCAATACCCGGGTGACCGTTATGTTTAGCAGACCTCTTGCGGCTTGTGGGTGTTTGATATAATCATCACCTACTGCCGGTGTATTGACGAGTCTTTAGAGTTCTACACAGAGGTTTCCTGGTTCATGCGAAACGGAGTAGGAGCACATATGTGATATGTGCGGGACTGAGATTAATGTATGTATGTGATACCGCATTCTATTCTCGCGATTTGTGACATTTGTCGGTTATATGCGATATAGCCAAGTTATCGGATCAAGAGTTGATTCGATAAGTTGTTACTGTTGATATTAGTCGGTTATATGTGATATAACCGGATTATTAAATCAAGTGTTGATTTAATAATTTAATGTATAATTATATATTTGATATATTACATTACATTAACTAATATTAGCGCACTTAAGTATTCATTTTTCTCACTTGATGATATATTAATATATATTTGATATATGTTAAATGTATTATTTTCTTTTGTTCACACTAATATATATGTGATATATATTATTGTGACATGCTAGGTTACACATGCAACATGTATGTATGAGACTTATACCATGCTAGGTTAATACTAGGGTTTTATTTGTTTTAAGTAATTCAAACACTTGGATTTTGTCATGGCTTGTGGAAACATGTAGAACATTGACATAGTCAACTTGTTTGTCTTGTTTAAGATATTTGTTAACCAAACATTAACCATACATCATGGTTGATTCTCTACATGAGTTAGGCATGAGATAATAACTCACCATGGTTGCATTTCTAACCTCATCTAATTGTTCATCACTTCATCTTCTTCTTCCTCATGAAAAGTGTTTTCTAGGGTTTAAAAAGGTGATGAAATATTGTAAGAAAATTAAATCTAATGTGAGCCCATTTTCTACGTCATCATCCTCTACTATTAGCCATTTAGTTTAGGGTGTTTGCTTCACTATTCTCACCATTAGTGAAGAGGTAGCATGAGCTTGAGTCTCCTCGACGTAGATCTTCTTCGGCATCGAAGACATTGAGCAAGGTTATTGTTTTCTTCAAGTGAACCCTCTCTAGAGTCCAGGAGTTCACCATTCGGGGCGAATGGACTACAACATGGAGCTTGTGAAGTGAAGGACCGGTCTACAAAGGTTGTATTCCGCATTCACTTAGATGTAAAGTGTTTACATTTAGTATCGTCGAATTTTCTAGTAACAATTCTAGGGTTAGGGTTAGCTAGAACGGTGAATTTTTGAAATTGGAATGGACGATGCCTTCTGAAACCTTGCTGCCGTCCTAGATAACCCTGCAGTGGTATCAGAGTCATGCTAGAAAATTAGACGATGTTTGCTAGGATTACGAAACTGAAACTACTCCGAAACACCCGATATGAAAACTTGGTTTCTGTCGAATTTAAAAAGTCTTCAAAATTTTTTTTAAACAGCTGCAGAATGTTGTATGTGATATAACATGAACACTGTGAAAATTTAAGACAATTTGGGCATTAAATGGCCGGCCACATAGGCTCCAAAACCGGCCAGCTCGGGTCAAATTTGGATTTTGGGCTTCAAATTTTCAGGGTGTTCCAGTCTCTAGGTTTTAGGGTTTCAGGTGTTGTTTGTTTTTGCTAAATTTCCATGTGATGTTATCTTTCTGCAAAGGCAGTTTGGAGTGTTTCATAATCATAATTCTAACATGTATTCAAGTTATTCAGACGATATTAAAAAGTTCGAACGGATATCAATAACCCAATTTTTCCCCTGCTGGAAATTTTTCAAGCGTTGGATTTTTTCCGAGTTTAAAATTTTCAGAAAATCTTGCAAGTGATTCTGTGGACCCCCTAGAAGAATGAAAACTTAACTCGATTCTGTGACCGTCAGAACCGCCATCAAACCGAAGGGTTTGTGGTTGTTCAGTGGTGCCACAGGTGAGGAATTGGTTGACCCTTCTACGGCTGGTTCATAGGGGTTGTGGCATGTTTTTGGTACTTTTTGAACTGCGCTCAAGTGTTAAGCTTGTTGGGAAATTTTGGGTGCTTGCTTATTCGATCAAAATGTTGAACTTCGTCTAGCTATCCGTGATTGTGATACAATATTTGGAAACCACATAAGTAGTTATGTGATAACTAGTTTGAATTTTATAAATCTAGCAGTTTAGTCTCATTTGATCGGTTGTCACGGAAGTTTGATGTGGATCAAAAGTCCGTTGCAATTACATAGTGTACGTAGATACTCGCCAGGTAACCTTACTAGATAGCCAGGCCCCATAGCCCCGACCAAGTGACTGTAGGAGAACCACGTCGCCAAAAGCATCCGTTCGGATGCTCACGACCGCAGTGTTCCACCTTAGTGCACTTCGTCGACGACATCGGGGGTGCGGCCGTGTACTAAAGTTTCCGACGAGCATTCGATCAGATTATCAGGAATCTTGTTGAATTGCCCGACAGGTTATTGGAAAGTGTTTTTAATATCGAGACTAAAATGCAGGGTTTATAATTGTTAGGCATGAGATGTCTAAGGAAATTCATTTCGTTAGGTATGTAATCAAAAGTATGAGATACATTGGATTTATGATGTCTAAGGTAGTTGCGGATTCCAACTATTGTAGTTTTTCACATTCTTTTCTGCGACCATAAGTGTAATATATGGTGTATCGCCGGTTTCGGTGCTATATGACAACGACAACTGGGATACGCATATTTACTTACGTTGATGACATATGATGTTATGTGTTGCTGTGATATTTTATATTGGATCGTCGTGTTCTGTATAGCCGGGGTTTTTATGTGAGATGAGAGTTTTTCATTTTCATTCATGTAAAAGATTGTATGTAATATTCTTTTATTGGGGCACTTCCGGGTTGAGGATGATGTCACCATTGATGTATATTATTTACTTTTCCGTATTAGGATAGACCCAAGGCGGGGAACACTAGTAACCGGGTTCTAGGGTTCAGTGGGAGACCATCTCGAGGAGTCGAGACCGGGTCTCCTAACTCTAGAATTGGTAGGGTTGGTTGCCGCTCTCGTAGGGGTCTAGGGATGTGGGTTTAGCTATTCATCACGACCGTGGAATCCGTGTTTTATACTGGCTTAATTTAAAACACGGAATTCCTAGTATATCCAATATTTCATATACGTTCTTCTGCTGCTGATATTTTGTGATGTGATCACATGATATATTCTGAGACGAATACCTATATTATATATATGAGATATAATAAATATTACTGCTTTCGTTTCTTATGTGTTGCTTAGGAAGCATAAATAATGGGACTTCATTAATGCGATTAATGAAATAAAAGAAACCTAAAGAAGTTGTAGAAACTTGTTTACAAACTTGTAGCTCTAGTTCTTGCTTTGCATAGCGGTATTCCTTGTAGAATATCCAACACCTTATTCGATAAGGAAAGAACCGAGATCCCTTCACCGGGAGTGACCTCTTTAGCGAAACTAGCAGATGCGACAACCCACTCGGTTTGCCTTTTGATTGCTTCTATAGTTTTTGCTTTGCATAGTGGTATTTATGGAATATCACACCTTATTCGATAAGGAAAGAGCCGAGATCCCTTCACCTGGAGTGAACTTTTTAGCTAAACTAGTAAAAGCCTAAAAAACACTCCTTTTAAAATTCACTCGATTCTAGAACGATATCAAGTTCATTACACAAAGGGTTTTCTTAAAAACCTATTGTAGCTCTCCGTCATTTCAGAAAAGTAGTATTTAGTATTCGTGCTGCGTTCGTTGACCTTGTCAAGGCGTAGTGTGCGGTAGCTGATTAGTGATTATCTGCAAAGCATATGATGCGATTGGATTATGGTAGTCGTACGGCCTTGTTGACCTTGTCAAGGGTCGTGCGGGTGGGTTTAATTCAATCAGGAAATGATGGGTTGAACTTGACTTGCGGTGTATGGTTAGTTGACCTTTTCAAGGTCATAGATCGGTCAGGGTAAAAGATTTTCAGGAATTTCATGTGTTGAAATTTCCAATGAGATTGCATACCTTCTATGAGATAGTTGGATCCCGATACCCACTGCGAGTAAGAGTTACTCCTGGGAGAGTTTTTACACATTACAACTAGCGATCAAGTAAGTGTCTAGAAAGGTGTTAACAGGGTTACGCCCCTAGGAAAACGAGGTTTATTTTAATTAGGTCCATGCGAAAGCACGGGGAACCTCCCTCACAGTACTGACATTGGCCTGGCCGAAAGATTGGCGAACTTGTAGTGTGTAATTAATCCCGGCTAGTCTTACCTTTTAGGGTTTGAAGGAAGATTTGACTAATGGGAGCCATCTTGATTAGATAAAATATTAACCAATCTAATCTGGCAAGAGCGCATGCAGAGTGTTTTCTTCTCTCTCTCTCTCCTGGTAGCGACCATGTCACGCCTTAATCAAGATAATAATATGGATGCATTGACTGAACCTGCTTATTATACTGAGCTAGGGAACGTTGGTCCCGCTCTATCTTATAACTGTTATAAGTCCGAGCAGGAAATAGGGAAATATCCGGATTTCCAAGCGACCTAATCGAGGAATAAGCATGTTGATGCATATTCTTCGGGTGTGTTCATTACAAAGAACTGTTTCTCAGTATCCTCTACGTCCTGGGTATATGATACTAGATCAGGATCCCGCATATGTAAGTTGTTACATGGGCTACAGTCAGGTAGAGAACTGAAATTGTGTGATATGTCTCTAAGTGTAGAGAATAGTGCAAGTGTTGCAGCCAAGTCAGTTGGCAGATATTACCTTGTATTAATACATTGATTCTGAACAAATGTTATTACATATCGATTCTGATATACAACATTACATCATGTTCTTTACTGAGTTAAAGAAAGATATAATTCTATATTGGAGGATAATGTTGTGAACATTTTCCTGAATCAAGAGTTGATTCGATCAGGCACGTTACATAATAGTATATACGTTCTAAATGAAAAGACTGTTCAAAGTATCTAGAACACACACAAGAGGAGTAGTTCAGAAATGAACAAATCCTTCTTGTGGCATTGTTGACTAGGACTTCTCAATACGACACGACCAGCTAAGTTACATATGAATGAATATGAGAATCTGTTCGAATTTTCATCTTATGATACTTGCCAGTCTTTTCTCAAAGGTAAAATGACCAATACTCCGTTTACTGGAAACAGCGAAAGAGTTAGTGAACTCTTAGGACAGATACATGATGATGTATACGGTCGTATGTCTATAAATTCCAGGGATGGCTCTTGCTACTTTATTACTGTTAGAGATAATGCCCTCAGAGTCAATTATTGGATCACAGGCACGTGATTGCAATGATTGAGGGAGGACCTATTCCGGTAGGACAGTCTTACTCAAGATGATAGTATGCTTTCTTGTTTATCTTTATCATCGTGTACTGCTTTAGGTGACCTGATAGGTCGCTATTACACGTTGATAGAGCCCCTAGGATTCTTGCTTGACTGCCAGCAGTATGAGGGCGATCATATACGTGGGAGCTGGTAGTCTATAAGCACATCCTTAAAAGGTCCCTAGTCGAGGGAGTTTCGAGACAGGGCATCGATACTCCAGAGTAGACTAGTGTATACAGTCGAGACCCCGACGAGGGGTGGTGGCCGGTCTTACAAGCCACTGGTGTCAGTTGGTTCACCTAAGATGTATACAGGTGCTCATTGGGTTATTAGTACACCGGACAGGACTCGCCAGGAACATGCTAGTTGGTCTTATACCTGACGCCAGATAGCAGTTCCCTGGTGACATGTGTACAGGTTAGTTCATCGACCTGAGGATCATCATTTGTCTCGTGTGAGTTCCCACTGTACTTCGATTACAACCCTACCATGCTCAAAAGAGACGTGCAAACAGGTTTTAGTTGGGTACAGTCCCGAGCCACATGGAGGCAGTGAGCGGATCTTCAGGGGTTCGTCTCTCCCGGTATTGGGGGTGAGGTCGCGCTGTGTCTAGGAGAGCCCTTACACGAAGTCCTTGGCCAAGGCAGGAGATTTACTGGTAGGTATTCCAGTAGTATCTCAGGGTGTTCTGGGCTACACTCCGACACGACTTGTACTGCTTTTGGGGGTCTGACTTTTACCAACCCCGTAGGCCCGCCATGCGATGCTCATAGACGAACGGACCGGACTGTACGGATATTGTCACTGACAGGCTCAGTAGGGTGTCAGGATGAGTTCGCTCATCAACGTTCCTTTTGGTCAATAGCTGGTAGCCCGTAACGTATGGCTAATACCTCTGACGTGCTAGTGGTTAAATCCACAGCCATAGTATTGACGAGTCTTTAGAGTCCCCCACAAATAGTTACTCAAGTTTCGGGTGAAACACTGTAGAGGCCGTATGGAGATATGGCAGGGCTCGATCAGATACGTGCGGTATTGCACGGATCATGATCGGACGGTTAATACTAGCGGGCTTTGGTTTAAGACGGATCCTAGTATAGTACAGTGTAGATTTTGTCTCATTGCATTTGTATTTCGGTCGGAATACAAATGCGAGTATGTATATACAGTTGCGGGGTTTTCCTGTAATTTATTATAGGATCAGTTTTTTGGAGTTGCCTGTTTGCTTTCCGTTTCGGCCATTTTTCTTTGTATCTTTCATTGGCTGGAAAAATGGTGGAGGAGGGCTTATTTGCAATTGTGCAAATTAGCATTGTGGAGGGTGGTCTTTGCATATTGTTGTATCATGATGTTTCTCCCACCCTTGACTTTCTTTTGTTCATGATGGTTTAGCCTCCATTGACTTCTTGACTTAATCATGGCTTGACTTTTGATGATGGTTGTATGAGTGTTGGACTTGGTTTTGTAATCATGGTTGATCATGATAACCTTTTCTCTCTCTTGCATTTCTTTTTGACTCACTCATTTTGATCCATACACATACACTCTCATTTTTCTCCTCTCCATTGACTCATGGCCGGCCAAGCTAGAGAGGGGGCTGTCCAAAAGTTTGAGAGTTGGATTTTGTTCTCTACATGCTAGAAAAATCCCCAAGTTCATCTAGAAAAGTTCACATATCATTCCTCCACCATTATGGCAACTTCCACAACCCCAAAGAGACATAGAGTTCTACAGTTAACCTACAGCATCCTTGGGCACGTCGACTCGCCAACTTCGTGCCCGAGTTGCCTCGGTCCAGAGGTGGGAGCCCGTAAAAGAAGCCGGCGATGTGGTGCCCTTCCGGAGAGAAGGTGAACCCCGGAGATTCCGCGGTAGATCGGGACGACGACGAGAAGACCGAAGGACACGGATCGCTCGGTATATCTCTCTACCCCGTTCTTTAGTTAGCTAGAATTAGTTTAATGGCCCGATCCGGGATTTTTGTGCGCGGTGGTGCCGGTTATAAAGTTTAAAGTAAATCATCGTTTCCGCATTTTGGCCTCGGATTGACGGCCGGGGCGCCGCCGTGCACTTACACTGGTATCAGAGCCACGCCATTAACCTAGTCTAGCTTTGTCTAATGTGCTTACATTTCCGATCGAACAAAAATCCCATAACCGCATTTTCATGTACATCTGTTCTCTGTCGATTTTGTTTTGGCTCAGAAAATTTTTTAAAGTGTCGCAGAATGATGTCAAGGGAATTCTAAGACTTCTGTAGAAATTTTATCACGTGAACACACTATCCTACCGCGGAACCGCGGCCAAACCCATGCTTGGGCCGCGGTTCCGCCGTAGTCTTTACTGTTCTGTGTATCAAATTTCTACAGAGAGTCTCTGTATTGAAAATAGGGGTTTTGGTGGGCCCAGAATTTCTTTATGTGCTACAGTAGTGCTTGGGGCTCACTTGGGTAAATTTGATCGATCGAAAATTTTAAACATGTTAGTTCACAGTATTTACATTATATCTGCGACCGTGAATGTCACTTGATCGGTAAATCATGTCTAACTGCTATAGCCCGGTTAGACGGATTTGCGAACGTGACATTCACGTTGATGTTCTGTGTTGTGCTGTGATGTTGCGGATTGGTCGTGGGGGATAGCCTGGATTCAATGTTAGTACAGTTTTTTTTTATATGTACATTTGATATTGCGGGGTGAGCGTCCGACATGTGGACTGCCGTCACTGCCCGTTTGTATATTATTCTTTTGGAGGCACGACCGGGGTGAGGTCGATATACCCGTTGTATGTATATTTTACTTTCTGTACTAGGATTCCCCCACGGAGGGGTGCACGGATAGCCGGGTTCTAGGGGGCAACGGGCCCGCATCTCATGGCGTTGAGACGGAGGGGGTTTCACTCTAGAATTGGCGGCCTATTCGCCGCACTCGTAGGGGGCAGAGGTTGACCCAGGAGGGGTGCCCAAGTTACCGGATTCCGTGAAGTGCTGGGTAGTCCATTCACGTTGCTGAAGGGGGCTGCCTCGCTTTAGGTTTTGGCGGGTAACTTGCCGCGCCCGTAGGGGTCTAGGATTTCATTGCACAGGCTATCCACACGACCAGGGGAATGTCGGGTTTCAGTAGCGGCTCTATGAAACCCAGGGATCCCAGATATCTGTATTGTTCTGTGATACTTATTACATTTATGTGATGTTGCATTTTATCACGCCTTGAGCGAAATATTATATATTGATATATATACTAGTAGATGTTGTATATGTTTTGCATCCGCGCTAGTCCAGTCCCCGCTCTGTCGTTAGTTAACTAACCTAACGGGTAATGACGGGACCCAGTGGCGAATACGGATGGCATATACGTACGTCATTATTTTCGTTCTTTATTGGTGTGATCAATTGATGGGACTGCATTGATTCGGATCAATGCAAGTTAAACAAACCTATTCTGATGTTGTTGGAACATTTTTCAAAAAGCTATTATTGCAAGGACGTTCTCTTTTGTTTTGCACAGTGGTATTCGGTTATGAATATCCAGCACCTCAGTCTACGAGGCAAGGGCCGAGATCCCTTCACCGGGAGTGACCCCTTGGACAGAAGTTTGCGTCAGGGCAATAACTTCACTATAGTCGTTTACTTTTGCTTTGCATCGTGGTATTCAGTTGGAATATCCTGCACCTCATTCTATGCGGAAAGAGCCGAGATCCCTTAACCGGGAGTGACCTCTTTAGCAAAGGTTTTCGCCACTATATTTTTATAAAGCTATCCAGTTCCTTTAACGATATCAAGTTCATTACATTAAAGGTTTTCACCAGAAACCATTCGTAGCCCTCCATCATTTCAGTTAAATATTCGATAGTATTCAAGCTATGTATTTTGACCTCACGCCAAGGCATAGTGATTGGTAGCTGCCGGATATTTATCTGTTGCATAGATAGAATGCGTTGGTTTGGGACAGTCGTACTACTATTTTGGCCTACGTCAAGAGTATGTACGGATGGGTTCAAATTAAGCTGGACAATGATGGGTAGAACTTGACATGTGACTTGTGACATTTTGACCTCACGCCAAGGTCATAAGAACATGGGGCAAAAATCACATCGGGAGTTTCTAAAGAAACTGAAACTTTCCAGATATGCGCATACCTTCTGGAGTGTGATAGCGTGAGCGGATTCCGTCACGTTATCTTGCGATAATAGTTGGATCCCGATTCCCACTGATGAGTTGGTTTACTCCTCGGGTGATCCCGACTAATTCTTCTTTCACGTTTGGGAAAGAATTTGAAGGTACAGTGGGAGGTTTCCTGATTAGATAAAGTGATAACCATTCTGATCTAGGTTAGAGTGCACGCTGAGTGTTTCTTTTCTCTCTCTCTTTGGCAGCGACCATGACCCGACCCTAGACTATGACTCAGTGACCAAAATTAACCGAACCTTCTTTAACACTGGCTTTTGGATTTTCAGTGTTGCAAACCTCATTGCCACTCCTACTTTTACCCTTTTCTCCAGGACACCCCGTCTTATTACGAACGTCTACATGTTAGTGTATATGCCCTAGAGGCCATTACTGTATCATTCTAGTTTGTATATTACTTAATGGAAGCTTGGGATATTCACCTTGTATATACAATCTTGCTCAAAATAGTAGTATGCTACTTGGTTTGTTTCTACTTCAATGTGTACATGTGTTTATTTTTGTATATCGCCTATACACATTAGTGGAGCCCTTAGGATCTTTGCTTGATTACCAGCGATGTGATGGCCGTCACACTAGTGGGGCTGGGTAATCTATAAGCACATCCTTATGCAGGTCCCTGGTCGCAGGACTATCGAGACAGGGCATCGATACTCCGGAGTAGACCAGCGCATGCGCTTCTTATCCCAGTGTGGGAGACGGTCTGTCCCACAACCGTCAGTACGTCGTACTTGAGATAGTATGCGGGTGCTCGTTAGGTTACGGGTACACTGGACAGGACTCGTCGGGAACTGACTAGTTGGTATTATGCCTATCGTCAGTTATCAGTTCCCAGGTGACATGAGTACAGCTTAGTCCGCTGACTTGACACTGTCACTTCGCCTCGAGTGTGTTCCCACTGTATTTTGATCACTACCCTACCACGGCTCAAAGGAGTCATGCAAACAGGTAGTGGTTGGGTGCAGTCCCGAAGCAATTGGAGGCAGTGACGGTTAGACAGGATTCGTCTCTCCCGGTATTGGGGGTTGACATCGCGCTGTGTCTAGGAGAGCCATTACACGAGTAGTCCCTGGCCAGGGCAAACGAGATATACTGGTAGGTTTCCAGTGTTATCTCAGGGTGTTTTTGGGCTTCGCTCCGGCACGACTTGTACCGCTATTGGGGGACTGACGTTTACCGCCCCCTAGGCCCTCCATGCGATGTATCAGACGAACAGACCGGACTGTATGGAGAATATCACACTCAGGCTCAGTAGGAGTTCAGATGGGTTTCGCCTCGTCGGTCTTCTTGTCGGCACTACCTGGGGACCGTTACGCACAGCTAGTGCCGCTTGCGGTCTGTGGTTAAACCCACTGCCAGCGTAGTGTCGAGTCTTTAGAGTCCCACACAGAAAGCTTTTCGCCTTTAGGCAAAAGAGTAGAGGTCGCAAGGTATTGCGATAGGTCGGATGGTTTTGCGACAGGGTTCGGTCACATCCGTGCACTTGTGCACGTACAGTGTCCGGACAGTTTACACTAGCGGGCTTTGGTTTAAGCCAGATCCTAGTGTACCTTTTGGGATTGGATTTATCCAGTGTGCATTCGTGTTCCTCGGAACGCGGATGCGGGTGCGTATGCACAGTTGACAGGGAGACAGAGGCAGCGGATTCTCATTAGGGTTGTTGACAGTTAACCGTTGACTATTTGACTTTTTGTTCAACCCTAATGAGAATATGATATATGATTAACTATTATATTAATTAAGTATTATGGTGACATGGTTGTTGACTTGTTGACTTTGTTGACTTGTTGACTTTTGTTGACTTGTTGACTTTGTTGACCGGTTGACTAGGCTTGACTAGTTGACCATCATGATAACCATAGCCATCATTTCAAGGCAAAGACTTTTGCTTGCTTGCTCATTTGTGTGAAATGAGTGCATGAAATGATATGGTTATGGTTGCTTCAACCATCACATAAGACTTTTTTTTAGTATGATGAGTTATCATGAGTTTGGATTATGAGTGGGTGAGAGACAAAAGACTTGCTCATTCTTTCTTGCTCATTCTCTCTCTTGTTCTTGAGCTCTCTTGTTTTTGCTCTCACCCTCAACCTCTTGCTCCCTCTCTTGATTCTATGGTTCTCTTGTCTCATGAGTTGAGAATCAAGAACCATAGATAAAATCCCATACAAACTCTTCTCTACTCATTCTAGTTCACTAGGTTTAGCAAACCAAGTGAACTAGTTTCTTCAAAGAACGAAGAAGGAGCTAAAGGTTGGAGCTTTCAGGTGGATCTATCTTCGGCGTACGGAGACGACGGGAAGAAGCCAATCCGGACCACCATCGGAGTTTGAAGACGAAGGAGTTCAAGACAAGCAAGGTATAACCCCCTAACCGAGTAGCTAGAAACTCGTAGTTAGGCTGCTAGATAGATGTTTAACCAAGATCCGGGTTTTAGGTCCATGTTACCACCTCCGTAAAAATCGTTTTTTACCAAATTCCGCATTCCCGAAAGTACCGGGAGAGGTAGCATGGACTTACAGTGGTATCAGAGCCTAGTTAAACTCTATCTAACATGTTTGCTAGTAACTAGAAGATCGATCAAAGAAAAAGTCCCAAAAACGAACCCCAAAAAAAAAAAAATTCGAGTTTCTGTCGATTTTTTTACTGTTCAAAAGTTGATTATTTTAACACCTAAAATCGGCTCAGGGTTTTTAAAAGACACTGTAGAAAAATGACCAAGTGATTCCCCTAAACGAGCGCGGAAACGCGGCAATAGCTTGCTATTGCCGCGGTTCCGCGGCCTCCTTGCCCCCTCTCTGGTGTTTCTTTGCTACAGTGTGCTTCTGGGGGTATTTTGGGATTTTTGGTATATATATTTTCAACCCAGATTTTCCAGAACGAAAATTTTATTTTGGGGTCCCGAAAATCCGTATTTTTGATCGAACTTCTAAAAGACTTAAGCTAACGGGTTTTTCTGTAATGTGATATTTGTATTGAACGTCTACTAATCGCTATATGTCGATTAGTGGGGGTTATACAAATCTGTGATCTGTAATGTTGCTGGAATGTGTATATGAATATGTTGGATTGTCGCGGGTGAATAGCCGGGGGTTGTGAGACGAGAGTTTTCTTTTCTTTCAATTCATGTAAATTTGTAAATTGATGTAATAATTATTTGTATGGCCGCACAACCGGGTCGGGGTTGTAGCCGTCATTGTATAATTTCTTTTTACTGTTTTTGCTCCTAGGATAGACCCATGGAGGGGGTGCACAAACTACCGGGTATGCCGAAGTGTCGAGTGGCCTACTCATGGAGATGAGGGAGGTTGCTACGCTTCGGGTACTTGGCGGGTAGTTTGCCGCACCCGTAGGGGTCTTGGGTGGGGTTTTGGCTATTCACCGCGACCGTGTAATCTGTTTTTCGTTACAGGCTCGTACGAATTGCAGATTCCTAGTATATCCAATGTATTCATCTGTGATCTGAAATGTTTATCATTGCAGTATATCTATATATGATATTATTTAGGCGTTGCTTATGTTTTACAAACGTGCTAGCCCAGCCCCCGCTCTGTCGTTAGTTAAGTAACCTAACGGGTAATGACGGGGCCCCGTGGCGAATGCGAATGGCATAAGCGTACGTCATATTTTGGTTGTTTTCTGCAATGGTAGGATTAAATGATGGGACGCATTAAAAGAACTAATGCAAGAATATCACGCATTAAAAGAACTAATGCAAGATAATAAACCAAGTTAAAGTTGTTGGAACACTTTCGAAAAACCACTCGGTTCTTTTCAAAAACAACTTTTAAATACGGAGCTTGAGCCACTCCTTTTAAAAGCTATCTCGTTCCATCGACTATATCAAGTTCACTACGTTCACGGTTTTGCCAAAACCATCCGTAGCCCTCCGTCGTTTCACATGAATAGTCAATAGTATTCAAGCTGTGTATGTTGGCCAAAGTCAAGGCACAGTGATTGGTAGCTATTGGGTGTTCATGTGTAGCATAGATAGATGCGTTGGTTTGGGACAGTCGTACTGCCATTTTGGCCAAAGTCAAGGGTAGGTACGGATGGATCCAAATTAACCTGGATAATGACGGGTAGAACTTGACATGTGACTTATGATATTTTGGCCAAAGTCAAGGTCATAAGAGCATGGGGCAGAAATCCACATCGGGAGTTTCATAAGTACTGAAACTTGCTAGATTTGCATACCATTTGGAGTGTGATGATTCTGGTAGGATTCCTTCAGTTTCGTCACGCAATGATATTTGGATCCCGATCCTACTGTGAGTATATGCTACTCCTCGGGAAATTTCTCACTAATCGATCAATGCTATAAACCTAGTAGGTGCCTAGAAAGGTGTTAGCGGGGCTACGCCCCCAGGGAAAAGAGGTTCTTTAATTAAGGAACTTCGCGAAAGCGTTGGAAAACCTCCCTCGAAGTACCGACACCGGCCTGGCTGAACGGTTAAGCAAGTATTGTGCGGTGGGATTGATCCCGACTAATTCTTCCTTTATGGTTTGAGGAGGGATTCGAGAAACAGTGGGAGCCATCCTGTTTAGACAAACTAAAAACCACTCTAAACTTGCAAGAGCATCATGCTGAGTGTTTCTTATTCTCTCTCCTAATTGCAGCGACCAAATCGACATGACTGGACTTAAGTTACTCCTAGATAAAAACAAACTGACAGGGCCAAACTACAAAGATTGGCTCAGGAATGTCAAGATAGCAATCACTTACGACAAGCTGGGGTATCTTCTTACCACCAAAGCTCCCCCTGCCCCTGGTCCCACTTCCAGCGTCGCGGATAAGGAAATCCGCAAGACTTGGGAGATTGATAGCGCGAAGGCCAAGTGCCTCGTACTTGCCTCGATGGACAACGAACATCAGAGGAGGCACGAGAATATGGACCTTGAATCCATATTTCTCCATACAAAAGAACTGTATGGAGAGCAATCTCGTATCGCAAAATACGAAGCGTCGAGAAAGTTATTTTCGGCAAGAATGGCCGTCGGATCATCAGTAGCCGAGCACGTGCTAAAGATGATCGGCTACATTGAGGAGCTCGCGGACCTAGGGACCACATTGGAGAGTGAACTATATACGGATATAGTTCTCCAGTCCCTTCCTTCCACTTACGCCCAGTTTATACTGAACTTCAACTTACAAGAAAAAGAGGTTGAACTTTCAGAGCTCCTCAACATGCTGAGGAGCGCAGAGGGCACCCTACAGAAAGATAGGGAAACATCCACTTTGTTTGTAGGAGGATCATCTTCTTCTAGGTCCAAGGCGAAAGCCAAGGGAAAGAAGAAGAAAGCCCCCGCCAAACCAAGGGGCGGTGTTAGTAAAGTGGATACGAAGGGAAAAGCTAAAGCAACAAAGAAAGCGGGGAAGCTTGTGGATAAGGAAGAATGCTTCTATTGTCATAAGAAAGGTCATTGGAAGAATGATTGCAGGGCTTGGAAAGCCAGGACACAGGAATTGAAGCAGGTTGCAGCTTCAGCTTCAGGTGTGTATGTTATTGAAAACTGTCTTTCAATAAACTCTACTTCCTGGGTATTGGATACCGGATCAGGATCTCATATCTGTAATTCTTTGCAGGCGTTGAGAAACCGTAGTGTTTTGAAAGCAGGTGACATGACCCTCAGAGTTGCGAACGGAGCTAGCATGGATGCTAAAGCCGTGGGGGACTATCACCTGGGAATGTCAGATGGACATGTTTTGGTTTTGCGTAATTGCTTTTTTGTACCCAACGCAACTTGTAATATCATTTCTGTATCTTTAGTTTCTAAAGAAGGTTATGAATTTGCGTTTGTAAGTAATGTTGTAAACATTCACCTTAATCAAGTTCTGATTGGGTCAGGTACATTGAGTAATGGTATATACGCATTGAACCAACCACAGATTTTCAATGTCCAGAATACACACAAAAGAAAGTCTCCAGAAATAAATCAGACTTTCTTGTGGCATTGTAGACTGGGTCACATCAATGAGAGAAGGTTGACTAAGTTACATACAGAAGGATATTTGAATGCCTTCGAATATCAATCCTATGCCACTTGTCAATCTTGTCTCAAAGGAAAGATGACAAAGACTCCGTTTACTGGACATGGAGTAAGAGCGAGCGAGCTCTTGGGACTCGTACACAGTGACGTGTGCGGTCCAATGTCTACACATGCGCGAAGCGGTTATTCTTACTTCATTACTTTTACGGATGACTTCTCAAGGTACGGTTATGTCTTCTTAATGAAACATAAGTCCGAAGCCTTTGGAAAATTCCAGGAGTATAAGAATGAAGTAGAGAAACAGACCGGCAAAAGTATTAAGATTCTAAGATCGGATCGAGGTGGAGAATACTTAAGTGCCGAGTTCCTGGAGTATTTAAAAGAGAACGGAATTCTCTCTCAGCTTACTCCTCCATACACCCTGCAACATAACGGTGTATCGGAGAGACGGAACCGCACCCTATTAGATATGGTGCGGTCCATGATGAGTAACGCTGAGTTACCGCGATCATTCTGGGGATATGCGCTAGAATCAGCCGCGTACCTTTTGAACCGAGTTCCCACTAAGACTGTGCCTACCATGCCATTTGAGATGTGGTGTGGGAAGAGACCCCATCTTAATCACATTAAGACATGGGGAAGTCCAGCTTTTGTCAAAAAGCAGCATGCGGACAAGCTCGAGGCACGCTCTGTACTATGCAAGTTTGTGGGATATCCAAAGAATTCCAAGGGATATTTCTTCTACTGCGAAGAGGAACAAAAAGTTCTTGTTTCTCGTCATGCCCACTTTCTAGAACACCAGTTCTTAGAAAAGGAAATAAGTTGGAGCGCAGTAGAACTGGAAGAAATTCCAGAACCACGGACTATTACTGAAAGTTTAGTGGAACCAGAGGGTTCGGAAGAACAGGACAGTCCTACGCCTCTCCGCAGGAGTAGTAGGCAGTCTCATCCGCCCGAGAGATACTACGGTTTTCTCATAGACGGGGATAGAGAGGATTGCATCATAGATTATGATGAGCCTACTAGCTTCCAGCAGGCCGTTCAGAGCGTTGACTCAGTGAAATGGCTGGATGCAATGCGGACCGAAATGGAGTCCATGTACACCAACAAGGTATGGACGTTGGACATTGCTCCAGACGGGGTAAAACCCGTAGGATGCAAGTGGATCTTCAAAAGGAAGATTGGTGTAGATGGACGGTTGAGACCTATAAAGCTAGGCTGGTAGCAAAGGGTTTTCGTCAAAGACCTGGCTTGGACTATGACGAAACCTTTTCTCCAGTAGCCATGCTGAAATCCATTCGGATCCTTCTTGCCATTGCTGCCTTCCACGATTATGAGATCTGGCAAATGGACGTAAAGACAGCTTTTCTAAATGGAAATTTAGAGGGGTGTGTCTATATGGACCAGCCAGAGGGTTTCATTCAGAGTGGGAGCAGCGGAAAGGTGTGCAAGTTGCTTAAGTCCATCTATGGACTAAAGTAGGCATCGCGGAGTTGGAACATCTGCTTTGATGAGACGGTCAAAGAATTTAGCTTTATCAAAAATCCAGATGAACCATGCATCTATAGTAGATTTGTAGCGAGAACTGTAGTATTCCTCGTTTTATACGTGGATGACATTCTCTTAATAGGAAATGACATTCCTATGCTACAATCTGTCAAGGGGTTCTTGTCGCACAGGTTCTCCATGAAAGACCTGGGTGATGCCTCATACATCCTGGGGATCCGGATCCATCGTGATAGATCCAAGAGGATATTAGGACTTTCACAGTCCAGGTACATCGACACCATACTGAAAAGATTCAGTATGGAAGATTCCAAGCGCAGTAACCTACCGGCTTGTCACGGGATCACCCTCTCTAAAGAGATGTCTCCTAAGACTGATTTGGAGAGGGATCGCATGTCTATTATACCCTACGCTTCTGCGGTAGGCTCTGTAATGTATGCGATGTTGTGTACCAGACCGGATGTAGCTTATGCACTTAGTGTAGTAAGCCGGTATCAGTCAAACCCTGGGGAGAAACACTGGATAGCGGTAAAGAACATTCTCAAGTACCTGAGAAGGACTAAGGAGATGTTCTTGGTGTATGGCGGAAAAGACCTCCAGATCGAGGCCTTTGCTGACTCTAGCTTCCAGAGTGACAAGGATGATTCCAAGTCCATGTCAGGTTTTGTCTTTACCCTCAATGGAGGGGCGGTGTGTTGGAAGAGTTCCAAACAAGAAACCGTTGCAGACTCGACGATGGAAGCGGAATACATCGCTGCATCTGATGCCGCAAAAGAAGCTGTCTGGATGAGGAAGTTCTTGAAAGAACTTCAGGTGGTTCCGTCCATTGTTGATCCAATACCTCTGTATTGCGACAACAACGGGGCTATAGCTTTAGCGAAGGAACCCAGGTCCCATCAGAGATCCAGGCACATCTTGAGGCGGTATCACCTGATCAGGGAGATCGTAGATCGCCAGGAGATCGAGGTTCGGAGAGTCGCTTCAGAAGATAACACTGCAGATCCATTCACCAAGGCCCTGCCCCAGACTCAGTTCGAGCGGCTGATCGAGATGATAGGTCTTCGATACGCCAGTACATGGCCTTAGTGCAAGTGGGAGATTGTTAGTGTATATTCCCTAGAGGCCATTACTGTATCATACTAGTTTGTATATTACTTAATGGAAGCTTGGGATATTCACCTTGTATATACAATCTTGCTCAAAATAGTAGTATGCTACTTGGTTTGTTTCTACTTCAATGTGTACATGTGTTTATTTTTGTATATCGCCTATACACATTAGTGGAGCCCTTAGGATCTTTGCTTGATTACCAGCGATGTGATGGCCGTCACACTAGTGGGGCTGGGTAATCTATAAGCACATGCTTATGCAGGTCCCTGGTCGCAGGACTATCGAGACAGGGCATCGATACTCCGGAGTAGACCAGCGCATGCGCTTCTTATCCCAGTGTGGGAGACGGTCTGTCCCACAACCGTCAGTACGTCGTACTTGAGATAGTATGCGGGTGCTCGTTAGGTTACGGGTACACTGGACAGGACTCGTCGGGAACTGACTAGTTAGTATTATGCCTATCGTCAGTTATCAGTTCCCAGGTAACATGAGTACAGCTTAGTCCGCTGACTTGACACTGTCACTTCGCCTCGAGTGTGTTCCCACTGTACTTTGATCACTACCCTACCACGGCTCAAAGGAGTCGTGCAAACAGGTAGTGGTTGGGTGCAGTCCCGAAGCACTTGGAGGCAGTGACGGTTAGACAGGATTCGTCTCTCCCGGTATTGGGGGTTGACATCGCGCTGTGTCTAGGAGAGCCATTACACGAGTAGTCCCTGGCCAGGGCAAACAAGATATACTGGTAGGTTTCCAGTGTTATCTCAGGGTGTTTTTGGGCTTCGCTCCGGCACGACATGTACCGCTATTGGGGGACTGACGTTTACCGCCCCCTAGGCCCGCCATGCGATGTATCAGACGAACAGACCGGACTGTACGGAGAATGTCACACTCAGGCTCAGTAGGAGTTCAGATGGGTTTCGCCTCGTCGGTCTTCTTGTCGGCACTACCTGGGGACCGTTACGCACAGCTAGTGCCGCTTGCGGTCTGTGGTTAAACCCACTGCCAGCGTAGTATCGAGTCTTTAGAGTCCCACACAGAAAGCTTTTCGCCTTTAGGCAAAAGAGTAGAGGTCGCATGGTATTGCGACAGGTCGCATGGTTTTGCGACAGGGTTCGGTCACATCCGTGCACTTGTGCACGTACAGTGTCCGGACAGTTTACACTAGCGGGCTTTGGTTTAAGCCAGATCCTAGTGTACCTTTTGGGATTGGATTTATCCAGTGTGCATTCGTGTTCCTCGGAACGCGGATGCGGGTGCGTATGCACAGTTGACAGGGAGACAGAGGCAGCGGATTCTCATTAGGGTTGTTGACAGTTGACCGTTGACTTTGACTTTTTGTTCAACCCTAATGAGAATATGATATATGATTAACTATTATATTAATTAAGTATTATGGTGACATGGTTGTTGACTTTGTTGACTTGTTGACTTTTGTTGACTTGTTGACTTTGTTGACCGGTTGACTAAGCTTGACTAGTTGACCATCATGATAACCATAGCCATCATTTCATGGCAAAGACTTTTGCTTGCTTGCTCATTTGTGTGAAATGAGTGCATGAAATGATATGGTTATGGTTGCTTCAACCATCACATAAGACTTTTTTTTAGTATGATGAGTTATCATGACTTTGGATTATGAGAGGGTGAGAGACAAAAGACTTGCTCATTCTTTCTTGCTCATTCTCTCTCTTGTTCTTGAGCTCTCTTGTTTTTGCTCTCACCCTCAACCTCTTGCTCCCTCTCTTGATTCTATGGTTCTCTTGTCTCATGAGTTGAGAATCAAGAACCATAGATAAAATCCCATACAAACTCTTCTCTACTCATTCTAGTTCACTAGGTTTAGCAAACCAAGTGAACTAGTTTCTTCAAAGAACGAAGAAGGAGCTAAAGGTTGGAGCTTTCAGGTGGATCTATCTTCGGCGTACGGAGACGACGGGAAGAAGCCAATCCGGACCACCATCGGAGTTTGAAGTCGAAGGAGTTCAAGACAAGCAAGGTATAACCCCCTAACTGAGTAGCTAGAAACTCGTAGTTAGGTTGCTAGATAGATGTTTAACCAAGATCCGGGTTTTAGGTGTAAGTCTACGTTAGCGCCCCGGCAGTCTACAGACGCCAATCGCGGAATAAAACTTTTTAACTTGGCGCTATCGTATACTTTAACCCGGATCTGCCATTATTGCTAAACTAACAAACAGTAAAGAGTGAAGAAATGTTGTACCGACTGATCCGAGTCCTCCGGTCTTCATCTCCACTCCGATCTCTTCGCGGGATCTCCGTCCGTCTCCTCCTCGTCGGAAAGGGCACCACATCGCCTGTAGCTTTTACGGGCTCCCACCTCAATACCGAGGCAACTCGGGCACGAAGCTGGCGAATCGACGCGTCCAAGATTTGCTGTAGGAAGTGTAGTGTAGAACTATGTGTCTCATTTAGGGTTTTGGAGTTGCCTTTAGATGGAGGGAAGAATGAAACTTTGGAGGCAAATGATGCTTTCAATTTTGCAAAGAAAATGAGATGAACAAATGATACACCAAAAATGAACTCTCATTTTTCCTCCTCACCAAATTGTGGCCGGCCAAAAAATCCTCATGGAAATGGTGGAGGGAAACAAAATATATCATATGAGGGAGGTGAGTGTAGGAGAAGAAGGAGGTGACCACAACCCAAGACAAGAAAACATACAACCATGCTTTTTCTTACAACAAAACCATACCCTCATTAATGCAAGTAATGGTGCAAAGATAATGAAGCCATCATAATCAATCTATTTGCAAGAAACCCCCTCCTCAATATGTTATTTGCACAATTGCAAATAACCCCCTCCATCGGAAAAGTCCGGCCGGGAAAGAACAAAGGAAAACCGGCCGGAACGGAATGCAAAATGGCAACTCCAGAAAACTGGTCCCGTAATAAATTACAGGAAAACCCCGACACTGTGCATACACACCCGCATCTGTATTCCGTCCGGATACAAATGCAAAAAGACAAAATCTACACTGTACTAAACTAGGACCGGCTTAAACCAAAGCCGGCTAGTAATATCCGTTCGATCCTGATCCGTGCAATACCGCACGTATCTGATCGAACCCTGCCATATACCTATACGGCTACTAGTACAAACCGTCCGATCCTGATCCGTGCAATACCGCACGTATCTGATCGGACCCTGCCATATCTCCATACGGCCTCTACAGCGTTTCGCCCGAAACGTGAGTAACTGAAAGTGTGGTAGACTCTAAAGACTCGTCAATACTATGGCTGTGGATTTAACCACTAGCACGTCAGAGGTATAAGCCAATACGTAACGGGCCACCAGCTATTGACTAAAAGGGACGTCGATGAGCGAACTCATCCTGACACCCTACTGAGCCTGTCAGTGACAATATCCGTACAGTCCGGTCCGTTCGTCTATGAGCATCGCATGGCGGGCCTAGGGGGTTGGTAAAAGTCAGACCCCCAAAAGCGGTACAAGTCGTGTCGGAGTGTAGCCCAGAACACCCTGAGATACTACTGGAATACCTACCAGTAAATCTCCTGCCTTGGCCAAGGACTTCGTGTAATGGCTCTCCTAGACACAGCGCGACCTCACCCCCAATACCGGGAGAGACGAAACCCCCGAAGATCCGCTCACTGCCTCCATGTGGCTCGGGACTGTACCCAACTAAAACCTGTTTGCACGACTCCTTTGAGCCGTGGTAGGGTAGTAATCAAAGCACAGTGGGAACTCACACGAGACAAATGACGATCCCCAGGTCGATGAACTAACCTGTACACATGTCACCTGGGAACTGCTATCTGACATCAGGTATAAGACCAACTAGCATGTTCCCGGCGAGTCCTGTCCGGTGTACTCATAACCCAATGAGCACCTGTATACATCTTAGGTGATCCAACTGACACCAGTGGCTTGTGAGACCGGCCACCGCCCCTCGTCGGGGTCTCGACTGTATACACTAGTCTACTCTGGAGAATCGATGCCCTGTCTCGAAACTCCCACGACTAGGGACCTTTTAAGGATGTGCTTGTAGACTCCAGCTCTCACGTATATGATCGCCCTCATACTGCCGGTAGTCAAGCAAGAATCCCAGGGGCTCTATCAACGTGCAATAGTGACATGTCATGTCACCTAAAGCAGTACACGATGATAAAGGTAAACCTGATAGCATACTATCATCTCGAGTAAGACTGTTCTACCGGGATAGGTCCTCCCTCAATCATTGCAATCACGTGCCTGTGATCCAATAATTGACTCTGAGGGCACTATCACCAACAATCTCCCACTTGCACTCAAGGCTAATTATTGCGATGTCGCATACTCACAGCCCGTGTGATACCGAACACCCAACTCCTCTACTAGTCAGTCGCACAAAACCTGTTTGCGAAACTATTGCGTTCGAGGAATAGTCTTAGTGAGTGGATCCGCTCTGAAGTTTCTTTCTATATCTCTCTATATCTCAAGTTCGCGGAGAAAACCATCTCCCGAAGTGAGCAATACCTGTCTTAGAGTGTCTGGATGTCTGATGGGACCGAGTTCATAAATGAACTCCAAATCCAAACTTCTTAGACTGTATCGTCAACTGAACTTAATCAGTATCCTGCGCCATGCCTCCCTCAGTATTGCCTTGGACCACCTGTCCAAAATACTGCCCCTCGTCAGAGGGAAAACTATAACTCTGACAACCTCCTTGTCGTCCAGGTCACCTTGGAAGCCTGGAATGATAACTGTCTCCTGAATGAGGCTGTCGTTATCATATCCCTAGAACATTCACTTATGTTCTAAAACTGCTTCCGACTGTTTCTCCAGGATTGGATTAATGTCAACTTATTGCATCTAGTGCAAGAACAACATCTGGTGTGGTACTTGACATCTCATGATTGACTCAATTGCCTAAGCAAGTGATCTGCCAATCATGCACATCCCTCTCTACTTTAGTCTATAAGACACCTTTAGAGAGGGTGACTCCATTACCTGCAGGTACACTACCGTGCCAGGAGTCGTCCATTCTAAATACTCTTAGAATGCTGTCAAAGTACCCTGATTGGGAAACCACCCAAATCTAGATCCAAAACCATAGATCTAGTAACCAGTATGTCTGATATTGTGTCCAAGTTCCTTGTGGAGAAACCACTGTGTGACGACCAAAGAATAACCGATTGTAGTATAGGAGTTTCTTTTCCTACTCGGTGTATGTCATCCAAATACCAGGATATCACACCCTACTACCTTCTCAACAGATCCATCCCTTATTCTGATGACGTCAAACCTATGACTGTCACATCAGAAATAGATGATCTATCTCCGCTATATCTGCTTTAGTCTATAAATAGACATAAGCCTGATGTCCACCAATGCTTCCGCTGCTCCCACTGACTACGACAACCCTCTGGCAGAGTCATATAGACGTACACTTCTAAAACTAGTTTAGAATGACGCTATACTCATCCTCCCGCCGGGTCTCGCAGCCTGGAGCAACAGCAATGGTAATTGTGGGTAAACAAGAACTTCCCTGTCACCGTCCTTGAGGCCACCTTAGTACCTCTCGGGTGCCTGTAGTTACCCACCTTATCTGCGGAGTGGCCAATGGAATGTCAATCCAGATTGAATCTTTAGGTTCCTTATCAAATCTTCAGTAATCGTTTGTGGTTCTGGAATCACTTCCAGTTCTACCATACTCCCACTACTGTTTTCTGAAAAAAAATCCATTTTTAATAAAACTGTGGCGAGTCTAGAACAATATCGCTATTGTTCATCCAGATGGTAGAAAATCAACCCTCGTCATAGCCTGGGTCAACCCACAAACAGCCATTACAGAAACGTGCCTTGAGTTGTCCAGTGTCTGGTTTTAATCATAAACCGGACAACTCCCCGTACCTTAACATCGTTAAGATATGAACTGTTCTATATCCAATATAGAAACAGAGGCACTGATTTAATTGAACCAGATTCAAATCATGCAGCTGTCCCCAGCGCATGCCAACTAAATGGAAGGAGGCCGATCAGCGTTACTCAACTTAGGAATACTTCCAATTATGAGTAACCTGAAAGAGAAGCAAGATCTCTTAATCATTACTATCAACTGAATACCATATACAAGTACCTACATCTTCGATCTCTTTGAAGAATCCCGATACTTGCTATACCTGGTTCTCTACTCTATTCAAATACCTATAACTTCTCCAAATTCGGACCCTGTGTTTCCACGAAACACTTGCCTAAAAACTAGAGAAGTCATAAGTAAACCGAATATAGTATGAGGACCACCCCTCTGTCCTGATGGACCCTGGACAACATACAATACTCTGTAAAAAGTCCCTTGAGTCTGATAACTCATTCACTGTGTGTCGTAGGTTGAAAACTGTACTTATGGTTAAGAAGAATTACACCGCTGTTTAATGCTCCTTACCTAACCATCCACTGATATAGGTAAATGTCGTAGACATAATTTCAGAAAGGTATATCTCACTCTATCAAAATAGACGTACAGATATATCAATTTGAAATTGGTGCATAACAGCGGATATTCAAAACCAAATATTTGCCGACCGGCAAACAACCCAGGTGATTTCCTCAAATATCACCGATTACAACGAATCCCGATATAATGAGGATAATCACCCAATTCCCAATAACTTACTCCCACTCATCATCTGTAAAACCATACAGATGTGAGAACCGTGCCTGGTAAATACATACCCTGGAGTAAGTATCTAATCGGGAAATCAGTTTTCCTTTAACATTACACAGTGAAACTGAAACATTGAAATGTTCCGATGGGGTATTCTGGTATTCCTAGTAATGCCTCTTCCAGATTCACGACTGTAACCGTATAGTTCTTTGCCACCTCTCCAAATCCCTTCATATGTCTTTAGTCTTTACCTTCTGCACACCCCTTTAGGCCAAATGGTTTTCTTCCTTCCCTACCGTTCGGCACCAGCCTATGGTTTGGAAGAAGACTATCCAAAAAGCATAATGGGTGTACTGTCCCAATCCTAGGAACACTCGCAATGAGAGAGGGTGAAGATAAAAGACAACCGAATAAACCCTATTCCTATTTCTCCTGAACCAGAGTCCATCCCCGAACTGGAACAAGTTCCATTCGAGTTCGTATATAACCATACGATGGAGTATCCAAATAAACTGTGGATCTTCGTAGTGATACGGAGTGTCCTGGAGAAATACAAAGGCGATGTGGGAGTGGTAACGAAATATTTGGTTTGGTCGTGAATATCTGTTGCAATTTACTTTGCCCTCCTACTAATCCCTTGCTTTGTCTGAACTTAATACCTTCTGCACACCATCGTTATGCTAATTGGTTTTCTTCATTCCCTACCGGTCGGCACCAGCCTAAGGTTTGGAAGAAGACAATCCAATTTGCGTAATAGGTGTACTACCCCTAAACCAAGGAGTACTCGTAACCTGAGAGAGGGTAAAAGGAAAAGACAACTGAATAATCCTATCCGTTTTCTCCAGAACCGGAAACCATCCTCGAATAAATTCTTTCGAGTTCGTATCTAACCATACGATGGTTTTGTCCAATGGAAGTGGACGTTCGTAGTAAAACGGGGTGTCCTGGAGAAAAGGGTAAAAGTAGGAGTGGCAATGAGGTTTGCAACTCTGACAATCCAAAATCCGGTGTTTAAGAAGGTTCGGTCAACTTGGTCACTGAGTCAAAGTCTTAGGGTCGGGTCAATGGTCGCTGCCAAAGAGAGAGAGAAAAGAAACACTCAGCGTGCACTCTATCCTAGATCAGAATGGTTACCAATTTATCTAATCTGGAAGCCTCCCACTGTACCTCAAATTCTCCTCCAAACCTGAAAGAAGAATTAGTCGGGGTTACCCGAGGAGTAAACTAACTCATCAGTGGGAATCGGGATCCAACTCTCATCGCATGATAACATGACGGAATCCGCTCACGGTATCACACTCCAGAAGGTATGCGCATATCTGGCAAGTTTCAGTTCTTTTGAAACTCCCGATGTGGATTTTTACCCCATGCTCTTATGACCTTGACTTTGGCCAACAAATCATAAGTCACATGTCAAGTTCTGCCCGTCATTCTCCAGGTTAATTTGAATCCACCCGTACATACCCTTGACTTTGGCCAACAAGGCAGTACGACTGTTCCAAACCAACGCATCTATCTATGCTGCATATGAATACCCAACAGCTACCAAACACTGTGCCTTGACTTTGGCCAACAAACACAGCTTGAATACTATTGACTACCCATATGAAACGACGGAGGGCTACGAATGGTTTCTGGCGAAAACCTTTAACGTAATGAACTTGATATCGTTGAAGGAACGGATAGCTTTTTAGAAAATATAGTGACGAAAACCTTTACTAAAGAGGTCACTCCCGGTGAAGGGATCTCGGCTCTTTCCCCGTAGGATGGGGTGCTGGATATTCATAACCGAATATCACGATGCAAAGCAAAAGTAATCGGCTATAGTGAAGTTAATGCCCTGACGCAAACTTCTGTCCAAGGGGTCACTCCCGGTGAAGGGATCTCGGCCCTTGCCTCGTCGACTGAGGAGCAGGATATTCCAAATGAATACCACGATGCAAAACAAAAGTGAACGTCCTTGCAATAACAGCTTTTTTGAAAAGTGTTCCAACAACATCAGAATAGGTTTGTTTAACTTGCATTGATCCGAATCAACGCAGTCCCATCAATTGATCACACCACAAAGAACGAAAATATACTGACGTACGTATATGCCATCCGCATTCGCCACTGGGTCCCGTCATCACCCGTTAGGTTAGCTTACTAACGGCAGAGCGGGGACTGGACTAGCGCGGATGAAAAACATATACAACATCTACTAATATATATACCAATATATAGTATTTCGCTCAAGGCGTGAAAAGAAATGCAACATCACAGAAATGTACAGCATCACAGAACAATACAGATATCTGGGATCCCCGGGTTTCACAGAGCCACTACTGAAACCCGACGTTCCCCTGGTCGTGTGGATAGCCTGTGCAATGAAAACCTAGACCCCTACGGGTGCGGCAAGTCACCCGCCAAAACCTGAAGCGAGGCAGCCCCCTCCAGTGCCGTGAATGGACCACCCAGCACTTCACGGAATCCGGTAACTTAGGCACCCCTCCTGGGTCAACCTGTACCCCCTACGAGTGCGGCGAATAGCCAGCCAATCCTGGAGAGAAGCCCCTTCCGTCCCAATGCCATGAGATGCGAGCTTGTTGCCTTCTAGAACCCGGCTATCCGTGCACCCCTCCGCGGGGTAACCCTAGTACAGAAAGTAAAATATACATACACCGGGTACATCGACCGCAACCAGGTCGTGCCCCAAAAGAATAATACAATCAGGCAGTGACGGCAGTCCACATGTCGGACGCTCGCCCCGCAAAATCAAATGTACATAATACAACAACACAGTACTAGCATTGCATCCAGGCTATCCCCCACGACCGATCCGCAACATCACAGCAAATACATAGAACATCAACGTGAAAATCACGTTCGCAAATCCGTCTAACCGGGCTATAGCAGTTAGACCGGATTTACTGATCGAGTGACATTCACGGTCGCAGATATAATGTAAATACTGTGAAAACTAACGTGTTTAAATTTCGATCGACAAAATATCAAGAAGTGGGCCCCACGACTTACTGGTGAACAGTAACAAAATCTGGGCAAAAACGATATATATCAAAAACCCCAAAAACCCACAGAGAACCAACTGACAAAATTTGGGAGCACGTGCTCCCCACGTGACCGCGGTTGCGCGGCCAAACCATGGGTTTGGCCGCGCTTCCGCGGCATCTTGGAGGGATCACGACCCCAAATTTTGTCGTGACTCTTAAAATTTCCTTCTCTGATTTTTAAGACATCCAGAAATAATTTTTGAGACCGTTTAAAAACAACAGAAACTGTCGGCTTGGATTTTTGCAGTTTTCGATTTCCGGTCGGATCGAAGTTTTAAACGCGTTAGCACAAGTTAGCATAGCAAAATGGTGAGGCTCTGATACCACTGTAAGTCTACGTTAGCGCCCCGGCAGTCTACAGACGCCAATCGCGGAATAAAACTTTTTAACTTGGCGCTATCGTATACTTTAACCCGGATCTGCCATTATTGCTAAACTAACAAACAGTAAAGAGTGAAGAAATGTTGTACCGACTGATCCGAGTCCTCCGGTCTTCATCTCCACTCCGATCTCTTCGCGGGATCTCCGTCCGTCTCCTCCTCGTCGGAAAGGGCACCACATCGCCTGTAGCTTTTACGGGCTCCCACCTCAATACCGAGGCAACTCGGGCACGAAGCTGGCGAATCGACGCGTCCAAGATTTGCTGTAGGAAGTGTAGTGTAGAACTATGTGTCTCATTTAGGGTTTTGGAGTTGCCTTTAGATGGAGGGAAGAATGAAACTTTGGAGGCAAATGATGCTTTCAATTTTGCAAAGAAAATGAGATGAACAAATGATACACCAAAAATGAACTCTCATTTTTCCTCCTCACCAAATTGTGGCCGGCCAAAAAATCCTCATGGAAATGGTGGAGGGAAACAAAATATATCATATGAGGGAGGTGAGTGTAGGAGAAGAAGGAGGTGACCACAACCCAAGACAAGAAAACATACAACCATGCTTTTTCTTACAACAAAACCATACCCTCATTAATGCAAGTAATGGTGCAAAGATAATGAAGCCATCATAATCAATCTATTTGCAAGAAACCCCCTCCTCAATATGTTATTTGCACAATTGCAAATAACCCCCTCCATCGGAAAAGTCCGGCCGGGAAAGAACAAAGGAAAACCGGCCGGAACGGAATGCAAAATGGCAACTCCAGAAAACTGGTCCCGTAATAAATTACAGGAAAACCCCGACACTGTGCATACACACCCGCATCTGTATTCCGTCCGGATACAAATGCAAAAAGACAAAATCTACACTGTACTAAACTAGGACCGGCTTAAACCAAAGCCGGCTAGTAATATCCGTTCGATCCTGATCCGTGCAATACCGCACGTATCTGATCGAACCCTGCCATATACCTATACGGCTACTAGTACAAACCGTCCGATCCTGATCCGTGCAATACCGCACGTATCTGATCGGACCCTGCCATATCTCCATACGGCCTCTACAGCGTTTCGCCCGAAACGTGAGTAACTGAAAGTGTGGTAGACTCTAAAGACTCGTCAATACTATGGCTGTGGATTTAACCACTAGCACGTCAGAGGTATAAGCCAATACGTAACGGGCCACCAGCTATTGACTAAAAGGGACGTCGATGAGCGAACTCATCCTGACACCCTACTGAGCCTGTCAGTGACAATATCCGTACAGTCCGGTCCGTTCGTCTATGAGCATCGCATGGCGGGCCTAGGGGGTTGGTAAAAGTCAGACCCCCAAAAGCGGTACAAGTCGTGTCGGAGTGTAGCCCAGAACACCCTGAGATACTACTGGAATACCTACCAGTAAATCTCCTGCCTTGGCCAAGGACTTCGTGTAATGGCTCTCCTAGACACAGCGCGACCTCACCCCCAATACCGGGAGAGACGAAACCCCCGAAGATCCGCTCACTGCCTCCATGTGGCTCGGGACTGTACCCAACTAAAACCTGTTTGCACGACTCCTTTGAGCCGTGGTAGGGTAGTAATCAAAGCACAGTGGGAACTCACACGAGACAAATGACGATCCCCAGGTCGATGAACTAACCTGTACACATGTCACCTGGGAACTGCTATCTGACATCAGGTATAAGACCAACTAGCATGTTCCCGGCGAGTCCTGTCCGGTGTACTCATAACCCAATGAGCACCTGTATACATCTTAGGTGATCCAACTGACACCAGTGGCTTGTGAGACCGGCCACCGCCCCTCGTCGGGGTCTCGACTGTATACACTAGTCTACTCTGGAGAATCGATGCCCTGTCTCGAAACTCCCACGACTAGGGACCTTTTAAGGATGTGCTTGTAGACTCCAGCTCTCACGTATATGATCGCCCTCATACTGCCGGTAGTCAAGCAAGAATCCCAGGGGCTCTATCAACGTGCAATAGTGACATGTCATGTCACCTAAAGCAGTACACGATGATAAAGGTAAACCTGATAGCATACTATCATCTCGAGTAAGACTGTTCTACCGGGATAGGTCCTCCCTCAATCATTGCAATCACGTGCCTGTGATCCAATAATTGACTCTGAGGGCACTATCACCAACATTAGGTCCATGTTACCACCTCCGTAAAAATCGTTTTTTACCAAATTCCGCATTCCCGAAAGTACCGGGAGAGGTAGCATGGACTTACACTACATCCATTGGGCAAAACCATCGTATGGTGATATACGAACTCGAAGGAATTTATTCGAAGATGGTTTCCGGTTCTGGAGAAAACGAATAGGACTATTCAGTTGTCTTTTCCTTTTACCTTCTCTCCGATTGCGAGTACTCCTTGGTTTAGGAGATAGTACACCTATTACGCAAATTGGATAGTCTTCTTCCAAACCTTAGGCTGGTGCCGAATGGTGGGGAATGAAGAAAACCAATTAGCATAACGATGGTGTGCAGAAGGTATTAAGTAAAGACATATTAAGGGATTAGAAGGAGGGCAAAGTAAATTGCGACTGCTATTCACGACCAAACAAAGTATTTCATTACCACTCCCACTTCACCTTTGTATTTCTCCAGGACACTCTGTATCACTATGAAGATCCACAGTTTATTGGATACTCCATCGTATGGTTATATACGAACTCGAAAGGAACTTGTTCCAGTTCGGGGATGGATTATGGTTCAGGAGAAATAGGAATAATGTTTATTCGGTTGTCTTTTATCCTCACATTCTCTCGCATTGCGAGTGCTCCTAGGATTAGGACAGTACACCCATTATGCTTATTGGATAGTCTTCTTCCAAACCATAGGCTGGTGCCGAACGGTAGGGAAAGAAGAAAACCATTTGGCCTAAAGGGGTGTACAGAAGGTAATGACTAAAGACATATAAAGGGATTTGGATAGATGGCAAAGAATTATACGGTTACAGTTGTGAATCTGGATAATGGAAGAGGCATTACTAGGAATACCAGAATACCCCATCGAAATATTTCAATGTTTCAGTTTCACTGTGTACTTTTAAAAGAAATCTGATTTCCCAATTAGACACTTCAACCAGGGTATGCATTTACCAGGTATGATTCTCACATCTGTATGGTTTTACAGATGATGAGTGGGAGTAAGTTATTGGGAATTAGGTGATCGACCTCATTATATCGGGATTCGTTATAATCGGTGATATTTGAGAAAGTCACCTGGGTTGTTTGCCGGACGGCAAATATTTGGTTTTGAATATCCGTTGTTATGCACCAATTTCAAATTGATATATCTGTACGTCTATTTTCATAGAGTGAGATATACCTTTTTGAAATTATGTCTACGACATTTACCTATATCAGTGGATGGTCAGGTAAGGAGCATTAAACAGCGGTGTAATTCTTCTTAACCATAACTACAGTTTTCAACCTACGACACACAGGGATTGAGTTATTAGACTCAAGGGACTTATACAGAGTATTGTATGTTGTCCAGTGTCCATTAGGACATAGGGGTTGGTCCTCGTACTATATTCGGCTTACTTATGACTTCTCTAGTTCTTAGATAAGTGTTTCGTAGAAACACAAGGTCTGAGTTTTGAGAAGTTATAGGTATATGAATATAGTAGAGAACCAGGTGTTGCAAGTATTAGGATTCTTCAAGGTGATCGAAGATGTAGATACTTGTGTGAGGTATTCAGTTGATAGTAATTATTAAAAGAACTTGCTTCTCTTTCAGGTTACTCATAATTGGAAGCATTCCTAAGTTGAGTAACGCTGATCGGCCACTTTCCATTAAATTGACATGCACTGGAGACAGCTGCATGATTTGAATCTGGTTCAATTAAATCAGTGCCTCTGTTTCTGTATTGGATATAGAACAGTTCATATCTTAACATTGTTAAGGTACGGGGAGTTGTCCGGCTTATGCTTAAAACCAGACTCTGGATAACTCAAGGCACGTTTCTGTAATGGCTGTTTATGGGTTGACCCAGGCTATGATGAGGGTTGACTTTCTACAATCTGGAAGATCAATAGTGATATTGTTCTTGTCTCGCCACAGTTTTAACAAAAATGGATTTTTTCAGAAAACAGTAGTGGGAGTATGGTAGAACTGGAAGTGATTCCACAACCGCAAACGATTACTGAAGATTTGATAAGAACTTAAAGATTCAATCTTGTTTGACATTCTATTGGCCACTCCACAGATACGGTGGGTAACCTCAGGCACCCGAGAGGCACTCCGATAGCCTCAATGACGGTGACAGGGAGGTTCTTGTTTACCCAGACTTGCCATTGCTGTTGTTCCAGACTGTGAGACCCGGCAGGAGGATGAGTATAGCGTCGTTCTAAACTAGCTTTAGAAGTGAACGTCTGTATGACTCTGCCAGAGGGTTGTCGTAGTCAGTGGGAGAAGCGGAAGCATTGGTGAACAAGTGGCTTATGTCTATTTATAGACTAAAGCAGATATAGCGGAGATAGATCATCTATTTCTGATGTGACAGTCATAGGTTTGACTTCATCAGAATACGGGATGGATCTGTTAAGAAGGTAGTAGGGTGTGATGTCCTGGTATTTGGATGACATACACATAGTAGGAAATGATATTCCTATACTACGATCGGTTATACTTTGGTTGTCACACAGTGGTTTCTCCACACGGGGCTTGGATATTATATCACACATTCTGGTTACTAGATCTATAGATCTAGATTTGGGTGGTTTCCCAATCAGGGTACTTAGACAAGCATTCTAAGAGTTTTTAGAATGGACGACTCCTGGCACGGTAGTGTACCTGCAGGTGATGGAGTCACCATCTCTAAAGGTGTCTTACAGACTAAAGTAGAGAGGGTTGTGCATGATTGGCAGATCACTTGCTTAGGCAATTGAGTCAATCATGAGATGTCAAGTACCACACCATATATTGTTTTTGCAGCAGATGCAATAAGTTGATATTAATCCAATCCTGGAGAAGTGATCGGAAGAAGTTTTAGAACATAAGTGGATGTTCTAGGGATTTGATAACGGCAGCCTCCTTTAGGAGACGGTTATCATTCCAGGCTTCCAAGGTGACTTGCATGACAGAGAGACTGTCAGAGTTATAGTTCTCCCTCTGACGAGGGGCAGTATTTGGACAGGTGGTCCAAAGGGATACTGAGGGAGGCTTGGCGCAGGATACTGATTGGTTTCAGTTGACGATACAGTCTGAGAAGTTTGGATTTAGAGTTCGTTTATGAACTAGGTCCCATCAGATATCCAGACATACTCTAAGACAGGTATTGCTCATTTCGGGAGATGGCTTTCTCCGCGAACTTGAGATATAGAGAGATATAGAAAGAAACATCAAAGCGGATCCACTCACCGAGGCTATTCCTCGAACGCAATAGTTTCGCAAATGGGTTTTGTGAGACTGAGTAGTAGAAGAGTTGGGTGTTCGGTATCACACGGGCTGTGAGTATGCGACATCACAATAATTAGCCTTGAGTGCAAGTTGGAGATTGTTGGAGATAATGCCCAGAGAGTCAATTATTGGATCACAGGCACGTGATTGCAATGATTGAGGGAGGACCTATTCCGGTAGGACAGTCTTACTCAAGATGATAGTATGCTATCTGGTTTATCTTTATCATCGTGTACTGCTTTAGGTGACCTGATAGGTCGCTATTACACGTTGATAGAGCCCCTAGGATTCTTGCTTGACTGCCAGCAGTATGAGGGCGATCATATACGTGGGATCTGGTAGTCTATAAGCACAGCCTTAAAAGGTCCCTAGTCGAGGGAGTTTCGAGGCAGGGCATCGATACTCCAGAGTAGACTAGTGTATATAGTCGAGACCCCGACGAGGGGCGGTGGCCGGTCTCACAATTCACTGGTGTCAGTTGGTTCACCTAAGAAGTTTACAGGTGCTCATTGGGTTATGAGTATACCGGACAGGACTCGCCGGGAACATGCTAGTTGGTCTTATACCTGACGTTAGATAGCAGTTCCCTGGTGACATGTGTACAGGTTAGTTCATCGACCTGAGGATCGTCATTTGTCTCGTGTGAGTTCCCACTGTACTTTGATTACTACCCTACCACGCTCAAAGGAGACGTGCAAACAGGTTTCAGTTGGGTACAGTCCCGAGCCACATGGAGGTAGTGAGCGGATCTTCAGGGGTTCGTCTCTCCTGGTATTGGGGGTGAGGTCACGCTGTGTCTAGGAGAGCCCTTACACGAAGTCCTTGGCCAAGGCAGGAGATTTTCTGGCAGGTATTCCAGTAGTATCTCAGGGTGTTCTGGGCTACACTCCGACACGACTTGTACCGCTTTTGGGGGTCTGACTTTTACCAACCCAGTAGGCCCGCCATGCGATGCTCATAGACGAACGGACCGGACTGTACGGATATTGTTACTGACAGGCTCAGTAGGGTGTCAGGATGAGTTCGCTCATCGACGTCCCTTTTGGTCAATAGCTGGTAGCCCGTTATGTATGGCTAATACCTCTGATGTGCTAGTGGTTAAATCCACAGCCATAGTATTGACGAGTCTTTAGAGTCCCCCACAGATAGTTACTCAAGTTTCGGGCGAAACACTGTAGAGGCCGTATGGAGATATGGCAGGGTTCGATCAGATACGTGCGGTATTGCACGGATCATGATCGGACGGTTAATACTAGCGGGCTTTGGTTTAAGCCGGACCCTAGTATAGTACAGTGTAGATTTTGTCTCATTGCATTTGTATTTCGGTCGGAATACAAATGCGGGTATGTATATACTGTTGCGGGGTTTTCTTGTAATTTATTACGGGATCAGTTTTTTGGAGTTGCCAGTTTGCTTTCTGTTTCGGCCATTTTTCTTTGTATCTTTCATTGGCTGGAAAAATGGTGGAGGAGGGCTTATTTGCAATTGTGCAAATTAGCATTGTAGAGGGTGGTCTTTGCATATTGTTGTATCATGATGTTTCTCCCACCCTTGACTTTCTTTTGTTCATGATGGTTTAGCCTCCATTGACTTCTTGACTTAATCATGGCTTGACTTTTGATGATGGTTGTATGAGTGTTGGACTTGGTTTTGTAATCATGGTTGATCATGATAACCTTTTCTCTCTCTTGCATTTCTTTTTGACTCACTCATTTTGATCCATACACTTACACTCTCATTTTTCTCCTCTCCATTGATTCATGGCCGGCCAAGCTAGAGGGGGGCTGTCCAAAAGTTTGAGAGTGGGATTTTGTTCTCTACATGCTAGAAAAATCCCCAAGTTCATCTAGAAAAAGTTCACATATCATTCCTCCACCATTATGGCAACTTCCACAACCCCAAAAAGACATAGAGTTCTACAGTTAACCTACAGCATCCTTGGGCATGTCGACTCGCCAACTTCGTGCCCGAGTTGCCTCGGTCCAGAAGTGGGAGCCCGTAAAAGAAGCCGGCGATGTGGTGCCCTTCCGGCGAGGAGGTGAAGACCGGAGATTCAGCGGGAGATCGGGACGACGACGAGAAGACCGAAGGACACGGATCGCTCGGTATATCTCTCTACCCCGTTCTTTAGTTAGCTAGAATTAGTTTAATGGCCCGATCCGGGATTTTTGTTCGCGGTGGTGCCGATTATAAAGTTTAAAGTAAATCATCGTTTCCGCATTTTGGCCTCGGATTGACGGCCGGGGCGCCGCCGTGCACTTACAATTACATTCATCGATTATCTCTCAGGATTCGGACATGTGTTCCTATTGAAACACAAGTCTGAAACTTTTTGAGAAATTCAAGGAATATAAGTTTGAAGTTAAAGAGCCAGACAGGTAGAAGTATTAAAGTCCTTCGATGAGATGGAAGAAGTAAATATTTGGGCATGGAGTTCCTGGATTATTTGAAGGAGAATGTGATTCTCTCTCAGCTTACTCCTTCGTATACACCACAGCACAACAGTGGATCGGGACAGAGGTATCGCGCCCTGTTAGATATGGTGCGCTCTATGATGAGTACTACTGAGTTTCCTGTTTCCTTTTGGCGTTATGCACTTGAGAAGTTGCATACCTATTGAATGAGGTTCCATCTAAATCAGGGCCTACCACTACATATGTGATATGGTATGGGAAGAGACCATGTCTTAAACGAGTTAAGAGATGGGGTTGTCCTGCCTATGTTGAAAGGCAGAATCCGGACAAGCTCGACGCAAGGTCAGTTCTGTATAAGTTCGTTAGGATATCCCAAACATTGGTGAGGGAATATCTTCTACCAATCTGAGGATCAAAAGGTGTTTTGTTTCTCAGCATGTCACCTTTTTAGAAAAGGAATTTCTTGTGAAGAAATTAGTGTTTATGAGGTAGAACTGGAAGGAGTTCCAGCTAGACAAACTAACAGCTGATGATTTGGTGAAACTAAAGGATTCAATAGTTTCCAACGAACTTCAGCCTCTCCGCGAATATGGTAGGGTTCCTCATCCACTTGAGAGATACTACGGTCTTTTCGGTGACAGTGGGAGCGGGGATTGCATCATGGTTGATGATGGCCCAACTAGGTTCTGGCAGGCCATCACGAGTGGTGACTCTGTGAAAAGGCTAGATGCTATACGATCAAAGATGGAATCCATGTAGACCAACAAAGTATGACTTTGCATGTTGCACCTGAAAGGGTAAAACCCATCCGGAGCAAACAGATCTTGAGAAGATTCTTGGTGTAGATGGAAAAGTTGAGACTTTCAAAGCTATGCTTAAGTCCACCAGGATCATTGCGCGCATCGTGGAGTTGGAACATCTATTTTAATGTGACAGTCAAAGAGTTTGACTTCATCAAAATGGTAGATGAACCTTGTATATACAAGGTTCTAGAGAGTAAGGTTGTCTTCCACGTATTGTACGTAGATGACATACTCTTGGCAGGAAATGGTTTCCTATGCTACACTCGGTCAAGCTCCTCTTATCACGAGGATTCTCAATATAAGATCTGGATGATACCTACTACATCTTGTGGATTATGATCTATGGTGATAGATCTAAGTGGATGTTAGGAGTGTCCCAAATCCAGGTACATTAACACCATACTAAAGGGGTTTAGTATGGAGGACTATAAGCGTGGTGATTCGTCCACCTACTCAGGAATCACTCTCTCCAAAAAGATGTCTTCCAAGATAGATTTGGAGAGAGCTCGCGTGCAAGGGATAACCTATGCTTCGGCAGTACGCTCTATCATATGTGCGATGTTATGTATCAGACCAGATGTAGCTAACTCACTAGGTGTAGTGATTAGGAATCAATTGGATCTTGGGAGAATCACTGGACAGCTGTGGAGGACATTCTTAAGTACTTGAGAAGCACTAAAAGAAAGTTCTTGGTTTGAGCTCCCATAGTGATAAGGATGACTGAAAGTCAGTCACAGGCATTGTCTTTGCCCTCAATAAAAGGACGGGATGTTGGAAGAGTTCCAAGCTAGATACCGAGACATACTAGACGATAAAGGCTGAATACATTGCTACCAATGATGCTGCCAAAGTGGCTGTCTGGGCAATTCTTGTTCATGAGATAAATAAGGTTCCTACCATTGAGCGTCCAATAATTGTTATTGTGATAACAATGGAGTTGTGGTTTTAGCCTTGGAACGAAAGTCCCATCAGCGTTCCAGACATATTCTGAAGCAAGTATCACCTGATCAGGGAGTAGTTGATCTCCAAGGGATCGAGATAAGGAGAGTAGATTTTGAGGTTAACACGGCAGATCCACTCACCAAGGACTGCTTCCCCAAATACAATTTGAGAGATTTTTGGGATGGTTGAGTATGGGATACTACAACCACTGCTATATTGTTAGGTATTGGATACTACAACAAATGCCTTAGTGCAAGTGGGAGATTGTTAGTTATATGTATGCCCTAGAGGCCGTTACTGTACATGTTATGTATATTGTAGTGGATGCTTGGACATATATAGGGAAGACTTTCTTGCTCGACATGATAGTATGCTATCTGGTTGCACTTTATCTTAACATTTACAGTTATTGTCTCTCTCTCACATGTTGATAAAGCCCTTAGGATGTGTACTTAACTACCAGGACTGTGATGGAGATCATACTAGTGGGGCCAATGGTAGTCCACAAGTACACCCTATAATTGTTCGTAGTCGTGCGAGTATCGAGATAGGGCATCGATACTCCAGAGTAGACAAGTGTATACGCTTGTTGACCCATGAGATGGGCAATGGATGATCCCATATCCTTTGGTGTTTGACATCAGAGAAGGTATACGGGTGCTCAGTGGAGATTGTGTACACTACAGACTCGCCGAGAACTCCTAGATGGTACTTTACCTATCGTCGAATAGCAGTTCTCTGTTGACACTGGTACAGGTTAGACTGTAGACCCGAGATCGTCATAGAGTCTTGTGTGATTCCCACTGTGCTTTGATTTCCACCATACCACGGTCAAGAGATCATGCAAAAAGGTGGTTTTTGGGTACATTCCCGAGTCACATGGAGGCAATGAGCGATAGGAGGTACTGGGAGTTGATATTGCGTTATGCTCGATTGGCCATAACAGGAAATCCCTGGCCAGGATTGCTGAGATCTACTGGTAAGTGTTATCAGTAGTTTCTCGAACCGTTATGGACCTTGCATCGGTATGACTTTTCAGGATATTGGTGTCTGAAATTATACCACCCCTAGGCTTGTTAGTTATGTATATGCCCTAAAGGCCATTGTTGTACATATAATGTATATTATGATGGATGCTTGGATATATACAGAGAGGACTTTCTTGCTCGTCATGATAGTATGCTATTTGGTTTCACTTTATCTTAACATGTTGACTTGTATTGGTTTACTGTCTTACTCTCACATGTTGATAAAGCCCTTAGGATTTGTACTCGATTACTGGGACTATGATGAGATCATACTAGTGGGGCCATAGTAGTCGATGAGTACATCATAAAACTGTTCCTAGTCGAGGGTATATCGAGACAGGGCATCGATACACCAGAGTAGACTAGCGTATACGCATCTTGACCCATATGATGGGCGATGGATGATCCCATATCCATCGGTGTTTGACATCAGAGATGGTGTACGGGTGCTTAGTGGAGACTGGGTACACTGGACAGACTCACCGAGAACTCCCAGATGGTGATATACCACACGTCAGATGGCAATTCTCCGGTGACACTGGTACAAGGTAGTCTGTTGACCCGAGATCGTCATAGAGTCTTATGTGATTCCCACTGTGCTTTGATTTCCACCTTACCACGTCCAAGAGGGCGTGCAAAATGGTGGCTTTTGGGTACAGTCCCGAATCACATGGAGGCAATGAGAGATAGGAGGGGATTCGTCTCTCCCGGTATAGGGAGTTGATGTTGTGCTGTGTTCGATTGGCTATAACTGGAAGTCCCTGGCCAGGGCTGATATAGAGATATACTGGTAAGTGTTACTAGTAGTTTCTCGACCTGTTATGAGCCTCACATCGACATGACTTATCGGTTACTGGGGCCTGACGTATACCACCCCTAGACTTGATATGCGACATATCAGACGAACAGACCGGACTGTACGGGAGTATTACTGATTGGATTCACAGGAGAACGGACAGGCTAGCTTGTTGATCTTCTGATCGCTCAATACCTGGGCGGCTGTTACGTTTAGCTGACCGCTTGCAGCTTGTGGGTGTTTGATATGATCATCACCTGCTACCGGCGTATTGACGATTCTTTAGAGTCCTACACAGAGGTTTCTTGGCTCAGGCAAAACGGAGTAGAGGCACATATGTGATATGTGCAGGACCGAGGATAATGCGATATGAGATACCGTATTATATTCTCGCGATATTTAGATATGAACCGGGACATCGAATCAAGTGTTGATTCGATGAATCGGTACATGATATATTTGTCGGTTATATTCGATATAGCCGGATCGTCGGATCAAGTGTTGATTCGATGATTTAATGTATAATGATATATATGTTATATTGTATTACATTATCTAATATTGGCTCGCTTTATTATTTCATTTTCTCACCGGATTAATACATTGATATATATGCGATATATGTTAATTGTATTATTTTCTTTTGTTGCAAATATAAAATATATATGTGATATATATTATTGTGACATGATATGATTTATTATGAAACATGTTTAAGGATGATAAAAAGGGATTAGGGTTTGATTAGGGTTAGCTCCTTCTTGTTCATTCTAGAAGGATTCTCTTTTGTCTTGGTTAAGATATTTTGGTTGATCCTTATCCTTAACCTAACCAAACCCTAACTCTAGTTTATTCTCTACAAAGTTTTAGCCTCTCATCCTTGACCATGGTTCCATAATCAATCATATACTCTTTTCTAGTTTTCATCACAAAAGGATTATTCTTTTCATTCTTCATCTTTTTCTCTCTTGAGTTTGAGAGAGAGCTCACTTGAGTTTTCTTTTGTGATGAGTTATTGTGAGAAAATGATATAAAAAGAAAGCATAAATACTACTCCATCATCCTCATCTAATTTAGCCCATTAGATTAGGGTGTTCATCTCATTAGAGTGAGAGAAAGCTTGAGCTATTGCATCTTCGACGTAGATCATCGGAGAAAAGGAATACGACAAGCTATCATGGATCGTTCGAGTCGTGGAGCCTCTCTTGAGTCCGGGAAATCATGGATCGCGGCGAAGGGACTTCTACTCGGAGCTTGTGAAGCGAAGGAGCGGACTACAAAGGTTGTAATCCCTCACACTTAGGTTTAAAGATGTTATCTTGCATGTTAAACCCTAATAATCTAGCAAAGATCCCGGCTTTAGGTTGTTCGGCACATCTAAAATTTTATTCGGGCATGTTTGATTCTTTATGAACCTTCACAAGAGTGCCTAGGAGCTCTACAGTGGTATCAGAGCCTAGCTAGAGCATTAGGTGACGTGTTTACGAAGTTAAAACTCCGATCGAACCCGAACCGATAAAGCTAAACCCCTCTCTAGACAATTTTTTAAATCTGGGATTTTTCTGAATTAAAAATTCCTAAAAAATTCAGCAGGCAAATATAAGAATTGTGGTGAAAAACGAGCACCTAACACTTCCAAACCGCCACGGAACCGCAGCCGTACCGCGCTTGGGCCGCGGATCCGCGGCCGTATAGGGGAAATTGGTATTTGTTTTTACACAGTAATTCATATTTCTGTGATTTAAATTTTATGGGTATTTTTATTCTGACTCAAGTGTTGAGTATTTTGAGGTTTATTTTGTAATCATAGATTCGATCGGAATATTTAAATTCGTTATTATTTCCGGATATTTAGAATCTGTTAAAATGTTCGAACGGATATCATTAACTCAATTTTTCCCGACATGAAAAAATTTCAAGTGTTGAATCTTTTCTTGAGTTTAAATCTTTCGCAAATGCGTGCAAGTTTTGTGGTGGACTCTCTAGAAGACAACAAACCTTAACTCGATTATGTGACCGTCTTGAACTTCCTTTTGAACCTTCGGGTTTGGGGCAGTACGGCGTGCCACATGTGAGGCGTTGGCTTGACCCTTCTACGGCTGGACCGCTACTACTGTGACACATTCCGGATTATTTGAACTCCGCTCAAGTGTTGAGCAATTTGGGAAATTTTGGGTATTTGATTATCTGTTCGAAAAGTTTAATACTGTCTATTTATCTGGAATGTGATACAATATGTGGAATTCATAGAGTTAGGCATGAAATGCGAAGTATGTGATATTTCGGATTTACGATGTCTAAAGTGATTGTGGATTCCAAATATTGTAGTTTTACACTTTCTTTTCTGTGACCGTAAGTGTAGTATGTATTGGTATTGCCGATTGTCGTTGCTATACATCGACGACGATCGGTGTATGCATACTTACTTACGTTGATGATATGAGATACTATGTGTTGCTGAGATATGATGTGCAGGATTGTCGTGATTGAATAGCCGGGGGTTTTATGTGAGATGAGAGTTTTATATTTTCATTCATGTAAATTCAAATGTAATGTAATATTCTTTTATTTGGGGCACTTCCGGGTTGAGGTTGATGCCACCAGTGTTGTATATTATTTACTTTTCCACATTAGGATGGACCCAAGGAGGGGAGCACAGGTGACCGGGTTCTGCGGTTCAGTGGGAGGCCATCTCGAGGAGTTGAGACCGGGTCTCCTAAACTCCAGAATTGGTAGGGTCGCTTGCCGCTCTCGTAGGGGTCCAGGGTGTGGGCTTGGCTATTCATCGCGACTGTGGAATCCGTATTTTCTATTGTTGGCTAAAAACTAAATACCGACGTCCTAGTATATCCCACATTATATATATGTTTCTGCTGCGATATCTGTGATGTGATTATTTGATATGTTGTGATGGATACAGTATATAGTGTATATGATATATTATATAGACGTTACTTATGTTTTACACCCGCACTAGCCCTGCCCTGCCCTGCTCTGTCGTTAGTTACCTAACCTAACGGTGCACGATGGGACATCGAGGCGAATGCGGATGGCATAAGTGTACGTCGTATTTATCTGTAATGCTTAGGAAGCATAAGCTGATGGGATTTTTTATTAATGAGATTAATAAAAAGAAAAGAAACCTTAAAGATGTTGTAGAATCAAAACTTTATAAAAAGGGTAGCTACAGTTTTGCTTTGCATAGTGGTATATATGATATACCCTGCACCTTATTCGATGAGGAAAGAGCCGAGATCCCTTCACCGGGAGTGACCTCTTTAGCGAAACTGGCAGATGCTAAAAAACTCGGTTTGTATTTTGATTGCTTTTACAGTTTTGCTTTGCACAGTGATATATATGATATGTCCTGCACCTTATTCGATGAGAAAAGAGCCGAGATCCCTTCACCGGGAGTGACCTCTTTAGCAAAACTAATGAAAGCCTCAAAAACACTCCATTTCAAAATTTCACATGATTCTACGACGATATCAAGTTCATTACGTTCATGGTTTTCTGAAAAACCTGCGTAGCCCTCCGTCATTTTAGATAAAGACTAGTTAGTATTCGTGCTACATTTGTTGACTATGTTAAGGAGTAGTGTGCGGTAGCTAATTAGTACTTATCTGCTAAAACATGAGATGTGATTGGATTAGGGTAGTTGTACGACTTTGTTGACTATGTTAAGGGTCGTACAGGTGGGTTTAATTCAATCGGGAAATGACGGGTTGGACTTGGCTAGCAATTATGATTTGTTGACTATGTTAAGGTCATAAATTGCTAGGGGCAAAATATTATCAGGAATTTCAAGTGTTGAAATTTGCAATGAGATTGCATACCTTCTATGAGATAGTTGGATCCCGATACCCACTGCGAGTAAGATTTACTCCTGGGAGAGTTTTACACAGGACAATTAGTCGATCAAGTAGGTGTCTAGAAAAGTGTTAACGGGGTTACGCTTCTGGGAAAACGAGGTTTACTTTAATTAGGTCCGTGCGAAAGCACGGGTAACCTCCCTCAAGTACCCACACTGATCTGGCTGAAAGATTGACGAAATTGTAGGGTGTAATTAATCCCGGCTAATCTTACCTTTTAGGGTTTGAAGGTAGATTTGATAAAAACAGTGGGAGACATCCTGATTAGATAAGATAATAACCAATCTAATCTTGCAAGAGCATACGCTAAAGTGTTTTCTTCTCTCTCACTCCAGGTAGCGACCATGTCAGGCCATAATCAAGATAATAATATGGATGTATTGACTGAACCCGCTTATTATACTGAGCAGGGGAACGTTGGACCCGTTCTTTCTTATAAGAGTTATAAGACTGAACAGGGAATAAGGGAATATCTGGATTCTCAAGCCGCCCAGAAGAACATGCATGTTGATGCATCTTCTTCAGGTGTGTTAGTTATTGAAAACCGTTTCTCAGTTCACCCTACGTCCTGGGTATTAGATACCGGATCAGGATCCCACATATGTAAATTGTTACATGGGCTACGAAAAGGTAGAGAACTGGGAAAAGGTGATCATTCCGTTCAAGTAGAAAACGGTGCAAGTATTGCAGCCAAAGCAGTTGGCGAATATCACCTTGTATTGCCAAGTCGTAATACACTGATTCTAAATGAGTGCTATTATATACCGAACATGATGTGCAACATTATATCAGTCTCTTTATTAAGTAAAGAAGGATATGATTTTGTAGTAAGGATAATGTTATGAACATATTCCTAGATCAAAAGTTGATTGCATCAGGCTCGTTACATAATGGCATATTCATTCTAAATCAAAATACAGTCCTCAATATACAAAACACACACAAGAGGAAAAGTTCAGAAATGAACGAATCCTTCTTGTGGCATTGTAGACTTGGTCATATCAATGCGACACGACTGGCTAAGTTACATAAGGATGGTTATTTGAATCCGTTCGAATTATCATCTTATGATACTTGACATTCATGTCTCAAAGGAAAAATGACCAAAGCTCCGTTTAGTGGACACGGAGAAAGAGTTACTGAACTCTTAGGACTGGTACATAGTGATGTATGCGGTCCCATGTCTACGCATGCCAGGAACGGTTCTTCCTACTTCATTACATTCACTGACGATCTCTCTAGATTCGGACATGTGTTCCTAATGAAACACAAGTCTGAAGCTTTTGAGAAATTCAGAGAATATAAGTACGAAGTAGAGAATCAAACGGGCAAAAGTATTAAGATTCTTCGATCTGATTGAGGAGGTGAATACTTAAGCAATAAGTTCCTAGATTATCTAAAAAAGAATGGGATTCTTTCTCAGCTTACTCCTCCTTATACACCACAGCACAACGGTGTATCGGAACGGAGGAATCGCACCCTATTAGATATGGTGCGCTCTATGATGAGCGAGGCTGAGTTGCCTATTTCCTTCTGGGGTTATGCGCTTGAGACAGCAGCATACCAATTGAATCAAGTTCCGTCTAAATCTGTGCCTACCACACCATATGAGATATGGAGTGAGAAGAGACCATATTTTAAACGAGTTAAGATATGGGGTTGTCCGGCCTATGTCAAAAGGCAAAATCCAGACAAACTCGAGGCACGGTCAGTTCTTTGCAAGTTTGTGGGATACCCTAAGAATTCCCAAGGATATTTTTTCTACCACGCTGAAGAACAAAAAGTGTTTGTTTCTCAATATGCCAGCTTTTTGGAAAAGGAATTTCTTGCAAAAGAAATTAGTGGCAAAGAGGTAGAGCTGGAAGAGGTTCCAGAAACACAAATTGCAACTGAAGATTTAGTAGAACCAGAGAATTCAGTAGTACCCGACGAACCCCAGCCTCTCCGCCGATCTAGTAGGGTTTCTCGTCCACCTGAGAAATACTACGGTTTTCTCATTGATGGTGGAAGCGAGGATTGCATCATGGAAGATGATGACCCGACTAGTTTCGAGCAGGCCATCACGAGTGGTGACTCTGTGAAATGGCTGGATGCAATGCGATCTGAGATGGAATCCATGTACACCAATAAAGTATGGATTTTGGAAAATGCTCCTGAAGGGGTAAAACCCATTGGGAGCAAGTGAATTTTTAAAAGGAAATTTGGTGTAGAAGGAAAAGTTGAGACTTTCAAAGCTAGACTTGTAGCAAAGGGTTTTCGTCAACGGCCAGGTATGGATTATGACGAAACCTTTTCTCCAGTGGCTATGCTTAAGTCCATCCGGATCTTACTTGCTATTGCTGCATACCATGACGAAGAAATCAGCCAAATGGATGTCAAGACCGCCTTTCTAAATGGTGATTTAGAAGAGTGCGTGTACATGACTCAGCCAGAGGGCTTCGTAGATAGTTGGAGCAGCGGAAAGGTGTGCAAGCTGGTTAAATCCATTTATGGGTTAAAGCAAGCATCGCGGAGTTGGAACATCTATTTTGATGTAGTAGTCAAAGAGTTTGACTTCATCAAAAACATAGATGAACCTTGTATCTATAAGAAGGTAGTAGAGAGTAAGGTTGTCTTCCTCGTATTGTACGTGGATGACATACTCTTGATAGGAAATGATATTCCTATGCTGCAATCAGTCAAGCTCTTCTTATCATAAAGATTCTCAATGAAAGATCTAGGTGATGCCTCATGCATATTGGGGATTAGGATCTATAGAGATAGATCCAAACGGATACTGGGATTGTCCCAATCCAGGTACATTGACACCATACTAAAGTGGTTTAGTATGGAAGAATTTAAGCGTGGGAACCAACCCATGATCTCTGAACTCACTCTCTCCAAAGAGATGTCTCCCAAGACTGATTTGGAAAGAGCTCGCATGCAAGGGATACCCTATGCTTCGGCAGTAGGCTCTATCATGTATGCGATGCTATGTACCATACCCGATATAGCATACTCACTAAGTGTAGTGAGTCGGTATCAAGCAGATCCTGGAGAGAGTCACTGGACAGCTGTGAAGAACATTCTTAAGTACTTGCGAAGGACTAGAGACATGTTCTTGGTGTATGGTAACGGAGAACTCCGAGTGGAGTCCTTTACCGATTCCAGCTTCCAAAGTGATAAGGACGACTCTAAATCGCACTCGGGATTTGTCTTTACCCTCAATGGAGGGGAGGTATGTTGGAAGAGTTCCAAACAGGATACCGTTGCAGACTCGACGATGGAGGCTGAATACATCGCTGCCAACGATGCTGCCAAAGAAGCTGTCTAGATGAAGAAGTTCATTACTGAACTTGGTGTGGTTCCATCCATTGAATATCCAATACCTCTGTATTGCGATAACAATGGAGCTGTGGCTTTGGCCAAGGAACCCAGATCCCATCAGAAGTCCAGACATATTCTGAGGCGGTATCACCTGATCAGGGAGATAGTTGATTGCCGGGAGATCGAGGTCAGGAGAGTAGATACGAAGGACAACACTACGGATCCACTCACGAAGGCCATTCCATAGATACAGTTTGAGAGATTATTCGTGATGCTAGGTATGAGATACTACAGCAGCTGGCCTTAGTGCAAGTGGGAGATTGTTAGTTATGTATATGCCCTAGAGGCCATTGTTGTACATATGATGTATATTATGATGGATATATACAGAGAGGACTTTCTTGCCCGTCATGATAGTATGCTATTTGGTTTCACTTTATCTTAACATGTTGACTTGTATTGGTTTACTGTCTTACTCTCACATGTTGATAAAGCCCTTAGGATCTGTACTCGACTACTGGGACTATGATGAGATCATACTAGTAGGGCCATAGTAGTCGATGAGTACATCCTATAACTGTTCATAGTCGAGAGTATATCGAGACAGGGCATCGATACACCAGAGTAGACTAGCGTATACGCATCTTGACCCATATGATGGGCGATGGATGATCCCATATCCATCGGTGTTTGACATCAGAGATGGTGTACGGGTGCTCAGTGGAGACTGGGTACACTGGACGGACTCGCCGAGAACTCCCAGATGGTGATATGCCACACGTCAGATGGCAGTTCTCCGGTGACACTGGTACAGGGTAGTCTGTAGACCCGAGATCGTCATAGAGTCTTATGTGATTCCCACTGTGCTTTGATTTCCACCTTACCACGTCTAAGAGGGCGTGCAAAATGGGGGCTTTTAGGTACAGTCCCGAATCATATGGAGGCAATGAGCGATAGGAGGGGATTCGTCTCTCCCGGTATAGGGAGTTGATGTTGTGCTGTGTTCGATTGGCTATAACTGGAAGTCCCTGGCCAGGGCTGATATAGAGATATACTGGTAAGTGTTACTAGTAGTTTCTCGACCTGTTATGAGCCTCACATCGACACGACTTATCGGTTACTGGGGTCTGATGTATACCACCCCTAGACTTGATATGCGACATATCATACGAACAGACCGGACTGTACGGGAGTGTTACTGATTGGATTCACAGGAGAACGGACAGGCTAGCTTGTTGATCTTCTGATCGCTCAATACCTGGGTGGCTGTTACGTTTAGCTGACCGCTTGCAGCTTGTGGGTGTTTGATATGATCATCACCTGCTACCGGCGTATTGACGATTCTTTAGAGTCCTACACAGAGGTTTCTTGGCTCAGGCAAAACGGAGTAGAGGCACATATGTGATATGTGCAGGACCTAGGATAATGCGATATGAGATATCGTATTATATTCTCGCGATATTTAGATATGAACCGGGACATCGAATCAAGTGTTGATTCGATGAATCGGTACATGATATATTAGTCGGTTATATTCGATATAGCCGGATCGTCGGATCAAGTGTTGATTCGATGATTTAATGTATAATGATATATATGTTATATTGTATTACATTATCTAATATTGGCTCGCTTTATTATTTCATTTTCTCACCGGATTAATACATTGATATATATACGATATATGTTAATTGTATTATTTTCTTTTGTTGCAAATATATAATATATATGTGATATATATTATTGTGACATGATATGATTTATTATGAAACATGTTTAAGGATGATAAAAAGGGATTAGGGTTTGATTAGGGTTAGCTCCTTCTTGTTCATTCTAGAAGGATTCTCTTTTGTCCTGGTTAAGATATTTTGGTTGATCCTTATCCTTAACCTAACCAAACCCTAACTCTAGTTTATTCTCTATAAAGTTTTAGCCTCTCATCCTTGACCATGGTTCCATAATCAATCATATACTCTTTTATACTATTCATCACAAAAGGATTATTCTTTTCATTCTTCATCTTTTTCTCTCTTGAGTTTGAGAGAGAGTTCACTTGAGTTTTCTTTTGTGATGAGTTATTGTGAGAAAATGATATAAAAAGAAAGCATAAATACTACTCCATCATCCTCATCTAATCTAGCACATTAGATTAGGGTGTTCACCTCATTAGAATGAGAGAAAGCTTGAGCTATTGCAACTTCAACGTAGATCATCGGAGAAAAGGAATACGACAAGCTATCATGGATCGTTCGAGTCGTGGAGCCTCTCTTGAGTCCGAGAGATCATGGATCGCGGCGAAGGGACTTCTACTCGGAGCTTATGAAGCGAAGGAGCGGACTACAAAGGTTGTAATCCCTCACACTTAGGTTTAAAGATGTTATCTTGCATGTTAAAGCCTAATAATCTAGCAAAGATCCCGGCTTTGGGTTGTTCGGCACATCTAAAATTTTATTCGGGCATGTTTGATGCTTTATGAACCTTCACAGAAGTGCCTAGGAGCCCTACAAGGCTGTGATATGCGACATATCTGTTAGTTATATGTATGCCCTAGAGGCCATTACTGTCTATGAGATGTATATTGTAGTGGATGCTTAGACATATATACGGAGGACTTTCTTGCTCGTCATGATAGTATGCTATCTGGTTACTCTTTATCTTAACATGTACACTGATTGTCTCTCTGTTACATGTTGGTAAATCCCTTAGGATGTGAACTTGACTACCAAGATTATGATGCAGGTCATACTAGTGGGATAAAGGTAGTCGGTAAGTACATCCTTTAATGTCCCTAGTTGTGGGTGTATCGAGACGGGGCATCGATATACCAGAGTTGACTAGCGTATAGCTTCTCGACCCATGTAGATGGGCGATGGATGATCCCATATCCATTGGTGTTTGACATCCGAGATGATATACGGGTGCTCAGTGGAGACTGGGTACACTGGACGAACTCGCCGAGAACTCCCAGATGGTATTATACCTCACGTCAGATGGCAGTTCTCTGGTGACACTGGTACAGGTTAGTCTGTCGACCCGAAATCGTCATAGAGTCTTGTATGATTCCTACTGTGCTTTGATTTCCACCTTACCACGTTCATGAGAACGTGCAAAATGGTGGTTTCTGGGTACAGTCCCGAGTTACATGGAGGCAATGAGCGATAGGAAGGGATTCGTCTCTCCCGGTATTGGGGGTTGATGTTGCGCTTTGCTCGATTGGCTATAACATAAAGCCCCTGGCCAGGGTTGATTCTGAGATTTACTGGTAAGTGTTACCAGTAGTTTCTTGACCTGTTATGAGCCTCACATTGGCACGACTTATTGAGTTACCGGGGTCTGACATTTACCACCTCTAGACGAGATATGCAACATATCAGACGAAGAGACCGGACTGTACAGTAAGTGTTACTGATTGGATTCGCAAGAGTCGAGCAGGATTGCTTGTTGATCTTCTAATCACTCAATACCTGGGTAGCCGTTACGTTTAGCACGCCTCTTGCGGCTTGTGGGTGCTTGATATGATCATCACCTAGTACCGGCGTATTAACGAGTCTTTAGAGTCCTACACAGAGATTTCCTGGCTCAGGCGAAACGAAGTAGGAGCACATATGTGATATGTGCAGGACCGAGAGTAATACGAGTATGTGATACCGTATTCTATTCTTGCGATATTTGTATCGGACGGTTATATGTGATATAGCCGGGTTATCGAATCAAGTGTTAATTCGATAAGATGGTACATTTAATATTAGTCGGTTATATGTGATATAGCCGGATTATTAAATAAAGTGTTGGTTTGATAATTTAGTGTATAATTGTATATTTGATATACTAATTTACATTAACTAATATTAGCTCACTTAAGCATTTATTATTCTCACATGTGCACACTTAATATATATGTGATATATATTAATTGTGTTTTATTTTGTATCATGGTTGTTGATACACACTACATGGGTGTATGAGATTTACACCATACTAATTATAATGTTGGGTTTTAGTATTTAAAGTAAAATTAGTGGATAATAGCTCACATGCATGAAGCTTCATGAAGCTTGTGGATGCATTGACTTAGTCCACTAATTTTGTTTTACTTAAGATATTTATTAACCTAACCATTATAATTTTGCCATGGTTATGTCTCTACATGAGTTAGTATATGATACAAACTCACCCATGGTTCACTCTCTCAACTCATTAGTTCATTCTCATTTCTTTTGCTCATCTTCTTCTTCCTTGAGCAAAAAGCTTGCTAGGATTTTCTAAAGAGAGAAAATATTGTGAGAAAATAAAATCTAAAGTGAGCCCACTTCCAACATCATCATCCTATACACTTGCTTGGGTAGTAAAGGGTGTTCTATTCACAATGTTCTTGACCTAGTGAAGAGGTAGCTTAGGTTTGAGTCTCCTCGACGTAGATCATCTTCGGCCTCGAAGATTTCGAGCAAGCTTGTTCATTTCTCCAAGGGAACCAATACTAGAGTTCGGGAGATCTTCGATCGCAGCGAAGGGACTACTACACGGAGTTTTAGAAGTGAAGGACCAGTATACAAAGGTTGTATTCCTTGATCACTACTTGTAATGGTTGATTACATGTTCATTTCGTTTATTTACCCTAGCTTGATCCTAGCTTTGGATTGATTAGCACCTTAGAATTTTTTAATTTGGCATGGTAGTTATTGTGAAAACCCAGTAGGGTGCTAAGGAATCCCAACAGTGGTATCAGAGCCGGGCTAGAGTATTAGACGGTGTTTGTTAAATTACGAAACCGAAACTTCTCCGAAACATGAAACATCAAAACCTGCGTTCTGTCGATTTTTAAATAAGCTCTAAAAATTTTTCAAACAGTTGCAGAATGATATATGAGAGATTCTAAGAACATGGCAAAAATTTGGGACCCAGTGTTCGGAATTTGGTCGAGCACATAGGTCTTTTGACCGAGCAGGCCGGCCGAGTTGTAGCATTTGGTGTTCAAATTTTTATCATGTGCTCATCTCTGTTTTTTGGTGTTTCAGGTGTTATTTGTTTTTGTTAATTTTTCATGTGATGGAATCTTACACTATAAACTATTCGGAGTGTTTCGTATTCATAGTTTAACATTGCTTTTGGGTTTTCACAAGTTATCTAGGCGAAGTTAAAAAGTTCGATCGAATGTCAAAAACCCATTTTTCCAAGTTTAACGTATTCGGAAAAACATGCAAGTAATTTTATGGACCCTCTAGAAGAATGAAACCCTACCTCGACTTTTTTGAATCGCGGAACCGCGGTCATACCCTAAGGTTTACCGCAGTTCCGTGGCGATATGAGTGAGGCTTGGGTTTGCCTTTCTATGGTTGGTCCATAGGTACTGTGGCAAGTTCCGGGTATTATTAAAACTATGCTCAAGTGTTGAGCTGTCGGAAAATTGTGGGACTTTGATGAATCGATTGAAAAGTTTAACGCCGTCCGGATATTTGTGATGGGATACAATAATTGGAATCCATCTAGTTGCATGCAAATTTAACATTTCGGCCTCGGACGGAATCGGGAATCTTGTTTAATTACACGACTTCCTTTGAAAAGTGTTTTCATGATTGAGACCTAAATGTAAAATTTGCATTGTTAGGCATGAAATTCATAATATGTGATATTCTGGGTTTATGATGTCTAAGGGCAGTGCGGATTCCAATTGTTGTAGTTTTTCACTTTCTTTTCTGCGACCGTAAGTGTAATATGTGGTGTATCGCCGGTTTCATTGCTATATGTCAACGACAATTGGGATACGCATATTTACTTACGTTGATGACATGTGATATTATGTGTTACTGGGATATGTTATATTTGATCGTCGTGTTTTAAATAGCCGGGAGTTTTATGTGAGATGAGGGTTTTTTCATTTTCATTCATGCAAAAACTTGTATGTAATATTCTTTATTGGGGCACTTCCGGGTTGAGGATGATGTCACCAATGTATATTATTTACTTTTCCGTATTAGGATAGACCTAAGGAGGGGAGCACAAGTAACCGGGTTCTAGAGTCCAGCGGGAGACCATCTCGAAGCGTCGAGTCCGGGTCTCCTAACTCTAGAATTGGCAGGGTTTCTTGCCACTCTCGTAGGGGTCTAGGGATGTGGGTTTGGCTATTCATCACGACCGTGGAATCCGTGTTTATACAGGTTTAATATAAAGCCTGGAAATCCTAGTATATCTAATATTTCATATGTTGCTTTCTGCTGCGATAACTGTGATGTGATCATTTGATATGTTGAGATAGATACTGTATATATTATATATGATATATTATATAGACGTTGCTTATGTTTTACACCCGCGCTAGCCCTGTCCCGCTCTGCCGTTATGCATCAGGGGACATCGAGGCGAATGCGGATGGCATAAGCGTACGTTGTATTTGTCTGTGATGTTTAGCTAACTTAAAATGATGGGACTTCATTAATGAGATTAATAAAAGAAAATAAACCTAAAGATATTGTAGAAACTTGTGTTAAAAACCGGTAGCTCTAGTTCTTGCTTTGGATAGCGGTATTCCTTGTAGAATATCCAGCACCTTATTCGATAAGGAAAGAGCCGAGATGTAGCGTCTTGAAAAGTCGTTTTGGTGTTTTCCTGAAATTCGGTGAAAATTCGGTATTTTTCCGAAAACCGTCTTTCTCGATATTTTGCAGTTTAGGGCTAATTATACCTAAAATGGATAGGTAATTGCTTGTTTTTAGTAGCTAATGAGTTATTTATGAAATTTTGGTCATTTAAAATTTTTTCCCTATTTTTCAATTTTTTAATATTATTTTAAGCCGGTAAGAAAATACATTAAATAAGCGATAAATACAAATTTTTCCGGACTAATTTTAATCTATAAAATTATGATAATTATAATCTAGTGATAACATGAATTTTTAGTAATTTATTTTGATTTTTAACAAATTTTTATGAATTGAAACGAATTTATTGAATTTTGGGCTAAAACTTGCAATTTTTGAGTTGTAGGGGGCCTTTTTGCATAAAATTTCTTTTGTAAAACCCCTCTATCTTTTTCCTCAGCCCTAGGACAGCCCCACCTTGTGTGAGACCAGAAATTTCTGGCCTCTCTCTTCTTGGTTTCTTTCTTGAGTTAAATTGTTGGTTTATGGAATTAATTTAAATATAATGGATAAAGTATGATACATTGACTTTGGAACTTGACCCTTGACCTTCCCACTCACCCCCACACCCTCCCCCATACCTCATTCTGGCCGAAAAACCTGCACCCTCTTCTTCCTCTCTTTTCTTTTCTTTTTTCTTCAATTTCTTCAAGAAAAATACATCAAAATCCATGATTTAATTCAAAAATCCAAACAATTTCCTTATGCTATCATTATCCTTAGCCATTCTTGCTTGAATCTTGGAGCTTGGAAGCCATTCTCTGGAGCAAACTTCTTGCTTGATCCATAGATCAAGAGGTATAATTCCATCAAAGTTACTTTCTTTTGTTGCTAATTCCTTTAATTGTATGGTTAGTGTTAAAAGTTAGCTTATTTCTAATCTAGTTTAAAATGAGTAGTTTGTTTAAACTAGGGTTTTGAACCATGATAATTAATTAAGTTGTTTATTAGTTAATCTAGTTGTTAGTGAACTAATCTATATGGTTACCTTGTTATGTAGTCTTTAATTATGCTAATTTAGGTAATTTTAGAAGTTGATTTTAGTTGTAAATTGTTGTTTTAAGGTTTTTCAAGAGAGGGTTATGTATGGAAAATGATATTTGAAGCTTGATTAGTGAGTGGATTAAGTTTTAGAAAGTATTATTTAAGTGATTAAACCTAATTTGCTATCTAGTGTTTTGCTAACCTTAATCTAAGTGGTTAATTTGCTTATTAGGCTAAAATATAGTGTTAAATTAAGGTTTTTCATATATAGTTTGGTTTATGTTTGCTAATTACAAAAATCAAGAGAAGGTTTTGTTATGTAAATTAGGTTTTTAAGCTTAGTTAATGGTTTAGAATTTGTGTATTGGCTAGCTATTTGGTTAGTTTGGATGTTGGTGTTGGGTGGTGTTGACTTTGTCGCTAAATTGTCGATGTTTGCATCAAATTGCAATTTCTGCTTACTAGATTTTTATAAAAGCTATGTGATGAATTAATTGTGGCATCTTGATGATTGTGATGGCTTGTCCTACGACTTTTAGGATGCGTGAGTGCGGTTTTTGGGTAGTCGGGTTTTAGTTTTGCCGGGCGACCCAAATCGGCGTTTTTTTGGCAGTTTTTGCGATTTTCGCGTGTGTTCCGCGCACCTTGCGCACGTTGTACCTAGTTAGCGAACTTTAGTTGTTTCGTTGGGGTTTTGCGTCGTTCTTGATATGTAACCTTATATTTGGTATTGATGTAAATTCCAGGTTCGGTCGCGGAGACGTCAGACGCGGCGCGAAAGGGAAAGGCGGTGATTGGACACAGCTAGCCAGGGATCCCGGTGAGTAGATTTAACATCTACGGGGGACGATCGTTTGGATGGCGCAAGTCGCCCGATAGATTTAGTAAACTGAAAATAAAATAGTAAACTGGATAACCACTTGTGACATTAGAATAATAATACTGGCATGATAATTGCTGCAATTAGATCAATATGTTATACCCATATACGCAAACTCAATTGTAGGACACATGCACCATTACCAGGTTTTTATATGCAGCACGAGCACTATTCATGTTTACACACACACCCTGGTAATTGCCATGCCACCACACTAGATAACTTTTAAATTGAAACCTTTTACTAATTGATACTTACACTGGTACTATTGCCTTTAATTCCTTAAAAATGAAACCGTAGTATTGCTATTCATGTGCATGTACTTCATCATATTAATTGTTCATGCTTAATACATTAATCACACATCGCAACTTGATTATTGATATCATATGCATTCATTATCACTGATATATGCACTTATGAGGATTTCTTGAGATTTTATGATATTGCTGGATTTCGGGGGAAAGCCGCAAAAATTTCCAAACTTATGATATTTTTAAAACATATAAATTGCGGTTTTCTAGTGATGTAAGTGTCGTCCACCATGAGTTTGCTGTGGCTTTGGAAATCCGTGTCGAGGAGTGGAGGAACCGGCACGGGTACATGGTGGGCCCGGTAAGGTACCCCGGGGCAAGAGGAATGTGGTGATGACGTTGAGCCTGGCAGGGGACGGATTACCTACCGGTGACTGTTTGGGACGGCGGATATCCAGAGGATACCGACCGTGGCCGCTAGATGATGAGATATTGATATTTGAGATGGGTCAGCCGGACGGCTGAGGCCAGCGATACATTTATGAGATTTGAGACAGCTTTTGGGGTGTCGTTGCTGGACACCGGTTTTCGTCGATTCATTGACATTTGCTGGCATTCTAAAAGAGTTTCAAAAACAACATCTGATAAAATATTTTTATATATAAACCTATTGAGACCTCAGATATTCATGTTGCATACATATTCGTACACTGATGTTGTATACACACCTGCTAGTATATCCATATTGCATACATACTCGCCATTATGTCCTGCCTTACCTGTATATAGATGCTAGGATGCTTGTGTGCATGCATTCGATAGCCTGTGTAAATGTTATTTATTACTCACGAGTTGGCAACTCACCCCCGTTGTGCCATAGCCTGTTGCAGGTCCGCTCCGTCAGTTCAGTAGCGGCGGGTGCGCTTGCTTCTTTTGCCTCTTTTGCTTGGACTCGAGATTTGCTCATAGGTGGGTTATGTTAATATTTTTGTACCACCTTGTATATTCTTTGCATCTAGTGTACTCCATCTACTGTTTCTACCAGATTATTGTATATTGACCTAGAGATGAGACTGTGAGGTTTGTGGATTTTATGCTGTATTTTGGGGGTCGAGCTCACTTGAGCCGACATGCTACTTTTTCATGCTTCCTTATGCTTTATTATGATTATTATGCTTGCTGTCATTTACATTGCGTGGGATTTGTGACCGCCTTATGGCGAAGAGCTAGCTCCCGCTTGGGGATGCCCTATTTTGTTGGATTCATGTATATATTTTGTTGTACCCAGTTTTGGGGGCCAGTATTTACAAAGGAGACTCTGCCGAAATTTTTGGGAAAAATTGGTATTGTTTTTAAAAAGGGTTTTACATGACTTATTTGATAACTTGCTTTCAAACGATTGGGTTTTCTTCACTCTTTTGCTTAATTGGTTTTGTTTTCTGGGCTTTGGCTTACTTATTTTACGGACGTCTTTAGACGTTTCGTAAACTTAAGTGCCAGTCACGTTCCGTACCCTGCGGGTCGTGACAAAGTTGGTATCAGAGCGATAGGTTTTACCTTTTTGAGTGTAGGATGACCCTTGGTAGATGGAGTAAGTGACTTAAGCAGGGTGACGTAGCGTGCGTATGTCCGCGGCATACTTACGATACGGTACTCCGCCTAAGTGACTTTAGGATATACTTGCTTGAAAAATTCCTTCTTCAACTCCGTGTATCCTATGATCCTATTGCACTGTCCTTATTATCCTTTTCCTGTACCAGCCACTATGCCGCCGAAGGCTACGAGGGCACAGAGGGCTGCCGTCAGAGACGAGATTCGAGCTGGCTCGTCCGAGACTAGGACTGAGCAGGGTGGTATGCCTACGCCGCAGGGACAGACTGATCCGCATTCCCCAGGTCGCATGGATAGGCTTGAGTCCGGTATGGAGGAGCTGCGACAGATGATGGGAGGCATGCAGGAGTTACGACAGATGGTGGAATCGTTAGTAGAGGTCAATCGAGCACAGAGATCGGATATTACTCCCCTTGCAGTCGTTTCGAGACCGAGTCGGATTCGCACTGATATGTTAGCACCTAGGAGGGTTCGCAGAGGCTGTGGTGGATTCTTTAGGGGCCAGTTATATCGCCTTCACCCTTATGGTCAGCAGCCATGGTTAGGATGTTTTTGGTGTGGTAGCCTGCATCATCGTATCAGAGACTGTCCGGTGAGACGACAGGGAGCAGCGACAGTTCCGCATGTGACCCTACCACCATCACCACCCCCTCCTCAGAGAGCCCTACTTTCTACCCCAGGCGATGCTCCATGCCAGTTAGGTGCACCGAGAGGCCGAGGACGTGGCGGTCCTGTTCAGAGAGGACGAGGAGGCAGAGGCCGAGGTCGAGGTCAGCCCGCTATCGGTGGAGGACAGGCCCGAGTATTTGCTTTGACACCACAGGATGCGCAGGCATCCAATGCCGTTGTGACAGGTACCTTGCCAGTTTGTTCTTTCGACGCACGGGTATTATTCGACCCAGGCTCCACACATTCGTACGTCTCTACACACTTTGCACCGTTGTTGGGCCGTGAGTCGTCGTCGTTAGATCAGCCGCTTGTTGTTGTTACTCCGGTAGGTGAGTCGTTTGTCGCTCGGTTTGTATTTCTTTTGTGTTCCGTTCGTATCGGGGAGAGGGATTCATCAGTTGATTTGATACTCCTCGATATGTTGGACTTTGATGTGCTTCTGGGCATGGATTGGCTAGCCACTTGTTATGCTTCAGTGGACTGCCGTGAGAAGGCAGTCAGATTTAGCTTTCCGGGTGAGCCAGTCCTTGTTATTCGGGGATACCGCAGTGTCACCCTTCCCAGCTTAATTTCTTCTCTTCGCACTGGCCAGCTCTTGCGGAAGGGATGTCAGGGATTCTTAGCGTCTATTTGTGATACTCGAGCTGCAGATGTTCCGTTGGACCGGGTCCCGGTAGTTTGTGAGTTCCCTGATGTTTTCCCTGATGAGCTACCTGGGCTACCGCCTGAGCGCGATGTTGAGTTCTGCATTGATTTGATCCCCGGTTCGGGGCCTATTTCTATACCGCCTTATCGGATGGCCCCGGCAGAGCTTCGAGAGCTGAAGGATCAGTTGCAGGATTTGTTGGACAAGGGGCTTATTCGACCGAGTGTTTCTCCGTGGGGTGCTCCGGTCTTGTTTGTCAAGAAGAAGGATGGAAGTTTGCGCTTATGTATCGACTACCGCCAGCTGAACAAAGTTACCGTTCGGAACAGATATCCGTTGCCGCGCATTGATGATTTGTTCGACCAGCTTCATGGTGCGGGGTATTTTTCGAGGATCGACTTGCGATCAGGATACCATCAGCTGCGGGTTCGACAGGAGGATATACCGAGGACAGCTTTCCGTACACGCTATGGCCACTACGAGTTTTTGGTGATGTCGTTCGGACTCACCAATGCCCCAGCAGCATTTATGGATTTGATGAACCGTACATTCAGGCCGTATCTTGACTTGTTCATCATCGTGTTTATCGACGATATCTTGGTGTACTCCCGGAGCAGAGAGGAGCATGAGCAGCACTTGCGGATTACGTTACAGACTCTGAGGGAGCACCAGCTGTTCGCGAAGTTCTCCAAGTGTGCTTTCTGGCTGGACAACGTCGGATTCTTGGGTCACGTGGTTACGAGAGACGGCATTTGTGTGGACCCGAAGAAGATTGAGGCTGTTCAGCAGTGGCCCCGACCTACATCGGTGACTGAGATCCGTAGTTTTCTAGGCTTGGCGGGCTACTACAGGCGTTTTGTTCAGGACTTCTCCCGTATAGCTGCACCGTTGACCGGTTTGACCCGGAAGGGAGTTCCTTTCGTCTGGACAGAGGAGTGCGAGCGCAGTTTTCAGCAGCTACGGACTTGTTTGACTACGGCGCCGGTATTATCTTTACCTTCGGGATCATGCGGATTTGTTGTCTACTGTGATGCTTCGCGAGTGGGATTAGGATGCGTTTTGATACAGCATGGCCGGGTGATCGCTTACGCTTCTCGACAGTTGAAGAAGCATGAACAGAACTACCCACTCATGATTTGGAGATGGCTGCAGTGGTCTTTGCACTGAAGATTTGGCGACATTACCTTTACGGCGAGTCGTGTCAGATATTCACCGATCACAAGAGCTTAAAGTACATATTTCAGCAGCGAGACCTGAACCTCAGACAGCGTCGTTGGATGGAGTTGGTGAAAGACTACGACTGCGAGATCTTATATCACCCCGGCAAGGCGAATGTGGTGGCAGATGCGTTGAGTAGGAGGCCCGGGGGTAGTCTATCCTTTTTGCGCGCAGTGCAGAGGCAGTCGTCAGCAGATTGGCAGATGTTATGCGACAGCCGAGTTGAGTTCGAGTTCACTCAGACAGGGGGACAGCTCGCGCATGTTCGTGCACGCCCACAGTTGCTCGACCGTATATATGAGGCACAGTGCAGTGACGACCGTTGCTCAGAGATCATGGCACAGATGGGACAGGGCAGATTTTCCGAGTTCATGGTTGACGATCAGGGGATTTTACGATATGGATCTAGACTGTGCGTACCAGATGCTGATGGATTGCGACGCGACATTCTTGAGGAGGCACACCGATCAGTGTATATTGTCCACCCCGGTTCCACCAAGATGTACTATGATATGAGAGAGACCTACTGGTGGGACGGGATGAAGAGGGACATTGCGGAGTTCGTTTCGAGATGCCTGACTTGTCAGCAAGTCAAGGCCGAGCACCAGAGGCCCGCAGGAGAGCTACAGCCGTTACCCATTCCAGAGTGGAAATGGGAGCAGATTTCGATGGATTTCGTTGTGGGTCTGCCCAGGACCAGTCGAGGGCACGACTCCATCTGGGTGATCGTGGATAGATTGACGAAAGCGGCTCACTTCCTTCCAGTGAAGACGACTTTCAGCTTCGCTCAGTATGCTCAGCTCTATATTGACGAGATCGTGCGACTACATGGCGTACCGACTTGTATCGTGTCAGATCGAGGCACTCAATTCACCAGCCGACTTTGGCAGAGACTTCAGGAGGCTTTGGGCACTCGTTTGAGCTTCAGCACAGCGTTTCATCCGCAGACAGACGGACAGTCAGAGCGGACCATTCAGACTCTCGAGGACATGCTCAGAGCGTGCGTTTTAGACTTTGGTGGTAGCTGGGATCGTCATTTACCTCTAGTGGAGTTCTCCTATAACAACAGCTTCCAGGATACGATTCAGATGGCACCTTTCGAGGCATTGTATGGGAGGAGATGCAGATCGCCCGTTTGTTGGACAGAGCTCAGCGGGAGCAGCATTTTGGGGCCGCAGCTTGTTGAGGAGACGACAGCGAAGATACAGTTGATCCGAGACCGGATGAGAGCGGCTCAGAGCAGGCGAAATCGTATGCAGACAGGCGCCGTCGCAGGTTAGAGTTCGCAGTTGGCGATCATGTTTTTCTGAAAGTCTCCCCGATGAAGGGCGTGATGCGTTTTGGGCGAAAGGGGAAGCTTAGCCCTAGATTCGTAGGTCCCTTCGAGATCCTCGAGCGTGTTAGCGCTGTTGCATATCGTTTGGCTCTTCCTCCCAGCTTTCCCGATGTTCACCCCGTCTTCCATGTTTCGATGCTCCGCAAGTACCTTCACGACCCTTCGCATGCGATTCAGCACCCGACAGTCCAGCTAGAGCGCGACCTTTCTTTTGCAGAGCAGCCGGTGGCCATCCTGGATCGGCAGGTGAAGAAGTTGAGGTCGAAGATTATACCAACCGTCAAGGTCCTTTGGCGTAGCCCGAGCAGCGAGGAGGTTACCTGGGAGACCGAGGGCGAGATGAGGAAGAAATATCCCCATCTCTTTGAAGGTACGCGTAGCTATATTTTTAAATTCGGGGACCGAATTTCTTTAAGGGGGGAAGATTGTAGCATCTTGAAAAGTCGTTTTGGTGTTTTCCTGAAATTCGGTGAAAATTCGGTATTTTTCCGAAAACCGTCTTTCTCGATATTTTGCAGTTTAGGGCTAATTATACCTAAAATGGATAGGTAATTGCTTGTTTTTAGTAGCTAATGAGTTATTTATGAAATTTTGGTCATTTAAAATTTTTTCCCTATTTTTCAATTTTTTAATATTATTTTAAGCCGGTAAGAAAATATATTAAATAAGCGATAAATACAAATTTTTCCGGACTAATTTTAATCTATAAAATTATGATAATTATAATCTAGTGATAACATGAATTTTTAGTAATTTATTTTTATTTTTAACAAATTTTTATGAATTGAAACGAATTTATTGAATTTTGGGCTAAAACTTGCAATTTTTGAGTTGTAGGGGGCCTTTTTGCATAAAATTTCTTTTGTAAAACCCCTCTATCTTTTTCCTCAGCCCTAGGACAGCCCCACCTTGTGTGAGACCAGAAATTTCTGGCCTCTCTCTTCTTGGTTTCTTTCTTGAGTTAAATTGTTGGTTTATGGAATTAATTTAAATATAATGGATAAAGTATGATACATTGACTTTGGAACTTGACCCTTGACCTTCCCACTCACCCCCACACCCTCCCCCATACCTCATTCTGGCCGAAAAACCTGCACCCTCTTCTTCCTCTCTTTTCTTTTCTTTTTTCTTCAATTTCTTCAAGAAAAATACATCAAAATCCATGATTTAATTCAAAAATCCAAACAATTTCCTTATGCTATCATTATCCTTAGCCATTCTTGCTTGAATCTTGGAGCTTGGAAGCCATTCTTTGGAGCAAACTTCTTGCTTGATCCATAGATCAAGAGGTATAATTCCATCAAAGTTACTTTCTTTTGTTGCTAATTCCTTTAATTGTATGGTTAGTGTTAAAAGTTAGCTTATTTCTAATCTAGTTTAAAATGAGTAGTTTGTTTAAACTAGGGTTTTGAACCATGATAATTAATTAAGTTGTTTATTAGTTAATCTAGTTGTTAGTGAACTAATCTATATGGTTACCTTGTTATGTAGTCTTTAATTATGCTAATTTAGGTAATTTTAGAAGTTGATTTTAGTTGTAAATTGTTGTTTTAAGGTTTTTCAAGAGAGGGTTATGTATGGAAAATGATATTTGAAGCTTGATTAGTGAGTGGATTAAGTTTTAGAAAGCATTATTTAAGTGATTAAACCTAATTTGCTATCTAGTGTTTTGCTAACCTTAATCTAAGTGGTTAATTTGCTTATTAGGCTAAAATATAGTGTTAAATTAAGGTTTTTCATATATAGTTTGGTTTATGTTTGCTAATTACAAAAATCAAGAGAAGGTTTTGTTATGTAAATTAGGTTTTTAAGCTTAGTTAATGGTTTAGAATTTGTGTATTGGCTAGCTATTTGGTTAGTTTGGATGTTGGTGTTGGGTGGTGTTGACTTTGTCGCTAAATTGTCGATGTTTGCATCAAATTGCAATTTCTGCTTACTAGATTTTTATAAAAGCTATGTGATGAATTAATTGTGGCATCTTGATGATTGTGATGGCTTGTCCTACGACTTTTAGGATGCGTGAGTGCGGTTTTTGGGTAGTCGGGTTTTAGTTTTGCCGGGCGACCCAAATCGGCGTTTTTTTGGCAGTTTTTGCGATTTTCGCGTGTGTTCCGCGCACCTTGCGCACGTTGTACCTAGTTAGCGAACTTTAGTTGTTTCGTTGGGGTTTTGCGTCGTTCTTGATATGTAACCTTATATTTGGTATTGATGTAAATTCCAGGTTCGGTCGCAGAGACGTCAGACGCGGCGCGAAAGGGAAAGGCGGTGATTGGACACAGCTAGCCAGGGATCCCGGTGAGTAGATTTAACATCTACGGGGGACGATCGTTTGGATGGCGCAAGTCGCCCGATAGATTTAGTAAACTGAAAATAAAATAGTAAACTGGATAACCACTTGTGACATTAGAATAATAATACTGGCATGATAATTGCTGCAATTAGATCAATATGTTATACCCATATACGCAAACTCAATTGTAGGACACATGCACCATTACCAGGTTTTTATATGCAGCACGAGCACTATTCATGTTTACACACACACCCTGGTAATTGCCATGCCACCACACTAGATAACTTTTAAATTGAAACCTTTTACTAATTGATACTTACACTGGTACTATTGCCTTTAATTCCTTAAAAATGAAACCGTAGTATTGCTATTCATGTGCATGTACTTCATCATATTAATTGTTCATGCTTAATACATTAATCACACATCGCAACTTGATTATTGATATCATATGCATTCATTATCACTGATATATGCACTTATGAGGATTTCTTGAGATTTTATGATATTGCTGGATTTCGGGGGAAAGCCGCAAAAATTTCCAAACTTATGATATTTTTAAAACATGTAAATTGCGGTTTTCTAGTGATGTAAGTGTCGTCCACCATGAGTTTGCTGTGGCTTTGGAAATCCGTGTCGAGGAGTGGAGGAACCGGCACGGGTACATGGTGGGCCCGGTAAGGTACCCCGGGCAAGAGGAATGTGGTGATGACGTTGAGCCTGGAAGGGGACGGATTACTTACCGGTGACTGTTTGGGACGGCGGATATCCAAAGGATACCGACTGTGGCCGCTAGATGATGAGATATTGATATTTGAGATGGGTCAGCCGGACGGCTGAGGCCAGCGATACATTTATGAGATTTGAGACAGCTTTTGGGGTGTCGTTGCTGGACACCGGTTTTCGTCGATTCATTGACATTTGCTGGCATTCTAAAAGAGTTTCAAAAACAACATCTGATAAAATATTTTTATATATAAACCTATTGAGACCTCAGATATTCATGTTGCATACATATTCGTACACTGATGTTGTATACACACCTGCTAGTATATCCATATTGCATACATACTCGCCATTATGTCCTGCCTTACCTGTATATAGATGCTAGGATGCTTGTGTGCATGCATTCGATAGCCTGTGTAAATGTTATTTATTACTCACGAGTTGGCAACTCACCCCCGTTGTGCCATAGCCTGTTGCAGGTCCGCTCCGTCAGTTCAGTAGCGGCGGGTGCGCTTGCTTCTTTTGCCTCTTTTGCCTGGACTCGAGATTTGCTCATAGGTGGGTTATGTTAATATTTTTGTACCACCTTGTATATTCTTTGCATCTAGTGTACTCCATCTACTGTTTCTACCAGATTATTGTATATTGACCTAGAGATGAGACTGTGAGGTTTGTGGATTTTATGCTGTATTTTGGGGGTCGAGCTCACTTGGGCCGACATGCTACTTTTTCATGCTTCCTTATGCTTTATTATGATTATTATGCTTGCTGTCATTTACATTGCATGGGATTTGTGACCGCCTTATGGCGAAGAGCTAGCTCCCGCTTGGGGATGCCCTATTTTGTTGGATTCATGTATATATTTTGTTGTACCCAGTTTTGGGGGCCAGTATTTACAAAGGAGACTCTGCCGAAATTTTCGGGAAAAATTGGTATTGTTTTTAAAAAGCGTTTTACATGACTTATTTGATAACTTGCTTTCAAACGATTGGGTTTTCTTCACTCTTTTGCTTAATTGGTTTTGTTTTCTGGGCTTTGGCTTACTTATTTTACGGACGTCTTTAGACGTTTCGTAAACTTAAGTGCCAGTCACGTTCCGTACCCTGCGGGTCGTGACACGGGATCCCTTCACCGGGAGTGACCTTTTTAGCGTAACTAGCAATGCTAAGAACTCAGTTTGTCTTTTGATTGCTTTTATAGTTTTTGCTTTGCATAGTGGTATTTGTGAAATATCCTACACCTTATTCGATATGGAAAGAGCCGAGATCCCTTCACCGGGAGTGAACTCTTTAGAAAAACTACTAAAAGCCTTAAAAACACTCCTTTTCAAAATCACTCGATTCTACAACGATATCAAGTTTATTACGCAAAAGGTTTTCTTAAAAACCTATCATAGCCCTCCGTCATTTCAGATAAGTACTTCATAGTATTCGTGCTACGTTTTTTGGCTTGCGTCAAGGCGTAGTATGCGGTAGCTATTTATGCTTATCTGCTAAAGCATATGATGCGATTGAGTTAGGGTAGTCATGCGACTTTGTTGGCCTGCGTCAAGGGTCGTGCGATTGGGTTTAATTCAATCAAGAAATGCACGGGTTGAACTTGACTAGTGGACTATGGTTTGTTAGCCTGCGTCAAGGTCATAGCCTGCTAGGGGGAAAATATTATCGGGAATTTCAAGTGTTGAAATTTGCAATGAGATTGCATACCTTCTATGAGATAGTTGGATCCCGTTACCTACAGCGAGTAAGAGTTACTCCTGGGAGAGTTTTACACATTACAATTAGCCGATCAAGTAGGGGTCTAGAAAGGTGTCAACGTAGTTACGCACCCGGGAAAATGAGGTTTATTTTAATTAGGTCCGTGCAAAAGCCCGGGGAACCTCCCTCAAAGTACCGGCACTGGCCTGGCTGAAAGATTGGCGAACTTGTAGGGTGTAATTAATCCCGTCTAGTCTTTTCTTTTGGGGTTTGAAGGAAGATTTGATAAAAACAGTTGGAGCCATCCTGATTAGATAAAATAATAACCAATCTGATCTTGCAAAAGCGCATGCAGAGTGTTTTCTTCTCTCTCTCTCTCCAGGTAGTGATCATGTCACGCCTTAATCAAGATAATAATATGGATGTATTGACCGAACCCAGTTGTTATACTGTGCTGGGGAACGTTGGTCCCGCTCCAACTTATAGTTGTTATAAGACCGAGCAAGAAATAGGAGAATACCAGGATTCCCGTGCCGCCCAAACGAAGAAAGTACATGATGATGCATCTTCTTCGGGTGTGTTCATTACCGAGAACTGTTTTTCAGTATCCTCTATGTCCTGGGTATGTGATACCGGATCAGGATCCCACATATGTAATCTGTTACATGGGCTTCAGATAGGTAGAGAACTGAGAACGGGTGATAAAGTTTCAAGGGTAGGAAACGATGCAATTGCTGCAGCCAAGTTGTTGGCAGTTATCACCCTGTATTACCAAATACATTGATTCTGAACGAATGTTATTAGATACCGAACCAGATATACAACATCATATCAGTCTCTTTATTTAGTAAAGAAGGATATAATTTTGTATTGTTGGATAATGTTTTGAACATTTCCTAATCAAGAGTTGATCAGTTCAGGCACGTTATCTAAAAGCATATACGTTCTAAATCAAACTACAGTTCTCAACGTACAGAACACACACAAGAGGAAGAGTTTAGATATGAACGAATCCTTCATGAGGCATTGTAGACTAGGTCAATCAATGCGACCCGACTAGCTAAGTTACATTAAAATGCATATTTAAATCAGTTTGAATTTACATCTTATGAAACTTGCCAGTCATGTCACAAAGATAAAATGACCATAGCTCCGTTTACTGGAAAAAGAGAAAGAGTTAATGAACTCTTGGGATTGATACATGATGATGTATGTAAGTCCCCTGTCTACACATGCCAGGACCGGTTCTTTTTACTTCATTACATTCATTGATTATTTCTCAAGATTCAGACATATGTTCTTGTTGAAACAAAAGTCTTAAACTTTTGAGAAATTCAAAGAATATAAGTTAGAAGTAAAGAACCACAACGGGTATAAGTATTATGTCCTATGATGAGATCGGGGAGGAGAATACTTGAGTACGAAATTCCTGGACTATTTTAAAGGAGAATGAGATTCTCTCTCAGCATTACTTCTCTGTATACACCACAGCACGTCGGTGTATCGGGGTGGAGAAATCGCACCCTATTAGATATGGTGCACTCTATGCTGAGTACTACTGAGTAGCCTATTTTCTATTGGGGGTTATGCACTTGAGAAGCTGCATACCTATTGAATTAGGTTCCAACCAAATCAGGTGCTTACCACTCCATATGAGATATGGTATGGGAAGAGCCCATGTCTTAAGTAAGTTATGTAGGGTTACTAGGCATCTCACAAGTGTCTATAAGGCATCAAACATGCCCGATTTAATAATTAGACGTCCCGGTCAACCCTAACCAAGATCTTTAAACTAGAGATTAGGCGAAACAAAGCATGTTAAACACTTTAACATCTAAGAGTTTGGGATTACAACCTTTGTAGTCCGATCCTTCACTTCTAAAGCTCCGTGTTGAGGCCCCTTCGCTGCGATCATCATGTTCCCGGATTATAGAGAGGCTCCACGAAGAGAAAGATGCAAGCTTGCTTCCGATCTTCGATAACTAAGATGATCTACCTTGAAGTTTCTTTAACACAAGCTCTCACTCACTAAATGAAGTGAACACCCTAATCTAAATGGATAGGATAGATTAGGATGATGAAGTAGGATTTTAGCTCTCATTTGTTTTCTTTAACTCACTCATTTTCATCACATCATAAAAAGCTAGAAAGCTTTTCCATGAAAGAAGAAGGAAGAAGAAGAAGCCATTTCTTTTGTGATGAATAATAAAACTCTAGTGTGGTTAGAATTGCAACCATGGGTTAAGTATAAAGACTTAACCCATGTAGAGATTTAACTAGGGTAAAGGGTTGGGTTGGGTTAAGGAAATATCTATGCAAAATATCCACGTCAAAGTCAAAGCTTCAAGAAGCTTCTTGAAAACTTTATGAAGACTTAACCCTAATCCAAACCCTAACTCAATTAAACTCTACAAAACATGTTGTATTTATAACCATAACATATTACAATATTATATATCACATATATAATATTTATTGTAACAAAATAAAATAATACTATTAACATATATCGCATTATATCAATGTATTATCAGAGTGAGAAAAAGAATCTTTTAGTGAGCTTATATTAGTTAATGTAATTTAATATATCAAATATATAATTATACATTAAATTATCGAATCAACACTTGATCCGATAATCCGGCTATTACACAAATAACCGACTAATATAATCTGTATCAGTTCATCGAATCAACACTTGATCCGATGACCCGGCTATATCGCATATACCCGGCCGATATCTCATATCGTGAGAATTTAATACGGTATCAAATACATGTATTGTTCTCGGTCCCACATATATCACATATGTGCTCCTACTCGATTTTTTCTGAGCCAAGAAACCTCTGTGTAGGACTCTAAAGAATCGTCAATATGCCGGCAGTAGGTGATGATCATATCAAACACCCACAATCTGCAAGCGGTCAGCTAAACGTAACAGCCACCCAGGTATTGAGCAATCAGAAGATCAACAAGCAAGCCTGTACTTTCTCCCGAGAATCCAATCAGTTACACTCCCGTACAGTCTGGTCTCTTCGTCTGATATGTCGCATATCTCGCCTAGGGGTGGTAAACGTCAGACCCTAGTAGCTTGATAAGTCGTGTCGATATGAGGTCTAAAACAGTTCGAGAAACTACTGATAACACTTACGAGTAAATCTCAGCAACCCTGGCCAGGGATTTCCAGTTATAGCCAATCGAACAGAGCACAACATCAACTCCCTATACCGGGAGAGACGAATCCCCTCCTATCGCTCATTGCCTCCATGTGATGCGGGACTGTACACAAAAGCCACCTTTTTGCACGCCCTCTTGGACATGGTATGATGGAAATCAAAGTACAGTAGGAATCACACAAGACTCTTTGACGATCTTGGGTCAACAGACTACTCTGTACCAGTGTCACCAGAGAACTGCCATCTGACGTGAGGTATAATAACATCTGGGAGTTCTCGGCGAGTCCGTCCAGTGTACCCAGTCTCTACTGAGCACCCGTACACCATCCTTGATGTCAAACACCGATGGATATTAGATCATCCATCGCCCATCATATGGGTCAAGATGCGTATACGCTAGTCTACTCTGGAGTATCGATGCTCTGTCTCGGTACTCCCACGACTAGGAACATTTGAAGGATGTACTTGGCGACTACACTGTCCCCACTAGTATGATCCGCATCATAGTCCTGATAGTCAAGTACTCATCCTAAGAGCTTTATCAACATGTAACATAGAGACAATCAGAGTACATGTTAAGATAAAGAGCAACCAGATAGCGTACTATCATGTCGAGCAAGAAAGTCCTCCCTATATATGTCCAAGCATCCACTACAATGTACATCATATGTACAGTAATGGCCTCTAGGGCATACATATAACTAGCAATCTCCCACTTACACTAGGGCCATCTGTTGTGATATCACATACCCAACAATTAGCTGTGGTTGAAGTATCTCATACTCAACCATCCAATAAAAGTCTCTACTTGGAAAAAGGCCTTTGTGAGTGGATCCGTGTTGTTGTCCTCTGTGTCTACTCTCCTAACCTCGATCTCCCTAGAGATCAACCATCTCCATGATCAGGTGATACTGCCTAAGAATTATATCTGGATTTCTGATGGGACGGGGGTTCCTTAGCATAAGCCACAACTCCATTGTCACACAATGGTTGGAACGAAGTTCATCTCATGAACTTATATATATCCAGACTGTCTCTTTGGTAGCATCCTTGGTAATGATGTATCTTACCTTTAATCGTCAAGTATATCACGGTATCTAGCTTGGAACTCTTCCAACATACCGTCCCTCCACTGAGGGTAAAGACAATGCCTGCGACTGACATTCAGTCGTCCTTATCACCCTAGAACTTTTCCAATCATTCTCCCCAGGATCGATTGATACCATCTCATTACACCTAGTGATAATACTAACATCCATTTAGATCTATCTCATAGATATAAAACCTAGGATTTAGGAGGTATCACTTGATCCAATATTGAGAATCCTTGTGATAAGCGGAGATTGACCGAGCGTAGCATAGGAAACTCCTTCCCTATCAAGAGTATGTCATCCACGTACTCTACAAGGATCACCACCATACTCCCTACTGCCTTTTTGTCTATACAAGGTTCATCTACCATTTTGATGAAGTCAAACTCTTTGACTACTACATCAAAACAGATGTTCCAACTCCGCGATGCCTGATTTATCACATAAAACATCTTGCACACGTTTCCGCTGCTCCCACTGTCTACGAAGCCCTCTGGCTGTGTACTTATAGACGCTCTCTTCCAAATCAACATTTAGAAAAGCAGTCATGACACCCAACCGCCAGATATCGTAGTCATGGTATGTAGCCGTGGCAAGTAGGATCTGGATGGACTTAAGCATAGCTTTGAAAGTCTCAACTTTTCCATGTACACCAAGTAATCTTCTCAAGATATACTTGCTCCTGATGGGGATTTAACCCTTCAGATAAAGCAACCAAAGTCCATACTTTGTTGGTGTATAAGGATTCCATCTAAGATCGCTAAGCATCCAGCCATTCTTACAGAGTCCTACTCCTGATGGCCACCTCGAAATAAGTTGGGTCATCATCTTAAGATGCAATCCTCGCTCCCACTGTCATAGAGAAACCGAAGTATCTCCCAGGTGGGTGAGGAACCCTACTAGATCGGCGGAGTGGCTGAGGTTCGTTAGAAACTATTGAATCCTCCGGTTCTACCAAATCATCAGCTGCAGTTTGTATAGCTGGAACTCTTTCCAGTTCTACCTCATGACCACTAATTTCTTCATAAGAAATTCCCTTTCACAAAGGTGGTATGTTGAGAAACAAAACATCTTTTGTTCCTCGGTAAGGTAGAAGATATTCCCTTGCGAATGCTTGGGATATCCAACAAAGTTCTACAGAACTGACTTTGCCTCGAGCTTGTCCGGGTTTTTCTTTTTAGACATAGGCCGGACAACCCCAAATCTTAACTTACTTAAGATATGGGCTCTTCCTATTCCATATCACATATGAAGTGGTAGGTAACTGATTTGATTTGAACTTTATTCAATAGGTATGCAGCTTCTCAAGTGCATAACTCCCAAAAGGAAATAGGAAACTCAGTAGTACTCATCATAGAGCGCAACGTATCACATAGGGTGCGATTGCTCCGCCCCGATACACCGACGTGCTGTGGTGTATACGGAGGAGTAAAGCTGAAAGAGAATCTCATTCTCCTTTAGAATAGTCCAGGAATCCCGTGCTCAAGTATTCTCCTCCTTGATCTCATCATATGACATAATACTTATACCCGTTTTTGGTTCTCTATTTCTAACTTATATTATGTGATTATCTCAAAAGTTTCGGACTTGTGTTTCAACAGGAACATATGTCTGAATCTTGAGAGATCATCAATGAATGTAATGAAGTACAAAGAACCGGTCTTGGCATTTGTAGATAGGGGACTTTCATACGTCAGCATGTATCAATCCTAAGAGTTCACTAACTCTTTCTCTGTTTCCAATAAACGGAGCTGTGGTCATCTTATCTCTGTGACATGACCGGCAAGTTTCATAAGATGAAAATTCAAACTAATTTAAATATGCATCTAAATATAACTTCGGCTAGTCGGGTCGCATTGATCTGACCTAGTCTATAATGCCTTATGAAGGATTCGTTCATTTCTGAACTCTTCCTCTTGTGTGTGTTCTGTACGTTAAGAACTGTGGTTTGATTTAGAACGTCTATGCTTTTAGATAACGTGCCTGAACCGATCAACTCTTGGTATAGGAAATGTTCAAAACATTATCCAACAATACAAAATTATATCTTTCTTTACTAATAAAGAGACTAATATGATGTTGTATATCAGGTTCGGTATCTAATAACATTCTTTCAGAATCAATGTATTCTGGTAATACAGGGTGATAACTGCCAACAGACTTGGCTGCAACACTTGCATCATTTCCAACTCTTGAAACTTATCACCCGTTCTCAGTTCTCTACCTATCTGTAGCCCATGTAACAAATTACATTTGTGGGATCCTGACCGGTATCTCATACCCAGGATGTAAAGGATACTGAGAAACAGTTCTCGGTAATGAAACACACCCGAAGAAGATGCATCAATATGCACTTTCTCCGTTTGGGCGGCACGGGAATTCTAGTAATCCCCTATTTCCTGCTCTGTCTTATAACAATTATAAGTTGGAGCGGGACCAACGTTCCCTAGCGCAGTATAACAAGCGGGTTCGGTCAATACATCCGTATTATTATCTTGATTAAGGCGTGACAGAGTCTTAACCAGGGGAGAGAGAGAAGAAAACACTCAGCGTATGCTCTGCAAGATTAGATTGGTTATTTAATATATCTAATCAGGATGTCTCCCACTGTTTTAGTCAAATCTTCCTTCAAACCCTAAAAGGAAAGACTAGCCGGGATTAGTTACACTCTACAAGTTCGCCTATCTTTCAGCCAGGCTAGTGCCGGTACTTTGAGGGAGGTTCCCCATGCTTTCGCACAGACCTAATTAAAATAAACCTCGTTTTCCCAGGGAAGTAACCCCGTCAACACCTTTCTAGACATCTACTTGATCGGCTAATTGTAATTTGTAAAACTCTCCCAGAAGTAACTCTTACTCGCAGCTTGTATTGGGATCCAACTATCTCATAGAAGGTATGCAATCTCATTGCAAATTTCAACACTTCAAATTCCCAATAATATTTTACCCCTAGCAGCTATATGACCTTAACATAGTCAACAAATCATTAGTGCTAGTCAAGTTCAACCCGTCATTTCCCGATTGAATTAAACCCACCCGCACGACCCTTAACATAGTCAACAAAGTCGCACGACTACCCTAATCCAATCACATCATATGCTTATACAGATAAGCACTAATCAGCTACCGCACACTACGCCCTAACATAGTCAACAAACGTAGCACGAATACTAACTAGTACTTATCTAAAATGACGGAAGGCTACGACAGGTTTTTAAGAAAACCTTTTGCGTAATGAACTTGATATCGTCATAGGATCGAATGATTTTAAATGGAGTGTTCTTGAGGCTTTTCTAGTTTTGCTAAAGAGGTCACTCCCGATGAAGGGATCGTCGGCTCTTTCCTTATGGAATAAGGTGCATGATATTTCGCAAATACCACTATGCAAAGCAAAAACTATATAAGCAATCAAAAGACAATCCATGTTTGTAGCATCTACTAGTTTCGCTAAAGAGGCCACTCGCAGTGAAGGGATCTCGGCTCTTTCCTAATCGAATAAGGTGCTGGATGTTCTACAAGTAACAACGCTATGCAAAGCAAGAACTAGAGCTACCAGTTTTTAAACAAGTTTCTACAACATCTTTAGGTTTCTTTTAGTTTCATTAATCTCATTAATGAAGTCCCATTTTATTATGCTTCACAAGCATCTCATTTGAAACGAAATCTGCAATATAACATATATCTCATATATATAATACAAACATTCGTCTCAGGCAGTAATATGATCTCATCACAGAACATTGCAGCAGAAGAACATATATGAAATATTGGATATACTAGGAGGTCTGTATTTTAATATGAGCCTGTATAAAACACGGATTCCACGGTCCCAATGAATAGCCAAACCCACATCCCTAGACCCCTACGACAGCGGCAAGCAACACTGCCAATTCTAGGGTTAGGAGACCCGGTCTCGACTTCTCGAGATGGTCTCCCACTGGACCCTAGAACCAGGTTACTTGTGCTCCCCGCCTTGGGTCTACCTAATGCGGAAAAGTAAATAATATACAATGGTGACATCATCCTCAGCCCGGAAGTGCCCCAATAAAAGAATATTACATACAATTGAATTTTACATGAATTAAAATAAAAACCCTCATCTCATATAAAACCCCCCGGCTATTCAAAATGCGACGACCCAATATAACATATCACAGCAACACATAATATATCATATCATCAACGTAAGCAAGTATGCGTATCCCGATTGTCGTTGATGTATAGCAACGAAGCCGGCGATACACCACATACTACACTTACGGTCACAGAAAAGAAAGTGCAAAACTACAACAGTTGGAATCCGCAACCTTCTTAGACATCTCATGCCTAACCAAATGAATTCCTTAGACATCGCATGCCTAACAATTATAAACCCTGCATTTTAGTCTCGATCTCGAAAACACTTTTCAATATCAAGTCGGGTAATTCAACAAGATTCCCGACATCCTGATCGAATGCTCATTGCAAACTTTAGTAGACGACCGCACCCCCGGATGCCGTCGACGAAGTGCACTAAGGCGGAACACAGCTGCCGCGAGCACCCGAACGGATGCTTTTGGCGATAGGGTTCTTCTACAGTCACTTGGTCGGGGCTATGGGACGTGGCTATCTATTAAGTTTACCCGGCGAGTATCCGCGTACGCTACGTGATTGCAACGGACTTTTGATCACATCAAAATCCGTGGCAGCCGATCATCTGAGACTAAACTGCTAGATTTATAACATTCAAATTAGTTATCTCATAACTTTTTGTGGATTCCAAATATTGTATCACATTCCAGATAAATAGACAATGTTAAACTTTCCGATCGAATAATCAAACACCCAAGTTTTCCCAAATAGCTCAACATTTGAGCGGAGTTTAAAAACATCTATCACATGCCACAGTACCAATGGTCCAGCCGTAGAAGGGTCAAGCCAACGCCTCACATGTGGCAACGCCGTACTGCCCTAAACCCTAAGGTTCAGAGGCAGTTCAAGATGGTCACATAATCGAGTTAAGGTTTGTGTTCTTCTAGAGGCTCCATCGCGTTACTTGCACGACTTAGAACGTTCTTAAACTACGGAAAAATCCAACACTTGGAAATTTTCCGGCAGGGGAAAAAGTGAGTTATTGATATCCGTTCGAATGTTTTAACAAATTCTAAAAATTACCCGGACAAACTAAACGAAGTTATACTTTCCGATCGAATCAACGAGCTCTCAATACAACCCAGAAAACTCAACACTTGAGTAGAATTAAAAATCCCAAAAGCATGCAAAATCGCCGCCAATACCCTGCTTTGGCCGTGGTTCCGCGTCGCTTTAATTGATTTAGGGGATCATTTTTCACAGGTCACCATAAAATTACCTGCTAAATTTTCTGAGCATTTTTAACATGAAAAAAAATCAACTTTTTGAAAAATTTCCAGAAACTAGGGTTTTACGGGTATTCGGAGTTCGATCGGACTATAAACTTCGCCTAGACTTCGCCTAAAGCTCTAGCTTAGCTCTGATACCACTGTAGGGTTACTAGGCACTCTCACAAGGGTCTATAAGGCATCAATCATGCCCGATTTAAAAATTAGACGTGCCGAACAACCCTAACCAAGATCTTTAAACTAGAGATTAGGCGAAACAAAGCATGTAAACACTTTAACATCTAAGAGTTTCGGATTACAACCTTTGTAGTCCGGTCCTTCACTTCTAAAGCTCCATGTTGAGGTCCCTTCACTGCGATCATCATGTTCGTGGACTCTAGAGAGGCTCCACGAAGAGAAAGATGCAAGCTTGCTTCCGATCTTCGATAACTAAGATGATCTACCTTGAAGTTTCTTTAACACAAGCTCTCACTCACTAAATGAAGTGAACACCCTAATCTAAATGGCTAGGATAGATTAGGATGATGAAGTAGGATTTTAGCTCTCATTTGTTTTCTTTAACACACTCATTTTCAACACATCATAAAAAGCTAGAAAGCTTTTTCATGAAAGAAGAAGGAAGAAGAAGATGCCATTTCTTTTGTGATGAATAATGTAACTCTAGTGTGGTTAGAATTGCAACCATGAGTTAAATATGAAGACTTAACCCAAGTAGAGATTTAACTAGGGTAAAGGGTTGGGTTGGGTTAGTTAGTGTATATGCCCTAGGGGTCATTATTGTATCATACTTGTATGTATATTACTTAATGGAAGATTGGGATATTCACAGTTGTATATACAGTCTTGCTAAAAATGGTAGTATGCTACTTGGTTTGTGTCTACTTTAATATGTGCATATGTTTCTTGTAACGTATCACTTATACATATTAGTATAGCCCATAGGTTCTTTGCTTGAATACCAGCATTGTGATGGCAGTCACACTAGTGGGGGCTGGGTAGTCTATAAGCAACATCCTATACTTGTCCCTAGTTATGGGATTATCGAGACAGGGCATCGATACTCCAGAGTAGACTAGTGTGTACGCTTCTCATCCCAGTTGGGGAGATGGTCTGTCCTACAGCCATCAGTACGTCGTACTGGAGATAGTATACAGGTACTCGTTAGGTTACGGGTACACCGGATAGGACTCGCAGGGGAACTGTTGGTTGGTATTATACCCGTCGTCAGTTAACAGTTCCCAGGTGACATGAGTACAGCATAGTCCGCAGACTTGACACTGCTATTTCGCTTCGAGTGTGTCCCACTGTTCTTAGATTGCTACCCTACCACGGCTCGAAGGAGTCGTGCAAACAGGTAGCAGTTGGGTGCAGTCCCGAGCACTTGGAGGCACTAGCGGTTAGACAGGATTCGTCTCTCTCGGTATTGGGAGTTGATATCGCACTGTGTCATAAAGCCATTACGCAAAGTCCCTGGCCAGGGCAAGCGAGATTTACTGGTAGGTTTCAGTAGTTTCTCCGGGTGTAATGGGCTACGCTCCGACACGACTTATACCGCTATTAGGGGACTGACGCTTGCCGCCCCCTAGGCTCGATATGCGATAGTCTTAGACGAACAGACCGGACTGTACGGAGATTGTCACATCAGGCTCAGTAGGAGTTCGGATGGGTTTCCTCATCGGCCTTCTTATCGACATCTACCTGGGGACCGTTACGTACAGCTAGTGCCACTTGCGGTCTGTGGTTAAACCCACTACCAGCGTAGTGTCGAGTCTTTAGAGTCCCACACAGAGGGTTTCCCTGCTCCAGGCAAAACGAAATAGAGGTCGTATGGTTTTACGACAAGGGTTCGGACGCGTACGTGTTTAAACGCACGTGCGACGTTCGGACAGTTTTTACTAGCCGACTTTGGTTTAAGCCAGATTCTAGTATCGGGTTATTGGATTTATACAGTCTAAAGTTTTTCCTTATTTTCACGGATTGTAGGGGCGTTCTCGTAATTTGTCGGGAAGCTTCTAGAAGCATGGTGACTTGGGGGGTAAGGTGTCATTAGCATTAAATGATATTGTGACTCATTATGTGTGATTCATCATGTCATTAATGCATTATTAAATGCTTAATGACTCACATAGTGAATCACTCATAATGCATTTATGTAGCATGATGAATAATCTCATTTTATTCATTTATTCATTATGCTTTATATATCAAGTGAGAAACAATATCATATTTCATTCTTATCATCACCTTCTCTCTCCTCAAGCTCTCTCATTCTTGAAACCTTAGCCCTAACCTCTCATGTGTTGAGATCAAGGGTTAGCTAGACTAATACATCCATAACCTCACTCTATATCCCCTAGGTAGCTTAGATTAGCAATTTGAGCAACCTAGTTATCTCAAGTTAGAGATCAAGCTTGGCGTAGGAGCTCTCGGGTGGATCGTCTTTGACTCGAGGAGGCCGTTGAGGTGCCGATATTCCAAGGAGCCTACGAGGAGTGGAGGACAGCGATGAAGACCCGAAGGACAAGTAACGTGAGATATAACTTCGAATCCGAGTAGTTAAACCTCTCGTAGTTTGCTAGTAACGGTTTAGATACGATTCATGCGCTCAAGTCCGTGTTACGAAGGTTTGATAATCGTTTTTCATATATTCCGCCTTCCCGCAAGTTTGTGGGGTGCGTGACATGGACTTATAGTGGTATCAGAGCCAACTAAACCATTACTAGCTTGTTAGCAACTGATTAGAATTTCGATCATTAGAAAACGCGAAAACGAAACCCCGGAAATCCTAAGTTTCTGTTAATTTTAAAAGTGTCGAAAAAAAATATTTGATATATCTTAAAATTCATAGCAGGGAAATATAAGAAAATTGAGAAAATACGAAGTTGTATCTCGGCTTGATGGCCGCGGATCCGCGGCAAGAGTGTGCTTTTGGCCGCGGATCCGCGGCGGAGTCAACTCCGAGTTGACTCGGATTTGCTCAGTAATTCCTATTTTGTGGTTTTCTGTTTTCCAGAATGTTCTGTTTCTACCCAGGTTACTTCAGTGCTGGTTTGCTTTTGGGGTAGACACGGAAAATGGTGGTCGATTGATGTTCTAAGATATTTGCTAATTGGGTTTTTATCTGTAATGTTTAATGTGTTCGTAAACCTCCCCTAACTGCTAGTATGTCGGTTGGCAGGGGGTTGCACATTTCTGTAATGTTTACTGTTTGTGTATATGAACTGTATTGGACTGTTGTGATGATTAGCCAGGGTTTGAGATGGGTTATTATGTTCATTCATTCGATGTAATTGTAATATGATGTAATATTCTTTTGCGGGGCACATCCAGGTTGCGGTTGTAGCCACCGTTGTATTATTTCTTTTTACTGTTTTTGCTCCTAGGATAGACCCAAGGTGGGGTGCACAAACTACCGGGTACTTTGAAGTGTTTAGTGGCCTACTCACGTTGTTGAGGGAGACCGCTTCACTTCGGGCACTTGGCGGGTAGTTTGCCGTACCAGTAGGGGTCTAGGGTGGGGTAATGGCTATTCATCACAACTGTGTAATCCGTCTTTTATTGCAGGCTCAAAGCAAATGCGGATTGCTAGTATATCCAATAAAGTTCATCTGTGATCTGGAATGCCTATTATTGTTGTTAGTTGTATGTATGCCCTAGAGGCCAGTATTGTACAGATGATGTATATTATATTGGATGCTTGGATATATATAGAGATGAATTTCTTGCTCGACATGATAGTATGCTATCTGGTTGCTCTTTATCTTAACATGTACACTAGTCTCTTTATACTGTCTTATAGTTACATGTTGGTAAAGCCCTTAGGATGTGTACTTGACTACCTGGACTATGATGCAGATCATACTAGTGGGGACATGGTAGTCCATAAGTACATCCTTCAACGTCCCTAGTCGTGGGTGTATCGAGACGGGGCATCGATATACCAGTGTAGACTAGCGTATACGCTTCTCGACCCATGTGATGGGCGATGGATGATCCCATATCCATTGGTATTTGACATCAGAGATGGTATACGGGTGCTCAGTGGAGACTGGGTACACTGGACGGACTCGCCGAGAACTCCCAGATGGTATTATACCTCACGTCAGATGGTAGTTCTCAGGTGACACTTGTACAGGTTAGTCTGTAGACCCGAGATCGTCATAGAGTCTTGTGTGATTCCCACTGTGCTTTGATCTCCACCTTACCACGTCCATGAGGGCGTGCAAAATGGTGGTCTTTGGGTACAGTCCCGAGTCACATGGAGGCAATGAGCGATAGGAGGGGTTTCGTCTCTCCCGGTATTGGTGGTGGATGTTGCGCTGTGCTCGATTGGCCGTAACAGGGAAGTCCCTGGCCAGGGCTGATCAGAGATTTGCTGGTAAGTGTTACCAGTAGTTTCTCGACCCGTTATGAGCCTCACATCGGCACGACTTATCGGTTATTGGGGTCTGACGTTTACCACCCCTAGACTTGATATGCGACATATCAGACGAACAGACCGGACTGTACGGTAAGTGTTACTGGTTGGATTCACAGGAGTGTGAGCGGGCTAGCTCGTCGATCTTCTGATCGCTCAATACCCGGATGGCCGTTACGTTTAGCAGACCGCTTGCGGCTTGTGGATGCTTGATATGATCATCATCTGCTACCGGCGTATTGACGAGTCTTTAGAGTCCTACACAGAGGTTTCCTGGTTCAAGCGAAACGAAATAGGAGCGCATATGAGATATGTGCAGGACCGAGAATAATGCGTGTATGTGATACCGCATTTCATTCTCGCGATGGATGTATCGATTGGTTATATTCGATATGACCTAGTTATCGAATCATTGATTCGATAAGCAGATACATAGGATACTAGTCGGTTATATGCGATATGACCGGATCGTTAAGTCAAGTGTTGATTTAATGATTTAATATATAATTATATATTTGATATATTACTTTGCATTAACTAGTATTGGTTCACTTTAAATGGATATTCTCACTTGATGTGCAAATTGTATATGTGATATACTTTTGTGCACATGTTTGTATCATGTTTAATGATGCATGCTCATTTGGTTAAGTGTATAGAATTAAACTTAGGTTAAGAAAGTGATTAGGGTTTTTATTTATCCATTCTTTTATTTATTCTTTTTTGGAAAAAGAATGGGATAAGAATACAAAATGGTTGCTTTCATTCTTGAACATTGTTGAAGCTTCATGAAGCTTTGACTTTGTGACCATTTTGTCTTCACACTAAACCCTAACCATTCTTCTAACCTTAGTTAATTCTCTACACTTAACTATGGTTCACATTATGATAAGTATTGATTTATTTTTATTTTATCTCAACACTTATCATATTCTTTCTTCTTCTTCATCTTCATCTTCAAGAAAAAAGCTTGATGCCATCAATGGCAACTTGAGCTAAAGTGAGAGAAATCCAATTCTAAAGTGAACCCACCTCCTATTTCTTCACCCTCTACCTCTTGCCAAGTTGTTTTGGGTGTTTTCTTCACAAGTTTCACAACTTTGTGAAGTCGGAGCTTGAACTTGTGATGCCTCGACGTAGATCGTCTTTGACACGAAGCCGACGACCTAGCTCGCCCGTTTCTCCGATGAAGCCGACGATTGAGTTCGGGATTCATGATGGACAGCGAGAGGACACCCACGTGGAGCTAAGAAAGTGGAGAACCGGATCTACAAAGCTTGCAGCATCTAACTTTTAGTTAAGTAGTTAATTAGATTATCTTTTCGCCTAAACTTCTAGTCAACGATCCGGATTAGGGTTTCTCGGCACCCATAATTTTTGAAATTGGCATGGTTGATGCCTTGTGAGACTTTATTAGAGTGACTAGGAACCCTACAGTGGTATCAGAGCCTAGCTAGAGCCTTAGGCGAAGTCTAGACGGAGTTTGAAGTCCGAACGAACCCGAAACCCTAACCCGATAATGCTCTCTGGACTTTTTCCAAATTTGTGGTTTTTTGTCAATTAAAAATGCTTAAAAAATTCAGCAATGAAATCTAAGAATTACGGTGCAAAAAGTTTCCCATGAACAGTACTTTGTGCGGCGGAACCGCGGCAGAAGCCTAGCTTCTGCGGCTATTTGATGACGTCAGCCCTAAGTGTTTGCACAGTAATTCCTGATTAATTATTCTGAGTTTTCTGGGAATTTTTAAATTGGCTCTTAAGTTGAGTGTTCTGGGGTTAAATTGGGAAACGATGTTTCGATCGGATTATCGAACCTTGTCTAAGTGTTTTTCCGGATATTTTAAGAATATGTTAGAAAAAGTTCGACCGGATATAAATACCCAACTTTTCCCCTGTCGGGAAATTTCCAAGTGTTGGATTTTTCCGTAGTTTAACGACGTTCTAAGTAGTGCAAGTAACGCGATGGACCCTCTAGAAGACAACAAACCTTAACTCGATTATGTGACCGTCTTGAACTGCCCTTTGAACCTTCGGGTTTGGGGCAGTACGGCGTGCCACATGTGAGGCGTTGGCTTGACCCTTCTATGGCTGGACCGTTGGTACTGAGGCACGAACTGAATGTTGTTAGACTTATTTCATGTGTTGAGTTGTATCGGGAAAACTTGGGTATTCGACTGTTCGATCGGAAAGTTTAACATTTTCTGTTTATCTGGAATGTGATACAATAATTGGAATTCACAAACAGTTATGAGAGAACTGAATGAATGTTATAAATCTAGCGGTTTAGTTTCACTTGATATTGAAAAGAGTTTTCGATAATGAGACTAAAATGCGGGGTTTATAACTGTTAGGCATGTGATGTCTAAGTATTTCATTTGATTAGGCATGTGATGTCTAAAGAGGTTGCGGATTCCAACTGTTGTAGTTTTACACTTTCTTTTCTGTGACTGTAAGTGTAGTATGTTCATATCGCCGGTTTCGTTGCTATACGTCAACGACAATTGGGGTATGCATACTTACTTACGTTGATGACATGTGATGTTATGTGTTACTGGATATGTTATATTGGATTGTCGTGTTCGAATAGCCGGGGTTTTTTTATGTGAGATGAGTGTTTTTCATTTTCATTCATGTAAAAACTTGTATGTAATATTCTTTTATTTGGGGCACTTCCAGGTTGCGGAAGTTATCACCCTTTGTATATTATTTACTTTTCCGCATTAGGATAGACCCAAGGAGGGGAGCACAAGTAACCGGGTTCTGGGGTCCAGTGGGAGACCAACTCGAGGAGTCGAGTCCGGGTCTCCTAACCCTAGAATTGGCAGGTTTGCTTGCCGCTCTCGTAGGGGTCTAGGGGTGTGGGATTGGCTATTCATCACGACCGTGGAATCCGTGTTTTATACTGGCTCGTATTGAAAACACGGACGTCCTAGTATATCCAATGTTTCATATGTTTCTTCTGCTGCGATATCTGTGATGCGATCATGTGATGTTCTTTGATAGATACTTTATATAGTATATATGATATATTATATAGACGTTACTTATGTTTTGCACCCGCACTAGCCCTGCCCTGCTCTGTCGTTAGTTACCTAACCTAACGGTGCACGAGGGGACATCGAGGCGAATGCGGATGGCATAAGTGTACGTCATATCTATCTGTGATGTTTAGGTAATTAAATGATGGGACTTCATTAATGTGATTAATGAAAGAAAAGAAACCTAAGATGTTGTAGAATCAAATTTTAAACAAAACAGGTAGCTACAGTTCTTTCTTTGCATAGCGGTATATATGATATACCCTGCACCTTATTCGATGAGCAAAGGACCGAGATCCCTTCACCGGGAGTGACTCCTTTAGCAGTAACTGGCAGATGCTACACACTCGGTTTGCTTTTGATTGTTTTTGAGTTTTGCTTTGCACAGTGATATATATGATATATCCCGCACCTCATTCGACGAGGAAAGGGCCGACGATCCCTTCACCGGGAGTGACCCCTTTAGCAAAACTAGAAAAGCCTCAAAATCACTCCATTTTAAAAACTTCATTTGATTCTACGACGATATCAAGTTCATTACGCTCATGGTTTTCAGAAAAACCTGCGTAGCCCTCCGTCATTTCAGATAAGTACTAATTAGTATTCGTGCTACGGTAGTTTGGCCTCCGTCAAGGCGTAGTGTACGGTAGCTAACTAGTGCTTATCTGCTAGCATATGATGCGATTGGATTAGGGTATTCGTACGGCGTTGTTTGGCCTCCGTCAAGGGTCGTGCGGGTGGGTTTAATTCAATCAGGAAATGACGGGTTGAACTTGACTAGCGGACTATGGGTTGTTTGGCCTCCGTCAAGGTCATAGGACGCTAGGGGCAGAATATTATCAGGAATTTCAAGTGTTGAAATTTGCAATGAGATTGCATACCTTCTATGAGATAGTTGGATCCCGATACCCACTGCGAGTAAGAGTTACTCCTGGGAGAGTTTTACACATTGCAATTAGCTGATCAAGTAGGTGTCTAGAAAGGTGTCAACGGGGTTACGCCTCTGGGAAAACGAGGTTTACATTAATTAGGTTCGTGCGAAAGCACGGGGGACCTCCCTCAAAGTACCGACACTGGCCTGGCTGAAAGATTGGCGAACTTGTAGTGTGTAATTAATCCCGGCTAATCTTTCCTTTTAGGGTTTGAAGGAAGATTTGATAAAAAGCAGTAGGAGCCATCCTGATTAGATAAGATAATAACCAATCTGATCTTGCACGAGCATACGCTGAAGTGTTTTCTTCTCTCTCTCTCAAGGTAGCGACCATTTCATGCCCTAATGAAGATAATAATATGGATGTATTGACCGAACCCGCATGTTATACTGTGCAGGGGAACGTTGAACCCGTTCTATCTTATAAGTGTTATAAGAATGAACAGGAAACAGGAGAATACCTGAATTCTCACACCACCCAAAAGGAGAATATGCATGTTGATGCATCATCTTCGGGTGTGTTTGTCATTGAGAACTGTTTCTCAGTTCACCCTACGTCCTGGGTATTAGATACCGGATCAGGATCCCACATATGTAAGATGTTACATGGGCTATGGAAAGGTAGAGAACTGGGAAAAGGTGATCATTCCGTTCAAGTAGGGAATGGTGCAAATGTTGCAGCCAAAGCAGTTGGCGAATATCACCTAGTATTACCAAATGGTGATACAATGATTCTGAATGAGTGCTATTATATACCGAACATGATGTGCAACATTATATCAGTTTCTTTATTGAGTAAAGAAGGATATAATTTTGTAGTACAGGATAATGTTATGAACATATTCCTAGATCAAAAGTTGATTGCATCAGGCTCGTTACATAATGGTATATTCATTCTAAATCAAAATACAGTCCTCAATTTACAAAACACACACAAGAGGAAGAGTTCTGAACTGAACGAATCCTTCTTGTGGCATTGTAGACTGGGTCACATCAATGCGACACGACTAGCTAAGTTGCATAAGGATGGATATTTAAATCCGTTTGAATTTTCATCTAATGCACTTGCCAGTCATGTCTCAAAGGCAACATGACCAAAACTCCGTTTACGGGACACGGAGAAAGAGTTACCGAACTCTTGGGACTAATACATAGTGATGTATGCGGTCCCATGTCTACACATGCCAGGGATGGATCTTCATACTTCATTACATTCACTGACGATCTCTCTAGATTCGGATATGTGTTCCTGATGAAACACAAATCAGAAGCTTTTGAGAAATTTAGAGAATATAAACAAGAAGTAGAGAACCAAACGGGCAAAAGTATTAAGATCCTTCGATCTGATCGAGGAGGAGAATACTTAAGTAACGAATTCAGAGATTATCTAAAAGAGAATGGGATTCTCTCTCAGCTTACTCCTCCTTATACACCACAGCACAACGGTGTATCGGAGCGGAGAAATCGCACCCTATTAGATATGGTGCGCTCTATGATGAGTACAACTGAGTTACCTATTTCCTTCTGGGGATATGCACTGGAGACTGCTGCATATCTATTGAATAGAGTTCCAACCAAATCTGTGCCTACCACTCCATATGAGATATGGAATGGTAAGAGACCATGTCTTAATTTTATTCAGATATGGGGTTGTCCGGCCTATGTTAAAACACAAAATCCGGACAAGCTCGAGGCAAGGTCTGTTCTATGTAAGTTTGTTGGATATCCCAAACATTCGCGAGGGTATATCTTCTACCTCTCCGAGGAACAAAAAGTGTTTGTTTCTCGACATGCCACTTTCTTAGAAAAGAGTTTTCTTATGAAACAGACAAGTAGCATTGAGGTAGAACTGGAAGAGGTTCCAGCAACACAAACTGTAACAGAAGACTTGGTAGAACCAGAGGATTCAGTAGAACCCGACGAACCCCAGCCTCTCCGCCGATCTAGTAGGGTTTCTCGTCCACCTGAGAGATACTACGGTTTTCTCATTGACGGTGGAAGCGAGGATTGCATCATGGAGGATGATGACCCAACTAGCTTCGAGCAGGCCATCACGAGCAGGGACTCAGTGAAATGGCTGGATGCTATGCGGTCCGAGATGGAATCCATGTACACCAACAAAGTATGGACTTTGGAAATTGCTCCTGAAGGGGTAAAACCCATTGGGAGCAAGTGGATCTTCAAGAAGAAACTTGGTGTGGATGGGAAAGTGGAGACTTTCAAGGCTAGACTTGTTGCAAAAGATTTTCGCCAAAGACCAGGTGTGGACTATGACGAAACCTTTTCTCCAGTGGCTATGCTTAAATCCATCCGGATCATGCTTGCCATCACTGCATATCATGACTACGAAATCTGGCAAATGGATGTTAAGACCGCCTTTCTAAATGGTGATTTAGAAGAGTGCGTGTACATGACTCAGCCAGAGGGCTTCGTAAATAGTGGGAGCAGCGGAAATGTGTGCAAGCTGCTTAAATCCATTTATGGATTTAAGCAAGCATCGCGGAGTTGGAACATCTGCTTTGACGTCGTTATCAAAGAGTTTGATTTCGTCAAAAACCCAGATGAACCTTGTATCTACAAGAAGGTGGCAGAGAGTAAGGTTGTCTTCCTCGTATTGTACGTGGACGACATACTCTTGATAGGAAATGATATTCCTATGCTGCAATCGGTCAAGCTCTTCTTATCACAAAGATTCTCAATGAAAGATCTTGGTGATGCCTCCTGCATATTGGGGATTAGGATCTATAGATATAGATCCAAACGGATATTGGGATTGTCCCAATCCAGGTACATTGACACCATACTAAAGAGGTTTAGTATGGAAGAATCCAAGCGTGGGAACTTGCCCACGATCTCTGGAGTCACTCTCTCCAAAGAGATGTCTCCCAAGACTGATTTGGAGAGAGCTCGCATGCAAAGGATACCCTATGCTTCGGCAGTAGGCTCTATCATGTATGCGATGCTATGTACCAGACCCGATGTAGCATACTCACTAAGTGTAGTGAGCAGGTATCAAGCTGATCCTGGAGAGAGTCACTGGACAGCTGTGAAGAGCATTCTCAAGTACTTACGAAGGACTAGAGATATGTTCTTGGTGTATGGTAACGGAGAGCTCCAAGTGGAGTCCTTTACCGATTCGAGCTTCCAGAGTGATAAGGACGACTCTAAGTCGCAGTCGGGCTTTGTCTTTACCCTTTACGGAGGGGCGGTTAGCTGGAAGAGTTCCAAGCAGGAAACCGTGGCAGACTCGACGATGGAGGCTGAATACATCGCTGCCAACGATGCTGCTAAAGAAGCTGTTTGGATCAAGAAGTTCATTACTGAACTTGGTGTGGTTCCATCCATTGAGCATCCAATACCTTTGTATTGCGATAACAATGGAGCGGTGGCTTTGGCCAAGGAACCCAGGTCCCATCAGCGATCCAGGCATATTCTGAGGCGGTATCACCTGATCCGGGAGATAGTTGATCGCCGGGAGATCGAGGTCAGGAGTGTTAGTGTATATGCCCTAGAGGCCATTACTGTATCATACTAGCTTGTATATTACTTAATGGAAGCTTGGGATATTCACAGTTGTATATACAATCTTGCTCGAAATGGTAGTATGCTACTTGGTTTGTCTCTGCTTTAATATGTGCATGTGTTTCTTTTAGCATATTGCTGGTATACATATTAGTAGAGCCCTTAGGATCTTTGCTTGATTACCAGCGTTGTGATGGCGCTCGCACTCGTGGGAGCTGGGTAATCTATAAGCACATCCTTATACAGGTCTCTGGTCGTTGGACTATCGAGACAGGGCATCGATACTCCGGAGTAGACTAGCGTATGCGCTTCTCATCCCAGTGTGGGAGACGGTCTGTCCCACAGCCGTTAGTACGTCGTACTTGGGATAGTATGCGGGTGCTCGTTAGGTTACGAGTACACTGGACAGGACTCGTCGGGAACTGTTGGTTGGTAATATACCTATCGTCAGTTATCAGTTCCCAGGTGACATGAGTACAGCTTAGTCCGCTGACTTGACACTGTCACTTCGCCTCGAGTGTGTTCCCACTGCACTTTGATTACTACCCTACCACGGCTCAAAGGAGCTGTGCAAACAGGTAGTTTTTGGGTGCAGTCCCGAAGCACTTGGAGGCAGTGACGGTTAGACAGGATTCGTCTCTCCCGGTATTGGGGGTTGACATCGCGCTGTGTCTAGGAGAGCCATTACACGAGTAGTCCCTGGCCAGGGCAAGCGAGATATACTGGTAGGTTTCCAGTGTTATCTCAGGGTGTTCTGGGCTACACTCCGACACGACTTGTACCGCTATTAGGGGACTGACGTTCACCGCCCCCCTAGGCCCGCCATGCGATGTATCAGACGAACAGACCGGACTGTACGGAGACTGTCACATACAGGCTCAGTAGGAGTGCAGATGGGGTTCACCTCGTCAGTCTTCTTATCGACATCTACCTGGGGACCGTTACGTACAGCTAGTGCCGCTTGCGGTCTGTGGTTAAACCCACTGCCAGCGTAGTGTCGAGTCTTTAGAGTCCCACACAGAGAGCTATTCGCCTTTAGGCAAAACGAGTAGAGGTCGCATGGTTTTGCGACAGGGTTCGTTCGCATCCGCGCACTTGTGCACGTTTGCTGTCCGGACAGTTTATACTAGCGGGCTTTGGTTTAAGCCGGATCCTAGTATATGATTTGAGATTGGTTTTTCTCAGGGTATTCGTGTTCCTCGGATCACGAATGCGGGTGCGTATGCACAGTTGCTTGAGATTGGGGGAGAGGACCTTGTTTTGGGTTAATGGCATTTGTCATTTTATTAACCCTATTGTTTTTGTGTGGATTATTGTTAATTGATAATTAGCTTAATTATTGTGCATGGTTGTTGTTGACAATTTGACTTCATTGACTTGTTGACCATGTTGACAACTTGACCATAATCATTTCATTTGGAAGATGCTCTTTGATCTTTGCAAAAATGAAATGATAATGGTCAATTCATGATTTATCATGACAATTTTCAAGCTAATTATCTAATTAAAATTATCCTCACATATTAGTGAGAATGGCTCACTAATATTCTCACTCTCTCATTCTATTTCTCTCTCTTGCTCATCCTCTCCCTCAAGCTCTCTCCCTCTCATGAGTTGAGAAACAAAAAAAGCTTGAGAAAAACCCTCTCTTGATCTTCTCTTCTCACTTCTAGGGTTCAAGTCTTAGCATTTCTTGCACTCTAGTTACTCCTAGCTTGGAGTTGAAGCTAAAGGTGGTGGCTTTCAAGTGGATCTTTCTTTGACGGGAGAAGACAAGCAAGGTGATCTCTTTCTACCATACCTAGGAGCAAGGAGAGAAGGACTAAAGACCAAAGGTATAACCTTTCTTCACTTAGCTACTTTGTAGTTAGGGTTAGCTAGTTTATGTTTAGCAAAGATCCTCACAAGCATAGTCCATGTTGCCTAAGTCATTAAAAATCCGATTTTTATTATGTTTTCCGCCTCCCCGTAAGCACCGGGGTGGGCAACACGGACTTACAGTGGTATCAGAGCCTAACTAAACCTAAACTAGTTAAGTAGTTAAGTGTAACGAAGTTCGGAACCGGAAAAATCACAAAACCAAACTTTTACAAAATCCAAGTTTCTGTTAAAATTTTTCCTGCTCTAAATGAAAAACTTTATACATGTAAAATCGTCTCAGGGTTTTGTGAATACACCCAAGAAAAACGATACCCTAATTCCCTCAAGTCGCCGCCCTTCCGCCGCATAAAGTAGGTATATGCGGCGGAACCGCCGCGGATTGTCGTGATCGGCGCATCGTTTTTCGTGCAGAGTGTGTTGTTGTTGGTTTTGGGATTTTTAGGATATATTATATGTACCCAGATTTTACAGAAAAGAAATTTCCTTTTGGGGTCCTATAATTCCGTATTTTTCCGAACTTCACTGCACTTTAACTATATCGGTTATATCTGTAATGCTTGCATGTATTGAACGTCGGCTAATCGCTATAAGACGATTAGTCGGGGTTATACATGATCTGTGATTGTTATTGGTTTGTGGATATGAATGGATTGGATTGTCGCGGGTGAATAGCCGGGTTGGATGTGAGATGAGCGTTATTTTTCTTTCATTCATTTGTAACATGTAAATTGATGTAATAATATTCTTTGTATGGCCGCACAACCGGGTCGGGGTTGTAGCCGTCATTGTATAATTCTTTTTACTGTTTTTGCTCCTAGGATAGACCCATGGAGGGGGTGCACAAACTACCGGGTATCTCGAAGTGCCGAGTGGCCTACTCACGGTGGTGAGGGAGGTTGCTTCGCTTCGGGTGCTTGGCGGGTAGTTTGCCGCACCCGTAGGGGTCTTGGGTGGGGTTTTGGCTATTCACCGCGACCGTGTAATCCGCTTTGCGTTGCAGGCTCGAACGCATTGCGGATTTCTAGTATATCCAATGTATTCATCTGTGATCTGTAATGTCTATCATTGCTATATATTTATATATAATAACTATTTAGGCGTTGCTTATGTTTTACAGCCGCGCTAGCCCAGCCCCCGCTCTGTCGTTAGTTAAGTAACCTAACGGGTGATGACGGGGCCCCGTGGCGAATGCGAATGGCATAAGCGTACGTCATATTTTGGTTGTTTTCTGCAATGGTAGGATTAAATGATGGGACGCATTAAAAGAACTAATGCAAGAAATAAACCAAGTAAAAGTCGATTGGAACACTTTGAAAACCACTCGGTTCTTTTCAAAACTAAAACTTTTAAACGCGGAGCTTGAACCACTCCTTTTAAAAGCTATCTCGTTCTATCGATTATATCAAGTTCACTACGTTCACGGTTTCGCCAAAACCATCCGTAGCCCTCCGTCATTCCACATGAATGGTCAAAAGTATTCAAGCTATGTATTTTGGCCAAAGTCAAGGCATAGTGATTGGTAGCGTTTGGGTATTCATGTGCAGCATAGATAGATGCGTTGGTTTGGGACAGTCGTGCTGCCATTTTGGCCAAAGCCAAGGGTAGGTACGGGTGGGTCCAAATTAACCAGGAGAATGACGGGTAGAACTTGACATGTGACTTATGATATTTTGGCCAAAGTCAAGGTCATAAGAGCATGGGGCAAAAATCCACATCGGGAGTTTCATAAGTACTGAAACTTGCTAGCGTTGCATACCATTTGGAGTGTGATGATTCTGGTAGGATTCCTTCGGTTTTATCACGCGATGATATTTGGATCCTGATCCTACTGTGAGTATATGCTACTCCTCGGGAAAACTCTCACTTAACGATCAATGCTATAAACCTAGTAGGTGCCTAGAAAGGTGTTAGCGGGGCTACGCCCACAGGGAAAAGAGGCTACTTAATTAAGGAACTTCGCGAAAGCGTTGGAAAACCTCCCTCGAAGTACCGACACTGGCCTGGCTGAACGGTTAAGCAAGTATTGTACGGTGAGAATGATCCCGGCTAATCCTTTTCTTTACGGTTTGAGAAGGGATTCGAGAGACAGTGGGAGCCATCCAGTTTAGACAAACTAAAAACCACTCTAAACTTGCAAGAGCATCATGCTAAAGTGTTTCTTTTCTCTCTCCTAATTGCAGCGACCATTCAAGATGACCGGACTTAAGTTACTATTAGATAAAAACATATTGACAAGGCCAAACTACAAAGATTGGCTCAGGAATGTCAAGATGGCTATCACTTATGACAAGCTGGGGTATATACTTACCACCAAAGCTCCCCCCGTCCCAGGTCCCACCTCCAGCGTCGCGGATGTAGAAATCCGTAAGACATGGGAGATAGATTGCGCGAGGGCCAAATGCCTCGTACTAGCCTCGATGGACAATGAACATCAGAGGAGGCACGAGAATATGGACCTAGAGTCCATATTTCTCCATACAAAAGAACTGTATGGAGAGCAGTCTCGTATCGCAAGATACGAAGTGTCGAAGAAGCTCTTTTCGGCAAGGTTGGCCGTCGGATCATCGGTAGCGGACCACGTGCTTAAGATGATCGGCTACATAGAGGAGCTCACGGACCTTGGGACCACGTTGGAGAATGAACACTATACTGATCTGATTCTCCAGTCCCTTCCTTCCACTTACGCCCAGTTCATTCTTAACTTCAACATGCAAGGAAAGGAGGTTGAACTTGCCGAGCTTCTGAACATGTTGAGGACTGCTGAGGGCACCCTACAGAAGGGTAGGGAGACATCCACTTTGTTTGTAGGAGGATCTTCCTCTTCTAGGTCCAGGGCGAAAGCCAAGGGCAAGAAGAAGAAAGCCCCCGCCAAACCAAGAGGCGGTGTCGGTAAAGTGGATACGAAGGGAAAGGGTAAAGCAACAAAGGTAGCGGGGAAGCTGGTGGGGAAGGAAGAATGCTTCTATTGTCACAAAAGTGGTCACTGGAAACAAGATTGCAAGGCTTGGAAAGCCAGAACACAGGATTTGAAGCGAGTTGCAGCTTCAGCTTCAGGTGTGTATGTTATTGAAAATTGTCTATCAATAAACTCTACATCCTGGGTATTGGATACCGGATCAGGATCTCATATCTGTAATTCTTTGCAGGCGTTGAGAAAGCGTAGAGTTTTGAAGACAGGTGACATGACCCTCAGAGTTGCGAACGGTGCTAGCATGGATGCTGAGGCCGTGGGGGACTATCACCTGGGATTATCAGATGGACACTTTTTGGTTTTGCGTAGTTGTTATTATGTACCAAATGCAACCTGTAATATCATTTCTGTATCTTTATTATCTAAAGAAGGTTATGAATTTGCATTTGTAAGTAATGTAGTGAACATTCACCTTAATCAAGTGTTGATTGGGTCAGGTACATTGAACAACGGTATTTACGTTTTAAACCAACCACAGGTTTCAATATCCAGAATACACACAAAAGAAAGTCTCCAGAAATTAATAAAACTTTCTTATGGCATTGTAGACTGGGTCACATCAACGAGAGAAGATTGACTAAGTTACATACTGAAGGATATTTAGATTCGTTCGAATATCAATCGTATGCAACTTGTCAATCCTGTCTCAAAGGAAAGATGACAAAGGCTCCGTTTTCTGGACACGGAGAAAGAGCGAGCGAGCTCTTGGGACTCGTACACAGCGACGTGTGCGGTCCAATGTCTACACATGCGCGAAGCGGTTTTTCTTACTTCATAACTTTTACGGATGATTTTTCAAGGTACGGTTATGTCTTCTTAATGAAACATAAATCCGAGGCTTTTGAAAAATTCCAGGAATATAAGAGTGAAGTAGAAAAACAGACCGGCAAAAGTATCAAGATCCTAAGATCGGATCGAGGAGGAGAATACTTAAGTGCCGAATTCCTGAATTACTTAAAAGAGAATGGAATTCTCTCTCAGCTTACTCCTCCATACACTCCGCAACATAACGGTGTATCGGAGAGACGGAACCGAACCCTATTGGATATGGTACGGTCCATGATGAGTAACGCTGAGTTACCGCGATCATTCTGGGGATATGCGCTAGAAACAGCTGCATATCTTTTGAACCGTGTTCCCACTAAGACTGTGCCTACCACACCATATGAGTTATGGAGTGGGAAGAAACCCTATCTTAATCACATTAAGACATGGGGATGTCCAGCTTTTGTAAAAAAGCAGCATGCGGACAAGCTCGAGGCACGCTCAGTACAGTGCAAGTTTGTGGGATATCCAAAGAACTCCAAGGCATATTACTTCTATTACGAAGAGGAACAAAAAGTCCTTGTTTCTCGCCATGCCCACTTTCTAGAACATCAGTTCATAGAAAAAGAATTAAGTGGGAGCGCAATAGAACTGGAAGAAATTCCAGAACCACAAACTATTACTGAAAGTTTAGTGGAACCAGAAGGTTCAAAAGAACAGGACATTCCTACGCCGCTCCGCAGGAGTAGTAGGCAGTCTCATCCGCCCGAGAGGTACTACGGTTTCCTCATTGACGGGGATAGAGAGGACTGCATCCTAGATTGTGATGAGCCTACTAGCTTCCAGCAAGCCATTCAGAGCGTCGACTCGGTAAAATGGCTGGATGCAATGCGGACCGAGATGGAGTCCATGTACACCAACAAAGTATGGACGTTGGACATTGCTCCAGACGGGGTAAAACCCGTAGGATGCAAGTGGATCTTCAAAAGGAAGATTGGTGTAGATGGACAGGTTGAGACCTATAAAGCTAGACTGGTAGCAAAGGGTTTTCGTCAGCGACCTGGTTTGGACTATAACGAAACCTTTTCTCCAGTAGCTATGCTGAAATCCATTCGGATCCTTCTTGCCATCGCTGCTTTCCACGATTATGAGATTTGGCAGATGGACGTAAAGACAGCTTTTCTAAATGGTCATTTAGAGGAGTGTGTCTATATGGACCAGCCAGAGGGTTTCATTCAGGGTGGGAGCAGCGGAAAGGTGTGCAAGTTGCTCAAGTCCATTTATGGACTCAAGCAGGCATCGCGGAGTTGGAACATCTGTTTTGATGAGACGGTCAAAGAATTTGGCTTTATCAAAAATCCAGATGAACCATGCATCTATTGTAGATTTGTAGCGAGAACTGTAGTATTCCTCGTTTTATACGTGGATGACATTCTCTTAATAGGAAATGACATTCCTATGCTACAATCTGTCAAGGGGTTCTTGTCACACAGGTTCTCCATGAAAGACCTGGGTGATGCCTCCTACATTCTGGGTATCCGGATCTACCGTGACAGATCCAAGAGGATATTAGGACTCTCGCAGTCCAGGTACATCGACACCATACTGAAGAGATTCAGTATGGAAGATTCCAAGCGCGGTAATCTACCGGCTTGTCACGGGATCACCCTCTCCAAAGAGATGTCTCCCAAGACTGATTTGGAGAGGGATCGCATGTCTATTATACCCTACGCTTCTGCGGTAGGCTCTATAATGTATGCGATGTTGTGTACCAGACCGGATGTGGCTTATGCACTGAGTGTGGTAAGCAGGTATCAGTCAAACCCTGGGGAGAAACATTGGATAGCAATAAAGAACATTCTCAAGTACCTGAGAAGGACTAAGGAGATGTTCTTGGTGTATGGCGGAAAAGACCTGCAGATTGAGGCCTTTGCTGACTCCAGCTTCCAGAGTGACAAGGATGATTCCAAGTCCATGTCGGGTTTTGTCTTTACCCTCAATGGAGGGGCGGTGTGTTGGAAGAGCTCCAAACAGGAAACCGTTGCTGACTCGACTATGGAAGCGGAATACATCGCTGCATCTGATGCCGCAAAAGAAGCTGTCTGGATGAGGAAGTTCTTGAAAGAACTTCAGGTGGTTCCGTCCATTGTTGACCCAATACCTCTGTATTGCGACAACAACGGGGCTATAGCTTTAGCGAAGGAACCCAGGTCCCATCAGAAATCCAGACACATCTTAAGGCGGTATCACCTGATCAGGGAGATCGTGGATCGCCAGGAGATCGAGGTCCGGAGAGTTGCATCAGAGGATAACACAGCAGATCCATTCACCAAGGCCTTGCCCCAGACTCAGTTCGAGCGGCTGATCGAGATGATAGGTCTTCGATACGCTAGTACATGGCCTTAGTGCAAGTGGGAGATTGTTAGTGTATATGCCCTAGAGGCCATTACTGTATCATACTAGCTTGTATATTACTTAATGGAAGCTTGGGATATTCACAGTTGTATATACAATCTTGCAAAAAATGGTAGTATGCTACTTGGTTTGTCTCTGCTTTAATATGTGCATGTGTTTCTTTTAGCATATTGCTGGTATACATATTAGTAGAGCCCTTAGGATCTTTGCTTGATTACCAGCGTTGTGATGGCGCTCGCACTCGTGGGAGCTGGGTAATCTATAAGCACATCCTTATACAGGTCCCTGGTCGTTGGACTATCGAGACAGGGCATCGATACTCCGGAGTAGACTAGCGTATGCGCTTCTCATCCCAGTGTGGGAGACGGTCTGTCCCACAGCCGTTAGTACGTCGTACTTGGGATAGTATGCGGGTGATCGTTAGGTTACGAGTACACTGGACAGGACTCGTCGGGAACTGTTGGTTGGTAATATACCTATCGTCAGTTATCAGTTCCCAGGTGACATGAGTACAGCTTAGTCCGCTGACTTGACACTGTCACTTCGCCTCGAGTGTGTTCCCACTGCACTTTGATTACTACCCTACCACGGCTCAAAGGAGCTGTGCAAACAGGTAGTTTTTGGGTGCAGTCCCGAAGCACTTGGAGGCAGTGACGGTTAGACAGGATTCGTCTCTCCCGGTATTGGGGGTTGACATCGCGCTGTGTCTAGGAGAGCCATTACACGAGTAGTCCCTGGCCAGGGCAAGCGAGATATACTGGTAGGTTTCCAGTGTTATCTCAGGGTGTTCTGGGCTACACTCCGACACGACTTGTACCGCTATTAGGGGACTGACGTTCACCGCCCCCCTAGGCCCGCCATGCGATGTATCAGACGAACAGACCGGACTGTACGGAGACTGTCACATACAGGCTCAGTAGGAGTGCAGATGGGGTTCACCTCGTCAGTCTTCTTATCGACATCTACCTGGGGACCGTTACGTACAGCTAGTGCCGCTTGCGGTCTGTGGTTAAACCCACTGCCAGCGTAGTGTCGAGTCTTTAGAGTCCCACACAGAGAGCTATTCGCCTTTAGGCAAAACGAGTAGAGGTCGCATGGTTTTGCGACAGGGTTCGTTCGCATCCGCGCACTTGTGCACGTTTGCTGTCCGGACAGTTTATACTAGCGGGCTTTGGTTTAAGCCGGATCCTAGTATATGATTTGAGATTGGTTTTTCTCAGGGTATTCGTGTTCCTCGGATCACGAATGCGGGTGCGTATGCACAGTTGCTTGAGATTAGGGGAGAGGACCTTGTTTTGGGTTAATGGCATTTGTCATTTTATTAACCCTATTGTTTTTGTGTGGATTATTGTTAATTGATAATTAGCTTAATTATTGTGCATGGTTGTTGTTGACAATTTGACTTCATTGACTTGTTGACCATGTTGACAACTTGACCATAATCATTTCATTTGGAAGATGCTCTTTGATCTTTGCAAAAATGAAATGATAATGGTCAATTCATGATTTATCATGACAATTTTCAAGCTAATTATCTAATTAAAATTATCCTCACATATTAGTGAGAATGGCTCACTAATATTCTCATTCTCTCATTCTATTTCTCTCTCTTGCTCATCCTCTCCCTCAAGCTCTCTCCCTCTCATGAGTTGAGAAACAAAAAAAGCTTGAGAAAAACCCTCTCTTGATCTTCTCTTCTCACTTCTAGGGTTCAAGTCTTAGCATTTCTTGCACTCTAGTTACTCCTAGCTTGGAGTTGAAGCTAAAGGTGGTGGCTTTCAAGTGGATCTTTCTTTGACGGGAGAAGACAAGCAAGGTGAACTCTTTCTACCATACCTAGGAGCAAGGAGAGAAAGACTAAAGACCAAAGGTATAACCTTTCTTCACTTAGCTACTTTGTAGTTAGGGTTAGCTAGTTTATGTTTAGCAAAGATCCTCACAAGCATAGTCCATGTTGCCTAAGTCATTAAAAATCCGATTTTTATTATGTTTTCCGCCTCCCCGTAAGCACCGGGGTGGGCAACACGGACTTACAAGGAGGGTTGACACGAAGAACAACATGGCGGATCCACACACGAAGGCCATTCCCCAGATACAGTTTGAGAGACTCTTCGGGATGCTCGGTATGCGATACTACAGCAGCTGGCCCTAGTGCAAGTGGGAGATTGTTAGTTGTATGTATGCCCTAGAGGCCAGTATTGTACAGATGATGTATATTATATTGGATGCTTGGACATATATAGAGATGACTTTCTTGCTCGACATGATAGTATGCTATCTGGTTGCTCTTTATCTTAACATGTACACTAGTCTCTTTATACTGTCTTATAGTTACATGTTGGTAAAGCCCTTAGGATGTGTACTTGACTACCTGGACTATGATGCAGATCATACTAGTGGGGACATGGTAATCCATAAGTACATCCTTCAACGTCCCTAGTCGTGGGTGTATCGAGATGGGGCATCGATATACCAGTGTAGACTAGCGTATACGCTTCTCGACCCATGTGATGGGCGATGGATGATCCCATATCCATTGGTGTTTGACATCAGAGATGGTATACGGGTGCTCAGTGGAGACTGGGTACACTGGACAGACTCGCCGAGAACTCCCAGATGGTATTATACCTCACGTCAGATGGCAGTTCTCAGGTGACACTTGTACAGGTTAGTCTGTAGACCCGAGATCGTCATAGAGTCTTGTGTGATTCCCACTGTGCTTTGATCTCCACCTTACCACGTCCATGAGGGCGTGCAAAACGGTGGTCTTTGGGTACAGTCCCGAGTCACATGGAGGCAATAAGCGATAGGAGGGGTTTCGTCTCTCCCGGTATTGGGGGTGGATGTTGCGCTGTGCTCGATTGGCCGTAACAGGGAAGTCCCTGGCCAGGGCTGATCAGAGATTTGCTGGTAAGTGTTACCAGTAGTTTCTCGACCCGTTATGAGCCTCACATCGGCACGACTTATCGGTTATTGGGGTCTGACGTTTACCACCCCTAGACTTGATATACGACATATCAGACGAACAGACCGGACTGTACGGTATGTGTTACTGGTTGGATTCACAGGAGTGTGAGCGGGCTAGCTCGTGGATCTTCTGATCGCTCAATACCCGGATGGCCGTTACGTTTAGCAGACCGCTTGCGGCTTGTAGATGATTGATAGGATCATCATCTTCTACCGGCGTATTTGTTGGGGTAAAAATTTACACCCCTGTTGACCGAGTCAAAGTCAAGGTCAACCCCAAGCCAGGTGGGCCCAAGCCCAAGCAAGTGGGCCAATGCCCAGGTCGAGCCCGAACACGAAGCGTCTGGCCTTCCGCCATGCCAACAAAAAAAAAATCATGTAATAAATATTTTTTTTATGTAATTTTTTTATACATGAATGTATGTAAAATGGGCATAAAGCCAATATTTTGTAAGCCCATGGCTTATGTGCAAAAATGTAATGGCACATGAGCCATGGAATAGGCAAAATGCCATTTTGTAAAGCCCAAGGGGCTATATGCAAATATGTAAGCCTATAAAAGGCAAAATGATGATGAATAAAAAACAACTTTTCATTCTCTCCAAAAAAATTAGAGCTGAGCTCTTTCTTTCTTCTTCAAGGTTCCAAAACCTTCTTCTTTCTCTTGAATTAAATCAAGAGTTTTACTCTTCCTTTTTCAAAACTAAATAGTTTTCCACCACAAAACCCACAAAGGGGAACTTGGATCTGCCATCAGATCTTAAAAAGGAGAGATTTTGAGATTTTACATCTCTTGATCTTCAAGATCCAGCAAGCAACAGGAGGAAGAAGAAGAACCCTTCCATTAACCCAACAAAAAAAAACACTCAGGAGTCTAACTCCTCTTTGATTTCTCTTCAGAGAAATCTTTTTAGGCTAAAAGCCTGTTGTGTGCGCAAGTCGCCCGCGTGCCGACACGTGGCGCGCGCGCTTGCGCAACTGCGCAAGTGCGCAAGGCGCCCGCGCGCCGACACGTGGCGCGCGCGCTTGCGCAACTGCGCAAGTGCGCAAGGCGCCCGCGCGCCGACACGTGGCGCGCGCGCTTGCGCAACTGCGCAAGTGCGCAAGGCGCCCGCGTGCCGACACGTGGCGCGCGCGCTTGCGCACCTGCGCATCCCTAGGATGTCTTTTCCCCCTCTTTTGTGTACATATATACACATATACATATGTATACAAATTTATACATACACGTACTCCACGACACTGTCCCTGTTAGAAAAAAATTTCTAACGGGGCGCTGCCCCGCACCCCGCAAGGGGGCTGCTAGCCCCCTTGACCCCCAGCCCGCTATCCGGGTAGTGGGACCCCCGTAAAAACTCTGCGTGGCTCCCGATATATCCAAATCCCCCTTTCAGAATTGAACACACGTATACTGCACATTGAGTTCGCATGACCAGTTTAACCCGTTAATCGGAGGTTCCCTCGCCCCAAAGGCGATGGGTAATTAACGGCAGCTTAGTCCGCGGCTGCCGGAGATTCGGATCCCCACCATCATTAAACCCCGGCCTACCCTAGGCCGGGGGAATCTGTAGTACGCCTGACAAGCGCGCGCGTATTCCCATCTCAATGGGGTGACGAAAAACACCCTACAGACTCTGGCACGCCCGGTGGGACGCACTCTCCTCCCATATTTCGGGTTAAACGTTCATGCGAACTCAATTAATATACATATCTATTGTCTATACTGAAGTGATATTTTCTTTTCTATGCAGCAATCAACCTTCGACGACAATGTCTCTCCAGACGAATTCAGCTTCCAACGTGACCCCGATTCCATACGTGGTCAAGATCAACGCTCGGGTGGTTCTCCCTGCAAGCCTCAGTCGACAGTGGGAGGAACCACCCCGCCAGTTTAGCTCCGTCATCATCTACCCTGCTGGAAGCGCTCATCTGGCGGAAATCCCGGCGGAACAGGTGGTCAAGCCGGTCCCAAGGGGCAAGAGGCCGAATGTTGTGATTGCTAAGGCACCACAACCGAAACTTAAGATGGTGTCTGAACGATTCCCTGACGCTCTAGCTGGGGGCAACACTTCCGGTGCGAAGGGCAACAACAAATGTCGCAGATGAGCTCAAGCGATAACTCCAACAAACGCACAATCGAGCGTATCTCCAAAGCCCTCCATCGCCCAGTCCGCGGTGTCTTCCCAAAAAGCTGAAGTCTGCCAGGTGCTTAGAACAGAAAAGTTAAGGCAGAAGCGGCTCAGGTATCGAGCCAACAAGAGGGCCAAGGCTTCAGCCAAATGGAATCATGTGAAGTTCCAAGTGCAGGATTGCCCCGCGACGACGGCTAAGTCGGACGTAAGAATCAGCAATTCCTTCGAGCCTCTGAAGTGGGTTCAGAAAAATGCCATGACCGCCAGAATCAAGAAGACAGCGGTCCGAACAGTGCTACAAAAAGAGGTGTCCCAGCCCCAACATAAAAAGTATGACACTGTCTCATCAAGAGTCTATCAAGCGCTCTGTGCCGCACGAAAGCAGCGGGGCAAATCCAGAAAAGAAGCGCCATCACCATTCAAGAACCTGGGTAGGCCAGCCGCCTTCAATCGATTACCAGCTACCAAAGCAAGGGGGTCAAGACAGCGATCCGTGAAATCAGCTTCCAATGATAAAAAGACGGCCGGATACATCATCCATACGGTCTATATGGCGGGCGGACGCCCCAGCGATAACCTTCGCAGCAAAAGCAAGGATGGGGCCACCACATCCCAAGCCCAATCTAGTCTGAATGTGGTCGCCGCCGCTCAAGAACAGCCGCCCCCGCTGGATGAAGAAAACCCTCTCGATGAGGATGATAGGCAGAAAGACCCCTCGGTCCACACAGAGTCAAGCTCGGACAGCGAGGAAGAGCCGACTTTCCGCCCCAGGACTGCGGAGCAAGAGCTGCTTCAAGAGCTTCGAAAACAGCTCAGGAGCAAAGATAAAGAGATGGCCAAGCTCTATTCGAAGATTGACGACTTAACGAACGTGGTGATGCAGCTTACGGCTCAAATTGCTCGAGCGCCTCCCAATCAAGCACAAGCCGCTACTAATCAGCCGGGTGATGACAATCCGAGGCAGCCAATGCCTGTTCCTTCGGGTCCAAGACTGGTCGAGCCATATGAGAGCCGTCCACACTCCGCTTCTGGGGATGCCTTGGCCCCAGATAATACTATCCCGCTAACACAGGATCGGATAATGGATTTGGTCACCAGCAAGGTTAAAACATTGGTGGCCGAAGCTGAAGCTCAGAAAGAAATCGGCAGTAGCGGGCGGCCATATCCCGCGCAGTACGATCTGATTGAGTTCCCAAGCGGCTATGTTATTCCTAAGTTCGGAAGATTTGATGGAACGGGGAATGCAAATCAGCACGTCGCCCACTTCAAAGCATCGTGCGGAAATACTGGGGGCAACGACGCGCTCCTTCTTCGTCAGTTTGTCAATAGCCTGACCGGCGTCGCCTTCGACTGGTACGCGAGCATACCAGACGGGTCCGTCATTACCTTTGCCCAAATGGAATCTCTGTTTCGGCAAAGGTTCATGAGTGTCAGTGATAAAATCTCAATTGCCGACCTTGTGAGGACCAAGCCGGGGAAGAATGAAAGCAACACCGACTTTATCGCTCGATGGCGTAATCTCACAGTCAAGTGCGAACCGCCGCTGGAGCAGGACCAGTCCGTCAGCCTTCTCATTGGGAACCTCAGCAACTGGATGGTCCCATTCTTGTGTACAGCGGGCCTCAAGACATTTCAGGAGCTAACCAAGAAAGTTCAAATGCTGGAACGCTCGAAGCAAGAGTCCCCGCCAGACTCTCAGAGAGACAAAACCTGGAAAAGCAAGCGGGACGACAACCGTAGAAGCGGGAGTTCCAGCAGTACCAATGTCTTCAATGCCTCCGACAATGAAGAAAAGCGAAGGGCGGGCGAATCCAAAACCAACCGGTCTCGAAAGCCATTGCTGGGAGGAGATGGGCCTTCCCTAGAGGAGAAAAAGAACAAGGTTTACTCTTTCAGAAGGGACAAGGTCCGCAAGATATTTAAAGATGCCTTGAACAATGGCCTACAACTGCCGGAGTCGAAAAGACCCCAAGAAGCAAAAATGACCGACAATCCCCTGTATTGCCCGTACCACCGAGTAGTGAGCCATGCGATCGAGGATTGCTATATCTTCAAGGACTGGGTCGAGAAGCAGTACAAGGCTGGAGAGATCGAGCTGTCCAAAAGCGTGTTGGTGAACAATCAAGTTGCAACCGCCAACTTTATACAGACGGAAGCTGAAGCCTTCTGGGAGCAGACAGCCGAACCCGCTGCCCTGACAAACGAAACTGACTCATCGCGGCCTCCGTGGAGTACACACATATCTAATAAGACGAAGAAGATGCTAAAGATGCTTCAGAAAGAGCCCAGGATGGAATGGGAAGGACAGAAGAAGCCTACCAGTCCAGCCGCCAATGCGGCTCCATCAGGCTCAAAATCCAAGAAGCTCAACAAGAAGAAAAGTGCAGCTCGGCACGAAAAAGAGTCTGAAGGGAGATCGACCATTCAAAAATATATCGATTCCCTTGAAGAATATGAACAAAAGAAAAGAACATTGATTCAATTGAATGAGTTCTTCCCTGTACAAGCGGCTGAAATTCTGGAGGAGTTAGAAGAAGACTCCAATGAAGAAATCCCAGTAGTGACCTGCTACGCCATCCATCTTGGCAGTGACTCCGAGGATGAGCTCTGTTTTCCTGAAGAGGATGAGGAGCTCGCCACAACGGCCAATCAAATCCAGCTTAGAAGCGGCAGGGCTCTACCGCCAAATCAGGGCAACGCCCTAAAAGGGAAGGAAAAACAAGTCGCTAATGAAGAAGATGGCAGAGAACCGATTGATGAAAACATAAGTCCTTCCTCGGTGGACTATAATGTCTTGGCACATCTCCGGAAGCTTCTGTCTCTCCTGAGCATCTACGACGCCTTGGTCCTATCTAAAGAGCTTAGAGATGTTCTCATCCATGCTCTACAAAACCCCGAGCGGTATCAGGCTCACTTTGCGGAAATTAATATGAAAGAAGCCCAGCACGCTTTGCATGCCGCCGCAGTCACATTTAAGAATGAAAACTTGCTACTGGGAACGGCTGAGCATAATCGGCCGCTTTACGTGACCGAGTACAGCGACGGAGATCGAATTAATCGTATATTGATTGATCCGGGGTCCTCAGTGAACATCATGAACTTGCGAATTCTGAAGAGTTTATCAATGGACGTCCGACATCTGTCAAGGGAAAGGATTGTCATTCAAGGCTTCAACCAAAATTGCCAGCAAGTTCTGGGGTCCATAGCTCTGCCAATCAAGTTCGGGGATCTGCAAACTGAAGCTAAGATATACGTGATCGACGCTGACACGTCTTATAAGATTCTCTTGGGGCGGCCATGGCTCCACGATTATGGCATCATTCCGTCAACTCTCCATCAATGCATGAAGTATACCAAAAATGGCGAAGAAAGACGCATTGACGGAGACATCCAGCCGTTCGGTGTGCATGAAGTCCGCTATGAAGATTCTCGGTACTTTATGAACCACCAAAATGCTAAGCCACAACTGACTGAGGATAGACCAGCCCCAAGACCCAAAAGCAAATCTGCGCCGGTTGTCATTTTCAAAAGTAAAAACGCCCAAGTGCGCCCACATTTCGGTAGCGACACTGATGAGTCCGACGATGGAAGCCCGTCCTTCCGTAAAACTCTCCTTCATTTCGGCAGCGATACAGACAAATCTGATGCTGAAGGCCCATCTAGCAGCAAAGTCCGCCCTCATCTTGGCAGTGACACTGAAGAGTCAGAGGAAGAGGACCTATCGTGCAACAGCTGTGCAGATCGGCCCCCCGTGCAGCAAGCGAAACTACGAGAGACCCTCGAAGTCGCAGAAGGGTCCCTAGCCGTTACAAGGGTACCAGAGCAAATGTGCAAAGAGCTCGATGCATTATCAATCTCCACCGTGGACCAGCTGAAAACTTTCTACGTTCCCGGGAGGAAAAGTGGACAGAAGGGCATCTTGTTTTATGGGTCAAACCCTGTTGCGCACCCGGACGATTTGTCTGTCGCGTGCCTTCCATATGAGAGAGGCATAAGAGCCGTCCTCAATCCCAGATACTATGCGCCTGAGATGCGGGAATACTTTAAGAAGTGCGGATGCCGGTTATATCAAACGGAGTCCGAAGCAAAGTTTTACGAAGGGCTATGGCATCCGCCCCAGGTCCGAGCACTCATCGATGGACGAATTCCAGATAGACGGGGCATAGGCTACATTCAACCTGATTCCAAAGCGTGCTACATGATCCATGTTGGTGAGGCCAGCGAAAGATCAAATGATGACGACGAGATAGCCGAGCCAGAAGAAGCTCCTCAAGAGCTCGAAGATGGCGGACAAGCAACCTTTGACGAGCTAACCGAGATTGACTTAGGAACGCCCGATAATCCAAGGCCGACCTACATCAGCTCGCTCTTGTCGGAGGAAATGAAAGAGCAGATAATTGCCCTGCTGCGTGAGTTCGTCGACTGCTTCGCGTGGACGTACAAAGAAATGCCTGGCCTTTCCCCTGAAGTGGCCGTACATAAGTTGGCTATATCTCCTGATGCTAAGCCAGTCAAACAAGCTCCTCGAAGAATGAGAAGGGAACTAGAAGAAAAGGTCATCGAGGAAACTAAGAAGCTCATCGATGCCGGCTTCATCAGGGAAGAGAAATACGCGGACTGGATCGCATGCATAGTCCCAGTGAAGAAGAAAAATGGGCAGATCCGAGTTTGTATCGATTTCAGGGATCTCAACAAGGCATGTCCTAAAGACGACTTTCCGCTGCCGGTCATGGAAATGATGGTCGATGACACCTCAAATTACGAACTGTTCACCTTTATGGACGGCTCGTCTGGATATAATCAGATCAAGATGTCGCCTGAGGATGAGAAGCACACAGCATTTCGAACCCCGATCGGAATATATTGCTACAAGGTAATGCCATTCGGACTGAAGAACGCAGGTGCTACATATCAAAGGGCAATGACCAATATCTTTGATGACCTGATCCATAAAGTCGTCGAATGTTATGTCGATGATCTGGTCGTCAAGACTGAAACCAGGGCCGATCATATCCAAGATCTTAGGACCGTTCTCACCAGACTGAGGGAATACGATTTGAAGATGAATCCTCTGAAGTGCGCTTTTGGCGTGTCATCGGGAAAATTCCTGGGCTTCATAGTCCGACATCGAGGGATCGAAGTTGACCCATCAAAGATAAAGGCTATCATGGAGATGCCCCCTCCGAAGAGTCTGACGCAGCTAAGATCTTTTCAAGGCAAGCTTGCTTATATACGGAGGTTTATCTCAAATCTTTCAGGGAGATGTAGGCCCTTCTCAAAGCTCATGAAGAAAGGAGCTCCTTTTATCTGGGATGCCGAATGTCGAGCAGCGTTCGAAAGCATTAAACAATACTTGTTGCACCCTCCAGTGCTGGCCGTTCCCATTCCGAATAAACCGCTGATTCTCTACACTGCCGCGCTGGACGAGTCACTCGGTGCGCTCCTTGCCCAGAATAATGAGGAAGGAAAAGAAAATGCCCTCTACTACCTCAGTCGAACTCTAGTCGGGGCGGAACACAACTACTCCCCAATCGAAAAGCAATGCCTGGCTCTGATATTTGCTGTGAAGAAGCTGAGACACTATCTGCTCGCTCATCGGGTTATGCTGATCTCCAAGGTCGACCCGCTCAAACACTTGATGACCAAAGCAAGCCTAGCCGGCAGAATGGCAAGATGGGCTGTCATGCTACTTGAGTTTGACACAGTTTACACTCCTCAGAAAGCAGTAAAAGGGCAAGCTCTTGCAGACTTTCTCGCTGCTCATCCCATACCAGAAGGGTCGCCACTAAATTGTGAGTTACCCGACGAACAAGTGCTGCATCTCGAGAATGACGAGCCATGTTGGGAGCTCTACTTCGATGGGGCCTCATCGTTAAGAACCTCCAGTAAATCAAGCGTCCCGGAGATAAAAGCAGGGATAGGATTGGTGTTCATCACACCATCAATGGGGACCCTACGGCGTTCTTTTGCTCTCACCGAGCCTCGGACAAACAATGAAGCTGAGTATGAAGCTCTGATAGCTGGTTTGGAGCTCGCCATAGAAATGGAAATCCGTCGGCTACGAGTTTACGGTGACTCCCAGCTCGTCGTCAACCAAGTAAGCGGCGACTATAAGATATACAAGCCCGAGTTAGCTCGGTACAGAGGTCGAGTGGTGGAACTCATGAAACGGTTCACTCATATTGAACTAACGAGAGTCCCTAGAGCGTTGAACGGAAAGGCTGATGTACTCGCTCGCTTGGCCAAGGAACTGGCTGATCCTGAAATGGACGAAATTCGGATCACAGTCAGGAGCCGGCAAATTCTACCCCCAGTCTCTCTACGAGAAGAGGAAAGCGCGGAACAGAAGAGCAGTCCTGCGGAAGAAGCTTCGATCATCCAAGACAAGACCGATTGGAGAGAACCCTTCATAGAGTACCTCCGATACGACAAGCTGCCCGAAGAAAAATCTGCAAGGATTCAGCTGAAGAAAAGAGCCCTCCGATACGTGTTTGTAAATGACACATTATACCGCAGGTCATATGACCAACTCTGGCTCAGGTGCCTGTCGTCGGCCGAAGCACAAAAGGTCATGAAAGATGTCCACTCGGGAGTTTGCGGTGCTCACCAATCTGGCCCCAAGATGCGACTTCAAATTAAACGGCTTGGGTATTACTGGCCCACCATGATACGGGATTGCGGAGAGCATGCAAAGAAATGTTATATCTGCCAAATTCACGGTGATTTTATTCACAAGCATCCCAACCCATTGCATCCTACAGTGGCGTCGTGGCCCTTCGAAGTTTGGGGCACCGACATTGTTGGCCCAATTGATCCTCCGTCATCTAAAGGCCACCGGTTCATACTGGCCGCGACAGACTACTTCTCCAGGTGGGCTGAAGCTGTCCCGCTAAAAGAAGTCAAGACAAAGGATATTCTGACATTCTTCCAGCATAATATTCTATACCGCTTCGGTACACCAAGAAGAATCATTTCTGACAACGGGCCTTCTTTCAAGAGCTTCAATGTCTCAAGATTCGCTACTCAGCACAAGATAGACTGGAGGTATTCCTCCATCTATAATCCAAGAGCCAATGGGCTAGCCGAAGCCTTCAATAAGACTCTATGCAAGCTCCTGAGGAAAAATGCTTCAGCCAACAAGAGAGACTGGAATCTCAAGCTTCACGAGGCATTGTGGGCATATCGTACCACGCACCGTACTCCAACTCAGTCCACTCCATACTCATTGCTCTTCGGAGTGGAGGCGGTCCTCCCCCTCGAAGTCGAAGTTCCAAGCTTAAGAATGGCCGTTCAGCATGAGTTGACAGAAGAGGAAAACGTGCTCCTTCGACTTGAAGAACTCGATGCCCTCGAAGAAAAGAGGCTCGCGGTGCAGCAAAATCTGGAGCTGTACCGAGCCCAAATGTCACGGGCCTATGACAAGATAACCCGTCTCCGCGCTTTCAAGAAAGGTGAATTGGTGCTGGTCCTCAAAAGACCGATCATCCCCAATCGACATGCCAAGGGAAAATTCGAGCCGAACTGGGAAGGACCATACGTCATCGAGAAAGTGTTCGACGGAGGATCCTACCAACTAATAAGTGCCGAGGGAGAAAGGCCCATGCCACCCATCAATGGACGATATCTCAAGAAATACTACACATGAATGCTCCAAGTCGCAGGCGAATTGAGCACATCAGCCCTACGGTCTGGATCATACATCCTGCAAAACCGTATACAATCCACGGGCGTAAATGACCCCTATCTCTCCCAAATCCTGCCGGTGAGACTACTTTTAAAAGTCCCACCAGCGGTAAAAAAAAAGAGAAGAAAAAAAAATAAATAAAAAATAAAAGAAATAAAAAAAATAAAAATAAACGGTATGTCCACAAGCAAAACGGGCACGGATGAAAACCCGAAAGGGCTCCGTGAGTAAAAACAGCAGGACTACCGACGAGTCTGCGAAAAGCCGAAAGGGCGCAAACTTGTGAAAAGAGATGAAATACACTCGCAAAGTCCTCTCGACCTTGTGAGGAGAAAACCCCTGCGTGAGATCCTTACGACTCACAAAGGAGCAACACACTTAGGAATCCTCACGATTCCTAAGGAGAAAATACACCTGCGGGATCCTTACGACTCGTAGGGAGAAAATGCTTTATGGGACCCTCACGGCCCATAAAATTGAAAAGCCTTAGGTGGTAGGGACCCAAACCTATCTCCTAAGCCATCGTTCCCCAACGGGCAACGGCAAATGATGATCCGCTCCTGGCATTTCGCTTCAGTGTTAGCGGTGCTGATGCCGACCAAAAACCCAAATCCCAAGTCCTCCCGAGGCAAATGATAAGTTGCTCCTGGCATTATTCCAGTGCAGCAATACTGATGCCAAACAAGATCCAAATTCCAAGTCCCCAAACGGCGAATGATGAGTCGCTCCTGGTACTATATTCCAGTGTAGCGATGCAGACGCCAACCAAAATCCAATTTCTCAAAATTCTCCGGCCCTACGGTGGGTCCCCAAATTGACCATCGTATACAATCCACGGGCTCAAATAATTCTCATCATACCCATGCCCCACCGTAATCACCAGTTATGCGGCCGGTCTCCGCTTTGGGAATGATGCTCCATTGATAAGACCCACTCATGTGTCCTCACGATATATGAGGAGAACAAACCTTTGTGGGATCCTTACGACTCATAAAGGAAAAACACACTTAGGAGTCCTCACGACTCCTAAGGAGAAAATACACCTGTGGGATCCTTACGACCCGTAGGGAGAAAATGTTTTTATGGGACCCTCACGGCCCATAAAATTGAAAAGTCTTAGGCGATATGGATCTAAACCTGTCTCCTAAGCCATCGCTCCCCAATCCACAAATGGCGAATGATGAGTCGCTCCTGGTACTATATTCCAGTGCAGCGATGCAGACGCCAACCAAATTCCAAATCCCTTACCCCAACGGCGAATGATGAGTCGCTCCTGGTACCATATTCCAGTACAGCGATGCAGACGTCGACAGAATCCCGAAATTTTTCCGGCCCTACGGTCTGGATCATACATCCTGCAAAACCGTATACAATCCACGGGCGTAAAACAATCCCAATTTCTCCCAAATCCTCTCGGGGCAAATGATGAGTTGCTCCTGGCATTATTCCAGTGCAGCAATGCAGATGCCAAACAAAAAGCAAAAAATCCCAAAATCCTCCCTATGACAGATGATGATTCACTCCTGGTACCATATTCCAGTATAGCGATGCTGATGTCAACCCAAATCAAAATCAACAAGTCAACTTCCACTCCGACACCGCAGAAAGCGGAGCAAGTCAGAATCCAATCTCAACACCGCAAGAAGCGGAGCAAGTCAAGTCTACCCCTGACACTGCAAGAACCAGAGAAAGTCAAATCAAGCACCGACCGTCCAAGTCGCTAAAATGGCAGCAACGACCGTCCACGTCGCTAAAATGGCAGCACCGACCGTCCATGTCGCTAAAATGGCAGCAACGACCGTCCACGTCGCTAAAAGGGCAGCATCGACCGTCCACGTCGCTAAAATGGCAGCACCGACCGTCCACGTCGCTAAAAGGGCAGCACCGACCGTCCATGTCGCTAAAATGGCAGCAACGACCGTCCACGTCGCTAAAATGGCAGCATCGACCGTCTATGTCGCAAAAAGGGCAGTGCAGGCTCCCGCAAATTGGGAACCCAAATCGCTCCTGATCAGAGCGTCGACCGTCTATGTCGCAAAAAGGGCAGTGCAGGCTCCCGCAAATTGGGAACCCAAATCGCTTCGTAACAGAGCATCGACCGTCTACGTCGCAAAAAGGGCAGTGCAGGCTCCCGCAAATTGGGAACCCAAATCGCTCCGGATCAGAGCGTCGACCGTCTATGTCGCAAAAAGGGCAGTGCAGGCTCCCGCAAGTTGGGAACCCAAATCGCTCCGGATCAGAGCGTCGACCGTCTATGTCGCAAAAAGGGCAGTGCAGGCTCCCGCAAATTGGGAACCCAAATCGCTTCGTAACAGAGCGTCGACCGTCTATGTCGCAAAAAGGGCAGTGCAGGCTCCCGCAAATTGGGAACCCAAATCGCTCCGGATCAGAGCGTCGACCGTCTATGTCGCAAAAAGGGCAGTGCAGGCTCCCGCAAGTTGGGAACCCAAATCGCTCCGGATCAGAGCGTCGACCGTCTATGTCGCAAAAAGGGCAGTGCAGGCTCCCGCAAATTGGGAACCCAAATCGCTTCGTAACAGAGCATCGACCGTCCATGTCGCAAAAAGGGCAGTGCAGGCTCCCACAAATTGGGAACCCAAATCGCTTCGGATCAGAGCGTCGACCGTCTATGTCACAAAAAGGGCAGTGCAGGCTCCCGCAAACTGGGAACCCAAATCGCTCCGGATCAGAGCGTCGACCGTCCATGTCGTAAAACGGGCAGTGCATGCTCCCCACAAATCGGGAACCAAATCACTCCGGGTCAGGGAAACGTCTACCACGGACACTCCGTCTCGGAGACGCGTCAAGCGTCGACTGTCCATGTCGTAAAAATGGCAGTGCGTCCCAAAAAGTGGGAACCAAAGCAAGTCGCCTCCACGTGAAAGAAGATCCATCAATTTCATGCACACGACCCATATATGCTGTGTGCATTTATTGATGGGGGGCACTTTGTTGGGGTAAAAATTTACACCCCTGTTGACCGAGTCAAAGTCAAGGTCAACCCCAAGCCAGGTGGGCCCAAGCCCAAGCAAGTGGGCCAATGCCCAGGTCGAGCCCGAACACGAAGCGTCTGGCCTTCCGCCATGCCAACAAAAAAAAAATCATGTAATAAATATTTTTTTTATGTAATTTTTTTATACATGAATGTATGTAAAATGGGCATAAAGCCAATATTTTGTAAGCCCATGGCTTATGTGCAAAAATGTAATGGCACATGAGCCATGGAATAGGCAAAATGCCATTTTGTAAAGCCCAAGGGGCTATATGCAAATATGTAAGCCTATAAAAGGCAAAATGATGATGAATAAAAAACAACTTTTCATTCTCTCCAAAAAAATTAGAGCTGAGCTCTTTCTTTCTTCTTCAAGGTTCCAAAACCTTCTTCTTTCTCTTGAATTAAATCAAGAGTTTTACTCTTCCTTTTTCAAAACTAAATAGTTTTCCACCACAAAACCCACAAAGGGGAACTTGGATCTGCCATCAGATCTTAAAAAGGAGAGATTTTGAGATTTTACATCTCTTGATCTTCAAGATCCAGCAAGCAACAGGATGAAGAAGAAGAACCCTTCCATTAACCCAACAAAAAAAAACACTCAGGAGTCTAACTCCTCTTTGATTTCTCTTCAGAGAAATCTTTTTAGGCTAAAAGCCTGTTGTGTACGCAAGTCGCCCGCGTGCCGACACGTGGCGCGCGCGCTTGCGCAACTGCGCAAGTGCGCAAGTCGCCCGTGTGCCGACACGTGGCGCGCGCGCTTGCGCAACTGCGCAAGTGCGTGGCGCGCGCTTGCGCAAGTGCGCAAGGCGCCCGCGCGCCGACACGTGGCGCGCGCGCTTGCGCAACTGCGCAAGTGCGCAAGGCGCCCGCGTGCCGACACGTGGCGCGCGCGCTTGCGCACCTGCGCATCCCTTGGATGTCTTTTCCCCCTCTTTTGTGTACATATATACACATATACATATGTATACAAATTTATACATACACGTACTCCACGACACTGTCCCCCGTAAAAACTCTGCGTGGCTCCCGATATATCCAAACCCCCCTTTCAGAATTGAACACACGTATACTGCACATTGAGTTCGCATGACCAGTTTAACCCGTTAATCGGAGGTTCCCTCGCCCCAAAGGCGATGGGTAATTAACGGCAGCTTAGTCCGCGGCTGCCGGAGATTCGGATCCCCACCATCATTAAACCCCGGCCTACCCTAGGCCGGGGGAATCTGTAGTACGCCTGACAAGCGCGCGCGTATTCCCATCTCAATGGGGTGACGAAAAACACCCTACAGTATTGACGAGTCTTTAGAGTCCTACAGAGAGGTTTCCTGGCTCAAGCGAAACGAAATAGGAGCGCATATGAGATATGTGCAGGACCGAGAATAATGCGTGTATGTGATACCGCATTTCATTCTAGCGATGGATGTATCGATTGGTTATATTCGATATGACCTAGTTATCGAATCATTGATTCGATAAGCCGATACATAGGATACTTGTCGGTTATATGCGATATGACCGGATCGTTAAGTCAAGTGTTGATTTAATGATTTCATGTATAATTATATATTTGATATATTACTTTGCATTAACTAGTATTGGTTCACTTTAAATGGATATTCTCACTTGATGTGCAAATTGTATATGTGATATACTTTTGTGCACATGTTTGTATCATGTTTGATGATGCATGCTCATTTGGTTAAGTGTATAGAATTAAACTTAGGTTAAGAAAGTGATTAGAGTTTTTATTTATCCATTCTTTTATTTATTCTTTTTTGGAAAAAGAATGGGATAAGAATACAAAATGGTTGCTTTCATTCTTGAACATTGTTGAAGCTTCATGAAGCTTTGACTTTGTGACCATTTTGTCTTCACACTAAACCCTAACCATTTTTCTAACCTTAGTTAATTCTCTACACTTAACTATGGTTCACATTATGATAAGTATTGATTTATTTTTATTTTATCTCAACACTTATCATATTCTTTCTTCTTCTTCATCTTAATTTTCAAGAAAAAAGCTTGATGCCATCAATGGCAACTTGAGCTAAAGTGAGAGAAATTCAATTCTAAAGTGAACCCACCTCCTCTTTCTTCACCGTCTACCTCTTGCCAAGTTGTTTTGGGTGTTTTCTTCACAAGTTTCACAACTTTGTGAAGTCGGAGCTTGAACTTGTGATGCCTCGACGTAGATCGTCTTTGACACGAAGCCGACGACCTAGCTCTCCCGTTTCTTCGATGAAACCGACGACCTAGCTCGCCCGTTTCTCCGATGAAGCTGACGATTGAGTTCGGGATTCATGATGGACAGCGAGAGGACACCCATGTGGAGCTAAGGAAGTGGAGAACCGGATTTACAAAGGTTGTAGCATCTAACTTTTAGTTAAGTAGTTAACTAGATTATCTTTTCGCCTAAACTTCTAATCAACGATCCGTATTAGGGTTTCTCGGCACCCATAATTTTTGAAATTGGCATGGTTGATGCCTTGTGAGACTTCATTAGAGTGCCTAGGAACCCTACAATTGCGTCTGACGAATGTACAATATCTATATATTATAGCTATTAGACGTCACTTATGTTTTACATCCGCGCTAGCCCAACCCCCGCTCTGTCGTTAGTTAAGTAACCTAACGGGTGATGACAGGACCCCGTGGCGAATGCGGATGGCATAAGAGGACGTGGTATTTTTCGTTGTTTTCTGCAATGATAGGATAAATGATGGGGCGCATTATTATAATGCAAAGAAAATAAACCAAAGTTAAGTCGTTGGAACAAATTTAAAAGAAACCACTCGGTTATTTTAAAAGATCAGAATTTTTAATTGCGGAGCTTTAACCACTCCTTTTAAAAAGTATCAGGTTCTTTCGATTATATCAAGTTCACTACGTTCACGGTTTTGCCAAAACTATTCGTAGCCCTTCGTCATTTCATTTGGGTATTCAGTAGTATTCAAGCTATGTATATTTGGCACTTAGTCAAAACTTAGTGTTTGGTAGCTGCTGGGGTATTCATTTATTGCATAGATAGATGCGTTGGTTTGGGACAGTCGTATCACTTTTCTTGGCCCTTAGTCAAGAGTATATATGGGTGGGTTCAAATTAACCTGGATAATGACGGGTAGAACTTGACATGTGAGTTATGACATATTTGGCCCTTAGTCAAAGTCATAAGAGCATGGGGCAAAAATCCATATTGGAAGTTTCGAAAGAAACTGAAATTTGTTAGAGTTGCATACCATTTTGGAGTTTGATGAATGTTGGTAGGATTCCTTCAACATTATCATACGATGATATTTTGGATCCCGATCCTACTGAGAGTATATACTACTTATCAGGAGATTCGTCACTTAACGATCAATGCTATAAACCAAGTAGGTGTCGAGAAAGGTGTCAGCAGGGCTACGCCCCCAGAGAAAAGAGGTTATTTAATTAAGGAATTTCGCGAAAGAGTTGAAAAACCTCCCTCGAAGTATCGACACTGGCCTGGCTGAATGGTTAAGCAAGTATTGTACGGTGAGAATACTCCTGGCTAGTTCTTCCTTTTTGGTTTGAGGAGGGATTCGAGAAACAGTGGGAGCCATCCTGTTTAGATAAACTTAAAACCAATCTAAACTTGCAACAACATCATGATAAAATGTTTTCTTCTCTCTCTCTTAAATGCAACGACCTTGTGACTACGACTAGGTTACATCTAGATAACAAATTGACTGAATCTGACTTATATAACTGGCAAAGGTCTGTCCAGATGTCCATTGCCTATGACAAGCTGGACCACCCTATTACTACTCAAGATCCCGCCGTCCCAGGTCCAGTTTCCACCATCGCGGATATGGATATCCGTCAGACAAGGGAAAAGGATAAAGAGAAAGCCAAGTGCCTCGTGTTACCTTTAGTTAATGGTGTATACCAGAAGCAGCACGAGAAGATGGACTCAGTTTCCATCTTTCTCCATAACAAAGATTTATATGGAGAGCAATCACATATCGCAAGATATGAGACCTCGACCGAATTAATTCAAGCGAGGTTGGCCGTCGGGTCATCTGTAGGGGACAACGTCCTTACAATGACTAGCTATATTAATGAGCTCCAGGACCTGGAAACCACGTTGGGAAACAGGTCAAATACTAACTTGATTCTACAGTCTCTACCTTCTACCCTGAAGGAAACCAGGAAAGTAGAAGGAAAGGGAAGGGCAAAAGTTTTGGGACAGGATATAGTAAAAGAGGGATGTTCCTACTGTTATAGGATTGGGCATAGGCAGAAAGATTGCAGGGCTTTGGAAGCCAGTAGCCAGGATACGAAGCATGTTGTGGCTTCGACCTCAAGTGTGTTTGTAATTGAGAACTGTATGTCAATTAACTCTACTTCCTGGGTACTAGATACCGGAGCAGGATCTCATATCTGTAATTCATTACATGCCTTGAGAAATAGTAGAGTTATAAAGGTAGGTGATTGGTCTCTCAGAGTTGCAAACGGAATGAGCGTGGACGCTGAATCCGTGGGAGAATATCGCCTAGGTTTGACTAGTGGGCAGATATTGATTCTACATAACTGTCTGTATGTACCTAGTATGACTTGTAATATCATATCAGTATCCTCACTTCCGAGAGAGGGATCTGATTTTACATTCGTAAGCGATGTAGTTAACATCCACCTAAATCAAGTTCTGATTGGGTCCGATACATTAGATAACGGTATATACGTATTGAGTCAAGCTCAGGTTTTCAATGTCCAGAACACACTTAAAAGAAAGTATCCAGAAATAAATCAGGCTTTCTTATGGCATTGTAGACTAGGTCACATCAATGAGAGAAGGTTAACTAAGTTAAATAGAGAAGGATATTTGAATCCGTTCGAATATCAATCTTATGCTACTTGTGAATCTTGTCTCAAAGGAAAGATGATAAAGACTCCGTTCACTGGACACGGAGTAAGAGCAAGCGAGCTCTTAGGACTCGTACACAGTGACGTGTGCGGTCTAATGTCTACACATGCGCGAGGTGGTTATTCCTACTTCATTACTTTTACGGATGATTTCTCTAGGTATGGATATGTCTTCTTAATGAAGCATAAATCCGAGGCCTTTGAGAAATTCCAAGAATACAAGAATGAAGTGGAAAAACAAATAGGCAAGAGTATAAAGACACTGAGATCTGATCGAGGTGGTGAATACTTAAGTGCCGAGTTCCTGGGTTACTTAAAAGAGAATGGAATTCTCTCTCAGTTTACTCCTCCATACACACCACAACATAACTGTGTATCGGAAAGGAGGAATCGAACCCAATTAGATATGATTCGTTCCATGATGAGTAACGCTGAGTTACCGCGATCATTCTGTGGATATGCACTAGAATCAGCTGCATATCTTTTGAACCAGGTTCCCACCAAGACTGTGCCTTCCACACCATATCAGATGTGGAGTGGGAAGAAACCCTATCTTCAGTATCTAAAGATTTGGGGATGTCCGGCTTTTGTTAAAAAGCAACATGCGGATAAATTCGAGGCACGATCAGTATTATGTAAGTTTGTGGGATATCCAAAGAACTCCAGGGGGTATCTATTCTATTACGCAGAGGAACAAAAGGTTTTTGTTTCTCGTAATACCCATTTTCTAGAATATCAGTTTTTAGAAAAAGGAAACAAGTGGGAGCGAAATAGAACTGGAAGAAATTCCAGAACCACAAACTACTACTGAAAGTTTGGTAGAACCAGAAGTTCAAGAAGAACAGGACATTCCCGCACCCCTCCGCCGCAGGAGTAGTAGGCCGTCTCATCCGCCTGAGAGATACTACGATTTTCTCATAGATGGGGATAGAGAGGATTGCGTCATTGATGATGATGACCCTACTAGCTTCCAGCAAGCCATTCAGAGCGTTGACTCAGTAAAATGGATGGATGCAATGCGGACCGAAATGGAGTCCATGTACACTAACAAAGTATGGACTTTGGACATTGCTCCAGATAGGGTAAAATCCGTAGGATGCAAATGGATCTTCAAAAAGAAGATTGGTGTAGATAGACAGGTTGAAACCTATAAGGCTAGACTTGTTGCAAAGGGTTTCTGTCAAAGACCTGGTTTAGACTATGACGAAACCTTTTCTCCAGTGGCTATGCTGAATTCAATTCAGGTCCTTCTTGCTATTGCTGCCTTCCACGATTATGAGATATGGCAGATGGACGTAAAGACAGCCTTTCTAAATGGTAATTTGGAAAAGAGCGTCTATATGGATCAGCCAGAGGGATTCGTTCAGAGTGGGAGCAGCGGTAAAGTATGCAAGCTGCTTAAGTCCATTTATGGACTAAAGCAGGCATCACGGAGTTGGAACATCTGTTTTGATGATGCTGTCAAAGAATTCGACTTTATCAAAAATCCAGATGAACCTTGCATATACAGTAAGATTGTAGGGAGAGCTGTAGTATTCCTCGTCTTGTACGTGGATGACATTCTTCTAATAGGAAATGATATTCCTATGTTACAGTCAGTCAAAAGATTCTTATCATAGAAATTCTCCATGAAAGACCTGTGTGATGCCACCTACATTCTAGGGATCCGGATCTATCGTGATAGATCAAAAAGGATGTTGGGACTATCGCAGTCCAGGTACATAGACACCATAGTGAAGAGATTCAGTATGGATGTGTAACGTCTTCAAAATAATAAAATATGATTTTTGGGAAATTTTATAATTTAATATTATTTTAATGAATATTTTAATATTCTGGTATAATTAAATACAAATAAATGGGGAAAAATTTTGGAAAATTCTAAAATAAGGTATTTTAAGGAATTATGCCATTTTAAAGTTTTTAAGATTAGTTATATGCTAATTTAGTGTTAATCGCGATTAAAGATCGCTAATTGGATTTTTAGCACTTTTGAGCAAAAATGTGCACATATCAATTTCCACACTTGTTACACTTGTGTTACATTTCTTTTGCCATGGTTTTCTTTTGGGTTCACTATTCAAGTGAGAAGTGTTAGAAAAGGAAAAGGAAATGGGATGATGAGAGAGAGAGGGTAGGTATAGGTCAACCCCACCTTTTGAAGCCATGCCCCCACCATTCCCTTCTCATTTCTCTCTCCCTCTCCTATGGAGCTGCTGCCCTCTTCCTCACTCTCTCACCCTCTTCACTAAAACCCTAGATCCATCATGAAAACAAAGCCAAAACCTCATTCCCACTTCACAAAAAGTGTTCCCGAGCTCACTAGCTTCACATTGAACCTAGCAAGTTTAGATTTGGAGGACTTTGAGCAACTCAAGAAAATTCTTGAGTTGCCAAAGAAGGTAATTTCTGCACCTTTAGAGTAGTATTTCAATTCCTTGTGTATCCATACTAGTTTTGTATCGATATGGTGTTGTTTGGTGGATTTGTGAAACATCAAGTTAGGGTTAAGGGTAAAACTGAAACTTAAGATGAAATTGAGGATTGAGGTGACCTTAGAATCCCTTGTGTGATGCTAATTTGAACCCTAACCTGAACTTGTAAACAGAATACGGAATTACGGAACCGATATCGGGGAAAAACTGGAAATCTGGGACTGTTTTATGGAATCTGCTATCACCCCGAGATCCCAAAAATGAAATTGAGTTGACAGTGAGATGTGCAAGCACTAATGAACCACCACCCCAAACCCTAGCTCCCCACTCCACTTTGAGGCCGCCAATTATCCCATTCTGGCCGCAATTTGCGGCCAGAGCAGGGTGGATCTGCCTCGTTTTCTGTGCATGGCCCCATTTCCTCTATTTTTGACCCTGGGTATGTCTAGTTTTTACTGATTCCATCTAGGGTGAAATCTGGGATGATTTTCCTATGTTGGTGCATGATTTGAGACTTGTTTTAGCATGGATTTTGATATTTGGAGTTTCGTTCCTGTCGGGTGGCGCTTGGACGTCAACGACAGGTGGATGTTGATCGTGTTTACATATGAAGCGATAGGTTTTTACCTATGCAAGTAGCGTGTGCTGTTTTGGTTTTCGATGTGATTTTCATGTGCTTTAGCATTGTGATATACTTGTAGGTACCCCGCGTGATGTTGAGGCAAAGGAGATGAAGATAGCGACATCGGCTTTGGCACACGAGAAGCAAGGTGAGTAGATTTATATCTACGGGGAGAAGTCGGGTGGATGGCGTATAGCACCCCCGCAGTCCGTGGTGGTGTATACGAATACGTATACACACGTATATTTATTATGTGTTGTTTAGGGTTATTGATAGTGATAATGGTATTGTTGATGATAAGAATATATTGGTTAGTATAGTGCGAACCCTAGAGTAGTGGTTGCACTCACACATACACTTACACACATACTTGCACTCATTCTTTCATTTATTTGTGTGCATATGATGGTGCGTATATTTACACATGGGTATAGGACTATGTGTTTATATACGGGATTGAGGGTGATACGTGGGATTTGAGATGATACTTGATGTGAGGCCGTGAGATCGGCGACGTGACATAGCTTGTCTTGAGGTGCGATATGATAGTTTTAGCTGGCCTTTGGACATGTGCTTTACCCGCATTCATATTTTGATAGATGGTATCGATTTGTACTAGACTTAGAGTAGTACCCCCAGACTATGTGATCTGATGTTAGTGATACCTGCTATGTGACGAGATAGTGTGATATTGACCCCTACCCAGTTATTGGGATGCCGTACGACGATTTACCGTACGAGCCGGTATTGATGATAGATCCGCACTCATGACTCGAGGATATCTTACGATATGTTATTGAGGCGGGATCACCGACTATTATATCCATATATATCAATTCAGATGTAGGTGGTTTCATACCCCTCCTGTCTAGATTACTTAGTAGACCTTAGACTGAGCCGAGACATACCTATTTCAAAGAAAACGAATCGGGGATATTTTTAAGATAGGCAGAAGGGTTTATATGGATATTTTCAAACGACGCGTCTTTTCTTAAAACACCGTAGCCCTTATTTTACCAAAAGCCCTGGTTCGTCTTATTTAAAAAGGCAAGGTTGCATGATATAATTATTGAGGCAGGTTCTCTACTGTTGCGTTGATTACTCGATTCCGCACATTCATGCTGTTTGCATTGCATCGCTTATATTGTTGATATATTTCAGTCATGCTGCTAGGACACCAGCACCATTATCGATGATGCATATGTTCCACGTACACTCGTTGCCGGCTCACACACTCATCATCGATAATTGCCATGCCACTACACTGTAGTACTATTGCATTCAGTATATGATCCTTGTGTGACATGATGATATGCATACTTTCCTTTATATGTCGCATACTTCATGCTTTTGATTATACGCATTGAGATATGTTGTTTCTATGATATTTCTGGATTTGGGAACCGAGGGTGTTTCAAAAGAGAATATATCATTACTTTAAAAACCCGGTTACCCTTGATATGATATTTCAGTGCGTCCACCATGTGTTTTCTCGGTGCTGAGAGCGACATGTGAAACCCGAATCGAGGAGTGGACGAGCCGATTGCGGGTACATGGTGGACCCGGTATGATTCCCCTTGGCAAGATGATCGATGAGCTTTGCCGATTGAGCCTGGAGGCGGGCGAGTACCTACCGGTGATTGGTTGGACCTGGAGGTTATCCGGAGGATACTGACCAGAGTCGATAGATGGATTTGGGCGTACTGCCGGGGCCGAGGGCCGATACCGCAGACAGGGCCCGTGGGCCGATCCGGACTGACGGAGCCCGATATATGAGGATTTACGTGCCGATGCTGGGCACAGTTTTCATGATGTTTTCGAGTGCCGATGCTGGGCACTCCGGTTCCATGATTTGACGTGTCGCGAGGGACACGGGTGGATTATGTCCTCATATTCCCAAGCACATGATTTATGATATTTACATGCATGGTGGTTATTGTCAGTGGGTGACGAGTGGACGGGATCCACGTGTGTACAGATTTGATTGCATTGATCATACCTCATATTCATGACATGCTATTACCTGAGGCACTAGCACGAGCACTTGGCACTACACTCATGTATAGAGATTACATTGCCAGTTTAGCATGCTTCAGCTTTATTCATATTGAGGTTTATTTATATCTGATCGTATTGACCTAGGATAGGTCATGCATTCGATCTCTGATTGTAGATATTTTCTATTCACGAGTTGGCAACTCACCCCCGTTGTGCCCCAGTTCTTGCAGGTTTGCCGTACAGATTCCATAGCGGCATTTCTGGCACATTGCTTCCTTATGGGTGATTTGCTTGGATAGGTGGGTTCTTTTGTATCAGAACCGCCACTGTTCATGTATTATTTATTGTATCTAGAATTTCCATCAACCAAAACTTGTATATTGCCTCAGACTTAGAAACAGTGTTGTATTATTTCGACCTTAGAGTCGCGCTTGTAGTATTACGGTTTTCTGGCTGTTTTCAGTTTCTTTTTGGGTTTTGATCCTCGCCCTTTGGCGTTGTATATTATTATTGCTTGCGTGGTTGTGACCGTCGATTGACGAAGAGCTAGCTCCCGCTTGGGGATGCCTTTTATCATCTTATATATATTATTCTTGTTGTACCCCGTTTGGGGCCAGTTTTTACAAAGGAAACTCTGCCGAAATTTTCAGGAAAGGCTACACATTTTAAAAATACACATTCGGCTTAGTTATTTAAAGACTTTGATTTTCGAAACATGATTTCTTTACTTTTCAAAACCAGTTTTCCTTATTTACTCTTTAAATGGTTTTAGATTTCTGGGCTTTTGGCTTACTTGGATCAGATGGAGTCCTATAGACTTCATAGGATTCAAGGGCCAGTCACGTGCTCTTTCGGGTCGTGACAAAGTTGGTATCAGAGCGCTAGGTTGACCTTGGTTCGAGTCTAAGTTTGACTATGTGGAGCCTAGGGCGTTGTTTATCTACAGAACTTAGGCTTGACCTTACGGAACTTAGACTTGGTCGAGGGGGTATTAGACCCGAACTTTCGTCGCGTAGGATGACCGTTGGTTGATGGAACCGGTGACTAAAGTAGAGTGACGTACCGTTGGTATGTTCCGCGGCATACTTACGACACGCCACTCCACTTAAGAAACCTTAGGTTGTACATTTCCTTGCACTGTATTATATTCCATCCTATGATCTACCTTCATCGATACTGGTTATGGTTTTGCTGCCACGGTTGCACGGGCAGAGTGAGCTACGGATCGAGTTGTCAGCATGAGCTCGTCGTGGACGAGGACTGACCAGGGCGTGATTCCTGAGGCATACGATTGCATATTGAGGCGTCGTCTTATTGTGTTTCCGCACTTTGGGCGTTTGACAGATCGCTGTTGTGAGATTTTTCGGATGTACCGGTTGGTACCAGAGGATTGAGCCACTCTTAGAGGCCAGCCAGGTTATGATGACCGTTGATATTGTCGCTTATTCGTGATGGCGAGTCGCTAGTCACCGAGGATGAATGACTAGGACATGTGGTTCGTTCGCTTACCCCGATGCGAGGTCATCAGGTAGATTGATTCCAGCTAGAGGCGACTTCACGCAGGTTCGTTGAGAGTCGATTGAGACGATCGAATGTCAGGAGCCTATTTTCCAAGTTTAAAATATACGGAAAGGCATGCAGGTGATTCTATGGACCCTCTAGAAGAATGAAACCCTAACTCGACTTAATGACCGTGTGAAAGCCTTTGAACCTTCGGGTTTGCGGCAGTTCCTCGGCGCCATTAGTGAGGCTTGGGTTTGCCCTTCTACGGCTGGACCACCGACGCTGTGGCATGTACTCGATACTATTAAACTGTACCCGAGATGTTGAACTCTTGGGGGATTGTGAGGTTCTGACGAGTCGATCGGATGAGTCGACATCATTCGGATATCATGTGATGGCACACTGCTTGGGAGACTCCAGATACGAGCATAGCCGTCGGAGCGCAGTCCGGGTAACCATGATGAGATGAGTCCGAATCAGTTGATACTGGAGCAAGGTGGAGTAAAGAATTCGCACGAGGTTTCGACGAGGTGATGTTCCACTCCGCTGACATCAGTGATGTGACATGCACGCTGAGGACGTGTTCGGCTAGATATCTTCTACTGAGTGATGAAGATACTGAGTTCGTGATTCGAGTCCGTGTTAGAGACTTCGGAGGGACCGTAGTCGATGGCATTGAAGTGCGCAGATAGGGACGTGATGTCGAAATGGTCAATGATACAGACAAGCGGGACAAGAAGTTCGTGCGAGATGCAGAGGAGCTGTCACTACACCCCGTTAAGATAAAAGGTCGGATATGCATACAGAGGCACAGGGATGCGACCAGCTTCCGAGGAGATGTTGTACTAAGGACGCAGATGTCCAGGGAGCGAGAAAAGATTATGCCAGAGTACCAGCCCTGTACAGTTTGGCATAAGCAAGATCGGCAGAGACCTTGAGCAGGATTCCTTCCAGGACACCGCTGCAATGGTGTTTGCACCCAGGATCAGATGTGCGATGTGCATTTAGAGAGCCGGAGGCCGACGCCAGTGACATATTGCTTTACGAGCAGTCGTGAGGATTGACCGAGAGATTACCAAGGAAGTGCCAAAACGGAATCGTTCCTGTCAGCGCTCCTGACCGGGCCGATGAGCCGATGGATTGCGAGATTGGTAATCTACAGGAAAGATCAGGAACCAGAGGCAGAGGACGCCAGCCGCGAGCATGAGGCAAGTAGATATCTTGCACCGCTAGCATCGGATGTTCCGATACCTTCTCGACCCTGAAGAAGGATATACCGACGACGTTATTCATGATTTGCGATTTTGGTGATTTGACTATCACGTATCCGTTGCTTTGGATTTCGGTATTTTGGGCGATTTATTCGCATGATTTCGTCTTGATGACTGAGTTCCATGATATTTGATTTTATGCACCATGGTTGCACTTACTGGGTATTCATATTTTGTGCAGAGTTATTACTCTTGAGGTATTGATTGTGATTTCATGCCTATTTTATGCCGGTGATTTGATTTACGCTTCCAGCATAGTTTCATGTACTCTTAGTGTTTTGATTTGTGCACGCTGATGCACGCGGTTGTGAGTTTTTCCATCGCGGTACACCTGATTTTGATTGAGCCGCGTTGTATATCGTTTCGTGCCTTGGCTGCACCTGCTTATGACTTTATGGATTTCATACGGTTGATTTGATGCTGTGCATATGTTACGCACACGATTTGATTTTTGCACTCGGTATAGCTTATATGTGCTTGTAGTGCATTGATGTGTGTTTTGTGCACGCAGTTGGACACGTTTATGATTTCCTTTATACATGGGTACACTTAGTGTTGCTGCTTACGCATTTGAGTTATTGCTGGTATTTGTGCATGGGATGCACCAGTTCTATACTTCGTGCGTTTGTCGCACCAGTTTTATGTTTCTTGCGTTTATCGCATCAGATTTATATTTCGTGCCTTTGTTGCACTGGATTTACATTTGGTGCATTACGGTTGCACCTGACTTCGATTTGATGTCTTTCGATATGTCAATTTTGATTGTGATGTTGATGTGGATTCTTGCACTCCGTGCTTTTGACTGGATTTATGCATGTTCGGCGTTGTTATTGGATTTTGTGATTCCGTGCATGTTGAGTGCGCAGGGTTTAGATTTTCATTCGTGCACGATGGATGCACCGATTTGGATTTTCGCGCATGTTGGGCGCATGTTTTGAGATACGATTTTGGGTGCACACTTGATGCACTAAATCAAGATTTCTTCGTGCATGTTAGATGCACCGGATTTTTGGCTGCCAGGCACATACGTTGCCTATGACAGATGCTTCGTGCACACCCGTTGCACCTAGATGTTGTTTTGTGCACCTGTTTAGCACATATATGGATTTTAATTTCCGTGCGCACCAGACGCACAGGGTGGTGTTATGTGCATTTTTGAGATTTATTCCTTTTGGAGCAGTATATTTTATGATGTTGGATATTTGTTTTCATACTGAGCAGGACTAGTCAGAGGACAGTACCTGGATATATTTTGCATGCATTGATAGTTCGAAGGGATTTCCAAGAGCGAGCTATAGTCTCGGTGTATTTATACCTACGTGTCCGATATGACACGGAACGTTTTAAAAATAGGAAACCCTTCTAAATTGTTTTCAAAAGGGCGGAACGTACTTATTAAACAAAGGATATATATATACACATATATAGTTATTTTCTTATGAAAAACGTCCGCCACTGTGCAGTGTTGCGCGCATCGCACAGCGACTTAAAAGTTTGGGCATGCATTTTCATCAGCTATTCACATGTATAGATTGGATGTCTACATGTATAGTTCTGATTTATATCATATTGATTTTCTATTGGATTTGACATTGTGTCTTTACCATGACTCCGATGATTGCGGGATGCTTGACGGAGTTTCGATTTTGAGTTATCTGCTCATTACTCATGCGCATGCATTGCGCTATGATGTTTTATGTATAGATGATTTCGGAGCCCCGATGACTTAGAATTTGTATTGAAATATTTCAGAATTGGGGATTTTAAAGTTAAATTCGGGGACCGAATTTCTTTAAGGGGGGTAGATTATAACGTCTTCAAAATAATAAAATATGATTTTTGGGAAATTTTATAATTTAATATTATTTTAATGAATATTTTAATATTCTGGTATAATTAAATACAAATAAATGGGGAAAAATTTTGGAAAATTCTAAAATAAGGTATTTTAAGGAATTATGCCATTTTAAAGTTTTTAAGATTAGTTATATGCTAATTTAGTGTTAATCGCGATTAAAGATCGCTAATTGGATTTTTAGCACTTTTGAGCAAAAATGTGCACATATCATTTTCCACACTTGTTACACTTGTGTTACATTTTTTTTGCCATGGTTTTCTTTTGGGTTCACTATTCAAGTGAGAAGTGTTAGAAAAGGAAAAGGAAATGGGATGATGAGAGAGAGAGGGTAGGTATAGGTCAACCCCACCTTTTGAAGCCATGCCCCCACCATTCCCTTCTCATTTCTCTCTCCCTCTCCTATGGAGCTGCTGCCCTCTTCCTCACTCTCTCACCCTCTTCACTAAAACCCTAGATCCATCATGAAAACAAAGCCAAAACATCATTCCCACTTCATAAAAAGTGTTCCCGAGCTCACTAGCTTCACATTGAACCTAGCAAGTTTGGATTTGGAGGACTTTGAGCAACTCAAGAAAATTCTTGAGTTGCCAAAGAAGGTAATTTCTGCACCTTTAGAGTACTATTTCAATTCCTTGTGTATCCATACTAGTTTTGTATCGATATGGTGTTGTTTGGTGGATTTGTGAAACATCAAGTTAGGGTTAAGGGTAAAACTGAAACTTAAGATGAAATTGAGGATTGAGGTGACCTTAGAATCCCTTGTGTGATGCTAATTTGAACCCTAACCTGAACTTGTAAACAGAATACGGAATTACAGAACCGATATCGGGGAAAAACTGGAAATCTGGGACTGTTTTATGGAATCTCCTATCACCCCGAGATCCCAAAAATGAAATTGAGTTGACAGTGAGATGTGCAGGCACTAATGAACCACCACCCCAAACCCTAGCTCCCCACTCCACTTTGAGGCCGCCAATTATCCCATTCTGGCCGCAATTTGCGGCCAGAGCAGGGTGGATCTGCCTCGTTTTCTGTGCATGGCCCCATTTCCTCTATTTTTGACCCTGGGCATGTCTAGTTTTTACTGATTCCATCTAGGGTGAAATCTGGGATGATTTTCCTATGTTGGTGCATGATTTGAGACTTGTTTTAGCATGGATTTTGATATTTGGAGTTTCGTTCCTGTCGGGTGGCGCTTGGACGTCAACGACAGGTGGATGTTGATCGTGTTTACATGTGAAGCGATAGGTTTTTACCTATGCGAGTAGCGTGTGCTGTTTTGGTTTTCGATGTGATTTTTATGTGCTTTAGCATTGTGATATACTTGTAGGTACCCCGCGTGATGTTGAGGCAAAGGAGATGAAGATAGCGACATCGGCTTTGGCACACGAGAAGCAAGGTGAGTAGATTTATATCTACGGGGAGAAGTCAGGTGGATGGCGTATAGCACCCCCGCAGTCCGTGGTGGTGTATACGAATACGTATACACACGTATATTTATTATGTGTTGTTTAGGGTTATTGATAGTGATAATGGTATTGTTGATGATAAGAATATATTGGTTAGTATAGTGCGAACCCTAGAGTAGTGGTTGCACTCACACATACACTTACACACATACTTGCACTCATTCTTTCATTTATTTGTGTGCATATGATGGTGCGTATATTTACACATGGGTATGGGACTATGTGTTTATATACGGGATTGAGGGTGATACGTGGGATTTGAGATGATACTTGATGTGAGGCCGTGAGATCGGCGACGTGACATAGCTTGTCTTGAGGTGCGATATGATAGTTTTAGCTGGCCTTTGGACATGTGCTTTACCCGCATTCATATTTTGATAGATGGTATCGATTTGTACTAGACTTGGAGTAGTACCCCCAGACTATGTGATCTGATGTTAGTGATACCAGCTATGTGACGAGATAGTGTGATATTGACCCCTACCCAGTTATTGGGATGCCGTACGACGATTTACCGTACGAGCCGGTATTGATGATAGATCCGCACTCATGACTCGAGAATATCTTACGATATGTTATTGAGGCGGGATCACCGACTATTATATCCATATATATCGATTCAGATGTAGGTGGTTTCATACCCCTCCTGTCTAGATTACTTAGTAGACCTTAGACTGAGCCGAGACATACCTATTTCAAAGCAAACGAATCGGGGATATTTTTAAGATAGGCAGAAGGGTTTATACGGATATTTTCAAACGACGCGTCTTTTCTTAAAACACCGTAGCTCTTATTTTACCAAAAGCCCTGGTTCGTCTTATTTAAAAATGCAAGGTTGCATGATATAATTATTGAGGCAGGTTCTCTACTGTTGCGTTGATTACTCGATTCCGCAAATTCATGCTGTTTGCATTGCATCGCTTATATTGTTGATATATTTCAGTCATGCTGCTAGGACACCAGCACCATTATCGATGATGCATATGTTCCACGTACACTCGTTGCCGGCTCACACACTCATCATCGATAATTGCCATGCCACTACACTGTAGTACTATTGCATTCAGTATATGATCCTTGTATGACATGATGATATGCGTACTTTCCTTTATATGTCGCATACTTCATGCTTTTGATTATACGCATTAAGATATGATGTTTCTATGATATTTCTGGATTTGGGAACCGAGGGTGTTTCAAAAGAGAATATATCATTACTTTAAAAACCCGGTTACCCTTGATATGATATTTCAGTGCGTCCACTATGTGTTTTCTCGGTGCTGAGAGCGACATGTGAAACCCGAATCGAGGAGTGGACGAGCCGATTGCGGGTACATGGTGGACCCAGTATGGTTCCCCTCGGCAAGATGATCGATGAGCTTTACCGATTGAGCCTGGAGGCGGACGAGTACCTACCGGTGATTTGTTGGACCTGGCGGTTATCCGGAGGATACTGACCAAAGTCGATAGATGGTTTTGGGCGTACTGCCGGGGCCGAGGGCCGATACCGCAGACAGGGCCCGTGGGCCGATCCGGACTGACGGAGCCCGATATATGAGGATTTACGTGCCGATGCTGGGCACAGTTTTCATGATGTTTTTGAGTGCCGATGCTGGGCACTCCGGTTCCATGATTTGACGTGTCGCGAGGGACACGGGTGGATTATGTCCTCATATTCCCATGCACATGATTTATGATATTTACATGCATGGTGGTTATTGTCAGTGGGTGACGAGTGGACGGGATCCACGTGTGTACAGATTTGATTGCATTGATCATACCTCATATTCATGACATGCTATTACCTGAGGCACTAGCACGAGCACTTGGCACTACACTCATGTATAGAGATTACATTGCCAGTTTAGCATGCTTCAGCTTTATTCATATTGAGGTTTATTTATATCTGATCGTATTGACCTAGGATAGGTCATGCATTCGATCTCTGATTGTAGATATTTTCTATTCACGAGTTGGCAACTCACCCCCGTTGTGCCCCAGTTCTTGCAGGTTTGCCGTACAGATTCCATAGCGGCATTTCTGGCACATTGCTTCCTTATGGGTGATTTGCTTGGATAGGTGGGTTCTTTTGTATCAGAACCGCCATTGTTCATGTATTATTTATTGTATCTAGAATTTCCATCAACCAAAACTTGTATATTGCTTCAGACTTAGAAACAGTGTTGTATTATTTCAACCTTAGAGTCGCGCTTGTAGTATTACGGTTTTCTGGCTGTTTTCAGTTTCTTTTTGGGTTTTGATCCTCGCCCTTTGGCGTTGTATATTATTATTGCTTGCGTGGTTGTGACCGTCGATTGACGAAGAGCTAGCTCCCGCTTGGGGATGCCTTTTATCATCTTATATATATTATTCTTGTTGTACCCCGTTTGGGGCCAGTTTTTACAAAGGAAACTCTGCCGAAATTTTCAGGAAAGGCTACACATTTTAAAAATACACATTCGGCTTAGTTATTTAAAGACTTTGATTTTTGAAACATGATTTCTTTACTTTTCAAAACCAGTTTTCCTTATTTACTCTTTAAATGGTTTTAGATTTCTGGGCTTTTGGCTTACTTGGATCAGATGGAGTCCTATAGACTTCATAGGATTCAAGGGCCAGTCACGTGCTCTTTCGGGTCGTAACAGGATGATTCTAGGCGCGGTAACCTACCGGCTTGTCACGGAATCACCCTCTCCAAAGAGATGTCTCCCAAGACTGATTTGGAAAGGGATCGCATGCCGATTATACCCTACGCTTCTGTGGTAGGCTTTATAATGTATGCGATGTTATGTACCAGACCAGATGTAGCATACGCATTGAGCGTAGTAAGCCGGTATCAAGCAAACCCAGGGGAGAAGCACTGGATAGCAGTAAAGAACATTCTAAAGTACCTGAGGAGGACTAAGGAGATGTTCTTGGTGTATGGCGGAAAAGACCTCCAGATGGAGGCCTTTGCGGACTCCGGCTTCCAGAGTGACAAGGATGACTCTAAATCCATGTCGGGTTATGTCTTTACCCTCAATGGAGGGGCGGTCTGTTGGAAGAGTTCCAAGCAGGAGACCGTTGCTGACTCAACAATGGAAGCGGAGTACATAGCTGCTTGCGATGCCGCAAAAGAAGCTGTCTGGATGAAGAAGTTCCTCACAGAACTTCAGGTGGTTCCTACCAGTGTTGGTCCAATACCTCTGTATTGTGACAACAACGGCGCTATAGCTTTAGTGAAGGAACCCAGGTCCCATCAGAAGTCCAGACTCATCTTAAGGCGGCACCACCTGATCAGGGAGATCGTTGATCGCCGGGAGATCGAGGTGAAAAGAGTAGAGACGAAGAATAACATTGCTGACCCATTCACAAAGGTCATTCCTCAGACGCAGTTCGAGAGGCTATTCGAGATGATAGGTCTACGATATGCCAGCTCATGGCCCTCGTGCAAGTGGGAGATGGTTAGTGTATATGGCCTAGGGGGCCATTATTGTATCATACTTGTATGTATATTACTTAATGGAAGCTTGGGATATTCACAGTTGTATATACAGTCTTGCTAAAAATGGTAGTATGCTACTTGGTTTGTGTCTACTTTAATATGTGCATATGTTTCTTGTAACGTATCACTTATACATATTAGTAGAGCCCATAGGTTCTTTGCGTGATTACCAGCGTTGTGATGGCAGTCACACTGGGTAGTCTATAAGAAACATCCTATACTTGTCCCTAGTCATGGGATTATCGAGACAGGGCACGATACTCCAGAGTAGACTAGTGTGTACGCTTCTCATCCCAGTTGGGGAGATGGTCTGTCCCGCAGCCCTCAGTACGTCGCACTGGAGATTGTATACAGGTGCTCGTTAGGTTATGGGTACACCGGATAGGACTCGCAGGGGAACTGTTGGTTGGTATTATACCCGTCGTCAGTTAACAGTTCCCAGGTGACATGAGTACAGCATAGTCCGCAGACTTGACACTGCTACTTCGCCTCGAGTGTGTCCTACTGTTCTTAGATTGCTACCCTACCACGGCTCAAAGGAGTCGTGCAAACAGGTAGCAGTTGGGTGCAGTCCCGAGCACTTGGAGGCAGTAGCGGTTAGACAGGATTCGTCTCTCCCGGTATTGGGAGTTGATATCGCGCTGTGTCATAGAGCCATTACGTAAAGTCCTTGGCCAGGGCAAGCGAGATTTAATGGTAGGTTCCAGTAGTTTCTCAGGGTGTAATGGGCTACGCTCCGACACGACTTATACCGCTATTAGGGGACTGACGCTTGCCGCCCCCTAGGCTCGATATGCGATAGTCTTAGACGAACAGACCGGACTGTACGGAGATTGTCACATCAGGCTCAGTAGGAGTTCGGATAGGTTCCCTCATCGGCCTTCTTATCGACATCTACCTAGGGACCGTTACGTACAGCTAGTGCCACTTGCGGTCTGTGGTTAAACCCACTGCCAGCGTAGTGTCGAGTCTTTAGAGTCCCACACAGAGGGTTTCCCTGCTCCAGGCGAAATGATATAGAGGTCGTATGGTTTTACGACAAGGCTTCGGACGCATACGTGTTTAAACGCACATGCGACGTTCGGACAGTTTTTACTAGCCAGCTTTGGTTTAAGCCAGATTCTAGTATCGGGTTATTGGATTTATACAGTCTAAAGTTTTTCCGTATTTTCATGGATTGTAGGGGCGTTCTCATATTTTGTCGGGAAGCTTCTAGAAGCATGGTGACTTGGGGGGTAAGGTGGCATTAGCATTAAATGATATTGTGACTCATTATGTGTGATTCATCATGTCATTAATGCATTATTAAATGTTTAATGACTCATATAGTGAATCACTCATAATGCATTTATGTAGCATGATGAATAATCTCATTTTATTCATTTATTCATTTATTCATTATGCTTCATATATCAAGTGAGAAACAATATCATATTTCATTCTTATCATCACCTTCTCTCTCCTCAAGCTCTCTCATTCTTGAACCCCTAACCCTAACCTATCGTGTGTTAAGATCAAGGGTTAGCTAGACTAATACATCCATAACCTCACTCTATATTCCCCAGGTAGCTTAGATTAGCACTTTGAGCAACCTAGTTATCTCAAGTTAGAGATCAAGCTTAGCGTAGGAGCTCTCGGGTGGATCGTCTTTGACTCGAGGAGGCCGTTGAGGTGCCGATGTTCCAAGGAGCCTACGAGGAGTGGAGGACAGCGATGAAGACCCGAAGGACAAGTAACGTGAGGTATAACTTCGAATCTGAGTAGTTAAACCTCTCGTAGTTTGCTAGTAACGGTTTAGATACGATTCAAGCGCTCAAGTCCGTGTTACGAAGCTTTGATAATCGTTTTCCATATATTCCGCCTACCCGCAAGTTCGTGGGGTGCGTGACATGGACTTACAGGGTTAAGGAAATATCTATGCAAAATATCCAAGTCAAAGTCAAAGCTTCAAGAAGCTTCTTGAAAGCTTCATGAAGACTTAACCCTAATCCAAACCCTAACCTCAATTAAACTCCACAAAACATGTTGCATTTATAACCATAACATGTTACAATATTATATATCACATATATAATATTTATTGTAACAATATAAAATAATACTATTAACATATATCGCATATATATCAATGTAATACACGAGTGAGAAAGATAATCTTTTAGTGAGCTTATATTAGTTAATGTAATTTAATATATCAAATATATAATTATACATTAAACTATCGAATCAAGACTTGATCCGATAATCCGGCTATTTCATAAATAACTGACTAATATAATCTGTATCAGTTCATCGAATCAACCCTTGATCCGATGACCCAGCTATATCACATATACCCGGCCGATATCTCATATCGTGAGAATTTAATATGGTATCACATATACGTATTGTTCTCGGTCCCGCACATATCACATATGTGCTCCTACTCCGTTTTGCCTGAGCCAAGAAACCTCTGTGTAGGACTCTAAAGAATCGTCAATACGCCGGCAGTAGGTGATGATCATATCAAACACCCACAAGCTGCAAGCGGTCAGCTAAACGTAATAGCCACCTAGGTATTGAGCAATCAGAAGATCAACAAGCAAGCCTGTACTTTCTCCCGTGAATCTAATCAGTAACACTCCCGTACAGTCCGGTCCCTTCGTCTGATATGTCGCATATCTCGCCTAGGGGTGGTAAACGTCAGACCCCGGTAGCTTGATAAGTCTTGTTGATATGATGTCCATAACAGTTCGAAAAACTACTGATAACACTTACTAGTAAATCTCGGCAACCCTGGTTAGGGATTTCCAGTTATAGCCAATCGAACACAGCACAAAATCAACTCCCTATACCGGGAGAGACGAATCCCCTCCTATCGCTCATTGCCTCCATGTGATTCGGGACTGTACCAAAAATCCACCTTTTTGCATGCCCTCTTGGACATGGTATGATGGAGATCAAAGCACAGTGGGAATCACACAAGACTCTATGACGATCTCGGGTCAACAGACTACTCTGTACCAGTGTCACCAAAGAACTTCCATCTGACGTGAGGTATAATACCAGCTGGGAGTTCTCGGCGAGTTCGTCCAGTGTACCCAGTCTCTACTGAGCACCCGTACACCATCCTTGATGTCAAACACCGATGGATATGGGATCATCCATTGCCCATCATATGGGTCAAGCTGCATATACGCTAGTCTACTGTGGAGTATCGATGCCCTGTCTCGGTACTCCCACGACTAGGAACATTTGAAGGATGTACTTGGCGACTACACTGTCCCTAATAATATGATTCACATCATAGTCCTAGTAGTCAAGTACTCATCCTAAGGGCTTTATCAACATGTAACATAGAGACAATCAGAGTATATGTTAAGATAAAGAGCAACCAGATAGCGTACTATCATGTCGAGCAAGAAAGTCCTCCCTATATATGTCCAAGCTGTAACACTTTGAATTTCCGTTAGAATGTCTTTCGTGATAATTAGTGATCGTACGTGTTATTATATATGTGTTTATAGGATTATTAGTTATATTTAGTAGTGTTAGCATTTTGGGAATTTTTCTTGTGTTAGTGCACACTTGCACACTTAGCCATTTTTGACCTAGGTTTAAGTGTTGGCCAAATTCTTTTGTTGCATGGTTGCTAACTTATTTCCCCACCCTTTAATCAAAACAAAACCCTTTTTCACAAATTCAAATCCTAATAAACAATGAAGCATGGTGGTTAGGTGAAAGGTTGACTTTTGACCCCATTTTCTTCTCTCCTCTCTCTCTTTTCCCCACTTCAGAATTTCCTGTAGGAATTCCAGCAGAAAACCCATCTCTTCCTCCATCTTTTCTTCTCCTTTTTCATTCTCCTTTGATCCATAAACAAAACCCTATACATATCAACACATTTCCATCACAAAACATTAGGAAAAGTGAGCTTTTGAGGTGTTTGAAGCAAAATCTGCACACTTGAGGGAAAAGCTGAGACTTTTGGTGTTTTACAAGGTTCTTAGAAGGTATTAACTCATATTAGAACTCCTTTTCCTTAAACTTGTAGTATTCTTTAGTAAAAATCTCATTTTTGTGCATTTTTGGTGATATTAAAGGATATTTTTGATTCACATGTTAGTTTAGGGTTTTGTTAGTTGAGTTAGCTCCTTAAAGTGTTATTAGAGCTATTTTAACCAGGTTGTATTTCAGGTTTGCACAAAAATACCCTAAAGTTCCATTTTAGTGCAAAAGTATGGATTTTAACTAGAAATAAGGCCCTGTAGGATCTGCTGCTACCCAAGGTATTTCAGAGTGAAACTAGATATTACTGTAGTATGTATGGGGGGTATAGAGTGCACACACAAAACCTGGGAGCCCAATTCCCTACCCAGGCCGCCGAAATATGCATTCTGGCCGCAATTTGCGGCCAGATGGGGGTGATTTTGGTTGGGGTTTGGGGTGTTGGTGTCTGCTGCTATGTGGGTTATTTTGGTATATATAGTTTTACAATATCTTTTCTGTATCAAAATCTGGAGGTGAATACCTATTTTCCCGTATTTTTAGTCTTCGCGACACGCGTGATACGTGTTTGTGGGTTTTGGGTTTCTGCGTATTGCGACGGGTCGGAGTGGCTTCAGGCGCGTAATCACACGTTTTAGCGTATCGCGCACACGCGCGCTTGGTTCACGACACGAGTTACTAGTTCGGCCTTAATGTCGTGTTTGTGTGACTTGAAGCATATGTATTATGTATTGTCTAATTCTAGGTTCGCAAGCGAGTACGGCGGACGCCGTGCAGAAGGGGAAACAAGTTGTTGGCTATACCTAGCGAGAGACTACGGTGAGTAGATTTAATATCTACGGGGTTATCGCCCGCATGGCGTTCTACGTCAGGGCTGATAGGACCTTATATCTATATTCACGTACATTGACTGTTCATGGCTACTATTTAGTGCATCCTGCATTCCCTGCTATATGGATATAAACTAGAATTGTTAGAATACCGCACCATTACTAACGGTCCATGTTGCACAAGCACTATCCTGCATGTTACACACACACCGTTAGTAATTTCCATGACACTCACACTGTAGAATTTACATCGGATCATTATATTGTAGCTCATCTATATGTGACATGACTTGATGTTCATACTTGATGCATATATCACATCGGATCATTATATTGTAGCTCATCTATCTGTGACCTGACATGATATTTATATTTGATGCACATATCATATCGGATCATTTACTTGCATATTGATTTGGATTGCATGTGATTTCTGGATTTGGGAACCGTGGCTATTTCAAATATGTAATCATTTAAAAACCCGGTTCCCTTGATATGATATTTCGGTGCGTCCACCATGTATTTCCTCGGTGCTAGAGTGATATATGTGAACCCGAATCGAGGAGCTGGTTGAGGCTGATTACGGGTACATGGTGGACCTGGTATGGTACCCCGGGGCGAGAACGGTTTCGCTGTGTAGTAGACGGTGAGCCTGGCAGAGGGACTACTACCTACCGGTGATTGGTTGGACCTGACAGTTATCCGGAAGATACTGATCAGAGTCGATAGATAGATGTGGGGTGATCCTGTTAGTTATATGTATGCCCTAGAGGCCATTACTGTACATAGGATGTATATTGTAGTGGATGCTGGGACGTATATTGGGAGGACTTTCTTGCTCGACATGATAGTATGCTATCTGGTTGATCTTTACCTTAACGTGTATACTGTTTATCTCTCTGTTACATGTTGGTAAAGCCCTTAGGATCTGTACTTGACTACCTGGACTATGATGCGGATCATACTAGTGGGGACATGGTAGTCCATAAGTACATCCTTCAAAGTCCCTAGTCGTGGGTGTATCGAGACGGGGCATCGATATACCAGAGTAGACTAGCGTGTACCTTCTCGACCCATACAGATGGGCGATGGATGATCCCATATCCATTGGTGTTTGACATCAGAGATGATATACGGGTGCTCAGTAGAGACTGGGTACACTGGACGGACTCGCCGAGAACTCCCAGATGGTATTATACCTCACGTCAGATGGCAGTTCTCTTGTGACACTGGTACAGAGTAGTCTGTTGACCCGAGATCGTCATAGAGTCTTGTGTGGTTCCCACTGTGCTTTGATTTCCATCTTACCACGTCTAAGAGGGCATGCAAAACGGTGGTTTTTGGGTACAGTCCCGAGTCACATGGAGGCAATGAGCGATAGGAGGGGATTCGTCTCTCCCGGTATAGGGGGTTGATGTTGCGCTGTGTTCGATTGGCTATAACAGGAAATCCCTGGCCAGGGTAGCTGAGATTTACTGGTAAGTGTTACCAGTAGTTTCTCGAATTGTTATAGACCTCATATCGACATGACTTATCGAGCTATTGGGGTCTGACGTTTACCACCCCTAGGCGAGATATGTGACATATCAGACGATCAGACCGGACTGTACGGTAGTGTTACTGGTTGGATTCACAGGAGTATGAGCGGGCTTGCTCGTCGATCTTCTGATCGCTCAATACCCGGGTGGCCGTTACGTTTAGCAGACCGCTTGCGGCTTGTGGGTGCTTGATATGATCATCACCTGCTGCCGGCGTATTGACGAGTCTTTAGAGTCCTACACAGAGGTTTCCTGGCTCAAGCGAAACGAAATAGGAGCGCATATGAGATATGTGCGGGACCGAGAATAATGCGTGTATGTGATACCGTATTCCATTCTTGCGATGAATGTATCAATTAGGTTATATGCGATATACCCTAGTTATCGAATCAAGGATTGATTCGATAAACCGATACAAAGGATACTAGTCGGTTATATACGATATGACCGGATCGTTAAATCAAGAGTTGATTTAATGATTTAATGCATAATTATATATTTGATATATTACTTTGCATTAACTAGTATCGGTTCACTTTAAATGGATTTTCTCACTCGGGTGTGCGCATTGCATATGCGATATGATTTTGTGCACTTGCTTGTATCATATTTGATGATATATGCAATACTTGGTTAAATGTATGTTTAAACCATAGTTAGTTAATGGTTAAGGGTTTTAAATGATTTTATTTATTGTTTTATTTATTTTTAGCAAAAGGAAAATGGTGGCTTTATTTATTTCTTTTGTTGAAGTTTCTTGAACTTTTGAAAAGTCCACCATTTTTGTTTTATGCCAAACCCTAACCACTCACTAACTTTGGTTAACTCTCTACACTTAACTATGGTAAGTGTTATGATAAGATTGAATTTTCTTTTCTATTCATTTTAACTTATCATAATATTTATCATCTTCTTCCTCTTCTTCTTCTTCATGAAGATACCTTCCTCCATCAATGGTGATTGATGCAAATGAGTGAGAAATCCAATTCTAAAGTCTACCCACTTCCTATTTCTTCATCCTCTACCTCTTGCCAAGTAGTAGAGTGTGTTTTCTTCACAAGTTTTCATGACTTGGTGAAGCTGGAGCTTAATCTAGCGATGCCTCGACGTAGATCATCTTCGGCATGGACATCGACGACCTAGCTCGCCTATTCTCCGACGAAGCCGACGCTAGAGCCCGGGAACTCATTTGGACAGCGAGGGGACTTCGTTGCAGAGCTATGGAGGTGGAGCACCGGATCTACAAAGGTTGTATTTCCGTTATCTTATAGTTAAGTGTTAACTACTTTATTGTTTCGCCTAGAAATCTAGCCAACGATCCATAGTTTAGGGTTTCTCGGCACCGTAAAATTTGAAATTGGCATGGTTGATGCCTTGTGAGACCTCTTGTGTGTGCCTAGGAATCCTACAGTGGTATCAGAGCCTAGCTAGAGCCTTAGGCGAAGTCTAGACGCAATTTGAAGTCCGATCGAACCGAAATTTAGAACCTAAAATAGCTCTCTGTCCTTTTTTCAAAAACTGGGATTTTTCCAAATTAAAAATTACTAAAAAATTCAGCAGGGAAATATAATAATTACGGCGCAAAAATATTTTCATGAACAGTATAAACGGCGGCGGAACCGCGGCAGAAGCCTTGCTTCTGCGGCGGTTCCGCGGCAACATGGTGACGTCATCCTCCCCTTTCTGCACAGTAATTCATGTTTTCAGTTGCTGATTTTTCTGGGAATTTTTAATATTTATTCAAGAGTTGAATTTTCTGCAGTTGTTTTGGGGATTCGGTGTTTCGATCGGGATATCAGATTTTGTCTATGTGGCTTTCCGGATAAATTTTAGAATATGTTAAAAAGTTCGACCGGATATAAATACCCAATTTTTCCCCTGTCGGGAAATTTCCAAGTGTTGGATTTTTCCGTAGTTTAACGACGTTCTAAGTAGTGCAAGTAACTCGATGGACCCTCTAGAAGACAACAAACCTTAACTCGATTATGTGACCGTCTTGAACTGCCCTTTGAACCTTCGGGTTTGGGGCAGTACGGCGTGCCACATGTGAGGCGTTGGCTTGACCCTTCTACGGCTGGACCGTCGGTACTGAGGCACGAACTGAATGTTGTTAGACTTATTTCATGTGTTGATCTGTATCGGGAAAACTTGGGTGTTCGATTGTTCGATCGGAAAGTTTGACATTTTCTATTTATCCGGAATGGGATACAATAATTGGAATTCACAAAAGTTATGTGATAACTGAATGAATGTTATAAACATAGCACTTTAGTCTCACTTGATCGGTTGCCACGGAATTTTGATGTGATCAAAAGTCCGTCGCAATCACGTAGCGTACGCGGATACTCGCCGGGTAAACTTAATAGACAACCTCACTCCATAGCCCCGACCAAGTGACTGTAGGAGAACCCCGTCACCGAAAGCATCCGTTCGGGTGCTCGCGGTAGCGGTGTTCCGCCTTGGTGCACTTCGTCGACGGTATCGGGGGTGAAGCCGCCTACTAAAGTTTGCGACGAGCATTCGATCAGGATGTCGGGAATCTTGTTGAATTGCCCGACTTGATATTGAAAAGAGTTTTCGATTTTGAGACTAAAATGCGGGGTTTATAATTGTTAGGCATGTGATGTCTAAGTATTTCATTTGATTAGGCATGCGATGTCTATGCAGGTTGCGGATTCCAACTGTTGTAGTTTTACACTTTCTTTTCTGTGACCGTAAGTGTAATATGTGATATCGCCGGTTTCGTTGCTATATGTCAACGACAATTGGGATGCGCATATTTACTTACGATGATGACATGTGATGTTATGTGTTGCTGGATATGTTATATTGGATCGTCGTGTTTGAATAACCGGGGGTTTTTATGTGAGATGAGTGTTTTTCATTTTCATTCATGTAAAAACTTGTATGTAATATTCTTTTATTGGGACACTTCCAGGTAGCGGAAGTTGTCACCGTTTGTATATTATTTACTTTTCCGCACTAGGATAGACCCAAAGAGGAGGGCACAAGTAACCGGGTTCTGGAGTCCAGTGGGAGACCAACTCGAGGAGTCGAGTCCGGGTCTCCTAACTCTAGAATTTGTAGGGTTGCTTGCCGCTCTCGTAGGGGTCTAGGGGTGTGGGTTTGGCTATTCATCGCGACCGTGGAATCCGTGTTTTATACTGGCTCGTATTGAAAACACGGACGTCCTAGTATATCCAATATTTCATATGATTCTTCTGCTGCGATATCTGTGATGTGATCATGTGATGTTCTGTGATAGATACAGTATATAGTATATATGATATATTATATAGATGTTACTTATGTTTTACACCCGCGCTAGCCCTGCCCCGCTCTGTCGTTAGTTACCTAACCTAACGGTGTACGAGGGGACATCGAGGCGAATGCGGATGGCATAAGTGTACGTCGTATTTATCTGTGATGTTTAGGTACTTAAATGATGGGACTTCATTAATGTGATTAATGAAATAAAAGAAACCTAAGATGTTGTAGAATCGAATTTCAAAATAAAACAGGTAGCTACAGTTCTTGCTATGCACAGCGGTATATGTGATATATCCTACACCTTATTCGATGAGGAAAGGACCGAGATCCCTTCACCGGGAGTGACTCCTTTAGCAATAACTGGCAGATGCTACACACTCGGTTTGTCTTTTGATTGCTTTTAAGAGTTTTTGCTTTGCACAGTGATATATATGATATATCCCGCACCTCATTCGACGAGGAAAGGACCGACGATCCCTTCACCGGGAGTGACTCCTTTAGCAAAACTAGAAAAGCCTCAAAAACACTCCATTTCAAAATCATTCGATCCTACAACGATATCAAGTTCATTACGCAATAGGTTTTCAGAAAAACCTGTCGTAGCCCTCCGTCATTTCAGATAAGTTGTATATAGTATTCGTGCTGCATTTGTTGGCTTTCGTCAAGGTGCAGTGTGCGGTAGCTATATGCTGCTAATCTGCCAGCATACGATGCGATTGGATTAGGGTAGTCGTGCGGCTTTGTTGGCTTTCGTCAAGGGTCGTGCGGGTGGGTTGATCAAGAAAAGTACGGGTTGAACTTGACTAGCGGGCTATGGTTTGTTGGCTTTCGTCAAGGTCATAGCACGTTAAGGGCAAAATATTATCGGGAATTTCAAGTGTTGAAATTTGCAATGAGATTGCATACCTTCTATGAGATAGTTGGATCCCGATACCCACTGCGAGTAAGAGTTACTCCTGGGAGAGTTTTATACATTACAATTAGCCGATCAAGTAGGTGTCTAGAAAGGTGTTAACGAGGTTACGCCTCTGGGAAAACGAGGTTTACATTAATTAGGTTCGTGCGAAAGCACGGGGGACCTCCCTCAAAGTACCGACACTGGCCTGGCTGAAAGATTGGCGAACTTGTAGTGTGTAATTAATCCCGGCTAGTCTTTCCTTTTAGGGTTTGAAGGAAGATTTGATAAAAAGCAGTGGGAGCCATCCTGATTAGATAAAATAATAACCAATCTATTCTTGCAAGAGCGCACGCTGAGTGTTTTCTTCTCTCTCTCTCCAGGTAGCGACCATATCACGCCTTAATCAAGATAATAATACGAATTATTGACCGAACCCGCTTGTTATACTGAGCTGGGGATCGTTGGTCCCGCTCCAACTTATAATTGTTATAAGACAGAGCAGGAAATTGGGGAATACCAGATTTCCCGTGCCGCCTAAACGAAGAGAGTGCATGCTGATGCATCATCTTCGGGTTTGTTCATTATACAGAACTATTTCTCAGTATCCTTTACGTCCTGGGTATATGATACCGGATCAGGATCCCAGATATGTAATCTGTTACATAGGGCTACAGATAGGTAGAGAACTGAGAACGGGTGATAAGTTTCATGAGGCAGAAAACGGGGCAAGAGTTGCAGCCAAGTCTGTTGGTCACTGTCACCCTGTATTACAATACATTGATTCTGAATAAATGTTATTAGATACCGAACCTGATATACAAAATCATATCTGTCTCTTTATTAGTAAAGAAACGGTAAAATTTTGTATTGTTGGATAATGTTTTGAACATTTCCTATATCAAAAGTTGATCGGTTCAGGCACGTTATCTAAAAGCGTTGATGTTCTAAATCAAACTACAGTTCTTAGTATATGGAACACACATAAGAGGAAGAGTTCAGAAATGAACGAATCCTTCTTAAGGTATTGTAGACTAGGTCAGATCAATGTGACCCGACTAGCTGAAGTTATATGTAGATGCATATTTAAATCTGTTTGAATCTACATCTTGTGAAACTTGCCAGTCATGTCACAAAGATATAATGACACTAGCTCTGTTTATTGGAAACAGAGAAAGAGTTAGTGAACTCTTAGGATGATACATGTTGATGTATGTAGGTCCCCTGTCTACACATGCCAAGACCGGTTCTTTGTACTTCATTACATTCTCTGATAAATCTCTCAAGATTCAGACATATGTTCCTGTTGAAACATGAGTCCGAGCCTTTTGAGATATTCACAGAATATAAGCGAGAAGTAGAGAACCAAAATACGGGTATAAGTATTATGTCCTTTGATGAGATCAAGGAGGAGAATACTTGAGCACGAAAATCCTGGATTATTCTAAAGGAGAATGAGATTCTCTCTCAGCATTACTCCTCTGTATACACCATAGCACGATGGTATATCGGGGCGGAGCAATAACACCCTATATGATAAGGTGTGCTCTATGATGAGTACTACTGAGTTACCTATTTCCTTTTTGGGAGTTATGCACTTGAGAAGCTGCATACCTATTGAATAGGGTTCAAATCAAATCAGTTGCCTACCACTTCATATATGATATAGACAGGGAAGAGCCCATTTCTTAAGTTAGTTAAGATTTCGGGTTGTCCGGCCTATGTCTAAAAGAAAAATCCGGACAAGCTCGAGGCAAGGTCTGTAATGTAGAACTGGAAAGGTTCCAGCTATACAAACTGCAGCTGATGATTTGATAGAACCAAAGGATTCAGTAGATTCCAACGAACCTCAGCCTCTCCGCCGATCTAGTAGGGTTCCTCACCCACCTGAGAGATACTTCTGTTTCTCTATGACAGTGGGAGTGAGGATTGCATCATGAGATGATGACCCAACTAGTTTCGAGCTGGCCATCAGGAGTAAGACTCTGTAAGAATGGCTGGATGCTTAGTGATCTGAGATGGAATCCATATACACCAACAAAGTATGGACTTTGGTTGCTATATCTGAAGGGTTAAATCCCCATCAGGAGCAAGTATATCTTGAGAAGATTACTTGGTGTACATGGAAGAGTTGAGACTTTCAAAGCTAGACTTGTTAAAAGTTTGCATCATTGACCAGGTGTGGATAATGATGAAACCTTTTCAAGTAGCTATGCTTAAGTCCATCCAGATCCTACTTGTCACGGCTACATACCATGACTGCGATATCTGGTGGTTGGGTGTCTTGACTGCTTTTCTAAATGATGATTTAGAAGAGAGCGTCTATAAGTACACAGCCAGAGGGCTTCGTAGACAGTGGGAGCAGCGGAAACGTGTGCAAGATGCTTTATAGGATAAAGCAGGCATCGCGGAGTTGGAACATCTGTTTTGATGAAGCGGTCAAAGAAGTTGACATCATCAAAATGGTAGATGAACCTTGTATAAACAAGAAGGTAGTAGGGAGTATGGTGACGATTCTCGTAGAGTACGTGGATGACATACTCTTGATAAGAAAGGAGTTTCTTATGCTACGCTCGATCAATCTCCGCTTATCACAATGATTCTCCATGTAGGATCAAAGTGATACCTCCTAAATCCTGGGTTTTGGATCTATGAGATAGATCTAATTGGATGTTAGGATTCTCACTAGTTGTAGTGAGATGGTATCAATCGATCCTGGGGAGAAACACTGGAAGGGTTCCAGGGTGATAAAGACGACTGAATGTCAGTCGCAGGCATTGTCTTTACCCTCAGTAAAGGGACGGTATGTTGGAAGAGTTCCAAGCTAGATACCGTGGCATACTAGACGATAAAGGCTTGATACATCGCTACTTAAGATGCTACCAAAGAGGCTTTTGGGGTGTATATTGGTTCATGAGATGAACTATGTTCCTTCCATTGTGTGACAATGGAGTTGTGGCTTATGCCAAGGAACGCAGGTCCCATCAGTGATCCAGACATATTCTAAGGCAGTATCACTTGATCATGGAGATGGTTGATCTCTAAAGGATCGAGGTTAGGAGAGTAGACTCAGAGGACAACACAGCGGATCCACTCACAAAGGCCTGTTCCCAGAGATAGATTTTTATGGGATGGTTGAGTATGAGATACTACAACCACTGCTACAGATGGCCCTAGTGCAAGTGGGAGATTGTTAGTTATATGTATGCCCTAGAGGCCATTACTGTACATAGGATGTATATTGTAGTGGATGCTGGGACGTATATAGGGAGGACTTTCTTGCTCGACATGATAGTATGCTATCTGGTTGATCTTTACCTTAACGTGTATACTGTTTATCTCTCTGTTACATATTGGTAAAGCCCTTAGGATCTGTACTTGACTACCTGGACTATGATGCGGATCATACTAGTGGGGACATGGTAGTCCATAAGTACATCCTTCAAAGTCCCTAGTCATGGGTGTATCGAGACGGGGCATCGATATACCAGAGTAGACTAGCGTGTACCTTCTCGACCCATACAGATGGGCGATGGATGATCCCATATCCATTGGTGTTTGACATCAGAGATGATATACGGGTGCTCAGTAGAGACTGGGTACACTGGACGGACTCGCCGAGAACTCCCAGATGGTATTATACCTCACGTCAGATGGCAGTTCTCTGGTGACACTGGTACAGAGTAGTCTGTTGACCCGAGATCATCATAGAGTCTTGTGTGGTTCCCACTGTGCTTTGATTTCCATCTTACCACGTCCAAGAGGGCATGCAAAACGGTGGTTTTTGGGTACAGTCCTGAGTCACATGGAGGCAATGAGCGATAGGAGGGGATTCGTCTCTCCCGGTATAGGGGGTTGATGTTGCGCTGTGTTCGATTGGCTATAACAGGAAATCCCTGGCCAGGGTAGCTGAGATTTACTGGTAAGTGTTACCAGTAGTTTCTCGAATTGTTATAGACCTCATATCGACACGACTTATCGAGCTATTGGGGTCTGACGTTTACCACCCCTAGGCGAGATATGCGACATATCAGACGATCAGACCGGACTGTACGGTAGTGTTACTGGTTGGATTCACAGGAGTATGAGCGGGCTTGCTCGTCGATCTTCTGATCGCTCAATACCCGGGTGGCCGTTAAGTTTAGCAGACCGCTTGCGGCTTGTGGGTGCTTGATATGATCATCACCTGCTGCCGGCGTATTGACGAGTCTTTAGAGTCCTACACAGAGGTTTCCTGGCTCAAGCGAAACGAAATAGGAGCGCATATGAGATATGTACGGGACCGAGAATAATGCATGTATGTGATACCGTATTCCATTCTCGCGATGAATGTATCAATTAGGTTATATGTGATATACCCTAGTTATCGAATCAAGGATTGATTCGATAAACCGATACAAAGGATACTAGTCGGTTATATACGATATGACCGGATCGTTAAATCAAGAGTTGATTTAATGATTTAATGCATAATTATATATTTTATATATTACTTTGCATTAACTAGTATCGGTTCACTTTAAATGGATTTTCTCACTCGGGTGTGCGCATTGCATATGCGATATGATTTTGTGCACTTGCTTGTATCTTGTTTGATGATACATGCAATACTTGGTTAAATGTATGTTTAAACCATAGTTAGTTAATGGTTAAGGGTTTTAAATGATTTTATTTATTGTTTTATTTATTTTTGGCAAAAGGAAAATTGTGGCTTTATTTATTTCTTTTGTTGACGTTTCTTGAACTTTTGAAAAGTCCACCATTTTTGTTTTATGCCAAACCCTAACCACTCACTAACTTTGGTTAACTCTGTACACTTAACTATGGTAAGTGTTATGATAAGATTGAATTTTCTTCTCTATTCATTTTAGCTTATCATAATATTTATCATCTTCTTCCTCTTCTTCTTCTTCATGAAGATACCTTCCTCCATCAATGGTGATTGATGCAAATGAGTGAGAAATCCAATTCTAAAGTCTACCCACTTCCTATTTCTTCATCCTCTACCTCTTGACAAGTAGTAGAGTGTGTTTCCTTCACAAGTTTTCATGACTTGGTGAAGTTGGAGCTTGATCTAGCGATGCCTCGACGTAGATCATCTTCGGCATGGACATCGACGACCTAGCTCGCCTATTCTCCGACGAATCCGACGCTAGAGCCTGGGAACTCATTTGGACAGCGAGGGGACTTCGTTGCGGAGCTATGGAGGTGGAGCACCGGATCTACAAAGGTTGTATTTCCGTTATCTTATAGTTAAGTGTTAACTACTTTATTGTTTCGCCTAGAAATCTAGCCAACGATCCGTAGTTTAGGGTTTCTCGGCACCGTAAAATTTGAAATTGGCATGGTTGATGCCTTGTGAGACCTCTTGTGTGTGCCTTGGAACCCTACAGATCCGTACTGCCGGGGCCGAGGGCCGATACCGCAGACGGAGCCCGTGGGCTGACCCGGACTGATGGGGCCCGATGGATGAGGATTTGCGTGTCGATGCTGGACACGAGTATTTATGATATTTGGGTGCCGATGTGGGGCACTCGGGATTCTCAGAGACTTACAGGAATTGAGGGCCGATGAGGATGCCGACGCCAGAGCTATTTGGGGGATCTGGGTGCATTGATGGACACCGATTATATATTCCACGATGACATTCCGTGTAGATGTTATATTGCCCATGCTCAGCATTTATTACTGTACCTCATCCTGTAGTTATACTACCTGATAGAGCACTTGCATGATTATTGCACATACTACTTATCACATATTGATATCATCTGTTGGCATATGTTAGAGTAGCGCAGTACGTGCATGCTCGCGATTACCTTTATATGTTATCTCTATTCACGAGTTGGCAACTCACCCCCGTTGTGCCACAGTGTTTGCAGGTTGCCCTTCGGAGTAGTTTCGGCAGGCTGCGTTTTGCATCTTTTGGCACAGATACCCCCATAGTTGGTGTACTAGCTCTTTTGCTGATAGGTTGGTTTTGTGCGGTATCTGTTTATTTTTCAGTTATGTACATTGTTGTATCTAGTATTCTCCATCTACCATGTATGTATTTGACTTAGAGACAGTGTGAGGACGATGATGTATATTATTTGTATTCTGGTGTCGAGCTCGTTGTGAGCCGGCTGTACTTGCAGTTTATTCTCTCTGTGATGTTCCCACTTGTGGATCTTGATCTTCGCTACGGCATCGTATATTGCTATCTTGGTGATTGTTTACTTAGATTCCGTAACATGTTAGTAAGTGCTTTCATTTTTAACTTATAACACTCTATACTTTTACTGGTTTGATTTCTGGGTTTTCAGTTCACTTAGTCGCGTTACGCCTGTAGACGTTACGTGGTTAAGTGCCGGTCACGGGCCAAACTTTGGGTCGTGACAAAGTTGGTATCAAAGCGTAGGTTTTACCTTTCGGAGTGTAGGACGACCTTGGTATGATGGAGTAGGTAGCTGCAGCAGGGTAGCGTAGCATGTGTATGTTCCACGGCAGACTCACGACACGGTACTCCGCCTACGCGACCTTAGGACTTGTTGATTTAAATTCCTTCTTGAGTATATACATTCTTGCGATTCGACTTCCGTATCCTTATCGAATCCTATTGTTCCTTTCAGCCATTATGCCGCCAAAGACTACGAGGGCGCAGAGAGCGGCCGCGAGGGCCGAGATTCAAGTTGACTCGTCGGAGACGAGGACAAATCCGGGTAGTACACCGGTTGTGCCCGAGCAGGCTGTTCCTGCCGTGACAGATCAGATTGCTATGTTAGGGGCTGGTGTGCAGGAGATACGCCAGACGATGGGATCCAGCATGCAGGAGATGCGCCAGATGATAGGATCTCTAGTTGAGACACTTCGAGCGCAGCGACCAGAGATAGTTCCACCCGTTGTAGAGACCGCGGTGGTACCCACAGTTCAGGCAGTTGCACCTGCGACTACGGAGGTTATTACAGTATCGCTGTCAGAGTTTATGAGGCTGAAGCCTCCGGTCTTCAGGCACCGATGTGGCTGAGGACCCATAGTCTTTCATTGATAGGATGGCGTGGATATGTCGTTCACTTAGATGCGCAGATGCGAGATGGGTTGAGTTCGCGAGCTTTCGCCTGGAAGGTCTTGCGCAGAAATGGTGCGAATCAGTCGAGAAGGGTAGAGCAGCAGGTCTTCCTCCTATGACCTAGACAGAGTTCGTGGCGCTATTCCTTGCCCGCTTTCTTCCCCTGAGTGTCAGAGATGCTAGAGCACGCAGGTTCGAGTCCTTACGCCAGACGCCAGAGATGTCAGTGGCAGAGTATGACGTGCTGTTTACCGAGCTATCAGTTTATGCTCCGTACTTAGTGGCTACCGAGGAGTTGCGAGTCAAGAAATTTGTCTGAGGCTTGCTTACACCACTATTCCTTGCTATCAGCGTGCAGTATTACGAGACATACGCAGCAGCAGTAGATGCAGCATTATTAGTTGAGGAGCGCCTTGCTGAGACATCGGCAGTCCCAGAGCCGAAGAAAGTTCGTGTAGTGTAGATACGTCAGTGCAGAGACGGCCTTTTCGGCGTCGTGACAGGCACCTTGCAGGTGGCAAAGATCCGAGCGAGGCCATTTATTTAGCTCCTATCCCCAGGAGGGTCAGCGACCATCATCGGGATGTTACCGTTGCGGGAGTTCTTATCATCGTGTGCGAGATTGTCCTGAGGTACCCCGGAGTGAGGCGGCAGCACCGCATGTTACATTACCAGCTTCACCACCCCAGACGGCATTGCCGATAGTACCTACTGTTACTCCGCGTCAGACGCATGCACAGAGAGGTCGTGGTCGCGGAGGATTTGTTCATAGAGGACGAGGTGACCGAGGCAGAGGGCAGCCAGTGGCTGGCAGGGGACAGTTAGTTGCAGGTGGAGGACAGGCGCAAGTTTTTGCTTTGACGCATCAGGACGCGCAGGCGTCCAATGCGGTGGTCTCAGGTATCCTTCCTGTATGTTCGGTTGATGCACAAGTGTTATTCGATCCCGGATCCACGCACTCGTATGTATCCACAAACTTTATGCCGAGTTTAGGTAGAGAGTCCGGTTTGCTTGACCAGCCGCTTGTTGTGACTACTCCTGTGGGAGAGTCTTTTGTTGCTAGGCACGTGTTCCGATCCTGTACCGTCCGTATTGGCGAGAGAGAGTTGCCAGTCGATTTGATCCTTCTTGAGATGTTGGACTTCGACGTTCTTTTGGGCATGGATTGGTTAGCCACGTGCTATGCTTCTGTTGACTGCCGCGAGAAGACAGTTCGATTTTGTTTTCCCGGCGAGTCGGTTGTTGTTGTGTTGGGGGACCGCGGTGCCACCCCTCATAGTGTGATTTCTTCGTTTCGCGCTGGACAGCTTTTGCGGAAGGGATGTCAGGGATTTCTCGCCTATGTTTGCGATACTAGAGCTACAGAGGTTCCGATGGATCAGGTTCTGGTTGTTAGCGAGTTCCCTGATGTGTTCCCTGACGAGCTTCCTGGGCTACCGCCCGAGTGTGATATTTCCTTCTGTATTGATTTGGTTCCTAGCGCGGGGCCTATTTCTGTACCGCCTTATCGGATGGCCCCAGCGGAACTTAGAGAATTGAAGGGTCAGTTGCAAGATTTGCTGGATAAGGGACTTATTCGACCCAGTGTTTCTCCTTGGGGTGCTCCAGTCCTGTTCGTCAAGAAGAAGGACGGCAGTTTGCGTTTGTGTATCGACTACCGTCAGCTGAACAGGATGACGGTGCAGAATAGATATCCCTTGCTATGCATCGACGATTTGTTTGACCAGCTTCAGGGGGCAGGATATTTTTCGAGGATCGATTTGCGATCGGGCTACCATCAGCTGTGGGTTCGACAGGAGGACATTCTTAGGACAGCCTTCCGCACACGTTACGGCCATTATGAGTTTTTGGTGATGTCGTTCGGACTCACCAACGCGCCAGAAGCATTCATGGACTTGATGAACCGCATTTTCCGGCCGTATCTTGATATGTTCATCATAGTGTTCATTGATGATATCTTGGTGTATTCTCGGAGTAGAGAGGAGCACGAGCAGCACCTGCGGATTACACTGCAAACCTTGAGAGAGCATTAGCTTTTCGCTAAATTTTCAAAGTGTGCTTTCTGGCTAGACAGCGTAGACTTCATGGGGCACGTGATTACACGAGATGGTATATGTGTAGACCCGAGGAAGATCGAGGCAGTTCGGAGTTGGCCTAGACCCACGTCAGTGACGGAGGTTCGCAGCTTTCTAGGGCTGGCAGGCTATTACAGGCGATTTGTGCAGGACTTCTCTCGCATTGCTACACCTTTGACCGGGTTGACCCGGAAGGGAGTTCGCTTCGATTGGACGGAGGAGTGTGAGCACAGTTTCCAGCAGCTACGGGCTCTACTGACTACGACGCCAGTGCTATCATTGCCTTCAGGATCAGACGGATTTGTGGTCTACTGTGATGCTTCACGAGTGGGGCTGGGTTGCGTTTTGATGCAGCATGACAGGGTGATCGCGTATGCTTCGCGGCAATTAAAGAAACATGAACAGACTTACCCCACTCATGATCAGGAGATGGCTGCGGTGGTCTTTGCACTTAAGATCTGGCGACATTATTTGTATGGAGAGTCGTGCCAGATATTCACTGACCACAAGAGCTTAAAGTATATATTTCAGCAGCGAGACCTGAACCTTAGACAGCGCCGATGGATGGAGTTGGTGAAGGACTACGATTGTGAGATCTTGTATCACCCGGGCAGGGCGAATGTAGTGGCGGATGCTTTGAGCAGGAGGCCCGAGGGTAGTCTATCCTGTTTGAGCGCAGTGCAGAGGTAGTCGTCGGCGGATTGGCAGATCTTATGCGACAGCCGGGTACAGTTCGAGTTTACGCCGATCGGAGGACAAATTGCGCATATTTGTGCACGCCCACAGTTGCTTGACCGTATATACGAGGCACAGCACAGTGATGAACGCTGTTCAGAGATCAGGACACAGATGGGACAGGGCAGATTTTCCAAGTTCGTGATCGATGATCAGGGGATACTACGATTTGGAGCTAGACTGTGCGTACCAGATGCTGAGGGATTGCGGCGTGAGATTCTTGAGGAGGCACATCGATCGGTATATAGTGTTCATCCCGGTTCCACCAAGATGTACCATGACTTGAGAGATGTTTACTGGTGGGACGGAATGAAGAGAGACATTGCAGATTTTGTGTCGAGATGCCTGACTTGTCAGCAAGTCAAGGCTGAGCACCAGAGGCCCGCGAAAGAGCTACAGCCGTTACCCTTTCCGGAGTGGAAATGGGAACAGATCTCTATGGATTTCATTGTGGGTCTACCCAGGACTAGTCGAGGGTATGACTCCATCTGGGTGATCGTGGATCGTTTAACGAAAGTGGCTCACTTCCTACCGGTGAAGACGACTTTCGGATTTGCTCAGTATGCCTAAATTTACATTGATGAGATTGTACGACTGCACGGAGTTCCAACATGTATCGTGTCCGATAGAGGCACCCAGTTTACCAGCCGGTTATGGCAGAGGCTTCAGGAGGCTTTGGGCACTCACTTGAGTTTCAGCACAGCATTCCATCCGCAGACCGACGGAAAGTCAGAGCGGACTATTCAGACTCTCAAGGACATGCTCAGAGCATGCGTATTAGATTTCAGAGGTAGCTGGGATCATCATTTGCCCTTAGTAGAGTTCTCCTACAACAACAGCTACCAGGAGACCATTCAGATGGCACCGTTTGAGGCTCTTTATGGGAGGAGATGCAGATCGCCCACCTGTTGGATGGAGCTCAGTGAGAGCAGTATCTTAGGGCCGCAGATTGTGGAGGAGACGACCGTGAAGATCCAGTTGATTCGCGATAGAATGAGAGCAGCCCAGAGTAGGCAGAGATCTTATGCGGACCGTCGTCGGCGCAGACTTGAGTTTTCTGTTGGTGACCATGTTTTCTTGAGGGTCTCCCCAATGAAAGACGTGATGAGATTTGGAAAGAAGGGGAAGCTCAGTCCCAGATATGTGGGCCCCTTCGAGATCCTCGAGCGTGTTGGTGCAGTTGCGTATCGGTTAGCCCTTCCACCCAGTTTTCCAGATGTGCACCCCGTATTTCACGTTTCGATGCTCTGCAAATATCTTCATGATCCTTCGCATGCGATTCAGCACCCGACGATCCAGCTTGAGCGTGACCTTTCCTATGCAGAGCAGCCGGTGATGATCTTGGATCGACAAGTGAAGAAATTGAGGTCGAAGGAGATACCGTCCGTCAAGATACTTTGGCGTGGCCAGAGCGGCGAGGAGGTCACTTGGGAGACCGAGAGCGAGATGAGGAAGAGGTATCCACATCTTTTTGAAGGTGCGTATAGTTAGATTTTTAAATTCGGGGACCGAATTTCTTTAAGGGGGGTAGATTGTAACACTTTGAATTTCCGTTAGAATGTCTTTCGTGATAATTAGTGATCGTACGTGTTATTATATATGTGTTTATAGGATTATTGGTTATATTTAGTAGTGTTAGCATTTTGGGAATTTTTCTTGTATTAGTGCACACTTGCACACTTAGCCATTTTTGACCTAGGTTTAAGTGTTAGCCAAATTCTTTTGTTGCATGGTTGCTAACTTATCTCCCCACCCTTTAATCAAAACAAAACCCTTTTTCACAAATTCAAATCCTAATAAACAATGAAGCATGGTGGTTAGGTGAAAGGTTGACTTTTGACCCCATTTTCTTCTCTCCTCTCTCTCTTTTCCCCACTTTAGAATTTCCTGCAGGAATTCCAGCAGAAAACCCATCTCTTCCTCCATCTTTTCTTCTCCTTTTTCATTCTCCTTTGATCCATACACAAAACCCTAAACATATCAACACATTTCCATCACAAAACCTTAGGAAAAGTGAGCTTTTGAGGTGTTTGAAGCAAAATCTGCACACTTGAGGGAAAAGCTGAGACTTTTGGTGTTTTACAAGGTTCTTAGAAGGTATTAACTCATATTAGCACTCCTTTTCCTTAAACTTGTAGTATTCTTTAGTAAAAATCTCATTTTTGTGCATTTTTGGTGATATTAAAGGATATTTTTGATTCACATGTTAGCTTAGGGTTTTGTTAGTTGAGTTAGCTCCTTAAAATGTTATTAGAGCTATTTTAACCAGGTTGTACTTCAGGTTTGCACAAAAATACCCTAAAGTTCCATTTTAGTGCAAAAGTGTGGATTTTAACTAGAAATAAGGCCCTGTAGGATCTGCTGCTACCCGAGGTATTTCAGAGTGAAACTAGATATTATTGTAGCATGTATAGGGGGTATAGAGTGCACACACAAAACGTGGGAGCCCAATTCCCTACCCAGGCCGCCGAAATATGCATTCTGGCCGCAATTTGCGGTCAGATGGGGGTGATTTGGGTTGGGGTTTGGGGTGTTGGTGTCTGCTGCTATGTGGGTTATTTTGGTATATATAGTTTTACAATATCTTTTCTGTATCAAAATCTGGAGGTGAATACCTATTTTCCCGTATTTTTAGTCTTCGTGACACGCGTGATACGTGTTTGTGGGTTTTGGGTTTCTTCGTATCGCGACGCGTCGGAGTGGCTTCAGGCGCGTAATCACACGTTTTAGCGTATCACGCACACGCGCGCTTGGTTCACGACACGAGTTACTAGTTCGGCCTTAATGTCGTGTTTGTATGACTTCAAGCTTATGTATGATGTATTGTGTAATTCTAGGTTCGCAAGCGAGTACGGCGGACGCCACGCAGAAGGGGAAACAAGTTGTTGGCTATACCTAGCGAGAGACTACGGTGAGTAGATTTAACATCTACGGGGATATCGCCCGCATGGCGTTCTACGTCAGGGCATATAGGACCTTATAGCTATATTCACATACATTGACTGTTCATGGCTACTATTTAGTGCATCCTGCATTCCCTGCTATATGGATATAAACTAGAATTGTTAGAACACCGCACCATTACTAACGGTCCATGTTGCACGAGCACTATCCTGCATGTTACACACACACCGTTAGTAATTGCCATGACACTCACACTGTAGAATTTACATCGGATCATTATATTGTAGCTCATCTATATGTGACATGACTTGATGTTCATACTTGATGCATATATCACATCGGATCATTATATTGTAGCTCATCTATCTGTGACCTGACATGATATTTATATTTGATGCACATATCATATCGGATCATTGACTTGCATATTGATTTGGATTGCATGTGATTTCCGGATTTGGGAACCGTGGCTATTTCAAATATGTAATCATTTAAAAACCCGTTTCTCTTGATATAATATTTCGGTGCGTCCACCATGTGTTTCCTCGGTGCTAGAATGATATATGTGAACCCGAATCGAGGAGCTGGTTGAGGCCGATTACGGGTACATGGTGGACCCGGTATGGTACCCCGGGGCGAGAACGGTTTCGCTGTGTAGTAGACGGTGAGCCTGGCAGAGGGACTACTACTTACCGGTGATTGGTTGGACCTGACAGTTATCCGGAGGATACTGATCAGAGTCGATAGATGGATGTGGGGTTATCCGTACTGCCGGGGCCGAGGGCCGATACCGCAGACGGAGCCCGTGGGCTGACCCGGACTGACGGGGCCCGATGGATGAGGATTTGCGTGTCGATGCTGGACACGAGTATTTATGATATTTTGGTGCCGATGTGGGGCACTCGGGATTCTCAGAGATTTATAAGATTTGAGGGCCGATGAGGATGCCGGCGTCTAAGCTATTTGGGGGATCTGGGTGCATTGATGGACACCGATTATATATTCCACGATGACATTCCGTGTAGATGTTATATTGCCCATGCTCAGCATTTATTACTGTACCTCATCCTGTAGTTATATTACCTGATAGAGCACTTGCATGATTATTGCACATACTGCTTATCACATATTGATATCATCTGTTGGCATATGTTAGAGTAGCGCAGTACGTGCATGCTCGCGATTACCTTTATATGTTATCTCTATTCATGAGTTGGCAACTCACCCCCGTTGTGCCACAGTGTTTGCAGGTTGCCCTTCGGAGTAGTTGCGGCAGGCTGCGTTTTGCATCTTTTGGCACAGATACCCCCATAGTTGGTGTACTAGCTCTTTTGCTGATAGGTGGGTTTTGTGCGGTATCTGTTTATTTTTCAGTTATGTACATTGTTGTATCTAGTATTCTCCATCTACCATGTATGTATTTGACTTAGAGACAGTGTGAGGACGATGATGTATATTATTTGTATTATGGTGTCGAGCTCGTTGTGAGCCGGCTGTACTTGCAGTTTATTCTCTCTGTGATGTTCCCACTTGTGGATCTTGATCTTCGCTACGGCATCGTATATTGCTATCTTGGTGATTGTTTACTTAGATTCCTTAACATGTTAGTAAGTGCTTTCATTTTTAACTTATAACACTCTATACTTTTAATGGTTTGATTTCTGGGTTTTCGGTTCACTTAGTCGCGTTACGCCTGTAGACGTTATGTGGCTAAGTGCCGGTCACGGGCCAAACTTTGGGTCGTGACACAAGCATCCACTACAATGTACATCATATGTACAGTAATGGCCTCTAGGGCATACATATAACTAACAAGTTAAGATTTGGGGTTGTCCGGCCTATGTCTAAAAGCAAAATCTAGGCAAGCTCGAGGCAAGGTCAGTTCTATGGAAGTTTGTAGGATATCCCAAACATTCGCAAGGGAATATCTTCTACCACACTAAGGAGCAAAAGGTGTTTTGTTTCTCAACATGCCACCATTTAGAAAAGGAATTTCTTATGAAGAAATTAGTGGTCATGAGGTAGAACTGGAAGGAGTTCCATCTATACAAACCGCAGCTGATGATTTGGTAGAACCGGAGAATTCAATAGCTCTCAACGAACCTCAGCCTCTCCGCCGATTTGGTAGGGTTCCTCATCCGCCTGAGAGATACTTCGGTTTTCTCTATGACAGTAGGAGCGTGGATTGCATTATGAGATGATGACCCAACTAGTTTCGACCAGGCTATCAAGAGTAGGGACTCTGTAAGAATGGCTGGATGCTACGTGATCTGAGATGGAATCTATGTGCACCAACAAAGTATGGACTTTGGTTGTTATATCTGAAGGGTTAAATCCCCATCAGGAGCAAGTAAATCTTGAGAAGATTACTTGGTGTACATAGAAAAGTTGAGATTTTCAAAGCAAGACTTATTGTAAAAGGTTTTCATCATCGACCAGGTGTGGATTATGATGAAACCTTTCCTCCAGTGCCTATGCTTAAGTCCATCCGGATCCTACATGCTATTCTACATACCATAACTTTGATATCTGGTGGTTGGGTGTCATGACTGCTTTTCTAAATATTGATTTAGAAGAGAGCGTCTATAAGTAAAGCTAGAGGGCTTCATAGATAGTGGGAGCAGTGGAAAAGTGTGCAAGTTTCTTTACGGGTTAAAGCAGGCATCGCGGATTTAGAACATCTTTTTTGATGTGGTAGTCAAAGCGTTTGACTTCATCAAAATGGTAGATGAACGTTATATATACAAAAAGGTAGTAGAGAGTATGGGAGTATTTCTCGTATTGTACGTGGATGACATACTCTTGATAGGGAAGGAGTTTCCTATGCTACGCTCGATCAATCTCATCTTATCACAAGGATTCTCCATATAGGATCAAGGTGATACCTCATAAATCCTGGGTTTTGGATCTATGAGATAGATCTAAGTGGATATTAGGATTCTTACTAGGTGTAGTGAGATGGTATCAATCGGTCCTCGGGAGAATCACTGGATAGCTTCCAGGGTGGTGAGGTCGACTGAATGTCAGTCACAGGCATTGTCTTTACCCTCAGTGGAGGGACGGTATGTTGGAAGAGTTCCAAGCTAGATACCGTTGCAAACTAGTTGATAAAGGATGGATACATCACTACTAAAGATGCTATCATAGAGGAAGTCTGGGTGTATATTAGTTCATGAGATAAACTTCGTTCCTACTATTGTGTGACAATAGAGTTGTGGCTTAGGCCTAGGAACCCCCGTCCCATCAGGGATCCACACATATTCTAAGGCAGTATCACCTGATCATGGAGATGGATTGATCTCCAGGGGATCGAGGTTAGGAGAGCAGACTCAGAGGAAAACACGGCGGATCCATTCACAAAGGACTTTTCTAGAGAGAGACTTTTATGGGATGGTTGAGTATGAGATACTACAACCACTGCTATGATGGCTCTAGTGCAATTGGGGGATTGTTAGTTAGATGTATGCCCTAGAGGCCATTCATGTACATGAGATGTATATTGTAGTGGATGCTTGGACATTTATAGGGAGGACTTTCTTGCTCGTTATGATAGTATGCTACCTGGTTACTCTTTATCTTAACATGTACACTGATTGTCTCTCTGTTACATGTTGGTAAAGCCCTTAGAATGTGTACTTGACTACCTAGATTATGATGTAGATCATACTAGTAGGACAAAGGTAGTCGGTAAGTACATCCTTTAATATCCCTAGTCGTGGGTGTATCGAGACGGGGCATCGATATACCAGAGTAGACTAGCGTATAGCTTCTCGACCCATGTAGATGGGAGATGGATGATCCCATATCCATTGGTGTTTGATATCAGAGATGATATACAGGTGCTCAATGGAGACTAGGTACACTGGACGAACTCGCCAAGAACTCCCAGATGGTATTATACCTTACGTCAGATGGCAGTTCTCTGGTGACACTGGTACAGGTTAGTCTGTCGACCTGAGATCGTCATAGAGCCTTGTGTGATTCCCACTGTGCTTTGATTTCCACCTTACCACGTTCATGAGAACATGCAAAACGGTGGTTTTTGGGTACAGGCCCGAGTCACATGGAGGCAATGAGCGATAGGAGGGGATTCGTCTCTCCCGGTATTGGGGGTTGATATTGCGCTGTGCTCGATTGGCTATAACATGAAGTCCCTGGCCAGGGGTGATTCTGAGATTTACTGGTAAGTGTTACCAGTAGTTTCTCGAACTGTTATGAGCCTTACATCGGCACGACTTATCGAGTTAATGGGGTCTGACGTTTACCACCCCTAGACGAGATTTGCAACATATCAGACGAAGAGACCGGACTGTACGGTAAGTGTTACTGATTGGATTCACAGTAGTATGAGCAGACTTGCTTATTGATCTTCTGATCACTCAATACCCGGGTGGACGTTACATTTAGCATGCCTCTTGCGGCATGTGGGTGTTTGATATGATCATCACATACTGCCGGCGTATTGACGAGTCTTTAGAGTCCTACACAGAGGTTTCCTCGCTCAGGCGAAACGAAGTAGGAGCACATATATGATATGTGCGGTGTTAGTTATGTATATGCCCTAGAGGCCATTGTTGTACATATGATGTATATTATAATGGATGCTTGGATATATATAGAGATGACTTTCTTGCTCGTCATGATAGTATGCTATTTGGTTTCACTTTATCTTAACATGTTGACTTGTATTGGTTTACTGTTTTACTCTCACATGTTGATAAAGCCCTTAGGATCTGTACTCGACTACTGGGACTATGATGAGATCATACTAGTGGGGCCGCGGTAGTCGATGAGTACATCCTATAACTGTTCCTAGTCGAGGGTATATCGAGATAGGGCATCGATACACCAGAGTAGACTAGCGTATACGCATCTTGACCCATATGATGGGCGATGGATGATCCCATATCCATCGGTGTTAGACATCAGAGATGGTGTACGGGTGCTCAGTGGAGACTGGGTACACTGGACGGACTCGCCGAGAACTCCCAGATGGTGATATACCACACGTCAGATGGCAGTTCTCCGGTGACACTGGTACAGGGTAGTCTGTAGACCCGAGATCGTCATAGAGTCTTGTGTGATACCCACTGTGCTTTGATTTCCACCTTACCACGTCCAAGAGGGCGTGCAAAACGGTGGCTTTTGGGTACAGTCCCGAATCACATGGAGGCAATGAGCGATAGGAGGGGATTCATCTCTCCCGGTATAGGGAGTTGATGTTGTGCTGTGTTCGATTGGCTATAACTGGAAGTCCCTGGCCAGGGCTGATATAGAGATTTACTGGTAAGTGTTACTAGTAGTTTCTCGACCCGTTATGAGCCACACATCGACACGACTTATCGGTTACTGGGGTCTGACGTATACCACCCCTAGACTTGATATGCGACATATCAGACGAACAGACCGGACTGTACGGGAGTATTACTGGTTGGATTCACAGGAGAACGCACAAGCTAGCTTGTTGATCTTCTGATCGCTCAATACCTGGGTGGCTGTTACGTTTAGCTGACCGCTTGCAGCTTGTGGGTGTTTGATATGATCATCACCTGCTACCGGCGTATTGACGATTCTTTAGAGTCCTACACAGAGGTTTCTTGGCTCAGGCGAAACGGAGTAGAGGCACATATGTGATATGTGCAGGACCGAGAATGATGCGATATGGGATACCGTATTATATTCGCGCGATATTTAGTTATGAACCTGGTCATCGGATCAAGTGTTGATTCGATGAATCGGTACATGATATATTAGTCGGTAATATTTGATATAGCCGGATCGTCGGATCAAGTGTTGATTCGATGATTTAATGTATAATAATATATATGATATATTATTACATTATCTAATATTGGCTCTCTTTATTATTTCATTTTCTCACTGGATGATACATTGATATATATGCGATATATGTTAATTGTATTATTTTCTTTTGTTGCAAATATATAATATATATGTGATATATATTATTGTGACATGATATGATTAATTGTTAAACATGTTTAAGGATGATTAATTGAGGTTAGGGTTTGATTTGGGTTAGATGCTTCATGCATCTTCTAGAAGTTTTTGCTTTTGTCATTCTTAAGATATTTGTTGATGACACATTTTAACCCAACCAAACCTTAACTCTAGTTGTTTCTCTACACATTATTAGCCATTCATCCTTGACCATGGTTAATACTTCAATCATATACTTTTATTTCTATTCATCACAAAAGGATTTTTATCATTATCTTTTCCATGGTGATCATCTTCTTCTCTCTTGAAAAGCTTGCTAGAAAATCCTTAAGTGATGAATAAATATGAGAAAATGATATAAAAAGAAAGCAAAATTACTACTCTCTCATCCTCATCTCATCTAGCCCATGGGATTAGTGTGTTCATCTCTTTTGAGTGAGAAATCTTGAGTCTTTGCAACTTTGAGATAGATCATCGGAGATTTGGAATACTTCGAGCTAGCATAGATCGTTCGAGTCGTGGAGCCTCTCATCAGTCCGGGAGATCGTGGATCGCGGCAAAGGGACTTCTACTCGGAGCTTGTGAAGTGAAGGAGCGGACTACAAAGGTTGTAATCCCTCACACTTAGATAAAAGTTATCTTCTTGCATGTTAAACCCTAATAATCTAGCAAAGATCCCGGCTTTGGGTTGTTCGGCACGTCTAAATTTTTATCCGGGCATGTTTGATGCCTTTTGAACCTTCACAAGAGTGCCTAGGAACCCTACAGTGGTATCAGAGCCTAGCTAGAGTATTAGGCGATGTGTTTACGAAGTTAAAACTCCGATCGAACCCGAAACGACGAAACTAGACCCCTCTCTGGAAATTTTCTAAATTTTGGGATTTTTCTGAATTAAAAATATGTAAAAAAATCAGCAGGGAATTCTAAGAATTACCATAAAACCCGAGCCCCCAATTCGATCAAACGGCGGCGGAACCGCGGCGCAAGCATACCTTGCGCGGCGGTTCCGCGGAGGATTGATAGGATTGTGACACGTGGCTTTTATGGTAATGTCCGTAGGTGCTTGTTAATGCTTCTGGGTATTTTTAATCTGTTTCAGGTGTTGAAAATTCTGGGGTTTGTTTTGTAATAGTAGACTCGATCGGAAATTTTAAATTCGTATTTCTTTCCGGATATTTAGAAACTGTTAAAATATTTGAACGGATATCATTAACTTACTGTTTCCCGGTACGGCAAATTTTCAAGTGTTGAAATTTTTCCGGTTTTTAAATCTTTCGGTCAAATTGTACAAGTTAAGCGGTGGACCCTCTAGAAGACAACAAACCTTAACTCGATTATGTGACCGTCTTGAACTGCCTTTTGAACCTTCGGGTTTGGGGCAGTACGGCGTGCCACATATGAGGCGTTGGCTTGACCCTTCTACGGCTGGATCACCGGTACTGTGACATATTCTGGGATTATTTGAACTCCGCTCAAGAGTTGAGCACTTTGGGAAATTTTGGGTATTTTATTATCTGTTCGGAAAGTTTAATACTGTCTATTTATCTGGAATGTGATACAATATGTGGAATTCATAGAGTTAGGCATGAAATGCGAAGTATGTGATATTTCGGATTTACGATGTCTAAAGTGATTGTGGATTCCAAATGTTGTAGTTTTACACTTTCTTTTCTGTGACCGTAAGTGTAATATGTGATATCGCCGGTTTCGTTGCTATATGTCAACGACAATTGGGATGCGCATATTTACTTACGTTGATGATATGTGATATTATGTGTTGCTGTGATATGTTATATTGGATCGTCGCATTCTGAATAGCCGGGGGTTTTATGTGAGATGAGGGTTTTTATTTTCATTCATGTAAAATTCATTTGTAATGTAATATTCTTTTATTTGGGGCACTTCCAGGTTGCGGTTGCTGTCACCAGTGTATATTATTTACTTTTCCGCATTAGGTAGACCCAAGGAGGGGAGCACAAGTAACCGGGTTCTAGGGCCCAGTGGGAGGCCATCTCGAGGAGTCGAGACCGGGTCTCCTAACCCTAGAATTGGCAGTGTTACTTGCCGCTCTCGTAGGGGTCTTGGGATGTGGGTTTGGCTATTCGTCGCGACCGTGGAATCCGTGTTTTATACAGGCTCGTATTGAAAACACGGACGTCCTAGTATATCCAATATTTCATATATATTCTTCTGCTGCTATGTTCTGTGATGAGATCATATTACTGCCTGAGACGAATGCTTATACTATATATATATGCTGATATATAAATATTACTGCTTTCGTTTCTTCTGTGATGCTTAGGAAGCATAAGCTGATGGGATTTTTATTAATGTGATTAATAAAAGAAAAGAAACCTAAAGATGTTGTAGAATCAAAAACTTTATAAAAAAGGGTAGCTACAGTTTTGCTTTGCACAGTGATATATATGATATATCCTGCACCTTATTCGATGGGGAAAGGGCCGACGATCCCTTCACCGGGAGTGACCCCTTTAGCAAAACTGGCAGATGCTACAAAACGCGGTTTGTCTTTTGATTGCTTTTAGTGTTTTGCTTTGCACAGCGGTATATATGATATATCCTGCACCTTATTCGATGAGGAAAGGGCCGACGATCCCTTCACCGGGAGTGACCCCTTTAGCGAAACTAAGAAAAGCCTCAAAAACACTCCTTTTCAAAACTTCACTCGATTCTACGACGATATCAAGTTCATTACGCTCAGGGTTTTCTGAAAAACCTGCGTAGCCCTCCGTCATTTCAGATAGATATTATTTAGTATTCGTGCTATGTTTGTTGACTTAGTTAAGGCATAGTGTACGGTAGCTAAGTAATGTTTATCTGCTAAAACATGAGATGTGATTGGATTAGGGTATTCGTACGGCCTTGTTGACTCAGTTAAGGGTCGTACGGGTGGGTTTAATTCAATCGGGAAATGTACGGGTTGAACTTGACTTGCGATTTATGGTTTGTTGACTTAGTTAAGGTCATAGATTGCTAGGGGCAAAATATTATCAGGAATTTCAAGTGTTGAAATTTGCAATGAGATTGCATACCTCTTATGAGATAGTTGGATCCCGATACCCACTGCGAGTAAGAGTTACTCCTGGGAGAGTTTTACACAAAACAATTAGCCGATCAAGTAGGTGTCTAGAAAAGTGTTAACGGGGTTACGCCTCTGGGAAAACGAGGTTTACATTAATTAGGTCCGTGCGAAAGCACGGGGAACCTCCCTCAAAGTACCGACACTGATCTGGCTGAAAGATTGACGAAATTGTAGGGTGTAATTAATCCCGGCTAATCTTACCTTTTAGGGTTTTAAGGTAGATTTGATAAAAACAGTGGGAGACATCCTGATTAGATAAGATAATAACCAATCTAATCTTGCAAGAGCATACGCTAAAGTGTTTTCTTCTCTCTCTCTACAGGTAGCGACCATGTCAGGCCATAATCAAGATAATAATATGGATGTATTGACTGAACCCAATTATTGTACTGAGCTAGGGAATGTTGGACCCGTTCTTTCTTATAAGAGTTATAAGACTGAACAGGAAACAGGAGAATATCTGGATTCTCACGCCGCCCAAAAGAACATGCATGTTGATGCATCTTCTTCGGGTGTGTTAGTTATTGAGAACTGTTTCTCAGTTCACCCTACGTCCTGGGTATTAGATACCGGATCAGGATCCCACATATGTAAACAGTTACATGGGCTACGTAAAGGTAGAGAACTGGGAAAAGGAGATCATTCCGTTCAAGTATGGAACGGTGCAAGTATTGTAGCCAAAGCAGTTGGCGAATATCACCTTATATTACCAAGTCGTAATACACTGATTCTGAATGAGTGTTATTATATACCGAACATGATGTGCAACATTATATCAGTTTCTTTATTGAGTAAAGAGGGATATAATTTTGTAGTACATGATAATGTTATGAACATATTCCTAGATCAAAAGTTGATTGCATCAGGCTCGTTACATAATGGCATATTCATTCTAAATTAGAATACAGTCCTGAATATACAAAACACACACAAGAGGAAAAGTTCGGATATGAACGAATCCTACTTGTGGCATTGTAGACTTGGTCATATCAATGCGACACGACTGGCTAAGTTACATAAGGATGGTTATTTGAATTCGTTCGAATTATCATCTTATGATACTTGCCATTCATGTCTCAAAGGAAAAATGACCAAAGCTCCGTTTAGTGGACACGGAGAAAGAGTTACCGAACTCTTAGGACCGGTACATAGTGATGTATGCGGTCCCATGTCTACGCATGCCAGGAACGGTTCTTCCTACTTCATTACATTCACTGACGATCTCTCAAGATTCGGATATGTGTTCCTGATGAAACACTAGTCTGAAGCTTTTGAGAAATTCAGAGAATATAAGCACGAAGTAGAGAATCAAACGGGCAAAAGTATTAAGATTCTTCGATCTGATCGAGGAGGTGAATACTTAAGCAGTGAGTTCCTAGATTATCTAAAAGAGAATGGGATTCTCTCTCAGCTTACTCCTCCTTATACACCACAGTACAACGGTGTATCTGAGCGGAGGAATCGCACCCTATTAGATATGGTGCGTTCAATGATGAGTACAGCTGAATTACCTATTTCCTTTTGGGGATATGCGCTTGAGACAGCCATATACATATTGAATCTAGTTCCGTCTAAATCTGTACCTACCACACCATATGAGATATGGAGTGGGAAGAGACCATATTTTAAACGAGTTAAGATATGGGGTTGTCCGGCCTATGTCAAAAGACAAAATCCAGACAAACTCGAGGCACGATCAGTTCTTTGCAAATTTGTGGGATATCCTAAGAATTCTCAAGGATATATTTTCTATCACGCTGAGGAACAAAAGGTGTTTATTTCTCAATATACCACCTTTTTAGAAAAGGAATTTCTTGAAAAAGAAATTAGTGGCAAAGAGGTAGAACTGGAAGAGGTTCCAGCACCACAAACCGCAACTGATGATTTGTTGGAACCCGAAGATTCAGTAGTACCCGACGAACCCCAGCCTCTCCGCCGATCTAGTAGGGTTTCTCGTCCACCTGAGAGATACTACGGTTTTCTCATTGATGGTGGAAGCGAGGATTGCATCATGGATGATGATGACCCGACTAGTTTCGAGCAGGCCATCACGAGTGGTGACTCTATAAAATGGCTGGATGCAATGCGATCTGAGATGGAATCCATGTACACCAATAAAGTATGGATTTTAGAAAATGCTCCTGAAGGGGTAAAACCCATTGGGAGCAAGTGGATTTTTAAAAAGAAATTTGGTGTAGATGGAAAAGTTGAGACTTTCAAAGCTAGACTTGTAGCAAAGGGTTTTCGTCAACGACCAGGTGTGGATTATGACGAAACCTTTTCTCCAGTGGCTATGCTTAAGTCCATCCGGATCTTACTTGCCATTGCTGCATACCATGACTACGAAATCTGGCAAATGGATGTTAAGACCGCCTTTCTAAACGGTGATTTAGAAGAGAGCGTGTATATGACTCAGCCAGAGGGCTTCGTAGATAGTGGGAGCAGCGGAAAGGTGTGCAAGCTGCTTAAATCCATTTATGGGTTAAAGCAAGCATCGCGGAGTTGGAACATCTGCTTTGATGTTGTAGTCAAAGAGTTTGACTTCATCAAAAATATAGATGAACCTTGTATCTATAAGAAGGTAGCAGAGGATAAGGTTGTCTTCCTCGTATTGTACGTGGATGACATACTCTTGATAGGAAATGATATTCCTATGCTGCAATCAGTCAAGCTCTTCTTATCACAGAGATTCTCAATGAAAGATCTAGGTGATGCCTCCTGCATATTGGGAATCATGATCTATAGAGATAGATCTAAACGGATACTGGGATTGTCCCAATCCAGGTACATTGACACCATACTAAAGAGGTTTAGTATGGAAGAATCCAAGCGTGGGAACCAACCCACGATCTCTGGACTCACTCTCTCCAAAGAGATGTCTCCTAAGACTGATTTGGAGAGAGCTCGCATGCAAGGGATACCCTATGCTTCGGCAGTAGGCTCTATCATGTATGCGATGCTATGTACCAGACCCGATGTAGCATACTCACTAAGTATAGTGAGTCGGTATCAAGCAGATCCTGGAGAGAGTCACTAGACAGCTGTGAAGAACATTCTCAAGTACTTACGAAGGACTAAGGAGATGTTCTTGGCGTATGGTAACGGAGAACTCCAGGTAGAGTCCTTTACCGATTCCAGCTTCCAAAGTGATAAGGACGACTCTAAGTCGCATTCGGGTTTTGTTTTTACCCTCAATGGAGGGGCGGTATGTTGGAAGAGTTCCAAACAGGATACCGTTGCAGACTCGACGATGGAGGCTGAATACATCGCTGCCAACGATGCTGCCAAAGAGGCTGTCTGGATCAAGAAGTTCATTAGTGAACTTGGTGTGGTTCCATCCATTGAGCATCCAATACCTCTGTATTATGATAACAATGGAGCTGTGGCTTTAGCCAAGGAACCCAGGTCCCATCAAAAGTCCAGACATATTCTGAGGCGGTATCACCTGATCAGGGAGATAGTTGATCGCCGGGAGATTGAGGTCAGGAGAGTAGATACGAAGGACAACACTGCGGATCCATTCACGAAGGCTATTCCCCAGATACAGTTTGAGAGATTATTCGGGATGCTAGGTATGCGATACTACAGCAGCTGGCCTTAGTGCAAGTGGGAGATTGTTAGTTATGTATATGCCCTAGAGGCCATTGTTGTACATATGATGTATATTATAATGGATGCTTGGATATATATAGAGATGACTTTCTTGCTCGTCATGATAGTATGCTATTTGGTTTCACTTTATCTTAACATGTTGACTTGTATTGGTTTACTGTTTTACTCTCACATGTTGATAAAGCCCTTAGGATCTGTACTCGACTACTGGGACTATGATGAGATCATACTAGTGGGGCCGCGGTAGTCGATGAGTACATCCTATAACTGTTCCTAGTCGAGGGTATATCGAGACAGGGCATCGATACACCAGAGTAGACTAGCGTATACGCATCTTGACCCATATGATGGGCGATGGATGATCCCATATCCATCGGTGTTAGACATCAGAGATGGTGTACGGGTGCTCAGTGGAGACTGGGTACACTGGATGGACTCGCCGAGAACTCCCAGATGGTGATATACCACACGTCAGATGGCAGTTCTCCGGTGACACTGGTACAGGGTAGTCTGTAGACCCGAGATCGTCATAGAGTCTTGTGTGATACCCACTATGCTTTGATTTCCACCTTACCACGTCCAAGAGGGCGTGCAAAACGGTGGCTTTTGGGTACAGTCCCGAATCACATGGAGGCAATGAGCGATAGGAGGGGATTCTTCTCTCCCGGTATAGGGAGTTGATGTTGTGCTGTGTTCGATTGGCTATAACTGGAAGTCCCTGGCCAGGGCTGATATAGAGATTTACTGGTAAGTGTTACTAGTAGTTTCTCGACCCGTTATGAGCCACACATCGACACGACTTATCGGTTACTGGGGTCTGACGTATACCACCCCTAGACTTGATATGTGACATATCAGACGAACAGACCGGACTATACGGGAGTGTTACTGGTTGGATTCACAGAAGAACGCACAGGCTAGCTTGTTGATCTTCTGATCGCTCAATACCTGGGTGGCTGTTACGTTTAGCTGACCGCTTGCAGCTTGTGGGTGTTTGATATGATCATCACCTGCTACCGGCGTATTGACGATTCTTTAGAGTCCTACACAGAGGTTTCTTGGCTCAGGCGAAACGGAGTAGAGGCACATATGTGATATGTGCAGGACCGAGAATGATGCGATATGGGATACCGTATTATATTCTCGCGATATTTAGTTATGAACCTGGTCATCGGATCAAGTGTTGATTCGATGAATCGGTACATGATATATTAGTCGGTAATATTTGATATAGCCGGATCGTCGGATCAAGTGTTGATTCGATGATTTAATGTATAATAATATATATGATATATTATTACATTATCTAATATTGGCTCGCTTTATTATTTCATTTTCTCACTGGATGATACATTGATATATATGCGATATATGTTAATTGTATTATTTTCTTTTGTTGCAAATATATAATATATATGTGATATATATTATTGTGACATGATATGATTAATTGTTATACATGTTTAAGGATGATTAATTGAGGTTAGGGTTTGATTTGGGTTAGATGCTTCATGCATCTTCTAGAAGTTTTTGCTTTTGTCATTCTTAAGATATTTGTTGATGACACATTTTAAACCAACCAAACCCTAACTCTAGTTGTTTCTCTACACATTATTAGCCATTCATCCTTGACCATGGTTAATACTTTAATCATATACTTTTATTTCTATTCATCACAAAAGGATTTTTATCATTATCTTTTCCATGATGATCATCTTCTTCTCTCTTGAAAAGCTTGCTAGAAAATCCTTAAGTGATGAATAAATATGAGAAAATGATATAAAAAGAAAGAAAAATTACTACTCTCTCATCCTCATCTCATCTAGCCCATGGGATTAGTGTGTTCATCTCTTTTGAGTGAGAAAGCTTGATTTTTTGCAACTTCGAGGTAGATCATCGGAGATTTGGAATACTTCGAGCTAGCATGGATCGTTCGAGTCGTGGAGCCTCTCATGAGTCCGGGAGATCGTGGATCGCGGCAAAGGGACTTCTACTCGGAGCTTGTGAAGTGAAGGAGCGGACTACAAAGGTTGTAATCCCTCACACTTAGATAAAAGTTATCTTCTTGCATGTTAAACCCTAATAATCTAGCAAAGATCCCGGCTTTGGTTTGTTCGGCACGTCTAAATTTTTATCCGGGCATGTTTGATGCCTTTTGAACCTTCACAAGAGTGCCTAGGAACCCTACATGCGGGACCGAGAGTAATGCGAGAAAGTGATACCGTATTCTATTCTCACGATATTTGTATCGGACGGTTATATGTGATATAGCCTGCTTATCGAATCAAGTGTTGATTCGATAAGATGGTACATTTAATATTAGTTGGTTATATGTGATATAGCTGGATTATTAAATCAAGTGTTGATTTGATAATTTAGTGTATAATTGTATATTTGATATACTAATTTACATTAACTAATATTAGCTCACTTAAGTATTTATTATTCTCACATGTGCACACTTAATATATATGTGATATATTAATTATGGTTTTATTTTGTATCATGGTTGTTGATACACACTACATGGGTGTATGAGAGTTACACCATACTAATTATAATGTTGGGGTTTAGTATATAAAGTAATTCCGAATTAGTGGATAATAGCTCACATGCATGAAGCTTCATGAAGCTTGTGGATGTATTGACTTAGTCCACTAATTTTGTTTTACTTAAGATATTTATTAACCTAACCATTATAGTGTAGCCATGGTTATGTCTCTACATGAGTTAGTATATGATACAAATTCACCCATGGTTCACTCTCTCACCTCATTAGTTCATTCTCATTTCTTTTTCCCATCTTCTTCTTCCTTGAGCAAAAAGCTTGCTAGGGTTTTCTAAAGAGAGAAAATATTGTGAGAAAATAAAATCTAAAGTGAGCCTACATCCTACTTCATCATCCTATACACTTGCTTGGGTAGTCAAGAGCGTTCTTTTCACAAAGTTCTTGACCTAGTGAAGAGGTAGCTTGTGTTTCAGTCTCCTCGACGTAGATCATCTTCGGCCTTGAAGATTTCGAGCAAGCTTGTTCATTTCTCCAAGGGAACCAATACTAGAGTTCGGGAGACCTTCGATCGCAGCGAATGGACTACTACATGGAGCTTTAGAAGTGAAGGATCGGTTTACAAAGGTTGTATTTCTTGCTCACTACTTGTAATGGTTGATTACATGTTCATTTCGTTTATTTACTCTGGCTTGATCCTACCTTTGGATTGATTAGCATCTTAGAATTTTTTAATTTGGCATGGTAGTTGCTGTGAAAACCCAGTAAGGTGCTAAGGAATCCCAACAATATCAGACGAAGGGACCAGACTGTTAGGTAGTGTTACTGATTGGATTCGCAGGAGTACGAGCAGGCTTGCTTATTGATTATCTAATGGCTCAATACTCGGGTAGCCGTTACGTTTAGTAGACCGCTTGTGGCTTATGGGTGTTTGATATGATCATCACCTACTGTCGACGTGTTGACGAATCTTTAGAGTCCTACACAGAAGTTTCCTGGTTCATGCGAAACGGAGTAGGAGCACATATGTGATATGTGCGGGACCGAGATTAATGCGTGTATGTGATACCGCATTCTATTCTCCCGATTTGTGACACTCGTCGGTTATATGTGATATAGCCAAGTTATCGGATCAAGTGTTGATTCGATAAGTTGTTACTGTTGATATTAGTCGGTTATATGTGATATAGCCGGATTATTAAATCAAATGTTGATTTAATAATTTAATGTATAATTATATATTTGATATATTATATTACATTAACTAATATTAGCTCAGTTAAGTATTCATTTTTCTCAATTGATGATACATTAATATATATGTGATATATGTTAAATGTATTATTTTCTTTTGTTCACACTAATATGTACGAGACTTATACCATACTAGGTTAATGCTAGGGTTTTTATTTGTTTTAAGTAATTCAAACACTTGGATTTTGTCATGGCTTGTGGAAACATGTAGAACATTGACATAGTCAACTTGTTTGTCTTGCTTAAGATATTTGTTAACCGAACATTAACCATACACCATGGTAAATTCTCTACATGAGTTAGGCATAAGTTAATAACTCACCATGGTTGCATTTCTAACCTCATCTAATTGTTCATCTCTTCATCTTCTTCTTCCTCATGAAAAGAGTTTTCTAGGGTTTGAAAAGGTGATGAAATATTGTGAGAAAATTAAATCTAATGTGATCCCATTTTCTACTTCATCATCCTCTATTATTAGCCATTTAGTTTAGGGTGTTTGCTTCACTATTCTCTCCATTAGTGAAGAGGTATCATGAGCTTCAGTCTCCTCGAGGTAGATCTTCTTCGGCATCGAAGATATTGAGCAAGGTTGTTCTTTTCTTCAAGTGAACCCTCTCAAGTGTCCGGGAGTTCACCATTCGCAGCGAAGGGACTACAACATGGAGCTTGAGAAGTGAAGGACCGGTATACAAAGGTTGTATTCCGTATTCACTTAGATGTAAAGTGTTTACATTTAGTATCGTCGCATTTTATAGTAACGATTCTAGGGTTAGGGTTAGCTAGAACGGCAAATATTTGAAATTGGCATGGACGATGCCTCCCGGAACCTTGCTGCTGTGCTAGACAACCCAGCAGCAGTCACCAATTACACTCACTTGCACCATCACAACTCAAGAATCCCCTAAACTTCATCTTGGAATTTTCCAAGATCACTAAACTGCACTTAATCAATTATAAACTAAAATAGAAGCCAATGGAACTTAATTACTACACTAATGGTGAATGAAATACCTCATTTGGCAACTCAAGAATTTTTTTGAGTTGCCCCAAGTGCTCAAAATCCTAACTTGCTTAGTCCACCATGCTTGTGGTGAGCTTGTGCACAAATTTAATGAAGGGGATGAAAGGTTTTGTTGCGGATTTGGGGGTGTTGTGAGGAGGTAGAGGAAGTAGAGGGAGAGGGCAGCCATGGAGAGGGAGAAGGAGAAGAAGAATGCTGAAGATGGAATAATGAGCCAAGGTCAAAGAGTCCCCTCACCCTCTCTCTTGCCCATACCTCCATGCCATGCTACCATTTCTTTATTCTTTTCTTTTTTCCTTTTTCAATTAAAACCAAAAACCCATATATATAAATGAAAAACAAAGATGCCATGGTTCAAAGAATGATAAAAACAATGTGTTTCGAAACGTGACATGGTGCATATCATATGCATAAGCATGATAAATGCATAATTAGTAAACACTAACCGAGTTTAGTAAATAACCCACTTACAAATAATTGTATAATAATTCATAGAATGTCTAAATCACATAAGCACCTTCCAATTAGTAATTCTTATTAGTTTTCAGAATATTTTCCAAATTATCGGTATATAGATATACCCTTTCCTCAAAACAAATCCTTGTACATAATAATATTCGTGAAACTTATTATTTTAATTATTTAAATTCTAAAACAATATTTTATTTTCCTTAAATGTTACAAAGACACTTAGATCTGATCGAGGTGGTGAATATTTAAGTGCCGAGTTTCTGGGTTAGTTAAAAGAGAATGGAATTCTCTCTCAGCTTACTCCTCCATACACACCTCAACACGACGGTGTATCGGAAAGGTAAAACAGAACCTTATTGGATATGGTACGTTATATGATGAGTAACGCTGAGTTGCCGCAATCCTTCTGGGATGCACTAGAATCAGCTGCATACCTTTTGAACAAGATTCCTACTAATACTGTGCCTACCACACCATATCAGATGTGGAGTGGGAAGAAGCCCTATCTTTAGTATCTGAAGATATAGAGATGTCAAGCTTTTGTAAAAAAGCAGCATGCGGACATGCTCGAGGCACGCTCGGTACTGTGTAAGTTTGTGGGATATCCAAAGAACTCCAAGGGGGTATCTTTTCTATTACGCAGAGGAACAAAAGGTTTTAGTTTATCGTCATGACCACTTCTTGGAAACTCAAATTTTAGAAAAAGAGATAAGTGGGAGCGCAATAGAACTGGAAGAAATTCCAGAACCACAAGCTATTACTGAAAGCATGGTGGAACCAGAAGTTTTGAAAGAACCGAACATCCCCGCGCCACTCCGCAGGACTAGTAGGCAGTCCCATCCGTCCGAGAGATACTACGGTTTCTCATAGATGGGGATAGAGGATTGCATTATCAATGATGATGCGGCAACTAACTTCCAGCAAGCCATTCAAAACAGAGACTCGGTAAAATGGCTGGATGCAATGCGGACCGAAATGGAGTCCATGTACACCAACAAAGTATGGACTTTGTACATTGCTTCTGTCACGACCCGTAATTTTGCACATGACCGGCACTTAAATTACGCAACGTCTAAAGGCGTAACGTAAATCAAGTAAGCCGAAGCCCATAAAAGCTAAACCTTTTGCGGAAAATAGTGGGGGTGCAGTTTTGAAATAAAGGTATAATGAATCATGTTTTTGTTTGAATGCATAGCTAATGAAACATGAAAACGCAAGTGGGTTATACTACAGTTGAAAACATGTTTCGTCTTTAAAAATTTGGGCAGTACCTCCATTGTATATTTTGATCTAAAAACATATACACAACAATATATAGCATCCCCAAGCGGGAGCTAGCTCTTCGCTAACTAGCGGAATCACAACCACGAAATAACATATATACGACGTCCAACGGCGAAGATCAACCCAGAAAGAACAATAAATAAGCAAGACATCAAAACTCAAGAAGATAAAATAAACCCATCGCTATAAGTCTCGCACAATACCCAAGTCTGATTAGGTCTACCAATATACAATGTCTAGTCCTGATTTGATTTGATGGAGTTTATCTAGATACAACGGAATATAAAATATGAGAGTGGGCACGATCCAACATGTGTCCCACCTACCAAAGCAAAGCACCCTGGATGAAGCTGTGCGCCAGAATTACCGCAACTGATCCCAAGTGGCCAAACCTGCAAGAACTGTGGCACAACGGGGGTGAGTTGCCAACTCGTGAATAGAAAACATAATCAGGTAGAAATCGAATAAAACAACGATTTCCTAGGTCACTATATCCTGAAGGTAATACTATGATATCTTGGGTGACCACAAATGCATATGTGTCAACAATCGATCAATACAATGACATATATAAATAATCATCCGACATCATATGCCTATATGCCTGTGGATATCATCCACGTGTCCATCAACGACACAAACAATATCATGAAACCTGAGTGTCCCACACTGACACTCGAAACATCATGAAAACATATGCTTGTATATATATGAGAATATCAACCACGTGTGTCCATCAACGACACATCAAAATCATGGAACCTGAGTGTCCAACACCGACACCCGAAACATCATGAAACTCATGTCTAGCATCGACATGTAAATCCTCATATCTCGGGCTCCGTCAGTTCGGATCAGCCCATATCACGACTACGGTAGGTATCCTCCAGATATCCGCCGCGCCAAACTATCTCGGGCTCCGTCAGTCCGGATCGGCCTATATCATCTCACGACTCCGATCGTATCCTCCAGATAACCGCCAAGCCCAAAACTATCACCGGTAGGTAGTGTTCCCTCTACCAGGCTTATCGTCTACACCACCAAAATCATTTCTTTTCCCGAGGTACCATACCGGGTCCACCATGTACCCACAAACGGCATCCGCCAACTCCTCGAATTGGGTCTTGAAAACAAGCTCAGAACCGAGAAAACTCATGGTGGACGTCTCGAAATATCATATCTAGAGAAACCTTATTTTTAAAGAAATACGCAATTTACTTTTAAATATAACTACGGTTCTCAAATCCAGAGATCTCATGAAATCAACATCTCAATGCATATAACCATAAAGTACGATGTATGAAACATAGAGTAGTAAATGAGCATATCGAGTATATCATGCAAGCATGTCAAGTGATAGTACTGAACAATGAATGTACTTTTACGGCTAAGAATAATATCATGATAGAGCAGTTCTACTGTGTAAGTTGTATGGAAATTACCGATGATGAATGTGTGTAAACCGGCAAATCTGTGTAAGTGTAACATGCGCATCAACGGTAGTTGTGCAGGTGTATTAGCAAATGATATCATATAACATTAAATACTTGAATCATGATAGGTATGTACATCACGAGGGGTAATATCCTACACAACATGGACAATCAATGGGTATATCTATCTACACATGAACCATACGGTCACTTTTAAAATATACGAATCGTCGCTTTGAAATTAGGTATGGTTCAGATGGTAATCTTTATATCGGCGATCCCGCCTCATAACATCCGATATGACAATCATCCCCAATCATCATCCTCAAATAACTAGCGCGGACCATTCATCCGGTACATCTCATCACGTACGGTAATCCATCGTACGGTGACATCAAATAGAATAGGGATTCTCGTACGGCATATCACTCTTTATCCGCATAAATAAATATATATATACACATATATCTCAAGTCACATTTGTATCAATCTCATATCAAGTCACATTTATATAAACGTCATATCTTATAATTTCAAGTCGTATCGATCTCGATCTCGATCTCATATCATACCATTATCTGCTCATACTTGTTCTCTTTCAATTCATACTTATCATGATTCACTTTCTCATTTCATATTCTCATATATCAATCCGAGTCATCTATATCAATCATCTCAATATTCCACATCATGTTATCTTATATACATATATCATATTCTCAAGCCAATAAATCCATTAGTGTCAACTTTTAGCACATCAACTCTTACTAAAACCATTAATCGTGTCCATAAGTTCGTAGCATATCTTTTATCAAAATTATAAGTTATATAACAATCTTTCCATATCAATGGTTGCGGGGGTGCTATACTCCTTCCACCAGACTTCCCCCGTAGATATAAATCTACTCACCTGCTAAACTCCTCTCTTAGCCGAAGTCGATGTGCTTCGTTATCTCGGAAGTGCACTCGAAGGTACCTACAATTAATACACATCGAAATGCAATTAAAACCAATATCCGAAAAACGATACGGTACACGAAGTGCTCATAGGTTAGAACCTATAGCTTACGCATACAAGATCAACCAAATAACCTTCATCCGTTGACGTACAAACGTCCAACGACGGAATCCAAACTCAAATATAAACACGAAGTTTCAGAAATCGCAAAACCCAAAATCAGCAACTAAGAAAATCTATCCCAGATTTAACCTAAGTCATACTAGGACATTTTGCATATAGGGTTGCTCTAGATATCAGATAAGGGAGTCACTGACCAAGAATCATCACATTTCATCACAATGTGGCCGCAATTTGTTGCCACCATGATTAAATCTACGGCCATAGATAAAGGAAATGGGCTCGGGTTTCTAGGGTAGGTTCCTGGTTGCCTGCACATCTCTCTGTAATCGCTAAATATTTTTTGGGTTTCAGGGTAATAGCAGATCTCAGTATCCCTTCACAAATTCCACAAAATACGATATCGGCCAATTCAAAGTTCGTGTTTTGGTTTCTAGTATCTAGTCCAGGTCAGGAAATCATCTCTAAAGTCTTGTAAACACTCACTACACCTCAACTTACCACTTAACATCAACTTGGAAATTTTAAAGATCACATAACATAACTAATACGAAATCTAAACTAACTAGGATATACTAAACACAAATACTTAACTAAAGCAAAGGAAATATACCTTATTTGGCAATTTAGGAAAATTCTTGAGTTGCCCAAAGTCTTCAAAATCAAAACTTGAATGGTTCAAAGGGTTTAGGATAAGGGTATGCATCTTTTTAATGGTGGTGGCATGGGGTTTTTGTGATTAATCGGAGATGATATATGGAGGTAGAGGAGAATGAAAGAGATGAAGAAGGAGATGAAGAAGAGAAGAAATGATGAAGGAAGAAGAATAATGGAATGAAGAAGAAGATAAAGAAGTCAAAGATGCCTCTCTCTCTTAATCTTACACTCTCTTAAGCTGACTCTCTCTCTAAATATCTCATTTTGTTTTATTCCTCTCTCAATTAACCACGACATTTATTTCTTTTCTTTCTTCCAAATAATTAAAACCAAACACAAGAATACAACATGCAACAAAATGCACATGACATGGTGCACTAGCCATGGGAAAAATGTAAAAATACGAATTTGGCTTAGTCGTGATTAGTAGTGCACTAATCAATTTAATTTAAACTTGCATATATTTAATTATAAAAATGCCAAAATCCGATAAATATATTTTTAATGAATAAATCATTTTAATCTCAAATTATATTCCAAATATTGGTATATAGTTATACCATTTTACGAAAAACCCTATTCGCAAATTGAATAATTTTCGCGAAATATAGTATTTCAATATTTAATTTCCAAAAATATTATTTTATATTTCTGAAATGTTACAATCTTCCCCCCTTAAATAAACTCGGTCCCCGAATTTAAATTTAAATCCCCAAATACTAAAATATTTCAATAATCAGCTCAAATCAACGGGGCTCCGAAATTCACGGAAGATACAGAAATACCATAGGGCATCCTGTGCGCCTAAAAACGAGTGCGAAACTCAAAATCGAACTCTGTTAAGTTTCACGTAATCATCGGAGTTATAAAGGAAATACGAATATCGAATTCCACTTCTGGAATCCTAATGCACTATAGTCAAATCATAATATGTATATAGCACGCATCTTTGTAAAACCATTTTAAAATGCTTAATAACTCAAGCCAAATCTTCTTTTTATATCTCTGTGTGATGCGTAACTCACGGCACAAGTGGCGGACGATCATTTGTAAAGTAGTAAATATATACTTATATAGGTTTTGCTCAAATTATACGCCCCGCCTTTTTGAAATATCCCAAAAGATTTTCCTTGTAAAATTTCGTGTCACTCACAGACACGTAGGAAATAGCGAGACTATAGCTCCTTTTTGAAAACCTCTTGGTATCTTTTCATGCATGCAAAAGTACACGGGCACTGTCCTCAGATCAGTCATGCTCGATTACTATATAACAGAGTACCTATCATCAAAACGCGATACTCATAAATAAAATCAGCCTCAAAAGGCGTATCCAACATCACGTGCGTCTGGTGCGCACCGAAAACCAAATCCAATACAAGTGCCACGAATATGCACAAAAGCAAAACTAAGTGCCACGGGTGTGCACGAAAGCATCTGTCTAGTGCAACTGATGTGCACGACAACAATGTCAAGTGCATCTATATTGCACAAAAATTTCAACCCAGTGCAACTAACATGCACGAATAAAAATCTCTATCGAGTGCACCCGGTGTGCACAAAATCTCATATCATACGTCCAACATGCGCGAAAATCCAAAACAAGTACGTCAGGTTCGTATAAAACATCTAGTGCAATAGTATGCACGATAATGAACATCAAGTGTAGACGCGGACAAAAATATAAATCTGGTGCAACAAATGCACGAAAACTCATCAATAACTCAAATGCTCACAAAAACAACACCGAGTATACCAAGGTGTATAGAATCATAAACGTGTGCAACTGTGTGCACAAAATCCATCCCAATGCATTGCAAGCACATATAAGCTATACCGAGTGCATAAGTAAAGGCAAGTACATACAACATGCACGAAATTGAATCGACAGTATCGAATCCACGAAACCATAAATACGTGCAACGAAGGCACAAATCGATACCAAGTGCAATAGATATTCACAAATCATAAACCAATGTAGCGGTGTATAAAATATAATCAAGTGCAATAACTGTGCACAAAATATAAATCTCCAGTAGGTGCAATCATGGTGCACGAAAACATAAATCATGAAACCCAATCATCGAAACTCAAGTTCCAACGATAAAAGGGTGATACTCGGATCACAAAACGCAATCTCAATAAATGACATTGAGGTACGCCTCCTACAATGTCGAAAATATGCCGGTAGGCCCAAAGCTGGCAGATCAAGATCTTCTACTTGCCTCCTGCTTACATTATGGTGTCTTCAGTCTCTGTGTCACCGTTTCTCTGTGGATTACAAATCTCATGATCCTTCTTCTCGTCGCCCCGGTCAGGTGTACTAATGGAACGGTTCCGCTTTGGAACTCCTCTGATATTTGTTTGGCCAATCAACATGACCACTCTCAACGGCACATTACTAACGGTGGCATCTGGCCTTCTGAATATGCACGATATAACAGATCCTGGATGCAAATTTTTATCGATGCGGTGCCCTGAAAAGAACCTACGCAAGGTCTCTCCGTATCACACCTATGCCGAACTATACGAAGGTTGGCACTCTTGCTTAACTCTTTTCTCATAACCGGACAACTGCGTCCTCAGCACGGCTTTCCTCTGAAATTTTGTTGTATCTAACGCCTCTGCACACATATCAATCCTATGGCATCAACGGAGCATAACAACCGCTCGCTAACATATCGCACGAAGCTCTTGTTCCACTCGTCTTTATTATCGTCCACTTCGACGTCATCTCTTGCTGTCTGCATATTGCAATTTGTTCTCGGCTACGGTCAATCCAGAGTCTCTCACACGGACTCGAAATTATGAATTCGGTATCTCCATCACTCCGTATAAGATATCTAGCCGAACACGTTCTCGGGAACTCATCCAAATCATCGGAGGAATACTTTGTCCGTCCGTTCTCGATCAACTCACAACGCATCTGGGTGAAATCCTTCTATCCAAAACTGGTTAACTTACCGATCTCATATCGGAGCATCCGACAAATAACGTCCTCTCTTGCCCGATCTACTCTAGATCCGAGTAAGATACTTTAACTGGAATTCTTCGACTCAACTGAGCCTGTGTCGACACATCAAATCCGACGAATCATATCAGTCGCTCAACTCAAGATAGACTAGCTATCTCCTGTCACATCTCTGCCTGAAAGCTCCAGCGGTTTCTGTCACGACCTGAAATTTGGCACGTGACGGAACTTAAACCACGTAACGTCTACAGGCGTAACGCAATTCAAGAAAGCCGAAAACCCAGAAATCTAAACCATCAAAATTAGTAAGTGATGAGAACATTCTTAAAACTTTGGGAATCTCAAGTAAAAATTCTTTAAAATCCAAATTTACTTTCTTTAAAATTTTGGTAGCACCTCCTTTGTAAAACCTAGCCACGAAAAGGGTACAAACATAAGATATAAGTATAGCATCCCCAAACGGGAGCAAATCTTGCCCAAAAGTGGAAACAACCACCACAAGAAGATATACGACGTCGTAGCGAAGGAATAGACAATATAAAAGAGATAATCATTATAAGAAAACGGCCGGCTCACACGAGCACGACACCCAGAGTCATAAAATAATATACAATATCGTCCTCACATCTCGTCTCTAAGTCAATACATGAAGTAGTAGATGGAGAGTACTAGATACAATAAGATATACAATGAACATCATCGGATAACCAGAAAACCCACCTATAGCAAAACTGCTCACAGTTAGCCGCAGCGGTATCCGCTGCAAAAAGGTACGATAAGAAGAAGCCCTGCCGCGACTGCACTGATGGACAACCTGCAAAACACTATGGCACAATGGGGGTGAGTTGCCAACTCGTGAATAGTAAATAACATCATGCAGTTAATCGCAGGTATGCACGTACTGCGATAATCTATCACATGAAAACTGATAGTATAATATGGCAATATGTATATGAAACAGTCATGAAAGGTACTCTATCAGGTACTACTAATACATGAAGCAATGCATCTCAAATGAAAGCCGAGTATGGGATAAAACATATCATCATCACGGAATCCTCATCGTGGAAAAACAAGTGTCCATCAACGACACTCCAGATCCCAATACCTCAGGCATCGTCACTCTGATCGGTCCTCATATCCTGTAAGTCTCACGGAACCTGAGTGTCCAACATCGACACTCGAAAACATCATAAAAACTGGTGTCCATCAACGACACGTAAATACTCATATCATGGGCTCCGTCGGCGGGATCGGCCCCTGGGCTCCGGCAGAACAGTCGGTCTATGTCCATCTCATAACTCCGGTCGGTATCCTCCATGTTGGGATTCCTTAGCATCCTAATGTGTTTTCAAGACATCAAGCATGTCAATTTAAAAAATTCTAAGGTGCTAATGAACCCTAAAGCTCTGTGTTGACGTCCCTTCGCTGCGATCATGGATCTCCCGAACTCTAGTATGGGTTCCCTCGGAGAAATGAACAAGCTTGCTCGTACTCTTCGAGGCCGAAGATGATCTACGTCGAGGAGACTCAAACTCAAGCTAACCCTTCACTAGGTCATGAACTTTGTGAAGAGAACGCCCTATACTACCCAAACAAGTGTGTAGGATGATGAAGTAGGAATTTTTCTCACTTTAGATTTTATTTTCTCACTCATTTTCATCATTTTCCATGGAAATAGAGAGCAAGAGGAAGAAGATAAAAAAAGCAACTCAAGAAAACCAAGAGATGAATTGAATGAGTTATGCAACCATGGGTGAGTTAGTATCATATACTAAGCATTGTAGAGACATAACCATGGATAAATAATAATAGTTAGGTTTAAAATATCTTAATTAAGACAAATCAAGTGGACTTGGTCAATGGTTATCCAAAAGCTTCATGAAGCTTCATGCCATGACCAATTTCCACCTCATTTTGATTTACTAAGATAATTAAAACCCCTCATTATTGGTAGCATAGTGTAAGTCATACACACACCCAAGTTTGCATGTATCATCCAGCATGATACAAACATGTACACAAACATATATCACATATACACTATGTGCACATCAAGTGAGAAAAACAATCTTAAGTGAGCTAATACTAGTCAATGTAAATTAATATATCAAATATATAATTATACATTAGATTGTTAAATTAACACTTGATTTAACAATTTAGCTATATCATATATAACCGACTAATATCATATGTATCTATTTATCGAATCAACACTTGATTCAATAACCCGGCTATATCACATATAACTGATCAATACGAATAAATCGCGAGAATAGAATACGGTATATCATACGTGTATTAACCTCGGTCCCGCACATATCTCATATGTGCTCCTACTCCGTTTTGCCTGAGCCAGAAAACCTCTGTGTCGGACTCTAAAGACTCGTCAATATGCCGGCAGTAGGTGATAATCACATCACCCACAAGCCGCAAGAGGCGTGCTAAACGTAATGGCCATCCGGGTATTGACCGATCAAAAGATCAACAAGCATGCCTGCTCATACTCCTGTGAATCCAATCAGTAACACTTACCGTACAGTCCGGTCACTTCGTTTGATATGTCGCATATCTCGTCTAGGGGTGGTAGACGTCAGACCCCAGTAACTCGATAATGTTAGCTATATGTATGCCCTAGAGGCCATTACTGTACATACGATGTATATTGTAAGGGATGCTTGGACATATATAGGGAGGACTTTCTTGCTCGATATGATAGTACGCTATCTGGTTGTACTTTATCTTAACATGTACTCTGATTGTCTCTATATTACATGTTGATAAAGCCCTTAGGATATGTACTCGACTACTAGGACTATGATGAGATCATACTAGTGGGGCCACGGTAGTCAACGAGTACATCCTATAACTGTTCCTAGTCGAGGGTGTATTGAGACAGGGCATCAATGCACCAGAGTAGACTAGCGTATACGCATCTTGACCCATATGATGGGCGATGGATGATCCCATATCCATTGGTGTTTGACATCAAGGATGGTATACGGGTGCTCAGTAGAGACTGGGTACACTGGACGGACTCGCCGAGAACTTCCAGATGGTATTATAGCTCACGTCAGATGGCAGTTCTCCGGTGACACTGGTACAGAGTAGTCTGTTGACCCGAGATCGTCATGGAGTCTTGTGTGATTCCCACTGTGCTTTGATTTCCATCATACCACGTCCAAGAGGGCGTGCAAAAAGGTGGCTTTTGGGTACAGTCCCGAATCATGTGGAGGCAATGAGTGATAGGAGGGGATTCGTCTCTCCCGGTATAGGGAGTTGATGTTGTGCTGTGTTCGATTGGCTATAACCGGAAATCCCTGGCCAGGGTTGCTGAGATTTACTGGTAAGTGTTATCAGTAGTTTCTCGAACTGTTATAGACCTCATATCGACACGACTTATCGAGCTACTGGGGTCTGACGTTTACCACCCCTAGGCGAGATATGCAACATATCAGATGACGAGACCGGACTGTACGGGAGTGTTACTGTTTGGATTCATAGAAGAATGTACATGCTTGCTTGTTGATCTTCTCAGTGCTCAATACCTAGGTAGCTGTTACGTTTAGCTGACCGCTTGCAGCTTATGGGTGTTTGATATGATCATCACCTACTGCCGGCGTATTGACGATTCTTTAGAGTCCTACACAGAGGTTTCTTGACTCAGGCAAAATGGAGTAGGGGCACGTATGTGATATGTGCGGGACCGAGGATAATGCGATATGTGATACCATATTCTATTCTCACGATATTTGATATCAGCCGGGTCATCGGATCAAGTGTTGATTCGATGAATCGGTAAATGAGATATTAGTCGGTTATATGCGATATAGCCGGATTGTCGGATCAAGTGTTGATTCGATAATTTAATGTATAATAATATATATGATATATTAAATTACATTAACTAATATTAGCTCACTAAAATATTCTTTTTCTCACTCGGGTAATACATTGATATATATGCGATATATGTTAAATGTATTTTTTTATTTTGTTACGATTGTAACACCTTAGAATGTGTTTTGTAGCTAATTATATTTTAATGTATGGTTTTTAATAAAAAGTTTACCAAATTGGGTTTTAATTATTTTATCCTATTTATTGAGTATTTTATTAGAATTTTTCTAGGCACACACACACTTGTGCATGATAACTAGGTTGTTAATTGGGGTTTAACCATTGCTTAATCTAGTTTACTTTTGTTTAGGTGTTTTGGGTTTTAAGTGTTATGGTTGTTATTAGGAAATGAAAAATGATTTTTATTTAAAAGGGTTTTTTATTTTGGTTTGAAGTGTTGACTTTGAGAGAGAGAGAAGCATGGGTCAATGTGAGCCATGCCTCATTATGATGAAAGAGAAAGAGAATGGGAGGGGTTGTTGGTTTTTCTCTCATTCTCACTTCTCACTCTCATCTCTCTCATTCTTTCACTCTCACTCACACACACTAACACCTCTCCAGCAGCAGCAGCCTCATTAGCAACAGCACCACCATTAGCAGCAGCAGCAACAACAGCACCATTGGCAGCAGCAGGCAGCAGCAGGCAACAGCAGCATCAGCAACTTGGGACAGCAGCAACAGTAGCAGCTCCAGCAGCCACAGCAGCTCCAGATCCCTTCCTTCTTCTTCCTCCTGCCTTCCAGGGTCGAGTGTGGGGTATACTTCTTAACCCTAGATCCTAGTTTGCTTAAGTTGTGCAGTGATTAGCTTCGGTTTGCACATAAAGCTAGTTTAGTGCTAGATTATGGTTATTTGTGTGAGATATTGTTTAAGTGATGATTGTGTTGACAAACCCTATCTATTTAAGTGTTGTTAGGGTCACTTGAACTGAGAATTCCCCAGATTACACTAAAATACGATAAGGTTTCTAAATTGTGCAATTGGGTGTTTTTAAAGTGATATACTGGGTATTTGTAATCTGCTACTGGCCCGGACCTTTCAGGATAAATTTGAGAATACTGGAGCATGCACACTAGGTCTAGATACCACCACCAGAACACGAGCCCCTCATTCAAAATCCTGGCCACAGATTTATTGAGTTTGGCCGCAATTTGCGGCCAAGTAGGGGACTTGGGTGCTGGGGTTTTGTGTAAGGCTCTCTGCTGTGTTGTCTAGTGTTTTGGCATGTCTAGTTTTGTAATATTTGGCCTTTTGGAAAATCTGGGATCATATATCGTTTTTATATCCGTTGTGTTTGCGCGATACGCGCGATACGTGAGAGGGTTCTGTGATCCAGCGTATCGCAGCGTGTCGCGATGGTTTTAGACGCATATACACACGTTTTAGCGTAGCGTGCACGCGCGTTTAGTTCGCGACGCGAGTTTCTCGTTTTGGTTCGATATCGCGTTTTGCGGATTATTTGGCTTATATGTGATTTCCATGTCTGATTTGCAGGTTTGCTGGCAGGGACTACGGACACTGCTACAGGGGGGAGCAGATGGTAGGATTCACCTAGCGTGGAGCGTAGGTGAGTAGATTTAACATCTACAGGGGAATCGCCCGCATGGCGTTATGCGTCTGGGCTAGGATTCTAATACTTGTCGCATATTCTACGTCATTGTTAGAATTGCGCCTTTACCTATTTACTTAGATATAGTTGTACCGTGACTAGTAGCCGTAGGGCACTGCACACATTATTGACGGTTCATGTTGCACGAGCACGGATTGTATGCTACACATACACCGTCAATAATTGCCATGTCACACACTAACTATTATAGACACTATTGATTATCACACATGGCATCTAGCTTATCGGTATACCTATAGTGCATCATACCTTCAGTGATAGGTACATATACACCTTACGAGAGGTATACCTTGCACACATTTTACTTATACCGGGGGGATATCCTACATATTTTAGTTATACCCAGGGGGTATACGACATCAGTTCTTATAGGTAGATACCTTTACATTGCTTCACCTGTATGTTACACACATATTCAGTTGCAGTCACATATTTACCTTTACTGATGTTACTTAGATGTACCTTATTGATTTCGCATACATCTGGTTTCAGCTACATATTCTCTGTTATATGCTCGCATTTCAGATATATCGTATATGTTTATTCCTGGATTGCGCATTATTATTTGGATTTTACATGATGTTTTCTGGATTTGGGAACCGCGGGAGTTCATGAAATTATGCATACATTGAAAAACCCGGTTTCCTTGATATGATATTTGCGCATCCACCATGAGTTTTATCGGTGCTGATTATTTATACTCCATGCGAGGAGGCGTAGAGGCCGCATGAGGGTACATGGTGGGGCCCGGAGGTACCCCGAGGCGAGAACAGATCGCTGGATTTGTTAGACGGTGAGCCTGTCAGGGGAACCATACCGTCCGGTGATATTACCTTTTACTCGGCGGTTATCTTGGGGATACCGACCGGAGTCATTGACGTATGCATACGTCGAAAGGTGAGGGTCAGAGCTAGGCACTCGTGCTTTCGGGACAGCGTATGATACGTACCTATCAGGATTTCTGTGTCGATGCTTGGCACATTGTTTTCATGATATTTCTTTTAAACACCTTTGTATATATAACAGGGGATTAGCTGTTGTTATATATACCCTTACACCAATATTAGTGGAATGAGACGCTAATATATGTGTATTGCCCCCATCATATTTATTTCTGCATATATATATATATATACCTTTAGGATGTTAGAAACATACTTGAGATTCGACTTGGGATATAGGTGATTCATTGAGATTGGATATTGGATATGAAAGGGATTGTTGATTTGTACATTCGAGATATAGGAGAGCTATTCGATATTGTACATTGAGGTGATGTGAGACCTATGTGATGTGAGAGCCCAGTTTGGGGGCTGATTTGAGGAATTGTGGATTTGAGTGTCTTGATGGATTGTGATCCTGCCACGATGTCAGGTTTCCGTGGAAATGACATATTCCACCTTATACCTCACACTTATCTACTTTATGCACAGTTTCATATATTGGTAGTACCTGTTAGTGTACCCTTATGATAGTTGCATATTTACATTCTCATATCCCTATTGCATGGTTATTTCATATTATTGTCATGTTACTATTGCTTCACATATTGATTGTACCTGCTAGTGTACTTCCCTTTATTCAGCATATGCATGACATGTTATTACTGTAATCGCATATCTAAGATTCATGCTGTACGTGCATTCCTACGATTACCTGCATATGTTATCTACTATTCACGAGTTGGCAGCTCACATCCGTTGTGCCACAGGTGTTTCAGGTTGTTCCCCAGAGTAGTCGAGGCAGGCTATTCCGCTATTCAGCTGTCATCTTTTGCTACAGATACCGCATCAGCTCACAGTACTATTTTGCTTAGGTGGGTTTTGGTGGTCATCTTTATTTTGTATTGTACATTCGTGGTATCTTGTACTCTCCATCTACTATTATGTTGTTGACTTAGTGACTTGGTGAGGACGTTACTGTATATTATTTGTGGGTTTGTTGTCTTTTATATACAGCTTTCTCTCTATTGTCTTTATTTCTTCGCTACGGGGTCATATTTTTGTGTTGTATTCATCTTGGCTAGTTTTACAAAAAGGGGGTGTTGCTAAAATTTTAAAGAAATAAAGTAGGACTTTTAAAGAATTTGGGTTGCGATTTCAAATATTTCAAAAACTTATATTATCTTTTCCGTATTTTTATGGTTTAGATTTCTGGGTTTTGGCTTTCTTTTACTACGTTACGTCTTAGGGCGTTGCGTAGTACTAGGGCCGTCACGGGCCAATTTCGGGTCGTGACAAAGTTGGTATCAGAGCGCTAGGTTTTACCTTTCGGAGTGTAGGATGACCTTAGTATGATGGAGTAGGTAGCTTAAACAGAGTAACGTAGTGTGTGTATGTCTGCAGCATACCCACGATGCGGTACCTTGCATTAAGTGTCCTAAGTACAATTTGCTTGAAATTCCTTCCTTGATGATTCATATCCTTAAGATTCGATTCCCTATTCTCATCGAATCTTATATCTATTTATAGCCTTGTCGCCGATGACTATGGGGACTCAGAGTGATGCAGCGAGGGCCGAGGTCAGAGTTGGCTCGGGTGAGACGAGTACTGACCAGGATGGCACTCTAGTTGCATAGGTGCAGACGGATCAGCCTACGACCCATACTATTGATAAACTTTTGGTAGAGATGCAGGACTTCCGCCAGACTATGAGTTCATTGGTTGAGGTCGTTCGGGAGCTACGACAGGAGGTTGTCACCCCTGTTACCCAGTTGTCACTTACGGTCAGCATGCAGCAGTCCGTCACCTACATAGCACCAGTGGTTGCAGCTCCAGTTGACGAGGCGCATATTCCAGAGGTTCAGACAGTTCCAGGACAGTGGAGGACTCGTACCAGTGTACCAGCCCAGAGACAGAGGTTTGGTCATCGAGACAGATTTCGTGGCCGTCGCGGGAGTAGCAGAGGCTTAGGACGAGGACAGTCGTTCAGCTCTCATCCCCAGTATGGTCAGCGGTCAGCGCGTAGATGTTTTCGATGCGGGAGCCTTCAGCACTTCGTCAGGGATTGTTCCTTAGCACCTCGCCAGGATCGCCATCAGAGAGGCCGTGGACATGGAAGATTCGCTCAGAGGGCTCAGTCTGCCAGAGGAGTTCAGCCAGTTGCGGGTAGAGGGCAGACACAGGAGTTTGCTTCTACTCATCGGGACGCGTAGGCGTCCAATATAGAGTTTTCAGGTATCTTTATTTATATGTTCTTTTGATGTGTTCGTTGTTTTTCATGCTTGTACCGTGGTTGGGTAGATTAGTCGTAGTTGTGCTAACTTCTGTCAGCGATTCTTTTGTTGCGCGACACGTATTCAGTTGTGTGCCAATCGGATAGGAGATAGAGATTCGTCCATCGTTTCGATCCTTCTAGAGATGTTGGATTTGACGTTCTCCTGGGCACGGACTGGTTAACTACGTGCTAGGCGTCTATGGACTACCGTGAGGAAACAAGTTAGGTATTGTTTTCCCCGGCAAGTCAGTTCTTGTTGTGCAGGTGGATAGTTGTGCCACCTCTCACAGCTTGAATTCAACTTTTTTCGCTAGTCGGCTACTGAGGAGATGTCGTGGATTCTTGGCGTTCATTCATGATACGGAGCCACAGTAGGATTGTTGGACCGGGTTCCTTTCGTGCGAGAGTTTTTCCGACGTTGTTCCGGATGAGCCGGCGAAGCTTGGGAGCTTAAGGATCAGCTGCAGAGTTGTGGTTTGGGGAGTTTGTGCGTCTGAGTGTTTCGCTTTTGGAAGCTCCTATTTCTGTTCGTCAAGGAGAAAGACGGCAGTTTAGGGTTGCGTATCGACGGATCGTTAATTGAACCGGCTTACGGTGCGGATAGATATCCTTCACCTCGCCGTGACGATTCTTTCGATCAGCTCCAGAGTGCGAGACATTTTCTAAGTTTGCTTGGGATCAGGTCATCATTATTGCGGTTGGGAGTGACGACATTCCGAAGACTGCCTTATGCGTGCTACGGGCTTTGTGTGTTTAGTGTGTCATTGGACTCACCAGTGCCCTAGCAGCATTCGTAGGTGTGATGCACCAGATTTCTTCAGGCCGTTCCTCGACCAGTTTTCGTTGTGTTATTACGACATTCTGGTCTATTTAATTTGTCTTGAGGGACAGGAGTAACACTTGGGGATTTGTTATGCAAATACTGGGAGAGCACCAGCAGTTGCTAAATTCTCGGAGTGTTTCTTCAAGCTTGTTTTGTGTTGACTCCTAGGTCTGGTAGTCGCAGGAGACGGTTTCGTATGGGTCCGAGGGAGATCGTGGCCGTACAGCTTAGGCCCAGACATGTGTGCAGGACGGAGATCCGCAGATTTTTTGGCTTAGCAGGTTTTACCGCCGTTTCGTGCAGGATTACTAGAGTAGTGCTGCACCATCGACTGAATCGACCGAGATGGAGATTTCTTTTCTGTGGACTGAGGCATGTGTGCGGAGTTTTCGGCAGTTGGAGATTCGGTTAACAACTGCATCAGTTCTTTCTTTTCTTTTGGTCCGGGCGACTTTGTTGTTTAACTGTAATGTTTCTTGAGTGGGCTCGAGTGTGTACTGAGGTGACACTACAGAGTCATCGCTTTTGCTTCCCTACATTTAGAGGAATATGAGAATGATATTCCACTCATGATCTGGAGATGGCCGCGGTGGTTTTGCGTTGGAGATTTGGGGACACTACTTGTTTGAGAGTCATGTCTGTCACGACCCGAAAGTACGGAACGTGACCGGCACTTAGATTACGAAGCTTCTAGAGGCGCCACGTAACCTAAGTAAGCCGAAGACCAGAAATCTAAACCATAAAAGAAGAAGAAGAAGAAAAAGAAACAAGTTTTAAAGCATCAGCAAATTTTCTCAAAAATTTCGGCAGAGTCTCCTCTGTAAAAACTGGCCTCCAAACGGGTACAACAAGTATAATATAAATAAACAATAAAAAGCATCCCCAAACGGGTGCTAGCTCAACGCCAACAGGCGGAAACAACCACAACAAACAAAATAATATACAACGCCAAAGGGCGAGGCTCAAAACTCAAAAGAAAACAAAACCACCAGATCAGAATAATACATGTCGACTCTAAGGTCGAAATAAAAGACTGGTCCAATAAACTTATCAAGTAATACAAGTATGGTTGATGGAGCTTACTAGATACAAATGAAAGAATAAAAGTACAATGGTGGTTCAGATACAAGTGAACCAACCTACCGTGCAAATCACCCTGAAAGAATAGATGTGCCAGCAAGCTGCCAGGGAAACCTGTACATCGAACCTGTAATAAAATTTGGCACAACGGGGGTGAGTTGCCAACTCGTGAGTAGAAGACATCTATGAAAAGAAATCGAATGCACGACGCTATCCTAGGTCATAATAATACACTACTATATCTCAATCATCTAGAATAGCAGGGTAATACTACGTGTAAGTGCAAATACTCCGTGTCGTGTCAGTGCCTCATATGGTACTATGTCATATGAAATGAAATGCATGCACCATGAATGTAAAGTAACAAATCCTGAAATCCAGATATATATATAAGAACTCTTTAGCTGTTATCATAGTAAAGTGTGTATAAGCATCTGAAATCTCAACAATGAAATCTATGGAAATCCGTGTCAAGTATCGACACAACACATGTAATCTCAAGTCTCAATATCTCGAGCTCCGTCAGTCCGGATCGGCCCATATCATCAAATCTCACGACAACGGTCGGTATCCTCCGGATATCCGCCGCGCCAGACATCACCGGTAGGTAGCCTTCCCCTGCCAGGCTCATCGTCTACAACTCGATCTTCTTGCCCCGGGGTACCATACCGGACCCACCATGTACCCGAGACGGTTCATCCACTCCTCGAATCGGGTCTCGAAATCCAACATAAAACATGAAATCTCATGGTGGACGACACATACATCACGAGAAAACCGCATCTTATTTTAAAAAGAGAAGAGGAGAGAGAGAGAAGTTTTATATATTTTTGCGGTTTTCCCCAAAATCCAGAAATCTCATAAAAATCCAAATCTCAAAATCATGAGTAAGCATATGATAAGTGTCGGCATATGCCCATACTACTGCATGATAACATGAAAATATGAATGTATGAATGTCTAAGCAATAAATATCATGTCTGTACTAATGTCAGAGAATAATCACAATATTATAGCGGTCTAGTTGTTAACTGATTCTATCCATAAAAGTCAATATGATCTAAAGTGTACGTGACATAGCAATTACCGATGATGATGTGTGTGAGCCGGCAAATAAGTGTGCGTGGAATATGCGCATCATCGGTAATAGTGCTGGTGTCCTAACAGGTAAAGTTTATACTGATTATAGCAACATATAAAAGAACATGCACCATGATAATTACAGTATGAATGTAAATACAGATGTGCATTATCCACTCCTCTGCGAGATACGAGTACAACTACCACTATGTGAGTCGAACCTAAACCAGTGTCCATCTAACATCCTAAGGAACTAAACCTAATAGACTAGTCAGTAACAAACTAGAGTCTACTTAAGGTCTAAATCAATATCTCTAATAGTCGGGGATCCCGCCTCAATAGCGTCACGTACGTAGTACGGCTTCCTCGAATCAAGAGTGCGGATCAATCATCAAATCTAAGCCTCGTACGGAAAAATCCATCGTACGGCATCCCAGTATTGGGGTACGGTCAAGTATCTCCTAGGTGTCTCATTATTCGTATAATGTCATCATCAACACATCTCATGATCAAGGTGCTAAACTGTGATCGCATACATCAATCATATATCATTGCCATCATGATAAGCATCATTAGTTTATCCACAGAAATATCATGTCATATGTGTAATATTGTGATTAAATCATACCGATATCTTATCGTCATCAAGTCACACCTATACGATATCGACATCAGGTCACACCTATATGATGTCGTAATCAAGTCATACATATATCATATCGTGATCAGTCACAAGCTACAGCCCAAGTACTATTTTAGCGTCCCATGTACCTCAATATCACCACCACTCTTTATAATTTATATGTTCATGTTCATTATCTCATTCTCTAATGATCCGCTAACACTTTAATACGACTGTATAGTCAAGAGTCACGGCATCAAGCCCAGTTATACTATTTCATCATACCTCAAATATCATATCACATCAATGAATCCCATATACGTGTTGTATATATATATATATACACCTATATCTAGTTTTATATATATATACACATATACGTATACTCCATGTCGAGTTTTAGTGTGTGCGTGTGTGTTTCTATCAGAAACCTACGAACCTTTCCCAAAGTATTCATCCTCAGGTATGGTTTTCCTAAATCAGTCGAGTCCCGCCTAGGGTCATTACTAGGGTCCTGCTCAGTAAGAATATAGTGTCACATCGGGTTTCCTAATGTCAATAAGTACTATTCCTATTCTACGTTGCGGGGGTGCTAAACGCCATCCACCCGACTTCCCCCCGTAGATATACATCTACTCACCTGGTCCATGTCTGCCGAAGACGGTGTCGCCATCATCCTCTTCATCGCCCGCAGTCCACGTGAGGGGTACCTAAACGCAAACATATAAATAGTATCGTAAACTGAATCATATACAAAAGCCAAAACGACGCAAGGAACAAGCATAGGTTAAAACCTATGTCCCGTCCACGCAAAAGAACCAAATATCGCTCGATATCGGCGTACAAACTCCGATGGATCGAGATAAACATCAACAAATAACTCGTAGTTTTAAAACACCTTACTTATATTATAAAACATGATTAAATCCATCGAAACCCTAAAATCCATCAAACCGTCCAATTTCGTAAAACCCGAAAATACCAATTTACCGTTTTTCATCAAAACTTGACATTTAAATGAAACCAATGGTCATAAAACTCATTAAATAGCATAACTAGATTATACAAACCATTACTATATTTTTATTACACAAATTTGTATTAATTTGAAATTTCTAGTTTGCAACTTTTAACAATTTTAACATTTTTCAAGCAAAATACCACAATTCCACCACAAAACATGATTTTGCATGAATTAATGTATTAAACCACAATTCATGATGATAATGATTTAATGAAACCATAAATTATATTTTTAATCTCATTTATTTAGGAATTTTCAAAATCTAGTTTACAAAATAATAGCATTTTATTAGTATTTTCCAATTCTCAAAGTAATCTAGTGATCAAACTAAGTTTTTCTTTCCATTTACATACTAATACTCTCACTAAAACTACAATCTAATGATAGCAACTTTAATTGGAATTTTATATTACCCACAAACACATTTTAGAAAAATCTAGTTAGCTAATTTCCTTATTTAAAACAATTTTAAATGAAAATTTTACAATTTAACAACCATGCTATATTTTCCATTTATAAAAGTGTTAAACTAACTATTATAACCCTAAATAATTAACAAAAATCATAACTTGAATTTACAAACCCTAACTTGAATTTTAAAAAAAAACTTAGAATTAATATATTAAATCTAATTATGCTTTAAAAGAAACATCTAATAGAAATAAAACAAAAGAAGGAAATTTATACCTTCAAAATATGAAACCCAAACATGAAAATGAGCCTCCAAAATGCATGCTTTCCATCTCCAAAATCCATGCTAAATAGGTCAAAGGAAAATGGTAGAGGTTGAATGTTGATTTTTGAGATTTATTTTTGGAATTTTTGATGAATTTTGATGATTTTTATTGCAAAAATGATGGGGGAAAAATTTTAGGGCTACCTATGGAGGGGAGGCCGGCCATGGAGAGGGAGGAGGGTGGAGAGAGAGAAAAAATGTGTGGTATTGTGTAGAAAGTTCATAAATAATGCATTTTTTCACTTAAACCCTTTATTATCTAACTTTTTCAATTTAACCCTTTTCTTAGAAATTTCTAGAACCATGGAGAGATTTTGGAAAATATTTTGCATATTACACACTAATTTCTAATATGCCATGGTTCATTTTTACAAATTAAAACCATTTAAATTTGTAATTTACACTAATTTAGTGTAAAAATAAAGCTTATGTTAATATTTAAAATAATTAATTTAGGAAAAATATTTTATTAAACTAAAAATTTTTAAGTGGCTAAATAAACACCATTTACTAGTAATTTCATAATTAAAATAGATATTTTAAAAATTATAATGAAAACAATCACGGTTTGGTTTTACGAAAAATACATTTTACTTTACCGAAAATCCTAAAATTCACTTAAACACTTTTATTCATTTAATTATTTATTTAATTATTTTTAAAACGTTACAATCTTCCCCCCTTTAAGAAATTCGGTCCCCGAATTTAAATTAAAACTCCCCCTCCAAATACTAAAACATTTAGCAAAACACTCAAATCGTCGGGGCTCCGAAATCATCAATACATAATAAAAATCAACTCCGTCAAGCATAACGCAATCATCGGAGTTATGGCGAGAATAAAATATCAAAACCCAATATGAAAACCAACATAATATACATCAATCTACAACTTATATATAGTTCGCATCCTAGTAAAATCGCCGAATCATCATAATAAAGAAGCATACAAAAACCCCTCTTGAAAATCGCCGTGCAATGCACGTGTCACGGCATAAGTAACGGACGTTTAGTTTTTAAAAAAGAAATAGCTATATATATCTTTTATTTAACATACACGTCCCGCCTGGTTACTAAATCAAATAATAATGATTATGAAAACATACTGCTCAAACTAAAATCAATCCCAATCACATCAATAAAATGTCATGTGCGTCCGGTGCGCACTGAAATCGAAACCAAATGCAGAAACCATGAATACCCACAAAACAAAACTAAGTGCAACAGGTGTGCACCAAAAACATCTGTCAAGTGCAACGGGCGTGCACGACTCAAAATCAGGTGCATCTAATCTGCACAAAACCCCGATTTAGTGCATCTGGTGTGCACAAAATCGCATCAAGTGCGCCAAGTATGCGCAAGAATCCTAATCAGGTGCACATGGAGCATGAAAACATACATCAAATATCAGACTCGAATCACAGTACGAAAATGGATAAAAACTAGGTCGAAGCATATATCAAAATCATGTATAACCCATATGCACGAAATCAAATCAAAATCACAAAAGGTATTAAAACCAAATCAAGTGCACTGGGTATGTACTAAACAACATCAATACAACCGGTATATGAAACACAACTAGAATGTAATGAAGGCACACACATGAAATACCAATCGTAAAACGAATTCCTCAAAATGCCAAAATCCAATAACAGAAAATATGAAATTCAAATCACTAAATCACAATCATAAGCACGATCGTCAATGTCCGCCTCTTTCCTCTGATGTCGGTTGCTTCGAACTCGTCTCTTCGTAGCTATGCTGACTGCGCTACCAACGGAAATACTCATATCTAGAGTCTCCCACGTAGTCGATCCCTTCACCTGATATCCGGACTACATTAAACTTTTCGATCGATCCATCAAAATCCCATAATTCCCCGAGAGCTCAACACTCAAGTACAGTTTAAAAATATCCGGTACATACCCCAGCATCGATGATCCAACTGTAGAAGGGCAAACCCAAGCCTCACTAATGGCACTGCGAAACTGCCGTAAACCCTAAGGTTCAAGGGCGTTCTCGTGGTCATTATGTCGAGTTAGGGTTTCATTCTTCTAGAGGGTCCATCGAAATACCTGCATGTTCTTCCGAATACTTTAAACTTAGGAAAATGGTTTTCTGATAATCGTTCGAACCCTTTAATTTCATCCGGACGGCATGTGAATACCCTTCGTCCGCACGCTAAGCAATGCTTCAATCCTCAAGAATAACCAATACTCTAATGGTTATCGCATTCGAGCCGCAGCTTCCTCTGCCCGTGCGACCGTGGTAACAGAACCCATCATCCGACATTGACGAAGATAGATCAAAAGAACGAATGGAATACGGAGCAAACAATGTAAATCCTAGGGCTCCTTAAGCAGAGTAGCGTATCGTAAGTATGCCGCGGACCATACCCACGGTACGTTACTCTACCTAAATCGCCTACTCTATCAACCAAGGGTCACCTAGACTTATACAAAGTTAAACCTAGCGCTCTGATACCAACTTTGTTACGACCCGAAAGTACGGAACGTGACCGGCACTTAGATTACGAAGCGTCTAGAGGCGCCACGTAACCTAAGTAAGCCGAAGCCCAGAAATCTAAACCATAAAAGAAGAAGAAGAAGAAAAAGAAACAAGTTTTAAAGCATCAGCAAATTTTCTCAAAAATTTCGGCAGAGTCTCCTCTGTAAAAACTGGCCCCCAAACGGGTACAACAAGTATAATATAAATAAACAATAAAAAGCATCCCCAAACGGATGCTAGCTCAACGCCAACAGGCGGAAACAACCACAACAAACACAATAATATACAACGCCAAAGGGCGAGGCTCAAAACTCAAAAGAAAACAAAACCACCAGATCAGAATAATACATGCGCGACTCTAAAGTCGAAATAAAAGACTGGTCCAATAAACTTATCAAGTAATAAAAGTATGGTTGATGGAGCTTACTAGATACAAATGAAAGAATAAAAGTACAATGGTGGTTCGGATACAAGTGAACCAACCTACCGTGCAAATCACCCTGAAAGAATAGATGTGCCAGCAAGCTGCCAGGGAAACCTGTACATCGAACCTGTAATAAAATTTGGCACAACGGGGGTGAGTTACCAACTCATGAGTAGAAGACATCTACGAAAAGAAATCGAATGCACGACGCTATCCTAGGTCATAATAATACACTACTATATCTCAATCATCTAGAATAGCAGGGTAATACTACGTGTAAGTGCAAATACTCCGTGTCGTGTCAGTGCCTCATATGGTACTATGTCATATGAAATGAAATGCATGCTCCATGAATGTAAAGTAACAAATCCTGAAATCCAGATATATATATAAGAACTCTTTAGCTGTTATCATAGTAAAGTGTGTATAAGCATCTGAAATCTCAACAATGAAATCCATGGAAATCCGTGTCAAGTATCGACACAACACATGTAATCTCAATTCTCAATATCTCGGGCTCCGTCAGTCCGGATCGGCCCATATCATCAAATCTCACGACAACGGTCGGTATCCTCCGGATATCCGCCACGCCAGACATCACCGGTAGGTAGCCTTCCCCTGCCAGGCTCATCGTCTACAACTCGATCTTCTTGCCCCGGGGTACCATACCGGGCCCACCATGTACCCGAGACGGTTCATCCACTCCTCGAATCGGGTCTCGAAATCCAACATAAAACATAAAATCTCATGGTGGACGACACATACATCACGAGAAAACCGCATCTTATTTTAAAAAGAGAAAAGGAGAGAGAGAAAAGTTTTATATATTTTTGCGGTTTTCCCCAAAATCCAGAAATCTCATAAAAATCCAAATCTCAAAATCATGAGTAAGCATATGATAAGTATCGGCATATGCCCATACTACTGCATGATAACATGAAAATATGAATGCATGAATGTCTAAGCAATAAATATCATGTCTGTACTAATGTCAGAGAATAATCACAATATTATAGCGGTCTAGTTGTTAACTGATTCTATCCATAAAAGTCAATATGATCTAAAGTGTACGTGACATAGCAATTACCGATGATGATGTGTGTGGCCGGCAAATAAGTGTGCGTGGAATATGCGCATCATCGGTAATAGTGCTGGTGTCCTAACAGGTAAAGTTTATACTGATTATAGCAACATATAAAAGAACATGCACCATGATAATTACAGTATGAATGTAAATACAGATGTGCATTATCCACTCCTCTGCGAGATACGAGTACAACTACCACTATGTGAGTCGAACCTAAACCAGTGTCCATCTAACATCCTAAGGAACTAAACCTAATAGACTAGTCAGTAAGAAACTAGAGTCTACCTAAGGTCTAAATCAATATCTCTAATAGTCGGCGATCCCGCCTCAATAGCGTCACGTACCTAGTACGGCTTCCTCGAATCAAGAGTGCGGATCAATAATCAAATCTAAGCCTCGTACGGAAAAATCCATCGTACGGCATCCCAATATTGGGGTACGGTCAAGTATCTCCTAGGTGTCTCATTATTCGTATAATGTCATCATCAACACATCTCATGATCAAGGTGCTAAACTGTGATCGCATACATCAATCATATATCATTGCCATCATGATAAGCATCATTAGTTTATCCACAGAAATATCATGTCATATGTGTAATATTGTGATTAAATCATACCGATATCTTATCGTCATCATGTCACACCTGTAGAATATCGACATCAGGTCACACCTATATGATGTCGTAATCAAGTCATACATATATCATATCGTGATCAGTCACAAGCTACAGCGCAAGTACTATTTTAGCGTCCCATGTACCTCAATATCACACCACTCTTTATAATTTATATGTTCATGTTCATTATCTCATTCTCTAATGATCCGCTAACACTTTAATACGACTGTATAGTCAAGAGTCATGGCATCAAGCCCAGTTATACTGTTTCATCATGCCTAAAATATCATATCACATCAATGAATCCCATATACGTGTTGTATATATATATATATACACCTATACCTAGTTTTATATATATATACACATATACGTATACTCCATGTCGAGTTTTAGTGTGTGCGTGTGTGTTTCTATCAGAAACCTACGAACCTTTCCCAAAGTATTCATCCTCAGGTATGGTTTTCCTAAATCAGTCTAGTCCCGCCTAGGGTCATTACTAGGGTCCTGCTCAGTAAGAATATAGTGTCACATCGGGTTTCCTAATGTCAATAAGTATTATTCCTATTCTACGTTGTGGGGGTGCTAAACGCCATCCACCGGACTTCCCCCCGTATATATACATCTACTCACCTGGTCCATGTCTGCCGAAGACGGTGTCGCCATCATCCTCTTCATCGCCCGCAGTCCACGTGAGGGGTACCAAAACGCAAACATATAAATAGTATCGTAAACTGAATCATATACAAAAGCCAAAACGACGCAAGGAACAAGCATAGGTTAAAACCTATGTCCCGTCCACACAAAAGAACCAAATATCGCTCGATATCGGCGTACAAACTCCGATGGATCGAGATAAACATCAACAAATAACTCGTAGTTTTAAAACACCTTACTTATATTATAAAACATGATTAAATCCATCGAAACCCTAAAATCCATCAAACCGTCCAATTTCGTAAAACCCGAAAATACCAATTTACCGTTTTTCATCAAAAATTGACATTTAAATGAAACCAATGGTCATAAAACTCATTAAATAGCATAACTAGATTATACAAACCATTACTATATTTTTATTACACAAATTTGTATTAATTTGAAATTTCTAGTTTGCAACTTTTAACAATTTTAACATTTTTCAAGCAAAATACCACAATTCCACCACAAAACATGATTTTGCATGAATTAATGTATTAAACCACAATTCATGATGATAATGATTTAATGAAACCATAAATTATATTTTTAATCTCATTTATTTAGGAATTTTCAAAATCTAGTTTACAAAATAATAGCATTTTATTAGTATTTTCCAATTCTCAAAGTAATCTAGTGATCAAACTAAGTTTTTCTTTCCATTTACATGCTAATACTCTCACTAAAACTACAATCTAATGATAGCAACTTTAATTGGAATTTTATATTACCCACAAACACATTTTAGAAAAATCTAGTTAGCTAATTTCCTTATTTAAAACAATTTTAAATGAAAATTTTACAATTTAACAACCATGCAATATTTTCCAATTATAAAAGTGTTAAACTAACTATTATAACCCTAAATAATTAACAAAAATCATAACTTGAATTTACAAACCCTAACTTGAATTTTAAAAAAAAAACTTAGAATTAATATATTAAATCTAATTATGCTTTAAAAGAAACATCTAATAGAAATAAAACAAAAGAAGGAAATTTATACCTTCAAAATATGAAACCCAAACATGAAAATGAGCCTCCAAAATGCATGCTTTCCATCTCCAAAATCCATGCTAAATAAGTTAAAGGAAAATGGTAGAAGTTGAATGTTGATTTTTGAGATTTATTTTTGGAATTTTTGATGAATTTTGATGATTTTTATTGCAAAAATGATGGGGGGAAATTTTTAGGGCTACCCATGGAGGGGAGGCCGGCCATGGAGAAGGAGGAGGGTGTAAGTCCACGTTGCGACCCCCGGAGCTTACGGGGAGGCGGAAACGGTATAAAAAACAAATTTTTATCGCAAGAGGCAACATGGACTAAACAAGGTCGGGATCGTGTCTAAACTAAACTAGCAAAAACGCTAAAGGGAGTTAGCTACTCGGATGAAGGTTATACCTAAACTTGAACTCCTTCTTCTTGAAATCTTGTAGAGGTTGATGGTTCTCTTCTCGTCGCCTTCTTCCGTCGAAGATGGATCCACCTCGAAGGTTCGACCTTTGGGCTCTTCCTCGATCTTTGAGTGAACTAGGGTTTCCGGCTTGCTAAACCTTGAACCTAGAATGTGTAGAGAGTGACTAGGGGTTGCTTTTCTTTTTAAAGAGAAGGATTCTCAACACATGAGAAGGGTTCTCTTTTGCCAGAGGAAGAAGAAGATGAAGTGAGGAGAGAGAAGCTAAATGAGATAATGAGCTAACCTTTTCTTTCTTGCAACCATAATACCAAAAGAAAAAGAATTATCTAAATAATAATAATTCAAAATAAGAATAGTTCATGGTAATTTGGAATGACCACTATCATGCTTCATTAAATGAAATGTAAGCATGAATCAAGGAGGATCTTTACAAAGCATGATGGTGGTCAACATTCAACCATGGTCAACAAGTCAACCATGGTCAACAAGTCAACAAAATCAACCATAACAAAATTCTCATTTAATTACTATTATTAATAGATAATCCATAAATCCATTAGGGTTTGGAAAATGATGACTGTCAACTGTGCATACGCACCCGTTCCGAAACCCTAATGAAATACCTCATCCTCCGCCTCAAGCAACTGTGCATACACACCTGCATTCTCGTTCCGAGGAACAAGAATACCAAGAATACCAAGATATAAAAGCAACCCCAAAACATATACCAGTATCTGGCTCAAACCAGAGCCTGCCAGTATAATCCGTCCGGACTCCAAACGTGCACAAGTGCGCGGATGAGAACGAACCCTGTCGCAAAACCATGCGACCTCTACTTTGTTTTGCCTAGAGGCGAATACCCTCTGTGTGGGACTCTAAAGACTCAACACTACGCTGGCAGTGGGTTTAACCACAGACCGCAAGCGGCACTAGCTGTGCGTAACGGTCCCCAGGTAGATGCCGACAAGAAGGCTGACGAGGTGAAACCCCATCTGAACTCCTACTGAGTCTGAATGTGACATTCTCCGTACAGTCCGGTCTGTTCGTCTGATACATCGCATGTCGGGCCTAGGGGGCGGTAAAACGTCAGTCCCCCAATAGCGGTACAAGTCGTGTCGGAGTGAAGCCCAAAACACCCTGAGATAACACTGGAAACCTACCAGTATATCTCGCTTGCCCTGGCCAAGGACTACTTGTGTAATGGCTCTCCTAGACACAGCGCGATGTCAACCCCCAATACCGGGAGAGACGAATCCTGTCTAACCGGCACTGCCTCCAAGTGCTTCGGGACTGCACCCAACCACTACCTGTTTGCACGACTCCTTTGAGCCGTGGTAGGGTAGTGATCAAAGTGTAGTGGGAACACACTCGAGGCGAATTGCCAGTGTCAAGTCAGCGGACTAAGCTGTACTCATGTCACCTGGGAACTGATAACTGACGATAGGTATAATACCAACCTTTCAGTTCCCGACGAGTCCTGTCCAGTGTACCCGTAACCTAACGAGCACCCGTATACTATCTCCAGTACGACGTACTGATGGCTGTGGGACAGACCATCTCCCATACTGGGATGAGAAGCGCATACGCTAGTCTACTCCGGAGTATCTACGCCCTGTCTCGATAGTCCTGCGACTAGGGACCTGTATAAGGATGTGCTTATAGATTACCCAGCCCCCACTAGTGTGACTGCCATCACAACGCTGGTAATCAAGCAAAGATCCTAAGGGCTCCACTAATGCGTATAGGTGATATCGCAAAATAAACACATGTACACATTGAAGTAGAAACAAACCAAGTAGCATACTACTATATTTAGCAAGATTGTTTATACAAGGTGAATATCCCAAGCTTCCATTAAGTAATATACAAACTAGTATGATACAGTAATGGCCTCTAGGGCATATACACTAACAATCTCCCACTTGCACTAAGGCCATGTACTGGCGTATCGAAGACCTATCATCTCGATCAGCCGCTCGAACTGAGTCTGGGGTAGGGCCTTGGTGAATGGATCTGCAGTGTTTTCTTCTGAAGCAACCCTCCGAACCTCGATCTCCTTTCGATCCACGATCTCCCTGATCAGGTGATACCGCCTCAAGATGTGCCTGGATCTCTGATGGGACCTGGGTTCCTTTGCTAAAGCTATAGCCCCGTTGTTGTCGCAATACAGAGGTACTGGGTCAACAATGGACGGAACCACCTGAAGTTCTTTTAAGAACTTCCTTATCCATACAGCTTCTTTTGCGGCATCAGATGCAGCGATGTATTCCGCTTCCATAGTCGAGTCTGCAACGGTTTCCTGTTTGGAACTCTTCCAACACACCGCCCCTCCATTGAGGGTAAAGACAAAACCCGATATGGACTTGGAATCATCCTTGTCACTCCGGAAGCTGGAGTCAGCAAAGGCCTCAATCTGGAGGTCTTTTCCGCCATACACCAAGAACATCTCCTTAGTCCTTCTCAGGTACTTGAGAATGTTCTTTACTGCTATCCAATGTTTCTCCCCAGGGTTTGACTGATACCGGCTTACTACACTCAGTGCATAAGCTACATCCGGTCTGGTACACAACATCGCATACATTATAGAGCCTACCGCAGAAGCGTAGGGTATAATAGACATGCGATCCCTCTCCAAATCAGTCTTGGGAGACATCTCTTTAGAGAGGGTGATCCCGTGACAAGCCGGTAGGTTACCGCACTTGGAATCTTCCATACTGAATCTTTTCAGTACGGTGTCGATGTACCTGGACTGTGAAAGTCCTAATATCCTCTTGGATCTATCACGATGGATCCGGATCCACAGGATGTAAGAGGCATCACCCAGGTCTTTCATGGAGAACCTGTGTGACAAGAAACCTTTGACAGATTGTAGCATAGGAATGTCATTTCCTATTAAGAGAATGTCATCCACGTATAAAACAAGGAATACTACAGTTCTCGCTACAAATCTACTATAGATGCATGGTTCATCTGGATTTTTGATAAAGTCAAATTCCTTGACCGTCTCATCAAAACAGATGTTCCAACTCCGCGATGCCTGCTTTAGTCCATAGATGGACTTAAGCAACTTGCACACCTTTCCGCTGCTCCCACTCTGAATGAAACCCTCTGGCTGATCCATATAGACACACTCCTCTAAATTTCCATTTAGAAAAGCGGTTTTTACGTCCATCTGCCAAATCTCATAATCGTGGAAGGCAGCAATGGCAAGAAGGATCCGAATGGATTTCAGCATAGCCACTGGAGAAAAGGTTTCGTCATAGTCCAAGCCAGGTCTTTGACGGAAACCCTTTGCTACAAGTCTAGCTTTATAGGTCTCAACCTGTCCATCTACACCAATCTTCCTTTTGAAGATCCACTTGCATCCTACGGGTTTTACCCCGTCTGGAGCAATGTCCAACGTCCATACTTTGTTGGTGTACATGGACTCCATTTCGGTCCGCATTGCATCCAGCCATTTTACCGAGTCAACGCTCTGAACGGCCTGTTGGAAGCTAGTAGGCTCGTCATAATCTATGACGCAATCCTCTCTATCCCCGTCTATGAGAAAACCGTAGTATCTCTCGGGCGGATGAGACTGCCTACTACTTCTGCGGAGCGGCGTAGGAATGTCCTGTTCATTTGAACCCTCTGGTTCTACTAAGCTTTCAGTAATAGCTCGTGGTTCTGGAATTTCTTCCAGTTTTACTGTGCTCCCACTTATCTGGTTTTCCAAAAACTCAGTTTCCAAGAAGTAGGCATGACGAGAAACAAGAACTTTTTGTTCCTCTTCACAGTAGAAGAAATATCCCTTAGAGTTCTTTGGATATCCCACGAACTTACACTGTACTGAGCGTGCCTCGAGCTTGTCAACATGCTGCTTTTTAACAAAAGCTGGACATCCCCAAGTCTTGATGTGACTGAGATGGGGCCTCTTCCCACACCACATCTCATATGGTGTAGTAGGCACAGTCTTAGTAGGAACTCGGTTCAATAGGTACGCAGCTGATTCTAGTGCATACCCCCAGAATGATCGCGGTAACTCAGCGTTACTCATCATGGACCGTACCATATCCAATAGGGTCCGGTTCCGTCTCTCCGATACACCGTTATGTTGCGGAGTGTATGGAGGAGTAAGCTGAGAGAGAATCCCATTCTCTTTTAAGTAATTCAGGAACTCGGCACTTAAGTATTCTCCACCTCGATCCGATCTTAGAATCTTGATGCTTTTGCCGGTTTGTTTTTCTACTTCATTCTTAAATTCCTGGAATTTTTCAAAAGATTCTGACTTATGTTTCATTAAGAAGACATAACCGTATCTTGAAAAATCATCCGTAAAAGTAATGAAGTAAGAATAACCGCTTCGCGCATGTGTAGACATTGGACCGCACACGTCGCTGTGTACGAGTCCCAAGAGCTCGCTCGCTCTTACTCCGTGTCCAGTGAACGGAGTCTTTGTCATCTTTCCTTTGAGACAGGATTGACAAGTGGCATACGATTGATATTCGAACGGATCCAAATATCCTTCTGTATGTAACTTAGTCAACCTTCTCTCATTGATGTGACCCAGTCTACAATGCCATAAGAAAGTCTGATTGATATCTGGAGACTTTCTTTTGTGTGTATTCTGGACATTGAAAATCTGTGGTTGGTTTAATACGTATATACCATTGCTCAGTGTACCTGACCCAATCAGAACTTGATTAAGGTGAATGTTTACAACATTACTTACAAACGCAAATTCATAACCTTCTTTAGAAACCAAAGATACAGAAATGATATTACAAGTTGCGTTGGGTACAAAAAAGCAATTACGCAAAACCAAAACATGCCCATCTGACATTCCCAGGTGATAGTCCCCTACGGCTTTAGCATCCATGCTAGCTCCGTTCGCAACTCGGAGGGTCATGTCACCTTCCTTCAAAAACCTACGGTTTCTCAACGCCTGCAAAGAATTACAGATATGAGATCCTGATCCGGTATCCAATACCCAGGAAGTAGAGTTTATAGAAAGACAGTTTTCAATAACATACACACCTGAAGCTGAAGCCGCAACCTGCTTCAGTTCCTGTGTCCTGGCTTTCCAAGCCCTGCAATCTTTCTTCCAGTGTCCACTCTTATGACAATAGAAGCATTCTTCCTTTCCAACAAGCTTCCCCGCAATCTTTGTTGCCTTTTCCTTTCCCTTCATACCCACTTTACTAACATCGCCTCTTGGTTTGGCGGGGGCTTTCTTCCTCTTTCCCTTGGCTTTCTCCTTGGACCTAGAGGAAGAAGATCCTCCTACAAACAAAGCGGGTGTTTCCCTACCCTTCTGTAGGGTGCCCTCTGCGCTCCTCAGCAGGTTGAGGAGTTCTGAAAGTTCAACTTCCTTTTCTTGCAAGTTGAAATTCAGTATGAACTGGGCGTAAGTGGATGGAAGGGACTGGAGAATTAAATCTGTATAAAGTTCACTATCCAACGTGGTCCCAAGTTCCGCGAGCTCCTCAGTGTATCCAATCATCTTAAGCACGTGGTCCGCTACCGATGATCCGACGGCCAACTTAGTCGAAAATAACTTCTTCGACACTTCGTATCTTGCGATACGAGACTGCTCTCCATACAGTTCTTTTGTATGGAGAAATATGGACTCGAGGTCCATATTCTCATGCCTCCTCTGATGTTCGTTGTCCATAGAGGCAAGCACGAGGCACCTGGCCTTCGCGCAATCAATCTCCCAAGTCTTACGGATTTCCTTATCCGCGACGCTGGAGGTGGGACCTGGGACGGGGGGAGCTTTGGTGGTAAGAAGATACCCCAGCTTGTCGTAAGCGATTGCCAATTTGACATTCCTGAGCCAATCTTTGTAGTTTGGCCCTGTCAGTATGTTTTTATCTAGAAGTAACTTAAGTCCAGTCATTTCGATTTGGTCGCTGCAGGGGGAGAGAAGAAACACTTTAGCACGATGCTCTTGCAAGTTTAGAATGGTTTTTAATTTGTCTAAACAGGATGGCTCCCACTGTCTCTCGAATCCCTCCTCAAACCACAAAGGAAGAATTAGCCGGGATCAATCCCACCGTACAATACTTGCTTAACCGTTCAGGCAGGCCAGTGTCGGTACTTCGAGGGAGGTTTTCCAACGCTTTCGCGAAGTTCCTTAATTTAAGAACCTCTTTTCCCTGGGGGCGTAGCCCCGCTAACACCTTTCTAGGCACCTACTAGGTTTATAGCATTGATCGTTTAGTGAGAAATTTCCCGAGGAGTAGCATATACTCACAGTAGGATCGGGATCCAAATATCATCGCGTGACGAAAATGAAGGAATCCTACCATAATCATCACACTCCAAATGGTATGCAAATCTAGCAAGTTTCAGTACTTGTGAAACTCCCGATGTGGATTTTTGCCCCATGCTCTTATGATCTTGACTTTGGCCAACAAATCATAAGTCACATGTCAAGTTCTTCCCGTCGTTCTCCAGGTTAATTTGAATCCACCCGTACATACCCTTGACTTTGGCCAACAAGGCAGTACGACTATTCCAAATCAACGCATCTATCAATGCTGCACATGAATATCCAATAGCTACCAATCACTATGCCTTGACTTTGGCCAACAAACACAGCTTGAATACTATTGACTATTTATGTGAAACGACGGAGGGCTACGAATGGTTTTGGTAAAACCGTGAACGTAGTGAACTTGATATAATCGATGGAACGAGATAACTTTTAGAAAGAGTGGCTCAAGCTCCGCATTTAAAAGTTAGTTTTGAAAAGAACCGAGTGGTTTTTCGAAAGTGTTCCAACGACTTTAACTTGGTTTATTATCTTGCATTAGTTCTTTTAATGCGTGATATTCTTGCATTAGTTCTTTTAATGCGTCCCATCATTTAATCCTACCATTGCAGAAAACAACCAAAATATGACGTACGCTTATGCCATTCGCATTCGCCACGGGGTCCCGTCATCACTCGTTAGGTTACTTAACTAACGACAGAGCGGGGGCTGGGCTAGCGCGGCTGTAAAACATAAGCAACGCCTAAATAGAAAGCAATGATAGACATTACAGATCACAGAAGAATATATTGGATATACTAGCAATCCGCAATCCTTTCGAGCCTGCAATGAAAAGCGGATTACACGGTCGCGGTGAATAGCCAAATACCCCACCCAAGACCCCTACGGGTGCGGCAAACTACCCGCCAAGTACTCGGCAGTTTGTGCACCCCTCCATGGGTCTATCCTAGGAGCAAAAACAGTAAAAAGAATTATACAATGACGGCTACAACCCCGACCCGGTTGTGCGGCCAAACAAATAATATTATTACATCAATTTACTTTTACAATGAATGAAAGAAAAACAAAAGCTCATCTCACATCCACCCCGGCTATTCACCCGCGACAGTCCAACACATTCATATACACAATCCAATATCAAACACAGATCATGTATAACCCCGACTAATCGACTTATAGCGATTAGCCAACGTTCAATACATGCAAACATCACAGATATAACCAACATAGCCAAAGTGCAGTGAAGTTCGGAAAAAAATACGGAATTATAGGACCCCAAAAGTGAATTTCAGTTCTGGAAAATCTGGGCACATATAATATATTTTAAAAATCCCAAAACCAACACAGACACACACTGCACGAAAAACGATGCAGAGAAGACGACAAACGGCGGCGGTTCCGCGGCACATGCCTACCTCGTGCCGTGGAAGCGCAGCGGTTTGAACGAAACAGTGGATCGTTTTTCATGGGTGTTCACACAAAACCCTGAGCCGAATTTTCAAGTATAAAGTTTTTCATTTAGAGCAGAAAAAAATTCAACAGAAACTTAGGGTTTTGGTTTTTCCGGTTTTGCGATTTTTTCGGTTTCGAACTTCCATACACTTCGCTACCAAGCTAGTTTAAGTTTAGTTAGGCTCTGATACCACTGTAAGTCCACGTTGCGACCCCCGGAGCTTACGGGGAGGCGGAAACGGTATAAAAAACAAATTTTTATCGCAAGAGGCAACATGGACTAAACAAGGTCGGGATCGTGTCTAAACTAAACTAGCAAAAATGCTAAAGGGAGTTAGCTACTCGGATGAAGGTTATACCTAAACTTGAACTCCTTCTTCTTGAAATCTTGTAGAGGTTGATGGTTCTCTTCTCGTCGCCTTCTTCCGTCGAAGATGGATCCACCTCGAAGGTTCGACCTTTGGGCTCTTCCTCGATCTTTGAGTGAACTAGGGTTTCCGGCTTGCTAAACCTTGAACCTAGAATGAGTAGAGAGTGACTAGGGGTTGCTTTTCTTTTTAAAGAGAAGGATTCTCAACACATGAGAAGGGTTCTCTTTTGCTAGAGGAAGAAGAAGATGAAGTGAGGAGAGAGAAGCTAAATGAGATAATGAGCTAACCTTTTCTTTCTTGCAACCATAATGCCAAAAGAAAAAGAATTATCTAAATAATAATAATTCAAAATAAGAATAGTTGATGGTAATTTGGAATGACCACTATCATGCTTCATTAAATGAAATGTAAGCATGAATCAAGGAGGATCTTTACAAAGCATGATGGTGGTCAACATTCAACCATGGTCAACAAGTCAACCATGGTCAACAAGTCAACAAAATCAACCATAACAAAATTCTCATTTAATTACTATTATTAATAGATAATCCATAAATCCATTAGGGTTTGGAAAATGATGACTGTCAACTGTGCATACGCACCCGTTCCGAAACCCTAATGAAATACCTCATCCTCCGCCTCAAGCAACTGTGCATACACACCTGCATTCTCGTTCCGAGGAACAAGAATACCAAGAATACCAAGATATAAAAGCAACCCCAAAACATATACCAGTATCTGGCTCAAACCAGAGCCTGCCAGTATAATCCGTCCGGACTCCAAACGTGCATAAGTGCGCGGATGAGAACGAACCCTGTCGCAAAACCATGCGACCTCTACTCTGTTTTGACCAGAGGCGAATACCCTCTGTGTGGGACTCTAAAGACTCGACACTACGCTGGCAGTGGGTTTAACCACAGACCGCAAGCGGTACTAGCTGTGCGTAACGGTCCCCAGGTAGATGCCGACAAGAAGGCTGACGAGGTGAAACCCCATCTGAACTCCTACTGAGTCTGAATGTGACATTCTCCGTACAGTCCGGTCTGTACGTCTGATACATCGCATGTCGGGCCTAGGGGGCGGTAAAACGTCAGTCCCCCAATAGCGGTACAAGTCGTGTCGGAGTGAAGCCCAAAACACCCTGAGATAACACTGGAAACCTACCAGTATATCTCGCTTGCCCTGGCCAGGGACTACTTGTGTAATGGCTCTCCTAGACACAGCGCGATGTCAACCCCCAATACCGGGAGAGACGAATCCTGTCTAACCGGCACTGCCTCCAAGTGCTTCGGGACTGCACCCAACCACTACCTGTTTGCATGACTCCTTTGAGCCGTGGTAGGGTAGTGATCAAAGTGTAGTGGGAACACACTCGAGGCGAAGTGCCAGTGTCAAGTCAGCGGACTAAGCTGTACTCATGTCACCTGGGAACTGATAACTGACGATAGGTATAATACCAACCTTTCAGTTCCCGACGAGTCCTGTCCAGTGTACCCGTAACATAACGAGCACCCGTATACTATCTCCAGTACGACGTACTGATGGCTGTGGGACAGACCATCTCCCATACTGGGATGAGAAGCGCATACGCTAGTCTACTCCGGAGTATCGATGCCCTGTCTCGATAGTCCTGCGACTAGGGACCTGTATAAGGATGTGCTTATAGATTACCCAACCCCCACTAGTGTGACTGCCATCACAACGCTGGTAATCAAGCAAAGATCCTAAGGGCTCCACTAATGCGTATAGGTGATATCGCAAAATAAACACATGTACACATTGAAGTAGAAACAAACCAAGTAGCATACTACTATATTTAGCAAGATTGTTTATACAAGGTGAATATCCCAAGCTTCCATTAAGTAATATACAAACTAGTATGATACAGTAATGGCCTCTAGGGCATATACACTAACAGAGGGTGGAGAGAGAGAAAAAATGTGTGGTATTGTGTAGAAAGTTCATAAATAATGCATTTTTTTCACTTAAACCCTTTATTATCTAACTTTTTCAATTTAACCCTTTTCCTAGAAATTTCTAGAACCATGGAGAGATTTTGGAAAAGATTTTGCATATTACACACTAATTTCTAATATGCCATGGTTCATTTTTACAAATTAAAACCATTTAAATTTGTAATTTACACTAATTTAGTGTAAAAATAAAGCTTATGTTAATATTTAAAATAATTAATTTAGGAAAAATATTTTATTAAACTAAAAATTTATAAGTGGCTAAATAAACACCATTTACTAGTAATTTCATAATTAAAATAGATATTTTAAAAATTATAATGAAAACAATCACGGTTTAGTTTTACGAAAAATACATTTTACTTTACCGAAAATCCTAAAATTCACTTAAACACTTTTATTCATTTAATTATTTATTTAATTATTTTTAAAACGTTACAGTGTCAGATTTTCCACGGACCACTAGAGCTTAATGTACATCTTCCTGCAGCGGGTTTTGATGGTGGTGATAGTCTTCTGCAGATTTACAGTTCTTGTGTGATCATTGAGTACAGCTTAAGTTCGTCTCTACGGAGGGGACAGCTTGCTCATGTCCGCGCCCGACCACTTTCCTTAAATCGTTTTCGCGAGACACTGCCCGCCGATGCTCGTTCGTCAATGATACTTGAGCATACTCGGCGGGGTAATGATTCGGAGACCTTGATTTGTGGCAATGGTGTGCTAAGTTAGAGACGCGTTTGTGTACCTGGTATCATCGGGTAGAGACGTGTAATCCTAGAGCAAACACATCAGTCAACTCTCTGTATTCATTCAAGTCCCACCAGCCTTGACGTGACTTATGAGATAGTTACGGGTGGACAGGGATGTAAAGAGAAGTTTCAGGTTTCGTTTCAAAGTGTCTGTCTTGTTGTGTGCTTGGGTCGAGCATCTGAGGCCGGCTGGAGAGTTGCAACCTTTTACCGTTCCGAAGTAGGGGTAGGAGCAGATCTCCATGAATTTCGTTATGGTTTCTACCAGGGTTAGTCAGGGTGTGACTCCATTCGGATTCTTGTCGTCCGGTTATACTCAGTTTGCTCAGTTGTTCTTTGTTAAGTTGTGTGTTTGTGTTGATTGTTGTCAGCGGTTGGGGATCGTCACTCGCCATCGTTAGGGTTCTCCTTCGATAGCTGTTATCAGGAGACACTCCAATTGGCCACCTTTAGGTTTATGGGTTAGGTCGTGTCGATCGCCAGCCTGTTGTTTTTCTGACTCTGTGTAAGTAGGATTTTGGACCCCAGCTAGTCTAGAGCTTCGGAGATGGTCCAGTTGTGTTAGGTCAGGATGGAAATTGTCCATTGCGAACTGAGGTCTTATGCCGACTGTGTTAGCCATAGACTCGAGTTAGCAGGGACAAATCATGTATTCCTACGGACTTCCCGATGAATGACGTGTTGGATTTTGGGAAGCTTGTCCCAGAATTTTAGGTCCTTCTGAGATCCTATAAGCGAGTTAGTCTCGTTGCCTTTAATTTGGCACTTCCGCCCAGATTATTGGATTTTCACCCCGTATTCCTTGTGATGATACTCTACAATTACCTTCTTGACCTTTCTTACATGATTTAGCACCAGACCATTTAGCTTGGACGCGATCTTTCGTTCACCAGCAGCCAATTGTGTTAATGGCTCAGCAGGTGGAGGAACATCGGTCAAGGGTCTTGCTATCTGTGGAGGGTTTTCTTGGGTGTAGCCGTAAAAGTGAGATAGTCACTTGGGAGGCTGCGAGCGAGATTTGAGATTTATAGTCTTCTCTTTGAAGGTACGAGTAGCAGTATATTTTTAAATTCGGGGACGAATTTCTTTTAAGGGGGGGAGATTGTAACACCTTAGAATGTGTTTTGTAGCTAATTATATTTTAATGTATGGTTTTTAATAAAAAGTTTACCAAATTGGGTTTTAATTATTTTATCCTATTTATTGAGTATTTCATTAGAATTTTTCTAGGCGCACACACACTTGTGCATGATAACTAGGTTGTTAATTGTGGTTTAACCATTGCTTAATCTAGTTTACTTTTGTTTAGGTGTTTTAGGTTTTAAGTGTTATGGTTGTTATTAGGAAATGAAAAATGATTTTTATTTAAAAGGGTTTTTTATTTTGGTTTTAAGTGTTGACTTTGATAGAGAGAGAAGCATGGGCTTGATGGTGTGAGCCATGCCTCATTATGATGAAAGAGAAAGAGAATGGGAGGGGTTGTTGGTTTTTCTCTCATTCTCACTTCTGACTCTTATATCTCACATTCTTTCACTCTCACTCACACACACCCACACCTCTTTAGCAGCAGCAGCAGCCTCATTAGCAACAGCAGCACCATTAGCAGCAGCAACAACAACAGCACCATTGGCAGCAGCAGGCAGCAGCAGGCAACAGCAGCATCAGCAACTTGGGACAGCAGCTCCAGCAGCCACAGCAGCTCCAGATCCCCTCCTTCTTCTTCCTCCTGCCTTCTAGGGTCGAGTGTGGGGTATACTTCTTAACCCTACATCCTAGTTTGCTTAAGTTGTGCAGTGATTAGCTTCGGTTTGCACATAAAGCTAGTTTAGTGCTAGATTATGGTTATTTGTGTGAGATATTGTCTAAGTGATGATTGTGTTGACAAACCCTATCTATTTAAGTATTGTTAGGGTCACTTGAACTGAGAATTCCCCAGATTACACTAAAATACCATAAGGTTTCTAAATTGTGCAATTGGGTGTTTTTAAAGTGATATACTGGGTATTTGTAATCTGCTACTGGCCCGGACCTTTCAGGATAATTTTGAGAATACTGGAGCATGCTCACTAGGTCTAGATACCACCACCAGAACACGAGCCCCTCATTCAAAATCCTGGCCGCAGATTTATTGAGTTTGGCCACAATTTGCGGCCATGTAGGGGACTTGGGTGCTGGGGTTTTGTGTAGGGCTCTCTGCTGTGTTGTCCAGTGTTTTGGCATGTCTAGTTTTATAATATTTGTCCTGTAGGAAAATCTGGGATCATATATCGTTTTTGTGTCCGTTGTGTTTGCGCGATATGCGCGATACGTGAGAGGGTTCTGTGATCCAGCGTATTGCGGCGTGTCGCGATGGTTTTAGACGCGTATACACACGTTTTAGCGTATCGTGCACGCGCGTTTAGTTCGCGACGCGAGTTTCTCATTTTGGTTCGATATCGCGTTTTGCGGATTATTTGGCCTATATGTAATTTCGATGTCTGATTTGCAGGTTTCCAGGCAGGGACTACGAACACTGCTACAGGGGGGAGCAGATGGTAGGATTCACCTAGCGTGGAGCGTAGGTGAGTAGATTTAACATCTACAGGGGAATCGCCCGCATGGCGTTATGCGTCTGGGCTAGGATTCTAATACTTGTCGCATATTCTACGTTATTGTTAGAATTGCGCCTTTACCTATTTACTTAGATATAGTTGTACCGTGACTAGTAGCCGTAGGGCACTGCACACATTGTTGACGGTTCATGTTGCACGAGCACGGATTGTATGCTACACACACACCGTCAATAATTGTCATGTCACACACTAACCATTATAGACACTATTTCTTATCACACATGACATCTAGCTTATCGGTATACCTATAGTGCATCATACCTTTAGTGATAGGTACATATACACCTTACGAGAGGTATACCTTGCACACATTTTACTTATACCGGGGGGATATCCTATATATTTTAGTTATACCCAGGGGGGTATACGACATCAGTTCTTATAGGTAGATACCTATACATTGCTACACCTGTATGTTACACACATATTCAGTTGCAGTCACATATTTACTTTTACTGATGTTACTTAGCGGTACCTTATTGATTTCACATACATCTGGTTTCAGCTACATATTCTCTGTTATATGCTCGCATTTCAGATATATCGAATATGTTTATTCCTGGATTGCGCATTATTATTTGGATTTTACATGATGTTTTCTGGATTTAGGAACCGCGGGAGTTCATGAAATTATGCATACATTGAAAAACCCGGTTTCCTTGATATGATATTTGCGCATCCACCATGAGTTTTATCGGTGCTGATTATTTATACCCCATGCGAGGAGGCGTAGAGGCCGCATGAGGGTACTTGGTGGGGCCCGGTGGTACCCCGGGGCGAGAACGGATCGTTGGATTTGTTAGACGGTGAGCCTGTCAGGGGAACCATACCGTCCGGTGATATTACCTTTTACTCGGCGGTTATCTTGGGGATACCGACCGGAGTCATGCACGTATGCATACGTCGAAAGGCGAGGGTCAGAGCTAGGCACTCGTGCTTTCGGGACAGCGTATGATACGTACCTATCAGGATTTCTGTGTCGATGCTTGGCACATTGTTTTCATGATATTTCTTTTAAACACCTTTGTATATATAACAGGGGATTAGCCGTTGTTATATATACCCTTACACCAATATTAGTAGAATGAGACGCTAATATATGTGTATTGCCCCCATCATATTTATTTATGCATATATATATATATATATATATATATATATACCTTTAGGATGTTAGAAACTTACTTGAGATTCGACTTGGGATATAGGTGATTCATTGAGATTGGATATTTGATATGAAAGGGATTGTTGATTTGTACATTCGAGATATAGGAGAGCTATTCGATATTGTACATTGAGGTGATGTGAGACCTATGTGATGTGAGAGCCCAGTTTGCGGGCTGATTTGAGTGTCTTGAAGGATTGTGATCCTGCCACGATGTCAGGTTTCTTTGGAAATGACATATTCCACCCTATACCTCACACTTATCTACTTTATGCACAGTTTCATATATTGGTAGTACCTGTTAGTGTACCCTTATGATAGTTGCATATTTACATTCTCATATCCCAATTGCATGGTTATTGCATATTATTGTCATGTTACTATTGCTTCACATATTGATTGTACCTGCTAGTGTACTTCAATTTATTCAGCATATGCATGACATGTTATTACTGTAATCGCATATCTTAGATTCAAGCTGTACGTGCATTCCTACGATTACCTGCATATGTTATCTTCTATTCACGAATTGGCAACTCACCCCCATTGTGCCACAGGTGTCTCAGGTTGTTCCCCAGAGTAGTCAAGGCAGGCTATTCCGCTATTCAGCTGTCATCTTTTGCAACAGATACCGCATCAGCTCACAGTACTATTTTGCTTAGGTGGGTTTTGGTGGTCATCTATATTTTGTATTGTACATTCGTTGTATCTTGTACTCTCCATCTACTATTATGTTGTTGACTTAGAGACTTGGTGAGGACGTTGCTGTATATTATTTATGGCTTTGTTGTCTTTTAATAATGTTAGTGTATATGCCCTAGAGGCCATTACTGTATCATACTAGTTTGTATATTACTTGATGGAAGCTTGGGATATTCACAGTTGTATATACAATCTTGCTCGAAATGGTAGTATGCTACTTGGTTTGTCTCTGCTTTAATATGTGCATGTGTTTCTTTTAGCATATTGCTGATATACATATTAGTAGAGCCCTTAGGATCTTTGCTTGATTACCAGCGTTGTGATGGCGCTCACACTCGTGGGAGCCGGGTGATCTTTAAGCACATCCTTATACAGGTCCCTAGTCGTTGGACTATCGAGACAGGGCATCGATACTCCGGAGTAGACTAGCGTATGCGCTTCTCATCCCAGTGTGGGAGACGGTCTGTCCCACAGCCGTCAGTACGTCGTACTTGAGATAGTATGCGGGTGCTCGTTGGGTTACGAGTACACTGGACAGGACTCGTCGGGAACTATTGGTTGGTATTATACTTATCGTCAGTTATCAGTTCCCAGGTGACATGAGTACAGCTTAGTCCGCTGACTTGACACTGTCACTTTGCCTCGAGTGTGTTCCCACTGCACTTTGATTACTACCCTACCACGGCTCAAAGGAGTCGTGCAAACAGGTAGTTTTTGGGTGCAGTCCCGAAGCACTTGGAGGCAGTGATGGTTAGACAGGATTCGTCTCTCCCGGTATTGGGGGTTGACATCGCGCTGTGTCCAGGAGAGCCATTACACGAGTAGTCCCTGGCCAGGGAAAGCGAGATATACTGGTAGGTTTCCAGTGTTATCTCAGGGTGTTCTGGGCTACACTCCGACACGACTTGTACCGCTATTAGGGGACTGACGTTCACCGCCCCCTAGGCCCGCCATGCGATGTATCAGACGAACAGACCGGACTGTACGGAGATTGTCACATAAAGGCTCAGTAGGAGTTCAGATGGGGTTCACCTCGTTAGTATTCTTATCGACATCTACCTGGGGATCGTTACGTACAGCTAGTGCCGCTTGCGGTCTGTGGTTAAACCCACTGCCAGCGTAGTGTCGAGTCTTTAGAGTCCCACACAGAGAGCTATTCGCCTTTAGGCAAAATGAGTAGAGGTCGCATGGTTTTGCGACAGGGTTCGTTCACATTCGCGCACTTGTGCACGTTTGCTGTTCGGACAGTTTATACTAGCGGGCTTTGCTTTAAGCCGGATCCTAGTATATGATTTGGGATTGGTTTTTCTCGTTATATTCGTGTTCCTCGGATCACGAATGCGGGTGCGTATGCACAGTTGCTTGAGATTGAGGGAGAGGACCTTGATTAGGGTTAATGGCTATTGTCATTTTATTAACCCTAATGCTTATGTGTGTGTTATAGTTAATTGATAATTAGTTTAATAATTGTGCATGGTTATGGTTGTTGACCATTTGACCTCCTTGACTTGTTGACCTAGGTTGACACTTTGACCATCATCATTTCTTTTGGAAGATGCTTTTTGATCCTTGCAAATTGAAATGATAATGGTCATGTCATGATTAACCATGACAATTATCTAGCTAATTATTTAATTAAAATAATATACACATATTAGTGAGAATGGTTCATATTATTCTCATTCTATGATATCTTTTCTCTCTCTTGTTCTTCCTCTCCCTCAAGCTCTCTCCCTCTCATGTGTTGAGAAACACTTAAGCTTGAGAAAAACCCTCTCTTGATCATCTTTACTCTCATCTAGGGTTCAAGGACTAGCACTTCTTGCACCCTAGTTACTTCTAGCTTGGAGTTGAAGCCAAAGGTTGAGGCTTTCGGGTGGATCTTTCTTCGACGTGAGAAGACGACCAAGGTGACCTCCTTCCACCACTCCAAGGAGCAAGGAGAGAAGGACTTAAAGCCCAAGGTATAACCTTTCTAGCACTTAGCTAGTTTCTAGTTAGCTTTAGCAAGTTTTTGTTTAGCAAAGATCCTTCTAGCTCTAGTCCATGTTGCCTAAGCTCATAAAAATCCGATTTTTATTCCGTTTTCCGCCTCCCCGCAAGCACCGGGATGGGCAACGTGGACTTACAGTGGTATCAGAGCCTAACTAAACATAAACTAGCTAAGTAGTAGAGTGTATCGAAGTTCGAATCGGAAAAATCGAAAAACCGATTTTTAAAAACCCTAAGTTTCTGTTAAAATTTTTTCTGTTCGAAATAAAATTTGTCATACTCCAAAAATCATCTCAGGGTTTTCTTAAGAAGCACAGCAAACCCGGTCCAGTGAGTCGTCTAAACCGCCGTGGTTCAGCGGCAATAGTAAGCTATTGCCGCGGAACCGCCGCCGTTTTGGCTCCTCACTGAGTCGAGTTTGGTGCAGTTTTCTTATGGCTTGGTTGTAGGATTTTTAAGATGGTTTATATGTGCCCAGATTTTCCAGAATAGAAATTTGTTTTTGGGGGCCTATAAATCCGTATTTTTTCCGAACTTCAATACACTTTGACTAAAAGGTTATATCTGTGATGTTTACATGTATTGAACGTCGGTTAATCGCTATATGTCGATTAGTCGGGGTTATACATATCTGTGATCTGTGATTGATACTGGTTTGTGTATATGAATGGGTTGGATTGTCGCGGATGAATAGCCGGGGTGGATGTGAGATGGGTGTTGCTTTTTCTTTCATTCATTGTAATATGTAAATTGATGTAATATTATTATTTGTTTGGCCGCACAACCGGGTCGGGGTTGTAGCCGTCATTGTATAATTCTTTTTACTGTTTTTGCTCCTAGGATAGACCTATGGAGGGGGTGCACAAACTACCGGGTATCTCGAAGTGCCGAGTGGCCTACTCACGGTGGTGAGGGAGGTTGCTTCGCTTCGGGTACTTGGCGGGTAGTTTGCCGCACCCGTAGGGGTCTTGGGTGGGGTATTGGCTATTCACCACGACCGTGTAATCCGCTTTTCGTTGCAGGCTCGAACGAATTGCGGATTCCTAGTATATCCAATGTATTCATCTGTGATCTGTAATGTCTATCATTGCTATATATTTATATATGATAACTATTTAGGCGTTGCTTATGTTTTACAGCCGCGCTAGCCCAGCCCCCGCTTTGTTGTTAGTTAAGTAACCTAACGGGTGATGACGGGGCCCCGTGGCGAATGCGAATGGCATAAGCGTACGTCTGATTTTGGTTGTTTTCTGCAATGGTAGGATTAAATGATGGGACGCATTAAAAGAACTAATGCAAGAAAATAAACTAAGTAAAAGTCGATTGGAACATTTTGAAAACCACTCGGTTCTTTTCAAAACTAAACTTTTAAACGCGGAGCTTGAACCACTCCTTTTAAAAGCTATCTCGTTCCATCGATTATATCAAGTTCACTACGTTCACGGTTTCGCCAAAACCATTCGTAGCCCTCCGTCATTCCACATGAATGGTCAAAAAGTATTTAAGCTATGTATTTTGGCCAAAGTCAAGGCATAGTGATTGGTAGCTATTGGGTATTCATGTGCAGCATAGATAGATGCGTTGGTTTGGGACAGTCGTGCTGCCATTTTGGCCAAAGTCAAGAGTAGGTACGGGTGGGTCCAAATTAACCAGGAGAATGACGGGTAGAACTTGACATGTGACTTATGATATTTTGGCCAAAGTCAAGGTCATAAGAGCATGGGGCAAAAATCCACATCGGGAGTTTCATAAGTACTGAAACTTGCTAGCGTTGCATACCATTTGGAGTGTATGATTCTGGTAGGATTCCTTCGGTTTTATCACGCGATGATATTTGGATCCCGATCCTACTGTGAGTATATGCTACTCCTCGGGAAAACTCTCACTTAACGATCAATGCTATAAACTTAGTAGGTGTCTAGAAAGGTGTTAGCGGGGCTACGCCCACAGGGAAAAGAGGTTACTTAATTAAGGAACTTCGCGAAAGCGTTGGAAAACCTCCCTCGAAGTACCGACACTGGCCTGGCTGAACGGTTAAGCAAGTATTGTACGGTGAGATTGATCCTGACTAATCCTTTCTTTACGGTTTGAGAAGGGATTCGAGAGACAGTGGGAGCCATCCAGTTTAGACAAATTAAAAACCACTCTAAACTTGCAAGAGCATCATGCTAAAGTGTTTCTTTTCTCTCTCCTAATTGCAGCGACCATTCAACATGACCGGACTTAAGTTATTACTAGATAAAAACATATTGACAGGGCCGAACTACAAAGATTGGCTCAGGAATGTCAAGATGGCAATCACTTACGACAAGTTGGGGTATGTCCTTACCACCAAAGCTCCCCCTGTCCCAGGTCCCAAAACCAGTGTCGTAGATAGGGAAATCTACAAGACCTGGGAAATAGATTGCGCGAAGGCCAGATGCCTCGTACTAGCCTCAATGGACAATGAACATCAGAGGAGGCACGAGAATATGGACCTAGAGTCCATATTTCTTCATACAAAAGAACTGTATGGAGAGCAGTCTCGTATCGCAAGATACGAAGTGTCGAAGAAGTTATTTTCGGCAAGGTTGGCCGTCGGATCATCGGTAGCGGAACACGTGCTTAAGATGATTGGCTACATTGAGGAGCTCGCGGACCTTGTGACCACGTTGGAGAATGAACTCTATACTGATTTGATTCTCCAGTCCCTTCCTTCCACTTACGTCCAGTTTATTCTTAACTTCAACATGCAAGGAAAGGAGGTTGAACTTTCCGAGCTTCTGAACATGTTGAGGAGTGCTGAGGGCACCCTACAGAAGGGTAGGGAGACATCCACTTTGTTTGTAAGAGGATCTTCCTCTTCTAGGTCCAGGGCGAAAGCCAAGGGCAAGAAGAAGAAAGCCCCCGCCAAACCAAGAGGCGGTGTCGGTAAAGTGGATACGAAGGGAAAAGGAAAAGCAACAAAGGTAGCGGGAAAGCTGGTGGGGAAGGAAGAATGCTTCTATTGTCACAAAAGTGGTCACTGGAAACAGGATTGCAAGGCTTGGAAAGCCAGAACACAGGATTTGAAGTGAATTGCAGCTTCAGCTTCAGGTGTGTATATTATTGAAAACTGTCTATCAATAAACTCTACATCCTGGGTATTGGATACCGGATCAGGATCTCATATCTGTAATTCTTTGCAGGCGTTGAGAAAGTGTAGAGTTTTGAAGGCAGGTGACATGACCCTCAGAGTTGCAAACGGTGCTAGCATGGATGCTGAGGCCGTGGGGGACTATCACCTGGGATTGTCGGACGGACACTTTTTGGTTTTGCGTAGTTGTTATTATGTACCAAATGCAACCTGTAATATCATTTCTGTATCTTTATTATCTAAAGAAGGTTATGAATTTGCATTTGTAAGTAATGTAGTGAACATTCACCTTAATCAAGTTTTGATTGGGTCAGGTACATTGAACAACGGTATATACGTATTAAACCAGCCACAGATTTTCAATGTCCAGAATACACACAAAAGAAAGTCTCCAGAAATCGATAAAACTTTCTTATGGCCTTATAGACCGGGTCACATCAATGAGAGAAGGTTGACTAAGTTACATGCAGAAGGATATTTGGATTCGTTCGAATATCAATCGTATGCAACTTGTCAATCCTGTATAAAGGGAAAGATGACAAAGACTCCGTTCACTGGACACGGAGTAAGAGCGAGCGAGCTCTTGGGACTCGTACACAGCGACGTGTGCGGTCCAATGTCTACACATGCATGAAGCGGTTATTCTTACTTCATTACTTTTACGGATAACTTTTCAAGGTACGGTTATGTCTTCTTAATGAAACATAAATCCGAGGCTTTTGAAAAATTCCAGGAATATAAGAATGAAGTAGAAAAACAAACAGGCGAAAGTATCAAGGCACTGAGATCTGATCGAGGTGGTGAATACTTGAGTGCCGAGTTCCTGGGTTACTTAAAAGAGAATGGAATTCTCTCTCAGCTTACTCCTCCATACACTCCGCAACATAACGGTGTATCGGAGAGACGGAACCGAACCCTATTGGATATGGTACGGTCCATGATGAGTAATGCTGAGTTGCCGCGATCGTTCTAGGGATATGCGCTAGAATCAGCTGCATACCTTTTGAACCGAGTTCCAACTAAGACTGTGCCTACTACACCATATCAGATGTGGTGTGGGAAGAGACCCTATCTTAATCACATTAAGACATGGGGATGTCCAGCTTTTGTAAAAAAGCAGCATGCGGACAAGCTCGAGGCATGCTCAGTACAGTGCAAGTTTGTGGGATATCCAAAGAGCTCCAAGGGATATTACTTCTATTGCGAAGAGAAACAAAAAGTCCTTGTTTCTCGCCATGCCCACTTTCTAGAACACCAGTTCATAGAAAAAGAATTAAGTGGGAGCGCAATAGAACTGGAAGAAATTCCAGAACCACGAGCTATTACTGAAAGCTTGGTTAAACCAGAGGGTTCGAAAGATCAGGACATTCCCACGCCACTCCGCAGGAGTAGTAGGCAGTCTCATCCGCCCGAGAGATACTACGGTTTTCTCATTGACGGGGATAGAGAGGATTGCATCATAGACTTTGATGAGCCTACTAGCTTCCAGCAAGCCATTCAGAGCGTCGACTCGGTAAAATGGCTAGATACAATGCGGACCGAAATGGAGTCTATGTACACCAACAAAGTATGGACGTTGGACATTGCTCCAGATGGGGTAAAACTCGTAAGATGCAAGTGGATCTTCAAAAGGAAGATTGGTGTAGATGGACAGGTTGAGACCTATAAAGCTAGACTGGTAGCAAAGGGTTTTCGTCAGCGACCTGGTTTGGACTATGACAAAACCTTTTCTCCAGTAGCTATGCTGAAATCCATTCGGATCCTTCTTGCCATTGCTGCCTTCCACGATTATGAGATTTGGCAGATGGACGTAAAGACAGCTTTTCTAAATGGACATTTAGAGGAGTGTGTCTATATGGATCAGCCAGAGGGTTTCATTCAGAGTGGGAGCAGCGGAAAGGTGTGCAAGTTGCTTAAGTCCATTTATGGACTAAAGCAGGCATCGCGGAGTTGGAACATCTGTTTTGATGAGACGGTCAAGGAATTTGGCTCTATCAAAAATCCAGATGAACCATGCATCTATTGTAGATTTGTAGCGAGAACTGTGGTATTCCTCGTTTTATACGTGGATGACATTCTCTTAATAGGAAATGACATTCCTATGCTACAATCTGTCAAGGGGTTCTTGTCACACAGGTTCTCCATGAAAGACCTGGGTGATGCCTCATACATTCTGGGTATCCGGATCTACCGTGACAGATCCAAGAGGATATTAGGACTTTCGCAGTCCAGGTACATCGACACCATACTGAAGAGATTCAGTATGGAAGATTCCAAGCGCGGTAATCTACCGGCTTGTCACGGGATCACTCTCTCCAAAGAGATGTCTCCCAAGACTGATTTGGAGAGGGATCGCATGTCTATTATACCCTACGCTTCTGCGGTAGGCTCTATAATGTATGCGATGTTGTGTACCAGACCGGATGTGGCTTATGCACTGAGTGTGGTAAGCAGGTATCAGTAAAACCCTGGGGAGAAACATTGGATAGCAGTAAAGAACATTCTCAAGTACCTGAGAAGGACTAAGGAGATGTTCTTGGTGTATGGCGGAAAAGACCTGCAGATTGAGGCCTTTGCTGACTCCAGCTTCCAGAGTGACAAGGATGATTCCAAGTCCATGTCGGGTTTTGTCTTTACCCTCAATGGAGGGGCGGTGTGTTGGAAGAGCTCCAAACAGGAAACCGTTGCTGACTCGACTATGGAAGCGGAATACATCGCTGCATCTGATGTCCCAAAAGAAGCTGTCTGGATGAGGAAGTTCTTGAGAGAACTTCAGGTGGTTCCGTCCATTGTTGACCCAATACCTCTGTATTGCGACAACAATGGGGCTATATCTTTAGCGAAGGAACCCAGGTCCCATCAGAAATCCAGACACATCTTAAGGCGGTATCACCTGATCAGGGAGATCGTAGATCGCCAGGAGATCGAGGTCCGGAGAGTTGCATCAGAGGATAACACTGCAGATCCATTCACCAAGGCCTTGCCCCAGACTCAGTTCGAGCGGCTGATCGAGATGATAGGTCTTCGATACGCCAGTACATGGCCTTAGTGCAAGTGGTAGATTGTTAGTGTATATGCCCTAGAGGCCATTACTGTATCATACTAGTTTGTATATTACTTGATGGAAGCTTGGGATATTCACAGTTGTATATACAATCTTGCTCGAAATGGTAGTATGCTACTTGGTTTGTCTCTGCTTTAATATGTGCATGTGTTATTTTTAGCATATTGCTGATATACATATTAGTAGAGCCCTTAGGATCTTTGCTTGATTACCAGCGTTGTGATGGCGCTCACACTCGTGGGAGCTGGGTGATCTTTAAGAACATCCTTATACAGGTCCCTAGTCGTTGGACTATCGAGACAGGGCATCGATACTCCGGAGTAGACTAGCGTATGCGCTTCTCATCCCAGTGTGGGAGACGGTCTGTCCCACAGCCGTCAGTACGTCGTACTTGAGATAGTATGCGGGTGCTCGTTGGGTTACGAGTACACTGGACAGGACTCGTCGGGAACTGTTGGTTGGTATTATTCCTATCGTCAGTTATCAGTTCCCAGGTGACATGAGTACAGCTTAGTCCGCTGACTTGACACTGTCACTTCGCCTCGAGTGTGTTCCTACTGCACTTTGATTACTACCCTACCACGGCTCGAAGGAGTCGTGCAAACAGGTAGTTTTTGGGTGCAGTCCCGAAGCAATTGGAGGCAGTGACGGTTAGACAGGATTCGTCTCTCCCGGTATTGGGGGTTGACATCGCACTGTGTCCAGGAGAGCCATTACACGAGTAGTCCCTGGCCAGGGCAAGCGAGATATACTGGTAGGTTTCCAGTGTTATCTCAGGGTGTTCTGGGCTACACTCCGACACGACTTGTACCGCTATTAGGGGACTGACATTCACCGCCCCCCTAGGCCCGCCATGCGATGTATCAGACGAACAGACCGGACTGTACGGAGATTGTCACATACAGGCTCAGTAGGAGTTCAGATGGGGTTCACCTCGTCAGTCTTCTTATCGACATCTACCTGGGGACCGTTACGTACAGCTAGTGCCGCTTGCGGTCTGTGGTTAAACCCACTGCCAGCGTAGTGTTGAGTCTTTAAAGTCCCACACAGAGAGCTATTCGCCTTTAGGCAAAATGAGTAGAGGTCGCATGGTTTTGCGACAGGGTTCGTTCACATTCACGCACTTGTGCACGTTTGCTGTCCGGACAGTTTATACTAGCGGGCTTTGGTTTAAGCCGGATCCTAGTATATGATTTGGGATTGGTTTTTCTCATTATATTCGTGTTCCTCGGATCACGAATGCGGATGTGTATGCACAGTTGCTTGAGATTGAGGGAGAGGACCTTGATTAGGGTTAATGGCTATTGTCATTTTATTAACCCTAATGCTTATGTGTGTGTTATAGTTAATTGATAATTAGTTTAATAATTGTGCATGGTTATGGTTTTTGACCATTTGACCTCCTTGACTTGTTGACCTAGGTTGACACTTTGACCATCATCATTTCTTTTGGAAGATGCTTTTTGATCCTTGCAAATTGAAATGATAATGGTCATGTCATGATTAACCATGACAATTATCTAGCTAATTATTTAATTAAAATAATATACACATATTAGTGAGAATGGTTCATATTATTCTCATTCTATGATATCTTTTCTCTCTCTTGTTCTTCCTCTCCCTCAAGCTCTCTCCCTCTCATGTGTTGAGAAACACTTGAGCTTGAGAAAAACCCTCTCTTGATCATCTTTACTCTCATCTAGGGTTCAAGGACTAGCACTTCTTGCACCCTAGTTACTTCTAGCTTGGAGTTGAAGCCAAAGGTTGAGGCTTTCGGGTGGATCTTTCTTCGACGTGAGAAGACGACCAAGGTGACCTCCTTCAACCACTCCAAGGAGCAAGGAGAGAAGGACTTAAAGCCTAAGGTATAACCTTTCTAGCACTTAGCTAGTTACTAGTTAGCTTTAGCAAGTTTTTGTTTAGCAAAGATCCTTCTAGCTCTAGTCCATGTTGCCTAAGCTCATAAAAATCCGATTTTTATTCCGTTTTCCGCCTCCCCGCAAGCACCGGGATGGGCAACGTGGACTTACAATATACAGCTTTCTCTCTATTGTCTTTATTTCTTCGCTACGGCGTCATATTTTTGTGTTATATTCATCTTGGCTAGTTTTACAAAAAGGGGGTGTTGCTAAAATTTTAAAGAAATAAAGTAGGACTTTTAAAGAATTTGGGTTGCGATTTCAAATGTTTCAAAAACTTATATTATCTTTTCCGTATTTTTATGGTTTAGATTTCTGGGTTTTGGCTTTCTTTTACTACGTTACGTCTTAGGGCGTTGCGTAGTACTAGGGCCGTCACGGGCCAATTTCGGGTCGTGACAACGATAAATATTATATATGTGATATATAATTTTGTAACATGATATGATTACTAATGCAACATGTTTAGTGGAGTTTAAACATGATTAGGGTTTGGATTAGGGTTACGACTTCTAGTAGATTCTAGAAGCTTTTCTTTTGTCTTTGAAAAGATATTATGCTTGATATTTTCAAGTGACTCATTCTTAACCTAACACAAACCCTAGCCTTGGTTAATTCTCTACAATGGTTTATTCAACCATGGTTGCATTATTCATCATATCTTCTTTTCATTATTCATCACAAAAGGATTCTATGTTGATTGTTCATCTTCTTCCTTCTTTCTTTCATAGAAAAAGCTTTCTAGCTTTTTCAAGGTAATGAAAAATGAGTGAGTAAATGAAAATAAAAGAGAGAAAAAATCCTACTTCATCATTCTCATCTATCCTTGCCCTTTAGATGAGAGTGTTCACTTCATTTAGTGAGTGTTAGCTTGTGTTAATGAAACTTCAATGTAGATCATCTTTGTTATCGAAGATCGGAAGCAAGCTTGCATCTTTCTCTTCGCGGAGCCTCTCGAGAGTCCGGAACACGATGATCGCAGCGAAGGAACTTCAACACGGAGCTTAAGAAGTGAAGGACCAGATCTACAAAGGTTGTAATCCCTCTCACTTAGTGTTAAAGTGTTTAACATGCTAGTTTTCGCATAAACTCTAGTTTAAAGATCCGGCTTTGGGTTGTTCGGCACGGCTAAATTTTAAATCGGGCATGGTTGTTGCCTCGTAGACCCTTGTGGCAGTGCCTAGCATCCCTACAGTGGTATCAGAGCCAAGCTAGAGTTTTAGGCGAAGTCTGAGCGAAGTTTAAACCCCGACGGAATCCAGAAACCCCGACGAATACCCTTCTCTGGATATTTTTCAAAAATGTGATTTTTTATGAATTAAAAATTCTCAGAAAAACAAGAAGGAAAAACTAAGAATTACTGTGAAGTACGGTCCACTAAGTCGCTCACATGACCGCCGAACCGCGGCCAAACCAAGGGTTTGGCGGCGGTTACGCGGCCAAAATTCGGACTTAGTCCCTCATATTTCATATATTTATTCTTAGGTCCTTTCTTGTCATTTTTTTCTGGGAATTTTTTAATTTCACTCAAGTGTTGAGTTTTATAGGGTTTTATTGGGGACTCGTTGATTCGATCGGATAATTTAACTTTGTTTAGTTTGTTCCGGATATTTTTAGAAATTGTTAAAAAGTTCGAACGGATATCAATAACTCTCTTTTTCCCCTGTCGGAAAATTTTCAAAAGTTGGATTTTTTCTCGTGTTTAAAACTTTCGTAAAGTCATGCAAGTAACACGGTGGTGCCTCTAGAAGACAACAAACCTTAACTCGATTATGTGACCGTCTTGAACTGCCTATAAACCTTAGGGTTTGGGGCAGTACGGCGTGCCACAAGTGAGGCGTTGGCTTGACCTTTCTACGGCTGGACCATCAGTACTGTGGCATGAGATGGATGTTTTTAAACTGATTTCATGTGTTGAGATATATTGGGGAAATCTTGGGTGTTTGATTATTCGATCGGAAAGTTTAACATTGTCTATTTATCTGGAATGCGATACAATATTTGGAATCCACAAGTAGTTATGAGATAACTAATTTGAATATTATAAACATAGCAGTTTAGTCTCAGATGATCGGTTGCCACGGAATTTTGATGCGATCAAAAGTCCGTCGCAATCACGTAGCGTACGCGGATACTCGCCGGGTAAACTTAACAGTCAGCCACGCCCCATAGCCCCGACCAAGTGACTGTAGGAGAACCCCGTCGCCAAAAGCATCCGTTCGGATGCTCGCGGCAGCGGTGTTCTGCCTTAGTGCACTTCGTCGACGGCATCGGGGGTGCGGCCGTCTACTAAAGTTTGCGACGAGCATTCGATCAGGATGTCGGGAATCTTGTTGAATTGCCCGACTTGATATTGAAAAGAGTTTTCGATAAAGAGACTAAAATGCTGGGTTTATAATTGTTAGGCATGCGATATCTAAGGAATTCATTTGGTTAGGCATGCGATGTCTAAGGAGGTTGCGGATTCCAACTGTTGTAGTTTTACACTTTCTTTTCTATGACCGTAAGCATAGTATATGGTGTATCGCCGGCTTCGTTGCTATACATCAACGACAATCGGGATACGCATACTTGCTTACGTTGATGATATGAGATATTATGTGTTGCTGTAATATGTTATATTGGATCGTCGCGTTTTGAATAGCCGAGGGTTTTATGTGAGATGAGAGTTTTTCTTTTCATTCATGTGAAATTCATTTGTATGTAATATTCTTTTATTGGGGCACTTCTGGGCTGAGGATGATGTCACCATTGTATATTATTTACTTTTCCGCATTAGGTAGACCCAAGGCGGGGAGCACAAGTAACCGGGTTCTGGGGTCCGGTGGGAAACCATCACGAGGAGTCGAGACCGGGTCTCCTAACCCTAGAATTGGCAGTGTTGCTTGCCGCTCTCGTAGGGGTCTAGGGATGTGGGTTTGGCTATTCATCACGACCGTGGAATCCGTGTTTTATACAGGCTCGTATTGAAAACACGGACATCCTAGTATATCCAATATTTCATATATGTTCTTTTGCTGCAATGTTCTGTGATGAGATTATATTACTGCCTGAGACGAATGTTTATATTATATATATGAGATATATGTTATATTGCAGATTTCGTTTCAAATGTGATGCTTGTGAAGTATAATAAAATAGGACTCCATTAATGAGATTAATGAAATAAAAGAAACCTAAAGATGTTGTAGAAAAGTTTAAAAACTAGTAGCTCTAGCTCTTGCTTTGCATAGTGGTGTTCCTTGTAGAACATCCAGCACCTTATTCGATAAGGAAAGAGCCGAGATCCCTTCACCGGGAATGACCTCTTTAGCGAAACTAGCAGATGCTGCATACTCGGTTTGTCTTTTGATTGCTTCTATAGTTTTTGCTTTGCATAGTGGTATTTGTGAAATATCCTGCACCTTATTCGATGAGGAAAGGGCCGACGATCCCTTCACCGGGAGTGACCCCTTTAGCAAAACTAGAAAAGCCATAAAAACACTCCATTTAAAATCACTCGATTCTACGACGATATCAAGTTCATTACGCAATAGGTTTTCTTAAAAACCTGTCGTAACCCTCCGTCATTTTAGGAAGTAGAGTACTTAGTATTCGTGCTGTGTTTGTTGACCTTAGTTAAGGCACAGTGTACGGTAGCTAAGTGATGTCTTCATATATAGCATATGATGCGATTAGTTAGGATAGTCATATGACTTTGTTGACCTTAGTTAAGGGTCATGTGGGTGGGTCTAATTAATCAAGAAATGACGGGTAGAACTTGACTAGTGCTTATGATTTATTGACCATAGTTAAGGTCATAAGTCACTAGGGGTAAAATATTATCGGGAATTTCAAGTGTTGAAATTTGCAATGAGATTGCATACCTTCTATGAGATAGTTGGATTCTGATACCCGCTGCGAGTAAGAGTTACTCCTGGGAGAGTTTTACACATTACAATTAGCCGATCAAGTAGGTGTCTAGAAAGATGTTAACGGGGTTACGCCCCTGGGAAAGCGAGGTTTACTTTAATTAGGTCCGTGCGAAAGCACGGGGAACCTCCCTCAAAGTACCGATACTGGCCTGGCTGAAAGATTGACGAACTTGTAGAGTGTAATTAATCCCGGCTAGTCTTTCCTTTTAGGGTTTGAAGGAAGATTTGATTAAAACAGTTGGAGACATCCTGATTAGATATATTAGATAACCAATCTAAATCTTGCAAGAGCATACGCTGAGTGTTTTCTTTTCTCCCTCTCCAGATAGCGACCATATCATGCCTTAATCAAGATAATAATACGGATGTATTGACCAAATCTTCTTGTTATACTGAGCTGGGGAACGTTGGTCCCGCTCCAACTTTTAATTGTTATAAGACAGAGCAGGAAATTGGGGAATACCAGATTTCCCGTGACGCCCAAATGAAAAAGTGCATGTTGATGCATCATCTTCGGGTGTGTTCATTACAAAGAACTGTTTCTCAGTATCCTTTTCGTCCTGGGTATGAGATACCGGATCAGGATCCCGCATATGTAATCTGTTACATGGGCTACAGATAGGTAGAGAACTGAGAACGGGTGATAAGTTTCATAAGATAGAAAACGGTGCAAGTGTTGCAGCCAAGTCTGTTTGTCACTATCACCCTGTATTACCAGAATACATTGATTCTGAACGAATGTTATTAGATACCGAACCTGATATACAACATCATATCAGTCTCTTTATTAGTAAAGAAAGGATATAATTTTGTATTGTTGGATAATGTTTTGAACATTTCCTGTATCAAGAGTTGATCGGTTCAGCACGTTATCTAAAAGCATTGACGTTCTAAATCAAACTACAGTTCTTAGTATACAGAACACACACAAGAGGAAGAGTTCAGAAATGAACGAATCCTTCTTGAGGCATTGTAGACTAGGTCATATCAATGCGACCCGACTAGCTGAAGTTACATATAGATGCATATTTAAATTAGATTGAATTTACATCTTGTGAAACATGCCGGTCATGTCACAGAGATAAGATGACCACAGCTCCGTTTATTGGAAACAGAGAAAGAGTTAGTGAACTCTTGGGATTGATACATGCTGATGTATGAAGGTCCCTTGTCTACAGATGCCAAGATCGGTTCATTGTACTTCATTACATTCACTGATGATCTCTCAAGATTCAGACATATGTTCCTGTTGAAACACAAGTCCGAAACTTTTGAGATAATCACAGAATATAAGTTAGAAGTAGAGAACCAAAAACCGGTATAAGTATTTTGTCCTTTGATGAGATCAAGGAGGAGAATACTTGAGCACGGAGATTCCTGGACTATTCTAAAGGAGAATGAGATTCTCTCTCGGCATTACTCCTCCGTATACACCATAGCAGATGGTATATCGGGGCGGAGCAATAGCACCCTATGTGATATGGTGTGCTCTATGATAAGTACTACTGAGTTTCCTATTTCCTTTTGGGAGTTATGCACTTGAGAAGCTGCATAACTATTGAATAGGGTTCAAATCAAATCAGTTGCCTACCACTTCATATGTGATATGGAAAGGGAAGAGCTCATATCTTAAGTTTGTTAAGATTTGGGATTGTCCGGATTATGTTTAAAAGCAAAATCCGGACAAGCTCGAGGCAAGGTCTGTTATGTAGAACTGGAAAGGTTTCAGTTATACAAACTGCAGCTGATGATTTGGTAGAACCAAAGGATTCAATAGTTTCCAACGAACCTCAGCCTCTTCGCCGATCTAGTAGGGTTCCTCACCCACCCGAGAGATACTTCGCTTTCTCTATGACAGTGGGTGCGAGGATTGCATCATGAGATGATGACCCAACTAGTTTCGAGCTGGCCATCAGGAGTGACACTCTGTAAGAATGGCTGGATGCTTAGCGATCTGTGGAATCGTTATACACCAACAAAGTATGTGTAAGTCCACGTTACCTCTCCCGGTTCTTTCGGGCTTGCGGAAACGGTGAAAAACGATTTTTAGGGTATAGGGTAACATGGACTATCAAACACGGATCTTTGCTAAACTATACACTAGCAACTAACAAGAGCTTTACCTACTCGGTTAGGGGTTATACCTCAACTTGAACTCCTTCTCTTGGACTCCTTGTGGTGGTCGGATGGTTCTCTCCTCGTCGCCTTCTCTTGCCGAAGATGGATCCACCTGAGGGTCTCTACCTTGAGCTCCTTTCTCGAACATGAGAAAACTAAAGTGTCCGACTTGCTAGACCTTCAACCTTAAGATGAGTAGAGAGTGGCTTTGGTGTTTTATCTCCAAGGAAATGTTTCTCAACTCATGAGAATGTTTTTCCTTGAACTAGGGGAGGAGAAAGAAGAAGAGATGAGAGAGAATGAATATGAGAGAATGATAATAGTTTTACAACCATAACCAATATATGTGAATTAATCCAATTAATAATATTACTCAAAATGAAAAAGGTGATGGTTGGTTTGATAAGACCATTATCAGTTCACATTAAATGTTTTTGCAAAGATCAAAGAGCATCTTTGGAGTGAAATGATGATGGTCTATATTTCAACCTTGGTCAACAAGTCAACCTTGGTCAACAAGTCAACAACCCTAACCATAACTCAATTTCATTTAATTAATATTATTAATTGATATTTCACATATTCATTAGGGTTTGGAAAAAGACAACTGTCAACTGTGCCTACACACCCGTTCCAAAACCCTAATGAAAATCCTCTTCCTCCGCCTCAAACAACTGTGCATACACACCCGCATTCGTGTTCCGAGGAACACGAATACAATGAGATAAAACTAACCCCAAAGCATATACTAGGATCTGGCTCAAACCAGAGCCCGCTAGTAATGACTGTCCGGACACCAAACGTGCACAAGTGCGCGAATGTAAACGAACCCCGTCGCAAAACCATGCGACCTCTACTCTGTTTTGCCCAAAGGCGAATAACCCTCTGTGTGGGACTCTAAAGACTCGACACTACGCTTGCAGTCGGTTTAACCACAAACCGCAAGCCGCACTAGCTGTACGTAACGGCCCCCAGGTAGATGCCGATAAGAAGACTGATGAGGCGAACCCATCCGAACTCCTACTGAGCCTGTATGTGACAATCTCCATACAGTCCGGTCTGTTCGTCTGATAATATCGCATGGCGGGCCTAGGCAGGTGGTAAACGTCAGTCCCCTAATAGCGGTACAAGTCGTGTCGGAGTGTAGCCCAGAACACCCTGAGATAACACTGGAAACCTACCAGTATATCTCGCTTGCCTTGGCCAGGGACAACAATGTGTAATGGCTCTCCTAGACACAGCGCGATATCAACTCCCAATACCAGGAGAGACGAATGTTATCTAACCGTCACTGTCTCCAAGTGCTTCGGGACTGCACCCAACTACTACCTGTTTGCACGACTCCTTCGAGCCGTGTTAGGGTAGTAATCAAAGTACAGTGGGAACACACTCGAGGCGAAGTGACAGTGTCAAGTCAGCGGACTAAGCTGTACTCATGTCACCTGGGAACTGATAACTGACGATAGGTATAGTACCAACCAACAGCTCCCGATGAGTCCTGTCCAGTGTACTCGTAACCTAACGAGCACCCGCATACTATCTCAAGTACGACGTACTGACGGCTGTGGGACAGACCGTCTCCCCTGCTGGGATGAGAAGCACATACGCTAGTCTACTCCGGAGTATCGATGCCCCGTCTCGATAATCCCACGACCAGGGTCGTATATATAAGGATGTGCTTATAGATTACCCAGCCCCCACGAGTGTGACTGCCATCACAACGCTGGTAATAAAGCAAAGATTCTAAGGGCTCTACCAATGCGTATAGGTGATATACTAAAAGTAACACATGTACACATTAAAGCAGAGACAAACCAAGTAGCATACTACCATTTCGAGCAAGATTGTCTATACAACTGTGAATATCCCAAGCTTCCATCAAGTAATATACAAACTGGTATGATACAGTAATGGCCTCTAGGGCATATACACTAACAATCTCCCACTTGCACTAAGGCCATGTACTGGCGTATCGAAGACCTATCATCTCGATCAGCCGCTCGAACTGAGTCTGGGGTAAGGCCTTCGTGAATGGATCTGCAGTGTTATCTTCTGATGCAACCCTTCGAACCTCGATCTCCTGGAGATCCACGATCTCCCGGATCAGGTGATACCGCCTTAAGATGTGTCTGGATTTCTGATGGGACCTGGGTTCTTTCACTAAATCTATAGCCCTGTTGCTGTCGCAATACAGAGGTATTGGATCAACAATGGACGGAACCACCTGAAGTTCTTTCAAGAACTTCCTCATCTAGACGGCTTCTTTTGCGGCATCAGATGCAGCGATATATTCCGCTTCCATTGTCGAGTCAGTAACGGTTTCCTGTTTGGAACTCTTCCAACACACCGCCTCTCCATTGAGGGTAAAGACAAAACCCGACATGGACTTGGAATCATCCTTGTCACTCTGGAAGCTGGAGTCAGCGAAGGCCTCAATCTGGAGGTCTTTTCCGCCATACACCAAGAACATCTCCTTAGTCCTTCTCAGGTACTTGAGAATGTTCTTTACTGCTATCCAGTGCTTCTCCCCAGGGTTTGACTGATACCGGCTTACCATACTCAGTGCATAAGCTACATCTGGTCTGGTACACAACATCGCATACATTATAGAGCCTACCGCAGAAGCGTAGGGTATAATCGACATGCGATCCCTTTCCAAATCAGTCTTGGGAGACATCTCTTTGGAGAGGGTGATCCCGTGACAAGCCGGTAGATTACCATGCTTGGAATCTTCCATACTGAATCTTTTCAGTATGCTGTCGATGTACCTGGACTGTGAAAGTCCTAATATCCTCTTGGATCTATCACGATGGATCCGGATCCCCAGAATGTAAGAGGCATCACCCAGGTCTTTCATGGAGAACCTGTGTGACAAGAATCCTTTGACAGATTGTAGCATAGGAATGTCATTTCCTATCAAGAGAATGCCATCCATGTATAAAACGAGGAATACGACAGTTCGTGCTACAAATCTACTATAGATGCATGGTTCATCTGGATTTTTGATAAAGCCAAATTCTTTGACCGTCTCATCAAAACAGATGTTCCAACTCCGCGATGCCTGCTTTAGTCCATAAATGGACTTAAGAAACTTGCACACCTTTCCGCTGTAGGGTTCCTAGGCACACTCAAGAGGTTCCATAAGGCATCAACCATGCCAAAATCAAATTTTTCTTGTGCCAAGAAACCCTAATGCTAGATCGTTAACTAGAGATTAGGCGAAACATGCAAGTAAACAACTTTATTTCTAAGTGAAAGGGACTACAACCTTTGTAGATCCGGTCCTCCACTTCTCTAGCTCCGTGTTGATGTCCCTTCGCTGCGATCATCGGAATTCCGGACTCTAGCGTCGGTTTCATCGGAGAAATGGGCGGGCTAGGTCGTTGACTTCGATGCCGAAGATGATCTACGTCGAGGCGATTCAAACTCAAGCTCCACCTTCACTAGGTCATGGAACTTGTGAAGATAACACACTCTACTACATGGCAAGTGGTAGAGGATGAAGAAATAGGAAGTGGGTTCACTTTGGATTTGGATTTCTCACTTGATTTCATCACTTAGAATTTTCTAGTAAGCATTCTTCAACTCATGAAGAACATGAAGAAGAAGAAAAGAAAATGAATTATCTTCAAAAGAAAATTCAAGTGATGCTTACCATATAGCAACCATGGGTTAGTAAACTCATGTAGAGAATAAACTAGGGTTTAGGTAATGGTTAGGTTTAGGATAAAACAAAATGGAAGACTATTTCAAATATGCTTTGAAACTTCAAGAAGCTTCAAGCAAATGAAGAAAAGAAAGCCACTATTTCATTTTTCTTTTCGAAAATAAATGAAATAAAACAAATGAAACCCTAACCATTATCTAAACATGGTGTATAGCATACACACACCCAAGTTTGCATGTATCATCAAACATGATACAATCAAGTGCACAAAAATATATCACATATACTACTTGTGCAAATCAAGTGAGAAAATCCATCTTAAGTGAACAATACTAGTCAATGTAAAGTAATATATCTAATATATAATTATACATTAAATTATTAAATCAACACTTGATTTAATGATCCGGTCATACATCATATAACCGACTAATATCAAGTGTATCAATATATCGAATCAACACTTGATTCGGTAACCCGGCTATATCTCATATAACCGTCCAATGATACAGATCGCGAGAATAGAATACAGTATCACATACTGGTATTATTCTCGGTCCCGCACATATCTCATATGCGCTCCTATTTCGCTTCGCTTGAGCCAGGAAACCTCTGTGTAGGACTCTAAAGACTCTTCAATACGCCGGCAATAGGCGATGATCATATCAAACACGCACAAGCCGCAAGCGGTCTGCTAAACGTAACGGCCACCCGGGTATTGAGCGATCAGAAGATCAACGAGCAAGCCCGCTCACACTCCTGTGAATCCAACCAGTAACACTTACCGTACAGTACGGTCTCGTCGTCTGATATGTCGCATATCTTTCCTAGGGGTGGTAAACGTCAGACCCCAATAGCTTGATAAGTTGTGTCGATATGAGGCCTATAACGGTTCGAGAAACTACCGGTAACACTTACCAGTAAATCTCAGCAACCCTGGCCAGGGATTTCCGGTTATAGCCAATCGAACACAGCGCAACATCAACTCCCTATACCGGGAGAGACGAATCCCCTCCTATCGCTCATTGCCTCCATGTGATTCGGGACTGTACCTAAAAACCACCGTTTTGCATGCCCTCTTGGACGTGGTAAGGTGGAAATCAAAGCACAGTGGGAATCACACAAGACTCTATGACGATCTCGGGTCTACAGACTAACATGTACCAGTGTCACCAGAGAACTGCCATCTGATGTAAGGTATAATACCAACTGGGAGTTCTCGGCGAGTCCGTCCAGTGTACCCAGTCTCTACTGAGCACCCGTATATCATCTCTGATGTCAAACACCAATGGATATGGGATCATCCATCGCCTATCTATATGGGTCGAGAAGGTATAAGCTAGTCTACTCTGGTATATCGATGCCCCGTCTCGATACACCCACGACTAGGGACCTTGATGGATGTACTTATGGACTACCATGTCCCCACTAGTATGATCCGCATCATAGTCCAGGTAGCCAAGTACACATCCTAAGGGCTTTACCAACATGTAACAGAGAGACAATCAGTGAACACGTTAATATAAAGAGCAACCAGATAGCATACTATCATGTCGAGCAAGAATGTCCTCCCTATATATGTCCCAGCATACACTACAATATACATCCTATGTACAGTAATGGCCTCTAAGGCAAACATATAACTAACAATCTTCCACTTGCACTAGGGCTATCTGTAGTAGTGGTTGTAGTATCTCATACTCAACCATCCCATAAAAGTCTCTCTCTGGGAAAAGGCCTTTGTGAGTAGATCCGCCGTGTTGTCCTCTGAGTCTACTCTCCTAACCTCGATCACCCTGGAGATCAACTATCTCCATGATCAGGTGATGCTGCCTCAGAATACATCTGGGTCGCTGATGGGACCGGGGTTCCTAGGCCAAGGCCACACTTCCATTGTCACACAATGGTAGGAACCTAGTTCATCTCATGAACCAATATACACCCAAACTGCCTCTTTGGTAGTATCTTTGATAGCAATGTCACCAGCCTTTATCGTCTAGTTTGCCACGGTATCTAGCTTGGAACTCTTCCAACATACCGTCCCTCCACTGAGGGTAAAGACAATGCCTGCGACTGACTTTCAGTCGTCCTTATCACCCTGGAACATTTCCAGTGATTCTCCCCAGGATCAATTGATACCATCTCACTACAACTAGTGAGTATGCTAATATCCAATTAGATCTATCTCATAGATCCAAAACATAGGATTTAGCAGGTATCACTTTGATCCTATATGGAGAATCCTTATGATAAGCGGAGATTGATCGAGCGTAGCATAGGAAACTCCTTCCCTGTCAAGAGTATGTCATCCACATACTCTACGAGGATCACCACCATACTCCCTACTACCTTTTTGTATATACAAGGTTCATCTACCATTTTGATGATGTCAAACTCTTTGACTATCTCATCAAAAACAGATGTTCCAACTCCGCGATGCCTGCTTTAATCTTATAAAGCATCTTGTACACGTTTCTGCTGCTCCCACAGTCTACGAAGCCCTCTGGCTGTGTACTTACAGACGCTCTCTTCTAAAACATCATTTTAGAAAAGCAGTCATGACACCCAACCGCCAGATATCGTAGTCATGGTATGTAGCCGTGGCAAGTAGGATCTGGATGGACTTAAGCATAGCCACTGAAAAAGGTTTCATCGTAATCCATACCTGGTTAATGATGCAAAGCTTTAACAAGTCTAGCTTTGAAAGTCTCAACTTTTCTATGTACACCAAGTAATCTTCTCAAAATATACTTGCTCCTGATGGGGATTTAACCCTTCAGATGAAGCAACCAAAGTCCATACTTTGTTGGTGTATAAGGATTCCATCTCAGATCACTAAGCATCCAGCCATTCTTACAGAGTCTTACTCCTGATGGCCAGCTCGAAAATAGTTGGGTCATCATCTCATGATGCAATCCTCTCTCCCACTGTCATAAAGAAACAAAATTATCTCTCAGGTGGATGAGAAACCCTACTAGATCGGCGGAGAGGCTAAGATTCGTTGGAATCTACTGAATCCTTTGGTTCTTTCAAATCATCAGCTGCAGTTTGTATAGCTGGAACATTTCCAGTTCTACATAACAGACCTTGCCTCGAGCTTGTCCGGATTTTGCTTTTTAGACATAGGCCGGACAACCCCAAATCTTAACAAACTTAAGATATGGGCTCTTCCCTTTCCATATCACATATGAAGCGGTAGGCAACTGATTTGATCGGAACCCTATTCAATAGGTATGCAGCTTCTCAAGCGCATAACCCCCAAAAGGAAACAGGTAACTCAGTAGTACTCATCATAGAGCGCACCATATCGAATAGGGTGCAATTGCTCCGCCCCGATATACCATCGTTCTATGGTGTATACGGAGGAGTAATGCTGAGAGAGAATCTCATTCTCCTTTAGAAAAGTCCAAGAATTCCGTGCTCAAGTATTCTCCTCCTTTATCACATCAAAGGACATAATACTTATACCCGTTTTGGTTCTCTACTTCTAACATATATTCTGTGAATATCTCAAAAGGTTCGGACTTGTGTTTCAACAGGAACATATGTCTGAATCTTGAGAGATTATCAGAAAATGTAATGAAATACAAAGAACCGATCTTGGCATGTGTAGACAGGGGACCTACATACATCAACATGTATCATCCCAAGAGTTCACTAACTCTTTCTCTGTTTCCAGTAAACAGAGCTATGGTCATCGTATCTTTGTGACATGACCGGCAAGTTTCACAAGATGTAAATTCAAACTAATTTAAATATGCATCTAAATGTAACTTCAGCCAGTCGGGTCGCATTGATATGACCTAGTCTACAATATCTCAAGAAGGATTCGTTCATTTCTGAACTCTTCCTCTTTTGTGTTTGTTCTGTATACTAAGAACTGTAGTTTGATTTAGAACGTCAATACTTTTAGATAACGTGCCTGAACCGATCAACTTTTGATATAGGAAATGTTCAAAACATTATCCAACAATACAAAATTATATCCTTTCTTTACTAATAAAGAGACTGATATGATTTTGTACATCAGGTTCGGTATCTAATAACATTTGTTTAGAATCAATGTATTTTGGTAATACAGGGTGACAGTGACCAACAGACTTGGCTGCAACACTTGCACCGTTTTCTGTCTCATGAAACTTATCACCCATTCTCGGTTCTTTTCCTATCTGTAGCTCATGTAACAGATTACATATGCGGGATCCTGATCCGGTATCTTATACTCAGGACGTAAAGGATACTGAGAAACAGTTCTATGTAACGAACACACCCGAAGAAGATGCATCAACATGCACTTTCTTCGTTTGGGCGGCACGGGAAATCTGGTATTCCCCAATTTCCTGCTCTGTCTTATAACAATTTATAAGTTGGAGTGGGACCAACGTTCCCCAGCTCAGTATAACAAGCGGGTTCGGTCAATACATCCGTATTATTATCTTGATTAAGGCGTGATATGGTCGCTACCTAGAGAGAGAGAAAAAAAACACTCAGCGTGCGCTCTAGCAAGATTAGATTGGTTATAATTTTATCTAATCAGGATGGCTCCCACTGTTTTTTATCAAATCTTCCTTCAAACCCTAAAAGGAAAGACTAGCCGGGATTAATTACACACTACAAGTTCGCCAATCTTTCAGCCAGGCCAGTGTCGGTACTTTGAGGGAGGTCCCTCGTGCTTTCGCACAAACCTAATTAATGTAAACCTCGTTTTCCCAGAGGCGTAACCTCGTTAATACCTTTCTAGACACCTACTTGATCGGCTAATTGTAATGTGTAAAACTCTCCCAGGAGTAACAATTACTCGCAGCGGATATCGGGATCCAACTATCTCATAGAAGGTATGCAATCTCATTGCAAATTTCAACACTTGAAATTCCCGATAATATTTTGCCCCTAACGTGCTATGACCTTGACGAAAGCCAACAAACCATAGCCCGCTAGTCAAGTTCAACCCGTACATTTCTTGACTGAATTAAACCCACCCGCATGACCCTTGACGAAAGCCAACAAAGTCGTACGACTATCCTAATCCAATCGCATCGTATGCAGCAGATAAGCAGCATATAGCTACCGCATAATACACCTTGACGAAAGCCAACAAATGTAGCACGAATACTATATACAACTTATCTGAAATGACGGAGGGCTACGACAGGTTTTTTTGAAAACCTATTGCGTAATGAACTTGATATCGTTGTAGAATCAAATGATTTTAAAATGGAGTGTTTTTTAGGCTTTTCTAGTTTTGCTAAAGGGGTCACTCCCGGTGAAGGGATCGTCGGCCCTTTCCTCGTCGAATGAGGTGCGGGATATATCATATATATCATTGTGCAAAGCAGAAACTATAGAACCAATCAAAAGACAAACCGAGTGTGTAACATCTGGCAGTTATTGCTAAAGGGGTCACTCCCGGTGAAGGGATCGTTGGCCCTTTCCTCATCGAATAAGGTGCAGGATGTTCTACAAGGAACACCGCGATGCAAAGCAAGAACTGTAGCTACCTGTTTTTGAAAATTCGATTCCACAACATCTTTTAGGTTTCTTTTATTTCATTAATCATATTAATGAAGTCCCATCATTTAAGTACCTAAACATCACAGATAAATACGACGTAAACTTATGCTATCCGCATTCGCCTCGATGTCCCCTCGTGCACCGTTAGGTTAGGTAACTAACGACAGAGCGGGGCAGGGCTAGCGCGGGTGTAAAACATAAGTAACGTCTATATAATATATCGTATATACAATATATAGTATCCATCACAACATATCAAATGATCACATCACTGATATCGCGGCAGAAGAAACATATATGAAATATTGGATATACTAGGACGTCCGTACTTTTAATACGAGCCAGTATAAAACACGGATTCCACGGTCGCGATGAATAGCCAAACCCACACCCCTAGACCCCTACGAGAGCGGCAAGCAACCCTACCAATTCTAGAGTTAGGAGACCCGGACTCGACTCCTCGAGTTGGTCTCCCACTGGACTCCAGAACCCGGTTACTTGTGCTCCCCTCCTTGGGTCTATCCTAGTGCGGAAAAGTAAATAATATACAATGGTGACATCTTCCGCAACCTGGAAGTGCCCCAATAAAAGAATATTACATACAAGTTTTTACATGAATGAAAATGAAAAACACTCATCTGACATAAAAACCCCCCCGGCTATTTAAACACGACGATCCAATATAACATATCCAGCAACACATAACATCACATGTCATCAACGTAAGTAAATATGCGCATCCCAATTGTCGTTGAATTATAGCAACGAAACCGGCGATATCACATATTACACTTACGGTCGCAGAAAAGAAAGTGTAAAACTACAACAGTTGGAATCCGCAATATCTTTAGACATCGCATGCCTAACCAAATGAATTCCTTAGACATCACATGCCTAACAATTATAAACCCCGCATTTTAGTCTCATTATCGAAAACTCTTTTCAATATCAAGTCGGGCAATTCAACAAGATTCCCGACATCCTGATCGAATGCTCGTCGCAAACTTTAGTAGACGGCCGCACCCCCGATACCGTCGACGAAGTGCACCAAGGCGGAACTCCGCTACCGCGAGCACCCGAACGGATGCTTTCGGCGACGGGGTTCTCCTACAGTCACTTGGTCGGGGCTATGGGGCATGGCTGTCTGTTAAGTTTATCCGGCGAGTATCCGCGTACCCTACGTGATTGCGACGGACTTTTGATCACATCAAAATCCCGTGGCAACCGATCATGTGAGACTAAACTGCTATGTTTATAACATCCAAATCAGTTATCCCATAACTACTTGTGGATTCCAAATATTGTATCACATTCCAGATAAATAGAAAATGTTAAACTTTCCGATCGAACAATCAAACACCCAAGTTTTCCCGGAATAGCTCAACACATGAAATAAGTTTTAAAACATTCACTTCATGCCTCAGTACCAACGGTCCAGCCGTAGAAGGGTCAAACCAACGCCTCACATGTGGCACGCCGTACTGCCCCAAACCCTAAGGTTCAAAGGTCAGTTCAAGACGGTCACATAATCGAGTTAAGGTTTGTTGTCTTCTAGAGGGTCCATCGCGTTACTTGCACTACTTAGAATGTTCTTAAACCACGGAAAAATCCAACACTTGGAAATTTTCCGGCAGGGGAAAAATTGGGTATTTATATCCGGTCGAACTTTTTAACATATTCTAAAATTACCCGGAAAAACACATAGACAAAGTTAAACAATCCGATCGAATCACCGAGTCCCCAAAACAACCCAGAAAACTCAACTGTTGAGTATATATTAAAAGTACCCTGAAACATCAGGAAACACATACGGAGGAAACTGTACAAACTAGAAACCCTAACTCAATAGTTTAGCCGCGGAACCGCCGCTAATAGCATGTCATTGCCGTGGTTCCGCGGCCGTTCAAGTGACTTAGGGTCTCGTTTTGCACATGGGTCCATAAAATTTCCTGCTGATTTTTCTGCATATTTTTAATATGGAAAAATCCACTGTTTTCAAAAATGTACAGAGAAGGGTGAAATCTAGGGTTTCGGGGTTCGATCGGACTTCTAATATCGTCTACACTTCGCCTAAGGCTCTAGCTAGGCACTGGTACCACTGTAGGGTTCCTAGGCATACTCAAGAGGTTCCACAAGGCATCAACCATGCCAAAATCAAATTTTTCTTGTGCCGAGAAACCCTAATGCTAGATCGTTAACTAGAGATTAGGCGAAACATGCAAGTAAACAACTTTATTGCTAAGTGAAAGGGACTACAACCTTTGTAGATCCGGTCCTCCACTTCTCTAGCTCCGTGTTGACGTCCCTCCGCTGCGATCATCGGAATCCCGGACTCTAGCGTCGGTCTCATCGGAAAAATTGGCGGGCTAGGTCGTTGACTTCGATGCCGAAGATGATCTACGTCGACGCGACTCAAACTCAAGCTCCACCTTCACTAGGTCATGGAACTTGTGAAGATAACACACTCTACTACATGGCAAGTGGTTGAGGATGAAGAAATAGGAAGTGGGTTCACTTTGGATTTGGATTTCTCACTTGATTTCATCACTTAGAATTTTCTAGTAAGCATTCTTCAACTCATGAAGAAGATCAAAAAGAAGAAAAGAAAATGAATTATCTTCAAAAGAAAATTCAAGTGATGCTTATCATATAGCAACCATGGGTTGGTAAACTCATGTAGAGAATAAACTAGGGTTTAGGTAATGGTTAGGTTTAGGATAAAACAAAATGGAAGACTTTTTCAAAGATGCTTTGAAACTTCAAGAAGCTTCAAGCAAAGAAAGAAAAGAAAGCCACCATTTAATTTTTTTTTTCAAAAATAAATGAAATAAAACAAATGAAACCCTAACCATTATCTAAACATGGTGTATAGCATACACACACCCAAGTTTGCATGTATCATCAAACATGATACAATCAAGTGCACAAAAATATATCACATATACTACTTGTGCAAATAAAGTGAGAAAATCCATCTTAAGTGAACAATACTAGTCAATATAAAGTAATATATCTAATATATAATTATACATTAAATCATTAAATCAACACTTGATTTAATGATCCGGTCATAGTTCATATAACCGACTAATATCAAGTGTATCAATATATCGAATCAACACTTGATTCGGTAACCCGGCTATATCTCATATAACCGTCCAATGATACAGATCGCGAGAATAGAATACAGTATCACATACTGGTATTATTCTCGGTCCCGCACATATCTCATATGCGCTCCTATTTCGTTTCTCTTGAGCCAGGAAACCTCTGTGTAGGACTCTAAAGACTCGTCAATACGCCGGCAGTAGGTGATGATCATAACAAACACCCACAAGCCGCAAGCGGTCTGCTAAACGTAACGGCCAACCGGGTATTGAGCGATCAGAAGATCAACGAGCAAGCCCGCTCACACTCCTGTGAATCCAACCAGTAACACTTACCGTACAGTCCGGTCTCGTCGTCTGATATGTCGCATATCTTGCCAAGGGGTGGTAAACGTCAGACCCCAATAGCTCGATAAGTCGTGTCGATATGAGGTCTATAACAGTTCGAGAAACTACTGGTAACACTTACCAGTAAATCTCAGCAACCCTGGCCAAGGATTTCCGGTTATAGCCAATCGAACACAGCGCAACATCAACTCCCTATACAGGGAGAGACGAATCCCCTCCTATCGCTCATTGCCTCCATGTGATTCGGGACTATACCCAAAAACCACCGTTTTGCATGCCCTCTTGGACGTGGTAAGGTGGAAATCAAAGCACAGTAGGAATCACACAAGACTCTATGACGATCTCGGGTCTACAGACTAACCTGTACCAGTGTCACCAGAGAACTGCCATCTGACGTAAGGTATAATACCAACTGGGAGTTCTCGGCGAGTCTGTCCAGTGTACCCAGTCTCCACTGAGCACCCGTATATCACCTCTGATGTCAAACACCAATGGATATGGGATCATCCATCGCCCATCTGTATGGGTCGAGAAGGTATACGCTAGTCTACTCTGGTATATCGATGCCCCGTCTCGATACACCCACGACTACGGACCTTGAAGGATGTACTTATAGACTACCATGTCCCCACTAGTATGATCCACATCATAGTCCAGGTAGCCAAGTACACATCCTAAGGGCTTTACCAACATGTAACAGAGAGACAATCAATGTACACGTTAAGATAAAGAGCAACCAGATAGCATACTATCATGTCGAGCAAGAAAGTCCTCCCTATATATGTCCCAGCATCCACTACAATATACATCCTATGTACAGTAATGGCCTCTAGGGCATACATATAACTAACATCCGCTGCTCCCACTCTGAATGAAACCCTCTGGTTAGTCCATATAGACACACTCCTCTAAATTTCCATTTAGAAAAGCGGTCTTTACGTCCATCTGCCAGATTTCATAATCGTGGAAGGCAGCAATGGCAAGAAGGATCCGAATGGATTTCAGCATAGCCACTGGAGAAAAGGTTTCGTCATAGTCCAAACCAGGTCTTTGACGAAAACCTTTTGCAACAAGTCTAGCCTTATAGGTCTCAACCTGTCCATCTACACCAATCTTCCTTTTGAAGATCCACTTGCATCCTACGGGTTTTACCCCATCTGGAGCAACGTCCAAAGTCCATACTTTGTTGGTGTACATGGACTCCATCTCAGTCCGCATTGCATCCAGCCATTTTACCAAGTCAATGCTCTGAATGGCCTGCTGGAAGGTAGTCGGCTCATCATAATTAATGATGCAATCATCTCTATCCCCGTCTATGAGAAAACCGTAGTATCTCTCGGGCGGATGAGACTGCCTACTACTCATGCGGAGAGGCGCAGGAATGTCCTGTTCTTTCGAACCTTCTGGTTCTACTAAGCTTTTAGTAATAGTCTGTGGTTCTGGAATTTCTTCCAGTTCTATTGCGCTCCCACTAATTTCCTTTTCTAAGAACTGGTGTTCTAGAAAGTGGGCATTACGAGAAACAAAGACCTTTTGTTCCTCTGCGTAATAGAAAAGATACCCTCTGGAGTTCTTTGGGTAACCCACAAACTTGCACAGTACTGAGCGTGCCTCGAATTTGTCCGCATGCTGCTTTTTGACAAAAGCTGAACATCTCCAGATCATCAGATATTGAAGATAGGATTTCTTCCCACTCCATAACTCATAATGTGTGGTAGGAACAGTCTTAGTTGGAACTCGGTTCAAAAGGTATGCGGCTGATTCTAGCGCATATCCCCAGAATGATCGCGGTAACTCAGCGTTACTCATCATGGAACGTACCATATCCAATAAGGTTCGGTTCCGTCTCTCCGATACACCGTTATGTTGCGGAGTGTATGGAGGAGTAAGCTGAGAGAGAATTCCATTCTCTTTTAAGTAATCCAGGAACTCGGCACTTAAGTATTCGCCACCTCGATCAGATCTTAGTGTCTTGATACTTTTGCCTGTTTGTTTTTCTACTTCATTCCTGTATTCCTGGAACTTTTCAAAGGCTTCAGATTTATGCTTCATTAAGAAGACATGTCCGAACCTTGAAAAATCATCCGTAAAAGTAATGAAGTAAGAATAACCACTTAGCGCATGTGTAGACATTGGACCCCACACATCGCTGTGTACGAGCCCCAGGAGCTCGCTCGCTCTTACTCCGTGTCCAGTGAACGGAGTCTTTGTCATCTTTCCTTTGAGACAGGATTGACAAGTTGCATGTGAATGATATTCGAACGGATCCAAATATCCTTCTGTATGTAATTTCGTCAACCTTCTCTCATTGATGTGACCCAGTCTACAATGCCATAAGAAAGCATGATTGATTTCTGGAGACTTTCTTTTGTGTGTATTCTGGACATTGAAAATCTGTGGTTGGTTTAATACGTATATACCATTGTTTAATGTACCCGACCCAATCAAAACTTTATTAAGGTGAATGTTCACAACATTACTTACAAATGCAAATTCATAACCTTCTTTAGATAATAAAGATACATATATGATATTACAGGTTGCATTGGGTACAAAATAACAATCACGCAAAACCAAAATATGTCCATCTGACATTCCCAGGTGATAGTCCCCCACGGACTCAGCATCCATGCCAGCTCCGTTTGCAACTCTGAGGGTCATATCACCTTCCTTCAAAACCCTACACCTTCTCAATGCCTGCAAAGAATTACAGATATGAGATCCTGATCCGGTATCCAATACCCAGGAAGTAGAGTTTATTTAAAGACAGTTTTCAATAACATACACACCTGAAGCTGAAGCCGCAACTTGCTTCAGATCCTGGTTTCTGGCCTTCCAAGCCCTGCAATCCTTTTTCCAGTGTCCACTCTTATGACAGTAAAAGCATTCTTCCTTTCCCACAAGCTTTCCCGTTACCTTTGTTGCCTTTGCCTTTCCTTTCGTATCCACTTTACTAACACCGCCCCTTGGTTTGGCGGGGGCTTTTTTCTTCTTTCCCTTGGCTTTTTCCTTGGACTTAGAAGAGGAAGATTCTCCTACTAACAAAGTGGATGTTTCCCTACCTTTCTGTAGGGTGCCCTCAGCACTCCTCAACATGTTCGGAAAGTTCAACCTCTTTTCCTTGCATATTGAAGTTTACGATAAACTGGGCGTAAGTGGAAGGAAGGGACTGGAGAATCAAGTCCGTATAGAGCTCGTTCTCTAACGTGGTCCCAAGGTCCGTGAGCTCTTCAATGAAGCCAATCATCTTAAGCACGTGTTCTGCTACCGATGATCCGATAGCCAATTTTTTCGAAAATAACTTTTTCGAGACTTCGTATCTGGCGATACAGGATTGCACTCCATACAGTTCCTTTGTATGAAGAAATATGGATTCTAGGTCCATATTCTCGTCCCTCCACTGATGTTCATTGTCCATAGAGGCAAGCATGAGGCACTTGGCCTTCGCGCAGTCGATCTCCCATGTCTTACGGATTTCTACATCCGCGACGCTGGAGGTGGGACCTGGGACAGGGGGAGCTTTGGTGGTAAGGAGATACCCCAACTTGTCGTAAGTGATTGCCATTTTGACATTCTTTAGCCCATCTTTGTAGTTTGGCCCTGTCAGTATGTTTTTACCTAGTAAAATCTTAAGTCCGGTCATGTCGATTGGTCGCTGCAATTAGGAGAGAGTGAAGAAAAACTTTAGCATGATGCTCTTGCAAGTTTAGAGTGGTTTTCAGTTTGTCTAAACAGGATGGCTCCCACTGTCTCTCGAATCCCTCCTCAAACCGTAAAGGAAGAATTAGTCGGGATCAATCTCACCGTACAATTCTTGCTTAACCGTTCAGCCAGGCCAGTATCGGTACTTCGAGGGAGGTTTTCCAACGCTTTCACGAAGTTCCTTAATTAAATAAGCTCTTTTCCCTGGCGGCGTAGCCCCGCTAACACCTTTCTAGACACCTACAAGGTTTATAGTATTGATCGTTAAGTGAGAAATTTCCCGAGGAGTAGCATATACTCATAGTAGGATCGGGATCCAAATATCACCGCATGACAAAACTGAAGGAATCCTACCAGAATCATCACACTCCAAATGGTATGCAGCGCTAGCAAGTTTCAGTTTCTTTTGAAACTCCCGATGTGGATTTTTTCCCCATGCTCTTATGACCTTGGCGTGAGGTCAAAATGTCATAAGTCACATGTCAAGTTCTACCCATCATTATCCAGGTTAATTTGAACCCACCCATACCTACCCTTGACGTAGGCTAAAAGGGCAGTAGGACTATCTCAAACCAACGCATTCTATCTATGCAACAGATAAATATCCGGCAGCTACCAATCACTATGACTTGGCGTAAGGTCAAAATACATAGCTTGAATACTACCGAATATTTAACTGGAATGATGGAGCGCTACGAATGGTTTTGGTGAAACCGTGAACGTAGTGAACTTGATATAATCGATTGAACGAGATAGCTTTTAAAAGGAGTGGTTCAAGCTCCGCATTTAAAAGTTGGTTTTTGAAAAGAACCGAATGGTTTTAAAAGTGTTCCAACGACTTTTACTTGGTTTATTTTCTTGCATTAATTTTAATGTGTCCCATCAATTAGTCCTACCATTGCAGAAAACAACGAAAATATGACGTATGCTTATGCCATCCGCATTCGCCACGGGGTCCCGTCATCACCCGTTAGGTTACTTAACTAACGACAGAGCGGGGGCTGGACTAGCGCGGATGCAAAACATAAGCAACTCCTAAATAGATATCATATATAGATATATACACATTCGTCAGATGCAATGATAGACATTCCAGATCACAGATGAATACATTGGATATACGAGGAATCCGCATTCCGTTCGAGCCTGTAACGAAAAACGAATTACACGGTCGCGATGAAGAGCCAATACCCCACCCTAGACCCCTACGGGTGCGGCAAACTACCCGCCAAGTACCCGAAGCGAAGCAACCTCCCTCAACGACGTGAGTAGGCCACTCGGCACTTCGAGATACCCTGTAGTTTATGCACCTCCCTTGGGTCTATCCTAGGAGTAAAAACAGTAAAAAGAAATTATACAATGGCGGCTACAACCTCATCCCGGATGTGCGGCCATACAAATAATATTACATCAAATTTACATATTACATGAATTGAAAGATAAAGAAAAAACTCTCATCTCATAACCCCCGGCTATTCATCCGCGACAATCCAACGAATTCATATACACATACCATCAACATTACAGATCACAGATATGTATAACCCCCACTATTCGACGTATAGCGATTAGCAGACGTTCAATACATATATAACATTACAGATACAACCCATTAGCCAAAGTCTACAGAAAATCGACCAAAAATACGAATTTAACCAGCCCAAAAACATACCTGTTCTCTAGAAATTCTGGGCAGAAACAAACCATCTCAAAAATCACAAAACACCAACAGAAGAAAACTGCAGGAGAAACGATCCACGGCCGAGTCAACTCGGCCACGGATCCGCGGCAGGAGTAAGCTCTGCCGCGGATCCGCGGTGAGTTGGTCGACTCACGGGAACGTTTTTCTTGCCTGTTCTTTAAAAAGCCTAAGCCGATTTTTAGTACATGATTTATTATTTTTTGAGCAGAAATAAAAATCGGCAGAAACTTGAATTTTCCGGGGTGTTTTGCGGTTTTTTTTTGTCCGGTCGAAATTCTAGATACTTTGCTAACATGCTAGGGTGTATTTAGTTAGTCTCTAAAACCACTATAAGTCCACGTTACCTCTCCCGGTTCTTTAGGGCTTGCGGAAACGGTAAAAAACGATTTTTAGGGTCTAAGGTAACATGGACTATCAAACACGGATCTTTTCTAAACTACACACTAGCAACTAACAAGAGCTTTACCTACTCGGTTAGGGGTTATACCTCAACTTGAACTCCTTCTCTTGGACTCCTTGTGGTGGTCGGATGGTTCTCTCCTCGTCGCCTTCTCTTGCCGAAGATGGATCCACCTGAGGGTCTCTACCTTGAGCTCCTTTCTTGAACTTGAGAAAACTAAAGTGTCCGGCTTGCTAGACCTTCAACCTTAGGATGCGTAGAGAGTGTCTTTGGTGTTTTATCTCCAAGGAAATGTTTCTCAACTCATGAGAATGTTTTTCCTTGAACTGGAGGAGGAGGAAGAAGAAGAGATGAGAGAGAATGATTATGAGAGAATGATAATAGTTTTACAACCACAACAATATATGTGAATTAATACAATTAATAATATTAATCAAAATGAAAAAGGTGATGGTTGGTTTGATAAGACCATTATCATTTCACATTAAATGTTTTTGCAAAGATCAAAGAGCATCTTTGGAGTGAAATGATGATGGTCAATGTTTCAACCTTGGTCAACAAGTCAACCTTGGCCAACAAGTCAACAACCCTAACCATAACTCAATTTCATTTAATTAATATTATTAATTGATATTTCACATATTCATTAGGGTTTGGAAAAAGACAACTGTCAACTGTGCATACACACCCGTTCCAAAACCCTAATGAAAATCCTCTTCCTCCGCCTCAAACAACCGTGCATACACACCCGCATTCGTGTTCCGAGGAACACGAATACAATGAGATAAAACTAACCCCAAAGCATATACTAGGATCTAGCTCAAACCAGAGCCCGCTAGTAATGACTGTCCGGACACCAAACGTGCACAAGTGCACGGATGTGAACGAACCCCGTCGCAAAACCATGCGACCTCTACTCTGTTTTGCCCAAAGGCGAATAACCCTCTGTGTGGGACTCTAAAGACTCGACACTACACTGGCAGTGGGTTTAACCATAAACCGCAAGCGGCACTAGATGTACGTAACGGCCCCCAGTAGATGCCGATAAGAAGACTGATGAGGCGAACCCATCCAAACTCCTACTGAGCCTGTATGTGACAATCTCCGTACAGTCCGGTCTGTTCGTCTGATAATATCGCATGGTGGGCCTCGGGGGGTGGTAAACGTCAGTCCCCTAATAGCGGTACAAGTCGTGTCGGAGTGTAGCCCAGAACACCCTGAGATAACACTGGAAACCTACCAGCATATCTCGCTTGCCCTGGCCAGGGACAACAATGTGTAATGGATCTCCTAGACACAGCGCGATATCAACTCCCAATACCGGGAGAGAAGAATCCTATCTAACCGTCACTGCCTCCAAGTGCTTCGGGACTGCACCTAACTACTACCTGTTTGCACGACTCCTTTGAGCCGTGGTAGGGTAGTAATCAAAGTACAGTGGGAACACACTCGAGGCGAAGTGACAGTGTCAAGTCAGCGGACTAAGCTGTACTCATGTCACCTGGGAACTGATAATTGACGATAGGTATAGTACCAACCAACAGCTCTCGATGAGTCATGTCCAGTGTACTCGTAACATAGCGAGCACCCGCATACTATCTCAAGTACGACGTACTGACGGCTGTGGGACAGACCGTCTCCCCTGCTGGGATGAGAAGTGCATACGCTAGTCTACTCCGGAGTATCGATGCCCCGTCTTGATAATCCCATGACCAGGGACGTATATATAAGGATGTGCTTGTAGACTACCCAGCCCCCATGAGTGTGACTGCCATCACAACGCTGGTAATCAAGCAAAGATCCTAAGGGCTCTACTAATGCGTATAGGTGATATACTAAAAGAAACACATGTACACATTAAAGCGGAGACAAACCAAGTAGCATACTACCATTTCGAGCTAGATTGTCTACACAACTGTGAATATCCCAAGCTTCCATCAAGTAATATACAAACGAGTATCATACAGTAATGGCCTCTAGGGCATATACACTAACAGTATGGACTTTGGTTGCTTTATCTGAAGGGTTAAATCCCCATCAGGAGCAAGTATATCTTGAGAAAATTACTTGGTGTACATGGAAAAGTTGAGACTTTCAAAGCTATGCTTAAGTCCATCCAGATCTTACTTGCCACGGCTACATACCATGACTACGATATCTGGCGGTTGGGTGTTATGACTGCTTTTCTAAATGTTGATTTGGAAGAGAGCGTCTATAAGTACAAAGCCAGAGGGCTTCATAGACAGTGGGAGCAGCGGAAACGTGTGCAAGATGTTTTATGTGATAAAGCAGGCATTGCGGAGTTGGAACGTCTGTTTTGATGTGGTAGTCAAAGAGTTTGACTTCATCAAAATGGTAGATGAACCTAGTATATACAAAAAAGTAGTAGGGAGTATGGTGGTGATCCTCGTAGAGTATGTGGATGACACACTTTTGATAGGGAAGGAGTTTCCTATGCTACGCTCGGTCAATCTCCGCTTATCACAAGGATTCTCCATATAGAATCAAAATGATACCTCCTAAATCCTGGGTTTTAGATCTATGAGATAGATCTAATTGGCTGTTAGCATACTCACTAGTTGTAGTGAGATGGTATCAATCAATCCTGGGGAGAATCACTGGAAAGGTTCCAGAGTGATAAGGACGACTGAATGTCAGTCGCAGGTATTGTCTTTACCCTCAGTGGAGAGACGGTATGTTGGAAGAGTTCCAAGCTAGATACCGTGACTTACTAGACGATTAAAGGAAAGATACATCGTTACCAAAGATGCTACCAAAGAGGCAGTCTGGATACATATAAGTTCATGAGATGAATTTCGTTCCTACCATTGTGTGACAATGGAGTTGTGGCTTATGACAAGGAACCCCCGTCCCATCAGAAATCCAGAGATAATTCTTAGGCAGTATCACCTGATCATGGAGATGGTTGATCTCCAGGGAGATCGAGGTTAGGAGAGTAGACACAGAGGACAACAGCGCGGATCCACTCACAAAGGCCTTTTTCCCAGTAGAGACTCTTATGGGATGGTTGAGTATGAGATACTTCAACCACAGCTAATTGTTGGGTATACGATACCACAACAGATGGCCCTAGTGCAAGTGGGAGATTGATAGTTATATGTATGCCCTAGAGGCCATTACTGTACATACGATGTATATTGTAATGGATGCTTGGACATATATAGGGAGGACTTTCTTGCTCGACATGATAGTACGCTATCTGGTTGCATTTTATCTTAACATGTACTCTGATTGTCTCTATATTACATGTTGATAAAGCCCTTAGGATATGTACTTGACTACTGGGATTATGATGAGATCATTCTAGTGGGGCCATGGTAGTCGACGAGTACATCCTATAACTTTTCCTAGTCGAGGGTGTATCGAGACAGGGCATCGATGCACCAGAGTACACTAGCGTGTATGCATCTTGACCCATATGATGGGCGATGGATGATCCTATATCCATCGGTGTTTAACATTAAGGATGGTGTACGGGTGCTCAGTAGAGACTGGGTACACTGGACGGACTCGCCGAGAACTCCCAGATGGTATTATACCTCACGTCAGATGGCAGTTCTCCGGTGACACTGGTACAGAGTAATCTGTTGACCCGAGATCGTCATAGAGTCTTGTGTGATTCCCACTGTGCTTTGATTTCCATCATACCATGTCCAAGAGGGCGTGCAAAAAGGTGGCTTTTGGGTACAGTCCCGAATCACATGGAGGCAATGAGCGATAGGAGGGGATTCGTCTCTCCCGGTATAGGGAGTTGATGTTGTGCCGTGTTCGATTGGCTATAACCGGAAATCCCTAGCCAGGTTTGCTGAGATTTACTGGTAAGTGTTATCAGTAGTTTCTCGAACTGTTATAGACTACATATCGACACGACTTATCGATCTATTGGGGTCTGATGTTTACCACCCCTAGGCGAGATATGCAACATATCAGACGACGAAACCGGACTGTACGGGAGTGTTACTGTTTGTATTCACAGGAGAATGTACAGGCTTGCTTGTTGATCTTCTGAGCGCTCAATACCTGGGTAGCTGTTACGTTTAGCTGACCGCTTGCAGCTTGTGGGTGTTTGATATGACCATCACCTACTGCCGGCGTATTGACGATTCTTTGGAGTCCTACACAGAGCTTTCTTGACTCAGGCAAAACGGAGTAGGGGCACGTATATGATAGGTGCGGGACCGAGGATAATGCGATATGTGATACTTTATTCTATTCTCACGATATTTGATATCACCCGGGTCATCGGATCAAGTGTTGATTCGATGAATCGGTAAATGAGATATTAGTCGGTTATATGCGATATAGCCGGATTGTCGGATCAAGTGTTGATTCGATAATTTAATGTATAATAATATATAAGATATATTAAATTACATTAACTAATATTAGCTCACTAAAAGATTCTTTTTCTCACTCGGGTAATACATTGATATATATGCGATATATGTTAAATGTATTATTTTATTTTGTTACGATAAATATTATATATGTGATATATAATATTGTAACATGATATGATTACAAATGCAACATTTTTAGTGGAGTTTAAACATGATTAGGGTTTGGATTAGGGTTAAGACTTCTAATAGATTCTAGAAGCTTTTCTTTTGTCTTTGAAAAGATATTATGCTTGATATTTTCAAGTGACTCATTCTTAACCTAACCCAAACCCTAGCCTTGGTTAATTCTCTACAAAGGTTTATTCAACCATGGTTGCATTATTCATCATATCTTCTTTTCATTATTCATCATAAAAGGATTCTATGTTGATTGTTCATCTTCTTCCTTCTTTCTTTCATAGAAAAAGCTTTCTAGCTTTTTCAAGGTGATGAAAAATGAGTGAGTAAATGAAAATAAAAGAGGGCAAAAATCCTACTTCATCATTCTCATCTATCCTTGCCCTTTAGATGAGAGTGTTCACTTCATTTAGTGAGTGTTAGCTTGTGTTAATGAAACTTCAAGGTAGATCATCTTTGTTATCGAAGATCAGAAGCAAGCTTGCATCTTTCTCTTCATGGAGCCTCTCGAGAATCCGGAACACGATGATCGCAGTGAAGGGACTTCAACACGGAGCTTAAGAAGTGAAGGACCGGATCTACAAAGGTTGTAATCCCTCTCACTTAGTGTTAAAGTGTTTAACATGCTAGTTTTCGCATAAACTCTAGTTTAAAGATCCGGCTTTGGGTTGTTCGGCACGGCTAAATTTTAAATCGGGCATGGTTGATGCCTCGTAGACCCTTATGGCAGTGCCTAGCATCCCTACAGATAAGTCATACCGATGTGAGTCTCATAACAGGTTGAGAAACTACTGGTAACACTTACCAGTAAATCTCTGAAACAGCCCTGGCCAGGGACTTCATGTTATAGCCAATCGAGCACAGCGCAACATTAACTCCCAATACGGAGAGAGATGCATCCACTCCTATCGCTCATTGCCTCTATATGACTCGGGAATGTACCCAAAAACCACCATTTTTCACGTTCTCTTGAACGTGGTAAGGTTGAAATCAAACCACAGTAGGAATCACACAAGACTCTATGACGATCTCGGGTCGACAGACTAATCTGTAACAGTGTCACCAGAGAACTGCCACCTGACGTGAGGTATAATACCATTAGGGAGTTCTCGGCGAGTCCGTCCAGTGTACCCAGTCTCCACTGAGCACTCGTATATCATCTCTGATGTCAAACACCAATAGATATGGGATCATCCATCGCCCATCTACATCGGTCGAGAAGCTAGACCCTAGTCTACTCTGGTATATCGATACCCCGTCTCGATACACCCACGACTAGAGACATTAAAAAATGTACTCACGGAGTACCATTGTCCCACTAGAATGATCCGCATCATAATCCAGGTAGTCAAGTACACATCCTAAGGGCTTTACCAACATGTAACAGAGAGACAATCAGTGTACATGTTAAGATAAAGAGTAACCAGATAGCATACTATCATGTCGAGCAAGAAATTCCTCCTTATATATGTCCAAGCATTCAATACAATATACATTTCATGTACAGTAATGGCCTCTAGGGCATACATATAACTAACAATCACCCACTTGGGCAATCATATAGCAGTGGTTGTAGTATCTCATACTCTACCATCCCATAAAAGTCTCTATGGGAAAAGGCCTTTGTGAGTGCATCCGCCGTGTTTTCCTCTGAGTCTACTCTCCTAATCTCGACCCCCTGGAGATCAACCATCTCCATGATCAGGTGATACTGTCTTAGAATATGTTCGGGTCACCGATGGGACGAGGGTTCCTAGGCCTAAGCCACAACTCCATTGTCACACAATGGTAGGAACGAAGTTCATCTCATGAACTAATATACACCCAGACTTCCTCTTTGGTAGCACCTTTGGTAGCGATGTATCCATATTTTATCGTCTAGTTTGTCACAGTATCTAGCTTGGAACTCTTCCAACATACCGTCCCTCCACTGAGGTAAAGACAATGCATGTGACTCACTTTCAGTCGACCTTACCACCCTGGAAGCCATCCAGTGATTCTCCATAGGATCGATTGATACCATCTCACTACACCTAGTGAGAATCCTAACATCCACTTAGATCTATCTCATAGATCCAGAACCCAGGATTTAGGAGGTATCACCTTGATCCTATATGGGAATCAATGTGATAAGAGGAGATTGACCAAGTGTATCATAGGAAACACCTTTCCTATTCAGATTATATGATCCATGTACAATACGAGGAAGACCACCTTACTCTCTACTACCTTTTTTTATACACAAGGTTCATCTACTATTTTGATGAAGTCAAACACTTTGACTACCACTTCAAAACAGATGTTCCAACTCAGCGATGCCTGCTTTAACCTGTAAAGAAACTTGCACACGTTTCCGCTGCTCCCACTGTCTACGAAGCCCTCTAGCTGTGTACTTATAGACGGTTTCTTCTAAATCACTATTTAGAAAAGCAGTCATGACACCCAACCACCCGATATCGTAGTCATGGTATGTAGCAATAAGTAGGATCCGGATGGACTTAAGCACAGCCACTGGAGAATAAGGTTTCATCATTATCCATGCCTGGTCGATGACGAAAACCATTTGCAACAAGTCTAGCATTGAAAGTCTTAACTTTTCCATCTACACCAAGTAATCTTCTCAAGATATACTTGCTCCTGATGGGGATTTAACCCTTCAGATATAGCAACCAAAGTCTATACTTTATTGGTGTATATAGATTCCATCTCAGATCGCTAAGTATCCAGCCATTCTTATAGAGTCCCCACTCTTGATGGCCTGCTCGAAACTAGTTGGGTCATCATTTCCATGATGCAATCCTTTCTCCCACTGTCATCGAGAAACCGAAGTATCTCTCAGGCGGATGAGGAACCCTACCAGATCAGTGGAGAGGCTGAGGTTCGTCGGGAACTATTGAATTCTCTAGTTCTACCAAATTATCTGGTGTAGTTTGTATAGCTGGAACTCCTTCCAGTTCTACCTCATGACCACAAATTTCTTTCCAAAATAAATTCCTTTTCTAAAAAGGTGGTATGCCGAGAAATAAAACACCTTTTGTTTCTTGGTGCGATAGAAGATATTCCCTTGCGAATGCTTACAAATAAAATAATAAAAGTACAATGGCGGTCCAGATACAAGTGAACCAACCTACCGTGCAAATCACCCTAAGTGAAAAGATGTGCCAGCAAGCTGCCAGGAAAACCTGTACATCGAACCTGTAATAAAATTTGGCACAACGGGGGTGAGTTGCCAACTCGTGAGTAGAAGATATCTGTGAAAGGAAATCGAATGCACGACGCTGTCCTAGGTCATAATAATACACTAATATACTACTGGTCATCAAGTAAAGTCAAAATAATAAGCTACGTGTAAGTGCAAATGCTCCGTGCTCGTGTCAGTGCCTCATATAGTACTATGTCATGAGGACGAGTATGCATGCACCATGAATGTAAAATAAACAAATCCTGAAATCTAGATATATCTGTATAAGAAATCTTTTTTTTATCATGGTAAAATGTGTATAGAAATCTGAAATATCAACGATGAAATCCATGGAAATCCATGTCAAGCATCGACACAAAACATGTAATTCTCAAGTCTCAATACCTCATAATCTCAATGTCTCATAGTCTCAATATCTCGGGCTCCGTCAGTCCGGATCGGCCCATATAATCAAATATCACGACAACGGTCGGTATCCTCTGGATATCCGCCGCTCCAGACATCACCGGTAGGTAGTCCTTCCCTGCCAGGCTCATCGTCTACAACTCGATCTTCTTGGCCCGAGGTACCATACCGGGCCCACCATGTACCCGAGATGGTTCATCCACTCCTCGAATCGGGTCTCGAAATCCAACAGAAAACATGAAATCTCATGGTGGACGACACATACATCACGAGAAAACCGCATCTTATGTTTTAAAAGGAAAGGAGGAGAGAGAGAGATGTTTTTATATATTCTTGCGGTTTTCCCCAAAAATCCAGAAACCTCATAGAAATCCAAAATCCAAAAATCATGAGTAAGTATATGATAAGTGTCGGCATATGCCCCATAATACTGCATGATAACATGAAAATGCGAATGCATGAAATGTATAAGTAATAAATACCATGTCTATACTAACACCAGAGAGTAATCACAATATTATATCGATCTAGCTGTTAGCTGAATGTATCAATAAAAGATAATATGATCTAAAGTGTACGTGACATAGCAATTACCGATGATGATGTGTGTAAGCCGGCAAATAAGTGTGCGTGGAATATGCGCATCATCGGTAATGGTGTTGGTGTCCTAACAGGCAAAGTTTTATTCTGATTATAGAAACATATGAATGAACATGAACCATTATGATTACGGTATGAATGTAAAGACGGATGTGTAATAACCACTCATCTGTGATATACAAGTATAACTACAACTATATGACTCGAGCCTAAACTAGTGTCCATCTAACCTCTTAAGGAACTAAACCTAAGAAAGTAGTCAATAAAAAATAAGAGTCCACCTAAGGTCTGAATCCATATCTCTAATAGTCGGCGATCCAGCCTCAATAGCGTCACGTACGTAGTACAGCTTCCTCGAATCAAGAGTGCGGATCAATCATCATATCTATGCCTCGTACTGTAAAATCCATCGTACGGCATCCCAATATCGGGGTACGGGTCAAGTATCACCTACGTGTCTCATCATTCGTATAATATAATCATCAACAGATGTCAAGATCAAGGTGCTATACTGTAATTGCATATATCAATCATATATCATTGCCAGCATAAATATACATCGTTAATTTATCCTCAGAAATATCATATATATGTATCATATTGTGATTAAGTCACACTTAGATCATATCGTAATCAAGTCACACATATATCATATCAGAATTTCAGGCACAGGTTATGGTCCGGGTTCTATTTTAGAGTCCCATGTACTTCAATATCATCACCACCCTTTATTATTGTTCATGTATACCAACCCATTATCTCATTTTCTAATGATCCGCTAACCGCATAACACGACTGTATAGCCAAGAATCACGACATCAGCCCAGTTATAATGTTTCATCCCTATGTATCATATCACATCCTTGTATCACATATATGTATTGTATATATATATATATACCTAAACCTAGTCCTATATATATATATATATACACATGCACGTATACACCACGTCGAGTCTCAGTGTGTGAGTGTGTGTGCATCTACCTGAAACCTACGAATCTCTTCCAAGGTATTCATCCTCTGGTATGGTCTTTCTAATCAGTCTAGTCCAACCTAGGGTCATTACTAGGGTCTTACTCATCAAGAATCTAAGGTCACGTCTGGCTTCCTAATGACAATACGTACTATCCCTATTCTACGTTGGCGGGGGTGCTAAACGCCATCCACCCGACTTCCCCCCGTAGATATACATCTACTCACCTGGTCCTTGTCTGCCGAAGACGGTGTCGTCATCCTCTTCTTCATCGCCTGCAGTCTACGTGAGAGGTACCTATACGCAAACACATATAATATCGTAAACTGAATCACGGACAACATCAAAACGTGGCACGAAACGCGCATAGGTTAAAACCTATGTCCCGCTCATGCAAAAGAACCAAATATCGCTCGATATCGGCGTAAAAACGCCGATTGATCGAGATAAGCATCAACAAACAACTCATAGTTATAAAACTCATTACTTATTATATAAAACAAGATTTAATCCATCGAAACCCTAAAAATCGATCAAATCGTCCGATTCCGTAAAACCCGGAAACACCAATTTACCGTTTTACTTCAAAACTTAATGTTTAAAAGAAACTAATGGTAATAATATTCATTAATTAGCATAACTAGACTATATAAACCATCACTATATTTTTAACACCCTAATTTATATTAGTTTGAAAATTCTAGTTTGCAAACTTGCCCGATTTCGATACTTTTAAGCAAAATTTCACAATGTCACAACTAAACATGATTTTACATGAATTAACTTATTAAACTACAATTCATGATGATAATAATATAATGAAATCATAATTTAGATTTTAAACCTCATTTATTTAAGAATTTCCAAAATCTAGTTAGCAAAAATAGCATTTTTATTAGTATTTTTCAATTATCAATAGAAACTAGTAACCAATTTATGTTTTTCATTCAACCAACAAGTTAATACCCTCATTAAAACCATAATCTAGTGTTACAAACATTAATTGGAATTTTATTTCACCCATATATACAATATATAGAAATCTAGTTTGCAAAATGGATTAATTTAAACAATTTTGGATAAACAATTTACAATATATCATCCATACAAGATTTTCCACTTCTAAAAATGTTAAACTAGTTATTATAACCCTACTTAATTAATAAAAACCATAACTTAATTTTATAAACCTTAACTTGAATTTTAAAACTTGTAGATAGAAATTATTTATTAAATCTAATTATGCTTAAATGAAATATCTAATAACAATAAATCAAAAGAAGAAGTTTTATACCTCCACAACATAAAATCCAAACATGAAAATAAACCTCCAAAATGAATGCTTTCCATCTCCAAAATCCATGTAAAGATGAGCAAAGAATAGAGGGTAGGAATTAATTAGGATTTTGTGGGTTTTTTATTGAATTTTTGATGAATTTTGATGATTTTTAATACAAAAATGATGAGGGGAAAATTTTGGGGCTGCCCATGGTGGTGAGGCCGGCCATGAGGTGAGGAAAAGAGAGGAGAGTGAGAAAAGGGGAAGAAAAGTGTAGAAGGTTTCACAAAAATATCATTCCATTAAGTCTTTTTATGATTTTATTTTAAACTTCTTTATTTTCCTAACTCCATTTAACCTAGAATGGTCTAGAACCATGGAAAATTTTGAAAATAAATTTTGCATGAAACACACTTGATTCTAATATGTAATGGTTCACTTTTTCTAATTAAACCCATTCAAATTTATAATTTACACTAATTTAGTGTATAAATAAAGCTTATGTTAATATTTAAAATAATTAATTTAGGAAAAATATTTAATTAAACTAAAAATTTATAAGTGGCTAAATAAACACAATTTACTAGTAATAACATAATTAAAATAGGTATTTTTAAATTTATAGTGAAAAAATAATTACTGTTTAGTTTTATGAAAATTACGTTTTACTTTACCGAAAATTATAAAATTCACTTAAACGATTTTATTTATTTAATTATTTATTTAATTATTTTTAAAAAGTTACAATCTTCCCCCCTTTAAGAAATTCGGTCCCCGAATTTAAATTAAAACTCCCCCCAATTACTAAAATATTCAGCCAAAACACTCAAATCGTCGGGGCTCCTAAATCATCAATACATAACTAAATCAACTACGTCAAGCATAACGCAATCATCGGAGTTATGGCAAAAATAAAATATCAAAACCCAATACGAAAACCAACATAATATACATCAAAACTACAACTTATATATAGTGCGCATCATGGTAAAATCTTCCAAACATCTAGATAAAGAAGTATGCAAGAATCCCTTTTGAAAATCGCCGTGGGATGCACGTGTCACGGCATAAGTAGCGGGCGTTTATTTAAAAAAAATAGCTATATATATATATATATATATATCTTTTATTTAACATACACGTCCCACCTGGTTACTAAATCAAATAGTAATGATTATAAAAACATACTGATCAAACTGAAATCAATCCCAATCACATCATAAAAATATCATGTGCGTCCGGTGCGTACTGAAATCGAAACCAAATACAGATACCACGAATACACACAAAAACAAAACTAAGTGCAACAGGTGTGCACCAAAAACATCTGTCAAGTGCAACGGGCGTGCAAGACTCTAATATCAGGTGCATCTAATCTGCACAAAACCCCGATTTAGTGCATCTGGTGTGCACAAATTCGCATCAAGTGCGCCAAGTGTGCGCAAGAATCTCAATCAGGTGCACATGGTTCACGAAAACATACACTGAATATCAAAATCGAAATCACAGTACGAAAGTGCACGAAAACTATGTCGAAGCATATGTCAAAATCATGTGTAACCATATGCACGAAATCAAATAAAAATCTCAAAATGTATTAAAACCAAATCAAGTGCACTGGGTATGTACTAAACAACATCAATACAACTGATATATGAAACGCAAATAGAATGTATTGAAGGTACACATAAGAAATACCAATCGTAGAACAAAGTCCTCAAAATACTAAAATCCAATCAACGAAAATATGAAATTCAACTCACCAAATCACAATCGTAAACACTATCATCAATGTGCACCTATTTCCCCCTTTCCTCTGGTGTCAACTGTTTCGAACTCGTCTCTTCATAAGTGTGTTGACTGCGCTACCAACGGCAACACTCATATCTAGAGTCTCCCACGTAGTCGATCCCTTCACCTGATATCCGGAGTACATTAAACTTTTCGATCGATCCATCAAAATCCCATAATTCCCCGAGAGCTCAACACTCAGGTACAGTTTAAAAATATCCGGTACATACCCCAGCATCGATGGTCCAGCCGTAGAAGGGCAAGCCCAAGCCTCACTAATGGCACCGCGGAACTGCCGTAAACCCTAAGGTTCAAGGGCGTTCTCGTGGTTATTATGTCGAGTTAGGGTTTCATTCTTCTAGAGGGTCCATCGAAATACCTGCATGTTCTTCCGAATACCTTAAACTTGGGAAAACGGGTTTCTGACAATCGTTCGAATCCTTTAACTTCGTCTGGACGGCATGTGAATACCCTTCTCCCGCACGCTAAACAATGCTTCAATCCTCAAGAATAACAGATACTATAATGGTTATCGCATTCGAGCCGTAGCTCCTTCTGCCCGTGCGCCCGTGGTAACAGAAACCACCCTCCGATATCGACGAAGATAGATCAAAGGAACGAATGAAATGCTGTGCAAACAATGTACATCCTAAGGCTACTTAAGAAGAGTAGCGTATCGTATGTATGCCGCGGATCATACCTACGGTACGTCACTCGACCTAAGTCGCCTACTCCATCAACCAAGGGTCACCTAGAATTATACAAGGTTAAACCTAGCGCTCTGATACCAACTTTGTCATGACCCGAAAGTACGGAACGTGACCGGCACTTAGATTACGAAGCGTCTAGAGGCGCAACGTAACCTAAGTAAGCCGAAGCCCAGAAATCTAAACCATAAAAGAAGAAGAAGTGAAGGAAAACATGTAGAAAACAAGTTTAAAAGCAACATCCAATTTTCTCAAAAATTTCGGCAGAGTCTCCTTTGTAAAAACTGGCCCCAAACGGGTACAAACAAGTATAATATATACAAACAATAAAAAGCATCCCTAAACGGGAGCTAGCTCAATGCCAACAGGCGGAAACAACCACAACAAGCACAATAATATACAACGTCAAAGGGCGAGGCTCAAAACTCAAAAGAAAACAAATCCACCAAACCAGAATAATACATGCGCGACACTAAGGTCGAAATAAACAACTGGTCCAATAACTTAACAAGTAATACAAGTTTGGTTGATGGAGCTTTCTAGATACAAATAAAATAATAAAAGTACAATGGCGGTCCAGATACAAGTGAACCAACCTATCGTGCAAATCACCCTGAGTTAAAAGATGTGCCAGCAAGCTGCCAGGAAAACCTGTACATCGAACCTGTAATAAAATTTGGCACAACGGGGGTGAGTTGCCAACTCGTGAGTAGAAGATATCTGCGAAAAGAAATCGAATGCACGACGCTGTCCTAGGTCATAATAATACACTAATATACTACGAGTCATCAAGTAAAGGCAGAATAATAAGCTACGTGTAAGTGCAAATGCTCCGTGCTCGTATCAGTGCCTCATATAGAACTATGTCATGAGGACGAGTATGCATGCACCATGAATGTAAAATAAACAAATCCTGAAATCTAGATATATCTGTATAAGAAATCTTTTTTTATCATGGTAAAATGTGTATCGAAATCTGAAATATCAACGATGAAATCCATGGAAATCCGTGTCAAGCATCGACACAAAACATGTAATTCTCAAGTCTCATTACCTCATAATCTCAATGTCTCATAGTCTCAATATCTCGGGCTCCGTCAGTCCGGATCGGCCCATATGATCAAATCTCACGACAACGGTCGGTATCCTCCGGATATCCGCCGCTCCAGACATCACCGGTAGGTAGTCCTCCCCTGCCAAGCTCATCGTCTACAACTCGATCTTCTTGCCCCGGGGTACCATACCGGGCCCACCATGTACCCGATACGGTTCATCCACTCCTCGAATCGGGTCTCGAAATCCAACTGAAAACATGAAATCTCATGGTGGACGACACATACATCACGAGAAAACCGCATCTTATGTTTTAAAAAGAGAGGAGGAGAGAGAGAGAAGTTTTTATATATTCTTGCGGTTTTCCCCAAAAATCCAGAAACCTCATAGAAATCCAAAATCCCAAAATCATGAGTAAGTATATGATAAGTGTCGGCATATGCCCCATAATACTGCATGATAACATGAAAATGCGAATGCATGAAATGTCTAAGTAATAAATACCATGTCTATACTAACACCAAAGAGTAATCACAATATTATATCGATCTAGCTGTTAGCTGAATATATCAATAAAAGATAATATGATCTAAAGTGTACGTGACATAGCAATTACCGATGATGATGTGTGTGAGCCGGCAAATAAGTGTGCGTGGAATATGCGCATCATCGGTAATGGTGCTGGTGTCCTAACAGGCAAAGTTTTATTCTGATTATAGAAACATATGAATGAACATGCACCATTATGATTACGGTATGAATGTAAAGACGGATGTGTAATAACCACTCATCTATGATATACAAATATAACTACAACTATATGACTCGAGCCTAAACTAGTGTCCATCTAACCTCCTAAGGAACTAAACCTAAGAAAGTAGTCAATAAGAAATAAGAGTCCACCTAAGGTCTGAATTCATATCTCTAATAGTCGGCGATCCAGCCTCAATAGCGTCATGTACGTAGTACGGCTTCCTCGAATCAAGAGTGCGGATCAATCATCATATCTTTGCCTCGTACGGTAAAATCCATCGTACGGCATCCCAATATCGGGGTACAGGTCAAGTATCACCTACGTGTCTCATCATTCGTATAATATAATCATCAAAAGATGTCAAGATCAAGGTGCTATACTGTAATTGCATATATCAAACATATATCATTGCCAGCATAAATATACATCGTTAATTTATCCTCAGAAATATCATATATATGTATCATATTGTGATTAAGTCACACTTAGATCATATCGTAATCAAGTCACACACATATCATATCAGAATTTCAGGAAAAGGTTACGGTCCGGGTTCTATTTTAGAGTCCCATGTACTTTAATATCATCACCACCCTTTATTATTGTTCATGTATACCAACCCATTATCTCATTTTCTAATGATCCGCTAACCGCATAACACGACTGTATAGCCAAGAATCACGGCATCAGCCCAGTTATAATGTTTCATCCCTGTGTATCATATCACATCCTTGTATCACATATACGTATTGTATATATATATATATATATATATATATACCTACACCTAGTCCTATATATATATATATACATGCACGAATACACAACGTCGAGTCTTAGTGTGTGTGTGTGTGTGCATCTACCTGAAACCTATGAATCTCTTCCAAGGTATTCATCCTCTGGTATGGTCTTTCTAATCAGTCTAGTCCAACCTAGGGTCATTACTAGGGTCCTACTCATCAAGAATCTAAGGTCACGTCTGGTTTTCTAATGACAATACGTACTATCCCTATTCTACGTTTGCGGGGGTGCTAAACGCCATCCATCCGACTTCCCCCCGTAGATATACATCTGCCCACCTTGTCCTTGTCTGCCGAAGACGGTGTCGACATCCTCTTCTTCATCTCCCGCAGTCCCCGTGAGGGGTACCTATATTCAAACACATATAATATCGTAAACTGAATCATGGACAACATCAAAACGACGCACGAAACGCGCATAGGTTAAAACCTATGCCCCGCTCATGCAAAAGAACTAAATATCGCTCGATATCGGCGTACAAACGCCGATTGATAGAGATAAGCATCGACAAACAACTCATAGTTATAAAACTCATTACTTATAATATAAAACATGATTTAATCCATCGAAACCCTAAAAATCGATCAAATCGTCCGATTCCGTAAAACCCGAAAACACCAATTTACCGTTTTACTTCAAAACTTGATGTTTAAAAGAAAATAATGGTCATAATATTCATTAATTAGCATAACTAGACTATATAAACCATCACTATATTTTTAACACCCTAATTTATATTAGTTTGAAAATTCTAGTTTGCAAACTTGCCCGATTTCGATACTTTTAAACAAAATTTCACAATGTCACAACTAAACGTGATTTTACATGAATTAACTTATTAAACTACAATTCATGATGATAATAAGATAATGAAATTATTATTTAGATTTTAAAGCTCATTTATTTAAGAATTTCCAAAATCAAGTTAGCAAAAATAGCATTTTTATTAGTATTTTTCAATTATCAATAGAAACTAGTAACCAATTTAAGTTTTTCATTCAACCAACAAGTTAATACCCTCATTAAAACCACAATCTAGTGTTACAAACATTAATTGGAATTTTATTTCACCCATATATACAATATATAGAAATCTAGTTTGCAAAATGGATTAATTTAAACAATTTTGGATAAACAATTTACAATATATCATCCATACAAGATTTTCCACTTCTAAAAATATTAAACTAGTTATTATAACCCTACTTAATTAATAAAAACCATAACTTAATTTTATAAACCCTAACTTGAATTTTAAAACTTGTAGATAAAAATTATTTATTAAATCTAATTATGCTTAAATGAAATATCTAATAACAATAAATCAAAAGAAGAAGATTTATACCTCCACAACATAAAATCCAAACATGAAAATAAGCCTCCAAAATGAATGCTTTCCATCTCCAAAATCCATGTAAAGATGAGCAAAGAATAGAGGGTAGGAATTAATTAGGATTTTGTGGGTCTTTTATTGAATTTTTGATGAATTTTGATGATTTTTAATACAAAAATAATAGGGGGAAAATTTTGGGTCTGCCCATGGTGGTGAGGCTGGCCATGAGGTGAGGAAAAGAGTGGAGAGTGAGAAAAGGTGAAGAAAAGTGTAGAAGGTTTCACAAAAATATCATTCCATTAAGTCTTTTCATGATTTTATTTAAAAATTATTTATTTTCCTAACTCCATTTAACCTAGAATGGTCTAGAACCAAGGAAAATTTTGAAAATAAATTTTGCATGAAACACACTTGATTCTAATATGTAATGGTTCACTTTTGCTAATTAAACCCATTCAAATTTGTAATTTACACTAATTTAGTGTATAAATAAAGCTTATGTTAATATTTAAAATAATTAATTTAGGAAAAATATTTAATTAAACTAAAAATTTATAAGTGGGTAAATAAACACCATTTACTAGTAATAACATAATTAAAATAGGTATTTTCAAATTTATAGTGAAAATATATTTACGGTTTAGTTTTATGAAAACTACGTTTTACTTTACCGAAAATTATAAAATTCACTTAAACGATTTTATTTATTTAATTATTTATTTAATTATTTTTAAAACGTTACATTCTTTCTTTCATGAAAAAGCTTACTAGCTTTTTTCCAAGTGATGAATGAGTATGAGAAAAAGATAATAAAAAAGAGCAAAAATCCTACTTCATCATCCTCATCTATCCTTACCATTTAGATGAGGGTGTTCACTTCATATTATGAGTGTTAGCTTGTGTTAACGAAACATCAAGGTAGATCATCTTTGTATCGAAGATCGGAAGAAAGACTGCATCTTTCTCTTCGTGGAACCTCTCGAGAGTCCGGAACACGATGATCGCAGCGAAGGGACTTCAACATGGAGCTTAAGAAGTGAAGAACCGGATCTACAAAGGTTGTAATCTCTCTCACTTAATGTTAAAGTGTTTAACATACTAGTTTTCGCCTAAACTCTAAGTTTAAAGATCTCGTATCGGGTTGTTCGGCACGGCTAATTTTTAAATCAGGGCATGGTTGATGCCTCGTAGACCCTTGTGCGTGTGCCTAGCAACCCTACAGTAGTATCAGAGCCAAGCTAGAGCTTTAGGCGAAGTCTGAGCGAAGTTTAAAGTCCGATCGAACCCGGAAACCCCGATGTTTACCCCTCTCTGGACATTTTTCAAAAATGTGATTTTTTATGAATTAAAAATGCTAGGAAAAATAAGCAGCAAAAATTAAGAATTACTGTAAAGTACGGTCCACTAAGTCACTTATTTGACCGCAGAACCGCGGCCAAAACAAGGGTTTGGCGGTGGTTCCGCGGCCAAAATTTAGACTTAGTCCCTCATATTGCATATATTTATTCTTAGGTTCTTTCTTGTCATTTTTTTCTGGGAATTTTTTAATTCCACTCAAGTGTTGAGTTTTCTAAGGTTTTATTGGGGACTCGTTGATTCGATCGGATAATTTAACTTCGTTTAAGTTTTTTCCGGATAATTTTAGAAACTGTTAAAAAGTTCGAACGGATATCAATAACTCACTTTTTCCCCTGTCGGAAAATTTTCAAAAGTTGGATTTTTTCTCGAGTTTGAAACTTTCGTAAAGTCATGCAAGTAACGCGGTGGACCTTCTAGAAGACAACAAATCTTAACTCGATTATGTGACCGTCTTGAACTGCCTCTAAACCTTAGGGTTTGCGGCAGTACGGCGTGCCACATGTGAGGCGTTGGCTTGACCCTTCTACGGCTGGACCATTGGTACTGTGGCATGTGATGGATGTTTTTAAACTGATTTCAAGTGCTTAGATATATTGGGGAAATCTTGGGTGTTTGATTATTCGATCGGAAAGTTTAACATTGTCTATTTATCTGGAATGTGATACAATATTTGGAATCCACGGGTAGTTATGAGATAACTAATTTGAATGTTGTAAATCTAGCAGTTCAGTCTCAAATTGATCGGTTGCCACGGAATTTTGATGTGATCAAAAGTCCATCGCAATCACGTAGTGTACGCGGATACTCGCCGGATAAACTTAACAGACAGCCACGCCCCATAACCCCGATCAAGTGACTGTTGGAGAACCCCGTTGCCAAAATCATCCGTTCGAGTGCTCGCGGCAGCGGTGTTCCGCCTTAGTGCACTTCGTCGACGGCATCCGGGGGTGCGGCCGTCTACTAAAGTTTGCGACGAGCATTCGATCAGGATGTCGGGAATCTTGTTGAATTGCCCGACTTGATATTGAAAAGTGTTTTCGATAAGAGACTAAAATGCGGGGTTTATAATTGTTAGGCATGCGATGTCTAAAGAATTCATTTGGTTAGGCATGCGATGTCTAAAGAGGTTGCAGATTCCAACTGTTGTAGTTTTACACTTTCTTTTCTGTGACCGTAAGCGTAGTATGTGGTGTATCGCCGGCTTCGTTGCTATACATCAACGATAATCGGGATACGCATACTTGCTTACGTTGATGATATGAGATATTATGTGTTGCTGTGATATGTTATATTGGATCGTTGTGTTCTGAATAGCCGGGGGTTTTATGTGAGATGAGAGTTTTTTCTTTTTCATTCATGTAAAATTCATTTATATGTAATATTCTTTTATTGGGGCACTTCCGGGCTGAGGATGACGTCACCATTGTATATTATTTGCTTTTCCGCATTAGGTAGACCCAAGGCGGGGAGCACAAGCAACCGGGTTCTGGGGTCCAGTGGGAGACCATCTCGAGGAGTCGAGACCGGGTCTCTTAACCCTAGAATTGGCAGTGTTGCTTGCCGCTCTCATAGGGGTCTACGGATGTGGGTTTTGCTATTCATCGCGACCGTGGAATCCGTGTTTTATACAGGCTCATACTAAAACACGGACGTCCTAGTATATCCAATATTTCATATATGTTCTTCTGCTGCAATGTTTTGTGATGAGATCTTATTACTGCCTGAGAAGAATGTTTATATTATATATATGAGATATATGTTATATTGCCGATTTCGTTTCAAATGTGATGCTTGTGAAGCATAATTAAAAATGGGACTTCATTAATGAGATTAATGAAATAAAAGAAACCTAAGATGTTGTAGAAACTTGTTTAAAAACTGGTAGCTCTAGTTCTTGCTTTGCATAGTGGTGTTCCTTGTAGAACATTCAGCACCTTATTCGATAAGGAAAGAGCCGAGATCCCTTCACCGGGAGTGACCTCTTTAGTGAAACTAGCAGATGCTACAAACTCGGTTTGTCTTTTGATCGCTTCTATAGTTCTTGCTTTGCATAGTGGTGTATATGATATACCCTGCACCTTATTCGATGGGGAAAGGGCCGACGATCCCTTCACCGGGAGTGACCCCTTTAGCAAAACTAGAAAAGCCTAAAAACACTCCATTTAAAAATCACTCGATTCTACAACGATATCAAGTTCATTACGCAAAAGGTTTTCTTAGAAACCTGTCGTAGCCCTCCGTCATTTCAGATAAGTCCTTCTTAGTATTCGTGCTACGTTTGTTGACCTCCGTCAAGGCATAGTGTGCGGTAGTTGACTAGTATTTATCTGCTTATGCATATGATGCAGATTGGATTAGGGTAGTCGTGCGGCCTTGTTGACCTCCATCAAGGGTCGTGCGGGTGGGTTTAATTCAATCAGGAAATGACGGGTAGAACTTGACTAGCAGCCTATGGTTTGTTGACCTCCGTCAAGGTCATAGGACGCTAGGGGCAAAATATTATTAGGAATTTCAAGTGTTGAAATTTGCAATGAGATTGCATACCTTCTATGAGATTGTTAGATCCCGATACCCGCTTCGAGTAAGAGTTACTCCTGGGAGAGTTTTACACATTACAATTAGCCGATCAAGTAGGTGTCTAGAAAGGTGTTAACGGGGTTATGCCTATGGAAAAAAGAGGTTTACTTTAATTAGGTCCGTGCGAAAGCACGGGGAACCTCCCTCAAAGTACCGACACTGGCCTGGCTGAAAGATTGGCGAACTTGTATAGTGTAATTAATCCCGGCTAGTCTTTCCTTTTAGGGTTTGAAGGAAGATTTGACAAAAACAGTGGGAGACATCCTGATTAGATATATTAGATAACCAATCTAATCTTGCAAGAGCATACGCTGAGTGTTTTCTTCTCTCTCTCTCCAGGTAGTGACCATATCACGCCTTAATCAAGATAATAAAATAGATGAATTGACCGAACCCGCTTGTTATACTCAGCTGGGGAACGTTGGTCCCGCTCCAACTTATAATTGTTATAAGACAGAGCAGGAAATTAGGGATTACCAGAATTCCCGTGCTGCCCAAACGAAGAAAGTGCATACTGATGCATCTTCTTCGGGTGTGTTCATTACAGAGAACTGTTTCTCAGTATCCTTTACATCCTGGGTATTTGATACCGGATCAGGATCCTACATATGTAATTTGTTACATGGGCTATAGATAGGTAGAGGACTGAGAACGGGTGATAAGTTTCATGAGATAGAAATGGTGCAAGAGTTGCAACCAAGTCTGTTGGTTACTATCACCCTGTATTACCAGAATACATTGATTCTGAACGAATGTTATTAGATACCGAACCTGATGTACAACATCATATCAGTCTCTTTATTAGTAAAGAAAGGATATAATTTTGTATTGTTGGATAATGTTTTAAACATTTCTTATATCAAGAGTTGATCGGTTCAGGTACGTTACCTAAAAGCATAGATGTTCTAAATCAAACTACAGTTCTTAGTATACAGAACACACACAAGAGGAAGAGTTCAGAAATGAACGAATCCTTCTTGAGGCATTGTAGACTAGGTCATATCAATGTGACCCGACTTGCTGAAGTTACATTAAGATGCATATTTAAATTTGTTTGAATTTACATCTTGTGAAACTTGCCGATCATGTCACAAAGATAAGATGACCATAGCTCTGTTTATTGGAAACAGAGAAAGAGTTGGTGAACTCTTGGGATTGATACATGTTGATGTATGTAAGGTCCCCTGTTTACACATGCCGAGACCGGTTCTTTGTACTTCATTACATTCTCTGATAATCTCTCAAGATTCAGACATATGTTCCTGTTGAAATACAAGTACGAAGCTTTTGAGATATTCACAGAATATAAGTTAGAAGTAGAGAACCAAAAACGGGTATAAGTATTATGTCCTTTGATGTGATCAGGGAGGAGAATACTTGAGCACGAAATTCCTGGATTATTCTAAAGGAGAATGAGATTCTCTCTCAGCATTACTCCTCCGTATACACCATAGCACGATGGTATATCGGGGCGGAGCAATAGCACCCTATGTGATATGATGTGCTCTATGATGAGTACTACTGAGTTTCTTATTTTCTTTTGGGAGTTATGCACTTGAGAAGCTGCATACCTATTGAATAGGGTTCAAATCAAATCAGTTGCCTACCACTTCATATGTGATATGTAAAGGGAAGAGCCCATATCTTAAGTTTGTTAAGATTTGGGGTTGTCCGGCTTATGTCTAAAAAGCAAAATCCGGACAAACTCGAGGCAAAGTCAGATCTGTGGAAGTTTGTTGAATATCCCAAGCATACACAAGGGAATATCTTCTACCTAACCGAGGAACAAAAGATGTTTTGTTTCTCAGCATGCCACCTTTGTGGAAGGGAATTTCTTGTGAAGAAATTATTGGTCATGAGGTAGAACTGGAAGGAGTTCTATCTATACAAACTACAGCAGATGATTTGGTAGAACCAAAGGATTCAATAGTAACCAACGAACCTCAGCCTCTCCGCCGATCTAGTAGGGTTCCTCACCCACCTGAGAGATACTTCGGTTTCTCTATGACAGTGGGAGTGAGGATTGCATCATGAGTTGATGACCCAACTAGTTTCGAGATGGCCATCAGGAGTGGGACTCTATAAGAATGGCTGGATGCTTATCGATCTGAGATGAAATCCTTATACACCAACAAAGTATGGACTTTGGTTGCTCTATCTGAAGGGTTAAATCCCCAACAGGAGCAAGTAGATCTTGAGAAGATTACTAGGTGTACATGGAAAAGTTGAGACTTTCAAAGCTATGCTTAAGTCCATCCAGATCCTACTTGCCACGGCTACATACCATGACTACGATATCTGGCGGTTGGGTGTCATGACTGCTTTTCTAAATGTTGATTTGGAAGAGAGCGTCTATAAGTACATAGCCAGAAGGCTTTGTAGACAGTGGCAGCAGCGGAAACGTGTGCAAGATGCTTTATGTGATAAAGCAGGCATTGCGGAGATGGAACGTCTGTTTTGATATGGGAGTCAAAGAGTTTGACTTCATCAAAATGGTAGATGAACCTTGTATATACAAAAAGGTAGTAGAGAGTATAGTGGTGATCCTCGTAGAGTACGTGGATGACATAATCTTGATAGGGAAGGAATTTCCTATGATACGCTCGGTCAATCTCCGCTTATCACAAGGATTCTCCATACAGGATCAAAATGATACCTCCTAAATCCTGGGATTTGGATCTATGAGATAGATCTAATTGGATGTTAGGATACTCACTTGTTGTAGTGAGATGGTATCAATCGATCCTGGGGAGAATCACTGGAAAGGTTCCAGGGTGATAAGGACGACTGAATGTCAGTCACAGGCATTGTCTTTACCCTCAGTGGAGGGACGGTATGTTGGAAGAGTTTCAAGCTAGATACCGTGACTTACTAGACGATTAAAGGCAAGATACATCGTTACCAAGGATGCTACCAATGAGGCAGTCTGGATATATATAAGTTCATGAGATGAACTTCGTTCCTACCATTGTGTGACAATGGAGTTGTGGCTTTAGCCAAGGAACTACCGTCCCATCAGAAATCCAGATTTAATTCTTAGGCAGTATCACCTGATCATGAAGATGGTTGATCTCCAGAGAGATCGAGGTTAGGAGAGTAGACACAGAGGACAACAGCGCGGATCCACTCACAAAGGCCTTTTTTCCAGTAAAGACTTTTATGGGATGGTTGAATATGAGATACTTCAACCACAGCTAATTGTTGGGTATGTGGTTTTTAAAAGCATCAAATATTTACTGAAAATTTCGGCAGAGTCTCCTTTGTAAATACTGGCCCCCAAACGGGATACAACATGAATAATATACGAAATCAATAAAAGGCATCCCCAAGCGGGAGCTAGCTCTTCGTCAAACGACAGTCACAACCACATAAGCAATATAATATACAACGCCAAGGGCAAGAATCAAAACTCAAAAGGAAACTCGAAGCAACAAAAAATCCACAGAAATATAACGCGCGACTCTAAGGTTGAAAGAATAACATCACTGGTCTCTATCTCAAAAATAAATACATGTTTGGTTGATAGAACTTCTAGATACAACTGAATAATAATATACAATGTATAATGATGGGTACGATACAAATAAACCCACATACTAGCAAGTCACCCGAAAGAAGCAGTGCCAGCAAAGCCGTAATGAAACCTGTACGGCAAAACCTGCAAGAACTGTGGCACAACGGGGCTGAGTTGCCAACTCGTGAGTAGAAAAACATCTACGAACAGAAATCGCATGAACAACGCAATCCTAGGTCAACAATCATAATATATCCTCAAATATATAACCAGCAGCCTATAACAATGGCTAGGGTAAATATCTAACCCGAGTGTAATCCCATGTGCCCGTGTTAGTGCCTCAGGTAGCAATGTATCATATGGATGATGTATGAATGCATGAAACAGAATGCATGTACTGAAGAAAACTGCTTTCATAAATTAGTGAGATTTCTATATTTTTAAAATGAGGTATCAGAAATGAAATCAGCATAAACAATGCCTAGCATCGATACAAAACAAGTATCAAAATATCTCGATATCTCTGTGTCATAATCTCTGTACCTCAATATCTCAAAATCTCAATGTCTCAATCATAATATCTAGGGCGCCGTCAGTCCAGACCGGCCCCTACCATCCATCTCAAGACTATGACGGTATCCTCCGGATATCCGACGCGTCGGGTAAAATCACCGGTCGGTAGTGCTCCCCTGCCAGGCTCAACGCCATCATCTGCGATCCTCTTGCCCCGGGATACCGCACCGGGTCCACTATGCACCCGAAACGGTTCCTCCACTCCTCGAACTCGGGTCTCGAAATCCATCAGCAAACTCATGGTGGACGACTCATACATCATGGGAAAACCGCACTTTTCTTTTTTAAAAAAAGAAAAAAAGAATTTTATAAGTGTTTTTGCGGTTTTCCCCCAAATCCAGGAAATCTCATGAAAATCCGAATCCAAATCCTCAATAGCATGTAAACAGTGAATATAGATATAAAAATCTATGAATGCGGCATATCAATGAATAATAACATGCATGAAGTAGCAAGTAATATTTACAATGTCTAAATTAGCATATAAGGCAAGTACACTAATATCATGTCTAAACTATTAGCTAACAACCTATGTCAAATGAAATAGTATTTTCTAAAGTGTTCGTGACATGGCAATTACTGATGAAGATGTGTGTGAGCCGGCAAGTAAGTGTACGTGGTACAAACGCGTCATCGGTAATGGTGCTGGTGTCCTAACAGCATGATATCAATAATGAAATATGAATTACAATAAGTATGCGATGCGGAGCAACAGCAATAATATGCGGGAGCTGAATACTAGACACAACGATAACTAATCTGCATTACCCTAATATAAGTCCTACAATAGTGCCTTTTGAAATAACACGAATCGCGGTGTTTTGAAAATAAGGGCTACGGTGTTTTTAAGAAAAAATACGCCTTTTGAAATATCCGTAGAATCCCTTGACCTGTCTTTTAAAATACCCACGATTCGTTAGTTTTGAAATTGGTAGGAGTCTAATCTAGTCTAACAACTACACTAAACTATACGGCTGAACTAACAAGCTGAACAACAGGTAAGGAAACCGCCTAACATCTGAGTCGATACATATACATACCTGTATATATATTAGTCAGTGATCCCGCCTCAATAATATCATATCCGATACCATATCTATAATCAGACATCCCAAGTCAAGAGTGCGGATCAATCATCAATATATAGCTCGTACGTAAATCCGTCGTACGGCATCCCCAAATCTGGGTACGGGTCAATATCATACTCATCACACTGTTCATCTGGTATCCTCTTTATCAAGATCATCATCTGGGGTACTGACCTACGTCTAGTACACTACTAATATTACTATTCACCTGGCATCGTTATCCAAAGATCCGGTATAACATCAGGACGTATCTCAAGTACGAATCCTGCCATATCACCGATCTCACGGCCTTAACTCAAATCTCATCGACTCATCTCAATCCCAAGTATCATCCGCAAATCCAGTATGTGAACACCTAGTCTCATACCCAGGTGAACACATAAACACATATCCCTATATACGCAGAGGTAATATCATAGATGTATGCATGTGTGTGTGCGCGTGTGTGGATGTAACGACTACTCCAGGGTTTCGCAACTAACACTAAACTAATCCATGAACATCTAGAATCTACCTTTATCATCAAGTCTCATATCAACATAATATATATAATCAAAATATATGTGTGTACACGTATTCGTATACATCACCACGAACTGCGGGGGTGCTATACGCCATCCACCCGACTTCTCCCCGTAGATATAAATCTACTCGCCAGGTCCTTGCTCGCCGGTGCTGACGTCGCCACGCTCTTGCTTGTCGTCTCGAAGTCCACATGGGGTACCTACATATCATAACGCACCGTATCACATTAAAATCCGACTCATGACCAAAACGACACACGAATCCCACATAGGTCAAAACATATGGCTGCTTTCACAATTCAACCCCAAAACCCTCGACATCGGCGTACAAATACCAAACCATCGAGAAAAACCCAAACACACTCATTTGCACGATCACAAGCACTAATTATACTATAAAATATGTTAAAATTCACAAAAACCCCAAATTCACTTTAAAAGCCATTTTTCCGAAAATCTAGCAAGCAAAAATTACCCGTTTTAGTACAAAACTCGACGTTTAAACAAATCTAGCGGCTATAATACTTATTAAACATCTTAAATAAGTCATACAATCCATTTCAAAAATTTAATCTCAACAATTCTTATAAAACTAAAAATTCTAGTTTTGCAATTTATCTAATTTTAACAATTTCAACTAAAAATGCACAAAACAACCACTACGCTTGGTTTTGCATGAACCAAAGGCATTAAACCACTCAATATAATATTTATAATGACATGTAACCTTAATTAGAATTTTATCTCACCAAAATATAAATATTTTAAAAACCTAGTTTGCAATTTTTATAATTATCACAATTTAAATCAACAAAAATGCAAACTAGCAATTTAATTTGATTTAGCATAACATTAATATGTCAAATACATCCCACAACCATAGTCTCACAACACAAAATCCTAACTAGATTTTTCACAAACCCTAATCTAAACCTTCTCTTGAAAACCCACATCTTTCAATTAAACCATAATTAAGCACCTAATAAGCTACATTAAAAAATTTAAACCAACAATTGAACAATGGGTCAAAAGTTATATCTCACAAACCATGATGAAACTTGAAATCTAGACCTCCATTTTGAAATCCTTGCACTAAGATCCATGCTAAAGGAGATGAGGGAAATTGGGTAGGGCTTTGTTTTGAATTTTTGTTTGCATTTTAGATGGAAATGGGTGATTTTTTTTGATGGAAAATGAGGGGAGAAGAGGGAAGGGGGGCTGCTGTTGGGCGACAGAAATTTCGGCCAGGTGTGGTATGGGGGTGAGGGAGGAGAGAGAGTGAAGTAGAGAAAGTGAGAAGAAAAGTCAAAGTCCACCTTTTACTTCTATCATTCTCTTTTCTTTTCTTTTCTTTTCTTTTGCAAAACAAGTGGGGACAATTGAGGGGGGGCTGCTGAATTCCGCCAAGAGGAAGGAAAAATGGGGGTGTGTGAGTGTGGGTATGGGTGTGGGGTGATGGAAAATGATAAATACTATACCCCAAACCTCCATTTACACTAAATTCACTTAAAAAAAGCCTTTTTTCTTCAACAATTTCTAAACCGTTTTGGCAAACAATTTCATTTCAAAAACAACATGTTAAAATTTTGTTTAATGTGTTATGATGCACAAAATTTGTTTCAACTCATTCCAGTTTGTAATTTTCCCTAATTAAATGTATTAGTGACGGCTTAAAATAATATTAAAATAATTAATTTCGGAAAATTTTTCAGAAAATTTAAAATTTCACCATTGGCTCAATAAACACTAAATACTAGCAATTACATAGCTAGAATATGTATATTTAATTTAATAATAAAGATATTTGTATTTTGACTTTTTACAGAAAACCCCCTTATTTTACCGTTTTTCCGAAATTTCACCGAAACGATTTTCAAAACGTTACACAAAATCTGAGTGCATCGGGTGTGCACGAAAACACCTGTCAAAGGTAACGTGTGTGCCTGACAGCAAAACCAGGTGCATCTGATATGCACGAAGAATCTCGATTTAGTGCATCTAGTGTGCACCTAAATCACATCAAGCGCCTTAAGTATGCGCAAAATCCAAATCAAGTGCACAATGTTCACGAAAACGAATATCGAATATCACAATCGAAATCAACGGTATACAACACATTTCAATCAAAATCCTAATCAGGTATACCTTGGTATAAAATCTCACCATCCTGTGCATCGGCGTGCACAAAAGCGAATCAAATACTAAAAGTGCATGAAAACTATATCGAAAGCATAAGTCAAATCATATGCTTGCCCTAGGCATGAAATCAAATATCATGAAACTCGGTCATCAAAACTCAATGATGAAATAAATCACCCCAAAATACTGAAAATCCAAAGTGACGGATACGTGATAGTCAATCACGAAATCACAAATCATAAATATTGTCGAGAAGGTGTCCGTCCTTCAAAGTCGAGAAGGTGTCGGTGCATCCAACGCTAGCAGAGCAAGATATCTACTTGCCTTCTGATCATGGCCTGTCGCCTAGTGCCCTTAGGCTCTCATCTCTCACTGCAGATTGCTAAGTACATAGCTTATCGGCTCAACGATCCAATATAGAAATGATAACGGAAGCAGTCCGCTCTGACACAACCTTTAAAGATCTCTGGCCAACTCTTATGGTCACTCATAACATGTCCCGTCGACGATACTGAACTCTGGCCTGCTGGGTGTGTGCAATATGACCGATCCTAGGTCCAAATCTTCTCGTATAGCATTCCAGAAAGGTCATGTCGAGGTCTCTCCCCAAACCTCATTTCTGTTGAACTGTCCGGAAGTCATCATATCTTACTAAATCTGTATCTGTTTCTTATTCCGGAATGGCTGCATACTCATCACGACTCCTCCTGGAAGATATATCCATAGTCAACGCTTCTGCTGGCGTATCACATCTATGATGTCGGCGGAGTGGAACGCCATCTCATCAAAATCTCGTATGAACCTCTTACTCCACTTTTCTCTAATGTCGACCGATTCGGACTCGTTTCCTCGTGGTTGCATGGACTGCGCTCCAACGACTATACTCGTATCTGGAGTCTCCTAAACAATGTATCCCATCACATTATATCCGAATGAAGTCGAACCATCCGATCGATTGTCAAAACCTCATAATCCCCCAAGAGCTCAACATCTTGTGTACAGTTTAACAGTATCGAATATATGCCACAGCACCTATGAACCAACCGTAGAAGGGCAGACCCAAGCCTCACTAATGGCACCGCTGAACTGCCGCAAACCCTAAGGTTCACCAGCGTTCCATGGCCATTAAGTCGAGTTAGGGTTTCATTCTTCTAGAGGGTCCGTAAAAGTTGCTTGCATTGTCTTCCGAATACTTTAAACTTAGAAAATGGGTTCCTGACATTCAATCCTCTCTATCGACTCTCAACGTATCGGCGTGAAGTCGTCTCTAGCTGGAATCAATCTATCTGATGACCTCGCATCGGGGTAGGCAATGAATCACATGTCTTAGTCATTCATCCTCAGGTGACTAGCGATCTTTTATCATATCTCGAAGTATAACTCGTGTGGCGTTAGCTCCAACATCTGGGGCGATATCTCGTCATTCGCAGCAACAACTGACTCATTCGTCTGCATGCTGAACAATGCTTCAATCATCAAAATAATCTGTGCTTTGACGGTCATCACAATGTGGCTGGCCTCTTGCAGTGGCCCTATCCTCTGGTGCTAATCTGCACGTCCGAGAAATCTCGTAAAAGCGATCCATCAAACGCTCGTAGCACGAAAACACAATAAAACGACGCCTCCCTATGCAATCGTATGTCCCTGTAATCACGCCCTGGTCAGTCCTCATTCGTGACGAGCTCGTGCTGACTGCAACTATAGCCGTAGCTCTCTCTGCCCATGTAATCGTGGCAGCAAATCCATAACTGGTACTGATGAGGCTAGATCATAGGAATGAATATAATGATGTGCAAAGAAATGTACATCCTAAGGCTTCTTAAGCGGAGTATCGTATCGTAAATATGCCGCGGAACATACGTACGGAACGTCACTCTACTCAAGCTACCTACTCTATCAACCTAGGGTCATCCTACACTCCGAAGGTAAAACCTAACGCTCTGATACCAAGTTTGTCACGACCCAAAAAGTACGGAACATGACCGACACTTAAATTACGAAACGTCTCGAGGCGTACGTAATCTAAGTAAGCCAAAACCCAGAAATCAAAACCAAAGAAGTAGTAGAGTGAAGGAAAACCCAATTTAAAGCAAGCAGTTTTAACAACATAGGCCGAAGTATGTATTTTTAAAATCTCAAGTATTTTCTGAAAATTTCGGCAGAGTCTCCTTTGTAAATACTGGCCCCAAACGGGATACAACATGAATAGTATAGGAAATAAATAAAAAGGCATCCCCAAGCGGGAGCTAGCTCTTCGTCAATCAACGGTCACAAACACGCAAGCAGTATAATATACAAAGCCGAAGAGTGAGGATCAAAACTCAAAAGAAAACCCAAAATCAGCATGAAAACCATAATAATACAACACGCGACTCTCAGGTCGAAATAATAACAAGTCTGGTCTTCTATCTCTATCAAATAAACAATCTGGTTGATGGAGTTTTACTAGATACAACTGAAATAACAATATACAATGGTTGTCCTGATGCAAAGAACCCACCTGTCAAAGCAATCACCCGGAAGGAACAGTGTACCAGCAAAGCCGCAAAGAACCTGTACGGCAAAACCTGCAAGGAACTGTGGCACAACGGGGGTGAGTTGCCAACTCGTGAGTAGAAAACATCTACCAGCAGAAATCGCATGTATAACGCAAACCTAGGTCATACGATCAGTAATATCCTCAAATAATAATAATATGGCCTGAAGCATAATTTAACGGTAAAGGGGTAAACATCTATCCATATAGTGTAATACCAAGAACTCGTGTCAGTGCCTTAGGTAACAACATGTCACTAATATGATATATAAATGTCAGATAGCAATATATCACTAAAATGATGTGCAGATGCATATAATGAGAACAAAGTACATCATAAATCAAGAACTGTTTTTCTTTAATCAATGAGATTTCTGTATGTATATAAATCGAGATATCATCAATGAAATCAACATCAAATCCGTGTCAAGTATCAACACAAAACATAAACCTCAATATCTCAGGCTCCGGCTATCCGGACTGGCCTGTATCATCAAATCTATATATCTCGGTGTCTCAAATCTCAATATCTCAATACCTCGGGCTCCGTCAATCCGGATCGGCCCATATCATCAATCACACGACCACGAACGGTATCCTCCGGATATTCGCCGCGCCAGGTAAAATCACCGGTAGGCAGTCTGCCCCTCCTGGCTCATCGTCTACAACTCGAGCTTCTTGCCCCGGGGTACCATACCGGATCCACCATGTACCCGAGACGGTTAATCCAACTCCTCGAATCGGGTCTCGAAAACATTTCCGAACCAAGAAAATATCATGGTGGACGATACTCAACATATCAAGGAAAACAACATTTTTCTCTTTAAAATGTTTCATCAGTTTACAAAACTTTCACATGCGGTTTCCAAATCCAGAAAATATCAAGAAGAATCCGAAATCATCAAGTCACCATGTCAATAACAATGAAAACCGGCATAAATCTCCATAATACTGCATAACCAATGAATATATGGATGCATCTGATATCATGCAATAATTAAACTAGCATATGAAAGCTATAACATGTAGCAACTATCTGTTAGCAAGCTATGTCATTGAAATAGTATTTTCTAAAGTGTACGTGACATGGTAATTACCGATGATGATGTGTGTGAGCAGGCGAGTAAGTATATGTGGAACATACGCATCATCGGTAATGGTGCTGGTGTCCTTACAGCATGGTTCATAATCACTAAGTACACAATAAACATGCAAAGAGACGATAACAATATAATAAATGGCAATGAATAGTAATTGCAATAATAATATGCGGAACATGAATGATAACGTAACAATAAGGAATCTACATCGCTACACCTGTGTTACTGTTTTGCCGTTTGAAACAGTACGAATCATGGTGTTTTGAAAATAAGGGCTACGGTGTTTTTAAGAAAAGATACGTCTTTTGAAATATCCGTAATATCCCTTAACATGTCTTTTAAAATCCTCATGATTCGTTAGTTTTAGAAATAGGTATGACTCGGGTCTAGTCTAACATCTACTAGGTAAGCTACAGGTCTAACTAACAGCCAATCTAAAGGGGTATGGAAACTACCTAAATCTGAGTCGATATATATATACATATATATAGTCGGTGATCCCGCCTCAATAATATCACGTACGATACAACATATCATATGACATTCTCGAGTCAAGAGTGCGGATCTATCGTCAATATATAGCTCGTACGGTAAATCCATCGTACCGCATCCCAATCTGGGTACGGGTCAACTACCACATCAACCTCATCATTTATCCAGTATCCTTATCATCACATCATGAATTAGGGGTACCGACCTACAGTCTAGTACAAACTGATACCATCAACATATATATAATGCGTGTGTATGAAACACATCATCCCCTACCGATCCGCTATCATCATATGTCGCACCTCATAATATGATCCCAATCACATCACCGATCTCGTGGCATCAAGCCCAATCTCATCGACTCATCTCTAAATATCATATAATATCCTCATCATCCAAGTATAGGTATACATATATATATATACATAGTCCCATACCTGTGTGTGTGTGTGTGTGTGTGTATACGTATCCCCATAAACGCACAAGAATGTAAATGTATGCGAGGGTGTATGTGTGCGTGTATGCAAATCTTTACACTCGGGTCGCGACTAAGAACCCGTCTAAATCCTTTCTTCAATTCTCGCTAACACAATCTATAGTCTTCTAAGACTTTTCTTTCTAAGGTCCATATCACACACTAACATATAAAAGTATATCATTACCGCATCACCTCATTCCTCAAAACATTGCGGGGGTGCTATACGCCATCCACCCGACTTCCCCCGTAGATATAATATACTCATCTCGATCTCCGCTTGCCGATGCCGATGTCGCCTCGCGCTTGCTTGTCATCTCGAAGTCCACATGGGGGTACCTACATGTCACAACGTATCGTATCGCATAAAAACCCAATCCGAAATCAAAAAGGCATACGAAAACCAAATCGGCACGCGTATCACGCATAAGTCAAAACCTATCGCCTACGCATGCAAGAATAGCCAAACGAACCCTCGATGTCGATGTAAAAACGTCAAACCATCGAGAAAAACCCAAACACCCCAATCGTATTTTCACAAATCACTAATTTTAATATGAAGTAGATTGCAACTCATCAAAACCTCAAAATAAATCAAATCGATTTATTTCCGAAAACCTAGAAAGCATTAAATTTTCGTTTTAATTCGAAACTTGATGTTTTAACAAAACTAATGGCCATAATATCGACTAAATATCATAACTAAGTCATATAAACCATTACTATAATTTATTCTCATCAATTTGCATAAATTCCAAAATTCTAGTTTGCAAAAATATCAAATTTTAACACTTTTTAAAGCAAAATTCACAATTCAACAATTAAGCTAGGTTTCGCATGAACTAAAGTATTAAATCACTCATTATAATGTTAATGATGTGATGAAATCCTTACTATATTTTAAATTCTCAATTTTGAATTAATTACCAAAATCTAGTTTGCTAAATCTCCAGTTTTAACAATTTACAAGTATCAATTAGTAAACTAGCAACTTGATTAGTTTTAGCATAACATTAACATGTTAAACTACATCACACAACCATAATCAATGCTAGAAACCCTAATTTGTTTTCAAAACTCTTTTATGAATTTTTCAAGTTTGAAATTAGTGTTATAATAATATCTATTTAAAATTAGATTTTAAACATACAATTAATAAGTAACAAATTTAGATGAAACCTTATACCTCAAAATCAAGAGACCAAACATGCAAAATCACAGCCTCCAAAGTGCCAATCTTTCTCCAAGATCCATACTAGATAGGCCAATGAGAAATGGGTAGGGATTAGATTTGGAATTTGATGAGGTTTTATTTGGATTTTTGAGGCAAAAATGATGAATTTTTTGAGAGAAAATGAGATGGGAAATTTAGGGGCTGTTGTGGGGAGGCTCGGCCAGATCTAGAGGTGGAGGAGAGAGAGTGAGGTGAGGAAATAACATGTGGGGAAAGTCCAAAGTCAACACAAAAGTCAAAAGCCCATACTCATTTATCTATTTTCTTTCTTTCTTTCTTTTGTTTTTCTATTAGCAATCAAGTGGGAAAAAGTAGGGAGAGGGCAGTATGTGGCTCAGCCAAGATGGCATGTGGGGGTGTGTGAGTGTGGGTATGGGTGTGTGGTGAGGGAAAATGATAAAAACTATACCCCAATTTCCATTTACACTAATTTCACTATTTAAGCCTTTTTCTTCGATATTTTCTAACACCGTTTGGCAGATTTATTTCATTTCAAAAATAATATTTTATGTGTTAGTTTAGTGTGGCATGATGCACAAAATTTGTATTAACCCATTTCAAATTTGTAATTTCCCCTAATTAAATGTATTAGTGACGGTTTAAAATAATATTAAAATAATTAATTTCGGAAAAAATTTCAGTAAACTAGAAATTTTACCAGTGGCTCAATAAACACTAAATACTAGCAATTACATAGCTAGAACATGTATATTTAATTTTATATTAAAAGATATTTATATCTTGTTTTTTTACGAAAAACACCCGTTATTTTACCGATTTTCTGAAATTTCACCTAAACGATTTTCAAAACGTTACAATCTGGTACACACAAGCGAGTCCCATAACGTAGCACACCCTGGTCATCAGTCAAGAACTCTGAATCTGTACCCTGCCGATCAAGCTGAAGAATCTCAGACAAACGGGCATCACTGGGTTGCGCCTCACGGATACGATCAAGTAGAAGTGGACGGGCGCAGACATGAGCAAGCTGTCCCCCAGTGGAAGTGAACTCAAACTGTACTTTACCATCGTACAAGATATGCCAATCTACAGAAGACTGCCTCTGAACTGTGCTCAACTGGGACAAGCTACCCCCGGGCCTACGACTCAAAGCATCAGCTACCACATTCGCCCTGCCCGGGTGATAAAGGATCTCGCAATCATAATCCTTCACAAGATCCATACACCGGCGCTGTCTCAGATTCAGGTCCCACTGTTGGAAGATGTACTTCAAGCTCTTATGGTCCGTGAAAATCTGACACGACTCCCCGTACAAGTAATGTCTCCAAATCTTCAACGCAAAGACCACCGCGGTCATCTCAAGATCATGAGTGGGATAATTCTGCTCGTGTTTCTTCAGCTGCCTAGAAGCATAAGCAATCACTCTATCATGCTGCATCAGTACAAAACCAAGCCCCACTCGAGAAGCATCACAGTAAACAACAAAGCCACCCGATCCAGAAGGCAAAGATAGAACTGGTGCAGTCGTCAACCGAGTCTTCAACTGTTGAAAACTCTGCTCGCATGCATCAGTCCAAAGAAAAGGAACCCCCTTCCAGGTCAGTTCGGTCAATGGGGCAGCGATACTCGAGAAATCCTGCACGAAGCGGCGGTAATAACCAGCTAAGCCCAAAAATCTATGGACCTCTGTCACGGATACTGGTCTGGGACAAAGCTGTACAACCTCAATCTTCCTCGGGTCCACAAGAATACTGTCTCCCGTCACCACATGACCCAGAGAGTCAACTCTATCAAGCCAAAATGCGCACTTTGAGAATTTAGCATACAGCTGGTGCTCTCTCAATGTCTGCAAAGCAATCCTCAAATGCTGCTCATGCTCCTCTCGACTCCTAGAGTAGACCAGAATTTCATCAATAAAAACAATAATAAACTGGTCGAGGAACGGCCTGAAAATCCGGTTCATCAGATCCATGAACGCTGCTGGGGTATTGGTGAGTCCGAACGACATCACCAAAAACTCATAATGCCCGTAGCGTGTACGAAAATCAGTCTTCGGAATGCCATCCTTCCGAACCCGCAACTGATGATAACCGGAACGCATATCAACTTAGAAAAATGTTTCGCACCCTGGAGCTGATCAAACAAATCGTCAATGCGAGGTAAAAGATATCTATTCCGCACCGTAACTTGGTTCAATTGACAATAATCAATACACAATCTCAAACTGCCGTCCTTCATCTGGATGAACAGCACAGGAGCTCCCCAAGGAGAAACACTCGGACGCACAAGTCCCTTATCAAGCAATTCTTGCAATTGATCTTTAAGCTCTCTAAGCTCTGCCGGAGCCATCCGGTAAGGCGGTATAGAAATAGGCCCCGTGCCAGGAATCGGATCAATGCAAAACTCAATATCGCACTCTGGCGGCGAACCAGGTAACTCATCGGGAACAACGTCGGGAAAATCTCGCACGATAGGAACCTGGTCCAACGACTCTACTGTGGCTCCAGTATCACAAATGAAAGCCAAGAATCCCCGACATCCTCTCCTCAAAAGCCGACTAGCACAAAGGGCTGAAATCAAATTGTGAGGGGCGGCACCACGGTCCCCCTGCACAACCCGAACAGACTCGCCCGGAAAACTAAAACTGACTGTCTTCTCACGGCAGTCCACAGACGCATAGAAAGCAGCTAACCAGTCCATACCAAGGAGAACGTCGAAGTCCAATATATCTAGAAGGATCAAATCGACGGACGAATCTCTATCTCCAATACAAACGACACACGACCGAAAAACTTGTCGCGCGACAAAAGAATCGCCAACAGGAGTAATCACAACAAGCGGATGATCTAGCAAACATGACTCTCGGCCCAACCTCAGCACGAAGTGTGTAGAAAAATACGAATGCGTAGATCTCAGATCAAACAAAACATGTGCATCAAAAGAACATACAAAAAGAGTACCAGAAACCACAGCATTGGACTCCTGCGCGTCCTGATGAGTCAAGGTAAACACCCGAGCCTGCCTTCTACCGGCGACTGGCTGACCTCCGCCTCTGCCACCCCGTCCCCTCGGAACAAAACCGCCGCGACCATGACCTCTCTGAATATGAGTCTGACGCGGAGCAACAACAGGCATAAGAGGCAACGCCCCCTAAGGTGGAGAAGGTCGTAGGGTAACATGTGGTACAGCTGCCTCGCCCTCACGTAGCTCAGTACAATCTCGAACATGATGACACAAACTCCCGCACCGGAAACATCCAGATGAAAATTGCTGACTCTCCTGGGGATAAGAGCTATAAAGCTAGCCTCGTCCCGAGCCTTTACTACCCCAAGTATCTGAACGGGAACTATCACGGCGTCTAAACGCCTGCTTCCGTGCTGATACACTAGTACGAACCCTCTTCGGTTCTGGAACAACCGACGTCTCAAAAAGACGCTCTTCCACCAATAGGATTGCGTCCACCGCTTCTGCATACGTGTCATAATTTTGTACGCTAATAGCGAGGAACAACTGGGTAAGCAGGCCTCGAACAAACCTTTTGACCCGCATCTCCTCAGTAGCTACCAAATACGGTGCATACACAGACAGCTCGGTAAACTGCACATCGTACTCGGCTACCATCATACCCTGAGTCTGGTGTAACGACTCAAAACCGAGCGCTCGAGCATGCCTGACGCTCTGCGGAAGAAAACGGGCAAGAAACACCGTCACGAACTCAGCCCAAGTCATAGGAGAAAGATATGCGGCTCTACCCTTCTCTAAGGACTCGCACCACTTCTGGACCAAACCCTCCAGACGAAAGCTCGCGAACTCTACCCATCTCGCGTCGGAGCATCTCAGTGAACGACATATCCTGGCCATCCGATCGATAAATGACTGGGGATCCTCAGCTGCATCAGTGCTAGTGAAAACCGGAGGCCTCAGCCTCATAAACTCCGATAGCGATATGGTGATCACCTCTGTAGCTGCAGGTACAACTGCCTGAACAGTAGGCACCAACATAGTCACCGTAACAGGTGGGACAACCTCCTGTCGCTGCACTCGACTGGCCTCAACCAACGCCCCCATCATCTGGCCCATATCCTGCATACCGGCCTTGAGTCTAGCAATACGGTCCATCGAAGGTGGATAAATCTGCTCCTGCACAATGGGGGTACCGCCCTGGTCAGTTCTCGTCTTAGACGAGTCAAATTTGACCTTGGCCCTCATGGCCGCTCTCTGCGCCCTCGTACTCTTCAGCGGCATAAAGGCTGGAAATGGAAACAGGATTCGATAAGGACACAGAAATCGAATCACAAGGATGTATATAATCACGGAAGGAATTTCAAGCAATAAGTCCTAAGGTCACTTAGGCGGAGCACCATGTCGTAAGTATGCCGTGGAATATACACACGCTATGTCGCTCTGCTTAAGCTACCTACTCCATCATACCAAGGTTATGCTACACTCTGAAAGGTAAAACCTAGCGATCTGATACCAACTTTGTCACAACCCAAATTAGGTACATGACCGGCACTTAGACTACGTAACGTCAACAGGCGTAACGCAATTTAAGTAAGCTGAGAACCTAGAAATCTAAACCATTACAAGAAGTAAATGATAGAAACACTTTAAAATCTTAAGTAAGAATTTAAAGCTTAAGTTTGTTTTCATAAAAAAAATTTGGCAGCACCTCTTTTGTAAAAGCTAGCCCCGAAACTGGTACAAGCATAAGATATAAGTAAAGCATCCCCAAACAGGAGCAAATCTCGCCCAAAGGCGAAAACAACCACCACAACAGATATACGACGCCGTAACGAAGAAATGAGATAATCAACATAAATAAAGGCTGGCTCACACGAGCACGACAACTAGAGTCATAAGAATATACAACATCGATCCTCACAACTTGTCTCTAAGTCAATACATGAAGGTGATAGATGGAGAGTACTAGATACAAAAGATATACAATGTACATCATCGGATAACCACAACCCACCTATAGCAAAAGGCCTCACAGCCAACCGTAGCGGTATCCGCAAAAGTAGAGATAATAAGGCGCCCTGCCGCGACTACCCTGAGGATCAGACTTGCAAAACAGTGTGGCACAACGGGGGTAAGTTGCCAACTCGTGAATAGTAATTAATGTCATACTGTAACCGCAAGTATGCACTAACAGCGATAATCTATCACAGGTAATCTGATAGCATAAGTATGGCAATATGAATATGCAACTATCATGATCAAGGTACACCACCCGGGTACTATATCTACATGAATCAAATGCATATCAAGTAAATCCTGAGTGTGGGATAAATAATAAACCTCATGCACAAATCGTCAGTATGGAAAAACCTGGCGTCCATCAATGACATCCCAAATCCAAAAATCCTCAGGCGCCGTCACCAGGACTGGCCCTCATATCTTGTAAATCTCATGGAACCTGAGTGCCCAACATCGGCACTCGAAAACATCATGAAATACTCATGTCCAACATCGACACGTAAATCCACATATCATATCCGTACATCTCACGGAACCTGAGTGTCCAATATCGACACTCGTAATCCACGGAACCTAAGTGTCCAACTCCGACACTCGCAATCCATATATCCATACGTCTCACGGAACCTGAGTGTACAACTCCGACACTCGCAATCCACGTATCATATCGTGTTTCTAACACAAGTCTCAAAACCAAGAATATCACATGAAATCCATATCATAATGCGTAAATCCATGTAATATGATGTATTCAACATAGAACAACAATATGAGCATATCAAGGGAAAATCTGCTATTTAGATGCATCAATCCATATAACGCGGTTCCCAATTATACAAATCCAACGCAACATCATATAAAGTGAACATGTAGTGATTGAGAGCTGTTTAGTACGTGTGTTTTAAAAATTAAAGAATACCGCAATCAAGACGGTGTCGCTTGGTAGCTAACTGGTTGAGTACGAGTCGATCCATAGGGAAATGGTGTTCTTTTCTTTAAGTTCTAACGAGTTAAGTCCTATTTTTGGTAGGTTTTGTTTTACGATCTAAAAATGAGAATAAATGATTTAAAGGCTTGCTAGGGTTAGGATTTGGTTAGTTTGAAATATGGATTCTTCTCACTGATAACAATGCCTTAGTTGAGAATATAGGCGTTAGGTTAATAGTCAACAATGGGGATTAGCACGACTAGGAAGAAACGTAGATTCTTCCTTTTGGTCCTTGTCCGTCCGTTCTTAACTCTTAGCCATAACCTCCAGTTAATTCAACCACAACCGGTCTAACAAGGGAATCACCGCTATCATGTAGGATAGGGTGCCGTAGTGAGCGGTGTGTGGTTGAATTAAAAAGAGTCCGTATTTCAAAAATTATATGGGCAAAGAAAGGAGTGAGAGAGATTTCCTTCTCTCAAACCTTCCCTATACTAACCCTAACAAGTGAGGAATTACTCACTCATTAGGAAAGTGACACGAAAATTCATTTTTTTGTTTTATTTTAATAGACTATCTAAATTGCAGATAATAAAAGACAGATAAAAATTGCAGGAATAAAATTCAGATAAAAAAATGCATGATAAAAATAAAAATACCTTTATTGATGACCTCTCAATGATTACAAGGGAAATTAAAATTTAGATCTAGAATTAAAAAGAGGCATGCCTAATTAGGCTTTCGGGTTTCCTATTTATAGATAGGAAAAAACCCTAGGTTACAATCTGATCCATACACGAATTTACAAGACTACCCTAAGAAAGCCGAGTCAAAGCACCGACACCCACCGGCACATACACCGACACGTGCACTATATGGCCGCGAAACCGCGGCAGGAAGGCATGTTTGGCCGCGGTTCCGCGGCCAATTGGTGGGATCTCTGGTTCAGTTCTTCAGGGTTGCTTCATGTTGCTTTTTCCTTCTATTTTCTTTACTTTGTTCCTCAGAATCTCTTCTATTTACTTTCAGATTTCCAACAGTGCAGAATTATGTGGACTTTTACCATGAGCTTCATGTTGAAGTCTTGAATCTTATGCTACCCTTGTGCTTTGTGCATTGAATTGTCTACTGATTTTCATTTGTTCCTTGAACTGGTAGGCGACATCATACGAATTCATCTATTGTTGGTCGTAGTTTTACATTTGTAGCGTCTTTTCATGAATTTCACTATATCGATCTGAGCACCTGTAACCTGCAACTATTTAGCAGACATGGATCAAAAGCACCTATTTATATGTAATGTGATTAAGAATGGGCGATATAATAATTCAAAATTCTAATATGAACAAATACCCCCAAACTAATCTTTTCTCGTCCCGAGCAAAGTGATTTGTGCTTAGTTTTGTGATCAAAGAATTAATTACCGCAATCAAGAACGGCGTCGCTTGGTAGCTAGCCGGTGAGTACGGGTCGGTCCATAGGGATTTAGTGTATTCTCAAATTGTTCTAACGAGTTAATTCCAAACGGTGTTGGGATGATTATCACTAAAAACTAAGTTGATTTAGACTAGGATTAGAACCTTGCTAGGGTTAGGTTTAGGTTAAATTTAGAAATTTAAGATTTTCCACCGCTTTCAATGTCCTAATTTAGATCTCTTTAGGTGTTATGGTAATAATTAATAAAGGGGAATTATACCATCGGGGAGAAACGATGTTTCTTCCTCTAGGTTCTTATCCTTCCTTTCTCAATTCTTACTCTAACCACCATGGAAAACATACGCAACCGGTCTTTTAAACTACGGTATCACCGCTACCTCATGGTGTAGGGTGCAGTAGGGAGCGGTGTGTGTGTATGCATGGAGTCCTATGAATTATTATGTGATGGGTAAGAAAGGGGTGAGAGATTTTCATCTCTCAACCCTTCAGAAACTACTCACTCATTAGGGAATTAATAAACATATTCTAAACTAATTAACTAGGGCTGATAATAAAAATTATACTAAGGCAGAAATAAAATTAAGAACTAGGGCAGATAAAAAAAATCTTACTTTATTTGATGGCTCTCTCCAAACATTTACACCGAATTAAAATTCTGAATAGATGAAATAAAAAGAGGCATACCTCTAAAAAGAGGTTTAGGATTTTTATTTATAGAGCATAGAAACCCTAGGGTTACATTCGATACAGATCTGCATTTACAAATATACCCTAAAGAAGCCTAGTCAACACACCACCACGCCGTCAAAGTTTCCACCGACACGTGTCTAGCACGGCCGTGGATCCGCGGCCATATACCCTGTTTGGCCGCAGATCCGCGGCCATATGAAGGGCTTGATGGCTCAATTTTCTATGGCTTCTGTCTGTTGCTATTGTCTTCTGTTTTCTTTAGTTGGTTCTTCAGAATGTCTTCTAGTTCTCTTCCAGATTTCCACGGTGAATAATGTCGTGGACTTTACCGTTTGCTTCGCGTCGAAGTCTTGAACCTTGCGCTGCCTTTGTGCTTTGTGAGCTTGTTTATTGATCTTCATTGTCCCTCAAAATGTAGGCATGATCAAGATTCCACCATTTATCGGTCGTAGTCTCACTTTTGTATCATCTTTTCATCAATTTCACTGTTTTTGTTCCGAGAACCAGTAACCTGCAACTATGTAGCAGACATGGATCAAAAGCACCTGTTTATTTGTAAAATAAATAAGAATGGGGAATATAATAATGCAAAATTATGACATGAACAAATACCCCAAACTTATCTTTTGCTCGTCCTCGAGCAAAACTAGTTTTATTCTCGAAAATGACCTAGCTTCACTTTCGCAGGGAAACGCGATTGCACTGAGCTCGTGTAACAAGCCGTTAAATCTCTAGGTGTCCCTAGTAGGAGGAGTGTTGTCTCCTGAGGGTTTTCAGCGGATACTACCCACAAAATCCCATCAATTCGGCCTGTTGACTTTCATTCTTAAATTCGGTGTTCGAGCAAGAATTCTATTATCTTCAACTCAGAAATTATCAACCCATATTTTTCACACTTCCTTATCATTTAACTTAAGATTGTATATGTTCTGTAAATTTACTTAGCTTTTAGCGTCTTTTGAGTTTTCCTTCTAGGGTTCCATCTCAACTTAGGAATTTTTATCATCTCTATTAAAGATATAAGTCATATTCTTCATTCCTATCTCTTATTTAAACCCCAATCACATACCCCTACGTGTGTGTATATATCACCCCTACACTTGGAAATTCGAATCAAGTTATTATACTCCTGTTCATCGTCCAAAGTACTTTTAATTAGTGAATTTTTAGATGAAATAGCTCTCACATCCTTCATGCGACCGTTAACAGTTTTGAGGTACCAACGAACGATTACAAAATGTGCTTGCACATTAATGCGTAATTCCTAGTCTTGTAATACCTAAGGCTTATAGCAGTGACTCCCAAACCAGTTGGTCTAAAGCACTAGGTGATGAAGTACCCTCGCTAAATATTTTTTCTATTAATGCAGCCTTAAGTAATTACAAAAACCAGTGTTCATTTTTTTTCTTTATTCACACTTGTATTTTTATTTTATTTTTCTTCCTACCAAGGACTTTAGACAAGAACATTTCAAGGTCTCTTCTACTATTCTAAGTTTCAAGGTTCGTGTTTGTGCAATTTGTAGGGTATATATTTTCAGAATTTAGACTTAAGCTTAGGAATTATTTTTCAAACTTATACTTTAATAAAAATATCAATACTTTTCCCTTGTTTTAACTTAGCCCAAGAAGTCAACTCGAAATTTGGCTATTTCTAAATAAACTACAAAGACATATACTTTCTACCGTTAAATTTTAAGAAAGGTTATTTTTAGGGTAATTTATTAAGTCTAAGGTCTAGTTGTTCCTAGCTAGTTAACCTATTTGTCAAACTCAAGTCAATTAAGGCCAAAATTAAATGTTTTAATTTTTATAATTTTCCAAAATTTTAAGTTTTTATTTGATTTTTATTTTTCAATTTTTTTTATTTTCAATTTTTTCAATTTTTATGATTTTTATATAAGGATGCAATGCAGAATTTAAACATGCAAAACAAAAAGAAAAAATATATACAAAATTTTTATAAAAAAATATGCAATGCAAAAGACAACCACCAACTCCCCCAAACTTATCCAAAGCAGTGCCCTCACTGCTCTGCCCCACGCCACGCTGTCGAGCGTGAACCTGAACGCTCAGCCCTACCCAACAGGGTTGGAATCCCCTGCTCTACCTCCGTCAACCGATGGTCGTGCTCCCTCGCTGTCGCCTTCAACTCCTCTATGCCCCAAACTGCTCTCTTCATCAACTGTGCATGTTCTAGAGGGGTCATTTCTCCTACGCTCGCGGTCGAGCTAGAGCTAGGTGTGCGGGCGGGTACATGCTCCGCCGGTTCGGTCCTCGACATACATCTGTTAATCGTGAATAGGACGTAGAAACGCCCTCAATAAGAGGCCGGACATGTATGCCTCCCATCATGTAAAATTCGAATTCCTCTACGGGGAGGAAATATCGACAAAGTTGTGTGACAAGCATTGGACAAGGGTAATTTATGGCTCATTTGCCCGCACCGATGGAGTTTAGCAAAACTGTGCACATGTCGAAACGGGGGTTCTTTGTCATAAGAGTATGCACAATATGTAAGGAGGGTGTAAAAAATGTTGTGTTGTGGGAGCTACTGAAAATATTATTTTGTGCACATCGGCACACAGTTAGGACATTTGCGAAAAGGGTTCTCGCTTGGATACCCTTCCGCGGCTCCTTTGAGCAATCGTTGCCCATCAAGGGCATGTAATCCTCAAATTGCAAGGGTTGGTCATATGCGGGTATGCGAAGGATTAGTGTGACTTCGTGTATAATATCCCTATCAATGATAATTTCCCGATCACCCCATTGCAATTTAATAAAACCAAATAGGGTAAGACACCCATCCTCCATACATTCGTAAAAACAAGTGACTAATTCCGGCAATGCATACGCATAAGGGTGATTATAAATCAGAAAGTTCCAACCCCTACGCGCTATTTCGTTTGCAAAATAACTACCGTACAGCTCTTGTGAAAATACTTGTGAAAAATCGTGTTCAAGCTGCATGCTGTGTGCCATTGGTGATCTATAGATCGAAAAATTGAAAAACAGATATGGGTTTTGAAAGACGAACCTCCCCTGAAAATTTCAGGGTCCGACACGGCAGATCCGCGGCGGAAGCATGGCGGTAAGTAGGCTCTGGCGGCGGATCGGCGGCGCGGCGACGGGATCGTTCAGAAAAATTTCGGCGGCGGCGCTAGGGTTTCAGAGGAAATAACTTTTAGGGTTTAGAAACACTGAGAGGGGTCGGGGCGTTTATATAGGGGGAATTTGTGGATATTTGCAAATAATCCCCTCTAAAAAGAGGAAATTATTTGCAAATAACAATTTTATTTTATTTATTCATTCTGTAAATTTACAAAAATACCAAAAAAACAATTTATTTTTATTTTCAAAAAAAAAAATTTTAAATTTTTTTATGTTATTTTTAAAAGCCAATTATAACCCCCCCTCCAAACTTGAGTTAAGCGATGTTACAAGTCAATGCCAAATTTTGCAAAGACCAAAAGTCAATACCAACCAGTTGAAAAATTTATCTGTGTAAAGTATCGGTCGGTGGAAGAACATGTTGTACAGAGCTAAGAAAAAGTGGGGAAGAGATAAGTGGTGGTATGGAAAGTGTTTGCATGTACGTGGAAGTGAAGAGATAGGAGGTGATGATGAATAAAAACGAGAATGTGAATGATCAGAAATCAGTGGAATATTGGTATTCTCGTAGTTTATTAGAAGAAAAAGGGGTGGTTCAACTTCTCTAGGGTGAGGGTGATTAACCACAAAATCCCCGAGATATTTCTGTGGATCCTTTATTGGCTTAGCATCATCCATCATATGCATATGCTATTTAATTATGAGGGAACTAATCTCCTCGATGTCCACCATAGTCCAGCCGAAAGCTTGCCGGTTATTTTGTAAGACCATTAAAAGGGCTTTCTCTTGATCGAGAGCTAGAGATGCCGATATGATAACGGGAAAGGTCTCATTCTCACCTAGGTAAGCGTATTTAAGGTGAGACGGCAGAAGCTTGAGTTCGAGTTTCGGAGGCGAAACAATTGAAGGTAAAATTGGTGAAACTATCTCGAACTCGAAGGATTCTAACAATGGTTCGAAATCACTGCAAACAACCGAGTCGGATGGTTCAACTAACTCATCCAAAAATTCAAAGGACTCATACTCGGGCGGTGAGTCATTCAAATCGTCCGAAAAAGTGAAATACTTGTAATCGTTATCGGTTGTGCAAACTGTGTCAGATTCAAGGAGGGACGCACTAGTGGCGTCAACACTGTTGTGATCAAACAAAAAAATTTCAAACTCGCAGTCCTCCTGCGTGATTTTGTTGATCGAGCAAACTTCTCATGTACTAGCTTTAGGCACGGAGGGCAGACTTCCTATCTTGTAAATACTGAACTCACTAGACATCTTACCGAAGGATAGGGTCATAGAGTCATTGCGACAATTGATTACGGCATTGGAAGTGGCCAAAAATGGTCGACCGAGAATCACCGGAATTTGGTTCCGTGGGTTAGCAACAGGTTGTGTGTCCATAACAATAAAATCAATAGGGAATATGAAGTCCCCTACTTTGATCAACACATCCTCTAACTCACCCCTACGATGGGTGATTGATCGATCAGCCATTTGGAGAGTACAATGAGTGGGTTTTAACTCTCCAACACCTAATTACCCATACACGGAGTAAGGAAGCAGGTTAACACTAGAACCAAGATCTAAAAATGCTCGATGATGTTCTTATCCCCAATTGTTATTGAAATTGTAGGACAGCCAGGGTCCTTTCGTTTTTGGGGTAAGGGTCGAGGTTGGTTAATAGCATTGCTCACGGCACTAGCTACTAACACTTTCTTAGGTATCTGAGACTTTCTCTTCGAGGTGCATAAGCCCTTTAAGATTTTCGCGTAAGAAAGGACTTGTTGGATTGCATCCAAGAGAGGTATATTTATGCTAACCTGTTTGAATAACTCCACAATCTTCTCCATTTGGGGAGTTGGCTTATTGGATCTCAACCTGTTTGGAAATGGAACATTTTGAAAATCTGTTGAGTCCAATTTTTGTGGATTAGATTGCGGAGTTAGAACGGATCCCAGTGTTGGTGTGTTCGTGAAGTGAGATGTGGGTCCGTTCGGATTAGAAGAAGCAAAGCCTTTTGAAGAATGAAGAACAGGCTCTGACGAAGAAGATGAAGATGAAGAAGAAGAGGATGAAGATGAAGAAGATGAGGATGAACCACCGGCAGGGGTGTCATTACTAATACCCACGTTATTGTGCAACACTCTTCCAGATCTCAACGTGGTCACAACATTTACATTATGATTTTGTTGTTAATATGCAACGTGTGCGTTATGTGTGTGACCGGAATTTGGCAATGGTTGAGATGGAAGCTTTCCCTTTTCTCGTTCGCTCAACGCAGCATTTAATTGTGCAATTTGGGCCTCAATAGATTTGATGCTTTGATCATGTGAAGCACTGTTGTGCACCAAAGACTGAATGGATATCTCCAACCTTGCTGCAGATTGTGTAGATTGTTTTAGAAACGCATCTAGACTTCTTTCTAGCGAGATAACCTTATCGTCATTTGGTTGAACAAAATTGTTTTGAGGATAAGAGTTATTGGGCACAAAATTGTTCATTTGGTTTGGGTAAGGTTGTGGTTGGAAAGGTTGCTGGTATTGAGTTTGTTGTGGTGCTTGTTGTTGTGGAGGAGGAGACCTTTGAAAGTTGTTGTTTCCTTGGTATTGTTGATTTTGATTCCAAGGAAAATTTGGGTGGCTCCTCCTTCCCGGATTATAAGTCAAAGAGTATGGATCATTTCTTTGTCTTTGCTGAAAGGCAGCATTGACTTAATCTTGTCCTTGAACAGGTGGATTGTAAGGACACTCTTCGGTAAGATGTGATGGATCCGAACAACAAGCACAAACAGTTCGTGGGGGTAAAGCAGGGGCAGGAGAAGGCGATGAGATTTTGGTCTCAATTGTTTCTAGCTTTTTCGTAAGTGCGGCCATTTCGGCCTTCATTGAAATCGACATATCTAATTTATGTATGTTTGCCCTAGACTGACCTATTGAAGAAGATGAGGTGGTCTTAGTTCTTTCCCACTTAAGTGTTTGTTCAGCAAGATCGTCGAGAAACTGCCAAGCTTCCTCACTAGATTTGGTTAGAAAGTGACCTTGACAAATGGTTTCCAACAACTGCTTCGTTGCTGGGTTCAGTCCTTCATATAAAGTTTGGCAAAGTTGCCAATTCTCGATACTGTGGTGAGGGTATTAAACAAGTAGGTCTTTAAATCTTTCAAAACACTTCCAAAAAAGTTCGGAGGGACGCTGGGAAAATTGAATAATCTCATTGCGAATTCTCGCGGTCTTGTGATGTGGATAAATTTTTTTAAAAAAAGCTTTAACAAACTCTTCCCAATTTTTAATTGAGTGCGATACTGGCTGTATAACCATTTCTCAGCTAAGTCACATAAGGTGAAAGGAATGACCCGTAGCCTTATAGCATCATCAGAAAGTTGGGTTGTCTTCATCATTACGCAAACGTTTTGGAATTTTTTTATGAAAATATAGGCATCTTCGGATTCCAGTCCGTGAAATTTTGGTAACATGTTGATGAAGTGGGGTTTGATCTCAAAGTTATCCCCATTTGCCGGTGGGAGTTAAAGACAAGTAGGTAAGGCGGTGCGGATAGGGTAGAAAAGATCCTGGAGCGCGATTCATTAAGGCGCTTCAATAGGCGGGTGTTGTAGGTTATTCGCACCTATCGGAGGTGGAATCAATCCCATGGGTAAGGGGTTGTTAGGATTAAATCCCGACATCTCCTTAGAAGACGAAGAATTTGAAGGTGAAGGTAAGGAAGTGGAAGGAATTTCGACTTCGGAGTCGAAAGCGTCGTCGGTCGGTACCAACGAGACACAGACTAATCGGGCACTAGTGTCCCTAGTCCAACCGGACATACACTAAAGAGGTAGTGTAGTAAAAAAAAGTGAAAAACAGAATGTGGAGGTAAGAAAACGTCAAAAGAAAGTGGGTGTAAGTGGGGTGCACGGATTTCTTAGCGACAAGTTGCAAGATTTTGTAAAAATTTTTCCTTTTTTTTTTCTTTTTGTGTTTTTTTTATGTGGAGCTTTTTGCAAAAAAGATTTTCGATAAAAGGCTTAGACACACATTCAATCAATCACAAATGCACAATCAAGCCTAGATCTAGGGTCAGCTAGACAGCTCCTAACTGTTCCAAAGGGCAAGAAGTAGGACCTCAAACCGCCTCTTCACCGCCAATTGTGTCCAGGTAATCACAAGTAGAGAAAGGAGGGATCCGCTCACGAATCACCGTGAGACGGGCCTTTTAAAGTTACCTTTCACTACCTGTCTAGCCTAGGCACCACAAAGTCAGGTTAGGATCAACGGTCGATACCTACAACTATTCCTTTGTCCTATTGAGCGCGAAGTCCTTAGGGCCGAGTCTAATCTTTTTTAATTACTTGATGGTCAATGCAATATGCTTTATGTGATTTTTGGGGTCCTGGGAAAGGTGATGAAATCCCCACCCAATCTGGATTGGTGTTTAAGCCCCTTAAAGTCAATTTAAAATATGCAAAGCAGTAAACACAATCACTTGCAAACAATTTTTTTTATAGCGCGGCGCAAAGAATCCTGCACAAAATCAAGTTATTGGAGAAGGGAAAAAGTTTTTGCACAAAGAATCCTGCAGGAAATTTTTTACAGAGGAGATAATGGGGTTACAGAGAAGAAGAGAAAACTTACAGTGATTTTTCCTCGTGCTGACGTCACCACGGAGCCGCGGATCCGCGGTCACAAGGCACTTTCGGCGGCGGTAACGCGGTGGGATCGTTGACTCAGTCCTCCAACTTCTTCTGTTGCTCTGTTGTAGTTATCCTCTGTTTGTTCATATCTGTTGTTTTCTGTTTTGCTCTCCAGATTTTTCCAGATCTGAATTTGTTCTTCGATCGTGCACAATTCAAATGAAAATACCCTTCACAAAATAACAAGATGATAAATTTTTTATATTTTTTTTATTTTTCAGTTTTTATGATTTTTCAATTTTATATTAACCCGAAATTACAAAAAGAAAATAACAACACCATCCCTGGCAACGGAGCCATTTGATTTGTGCTTAGTTTTGTGATCAAAGAATTAATTACCGCAATCAAGAACGGCGTCGCTTGTAGCTAGCCGGTGAGTACGGGTCGGTCCACAGGGATTTTGTGTATTCTCAAATTGTTCTAACGAGTTAATTCCAAACGGTGTTGGGATGATTATCACTAAAAACTAAGTTGATTTAGACTAGAATTAGAATCTTGCAAGGGTTAGGTTTAGGTTAAATTTGGAAATTTAAGATTTTCCACCGCTTTCAATGCCCTAATTTAGATCTCTTTAGGTGTTATGGTAATAATTAATAAAGGGGATTTGTACCATCAGGGAGAAATGATATTTCTTCCTCTAGGTTCTTATCCTTCCTTTCTCAATTCTTATCCTAACCTCCATGAAAAACATACGCAACCGGTCTTTTAAACTACGGTATCACCACTACCTCGTGGGGTAGGGTGCCATAGGGAGCGGTGTGTGTATGTATGCATGGAGTCCTATGAATTATTATGTGATGGGTAAGAAAGGGGTGAAAGATTTTCATCTCTCAAACCTTCCCTATTCCTAACCCTAACAAGTGAGGAACTACTCACTCATTAGGGAATTAATAAACATGTTCTAAACTAATTAACTAGGGCTGATAATAAAAATTATACTAAGGCATAAATAAAATTAAGAACTAGGGCAAATAATAAAAATCTTACTTTATTTGATGGCTCTCTCCAAACATTTACACCGAATTAAAATTCTGAATAGATGAAATAAAAGGAGGCATACCTCTAAAAAGAGATTTAGGATTTCTATTTATAGAGTATAGAAACCCTAGGGTTACATTCGATACAGATCTGCATTTACAAATATACCCTAAAGAAGCCTAGTCAACGCACCGCCACGCCGTCAAAGTTTCAACCGACACGTGTCTAGCACGGCCGCTGATCCGCGGCCATATGCCCTGTTTGGCCGTGGATCCGCGGCCATTTGAAGGGCTTGATGGCTCAATTTTCTATGGCTTCTGTCTCTTGCTATTGTCTTCTGTTTTCTTTAGTTGGTTCTTCAGAATGTCTTCTAGTTCTTTTCCAGATTTCCACAGTGAATAATGTCGTGGACTTTACCGTTTGCTTCGTGTCGAAGTCTTGAACCTTGTGCTGCCTTTGTGCTTTGTGAACTTGTTCATTGATCTTCATTGTCCCTCAAAATGTAGGCATGATCAAGATTCCACCATTTATCGGTCGTAGTCCCACTTTTGTATCATCTTTTCATCAATTTCACTGTTTTTGTTCCGAGAACCTGTAACCTGCAACTATGTAGCAGACATGGATCAAAAGCACTTGTTTATTTGTAAAATGAATAAGAATGGGGAATATAATAATGCAAAATTTTGACATGAACACAAAGCCAATTTTATTCTCGAAAAATCCTAACCTCACTTTCGCATGGAATCGCGATTGCACTGAGCTCGTGCAACAAGCCGTTAAACCTCTAGGTGTCCCTAGTAGGAGAAGTGTTGTCTCCTGAGGGTTTTCAGCAGATACTACCCACAAAATCCGATCAATTTGGCCTGTTGACTTTCATTCTTCAATTCGGTATTCTAGAGAGAAAATCTTTTATCTTCAACTTAGAAATCATCAACCCGTTATTTTTCACACTTCCTTTTCATTTAACTTAAGATCGTATATGTTCTACAATTTTATTAAACTTTCAGCATCTTTTGAGTTTTCCTTTTAAGGTGCTATCTTAACTTAGGAATTTTTATCATCTCTACTGAAGGTATAAGCCCTATCTTTCATTTCTATCTCTCATCCAAATCCCAATTATATACCCCTACGTGTGTGTATGTATCACCCCTACACTTGGAAATTCAATTCAAGCTATCATACTCTTGTCCATCTTCCAAAATACTTTTAGTTGGTGAATTTCAAATGAAATTGCTCATACATCCTTCATGCGACCGTTAATACTTCTTGAGGTACTGAACGACCGATTACAAAATGTGTTTACGCATTTAGACGTAATTCCTCGTTTTGCAATACCTAAGGCTTAGCAGTGACTCCCAAACCAGTTGGTCTAAGGCACTAGGTGATGAAGCACCCTCGCTATATATATATTTTTTATGCTGCCTTAAGTAATTACAAAACCAGTGTTCATTTTTTTTTATCTCTTTATTCACACTTATACTTTTTTTTTCTCATACTAAGGATTTTAGACAAGAGCATTTCAAGGTATTCTCTACTATCCCAAGTTTCAAGATGCGTGTACGTGCAAGTTGTAGGGTATACATTTTCAGAATTTAGACTTAAGGTTCAGAATTATTTTTCAGACTTACACTTCAAATAAAAATTTCAATAATCTTCCCTTATTTTGATTTAGCCCAAGAACAAAACTCAAAATTTGCTTATTTCTAAATAAACTGCAAGGGCGTATATTTTCTACAGTTAAATTTTAAGAAAGGTTATTTTTAGGGTTTTTAATTTACTAAGTTTAGGATCTAGTTTTTCCTTACTATTCAACCGTCATGTTGAACTTAAGTCAAATATGGCCAAAATTTAAATTTTATAATTTTTATAATTTTTATAATATTTTCAATTTTTATTTGATTTTATTTTTATATACTTTTTTTATTTTTACTTTTTAATTTTTTAATGCATATTTTTTTATATTTTTATAAAGATGCAATGCGGAATTAAATATGCAAAGAAAGAAGAAACAAATATGTAAAAAAAATTAAAATATGTGATTGAATGAAATCTCGGTGTGTGTAGGTAGAAAAATGTACAGAAATCACTACCTAAGAAATTTTTGACCGCAATCAATAACGGTGTCAATTGTAGCGCGTTAGCGAGTGCGGATCGTCCATAGGGAAAGTGAAATTAGCTTGTAATTGAATTAGATGAGTCGAAAACTAAAGAGAAAAGAAAAGAAAATTCAATTTAAGATTTAAAAGTGAATTTCAAGAATTATCTAGATCTAAATCTAATTATCAAGAAAACAATAAAAATCAAGAATCAAGAATTGATGATTTCCAATCGAATTAAGTTTCAAGAATCGAAGTGAGGCTCGTAAGAATCGATCGAATCTATAGACGTGATGAAAACTAGTGATTACGTTTTCTTATCCATTAATGATTTGATACTAGATCGATGACGATCAACGAGAATTAGGGATTTCTTGCGGAAACTAGGGTTTCATCATCTATCCCTTATCCTTTCGTTGATTTCATTCACATTCTAGCCTCTAGTAAATTCAAGAATCGATCGTGGATCACTAATTAAGAGCGAACACAATCAAGAAAGCATCGCTCGAAACTAGGTTGTCGATTCTTCAATTTACTAAAGTTTACAAAACTTATAGGACTTAAGAATCGTTTCAAGATTTGTAACATCATCATCTATTGATTCTCTCGACTCCTTCACGAGCGAAGTTTTACTCAAACATCATAACAAGAAACACAATCAAGAATTGAGATCTAATCATGATGCAAGAATGTAAAGAAAGCAAGATAAAGAATTTCACCTTTTATTTATCAACAATTTCATTACAATTCTCTCAAGATCTACAATGAGGAAAGAACTCGATCGTCGATTGGCTTCGCACGTCTTCATGAGTCGCGGATCGTCTTGGATCACTTGTTCGGATGAAGATCGGCTTTGCTCCTAAAAGGTTGAAGGCTTCTTGCTTGAAGTGTACTCGGAGATCTTGAATTTGGCTTTGGTGATTGGATTAGGGTTAGGGTTTGAATGCACAAGTTGTGTCACTCAACATGTGGGTGAATTGTTGAACAACCAACAACCTTAGAAGTGAAGACTTAGGGTCCCTTTTATAGCCTTGATTAGGATTAGCTTCCTTTAGAAGCTAGGTTTAGTTTAGCTTCCCTTGTAAGCTTGGTAGTTAGGTAGAAGGTTCTAGAGTTAGTTAGTTAGGGTTAGCTTCCTTCATAAGCTTGGAGGTTAGGGAGAAGCTTTTAGGCTTAGGTAGTTAAGTAGCTTGCTTTGGAAGCTTGAGGGTGTTTAGCTTGAAAAAGGAGCCTTTCTGTTCTGACAGAAACTTTTAGAGAATTCTGGAATTTGCAGTGGCTTAAAAGGGTTCTGAAGCTGAGAAGAGAATTCTGAAGCAAAGCAGTGCTGACATCACCATGACGTGGCCGCGGATCCGCCGCGCTAATGGGGCTCTGGTCGCGGATCCGCGGCCCAATAGTGCTATCTCTGCATGGAAATTCTTGTACTGCTTTCTGTTGGCTTTAGTGATGTTTCCTGATGTGTGGAATCTTTTAATATTTATTGATCACTGCCAGATCTCAAGTCTTGGACTTGGCGTAGTTTTAACAGCACTTTTGACAGTTTCGGCTCCTTTCCTGGAATTTCCGGCACAGATTCTCGAGACAAGTGTTGCGCTATACAAAGATGATGCATGCAATGATAAACACTCAATTTCCCTCAAAAATGTCGGTTATAATATATAACACATGTTATTTGGTATTTTACGGATGTTTTGCTAATATGTGCTATATTAATACCGAACACCTCTAAATGAGTGCAAATGGTAGGGAAATTGATGTGTTAAAAATGCAATATTTTCGACCGATCAAATTCCCCCAAACTTATTTTCGGTCGTCTCGAGCGAACTTTTTTGTTAAAAAGAGAAGAAGAAAATAAAGAAAGAGAAAAACTAACTAGCACACTTTCGTAGGCAACACGATTGCACAGAGAACGTGCAACAAGCCTTTAAACCTCTAGGTGTCCCTAGTAGGAGGAGTGTTGTCTCCTGAGGGTTTTCAGCGGATTGCACCCACAAAATCCAATAATAAAAGGAAGACCGTGAAAATTACATATAAAGATAAGAATTATAAAAGAAAGACTTTGAAAATTAGAGTTTCCAACTATACTAGCTTTTCGGTTGTCATGAGCCCTATCTTAATAGTCGTGAAAAGATGTTATAAATCACATCATCCGTCAATAAAACATCGTCTTTATTCTTCATTCCTATCTTTCTTCTAAACATCGATCATATAACCCTACGTGTGTGTAAAGAACATCCCTACACCCGGAGAATTCAATTCAAGCTATCATACTCTTGTCCATCTGCCTTAGTACTTTTTAATTTGATGAATATTTAGATGAAGCTGCTCACACATTTTTCATGCGACCGTTAATACTTCTTGAGGTACTAACCGACCGATTACTCATGTGCTTGCTTATTAGGTGTATTTTCCTCGTCTTGCACTACCTAAGGCTTAGCAGTGACTCCCAGACCAGTTGGTCTAAGGCACTAGGTGAAGAAGCACCCTCGCTATATTTTTTTATTGCTGCCTTGGCGATAACAAAACCAGTGTTCATTTTTCTTCACCATTTTTATATTTTATTCCCTTCATACTTTGGCTTTTAGACAAGAGCATTTCAAGGTATCCTCTACTATACCGAGCTTCAAGACGTGTGTAAGTGCGTATAGTAGGGTATCAACGTTCAAAATGTTTGGCTTCAAGAATAGGAACTATTTTTTAGACTTATTTTTATCCTCAGATTAGTAACTTCCTTCATCTTACTAACACTTGGGACAACGGCTCATAACTACTTATTACTAGTTCGTTTAAGAAAACTTCTAATTTTCTTGGTTTTCTTAAATTTTTCCAATCTTTTGGATGTAATTTTCACTATCTAATCTTTTATTATCTTATTTATGTATAAAATATTTATTTTATTTTTTTTTTGAAATTTTTTAAATTTTTATAGGTTTTACAAATGTTTTGTGCTTATGCAAAGTATGATGCAAATGATGCATAAATAAGCACAAACCTCCCCCAAACTTGTTTTCAACAGTGTCCTCACTGTTGCCATCCGCTATATCTCGAAAACCTGTAAGCTTGGGAGGAAATTCATTAATGGGGGCAATAAATATGATCGTGAAAATCCTCCCCCAAACTTATTTTTGGCTCATCATTTTGTGTAAAAATTTTCTTTCCAAGAGCCAGATTATACCCTCCCAAACTTGAGTTAAACAATGTTAATCTTTTGAAAATCACATGAGGGAGTCAAGATTATTGGTCGATGCCAAACTTTGCAAAGACCGAAGGTCAACACAACCATTCGAAAATTTTATCAATGTAGTGCTCAAGTTGGTGGAATAAGAAGTAGGGAAAGGGTAAGTGGTGGAATAGAATGTGTTTGCGTCTCGTTTTAGAGAGACGATGCAGTGATTGTGATGGATTACTCACATTCTTTTTACATTTCAGAAGAAGGGGTGGAGGTTCAATTTCTTTCTATTGAGGTGGATTCATCTCAACACCCGTGTCATTCAAAAATGCGAGTTCATCAGCGAAGATCTCCTCAAAAGTCTCATCAATACCCCGATGAATAATGTCATCACAAAGCGCGGGGTGATCTTTAGACTCCAAAAACGGTTCATAATCAGTGTTAGTTGTTGATCCGGACAACTCGGTGGAAGAGTCCGTATGTGTATGATACATAGTTGGGACAAACAACAACATACGAAAAGAGTCTAGATCAGTATCATGAGGATCATCAAATTCGCTGCTGTCGACATCCATTAATTCGACAGAACAGACCTGAGCAGTAGGTTCGGAGGGTATACTTCCCAACTTGTAAATGTTCAGCTCAATTGACCTATTCCCGAAGGATAGGGTCATCGAGCCATTACGACAGTTGATGATAGCGTTGGAAGTGGCCAAAAAGGGGCGACCTAAAATCACCGGAATTTGATTCCGTGAGTTTGCTACAGGCTGTGTATCAATTACAATAAAATCAACAGGGAAGACAAATTCTCCGATTTTTATCAACACATCCTCCAGTTCACCCCTAGGTTTAGTGATTGATCGGTCAGCCATCTGGAGAGTTATGCTCGAGGCTTTAACACTCCGATACCTAACTGCTCATAAACCGAGTATGGAAGCAAGTTAACACTAGCGCCAAGGTTAAGTAAAGCACGGTTGATGTGTTTTTCCCCAATAGAAATAGAAATAGTAGAACAGCCAGGGTCCTTACGTTTCCGTGGTAATTATTGGGGAAAAGCCGCGTCTACAGTCTTTTCCATGAATATCTTCTTGGGCACTTAAGTCTTCTTCTTCCTAGTGCACAAGTTCTTAAGAGTTTTCGCATAGGACGGAACTTGTTGGATAGCATCTAGGAGAGGGATATTGATGTTAACTTGCTTAAACATGTCCACAAGCTTCTCCATTTGGGCATTGGGCTTGTTGGGCCTCAACCTATTTGGAAATGGAGCTCTATCAACAAGTGTTGGGTCCAACATTTGTGGAGAAGGTTGTGGGGGTGGGAAGGATGAAGTGGGTGGAGGGTTCGAGCCTTTGGGAAAACGGAGAATAGGCTCGGAAGAAGACGGTAAATTAGACGAAATAGGGTAAGAAGTAGAAGTGGGAGTGGAAGTGGAAGTGGAAGCCTGGGGTTCACTTGATTCCTCAACATCATTCTGTTTACCCACATGATTGTCTAGCACTTTTCCAGATCTCAACGTGGTAAATGCATCCATATTAGTGTAATGTGAAGGTCCAGGATCAGGTAGGGGTTGAGCTGGAAGTTTCCCTTTCTCTCTTGCACTCATTTCGGCTTTTAATTGTGCAATTTGTTCTTCCATCGATTTAATATTCTCATTTTGATTGAAAATGATCTTCATCATATTATCGACGGAAGATTGAAAACTTGCCGTCCATTGGATGGATTGTTTCATGAAAGTATCCAAGGTTTGTGCTAGTGCAGAGGAATTATCAGTACCAGCCAATTGCAAAGAGTTTTCATGTGGTGCAAAAGTGTTGGCCGGATTTTGGAAGTTTTGTGATTGGTAGGGGTGCTGACTCAATTGAAGTGGTTGCTGTTGTGGTGGAAGAGCCCTTTGGAAATTATTTTGGTTTGGAACCGTGTTTTGAGTTTGTGATTAGTTCCAAGCACAGTTAGGGTGATTCCTCCAATCTTGAGTATATGAGGAAGAAGAAGGATCGTTTCCAGGTCTTTACTGAAATGCAGCATTAGTGTGACCTTGAAACGGTACATTCAAAGGACATTCTTCCGTCAAATGTGAAGGGTTTGAACAGCAGCCACACACGGTTTTGGGAAGTGTGTATTGGTTTAGGGAGGCTGAAGAGATTTTGTTTTCTATAGCGTCGAGTTTTCTTTGTATTGCGGCCATTGCGGCTCTCATTATGACGGAAACATCGAGCAGATTAACATCTTCCCTAGGCGGTGGTGGTCTAGCACTTTCCCATTGTAATGTGTTTTGAGCTAAATCTTCTAGGTATTTCCAAGCTTCACCATCATCTTTAGATAGGAATTGGCAATGACATATGGTTTCAAGCATCTGTCTAGTAGTGAGATCAATACTCTCATAGATAATTCGACACAAATCCCATCTAGAGATTCTATGATGAGGGCATTGGATAAGAAGATCCTTGAACCGTTTAAAGCATTTCCAGAATGGTTCATTGGGAAGTTGGGTAAATATGACGATTTCGCTCCGAACACGGCTGGTCTTGTGATTGGGATAAAATTTCTTAAGGAATGCTGCAATAAATTCATCCCATTTTGAAATAGAATGTGCATTTGTATTGTAAAGCCACTTCTCGGCTAAATCGCACAAAGTGAATGTGATAAAACATAAACGCAGAGCATCCACAGACAGTTGTGACGTTCCAATCATTGCGCATACATTTTCGAATTTGGAAATAAAAACGTATGCGTCTTCAGAATCAAGACCGTGAAATTTGGGTAACAGTTTTATGAATTGGGGGTTGATTTCAAAATTGTCCCCTTTGGCTGGTGGGGTAGAAAGACAGGTGGGAAGGGGAACACGTAAAGGATAGCATTTCTATTGGAGAGAAATGCGTAGAGGATTCTGCGCACCTGCGGGCGGTGGCAGAGTGGTGTAAAAGTTTGATGGAAATCCGTCCATCGCGGTGGTGGTGGGAAAAAGAAAATGTAGAAATACCGACTTTGGGGTCAATGGGGGAAAACACGGACAAGACGGGCATTAGAATCCCGTGTCCAGCCGAGCTTACACTAAACGGTTTAGCACAAGTGGCAGCGTTGTGATAATTAGGGGAAAAGACGAGTGGTGTTTGTTTTGAAAAAGATACGGATTTTTGAAAAAATGATGCAAATCACAACAAATGCACAAGCACAACCCTAAGTCTAATGGTCACCTAGGTCAAGTCTCTAGACCGCTCCTAACTGCCAGAAGACAAGTCGCAAGATCAATCCTCTACTACCTCTTTGTCCTTCCTGTGGCCAGGTAAGTGCCAGGTAAGTGGGAGGTTCTCCACTACGTAAGTAGTGGGCCTAATTAAGTAACCACTTGCCTTAGACACACTTGTCTTAGACACCACAAAAGAAACGCGGATAAGCAATAGATTACCTACGACCTTCTCCTATCCTAAGTGAGCGCGATGGTCCTTAGAGTCAAGTCTAGATTTCTTTTAGTTAATGAGGGTAATGCGGATGCAGTTATGTGATTTTCGGGGCTTAGGAAGGGTAATGAACTCCCCACTTAATCTGAATTTGGTATTTGCCCCTTAATTTCCGTATTAAAAATGCAAACAACCAAGATCAAACACGCACAATTTTTTTTATATTTGCGGCGCTGCGAATTTTTGCAAAGAAACCTGCAGAAAATTGTTATTGGAGCAGATGAGGGAAGAGATAAGAAAGTCAAGAAGTCACCTAGTAAATTCCGTACAGCGATGCTACAGTAGCGCTGCGCTTACACCGCGCTAAGCTCCTATTGCCGTGGAACCGCCGCAGGCCAATGAAGTCCCTGCACAAAAATTTTAGGATCTGTTCCTGTTCACTTCTTGAGTTCTCTGGAATGCTCTGAATATTTTTCCACTTGCTCCACAGATTCCAGATTTTCTTGCAACAAATCACAACGAATCGTTTAATGTGTGCGCGAATTTAGATCTAAAATTTTTTGATGGAATAAATTTTTCAACTCAAATTTCAAAAACGAACAAATTAGCACACTATTCCCGGCAACGGCGCCATTTGATTGAATGAAATCTCGGTGTGTGTAGGTAGAAAAATGTATAGAAATCACAACCAAAGAAATTTTTGACCGCAATCAATAACGGTGTCAATTGTAGCACGTTAGCGAGTGTGGATCGTCCACAGGGAAAGTGAGATTTGCTTGTAATTGAATTAGATGAGTCGAAAATTAAAGAGAAAAGAAAAGACAATTCAATTCAAGATTTAAAAGTGAATTTCAAGAATTATCTAGATCTAAATCTAATTATCAAGAAAACATTAAAAATCAAGAATCAAGAATTGATGATTTCCAATCGAATTAAGTTTCAAGAATCGAAGTGAGGCCCGTAGGAATCGATCGAATCTATAGACGTGATGAAAACTAGAGATTACGTTTTCTTATCCATTAATGATTTGATACTAGATCGATGACGATCAACGAGAATTAGGGATTTCTTACGGAAACTAGGGTTTCATCATCTATCCCTTATCCTTTCGTTGATTTCATTCACATTCTAGCCTCTAGTAAATTCAAGAATCGATCGTGGATCACTAATTAAGAGAGAACACAATCAAGAAAGCATCGCTCGAAACTAGGTTGTCGATTCTTCAATTTACTAAAGTTTACAAAACATATAGGACTTAAGAATCGTTTCAAGATTTGTAACATCATCATTTATTGATTCTCTCGACTCCTTCACGAGCGGAGTTTTACTCAAACATCATAACAAGAAACACAATCAAGAATTGTGATCTACTCATGATGCAAGAATGTAAAGAAAGCAAGATAAAGAATTTCACCTTTTATTTATCAACAATTTCGTTACAATTCTCTCAAGATCTACAATGAGGAAAGAACTCGATCGTCGATTGGCTTCGCATGTCTTCGTGAGTCGCGGATCGTCTTGGATCACTTGCTCGGATGAAGATCGGATTTGCTCCTAAAAGGTTGAAGGCTTCTTGCATGAAGTGTACTCGGAGATCTTGAATTTGGCTTTGGTGATTGGATTAGGGTTAGGGTTTGAATGCACAAGTTGTGTCACTCAACTTGTGGGTGAATTGTTGAACAACCAACAACCTTAGAAGTGAAGCCTTAGGGTCCTTTTTATAGCCTTGATTAGGATTAGCTTCCTTTAGAAGCTAGGTTTAGTTTAGCTTCCCTTGTAAGATTGGTAGTTAGGTAGAAGGTTCTAGAGTTAGTTAGTTAGGGTTAGCTTCCTTCATAAGTTTAGAGGTTAGGGAGAAGCTTTTAGGCTTAGGTAGTTAAGTAGCTTGCTTTGGAAGCTTGAGGGTATTTAGCTTGAAAAAGGAACCTTTCTGTTCTGACGGAAACTTCTGGAGAATTCTGGAATTTGCAGTGGCTTAAAGGGGTTCTAAAGCTGAGAAGAGAATTTTGAAGCAAAGCAGTGCTGACGTCACAATGTCGTGGCCGCAGATCCGCCGCGCTAATGGGGCTCTGGCCGCGGATCCGCGGCCCAATAGTGCCATCTCTGCATGGAAATTCTTGTACTGCTTTCTGTTGGCTTTAGTGATGTTTCCTGATCTGTGGAATCTTTTAAATATTTATTGATCACTGCCAGATCTCAAGTCTTGGACTTGGCGTATTTTTAACAGCACTTTTGACAGTTTCGGCTCTTTTCCTGGAATTTCCTGCACAGATTCTCGAGACAAGTGTTGCGCTATACAAAGATGATGCATGCAATGATAAACACTCAATTTCCCACAAAAATGTCGGTTATAATATATAACACATGTTATTTGGTATTTTACGGATGTTTTGCTAATATGTGCTATATTAATACCGAACACCTCTAAATGAGTGCAAATGGTAGGAAAATTGATGTGTTAAAAATGCAATATTTTCGACTGATCAATATGCAATGCAATGATAACTATTTACAAATCACCTCCACCCCCAAACTTATCAAAAGCAGTGCCCTCATTGCTTATGGCCTCGCCGTCCCCTCGAACGTGAACGGGAACGTTCCTTTCTCGCCAACAGGGTGGTCATGCCGTGCTCCAACCCTGTGACTCGCTGATCCAGGTTGGTCACCATCCCTATCAATCTGTCTATTCCCCTAGTAGCTCTCCTAAGTAAACGTGCTTGTGCTGTGGGGGTAAGCTCTTCCTCGCTCGCGGTCGAGCTGGAGCTGGGTGTCTTGGCGGGTATGTCCTCGGGCGGCTCGGTGCGTGACCATACATCTTGTAAGCGTGTGTAGGACGTGGATACGCCCTCAAGAAGAGGTCTAATAGGGATCCCTTCATACATATAAAACTCAAATTCCTTCACAGGGAGGAAATGGCGTGGATAATTGGCAGCCCTCTTGCCCGCACCAATCGAATGAAGTAATACCGTGCACATATCATAGCTGGGGTTTCTAGTCATCAAAGTGTGCACGATATGAAGGGATGGTGTGAAAAATGTCGTATTGTGCAAACTAACAAAAATATTATTTTGTGCTTAACGGCACACAGTTAATACATTGGCAAAGAGGGTTCTAACCTGGATGCCCTTGCGTGGCTCTCTCGAACAATCGTTACCCATCAAGGGTAGGTAGTCTTCGAAACGGAGGGGTTGGTCATGAATAGGTAATCTAGGTATTAAGGTGACTTCATGGATGAAGTCCCTATCGATTATTATTTCCCTATCCCCCCAAATTAGCCTAATATAACCGTGTTGTAAAAGGTAACCATCCTCCATACACTCGTAAAATCGGGTGACAAGATCTGGAAGTGCAAAGGAATTTGGATGGTTGAAAAGTAAAAAGTTCCACCCACGCATTCGGATCTCGTCACCGAAATAGCTACCATAGATTGTGTGTGCAAACATTTGTGAGAAGTCCCTTTCAAATTGCAGGGTTGGTGCCATCACAGAGAGAAAACTGAAAAAATTTAAGTTTAACAGAGAGGGTAAGGAAATGCAAACCTCCTCTGAAGATTTCAGAGGGCGAAGACACCAGATGGCGGCGGATGCGTGGTACAGAGCAGGGTTCGGCGGCGGTTGCACGGCGGGATAGGGCGATTTCTCTGCAGAAATGAAGCGGTGGCTACGGTTTTAAGGAAATGAGAGATTAGGGTTATGAAAAGTCAGAGGAGGGGTCAGGTTGTATTTATAAGGGGTGTTTTGGTTATTTGCCAAAAGGCCCACATAAAAAAAATTATTTGCAAATAATTTTTTTAAATTTTTTTATTAAAACTGAAAATTTGCAAAAATACCCCCAATTTTTTTTTTAAATTTTTATTTTGTTTCTATATAATTACAAGTGTGACATACCCCAAAACTTATTTAAAATAGTGTTTCCGCTGTTTATGACTGGATAACCGAAATTTGGGGGTAACTAGAAGAAGATCAGTCAATGTAATTCGGCTCCTGCAACAGCAGGAGCTCCCCCGAATGATCCGCGGTGAGGAACGGTTTAAGTCTATGTCCGTTCACTTTAAATAGTAAACCGTCCTCCGGATTCTTTAAGTCGACCGCACTGTGCGGATATACGGTGCGTACCAAAAATGGCCCTTTCCATCGAGATCTGAGCTTGCTGGGATAGAAATGTAGCCGGGTGTCGTAAAGTAAAACCTGTTGACCAGGTTTGAAAGTTTTGCGCATAAGGTGTTTATCGTGAAACACCTTCCTTCGGTTTTTGACGACAATCGCATTCTCGTAAGCTTCATCCCAAAACTCGCTTAATTCATTTAATTGCAGCTTTCTATGGCTGCCCGCATCTCCGAGAGAAAGATTCAAATCTTTTATTGCCCAAAATGCTCGATGCCTAATTTCAACTAGAAGGTGGCAAGCGTTTCCATAAACAAGCCTATACAGAGACATGCCAAGATCGGTCTTATAGGCAGTTCGAAATGCCCAAAGGGCATCAGTAAGTTTTGAAGACCAATCCTTACGGTTTTTGGAAACCGTTTTCACCAATATCTGTTTAATTTGCCGATTTGAAATCTCGGCTTTCCTACAAGTTTAGGGATGATAGGGCATTGATAGCTTGTGATTAATGGAATATTTCCGCATTAAGGATTCGAAAGTCCTATTACAGAAATGAGTTCCATTGTCGCTGATGGTTGCGTGGGGGTGCCCAAATCGAGAGAAAATGTTTTCTTTGAGGAACCTAACGACAACCTTGTTGTCATTAGTCCGGCTGGGCACAGCCTCGGCCCACTTAGAAACATAATCAACAGCGAGGAGAATATACACGTTCCTAAAAGAATTAGGAAACGGTCCCATAAAATTTATGCCCCAAACATCAAAATTTCCACAACCAATATTGGTTGGGGCGGCATCTCATTTCTCCTAGATATCCGGCTCAAGTGTTGGCACCGGGAGCATGTCTTGCAGTAATCATGTGCGTCTTTAAAAAGTTATGGCCAGTAGAAGCCAGACTGCAAGATATTTTCGGCTGTCTATTTAGGGCCAAAATGCCCGCCACACGCTTGATCGTGGCAGAATGACAACACGCTCTTAAATTCATTGTCGGGGACACACCGACAAATAATTTGGTCGGGTCAGTATTTGAATAGATACGGTTCATCCCAGTAAAAATGTTTTACCTGGGATAGGAATCAGAGTCTGTCCTGATTCGACCATTCATTTGGTATAAGTCCGGTGGCCAAATAATTCACAATATCTGCGAACCAAGGTTCACATGACAGAGTCAAGAGCTGCTCATTTGCAAAAACGTCTTTTATAGGAAATTGAAGCGTCGGCACAGAAGGGAGGCGTGAAAGATGGTCGGCGACTACGTTCTCGCATCCTCTTTTGTCTTTGATGACAAGGTTAAACTCCTGTAGTAAGAGGATCCAACGTATCAGCCGAGATTTAGCGTCTTTCTTCGCTAAAAGATGGCGAAGAGCTGAATGGTCAGTGTATACGATGACTAGAGAGCCGATTAAGTAGGGCCGGAACTTTTCTAATGCAAACACAACAGCTAAGAATTCCTTCTCAGTTGTTGTGTAATTTAATTGGGCCTCGTTCAAGGTTCGGCCAGCGTAATAAATTACATGCGGCATCTTCTCGATGTTCTGTCCAAGGATAGCACCAATGGCAAAATCAGATGCATCGCACATAATTTCAAATAGATGCGTCCAGTCAGGAGACGAAAGGATGGGAGCAGAAGTAAGTGAGTTTTTCAATGACTCGAACGCCTTCATACAGCTTGAGTCAAATTCAAATGTGGTGTCCTTGGCCAACAAAAGAGTCAAGGGTCTAGCTATCTTGCTAAAATCCTTGATGAACCATCTATAGAAACCGGCATGGACAAGGAAGGCTCAAATGTCTCGGACGCATTTGGGAGGAGGGAGATTGGAAATGACTTCAATCATAGCTTTATCTACCTCGATGCCATTTTGCGAAATGATATGTCCTAAGACAATACCTTCTCGTACCATGAAGCGGCACTTTTCCCAATTTAAAGTAAGGTTCTTATCCTTACACCGGGTAAGGATTGCGTCTAAATGTAGCAAAAACTCATCAAAGGAGTCGCCGAAAATGGAGAAATCATCCATGAAGATCTCCAAGAATTTTTCCACAATGTCTGAAAAAATACCCATCATACACCGCTGGAAGGTAGCGGGCGCATTGCATAACCCAAAGGGCATGCGACGGTAAGCAAACGTACCGAAAGGACAAGTGAATGTGGTCTAGTGTTGGTCTTTTTCGGCGATGGGAATTTGATTATAGCCGGAGTAGCCATCCAAAAAGCAATAGTATTCATGCCCAGCCAATCGTTCTAGCATTTGGTCAATAAAAGGTAATGGAAAGTGGTCTTTCCGTGTCGCGGCGTTGAGTTTTCTATAATCGATGCATACTCGCCAACTAGTTTAGGTGCAAGTAGGTATTAACTCATTCGCCTCATTAGTTATGACCGTTATGCCCGATTTCTTTGGGACAACATGAATGGGGCTAACCCACTGGCTATCAGAGATAGGGTAAATGATACCACTATCAAGACATTTTATGATCTCCTTTTTAACAGCCTCTTTCATGACTGGGTTGAGTCGTCTCTATGGATCCCTGGCTGGCTTGGTATCATTCATCATATGAATATGATGTTCAACAATTAGGGGACTAATCCCCTTGATGTCCGCCATAGTCCAGCCAAAATCTTGCTGATTGCTTTGCAAAACCGTTAAAAGGGCTTTCTTTTGCTCTGGGGCTAGAGAAGCCGAGATGATAATAGGAAGGGTCTCATTCTCACCTAAGTAAGCATATTTAAGGTGAGACGGCAATAGCTTGAGTTCGAGTATTGGAGGCGAAACAATTGAAGGTAAAATCAGTGAAATTGTCTCAAACTCGAAGGATTCCAACAGAGGTTCAAAACGAGTGTAAGCAACCGAGTCGGATGGTTCAGCTAACTTATCCGAAAATTCAAAGGATTCAAACTCGGGTGGTGATTGTTCAAGATCGTTCAAGAAAGTGAAACACTCATAATCATTATCGGGTATGAAAGCAGTATCAGATTCAAGGAGGAACGCACTAGTGGTGTCAAAATTGTTGTGATCGAACAGAAATTTCTCGAGCTCACAGTCCTCCTGGGTGATCTCTTGGATCGAGCAAACATCAAGTATATTAGCATTAGGTTCAGAGGACTGATTCCCCAACTTAAAAATGTTGAGTTCAATTGTCATGTTTCCAAAAGATAGGTTCATCGAACCATTTCGACAATTGATCACCGCATTAGAAGTTGCAAGGAATGGACGACCGAGTATCACCGAAATTTGACTCCGGGGGTTAGCTACAGGCTGTGTGTCCATAACAATGAAATCAATAGGGAATATGAAGTCCCCTACTTTAATCAACACATCCTCTAACTCATCCCTAGGATGGGTGATGGATTGGTCGGCCATTTAAAGAGTACAATGCGTAGGTTTCAACTCTCCAACGCCTAGTTGCTCATATACCGAATAGGGAAGCAGGTTAACACTGGCACCAAGATCCAATAGTGCACGGTTGATGTTCATATCCAAAATAGTTATTGAAATTGTAGGACAGCCAGGGTCCTTTCATTTTTGAGATAAAGGTTGGGTAAGAGCATCACTTACTGCACCAGCCAAGAAAACTTTCTTAGGTACCTGTGATTTCCTCTTCTTGATGCATAAGTCCTTGAATATTTTAGCGTAAGAAGGGACTTGTTGGATTGCATCCAAGAGGGGAATGTTAATGCTAACCTGTTTAAATAACTCCACAATTTTCTCCATTTGTGGATTTTTTTTATTGGATCTCAACCTGTTTGGAAATGGAACATTTTGAAAATTGGTTGAGTCCAATGTTTGTGGAGGAGATTGCGGAGTTGGAATGGATCCCAGTGCTGGTTTTTTCGTGGAGTGAGATGTGGGTCTGTTTGGCACAGCAGAAGAAGTAGAGCCTTGTGAAGAATGGAGAACAGGCTCTAAAGACGAAGAAGATGAAGATGAAGAAGAAGAAGAAGAAGCGGCGCCCGGGATGTCATCATTAGTGCCAACATTATTATGCAACATCCTTCCAGATCTTAATGTCGTCATGGCACTCACATTATGGTTTTGTTGTTCAAGAGCAACATGTATATTTTGTGGGTGACCAGGTTTTGGCAGTGGTTGAAATGGAAGCTTCCCCTTCTCTCGCTCGCTTAAAGAAGCATTCAGTTGTGCAATCTGGGCTTCAATGGTTTTGATACTTTGCCCATGTGATGCAGTGTGTTGCACCAGAGACTGATTGGAAGACTTGATGTTGGCTGAGGATTGAGTTTATTTTTTTAAAAACGCCTCCAGACTTCTTTCTAGCGAGGAAACTTTATCGTTATTTGGTGGAACAAAATTGTTTTGAGGAAAAGAGTTGTTTGGTGAAAAATTATTCGTTTGATTTTGGTAAGGTTGGAGTTGGAAAGGTTGCTGATATTGAGTTTGTTGAGGAGCTTGTTGTTGTGGAGGAGGCCTCTGGAAATTGTTGTTGCCTTGGAATTGTTGTTGATTTTGATTCCAAGAAAAATTGGGGTGGTTCTTCCAACAAGGATTGTAAGTTGAAGAGTATGGATCATTTCTTTGTCTTTGCTGAAAGGCAACATTGACTAGATCCTGTCCTTGAACAGGTGGGTTGTAAGGACACTCTTCAGTCAAATGGGATGGATCTGAACAACAAGCGCATATAGTGCGAGGGGGTAAAGCAGGGGCAGGAGAAGGCGATGAGAATTTGCTCTCAGTTGCTTCTAGTTTTCGTGTAATTGCTGTCATTTCGGCTTTCATTGCAATTGACATATCAAGTTGATGAACGCCTGCCCTAGACGAACCAGATGATGTAGATGAAGTGGACGAAGTGGTCGGTCTAGTGCATTCCCACTGAAGTGTTTGTTCAGCAAGATCCTCAAGAAATTTCCAAGCTTCCTCGTCCGATTTGGTTAGGAAGTGACCTTGACAAATGGTTTTCAGCAACTGCTTAGTTGCTGGGTTCAGTCCTTCGTATAAAGTTTGGCAAAGTTGCCACTCTCAATACCGTGATGAGGGCACTGAACAAGAAGGTCTTTGAATCGTTCGAAACACTTCCAAAAAGGTTCGGATGGAAGCTGGGAAAATTGGTTAATTTCATTACGTATTCTCGCGGTCTTGTGATGTGGGTAATACTTTTTAAGAAATGCCTTAACAAACTCTTCCCAATTGTTTATAAAATGCGATGCAGTACTATATAGCCACTTTTCAGATAGGTGACATAATGTGAAGGGAATGACTCGTAGCTTTATAGCATCATCGAACAGTTGGGTGGTCTTCATCATTGCACAAATATTCTGGAATATGTTAATGAAGATATAGGCATTTTCGGATTCCAGCCCATGAAATTTGGGCAACATGTTGATGAAGTGGGGCTTAATTTCGAAATTATCCCCATTTGCCGGAGGGAGTGAAAGACAAGTAGGAAATGCGGAGCGGGTAGGATAGAAAAGATCCTGGAGCGCGATTCGCTGTGGCGCTTCAACAGGAGGTTGTTGTGGGTTATTCGCAACCAGTTGAGGTGGAATCAGTCCCGAGGTAGGTAAAGGGTTGTTAGGATTGAATCCTGACATCTCTTTAGAAGATGATGAATGTGAAGATGAAGGTAAAGATGAAAAGGAGCGGAGAGAGTTTCGACTTCGGAGTCGAACGCGTCATCAGTAGCGACTAACGAGACACGGACTAAATGGGTGCTAGTGTCCCTAGTCCAACCGGACATACACTAAACGAGTTGTAGTGTAGTCAAACGTAGAATGTGAGGTTAAGAAAACGTAAATGGGGAAATGTGGGTGAAGGTTGGGTGCAATAGAATTCTAGCGACAAATGGCAAGTTTTAGTAAAAATTTTGTTTTGTGTTTTTTTTTATTCTTTTATAAAGAGTTTTTGCAAAAATTTTGTACGGAACTACGACACACTCTCAAACAATTACAATTTAAGCATGCACAATCAATCCTAGAGCTAGGATCTCCTAAGTCAACTTGACTGCTCCTAACTGGTCCAAAGCGACAAGTTGTGAGATATTCCTCAAATCGCCTCTTCACCATCAATTGTGGCCAGGTAAGCACAAGTGAAGAAAGGAGGGTTCCGCTCATGAATCACCGTGAGACGGGCCTTTTAAAGTTACCATTCTCACTTGTTTAGCCTAGGCACCACATAGTCAGGTTTAGATAAATGACTGAATGCCCACAACCTTCCTCTGTCCTAATGAGCGCGACAGTCCTTAATTGGCTGAGTCTAGATATTTTTTAATTAGCTCAAGAGTGATGCATATGCTTTTTGTGATTTCTGGGGTCTTAGGAAGGGTAATGAAATCCCCACAAAATCTTAATTGGTGTTATAGCCCCTTAGATTCCGTTTTAAATATGCAAAGCAGTAACACACAAAATCTAAAACACTTGCCAAAAAATTTCTTTTTATTTGCGGCGCAAAGAATCCTGCATAAAATGATTTATTAGAGAGGGAGAAGAAGTTGCTGTGCAAAGAATACCTGCAGGAAATTTTTTCAGTAGAGTGCAGAGGGTAGGAGAGAAGACAAAAAATACTCACAGAGAAATTTAGGGTGCTGACATCAGCAGTTGACCGTGGAACCACGGTCAAACTCCTGCTTATGCCGCGTTTCCGTGGCGGTTTGGTAGTTGTGGATCTCCAAAATTTTCCTATGTGCTGTTATGGTTCTCCTCTGTCTGTTCAGATCCTCTGTTTCTTGATTTGTTCACTGGGCTTGCTCCAGATCTGAATCAGTCCGTCTTCTTTTCCTGCACAATTCACACAAAACCAATCAAAAATAACAAGATGATTTTTTATGTATTTTTTTATTTTTTCAATTTTTTCATTTTTTATTTAATTAACCCGAAATTACAAAAAGAAATAAACTACCGTTTCCCCGGCAACGGCGCCATTTGATTGAGAGCAGTTTAGTACGCGCGTTTTAAAAATTAAAGAATACCGCAATTAAGACGGTGTCGCTTGGTAGCTAGCCAGTTGAGTACGAGTCGATCCACAGGGAAATGGTGTTCTTTTCTTTAAGTTCTAACGAGTTAAGTCCTATTTTTGGTAGGTTTTGTTTTACGATCTAAAAATGAGAATAAATGATTTAAAGGCTTACTAGGGTTAGGATTAGGTTAGTTTGAAATATAGATTCTTCTCACTGCTAACAATGTCCTAGTTAACAATATAGGTGTTAGGGTAATAGTCAACAACGAGGATTAGCATGACTAGGAAGAAACGTAGTTTCTTCCTTTGGGTCCTTGTCCATCCGTTCTTAACTCTTAGCCCTAACCTCCAGTTAATTCAACCACAACCGGTCTAACTAGGGAATCACCGCTACCATGTAGGATAGGGTGCCGTAGTGAGCGGTGTGTGGTTGAATTAAAAAGAGTCCGTATTTTAAAAATTATATGGGCAAAGAAAGGAGTGAGAGAGATTTACTTCTCTCAAACCTTCCTTATCCTAACCCTAACAAGTAAGGAATTACTCACTCATTAGGAAAGTGACAAAAAAATCATTTTTTTGTTTTATTTTAATAGACTATCTAAATTGCAGATAATAAAAAACAGATAAAAATTGCAGGAATTAAATTCAGATAAAAAAATGCAAGATAAAAATAAAAATACCTTTATTGATGACCTCTCAATGATTACAAGGGAAATTAAAATTTAGATCTAGAATTAAAAAGAGGCATGCCTAATTAGGCTTTTGGCTTTCCTATTTATAGATAGGAAAAAACCCTAGGTTACAATCTGATCCTTACACGAATTTACAAGACTACCCTAAGAAAGCCGGGTCAAAGCACCGACACCCACCGACACATGCACCGACACGTGCACTATATGGCCGCGGAACCGCGATAGGAAAGCATGTTTGGCCGCGGTTCTGCGGCCAATTGGTAGGATCTCTGGCTAAGTTCTTCAGGGTTGCTTCATGTTGCTTTTTCCTTCTGTTTTCTTCACTTGGTTCCTCAGAATCTCTTCTATTTACTTCCAGATTTCCAACAGTGCAGAATTATGTGGACTTTTACCGTGAGCTTCACGTTGAAGTCTTGAATCTTGTGCTACCCTTGTGCTTTGTGCATTGAACTGTCTACTGATCTTCATTTGTTCCTTGAACTGGTAGGCGGCATCATACGGATTCATCTATTGTTGGTCGTAGTCTCACATTTGTACCGTCTTTTCATGAATTTCACTGTAACGATCTGAGAACATGTAACCTGCAACTATTTAGCAGACATGGATCAAAAGCACCTATTTTTATGTAATGTGATTAAGAATGGGCGATATAATAATACAAAATTATAATATGAACATGTAGCTATAAGAAGGTATATGTGTAAGAATGTAGGTATGCATGTATGCTATATTTCATATGCGCCATCGCATAAGAATCAATGCCTCAATGTCACTAATCAATACAATATTACATATGTATATGTGTTGTGCGTATCATGGCAATTACCGACAGTGTGTGTGTAGCATACAATTAGTGCTCATGCAACATGAACTGTTAATAATAGTGCAGTGTCCACATGGTAGAAGTTCAGGCACAACAAGTAATAATATGCAATGATGTCCATGCACCATCTCTATATGTGCATATAAACATGCAGCTAATATCATATCATATCTAGCCCTGACGCTTAACGCCATACGGGCGATTTCCCCATAGATGTTAAATCTACTCATCGACTATCTCGAGTTAGGTAAATCCAGTCACCTGCTTCCCTTTCTTCGCAGCGTTCGAAGTCCCCGCCTGCAATCCTATTAACACAAACATAACAAGTGCAAAATCTTAGAAATCGACCAATATCACGTACAAACTACGTTTGACCGACGCACCAACTCCAAACCAATTCTCAAGTGTCCGTCTAGTGGTAACGTGTGTGGCGACACCCCAAAACCAACCCAGGTGCAGCAGCTATACAAGATCATGAACCGTGTCGGATAACATAACACACGTATTCAAAACACTTGATTATAGAAAAGTGATCCCAGATTTTGTATACTGTCAAAACCCAAAAATCAAACAGTACCAAACACCTCTAAACAACTACAGACAGCTACCTTACAAAAAACCAAGCCCCAACTCCCCCAAATAGCCGAGCTCGCCGAAATCCCCCCTATTGTCGCTGGCCAAAACCGCCCAAGTGGGGTTCGTGCATTAGGTGTACACTTAGGGTCACTAGTACAACACTACTACATTCCTAGATTTTACAGTAAAATTCCCAGGTCATAGCAGATCACAGAGACTCCAATATGACACTAAAAATACGATATGTGCACGAAACTATACCTTTAGTGTTTTAAACGACAACTACAAGGCAACACAACAATATAAACACCTAATTATCAGTTAGAGGTCATTACCTAGCCACTCTTGCTCAAAAATCCAATCTTTCCAAGTTCCAAGGCAACCTAGTGGCTAAACATGACATGTGAAGTGTTTTCCATGGTGTTTAATGAAGTTTGCAAGGATTTGTGAAGAGGTAGTGAGGGTTTCAGTTTGAGAGTTGAGGGGATGAAGAATAATTGAGAAGAGATAGGAATGAGAGAATGAGAAATGATAATGATGAGAGGTGAGTGTAGGGCGAGTCTTAGCCTTACACTCACTCTCTCCCTCTCCTCATCAATGCAACCATTAATGCCTCATGACTCACCTAGCCACCTCTCTCTCAATCCAAAACATGAAAATATCTCTCACACAAATATCTAAGCTCAAGGTTAATCAAGCCATGGATTAGCTTAAGGTGTCATGGTCACTTAATAAGATTAACACTAACTAACCCTCACATTAACATTCACAAGTGTGTTCAAGCCATAACAAATAATAATAAAATATTAATTAATTGTTATAAAATGTGAGGAAACCGATTTAGTAAACTTTTCCTTAAAACCCCGCATTAACGCTTAATTAACACTAATCGCATTCTAAGGTGTTACACCAAGCTATCCACCATGACGATTCCGCAACGACACAGCACACCACAGAACATCAACGTGAATGTCACGTTCGCAAACCCGTCTAAAAGAACTATAGCAAATAGACATGTTGTACCGCTCTAATGACATTTACGGTCGCCGATAGTAATGCATGTACTATAAACTTTAAGCAGTGTTAGAAATATCGACTTCGAAATAACCCCGAATAACCCCAAACAACTAGATAAAACCATATCCAAATTAGGCTAAGCAAGCAATACCACTAAACCAATATGTTAGTATAATATTCCCTAGAGGATATTATTGTATAATACAAGTTTGTATATTACATTTTGGAACCTTGAGATATATACAAGGATTTATGACAGTCTTGCTCAATATGGTAGGATGCTACTTGGTTTGTATCTATCTTAATATGTGTATATGTTTCTTTTAACATATCGCTAATACATATTGATAGAGCCCTTAGGATCATTGCTTGACTACCAGCGTTATGATGGCAGTCACACTAGTGGAGGCTGGGTAGTCTATAAGCACATCCTTATACAGGTCCCTAGTCGTTGGATTATCGAGACAGGGCATCGATACTCCAGAGTAGAATAGAATGTACGCTTCTCATCCCAGCAGGGGAGATGGTCTGTCCCACAGCCATCAGTACGTCGTACTGGAGATAGTATGCAGGTGGTCATTAGGTTATGAGGTACACTGGACGGACTCATTGGAAACTGCTGGTTGTTACTATACCTATCGTCAGATAGCAGTTTCCAGGTGACATGAGTACAGCTTAGTCCGTTGACTTGACACTGCTACTTCGCCTCAAGTGTCATTGTTCTTAGATTACTACCCTACCACGGCTCTATTGAGTCGTGTAAACAGGTAGTAGTTGGGTGCAGTCCCGAAGCACTTGGAGGCAGTGGCGATTACATAGGATTCGTCTCTCCCGGTATTGGGGGTTGATATCGCGCTGTGTTCGGAACGCCATTACATAAAGTCCCTGGCTAGGGTAAGAGAGATTTACTGGTAGGTACTCCAGTAGTTTCTCAGGCTGTATTAGACTGTACTCCGACACGACTTATACCGCTATTAGGGGTCTGACGTTTACCGCCCCCTAGGCCCGATATGCGATACTTTTAGACGAACAGACCGGAATATACGGAGATTGTCAAATACAGGCTCAGTAGGAGTTCGGATGAGTTATGCTCATCGGCTTTCATATCGACAATACCTGAGGGCCGTTACGTACATCTAGTACCGTGCGGCCTGTGGTTAAACCAACTGCCAGCGTGGAGTCGAGTCTTTAGAATCCCACACAGAGCGTTTCCCTGCATCGGGCAAAACGTGTAGACGTCATATGGTTTTAAGACATGGTCCGATCACGTGCATACACTTGTGCACGTATGATGATTCGGACAGACAATACTAGTGGGCTTTGGTTTAAGCCGGATCCTAGTATTGTACTGATGGATTGTCTCCGTTTTCTCCATTCGTATTTTTTGGAATACGAATGCGGATATGTATATACGGACGAGAGGCATTTTTGTAATTTATACAAGAATGATTTTGAAGATGGCATGACCTAATTGTATTAATCATTTTGCTTTAAATAATTAATACATTTTAAGTGAATGAAAATTATGTGGATATTGCATGAATAAGGACTTGGGAACTTTGGACACATGGTGCTCATTTGACCCATGAGTCATTCTATTGTAAATTGAACCTCTTACTAATTATTGAAATAGATTTATTTATGAAATAATTAGAAGAGTTCAGTTTAGAAAATAAAGAGAGAAAACCATTTCTTTCGTCATCTTTTTAGTTCACTAAATTTCCATAGCCATCTCCATTTTTCCCTCAAACTCAAGAACACTCATGAGTTGAGTAACTTTGAGCAATAGTAGACTCCTCAATCTATCTACAACATCTACACACTCTAAGTCTTCTAGTTTAGCACACTAGTTGATCTAGTTTTCTTTGGTATAGAAGAAAAAACTTGGTGCACAAACGTTCGGATGGATCATCTTGGATTCGAGAGCCGACGAGGAGGAGACAACCGTATCACTCCAAAAGGTTTGTGCGGGAGAGGAGGACAGTGGGAGAAGCAAAGAAGGACCATATTCTTGAGGTATAACTTCTGTACTTTAGTTTATACTTCATAGGATAGGTGCTAGTTATGGTTTAGATTACGATCTTGGCTAATAGTCGATGTTACAATGCAAAAATTATTGTTTATTACACTTTCTGCCTCCCCGCAACCTTTCGGGGTGCGTGGCATCAACTTACTGTGGTATCAAAGCAGACTAAACCATAGCTAACAGATTAAACGACTAGTTAAACTACGAAACCGAAATAACCCGAAAACATCGAAACGTAGATTCAAGTTTCTTTCGTGTTTTTTAATAAGACTCTAAAAATTATTTTAGCAACTGCAGAGTACTCTTTGAATTGTAAAATAAACACAGAACAAAAATAAGGCATTTCTACCCAAAACTGGGCCAGCCACAATGCCCAAAAATCCGGTGAGCTCGGTTCAATTTTGGGGAAATGCTTTGTATTTTGGTATGTGGCTTTATGACTTGAATCTAGGGCTTCAGGAGTTGTTTGTTTTTGCCAATTTTGATTTTATTGTAAATTCTTTACTGTGGCAATACCGGGTGTTTCGAAGTCGCAGTTTAACGTTGTTTAATGTTTTCAAGTTGTAGTTGTTATATGTGTTTGGAAACGTCGACTAATTTCTATATGTCGATTAGTTGGGGTTGCACATATCTGTGATTGGTTTGTGTATATGAACATTGTTGGATCGTCGATGATGAATAGACGGGGATGTGAGATGAGTGTTTTTATCTTTCATTCGATGTAAATTATAAAATGGATGTAATATTATTTTGCGGGGCACATCCGGGTTGAGGTTGTAGCCACCGGTGTATTATTTCTTTTTACTGTTTTCTGCTCTTTGGATAGACCCAAGGTGGGGTGCACAAACTACGGGTTTTTTGAAGTTCTAAGTGGCCTACTCACATTGTTGAGGGAGGTTGCTTCACTTCTGGAATTTGGTGGGTAATTTGCCTCACCCGTAGGGATCTGGGGTGGGGTTTGGCTATTCATCACGACCGTGGAATCCGTCTTTCGTTACAGGCTTAAACGAAATGCGGAATTCCTAGTATATCCAATGTGTTCATCTGTGATCTGGAATGCCTATTTTTGCGTCTGATGAATATTAATATTATATATGTTATATAATAGACACTACTTATGTTTTACATCCACGCTAGTCCAGCCTCCGCTCTGGCGTTAGTTAAGTAACCTAACGGTGTTAGATGGGGCCCAGTGGCGAATGCAGATGGCATAAGTAGACGTTGTATTTTCGTCTTTTTCTGTGATGATAGGTGTAAATGATGGGACTGCTTTATATTAATGCAAAGCAAATAAACCAAAGTTAAATCGTTGGAACAAATTATAAAACCACTCGATTTTTTCAAAACAGCTGATTTTTTAAATACGGAACTTAAACCATTCCTTTTAAAAGCTATCAAGTTCCTTCGATTATATCAAGTTCACTACGTTCACAGTTTTACCAAAACCATTCGTAGCCCTCCATCATTTCATATGAATAGTCAATAGTATTCAAGCTATGTTTGTTGGCCTTAGTCAAGGCATAGTGATTGGTAACTGCTGGGTATTCATATGAAGTATAGATAGATGCGTTGGTTTGAGACAGTCATACTACATTGTTGTCCTTAGTCAAGGGTATGTATGGCTGGGTTCAAATTAACTTGGATAATGACAGGTAGAACTTGACATGCGACTTATGATTTGTTGGTCTTAGTCAAGCTCATAAGAGCATGGGGCAAAATTCCACATCGGGAGTTTCTAAAGAAACTGAAACTTGCTAGTACTGCATACCATTTTGTAACACTTTGATTTTTCCGTTAGAATGTTTTTATGATAATTAGTATTTGTGCATGTTATTATATTAGTGTTCATAGGATTATTAGTTATTTAGTCGTGTTTAGCAAAATGGAAAATTTTCCTTTGTAGTGGACACTTGCACACTTAGCCATTTTTGTGACTTAGGGTTTTGGTAACATGTTAACCATTCTTTTGTGCATGGTTCTTTTTAGTTTTCCCCACCATTTTATTCATATCTTAACCCCTTTTCACAAATTCAAATCCTAATAAACAATGAAGCATGGTGGTTAGGTGAGAGGTTGACTTTTGACCCCATTTCCTTCTCTTCCCTCTCTCTCCTCTCCTCACTTCAGAAATTCTGGAGAATTCAGCAGAAAAACCTTGGCTTTCCTCCATCTTTCCTCTCCCTTTTCACATCTCTTTGATCCCTACACAAAAACCCTACACAATCAACACATTTTCATCACAAAACCTTAGGAAAAGTGAGCTTTTGAGGTGTTCAAAGGCAAATCTGCACCCTTGAGGGAAAAGCTGAGACTTTTGGTGTTTTACAAGGTTCTTAGAAGGTATTAACTCATATTAGCACTCTTTTTCCTTAAACTTGTAGTATTCTTTAGTAAAGATCTCATTTTTGTGCATTTTTAGTGATATTAAAGGATATTTGTGAAGTATATGTTAGATTGGTGTTCTCATAGTTTAGTTAGCTCCTTTAAGTGTTATTAGAGCTATTTTAACCAGGTTGTACTTCAGGTTTGCACAAAAATACCCTAAAGTTTGATTTTAGTGCAAAAGTGTGGATTTTAACTAGAAATAAGGCCCTGTAGGATCTGCTGCTACCCGAGGTATTTCAGAGTGAAACTAGATGTTACTGTAGCATGTGGGGGGGGTATAGAGTGCACACACCAAACCTGGGAGCCCAATTCCCAAGTGAGGCCGCCGAAATAAGCATTCTGGCCGCAATTTGCGGCCAGGTGGGAGTGTTTTGGGTTGGAGTTTGGGGTGGTGGTGTCTGCTGCTATGTGGGTTGTTTTGGTATATGTAGTTTTACAATATCTTTTCTGTATCAAAATTTGGAGGTGATTACCTATTTTCCCGTATTTTTAGTCTTCGCGACACGCGTGATACGTGTGTATGAGTTTTGGATTTCTGCGTATCGCGACGCGTCGGAGTGGCTTAGGGCGCGTAATCACACGTTTTAGTGTATCGCGCACACGCGCGCTTGGTTCATGACACGAGCTACCAGTTCGGCCTTAATGTCGTGTTTGTGTGACTTCAAGCTTATGTATGATGTATTGTGTAATTCTAGGTTCGCAGGCGAGTACGGCGGACGCCGCGCAGAAGGGGAAACAAGTTGTTGGCTATACCCAGCGAGAGACTTCGGTGAGTAGATTTAACATCTACGGGGATATCGCCCGCATGGCGTTCTACGTCAGGGCTGATAGGACCTTATAGCTATATTCACATACATTGACTGTTCATGGCTACTATTTAGTGCATACTACATTCCCTGCTATATGGATATAAACTAGAATTGATAGAACACCGCACCATTACTAACGGTCCATGTTGCACGAGCACTATCCTGCATGTTACACAAACACCGTTAGTAATTGCCATGACACTCACACTGTAGAATTTACATCGGATCATTATATGGTAGCTCATCTATATGTGACATGACTTGATGTTCATACTTGATGCATATATCACATCGGATCATTATATTGTAGCTCATCTATATGTGACATGACTTGATGTTCATACTTGATGCATATATCACATCGGATCATTTTATTGTAGCTCATCTATCTGTGACTTGACATGATATTTATATTTGATGCACATATCATATCGGATCATTGACTTGCATATTGATTTGGATTGCATGTGATTTCTGGATTTGGGAACCGTGGCTATTTCAAATATGTAATCATTTAAAAACCCGGTTCCCTTGATATGATATTTCGATGCGTCCACCATGTGTTTCCTCGGTGCTAGAGTGATATATGAGAACCCGAATCGAGGAGCTGGTTGAGACCGATTACGGGTACATGGTGGACCCGGTATGGTATCCCGGGGCGAGAACGGTTTCACTGTGTAGTAGACGGTGAGCCTGGCAGAGGGACTACTACCTACCAGTGATTGGTTGGACCTGACAGTTATCCGGAGGATACTGATCAGAGTCGATAGATGGATGCGGGGTGATCCGTACTGCCGGGGCCGAGGGCCGATACCGCAGACGGAGCCCGTGGACTGACCCGGACTGACGGGGCCCGATGGATGAGGATTTGCGTGTCGATACTGGACACGAGTATTTATGATATTTGGGTGCCGATGTTGGGCACTCGGGATTCTCAGAGATTTACAGGATTTGAGGGCCGATGAGGATGCCGGCGCTTGAGCTGTTTGGGGGATCTGGGTGCATTGATGGACACCGATTATATATTCCACGTTGACATTCCGTGTAGATGTTATACTGCACATGCTCAGCATTTATTATTGTACCTCATCCTGTAGTTATATTACCTGACAGAGCACTTTCATGATTATTGCACATACTGCTTATCACACATTGATATCATCTGTTGGCATATGATAGAGTAGCGCAGTACGTGCAAGCTCGCGATTACCTTTATATGTTATCTATTCACGAGTTGGCAACTCACCCCCGTTGTGCCACAGTGTTTGCAGGTTGCCCTTCGGAGTAGTCGCGGCAGGCTGCGTTTTGCATCTTTTGGCACAGATACCCCCATAGTTGGTGTACTAGCTCTTTTGCTGATAGGTGGGTTTTGTACGGTATCTGTTTACCTTTCAGTTACGTACATTGTTGTATCTAGTATTCTCCATCTACCTTGTATGTATTTGACTTAGAGACAGTGTGAGAACGGTGATGTATCTTATTTGTATTTCTTGTGTCGAGCTCGTTGTGAGCCGACTTTCTTATGCAGTTTTATTCTATCTGTGATGTTCCCATTTGTGGATCTTGATCTTCGCTACGGCGTCGTATATTGCTATCTTGGTGATTGTTTACTTAGATTTCTTAACATGTTAGTAAGTGCTTTCATTTTAAACTTGTAACACTCTATACTTTTACTGGTTTGATTTCTGGGTTTTCGGTTCACTTAGTCGCGTTACGCCTGTAGACGTTATGTGGTTAAGTGCCGGTCACGGGCCAAAATTTGGGTCGTGACAAAGTTGGTATCAGAGCGTAGGTTTTACCTTTCGGAGTGTAGGATGACCCTGGTATGATGGAGTAGGTAGCTGCAGTAGGGTAGCGTAGCGTGTGTATGTTCCGCGGCATACTCACGACACGGTACTCCGCCTACGTGACCTTAGGACTTGTTGATTTAAATTCCTTCTTGAGTATATACATTCTTGCGATTCGATTTCCATATCCTTATCGAATCCTATTGTTCCTTTCAGCCATTATGCCGCCAAAGACTACGAGGGTGCAGAGAGCGGCCGCGAGGGCCGAGATTCGAGTTGACTCGTCGGAGACTAGGACTGATCCGGGTAGTACACCGGTTGTGCCCGAGCAGGCTGTTCCTACCGTGACAGATCAGATTGCTATGTTAGGGGCTGGTGTGCAGGAGATACGCCAGACGATGGGATCCAGTATGCAGGAGATGCGCTGATGATGGGATCTCTAGTTGAGACACTTCGAGCGCAACGACCAGAGGTAGTTCCACCCATTGCAGAGACCGCGGTGGTACCCACAGTTCAGGCAGTTGCACCTGCGACTACAGAGGTTATTACAGTATCGCTGTCAGAGTTTATGAGGCTGAAGCCTCCGGTCTTCACAGGCACCGATGTGGCCGAGGACCCACAGTCTTTCATTGATAGGATGGCGCGGATATGTCGTTCACTTAGATGCGCAGATGCGAGATGGGTTGAGTTCGCGAGCTTTCACCTGGAAGGTCTTGCGCAGAAATGGTGCGAATCAGTCGAGAAGGGTAGAGCAGCAGGTCTTCCTCCTATGACCTGGACAGAGTTCATGGCGCTATTCCTTGCCCGCTTTCTTCCCCTGAGTGTCAGAGATGCTAAAGCACGCAGGTTCGAGTCCTTACGCCAGACGCCAGAGATGTCAGTGGCAGAGTATGACGTGTTGTTCACCGAGCTATCAGTTTATGCTCCGTACTTAGTGGCTACCGAGGAGTTGCGAGTCAAGAGATTTGTCCGAGGCTTGCTTACACCACTATTCCTTGCTATCAGCGCGCAGCATTACGAGACATACGCAGCAGCAGTAGATGCAGCATTATTAGTTGAGGAGCGCCTTGCTGAGACTTCGGCAGTCCCAGAGCTGAAGAGAGTTCGTGCAGATACGTCAGTGCAGAGACGACCTTTTCGGCGTCGTGACAGGCACCTTGCAGGTGGCAGAGATTCGAGGCGAGGCCGGTTATTTAGCTCCTATCCCTAGGAGGGTCAGCGACCATCATCGGGATGTTACCGTTGCGGGAGTTCTTATCATCGTGTGCGAGATTGTCCTGAGGTACCCCGGAGTAGGGCGGCAGCACCGCATGTTACATTACCACCTTCACCACCCCAGACAGCATTGCCGATAGTACCTACTGTTACTCCGCGTCATACGCATGCACAGAGAGGTCGTGGTCGTGGAGGATTTGTTCATAGAGGATGAGGTGACCGAGGCAGAGGGCAGCCAGCGGCCGGCAGGGGACAGTTAGTTGCAGGTGGAGGACATGCGCGAGTTTTTTCTTTGACGCATCAGGACGCGCAGGCGTCCAATGCGGTGGTCTCAGGTATCCTTCCTGTATGTTCGGTTGATGCACACGTGTTATTCGATCACGGATCCACGCACTCGTACGTATCCACACACTTTGTGCCGAGTTTGGGTAGAGAGTCCGGTTTGCTTGACCAGCCGGTTGTTGTGACTACTCCTGTGGGAGAGTTGTTTGTTGCTAGGCACGTGTTCCGATCCTGTACCGTCTGTATTGGCGAGAGAGAGTTGCCGGTCGATTTGATCCTTCTTGAGATATTGGACTTCGACGTTCTTTTGGGCATGGATTCGTTAGCCACGTGCTATGCTTCTGTTGTGTGCCGCGAGAAGACAGTTCGATTTTGTTTTCCCGGCGAGTCGGTTGTTGTTGTGTTGGGGGACCGTGGTGCCACCCCTCACAGTGTGATTTCTTCTTTTCGCGCTGGACAGCTTTTGCGGAAGGGATGTCAGGGATTTCTCGCCTATGTTTGCGATACTAGAGCTACAGAGGTTCCGATGGATCAGGTTCCGGTCGTTAGCGAGTTCCCTGATGTGTTCCCTGACGAGGTTCCTGGCCTACCGCCCGAGCGTGATATTTCCTTCTGTATTGATTTGGTTCCTGGCGCAGGGCCTATTTCTGTACCGCCTTATCGGATGGCCCCGGCGGAACTTAGAGAATTGAAGGGTCAGTTACAAGATTTGCTGGATAAGGGAATCATTCGACCCAGTGTTTCTCCTTGGGGTGCTCCAGTCCTGTTCGTCAAGAAGAAGGACGGCAGTATGCGTTTGTGTATTGACTACCGCCAGCTGAACAGGGTGACAGTGCGGAACAGGTATCCTTTGCCATGTATCGACGATTTGTTCGACCAGCTTCAGAGGGCAGGATACTTTTCGAGGATCGATTTGCGATCAGGCTACCATCAGCTGCTGGTTCGACAGGAGGACATTTCCAGGACAGCTTTCCGCACGCGCTACGGCCATTATGAGTTTTTGGTGATGTCGTTCGGACTCACCAACGTGCCGGCAGCATTTATGGACTTGATGAACCGCATTTTCCGGCCGTATCTTGATCTGTTCATCATAGTGTTCATTGACGATATCTTGGTGTACTCTCGGAGTAGAGAAGAGCACGAGCAGCACCTGCGGATTACGCTGCAGACCTTGAGGGAGCATCAGCTTTTCGCCAAATTCTCCAAGTGTGTTTTCTGGCTAGACAGCGTAGACTTCTTGGGGCACGTGATTACACGAGATGGTATATGTGTAGACCCGAGGAAGATCGAGACAGTTCGGAGTTGGCCTAGACCCACGTCAGTGACGGAGGTTCGCAGCTTTCTAGGGCTGGCAGGTTATTACAGGCGATTTGTGCAGGACTTCACTCGCATTGCTACACCTTTGACCGGGTTGACCCGGAAGGGAGTTCGCTTCGATTGGACGGAGAAGTGTGAGCACAGTTTGCAGCAGCTACGGGCTCTACTGACTACGACACCAGTGCTATCATTGCCTTCAGGATCAGGCGGATTTGTGGTCTACTGTGACGCTTCACGAGTGGGGCTAGGGTGTGTTTTGATGCAGCATGACATGGTGATTGCGTATGCTTCGCGGCAATTAAAGAAACATGAACAGAATTACCCCACTCATGATCTGGAGATGGCTGCAGTGGTCTTTGCACTTAAGATCTGGCGACATTATTTGTATGGAGAGTCGTGCCAGATATTCACTGACCATAAGAGCTTAAAGTATATATTTCAGCAGCGAGACCTGAACCTTAGACATCGCCGATGGATGGAGTTGGTGAAGGACTACGATTGTAAGATCTTGTATCACCCGGGCAGGGCGAATGTAGTGGTGGATGCTTTGAGCAGGAGGCCCGGGGGTAGTCTATCCTACTTGAGCGCAGTGCAGAGCCAGTCATCGGCGGATTGGCAGATCTTATGCGACAGCCGGGTACAGTTCGAGTTTACGCCGATCGGATGACAGATTGCTCATGTTCGTGCACACCCACAGTGTTAGTGTTTATGCCCTAGAAGGCCATTACTGTATCATACTAGTTTGTATATTACTTAATAGAAGCTTGGGATATTCACATGTATATAACAGTCTTGCTAAACATGGTAGTATGCTACTTGGTTTTTCTATCTTAATATGTGAGTATACGTATTGATAGAGCTCTTAGGATCTTGCTTGACTACCAGCGTTGTGATGGCAGTCACACTAGTGGGGGCTGGGTAGTCTACAAGCACATCCTTATTCAGGTCCCTGGTCGTTGGATTATCGAGACAGAGCATCGATACTCCGGAGTAGACTAGTGTGTACGCTTCTCATCCCAGTTGGGGAGATGGTCTGTCCCACAGCCGTCAGTACGTCGTACTGGAGATAGTATACAGGTGCTCGTTAGGTTACGGGTACACCGGACAGGACTCACAGGAAACTGTTGGTTGGTTTTATACCAGTCGTCAGTGAACAGTTCCCAGGTGACATGAGTACAGCATAGTCCGCAGACTTGACACTGCTACTTCGCCTCGAGTGTGTCCCACTGTTCTTAGATTGCTACCCTACCACGGCTCAAAGGAGTCGTGCAAACAGGTAGCAGTTGGGTGCAGTCCCGAGCACTTGGAGGCAGTGGCGGTTAGACAGGATTCGTCTCTCCCGGTATTGGGGGTTGATATCGCGCTGTGTCAGAGAGCCATTACGCAAAGTCCCTGGCCAGGGCAAGCGAGATTTGCTGGTAGGTTCCAGTAGTTTCTCAGGGTGTAATGGGCTTCCCTCCGACACGACTTATACCGCTATTAGGGGACTGACGCTTGCCGCCCCCCTAGGCCCGATATGCGATAGTCTAAGACGAACGGACCGGACTGTATGGAGATTGTCACATCAGACTCAGTAGGAGTTCGGATGGGTTCCCTCATCGGCCTTCTTATCGACATCTACCTGGGGACCGTTACGTACAGCTATTGCCGCTTGCGGTCTGTGGTTAAACCCACTGCCAGCGTAGTAGTCGGGTCTCTAGAGTCCCACACAGAGAGTTTCCCTACTCCAGGCGAAACGATATAGAGGTCGTATGGTTTTACGACAAGGGTTCGGACGCATACGTGCGTTTACGCGCGTACGACTTTCGGACAGTTTTTACCAGTCGGCTTTGGTTTAAGCCAGTTACTGGTATCCGGTTATTGGATTTATACAGTCTAAAATTTTTCCGTATTTTTGCGGATAGAAGGGGCGTTCTCGTAATTGTGCGAGAAGCTTCTAGAAGATGGTGACTAAGGAGGTTTAGGTGTCATATGCATTGAATGAGTTTAGTGAGTCATGAGAGTGATTCATCCATATCATTAATGCACAATAAATGCTTAATGAGTCATGGTTATGAATCACCATTAGATATTTATGAAACTTGATTATTCATCATTTGTTTTTCTTTTATTGATGAATTTTAATGTTTCATATATATTATGATAACTCATTATTCTCATATGATAATTATCCTCACCTTCTCTCTCCTCAAGCTCTCCTTCTTCAAACCCTAATCCTCCCCTCTCATGTGTTGAGTACAAGGATTAGTTAGACTACTTAATCCATAACCCTATCTATATTACACCTAGCTTCTTTGATTAGCACTTAAAGAAGTTTAGTTGCCTCAAGTTTAGAGGCTAAGCTTGGAGTAAAGCTCTCGGGTGGATCGTCTACTACTTTGAGAAGGCCGAGGAGGAGGTGGAGTTCGCAAAGACGAAGGACACGATTCGTTAGGTATAATCCCTAAACATAGTAGCATAGCAACTCTATGTTTTAAGTTAGTTATCGTTTAGCTTCGATTCAAGCGGTTAGTCGATGTTTGTTCACTAAACAAGTTCGTTTTTGAAAATTCCGCCTCCCCACAAGTATTGGGGTGTTGTACATCGACTTACAGTGGTATCAGAGCCTCGCTAAACAATAAATAACTTTTTTGCAAATTTGTATGAATTTCGAACGGAAAAAACGAAACCTGAAAACCCTAAAATATCAAGTTTCTGTCGATTTATAAATGAAGTCCAAAAATTTTTCAGGGATGTTCAGAAAGCTTAAAATGACAGTAGTAGAACACACAAAAAATTTGGTCCCCTGAATCGCCTACGGTGCCGCGGAACCGCGGCGGATAGCACAGATCCCGCCGCGCTTCCGCCGCCGAGTTGACGATTCAGGGACCCATTTTTCTTGTGATGGTTCTCTGTGATATTTGGGATTTTCTGGTATTTTTTAATTTTGCTCAGGTTTCAAGTTTACAGAGAAGTATTGGAGCAATATTAAATGTGTTTAATCGATCGAAATTATACAGTATTTGCTTATGGATTATATCTGTGTTTGTATAATGTGTTCGTAAACCTCCCCTAACTGCTAGTATGTCGGTTGGCAGGGGGTTGCACATTTCTGTAATGGTTTTTACTGTTTGTGGATATGAACTGTGTTGGACTGTTGTGATGATTAGCCGGGGTTATGTGATTGGTTATTATTTAATTCATTTGATGTAAATGTAATTTGTTGTAATATTATTTTGCGGGGCACATCCAGGTTGCGGTTGTAGCCACCGTTGTATTATTTCATTTTACTGTTTTTGCTCCTAGGACAGATCCAAGGTGGGGTGCACAAACTGCCGGGTGGATAGTTTGCCGTACCCGTTGGGGTCTTGGGTGGGGTAATGGCTATTCATCACAACTGTGTAATCCGTCTTTTGTTGCAGGCTCAAAACAAACACGGATTGCTTGCAAATCCAATAAAGTTCATCTGCGATCTGGAATGCCTATTATTGCGTCTGACGAATGTACAATATCTATATATGATAGCTATTTAGACGTCACTTATGTTTTACACCCGCGCTAGCCCAGCCCCCGCTCTGTCGTTAGTTAAGTAACCTAACGGGTGATGACGGGACCCCGTGGCGAATGCGGATGGCATAAGAGGACGTTGTATTTTCGTTGTTTTCTGCAATGATAGGTTAATGATGGGACGCATTATCTATAATGCAAAGAAAAACAAACCAAAGTTTAAATCGTTGGAACAATTTAAAAGAAACCATTCGGTTAATTTTAAAAACAGATATTTTTAAATGCGGAGCTTTAACCACTCCTTTTAAAAGCTATCAGGTTCCTTCGGTTATATCAAGTTCACTACGTTCACGGTTTCGCCAAAACCAGTCGTAGCCCTCCGTCGTTTCTTATGAATGGTCAGTAGTATTCAAGCTATGTTTGTTTGGCCCTTAGTCAAGACATAGTGATTGGTAGCTGCTGGGGTATTCATTTGTTGCATAGATAGATGAGTTAGTTTGGGACACTCGTATTACTTTGTTTGGCCCTTAGTCAAGAGTATATACGGATGGGTTCAAATCAACAGGATAATGATGGGCAGAACTTGACATGTGACTTATGATTTGTTGGCCCTTAGTCAAGATCATAAGAACATGGGGCAAAAAATCAATATCGGGAATTTCTAAAGAAACTGAAATTTGCAAAGAGATGCATACCATTTGGAGTTTGATGAATGTTGGTAGGATTCCTTCAACATTATCATACGATGATATTTGGATCCTGATCCTACTGTGAGTATATGCTACTTATCAGGATATTCGTCACTTAACGATCAATGCTATAAACCTAGTAGGTGTCCAGAAAGGTATCAGCGTGGTTACGCCCCCAGAGAAAAGAGGGTTATTTAATTAAGGAACTTCGCGAAAGCGTTGGAAAACCTCCCTCGAAGTATCGACACTGGCCTGGCTGAACGATTAAGCAAGTATTGTACGGTGAGAATAGTCCTGGCTAATTCTTCTTTTATGGTTTGAGGAAGGATTCGAGAAACAGTGGGAGCCATCCAGTTTAGATAAACTAAAAACCACTCTAAACTCGCAAGAGCATCATGCTAAAGAGTTTTCTTCTCTCTCTCCTAATTGCAGCGACCCTGAAAATGACTGGACTTAAGTTACTTTTAGAGAAAAATATACTGACAGGGCCAAACTATAAAGATTGGCTGCGGAATGTCAAAATGGCTTTGACCTATGACAAATTAGGGTACATCCTCACCGCTACGGCACCTGCTGTCCCTGGTCCCAAATCCAGCAATGCGGATAAGGAAATCCGCAAAACCTGGGATTTAGATTGCGTGAAAGCCAAGTGCATCATGCTTGCCTCAATGAACAATGAACATCAGAGGAGGCACGAGGATATGACCCTAAATGGCATATTTCTCCATACAAAGGAACTTTATGGAGAGCAATCTCGTATAGCAAGATACGAGACCTCTAAGAACTTGTTTCGAGCGAGATTGGCTGTCGGGTCATCAGTAGGAGAACATGTCCTAAAGATGATCGGCTATACTGAAGAGCTCGCAGACCTTGGGACGCCTTTGGATAATGAGCTATATACAGACCTTATTCTCCAGTCCTTTCCTCCCACCTACGCCCAGTTTATCCTGAACTTCAACCTTCAAGGAAAAGAAGTTGAACTGCCGGAACTCCTGAACATGTTAAGGAGTGCAGAGGGCACCTTGCAGAAGGCAAGGGAAACACCCGCTATGTTTGTTGGCGGTGCATCTTCTTCCGGGTCCAAGGCTAGGGCCAAAGGAAGGAAGAAGAAGGCCGTCCCCAAACCTAGAGGAGGTGTGAGTAAGGTGGGAGAGAAGGGAAAGAAAAAGTTTGCAGTACCGGTAGTTGGCCAGGATGAGTGCTTCCATTGTCACAGGAAAGGGCACTGGAAGAAGGATTGCAAGGCGTGGAACGCCAATAACCAGGAACTGAAGCAAGCTGTGGCTTCGACTTCAGGTGTGTTTGTAATTGAGAATTGTCTGTCGATCAACTCTACTTCCTGGGTATTGGATACCGGATCAGGATCTCATATTTGCAATTCATTGCAGGCACTGAGAAACCGTAGAGTGCTGAAGGAAGGTGATATGACCCTAAAGGTTGCTAACGGAGCTAGCGTGGGAGCTGCGTCCGTCGGGGATTATCACCTAGGATTGACGAGTGGACACATTTTGGTTTTACATAACTGTTATTTTGTACCAAGCTTAACGTGTAATATCATATCAGTTTCCTTGTTATCAAATAAAGGTTATGATTTCACGTTTGTAAGAGATGTTGTCAACATCCACCTTAATCATGGTTTGATTGGGTCCGGTACCCTAAATAACGGTATATATGTTTTAAACCAACTCCAAATTTTCAATATCCAGAACACACTAAAAAGAAAGTCTCCAGATTTAAATAAAGCTTTCTTATGGCATTGTAGACTGGGTCACATCAATGAGAGAAGGTTGACTAAGTTGCATAGAGAAGGATATTTGGACTCGTTCGAATATCAAACTTATGACACTTGTCAATCTTGTCTCAAAAGAAAGATGACAAAGACTCCATTTACTGGATAAGGAGTAAGAGCGAGCGAGCTCTTAGGACTCATACACAGCGATGTATGCGGTCCGATGTCTACACATGTAAGAGGTGGTTATTCCTACTTCATTACTTTTACAGATGATTTCTCTAGGTATGGACATGTTTTCTTAATGAAACATAAATCCGAGGCCTTTGAGAAATTCCTGGAATACAAGAGTGAAGCGGAAAACCAAACAGGCAAAAGTATTAAGACACTGAGATCTGATCGAGGTGGAGAATACTTAAGTGCCGAGTTCCTAGGTTACCTAAAGGAGAAAGGAATTCTCTCTCAGCTTACTCCTCCATACACTCCACAGCACAACGGTGTATCGGAGAGACGGAATCGAACCCTATTGGATATGGTACGATCCATGATGAGTAATGCTGAGTTACCGCGATCTTTCTGGGGTTATGCGCTAGAATCAGCGGCATATCTTTTAAACCAGGTTCCAACCAAGACTGTGCCTACCACACCATATCAGATGTGGAGTGGGAAGAAACCCTGTCTAAAACATTTTAGGACATGGGGGTGTCCAGCTTTTGTAAAAAAGCAGCATTCGGACAAGCTCGAGGCACGCTCAGTACAGTGTAAGCTTGTGGGATATCCAAAGAACTCCAAAGGATATTATTTCTATTACGCAGAGGAACAAAAGGTTTTTGTTTCTCGTCATGCTCACTTCTTAGAAACTGAATTTTTAGAAAATCCGAAGAGTGGGAGCGCAGTAGAACTGGAAGAAATTCCAGAACCACAAGCTGTTACTGAAAGTTTGGTAGAACCAAAAGTTCAAAAAGAACAGGACATTCCCGCACCCCTCCGCAGGAGTAGTAGGCCGTCTCATCCGCCTGAGAGATACTACGGTTTTCTCATAGATGCGGATAGAGAGGATTGCATCATAGATGATGATGAACCTACTGACTTCCAGCAGGCCATCCAGAGCGGAGACTCGGTACGATGGCTAGATGCAATGCGGACCGAAATGGAGTCCATGTACACCAACAAAGTATGGACTTTGGACTTTGCTCCAGATGGTGTAAAACCCATAGGATGCAAATGGATCTTCAAGAAAAAGATTGGTGTAGATGGACAGGTGGAAACCTATAAGGCTAGACTTGTTGCAAAGGGTTTTTGTCAAAGACCTGGTTTGGACTATGACGAAACTTTTTCTCCAGTGGCTATGCTCAAATCCATTCGGGTCCTTCTTGCTATTGCTGCCTTCCATGATTATGAAATCTGGCAGAAGGACGTAAAGACGGCTTTTCTGAATGGAAATTTAGAAGAGAGCGTCTATATGGATCAGCCAGAGGGTTTCAATCAGAGTGGGATCAGCGGGAAAGTATGCAAGCTGCTTAAGTCCATTTATGGACTAAAGCAGGCATCGCGGAGTTGGAACATCTGTTTTGATGAGACAGTCAAAGAATATGATTTTATCAAAATCCAGATGAACCGTGCATATACAGTAAAGTTATAGCCAGAAATGTCGTATTCCTCGTCTTGTACGTGGATGGCATTCTATTGATAGAAAATAACATTCCTATGCTACAATCTGTCAAAAGATTCTTGTCACACAGGTTCTCCATGAAAGACCTGGGTGATGCCTCTTACATTCTGGGGATCCGGATCTATCGTGATAGATCCAAGAGGATGTTGGGACTTTCGCAGTCCAGGTATATCGACACTGTACTGAAAAGATTCAGTATGGAAGATTCTAAGCGCGGTAATCTACTAGCTTGTCACGGAATCACCCTCTCCAAAGAGATGTCTCCCAAGACTGATTTGGAAAGGGAACGCATGTCTATTATACCCTACGCTTTTACGGTAGGCTCTATAATGTATGCGATGTTGTGTACCAGACCAGATGTAGCTTACGCACTGAGCGTGGTAAGCCGGTATCAGTCAGACCCAGGGGAGAAGCACTGGATAGCAGTAAAGAACATTCTCAAGTACCTGAGAAGGACTAAGGAGATGTTCTTGGTTTACGGCGGAAAAGACCTCAGGTTGGAGGCCTTTGTTGATTCCGGCTTTCAGAGTAATAAGGACGATTCCAAGTCCATGTCGGGTTATGTCTTTACCCTCAATGGAGGGGCGGTGTGCTGGAAGAGCTCCAAGCAGGACACCGTTGCTGACTCGACGATGGAAGCGGAGTATATAGCTGCTTGCGATGCCGCAAAAGAAGCAGTCTGGATGAAGAAGTTCCTAACAGAACTTCAGGTGGTTCCTACCATTGTTGATCCAATACCTCTGTATTGCGACAACAACGGAGCTATAGCTTTAGCGAAGGAACCAAGGTCCCATCAGAAGTCCAGACACATCTTAAGGCGGTATCACCTGATCAGGGAGATCATTGATCGTCAGGAGATCGAGGTTCGGAGAGTTGCTTCTGAAAAGAACATTGCTGATCCATTCACGAAGGCCCTACCTCAGATTCAGTTCGAGAGGCTACTCGAGATCATCGGTTTACGATACGCCAGTACATGGCCCTAGTGCAAGTGGGAGATTGTTAGTGTTTATGCCCTAGAAGGCCATTACTGTATCATACTAGTTTGTATATTACTTAATGGAAGCTTGGGATATTCACATATATATAACAGTCTTGCTAAACATGGTAGTATGCTACTTGGTTTTTCTATCTTAATATGTGAGTATACGTATTGATAGAGCTCTTAGGATCTTGCTTGACTACCAGCATTGTGATGGCAGTCACACTAGTGGAGGCTGGGTAGTCTACAAGCACATCCTTATTCAGGTCCCTGGTCGTTGGATTATCGAGACAGAGCATCGATACTCCGGAGTAGACTAGTGTGTACGCTTCTCATCCCAGTTGGGGAGATGGTCTGTCCCACAGCCGTCAGTACGTCGTACTGGAGATAGTATACAGGTGCTCGTTAGGTTATGGGTACACCGGACATGACTCACAGGGAACTGTTGGTTGGTTTTATACCAGTCGTCAGTGAACAGTTCCCAGGTGACATGAGTACAGCATAGTCCGCAGACTTGACACTGGTACTTCGCCTCGAATGTGTCCCACTGTTCTTAGATTGCTACCCTACCACGGCTCAAAGGAGTCGTGCAAACAGGTAGCAGTTGGGTGCAGTCCCGAGCACTTGGAGGCAGTGGCGGTTAGACAGGATTCGTCTCTCCCGGTATTGGGGGTTGATATCGCGCTGTGTCAGAGAGCCATTACGCAAAGTCCCTGGCCAGGGCAAGCGAGATTTGCTGGTAGGTTCCAGTAGTTTCTCAGGGTGTAATGGGCTTCCCTCCGACACGACTTATACCGCTATTAGGGGACTGACGCTTGCCGCCCCCTAGGCCCGATATGCGATAGTCTAAGACGAACGGACCGGACTATATGGAGATTGTCACATCAGACTCAGTAGGAGTTCGGATGGGTTCCCTCATCGGCCTTCTTATCGACATCTACCTGGGGACCATTACGTACAGCTAGTGCCGCTTGCGGTCTGTGGTTAAACCCACTGCCAGCGTAGTAGTCGAGTCTCTAGAGTCCCACACAGAGAGTTTCCCTACTTCAGGCGAAACGATATAGAGGTCGTATGGTTTTACGACAAGGGTTCGGACGCATACGTGCATTTACGCGCGTACGACTTTCGGACAGTTTTTACCAGTCGGCTTTGGTTTAAGCCAGTTACTGGTATCCGGTTATTGGATTTATACAGTCTAAAGTTTTTCCGTATTTTTGCGGATAGAAGGGGCATTCTCGTAATTGTGCGAGAAGTTTCTAGAAGATGGTGACTAAGGAGGTTTAGGTGTCATATGCATTGAATGAGTTTAGTGAGTCATGAGAGTGATTCATCCATATCATTAATGCACAATAAATGCTTAATGAGTCATGGTTATGAATCACCATTAGATATTTATGAAACTTGATTATTCATTATTTGTTTTTCTTTTATTGATGAATTTTAATGTTTCATATATATTATGATAACTCATTATTCTCATATGATAATTATCCTCACCTTCTCTCTCCTCAAGCTCTTCTTCTTCAAACCCTAATCCTCCCCTCTCATGTGTTGAGTACAAGGATTAGTTAGACTACTTAATCCATAACCCTATCTATATTACACCTAGCTTCTTTGATTAGCACTTAAAGAAGTTTAGTTGCCTTAAGTTTAGAGGCTAAGCTTGGAGTAAAGCTCTCGGGTGGATCGTCTACTACTTCGAGAAGGCCGAGGAGGAGGTGGAGTTCGCAAAGACGAAGGACACGATTCGTTAGGTATAATCCCTAAACATAGTAGCATAGAAACTCTATGTTTTAAGTTAGTTATCGTTTAGCTTCGATTCAAGCGGTTAGTCGATGTTTGTTCACTAAACAAGTTCGTTTTTGAAAATTCCGCCTCCCCACAAGCATTGGGATGTTGTACATCGACTTACACACAGTTGCTTGACCGTATACATGAGGCACAGCACAGTGATGACCGCTGTTCGGAGATCAGAACACAGATGGGACAGGGCAGATTTTCCGAGTTCGTGATCGATGATCAGGGGATACTACGATTTGGAGCTAGACTGTGCGTACCAGATGCCGAGGGATTGCGGCGCGAGATTCTTGAGGAGGCACATCGGTCGGTATATAGTGTTCATCCCGGTTCCACCAAGATGTACCATGACTTGAGAGATGTTTACTGGTGGGACGGAATGAAGAGAGACATTGCAGATTTTGTGTCGAGATGCCTGACTTGTCAGCAAGTCAAGGCTGAGCACCAGAGGCCTGCGGGAGAGCAACAGCCGTTACCCATTTCGGATTGGAAATGAGAACAGATCTCTATGGATTTCATTGTGGGTCTACCCAGGACTAGTCGAGGGTATGACTCCATCTGGGTGATCGTGGATCGTTTGACGAAAGCGGCTCACTTCCTACCGGTGAAGACGACTTTCGGGTTTGCTCAGTATGCCCAGATTTACATTGATGAGATTGTACGACTGCACGGAGTTCCGACATGTATCATGTCTGATAGAGGCACCCATTTTACCAACCGACTATGGCAGAGGCTTCAGGAGGCTTTGGGCACTCGTTTGAGTTTCAGCACAGCATTCCATCCGCAGACCGACGGACAGTGAGAGCGGACTATTCAGACTCTCGAGGACATGCTCAGAGCATGCGTATTAGATTTCGGAGGTAGCTGGGATCATCATTTGCCCTTAGTAGAGTTCTCCTACAACAACAGCTACCAGGAGGCCATTCAGATGGCACCGTTTGAGGCTCTTTATGGGAGGAGATGCAGATCGCCCACCTGTTGGACGGAGCTCAGTGAGAGCAGTATCTTAGAGCCGCAGATTGTGGAGGAGACGACCGCGAAGATCCAGTTGATTCGCGATAGGATGAAAGCAGCCCAGAGTAGGCAGAGATCTTATGTGGACCGTCGACGGTGCAGACTTGAGTTTTCTATTGGTGACCATGTTTTTTTGAGGGTCTCCCCAATGAAAGGTGTGATGAGATTTGGGAAGAAGGGGAAGCTCAGTCCCAGATATGTAGGCCCCTTCGAGATCTTCGAGCGTGTTGGTGCGGTTGCGTATCGATTAGCCCTTCCGCCGAGTTTTCCAAACGTGCACCCCGTATTTAACGTTTCGATGCTCCGCAAATATCTTCATGATCCTTCGCATGCGATTCAGCACCCGACGATCCAGCTTGAGCGCGACCTTTCCTATGCAGAGCAGCCGGTGATGATCTTGGATCGACAAGTGAAGAAATTGAGGTCGAAGGAGATACCGTCCGTCAAGGTACTTTGGCGTGACCAGAGTGGCGAGGAGGTCACTTGGGAGACCGAGAGTGAGATGAGGAAGAGGTATCCCCATCTTTTTGAAGGTGCGTATAGTTAGATTTTTTTAAATTCGGGGACCGAATTTCTTTAAGGGGGGTAGATTGTAACACTTTGATTTTTCCGTTAGAATGTTTTTGTGATAATTAGTATTTGTGCATGTTATTATATTAGTGTTCATAGGATTATTAGTTATTTAGTTGTGTTTAGCAAATTGGAAAATTTACCTTTGTAGTGGACACTTGCACACTTAGCCATTTTTATGACTTAGGGTTTTGGTAACATGTTAACCATTCTTTTGTGCATGGTTCTTTTTAGTTTTCCCCACCATTTTATTTGTATCTTAACCCCTTTTCACAAATTCAAATCCTAATAAACAATGAAGCATGGTGGTTAGGTGAGAGGTTGACTTTTGACCCCATTTCCTTCTCTTCCCTCTCTCTCTTCTCCTCACTTCAGAAATTCTGGAGAATTCAGCAGAAAAACCTTGGCCTTCCTCCATCTTTCCTCTCCCTTTTCACTTCTCTTTGATCCCTACACAAAAATCCTACACAATCAACACATTTTCATCACAAAACCTTAGGAAAAGTGAGCTTTTGAGGTGTTCAAAGGCAAATCTGCACCCTTGAGGGAAAAGCTGAGACTTTTGGTGTTTTACAAGGTTCTTAGAAGGTATTAACTCATATTAGCACTCCTTTTCCTTAAACTTGTAGTATTCTTTAGTAAAGATCTCATTTTTGTGCATTTTTAGTGATATTAAAGGATATTTGTGAAGTATATGTTAGATTGGTGTTCTCATAGTTTAGTTAGCTCCTTTAAGTGTTATTAGAGCTATTTTAACCAGGTTGTACTTCAGGTTTGCACAAAAATACCCTAAAGTTTGATTTTAGTGCAAAAGTGTGGATTTTAACTAGAAATAAGGCCCTGTAGGATCTGCTGCTACCCGAGATATTTCAGAGTGAAACTAGATGTTACTGTAGCATGTGTGGGGGTATAGAGTGCACACACCAAACCTGGGAGCCCAATTCCCAAGTGAGGCCGCCGAAATAAGCATTCTGGCCGCAATTTGCGGCCAGATGGGGATGTTTTGGGTTGCGGTTTGGGGTGGTGGTGTCTGCTGCTATGTGGGTTGTTTTGGTATATGTAGTTTTACAATATCTTTTCTGTATCAAAATCTGGAGGTGATTACCTATTTTCCCGTATTTTTAGTCTTCGCGACACGCGTGATACGTGTGTACGAGTTTTGGATTTCTGCGTATCGCGACGCGTCGGAGTGGCTTAGGGCGCGTAATCACACGTTTTAGCGTATCACGCACACGCGCGCTTGGTTCACGACACGAGTTACCAGTTTGGCCTTAATGTCGTGTTTGTGTAACTTCAAGCTTATGTATGATGTATTGTGTAATTCTAGGTTCGCAGGCGAGTACGGCGGACGCCGCGCAGAAGGGGAAACAAGTTGTTGGCTATACCTAGCGAGAGACTTCGGTGAGTAGATTTAACATCTACGGGGATATCGCCCGCATGGCGTTCTACGTCAGGGCTCATAGGACCTTATAGCTATATTCACATACATTGACTGTTCATGGCTACTATTTAGTGCATACTACATTCCCTGCTATATGGATATAAACTAGAATTGATAGAACACCGCACCATTACTAATGGTCCATGTTGCACGAGCACTATCCTGCATGTTACACAAACACCGTTAGTAATTGCCATGACACTCACACTGTAGAATTTACATCGGATCATTATATGGTAGCTCATCTATATGTGACATGACTTGATGTTCATACTTGATGCATATATCACATCGGATCATTATATTGTAGCTCATCTATATGTGACATGACTTGATGTTCATACTTGATGCATATATTACATCGGATCATTTTATTGTAGCTCATCTATCTGTGACTTGACATGATATTTATATTTGATGCACATATCATATCGGATCATTGACTTGCATATTGATTTGGATTGCATGTGATTTCTGGATTTGGGAACCGTAGCTATTTCAAATATGTAATCATTTAAAAACCCGGTTCCCTTGATATGATATTTCGGTGCGTCCACCATGTGTTTCCTCGGTGCTAGAGTGATATCTGAGAACCCGAATCGAGGAGCTGGTTGAGGCCAATTACGGGTACATGGTGGACCCGGTATGATACCCCGGGGCGAGAACGGTTTCGCTGTGTAGTAGACGGTGAGCCTGGCAGAGGGACTACTACCTACCGGTGATTGGTTGGACCTGACAGTTATCCGGAGGATACTGATCAGAGTCGATAGATGGATGCGGGGTGATCCGTACTGCCGGGGCCGAGGGCCGATACCGCAGACGGAGCCCGTGGGCTGACCCGGACTGACGGGGCCCGATGGATGAGGATTTGCATGTCGATGCTGGACACGAGTATTTATGATATTTGGGTGCCGATATTGGGCACTCGGGATTCTCAGAGATTTACAGGATTTGAGGGCCGATGAGGATGCCGGCGCCTGAGCTATTTGGGGGATCTGGGTGCATTGATGGACACCGATTATATATTCCACGTTGACATTCCGTGTAGATGTTATACTGCCTATGCTCAGCATTTATTATTGTACCTCATCCTGTAGTTATATTACCTGATAGAGCACTTGCATGATTATTGCACATACTGCTTATCACACATTGATATCATCTGTTGGCATATGATAGAGTAGCGCAGTACGTGCATGCTTGCGATTACCTTTATATGTTATCTCTATTCAGAGTTGGCAACTCACCCCCGTTGTGCCACAGTGTTTGCAGGTTGCCCTTCGGAGTAGTCGCGGCAGGTTGCGTTTTGCATCTTTTGGCACAGATACCCCTATAGTTGGTGTACTAGCTCTTTTGCTGATATGTGGGTTTTGTGCGGTATCTGTTTACCTTTCAGTTACGTACATTGTTGTATCTAGTATTCTCCATCTACCATGTATGTATTTGACTTAGAGACAGTTTGAGAACGGTGATGTATCTTATTTGTATTTCTGGTGTCGAGCTCGTTGTGAGCCGACTTTCTTATACAGTTTTATTCTATTTGTGATGTTCCCATTTGTGGATCTTGATCTTCGCTACAGCGTCGTATATTGCTATCTTGGTGATTGTTTACTTAGATTTCTTAACATGTTAGTAAGTGCTTTCATTTTAAACTTGTAACACTCTATACTTTTACTGGTTTGATTTCTAGATTTTCGGTTCACTTAGTTGCGTTACGCCTGTAGACGTTACGTGGTTAAGTGCCGGTCACGGGCCAAACTTTGGGTCGTGACACATTTGGAGTTTGATAATGTTGGTAGGATTCCTTCAGCATTATCACACAATGATATTTAGATCCCGATCCCACTGTGAGTATATGCTACTCCTCGGGAGATTTTTTCACTTAACAATCAATGCTATAAACCAAGTAGGTGTCTAGTGTTGGGTTTACCTAGCACCACCCAAGGGTTTGTCTTGCATCAAACATGCTACAATTAAATTTTTTGGGTGCTAAGCAAATTAAACTAGGATCAAACTAGAAATTTAAAGTAACAATATAGTATCACATACTATAACAAGGAGAGTCTAACACTAATAGATGAGAAAGACAACCTTTGTAGATCTCCCATTTGAGACTCCTTAAATCTACTCGGTGTTTGGACAGGTCCGCTTGAGTCCTTCGTTGTCCACGACGATCCACCACGGAGTACCTTGGCTCAAGCTCCTTACTTCACTGGAACAAAGTAGAAGTGGTGCAAAACAACCTAAACTAGTGGGCTAAACTAGTGTAGATTGGTGATGTGGGTTTGGATCTCACTTAAAAATCTTTTCTTTTTGTCTCCTTAACTCACTTTGATGGAGGTAGTAAGCTTTTGAGGAGGAAGAAGAAGGAGAAGGCTAATCAAGCTCAAGATAATTGTTATGCCAAAATGAGAATGAATAATGAATATATGAGAGAGGGTCACACTCACTCATAACCAAGGTTAAAAAATATCTAGATATTTTGTTATTGGGTTAAAGAATAAGTGTAGAGATTAAACCTTGGTTTAAGTGTAGAGATTAAACCATGGTTTAAGTCAAAGTCAACAATGGAAGTGTGTAGAAACAAAGCAACCATGATATAATCCTAATTAATTCATTAATCAATAATCAAAATAAATAAATATCTAAACCATGTGATTCTGGCATAGCCAACTCCAATGTATCATCACCACGACACATGTATGCATGCAAGTGTGCATACACATCAACATATGTACATACATACATTCATGCATACAAAAAATAAAGAAAAGGTTATAAGTGAAAAGACTAATGGTCATTAATATTAAATCAACAATTAATTTAATATACCGGTCATATCACATATGACCTGACCAAAAGAAAACGCTAGATTATAATGTGGTATCACATACACGCATTTAATCAGGCATGCGCGCATATCACCATATGCACCCCACATTGTTTCGCCTAAGCTAGGCAACCCCTTTGTGGAACTCTAAGACTCGTCAATACGCCGGCAGTAGTAGATGATCATATCAAACACCCAAAAGCCACAAGCGGTCAACTAAACATAACGGCCACCCGGGTATTGAGCGAGCAGAAGAAAAACAAGCGAACATATCAAAACTCCTGTCGAGCCAACCGGTAACACTTACCGTACAGTCCGGTCTCTTCGTCAGATATGCTACATATCAAGTCTAGGGATGGCATCGTCGACCCCAATAACTCAATAAGTCATGCCGATGTATGGCCTATAACAATTCGAGAAACTACTGATAACACTTATCAGTAAATCTCATCAGCTCTGGCCAGGGACTTGCTGATATAGCCAATCGAGCACAGTGCAACATCAACCCCCAATACCGGGAGAGACGAAACCCCTCTTATCGCTCATTGCCTCCACATGTCTCGGGACTCTACCCAAAAGCCACCTGTTTGCACGGCTCAGTAGAGCCGTGGTAGGGTGGAAATCAAAGCACAGTGGGACAACACATGAGACTCTATGACGATCTCAGGTCTACAGACTAACCTGTACTAGTGTCACCTGAGAACTGCTATCCGACGATAGATATAATACCATATAGGAGTTCTCGGCGAGTCCGTCCAGTGTATCCAGTCTCCACTGAGCACCCATATAAAATCTCGGTGTCAAACACCAATGGATGTGGGATCATCCATCGCCCATCTCATGGGTCCAGTATCATATACGCTAGTATACTCTGGAATATCGATGCCCCGTCTCGATACACCAACGACTAGAGACTTTTCAAGATATGCTTATAAACTACTTATGTCCCACTAATATGATTTGCATCGCAGTCACAGCAGTCAAGCAAATATCCTCAGGGCTTTATCAACATGTACAAATGAATAAAAGCATGATCAAGTGAACATGTCAGATAAAGAGTAACCAGATAACATACTATCATGTCGAGCAAGAAAGTCCTCTGAATAATATATATATATATATATATATATATATACACACACACACACACACAAGTATAAATACATCCGCTATCAAATAATGGCCTCTAGGGCATACATATATCCAACAATCTCCCACTTGCACTAAGGCCAGTTATTGGCGTATCTCATACCCAACATCTCAAAAAGTCGCTCATGTTGCGGCTGAGGGAGGGCCTTGGTGAGTAGATCCGCGGTGTTATTCTTTGTATCTACTCTCTGAATCTCGATCTCGCGGCGATCAACTATCTCCCGGATCAAATGATATCACCTAAGGATGTGTCTGGACCGCTGATGGGACCTGGGCTCCTTGGCTAACGCCATATCGCCATTATTATCACAATACAATGGTATTGGATCAATAATGGTTGAAACTACTCCTAGCTCCGAGACGAACTTCCTCATCCAGACTACTTCCTTTGCAGCATCATTTGCAGTAATGTACTCAGCTTCCATCGTAGAGTCTGCAATGGTGTCCTGTTTGGAACTCTTCCAACTCACCGTCCCTCCATTGAGGGTAAATACAAATCCAGAGATAGATTTTTTGTCGTCCTTATCACTCTGGAAGCTTGAATCGGTAAAGGCCTCTATTTGGAAATCTCCGTTACCATACATCAAGAACAATTCTTTGGTTCTTCGCAAGTACTTAAGAATATTCTTCACAGCTATCCAATGATTCTCCCCTGGGTTGGACTGATACCTGCTTACTATACCTAGTGCATAAGCTACATCAGGGCGTGTACACAACATCGCATACATTATAGATCCTACGGCTGAAGCATAGGGTATAATTCTCATGCGAGCTCTCTCTTCATCGGTCTTTGGGCAAAAGTCTTTAGAGAGAGTGACTCCATGGCAAGCGGGTAAGGCATCCCGCTTGGAGTCTTCCATACTAAATCTCTTTAGGATGGTGTTGATGCACCTGGTTTGGGACAATCCCAATAACCTTTTGGATCTATCCCTATAGATCCGAATACCTAATATGTACGTGGAATCACCTAGGTCCTTCATGGAGAACCTTTGTGATAAGAATGATTTGACCGACTGTAGCATAGGAATATCATTTCCTATCAGAAGAATGTCATCCACGTACAATACAAGGAATGTGACAGCTCTCCCTACAGCCTTCTTATAAACACAAGGTTCATCTGGATTTTTGATGAAATCAAACTCTTTGATAAGATCATCAAAACAGATGTTCCAACTCCGTGATGCCTGCTTTAATCCATAAATGGATTTGACGAATCTACATGCTTTCCCGCTGCTCCCACTGTCAACGAAACCCTCTGGCTGATCCATATAAACGCATTCTTCTAAATCACCATTTAGAAATGTAGTTTTAACGTCCATCTGTCAGATTTCATAGTCGTAGTGAGCAGCAATAGCAAGTAGGATCCAAATGGATTTAAGCATGGCTACGGGAGAAAAAATTTCATCATAGTCCAGACCTAGTCTTTGACGAAATCCTTTCGCCACAAGTCTTGCCTTATAGGTCTCCACCTACCCATCTACACCAATCTTTCTTTTAAAGATCCATTTGCACCTCATGGGTTTTACCCCAGGGGGTACAACGTCCAATGTCCATACTTTGTTGGTGTACATAGACTCCATTTCAGATCTCATGGCATCCGGCCACTTCACAGAGTCTTCACTCGTGATAGCTTGTTGTAAACTGGTAGGATCATCATCCTCCATGATGCAATCTTCTCTATCACCATCAATGAGAAAACCGTAATATCTCTCCGGTGGGCGAGAAGCCCTACAAGATCTACGGAGTTGTTGAGGTTCATTAGTTTCTGTTACAACAGTCGGTTCAACCAAGTCGTCATTTGTAACTTGTGTCTCTAGAACCTCTTCTAGATCTACCACATTGCCATCTGTATCATTTGTAAAAAATTCTTTTTCTAAAAATGTGGCATACTGAGAAACAAACACCTTTTGTTCCTCCTTGTAGTAGAATAGATATCCATATGAGTTCTTTGGATATCCCACAAACTTACACATGACTGACCGTGTCTCGAGTTTGTCTGGATTTTGCTCCTTGACATAGGCCGGACAACACCAAATCTTAACTCGTTTAAGAGATGGTCTCTTCCCATGTCATATCTCATATGGTGTGGTAGACACGGTTTTGGTTGGAACCTTGTTCAATAGAAACGCTGCAGTCTCCAATGCATGTCCCCAAAATGAGACAGGTAACTCAGCATCACTCATCATGGAACGAACCATATCTAATAGGGTCCGATTCCGACGTTTTGGCACACCGTTGTTCTGTGGTGTGTAAGGAGGAGTGAGCTGAGAGAGAATCCCATTCTCTTTTAGAAAGTCTGCAAACTCTGTACTGAGGTATTCACCACCTCGATCTGATCGAAGTATCTTCATACTCAATCCGGTTTGTTTTTCTACTTCAAGTTTGTACTCAATGAATTTCTCGAAAGCTTCAGACTTATGCTTCAATAAAAACACATGACTGAATCTTGAGAAATCATCAGTAAAAGTAATGAAGTAAGAAAAAATGCCTCTAGCCTGTGTAGACATTGGCCCGCATACATCACTATGTACGAGACCTAAGAGCTCAGAAGCTCTTTCTCCGTATCCTGTAAGCGGAGTTTTGGTCATTTTACCCTTGATACAAGACTGGCAAGTCGCATAAGATTTATATTCAAAAGGGATTAAATATCCATCTTTGTGTAACTTGTTTAGTCTTTTTTCGTTAATATGACCAAGTCTACAATGCCAAAGAAAAGCTTCATTTATTTCTGAATGTTTTCTTTTATTAGTGTGTTGTATGCTGAAAACTGTGTGTTGATTTAGGATGTATATCTCGTTATTAAGTGTACCATATCCAACCAACATATGATTCAGGTTAATGTTCACAACATTATTCTGCAATACAAAATTATATCCTTCATTGTCTAGCAAGGAAATGGATATAATATTACAAAACATACTAGGTACATAATAACATGGGTTCAAAACAAATATACACCCTGACAGCAATCCCAGGTGATACTCTCCCACTAAAACCGCATGTACATTGTAACCATTTCCAACCCGGAGAGTATGGTCACCTATCTTCAAAACTTTGCTATTTCTCAGCCCCTGCATAGAATTGCAAATGTGAGAAACTGAACCGGTATCTAATACCCAGGAAGCAGAGTTTATAGAAAAACAGATTTCTGTCACAAACACACCTGAAGCGGAAGCATCACCATGCTTCTTCTTCTTGAGATCCAAGTACTCAGTATAGTTAGGCTTCTAATGTCCCGCTTTGTAGCCGTAAAAACATTCCCCTTTCCCCGATTCCCTATCCATGGACTTGTCTTTCCCCTTAGCCTTTTTAACTCCACCTCTAGGTTTGGAGGGTTTCTTCTTCATCTTTCCCTTTGCCTTGGCCTTCGGGCGAGAGGAGGAAGATGGCCCAGCAATCAAAGCGGGAGTCTTCACTTCTTTGAGCGTGCTCTCTGCACTTCTGAACATATTGAGAAGTACAGGTAGTGACTTCTCTATGTTGTGCATGTTGAAGTTGACTATAAATTGAGCAAAGGCAGAGGGGAGAGACTGTAAAACAATATCAATATATTGGTCGTTCTCCATTGTCCATCCGAGGTCCTCAAGTTCTTCTATAAGAGCTATCATCTTCAGAACATGGTCACCTACTGGTGTGCCAGGAGCCATCCGCATCTGAAACAGCTTTCTAGATTCTTCATATCGTAGGACACGAGATTGCTCCCCATACAACTCTTTTGTATGGAAAACGATGGATTGGACATCCATCTGCTCGTGCTGCTTTTGATGTGTGTTATCCATCAATGCAAGCGCGAGGCATTTGGCCGTGGCACAGTCAGCGTCCCATATCTTGCGGATTTCCCTATTCGCGACTGAAGATTTAGGACCTAGGACGGGTGGGGCCGGGGTCGTGAGGACATATGATACCTTATCATAAGTCAAGGCAATGTTAATTTTCCTCAGCCAGTCTTTATAATTGGTCCCATTCAGTTTATTTTTCTCTAGTAGAAGCTTAAGTCCTGTCATTGGTATCTGCCATTAAGAGAGAGAAAAGAATGCACTCAACGAAATCTCTTGCAAAGATCAGATTGGTTATTTATCTTATCTAATCGATGTCTCCCACTGCTTTTATCAAATTTCCCTTCAAACCTTAAAAGGAAAACTAGCCAGGATTAATTACATTCTACAACTTCGCTAACCATTCAGTCAGGCCAGTGTCGGTACTTAAGGGAGGTTCCCCGTGCTTTCGCACAGACCTAATTAAAGTAAACCTCATTTTCCAAGAGGCGTAGCCCCGTTGACACCTTTCTAGACACCTAATAGGTTAACTAATTGTAAAATGCAAAAACTCTCCTGGGAGTAACTCTTGATCACAGTGGGATCGGGATCCAACCATCATATGGAAGGTATGCAATCTCATTGCAAATTTCAACTCTTGAAACCCCCGATATGGTTTTTACCCCTAGTACTCATGACCTTAACTATGGTCAACAAATCACATGCACTGGTCAAGCTCAACCCGTCATTTCTTGATTAATTAGACCCAGTTATATGACCCTTAACTATGGTCAACAAAGTCATATAATTGTCCCAATTAATCACATCATATGCTGTGTAGGAAGACATCACTTAGCTACCGTACACTACACCTTAACTATAGCCAACAAACGTAGCACGAATACTAAGTACTCTACTTCCTAAAATGACGGAGGGTTGCGGATAGTTTTTAAGAAAACCTTTAACGCTTTGAACTTGATATTTTGTAGAATCAAACAGTTTTCAAAAGAAGTGGCTTATGCTTCGCAATTTTGAAATGTAGCTTTTTCGTAAAAAGCCGAGTGGTTTTCAAATTCGATTCTACAATATCTTTTAGGTTTATTTTTCCTTACATTAATCGTATTAATATTGTCCCATAATTTAAGTCCTGAAGCCATCACAAAAAAAGAAACGAAAATAGAACGTACACTTATGCCATTCGCATTCGACACAATGTCTCGTTATGCACCGTTAGTTTACTTAACTAACGGCGTACCGGGACGGGACTAGTCCGGATGTAAAATATAAGTAACGCTTATTAAATATCATATATATAATAATACCATTCGTCTCATCATATAAAGCGATCTCCTCATAGAATATAAACAGCAGAAGCACATATATGAACATATAGGATATACTAGGATTTCCGTATTTTGTATTTAGCCAACGATAGAAAATACGGATTCCACGGTCGTGATGAATAGTCAATCCCATCCCTTAGACCCCTACGAGAGCGGCAAGCGACCCTTCCAATTCTAGAGTTAGGAGACCCGGTCTCGACTCCTCGAGATGGCCTCCCACTGGACTCTAGAACCCGGTCACTTGTGCTCCCTACCTTGGGTCTATACTAATGCGGAAAAGTAAATAATATACATCAAGGTAACATCATTCTCAACCCAGATGTGCCCCAGTAAAAGAATATTACATACAAATGAATTTTACATGATTGAAAAGAAAAAAAACTCTCATCTCACAAAAAACCCTGGGCCATTCAATCACGACGACCTATACATCATATCAAAGCAACACATAACATCACTTGTCATCAACGTAAGCAAGTATGCGTACCCCAATTGTCGTTGACATATAGCAACGAAACCGGCGATACACTACATACTACACTTACGGTCGCAGAAATAAGTATCATACAAATCTAGGCGATGTTAAACCATTTGATCGATCGATCAATGACCCAGAAAATTCACAGAGAAGCTCAACACCTGAGCAGAATTAAAATTACCCAGAAGCATGCCACAGTACCTATGGACCAACCGTAGAAGGGCTGACCCGGGCCTCACAAATGGCGCCGCGGAACCGCCTCCAAAAGCGCGTTTCTGCCGCGGTTCCGCGGTAATTTAATTGAGTTAGGGTATTGTTCTTCTAGAGGGTCCATAGAATTACCTGCATGATTTTCTGAATATTTTTAATGTGAAAAATTCTAATATTTTGAAAATTTTCCAAAGAAGGATTTTTCCGGGTAATCGATGTTTGTTCGAAGTTTTTAACGTTGTCTAGGTTACCCTAGAGCTCTAGCTTGGTTCTGATACCACTATTGGGTTTACCTAGCACCACACAAGGGTTTGTCTTGCATCAAACATGCTACAATTAAATTTTTTGGGTGCTAAGCAAACTGACCTAGGATCAAACTAGAAATTTAAAGTAACAATATAGTATCACATACTATAACAAGGAGAGTCTAACACTAATAGATGAGAAATACAACCTTTGTAGATCTCCCGTTTGAGACTCCTTGGATCAACTCGGTGTTTGGTCAGGTCCGCTTGAATCCTTCGTTGTCCACGACGATCCACCGCGGAGTACCTTGGCTCAAGCTCCTTGCTTCACTGGAACAAAATAGAAGTGATGCAAAACAACTTAAACTAGTGTAGATTGGTGATGTGGGTTTGGATCTCACTTTAAAAAAATTTGTAACAACTCCATTTTTAATGTACAAAGAATTGATTTAAATTCAATGTATACTTGGAGTATTTATTGCAGCTGATATCTCTTTAAGTATTTATTTCACTCCATAATTACAAGAAGGAGCTTGCAGCTCATTGGTAATACCTTGCACTGCTGAACCAAGCCACCAGAGTTCAAATTCCATGCCCCACATTATTTTTATATTATTTTGTTTTAAATTTTTTTGGAAAGTCAACAAAAAAACGACCATAACTCCCAAAATATGTACTGGCCAACAAAAAGTAAATATACCACATTGTACCCCGAAGAATCCCCGGCCATTGGACCCTTGACTCGGCCCGACTCGGCGCCGCCGGCCAGCGACTTGGCCGACTCGGTCCGGCGCCGCCAGCCGGACTTGGCCGGACGGCCGAGTCACCAACAGAGAAAAGTTGGGTTTTGACCTGGTCCACCATCCTGCATACTCTAATTGATTGGATCGGTTATCATTTGGCCAATAAATCCATTTTAATCCTAGGTTTAATGAGTTTTAATGAATTTTTATATTTTTTAAATATTTTTTTAATAAAAACCCTAACCCTAGCCTAACCCTATATAAACCCCCATACCCTCTACCCTCTCACCCTACATTCCTAAGTCCACTCTCTAAAAATTTCAAGAGAACTCGGTACGTTAGAAAACGAGCGAAAGGCGAAGCGCTGCCGAAATCGACGACGAATCCCGGCGATCGTACTAGGACTCTTCACGACGTTTCGACGCACCGACAAAACCCACTACCTTCCTAGCACTCTCTAGTGTTGTCCAAACCCGTAATTCCCTCTTTTCTACCTTTCTATTCTTTCATAAAATACGACTTTTTAAAACCCGACGGAAATCGGAACAAACCGATTTCCGATTCGGTTTTTCTATCAAAACTCACTTGTCACTAATTCCATAATGCTTAAACATATTCATGTTGACTACTAATCACTTAAAAATCAATTTGGATAAAGTTTTTCAGATGAAATGATAAATTTTGCAAATACCGTATTTTCGCACTTAAATACCACCATATTTAGTTTATCTCATTTAACCCCTAAACTTTGCTATACCTTAAAATAGATCCTGAGGTAATGACCTACCTCCACACACACGCAAATACAACACTAATTGATATCATCAAAACTTAGAATACGATAATACAAGACTTTACATTAAAATACCATTTTCTTTATAAACCTTTTCTGAAATTTCTAAGTTGTATACAATTTTAAAACAAAATCTCTTAATAGGAAAATACGATATGTCATGGACATCGATCGTTTATCTAAACCTGACTTTGTGGTTTCTAGGCTAGGCAAGTGAGCTTAGGTAACTTTAAAAGGCCCGTCTCACGATTCGTGAGCGGATCCCTCTTTCCTCACTTGTACTTACCTGGCCACAATTGGCGGTGAAGAGGCGATTTGAGGCTTCTAATGACGTGTCGTTTAGACCGTTTAGAAATAGGCTAGTTGGCTTAGGAAACCCTAGAATCTAAAATACGGAAATTTACACCCTTTTACAAATAAATACCTTATTTTTATAAAACCGTTTTCTAAATGATTAGTATTTATAAAATCTTTGCAAAGCGCCACTACAACCCACATTTGGGGAACCCGTTAGGGATTGTACGGTTTTTCGTGCACCCTCGGGCTTAGTAGTGCGAGATTCAGAACTCCGCAAGGGACATTCGGTCTCGAAAGGTTTAGAATACGACATTTATGAAAAATGAGACTTTTGGAAAATAAAATATTTATTAAAAATTATTCTTGTATAAACATATGTATATTTATCATTTAAACATCTATTTTATTATAAGATAAAGTTTCCACCTTTTCTAAAAATTACAAGATTAAAAATTACATTAAAATACCATGAATTTCAAATAAATCAATATTACAAATTAATACCTTTATTTATGTAATTAGGATATTTTCACTAGAAATAAAACAAAAATAAAATCACACTCATTATAACTATAAAGACGAATAATAAATACTTGAGGTGTATCTTGAAAACTATACAAAAGTATTTTTATATAAAACCCCCTCAAGTTTTATAAATTACAATAATGACCCTAACAAATATAGAACTTCGACTTACATATCTTTTAGTCTGACTCAGGTTTGAGTCTGATTATTTCTGACTTGAATATGATTCAAGTCAATCTATATTCTTTAATATTCCAACTCAATATGAATACATGAATCCCAGAATCCAGTTAATAATCTATATAACTTGACTGAACCAAACCATGGATATACATCCATTATTCCGTTATTCCATTTAACTGATTATGCAATTACAACATGTTTACTGATATCATGGTTTTGGTCGGTCATCCAACTTACACAATACAATACAACAATACTATCAAAACACTACGGGGTTTAAGGGGTAGATTGGTACGGAAGGTGTTAAAGGTGGCACGAGGTGGTCAGATTAAGACACCTAACCATATTCCGTTGCTGTTGTACCGTGGCTTAACGGTTCCTTGTACATTCCATTTTCCCTGGTCTCTAGCATATAGAGACCCCTCTCGTATACACTGGCATCCTTCTGTACCAAGCTACAAACAACAGCGTTAACACAATATTCCATAATATTCTACAACATAATACTTTAGAAAATACTCTTATGCTGTCTTTCTAATTCTTCCTTATCTTTGGGACTTACCGAGCGACCTGTTCGCTGACGACATTCTATTTCCTTCTTCTTTGAATGTCGTCAGGTGCTTTGGACCCAGCAGAGATCGAGCCCACCGGTGAAGACTTGGAGCAGTTCCACGAAGACCCCGAGCTCTAGATATTGTACCTTGTTCTATTCAGTATTTTCATTTCCTGTTATGCCACTGTTTAGGCATCGCTTTTCATTTCAGTTGTATTTACTTTTCATGCATTGTACAAAAGAATGTTATTAATAAAGTTGCTGTTATTTCTATATCTCTTGTCTCTTGTGATTTACTTTTATATTGCTTAGATACGCTTAGCGTATGTACTTCTAGATATATACGTAGCGGACCTCGTCGCGTCCACTTCACCGTACACCGGGAAGCGGGGCGTGACAGGTTTTGTTGGTGGCCCATGCAGGTCAGAGCTGTATGAATCCCTATCATGCAGTTCTGGTCTGCGTGAACAACCTAAGCAATATAACACAAGAACCAGCAACTAAAACATTCTTTACAATTCATATTTCTTGAATCTTATAAATTTTTATTCCTTGAATCTTATCATTTCATGTATTTGAATCTGTCATAACCCAAATTTTTCTTCAAGGTTATGGATTCCCCGAACAACACCAGCACCAATGTCAACAACACACCTCCAGCACTACCTTTCGCACCAGCTGTTCCTGCACCACCCATCGAGCAAATAGTGCTACTTGAGGCGATTCGCATCCTTCTTGAGGGACAGCAACAACTTCTGAACCGACCTGAGACCGACGCACCGGGAGTAAAGCAGTTCAGGGCTTTACATCCTAAACAGTTCTCTGGAAAAGGAAGCCATCTTGAAGCGGAAGAATGGGCACAAAGCATTGAAGACGATCTGGCAGCAACTCAAGTGCCAGACATCGCTTGGGTCCGTGTAGCAAAACTACAGCTCACGGATAATGCTCGCAACTGGTGAAAGGCGGAAGAAAGCCGTCTGGTACAGCCGATTGAATGGAAGATTTTTCGTGAGAAGTTCGACGCAAAATACTTCCCTGTGACTGCCAGGTTTGCAATGGAGCAGCAGTTTATTCATCGACAACAGGGTTCAATGTGGGACAAATCAGTAGATGAATACGACGCTGAATTCACCATGTTAAGCCGGTAAGATATGTCACAATAGTTCAATTTTTATAATCACATACTACACAGCTAACACAACCTTTAAACAGATTCGCGGCACACTTGATACCGACGGACGATATCAAAGCCCGTCGCTTTCAACAAGGACTGGACACAGAGATTCAGGCTGCTCTAGCCACGGGAAAGTTTTTGACTCATGAGGATGCTCTAGAAGCTGCCCGCAGTTATGAGGCAGTGATAAAAGCAAGGGGCAGATCTCAGTCTGCAGGAGTCAAACGCCCTGCCAACCAGATGGCAGGTGGAGCCTCGTCCAGGACACCTTTCGTGCCAAGGCGACCCGGAGTATCGACCCATCGTCCCAGCCCAGCCTTTTGCACCTACTGCAAGAGAAATGGACATATGATGAAGTACTGCCATCGAGCCAACCGCCTTTTCTTAGTCTGCGGCTCAGCTACTCACGATATTGGGTCTTGTCCCCAAAGAAAGAACCCAGTTACTGCACCCAGGCCAGCAATTACTTATCCGTAGCGACCAGCTCTTCAGGCACCTACTCCCAGACCTGCACTACTTGCACCACCCAGAGGACCACAAGCTGCACCACCTCCTCGTCAGTTCCATCAAGCTCAAAGGAACATTCCGAGGAATACTCCTCAGGCCAGGAGGAATGTACCAAGGCGCCAGGCTTTCACGATGTCCGTGGAAGAAGCTGAGGCCACTGGCCAAGTCATCACTGGCAAACTTTTCTTTTCAAACTTTGCTTTTCTATCCTGCTAATTAGCTACATATTTTCTATACCTAAAACAAATCCCACATACCTTAGGTACAATCTTAGTATCCTCAATCCCTGCACTTGCACTGTTTGATACTGGAGCATCACACTGCTTTATGTCTCAACGGTTTGTCCGAACCCATGCGATTCCAGTCTCACCGCTTGTATCCAGCTGGAATGTCAGTTCAGGAAATGACGTTCTAAAGGCAACTATGGGATACAGCATGTGTCCAGTCGTCGTCTGCAGTCGAGAGTTTTATGCTGACTTCAAAGTGCTGGACATACCGAACTTCGATGTGGTTCTAGGAATGGATTGGCTTGGAAATTTTTATGCTACCATAGACTGTCGTCAAAGGAGGGTAGTATTCGAGATCCCAGACCATCCGGTCTTCTATTTCAAAAGCGGAGACCGTACACTGGAGCCAAGTACCTACAAAGCGAAGCCAAGAGAAGCAGTAGTTGCAGCAGCTCAAGCAGAGGAAGAATCAAGACCAGATGTGGTTCGAGAGTTCGACGATGTATTTCCTGACGATATATCAGGTTTGCCTCCCGATCGAGCTCTTGAATTCAGTATTGATTTAGTACCAGGAGCACAACCGGTGATCAAAGCACCTTATCGTTTAAGTCCGGAAGGTTTGAAGGAAGTCCGAACACAGTTGGACGAATTACTGGCGAAAGGATGGATTCGTCCCAACACTTTGATTGATCTCAAAAACTATCTATAACCGCAATCAAGAACGGTGTCGCATGAAGCTAGCCGGTGAGTACGGGTCAGTCCACAGGGATGTTATGAATCTCCTAATCGCGCTAACGAGTTAATTCCGAAGGGTGTTCGGATTGGTTATTAAATCTAAAAACCTAATTAATCTATATCTAAGTCTTGCTAGGGTTAGGTCTAGGTTAAGTTTGGAAAGTCTATAAATCTCACTGCTTTCTATACCCATATGAAGATCTAATTAGGTGTTATGGTAAATATTAATAAAAGGGATTAGGATGATTGGGAAGATTGTTCTTCCTCTAGATCCTTGTCCTTCCTTTCTTAATCTTTACCCTAACCTCCATGGAAAACCTTAAAATCCGGGCCTTTAGACTACGGTATCGCCGCTACCTTGTGGGTAGAGTGCCGTAGGGAGCGGAATAAGAAGGTATGCATGGAGTTCTATGAAAATATATGATGGGCAAGAAAGGGGATGAGCGTCTCTCAAACCTTCCCCAGATCTAACCCTAACAAGCGAGGAGACTACTCACTCATTAGGGAATTAAAATACATTTATCTAGGGCAGAGAATAAAAGATTAACTAGGGCAAGAAATTAAATTTATCTAAGGCAAGATTAGAAAATTAACCTAGGGCAGAAAATAAAGAACTTACAAAAAATGATGCTCTCCAACGAATGCTGAAATTTATTAATGAAGGGAGGCATAGCCTTTACAATGATTTAGAGTTCCTATTTATAGAGGATAAGAAACCCTAGGTTACAATTGATTCACATGTCAACATTTACCAAAATATCCTTAGGAAGACCTAGTCAAAGTAGACTTCAAACTTTGGTAAAATTTTATGTCACTGTCTCTTTAAAAAGAAGTATTGGGCCTTGAAATTATTGGGCCTTGAAATTTCCTTTGTAGGCTCTTCTGTCTTTGGGCTTCTTTATTATTTGGTTCTTTTATTAAAATAGCTTCTATGTTTCTTCCAGATCTCCAGTGAATAATTGCGGTGGACTTTTAACCGTTCGCTTTATAATCTTGGACCTTGCATTGCCTTGTACTTTATGAATTTTATCTTTGATGTAGGCTTGATCAAGAGTCTTCTGTTTGTTGGTCAAAGTCCACTTTTGCATCATCTTTTCATCGTTTTCACTGTTTTAGATCCAAGAACCTGTAACCTATAATATGTAGTAGACATGCGTCAAAAGCACCTGTTTATTTATAAAACGAATAAGAATGGGGAATATAATAATACAATATTATGGTGTGAACAAATACCCCCAAACTTATCTTTTGCTCGTCCTCGAGCAAACTTATTTTTATTTACTAAAAAACCTAACCGCACTTTTGCAGGGAAACACGATTGCTCTGAGCTCGTGCAACAAGCCGTTAAACCTCTAGGTGTCCCTAATAGGAGGAGTGTTGTCTCCTGAGGGTTTTCAGCGGATTACACCCACAAAATCCTATCAGTTCGGCCCATTGACTTTTGTTTTCCAATTAGGTTTTCTAACAAGGAATTCTATTATCGTTGTCTTGTAAATTATCCACCCACATTCTTCACACTTCCTCATCATTTAACTTAAGATTATATGTTCTATAGAGTTACCTAGCTTTCGGCATTTCTTAAGTTTTCCTTCTAAAGTTCCATCTCCACTTAGGAATTTCTATCAACTTTACTAAAGATACAAGTTCTATCCTTCATTATTTTCTCTCATCTAAACTCTAATCACATATCCCCACGTGTGTGTAAATATCACCCCTACACTTGGAAATTCAAATCAAGCAATCGTACTCTCGTCCATTGTCCAAAGCACTTATTAATTAGTGAATTTTAAATGAATTTTGCTTACACATCCTTCATGCGACCGTTAATACTTCTTGAGGTACCAACAACCGATTACAAGATGCGTTAGCACCTTTTAAGGCGTACTTCCTAGTTTTCCGACACCCAAGGCTTTAGCAGTGACTCCTAAACCAGTTGGTCTAAGGCACTAGGTGATGAAGCACCCTCGCTAAATATTTTTCTATTTTTACAGCCTTAAGTAATCACAAAAACCGGTGTCCATTTTTTTTCTTTATTCACTTTTTTTGCTTTTCTTTTATTTTCATTGTACTAAGGACTTTAGACAAGAGCATTTCAAGGTCTCTTCTACTATTCCAAGTTTCAAGGTGCGTGATTGTGCAATTTGTAGGGTATACGTTTTCAGAGTCTAAACTTAAGCTAGGAATTATTTTTCAAACTTATACTCTAATAAAAGCTTCAATATTTTTCCTTCGTTTTGATTTAGCCCAAGAAGTGAACTCAAAATTTGCCTATTTCTAAATAAACTATAAAGACATATACTTTCTACCGTTAAACTTTAAGGAAGGTTATTTTTAGGGTTTTTAATTTACTAAGTCAAAGATCTAGTTGTTCCTAGCCAGTTAACTTATTTGTCAAACTCAAGTCAATTAGCCAAAATTGAATATATTAATTTTTATAATTTTTGAAATTTTTCAAATTTTTATGGGTTTTCAAATAAGTATGCAAATGCAAAAATATGTACAAATGAATGCGAAGGAAGAAGACGTACCGAGCATACCCCCAAACTTGAACTTGACAGTGTCCTCACTGTCATACTAAACCAAGAGGGTCAAAGTGTCGGCACTCCCCTGTTTATTTATTTATAAATTTTTAAAATATTTTTTTAATGTTTTGAATTTTTTTTTAAAATTTTTTTTATAGAAAAAGAAAACAAAAAAAAAATATATATATATACAACAAGGCTCCCCCCCAAACTTAAGCTTGGCCTTACACAAGCTAAAGGTTAGCACCAACCATTCAAAAATCTTATCGTGGTAATGGTCGAGGTGGTGAAAGAATGGAGTGGAAAGAAAAGAGATGAGAAGCACACGAGACCGTGTGGAGGTAGAAACGGGATACGGTCTCGTTGGGGGAGAAGAATGGCGGAAAGGAGAAAGAAGGGTCGCGCGATCTTGAGGGTGTAAATCGAGTGAGTAAATTAGCGCAATTTGTGATGACCGATGTGTTAAAAAGCGATTGCGCTAACCTATCAACCCGTCGTGAAATGGGGTCAAATCCCTCAAGATTCGCAAGAAAACATGGGTATGCCGAACTTGGTATTGGAGATGAAGGCGTAACGGTCTTTTGCACGGTCGGAACGATAGGAAGGAGGGGGGTGATATAACAGTCAAAGGTTCAGGAGGCTGAATTGGAAAATCCGACACGTTAAACAAAAATGGTTCAACCTCAATATTATCCTCAAAACTCTCCTCAATATTATCCTTATAATTTTCCTCAAAATTCAACTCATCCATGCCATTATCATCAAAGTCAAGACGCATATGAGATTCGGGAGAAACATTTAATAACTTGGGATGATGATTTGAACATAAAATCTCAATTAAATCGACAGGTTCATCATTCGAAATATTCCCGGCGTCTATATTCTCAATCAAGTGAAAATCAATTTCTTTAGACACCTCATCAAAAGCATGGATATTTATCGATTCAGGTTCTAGAGTGGAGGTGTAAAGATCGAAAGGGTTAAGTGTGGTTTCACTCGAAAGGGGTTCTTCACAATCTGGCAAATCAAGAACTACAAAGTCACACAACTCGTTTTTATTTGTTCTATTTTCAACTTGAGAATCTTTTGGGACAATCGATGGAGAACAGGAGTTGTGGGTTTCAAGTGGGTATGGGTAGGTTTGATTTGGGAATGTGTAGAACTCACTCGCTCCTCTCAAATTCTCCCTCTGTTCAACCGCCTCCTCATACATAGAAAAATTTGGAGCTAGCGGGAAACTAGCTACCGGTTCACTAGGTTGCATAAGGGCGGCCACGGACGCTTCCACATTCCTAGTCATTAGGTTTGTTGCTAAGATGTAAGCCTCCAACGACTCTTCCAAACTAGACTTGGGTGGTAAGGGGGTTTCGGTAAATGATTCAAATTTTTTTGGATATGTGAAACCCCCTAATGGCTGTGTCGAAGCAGTGTCTAGTGAAGGTGGTAAGGTCGGGTAGGACTGGTAGGAAGTGGGTGATTGGACAGGGGTAGGGTCAACATATGGATAAAAAGGTGAATAATCGTGTGGATCCCTAGAACTATATGAGTGGAGAGGGGTGAAAGATCGGCTACGAGATTGAGCAATATGCTCAGCGATGGACATCGGCTTAGGAGTGACAGAAGGACTTGAAAAAGTAGTATCAACATGTGGAGGTGGTAAAGGTTGACTTGGTTGACACAAAGTGGGTTGAAAAATCAAACTGTTTCTCCTAGACGCCTTTATTTGATCTTTCAAAGATTTTTTAGGCAAGGAAGGATCGTCTTTAAATTGACCAAACAAATTGACGTACGACGCAAAATTAGGTTCGGGATACCAAAGTTCGGCAAGTGATTTATGATATGGGGAACCCATGATAGAAGAAAAAGAAGAGAAAGAAGGTAGGTGGTGCAAGGATTTCTTAGCGGCAAAAATTTGCAAGTTGTTTATAAAAGATTTTCCTTTTTTTCCTTTTTCTCTTTATTTGAGACTGTTTGTAGAAAAAATTTCGATAAAGGGCTTAGACACAAATGTAATCAACCAGAAATGCACAATCAGACCTAGATCTAGGGTCACCTAGGTCAGCTAGACAGCTCCTAACTGTTCCAAAAGGCTAGAAATAGGACCTCAAACCGCCTCTTCACCGCCAATTGCGGCCAGGTAAGTGCCAGGTAAGTGGGAAGGAACCACACTGTGGGCCTAATTAAAAACCACTAGCCTTTGACACACTTGTCTAGACACCGCAAAGTCAGGTTAGGATAAACAGTCGATGCCTATAACTAGTCCTCTGTCCTATTGAGCTCGAAATCCTTAGGGCTGAGTCTAGTATTTTTTAATTAATAGATGGTCAATACATATGCCTTATGTGATTTCTGGGGTCCTGGGAAGGGTGATGAAATCCCCACCCAATTTGAATTGTCAAAAGCCCCTTAAAGTCAGTTTAAAGATATGCAAAACAGCAAATCACTTGCAATCAAAGATTTTTATTCTATGCGCGGCGCAAAGAATCCTGCACAAAATTGTTATTTGGAAGGGGAAAGATTTTTTTTAAGCGCAAAGAATCCTGCAGGAGAATTTTCAGAAGATATATCGGAGATTTGCAGAGGAGAAGAGAGAAAACTCACAGAGATTTGCAGTGGCGGAACTGTTTTTTTTTTTTTGGGCTGAAGTCACCAAGGCGCGGCGGTTCCGCGGCCGGAAGGGGGTTCACGCGGCGGTTCCGCCGCGGTTTGGTCGGATTGACAGTTTTTTTTTTTGAGACCAGATCATCGCGATTCTTCTTGTTGACTCAGTCCTCCAAATTTCTTCTGTTGTCTATTGTGATATTGCTCTGTTTGTTCGGATTTGATATCTGTAGATTTCCAGATCCGAATTTCTTTGTAGATCCTGCAAAAATTCTCACAAGAATACCCTTTCCAAAAATAACAGATGATATATTTTTATATTATTTTAATTTTTCAGATTTTTATGATTTTTTTTTTATTAACCCGAAAGTGCAAAAAGGAAATAACACGCCATCCCCGGCAACGGCGCCATTTGATTTAATCTCAAATGCTATCTATAACCGCAATCAAGAACGGCGTCACATGAAGCTAGCCGGTGAGTACGGGTCGGTCCACAGGGATGTTGTGAATCTCCTAATCGCGATAACGAGTTAATTCCGAAGGGTGTTCGGATTGGTTATTAAATCTAAAAACCTAATTAATCTATATCTAAGTCTTGCTAGTGTTAGGTCTAGGTTAAGTTTGGAAAGTCTATAAATCTCACCGCTTTCTATACCCATATGAAGATCTAATTAGGTGTTATGGTAAATATTAATAAAAGGGATTAGGATGATTGGGAAGATTGTTCTTCCTCTAGATCCTTGTCCTTCCTTTCTTAATCTTTACCCTAACCTCCATAGAAAACCTTAAAATCCGGGCCTTTAGACTACGGTATCACCGCTACCTCGTGGGTAGAGTGCCGTAGGGAGCGGAATAAGAAGGTATGCATGGAGTTCTATGAAAATATATGATGGGCAAGAAAGGGGATGAGCGTCTCTCAAACCTTCCCCAGATCTAACCCTAACAAGCAAGGAGACTACTCACTCATTAGGGAATTAAAATACATTTATCTAGGGCAGAGAATAAAAGATTAACTAGGGCAAGAAATTAAATTTATCTAAGGCAAGAATAGAAAATTAACCTAGGGCAGAAAATAAAGAACTTACAAAAAATGATGCTCTCCAACGAATGCTGAAATTTATTAATGAAGGGAGGCATAGCCTTTACAATGATTTAGAGTTCCTATTTATAGAGGATAAGAAACCCTAGGTTACAATTGATTCGCATGTCTACATTTACCAAAATATCCTTAGGAAGACCTAGTCAAAGTAGACTTCAAACTTTGGTAAAATTTTATATCTGTAGCGTTCTGAAAATCGTTTCGGTGAAATTTCGGAAAATCGGTAAAATAAGGGGGTTTTCTGTAAAAAGTCAAAATGCAAATATCTTATTATAAAAATTAAATATACATATTCTAGCTATGTAATTGCTAGTATTTGGTGTTTATTGAGCCACTGGTGAAATTTCAAATTTTCTGAAATAAAAAATTATTTTATTATTATTTTAAGCCGTCACTAATACATTTAATTAGGGAAAATTACAAATTGGAATGAGTTGAAACAAATTTTGTGCATCATAACACATTAAACATAATTTTAACATGTTGTTTTTGAAACAAAATGAATCTGCCAAACGGTGTTAGAAATTATTGAAGAAAAAAAGGCTTTTTGGGTGAAATTAGCGAAAACTTGCAATTTGGTAACTTGAGGGGTTCTTTTTGCATGGAATTTTCTTGTACTCTCTCTCACCCATCCTCACCCACTCATGGCTGGCCCCACCACCACCAACAGCAGCCCACTCACTTTCCCTCTCCTTTTTACTTCTTTTATGTGAAAAGAATGGTTAAAATAAAGGTTTTTTTATATGTTTATGTAGGTGGGGGTATTATGGTAATTGGGAGGGGCTTTGACTTAGTTTTTTCTGCACACCATTCCCTCACAACTCCCCACTTCCTCCCATGGCCGAAAATGACCTGCAGCAGCCCCTTTTTTCCCCCTAAATTTCCATCTCTTTTGCTTCAATTTCATCTCAAAACACATCAAAAAAATCCACAATTCCTTCACTAATTCAAAGCTAATCCCTATTCTACCTCTTCGAACATTCAAATTGGTTTAAAGAATGGTGAAAGGAGGTGTCTTTGGAGGCTAGAGAACCTAGGGTTTCAAACTTGAGAGGTATAATTCTAATCTAATGTTTAATTTGTAGTTTGATTATGCTAAAATAGGTTTTTAAAGTGTTAATTTGGTTGTTGTTGGTTGTGTGATGAAATTCAAGAGAAGGGTTAAAGTTAGAAATTGAAATTGAATCCTTTCATGTGGGTTAATTTGAGTGTTGTATCTAGCTAGTTGTGTGGATTGGGTGATTGTGCAATGTTGTGACCATTTTGTCGCAAATCCGCGATGTTTGCGCAATTTTTCGATTTCTAGTGCAAACTTGGTTTTGTAAAATATTTTCAAATGTTAGACTAAAAATCTAATTAGGTTTTTCATGACTTCATTAACATTATTAAGTGTAGTTTAATACTTTAGATCATGCAAATCTAAGCTAGATTGTAGTTTGTGCATTTTTGCTATGAAATTGTTAAAATTGGTTATGTTTGCAAACTAGATTTTTTGAGATTGATATTAAGAATTAAGTTTAAAATCTAATTAACATTGGTATGACTTAATTAAGATGGTTAGTGAGCCTTATGGCCATTAGTTTTGTTAAAACATCATGTTTTGTACAAAAACGGCGAATTGTGCTTGCTAGATTTTCGGAAAAATGACTTTTTAAGTGAAATTGGGGTTTTTGTGAGTTTTAACCTATTTTATAGTAAAATTAGTGTTCGTGAATGTGTAAATGAGTGTATTTGGGTTTTTCTCGATGGTCTGGCGTTTGTACACCGACGTCGAGGGTTTTTGGGTTGATTTGTGAAAGCAACCATAGGTTTTGACTTATGTGGGATTCGTGAGTAGTTTTGGTCATGAGTCGGATTTTAATGCGATACGGTGCGTTATGATATGTAGGTACCCCATGTGGACTTCGAGATGACATGCAAGCGCGTGGCGACGTCGGCACCGTCGAGCGAGGACCAGGTGAGTAGATTTATATCTACGGAAAGAAGTCGGGTGGATGGCGTATAGCACCCCCGTAGTCCGTAGTGTAGCTCATATATATATGTTATATAGGTGTTTTATGATACGAGAATGTTCATTCATGTTATGTTTATGAGTTCATGGAGTACCTTTGGGTTAGTTGCGAAACCCTAGAGTAGTTGCTATACCGACATACGCACACACAGACTTGCATACTTTACTTTCTTGTGCGCAGATTGGGATGTGTATATATGTATATATGCGTGGGTATGGGACTATGCATATGTACATTCATATACGCATGCATGGATAATGAGGATAGTACTTGGGATTTAAGATGAGTCGATGAGATTTGATTTGAGGCTGTGAGATCGGTGATATAGCAGGGTTCGTATTTGAGATACGACATGACGTTGTAGCGGGTCCTTAACGTAGTGTTTCACACACGTCCATGCATACTTAGGCGGTATCAGTATTGTACTAGACGTGGATCAGTACCCCGATCATGATATTTGATAAAGAGGATACCAGGTGAATAGTATGATGAATGTGATATTGACCCGTACCCAGATTTGGGGATGCCGTACGACGGATTTACATACGAGCTATATCTTGATGATTGATCCGCACTCTTGACTTGGGATGTCTGATTATAGATATGGTATCGGATATGATATTATTGAGGCGGGATCACCGACTAATATATATACAGGTATGTATATGTATCGACTCAGATGTCAGGCGGTTTCCTTACCTGTAGTCTAGCTTGTAGCTTAGCCCTTTAGTTTAGTTAGTTGTTAGATTAGATTCGGTTCCTACCTATTTCAAAGCTTACGAATCGTGCGTATTTTAAAAGACAAGTCAAGGGATTCTACGGATATTTCAAAAAAAACGTATCTTTTCTTAAAAAAACACCGTAGCCCCTATTTTCAAAACCCCACGATTCGTGTTATTTAAAAAGGCACCATTGTAGGACTTATATTAGGTTAATGAAGATTAGTTATCGTTGCATCTAGTTTTCAGCTCCCGCTCATTATTGTTGTTCGCTCCGTATCACATGCTTATATTATTCTTCATATTCTATTGTTGATATCTTGTGGTTAGGACACCAGCACCATTACCGATGATGCGTATGTACCACGTACACTTACTTGCCGGCTCACACACATCTTCATCGGTAATTGCCATGTCACGTACACCTTAGAAAATATTATTGCTTGACATAGCCTGTTAGCTAATAGTTTAGACATGATATTAGTGTACTTACCTTATATGTTAGTTTAGACATTGTAGTTATTACCTGCTACTTCAGGCATACTGTTATTCATTGTTATGCCGCATTCATGGATTCTCATGCATATATTCACTTTTTACGTGCTATTGAGGTTTTGGATTCGGACTTCCATGAGATTTTCTGGATTGGGGAAAACCGCAAAACATATACAAACTTCTTCTTTCCTTTTTAAATAAAAAGCGCGGTTTTTCCCATAATGTATGAGTCGTCCACCATGAGTTAGCTGATGGATTTCGAGACCCGATTCGAGGAGTTGGATGAACCGTTTCCGATACATGGTGGACCCGGTAAGGTACCCCAGGGCAAGAAGCTCGTGGTGATGACGATGAGCCTGGCAGGGGGAGACTACCTACCGGTGATTTTACCCGACGCGTCGGATATCCGGAGGATACCGTCGTGGTCTTGAGATGGGTGGTAGGGGCCGGTCTGGACTGACGGCGCCCTAGATATTGAGATTGAGACATTGAGATTTCGAGATATTGAGGTACTGAGATTTGATGATACAGGCCAGTCCGGATAGCCGGAGCCTGAGGTTTTGAGACATTGAGATTTATGTTTTGTGTCGATACTAGACACTGTTGATGCTGATTTCATTTATGATACCTCATTTTAAAAATACAAAGGAAATATCACTAATTTATGAAAATAGTTTCTTCATTTACATGTATTCTGTTTTCATGCATTCATACCTCATTCATATGATATATTGCTACCTGAGGCACTGACATGGGCACATGAGATCACACTCGGGTTAGATATTACCCTAGCCATTGTTATAGGCTGCATGTTATTCATATATTTGAGGATATATTATGATCTTTGACATAGGTTGCGTTATTTATGCGATTTCTGTGCGTAGATGTTTTTCTGTTCACGAGTTGGCAACTCACCCCCGTTGTGCCCCAGTTTCTTGCAGGTTTGCCGTAGAGGTTTCATTACGGCTTGCGGGCATAGTTTCCTTCGGGTGATTTGCTAGTAGGTGGGTTTACTTGTATCATACCCCCCATTATATAACTTGTATATTATTACTCTGTTGTATCTAGAAGTTCCATCAACCAAAAATGTATTTATTGAGATAGAGACCAGAGATGTTATTCTTTCGACCTTAGAGTCGCGCGTTTTATTTCTGTGGTTTTCTTGTGGTTTTGAGTTTTTGATCCTCGCCGTTGGCGTTGTATATTATATTGCTTGTGTGGTTGTGACCGTCGATTGACGAAGAGCTAGCTCCCGCTTGGGGATGCCTTTTTATTGATTTCGTATACTATTCATGTTGTATCCCGTTTGGGGGCCAGTATTTACAAAGGAGACTCTGCCGAAATTTTCAGGAAATATTTGATGTTTTTTTTAAAACGCATAATTCGGCTATGCTATTAAAACTACTTGATTTAAATTGGTTTTCCTTCACTCTACTACTTTTCTTGGTTTTGATTTCTGGGTTTTCGGTTTACTTAGATTACGTACGCCTCGAGACATTTCGTAGTTTAAGTGCCGGTCATGTTCCGTACTTTCGGGACGTGACAAAGTTGGTATCAAAGCGTTAGGTTTTACCTTCGGAGCGTAGGATGACCCTTGGTTGATGGAATAGGTGACTAAAGTAGAGTGACGTACCGTGGGTATGTTCCGCGGCATACTTACGATACGCTACTCCGCTTAAGAAGCCTTAGGATGTACATTTCCTTGCACAGTATTATATTCCTTCCTATGATCTGGCCTCATTGGTACCAGTTATGGTTTTGCTGCCACGATTACGGGCAGGGAGAGCTACGGCTAGAGTTGCGGTCAGCACGAGCTCGTTACGGACGAGGACTGACCAGGGCATAATTTCGGCGACACACGATTGCAGAGATGTGTCTTTTTATTGTGTTTTTGCACCACGAGCGTTGGATGGATCGCTGTATGAGATTACTCAGACATGTACATCAGCACCAGAGGATTGCGCCACTGATAGAGGCCAACCAGATTTTGATGACCGATGATGTATTGCGTATTCGTGATGGTCGAGGCACTGTTCAGCGTGCAGACGAGCGAGCCAGCTATTGCTACGAACAACGAGATATCGCCCCAGATATTGGAGCTATTGCAGTACGAGTTGTACTAAGAGATGATAGAAGGTCGCTAGTCACCGAGGATGAATGACTAGGACATGTGGTTTGTTCGCTACCCCGATGCGAGGTCATCAGATAGATTGATTCCAGCTAGAGTCGACTTCACGCGGAGACGTTGAGAATCGACAGAGACGATCGAATGTCAGAAACCTATTATTCCAAGTTTAAAGTAGTCGGAAAGACATGAAGGAAATTCTATGGTCCCTCTAGAAGAATGAAACCCTAACTCGATATAATGACCGTGTGAAAGCCTTTGAACCTTCGGGTTTGCGGCAGTTCCACGGCGCCATTAGTGAGGCTTGGGTTTGCCCTTCTACGGCTGGACCACATATGCTGTGGTATGTACTCGATACTATTAAACTGTGCCCAAGATGTTGAGCCCTTGGGGGATTATGAGGTTTTGACAATCGATTGGATGGTTCGACTTAATTCGGATGCTAGGTGGTGAGATGCATTTCTTGGGAGACTTCCGATACGAGGATAGCCGTTGGAGCTCAGTCCATGCAGCCATGATGAGACGAGTCCGAAACGGTCGACATTAGAGAAAAATAGAGTAAGAGGTTCGTACAAGATCTGGATATGATGACGTTCCCCTCCGCCGACATCAGAGATGCGATGCGCATGCCAAGGCAGAGTACTGGATATACCTTCCAGAAGGAGTCGCGAGGGTATGCAGCCGTTCCAGAGCAAGATGCAGATATAGGGAAGGACGATGACTTCCGGACAGTTGGCAGAGACGAGACATGGAAGGGACCGTGAGCAGGATTCCTTCCAGGACATTGCTGCAATGATACTTGCACCCAGGATCAGATGTGTCACGTACATTCAGAGAGCCAGAGGCCGACGCCAGTGATATGCTGTCTTACGAGTGGTCGCGATGATTGACCGGGAGATGATAAGAGACGTGCCAGAACGGTATCAACCCCGTTAACACACCTGACAGGGCCGATGAGCCGATGGACCGAGAGATTGGTAATTCCCAGTGAAGACCTTGACCCAGGAGTGGTCATTGTTACGCACACCAGCAGGCCAGAGTTCATGATCATCGACGAGACGTCCCACTAGTGACCGCGACAGTTGGCCCGAGATTCTTAGAGGATGCGCTTGAGCGGTACTATTCCGCCATTATTGATTTCGATGTTTTGGGTGATTTATTCGCATGATTTGATTTTGATGATTGAGGATTTACGATCTTTGCACAGTGTTGCACTTGACATCGTTTTCGTGCTTTGGTTTCACCTGTTTGTGATTTTACGGTTTTAGACATTTGAGTTGATTTTGTGCGTATGCACGCACACGATTTGGTTCCTGCACTCTGTATAGTTTATATATGCTTGCAGTGCAGTGATATGCCTTTTGTGCATTTAGATGCACTGGACTTCGATTTCGATTGTGATGTTCGATATTTGTTTTGTGCACCTTGTGCACCTGATTGGATTTTGCGCATGTTCGGGGCTTGATATTGGATTTTATGATTTCGTGCATGATGGATGCACCTGATTTGGATTTTCGCGCATGTTGGGCGCATGTTTTGAGGTGCGATTTTGGTGCACACAAGATGCACTAAATCGAGATTCTTCATGCATGTCAGATGCACCTGATTTTTGCTGTCAGGCACCTACGTTGCCTATAACAGATGTTTCGTGCACACCCGATGCACTTGGATCTTGTTTCTGTGCACATGTTGGCACATATATGGATTTTGATTTCCGTGCACACCAGACGCACATAGTATTCATATGCGTATTTTGGGATTGATTTCTTATGGAGTAGTGCATTTTTATGATGTTATTATGGTTTTCGTACTGAGCAGGACTAGTCAGAGAACAGTACCTGAGTATATTTTGCATGCATTGATAGCTATCGAAGGGGATTTCCAAAAAGCGAGCTATGGTCTTAGTATTTACATACGTGTCTGATAGGACACGAAACATTTAAAAAAAATAAGGGAACCCTTTTCTAAATTATTTTCAAAAAAAACGGCGGAACGTACATGTTAAACAAAAGATATATACGTATATGGTTATCATCTTATAAGAGGCGTCCGCCACTGTGCAGTGTATGCGCATTGCATAGCGACTTTAAAAGATTTGGCATGCATTTTCTTCAGATATTTACATATATAGAGTTGATATTTACATGTATAGTTTCGAGATTATATCATATCGGTTTTGCTTTGGATTTGGCATACGTGTCTTCACCTTGACTCCGATGATTGCAGGATGCTGGATGGAGTTTTGATTTTGAGTTATATGCTCATTTTTCATGCGCATGCGCTGCGCTACGATTTGTTTTATATAGTTATGATTTCGGAGCCCCGACGACTTAATGGTTTTGCTTAGATGTTTTCGTATTTGGGGAGAGTTTTAATTTAAATTCGGGGACCGAATTTCTTTAAGGGGGGAAGATTGTAGCGTTTTGAAAATCGTTTCGGTGAAATTTCGGAAAATCGGTAAAATAAGGGGGTTTTCTGTAAAAAGTCAAAATGCAAATATCTTATTATAAAAATTAAATATACATATTCTAGCTATGTAATTGCTAGTATTTGATGTTTATTGAGCCACTGGTGAAATTTCAAATTTTCTGAAATAAAAAATTATTTTATTATTATTTTAAGCCGTCACTAATACATTTAATTAGGGAAAATTACAAATTGGAATGAGTTGAAACAAATTTTGTGCATCATAACACATTAAACATAATTTTAACATGTTGTTTTTGAAACAAAATGAATCTGCCAAACGGTGTTAGAAATTATTGAAGAAAAAAAAGTTTTTTTGGTGAAATTAGCGAAAACTAGCAATTTGGTAACTTGAGGGGTTCTTTTTGCATGGAATTTTCTTGTACTCTCTCTCACCCATCCTCACCCACTCATGGATGGCCCCACCACCACCAACAGCAGCCCACTCACTTTCCCTCTCCTTTTTACTTCTTTTATGTGAAAAGAATGGTTAAAATAAAGGTTTTTTATATGTTTATGTAGGTGGGGGTATTATGGTAATTGGGAGGGGCTTTGACTTAGTTTTTTCTTCACACCATTCCCTCACAACTCCCCACTTCCTCCCATGGCCGAAAATGACCAGCAGCAGCCCCATTTTTCCCCCCAAATTTCCATCTCTTTTGCTTCAATTTCATCTCAAAACACATCAAAAAAATCCACAATTCCTTCACTAATTCAAAGCTAATCCCTATTCTACCTCTTCGAACATTCAAATTGGTTTAAAGCATGGTGAAAGGAGGTGTCTTTGGAGGCTAGAGAACCTAGGGTTTCAGACTTGAGAGGTATAATTCTAATCTAATGTTTAATTTGTAGTTTGATTATGCTAAAATAGGATTTTAAAGTGTTGATTTGGTTGTTGTTGGTTGTGTGATGAAATTCAAAAGAAGGGTTAAAGTTAGAAATTGAAATTGAATCCTTTCATGTGGGTTAATTTGAGTGTTGTATCTAGCTAGTTGTGTGGATTGGGTGATTGTGCAATGTTGTGACCATTTTGTCGCAAATCCGCGATGTTTGCGCAATTTTTCGATTTCTAGTGCAAACTTGGTTTTGTAAAATATTTTCAAATGTTAGACTAAAAATCTAATTAGGTTTTTCATGACTTCATTAATATTATTAAGTGTAGTTTAATACTTTAGATCATGCAAATCTAAGCTAGATTGTAGTTTGTGCATTTTTGATATGAAATTGTTAAAATTGGTTATGTTTGCAAACTAGATTTTTTGAGATTGATATTAAGAATTAAGTTTAAAATCTAATTAACATTGGTATGACTTAATTAAGATTGTTAGTGAGCCTTATGGCCATTAGTTTTGTTAAAACATCATGTTTTGTACAAAAACGGCGAATTGTGCTTGGTAGATTTTCGGAAAAATGACTTTTTAAGTGAAATTGGGGTTTTTGTGAGTTTTAACCTATTTTATAGTAAAATTAGTGTTCGTGAATGTGTAAATGAGTGTATTTGGGTTTTTCTCGATGGTCTGGCGTTTGTACACCGACGTCGAGGGTTTTTGGATTGATTTGTGAAAGCAACCATAGGTTTTGACTTATGTGGGATTCATGAGTAGTTTTGGTCATGAGTCGGATTTAATGCGATACGGTGTGTTATGATATGTAGGTACCCCATGTGGACTTCAAGACGACATGAAAGCGCGTGGCGACGTCGGCACCGGCGAGCGAGGACCAGGTGAGTAGATTTATATCTACGGAGAGAAGTCGGGTGGATGGCGTATAGCACCCCCGCAGTCCGTAGTGTAGCTCATATATATATGTTATATTGGTGTTTTATGATACGAGAATGTTCATTCATGTTATATTTATGAGTTCATGGAGTACCTTTGGGTTAGTTGCGAAACCCTAGAGTAGTTGCTATACCGACATACGCACACACAGACTTGCATACTTTACTTTCTTGTGCGCAGATTGGGATGTGTATATATGTATATATGCGTGGGTATGGGACTATGCATATGTACATTCATATACGCATGCATGGATAATGAGGATAGTACTTGGGATTTAAGATGAGTCGATGAGATTTGATTTGAGGCTGTGAGATCGGTGATATAGCAGGGTTCGTATTTGAGATACGACATGACGTTGTAGCGGGTCCTTAACGTAGTGTTTCACACACGTCCATGCATACTTAGGCGGTATCAGTATTGTACTAGACGTGGATCAGTACCCCGATCATGATATTTGATAAAGAGAATACCAGGTGAATAGTATGATGAATGTGATATTGACCCGTACCCAGATTTGGGGATGCCGTACGACGGATTTACATACGAGCTATATCTTGATGATTGATCCGCACTCTTGACTTGGGATGTCTGATTATAGATATGGTATCGGATATGATATTATTGAGGCGGGATCACCGACTAATATATATACAGGTATGTATATGTATCGACTCAGATGTTAGGCGGTTTCCTTACCTGTAGTCTAGCTTGTAGCTTAGCCCTTTAGTTTAGTTAGTTGTTAGATTAGATTCGGTTCCTACCTATTTCAAAGCTTACGAATCGTGCGTATTTTAAAAGACAAGTCAAGGGATTCTACGGATATTTCAAAAAAAAACGTATCTTTTCTTAAAAAAACACCGTAGCCCCTATTTTCAAAACCCCACGATTCGTGTTATTTAAAAAGGCACCATTGTCGGACTTATATTAGGTTAATGCAGATTAGTTATCGTTGCATCTAGTATTCAGCTCCCGCTCATTATTGTTGTTCGCTCCGCATCACATGCTTATATTATTCTTCATATTCTATTGTTGATATCTTGTGGTTAGGACACCAGCACCATTACCGATGATGCGTATGTACCACGTACACTTACTTGCCGGCTCACACACATCTTCATCGGTAATTGCCATGTCACGTACACCTTAGAAAATATTATTGCTTGACATAGCCTGTTAGCTAATAGTTTAGACATGATATTAGTGTACTTGCCTTATATGTTAGTTTAGACATTGTAGTTATTACCTGCTACTTCAGGCATACTGTTATTCATTGTTATGCCGCATTCATGGATTCTCATGCATATATTCACTTTTTACGTGCTATTGAGGTTTTGGATTCGGACTTCCATGAGATTTTCTGGATTGGGGAAAACCGCAAAACATATACAAACTTCTTCTTTCCTTTTTTAAATAAAAAGCGCGGTTTTTCCCATGATGTATGAGTCGTCCACCATGAGTTAGCTGATGGATTTCGAGACCCGATTCGAGGAGTTGGATGAACCGTTTCGGGTACATGGTGGACCCGGTAAGGTACCCCGGGGCAAGAAGCTCGTGGTGATTACGATGAGCCTGGCAGGGGGAGACTACCTACCGGTGATTTTACCCGACGCGTCGGATATCCGGAGGATACCGTCGTGGTCTTGAGATGGGTGGTAGGGGCCGGTCTGGACTGACGGCGCCCTAGATATTGAGATTGAGACATTGAGATTTCGAGATATTGAGGTACTGAGATTTGATGTTACAGGCCAGTCCGGATAGCCGGAGCCTGAGGTTTTGAGACATTGAGATTTATGTTTTGTGTCGATACTAGACACTGTTGATGCTGATTTCATTTATGATACCTCATTTTAAAAATACAAAGGAAATCTCACTAATTTATGAAAACAGTTTCTTCATTTACATGTATTCTGTTTTCATGCATTCATACCTTATTCATATGATATATTGCTACCTGAGGCACTGACATGGGCACATGAGATCACACTCGGGTTAGATATTACCCTAGCCATTGTTATAGGCTGCATGTTATTCATATATTTGAGGATATATTATGATCTTTGACATAGGTTGCGTTATTTATGCGATTTCTGTGCGTAGATGTTTTTCTATTCACGAGTTGGCAACTCACCCCCGTTGTGCCCCAGTTTCTTGCAGGTTTGCCGTACAGGTTTCATTACGGCTTGCGGGCATAGTTTCTTCGGGTGATTTGCTAGTAGGTGGGTTTACTTGTATCGTACCCCCCATTATATAACTTGTATATTATTACTCTGTTGTATCTAGAAGTTCCATCAACCAAAAATGTATTTATTGAGATAGAGACCAGAGATGTTATTCTTTCGACCTTAGAGTCGCGCGTTTTATTTCTGTGGTTTTCTTGTGGTTTTGAGTTTTTGATCCTCGCCGTTGGCGTTGTATATTATATTGCTTGTGTGGTTGTGACCGTCGATTGACGAAGAGCTAGCTCCCGCTTGGGGATGCCTTTTTATTGATTTCGTATACTATTCATGTTGTATCCCGTTTGGGGGCCAGTATTTACAAAGGAGACTCTGCCGAAATTTTCAGGAAATATTTGATGTTTTTTTTAAAACGCATAATTCGACTATGCTATTAAAACTACTTGATTTAAATTGGTTTTCCTTCACTCTACTACTTTTCTTGGTTTGGATTTCTGGGCTTTCGGTTTACTTAGATTACGTACGCCTCAAGGCGTTTCGTAGTTTAAGTGCCGGTCATGTTCCGTACTTTCGAGACGTGACAATGTCACTGTCTCTTTAAAAAGAAGTATTGGGCCTTGAAATTATTGGGTCTTGAAATTTCCTTTGTAGGCTCTTCTGTCGTTGGGCTTCCTTATTATTTGGTTCTTTTATTAAAATAGCTTCTATGTTTCTTCCAGATCTCCAGTGAATAATTGCGGTGGACTTTTAACCGTTCGCTTTATAATCTTAGACCTTGCATTGCCTTGTGCTTTGTGAATTTTATCTTTGATGTAGGCTTGATCAAGAGTCTTCTGTTTGTTGGTCAAAGTCCACTTTTGCATCATCTTTTCAACGTTTTCACTGTTTTAGATCCAAGAACCTGTAACCTATAATATGTAGCAGACATGCGTCAAAAGCACCTGTTTATTTATAAAACGAATAAGAATGGGGAATATAATAATACAATATTATGGTAAGAACACACTTCAAGTTGGGGATCACCTGTATTACTTGTGAAGAAGAAGGAAGGTTCATACAGAATGTGCATCGATTACAGAGCCTTGAACGAAGTCACTATAAAGAACAAGTATCCACTCCCGCGCATCGATGATTTATTCGATCAGCTAAGTGGATCTTGTGTTTTCTCTAAATTAGATCTTCGTTCAGGTTATCATCAAGTGAAGGTCAAGGAAGCTGATATTCACAAAACAGCTTTCAGAACTCGCTATGGACATTACGAATTTCTAGTGATGCTATTTGGAGTGACCAACGCACCCGCAATATTCATGAACCTTATGAATCAAGTTTTCCGGGAGTACTTAGACAGGTTTGTTGTCATCTTCATCGATGACATCCTGGTATATTCTGAGAGTCGGAAAGAACATGCAGAACATCTACGAATTGTCCTAGAAACTCTTCGACAACATCAGCTTTATGCCAAGTACAGCAAGTGTGAATTTTGGCTAAATCAAGTTGGTTTTTTTGGACATATCGTATCAGGAGAAGGAATCTCTGTAGATCCAGCGAAAGTTTCGGCAGTTAGCGAATGGCCTACACCAAAGTCACTGAAGGATATTCGAAGTTTCTTGGGTTTAGCTGGATATTACAGAAGGTTTATTGAAGGCTTTTCGAAGATAGCAACGCCCCTGACCAAGCTCACACGTAAAGATGAAGAATTTGTGTGGTCAGAAGCATGCGAACAAGCTTTCGTAGAACTCAAGTCAAGGTTGACATCAGCACCTATTCTCGTCATACCAGATCAATCTGGAGGATTCGAAGTGCATTGCGATGCATCCGGTAAGGGATTAGGCTGTGTTCTACATCAGCACGGTAAGGTTGTGGCTTATGCTTCAAGACAGTTGAAGATTAACGAGCGCAATTATCCGACGCATGATTTGGAGTTGGCAGCCGTCATCTTTGCTCTCAAGATTTGGCGCCATTATCTACTTGGTGAACGAGTGAATATCTATACAGATCATAAGAGCCTGAAGTACGTGTTTACTCAGAAGGAGTTGAACATGCGGCAGAGAAGATGGTTAGAACTCATGGCAGACTTTGACATCAACTTGCAATATCACCTAGGGAAGGTGAATGTAGTACTTGATGCTCTTAGTCGCCAACCATTAGCAATGAATCTCACCGCTCAGTGGAAGCTTCAACAAGACTTGCATCAGATAGAGATTGAAGTAGTCATGCCAGGTAATGCTTCAAGTTTGATGAATTTACAAGTTCAATCAACCATTGTCAATCAGATCAAAGCAGCTCAAGCCAGCGATGCTAAGTTGTAAAAAATCAGAGAACAAGTGGAGAATGGACTCAAAACAGACTTCATCATCCATGAAGACGGATCTTTGAGATACGGCAGCAGATTGGTGTACCAAAAGGTCCTGTTCGGGAAGAGTTAATGAAAGAAGCCCACAACACTCCCTACTCAGTACATCCTGGAGGTACCAAAATGTACAAAGATCTATGTCAGAATTATTGGTGGCATGGAATGAAGCGTGAAGTAGCCAGAAGCGTCGCAAAATGCTTGGTGTGTCAGCAAGTAAAGGCTGAACATCACAGGACTGCTGGATTACTTCAACCGTTACCAATCCCAGAATGGAAGTGGCAACACATCACTATGGACTTTGTGACTGCTCTTTCTCATAGCACAAAGGGTAACGATGCCATATGGGTCATTGTGGATCGACTCACAAAGTCGGCTCACTTTATCCCATTTCGAGTTGGCCAATCAACTGAGACACTAGCAAAGAAGTACATGGAGGTAATAATCTAATTTAGATTTAAAACTCTTCATAATGTACTATCTCTGATACCCATGAACTCATACAGGAAATTGTGAGACTCCATGGAGTACCGGTCTGCATTATCTCTGATCGTGACACCAGGTTTCGATCGCAATTTTGGCAGAGTCTGCAAGCAAGCTTGGGAACAAGTCTGAACTTCAGCACGGCTTATCATCTACAAACAGATGGTCAGTCGGAACGAACTATTCAGATCTTGGAGGATATGCTTAGAGCGTGTATGCTAGACATCAAGGGATCGTGGGAAGATCACCTACATCTTGTGGAGTTTTCATACAACAACAGCTACCAAGCAAGCATAGGAATGGCACCTTTTGCAGCACTGTATGGAAGGAAGTGTCGTTCGCCATTAAGTTGGGACGACATTGGAGATAGGGAACTTCTTGGACCGGAGATGTTAGTAGCGACTTTTGATGTGGTCCGTACTATCAAGGAAAGGATGCGCATAGCCCAAGATCGACAGAAGCACTGGGCTGATGCAAAGAGACGACACTTGGAGTTCCAGCCAGGAGATCACGTATTCTTGAAGATATCTCCTGTAACGTTTTAAAAATCGTTTCGATGAAATTTCGGAAAAACGGTAAAATAAGGGGGTTTTCTGTAAAAAGTCAAAATACAAATATCTTATTATAAAAATTAAATATACACATTCTAGCTATGTAATTGCTAGTATCTGGTATTTATTGAGCCACTGGTGAAATTTCAAATTTTCTGAAAAATTTTCCGAAATTAATTATTTTAATATTATTTTAAGCCGTCACTAATACATTTAATTAGGGAAAATTACAAATTGGAATGAGTTGAAAAAAATTTTGTGCATCATAAAACATTAAATAAAATTTTATCATGTGGTTTTTGAAATGAAATCGTTTGCCAAAACGGTTTAGAAAATATCGAAGAAAAAGGCTTTTTCGGTGAAATTAGTGTAATGGAAGTGGGTTACTGCACTTATCTCTTTTTCTCACCCAAACAAAACCCACACCCATTCCCCCAACATGCTTTGGCCGGCCCCCTTGATCAGCCCAACAATCTTGGGCCTCCCATTTCAAACTTTAAAGCAAAGAAAAGAAAAGGAAACGAAAGAATAAGAAATGAGGTATGGATTTGGGTTGACTTGGACTTTTCTTGACTTGGCCAATTATTTTCCCCACCTCACTCTCTCTCCTCTCATTCCTTTTGCTGCAGCCGAGCCTCCTCATGCTGCCCTCCTCTTTTCCCTCATCTCATTCCACTCAAAACCCTTCCAAAAATCTCCAAAATTCCATCCAAAATCAAACCAAAATCCAAATCAAACTCCTACCCATTTTTCCTTAGCCCCTATAGCATGGATCTTGGTGCAAGGATTTCAATTTGGAGGTCTAGATTCTTGTTAGATCTCAAGATAATTGTAGGGTAAATTCTTAACCTTATAGCTAGATTGTTGTTTAATTATGATAAGCTATTGTATTCAAGTGTCAAAGTGGTTGAATTGCTAGTTATAAATCTTCAAGTTAGGGTTTGGAAATTCTAGAATTGGGTTTTAAAATCAAGTTAGGGTTTTGTGAGATTGGTGTATGGTTGTGTGATGTTTTTAGGCTCTTATGACATGTTAAAACAAGATTAGTAGCTAGTTGTTAATGGTTAGTTTAAAAAAATTGTGTTAATTATGGTAATTTGTAAACTAGGTTTTTAAAATAATTATATTCTTGTGAGATAAAATTCAAATTAAGGTTTCAAGTCATTATAAATATTATATTGAGTGGTTTAATGCTTTTAGTTCATGAAAATCCAAGCTAAATTGTTGTTTTGGCATTTTTGCTATAAAATTGTTAAAATTTGGGTATATTGTAAACTAGAATTTTGGGGTTAATGAAATTTATTGGGATTAAATTATGGAAATTGTTTTTATGACTTATTTAAGATAATTAATAAGTATTATGGCCGCTAGATTTGTTTAAACGTCGAGTTTTGTACTAAAACGGGTAATTTTTGCTTGCTAGATTTTCGGAAAAATGGCTTTTAAGGTGAATTTGGGGTTTTTGAGAATTTTAACCTATTTTATAGTATAATTAGTGCTTGTGATCATGCAAATGAGTGTGTTTGGGTTTTTCTCGATGGTTTGGCGTTTGTACGCCGACGTCGAGGGTTTTTAAGTTGATTTGTGGAAGCAAACCATAGGTTTTGACCTTTGTGGGATTCGTGAGTCGTTTTGGTCATGAGTCAGATTTTAATACGATATGGTGTGTTATGATGTGTAGGTACCCCATGTGGGCTTCGAGACGACAAGCAAGCGCGTGGCGACGTCGGCACCGGCTAGCGAGGACCAGGTGAGTAGATTTATATCTACGGGGAGAAGTCGGGTGGATAGCGTATAGCACCCCGCAGTCCGTGGTGGTGTATACGGATGCGTATACACACCAACAATCATTATATGTTATTTGGGATTAATAACGATGTTAGGATGGATATTGGTGTGTTGGATTACTTTAGTGTTGCGAACCCTAGGGTAGTGTTGCACTACACATACACACATACATACACACATACATATTTGCATACATTCCTATTTATATGTGCTCATGGGATTCTTCATAGTTATGTGTTCACATGGGTATGGGCCTATGCGTTCACATACGGAATTGGGGATGATACTTGGGATTGAGATGAGTCGATTAGATTTGTATTGAGATTGTGATATCGGCGATATGGCAGGATTCGTACTTGAGGTACGTTCTGGTGTTATAGCGGATCTTGGGGCGACGATACGGGTGAATAGTGTTATATATAAAGTGGTCGACATGTGATCGTGATATGAGATATGATATGCTAGGATATTGATCCTAGGCAGTTTTGGGCGATGTATACCCCTTGATGATGATATCGGTTTGTACGAGACTGTCGATCTGTAGTCAGATCATGGGTATTGAGGATATTAGTATTGTACTAGACATAGGTCAGTACCCTAGACTATGATCTTGGATAAAGAGGATACGAGAGGAATAGTGTGAGGAATATGATATTGACCCGTGCCCAGATTTGGGGATGCCGTACGACGGATTTACGTACGAGCTATATTTTGATGATTGATCCGCACTCTTGACTTGGGATGTATGATTATAGATATCGTATCGGATATGATATTATTGAGGAGGGATCGCCGACTAATATATATATAGGTATGTATATGTATCGACTCAGATGTTAGGCGGTTTCCCTACCTGTAGTCCAGCTTGTTAACTTAGTCCTTTAGTTTAGTTTAGTTGTTAGATTAGATTCGATTCTTACCTATTTTAAAAACTAACGAATCGTGGGTATTTTAAAGGACAGCCTAAGGGATCCTACGGATATTTCAAAAGACGTATCTTTTCATAAAAACACCGTAGCCCCTATTTTCAAAACCCCATGATTCGTGTTATTTCAAAAGGCACCGTTTGTAGGATTTATATTAGGGTAATGCAGTTTAGTTATCGTTGTGTCTAGTATTCCGTTCATTATTGCTGTTCGCTCCGCATCGCATACTTATGTTATAATTTCTTATTGCATTGTTGATATCATATTGTTAGGACACCAGCACCATTACGGATGATGCGTATGTACCACGTACACTTACTTGCCGGCTCACACACATCTTCATCGGTAATTGCCATGTCACGTACACCTTAGAAAATATTATTGCTTGACATAGCCTGTTAGCTAATAGTTTAGACATGATATTAGTGTACTTTCCTCATATGTTAGTTTAGACATTGTAGTTATTACCTGCTGCTTCATGCATACTGTTATTCATTGTTATGCGGCATTCATGGATTCTCATGCATATATTCACTATTTTACGTGTTATTGAGGTTTTGGATTCGGATTTCCATGAGATTTTCTGGATTTGGAGGAAAACCGCAAAAACATAAATAAACATTTTCTCTCTTTTAGAATAAAAAGTGCGGTTTTCCCATGATGTATGAGTCGTCCAGCATGAGTTTGCTGATGGATTTCGAGACCCGATTCGAGGAGACGGATGAACCGTTTCGGGTACATGGTGGACCCGGTAAGGTACCCCGGGGCAAGAAGCGCGTGATGATGACGATGTGAGCCTGGCAGGGGAGCACTACCTACCGGTGATTTTACCCGACACGTCGGATATCCGGAGGATACCGTCGTGGTCTTGAGACGGATGGTAGGGGCCGGTCTGGACTGACGGCGCCCTAAATATTGAGATACAGAGACTGTGATACAGAGATATCGAGATATTGGGATTACGTTTTGTGCCGATGCTAGGCACTGTTTTATGCTGATTTCATTATGATACCTCATTTTAAAAATACAAAGGAAATCTCACTAAATTATGAAAACAGTTCTTCATTTACATGTATTCTGTTTTCATGCATTCATACCTCATCCATATGATACATTGCTACCTGAGGCACTGACACGGACACATGGAATTACACTTGAGTTAGATATTTGCCCTAACCATTGTTATGGGTTGCTTGTTATATATATAATTGAGGATATATTGTGATCATTGACCTAGGTTGCGTTATTTATGCGATTTCTTTTCGTAGATGTTTTTCTATTCACGAGTTGGCAACTCACCCCCGTTGTGCCCCAGTTTCTTGCAGGTTTGCCGTACAGGTTTCATTACGGCTTTGCGGGCATAGTTTCCTTCGGGTGATTTGCTAGTAGGTGGGTTTACTTGTATCGTACCCCCATTATATATCTTGTATATTACTATTCATGTTGTATCCCGTTTGGGGGCCAGTATTTACAAAGGAGACTCTGCCGAAATTTTCAGGAAATATTTGATGTTTTTAAAAACGCATAATTCGGCTTATGCTATTAAAACTACTTGTTTTAAATTGGTTTTCCTTCACTCTACTACTTTTCTTGGTTTGGATTTCTGGGTTTTCGGCTTACTTAGATTACGTACGCCTCGAGACGTTCGTAGTTTAAGTGCCGGCCATATTCCATACTTTCGGGACGTGACATCTCCGAACCGCGGAGTGATCCGATTTGGAAGATGGGGTAAGTTGAGTCCGAGATATATTGGACCGTTCGACATACTCGAACGAGTCGGTGAAGCGGCATACCGTTTAGCGCTTCCACCCTCATTGAAAGGAGTGCATAATGTGTTCCACATATCACAACTCAGAAAGTATGTGAATGACCCTAGTCATGTACTTGATCATTCCGACCTCACTATACAGCCCGACTTGTCTTGTGAGCAACAGCCAGTGGAAATCCTGGACAGGAAAGTGAAGACACTTCGGAACAAGGAAGTTAACTTGGTTCGAGTGATGTGGAGGAAAGACACTCCAAGAGAGTCCACTTGGGAAAGGGAAGATGAAATGCGTACTAGATATCCACAGCTCTTTGTAAACTAGTCCTCATATAAAAGCTGTAAATTTCGAGGACGAAATTTTTGTAAGGAGGGTAGACTGTAACAACTCCATTTTTAATGTACAAAGAATTGATTTAAATTCAATGTATACTTGGAGTATTTATTGCAGCTGATATCTCTTTAAGTATTTATTTCACTCCATAATTACAAGAAGGAGCTTGTAGCTCATTGGTAATACCTTGCACTGTTGAACCAAGCCACCAGAGTTCAAATTCCATGCCCCACATTATTTTTATATTATTTTGTTTTAAATTTTTTTGGAAAGTCAACAGTAAAACGGCCATAACTCCCAAAATATGTACTGGCCAACAAAAAATAAATATACCACATTGTACCCCCGAAGAATCCCCGGCCATTGGACCCTTGACTCGGCCCGGCTCGGCGCCGCCGGCCGGCGACTCGGCCGACTTGGTCCGGCGCCGCCGGCCTGACTTGGCCGGACGGCCGAGTCACCAACAGAGAAAAGTTGGGTTTTGACCTGGTTCACCCTCCTGCATACTCTAAATGCTTGGATCGGTTATCATTTGGCCAATAAATCCCTTTTAATCCTAGGTTTAATGAGTTTTAATGAATTTTTATATTTTTAAATATTTTTTTAATTAAAACCCTAACCCTAGTCTAACCCTATATAAACCCCCATACCCTCTCACCCTATATTCCTAAGTCCACTCTCTAAAAATTTCAAGAGAACTCGGTACGTTAGAAAACGAGTGAAAGGCGAAGCGCTGCCGAAATCGACGACGAATCACGGCGATCGTATTAGGACTCTTCACGACGTTTCGACGCACCGACAAAACCCACTACCTTCCTAGCACTCTCTAGTGTTGTCCAAACCCGTAAGTCCCTCTTTTCTACCTTTCTATTCTTTCATAAAATATGACTTTTGAAAACCCGACGGAAATCGGAACAAACCGATTTCCGATTCGGTTTTTCTATCAAAACTCACTTGTCACTAATTCCATAATGCTTAAACATATTCATGTTGACTATTAATCACTTAAAAATCAATTTGGATAAAGTTTCTCACATGAAATGATAACTTTTGCAAATACCATATTTTTGCACTTAAATACCACCATATTTAGTTTATCTCATTTAACCCCTAAACTTTGCTATACCTTAAAATAGATCATGAGGTAATGACCTACCTCCACACACATGCAAATACAACCCTAATTGATATCATCAAAACTTAGAATACGATAATACAAGACTTTACATTAAAATACCATTTTCTTTATAAACCTTTTCTGAAATTTCTAAGTTGTATACAATTTTAAAACAAAATCTCTTAATAGGAAAATACGATATGTCATGGACATCGATCGTTTATCTAAACCTGACTTTGTGGTGTCTAGGGTAGGCAAGTGAGCTTAGGTAACTTTAAAAGGCCCGTCTCACGATTCGTGAGCGGATCCCTCCTTTCTCACTTGTACTTACCTGGCCACAATTGGCGGTGAAGAGGCGATTTAAGGCTTCTAATGACGTGTCGTTTAGACCATTTAGAAATAGGCTAGTTGGCTTAGGAAACCCTAGAATCTAAAATACGGATATTTACACCCTTTTACAAGTAAATACCTTATTTTTATAAAACCGTTTTCTAAATGATTAGTATTTATAAAATCTTTGCAAAGTGTCACTACAAACCACATTTGGGGAACCTGTTAGGGATTGTACGGTTTATCGTACACCCTCAGGCTTAGTAGTGCGAGATTCAAACCTACGCAAGGAACATTCGGTCTCGAAAGGTTTAGAATACGACATTTATGAAAAATGAGATTTTTGGAATATAAAATATTTATTAAAAATTATTCTTGTATAAACATATGTATATTTATCATTTAAACACCTATTTTATTATAAGATAAAGTTTCCACCTTTTCTAAAAATTACAAGATTAAAAATTACATTAAAATACCATGAATTTCAAATAAATCGACATTACAAATTAATACCTTTATTTATGTAATTAGGATATTTTCACTAGAAATAGAACAAAAATAAAATCACACTCATTATAACTATAAAGACGAATAATAAATACTTGAGGTGTATCATGAAAACTATACAAAAGTATTTTTATATAAAACCTCCTCAAGTTTTATAAATTAGAAAAATGACCCTAATAAATATAGAACTTCGACTTATATATCTTTTAGTCTGACTCGGGTTTGAGTCTGATTATTTCTGACTTGAATATGATTCAAGTCAATCTATATTCTTTAATATTTCAACTCAATATGAATACATGAATCCCAGAATCCAGTTAATAATCTATACAACTTGACTGAACCAAACCATGGATATACATCCATTATTCCGTTATTCCATTTACCTGATTATGCAGTTACAACATGTTTACTGATATCATGGTTTTGGTCGGTCATCCAACTTACACAATACAATACAACAATACTATCAAAACACTACGGGGTTTAAGGGGTAGATTGGTACGGAAGTGTTAAAGGTGGCACGAGGTGGTCAGATTGAGACACCTAACCATATTCCGTTGCTGTTGTACCGTGGCTTAACGGTTCCTTGTACATTCCGTTTGCCCTAGTCTCTAGCATATAGAGACCCATCTCGTATACACTGGCATCCTTCTGTACCAAGCTACAAACAACAGCGTTAACACAATATTCCATAATATTCTACAACATAATACTTTAGAAAATACTCCTATGCTGTCTTTCTAATTCTTCCTTATCTTTAGGACTTACCGAGCGACCTGTTCGCTGACGACATTCTATTTCCTTCTTCTTTGAATGTCGTCAGGTGCTTTGGACCCAGCAGAGATCGAGCCCACCGGTGAAGACTTGGAGCAGTTCCACGAAGACCCCGAGCTCTAGATATTGTACCTTGTTCTATTCAGTATTTTCATTTCCTGTTATGCCACTGTTTAGGCATCGCTTTTCATTTCAGTTGTATTTACTTTTCATGCATTGTATAAAAGAATGTTATTAATAAAGTTGCTGTTATTTCTATATCTCTTGTCTCTTGTGATTTACTTTTATATTGCTTAGATACGCTTAGCGTATGTACTTCTAGGTATATACGTAGCGGACCTCGTCGCGTCCACTTCACCGTACACCGGGAAGCGGGGCGTGACAAAATTTCTTTTTGTCTTCTTAACTCACTTTGATGGAGGTAGTAAGCTTTTGAGGAGGAAGAGGTAGGAGAAGGCTAAGCAAGCCCAAGATAATTGTTATGCCAAAATGAAAATGAATATATGAGAGAGGGTCACACTCACTAATTACCAAGGTTAAAAAATATCTAGATATTTTGTTATTGGGTTAAAGAATAAGTGTAGTGATTAAATCTTGGTTAAGTATAGAGATTAAACCATGGTTTAAGTCAAAGTCAACAATTGAAGTGTGTAGAAACAAAGTAACCATGATATAATCCTAATTAATCCTTTAATCAAATCAAAATAAATAAATTTCCAAACCATGTGATTCTTGCATAGCCAACACCAATGTATCATCCCCATGACACATGTATACATGCAAGTGTGCATACACATCAACATATGTACATACATACATTCATGCATACAATAAATAAAGAAAAGGTTATAAGTGAAAAGACTAATAGTCATTAATATTAAATCAACAATTGATTTAATATACCAGTCATATCACATATGACCCGACCAAAAGAAAACGCTAGATTATAATGCGGTATCACATACACGCATTTAATCAGGCATGCGCGCATATCACCATATGTACCCCACATCGTTTCGCTTGAGCTAGGTAACCCCTTTGTGGGACTCTAAGACTCGTCAATACGCCGGCAGTAGGCGATGATCATACCAAACACCCACAAGCCGCAAGCGGTCAGCTAAACCTAACGGCCACCCGGGTATTGAGCGAGCAGAAGAAAAACAAGCGAACCTGTCAAAACTCCTGTCGAGCCAACCGGTAACACCTACCGTACAGTCCGGTCTCTTCTTCAGATATGCTGGATATCAAGTCTAGAGATGGCATCGTCGACCCCAATAACTCAATAAGTCATGCCGATGTATGGCCTATAACAGTTCGAGAAACTACTGATAACACTTATCAGTAAATCTCATCAGCTTTGGCCAGGGACTTGCTGATATAGCCAATCGAGCACAGCGCAACATCAACCCCCAATACCGTGAGAGACGAAACCCCTCCTATCGCTCATTGCCTCCACTTGTCTCGGGACTGTACCCATAAGCTACCTATTTGCATGACTCAGTAGAGCCGTGGGAAGTTGGAAATTAAAGCACAGTGGGAGATCACATCAGACTCTATGACGATCTCGGGTCTACAGACTAACCTGTCCCAGTGTCACCTGAGAACTGCTATCCGACGATAGATATAATACCATATAGGAGCTCTCGGCGAGTCCGTCCAGTGTACCCAGTCTCCACTGAGCACCCGTATACAATCTCGTTGTCAAAAACGAATGATGTGGGATCATCCATCGCCTATCTCATGGGTCCAGTATCATATACGCTAGTCTACTCTGGAATATCGATGCCCCGTCTCGATACACCAACGACTAGGGACATTTCAGGATATGCTTATAAACTACATATGTCCCACTAGTATGATCTGCATCGCAGTCACAGTAGTCAAGCAAATATCCTCAGGGCTTTATCAACATGTACAAATGAATAAAAGCATGATCAAGTGAACATGTCAGATAAAGAGTAACCAGATAGCATAATATCATGTCGAGCAAAAAATTCCTCTGAATATATATATATATATATATATATATATATAAATACATCCACTATCAAATAATGGCCTCTAGGGCATACATATATCCAACATCTAGAACAGTGTTAGCAGGGCTACATCTCCAGGGAAAAGAGGTTATTTAATTAAGGAACTTCGCGAAAGCGTCGTAAAACCTCACTCGAAGTACTGACACTAGCCTGGCTGAACGGTTAAGCAAGAATTGTACGGTGAGATTAATCCTGACTAATTCTTTTTTTTGCTTTGAGGAAGGATTCGAGAAACAGTGGGAGCCATCCTGTTTAGATAAATTAAAAACCAATCTAAACTTGCAAGGGTATCATGCTAAAGTGTTTCTTCTTTCTCTCCTAATTACAGCGACCAAACATGACGGGCCTTAAGTTACTATTAGATAGAAACATATTGACAGGGCCAAACTATAAAGATTGGTTCAGGAATGTCAAGATGGAAATCACTTATAACAAATGGGGGTATCTCCTTAATACTAAAGCCCCTGCCATCCCAGGTCCAGAATCCAGTGTCGCGGATAAGGAAATCCATATGACCTGGGATATTGACCGTAAGAAGGCCAAGTGCCTCGTGCTGGCCTCGATGGACAATGAACATCAGAGGCGACATGAGAATATGGATCTTTAATCCATATTCTTCCATACCAAGGAATTATATGGAGAGCAATCTTGTATCGCAAGATACGAGACCACGAAAAAACTTTTTCCGGTGAGGTTGGCTGTCAGATCATCTGTAGGAGAATACGTCCTTAATATGATTAGCTACATTGAGGAGCTCGCGGACCTCAGGACCACGTTAGAGAATGAGCTGTATACAGACTTAATTTTGCAGTCCCTCCCTTCCATTTACGCCCAGTTTATCTTGAATTTTAATATTCAAGGTAAAGAAGTTGAACTTCCGGAACTCCTCAACATGTTGAGGAGCGCTGAGGGCACCCTGCAGAAAGCCAGGGAAACACCCACTCTATTTATTGGTGGAGCTTCCTCTTCTAGATCCAAGGCAAAAGCCAAAAGAAAGAAGAAGAAGGCCCCCACCAAGCCGAGAGGCGGTGTTAGTAAGGTGGAAGCAAAGGGCAAGGCAAGGGCAGCGGGGCCAACAGTAGGAAAGGAAGAATGCTTCTACTGTCATAAGAAGGGCCATTGGAAGAAAGATTGCAGGGCTTAGAAGGCTGAGAATCAGGACCCAAAGTAAGTTGTGGCTTCAGCTTTAGGTATGTTTGTAATTGAAAACTGTCTGTCAATCAACTCTACTTTCTGGGTATTGGATACCAGATCGGGATCTCATATCTGCAATTCTTTGCAGGCACTGAGAAGCCATAGGGTTCTGAAGACCGGTGATATGACCCTCAGGGTTGCTAACGGAGCGAGCGTGGATGCTGTGTCCGTAGGGGAATATCACCTTGGATTGACGAGTGGAAATATTTTGGTTTTGCGCAACTATTTTTTTGTACCTAGTTTGACTTGTAATAACGTTTCTGTATCTTTGTTATCTAAAGAAGGTTATGATTTTACATTTGTAAGCGATGTCGTAAACATCCACCTTAATCATGGCCTGATTGGGTCAGGTACTCTAAACAATGGTATATACGTATTAAACCAACTACAAATTTTTAATATCCAGAACACACATAAAAGAAAGACTCTAGAAATAAATCATGCTTTCTTATGGCATTGTAGACTAGGTCACATCAATGAAACATGGTTGACTAAATTGCATAGAGAGGGATATTTGGATCCTTTCGAATATCAATCTTATGCAACTTGTCAATCTTGTCTCATGGGAAAGATGACAAAGACTCCATTCACTGGACACCGAGTAAGAGCAAGCGAGCTCTTAAGACTCATACACAGCTATGTGTGTGGTCTAATGTCTACACATGCACGAAGTGGTTATTCTTACTTCATTATTTTTACGGATGATTTATCTAGGTATGGACATGTCTTCTTGATGAAGCATAAATCCGAAGCTTTTGAGAAATTTCGGGAAGATAAGAATGAAGTGGAAAAACAAACAGGCAAAAGTATCAAGACACTGAGATCTGATCGAGGTGGTGAATACATGAGTGTCGAGTTCCTGGATTACCTAAAAGAGAATGGGATTCTCTCTCAGCTTACTCCTCCATTCATGCCACAACATAATGGTGTATCGGAAAAGCGGAACAAAACCCTATTAGATATGGTTCGTTAAATGATTAGTAAAGATGAGTTACCACGATCTTTCTGGGGATATGCACTAGAATCTGCTGCATATCTTTTGAACCAGGTTCCTACTAAGTCAGTGCCTACCACACTATATCAGATGTGGAGTGGGAAGAAACCCTGTCTTAAACACTTTAAGAAATGGGGATGTCCAGCTTTTGTTAAAAAGCAGCATGCGGACAAGATCGAGGCACGCTCAGTACAGTGTAAGTTTGTGGGATACCCAAAGAACACCAAGGGGTATTTTTTCTATTACGCAGAGGAGCAAAAGGTCTTTGTTTCTCGTCATGCCCGCTTCTTGGAAGCTGAATTTTTAGAAAATCAGATAAGTGGGAGCGCAATAGAACTGGAAGAAATTCCAGAACCATAAGTTATTACTGAAAGCTCAGTGGAACCAGAAGTTTCAAAAGAACAGGACATTCCCGCACCACTCCGCAGGAGCAGTAGGCTGTCTCATCCGCCCGAGAGATACTACGGTTTTCTCGTAGACGGGGATAGAGTGGATTGCATCATTGATAATGATGAGCCAACTAACTTTCAGCAAGCCATTCAGAGCACTGACTCGGTAAAATGGCTAGATGTAATGCGGACCGAGATGGAGTCCATGTACACCAACAAAGTATGGACTTTGGACATTGGTCTAGAAGGGGTAAAACCCGTTGGCTGGAAATGGATCTTCAAAAAGAAGATTGGTATAGATGGACAGGTTGAAACTTATAAGTCTAGACTTATTGCAAAAAGTTTTCGTCAAAGACCTGGTTTGGACTATGATGAAACCTTTTCCCCAGTGTCTATGCTCAAATCCATTCGGATCCTTCTTGCCATTGCTGCCTTCCACGATTATGAGATCTGGCAGATGGACATAAAGACGGCTTTTCTAAATGGACATTTAGAAGAGTGCATCTTTATGGATCAGCTAGAGGGTTTCATTCAGAGTGGGAGCAGCGGGAAAGTGTGCAAGTTGCTTAAGTCCATCTACGGGCTAAAGCAGGCATCGCGGAGTTGGAACATCTGTTTTGATGAAACGGTCAAAGAATTTGACTTTATCGAAAATCTAGATGACTCATCCATTTATAGTAAGATTGTAGCACGAACTGTTGTATTCCTCGTCTTGTACGTGGATGACATTCTCTTGATAGGAAATGACATTCCTATGCTACAATCTGTCAAAGGGTTCTTGTCACACAGGTTCTCCATGAAAGACCTGGGTGATGCCTTTTACATTCTGGGGATCAGGATCTATCGTGAAAGATCCAAGAGGAAGTTGGTACTTTCACAGTCCAGGTATATCAACACCATACTGAAAAGATTCAGTATGGAAGATTCTAAGCGCGGTAATCTACTGGCATGTCACGGAATCACCCTATCCAAAGAGATGTCTCCCAAGACTGATTTGGAAAGGGATCGCATGGCAATTATTCCCTACATTTCTGCGGTAGGCTCTATAATATATGCGATGTTGTGTACCAGACCAGATGTTGGTTACGCACTCAGTGTGCTAAGCCAGTATTGTCATGACCCAAAGTTTGGATATGACCGGCACTTAGATTGTATAATATCTAAAGATATTTACGCAACCCGAGTAAGCCGAAAAACCAAGACCAAATCCTTTTTGCGGAATTTTTATAAAAATTTAGTTTTTTAAGTAAAAATCACAGTTTCATGTAATTAAGATCTTAACAGTAACTCACTAGTGAATTCATAATAAAAACAATTATAAAGTGTTAAGTTTGTTTGCATCCTTAGTTGGGATCAACAATATCAACAGCGGAAATAAATATCCAGTATATAGGATATCAATAAGAATCCCAGACATAAATAAAAGAAATATCTTCTAACATAACAACGATCTCACCTGTCATATAACCATCTCTCATTCTAAGTCATAATACAAAGTCTCATGGAGATTTTCTAGATCCAAAATACAATACCAAAAGAGAAGGTTAATACATATGTAACCCACCTATCAAAATATACGATAAAAGCTGAAAAAGTGGATCTGCACTACTGCTAACCGTCCACTCTACTCCTGCAAGGAACTGTGGCACAACAGGGGTGAGTTGCCAACTCAGTGAATAAAACTAACATATAACGGCTGATAATATAAATATGACGAACTATAAGTAACTGTAATAAGGATAACATATAGAAAACATGAATCCGTACTACTAATCACATAACCAAAACTGAAATCTCATCATTTATTTCCAATTAAAGTTCATCTTTCCGTGTCCATTATCAACACAAATCATCCATTCTCTCAGGCATCATTCCTCGAACGATCCTATAATCAATAACACCGGTCGATATCATATAAATACCCACCGTATTTCACAACTATCTCCGGTATCGAGTATCCTCGTTAGGCTTCCCGCCTATCATGCGGCTATCCATCCCCTCGGTCTCGACCGGGTCCACCATGTATCCAATTGTATGCCCCGACTCGGTCTGGATAATTTATAAATCCACAACCGTATGACCCCCAACTCGGTTCGGAATAAAAACCAAATCATAAAAACATCTCATGGTGGACATATCACATCAATCATGAAAAATCACTGGATTTATGCAATAGTATAGGGAAGCTCAAAACCATAAATCCTCAATAATATAAGTACCTTTTATATCAACTTAGAATACTCGAATACTACACATGATATCATTGATGCAATTTACTAATGTTATTGGTGATTAAGGTATGATAGGAATTATTTTTTTTCAAGATAACTGCTCAGTGTAAAAGTGACATGGCAATATCGACGAGGTATAGTGTAACATGTAAACTAAGTGCATGTGCAGCATAACTCGTCAATAATTGTGCATGTGTTCTAACAATTATTGACATAGCGATTTACATGTATATATATGAATGCATACTATCAATTTAACATACAGAAGTCAAATCTTTGCATTTAAGTAAAACTACGGACGTATCACGTCATCTTTACACAATCCCCCGGTAGATATTTAGTCTACTCACCGGAAATACGTCGTAAGTACTCAGGAATCACCAATCATTTTCCTCTCCTTGTGGCCTCCGAAGTTCCCGCACTCAAATCTAACATTTAATTAACTTGTATAAGAATGCGGATATATTTCGATACGGCAAAAATCAAGAAAACACAAGTTGTACGTGCTAATTACACTACGTATGACTATTACAAACGATCTAACACTTAACCTCACTAAAATTTAACCCAACGCTGCATCGCGACGGAAAACAGAACGCGTTATGTTTTACCCGTGTCGTATTTTAGAATTTTGAGCTCTTTTCCGATATTAGTTTCCAGATTTCAATTTCAGTTAAACCATTTTAATTAAACAATACCAAATTATCCAAATAATGATACAGAGACCTACCCCAAACCCCAAAACACCAAACACCTACAAAAATCTGGCGACGCCGGATTTGGCCTTAAGCTCGCCAGCCAAAATCCGAGCCCCTGGGTTCGTGCTCCTATGGTTTGTTCTAGGTCCAACATACAACATTTGGGCACTGTTTGGTTAAGTTGATTTTTATCTAAACTATAGCAAATTACTATAGAGTTCAGTTTTTCTTAAAATACTATTTTAAAGACATTGGATTTCCAATTTAAACTAATTACAGAACTAAATCGTACAGTGATCCAAGATTTTACCTACAAGGGATTGCTGGAAGAACTCCCTCCAAGATGCACAAGCTCCTAGTCCTAGCTTGATGGTGAGGAAATCCTAGACTTAGCTCTTTTCTTATCCTTTCTCTTGTTCTTCTTTATTTTGTTTCGGTTTTCTTTTTCTTTCTTTTAGATTTTTCAGATTTTATATTAGCTACTGATCTGAACAAAAGATATATATGAGAAAAAGGAAGGGTGAGGTGTAGGAGGAGGTGTCAAAGATCAAAGGGTGCCATCCTCATGCAAGGAGGAGGTGTTGTGTGTGTGTGCATGCAAGAAGGATGTGTCATGCATTTTTATTTCCATTTATTTATCTTGTGATTAAAACTCTGAACCTAAACCTTAATTTACCTCTTTTTCACTTACAACCTTAATCAATTCCCATTTGCACAAATTCTTAAACTTTACATAAAAACCCTTCACTACCTACATTATTATATAACACCATTTTAATTAAAACGAAGCTAAATTTCATAATAAAACCCTTATAATTTATTTATGTTACATATTAAAACTTTAATTTTATTTGTTTTACATACTACTTATGAAAATGTCTTATTTGGTTTTAATAACTTTTTAATTTAACATTTTATTATTTGATTAATTAATTTTATTTATTTCTAAATTTTCAGAATGTTACAATATTCCCCCCTTAAGAAAATTCGGTCCCCGAATTTAAAACTTAACTAGACATACCTTCAAAAAGATGTGGAAATTTCTTTCGCATCGCATCCTCGGTCTCCCAAATAATCTCCTCACGATTCGTTCCTCGCCAAAGAACCTTTACAGATGGAAGTACCCTCGATCTCAGTTTCTTTGCCTGCTTGTCTAGAATAGCGACTGGCTGTATTGTGTAGGATAAATCCGGCTCAAGCTGTAAGGTCTGATGCTGGATCGCGTGAGAAGGATCGTGAAGATACTTGCGAAGCATCGATACGTGAAACATCGGATGCACATCGGGAAAACTCGATGGAAGTGCTAAACGATAAGCTACAGCACCCACTCTCTCCAGAATTTCGTAAGGTCCGACATATCTGGGGCTGAGCTTCCCTTTTTTCCTGAAACGCATCATACCTTTCATCGGAGACACACGAAGGAACATATGATTTCCCACATCAAACTTGAGTCTACGACGTCGTCGATCTGCATATGACTTCTATCTGCACTGGGCCGCTCTCATTCTATCTCGTATCAGCAGAATCTTTTCCGTAGTCTCTTGTACTATCTGTGGTCACAAAATGCTACTCTCGCTCAGTTCCGTCCAGCAAACGGGTGATCGACATTTCCTCCCATACAAAGCTTCAAAGAGTGCCATCTGGATCGTCTCCTGAAAACTGTTGTTGTACGAAAATTCTATCAAAGGTAGGTGACGATCCCAACTACCACCGAAATCAAGGCTGCAAGCTCGAAGCATATCTTCTAAAGTCTGAATGGTCCGCTCTGTCTGACCATCCGTCTGTGGGTGAAAAGATGTACTAAAACTCAATCGTGTACCAAGAGCTTCTTGAAGTTTCTTCCATAGCCTACTAGTAAACTGTGTACCCCTATCTGAAAATATGCACGTCGGAACTCCTTGAAATCGTACAATCTCATCGATATAAATCTGAGCATATTGAGCAAACCCATACGTCGTCTTCACCGGAAGAAAATGAGCTGCCTTTGTCAATCTATCTACAATCACCTAAATAGAATCATACCCCCTGCTAGTCCTGGGTAGACCCACAACGAAATCCATGGAAATCTGTTCCCATTTCCACTCCGGAATGGGCAAGGGCTGCAACTCTCCTGCCGGCGTCTGGTGCTCGGCCTAGACTTGCTGACAAGTCAAGCATCTCGAAAAAAACTCCGCAACGTCCCTCTTCATTCCTTCCCACCAATAAATATCCCTCAAGTCATGATGCATCTTGGTGGAACCAGGATGAATACTATACGCTGATCGATGGGCCTCCTCTAAGATTTCACGTCTCAATCCATCAGAATCTGGCACACAAGGACGAGTCCCAAAACGTAATACTCCACGGTTATCTATCACGAACTCCGACTCTCTACCCTGCCTAACCTGATCCATGATCTCCATCATACGAGCATCTGCGGGCTGTGTCTCTCGAATACGATCCAATAACTAAGGTCGGATGCGAACATGTGCTAACTGTCCTCCTGTCGAAGTGAACTCAAATTGTATACGACTATCACATAAAATCTTCCAGTCTATAGAAGACTGTCTCTGCAAGGTGCGCAAATGAGATAAGCTACCTCCAGGCCTCCGACTCAAAGCATCTGCTACAACATTTGCTTTACCTGGATGATACAAGATCTCACAATCGTAATCCTTTACGAGTTCCATCCATCTACGCTGCCTTAGATTCAGATCCCTCTGCTGAAAAATATACTTTAAGCTCTTATGATCTGTGAAGATTTGGCACGACTCACCGTACAAGTAATGCCTCCAAATCTTCAGTGCGAATACCATAGTAGCCATCTCCAAATCATGAATGGGGTAGTTCTACTCGTGCCTCTTAAACTGTCGAGAAGCATAAGCTACAACCCTGCCGTGCTGCATCAATACACAGCCTAAACCCACTCGAGATGCATCACAATACACAACAAAACCACCTGACCCAGAAGGTAAAGATAAGACTGGTGCAGTCGTCAAGCGAGTCTTCAACTGCTGGAAACTCTGCTCACATGCATCTGTCCAAAGAAATGGAACTTCCTTCCTAGTCAATCCGGCCAACGGTGCAGCGACCCGAGAAAAATCCTGCACAAAACGTCGGTATTAACCCGCCAGACCTAAGAAACTCCGAACCTCAGTAACCGACACAGGTCTGGGCCAGTGTTGTACCGCTTTGATCTTCTTTGGGTCCACACGTATCCCATCTCTCGTAACTACATGACCCAAGAAATCCACACTATCCAGCCAGCAAGCACACTTTGAGAATTTAGCGAATAGCTGATGCTCCTTCAAGGTCTGCAACGTGATACGTAATTGCTGCTCGTGTTCCTCTCTGCTTCGGAAATAAACGATAATATCATCAATGAATACTATAATAAACTGATCAAGGAAGGGCTTGAAGATACGGTTCATCATATCTATAAAAGCTTCCGGGGCGTTGCTGAGTCCGAACGACATCACCAGAAACTCATAATTCCCATATCGTGTGCGAAAAGCAGTCTTCGGAATATCATCTTTCCGAACCCTCAACTGGTGATACCCTGACCGCAAATCAATCTTCGAGAAGTAGCCAGCTCCCTGCAACTGATCGAACAAGTCATCGATACGAGGTAATGGATACCTATTTCGTACAGTGACACGATTCAGCTATCGGTAGTCGATGCACAGTCTCATACTACCGTCCCTCTTCTTTACAAATAAGACAGGAGCTCCCCATGACGATACACTAGGACGAACAAGTCCTTTATCTAACAACTCTTGCAACTGACTTTTGAGTTCCTTCAACTCCGTCGGGGCAATCCGATACGGTGGTATAGGCCCCGTACCCGGAATCAAGTCAATGCAAAATTCAATATCGTGATCGGGCGGTAATCCTGGTAATTCAGCAGGAAACACATCCGGAAATTCTCGTGCGATCAGAACCTGGTCCAACGGAATCTCAGCGGCTCCTAAGTCCTGAACAAATTCTATGAACCTATGACAACCCTTCTTCAAGAGTCGTCCCGCACAAATAGCAGAAATCAGGTTGGCACGAGTTATATTACAGTCCTCCTGCACAACAAAGATCGGTTCACCTGGAAAATAAAATCTAACCGCTTTCCCCCGACAATCTACATAGGCATGACAAGCGGCCAACCAATCCATACCGAGAAGTATATCAAAATCTAACATATCCAGGAGAATCAGATCTACTAGCGAATCTCTATCACCAATACGTACAGAACATGATCTAAATACGTGTTGAGCTATAAAAGAATCTCCTACCGGAGTAATCACCACTAACGGTAACTCTAACAACGACGACTCTTTCCCCAAAGAAAAGGCAAAGCATGAAGATACATAAGAATGTGTAGAACCGGGATCAAATAAAATATGTGCATCTAACGAACATACTGCAAGAGTACCTGTCACAACTGCGTTTGATGCATGGGCATTCTGTGGAGTCAGCGCAAAAACCCGTGCCTGGCCTCTGCCCGCATCCTGTCGTCCTCTACCTCTATCTCCTTGACCTTTATGAAAGCGTCCTGCAGAACCTCGACCTCATGGTGCAACTGTCTGGCGCATAGTACCAACTGGGGGAGGAAGTAAAGCCATCGACGTCGAAGGTGGAGGGGGTAAAGAAGCCTGCGGAGTAACAGTCGCGCCATGGCGTGTACATTCCCTTGCCATATTCCCTCGAAGTCCGCAATTATAACAGGTAAATGGGGTCCTCTGATCATCGGGGTATGAACTGAACATCTGTCCCTGGGTCCAACCTCATCTGAAACTGCGGCCTGGAGTATATCTGCCTCTACCTCTGCCAAACTGCCTAGTCATCGACCCAATCGGTCTACTCCTCTTTGGTTTCGGAACAACCACTGCCTCACTCAAACGCTCTTCCACTCGTATCGCTGCATCCATGGCCTGCACATATGTATCAAAATGCTGGGAGCCTATAGCAAGATACAACTGCGTGTCCAGACTCCTTATGAACCTCTTCACCCGAAGCTCCTCCGTTGGAACTAAATATGGAGCATAGCGCGACAGCTGGGTGAATTGTAAATCATAATTTGCCACCGACATACTCGCAAATTTCCGTAACGCTTCAAAACTGGTAGCTTTAGCGTCCCTCACACTCTGTGGAAGAAATCTAGCAAGAAAGACCTCGGAGAACTCGGTCCACGACATCGGAGGAAGAACAGTAGCTCGCCCTCTCTCCATCGACTCACACCACTCCTGTGCAAGTCCTTCCAAACGAAAGCTAGTCATCTCAACTGACCTCGCATCAGAAAGTCGCAATGATTTGCCAATCCTCGCCATCCTATCTAGAAAGGACTGAGGATTCTCCGCTACACCGGAGGTCTCAACCTCATAAACTATGGAAGCGATACCTCCATCACCTTCGTGTCTACTAGTGAGACCGTCTGCGTGGGCTGTACCTCGGACTCTGCCATTGTCGGTGCCGGATCCTGTCTCTGTACTCGAGTGGCCTCAACCAACTGTCCTACCACTCGCTACAATCCTAACATGCCCTCCTCTATAGTAGTCATTCGATCTGGAGGAGGAGGATCAACATGCTCATGCACCGCCGGAACGTCCGGTGTACCAGTCGCCGTCACAGGCGGACTCGCCCTAGCTGCATCTCCGGCTGCGGCTCGCCTAGCTCGCATAGCCATAGCAACTGGAATAAGAAACGAGAGTTGATAAGGCTTACGAATAGGAACAATCAATAACAGAGAGTCAAAGGAAGGACAAATCAAGATATACATCCTAAGGTTAGTTAGGCTGAGTATGGTAACGTAAATATGCCGCGGGACATACGTACGGTACTGCACTCATCCTAAATCACCTACTCCATCAAACCAAAGGCCATCCGAAGTAACGAACTCACGTCAACTTATTTTAACTAACTACTCGATTCCGTAAAGTTAATCCTAAACTCTGATACCAACTTTGTCACGACCCAAAGTTTGGATGTGACTGACACTTGGATTGTATAATACCAAAACATATTTACACAACCCGAGTAAGCCGAAAAACCAAGATCAAATCCTTTTTGCGGAATTTTTATAAAATTTTTGTTTTTTAAACTAAAAATGTAACATTTTAAAAATAAATAAATAAATAAAATTCTTAGGTGAATTTTCTGATAATCGGTAAAATAAACCGTATTTTCCGTAAAACATAACTATAGTTATTTTTCATCATAAAATTAAAAATACCTATTTTAACTATGTAATTGCTAGTATTTGGTATTTAATTGGTCACTTGTAAATTTCTAGTTTAGTAAAATATTTTCCGTAATTAATTGCTTTTAAATATTATTTTAAGCTTTTAAATATACATTAAATTAGTGTTAATTACAAATTGGAATGGGTTAATACAAGTTTTGTGCATCATGACACATTAAATCAAAGTGTAACATGTTGTTTCTGAAATGAATAAAATTGTCAAGTTGGTTCTTAAAATTTAAAGATAAAGGCTTAAATTTTGAAAATAAAATAAAAATGGAATTTATGTTGTATGTTGCATTATTTAGCTAAGAGAAGATTTTCTTGACTTGGGAACTCCTACCCAACTACCCAACAACACCCAACTGCCTGGAATCTCTAGCGACTGGTGTTCCCCTTTCTTCATTTCTTGTCCCCTTCTTTTTTCTTGTTGGTCCTTAAATCCTAGGTTAAAGAATGAACTCACTTACAAACCCTAATTCATTACCAATTCTTCAAATGGAACTGCTCTCTTCTTCAGCTCACTATAGACCCCAAATCATCCCAATAACCAAATCCCAATCTATTCTCAAAAACCCTATGATTTCTCTCCAATTCCACTCACCAATCGCACTCAAAGCCCTCAATGCGATGGAGTTTTCGACGCCTTCAAGGAGGCGGCGTTTGATTCCTATAGTCTGCGCTTCAAAAGGCAGAGAGGAGATCCAAAGTAGAATCCAGGGTCGGATTTTGGTTGCGTCGGCGATAACAGTAGTTTTGGCGGTGGCCAATCGAGTTCTTTACAAGCTTGCTCTTGTTCCTATGAGAAATTACCCTTTCTTTTTGGCCAAAGTCACCACATTTGGGTATATAATAAACGTTGCTTATGTTTTGCATCCGCGCTAGTCCCGTCCCGCTATGCCGTTAGTTAAGTAACCTAACGGTTCATAATGGGACATTGTGGCGAATGCGGATGGTATAAGCGTACGTTCTATTTTCGTTTCTTTTCTGTAATGACTTAAGGACTTAAATGATGGGACTATATTAATATGATTAATGTAAACAAAAGAAACCTAAAAAGATGTTGTAGAATCAAATTTGAAGCCTACTCGGCTTTTTATGAAAAAGCAAGATTTCAAAAGGCGGAGCTTAAGCTACTCCTTTTTAAACCATTAGATTCTACAACGATATCAAGTTCGAAGCGTTAAAGGTTTTCTTAAAAACTATACGCAACCCTCCGTCATTTTAGGAAGTAGATTACTTCGTATTTGTGCTACGTATGTTGATTATAGTCAAGACGTAGTGTACGGCAGCTAAGTGATGTCTTCCCACACAACATATGATGAGATTAATTAGGACATTCATGTGATTATGTTAATTATAGTCAAGGGTCATATGGGTGGGTCTAATTAATCATGAAATGACGGGTAGAACTTGACTAGTACTTATGATATGTTGATTATAGTCAAGGTCATAAGTGTTAGGGGTATAAACTATATCGGGAGTTTCAAGTGTTGAAATTTGCAATGAGATTGCATACCTTCTATGTGATAGTAGGATCCCGATCCTGTTAGTGCATGTTGCATGCTCCAATAACTCTTGTGAGGCGGCGAAAGCGGTAAACGAAAATTTTCTTTGCATACAACACGGACTTTTCATTAGATCTTGTCTAAACCACAACTAGAAAAACCTAACTAGAGATGTTATCTACTATGTTAGGGATTATACCTTGATGATCCGGTCCTTCGGGTCTTCTACTTGATGAACTCCTTGGCTCCTTTGACGTTGCCGATATGCTCGATCTCCGGCCACCCCGAGACCTAGATGATCCACGCGAGAGTTGTCGTGCAAGCTAGAAACTCTTCATAAGATTTTAACCAAGAGACCAAGTTTGCTAGAAGAGGTCACTAGGATCATGTAGAGATTAGGGTATTGGATTATCTTTAACCCTAAGCCTTTGATTCACAACACATGTGAATGGTAAAGCTTAGGATGAAGGAAGAGAGGAGAAGAAGGAGAGAGAAAGTGTTTGTGATAATGAGAGAGTTCAAGCCTGAGAAAATGATATATTGCAAATGAAATAATTGAAGCATATAATATAAAATTAGCACCATGCTTCAATAGTAATTCCAAAACAATATAAAATTAAATAACCCATTCTTGCAACCATGCTTGGACTTTCTTATTTCCACCTCATTTATTTATTTTCATAAAATAAATAATGTCATTATGAGGTGACACCTTCTAGAAGGTATTCTTGTAACAATTACAAGAATACCCCTCCTCCGTATACCGTATACCGTATACCCGTATCCGAATTCCGAAAAATACGAATACTATTAATCCAATAATATAATACCGGTATCCGGCTTAAACCAAAGCCTACCAATATTATTGTTCCGATTATTATTCTTGTAACAATTACATGACCATAATCGAAACCCTGTCGTAACACCTTACGGCTGCCATAACAACTTACGGCCTCTACATCTTTCGCCTGAATGAGAAAACCCTCTGTGTGGGACTCTAAAGACTCGACAGTACGCTGGCAGTGGGTTTAACCACAAGCGCGTCAGCGGCACTAGCTGTGCGTAACGGCTATCCAGGTACATGACGAAAAAGTGGCCGACGAGCGAACTCATCACAACCCCAACTAGCCTGCAAGCAACGCTTATCGTACAGTCCGGTCTCTTCGTCTGATACGTCGCATATGAAGTCTAAGGGTGGTTAATGTCAGAACCCAGTAACTTTATAAGTCATGCTGATTTACGGCCCATAACGGTTCGAGAAACTACTGATAACACTTATCAGTAAATCTCGAGAACTCTGACCAGGGATTTGATGTTATGGCCGATCAAGCATAGCGCGACACCAACTCCCTATACCGGGAGAGACGAAACCCCTCCTATCGCTCACTGTCTCCATGCGATTCGGGACTGTACCCAAAATCCACCTGTTTGCACGACTCAGCAGAGCCGCGGTAGGGAGGAAATCAAAGCACATCGGGAATCACACAAGACACTATGACGATCTCGGGTCTACAGACTAACCTGTACAAGTGTCGCCAGAGAACTGCTATCTAACAATTGGTATATATACCATCTAGGAGTTCTCGGCGAGTCCTGTTCGGTGTACCCATTCTCCAATAAGCACCTGTGTACAATCTTTGATGTCAAACACCAATGGTTGTGGAATCAACCATCGCCCCCCAAGGTCAGGAAACGTACACACTAGTCTAACTTGGTAATACCGATGCCCTGTCTCGATATACCCTTGACTAAGAACCATTAAAGGATATGCTTATAGAATATCCAGACCCTACTAGTATGATCTTATCATAATCCTGGTAGTCAAGCATAATCCTAAGGGCTTCATCAACATGCATATAAAGATATGAAATATTACACAAGTTAAGATGAAGATAAACCAGATAGCATACTATCATTTCGAGCAAAGATTGTTTCTGCACATATACATGCCTAGCATCCTATACAATACAGGCCTCTAGGGCATACATATCTAACACTCTCCCACTTGCACTAAGGCCTGTAGTTGATGCAATAAGTACTAACTGTCTGTACTAGAACCAGTTGCCTGCGTACCGCATGCCAAATAGCTCGAACAGTTTCTCAAACTGGACTTGAGGGATGGCCTTGGTGAATGGATCTGCTGTGTTGTCCTTCGTGTCTACTCTCCATACCTCGATGTCCTGGCGATCCACTATCTCCTGATGAGGTGATACCGCCTCAAGATGTGTCTGGATTTCTGATGGGACCTCGATTCCTTTGCCAAAGCCATGGCTCCATTGTTATCGCAATACAAAGGTATTGGATTAGCAATGGATGGAACCACTTGATGTTCGGAAATGAACTTCCTCATCCAGACTGCCTCTTTTGCGGCATCATTAGCAGCAATATACCCAGCTTCCATCGTGGAGTCAGCGACGGTATCTTGTTTGGAACTCTTCCAACATACCGCCCCTCCGTTTAGGGTAAATACAAACCCTGAGCTGGACTTACTATCATCCTTGTCGCTCTGGAAGCTGGAGTCGGTAAATCCCTCCATTTGGAGATCTCCGATACCATACACCAAGAACATTTCTTTAGTTCTTCTCAAGTACTTCAGAATGTTCTTCACAGCAGTCCAGTGTTTCTCCCCTGGGTTGGATTGATACCTGCTTACTGCACTCAGTGCATAAGCTACATTTGGGTGAGTACACAACATTGCATACATTATAGATCCTACTGCGGAAGCGTAGGGAATAATGCTCATGTGAGCCCTCTTTTCATCAGTCTTTGGAGACATCTCTTTGGAGAGGGTGATCCCGTGATAAGCGGGTATATTACCCCTCGTGGAATCTTCCATACTAAACCTCTTTAGTATGATGTCAATGTATCTCGATTGGGATAATCCCAATAATTTCTTAGATCTATCTCTATAGATCTTAATCCCCAGAATGTACGAGGCATCGCCGATAAGAATAGTTTGACCGATTGTAGCATAGGAATATCATTTCCTATCAAGAGAATGTCGTCTACGTACAATACGAGGAATGTAACAGTACTCTCTACAGTGCTTTTATAAATGCATGGTTCATCCACATTTTTGATAAAACCAAACTCTTTGATTGTATCATCAAAGCAGATGTTCCAACTCCGTGATGCCTGCTTTAATCCATAGATGGATTTAAGCAGCCGGCATGCTTTTCCGCTGCTCCCACTATCAATGAAGCCTTCTGGCTGATCCATAAAAACGCATTCTTCTAAATCACCATTTAGGAATGCCGTTTTAATATCCATTTGCCAGATCTCATAATCATAGTGAGCAGCTATAGCAAGCAGGATTCGAATGGATTTGAGCATCGCGACTGGTGAAAAGGTTTCATCATAGTCCAAGCCTGGTCATTGACGAAATCCTTTTGCTACCAGCCTAGCTTTATAGGTCTCCACCTGACCATCCACACCGATCTTTCTTTTAAAGATCCATTTGCACCCTATAGGTTTTACTCCAGAAGGTGCAACCTCCAAAGTCCATACTTTGTTGGTGTGCATGGATTCTATTTCGGATCTTATGGCATCCAGCCACTTCACTGAGTCACCACTCGTGATAGCTTGCTGAAAACTAGTAGGGTCATCATCATCCATGATGCAATCTTCTCTATCACCATCAATTAGAAAACCGTAGTATCTATCAGGTGGGCGAGAAGTTCTACTAGATCTACGGAGTGGCTGAGGTTCATCAGGTTCTATTGAAACCTCAAGTTCAACCAAATCATCGGTAATTGTTTGTGTATCTGGAATTTCTTCCAATTCTACCGCATTGCCAACAGTATCATTTGCAAAATATTCATTTTCTAGAAATGTGGCATACTGAGAAATAAACACCCTTCGTTCCTTCTTATGGTAGAAAAGATATCCATACGAATGTTTTGGATATCCCACAAATCTACAAAAAACCGATCGTGTCTCGAGTTTGTCTGGATTCTGTTTTTTTACATAAGCTGGAAAACCCTATATCCTAAATCTTTTAAGAGATGGTCTCTTCCCATACTATATCTCATATGGAGTGGTAGACACGGTTTTGGTCGGCACCCTATTCAAAAGATGAATCATAGTCTCTAATGCGTGCCCCCAGAATGATATTGGTAACTCAGCATCACTCATCATAGATCGTACCATATCTAATAGGGTACGATTCCTCCTTTCCGATACTCCATTGTGTTGTGGTGTGTACGGAGGAGTGAGCTGAGAGAGAATCCCATTTTCTTTTAGGAAATCTAGAAACTCTGAGCTTAGATACTCACCTCCTCGATCTGATCGAAGTTTCTTGATACTTAGGCCTGTTTGTTTTTCTACTTTAAATTTATACTCCTTGAACTTTTCGAAGGCTTCAGACTTATGTTTCAACAAGAACACATGTCCAAATCTTGAGAAGTCATCAGTAAAGGTTATGAAGTATGAAAAACCACCTCTTGCATTTGTAGACATTGGTCAACATACATCACTATGTATGAGGCCTAAGAGTTCAGTAGCTCTCTCTCCGTGTCCAGTAAACGGAGTTTTGGTCATTTTACCTTTGATGCAAGAATGGAAAGTCGCATAAGATTTATATTCAAACGAGTTTAAATATCCATCTTTATGTAGCTTGGTTAGTCTTGTTTCATTAATATGACCAAGTCTACAATGCCAAATGAATGCTTCATTTATGTCTGAAACCTTTCTTTTGTTTGTGTGTTGTATAGTAAAAACTGTGTGTTGGTTTAGGATGTATATCCCGTTATTTAATGTACCAGACCCAATTAACTCTTGATTAAGGTTAATGTTCATAACATTAGATTGCAATAAAAAATTATACCCAGCATTGTCCAACACCGATACAGATATAATATTACAAAACATAGAGGGTACAAAATAACACAGGTTCAAAACCAATATACAACCCGACGGCAAACCAAGGTGATACTCTCCCACTGCTGTAGCATGTACTGAGGAACCATTCCCAACCCAGAGAGTGTGATCACCTTTCATCAAAAACTTGCTATTTCTCAGCCCCTGCAGACAATTGCAGATGTGAGATCCTGACCCAGTATCTAATACCCAGGAAGCAGAGTTAATTGAAAAAAAGTTTTCTATTACAAACACACCTGAAGTGGAAGTTTCACCATGCTTCTTCTTCTTAAGGTCGGCCAGTTATCCAACGCAGTTTCTCTTCCAGTGCCCAGTCTGGTGGCAGTGCAAACATTCCCCTCGTCCCGTCGCAGCAGCCCCTTTCTTGTTCCTTCCCGGTGCCTTTTTCACTCCGTCACTCTGCTTGATGGGATTCTTCTTCTTCTTTCCCATGGACTTGGCTTTTGGGACGGAGGAAGAAGATGGCCCAGCAATAAGAGCGGGTGTTTTCGCTACCTTTAGTGTGCTCTCTGCACTCCTCAACATATTGAGGAGTTCAGGCAAATACTTCTCTATGTTGTGCATGTTGAAGTTTACAATGAATTGAGCAAAAGCAGGGGAAAGAGACTGTAGAACAATATCAACATACTGCTCGTTCTCCATGGTCCAACCCAGGTCCTCAAGTTCTTCGATAGGTCCAATCATCTTCAATACATGGTCACTTACAGACGTGCCAGCAGCCATCCACATCTGAAACAACTTTCGAGATGCCTCATATCGGAGAGTACGAGATTGCTCTCCATACAACTCCTTTGTATGGAGAAAGATGGATTGTACATCCATCTTCTCATGCTGCTTCTGATGTTCATTGTTCATAGAAGCAAGCGTGAGGCACTTGGCTGTTGCGCAGTCTATATCCCATGTCTTGCGGATTTCTTTATCTGCAACTGAAGAATCAGGGCCTGGGATAGGAGGGGCTGGAGTAGTCAGGACATATCCGACCTTATCATAGGTCAGGGCAATATTCACGTTGCTTAGCCAATCTTTGTAATTCGGTCCCGTGAGTTTATTTTTGTCTAATAAAAGCTTAAGTCCCGTCATAGGTATCTGCCATTAGGAGAGAAAAAAGAAGACACTCAGCGATTGCTCTTGTATAATTAGATAGGTCATTAATCTTATCTAACTGATCTCCCACTGCTTTTTATCAAATTTTCCTTCAAACCTTTCAAAAAGAAAATTAGCTAGGATTAATTGCAATCTGCAAGTTCGCTAACCGGTCAGCCAAGCCAGTGTCGATACATTGAGGGGGGTTCCCCGTGCTTTCGCATGGATCTAATTAAAGTAAACCTCATTTTCCTAGAGGCGTAACCCCATTGACACCTTTCTAGACACCTACTGGATTAGCTAATTGTAAAGTGCAAAACTCTTCCGGGAGTAACTTTTACTCACAGTGGGATCGGGATCCAACCATCAAATAGAAGGTATGCAATCTCATTGCAAATTTCAACTCTTGAAATTCCCGATTTGATTTTTACCCCTAGTGTCTTATGACCTTAACTATGGTCAACAAATCATAAGCACTAGTCAAGTTCTACCCGCCATTTCGGGATTGATTTAGACCCATCCGCAAGACCCTTAACTATGGTCAACAAAGTCATGCGAATGTCCCAATCGATCGCATCAAATGCTTTGTAGGAAGACATCACTTAGCTACCGTACACCACGCCTTAACTATAGTCAACAAACGTGGCATGAATACTAAGTACTATGCTTTCTAAAATGGTGGAGGGCAACGGATGGTTTTCGTGAAAACCTTTGACGTTTTGAACTTGATATCGTTGTAGAATCGAGTGAAAAGAGTGGTTTAAGCTCCAGTTTTAAAAATCGAATGGTTTTGTAGTATCTTTCTAATTTTGCTAAAGAGGTCACTCCCGGTGAAGGGATCTCGTCTCTTTCCTTATCGAATAAGGTGCTGGATATGTAAATACCACGATGCAAAGCAAAAATTAGATCAACTATAAAAACAATCGAGTTCTTTATAACATTTGCTAGTTTCGCTAAAGGGGTCACTCCCGGTGAAGGGATCTCGTGTAGGATTACTAGGCACTGTCACAAGGGTCTACAAGGCATCAACCATGCCCGATTCAAAATTTAGACGTGCCGAACAACCCTAACCAAGATCTTAGACTAGAGATTAGGCGAAACATATAGCAAGTAAACAACTTTACTTCTAAGAGTTTGGGATTACAACCTTTGTAGTCCGTTCCTTCACTTCATAAAGCTCCGTGTTGAGGTCCCTTCGCTGCGATCATCGAGTACCCCGACTCTAGAGAGGCTCCACGAAGAGAAAGATGCAAGCTTGCTTCCGATCTTCGATAAAAAGATGATCTACCTTGAAGTTTCTTTAACACAAGCTCTCACTCACAAATGAAGTGAACACCCTAATCTAAATGGCTAGGATAGATTAGGATGATGAAGTAGGATTTATGCTCTCTTTTATTATCATAATCTCATACTAATCCATCACAAAACCCAAAGCTAGAAAGCTTAGCAAGGAGGAAGAAGAAGAAGAATGAATAATCAATCCTTTTGTGATGAATAATGAATTGTTGTTATAATTACAAATGCAACCATGGTTAAAGATGAAAGGCTAACCATTGTAGAGACTTAACTAGGGTTAAAGGGTGTGGGTTGGGTTTGGAAATATCTCACAAAATATCAATGCAAGAAACAAAATAACCGACTAATATAATCTGTATCAGTTCATCGAATCAACACTTGATCCGATGACCCGGCTATATTACATATACCCGGCCGATATCTCATATCACGAGAATCTAATACGGTATCACATACACGTATTGTTCTCGGTCCCGCACATATCATATATGTACTCCTACTTCGTTTTTCCTGAGTCAAGAAACCTCTGTGTAGGACTCTAAAGAATCGTCAATACTTCGGCAGTAGGTGATGATCATATCAAACACCCACAAGCAACAAGCGGTCAGCTAAACGTAACAGCCACCCAGGTATTGAGCGATCAGAAGATCAACAAGAAATCTTGTACTTTCTTCCGTGAATCCAATCAGTAACACTCTCGTACAGTCCGGTCTATTCGTCTGATATGTCGCATATCTCGCCTAGGGGTGGTAAACGTTAGACCCTAGAAGCTTGATAAGTCGTGTCGATATGAGGTCCATAACAGTTCGAGAAACTACTGATAACACTTACCAGTAAATCTCAGCAACCCTGGCCAGGGATTTCCAGTTATAGCTGTAGGGTTGCTAGGCACACGCACAAGGGTCTACGAGGCATCAACCATGCCCGATTTAAAATTTAGCCGTGCCGAACAACCCGAAGCCGGATCTTTAAACTAGAGTTTATGCGAAAACTAACATGTTAAACACTTTAACATTAAGTGAGAAGGATTACAGCCTTTGTAGATCCAGTCCTTCACTTCTTAAGCTCCATGTTGAAGTCCCTTCACCGCGATCATCGTGTTCTGGACTCTCGAGAGGTTCCACGAAGAGAAAGATGCAGTCTTGCTTCTGATCTTCGATACAAAGATGATCTACCTTGAAGTTTCGTTAACACAAGCTAACACTCATAATATGAAGTGAACACCCTCATCTAAATGGCAAGGATAGATGAGGATGATGAAGTAGGATTTTTGCCCTCTTTTATTATCTTTTTCTCACTCAATTTTCATCACAAAATCAAATCAAGAAAGCTTTTTCATGAAAAGAGGAAAGAAGAAGAAGAAGAATCATTCATAGAATCCTTTTGTGATGAATAATGAAAAGAAGATATGATGAATAATGCAACAATGGTTGAATAAACTATTATAGAGAATTAACCAAGGCTAGGGTTTGGGTTAGGTTAAGAATGAGTCACTTGAAAATATCAAGCATAATAAAGAAAAGCTTCTAGAATCTACTAGAAGTCTTAACCCTAATCCAAACCCTAATCATGTTTAAACTCTACTAAACATGTTGCATTAGTAATCATATCATATTACAATATTATATATCACATATATAATATTTATTGTAACAAAATAAAATAATACAATTAACATATATCGCATATATATCAATGTATTACTCGAGTGAGAAAAAGAATCTTTTAGTGAGCAAATATTAGTTAATGTAATTTAATATATCATATATATTATTATACATTAAATTATCGAATCAACACTTGATCCGACAATCCGGCTATATCGCATATAACCGACTAATATTTATCCGTACCGATTAATCGAATCAACACTTGATCCGATGACCCGGCTGATATCAAATATCGCGAGAATAGAATACGGTATCACATACCGCATTATCCTCGGTCCCGCACATATCATAAATGTGCCCCTACTCCGTTTCGCTTGAGCCAGGAAACCCTGTGTAGGACTCTAAAGACTCGTCAATACGCCGGCGGTAGGTGATGATCATATCAAACGCCCACAAACCGCAAGCGGTCTGCTAAACGTAACGTGTTGGAGATAGTGCCCTCAGAGTCAATTATTAGGTCACAGGTACGTGATTACAATGATTGATGGAGGACCTATCCCGATAGGACAGTCTTACTCGAGATGATAGTATGCTATCTGGTTTACCTTTATCATCGTGTACTACTTAAGGTGACCTGACAGGTCACTATTGCACGTTGATAGAGTCCCTAGGATTCTTGCTTGACCACCAGCAGTATGAGGGCGATCATATACGTGGGAGCTGGGGTCTATAAGCATATCCTTAAATGGTCCCTAGTCGTGTGAGTTTCGAGACAGGGCATCGATACTCCAGAGTAGACTAGTGTATACAGTCGAGACCCCGACGAGGGGCGGTGGCCGGTCTCACAAGCCACTGGTGTCAGTTGGATCACCTAAGATGTATACAGGTGCTCATTGGATTATGAGTACACCGGACAGGACTCGCCGGGAACATGCTAGTTGGTCATATACCAGACGTCAGATGGCAGTTCCCTGGTGACATGTGTACAGGTTAGTTCATCGACCTGGGGATCGTCATTTGTCTTGTGTGAGTTCCCACTGTACTTTGATTACTACCCTACCACGCAAACAGGTTTTAGTTGGGTACAGTCCCGAGCCACATGGAGGCAGTGAGCGTATCTTCAGGGGTTCGTCTCTCCCGGTATTGGGGGTAAGGTCGCGCTGTGTCTAGGAGAGCCATTACACAAAGCCCTCGGCCGAGGCAAGGAGATTTACTGGTAGGTATTCCAGTAGTATCTCAGGGTGTTCTGGGCTACACTCCGACACGACTTGTACCGTTTTTGGGGGTCTGACTTTTACCAACCCCCTAGGCCCGCCATGCGATGCTCATAGAAGAACGGACCGGACTGTACGGATATTGTCACTGACAGGCTCAGTAGGGTTGTCAGGCTGAGTTCGCTCACAGACGTCCCTTTTAGTCAATACCTGGTAGCCCGTTACGTATTGGCTTATACCTCTGACGTGCTAGTGGTTAAATCCATAACCAAGGTGTTGACGAGTCTTTAGAGTCCCCCACATTCAGTTACTCAGCTTTCGGGCGAAAAGTTGTAGATGCCGTATGGAGATATGGCAAGGTCCGATCAGATACGTGCGGTATTGCACGGATCAGGATCGGACAGTTTGTACTATAGGCCGTATGGATATATGGCAGGGTTCGATCAGATACGTGCGGTATTGCACGGATCAGGATCGAACGGATATTACTAGCCGGTTTTGGTATAAGCCGGATCCTAGGATAGTACAGTGTAGATTTTGTCTCATTGCATTTGTATTTCGGTAGGAATACAAATGCGGGTGTGTATGCACAGTATCGGGGTTTTCCTGTAATTTATTACGGGACCAGTTTTATGGAGTTGCCAGTTTGCTTTCCGTTTCGGCCGATTTCCTTTGTATCGTTCATTGGCCGAAGTTTGGTGGAGGAGGGCTTATTTGCATTGTTGCAAATAAGCATTTTGTGGAGGGGTTCTTTGCTTATACTTGTATCATGATGGTTTCATGATGGAGCCCATCCCTTGACCTTTCTTAAACTCATGATTGCTTGACTTTCTTTATCATCATGGTTTTAGTCATGGTTGTTGGTTGAGTGTTGGGATTGTTGTTGATGATGGGAGGTGATATGGTTGTTGAGTGAGGACTTTTCTTGGTGATCATTTTATTCCACAAGATAACCATTCCTTTCTTTTTCTTGGATATGGTTGGCTCTCTCTTTTTTTGGAGAACACATTCTCATTCTCTCCACTTCCATATAGTAGTGGCCGGCCCAAGCTTTAGTGGGGCTGTCCAAAATTTTGGAGAGTGAAATTTGGTTCATTTCATGCTCCCAAATATCCATAAGTTCCATCTCCAAACTCCATAGCTCATCCCTCCACCAAAAGGCAATTCCACAACCCCAAAATGAGACTTCTTCACTACACATTCTACATCGAATCTTGGGCACGTCGACTAGCCAGCTTCGTGCCCGAGTTGCCTCGGCATTGAGGTGGGAGCCCGTAAAAGAAGTAGGCGATGTGGTGCACTTCCGGCGACGAGGAGGAGACCGGAGCTTCCGCAGGAGATCGGGACGACGACGAGAAGACCGGGAGACTTGGATCAGTCGGTATATCTCTCTTCACCATCTTGTAGTTAGCTAGGACTAATTAAAGGTTCGATCCGGGTATTAGTGCGCGGCGGTTTGCCAGTTCATGTAAAATTTTAAAGTTTATCACCGCTTCCGCATTTGGCCGTCGGATTGACGGCCGGGGCGCCGCCGTGCACTTACAGTGGTATCAGAGCCTCGCCATTAACTTAGTCTAGCTTTGTTTAATGTGTTTTGCATTTCCGATCGACCAAAATTCCAAAATCTACATTTTTGTTCACAACAGTTTTCTGTTGAAAATTTTTGGTGTCGAAATTTTTTTCAGGTTACAGAAAAGTGATCTACTAGAAAATACAAGAGTTCTGTGAAAATTCGATGCGCTAACTCTACTGTAGGAGCGCGGAACCGCGGACAAACACCCCTTTGGGCCGCGGTTCCGCCGCACTATTTTGGGTTCCCTGCACCAAATTTCTACAGTATTTTTCTGGGGTGAAAATAGGGGTTTTGGAATAATAACATTGGGCCCAGAATTTCTTGATCTTCTACAGTAATGCTTTGGGGCCCACTTGTTAAAATTTGACTGATCGGATATTTTAAACACATTATTTCACAGTATTTACATTATATCTGCGACCGTGAATGTCACTTGATCGGTAAATCCTGTCTAACTTCTATAGCCCGGTTAGACGGATTTGCGAACGTGACTTTCACGTTTTTGTTCTGTTTTTGCTGTGATGTTGCGGATCGGTCGTGGGGGATAGCCTGGATGCAATGCTAGTACAGTTGTGGTTGTATTATATACATTTGATATTGCGGGGCGAGCGTCCGACATGTGGACTGCCGTCACTGCCCGTTTGTATTATTATTTTGGGGTACGACCAGGTTGCGGTCGATGTACCCGTTGTATGTATATTTTACTTTCTGTACTAGGATTACCCCGCGGAGGGGTGCACGGATAGCCGGGTTCTAGAGGGCAGCAAGCCCGCATCTCATGGCATTGGGACGGAGGGGGCTTCACTCTAGGATTGGCGGGTTGTTCGCCGCACTCGTAGGGGGTACAGGTTGACCCAGGAGGGGTGCCCAAGTTGCCGGATTCCGTGAAGTGCCGGGTGGTCCATTCACGTCGCTGAAGGGGGCTGCCTCGCTTCAGGTTTTGGAGGGTAACTTGCCGCGCCCGTAGGGGTCTAGGATTTCATTGCACAGGCTATCCACACGACCAGGGGAACGTCGGGTTTCAGTAGTGGCTCTGTGAAACCCGGGGATCCCAGATATCTGTTTTGTTCTGTGATGCTGTACATTTCTGTGATGTTGCATTTCTTTTCACGCCTTGAGCGAAATATAATATATTGGTATATATATTAGTAAATGTTGTATATGTTTTGCATCCGTGCTAGTCCAGTCCCCGCTCTGTCGCTAGTTAGTTAACCTAACGGGTAATGACGGGACCCAGTGGCGAATGCGGATGGCATATACGTACGTCATATTATTTTCGTTCTTTGTGGTGTGATCAATTGATGGGACTGCGTTGATTCGGATCAATGCAAGTTAAAAACAAACCTAATCTGATGTTGTTGGAACACTTTTCAAAAAGCTGTTATTGCAAGGACGTTCACTTTTGTTTTGCATCGTGGTATTCAGTTAGAATATCCTGCTCCTCAGTCGACGAGGCAAGGGCCGAGATCCCTTCACCGGGAGTGACCCCTTGGACAGAAGTTTGCGTCAGGGCAATAACTTCACTATAGCCGATTACTTTTGCTTTGCACCGTGGTATTCAGTTGGAATATCCTGCACCTCATTCTACGGGGAAAGAGCCGAGATCCCTTCACCGGGAGTGACCTCTTTAGCGAAGGTTGTCGTCACTATATTTCTAAAAAGCTATCCGTTCCTTCAACGATATCAAGTTCATTACGTTAAAGGTTTTCGCCAGAAACCATTCGTAGCCCTCCGTCGTTTCATATGGGTAGTCAATAGTATTCAAGTTGTGTATGTTGGCCAAAGTCAAGGCACAGTGATTGGTAGCTACTGGATATTCATATGCAGCATAGATAGATGCGTTGGTTTGGGACAGTCGTACTGCCATTTTGGCCAAAGTCAAGGGTAGGTACGGATGGATTCAAATTAACCTGGAGAATGACGGGTAGAACTTGACATGTGACTTATGATATGTTGGCCAAAGTCAAGGTCATAAGAGCATGGGATAAAAATCACATCGGGAGTTTCAAAAGAACTGAAACTTGCCAGATATGCGCATACCTTCTGGAGTGTGATACCGTGAGCGGATTCCGTCAAGTTATCATGCGATGATAGTTGGATCCCGATTCCCACTGATGAGTTGGTTTACTCCTCGGGTCACCCCGACTAATTCTTCTTTTAGGTTTGGAGGAGAATTTGAGATGACAGTGGGAGGTTTCCAGATTAGATAAATTGGTAACCATTCTGATCTAGGTTAGAGTGCACGCTGAGTGTTTCTTTTCTCTCTCTCTTTGGTAGCGACCATTGACCCGACCCTAAGACTATGACTCAGTGACCAAGTTGACCGAACCTTCTTAAACACTGGCTTTTGGATTATCAGAGTTGCACACCTCATTGCCACTCCTACTTTTACCCTTTTCTCCAGGACACCCCGTATTACTGCGAAAGTCCACTTCCATTGGACAAAACCATCGTATGGTTAGATACGAACTCGAAGGAATTTATTCGAGGATGGTTTCCGGTTCTGGAGAAAACGGATAGGATTATTCAGTTGGCTTTTCCTTTTACCTTCTCTCAAGTTGTGAGTACTCCTTGGTTTAGGGGATAGTACACCTATTACGCAAATTGCATAGTCTTCTTCCAAACCTTAGGCTGGTGCCGACCGGTGGGGAATGAAGAAAACCAATTAGCATAACGATGGTGTGCAGAAGGTATTAAGTTAAGACAAAGCAAGGGATTAGTAAGAGGGCAAAGTAAATTGCAACAGATATTCACGACCAAACCAAATATTCCTTCGCCAATCCTAAATCACCTTTGCATTTCTCCAGGACACTCCGTATCACTACGAAGATCCACAGTTTATTTGGATACTCCATCGTATGGTTATATACGAACTCGAAAGGAACTTGTTCCAGTTCGGGGATGGATTCTGGTTCAGGAGAAATAGGAATAAGGTTTATTCGGTTGTCTTTTATCTTCACCTTCTCTCATTGCGAGTGTTCCTAGGATTGGGACAGTACACCCATTATGCTTATTGGATAGTCTTCTTCCAAACCATAGGCTGGTGCCGAACGGTAGGGAAGGAAGAAAACCATTTGGCCTAAAGGGGTGTGCAGAAGGTAATGACTAAAGACATATGAAGGGATTTGGAGAGGTGGCAAAGAATTATACGGTTACAGTCGTGAATCTGGAAGAGGCATTACTAGGAATACCAGGATACCCCATTGAAACATTTCAATGTTTCAATTTCACTGTGTACTGTTAAAAGAAAACTGATTTCCCGATTAGATACTTGCTCCAGGGTATGTATTTACCAGGTATGATTCTCACATCTGTATGGTTTTACAGATGATGAGTGGGAGCAAGTTATTGGGAATTGGGTGATCATCCTCATTATATCGGGATTCGTTGTAATCGGTGATATTTGAGGAAATCACCTGGGCTGTTTGCCGGTCGGCAAATATTTGGTTTTGAATATCCGCTTTTATGCACCAATTTCAAATTGATATATCTGTACGTCTATTTTCATAGAGTGAGATATACCTTTTGAAATTATGTCTACGACATTTACCTATATCAGTGGATGGTTAGGTAAGGAGTATTAAACAGCGGTGTAATTCTTCTTAACCATAAGTACAGTTTTCAACCTACGACACACAGTGAATGAGTTATCAGACTCAAGGGACTTATACAGAGTATTGTATGTTGTCCAGGGTCCATCAGGACAGAGGTGTTGGTCCTCGTACTATATTCGGTTTACTTATGACTTCTCTGGTTTTTAGACAGGTGTTTCGCGGAAACACAGGGTCTGAATTTTGAGAAGTTATAGGTTTTTGAATAGAGTAGAGAACCAGGTGTAGCAAGTATCGGGATTCTTCAAAGTGATCGAAGATGTAGATACTTGTGTATGGTATTCAGTTGATAGTAATGATTTAAGAGAAATTGCTTCTCTTTCAGGTTACTCATAATTGGAAGCATTCCTAAATTGAGTAACGCTGATCGGCCTCTTTCCATTTAGTTGACATGCACTGGAGACAGCTGCATGATTTGAATCTGGTTCAATTAAATCAGTGCCTCTGTTTCTATATTGGATATAGAACAGTTCATATCTTAACGATGTTAAGGTACGGGGAGTTGTCCGGTTTATGATTAAAACCAGTCACTTGACAACTCAAGACACGTTTCTGTAATGGCTGTTTGTGGGTTGACCCAGGCTATGACGAGGGTTGACTTTCTACCATCTGGAAGATCAATAGCAATATTGTTCTAGACTCGCCACAGTTTTATTAAAAATGGATTTTTTCAGAAAACAGTAGTGGGAGTATGGTAGAACTGGAAGTGATTCCAGAACCACAAACGATTACTGAAGATTTGATAGGAACCTAAAGATTCAATCTAGTTTGACATTCCATTGGCCACTCCGCAGATAAGGTGGGTAACTTCAGGCACCCGAGAGGTACTCCGGTAGCCTCAAGGACGGTGACAGGGAAGTTCTTGTTTACCCACAATTACCATTGCTGTTGTTCCAGACTGCGAGACCCGGCGGGAGGATGAGTATAGCGTCGTTCTGAACTCGCTCCAGAAGTGTACGTGTATATGACTCTGCCAGAGGGTTGTCGTAGTCAGTGGGAGCAGCGGAAGCATTGGTGGACAGGTAGCTTATGTCTATTTATAGACTAAAGCAGATGTAGCGGAGATAGATCATCTGTTTCTGACGTGACAGCCATGGTTTTGACTTCATCAGAATAGGGGATGGATCTGTTGAGAAGGTAGTAGGGTGTGATGTCCTGGTATTTGGATGATATACACGGAACAGGAAGTGATATTCCTATACTACAATCGGTTATACTTTGGTTGTCACACGGTGGTTTCTCCACAAAGGACTTGGATTTTATATCTGACATACTGGTTACTAGATCTATGGTTTTAAATCTAGATTTGGGTAGTCTCCCAATCTGGGTAATTAGACAGCATTCTAAGGGTATTTAGAATGGACGACTCCATGCACGGTAGTGTACCTGCAGAAGATGGAGTCACCCTCTCTAAAGGTGTCTTATAGACTAAAGGGGAGAGGGATGTGCATGATTGACAGATCACTTGCTTAGGCAATTGAGTCAATCATGAGATGTCAAGTACCACACCAGATGTTGTTCTTGCACTAGGTGCAATAAGTTGACATTAATCCAATCGTGGAGAAACAGTCGGAAGCAGTTCTAGAACACAAGTGGATGTTCTAGGGATATGATAACGACAGCCTCATTCGGGAGACAGTTATCATTCCAGGCTTCCAAGGTGACCTGGACGACAAGGAGGTTGTCAGAGTTATAGTTTTTCCTTCTGATGAGGGGCAGTATTTTGGACAGGTGGTCCAAGGCAATACTGAGGGAGGCATGGCGCAGGATACTGATTAAGTTCAGTTGACGATACAGTCTAAGAAGTTTGGATTTGGAGTTCATTTATGATTTGGAGTTCATTTATGAGCTAGGTCCCATCAGACATCCAGACATTCTAGGACAGGTATTACTCTTTTCGGGAGATGGCTTTCTCCGCGAACTTGAGATTTAGAGAGACATAGAAAGAAACATCAAAGCGGATCCACTCACTGAGGCTATTCCTCGAACGCAATAGTTTCGCAAACGAGCTTTGTGAGACTGACTAGTAGAGGAGTTGGGTGTTCGGTATCACACGGGCTGTGAGTATGCGACATCGCAATAATTAGCCTTGAGTGCAAGTGGGAGATTGTTGGAGATAGTGCCCTCAGAGTCAATTATTAGGTCACAGGTACGTGATTACAATGATTGATGGAGGATCTATCCCAATAGGACAGTCTTACTCGAGATGATAGTATGCTATCTGGTTTACCTTTATCATCGTGTACTGCTTAAGGTGACCTGACAGGTCACTATTGCACGTTGATAGAGCCCCTAGGATTCTTGCTTGACCACCAGCAGTATGAGGGCAATCATATACGTGGGAGCTGGGGTCTATAAGCATATCCTTAAATGGTCCCTAGTCATGTGAGTTTCGAGACAGGGCATCGATACTCCAGAGTAGACTAGTGTATACAGTCGAGACCCCGACGAGGGGCGGTGGCCGGTCTCACAAGCCACTGGTGTCAGTTGGATCACCTAAGATGTATACAGGTGCTCATTGGGTTATGAGTACACCGGACAGGACTCGCCGGGAACATGCTAGTTGGTCATATACCGACGTCAGATGGCAGTTCCCTGGTGACATGTGTACAGCTTAGTTCATCAACCTGGGGATCGTCATTTGTCTTGTGTGAGTTCCCACTGTACTTTGATTACTACCCTACCACGACTGAAAGGAGTCGTGCAAACAGGTTTTAGTTGGGTACAGTCCCGAGCCACATGGAGGCAGTGAGCGTATCTTCAGGGGTTCGTCTCTCCCGGTATTGGGGGTGAGGTCGCGCTGTGTCTAGGAGAGCCATTACACAAAGCCCTCGGCCGAGGCAAGGAGATTTACTGGTAGGTATTCCAGTAGTATCTCAGGGTGTTCTGGGCTACACTCCGACACGACTTGTACCGCTTTTGGGGGTCTGACTTTTACCAACCCCCTAGGCCCGCCATGCGATGCTCATAGACGAACGGACCGGACTGTACGGATATTGTCACTGACAGGCTCAGTAGGGTTGTCAGGCTGAGTTCGCTCACAGACGTCCCTTTTAGTCAATACCTGGTAGCCCGTTACGTATTGGCTTATACCTCTGACGTGCTAGTGGTTAAATCCACAACCAAGGTGTTGACGAGTCTTTAGAGTCCCCCATATTCAGTTACTCAGCTTTCGGACGAAAAGTTGTAGATGCCGTATGGAGATATGGCAAGGTCCGATCAGATACGTGCGGTATTGCACGGATCAGGATCGGACAGTTTGTACTATAGGCCGTATGGATATATGGCAGGGTTCGATCAGATACATGCGGTATTGCACGGATCAGGATCGAACGGATATTACTAGCCGGTTTTGGTATAAGCCGGATCCTAGGATAGTACAGTGTAGATTTTGTCTCATTGCATTTGTATTTCGGTAGGAATACAAATGCGGGTGTGTATGCACAGTATCGGGGTTTTCCTGTAATTTATTACGGGACCAGTTTTATGGAGTTGCCATTTTGCTTTCCGTTTCGGCCGATTTCCTTTGTATCGTTCATTGGCCGAAGTTTGGTGGAGGAGGGCTTATTTGCATTGTTGCAAATAAGCATTTTGTGGAGGGGTTCTTTGCTTATACTTGTATCATGATGGTTTCATGATGGAGCCCATCCCTTGACCTTTCTTAAACTCATGATTGCTTGACTTTCTTTATCATCATGGTTTTAGTCATGGTTGTTGGTTGAGTGTTGGGATTGTTGTTGATGATGGGAGGTGATATGGTTGTTGAGTGAGGACTTTTCTTGGTGATCATTTTATTCCACATGATAACCATTCTTTTCTTTTTCTTGGATATGGTTGGCTCTCTTTTTTTTTGGAGAACACATTCTCATTCTCTCCACTTCCATATAGTAATGGCCGGCCCAAGCTTTAGTGGGGCTGTCCAAAATTTTGGAGAGTGAAATTTGGTTCATTTCATGCTCCCAAATATCCACAAGTTCCATCTCCAAACTCCATAGCTCATCCCTCCACCAAAAGGCAATTCCACAACCCCAAAATGAGACTTCTTCACTACACATTCTACATCGAATCTTGGGCACGTCGACTAGCCAGCTTCATGCCCGAGTTGCCTCGGCATTGAGGTGGGAGCCCGTAAAAGAAGTAGGCGATGTGGTGCACTTCCGGCGACGAGGAGGAGACCGGAGCTTCCGCAGGAGATCGGGACGACGACGAGAAGACCGGAGGACTTGGATCAGTCGGTATATCTCTCTTCCCCATCTTGTAGTTAGCTAGGACTAATTAATGGTTCGATCCGGATATTAGTGCGCAGCGGTTTGCCAGTTCAAGTAAAATTTTAAAGTTTATCACCGCTTCCGCATTTGGCAGTCGGATTGACGGCCGGGGCGCCGCCGTGCACTTACATAACGGCCACCCGGGTATTGAGCGATCAGAAGATCAACAAGCAAGCCTGTACATTCTCCTGTGGATCCAATCAGTAACACTCCCGTATAGTCCGGTCTCATCGTCTGATATATCGTATATCTCGCCTAGGGGTGGTAAACGTCAGACCCAGTAGCTCGATAAGTCGGGTCGATATGAGGTCTATAACAGTTCGAGAAACTACTGATAACACTTACCAGTAAATCTCAGCAACCCTGGCCAGGGATTTCCGGTTATAGCCAATCGAACACAGCACAACATCAACTCCCTATACCGGGAGAGACGAATCCCCTCCTATCGCTCATTGCCTCCATATGATTCGGGACTGTGCCCAAGCCACCTTTTTGCATGCCCTCTTGGACGTGGTATGATGGAAATCAAAGCACAGTGGGAATCACACAAGACTCTATGACGATCTCGGGTCAACAGACTACTCTATACCAGTGTCACTGGAGAACTGCCATCTGACGTGAGGTATAATACCATCTGGGGGTTCTCGGCGAGTCCGTCCAGTGTACCCAGTCTCTACTGAGCACCCGTACACCATCCTTGATGTCAAACACCGATGGATATGGGATCATCCATCGCCCATCATATGGGTCAAGATGCGTATATGCTAGTCTACTCTGGTGTATCGATGCCCTGTCTCGATACACCCTCGACTAGGAACAGTTATAGGATGTACTCATCGACTACCGTGGCCCCACTAGTATGATCTCATCGTAGTCCCAGTAGTCGAGTACATATCCTAAGGGCTTTTTCAACATGTAACATAGAGACAATTAGAATACATGTTAAGATAAAGTACAAGCAGATAGCGTACTATCATTTCGAGCAAGAAAGTCATCCCTATATATGTCCAAGCATCCATTACAATATACATCATATGCACAGTAATGGCCTCTAGGGCATACATATAACTAACAATCTCCCACTTGCACTAGGGCCATCTGTTGTGGTATCACATACCCAACAATTAGCTGCGGCTGAAGTATCTTATACTCAACCATCCCATAAAAATCTTTGCTGGGAAAAAGGCCTTTGTGAGTGGATCCGTGCGCTGTTGTCCTCTGTGTCTACTCTCCTAACCTCGATCTCCCTGGAGATCAACCATCTCCATGATCAGGTGATACTGCCAAAGAATTATATCTGGATTTCTGATAGGACGTGGGTTCCTTGGCATAAGCCACAACTTCATTGTCACACAATGGTAGGAACAAAGTTCATCTCATGAACTTATATATCCAGACTGCCTCTTAGGTAGCATCCTTGGTAACGATGTATCTTGCCTTTAATCGTCTAGTAAGTTACGGTATCTAGCTTGAAACTCTTCCAACATACCGTCCCTCCACTGAAGGTAAAGACAATGCCTGCGACTGACATTCAGTCGTCCTTATCACCTTGGAACTTTTCCAGTGATTCTCCCCAGGATTGATTGATACCATCTCACTACAACTAGTGAGTATCCTAACATCCTATTAGATCTATCTCATAGATATAAAACCTAGGATTTAGGAAGTATCACCTTGATCCTATACGGAGAATCCTTGTGATAAGCGGAGATTGACCGAGCGTAGTATAGGAAACTCCTTCCCTATCAAGAGTATGTCATCCATGTACTCTATGAGGATCACCACCATACTCTCTACTACCTTTTTGTATATACAAGGTTCATCTACCATTTTGATGAAGTCAAACTCTTTGACTACCACATCAAAACAGACGTTCCAACTCCGCGATGCCTGCTTTATCACATAAAACATCTTGCACACGTTTCCGCTGCACCCACTGTCTACGAAGCCTTCTGGCTGTGTACTTATAGACGCTCTTTTCTAAAACATTATTTAGAAAAGCAGTCATGACACCCAACCGCCAGATATCGTAGTCATGGTATGTAGCCGTGGCAAGTAGGATCTGGATGGACTTAAGCATAGCTTTGAAAGTCTTAACTTTTCCATGTACATCTAGTAATCTGCTCAAGATATACTTGCTCCTGATGGGGATTTAACCCTTCAGATAGAGCAACCAAAGTCCATACTTTGTTGGTGTATAAGGATTCCATCTCAGATCAATAAACATCCATCCATTTTTACAGAGTCTCACTCCTGATGGCCAGCTCGAAACTAGTTGGGTCATCATCTTATGATGCAATCCTCGCTCCCACTGTCATAGAGAAACCGAAGTATCTCTCAGGTGGGTGAGGAACCCTACTAGATCGGCGGAGAGGCTGAGGTTCGTTGGAAACTATTGAATCCTTTGGTTCTACCAAATCATCAGCTGCAGTTTGTATAACTAGAACTCCTTCCAGTTCTACCTCATGACCAAAAATTTCTTCACAAGAAATTCCCTTTCATAAAGGTGGCATGCTGAGAAACAAAACATCTTTTGTTCTTCGGTTAGGTAGAAGATATTCCCTTGCGTATGCTTGGGATATCCAACAAACTTCCACAGATCTGACTTTGTCTCGAGCTTGTCCGGATTATGCTTTTAGACATAGGCCGGACAACCCCAAATCTTAACAAACTTAAGATATGGGCTCTTCCCTTTCCATATCACATATGAAGTGGTAGGCATCTGATTTGATTTGAACCCTATTCAATAGGTATGCAGCTTCTCAAGTGCATAACTCCCAAAAGGAAATAGGAAACTCAGTAGTACTCATCATAGAGCACACCATATCACATAAGGTGCTATTGCTCCGTCCCGATATACCATCGTGCTATGGTGTATACGGAGGAGTAATGCCGAGAGAGAATCTCATTCTCCTTTAGAATAGTCCAGGAATTTCGTGCTTTCTCCTCCTTGATCTCATCAAAGGACATAATACTTATACCCGTATTTTGGTTCTCTACTTCTAACTTATATTCTGTGATTATCTCAAAAGTTTCGGACTTGTGTTTCAACAGGAACATATGTCTGAATCTTGAGAGATCATCAGAGAATGTAATGGAGTACAAAAAACCGATCTTGGCATGTATAGACAGGGGACCATCATACATCATCATGTATCAATCCCAAGAGTTCACTAACTCTTTCTCTGTTTCCAATAAACAGAGCTATGGTCATCGTATTTTTGTGATATGACCGGCAAGTTTCACAAGATGTAAATTCAAACTAATTTAAATATGCATCTTTATGTAACTTCAGCCAGTCGGGTCGCATTGATATGATCTAGTCTACAATGCCTCAAGAAGGATTCATTCATTTCTGAACTCTTCCTCTTGTGTGTGTTCTGTATACTAAGAACTGTAGTTTGATTTAGAACGTCAATGCTTTTAGATAACGTGCCTGAACCGATCAACTCTTGATATAGGAAATGTTCAAAACATTATCCAACAATACAAAATTATATCCTTTCTTTACTAATAAAGAGACTGATATGATGTTGTATATCAGGTTCGGTATCTAATAACATTCGTTCAGAATCAATGTATTCTGGTAATACAGGGTGATAGTGACCAACAGACTTGGCTGCAACACTTGCACCGTTTCTATCTCATGAAACTTATCACCCGTTCTCAGTTCTCTACCTATCTGTAGCCCATGTAACAGATTACATATGCGGGATCCTGATCCGGTATCTCATACCCAGGACGTAAAGGATACTGAGAAACAGTTCTCTGTAATGAACACACCCGAAGATGATGCATCAATATGCACTTTCTTCGTTTGGGCGGCACGGGAAATCTGGTATTCCCCAATTTCCTGCTCTGTCTTATAACAATTATAAGTTGGAGCGGAACCAACGTTCCCCAGCTCAGTATAACAAGCGGATTCGGTCAATATATCTGTATTATTATCTTGATTAAGGCGTGATATGGTCGCTACCTGGAGAGAGAGAGAAGAAAACACTCAGCGTATGCTCTTGCAAGATTAGATTGGTTATCTAATATATCTAATCAGGATGTCTCCCACTGTTTTTGTCAAATCTTCCTTCAAACCCTAAAAGGAAAGACTAGCCGGTATTAATTACAAGCTACAAGTTTGCCAATCTTTCAGCCATGCCAGTGTCGGTACTTTGAGGGAGGTCCCCCGTGCTTTCGCATGAACCTAATTAAAGTTAACCTCGTTTTCCTATAGGCATAACCCCGTTAACACCTTTCTAGACACCTACTTGATCGGCTAATTGTAATTTGTAAAACTCTTCCAGGAGTAACTCTTACTCACAGCGGGTATCGGGATCCAACTATCTCATAGAAGGTATGCAATCTCATTGTAAATTTCAACACTTGAAATTCTCAATAATATTTTACCCCAAGCCTCCTATAACCTTGACAAAGGTCAACAACCATAGGCTGCTAGTCAAGTTCAACCCGTCATTTCCTGATTGAATTAAACCCACCCGCACGGCCCTTGAAAAACGCCAACAAGGTCGCACGACTACCCTAATCCAATCTGCATCATATGCATAAGTAGATAAGTACTATTCAGCTACCGCACACTACGCCTTGACAAAGGCCAACAAACGCAGCACGAATACTAAACAGTCCTTATCTGAAATGACGGAGGGCTACGACAGGTTTTTAAGAAAACCCTTTGTGTAATGAACTTGATATCGTTGTAGAATCGAGTGATTTTGAATGGAATGCTTTTGAGGCCTTTTCTAGTTTTGCTAAAGAGGTCACTCCCGGTGAAGGGATCGTCGGCTCTTTCCTTATCGAATAAGGTGCAGGATATTTCATAAATATCACTATGCAAAGCAAGAACTATAGAAGCAATCAAAAGACAAACCGAGTTTGTGGCATCTGCTAGTTTCACTAAAGAGGTCACTCCCGGTGAAGGGATCTCGGATCTTTCCTTATCGAATAAGGTGCTGGATGTTCTACAAGGAACACCGCTATGCAAGCAAGAACTAGAGCTACCAGTTTTTAAACAAGTTTCTACAATATCTTTAGGTTTCTTTTATTTCATTAATCTCATTAATGATGTCCCATTTTATTATGCTTCACAAGCATCACATTTGAAACGAAATCTGCAATATAACATATATCTCAAATATATAATATAAACATTCGTCTCAGGCAGTAATATGATCTCATCACAGAACATTGCAGCAGAAGAACATATATGAAATATTGGATATACTAGGACGTCCGTGTTTTAATATGAGCCTGTATAAAACACGGATTCCACGGTCGCGATCAATAGCCAAACCCACATCCCTAGACCCCTACGAGAGCGGCAAGCAACACTGCCAATTCTAAGGTTAGGAGACCCGGTCTCGACTCCTCTAGATGGTCTCCCACTGGACCCTAGAACCCGGTTACTTGTGCTCCCCGCCTTGGGTCTACCTAATGCGGAAAAGTAAATAATATACAACGGTGACATCATCCTCAGCCCGGAAGTGCCCCAATAAAAGAATATTACATACAAATGAATTTTACATGAATGAAAAAGAAAAAAATCTCATCTCACATAAAACCCCCGGCTATTCAGAACACGACGATCTAATATAACATATCACAGCAACACATAATATCTCATATCATCAACGTAAGCAAGTATGCGTATCCCGATTGTCGTTGATGTATAGCAACGAAGCCGGCGATACACCACATACTACGCTTACGGTCATCGAAAAGAAAGTGTAAAACTACAACAGTTGGAATCTGCAACCTTCTTAGACATCGCATGCCTAACCAAATGAATTCCTTAGACATCGCATGCCTAACAATTATAAACCCCGCATTTTAGTCTCATTATCGAAAACTCTTATCAATATCAAGTCAGGCAATTCAACAAGATTCCCGACGTCCTGATCGAATGCTCGTCGCAAACTTTAGTAGACGGCCGCACCACCGGATGCCGTCAACGAAGTGCACTAAGGCGGAACACCGCTGCCGCGAGCACCCGAACAGATGCTTTTGGCAACGGGGTTCTCCTACAGTCACTTGGTCGGGGCTATGGGGCGTGGCTGTCTGTTAAGTTATCCGGCGAGTATCCGCGTACACTACGTGATTGCGATGGACTTTTGATCACATTAAAATTCCATGGCAACCGATCAATTTGAGACTGAACTGCTAGATTTACAACATTCAAATTAGTTATCTCATAACTATCTGTGGATTCCAAATATTGCATCACATTTCAGATAAATAGACAATGTTAAACTTTCCGATCGAATAATCAAACACCCAAGATTTCCCCAATATATCTTAACACCTGAAATCAGTTTAAAAATATCCATCATATGCCACAGTACCAATGGTCCAGCCGTAGAAGGGTCAAGCCAACGCCTCACATGTGGCACGTCGTACTGCCGCAAACCCTAAGGTTTAGAGGCAGTTCAAGACGGTCACATAATCGAGTTAAGGTTTGTTTTCTTCTAGAGGGTCCACCGCGTTACTTGCATGACTTAGAACGTTCCTAAACTACGAAAAAATCCAACGCTTGGAAATTTTCCGGAAGGGGAAAAAGTGAGTTATTGATATCCGTTCGAACTTTTTAACACGTTCTAAAAATTACCTGGAAAAAACTTAAACGAAGTTAAATTATCCGATCGAATCAACTAGTCCCCAATACAACCCTAAAAAACTCAACACTTGAGTGGAATAAAAAAATTCCTAGAAACAAATGACAAGAAAGGACCTAAGAATAAATATATGAAGTTCCAGGGACAAATTCACAATTTTGGCCGCGGAACCGCCGCCAAACCCTTGGTTTGGCCGCGGTTCCGTGGTCATATGAGCGAATTAGTGGGCCATACTTCACAGTAATTCTTAGTTTTTCCTGCTTGTTTTTCTGAGTATTTTTAATACTGAAAAAATCACATTTTTAGAAAATGTACAGAGAGGGGTATAAACCGGGTATTCGGAGTTCGATCGGACTTTAAACTTCGCCTAGACTTCGCCTAAAGCTCTAGCTTCGCTCTGATACCACTGTAGGGTTGCTAGGCACACGCACAAGGGTCTACGAGGCATCAACCATGCCCGATTTAAAATTTAGCCGTGCCGAACAATCTGAAGCCGGATCTTTAAACTAGAGTTTATGCGAAAACTAACATGTTAAACACTTTAACATTAAGTGAGAGGGATTACAACCTTTGTAGATCCGGTCTTTCACTTCTTAAGCTCCGTGTTGAAGTCCCTTCGCTGCGATCATCGTGTTCCGGACTCTCGAGAGGTTCCACGAAGAGAAAGATGCAGTCTTGCTTCCGATCTTCGATACAAAGATGATCTACCTTGAAGTTTCGTTAACACAAGCTAACACTCATAATATGAAGTGAACACCCTCATTTAAATGGCAAGAATAGATGAGGATGATGAAGTAGGATTTTTCCCCTCTTTTATTATCTTTTTCTCACTCATTTTTCATCACAAAATCAAATCAAGAAAGCTTTTTCATGAAAAGAGGAAGGAAGAAGAAGAAGAATCATTCATAGAATCCTTTTGTGATGAATAATGAAAAGAAGATAAGATGAATAATGCAACCATGGTTGAATAAACCTTTGTAGAGAATTAACCAAGGCTAGGGTTTGGGTTAGGTTTAGAATGAGTCACTTGAAAATATCAAGCATAATATCTTTTTCAAGACAAAAGAAAAGCTTCTAGAATCTACTAGAAGTCTTAACCCTAATCCAATCCCTAATCATGTTTAAACTCTACTAAACATGTTGTATTAGTAATCATATCATATTACAATATTATATATCACATATATAATATTTATTGTAACAAAATAAAATAATACAATTAACATATATCGCATATATATCAATGTATTACCCGAGTGAGAAAATGAATCTTTTAGTGAGCAAATATTAGTTAATGTAATTTAATATATCATATATATTATTATACATTAAATTATCGAATCAACACTTGATCCGACAATCCGGCTATATCGCATATAACCGACTAATATTTATCCGTACCGATTCATCGAATCAACACTTGATCCGATGACCCGGCTGATATCAAATATCGCGAGAATAGAATACGGTATCATATACCGCATTATTCTCGGTCCTGCACATATCACATATGTGCCCCTACTCCGTTTCGCTTGAGCCAGGAAACCCCTGTGTAGGACTCTAAAGACTTGTCAATACGCCGGCAGTAAGTGATGATCATATCAAACACCCACAAGCCGCAAGCGGTCTGCTAAACGTAACGGCCATCCGGGTATTGAGTAATCAGAAGATCAACAAGCAAGCCTGTACATTCTCCTGTGAATCCAATCAGTAACACTCCCGTACAGTCCGGTCTCGTCGTCGGATATGTCGCATATCTCGCCTAGGGGTGGTAAACGTCAGACCCCAATAGCTCGATAAGTCGTGTCGATATGAGGTCTATAACAGTTCTAGAAACTACTGATAACACTTACCAGTAAATCTCAGCAACCCTGGCCAGGGATTTCCGGTTATAGCCAGTCGAACACAGCACAACATCAACTCCCTATACCTGGAGAGACGAATCCCCTCCTATCGCTCATTGCCTCCATGTGATTCCGGACTGTACCCAAAATCCACCTTTTTGCACGCCCTCTTGGACGTGGTATGATGGAAATCAAAGCACAGTGGGAATCACACAAGACTCTATGACGATCTCGAGTCAACAGACTACTCTGTACCAGTGTCACCGGAGAACTGCCACCTGACGTGAGGTATAATACCATCTGGGAGTTCTCGGCGAGTCCGTCCAGTCTACCCAGTCTCTACTGAGCACCCGTACACCATCCTTGATGTCAAACACTGATGGATATGGGATCATCCATCACCCATCATATGGGTCAAGATGCGTATACGGTAGTCTACTCTGGTGTATCGATGCCTTGTCTCGATACACCCTCGACTAGGAACAGTTATAGGATGTACTCGTCGACTACCGTAGCCCTACTAGTATGATCTCATCATAGTCCCAGTAGTCGAGTACATATCCTAAGGGCTTTATCAACATGTAACATGGAGACAATCAGAATACATGTTAAGATAAAGTACAACCAAATAGCGTACTATCATGTCGAGCAAGAAAGTCATCCTATATATGTCCAAGCATCCATTACAATATATATCATATGCACAGTAATGGCCTCTAGGGCATACATATAACTAATAATAGCCAATCGAACACAGCGCAACATCAACTCCCTATACCGGAAGAGACGAATCCCCTCCTATCGCTCATTACCTCCATGTGATTCGGAACTGTACCCAAAAGCCACCTTTTTGCACGCCCTCTTGGACGTGGTATGATAGGAATCAAAGCACAGTGGGAATCACACAAGACTCTATGATGATCTCGGGTCTACAGACTAACCTGTACCAGTGTCACCAGAGAACTGCCATCTGACGTGAGGTACAATACCATCTGGGAGTTCTCGGCGAGTCCGTCCAGTGTACCCAGTCTCCACTGAGCACCCGTAAACCTTCTCTGATGTCAAACACCAATGGATATGGGATCATCCATCACCCATCATATGGGTCAAGAAACTCATACGCCAGTCTACTGTGGTATATCGATGCCCTGTCTCGATACACCTACGACTAGGAACATTTGAAGGATGTACTTGGCGACTACCGTGGCCCCACTAGTATGATCTCATCATAGTCCCAGTGGTCGAGTACATATCCTAAGGGCTTTATCAACATGTGAGAGTAAGACAGTAAACTAATATAAGTCAACATGTTAAGATAAAGAGCATCCAGATAGTGTACTATCATGTCGAGCAAGAAAGTCCTCCCTATATATGTCCAAGCATCTATTACAATATACATCGTATGTACAGTAATGGCCTCTAGGGCATACATATAACTAACAATCTCCCACTTGCACTAGGGCCATCTGTTGTGGTTGTAAGTCTACGGTAGCGTCCCGGCCGTCTAACAGACGCCAAAACGCGGAACAAAAACTTTTATAGAACAACTCTATCGTATACTATAACTCGGATCTGCCATTAAAGCAAAACTAACAAACTACAAAGTGGGTAGAAATGTTATACCGAACGATCCGAGTCCTTCGGTCTTCAACCATCATCCCACGCTTTGTTGCGGCTGCTCCGATCTCCTGAATCTCCAGTCTTCTCGTTCAGGTGGCACCACGTCGATGGGTCTTTAAACGGTCTCCCGCCTCTGAACCGAGGCAACTCGATCATCAAGTTTGCTAAAAGAGATGACCAAGATTAATGTAGAGAATGAGTTGAACACTTTGTCTCCTTACGTCCAAAGCAATGGACGAACGGTTAATGAAGTTGCCTTTTTAATCGGGTGATGAAAAATGAGCTTGGAAACTTAGCAAATAATTCATATCATTTCACAAAAAAAATCTCTCTCCCACTCAAGAAGGGGCCGGCCAATATATATAAAGAGGAGGGTGAGTGTAGGAGAACAAAGGAAGGTAACCATAAACCAAAGCTTACCATGACATTAAAACAAAGCATGAGTCATATAACACCTTGCACAAAACATTAAATGAAACAATTAAAGCTTAATGAATCATGAAAACCTAGTCACCAAATAATCGATGCCATGATGACTCACTAATCCTAGTCACCATTTCTAGAATCTTCTAGAACTATGACTCACCTAATGATGAAAAGATAAATCCGTATTAAACCGAATGTTTTAATACGGCCGATAGAAAACTGGAAACTGGCAACTTCCAAAAGCGATCCTGAAATGAATTTCAGGATAACCCTGTAACAGTATAAATATACCCGCATTTGTATTACGACCGAATACAAATGCAACTGAGACAAAGATATTATATCTACACAGTATATTATCTGACCGAAATATGACACATGCGAAAACGCACATGCATTTTCCGAACTCCGCCATAAAACCATACGGCATCTACAACGTTTCGCCCGAACTTGGGAAACTGTCTGTGGGGGACTCTAATCACTCATCAATACACTGGCACTGGATATAACTTCTAGCACGTCAGAGGTACAAGCTGTACGTAACGGTTGCCTATGTATCGATTGGAAGGGAAGCTGACGAGCGAACTGATCCAGAAACCCTACTGAGCCTGACAGTGACAATATCCGTACAGTCCGGTCCATTCGTCTATGAGTATCGCATATAAGGCCTAGGGGGCCGGTAAACGTCAGACCCCCCATAGCTGTATAAGTCGTGTCAGAGAGCAGCCCAGAACACCCTGAGATACTACTGGAATACCTTCCAGTAAATCTCGATTACCCTGGCCAGGGATTTTGTGTAATGGCTCTCATAAACACAGCGCGATCTCACCCCCAATACCGGGAGAGACGAATCCCCGATGATCTGCTCACTGCCTCCATGTGGCTCGGGACTGTACCCAAAAAATACATGTTTGCACGACTCCTTTGACCCGTGGTAGGGTATAAATCAAAGCACAGTGGGAACTCACACGAGACAAATGACGATCCCAGATCGACAGACTAACCTGTACACATGTCACCAGGAACTGTTATCCGACGATATGTATAATACCAACTAGCGTGTTCCCGGCGAGTCCTGTCCGGTGTACTCATAACTCAATGAGCACATGCATACATCTTAGGTGAACCAACTGACACTAATGACTTGTGAGACCGGCCACCGCCCCTTGTCGGGGTCTCGACTGTATACACTAGTCTACTCTGGAGTATCGATGCCCTGTCTCGAAACTCCCACGACTAGGGACACTTTTAAGGATGTGCTTATAGACCCCAGCTCTCACGTATATGATCGCCATCATACTGCCGGCAGTCAAGCAAGAATCCTATGGGCTCTATCATCATGCAATAGTGAACTAAAGCATATATACGATGATAAAGACAAACCGGATAGCATACTATCATCTTGAGTAAGACAGTCTTGTCGGTATAGGTCCTCCCTCAATCATTGCAATCATGTCCCTGCAATCGAATAATTGACTTAGAGGGCACTATATCAAACAATTTCCTACTTGCACTTAAGGTTATTATTGCGATGTCGCATACTCACAGCCCGTGTGATACCGAACATCCAACTCCTCTACTAATCAGTTTTACAAAGCCCGTTTGTAAAACTATTGTGTTCGAGAAATAGCCTCAGTGAGTGAATCCGCCGATGTTTCTTTCTATGTCTCTCTTAATCTCAAATTCGCGGAGAAAGCCTTCTCCCGAATTGAGTAATACCTGTCTTAGAATATGTCTGGATATCTGATGGGACCTAGTTCATAAATGAACTCCAAATTCAAACTTCTTAGACTGTATCGATCACTGAAACTAATCAGTGTCCAGCACTATGCCTCCCACAGTATCCTCTTGGACAACCTGTCCATAATACTGTCCCTCGTCAGAGGGAAAACTATAACTCTGACAATCACTCTGTCATCTAGGTCACCTTGGAAGCCTGGAATGATAATCGTCTCCTCAAGGAGGCTGACATTATCAAACCCATAGAACATCCATTTATGTTCTAGAACTGCTTCCTAATGTATCTCCAGGATTGGATTAATATAAACTTATCGCATCTATTGCAAAAACAATATCTGGTATGGTACTTGACATCTCACGATTGACTCAATTGCCTAAGCAAGTGATCTGCCAATCATGCACGTCCCTCTCCCCTTTAGTCTATAAGACACCTTTAGAGAGGGTGACTCCATCACCTGCAGGTACACCACCATGCCAGGAGTCATCTATTCTAAAATATTATTAGAATACTGTCAAAGTACCTACATTGGGAAACTACCCAATTCTAGATCTAAAACCATAAATCTAGTAATTAGAATGTTTGATATTATATCCATGTCCTTTGTGGAGAAACAACTGTGTGACGACCAAAGTACAACTGATCGTAGTATAGGAATTTTACTTCCTACTCTGTGTATGTCATCCAAATACCAGGACATCACACCCTACTACCTTCTTAACAGATCCATCCCCTATTCTGATGAAGTCAAACCCATGACTTATCACATCAAAAATTAGATGATCTTATCTCCGCTATATTTGCTCAAGCCTATAAATAGACATAAGCTACTTGTCCACTATGCTTCCGCTGCTCCCACTGACTACGATAACCCTAGGTAGAATAATATATACGTGCACTTCTAAAACTAGTTTAGAACGACGCTATACTTATCCTCCTGCCGGGTCTCATAGTCTGGAACAATAGTAGTGTCAAGTCTGGATAAACAAGAACCTCCCTGTCACCTTCCTTGAGGCTACCGGAGTACTTCTCGGGTGTCTGAGGTTACCCACCATATCTGCGGAGTGGCTATTAGAATGTCAAACCTGATTGAATATGTAGGTCCTATTAAAACTTTCCGTAATCGTTTGCGGTACTGGAATCACTTCTAGTTCTACCATACTCCCACTACTGTTTTCTGAAAAAATCCATTTTACTAAAATTGTGGCGAGTCAAGAACAATATCACTATTGATCTTTCAGATGCAAGAAAGTCAACCCTCGTCAAAACCAGGGTCAACCCACAAACTGCCATTACAGAAACGTGTCTTGAGTTATCCAGTGTCTGGTTTTAAGCATAAGCTGCACAACTCACCGTACCTTTACATCGTTAAGATATGAAGCATTCTATATCCAATATAGAAACTTTGGCACTAATTTAATTGGAACCGGATTCAAATCATGCAGCTGTCTCCAGTGCATATAAACTTAAAGGAAAGAGGCTAATCAACATTACTCAACTTAGGAATACATCCAATTATGAGTAATCCGAAAGAGAAACAAGTTTCTCATAACCGTTACTATCAACTGAATACCAATCACAAGAATCTACATCTTCGATTTCTTTGAAGAATCCCGATACTTGCGACTCCTGGTTCTCTACTTTATTCCTATACTCACAACTTCTCAAAACTTAGACATTGTATTTCTACGAAACACTTGTCTAAAAACTAGAGAAGTCACAAGTAAATAGAACAAGTACGAGGACCAACCCCTTTGTCCTGATGGACACTGGACAACATACAATACTTTGTATAAGTCCGCCGAGTTGAATAACTCAAAATCTGTGCGTCGTAGGTTGAAAACTGTCCCCAGGCGATTTCCTCAAATATCACCAATTACAACGAATTCCGATATAATGAGGATGATCACCTAATTCCCAATAACTTATTCTCACTCATCATCTGTAATACCATACATATATGAGAATAAAACCTGGTAAATACATACCCTGGAGTAAGTATCTAATCGGGAAATCAGTTTTCCTTTAACAATGCACCGAAACATGAAAATGTTTCGTAGGGGTATTTTGGTATTCCTAGTAATGCCTTTTCCATAATCCAATTCATGACTATAACCGTATATTTCTTTGCCATCTCTCCAAATCCCTTTATCTGTCTTTACTCGTTACCTTCTGTACACCTTTGTTAGGCTAAATGGTTTTCTTCCTTCCCTACCATTCGGCACCAGCCTATGGTTTGGAAGAAGACTATCCAGAAAGCATAATAGGTGTACTCTCCTAATCCTAGGAGTACTCGCAACTTGAGAGAAGATGATGATAAAAGACAACTGAATAATACCTTATTCCTATTTCTCCTGAACCAGAATCCATCCTCGAAAAAATATTTTTCGAGTTCGTATATAACCATACGATGGATTTATCTAATGGAATTGGATGTTCATAGTGATACGGGTTGTTCTAGAGAAATTAAAGGTGAAGTACGAGTGGCGATGAAATACGTGGTTTGGTCGTGAATGTTAGTAGTCGCAATTTACTTTGCCCTCTTTCTAATCCCTTTGTTTTGTTTTTAGTTATTACCTTCTGTACACCCTACTTAGGCTAATTGGTTTTCTTCATTCCCTACCTTTCGGCACCCGCCTATGGTTTGGAATAAGACTATCCAATAAGCGTAATAGGTGTACTCTCCTAAACTAAGGAGCCCTCGCAACCTGAGAGAAGGTGATAATAAAAGACAACCGAATAAACCAATTCTATTTCTCCTGAACCTGGATCCATCCTCGAAGAAGTCCCTTCGAGTTCGTATATAACCATACGATGGATCTATCCAATGGAAGTGGATGTCCGTAGTAATACGGGGTGTTCTGAGAAATACAAAAGGTAAAAGAAGGAGCGGCAATGACTTATGCAACTTTAGACAATCCAAAAGCCAGTATTTTAAGAAGGTTCGGTCAACTTGGTCAGTGAGTCACAGTCTAGGGTCGGTCAAAGGTCGCTGCCAAAAAGAGAGAGAGAAAAGAAACACTCTGCGTGCACTCTAACCTAGATCAGAATGGTTATCACTTTATTTAATAAGGAAACCTCCCACTGTTATCTCAAATTCTCCTCCAAACCTGGAAAAAGAATTAGTCGGAATCACCCGAGGAGTAAACTAACTCATTAGTGGGAATCAGGATCCAACTCTCATCGCATGATAACTGACGGTATCCACTCACGTTATTACACTCCAGAAGGTATGCCCAAGTTTGGCAAGTTTCCTGTATGTTTGAAACTCCCGATATAATTTTTATCCCATGCTCTTATTACCTTGACGTAGGCCAACAAATCATAAGCCACATGTCAAGTTCTACCCGTCGTTGTCCTGATTAATTTAGGTCATCGTACATGCCCTTGACGTAGGCCAACAAGGTTGTACGTCTGTCCTAAACTAATGCATCTATCTATGCAACAAATGAATACCCAGCAGCTACCAAACACTATGCCTTGACGTAGGCCAACAAACATAGCTTGAATACTACTGACCATCCATAAGAAATGACAGAGGATTACGGCTGGTTTTTGGCGAAAAACCTTTAACGTAATGAACTTGATCTCGTTGAAGGAACCTGATAGCTTTTTATAAAAATATAGTGGCGAAAACCTTTGCTAAAGAGGTCACTCCTGGTGAAGGGATCTCGTCTATTTCCTCATGGAATGAGGCGCAGGATATTCTAACTGAATACCGCGATGCAAAGCAACTTGTAATCGACTATATTGAAGTTATTACCCCGACGCAAACTTCTGCCCAAGGGGTCACTCCCGGTGAAGGGATCTCGGCCCTTGCCTCGTCGAATGAGGTACAGGATATTCTAACTGAATACCGCTATGCAAAACAAAAGGAAACGTCTTTGTAATAACACCCTTTTTAAAATTTGTTCCAACAACATCAAATATAGGTTTGTTTTATCTTTGCATTGATAAGAATCAATGCAGTCCCATCAATCAATCACACCAGAAAAGAACGAAAATAAAATGTATGTATATGCCATCCGCATTCGTCACTGGGTCCCGTCATCACTCATTGGGTTACTTAAGTAACGACAGAGCGGGGACTTGGGCTAGTGCGGGTGCAAAACATATACAACATCTAATAGTATATATACTAATATACAATAATCGCTCCAGGCGTGATAATATGCAACATTACAGAAAAGTAATAAGCATCACAAAACAATACAGATAATCTGGGATCCCCGGATTTCACAGAGCCGCTACTGAAACCCAACGTTCCCCTGGTCGTGTGGATAGCCTGTGCAATGAAACCTAGACCCCTACTGGTATGGCAAGTTACCCACCAAAACCTAAAACGAGGCAGCCCCCTACAGTAAAGTGAATGGACCACCCAGCACTTCACGGAATCCGGTAACTTGAGCACCCCTCCTTGGGTCAACCTATACCCCCTACAAGTGCGGCGAATAGTCTGCCAATTCTAGAGTGAGGCCCCTCTGCCTCTCAAAGCCATGAGATACGGACCCGTTGCCCTCCAGAACCCGGCTATCCGTGCACTCCGTCTCGGGGTAAACCTAGTACAGAAATATAAAAATATATACAATGGGTACATTGACCTCAGCCAGGTCGTGCCCCAAAAGAATAATATACAAACAGGCAGTGACGACAGTCCACATGTCGGACGCTCGCCCTGCAATATCAAATGTACAAATAAATCCAAACAGCACTACCATTGCACACTGCTATCCACCACGAAAAATCCGCAACATCACAGCACAACACAGAACATCAACGCGAATGTCACGTTCGCAAACCCGTCTAAAAGAACTATAGCAATCAGACGCGGTTTACCGATCGAATGGCATTCACGGTCGGAGATATAATATAAGTACTGTAAACTAACAAGTTTAAAATTTCGATCGACAAAAGTTTCCGAAGTGGGCCCCAATAACATCTGCAGTACAGTAACAAAATTTGGGCCAAAAAGAAATATACCAAAAACCACAATTTCCCATGGCAAACTCACTGGAAAAATTTGGCGCACTGTTCCCACAAATGCGCGGCGGATCAGCGGCCAAACCCTGGTTTGGGCCGCGGATCCGCGGCCGTTCTGTGGGATCACGTGACCAAATTTCACCAGTTTGCTTAGAATTGCCTGCACAATTTTCTGGGATGCTCAAAATAATTTTTAGGCCTGATTTAAAATCGACAGAAACTTTGAACAGAAAATTGTAGTTTTGCAAAAATCCGTTGGATCGATATTTTAAACGTGTTAGCACAAGTTAGTAAAGCTTAATGGCGAGGCTCTGATACCAATGTCAGTCTACGGTAGCGCCCCGGGCGTCTAACAGACGCCAAAATGCGGAACAAAAACTTTTATACAACCGCGCTATCGTATACTATAACCCGGATCTGCCATTAAAGATAAACTAACAAACTACAAAGTGGGTAGAAATGTTATACCGAACGTTCCGAGTCCTTCGGTCTTCAACCATCATCCCACGCTTTGTTGCGGCTGCTCCGATCTCCTGAATCTCCAGTCTTCTCGTCCAGGTGGCACCACGTTGACGGATCTTTAAACAGGCTCCCACCTCTGAACCGAGGCAACTCGATCATCAAGTTTGCTAAAAGAGATGACCAAAATTGATGTAGAGAATGAGTTGAACACTTTGTCTCCTTACGTCCAAAGCAATGGACGAACGGTTAATGAAGTTGCCTTTTTAATCGGGTGATGAAAAATGAGCTTGGAAACTTAGCAAATAATTCATATCATTTCACAAAAAAAATCTCTCTCCCACTCAAGAAGGGGCCGGCCAATATATATAAAGAGGAGGGTGAGTGTAGGAGAACAAAGGAAGGTAACCATAAACCAAAGCTTACCATGACATTAAAACAAAGCATGAGTCATATAACACCTTGCACAAAACATTAAATGAAACAATTAATGCTTAATGGGTCATGAAAACCTAGTCACTAAATAATCAATGCCATGATGACTCACTAATCCTAGTCGCCATTTCTAGAATTTTCTAGAACCATGACTCACCTAATGATGAAAAGATAAATCCGTATTAAACCGAATGTTTTAATAAGGCCAATAGAAAACTGAAAACTGGCAACATCCAAAAGTGATCCTGAAACGAATTTCAGGATAACCCCGTAACAGTATAAACATACCCGCATTTGTATTACGACCGAATACAAATGCAACTGAGACAAAGATATTATATCTACACAGTATAATACTCGGATCCGGCTTAAACCAAAGCCTACCGGTATTATCTGCCCGAAATATGACACGTGCGAAAACGCACGTGTATTTTCCGAACTCCGCCATCAAACCATACGGCATCTACAACGTTTCGCCCGAACTTGGGAAACTGTCTGTGGGGGACTCTAATGACTCATCAATACACTGGCACTGGATATAACCTCTAGTACGTCAGAGGTACAAGCTGTACGTAACGGTTGCCTATGTATCGATTGGAAGGGAAGCTGACGAGCGAACTCATCCAGAAACCCTACTGAGCCTAACAGTGACAATATCCGTACAGTCCGGTCCATTCGTCTATGAGTATAGCATATAAGGCCTAGGGGGCCGGTAAATTTCAGACCCCCAATAGCTGTATAAGTCGTGTCAGAAAGCAGCCCAGAACACCCTGAGATACTACTGGAATACCTTCCAGTAAATCTTGATTACCCTGGCCAGGGATTTTGTGTAATGGCTCTCATAAACACTGCGTGATCTCACCCCCCAATACCGGGAGAGACGAATCCCCGATGATCTGCTCATTGCCTCCATGTGGATCGGGACTGTACCCAAAAAATACCTGTTTGCACGACTCTTTTGACCCGTGGTAGGGTATAAATCAAAGCACAGTGGGAACTCACACGAGACAAATGACGATCCCAGGTCGACAGACTAACCTGTACACATGTCACCAGGGAACTGCTATCCGACGATATGTATAATACCAACTAGCATGTTCCCGGCGAGTCCTGTTCGGTGTACTGATAGCTCAATGACCACCTGCATACATCTTAGGTGAACCAACTGACACTAATGGCTTGTGAGACCGGCCACCGCCCCTCGTCGGGGTCTCGACTGTATACACTAGTCTACTCTGGAGTATCGACGCCCTGTCTCGAAACTCCCACGACTAGGGACACTTTTAAGGATGTGCTTATAGACCCCAGCTCTCACGTAAATGATCGCCATCATACTGCCGGCAGTCAAGCAAGAATCATATGGGCTCTATCATCATGCAATAGTGAACTAAAGCATATATATGATGATAAAGACAAACCGGATAGCATACTATCATCTTGAGTAAGACAGTTTTGTCGATATAGGTCCTCCCTCAATCATTGCGATCACGTGCCTGGGATCGAATAATTGACTTAGAGGGCACTATATCCAACAGTGGTATCGCATACCCAACTATCAGCTGTAGTTGAAGTATCTCATCCTCAACCATCCCATAAAATTCTCTACTGGGAAATAGGTCTTTGTGAGTGGATCCGCGCTGTTGTCCTCTGTGTCTTCTCTCCTAACCTCAATCACCCTGGAGATTAACCATCTCCATGAACAGGTGATACTGCCTAAGAATTATATCGGGATTTCAGATGGGACGGGGGTTCCTTGGCATAAGCAACAACTCCATTGTCACACAATGGTAGGAACAAAGTTCATCTCATGAACTTATATATATATCCAGACTACCTCTTTGGTAGCATCTTTGGTAACAATGTATCTTGCCTTTAATCTTCTAGTAAGTCACGGTATCTAGCTTAGAACTCTTCCAACATACCGTCCCTCCACTGAGGGTAAAGACAATGCCTGCGACTGACATTCAGTCGTCCATATCACCCTGGAACCTTTTCCAGTGATTCTCCCCGGGATCGATTGATACCATCTCACTACAACTAGTGAGAATCCTAACATCCATTTAGATCTATCTCATAGATATAAAACCTAGGATTTAAGAGGTATCACCTTGATCCTATATGGAGAATCCTTGTGATAAGCGGAGATTGACCGAGCGTAGCATAGGAAACTCCTTCCCTATTAAGAGTATGTCATCCACGTACTCTACGAGGATCACCACCATACTCCCACTACCCTTTTGTATATACAAGGTTCATCAACCATTTTGATGAAGTCAAACTCTTTGACTACCACATCAAAACAGATGTTCCAACTCCGCAATGCCTGATTTATCACATAAAATATCTTGCACACGTTTCCGCTGCTCTCACTGTCTACGAAGCCCTCTGGCTGTGTACTTATAGAGGCTCTCTTCCAAATCAACATTTAGTAAAGCAGTCATGACACCCAACCGCCAGATATCGTAGTCATGGTATGTAGCCGTAGCAAGCAGGATCTGGATGGACTTAAGCATAGCTTTGAAAGTCTCAACTTTTCCATATACACCAAGTAATCTTCTCAAGATATACTTGCTCCTGATGGGGATTTAACCCTTCAGATAAAACAACCAAAGTCCATACTTTATTGTTGTATAAGGATTCCATCTCAAATCGCTAAGCATCCAGCCATTCTTACAGAGTCCCACTCCTGATGGCTTGCTCGAAATAAGTTGGGTCATCATCTCATGATGCAATCCTCGCTCCCACTGTCATAGAGAAACCGAAGTATCTCTCAGGTGGGTGAGGAATCCTACTAGATCGGCGCAGAGGCTGAGGTTCGTTAGAAACTATTGAATCCTCCGGTTCTACCAAATCATCAGCTGCAGTTTGTATAGCTGGAACTCTTTCCAGTTCTACCTCATGACCACTAATTTCTCCATAAGAAATTCCCTTTAACAAAGGTGGCATGCTGAGAAACAAAAACACCTTTTGTTCCCCAGTCTGGTAGAAGATATTCCCTTGCGAATGCTTAGGATATCCAACAAACTTCCACAGAACTGACCTTGCCGCGAGCTTGTCCAGATTATGCTTTTTGACATAGGCCGGACAACCCCAAATCTTAACATAGTTAAGATATGGGCTCTTCCCATTCCATATCACATATGAAGTGGTAGGCAACTGATTTGATTGGAACCCTAATCAATAGGTATGCAGCTTCTCAAGTGCATAACTCCCAAAAGAAAATAGGAAACTCAGTAGTACTCATCATAGAGCGCACCATATCAAATAGGGTGTATTTACTCCGCCCCGATACACCGACGTGTTGTGGTGTATACGGAGGAGTAATGATGAGAGAGAATCCCATTCTCCTTTAGAATAGTCCAGGAATCCCGTGCTCAAGTATTCTCCTCCTTGATCTCATCAAAGGACATAATACTTATACCCGTTTTTGGTTCTCTACTTCTAACTTATATTCATTGAATTTCTCAAAAGTTCCAGACTTGTGTTTCAACAGGAACATATGTCCGGATCTTGAGAGATAATCAGTGAATGTAATGAAGTACAAAGAACCGGTCTTGGCATGTGTAGACAGGGGACCTTCATACATCAGCATGTATCAATCCCAAGAGTTCACTAACTCTTTCTCTATTTCCAATAAACAGAGCTGTGGTCATCTTATCTTTGTGACATGACTGGCAAGTTTTACAAGATGTAAATCCAAACTAATTTAAATATGCATCTTTATGTAACTTCAGCTAGTCGGGTCGCATTGATATGACCTAGTCTACAATACCTCAAGAAGGATTCGTTCATTTCTGAACTCTTCCTCTTGTGTGTGTTCTGTACACGAAGAACTGTGGTTTGATTTAGAACGTCTATGCTTTTAGATAACGTGCCTGAACCGATCAACTCTTGATATAGGAAATGTTCAAAACATTATCCAACAATACAAAATTATATCCTTCTTTACTAATAATGAGACTGATATGATGTTGTATATCAGGTTCGGTATCTAATAACATTCGTTCAGAATCAATGTATTTGTTAATACAGGGTGATAACTACCAACAGACTTGGCTGCAACACTTGCATCTTTTCCAACTCTTGAAACTTATCACCCGTTCTCAGTTCTCTACCTATCTGTAGCCCATGTAACAAATTACATTTTCCGGATCCTGATCCGGTTTCTCATACCCAGGACGTAAAGGATACTGAGAAACAGTTCTCGGTAATGAACACACCCGAAGATGATGCATCAACATGCACTTTCTTCGTTTGGGCGGCACGGGAATTCTGGTAATCCCCTATTTCTTGCTCTGTCTTATAACAATTATAAGTTGGAGCGGGACCAACGTTCCTTAGCGCAGTATAACAAGCGGGTTCGGTCAATACATCCGTATTATTATCTTGATTAAGGCGTGACATAGTCGCAACTAGGAGAGAGAGAAAAGAAAACACTCAGCGTGCGCTTTTACAAGATTAGATTGGTTATCAATTTATCTAATCAGGATGTCTCCCACTGTTTTAGTCAAATCTTCCTTCAAACCCTAAAAGGAAAGACTAGCCAGGATTAGTTATACTCTCCAAGTTCGCCAATCTTTCAGCCAGGCCAGTGCCAGTACTTTGAGGGAGGTTCTCCGTGCTTTCGCACGGACCTAATTAAAATAAACCTCGTTTTCCCAAAGGCGTAACCCCATTGACACCTTTCTAGACACCTACTTGATCGGCTAATTGTAATGTGTAAAACTCTCCCAGGAGTAACTTTTACTCGCAGCGGGTATCGAGATCCAACTATCTCATAGATGGTATGCAATCTCATTGCAAATTTCAACACTTGAAATTCCCAATAATATTTTTACCCCTAACCTCCTATGACCTTGACAAAGGCCAACAAACCATAGGATGCTAGTCAAGTTCAAGCCATCATTTCCTGATTGAATTAAAGCTGTAAGTCCACGGTAGCGCCCCGGCCGTCTAACAGACGCCAAATGCGGAACAAAAACTTTTTACAACTGGCGCTATCGCGTACTATAACCCGGATCTGCCATTAAAACTAAACTAACAAACTACAAAATGGGAAGAAATGTTATACCGAACGATCCGAATCCTTCGGTCTTCAACCATCATCCCACGCTTTGTTGCGGCTGCTCCGATCTCCTGAATCTCTAGTCTTCTCGTCCAGGTGGCACCACGTCGACGGATCTTTAAACAGGCTCCCGCCTCTGAACCGAGGCAACTCGGTCGTCAAGTTTGCTAAAAGAGACGACCAAGATGATGTAGAGAATGAGTAGAACACTTTGTCTCACTTCATCCAAAGCCATGGACGAACGGTTAATGAAGTTGCCTTTTTGGATCGAATGGAAATGAGAAATGGATCACATCTAATTTCTATCAACCAAAACTATCATAATCTTTTTCAAGCAACTATATCTCTTTCAAGAGAGGGGCCGGCCTATTTGAAAAGGGGAGAGGTGAGTGTAGGAGGGAGGGAGAGTGACCATAAGATCAATGAAGAGTATGAGTCACATAACTCCTTGTATGAACACATTTAATGAAACAATGAATCATAACCCTTAGTCATCAAAACCTTTAATGCAACAATCAATGCACTAATGACTCACAAGCTTAGTCACCATCCTAGTCACCATCTAGAAGCTTCCACACTCATCTCAAGAAAAGATAAATCCGCATTTAACCAAATGTTAAATACGGGCGATAGAAAACTGGAAACTGGCAACTTCCAAAAGTGATCCCGAAACGAATTTCAGGATAACCCCGTAACAGTATAAACATACCCGCATTTGTATTACGACCGAATACAAAAGCAACTGAGACAAAGATATTATATCTACACAGTATAATACTGGGATCCGGATTAAACCAAAGCCTACCAGTATTATCTGCCCGAAAAATGACACGTGCGAAAACGCACGTGCATTTTCCGAACCCTGCCATAAAACCATACGGCCTCTACAACGTTTCGCCCAAACTTGGGAAACTGTCTGTGGGGGACTCTAATGACTCATCAACACACTGACACTGGGTATAACCATTAGCACGTCAGATGTACAAGCTGTACGTAACGGTTGCCTATGTATTGATTGGAAGGGAAGCTGACGAGCGAATTCATCCATAAACCCTACTGAGCCTAATAGTGACAATATACATACAGTCCGGTCCGTTCGTCGAAAGAGTATCGCATATCGAGTCTAGGGGGTGGATAAAGTCAGACCCCTAATAACGCGATAAATCGTGTCGGCATGAAGCCCATCACCATCTGAGAAACTACTGATCCGAATCAGTAATTTCCACTACCTCGGCCGAGGATTTCTAGTGATGGCCACCCGTGCACTGTGCGACATCAACCCCCAATACCGGGAGAGACGAATCCCCGACGATCCGCTCACTGCCTCCATGTGGCTCGGGACTGTACCTGAAAAATACCTGTTTGCACGTCTCCTTTGAGCGTGGTAGGGTAGGAATCAAAGCACAGTGGGAACTCACACGAGACAAATGACGATCTCAGGTCGACAAACTAACATGTACACATGTCACCAGGGAACTGCTATCTGACGATATGTATAATACCAACTAGCATGTTCCCGCCGAGTCCTGTCCGGTGTACTCATAACCCAATGAGCACCTGTATACATCTTAGGTGAACCAACTGACACCAATGGCTTGTGAGACCGGCCATCGCCCCTCGTCGGGGTCTCGACTGTATACACTAGTCTACTCTGGAGTATCGATACCCTGTCTCGAAACTCCCACGACTAGGGGCACTTTTAAGGATGTGCTTATAGACTCCAGCTCCCACGTATATGATCGTCATCATACTGCTGGCAGTCAAGAAAGAATCCTATAGGCTCTATCAATATGTAATAGCGAACTAAAGCATGTAAACTATGATAAAAACAAACCAGATAGCATATTATCATCTCGAGCAAGACTGTTATATCGATATAGGTCCTGCCTCAATCATTGCAATAACGTACCTGCGATCCAATAATTGACTTTGAGGGCACTATATCCAACAAAACCCACCTGCACGACCCTTGACAAAGGCCAACAAGGTCGCATGACTACCCTGACTCAATCGCATCATATGCTTATACAGATAAGCAGTAATCAGCTACCGCACACTACGCCTTGATAAAGGCCAACAAACGTAGCACGAATACTAACTATCACTTATCTGAAATGACGGAGGGCTACGACAAGTTTTTAAGAAAACCCTTTGCGTAATGAACTTGATATCGTTGTAGAATCGAGTGATTTTGAATAGAATGTTTTTGAGGCATTTCTAGTTTCGCTAAAGAGGTCACTCCCGGTGAAGAGATCTCGGCTCTTTCCTTATCGAATAAGGTGCAGGATATTTCATAAATACCACTATGCAAAGTAAGAACTATAGAAGTAATCAAAATACAAACCAAGTTTATAGCATCTGCTAATTTCGCTAAAGAGGTCACTCCCGGTGAAGGGATCTCGGCTCTTTCCTTATCGAATAAGGTGCTGGATGTTCTACAAAGAACACCGCTATGCAAAGCAAGAACTAGAGCTACCGGTTTTTAAACAACTTTCTACAACATCTTTAGGTTTCTTTTAGTTTCATTAATCTCATTAATTTGGCCGCGGATCCGCTGCGTTCCTGGCGAGTTAGAGTCTCGTTTTTCTACAGTGTGCTTAAAAAACCTTGCATGTATTTTGAAGGCCACTGAAATGATTTTTTGAACACTTTAAAAATCGACAGAATACAGGGACAGAAAATGTGTTTTTCCGGGAAAAATTTGTCGATCGAAGTTCTAACTTTTGGCTAATGATCTAATTATAGTTTAGTTAGGCTCTGATACCATGTTAGTGCATGTTGCATGCTCCCACAACTCTTGTGAGGCGGCGGAAGCGGTAAACGAAAATTTTCTTTGCATACAACACACACTTTTCATGATCTTGTCTAAACCACAACTAGAAAAACCTAACTAGAGATGTTATCTACTATGTTAGGGATTATACCTTGATGATCCGGTCCTTCGGGTCTTCTACTTGATGAACTCCTTGGCTCCTTTGACGTTGCCGATGTGCTCGATCTCCGGCCACCCCAAGACCTAGATGATCCACGCGAGAGTTGTCGTGCAAGCTAGAAACTCTTCATAAGAGTTTAACCTAGAGACCAAGTTTGCTAGAAGAGGTCACTAGGATCATGTAGAGATTAGGGTATTGGATTATCTTTAACCCTAAGCATTTGTTTCACAACACATGTGAATGGTAAAGCTTAGGATGAAGGAGGAGAGGAGAAGAAGGAGAGAGAAAGTGTTTGTGATAATGAAAGAGTTCAAGCATGAGAAAATGATATATTGCAAATGAAATAATTAAGGCATATAATATAAGATTAGCACCATGCTTCAATAGTAATTCCAAAACAATATAAAATTAAATAACCCATTCTTGCAACCATGCTTGGAATTTCTTATTTCCACCTCATTTATTTATTTTCATAAAATAAATAATGTCATTATGAGGTGGCACCTTCTAGAAGGTATTCTTGTAACAATTACAAGAATACCCCTCCTTCGTATACCGTATACCGTATACCCGTATCCGAATTCCGAAAAATACGAATACTATTAATCCAATAATATAATACCGGTATCCGGCTTAAACCAAAGCTTACCAGTATTATTGTTCCGATTATTATTCCTGTAACAATTACACGACCATAATCGAAACCCTGGCGTAACACCTTACGGCTGCCGTAACAACTTACGGCCTTTACATCTTTCACCTGAATGAGGGAACCCTCTGTGTGGGACTCTAAAGACTCGACAGTACGCTGGCAGTGGGTTTAACCACAAGCGCGTCAGCGGCACTAGCTGTGTGTAACGGCTACCCAGGTACATGACGAAAAAGTGGCCGACGAGCGAACTCATCACAACCCCAACCAGCCTACAAGCAACACTTACCCTACAGTCCGGTCTCTTCGTCTGATACGTCGCATATGAAGTCTAGGGGTGGTTAATGTCAGACCCCAGTAACTTTATAAGTCATGCTGATCTACGGCCCATAATGGTTCGAGAAACTACCGATAACACTTATCAGTAAATCTCGAGAACCCTGGCCAGGGATTTGATGTTATGGCCGATCAAGCATAGCGCGACACCAACTCTCTATACCGGGAGAGACGAAACCCCTCCTATCGCTCACTATCTCCATGCAATTTGGGACCGTACCCAAAATCCACCTGTTTGCACGACTCAGCAGAGCCGCGGTAGGGAGGAAATCAAAGCACAGTGGGAATCATACAAGACACTATGATGATCTCGGGTCTACAGACTAACCTGTAGAAGTGTCGCCAGAGAACCGCTATCTGACAATTGGTATATATACCATCTAGGAGTTCTCGGCGAGTCCTGTTCGGTGTACCCATTCTCCAATGAGCACCTGTATACAATCTTTGATGTCAAACACCAATGGTTGTGGAATCAACCATCGCCCCCCAGGGTCAGGAAACGTACACACTAGTCTAACTTGGTAATACCGATGCCCTGTCTCGATATACCCTCGACTAGGAACCATTAAAGGATATGCTTATAGACTATCCAGGCCTCACTAGTATGATCTCATCATAATCCTGGTAGTCAAGCATAATCCTAAGGGCTTCATCAACATGCATATAAAGATATGAAATATTACACAAGTTAAGATGAAGATAAACCAGATAGCATACTATCATTTCGAGCAAAGATTGTTTCTGCACATATACATGCCTAGCATCCTATACAATACAGGCCTCTAGGGCATACATATCTAACAGATCCCACTGTGAGCAATAGTTGCTCCTGGGAGAATTTTGCACTTTACAATTAGCTAACTCATTAGGTGTCTAGAAAGGTGTCCACGGGGCTACGCCTCTGGGAAAATGAGGTTTATTTTAATTAGATCCATGCAAAAGAACGGGGAACCTCTCTCAGAAGTACCGGCACTGGCCTGGATGAACGGTTAGCGAAGTTGTAGAATGTAATTAATCCTGGCTAATTTTTTCCTTTTAAGGTTTGAAGGAGAATTTGATAAAAGCAGTGGGATATATCGATTAGATAAGATAATAAACCAATCTAATCTTTGCAAGAGCTTTCGTTGAGTGTATTCTTTTCTCTCTCCTAATGGCATATAACCATGACTGGACTTAAGCTACTATTAGAGAAAAATAAGCTTACCGGACCAAACTATAAAGACTGGTTGAGGAACATTAACATTGCTCTCACATATGATAAAATATCATATGTCCTCACTGCCACAGCCCCTCCCAAACCAGGCCTTGAATCTTCTGTTGCGGATAGAGAAATCCGCAAAACGTGGGATATTGACTGTGCCACCGCCAAATGCCTCGCACTTGCATCGATGGACAATACACATCAAAAGCTGCACGAGGAGATAGATGTTCAATCCATCTTTCTCCATACAAAGGAGTTGTATGGAGAGCAATCTCGTATCCTATGATACGAAGCATATCGAAAGCTGTTTCAGATGCGGATAGCTCCTGGCACTTCAGTAGGCGACCACGTTCGGAAGATGATAGCTCTTATTGAAGAGCTCGAGGGCCTCGGATGGACAATGGACAACGAACAATATACGGATATTGTTCTACAGTCTCTTCCCTCTGCCTTTGCTCCTTTCATAGTGAACTTCAACATGCATAACATTGTAACATTTCAGAAAATATAAAATATTATTTTTGGAATTTAATATTAAAATAATATATTTCGCGAAAAATACCCGATTTGCGAAATTGGGGTTTTCGTAAAAAGGTATAAATATATACCAATAATTGTGAAATAATAAGAAATTAAAATGATTTTATTCATTTAAAGGTATGTTTATCGGATTTGGCATTTTTAAAATTTATTATATGCATTTTGGATAAAAACCGATTAGTGCACTGCTAATCGCGATTAGTCCAAATCCGTGTCTCTACAGTTTTCCATGGCTAGTGCACCGTGTCATGTTATATTTTGGTTACTTGTTGTCTCCTTGTGTTGTTTTTAGGGTATTATGTGTTTTGGTTTTAAAAATAAAAAGAAAAGAAAAATGGTAAAAGGGTAAAGGGGTAAATAAGTGAGAGAGAGTGAGTTTAAGTGAGAGAGAGAAAGGGGGGCTGCCTCATTCCTTTCCCCAACATTTTCTTTCTTCATCTCCCTCAACCTCATTCCCCCTCCATCTCTACCCTAAGAATTATCTCAAATTTTTCATCCAAATCCTAAACCCCTTTCATTAAAGTTGATCCTCTCTTCACCCTCTACACTTTGGACCCATCAATATTGGATTTTGAGGACTTTGGAGAGCTAGGGTTTTGTTTGGTTGCATCAATGAGGTATATTTCCCTTCACTTAGTTAGTTTATGTTTTCCTAGCATTCTAGTTAGTTTAGAATTGGTTTAAGGTATGGATTTGTGAACTTGGAAATCTCAAGAGAGGGATTAGGGTTTGAGTTGTATTATGGTGATGAGTAGTGGCTGTTACTAGCCCTTAGTGTAAGAATTCTGGACAAAACCAGAGAATTAGAAACTAAGATACGAACTTTAGATTGCTAGTATCGGGTTTTTGTGGATTTAATGAGTGTATATGGGAATTTGGAATAACCCAGGGATACTAAAAATCATTTGCATAGACAGTGAGATAAGCAGGTGATTATGGGTGCACCCTAGAGACCAGAGACCCCAATTCATGTTCTGGGCCGTAGATATATTCCTTGTGGCCGCAAATTGCGGCCACACCAGAGTGGAGTTTGGGTATTTTTGGTGGGTGGCCTTGTTTTGTGATATCTAGACAAGCCCTATATGCAAAATCCCTTAGTTTGACCTATAGTGAAATCTGGGAGTGGTTTTCCTAGGTTGCTGTTTTCGTGTTTTGCGATTCTGAAACTTGGGTTTTGGTATTTGATATTGTTTTGGATTGTTCAACAAAGAGGGTTATTTGGTTGTGTTTTGCATGCGAGGCTATAGGTTCTAACCTATAAACGCACCGTGTGCCATATTGGATTTCGGAACTTGATGTTAATAGCGATTTCGATTGTGTATTATTGTAGGTACCTTCGCGTTGATTCCGAGGTGACGGAGCATGGCGTCATCGACTTCGGCGAGCAAAGATCAGGTGAGTAGATCTATAACTACGGGGGAAGTCGGGTGGATGGCGTATAGCACCCCCGCAAATATTAAATGGAAACCGATCTATACGATACAGTCGTAGAAACTTAGATTAGGAAACTAGGGATATAGTTTAAAAGATAGTTAGTGATAATATTAGGGATTGAATTTATATATTGAGATATGAGAAAGCTTTAGGGATATGAAAAGTGAAAGCGAATTACGGCTTTTAAATAGGTAATTACACTAGAATAAGCATTGAGTTTAGCGTAACATGAAACTATATTAATAAAGTAGAATGTATATAAAAAATTTAACTTAATGTGATGAAAATAAAATACGATGTGATATGATAACTTGATGATATGTTGGTATACGGATACGAGTCGATATGTGATAATTGATACCTTTGCCGGTCCCATGATCTGAGATTGATACGGATGGGACTTGAGAGAAAGGTGTGTGTATGTGTGTGTATGTGTGTGTGTGTATGGTTAATGTTGTGAATCTTGAGAGTTTTTCCGTACGAGACGTTAGGGCTGTACCCTCTTTGTCTTATAGGTTGTTAGGATCCCAAATTGATTTAATGACGCCGTACGATGATTTACCGTACATGACGAGTATAATAGATGATTGATCCATACCCTTGACTAGAGGATGCCAATTGATAGATTCACCGACTCGGTCATGTTAGATACGTATACCTTATCGCATTTAGCTGATTATTTACTTTATGCTACATTCATGTCATTACCATTGTATTTCATATACTTGTGCTAGTACACCTGCACCATTATCGATGATGCGTATGTCACACATGCACATATTTGCCGGCTCACACACTTCATCATCGATAATTGCCATGTCACCACACAGTAGAATTGCTGCCTCATGATATGACTCCTTGCATAATTTACTTGATATAGTTGCTTATACACCTTTGTATACGATGTTGCATTTGACCTTGGAGGAATTGGAAACCGCAGGATATATTTTAAAACTGGATTCATTTTAAAGAGCGGTTTTCCCTTGATATGTGCATATTACTGTTCCATGTTGCATTATATACAGATATGCTTATATTTCTATTATATGTCGCATACATCATGTTTTATAATTATACGCATTGAGATATGTTGTTTTCATGAGATTTCTGAATTTGAGAACCGTGGTTATTTCAAAAGAAAGTATGTATGTTTTAAAAATCCGGATTCTCTTGATATAATATTTGTATAGTCCACCATGAGTTTTCTGTTAGTTATATATATGCCGTAGAAGCCATTATTGTACATATGATGTATATTATAGTGGATGCTTGGATATATATAGAGAGGACTTTCTTTCTCGATATGATAGTATGATATCTGGTTACACTTTGTCTTAACATGTTGACTAGTATTAGTTTACTGTCTTGCTCACATGTTGGTAAAGCCCTTAGGATATGTACTCGACTACTGGGACTATGATGAGATCATACTAGTGGGGCCAGGGTAGTCAATGAGTATATCCTATAACTGTTCTTAGTCGAGGGTGTATCAAGACAGGGCATCGATACACCAGAGTAGACTAGCGTATACGCATCTTGACCCATATGATGGGCGATGGATGATCCCATATCCATCGGTGTTTGACATCAAAGATGGTGTACGGGTGCTCAGTGGAGACTGGGTACACTGTACGGACTCGCCGAGAACTCCTAGATGGATATATACCTATCGTCAGATAGCAGTTCTCTGGTGACACTGGTACAGGTTAGTCTGTAGACCCGAGATCATAATAGAGTCTTGTGTGATTCCCACTGTGCTTTGATTTCCACCTTACCACGTCCAAGAGGGCGTGCAAAACAGTGGCTTTTGGGTACAGTCCCGAATCGCATGGTGGCAATGAGCGATAAGAGGGGTTTCGTCTCTCCCGGTATAGGGAGTTGATGTTGTGCTGTATTCGATTGGCTATAACTGGAAGTCCCTGGCCAGGGCTGATATGGAATGCTACTGGTAAGTGTTATCAGTAGTTTCTCGACCCGTTATGATCCTTACATCGACATGACTTATCGGTTACTGGGGTCTAACGTTTACCACCCCTAAACTAGATATGCAACATATCAGATGAAGAGACCGGACTGTACGGTAGTGTTACTGATTGGATTCACAGGATAATTTACAGGCTTGCCTGTTGATCTTCTGATCGCTCAATGCCTGGGTGGCTATTACGTTTAGCTGACCGCTTGCAGCTTGTGGGTGTTTGATATGATCATCACCTACTGCTGGCGTATTGACGATTCTTCAGGTCATCGGATCAAGTGTTGATTCAATGAATCGGTAAATGTTATATTAGTCGATTATATGCTATATAGCCGGATTGTCGGATCAATTGTTGATTCAATAATTTAATGTATAATTATATATGTGATATATTACATTACGTTAACTAATATAAGCTCGCTTTATTGATTTATTTTCTCACCGGATAATGCATTGATATATATGCGATATATGTTAATTGTATTATTTTCTTTTGTTGCAAAATATATTATATATGTGATATATAATATTGTAACAAGTTAGGGTTACAAATACAACATGTTTTGTGGAGTTTAAACAAGTTAAGGTTTAGATTTGGGTTAGCTTTTGGGTTAGCTTTTGGGTGATGCTTCATGAAGCTTTCTTTTGTCTTTAGCTTAGATATTTTGTGTTGATATTTTTTAGCCCAACCCAAACCTTAGCCTCTAGTTTGTTCTCTACAAGGGTTAACTTTATCATTCTTAACCCATGGTTGGATTTGTAACCAAAACAATTATTCAATATTCATCACAAAAGCTTTCTTTTTCTTCTTCCTCCTTGAAAAATCTTGCTAGCTTTTTGCACGTGATGAATTAGTGTGAGAAATTGAAAACAAAAGAGAGCTAAATTCCTACATCATCATCCTCATCTATTCTAGTCACTTAGATTAGGGTGTTCACTTCTCTAATTACTTCATTAGTGAAGTGTAAGCCTGAGTTAGAGATTCTTCAAGGTAGATCATCTTAGATCATGAAGACTACAAGCAAGGTGTCTCATTTACCTCATGGAGCCACATGAGAGTCGGAGTTCATGTTGATCGTAGCGAAGGGACCTCAACACGGAGCTTATGAAGCGAAGGAACGGACTATAAAGGTTGTAATCCCTCTCTCTTAGATGCAAAGTTGTTTACATGCTAGTTAACCCTAATTCTCTAGTTAAGATCTTGGTTAGGGTTGGTTTAGCATCCCAAAATTTTTAAAGTAGCATAATTGATGTTTGACAAAACCTTCACAAGGTGCTATGCTAACCCTACATTTTCTCGGCTCTTGAGCGATATCATACACCCGATTCGAGGAGGAGGAGGAACCGTCTGCGGGTGCATGGTGGACCCGGTATGGTACCCGTCGCGAGAAGGTCGCAGATGATGGTGTTGAGCCCGGCAGAGGGACCACTACTTACCGGTGATAGTATTTGGACCTGGCGGTTATTCGGAGGATACCGACCAGAGTCATGAGATGATACAGGCCAGTCTGGATAGCTGTAGCCTGAGATATAAGGATTTACGTGTCGATGCTGGACACGGGTTTCATGATATTTTCGAGTGTCGATGTTGGACACTCAGGTTCCATGATTTGTTGTGTCATTGATGGACACACATTCTTTGATATCCTCATACTTTTACATGTATGTGCTTTTACGATGTTTCGAGTGAACGAGATCCGCATGCATACTGGCATTGATTATATTATTGGACGATATCCACTTGCGTACTGGCATTTATTTTATATTGTTGGCACATATTTACATGCGATCACCCTAGATGTCATAGTATTACCTTTATGATATAGTTGACCTAGGAAATCGTTATTTTATTCGATTTTTACCTGTTGATGTTTTCTACTCACGAGTTGGCAACTCACCCCTGTTGTGCCACAGTTCTTGCAGGTTGACCGTATGGATCAGTAGCGGCATCGCTGGCACACAGTTGCTTTTGGGTGATTTGCTTTGGTAGGTGGGTCATTGGATCGTGCCACTATTGTATTATTATTTCTATTGTATCTATTCAACTCCATCAATAAAAACTAGTATTTGTATATAAAGTAAGGCTTAGTGGAACTTGTAGTGCGAGATTTGAGCGATGGGTTTTATATTCGCTTTTTGGGTTGATGTCTTGCTTTATTCATTATCTTTCATGTAGATCTTCGCCGTTGGGCGTCGTATACTTGTTTTATTACTTGCATGGTTGTGAATCCTCCGTTTGGCGAAGTGCTAGCTCCCGCTTGGGGATGCCTTTTATATTATCATGTATTTTGGATCAAAATATACAAAGAAGGTGCTGCCCAAATTTTTAAAAGACGAACATGTTTTACAACGAGTAGAATAAACTTGCATTTTTCATGTTCCCTTTTCTATGCATTTAAGAAAACACTTTTCTGCATTATACCTTATTTCAAACTGCACCTCTTTTATTTCTCTAAAAAAATTTAGATTTCTGGGTTTCAGCTTACTTGAATTACGTTACGCCTTTAGACGTTGCGTGATTTAAGTGCTGGTCACGAGCTAATATTTCGGGTCGTGACAAAATTGGTATCAGAGCTCAATGTTTAACCTTTGTTCGAGTTTAGATTTGACTATGTGGAGTCTGGGGCGTAAATATTCGGAACCTAGGCTTGAACTTACGGAACTTAGACTTGGACAGGGGGGTATTAGACCCGAACTTTCGTTACATAGACTGACCCTGATTGATGGAGTAGGTAGCTTGAATAGAGTAACGTACCGTACGTATGTTCCGCGACATATTTACGATATGATACTCTATTTAAGAACCTTAGGATGTACATATATTGATATCATTGATTCTATTTGTTTCCATGATCATGCTCTTATCGATTCCATTCCTCCTTATGATCATGTATCCATTTTGGGATCTGTTGATTCCTTTCATTCCATTGATATGGTTTCATCGATACATGCTTGAGGTTCCTCTCACCATGGTTTGAGCATAGATTGAGCTGCTGCTAATGTTGCGGTCAGGACGATCTCGTCATGGACGACGACTGACCATTGCGTTTTCTGATGACACGAGAATGTCTCGATTTTGTATTGGTGTTGTGCCTTCTCGTTTGAGGCGAGTGTTCAGCGTTGCACCGTATGATTGGGACGTTGATAGAGGCAACCAGTTGTGAGAGGACTATTGATGTACAGCATACCTCAGAGATTTGATGTCGTCTACCATGAAGACAGATGACCCAGCTGTTGCTGAGATTGATGTGATGTCGCTTCCAGAGCTTACGAGCTGAGATCGCTGGAGCTTTCAGGCAGTGATATGATAGATGATAGCTAGTCTATCTTGAGTTGAGAGACGAAGGGTATTCACATGTTGTCTAGGAAAAGTTAAAAAGTTCGTAACGAATGTCAGAAACCCATTTTTTCAAGTTTAAAGTATTCGGAGGAACATGCAAGTAACTCTGTGGACCCTCTAGAAGAATGAAACCCTAACTCGACATGATGACCATGGAACCGCTTTTGAACCTTAGGGTTTGCGGTAGTTTAGCGGTGCCATCAGTGAGGCTTGGGTTTGCCCTTCTACAGTTATTCCATAAGTACTGTGGCATGTACTAGATATTGTTAAACTGTGCTCAGGTGTTGAGCTTTCGGGGAATTATGGGACTTTGACAAATCGAACGAAAAGTTTAACACCGTCCGGATATCATGTGATAGGAGACCAGTAAGTGGACCAGCTTCAGATAGAGGACCTCACCCAGATGCGTTGTGAGTTGATCGAGAACGGACGAGTATTGAGTATTCCACCGATGGTATGGACGGGTTCCCAAGGATGTGTTTGGCTAGAGATCTTCTATAGAGTGATGAAGATACCGAGTTCGTGATTTCGAATCCATATGAGAGACTCCGGATTGACGGTAGCCAAGACAATTGCAGTACGCAGATAGCATGACATGAAGTCGAAGCAGACGATAATAAAGACGAGTGGAACAAAAGATTCGTGCGAGATGTCAACAAGCTGTTGCTACTCCCCGTTGAGATTAGAGATCTGATATATATATACAAAGGCGTGAGATGCGACCAGTTCCCGAGGAAAAGCTGTGCTAAGAACGCATATGTCCAGAAAGCGAGAAGAAGGTTAAGCAAGACTACAAGCCTCCGTATAGTTCGGCATAGGCAAGATCGGAAGAGACTCTGAGCAGGTTCCTTTCAGGACACTGGTGCAATAAGATTTGCACCCAGGATCAGATATGTGACGTGTATTCAGAGGACCAGAGGCTGACGCCAATGACGTGCTGCTTTACGAGTGGTCATACTAATTGGCCAAGAGATGACCAGAGAAGTGCCAGAGCGGAATCGTTTCCGTTAGCACACCGGACGGACCGATGAGCCGATGGATTAAGAGATTGGTAATCCATAAGAGAAATGAGGACCCGGAGACAGAGGATGCCAAACTGTGAGCAGGAGGTAATCGGATGTTCTTGCTCTGCCAGTTTTGGGCGCACTAATATATTTCTCGACATTTTAGGAGGTATACCTCAATGTCATTTGTTGCGATTTGCAGTTGTGATCCGAGTATCACCCTTATATCGCTTGGATTTGGGTTTTGATGATGAGTTTTATGACGTTGATTTCGTGCACCATTGCTGTACCTACTGGGTAATTATATTTTCGTGCATAGTTATTGCACTTGTTATACGTTTTCTATACACCGTTGTGTTGGTTTATCATTTGTTCATATATATTGCACTTTATATTGATTTTGTGCCTTGGATGCACATGTTTATGATTTCCTAGATTTCATACCGTTGACTTGATTTTGTGCGTGTGGTACGCACTCGATTTGATTTTGCACTCGGTATAGCTTATATGTACTTGCAGTGCATTGATATGTGTTTTGTGCACGCAGTTGCACACGTTTATGATTTTATACACCTTGGTACACTCGGTGTTGCTTTTTATGCACTTGAGTTATTGATAGGTATTTTGTGCATTTGATGCACCAGATTTGTACTTTTTTGTGCATTGGTTACACCAGACATATATTCTTCGTACATGCTATTGCACTAGATGCTTTTTATGGACCTGACGGATACACTTGATTTGGATTTTCACACATGATATGAGATGTGATTTTGTGCACACCGAATGCACTCGATTGAGATTTTCGTGCACAATATATGCACCAGATATTGTTGCCATGCACACCCGTTGCACTGGACAGATGCTTTCATGCACACCCGTTGCACTTAGTTTTGCGTTGTGCATATTGCGGCACCTGTGTTTGGATTTGATTTCCGTACGCACCAGACGCACGTGATTGTTGGATACGCCTTTTGAGGCTGATTTTTCTTTTGACCACTTTGTTTTCGTGTTGGGCACTATATTGTGTAGTAGTCAAACAGGACTGGTCTGAGGACAGTACCTGAGCATTTTGCATGCACTAAAAAGTTTAACAGGAGGTTTTCAAAAAAAAAAGAGCTATAGTCTCACTATTTCCTACGTGTCCGCGAGCGGCACGAACGTTTATAAAAGAAAACCTTTTGGGATATTTCAAGACGGCGTGACGTATAATTTGAACAAAAACATATGTAGGTATATTTACTACTTTACAAATGAGAGTCCGCCCCTTCTTGCCTTGAGTTACGCATCACGCGGAAATTCAGAAAAGATTTTGCATATGTTTTATTCAGTTTTAAGATTTTTCCAAGGATGCGTGCTATATATGTATTATAGTATTGGCCTACTGTATATTGGATTTCAGTAGTGGATTTTGAGATCTGTATCTCCACTGTAACTCCGATGATATGCGTGCAATCCGATGATGTGCGTGACGGCTGACAGAGTTCGATTTTTTAGTTTTATATTCGTTTTCAGGCGCACGCGATGCGCTATGTCTTTTCTATATCTTCCATGATTTGGATCCCCATCGATTGGAGTTGATTATTGAAATATTTTAGTATTTGGGGGTTTAAATTTAAATTCGGAGACCGAATTTCTTTAAGGGGGGAAGATTGTAACATTTCAGAAAATATAAAATATTATTTTTGGAATTTAATATTAAAATAATATATTTCGCGAAAAATACCCGATTTGCGAAATTGGGGTTTTCGTAAAAAGGTATAAATATATACCAATAATTGTAAAATAATAAGAAATTAAAATGATTTTATTTATTTAAAGGTATATTTATCGGATTTGGTATTTTTAAAATTTATTATATGCAGTTTGGATAAAAACCGATTTGTGCATTGCTAATCGCGATTAGGCCAAATCAGTGTCTCTACAATTTTCCATGGCTAGTGCACCATGTCATGTTACGTTTTAGTTACTTGTTGTCTCCTTATGTTTTTTTAGGGTATTATGTGTTTTGGTTTTAAAAATAAAAAGAAAAGAAAAAGGGTAAAAGGGTAAAGGGGTAAATAAGTGTGAGAGAGTGAGTTTAAGTGAGAGAGAGAGGGGAGGCTGTCTCATTCCTTTCCCCAAAATTTTCTTTCTTCATCTCCCTCAACCTCATTCCCCCTTCACCTCTACCCCAAGAATCATCTCAAATTGTTCATCCAAACCCTAAACCCCTTTCATTAAAGTTGATCCTCTCTTCACCCTCTACACTTTGGACCCATCAATGTTGGATTTTGAGGACTTTGGGGAGCTAGGGTTTTGCTTGGTTGCATCCATGAGGTATATTTCCCTTCACTTAGTTAGTGTATGTTTTCCTAGCATTCTAGTTAGTTTAGAATTGGTTTAAGGTATGGATTTGTGAACTTGGAAATCTCAAGAGAGGGATTAGGGTTTGAGTTGTGTTGTGGTGATGAGTAGTGCCTGTTACTAGCCCTTAGTGTAAGAATTCTGGACAAAACCAGAGAATTAGAAACCAAGATACGAACTTTAGATTGCTGGTATCAGGTTTTTATGGATTTAATGAGTGTATATAGGAATCTGGAATAACCCGGGGACACTAAAAATCATTTAGCAAAGACAGTGAGATGAGAAGGTGATTGTGAGTGCACCCTAGAGACCTAAGACCCTAATTCATATTCTGGGCCGCAGATATATTCCTTGTGGCCGCAAATTGCAGCCACACCAGAGTGGAGTCTGGGTACTTTTGGTGGATGGCCTTGTTTTGTGATATCTAGACAAAACCTATGTGCAAAATCCCTTAGTTTGACCTATAGTGAAATCTGGGAGTGGTTTTCCTAGGTTGCTGTTTTCATGTTTTGCGATTCTGAAACTTGGGTTTTGGTATTTGATATTGTTTCGGATTGTTTGGTCTTTGTACGTTAACAACGAGCGTTATTTGGTTGTGTTTTGCATGTGAGGCTATAGGTTCTAACCTATAAACGCACCGTGTGCCGTATTGAATTTTGGAACTTGATATTAATAGCGATTTTGATTGTGTATTATTATAGGTATGTTCGCATGGATTCTGAGGCGACGGAGCGTGGCGTCATCGACTTTGGTAAGCAAAGATCAGGTGAGTAGATCTATATCTAGGGGGGAAATCGGGTGGATGGCGTATAGCACCCCCGCAAATATTAAATGGAAACCGATCTATAGGATACAGTCGTAGAAACCTAGACTAGGAAACTAGGGATATAGTTTAAAAGATAGTTAGGGATTAAATTTATATATTGAGATATGAGAAAGCTTTAGGGATATGAAAAGTGAAAGCGAGTTACGACTTATAGATAGGTGAGTTTAGCGTAACATGAAACTAGATTGATCAAGTAGAATGTATATATAAAATTTGACTTAATGTGATGAAAAGAAAATACGATATGATATGATAACTTGATGATATGTTGGTATACGGATACGAGTCGATATGTGATAATTGATACCTTTGCCGGTTCCATGATCTGAGATTGATACGAATGGGACTTGAGAGATAGGTAGATATATATATATGGTTAATGTTGTGAATCTTGAGAGTTTTTCCGTACGAGACGTTAGGTCCGTACCCTCTTTTTCTTATAGGTTGTTAGGATCCAAAATTGATTTAATTACGACGTACGACGATTTACCGTACGTGACGAGTTTAATAGATGATTGATCCATACCCTTGACTAGAGAATGCCGATTGATAGATTCATCGACTCGGTCATGTTACCTTATCGCATTTAGCTAATTATTTACTTTATGCTACATTCATGTCATTAGCATTGCATTTCATATACTTATGCTAGTACACCTGCACCATTATCGATGATGCGTATGTCACACTTACATATATTTTCCGGCTCACACACTTCATCATCGATAATTGACATGTCACCACACAGTAGAATTGTTGCATCATGATATAACTCCTTGCATAATTTACTTGCTATAGTTGCATATACACCTTTATATACGATGTTGCATTTGACCTTGGAGGAATTGGGAACCGCAGGATATATTTTAAAACTGGATTCATTTTAAAGAGCGGTTTTCCCTTGATATGTGCACATTACTGTTCCATGTTGCATTATATACAGATATGCTTATATTTCTATTATATCTCGCATACATAATGTTTTATAATTATACGCATTGAGATATGCTATTTCCATGAGATTTCTGAATTTGAGAACCGTGGTTATTTCAAAACGAAGTATGTATTATTTTAAAAACCTGGTTTCTCTTGATATGATATTTGTATAGTCCACCATGAATTTTCTCGGCTCTTGAGCGATATCATACACCCAATTCGAGGAGGAGGAGGAGGAACCGTCTGCGGGTGCATGGTGGACCCGGTATGGTACCCCGGGATGAGAAGGTCGCAGATGATGGCGTTGAGCCCGGCAGAGGGACCACTACCTACCGGTGATAGTATTTGGACCTGGCGGTTATCCGGAGGATACCGACCAGAGTCATGAGATGATACAAGCCTGTCCGGATAGCCGTAGCCTGAGATATAAGGATTTACGTGTCGATGCTGGACACGGGTTTCATGATATTTTCGAGTGTCGATGTTGGACACTCAGGTTTCATGATTTGTTGTTTCATTGATGGACACACATTCTTTGATATCCTCATACTTTTACATGCATGTGCTTTTACGATATTTCGAGTGGACGAGATCCACATGCATACTGGCATTGATTATATTATTGGACAATATCCACTTGCGTACTGGCATTTATTTTATATTGTTGGCACATATTTACATACAGTCACCCTCGATGTCATAGTATTACCTTTATGATATAGTTGACCTAGGAAATCGTTATTTTATTCGATTTCTACTTGTTGATGTTTTCTACTCACGAGTTGGCAACTCACCCCCATTGTGCCACAGTTCTTACAGTTTGACCGCATGGATCAGTAGCGGCATCACTGGCACACAGTTGCTTTTGGGTTATTTGCTTTGGTAGGCGGGACATTGGATCGTGCCACTATTGTATTATTATTTCTGTTGTATCTAGTCAACTCCATCAATCAAAATTAGTATTTGTATATAAAATAAGACTTAGTGGAACTTGTAGTGCGAGATTTGAGCGATGGGTTTTATATTCGCTTTTTGGGTTGATGTCTTGCTTTATTCATTATCTTACATGTGGATCTTCGCCGTTGGGCGTCGTATACTTGTTTTATTACTTGCGTGGTTGTGAATCCGCCGTTTGGCGAAGAGCTAGCTCCCACTTGGGGATGCCTTTTATATTGTCATGTATTTATGGTTTTGGATCAAAATATACAAATGAGGTGCTACCCAAATTTTTAAAAGAAGAACATATTTTACAACAAGTAGGATAAACTTGCATTTTTCATGTTCCCTTTTCTATGCATTAAGAAAACAATTTTCTGCATTATACCTTATTTCAAACTGCACCTCTTTTATTTCTCTAAAAAGGTTTAGATTTTTGGGTTTCAGTTTGCTTGAATTACATTACGCTTTCAGACGTTGCGTGATTTAAGTGCTGGTCACGAGCTAATATTTCGGGTCATGACAAACATGGAGAAGTCACTACCCGAACTTCTCAATATGTTGAGAAATGTGGAGAGCACGCTTAAGGCGAAGTATCCCTCCCTGCTTGTTGGACAATCTTCTTTTTCCGTACCAAAAGCCAAGGCCAAAGGAAAGAACAAGAAGAAATCCACCAAGCTGATAGATGGAATAAAAAAGGAAAATGGGAAAGACAAATCCAAAGCTGCGGAGTCAGGAAAAGGAGAATGTTTCTATTGCAAGAAGACGGGACACAGGAAGCGGAATTGTACTGAGTACCTTGGTCTCAAGAAAGGGAAGCATGGTGATGCTTCAGCTTCAAGTGTGTTCGTAACTGAAAACTGTTTTTCTATGAACTCTGCTTCTTGGGTATTGGACACCGGTTCAGGTTCTCATATCTGCAATTCTGTGCAGGGGCTGAGAAATAGCAGAGTTTTGAAGATAGGTGATCATACTCTCCGGGTTGGAAATGGTTCCAATGTACATGCAGTTTCAGTGGGAGAGTATCATCTGGGGTTGCCATCAGGTTGTATATTGGTTTTGAACCCATGTTATTTTGTACCAAGTATGCTTTGTAATATAATATCCGTTTCTTTGTTGGACAATGAAAGATATCATTTTGTATTGCTGCACAATGTTATGAACATTAAACTTAATCAAGAGTTGATTGGTTGTGGTACACTTAATAACGGGATATACGTCCTTAATCAACACACAGTTTTCAACATACAACATACAAACAGTAGAAAATTTTCAGATATAAATGAAGCTTTTCTTTGGCATTGTAGACTTGGTCATATTAATGAAACAAGACTAAACAAGTTTCATAAAGATGGATATTTAAATTCTTTTGAGTATAAATCTTAAGCGACTTTTCAGTCTTGTATCAAAGGGAAAATGACCAAAACTCTGTTTACTGGACACGGAGAAAGAGCTACTGAGCTCTTGGGCCTCATACATAGTGATGTATGTGGGCCAATGCCTACACATGCACGAGGCGGTTTTTCTTACTTCATAACTTTTACTGATGATTTCTCAAGATTCGGTCATGTGTTTTTAATAAAGCATAAGTCTGAAACTTCCGAAAAATTTAAGGAGTACAAACTTAAAGTAGAAAAACAAACTGGATTGAGCATCAAGATACTTCGATCGAATCGAGGTGGAGAGTATCTTAGTACAGAGTTTTCGAACTTCCTAAAAGAGAATGGGATTCTCTCTCAGCTTACTCCACCATACACACCACAGCACAATGGTGTGTCAGAGCGGAGGAATTGAACACTATTAGATATGGTACGATCCATGATGAGTGATGCTGAGTTTCCCCACTCCTTTTGGGGGCATGCATTGGAGACTGCAGCTTTTCTGTTGAACAAGATTCCGACCAAGACCATGTCTACCACTCCATATGAGATGTGGTATAGGAAGAGACCATCTCTTAAACGAGTTAAGATTTGGGGTTGTCCGGCTTTTGTCAAAAAGCAGAATCCAGACAAACTCGAGACACGATCGTTCAAATGTTTATTTGTGGGATATCCAAAAGATTCATATGGATATCTTTTCTACCACAAGGAGGAACAAAGGGTGTTTGTTTCTCGAAATGCCACAATTTTAGAAAATGAGATTTTTCCAAATGATACTGATGGCAATGTGGTAGATCTAGAAGAGATTCTAGAGACACAAGTTACAAATGACGACTTGGTTGAACCTAATGTTGCAACAGAACCTAATGAAGCTCAGCCGCTCCGTAGATCTGGTAGGACTTCTCACCCACCGGAGAGATACTACGGTTTTCTCGTTGACGGTGATGGAGAAGACTGCATCATGGATGATGATGACCCTACCAGTTTTCAGCAAGCTATTACGAGTGGTGACTTTATGAAGTGGATGGATACCATGATATCCGAAATGGAGTCTATGTACACCAACAAAGTGTGGACTTTGGATGTTGTACCCTCTAGGGTAAAACCCATAAGGTGCAAATGGATCTTTAAGAGAAAGATCGGTGTAGATGGGCAATTAGAGACCTATAAGGCAAGGCTTGTGGTGAAAGGATTTCGACAAAGACCAGGACTGGACTATTGTCCATTTGATTGATGTGAAAAAGTTTGTTTAGTGGTTAACCGCAATCAATAACGGTGTCGCGTGTAGCTAGACCGAGATGATTACGGGTCGTCCTCTGGAAAACGTGGAACCTTTTATTCTTACTTTAGATGTGTTGAGAAAGAGATGAGGAAGAAATAAGAATGTTGATGAATGGTTTCTAGATATACGTTAAGCACTAATGCAAAATATAGATCTAGATTATTTATGGATGTAAGTTAATATAAGAAGGGGCTTGTAGAGTTCATTAGGATTTAGTAGTTATGGATGATTACTCAAAAATTACTCTTTTTATCCTTTAATACATTTAAAACTAGAATGATGGTGATGCATATAGATTATGGTTTCTGGAGGGAAAAGGAATCCCACTCTTAACCCTTATCTCGACACGGAACTCCGTTCATATCTAGCTTTTACCAAAACAATCATTAATCTAATCTCTAATCGCGGTCGGGACTAACAATGAATTGTTAGCGCGTCCGATTAGGATGTTAATGATTCTTTTGATAAAGTTTATAAACTTTATAGGACTTAAAAAGAGTTTAGGGATGTTCATCATCCATTAGCCTACCCTAATCCTACGAACCCTAACAAGCGGAGAATTACTCGCGCATGTTGGGAGAAAAAGAGATGGAGAGAAATTGCATAATTAAACTACGAAGAAATAGAATAAGAAAAAGAAAGCTACCTTATATTAATCAACAATATTCATTACACTTTGATTCCTTAGAAAATGATTACAAATCCTAGTTTTGCTTCTCGATCTCTTCTAAGGAGGTAGACGAACAGTTGATGATCAGCTTGGATGCGTGAGCCGTCTCGGACTTCGTGATCTCGTCGGCTTGATCATTTTTCCAAGAGGCTCTCAGTCTTTATTTATAGCCCCAAAGCCAGAACTCTTGCTTCCAAATATGTAAGCTAACTTTAAAGATTCTCCCAAAAAATTTACACTTTGTATCTCCTCAATATTGCCGCGGATCCGCGGCCCAAGGGGAGTATGGCCGCGGATCCACGGCCATTTAATCTTGACCCTTGATCAAATTTTTAGGGCTTCTTGTGTGTGACATTTGGCGATCTCTGGAACCTTTGGAACTTGGAAATTTTCTCGTAGTTGCTGGCAGACTTGATTTCCAAGTTTTGCATTCTTAATTAGGCAGGTTTTCTTTAACAACTTGATTTCCTTGATTTTAGACCTGAAAATTCTGCACAACAACTCAAATAATATTTAGTAGATTTAAGATTTGGTCAATGATATTATTTGCATACATTTTCCTACCAAATTCTAATTATAATATATCAACACATGGAAAATAGTATTTTTACAAATAAACCCTCATATGTATGACATATTATAATAAAGATCTTTTTTAATATGGAAATAGTAGGAAAAATGTAATAACAAATGTGCAGTTTTATCAACTGAACAAATACCCCCAAACTTATCTTTGATCGTCCCGAGCAAACTAGTTTATTCAAGAGAAGGAGAAAAAGAAAGGAGAAAACTAAGCACACTTTCGTAGGCAAACACGATTGCACTGTGCATGTGCAACAAGCCGTTAAACCTCTAGGTGTCCCTAGTAAGAGGAGTGTTGTCTCCTGAGGGTTTTCAGCGGATTACACCCACAAAATCCTATAATAAAAGAGAGATGGTGAAATTTACATATAAAGATAAGAACCATAAAAGAAAGACTTTGAAAATTTAGAGTTTCCAACTACACTAGTTTTTCAGTTGTCATGAGCCCTATCTTAATAGTCATGAAAAGATATTAGAAATCACAACATCTCTCAATAAAACATTGTCTTTATTCTTCATTCCCACCTTTCATCCAAACATCGATCATATACCCCTACGTGTGTGAATAGAACATCCCTACACTCTGAGAATTCAATTCAAGCTATCATACTCTTGTCCATCTACCTCAGTACTTTTTAATTTGATGAATGTTTAGATTTGCTCACACATTTTCATGCGACCGTTAATACTTCTTGAGGTACTAACCGACCGATTACTTATGTGCTTGCTAATTAGGTGATATTATTTTCCTCGTCTTGCACCACCTAAGGCTTAGCAGTGACTCCCAAACCAGTTGGTCTAAGGCACTAGGTGATGAAGCACCCTCGCTATATTTTTTTATTGCTGCCTTGGCGATAAAATAAAGTGTTCATTTTTTTTCTTTTCACCATTTTTATATTTTCTTCATTTTTTTTATTTCCTTCATACTTTGGCTTTTAGACAAGAGCATTTCAAGGTATCCTCTACTATCCCGAGTTTCAAGACGTGTGTAAGTGCATATAATAGGGTATCAACATTCAAATGTTTGGCTTCCAGAATAGAAACTATTTTTCAGACTTATTTTTATGCTCAGATTAGTGACTTCCTTCATCTTACTAACCCTTGGGACAACAGCTCATAACTACTTATTACTAGTTCGTTTAAGAAAACTTCTAATTTTCTTGGTTTTCTTAAACTATTCCTATCTTTTGGATGTAATTTTTCACTTTCTACTCTTTTGTTATAAAAGAAAATTTTAAAATTTTTGAAAATGTTGTGCTTATGCAAAATATGATGCAAATTGATGTGTAAATAAGCACAAACCTCCCCCAAACCTGTTTACAGCAGTGTCCTCACTGATGTCATCCGTTAAGCTCTAAAACCTGTAGACTTGGGAGGAAATTATTAATGGGGGCAAGAATATATGAAAGTGAAAATCCTCCCCCAAACTTATTTTTGGCTCACAATTTTGTAAAAATCATTTTCTTTCAAGAGCCAAAATATCTCCCCCCCCAAACTTGAGTTAAACTATGTTAATCTTTTAAAATCACACGAGTGGGTCAAGGTTATTGGTCAATGCCAAGCTTTGCAAAGACCGAAGGTCAACACCAACCATTCAAAAATTTTATCGATGAAGCACCAAGGTTGGTAGAAGAACATATCACCTTTCGACGTGAAGAAGTGGGGAGGTGATAAGAGGTGTAATGGAAAAGGATTGCGTCTCAATTTGGAGAGACGACACAGTGATAGTGATGATGGATCACTCGCATTATCATGATTGTCCAGAAGAAGGGGTGGAGGTTCAATTTCTTTGTCTTGGAGTTGATTCATCTCAACACCCGTGTCTTGTAAAAATGCGAGTTCATCAGCGAAAATTTCCTCAAAGCTTTCGTCGATACCCCGAAGAATAATGTCATCAGGAAAAACAGGGTGATTGTCAGACTCTATAAAAAGTTCTCTCCGTTCATAAAGACAGGGTTTTCGGGTTATTTAAAGTTCCTCATCAGCGTTAGATGTTGATCCGGATAACTCGGTGGAAGAGTACATGGTTGGGTCAAACAATAACATATGAAAAGAGTTAGTATCATGAGGTTGATCAAATTCGCTGTTGTCGACATCCATTAATTCGACAGAACACACATGAGCATAGGGTTCGGAGGGTTCACTTTCTAACTCGTAAATGTTAAGCTCAATTGACTTCTTTCCAAAGGATAGGGTCATAGAGCCGTTTCTACAATTGATTACTGCGTTGGAAGTGGCCAAAAAGGGTCGGCCGTGTAAGGTTTGCCTAGCACCCTATGAAGAGTTTTGAAGCATCACATGTGTCAAAGTATGTATTTTTAAGGTGCGAAACAAACACGCAAAGGAATCGATCCTAGAAAATTAGGGTTACAAAACTTTAAGCTAATAAAAATTAGGGTTTGAAGGCTACAACCTTTGTAGCTCCCCTTTGGCTTGACTCCTTGATCTCTAGGGTGTTGGAAGAAGGTCCACTTGTAGTCCTCTTTCGTCCACGACGATCCACCCGAAGTTTCCCGTCCAAGCTTGCAACTTTGGAAAAGCAAAGAGAACACTCTAATCAAGTTGGCTAGACTTGAGTAGAATGATGTTGTGGCTAAGGATCTCACTTCAAAAACCTTTCTTTAATTGTGTTTAACTCACTAGAAAAAACTAGAGAGGAAAAGGTGAAGGAGGATGAAGATGGTGGCTATTTTTAACAAGAGGTGAAGAAAAATAACCCTTAGTTAAAAAGGAAAATGAAATATATATCACTATATATATTTATTTCTTTCTTGCATTCAACCATGATTAAATTATGGAGAGTTAATTTAACTTGGGTTTTAAATGATAAAGAGAAGGATAACCCTAGGTTAGTGGTAGTTGAACTTGGTTAGGTTAGAAGAAGAATGTAGAAGCTAGAATGATTATCCTTTCCTTTTCATTTTGTTTTAAAACCAAAATTAAATAATAATCCATAATTTAATCCATGGCGTGAGTCTTATATTGCCACCATTTCCATATGCTAACAACCATGATGGATGGGTGTATGTATGTATGCATGTATGCACATCCACATGTGCATGAAACTAGAATGAAAGAAAGAAACACATGCATGCATGCATACATCCATCAAACCCTAGAAAGGTTTCAAGTGAGAAAACTAATGGTTGGATGATAAATCAACACTTAACTTATCAATCCGGTCATATCTCATATGACCCCACCAAAAGCAGGCCACCCGATCAATGTTCGGTATCATATACGCACATTTTAATCAGGTGCATGCGCATATCGCATACGCGCACCACAACGTCTCGCCTGGACTGGGTAACTCCTTTGTGGGACTCTAAGACTCGTCAATACGCCGGCAGAGGGTGATGATCATATCAGGTACCCTCAAACCGCAAGCGGTCAGCTAAACGTAACGGCCACCCGGGTATTGAGCGATCAGAAGAAAACAAGCGAACCTGCTACAACTCCCGTCGAGCCATCTGGCAACACTACCGTACAGTCCGGTCTCTTCGTCAGATATGCTGCATATCGAGCCTAGGGATGGTCACGTCGACCCTAATAACTCAATAAGTCGTGCCAGTGAATGGTCTATAACAGATCGAGAAACTACCGATAACACTTATCAGCAAATCTCAGCAGCCCTGGCCAGGGACTTACTGATATAACCAGTCGGGTACAGCACAGCATCAACCCCCAATACCGGGAGAGACGAAACCCCTCCTATCGCTCATTGCCTTCGTGTGTCTTGGGACTGTACCCAACGGCCTCCTGTTTGCACGACTCAGTAGAGCCGTGGTAGGGTGGCAATCAAAGTACAGTGGGAGAGCACACAAGACTCCATGACGATCTCGGGTCTACAGACTAACCTGTACCAGTGTTACCTGAGAACTGCTATCCGACGATAGATATAATTCCATATAGGAGTTCTCGGCGAGTCCGTCCAGTGTACCCAGTCACCACTGAGCACCCGTATATGATCTTGATATCAAACACCAATGGATATGGGATCATCCATCGCCCATCACATGGGTCTAGTATCATATACGCTAGTCTACTCTGGTATATCAATGCCCCGTCTCGATATACCTACAACTAGGGACTTTCCAGGATATGCTTATAGACTACAGATGTCCCACTAGTATGATCTCCATCATAATCAGAGCAGTCAAGCCAATATCCTCAGGGCTTTATCAGCATGTATGAGTGAATAATAAGCATGATCAAGTCAACATGTCAGATAAAGAAGAACCAGATAGCATACTATCATGTCGAGCAAGAATGCATACTGAATATATATACATGTATAGATACATCCACTATCATATAATGGCCTCTAGGACATACATATATCCAACAATCTCCCACTTGCACTAAGGCCAGTTATTGGCGTATCTCATACCCAACATCTCAAAAAGTCGCTCATGCTGCGGCTGAGGGAGGGCCTTGGTGAATGGATCCGCGGCGTTATTCTTTGTGTCTACCCTCCTAATCTCGATCTCGCGGCGATCTACAATCTCCCGGATCAAATGAAAACGCCTCAGGATGTGTCTGGACCGTTGATGGGATCTGGGCTCCTTGGCTAACTCCACAGCCCCATTATTGTCACAATACAAAGGTATTGGATCAATAATGGTTGGAACTACTCCTAGCTCCGAGACGAACTTCTTCATCCAGACGGCTTCCTTGGCGGCATCATTTGCAGCAATGTACTCAGCTTCCATCGTAGAGTCTGCAACGGTATCTTGTTTGGAACTCTTCCAACTCACCGCCCCTCCATTGAGGGTAAATACAAACCCAGAGATAGATTTGCTGTCGTCCTTATCGCTCTGGAAGCTCGAATCGGTAAAGGACTCCATTTGGAGATCTCCATTACCATACACCAAGAACAATTCTTTAGTCCTTCGCAAGTACTTAAGAATGTTCTTCACAGCTGTCCAGTGATTCTCCCCTGGGTTGGATTGATACCTGCTTACAACACTAAGTGCATAAGCTACATCTGGGCGTGTACATAACATCGCATACATTATAGATCCTACTGCCGAAGCATAGGGTATAATACTCATGCGAGCTCTCTCTTCATCGGTCTTTGGGCAAGAATCCTTGGAGAGAGTGACCCCATGGCAAGCGGGTAAGGCACCCCGCTTGGAGTCTTCCATACTAAACCTTTTTAGGATGGTGTCAATGTACCTGGTTTGGGACAATCCCAATAACCTTTTGGATCTATCCCTATAGATCCTTATGCCCAGAATGTACGTGGCATCACCCAGGTCCTTCATGGAGAACCTCAGTGATAAGAAAGATTTGACCGACTGTAGCATAGGAATATCATTTCCTATCAGAAGAATGTCGTCCACGTACAATACGAGGAATGTGACAGCTCTCCCTACAGCCTTCTTATAAACACAAGGTTTATCTGGATTTTTGATGAAATCAAACTCTTTGATGACATCATCGAAACAGATGTTCCAACTCCGTGATGCCTGCTTTAACCCATATATGGATTTAAGCAATTTACATGCTTTCCCGCTGCTCCCACTGTCAATGAAGCCCTCTGGAGGATCCATATAAACGCATTCTTCCAAATTTCCATTTAGAAATGCGGTTTTAACGTCCATCTGCCAGATTTCATAGTCGTAGTGAGCAGCAATAGCAAGTAGGATCCGAATGAATTTAAGCATGGCTACGGGAGAAAAAGTCTCGTCATAGTCCAAACCTGGTCTTTGACGAAAACCCTTCGCCACAAGTCTTGCCTTATAGGTCTCCACCTGCCCATCTACACCAATCTTTCTTTTAAAGATCCATTTGCACCCTACAGATTTTACCCCAGGGGGTACAACGTCCAAAGTCCACACTTTGTTGGTGTACATAGACTCCATTTCAGATCTCATGGCATCCAGCCACTTCACAGAGTCTTTACTCGTGATAGCTTGCTGAAAACTAGTAGGATCATCATCATCCATGATGCAATCTTTTCCGTTACCATCAATGAAGAAACCGTAGTACCTCTCCGGTGGGCGAGAAGTCCTACCAGACCTATGGAGTGGTCGAGGTTCTTCAGTTTCTGCTGTAACAGCCGGTTCAACCAAATCGTCATTTGTAGTTTGTGTCTCTAGAACCTCTTCTAGATCCACCACCTTGCCATCATCTTTGTCTATGAAAAACTCTTTTTCCAAGAATGTGGCATGTTGAGAAACGAACACTTTTTGTTCCTCTTTGTGGTAGAATAGATATCCATAAGAATTCTTTGGATATCCTACAAAGTTACACATGACTGACCGTGTCTCGAGTTTGTCCGGATTCTGCTTTTTAACATAGGCCGGGCAACCCCAAATCTTAATTCTCTTAAGAGATGGTCTCTTCCCATGCCATATCTCATATGGAGTGGTAGACACGGTTTTGGTTGGAACCTTGTTTAGCAGAAACGCTGCAGTCTCCAATACATGCCCCCAAAACGAGACCGGTAACTCAGCGTCACTCATCATGGACCGGACCATATCTAATAGGGTCCTATTCCGTCTTTCTGACACACCGTTGTGCTGTGGTGTGTAAGGAGGAGTGAGTTGAGAGAGAATCCCATTCTCTTTTAGGAAGTTTGCAAATTCTGCACTGAGATACTCACCACCTCGATCTGATCGAAGCATTTTGATACTCAAGCCGGTTTGTTTTTCTACTTCTTGTTTATATTCAATGAATTTCTTGAAAGCTTCGGACTTCTGTTTTAATAAAAATACATGACCGAATCTTGAGAAATCATCAGTGAATGTAATGAAGTATGAAAAACCGCCTCTAGCCTGTGTAGACATAGGCCCACATACATCACTATGTATGAGGCCTAGGAGCTGAGTAGCTCTTTCTCCGTGTCCGGAAAACGGAGTTTTGGTCATTTTACCCTTGATACAGGACTGGCAAGTCGCATAAGATTTATATTCAAAAGAATTTAAATATCCATCTTTGTGTAACTTGTTTAGTCTTGTTTCGTTAATATGACCAAGTCTACAGTGCCAAAGAAAAGCTTCATTTAACTCTGAAAGTTTTCTTTTATTAGTATGTTGTATACTGAAAACTGTGTGTTGATTTAGGACATATATTCCGTTGTTAAGCGTACCATACCCAACCAACATTTGATTCAGGTTAATGTTCATAACATTGTTCTGTAATACAAAATTATACCCTTCATTGTCCAACAAAGAAACGGATATTATATTACATAGCATACTTGGTACAAAATAACATTGATTTAAAACCAAAATACATCCAGATGGCAATCCCAAGTGATACTCTCCCACTTTGACTGTATGTACATTGGAACCATTTCCAACGCGGAGAGTATGGTCACCTGTGCTCAAAACCTTGCTATTTCTCAGCCCCTGCATAGAATTGCAAATGTGAGAACCTGAACCGGTATCCAATACCCAGGAAGCAGAGTTTATAGAAAAACAGTTTTCAGTCACAAACGCACCTGAAGCAGAAGCATCACCATGCTTCTTCTTGAGACTTAAGTACTCCGTGCAATAGCGCTTCCAATGTCCTGTCTTGTGGCAGTGAAAACATTCGCCCTTCCCCGAGTCTCCAGCCTTGGACTTTCCCTTTCCCTTCACCTTTTTAACTCCGCCTTTAGGATTAGTGGGTTTCTTCTTTTTCTTTCCCTTGGCCTTGGCTTTCGGGCGAGAAGAGGAAGACTGTCCAATAGTCATAATGGGAGTTTTTGCTAACTTCATAGTGCTCTCTGCACCCCTTAACATATTAAGGAGTTCAGGGAGGTCCTTCTCCATGCCATGCATGTTGAAGTTCACTATGAACTGAGCAAAGGTAGAGGGGGGAGGGACTGCAGAATAATATCTATATATTGTTCATTGTCCATCGTCCATCCAAGGTCCTCAAGCTCTTCTAGAAGAGCTATCATCTTCAGATCATGGTCTCCTACTGGTGTGCCAGGGGCCATTCGCATCTGAAACAATTTCTTTGATGCTTCGTATCGTAATACGCGGGATTGCTCCCCATACAACTCCTTTGTATGGAGCAATATACCGTGAATGTCCATGTCCTCGTGTTGCTTTTGATGTGTGTTATCCATCGATGCAAGCACGAGGCATGTGGCCGTGGCACAGTCAGCGACCCATGTCTTGCGATCTTCAATGTCCGCAACTGAGGATTTTGGACCAGGGACGGGCGGGGCTGATGCCGTGAGGACATATGATACTTTATCGTAAGTCAAGGCGATTTTCAGATTCCTCAGCCAGTCTTTATAGTTGGTCCCATTCAGTTTGTTTTTATCTAGTAAAAGCTTGAGTCCAGTCATGGGTATCTGCCATTAAGAGAGAGAAAAGAATACACTCAGCGAAAGCTCTTGCATAGATTAGATTGGTTATTATCTTGTCTAATCGATGTTTCCCACTGCTTTTTATCGAGTTTTTCTTTCAAACCTTAAAAAGAAAAACTAGCCAGGATTAATTACAGTCTACAACTTCGCTAACCGTTCAGCCAGGCCAGTGTCGGTACTTGAGGGAGGTTCCCCGTGCTTTCGCACGGACCTAATTAGAGTAAATCTCGTTTTCCCAGAGGCGGAGCCGCGTTAACACCTTTCTAGACACCTAATGAGTTAGCTAATTGTAAACTGTAAAACTCTCCTAGGAGCAACTATTGCCCACAGTGGGATCAGGATCCAACCATCATATGGAAGGTATGCAATCTCATTGCAAATTTCAACTATTGAAATTCCCGATGTGGTTTTTACCCCTAATACTCGTGACCTTGGCTAAGGGCAACAAATCACGAGTACTAGTCAAGCTCAACCCGTCATTTCTTGATTAATTAGACCCGTTCACATGACCCTTGGCTAAGGTCAACAAAGTTATATGCCCGTCCTAATTAATCTGCATCATATGCATTTGTAGGAAGACATCACTTAGCTACCGTACACTACGCCTTGGCTAAGATCAACAAACGTAGCACGAATAGTAAGTACTCTACTTCCTAAAATGACGGAGGGTTGCGGATGATATTTTTAAGAAAATCTTTAACGCTTTGAACTTGATATCGTTGTAGAATCAAATGGTTTTCAAAAAGGAGTGGCTTAAGCTCCGCAGTTTTGAAATATAGCTTTTTAATAAATAGCCGAGTGGTTTTCAAATCCGATTCTACAACATCTTTTAGGTTTATTTTCTTTACATTAATCACATTAATGTAATCCCATCATTTAAGTCCTGAAGCCAATCACAGAAAAGAAACGAAAATAACACGTACGCTTATGCCATCCGCATTCGCCGCAATGTTCCGTTATGCACCGTTAGGTTACTTAACTAACGGCATACCGGGACGGGACTAGCGCGGGTGAAAAACATAAGCAACGTCTACTATATATCATATATATAATATGTCATTCGTCTCAGATATCACAGAACACAGGCAGCAGAAACATAGATATAATGTGGGATATACTAGGACGTCCGTATTTAGTATTTAGCCAGAATAGAAAATACGGATTCCACAGTCGTGATGAATAGCCAAGCCCACACCCTGGACCCCTACGAGAGCGGCAAGTGACCCTGCCAATTCTGGAGTTTAGGAGACCTGGTCTCGACTCCTCGAGATGGCCTCCCACTGAACCCCAGAACCCGGTCACCTGTGCTCCCCTCCTTGGGTCCATCCTAATGCGGAAAAGTAAATAATATACTACACTGGTATCACAACCTCAACCCGGAAGTGCCCCAAATAAAAGAATATTACATTACATTTGAATTTACATGAATGAAAATATAAAACTCTCATCTCACATAAAACCCCCCGGCTATTCAATCGCGACAATCCTGCACATCATATCTCAGCAACACATAATATCTCATATCATCAACATAAGTAAGTATGCATACCCCAATTATCGTTGATGTATAGCAACGAAACCGGCGATATCGTACATACTACACTTACGGTCACAGAAAAGAAAGTGTAAAACTGCAATATCTGGAATCCACATTCTCTTTAGACATCGCAAATGCAAAATATCACATATTCCGTATTTCATGTCTAGTAATATGAATTCCACACATTGCATCACATTCCGGATAAACAGACAGTATCGAAGTTTTCGAACGAACGATCAAATACCCAGTATTCACTAAAGCCCAACACTTGAGCAGAGTTCAAACACCTGGAGTGTAACATAGTAGTAGCGGTCCAGCCGTAGAAGGGTCAAGCCAACGCCTCACATGTGGCACGCCGTACTGCCCCAAACCCTAAGGTTCAAAGGGCAGTTCAAGACGGTCACATATGTTGGATATATAAGCCCTAGAGGCCTACATTGTATAGGATGCTTGGGATATGTATGTACATGACAGTCTTGCTTGATATGATAGTACGCTATTTGGTTTGACTTTGTCTTAACGTATGATATATTTTACTTGGTATTTATATATATATGTTGATAAAGCCCATAAGGTGTTTTGTCTGACTACCGGCGTTGTGATGGCAGTCATACTAGTGGGAGCTGGATAGTCAATAGGCACACCCTTAGATGTCCCTGGTCACAGGAGTATCGAGATTGGGCATCGATACTCCGGAGTAGACTAGTGTATACATATCTAGACCCTGACGAGGGGCAATGGATTGGTCCCGCAACCATTGGTGGTGTTCACCTAAGATTGTATACAGATGCTCACTGGGTGTGAGTACACCGGACAGGACTCGCCGAGAACTGACTGGATGGTATTATATCTAACCTGAGATAGCAGTTCTCAGGTGACATGTGTGCAGATAGTCCGTTGACTTAAAGTCATCATTTGTCTCGTGTGAGTTCCCTCTGTGCTTTGATTATTACCCTACCACGGCTCAAAGGAGTCGTGCAAACAGGTTTCAGTTGGGCACAGTCCGGAGCCATGTGGAAGCAGTAAGTGACTGTTAGGGATTCGTCTCTCCCGGTATAGGGAGTTGATATCGCACTGTGGTCGGTTGGTCATTACCATAAGTCCCTGGCCAGGGCTGATTGAGAATTACTGATGGAATGATCAGTAGATTCTCGGGTGGTCTTGAACCATACCGACACGACTTGTACGGTTATTAGGGGTCTGACGTCCACCACCTCCCTAGACCATACATGCGATACTCTTAGACGAACAGACCGGACTGCGCGGATATTGTCACAGACAGGCTCAGTAGGATTTCAGATGGATTACCTCATCAGCTTTCTTATCGACAACTACCTGGGGACCGTTACGAACAGCTAGTGCCGCTTGCGGTCTGTGGTTAAACCTACTGCCAGCGTAGTAGTCGAGTCTTTAGAGTCCCACACAGAGATTTCCCAAACCCAGGCGAAAAGATATAGAAGTCGTATGGTTTTACGACAAAGGTTCGGACGCATACGTGTTTGAACGCACGTACGACATTCGGACAGTTTTTACTAGCCGGCTTTGGTTTAAGCCAGATTCTAGTATCAGGTTTTTGGATTTATACAGTCTAAAGTTTTTCCGTGTTTTTACGGATGAGAGGGGCGTTCTCGTAATTTTCCGAGAAGCTTCTAGAAGGATGTGACATGGAGGGAGAGGTGGCATTTTCATTTAATGAATTAGTGACTCATTGTGAGTGATTCATCATGTCATTAATGCATTATTAAATGCTTAATGACTCACATAATGAATCACCCACTTGCATTAATGAAACATGATTAATAATCTCTTATTATTCATTTCTTTTTAATTCATTATGTTTCATATATCTAGTGAGAAGCTTTTTCATTTTCATATTATTATCATTATCATCTTCTCACTCTCTCTCTTCAAGTTCTCTCTCCTTCACCAAACCTAATCCTACCCTCATGAGTTGAGAACAAGGATTAGGAAAGACTAATTACTCCATAACCTATCTCTACATCACCTTAGCTACTCTATTTAGCAACTAGAGAAACTAAGTAACCTCAAGTTTAGAGGTTATAGTTTGGATTAGAGTTCTCGGGTGGATCGTCTATCACGGAAGAAAGCTGAAGAGGACGTGGAGATCCAAAGAGGCCGTAGATAACATTAAGACGAAGGACTAGAACCGTTTTGTATAATCTCTTAACATAGTAGTTTAGAACTCTATAGCTTTTGTTAAAACTTGTTTAGCAAACGATTCATACGGTTAATCGATGTTTGATCATAGAACAAGATTGTTATTCATATTTCCGCCTCCCCATAAGTATTGGGGTGTTGAACATCGACTTACAGTGGTATCAGAGCCTAGCTAAATAGTATTTAACACACCTGCAAATTTGTATGAATTTCGAACGGAAAAACAAAACGGAAAAACCCCGATATCATGTACTTTCTGTCGAATTTTAAATGAGGTCTAAAAATTTTTCAGAGACCTTCAGAATGACCTAAATGAATGTATTAGAACACCCAAGAAAATTGGGCTCATGAATCGGCCATAGCGCCGCGGAACCGCGGCCGATCCCACCGATCCGCCGCGATTCCGCCGCGCTTTGGACGATTCATCATCCCAACTTTCTTGTGTTATTTCTCTGAGATATTTGGTGTTTTCTGGTAATTTTTATTTTTGCTCAGGTTTCAGATTTACAGAGAAGTATTGGAGCAAGATTAAATGTGCTTAATCGATCGAAATTATACAGTATTTGCTTGTTTGATTATATCTGTGAAATGTTTTATGTGTTCGTAAACCTCCCCTAACTGCTAGTATGTCGGTTGGCAGGGGGTTGCACATATCTGTGATGTTATATATAACTGTTTGTGTATATAAACTGTATTGGACTGTTGTGGTGTTTAGCGGGGATTTGTGATGGGTTTTTTATTAATTCATTTGATGTAAATGTAATAAGTTGTAATATTATTTTGCGGGGCACATCCAGGTTGCGGTTGTAGCCACCGTTGTATTATTTCTTTTTACTGTTTTTGCTCCCAGGATAGACCCAAGGTGGGGTGCACAAACTACCGGGTATTTTGAAGTGTTGGGGCAGACCGGTTCACTTCTGGTACTTGGCGGGTAGTTTGCCGTACCCATAGGGGTCTGGGTTGGGAAAATGGCTATTCATCACAACTGTGTAATCCGTCTTTCATTGCAGGCTCAAAAGAAATGCGGATTGCTTGCAAATCTAATATTGTTTATCTGTGATCTGGAATGCCTATTATTGCGTCTGACGAATGTACAATATCTATATATGATAGCTATTTAGACGTCGCTTATGTTTTACACCCGCGCTAGCCCACCCCCCGCTCTGTCGTTAGTTAAGTAACCTAACGGGTGATGACGGGACCCCGTGGCGAATGCGGATGGCATAAGAGGACGTTGTATTTTCGTTGTTATCTGTAATGATAGGTTAAAGATGGGACGCATTATTATTAATGCAAAGAAAATAAAACCTAAACAGAATCGTTGGAACAATTTCTAAAAACCACTCGGTTTTCTTGAAAAAGCAAATTTTAAATACGGAGCTTAAACCACTCCTTTTAATAAAAGCTATCTTAGTTCCTTCGATCAAATCAAGTTCACTACGTTAACGGTTTTTGCCAAAAACCAGCCGTAACCCTCCGTCGTTTCAGATAGACAGCACATCGTTTTCATGCTATGCTTGTTGGCCTACGTCAAGGCATAGTGAATGGTAGCAGTGTGTGTGCCTATTTGTTGCATAGATAGATGCATTAGTTTAATACAGACGTACACCTTGTTGGCCTACGTCAAGGGCTTGTACGATGTATTTAAATTGATCAGGACAACGACGGGTAGAACTTGACTTGCGTATTATGACTTGTTGGCCTACGTCAAGGTCTATAAGAGCTTGGGGTAAAAATCACATCGGGAGTTTCAAACATAAAGGAAACTTGCAGATTTAGCTTACCTTCTGGAGTGTGGTGACTAGAGTGGCTTCCATCTAGGGCATCATGCAATGATAGTTGGATCCCGATCCCACTGATGAGTAGGATTACTCTCGGGAATTTCTCTCACTTAACAATCAATGCTATAAACCAAGTAGGTGCCTAGAAAGGTGTTAGAGGGGCTACGCCTCCAGGGAAAAGAGGTTCTTTAATTAAGGAACTTCGCGAAAGCGTTGGAAAACCTCCCTCGAAGTACCAACACCAGCCTGGCTGAAAGGTTAAGCAAGAATTGAAACGTGTGATTAAATCCTGACTAGTTCTTCTTTTAGGTGTTGAAGAAGGATTTGAGGAAACAGTGGGAGCCATCCTGTTTAGATAAAATAAATAACCAATCTAAACTTGCAAGAGCATATGCTGAGTGTTTTCTTTTCTCTCTCTCTGGCAGCTACCATGACTGGACTAAAACTATTACTTGAAAAGAATATACTGACCGGGCAGAACTATAAAGATTGGCTAAGGAACGTCAATATTGCGCTGACTTATGACAAAGTTGCATATGTTACCACCGCTGTTCCTCTCCTTATCCCAGGACCAGATTCCTCAGTTGCGGACAAGGAAGTTCGTAAAACCTGGGATCTAGACTGTGAACGAGCTAAGTGTATCGTACTGGCGTCCATGAATAATGAACTCCAGAAACAGCACGAGAGTATGGATATTATATCCATATTCCTCCATTGCAAGGAATTGTATGGTGAACACTCCCGTATCGCGAGGTACGAAACCTCAAGGAAACTCTTCCAGATGAGGTTAGCTCCAGGATCGCCTGTTGGAGAGCACGTCCTCAAAATGATCACCCTCATTGAGGAACTCGCAAACCTGGGATGCGTGCTAGAGAATGATTTGTATATCGACTTGATTTTGCAGTCCCTTCCCCACACCTTCTCTCAGTTCGTGCTGAACTTCAACATGCACGAAATGGAAGCGGATCTTCCAAAGCTTCTCAATATGTTGAGGGTAGCAGAGACCTCCTTGAAAAAGGAGAAGACCCCCGTTCGTTATGTTGGCCAATCATCTTCTTCTAAATCTAAAGCGAAAGCTAAAGGGAAGAAGAAGATGAAAGCCACCAAACCGAAGGGTGGGGTCAAGAAGGTGCAGGGAACGAACAAGGCAGGAAGGGTAAAGGCAGAAAAGAACGAGTGCTTCTATTGTCACAAGCAAGGGCACTGGAAGAAGGACTGTTTGGCCTTTAAAGCCAAGGACATGAAGCAAGCTGTTGCTTCTGCTTCAGGTGTGTTCGTAATCGAAAATTGTCTTTCAGTAAACTCTACTTCATGGGTACTTGATACCGGTTCTGGTTCTCACATCTGTAATTCTTTGCAGGATCTGAGAAATAGTAGAGTACTGGGGTAGGTGATATGACTCTCCGGATGGGCAATGGAATGCATGTAGATGCAGTTACAATAGGGGAATCACCTAGGGTTGAATAGTGGACACATTTTGGTATTGTATAGCTGTTTTTGTATTCCCAGTATGTTGTGTAATATTATATCAGTATCTTTGTTGTCTAATAAAGGATATAATTTTGTGCTTGAAAGAAATGTCATGAACATTCTCCTAAATCAAGAACTGATTGGGTTTGGCACACTGGAAAACGGCATATACATACTTAATCAACCTTAAATTTTCAATATTCAAAACACGCGTAAAAGAAAGGCTCCAGATTTGAATCAAGCCTTCCTATGGCATTGTAGACTTGGTCATATAAATGAAACAAGGCTGACTAAGTTACATAAAGATGGATATCTAGATCCGTTTAAATATTCATCATATGCAACTTGTCAATCATGTATTAAAGGAAAAATGACCAAATCTCCGTTCACCGGACACGGAGAAAAAGCCACTGAACTCTTGGGACTAGTACACAATGATGTATGTGGTCCGATGTCTATACATGCACGAAGTGGTCACTCCTATTTCATCACTTTTACTGATGACTTCTCTAGGTATGGACATGTGTTCTTAATAAAGCATAAATCCGAGGCTTTTGAGAAGTTTAAGGAGTATAAAAATGAAGTAGAGAAACAAACTGGTAAAAGCATCAAGACACTTCGATCTGATCGAGGTGGAGAATACTTAAGTACCAGTTTCCTTGAATACTTAAAAGCGAATGAAATTCTCTCTCAGCTTACTCCACCTTATACACCTCAGCATAATGGTGTATCAGAAAGAAGGAATCGCACGCTATTAGATATGGTGCGTTCAATGATGAGTAGTGCTGAGTTGCCACTTTCCTTCTGGGGATTTGCTCTAGAATCAGCCGCATACCTATTGAATAGAGTTCCAACTAAGTCTGTACCTACCACTCCATATGAAATATGGTGTGGGAAGAGACCATATCTCAAGTATATCAAGATATGGGGGTGTCCGGTATATGTTAAAAAGCATAATCCGGACAAGCTCGAAGCACGATCGGTTTTATGCAAGTTTGTAGGATACCCCAAGCATTCAAAGGGGTACATGGTCTACCACTGTAGCGTTTTGAAAATGGTTTCGGTGAAATTTCGGAAAATCCGTAAAATGAGGGGGTTTTCTGTAAAAAGTCAATACAAATATCTTATTATAAAAATTAAATATACATATTCTAGCTATGTAATTGCTATTATTTGGTGTTTATTGAGCCGCTGGTTAAATTTCAAATTTTCTGAAAAAAATATTATTTTATTATTATTTTAAGCCGTCACTAATACATTTAATTAGGGAAAATTACAAATTGGAATGAGTTGAAACAAATTTTATGCATCATAAAACATTAAATAAAAAAATTATCATGTGGTTTTTGGAACGAAATCATTTGCCAAAACGGTTTAGAAATTATTGAAGAAAAAAGGGTTTTTTTTAGCGTAAATGGATGTTTGGGGTATTGTATTTATCATTTTTCATCACCCCACACCCGTGCCCACACCCACACACCCCCACTTACCCCTCCCCTTAGCCAAATTCAGCAGCCCTCACTTTTTCCCCACTTGGTTTGCAAAGGAAAAAGAAATAAAAGAAAAGATTAGAAAATAGATAAAGTAGTTAGACTTTGACCTTACCTTGACCTTGACTTTCCTCCCTTGCATTTTCCTCACCTCCCTCTCTCTCCCCTCACCCACTTCTGGCCGAAAATGATCCCACAACAGCAGCCCTTCCCCCCCCCCCCAAATCCACACTATTTTGCTTCAAAAATCCAAGAAAAAGCTTCAAAATCCATACAATTTCAAAGCTTTTTCCAAATCCAACTCCTACCCATTATTTCTTGCCTATCTAGCATGGATCTAGGAGCATGGAAGCTACTTTTGGAGGCTAGGATTTGCATGCTAGAACTCAATTGGGAGGTATAAATTTTAACCCTTTAGTGAAATTGTTGTTTAATTGCTTTATGTTAGCTTATTAAGTGTTTAATTAGGTTTTAGATTGGTTCTAATTGCATGTTTGAAAAATTCAAGAATGAGGTTGATTTCAAGTTAGGGTTTTGAGTAATGGGATTATGGTTGTGATGGGTAGCTTACCATCTTAGAATTTGTAGAAAGTAATTTAGTAGTTAAATTTCATATTGTTGCATGGAAATGTCTAAATTAAGTTGTTTTTGCTAACTAGAGTTTTTGAAAAAATTATCAAATGCTTAGATTAAAATATAATTAAGTGTTCATGTCATTATAACTATTATAATGAGTGGTTTAATGACTTTGGTTCATGCAAAACGAAGCTTAATTGATGAATTGTGAATTTTGCTTTAAAGGGTGTTAAATTTGATATTTTGCAAACTAGGATTTTGGAAATTATGCAAATTTATGAGTTTAAATTATGGAAATGGTTTTTATGACTTATTTAAGATAATTAATAAATATATTGGCCGCTACATTCATTTAAATATCGTGTTTTGTACAAAAACGGCGAATTGTGCTTGCTAGATTTTCGGAAAAATGACTTTTTGAGTGAAATTGGCGGTTTTGTGAGTTTCAACCTAGTTTATATTAAAATTAGTGTTCGTGAATGTGCAAATGAGTGTATTTGGGTTTTTCTCGATGGTTTGGCGTTTGTACGCCGACGTCGAGGGTTTTTGGGTTGATTTGTGAAAGCAACCATAGGTTTTGACCTATGTGGGATTCGTGCGTCGTTTTGATCATGAGTCGGATTTTAATGAGATATGGTGCGTTATGATATGTAGGTACCCCCATGTGGACTTCGAGACGACAAGCAAGCGCGTGGCGACGTCGGCACCGGCTAGCGAGGACCAGGTGAGTAGATTTATATCTACGGGGAGAAGTCGGGTGGATGGCGTATAGCACCTCCGCAGTCCGTGGTGGTGTATACGGATGCGTATACACACCAACAATTATTATATGTTATTTGGGATTAATAACGATGCTTAGGATGGATATTGGTGTGTTGGATTACTTTAGTGTTGCGAACCCTAGGGTAGTGTTACACACACATACATACATACATACTTGCATACATTCCTATTGATATGTGCTCATGGGATTCTTTAGAGTTATGTGTTCACATGGGTATGGGACTATGTGTTCACGTACGGATTGAGGATGATACTTGGGATTGAGCTGAGTCGATGAGATTTGATTTGAGGCCGTGAGATCGGTGATATAGCAGGGTTCGTATCTTAGATACGACATGACGTTTTAGCGGGTCCTTGACGTAGTGTTTCACACACGTCCATTCATACGTAGGCGGTATCAGTATGGTACTAGACGTAGATCAGTACCCCGATCATGATATTTGATAAAGAGGATACCAGGTAAATAGTATGATGAATGTGATATTGAACCGTACCCAGATTGGGATGCCGTACGACGGATTTACGTACGAGCTATATTGATGATTGATCCGCACTCTTGACTTGGGATGCCTGATTATAGATATGGTATCGGATATGATATTATTGAGGCGGGATCACCGACTATACATATACAGGTATGTATATGTATCGACTCAGATGATAGGCGGTTTCCTTACCTGTAGTTCAGCTTGTTAGTTCAGCCGTATAGTTTAGTGTAGTTGTTAGATTAGATTAGACTCCTTACCTATTTCAAAAACTAACGAATCGTGGGCATTTTTAAAGACAGCTCAAGGGAATCTACGGATATTTCAAAAAAACGACGTATCTTTTCATAAAAACACCGTAGCCCCTATTTTCAAAACCCCATGATTCGTGTTATTTCAAAAGGCACAATTCGTAGGACTTATATTAGATTATTGCAGATTAGTTATCGTTGTGTCTAGTATTCAGCTCCCGCACATTATTGCTGTTCGCTCTGCCTCGCATATTTATTTTGCTGCATATTCCATTATTGATATCATGCTGTTAGGACACCAGCACTATTACCGATGATGCGTATGTACCACGTACACCTACTTGCCGGCTCACACACATCTTCATCGGTAATTGCCATGTCACGTACACTTTAGAGAATATAATTGCTTGACTTAGATTGTTAGCTGGTAGTTTTGACACGATATTAGTGTACTTCCCTTATATGCCATATTAGACATTGTAGTTATTACCTACCACTTCATGCATACTGTTATTCAGTTGTTCATGCCTAGTTCATTATCATTGACATATGCACTTGTGATGATTTCTTGAGATTTATGATATTTCTGGATTTCGGGGAAAGCCGCAAAATTTACAACTTATGATCTTTTAAAATATAAAATGTTGCGGTTTTCTAGTGATGTAAAGTGTCGTCCACCATGAGTTTGCTGTGGTTTTGGAGATCCGTGTCGAGGAGTGGAGGAACCGTCACGGGTACATGGTGGGCCCGGTATGGTACCCCGGGGCAAGAGGAATGTGGTGTTGACGTTGAGCCTGGCTGGGGAGCACTACCTACCGGTGATATTACCCGACGCGTCGGATATCCGGAGGATACCGTCGTGGTCTTGAGATGGATGGTAGGGGCCGGTCCGGACTGACGGCGCCCTAGATATTGAGCTTGAGACATTGATATTTCGAGACAGTGAGATTTATGTTTTGTGTCGGTGCTAGACACTGTTGATACTGATTTCATTATGATACTTCAGTTTAAAAATACGAAGGAAATCTCACTAATTTATGAAAACAGTTTCTTCATTTACATGTATTCTGTTTCATGCATTCATACCTCATTCATATGATATATTGCTACCTGAGGCACTGACACGGGCACATGAAATTATACTCGGGATAGATATTACCCTAGACATTGTCATAGGCTGCCTGTTATACATATATTTGAGGATATTTTATGATCTTTGACCTAGGTTGCGTTATTTATGCGATTTCTGTGCGTAGATGTTTTTCTATTCACGAGTTTGCAACTCACCCCCGTTGTGCCCCAGTTTCTTGCAGATTTGCCGTACAGGTTTCCTTACGGCTTGCGGGCTCAGTTTCATTCGGGTGATTTGCTAGTAGGTGGGTTTACTTGTATCATACCCCCATTATATATCTTGTATATCATTATTCTGTTGTATCTAGAAGTTCCATCAACCAAACATGTATCTATTGAGATAGAGACCAGTGTTGTTTATTCTTTCGACCTTAGAGTCGCTCGTTATATTTCTGGTGGTTTTGAGTTCCCTTTTGAGTTTTTGATCCTCGCCGTTGGCGTTGTATATTTATTGCTTGTGTGGTTGTGACCATCGTTTGACGAAGAGCTAGCTCCCGCTTGGGGATGCCTTTTTTCTTGATTTCGTATACTATTCATGTTGTATCCCGTTGAGGGCCAGTATTTACAAAGGAGACTCTGCTGAAATTTTCAGTAAATTTTTGATGTTTTAAAAACCGCATAATTCGGCTTATGCTATTGAAATTACTTTCTTTAAGTTGGTTTTTCCTGCACTCTACTACTTTTCTTGGTTTGGATTTCTGGGTTTTCGGTTTACTTAGATTACGTACGCCTCGAGACGTTCGTAGTTTAAGTGCCGGTCATGTTCCATACTTTCGGGTCGTGACAAAGTTGGTATCAAAGCGTTAGGTTTTAACCTTCGGAGCGTAGGATGACCCTTGGTTGATGGAATAGGTGACTAAAGTAGAGTGACGTACCGTTGGTATGTTCCGCGGCATATTTACGACACGCCACTCCACTTAAGGAGCCTTAGGATGTACATTTCCTTGTTCAGTATTATATTCCTTCCTGATCTAGCCTCATCGGTACCAGTTTGGTTTTGCTGCTACGGTTACGGGCAGGGAGCTACGGCTAGAGTTGCGGTCAGCACAAGCTCGTCACGAACGAGGACTGACCAGGGCGAAATTCCGGCGACGCACGATTGCAGAGATGTGTCTTTTTACTGTGTTTCCGCGCCGCGAGCGTTTGGCGGATCGCCTTTATGAGGTTACTCGGATGTGCCGATCGACACTAGAGGATTGAGCCACTGACAGAGGCCAGCCAGATTTTGATGACCGTTGGTGTGTTGCTTACTCCTGATGATTGAGGCACTGTTCAGCGTGCAGACGAGCGAGCCAGTTGTTGCTGCGAGCGACGAGATATCGCCCCATATGTTGGAACTATGGCGGGGCGAGTTGTACGAATAGATGATAGAAGGTCGCTAGTCACCCGATGATGAATGACTAGGACAGGTGGTTCGTTCGCTTACCCCGATGCGAGGTCATCAGATAGATTGATTCCAGCTAGAGACGACTTCACGCGGAGACGTTGGGAGTCGACAGAGACGATCGAATGTCAGAAACCTATTATTCCAAGTTTAAGATAGTCGGAAAGACATGCAGGCAATTCTATGATCCCTCTAGAAGAATGAAACCCTAACTCGACTTAATGACCGTGTGAAAGCCTTTGAACCTTAGGGTTTGCGGCAGTTCTGCGGAGCCATTAGTGAGGCTTGGGTTTGCCCTTCTACGGCTGGACCACCGATGCTGTGGTATGTACTCGATACTATTAAACTGTGCCCAAGAGGTTGAGCTCTTGGGGGATTATGAGGTTTTGACGACTCGATCGGATGGCTCGACTTAATTCGGATGCTAGTTGGTGAGATGCATTCTTGGGAGACTCCAGATACGAGGATAGCCGTTGGAGCTCAGTCCATGCAGCCGCGACGAGACGAGTCCAAAGCAGACGACATTAGAGAAAAGTGGAGTAAGAGGTTCGCACCAGATCTAGATGAGATGATGTTCCACTCCGCCGACATCAGAGAGGCGATGCGCATGCCGAGGCATGGTACTTGGACTTACCTTCCAGAAGGAGTCGCGATGAGTATGCAGTCGTTCCAGAGCAAGAGGCAGATATAGGAAAGGACAATGACTTCCGGACAGTTGGCAGAGACAAGACATGGAAGAGACCGTGAGCAGGATTCCTTCCAGGACACTGCTGCAATGATACTTGCATCCAGGATCAGATGTGTCACGTACCTTCAGAGAGCCAGAGGCCGACGCCAGTGATATGCTGTCTTACGAGTGGTCGCGATGATTGACCAGGAGATGACCAGAGGAGTGCCAGAACGGAATCGTCCCCGTTAGCACACCTGACAGGGCCGATGAGCCGATCGACCGAAAGATTGGTAATTCACAGTGAAGACCTTGACCCAGGAGTGGTCATGGTTACGCACGCCAGCAGGACAGAGTTCATGATCATCGACGAGACGTCCCACTAGTGACCACGACAGTTGCCGAGATTCTTAGAGGATGCGCTTGAGCAGTACTATTCCGCTATTATTGATTACGATGTTTTGGGTGATTTATTCGTATGATTTGATTTTGATGATTAAGGATTTACGATCTTTGCACAGTGTTGCACTTGATATCGTTTTCGTTCTTTGGTTTCACATGTTTGTGATTTTACGGTTTTAAACAGTTGAGTTGGTTTTGTGCATATGCACGCACACGATTTGGTTCCTGCACTCTGTATAGTTTATATATGCTTGCAGTGCAGTGATACGCCTTTTGTGCACTTAGATGCACTGGACTTCGATTTCGATTGTGATACTCGATATTTGTTTTGTGCACCTTGTGCACCTGAGTGATTTTGCGCACGTTCGGCGCTTGATATTGGATTTCATGATTTCGTGCACGATGGATGCACCTGATTTAGATTTTCACGCATGTTGAGCGCATGTCTTGAGATGCGATTTTGGTGCACACCAGATGCACTAAATCGAGATTTTTCGTGCATGTCAGATGCACCTGATTTTGCTGTCAGGCACACACGTTGCCTACGACAGATGCTTTGTGCACACCCGATGCACTTAGATCTTGTTTCTGTGCATATGTATGGCACATATATGGATTTTTATTTCCGTGCGCACCAGACGCACGTAGTATTCATGTGCATATTTTGGGATTGATTTCTTATAGAGCAGTACGTTTTTATGATATTTCTATGTGTTTTCGTACTGAGCAGGACTAGTCAGAGGACAGTACCTGAATACATTTTGCATGCATTGATAGTTATTGAAGGGATTTCCAAAAGGCGAGCTATAGCCTCAGTATTTACCTACGTGTCTGATATGACACGAAATGTTTAAAACAAGGAGACCCTTCTAAATTGTTTCCAAAACGGCGGAACGTACATTTCAAACAAAAGTATATATGTATATAGTTATTTTCTTATGGTAGACGTCCGCCACTGTACAGTGTTATATGCGTTGCACAGCGACTTAAAGAGATTTGGCATGCATTTCCTTCAGATATTTACAGATATAGATTCGATATTTACATTTATAGTTTCGAGTTATATCATATTGGTTTTGATTTGGATTTGGCATTGATGTCTTCTCCACGACTCCGATGATCGCGGGATGCTTGACGGAGTTTTGATTTGAGTTATATACTCATTTTTCAAGCGCATGCGCTGCGCTACGATTTGTTTTATGTATTTACAATTTCGGAGCCCCGACGACTTGATGGTTTTTCTTAGATGTTTTAGTAATTGGGGGAGTTTGAATTTAAATTCGGGGACCGAATTTCTTTAAGGGGGGAAGATTGTAGCGTTTTGAAAATGGTTTCGGTGAAATTTCGGAAAATCGGTAAAATGAGGGGGTTTTCTGTAAAAAGTCAATACAAATATCTTATTATAAAAATTAAATATACATATTCTAGCTATGTAATTGCTATTATTTGGTGTTTATTGAGCCGCTGGTTAAATTTCAAATTTTCTGAAAAAAATATTATTTTATTATTATTTTAAGCCGTCACTAATACATTTAATTAGGGAAAATTACAAATTGGAATGAGTTGAAACAAATTTTGTGCATCATAAAACATTAAATAAAAAATTTATCATGTGGTTTTTGGAACGAAATCATTTGCCAAAACGGTTTAGAAATTATTGAAGAAAAAAGGGTTTTTTTTAGCGTAAATGGATGTTTGGGGTATTGTATTTATCATTTTTCATCACCCCACACCCGTGCCCACACCCACACACCCCCACTTACCCCTCCCCTTAGCCAAATTCAGCAGCCCTCACTTTTTCCCCACTTGGTTTGCAAAGGAAAAAGAAATAAAAGAAAAGATTAGAAAATAGATAAAGTAGTTAGACTTTGACCTTACCTTGACCTTGACTTTCCTCCCTTGCATTTTCCTCACCTCCCTCTCTCTCCCCTCACCCACTTCTGGCCGAAAATGATCCCACAACAGCAGCCCTTCCCCCCCCCCCCAAATCCACACTATTTTGCTTCAAAAATCCAAGAAAAAGCTTCAAAATCCATACAATTTCAAAGCTTTTTCCAAATCCAACTCCTACCCATTATTTCTTGCCTATCTAGCATGGATCTAGGAGCATGGAAGCTACTTTTGGAGGCTAGGATTTGCATGCTAGAACTCAATTGGGAGGTATAAATTTTAACCCTTTAGTGAAATTGTTGTTTAATTGCTTTATGTTAGCTTATTAAGTGTTTAATTAGGTTTTAGATTGGTTCTAATTGCATGTTTGAAAAATTCAAGAATGAGGTTGATTTCAAGTTAGGGTTTTGAGTAATGGGATTATGGTTGTGATGGGTAGCTTACCATCTTAGAATTTGTAGAAAGTAATTTAGTAGTTAAATTTCATATTGTTGCATGGAAATGTCTAAATTAAGTTGTTTTTGCTAACTAGAGTTTTTGAAAAAATTATCAAATGCTTAGATTAAAATATAATTAAGTGTTCATGTCATTATAACTATTATAATGAGTGGTTTAATGACTTTGGTTCATGCAAAACGAAGCTTAATTGATGAATTGTGAATTTTGCTTTAAAGGGTGTTAAATTTGATATTTTGCAAACTAGGATTTTGGAAATTATGCAAATTTATGAGTTTAAATTATGGAAATGGTTTTTATGACTTATTTAAGATAATTAATAAATATATTGGCCGCTACATTCATTTAAATATCGTGTTTTGTACAAAAACGGCGAATTGTGCTTGCTAGATTTTCGGAAAAATGACTTTTTGAGTGAAATTGGCGGTTTTGTGAGTTTCAACCTAGTTTATATTAAAATTAGTGTTCGTGAATGTGCAAATGAGTGTATTTGGGTTTTTCTCGATGGTTTGGCGTTTGTACGCCGACGTCGAGGGTTTTTGGGTTGATTTGTGAAAGCAACCATAGGTTTTGACCTATGTGGGATTCGTGCGTCGTTTTGATCATGAGTCGGATTTTAATGAGATATGGTGCGTTATGATATGTAGGTACCCCCATGTGGACTTCGAGACGACAAGCAAGCGCGTGGCGACGTCGGCACCGGCTAGCGAGGACCAGGTGAGTAGATTTATATCTACGGGGAGAAGTCGGGTGGATGGCGTATAGCACCCCCGCAGTCCGTGGTGGTGTATACGGATGCGTATACACACCAACAATTATTATATGTTATTTGGGATTAATAACGATGCTTAGGATGGATATTGGTGTGTTGGATTACTTTAGTGTTGCGAACCCTAGGGTAGTGTTACACACACATACACACATACATACTTACATACATTCCTATTGATATGTGCTCATGGGATTCTTTATAGTTATGTGTTCACATGGGTATGGGACTATGTGTTCACGTACGGATTGAGGATGATACTTGGGATTGAGCTGAGTCGATGAGATTTGATTTGAGGCCGTGAGATCGGTGATATAGCAGGGTTCGTATCTTAGATACGACATGACGTTGTAGCGGGTCCTTGACGTAGTGTTTCACACACGTCCATGCATACGTAGGCGGTATCAGTATGGTACTAGACGTAGATCAGTACCCCGATCATGATATTTGATAAAGAGGATACCAGGTAAATAGTATGATGAATGTGATATTGAACCGTACCCAGATTGGGATGCCGTACGACGGATTTACGTACGAGCTATATTGATGATTGATCCGCACTCTTGACTTGGGATGCCTGATTATAGATATGGTATCGGATATGATATTATTGAGGCGGGATCACCGACTATACATATACAGGTATGTATATGTATCGACTCAGATGATAGGCGGTTTCCTTACCTGTAGTTCAGCTTGTTAGTTCAGCCGTATAGTTTAGTGTAGTTGTTAGATTAGATTAGACTCCTTACCAATTTCAAAAACTAACGAATCGTGGGCATTTTTAAAGACAGCTCAAGGGAATCTACGGATATTTCAAAAAAACGACGTATCTTTTCATAAAAACACCGTAGCCCCTATTTTCAAAACCCCATGATTCGTGTTATTTCAAAAGGCACAATTCGTAGGACTTATATTAGATTATTGCAGATTAGTTATCGTTGTGTCTAGTATTCAGCTCCCGCACATTATTGCTGTTCGCTCTGCCTCGCATATTTATTTTGCTGCATATTCCATTATTGATATCATGCTGTTAGGACACCAGCACTATTACCGATGATGCGTATGTACCACGTACACCTACTTGCCGGCTCACACACATCTTCATCGGTAATTGCCATGTCACGTACACTTTAGAGAATATAATTGCTTGACTTAGATTGTTAGCTTGTAGTTTTGACACGATATTAGTGTACTTCCCTTATATGCCATATTAGACATTGTAGTTATTACCTACCACTTCATGCATACTGTTATTCAGTTGTTCATGCCTAGTTCATTATCATTGACATATGCACTTGTGATGATTTCTTGAGATTTATGATATTTCTGGATTTCGGGGAAAGCCGCAAAATTTACAACTTATGATCTTTTAAAATATAAAATGTTGCGGTTTTCTAGTGATGTAAAGTGTCGTCCACCATGAGTTTGCTGTGGTTTTGGAGATCCGTGTCGAGGAGTGGAGGAACCGTCACGGGTACATGGTGGGCCCGGTATGGTACCCCGGGGCAAGAGGAATGTGGTGTTGACGTTGAGCCTGGCTGGGGAGCACTACCTACCGGTGATATTACCCGACGCGTCGGATATCCGGAGGATACCGTCGTGGTCTTGAGATGGATGGTAGGGGCCGGTCCGGACTGACGGCGCCCTAGATATTGAGCTTGAGACATTGATATTTCGAGACAGTGAGATTTATGTTTTGTGTCGGTGCTAGACACTGTTGATACTGATTTCATTATGATACCTCAGTTTAAAAATACGAAGGAAATCTCACTAATTTATGAAAACAGTTTCTTCATTTACATGTATTCTGTTTCATGCATTCATACCTCATTCATATGATATATTGCTACCTGAGGCACTGACACGGGCACATGAAATTATACTCGGGATAGATATTACCCTAGACATTGTCATAGGCTGCCTGTTATACATATATTTGAGGATATTTTATGATCTTTGACCTAGGTTGCGTTATTTATGCGATTTCTGTGCGTAGATGTTTTTCTATTCACGAGTTTGCAACTCACCCCCGTTGTGCCCCAGTTTCTTGCAGATTTGCCGTACAGGTTTCCTTACGGCTTGCGGGCTCAGTTTCATTCGGGTGATTTGCTAGTAGGTGGGTTTACTTGTATCATACCCCCATTATATATCTTGTATATTATTATTCTGTTGTATCTAGAAGTTCCATCAACCAAACATGTATCTATTGAGATAGAGACCAGTGTTGTTTATTCTTTCGACCTTAGAGTCGCTCGTTATATTTCTGGTGGTTTTGAGTTCCCTTTTGAGTTTTTGATCCTCGCCGTTGGCGTTGTATATTTATTGCTTGTGTGGTTGTGACCATCGTTTGACGAAGAGCTAGCTCCCGCTTGGGGATGCCTTTTTTCTTGATTTCGTATACTATTCATGTTGTATCCCGTTGGGGGCCAGTATTTACAAAGGAGACTCTGCTGAAATTTTCAGTAAATTTTTGATGTTTTAAAAACCGCATAATTCGGCTTATGCTATTGAAATTACTTTCTTTAAGTTGGTTTTTCCTGCACTCTACTACTTTTCTTGGTTTGGATTTCTGGGTTTTCGGTTTACTTAGATTACGTACGCCTCGAGACGTTCGTAGTTTAAGTGCCGGTCATGTTCCATACTTTCGGGTCGTGACAAAGTTGGTATCAAAGCGTTAGGTTTTAACCTTCGGAGCGTAGGATGACCCTTGGTTGATGGAATAGGTGACTAAAGTAGAGTGACGTACCGTTGGTATGTTCCGCGGCATATTTACGACACGCCACTCCACTTAAGGAGCCTTAGGATGTACATTTCCTTGTTCAGTATTATATTCCTTCCTGATCTAGCCTCATCGGTACCAGTTTGGTTTTGCTGCTACGGTTACGGGCAGGGAGCTACGGCTAGAATTGCGGTCAGCACAAGCTCGTCACGAACGAGGACTGACCAGGGCGAAATTCCGGCGACGCACGATTGCAGAGATGTGTCTTTTTACTGTGTTTCCGCGCCGCGAGCGTTTGGCGGATCGCCTTTATGAGGTTACTCGGATGTGCCGATCGACACTAGAGGATTGAGCCACTGACAGAGGCCAGCCAGATTTTGATGACCGTTGGTGTGTTGCTTACTCCTGAAGATTGAGGCACTGTTCAGCGTGCAGACGAGCGAGCCAGTTGTTGCTGCGAGCGACGAGATATCGCCCCATATGTTGGAACTATGGCGGGGCGAGTTGTACGAATAGATGATAGAAGGTCGCTAGTCACCCGATGATGAATGACTAGGACAGGTGGTTCGTTCGCTTACCCCGATGCGAGGTCATCAGATAGATTGATTCCAGCTAGAGACGACTTCACGCGGAGACGTTGGGAGTCGACAGAGACGATCGAATGTCAGAAACCTATTATTCCAAGTTTAAGATAGTCGGAAAGACATGCAGGCAATTCTATGATCCCTCTAGAAGAATGAAACCCTAACTCGACTTAATGACCGTGTGAAAGCCTTTGAACCTTAGGGTTTGCGGCAGTTCTGCGGAGCCATTAGTGAGGCTTGGGTTTGCCCTTCTACGGCTGGACCACCGATGCTGTGGTATGTACTCGATACTATTAAACTGTGCCCAAGAGGTTGAGCTCTTGGGGGATTATGAGGTTTTGACGACTCGATCGGATGGCTCGACTTAATTCGGATGCTAGTTGGTGAGATGCATTCTTGGGAGACTCCAGATACGAGGATAGCCGTTGGAGCTCAGTCCATGCAGCCGCGACGAGACGAGTCCAAAGCAGACGACATTAGAGAAAAGTGGAGTAAGAGGTTCGCACCAGATCTAGATGAGATGATGTTCCACTCCGCCGACATCAGAGAGGCGATGCGCATGCCGAGGCATGGTACTTGGACTTACCTTCCAGAAGGAGTCGCGATGAGTATGCAGTCGTTCCAGAGCAAGAGGCAGATATAGGAAAGGACAATGACTTCCGGACAGTTGGCAGAGACAAGACATGGAAGAGACCGTGAGCAGGATTCCTTCCAGGACACTGCTGCAATGATACTTGCATCCAGGATCAGATGTGTCACGTACCTTCAGAGAGCCAGAGACCGACGCCAGTGATATGCTGTCTTACGAGTGGTCGCGATGATTGACCAGGAGATGACCAGAGGAGTGCCAGAACGGAATCGTCCCCGTTAGCACACCTGACAGGGCCGATGAGCCGATCGACCGAAAGATTGGTAATTCACAGTGAAGACCTTAACCCAGGAGTGGTCATGGTTACGCACGCCAGCAGGACAGAGTTCATGATCATCGACGAGACGTCCCACTAGTGACCGCGACAGTTGCCGAGATTCTTAGAGGATGCGCTTGAGCAGTACTATTCCGCCATTATTGATTACGATGTTTTGGGTGATTTATTCGTATGATTTGATTTTGATGATTAAGGATTTACGATCTTTGCACAGTGTTGCACTTGATATCGTTTTCGTTCTTTGGTTTCACATGTTTGTGATTTTACGGTTTTAAACAGTTGAGTTGGTTTTGTGCATATGCACGCACACGATTTGGTTCCTGCACTCTGTATAGTTTATATATGCTTGCAGTGCAGTGATACGCCTTTTGTGCACTTAGATGCACTGGACTTCGATTTCGATTGTGATACTCGATATTTGTTTTGTGCACCTTGTGCACCTGAGTGATTTTGCGCACGTTCGGCGCTTGATATTGGATTTCATGATTTCGTGCACGATGGATGCACCTGATTTAGATTTTCGCGCATGTTGAGCGCATGTCTTGAGATGCGATTTTGGTGCACACCAGATGCACTAAATCGAGATTTTTCGTGCATGTCAGATGCACCTGATTTTGCTGTCAGGCACACACGTTGCCTACGACAGATGCTTTGTGCACACCCGATGCACTTAGATCTTGTTTCTGTGCATATGTATGGCACATATATGGATTTTTATTTCCGTGCGCACCAGACGCACGTAGTATTCATGTGCATATTTTGGGATTGATTTCTTATAGAGCAGTACGTTTTTATGATATTTCTATGTGTTTTCGTACTGAGCAGGACTAGTCAGAGGACAGTACATGAATACATTTTGCATGCATTGATAGTTATTGAAGGGATTTCCAAAAGGCGAGCTATAGCCTCAGCATTTACCTACGTGTCTGATATGACACGAAATGTTTAAAACAAGGAGACCCTTCTAAATTGTTTCCAAAACGGCGGAACGTACATTTCAAACAAAAGTATATATGTATATAGTTATTTTCTTATGGTAGACGTCCGCCACTGTACAGTGTTATACGCGTTGCACAGCGACTTAAAGAGATTTGGCATGCATTTCCTTCAGATATTTACAGATATAGATTCGATATTTACATTTATAGTTTCGAGTTATATCATATTGGTTTTGATTTGGATTTGGCATTGATGTCTTCTCCACGACTCCGATGATCGCGGGATGCTTGACGGAGTTTTGATTTGAGTTATATACTCATTTTTCAAGCGCATGCGCTGCGCTACGATTTGTTTTATGTATTTACAATTTCGGAGCCCCGACGACTTGATGGTTTTTCTTAGATGTTTTAGTAATTGGGGGAGTTTGAATTTAAATTCGGGGACCGAATTTCTTTAAGGGGGGAAGATTGTAGCGTTTTGAAAATGGTTTCGGTGAAATTTCGGAAAATCGGTAAAATAAGGGGGTTTTCTGTAAAAAGTCAATACAAATATCTTATTATAAAAATTAAATATACATATTCTAGCTATGTAATTGCTATTATTTGGTGTTTATTGAGCCGCTGGTTAAATTTCAAATTTTCTGAAAAAAATATTATTTTATTATTATTTTAAGCCGTCACTAATACATTTAATTAGGGAAAATTACAAATTGGAATGAGTTGAAACAAATTTTGTGCATCATAAAACATTAAATAAAAAATTTATCATGTGGTTTTTGGAACGAAATCATTTGCCAAAACGGTTTAGAAATTATTGAAGAAAAAAGGGTTTTTTTTAGCGTAAATGGATGTTTGGGGTATTGTATTTATCATTTTTCATCACCCCACACCCGTGCCCACACCCACACACCCCCACTTACCCCTCCCCTTAGCCAAATTCAGCAGCCCTCACTTTTTCCCCACTTGGTTTGCAAAGGAAAAAGAAATAAAAGAAAAGATTAGAAAATAGATAAAGTAGTTAGACTTTGACCTTACCTTGACCTTGACTTTCCTCCCTTGCATTTTCCTCACCTCCTTCTCTCTCCCCTCACCCACTTCTGGCCGAAAATGATCCCACAACAGCAGCCCTTCCCCCCCCCCCCAAAATCCACACTATTTTGCTTCAAAAATCCAAGAAAAAGCTTCAAAATCCATACAATTTCAAAGCTTTTTCCAAATCCAACTCCTACCCATTATTTCTTGCCTATCTAGCATGGATCTAGGAGCATGGAAGCTACTTTTGGAGGCTAGGATTTGCATGCTAGAACTCAATTGGGAGGTATAAATTTTAACCCTTTAGTGAAATTGTTGTTTAATTGCTTTATGTTAGCTTATTAAGTGTTTAATTAGGTTTTAGATTGGTTCTAATTGCATGTTTGAAAAATTCAAGAATGAGGTTGATTTCAAGTTAGGGTTTTGAGTAATGGGATTATGGTTGTGATGGGTAGCTTACCATCTTAGAATTTGTAGAAAGTAATTTAGTAGTTAAATTTCATATTGTTGCATGGAAATGTCTAAATTAAGTTGTTTTTGCTAACTAGAGTTTTTGAAAAAATTATCAAATGCTTAGATTAAAATATAATTAAGTGTTCATGTCATTATAACTATTATAATGAGTGGTTTAATGACTTTGGTTCATGCAAAACGAAGCTTAATTGATGAATTGTGAATTTTGCTTTAAAGGGTGTTAAATTTGATATTTTGCAAACTAGGATTTTGGAAATTATGCAAATTTATGAGTTTAAATTATGGAAATGGTTTTTATGACTTATTTAAGATAATTAATAAATATATTGGCCGCTACATTCATTTAAATATCGTGTTTTGTACAAAAACGGCGAATTGTGCTTGCTAGATTTTCGGAAAAATGACTTTTTGAGTGAAATTGGCGGTTTTGTGAGTTTCAACCTAGTTTATATTAAAATTAGTGTTCGTGAATGTGCAAATGAGTGTATTTGGGTTTTTCTCGATGGTTTGGCGTTTGTACGCCGACGTCGAGGGTTTTTGGGTTGATTTGTGAAAGCAACCATAGGTTTTGACCTATGTGGGATTCGTGCGTCGTTTTGATCATGAGTCGGATTTTAATGAGATATGGTGCGTTATGATATGTAGGTACCCCCATGTGGACTTCGAGACGACAAGCAAGCGCGTGGCGACGTCGGCACCGGCTAGCGAGGACCAGGTGAGTAGATTTATATCTACGGGGAGAAGTCGGGTGGATGGCGTATAGCACCCCCGCAGTCCGTGGTGGTGTATACGGATGCGTATACACACCAACAATTATTATATGTTATTTGGGATTAATAACGATGCTTAGGATGGATATTGGTGTGTTGGATTACTTTAGTGTTGCGAACCCTAGGGTAGTGTTACACACACATACACACATACATACTTGCATACATTCCTATTGATATGTGCTCATGGGATTCTTTAGAGTTATGTGTTCACATGGGTATGGGACTATGTGTTCACGTACGGATTGAGGATGATACTTGGGATTGAGCTGAGTCGATGAGATTTGATTTGAGGCCGTGAGATCGGTGATATAGCAGGGTTCGTATCTTAGATACGACATGACGTTGTAGCGGGTCCTTGACGTAGTGTTTCACACACGTCCATGCATACGTAGGCGGTATCAGTATGGTACTAGACGTAGATCAGTACCCCGATCATGATATTTGATAAAGAGGATACCAGGTAAATAGTATGATGAATGTGATATTGAACCGTACCCAGATTGGGATGCCGTACGACGGATTTACGTACGAGCTATATTGATGATTGATCCGCACTCTTGACTTGGGATGCCTGATTATAGATATGGTATCGGATATGATATTATTGAGGCGGGATCACCGACTATACATATACAGGTATGTATATGTATCGACTCAGATGATAGGCGGTTTCCTTACCTGTAGTTCAGCTTGTTAGTTCAGCCGTATAGTTTAGTGTAGTTGTTAGATTAGATTAGACTCCTTACCAATTTCAAAAACTAACGAATCGTGGGCATTTTTAAAGACAGCTCAAGGGAATCTACGGATATTTCAAAAAAACGACGTATCTTTTCATAAAAACACCGTAGCCCCTATTTTCAAAACCCCATGATTCGTGTTATTTCAAAAGGCACAATTCGTAGGACTTATATTAGATTATTGCAGATTAGTTATCGTTGTGTCTAGTATTCAGCTCCCGCACATTATTGCTGTTCGCTCTGCCTCGCATATTTATTTTGCTGCATATTCCATTATTGATATCATGCTGTTAGGACACCAGCACTATTACCGATGATGCGTATGTACCACGTACACCTACTTGCCGGCTCACACACATCTTCATCGGTAATTGCCATGTCACGTACACTTTAGAGAATATAATTGCTTGACTTAGATTGTTAGCTGGTAGTTTTGACACGATATTAGTGTACTTCCCTTATATGCCATATTAGACATTGTAGTTATTACCTACCACTTCATGCATACTGTTATTCAGTTGTTCATGCCTAGTTCATTATCATTGACATATGCACTTGTGATGATTTCTTGAGATTTATGATATTTCTGGATTTCGGGGAAAGCCGCAAAATTTACAACTTATGATCTTTTAAAATATAAAATGTTGCGGTTTTCTAGTGATGTAAAGTGCCGTCCACCATGAGTTTGCTGTGGTTTTGGAGATCCGTGTCGAGGAGTGGAGGAACCGTCACGGGTACATGGTGGGCCCGGTATGGTACCCCGGGGCAAGAGGAATGTGGTGTTGACGTTGAGCCTGGCTGGGGAGCACTACCTACCGGTGATATTACCCGACGCGTCGGATATCCGGAGGATACCGTCGTGGTCTTGAGATGGATGGTAGGGGCCGGTCCGGACTGACGGCGCCCTAGATATTGAGCTTGAGACATTGATATTTCGAGACAGTGAGATTTATGTTTTGTGTCGGTGCTAGACACTGTTGATACTGATTTCATTATGATACCTCAGTTTAAAAATACGAAGGAAATCTCACTAATTTATGAAAACAGTTTCTTCATTTACATGTATTCTGTTTCATGCATTCATACCTCATTCATATGATATATTGCTACCTGAGGCACTGACACGGGCACATGAAATTATACTCGGGATAGATATTACCCTAGACATTGTCATAGGCTGCCTGTTATACATATATTTGAGGATATTTTATGATCTTTGACCTAGGTTGCGTTATTTATGCGATTTCTGTGCGTAGATGTTTTTCTATTCACGAGTTTGCAACTCACCCCCGTTGTGCCCCGGTTTCTTGCAGATTTGCCGTACAGGTTTCCTTACGGCTTGCGGGCTCAGTTTCATTCGGGTGATTTGCTAGTAGGTGGGTTTACTTGTATCATACCCCCATTATATATCTTGTATATCATTATTCTGTTGTATCTAGAAGTTCCATCAACCAAACATGTATATATTGAGATAGAGACCAGTGTTGTTTATTCTTTCGACCTTAGAGTCGCTCGTTATATTTCTGGTGGTTTTGAGTTCCCTTTTGAGTTTTTGATCCTCGCCGTTGGCGTTGTATATTTATTGCTTGTGTGGTTGTGACCATCGTTTGACGAAGAGCTAGCTCCCGCTTGGGGATGCCTTTTTTCTTGATTTCGTATACTATTCATGTTGTATCCCGTTGGGGGCCAGTATTTACAAAGGAGACTCTGCTGAAATTTTCAGTAAATTTTTGATGTTTTAAAAACCGCATAATTCGGCTTATGCTATTGAAATTACTTTCTTTAAGTTGGTTTTTCCTGCACTCTACTACTTTTCTTGGTTTGGATTTCTGGGTTTTCGGTTTACTTAGATTACGTACGCCTCGAGACGTTCGTAGTTTAAGTGCCGGTCATGTTCCATACTTTCGGGTCGTGACAACCACACTGAAGAACAAAAGGTGTTTGTCGCTCGTCACATTGTCTTCTTAGAAAGCGAATTTCTTGCAAAAGAAATTAGTGGGTGCGCGGTAGAACTGGAAGAAATTCCTGAACCTCAAACTGCAACCGAAGACTTAGAAGAATCTCAGATTTCAATAGAACATGACGAACCAACGCCACTCCGCAGATCTAGTAGGCTTTCTCATCCTCCTGAAAGATACTATGGTTTTCTTCTTGATGGAGATCGAGAGGATTGCATCATCGATGATGATGAGCCTACTAGTTTTCAGCAGGCTATCACGAGTAGCGACTCAGTGAAGTGGCTGGATACAATGAGATCCGAAATGGAATCCATGTACACCAATATGTATGGACTTTAGAAGTTGCTCCTCCTGGGGTAAAACCAGTTGGGTGCAAATGGATCTTCAAAAAGAAGATTGGTACATTTGGACAAGTGGAAACCTACAAAGCTAGACTAGTAGCAAAAGGTTTTCGTCAAAGACCAGGACTGGACTATGATGAAACTTTTTCACCAGTAGCTATGCTTAAATCCATTCGGATCATGCTTGCCATTGCTGCCTTCCATGACTATGAAATCTGGCAAATGGATGTAAAAACAGCTTTTCTAAATGGACATCTAGAAGAGAGTGTTTACATGGATCAACCAGAAGTTTTTTAGACAGTGGGAGCAGCGGAAGAGTGTGCAAATTGCTTAAATCCATTTACGGGTTAAAGCAAGTATCGCGGAGTTGGAACATCTGCTTTGATGAAACAGTCAAGGAATTTGACTTTATCAAAAATGTAGATGAACCATATATTTATAGGAAGATTGTAGAAGGAGCAGTAGTCTTCCTCGTTTTGTACGTCGACGACATACTACTGATAGGGAATGATATCCCTATACTACAATCAGTAAAGCTCTTCTTGTCACAGAAATTCTCTATGAAAGACTTAGGAGATGCATCATACATTCTGGGCATTAAGATCTATCGAGATAGATCTAATAGAATATTGTGACTTTCACAGTCCAGGTATATAGACACTATACTAAAGAGATTTAGTATGGAAGATTCCAAACGCGGCAATATGCCCGCTTGTCACGGAATCACACTCTCCAAAGAGATGTCTCCAAAGACTGATGAAGAGAGGGCTCGCATGGGCATTATACCCTACGCTTCGGCGGTAGGATCAATAATGTATGCGATGTTATGTACCAGACCGGATGTAGCTTACGCACTTAGTGTGGTAAGCAGGTATCAGTCTGACCCAGGTGAGAAACATTGGAGAGCGGTGAAGAACATTCTCAAGTACCTGAGAAGGACTAAGGAGATGTTCTTGATTTACGGTAATAGGGACCTCCAGGTAGAGGCTTTTACCGACTCCGGCTTCCAAAGTGATAAGGATGATTCTAAATCTATTTCGGGTTTTGTGTTTACCCTCAATGGAGGGGCGGTATGTTGGAAGAGTTCCAAACAAGATACCGTCGCAGACTCAACTATGGAGGCTGAGTATATAGCTGCTAGTGAAGCCGCAAAAGAGGCTGTCTGGATGAGGAAGTTCATTTCTGAACTTCAGGTGGTTTCGTCCATTGCCAATCCAATACCTTTGTATTGCGATAACAATGGCGCTGTAGCTTTAGCGAAGGAACCAAGGTCCCATCAGAAATCCAGGCATATCTTAAGGCGGTTTCACCTGATCAGGGTGATCGTGGATCGTCGGGAGATCGAGATACGGAGAGTGGACACAAAAGACAACACGGCAGATCCATTCACCAAGGCCATTCCTCAAGTACAGTTCGAGAGGCTTTTTGAGATGTTGGGCATGCGGTACGCAAGCAACTAGATCTGGTAGAGACAGTGGGTACTCATTGCGCCAATTATAGGCCTTAGTGCAAGTGGGAGATTGTTGGATATATATGCCCTAGAGGCCTACATTGTATAGGATGCTTGGGATATGTATGCACATGACAGTCTTGTTTGATATGATAGTACGCTATTTGGTTTGACTTTGTCTTAACATATGATATATTTTACTTGGTATTTATATATATATGTTGATAAAGCCCATAGGGTGTTTTGTCTGACTACCGGCGTTGTGATGGCAGTCATACTAGTGGGAGCTGGATAGTCAATAGGCACACCCTTAGATGCCCCTGGTCACAGGAGTATCGAGATTGGGCATCGATACTCCAGAGTAGACTAGTGTATACATATCTAGACCCTGACGAGGGGCAATGGATTGGTCCCGCAACCATTGGTGGTGTTCACCTAAGATTGTATACAGATGCTCACTGGGTGTGAGTACACCGGACAGGACTCGCCGAGAACTGACTGGATGGTATTATACCTAACGTCAGATAGCAGTTCTCAGGTGACATGTGTGCAGATAGTCCGTTGACTTAAAGTCATCATTTGTCTCGTGTGAGTTCCCACTGTGCTTTGATTATTACCCTACCACGACTCAAAGGAGTCGTGCAAACAGGTTTCAGTTGGGCACAGTCCGGAGCCATGTGGAGGCAGTGAGTGACTGTTAGGGATTCGTCTCTCCCGGTATAGGGAGTTGATATCGCACTGTGGTCGGTTGGTCATTACCATAAGTCCCTGGCCAGGGCTGATTGAGAATTACTGATGGAATGATCAGTAGATTCTCGGGTGGTCTTGAACCATACCGACACGACTTGTACGGTTATTAGGGGTCTGACGTCCACCACCTCCCTAGACCATACATGCGATACTCTTAGACGAACAGACCGGACTGCGCGGATATTGTCACAGACAGGCTCAGTAGGATTTCAGATGGATTACCTCATCAGCTTTCTTATCGACAACTACCTGGGGACCGTTACGCACAGCTAGTGCCGCTTGCGGTCTGTGGTTAAACCCACTGCCAGCGTAGTAGTCGAGTCTTTAGAGTCCCATACAGAGATTTCCCAAACCCAGGCGAAAAGATATAGAAGTCGTATGGTTTTACGACAAAGGTTCGGACGCATACGTGTTTGAACGCACGTACGACATTCGGACAGTTTTTACTAGCCGGCTTTGGTTTAAGCCAGATTCTAGTATCAGGTTATTGGATTTATACAGTCTAAAGTTTTTCCGTGTTTTTACGGATGAGAGGGGCGTTCTCGTAATTTTCCGAGAAGCTTCTAGAAGGATGTGACATGGAGGGAGAGGTGGCATTTTCATTTAATGAATTAGTGACTCATTGTGAGTGATTCATCATGTCATTAATGCATTATTAAATGCTTAATGACTCACATAATGAATCACCCACTTGCATTAATGAAACATGATGAATAATCTCTTATTATTCATTTCTTTTTAATTCATTATGTTTCATATATCTAGTGAGAAGCTTTTTCATTTTCATATTATTATCATTATCATCTTCTCACTCTCTCTCTTCAAGTTCTCTCTCCTTCACCAAACCTAATCCTACCCTCATGAGTTGAGAACAAGGATTAGGAAAGACTAATTACTCCATAACCTATCTCTACATCACCTTAGCTACTCTATTTAGCAACTAGAGAAACTAAGTAACCTCAAGTTTAGAGGTTATAGCTTGGATTAGTGTTCTCGGGTGGATCGTCTATCACGGAAGAAAGCCGAAGAGGACGTGGAGATCCAAAGAGGCCGTAGATAACATTAAGACGAAGGACTAGAACCGTTTGGTATAATCTCTTAACATAGTAGTTTAGAACTCTATAGCTTTTGTTAAAACTTGTTTAGCAAACGATTCATACGGTTAATCGATGTTTGATCATAAAACAAGATTGTTATTCATATTTCCGCCTCCCCATAAGTATTGGGGTGTTGAACATCGACTTACAACATAATCGAGTTAAGGTTTGTTGTCTTCTAGAGGGACCACCACAAAAAGATTTGCACGTATCTCCAAAGCATTTAAACCCCGTGAATAGTGAGCAAATGATACTCGTTCAAACACTTCAAAACTTTCTTATTTACCCGGAAAAGCTATGAAATGAAAATACCGATCAAAATAACGCGTCCAAAACCATCTCCAGATAATACTGTACACCATTCAGATTAAACATACCTAAAACACTATACAAGTAGAAATATGAATTACAGTGAAATTCCCATGCAATAATACTACAGTACGGCCGCGGAACCGCGGCCTAAGCAAGAATTTGCCGCGGTTCAGCGGCCAAATTAACTGTTCATGTCTTCGTATTTCACCATAATTCTTATATTTCCCTGCTGTATTTTTTAAGTATTTTTAATTCTGAAAAATGTCAGATTTTAGAATTTGTCCAGAGAGGGTCCAAGAAAACCGTATTTTTGTCCGATCGGGATTTTTACTTCGTAAAAGCGACGCCTAATGTTCTAGGTCGGCTCTGATACCAGTGTAAGGTTTGCCTAGCACCCTATGAAGAGTTTTGAAGCATCACATGTGTCAAAGTATGTATTTTTAAGGTGCTAAACAAACACGCAAAGGAATCGATCCTAGAAAATTAGGGTTACAAAACTTTAAGCTAATAAAAATTAGGGTTTGAAGGCTACAACCTTTGTAGCTCCCCTTTGGCTTGACTCCTTGATCTCTAGGGTGTTGGAAGAAGGTCCACTTGTAGTCCTCTTTCGTCCACGACGATCCACCCGAAGTTTCCCGTCCAAGCTTGCAACTTTGGAAAAGCAAAGAGAACATTCTAATCAAGTTGGCTAGACTTGAGTAGAATGATGTTGTGGCTAAGGATCTCACTTCAAAAACCTTTCTTTAATTGTGTTTAACTCACTAAAAAAAACTAGAGAGGAAAAGGTGAAGGAGGATGAAGATGGTGGCTATTTTTAACAAGAGGTGAAGAAAAATAACCCTTAGTTAAAAAGGAAAATGAAATATATATCACTATATATATTTATTTCCTTCTTGCATTCAACCATGATTAAATTATGGAGAGTTAATTTAACTTGGGTTTTAAATGATAAAGAGAAGGATAACCCTAGGTTAGTGGTAGTTGAACTTGGTTAGGTTAGAAGAAGAATGTAGAAGCTAGAATGATTATCCTTTCCTTTTCATTTTGTTTTAAAACCAAAATTAAATAATAATCCATAATTTAATCCATGGTGTGAGTCTTATATTTCCACCATTTCCATATGCTAACAACCATGATGGATGGGTGTATGTATGTATGCATGTATGCACGTCCACATGTGCATGAAACTAGAATGAAAGAAAGAAACACATGCATGCATGCATACATCCATCAAACCCTAGAAAGGTTTCAAGTGAGAAAACTAATGGTTGGATGATAAATCAACACTTAACTTATCAATCCGGTCATATCTCATATGACCCCACCAAAAGCAGGCCACCCGATCAATGTTCGGTATCATATACGCACATTTTAATCAGGTGCATGCGCATATCGCATACGCGCACCACAACGTTTCGCCTGGACTGGGTAACTCCTTTGTGGGACTCTAAGACTCGTCAATACGCCAGCAGAGGGTGATGATCATATCAGGTACCCTCAAACCGCAAGCGGTCAGCTAAACGTAACGGCCACCCGGGTATTGAGCGATCAGAAGAAAACAAGCGAACCTGCTACAACTCCCGTCGAGCCATCCGGCAACACTACTGTACAGTCCGGTCTCTTCGTCAGATATGCTGCATATCGAGCCTAGGGATGGTCACGTCGACCCTAATAACTCAATAAGTCGTGCCAGTGAATGGTCTATAACAGATCGAGAAACTACTGATAACACTTATCAGCAAATCTCAGCAGCCCTGGCCAGGGACTTACTGATATAACCAGTCGGGCACAGCACAACATCAACCCCCAATACCGGGAGAGACGAAACCCCTCCTATCGCTCATTGCCTTCGTGTGTCTCGGGACTGTACCCAACGGCCACCTGTTTGCACGACTCAGTAGAGCCGTGGTAGGGTGGCAATCAAAGTACAGTGGGAGAGCACACAAGACTCCATGACGATCTCGGGTCTACAGACTAACCTGTACCAGTGTTACCTGAGAACTGCTATCCGACGATAGATATAATTCCATATAGGAGTTCTCGACGAGTCCGTCCAGTGTACCCAGCCACCACTGAGCACCCGTATATGATCTTGATGTCAAACACCAATGGATATGGGATCATCCATCGCCCATCACATGGGTCAAGTATCATATACGCTAGTCTACTCTGGTATATCAATGCCCCGTCTCAATATACCTACGACTAGGGACTTTCCAGGATATGCTTATAGACTACAGATGTCCCACTAGTATGATCTCCATCATAATCAGAGCAGTCAAGCCAATATCCTCAGGGCTTTATCAGCATGTATGAGTGAATAATAAGCATGATCAAGTCAACATGTCAGATAAAGAAGAACCAGATAGCATACTATCATGTCGAGCAAGAATGCATACTGAATATATATACATGTATAGATACATCCACTATCATATAATGGCCTCTAGGGCATACATATATCCAACAGGCCGAGTATCACCGGGATTTGATTGCGTGGGTTTGCCACAGGTTGTGTATCTAAAACAATAAAGTCTACGGGAAATATGAATTCCCCGACTTTGATTAACACATCCTCTAGCTCACCCCTAGGTTGGGTGATAGATCGATCGGCCATCTGAAGAGTGCAATGCGCAGGTTTTAACTCTCCGATCCCTAATTGCTCATAAACAGAATACGGAAGCAAGTTAACACTAGCACCTAAATCGTGTAGAGCACGATTGATATTTTTACCCCCAATAGAAATAGAAATTGTAGGACATCCGGGGTCCTTTCGTTTCTTGGGTAGTTGTTGTGTAAAAGCAGTGCTCACATTAGACGCAAGGAAAACTTTTTTAGGTACTTGAACTTTTCTCTTTCTAGTGCACAAGTCCTTTAAGATTTTCGCATATGACGGAACTTGTTGAATAGCATCTAGGAGAGGAATGTTTATGTTAACTTGCTTAAAAATTTTCATAATCTTCTCCATTTGTGGACTTGGTCTGTTGCCCCTTAACCTGTTTGGATAAGGTGCTTTATCAATAAGGGTTTGGTCCAACATTGGAGAGGATTGTGGGGATGGAGTGGATCCTAGAATTGGAGTGGGGATCGTTTTAGGTAGATTCGAGGAAATGGGCGAAGGGTTCGAGCCTTGAGGAAAACGGAGAATAGGCTCGGATGTGTTGGATATATGTATGCCCTAGAGGCCATTATGTGATAGTGGATGTATCTATACATGTATATATATTCAGTTTGCATTCTTGCTCGACATGATAGTATGCTATCTGGTTCTTCTTTATCTGACATGTTGATTTGATCATGCTTTTATTCATTCATACATGCTGATAAAGCCCTGAGGATATTGGCTTGACTACTCTGATTATGATGGAGATCATACTAGTGGGGCATCTGTAGTCTATAAGCATATCCTGAAACGTCCTTAGTCGTAGGTATATCGAGACGGGGCATCGATATACCAGAGTAGACTAGCGTATATGATACTAGACCCATACGATGGGCGATGGATGTTCCCACATTCATCGATGTTTGACATCAAGATCATATACGGGTGCTCAGTGGTGACTGGGTACACTGGACGGACTCACCGAGAACTCCTATATGGAATTATATCTATCGTCGGATAGCAGTTCTTAGGTGACACTGGTACAGGTTAGTCTGTAGACCCGAGATCGTCATGGAGTCTTGTGTGTTCTCCCACTGCACTTTGATTGCCACCCTACCACGGCTCTACTGAGTCGTGCAAACAGGTGGCCGTTGGGTACAGTCCCGAGACACACAAAGACGATGAGCGATAGGAGGGGTTTCGTCTCTCCCGGTATTGGGAGTTGATGCTGTGCAGTGCCCGACTGGTTATAACAGCAAGTCCCTGGCCAGGGCTGCTGAGATTTGCTGATAAGTGTTATCAGTAGTTTCTCGATCTGTTATAGACCATTCACCGACACGACTTATTGAGTTATTGGGGTCGACGTGACCATCCCTAGGCTCGATATGCAGCATATCTGACGAAGAGACCGGACTGTACGGTAGTGTTGCCGGATGGCTCGACGGGAGTTGTAGCAGGTTCGCTTATTGTCTTCTGATCGCCCAATACCCGGGTGGCCGTTACGTTTAGCTGACCGCTTGCGGCTTGAGGGTACTTGATATGATCATTACCCTCTGCCGGCGTATTGACGAGTCTTAGAGTCCCACAGAGGAGTTACCCAGTCCAGGCGAAACGTTGTGGTGCGCATATGCGATATGCGCATGCACCCGATTGAAATATGCGTATATGATACCGAACATTGATCGGGTGAACTGCTTTTGGTGGGGTCATATGAGATATGACCGGATTGATAAATCAAGTGTTGATTTATCATTTAACCATTAGTTTTCTCACTTAAAACCTTTCTAGGGTTTGATGGATGTATGCATGCATGCATGTGTTTCTTTCTTCTTTTCTAGTTTCATGCACATGTAGATGTGCATACATGTACACATACATACATCAAACCATCATGATTGATTATATATGGAAATGGTGGCAATATAAGCCTCACACCATAGATTAAACAATGGATAATTATTTAATTTTGGTTTTAAAGTAAAATGAAAAAGGAAAGAATAAACATTCTTGCTTCTACATTCTTCTTCTAACCTAACCTATCTCAACTACCACTAACCAAGGGTTATACTTCTCTTTATCATTCTAAACCCAAGTTAAATTAACTATCTATGATTTAATCATGGTTGGAGTTAAGAAGGAAATAAATATTTATAGTGATATATATTTCCTTTTCTTTTTAACTCAAGGTTATTTTTATATACCTCTTGTTCATTTTAGCCACCATCTTCATCCTCCTTCATCTTTTTCTCTCTAGTCTTTTCTAGTGAGCTAAATACAACAAAAGAAAGGTTTTTGAAGTGAGAAACCTAACCACAACATCATTCTATACAAGCTTAGCCGCTTTGTTTAGAGTGTTCTCTTCGGTTTGTCGAAGTTGCGAGCTTGGACGGAGTGCTCCGTGGTGGATCGTCGTGGACGCAAGGGAACTTCGAGAGGACCTCGACTCAACACCCAAGACACCAAGGAGTCTAGCAAAGGGGAGCTACAAAGGTTGTAGCCTTCAAACCCTAATCTTTTCTAGCTTAAAGTTTAATAACCCTAATTTTCTAGGATTGATACCAATGTAAGGTTAGTATAGCACCCTATGAAGTGTTTTGAAGCATCACATGACCCAAAGTTATAATTTTTGAATATTTCGTATTTCATGCCTAAACCATATGAATTCCACATATTGTAGTTTTACACTTTCTTTTCTGTGACCGTAAGTGTAGTATGTTAGATATCGCCGGTTTCGTTGCTATACATCAACGACAATCGGGGTACGCATACTTACTTACGTTGATTATATGTGATATTATGTGTTGCTGAGATATGATGTGCAGGATTGTCGCGATCGAATAGCCGGGGGGTTTTTGTGAGATGAGAGTTTTATATTTTCATTCATGTAAATTCAAATGTAATGTAATATTCTTTTATTTGGGGCACTTCCAGGTTGCGGTTGTGTCACCAGTGTTGTATATTATTTACTTTTCCGCATTAGGATGGACCCAAGGAGGAGAGCACAGGTGACCGGGTTCTGGGGTTCAGTGGGAGGCCATCTCGAGGAGTCGAGACCGGGTCTCCTAAACTCCAGGATTGGTAGGGTCACTTGCCGCTCTCGTAGGGGTCCAGAGTGTGGGCTTGGCTATTCATCGCGACTGTGGAATCCGTATTTTTTATTCTGGCTAAATACTAAATACGGACGTCCTAGTATATCCCACGTTATATCTATATTTCTGCTGCCTGTGTTCTGTGATATCTGAGATGAATGACATATTATATATATGATATATAGTAGACGTTGCTTATGTTTTACACCCGCGCTAGTCCCGTCCCGGTATGCCGTTAGTTAAGTAACCTAACGGTGCATAACGGAACATTGTGGCGAATGCGGATGACATAAGCATACGTGTTATTTTCGTTTCTTTTCTGTGATTGGCTTAAGGACTTAAATGATGGGATTACATTAATGTGATTAATGTAAAGAAAATAAACCTAAAAGATGTTGTAGAATCGGATTTAAAAACTACTCGGTTATTTATGAAAAAGCTATATTTCAAAAATGCGGAGCTTAAGCCACTCCTTTTGAAAACCTTTTGATTCTACAACGATATCAAGCTCAAAGCGTTAAAGATTTTCTTAAAAATCATCCGCAACCCTCCGTCATTTTAGGAAGTAGAGTACTTAGTATTCGTGCTACGTTTGTTGACCTTAGCCAAGGCGTAGTGTACGGTAGCTAAGTGATGTCTTCCTACAAACGCATATGATGCAGATTAATTAGGACGGGAATATGACTTTGTTGACCTTAGCCAAGGGTCATATGAACGGGTCTAATTAATCAAGAAATGACGGGTTGAGCTTGACTAGTGCTCGTGATTTGTTGACCTTAGCCAAGGTCACGAGTATTAGGGGTAAAAACCACATCGGGAATTTCAAGTGTTGAAATTTGCAATGAGATTGCATACCTTCCATATGATGGTTGGATCCCGATCCCACTGTGGGCAATAGTTGCTCCTAGGAGAGTTTTACAGTTTACAATTAGCTAACTCATTAGGTGTCTAGAAAGGTGTTAACGGGGCTCCGCCTCTGAGAAAACGAGGTTTACTCTAATTAGGTCCGTGCGAAAGCACGGGGAACCTCCCTCAAAGTACCGACACTGGCCTGGCTGAACGGTTAGCGAAGTTGTAGACTGTAATTAATCCTGGCTAGTTTTTCTTTTTAAGGTTTGAAAGAAAAACTTGATAAAAAGCAGTGGGAAACATCGATTAGACAAGATAATAAACCAATCTAATCTATGCAAGAGCTTTCGCTGAGTGTATTCTTTTCTCTCTCTTAATGGCAGATACCAATGACTGGACTTAAGCTTCTACTAGATAAGAAGAAACTGAATGGGACCAACTATAAAGACTGGCTAAGGAATCTGAAGATCGCCTTGACTTATGATAAAGTATCATATGTCCTCACGGCTTCAGCCCCGCCCGTCCCAGGCCCAAAATCCTCAGTTGCGGACATTGAAGTCCGCAAGACATGGGACGCTGACTGTGCCACGGCAAAATGCCTCGCGCTTGCATCGATGGACAACACACATCAAAAGCAGCACGAGAACATGGACATTCACGGGATATTGCTCCATACAAAGGAGTTGTATGGGGAGCAGTCCCGCGTATTACGATACGAAGCATCAAAGAAACTGTTTCACATGCGGATGGCCCCTGGCACACCAGTAGCAGACCATGTTTTGAAGATGATAGCTCTTATAGAAGAGCTTGAGGACCTCGGATGGACAATGGACAATGAACAATATATAGATATTATTCTGCAGTCCCTCCCCTCCACCTTTGCTCAGTTCATAGTGAACTTTAACATGCATGGCATGGAGAAGGAACTCCCTGAACTCCTTAATATGTTAAGGAGTGCAGAGAGCACTATGAAGTCAGCGAAGACTCCCGTTATGACAATTGGACAGTCTTCTTCTTCTCGCCCGAAAGCTAAGGCCAAGGGAAAGAAAAAGAAGAAACCCACTAATCCTAAGGGCGGAGTCAAAAAGGTAAAGGGAAAGGGAAAGTCCACGGCTGGAGACCCAGGGAAAGGCGAGTGTTTTCATTGCCACAAGACAGGACATTGGAAGCGCAATTGCACAGAGTACTTAGGTCTCAAGAAGAAGCATGGTGATGCTTCCGCTTCAGGTGCGTTTGTGACTGAAAATTGTTTTTCTATAAACTCTGCTTCCTGGGTATTGGATACCGGTTCAGGTTCTCACATTTGCAATTCTATGCAGGGGCTGAGAAATAGCAAGGTTTTGAAGACAGGTGACCATACTCTCCGCGTTGGAAATGGTTCCAATGTACATACAGTCGCAGTGGGAGAGTATCACTTGGGGTTGCCGTCTGGATGTATTTTGATTTTGAATCCATGTTATTTTGTACCTGATATGCTATGTAATATAATATCCATTTCTTTGTTGGACAATGAAGGTATAATTTTGTATTGCAAAACAATGTTATGAACATTCACCTGAATCAAATGTTGGTTGGGTATGGTACACTTAATAACGGAATATATGTCCTAAATCAACACACAGTTTTCAGTATACAACACACTAATAAAAGGAAACTTTCAGAATTAAATGAATCTTTTCTTTGGCACTGTAGACTTGGTCATATTAACGAAACAAGACTAAACAAGTTACAAAAAGATGGATATTTAAATCCTTTTGAATATAAATCTTATGCGACTTGCCAGTCTTGTATCAAGGGTAAAATGACCAAAACTCCGTTTACCGGACACGGAGAAAGAGCTACTCAGCTCCTGGGCCTCATACATAGTGATGTATGTGGGCCTATGTCTACACAGGCTAGAGGCGGTTTTTCATACTTCATTACATTCACTGATGATTTCTCAAGATTCGGGCATGTATTTTTATTAAAGCACAAGTCCGACGCTTTCGAGAAATTCATTGAATATAAACAAGAAGTAGAAAAACAAACCTGCTTGAGTATTAAGATGTTTCGATCAGATCGAGGTGGAGAGTATCTCAGTACAGAATTTGCAAACTTCCTAAAAGAGAATGGGATTCTCTCTCAGCTCACTCCTCCTTACACACCACAGCACAACGGTGTGTCAGAACGACGAAATAGGACCCTATTAGATATGGTCCGGTCCATGATGAGTGACGCTGAGTTACCAGTCTCGTTTTGGGGGCATGCATTGGAGACTGCAGCGTTTCTGCTAAACAGGGTTCCAACCAAAGCCGTGTCTACCACGCCATATGAGATATGGAATGGGAAGAGACCATCTCTTAAAAGAATTAAGATTTGGGGTTGCCCGGCCTATGTTAAAAAGCAGAATCCGGACAAACTCGAGACACGGTCAGTCATGTGTAACTTTGTGGGATATCCAAAGAATTCTTATGGATATCTGTTCTACCACAAAGAGGAACAAAAAGTGTTTGTTTCTCAACATGCCACATTCTTGGAAAAAGAGTTTTTCACAGATAAAGATGATGGCAAAGTGGTGGATCTAGAAGAGGTTCTAGAGACACAAACTACAAATGACGATTTGGTTGAACCAATTGTTGCAGCAGAAACTGAAGAACCTCGGCCACTCCGTAGGTCTGGTAGGACTTCTCGCCCACCGGAGAGGTACTACGGTTTCCTCATTGATGGTGACAGAGAAGACTGTATCATGGAAGATGATGATCCTACCAGTTTTTAGCAAGCTATCACGAGTGGTGACTCTGTGAAGTGGCTGGATGCCATGAGATCCGAAATGGAGTCTATGTACACCAACAAAGTATGGACTTTGGACGTTGTACCCCCTGGGGTAAAACCTGTAGGGTGCAAATGGATCTTTAAAAGAAAGATTGGTGTGGATGGGCAGGTAGAGACCTATAAGGCAAGACTTGTGGCGAAAGGTTTTCGTCAAAGACCAGGTCTGGACTATGACGAAACTTTTTCGCCCGTAGCCATGCTTAAATCCATTCGGATCCTACTTGCTATTGCTGCTCACTACGACTATGAAATCTGGCAGATGGACGTTAAAACAGCATTTCTAAATAGAGATTTAGAAGAATGTGTTTTTATGGATCAGCCAGAGGGCTTCATTGACAGTGGGAGCAGCGAGAAAGCATGTAGATTGCTTAAATCCATATATGGGTTAAAGCAGGCATCTCGGAGTTGGAACATCTGTTTCGATGATGTTATCAAAGAGTTTGATTTCATCAAAAATCCAGATGAACCTTGTGTTTATAGGAAGGCTGTAGGAAGAGCTGTCACATTCCTCGTATTGTACGTTGATGACATTCTTCTGATAGGAAATGATATTCCTATGCTACAGTCGGTCAAATCATTCTTATCACTGAGGTTCTCCATGAAGGACCTGGGTGATGCCACATACATCCTAGGCATAAGGATCTATAGGGATAGATCCAAAAAGTTATTGGGACTGTCCCAAACCAGGTACATCAACACCATCCTAAAGAGGTTTAGTATGGAAGACTCCAAGCGGGGTGCCTTACCCGCTTGCCATGGAGTCACTCTTTCCAAGGATTCTTGTCCAAAGACCGATGAAGAGAGAGCTCGCATGAGCATTATACCTTATGCTTTGGCAGTAGGATCTATAATGTATGCGATGTTATGTACACGCCCAGATGTAGCTTATGCACTTAGTGTTGTAAGCAGGTATCAATCCAACCCAGGGGAGAACCACTGGACAGCTGTGAAGAACATTCTTAAGTACTTATGAAGGACTAAAGAATTGTTCTTGGTGTATGGTAATAAAGATCTCCTAATGGAGGCCTTTACCGATTCGAGCTTCCAGAGCGATAAGGATGACAGCAAATCTATCTCAGGGTTTGTATTTACCCTCAATGGAGGGGCGGTAAGTTGGAAGAGTTCCAAACAAGATACCGTTGCAGACTCTACGATGGAAGCTGAGTACATTGCTGCAAATGATGCCGCCAAGGAAGCCGTCTGGATGAAGAAGTTCGTCTCGGAGCTAGGAGTAGTTCCAACCATTATTGATCCAATACCTTTGTATTGTGACAATAATGGGGCAATGGCGTTAGCCAAGGAGCCCAGATCCCATCAGCGGTCCAGACATATCCTGAGGCGCTTTCATTTGATCCGGGAGATTGTAGATCGTCGCGAGATCGAGATTAAGAGAGTAGACACAAAGAACAACGCCGCGGATCCATTCACCAAGGCTCTCCCTCAGCCGCAGCATGAGCGACTTTTTGAGATGTTGGGTATGAGATACGCCAATAACTGGCCTTAGTGCAAGTGGGAGATTGTTGGATATATGTATGCCCTAGAGGCCATTATGTGATAGTGGATGTATCTATACATGTATATATATTCAGTTTGCATTCTTGCTCGACATGATAGTATGCTATCTGGTTCTTCTTTATCTGACATGTTGATTTGATCATGCTTTTATTCATTCATACATGCTGATAAAGCCCTGAGGATATTGGCTTGACTACTCTGATTATGATGGAGATCATACTAGTGGGACATCTGTAGTCTATAAGCATATCCTGAAACGTCCCTAGTCGTAGGTATATCGAGACGGGGCATCGATATACCAGAGTAGACTAGCGTATATGATACTAGACCCATACGATGGGCGATGGATGTTCCCACATTCATCGATGTTTGACATCAAGATCATATACGGGTGCTCAGTGGTGACTGGGTACACTGGACGGACTCACCGAGAACTCCTATATGGAATTATATCTATCGTCGGATAGCAGTTCTCAGGTGACACTGGTACAGGTTAGTCTGTAGACCCGAGATCGTCATGGAGTCTTGTGTGTTCTCCCACTGCACTTTGATTGCCACCCTACCACGGCTCTACTGAGTCGTGCAAACAGGTGGCCGTTGGGTACAGTCCCGAGACACACGAAGACGATGAGCGATAGGAGGGGTTTCGTCTCTCCCGGTATTGGGAGTTGATGCTGTGCAGTGCCCGACTGGTTATAACAGCAAGTCCCTGGCCAGGGCTGCTGAGATTTGCTGATAAGTGTTATCAGTAGTTTCTCGATCTGTTATAGACCATTCACCGACACGACTTATTGAGTTATTGGGGTCGACGTGACCATCCCTAGGCTCGATATGCAGCATATCTGACGAAGAGACCGGACTGTAAGGTAGTGTTGCCGGATGGCTCGACGGGAGTTGTAGCAGGTTCGCTTGTTGTCTTCTGATCGCTCAATACCCGGGTGGCCGTTACGTTTAGCTGACCGCTTGCGGCTTGAGGGTACTTGATATGATCATTACCCTCTGCCGGCGTATTGACGAGTCTTAGAGTCCCACAGAGGAGTTACCCAGTCCAGGCGAAACGTTGTGGTGCGCATATGCGATATGCGCATGCACCCGATTGAAATATGCGTATATGATACCGAACATTGATCGGGTGAACTGCTTTTGGTGGGGTCATATGAGATATGACCGGATTGATAAATCAAGTGTTGATTTATCATTTAACCATTAGTTTTCTCACTTAAAACCTTTCTAGGGTTTGATGGATGTATGCATGCATGCATGTGTTTCTTTCTTCTTTTCTAGTTTGATGCACATGTAGATGTGCATACATGTACACATACATACATCAAACCATCATGGTTGATTATATATGGAAATGGTGGCAATATAACCCTCACACCATAGATTAAACAATGGATAATTATTTAATTTTGGTTTTAAAGTAAAATGAAAAAGGAAAGGATAAACATTCTTGCTTCTACATTCTTCTTCTAACCTAACCTATCTCAAATACCACTAACCAAGGGTTATCCTTCTCTTTATCATTCTAAACCCAAGTTAAATTAACTATCTATGATTTAATCATGGTTGGAGTTAAAAAGGAAATAAATATATATAGTGATATATATTTCCTTTTCTTTTTAACTCAAGGTTATTTTCATATACCGCTTGTTCATTTTAGCCACCATCTTCATCCTCCTTCATCTTTTTCTCTCTAGTCTTTTCTAGTGAGCTAAATACAACAAAAGAAAGGTTTTTGAAGTGAGAAACCTAACCACAACATCATTCTATACAAGCTTAGCCGCTTTGTTTAGAGTGTTCTCTTCGGTTTGTCGAAGTTGCGAGCTTGGACGGAGTGCTCCGTGGTGGATCGTCGTGGACGCAAGGGAACTTCGAGAGGACCTCGACTCAACACCCAAGACACCAAGGAGTCTAGCAAAGGGGAGCTACAAAGGTTGTAGCCTTCAAACCCTAATCTTTTCTAGCTTAAAGTTTAATAACCCTAATTTTCTAGGATCGATCCACTTGCATGTTAGTTTAGCACCTCAAAAATTATAACTTTGGGTCATGTGATGCTTCAAAACACTTCATAGGGTGCTATACTAACCTTACAGGATGAAGGTTGGAGACTAGACGAATTAGGGGAAGAAGAAGAAGCTGGGGCATCATTGGTGTCACTATCATCATATTGCTCACCCACTCGGTTATTCAGCACTTTTCCCAATCTCAACGTAGTAACGACACTCATATTATAACTCTATGAGTGTCCAGGATTAGGTATGGGTTGAGATGGGAGTTTCCCTTTCTTTCTTGCACTCATTGCGGCGTTCAACTGTGCAAGTTGGTTTTCTATTGATTTAATACTCTCACCATGGGAGGTGGAGTCTTTCTTTATGGTATCAATAGAAGACTTCATCTCAGCCGACAATTGTATGGAATGTTTCATGAACATATCCAAAGTTTGTGCGAGTGAAGAGTTGTCAGTACCGACTGCTTGTGGTGTAGAAGTGTTGGCCGGATTTTGAAAATTTTGTGACTGAAAGGGGAGCTGACTTTGTGGTTGTGGTTGCTGTGGCGGAGGTCTTTGATAATTGCTTTGTTGGTTTTGGTTCCACGCAAAGTTAGGATGATTCCTCCATCCTTGATTGTACGTGGAAGAATAAGGATCGTTTCTAGGTTGCTGCTAAAAAGCAGCATTAGTTTGAAACGATGCATTCATAGGACATTCTTCTGTTAAGTGTGAAGGATCTGAACAGCAACCACAGACGGTCTTGGGAAGCGTGACCTGATTTAGAGAGAATGATAAGAACTTGTTCTCAATAGCGTCGAGTTTCTTCTGTATCGTTGCCATTTCGGCTTTTACTGCGATGGAAACATCGAGCTGATGAATACTTCCCTTAGAAGAAGGTGGTCTTACGCTTTCCCACTGCAAAGTGTGTTCAGTAAGGTCTTCCAGATATTTCCAAGCTTCACCGTCGTCTTTAGACATGAAATTGCATTGACAATTTGTTTCAAGCATCTGCTTTTGTAGGGTTCCTAGGCACACTAGTGAGGTCTCACAAGGCATCGAACATGCCAAATTCAAAAAATCTAGGTGCCGAGAGACCCGACTACGGATCGTTTGCTAGAAAACTAGGCGAAAAAGCTAACTAGTTAACACTTAACTATGAGAATCGGAAATGCAACCTTTGTAGATCCGGTGCTCCACCTCCATAGCTCCGCAATGAAGTCTCCTCGCTGTCCATATCAAGTCCCGGGCTCTAGCGTCGGCTTCATCGGAGAATGGACGGGCTAGGTCATCGATGTCCATGCCGAAGATGATCTACGTCGAGGCATCGCTAAATCAAGCTCCGACTTCACCAAGTCAAGAAAATTGTGAAGAAAACACACTCTACTACTTGGCAAGAGGTAGAGGATGAAGAAATAGGAAGTGGGTAGACTTTAGAATTGGATTTCTCACTTGTTTCATCAATCCACCATTGATGAAGAAAGCTTTTCTTCTTTGAAGAAGATGAAGAAGAAGAAGCTAATTGTTATGATTAGTTAATTAGAGGATATAAAATAAAAGAATACTTATCATAATCTTTAACCATGGTAATGTGTAGAGAATCAATCATGGTTAAAGGAATGGTTAGGGTCAAGCTAGAGACAAAATGGTCACTTAGTCAAAAGATCAAGAAGCTTCAACTAGAATCCAAAATTAGCAACCATTTCATTTCATTTTCTTTTATTCATTTATCATAAATAAATGGATAATTAAATAAGATAAATGAATAACAAATAATAAACCCTAACCTATTCATTAACCAAGGTTTAATACTTTACACTTAACCAAAAAGCATGTATCATCAAACATGATACAAGCAAGTGCACAAAATCATATCGCATATGCAATGCGCACACCCGAGTGAGAAAATCCATTTAAAGTGAACCGATACTAGTTAATGCAAAGTAATATATCAAATATATAATTATGCATTAAATCATTAAATCAACACTTGATTCAATGATCCGGTCATGTCGCACATAACCGACCAGTATCCTATGTATCGGCTTATCGAATCAACCTTTGATTCAATAACTAGGGTATATCGCATATAACCTAATCGATACATTCATCGCGAGAATGGAATACGGTATCACATACACGCATTATTCTCGGTCCCGCACATATCTCATATGCGCTCCTATTTCGTTTCGCTTGAGCCAGAAAACCTCTGTGTAGGACTCTAAAGACTCGTTAATACGCCGGCAGCAGGCGATGATCATATCAAACACCCACAAGCCGCAAGCGGTCTGCTAAACGTAACGGCCACCCGGGTATTGAGCGATCTGAAGATCGACGAGCAAGCCCGCTCACACTCCAGTGAATCCGACCAGTAACACTACCGTACAGTCCGGTCTGATCGTCTGATATGTCGCATATCTCGCCTAGGGGTGGTAAACGTCAGACCCCAATAGCTCGATAAGTCGTGTCGATATGAGGTCTATAACTGTTCGAGAAACTACTGGTAACACTTACCAGTAAATCTCAGCAACCCTGGCCAGGGATTTCCTGTTATAGCCAATCGAACACAGCGCAACATCAACTCCCTATACCGGGAGAGACGAATCCCCTCCTATCGCTCATTGCCTCCATGTGACTCGGGACTGTACCCAAAAACCACCGTTTTGAATGCCCTCTTGGACGTGGTAAGATGGAAATCAAAGCACAGTGGGAACCACACAAGACTCTATGACGATCTCGGGTCAACAGACTACTCTGTACCAGTGTCACCAGAGAACTGCCATCTGACGTGAGGTATAATACCATCTGTGAGTTCTCGGCGAGTCCATCCAGTGTACCCAGTCTCTACTGAGCACCCGTATATCATCTCCGATGTCAAACACCAATGGATATGGGATCATCCATCGCCCATCTGTATGGGTCGAGAAGCTACACGCTAGTCTACTCTGGTATATCGATGCCCCGTCTCGATACACCCACGACTAGGGACTTTGAAGGATGTACTTATGGACTACCATGTCCCCACTAGTATGATCCGCATCATAGTCCAGGTAGTCAAGTACAGATCCTAAGGGCTTTACCAACATGTAACAGAGAGACAATCAGCATACACGTTAAGGTAAAGTTCAACCAGATAGCATACTATCATGTCGAGCAAGAAAGTCCTCTCTATATATGTCCCAGCATCCACTACAATATACTCCCAATGTACAGTAATGGCCTCTAGGGCATACATATAACTAACAATCTCCCACTTGCACTAGGGCCATCTGTAGCAGTGGTTGTAGTATCTCATACTCAACCATCCCATAATAGTCTCTCTCTGGGAATAGGCCTTCGTGAGTGGATCCGCCGTGTTGTCCTCTGAGTCTGCTCTCCTAACCTTGATCACCTGGAGATCAACCATCTCCACGATCAGGTGATACTGCCTTAGAATATGTCTGGATCACTGATGGGACCGGCGTTCCTTGGCATAAGCCATAACTCCATTGTCACACAATGGAAGGAACATAGTTCATCTCATGAACCAATATACATCCAAACAGCCTCTTTGGTAGCATCATAAGTAGCGATGTATGCTGCCTTTATCGTCTAGTATGTCACGGTATCTAGCTTGGAACTCTTCCAACATACCGTCCCTTTACTGAGGGTAAAGACAATGCCTGCGACTGACATTCAGTCGTCTTTATCACCCTGGAACCCTTCCAGTGATTCTCCCCAGGATCATGTGATACCATCTCACTTCGACAAGTGAGAATCCTAACATCCATTTAGATCTATCTCATAAATCCAAAATCCAGGATTTAGTAGGTATCACTTTAATCCTATATGGAGAATCTTTGTGATAAGCGGAGATTGATCGAGCGTAGCATAAGAAACTCCTTCCCTATCAAGAGTATGTCATCCACGTACTCTACGAGGATCACCACCATACTCCCTACTACCTTTTTGTTTATACAAGGTTCATCTACCATTTTGATGACGTCAAACTCTTTGACTTATCCATCAAAACAGACGTTCCAACTCCGCGATGCCTGCTTTAATCCTATAAAGCATCTTGCACACGTTTCTGCTGCTCCCACTGTCTACGAAGCCTTCTGGCTGTGTACTTATAGACGCTCTCTTCCAAAATATCATTTAGAAAAGCAGTCATGACACCCAACCACCAGATATCGTAGTCATGGTATGTAGCTGTGGTAAGTAGGATCTGAATGGACTTAAGCATAGCCACTGGAAAATGTTTCATCATTATCCACGCCTGGTCGATGACGAAAACCCTTAACAAGTCTAGCTTTGAAAGTCTCAACTTTTCCATGTACACCAAGTAATCTTCTCAAGATATACTTGCTCCTGATGGGGATTTAACCCTTCAGATATAGCAGCTAAAGTCCATACTTTGCTGGTGTATAAGGATTCCATCTCAGATCACTAAGCATCCAGCCATTCTTACAGAGTCTTACTCCTGATGGCCAGCTCGAAACTAGTTGGGTCATCATCTCATGATGCATTCCTCGCTCCCACTGTCATAGAGAAACCGAAGTATCTCTCAGGTGGGTGAGGAACCCTACTAGATCGGCGGAGAGGCTGAGGTTCGTTGGTTTCCACTGAATCCTCTGGTTGTACCAAATCATGCTGTAGTTTGTATAGCTGGAACACTTCCAGTTCTACATAACAGACCTTGCCTCGAGCTTGTCCGGATTTTGCTTTTAGACATAGGACGGACAACCCCAAATCTTAACTAGCTTAAGACATGGGCTCTTCCCTTTCCATATCTCATATGGAATGGTAGGCAACTGATTTGATTGGAACCCTATTCAATAGGCATGCAGCTTCTCAAGTGCATAACACCCAAAAGGAAATAGGTATCTCAGTATTACTCATCATAGAGCACACCTTATCACATAGGGTGTAATAGCTCCACCCCGATATACCATCGTGCTATGGTGTATGCGGAGGAGTAATGCTGAGAGAGAATCTCATTCTCCTTTAGAAAAGTCCAGGATTTCCGTGCTCAAGTATTCTCCTCCTCGATCACATCAAAGGACATAATACTTATACCCTTATTGGTTCTCTACTTCTAACTTATATTCTATGAATATCTCAAAAGGTTCGGACTTGTGTTTCAACAGGAACATATGTCTGAATCTTGAGAGATTATCAGAGAATGTAATGAAGTACAAAGAACCGGTCTTGGCATGTGTAGACAGGGGACCTTACATACATCAACATGTATTATCCCAAGAGTTCACTAACTCTTTCTCTGTTTCCAATAAACAGAGCTAGTGTCATCTTATCTTTGTGACATGACTGGCGAGTTTCACAAGATGTAAATTCAAACTGATTTAAATATGCATCTATATGTAACTCTAGCTAGTCAGGTCACATTGATCTGACCTAGTCTACAATGCCTCAAGAAGAATTCGTTCATTTCTGAACTCTTCCTCTTGTGTGTGTTCCGTATACTAAGAACTGTAATTTGATTTAGAACATCAATGCTTTTAGATAACGTGCCTGAACCGATCAACTTTTGATATAGGAAATGTTCGAAACATTATCCATCAATACAAAATTATATCCTTTCTTTACTAATAAAGAGACTGATATGATTTTGTATATCAGGTTCGGTATCTAATAACATTCGTTCAGAATCAATGTATTCTGGTAATACAGGGTGACAGTGACCAACAGACTTGGCTGCAACACTTGCCCCGTTTTCTGCCTCATGAAACTTATCACCCGTTCTCAGTTCTCTACTTATCTGTAGCCCGATGTAACTGATTACATATCTGGGATCCTGATCTGGTATCACATACCCAGGACGTAAAGGATACTGAGAAACAGTTCTCTGTAATGAACACACCCGAAGATGATGCATCAGCATGCACTCTCTTCGTTTGGGCGGCACGGGAAATCTGGTATTCCCCAATTTCCTGCTCTGTCTTATAACATTTATAAGTTGGAGCGGGACCAACGTTCCCCAGCTCAGTATAACAAGCGGGTTCGGTCAATAATCCGTTTTATTATCTTGATTAAGGCGTGATATGGTCGCTACCAGGAGAGAGAGAGAAGAAAACACTCAGCGTGCGCTCTTGCAAGAATAGATTGGTTTTTATTTTATCTAATCAGGATGGCTCCCCTGCTTTTTATCAAATCTTCCTTCAAACCCTAAAAGGAAAGACTAGCCGGGATTAATTACACACAACAAGTTCGCCAATCTTTCAGCCAGGCCAGTGTCGGTACTTTGAGGGAGGTCCCCCGTGCTTTCGCACGAACCTAATTAATGTAAACCTCGTTTTCCCAGAGGCTTAACCTCGTTGACACCTTTCTAGACACCTTCTTGATCGGCTAATTGTAATGTATAAAACTCCCCCAGGAGTAACTCTTACTCGCAGCGGGTATCGGGATCCAACTATCTCATAGAAGGTATGCAATCTCATTGCAAATTTCAACACTTGAAATTCCCGATAATACTTTTCCCCATGCGATCTATGACCTTGACTGAGTCAACAAACCATAGACCGCAAGTAAAGTTGAACCCGTCATTTCTCGATTGAATTAAACCCACCCGCACGACCCTTGACTGAGTCAACAAGGCCGCACGACTACCCTAATCCAATCGCATCATATGCTTTGCAGATAAGCAATAATCAGCTACCGCACACTACGCCTTGACTGAGTCAACAAACGCAGCACGAATACTAACTATTACCTATCTGAAATGATGGAGGGCTACGACAGGTTTTTAAGAAAACCTTTTGCGTAATGAACTTTATATCGTTGTAGAATCAAATGATTTTAAAAATGGAATGCTTTTGAGGCTTTTCTAGTTTTGCTAAAGGAGTCACTCCCGGTGAAGGGATCGTCGGTCCTTTCCTCGTCGAATGAGGTGCGGGATATATCATATATATCACTGTACAAAGCAAAAACTCTTAAAAGCAATCAAAAGACAAACCGAGTATGTAGCATCTGCCAGTTATTGCTAAAGGAGTCACTCCCGGTGAAGGGATCTCGGTCCTTTCCTTATCGAATAAGGTGCAGGATATATCATATACACCGCTGTACAAAGCAAAAACTGTAGCTACCTGTTTTATTTTGAAATTCGATTCTACAACATCTTAGGTTTCTTTTATTTTCATTAATCACATTAATGAAGTCCCATCAATTATGTACCTAAACATCACAGATAAATACGACGTACACTTATGCCATCCGCATTTGCCTCGATGTCCCCTCGTGCACCGTTAGGTTAGGTAACTAACGGCAGAGCAGGGCAGGGCTAGCGCGGGTGTAAAACATAAGTAACGTCTATATAATATATCATATATACTATATACTGTATCTATCACAGAACATCACATGATCACATCACAGATATCGCAGCAGAAGAAACATATGAAATATTGGATATACTAGGACGTTCGTGTTTTCAATACGAGCCAGTATAAAACACGGATTCCACGGTCGTGATGAATAGCCAAACCCACACCCTAAGACCCCTACGAGAGCGGCAAGCAACCCTACCAATTCTAGAGTTAGGAGACCCGGACTCGACTCCTCGAGTTGGTCTCCCACTGGACTCCAGAACCCGGTTACTTGTGCCCTCCTCCTTGGGTCTATCCTAGTGCGGAAAAGTAAATAATATACAACGGGTGACAACTTCCGCAACCTGGAAGCGCCCCAATAAAAGAATATTATATACAAGTTTTTACATGAATGAAAATGAAAAACACTCATCTCACATAAAAAACCCCGGCTATTCAAACACGACGATCCAATATAACATATCCAGCAACACATAACATCACATGTCATCAACGTAAGTAAATATGCGCATCCCAATTGTCGTTGACATATAGCAACGAAACCGGCGATATCACATATTACACTTACGGTCACAAAAAAGAAAGTGTAAAACTACAACAGTTGGAATCCGCAACCTCCTCAGACATCGCATGCCTGACCAAATGAATTCCTTAGACATCGCATGCCTAACAATTATAAACCCTGCATTTTAGTCTCAAAATCGAAAACTCTTTTCAATATCAAGTCGGGCAATTCAACAAGATTCCCGACATCCTGATCGAATACTCGTCGCAAACTTCAGTAGACGGCCGCACCCCCGATACCGTCGACGAAGTGAACCAAGGCGGAACACCGCTACCGCGAGCACCCGGACGGATGCTTTCGGCGACGGGGTTCTCCTACAGTCACTTGGTCGGGGCTATGGAGTGAGGCTGTCTATTAAGTTTACCCGGCGAGTATCCGCGTACGCTACGTGATTGCGACGGACTTTTGATTGTTAGTGTTTATGCCCTAGAAGGCCATTACTGTATCATACTAGTTTGTATATTACTTAATGAAAGCTTGGGATATTCACATGTATATAACAGTCTGGCTAAACATGGTAGTATGCTACTTGGTTTTTCTATCATAATATGTGAGTGTACGTATTGATAGAGCTCTTAGGATCTTGCTTGTCTACCAGCGTTGTGATGGCAGTCACACTAGTGAGGGCTGGGTAGTCTACAAGCACATCCTTATTCAGGTCCCTGGTCGTTGGATTATCGAGACAGAGCATCGATACTCCGGAGTAGACTAGTGTGTACGCTTCTCATCCCAGTTGGGGAGATGGTCTGTCCCACAGCCGTCAGTACGTCGTGCTGGAGATAGTATGCAGGTGCTCGTTAGGTTACGGGTACACCGGACAGGACTCACAGGGAACTGTTGGTTGGTTTTATACCAGTCGTCAGTGAGCAGTTCCCAGGTGACATGAGTACAGCATAGTCCGCAGACTTGACACTGCTACTTCGCCTCGAGTGTGTCCCACTGTTCTTAGATTGCTACCCTACCACGGCTCAAAGGAGTCGTGCAAACAGGTAGCAGTTGGGTGCAGTCCCGAGCACTTGGAGGCAGTAGCGGTTAGAAAGGATTTGTCCCTCCCGGTATTGGGAGTAGATATCGCGCTGTGTCAGAGAGCCATTACGCAAAGTCCCTGGCCAGGGCAAGCGAGATTTGCTGGTAGGTTCCAGTAGTTTCTCAGGGTGTAATGGGCTTCGCTCCGACACGACTTATACCGCTATTAGGGGACTGACGCTTGCCGCCCCCCTAGGCCCGATATGCGATAGTCTTGGACGAACAGACCGGACTGTATGGAGATTGTCACATCAGACTCAGTAGGAGTTCGGATGGGTTTCCTCATCGGCCTTCTTATCGACAACTACCTGGGGACCGTTACGTACAGTTAGTGCCGCTTGCGGTCTGTGGTTAAACCTACTGCCAGCGTAGTAGTCGAGTCTCTAGAGTCCCACACAGAGAGTTTCCTATTCCAGGCGAAACGATATAGAGGTCGTATGGTTTTACGACAACGGTTCGGACGCATACGTGCGTTTACGCGCGTACGACTTTCGGACAGTTTTTACCAGTCGGCTTTGGTTTAAGCCAGTTACTGGTATCCGGTTATTGGATTTTTACAGTCTAAAGTTTTTCCGTATTTTTGCGGATTGGAGGGGCGTTCTCGTAATTGTACGAGAAGCTTCTAGAAGTGGTGACTAAGGAGGTTTAGGTGTCATTTGCATTAAATGAGTTTAGTGAGTCATGGGGGTGATTCATGCATATCATTAATGCATGATAAATGCTTAATGAGTCATGATAATGAATCACCACTAGATATTTGTGAAGCATGCTTATTCATTATGTATTATTCTTTTCTTCAAAAATAAGAATGCTTCATATTTATTATGATAACTTACAATTCTCATTTGATATTCATTCTCACCTTCTCTCTCCTCAAGCTCTTTCTCTTCAAAAGACTAATCCTCACCCTCATGTGTTGAGATCTAGGATTAGTTAGACTAAACAATCCATAACCATCACTCTATCTCAATCTATCTTCTTTGATTAGCAATCCAAGAAGGTTAGTTGCCTCAAGTTTAGAGGCTAAGCTTGGAGTTTTGCTCTCGGGTGGATCGTCTACTACAAAGAGAAGGCCGAGGAGGATAAGGAGTTCGTAAAGACGAAGGAGTTGGTTCATTAGGTATAATCCCTAAACACAGTAGTTTAGAAACACTTTGTGTTTGGTTATTTATAGTTTAGCTTCGATTCAAGCGGTTAGTCGATGTTCGTTCACTAAACAAGTTCGTTTTTGAAATTTCCGCCTCCCCACAAGTATTGGGGTGTAGTACATCGACTTACAGTGGTATCAGAGCCTCGCTAAACAATAAATAACTTAATTGCAAATTTGTACGAATTTCGAACGGAAAAACGAAGCCGGAAAACCCTAAAACTGTCAAGTTTCTGTCGAGTTTAAAATGAAGTCCAAAATTTTTTCAGGTAAGTTCAGAGAGCTTGAAAAGACACCAGAAGAACACACAAAAAATTTGGTGCCCTGAATCGTCTACGGAGTCGCGGATCCGCGGCGCATAGCACTGTTGCCGCCGCGGATCCGCCGCCGTTTGGACGATTCAGGGACCCATTTTTATTGTGGTGGTTCTCTGTGTTATTTGGGATTTTCTGGGATATTTAATATTTGCTCAGGTTTCAGTTTTACAGAGCAGTTTTTGGAGCAATATTAAAGATGTTTAATCGATCGAAATTGTACAGTATTTGCATATTGGATTATATCTGTGATTGTTTAATGTGTTCGTAAACCTCCCCTAACTGCTAGTATGTCGGTTGGCAGGGGGTTGCACATTTCTGTAATGGTTTTATCTGTTTGTGCATATGAACTGTATTGGACTGTTGTGGTGTATAGCCGGGGTTATGCAATGGGTTATTATTTAATTCATTTGTTGTAAATGTAATTTGTTGTAATATTATTTTTGCGGGGCACATCCAGGTTGCGGTTGAAGCCACCGTTGTATTATTTCATTTTACTGTTTTTGCTCCTAGGACTGACCCAAGGTGGGGTACACAAACTGCCGGGCGGGTAGTTTGCCGTACCCGTAGGGGTCGAGGGTGGGGTAACGGCTATTCATCACAACTATGTAATCTGTCTTTTCTTGCAGGCTCAAAAGAAATACAGATTGCTTGCAAATCCAATATTGTTTATCTGTGTTCTGGAATGTATATCATTGCGTCAGACGAATGTAAAATATCTATATATATGATAGCTATTTAGACGTCACTTATGTTTTACACCCGCGCTAGCCCAGCCCCCGCTCTGTCGTTAGTTAAGTAACCTAACGGGTGATGACGGGACCCCGTGGCGAATGCGGATGGCATAAGAGGACGTTGTATTTTCGTTGTTTTCTGCAATGATAGGTTAATGATGGGACGCATTATCTATAATGCAAAGAAAAACAAACCAAAGTTTAAATCGTTGGAACAGTTTAAAAGAAACCACTCGGTTAATTTTAAAAACAGATATTTTTAAATGCGGAGCTTTAACCACTCCTTTTAAAAGCTATCAGGTTCCTTCGGTTATATCAAGTTGACTACGTTCACGGTTTCGCCAAAACCAGTCGTAGCCCTCCGTCATTTCTTATGAATGGTCAGTAGTATTCAAGCTATGTTTGTTTGGCCCTTAGTTAAGACATAGTGATTGGTAGCTGCTGGGGTATTCATTTGTTGCATAGATAGATGAGTTGGTTTGGGACACTCGTATTACTTTGTTTGGCCCTTAGTCAAGAGTATATACGGATGGGTTCAAATCAACAGGATAATGATGGGCAGAACTTGACATGTGACTTATGATTTGTTGGCCCTTAGTCAAGATCATAAGAACATGGGGCAAAAATATATATCGGGAATTTCTAAAGAAACTGAAATTTGCAAAGAGATGCATACCATTTGGAGTTTGATGAATGTTGGTAGGATTCCTTCAACATTATCATACGATGATATTTGGATCCCGATCCTACTGTGAGTATATGCTACTTATCAGGATATTCGTCACTTAACGATCAATGCTATAAACCTAGTAGGTGTCCAGAAAAGTGTCAGCGGGGTTACGCCCCCAGAGAAAAGAGGTTATTTAATTAAGGAACTTCGCGAAAGCGTTGGAAAACCTCCCTCGAAGTATCGACACTGGCCTGGCTGAACGGTTAAGCAAGTATTGTACGGTGAGAATAGTCCTGGCTAATTCTTCTTTTATGGTTTGAGGAAGGATTCGAGAAACAGTGGGAGCCATCCAGTTTAGATAAACTAAAAACCACTCTAAACTTGCAAGAGCATCATGCTAAAGAGTTTTCTTCTCTCTCTCCTAATTGCAGCGACCCTGAAAATGACTGGACTTAAGTTACTTTTAGAGAAAAATATACTGACAGGGCCAAACTATAAAGATTGGCTGCGGAATGTCAAAATGGCTTTGACCTATGACAAATTGGGGTACATCCTCACCACTACGGCACTTGCTGTCCCTGGTCCCAAATCCAGCAATGCGGATAAGGAAATCCGCAAAACCTGGGATTTAGATTGCGCGAGAGCCAAGTGCATCGTGCTTGCCTCAATGAACAATGAACATCAGAGGAGGCACGAGGATATGTCCCTAGATGGCATATTTCTCCATACAAAGGAACTTTATGGAGAGCAATCTCGTATAGCAAGATACGAGACCTCTAAGAACTTGTTTCGAGCGAGGTTGGCTGTCGGGTCATCGGTAGGTGAACATGTCCTAAAGATGATCGGCTATATTGAAGAGCTCGCAGACCTTGGGACGACTTTGGATAATGAGCTCTATACAGACCTTATTCTCCAGTCCCTTCCTCCCACCTACGCCCAGTTTATCCTCAACTTCAATCTTCAAGGAAAAGAAGTTGAACTTGCGGAACTCCTGAACATGTTAAGGAGTGCAGAAGGCACCTTGCAGATGGCAAGGGAAACACCCGCTATGTTTGTTGGCGGTGCATCTTCTTCCGGGTCCAAGGCTAGGGCCAAAGGAAGGAAGAAGAAGGCCGCACCCAAACCTAGAGGAGGTGTTAGTAAGGTGGGAAAGAAGGGAAAGAAAAAGATAGCAGTACCGATAGTTGGCCAGGATGAGTGCTTCCATTGTCACAGGAAAGGGCACTGGAAGAAGGATTGCAAGGCGTGGATCGCCAAGAACCAGGAACCGAAGCAAGCTGTGGCTTCGACTTCAGGTGTGTTTGTAATTGAGAATTGTCTGTCAATCAACTCTACTTCCTGGGTATTGGATACCGGATCAGGATCTCATATTTGCAATTCATTGCAGGCACTGAGAAACCGTAGAGTGCTGAAGGAAGGTGATATGATCCTCAGGGTTGCTAACGGAGCTAGCGTGGGAGCTGCGTCCGTCGGGGATTATCACCTAGGATTAACGAGTGGACATATTTTGGTTTTGCATAACTGTTATTTTGTACCAAGCTTAACGTGTAATATCATATCAGTTTCTTTGTTATCAAATAAAGGTTATGATTTCACGTTTGTAAGAGATGTTGTTAACATCCACCTTAATCATGGTTTGATTGGGTCCGGTACTCTAAATAACGGCATATATGTTTTAAACCAACTCCAAATTTTCAATGTCCAGAACACACTAAAAAGAAAGTCTCCAGATTTAAATAAAGCTTTCTTATGGCATTGTAGACTGGGTCACATCAATGAGAGAAGGTTGACTAAGTTGCATAAAGAAGGATATTTGGACTCGTTCGAATATCAAACTTATGACACTTGTCAATCTTGTCTCAAAGGAAAGATGACAAAGACTCCATTTACTGGACAAGGAGTAAGAGCGAGCGAGCTCTTAGGACTCATACACAGCGATGTATGCGGTCCGATGTCTACACATGCAAGAGGTGGTTTTTCCTATTTCATTACTTTCACGGATGATTACTCAAGATACAGATTCATTTATCTGATGAAACATAAATCCGAGGCTTTTGAGAAATTTCGAGAGTATAAGAATGAAGTAGAAAACCAAACCGGCAAAAGTATCAAGACACTTAGATCTGATCGAGGTGGTGAATACTTGAGTGCCGAGTTCCTAGGTTACCTAAAAGAGAAAGGAATTCTCTCTCAACTTACTCCTCCATACACTCCACAGCATAACGGTGTATCGGAAAGACGGAATCGAACCCTATTGGATATGGTACGATCCATGATGAGTAATGCTGAGTTACCACGATCTTTCTGGGGTTATGCGCTAGAATCAGCGGCATATCTTTTGAACATGGTTCCTACCAAGACTGTGCCTACCACTCCATATCAGATGTGGAGCGAGAAGAAACCCCATCTACAGTATATAAAGATTTGGGGATGTCCAGCTTTTGTTAAAAAGCAGCATGTGGACAAGCTCGAGGCACGATCAGTAAAGTGTAGTTTTGTGGGATATCCAAAGAACTCCAGGGGATATCTATTCTATTACGCAGAGGAACAAAAGGTATTTGTTTCTCGTAATGCCCATTTTCTAGAACATCAGTTTTTAGAAAAGGAATCAAGTGGGAGCGAAATAGAACTGAAAGAAATTCCAGAACCACAAACGAATACTGAAAGTTTGGTAGAACCGGTAGTTCAAGAAGAACAGGACATTCCCGCACCCCTCCGCAGGAGTAGTAGGCCGTCTCATCCGCCTGAGAGATACTACGGTTTTCTCATAGATGGGGATAGAGAGGATTGCATCATAGATGATGATGAACCTACTGACTTCCAGCAGGCCATCCAGAGCGGCGACTCGGTACGATGGCTAGATGCAATGCGGACCGAAATGGAGTCCATGTACACCAACAAAGTATGGACTTTGGACTTTTCTCCAGATGGGGTAAAACCCATAGGATGCAAATGGATCTTCAAGAAAAAGATTGGTGTAGATGGACAGATGGAAACCTATAAGGCTAGACTTGTTGTAAAGGGTTTTCGTCAAAGACCTGGTTTGGACTATGACGAAACTTTTTCTCCAGTGGCTATGCTCAAATCCATTCGGGTCCTTCTTGCTATTGCTGCCTTCCATGATTATGAAATCTGGCAGATGGACGTAAAGACGGCTTTTCTGAATGGAAATTTAGAAGAGTGCGTCTATATGGATCAGCCAGAGGGTTTCAATCAGAGTGGGAGCAGCGGGAAAGTATGCAAGCTGCTTAAGTCCATTTATGGACTAAAGCAGGCATCGCGGAGTTGGAACATCTGTTTTGATGAGACAGTCAAAGAATATGACTTTATCAAAAATCCAGATGAACCGTGCATATATAGTAAAGTTGTAGCCAGAAGTGTCGTATTCCTCGTCTTGTACGTGGATGACATTCTATTGATAGGAAATGACATTCCTATGCTACAATCTGTCAAAGGATTCTTGTCACACAGGTTCTCCATGAAAGACCTGGGTGATGCCTCGTACATTCTGGGGATCCGGATCTATCGTGATAGATCCAAGAGGATGTTGGGACTTTCGCAGTCCAGGTATATCGACACTGTACTGAAAAGATTCAGTATGGAAGATTCTAAGCGCGGTAATCTACCGGCTTGTCACGGAATCACCCTCTCCAAAGAGATGTCTCCCAAGACTGATTTGGAAAGGGAACGCATGTCTATTATACCCTACGCTTCTGCGGTAGGCTCTATAATGTATGCGATGTTGTGCACCAGACCAGATGTAGCTTACGCACTGAGCGTGGTAAGCCGGTATCAGTCAGACCCAGGGGAGAAGCACTGGATAGCAGTAAAGAACATTCTCAAGTACCTGAGGAGGACTAAGGAGATGTTCTTGGTTTACGGCGGAAAAGACCTCAGGTTGGAGGCCTTTGCTGATTCCGGCTTCCAGAGTGATAAGGACGATTCTAAGTCCATGTCGGGTTATGTCTTTACCCTCAATGGAGGGGCGGTGTGCTGGAAGAGCTCCAAGCAGGACACCGTTGCTGACTCGACGATGGAAGCGGAGTATATAGCTGCTTGCGATGCCGCAAAAGAAGCAGTCTGGATGAAGAAGTTCCTAACAGAACTTCAGGTGGTTCCTACCATTGTTGATCCAATACCTCTGTATTGCGACAACAACGGAGCTATAGCTTTAGCGAAGGAACCAAGGTCCCATCAGAAGTCCAGACACATCTTAAGGCGGTATCACCTGATCAGGGAGATCATTGATGGTCAGGAGATCGAGGTTCGGAGAGTTGCTTCTGAAGAGAACATTGCTGATCCATTCACGAAGGCCCTACCCCAGATTCAGTTCGAGAGGCTACTCGAGATCATTGGTCTACGATACGCCAGTACATGGCCCTAGTGCAAGTGGGAGATTGTTAGTGTTTATGCCCTAGAAGGCCATTACTGTATCATACTAGTTTGTATATTACTTAATGGAAGCTTGGGATATTCACATGTATATAACAATCTCGCTAAACATGGTAGTATGCTACTTGGTTTTTCTATCTTAATATGTGAGTGTACGTATTGATAGAGCTCTTAGGATCTTGCTTGTCTACCAGCGTTGTGATGGCAGTCACACTAGTGGGGGCTGGGTAGTCTACAAGCACATCCTTATTCAGGTCCCTGGTCGTTGGATTATCGAGACAGAGCATCGATACTCCGGAGTAGACTAGTGTGTACGCTTCTCATCCCAGTTGGGGAGATGGTCTGTCCCACAGCCGTCAGTACGTCGTGCTGGAGATAGTATGCAGGTGCTCGTTAGGTTACGGGTACACCGGATAGGACTCACAGGGAACTGTTGGTTAGTTTTATACCAGTCGTCAGTGAGCAGTTCCCAGGTGACATGAGTACAGCATAGTCCACAGACTTGACACTGCTACTTCGCCTCGAGTGTGTCCCACTGTTCTTAGATTGCTACCCTACCACGGCTCAAAGGAGTCGTGCAAACAGGTAGCAGTTGGGTGCAGTCCCAAGCACTTGGAGGCAGTGGCGGTTAGAAAGGATTCGTCCCTCCCGGTATTGGGAGTAGATATCGCGGTGTGTCAAAGAGCCATTACGCAAAGTCCCTGGCCAGGGCAAGCGAGATTTGCTGGTAGGTTCTAGTCGTTTCTCAGGGTGTAATGGGCTTCGCTCCGACACGACTTATACCGCTATTAGGGGACTGACGCTTGCCGCCCCTCTAGGCCCGATATGCGATAGTCTTGGACGAACAGACCGGACTGTATGGAGATTGTCACATCAGACTCAGTAGGAGTTTGGATGGGTTTCCTCATCGGCCTTCTTATCGACAACTACCTGGGGACCGTTACGTACATCTAGTGCCGCTTGCGGTCTGTGGTTAAACCCACTGCCAGCGTAGTAGTCGAGTCTCTAGAGTCCCACACAGAGAGTTTCCTATTCCAGGCGAAACGATATAGAGGTCGTATGGTTTTACGACAAGGGTTCGGACGCATACGTGCGTTTACGCGCGTACGACTTTCGGACAGTTTTTACCAGTCGGCTTTGGTTTAAGCCAGTTACTGGTATCCGGTTATTGGATTTTTACAGTCTAAAGTTTTTCCGTATTTTTGCGGATTGGAGGGGCGTTCTCGTAATTGTACGAGAAGCTTCTAGAAGTGGTGACTAAGGAGGTTTAGGTGTCATTTGCATTAAATGAGTTTAGTGAGTCATGGGGGTGATTCATGCATATCATTAATGCATGATAAATGCTTAATGAGTCATGACAATGAATCACCACTAGATATTTGTGAAGCATGCTTATTCATTATGTATTATTCTTTTCTTCAAAAATAAGAATGCTTCATATTTATTATGATAACTTACAATTCTCATTTGATATTCATTCTCACCTTCTCTCTCCTCAAGCTCTCTCTCTTCAAAAGACTAATCCTCACCCTCATGTGTTGAGATCTTGGATTAGTTAGACTAAACAATCCATAACCATCACTCTATCGCAATCTATCTTCTTTGATTAGCAATCCAAGAAGGTTAGTTGCCTCAAGTTTAGAGGCTAAGCTTGGAGTTTTGCTCTCGGGTGGATCGTCTACTACAAAGAGAAGGCCGAGGACGATAAGGAGTTCGTAAAGACGAAGGAGTTGGTTCATTAGGTATAATCCCTAAACACAGTAGTTTAGAAACACTTTGTGTTTGGTTATTTATAGTTTAGCTTCGATTCAAGCGGTTAGTCGATGTTCGTTCACTAAACAAGTTCGTTTTTGAAATTTCCGCCTCCCCACAAGTATTGGGGTGTAGTACATCGACTTACATTGATCACATCAAAGTTCCGTGGCAACCGATCAAGTGAGACTAAACTGCTATGTTTATAATATTCATTCCGTTATCTCATAACTATTGTGAATTCTAATTATTGTATCCCATTCCAGATAAACAGAAAATGTTAAACTTTTCGATCGAACAATCGAACACCCAAGTTTTCCCGATACAGCTCAACACATGAAATAAGTCTAACAACATTCAGTTCGTGCCTCAGTACCGACGGTCCAGCCGTAGAAGGGTCAAGCCAACGCCTCACATGTGGCACGCCGTACTGCCCCAAACCCTAAGGTTCAAAGGGCAGTTCAAGACGGTCACATAATCGAGTTAAGGTTTGTTGTCTTCTAGAGGGTCCATCGCGTTACTTGCACTACTTAGAACGTCGTTAAACTACGGAAAAATCCAACACTTGGAAATTTCCCGACAGGGGAAAAGTTGGGTATTTATATTCGGTCGAACTGTTTAACATATTCTAAAATTTATCCGGAAAGCCAAATAGACAAAATCTGATACTCCGATCGAAACACCGAATCCCCAAAACAACCCCAGAAAATTCAACTCTTGAATAAATATTAAAAATTCCCAGAAAACTCAGCTCTTTGAACTAGGAATTACTGTGCAAAGGAACAGGGCTGAAGTCATCAAGGGGCCGCTGATCCGCCGCGGAAGCCATGCTTCTGCCGTGGATTCGCCGCGAAAATTACTGTTCAGGAAATAATTTTTGCATCGTAATTCTTAGATTTCCCTGCTGAATTTTTTAGCAATTTTTAATTTGGAAAAATCCCAGTTTTTGAAAAAAGGACAGAGAGCTATTTTGTGATCGGGTTTCGGGTTCGTTCGGACTTCAAATTCCGTCTAGACTTCGCCTAAGGCTCTAGCTAGGCTCTGATACCACTGTAGGGTTCCTAGGCACACTAGTGAGGTCTCACAAGGCATCGAACAAGCCAAATTCAAAAAATCTAGGTGCCGAGAGACCCGACTACGGATCGTTTGCTAGAAAACTAGGCGAAAAAGATAACTAGTTAACACTTAACTATGAGAATCGGAAATACAACCTTTGTAGATCCGGTGCTCCACCTCCATAGCTCCGCAATGAATTCTCCTCGCTGTCCATACCAAGTCCCGGGCTCTAGCGTCGGCTTCATCGGAGAATGGACGGGCTAGGTCATCGATGTCCATGCCGAAGATGATCTACGTCGAGGCATCGCTAAATCAAGCTCCGACTTCACCAAGTCAAGAAACTTGTGAAGAAAACACACTCTACTACTTGGCAAGAGGTAGAGGATGAAGAAATAGGAAGTGGGTAGACTTTAGAATTGGATTTCTCACTTGTTTCATCAATCCACCATTGATGAAGAAAGCTTTTCTTCTTTGAAGAAGATGAAGAAGAAGAAGCTAATTGTTATGATAAGTTAATTAGAGGATATAAAATAAAAGAATACTTATCATAATCTTTAACCATGGTAATGTGTAGAGAATCAATCATGGTTAAAGGAATGGTTAGGGTCAAGCTAGAGACAAAATGGTCACTTAGTCAAAAGATCAAGAAGCTTCAACTAGAATCCAAAATTAGCAACCATTTCATTTCATTTTCTTTTATTCATTTATCATAAATAAATGGATAATTAAATAAGATAAATGAATAACAAATAATAAACCCTAACCTATTCATTAACCAAGGTTTAATACTTTACACTTAACCAAAAAGCATGTATCATCAAACATGATACAAGCAAGTGCACAAAATCATATCGCATATGCAATGCGCACACCCGAGTGAGAAAATCCATTTAAAGTGAACCGATACTAGTTAATGCAAAGTAATATATCAAATATATAATTATGCATTAAATCATTAAATCAACACTTGATTCAATGATCCGGTCATGTCGCACATAACCGACCAGTATCCTATGTATCGGCTTATCGAATCAACCTTTGATTCGATAACTAGGGTATATCGCATATAACCTAATCGATACATTCATCGCGAGAATGGAATACGGTATCACATACACGCATTATTCTCGGTCCCGTACATATCTCATATGCGCTCCTATTTCGTTTCGCTTGAGCCAGGAAACCTCTGTGTAGGACTCTAAAGACTCGTCAATACGCCGGCAGCAGGCGATGATCATATCAAACACCCACAAGCCGCAAGCGGTCTGCTAAACATAACGGCCACCCGGGTATTGAGCGATCTGAAGATCGACGAGCAAGCCCGCTCACACTCCAGTGAATCCGACCAGTAACACTACCGTACAGTCCGGTCTGATCGTCTGATATGTCGCATATCTCGCCTAGGGGTGGTAAACGTCAGACCCCAATAGCTCGATAAGTCGTGTCGATATGAGGTCTATAACTATTCGAGAAACTACTGGTAACACTTACCAGTAAATCTCAGCAACCCTGGCCAGGGATTTCTTGTTATAGCCAATCGAACACAGCGCAACATCAACTTCCTATACCGGGAGAGACGAATCCCCTCCTATCGCTCATTGCCTCCATGTGACTCGGGACTGTACCCAAAAACCACCGTTTTGCACGCCCTCTTGGACGTGGTAAGATGGAAATCAAAGCACAGTGGGAACCACACAAGACTCTATGACGATCCCGGGTCAACAGACTACTCTGTACCAGTGTCACCAGAGAACTGCCATCTGACGTGAGGTATAATACCATCTGTGAGTTCTCGGCGAGTCCATCCAGTGTACCCAGTCTCTACTGAGCACCCGCATATCATCTCCGATGTCAAACACCAATGGATATGGGATCATCCATCGCCCATCTGTATGGGTCGAGAAGCTACACGCTAGTCTACTCTGGTATATCGATGCCCCGTCTCGATACACCCACGACTAGGGACTTTGAAGGATGTACTTATGGAATACCATGTCCCCACTAGTATGATCCGCATCATAGTCCAGGTAGTCAAGTACAGATCCTAAGGGCTTTACCAACATGTAACAGAGAGACAATCAGCATACACGTTAACGTAAAGTTCAACCAGATAGCATACTATCATGTCGAGCAAGAAAGTCCTCTCTATATATGTCCCAGCATCCACTACAATATACACCCAATGAACAGTAATGGCCTCTAGGGCATACATATAACTAACAGCTTTGTCGCTGGATTAATGCCCTCATATATAATTCGGCATAAATCCCATCTATTGATTCCATGATGAGGACATTGGACAAGCAGATCCTTGAAACGTTCAAAGCACTTCCAAAATGGTTCATTGGGAAGCTGGGTGAACTGGTTGATCTCGCTCCTAATACGGGCGGTCTTATGGTTTCGATAAAACTTCTTAAGAAATGCTATTACGAATTCATCCCAATTAGTGATAGAGTGTGCGGCAGTATTATAAAGCCATTTTTCTGCCAAGTCGCACAGTGTGAATGGGAGAATACGTAAGCGCATAGCATCCAAAGTCAATTGTGAAGTACCCATCATTGTGCATACGTTTTCGAATTTGGTGATAAAAACGTACGCGTCTTCCGACTCAAGCCCGTGAAATTTGGGCAGCAGATTGATGTAGTGGGGTTTAATTTCGAAATTATCCCCGTTAGCAGGTGGAATAGATAGACAAGTAGGAAGGGGACCACGGATAGGATAGCATCTCTCTTGGAGAGAAATGCGTGGTGGATTCTGCGCACCTACGGGTGGTGGCAGCGTGGTGTTATAATCTGATGGAGTACCGTCCATCTCGGTCGTAGTGTGTGGTGGGGGAAAAGAAGATGAAGAAGTACCGACTTCGGCGATGATAGCAGGAACGCGGACAAGACGGGCACTAGGATCTCATGTCCAGCCAAGCATGCACTAAGTGGGTTTAGCGCAAGTGGCAGCATGTGTGTGATTTAAAATTGGTTTGTTTTGAAAAAAGTGGGACTCAAGACAAATCACGCAATAATGCACAAACAACCCTAGAACTAAGGTTACCTAGGTCCAGTCTCTAAACCACTCCTAGACTTCCAAAGGGCAAGCCGTAGGATCAATCCTCTACCGCCTCTTTACTACCCTTGTAGCCAGGTAAGTGCCAGGTGAGTGGGAGGCTTCCCACTACAAAAGTAGTGGTCCTAATTAAGTAACCACTCGCCTTATACACACTTGCCTAAACACCACAAAAGTAATGCGGATAAGCGATAGATTACCCACGACCTTCCTCTGTCCTTATTGAGCGCGACAGTCCTTAGAGTCTGGTCTAGATATTTTTTAAATTAATGTAGGGTTGATGCAGATGCTCGGTTTGTGATTTGTGGGGCTTAGGAAGGGTGATGAAATCCCCACCTAATCTAGATTTGGTCTTTGCCCCTTAAAGTCCGTATTAAAATATGCAAAACAAAACCAATCACAAAACTTTGCAAAAAGATTTTTGAGCGGCGATATTTTGCAAAGAATCTTGCAGAAATGAGATTTTATTGGATTTGAGAGGAGAGAGAAAGAGGTTAGAATCTTACCAGAGAATTTTGAAACCCTAACTCCTCAGTTGTGCCGCATTTCCGCCGCCACAAGGGTCTTTTCGCCGCGGATCCGCCGCGTGGCAGAGGGTTCAGGTGATGATTTTTGCTACATGGCCTTCTGTTCTCCTATGGATCTCTAAGAATGTCTCTGTCTCTCTGTATCCTCAAGTATGTGACTCCAGATTCCCTCGCAAAATTCACACAATAATCGTTAAATATACAATTTGCAGTTTTGTTTTATTTATGATATCGATCGAATAAGAATTCAACATAAATAGTAAGAATAAAAAATTACGCACGTATCCCCGGCAACGGCGCCATTTGATTGATGTGAAAAAGTTTGTTTAGTAGTTAACCGCAATCAATAACGGTGTCGCGTGTAGCTAGACCGAGATGAGTACGGGTCGTCCTCTGGGAAACGTGGAGCCTTTTATTCTTACTTTAGATGTATTGAGAAAGAGATGAGGAAGAAATAAGAATGTTGATGAATGGTTTCTAGATCTACGTTAAGCACTAATGCAAAATATAGATCTAGATTATTTATGGATGTAAGTTAATATAAGAAGGGGCTTGTAGGGTTCATTAGGATTTAGTAGTTATGGATGATTACTCAAAAATTACTCTTTTTATCCTTTAATAGATTTAAAACTAGAATGACGGTGATGCATGTAGATTAGGGTTTTTGGAGGGAAAAGGAATCTCACTCTTAACCCTTATCTCGACACGGAACTCCGTTCATATCTAGCCTTTACCAAAACAATCATTAATTTAATCTCTAATCGCGGTCGAGACTAACAATGAATTGTTAGCGCGCCTGATTAGGATGTTAATGATTCTTTTGATAAAGTTTATAAACTTTATAGGACTTAAAAAGAGTTTAGGAATGTTCATCATCCATTAGCATACCCTAATCCTACGAACCCTAACAAGCAGAGAATTACTCGCGCATGTTGGGAGAAAAAGAGATGGAGAGAAATTGCATAATTAAACTACGAAGAAATAGAATAAGAAAAAGAAAGCTACCTTATATTAATCAACAATATTCATTACACTTTGATTCCTTAGAAAATGATTACAAATCCTAGTTTTGCTTCTCGATCTCTTCTAAGGAGGTAGACGAATAGTTGAAGATCAGCCTGGATGCGTGAGCCGTCTCGGACTTCATGATCTCGTCGGCTTGATCATTTTTCCAAGAGGCTCTCGGTCTTTATTTATAGCCCCAAAGCCAGAACTCTTGCTTCCAAATATGGAAGCTAACTATAAATATTCTTCCAAAAAATTTACACTTTGTATCTCCTCAATATTGCCGTGGATCCGCGGCCCAAGCGGGGTATGGCCGCGGATCTCCAGAGATCGCCAAATGTCAAACACAAAAAGCCCCAAAAATTTGATCAAGGGTCAAGATTAAATGGCCGCGGATCCGCGGCCATTTAATCTTGACCCTTGATCAACTTTTTGGGGCTTCTTGTGTGTGACATTTGGCGATCTCTGGAATCTTTGGAACTTGGAAATCTTCTCGTAGTTGCTGCCAGACTTGATTTCCAAGTTTTGCATTTTTAATTAGGCAGGTTTTCTTTAACAACTTGATTTCCTTGATTTTAGACCTGAAAATTCTGCACAACAACTCAAAAAATATTTAGTAGAGTTAAGATTTGGTCAATGATATTATTTGCATACATTTTCCTACCAAATTCTAATTATAATATATCAACACATGGAAAATAGTATATTTACAAATAAAGCCTCATATGTATGATATATTATAATAAAGATCTTTTTTAATATGGAAATAGTAGGAAAAATGTAATAACAAATGTGCAGTTTTATCAACTGAACAACTATGACGAAACCTTTTCTCCTGTAGCCATGCTTAAATCCATCCGGATCCTACTTGCTATTGCTGCTCACTACGACGACTTGACCAAACATCTCACGACACGATCTGGCAGATAGACGTTAAAACTTCTTTTCTAAATAGTGATTTAGAAGAGTGCGTTTATATGGATCAGCCAGAGGGCTTCATTGATAGTGGGAGCAGCGGGAAAGCATGTAGGTTGTTTAAATCCATTTATAGATTAAAGCAGGCATCATGGAGTTGGAACATCTGTTTTGATGATGTTATCAAAGAGTTTGATTTCGTCAAAAATCCAGATGAACCTTGTGTTTATAAGAAGATTGTGGGAAGTACTGTCACATGCCTCGTATTGTACGTGGATGACATTTTCTGATAGGAAACGACGTTTCTATGCTACAATCGGTCAAACTCTTCTTAACACAAAGGTTCTCCCTGAAGGACCTGGGTGATGCCTCGTACATATTAGGCATAAAGATCTATAGGGATAGATCTAAACGGTTATTCGGATTGTCGTAAACCAGGTACATTAACACCATCCTAAAAAGATTTAGTATGGAAGACTCCAAGCGGGGTTCCTTACCCTCTAGTCATGGAGTCACTCTCTTTAAGGACTTTTGCCCAAAGACTGATGAAGAGAAAGCTCGCATGAGAATTATACCCTACGCTTCTGCTGTAGGATCTATAATGTATGCAATTTTATGTACACGCCCTGATGTAGCTTATGCACTGGGTATAGTAAGAAGGTATCAATCCAACCCAGGGGAGAATCACTGGACAGCAGTGAAGAACATTCTTAAGTACTTGCGAAGGACTAAAGAAATGTTCTTGGTATATGGTAATGGAGATCTCCAAATGGAGGCTTTTACCGATTCTAGCTTCCAGAGTGATAAGGATGATAGCAAATCTATCTCTGGGTTTTTCTTTACCATCAATGGAGGGGTGGTGTGTTGGAAGAGTTCCAAACAGGATACCGTTGCAGACTCTACGATGGAAGCTGAGTATATTGCTGCAAATGATGCTGCCAAGGAAGCATTCTGGATGAGGAAGTTCGTCTCGGAGCTAGGAGTAGTTCCGACCGTTATTGATCCAATACCATTATATTGTGATAATAATGGGGCTATGGCATTAGCCAAAGAGCCCAGGTCCCATCAGCGATCCAGACACATCCCCAGGAGATATCATCTGATCCGGGAGATAGTTGATCGCCGCGAGATCGAGATTCGGAGAGTAGATACAAAAGATAACACCGCGGATCCACTCACCAAGGCCCTCACTTTTCCACAGCATGAGCAACTTTTTGAGAGATTGGGTATGAGATACGCCAATAATTGGCCTTAGTGCAAGTGGGAGATTATTGGATATATGTATGCCCTAGAGGCCATTATATGATAGTGTATATACCGGTATGTGTGTGTGTGTGTGTGTGTGTGTGTGTGTGTGTGTGTGTGTGTATTCAGGGAACATTCTTGCTCGACATGATAGTATGCTATCTGGTTGCACCTTTTATCTTGACATGTTCATTTGATCAAACTTTCATTCATTTGGTACATGTTGATATAGCCCTTAGGATGATGCAGGACTACTGAGATTATGATGTGGATCATACTAGTGAGACATGTATAGTCTATGAGCATATTCTTGAAATGTTCCTAGTCGTGGGTGTATCGAGACGGGGCATCGATATCACCAGAGTAGACTAGCGTATACGTTACTTGTCCCATATGATGGGTGTTCAGACCAGAATATTGCATTTTAATACCACTCATTCATTATCTATTTTTTGTATATATCGGTACTATTAACCAGTGTTTGCTCAGTAATACAGATTACAGGTGTCCGTGACAAAACACTAGAAATACATCCAGAATCACAGATATATCATTTGTGAGCTGACACTGCAACCAGAACCGCAAACCGACCGATATCCAAGAGTTATTTTTGCAAACAAATAAGTGTGTGCACAATATTTTGGTCCAACATATAGCATTTATACACACTAACTCTTGGGGCTTGGACCATGGACCTAGGGGCAGCTATGGCATGATGGCTAGTGCAAGTGGCATGGTGTGATGTGCATTAATGGTGCATTTATTGCATAAAGCGTTGATGCGATGCAAAGCTACTAGTTTCCCTCCAATTCCTGGTGCACCACAAGTTCAAAACAGAGTAAATAAACTGCACCAATGTGATGTTTGGGAGCAGACAAGACCACCACTGCAATACGGGACCCAGCCCTCGGAATTTGGTCGAGCACTCCCTCACCCAAGCCGATCTCGCCGGCCCCACCACCTCCTGTGGGCCCTATTCTTCTACTGGCCCTCCATTGCCGCCTTTTAATCATTATTTTATTGTTTGCTTATTTAGTTTTTGTGCCTATATATAGCAGGCAGTGGGCAAGGGTTCATGATCTAACTTTTGTCCAAGTTTTATCATTCTTTTCCAAGTTTTCTTTTTAGTTCTTGTACATAGCTAATCCCCCTTGAGCTCTCTACCTTAACTTGATCTTGCAACCTCTTTATTGAGCTTGCAAGTTTAAGATTTGGTCATTGATCTCAACGGGTTGTATCATTACTTAAGGAATCAATAAATATCTCTTTTGTGCCTCAATCTGCCTTGAGTTCTTAGCTCTTTCTTGATCTTGCAACCTCGTAATTGAGCTTGCAAGTTTAAGATTGGGTTATTGAACCCATGATGTGTCATGTGATCTTTGGTTCTCATTCTTGCTCTTTTATATTTCTTGCTCTTTTATTACTTGCTTTACATTCATGTCATTTACATTCTATGCTTTACATTCTTGCAATTTAAATTCCATGTCATTTAATTACTTGCTTGTAATATTTTCTTTTCTTTTCTTATCTTTTCTTTGCTCTTTTTGGTTTGTTGTGTTGATGTTGTGAATATGTGTTGTTAGGAAAAGAAACAGATATTGTAAGTTAACGTTTCGTTTTTCATTTCCTTTTCCCGTCTTTTCCATTTGAAACTTCGTCCAAACCTTACGCAAGCGCTCCGTTAGGCACCCTACCCTACCATGGTAACGGTGATTCCTAACCGCGACCGGTTGCGTTCGGTTTGGCCGGAGGCGAAAGCAAGAGACAAGAACGGACGGACAAGGGTCAATAAGCCGAATTCAACGAATACCGTGCTTAAATCCCCTGATCCACGTTGTTGCCGATTGCTTTAGCTTCAATCGTTAAGTTCAGCTCAAAGGACTTGAATACGGAATCCATTAACTTACATTATCCTATCGTTTCCTAACAAGTTTTATACTTGCATATAACACTTAGGGTAGATAAAGAACTTTCCGCCCTCACGCATTAACTCGTTACAACAAGAGGTAAAACGCTCCGTCTCCCTGTGGATCGACCCGTGCTCATCGTGGCTAGCTGCAAAGCGACACCGTATTAATTGCGGTTAACTTTAATTCTTTCAATCAAATGGCGCCGTTGCCGGGGAAATGGTAACGTTTTTATTCTTATTATTTCGGATTAATCAATGTACATCTCATCTATACAACTAAACCTATTTTTCAAAACAACATAAAAATTTCAAAACCAAAACGAAAACAAAAACTAACTTTGCTAACCATTTTGTTCTATGGATTTCATACCTGCTAACACTCTGGATCTGAACTAAAAAACCAAACAATACCAGTGTGATACTGGTAGAATAGTGTGTTCACAGAAGAAATTTGGAGCCCTATCTCCAAGGAAAAACCGGCGACATCATATCCATTTCCGGCGACGCCGGCTAGAGCTCCCCCATTTGCTCCAAAATTTTGTTCTGTGCTCCATTGTTCTGGTTTTGTCCCATTTATATTGTTTGCTTGTTTTAAATTTTAGTGTGCAGGTATTTGGGCATTCGTATCGTTTTTCCGCACTAATATCCGTTTTTTACGACATTTGTAGATTTTTGCGGATTTGCGATCTACGATCGTGGGGACCAAAGTGTACATTCAAGGCTAAGGTGATTGCGAAGTACAGTGCCAAAGATCCCGGTAGTTTGACCCGCGCAAGCGAACATTTCAAGCTATTCGGATTTAACTTCAACGGGGGTTTCCTAACCCAAAAACTTAACGGTACGTACTTTACTAACACCTTCTTCTCAAATCCGACGTATCTAATATACTATTCTTTGTAGGATTCTTTGCAAGTTCGCTTCCAAACGCTCAAATTAACTAACCCGTATTTGTTGCAGTGCTGTGCTTAACATAAAAAACGATTGTTTGATTCTTTGAACAATTTTTTTTTGATTTGCGCATTGCATATATTAATACGGACTTAAGGGCAAGCGAACCCCACAACATACGGTAAAAGATTTCACCACCTTTTCCGTGGCCCACAAATCACGAAACTGCGCATAAACGTTTACCCGCACAAATTTTAAAAGAAATTAGACTTTAAGCCTTAAGGACATCGTGCTCACTAGGAGAAGTTAATTGTGTTTAGAACACCGCTTAACGGTATATCGTTCCCGAGGTGTCTAGGAAAGTGTTCATGGCGAAACCGCCAAAAGAGAAAGGGTTATTTAATTAAGGACCTTCGCGAAAGCGTCGGAAAACCTCCCTTTATCTCTGCACTTACCTAGCCTCGTGATCAGTATATCTTGAGCCCATTTGTCGACACAATTTTACTTCGACAATCAAGTTCTTGAGCAGGTCTAGTTGACCTATATGAACCCTAGACCGATTAGGTGCGTGGTATTTTTGTGTCATGATTATTTTTTTCCAGATTATTTTTTTTTTGTATATTTCATTCTTTTGTTAATAACTAACTAAAAAATTTATTAAAAAAATTCATATTCTTTTTCTTTTTCTTTCTCTCATCATATCATGGGTACCCCACCTAGCAAAACTCTTGCCGAACTTTGGTACCCACAACCAGACATAATTTTCTACAGTTCTTGCTTTGGTTGAACTTCGAACGACCCCTCCATACCCAAAATTTCTTTGAAAGATCGGATAGACGCGTCTAGGACTACCAATTGACTCCGCAATCCACCTTGTATCAACCGTTTCAACCATCACCACCTTCTTACGTTGATACCCCTTTTGAGAGTCCTGTTGTAACTCCAAGACCTATGTCTATTGCTGAACATATCGAACAATCTCGTAGCCGATCTTTCACTCCTTTCACCACTGCAAATTCTTTTGATCAACAATTCCATTCACCTTCTTATCATGAATTTGATCATCACCCTGTCCAACCATTCAATTCCTACCAGTCCTACCCGACTTTTTCACCTTCCCTAGACATTGCTTCTAAACCGCCATTTGGGAGTTTTCAGTATCCAAACAACTTTGAATCTTTTACTGAAACTCTTTCACAGCCCATGTCTAGTCTGGAACGGTCGTTAGAAGACTTTCGGGTAGCGTCATGCCAACAGATGATGGATTTGAATGCGTCCATGGCCGCCCTCATACAACCTAGTAACCAGGTAGCTAGTTTTCAACTGGCTACAAATTTTCCAATATATGAAGAGGCAGTAGGACAGGCTGAGAATTTGAGTGGAGAGAGTGAGCTGTACACCCTTCCAAATCAAACCTACCCATCCCAAATTGAATCACACAACTCCAATTTTTAATGTCTATCAAGTGTCCTAAAGGATTTACCGATTGAAGATGAATGTTTAATAAGTTGTGCGATTTTGTAGTGTTTGATTTTCCCGATTGTGAAGGCTCCCTTTCGAGTGAAACCACACCCAAACCTTTTGACCTCTACACCTCCATCTTAGAACCTGAATTGATTGAAATCCATGCTGTTGATATGGTGTCTGAGAAATTTGATTTTCACTTGATTAAGGATATTGACGCTGGGAATATTTTGGATGATGAACCCGCAGTTTTGGATGAGTTTTTCTCTCCAATTCATCTTCCCGAGTCATTAACTGTTTTTCCTGAACTTCATATGTGTCTTGATATTGATGAAATTTGCATGGATGAAATAATTTTTGAGACTTTTGAGGATAGCTTTGAGGATGAACCGGTTTTAATTCATGAGTCGGATTTTCCAATTCATCCTATCCCTTTCATTGACCGTGTACACCCTCCTGAACCTTTAACCGATGACCTTCCTCAATCACTCCCCTCCATCCTTTCCATCATTCCGACCTTGCAAGAAACCGTATCACTTCATTTCCAGTGTCTGCTTTACCAAGTTCGGCTTACCCATGGTTTCTCACGAATCTTGAGGGATTTAACCCAATTTCTCGCCATATTGATAGATTAGTACAATCCATCTTTTAACATCGATCATTACAGATTGTATTAAGATATTCAATCCATTTCCACCCTCAAATTCGCACTCCACTTCTTTCTCTCTTCCGCCATTCTTCTTCTCATATACCGAGACCGTATCCCGCTTCTATCACCATACGGTCTCGCGTATTCTGCATTTCTTTCCTCACCGTATTCTTTCACCAACCTGTACATAATAGCGATAAGATTTTTGAATGGTTGGTGCTCACTTTTGGCCTGTGTAAGGCCTTGTATAGATTGATACTGCTCTCTTTCCCCCCAATCCTGAACTTCAATGCTTAACAGTGGAAACACTGTTTCACTTAAATTTGGGGGGGGGGTCGTTTTGGTGTATATATTTTTGGTTTTCTTTTTTGTTTTGTATATAATTTGTTTTTGGGGAGGCACCGACAATTTTGACCCTCTTGGTGTATAGCCTGACAGTGAGGGCACTGTCAAGTTTAAGTTTGGGGGTGTGCTCGGTAAGCTTTCTTCCTTCGCATTCATATGTATATTTTGCATTTGCATACTTATTTAAAAACCCACAAAAATAAAAATAATTTACAAAAATATAAAAACTTTGTCGTCAAGTTAGCTAATAGGGTAACATAGATTTTTTCCAAAAGTGTAGTTGATACGTTAGAAATAACTAAATCCTAGGCTTAGGAATTGAAAACCCTAAAAATAACCCTCATTCTGTTTAAATTTGGTGATTATACGAACTTACAGTTTTCTTTGAGAAATAGGTAATCTTGAGTTCAGTTCTTAAGTTAAGTCGAGATGAAGGGAAAGTATTAAAGCTTTACTGAAGAATAAGTCTGAAAAATAGTTTCTATTCTTGAGTTCAAATTTAGAAAGTATATACCCTACAAACTGCACTTACACGCACCTTGAAACTTGGGATAGTAGAGGATACCTAGAAATACTCTTGCCTGAAAGCCTAGTATGAAAGAAAAAATGGCATTTAAAGCTAAACACCTAAAGAGCATCATTGAAAAAATATATCCAGTGTTGAAAATGAAAAAAGAAAAAGAAAAAGAAATAAAGTCAAGACCTGGAAACTGCTAATTACGCTTTAAGCTCACACATTCAGTAATCGGCCATTAGTGCCTCAAGAAGCATTAATAGTCGTATGAAAGGCGTGTGAGCAACACCGTCCATCATTTAATGAAAAGAAGTAGTATTAGGTATTAGGGAAAGGGTACTATAGCTTGAATTGAATTCTTGAGTGCAGGGGTGTAAATTTACACACACGTAGGGGTATACAATCGATGTTTGGATAAAAGATAGAAATGAAGAATAGGACTTATGTTTTCTGTAAAACTGATAAAAATCCCTGATTTGAGACCGCACTTTTAGAAGGAAAACTCAGGAGATACCAACATCTTTCTAAACTTTTTTGGAATGTATAGGATCTGAGGTTAAATAGATAGGGGATGTGAAACATAAAGGTAGGATATTTCTAACTTAGGATGATAGAATTTCTAACGTAGATACTAAACTGTAGAAGTAGAATTGATGTTAACTTATAAAACTAGCTTGACGGGATTTTGTGGGTAGTATCCGCTGAAAACCCTCAGGAGACAACACACCTCCTACTAGGGACACCTAGAGCTTTAACGGCTTGTTGCACACGCTCAGTGCAATCGCGTTCCCTGCGAAAGTGAGGCTAGGATTTTGTTTTGCTCGGGACGAGCAAAAGATAAGTTTGGGGGTATTTGTTCAGACCAGAATATTGAATTTTAATACCATTCATTCATTATTTATTTTTTGTAAATATCGGTACTCTTAACCGGTGTTTGCTCAGTAATACAGATTACAGGTGTCCGTCACAAAACACTAGAAATACATCCAGAATCACGGATATATTATTTGTGAGCTGACACTGCAACCAGAACTGCAAACCGACCAATATCCGAGAGTTATTTTGCAAACAAATAAGTGTGTGCACAATATTTTGGTCCAACACATAGCATGTGTACACACTAACTCTTGGGGCTTGGACCATGGACCTAGGGGGAGCCATGGCATGATGGCTAGTGCAAGTGGCATGGTGTGATGTGCATTAATGTTGCATTTATTGCAAAAAGTGTTGATGTGATGCAAAGCTACTAGTTTCCCTCCAATTCCTGGTGCACCACAAGTTCAAAACAGAGTAAATAAACCGCACCCGTGTGATGTTTGGGAGCAGACAAGACTACCAATGCAATACGGGACCCAGCCCTCGGAATTTGGCTGAGCACTCCCTCACCCAAGCCGAGCTCGCTGGCCCCACCACCTCCTGTGGGCCCCATTCTTCTACTGGCCCTCTATTGCTGCCTTTTAATCATTATTTTATTGTTTGCTTATTTAGTTTTTGTGCCTATATATAGCAGGCAGTGGGCAAGGGTTCATGGTCTAACTTTTTTCCAAGTTTTATCATTCTTTTTCCAAGTTTTCTTTTTAGTTCTTGTACATAGCTAATCCCCCTTGAGCTCTCTACCTTAACTTGATCTTGCTACCTTAATTTGATCTTGCAAGCTCTTCATTGAGCTTGCAAGTTTATGTTTTGGTCATTGATCTCAAGGGGTTGTATCATTACTTAAGGAATCAATAAAGCTCTCTTTTGTGCCTTCATTTTCCTTGAGTTCTTAGCTCTTTCTTGATCTTGCAACCTCGTAATTGAGCTTGCAAGTTTAAGATTGGGTTATTGAACCCATGGTGTGTCATGTGATCTTTGGTTCTCATTCTTGCTCTTTTATATTTCTTGCTCTTTTATTACTTGCTTTACATTCATGTCATTTACATTCCATGCTCTACATTCTTGCAATTTAAATTCCATGTCATTTAATTACTTGCTTGTAATCTTCTCTTTTCTTTGCTCTTTTTGGTTTGTTGTGTTGATGTTGTGAATATGTGTTGTTAGGAAAAGAAACTGATATTGTAAGTTAACGTTTTGTTTTTCATTTCCTTTTCCCGTCTTTTCCATTTGAAACTCCGTCCAAACCTTACGCAAGCACTCCATTAGGCACCCTACCCTACCAAGGTAACGGTGATTCCTAACCGCGACCGGTTGCGTTCGGTTTGGCCGGAGGCGAAAGCAAGAGACAAGAACGGACGGACAAGGGTCAATAAGCCGGATTCAACGAATACCGTGCTTAAATCCACTAATCCACGTTGTTGCCGATTGCTCTTGTTAGTGTATATTCCCTAGAGGCCATTACTGTATCATACTAGTTTGTATATTACTTGATGGAAGCTTGGGATATTCACAATTGTATAGACAATCTTGCTCAAAATGGTAGTATGCTACTTGGTTTGTCTCTACTTCAATATGTGCATGTGTTTCTTTTAGCATATCGTTTATACATATTAGTAGAGCCCTTAGGATCTTTGCTTGATTACCAGCGTTGTGATGGCAGTCACACTTGTGGGGGCTGGGTAATCGATAAGCACATCCTTATACAGGTCCCTAGTCGTAGGACTATCGAGACAGGGCATCGATACTCCGGAGTAGACGAGCGTATGCGCTTCTCATCTCAGCGGGGGAGATGGTCTGTCCCACAGCCGTCAGTACGTCATACTTGAGATATTATGCGGGTGCTCGTTAGGTTACGAGTACACTGGACAGGACTCGTCGGGAACTGTTGGTTGGTATTATACCTATCGTCAGTTATCAGTTCCCAGGTGACATGAGTACAGCTTAGTCCGCTGACTTGACACTGTCACTTCGCCTCGAGTGTGTTCCCACTGTACTTTGATTACTACCCTACCATGGCTCAAAGGAGTCATGCAAACAGGTAGTAGTTGGGTGCAGTCCCGAAGCACTTGGAGGCAGTGACGGTTAGACAGGATTCGTCTCTCCTGGTATTGGGGGTTGATATCGCGTTGTGTCTAGGAGAGCCATTACACAAGTAGTCCCTAGCCAGGGCAAGCGAGATATACTGGTAGGTTTCCAGTGTTATCTCAGGGTGTTCTGGGCTACACTCCGACACGACTTGTACCTCTATTAGGGGACTGACGTTTACCACCCCCTAGGCCCGCCATGCGATATTCTCAGACGAACGGACCGGACTGTACGGAGATTGTCACATACAGGCTCGGTAGGAGTTCGGATGGGTTTACCTCATCAGCCTTCTTATCGATATCTACCCGGGGGCCGTTACGTACAGCTAGTGCCGCTTGCGGTCTGTGGTTAAACCCACTGCCAGCGTAGTGTCGAGTCTTTAGATTCCCACACAAAGAGTTTCCCTGCACTGAGCGAAACGTGTAGAGGCCGTATGGTTTTACGGCAGGGCTACGATCACTTACGTGCACTTGTGTGCGTATGTTGTTCGGGCAGGCAATACTAGTAGGCTTTGGTTTAAGCCGGATCCTAGTATTGCACGGATAGATTGGTTTTGTCTTCTTTGCATTCGCATTCTACGGAATGCGGATGCGGGTGTGTATGCACAGTATTGAGGAGCAAAGAGGAAGGAGGTGCCTCATTAGGGTTTTGACAGTTGATTCGGTCAAAACCATAATGAGGCGGACTCATTTGGGTTTTGGCAGTTGGTTCGGTCAAAACCATTATGAGCCGGGGACATTACTAACTAATCTTTTTAGTGATAATTATGTTATGGCTAATTACTTTGACCATTTGACCATACTTGACTTTATTGACCGTTTGACCAAAGTTGACTAGCATCTTCATGTGAGGTCTAGATATTTCTTTGGTTTTCTTTTTCTTTTTATGATATGAAAATGGTCAATTCAAATGTAGCCATCAACTTTATCATGAAAGGATTAGTAACGATGATGTTTGTGTATTATTGCAACCATGGTTCATTTTCTTAGTTCATTCTTGATTTCTCATTCTCTCTCTTAGAAAATGAAATGAGAAAGCTCCATGGTTCTCCTTCATCTTCCTCCTCTTGAAAATTCCTTTGATCTCATGTGTTGAGAGAAAAAGGATCCAAATGGATAAACACATCCATCTACCTCTTCTACACAACCTAGGATATCAAGACTAGCGATCTTGTTGCCCTAGTTGCCTCGGCTCGAGATGGAGCACGGAGCACAACTCTCGGGTAGATCGTCTTCGACTCAAGAAGGCCGCGGAGGTGACCAAGATCCGGATAGATCCTCAGAACGTGGATGGACGAGCAGGACAGCGGAATGAAGAACCGAAGGACCGATATCGTGAGGTATAATCTCTATGGTATAGTAGATAGCACCTCTAGTACTTTGCAAGTTTGTAGTTTAGCAAAGATCCTTCTTTTAGTCCATGTTGCTTTTGTGCCAAAAATCGTTTTTCGCCGTTTCCGCCTCCCCGTAAGAACCGGGGTGAGCAATGTGGACTTACAGTGGTATCAGAGCCTAGCTAAACACAAACTAGCTTATGAGCAAAGTATTTAGAATTTCGATCGGAAAAAAATCGCGAAACACATGCATAAAAACCATGTTTCTGCCGATTTTTTATACTGCTCTAAAAATGATTTAACATACATGAAAAATCGGCTCAGGGTTTTGTAAAAACACAGAACAAAAATGATCCAATGACTCGGTTAAAGCGCCGCGGATCCGCGGCACGAACATGCTTCCTGCCGTGGATCCGTAACCGAGTTGACTCGGCCGTGGACCGGGTTTTGTGAAATGTTCTTATTTGGATGTTTTGGGATTTTTAGTATAGTTTGTTTCTGCCCAGATTTTCCAGAGAACAAATTTGTTTTTGGGGTGGTTGCAAATCCGTATTTGATCGAAATTCCGTAGACTTTGGCTAATGAATTATCTGTGATGTGATATATGTATTGAATGTCTGCTAATCGCTATACGTCGATTAGTGGGGGTTATACATATCTGTGATCTGTAATGTTGATGGTTTGTGTATATGAACTCGTTGGATTGTCGCGGATGAATAGCCGGGTGGATGTGAGATGAGAGTTTCTTTTTCTTTCATTCATATAAAATTTGTAATTGATGTAATATTATTTTATGGCCGCACATCCGGGATGAGGTTGTAGTCGCCATTGTATAATTTCTTTTACTTTTTTTGCTCCTAGGATAGACCCAAGGTGGGGTGCACAAACTACCGGATATCTCGAAGTGCCGAGTGGCCTACTCACGTTGTTGAGGGAGGTTGCTTCGCTTCGGGTACTTGGCGGGTAGTTTGCCGCACCTGTAGGGGTCTAGGGTGGGGTATTGGCTATTCATCGCGACCGTGTAATCCGTCTTTTGTTGCAGGCTCGAACGAATCGCGGATTCCTAGTAAATCCAAAGTGCTCATCTGTGATCTGGAATGGCTATCATTGCATCTGACGAATGTATATATCTATATATGATATCTATTTAGGCGTTGCTTATGTTTTGCATCCGCGGTAGTCCAGCCCCCGCTCTGTCGTTAGTTAAGTAACCTAACGGGTGATGACGGGACCCCGTGGCGAATGCGGATGGTATAAGCGTACGTCATATTTTCGTTGTTTTCTGCAATGGTAGGACTAAATGATGGGACGCATTAAAATTAATGCAAGAAAATAAACCAAGTAAAGTCGTTGGAACACTTTCAAAACCACTCGGTTCTTTTCAAAAACCAACTTTTAAACGCGAATCTTGAACCACTCCTTTTAAAAGCTATCTCGTTCCATCGATTATATCAAGTTCACTACGTTCACGGTTTTGCCAAAACCATTCGTAGCCCTCCGTCATTTCATATGGATAGTCAACAGTATTCAAACTATGTTTGTTGGCCAAAGTCAAGGCACAGTGTTTGGTAGCTATTGGGTATTCATATGCAGCATAGATAGATGCGTTGGTTTGGGACAGTCGTACTGCCTTGTTGGCCAAAGTCAAGGGTAGGTACGGGTGGGTTCAAATTAACCTGGAGAATGACGGGTAGAACTTGACATGTGACTTATGATTTGTTGGCCAAAGTCAAGGTCATAAGAGCATGGGGCAAAAATCCACATCGGGAGTTTCTAAAGAAACTGAAACTTTCTAGCGCTGCATACCATTTGGAGTGTGATGATTCTGGTAGGATCCCTTCAGTTTTGTCACGCGGTGATATTTAGATCCCGATCCTACTGTGAGTATATGCTACTCCTCGGGAACTTTCTCACTTAACGATCAATGCTATAAACCAAGTAGGTATCTAGAAAGGTGTTAGCGGGGCTACGCCCACAGGGAAAAGAGGTTACTTAATTAAGGAACTTCGCGAAAGCATTGGAAAACCTCCCTCGAAGTACCGACACTGGCCTGGCTGAATGGTTAAGCAAGTATTGTATGGTGAGATTGATCCCGACTAATTCTTCCTTTATGGTTTGAGGAGGGATTCGAGAGACAGTGGGAGCCATCCTGTTTAGATAAATTAGAAACCAATCTAAACTTGCAAGAGTATCATGCTGCGTGTTTTCTTCTCTCTCTCTTAATTGCAGTGACCCAGTGACCACACCTAGGTTACATCTAGATAATAAAATGACTGAATCCGACTGTTATGACTGGCAAAGGTCTGTCCAGATGTTCATTGCCCATGACAAGCTGGGACACCTCTTAACTAATCCATCCCCTGCCGTCTCAGGACCAGTTTCCCCTGCCACGGATATTGATATCCGTAAGACATCGGGAAAAGACTATGCGAAAGCCAAGTGCTTCGTGTTAGCCTCAGTTGATGGTGCATACCAGAGGCAGCACGAGAAGATGGACTTAGTTTCTATCTTCCTCCATAATAAAGATTTATATGGAGAGCAATCTCGTATCGTAAGATATGAGACCTCGAACGAATTGCTTCAAGCGAGGTTGGCTATCGGGTCTTCTGTAGGGGGCAACGTCCTTACAGAGACCGGCTATTTTGAGCTCACGGACTTGAAGACCACGTTGAAGAATGGGTCAGATGCTGACTTGATTCTACAGTCTCTACCTTCTACCCTGAAGGAAACCAGGGAAGTAGAAGGAAAGGGAAGGGCAAAAGTTTCGGGAATGGATGTAGTAAAAGAGGGACGTTCTTATTGTTACGGGAATGAACATTAGCAGAAGGATTGCAGGGCTAGCAAAGCCAGTAGCCAGGATTCGTAGCATGTTGTGGCTTCGGCTTCGGGTGTGTTTGTAATAGAGAGAACTGTATGTCAGTTAACCCTACTTCCTGGGTATTGGATACCGGATTAGGATCTCACATCTGTAATTCATTACAGGCTCTGAGAAACCGTAGGGTTATCAAGATAGGTGATATGACTCTCAGGGTTGCTAACGGAATGAGCATGTATGCTGAATCCATAGGGGAGTATCATCTTGGACTGACAACTGGGCAGATATTGATTCTACGTGACTGTTTTTATGTACCAGGTGCGACTTGTAATATCATATCTGTATCCTTACTTTCTAAGGAAGGATATGATTTTACTTTTGTAAGCGATGTGGTCAACATCCACCTAAATCAAGTTCTGATTGGGTCAGGTACATTAAAAAACGGGATATACGTATTGAATCAAGCTCAGATTTTCAGTGTCCAGAACACACTTAAAAGAAAGTCTCCGGAATTAAATCAAGCTTTCTTATGGCATTGTAGACTGGGTCACATTAATGAAACATGGTTAACAAAGTTACCTAAAGAAGGATACTTGGATCCGTTCGAGTACCAGTCTTATGCCACTTGTGAATCTTGTCTCATGGGAAAGATGACAAAGACTCCGTTCACTGGACACGGAGAAAGAGCAAGCGAGCTCTTGGGACTCATACACAGTGACGTGTGTGGTCCAATGACTATACATGCGCGAAGTGGTTATTCATACTTCATTACTTTCACAGATGATTTCTCTAGGTATGGACATGTCTTCCTGATGAAGCATAAATCCGAGGCCTTTGAGAAATTTCGGGAATACAAGAATGAAGTTGAAAAACAAACAGGCAAAAGTATCAAGACACTGAGATCTGATCGAGGTGGTGAATACTTGAGTGCCGAGTTTCTGGACTACTTAAAAGAGAATGGAATTCTCTCTCTGCTTACTCCTCCATACACACTGTTGGAGATTGTGCCCTCAGAGTCAATTATTAGGTCACAGGTACGTGATTGCAATGATTGATGGAGGACCTATCCCGGTAGGACAGTCTTACTCGAGATGATAGTATGCTATCTGGTTTACCTTTATCATCGTGTACTGCTTTAAGTGACCTGACAAGTCGCTATTACACGTTGGTAGAGCCCCTAGGATTCTTGCTTGACCACCAGCAGTATGAGGGCGATCATATAAGTGGGAGCTGGGGTCTATAAGCATATCCTTAAATGGTCCCTAGTCGTGTGAGTTTCGAGACAGGGCATCGATACTCCAGAGTAGACTAGTGTATACAGTCGAGACCCCGACGAGGGGCGGTGGCCGGTCTCATAAGCCACTGGTGTCAGTTGGATCACCTAAGATGTATACAGGTGCTCATTGGATTATGAGTACACCGGACAGGACTCGCCGGGAACATGCTAGTTGGTTATATACCAGACGTCAGATGGCAGTTCCCTGGTGACATGTGTACAGGTTAGTTCATCGACCTGGGGATCGTCATTTGTCTCGTGTGAGTTCCCACTGTACTTTGATTACTACCCTACCACGGCTCAAAGGAGTCGTGCAAACAGGTTTTAGTTGGGTACAGTCCCGAGCCACATGGAGGCAGTGAGCGCATCTTCAGGGGTTCGTCTCTCCCGGTATTGGGGGTGAGGTCGTGCTGTGTCTAGGAGAGCCATTACACGAAGCCCTCGGCCGAGGCAAGGAGATTTACTGGTAGGTATTCCAGTAGTATCTCAGGGTGTTCTGGGCTACACTCCGACACGACTTGTACCGCTTTTGGGGGTCTGACTTTTACCAACCCCCTAGGCCCGCCATGCGATGCTCATAGACGAACGGACCGGACTGTACGGATATTGTCACTGACAGGCTCAGTAGGGAGTCAGGCTGAGTTCGCTCACAGACGTCCCTTTTGGTCAATACCTGGTAGCCCGTTATGTATTGGCTTATACCTCTAACGTGCTAGTGGTTAAATCCACAACCAAGGTGTTGATGAGTCTTTAGAGTCCCCCACATTCTGTTACTCAGCTTTCGGGCGAAAGGTTGTAGAGGCCGTATGGAGATATGGCAGGGTCCGATCAGATACGTGCGGTATTGTACGGATCAGGATCGGACAGTTTGTACTATAGGCCGTATGGTTATATGGCAGGGTTCGATCAGATACGTGCGGTATTGCACGGATCAGGATCGAACGGATAATACTAGCCGGTTTTGGTATAAGCCGGATCCTAGTATAGTACAGTGTAGATTTTGTCTCATTGCATTTGTATTTCGGTCGGAATACAAATGCGGGTGTGTATGCACAGTATCGGGGTTTTCCTGTAATTTATTACGGGACCAGTTTTCTGGAGTTGCCAGTTTGCTTTCTGTTTCGGCCGATTTCCTTTGTATCGTTCATTGGCCGAAGTTTGGTGGAGGAGGGCTTATTTGCATTGTTGCAAATAAGCTTTTGTGGAAGGGGGTCTTTGCATGTTTCCTTGTATCATGATGGTGCACCATTCTTTTGACCTTGACTTCTATCTTCATGATGGCATGACTTTTGGAAGTGATCATTAGCTTGTTGGAGTGTTGGATTTGGTGCTATCATGGTTGTTGGTGAGTAGTTGAGAGTGGGTGTGATTGTGACCATATTCTTTTCATGATTTCCTTTTGCATGATAGTCTTCCCACTCTCTCCTTTTTGGATGGCTCTCTCATTCTTTCCCCTCCCTCACCTCTCATGGCCGGCCCAAGCATTGTGGGGCTGTCCCAAAATTTTGGTGGGGTTGTTTGGCTCATTTCATGTTGCAAAAATGCCATAAGTTCAATCCAAAAAGCTCCAAGTATCATTCCTCCACCAAATGGCAATTCCATAACCCCAAAGTGAGACTTGAGGACTACATATTCTACAGCGAATCTTGGGCATGTCGAGTAGCCGGCTTCGTGCCCGAGTTGCCTCGGCATTGAGGTGGGAGCCCGTAAAAGAAGTAGGCGATGTAGTGCACTTCCGGCGACGAGGTGGAGACCGGAGCTTCCGCAGGAGATCGGGACGACGACGAGAAGACCGGAGGACTTGGATCAGTCGGTATACTTCTCTTTCCCATCTTACAGATAGCTAGGACTAGTTAATGGTTCGATCCGGGTATTAGTGCGTGGCGGTTTGCCAGTTCAAGAAAAATTAAAGTTTATCACCGCTTCCGCATTTGGCCGTCGGATTGACGGCCGGGGCGCCGCCGTGCACTTACACACACCACAGCACAACGGTGTATCGGAAAGGCGGAATTGAACCCTGTTGGACATGGTTCGTTCCATGATGAGTAAGGCTGAGTTGCCGCGATCTTTCTGGGGTTATGCACTGGAAACAGCTGCATATCTCTTAAACAAGGCTCCAACTAAGACTGTGCCTACCACCCCATATCAGATGTGGAGTGGGAAGAAACCCTGTCTTAAGTATCTTAAGACATAGGGATGTCTAGCTTTTGTAAAGAAGAAGCATGCGGACAAGCTTGAGGCACGCTCAGTACTGTGTAAGTTTGTAGGATACCCAAAGAACTCCAGGGGGTATCTTTTCTATTCCGCAGAGGAACAAAAGGCTTTTGTTTCTCAGCATGCCCACTTCTTGGAAACTGAATTTGTAGAAAATTAGATAAGTGGGAGCGCAATAGAACTGGAAGAAATTCCAGAACCACAAGCTATTACTGAAAGCATGGAAGAACCAGAAGTTTCAAGAGAAGCGGACATCCCAACGCCACTCCGCAGGAGTAGTAGGCAGTCTCATCCGCCCGAAAGATACTACGGTTTTCTCATAGACGGGGATAGAGAGGATTGCACTATTGATTATGGTGAGCCTACTAGCTTCCAGCAAGCCATTCAGAGCGGTGACTCGGCAAAATGGCTGGATGCAATGCGGACCGAGATGGAGTCCATGTACACCAACAAAGTTTGGACTTTGGACTTTGCTCCAGAAAGGGTAAAACCCGTAGGCTGCAAATGGATCTTCAGAAAGAAGATTGGTGTAGATGGGCAGGTTGAAACCTATAAAGCTAGACTTGTTGCAAAGGGCTTTCGTCAAAGACCTGGTTTGGACTATGAGGAGACCTTTTCTCCAGTGGCTATGCTCAAATCCATTCGGATCCTTCTTGCCATTGCTGCCTTCCACGATTATGAAATCTGGAAGATGGACGTAAAGACGGCTTTCTTAAATGGAAATTTAGAAGAGTGCGTCTATATGGATCAGCCAGAGGGATTCATTCAGAGTGGGAGCAGCGGTAAAGTGTGCAAGTTGCTCAAGTCCATCTATGGACTGAAGCAGGCATCACGGAGTTGGAACATCTACTTTGATGATACTGTCAAAGAATTCGACTTTATCAAAAACCCAGATTAACCATGCATTTACAGTAAGATTGTAGGGAGAACTGTAGTATTCCTCGTCTTGTACGTGGATGACATTCTCCTAATAGGAAATGATATTCCTATGCTACAGTCAGTCAAAGGATTCTTGTCACAGAGGTTCTCCATGAAGGACCTGGGCGATGCCAACTACATTCTGGGGATCCAGATCTATCGTGATAGATCTAAGAGGATGTTGGGACTTTCACATTCCAGGTACATCGACACCATACTGAAACGATTCAGTATGGAAGATTCCAAGCGCGGTAATTTACCGGCTTGTCACGGGATCACCCTCTCCAAAGAGATGTCTCCCAAGACTGATTTGGAAAGGGATCGCATGTCTATTATACCCTACGCTTCTGCGGTAGGCTCTATAATGTATGCGATCTTATGTACCAGACCAGATGTAGCATACGCATTGAGCATTGTAAGCCGGTATCAGTCAGACCCACGGGAGAAACACTGGATAGCAGTAAAAAACATTCTCAAGTACCTGAGAAGGACTAAAGAGATGTTCTTGGTGTATGGCCGAAAAGACCTCCAGATCGAGGCCTTTGCTGACTCCAGCTTCCAGAGTGACAAGAATGACTCCAAGTCCATGTCGGGTTATGTCTTTACCCTACATGGAGGGGCGGTTTGCTGGAAGAGTTCCAAGCAGGAAATCGTTGCTGACTCAACTATGGAAGCGGAGTACATAGCTGCTTGCGATGCCGCAAAAGAAGCTATCTGGATGAAGAAGTTCCTCACGGAGCTTCAGGTGGTTCCTACCATTGTTGATCCAATACCGTTGTATTGTGACAACAACGGCGCTATAGTTTTAGCGAAGGAACCCAGGTCCCATCAAAAGTCCAGGCATATTTTGAGGCGGTACCACCAGATCAAGGAGATCGTAGATCGCCGGGAGATCGAGGTGAAGAGAGTAAATACGGAGAATAACACTGCAGATCCACTCACGAAGGCCCTACCCCAGACTCAGTTCGAGCGGCTGATCGAGATGATAGGTTTTCGATACGCCAGTACATGGCCTTAGTGCAAGTGGGAGATTGTTAGTATATATGCCCTAGAGGCCATTACTGTATCATACTAGTTTGTAAATTACTTGATGGAAACGTAGGATATTCACAGTTGTATAGACAATCTTGCTCAAAATGGTAGTATGCTACTTGGTTTGTCTCTACTTCAATATGTGCATGTGTTTCTTTTAGCATATCGCTTATACATATTAGTAGAGCCCTTAGGAACTTTGCTTGATTACCAGCGTTGTGATGGCAGTCACACTTGTGGGGGCTGGGTAATCTATAAGCACATCCTTATACAGGTCCCTAGTCGTAGGACTATCGAGACAGGGCATCGATACTCCGGAGTAGACCAGCGTATGCGCTTCTCATCCCAGCGGGGAAGATGGTCTGTCCCACAGCCGTCAGTACGTCGTACTTGAGATAGTATGCGGGTGCTCGTTAGGTTACGAGTACACTGGAAAGGACTCGTCGGGAACTGTTGGTTGGTATTATACCTATCGTCAGTTATCAGTTCCCAAGTGACATGAGTACAGCTTAGTCCGCTGACTTGACACTGTCACTTCGCCTCGAGTGTGTTCCCACTGTACTTTGATTACTACCCTACCACGGCTCAAAGGAGTCGTGCAAACAGGTAGTAGTTGGGTGCAGTCCCGAAGCACTTGGAGGCAGTGATGGTTAGACAAGATTCGTTTCTCCTGGTATTGGGGGTTGATATCGCGCTGTGTCTAGGAGAGCCATTACACAGGTAGTCCCTGGCCAGGGCAAGCGAGATATACTGGTAGGTTTCCAGTGTTATCTTAGGGTGTTCTGGGCTACACTCCGACACGACTTGTACCGCTATTAGGGGACTGACGTTTACCACCACCTAGGCCCGCCATGCGATATTCTCAGACGAACGGACCAGACTGTAAGGAGATTGTCACATACAGGCTCAGTAGGAGTTCGGATGGGTTTACCTCATCGGCCTTCTTATCGACATCTACCTGGGGGCCGTTACGTACAGCTAGAGCCGCTTGCGTTCTGTGGTTAAACCCACTACCAGCGTAGTATCGAGTCTTTAGAGTCCCACACAGAGAGTTTCCCTGCACTGAGCGAAACGTGTAGAGGCCGTATGGTTTTACGGCAGGGCTACGATCACTTATGTGCACTTGTGTGCGTATGTTGTTCGGGCAGGCAATACTAGTAGGCTTTGGTTTAAGCCGGATCCTAGTATTGCACGGATGGATTAGTTTTGTCTTCTGTGCATTCGCATTCTACGGAATGCGGATGCGGGTGTGTATGCACAGTATTGAGGAGCAAAGAGGAAGGAGGTGCCTCATTAGGGTTTTGACAGTTGATTCGGTCAAAACCATAATGAGGTGGACTCGTTTGGGTTTTGGCAGTTAGTTCGGTCAAAACCATTATGAGCCGGGGACATTACTTACTAATCTTTTTAGTGATAATTATGTTATGGCTAATTGCTTTAACCATTTGACCATACTTGACTTTGTTGACCGTTTGACCAAAGTTGACTAGCATCTTCATGTGAGGTCTAGATTCTTCTTTGGTTTTCTTTTTCTTTTTATGTTATGAAAATGGTCAATTCAAATGTATCCATCAACTTTATCATGAAAGGATTAGTAACGATGATGTTGGTGTATTATTGCAACCATGGTTCATTTTCTTAGTTCATTCTTGATTTCTCATTCTCTCTCTTAGAAAATGAAATGAGAAAGCTCCATGGTTCTCCTTCATCTTCCTCCTCTTGAAAATTCCTTTGATCTCATGTGTTGAGAGAAAAAGGATCCAAATAGATAAACACATCCATCTACCTCTTCTACACAACCTAGGACATCAAGACTAGCGATCTTGTTGCCCTAGTTTCCTCGGATCGAGGTGGAGCTCGGAGCACAACTCTCGGGTGGATCGTCTTCGACTCAAGAAGGCCGTGGAGGTGACCAAGATCCGGATCGATCCTCGGAGCGTGGATGGACGAGCAGGACAGCGGAATGAAGACCCGAAGGACCGATATCGTGAGGTATAATCTCTATGGCATAGTAGATAGCACCTCTAGTAGTTTGCTAGTTTGTAGTTTAGCAAAGATCCTTCTTTTAGTCCATGTTGCCTTTGCGCCAAAAATTGTTTTTCGCCGTTTCCGCCTCCCCGTAAGAACCGGGGTGAGCAACGCGGACTTACAGCTCTAGCTTAAGTCGTTAAGTTCGACTCAAAGGACTTGAATACGTAATCCATTAACTTACATTATCCTATCATTTCCTAACAAGCTTTATACTTGCATATAACACTTAGGGTAAATAAAGAACTTTCCGCCCTCGTGCATTAACTCGTTACAACAAGAACGTAAAACACTCTGTCTCCCTGTGGATCGACCCGTGCTCATCGCGGCTAGCTGCAAAGCGACACCGTCTTGATTGCGGTTACCTTTAATTCTTTCAATCAATGGGCGATGGATGATCCCATATCCATTGGTGTGGTGGCACCAAAGATCGTATACGGGTGATCAGTGGAGACTGGGTACACTGAACGGACTCGCCGAGACCTCCTATGTGGTATTATATCTATCGTCAGATAGCAGTTCTCAGGTGACGCTGGTACAGGTTAATCTGTAGACCCGAGATCGTCATGGAGTCTTATATGTCTCCCACTGTACCTTAATCTCTACCCTACCACGGCTCTACTGAGTCGTGTAAACAGCTGGATTTTGGGTACAGTCCCGAGGCACATGGAGGCAATAAGCGATAGGAAGGGTTTTGTCTCTCCCGGTAATGGGGATTGATGTTGCACTATGTATGATTGGCTATAACAGGAAGTCCCTAGCCAGGGCTGCTGAGATTTACTGATAAGTGTTATTGGTAGTTTCTCGATCTGTTATGAGCCATATACCGGCATGACTTATTGGGTTATTGGGGTCGACGATACCATCCCTAGACTCACATATGCAGCATATTTGATGATGAGACCGGACAGTACAGTAAGTGTTACCAATTGGCTTGACGGGAGTTTTAGCAAGTTTTCTTGTGTTTCTTCTGATCGCTCAATACCTGGGAGCCGTTACGTACAGCTTGTGCCACTGAAGGTTTGTGGGCATGCGATATGATCACTGCCTACTGCTAGTGTATTGACGAGTCTTAGAGTCCGACAAAGGAGTCTCCTAGCTCAGACGAAAAGATGTGGGGTGCATATGTGATATGCGCGGGAGCTCGATTAAATGCGTGTATAGGATACCGTATTTTAATCTAGCGTTTACTATTGGACGTGTCGTATGTGATATGACCTGGTTATTAAATCAAGTGTTGATTTAATATTAAATCCATTAGCTCATTTATTAAAACCTATTTCTTTATGATGCATGCATGAGTGTATGTATATGATGATATGGATGCACACATGCAAGCCTTCATGTGTCATGGTTGATGATACATTATTGGTGGCAATGCAAAAATCACATTGTTACATATTTAGATATTTTGATTATTTGAGAAAAGCAAAATAGGATTAAAATCATGGTTGACTATTCAACTCTCTTGAGTTGACAAAGTCAATGGTTTCATTTGCCCATGGTTTTGCTTAAACTCAAGTTATAAAATATCTAGATATTTTACAACCATGGTTTAGCATGGATGACTGCTCTTACTCTCTTGAATTTAGAGAGGGTTATCAAATTATTCTTATATTATTCTTTCTCTTGAGTTTAGCTTGAGCCATCTCCTTCTTCCTCTCTCTCCTCAAAGCTCACTAGGGTTTTAAAAGAAAGAGAAAGGATTAAAAAGAAAAGGTTTTGTAGTGAAATCAAAACCCACATCACCATTTCACTTTAGTCTATCCCACTTGAGTGGAGTGTTTGCTTCATCTTCATCCTTGATTAAGTGAAGCTTGGAGCTTGGTGCAAAGAGACTTCGTGGTGGATCATCGTGGACGCAGAAGGATACAAGCCAACTGACTCAAGCCCTGCACGATCCAAGGAGTCTAGGAGGAGGTCTACAAAGGTTGTATTTCCTCCTCACTTAGTGTTAGACACTTTATAGTATGTGATGCTATAGCTTGTTACTCTATTTTTCTAGTTCGATTCATGTTTGGAATTGCTTAGCACCCTCTAAATTTTTGTTATAGCATGTGTGATGCAACCCTAAACTAGTGTGGTGCTATAGATAATCCTACACATCGAGCATCCAATACCTTTGTATTATGATAACAATGGAGTAGTGGCTTTGGCCAAGGAACCAAGGTCCCATCAGAGATCCAGGCATATTCTGAGGCGGTATCACCTGAACCGGGAGATAGTTGATCGCAGGGAGATTGAGGCCAGGAAAGTTGATATGAAGAACAACACAGCGGATCCACTCACGAAGGTCATACCCCAGATACAATTTGAAAAACTCTTCGGGATGTTGGGCATGAGATACTACAGCAACTGGCCTTAGTGCAAGTGGGAGATTGTTAGTTATGTATATGCCCTAGAGACCATTATTGTACATATGATGTATATTATAGTGGATGCTTGGATATATATAGAAAGTACTTTCTTGCTCGACATGATAGTATGCTATCTGGTTGCTCTTTATCTTAACATTTGACTTGTATTGTGATACTGTCTTACTCTCACATGTTGATAAAGCCCTTAGGATGTGTTCTTGACTACAAGGACTATGATGGAGATCATACTAGTAGGGCTAGGATAGTCCACAAGTACATCCTATAATTGTTCCTAGTCGAGGGTGTATTGAGACAGGGCATCGATACTCCAGAGTAAACTAGCGTTACGCTTCTTGACCCATATGATGGGCGATGAATGATCCCACATCCATTGGTGTTTGACATCAAAGATGGTATACGGGTGCTTAGTAGAGACTGGATACACTGAACGGACTCGCCGAGAACTCCTAGTATTATACCTATCGTCAAATAGCAGTTCTTTGGTGACACTGGTACATGTTAGTCTGTAAACCCGAGATCGTCATAGAGTCTTGTGTGATTCCCACTGTGATTTGATTTCCACCTTACCACGTTCAAGAGAATGTGCAAAACGGTGGCTTTTGGGTATAGTCCTGAATCACATGGAGGCAATGAGCGATAGGAGGGGTTTCGTCTCTCCCGATATTAGGGGTTGATGTTGCGCTATGCTCGATTGGCTATAACTGGAAGTCCCTGGCCATGGTTGATATGGAGATCTACTGGTAAGTGTTATCAGTAGTTTATCGACCTGTTAAGAGCCTCACATCGGCATGACTTATTGGTCACTGGGGTCTGACGTTTACCACCCCTAAACTAGATATGCGACATATTAGACGAAGAGACCGGACTGAACGGTAGTGTTACTGATTGGATTCATAGGAGTGTGAGCAGACTTTCTTGTTGATCTTCTGATCGCTCAATATCCGTGTGGCCGTTACGTTTAGCTGACCGCTGACGGCTTGTGGGTGACTGATATGATCACCACCTACTGCCGGCGTATTGACGAGTCTTTAGAGTCCTGCACAGAGGTTTCCTGGCTCAGGCGAAACGGAGTAGGAGCACATATGTGATATGTGCGGGACCGAGATTAATACGTGTGTGTGATACCGTATTCTATTCTCGCTATATGTGATATCGGTCGGTTATATGTGATATAGTTGGGTTATCGGATCAAGTGTTGATTTGATGAAATGATACATATTATATTAGTCGCTTATATGTGATATAGCCGGATTATTAAATCATATGTTGATTTAATAATTTAATGTATAATTATATATTTGATATATTAAATTACATTAACTACTATATGCTCACTTATGTAACTTTTTTCTCACTTTTGATACATTTAACATATATGTAATATATGTTTAATGTATTGTTTTCTTTTGTTCACAAATTATATATGTGATATATAATATTGTGACATGCTAGGTTATACATTCTACTTGGGTGTATGAGAATGATACCATGCTTTATGATAATGTTATGTTTATATTTATTTTAGATAAATTCAAAACAACTTGGAATTATGTAATGGTTGAGCTTGGATGAAGCTTGTAGAACCATTGACTAAAGTCCACTTGTTTTGTTTTTACCTAATATATTTATTAACCTAGCCCTAATCAATTATCCATGGTTTATGTTAGTGTATATGCCCTAGGGGCCATTATTGTATCATACTAGCTTGTATATTACTTAATGGAAGCTTGGGATATTCACAGTTATATTAACAGTCTTGCTAAACATGGTAGTACGCTACTTGGTTTGTATCTATCTTAATGTGTGTATATGTTAGCATATCGAGAATACATATTGATAGAGCCCTTAGAATCTTGCTTGACTACCAGCGTTGTGATGGCAGTTATACTAGTAGGGGCTGGGTAGTCTACAAACACATCCTTTTTCAGGTCCCTAGTCGTAGGATTATCGAGACAGGGTATCGATACTCCGAAGTGGACTAGTGTGTACGCTTCTCATCCCAGTTGGGGAGATGGTCTATCCCACAGCCATCAGTACGTCGTACTGGAGATAGTATACAGGTGCTCGTTGGGTTACGGGTACACCGGACAGGACTCGCAGGAAACTGTTGGTTGGTATTATACCCGTCGTCAGTTAACAGTTCCCAAGTGACATGAGTACAGCATAGTCCGCAGACTTGACACTGCTGCTTCGTCTTGAGTGCGTTCCCACTGTTCATAGATTGCTACCCTACCACGGCTCAAAAGAGTCATGCAAACAGGTAGCAGTTGGGTGCAGTCGCGAAGCACTTAGAGACAGTGGCGGTTAGATAGGATTCGTCTATCCCGGTATTGGGAGTTGATATCGCGCTGTGTTTGGAGAGCCATTACGCAAATTCCCTATCCAGGGCAAACTAGATTTACTGATAGGATTTCCAGTAGCTTCTCAAGGTGTAATGGGCTTCACTCCGACATGACTTATACCGCTTTTAGGGGACTGACACTTGCCGCCCCTAGGAATGATATGCGATAGTCATAGACGAACAGACCGGACTGTACGGAGATTGTCACATCAGGATCAGTAGGAGTTCGGATGGGTTTCTTCATCGGCCTTCTTATCGACATCTACCTGGGGACCGTTACATACAGCTAGCGCCGCTTGCGGTCTGTGGTTAAACCCACTGCCAGCGTAGTGTCGAGTCTTTAGAGTCCCACACAGAGAGTTTCCCTGCTTCGGGCGAAACGATATAGAGGTCGTATGGTTTTACGACAGGCTTCAGACACATACGTGTTTTTACGCACGTACGATGTTCGGACAGTTTATACTAGCAGGCTTTGGTTTAAGCCAGATTCTCGTATTGGATTATTGGATTTATACAGTCTCAGTATTTCCGTGTTTTCACGGATGGGAGGGGCATTCTCATAATTAGTCGAGAAGCTTCTAGAAGATTGATGAGTTGGAGGCTTAGGTGGAATTTGCATTAAATGGATTAATGACTCATGGTGTGATTCATACAAAGGAGTTAATGAAGCATTTATTGCTTAATGACTCATGGTGTGATTCACACAAAGTGATTAAATGAAGCATGGTTGATATTATCATATGACTATTCATTTAATAATTATTATGCTTCATATATTCACAAATGAGATATTTTTTCATATCATTCTCACTCTCACCTTCTCTCTCCTCAAGCTCTCTCTCTTCAAAGAACTAACCCTAACCACTCATGTGTTGAGATCCAAGGTGTAACGTTTTGAAAATCGTTTCGGTGAAATTTCGAAAAAACGGTAAAATAAGGGGGTTTTCTGTAAAAAGTCAAAATACAAATATCTTATTATAAAAATTAAATATACATATTCTAGCTATGTAATTACTAGTATTTGGTGTTTATTGAGCCACTGGTGAAATTTCAAATTTTCTGAAAAAAATTATTTTTAATATTATTTTAAGCCGGTAAGAAAATACATTAAATTAGCGATAAATACAAATTTAAATGGTATAATTTTAATCTTTAAAATCATGTTAATTAAAATCTAGTTGTAATATAATTTTTTAGTATTTTATTTCAAGTTTTAATTGGTTTTTATTATGGAAAACAAAAATATAATTATTTTGAACTAAAACTTGCAAATATGGTATTGTGGGGGGTCTTTTTGCATAGAATTTTTTTGTAAAGTCTCTCACACTCACCCTCACTCCCCTTGGCCGGCCCCACACTATTGTATCAGCCCAAGAATTTTCTTTCCCTCTTTTTGACCTTAAATCATGTGAAGAAATGGTGTAAAAAGGGTTTTTTTATATATATTAAAAGGGTAGGGGTATTATGGTAATTTGTGAGGGCATTGACCTTGGAATTTCCACACAAATCCCCTCACCTCTCCCTCTCTTCTCCTCTGGCCGAAATTCTGCACCTAATTCCCCCCATTTCACCACCTTATCTCATCTCCAAAATCCTTCAAAAACTTCTTCAAAAATCAAGTAAAACCTCACCGAAATCAAAATCCAACTCTTACCCATTTCTCATTTGCCTATCTAGAATGGATCAAGGGAACAAGATTTCAATTTGGAAGGCTATGGGTGTTTATGGATCTTCAAATGTTTTGGGTATAATTTCTAAATCTTTAGCTTAATTTGTTAGTTAATTCCTTAAAGCTAATTTATTTAAGTGTAAATTAGGCTTTTGTTGCAAGTTTGGAAATTCTAGAAAGCGATTGAATGCAAGTTAGGGTTTTGTGAATTTGGTGTATGGTTGTGTGTTGTAATTAGGCCCTTATGACTTGTTAAAACAAAGTTTGTAGTTAGTTGTTAATTGTTAGTTTAAAAATTATGATAATTACGCTAATTTGCTAACTAGGTTTTTAAAATTGGTTAAATAATTGGGTTAAAAAATGTAATTAGGTTTTTCATGACTTCATTAACATTATAAAGTGTAGTGTAATACTTTAGTTCATGGAAATCCAAGCTAAATTGTTGTTGTGCATTTTTGCTATAAAATTGTTAAAATTGGGTATATTGTAAACTAGAATTTTGAGGTTAATGAAATTTAATGAGATTAAATTGTGGAAATTGTTTTTATGACTTATTTGAGATGTTTAATAAGTATTATGGCCGCTAGATTTGTTTAAACGACGGGTTTTGTACTAAAACTGGTAATATTTGCTTACTAGATTTTCGGAAAAATGCTTTTAAAGTGAGTTTGGGGTTTTTGTGAATTTTAACCTATTTTACAGTATAATTACTGCTTGTGATCGTGCAAATGAGTGTGTTTGGGTTTTTCTCGATGGTTTGGCGTTTGTACGCCGACGTCGAGGGTTTTTGGGTTGATTTGTGAAAGCAGCCATAGATTTTGACCTATATGGGATTCGTGTGTCGTTTTAGTCATGAGTCGGATTTTAATGCGATACGGTGCATTATGATATGTAGGTACCCTTACGAAGATTTCGAGACGACAAGCAAGCGCGTGGCGACGTCGGCACCGGCGAGCGAGGACCAGGTGAGTAGATTTATATCTACGGGGAGGAGTCGGGTGGATGGCGTATAGCACCCCCGCAGTTCGTGGTGATGTATACGAATACGTATACACACATATATATTGATTATATATTGTTGAGTTTATTGGTTAAAGATAGATTTTATGTGTGATTGGATATGTTTAGTGTTGCGAGACCCTAGAGTAGAGGTTGCACCACATTTACACACACACACCCATACTTGCATACATTCTTCTTTCATATGTGCTTATATGGGGTTATATTGTTATGTGTTCACATGGGTATGGGACTATGTGTTCATATACTGGATTTGAGGATGATACTTGGGATTGAGATGAGTCGATGAGATTTGATTTGAGATTATGATATCGGTGATATGGCAGGATTCGTACTTAAGATATGTCCTGATGTTTATAGCGGATCTTTGGACGACGAGACCATGTGAATAGTGATATGCGTAGAATGGTTGAGTATGATATTGGCCCGTACCCAGATTTGGGGATGCCGTACGACGGATTTACGTACGAGCTATATATTGATGTTTGATCCGCACTCTTGACTTGGGATATCTGATTATAGATATGGTATCGGATATGATGTTATTGAGGCGGGATCACCGACTAATATATATACAAGTATGTATATGTATCGATTCAGATATTAGGCGGTTTCCTTACCTGTAGTTCAGCTTGTTAGTTCAGCCGTATAGTTTAGTGTAGTTATTAGACTAGATTAGACTCATACCTATTTCAAAACTAACGGATCGTGGGTATTTTAAAAGACAGGTCAAGGGATTCTACGGATATTTCAAAAGAAGTATCTTTTCTTAAAAACACCGTAGCCCTTATTTTCAAAACACCGCGATTCGTGTTATTTCAAAAGGCACTACTGTTGACTTATAGTATCATTGTGTTTAGTATTCAGCTCCCGCTCATTATTGCTGTTCGCTCCGCATCACATACTTATATTATAATTTCTTATTGCATTGATAATATCATACTGTTAGGACACCAGCACCATTACCGATGATGCCTATGTACCACGTACACTTACTTGCCGGCTCACACACATCTTCATCGGTAATTGCCATGTCACGTACACCTTAGAAAATATTATTGCTTGACTTAGCTTGTTAGTTAGTAATTTGACATGATATTAGTGTACCTGCCTTACATATGCCAGCTTAACATTGTAGTTATTACTTGTCACTTCATGCATACTGTTATTCATTGTTATGCCGCATTCATGGTTTTACATGCTATTGATGATTTGGATTCGGATTTCCATGAGATTTTCTGGATTTGGGCGGGGGAAACCGCAAAACTTATATAAACTGCTTTCTTTCTTTTTAAATAAAAAGTGCGGTTTTTCCCATGATGTATGAGTCGTCCACCATGAGTTTGCTGATGGATTTCGAGACCCGATTCGAGGAGTGGAAGAACCGTTTCGGGTACATGGTGGGCCCGGTGCGGTACCCCGGGGCAAGAGGAATGTGTTGTTGACGTTGAGCCCGGCAGGGGAGCACTACCGACCGGTGATATTACCCGACGCGTCGGATATCCGGAGGATACCGTCGTGGTCTTGAGATGGATGGTAGGGGCCGGTCTGGATTGACGGCGCCCTAGATATTGTGATTTGAGATATTGAGGTACAGCGATTGTGATACAGAGATATCGAGATATTTGGACACTTGTTTTGTGTCGATGCTGGGCACTGTTTTATGCTGATTTCATTTATGGTACCTCGCTTTTAAAATACAGAAATCTCACTGATTTATGAAAGCAGTTTTCGTCAGTACATGCATTCTGTTCCATGCATTCATACCTCATTCATATGATATATTGCTACCTGAGGCACTGACATGGGCACATGAGATCACACTCGGGTTAGATATTACCCTAGCCATTGTTATAGGCTGCATGTTATTCATATATTTGAGGATATATTCTGATCATTGACCTAGGTTGCGTTATTTATGCGATTTCTTTCCGTAGATGTTTTTCTATTCACGAGTTGGCAACTCACCCCCGTTGTGCCCCAGTTTCTTGCAGGTTTTCCGTACATGTTTCATTACGGCTTTGCGGGTATAGTTTCGTTCGGGTGATTTGCTAATAGGTGGGTTTACTTGTATCGTACCCCCATTATATATCTTGTATATCATTATTCTGTTGTATCTAGATGTTCCATCAACCAAACATGTATTTATTTTGAGATAGAGACCAGTAATGTTATTCCTTCGACCTTAGAGTCGCGCGTTATATTTCTGTGGTTTTCTTATGGTTTTGAGTTTCCTTTTGAATTTTGATTCTCGCCGTTGGCGTTGTATATTATATTGCTTGTGTGGTTGTGACCGTCGATTGACGAAGAGCTAGCTCCCGCTTGGGGATGCCTTTTTATTGATTTCGTATACTATTCATGTTGTTTCCCGTTTGGGAGCCAGTATTTACAAAGGTGACTCTGCCGAAATTTTCAGGAAATTTTTGATGTTTTTAAAAAACCGCATAACTCGGCTTATGCTATTAAAACTACTTGATTTTAAATTGGTTTTCCTTCACTCTACTACTTTTCTTGGTTTGGATTTCTGGGTTTTCGGCTTACTTAGATTACGTACGCCTCGAGGCGTTTCGTAGTTTAAGTTCCGGTCATGTTCCGTACTTTCGGGTCGTGACAAAGTTGGTATCAGAGCGTTAGGTTTTACCTTCGGAACGTAGGATGACCCTTGGTTGATGGAATAGGTGACTAAAGTAGAGTGACGTACCGTTGGTATGTTCCGCAGCATATTTATGACACGCCACTCCACTTAAGAAGCCTTAGGATGTACATTTCCTTGTTCAGTATTATATTCCTTCCTGATCTAGCCTCATCGGTACCAGTTTGGTTTTGCTGCCACGATTACGGGCAGGGAGAGCTACGGCTAGAGTTGCGGTCAGCACGAGCTCGTCACGAACGAGGACTGACCAGGGCGTGATTCCGGCGACACCCGATTGTAGAGAGATGTCTTTTGATTGTGTTTTACGCCACGAGCGTTGGATGGATCGCCGTATGAGATTGCTCGGACGTGCAGATTAGCACCAGAGGATTGAGCCACCGGTAGAGGCCAGCCATACTTAGATGACCATTGAAGTGATTGAGGCACGTTTCAGCGTGCAGATGAGCGAACCAGTTTTTGCTGTAAACGACGAGATATCGCCCCAGATGTGGGAGCTATTGCAGTACGAGGTTGTACTAAGAGATTATAGAAGGCCGCTACTCACCAAGGAAGAATGACTATGACGTGTGGATCGTTCGCTTACGGATGCGAGGTCATCAGATAAATTGATTCCAGCTAGAGACGACTTCACGCGGAGACGTTGAGAGTCGACAGAGACGATCGAATATCAGAAACCTATTATTCCAAGTTTAAGGTACTCGGAAAGACATGCAGGCAATTCTATGGTCCCTCTAGAAGAATGAAACCCTAACTCGACTTAATGACCGTGTGAAAGCCTTTGAACCTTAGGGTTTACGACAGTTCCACGGCGCCATTAGTGAGGCTTGGGTTTGCCCTTCTACGGCTGGACCATCGATGCTGTGGTATGTACTCGATACTGTTAAACTGTACCCAAGATGTTGAGCTCTTGGAGGATTATGAGGTTTTGACGAATCGATCGGATGGTTCGACTTCATTCGGATGCTAGGTGGTGAGATGCATTTCTTGGGAGACTCCAGATACGAGGATAGCCGTTGGAGCTCAGTCCATGCAGCCACGACGAGACGAGTCCGGAGCAGTCGACATTAGAGAAAAGTGGAGTAAGAAGTTCGTACGAGATCTTGATGAGACGACGTTCCACTCAGTCGACATCAGAGATGCGGTACGCATGCCGAGGCATTGTACTTGGATATACCTTCCAGAAAGAGTCGCGATGAGTATGTAGCCGTTCAGGAACGAGAATAGATCTAGTAAGGGACGATGACTTCCGGACAGTTCGGCAGAGACGAGATTTGGGAGAGATCTCGATAGGACCTTTCTGGAATAAATTACGAGAAGACTTGGACCCAGTAGTGGTCATGTTATGCACACCGGCAGGCCAGAGTTCAGGATCGTCGACGAGACATGCTATGAGTGACCACGGCAGTTGGCCAGAGATTCTTGGAGGATGTACTTGAGCGGGACTATTCCGCCATACTTGATTTTGGGTATTTTGGGCGATCTATTCGCATGATTGATTTTGATGATTTAGTTTCATGATATTTGTTTTCATGGACCATAGTTGCACCTACTGAGTATTTACGATTTTGCACAGTTGTTGCACTTGACATCGTTTTCGTGCCTTGGTTTCTCATGTTTATGATTTTATGGGTTTCATACAGTTGAGTTGATTTTGTGCATGATGGATGCACCAGATTTGGATTTTTAGCGCATGTTGGGCGCCTGTTATGAGATGCGATTTGGTGCACACCAGATGCACTGAATCGGGATTTTTCGTGCATGTCAGATGCACCTGATTTTGCTGTCAGGCACACACGTTGCCTATAACTGATGTTGTGTGCACACCCGTTGCGGAGTTTGAAACCAAACTTCTCCTCAGGAGGATTGTTTCTGTGCACATGTATGGCATATTTATAGATTTTGATTTCCGTGCGCACCTGACGCACGTAGTATTCATATATATTTTTGATTGATTTCTTATGGAGCAGTACGTTTTTATGATATTCGCTATGTGTTCTCGTACTGAGCAGGACTAGTCAGAGGACAGTACCTGAATATATTTTTCATGCATTGATAGTTATCGAAGGGATTTCCAAAAAGCGAGCTATAGTCTCAGTATTTACCTACGTGTCCGAGATGACACGAAACATTTTATAAAGGAAACCCTTCTGAAATTGCTTCCAAAACGGCGGGACGTGCATATTAAACAAAGGATATATATATATATATATATATATATATATAGTTATTTTTTTTTTACAATAAACGTCCGCCACTGTGCAGTGCTGCGAGCATCGCACAATGATTTGAAGAAGATTTGGCAGGCATTGCTTCCAGATGTTTTAATGATGTATATCATATTGATTTTCATTTTGGATTCAGACATTGTGTCTTCACCATGACTCCGATGATTGCGGGATGCTGGATGGAGTTTTGATTTGAGTTATATGCTTATTTTTCATGCGCATGCGCTGCGCTACGATTTGTTTTATGTATTTATGATTTCGGAGCCCCGACGACTTGATGGTTTTGCTTAGATGTTTTAGTATTTGGGGGGAGTTTGAATTTAAATTCGGGGACCGAATTTCTTTAAGGCGGGAAGATTGTAACGTTTTGAAAATCGTTTCGGTGAAATTTCGAAAAAACGGTAAAATAAGGGGGTTTTCTGTAAAAAGTCAAAATACAAATATCTTATTATAAAAATTAAATATACATATTCTAGCTATGTAATTGCTAGTATTTGGTGTTTATTGAGCCACTGGTGAAATTTCAAATTTTCTGAAAAAAATTATTTTTAATATTATTTTAAGCCGGTAAGAAAATACATTAAATTAGCGATAAATACAAATTTAAATGGGATAATTTTAATCTTTAAAATCATGTTAATTAAAATCTAGTTGTAATATATTTTTTAGTATTTTATTTCAAGTTTTAATTGGTTTTTATTATGGAAAACAAAAATATAATTATTTTGAACTAAAACTTGCAAATATGGTATTGTGGGGGGTCTTTTTGCATAGAATTTTTTTGTAAAGTCTCTCACACTCACCCTCACTCCCCTTGGCCGGCCCAACACTATTGTATCAGCCCAAGAATTTTCTTTCCCTCTTTTTGACCTTAAATCATGTGAAGAAATGGTGTAAAAAGGTTTTTTTTTATACATATATTAAAAGGGTAGGGGTATTATGGTAATTTGTGAGGGCATTGACCTTGGAATTTCCACACAAATCCCCTCACATCTCCCTCTCCTCTCCTCTGGCCGAAATTCTGCACCTAATTCCCCCCATTTCACCACCTTATCTCATCTCCAAAATCCTTCAAAAACTTCTTCAAAAATCAAGTAAAACCTCACCGAAATCAAAATCCAACTCTTACCCATTTCTCATTTGCCTATCTAGAATGGATCTAGGGAACAAGATTTCAATTTGGGAGGCTATGGGTGCTTATGGATCTTCAAATGTTTTGGGTATAATTTCTAAATGTTTAGCTTAATTTGTTAGTTAATTCCTTAAAACTAATTTATTTAAGTGTAAATTAGGCTTTTGTTGCAAGTTTGGAAATTCTAGAAAGGGATTGAATGCAAGTTAGGGTTTTGTGAATTTGGTGTATGGTTGTGTGTTCTAATTAGGCCCTTATGACTTGTTAAAACAAAGTTTGTAGTTAGTTGTTAATTGTTAGTTTAAAAATTATGATAATTACGCTAATTTGCTAACTAGGTTTTTAAAATTGGTTAAATAATTGGGTTTAAAAAAGTAATTTGGTTTTTCATGACTTCATTAACATTATAAAGTGTAGTTTAATATTTTAGTTCATGGAAATCCATGCTAAATTGTTGTTGTGCATTTTTGCTATAAAATTGTTAAAATTGGGTATATTGTAAACTAGAATTTTGAGGTTAATGAAATTTAATGAGATTAAATTGTGGAAATTGTTTTTATGACTTATTTGAGATGTTTAATAAGTATTATGGCCGCTAGATTTGTTTAAACGACGGGTTTTGTACTAAAACGGGTAATATTTGCTTACTAGATTTTCGGAAAAATGGCTTTTAAAGTGAGTTTGGGGTTTTTGTGAATTTTAACCTATTTTACAGTATAATTAGTGCTTGTGATCGTGCCAATGAGTGTGTTTGGGTTTTTCTCGATGGTTTGGCGTTTGTACGCCGACGTCGAGGGTTTTTGGGTTGATTTGTGAAAGCAGCCATAGGTTTTGACCTATATGGGATTCGTGTGTCGTTTTAGTCATGAGTCGGATTTTAATGCGATACGGTGCGTTATGATATGTAGGTACCCTTACGAAGATTTCGAGACGACAAGCAAGCGCGTGGCGACGTCGGCACCGGCGAGCGAGGACCAGGTGAGTAGATTTATATCTACGGGGAGGAGTCGGGTGGATGGCGTATAGCACCCCCGCAGTTCGTGGTGATATATACGAATACGTATACATACATATATATTGATTATATATTGTTGAGTTTATTGGTTAAAGATAGATTTTATGTGTGATTGGATATGTTTAGTGTTGCGAGACCCTAGAGTAGAGGTTGCACCACATTTACACACACACACCCATACTTGCATACATTCTTCTTTCATATGTGCTTATATGGGGTTATATTGTTATGTGTTCACATGGGTATGGGACTATATGTTCATATACTGGATTTGAGGATGATACTTGGGATTGAGATGAGTCGATGAGATTTGATTTGAGATTATGATATCGGTGATATGGCAGGATTCGTACTTGAGATATGTCCTGATGTTTATAGCGGATCTATGGACGACGATACCATGTGAATAGTGATATGCATAGAATGGTTGAGTATGATATTGGCCCGTACCCAGATTTGGGGATGCCGTACGACGGATTAACGTACGAGCTATATATTGATGTTTGATCCGCACTCTTGACTTGGGATATCTGATTATAGATATGGTATCGGATATGATGTTATTGAGGCGGGATCATCGACTAATATATATACAAGTATGTATATGTATCGACTCAGATGTTAGGCGGTTTCCTTACCTGTAGTTCAGCTTGTTAGTTCAGCCGTATAGTTTAGTGTAGATATTAGACTAGATTAGACTCATACCTATTTCAAAACTAACGGATCGTGGGTATTTTAAAAGTCAGGTCAAGGGATTCTATGGATATTTCAAAAGAAGTATCTTTTCTTAAAAACACCGTAGCCCTTATTTTCAAAACACCGCGATTCGTGTTATTTCAAAAGGCACTACTGTTGACTTATAGTATCATTGTGTTTAGTATTCAGCTCCCGCTCATTATTGCTGTTCGCTCCGCATCGCATACTTATATTATAATTTCTTATTGCATTGTTGATATCATACTGTTAGGACACCAGCACCATTACCGATAATGCCTATGTCCCACGTACACTTACTTGCCGGCTAACACACATCTTCATCGGTAATTGCCATGTCACGTACACCTTAGAAAATATTATTGCTTGACTTAGCTTGTTAGTTAGTAATTTGACATGATATTAGTGTACCTGCCTTACATATGCCAGCTTAACATTGTAGTTATTACTTGTCACTTCATGCATACTGTTATTCATTGTTATGCCGCATTCATGGTTTTACATGCTATTGATGATTTGGATTCGGATTTCCATGAGATTTTCTGGATTTGGGCGGGGGAAACCGCAAAACTTATATAAACTGCTTTCTTTCTTTTTAAATAAAAAGTGCGGTTTTTCCCATGATGTATGAGTTGTCCACCATGAGTTTGCTGATGGATTTCGAGACCCGATTCGAGGAGTGGAGGAACCGTTTTGGGTACATGGTGGGCCCGGTGCGGTACCCCGGGGCAAGAGGAATATGTTGTTGACGTTGAGCCCGGCAGGGGAGCACTACCGACCGGTGATATTACCCGACGCGTCGGATATCCGGAGGATACCGTCGTGGTCTTGAGATGGATGGTAGGGGCCGGTCTGGATTGACGGCGCCCTAGATATTGTGATTTGAGATATTGAGGTACAGCGATTGTGATACAGAGATATCGAGATATTTGGACACTTGTTTTGTGTCGATGCTGGGCACTGTTTTATGCTGATTTCATTTATGGTACCTCACTTTTAAAATACAGAAATCTCACTGATTTATGAAAGCAGTTTTCGTCAGTACATGCATTCTGTTCCATGCATTCATACCTCATTCATATGATATATTGCTACCTGAGGCACTGACACGGGCACATGAGATCACACTCGGGTTAGATATTACCCTAGCCATTGTTATAGGCTGCATGTTATTCATATATTTGAGGATATATTCTGATCATTGACCTAGGTTGCGTTATTTATGCGATTTCTTTCCGTAGATGTTTTTCTATTCACGAGTTGGCAACTCACCCCCGTTGTGCCCCAGTTTCTTGCAGGTTTGCCGTACATGTTTCATTACGGCTTTGCGGGCATAGTTTCGTTCGGGTGATTTGCTAGTAGGTGGGTTTACTTGTATCGTACCCCCATTATATATCTTGTATATTGATTAGTCGAAAATATTGCATATTTTAGCCGGCAATTTCCTCATCATTTGCATCCATATAGAAGTGTTCGGCATTCATATTTTACATATTAGCAAAACCGTCGCAAAATATCAGATTGCATGTATTAGACTCTGAAACCGACACGATAAAGGAAATTAACCACATTTCATGGCATCGCATCATCCCTACATTTGCGCAACACTTGTTTTGAGATCTGTGCAGGAAAATCCAGCTGAAAGGCCAAAATTTACAGGGTACAGCTAAAACGTTACGCCAACTCAATGATTTCAGTTCTGGTATCAATCCAAAGGGACAAATACAAATCAACATATCAGATGAAGCCCCAAATACCATCAAATGACGACACCAGAAGAACCAAGCTCCAAGCCTCCTACATGGCCGCGGAACCGCGGCCAGAGCCTGCTTGCGCCGCGGTTCCGCGGCCATCGCCACGTCACCCTCTCAATTTTAGTGCACAATGCTTTTCATAGTGGCTGAAGTTCAGAAATATACCTCAAGTTCCAGAAGACTCCAGAGACTTCTGCCAGATCAGCAAGCTTTGGGATCAACACTAAACTAGCCTATCATTCTAGAAACTTCTTCCTAAACCCTAGCTTAAACCCTAAGCTAAGCCTAACAAACTCTTTCTAGAAGTCTTTCAACAAACTTTTGGAGGGAACTCAAAGGCTTAGGGTTTGGATGCTCTATAAATAAGACCCTGGGCTCACTTGTAAAAGATATAATTCATGAGCTTGGAAAAATCAATCCATTAGTTCATTTGAGAGCCATTCTATCTCTTCCTTCATCTTCTTTCTTCCACAAGTCTAGTGAGGGGACTTGTGTGAAACCCTAACCCTAAATTCCAATCAAAAGCCAAGATCCCGAGTACCCATCAAGCAAGAAGCCTTGCAACCTCTTATGAGCCGAGCCGATCTTCAACGGAGCAAGTGGTCAAAGCCGATCCGCGACTCACGGAGCCGAGCAACGCCAATTCAACAATTTAGTTCTTCCTCTTGTAGTTCTTGAGCGACTGTAATCAAATTGTTGATATAAATAAAAGGTGATATTCTTTTATCTTGTTTACTTTAAATTCTCGCATCATGATATCTTTTCATTTCTTGAATACTTTCTATGTGATGATGTTTGAGTAATACTCCGCTCGTCGAGGAGTCGAGACGATCAATAGAATGATGATGTAATATATCTTAAATCGATTCTTGAGTCCTACGAGTTTTGTAAACCCTAGCAAGTTCAAGAATCGACGACCCAATTCGTTGTGATGCTTTCTTGATTGATATCGCTCGAGATTGGGGAGTTACGATCGTTTCTTGAAATTGTTAGAGGCTAGAATGCAAATGATATCAACGAAAGAACAAGGGTTAAAAGATGAAACCCTAGTTTCATCAAGAAAGCCCTAACTCTCGTCGATCATCATCAATCTAGTATCAATCTTTCGAAGGACAAGAACACGAAATCTTGAAATTACATCACGTCTATAGATCCGATCGATTCCTACGAGCCTCATTTAGATTCTTGACATTTTGGTTAGAAATATTATCGAAACCCAATTCTTGATTGTTTATCAGTTTCTTGATTCTTGATTAAACTCGTGACACCTGAATCAATTGATAAATTCTTGAATCATGTTTTCTTTCCTTTTCGATTAACTTTTCGATTCAAACAAATTAAACATAGAAACGAATCGCACAATCCCTGTGGACGATCCGCACTTGCTAACGAAATCTACACGACACCGTTATTGATTGCGGTCAAATCTAATTCTTTGGTTGTGATTTCTTTATACAATTTTCTAAATACCGATACAAGATACTGTTATCAATCAAATGAAACCGTTATCGGAAAACAATTGATTCGATACTTGCTTTTACATCCAATCGAGAAAATAAATTTCAATCATATATCATTATTCTGTTGTATCTAGAAGTTCCATCAACCAAACATGTATTTATTTTGAGATAGAGACCAGTAATGTTATTCCTTCGACCTTAGCGTCGCGTGTTATATTTCTGTAGTTTTCTTATGGTTTTGAGTTTCCTTTTGAATTTTGATCCTCGCCGTTGGCGTTGTATATTATATTGCTTGTGTGGTTGTGACCGTCGATTGACGAAGAGCTAGCTCCCGCTTGGGGATGCCTTTTTATTGATTTCGTATACTATTCATGTTGTATCCCGTTTGGGAGCCAGCATTTACAAAGAAGACTCTGCCGAAATTTTCAGGAAATTTTTGATGTTTTTAAAAAACCGCATAACTCGGCTTATGCTATTAAAACTACTTGATTTTAAATTGGTTTTCCTTCACTCTACTACTTTTCTTGGTTTGGATTTCTGGGTTTTTGGCTTACTTAGATTACGTACGCCTCGAGACGTTTCGTAGTTTAAGTACCGGTCATGTTTCGTACTTTCGGGTCGTGACACAAGGGTTAGCAAGACTAATAGATCCCTAATCCTATTCTATATCCTCTAGGTTACTTTGATTAGCACTTAAAACAACCTAGTTACCTCAAGTGAGAGGTTAAGCTTGGAGAAGTAGCACTCGGATGGATCTTCTATCACAACGAGGAGGCCGACGAGGAGGTGGTCTACGAGAACAAGAAGGACTTGATTTATTAGGTATAATCATCTTTCATAGTAGCTAATCACTTCTATGTTGTTGTTAGTTAGGGTTTAGCAAAGATCCGTAAAGTTAGTCGATATTAGTTTAAACAACTTGATTGTTTTACCTATTCCGCCTCCCCGCATCATGTGGGGTGTCAAACATCGACTTACAGTGGTATCAGAGCCTCACTAAACCATAACTAACTTGTTAGCAAAGTCGTTAGAAATTCGATCGCAAAACGAACCCGAAAAAACATCATTTTAACCTTGTTTCTGCCGATTTTAAAACGGGGTCTAAAAATTTTTCAGTGACTCTTAAAAATACAAGTAGGGAATTATAAGATTACTGGAGAAATTTGGGATCGTGACTCGGCCAAACCGCCGTGGAACCGCGGCCGATCCAACCGATCCGCCGCGGATCCGCGGCCGAGTTGAAGCCGAGTCAGCCCAAATTTACCCAGTAACTTTTCTGTGTTGATGTTGTATTTTCTGGGATGTTTTGTTTCTGCTCAGGTTTCAGGTGCACAGAGAATTATTTGGAGTAGAATCATTTGTGTTTGCTTGATCGAAATTCTAAGATGTTTGGCTAACTTGATTATATCTGTGATTTGTTTAATGTGTTCGTAATCCTCCCCTAACTGCTAGTATGTCGGTTAGCAGGGGGTTGCATATTTCTGTAATGGTTTTTACTGGTTTGTGTATGTGGACTTGTTGGATTGTCGTGAATGGATAGCCGGGGATATGAGACAAGAGTTTCTTTCATTCAAATGTAATTTGTAAATTGTTGTAATATTCTTTTGTGGGGCACATCCGGGTTGAGGTTGTAGCCACCGTTGTATTATTTCATTTACTGTTTTCTGCTCCTAGGATAGACCCAAGGTGGGGTGCACAAACTACCGGGTACTTTGAAGTGTTTAGTGGCCTACTCACGTTGTTGAGGGAGACTGCTTCACTTCGGGTACTTGGCGGGTAGTTTGCCGTACCATAGGGGTCTAAGGTGGGGTTTTGGCTATTCATCACGACTGTGTAATCCGTCTTTCTTTGCAGGCTCAAAAGGAATGCGGATTCGTAGAAAATCCAATATGTTCATCTTTGATCTGGAATGCCTATTATTGCGTCTGACGAATGTACAATATCTATATATGATAGCTATTAGACGTCACTTATATTTTGCATCCGCGCTAGCCCAGCCCCCGCTCTGTCGTTGGTTAAGTAACCTAACGGGTGAATGACAGGGCCCAGTGGCGAATGCGGATGGCATAAGAGGACGTTGTATTTTCGTTGTTTTCTGCAATGATAGGTTAATTGATGGGACACATTATATTAATGCAAAGAAAATAAACCAAAGTTGAATCGTTGGAACAGTTTAAAAGAAACCACTCGGTTATTTTTAAAACAGAAGATATTTTTAATTGCAGAGCTTAACCACTCCTTTTAAAAGCTATCAGGTTCCTTCGATCATATCAAGTTCACCACGTTCACGGTTTCACCAAAACCATTCGTAGCCCACCGTCATTTCATTTGGGTATTCAGTAGTATTCAAGCTATGTATTTTGACCAACGCCAAGGCATAGTGTTTGGTAGCTGCTGGGTATTCATTTGTTGCATAGATAGATGAGTTAGTTTAGGAAAGTCGTATTATCATTTGGCCAATGTCAGGGGTATGTACGGATAGGTTCAAATTAACAAGATAATGCTGGGTAGAACTTGACATGTGACTTATGACATTTTGACCAACGCCAAGGTCATAAGAGCATGGGGCAGAAATTTATATCGGGAATTTCTAAAGAAACTGAAATTTGCGAAGAGATGCATACCATTTGGAGTGTGATAATTTTGGTAGGATTTCTTCAGTTTTATCACACGATGATATTTGGATCCCGATCCTACTGTGAGTATCTGCTACTTATCGGGAGATTCGTCACTTAACGATCAATGCTATAAATCAAGTAGGTGTCGAGAAAGGTGTCAGCGGGGCTACGCCCCCAGAGAAAAGAGGTTATTTAATTAAGGAACTTCGCGAAAGCGTCGTAAAACCTCCCTCGAAGTACCAACACCGGACTGGCTGAGCGGTTAAGAAAGTATTGTACGGTGAGAATAGTCCTGACTAGTTCTTCCTTTTTGGTTTGAGAAGGGATTCGAGAAATAGTGGGAGCCATCCAGTTTAGATAAACTAAAAACCACTCTAAACTTGCAAGAGCATCATGCTAAAGTGTTCCCTCTCTCTCTCAATTGCAGCGACCCAGAACATGACAGGCCTTAAGTTACTATTAGAGAAAAATATTCTGACAGGGCCAAACTATAAAGATTGGTTCCGGAATGTCAAGATGGCTTTAACTTATGACAAATTGGGGTATGTCCTTACTGCTAAGGCACCTGCTGTCCCTGGTCCAGAATCCAGTATTGCGGATAAGGAAATCCACAATACCTGGGAGTTAGATTGCACGAAGGCCAAATGCATCATGCTTGCCTCTATGAAAAATGAACATCAGAGGAGGCACGAGGATATCGATATTGAATCCATATTTCTCCACACAAAGGATCTGTATGGAGAGCAATCTTGTATAGCTATATACGAGACCTCGAAGAACTTGTTTCAGTCGAGGCTGGCCGTCGGATCATCTGTAGGAGAACATGTCCTAAAGATGATTGGCTATATAGAAGAGCTCGCAGACCTCGGGAAGACTTTAGAGAACGAGCTCTATACAGACTTGGTTCTTCAGTCCCTTCCTTCCACCTACGCCCAGTTTATTCTGAATTTCAACATTCAAGGAAACGAAGTTGAACTTCCAGAACTCCTTAACATGTTGAGGAGTGTAGAGGGCACCTTGCAGAAAGCAAGGGAAATACCCACTATGTTTGTTCACGGTACTTCCTCTTCCGGGTCCAAGGCAAGGGCCAAAGGAAGGAAGAAGAAGGCCGCTACTAAACCAAGAGGAGGTGTTGGTAAGGTGGGAGTTAAGGGAAAGGCAAAGGTTGCGGTACCAGTAGTGGCAAAGGACGAGTGCTTCCACTATCGTAGGAAAGACCATTGGAAGAAAGATTGCAAAGCTTGGATTGCCAAGAACCAGGAACCGAAGCAACCTGTGGCTTCGACTTCAGGTGTGTTTGTAATTGAAAAATTGTCTGTCAATCAACTCTACTTCCTGGGTATTGGATACCAGATCAGGATCTCATATATGCAATTCATTGCAGGCATTGAGAAACCGTAGAGTGCTGAAGGTTGGTGATATGACCCTCCAGGTTGCTAACGGAGCTAGCATGGGTGCTATGTCCGTAGGGGATTATCACCTTGGATTGACGAGTGGACATATTTTGGTTTTGCATAACTGTTTTTTTGTACCCGGTTTAACGTGTAATATCATATCAGTATCGTTGTTATCAAAAGAAGGTTATGATTTCACGTTTGTAAGCGATATTGTTAACATCCACCATAATCATGGTTTGATTGTGTCCGGTACACTAGATAACGGTATATATGTGTTAAACCAACTACAGATTTTCAATGTCCAGAACACACTAAAAAGAAAGTCTCCAGATTTAAATAAGGCTTTCTTATGGAATTGTAGACTAGGTCACATCAATGAGACAAAGTTAACTAAGTTACATAGAGAAGGATATTTAGATCCGTTCGAATATCAATCTTATGCCACCTGTCAATCATGTCTCAAAGGAAAGATAACAAAGACTCCATTCACTGGACATGGAGGAAGAGCGAGCAAGCTCTTATGACTCATACACAGCAATGTATGTAGTCCAATGTCTATACATGCAAGAGGTGGTTTTTTATATTTCATTACTTTTACGGATGATTACTCTAGGTATGGATTCATTTTCTTGATGAAACATAAATCCGAGGCCTTTGAGAAATTCCAAGAATATAAGAATGAAGTAGAACACCAAACCGACAAAAGTATCAAGACACTGAGATCTGATCTAGGTGGTGAATACTTAAGTGCCGAGTTCCTAGGTTACCTAAAAGAGAAAGGAATTCTCTCTCAGCTTACTCCTCCATACACTCCACAACAAAACGGTGTATCAGAGAAATGAAACCGAACCCTATTGGATATGGTACGTTCCATGATGAGTAATGCTGAGTTACCGCGATCTTTCTGGGGTTATGCGCTAGAATCAGCAGCATATCTTTTGAACAAAGCTCCTACTAAGACTGTGCCTACCACGCCATATCAGATGTGGAGTGGGAAGAAACTCTATCTTCAGTATCTGAAGATATGGGGATGTCCAGCTTTTGTTAAAAAGCAGCACGCGGACAAACTCAAGGCACGATCAGTGCAGTGTCAGTTTGTGGGATATCCAAAGAACTCCAAGGGGTATTTCTTCTATTACGCAGAGGAACAAAAGGTTTTTGTTTCTGGTAATACCCATTTTCTAGAACAGCAGTTTTTAGAAAAGGAAACAAGTGGGAGCGCAATAAAACTAGAAGAAATTCCAGAACCACAAACTACTACTGAAAGTTTGGTAGAACCAGAAGTTCAAGAAGAACAGGACATTCCCGCACCCCTCCATAGGAGTAGTAGGCCGTCTCATCCGCCTGAGAGATACTACGGTTTTCTCATAGACGGGGATAGAGAAGATTGCATCGTTGATAATGATGAACATACTAGCTTCCAGCAGGCCATCCACAGCGGCGACTCAGTAAGATGGCTGGATGCAATGCGGACCGAGATGGAGTCCATGTACACCAACAAAGTATAGACTTTGGACTTTGCTCCAGATGGGGTAAAACCCATAGGATGCAAATGGATCTTCAAGAAAAAGATTGGTGTAGATGGACAGGTGGAAACCTATAAGGCTAGACTTGTTGCAAAGGGTTTTCGTCAAAGAGCTGGTTTGGACTATGACGAAACTTTTTCTCCAGTGGCTATGCTCAAATCCATTCGGATCCTTCTTGCCATTGCTGCCTTCCATGATTATGAGATCTGGCAGATGGACGTAAAGACGGCTTTTCTAAATGGTAATTTAAAAGAGTGCGTCAATATGGATCAGCCAGAAGGTTTCAATCAGAGTGGAAGCAGCGGGAAAGTGTGCAAGTTGCTTAAGTCCATTTATGGACTGAAGCAGGCATCGCGGAGTTGGAACATCTGTTTTGATGAAACGATCAAAGAATATGACTTTATCAAAAATCCAGATGAACCATGTATATATAGTAAAATTGTAGTACGAACTGTCGTATTCCTCGTCTTATACGTGGATGACATTCTCTTGATAGGAAATGACATTCCTATGCTACAATCTGTCAAAGGATTCTTGTCACACAGGTTCTCCATGAAAGACCTGGGTGATGCCTCTTACATTCTGTGGATCCGGATCTATCGTGATAGATCCAAGAGGATGTTGGGACTTTCACAGTCCAGGTATATCAACACTATACTGAAAAGATTCAGTATGGAAGATTCTAAGCGCGGTAGTTTACCGGCTTGTCACGGAATCACCCTCTCAAAAGAGATGTCTCCCAAGACTAATTTGGAAAGGGATCGCATGTCTATTATACCCTACGCTTCTGCGGTAGGCTCTATAATGTATGCGATGTTGTGCACCAGACCAGATGTAGCTTACGCACTGAGCATGGTAAGCAGGTATCAGTCAAACCCAGGAGAGAAGCACTGGATAACAGTAAAGAACATTCTCAAGTACCTGAGAAGGACTAAGGAAATGTTCTTGGTTTACGGCGAAAAAGACCTCAAGATCGAAGCCTTTGCTGATTCCAGCTTCCAGAGTGACAAAGATGACTCCAAGTCCATGTCAGGTTATGTCTTTACCCTCAATGGAGGGGCGGTGTGCTGGAAGAGTTCCAAGCAGGACACCGCTGCTGACTCGACGATGGAAGCGGAGTAAATCGCTTCTTGCGATGTCGCAAAAAAAGCGGTCTGGATGAAGAAGTTCCTCACAGAACTTCAGGTGGTTCCATCCATTGTTGATCCAATACCTCTGTATTGTGACAACAACGGGGCTATAGCTTTAGCAAAGGAACCCAGGTCCCATCAGAAGTCCAGACACATCTTAAGGCGGTATCACTTAATCAGGAGATCATAGATCGCCAGGAGATCAAGGTCCGGAGAGTTCCTACAGAGGAGAACACTGCAGATCCATTCACTAAGGCCTTACCTCAGATTCAGTTCGAGAGGCTACTCGAGATGATAGGTCTTCGATACGCCAGTACATGGCCCTAGTGCAAGTGGGAGATTGTTAGTGTATATGCCCTAGGGGCAATTATTGTATCATACTAGCTTGTATATTACTTAATGGAAGCTTGGGATATTCACAGTTATATTAACAGTCTTGCTAAACATGGTAGTACGCTACTTGGTCTGTATCTATCTTAATGTGTGTATATGTTAGCATATCGAGAATACATATTGATAGAGCCCTTAGGATCTTGCTTGACTACCAGCATTGTGATGGCAGTCACACTAGTGGGGGCTGGGTAGTCTACAAACACATCCTTTTTCAGGTCCCTAGTCGTAGGATTATCGAGACAGGACATCGATACTCCGGAGTAGACTAGTGTGTACGCTTCTCATCCCAGTTGGGGAGATGTTCTGTCCCACAGCCATCAGTACGTCGTACTGGAGATAGTATATAGGTGCTCGTTGGGTTACGGGTACACCGGACAGGACTCGCAGGGAACTGTTGGTTGGTATTATACCCGTCGTCAGTTAACAGTTCCCAGGTGACATGAGTACAGCATAGTCCGCAGACTTGACATAGCTGGTTCGTCTCGAGTGTGTTCCCACTGTTCTTAGATTGCTACCCTACCACGGCTCAAAGGAGTCGTGCAAACAGGTAGCAGTTGGGTGCAGTCCCGAAGCACTTGGAGACAGTGGCGGTTAGATAGGATTCTTCTCTCCCGGTATTAGGCGTTGATATCGCGCTGTGTTTGGAGAGCCATTACGCAAAGTCCCTGGCCAGGGCAAACGAGATTTACTGGTAGGATTTCCAGTAGCTTCTCAAGGTGTAATGGGCTTCACTCCGACACGATTTATACCGCTTTTAGGGGACTGACGCTTGCCGCCCCCTAGGATCGATATGCGATAGTCATAGACGAACAGACCGGACTGTACGGAGATTGTCATATCAGGCTCAGTAGGAGTTCGGATGGGTTTCCTCATCGGCCTTCTTATCGACATCTACTTGGGGACCGTTACGTACAGCTAGTGCCGCTTGCGGTCTGTGGTTAAACCCACTGCCAGCGTAGTGTCGAGTTTTTAGAGTCCCACACAGAGAGTTTCCCTGCTTCGGGCGAAACGATATAGAGGTCGTATGGTTTTACTACAGGGTTCGGACACATACGTGTTTTTATGCACGTACGATGTTCGGACAGTTTATACTAGCAGGCTTTGGTTTAAGCCAGATTCCAGTATTGGATTATTGGATTTATAAAGTCTCAGTATTTCCGTGTTTTCACGTATGGGAGGGGCATTCTCGTAATTAGTTGAGAAGCTTCTAGAAGATTGATGAGTTGGAGGATTAGGTGGAATTTGCATTAAATGGATTAATGACTCATGGTGTGATTCATACAAAGGAGTTAATGAAGCATTTATTGCTTAATGACTCATGGTGTGATTTACACAAAGTGATTAAATGAAACATGGTTGATATTATCATATGATTATTCATTTAATAATTATTATGCTTCATATATTCACAAATGAGATATTTTTTCATATCATTCTCACTCTCACCTTCTCTCTCCTCAAGCTCTCTCTCTTTAAAGAACTAACCCTAACCTCTCATGTGTTGAGATCCAAGGGTTAGAAAGACTAATAGATCCCTAATCCTATGTATATCCTCTAGGTTACTTTGATTAGCACTCATAGCAACCTAGTTACCTCAAGTGAGAGGTTAAGCTTGGAGAAGTAGCTCTCGGGTGGATCTTCTATCACAACGAGGAGGCCGACGAGGAGGTGGTCTACGAGAACAAGAAGGACTTGATTCATTAGGTATAATCATCTTTCATAGTAGCTAATCACTTCTATGTTGTTGTTAGTTAGGTTTTAGCAAAGATCCGTAAAGTTAGTCGATGTTAGTTTAAACAACTTGATTGTTTTACCTATTCCGCCTCCCCGCATCATGTGGGGTGTCTAACGTCGACTTACAGTTTATTTTCTACAATGGTTAGCCATGACATATACACATGGTTACATTTCTAACCTCATCTATCTCATTCATTCATCTTCTTCTTTCTTGATCTCCTTCAAGCTCCATTCTAGGTTTTGAGGAGATAAAGAAAAATAGTGAGAAATTAAATTCTAAAGTGAGCAAAATTCCTACTTTATCATCCTCTTATATACTAGCCATATAGTTTAGGGTGTTAGCTTCACTAATTCCATATTAGTGGAGTGATAGCTTGAGTCTGTGTTCCCTCGACGTAGATCATCTTGGATTTTGAAGACTTCAAGCAAGCATGCATCATTCACCTTGTAGAGCCTCTCAAGAGTCCGGGAGTTCTTTGATCGCAGCGAAGGGACTACTACTTGGAGCTAATGAAGTGAAGGAACGGACTACAAAGGTTGTAATCCCTACTCACTTAGTTGTAAAGTTGTTTACTTTATGTTTCCTTATGATTCTCTAGTAAAAGATCTAGGTTAAGGTTCTTTTAAGTATGGCAAAATTTTAATTTGGCATGGATGATGCCACCGGAAACCTTGCTGTCGTGCTTAAGGATTATACAGGAATCTCAGCTCTTTTCTTGTCGAATGAGGTGCAGGATATTCCTAACTGAATACCATGATGCAAAGAAAAAGAAAACGACTATAGTGAAGTTATTACGCTGACGCAAACTTTCGCTCAAGGGGTCACTCCCGATGAAGGGATCTCGGCCCTTGCCTCGTCGAATGAGGTGCAGGATATTCATAACCGAATACCACTGTGCAAACCAAAAGAAAGTGTCTGTAATGTCAGTTTTAAATACTTGGTTCCAACAACATCATAAATAGGTTTGTTTTATCCATGCATTGATCAAAATCAACGCAGTCCCATCAATTAATCACACCAGAAAAGAACAAAAATATATGATGTGCAGGGTTACCTAGGACGGCAGCAAGGTTTCGGGAGGCATCGTGCATGCCAAATTCAAAAATTTGTCGTTCTAGCTAACCCTAACCCTAGAATCGTATACTAGAAAACCGACGGAATAGAAATGCAAACACTTTGCAAGTAAAGTGAGCAAGGAATACAAACTTTGTAGACCGGTCCTTCATTTCAATAGCTCCATGTAGTAGTTCTTTCACTACGATCGTGAACTCCTGACTCTAGAAAGGCTCCCATGAAGAAATGAACATGCTTGCATCGAAGTCTTCGAGCCCGAAGATGATCTACATCAAGGAGACATTAACCCAAGCTATCTTTTCACTAATCATGGAATTAGTGAAGCAAACACCCTATACTAAATGGCAAGTAGTAGTGGATGATGAAGTAGGAAGTAGGCTCACTTTAGATTTGATTTTCTCACATTTTTTTCATATCTCCATTGAAGCTGGAAAGCTTTGAGGAAGAAGAAGAAGAATGAACTCATGAGAGAGTGTAGCAACCATGGGTGAGTTAAGTATCATTTACTTAACCCTTGTAGAGACTTAACCAAGGCTAGATTAATTGGTAGGGTTAACAAATATCTTAGGTAAAACAAAACTTGAAGACTTAGTCAAAGAACTACAAGCTTCTACAAGCTTATCAACCATGACAAAATCATTTAGTTTTAGAATTACTTAAATAAATAAAACCCTAGCAATTAAACCAAGCATGGTGTAAGTCATACACACATCTTTTTTGCATGTATCATCAAGCATGACACAAAATAATGTACACTTATATATATCACATTATACACATGCACAAAATTAGTGAGAAAAGAAATCATAAGTGAACTAATACTAGTTAAGGTAATGTAATATATCAAATATATAATTATACATTAGATTATCAAATCAACTCTTGATTTAATAATCCGTCTATATCACATATAACCGACTAATGTCATATGTAACAACTTATCGAATCAACACTTGATCCGATAACCCGGCTATATCGCATATAACCGACCAATGTCACAAATCGCGAGAATAGAATACAGTATCTTATATCGTATCAATGTCGGTCCCGCACATATCACATATGTGCTCCTACTCCATTTCGCTTGAGCCAGAAAATCTCTGTGTAGGACTCTAAAGACTCGTCAATACGCCGGCAGTAGGTGATGATCATATCTAACACCCACAAGCCGCAAGCGGTCTGCCAAACGTAACGGCCACCCGGGTATAGAGCGATCAGAAGATCAACAAGAAAGTCTTCTCGTACTCCTACGAATCCAATCAGTAACACTACCTACAGTCCGGTCTCTTTGTCTGATATGTCACATATCTCGTCTAGGGGTGGTAAACGTCAGACCCCAGTAACTCGATAAGTCGTGTCGATATGAGGCTCATAACGGGTCGAGAAATTACTGATAACACTTACCAGTATATCTCTGAAGCAGCCCTGGCCAGGAACTTCCTATTATAGCCAATCGAGCACAGCGCAACATCAACCCCTAATACCGGGAGAGACGAAACCCCTCCTATCACTCATTGACTCCATGTGATTCGGGACTATACCCAAAAGCCACCGTGTTGGACGTTCTCTTGAACGTGGTATGGTGGAAATCAAAGCTCAGTGGGACTGACACAAGACTCTATGACGATCTCGGGTCTACAGACCAACCTGTACCAGTATCACCAGAGAACTGCCATCTGACATGAGGTATAATACCATCTGGGAGTTCTCGGCGAGTCCGTCCAGTGTACCCAGTCTCCACTGAGCACCCGTATACTGTCTATGGTGTCAAACACCAATGGATATGGGATCATCCATCACCCACCTACATGGGTCGAGAAGCTATACGCTAGTCTACTCTGGTATATCGATGCCCTGTCTCGATACACCCACGACTAGGAACATTTGAAGGATGTACATATCGACTACCCTGTCCCTACTAGTATGATCTGCATCTTAATTCTGGTAGTAAACTACTCATTTGAAGGGCTTTATCAACATGTAATATAGAGACAATCAGTGTATATGTTAAGATAAAGAGCAACCAGATAGCATACTATCATGTCGAGCAAGAAAGTCCTCCATGTATATGTCCAAGCATCCACTACAATATACATCGTATGTACAGTAATGGCCTCTAGGGCACACATATAACTAACAATCCCCCACTTGCACTAGGTGTAACATTTCATAAAATATAAAATATTATTTTTGGAAATTAATATTAAAATTATATATTTCCCGAAAACTGCCCGATTTGCGAAATTGGGGTTTCGAAAAGGGTATAAATATATACCAATAATTGTGAAATAATTAGAAATTAAAATTATTTATTAATTTAATAATATATTTAAAGGATTTGGCATTTTTAAAATTATTTATATGCAGTTTCGATAAAAAAAACCCGATTAGTGCACTGCTAATCGCGATTAGGCCAAATCCGTGTTTCTACAGTTTTCATGGTTAGTACACCATGATATGTTACATGTTATTTCATTTGTCTTGTTTTATGTTGCGGTTGGGCTTTTGGGTGAGAAAAGAAAAGAAAAGAAAAAGGAGTTAAAAGAGAATGATTGGAGAGAGTGAGACATGAGAATGAGAGGGTGAGAATAAGGAAGAGAGAGAGAGAGAGAGGGCTGCCCATCATTTCCCTTCTCATATTTTTCCTTCCTCTTCTTCCTCCTCACTTCCCTCCACCCTCAAGCCTAAATCCATCTCAAAATACTCCTCAAAACCCTAAACCCCTTTTACAAAAATTGACCACCTCTTCATCCTCTACAAAATATACCTAGCAAAGTTGGATTTTGACAATATTGGCAAACTAGGGTTTTTCTTGAGTTGCATCCATGAGGTATAATTTCTTCCATTAGTTTAGTTTTAAGTTTTCCTATCTTTTTGTTTAAGTTTAGGGTTCGTTTAGTAATGGATTGGTGATGCTTAGAAATCCTAGTGAGGGTTTGAGTGAAATTGTGGATTTTTGATGATTGAGTGGCTGTGGAGTAGCTGTTTAAGACCTGGAATTTAGTATAGAAACCAAAATAGAGATTTAGGAATTGGTTATGTCGGTTTTGTATTGAATTGTGAGGGTATATAGGAATCGGGAGTAACCCGGAGGCACTAAAAATTATTTAGCGAACACAGTGACACATGCAGGCACCCAGGAAGCTACCACAGAGACCCAAGACCCCAACTTTACCTTTTGGCCGCAGTTTTATTCATTCTGGCCGCAAATTACGGCCAGACTAGGGACTTGTGGGCTTGTGTTTGTTTCATGGCTCCAGTATCTGTAATTTAGACCCTCCACATATGCAAAATTGGCTGATTTGACCTAGGGTATAATCTGGGAGCACATTGGGGTGTTTTTGGCTATATTTTCCGTATTTTGGGATGCTTGGTTTTGATATTGGGATTTGTATTTGGTCGTGTGGCGTTTGAATGTCAACGACTAGGATTTTTAGTCGTGTTTTGCACGCGAAGCTATAGGTTTTAACCTATGAGCGAAACTTGTGCCGTTTTGGTTTTCAGAACTTGACTTTAATAGCGTTGCGATATGTGTGATTATTGTAGGCACCTTCATGTGGATTCCGAGGTGACGGAGCGTGGCGTCATCGACATCGGCAAGCAAGAACCAAGGTGAGTGGATCTATATCAACGGGGGAAGTTGGGTGGATAGCGTATAGCACCCCCGCACATTTTGATGGAAACCGATTTATATATAGTTTATGGTTAACGAAACCTTTACTAGAAAACTATTGATAGAGTAAAAAGGATAGTTAGATAAACCGCATTAGAAACTAAGGATAATTAGGAGCGATATGATACATCTAATATGTGATGACGGGATTTGAGGATGATATTTGATGATATTGTCGTTTAGGGTACTATAGGACTAGATAGTTGACGTAGATGTGTCATCCGAACCATACCTATTTCCAAACTGAAGAATCGTAAGCATATTTTAAATAGATACCTTAAGGGACGTTATGGATTTTCAAATGATATCTTTTCTTTAAAAACACCGTAGCTCCTACTTTCAAAAGTACGATTCACATCTTTCAAAAACTGATTGTATGGTTCGGGTGTGTATGTTAGATTAGATACGTATGCTTAGAGTAAAGGTAGAATGTATTGTAAAATTGAACTTTGTGAGATATAAATGCGATGAAAAGAGAATACGAATTGACATGTGATATGATGATATGTTGGTATACGGATGCGAGTCGATTGAGATGATTGATACCTTGCCGGTCCCCTGATATGAGATTGTTATGGATGTGACTTGGGACATAGGTATATAGATATATATATAGAATGTCGTGAATCATGTGGGATATGTCGTACGAGACGTTAGGTCCGTACCCCTCATTGTCGTATTGGATGATAGGATCCCAAATGTTTTAATGCCGCTGTACGATGATTTTTCCGTGCGTGATGAGTTTGACTTGATGATTGATCCATACCCTTGACTTGAGAATGCCGTACGATGGATTATACCGTACGTGATGTTGTGAGGCTGGATGCCGATTGATAGATTCACCGACTCGGTCATATTAGATACGTGTACCTGTCAGCATTTGCCTGTGATTTACCTTATGCTGCATTCATGTTATTCGCATTGCATTACTTATACCCGTGCTAGTACACTTACACCATTATCGATGATGCGTATGTTACACGCACACAGATTGCCGGCTCACACACTTCATCATCAATAATTGCCATGTCACTACACATTAGGATTGCTGCATCATGATATGACTCTTTGCATAATTTACCAGCTATAGTTACCTATGCACCTTTATACGATGTTGCATTTGACTTTGGAGATATTGGGAACCGCAGGACATATTTTCAAAACTGGAATCATTTAAAGGAGCGGTTTTCCCTTAATTTGATACATCACTGTTCCATATTGCATGATATACGGATATGCTTACATTTCTATCATATGTCGCATACATCATGCTCTATGATTTTACGCATTGAGATATGTCGTTTTCATGAGATTTCTGGATTTGAGAACCGTGGTCATTTTAAAAGAAAGTATGCATTGTTTAAAAACCCGGTTTTTCTTGATATGATATCTCAGTGCGTCCACCATGCGTTTTCTCGGTTCTGAGACGTGTGACATGTGAAACCCGATTCGAGGAGCTGGATGAGGCCGATTGCGGGTACATGGTGGACCCGGTATGGTACCCCGGGGAAAGAAATGGATTCTGTGTATAAAGACGGTGAGCCTGGCAGAGGGACTACTACCTACCAGTGATAGTATTTGGGCTCAGCGGATATCCGGAGGATACCGACCGGAGTCGAGAGATGAGATGGGCCGATCCGGACTGACGGAGCCCGAGATATGTGGATTTACGTGTCGATACTGGACACGGGTTTTATGATGTTTTCGGGTGTCGATGTTGGACACCCAGGTTCCATGATTTTGATGTGTCGTGAGGGACACCGTTGATTTATATCCTCATACTTCCATGCACACTCTTTATGATATTTACGTACATGCATACATTGATTATATGGTTGGACGAGATCCACATGCATACAGACATTGATTATATGATTGGATGATATTCGCATACATATAGGTGTTGATTTTATTGTTTGGCACATATACAGATACGGTCACCCTAGATATCATAGTATTACCTTTATGATATAGTTGACCTAAGAGTCATTGTTTATTCGATTTCTATCTGTTGATATTTTTTCTAATCATGAGTTGGCAACTCACCCCCGTTGTGCCACAGTTCTTGTAAGTTGACCGCTTGGATCAGTAGCGGCTTCGCTGGCACACAGTTGCATTCGGGTGTTTTGCATTGGTAGGTGGGACATTTGTATCGTACCCACTCTTGTATCTATATTTCATATTGTATCTAGTTAACTCCATCAATCAAAATTAGTAAATTGTGTAAGTAATGAGACTTAGGGAGATTGTGGTTGCGAGACTTAGAGCGAGGAGTTTTCCGCTACTTGTGGTTTGATGTCTTGCTTATTTATTTATGTTTTGTGGTGAACTTCGCCGTTGGGCGTCGTATACTTATTTTTACTGTCTTGCGTAGTTGTGATCCGCCGTTTGGCGGAAAGCTAGCTCCTGCTTGGGGATGCCTTTATCAATATTTTGTATATGTGGTTTTGGATCAAAATATACAATGGAGGTGCTGCCCGAATTTTCAAAAAGACGAAACATGTTTGTAAACTTGCATAATCCACATGCATTTTCATGTTCCTTTCTATGCATTAAGAAAACTTGATTTCATTATACTCTTATTTTAAAACTTCAACTCCTTTATTTTCTTAAAAAGGTTTAGATTTCTGGGTTTTCAGCTTACTTGAATTCCGTTACGCCTTTAGACGTTGCGTGATTCAAGTGCTGGTCACGAGCTAATATTTCGGATCGTGACAAAATTGGTATCAGAGCGCTAGGTTTAACCTTGGTTCGAGTCTATGTTTGACTATGCGGAGTCTGGCGAGTATTGTTCAGTTGATAAAACTGCACATTTAATATAACATTTTTCCTACTATTTCTATATTTGAAAAAGTGTTTATTATAATATATGATACATATGAGGGTTTATCTATAAACATACTATTTTCATGTGTTTATATATTATAATTAACATTTGGTAGGAAAATGTAAGCATAAATACCATTGACCAAATATTAATAGTGAAATTAATAACTCAATAAAACAAACTCTACTAATATTATTTGTTGAGTTGTTGTGCAGAATTTTCAGGGCTAAAATCAAGGGAATCAATGTTGTTAGTGCAAACCTGCCTAATTAAGAAAGAAAACTAAGAAATCAAGTTTGGCAGTAACGAGAAAAAGATTTTCAGTTTCCAGAGATTCCAAAAAATCGCCACGTGTCATGAAGATGAAATCCCAGAAGAAAAAATCAAATTATCGCACCATAAGGCCGCGGATCCGCGGCCAAACCCACCTGTTGGCCGCGGATCCGCCGCGTGCCAGACAAGTTGTGAGCTGGGATTTTGTTGTTAGAATCTTAACCATTGGTTTCCAATTTAGGAAGCTAGGGTTCTGGCTCTGGGACTATAAATAAGGACCGAGAGCCCCTTGGAAAAATCATCAAGTCGACGCGATCACGAAGTCCAAGACGGCTTACGCATCCAGGGTGATCATCAATGGTTCATCTACCTCCTTAGAAGAGATCGAGAAGCAAACAAGTATTTGTAATCATTTTCTAAAGGAACAAAGTGTAAATGAGTTTTGTTGATTAATAAAGGTAGTTCTTTTTCTTATACTATTTCTTTATAGTTTTAATATGATTTTCCTCTCCATCTCTTCTTCTCCCAACATGCGTGAGTAATTCTCCGCTTGTTAGGGTTCGTAGGATTAGGGTAGGTTAATGGATGATGAAGATCCTTAAACTCTTTTTACGTCCTATAAAGTTTATAAACTTTATCAAAAGAATCATTAACATCCTAATCGGACGCGCTACCAATTTATTGTTAGTCTCGACCGCGATTAGAGATTAGATTAATGATTGTTTTGGTAAAGGCTGGATATGAACGGAGTTCCATGTCGAGATAGGGGTTAAGAGTGGGAACCCTTTCCCTCCAGAAACCCTAATCTACATGTATCACTGTCGTTCTAGTTTTAAATCTATTAAAGGATAAAAAGGGTAATCTTTAATTAATCATCCATAACTACTAAATCCTAATGAACCCTACAAGTCCCCTTTTCATATAAACTTACCTACGTAGTTAATTTAGATCTATATTTTGCATCAGTGTTTAATATAGATCAAGATCCTACAACCATTCTTCAATATTCTTTATCCCTCCTCTTTTTTTCAACACATCTAAAGTAAGATTAAAATATCCAACGTTTCCCTAAGGACAACCCGTACTCACCTCGGTCTAGCTACGCGCGACACCGTTCTGATTGCGGTTATTCTACAAACACTTTTTCAAACAAATTAAATGGCGCCGTTGCCGTGGATACGTGCGTAATTTTTTATTCATATTATTTGTGTTGAATTCTTATTCGATCTATATCATAATTAAAACAAAACTGCAAATTGTATATTTAAAGAAGTGTGTGAAATTTTTTTTTGCAAGGAGATATGGAGTCACAGACTTGAGGAAACAGAGAGCCAGAGACATTCATCGAGATCCATAGGAGTACAGGAGGCCACGTAGCAAATTTCATCAATTGATCCATCCTTATTGCGCCGGAACCGCGGCAAAGGAGCTACATTCGCGGCGGAAGCGCGGCGGGTTAGAGGATCTTGGGTTCCAAACATCTCTGGTAAGATTCTCAACTCCTTCTCTCTCCTCTGAAATCCAATAAAATATCTTTTCTGCTGGATTCTTTGCAAAATATCGCCGCTCAAAAATCTTTTTGCAAAGTTTTGTGATTGGTTTGTTTTGCATATTTTAATACGGACTTTAAGGGGCAAAGACCAAATCCAGATTGGGTGGGGATTTCATCACCCTTCTTAAGCCCCACAAATCATAAACCGAGTATCTGCATCAACCCTACATTAATTTTAAAAATATCTAGACCAGACTCTAAGGACTGTCGCGCTCAATAAGGACAGAGGAAGGTCATGGGTAATCTATCGCTTATCCGCATTACTTTTGTGGTGTCTAGGCAAGTGGTTATTCAATTAGGCCCACTACTTACGTAGTGGAGAACCTCCCAATTACCTGGCCATAAGAGTAGTAAAGAAGTGGTAGATGATTGATCCTTTGGCTTGTCCTTTGGAAGTCTAGGAGCGGTCTAGAGACTGGACCTAGGTAACCTTAGTTCTAGGGTTGTTTGTGCATTTTTGTGTGATTTGTCTTAAGTCCCACTTTTTTCAAAACAGACCAATTTAAAATCACACACACGCTGCCACTTGCGCTAAACCCGCTTAATGCATGCTTGGCTGGACACGGGATTCTAGTGTCCGTCTTGTCCGCGTTCCTGCTATCGACTCAGAAGTTGGTGCTTCTTCATCTTCTTTTCCCCCACCACACACCACATCGACCGAGATGGATGGTACTCCATCAGATTATAACACCACGCTGCCACCTCCCATAGGTGCTCAGAATCCACCGCGCATCTCTCTCCAAGAGAGATGCTATCCTATCCGTGGTCCACTTCCCACTTGTCTATCTATTCCACCAGCTAACGGGGATAATTTTGAAATTAAACCCCACTACATAAATCGGTTGCCCAAATTTCATGGGCTTGAGTCTGAAGACGCGTACGTTTTCAAAACTAAATTCGAAAACGTATGTGCAATGATGGGTAATTCACAAATGACTGTGGATGCTATGCGCTTGCGTCTTCTCCCATTCACACTGTGCGACTAGGAAGAAAAATGGCTTTATAATACTGCCGCACACTCTATCACTAACTGGGATGAATTCGTAATTGCATTTCTTAAGAAGTTTTACCCAAACCATAAGACCGCCCATATTAGGAGCGAGATCAACCAGTTCACCCAGCTTCCCAATGAACCATTTTGGAAGTGCTTTGAACGTTTCAAGGATCTGCTTGTCCAATGTCCTCATCATGGAATACAAAGATGGGATTTATTCCAAATTATATATGAGGGCATTAATCCAGCGAAAAAGCAGATGCTTGAAACAATGTGTCAATGCAATTTCATGTCCAAAGACGATGGCGAAGCTTGGAAATATCTGGAAGATCTCGCTGAAAACACTTTGCAGTGGGAAAGCGTAAGACTGCCTTCATCTAGGGGAGGTATTCATCAGCTCGATATTTCCATCACACTAAAAGTCGAAATGGTAGCGATGCAGAAGAAACTCGACGCTATTGAGAACAAATTTTCATTAGCCTCCCTAAACCAGGTTACGCTTCCCAAAACTATGTGAGGTTGCTGTTCAGATCTTTCACACTTGACGGAAGAATGTTCTATGCATGCATCGTTTCAAGGTCATGAGAAAACTAATGCTGCTTTTCAGCAGCGACCTAGAAACGATCCTTATTCTTCCATGTACAATCAAGGATGGAGGAATCATCCTAATTTTGCTTGGAACCAAAACCAACCCCAAAATCAAAACCAGTTCCAAAGCAATTATCAAAGACCTCCTACACAGCAACCACAGCCACAAAGTCAGCACCCTTTTCAGCCACAAAATTTTCAAAATCCGGCCAACACTTCCGCACCACAACTGGCCGGTACTGATAACTCTTCACTCGCACAAACTTTGGATTTGTTTATGAAACATTCCATTCTAATGTCGGCTGATATGAAGTCTTCTATTGATACCATAAAGAAAGACTCCGCCTCCCACGGTGAGAGTATTAAATCAATAGAAAACCAGTTGAATGCCGCAATGAGTGCGAGAGAGAAAGGGAAACTCCCATCTCAACCCCTACCGAATCCTGGTCACTCGTAAAATCATAACGTGAGTGCCGCTACTACGTTGAGATCGGGAAGAGCGCTGAATAACCGAGTGGGTGAGCAATTTGATGATGTTAGTGATACCGATGATACCCCAGCTTCTTCTTCTTCCCCTAATTCGTCTAGTCCCCCACCTTCATCCGAGCCTATTCTCCGTTTTCCCCAAGGCTCGAACACTTCGCCCAATCTATCTAAGACGATTCCCACTCCAATTTTGGGATCGAATCTGTCCCCACAATCTTCTCCACAAATGTTGGACCCAAAACTTATTGATCAAGCTCCGTTTCCAAACAGATTAAGGGCCAACAGACCTAACCCAAATGGAGAAGATTATGGAAATGTTTGAGCAAGTTAACGTAAATATTCTTCTTCGAGATGCTTTTCAACAAGTCCCATCTTTTGCAAGAATCCTTAAAGACTTGTGCACTAGGAAAAGAAAAACTCAAGTGCCTAAGAAGGTTTTCATGACGAGTAATGTTAGCACATTTTTTACCCAGCAAATACCAAAGAAACGTAAGGACCCTGGCTTTCCTACCATCTCTATTTCTATTGGGGGTAAAAATATTGATCGTGCTTTACTCAACCTTGGCGCTAACGTTAACTTTCTTCCTTATTCAGTATATAAGTAGTTAGGGATAGGAGAGTTGAAACCCGTCCATTGTACTCTCCAGATGGCAGACCGATCAATCACCAAATCTCGGGGTGAACTAGAGGATGTGTTAATTAAAGTCGGGGAATTCATATTCCCTGTGGACTTTATTGTTTTAGATACACAGCCTGTAGCAAACCCACGCAATCAAATCCCGGTGATACTCGGTCGACTCTTCCTAGCAACTTCTAACGGTGTAATTAATTGTCATAACGGTTCTATGAACTTATCCTTCGGGAAAATGACAATTGAGCTTAATATTTTCAAGCTAGGAAGTCAACCATCGGAACCTTCTGGTCATTTGCTGGATGTTTGTTCCATCCACGAATAGCTCCCGAAAGCTGCATGGATGAGGAACTTTGCTTTGATGATCTCAACAACACTAGTGAGACATCGTTTGATCTTGCACAACTTCATAGTGAGGATATGTTCAATGAGTCCGTCCCTGAGTTTGAATCAGTTGACTCGTTGCAAAAGTCAGCAGCACTTTCCGAGTCAATATCCTATGCAAGTTTTGAACCTCTTAGGAAGTCCGAATATCATTCTCTTACCCCACCTTCTATTGTCTCTCCGCCGATACTTGATCTCAAACTGCTACCTTCTCATCTTAAATATGCATATTTATGTGAGAATGAGACTTTGCCAGTGATTATATCCGCTTCTCTAGCCTTAGAGCAAGAGAACGCACTTTTGGCAGTGTTGAGATCGAATCGGCAAGCATTTGGTTGGACAATGGCTGACATCAAAGAGATTAGTCCCTTAATTGTTGAACATTATATACATCTGATGGATGAAGCCAAACCAACCCGAGACCCACAAAGACGGTTAAATCCCGTTATGAAGGAGGCGGTAAAGAATGAAATCGTCAAGTGCCTTGATAGTGGTATAATTTACCCTATATCTGATAGCCAATGGGTAAGTCTGATTCACGTAGTCCCTAAAAAGTCTGGCATAACGGTCATAACTAATGAGGCTAATGAGTTAATCCAAACACGCACCCAAACTGGGTGGCGCGTATGTATTGATTACAGAAAACTCAATGTGGCGATGAGGAAAGATCACTTCCATCTACCTTTCATTGACCAGATGTTAGAACGATTAGCTGGACACGAATACTATTGTTTCTTGGATAGATACTCTGTCTATAACCAGGCCCCCATCGCCGAAAAGGATCAAGATAAAACCACATTTACTTGTCCTTTCGGTACTTTTGCTTATAGACGCATGGCCTTTGGGTTATGCAACGCTCCTGCTACATTTCAGCGGTGTATGATGGGGATATTCTCAGATATGGTGGAGAATTTTTTGGAAATTTTTATGGACGATTTCTCCATTTTCGGGGACCCCTTTGAGGACTGCCTTCGTAATCTTGACGCGGTTCTTACCCGCTGTAAGGATAAGAACTTGACTTTGAATTGGGAAAAATGCCAATCCAAGAAGGTATTGTCCTTGGACATATAATTTCACGAAAAGGCATTGAGGTTGACAGAGCTAAAATAGATGTCATTCATAACCTCCATCGTCCCAAATGCGTCAAAGATATACGATCCTTCCTTAGTCATGCAGGATTTTATAGGAGATTCATTAAGGACATTAGCAAAATTGCTAGACCCTTAACCTTTCTATTGGCTAAGGATACCACATTTCACTTCGATTCGGATTGTGAGGCTGCTTTTGAATTGCTTAAAGGATCGCTCACTACAGCCCCTGTTCTATCATCTCCGGATTGGAACCACCCGTTCGAGCTTATGTGTGATGCATCAGATTTTGCTATTGGTGCGGTCTTAGGACAGCACATTGACAAGATGCCACATGTAATTTACTATGCAAGTAAAACCTTGAATATGCATAAATAAATTACACAACTATCGAGAAAGAACTCTTGGCAGTTGTATTTGCATTAGGGAAATTCAGGCCCTACTTGATTGGCTCGCCAATTATGGTTTACACTGATCACTCCGCCCTACGACATCTTTTATCGAAAAAGGATGCTAAGGCCAGGCTAATACGTTGGATCCTATTGTTACAAGAATTTGATCTTGTCATCCGAGACAAGTGTGGATGTGAAAACGTTGTAGCTGACCATCTTTCACGCATCACTTCACAAACATTGACAGTGCCGATAAATGACTCATTTCTTGACGAACAACTCTTGATTGTATCCTACGAACCTTGGTTCACGGATATTGTGAACTATCTTGCGATGGGACTTATTCCTAGCGATTGGTCGAAACAAGACAAACTTCGATTTCTATCCCAAGTAAAATACTTTTATTGGGATGAATCTTATCTTTTTAAATATTGTTCCGATCAAATCATTCGCAGGTGTGTCCTTAACGATGAATTCAAGAGTGTGTTATCATTTTGTCATGATCAGGCATGCGGAGGTCATTTTGTTCCGCGAAAAACGGCGGAGAAAGTTTTGCAATGTGGCTTTTATTGGCCAACATTATTTAAAGATGCATATGAACATTGCAAAACTTGTCCGCAATGTTAGGTCGGATTTCACGAAGAATTGAGATACCGCTCCAACCTATATTGGTTGTGGAAATTGTAAGTCGATGTACAACACCCCACGAGTTGCGGGGAGGCGGAAATATGAAAAACGATCTTGTTCTGTATGCAAACATCGACTAACCGAAGATCTTTACTAAACGATAATTAACAACAACCATATAAGTTCTTAGCTACTATGAAAAGAGATTATACCTAGTGAATCATGTCCTTCGTCTTTTCGTTCTCTTCGTCCTCCTCGGCCTCCTCTACGTGATAGATGATCCACCCGAGAACCTTAATCCAAGCTTCACCTCTAGTCTTGAGGTAACTAAGTTTCTCTAGTTGCTAATCAAAGGAACTTAGGTGATATAGAGTTAGGTAATGGATTAATTAGTCTATTCTAATCCTTGATCTCAACTCATGAGTGGTAGGATTAGGGTTTGAAGAGAGAGTGAGCTTGAGAAGAGAGAAGGTGAACATGATAATGATAATGATATTGTTTCTCACCTGAATATATGAAGCCTAATGAATAAACAAATAAATGAATAAATGTGATTATTCATCATGCTACATTAATTCAATATGAGTGATTCACTATGTGAGTCATTAAGCATTTAATAATGCATTAATGACATGATGAATCACACAAAATGAGTCACAATTGCATTTAATGATAATGCCACCTAAACCCTCAAGTCACCATGCTTCTAGAAGCTTCCCGTAAAATTACGAGAACGCCCATCCTATCCGTGAAAACACGGAAAAAACTTTAGACTGTATAAATCCAAAAACCTGATACTAGAATCTGGCTTAAACCAAAGCCGGCTAGTAAAAACTGTCCGAACGTCGTACGTGCGTTTAAACACATATGCGTCCAAACCCTTGTCGTAAAACCGTACGACCTCTATATCGTTTCGCCTGGAGTAGGGAAATCTCTGTGTGGGACTCTAAAGACTCGACTACTACGCTGGCTGTGGGTTTAACCGCAGACTGCAAGCGGCACTAGCTGTACGTAACGGTCCCCAGGTAGATGTCGATAAGAAGGCCGATGAGGAAACCCATCCGAACTCCTACTGAGCCTATCCGTGACAATATCCACGCAGTCCGGTCTGTTCGTCTAAGAGTATCGCATGTATGGTCTAGGGAGGTGGTGAACGTCAGACCCCTAATGACCGTACAAGTCGTGTCGGTATAGCTCAAGACCATCAGAGAATCTACTGATCAGTCCATCAGTAATTCTCAATCAGCCCTGGCCAGGGACTTATGGTAATGACCAACCGATCATCGTGCGATATCAACTCCCTATACCAGGAGAGACGAATCCCTAACAGTCGCTCACTGCCTCCACGTGGCTCGGGACTGTGCCCAACTAAAACCTGTTTGCACGACTCCTTTGAACCGTGGTAGGGTAGTAATCAAAACACAGTGGGAACTCACACGAGACAAATGACGACCTTAAGTCAACGGACTATCTGCACACATGTCACCTGAGAACTGCTATTTGACGTTAGGTATAAATACCATCCAGTCAGTTCTCGGCAAGTCCTGTCCGGTGTACTCACACCCAGTAAGCATCTGTATACAATCTTAGGTGCACATCACCAATGGCTGCGGGACCAATCCATCGCCCCTCGTCAGGGTCTAGATATGTATACACTAGTTTACTCTGAAGTATCGATGCCCAGTCTCAATACTCCTACGACCAGGGACATCTAAGGATGTGCCTATTGACTATCCAGCTCCCGCAAGTATGACTGCCATCAAAACGCCGGTAGTCAGGCAAACACCCTATGGGCTTTATCAACATGTTTATAAATACAAAGTAAAATATATCACACGTTAAGATAAAGACAAACCAAATAGCGTACTATCATATCAAGCAAGATTGTCATGTATATACATATCCCTAGCATCCTATACAATGAAGGCCTCTAGGGCATATATATCCAACAATCTCCCACTTGCACTAAGGCCTATAATTGGCGCATTGAGTACCCACTGTCTGCACTAGATCCAGTTGCTGGCGTACCGCATGCCCAACATCTCAAACAGCCTCTCGAACTGGACTTAAGGGATGGCTTTGGTGCATGGATCTGCCGTGTTGTCTTTTGGGTCCACTCTCCGTACCTCGATCTCCCGACGATCCACGATCTCCCTGATCAGGTGAAACCGCCTTAAGATATGCCTGGATTTCTGATGGGACCTTGGTTCCTTCGCTAATGCTACAGCCCCATTGTTATCACAATACAAAGGTATTGGATTGGCAATGGACGGAACCACCTGAAGTTCAGAGATGAACTTCCTCATCCAGACAGCCACTTTTGCGGCTTCACTAGCAGCTATATACTCAGCCTCCATAGTTGAGTCTGCAACGGTATCCTATTTGGAACTCCTCCAACATACCGCCCCTCCATTGAGGGTAAACACAAAACCCGAAATGGATTTAGAATCATCTTTGTCACTTTGTAAGCCGGAGTCGGTAAAAGCCTCTACCTGGAGGTCCCCATTACCGTAAACTAAGAACATCTCCTTAGTCCTTCTCAGGTACTTGAGAATGTTCTTTACCGCTATCCAATGCTTCTCACCTGGGTCAGATTGATACCTGCTTACCATACTAAGTGCGTAAGCTATATCTGGTCTGGTACATAACATCGCATACATTATAGATCCTATTGTCGAAGCGTAGGGTATAATGCCCATGCGAGCCCTCTCTTCATCAGTCTTTGGAGACATCTCTTTGGAGAGGGTGATCCCATGACAAGCAGGTAAATTACCACGCTTGGAATCTTCCATACTAAATCTCTTTAGTATAGTGTCAATATACCTGGACTGTGAAAGTCCCAACATTCTATTAGATTTATCACGATGGATCTTAATGCCCAGAATGTAGGTTGCATCTCCTAAGTCTTTCATGGAGAATTTCTGTGACAAGAAGAGCTTTACTGATTGTAGCATAGGGACATCATTCTCTAACAGTAGTATGTCGTCGACGTACAAAATGAGGAAGACTACTGCTCCTTCTACAATCTTCCTATAAATACATTGTTCAGCTACATTTTTGATAAAGTCAAATTCTTTGACTATCTCTGATTGATTGTAAAATTCGAGATTGTGTTTGTAAAAGTATCGAATCAAATGATCCCTGATAATGGTTTCATTTGATTGTAATCTTTTCTTGTTTGTGTAAATCGAATAAAGCGAATGAGTTTCAATGTGTCGGTAATATTGAATAAAATTCACAATCAAAGAATTATATTTGACCGCAATCAATTACGGTGTCGGTTGTAGATCGTAAGCGAGTGCGGATCGTCCACAGGGATTGTGCGAATCGTTTCTGTATTTAATTTGTTTGAATTGAAAAGTTAATCGAAAATGAAAGAAAACATGATTCAAGATTTATCAATTGTTCAAGTGTTACTATTCTTATTCAAGAATCAAGAAAAAGATAAACAATCAAGAATCGGGTTTCGATGATATTTTCCAACCAAATGTCAAGAATCTAAATGAGGCTCGTAGGAATCGATCGGATCTATAGACGTGATGTAATCTCAAGATTTCGAGTTCTTGTCCTTTGAAGGATTGATACTAGATCGATGATCATCGACGAGAGTTAGGGCTTTCTTGATGAAACTAGGGTTTCATCGTTTACCCTTGTTCTTTCGTTGATATCATTTGCATTCTAGCCTGTAGCAATTTCAAGAAACGATCGTAACTCCCCAATCTCGAGCGATATCAATCAAGAAAGTATCGCAACGAATTGGGTCGTCGATTCTTGAACTTGCTAGGGTTTACAAAACTCGTAGAACTCAAGAATCGATTTAAGATATATTACATCATCATTCTATTGATCGTCTCGACTCCTCGACGAGCGGAGTATTACTCAAACATCATCACACAGAAAGTATTCAAGAATTGAAAAGATATCATGATGCAAGAATTTAAAGAAAACAAGATAAAAGAATATCACCTTTTATTTATATCAACAATTTGATTGCAGTCGCTCAAGAACTATAAGAGGAAGAACTAAATTGTTGAATTGGCGTCGCTCGGCTCCGTGAGTCGCGGATCGGCTTGGACCACTTGCTCTGTTGAAGATCGGCTCGGCTCATCAATGGTTGCAAGGCTTCTTGCTTGATAGGTACTCGGGATCCTGGCTTTTGATTGGAATTAGGGTTAGGGTTTTACACAAGTCCTCTCACTAGACTTGTGGAAGAAGATGAAGAGAGTGAATGGCTAAAGATGAACTAATGGAGGGATTTTTCCATGATTCGAGATTATTTACAAGTGAGCCTAGGGTCTTATTTATAGATCTCCCAAACCCTAGGTCTAGGTTTGAAATTACAATTCCCTCCAAATGTTTGTTGAAAGACTTCTAGAAGTAGTTAGTTAGGCTTAGCTTAGGGTTTAAGCTAGGGTTTAGGGAGAAGTTTCTAGAATGATAGGCTAGTTTAGTGTTGATTCCAAATCTTGCTGATCTGGCAGAAGTCTCTGGAGTGTTCTGGAACTTGAAGTATATAAGCTGAATGTGGGCCCTGAGTGAAGAGTTTTGATGCAAAGATCAAGTGCTGACGTGGCAATACGGCCGCGGAACCGCGGCACAAGGCGGCTTAGGCTGCGGTTCCGCGGCCAAGTAGGCTCCTTGTGGCTTGGTTCTTCTGGTGTGGTCTTGGGATGCTATTTGGGGCTTTATCTGATATATTGAATTTTATTTGTCCCTTTGGATTGATACCAGAATTGAAATCATTGAGTTGGCGTCATATTTGATCGGTACCATGTAAATTTTGGCCTTTCTTCTGGATTTTCCTGCACAGATCTCAAAACAAGTGTTGCGCAATATAGGGATGATGCGATGCCATGAAATGCCGTCAATTTCCTTTATAGTGCCGGTTTTAGAGTCTAACACATGTAATCTGATATTTTGCGACAGTTTTGCTAATATGTGAAATATGAATACCGCACACTTCTAAATGAGTGCAAATGATAGGGAAATTGCCGTGTTAAAAATACAATATTTTAGACTAATCAAATTCCCCCAAACATAATTTCGATCGTCTCGAGCGAACTTTTTATTAAAAAGAGAAGGAGAAAATAAAGAAAGAGAAAAACTAACTAGCACACTTTCGTAGGCAACACGATTGCACCGAGCACGTGCAACAAGCCTTTAAACCTTTAGGTGTCCCTAGTAGGAGGAGTGTTGTCTCCTGAGAGTTTTCAGCGGATTGCACCCACAAAATCTAATAATAAAAGAAAGATCATGAATATTACATTTAAAGAAAAGAATCGTAAAAGAAAAGCCTTGAAAATTAGGGTTTCCAACTAAGCTAGCTTTTCAGTTGTCATGAGCCCTATCTTAATGGTCATGAAAAGATGTTAGAAATCACGTCCTACCTCAATAAAACATCGTCTTATTCTTCATTCCTATCTTTCTTCCAAACATCGATCATATAACCCTGCGTGTGTGTAAAGACATCCCTACACCCGGAGAATTCAATTCAAACTATCATACTCTTGCCCATCAGCCTCAGTACTTTTTAATTAATGAATATTTAGATGAGATTGCTTACACACTTTCATGCGACCGTTAATACTTCTTGAGGTACTAACCGACCGATTACTCCTGTGCTTGCTTACTTGGTGTATTTTCCTCGTCTTGCACCACCTCAGGCATAGCAGTGACTCCAAGACCAGTTGGCCTTAGGGCACTAGGTGAAGAGGCACCCTCACTATATATTTTTTTATTGCCATCGATGATAACAAAATCAGTGTTCATTTTTCTCACCACTTTATATTTTTTTATTTCATTTTTTTTTATTTCCTTCATACTTTTGGCTTTAAGACAAGAGCATTTCAAGGTATCCTCTACTATCCCAGGTTTTAAGACGTGTGTAACTGCGAATAGCAGGGTAGCAACGTTCAAAATGTTTGGCTTCCAGAATAGAAACTATTTTTCAGACTTATTTTTATCCTCAGATTAGTGACGTCCTTCATCTTACTAACCCTTGGGACAACGGCTCATAACTACTTATTACTAGTTCGTATAAGAAAACTTCTAATTTTCTTAGTTTTCTCAAATTTTTCTAATCTCATGGACGTAATTTTTCACTATCTAAACTTTCATTATTTTATTTATATACAAAAATGTGTAAATATTAAAATTATTTTTATACTTGAAATTTTTTAAATTTTTATGGGTTTTGAAAATTTTTTTTTCTTTTCAATTTTTATAGATTTTTAAAAGAAATGTTTTGAGCTTATGCAAATGATATGCAAATGAAGCAAAAATAAGCACAAACCTCCCCCACACTTGTTTTCAACAGTGTCCTCACTGTTGCCAACCGCTATACCTACAAAAACTGTAAGACTGGGGGAATTATTAGTGGGGGCTAAATATATAAGTGAAGAACTTCCCCCAAACTTACTCTTTTCACTCACCTTCATTCAAAAGATGATGCAGTGATAAACAGGACATGAAGGTGAGACGGAGGAATTTTAATCCAAATAAACTGGCTCTTGTAAGAACAAGAGCTCCTCCGTGGGGTCAGTGGAAAAATACGGCTTTAGTCTATGTCCATTCACTTTGAAAAAGGTGCCGTTTTTAACATTTTCTATTTCTACTGCCCCGTGCGGGTATACAGACCGCACAACAAAAGGTCCCTTCCATCGAGATCGGAGCTTACCCGCGTGAAGGTGTAATCGTGAATCATAAAGAAGGACTTATTGACCAGGTGAAAATGTTTTCCTCAAAATGTTTTTATCGTGAAAAACCTTAGTCCTATTCTTTGTGATTACAGCGTTATCATAAGCTTCATCGCGGAGTTCGCTTAGCTCATTTATTTGCAGCTTCCGAAAGTTGCAAGCTAGGTTTAGATCAAAATTTATTTCTTTTATAGCCCACAATGCTTTATGTTCTATCTCGACTGGTAAATGACATGCTTTTCCAAACACTATCCTATATGGAGACATTCCTAGGTCGGTTTTATATGCAGTTCTGAATGCCCAAAGAGCATCCGTCAGTTTGGTCGACCGGTCTTTTCTATTTTTAGTAACAGTTTTCTCCAGGTTAAGTTTGATTTTTCTGTTTGAGATCTCAGCCTGCCCGCTCGTTTGGGGATGATAGGGTGTAGAAAGTCGGTGGTTGATTGAGTATTTTCGCATCAGAGTCTCGAAAGATCTGTTGCAGAAATGTGTCCTATTATCACTAATGATAGCGCGGGGGTGTCCAAATCGCGAAAAGATATTCTCTTTTAAGAACTTAATGACAACTTTCCTGTCATTAGTGCGACATGGAATGGCTTCTAATCACTTTGAGACATAATCAACCGCCAGCAATATGTACAGATTCCCAAAAGAGTTGGGAAAGGGACCCATAAAATCAATGCCCCAAACATCGAATATTTCAACAACCAAGATGGGTTGCTGAGGCATTTCATTCCTCTGGGAGATTCTACCCGTGTACTGACATTGTGTACAGGTTTTGCAATAGTCAAATGCGTCCTTGAATAAGGTCGGCCAATAAAATCCACATTGCAAAACCTTTTCCGCTGTTTTTCTAGGACCAAAGTGACCCCCACAGGCCTGATCATGACAAAAAGAAAGAACACTCTTGAACTCTTCATTCGGGACACACCGGCGAATGATCTGATCAGGACAATATTTAAACAAATATGGATCATCCCAGTAAAAGTGTTTTACTTGGGATAGAAAACGGTATTTGTCCTGTTTAGACCGATCGCTCGGTATTAGTCCCGTGGCATGATAGTTCACAATATCCCTGAACCATGGTTCAGCGGATACGCTCAAGAGTTGTTCGTCAGGGAACGAGTCATTAATCGGCAGGGTCACAGGGGAAGAAATGATGCATGAAAGATGGTCAGCTACTACGTTTTCACATCCTTTCTTATCTTTGATAACAAGATCGAATTCTTGTAACAGAAGGATCCAACGTATTAGTCGACCTTTTGCATCTTTCTTCGCCAGAAGATGTTTTAAAGCGGAATGGTCAGTATACACAACTATAGGTGAGCCAATTAAGTAAGGCCTGAATTTTTCTAATGCAAATACAACCGCTAAAAGTTCTTTTTCTGTGGTTATATAATTTATTTGAGCATCATTCAGGGTCTTACTAGCATAGTATATCACGTGTGGCATCTTTACGATGTGCTGTCCTAAGACTGCACCTACTGCAAAATTAGATGCGTCACACATCAGCTCAAAGGGGTAGTCCCAGTTTGGTGATGATAGCACGGGGGCTGAAGTGAGTAAGTGTTTAAGTGAGTCGAAAGCTGTCTCGCAGTCCGAGTCAAAATGGAAGGTCGTATCCTTGGCCAGGAGAAGAGTTAAAGGTCTAGCAATTTTGCTAAAGTCCTTAATGAATCTCCTGTAAAAGCCCGCATGGCCAAGGAAAGATCGAATATCTTTGACGCTTTTAGGATGAGGGAGGTTTTGAATGACATCTATCTTAGCTCTGTCAACCTCAATGCATTTCTGTGAAATAACATGTCCAAGAACAATTCCTTCTTGGACCATGAAATGGCATTTTTCCCAGTTCAAAGTCAATTTCTTTTCTTTGCAACGAGTAAGAACAGCGTCAAGATTCGATAGGCAATCAGAGAAAGAGTCTCCAAAAATTGAGAAATCGTCCATAAAGATCTCCAGAAAATTCTCTACCATATCAGAGAATATCCCCATCATACACCGCTGAAAGGTAGCGGGAGCATTGCATAACCCAAAGGGCATGCGACTGTAAGCAAAGGTACCAAAAGGACAAGTAAAAGTGGTTTTATCTTGATCCTTTTTGGCGATAGGGACCAGATTATATCCTGAGTATCCATCCATAAAACAATAATACTCTCGTCCCGCTAAGCGTTTCAGCATCTGATCAATGAATGGTAGAGGAAAGTGGTCTTTCCTCGTGGCAGCATTGAGTCTTCTATAATCAATACATACACGCCACCCAGTTTGGGCGCGTGTTTGAATCAACTCATTTGCCTCATTGGTTATAACAGTGATGCCGGATTTCTTAGGAACGACATGTATAGGACTCACCCATTGGCTATCGGAGATGGGGTATATAATACCATTATCTAGGCATTTGACGATCTCTTTCATCACCGCTTCCTTCATGACAGGATTTAACCGTCTCTGTGGTTCTCGGGTCGGTCTGGAATCATCCATCACATGTATATGATGTTCAACTATCAAGGGACTAATCCCTTTGATGTCCGCCATACTCCAACTAAACGCCTCTTTGTTAGATCTCAATACCGATAAAAGTGCATTCTCTTGCTCTGATGCAAGAGAAGCGGATATTATAACCGGTAAAGACTCATTCTCACCTAGATATGCATATTTCAGGTGAGAAGGTAAAATTTTGAGATCTAATTCAGGGGGAGAAATGATAGAAGGAGGGATCATTGAGAGATTTTTGGACTTACAAAGAAGCTCAGAGCCTATGAAAGATACAGACTCGGGTGGAGAAAAGTCAGAAGTGCAGGACTCAAGTGTAGAAAAAGTGTCCTCACTAAGATCTTCTGTAAAGTCAAACAGAGATGTGATAATGTCATCGAGATCTAGAAAGCAAAGATCCTTAGCTCCACAACTATCGGGAGCGATCTCGTGGACAGAGCACACATCTAAAATATGAGCAGAGGGTTCTGATGGCTGACTTCCAACTTTATAGATGTTTAGTTCAATGGTCATATTTCCAAATGATAAATTCATTGAACCATTTCTACAGTTTATAACAGCGTTGGAAGTGGCAAGGAAAGGACGACCCAGAATCACCGGAATTTGGCTCCTGGAGTTTGCTACAGGCTGTGTATCGAGCACAATGAAGTCTACAGGGAAAACAAATTCCCCGACCTTTATCAACACATCCTCTAATTCACCCCTTGGTTTGGTGATAGATCGGTCTGCCATCTGGAGAGTGCAGTGAGCAGGTTTCAGCTCTCCAATCCCTAATTGCTCATAGACAGAATATGGAAGGAGGTTAACACTTGCGCCAAGGTCTAAAAGAGCACGATTTATGTTTTTACCCCCAATCGAAATCGATATTGTAGGACATCCTGGGTCCTTACGTTTCTTTGGTAGCTGGGGGATAAAAGTAGTGCTAATATTATTAGACATGAAGACCTTCTTCGGCACTTGAGTCTTCCTCTTCCTGGTGCACAAGTCCTTAAGAATTTTCGCATAAGCGGGGACTTGTTGAATTGCATCTAGGAGAGGGATATTGATGTTAACCTGTTTGAACATTTCCATAATTTTCTCCATATGAGGACTCGTTCTATTACCCCTTAACCGGTTCGGATAAGGAGCTTTCGCAATAAGCGCAGGGTCCACCATAGGAGAAGGAAGAGGGGGTAGACCCGGTCCCAAAAGAGGTGTGGGGACCGTCTGTGGAGAACTAGAAGGGCTATACTGAGGTGTCGAGCCTAGTGGGAAATGGAGAATAGGCTCGCGAGAAGGTGGTGTGGTAGAAGAAGAAGGATCAGAAGGAGAAGTGTGTGGAAAGGTCTCAGCCGGGGTGTTGATATGATTTCCAATATCATCAATACCTTCCCCAACATGATTGTTCAGCACTCTTCCCGATCTCAACGTTGTGACGGCATTTACATTGTAATGCCCAGGATTCTGTAGGGGTTGAGAGGGAAGTTTCCCTTTTTCTCTCGCACTCATTTCGGCTTTAAGTCGTGCGATTTCAGCTTCCATCGTTCTGATACTCTCAGCTTGGGACGCTGAGTTTTTCTTTATCTCACCGACAGAAGATATAACCTCAGCCGAAACCTCTATGAAATTTGACAAAAGTGATTTCATGGTTTGAGTGAATTGGGAGAACTCGTCAGAACATGTTATAGGATTAGACTGTGTAGGAGTGTTGACCTGATTTTGGAAATTTTGTGACTGATAGGGGTGCTGAGTGAGTTGAAGGGGTTGCTGTTGTGGTGGAGGAAGAGCCCTTTGAAAATTATTCGTGTTTGGAACCGTGTTTTGAGATTGATTTTGGTTCCAAGCGAAATTCGGGTGATTCCTCCAACCCTGATTGTACGTGGAAGAATATGGATCGTTTCGAGGTCTTTGAAATGCGGCATTAGAATGCTCGTGACCTTGAAACGCAGAGTTTAATGGACATTCTTCCGTTAAATGAGACGGATCAGAACAGCGCCCACAAACAGTTTTGGGGAGCGACACTGGGTTTAGAGAGGCTGCTGCAAATTTGTGTTCCATAGCGTCGAGCTTCTTTTGCATTGCTGCCATTTCAGCTCGAACACCTATGGACACATCTATTTGGTGTACGCCACCCCTATTCAATGGTTGGGTTCCACTCTCCCACTGTAGTGATTTTTCAGCGAACTCTTCTAAATACTTCCAAGCTTCCCCATCATCTTTAGTCATAAAAGTACCTTGACACATGTTTTCAAGGCTCTGTTTAGTGTTTGGGTTAATGCCCTCATAAATGATTCGGCACAATTCCCATCTCGGGATGCCGTGATGAGGACATTGAACCAATAGATCCTTGAAACGTTCAAAGCATTTTGAAAATGGTTCAGTAGGGAGCTGGGCAAATTGATTCAGTTCGCTACGGATTCGAGCTGTCTTTTGTATTGGGTAAAATTTCTTAAGGAATGCAGCGACGAATTCTTCCCAATTCGTGATAGAGTGTGCGGTAGTGTTATATAGCCACTTCTCGGCTATATCGCACAATGTAAATGGAAGAAGTCGTAGACGCATTGCATCCATTGAAAGTTGTGACGTACCCATCATTGCGCATACGTTTTCCAATTTGGTAATGAAAACGTAAGCGTCCTCAGTCTCGAGTCCGTGGAATTTGGGTAAAAGATTGATATACTGGGGCTTAATCTCAAAGTTATCCCCATTGGCTGGTGGTGTGGATAAGCAGGTCGAAAGAGGACCTCGAATAGGGTAACACCTCTCCTGGAGAGAGATGCGGGGTGGATTCTGCGCACCAACGGACGGCAGCAGATTAGGGTTAAAGAAGTTTGATGGATTCGGATCCATCGGTGTGGGTGTGGTAGTGGGTAAAGAAAAGGTAAATGGAGAAATGTCGACTTCGGAGTCGATAAAGGGTACGCAGACTAAAAGGGCACTAGAATCTCATGTCCAGCCTATCTTGTACTAAAAAGGGTTAGTACAGGTGGCAGCGTTGACTTATAATTAGGGGTAAATGAATGCGGTGCTTGCTTTGAAAAAGGGACGGATTTTTGAAAAAATGATGCGACACAACAAATGCAGCACACAAACCCTAGAATCTAGTGGTCACCTAGGTCCGGCTCTAGACCGCTCCTAACTGCCAAAAGTCAAGTCGCAGGATAGAATCCTCCACTGCCTCTTTGTCCCCCTGTGGCCGGATAAGTGCCAGGTAAGTGGGAAGGTACTCCACTACGTAAGTAGTGGGCCTAATTAAAAACCACTAGCCTTAGACACACTCGCCTTAGGCACCACAAGAAAACGCGGATAAGCAATGAATTACACACGGCCTTCTCTTGTCCTAATTGAGCGTGACAGTCCTTAGAGTCATCTCTAGATATTTTTTAGTTAATGTGGGTCAATGCGGATGCAAGTTTTGTGATTTTCGGGGCCTAGGAAGGGTAATGAAATCCCCACCTAATTTGGATTTGGCCGTGCCCCTTAATATCCGTATTAGAATGCAAACAACCAAGAAACAAAATCGCGCACAAATTTACTTTTGCTTTTTGCGAGCTGCGATTATTTGCAAAGAATCCTGCAGAAAATTGTTAGTTGGAGCTAAAAAGAGGAGAGAGGAGAAGGTAAGAAATCACCTGAGAGAAAATTTTTGCAGAGAACCCTCAAGGCCACCGCGGTTCCGCCGCAATAGGCTTCAAATGCCGCGCTTCCGCGGTCTCTTGATGATTTCACTGAACCAAAATTTTTCAGGGAGCTTCTGTAGACTCCCTCTGTTCTCTGGTATTTTCCAAAAATTTTCTTCAATTGCCAAACAGCTCCAGATTTCCTTGCAATGAACCACAACAAATCGTTTAGGGTTTGCATGAATTTTGATCTCAAAATAACAATGGAATAAATCTTTCAATTCAAACTATAATATGAAACGAATTAGCGCGTAGTCCCCGGCAACGGCGCCATTTGATTGAAATAGAATTCCGATTGTGTTTATCAAATCAAATGGTCCCCGGCAACGGCGCCATTTGATTGTAATCTTTTCTTGTTTGTGTAAATCGAATAAAGCGAATGAGTTTCAATGTGTCGGTAATATTGAATAAAATTCACAATCAAAGAATTATATTTGACCGCAATCAATTACGGTGTCGGTTGTTGATCATAAGCAAGTGCAGATCGTCCACAGGGATTGTGCGAATCGTTTCTGTATTTAATTTGTTTGAATTGAAAAGTTAATCGAAAAGGAAAGAAAACATGATTCAAGATTTATCAATTGTTCAGGTGTCACTATTCTTATTCAAGAATCAAGAAAAAGATAAACAATCAAGAATCGGGTTTCGATGATATTTTCCAACCAAATGTCAAGAATCTAAATGAGGCTCGTAGGAATCGATCGGATCTATAGACGTGATGTAATCTCAAGATTTCGAGTTCTTGTCCTTCGAAGGATTGATACTAGATCGATGATCATCGACGAGAGTTAGGGCTTTCTTGATGAAACTATGGTTTTATCGTTTAACCCTTGTTCTTTCGTAGATATCATTCACATTCTAGCCTCTAGCAATTTCAAGAAACGATCGTAACTCCCCAATCTCGAGCGATATCAATCAAGAAAGCATCGCAACGAATTGGGTCGTCGATTCTTGAACTTGCTAGGGTTTACAAAACTCGTAGGACTCAAGAATCGATTTAAGATATATTACATCATCATTCTATTGATCGTCTCGACTCCTCGACGAGCGGAGTATTACTCAAACATCATCACACAGAAAGTATTCAAGAATTGAAAAGATATCACGATGCAAGAATTTAAAGAAAACAAGATAAAAGAATATCACCTTTTATTTATATCAACAATTTGATTACAATCGCTCAAGAACTACAAGAGGAAGAACTAAATTGTTGAATTGGCGTCGCTCGGCTCCATGAGTCGCGGATCCGCTTGGACCACTTGCTCTGTTGAAGATCGGCTCGGCTCATAAAAGGTTGCAAGGCTTCTTGCTTGATGGGTACTCGGGATCATGGCTTTTGATTGGAATTAGGGTTAGGGTTTCACACAAGTCCTCTCACTAGACTTGTGGAAGAAGATGAAGAGAGTGAATGGCTAAAGATGAACTAATGGAGGGATTTTTCCAATATTCGAGATTATTTACAAGTGAGCCTAGGGTCTTATTTATAGATCTCCCAAACCCTAGGTCTAGGTTTGAAATTACAATTCCCTCCAAAAGTTTGTTGAAAGACTTCTAGAAGTAGTTAGTTAAGCTTAGCTTAGGGTTTAAGCTAGGGTTTAGGGAGAAGTTTCTAGAATGATAGGCTAGTTTAGTGTTGATTCCAAAGCTTGCTGATCTGGAAGAAGTCTCTGGAGTATTCTGGAACTTGAAGTATATGAGCTGAATGTGGGCCCTGAGTGAAGAGTTTTGATGCAAAGATCAAGTGCTGACGTGGCAATACGGCCGCGGAACCGCGGCACAAGGCGGCTTAGGCCGCGGTTCCGCGGCCAAGTATGCTCCTTGTGGCTTGGTTCTTCTGGTGTGGTCTTGGGATGCTATTTGGGGCTTTATCTGATATGTTGAATTTTATTTGTCCTTTTGGATTGATACCAGAATTGAAATCATTGAGTTGGCGTCATGTTTGATCGGTACCATGTAAATTTTGGCCTTTCTTCTGGATTTTCCTGCACAGATCTCAAAACAAGTGTTGCGCAATATAGGGATGATGCGATGCCATGAAATGCGGTCAATTTCCTTTATAGTGCTGGTTTTAGAGTCTAACACATGTAATCTGATATATTGCGACAGTTTTGCTAATATGTGAAATATGAATACCGTACACTTCTAAATGAGTGCAAATGATAGGGAAATTGCCGTGTTAAAAATACAATATTTTCGACTAATCAGTCTCATCAAAGCAGATGTTCCAACTCCGCGATACTTGCTTTAATCCATAGATGGATTTAAGAAACTTGCACACTCTTCCGCTGCTCCTACTGTCTAAGAAACCTTCTGGTTGATCCATGTAAACACTCTCTTCTAAATGTCCATTTAGAAAAGCTGTTTTTACGTCCATCTGCCAGATTTCATAGTCATGGAAGGCAGCAATGGCAAGCAGGAACCGAATGGATTTAAGCATAGCTACAGGTGAAAAGGTTTCATCATAGTCCAATCCTGGTCTTTGAAGAAAACCTTTTGCAACGAGTCTAGCTTTGTAGGTTTCCACTTGTCCAAGTGCACCAATCTTCTTTTTGAAGATCCATTTGCATCCAACTGGTTTCACCCCAGGAGGAACAACTTCTAAAGTCCATACTTTGTTGGTGTACATGGATTCCATTTCAGATCTCATAGCATCCAGCCACTTCACCGAGTCAATACTCGTGATAGCCTGCTGAAAACTAGTAGGCTCATCATCATCGATGATGCAATCCTCTCGATCCCCATCTAGAAGAAAACCAAATTATCTTTCAAGAGGATGAGAAAGCCTACTAGATCTACGTAGTGGCGTTGGTTCGTCGGGTTCTATTGAAACCTGAGGTTCTACTAAGTCCTCGGCAGCAGTTTGAGGTTCTGGAATTTCCTCCAGCTCTACCATGCTCCCACTAATTTCTTTCGCAAGAAATTCGCTCTCTAAGAAGACAATGTGGCAAGCAACAAACACCTTTTGTTCTTCAGTGTGGTAGACCATGTACCTCCTTGAATGTTTGGGGTATCCTACAAACTTGCACAAAACCGATCGTGCCTCGAGCTTGTCCGGACTATGCTTTTTAACATATGCCGGACACCCCCATATCTTGATATACTTGAGATATGGTCTCTTCCCGCTCCACATTTCATATGGAGTGGTAGGCACAGACTTATTCGGAACTCTATTCAATAAGTATGCTGCTAATTCTAAAGCAAAACCCAAGAAGGAAAGTGGCAACTCAGCACTACTCATCATTGAACGCGCCATATCTAATAGCGTGCGATTCCTCCTTTCTGATACACCATTATGCTGAGGTGTATAAGGTGGAGTAAGCCGAGAGAGAATTCCATTCTCTTTTAAGCAATCAAGGAAACTGGTACTCAAGTATTCTCCACCTCGATCAGATCGAAGTGTCTTGATGCTTTTACCAGTCTGTTTCTCTACTTCATTTTTGTACTCCTTAAACTTTTCAAAGGCCTCGGATTTATGTTTCATTAAGAACACATGTCCATACCTAGAGAAGTCATCAGTAAAAGTGATGAAGTAGGAGTGACCGCTTCTCGCATGCGTAGACATTGGACCACATACATCACTATGTACAAGTCCCAAGAGTTCTATGGCTCTTTCTCCGTGTCCGGTGACGGAGATTTGGTCATTTTTCCTTTGATACATGATTGACAAGTTGCATATGATGAATATTCAAACGGATCTAAATATCCATCTTTATGTAACTTAGTCAACCTTGTTTTGTTTATATGACCAAGTCTACAATGCCATAGAAAGGCTTGGTTTGAATCTGGAGCCTTTCTTTTAAGCGTGTTTTGAATATTGAAAATTCGAGGTTGATTAAGTATGTATATGCCGTTTTCCAGTGTGCCATACCCAATCAGTTCTTGATTTAGGAGAATGTTCATAACATTTCTTTCAAGCGCAAAATTATATCCTTCATTAGATAACAAAGATACTGATATAATATTACATAACATACTGGGAATACAAAAACAGCTGTACAACACCAAAATGTGCCCACTAGTCAACCCTAGGTGATATTCCCCTATTGCAATAGCATCTACATGCATTCCATTGCCCATCCGGAGAGTCATATCACCTGTCCCCAGTACTCTACTATTTCTCAGATCCTGCAAAGATTTACAGATGTGAGAACCAGAACCGGTATCAAGTACCCATGATGTAGAGTTTACTGAAAGACATTTTCGATTACGAACACACCTGAAGCAGAAGCAACAGCTTGCTTCTTGTCCTTGGCTTTGAAGGCCATACAATCTTTCTTCCAGTGCCCTTGCTTGTGATAATAAAAGCATTCGTTTATATCCGCCTTCACCCTTCCTACCTTGTTCCTTGCACCTTCTTGACCCCACCCTTCGGTTTGGTGGGTTTCATCTTCTTCTTCCCTTTAGCTTTCGCTTTAAATTTAGAAGAGGATGATTGGCCAACATACAGAACGGAGGTCTTCTCCTTTTTTAAGGAGGTCTCTGCTACCCTCAACATGTTGCGGAGCTTTGGAAGATCAGCTTCCATTTCGTGCATATTGAAGTTCAGCACGAACTGAGAGAAGGTGGGGGTAGGGACTGCAAAATCAAGTCGATGTACAAATCATTCTCAAGAACGCATCCCAGGTTTGTGAGTTCCTCAATGAGGATGATCATTTTGAGAACGTGCTCTCCTACAGGTGATCCTGGAGCTAACCTCATCTGGAAGAGTTTCCTTGAGGTCTCGTACCTTGCGATACGGGAGTGCTCCCCATACAATTCCTTGCAATGGAGAAAGATGGATATAATATCCATACTCTCGTGCTGTTTCTGGAGTTCATTGTTCATGGACGCCAGCACGATACACTTAGGTCTCTTACAGTCTTGATCCCAGGTTTTGCGAACTTCCTTGTCCGTAACTGAGGAATCTGGTCTTGGGATAAGGGGAGGAACAGTGGTGGTAACATATGCTACTTTGTCATAAGTCAGTGCAATGTTGACGTTCCTTAGCCAATCTTTATAGTTCTGCCCGGTGAGTATATTTTTTTCAAGTAATAGTTTTAGTCCTGTCATGGTACGTGCCAGAGAGAGAGAAAAGAAAACACTCAGCATATGCACTTGCAAGTTTAGATTGGTTATTAGTTTATCTAAACAGGATGGCTCCCACTGTTTCCTCAAATCCTTCTTCAAAACCTAAAAGAAGAACTAGTCAGGATTTAATCACACGTTACAATACTTGCTTAACCTTTTAGCCAGGCCAGTGTTAGTACTTCGAGGGAGGTTTTTCAACGCTTTCGCTAAGTTGCTTAATTAAAGAACCTCTTTTCCCTGGAGGCGTAGCCCCTCTAACACCTTTCTAGACACCTACTTGGTTTATAGCATTGATTGTTAAGTGAGAAAAATTCCCGAGAGTAATCCTACTCATCAGTGGGATCGGGATCCAACTATCATTGCATGATGCCCTAGATGGAAGCCACTCTAGTCACCACACTCCAGATGGTATGCTAAATCTGCAAGTTTGCTTTATGTTTGAAACTCCCGATGTGATTTTTACCCCAAGCTCTTATGACCTTGACGTAGGCCAACAAATCATAAGACGCAAGTCAAGTTCTACCCGTCGTTGTCCTGATTAATTTAGGTACACCGTACATGCCCTTGACGTAGGACAATAAGCTGTACGTCTGTCCTAAACTAATGCATCTATCTATGCAACAAATAAGCAAACACACTGCTACCATACACTATGCCTTGGCGTAGGCCAACAAGCATAGCATGAATACGATGTGCTGTCTATTTGAAACGACGGAGGGTTACGGCTGGTTTTTGGCAAAAAACTGTTAACGTAGTGAACTTGATATAATCGAAGGAACCAAGATAGTTTTTATTAAAAGGAGTGGTTTAAGCTCCGCATTTAAATTTTGCTTTTTGAAGAAAACCGAGTGGTTTTTTGAAATTGTTCCAACGATTCAGTTTAGGCTTTATTTTCTTTGCATTAATAATAATGCGTCCCATCATTAACCTATCATTACAGAAAACAACGAAAATACAACGTCCTCTTATGCCATCTGCATTCGCCACGGGATCCCGTCATCACACGTTAGGTTACTTAACTAACGGCAGAGCGGGGGCTGGGCTAGCGCGGGTGTAAAATATATGTGACGTCTAAATAGCTATCATATATAGATATTGTACATTCGTCAGACGCAATAATTGGAGATGAACTTTATTGGACATTCAAGCAATCCGCGTTTCTTTTAAGCCTGCAACGAAAGACGGATTACACAGTTGTGATGAATAGCCATTACCCCACCCCCAAACCCCTACGGGTACGGCAAACTACCCGCCAAGTACCCAAAGTGAAGTGGTCTCCCTCAACAATGTGAGTAGGCCACTAAACACTTCGAAATACCCGGTAGTTTGTGCACCCCACCTTGGGTCTATCCTAGGAGCAAAAACAGTAAAGAGAAATAATCCGCATTCTAGATCACAGATGAACTTTATTGGACATTCAAGCAATCCGCGTTTCTTTTGAGACTGCAACGAAAGACGGATTACACAGTTGTGATGAATAGCCATTACCCCATCCCCAAACCCCTACGGGTACGGCAAACTACCCGCCAAGTACCCGAAGTGAAGTGGTCTCCCTCAACAATGTGAGTAGGCCGATTCAAGAGCCCATTTTTTTCCTGTGTTCTTATACTTTCATGTAGGTTATACTGAAGGTCCCTAAAAAAATTTTAGGCCTCATTTTAAAAACGACAGAAACTTAGTGATATCCGTGTATTTTCCGGTTCGTTTTGCGTTCGAAATTCATACGACTTTGCAAATGAGTTAATTATTGTTTAGTGAGGATTTGATACCACTGTAAGTCGATGTACAGCACCCCACGAGTTGCGGGGAGGCGGAAATATGAAAAACGATCTTGTTCTGTATGCAAACATCGACTAACCGAAGATCTTTACTAAACGATAATTAACAACAACCATAGAAGTTCTTAGCTACTATGAAAAGAGATTATACCTAGTGAATCTTGTCCTTCGTCTTTTCGTTCTCTTCTTCCTCCTCGGCCTCCTCTACGTGATAGATGATCCACCCGAGAACCTTAATCCAAGCTTCACCTCTAGTCTTGAGGTAACTAAGTTTCTCTAGTTGCTAATCAAAGGAACTTAGGTAATATAAAGTTAGGTAGTGGATTAATTAGTCTATTCTAATCCTTGATCTCAACTCATGAGTGGTAGGATTAGGGTTTGAAGAGAGAGTGAGCTTGAGAAGAGCGAAGTGAAAGTGCACGACGACGCCCCGGCCGTCAATCCGAGGCCAAAATGCGGAAACGATACTTTTACGAAACTTGTAAACCGGCACCACCGCGCACTAAAAACCCAGATCGGGCCATTAACCTACTTCTAGCTAACTAAAGAAGGGGTAGAGAGATATACTGAGCGATCCGTGTCCTTCGGTCTTCTCGTCGTCATCCCGATCTCCCCGCGGAATCTCCGGTCTTCATCTCCTCGTCGGAAGGGCACCACATCGCCGGGTTCTTTTACGGGCTCCCACCTCTGGACCGAGGCAACTCGGGCACGAAGTTGGCGAGTCGACGTGTCCAAGAATGCTGTAGGATAGTGTAAAACTCTTTTGTCTCGATGGGGTTACTAGAAGTTGCCTTGTATTGGTGGAGGAATTAGATGTGAGCTTTTAAGATGAACCAAGAGCATTTTGCAAGCAAATGAGATGGAAAAACACCCCCAAAAAATTGGGACAGCCCCCATCAAAGTGGCCAGCCTCATCAACAAAAGAATGGGGAGAGAGGAGAGAAAAGTCAAGGGGGGAGCTATCATGCAAGCAAGAGAAAAAGGTGATGATGAGGAATAATTATCACAACAAAATCTCACTCCAAAACCCATCACTCTCATCACCAAAGTCAAGCAATGATGAACCATCATGAACCAAGAAATCAATGTATGGTGGAACCATCATAAAGCAACAATTTGCAAGAAACACCCTCCACAATGCTAATTTGCATATTTGCAAATAAGCCCTCATCCACCAATTTTCAGCCAAGGAAAGAACAAAAAAAAAATGGCTGAAACGGAAAGCAAACTGGCAACTTCAGAAAACTGATCCCGTAATAAATTACTGGAAAACCCCGCGACTGTATATACATACCCGTATTTGTATTCCAACCGAATACAAATGCAATGAGGCAAACTCTACACTGTACAATACTAGGATCCGGCTTAAACCAAAGCCCGCTAGTATTATCTGTCCGATCATGATCCGTGCAACACCGCACGTATATGATCGAACCCTGCCATATCTCCTTACGGCCTCTACAGCGTTTCGCCCGAAACTTGAGAAAACGGTCTGTGGGAGACTCTAAAGACTCGTCAATCCCTTGGCTGTGGATTTAACCACTAGCACGTCAGAGGTATTAGCCATACGTAATGGGCTACTAGGTATTGACCAAAAGGGATGTCGATGAGCGAACTCATCCTGACACCCTACTGAGCCTGTCAGTGACAATATCCGTACAGTCCGGTCCATTCGTCTATGAGCATCACATGGCGGACCTAGGGGGTTGGTAAAAGTTAGACCCCCAAAAGCGGTACAAGTCATGTTGGAGTGTAGCCCAGAACACCCTGAGATACTACTGGAATACCTACCAGTAAATCTTCTGCCTTGGTCAAGGACTTCGTGTAATGGCTCTCCTAGACACAGCGCGACCTCACCCCCAATACCGGGAGAGACGAACCTGTGCAGATCCGCTCACTGCCTTTATGTGGCTCAGGACTGCACCCAACTAAAACCTGTTTGCACGTCTCCTTTGAGCGTGGTAGGGTAGTAATCAAAGTACAGTGGGAACTCACATGAGACAAATGACGATCTTAGGTCGATGAACTAACCTGTACACATGTCACCAGGGAACTGCTATCTGACGTCAGGTATAAGACCAACTAGCAAGTTCCCGGTGAGTCCTGTCCGGTGTACTCATAACCCAATGAGCACCTGTATACATCTTAGGTGAACCAACTGACACCAATGGCTTGTGAGACCGGCCACCACCCCTCGTCAGGGTCTCGACTGTATACACTAGTCTACTCTGGAGTATCGATGCCCTGTCTCAAAACTCCCACGACTAGAGACCTTTTAAGGATGTGCTTATAGACCCCAGCTCCCACATATATGATCGCCATCATACTGCTGGTCGTCAAGCAAGAATCCTAAGGGCTCTATCAATGTGCAATAGTGACCTGTAAGGTCACCTAAAGCAGTACACGATGATAAAGATAAACCAATTAGCATACTATCATCTTGAGTAAGACTGTCCTACCGGCATAGGTCCTCCATCAATCATTGCAATCACGTTCCTGTGATCCAATAATTGACTCTGAGGGCACTATCTCCAACAATCTCCCACTTGCACTCAAGGCTAATTATTGCAATGTCGGATACTCACAGCCCGTGTGATATCGAACACCCAACTCCTCTACTAATCTGTCTCACAAAACCATTTTGCGAAACTAATGTGTTCGAGGAATAGCCTCAGTGAGTGGATCCGCCTTGATGTTTCTTTCTATGTCTCTCTTTATCTCAAGTTCGCGTAGAAAGCCATCTCCCGAAATGAGCAATACCTGTCTTAGAATATGTCTGGATATCTGATGGGACCAAGCTCATAAATGAAGTCCAAATACAAACTTCTTAGACTATATCGTCAACTGAACTTAATCAGTATCCTGCGTCAGGCCTCCCTCAGTATCCCCTTGGACCACCTGTCCAAAATACTGCCCCTCGTCAGAAGGAAAACTATAACTCTGACAACCTCTCTGTCATCCATGTCACCTTGGAAGCCTGGAATGATAACTGTCTCCTAAAAGAGGCTGTTGTTATCATGTCCCTAGAACATCCACTTATGTTCTAAAAATGCTTTCGTTCGTCTCTCCAGGATTGGATCAATATCAACATATTGCATCTACTGCAAAAAACAACATTTGGTGTGGTGCTTGACATCTCATGATTGACTCAATTGCCTAAGCAAGTGATCTTCCAATCATGCACATCCCTCTCCACTTTAGTCTGTAAGACACCTTTAGAGAGGGTGACTCCATCACCTGCAGGTACACTACCATGCCTGGAGTCGTCCATTCTAAAACACCTTCAGAATGCTGTCTAAGTACCCTGATTGGGAAACTACCCAAATCTAGATCTAAAACCATAGATCCAGTAACCAGAATGTCTTGATATTATATCCAAGTCCCATGTGGAGAAACCACTGTGTGACAACCAAAGTATAACCGATCGTAGTATAAGAACATCACTTCCTACTCTGTGTATGTCATCCAAATACCAGGACATCACACCCTACTACCTTCTTAACAGATCTATCCCCTATTCTGATGAAGTCAAACCTATGACTGTCATATCAGAAATAGATGATCTATCTCTGCTACATCTGCTTTAGTCTATAAATAGACATAAGCCACTTGTCCACCAATGCTTCCGCTGCTCCCACTGACTACGACAACCCTCTGGCAGAGTCATATACACGTACACTTCTAAAGCTAGTTTAGAACGATGCTATACTCATCCTCCTGCCGGGTCTCGCATCCTGGAACAACAGCAATGGCGAGTCTGGGTAAACAAGAACCTCCCTGCCACCGTCTTTGAGGCTACCGGAGTACCTCTCGGGTGCCTGAGGTTACCCACCAAATCTGTGGAGTGGCCAATGGAATATCAAACCAGATTGAATCTTTAGGTTCTTATCAAATTTTCAGTAATCGTTTGCGGTTCTGGAATCACTTCCAGTTATACCATACTCCCACTACTGTTTTCTGAAAAAAAATCCATTTTACTTAAAACTGTGGCGAGTCTAGAACAACATCACTATTGATCTTCCAGATGGTAGAAAGTCAACCCTCGTCATAGCCTGGGTCAACCCACAAATAGCCATTACAGAAACGGGCCTTGAGTCATCCAGAGTCTGGTTTTAAGCATAAGACGGACAACTCCCCGTACCTTAACAATGTCAAGATATGAACTGTTCTATATCCAATACAGAAACAGAGGCACTGATTTAATTGAACCAGATTCAAATCATGCAGCTGTCTCCAGTGCATGTCAACTAAATGGAAAGAGGACGATCAACGTTACTCAACTTAGGAATGCTTCCAATTATGAGTAACCTGAAAGAGAAACAACTTTCGCTTAATCATTACTATCAACTGAATACCATACACAAGTATCTACATCTTCGATCACCTTGAAGAATCCCGATACTGGCAATACCTGGTTCTCTACTTTATTCATATACCTACAACTTCTCAAAACTTGGACCCTTTGTTTCTACGAAACACCTGTCTAAAAACTAGAGAAGTCATAAGTAAACTGAATATAGTACGAGGACCATCCCCTCTGTCCTTGTGGACACTGGACAATATACAATACTCTGTATAAGTCCCCTGAGTTAATAACTCATTCGCTGTGTGTCGTAGGTTGAAAACTGTACTTATGGTTAAGAAGAATTACACCGCTGTTTAATGCTCCTTACCTAACCATCAACTGATAAAGGTAAATGTCATCGACACAATTTCAAAAAGTTATATCTCACTCTATAAAAATAGACGTACAGATATATCAATTTGAAATTGGTGCATAACAACGGATATTCAAAACCAAATATCTACCGTCCGGCAAACAGCCCAGGCGATTTCCTCAAATATCACCAATTACAACGAATCCCGATATAATGAGGATAATCACCCAATTCCCAATAACTTACTCCCACTCATCATCTGTAAAACCATACAGATGTGAGAATGACACCTGGTAAATACATACCCTGGAGTAAGGACTAATTGGGAAATCAGTTTTCTTTTAACAATACACAGTGAAACTGAAACATTGAAATGTTTCGATAGGGTATCCTGGTATTCCTAGTAATGCCTCTTCCATTATCCAGATTCATAACTGTAACCGTATAATTCTTTGCCATCTCTCCAAATCCCTTCATATGTCTTTAGTCATTACCTTCTGTACACCCTCTTAGGCTAAATGGTTTTCTTCCTTCCCTACCGTTTGCCACCAGCCTATGGTTTGGAAGAAGACTATCCAATAAGCGTAATGGGTGTACTGTCCTAATTCTAGGAGCACTCGCAACGCGAGATAAGGTGAAGATAAAGACACCTGAATAAACCTTATTCCTATTTCTCCTGAACCAGAATCCATCCCCGAACTGGAACAAGTTCCTTTCGAGTTCGTATATAACCATACGATTGAATATCCAATAAACCGTGGATCTTCGTAGTGATACGGAGTGTTCTGGGGAAATACAAAGGTGATGTTGGATTGGCGAAGAAATACTTGGTTTGGTCGTGAATAGCAGTCGCAATTTACTTTGCCCTCTTACTAATCCCTTTATTTGTCTTTACTTAATACCTTCTGCACACCATCGTTAGGCTAATTGGCTTTCTTCATTCCCCACCGTTCGGCACCAGCCTATGGTTTGGAAGAAGACTATCTAATTTGCGTAATAGGTGTACTATCTCTTAAACCAAGGAGTACTCGCAACCTGAGAGAAGGTAAAAGGAAAAGACAACTGAATAGTCCTATTCCTTTTCTCCAAAACTGGAAACCATCCTCGAATAAATTCCTTCGAGTTCGTATATAACCATACGATGGTTTTGTTCAATGGAAGTGGACGTTCGTAGTAATACGGGGTGATCTGGAGAAAAAGGGTAAAAGTAGGAGTGGCAATGAGGTATGCAACTCTGACAATCCAAAAGCCAGTGTTTTAAGAAGGTTCGGTTAATCTTGGTCACTGAGTCATAATCAAGGGTCGGGTCATGGTCGCTGCCAAAGAGAGACAAAAAAAAAACACTCAGCGTGCACTCTAACCTAGATCAGAATGGTTACCAATTTATCTAATCTGGAACCCTCCCACTGTACCGTCAAATTTTCCTCCAAACCTGAAAGAAGAATTAGTCGGGATCACCCGAGGAGTAAACCAACTCATCAGTGGGAATCGGGATCCAACTATCATCACATGATAACGTGATGGAATCCACTCACGCTATCACACTCCAGAAGGTATGCGCATATCTGGCAAGTTTCAGTTTCTTTAGAAACTCCCGATGTGATTTTTACCCCATGCTCTTATGACCTTGACGAAGGTCAACAAATCATAAGTCACATGTCAAGTTCTACCCGTCATTGTCCAGGTTAATTTGAACCCACCCGTACAAGCCCTTGATGAAGGTCAACAAGGCTATACGACTGTCCCAAACCAACGCATCTATCTATGCAGCAGAAAGGTAACAAGCAGCTACCATTCACTATGCCTTGACGAAGGTCAACAAACATAGCATGAATACTACGTGCTACCCGTCTGAAACGACGAAGGGCTACGAATGGTTTTTGGCGAAAAACCTTTAACGTAATAAATTTGATATCGTTGAAAGAACCGGATAGCTTTTTATAAAAATATAGTGGCGAAAACCTTTGCTAAAGAGGTCACTCCCGGAGAAGGGATCTCGGCTCTTTCCCCGTAGAATGAGGTGCAGGATATTCCAACTGAATACCACGATGCAAAGCAAAAGTAATCGGCTATAGTGAAGTTATTACCCTGACGCAAACTTCTGTCCAAAGGGTCACTCCCGGTGAAGGGATCTCGGCCCTTGCCTCGTCGACTGAGGTGCAGGATATTCCAACTGAATACCACGATGCAAAACAAAAGTGAACGTCCTTGCAATAACAGCTTTTTGAAAATTGTTCCAACAACATCAGAATAGGTTTGTTTAGCTTGCATTGATCCGAATCAATGCAGTCCCATCAATTGATCACACAAATAAAGAACGAAAATAATGATGTACGTATATGCCATCCGCATTCGCCACTAGGTCCCATCATTACCCGTTAGGTTACTTAACTAACGACAGAGCGGGGACTGGACTAGCGCGGATGCAAAACATATACAACATCTACTAGTATATATATATATCAATATATAATATTCGCTCAAGGAGTGATAAAATGCAACATCACAGAAATGAAATAAGTATCACAGAACAATACAGATATCTGGGATCCCCGGGTTTCATAGAGCCGCTATTGAAACCCGACGTTCCCCTGGTCGTATGGATAGCCTGTGCAATTAAATCCTAGATCCCTACGGGCGCGGCAAGTTACCCGCTAAAACCTGAAGCGAGGCAGCCCCCTTCAACAACGTGAATGGACCACCCAGCACTTCACGGAATCCGGTAACTTGAGCACCCCTCCTTGGGTCAACCTGTACCCCCTACGAGTGCGGCGAATAGCCGACCAATTCTAGAGTAAAGCCCCCTCCATCTCAACGCCATAAGATGCAGGCCCGTTGCCCTCTAGAACCTGGCTATCCGTGCACCCTTCCGCGGGGTAATCCTAGTACAGAAAATAAAATATACATACAACGGGTACATCGACCTCAGCCCGGTCGTGCCCCAAAAGAATAATATACAAACAGGCAGTGACGGCAGTCCACATGTCGGACGCTCGCCCCGCAATATCAAATGTATATAATAATACCAAAACTGTACTAACATTGCATCCAGGCTATCCACCACGACAATCCGCAACATCACAGCACAACACAGAACATCAATGTGAATGTCACGTTCGCAAATCCGTCTAAAAGGGCTATAGCAGTTAGACAGGATTTACCGATCAAATGACATTTACGGTCACAGATATAATGTAAATACTGTGAACTAACATGTTTAAAATTTTCGATCGATCAAATTTACCGAAGTGGGCCCCAAGCACTACTGTAGCACTCAAAGAAAATCTGGGCCCAAAAATAATATACCAAAAACCCCATTTTCAACACAGGAACCAACTGAAGAAATCTGGTACAGTGATCCCACCTTACAACGGTGGAACCGCGGCCAAAGTAGGGTTAAGGCCACGGTTCCGCGGCTGAACAGGAACATCACTCCACCAAATTTTCACAGATTGCATAGAAAACCCTGCCTTTATTTTTAAAATGTACTAAAAAAATTTTTGCGCTAAAAAAAATCGACAGAAACTGGACTTGAAAATATGGTTTTTGGAAAATCCGATCGATCGAACTTGTAAACATGTTAGAGCATGCTAGACTAGGTTAATGGCGTTGCTCTGATACTAGTGTAAGTGCACGGCGGCACCCCGGCCGTCAATCCGAGTCCAAAATGCGGAAACGATACTTTTACGAAACTTGTAAACCGGCACCACCGCGCACTAAAAACCCGGATCGGGCCATTAACCTACTCCTAGCTAACTAGACAAGGGGTAGAGAGATATACCGAGCGATCTGTATCCTTCGGTCTTCTCATCGTCGTCCCGATCTCCCCGCGGAATCTCCGGTCTTCATCTCCTCGTCGGAAGGGCACCACATCGCCGGATTCTATTACGGGCTCCCACCTCTGGACCGAGGCAACTCGGGCACGAAGTTGGCGAGTCGACGTGTCCAAGAATGCTGTAAGATAGTGTAGAACTCTTTTGTCTCGATGGGGTTTCTAGAAGTTGCCTTGTATTGGTAGAGGAATTAGATGTGAGCTTTTTAGATGAACCAAGAGCATTTTGCAAGCAAATGAGATGGAAAAACACCCCCAAAAAATTGGGACAGCCCCCATCAAAGTGACCGGCCTCATCAACAAAAGAATGGGGAGAGATGAGAGAAAAGTCAAGGGGGGACCTATCATGCAAGCAAGAGAAAAAGGTGATGATGAGGAATAATTATCACAACAAAATCTCACTCCAAAACCCATCACTCTCATCACAAAAGTCAAGCAATGATGAACCATCATGAACCAAGAAATCAATGTATGGTGGAACCATCATGAAGCAACAATTTGCAAGAAACACCCTCCACAATGCTAATTTGCACATTTGCAAATAAGCCCTCCTCCACCAATTTTCAGCCAAGGAAAGAACAAAGAAAAATTGGCCGAAACGGAAAGCAAACTGGAAACTTCAGAAAACTAATCCCGTAATAAATTACAGGAAAACCCCGCGACTGTATATACATACCTGCATTTGTATTCCGACAGAATACAAATGCAATGAGACAAACTCTACACTGTACAATACTAGGATCCGGCTTAAACCAAAGCCCGCTAGTATTATCCGTCCGATCATGATCCGTGCAATACCGCACGTATATGATCGAACCCTGCCGTATCTCCATACGGCCTCTACAGCGTTTCGCCCGAAACTTGAGAAAACGGTCTGTGGGGGACTTTAAAGACTCGTCAATACTTTGGTTGCGGATTTAACCACTAGCACGTCAGAGGTATTAGCCATACGTAACGGGCTACCAGGTATTGACCAAAAGGGACGTCGATGAGCGAACTCATCCTGACACCCTACTGAGCCTGTCAGTGACAATATCCATACAGTCCGGTCCGTTCGTCTATGAGCATCGCATGGCAGGCCTAGGGGGTTGGTAAAAGTCAGACCCCCAAAAGCGGTACAAGTCATGTCGAAGTGTAGCCCAAAACACCCTGAGATACTACTGGAATACCTACCAGTAAATCTCCTGTCTTGGCCAAGGACTTCGTGTAATGGCTCTCCTAGACACAGCGCGACCTCACCCCCAATACCGGGAGAGACGAACCCCTGCAGATCCGCTCACTGCCTCCATGTGGCTCGGGACTGCACCCAACTAATGTAGGGTTCCTAGGCACTCTCAAGAGGTCTCACAAGGCATCAACCATGCCAATTTCAAATTTTACGGTGCCGAGAAACCCTAGACTACGGATCGTTGGCTAGATGTCTAGGCGAAAGAAGCAACTAGTAAACTACTTTACTAAGAGAACGGAAATACAACCTTTGTAGATCCGGTGCTCCACCTCCAAAGCTCTGTAATGATGTCTCCTTGCTGTCCAAAACGGATCCCGGGCTCTAGCATCGGCTTCATCGGAGAAAAAGCGGGCTAGGTCATCGACGACGTGCCGAAGATGATCTACGTCGAGGCATCACTAGATCAAGCTCCCACTTCACCAAGTGATGAAACTTGTGAAGAAAACACACTCCACTACTTGGCAAGAGGTATAGGATGAAGAAATAGGAAGTGGGTTCACTTTAGAATTGGATTTCTCACTCATTTTCATCAATCACCATTGATGAAGTGAAGCTTTCTTCATGAAAGAAGATGAACAAGAAGAAGGTAATTGTTATCATAAGTTATTAAAAAAAATGGATATAAAAAGAATACTTATCATAATAATAACCATGGTCAAGTGTAGAGACTAAACTAAGGTTAAGTGAATGGTTAGGTTAGGTATGAAGACAAAAATGGTGACTAAGTCAAAACTTCATGAAGCTTCAACATATATCCAAATTAGCCACCATTTTCCTTTTGCCAAAAATGAATAAATAAACAAATAAATGAATAAGAAAACAAAACCCTAACCATTCATATAACCATGGTTCAATCTTTACACAAACCCTAGTTAACATGTATCATCAAACATGACACAAGCAAGTGCACAAAACTATATCGAATATACAATGTGCACATCCGAGCGAGAAAATCCATTTAAAGTGAACCAATATTAGTTAATGCAAAGTAATATATCAAATATTTAATTATACATTAAATCATTAAATCAACACTTGATTTAACGATCCGGTCATATCGCATATAACCGACTAATATCCAATGTATCGATTTATCGAATCAATCCTTGATTCGATAACTAGGTTATATCGCATACAACCATTCGACACATTCATCGCGAGAATAGAATACGGTATCACATACACGCATTATTCTCGGTCCCGCACATATCTCATATACGCTCCTATTTCGTTTCGCTTGAGCTAGGAAACCTCTGTGTAGGACTCTAAAGACTCGTCAATACGCCGGCAGCAGATGACGATCATATCAATCACCCACAAGCCGCAAGCGGTCTGCTAAACGTAGCGGCCACCCGGGTATTGAGCGATCAGAAGATTGACGAGCAAGCCCGCTCACACTCCAGTGAATCCAACCAGTAACACTACCGTACAGTCCGGTCTCGTCGTCTGTTATGTCGCATATCTTGCCTAGGGGTGGTAAACGTCAGACCCCAATAGCTCGATAAGTCGTGTCGATATGAGGTCTATAACAATTCGAGAAACTACTGGTAACACTTACCAGTAAATCTCAGCAACCCTGGCCAGGGATTTCCGGTTATAGCCAATCGAACACTGCGCAACATCAACCCCCTATACCGGGAGAGACGAATCCCCTCCTATCGCTCATTGCCTCCATGTGATTCGGGACTGTACCCAAAAACCACCGTTTTGCACGCCCTCTTGGACGTGGTAAGGTGGAAATCAAAGCACAGTGGGAACCACACAAGACTCTATGACGATCTCGGGTCAACAGACTACTCTGTACCAGTGTCACCAGAGAACTGCCATCTGACGTAAGGTATAATACCATCTGGGAGTTCTCGGCGAGTCCGTCCAGTGTACCCAGTCTCTACTGAGCACCCGTATATCATCTCTGATGTCAAACACCGATGGATATAGGATCATCCATCGCCCATCTGTATGGGTCGAGAAGGTATACGCTAGTCTACTCTGGTATATCGATGCCCCGTCTCGATACACCCACGACTAGGGACTTTGAAGGATGTACTTATGGACTACCATGTCCCCACTAGTATGATCCACATCATAGTCCAGGTAGTCAAGTACACATCCTAAGGGCTTTACCAACATGTAACAGAGAGACACCCAGTATACACGTTAAGGTAAAGTGTAACCAGATAGCATACTATCATGTCGAGCAAGAAAGTCCTCCCTATATATGTCCCAGCATCCACTGCAATATACATCCTATGTATAGCAATGGCCTCTAGGGCATACATATAACTAACAATCTCCCACTTGCACTAGGGCCATCTGTAGCAGTGGTTGTAGTATCTCATACTCAACCATCCCATAAAAGTCTCTCTCTGGGAATAGGCCTTTGTGAGTGGATCCGCCGTGTTGTCCTCTGAGTCTACTCTCCTAACCTCGATCACCCTGGAGATCAACTATCTCCATGATCAGGTGATGCTGCCTCAGAATATGTCTGGATCACTGATGGGACGGGTGTTCCTTGGCATAAGCCACAACTCCATTGTCACACAATGGGAGGAGCGAAGTTCATCTCATGAACTAATATATATCCAGACTGCCTCTTTGGTAGCATCCTTGGTAACGATGTATCTTGCCGTTAATCATCTAGTATGTCACGGTATCTAGCTTAGAACTCTTCCAACATACCGTCCCTCCACTGAGGGTAAAGACAATGCCTGCGACTGACATTCAGTCGTTCTTATCACCCTGGAACCTTTCCAGTGATTCTCCCCAGGATCGATTGATACCATCTCACTACAACTAGTGAGTGTCCTAACATCCAATTAGATCTATCTCATAGATCCAAAACCCAGGATTTAGGAGGTATCACTTTGATCCTATATGGAGAATCCTTGTGATGAGCGGAGATTGACCGAGCGTAGCATAGGAAACTCCTTCCCTATCAAGAGTATGTCATCCACGTACTCTACGAGGATCACCACCATACTCTCTACTACCTTTTCGTATATACAAGGTTCATCTACCATTTTGATGAAGTCAAACTCTTTGACTACCACATCAAAACAGATGTTCCAACTTCGCGATGCCTGTTTTATCATATAAAACATCTTGCACACGTTTCCGCTGCTCCCACTGTCTACGAAGCCCTCTGGCTGTGTACTTATAGACGTTCTCTTCTAAAACATCACTTAGAAAAGCAGTCATGACACCCAACCATCAGATATCGTAGTCATGGTATGTAGCCGTGGCAAGTACGATCTGGATGGACTTAAGCATAGCTTTGAAAGTCTCAACTTTTCCATGTACACCAAGCAATCTTCTCAAGATATACTCGCTCCTGATGGGGATTTAACCCTTCAGATAAAGCAACCAAAGTCCATACTTTGTTGGTGTATAAGGATTCCATCTCAGATCGATAAGCATCCAGCCATTCTTACAGAGTCTCACTCCTGATGGCCAGCTCGAAACTAGTTGGGTCATCATCTCATGATGCAATCCTCGCTCCCACTGTCATAGAGAAACTGAAGTATCTCTCAGGTGGGTGAGGAACCCTACTAGATCGGCGGAGAGGCTGAGGTTCGTTGGAAACTATTGAATCCTTTGGTTCTACCAAATCATCAGCTGCAGTTTGTATAGCTGGAACATTTCCAGTTCTACATAACAGACCTTGCCTTGAGCTTGTCCGGATTTTGCTTTTAGACATAGGCCGGACAACCCCAAATCTTAACAAACTTAAGATATGGGCTCTTCCCATTCCATATCACATATGAAGTGGTGGGCAGCTGATTTGATTTGAACCTTATTCAATAGGTATGCAGCTTCTCAAGTGCATAACTCCCAAAAGGAAATAGGAAACTCAGCAGTACTCATCATAGAGCACACCATATCAAATAGGGTGCTATTGCTCCGCCCCGATACATCGAGGTGCTGTGGTGTATACGGAGGAGTAATGCCGAGAGAGAATCTCATTCTCCTTTAGAAAAGTCCAAGAATTTCGTGCTCAAGTATTCTCCTCCTTGATCTCATCATAGGACATAATACTTTTACCCGTATTTGGTTCTCTACTTCTAACTTATATTCTGTGAATATCTCAAAAGGTTCGGACTTGTGTTTCAACAGGAACATATGTCTGAATCTTGAGAGATTATCAGAGAATGTAATGAAGTACAAAGAACCGATCTTGGCATGTGTAGACAGGGGACCTTACATACATCAACATGTATCATCCCAAGAGTTTACTAACTCTTTCTCTGTTTCCAATAAACGGAGCTGTGGTCATCTTATCTTTGTGACATGACTGGCGAGTTTCACAAGATGTAAATTCAAACTAATTTAAATATGCATCTATATGTAACTTCAGCCAGTCGGGTCGCATTGATATGACCTAGTCTACAATACCTCAAGAAGGATTCATTCATTTCTGAACTCTTCCTCTTGTGTGTGTTCCGTATACTAAGAACTGTAGTTTGATTTAGAACGACAATGCTTTTAGATAACGTGCCTGAACCGATCAACTCTTAATATAGGAAATGTTCAAAACATTATCCAACAATACAAAATTATATCCTTTCTTTACTAATAAAGAGACTGATATGATTTTGTATATCAGGTTCGGTATCTAATAACATTTGTTCAGAATCAATATATTCTGGTAATACAGGGTGACAGTGACCAACAGATTTGGCTGCAACACTTGCACCGTTTTCTATCTCATGAAACTTATCACCCGTTCTCAGTTCTCTACCTATCTGTAGCCCATGTAACAGATTACATATACGGGATCCTGATCCGGTATCACATACCCAGGACGTAAAGGATACTGAGAAACAGTTCTGTGTAATGAACACACCTGAAGATGATGCATCAACATGCACTTTCTTCGTTTGGGCGGCACGGGAAATTTGGTATTCCCCAATTTCCTGCTCTGTCTTATAACAATTATAAGTTGGAGCGGGACCAACGTTCCCCAGCTCAGTATAACAAGTGGGTTCGGTCAATATATCCGTTTTATTATCTTGATTAAGGCATGATATGGTCGCTATCTGGAGAGAGAGAAGAAAACACTCAGCGTATGCTCTTGCAAGATTAGATTGGTTATCTAATATATCTAATCAGGATGTCTCCCACTGTTTTAATCAAATCTTCCTTCAAACCCTAAAAGGAAAGACTAGCCGGGATTAATTACACGCTACAAGTTCGCCAATCTTTCAGCCAGGCCAGTGTCGGTACTTTGAGGGAGGTCCCCCGTGCTTTCGCACGAACCTAATTAAAGTAAACCTCGTTTTCCCAGGGGCATAACCCCGTTGACACCTTTCTAGACAACTACTTGATCGGCTTATTGTAATGTGTAAAACTCTCCCAGGAGTAACTCTTACTCGCAGCGGGTATCGGGATCCAACTATCTCATAGAAGGTATGCAATCTCATTGCAAATTTCAACACTTGAAATTCCCAATAATATTTTGCCCCTAACGTGCTATGACCTTGACGAAAGCCAACAAACCATAGCCCGCTAGTCAAGTTCAACCCGTACATTTCTTGATTGAATTAAACCCACCCGCACGACCCTTGACGAAAGCCAACAAAGCCGCACGACTACCCTAATCCAATCGCATCGTATGCAGCAGATAAGCAGCATATAGCTACCGCACACTGCACCTTGACGAAAGCCAACAAATGTAGCACGAATACTATATACAACTTATCTGAAATGACGGAGGGCTACGACAGGTTTTTCTAAAAACCTATTGCGTAATGAACTTGATATCGTTGAAGAATCAAATGATTTTAAAATGGAGTGTTTTTTAGGCTTTTCTAGTTTTGCTAAAGGAGTCACTCCCGGTGAAGGGATCGTCGGTCCTTTCCTCGTCGAATGAGGTGCGGGATATATCACATATATCACTGTGCAAAGCAAAAACTCTTAAAAGCAATCAAAAGACAAACCGAGTGTGTAGCATCTGCCAGTTATTGCTAAAGGAGTCACTCCCGGTGAAGAGATCTCGGTCCTTTCCTCATCGAATAAGGTGCAGGATATATCACATATACCGCTGTGCAAAGCAAGAACTGTAGCTACCTGTTTTATTTTGAAATTCGATTCTACAACATCTTAGGTTTCTTTTATTTTCATTAATCACATTAATGAAATCCCATCATTTATATACCTAAACATCACAGATAAATACGACGTACACTTATGCCATCCGCATTCGCCTCGATGTCCCCTCGTGCACCGTTAGGTTAGGTAACTAACGGCAGAGCGGGGCAGGGCTAGCGCGGGTGTAAAACATAAGTAACGCCTATATAATATATCAGATATACTATATACAGTATCTATCACAGAACATCATATGATCACATCACAGATATCGCAGCAGAAGAAACATATGAAATATTGGATATACTAGGACGTCCGTGTTTTCAATACGAGCCAGTATAAAACACGGATTCCACGGTCGTGATGAATAGCCAAACCCACACCCCTAGACCCCTACGAGAGCGGCAAGCAACCCTACCAATTCTAGAGTTAGGAGACCCAGACTCGACTCCTCGAGTTGGTCTCCCACTGGACTCCAGAACCCGGTTACTTGTGCCCTCCTCCTTGGGTCTATCCTAGTGCGGAAAAGTAAATAATATACAAAAGGTGACAACTTCCGCAACCTGGAAGTGCCCCAATAAAAGAATATTACATACAAGTTTTTACATGAATGAAAATGAAAAACACTCATCTCACATAAAAAAACCCCGGCTATTCAAACACGACGATCTAATATAACATATCCAGCAACACATAACATCACATGTCATCAACGTAAGTAAATATGCGCATCCCAATTGTCGTTGACATATAGCAACGAAACCGGCGATATCACATATTACACTTACGGTCACAGAAAAGAAAGTGTAAAACTACAACAGTTGGAATCCGCAATCTCTTTAGACATCGCATGCCTAATCAAATGAATTCTTTAGACATCGCATGCCTAACAATTATAAACCCCTCATTTTAGTCTCATCATCGAAAACTCTTTTCAATATCAAGTCGGGCAATTCAACAAGATTCCCGACATCCTGATCGAATGCTCGTCGCAAACTTTAGTAGATGGCCGCACCCCCGAAGCCGTCGACAAAGTGCACCAAGGCGGAACACCGCTACCGCGAGCACCCGAGCGGATGCTTTCGGCGACGGGGTTCTCCTACAGTCACTTGGTCGGGGCTTTGGGGCGTGGCTGTCTGTTAAGTTTACCCGACGAGTATCCGTGTACGCTACGTGATTGCGACGGACTTTTGATCACATCAAAATTCCCTGGCAACCGATCATCGAGACTAAACTGCTATGTTTATAACATTCAAATTAGTTATCTCATAACTACCTGTGGATTCCAAATATTGTATCACATTCCGGATAAATAGACAAAGTTAAACTTTCCGATCGAATAATCAAACACCCAAGATTTCCCCAATATATCTCAACACTTGAAATCAGTTTAAAAACATTCAGTTCATGCCCCAGTACCAACGGTCCAGCCGTAGAAGGGTCAAGCCAACGCCTCACATGTGGCACGCCGTACTGCCCCAAACCCGAAGGTTCAAAGGGCAGTTCAAGACGGTCACATAATCGAGTTAAGGTTTGCTGTCTTCTAGAGGGTCCATCGCGTTACTTGCACTACTTAGAACGTCGTTAAATTACGGAAAAATCCAACACTTGGAAATTTCCCGACAGGGGAAAAAGTGGGTATTTATATCCGGTCGAACTTTTTAACATATTTAAAAATTATCCGGAAAGCCAAATAGACAAAGTTAAATAATCCGATCGATTCATCGAATCCCCAAAACAACCCCAGAAAATTCAACTCTTGAATAAATATTAAAAATTCCCAGAAAACTCAACACCTGAAAACATGAATTACTGTGCAAAAATTAAACAGTGATAACACTTATTGGCCGCGGAACCGCCGCAGATGCCAAGCTTCTGCCGCAGTTCCGCCGCACTGTAGCAGCTTTACTCAAAAATTTTTGCATCGTAATTATTAGTTTTTCCTGCTGAATTTTTTAAGAATTTTTAATCTGGAAAAAACCCAGTTTTTAGAAAAAGTCCAGAGAGCACTTTGTTGTTAGGGTTTCGGGTCGATCGGGTTTCAAACTTCGTCTACGCGTCGCCTAAGGCTCTAGCTAGGCTCTGATACCACTGTAGGGTTTCTAGGCACTCTCAAGAGGTCTCACAAGGCATCAACCATGCCAATTTCAAATTTTACGGTGCCGAGAAACCCTAGAATACGGATCGTTGGCTAGATGTCTAGGCGAAAGAAGCAACTAGTAAACTACTTTACTAAGAGAACGGAAATACAACCTTTGTAGATCCGGTGCTCCACCTCCAAAGCTCCGTAATGATGTCTCCTCGCTGTCCAAAACGGATCCCGGGCTCTAGCATCGGCTTCATCGGAGAAAAAACGGGCTAGGTCATCGACGACGTGCCGAAGATGATCTACGTCGAGGCATCACTAGATCAAGCCCCCACTTCACCAAGTGATGAAACTTGTGAAGAAAACACACTCCACTACTTGGCAAGAGGTAGAGGATGAAGAAATAGGAAGTGGGTTCACTTTAGAATTGGATTTCTCACTCATTTTCATCAATCACCATTGATGAAGTGAAGCTTTCTTCATGAATGAAGATGAAGAAGAAGAAGGTAATTGTTATCATAAGTTATTAAAAAAATGGATATAAAAGAATACTTATCATAATAATAACCATGGTCAAGTGTAGATACTAAACTAAGGTTAAGTGAATGGTTAGGTTAGGTATGAAGACAAAAATGGTGACTAAGTCAAAGCTTCATGAAGCTTCAACATATATCCAAATTAGCCACCATTTTCCTTCTGCCAAAAATGAATAAATAAACAAATAAATGAATAAGAAAACAAAACCCTAACCATTCATATAACCATGGTTCAATCTTTACACAAACCCTAGTTAACATGTATCATCAAACATGACACAAGCAAGTGCACAAAACTATATCGAATATACAATGTGCACATCCGAGCGAGAAAATCCATTTAAAGTGAACCAATATTAGTTAATACAAAGTAATATATCAAATATATAATTATACATTAAATCATTAAATCAACACTTGATTTAACGATCCGGTCATATCGCATATAACCGACTAATATCCAATGTATCGATTTATCGAATCAATCCTTGATTCGATAACTAGGTTATATCGCATACAACCATTCGACACATTCATTGCAAGAATAGAATACGGTATCACATACACGCATTATTCTCGGTCCCGCACATATCTCATATGCGCTCCTATTTCGTTTCGCTTGAGCCAGGAAACCTCTGTGTAGGACTCTAAAGACTCGTCAATACGCCGGCAGCAGATGATGATCATATCAATCACCCACAAGCCGCAAGCGGTCTGCTAAACGTAACGGCCATCCGGGTATTGAGCGATCAGAAGATCGACGAGCAAGCCCGCTCACACTCCAGTGAATCCAACCAGTAACACTACCGTACAGTCCGGTCTCGTCGTCTGATATGTCGCATATCTTGCCTAGGGGTGGTAAACGTCAAACCCCAATAGCTCGATAAGTCGTGTCGATATGAGGTCTATAACAATTCGAGAAACTACTGGTAACACTTACCAGTAAATCTCAGCAACCCTGGCCAGGGATTTCCGGTTATAGCCAATCGAACACTGCGCAACATCAACCCCCTATACCGGGAGAGACGAATCCCCTCCTATCGCTCATTGCCTCCATATGATTCGGGACTGTACCCAAAAACCTCCGTTTTGCACGCCCTCTTGGATGTGGTAAGGTGGAAATCAAAGCACAGTGGGAACCACACAAGACTCTATGACGATCTCGGGTCAACAGACTACTCTGTACCAGTGTCACCAGCGAACTGCCATCTGACGTAAGGTATAATACCATCTGGGAGTTCTCGGCGAGTCCGTCCAGTGTACCCAGTCTCTACTGAGCACCCGTATATCATCTCTGATGTCAAACACCGATGGATATGGGATCATCCATCGCCCATCTGTATGGGTCGAGAAGGTATACGCTAGTCTACTCTGGTATATCGATGCCCCGTCTCGATACACCCACGACTAGGGACTTTGAAGGATGTACTTATGGACTACCATGTCCCCACTAGTATGATCCACATCATAGTCCAGGTAGTCAAGTACACATCCTAAGGGCTTTACCAACATGTAACAGGGAGACACCCAGTATACACGTTAAGGTAAAGTGTAACCAGATAGCATACTATCATGTCGAGCAAGAAAGTCCTACCTATATATGTCCCAGCATCCACTGCAATATACATCCTATGTATAGCAATGGCCTCTAGGGCATACATATAACTAACAACTAAAACCTGTTTGCTCGTCTCCTTTGAGCGTGGTAGGGTAAAATCAAAGTACAGTAGGAACTCACATGAGACAAATGACGATCTCAGGTCGATGAACTAACCTGTACACATGTCACCAGGGAACTGCTATCTGACGTCAGGTATAAGACCAACTAGCATGTTCCCGGCGAGTCTTGTCCGGTGTACTCATAACCCAATGAGCACCTGTATACATCTTAGGTAAACCATCTGACACCAATGGCTTGTGAGACCGAACACCGCCCCTCGTCGGGGTCTCGACTGTATACACTAGTCTACTCTGGAGTATCAATGCCCTGTCTCGAAACTCCCACGACTAGAGACCTTTTAAGGATGTGCTTATAGACCCCAGCTCCCACGTATATGATCGCCATCATACTGCTGGTCGTCAAGCAAGAATCCTAAGGGCTCTATCAACGTGCAATAGTGACATGTAAGGTCACCTAAACCAGTACACGATGATAAAGATAAACCAGATAGCATACTATCATCTTGAGTAAGACTGTCCTACCGGCATAGATCCTCCATCAATCATTGCAATCACGTGCCTGTGATCCAATAATTTACTCTGAGGGCACTATCTCCAACAAGAAGGTGAACATGATAATGATAATGATATTGTTTCTCTCTTGAATATATGAAGCATTATGAATAAACAAATAAATGAATAAATGTGATTATTCATCATGCTACATTAATTCAATATGAGTGATTCACTATGTGAGTCATTAAGCATTTAATAATGCATTAATGACATGATGTATCACACAAAATGAGTCACAATTGCATTTAATGATAATGCCACCTAAACCTTCAAGTCACCATGCTTCTAGAATCTTCCCGTAAAATTACGAGAACGCCCCTTCTATCCGTGAAAACACGGAAAAAACTTTAGACTGTATAAATCCAATAACCTGATACTAGAATCTGGCTTAAACCAAAGCCGGTTAGTAAAAACTGTCCGAACGTCGTACGTGCGTTTAAACACATATGCGTCCGAACCCTTGTCGTAAAACCATACGACCTCTATATCGTTTCGCCTGGAGTAGGAAATCTCTGTGTGGGACTCTAAAGACTCGACTACAACGCTGGCAGTGGGTTTAACCACAGACCGCAAGTGGCACTAGCTGTACGTAACGGTCCCCAGGTAGATGTCGATAAGAAGGCCGATGGGGAAACCCATCCGAACTCCTACTGAGCCTGTCCGTGACAATATCTGCGCAGTCCGGTCTGTTCGTCTAAGAGTATCTCATGTATGGTCTAGGGAGGTGGTGAACGTCAGACCCCTAATAACCGTACAAGTCGTGTCGGTATGGCTCAAGACCATCAGAGAATCTACTGATCAGTCCATCAGTAATTCTCAATCAGCCCTGGCCAGGGACTTATGGTAATGACTAACCGATCACCGTGCGATATCAACTCCCTATACCAGGAGAGACGAATCCCTAACAGTCGCTCACTGCCTTCACGTGGCTCGGGACTGTGCCCAACTAAAACCTGTTTGCACAACTCCTTTGAACCGTGGTAGGGTAGTAATCAAAGCACAGTGGGAACTCACACGAGACAAATGACGACCTTAAGTCAATGGACTATCTGCACACATGTCTCCTGAGAAATGCTATCTGACGTTCGGTATAAATACCATCCAGTCAGTTCTCGGCGAATCCTATCTGGTGTACTCACACCCAGTGAGCATCTGTATACAATCTTAAGTGCACATCACCAATGGCTGCGGGACCAATCCATCGCCCCTCGTCAGGGTCTAGATATGTATACACTAGTCTACTCTGGAGTATCGATGCCCAGTCTCGATACTCCTGCGACCAGGGACATCTAAGGATGTGCCTATTGACTATCCAGCTCCCACAAGTATGACTGCCATCACAACGCCGGTAGTAAGGCAAACACCCTATGGGTTTTATCAACATGTTTATAAATACAGAGTAAAATATATCACACGTTAAGATAAAGACAAACCAAATAGCGTACTATCATATCAAGCAAGATTGTCATGTACATACATATCCCTAGCATCCTATACAATGAAGGCCTCTAGGGCATATATATCCAACCGAAATATTCGATGTTTAGGGTATTGATTTTATGGGCCCTTTTCCAAATTCTTTTGGGAATTTATATATCTTGTTAGCGGTTGATTATGTCTCGAAATGGGTGGAAGAAATACCGTGTCGCACTAATGACAACAAAGTTGTCATTAAGTTCCTTAAAGAAAATATCTTTTCGCGATTCGAACACCCTCGCGCTATAATTAGCGACAACGGGACATATTTTTGGAATCGGTCTTTCGAGACCTTGATACGAAACTAATCAATCACTCACAAGCTTTCTACGCCCTATCATCCCCAAACAAGCGGGCAAGCTGAGATCTCAAATAGGCAGATCAAACAAATTTTGGAGAAGACGGTTTCTAAAAACCGTAAAGATTGGTCAACCAAATTGACGGATGCTCTTTGGGCATTTCGCATCGCTTATAAGACCGATCTTGGTATGTCTCCATACCGCCTTGTGTTTGGGAAGGCATGCCACCTTCCTGTCGAGATCGAACATAAAGCAATGTGGGCTATTAAAGTGCTTAACTTCGATTTTGATCCAGCGTGCAGCTATCGGAAGCTGCAATTGAATGAGCTAAGCGAACTCCGCGATGAAGCTTACGATAATGTGGTGATAGTAAAGAACAGGACTAAAGTGTTCCACGATAAAAACCTTTTTAGAAAAACCTTCACATCGGGCCAACAAGTCCTTCTTTACGATTCCCGTCTCCATCTTCATCTGGGTAAGCTTAAATCTCGTTGGAAAGGACCTTTTGTGGTGCGGTATATACACCCGCATGGGGCAGTAGAAGTTGAAAATTTGAAAAACGGAGATTTAAGCTTGAAATGCTCTTGTCTAAAAGCCAAACATCTGAACGTTGATACCCTACTATATGCACTTACACACGTCTTGAAACTCGGGATAGTAGAGGATACCTTGAAATGCTCTTGTCTAAAAGCCAAAGTATGAAGGAAGTAAAAAAATGAATAAAAGATAAAATGGTGGAGAAAAATGAACACTGGTTTTGTTATCACCAAGGCAGCAATAAAAAAAATATAGCGAGGGTGCTTCATCACCTAGTGCCTTAGACCAACTGGTCTGGGAGTCACTGCTAAGCCTTAGGTTGTACAAGACGAGGAAAATACTAATCAGCAAGCACATGAGTAATCGGTCGGTTAATACCTCAAGAAGTATTAACGGTCGCATGAAAAATGTGCGAGCAAATCCAACCAAATATTCATCAAATTAAAAAGTACTAAGGTAGATGGACAAGAGTATGATAGCTTGAATTGAATTCTCCGAGTGTAGGGATGTTCTATTCACACACGTAGGGGTATATGATCGATGATTGGATGAAAGGTAGGAATGAAGAATAAAGGCTATTGAGGGATGAAGTGATTTCTAACATCTTTTCATGACTATTAAGATAGGGCTCATGACAACTGAAAAGCTAGTGTAGTTGGAAACTCTAAATTTTCAAAGTATTTCTTTTATGGTTCTTATCTTTATATGTAAATTTCACCATCTCTCTTTTATTATAGGATTTTGTAGGTGTAATTCACTGAAAACCCTTAGGAGACAACACTCCTCCTACTGGAGACAACTAGAGGTTTAACGGCGTGTTGCACATGCTCAGTGCAATCGTATTGCCTATGAAAGTGTGCTTAGTTTTCTCCTTTCCTTTTTCTCCTTCTCTTAAATAAACTAGTTTGCTCGGGACGATCAAAGATAAGTTTGAGGGTATTTGTTCAGTTGATAAAACTGCACATTTAATATAACATTTTTCCTACTATTTCTATATTAGAAAAGGTGTTTATTATAATATATGATACATATAAGGGTTTATCTGTAAACATACTATTTTCATGTGTTTATATATTATAATTAACATTTGGTAGGAAAATGTAAGCATAAATACCATTGACCAAATTTTAATGGTGAAATTAATAACTCAATAAAACAAACTCTACTAATATTATTTGTTGAGTAGCTGTGCAGAATTTTCAGGGCTAAAATCAAGGGAATCAAAGTTGTTAGTGCAAACCTGCCAAATTAAGAAAGCAAACTAAGAAATCAAGTATGGCAGTAACGAGGAAAAGATTTTCTGTTTCCAGAGATTCCAAAAATCGCCACGTGTCATGAAGATGAAATCCCAGAAGACAAAATCAAATGATCGCACCATAAGGCCGCGGATCCGCGGCCAAACCCACTTGTTGGCCGCGGATCCGCCGCGTGCCAGACAAGTTGTGAGCTAGGATTTTGTTGTTAGAATCTTAACCATTGGTTTCCAATTTAGGAAGCTAGGGTTCTGGCTTTGGGACTATAAATAAGGACCGAGAGCCCCTTGGAAAAATCATCAAGTCGACGCGATCACGAAGTCCAAGACGGCTCACGCATCCTGGCTGATCATCAACGGTTCATCTACCTTCTTAGAAGAGATTGAGAAGCAAACTAGTATTTGTAATCATTTTCTAAGGGAACAAAGTGTAAATGAGTTTTGTTGATTAATAAAGATAGTTCTTTTTCTTATACTATTTCTTTGTAGTTTTAATATGATTTCCCTCTCCATCTCTTCTTCTCCCAACATGCGTGAGTAATTCTCCGCTTGTTAGGGTTCGTAGGATTAGGGTAGGTTAATGGATGATGAAGATCCTTAAACTCTTTTTACGTCCTATAAAGTTTATAAACTTCATCAAAAGAATCATTAACATCCTAATCGGGCGCGCTACCAATTTATTGTTAGTCTCGACCGCGATTAGAGATTAGATTAATGATTATTTTGGTAAAGGCTAGATATGAACGGAGTTCCATGTCAAGATAGGGGTTAAGAGTGGGAACCCTTTCCCTCCAGAAACCCTAATCTACATGCATCACTGTCGTTCTAATTTTAAATCTATTAAAGGATAAAAAGGGTAATCTTTAATTAATCATCCATAACTACTAAATCCTAATGAACCCTACAAGTCCCCTTTTCATATAAACTTACCTCCGTAGTTAATCTAGATCTATATTTTGCATCAGTGTTTAACGTAGATCTAGATCCTACAACCATTCTTCAATATTCTTTATCCCTCCTATTTTTTCAACACATCTGAAGTAAGATTAAAATATTCAACGTTTCCCTGAGGACGACCCGTACTCACCTCGGTCTAGCTACGCGCGACACCGTTCTGATTGCGGTTATTCTACAAACACTTTTTCAAACAAATCAGGTATGTATTTCGGAACCTAGGCTTGACCTTACGGAACATAGACTTGAACTGGGGGTATTAGACCCGTACTTTCATTTTATAGGTTGACCCTGATTGATGGAGTAGGTAGCTTAAGTAGAGTGACGTACCGTACGTATGTTCCGCGGCTTATTTACGATACGATACTCCACTTAAGAAACCTTAGGATGTACATATTTTTGAGACTTATGATTCTCTTCATACCCATGATTATACATCCATTTGAGATCCTTGATTCTATTCGTTTCCATGATCATACTCTCATTGATGTTGTTCCTTCTTATGATCATGTATCCATTCTGGATCTGTCATTTCTTTTTTTGCCTTTGATCTGTTTTCTTTGATACTCGATTGAGGTTCCTGTCACCATGGTTTGAGCGCAGATTGAGCTGCTGCTAATGTTGCGGTCAGGGCGAGCTCGTCTGGTACGAGGGCTGACCATTGTGTTTTCTGGTGACATGGGAACGTCTCGATGTAGTGTTATGTTGTGACCTCTTATGGAGGCGAGTGCTTAGTTTTACACCGGATGATCGGGCCACTGTTAGAGCTGCCAGTTGCGAGATGACTGTTGATGTACATCATACCTCAAAGATTGTGATGTCGCCTACCGTGCAGACAGATGACCCAGCTGTTGCTGAGATTGATAGGATGTCGCTTCTAGAGCTTACGAGCTGAGATCGCTGGAGCTTCCAGGCAGAGATGCGACAGATAATAGCTAGTCTATCCCGAGTTGAGAGAAGAAGGTGATTCGTCAGATTGATGCGCCGACGCAGGCTCAGTTGAGTTGAAGATTTTCATGTGTGGAGAGTCTTACTCAGATCTAAAGCAGACCGATCCAGAGATGACCGTTGATGTATCGTCTTTCCTGGAGGATTGAGGCATTGTTTAGAATGCGGGCGAAGAATATTCACATGTTGTATAGGCGAAGCTAAAAAGTTCGAACGAGTGTCAGAAACCCATTTTTCCCAAGTTTAAAGTGTTCGGAGGAACATGCAGGTAATTCTGTGGACCCTCTAGAAGAATGAAACCCTAACTCGACATGATGACCATGGAACCGCTAGTGTAAGTCCACGGTAGCGCCCCGGCCGTCTAACAGACGCCAAATGTGGAACAAAAACTTTTTACAAACTGGCGCTATCGTGTGCCGTAACCCGGATCTGCCATTAAAGCTAAACCAACAAACTAGAAAGTGGGTAGAAACGTTATACCGAATGATCCGAGTCCTTCGGTCTTCAACCATCATCCCACGCTTGTTGCGGCTGCTCCGATCTCCTGAATCTCCAGTCTCGTCGTCCAGGTGGCACCACGTCGACGGATCTTTAAACGGGCTCCCGCCTCTGAACCGAGGCAACTCGGTCGTCAAGTTTGCTAAAAGAGACGACCAAGATGAAGTAAAGAATGAGTAGAACACTTTGTCTCATTACGTCCAAGACTATGGACGAACGGTTAAAAGAAGTTGCCATTTGGAATCGGGTAAATGGAAATCGAACTATATGAAATTTTGATACACTAAACTATCACAATCTTTTTCAAAAATGAAAATCAATCAAATGCCACAAGAGGGGACGGCCATATAAATGGTGGAGGAGGGTGAATGTAGGAGAGGGAGGGTGACTCTAACAATGAAACTTATCATGACTCACTAATGACACCTAGTGTGAACACATTAATGAAAGTGATGATTCATTAACCATAGTCATCAACTCATTAATGCACCATTAATGAACGAAGCCACCTCACTATCCTAGTCACCATCCTAGTCACCTCTTCCAGAAGTTTCCACACAAATCCCAAGAAAAGATAAATCCGCATTTAACCGAATGTCAAAATACGGCTGATAGAAAACGGGAAACTGGCAACTTCCAAAAGTGATCCTGAAACGAATTTCAGGATAACCCTGTATCAGTATAAACATACCCGCATTTATATTACGACCGAATATAAATGCAACTGAGACAAAGATATTGTTAGTTATATGTATGCCCTAGAGGCCATTACTATACATAGGATGTATATTGTAATGGATGCTTGGACGTATATAGGGAGGACTTTCTTGCTCGACATGATAGTATGCTATCTGGTTGCTCTTTATCTTAACGTGTACACTGATTGTCTCTCTGTTACATGTTGGTAAAGCCCATAGGATGTGTACTTGACTACCTGGACTATGATGCGGATCATACTAGTGGGGACATGGTAGTCCATAAGTGCATCCTTCAAGGTCCCTAGTCGTGGGTGTATCGAGACGGGGCATCGATATACCAGTGTAGACTAGCGTATACCTTCTCGACCCATACAGATGGGCGATGGATGATCCCATATCCATTGGTGTTTGACATCAGAGATGATATACGGGTGCTCAGTGGAGACTGGGTACAGTGGACGGACTCGCCGAGAAATTCCAGATGGTATTATACCTTACGTCAGATGGCAGTTCTCTAGTGACACTGGTACAGAGTAGTCTGTTGACCCGAGATCGTCATAGAGTCTTGTGTGATTCCCACTGTGCTTTGATTTCCACCTTACCACGTCCAAGAGGTCATGCAAAACGGTGGTTTTTGGGTACAGTTCTGAATCACATGGAGGCAATGAGCGATAGGAGGGGATTCGTCTCTCCCGGTATAGGGAGTTGATGTTGCGCTGTGTTCGATTGGCTATAACCGGAAATCCCTGGCCAAGGTTGCTGAGATTTACTGGTAAGTGTTACCTGTAGTTTCTCGAACTGTTATAGACCTCATATCGACACGACTTATCGAGCTATTGGGGTCTGACGTTTACCACCCCTAGGCGAGATATGCGACATATCAGACGAACAGACCGGACTGTACGGTAAGTGTTACTAGTTGGATTCACAGGAGTGTGAGCGGGCTTGCTCGTCGATCTTCTGATCGCTCAATACCCTGGTGGACGTTACGTTTAGCAGACCGCTTGCGGCTTGTGGGTGCTTGATATGATCATCACCTGCTGCCGGCGTATTGACGAGTCTTTAGAGTCCTACACAGAGGTTTCCTAGCTCAAGCGAAACGAAATAGGAGCGCATATGAGATATGTGCGGGACCGAGAATAATACCAGTATGTTATACTGTATTCGATTCTCGCGATTTGTGACATTGATCGGTTATATGCGATATAGCCGGGTTATCGGATCAAGTGTTGATTCGATAAGTTGTTACTATTGATATTAGTCGATTATATATGATATGACCGGATCGTTAATTCAAGTATTGATTTAATGATTTAATGTATAATTATATATTAGATATATTACTTTACATTGACTAATATTGTTCACTTTAAATGGATTTTCTCACTTGATGTACACAAGTTGTATATGTGATATACTTTTGTGCATAAGATTGTATCATGTTTGATGATACATGCAAACTTGAGTGTGTATGATTAAACCATGGTTATCTTAATGGTTAGGGTTTTGATTTACTTATCTATTTATTTTTATTAATTCATTTTAAGGCAAGAATAAAATGGTGGCTAGTTTTTGTTTCTTTCATGAAACTTCATGAAGCTTTGAAGCTTTGACCATTTTGTCTCTTAGCCTTAACCTAACCATTAAACCTAACCTTAGTTTATTCTCTACACCTAACTATGGTTGCTATATGATAAGATAATTCTTTTTATTCTTATCATAATTCTTTTCTTCTTCTTCTTCTTCTTCAACAATGAAGAAAAGCATGCTACCATTAATGGCAACTTGAGAAAAAGAGTGAGAAATCTAATTCTAAAGTGAACCCACTTCCTATTTCTTCATCCTCTACCACTTTCCAAGTAGTATAGGGTGTTTTCTTCACAAGTTTCATGACTTGGTGTAGTTGGAGCTTGATCTTGAGTTGCCTCGACGTAGATCATCTTCGGCATCGAAGTCGACGACCTAGCCCGCCCATTTCTCCGATGAAGCCGACGCTAGAGCCCGGGATCCGATGATCGCAGCAAAGGGACATCATCACGCAGCTATGGAAGTGGAGGACCGGATCTACAAAGGTTGTATTTTCCGTTCACTCTTAGTTAAGTTGTTAACTAGTTATCGTTTTCGCCTAAACTCTAGTCAACGATCGCATTAGGGTTTCTCGGCACCGTAAATTTTTGAAATTGGTATGGTTGATGCCTTGTGAGACCTCTTTAGTGTGCCTAGGAACCCTACAGTAGTATCAGGGCCTAGCTAGAGCCTTAGGCGATGCGTAGACGATGTTAGAAACCCGATCGAACCCCGAAACCCTAAATTTCAACCCTCTCTGGACATTTTTTCAAAACTGGGTTTTTTCCATATTAAAAATTCTTAAAAAATTCAGCAGGAAATTCTAAGAATTACGGTGCAAAAATGACTAAGTGATACGGCTAAAGCGTGGCGGAACCGCGGCAGAAGCTTGGCTTATGCGGCGGTTCCGCGGCCAAATAATGAGATTAGACTTCCATTTTTGCACAGTAATTTGTCTCTTCAGGTGCTGAGTTTTCTGGGAATTTTTAATTTGCACTCAAGAGTTGAGTTTTCTGGGGTGTTTTGGAGCTTTGTGGATTCGATCGGATTGTCTAATCTTGTCTATGTGTTTTCCGGATAATTTTAGAATATGTTAAAATGTTCGACCGGATATAAATACCCACTTTTTCCCCTGCCGGGAAATTTTCAAGTGTTGGATCTTTCCGTAGTTTAATGACGTTCTAAGTAGTGCAAGTAACACGATGGTCCTTCTAGAAGACAACAAACATTAACTCGATTATGTGACCGTCTTGAACTGCCCTTTGAACCTTAGGGTTTGGGGTAGTACGGCGTGCTACATGTGAGGCGTTGGCTTGACTCTTCTACGGCTAGACCATTGGTACTGAGGCATGAAGTGAATGTTTTTAAACTTGTTTCATGTGTTGAGCTGTTTCGGGAAAACTTGGGTGTTCAATTGTTCGATCGAAAAGTTTGACATTTTCTATTTATCCGGAATGAGATACAATATTTGGAATCCATAAGTAGTTATGAGATAACCGAATGAATGTTATAAGCATAGCACTTTAGTCTCACTTGATCGGTTGCCACGGAATTTTGATGTGATCAAAAGTCCGTCGCAATCTCGTAGCCTACACGGATACTCGCAGGTAAACTTAATAGACAGCCTCACCCCATAGCCCCGACCAAGTGACTGTAGGAGAACCCCGTCGCCGAAAGCATCCGTTTGGGTGCTGGCGGCAGCGGTGTTCCGCCTTAGTGCACTTCGTCGACGGTATCGGGGGTGCGGCCGCCTACTAAAGTTTGCGACGAGCATTCGATCAGGATGTCGGGAATCTTGTTGAATTACCCGACTTTATATTGAAAAGTGTTTTCGATAATGAGACTAAAATGCGGGGTTTATAATTAATAGGCATGCGATGTCTAAGGAATTCATGTGATTAGGCATGCGATGTCTAAAGATGTTGCGGATTCCAATAGTTTTACACTTTCTTTTCTGCGACCGTAAGTGTAATATGTGATATCGCCAGTTTCATTGCTATATGTCAACGACAATTGGGATGTGCATATTTACTTACGTTGATGACATGTAATGTTATGTATTGCTAGATATGTTATATTGGATCGTCGTGTTTGAATAGCCGGGTTTTTTTTTATGTGAGATGAGTGTTTTTCCTTTTCATTCATGTAAAAACTTGTATGTAATATTCTTTTATTGGGGCACTTCCAGGTTGCGGAAGATGTCACCGTTTGTATATTATTTACTTTTCCGCACTAGGATAGACCCAAGGAGGAGGGCACAAGTAACCGGGTTCTGGAGTCTAGTGGGAGACCAACTCGAGGAGTCGAGTCCGGGTCTCCTAACTCTAGAATTGGTAGGGTTACTTGCCGCTCTCGTAGGGGTCTAGGGGTGTGGGTTTGGCTATTCATCGCGACCGTGGAATCCGTGTTTTATACTGGCTCGTACTGAAAACACGGACGTCCTAGTATATCCAATATTTCATATTATATTTTCTTCTGCGATATCTGTGATGTGATCATGTGATGTTCTATGATAAATAATGTATATAGTATATATGATATATTATGTTTTACACCCGCGCTAGCCCTGCCCCGCTCTGTCGTTAGTTACCTAACCTAACGGTGCATGAGGGGACATCGAGGCGAATGCGGATGGCATAAGTGTACGTCGTATTTATCTGTGATGTTTAGGTGATTATATGATGGGACTTCATTAATATGATTAATGAAACTAAAAGAAACCTAAAGATGTTGTAGAATTGAATTTCAAAAATAAAACAGGTAGCTACAGTTCTTGCTTTGCACAGCGGTATAAATGATATATCCTGCACCTTATTCGATGAGGAAAGGGCCGATGATCCCTTCACCGGGAGTGACCCCTTTAGCAATAACTGGCAGATGCTACACACTCGGTTTATCTTTTGATAGCTTCTATAGTTTCGGCTTTGCACAGTGATATATGTGATATATCCCGCACCTCATTCGACGAGGAAAGGGCCGACGATCCCTTCACCGGGAGTGACCCCTTTAGAAAAACTAGAAAAGCCTCAAAAAACACTCCATTTTAAAATCATTTGATTCTACAACGATATCAAGTTCATTACGCAATAGGTTTTCAGAAAAACCTGTCGTAGCCCTCCGTCATTTCAGATAAGTCCTACTTAGTATTCGTGCTACGTTTGTTGACCTCCGTCAAGGCGTAGTGTGCGGTAGCTAACTAGTATTTATCTGCTTATGCATATGATGCAGATTGGATTAGGGTAGTCGTGCGGCCTTGTTGACCTCCGTCAAGGGTCGTGCGGGTGGGTTTAATTCGATCAAGAAATGACGGATTGAACTTGACTAGTAGCCTATGGTTTGTTGACCTCCGTCAAGGTCATAGGACGCTAGGGGCAAAATATTATCGGGAATTTCAAGTGTTGAAATTTGCAATGAGATTGCATACCTTCTATGAGATAGTTGGATCCCAATACCCGCTGCGAGTAAGAGTTACTCCTGAGAGAGTTTTACACATTACAATTAGCCGATCAAGTAGGTGTCTAGAAAGGTGTTAACGAGGTTACGCCTCTAGGAAAACGAGATTTACATTAATTAGGTTCGTGCGAAAGCACGGGGGACCTCCCTCAAAGTACCGACACTGGCCTGGCTGAAAGATTGGCGAACTTGTAGTGTGTAATTAATCCCGGCTAGTCTTTCCTTTTAGGGTTTGAAGGAAGATTTGATAAAAACAGTGGGAGCCATCCTGATTAGATAAAATAATAACCAATCTGATCTTGCAAGAGCGCACGCTGAGTGTTTTCTTCTCTCTCTCTCCAGGTAGCGACCATATCACGCCTTAATCAAGATAATAATACGGATTATTGACCGAACCCGCTTGTTATACTGAGCTGGGGAACGTTGGTCCCGCTCCAACCTATAATTGTTATAAGACAGAGCAGGAAATAGACGAATACCAGAATTCCTATGCCGCCCAAACGAGGAAAGTGCATATGATGCATCTCCTTCGGGTGTGTTCATAATACAGAATTGTTTCTCAGTATTCTTTATGTCCTGGATATGAGATATCGGATCAGGATCCCGCATATGTAATTTGTTACATGGGCTACAGATAGGTAAAGAACTGAGAACGGGTGATAAGTTTCATGAGACAGAAAACGGGGCATGTGTTGCAGCCAAGTCTGTTGGTCACTGTCACCCTGTATTCCAAATACATTGATTCTGAACGAATGTTATTAGATACCGAACCTGATATACAAAATCATATCAGTCTCTTTATTAGTAAAGAAAGGATATAATTTTGTATTGTTGGATAATGTTTTGAACATTTCCTATATCAAAAGTTGATCGGTTCAGGCACGTTATCTAAAAGCATTGATGTTCTAAATCGAACTACAGTTCCTAGTATACAGAACACACACAAGAGGAAGAGTTCAGAAATGAACGGATCTTTCTTGAGGTATTGTAGACTAGGTCATATCAATGCGACCCGACTAGCTAAGTTGCACATAGATGCATATTTAAATCTGTTTGAATTTACATCTTGTGAAACTTTCCAGTCATGTCACAGAGATAAGATGACCATAGCTCTGTTTACTGGAAACAGAGAAAGAGTTAGTGAACTCTTGGGATGATACATGTTGATGTATGTAGGTCCCCTGTCTACACATGCCAACACCGGTTCTTTAAACTTCATTACATTCTCCGATGATCTCTTTAGATTCTGACATATGTTCCTGTTGAAACATAAGTCCGAACCTTTTGAGATATTCACAGAATATAAGTTAGAAGTAGAGAACCAAAATACGGGTATGAGTATTATGTCGTATGATGAGATCAGGGAGGAGAATACTTGTGCATGGAATTCCTGGACTATTCTAAAGGAGAATGAGATTCTCTCTCAGCATTACTCCTCCGTATACACCATAGCACGATGGTATATCGGGGCGGAGGAATTGCACCCTATGTGATATGGTGTGCTCTATGATGAGTACTTCTGACTTTCCAATTTCCTTTTGGGAGTTATGCGCTTGAGAAGCTGCATACCTATTGAATAGGGTTCAAATTAAATTAGTTGCCTACCACTTCATATGTGATATGGAAAGGGAAGAGCCCATATATTAAGTTGGTTAAGATTTGGGGTTGTCCAGCCTATGTCTAAAAGCAAAATCCGGACAAACTCGAGGCCAGGTCTGTTATATAGAACTGGAAAGATTCCAGCTATACAAACTACAGCAGATGATTTGATAGAACCAAAGGATTCAATAGTTACCAACGAACCTCAGCCTCTCCGGCGATCTAGTAGGGTTTCTCACCCACCTGAGAGATACTTCTGTCTCTCTATGACAGTGGGAGCGAGGATTGCATCATGAGATGATGACCCAACTAGTTTCGAGCAGGCCATCGAGAGTAGGGACTCTGTAAGAATGGCTGGATGCTTAGCCATCTGAGATGGAATCCATGTACACCAAAAAAGTATGGACTTTGGTTGCTATATCTGAAGGGTTAAATCCCCATCAGGAGCAAGTATATCTTGAGAAGATTACTTAGTGTAGATGGAAAAGTTGAGACTTTCAAAGCTAGACTTGTTAAAGGTTTTCGTCATTGACCAGGCGTGGATAATGATGAAACCTTTTTCCCAGTGGCTATGCTTAAGTCCATCCAGATCCTACTTGCCACGGCTATATACCATAACTACGATATCTGGTGGTTGGGTGTCATGACAGCTTTTCTAAATGATGTTTTAGAAAAGGGCGTCTATAAGTACACAGCCAGAGGGCTTCGTAAACAGTGGGAGCAGCGGAAACGTGTACAAGATACTTTATAGGATAAAGCAGGCATCGCGGAGTTGGAACGTCTATCTTGATGTAGTTGTCAAAAAGTTTGACTTCATCAAAATGGTAGATGAACCTTGTATATACAAAAAGGTAGTAGGGAGTATGGTGGTGATCCTCGTAGAGTACGTGGATGACATACTCTTGATAAGAAAGGAGTTTCCTATGCTACGCTCGGTCAATCTCCGCTTATCACAATGATTCTCCACATAGGATCAAAGTGATACCTGCTAAATCCTGGGTTTTGGATCTATGAGATAGATCTAATTAGAAATTAGGATACTCACTAGGTGTAGTGAGACGGTATCAATTGATCCTGGGGAAAATCACTGGAAAGGTTCCAGGGTGACAGGGACGACTGAATATCAGTCACAGGCATTGTCTTTACCCTTAATAAAGGGACGGTATGTTGGAAGAGTTCCAAGCTAGATACCGTGGCATACTAGACGATAAAGGCTGGATACATCGCTACTTAAGATGCTACCAAAGAAGCAGTCTGGATGTATATTTGTTCATGAGATGAACTTAGTTCTTCCCATTGTGTGACAATGGAGTTGTGGCTTATGCCAAGGAACGTCTGTCCTATCAGTGATCCAGACATATTCTAATGCAGTATCACCTGATCATGGAGATGGTTGATCTCCAAAGAGATCGAGGTTTGGAGAGTAGACTCAGAGGACAACACGGCGGATCCACTCACAAAGGCCTTTTCCCAGAGAGAGACTTTTATGGGATGGTTGAGTATGAGATACTACAACCACTACTATCAGATGGCCCTAGTGCAAGTGGGAGATTGTTAGTTATATGTATGCCCTAGAAGCCATTACTATACATAGGATGTATATTGTAGTGGATGCTTGGACGTATATAGGAAGGACTTTCTTGCTCAACATGATAATATGCTATCTGGTTGCTCTTTACCTTAACGTATACACTGATTGTCTCTCTGTTACATGTTGGTAAAGCCCTTAGGATGTGTACTTGACTACCTGGACTATGATGCGGATCATACTAGTGGGGACATGGTAGTCCATAAGTGCATCCTTCAAGGTCCCTAGTCGTGGGTGTATCGAGACGGGGCATCGATATACCAGTGTAGACTAGCGTATACCTTCTCAACCCATACAGATGGGCGATGGATGATCCCATATCCATTGGTGTTTGACATCAGAGATGATATACGGGTGCTCAGTGGAGACTGGGTACACTGGACGGACTCGCCGAGAACTCCCAGATGGTATTATACCTTACGTCAGATGGCAGTTCTCTAGTGACACTGGTACAGAGTAGTCTGTTGACCCGAGATCGTCATAGAGTCTTGTGTGATTCCCACTGTGCTTTGATTTCCACCTTACCATGTCCAAGAGGGCATGCAAAACGGTGGTTTTTGGGTACAGTCCCGAATCACATGGAGGCAATGAGCGATAGGAGGGGATTCGTCTCTCCCGGTATAGGGAGTTGATGTTGCGCTGTGTTCGATTGGCTATAACCGGAAATCCCTGGCCAAGGTTGCTGAGATTTACTGGTAAGTGTTACCTGTAGTTTCTCGAACTGCTATAGATCTCATATCGACATGACTTATCGAGCTATTGGGGTCTGACGTTTACCACCCCTAGGCGAGATATGCGACATATCAGACGAACAGACCGGACTGTACGGTAAGTGTTACTGGTTGGATTCACAGGAGTGTGAGCGGGCTTGCTCGTCGATCTTCTAATCGCTCAATACCTGGGTGGCCGTTACGTTTAGCAGACCGCTTGCGGCTTGTGGGTGCTTGATATGATCATCACCTGCTGCCGGCGTATTGACGAGTCTTTCGAGTCCTACACAGAGGTTTCCTGGCTCAAGCGAAACGAAATAGGGGCGCATATGAGATATGTGCGGGACCGAGAATAATACCAGTATGTGATACTGTATTCGATTCTCACAATTTGTGACATTGATCAGTTATATGCGATATAGCTGGGTTATCGGATCAAGTGTTGATTCGATAAGTTGTTACTATTGATATTAGTCGGTTATATGTGATATGACCGGATCGTTAAATCAAGTATTGATTTAATGATTTAATGTATAATTATATATTAGATATATTACTTTACATTGACTAATATTATTCACTTTAGATGGATTTTCTCACTTGATGTACACAAGTTGTATATGTGATATACTTTTGTGCACAAGATTGTATCATGTTTGATGATACATGCAAACTTGAGTGTGTATGATTAAACCATGGTTATCTTAATGGTTAGGGTTTTGATTTACTTATCTATTTATTTTTATTAATTCATTTTAAGGCAAGAATAAAATGGTGGCTAGTTTTTGTTTCTTTCATGAAACTTCATGAAGCTTTGAAGCTTTGACCATTTTGTCTCTTAGCCTTAACCTAACCATTAAACCTAACCTTAGTTTATTCTCTACACCTAACTATGGTTGCTATATGATAAGATAATTATTTTTATTCTTATCATAATTCTTTTCTTCTTCTTCTTCTTCAACAATGAAGAAAAGCATGCTACCATTAATGGCAACTTGAGAAAAAGAGTGAGAAATCTAATTCTAAAGTGAACCCACTTCCTATTTCTTCGTCCTCTACCACTTGCCAAGTAGTATAGGGTGTTTTCTTCACAAGTTTCATGACTTGGTGAAGTTGGAGCTTGATCTTGAGTTGCCTCGACGTAGATCATCTTCGGCATCGAAGTCGACGACCTAGCCCACCCATTTCTCCGATGAAGCCGATGCTAGAGCCCGGGATCTGATGATCGCAGTGAAGGGACATCACCACGTAGCTATGCAGGTGGAGGACCGGATCTACAAAGGTTGTATTTTCGTTCACACTTAGTTATGTTGTTAACTAGTTATCGTTTTCGCCTAAACTCTAGTCAACGATCGCATTAGGGTTTCTCGGCACCGTAAATTTTTGAAATTGGGATGGTTGATGCCTTGTGGGACCTCCTTAGTGTGCCTAGAAACCCTACAGATATTATATCTATACAGTATAATCCTGGGTTCCGGCTTAAACCAAAACCTACCAGTATTATCTGCCCGAAAAACGACACGTGCGAAAACGCACGTGTTTTTTCCGAACCTTGCCGTATCACCATACGGCCTCTACAACGTTTCGCCCGAACTTGGGAAAGTGTCTGTGGGGGACTCTAATGACTCATCAACACACTGGCACTGGGTATAACCTCTAGCACGTCAGAGGTACAAGCTGTACGTAACGGTTTGCCTATGTATTAATAGGAAGGGAAGCTGACGAGCGAACTCATCTATAAACCCTACTGAGCCTGACAGTGACAATGTATATACAGTCCGGTCCGTTCGTCTAAAGAGTATCGCATATCGAGTGTAGGGGGTGGATAAAATCAGACCCCTAATAACGCGATAAATCGTGTCGGTATGAAGCCCATCACCACCTGAGAAACTACTGATCCAAATCAGTAATTCTCCACTACCTTGACCAAGGATTTCTAGTGATGGCCACCCGTGCACTGCGCGACATCAACCCCTAATACCGGGAGAGACGAACCCCCGACGATCCGCTCACTTGCCTCCAATGTGGCTCGGGACTGTACGCAACTAAAACCTTTTTGCACAACTCCTTTGAGCATGGTAGGGTAGTAATCTAAGCACAGTGGGAACTCACATAAGACAAATGACAATCTCAGGTCGATGAACTAACCTGTACACATGTCACCAGGGAACTGCTATCTGACGATATGTATAATACCAACTAGCATGTTCCCGGCGAGTCCTGTCCGGTGTACTCATAACCCAATGAGCACCTGTATACATTTTAGGTGATCCAACTGACACCAGTGGCTTGTGAGACCGGCCACCGCCCCTTGTCGGGGTCTCGACTGTATACACTAGTCTACTCTGGAGTTTCGATGCCCTGTCTCGAAACTCCCACGACTAGGGACACTTTTAAGGATGTGCTTATAGACCCTAGCTCCCACGTATATGATCGCCTTCATACTGTTGGTAGTCAAGCATGAATCCTATGGGCTCTATCATCATGCAATAGTGAACTAAAGCATATATACGATGATAAATAAAAACCAGATAGCATACTATCATCTCGAGCAAGACTGTCATATCGGTATAGGTCCTGCCTCAATCATTGCAATCACCTACCTGCGATCCAATAATTGACTTTGAGGGCACTATCTCCAACAATCTCCTACTTGCACTCAAGGCTAATTATTGCGATGTCGCATACTCACAGCCCGTGTGATATCGAACATCCAACTCCTCTACTAATCAGTTTCACAAAGCTAGTTTGTAAAACTCTTGTGTTCGAGAAATAGCCTCAGTGAGTGGATCCGCCCTGATGTTTCTTTCTATGTCTCTCTTAATCTCAAGTTCGTGGAGAAAACCATCTCCCGAAATGAGTAATACCTGTCTTAGAATGCGTCTGAATATCTGATGGGACCTAGTTCATAAATGAACTCCAAATCCAGACTTCTTAGACCTTATCGATAACTGAACCTAATCAGTATCCAGCACCATGCCTCCCACAGTATCCTCTTAGACCACCTGTCCATAATACTGTCCCTCGTCAGAGGGAAAACTATAATTCTGACAATCACTCTGTCATCCATGTCACATTGGAAGCCTGGAATGATAACCGTCTCCCGAAGGAGGCTGCCGTCATCAAATCCGTAGAACATGCACCTTATGTTCTAAAACTGCTTCCTTGTGTTTCTTCAGGATTGGATTAATATAAACTTATCACATCAAGTGCAAAAACTACATCTGGTGTGGTACTTGACATCTCATGATTGACTCAATTGCCTAAGCAAGTGATCTGCCAATCATGCACATCCCTCTCTTCTTTAGTCTCTAAGACACCTTTAGAGAGGGTGACTCCATCACCTGCAGGTACACCACCATGCCAAGAGTCATCTATTCTAAAATACTATTAGAATACTGTCAAAATACCCACATTGGGAAACTACCAAAATATAGATCTAAAACCATAGATCTAGTAACCAGGATGTCTGTTATTATATCCATATCCTGTCTGGAGAAACAACTGTGTGATGACCACAGTACAACCGATCGTAGTATAGGAATTTTACTTCCTACTCTGTGTATGTCATCCAAATACCAGGACATCACACTTTACTACCTTCTTAAGAGATCCATCCCCTATTCTGATGAAGCCAAAGCTATGACTATCTCATCAAAATTAGATGATCTAATCTCCGCTATATTTGCTCAAGCCTATAAATAGACATAAGCTACTTGCCCACTACGCTTCCGCTGCTCCCACTGACTACGACAACCCTCTGGTAGAATAATATACACGTACACTTCTAAAGCTAGTTTAGAATGACGCTATACTTATCCTCTTGCCGGGTTTCATAATCTGGAACAACAGTAGTGTCAAGTCTGGGTAAACAAGAACCTCCCTGTCACCGTCCTTGAGGCTACCGGAGTACCTCTCGGGTGTCTGAGGTTACCCACCATGTCTGCGGAGTGGCTATTGGAATGTCTAAGCTGATTGAATATATAGGTCCTATTAAATTTTCCGTAATCGTTTGCGGTTCTAGAATCACTTCCAGTTCTACCATACTCTCACTACCGCTTTCTGAAAAAATCCATTTTAATAAAACTGTGGTGAGTCAAGAACAATATCACTATTGATCTTCTAGATGGTAGAAATGTCAACCCTCGTCAAAACCAGGGTCAACCCACAAACTGCCATTACAGAAACGTGCCTTGATTTATCCAGTGTCTGGTTTTAAGCATAAGCTGGACAACTCCCCGTATCTTAACATCGTTAAGATATGAACCATTCTATATCCAATATAGAAACAGAGGCACTAATTTAATTGGAACCAGATTCAAATCATGCAGCTGTCTCCAGTGCATAACAACTTAATGGAAAAAGGTTAATCGGCATTACTCAACTTAGGAATCCATCCAATTATGAGTAACCTGAAAGAGAAACGAGTTTCTCAAAATACCATTACTATCATCTGAATACCAATCATAAGAATCTGTATCTTCAATCTCTTTGAAGAATCTTGATACTTGTGACACCTGGTTCTCTACTTTATTCTTATACCCACAACTTCTCAAAACATAGACATTGTATTTCTACGAAACACTTGTCTAAAACTAGAGAAGTCACAAGTAAATAGAACATAGTGCAAGGACCAACCCCTTTGTCCTGACGGACACTGGACAACATACAATACTCTGTATAAGTCCGTTGAGTTGAATAACTCAAAACCTGTGCATCGTAGGTTGAAAACTGTACCCAGGCGATTTCCTCAAATATCACCAATTACAACGAATTCCGATATAATGAGGATGATCTCCTAATTCCCAATAACTTACTCCCACTCATCATCTGTAAAAATCCATACAGATATGAGAATGTAACCTGGTAAATACATACCCTGGACTAAGTATCTAATCGGGAAAACAGTTTTCTTTTAACAATGCGCAGTGAAACTGAAACATGAAAATGTTTCACAGGGGTATCCTGGTATTCTTAGTAATGCCTCTTCCATAATCCAATTCATGACTATAACCGTATATTTTATTTCCATCTCTCCAAATTCCTTTATTTTTCTTTAGTCGTTACCTTCTGTACACCATCGTTAGGCTAAATGGTTTTCTTCCTTCCCCACCGTTCGGCACCAGCCTATGGTTTGGAAGAAGACTATCCAGTAAGCATAATAGGTATACCCTCCTAAACCAAGGAGTACTCGCAACTTGAGAGAAGGTGATGATAAAAGACAATCTGAATAATACCTTATTCTATTTCTCCCGAACTGCGAAAAAAGCAAAGGTGAAAATAGGAGTGGCGATGAAGTACGCGGTTTGGTCGTGAATGATAACAGTCGCAATTTACTTTGCCCTCTTTCCAATCCCTTTATTATGTCTTTAGTCATTATCTTCTGTACACCCTACTTAGGCTAATTGGTTTTCTTCATTCCCTACCTTTCGGCACCAGCCTATGGTTTGGAATAAGACTATCCAATAAGCTAATAGGTGTACTCTCTTAAACTAAGGAACCCTCGCAACCTGAGAGAAGGTGATAATAAAAGACAACTGAATAAACCAATTCTATTTCTCCTGAACCTGGATCCATCATCGAAGAAGTCCCTTCGAGTTCGTATATAACCATATGATGGATCTATCCAATGGAAGTGGATATCCGTAGTAATACGGGGTGTTCTGATAAATGCAAAGGGTAAAAGAAGGAGCTGCAATGACTTATGCAACTTGGACAATCCAAAAGCCAGTATTTTAAGAAGGTTCGGTCAACTTGGTCACTGAGTCATAGTCTAGGGTCGGTCAAAGGTCGCTGCCAAAAAGAGAGAGAGAGAAAAGAAACACTCTGCGTGCACTCTAACCTAGATCAGAATGGTTATCATTTTATCTAATCAGGAAACCTCCCACTGTAATCTCAAATTCTCCTCCAAACCTGAAAGAAGAATTAGTCGGGATCACCCGAAGAGTAAACTAACTCATCAGTGAGAATCGGGATCCAACTATCATCGCATGATAACTTGATGGAAGCCACTCAAGTTATCACACTCCAAAAGGTATGCGCATATCTGGCAAGTTTCCTGTATGTTTGAAACTCCCGATGTGATTTTTGCCCCATGCTTTTATGACCTTGACTAAGGGCCAACAAATCATAAGTCACATGTCAAGTTCTTCCCATCATAGTCCTGGTTAATTTGAACACACCCGTACATACTCTTGACTAAGGGCCAACAAAGTAATACGACTGTCCCAAACCAACACATTCATCTATGCTACAAATGAATACCCAGCAGCTACCAAACACTATGCCTTGACTAAGGGCCAACAAACATAGCTTGAATACTACTGACCATCCATAAGAAACGACGGAGCGCTACGGCTGGTTTTTGGCGAAAAAACCTTTAACATAATGAACTTGATCTCGTTGAAGGAACCTGATAGCTTTTTATAAAAATATAGTAGCGAAAAACCTTTGCTAAAGAGGTCACTCCCGGTGAAGCGATCTCGGCTCTTTCCTCGTAGAATGAGGTGCAGGATATTCCAACTGAATACCGCGATGCAAAGAAACTTGTAATCGACTATATTGAAGTTATTACCCTGACGTAAACTTCTGCCCAAGGGGTCACTCCCGGTGAAGGGATCTCGGCCCTTGCCTCGTCGAATGAGGTGCAGGATATTCTAACTGAATATCACTATGCAAAACAAAAGGAAACGTCTTTGTAATAACACCTTTTAAAATTTGTTCCAACAACATCAAATAAAGGTTTGTTTTATCCTTGCATTGATCAGAATCAATACAGTCCCATCAATCAATCACACCAGAAAAGAATGAAAATAAAATGTACGTATATGCCATCCGCATTCGCCACTGGGTCCCGTCATCACCCGTTAGGTTACTTAACTAACGAAAGAGCAGGGGTTGGACTAGCGCGGGTGTAAAACATATACAACATCTAATAGTATATATACCAATATACAATAATCGCTCCAGGCGTGAAATATGCAACATTACAGAAAAGTAATAACCATCACAGAACAATACAGATAATCTGGGATCCCCGGGTTTCACAGAGCCGCTACTGAAACCCGACGTTCCCCTGGTCGTGTGGATAGCCTGTGCAATGAAACCTCGACCCCTACGGGTGCGGCAAGTTACCCGCCAAAACCTGAAGCGAGGTAGTCCCCACAGCATAGTGAATGGAACACCCGGCACTTCACGGAATCCGGTAAATTGAGCACCCCTCCTTGGGTCAACCTGTACCCCCTACGAGTGCGGCGAATGGTCTGCCAATTCTAGAGTGAGGTCCCTTTGCCTCTCAAAGCCATGAGATACGGACCCGTTGCCCTCCAGAACCCGGCTATCCATGCACTCCTTTGCGGGATAAACCTAGTACAGAAATAAAAATATGTACAACGGGTATATCGACCTCGATCCGGTCGTGCCCCAAAAGAATATTATACAAACAGGCAGTAACGGCAGTCCACATGTTGGACGCTCGCCCCGCAATATCAAATGTACAAATAAATCCAAACTGCACTATCATTGCACCCTGCTATCCACTACGACAAATCCGCAACAATACAGCACAACACAGAACATCAACGCGAATGTCACGTTCGCAAACCCGTCTAAAAGAACTATAGCAATTAGACGCGGTTTACCGATCAAATGACATTCCCGGTCGGAGATATAAAGTAAGTACTACATACTAACAAATTTAAAATTTCGATCGACCAAATTTCCCGAAGTGGGCCCCACGTACATCTGCTGTACAGTAATAAAATCTGGGCCCAAAAGAAACATTCCACAAACCACAATTTACTGTGAAGAACTTACTGTAGAAAATTGGTGTTCCAATCCCACAAACAGGCGGCGGATCCGCAGCCAAACCTAGGCTTGGGCCGCTGATCCGCGGCAGTAATGTTGATTTGGCCCACCAAATTTCACCAGTATTCTTCAAAAAGCCTGCTGAATTTTCTGTAGTGCTCAAAATAATTTTAGGGCCTGATTAAAAATCGACAGAAAGTTTCGTACAGAAAATTGTAGTTTAGGAAATTCCGTTCGATCAATCTTTTAAACGCGTTAGCACAAGTTAGTATAGCTTAATGGTGAGGCTCTGATACCACTATAAGTCCACGGTAGCGCCCCGGCCGTCTAACAGACGCCAAATGCGGAACAAAATTTTTTTACAAACTGGCGCTATCGTGTACCGTAACCCGGATCTGCCATTAAAGACAAACTAACAAACTAGAAAGTGGGTAGAAACGTTATACCGAATGATCCGAGTCCTTCGGTCTTCAACCATCATCCCACTCTTGTTGCGGCTGCTCCGATCTCCTGAATCTCCAGTCTCGTCGTCCAGGTGGCACCACGTCGACGGATCTTTAAACGGGCTCCCGCCTCTGAACCGAGGCAACTCGGTCGTCAAGTTTGCTAAAAGAGACGACCAAGATGAAATAGAGAATGTGTAGAACACTTTGTCTCATTACGTCCAGACGAACGGTTAAAAGAAGTTGCCATTTGGAATCGGGTAAATGGAAATCGAACTATATGAAATTTCCATACACTAAACTATCACAATCTTTTTCAAAAATGAAAATCAATCAAATGCCACAAGAGGGGCCGGCCATATAAATGGTGGAGGAGGGTGAATGTAGGAGAGGGAGGGTGACTCTAACAATGAAACTTATCATGACTCACTAATGACACCTAGTGTGAACACACTAATGAAAGTGATGATTCATTAACCATACTCATCAACTCATTAATGCACCATTAATGAACGAAGCCACCTCACTATCCTAGTCACCATCCTAGTTACCTCTTCCAGAAGTTTCCACACAAATCCCAAGAAAAGATAAATCCGCATTTAACCGAATGTCAAAATACGGCTGATAGAAAACTGGAAACTGGCAACTTCCAAAAGTGATCCTGAAACGAATTTCAGGATAACCCCGTATCAGTATAAACATACCCGCATTTATATTACGACCGAATATAAATGCAACTGAGACAAAGATATTATATCTACACAGTATAATACTGGGTTCCAGCTTAAACCAAAGCCTACCAGTATTATCTGCCCGAAAAACGACACGTGCGAAAACGCACGTGTTTTTTTTGAACCTTGCCATATCACCATACGGCCTCTACAACATTTCGCCCGAACTTGGGAAAGTGTCTGTGGGGGACTCTAATGATTCATCAACGCACTGGCACTGCGTATAACCTCTAGCACGTCAGAGGTACAAGCTGTACGTAACAGTTTGCCTATGTATTGATAGGAAAGGAAGCTGACGAGCGAACTCATCTATAAACCCTACTGAGCCTGACAGTGACAATGTATATACAGTCCGGTCCGTTCATCTAAAGAGTATCGCATATCGAGTCTAGGGGGTGGATAAAATCAGACCCCTAATAACGCGATAAATCGTGTCGGTATGAAGCCCATCACCACCTGAGAAACTACTGATCCAAATCAGTAATTCTCCACTACCTTGGCCAAGGATTTCTAATGATGGCCACCCGTACACTGCGCGACATCAACCCCCAATACCGGGAGAGACGAACCCCCGACGATCCGCTCACTTGCCTCCAATGTGGCTCGGGACTGTACCCAACTAAAACCTGTTTACACAACTCCTTTGAGCGTGGTAGGGTAGTAATCTAAGCACAGTGGGAACTCACATGAGACAAATGACGATCTCAGGTTGATGAACTAACCTGTACACATGTCACCAGGGAACTGCTATCTGACGATATGTATAATCCAACTAGCATGTTCCCGGCGAGTCCTGTCCGGTGTACTCATAACCCAATGAGCACCTGTATACATCTTAGGTGATCGAACTGACACCAGTGGCTTGTGAGACCGGCCACCGCCCCTCGTCGGGGTCTCGACTGTATACACTTGTCTACTCTGGAGTATCGATGCCCTGTCTCGAAACTCCCACGACTAGGGACACTTTTAAAGATATGCTTATAGACCCCAGCTCCCACATATATGATCACCTTCATACTGCTGGTAGTCAAGCATGAATCCTATGGGCTCTATCATCATGCAATAGTAAACTAAAGCATATATACGATGATAAATACAAACCAGATAGCATACTATCATCTCGAACAAGACTGTCATATCGGTATAGGTTCTGCCTCAATCATTGCAATCACCTACCTGCGATCCAATAATTGACTTTGAGGGCACTATCTCCAACACTTTGAACCTTAGGGTTTGCAGCAGTTTAGCGGTGCCATCAGTGAGGCTTGGGTTTGCCCTTCTACGGCTGGTCCAGAGGTACTGTGGTATGTACCGGATATTTTTAGACTGTGCTCAGGTGTTCAGCTTTCGGGAAATTTTGGGACTTTGATGACTCAATCGTAAAGTTTAACATCGTCCGGATATCATGTGATAAGAGATCAGCAAGCTGACCAGCTTCGGATAGAGGACCTCACCGAGATATGTTGTGAGTTGATCGAGAACGGACGAGTATTGAGTATTCCTCCGATGGGTCGGACGAGTTCCCAAGGACGTGTTCGGCCAGATATCTTCTACAGAGTGATGAAGATACCGAGTTCGTAATTTCGAGTCCGTGTGAGAGACTTCGGATTGACCGTGGCCGAGAACAGTTGCAGTACGCAGATAGCACGGCGTGACGTCGAAGTGGACGATGATACAGATGAGTAGAACCAGAGGTTCGTGCGAGATGCTAACGAACTGTTGTTACTCCCCGTTGAGATGAGAGATCTGATACGTATACCGAGGCATTGGAATGTGGCCAGTTCCTGAGGAAATGTTGTGCTGAGAACGCAGATGTTCAGAAAACGAGAACAAATTATGTATGAGTACCAGCCTTCGTACAGTTCGGCATAGGCGAGATCGGAAGAGACCTTGAGCAGGATTCCTTCCGGGACACTGCTGCAATGAGATTTGCACCCAGGATCAGTTGTGTCACATGTATTTAGAGAGTCAGAGGCCGACTCCAGTAACGTGCTGCTTTACGAGTGGTCGTGATGATTGACCGAGAGATGACCAGAGAAGTGCTAGAACAGAATCGTCCCCATTAGCACACCTGACTTGGCCGATGAGCCGATGGATTGCGAGATTGGTAATCCGCAGAGAAAATAAGGACCCAGAGACAGAGGACGCCAGACCGTGAGCAGGAGGCAAGCGGATGTTTTTGCTCTGCCAGTTTTAAGCGCACCAGTACTTTTTCGAGATTGTAGGAGGTGTACCTCAATGTCATTTGTTGCGATTTGAATTTGTGATCCGAGTATCACGCTTATATCGCTTGGATTTGAGTTTTGATGATTGAGTTTCATGATATTGTTTTCATGCACCATGGTTGCACCTACTAGGTATTTAAATTTTGCGCATAGTTATCGCACTTGATATATATATTTTATACACCGTTGTGTTGATTTGCGATTTGTGCATATCTATTGCATTTTATGTCGATTTTGTACCTTCGTAGCATGTGTTTATGATTTCAAGGATTTCATACAGTTGGGTTGATTTTGTGCTTATGGTACGCATTCGATTTGGTTTTTGCACTCGGTATAGTTCACATATGCTTGCAGTGCATTGATACGTATTTTGTGCACCCTGTGCACCTGATTGGATTCTTGCGCATATTTGACGTGCTTGGATTTGGATTTTCGCTCATGTTGGCGCATGATATGAGATGTGGTTTTGTGCACACCGGATGCACTTAATTGGGATTTTCATTTGTGCATGTTAGTTGCACCGGATGCACTCTAGATGCACTTGATATTGTTATCATGCACACCCGTTGTACTTAGTTTTGGTTTTGTACATATTCGTAGCACTTGTATGTAGATTTAATTTCCGTGCGCACCAGACGCACGTGATTTTTGGATACGCCTTTTGAGGCTGATTTTCCTTTTGGGTACCTTATTTTCATGTTGAGCACTATGTTATGTAGTTGCTGAACAGGACTGCTCTGAGGACAGTACCTGAGTAGTTTGCATGCATTAAAATGTTTACCAAAAGGTTTTCAAAAAGGAGCTATAGTCTCGCTATTTCATACGTGTCCGTGAGCGACACGAACGTTTATAAAGGAAAACCTTGTTGGAATATTTCAAAATGGACGGAACGCATAATTGAGCAAAACATATATGAAACTATATTTACTATTTTACAAATGGGCGTCCGTCACTTATGCCATGAGTTACGCATCACACGGCGATTCAGAAAGGATTTTTCATGTATTTTATTCAAATTTTTGAGTTTTCCAAGGATGCGTATCATATACATATTATGGTACTTCACTAGTGTACATTGGATTTCTGTAGTGAATTTCGAGATTTTATCTCATTTGTAACTCCGAGGATATGCGTGCAAATCCGAGATTTGCGTGACGCTTGACGGAGTTCGATTTTGAGTTTCGTACTCGTTTTCATGCGCACTTGACACGCTGTGTTATTTCTTTATCTTCCGTGATTTCGGAGCCTCGTTGATTTGAGTTGATTATTGAAATGTTTCGGTATTTGGGGGTTTAAATTTAAATTCGGGGACTGAATTTCTTTAAGGGGGAAGATTGTAACATTTTAGAAAATATAAAATATTATTTTTGGAAATTAATATTAAAACAAAATATTTCCCAAAAACTGCCCGATTTGCGAAATTGGGGTTTTCGAAAAACGGTATAAATATATACCAATAATTGTGAAATAATTAGAAATTAAAATGATTTATTTATTTAATAATATAATTAAAGGATTTTGCATTTTTAAAATTATTTATATGCAGTTTCGATAAAAACCCGATTAGTGCACTGCTAATCGCGATTAGGCCAAATCCATATTTCTACAGTTTTCATGGTTAGTGCACCATGATATGTTACATGTTATATCATTTGTGTTATTTTATGTTGTGGTTGGGCTTTTGGGTGAGAAAAGAAAAGAAAAGAAAAAGGAGTTAAAAGAGAATGATTGGAGAGAGTGAGACATGAGAGTGAGAGGGTGAGAATAAGGAAGAGAGAGAGAGAGAGAGAGGGTTGCCAATCATTTCCCTTCTCATATTTTTCCTTCATCTTCTTCTTCGTCACTTCCTTCCACCCTCAACCCTAGATCCATCTCAAAATACTCCTCAAAACCCTAAACCTTTTTTTACAAAAATTGACCATCTCTTCATCCTCTACAAAATGGACCTAGTAAAGTAGGATTTTGACAACATTGGCAAACTAGGGTTTTTCTTGAGTTGCATCCATGAGGTATAATTTCTTCCATTAGTTTATTTTCAAGTTTTCCTAGCTTTTTGTTTAAGTTTAGGGTTCGTTTAGTGATGGATTGGTGATGCTTAGAAATCCTAGTGAGGGTTTGAGTGAAATTGTGGATTTGTGATGATTGAATAGCTGTTGAGTGGATGTTTAAGACCTGGAATTTAGTATAGAAATCAAAATACAGATTTAGGAATTGATTATGTCGGTTTTGTGTTGAATTGTGAGGGTATATGGGAATCTGGAGTAACCCGGAGGCACTAAAAATTATTTAGCGAACACAGTGACACATGCAGGCACCCAGGAAGCTACCAAAGAGACCCGAGACCCCAACCTTACCTTTTGGACGTATTTTTATTCATTCTGGCCGCAAATTGCAGACAGACTAGGGACTTGTGGGCTCGTGTTTGTTTCATGGCTCCGGTAGCTGTAATTTAGACCCTCCACATATGCAAAATTGGCTGATTTGACCTAGGGTAAAATCTGGGAGCACATTGTGGTGTTTTTGGCTATGTTTTCCGTATTTTGGGATGCTTGGTTTTGATATTGGGATTTGTATTTGGTCGTGTGGCGTTTGAACGTCAACGACTAGGATTTTTAGTCGTGTTTTGCACGCAAAGCTATAGGTTTTAACCTATGAGCGAAACTTGTGCCGTTTTGGTTTTCAGAACTTTACTTTAATAGCGTTGCGATATGTGTGATTATTGTAGGTATCTTCGTGTGGATTCCGAGGCGACGGACCATGGCGTCATCGACTTCGGCAAGAAAGAACCAAGGTGAGTGGATTTATATCCACGGGGGAAGTCGGGTGGATGGCGTATAGCACCCCCGCACACTTTGATGGAAACCGATTTATATATAGTTTATGGTTAACGAAACCATTAGTAGAAAACTATAGATAGAATAAAAAGGATAGTTAGATAAACCACATTAGAAACTAAGGATAATTAGGAGCAATATGATACGGCTAATATGTGATGATGGGATTTGAAAATGATATTTGATGATATTGCCGTTTAGGGTACTATAGGACTAGATAGTCGACGTAGATGTGTCATCCGAACCATACCTATTTCCAAACTGAAGAATCGTATGCATCTTTTAAACAGATAACTTGAGGGACGTTACGGATTTTCAAATGATATCTTTTCTTTAAAAACACCGTAGCTCCTACTTTCAAAACTATGATTCGCATCCTTCAAAAACTGATTGTATGGTTCGGGTGTGTATGTTGGATTAGATATGTATGCTTATAGTAAAGGTAGAATGTATTGCAAAATTGACCTTTATGAGATATAAATGCGATGAAAAGATAATATGAATTGACATGTGATATGATGATATGTTGGTATACGGATGCGAGTCGATTGAGATGATTGATACCTTGCCGGTCCCCTGATATGAGATTGTTATTGTAACATTTCAGGAAAATAAAATATTATTTTTGGGAATTTTTATAATTAATTAATAATTATTATGAATATTTTAATAGGGCGGTAAAATTTAATACCGACAAATTGGGAAATTATAGAAATTACTGAAATGAGGGTGTTTTATATGATTTAGGCGAATTATGAAATTCTATGATTTATTTTACACCATTTTAGTGCTAATCGCGATTAAATATCGCTAATCGCGCATTAAGCTTATTTTGTGCAAAACATGCACCATGTCACATTTTGACCCTTGTTTCATTTTGTCATGGCTTTTTCCTTCTCTTGCATGGTTTTGTTTTAGAAAAAGAAAAGAAAACAAAATATAAAGAAGAGAAAAGAAATAAAAAAGAATAGTCAAAAGGTATCATGATGACAAGAGGGAAGGGCATGAGAGAAAGGGTAAGGGGTCAAACCTAGTAATGGCTCATCTTATCACTTCATCATCTTCATCTTTCTTCTTCTTCTTCCTCACCCAAGGTAGCACCTCATCTCCCCCTCCTCTTCAACCTTCATAACATCATCAAAAAAAATCACCAAAAGCCCATCTACATTTCATAAAAAGCATGCACAAGCTCAAGGGAAGCACATTGGACCAAGAAAAATCGAATTTTGAGGACTTTGGGCAACTCAAGAAAATTCTTGAGTTGCCAATTGAGGTAATTTATGCACCTTTAGAATAGTATTTAAATTCTTTAGGCATCCATATATGTTTAGTATCGATATCGAGTGGTTTTGTGAACCTAGAAATTCCTAGTGAGGGTTTTGGGAAATTTTGAATTGTAAAGTGTAATTGAGGTTAGTAGAAATCTTATGACCCCTATAGGGATTGTATCTTGAACTGAAACTATAGAATAAACCCCAGAATACGAACTTAGAAACCCTGACATCGGAAAAACTGTGTAAATATGATGGTAATTGGAAATCTGCTAACACTCGGGGACCTGAAAAATTAATTAGCAAAGACAGTGATACATGCAGGCACCTAGGAAGCATCACCCAAGACCCCAGCCCCTATACCCTCTATCTGACCGCAGATTTAATCCAGGAGGCCGCAATTTACGGCCTGGGTCCCACCATTTTGATTCGTGTTTCTTCCATGGCTCCATCTCCAGTAAACTAGACCCTTTACATATGCAAAATTGGCTAATTTCAGTTAGGGTAAAATCTGGGACCATTTTCATGAGTTGCTGTTTTGATTCGGGTTATATTTTCCGTATTTTGGATTCTGGATTTCAGTATTTGTGTTATAACTCGATCACTTGACGTTCATACGACGATATCGAGGGTTATTTGGTGATTTTGAAGGCGTAGTCCATAGGTTCTAACCTATAGGCTTCTAGCGTGTCATTTCGGTTTTGAATTGGGTTTTAATGCGGCACAATACGTTATGATGTGTAGGTACCCCCATGAAGACTTCGAGACGATAAGCAAGCGCGTGGCGACGTCAGCAATGGCAAGCGAAGAGCAAGGTGAGTAGATTTATATCTACGGGGAAGTCGGGTGGATGGCGTATAGCACCCCCTCAAAGTTGTGAGAATTGATGTGATGTGATATGGATATACATTTATATGTTGATTGAGAGATACGGACACTTAGAAAGAGAAGCTTTAGGAGATCATGGGTTTAGTGTTAGTGAGAATTGAAGAAAGGATTTAGTTTGTTTCTTAGTCGTGAACCCTAGAGTAAGGTTGTACACATACTTATATACACACGGGATATGGTTTTGGGTGTATACGTCATATGTATATATATAGGTTTATGTGGATGTTTTGGTGCTATATATATATACATACATGTATACACGGATGTTGAGGATAGTATATGATATTTGGAGGCGAGTCGATATGATCGGGCATGATGCCCTGAGTTGTGATATGTGTTTGGGTCATAATATGAGATGCGGCGGGATATTATAGTGGATCGTTAGTGTATGGTTACTAGGCACACTCAAGTGGTTCCACAAGGAATCAACCATGCCAAAATCAAATTTTTCTATGTGCCGAGAAACCCTAATGAAGATCGTTAACTAGAGGTAAGGCGAAACTATGCAAGTTAACAACTTTAACTACAAGTGAAAGGGACTACAACCTTTGTAGATCCGGTCCTCCACTTCCAAAGCTCCGTGAAGACGTCCCTCCGCTGCGATCATCGGAATCCCGGACTCTAGCGATGGTTTCGTCGGAGAAATAAGCGGGCTAGGTCATTGACTTCGATGCCGAAGATGATCTACGTCGGGGAGACTCAAACTCAAGCTCCATCTTCACTAGGTCATGAAACTTGTGAAGATAACACACTCTACTACATGGCAAGTTGTAGAGGATGAAGAAATAGGAAGTGGGTTCACTTTAGAATTGGATTTCTCACTTGATTTCTTCACTTGATAATTTTCAAGCAAGCTTTCTTCTTCTTCATCAAGAAGAAGAAGAAGTAGAAAAGAATAGAAAATGAATTATTTTGGAAAAATAATAAATCAAGTGAAGACTTAACATAATGCAACCATGGGTAAGTTTAACTCATGTAGAGAGCAAACCATAGTTTAGGTAATGGTTAGGTTTAAGAACAAAACAAAATGGCTAGACTTTTCAAAGAAGCTAAAAAGCTTCATGAAGCTTCAAGTATAAAACAAGAAAAGCCACCATTTTGTTTAATCAAAATAAATAAAGAAAATAAAACCCTAACCATTAACTAAACATGGTGTAAATCATACACATACCCAAGTTTGCATGTATCATCAAACATGATACAATCTAGTGCACAAAAATATATCACATATACAACTTGTGCACATCAAGTGAGAAAATCAATCTTAAGTGAACCAATACTAGTTAATATAAAGAGATATATCAAATATATAATTATATATTAAATCATTAAATCAATACTTGATTTAATGATCCGGTCATATCGCATATAACCGACTAATATCTAGTGTATCAATGTATCGAATCAACACTTGATTCGGTAACCCGGCTATATCACATATAACCGTCCGATGATACAAATCGCGAGAATAGAATACAGTATCACATACTGGTATTATTCTCGGTCCTGCACATATCTCATATGCGCTCCTATTTCGTTTCGCTTGAGCCAGGAAACCCCTGTGTAGGACTCTAAAGACTCGTCAATACGCCGGCAGTAGGTGGTGATCATATCAATCACCCACAAGCCGCAAGCGGTCTGCTAAACGTAACGGCCACCCGGGTATTGAGCGATCAGAAGATCAACGAGCAAGCCCGCTCACACTCCTGTGAATCCAACCAGTAACACTTACCGTACAGTCCGGTCTCGTCGTCTGTTATGTCGCATATCTTGCCTAGGGGTGGTAAACGTCAGACCCCAATAGCTCGATAAGTCGTGTCGATATGAGGTCTATAACAGTTCGAGAAACTACTGGTAACACTTACCAGTAAATCTCAGCAACCCTGGCCAGGGATTTCCGGTTATAGCCAATCGAACACAGTGCAACATCAACTCCCTATACCGGGAGAGACGAATCCCCTCCTATCGCTCATTGCCTCCATATGATTCGGGACTGTATCCAAAAACCACCGTTTTGCACGCCCTCTTGGACGTGGTAAGGTAGAAATCAATGCACAGTGGGAATCACACAAGACTCTATGACGATCTCGGGTCTACAGACTAACCTGTACCAGTGTCACCAGAGAACTACCATCTGACGTAAGGTATAATACCATCTGGGAGTTCTCGGCGAGTCTGTCCAGTGTACCCAGTCTCCACTGAGCACCCGTATATCATCTCTGATGTCAAACACCAATGGATATGGGATCATCCATCGCCCATCTGTATGGGTCGAGAAGGTATACGCTAGTCTACTCTGGTATATCGATGCCCCGTCTCGATACACCCACGACTAGGGACCTTGAAGGATGTACTTATGGACTACCATGTCCCCACTAGTATGATCCGCATCATAGTCCAGGTAGTCAAGTACACATCCTAAGGGCTTAACCAACATGTAACAGAGAGACAATCAGTGTACACATTAAGGTAAAGAGCAACCAGATAGCATACTATCATGTCGAGCAAGAAAGTCCCCCTTATATATGTCCAAGCATCCACTACAATATACATCCTATGTATAGTGATGGCCTCTAGGGCATACATATAACTAACAATCTCCCACTTGCACTAGGACCATCTGATAGTAGTGGTTGTAGTATCTCATACTCAACCATCCCATAATAGTCTCTCTCTGGGAAAAGGCCTTTGTGAGTGGATCCGCCGTGTTGTCCTCTGAGTCTTCTCTCCTAACCTCGATCCCTTGGAGATCAATCATCTCCATGATCAGGTGATACTGCCTAAGAATTATATCTGGATTTCTGATGGGACGGTAGTTCCTTGGCTAAAAACCACAACTCCATTGTCACACAATGGTAGGAACAAAGTTCATCTCATGAACTTATATATATCCAGACTGCCTCTTTGGTAGCATCCTTGGTAACGATGTATCTTGCCTTTAATCGTCTAGTATGTCACGGTATCTAGCCTGGAACTCTTCCAACATACCGTCCCTTTACTGAGGGTAAAGACAATGCCTGTGACTGACATTCAGTCGTCCTTATCACCCTGGAACCCTTCCAGTGATTCTCCCCAGGATCGATTGATACCATCTTACTACAACTAGTGAGTATCCTAACATCTAATTAGATCTATCTCATAGATCCAAAACATAGGATTTAGTAGATATCACTTTGATCCTATATGGAGAATCCTTGTGATAAGCGGAGATTGACCGAGCGTAGCATAGGAAACTCCTTCCCTATCAAGAGTATGTCATCCACGTACTATACAAGGATCACCACCATACTCTCTACTACCTTTTTGTATATACAAGGTTCATCTACCATTTTGGTGAAGTCAAACTTTTTGACTACCACATCAAAACAGATGTTCCAACTCCGCGATGCCTGCTTTATCCTATAAAGTATCTTGCACACGTTTCCGCTGCTCCCATTGTCTACGAAGCCCTCTGGCTGTTGTTCATACCATAATATTGCATTATTATATTCCCCATTCTTATTCTTTTTATAAATAAACAGATGCTTTTGACGCATGTCTGCTACATATTACAGGTTACAGGTTCTTGGAAAGGAAACAGTGAAATCGATGAAAAGACGATGCAAAAGTGGACTTTGACCAACAAACTGTAGACTCCTGATCAAGCCTACATCAAAGATAAAATTTACAAAGTACAACGCAATGCAAGGTCCAAAATTACAAAGCGAACGGTTAAAAATTCATTGCAAATTGTTCACTGAAGATCTGGAACCAATGTAGAAGCCCAATTGATAAAAGAACCAAAGAACCAGAAGGCCAATAAGACCAAGAACAAAACCTAAATTTTCAGCACCCAATCTTTCTAAAGGGCCACGGAACCGCGGCCCAAGCCTGATATTGCCGCGGTTCCGCGGCCATATTGTGCCCGTACGCGGATATTTTTTTACCAAAATGTTTAGCGGCGCTGAAAAGTTGACCTAGGGCTATTTTTGTAAATTTAGACATGCGGATCAAAATGTAACCTAGGGTTTCTATCTCCTATAAATAGAACCCAAATCATTGTATTCTTTTTATGCCTCCCTATGCCTCTTTTTATCAATCAAATTTAGATTTCTTTTGGAGAGCATCGATGCCTCTTTTCATTTCAGAAATTCAGATCTGACAAGTCTTGTGTTGATGTTTGGAGAGAGCCATCTGTAAAGTAAGTAATTAATTTCAATTCTTGCCCTAGGTAATTTTTCATTTTCTGCCCTAGTATAAATTTAATTCCTTTCCCCAGTTAGATAGTTAGATCTTTAATTCAATTGCCCTAGATTAATTTAGTTTTTAGATTTAATTAATCCATTCACACTGTTCGTAATTAACTCGTAAGAGCGACTAGGAAATTCACAACATCCCTGTGGACCGACCCGTACTCACCGGCTAGTTACATGCGACGTCGTTCTTGATTGCGGTAATAGACAGTTTTTGAGAACAATCAAATGGCGCCGTTGCTGGGGATGGCGTGTTATTTCCTTTTTGCAATTTCGAGTTAATCTAAATTAAAAAATCATAAAAATCTAAAAAAATCCAAAACTTATAAAAATATATCAATTGTTTTTTTTTTGGAAAGGGTGCTTTGTTGTGTGAATCTTGCAGATACATCGAGACGGATCTGGAAATTTCCAGAAAGCAAAACAGAAAACAACAGATCAGAACAGAGGGGGATTTTCAAAACAGAGAGGCAGAAAAATTTTAGAGCACTAAATCACCCACCACGCAGCCTTTCCGCGGCCAAAACCTGGCTTAGGCCGGGGAAACGCGGCCGCCTTGTCGAGTCGTCGCATGAAGAAAACTTTGGGGATCCGCGCTGCTTCCGCCGCCGCTCTTCCACGGCAGGAACACGTTTATACCGCGGAAACGCGGCCTGTTGGTGTCTACAGTTCGTGAAAAATCTTCTGTAAGCCCCTCTGTTTCTTCTCTGTACATTTTGAAATATCTTTTCTGAAAATTACTGCAGGATTTCGTGCGCATTAAAAATATTCCCCCTTCCAAATAACAATCTTGTGCAGGATTTTTTGCGCCTAGTTTAAACTAGAAATTGATTGCGAGTAATCTTTTTTGTTGCATATCTTTTCTCGAATATCTTTTGCAACAATTTTTTCCAAATAAAGATAAAAAGAAAAAGGAAAATTTTATTACAAAACTTGCTAACTTTTGCTGCAAATAAATCTTTGCACCACAAACCTTCTTTCTTTCTTTCTCCTTTCTTCTAACATGGGTTCCCCACATAATAAATCACTTGCCGAACTTTGGTATCCCGAACCTAATTTCGCGTCGTACGTCAATTTATTCGGTCAATTTAAAGACGATCCGTCCTTGCCTAAAAAATCTTTGAAAGATCAAATAGAGGCGTCTAGGAGAAACATTTTGACTTTTTAACCCACTTTGTGTCAACCGAGTCAACCCTTACAACCTCTATATGTTGATACCACTTTTTCAAATCCTTATGTCACTCCTAAGCCAATGTCCATTGCTGAGCATATTGCTCAATCTCGCAGCCGATCTTTCACCCCTCTCCACTCATCTAGTTCTAGGGGTCCGCATGATTATTCATCTTTTTATCCACATGTTGACCCTATCCCTGTCCAATCACCCACTTCCTACCAGTCCTACCCGACCTTCCCACCTTCACTAGACACTGTTTCTACACAGCCTGTTGGGAGTTTTGCATATCCACACAATTTCGAATCTTTTACCGAAACCCCCTTACCACCCAAGTCTAGTTTGGAAGAGTCGTTGGAGGCATATATCGCAGCAACAAACAAAATGACTAGGAATGTGGAAGCGTCCGTGGCCGCCCTTATGCAACCTAGTGAAACGATAGCTAGTTTCCCGCTAGCTTCAAATTTTTCAATGTATAAAGAGGCGGTTGGACAGAGTGAGAATGAGAGAGGATTTCCAAATCAAACCTACCCTTACCTAATTGAAGCCCACAACTCCAGTTTTCCATCGAATGTCCTAACTGATTCACAAGTTCAAAATAAAAACGAGTTGTGTGATTTTGTAGTGTTTGATTTACCAAATTGTGAGGAACCCCTTTCGAGTGAAACCGCACCTAATCCTTTCGATCTTTACACCTCCCATCTAGAACCTAAATCGATAGATATCCATGCTTTTGATGAGGTGTCTAAGAAAATTGATTTTCACTTGATTGAGGATAGAGACGCCGGGAATATTTCGGATGATGAACCTGTCGATTTAATTGAGATTTTATGTTCAAATCATCATCCCGAGTTATTAAATGTTTCTCCCGAATCTCATATGCGTCTTGACTTTGATGATAATGGCATGGATGAGTTGAATCTTGAGGAGAATTATAAGGATAGTATTGAGGATCATATTGAGGTTGAACTATTTTTGTTTGATATGTCTGATTTTCCAATTCTGCCTCCTGAACCTTTGACTGTTATATCACCCTCCCTCCTTTCCATCGTTCCGACCACGCTTGAAGACTTTGAGCTTGAAAAATTTTCCTTTGAATCTGACACAGTTCTCACAGACGATAACACTTACGAGTGTTTCACTTTTTCGGACGATGTTGATGACTCACTGATCGCACGCTTTTGGCGTGTCGGATGTTCAAAGTTCTAAAGTTATAACCGCGATCAGGACGGTGTCTCTTTGCAGCTAGCCGGTTGAGCACGGGTCGATCCTCAAGGAGATGGTTGTATGTCCGTTCGAGTTTTAGACGAGTCAATGGAGAATTTGTATGTGTTTGTTCAGTTCTAACTTATGTGTTTTATATGCAAGTATAAAGTTGTTAAGAAAAAGATACGAAAGTGTAAGCTAAGGAAATCCACACTCAAAACCTTTGAGCCGGGTCTTGACCAATTGAAGCTAGAGCAATCGGCAACAACGTGGATTAGGGGGTTTAAGCACGGTATTCGTAGAATCCGGCTTATTTACCCTTGTCCTTCCGTTCTTGTCTCTTGCTTTCGCCTCCGGCCAAACCGAACGCAACCGGTCGCGTTTAGGAATCATCGTTACCTTGGTAGGGTAGGATGCCTAACGTAGCGCTTGCGTAACGTTTGGATGGAGTTCAATGGAAAATACGGGAAAAGGGAATGGGAAAAGAAACCTTAACTTACAATATCGTATTTATTCCTAACAACACATAATTACAACCATTCACAAAACAAACCAAAAAGAGCAAAAGAAAAGAGAAAAGAGAAGAAAGGAAAAAGGATTACAAGTAAGTAAGTGCATGGAATTAAAGTTGCATGAAAGTAAAGCAAGTATTAAATGAGCAAGAAACGAAACTAGGAACCATAGAACCAAATACAAGACATGGGTTCAATAACCAAATCTTAAACTTGCAAGCTCACTTAAGAGGTTGCAAGATCAAGAAAAGGCAAAGAACTCATGGAGAATGAAGCACAAAAGAGAGAACAAAATGATACAACCCCTTGAGATCAATGACCAAAGCTTAAACTTGCAATCTCACTTAAGAGGTTGCAAGATCAAGTTAAGGTAGAGAGCTCAAGGGGAAAGCTAAGAAAAAGAATGATACAAAAACCCTCATCTTCATTTAACATCCACTCAAAAGCTCTCACAACAATTTCATGGAGGAAAGAATGAAGAAGAAGAAGAAGAAGAAAACTAAAAACTAATAAGAAGTGGGCATAAGAATGAACACCATTGGCTTGGCAAGTTCTGGGATATTTATAGGCAGGGAACTGGAAACCTAGGGCAACAATATGCCTCATCATGAAATGACCAAAAAGCCCCTAAAATTTCATCCACTATGGAGCCTATATGGCCGCGGTTCCGCGGCCTAAGCGTGCTTATGCCGCGGAACCGCGGCCATAAAGAGGGATTGGGCCTTCATATTTTGTCGTATTCCCTAGTCTTCTGTACTCTTCAGTGTGGTATATGTTGTTTCTCAGAATCTCCTCACAATGTTTCCAGAATTTCAGCATATCAATAAGGTGATGTGATGTGGATCTTTTGCCATGATTTCCTTGAGCTCCGCGTAGATTTCTTGGATTTTGTGTCGACATTGTGCTTTGTGCATGAAAATGACAATCGATTTGCCATTTTGTCCCTTAAACTGGTGTGCGGAAACACGGATAGAGAGCGGAGACTCGTGTTTTATCTGTGGTTGGCAGTAATCCGGAATTTTTCGTGCTATTCCATGAATTTCATTGTTTAGAGCTGAGAACCAGTATCCTGCATTTAACTAGCAAACACGGCTCAAGAGTGCCTACCGATAAACAAACGAGCGTAAGAATGGGTGGTATAAAATACAATATTCTAGTATGAACAAATACCCCCAAACTTAACTTTTGCTCGTCCCGAGCAAAACCAATTATTCACAAAAAAGAATCCTAACCTCACTTTCGCAAGGAACGCGATTGCACTGAGCATGTGCAACAAGCCGTTAAACCTCTAGGTGTCCCTAGTAGGAGGAGTGTTGTCTCCTGAGAGTTTTCAGCGGATACTACCCACAAAATCCGGTCAAGCTAGTTTTGCGAAATAACTATGATTCAAACCGTAAAGTTTTGTTTCAGAAAATAACAATTCTATGATCCTAAGTCTAGATTATTGAAACGAATTCTTGATGTGTAGTATAAAATTGAATAGAAATTCACAACCAAAAATTATTTGACCGCAATCAACTACGGTGTCGGATTGTAGTTAGTATGTGAGTGCGGATCGTCCACAGGGAAAGTGTAATCGTTCGTCTTTTGAATTAGATGAGTCGAAACTTTAAAGAAAAGAAAAGAAAACAATTCATGATTTGTATTTGAAGTTCAAGAATTAGAAAATATAGATCTAATAACAAGAAAAAGATAGAATCAAGAATTTATAGTTTGTTGATTTTTCCAAACCAAATATCAAGAATCGAAATGAGGCTCGTAGGAATCGATCGGATCTATAGATGTGATGTAATCTTACAATTACGTATTCTTATCCTTCGATGAATTGATACTAGATCGATGATGATCGATGAGAATTAGAGACTTCTTGTGAAACTAGAGTTTCATCTTATCTCTTGTTCTTTCATTGATATCATTCATATTCTAGCCTCTAGTAAATTCAAGAAACGATCGTAGATCCCTAATTTCGAGCGATCACAATCAAGAAAGCATCGCTACGAAACTAGGTCATCGATTCTTGAACTTGCTAGGGTTTACAAAACTCGTAGGACTTAAAAATTGTATTAAGATTTGTTACATCATCATTCTACAATCGTCTCGACTCCTTTACGAGCGGAGTTTTACTCACACATCACAACAAGAACAACAATTACAAATTGAGATCTAATCATGATGCAAGAATTAAAAGAAAGCAAGATTAAAGAATTTCACCTTTTATTTATATCAACAATTTCATTACATTCGCTCAAGAACTACAAGAGGAAGAACTTGATCGTCGACTTGGCTTCGCTCGTCTCCGTGGATCGCGGATCGGCTTGGATCACTTGCCCGATTGAAGATCGGCTCGGCTCCTAAAAGGTTGAAGGCTTCTTGCTCGATTGGTACTCAATATCTTGGATTTGGAGTGGAATTAGGGTTAGGGTTTCGCACAAGCCTTGTCACGAGACTTGTGGAAGAAAATGGTGTAGAATGAACAACCTCATCCCTTAGATCTAGGTTCCTATTTATAGCCATCAAAACCCTAGATCTAGGATTTGAATTTTTAGTTTCCCTCCAAAAGTTTGTTAGATGAAATTTGAATTTCCCTCCAAAAGTTTGTTAGATGAAATTCAAATTTCCCTCCAAAATGGACAACTTTTCCTTCCAAAATGAACTACCTCATTTGAATTTGAATTTTCCCTCCAAAATGAACAACTTTTCCCTCCAAAATGAACTACCTCATTTGAATTTGAATTTTCCCACCAAAATGAACAACTTTTCCCTCCAAAATGAACTACCTCATTTGAATTTGAATTTTCCCTCCAAAATGAAGTTGTTAGAAAGAATCTTCTAGAAAAAGTTTGTTGGAAGGAATATTCTAGAATGAGGTTGTTACAAGGAGGCTTCTAGAAAAAGGTTGTTATAAGGAGGCTTCTAGAAGAAGGTTGTTGGAGAGAGCTTTCTAGAAGAAGGTTGTTATAAGGAGGCTTCTAGAAGAAGTTAGTTGGAGGGAGGCTTCTAGAATGAGGTTGTTACAAGGAGGCTTCTAGAAGAAGTTAGTTGGACGGAGGCTTCTAGAACTAGGTTGTTAGGCCGAGCCTTCTAGATGAAGCCACGTGGAGTTTCTGGAGAGTTCTGGAAGCTTTGCCGTTAGAAATAAGCACATGGGGAAAATCTGCTTCTCTGCTGACGTGATCATGCCACGGATCCGCGGCTGGAAGCGCCTATTGGCCTTGAATAAATTTCTGGAATTTTACTGCCAGATCACCAGACTTAGATTTGGTGTAATTTTGATCACCACTTTTGACAATTTGGCTCGGTTTCTGGAATTTCCTGCACAGACTTCGAAACAAGTGTTGCGCAAATACAGAAATGATGCGATGCCATGAAATGCGGTTAATTTCCCTTAAAGTGTCGGTTTAAAAGTCTAATACATGCAATCTCATATTTTGTGACAGATTTGCTAATATGTAGAATATGAATGCCGAACACTTCTAAATGTATGCAAATGTTAAGGAAATTGCCGGCTAAAATATACAATATTTTCGACTGATCAAATACCCCCAAACTTAATTTCGATCGTCTCGAGCGAATGTTTTATTAAAAAGAGAAGGAGAAAATAAAGAAAGAGAAAAAACTAACTAGCACACTTTCGTAGGCAACACGATTGCACTGAGCACGTGCAACAAGCCTTTAAACCTCTAGGTGTCCCTAGTAGGAGGAGTGTTGTCTCCTGAGGGTTTTCAGCGGATTGCACCCACAAAATCCAATAATAAAAGGAAGATCATGAATATTACATTTAAAGACAAGAATTGTAAAAGAAAAACTTTGAAAATTAGGGTTTCCAACTAAGCTAGCTTTTCGGTTGTCATGAGCCCTATCTTAATGGCCATGAAAAGATGTTAGAAATCACGTCCTCCCTCAATAAAACATCGTCTTATTCTTCATTCCTATCTGTTTTTCAAACATCGATCATATCACCCTGCGTGTGTGTAAAGGACATCCCTACACCCGGAGAATTCAATTCAAGCTATCATACTCTTGCCCATCAACCTCAGTACTTTTTTTTTTTTTGATGAGCTCACACACTTTCATGCGACCGTTAATACTTCTTGAGGTACTAACCGACCGATTACTTATGTGCTTGCTTATTTGGTGTATTTTCCTAATCTTGTACCACCTTAGGTATAGCAGTGACTCCCAGACCAGTTGGCCTTAGGGCACTAGATGAAGAGGCACCCTCGCTATATATTTTTTTTATTTCCCTCGGTGATAACAAAACCAGTGTCCATTTTTCTCACCATATTTTTTTTTCATACTTTTGGCTTTAAGACAAGAGCATTTCAAGGTATCCTCTACTATCCCAGGCTTTAAGATGTGTGTAAGTGCAAATAGCAGGGTAGCAACGTTCAAAATGTTTGGCTTCCAGAATAGAAACTATTTTTCAGACTTATTTTTATCCTCAGATTAGTGACGTCTTTCATCTTACTAACCCTTGGGACAACGGCTCATAACAAATTATTACTAGTTCGTATAAGAAAACTTCTAATTTTCTTAGTTTTCTTAAATTTTTCTAATCTCATGGATGTAATTTTTCACTATCTAAACTTTTATTATCTTATTTATATACAAAAAATATTTTTATAGTTTTGAAATTTTTTAAATTTTTATGGGTTTTCGAAAATGTTTTGTGCTTATGCAAATGATATGCAAATGATGCGAAAATAAGCACAAACCTCCCCCAAACTTGTTTTCAACAGTGTCCTCACTGTTGCCTTCTGTTAAATCTCGAAAAACCTGTAAGCTTGGGAGGAATTTATTAGTGGGGGCAAAATATTTAAGTGAAGATCCTCCCCCAAACTTATTTTTGGCTCAAAATTTTGTAAAATTTTCTTTTCAGGAGCCCGATCATATACCCCCCAAACTTATGCAATGTTAATCTTTCAAAATCATATGAGGGGGTCAAAAATCATTGGTCGATGCCAAGCTTTGCAAAGACCGAATATCAACACCAACCATTCAAAAATTTTATCAATGCAGTGCTCTGGTTGGTGGAAGAAGAAGTGGGGAAAGGTTAAGTGGTGGAATAGAATGTGTGTGCGTCTCATATTGGAGAGACGATACAGTGTATGTGATGGATAACTCGCATTCTTTTTACAATTCAGAAGAAGGGATGGAGGTTCAATTTCAATGACTGGGAGATGATTCATCTCAACACCCGTGTTGTTCAGAAATGCAAGTTTTTCAGCGAAGATTTCCTCAAAAGTTCTATCAATACCCCGAAGAATAATGTCATCACAAGGTGCGGGGTGATCTTCAGACTCTAAAAGCAGTTCATAATCCGTGTTAATTGTTGACCCAGACATCTCGGTGGAAGAGTCCGTATGTGTATGATACATAGTTGGGTCAAACAATAACGTATGAAAAGAGTCAAGATCGATATCAGGAGGATCATCAAATTCGCTGCTGTCGACATCCATTAAGTCGACAGAACAGACCTGAGCAGTAGGTTCGAAGGGTACACTTCCCAACTTGTAAATGTTCAGCTCTATTGACCTATTCCCAAAAGATAAGGTCATAGAACCATTACGACAGTTGATTATTGCGTTGGAAGTGGCCAAAAAGGGGCGACCTAAAATCACCGGAATTTGATTCCGTGGGTTCGCTACAGGCTGTGTATCAAGTACAATAAAATCCACAGGAAATACAAATTCCCCGATTTTTATTAACACATCCTCCAGTTTACCCCTAGGTTTGGTGATTGATCGGTCAGCCATCTGGAGAGTTATGCTCGAAGGCTTTAACACTCCGATACCTAGTTGCTCATATACCGAGTAAGGAAGTAAGTTAACACTAGCGCCAAGGTCAAGTAACGCACGGTTGATGTGTTTCTCCCCAATAAAAATGGAAATAGTAGGACAGCCAGGGTCCTTACGTTTCCGTGGTAATTGTTGGGGAAAAGCCGTGTCTACAGTACTCGACATGAAGATTTTTTTAGGCACTTGAGTCTTCCTCTTCCTAGTGCACAAGTTCTTAAGAGTTTTTGCATAGGACGGAACTTGTTGAATAGCATCTAGGAGAGGGATGTTGATGTTAACTTCCTTAAACATGTCTACAATCTTCTCCATTTGGGCATCATGTTTCTTGGACCTCAACCTATTTGGAAATGGAGCTCTATCAATAAGTGTTGGGTCCAACAATTGTGGAGAAGTTTGTGGGGGTGGAAAAGATGAGGTGGGTGGAGGGTTCGAGCCTTTGGGAATACGGAGAATAGGCTCGGAAGAAGAAGGTAAGTTAGACGAAATAGGGTAAGAAATAGAAGTGTGAGTGGAAGTGGAAGGTGAAGCCGGGGAGTTAATGATCAATTCATCATTATCAATTTGTTCACCCAAATAATTGTCTAGCACTCTTCCAGATCTCAATGTTGTAAAAGTATCCACATTAGTGTAATGTGAAGGTCTAGGATCAGGTACGGGTTGAGATGGAAGATTCCCTTCTTCTCTAGCACTTATTTCGGCTGTTATTTGTTCAATTTGAGCTTCCATTGATTTGATATTCTCATTTTGAGTGAGAATGATCTTTATCATATTATCAATGGAAGATTGAAAACTTGCCGACTCTTGGGTGGATTGTTTCATGAAAGTAACCAAGGTTTTCACCAGTGCAGAGATATTATCAGTACCGGCCAATTGCAAAGAGTTTTCATGTAGTGCAAAAGTGTTGGCAGGATTTTGAAAATTTTGTGATTGGAAGGGGTGCTGACTCAATTGAAGTGGTGGTTGCTGTTGTGGTGGAGGGACCCTTTGAAAATTGTTTAGGATTGGAACCGTGTTTTGAGATTGTGATTGGTTCCAAGCAAAGTTCGGGTAATTCCTCCAATCTTGATTATATGAGGAAGAAGAGGAATAGTTTCCAGGTCTTTGCTGAAGTGCAGCATTAGTGTGACCTTGAAACGGTACATTCAAAGGACATTCTTCCGTCAAATGTGAAGGGTTTGAACAGCAGCTACACACGGTTTTGGGAAGTGTGGATTGGTTTAGGGAGGCTGAGGAGATTTTATTTTCTATAGCGTCGAGTTTCCTTTGTATTGCGGCCATTTCGGCTTTCAAGGTGACGGAAACATCGAGCTGATTGACATCTTCCCTAGGTGGTGGTGGTCTAACACTTTCCCATTGTGATGTGTTTTGAGCTAAATCTTCTAAGTATTTCCAAGCTTCACCATCATCTTTAGATAGGAATTGGCAATGACACATGGTTTCAAGCATCTGTCTAGTAGTGAGATCAACACCCTCATAGATAATTCGACACAAATCCCATCTGGGGATTCCGTGATGAGGGCATTGGATAAGAAGATCCTTGAATCGTTCAAAGCATTTCCAAAATGGTTCATTGGGAAGTTGGGTAAATTTAGAGATTTCGCTCCGAACACGGGCGGTCTTGTGATTGGAATAAAATTTCTTAAGGAATGCTGCAACGAATTCGTCCCATGTTGAAATAGAATGTGCGGGTGTGATGTAAAGCCACTTCTCGGCTAAATCGCACAAAGTGAGTGGGAGAAGACGTAAACGCAGAGCATCCAAAGACAGTTGTGAATTCCCCATCAAAGCACATACGTTTTCAAATTTGGAAATAAACATGTATGCGTTTTCAGAATCAAGACCATGAAATTTGGGTAAAAGTTTGATGAATTGGGGGTTGATTTCAAAATTTTCCCCGATGGCAGGTGGTATAGAAAGACAGGTGGGAAGGGTAACACGTGTAGGATAGCATCTCTCTTGGAGAGAAATGCGTGGAAGATTCTGCGCACCTGCGGGCGGTGGCAGAGTAGTGTTAAAGTTTGATGGATTTGGGTCCATCGCGGGTGTGGTGGGTGGTGGGGGAGAAGATGAAGAATTACCGACTCTGGGGTCGATAAAAGAAACGCGGACAAGACGGGAAATGGAATCCCGTGTCCAGCCTAACATTGTGCTAAACGGTTGTAGCACAAGTGGCAGCGTTGGTATAATTAGAGGAAATGAAGTGTGCGGTGTTTGTTTTGAAAAGATACGGATTTTTGAAAAATATGATGCAACAAAACAAATGCAACACACAAAACCCTAATTCTATTGGTCACCTAGGTCAAACTCTAGACCGCTCCTAACTGCCAAAAGACAAGTCGCAGAATAAATCCTCCACTGCCTCTTTGTCCCCCTGTGGCCGGATAAGTGCCAGGTAAGTGGGAAGGAACCACCACTACAGTGGGCCTAATTAAAAACCACTAGCCTTAGACACACTCGCCTCAGGCACCACAAGAAAACTCGGATAAGCAATGAATTACCCACGGCCTTCTCTTGTCCTAATTGAGCGCGACGGTCCTTAGAGTCATCTCTAGATTTCTTTTAATTAATGAGGGTAAATGAGGATGCAAGTTTTGCGATTTTCGGGGCCTAGGAAGGGTAATGAAATCCCCACCTAATTTGGATTTGGTCGTGCCCCTTAATTTCCGTATTAATATGCAACAACCACAAGAATCAAAAACACGCACAAATTTTATTTTGCTTTGCGGCGCTGCGATTTATTTGCAAAGAAACCTGCAGCAAAATTGTTATTGGAGCAGATGAGGTAAGAGATAAGAAAGTGAGGGACTTACAGAGGAAAATTGGTACAGTGAATCAACAAGTGGAGCGCGGAACCGCCGCGGATTAGGGTCTTTAGCCGCGGAAGGGCGGCTGTATGTGCTGTTCACTCCACCAAATTTCAACAGTAGCTTGCTGTTGATTTCTACAGTTCTCTGGAATTTTCAGAAATTTTTTTTCTCCAGCTCCAATGATTCCAGATTTTCTCGCAACAAATCACAACACACGTATTAGTGTTTGCACGAATTTTGATCACAAAAATTTAGATGGAATAAAATTTTCAACTCAAATTTCAAAATACGAACAACTAGCGCACTATCACCGGCAACGGCGCCATTTGATTGTTAAGAATTTCTTGTTTGGATGTAAAAGTATCGAATCAAATAGTCCCCGGCAACGGCGCCATTTGATTGTAACGAATTCTTGATGTGTAGTATAAAATTGAATAGAAATTCACAACCAAAAATTATTTGACCGCAATCAACTACGGTGTCGGATTGTAGTTAGTATGTGAGTGCGGATCGTCCACAGGGAAAGTGTAATCGTTCGTCTTTTGAATTAGATGAGTCGAAACTTTAAAGAAAAGAAAAGAAAACAATTCATGATTTGTATTTGAAGTTCAAGAATTAGAAAATATAGATCTAATAACAAGAAAAAGATAGAATCAAGAATTTATAGTTTGTTGATTTTTCCAAACCAAATATCAAGAATCGAAATGAGGCTCGTAGGAATCGATCGGATCTATAGATGTGATGTAATCTTACAATTACGTATTCTTATCCTTCGATGAATTGATACTAGATCGATGATGATCGATGAGAATTAGAGACTTCTTGTGAAACTAGAGTTTCATCTTATCTCTTGTTCTTTCATTGATATCATTCATATTCTAGCCTCTAGTAAATTCAAGAAACGATCGTAGATCCCTAATTTCGAGCGATCACAATCAAGAAAGCATCGCTACGAAACTAGGTCATCGATTCTTGAACTTGCTAGGGTTTACAAAACTCGTAGGACTTAAAAATTGTATTAAGATTTGTTACATCATCATTCTACAATCGTCTCGACTCCTTTACGAGCGGAGTTTTACTCACACATCACAACAAGAACAACAATTACAAATTGAGATCTAATCATGATGCAAGAATTAAAAGAAAGCAAGATTAAAGAATTTCACCTTTTATTTATATCAACAATTTCATTACATTCGCTCAAGAACTACAAGAGGAAGAACTTGATCGTCGACTTGGCTTCGCTCGTCTCCGTGGATCGCGGATCGGCTTGGATCACTTGCCCGATTGAAGATCGGCTCGGCTCCTAAAAGGTTGAAGGCTTCTTGCTCGATTGGTACTCAATATCTTGGATTTGGAGTGGAATTAGGGTTAGGGTTTCGCACAAGCCTTGTCACGAGACTTGTGGAAGAAAATGGTGTAGAATGAACAACCTCATCCCTTAGATCTAGGTTCCTATTTATAGCCATCAAAACCCTAGATCTAGGATTTGAATTTTTAGTTTCCCTCCAAAAGTTTGTTAGATGAAATTTGAATTTCCCTCCAAAAGTTTGTTAGATGAAATTCAAATTTCCCTCCAAAATGGACAACTTTTCCTTCCAAAATGAACTACCTCATTTGAATTTGAATTTTCCCTCCAAAATGAACAACTTTTCCCTCCAAAATGAACTACCTCATTTGAATTTGAATTTTCCCACCAAAATGAACAACTTTTCCCTCCAAAATGAACTACCTCATTTGAATTTGAATTTTCCCTCCAAAATGAAGTTGTTAGAAAGAATCTTCTAGAAAAAGTTTGTTGGAAGGAATATTCTAGAATGAGGTTGTTACAAGGAGGCTTCTAGAAAAAGGTTGTTATAAGGAGGCTTCTAGAAGAAGGTTGTTGGAGAGAGCTTTCTAGAAGAAGGTTGTTATAAGGAGGCTTCTAGAAGAAGTTAGTTGGAGGGAGGCTTCTAGAATGAGGTTGTTACAAGGAGGCTTCTAGAAGAAGTTAGTTGGACGGAGGCTTCTAGAACTAGGTTGTTAGGCCGAGCCTTCTAGATGAAGCCACGTGGAGTTTCTGGAGAGTTCTGGAAGCTTTGCCGTTAGAAATAAGCACATGGGGAAAATCTGCTTCTCTGCTGACGTGATCATGCCACGGATCCGCGGCTGGAAGCGCCTATTGGCCTTGAATAAATTTCTGGAATTTTACTGCCAGATCACCAGACTTAGATTTGGTGTAATTTTGATCACCACTTTTGACAATTTGGCTCGGTTTCTGGAATTTCCTGCACAGACTTCGAAACAAGTGTTGCGCAAATACAGAAATGATGCGATGCCATGAAATGCGGTTAATTTCCCTTAAAGTGTCGGTTTAAAAGTCTAATACATGCAATCTCATATTTTGTGACAGATTTGCTAATATGTAGAATATGAATGCCGAACACTTCTAAATGTATGCAAATGTTAAGGAAATTGCCGGCTAAAATATACAATATTTTCGACTGATCAATTATCGAACCTTTATTTTTCACACCTCGGTTCTTATTTAACTTAAGATTTTATATGTCTTTACGTGCAGTGCAAATAGTGTCGTTAAGTTCCAGAAGGATCGATTAAAGTCATCATGTCACACAATAAAGCCTAGATAAAATTTTTAAAAGAATCACATAAGTATTATAAAGAGTTAAGTATTTTTCAAGTTTCGTTTTCCAGTAAAGTTTTAACTTCAGAATTTCTATTTTCCCTAACAGGAAACTAGGTCTTATTTTTCACTCCACCTTTTTCTTGTTTTCATTTCATACACACCTCTGTGAACGTGCAATAGTCTTTATCATGGAATAAAACCTTCATATCTCCGCTAGAAATAATTTTTTATAAAAACCTGTCTTTTGTCAAGATTATTCTCACACAAAGAACCGTTAGGAATTTTAACTCGGAGAGAATACTTGCTTGACTTTGTTTTAATCTGGACTTTCTAGGCTTCTTAACGAGCTTTAGGCCAATGCACCCTAACCAGTTGGCTTTAGGGCATTAGGTGTAGAGACACCCCAGCGGACTTAATTACTCAAGTTATCTAGGCCAAAAAACAAAAGACAATTTAGCGTTAAAATCATGATGATTCAATACGAACGGAGATATAACCGGCAGTTCAGTTATTTTTTGGATAAAAGACGTGTTTTAGTGGGTTAGGTGTGTAATCATTCCAATCAAGTTCCAGATGGGTTATTTTTCAGAATTAGTTCCAATTAAGGCATCAATAACATTTCTTCATTTTCGCTTCACTTCATAAACTATTCTTGATATTACTTATTTCAGAACAAACCTATTTGATCCTTAGAAAATCATTTATCCATTTAAAAGTTTTTAGACATAATAGACTTTTCATCTAATTTCCAAAACTCACGACACGTGTAGTGTGATGTAAAGACGTATATCAGCTATAGTTAACTTCAAACGAGAGTTATCTTTCAGGTTTTCAAAATCTAAAAATAAGATTTAGTTATTCTTATCTTATCAAACAAAACCGTCGAAATGTTGAATCAGAGTTCTCCCACTAGCTAACTTGATAAAAAGTTTTTATGTTTGTAGAAAATTTTCTGATTTTTATGGATTTTTAAATAGGTATGCAAATGCAAAATATACAAATGAATGCGAAGGTAGAAAGCTTACCGAGCACACCCCCAAACTTAAACTTGACAGTGCCCTCACTGTCAGGCTACACCAAGAGGGTCAAAATTGTCGGCTCTCTCCAAAAGAAAATTTTATACAAAACAAAAAGAAAACCAAAAAAGATATATACAAAAAAGGGTTCCCCCCAAACTTAAGTGAAACCGTGTTTCCACTGTTAAGCGTTGAAGTTCAGGATTAGGGGGGAAAGAGAATAGTATCAATCTATTCAAGGCCTTACACAGACCAAAAGTTAACACCAACCATTCAAAGATTTTATCGTTATAAAGCGACGATTGGTGAAAGAATGGAGTATAGAGAAAAGAAATAAGGAACACGCGAGACCGTGTAGGGATAGAAGTGGCGTCCGGCCTCGGTGGAAGAGAAGAATGGCAGATGGGAGAAAGAAGTGGAATACGAACTTGAGGGTGGAAATGGAGCGAATAAATTAGCACAATTCTTGATGACCGATGTGTAAAAAGCGATTGTGCTAATCTATTAACCTGTCGAGAAATGGGGTCAAATCCCTCAAGATTCGTGAGAAACCATGGGTACACCGAACTTGGTAAACCAGACACTGGAAGTGAAAATGATACGGTTTCTTGCAATGTCGGAACAATGGAAAGGATGGAGGTAGGTGATTGAGAAAGGTTATCGGTTAAAGGTTCAGGAGGGTGTACATAGTCAATGAAAAGAACAGGATGAATTGGAAAATCCGACTCATCAATTAAAACTGGTTCATCCTCAAAAATATCCTCAATAGTCTCCTCAAAGTTAAGCATATCCATGCGTTTATCCTCAAAATCCAGACGCATATGGGGTTCGGGAAAAACATTTAAAGACTCGGGATGATGAATTGGAGAGAAAAACTCAGCTAAATCTATGGGTTCATCATCCAAAATATTCCCAGCGTCAATATCCTCAATCAAGTGAAAATATATATTCTCAGACACCTCAACAAAAGCATGGAGATCAATCAATTCAGGTTCTAAGATGGAGGTGTAGAGGTCAAAAGGGTTGGGTGCGGTTTCACTCGAAAGGGACCCTTCACAATCGGGCAAATCAAACACTACAAAGTCGCACAACTCATTAATAATTCTATCTTCAATTGATAAATCATTTGGGACACTTGATAGACTTTCAAAACAGGAGTTGTGGGATTCAATTTGGTATGGGTAGGTTTGATTTGGAAGGGTGTACAGCTCACTCTCTCCACTCAAATTCTCAACCTGTCCTACCGCCTCTTTATACATTGGAAAATTTGGAGCTAGTTGAAAACTAGCTACCGGGTCACTAAGTTGTATAAGGGCGGCCATGGACGCATTCAAATCCATCATCTGTTGGTACGATGCTACCCTAAAATCTTCCAAAGACTGTTCCAGACTAGACATGGGTTGTGAAGGGGTTTCAGTGAAAGATTCAAAGTTTTTTTGGTACTGGAAACACCCAAATGACGGTTCAGAAACAATGTCTAGGGAAGGTGTAAAAGTCGGGTTGGACTGGTAGGAATTGAATGGGTGGACAGGGGTAGGATCAACATTTTGATACGAAGGTGAATGGAATTGTTGATCCCAAGAATTTGAAGTGGTGAAAGGAGTGAAAGATTGGCTATGAGATTGTTCAATACGTTCAGCGATGGACAAAGGACGACTTGCAAAAGGGGTATCAACATAAGCGGGTGCGGGAGGTTGAAAAGGTTGATACAAAGTGGAATGCGGAGGGCAAGTGTTTGCCCTAGACGCGTCTATGCGATCTTTCAATGACATTTTGGGCATGGAGAGGTCGTTCGATGTTCGGCCAAAGCAAGAACCATAAGAAGTAATGTCTGGTTGTGGGTACCAAAGTTCGGCAAGAGTTTTGCGAGGTGGGGTACCCATGATATGAAGAGAGAAAGAAAGAAAGGCATAGAAAAGGTGGGGAAAAAGAATGTGATTTTTTTTTAATTAATTTTTTAGTTAGCTATTAACAAAAGATTGAAATATACACACAAAAAGAATCTGGACCAAAACAATCACGACACAAAAATACCACACACCTAATCGTTCTAGGGTTCACCTAGCTCAACTAGAGCTGCTCCAGAACTTGATTGTCGAAGTAAAACTGTATTGAGAAACGGGCTCAAGATACACCGATCACGAGGCCAGGTAAGTGCTGAGATAAGGGGAGGTTTTCCGACGCTTTCGTGAAGGTCCTTAATTAAATAACCCTTTCTCTTTTGGCGGTTTCGCCGTTAACACTTTTCTAGACACCCAGTAAACAATGTACCGTTAAGCGAGGTTCTAAACACAGTTAACTTCTCATAGTGAGCGCGAAGTCCTTAAGGCTTAAAGTCTAGTTTCTTTTAAAGTTTGTGCGGGTAAACGTTATGCTCAAGTTCGTGATTTGTGGGCCACGGAAAAGGTGATGAAATCCTTTACCGTACGTTGTGGGGTTCGCTTGCCCTTAAGTCCGTATTATTGTATGCAATGCGCAATTCAATAAAAATTCTATAAAGAATCAAACAATCGTTTTTTTTAGTTTAAGCGCGGCACTGCAACAAATACGGGTTAGTCAATTTTTAGCGTTTGCTAGCGAACTTGCAAAGAATCCTGCAAAGAATAGTATATTGGATGCGTCGGATTTGAGAAGAAGGTATTTAAGAAATACGTACCGTTAAGTTTTTGGGTTAGGAAACCCCCGTTGAATCAATTCCGGTAAGCTTGAAAAGTTCGCTTGCATGGGTCAAACATCCCGGATCTTTGGCACTGTACTTCATAATCACCTTAACCTTGAACGTACACTTTGCTCCCCACAATCGCAGTTTGCAAATCCGCAAAAATCCGCACACTTGCTCACAAAAATTATCAAAAATAACAAAAATATTTTTTTTAATTTATAAATATATACAAAAAGAATATTAACCCGAATAACAAGAAAGAAAATACGCTACCGTCTCCCCGGCAGCGGCGCCATTTGATCGCACGCTTTTGGCGTGTCGGATGTTCAAAGTTCTAAAGTTATAACCGCGATCAGGACGGTGTCGCTTTGCAGCTAGTCGGTTGAGCACGGGTCGATCCACAGGGAGATGGTTGTATGTCCGTTCGAGTTTTAGACGGGTCAATGGAGAATTTATATGTGTTTGTTCAGTTCTAACCTATGTGTTTTATATGTAAGTATAAAGTTGTTAAGAAAAAGATACGAAAGTGTAAGCTAAGAAAATCCGCACTCAAAACCTTTGAGCCGAGTCTTGACCAATTGAAGCTAGAGCAATCGGCAACAATGTGGATTAGGGGGTTTAAGCACAGTATTCGTGGAATCCGGCTTATTTACCCTTGTCCTTCCGTTCTTGTCTCTTCCTTTCGCCTCCGGCCAAACCGAACGCAACCGGTCGCGTTTAGGAATCACCGTTACCTTGGTAGGGTAGGGTGCCTAACGTAGCGCTTGCGTAACGTTTGGATGGAGTTCAATGGAAAATACGGGAAAAAGGAATGGGAAAAGAAACCTTAACTTATAATATCGTATTTATTCCTAACAACACATAATTACAACCATTCATAAAACAAACCAAAAAGAGCAAAAGAAAAGAGAAAAGAGAAGAAAAGAAAATGCATTACAAGTAAGTAAGTGCATGGAATTAAAGTTGCATGAAAGTAAAGAAAGTATTAAATGAGCAAGAAACGAAACTAGGAACCATAGAACCAAATACAAGACATGGGTTCAATAACCAAATCTTAAACTTGCAAGCTCACTTAAGAGGTTGCAAGATCAAGAAAAGGCAAAGAACTCATGGAGAATGAAGCACAAAAGAGAGAACAAAATGATACAACCCCTTGAGATCAATGACCAAAGCTTAAACTTGCAAGCTCACTTAAGAGGTTGCAAGATCAAGTTAAGGTAGAGAGCTCAAAGGGGAAGCTAAGCAAAAGAATGATACAAAAACCCTCATCTTCATTTAACATCCACTCAAAAGATCTCACAACAATTTCATGGAGGAAAGAATGAAGAAGAAGAAGAAAACTAAAAACTAATAAGAAGTGGGCATAAGAATGAACACCATTGGCTTGGCAAGTTCTGGGATATTTATAGGCAGGGAACTGGAAACCTAAGGCAACAATATGCCTCATCATGAAATGACCAAAAAGCCCCTAAAATTTCATCCACTACGGAGCCTATATGGCCGCGGTTCCGCGGTCTAAGCGTTCTTATGCCGCGGAACCACGGCCATAAAGAGGGATTGGGCCTTCATATTTTGTCGTATTCCCTAGTCTTCTGTACTCTTCTGTGTGGTATATGTTGTTTCTCAGAATCTCCTCACAATGTTTCCAGAATTTCAGCATATCAATAAGGTGATGTGATGTGGATCTTTTGCCATGATTTCCTTGAGCTCCACGTAGATTTCTTGGATTTTTTGTTGACATTGTGCTTTGTGCATGAAAAAGACAATCGATTTGCCATTTGTCCCTTAAATTGGTGTGCGGCAACACGGATAGAGAGCGGAGACTCGTGTTTTATCTGTGGTTGGCAGTAATCAGAAATTTGTCGTGCTATTCCGTGAATTTCACTGTTTAGAGCTGAGAACCAGTATCCTGCATTTAACTAGCAAACACGGCTCAAGAGTACCTACCGATAAACAAACGAGCGTAAGAATGGGTGGTATAAAATACAATATTGGGTGGTATAAAATACAATATTCTGGTATGAACACTCACCGCCCGAGTTTGAGTCTTTTACATTTTCAGATGAGTTAGTTGAACCATCAGACTCGGTTGCTTATAGTAGTTTCGAACCATTGATGGAATCTTTCAAGTTCGAAACAGTTTACTACGGTGAGAATGATACTATCCCTAATTCACTCCCTTTCGTCCTTTCTATTGTTCCGACCGTACAAGAGACCGTTCCGCTTTCATCTCCAATACCAAGTTCGGCGTACCCATGTTTTCTTACGAATCTTGAGGGATTTGACCCCATTTCACGACGGGTTGATAGGTTAGCGCAATCGCTTTTAACACATCGGTCATCACAAATTGCGCTAATTTATTCACTCGATTTACACCCTCAAGATCGCACGCTCCTTCTTTTTCTTTTCCGCCCTCCTTCTCCTCCACCGAGACCATATTCTATCCTTCTTTCCACACGGTCTCGTGTGCTTCTCATCTCTTTTCTTTCCACCCCATTCTTTCACCAACTAGATCAGTACCACGATAAGATTTTTGAATGGTTGGCGCTAACCTTTGGCTTGTGTAAGGCCAAGCTTAAGTTTGGTGGGAACCTTGTTGTATATATGTATATATATATTTTTTTGTTTTCTTTTTCTATAAAAAAAAATAAAAAGAATTTTTTTTCAAAACATTAAAAAAAATAATAATAATAAAAAATTGTAAATAAATAAACAGGGGAGTGCCGACATTTTGACCCTCTTGGTTTAGCATGACAGTGAGGACACTGTCAAGTTCAAGTTTGGGGGTATGCTCGGTACGTCTTCTTCCTTCGCATTCATTTGTACATATTTTTTGCATTTGCATACCTATATTAAAACCCATAAAAATTTAAAAATTTCAAAAATTATAAAAATTATTGTATTCAATTTTGGTTTATTTGACTAGAGTTTGACAAATAGGTTAACTGGTTAGGAACAACTAGATCTTAGACTTGGTAAATTAAAAACCCTAAAAATAACCTTCCTTAAAGTTTAACGGTAGAAAGTATATGTCTTGTAGTTTATTTAGAAATAGGCAAATTTTGGGTTCACTTTTTGGGCCAAGTTGAAACAAGGGAAGAGTATTGATGTTCTTATTAGGGTATAAGTTTGAAAAATAATTCCTAGCTTAAGTCTAGATTCTGAAAATGTATACCCTACAATTTGCACAATCACGCACCTTGAAACTTGGAATAGTAGAAGAGACCTTGAAATGCTCTTGTCTAAAGTCCTTAGTACAATGAAAATAAAAGAAAAAAAAGTGTGAATAAAGAATAAAAAAAATGGACACTGGTTTTTGTGATTACTTAAGGCTGCAAAAATAGAAAAACATTTAGCGAGGGTGCTTCATCACCTAGTGCCTTAGACCAACTGGTTTGGGAGTCACTGCTAAAAGCCTTGGGTGTTGCAAGACTAGGAATTACGCTTTAATGTGCAAACACATCTTGTAATCGGTTGTTGGTACCTCAAGAAGTATTAATGGTCGCATGAATGATGTGTAAGCAAAATTCAATTAAAAATTCACCAATTAATAAGTACTTTGGACAACGGACTAGGGTATGATTGCTTGATTTGAATTTCCAAGTGTAGGGGTGATCTATACACACACGTAGGGGTATGTGATTGGAGTTTAGATGAGAGAAAGGAGTGAAGAACAGAACTTGTATCTTTAATAGTGTTGATAAAAATTCCTAAGTGGAGATGGAACCCTAGAAGGAAAACTTAAGAAATGCCGAAAGCTAAGTAGATCTGCAGAACATATATAATCTTAAGTTAGATGATGAGGAAGTGTGAAGAATATGGGTGGATAATTTATGAGTCGACGATAATAGAATTCCTTGTTAGAAAACTTAATTGGAGAATAAAAGTTAATGGGCCTAATTGATAGGATTTTGTGGGTAATATCCGCTGAAAACCCTCAGGAGACAACACTCCTACTACTAGGGACACCTAGAGGTTTAACGGCTTGTTGCACGTGCTCAGTGCAATCGCGTTTCCCTGCGAAAGTGCGGTTAGGTTAGGTTTTTAGAGAATAAAAAAATAAGTTTGCTCGAGGACGAGAAAAAGATAAGTTTGGGGGTATTTGTTCATACCATAATATTGCATTATTATATTCCCCATTCTTATTCTTTTTATAAATAAACAGGTGCTTTTGACGCATGTCTGCTACATATTACAGGTTACAGGTTTTTGGACAGGAAACAGTGAAAACGATGAAAAGACGATGCAAAAGTGGACTTTGACCAACAAACAGAAGACTCTTGATCAAGCCTACATCAAAGATAAAATTTACAAAGTACAAGGCAATGCAAGGTCCAAAATTACAAAGCGAACGGTTAAAAATCCATTGCAAATTGTTCACTGAAGATCTGGAACTAATGTAGAAGCCCAATTGATAAAAGAACCAAAGAACCAGAAGACCAATAAGACCAAGAACAAAACCCTAAATTTTCAGCACCCAATCTTTCTAAAAGGCCGCAGAACCGCGGCCCAAGCCTGCTATTGCCGCGGTTCCGCGGCCATATTGTGCCTGTACGCGGATATTTTTTTACCAAAATGTTTAGCGGCGCTGAAAAGTTGACCTAGAGCTATTTTTGTAAATTTAGACATGCGGATCAAAATGTAACCTAGGATTTCTATCTCCTATAAATAGAACCCAAATCATTGTATTCTTTTTATGCCTCCCTATGCCTCTTTTTATCAATCAAATTTAGATTTCTTTTGGAGAGCATCGATGCCTCTTTTCATTTCAGAAATTCAGATCTGACAAGTCTTGTGTTGATGTTTGGAGAGAGCCATCTGTAAAGTGAGTAATTAATTTCAATTCTTGCCCTAGGTAATTTTTCATTCTCTGCCCTAGTATAAATTTAATTCCTTGCCCTAGTTAGATAGTTAGATCTTTAATTCAATTTTCCTAGATTAATTTAGTTTTTAGATTTAATTAATCCATTCACACTGTTCGTAATTAACTCGTAAGAGCGACTAGGAAATTCACAACATCCCTGTGGACTGACCCGTACTCACCGGCTAGTTACATGCGACGCCGTTCTTGATTGCGGTAATAGATAGTTTTTGAGACCAATCAGCTGTATACTTATAGACACTCTCTTCCAAATCATCATTTAGAAAAGCTGTCATGACACCCAACCACCAGATATCGTAGTCATGGTTTGTAGCCGTGGCAAGTAGGATCTGGATGGACTTAAGCATAGCTACTGGAAAAGGTTTCATCATTATCCACGCCTGGTCGATGACGAATAACCTTTAACTAGTCTAGCTTTGAAAGTCTCAACTTTTCCATTTACACCAAGTAATCTTCTCAAGATATACTTGCTCCTGATGGGAATTTAACCCTTCAGATATAGCAACCAAAGTCCATACTTTGTTGGTGTATAAGGATACAGATCGCTAAGCATCCAGCCATTCTTACAAAGTCCCACTCCTGATGGCCAGCTCGAAACTAGATGGGTCATCATCTTATGATGCAATCCTCGCTCCCACTGTCATAGAGAAACAGAAGTATCTCTCAGGTGGGTGAGAAACCCTACTAGATCGGCGGAGAGGCTGAGATTCATTGGAAACTATTGAATCCTTTGGTTCTACCAAATCATCAGCTGCAGTTTGTATAGTTGGAACTTCTTCCATTTCTACCTCCTGACCACTCATTTCTTCACAAGAAATTCCCTTTCACAAAGGTGGCATGCTGAGAAACAAAACATCTTTTGTTCCTCGATTTGGTAGAAGATATTCCCTTGCGAATGCTTGGGATATCCAACAAACTTTTACAGAACTGACTTTGCCTCGAGCTTGTCCGGATTATGCTTTTAGACATAGGCTGGACAACCCAAAATCTTAACAAACTTAAGATATGGGCTCTTCCCTTTCCATATCTTATATGAAGTGGTAGGCAACTGATTTTATCGGAACCCTATTCAATAGGTATGCAACTTCATAAGTGCATAACTCCCAAAAGGAAATAGGTAACTCAGTAGTACTCATCATAGAGCACACCTTATCATATAGGGTGTAATTGCTCCGCCCCGATACACCGACGTGCTGTGGTGTATACGGAGGAGTAATGCTGAGAGAGAATCTCATTCTCCTTTAGAATAGTCTAGGAATTCCGTGCTCAAGTATTCTCCTCCTTGATCTCATCAAAGAACATAATACTTATACCCGTATTTTGGTTCTCTACTTCTAACTTATATTCATTGAATTTCTCAAAAGCTTCAGACATGTGCTTCAACAGAAACATGTGTCCGAATCTTGAGAGATCATCAGTGAATGTAAGGAAGTACAAAGAAACAGTCCTGGCATATGTAGACTGGGGACCTTCATACATCAGCATGTATCAGTATCAAGAGTTCACTAACTCTTTCTCTGCTTCGAGTAAACAGAGCTATGGTCATCTTATCTTTATGACATGACTGACAAGTTTCATAAAATGTAAATTTAAACTGATTTAAATATGTATCTAAATGTAACTTCAGCTAGCCGGGTCGCATTGATATGACCTAGTCTACAATGCCTCAAGAAGAAGTCGTTCATTTCTGAACTCTTCCTCTTGTGTGTGTTCTATATACTAAGAACTGTAGTTTGATTTAGAACATATAAGCTTTTAGATAACGTGCCTGAACCGATCAACTCTTGATATAGGAAATGTTCAAAACATTATCCAACAATACAAAATTATATCCTTTCTTTACCAATAAAGAGACTGATATGATGTTGTATATCAGGTTCGGTATCTAATAACATTCGTTCAGAATCAATGTATTCTGGTAATACAGGGTGACAGTGACCAACAGACTTGGCTGCAACACTTGTACCGTTTTCTGTCTCATGAAACTTATCACCCGTTCTCAGTTCTCTACCTGTCTGTAGCCCATGTAACAGATTACATATGAGGGATCCTGATCTGGTATCACATACCCAGGACGTAAAGGATACTGAGAAACAGTTCTCTGTATTGAACACACCCGAAGATGATGCATCAGCATGCACTTTCTTCGTTTGGGTGGCACGGGAAATCTGGTATTCCCCAATTTCCTGCTCTGTCTTATAATAATTATAAGTTGGAGCGGGACCAACATTCCCCAGCTCAATATAAAAAGCGGGTTCGGTCAATATATCCGTATTATTATCTTGATTAAGGCGTGATATGGTCGCTACCTGGAGAGAGAGAGAAGAAAACACTAAGCGTATGCTCTTGCAAGATTAGATTGGTTATTATTTTATCTAATCAGGATGGATCCCACCGTTTTTATCAAATCTTCCTTCAAACCCTAAAAGGAAAGACTAGCCGGGATTAATTACACGCTACAAGTTCGCCAATCTTTCAGCCAGGCCAGTGTCGGTACTTTGAGGGAGGTCCCCCGTGCTTTCGCACGAACCTAATTAAAGTAAACCTCGTTTTCCCAGAGGCGTAACCTCGTTAACACCTTTCTAGACACCTACTTGATCGGCTAATTTTAATGTGTAAAATTCTCCCAGGAGTAACTCTTACTCGCAGCGGGTATCGGGATCCAACTATCTCATAGATGGTATGCAATCTCATTGCAAATTTCAACACTTGAAATTCCCGATAATATTTTTCCCCAAACGATCTATGACCTTGACAAGGTCAACAAACCATAGACCGTAAGTCAAGTTCAACCCGTCATTTCTTGATTGAATTAAACCCACCCGCACGACCCTTGGCAAGGTCAACAAGGCCGTACGACTACCCTAACCCAATCTGCATCATATGCATAAGCAGATAAATACTGGTCAGCTACCGCACACTGCGCCTTGACAAGGTCAACAAACGCAGCACGAATACTAAGCAGGACTTATCTGAAATGACGGAGGGCTACGACAGGTTTTTCTGAAAACCTATTGCGTAATGAACTTGATATCGTTGTAGAATCAAATGATTTTAAAATGGAGTGTTTTTTAGGCTTTTCTAGTTTTGCTAAAGGGGTCACTCCCGGTGAAGGGATCGTCGGCCCTTTCCTCGTCGAATGAGGTGCAGGATATATCATATATATCACTGTGCAAAGAAAAAAATATAGAAGCAATCAAAAAACAAACCGAGGGTTGTAACATCTGCCAGTTATTGCTAAAGGGGTCACTCCCGGTGAAGAGATCTCGGCCCTTTCCTCATCGAATAAGGTGCAGGATGTTCTACAAGGAACACCGCGATGCAAAGCAAGAACTGTAGCTACCTGTTTTTGTTTTTTTTTTGGAAAATTCGATCCCACAACATCTTTTAGGTTTCTTTTATTTTCATTAATCATATTAATGAAGTCCCATCATTTAAGTCACCTAAACATCACAAATAAATACGACGTACACTTATGCCATCCGCATTCACCTCGATGTCCCGTCTGCACCGTTAGGTTAGGTAACTAACGGCAGAGCGGGGCAGTGCTAGCACTGGTGTAAAACATAAGTAACGTCTATATAATATATCATATATACTATATACAGTATCTATCACAGAACATCAAATGATCACATCACAGATATCACAGCAGAAGAAACATATGAAACATTGGATATACTAGGACGTCCGTGTTTTATTTTGAGCCTCTATAAAACACGGATTCCATGGTCACGATTAATAGCCAAACCCATACCCCTAGACCCCTACGAGAGTGGCTGTAAGTCCATGCTACCTCTCCCGGTACTTTCGGGCATGCGGAATTTGGTGAAAAACAATTTTCTAGAGGTAGTAACATGGACTCAAAACCGGATCTTTGTTAAACATCTAACTAACAACCTAACTAGGAGTTGTTAACTACTCGGTTAGGGGGTTATACCTTTCTTTCTTGAACTCCTTCGTCTTCAAGCCTCGATGGTTGTCCGGATCGGCTTCACCCCGTCGTCTCCTTGAGCCGAAGATCGATCCACCTGAAAGCTTCTACCTTTGGCTTCTTCTTCGGTCATTGAAGAAACTAGTTCACTTGGTTTGCTAAACCTTGTGAACTAGAGTGAGTAGAGAAGAGTGTGTTGGGATTTTCTCTATGGTTCTTGGTTCTCAACACATGAGACAAGTGAACCATAGACTAAAGAGAGGGAGAGCAAGAGGAAGGAGATGAGAGCTCAAGAACAAGAGAGAGAATGAAAATGATAGAATGAGAAAGACTTTTCTCTCTTGGCTCTCTTAATCCAAATCCATCATCACAAAAATAGTAATCAAGTATTGTGTAAATGGTTTAAGTTAAAATGGCTATATCATTTCATGCACTCATATTGCACGAGAGAACAAGCAAGTAAAAAGTCTTTGCCATGAAATGATAGCCATTGTCATCATGATGGTCAACTAGTCCAACCTAGTCAACCGGTCAACAAAGTCAACAAGTCAACAAAGTCAACCCCTCAACAACCATGTCACCACAATACTTAATTAATATTATTGTTAATTACATATGATATTCTCATTAGGGTTGAGCAAAAAGTTAATAGTCAACAGTCAACGGTCAACAACCCTAATAAGAATCCTCTGCCTCTGTCTCTCCGTCAACTGTGCATACACACCCGCATCCGCATTCCGAGGAACACGAATACATACTGGATAAAACCAATCCCAATACGTACACTAGGATCTGGCTTAAACCAATGCCCGCTAGTGTAAACTGTCCGGACACTAAACGTGGACAAGTGCACGGATGTGACTGAACCCTGTCGCAAAACCATGCGACCTGTCGCAAAACCATGCGACCTCTACTCTTTTGCCTAAAGGCGAATAGCTTTCTGTATGGGACTCTAAATACTTGACACTACGCTGGCAGTGGGTTTAACCACAGACTGCAAGCGGCACTAGCTGTGCGTAACGGTCCCCAGGTAGATGCCGACAAGAAGACAGATGAGGTGAAACCCATCTGAACTCCTACTGAGTCTGACTGTGACAATCTTCGTACAGTCCGGTCTGTTCGTCTGATACATCGCATGGCGGGCCTAGGGGGCGGTAAACGTCAGTCCACTAATAGCGGTACAAGTCGTGTCGGAGTGAAGCCCAATACACCCTAAGATAACACTGGAAGCCTACCAGTATATCCCGCTTGCCCTGGCCAGGGACTACTCGTGTAATGGCTCTCCTAGACACAGCGCGATGTCAACCCCCAATACCGGGAGAGACGAATCCTGTCTAACCGTCACTGCCTCCAAGTGCTTCGGGACTGCACCCAACTACTACTTGTTTGCACGACTCCTTTGAGCCGTGGTAGGGTAGTAATCAAAGTACAGTGGGAACACACTCGAGGCGAAGTGATAGTGTCAAGTCAGTGGACTAAGCTGTACTCATGTCACCTGGGAACTGATAACTGACGATAGGTATAATACCAACCGGTCAGTTCCCGACGAGTCCTGTCCAGTGTACTCGTAACTTAACGAGCACCCGCATACTATCTTCAGTACGACGTACTGATGGCTGTGGGACAGACCATCTCCCACACTGGGATGAGAAGCGCATGCGCTAGTCTACTCCGGAGTATCGATGCCCTGTCTCGATAGTCCTGCGACTAGGGACCTGCATAAGGATGTGCTTATAGATTACCCAGCCACCACTAGTGTGACTGCCATCACAACGTTGGTAATCAAGCAAAGATCCTAAGGGCTCCACTAATGCGTATAGGTGATATAATAAAATAAACACATGTACACATTTAAGTTGAAACAAACCAAGTAGCAGACTACTATTTTGAGCAAGATTGTATATACAAGGTGAATATCCCAAGCTTCCATTAAGTAATATACAAACTAGTATGATACAGTAATGGCGTCTAGGGCATGTACACTAACAATCTCCCACTTGCACTAAGGCCATGTACTGGCGTATCGAAGACCTATCATCTCGATCAGCCGCTCGAACTGAGTCTGGGGCAAGGCCTTGGTGAATGGATCTGCAGTGTTATCTTCTGAAGCAACTCTCCGAACCTCGATCTCCTGGCGATCCACGATCTCCCTGATCAGGTGATACCGCCTCAAGATGTGTCTGGATCTCTGATGGGACCTGGGTTCCTTCGCTAAAGCTATAGCCCCGTTGTTGTCGCAATACAGAGGTATTGGATCAACAATGGATGGAACCACCTGAAGTTCTTTTAAGAACTTCCTTATCCAAACAGCTTCTTTTGCGGCATCAGATGCAGCGATGTATTCCGCTTCCATCGTCGAGTCTGCAACGGTTTCCTGTTTGGAACTCTTCCAACACACCGCCCCTCCATTGAGGGTAAAGACAAAACCCGACATGGACTTGGAATCATCCTTGTCCCTCTGGAAGCTGGAGTCAGCAAAGGCCTCGATCTGGAGGTCTTTTCCGCCATACACCAAGAACATCTCCTTAGTCCTTCTCAGGTACTTGAGAATGTTCTTTACCGCTATCCAGTGTTTCTCCCCAGGGTTTGACTGATACCGGCTTACCACACTCAATGCATAAGCTACATCCGGTCTGGTACACAACATCGCATACATTATAGAGCCTACCGCAGAAGCGTAGGGTATAATAGACATGCGATCCCTCTCCAAATCAGTCTTGGGAGACATCTCTTTAGAGAGGGTGATCCCGTGACAAGCCGGTAGGTTACCGCGCTTGGAATCTTCCATACTGAATCTTTTCAGTATGGTGTCGATGTACCTGGACTGTGAAAGTCCTAATATCCTCTTGGATCTATCACGATAGATCCGGATCCCCAGGATGTATATGTTAGTGTATATGCCCTAGAGGCCATTACTGTATCATACTGGTTTGTATATTACTTAATGGATGCTTTGGATATTCACCTTGTATATACAATCTTGCTCAAAATAGTAGTATGCTACTTGGTTTGTTTCTACTTCAATGTGTACATGTGTTTATTTTTGTATATCGCCTATACACATTAGTAGAGCCCTTAGGATCTTTGCTTGATTACCAGCGATGTGATGGCCGTCACACTAGTGGGGCTGGGTAATCTATAAGCACATCCTTATGCAGGTCCCTGGTCGCAGGACTATCGAGACAGGGCATCGATACTCCGGAGTAGACCAGCGCATGCGCTTCTCATCCCAGTGTGGGAGACGATCTGTCCTACAGCCGTCAGTACGTCGTACTTGAGATAGTAGGCGGGTGCTCGTTAGGTTACGGGTACACTGGACAGGACTCGTCGGGAACTGACTAGTTGGTATTATACCTATCGTCAGTTATCAGTTCCCAGGTGACATGAGTACAGCTTAGTCCGCTGACTTGACACTGTCACTCCGCCTCGAGTGTGTTCCCACTGTACTTTGATCACTGCCCTACCACGGCTCAAAGGAGTCGTGCAAACAGGTAGTGGTTGGGTGCAGTCCCGAAGCACTTGGAGGCAGTGACGGTTAGACAGGATTCGTCTCTCCCGGTATTGGGGGTTGACATCGCGCTGTGTCTAGGAGAGCCATTACACGAGTAGTCCCTGGCCAGGGCAAACGAGATATACTGGTAGGTTTCCAGTGTTATCTCAGGGTGTTTTAGGCTTCGCTCCGGCACGACTTGTACCGCTATTGGGGGACTGACGTTTACCGCCCCCTAGGCCCGCCATGCGATGTATCAGACGAACAGACCGGACTGTACGGAGAATGTCACACTCAGGCTCAGTAGGAGTTCAGATGGGTTTCGCCTCGTCGGTCTTCTTGTCGGCATTACTTGGGGACCGTTACGCACAGCTAGTGCCGCTTGCGGTCTGTGGTTAAACCCACTGCCAGCGTAGTGTCGAGTCTTTAGAGTCCCACACAGAAAGCTTTTCGCCTTTAGGCAAAAGAGTAGAGGTCGCATGGTATTGCGACAGGTCGCATGGTTTTGCGACAGGGTTCGGTCACATCCGTGCACTTGTGCACGTACAGTGTCCGGACAGTTTACACTAGCGGGCTTTGGTTTAAGCCAGATCCTAGTGTACCTTATGGGATTGGATTTATCCAGTTTGCATTCGTGTTCCTCGGAACGCGGATGCGGGTGTGTATGCACAGTTGACAGGGAGGCAGAGGCAGCGGATTCTCATTAGGGTTGTTGACAGTTGACCGTTGACTATTTGACTTTATGCTCAACCCTAATGAGAATATGATATGTGATTAACTATTATATTAATTAAGTATTATGGTGATATGGTTGTTGACTTGTTGACTTTGTTGACTTGTTGACTTTTGTGGACTTGTTGACCGGTTGACTAGGCTTGACTAGTTGACCATCATGATAACCATAGCTATCATTTCATGGCAAAGACTTTTGTTTACTTGCTCATTTGTGTAAAATGAGTGCATGAAATGATATGGTTATGGTTGCTTCAAACCATCACATAAGACTTTTTTTGATATGATGAGTGATGATCACTTTGGATTATGAGAGGGTGAAAGACAAAAGGGAGCCTCATTTCTTTCTTGCTCATTCTCTCTCTTGTTCTTGAGCTCTCCTTTTGCTCTCACCCTCTTGCTCTTTTTCCCTCTCTTTAATCTATGGTTCTCTTGTCTCATGAGTTGAGAATCAAGAACCATAGATAAAATCCCACACAAAGTATTCTCTACTCATTCTAGTTCACTAGGTTTGGCAAACCAAGTGAACTAGTTTCTTCAAAGAACGAAGAAGGAGCTAAAGGTTGGAGCTTTCAGGTGGATCTATCTTCGGCGTACGGAGACGACGAGAAGAAGCCATCGGACCACCATCGGAGCTTTGAAGACGAAGGAGTTCAAGACAAGCAAGGTATAACCCCCTAACCGAGTAGCTAAAACTCATAGTTAGGATGTTAGATAGATGTTTAACCAAGATCCGGGTTTTAGGTCCATGTTACCATCTTTAAGAAAATCGTTTTTTACCAAATTCCGCATTTCCGAAAGTACCGGGAGAGGTAGCATGGACTTACAGTGGTATCAGAGCCTAGTTAAACTCTATCTAACATGTTAGCAAGTAACTAGAAGATCGATCAAAGAAAAAGTCCCGAAAACAAAACCCCAAATTTTCAACTTTCTGTCGATTTCAAAAGTACTGGAAAAACTTTTTGGAAACGCGGCCGAGTTGACTCGGTCAGGAGTTTTATTTTTTGCAGTTTAATCTTGGGGGTATTTTGGGATTTTTGGTATATATATTTTCTGCCCAGATTTTCCAGAACGAAAATTTTATTTTGGGGTCCCGAAAATCCGTATTTTCGATCGAACTTCTAAAAGACTTAAGCTAACGGGTTTTCTGTAATGTGATATTTGTATTGAACGTCTACTAATCGCTATATGTCGATTAGTGGGGGTTATACGAATCTGTGATCTGTAATGTGCTGGAATGTGTATATGAATATGTTGGATTGTCGTGGGTGAATAGCCGGGGGTTGTGAGACGAGAGTTTTCTTTTCTTTCAATTCATGTAAATTTGTAAATTGATGTAATAATTATTTGTATGGCCGCACAACCGGGTCGGGGTTGTAGCCGTCATTGTATAATTTCTTTTTACTGTTTTTGCTCCTAGGATAGACCCATGGAGGGGGTGCACAAACTACCGGGTATGCCGAAGTGTCGAGTGGCCTACTCATAGGAGATGAGGGAGGTTACTACGCTTCGGGTACTTGGCGGGTAGTTTGCCGCACCCGTAGGGGTCTTGGGTGGGGTATTTGGCTATTCACCACGACCGTGTAATCTGTCTTTTGTTACAGGCTCGTACAAATTACAGATTCCTAGTATATCCAATGTATTCATCTGTGATCTGAAATGTTTATCATTGCAGTATATCTATATATGATATTATTTAGGCGTTGCTTATGTTTTACAGACGCGCTAGCCCAGCCCCCGCTCTGTCGTTAGTTAAGTAACCTAACGGGTAATGACGGGGCCCCATGGCGAATGCGAATGGCATAAGCGTACGTCATATTTTGGTTGTTTTCTGCAATGGTAGGATTAAATGATGGGACGCATTAAAAGAACTAATGCAAGAATATCACGCATTAAAAGAACTAATGCAAGATAATAAACCAAGTTAAAGTCGTTGGAACACTTTCGAAAAACCACTCGGTTCTTTTCAAAACCAACTTTTAAATGCGGAGCTTGAGCCACTCCTTTTAAAAGCTATCTCGTTCCATCGACCAAATCAAGTTCAGTACGTTCACGGTTTTGCCAAAACCATCCGTAGCCCTCCGTCGTTTCACATGAATAGTCAATAGTATTCAAGCTGTGTTTGTTGGCCAAAGTGAAGGCACAGTGATTGGTAGCTATTGGGTATTCATGTGCAGCATAGATAGATGCGTTGGTTTGGAACAGTCGTACTGCCTTGTTGGCCAAAGTCAAGGGTAGGTGCGGGTGGATTCAAATTAACCTGGAGAACGACGGGCAGAACTTGACATGTGACTTATGATTTGTTGGCCAAAGTCAAGGTCATAAGAGCATGGGGAAAAAATCCACATCGGGAGTTTCATAAGTACTGAAACTTGCTAGATCTGCATACCATTTGGAGTGTGATGATTCTGGTAGGATTCCTTCAGTTTCGTCACGCGATGATATTTGGATCCCGATCCTACTGTGAGTATATGCTACTCCTCGGGAAATTTCTCACTTAACGATCAATGCTATAAACCTAGTAGGTGCCTAGAAAGGTGTTAGCGGGGCTACGCCCCCAGGGAAAAGAGGTTCTATAATTAAAGAACTTCGCGAAAGCGTTGGAAAACCTCCCTCGAAGTACCGACACCGGCCTGGCTGAACGGTTAAGCAAGTATTGTACGGTGGGATTGATCCCGGCTAATTCTTCCTTTATGGTTTGAGGAGGGATTCGAGAAACAGTCGGAGCCATCCTGTTTAGACAAACTAAAAACCACTCTAAACTTGCAAGAGCATCATGCTGAGTGTTTCTTCTTCTCTCTCCTAATTGCAGCGACCAATCAACATGACTGGACTTAAGTTACTCCTAGATAAAAACAAACTGACAGGGCCAAACTACAAAGATTGGCTCAGGAATGTCAAGATAGCAATCACTTACGACAAGCTGGGGTATCTTCTTACCACCAAAGCTCCCCCTGTCCCTGGTCCAACTTCCAGCGTCGCGGATAAGGAAATCCGTAAGACTTGGGAGATTGATAGCGCGAAGGCCAAATGCCTCCTGCTTGCCTCGATGGACAACGAACATCAGAGGAGGCATGAGAATATGGACATGGAATCCATATTGCTTCATACAAAAGAACTGTATGGAGAGCAATCTCGTATCGCAAGATACGAAGCGTCGAAAAAGTTATTTTCGACAAGAATGGCCGTCGGATCATCAGTAGCCGAGCACGTGCTAAAGATGATCGGCTACATTGAGGAGCTCGCTGACCTAGGGATCACATTGGAGAGTGAGCTATATACGGATATAGTTCTCCAGTCCCTTCCTTCCACTTACGCCCAGTTTATACTGAACTTCAACTTACAAGAAAAAGAGGTTGAACTTTCAGAGCTCCTCAACATGCTGAGGAGCGCAGAGGGCACCCTACAGAAAGGTAGGGAAACATCCACTTTGTTTGTAGGAGGATCATCTTCTTCTAGGTCCAAGGCAAAAGCCAAGGGAAAGAAGAAGAAAGCCCCCGCCAAACCAAGGGGCGGTGTTAGTAAAGTGGATACGAAGGGAAAAGCAAAAGCAACAAAGATAGCGGGGAAGCTTGTGGATAAGGAAGAATGCTTCTATTGTCATAAGAAAGGACACTGGAAGAATGATTGCAGGGCCTGGAAGGCCAGAACACAGGAATTGAAGCAGGTTGCAGCTTCAGCTTCAGGTGTGTATGTTATTGAAAACTGTCTTTCAATAAACTCTACTTCCTGAGTATTGGATACCGGATCAGGATCTCATATCTGTAATTCTTTGCAGGCGTTGAGAAACCGTAGGGTTTTGAAGGCAGGTGACATGACCCTCAGAGTTGCGAACGGAGCTAGCATGGATGCTAAAGCCGTGGGGGACTATCACCTGGGAATGTCAGATGGACATGTTTTGGTTTTGCGTAATTGCTTTTTTGTACCCAATGCAACTTGTAATATCATTTCTGTATCTTTAGTTTCTAAAGAAGGTTATGAATTTGCGTTTCTAAGTAATGTTGTAAACATTCACCTTAATCAAGTTTTGATTGGGTCAGGTACATTGAGTAATGGTATATACGTGTTAAACCAACCACAGATTTTTAATGTCCAGAATACACACAAAAGAAAGTCTCCAGAAATAAATCAGACTTTCTTATGGCATTGTAGATTGGGTCACATCAATGAGAGAAGGTTGACTAAGTTACATACAGAAGGATATTTGAATGCGTTCGAATATCAATCGTATGCCACTTGTCAATCTTGTCTCAAAGGAAAGATGACAAAGACTCCGTTTACTGGACATGGAGTAAGAGCGAGCGAGCTCTTGGGACTCGTACACAGTGACGTGTGCGGTCCAATGTCTACACATGCCCGAAGCGGACATTCTTACTTCATTACTTTTACGGATGACTTCTCAAGGTACGGTTATGTCTTCTTAATGAAACATAAGTCCGAGGCCTTTGGAAAATTCCAGGAGTATAAGAATGAAGTAGAGAAACAGACCGGCAAAAGTATTAAGATTCTAAGATCGGATCGAGGTGGAGAATACTTAAGTGCCGAGTTCCTGGACTATTTAAAAGAGAACGGAATTCTCTCTCAGCTTACTCCTCCATACACCCCGCAACATAACGGTGTATCGGAGAGACGGAACCGCACCCTATTGGATATGGTGCGGTCCATGATGAGTAATGCTGAGTTGCCGCGATCATTCTGGGGATATGCTCTAGAATCAGCAGCATACCTTCTGAACCGAGTTCCTACTAAGACCGTGCCTACTACACCATATGAGATGTGGTGTGGGAAGAGACCCTATCTTAAGCACATTAAGACATGGGGATGTCCAGCTTTTGTCAAAAAGCAGCATGCGGATAAGCTCGAGGCACGCTCGGTATAGTGCAAGTTTGTGGGGTATCCGAAGAACTCCAAAGGATATTTCTTCTACTGTGAAGAGGAACAAAAAGTTCTTGTTTCTCGTCATGCCTACTTCTTGGAAACTGAGTTTTTGGAAACCCAGATAAGTGGGAGCACAGTAGAACTGGAAGAAATTCCAGAACCACGGACTATTACTGAAAGTTTAGTGGAACCAGAGGGTTTGGAAGAACAGGACATTCCTACGCCGCTCCGCAGGAGGAGTAGGCAGTCTCATCCGCCCGAGAGATACTACGGTTTTCTCATAGACGGGGATAGAGAGGATTGCATCATAGATTATGATGAGCCTACTAGCTTCCAGCAGGCCGTTCAGAGCGTTGACTCAGTGAAATGGCTGGATGCAATGCGGACCGAAATGGAGTCCATGTACACCAACAAGGTATGGACGTTGGACATTGCTCCAGACGGGGTAAAACCCGTAGGATGCAAGTGGATCTTCAAAAGGAAGATTGGTGTAGATGGACAGGTTGAGACCTATAAAGCTAGGTTGGTAGCAAAGGGTTTCCATCAAAGACCTGGCTTGGACTATGACGAAACCTTTTCTCCAGTAGCCATGCTGAAATCCATTCGGAACCTTCTTGCCATTGCTGCCTTCCACGATTATGAGATCTGGCAAATGGACGTAAAGACCGCTTTTCTAAATGGAAATTTAGAGGAGTGTGTCTATATGGACCAACCAGAGGGTTTCATTCAGAGTGGGAGCAGCGGAAAGGTGTGCAAGTTGCTTAAGTCCATCTATGGACTAAAGCAGGCATCACGGAGTTGGAACATCTGCTTTGATGAGACAGTCAAAGAATTTGGCTTTATCAAAAATCCAGATGAACCATGCATCTATAGTAGATTTGTAGCGAGAACTGTAGTATTCCTCGTTTTATACGTGGATGACATTCTCTTAATAGGAAATGACATTCCTATGCTACAATCTGTCAAGGGGTTCTTGTCACACAGGTTCTCTATGAAAGACCTGGGTGATGCCTCATACATTCTGGGTATCCGGATCTACCGTGACAGATCCAAGAGGATATTAGGACTTTCTCAGTCCAGGTACATCGACACCGTGCTGAAAAGATTCAGTATGGAAGATTCCAAGCGCGGTAACCTGCCGGCTTGTCACGGGATCACCCTCTCTAAAGAGATGTCTCCCAAGACTGATTTGGAGAGGGATCGCATGTCAATTATACCCTACGCTTCTGCGGTAGGCTCTATAATGTATGCGATGTTGTGTACCAGACCAGATGTAGCTTATGCACTGAGTGTGGTAAGCCGGTATCAGTCAAACCCTGGGGAGAAACACTGGATAGCGGTAAAGAACATTCTCAAGTACCTGAGAAGGACTAAGGAGATGTTCTTGGTGTATGGCGGAAAAGACCTCCAGATCGAGGCCTTTGCTGACTCCAGCTTCCAGAGTGACAAGGATGATTCCAAGTCCATGTCGGGTTTTGTCTTTACCCTCAATGGAGGGGCGGTGTGTTGGAAGAGTTCCAAACAGGAAACCGTTGCAGACTCGACGATGGAAGCGGAATACATCGCTGCATCTGATGCCGCAAAAGAAGCTGTCTGGATGAGGAAGTTCTTGAAAGAACTTCAGGTGGTTCCGTCCATTGTTGATCCAATACCTCTGTATTGTGACAACAACGGGGCTATAGCTTTAGCGAAGGAACCCAGGTCCCATCAGAGATCCAGGCACATCTTGAGGCGGTATCACCTGATCAGGGAGATCGTGGATCGCCAGGAGATCGAGGTTCGGAGAGTCGCTTCAGAAGATAACACTGCAAATCCATTCACCAAGGCCCTGCCCCAGACTCAGTTCGAGCGGCTGATCGAGATGATAGGTCTTCGATACGCCAGTACATGGCCTTAGTGCAAGTGGGAGATTGTTAGTGTATATGCCCTAGAGGCCATTACTGTATCATACTGGTTTGTATATTACTTAATGGATGCTTGGGATATTCACCTTGTATATACAATCTTGCTCAAAATAGTAGTATGCTACTTGGTTTGTTTCTACTTCAATGTGTACATGTGTTTATTTTTGTATATCGCCTATACACATTAGTAGAGCCCTTAGATCTTTGCTTGATTACCAGCGATGTGATGGCCGTCACACTAGTGGGGCTGGGTAATCTATAAGCACATCCTTATGCAGGTCCCTGGTCGCAGGACTATCGAGACAGGGCATCGATACTCCGGAGTAGACCAGCGCATGCGCTTCTCATCCCAGTGTGGGAGACGGTCTGTCCTACAGCCGTCAGTACGTCGTACTTGAGATAGTAGGCGGGTGCTCGTTAGGTTACGGGTACACTGGACAGGACTCGTCGGGAACTGACTAGTTGGTATTATACCTATCGTCAGTTATCAGTTCCCAGGTGACATGAGTACAGCTTAGTCCGCTGACTTAACACTGTCACTCCGCCTCGAGTGTGTTCCCACTGTACTTTGATCACTGCCCTACCACGGCTCAAAGGAGTCGTGCAAACAGGTAGTGGTTGGGTGCAGTCCCGAAGCACTTGGAGGCAGTGACGGTTAGACAGGATTCGTCTCTCCCGGTATTGGGGGTTGACATCGCGCTGTGTCTAGGAGAGCCATTACACGAGTAGTCCCTGGCCAGGGCAAACGAGATATACTGGTAGGTTTCCAGTGTTATCTCAGGGTGTTTTGGGCTTCGCTCCGGCACGACTTGTACCGCTATTGGGGGACTGACGTTTACCGCCCCCTAGGCCCGCCATGCGATGTATCAGACGAACAGACCGGACTGTACGGAGAATGTCACACTCAGGCTCAGTAGGAGTTCAGATGGGTTTCGCCTCGTCGGTCTTCTTGTCGGCATTACCTGGGGACCGTTACGCACAGCTAGTGCCGCTTGCGGTCTGTGGTTAAACCCACTGCCAGCGTAGTGTCGAGTCTTTAGAGTCCCACACAGAAAGCTTTTCGCCTTTAGGCAAAAGAGTAGAGGTCGCATGGTATTGCGACAGGTCGCATGGTTTTGCGACAGGGTTCGGTCACATCCGTGCACTTGTGCACGTACAGTGTCCGGACAGTTTACACTAGCGAGCTTTGGTTTAAGCCAGATCCTAGTGTACCTTATGGGATTGGATTTATCCAGTTTGCATTCGTGTTCCTCGGAACGCGGATACGGGTGTGTATGCACAGTTGACAGGGAGGCAGAGGCAGCGGATTCTCATTAGGGTTGTTGACAGTTGACCGTTGACTATTTGACTTTATGCTCAACCCTAATGAGAATATGATATGTGATTAACTATTATATTAATTAAGTATTATGGTGATATGGTTGTTGACTTGTTGACTTTGTTGACTTGTTGACTTTTGTTGACTTGTTGACCGGTTGACTAGGCTTGACTAGTTGACCATCATGATAACCATAGCCATCATTTCATGGCAAAGACTTTTGTTTACTTGCTCATTTGTGTAAAATGAGTGCATGAAATAATATGGTTATGGTTGCTTCAAACCATCACATAAGACTTTTTTTGATATGATGAGTGATGATCACTTTGGATTATGAGAGGGTGAAAGACAAAAGAGAGCCTCATTTCTTTCTTGCTCATTCTCTCTCTTGTTCTTGAGCTCTCCTTTTGCTCTCACCCTCTTGCTCTTTTTCCCTCTCTTTAATCTATGGTTCTCTTGTCTCATGAGTTGAGAATCAAGAACCATAGATAAAATCCCACACAAAGTATTCTCTACTCATTCTAGTTCACTAGGTTTGGCAAACCAAGTGAACTAGTTTCTTCAAAGAACGAAGAAGGAGCTAAAGGTTGGAGCTTTCAGGTGGATCTATCTTCGGCGTACGGAGACGACGAGAAGAAGCCATCGGACCACCATCGGAGCTTTGAAGACGAAGGAGTTCAAGACAAGCAAGGTATAACCCCCTAACCGAGTAGCTTAAACTCATAGTTAGGATGTTAGATAGATGTTTAACCAAGATCCGGGTTTTAGGTCCATGTTACCATCTTTAAGAAAATCGTTTTTTACCAAATTCTGCATTCCCGAAAGTACCGGGAGAGGTAGCATGGACTTACAGTATGAGGCATCACCCAGGTCTTTCATGGAGAACCTGTGTGACAAGAACCCCTTGACAGATTGTAGAATAGGAATGTCATTTCCTATTAAGAGAATGTCATCCACGTATAAAACGAGGAATACTACAGTTCTCGCTACAAATCTACTATAGATGCATGGTTCATCTGGATTTTTGATAAAGCCAAATTCCTTGACCGTCTCATCAAAACGGATGTTCCAACTCCGCGATGCCTGCTTTAGTCCATAGATTAACTTAAGCAACTTGCACACCTTTCCGCTGCTCCCACTCTGAATGAAACCTTCTGGTTGGTCCATATAGACACACTCCTCTAAATTTCCATTTAGAAAAGTGGTCTTTACGTCCATCTGCCAGATTTCATAATCGTGGAAGGCAGCAATGGCAAGAAGGATCCGAATGGATTTCAGCATAGCCACTGGAGAAAAGGTTTCGTCATAGTACAAACCAGGTCTTTGACGAAAACCCTTTGCAACAAGTCTAGCTTTATAGGTCTCAACCTGTCCATCTACACCAATCTTCCTTTTGAAGATCCACTTGCATCCTACGGGTTTTACCCCGTCTGGAGCAATGTCCAACGTCCATACTTTGTTGGTGTACATGGACTCCATTTCGGTCCGCATTGCATCCAGCCATTTTACCGAGTCAACGCTCTGAACGGCCTACTGGAAGCTAGTGGGCTCATCATAATCTATGATGCAATCCTCTCTATCCTCGTCTATGAGAAAATCGTAGTATCTCTCGGGCGGATGAGACTGCCTACTACTCCTGCGGAGCGGCGTAGGAATGTCCTGTTCTTTTGAACCCTCTGGTTCTACTAAGCTTTCAGTAATAGCTCGTGGTTCTGGAATTTCTTCCAGTTCTACTGTGCTCCCACTTATCTGGGTTTCCAAAAACTCAGTTTCCAAGAAGTAGGCATGACGAGAAACAAAAACCTTTTGTTCCTCTTCGCAGTAGAAGAAATATCCTTTGGAGTTCTTTGGATATCCCACGAACTTACACTGTACTGAGCGTGCCTCGAGCTTGTCTGCATGCTGCTTTTTAACAAAAGCTGGACATCCCCATGTCTTAATGTGCTTAAGATAGGGTCTCTTCCCACACCACATCTCATATGGTGTAGTAGGCACAGTCTTAGTTGGAACTCGGTTCAAAAGGTATGCAGCTGATTTTAGCGCATACCCCCAGAATGATCGCGGTAACTCAGCGTTACTCATCATGGACTGTACCATATCCAATAGGGTTCGGTTCCGTCTCTCCGATACACCGTTATGTTGCGGAGTGTATGGAGGAGTAAGCTGGGAGAGAATTCCGTTCTCTTTTAAATACTCCAGGAACTCGGCACTCAAGTATTCTCCACCTCGATCCGATCTTAGAATCTTGATACTTTTGCCAGTTTGTTTTTCTACTTCATTCTTATATTCCTGGAATTTTCCAAAAGCATCGGACTTATGTTTCATTAAGAAGACATAACCGTACCTTGAAAAGTCATCCGTAAAAGTAATGAAGTAAGAATAACCGCTTCGCGCATGTGTAGACATTGAACCGCACACGTCGCTGTGTACGAGTCCCAAGAGCTCGCTTGCTCTTACTCCGTGTCCAGTGAACGGAGTCTTTGTCAGCTTTCCTTTGAGACAGGATTGACAAGTGGCATACGATTGATATTCGAACGGATTCAAATATCCTTCTGTATGTAACTTCGTCAACCTTCTCTCATTGATGTGACCCAGTCTACAATGCCATAAGAAAGTCTGATTTATTTCCGGAGACTTTCTTTTGTGTGTATTCTGGACATTGAAAATCTGTGGTTGGTTTAATACGTATATACCATTGCTCAATGTACCTGACCCAATCAGAACTTGATTAAGGTGAATGTTTACAACATTACTTACAAACGCAAATTCATAACCTTCTTTAGAAACCAAAGATACAGAAATGATATTACAAGTTGCGTTGGGTACAAAAAAGCAATTACGCAAAACCAAAACATGTCCATCTGACATTCCCAGGTGATAGTCCCCCACGGCCTTAGCATCCATGCTAGCTCCGTTTGCAACTTTGAGGGTCATGTCACCTGCCTTCAAAACCCTACGGTTTCTCAATGCCTGCAAAGAATTACAGATATGAGATCCTGATCCGGTATCTAATACCCAGGAAGTAGAGTTTATTGAAAGACAGTTTTCAATAACATACACACCTGAAGCTGAAGCTGCAACCTACTTCAATTCCTGTGTCCTGGCTTTCCAAGCCCTGCAATCATTCTTCCAGTGTTCTTTCTTATGACAATAGAAGCATTCTTCCTTATCCACAAGCTTTCCCACTTTCTTTGTTGCTTTTGTCTTTCCCTTCGTATCCACTTTACTAACACCACCCCAAGGTTTGGCGGGGGTTTCTTCTTCTTTCCCTTGGCTTTCGCCTTGGACCTAGAAAAAGAAGATCCTCCTACAAACAAAGTGGATGTTTCCCTACCTTTCTGTAGGGTGCCCCTTTGCGCTCCTCAGCATGTTGAGGAGTTCTGAAAGTTCAACTTCCTTTTCTTGTAAGTTGAAGTTCAGGATAAACTGGGCATAAGTGGAAGTAAGGGACTGGAGAATCAAGTCCGTATAGAGCTCATTCTCCAACGTGGTCCCAAGGTCCGCGAGCTCTTCTATCTAGCCAATCATCTTAAGCAAGTGTTCCGCTACCGATGATCCGACGGCCAACCTTGCCGAAAATAACTTCTTCGACACTTCGTATCTTGCGATACGAGATTGCTCTCCATACAGTTCTTTTGTATGAAGAAATATGGATTCCAAGTCCATATTCTCGTGCCTCCTCTGATGTTCATTGTCCATAGAGGCAAGCACGAGGCACTTGGCCTTCGCGCAGTCTAGTTCCCAGGTCTTACGGATTTCCTTATCCGCGACGCTGGTTTTGGGACCTGGGACAGAGGGAGCTTTGGTGGTAAGAAGATACCCCATCTTGTCGTAAGTGATTGCCATCTTGACATTCCTTAGCCAATCTTTGTAGTTTGGCCCTGTCAGTATGTTTTTATCTAGGAGTAACTTAAGTCCAGTCCTGTCGATTTGTCGCTGCAATTAGGAGAGAGAAGAATCACTCAGCATGATGCTCTTGCAAGTTTAGAATGGTTTTTAGTTTGTCTAAACAGGATGGCTCCCACTGTTTCTCTAATCCCTCCTCAAACCAAAAAGGAAGAATTAGTCGGGATCAATCTCACCGTACAATACTTGCTTAACCGTTCAGCCAGGCTAGTGTCGGTACTTCGAGGGAGGTTTTCCAACGCTTTCGCGAAGTTCCTTAATTAAATAACCTCTTTTCCCTGGGGGCGTAGCCCCGCTAACACCTTTCTAGACACCTACTAGGTTTATAGCATTGATCGTTTAGTGAGAAATTTCCCGAGGAGTAGCATATACTCACAGTAGGATCGGGATCCAAATATCATCGCGTGACAAAACTGAAAGAATCCTACCAGAATCATCACACTCCAAATGGTATGCAACACTAGCAAGTTTCAGTTCTTTTGAAACTCCCGATGTTGATTTTTGCCCCATGCTCTTATGACCTTGACTTTGGCCAACAAATCATAAGTCACATGTCAAGTTCTACCCGTCGTTCTCCAGGTTAATTTGAATCCACCCGCACCTACCCTTGACTTTGGCGAACAAGGCAGTACGACTGTTCCAAACTAACGCATCTATCTATGCTGCATATGAATACCCAATAGCTACCAATCACTATGCCTTGACTTTGGCCAACAAACATAGCTTGAATACTATTGACCATCCATGTGAAACGACGGAGGGCTATGAATGGTTTTGGCTAAACCGTGAACGTAGTGAACATGATATAATCGATGGAACGAGATAGCTTTTAAAAACAGTGGCTCAAGCTCCGCATTTAAAAGTTAGTTTTGAAAAGAACCGAGTGGTTTTTCGAAAGTGTTCCAACGACTTTTACTTGGTTTATTTTTCTTACATTAATTCTTTTAATACGTGATATTCTTGCATTAGTTCTTTTAATGCGTCCAATCATTTAATCCTACCATTGCAGAAAACAACCAAAATATGACGTACGCTTATGCCATTCGCATTCGCCACGGGGCCTCGTCATTACCCGTTAGGTTACTTAACTAACGACAGAGCGGGGGCTGGGCTAGCGCGGCTGTAAAACATAAGCAACGCCTAAATAATATCATATATAGATATACTGCAATGATAGCCATTTCAGATCACAGATGAACACATTGGATATACTAGGAATCCGCAATTCGTACGAGCCTGTAACGAAAAGCAGATTACACGGTCGCGGTGAATAGCCAATACCCCACCCAAGACCCCTACGGGTGTGGCAAACTACCCGCCAAGTACCCGAAGCGAAGCAACCTCCCTCAACTCCGTGAGTAGGCCACTCGGCACTTCGGCATACCCGGTAGTTTGTGCACCCCCTCCATGGGTCTATCCTAGGAGCAAAAACAGTAAAAAGAAATTATACAATGACGGCTACAACCCCGACCCGGTTGTGCGGCCATACAAATAATTATTACATCAATTTACAAATTTACATGAATTGAAAGAAAAGAAAACTCTCGTCTCACAACCCCCCGACTATTCACCCGCGACAATCCAATGAATTCATATACACATTCCAATAACATTACAGATCACGGATTTGTATAACCCCCACTAATCGACATATAGTGATTAGCAGACGTTCAATACAAATATCACATCACAGAAAAACCCGTCAGCTTAAGTCTTCTAGAAGTTCGATCAAAAATACGGATTTTCAGGCCCCAAACACAAAATTTTCGTTCTGGAAAATCTGGGCAGAAAATACATATTCCAAAAATCCCAAAATACCCCTATGAACAAACTGCAAAAATAAAACCCCACGACCGAGTCAACTCGGCCGCGGTTCCGCGGCGGGAGCAAGCTCCCTCCGCGGAAACGCGGCGCGTTGATCGATTTAGTGGGTCGAATTTTCGCAGTTTCTTCTAAAAACCCTGAGTCGATTTTTGGTATATCTCAAATAATTTTTGCAGCACTTTGAAAATCGACAGAAAGTTTGAAATCCGGGTGTATTTCGCGACTTTTTCTCCGATCGAATTTCTAGTTACTATGCTAACATGTTAGATAGAGTTTAACTAGGCTCTGATACCACTGTAAGTCCATGCTACCTCTCCCGGTACTTTCGGGCATGCGGAATTTGGTGAAAAACAATTTTCTAGAGGTGGTAACATGGACTCAAAACCGGATCTTTGTTAAACATCTAACTAACAACCTAACTAGGAGTTGTTAACTACTCAGTTAGGGGGTTATACCTTTCTTTCTTGAACTCCTTCGTCTTCAAGCCTCGATGGTTGTCCGGATCGGCTTCACCCCGTCGTCTCCTTGTGCCGAAGATCGATCCACCTGAAAGCTTCTACCTTTGGCTTCTTCTTCGGTCTTTGAAGAAACTAGTTCACTTGGTTTGCTAAACCTTGTGAACTAGAGTGAGTAGAGAAGAGTGTGTTGGGATTTTCTCTATGGTTCTTGGTTCTCAACACATGAGACAAGTGAACCATAGACTAAAGAGAGGGAGAGCAAGAGGAAGGAGATGAGAGCTTAAGAACAAGAGAGAGAATGAAAATGATAGAATGAGAAAGACTTTTCTCTCTTGGCTCTCATAATCCAAAGCCATCATCACAAAAATAGTAATCAAGTATTGTGTAAATGGTTTAAGTCAAAATGGCTATATCATTTCATGCACTAATATTGCACAAGAGAACAAGCAAGTAAAAAGTCTTTGCCATGAAATGATAGCCATTGTCATCATGATGGTCAACTAGTCCAACCTAGTCAACCGGTCAACAAAGTCAACAAGTCAACAAAGTCAACCCCTCAACAACCATGTCACCACAATACTTAATTAATATTATTGTTAATTACATATGATATTCTCATTAGGGTTGAGCAAAAAGTTAATAGTCAACAGTCAACGGTCAACAACCCTAATGAGAATCCTCTGCCTCTGTCTCTCCGTCAACTGTGCATACACACCCGCATCCGCGTTCCGAGGAACACGAATACATACTGGATAAAACCAATCCCAATACGTACACTAGGATCTGGCTTAAACCAAAGCCCGCTAGTGTAAACTGTCCGGACACTAAACGTGTACAAGTGCACGGATGTGACTGAACCCTGTCGCAAAACCATGCGACCTGTCGCAAAACCATGCGACCTCTACTCTTTTGCCTAAAGGCGAATAGCTTTCTGTGTGGAACTCTAAAGACTCGACACTACGCTGGCAGTGGGTTTAACCACAGACCGCAAGCGACACTAGCTGTGCGTAACGGTCCCCAGGTAGATGCCGACAAGAAGACTGACGAGGTGAAACCTATCTGAACTCCTACTGAGTCTGACTGTGACAATCTCCGTACAGTCCGGTCTGTTCGTCTGATACATCGCATGGCGGGCCTAAGGGGGGGCGGTAAACGTCAGTCCCCTAATAGCGGTACAAGTCGTGTCGGATTGAAGCCCAATACACCCTGAGATAACACTGGAAGCCTACCAGTATATCCCGCTTGCCCTGGCCAGGGACTACTCGTGTAATGGCTCTCCTAGACACAACGCGATGTCAACCCCCAATACCGGGAGAGACGAATCCTGTCTAACCGTCACTGCCTCCAAGTGCTTCGGGACTGCACCCAACTACTACCTGTTTGCACGACTCCTTTGAGCCGTGGTAGGGTAGTAATCAAAGTACAGTGGGAACACACTCGAGGCGAAGTGATAGTGTCAAGTCAGCGGACTAAGCTGTACTCATGTCACCTGGGAACTGATAACTGACGATAGGTATAATACCAACCGGTCAGTTCCCAACGAGTCCTGTCCAGTGTACTCGTAACCTAATGAGCACCCGCATACTATCTCCAGTACGACGTACTGATGGCTGTGGGACAGACCATCTCCCACACTGGGATGAAAAGCGCATGCGCTAGTCTACTCCGGAGTATCGATGCCCTGTCTCGATAGTCCTGCGACTAGGGACCTGCATAAGGATGTGCTTATAGATTATCCAGCCTCCACTAGTGTGACTGCCATCACAACGCTGGTAATCAAGCAAAGATCCTAAGGGCTCCACTAGTGCGTATAGGTGATATAATAAAATAAACACATGTACACATTTAAGTAGAAACAAACCAAGTAGCATACTACTATTTTGAGCAAGATTGTATATACAAGGTGAATATCCCAAGCTTCCATTAAGTAATATACAAACTAGTATGATACAGTAATGGCCTCTAGGGCATATACACTAACAGTGGCAAGAAACCCTACCAATTCTAGAGTTAGGAGACTCGGACTCGACTCCTCGAGTTGGTCTCCCACTGGACTCCAGAACCCGGTTACTTGTGCTTTCCTTCTTAGGTCTATCCTAATGCGGAAAAGTAAATAATATACATCAACGGTGACATCTTCCGCAACCTGGAAGTGCCCCAATAAAAGAATATTACATACAAGTTTTTACATGAATGAAAATGAAAAACACTCATCTCACATAAAAATCCCCGGCTATTCAAACACGATGATCCAATATAACATATCCAGCAACACATAATATCACATGTCATCAACGTAAGTAAATATGCTCATCCCAATTGTCGTTGACATATAGCAACGAAACCGGCGATATCACATATTACACTTACGGTCGCAGAAAAGAAAGTGTAAAACTACAACAGTTGGAATCCGCAACCTCTTTAGACATCGCATGCCTAATCAAATGAATTCCTTAGCCATCGCATGCCTAAGAATTATAAACCCCGCATTTTAGTCTCATTATCGAAAACTCTTTTCAATATCAAGTCGGCAATTCAACAAGATTCCCGACATGTGATCGAATGCTCGTCGCAAACTTTAGTAGACGGCCACACCCCCGATACCGTCGACGAAGTGCACTAAGGCGGAACACCGCTACCGCGAGCACCCGAACAGATGCTTTCGGCGACGGGGTTCTCCTACAGTCACTTGGTCGGGGCTATGGGGCATGGCTATCTATTAAGTTTACCGGCGAGTATCCGCGTACGCTACGTGATTGCGACGGACTTTTGATCACATCAAAATTCTGTGGCAGCCGATCATTTGAGACTAAACTGCTATGTTTATAACATTCAAATGTTGTTGATTCCAATTATTGTATCACATTCCAGATAAATAGAAAATGTTAAACTTTCTGATCGAACAATCAAACACCCAAGTTTTCCCGAAACAGCTCAACACTTGAAATAAGTTTTAAAACATCCATTTCATGCCACAGTACCAACGGTCCAGCCGTAGAAGGGTCAAGCCAAGGCCTCACATGTGGCATGCCGTACTGCCCCAAACCCTAAGGTTCAAAGGGCAGTTCAAGACGGTAACATAATCGAGTTAAGGTTTGTTGTCATCTAGAGGGTCCATCGCGTTACTTGCACTACTTAGACGTTCTTAAAACACGGAAAAATCCAACACTTGGAAATTTCCCGGCAGGGGAAAAAGTGGGTATTTATATCCGGTCAAACTTTTTAACATGTTCTAAATTTACCCGGAAAAACACATAGACGGAGTTAAACTTTCCGATCGAAACCCCGAGTCCCCAATACAACCCAGAAAACTCAACTCTTGAGTGCAAATTAAAAATTCCCAAAAAACTCAGGAATAACTTAGTGATATTACTGTGCAAAATGTGATGAAAGAAGTGACGGTACGGCCGCGGAACCGCCGCATGAGCCATGCTTGTGCCGCGGTTCCGCGGCTCCTTGATCGACTTAGGCGCACATTTTGCACAGTAACTCTTAGAAAACCCTGCTGATTTTTCTGCATATTTTTAATTCACAAAATTCCACAGTTTTGAAAAATGTACAGAGAGGGGTGTAATTTAGGGTTTCGGGGTTCGATCGGGTTTCTAACATCGTCTACACATCGCCTAAAGCTCTAGCTAGGCTCTGATACCACTGTAGGGGACCTAGGCACACTCAAGAGGTTCCACAAGACATCAACCCTGCCAAAATCTAATTTTTCTATATGTCGAGAAATCCTAATGAAGATCGTTAACTAGAGGTAAGGCGAAACTATGCAAGTTAACAACTTCAAGTACAAGTGAAAGGGACTACAACCTTTGTAGATCCGGTCCTCCACTTCCAAAGCTCCGTGAAGACGTCCCTCCGCTGCGATCATCGGAATCCCGGACTCTAGCGATGGTTTCGTCGGAGAAATAAGCGGGCTAGGTCGTTGACTTCGATGCCGAAGATGATCTACGTCGGGGAGACTCAAACTCAAGCTCCATCTTCACTAGGTTATGAAACTTGTGAAGATAACACACTCTACTACATGGCAAGTTGTAGAGGATGAAGAAATAGGAAGTGGGTTCACTTTAGAATTGGATTTCTCACTTGATTTCTTCACTTGATAATTTTCAAGCAAGCTTTCTTCTTCTTCATCAAGAAGAAGAAAAAGAAGAAAAGAATAGAAAATGAATTATATTGGAAAAATAATAAATCAAGTGAAGACTTATCATAATGCAACCATGGGTAAGTTTAACTCATGTAGAGAGCAAACCATAGTTTAGGTAATGGTTAGGTTTAAGAACAAAACAAAATGGCTAGACTTTTCAAAGAAGCTAAAAAGCTTCATGAAGCTTCAAGTATAAAACAAGAAAAGCCACCATTTTGTTTAATCAAAATAAATAAAGAAAATAAAACCCTAACCATTAACTAAACATGGTGTAAATCATACACATACCCAAGTTTGCATGTATCATCAAATATGATACAATCTAGTGCACAAAAATATATCACATATACAACTTGTGCACATCAAGTGAGAAAATCAATCTTAAGTGAACCAATACTAGTTAATGTAAAATGATATATCAAATATATAATTATACATTAAATCATTAAATCAATACTTGATTTAATGATCCGGTCATATCGCATATAACCGACTAATATCTAGTGTATCAATGTATCGAATCAACACTTGATTCGGTAACCCGGCTATATCACATATAACCGTCCGATGATACAAATCGCGAGAATAGAATACAGTATCACATACTGGTATTATTCTCGGTCCCGCACATATCTCATATGCGCTCCTATTTCGTTTCGCTTGAGCCAGGAAATTCCTGTGTAGGACTCTAAAGACTCGTCAATACGCCGAAAGTAGGTGGTGATCATATCAATCACCCACAAGCCGCAAGCGGTCTGCTAAACGTAACGGCCACCCGGGTATTGAGCGATCAGAAGATCAACGAGCAAGCCCGCTCACACTCCTGTGAATTCAACCAGTAACACTTACCGTACAGTCCGGTCTCGTCGTCTGATATGTCGCATATCTTGCCTAGGGGTAGTAAACGTCAGACCCCAATAGCTCGATAAGTCGTGTCGATATGAGGTCTATAACAGTTCGAGAAACTACTGGTAACACTTACCAGTAAATCTCAGCAACCCTGGCCAGGGATTTCCGGTTATAGCCAATCGAACACAGCGCAACATTAACTCCCTATACCGGGAGAGACGAATCCCTTCCTATCGCTCATTGCCTCCATGTGATTCAGGACTGTACCCAAAAACCACCGTTTTGCACGTCCTCTTGGACGTGGTAAGGTGGAAATCAAAGCACAGTGGAAAACACACAAGACTCTATGACGATCTCGGGTCTACAGACTAACCTGTACCAGTGTCACCAGAGAACTGCCATCTGACGTAAGGTATAATACCATCTGGGAGTTCTCGGCGAGTCCGTCCAGTGTACCCAGTCTCCACTGAGCACCCGTATATCATCTCTGATGTCAAACACCAATGGATATGGGATCATCCATCGCCCATCTGTATGGGTCGAGAAGGTATACGCTAGTCTACTCTGGTATATCCATGCCCCGTCTCGATACACCCATGACTAGGGACCTTGAAGGATGTACTTATGGACTACCATGTCCCCACTAGTATGATCTGCATCATAGTCCAGGTAGTCAAGTACACATCCTAAGGGCTTAACCAACATGTAACAGAGAGACAATCAGTGTACACGTTAAGGTAAAGAGCAACCAGATAGCATACTATCATGTCGAGCAAGAAAGTCCTCCCTACATATGTGCAAGCATCCACTACAATATACATCCTATGTATAGTGATGGCCTCTAGGGCATACATATAACTAACAGTTAGGTGATGTGATTTTATTCACACGAGGACATATGTAAGATGATGTTGGTATCAGTTTGTACTAGACTTTAGATCGGTAACCCCCCAAGTTCATGATATGTGATGATGATACCATATGGATGTTGTGTTATATGTGATAGTTCATGATATGTGATGATTATACCATATGGATGTTGTGTTATAGGTGATATTCGACCCGTACCATGATTTAGGATGCCGTACGATGGATTTACCGTACGAGATATAATTATGATGAGAGATCCGCACTCTTGACTCGAGGATGTCATATTATTTATTGTATCGTACGTGATACTATTGAGGCACGATCACCGACTACTAGATATATATATAGATCGACTCAGACTTAGGTGGATTTCCTTACCCTTTCGACTGGGCTCGAGTCACACTAGTTTTCAAAAGTGGAGGATTGTGAGTATTTTTTTAATACCAAATGGTATGACTCGTTTATTGGGTAGGTTTATTCTTCAGTGTTGCTGTTATCATATCGCTTTCTGTATATTCATGATGTTTCATCGCATTGCATGCTTATACATATGTTATCTATAATTATTATGAAACCCTGCTGTCAGGACACCAGCACCATTACCGATGATGCATATGCTCCACATACACCTGCTTGCCGGCTCACACACATCATCATCGGTAATTGCCATGTCACGTACACTTTAGAAAATACTATCTCATTGACATAGCTTGCTAACTAATAGTTGCTACATGTTATAGCTTTCATATGCTAGTTTGATTATTGCATGATATCAGATGCATCCATATATTCATTGGTTATGCGGTATTATGGATATTTATGTCGGTTTTCATTATTATTGACATGGTGACTTGATGATTTCGGATTCTTCTTGATATTTCTGGATTTGGAAACCGCGTGTGAAAGTTTTGTAAGCTGACGAATTATTTTATAGAGAAAAATGCGATTTTCCTTGATATGTTGAGTATTGTCCACCATGATGTTTTCTCGGTTCTGAGATGTTTTCGAGACCCGATTCGAGGAGTTGGATGAACCGTCTCGGGTACATAGTGCGCCCGGTAAGGTACCCCGGGGCAAGAAGCTCAAGTTGTAGACGATGAGCCCGGCAGGAGCAGACTGTCTACCGATTTTACCTGGCGCGGCGGATATCCGGAGGATACCGTTCGTGGTCGTGTGATTGATGATATGGGCTGATCCGGACTGACGGAGCCCGAGGTATTGAAATATTGAGATATTGAGATTTGAAACACTGAGATATTGAGATTTGATGATACAGGCCAGTCCGGATAGCCGGAGCCTGAGATATTGAGATATTGAGATTCATGTTTTGTGTCGATGCTTGACACTGATTTCTCTGTTGATTTCATTGATGATATTCGATTTATATGAATCTCACTAAATAAAGAAAACAGTTGTCTCACTCATGATGTGTTCTGTTTCTATTCGTAATGCATTCATACATCGTATATCTTACATGTTGCTATCTGAGGCACTGACACGAGCACGTGGCATTGCACTTATGTGTAGTTGGATCAGGATATTTATTTGAGGATATTATTTGATATGACCTAGGATAGCGTCATACATGCGATTTCTACTCGTAGATGTTTTCTACTCACGAGTTGGCAACTCACCCCCGTTGTGCCACAGTTCCTTGCAGGTTTTGCCGTACAGGTTTCATTGGCAGATTGTTGGCACATAATTTCATTCAGGGTGACTTGCTTTGATAGGGTGGGTTCTTTTGCATCAGGACCACCTTTGTTTATTTGTTATTTCAGTTGTATCTAGTAAAATTTCATCAACCAGACTTGTATATTTGATAGAGATAGAAGACCAGTGTATATTCTTTCGACCTTAGAGTCGCGCTGTATTATTATGGTTTTCCTCTGGTTTTCTTGATGATGTTGGATTTTTATCCTGAGTTTGATCCTCGCATTTCGGCGTTGTATATTATATTATATTGTGTAGTTTTATCCGCCAGTTGGCAAAGAGCTAGCTCCCGCTTGGGGATGCCTTTATTCATTATATATGCTTTATCAGGTTTTGCACCCATTTGTAATCAGTATTACAAAGGAAACTCTGCCAAAATTTTCAGAAAGGACATGAGATTTTAAAAATGCATACTTCGGCTTATGTTATTAAACTTCTTGCTTTAAAATTGGTTTTTCCTTCACTCTACTGCATTACTTGGTTTGGATTTCTGGGTTTTGGCTTACTTAGATTACGTACGCCTCGAGACGTTTTGTAGTTTAAGTGCCGGTCATGTTCTGTACTTTTCGGGTCGTGACAGTTATGGATGTGACTTGGGACATAGGTATATAGATATATATATATATAGAATGTCGTTAAACATGTGTGATATGTCGTACGAGACGTTAGATCCGTACCCCTCATTGTCGTATAGGATGATAGGATCCCAAATATTTTAATGCCGTCGTACGATGATTTTTCCGTGCGTGATGAATTTGACTTGATGATTGATCCACACCCTTGACTTGAGGATGCCGTACGATGGATTATATCGTACGTGATGTTGTGAGGCTGGATGCCAATTGATAGATTCACCGACTCGGTCATATTAGATATGTGTACCTGTCAGCATTTGCATGTGATTTACCTTATGCTGCATTCATGTTATTCGCATTGCATTACTTAAACCTGTGCTACTACACTTACACCATTATCGATGATGCGTATGTTATACGCACACAGATTGCCGGCTCACACACTTCATCATCAATAATTGCCATGTCACTACACAGTAGGATTGCTACATCATGATATGACTCTTTGTATAATTTACCTGCTATAGTTACCTATGCACCTTTATACGATGTTGAATTTGACTTTGGAGATATTGGGAACCGCAGGACATATTTTCAAAACTGGAATCATTTAAAGGAGCGGTTTTCCCTTAATATGATACATCACTGTTCCATATTGCATGATATACGGATATACTTACATTTCTATCATATGTCGCATACATCATGCTTTATGATTTTACGCATTGAGATATGCCATTTTCATGAGATTTCTGGATTTCAGAACCGTGGTCATTTTAAAAGAAAGTATGCATTGTTTTAAAACCCGGTTTCTCTTGATATGATATTTCAGTGCGTCCACTATGCGTTTTCTCGGTTCTGAGACGTGTGACATGTGAAACCCGATTCGAGGAGCTGGATGAGGCCGTGGGTACATGGTGGACCCGGTATGGTACCCATGGGCAAGAAATGGATGCTGTGTATATAGACGGTGAGCCTGGCAGAGAGACTACTACCTACCAGTGATAGTATTTGGGCTTGGCGGATATCCGGAGGATACTGACCGCAGTCGAGAGATGAGATGGGCCGATCCGAACTGACGAAGCCCGTGGGCCGATTCGGACTGACGGAGCCCGAGATATGAGAATTTACGTGTCGATGCTGGACACGGGTTTTATGATATTTTCGGGTGTCGATTTTGGACACCCAGGTTCCATGATTTTGATGTGTCGCGAGGGACACCATTGATTTATATCCTCATACTTCTATGCACACTCTTTATGATATTTACATGCATGCATAGATTGATTATATGGTTGGACGAGATCCATATACATACAGACATTGATTATATGATTGGATGACATCCGCATGCATATAGGTGTTGATTTCATTGTTTCGCACATATACAGATACGGTCACCCTAGATATCATAGTATTACCTTTATAATATAGTTGACCTAAGAGTCGTTTATTCGATTTCTATCTGTTGATATTTTTTCTACTCACGAGTTGGCAACTCACCCCCGTTGTGTCACAGTTCTTGCAGGTTGACCGCTTGGATTAGTTGCGGCTTCGCTGGTACACAGTTGCATTCGGGTATTTTGCATTGGTAGATGGGACATTTGTATCGTACCCACTCTTGTATCTATATTTCATATTGTATCTAGTTAACTCCATCAATCAAAATTAGTAAATTGTGTAAGTAATGAGACTTAGTGAGATTGTTTTTGCGAGACTTAGAGCGAGGAGTTTTCCGCTACTTGTGGTTTGATGTCTTGCTTATTTATTTATCTTTTGTGGTGAACTTGGCCGTTGGGCGTCGTATACTTATTTTTACTGTCTTGCGTGGTTGTGATCCGCCGTTAGGCGAAGAGCTAGCTCCCGCTTGGGGATGCCTTTATCATTATCTTGTATATGTGGTTTTGGATCAAAATATACAAAGGAGGTGCTGCCCGAATTTTCAAAAAGACGAAACATGTTTTTTAACTTGCATAATCCACTTGCATTTTCATGTTCCTTTCTATGCATTACGAAAACTTGATTTCATTATACCCTTATTTCAAAACTTCACCTCCTTTATTTTCTTAAAAAGGTTTAGATTTCTGGGTTTTCAACTTACTTGAATTCCGTTATGCCTTTAGACGTTGCGTGATTCAAGTGCTGGTCACGAGCTAATATTTCAGGTCGTGACACTAGAGCCATCTGTTGTAGTATCCCATACCCAACAATCAGCAGTGATTGAAGTATCTCATACTCAACCATCCCATAAAAGTCTCTCCTGGGAAAAGGCCTTTGTGAGTGGATCCGCCGTGTTGTCCTTTGTAGTCTACTCTCCTATCCTCGATCTCCTTGGAGATCATCCATCTCCATGATCAGGTGGTATTGCCAAAGAATACGTCTGGATCTCTAATAGGATGGGGGTTCCTAGGCCTAAGCCATAACTCCATTGCCACATAATGGTAGGAACGAAGTTCATCTCATGAACTAATATACATCCAGACTGCCTCTTTGGTAGCATCCTTGGTAGCAATGTATCCGGCCTTTATCGTCTAGTTTTCCACGGTATCTAACTTGGAACTCTTCCAACATACCGTCCCTCTACTTAGGGTAAAGACAATGTCTGTGACTGACATTCAGTCGACCTTATCACCCTGGAAGCTATCCAGTGATTCTCCCTAGGATCGATTGATACCAACTCACTACACCTAGTGAGAATCCTAACATCAATTTAAATCTATCTCATAGATCCAAACCCTAGGATTTAGGAGGTATCACCTTGATCCTATATAGAGAATCCTTGTGATAAGAGGAGATTGACTGAGTGTAGCATAGGAAAATCCTTTCCTATCAAGAGTATGTCATCTACGTACAATACGAGGATCACCACCATACTCCCTACTACCTTTTTGTATATACAAGGTTCATCTATCATTTTGATGAAGTCAAACTCTTTGACCACCACATCAAAACAGTTGTTCCAACTTCGCGATGCCTACTTTAACCGATAAAGCAACTTGCACACGTTTTCGCTGCTCCCACTGTCTACGAAGCGCTCTGGCTGTGTACTTATAGACGCTCTCTTCAAATCACTATTTAGAAAAGCTGTCATGATACCCAACAGCCAGATATCGTAGTCATGGTATGTAGCAATGGCAAGTAGCATCCAGATGGACTTAAGCATAGGCACTAGAAAAGGTTTCATCATTATCCATACTTAGTCGATGACGAGAACCTTTTTCAACAAGCCTTGCTTTGAAAGTCTCAACTTTTCCATCTACACTAAGTAATCTTCTCAAGATATACTTGCTCCTGATGGGGATTTAAGCCTTCAGATATAGCAGCCAAAGTCCATACTTTGTTGGTGTATATGGATTCCATCTCAGATCGCTTAGCATCCAGCCATTCTTACAGAGTCGCCACTCCTGATTGTTGGATATATATGCCCTAGAGGCCTACATTGTATAGGATGTTTGGGATATGTATGTACATGACAGTCTTGCTTGATATGATAGTACGCTATTTGGTTTGACTTTGTCTTAACGTATGATATATTTTACTTGGTATTTATATATATATGTTGATAAAGCCCATAGGGTGTTTTGTCTGACTACCGGCGTTGTGATGGCAGTCATACTAGTGGGAGCTGGATAGTCAATAGGCACACCCTTAGATGTCCCTAGTCGCAGGAGTATCGAGATTGGGCATCGATACTCCGGAGTAGACTAGTATATACATATCTAGACCCTGACGAGGGGCAATGGATTGGTCTCGCAACCATTGGTGGTGTTCACCTAAGATTGTATACAGATGCTCACTGGGTGTGAGTACACCGGACAGGACTCGCCGAGAACTGACTGGATGGTATTATACCTAACGTCAGATAGCAGTTCTCAGGTGACATGTGCGCAGATAGTCCATTGACTTAAAGTCATCATTTGTCTCGTGTGAGTTCCCACTGTGCTTTGATTATTACCCTACCACGGCTCAAAGGAGTCGTGCAAACAGGTTTCAGTTGGGCACAGTCCCGAGCCATGTGGAGGCAGTGAGTGACTGTTAGGGATTCGTCTCTCCCGGTATAAGGAGTTGATATCACACTGTGGTCGGTTGGTCATTACCATAAGTCCCTGGCCAGGGCTGATTGAGAATTACTGATGGAATGATCAGTAGATTCTCGGGTGGTCTTGAACCATACCGACACGACTTGTACGGTTATTAGGGGTCTGACGTCCACCACCTCCCTAGACCATACATGCGATACTCTTAGATGACCAGACCGGACTGCGCGGATATTGTCACAGACAGGCTCAGTAGGATTTCAGATGGATTACCTCATCAGCTTTCTTATCGACAACTACCTGGGGACCGTTACGCACAGCTAGTGCCGCTTGCGGTCTATGGTTAAACCCACTGCCAGCGTAGTAGTCGAGTCTTTAGAGTCTCACACAGAGATTTCCCAAACCCAGGCGAAAAGATATAGAAGTCGTATGGTTTTACGACAAAGGTTCGGACGCATACGTGTTTGAACGCACGTACGACATTCGGACAGTTTTTACTAGCCGGCTTTGGTTTAAGCCAGATTCTAGTATCAGGTTATTGGATTTATACAGTCTAAAGTTTTTCCGTGTTTTTACGGATGAGAGGGGCGTTCTCGTAATTTTCCGAGAAGCTTCTAGAAGGATGTGACATGGAGGGAGAGGTGGCATTTTCATTTAATGAATTAGTGACTCATTGTGAGTGATTCATCATGTCATTAATGCATTATTAAATGCTTAATGACTCACATAATGAATCACCCACTTGCATTAATGAAACATGATGAATAATCTCTTATTATTCATTTCTTTTTAATTCATTATGTTTCATATATCTAGTGAGAAGCTTTTTCATTTTCATATTATTATCATTATCATCTTCTCACTCTCTCTTTTCAAGTTCTCTCTCCTTCACCAAACCTAATCCTACCCTCATGAGTTGAGAACAAGGAAAGACTAATTACTCCATAACCTATCTCTACATCACCTTAGCTACTCTATTTAGCAACTAGAGAAACTAAGTAACCTCAAGTTTAGAGGTTATAGCTTGGATAAGGGTTCTCGGGTAGATCGTCTATCACGGAAGAAAGCCGAAGAGGACGTGGAGATCCAAAGAGGCCGTAGATAACATTAAGACGAAGGACTAGAACCGTTTGGTATAATCTCTTAACATAGTAGTTTAGAACACTATAGCTTTTGTTAAAACTTGTTTAGCAAACGATTCATACGGTTAATCGATGTTTGATCATAGAACAAGATTGTTATTCATATTTCCGCCTCCCCATAAGTATTGGAGTGTTGAACATCGACTTACAGTGGTATCAGAGCCTAGCTAAACAGTATTTAACACACTTGCAAATTTGTATGAATTTCGAACGGAAAAACAAACCGGAAAAACCCCGATATCATGTATTTTCTGTCGAATTTTAAATGAGGTCCAATAATTTTTCAGGGACCTTCAGAATGACCTAAATGAATGTATTAGAACACCCAAGAAAATTGGGCTCATGAATCGGCCATAGCGCCACGGAACCGCGGCCGATCCCACCGATCTGCCGCGATTCCGCCGCGCTTTGGACGATTCATCATCCCAACTTTCTTGTGTTGTTTCTCTGAGATATTTGGTGTTTTCTGGTAATTTTTATTTTTGCTCAGGTTTCAGATTTACAGAGAAGTATTGGAGCAAGATTAAATGTGCTTAATCGATTGAAATTATACAGTATTTGCTTGTTTGATTATATCTGTGAAATGTTTTATGTGTTCGTAAACCTCCCCTAACTGCTAGTATATCGGTTGGCAGGGGGTTGCACATATCTGTGATGTTATATATAACTGTTTGTGTTTATAAACTGTATTGGACTGATGTGGTGTTTAGCCGGGATTTGTGATGGGTTTTTTATTAATTCATTTGATGTAAATGTAATAAGTTGTAATATTATTTTGCGGGGCACATCCAGGTTGCGGTTGTAGCCACCGTTGTATTATTTCTTTTTACTGTTTTTGCTCCTAGGATAGACCCAAGGTGGGGTGCACAAACTACCGGGTATTTTGAAGTGTTGGGGCAGACCGCTTCACTTCTGGTACTTGGCGGGTAGTTTGCCATACCCGTAGGGGTCTGGGTTGGGAAAATGGCTATTCATCACAACCGTGTAATCCGTCTTTCATTGCAGGCTCAAAAGAAATGCGGATTGCTTGCAAATCCAATATTGTTTATCTGTGATCTGGAATGCCTATTATTGCGTCTGACGAATGTACAATATCTATATATGATAGCTATTTAGACGTCGCTTATGTTTTACACCCGCGCTAGCCCAGCCCCCGCTCTGTCGTTAGTTAAGTAACCTAACGGGTGATGACGGGACCCCGTGGCGAATGCGGATGGCATAAGAGGACGTTGTATTTTCGTTGTTATCTGTAATGATAGGTTAATGATGGGACGCATTATTATTAATGCAAAGAAAATAAAACCTAAACAGAATCGTTGGAACAATTTCTAAAAACCACTCGGTTTTCTTGAAAAAGCCAATTTTAAATACGGAGCTTAAACCACTCCTTTTAATAAAAGCTATCTTAGTTCCTTCGATCAAATCAAGTTCACTACGTTAACGGTTTTTGCCAAAAACCAGCCATAACCCTCCGTCGTTTCAGATAGACAGCACATCGTATTCATGCTATGCTTGTTGGCCTACGTCAAGGCATAGTGAATGGTAGCAGTGTGTATGCCTATTTGTTGCATAGATAGATGCATTAGTTTAATACAGACGTACACCTTGTTGGCCTACGTCAAGGGCTTGTACGATGTATTTAAATTGATCAGGACAACGACGGGTAGAACTTGACTTGCGTCTTATGACTTGTTGGCCTACGTCAAGGTCTATAAGAGCTTGGGGTAAGAATCACATCGGGAGTTTCAAACATAAAGGAAACTTGTAGATTTAGCTTACCTTCTGGAGTGTGGTGACTAGAGTGGCTTCCATCTAGGGCATCATGCAATGATAGTTGGATCCCGATCCCACTGATGAGTAGGATTACTCTCGGGAATTTCTCTCACTTAACAATCAATGCTATAAACCAAGTAGGTGCCTAGAAAGGTGTTAGAGGGGCTACGCCTCCAGGGAAAAGAGGTTCTTTAATTAAGGAACTTCGCGAAAGCATTGGAAAACCTCCCTCGAAGTACCAACACCAGCCTGGCTGAAAGGTTAAGCAAGAATTGAAACGTATGATTAAATCCTGACTAGTTCTTCTTTTAGGTTTTGAAGAAGGATTTGAGGAAACAGTGGGAGCCATCCTGTTTAGATAAAATAAATAACCAATCTAAACTTGCAAGAGCATATGCTGAGTGTTTTCTTTTCTCTATCTCTGGCAGCTACCATGACTGGACTAAAACTATTACTTGAAAAGAATATACTTACCGGGCAGAACTATAAAGATTGGCTAAGGAACGTCAATATTGCGCTGACTTATGACAAAGTTGCATATGTTACCACCGCTGTTCCTCCCCTTATCCCAGAACCAGATTCCTCAGTTGCGGACAAGGAAGTTCGTAAAACCTGGGATCTAGACTGTGAACGAGCTAAGTGTATCGTACTGGCGTCCATGAATAATGAACTCCAGAAACAGCACGAGAGTATGGATATTATATCCATATTCCTCCATTGCAAGGAATTGTATGGTGAACACTCCCGTATCGCGAGGTACGAAACCTCAAGGAAACTCTTCCAGATGAGGTTAGCTCCAGGATCGCCTGTTGGAGAGCACGTCCTCAAAATGATCACCCTCATTGAGGAACTCGTAAACCTGGGATGCGTGCTAGAGAATGATTTGTATATCGACTTGATTTTGCAGTCCCTTCCCCACACCTTCTCTCAGTTCGTGCTGAACTTCAACATGCACGAAATGGAAGCGGATCTTCCAAAGCTTCTCAATATGTTGAGGGTAGCAGAGACCTCCTTGAAAAAGGAGAAGACCCCCGTTCTGTATGTTGGCCAATCATCTTCTTCTAAATCTAAAGCGAAAGCTAAAAGGAAGAAGAAGATGAAAGCCACCAAACCGAAGGGTGGGGTCAAGAAGGTGCAGGAAACGAACAAGGCAGGAAGGGTAAAGGCAGAAAAGAACGAGTGCTTCTATTGTCACAAGCAAGGGCACTGGAAGAAGGACTGTTTGGCCTTTAAAGCCAAGGACATGAAGCAAGCTGTTGCTTCTGCTTCAGGTGTGTTCGTAACCGAAAATTGTCTTTTAGTAAACTCTACTTCATGGGTACTTGATACCGGTTCTGGTTCTCACATCTGTAATTCTTTGCAGGACCTGAGAAATAGTAGAGTACTGGGGGCAGGTGATATGACTCTCCGGATGGGCAATGGAATGCATGTAGATACAGTTGCAATAGGGGAATATCACCTAGGGTTGAATAGTGGACACATTTTGGTATTGTATAGCTGTTTTTGTATTCCCAGTATGTTGTGTAATATTATATCAGTATCTTTGTTGTCTAATAAAGGATATAATTTTGTGCTTGAAAGAAATGTCATGAACATTCTCCTAAATCAAGAACTGATTGGGTTTGGCACACTGGAAAACGGCATATACATACTTAATCAACCTCAAATTTTCAATGTTCAAAACACGCGTAAAAGAAAGGCTCCAGATTTGAATCAAGCCTTCCTATGGCATTGTAGACTTGGTCATATAAATGAAACAAGGCTGACTAAGTTACATAAGGATGGATATCTAGATCCGTTTAAATATTCATCATATGCAACTTGTCAATCATGTATCAAAGGAAAAATGACCAAATCTCCGTTCACCGGACACGGAGAAAGAGCCACTAAACTCTTGGGACTAGTACACAGTGATGTATGTGGTCCGATGTCTATACATGCACGAAGTGGTCACTCCTACTTCATCACTTTTACTGATGACTTCTCTAGGTATGGACATGTGTTCTTAATAAAGCATAAATCCGAGGCTTTTGAGAAGTTTAAGGAGTATAAAAATGAAGTAGAGAAACAAACTGGTAAAAGCATCAAGACACTTCGATCTAATCGATGTGGAGAATACTTAAGTACCAGTTTCCTTGAATACTTAAAAGCGAATGGAATTCTCTCTTAGCTTACTCCACCTTATACACCTCAGCATAATGGTGTATCAGAAAGAAGGAATCGCACGCTATTAGATATGGTGCGTTCAATGATGAGTAGTGCTGAGTTGCCACTTTCCTTCTAGGGATTTGCTCTAGAATCAGCCGCATACCTATTGAATAGAGTTCCAACTAAGTCTGTACCTACCACTCTATATGAAATATGGTGTGGGAAGAGACCATATCTCAAGTATATCAAGATATGGGGGTGTCCGGTATATGTTAAAAAGCATAATCCGGACAAGCTCGAAGCACGATCGGTTTTATGCAAGTTTGTAGGATACCCTAAGCATTCAAGGGGGTACATGGTCTACCACACTGAAGAAAAAAAGGTGTTTGTCCCTCATCACATTGTCTTCTTAGAAAGCGAATTTCTTGCAAAAGAAATTAGTGGGAGCGCGGTAGAACTGGAAGAAATTCCAGAACCTCAAACTGCAACCGAAGACTTAGAAGAATCTCAGATTTCAATAGAACATGACGAACCAACGCCACTCCGCAGATCTAGTAGGCTTTCTCATCCTCCTAAAAGATACTATGGTTTTCTTCTTGATGGAGATCGAAAGGATTGCATCATCGATGATGATGAGCCTACTAGTTTTCAGCAGGCTATCACGAGTAGCGACTCAGTGAAGTGGCTGGATGCAATGAGATCCGAAATGGAATCCATGTACACCAATAAAGTATGGACTTTAGAAGTTGCTCCTCCTGGGGTAAAACCAATTGGGTGCAAATGGATCTTCAAAAAGAAGATTGGTACATTTGGACAAGTTGAAACCTACAAAGCTAGACTAGTAGCAAAAGGTTTTCGTCAAAGACCAGGACTGGACTATGATGAAACTTTATCACCAGTAGCTATGCTTAAATCCATTCGGATCATGCTTGCCATTGCTGCCTTCCATGACTATGAAATCTGGCAAATGGATATAAAAACAGCTTTTCTAAATGGACATCTAGAAGAGAGTGTTTACATGGATCAACCAGAAGGTTTCTTAGACAGTGGGAGCAGCGGAAGAGTGCAAATTGCTTAAATCCATTTATGGGTTAAAGCAAGCATCGCGGAGTTGGAACATCTGCTTTGATGAAACAGTCAAGGAATTTGACTTTATCAAAAATGTAGATGAACCATGTATTTATAGGAAGATTGTAGAAGGAGCAGTAGTCTTCCTCGTTTTGTACGTCGACGACATACTACTGATAGGGAATGATATCCCTATACTACAATCAGTAAAGCTCTTCTTGTCACAGAAATTCTCTATGAAAGACTTGGGAGATGCATCATACATTCTGGGCATTAAGATCTATCGAGATAGATCTAATAGAATATTGGGACTTTCACAGTCCAGGTATATAGACACTATACTAAAGAGATTTAGTATGGAAGATTCCAAACGCGGCAATATGCCCGTTTGTCACGGAATCACCCTCTCCAAAGAGATGTCTCCAAAGACTGATGAAGAGAGGGCTCGCATGGGCATTATACCCTACGCTTCGGCGGTAGGATCAATAATGTATGCGATGTTATGTACCAGACCGGATGTAGCTTACGCACTTAGTGTGGTAAGCAGGTATCAGTCTGACCCAGGTGAGAAACATTGGAGAGCGGTGAAGAACATTCTCAAGTACCTGAGAAGGACTAAGGAGATGTTCTTGATTTACGGTAATAGGGACCTCCAGGTAGAGGCTTTTACCGACTCCGGCTTCCAAAGTGATAAGGATGATTCTAAATCTATTTCGGGTTTTGTGTTTACCCTCAATGGAGGGGCGGTATGTTGGAAGAGTTCCAAACAAGATACCGTCGCAGACTCAACTATGGAGGCTGAGTATATAGCTGCTAGTGAAGCCGCAAAAGAGGCTGTCTGGATGAGGAAGTCCGTTTCTGAACTTCAGGTGGTTTCGTCCATTGCCATTCCAATACCTTTGTATTGCGATAACAATGGCGCTGTAGCTTTAGCGAAGGAACCAAGGTCCCATCAGAAATCCAGGCATATCTTAAGGCGGTTTCACCTGATCAGGAAGATCGTGGATCGTCGGGAGATCGAGATACGGAGAGTGGACACAAAAGACAACACGGCAGATCCATTCACCAAGGCCATTCCTCAAGTACAGTTCGAGAGGCTTTTTGAGATGTTGGGCATGCGGTACGCAAGCAACTGGATCTGGTAGAGACAGTGGGTACTCATTGCGCCAATTATAGGCCTTAGTGCAAGTGGGAGATTGTTGGATATATATGCCCTAGAGGCCTACATTGTATAGGATGCTTGGGATATGTATGTACATGACAGTCTTGCTTGATATGATAGTACGCTATTTGGTTTGACTTTGTCTTAACGTATGATATATTTTACTTGGTATATATATATATATGTTGATAAAGCCCATAGGGTGTTTTGTCTGACTACCGGCGTTGTGATGGCAGTCATACTAGTGGGAGCTGGATAGTCAATAGGCACACCCTTAGATGTCCCTGGTCGCAGGAGTATCGAGATTGGGCATCGATACTCCGGAGTAGACTAGTGTATACATATCTAGACCCTGACGAGGGGCAATGGATTGGTCCCGCAACCATTGGTTGTGTTCACCTAAGATTGTATACAGATGCTCACTGGGTGTGAGTACACCGGACAGGACTCGCCAAGAACTGACTGGATGGTATTATACCTAACGTCAGATAGCAGTTCTCAGGTGACATGTGTGCAGATAGTCCGTTGACTTAAAGTCATCATTTGTCTCGTGTGAGTTCCCACTGTGCTTTGATTATTACCCTACCACGGCTCAAAGGAGTCGTGCAAACAGGTTTCAGTTGGGCACAGTCCCGAGCCATGTGGAGGCAGTGAGTGACTGTTAGGGATTCGTCTCTCCCGGTATAGGGAGTTGATATCGCACTGTGGTCGGTTGGTCATTACCATAAGTCCCTGGCCAGGGCTGATTGAGAATTACTGATGGAATGATCAGTAGATTCTCGGGTGGTCTTGAACCATACCGACACGACTTGTACGGTTATTAGGGGTCTGACGTCCACCACCTCCCTAGACCATACATGCGATACTCTTAGACGAACAGACCGGACTGCGCGGATATTGTCACAGACAGGCTCAGTAGGATTTCAGATGGATTACCTCATTAGCTTTCTTATCGAAAACTACCTGGGGACCGTTACGCACAGCTAGTGCCGCTTGCGGTCTGTGGTTAAACCCACTGCCAGCATAGTAGTCGAGTCTTTAGAGTCCCACACAGAGATTTCCCAAACCCAGGCGAAAAGATATAGAAGTCGTATGGTTTTACGACAAAGGTTCGGACGCATACGTGTTTGAACGCACGTACGACATTCGGACAGTTTTTACTAGCCGGCTTTGGTTTAAGCCAGATTCTAGTATCAGGTTATTGGATTTATAGAGTCGAAAGTTTTTCCGTGTTTTTACGGATGAGAGGGGCGTTCTCGTAATTTTCCGAGAAGCTTCTAGAAGGATGTGACATGGAGGGAGAGGTGGCATTTTCATTTAATGAATTAGTGACTCATTGTGAGTGATTCATCATGTCATTAATGCATTATTGAATGCTTAATGACTCACATAATGAATCACCCACTTGCATTAATGAAACATGATGAATAATCTCTTATTATTCATTTCTTTTTAATTCATTATGTTTCATATATCTAGTGAGAAGCTTTTTCATTTTCATATTATTATCATTATCATCTTCTCACTCTCTCTCTTCAAGTTCTTTCTCCTTCACCAAACCTAATCCTACCCTCATGAGTTGAGAACAAGGATTAGGAAAGACTAATTACTCCATAACCTATCTCTACATCACCTTAGCTACTCTATTTAGCAACTAGAGAAACTAAGTAACCTCAAGTTTAGAGGTTATAGCTTGGATTAGGGTTCTCGGGTGGATCGTCTATCACGGAAGAAAGCCGAAGAGGACGTGGAGATCCAAAGAGGCCGTAGATAACATTAAGACGAAGGACTAGATCCGTTTGGTATAATCTCTTAACATAGTATTTTAGAACTCTATAGCTTTTGTTAAAACTTGTTTGGTAAACGATTCATAAGGTTAATCGATGTTTGATCATAGAACAAGATTGTTATTCATATTTCCGCCTCCCCATAAGTATTGGGGTGTTGAACATCGACTTACACTGAGGGCCTGCTCGAAACTAGTTGGGTCATCATCTCATGATGCAATCCTTTCTCCCACTGTCATCGAGAATACCGCAGTATCTCTCAAGTGGATGAGGTACCCTACCAGATCGGCGGAGAGGCTGAGGTTCGTCGGGAACTATTGAATCATCTGTTTCTACCAAATCATCAGCTGTAGTTTGTATAGCTGGAACTCCTTCCAGTTCTACCTCATGACCACTAATTTCTTCACAAGAAAATCCTTTTCTAAAAACAGTGGCATGCCGAGAAATAAAACACCTTTTGTTTCTCGGTGTGGTAGAAAATATTCCCTTACGAATACTTGGGATATCCAACAAACTTCCACAGAACTGACCTTGCCTCAAGCTTGTCCGGATTTTGCTTTTAGACATAGGCCGGACAACCCTAAATATTAACATCCTTAAGAGATGGGCTCTTCCCATACCATATCACATATGGAGTGGTAGGCACCTGATTTGGTTGGAAGCCTATTCAATAGTGTAACATTTCAAAAAAATAAAATATTATTTTTGGGAATTTTTATAATTTAATATTATTTTATTAAATATTTTAATATTTGGTATAATTAAATACAGAAAAAAATTGGAAAAATTATGTAAAATTATAAAATAGGGTATTTTATAGAATTATGCCATTTTTAAGTTTTTATGATTAGTTATATACTAATTTAGTGCTAATCGCGATTAAAAATCGCGAATCGGTTTTTTGGCATTTTTGTGCAAAACATGCACATATCATTTTTATCACACTTGTGCATTTTCTATCATGTTATTTGGGGTTACTATTCTAGTGAGAAGGTTTTGGAGAAAAGGAAAAAGAAAAGAAAAGAAAATGGAAAAAGGAATAAAATATGAGGTTTGGTGAGAGAGAGAGGTATGGTTTTACTTTGACTTTGGACCTTAGCCATTTTCCCCTCTCATTTCCCTCATCTCTCCCCTCCATTTCTCAGCTGAAGCTTTGCCCTTCTCCCTCCCCTCTTCAATGCCCTAAATCATCTAAAAAACAACACCAAAACCCCATATCCATTTCATTAAAAGTGTGCACGAGCTCAAGATCTACACATTGGACCAAGAAAGCGAGGATTGTGGCCACTAGGGGCAACTCAAGAAAATTCTTGAGTTACCAAATGAGGTAATTTCTGGATCATTAGCTTAGTTTATGCATTACTTATACCCCATATTTAGATTGAACCGATATTTTGTGTTTTTGTGGACTTGAGGAAAACCTAGTTAGGGTTTGATGAAATTTTCTGTTGTAATATGAAATTGAGCTCAGTAGAGGTTATATAAACACCCTAGTGCATGAATGGAGACCCAAAACCTTGTTAGTTGTATGTATGCCCTAGAGGCCAGTATTGTACAGATGATGTATATTATATTGGATTCTTGGACATATATAGAGATGACTTTCTTGCTCGATATGATAGTATGCTATCTGGTTACTCTTTATCTTAACATGTACACTTGTCTCTTTATACTGTCTTATAGTTACATGTTGGTAAAGCCCTTAGGATATGTACTTGACTACCTGGACTGTGATGCAGATCATACTAGTGGGGACATGGTAGTCCATAAGTACATCCTTCAAGGTCCCTAGTCGTGGGTGTATCGAGACGGGGCATCGATATACCAGAGTAGACTAGCGTATACGCTTCTCGACCCATGAGATGGGCGATGGATGATCCCACATCCATTGGTGTTTGACATCAGAGATGGTATACGGGTGCTCAGTGGAGACTGGGTACACTGGACGGACTCGCCGAGAACTCCCAGATGGTATTATACCTCACGTCAGATGGCAGTTCTCAGGTGACACTTGTACAGGTTAGTCTGTAGACCCGAGATCGTCATAGAGTCTTGTGTGATTCCCACTGTGCTTTGATCTCCACCTTACCACGTCCATGAGGGCGTGCAAAACGGTGGTCTTTGGGTACAGTCCCGAGTCACATGGAGGCAATGAGCGATAGAAGGGGTCTCGTCTCTCCCGGTATTGGGGGTTGATGTTGCGCTGTGCTCGATTGGCCGTAACAGGGAAGTCCCTGGCCAGGGCTGATCAGAGATTTGCTGGTAAGTGTTACCAGTAGTTTCTCGACCCGTTATGAGCCTCACATCGGCACGACTTATCGGTTATTGGGGTCTGACGTATACCATCCCTAGACTTGATATGCGACATATCAGACGAACAGACCGGACTGTACAGTAAGTGTTACTGGTTGGATTCACAGTAGTGTGAGTGGGCTAGCTCGTCGATCTTCTGATCGCTCAATACCCGGATGGCCGTTACGTTTAGCAGACCACTTGCGGCTTGTGGGTGCTTGATATGATCATCATCTGCTACCGGCGTATTGACGAGTCTTTAGAGTCCTACATAGAGGTTTCCTGGCTCAAGCGAAACGAAATAGGAGCGCATATAAGATATGTGCGGGAGCGAGAATAATGCGTGTATGTGATACCGCATTTCATTCTCGCGATAAATGTTTCGATTGGTTATATTCGATATGACCTAGTTATCGAATCATTGATTCAATAAATCGATACATTGAATACTAGTCGGTTATGTGCGACATGACCGGATCATTGAATCAAATGTTGATTTAATGATTTAATGTATAATTATATATTTGATATATTACTTTGCATTAACTAGTATTGGTTCACTTTATACGGATTTTTCTCACTTGATGCACATTGTATATGTGATATGCTTTTGTGCACTTTTTTGTATCATGTTTGATGATACTTGATCATGTGGTTAAGTGTAAAGGATTAAACCATGGTTATGAGATGATTAGGGTTTTGCTTTTTCATTCATTTATTTGTTTATTTTTTTGGAAATGATTTAGATGAGAATGGTGGCTTCTTTTGTTTCTAGTTGAAGCTTCATGAAGCTTTGACTTATGCAACCATTCTTGTCATCATGCTTAACCCTAGCCCTCTCAAGTGACCATGGTTTATTCTCCACACTTAACCCTAGTTAGATTATGATAAGTATGAATTTTTCTTTTCATTTTAAATAACTTATCATAAACTAGCTTCATCTTCTCCTTCTTCTTCAAGAGAGAAAACTAGATGCCATCAATGGCAACTTGAGCAAAAGTGAGTGAAATCCAATTCTAAAGTGAACCCACCTCCTATTTCTTCACCCTCTACCTCTTGCCAAGTTGTTTTGGGTGTTTTCTTCACAAGTTTCACAACTTTGTGAAGTCGGAGCTTGAACTTGTAATGCCTCGACGTAGATCGTCTTTGACACGAAGCCGACGACCTAGCTCGCCCGTTTCTCCGATGAAGCCGACGATTGAGTTCGGGATTCATGATGGACAGCGAGAGGACACCCACGTGGAGCTAAGGAAGTGGAGAACCGGATCTACAAAGGTTGTAGCATCTAACTTTTAGTTAAAGTGTTAACTAGTTTATTGTTTCGCCTAGAAATCTAGCCGACGATCCGTATTAGGGTTTCTCGGCACCCATAAAATTTGAAATTGGCATGGTTGATGCCTTGTGAGACTTCATTAGAGTGCCTAGGAACCCTACAGTGGTATCAGAGCCTAGCTAGAGCCTTAGGCGAAGTCTAGACGGAGTTTGAAGTCCGAACGAACCCGAAACCCTAACCCGATAATGCTCTCTGGACTTTTTCCAAATTTGTGGTTTTTTGTCAATTAAAAATGCTTAAAAAATTCAGCAATGAAATCTAAGAATTACGGTGCAAAAAGTTTCCCATGAACAGTACTTTGTGCGGCGGAACCGCGACAGAAGCCTAGCTTCTGCGGCGGTTCCGCGGCTATTTGGTGACGTCAGCCCTAAGTGTTTGCACAGTAATTCCTGATTAATTATTCTGAGTTTTCTGGGAATTTTTAAATTGGCTCTTAAGTTGAGTGTTCTGGGGTTAAATTGGGAAACGATGTTTCGATCGGATTATCGAACCTTTTCTAAGTGTTTTTCCGGATATTTTAAGAATATGTTAAAAAAAAAAAAGTTCGACCGGATATAAATACCCAACTTTTCCCCTGTCGGGAAATTTCCAAGTGTTGGATTTTTCCGTAGTTTAACGACGTTCTAAGTAGTGCAAGTAACGCGATGGACCCTCTAGAAGACAACAAACCTTAACTCGATTATGTGACCGTCTTGAACTGCCCTTTGAACCTTCGGGTTTGGGGCAGTACGGCGTGCCATATGTGAGGCGTTGGCTTGACCCTTCTACGACTGGACCGTTGGTACTGAGGCACGAACTGAATGTTGTTAGACTTATTTCATGTGTTGAGTTGTATCGGGAAAACTTGGGTATTCGACTGTTCGATCGGAAAGTTTAACATTTTCTGTTTATCTGGAATGTGATACAATAATTGGAATTCACAAACAGTTTGGTGATAACCGAATGAATGTTATAAATCTAGCAGTTTAGTCCCACATGATATTGAAAAGAGTTTTCGATAATGAGACTAAAATGCGGGATTTATATCTGTTAGGCATGTGATGTCTAAGTATTTCATTTGATTAGGCATGTGATGTCTAAAGAGGTTGCGGATTCCAACTGTTGTAGTTTTACACTTTCTTTTCCGTGACCGTAAGTGTAAAATGTGATATCGCCGGTTTCGTTGCTATATGTCAACGACAATTGGGATGGACATATTTACTTACGTTGATGACATGTGATGTAATGTGTTGCTGGATATGTTATATTGGATTGTCGTGTTTGAATAGCCGGGGGTTTTTATGTGAGATGAGTGTTTTTCATTTTCATTCATGTAAAAACTTGTATGTAATATTCTTTTTATTTGGGGCACTTCCAGGTAGCGGAAGCTGTCACCCTTTGTATATTATTTACTTTTCCGCATTAGGATAGACCCAAGGAGGGGAGCACAAGTAACCGGGTTCTGGGGTCCAGTGGGAGACCAACTCGAGGAGTCGAGTCCGGGTCTCCTAACCATAGAATTGGCAGGGTTGCTTGCCGCTCTCGTAGGGGTCTAGGGGTGTGGGATTGGCTATTCATCACGACCGTGGAATCCGTGTTTTATACTGGCTCGTATTGAAAACACGGACGTCCTAGTATATCCAATTTTTCATATGTTTCTTCTGCTGCGATATCTGTGATGTGATCATGTGATGTTCTGTGATAGATACTATATATAGTATATATGATATATTATATAGACGTTACTTATGTTTTGCACCCGCACTAGCCCTGCCCTGCTCTGTCGTTAGTTACCTAACCTAACGGTGCACGAGGGGACATCGAGGCGAATGCGGATGGCATAAGTGTACGTCGTATTTATCTGTGATGTTTAGGTATTTAAATGATGGGACTTCATTAATGTGATTAATGAAAGAAAAGAAACCTAAGATGTTGTAGAATCAGATTTTAAACAAAACAGGTAGCTACAGTTCTTGCTTTGCATAGCGGTATATATGATATACCCTGCACCTTATTCGATGAGGAAAGGACCGAGATCCCTTCACCGGGAGTGACTCCTTTAGCAATAACTGGCAGATGCTACACACTCGGTTTGGCTTTGATTGCTTTTAAGAGTTTTTGCTTTGCACAGTGATATATATGATATATCCCGCACCTCATTCGACGAGGAAAGGGCCGACGATCCCTTCACCGGGAGTGACCCCTTTAGCAAAACTGGAAAAGCCCCAAAATCACTCCATTTCAAAACTTCATTTGATTCTACAACGATATCAAGTTCATTACGCTCATGGTTTTATGAAAACCTGTGTAGCCCTCCGTCATTTCAGATAAGTACTACTTAGTATTCGTGCTACGGTAGTTTGGCATTCGTCAAGGCGTAGTGTACGGTAGCTAAATAGTATTTATCTGCTTATGCATATGATGCAGATTGGATTAGGGTATTCGTACGGCGTTGTTTGGCATTCGTCAAGGGTCGTGCGGGTGGGTTTAATTCAATCAAGAAATGTACGGGTTGAACTTGACTAGTGGACTATGGGTTGTTTGGCATTCGTCAAGGTCATAGAACACTAGGGGTAAAATATTATCGGGAATTTCAAGTGTTGAAATTTGCAATGAGATTGCATACCTTCTATGAGATAGTTGGATCCCGATACCCACTGCGAGTAAGAGTTACTCCTGGGAGAGTTTTACACATTACAATTTGCCGATCAAGTAGGTGTCTAGAAAGGTGTTAACGAGGTTACGCCTCTGGGAAAACGAGGTTTACATTAATTAGGTTCGTGCGAAAGCACGGGGGACCTCCCTCAAAGTACCGACACTGGCCTGGCTGAAAGATTGGCGAACTTGTAGTGTGTAATTAATCCCGGCTAATCTTTCCTTTTAGGGTTTGAAGGAAGATTTGATAAAAAGCAGTGGGAGCCATCCTGATTAGATAAGATAATAACCAATCTGATCTTGCACGAGCATACGCTAAAGTGTTTTCTTCTCTCTCTCTCCAGGTAGCGACCATTTCATGCCCTAATGAAGATAATAATATGGATGTATTGACCGAACCCGCATGTTATACTGTGCAGGGGAACGTTGAACCCGTTCTATCTTATAAGTGTTATAAGAATGAACAGGAAACAGGAGAATATCTGGATTCTCAAGCCGCCCAAAAGAACATGCATGTTGATGCATCTTCTACAGGTGTGTTAGTTATTGAGAACTGTTTCTCAGTTCACCCTACGTCCTGGGTATTAGATACCGGATCAGGATCCCACATATGTAAGATGTTACATGGGCTACGGAAAGGTAGAGAACTGGGAAAAGGTGATCATTCCGTTCAAGTAGGGAATGGGGCAAATGTTGCAGCCAAAGCAGTTGGCGAATATCACCTTGTATTACCAAGTGGTGATACACTGATTCTAAATGAATGCTATTATATACCGAACATGATGTGCAACATTATATCAGTTTCTTTATTAAGTAAAGAAGGATATAATTTTGTAGTAAAGGATAATGTTATGAACATATTCCTAGATCAAAAGTTGATTGCATCAGGCTCGCTACATAATGGCATATTCATTCTAAATCAAAATACAGTCCTCAATATACAAAACACACACAAGAGGAAAAGTTCAGAAATGAACGAATCCTTCTTGTGGCATTGTAGACTTGGTCATATCAATGCGACACGACTGGCTAAGTTACATAAGGATGGTTATTTGAATCCGTTCGAATTATCATCTTATGATACTTTCCATTCATGTCTCAAAGGAAAAATGACCAAAGCTCCATTTAGTGGACACGGAGAAAGAGTTACTGAACTCTTAGGACTGGTACATAGTGATGTATGCGGTCCCTTGTCTACCCTTGCCAGGAACGGTTCTTCCTACTTCATTACATTCACTGACGATCTCTCTAGATACGGGCATGCGTTCCTATTGAAACACAAGTCTGAAGCTTTTGAGAAATTCAGAGAATATAAGCACGAAGTAGAGAACCAAACGGGCAAAAGTATTAAGATCCTTCGATCTGATCGAGGAGGAGAATACTTGAGCAATGAGTTCCAAGATTATCTAAAAGAGAATGGGATTCACTCTCAGCTTACTCCACCTTATACACTACAGCACAACGGTTTATCGGAACGAAGGAATCGCACCCTATTAGATATGGTGCGTTCAATGATGAGTACAGCTGAGTTACCTATTTCCTTCTGGGGGTATGCGCTTGAGACAGCCATACACCTATTGAATATGGTTCCTACCAAATCAGTGCCTACCACTCCATATGAGATATGGAAAGGGAAGAAACCATCTCTTAAGTATGTTAAGATATGGGGTTGTCCAGCCTATGTCAAAAGACAAAATCCGGACAAACTCGAGGCAAGATCTGTCTTATGTAAGTTTGTAGGATATCCCAAAAATTCACAAGGGTATATCTTCTACCACCACGAGGATCAAAAGGTGTTTGTTTCTCGACATGCCACTTTCTTAGAAAAAGGTTTTCTTATGAAACAGATTAGTGGCATTGAGGTAGAACTGGAAGAGGTTCCAGCAACACAAACTGCAACAGAAGACTTGGTAGAACCAGAGGATTCAGTAGAACTCGACGAACCCCAGCCTCTCCGCCGATCTAGTAGGGTATCTCGTCCACCTGAGAGATACTACGGTTTTCTCATTGACGGTGGAAGCGAGGATTGCATCATGGAGGATGATGACCCAACTAGCTTCGAGCAGGCCATCACGAGTAGGGACTCAGTGAAATGGCTGGATGCTATGCGGTCTGAGATGGAATCCATGTACACCAACAAAGTATGGACTTTGGAAGTTGCTCCTGAAGGGGTAAAACCCATTGGGAGCAAGTGGATCTTCAAGAAGGAACTTGGTGTAGATGGGAAAGTGGAGACTTTCAAAGCTAGACTTGTTGCAAAAGGTTTTCGCCAAAGACCAGGTGTGGACTATGACGAAACCTTTTCTCCAGTAGCTATGCTTAAATCCATCCGGATCATGCTTGCCATCGCTGCATATCATGATTACGAAATCTGGCAAATGGATGTTAAGACCGCCTTTCTAAATGGTGATTTAGAAGAGTGCGTGTACATGACTCAGCCAGAGGGCTTCGTAGACAGTGGGAGCAGCGGGAATGTATGCAAGCTGCTTAAATCCATTTATGGATTAAAGCAAGCATCGCGGAGTTGGAACATCTGCTTTGACGTCGTTATCAAAGAGTTTGATTTCGTCAAAAACCCAGATGAACCTTGTATCTACAAGAAGGTAGCAGAGAGTAAGGTTGTCTTCCTCGTATTGTACGTGGACGACATACTCTTGATAGGAAATGATATTCCTATGCTGCAAGCGGTCAAGCTCTTCTTATCACAAAGATTCTCAATGAAAGATCTTGGTGATGCCTCCTGCATATTGGGAATCAGGATCTATAGAGATAGATCCAAACGGATATTGGGATTGTCCCAATCCTGGTATATTGACACCATACTAAAGAGGTTTAGTATGGAAGAATCCAAACGTGGGAACTTGCCCACGATCTCTGGAGTCACTCTCTCCAAAGAGATGTCTCCCAAGACTGATTTGGAGAGAGCTCGCATGCAAGGGATACCCTATGCTTCTGCTGTAGGCTCTATCATGTATGCGATGCTATGTACCAGACCCGATGTTGCATACTCACTAAGTGTAGTGAGCAGGTATCAAGCTGATCCTGGAGAGAATCACTGGACAGCTGTGAAGAGCATTCTCAAGTACTTGCGAAGGACTAAAGAGATGCTCTTGGTGTATGGTAACGGGGAACTCCAAGTAGAGTCCTTTACCGATTCGAGCTTCCAGAGTGATAAGGACGACTCTAAGTCGCAGTCGGGATTTGTCTTTACCCTTTACGGAGGGGCGGTTAGCTGGAAGAGTTCCAAGCAGGAAACCGTGGCAGACTCGACGATGGAGGTTGAATACATCGCTGCCAACGATGCTGCCAAAGAGGCTGTCTGGATCAAGAAGTTCATTACTGAACTTGGAGTGGTTCCATCCATTGAGCATCCAATACCTTTGTATTGCGATAACAATGGAGCGGTGGCTTTGGCCAAGGAACCCAGGTTCCATCAGCGATCCAGGCATATTCTGAGGCGGTATCACCTGATCCGGGAGATAGTTGATCGCCGGGAGATCGAGGTCAGGAGGGTTGACACGAAGAACAACACGGCGGATCCACTCACGAAGGCCATTCCCCAGATACAGTTTGAGAGACTCTTCGGGATGCTCGGTATGCGATACTACAGCAGCTGGCCCTAGTGCAAGTGGGAGATTGTTAGTTGTATGTATGCCCTAGAGGCCAGTATTGAACAGATGATGTATATTATATTGGATGCTTGGACATATATCGAGATGACTTTCTTGCTCGATATGATAGTATGCTATCTGGTTACTCTTTATCTTAACATGTACACTTGTCTCTTTATACTGTCTTATAGTTACATGTTGGTAAAGCCCTTAGGATATGTACTTGACTACCTGGACTGTGATGCAGATCATACTAGTGGGGACATGGTAGTCCATAAGTACATCCTTCAAGGTCCCTAGTCGTGGGTGTATCGAGACGGGGCATCGATATACCAGAGTAGACTAGCGTATACGCTTCTCGACCCATGAGATGGGCGATGGATGATCCCACATCCATTGGTGTTTGACATCAGAGATGGTATACGGGTGCTCAGTGGAGACTGGGTACACTGGACGGACTCGCCGAGAACTCCCAGATGGTATTATACCTCACGTCAGATGGCAGTTCTCAGGTGACACTTGTACAGGTTAGTCTGTAGACCCGAGATCGTCATAGAGTCTTGTGTGATTCCCACTGCGCTTTGATCTCCACCTTACCACGTCCATGAGGGCGTGCAAAACGGTGGTCTTTGGGTACAGTCCTGAGTCACATGGAGGCAATGAGCGATAGGAGGGGTTTCGTCTCTCCCGGTATTGGGGGTTGATGTTGCGCTGTGCTCGATTGGCCGTAACAGGGAAGTCCCTGGCCAGGGCTAATCAGAGATTTGCTGGTAAGTGTTACCAGTAGTTTCTCGACCCGTTATGAGCCTCACATCGGCACGACTTATCGGTTATTGGGGTCTGACGTATACCACCCCTAGACTTGATATGCGACATATCAGACGAACAGACCGGACTGTACGGTAAGTGTTACTGGTTGGATTCACAGGAGTGTGAGCGGGCTAGCTCGTCGATCTTCTGATCGCTCAATACCTGGATGGCCGTTACGTTTAGCAGACCGCTTGCGGCTTGTGGGTGCTTGATATGATCATCATCTGCTACCGGCGTATTGACGAGTCTTTAGAGTCCTACACAGAGGTTTCCTGGCTCAAGCGAAACGAAATAGGAGCGCATATGAGATATGTGCGGGAGCGAGAATAATGCGTGTATGTGATACCGCATTTCATTCTCGCGATAAATGTTTCGATTGGTTATATTCGATATGACCTAGTTATCGAATCATTGATTCGATAAATCGATACATTGAATACTAGTCGGTTATGTGCGACATGACCGGATCATTGAATCAAATGTTGATTTAATGATTTAATGTATAATTATATATTTGATATATTACTTTGCATTAACTAGTATTGGTTCACTTTATACGGATTTTTCTCACTTGATGCACATTGTATATGTGATATGCTTTTGTGCACTTTTTTGTATCATGTTTGATGATACTTGATCATGTGGTTAAGTGTAAAGGATTAAACCATGGTTATGAGATGATTAGGGTTTTGCTTTTTCATTTATTTATTTGTTTATTTTTTTGGAAATGATTTAGATAAGAATGGTGGCTTCTTTTGTTTCTAGTTGAAGCTTCATGAAGCTTTGACTTATGCAACCATTCTTGTCATCATGCTTAACCCTAACCCTCTCAAGTGACCATGGTTTATTCTCTACACTTAACCCTAGTTAGATTATGATAAGTATGAATTTTTCTTTTCATTTTAAATAACTTATCATAAACTAGCTTCATCTTCTCCTTCTTCTTCAAGAGAGAAAACTAGATGCCATCAATGGCAACTTGAGCAAAAGTGAGTGAAATCCAATTCTAAAGTGAACCCACCTCCTATTTCTTCACCCTCTACCTCTTGCCAAGTTGTTTTGGGTGTTTTCTTCACAAGTTTCACAACTTTGTGAAGTCGGAGCTTGAACTTGTGATGCCTCGACGTAGATCGTCTTTGACACGAAGCCGACGACCTAGCTCGCCCGTTTCTCCGATGAAGCCGACGATTGAGTTCGGGATTCATGATGGACAGCGAGAGGACACCCACGTGGAGCTAAGGAAGTGGAGAACCGGATCTACAAAGGTTGTAGCATCTAACTTTTAGTTAAAGTGTTAACTAGTTTATTGTTTCGCCTAGAAATCTAGCCGACGATCCGTATTAGGGTTTCTCGGCACCCATAAAATTTGAAATTGGCATGGTTGATGCCTTGTGAGACTTCATTAGAGTGCCTAGGAACCCTACAAACCTGAGAGTTGAAAACCGGAGTACGGATTTAGAAACCGATATCGGAGAATTTGTGAAATCTGTGAAGGTTACATTGAATCTGCTTTCACCCCGAGACTCTGAAAATTAAATTGCTTGGACAGTGACATGTGCAGGCACCTAGGAAGCTACCACCAAGACCCTAGCCCCTAACTCCATGACCCGGCTGCCAATTAATTCCCTTTGGCCGCAATTTGCGGCCATAACTGCACCAAATTGAGTCATTTTTGTTCCAGAGCTCCTACATGTATAGATTAAACCCCTGGCATGTATAGATTTGTCTAATTTGACCTAGGGTGAAATCTAGGACCCTTTTCTCCAGTTGCTGTTTTGATTATGTTTCTGTATTTCATATTTTGAATTCTGGAATTGTGTATCCGTGTTTTACCTCGACTATTTGGCGTTTATACGACGATATTGAGGATTGATAGATGGTTTTGGAAGGCGTTGTCCATAGGTTCTAACCTATAGACCATAGCGTATCGTTTTGGGGTTTCGTATACCGTTTTACTTTTGAATTGGTTTTGATACGCATTTGCGATACATTAATGTGTAGGTACCCCATGAAGACTTCGGGACGACAAGCAACGCGTGGTGATGTCGACAATGAAGACGCAAGGTGAGTAGATTATATCTATGGGGGAAGTCGGGTGGATGGCGTATAGCACCCCCGCAGTCCGTAGTTGATATACTATATATATGATAGTTATAGTGTGTCATGGATTTTGTGTTAGGTGTATTATGGATAGTGTAGGGTTAAAAGCAACTCGTGTAGTTCATTGTTGTGAACCCTAGAATAGATTTACACCTACACGCACACCCTTGCATATTCATTATACATGTACTGTGTTTGATGATATTGGATGACTTTGGAGATGAGTCGATGATGTTGGGCATTGTGCCGTGAGATCGGTGATTTGATGTGATTCGTATTTGGGATACGATACGTGATCTCTAGCGGGCCTTTGGACGTGTGCTTGCACATGCAGTATATTGATGGTATCGATTTGTACTAGATTTAGATCAGTACCCCAGATTATGTGTTATGATGATAAAGATGTTTCCTGATTTAAAATCAGGAAAGCCTACGGAAGAGGCTTCAGAAAAGGGTCACGTGCTCACACGTGACCAGCAGTCACGTGTTGGCACGTGACGCCTAAAAGCATCGACAAGGCAGATTCAGCTTCCTGACTATATCAAAGAAAAGGGGTTCAAAAAGGGTCACGTGCTCCCATGTGACCAGGGTCACGTGTTGGCATGTGACATTTAAAAGCGGCTTCAATGGCACATCGGTTCCCTGATCAAATCAAGGAAAAAGGCTTCAGAAGAGGTCACGTGCTCCCACGTGACCAGGGTCACGTGTTGGCATGTGACACTCAAAAGCAGCAGACTCAATTCCCTGATCAAATCAAGAAAAAGGCCCCAGGAGAGGGTCACATGCTCACACGTGACCAAGGGTCACGTGGTGTCACGTGACTGCTAAGCGGCAGCCAGAAGGCAGAGCGCAAAAAGGAAGAAGAGGTCTCGTTCTAAGAGGTCACGTGCCCACACGTGACCAAGGGTCACGTGGCCATACGTGACCGGCTTTGAAAGCCTATCTGTTAACAGAATTAAATTCTGAGAAAAGGCCTCTCAAATCTTTCCAAAGGAACCGATTGGATTAAAGATTTAAAGATTCTTAAATATCACCTATCTATGGAAAAAGCCTGAACTTGGAAAGATTTCCCCTTAAAATCTAACCGAAATAACAAAGGAGAATCTCTGGATTTAAAATCCAATAGTGATTAAAATTCACATAATAATCCAAAGGTCCAAAACGAATGGTGAATACAAATTAAATCTCTCAATGAAAGATTCACCAAAACTAATTGATTCGGCTGCTTCTCCTATAAATAGGAGCCAAGAGACACACAGACAGACAGGCAGAAAGGAATCGATACATAAAAAAAGAGGAGTGCCTTGATACTTTGGAGGAATTTGGATCTTCTGAAAAAGAAAACCCTAGGTAAGAAAGGGAAGGCTTTTTGAAAGGAAAAGAGAATTCAATTCTCAACAGAGTTTAACTCTGATATAAAACAGAAGAACATAGTTCTCTCTATGGTGAAGGATCTGTAAAGTGCACATCTCCCCTTGAGTTGAAAATTCAATTCTCAATGGGTTGAGATCCTGCCATGCAGATCCAAAGCATAGAGAGGGAATGGAAGCTTGAGAATTTAATTCTCACAGAACTATAGGAATTTAATTACTTTAAAATAAAATTAGGGTTTGACCCTATGTTATGGGAATTTAATTCCTTCAGAATGAACAGAATCAGGGTTTAACCCAAGTTAAGAACTTAGTTCTGTTAAAATAACAGGAATTTAATTCCCTCAAGAAAGAAGAAATGAGGGTTTAACCCTATTTAAGAATATAATTCTTCAAAAGAAAGTAGGAATTTAATTCCTCTAAAGTTATTGCTAGGATTTAACCCTATGAAGAATTCAATTCTTAAAAAGATAAACACATCTTCAAACAGGCAAAGGAATAGGGTCACGTGCTACCACGTGACCCCTGAAAAGAAACAGAAAAGAGCTTTAGGGCACCCTCACGTGTCGACACGTGACCCCTAATGAACATTCTAACAGATCAAAATGCAGGCCCCCATCACGTGCCCACACGTGATGGCTTTCAGAATTAAAAGTGTTAAACACTTATCTATAGAACAAAATAAAGGGAAACAGGGCGCTATCACGTGCTACCACGTGACCCCTTGGCTGAAGCTTTAACGGACAAACACCAGAATTCCCATCACATGATAAAACGGGATGCTCCAAAGTATTCAATACTTTTGGCAGAATAAAATGAATTGAGGGCGCTCTCACGTGCTACCACGTGACCCCTCTTGCCTTAGTGTTTAACACTAAAATTGAAACCTCTATATCCAGTGTTCAACACTGATTTTCTTAGTGTTTAAACACTAATTTGGAAAATATCTATTTACAGTGTTTAACACTGACTTTCTTAGTGTTGAACACCGACCTGGAAAACCCTGTTTCCAGTATTTAACATTGATCTACCTTAGTGTTAAACACTAATTTGAAATCTCCATTGCCGGTGTTTAACACTGATTTGTTTTAGTGTATAAACACTAATTTGAAAGCCCTGTTGCTGGTGTTTAACATTAACTATCTTTTAGTGTTAAACACTAACTTGTCAATCTCATTCTCAGTGTTCAACACTGATTGATCTTTAGTGTTTAACACTAACTTTAGCCCCATTGGCTAAGTGTCTAGAGGCAAAGCCTCTCCTCTAATGGACCAATAGAGGGCCAATATCCTAAACATGATTGGACATAGCCCAAGCTGGCCATAAGTCCTCAATTCAAATTCAACTGAGCCAATGGGCTCATACTATAATTAATTGGTCTTGGTTCCAAATTGGGCCAAAGATTATTTAATCTACCTCGGTTTAAGGGTACATCTCTTCACTCCTTTGATACTTGGCGTTGTAATTCCTCAACTTCTTCAAAGAGGTGACGGGTCCCGATGACCACATATTAATACGGACTGTGGGGTCCTTAAACTTATGGACTATGAGGTCCTTAACCTTGACCGGGATGTCTTAAAACTAACGACGGACTGTGGGGTCCTTAAACTCATGGACTATGAGGTCCTTAACCTTGACCGTGATGTCTTAAAACTAACATCGGACTGTGGAGTCCTTAAATCCATGGACTACGACGTCCTTAACCTTGACCGCAACGTCTTAAAACCAACACTGGACCGCAATGTCCTTAAACTACTTATTGACCGCAATGTCACTAAACTAAACAACATGGCTCTCTTAATTGCTCTATTGTTGGATCTAAACGATCCCGTTAAGTTGATCTTAGTCTGAAAACTAGACTAACGTATCCTTAACAAACGTTTAAGTCGATCTTAGTCTCGAATGAGGCTAACGTATCCTTAAACCCAAAACCCCCAAACCCAAATCTAAGATAATACGGATTTGGACTAGTCCACGCTCTATGGGTGACGACATAACTCAGTCTCCGTATACAATCCACGGGCAACTAAACACAAAATAAACACATGCGACACGAAGTGACCATCTGGAGAAGGAGAAAGTGGTTACCGCGATGCGGTAGCGTAATTAACTGCAGGGGCTTGCGCCTGCAGGGAAGAGCGTCCCCACAATCAAAAACCCCTTAAGCGAGGGGGAATCTGACGAACTCTGCTACATCGGACGCATCCGTTCAAACCTTCGATACATGGTGCCATAAATCAACTTGGCATCTTCGGAGAGGTGGACGGATAGCACCAATTAGCATCTGCCCCGAATCTCAGGCAAGACGTCCCAGTCGCGCCATCATTCGGAGGGGAACAGATTCTGGCATGCCCGGTGGGACCTTTTCCTCTTTCCACTCCACACTTCGTGTGTCGTGATTTGCGAACCAATCACGGTTCGCTAATGGTTGCCCTTAGGTTTTAAGATACTAAGACTTGGCGTCTTGCTTATTGCAGAAAGCAAAGAATCGATGGCTTCTACTTCTGCGAAATGCTCCAACTGCTCAGACTGCAATTGCAACCAACGCTCTGCCTCGCCAGGAGGTATAGCCTACGGATCCCAAGCTGCTTCGTTATTCACAATGCCCGTGGAACAGGTCACTCGAGCCACCACGGGATTGTTTTTTGGGACCATGCTCCCGCCAACAAGCTTCACCGCTCCGGTGCTGACAAAGGAAGCTCCCAAGAAGTCGGTCTTTGATCGTCTTACCCCTGCCGCGGCCCCTCTCAACGGGTCGCCCAACACCAGCGCCTCGGTCTTCTCTAGATTGGGCCAAGACTCCTGTGGACCCACAATGGGGCCTACAATCCCAGAGAAGGCTGCTTCTGAGAAAGTGACCGGTCCTGCTCCTGAAGTCGCCAAGGCGGCTTCCCCGGCCAAAAAGTCGGTCTTTACAAGATTGACGGCTTCAGCTCCCGCTCCTGCTACCCAAAGTACATCGGTCTTTAAAAGGCTAACACCAGCAACGACCCCTCACCTACACAGGGGGCAAGACGAAGCCATCCTCACCGCTGAACCAGCGCCGTTCGCTCGACATGCTCGACGTCGCCACTGGCGCCGAGTAAGGAAGGCTGGGGGCAACTCCCCCTCTGGGCTAACTCCATCAGCCTCAACGGTGGAAGTTAATGCTGTCGTTCTAACTGGAAACAGCTTCGAGATGCTAAATAAGGTGCGAAGGAATTCTCCTACTACGGTGCTAAAGAGCTCTCCTCCTCCACTAAAAAAGGTTGCGGAAATAAAGCCAAAACAGCCCCGATCCCCTCAACGGCTGTCTTCCAAGATCTATAAGGTTTGGCGGCAGGCCCGAGACTCGATGATCGATCCAAACTTCTCCCGCCAGCACAAGAAGCTGAAAATCCAACAGGAAGCCAGTCACCAGGCTAAACCACGAAAGGCTGTTTGGGTGCCCACTTCAACGGCCCCCTCAACTTCCACTGCTCATAAAAGGAGGAAGCCAGAGAGGATCCCCCAGTCTGCAACGACAGCTAAAGGCACTAAGCCCAGACGCCCTAAGACTGGGGGCATGATGGTCCATACTGTATACATAGCGTCAGGAAAGGAAGACGGCCGTGCGACTACAGGTCATAGACCGCTTACACGGTCGGTGACCAAAGCTCAGGAGCAACAGAAAAAGCTCCAGGAAATGATGAATGCTATGGCCGCACTTACCGGGCCAAAAGAAAACTCAGAAACGTCCTCGGACGAACGCCAGGAGGAAGAAACCGACGCTGAGTTCCTTCGCCGAATATTGGAGAAGAAGGACAAAGAGGCTGCTGAACAAGCAGCCAACATACAGCGTATGGGCCTTCTCTTCCAAGATATGATAGGAATGATGATCCAACAGGACCCACCCGCTGAGGATCCCCCAATCGTTCTTGAAGACGACCGGGGAGAAACGTTAAATCCACCGCCGACCCTTTCAACGGCCAAGGAGGAGACAATCTCTAAGGCTGATTTGGTCGACTATATAGCCCAGCAAATCCGGGTTCATCATGCGACTGAGGCAGCTGGTCAAGTCGTAAAAATGGGGCGGCCGTATCCAAGCTGGTACGACCAAATCAAATATCCGTCGGGTTATACAATACCAAAATTTCACGTGTATAAGGGGACCGGCAATCCCCACCAACATGTCGCCCAGTTCACGGCCCTTTGCGGTAACACCGGCGGTGATGATAAACTGTTGCTTCGCCAATTCGTGGGTAGCTTATCAGAAACAGCGTTCGAATGATATTCAGAACTCCCGAACGATTCTATCAAGACGTTCGCTGAAATGGAGTTGCTATTCACTCAGCGATTCGCGAGCGCCAGCGAACGCACTCCAATAACGGCATTGATTAACGCCAGGGTAAAACCAGGCGAAACTTGGGTCCAGTATGCTATACGCTGGAGAAATTTGTGGTCGAAATGCGAGCAGCGCATTGAGGAAGCGCCCGCGGTGGGCATGTTCGTAGGAACCCTAAACCCTCACGCAACTATCTCCCAGTTCATGATGTTCTTTAAGCCAACCACATTCCAGGCTCTAATCGACAAGCTGGCCCAGATGGACCAAATGGGTCATAGACCGTCTCCCCTGAAGCCCGAGCCTCGGAGTGACAAGGGTAAAGGAAAAGCAACCTTCGTCGCGAATGCCCAGCAGCAACCCAATGCCCCAAAGCTGACGGATCAACTGGAAGAAAGACGCCGGTATTATAATGAGAAAATGAAGCGTCCCTACTCGTTCCCACGGGACAAGACGAAACGGTTATTCGAGTTGGCAGTACGCAACAGACTTATAAACTTGCCAAATCCAAGGCGACCGCCACAACCCACTAAGGTGAATAACCCTAACTATTGCCCTTACCATCAAGCGGTAAGTCATCCGATTGAGGATTGCTTCGTCTTCAAAGGATGGATTGAAGATCAATACCTCCAGGGGAAGTTTGCGCTGTCCGAAAAGTGGAAGGTGAACCCGCCACAGCCGCATACTCCCAAGAAAGCAGATACACCGGGGCAACCTGTTCCTTTATTGAGGAAGCTCCATGGGAGGTCGTGCTGTCAACTAAAACCAAAAGAATGCTGAAGGACCTTCATGCGTGCCCGGCGGTCGAATGGAAGGACCTGCTGGGACCCCAGATCATTAAAGGAATGCTGAGGCCGCGCCCAACTATAAAGAGCGGTGATGATGGCCTAAGTACTCATGCCCTACCGTCAAAATCTTCGAAGAAAAAGAAGAAGAAATCTAAGAAGCCCGTGAAGCCTGGAGACAAGCGCACGAATTTGCAGAAGCAAATCGACCCGCTGGAAGAGTACAATCAAAAGGCGCGAACTCCTGTCATGCTGCAAGAGTTCCTCAACCACATCTTTTAGGTGGAAGATGATGGAGAAAGCTCGTCGGATGAATCCGAGGGATATGTAGCGAGTTGTAACGTAATCTCCCACTCGTTTACCGACGATGAAAAAACTCCTGGCACTAAGAAACTGGGGACAGAGCCTGAACCAAAGCTTGTGTGGCCAACAGATGAATGATCGACGCCTTTCTAGACGAGATTCGTCTAAAGAGTAAAGCGGATCAAGAGCGTGAGATGGCCGCATCGGAAGGAGCCAAATGCAGGCAACTGAACGAAAGAGTTGAAGTACTCCCGCCAGATCGAAAGGCACCCGAGGCAAAAAAGAAGATATTCAAGACGAGGAAATGGTTTGCCAAAGCCATATCAATGGGAATGAAGCTACCACCCTCGGAAGAAAACACGCTCAATGGGGCGGAGAGGCACCCTGATTATTGCGCATATCATCGGAAAATTTCACACCCCACGGAGGAGTGCGACGCCTTTAGGATATGGTGGCAGGGATATGTTGCTCATCGACAACATTTTAAGCGCATGAAACGCAAGACCCGTCGGGAATGAAGAAGTACTGCCGACGGGCACAACAGAACCACTGGCAACTGTTACATGGTTAACGCCGGAGGGTCACAAGTTCTCACCTTTGGGAGCGACTCTGATGAAGAAATGGCTCTGGGCCCTCTCTTTAAAGAATCCGTTTTAGGGAAAGAGGAGGAACCGGAGGACTGCGAAAACATTCAGTTGCGCAATCGCACGCTCCCGGAAAAGAATCTCGGGCCCGCAAATAGAAAAGATAAGGGAAAGGAAAAGGTCACTGAGGATATCACTTTAGATGACCAAGTCATGAAAGAGCTGACTACCAAAGACCCTCCCAGGAAGGGTAAGGTGGACTATAATATCCTGGCGCACCTAAGGAAGCTACCTTCTAAACTTAGCATTCTCGATGCCCTCCTGTTATCAAAAGAAGCGCGAGATTCACTAATTAAGGCGTTACAAGAACCCGAACAATTCCAAGCCTTCCTCGCCACGGAAAGGATGAAGGATGAACTGGAGGAAGTGCATACGGCCGACATCACTTTCGGGGACGAAGACCTCCTTCTTGGGACGTGCGACCACAACCGTCCCCTATATGTCTCTGGATACTGCCATGATATTAAGATAGGCAAGATCTAAGTGGATAATGGATGGTTTCGAGTATACCGTAACAGGTGAGCTAAACCCATTTTCCATGAACGAAGTCCGCAAATACGAAGATGCGAAGTACTTTTTGCCAGATTTCGAGGATACAGAAAGGTGCCGCAAGCTGGAGTACAAAGCCGCCGCCACCATCCCTGTTTTCGGGAGCGATACCGAAGAAGAAGAAGAGATAGTTTATGCTGGGCCATCTCAACGCAACAACCCGGGGACGCCCGCCCCCATGTTGGTCTTCGGAAGTGACTCGGAAGATGAGGTTAATGCCGTGTTCTCCAATCGGCCGTCAATACAAGCACCCCCTAGCGATGATCAGAGTTTGCAAATCACCATGGTGCCGTGAGAACACTACAAGGATCTCGACACACTTCAAGCTTACAATGTGCAGGACCTGCAAACATTTTACGTCCTTCCCAGGCAAAGGGGTGAGAAGGCAATCCTATTCTACCGATCCTCAGAGATGAAAGTAGAGAAGGAGATCTGGCATGGCGCGGATGCTACACTCGACAGGCTCCAACCCATCCGTTTGCCCAGATACTATACAAATGGACTAAAGAGGCTATTGAAGTGCCAAGGAGTACCCTTAAAATAGACTGTTCGACAAGCTCGGTTCTACAACAGGATTTGGGATGTCCCTGGGACTCAACGCAAATTGCCCAACGAGAAAATGGAAACACTCAGGCTTGGATACGTGAGAGCCGAAAAACGGGAACGGGCCCACAGTAGCTACGCCATATATACCTTTGATGAAGAAGAGGACGCCCTGTCAGGAAATGCCAACCCCTCATCAAAACTAGATCCCACGATTGAAGGGCCGAGTCCGTCATTTGAAGAACGAATGGACAAGCTTATCAGGAAAGCGGGTCAAAAAGCTCGGGAAGACCACAACCGCGAGATGGCCATCTACGAGAAAGCCAGGACGCAACGTCTGTTTCAACAGGCTGCAAAAGACGAAGATGCTCATCCCTGTCAACCCGTTATACGAAAGGCCCGACGCAGAGGTAGAGATAAATCAAGAAGCGGAAAGAGGAGCCGACAACAACGACGCAGGATTAGAGAGTCGTGTGATCGGGCGTTGCGTGGTCCGGATTTGTCCCTCATGAAGAAGATGAGTCGAGCGTATTCCTTTCCTCGAGACAAGACGGAGAGGTTACTCGAGCTCGCTATAAAACATCAAATGATCGCGCTTCCAGAGTCTAGACACCATGAGCAAGCTAACAAGGCTTCTCATCTGAGCTATTGCTCTTATCACCGAGCCATAGGACATCCTACCGAAGACTGCTTCACCTTCAAGAACTGGGTCAAAGACCAGTACCAACAGGGCAGATTCGCTTTATTCAACGGTTGGAGGGTAACGCCGCCACAAAAGCACGAACCCAAAGCCGCAAGAGCAGAACCGGATCCACCTCAGTCCTGGATGCGGATTCGCACCTGTTACATGATTACGATATTAAAAGAAGAGCCCAAGGACATGGATGACCTTCCCTGGTGCTTTGAGAACAGCAATGATGAGGTGATCTCAGAATTTCTGCCAGCTCCGAAAGAACTGGAAGATGGCATACATACTACTGCAGATAACCTCAAGAAGATTGAGTTGGGATCGGCAGATGATCCGTGACCGACATTTGTCAGCGAGCTGCTATCTGAAGAAAAGGTGGCTGCGTTAAAGAACGTGCTCCTACAGCATAAAGACTGCTTCGTGTGGAACTATTCCGAGATGCCAGGATTAGATCCGGAGATTGCTGTACATAAATTAGCGATATCCCCGAATATCAAGCCAGTCAAGAAGGCGCCGAGAAGGATGCGACTCGAGCTTGAGATGAGCATCAACACCGAAGTCAAGAAGCTGATCGATTCTGGATTTATCCAAGAAGTCCAATATCCCGACAGGATCGCCAACATCGTCCCGGTAATGAAGAAAAATGGGACGGTACGCATATGCGTGGATTTTAGGGATCTTAATAAAGCTTGCCCGAAGGACAATTTCCCAGTACCGGTAACCGAGCTAATGATAGATAACACGTCCACTCACGAGGTTTTCTCCTTTATGGACGGTTCATCAGGGTACAATCAGATAAAGATGCATCCCGAAGACCAGAAGCACACCGCTTTCCGGACCCCTTTGGGTATATTCTGCTACAGGGTTATGCCCTTTGGTCTAAAGAACGCCGGCGCTACCTATCAAAGGGCCATGACAAAGATCTTCGACGATCTCATACATGACATCGTCGAGTGCTATATCGATGACCTCGTAGTGAAGAGCAGGTCATACGAAGAGCATTTAAAGTATCTTGAGACTGTATTTCAACGCCTTTGGCAATATAATTTGAAGATGAATCCCCTCAAATGCGCGTTCGGAGTCTCCTCGGGTAAATTCCTGGTATTCATCATCCGACACCGAGGTATCGAAGTAGATCCATCTAAGATCAAGGAAATCATGGAAATGCCTCCGCCAAGAACCCTCAAACAGTTGCGGTCTCTCCAAGGGAAGCTCGCATACATCCGGCGATTTATTGCCAATCTTTCAGGCAAGTGCCGCCCTTACAGCCACCTAATGAAGAAGGGAACTCCATTCGTTTGGGATCACAAATGCCAAGGTGCACTAGACGAGATCAAGCAGTACCTGCAAAACCCTCCGGTGTTGGCTGCGTCGGTCAAGGGAAAACCCCTCATTCTTTATACAACCGCCCTCGAAGGTTCCTTAGGCACATTATGGGCACAAGAGAACGATCAAGGAAAAGAGAGAGCACTCTACTACTTAAGTCGAATTCTGCTGGGGGCAGAGAGCAACTACTCTCCCATTGAAAAACACTGCTTGGCGTTGATCTTCGCGATAACAAAGCTCAGGCACTATGCGTTGGCGCACGAAGTCCGTCTCATCTCGAAGGTGGACCCTCTTAAATATTTGATGTCAAAGGCTATATTGACGGGTCAACTCGCTAAATGGGTTCTACTCCTGATGGAGTTCTCGATAACGTATCGACCTCTCAAGGCAGTGAGAGGCCAGGCCATCGCCGATTTTCTCGCCGAACATCCGATACCGGCTGATTCTCCTCTGAATTGCGATTTTCCAGACGAACATGCGTTTGACGCGATCGACAGTGGTGGTACCCGATGGGAACTCTATTTCGTTGGAGCGTCCTTCGTAAAGAAGCATAAACAAAGTACCCCTATAGTCAAGTCGGGAGTAGGCCTTATCTTTGTAACCCCACAAGGAGGGATAATGCGCTTTACTTTCTCCTTAATGGAATCGAGGACGAACAATGAAGCCGAATACGAACCTTTAATAGCGGGCCTCGAGATCGCCATCGACATGGGAATTGAAGACCTCCTTATATACGGGGATTCTCAACTGGTCGTTAGTCAAGTAAATGGTGACTACCAAACGTGCAAACCGGAGTTGGTGAAGTACGGCGAAAAGGTGCAACAACTATTGACCCAAATTCCCTCCTACACTTTGGAAAGCATACCACGTGCGGAAAATAGCAAAGCAGACGTGCTAGCCAAGCTCGCTAAAGAACTGGCTGACGAGAACCTCGATGACGTCAAAATCATGGTACAAAGCCGTCGAGTGCTCGCCCCCGCAGAAATATCTCCCGTGTCATACGAAGAAAAAGGCACGACTGAGCAAACAACCCTACAAATAAAAGACCGTGAGAAGGCTGAGGACTGGAGGGAGGTCTTCATAGACTACTTTAAGTCCCACCGAATCCCCGAAGAAGCATCCTCAAGACATCAGCTCATGAAACGAGCTCTAGCTTTCGCTTTCGTCAATGATACTCTATATAAGAGGTCGTTTGATTCTCTGTGGCTGAGATGCTTAGGACCGGACGAAGCAGAAAGAGTCGTTCAAGAGGTTCATGACGGAATCTGTGGTTCTCATCAAGCAGGCCCGAAGATGAAGTTAAAAATTAAACGGATGGGTTACTACTGGCCCATGATGATCCAAAACTGCCTCGAGTATGCGAAGCATTGTCACTCGTGCCAAATCCACGGGGATTTCATCCACCAGCATCCGAATCCACTACATCCAACGGTGGCTAGCTGGCCATTCGAAATGTGGGGGACTGACATAGTCGGCCCCATCGAACCAGTATCGTCCCGGGGACATCGTTTCATCCTGGCGACAACTGATTACTTCTCCAAATAGGCAGAAGCAGTACCGCTGAGGGAAGTGAAGACAGAGAATATCCTCTACTTCTTCAAGACGCACGTCATCTATCGGTTTGGAACTCTACGGCGGATTATCTCCGATAACGGGCCGGCCTACAGAAGCCATAAGATTAGCCGCTTCGCGCAGCAGCACAATATAGACTGGAGATATTCTTCAGTTTACAATCCACGAGCTAACGGTCTGGCCGAGGCCTTCAACAAGACCTTGACGAAGATCATGAAGAAAACGGTGTCACGAAATAAGAAAGACTGGCACGAACGACTGCAAGAAGCTCTCTGGGCCTATCGAACTACGTTCAAGACGGCCACGAACACAACGCCGTACGCGTTGGTATTTGGGACGAAAGCAGTGCTCCCCCTCGAGATAGAGTTACCCTCTCTACAAGTGGCAGTCCACTACGAGCTGACGGACGAAGAAAATGCTCACCTTCGGCTTGAGGAGTTTGATGCCCTCGATGAAACCCGGCTCATAGCGCAACAAAATCTAGAGGCCTACAAAGCAAAGATGACGCGCTCGTACGAAAGATTGACCAGGCCGAGGACGTTCCGCCAAGACGAACTCGTACTAGTGGTCAAAAGACCTATGATCCCCAATCGCGCCAAGCGGGGAAAATTCGAGCCAAACTATGAAGGCCCGTACATCATAGATAAGGTCTACCAGGGTGGGGCCTATCTGCTCATGGACGTGCACGGTGAAAGGCCTTTCAGGCCGATAAATGGTCGCTTCCTAAAGAAATACTACGCTTAATAAGCCACGGCCTAAGTCAATGATAGGTGACGACGACCATGCCCGCTCGCTATCTTACTAAGCTCAAGTTTTATAAACGGTAGCCAGCCTCTTAACGATGGACCGAAACGTCCTTAAACTAACGACGGACCGAAACGTCCTTAAACTAACGACGGACCGAAACGTCCTTAAACTAATAGCGGACCGAAACGTCCTTAAACTAATACCGCAGCATCCTTAGGCTGACGAGATAAAAAAAATATATAATAAATAAAAACGGTACGTCCATAAGCAAAAAGGGCACGGATGAAAACCTGAAAGGGCTCCGTGAGTAAAAACAGCAGGGCTACCGGCGAGTGTTTGTGAAAACCCGAAAGGGCGCGGCCTCGTAAAAAAAAAAGGAGAAAAAGAAAATGAAAAGAATAAAAAAAAACGGTATGTCCATAAGCAAAATGGGCATAGATGAAAACCCGAAAGGGCTCCGTGAGTAAAAACAGCAGGACTGCCGGCGAGTGCTTGTGAAAACCCGAAAGGGCACAACCTCATTAAAAGACACTTATAGGGTCCTCTCGACCTTGTAAGGAGAAACCACCCGCGTGAGATCCTTACGACTCACAAAGGAGCAACACACTTAGGAATCCTCACGATTCCTAAGGAGAAAATACACTTGCGAGATCCTCACGACTCGTAAGGAGAATTCTCTTATGGGACCTTCACGGCTCATGAGATTTGAAAGTCTTAAGTTACAGAAACCTAAACATGTTCTTAAGCAGATCCCCCATAACCTTCGATACTGCCCAACAAGCGGCTCAATACTGACCCTTGTATACAATCCACGGGCGTGAATAAACAGTTCCCCAACAAAGTCACACCCGTGACTGGAGACATGTCCATATGGTGAACAACCCTTATAATTCCTCTCGACTTATAAGGAGAAAACCCTCTCGTAGGATCCTTACGACTTACAGAGGAACATACACTTAGGAATCCTCACGATCCCTCAGGAGGAAATACACCTGCAAGATCCTCACGACTTGTAGGGAGAAATACCTTTGTGAGACCCTTACAGCTCACGAAGTTAAAAGCCTTGGTCGATAGGACCCTTAACCCTGTTTACTAAGCCACCTTTGTTCGACATCGACAGAGGCAAATGATGATTCGCTCCTGGCAACATCCCAGTTGCAGCGGTGCTGATGCCGAAATCGGTGTCTAAAATCCAAGCTTGCGGCGAAAAAGCTAGCAAGCCACACATGCATACGAAATAGCCGAAATGATGGGGCAACTTGCAATAAAAAGTAGCAAGTAAAAATGTATGCGTGAAAAATAGCCGAAATGGTGGGGCAACTCGCAATAAAAAACAACGAGTGAAAATGAAAAAAATAGCCGAAATGATTGGGCACCGCGAAAAATCACCGAAATGATAGGGCAATCGCGACCTCCGCGATATAAAAGCTGAAATGATAGAGCATCGCGGAAAAAGAAATAAAATATAAAAAAAAAAGGGATCATACTTCTCCCCCAGGTTTCATCAGAAGAAGAAGCCAAGTCTCGACGGGCCAAAGGAGACCTGGAGATCGTTTCAACACTCGTCTCGTAACAACGGACACAACACTAAGCTAAGCGGAACAGCGGCAACTCCCAGTTCCATGGCTCGGTGGTATACATATCGTCAACAGTCAAACCTCCATCCCGTGAAATGCGGATACAATCAGCAAAATTCCTGGTTGCGTGGAACGCGGATAACGTCACTCTTTGACCCCGTGGAAAACATCCAGAGCGGATCCTGGTCCTCGCGGAGCACGGCAGTGAACCCGTGTGAAGCATCCAGAGCGGAGCCTAGTCCTCGCCGAACACGGCAGTGAACCCGTGTGAAGCATCTAGTGCCAAATTCCTGGTTACGTGGAACACGGATAACGTCACTCTTTGACCCCGTGGAAAACGTCCAGAGCGGATCCTGGTCCTCGCAGAGCACGGCAGTGAACCCGTGTGAAGCATCCAGAGCGGAGCCAAGTCCTCGCCGAGCACGGCAGTGAACCCGTGTGAAGCATCTAGTGCAAAATTCCTGGTTACGTGGAACGCGGATAACATCACTCTTCGACCCCGTGGAAAACGTCCAGAGCGGATCCTGGTCCTCGCAAAGCACGGCAGTGAACCCGTGTGAAGCATCCAGAGTAGGGCCTAGTCCTCGCCGAGCACGGCAGTGAACCCGTGTGAAGCATCTAGTGCAAAATTCCCGGTTACGTGGAACGCGGATAACGTCACTCTTTGACCCCGTGGAAAACGTCCAGAGCGGATCCTGGTCCTCGCAGAGCACGGCAGTGAACCCGTGTGAAGCATCCAGAGAGGAGCCTAGTCCTCGCCGAGCATGGCAGTGAACCCGTGTGAAGCATCTAGTGCAAAATACCTGGTTACGTGGAACGCGGATAACGTCACTCTTTGACCTCGTGGAAAACATCCATAGCGGATCCTGGTCCTCGCAGAGCACGGCAGTGAACCCGTGTGAAGCATCCAGAGCGGAGCCTAGTCCTCGCCGAGCACGGCAGTGAACCCGTGTGAAGCATCTAGTGCAAAATTCCTGGTTACGTGGAATGCGGATAACGTCACTCTTTTACCCCGTGGAAAACGTCCAGAGCGGATCCTGGTCCTCGCAGAGCACGGCAGTGAACCCGTGTGAAGCATCCAGAGCGGAGCCTAGTCCTCGCCGAGCACGGAAGTGAACCCGTGTGAAGCATCTAGTGCAAAATTCCTGGTTACGTGGAACGCGGATAACGTCACTTTTTGACCCCGTGGAAAACGTCCAGAGCGGATCCTGGTCCTCGCAGAGCACGGCAGTGAACCCGTGTGAAGCATCCAGAGCAGAGCCTAGTCCTCGTCGAGCACGGCAGTGAACCCGTGTGAAGCATCTAGTGCAAAATTCCTGGTCACGTGGAACGCGGATAATGTCACTCTTTGACCCCGCGGAAAACGCCCAGAGCGGAGCCTGGTCCTCGCCAAGCACGGCAGTGAACCCGTGTGAAGCATCCAGAGCAAATACCGGACTGTGGAGTCCTTAAAATCCATGGACTATGATGTCCTTAACCTCGACCGTAATGTCTTAAAACTAACAATCAACCATCCTGATTCTGTACTGATTCTACTTTGGTTTAAGGGTACATCTCTTCACTCCTTTGATGCCTGGCGTTGTAATTCCTCAACGTCTTTAAAGAGGTGACGGGTCCCTGCAACCAAACATCGGACTGTGGAGTCCCTAAATCCACGGACTATGAGGTCCTTAACCTTTACCGTGATGTCTTAAAACTAACATCGGACTGTGGAGTCCTTAAATCCACAGACAATGAGGTCCTTAACCTTGACCGTGATGTCTTAAAACTAACATCGGACTATGAGGTCCTTAACCTTGACCGTGATGTCTTAAAACTAACATCGGACTGTGGAGTCCTTAAATCCACGGACTATGAGGTCATTAACCTTGACCGCGACGTCTTTAAACTACGATGCCTTGAGAAACCCCTGACTCCGTGAAACACGGACAAGGGCGACCACATCCAGCACTTGTAAGCCCTCACGACCTGTAAGGAAGAAAACTCTCTTGTAAGATCCTTACGACTCTCAAGGGAAAACCCGCTTAAGAATCCTTATGATTCTTAAGAAGAACTTACACTTATGGGATCCTCTCGACCCATGGGGAGAAAAACTCTTTATGAGACCCCCGTGGCTCATAAAATGCGAAAGTCTTAGGAAGCAGATCTTAACCCTGAATCCTAAGCCATCGCTGCCCTGCAAGTAGGCCAAGATGAATTGTCCGCAAACGTATTCAATGAAAAGAGACACGCCGTTGAGAAGAAAAATGTATCTTTTATTCCATAAACCAAAATGGATACAACGTACAATTCATGAAAGAAACAAAAAGAAGATACTCTCATTCATGGTATGTACAAAAAAAAAGGGGAAAAGATACAAGTCCTCAAGCCGGTGGGCGATTTAGCAGCTTGGTCAGCTCATCCTGCTTTTGTTGGGCCACGGCCTCATGATTTAAGATCGCCAAAAGACGGGCCTCCGCCTGTGCCTGCTGGGCCTGATACGAAGCAAGCCGAGCTTCGAGCTCTTTCTCGGTGGCTGTATGAGCCTCGACCCTTTCATAAGTGAACGCGGCAGCTTTGTCGAGAGCCACCACCTCTTTGATGGACTCCTGAAGCACCCGCCAGAGTTCATACGCTTTGTTGGCCTTGGCGGTAAGAGTGGCGCGAATCTCGCTCAGCGCCTTGGAAGCTAGCTCCCTCTCCGAGAATTTGCGGCCAACCCTCTTCTCGCATGACGTCATGTTGGTCGCGCATCGTGCTATCAGACCCCGCAACTCCGCTTTTGCAGCCACGACTTCCGAGGAAAGGCAAGAACATTCAAGGGCATGCAAGCGAGCCTCCACCTGCCGACAGAACTCCACCAGACTCGCACCACCTCTTCGCTATGGTAGGTGGAGAGAAAAGGAAGAGAACCGTTAGCTTCGGCGGCAAACGCTTCAGCGGTGGTCGCGCTGCCAGCACGGAGCTCATCAATCAAAGATGATAAGGAGACAAGGCTTAATTGGGCCAAGCGTTCTGAAGCCCGCAAGGCATAAGGGCCGGGCGGCATCACGATGCGCGACTCCAACGCCGTGGAGACTGGCAGAGCTGTTCAAATTTGGAAGATGTCAGTAAAATTCTTAAGCAAAGAACGAATGAGAGTATGATGAAATGTCTCTTACCGACAGTCGTGCAAGTAGGAGCTGAAGGTTCCCCTGGCCCTTCGAGAACCTCGACCTCATCATCGGCCTTCAAAACTATAGAAAACATCAATATCAATACGCAAAATAACGACGATGCTATGAGAAGTGATGGACGACACCAACCTTGCCCGGATGAGAGGACAATGCGTTGGGGGGATATCGCTTGTGGAGCTGCCATCTCCAGCAGACGCTGAAAGGATTGCCGGGGAGACAGATCGACAATAGAGGCCTCCAACTCGCGTAATTCTGAGGAAAAAAAAGAGTTCAGACAACGGAAAGGCCGCTAATTTAAAATTCAGAAGGTTACCTTCAACACTTCTCCCGTTCTGAGTCGGGGGGATAGCAGCTTCGACTGCCTCTGCCGGAACCTCGAGCTCTAACAGAGGGAGGGTAGTCCCTACTACCTCCATCTCAGCCTCCGGGCGGCCTTCGGGAAGAGCCGTTGGGGTAGCAATCTCCAAAGGAGCAAGCGCTTCATGATCAGGAACTACCACTGGAGGCTCTATTGCAAGAGGAGCAGCCTCATCAGCCCCCTCCACATCGAGCAACGCTTCATCGGGAATTTCGACAGGCTTTGGCTTCAACGAGCCCGTAGGGAGCTCCCCCAGCGTCGAAGATTCTGCACAATTCACACAAGAATAAAGATGCAGGCATGCAGGCGTAAACAATCCGAAATGCTATAAAGAAGTATAAAGGCATACCAATGCGTAACGAAGCCTTCAATATGGCTTCTTCAAGCCGCTGCTCCTTCTCAAGGAGGCGTGCTCGCCGGGGTTCGAGAGTGGACTCATGGCCGCCGGTCCATAAAGAAAGCGTGTCCGCCGCGTCCTCTGAAACAGCCTGCTTCAAGGCCCTTTCCCCCCATTCCTCCAAAGGGCCTATAAATCACCGCCGAATCCACGAGGGGTCCTCGTAAAAGATTACAGCAGGATAGGGCTTCTTCGGAACCCTGGCGTTCTGAGACACGTCTTTGGAACTCCTTATAGCCTCAGCCAACTGTGCAGCTTCCTCGGCGGCTGAACTGGGAAAAAGTAGTTCAGCGTTTGATTCCGGTAAGGCCAACGGCTCATCTTCAAGGATGGGCTCAGACTCCATTAAAGAGTCGAGCAAATTAGTAGCCACCTTCCTTCGACGCTTGGACCCAGAACCAGTCGCCGAGGAAGACCGTCTCTTTCCCTTCGAAGCCTTAGTGTGGCGTTGGCCCACGTCTCCCTTAACACCCTCTCCTCGGGCCACGACTGGAGATGACACTGCCATCGTCGATGACACGGAGGGTGGTGCTGCCTCGGGTGGGGGTACTGTTATCGGAGCCCGTTTACCCCACGACCGAGTACCCAGGGGCATACCAACTATTGCAGTAAGATCTACTCCTGACTCTCCAGGAATAATCGCAGTGCCGATATCCCTCAGGGGAAAGCGGACTGGGGGACGTGGTCGCAGCATGGCTCCCGGGGCCGGAACCTGAATAGGGGCGCCATGGCCAAGAAGCACACCCTTCTCTCCTCAATAATAACCGGGTTCACCCGATGGAGATAACAGCCCGTAAACGACCCCACGCATCGAGGAATGTAGTCACCATCGGGGATCATGAACTGAGAACCGGTGTTCAGCCTCACAAAGTGGTGGGCGGCATCTCGGACGGCCTCGAACGAAGGAACCGGCGCGATTATGAAAGCTTCAAATGGGACGCCCTGATCATAGCCAAACTGCCGGGCAAAGCGATGCGGATTGTGCCGCATAAAGAGAGCCGCACTGTCCTGACGAAACACCAGGTAACCCGGTCTGATTGCATATAAGCGCGCGGCTTCCCGGGGCTTCAAAGTGGGCGCGTCATCTTTCGACCGGTCCCAAAGCGGCTGGGCCGAACCCGTGGAAGAAGATAAGACCCGATCATTAAATATTAATCCGCCGGCAGTAGCGTAAGGAGAAATCAACGCCCGAATAGCCCCGAATTGAGTTGGGTCAACGACAGAAGCATCCACCAATCGCATAAGCCGAGGGAAAGTGTAGGCGTCATAGAACGCAGGCCTCTGATGCATAGCGAAAGCCCCCAACACGTGCATTTCGATCCAGGACGTGAAATAATGAAGCGAAAAGTTTACCACATCCACGCCAGGAGTAGAGGTATTAGCTGCGGTGCCCAACCCATGATAAAGGTGCACCAAGGCTGGGATGCCGATGGCCAACCGCGTCCCCTCAGCAATACGATAAGCCGGATAGATAACCGAAGCTCTCATAAAGCGACGATGCATGGGGATGACAAACCAACTGAGCCAGACGCTAACAAACCCCATGAAGAATGTCTCCTCATCCATGCCGGGAGCTGCGATGGATTCGAAAGACATCGGCAACATTATGGGAATGTAGTATTGCGGCAGATCCGATTCATTAGTTGGCAGTTTCTTCGGGCCAAACCCAAAGGGGTCTTTCATGTTTGCAAACTTCGGGGCTGTCTTTGATAAGGCGTCATCGCGAAGGAAACGAGCAATGAAGCTCTTGAAAGTAACACCCTGATCTTCGAATTCCGTGAATAATCGGTCGAAGATATCTAGCGCCTTGATTAAACTGGGACGCTTGTGGCGGACGGCATTCTCAGCAGACTGTTAGGTTTGTGTAGCACCCTATGAAGAGTTTTGAAGCATCACATGTCCAAAAGTATAAATTTTTATGGTGCTAAACGAACATGCAAAGGAATCGATCCTAGAAAATTAGGGTTTCGATATTTAAAGCGAACTAATCTAGGGTTTCAAGACTACAACCTTTGTAGCTCCCTTTCGCTGGACTCCTTGGTCTCTAGGGTGTTGAATGGAAGTCCTCTTGAAGTCCTCTTGTGTCCACGACGATCCACCACGGAGTTCTCCGTCCAAGCTCGCAACTTCGTAAAACCGAAGAGAACACTCTAAACAAGTTGGCTAAACTTGTGTAGAATGAAGTTGTGGTTAAGATTCTCACTTCAAAAACCTTTCTTTAAGTGTGATTTGCTCACTAGAAAAAGCTAGAGAGCAAATGAGAAAGAGGAAGAAGATGGTGGCAATATTTTTCACAAGAGGTAAAAAGATAAAGATAACTCTCTTGAAGAAAAAAGAAATATATCAATATATATTTTATTTCTTCTTACTATGAACCATGGTTAAAGTGATGGAGACATTATTTAACTTGAGTTTTAAATGATAAAGAGAAGGATAACTCAAGTTAAGAGGTAGGTAAGCATGGTTAGGTCAAAGGAAGAATGTAGAAACTAGAATGATTATCCTTTCCTTTTCATTTTGTTTTAAAAACAAAATTAAATAATAATCCATTATTTAATCCATGGTGTGAGTCTTATATTGCCACCATTTCCATATGTTAACAACCATGATAGATGGGTGTATGTATGTGTGTATGTATGCACATCCATATGTGCATGAAACTAGCATGAAAGAAAGAAAGAAAAGCACACATGCATGCACACATCCATCATCCAAGAAAAGGTTTTAAGTGAGAAAACTAATGGTTAAATGATAAATCAACACTTGATTTATCAATCCGGTCATATCTCATATGACCCCACCAAAAGCAGTTCACCCGATCAATGTTCGGTATCATATACGCACATTTTAATCGGGTGCTTGCGCATATCGCATACGCGCACCACAACGTTTCGCCTGGACTGGGTAACTCCTTTGTGGGACTCTAAGACTCGTCAATACGCCGGCAGAGGGTGATGATCATATCAGGTACCCCCAAGCCGCAAGCGGTCAGCTAAACGTAACGGCCACCCGGGAATTGAGCGATCAGAAGAAAACAAGCGAACCTGCTACAACTCCCGTCGAGCCATCCGGCAACACTACCGTACAGTCCGGTCTCTTCGTCAGATATGCTGCATATCGAGCCTAGGGATGGTCACGTCGACCCTAATAACTCAATAAGTCGTGCCGGTGAATGGTCTATAACAGATCGAGAAACTACTGATAACACTTATCAGCAAATCTCAGCAGCCCTGGCTAGGGACTTGCTGTTATAACCAGTCGGGCACGGCACAGCATCAACTCCCAATACCGGGAGAGACGAAACCCCTCCTATCGCTCATCGTCTTCGTGTGTCTCGGGACTGTACCCAACGGCCACCTGTTTGCACGACTCGGTAGAGCCGTGGTAGGGTGGCAATCAAAGTACAGTGGGAGAACACACAAGACTCTATGACGATCTCGGGTCTACAGACTAACCTGTACCAGTGTCACCTGAGAACTGCTATCCGACGATAGATATAATTCCATATAGGAGTTCTCGGTGAGTCCGTCCAGTGTACGCAGTCAGCACTGAGCACCCGTATATGATCTTGATGTCAAACATCGATGAATGTGGGAACATCCATCGCCCATCGTATAGGCCTAGTATCATACACGCTAGTCTACTCTGGTATATCAATGCCCCGTCTCGATATACCTACGACTAGGGACTTTCCAGGATATGCTTACAGACTACAGATGTCCCACTAGTATGATCTCCATCATAATCAGAGTAGTCAAGCCAATATCCTCAGGGCTTTATCAGCATGTATGAGTGAATAATAAGCATGATCAAATCAACATGTCAGATAAAGAAGAACCAGATAGCATACTATCATGTCGAGCAAGAATGCATACTGAATATATATACATGTATAGATACATCCACTATCACATAATGGCCTCTAGGGCATACATATATCCAACACAGACAGGCCGTCAACCGGGGCGGGCTCGGGTTCAAAAATGTACTCGTCAGAAGGCAGCAACTCCTCATACAGACTACCCCTGATTGGCAACCCCGAAATGTCATAAAATTCTGCCAGAGAGATCAAGACCTCGCGATCTTCTAGAATGAAAGTGTTGGTGGGAAGATTCCATTGGTTCAAAAACGCCTTGACCCACCAGACATGCAGGGACTTATAATGGAAGAGTGACGCGTATATTGCCTGATAAAGCCCGACTTTCTGCAGCCGCGCACGATGGGCAGAAAGGATATAGCGAGCCCAGAGAAGGTAGCCCGTAGGGTGTCGAGAAGTGAGCCCTATCTTATAAATTTGCCCCCTCGGGTGGGCCTCACCTTGGCAAATACGCCGCCCCAAGATATCTATGGCCGGGATCGGATGGTTCGGAATACCGGTCATCGAAGGCTCGAGCCTTCCCGTTGGATTCCAATTGGGTATTTCCACAGCAAAAACCGTTCTCGGAGGGTCCATCGGTAAGAATGGGAAAGTAGGCTCTGTCGGTACCGCGCAAAGGAAACTCTGGCGACCCTGAATAATATGACTATACCAAGATCCCCATTGAAGTAGGTTGGTGCAATTCGGGTCATGGGCCCGGATCATCGCCATCGCTTCTTCATCAGATGGTGACTGAGGAAAAGCAGCCTCCGAGCGAGAAAAGGGAAAGCATGGAACTGAAGCCATCGCACCTGAAATCCAATAAAAGAAGACCGTTAAATGCAAAGTCAGCGATATATATCCATGCATGAACATGAAGACTAGTTAAAGAAAACAACAGTAGATTTTTCTGAGACCATTGACTACAAAACACATGGGCCCCACAGAATCAAGATGACGGCTCATTAATAATAAGAACAAGCAGTTATAATAAAACAGAGGGAATATCCTCATTAAATAAAGAATGAGATTCAAGTAACCCTACACATTCCCCTTAGAGGACAAATCTGTCTCGGGCTCTACAACAGATCCAACAGGATCAAAGGAATTAAATTCCCAAAGAAGACATCATTACAAAGCTCCTGTTTCATTAATTGCAGAAGGACAACCTCGGGTCAAGAGACCCCAAGAAGCCTCCATGTGAAGAAATTGAGTTCTTCGTAGGAATTAAATTCCTTATCAAGAAAAAGGGAATTAAATTCCCAGAAACTCTTTTGGATAGAATTAAATTCCATAGGTTTTAACCGTCACCATTATCTCTCTAAAGATCATATGAACCCTAAAAGGATTTACCGTCGAAAGTTCTATTCGATACTCCAGTCGAAAAAACTTAAGGGAAAACCCCCTGTTTTGGATTTAAAATCCAGAAGAATGTGAAAGTTCATCGTTTGTTCAAGGACATTACCTGAAGAGAAAAGTCTCTTCGAACAAAGTTAAACTCTGGAAGATTTTCAAGGCAGAGAACTAAGCTCTGGAAGAAGAGAATTAAATTCTCAGAGAAAGTTTGCAAGGAAGAAGATGAACAAAGTGGAGGCATCTCTAAATTGACCCCAATATTTATAGGAGGTGATAGAAACGTTTCATCTCCCCAAATCCCTAGAGGAATCCAACGGTCATAAAAGATGACAGCGTTGCACTCACGTGCAGACACGTAAGAACAACGCTGTGGGGGCATTTGTTTCCTGATTTAAAATCAGGAAAGCCTACGGAAGAGGCTTCAGAAAAGGGTCACGTGCTCACACGTAACCAGCAGTCATGTGTTGGCACATGACGCCTAAAAGCATCGGCAAGGCAGATTCAGCTTCCCGACTACATCAAAGAAAAGGGGTTCAGAAAGGGTCACGTGCTCCCACGTGACCAGGGTCACGTGTTGGCACGTGACATTTAAAAGCGGCTTCAAAGGCACATCGGTTCCCTGATCAAATCAAGGAAAAGGCTTCAGAAGAGGTCAAGTGCTCCCACGTGATCAGGGTCACGTGATGGCACGGGACACTCAAAAGCAGCAGACTCAATTCCCTGATCAAATCAAGAAAAAGGCCCCAGGCGAGGGTCATGTGCTCACACGTGACCAGGGGTCACATGGTGGCATGTGACGGCTAAGCGGCAGCCAGAAGGCAGAGCGCAAAAAGGAAGAAGAGGTCTCGTTCCAAGGGGGTCACGTGCCCACACGTGACCAAGGGTCATGTGGTGGCATGTGGCCACACGTGACCAAGGGTCACATGGCCACACATGACTAAGGGTCACGTGGCCACACGTGACCGGCTTTCAAAGCCTATCTGTTAACAGAATTAAATTCTGAAAAAAGGCCTCTCAAATCTTTCCAAAGGAACCGATTGGATTAAAGATTTAAAGATTCTTAAATATCACCTATCTATGGAAAAAGCCTGAACTTGGAAAGATTTCCCCATAAAATCTAACCGAAATAACAAAGGAGAATCTCTGGATTTAAAATCCAATGGTGATTAAAATTCACATAATAATCCAAAGGTCCAAAAAAAATGGTGAATACAAATTAAATCTCTCAATGAAAGATTCACCAAAAATAATTGATTCGGCTGCTTCTCCTATAAATAGGAGCCAAGAAACACACAGACAGACAGGCAGAAAGGAATCGATACATAAAAAAAGAGGAGAGCCTTGATACTTTGGAGGAATTTGGATCTTCTGCAAAAGAAAACCCTAGGTAAGAAAGGGAAGGCTTTTTGAAAGGAAAAGAGAATTCAATTCTCAACAGAGTTTAACTCTGATATAAAACAGAAGAACATAGTTCTCTCTTTGGTGAAGGATCTGTAAAGTGCACATCTCCCCTTGACTTGAGAATTCAATTCTCAATGGGTTGAGATCCTGCCATGCAGATCCAAAGCATAGAGAGGGAATGGAAGCTTGAGAATTTAATTCTCACAGAACTATAGGAATTTAATTCCTTTAAAATAAAATTAGGGTTTGACCCTATGTTATGGGAATTTAATTCCTTCAGAATGAACAGAATAAGGGTTTAACCCTAGTTAAGAACTTAGTTCTGTTAAAATAACAGGAATTTAATTCCCTCAAGAAAGAAGAAATGAGGGTTTAACCCTATTTAAGAATATAATTCTTCAAAAGAAAGTAGGAATTTAATTCCTCTAAAGTTATTGCTAGGGTTTAACCCTATGAAGAATTCAATTCTTAAAAAGATAAACACATCTTCAAACAGGCAAAGGAATAGGGTCACGTGCTACCACGTGACCCCTGAAAAGAAACAGAAAAGAGCTTTAGGGCGCCCTCACGTGTCGACACGTGACCCCTAATGAACATTCTAACAGATCAAAGCGCAGGCCCCCATCACGTGCCCACACGTGATGGCTTTCAGAATTAAAAGTGTTAAACACTTATCTGTAGAACAAAATAAAGGGAAACAGGGCGCTATCACGTGCTACCACGTGACCCCTTGGCTGAAGCTTTAACGGACAAACACCAGAATTCCCATCACATGATAGAACGTGATGCTCCAAAGTATTCAATACTTTTGGCAGAATAAAATGATTTGAGGGCGCTCTCACGTGCTACAACGTGACCCCACTTGCCTTAGTGTTTAACACTAAAATTGAAACCTCTATATCCAGTATTCAACACTGATTTTCTTAGTGTTTAAACACTAATTTGGAAAACATCTATTTACAGTGTTTAACACTAACTTTCTTAGTGTTGAACACCGACCTGGAAAACCCTGTTTCCAGTATTTAACATTGATCTGCCTTAGTGTTAAACACTAATTTGAAATCTCCATTGCCGGTGTTTAACACTGATTTGTTTTAGTGTATAAACACTAATTTGAAAGCCCTGTTGCTGGTGTTTAACATTAACTATCTTTTAGTGTTAAACACTAACTTGTCAATCACATTCTCAGTGTTCAACACTGATTGATCTTTAGTGTTTAACACTAACTTTTGCCCCATTGGCTAAGTGTCTAGAGGCAAAGCCTCTCCTCTAATGGACCAACAGAGGGCCAATATCCTAAACATGATTGGACTTATCCCAAGCTGGCCATAAGTCCTCAATTCAAATTCAACTGAGCCAATGGGCTCATAATATAATTAATTGGTCTTGGTTCCAAATTGGGCCAAAGATTATTTAATCTACCTCGGTTTAAGGGTACATCTCTTCAATCCTTTGATACTTGGCGTTGTAATTCCTCAATGTCTTCAAAGAGGTGACGGATCCCGATGACCACATATTAATACGGACTGTGGGGTCCTTAAACTCATGGACTATGAGGTCCTTAACCTTGACTAGGATGTCTTAAAACTAACGACGGACTGTAGGGTCCATAAACTCATGGACTATGAGGTCCTTAACCTTGACCGTGATGTCTTAAAACTAACATCGGACTGTGGAGTCCTTAAATCCACGGACTACAACGTCCTTAACCTTGACCGCAACGTCTTAAAACTAACACTGGACCGCAATGTCCTTAAACTACTTTTTGACCGCAATGTCACTAAACTAAACAACAGGGCTCCCTTAATTGCTCTATTGTTGGATCTAAACGATCCCGTTAAGTTGATCTTAGTCTGAAAACTGGACTAACGTATCCTTAACAAACGTTTAAGTCGATCTTAGTCTCGAATGAGGCTAACGTATCCTTAAACCCAAAACCCCCAAACCCAAATCTAAGATAATACGGATTTGGACTAGTCCACGCCCTATGGGCGACGACATAACTCAGTCTCCGTATACAATCTACGGGCAACTAAACACAAAATAAACACATGCGACACGAAGTGACCATCTGGAGAAGGAGAAAGTAGTTACCGCGATGCGGTAGCGTAATTAACTGCAGGGGCTTGCGCCTGCAGGGAAGAGCGTCCCCACAATCAAAAACCCCTTAAGCGAGGGGGAATCTGACGAAGTCTGCTACATCGGACGCATCCGTTCAAACCTTCGATACATGGTGCCATAAATCAACTTGGCATCTTCGCAGAGGTGGACGGATAGCACCAATTAGCATCTACCCCGAATCTCAGGCAAGACGTCCCGGTCGCGCCGTCATTCGGAGGGGAACAAATGATATATGATATCTGATGAGAGGAATGTGATATTGACCCATACCCAGCTATTGGGATGCCGTACGACGATTACCGTACGAGCTTTATATTGATGATAGATCCGCACTCATGACATGAGGATTGGAAAATGATATACTGTATCGTACGCGATACTATTGAGGCGGGATCACCGACTATTATATTATATATATATATATATATCGACCCAGATTTAGGTGGTTTCCTTACCCCTCCTGATGGACTGGGCTTAGTAGATGTTAGACTAGACCCGAGTCATACTTATTTCAAAATTAACGAATCGGGAATATCTTAAGGACAAGTAAATGGATTCTACGGGTATTATCAAAAGACGCATCTATTCTTAAAAACACTGTAACCCTTATTTTACTAAAACCCCGATTCGACTTATTTCAAATGGCACCACTGCATGACATATACATATTGGTGTAGATTCTTCACTATTGCGTTGATTTATTCGATCCCGCATTTCATTGTATGTGCATACTATTATTCCATGTTGCATGATATCCTGTTATACTTGCATTTCATTTATATGTCACATACATCATGTTTTCTGATTATACGCATCGAGATATTCGTTTTCATGATATTTCTGGATTTGGGAACCGTGGACAATTTCAAAGGAAAGTATGTACTTATTTGAAAAACCCGGTTTCCTTGATATGATATTTGCGCTGCCACCATGAGATTTATCGGTTCTGATTTTATACCCCTTACGAGGAGTGGGTGCCGTATGAGGGTACATGGTGGGACCCGATATATGAGAGAGTGGGCTGACCCGGACTGACGGATGCCCGATATATGAGATAATGGGGTTGACCCGGACTGACGGATGCCCGATATATGAGATAGTGGGGCTGACCTGGACTGACGGATGCCCGAAATATGAGATAGTGGGGCTGACCCGGACTGACGGATGCCCGATATATGAGATAGTGGGGCTGACCCGGACTGACGGATGCCCGATATATGAGAGACTGGGCTGACCCGGACTGATGGATGCCCGATATATGAGGATTTACGTGCCAATGCTAGGCACAGGTTTCATGATGTTTTCCATGATTTGGATTATATCCTCATATTTGCATGCATGATGCTTATTGTCATTGGGTGACAGGTGGACGGGATCCACATACATACTGACTTTTATTACATTGATCACATACAGACTGGATTTACATTGATCACATACAGACTGGATTTACATTGATCATACTTCATTTGTATATATAACAGGGTATGAGGGCGCTGTTATATATACCCTTACACCAATATTAGTGGAATGGGACGCTAATATATGTGTATTGATATCCATTTTGATACTTCATCATATTTACTTCATGCAGACATACCTTATATTTATGATATGTTATTACCTGAGGCACTGGCACGAGTTTTTGGCACTACCTACATGTTTAGATGTTACATTGCCACCTTATCATGCTTCAGGCTTATTCCTTGAGGTTTATATATTTGATTGTATTGACCAAGGATTATGTCATGCTTTCGATTTCTGCTTGTAAATATTTTCTATTCACGAGTTGGCAACTCACCCCCGTTGTGCCACAGTTCTTGCAGGTTTTGCCGTACAGGTTCTGTTGCGGCATTTCTGGCACACTGCTTCTTTTGCGGGTGATTTGCTTTGGTAGGTGGGTTTGTTGTATCCGAACCACCATTGTACTTGTATTATTCTTTGTATCTAGAAATTCCATCAACCAAAACTTGAATATTGTTTCAGACTTAGACACTAGTGATGTATTATTTCGACCTTAGAGTCGCGCTTAGCAGTATTACGGTTTTCATGCTTATTGAGTTTCTTTTGAGTTTGATCCTCGCCATTCGGCGTTTTATATTATATTGTTTGTTTGGTTGTGACCGTCGATTGACGAAGAGCTAGCTCCCGCTTGGGGATGCCTTTTATCATTGCATATATATTGTTCTTGTTGTACCCCGTTCGGGGCCAGTATTTACAAAAGAAACTCTGCCGAAATTTTTAGAAAAGACTTTACATTTTTTTAAATGCATATTCGGCTTAGTTATTTAAAAACCTTGACTTCAAACATGTTTTTCTTCACTTCTTTAAACCAGTTTTCTTTATTTACTCTTAAAATTGTTTTAGATTTCTGGGCTTTTGGATTACTTGGATCAGATGGAGTCCTATAGACTTCATATAGTTCAAGGGCCAGTCACGTGCTCTTTTAGGTCGTGACAAAGTTGGTATCAGAGCGCTAGGTTGACCTTGGTTTGAGTCTAAGTTTGACTATGTGGAGCCTAGGGCGTCTATATATACACGGAACTTAGGCTTGACCTTACAGAACTTAGACTTAGTCGAGGGGGTATTAGACCCGAAATTTCGTCACGTAAGATGACCCTTGGTTGATGGAATAGGTGACTAAAGTAGTGTTAGTTATATGTATGCCCTAGAGGCCATTACTGTACATAGGATGTATATTGTAGTGGATGCTGGGACGTATATAGGGAGGACTTTCTTGCTCGACATGATAGTATGCTATCTGGTTGAACTTTACCTTAACGTGTATACTGATTGTCTCTCTGTTACATGTTGGTAAAGCCCTTAGGATCTGTACTTGACTACCTGGACTATGATGCGGATCATACTAGTGGGGACATGGTAGTCCATAAGTACATCCTTCAAAGTCTCTAGTCGTGGGTGTATCGAGACGGGGCATCGATATACCAGAGTAGACTAGCGTATACCTTCTCGACCCATACAGATGGGCGATGGATGATCCCATATCCATCGGTGTTTGACATCAGAGATGATATACGGGTGCTCAGTAGAGACTGGGTACACTGGACGGACTCGCCGAGAACTCCCAGATGGTATTATACCTCACGTCAGATGGCAGTTCTCTGGTAACACTAGTACAGAGTAGTCTGTTGACCCGAGATCGTCATAGAGTCTTGTGTGGTTCCCACTGTGCTTTGATTTCCATCTTACCACGTCTAAGAGGGCGTGCAAAATGGTGGTTTTTGGGTACAGTCCCGAGTCACATGGACGCAATGAGCGATAGGAGGGGATTCGTCTCTCCCGGTATAAGGGGTTGATGTTGCGCTGTGTTCGATTGGCTATAACAGGAAATCCCTGGCCAGGGTTGCTGAGATTTACTGGTAAGTGTTACCAGTAGTTTCTCGAATTGTTATAGACCTCATATCGACACGACTTATCGAGCTATTGGGGTCTGACGTATACCACCCCTAGGCGAGATATGCGACAGATCAGACGATCAGACCGGACTGTACGGTAGTGTTACTGGTTGGATTCACTGGAGTGTGAGCGGGCTTGCTCGTCGATCTTCAGATCGCTCAATACCCGGGTGGCCGTTACGTTTAGCAGACCGCTTGCGGCTTGTGGATGCTTGATATGATCATCATCTGCTGCCGGCGTATTGACGAGTCTTTAGAGTCCTACACAGAGGTTTCCTGGCTCAAGCGAAACGAAATAGGAGCGCATATGAGATATGTGCGGGACCGAGAATAATTCGTGTATATGATACCGTATTTTATTCTCGGGATGAATGTATCGATTGGTTGTATGCGATATAACCTAGTTATCGATTCAAGCGTTGATTCGATAAGCCGATACATTGATATTAGTCGGTTATATGCGATATGACCGGATCGTTAAATCAAGAGTTGATTTAATGATTTAATGCATAATTATATATTTGATATATTACTTTGCATTAACTAGTATCGGTTCACTTTAAATGGATTTTCTCACTCGGATGTGCGCATTGCATATGCGATATGATTTTGTGCACTTGCTTGTATCATGTTTGATGATACATGCCTTTTGGTTAAGTGTAAAGAATTAAACCTTGGTTAATGAAATGGTTAGGGTTTACTATTTCCTTATTCATTTATTTATCTATTTATTCCTTTTGGAAAATGATTTGCATAAAGATTAAATGGTGGCTTTCTTTGTTGTTTTCATGAAGCTTCATGAACACTTTGACTAAGTGACCATTTTGTCTTTAGCTTGACCCTAACCATTCCTTTAACCATGATTGATTCTCTACACATTACCATGGTTAAAGATTATGATAAGTATTCTTTTATTTTATATTTTCTAATAACTTATCATAATATTTACCTTCTTCTTCTTCATTTCTTCGAGTGAAGAAAGCTTGCCTCCATCAATGGCAAGTGATGAAAAAGAGTGAGAAATCCAAATCTAAAGTCTACCCACTTCCTATTTCTTCATCCTCTACCTCTTGCCAAGTAGTAGAGTGTGTTTTCTTCACAAGTTTCTTGACTTGGTGAAGTCGGAGCTTGATTTAGCGATGCCTCGACGTAGATCATCTTCGGCATGGACATCGACGACCTAGCTCGCTAATTCTCCGATGAAGTCGACGCTAGAGCCCGGATTCTTTTTGGACAGCGGAGAGGACTTCGTTGCGGAGCTATGGAGGTGGAGCACCGGATCTACAAAGGTTGTATTTCCGTATCTCTTAGTTAATTGTTAACTAGTTATCTCTTCGCCTAGAAATCTAGCCGACGATCCGTACACTAGGGTTTCTCGGCACCACAATTTTTGAAAATTGGCATGGTTGATGCCTTGTGAGACCTCATTAGGATGCCTAGGAACCCTACAGTGGTATCAGAGCCTAGCTAGAGCCTTAGGCGAAGTCTAGACGGACTTTGAAGTCCGATTGAACCAAAAATCCGAACCCAAAATAGCTCTCTGGACTTTTTCCAAATTCTGGGATTTTTCCAAATTAAAAATGCGTAAAAAATTCAGCAGGGAATTATAAGAATTACGGTGTAATTTTTTTTCCATGAACAGTAAATCTCACGGCGGAAGCTTGCCTTCTGCGGCGGTTCCGCCGCACCTTGATGACGTCATCGTCGTATGTTTGCACAGTAACTCTTATTATATTATGCTAGATTTTCTGGGTATTTTTAAATTTTATTCAAGAGTTGAATTTTCTGGGGTTGTTTTGGGGATTCGGTGTTTCAATCGGAGAATCAAATTTTGTCTGTGTGGCTTTCCGGATAAATTTTAGAATATGTTAAAAAAGTTCGACCGGATATAAATACCCAATTTTTCCCCTGTCGGGAAATTTCCAAGTGTTGGATTTTTCCGTGGTTTAACGACGTTCTAAGTAGTGCAAGTAATGCGATGGTCCCTCTAGAAGACAACAAACCTTAACTCGATTATGTGACCGTCTTGAACTGCCCTTTGAACCTTCGGGTTTGGGGCAGTACGGCGTGCCACATGTGAGGCGTTGGCTTGACCCTTCTACGGCTGGACCGTTGGTACTGAGGCACGAACTGAATGTTGTTAGACTTATTTCATGTGTTGATCTGTATCGGGAAAACTTGGGTGTTCGATTGTTCAACCGGAAAGTTTAACATTTTCTATTTATCCGGAATGTGATGCAATAATTGGAATTCACAAGTAGTTATGAGATAACTGAATGAATGTTATAAACATAGCAGTTTAGTCTCACATGATCGGTTGCCACGGAATTTTGATGTGATCAAAAGTCTGTCGCAATCACGTAGCGTACGCGGATACTCGCCGGGTAAACTTAATAGACAGTCTCACTCCATAGCCCCGACCAAGTGACTGTAGGAGAACCCCGTCGCCGAAAGCATCCGTTCGGGTGCTCCCGGTAGCGGTGTTCCGCCTTGGTGCACTTCGTCAACGGCGTCGGGGGTGCAGCCGTCTACTGAAGTTTGCGACGAGCATTCGATCTGGATGCCGGGAATCTTGTTGAATTACCCGACTCAATATTGAAAAGTGTTTTCGATAATGAGACTAAAATGCGGGGTTTATAATTGTTAGGCATGCGATGTCTAAGAAATTCATTTGGTCAGGCATGCGATGTCTGAGGTGGTTGCGGATTCCAACTGTTGTAGTTTTACACTTTCTTTTCTGTGACCGTAATTGTAATATGTGATATCGCCGGTTTCGTTGCTATATGTCAACGACAATTGGGATGCGCATATTTACTTACGTTGATGACATGTGATGTTATGCGTTGCTGGATATGTTATATTGGATCGTCGTGTTTGAATAGCCGGGGTTTTTTTATGTGAGATGAGTGTTTTTCATTTTCATTCATGTTAAAATCTGTATATAATATTCTTTTATTGGGGCGCTTCCAGGTTGCGGAAGTTGTCACCCTTTGTATATTATTTACTTTTCCGCACTAGGATAGAGCCAAGGAGGGGAGCACAAGTAACCGGGTTCTGGGGTCCAGTGGGAGACCAACTCGAGGAGTCGAGTCCGGGTCTCCTAACTCTAGAATTGGCAGGGTTGCTTGCCGCTCTCGTAGGGGTCTAGGGGTGTGGGTTTGGCTATTCATCACGACCGTGGAATCCGTGTTTTATACTGGCTCGTATTGAAAACACGGACGTCCTAGTATATCCAATATTTCATATGTTTCTTCTGCTGCGATATCTGTGATGTGATCATGTAATGTTCTGTGATAGATACAGTATATAGTATATATGATATATTATATAGGCGTTACTTATATTTTACACCCGCGCTAGCCCTGCCCCGCTCTGTCGTTAGTTACCTAACCTAACGGTGCACGAGGGGACATCGAGGCGAATGCGGATGGCATAAGTGTACGTCGTATTTATCTGTGATGATTAGGTAATTTAAATGATGGGACTTCATTAATGTGATTAATGAAATAAAAGAAACCTATGATGTTGTAGAATCGAATTTCAAAATAAAACAGGTAGCTACAGTTCTTGCTTTGCACAGCGATATATGTGATATATCCTGCACCTTATTCGATGAGGAAAGGACCGAGATCCCTTCACCGGGAGTGACTCCTTTAGCAATAACTGGCAGATGCTACACACTCGGTTTGTTTTTTGATTGCTTTTAAGTGTTTTTTCTTTGCACAGTGATATATATGATATATCCCGCACCTCATTCGACGAGGAAAGGACCGACGATCCCTTCACCGGGAGTGACTCCTTTAGCAAAACTAGAAAAGCCTAAAAAACACTCCATTTCAAAATTCATTCGATCCTACAACGATATCAAGTTCATTACGCAATAGGTTTTCAGAAAAACCTGTCGTAGCCCTCCGTCATTTCAGATACGTACTAGTTAGTATTCGTGCTGCGGTTGTTTGGCCTCCGTCAAGGCGTAGTGTACGGTAACTAACTAGTGCTTATCTGCTAGCATATGATGCGATTGGATTAGGGTATTCGTACGGCGTTGTTTGGCCTCCGTCAAGGGTCGTGCGGGTGGGTTTAATTCAATCAGGAAATGACGGGTTGAACTTGACTAGCGGACTATGGGTTGTTTGGCCTCCGTCAAGGTCATAGGACGCTAGGGGCAAAATATTATCGGGAATTTCAAGTGTTGAAATTTGCAACGAGATTGCATACCTTCTATGAGATAGTTGGATCCCGATACCCGCTGCGAGTAAGAGTTACTCCTGGGAGAGTTTTATACATTACAATTAGCCGATCAAGTATGTGTCTAGAAAGGTGTCAACGAGGTTACGCCTCTGGGAAAACGAGGTTTACATTAATTAGGTTCGTGCGAAAGCACGGGGGACCTCCCTCAAAGTACCGACACTGGCCTGGCTGAAAGATTGGCGAACTTGTAGTGTGTAATTAATCCCGGCTAGTCTTTCCTTTTAGGGTTTGAAGGAAGATTTGATAAAAAGCAGTGGGAGCCATCCTGATTAGATAAAATAAAAACCAATCTATTCTTGCAAGAGCGCATGCTGAGTGTTTTCTTCTCTCTCTCTCCAGGTAGCGACCATATCACGCCTTAATCAAGATAATAATACGGAATATTGACCGAACCCGCTAGTTATACTGAGCTCGGGAACGTTGATCCCGCTCCAACTTACAATTGTTATAAGACAGAGCAGGAAATTGGGGAATACCAGATTTCCCGTGCCGCCCAAACGAAGAGAGTGCATGCTGATACATCATCTTCGGGTGTGTTCATTACAGAGAACTGTTTCTCAGTATCCTTTACGTCCTGGGTATGTGATACCAGATCAGGATCCCAGAAATGTAATCTGTTACATAGGGCTACAGAAAGGTAAAGAACTGAGAACGGGTGATAAGTTTCATGAGGCAGAAAACGGGGCAAGTGTTGCAGCCAAGTCTGTTGGTCACTGTCACCCTGTATTACAGTACATTGATTCTGAACGAATGTTATTAGATACCGAACCTGATATACAAAATCATATCTATCTCTTTATTAGTAAAGAAATGATAAAATTTTGTATAGTTGGATAATGTTTTGAACATTTCCTATATCAAAAGTTGATCGGTTCAGGCACGTTATCTAAAAGCGTTGATGTTCTAAATCAAACTACAGTTCTTTAGTATACGGAACACACACAAGAGGAAGAGTTCAGAAATGAACGAATCCTTCTTGAGGCATTGTAGACTAGGTCATATCAATGTGACCCGACTAGCTGAAGTTACATAAAGATGCATATTTAAATGAGTTTGAATTTACATCTTGTGAAACTTGCCAGTCATGTCACAGAGATAAGATAACCACAGCTCTGTTTATTGGAAACAGAGAAAGAGTTAGTGAACTCTTGGGATGATACATGTTGATGTATGTAGGTCCCCTGTCTACACATGCCAAGACTGGTTCTTTGTACTTCATTACATTCTCTGATGATCTTTCGAGATTCAGACCTATGTTCCTGTTGAAACATGAGTCCGAACCTTTTGAGATATTCACAGAATATAAGTTAGAAGTAGAGAACTAATACGGGTATAAGTATTATGTCCCTTGATGTGATCAGGGAGGAGAATACTTGAGCACGGAATTCCTGGACTATTCTAAAGGAGAATGAGATTCTCTCTCAGCATTACTCCTCCGTATACACCATAGCACGATGGTATATCGGGACGGAGCGATTACACCCTATTTGATATGGTGTGCTCTATGATGAGTACTGCTGAGTTACCTTTTTCCTTTTGGGAGTTATGCACTTATGAAGTTGCATACCTATTGAATAGGGTTCGAATCAAATCAGTTGCCTACCACTCCATATGTGATATGGTATGGGAAGAGCCCATGTCTTAAGCTAGTTAAGATTTGGGGTTGTCCGGCCTATGTCTAAAAGCAAAATCCGGACAAACTCGAGGCAAGATCTGTAATGTAGAACTGGAAAGGTTCCAGCTATACAAACTGCAGCTGATGATTTGATAGAACCAAAGGATTCAGTAGATTCCAACGAACCTCAGCCTCTCCGCCGATCTAGTAGGGTTCCTCACCCACCTGAGAGATATTTCGGTTTCTCTATGACAGTGGGAGCGAGGATTGCATCATGAGATGATGACCCAACTAGTTTCGAGCTGGCCATCAAGAGTGAGACTCTGTAAGAATGGCTGGATGTTTATCGATCTGAGATGGAATCCTTATACACCAACAAAGTATGGACTTTGGTTGCTATATCTGAAGGGTTAAATCCCTATCAGGAGCAGGTATATCTTGAGAAGATTACTTGGTGTACATGGAAAAGTTGAGACTTTCAAAGCTAGACTTGTTAAAAGTTTGCATCTTTGACCAGGTGTGGATAATGATGAAACCATTTCAAGTAGCTATGCTTAAGTCCATCCAGATCCTACTTGTCACAGCTACATACCATGACTGCGATATCTGGTGGTTGGGTGTCTTGACTACTTTTCTAAATGATGATTTAGAAGAGAGCGTCTATAAGTACACAGCCAGAGGGCTTCGTAGACAGTGGGAGCAGCGGAAACGTGTGCAAGATGCTTTATAGGATAGAGCAGGCATCGCGGAGTTGGAACGTCTGTTTTGATGAATTAGTCAAAGAGTTTGACATCATCAAAATGGTAGATGAACCTTGTATATACAAAAAGGTAGTAGGGAGTATGGTGGTGATCCTCGTAGAGTACGTGGATGTCATGCTCTTGATAGGGAAGGAGTTTCCTATGCTACGCTCGAGCAATCTCCGCTTATCACTATGATTCTCCATATAGGATCAAAAATGATACCTCCTAAATCCTGAGTTTTGGATCTATGAGATAGATTTAAATGGATGTTAGGATTCTCGCTAGTTGTAGTGAGGTGGTATCAATCGATCCTGGGGAGAATCACTGGAAGGGTTCCAGGGTGATAAAGACGACTGAATGTCAGTCACAGGCATTGTCTTTACCCTCAGTAAAGGGACGGTATGTTGGAAGAGTTCCAAGCTAGATACCGTGACATACTAGACGATAAAGGCACGATACATCGCTACTTAAGATGCTACCAAAGAGGCTGTTTGGGTGTATATTGGTTCATAAGATGAACTACGTTCCTACCATTGTGTGACAATGGAGTTGTGGCTTATGCCAAGGAACGCCCGTCCCATCAGTGATCCAGACATATTCTAAGGCAGTATCACCTGATCATGGAGATAGTTGATCTCCAGGGTGATCGAGGTTTGGAGAGTAGACTCAGAGGACAACACAGCGGATCCACTCACAAAGGCCTGTTCCAAGAGAGACTTTTATGAGATGGTTGAGTATGAGATAGTACAACCACTGCTATCAGATGGCCCTAGTGCAAGTGGGAGATTGTTAGTTATATGTATGCCCTAGAGGCCATTACTGTACATAGGATGTATATTGTAGTGGATGCTGGGACGTATATAGGGAGGACTTTCTTGCTCGACATGATAGTATGCTATCTGGTTGAACTTTACCTTAACGTGTATACTGATTGTCTCTCTGTTATATGTTGGTAAAGCCCTTAGGATCTGTACTTGACTACCTGGACTATGATGCGGATCATACTAGTGGGGACATGGTAGTCCATAAGTACATCCTTCAAAGCCCCTAGTCGTGGGTATATCGAGACGGGGCATCGATATACCAGAGTAGACTAGCGTATACCTTCTCGACCCATACAGATGGGCGATGGATGATCCCATATCCATCGGTGTTTGACATCAGAGATGATATACGGGTGCTCAGTAGAGACTGGGTACACTGGACGGACTCGCCGAGAACTCCCAGATGGTATTATACCTCACGTCAGATGGCAGTTCTCTGGTGACACTGGTACAGAGTAGTCTGTTGACCCGAGATCGTCATAGAGTCTTGTGTGGTTCCCACTGTGCTTTGATTTCCATCTTACCATGTCCAAGAGGGCGTGCAAAACGGTGGTTTTTGGGTACAGTCCCGAGTCACATGGAGGCAATGAGCGATAGGAGGGGATTCGTCTCTCCCGGTATAGGGGGTTGATGTTGCACTGTGTTCGATTGGCTATAACAGGAAATCCCTGGCCAGGGTTGCTGAGATTTACCGGTAAGTGTTACCAGTAGTTTCTCGAATTGTTATAGACCTCATATCGACACGACTTATCGAGCTATTGGGGTCTGACGTATACCACCCCTAGGCGAGATATGCGACAGATCAGACGATCAGACCGGACTGTACGGTAGTGTTACTGGTTGGATTCACTGGAGTGTGAGCGGGCTTGCTCGTCGATCTTCAGATCGCTCAATACCCGGGTGGTCGTTACGTTTAGCAGACCGCTTGCGGCTTGTGGATGCTTGATATGATCATCATCTGCTACCGGCGTATTGACGAGTCTTTCGAGTCCTACACAGAGGTTTCCTGGCTCAAGCGAAACGAAATAGGAGCGCATATGAGATATGTGCGGGACCGAGAATAATTCGTGTATATGATACCGTATTTTATTCTCGGGATGAATGTATCGATTGGTTGTATGCGATATAACCTAGTTATCGATTCAAGCGTTGATTCGATAAGCCGATACATTGATATTAGTCGGTTATATGCGATATGACCGGATCGTTAAATCAAGAGTTGATTTAATGATTTAATGCATAATTATATATTTGATATATTACTTTGCATTAACTAGTATCGGTTCACTTTAAATGGATTTTCTCACTCGGATGTGCGCATTGCATATGCGATATGATTTTGTGCACTTGCTTGTATCATGTTTGATGATACATGCCTTTTGGTTAAGTGTAAAGAATTAAACCTTGGTTAATGAAATGGTTAGGGTTTACTATTTCCTTATTCATTTATTTATCTATTTATTCCTTTTGGAAAATGATTTGCATAAAGATTAAATGGTGGCTTTCTTTGTTGTTTTCATGAAGCTTCATGAACACTTTGACTAAGTGACCATTTTGTCTTTAGCTTGACCCTAACCATTCCTTTAACCATGATTGATTCTCTACACATTACCATGGTTAAAGATTATGATAAGTATTCTTTTATTTTATATTTTCTAATAACTTATCATAATATTTACCTTCTTCTTCTTCATTTCTTCAAGTGAAGAAAGCTTGCCTCCATCAATGGCAAGTGATGAAAAAGAGTGAGAAATCCAAATCTAAAGTCTACCCACTTCCTATTTCTTCATCCTCTACCTCTTGCCAAGTAGTAGAGTGTGTTTTCTTCACAAGTTTCTTGACTTGGTGAAGTCGGAGCTTGATTTAGCGATGCCTCGACGTAGATCATCTTCGGCATGGACATCGACGACCTAGCTCGCTAATTCTCCGATGAAGTCGACGCTAGAGCCCGGATTCTTTTTGGACAGCGGAGAGGACTTCGTTGCGGAGCTATAGAGGTGGAGCACCGGATCTACAAAGGTTGTATTTCCGTATCTCTTAGTTAATTGTTAACTAGTTATCTCTTCGCCTAGAAATCTAGCCGACGATCCGTACACTAGGGTTTCACGGCACCACAATTTTTGAAAATTGGCATGGTTGATGCCTTGTGAGACCTCATTAGGATGCCTAGGAACCCTACAAGTAGATTGACGTACCGTAGGTATGTTCCGCGGCATACTTACAACGCGCCACTCCGCTTAAGGAACCTTAGGATGTACATATTTTCGAGATCAGTGATTCTCTTCATATCCATGATTATACATCCATTTGAGATCCTCGATTTTATTAGTTTCATGATCATACCTTCATTGATGATGTTCCTTCTTGTGATCATGTATCCATTCTGGTCCTGTTGTTTTCTTTCTTGCCATTGATCTGCTCTCTTCGATACTCGATTGAGGTTTCTGTCGCCATGTTTGAGTGCAGTAGAGCTGCTGCTAGGGTTACGGTCAGGGAGAGCTCGTCTGGTACGAGGGCCGACCATTGTGTTTTCTGGTGACATGGGAACGTCTCGAGTTAGTATTGGTGATTGTGACCTCTAGTGGAGGCGAGTGCTTGGTTTAGCAGCGGATGATCGGGCCATTGTTAGAGCTGCCAGTTGAGATAGGACTGTTGATGTACAGTATACCTCAGAGATTATGATGTCGCCTACCGTGCAGACAAATGGACCAGTTGTTGCTGAGATTGACAGGATGTCGCTTCCGGAGCTTACGAGCTGAGATCGCCGGAGCTTCCAGGAAGATATGAGACAGATGATAGCTAGTCTACCCGATTTGAGAGACGAAGGTGATTCGTTCGATTTATGCTCCGGAGCAGGCCCAGTTGAGTTAAGATTTCCAGTGTAGAGAGTCTTACTCGGATCTAGAGCAGACTGATTTAGACATGACCGCCAATGTATTGCTTTTCCTGGAGGATTGAGGCGCTGTTCGGCGTACAGACGAATGAGCCAGTTGTTGCTGCAAATGATGAGATATCGCCCAGATGCTTGGAGCTACTGCAGCATGAGTATATACTTGAAGTGATGATGGCGAGTCACTAGTCACCCGAGGATGAATGACTAGGACAGGTGTTCGTTCGCGTACCCTGATGCGAGGTCATCAGATAGATTGCTTCCAGCTAGAGACGACTTCACGCGGAGACGTTGAGAGTCGACAGAGACGATTGAATGTCAGGAGCCCATTTTCCAAGTTTAAAGTATACGGAAAGACATGCAGGTGATTCCATGGACCCTCTAGAAGAATGAAACCCTTACTCGACTTAATGACCGTGTAAAAGCCTTTGAACCTTAGGGTTTGCGGCAGTTCCGCGGCGCTATTAGTGAGGCTTGGGTTTGCCCTTCTACGGCTGGACCACCGACGCTGTGGCATGTACTCGATACTATTAAATTGTACTCAAGATGTTGATCTCTTAGGGGATTATGAGGGTCTGATGAGTCGATCGGAAGATTCGACATCATTCGGATATCATGTGATGGGACACACTGCTTGGAAGACTCCAGATACGAGCATAGCCGTTGGAGCACAGTCCATGCAGGCACGACGAGACGAGTCCGAATCAGTCGATATTGGAGCAGAGGGAAGTAAAGAGTTCGCTAGAGATTTCGACGAGATGACGTTCCCCTCCGCTGACATCAGAGATGCGATACGCACGCAGAGGCATTGTATATGGATATATCTTCCAGAAGGAGGAGCGATGAGTATGCAGCCATTCCGGAACAAGAAATTGCTTCAGTAAAGGACGATGACTTCCGGGCAATTCGGCAGAAAAGAGATATGCGAAATACTTCGGATTGACCGTAGCTGAGAACAGTTGCAGTGCGCAGATAGAGACGTGACGTCGAAATGGACGATGGTACGACAAGCGGGACAAGAAGTTCGTGCGTGATGCAGACGAGCTGTTACTCCTCCTCGTTAAGATTAAAGGTCGGATATGTCTACAGAGGCGTTGGGATGCGACCAAATTCCGAGAAATGTTGTGCTGAGAACACAGATGTCCATTGAGCGAGATGAGATTATGCAAGAGTACCAGCCTCCGTACAGTTCGGCATAGGCAAGATCGGAAGAGACCTTGAGCGCGATTCCTTCCAAGACACTACTGCAATGATGTTTGCACCCAGGATCAGATGTGTGATGTGCATTCAGAGAGCCAGAGGCCGACGCCAGTGACATGCTGCTTTACGAGTGGTCGTGAGGATTGACCTAGAGATGACCAGAGAAGTGCCGGAACGGAATCGTCCCCGTTAGCACACCTGACAGGGCCGATAAGCCGATTGATTGCGAGATAGGTAATCCGCAGAGAAGATAAAGACCTAGAGTCAGAGGATGCCAGACCGTGAGCAAGAGGCAAGTAGATATCTTGCGCTGCTAACATTGGATGCACCGACTCCTTCTCGACCTTGAAGGAGGAACTACCGACGACGGTACTTATGATTTGTGATTTTGTGATTCGGTTATCACGTATCCGTCATCTTGGATTTCGGTATTTTGGACGTTCTGTTTGCATGATTTAGTTTTGATGACTGAGTTTCATGATATTTGTTTTATGCACCCACTGGGTATTTATATTTTGTGCATAGTTATTACATATGAGCTGTTGATTGTGATTTCACGCCTATTTTATGCAGTGATTTGATTTACGTTTCCAGCATAGTTTTCATGCACCTTTAGTGTTTTGATATACGATTTTGGTGCACGCCAGATGCACTAAATCGAAATTCTTCGTGCATGTCAAATGCACCTGATTTTGCTGTCAGGCACACACGTTGCCTATGACAGATGTTTCGTGCACACCCGTTGCACCTAGATATTGTTTTGTGCCTATGTACGACACATATCTGGATTTTGATTCCTTGCGCACCAGACGCACAGGATATTCTTATATATACATTTTGGGGATTGATTTCTAGTAGAGCAGTACATTTTATGTTATTCTCTATGTATTGATGTTTTCGGAGCCCCGACAATATGGATTTTTACAGAAATGTTTTAGTATTGGGGGTTTAAATTTAAATTCGAAGACCGAATTTATTTAAGGGGGGAAGATTGTAACATTTCAAAAAAATAAAATATTATTTTGGGGAATTTTTATAATTTAATATTATTTTATTGAATATTTTAATATTTGGTATAATTAAATACAGAAAAAATTGGAAAAATTATAAAATAGGGTATTTTATAGAATTATGCCATTTTAAAGTTTTTATGATTAGTTATATGCTAATTTAGTGCTAATCGCGATTAAAAATCGCTAATCGGTTTTTTGGCATTTTTGTGCAAAACATGCACATATCCCTCATTTTCTAGTGAGAAGGTTTTGGAGAAAAGGAAAAAGAAAATGGAAAAAGGAACAAAATATGAGGTTTGGTGAGAGAGAGAGGTATGGTTTTACTTTGACTTTGGACCTTAGCCATTTTCCCCTCTCATTTCCCTCATCTCTCCCCTCCATTTCTCAGCTGAAGCTTTGTCCTTCTCCCTCCCCTCTTCAATGCTCCAAATCATCTCAAAAACAACACCAAAACCCCATATCCATTTCATTAAAAGTGTGCACGAGCTCAAGATCTACACATTGGACCAAGAAAGCGAGGATTGTGGCCACTAGAGGCAACTCAAGAAAATTCTTGAGTTGCCAAATGAGGTAATTTCTGGATCATTAGCTTAGTTTATGCATTACTTATACCCCATATTTAGATTGAACCGATATTGTGTGTTTTTGTGGACTTGAGGAAAACCTAGTTAGGGTTTGAGGAAATTTTGTGTTGTAATATGAAATTGAGCTCAGTAGAGGTTATATAAACACCCTAGTGCATGAATGGAGACCCAAAACCTGAGAGTTGAAAACCGGAGTACGGATTTAGAAACCGATATCGGAGAATTTGTGAAAACTGTGAAGGTTACATTGAATCTTCTTTCACCCCGAGACTCTGAAAATTAAATTGATTGGACAGTGACATGTGCAGGCACCCAGGAAGCTACCACCAAGACCCTAGCCCCTAACTCCATGACCCGGCCGCCAATTAATTCCCTTTGGCCGCAATTTGTGGCCATACCTGCACCAAATTGAGTCGTTTTTGTTCCAGAGCTCCTATATGTATTGATTAGACCCCTGGCATGTATAGATTTGTCTAATTTGACCTAGGGTGAAATCTGGGACCCTTTTCTCCAGTTACTGTTTTGATTCTGTTTCTGTATTTCGTATTTTGAATTCTGGAATTGTGTATCTGTGTTTTACCTCGACTATTTGGCGTTTATACGACGATATCGAGGATTGATAGATGGTTTTGGAAGGCGTTGTCAATAGGTTCTAACCTATAGACCATAGCGTATCGTTTTGGGGTTTCGTATGCCGTTTTACTTTTGAATTGGTTTTGATACGCATTTGTGATACATTAATGTGTAGGTACCCCATGAAGACTTCGGGACGACAAGCAACGCGTGGTGATGTCGACAATGAAGACGCAAGGTGAGTAGATTATATCTACGGGGGAAGTCGGGTGGATGGCGTATAGCACCCCTGCAGTCCGTAGTTGATATACTATATATATGATAGTTATAGTGTGTCATGGATTTTGTGTTAGGTGTATTATGGATAGTGTAGGGTTAAAAGCAACTGGTGTAGTTCATAGTCGCGAACCCTAGAATAGATTTACACCTACACGCACACCCTTGCATATTCATTATACGTGTACTGTGTTTGATGATATTGGATGACTTTGGAGATGAGTCGATGATGTTGGGCATTGTGCCGCGAGATCCATGATTTGATGTGATTCGTACTTGGGATACGATACGTGATCTCTACCGAGCCGTTGGACGTATGCTTGCACACGCAGTATATTGATGGTATCGATTTGTACTAGACTTAGATCAGTACCCCAGATTATGTGTTATGATGATAATGATACCTGATATCTGATGAGAGGAATGTGATATTGACCCGTACCCAGCTATTGGGATGCCGTACGACGATTACCGTACGAGCTTTATATTGATGATAGATCCGCACTCATGACATTAGGATTGGCATGTGATATACTGTATCGTACGCGATACTATTTGTTAGTTATAGGTATGCCCTAGAGGCCATTACTGTACATTGGATGTATATTGTAGTGGATGCTGGGACATATATAGGTAGGACTTTCTTGCTCGACATGATAGTACGCTATCTGGTTGCTCTTTATCTTAACATGTATACTTTCTGTCTCTCTGTTACATGCTGATAAAGCCCTTAGGATGTGTACTCGACTCCCAGGACTATGATGTAGATCATACTAGTGGGGCCTGGATAGTCAATGAGTACATCCTTTAATGTTCCTGGTCGTGGGAATATCGAGATGGGGTATCGATATTCCAGAGTAGACTAGTGTATATCTTCTCGACCCATGTGATGGGCGATGGATGATCCCATATCCATTGGTGTTTGACATCAGAGATGGTATGCGGGTGCTCAGTGGAGACTGGGTACACTGAACGGACTCGCTGAGAACTCCCAGATGGTATTATACCTCATGTCAGATGGCAGTTCTCTAGTGACACTGGTACAGCTTAGTCTGTTGACCCGAGATCGTCATAGAGTCTTGTGTGTCTCCCACAGTGCTTTGATTTCCACCCTACCACGGCTTTACTGAGTTGTGCAAACAGGTGGTTTTTGGGTACAGTCCCGATTCACATGGAGGCAATGAGCGATAGGAAGGGATTCGTCTTTCCCGGTATTGGGGGTTGATGTTGCGCTATGCTCGACTGGCCATAACTGGAAATCCCTGGCAAGGGTTGCAGTGATTTACTGGTAAGAGTTATCAGTAGTTTCATGCTTGTTATGGACCTTACATCGGCATGACTTATCAAGCTATTAGGGTCTGACGTTTACCACCCCTAGGCGAGATATGCGACATATCAGACGAACAGACCGGACTGTACGGTAAGTGTTGCTGGTTGGATTCACAGGAGTGTGAGCGGGCTTGCTCGTTGATCTTCTGATCGCTCAATACCCGGGTGGCCGTTACGTTTAGCAGACCGCTTGCGGCTTGCGGGTGTTTGATATGATCATCACCTGCTGCCGGCGTATTGACGAGTCTTTAGAGTCCTACACAGAGGTTTCCTGGCTCAAGCGAAACGAAATAGGAGCGCATATGAGATATGTGCGGGACCGAGAATAATGCGTGTATGTGATACCGTATTCTATTCTCGCGATGAATGTATCGATTGGTTGTATGCGATATAACCTAGTTATCGAATCGAGGATTGATTCGATAAGTCGATACATTGGATATTAGTCGGTCATATGCGATATGACCGGATCGTTAAATCAAGTGTTGATTTAATGATTTAATGTATAATTATATATTTGATATATTACTTTACATTAACTAGTATTGGTTCACTTAAGATGGATTTTCTCACTTGATGTGCACATTGTATATATGATATATGTTTGTGCACTAGTTTGTATCATGTTTGATGATACATGCAAACTTGGGTGTATGTTTGATTTAACCCATCTTTAGGTTAATGGTTAGGTTTTAATTTGTTTTATTTATTTTCTTTATTCATTTTGGCAAAAATAAAATGGAGGCTTGCTTATTCTTGAAGCTTCATGAAGCTTTGAAAGTCTTTGCCATTTTGTTTTTTCCTTAACCTAACCATTACACCTAAACCCTAGTTTATTCTCTACATGTGTTAGCCTCACCCATGGTTGCATTATGATAAGTATTCACTTGATTTATTATTTTCAAGAATAATTCATATTCTTTCTTCTTCATCATCTTCTTCTTCAAGTGAAGAAACCGTTCTTGAAAATTCCAAGTGATGAAATCAAGTGAGAAACCCAAATCCATAGTGAACCCACTTCCTATTTCTTCATCCTCTACCACTTGCCATGTAGTATAGGGTGTTTCTTCACAAGTTTCATGACTTAGTGAAGATGGAGCTTGAGTTTGAGTCGCCTCGACGTAGATCATCTTCGGCATCGAAGTCAATGACCTAGCCCGATCATTTCTCCGATGAAACCAACGCGAGGGTCCAAGATTCCGATGATCGCAGTGGAGGGACGTCAAAACGGAGCTAAGGAAGTGGAGGACCGGATCTACAAAGGTTGTAGTCCCTTTCACTTTTAGTTAAAGTTGTTAACTTGGATGTTCTTTCCCCTTACCTCTAGTATCGATCTTGTGTAGGGTTTCTCGGCACATAGAAAATTTTGAATTGGACATGTTTGATCAGTTGTAGAACCTCATGAGTGTGCCTAGGAACCCAACAGTGGAATCAGAGCCTAGCTAGAGCCTTAGGCGATGAGTAGACGAAGTTAGAAACTCGATCGAACCCCAAAACCCTAAAAATAACCCTTCTCTGTACATTTTTAAAAACAGTGGATTTTTCCAAATTAAAAATATCCAAAAAATACAGCACGGTTTTCTAAGAGTTACTGTGAAACAAGTGTACCCAACTCGACTAAAGCGCCGCGGAACCGCGGCCTCACCATGGTATGTGCGGCGGTTCCGTGGCCATATAGGAGCATCTTGTCACGTGCTTTGCACAGTAATACCCGTATGCAATGCCTGTGTTTTCTAGGAATTTTTTAAGTTTACTCAAGAGTTGAGTTTTCTGGGTTGTATTGGGAGTTCGTAGATTCGATCGGATTGTCTAATTTTATCTATGTGTTTTTCCGGGTATTTTTAGAACATGTTAAAAAGTTCGACCGGATATAAATACCCAATTTTTCCCCTGCCGGGAAATTTCCAACTGTTGGATTTTTCCGTAGTTTGAGAACGTTCTAAGTAGTGCAAGTAACGCGATGGACCCTCTAGAAGACAACAAACCTTAACTCAATTATGTGACCGTCTTGAACTGCCCTTTGAACCTTAGGGTTTGGGACAGTACGGCGTGCCACATGTGAGGCGTTGGCTTGACCCTTCTACGGCTTGGACCGTTGGTACTGTGGCATGAAGTGAATGTTTTTAAACTTATTTCATGCATTGAGCTGTTTTGGGAAAACTTGGGTCTTTGAATGTTCGATCGGAATGTTTAACATTTTCTATTTACCTGGAATGTGATACAATATTTGGAATCCACAAGTAGTTATGAGATAACTGAATGAATGTTATAAACATAGCACATTAATCTCACTTGATCGGTTGCCACGGAATTTTGATGTGATCAAAAGTCCGTCGCAATCACGTTGCGTACACGGATACTCGCCGGTAAACTTAATAGATAGCCACTCCCCATAGCCCCGACCAAATGACTGTAGGAGAACCCCGTCACCGAAAGCATCCGTTCGGGTGCTCGCGGCAGCAGTGTTCTGCCTTGGTGCACTTCGTCGACGGTATCGGGGGTGCGGCCGTCTACTAAAGTTTACGACGAGCATTCGGTCAGGATGCCGGGAATCTTGTTGAATTGCCCGGCTTGATATTGAAAAGAGTTTTCGATAAATGAGACTAAAATGCGGGGTTTATAATTGTTAGGCATGTGATGTCTAAGGAATTCATTTGATTAGGCATGCGATGTCTAAAGAGGTTGTGGATTCCAACTGTTGTAGTTTTATACTTTCTTTTCTGTGACCGTAAGTGTAATATGTGATATCGCCGGTTTCGTTGCTATATGTCAACGACAATTGGGATGGGCATATTTACTTACGTTGATGACATGTGATGTTATGTGTTGCTGGATATGTTATATTAGATCGTTGTGATTGAATAGCCGGGTTTTTTTATGTGAGATGAGTGTTTTTCATTTTCATTCATGTAAAAACTTGTATGTAATATTCTTTTATTGGGGCACTTCCAGGTTGCGGAAGTTGTCACCGTTGATGTATATTATTTACTTTTCCGCATTAGGATAGACCCAAGGAGAGGAGCACAAGTAACCGGGTTCTAGGGTCCAGTGGGAGACCATCTCGAGGAGTCGAGTCCGGGTCTCCTAACCCTAGAATCGGTAGGGTTGCTTGCCACTCTCGTAGGGGTCTAGGGATATGGGATTGGCTATTCATCAAGGCCGTGGAATCCGTGTTTTATTCAGGCTCAAAATAAAATACGGACGTCCTAGTATATCCAATATTTCATATGATATTTTCTGCTGCGTTATCTGTGATGTGATCATGTGATTTATTCAGATAGATATTGTATATAGTATATATGATATATTATATAGACGTTGCTTATGTTTTACACCCGTGCTAGCCCTGCCTCGCTCTGGCGTTAGTTACCTAACCTAACGGTGCAGACGGGACATCGAGGCGAATGCGGATGGCATAAGCGTACGTTATATTTATCTGTGATATTTAGGTGGACTTAAATGATGGGACATTCATTAATGAGATTAATGAAAGAAAATAAACCTAAAAGATGTTGTGGAATCGAATTTCAAAAATAAAACAGGTAGCTACAGTTCTTGCTTTGCACAGCGATATATATGATATATCCTGCACCTTATTCGATGAGGAAAGGGCCGACGATCCCTTCACCGGGAGTGACCCCTTTAGCAATAATTGGCAGATGCTACAACCCTCGGTTTGTCTTTTGATTGCTTCTATAGTTTCTGCTTTGCACAGCGGTATATATGATATATCCTGCACCTTATTCGATGAAGAAAGCGCCGACGATCCCTTCACCGAGAGTAACCCCTTTAGCAAAACTAGAAAAGCCTCAAAAACACTCCATTTATAACCCATTTGATTCCGCAACGAGATCAAGTTCAAAGCGTTAACGGTTTTCATAAAAAACCATCCGCAACCCTCCGTCATTTTAGGAAGTAGAGTACTTAGTATTCGTGCTGTGTTTGTTGACCATAGTCAAGGCACAGTGTACGGTAGCTAAGTGATGTCTTCCTACACCGCATATAATGCGATTAGTTAGGACAGTCGCGTGACTTTGTTGACCTTAATTAAGGGTCATGTGGGTGGGTCTAATTAATCACGAAATGACCGGTAGAACTTGACTAGTGCTTATGATTTGTTGACCATAGTTAAGGTCATAAGTGCTAGGGATAAAAACCTTTATCGGGAGTTTCAAGTGTTGAAATTTGCAATGAGATTGCATACCTTCTATATGATAGTTGAATCCCGATACCCACTGCGAGTAATTGTTACTCCTGGGAGAGTTTTGCACTTTGCAATTAGCTGATCAAGTAAGTGTCTAGAAATGTGTCAACGGGGTTACGCCTCTGGGAAAACGAGGTTTACTTTAATTAGGTCCGTGTAAAAGCACGGGGAACCTCCCTCAAAGTACCGACACTGGCCTGGCTGAAAGATTGGCGAACTTGTAGAGTGTAATTAATCCCGGCTAGTCCTTCCTTTTAAGGTTTGAAAGAAGATTTGATAAAAATAGTGGGAGCCATCCTGATTAGATAAAATAAATAACCAATCTAATCTTGCAAGAGCGCACGCAGAGTGTTTTCTTTTCTCTCTCTCCAGATAGAAACCATATCACGTCTTAATAAAGATAATAATATGGATGAATTGACCGAACCCGCTTGCTATACTGAGCTGGGGAACGTTTGTCCCGCTCCAACTTATAATTGTTATAAGAGAGAGCAGGAAATAGGGGAATACCAGGATTCCCATACCGCCCAAACGAAGAAAATGCAAATGGTGCATCTCCTTCGGGTGTGTTCATTACAAGGAACTATTTCTCTGTATCCTCTATGTCCTGGGTATTTGATACCTGATAAGGATCCCAGATATGTAATCTGTTACATAGGGCTACAAAAGGTAGAGAACTGAGAACGGGTGATAAGTTTCATGAGACAGAAAACGGTGCAAGTGTTGCAGCCAAGTCTGTTGGTCACTGTCACCCTGTATTACAAATACATTGATTCTGAACAAATGCAAATAGATACCGAACCTGATATACAAAATCATATCAATCTCTTTATTTATTAAAGATAGATATAATTTTGTATTGTTGAATAATGTTTTGAACATTTCCTATATCAAAAGTTGATCGGTTCGGGCACGTTATCTAAAAGCATTAACGTTCTAAATCAAACTACAGTTCCTAGTATACAGAACACACACAAGAGGAAGAGTTCAGAAATGAACGGATCCTTCTTGAGGTATTGTAGACTAGGTCATATCAATACGACCCGACTGGCTAAAGTTACATTTAGATGCATATTTAAATCAGTTTGAATTTACATCTTGTGAAACATTGCCAGTCATGTCACAAAGATTAGATGACCATAGCTCTGTTTATTGGAAATAGAGAAAGAGTTAGTAAACTCTTGGGACTGATACATGATGATGTATGTAAGGTCCCCTTTCTGCACATGCCAGGACCGGTTCTTTGTACTTCATTACATTCTCTGATAATTTCTCAAGATTCAGCCATATGTTCCTGTTGAAACATAAGTCCGAAGCTTTTGAGATATTCACAGAATATAAGTTAGAAGTAGAGAACCAAAATACGGGTATAAGTATTATGTCCTATGATAAGATCAGGGAGGAGAATACTTGTGCATGGAATTTCTGGACTATTCTAAAGGAGAATGAGATTCTCTCAGCATTACTCCTCCGTATACACCACAGCACGTTGGTGTATCAGGGTGGAGCAATCACACCCTATATGATAAGGTGTGCTTTATGATGAGTACTACTGAGTTTTCTGTTTCCTTTTGGGAGTTATGCACTTGTAAAGCTGCATACCTATTGAATGGCGTTCCAACCAAATCAGGTGCCTACCACTCCATATGAGATATGGTAAGGGAAGAGCCCATCTCTTAAGTCAGTTAAGATTTGGGGTTGTCCGGCCTATGTCTAAAAGCAAAATCCGGACAAGCTCGAGGCAAGGTCTGTTATGTAGAACTGGAAATGTTCCAGCTATACAAACTGCAGCTGATGATTTGGTAGAACCAAAAGGTTCAATAGTTTCCAACGAACCTCAGCCTCTCCGCCGATCTAGTAGGGTTCCTCACCCACCTGAGAGATACTTTGGTTTCTCTATGACAGTGGGAGAAAGGATTGCATCATGAGATGATGACCCAACTAGTTTCGAGCTGGCCATCAGGAGTGTGACTCTGTAAGAATGGCTGGATGCTTAGCAATCTGAGATGGAATCCTTATACAGCAACAAAGTATGGACTTTGGATGCATTATCTGAAGGGTTAAATCCCCATCAGGAGCAAGTATATCTTGAGAAGATTACTTGGTGTACTTGGAAAAGTTGAGACTTTAAAAGCTAGACTTGTTAAAGATTTGCATCATTGACCAGGTATGGATTTTGTTGAAACCTTTTCTAAGGAGCTATGCTTAAGTCCATACAGATCCTACTTACCACGGCTACATACCATGACTACGATATCTGGTGGTTGGGTATCATGACTGCTTTTCTAAATGAGTTTTTAGAAGAGAGCGTCTATAAGTACACAGCCAGAGGGCTTCGTAGACAGTGGGAGCAGCGGAAACGTGAGCAAGATGTTTTATGTGATAAAGCAGGCATCGCGGAGTTGGAACATCTGTTTTGATGTGGTAATCAAAGAGTTTGACTTCATCAAAATGGTAGATGAACCTTGTATAAACAAAAAGGTAGTAGAGAGTATGGTGGTGATTCTCGTGGAGTACGTGGATAACATACTCTTGATAAGGAAGGAGTTTCCTATGCTACGCTCGGTCAATCTCCGCTTATCACAATGATTCTCCACAAAGGATCAAAATGATACCTCCTAAATCCTGAGTTTTGATCTATGAGATAGATCTAATTGGATGTTAGGATTCTCACTAGTTGTAGTGAGATGGTATCAATCGATCTTAGGGAGAATCACTGGAAGGGTTCCAGGATGATAAGGACGACTGAATGTCAGTCACAGGCATTGTCTTTATCCTCAGTGGAGGGACGGTATGTTGGAAGAGTTCCAAGCTAGATACCGTGGCAGACTAGACGATAAAGGCTGGTAACATCGCTATTAAAGATACTACCAAAGAGGCAGTTTGGGTGTATATTGGTTCATGAGATGAACTAGGTTCCTACCATTGTGTGACAATGGAAGTGTGGCTTTGGCCCAGGAACCCTGATCCCATCAGTGACCCAGACATATTCTGAGGCAGCTTCACCTGATCATGGAGATAGTTGATCTCCAGGGTGATCGAGGTTAGGAGAGTAGACTCAGAGGACAACACGGCGGATCCACTCACAAAGGCCTTTTTCCCAGAGAGAGACTTATATGGGATGGTTGAGTATTAGATACTGCAATCACTGCTACAGATGGCCCTAGTGTAAGTGGGAGATTGTTAGTTATATGTATCCCTAGAGGCCATTACTGTACATTGGATGTATATTGTAGTGGATGCTGGGACATATATAGGTAGGACTTTCTTGCTCGACATGATAGTACGCTATCTGGTTGCTCTTTATCTTAACATGTATACTTTCTGTCTCTCTGTTACATGCTGAAAAAGCCCTTAGGATGTGTACTCGACTCCCAGGACTATGATGTAGATCATAATAGTGGGGCCTGGGTACTCAATGAGTACATCCTTCAATGTTCTTAGTCGTGGGAATACCGAGACGGGGCATCAATATTCCAGAGTAGACTAGTGTATATCTTCTCGACCCATGTGATGGGCGATGGATGATCCCATATCCATTGGTGTTTGACATCAGAGATGGTATGCGGGTGCTCAATGGAGACTGGGTACACTGAACGGACTCGCCGAGAACTCCCAGATGGTATTATACCTCATGTCAGATGGCAGTTCTCTGGTGACACTGGTACAGCTTAGTCTGTTGACCCAAGATCGTCATAGAGTCTTGTATGTCTCCCACTGTGCTTTGATTTCCACCCTACCACGGCTCTACTGAGTTGTGCAAACAGGTGGTTTTTGGGTACTGTCCCGATTCACATGGAGTCAATGAGCGATAGGAGGGGATTCGTCTCTCCCGGTATTGGGGGTTGATGTTGCGCTATGCTCGACTGGCCATAACTGGAAATCCCTGGCCAGGGTTGTAGTGATTTACTGGTAAGAGTTATCAGTAGTTTCACACTTGTTATGGACCTTACATCGGCATGAATTATCAAGCTATTGGGGTCTGACGTTTACCACCCCTAGACGAGATATGCGACATATCAGACGAACAGACCGGACTGTACGGTAAGTGTTGCTGGTTGGATTCACAGGAGTGTAAGCGGGCTTGCTCGTTGATCTTCTGATCGCTCAATACCCGGGTGGCCGTTACGTTTAGCAGACCGCTTGCGGCTTGTGGGTGTTTGATATGATCATCACCTGCTGCCGGCGTATTGACGAGTCTTTAGAGTCCTACACAGAAGTTTCCTGGCTCAAGCGAAACGAAATAGGAGCGCATATGAGATATGTGCGAGACCGAGAATAATGCGTGTATGTGATATCGTATTCTATTCTCGCGATGAATGTATCGATTGGTTGTATGCGATATAACCTAGTTATCGAATCGAGGATTGATTCGATAAGTCGATACATTGGATATTAGTCGGTCATATGCGATATGACCGGATCGTTAAATCAAGTGTTGATTTAATGATTTAATGTATAATTATATATTTGATATATTACTTTACATTAACTAGTATTGGTTCACTTAAGATGGATTTTCTCACTTGATGTGCACATTGTATATATGATATATGTTTGTGCGCTAGTTTGTATCATGTTTGATGATACATGCAAACTTGGGTGTATGTTTGATTTAACCCATCTTTAGGTTAATGGTTAGGTTTTAATTTGTTTTATTTATTTTCTTTATTCATTTTGGCAAAAATAAAATGGAGGCTTGCTTTGTTTTATTCTTGAAGCTTCATGAAGCTTTGAAAGTCTTTGCCATTTTGTTTTTTCCTTAACCTAACCATTACACCTAAACCCTAGTTTATTCTCTACATGTGTTAGCCTCACCCATGGTTGCATTATGATAAGTATTCACTTGATTTATAATTTTCAAGAATAATTCATATTCTTTCTTCTTCTTCATCTTCTTCTTCAAGTGAAGAAACAGTTCTTGAAAATTCCAAGTTATGAAATCAAGTGAGAAACCCAAATCCAAAGTGAACCCACTTCCTATATCTTCATCCTCGACCACTTTCCATGTAGTATAGGGTGTTTTCTTTACAAGTTTCATGACCTAGTGAAGATGGAGCTTGAGTTTAAGTCGCCTCGACGTAGATCATCTTCGGCATCGAAGTCAATGACCTAGCCCGATCATTTCTCCGATGAAACCAATGCGAGGGTCCGAGATTCCGATGATCACAGCGGAGGGACATCAAAAAGGAGCTAAGGAAGTGGAAGACCGGATCTACAAAGGTTGTAGTCCCTTTCACTTTTAGTTAAAGTTGTTAACTTGCATGTTCTTTCTCCTTACCTCTAGTATCGATCTTGTGTAGGGTTTCTCGGCACATAGAAAATTTTGAATTGGACATGTTTGATCAGTTGTAGAACCTCATGAGTGTGCTTAGGAACCCAACACTATTGAGGCGGGATCACCGACTATTATATTATATATATATATATATATATATATATATATATATATATATATCGACCCAGATTTAGGTGGTTTCCTTACCCCTCCTGATGGACTGGGCTTAGTAGATGTTAGACTAGACCCGAGTCATACCTATTTCAAAATTAACGAATCGGGAATATCTTAAGGACAAGTAAAAGGATTCTACGGGTATTATCAAAAGACGCATCTATTCATAAAAACACCGTAACCCTTATTTTACTAAAACCCCGATTCATCTTATTTCAAATGGCACCACTGCATGGCATATACATATTGGTGTAGATTCCTCACTGTTGCATTGATTTATTCGATTCCGCATCTCATTGTATGTGCATACTATTATTCCATGTTGCATGATATCCTGTAATACTTGCATTTCATTTATATGTCACATACATCATGTTTTCTGATTATACGCATTGAGATATTCGTTTTCATGATATTTCTGGATTTGGGAACCGTGGACAATTTCAAAGGAAAGTATGTACTTATTTGAAAAACCCGGTTTTCTTGATATGATATTTGCGCTGCCACCATGAGATTTATCGATTCTGATTTTATACCCCTTATGAGGAGTGGGTGTCGTATGAGGGTACATGGTGGGGCCCGATATATGAGAGAGTGGGCTGACCCGGACTGATGGATGCCCGATATATGAGATAGTGGGGCTGACCCGGACTGACGGATGCCCGATATATGAGATAGTGGGGCTGACCCGGACTGACGGATGCCCGATATATGAGATAGTGGGGCTGACCCGGACTGACGGATGCCCGATATATGAGAGAGTGGGTTGACCCGGACTGACGGACGCCCGATATATGAGGATTTACGTGCCGATGCTAGGCACAGGTTTCATGATGTTTTCCATGATTTGGATTATATCCTCATATTTGCATGCATGATGCTTATTGTCATTGGGTGACAGGTGGACGGGATCCACATACATACTGACTTTTATTACATTGATCACATACAGACTGGATTTACATTGATCATACTTCATTTGTATATATAACAGGGTATGAGGGCGCTGTTATATATACCCTTACACCAATATTAGTGGAATGGGACGCTAATATATGTGTATTGATATCCATTTTGATACTTCATCATATTTACTTCATGTAGACATACCTTATATTTATGACATGTTATTACCTGAGGCACTGGCACGAGTTTTTGGCACTACCTACATGTTTAGATGTTACATTGCCATCTTATCATGCTTCAGGCTTATTCCTTGAGGTTTATATATTTGATTGTATTAACCTAGGAGTATGTCATGCTTTTGATTTCTTCTTGTAGATATTTTCTATTCACGAGTTGGCAACTCACCCCCGTTATGCCACAGTTCTTGCTGGTTTTGCCGTACAGGTTCTGTTGCGGCATTTCTGGCACACTGCTTCTTTTGCGGGTAATTTGCTTTGGTAGGTGGGTTCGTTGTATCCGAACCACCATTGTACTTGTATTATTCTTTGTATCTAGAAATTCCATCAACCAAAACTTGTATATTGTTTCAGACTTAGACACTAGTGATGTATTATTTCGACCTTAGAGTCACGCTTAGCAGTATTACGGTTTTTATGCTTATTGAGTTTCTTTTGAGTTTGATCCTCGCCATTCGGCGTTGTATATTATATTGCTTGTGTGGTTGTGACCGTCGATTGACGAAGAGCTAGCTCCCACTTGGGGATGCCTTTTATCATTGCATATATATTGTTCTTGTTGTACCCCATTCGGAGCCAGTATTTTCAAAAGAAACTCTGCCGAAATTTTTAGAAAAGACTTTACATTTTGTTTTAAAATGCATATTCGGCTTAGTTATTTAAAAACCTTGACTTCAAACATGTTTTTCTTCACTTCTTTAAACCAGTTTTCTTTATTTACTCTTAAAATGGTTTTAGATTTCTTGGCTTTTGGCTTACTTGGATCAGATGGAGTCCTATAGACTTCATATGGTTTAAGGGCCAGTCACGTGCTCTTTTAGGTCGCGACAAATAGGTTTGCAGCTTCACAAGTGCATAACCCCCAAAAGGAAATAGGCAACTTAGTAGTACTCATCATAGAGCACACCATATCACATAGGGTGTGATTGCTCCGCCCCGATACACCGACGTGCTGTGGTGGATTTGGAGGAGTAATGCTGAGAGAGAATCCCATTCTCCTTTAGAATAGTCCAGGAATTTTGAGCTCAAGTATTCACCTCCCTGATCACATCAAAGGACATAATACTTATACCCATTGTGGTTCTCTACTTCTGACTTATATTCTTTGAATTTCTCAAAAGCTTCAGACTTGTGTTTCAACATGAACATATGTCCGAATCTTGAGAGATCATCAGTGAATATACTGAAGTATAAAGAACCAGTCCTGGCATGTATAGACAGGGGACCTACATACATCATCATGTATCAATCCCAAGAGTTCACTTACTCTTTCTCTGTTTCCAATAAACGGAGCTATGGTCATCTTATCTTTGTGACATGACTGGCAAGTTTCACAAGATGTAAATTCAAACTTATCTAAATATGCATCTTAATGTAACTTAGCTAGTCGGGTAGCATTGATATGACCTAGTCTACAATGCCTCAAGAAGGATTCGTTGATTTCTGAACTATTCCTCTTGTGTGTGTTCTGTACGTTAAGAACTATAGTTTGATTTAGAACGTATATGCTTTTAGATAACGTACCTGAACCGATCAACACTTGATATAGGAAATTTTCAAAACATTATCCAACAATACAAAATTATATCCTTCTTTACTTAATAAAGAGACTGATATGATGTTGTATATCAGGTTCGGTTTCTAATAACACTCGTTCGGAATCAATGTATTTGGTAATACAGGGTGATAACTGCCAACACTTTGGCTGCAACACTTGCACCGTTTCCAACTCTTGAAACTTATCACCCATTCTCAGTTCTCTATCTTTCTGTAGCCCACATAACATATTACATATGCGGGATCTTGATCCGGTATCACATACCCAGGACGTAGAGGATACTGAAAAACAGTTCTTGGTAATGATCACACCCGAAGAAGATGCATCATCATGCACTTTCTTCGTTCGGGCAGCACGGGAATCCTGGTAATCCCCTATTTCCTGTTCGGTCTTATAACAATTATAAGTTGGAGCGGGACCAACGTTCCCCAGCTCAGTATAACAAGCGGGTTTGGTCAATACATCCATATTATTATCTTGATTAAGACGTGACATGGTCGCTACCTAGAGAGAGAGATAAGAAAACACTCAACGTATGATCTTGCAAGATTAGATTGGTTATTAATTTATCTAATCAGGGTGGCTCCCACTGTTTTAGTCAAATCTACCTTCAAACCCTAAAAGGTAAGACTAGCCGGGATTAATTACACCCTACAAGTTCGCCAATCTTTCGGTCAGGCCAGTGTCGGTACTTTGAGGGAGGTTCCCCGTGCTTTCGCACGGACCTAATTAAAATAAACCTCGTTTTCCCAGGGGCGTAACCCGGTTAACGCCTTTGTCATGCCCCACTTCCCAGAGTACGCTAAAGTGGGCACGTGACATAGCCAACCATGTTACCTGTGGATAGGAAAAATCCTTCCACAGTCACATTACGGCTGTAGAGATATCAAGAACAGGAAAGTAAACTAACTATCTAGTACATGTCCATAAGCCAGAGTAAAAGAGTCAAGAAATAACAATATGCGGAAGCCAAAAGATACAATAAATGAAACACCTGGAGTGAAACTACGTACCGACAGGAACCTCACCGCTCGTCTAACAGCGGCAAAACTCCTAATCAGTCTGCAGCAAGGTAGAAGAATCTGGGCCACGCAAAACCCAGACGTCAGCGCGTCAAGTCATCAAGTAATAAAATAATAACAGAGTAACAGGAAATGCGAATATAAACATGAATAAAGCAAGGGTAACAATAATATAGATCAGAGCAGTGCAGGGGAGTGTGCAGTGGGTAAACTAAACTGTTCTATCAGGTTTTCTGTTCTAAAGTCTTTAAAACCAAATTGATGAATCGTCGATGTAACTCAATAGTATCCCGTGCATGCCCGGGACCACGGTCTAAGACTCTCGGGTTGAAACCGAGACGTGCCGCTAGGCAGTAAAAGGTAGCAGGTACAGGCGAGTGATGTCAGCATCATCACTCCGGGGCTGGCCTAGCCCGTAAGACTGATCAGAACAGGTATCGAACTGTTGAGTTACAAGTCAGGTTTCACCTTTGATTTCCCCATAACCCCAAGTTATGTATGTCGAGTCAGGTATTCAGTAATCAAGAACTAATGCCAACACAGGATCAGGTAAAAGCAGGTTTGTCTGGATAGACAACAGGAACAGTCCATGAGGACTACATGTCAGGTTTGTTGGCATTAGACACAAGATCAGGTAACGGGTCAGGTCATGGTACATCAGGTCAAGTCAAGCAGTGCACGGTACCATGTCGGGTCAATCAATATGCGTGTAGCAAGTCAAGTCAAGAAGTAAGCGATGTCATATGTGAACTCACAATCAGTGATACAATCAAGCATGGTTATCAACAACATGATATAAGCAATGAATTGAGCAATAGGCAGATGCACTCAATTTGCAGTACAGTTATTAGTTGTGTCACAGAGATGATTTCAATATTATAAGAATGCAGTAAAACAATTATAGCCATGTAATCATGTTAACAAGTTTACAACTTCATGGATGCAATATTATATGTATATATAGGTTCCACGGATGAAATCAAAATTTAAGCAGGTTAAATGTGTACAAGTGTCCGAATGAAGTAAAAGGGTAGATTAGGTGTCATAGGCTACATCATTAATGAAAGTGTAGTTAAAACATGCAAATGTGATTATTAGTTTCCAACAGTAATTGCAACAGGTAGGTTACAAGTTTTGAAAGATAAAATGATATATATCAATCTTGAACACGAAAAATGGGAAATTATAATACCAAGGTTAAATTGCAGGTTTTAGGGTGTCATAATATATATGTAAATATTGTATAGCATGTAGCAAGGGGTGCTTGCCTCGACGGGTCGTGAACCGGGAAAAACGAAACGTAAAATGTCGGCGGGGAAACTCGCGACGGGCGCACGGTTCACGGAATGAACCCAAACGACGAACAATGGAACCACACGGGTCGGGATACCTTGCTGGAACATCGGGTCATGTCGTCGGCATCTCCGGATTCCGGCCAAGTTCAGAACAGTAAACGGTCATGACAATGCAAACAAGAAGATAAGGAAAAACATAGAAGAAAGGAAGTAGGAACTGAGAAGGGTGCTCACGATGATCCGTGGGACGGGTGGTGACGGTCGACCTCGTCGACGGAGCTCCGGCGGTGGCCTACGACGGCAGCGACGAGATCCTGCAGTTCAAGAAACTTCACAGAAAAGGGAAAGAGAGGAAAGGAAAGAGGAAGGAGACGGATAGGTAAAGCTTACAGGGTGTTCAAGGGTGGTCTGGTGATCGTCGACGACGACCAGGGGCGGCGCAGACGCGTGCAGAGGGTGCTGAGGTGGCCACGGCGCTGGTGCAGGGGCACGGTCGTTGAAGCTGGGTGCAGGGTTTTGGATCTGTGGTTGAGACGAGGAAGATGGTGGTCGAAGGGGGAAAACGAGATCGCCGGCGTTGGGGTTGCGGCGGCGAGGAGGTGCGTGGGTAGGGTTCGCGTCGTTGGGTTTCTGCGTTGCTGGAAAAAAGAAAATGAGAAGAGAATAAATAGAGGAGAGAGAGAAAGAGAGATAGGGAGAGAGAGAGGTAGAGAGAGAGAGATAGAGAAAGGGACAGAGAGAGGTAGAGAGAGAGATATAAAGAAACGTAGGAAAAGTGGGCCCCAGGGGTTTAAAAAGGAATTTGATTGGTTGAAGGAACTGTAGGAGGTTAAGAAAATTTTATTTAAAGATTTATAAGATTAATTGAACAGTAAATATCCTATGGTTAACTTAAAATACGATGGTTTAAATATATTAAAAAATTTGGGATTTTGGCGCAAAGTAAAACATTTCCAAATCGCGTCCGGGTCGGGTCCAAAAATTTGAAATTGAAATAATAGAATTTTAGGCGGGATCCAAAATTTAAAATGAAGTGTTTTATGATTAAGAAGCATACCCCCAAAACGGACACACGTACGTGCGCGTAGCCGTCCAAACTCGCCCGTTTCACTGAACGGAATGAGAACACGACGCACGGTCGCAACAACAGGGTTAGGGGTGTCAAGCAGGCCAAGATGAATATTTTTAATTTTACTTTAGATGCCATAAAATGTTATATGCAAAAATGAATTGACGGGGTAAAATTGCAATAAGTAACAATCAAGCAAGATAAATGAAATAAAGGTCAAACTCCATTCATAAAGTAACAGAAATTAGTAGCATTGGGCTCGGGTGTTACATTATACCGAACTACAAAAAGAATTTCGTCCTCGAAATTCCAAGAATACAAAGATAGACAAACAACTACAAGAAAAGATGAGGAAATTTCTGCCGGATTTCATCTTCTCATTCCTAAGTGGACTCTCCATGCGAGCGATTATCCCAAGAAACAAGCACAAGAGGGATTATCTTGTTCTTAAGAACCTTTTCCTTTCGGTCCACGATTTCCATCGGCCGTTCCTCAAAAGTCAAGTCTTCTCGTACTGTTAGCTCCGAATGATCCAATACGTGCGTTTCATCTCGAACATACCTTCGTAGTTGAGATACGTGAAACACATCGTGCACATTCGCCAAGGACTGCGGTAACGCCAAACGATACGCTACCTCACTAACACGCTCCAAGATCTCGAAGGGTCCAACGAATCGAGGACAAAGCTTTCCTCGACTTCCAAAACGAATCACCCTTCTAGTCGGTGATATCTTCACGAATACCAAATCACCCACGGCGAACTCTAGAGGTCTTCTTGACGTATCTGCCCAACTCTCCTGTCTGTCTTGTGCTGCCTTCATAAGGTTTCTAATAGTGTTAACCTTCTCAACTGTCTGCATAACCAATCGGGTCCCAATAATCTTCGTTCACCGACATCGTCCTAACAAACAGGTGAACGGCATTTACGACCATACAAAGCTTCAAATGGAGCCATCTGGATAGTTGCCTGAAAACTGTTGTTGTAAGAAAACTCCACCAAATGTAGATGATCCTCCCATGAACCCTTGAAGCCCAACATGCATGCTCTCAACATATCTTCAAGAGTTTGGATCGTTCTCTCCGACTGACCATCAGTTTGAGGATGATAAGCTGTGCTAAACTTCAATCGAGTCCCCAAACTTTCCTGTAAACTCCTCCAGAAGTGTGATAAGAACCGAGTGTCCCGATCGGACACGATGCTCACCAGTACTCCATGCAATCTTACAATCTCTTGCATGTACCGCTCTGCCAAAGTCTCTGTTGATTGACCAACCCGGAAAGGAATGAAGTGAGCTGCCTTGGTCAACCAATCAACAATCACCCATACAGCATTGTTGCCTTTTGGACTCCGCGGTAAAGCCGTCACGAAATCCATGGTTATATGTTCCCACTTCCACTGAGGAATCGGAAGTGATTGCAATAAACCAGCAACCCTTTGATGTTCAGCCTTAACTTGCTGACACACCAAGCACTTTGCCACAAAGCGAGCAATCTCCCGCTTCATGCCTTCCCACCAGAAATGCTGTCGAATATCTCGATACTTCTTTGTGTCTCCTGGATGTACAGAATAAGCTGAACTGTATGCCTCCTTCATAAGCTCTTCACGAATATCTCCCTTTGGCACACACAAACGGCTACCATACCTCAACGAACCATCTCCGTGGATTAATAAATCTGTTCGTAGTCCGGCTTTACCCTGTCCTCGAAACTTTTGCAGTCTAGGGTCCTGCGATTGTGCTGCTTTAATATTCTCGATCAACGATGACTGTACTTGCAGCTGCATCAACTGTCCCGTAGAATGCGGCAGCACAACCTCCAAGTCAAATCTTCGAAAATCTGCAACGATCTCCTTCTGCGTAGTTAACACCTGAATTGCTGGTAACCGACTAAGTGCATCCGGCACAACGTTAACCTTCCCCGGATGGCACTTAAGATCAAGATCGTGGTCAGCCCTCAGCTCCAACCATCAACGTTGCCTCATATTAAGCTCCTTCTGTGTGAATACATACTTCAAGCTCTCATGATCAGTAAAAGCTTCGACCCTTTCGCCCAAAAGGTAGTGTCTCCAAATCTTCAAAGCGAAAATCACAGCCGTAAGTTCCAAGTCATGAGCGGGGTAATTCTTCTCATGGGTCTTTAACTGTCTCGATACGTATGCTACCACCTTCCCATGCTGCATCAAAACACATCCCAATCCTTTCCCAGATGCGTCGCTGTGAATCACCAATCCTCCGGAATTGTCTGGCACGGTCAGAATAGGGGCGGTTATCAATTTCTGCTTCAACGTCTCAAAAGCTAATGCACACTTATCCGTCCATACGAAAGGTACCTCCTTGCGCGTAAGCTTGGTCAACGGCTCTGCCAGACGAGCAAAGTTCTCCACAAATATCCTGTAATATCCGGCGAGTCCAAGAAAGCTTCTTATCTCCGCAACATTCTTTGGAATCGGCCAATCTCGAACTGCTGCAATCTTTTCGGGATCGACGGCAATTCCATCGCCCGACACAACATGCCCCAAAAAATTCACTTCCTCCAGCCAAAACCCGCACTTACTCATTTTCGCGTATAACTTCTCTTGTCTCAATGTCTGCAGTGCGATCTTCAAATGCTCAGCAAGTTCTTCAAAACTCTTCGAGTAAACCACAATAAACTGGTCCAAGAATGGTGAAAAGATTCGGTTCGTCAAGTCCATGAATACTGCCGGCGCATTCGTTACTCCGAAGGACATCACTAAGTACTCATAATGTCCATACCGAGTTCGGAACGCTGTCTTGCAATATCTTCTTCTTTCACTCGGACCTGATGATATTTGGATCACAAATACAGCTTCGAGAATACCCTCGCGCCACTAAGCTGCCCGAAAAGTTCGCCAATGCGAGGGGTCGGGTACTTGTTCTTAATCGTCACCCGGTTTAATTCTCGATGGTCGATGCACATCCTCCTTGTTCCATCCTTCTTCTTTACTAGATGAACTGGAGCTCCCCAAGGCGAGTTACTACTTCGAATCCAACCCTTCTCAAGCAATTCAGCAACATGTTTCTTGACTTCTTCCAACTCTACTGGTACCTTTGGATACTACGCTTGGATACTGGCGCTGCACCAGGAATAAGATCAATTGGGAACTCTACATCTCTCTTCGGCGGTAAACCCGATATATCTTCAAACAGGTCCATAAAATCATGAACAACAACCGGCTCTTCACTTTCATCAACCTCCATTGATGCAAGAATATTGTTTGTCGGCCTAGCCCTAAACTCGACTGGCCCGACAGAACTGCTTCCTTACCGCAACTGCTGTCTGCTGCAAACTCCCTTTCATCCTAGATAAACTCTGCTGCTCTCGGCTATCGCAAATACTGGTGAGAAAGTGGTCAAACCCAGGGAGACAATCTGCCTCTGGATGTCCACGTCCAAGCTGCGCATGAACCTCCGTGCCCTGTCTGCATCGTTGGCAACTAAAGGTCCAGCGAATCTACTGAGTCTCGTCCACTCTGCTGCATGCTCATCTACGGGTGCTCCATTCTACTTTAGCCCGATGAATTTCTCTTCCATTTCCTCCCGTGCAGTCCGCGGGAAGAACTTCTCCAGGAAACTCTTGAAAAATCCGCCCACTTGATCGGCTTGGGCAAACGGTTCTCCTCTACAAGCCACCATCCTCGAGCGTAGTCCACTAACTGAATGCGTACCACATCAACTCTTTTCACATCTGGAATCTAGCCGCAACAAGCAAGTTCTCTGTGTCAACTAGCCACTGCTCTGCTGGCAACGGCTCCTCTAATCCAGTAAATGTAGATGGACCCAAACGCCTGAAATCTACTACGGTCACTACTCGGCCAACTGGCTTAGCTCCCACACTGTTCACTGACTGCTGAACGATCTGCAAACCTTCCCGAAACGAGTCCGCTTGCTACTGGATCAGCTCGGTCTGTTTCCTTTGATTCTCTAGCATTCCCCTTATCACTCTAAGCATGGCGGCTTCATCCACACGCCCTTGGTACGTCTTCAAATTCTTACCGGCCATAATCCTGAACTCAAAACACCCAACATTAGCATGATGATAGATTCTGAATATAGATCAAGGCTAGAACTCCAAGATACTTAAATAGAGTGCCGCATTGTAACTATGTCGCGGTATCATAGCCACAATTACATAACTCCACCCAAGTCGCCTAAGTCCTAGAGATAACAAGGAATCAGGTTTCGAGTCGATATGCAAATAAGTTTGCACATCGTAAAAGATATAATCAGGAAGAATGTGATTCAAGAATGGTAAAACGGTCAAGGTGGCAGGATATGTTTCCTAAACACGGGTATTCTGATTCGTGTATTGGGTACAATACCCAACTACAAAAGAATCAACCCGACTATCCTATGGCTCTGATACCAAAAGAACCATGTCACGCCCCGCTTCCTAGAGTACGCTAAAGTGGGCACGTGACATAGCCAACCATGCTGCCTGTGGATAGGAAAAATCCTTCCACAGTCACATTACGGCTGTAGAGATATCAAGAACAGGAAAGTAAACTAACTATCTAGTACATGTCCATAAGCCAGAGTAAAAGAGTCAAGAAAAAACAATATGCGGAAGCCAAAAGATACAATAAATGAAACACCTGGAGTGAAACTACGTACCGACAGGAACCTCACCGCTCGTCTAACAGCGGCAAAACTCCTAATCAGTCTGCAGCAAGGTAGAAGAATCTGGGCCACGCAAAACCCAGACGTCAGCGCGTCAAGTCATCAAGTAATAAAATAATAACAGAGTAACAGGCAATGCGAATATAAACATGAATAAAGCAAGGGTAACAATAATATAGATCAGAGCAGTGCAGGGGAGTGTGCAGTGGGTAAACTAAACTGTTCTATCAGGTTTTCTATTCTAAAGTCTTTGAAACCAAATTGATGAATCGTCGATGTAACTCAATAGTATCCCGTGCATGCCCGGGACCACGGTCTAAGACTCTCGGGCTGAAACCGAGACGTGCCGCTAGGCAGTAAAAGGTAGCAGGTACAGGCGAGTGATGTCAGCATCATCACTCCGGGGCTGGCCTAGCCCGTAAGACTGATCAGAACAGGTATCGAACTGTTGAGTTACAAGTCAGGTTTCACCTTTGATTTCCCCATAACCCCAAGTTATGTATGTCGAGTCAGGTATTCAGTAATCAAGAACTAATGCCAACACAGGATCAGGTAAAAGCAGGTTTGTCTGGATAGACAACAGGAACGGTCCATGAGGACTACATGTCAGGTTTGTTGGCATTAGACACAAGATCAGGTAACGGGTCAGGTCATGGTACATCAGGTCAAGTCAAGCAGTGCACGGTACCATGTCGGGTCAATCAATATGCGTGTAGCAAGTCAAGTCAAGAAGTAAGCGATGTCATATGTGAACTCACAATCAGTGATACAATCAAGCATGGTTATCAACAACATGATATAAGCAATGAATTGAGCAATAGGCAGATGCACTCAATTTGCAGTACAGTTATTAGTTGTGTCACAGAGATGATTTCAATATTACAAGAATGCAGTAAAACAATTATAGCCATGTAATCATGTTAACAAGTTTACAACTTCATGGATGCAATATTATATGTATATATAGGTTCCACGGATGAAATCACAATTTAAGCAGGTTAAATGTGTACAAGTGTCCGAATGAAGTAAAAGGGTAGATTAGGTGTCATAGGCTACATCATCAATGAAAGTGTAGTTAAAACATGCAAATGTGATTATTAGTTTCCAACAGTAATTGCAACAGGTAGGTTACAAGTTTTGAAAGATAAAATGATATATATCAATCTTGAACACGAAAAATGGGAAATTATAATACCAAGGTTAAATTGCAGGTTTTAGGGTGTCATAATATATTTGTAAATATTGTATAGCATGTAGCAAGGGGTGCTTGCCTCGACGGGTCGCGAACCGGGAAAAACGAAACGTAAAATGTCGGCGGGGAAACTCGCGACGGGCGCACGGTTCACGGAATGAACCCAAACGACGAACAATGGAACCACACGGGTCGGGGTACCTTGCTGGAACATCGGGTCACGTCGTCGGCATCTCCGGATTCCGGCCAAGTTCAGAAAAGTAAACGGTCATGACAATGCAAACAAGAAGATAAGGAAAAACATAGAAGAAAGGAAGTAGGAACTGAGAAGGGTGCTCACGATGATCCGTGGGACGGGTGGTGATGGTCGACCTCGTCGACGGAGCTCCGGTGGTGGCCTACGACGGCAGCGACGAGATCCTGCAGTTCAAGAAACTTCACAGAAAAGGGAAAGAGAGGAAAGGAAAGAGGAAGGAGACGGATAGGTAAAGCTTACAGGGTGTTCAAGGGTGGTCTGGTGATCGTCGACGACGACCAGGGGCGGCGCAGACGCGTGCAGAGGGTGCTGAGGTGGCCACGGCGCTGGTGCAGGGGCACGGTCGTTGAAGCTGGGTGCAGGGTTTTGGATCTGTGGTTGAGACGAGGAAGATGGTGGTCGAAGGGGGAAAACGAGATCGCCGGCGTTGGGGTTGCGGCGGCGAGGAGGTGCGTGGCTAGGGTTCGCGTCGTTGGGTTTCTGCGTTGCTGGAAAAAAGAAAATGAGAAGAGAATAAATAGAGGAGAGAGAGAATGAGAGATAGGGAGAGAGAGAGGTAGAGAGAGAGAGATAGAGAAAGGGACAGAGAGAGGTAAAGAGAGAGAGATAATGAAACGTAGGAAAAGTGGGCCCCAGGGGTTTAAAAAGGAATTTGATTGGTTAAAGGAACTGTAGGAGGTTAAGAAAATTTTATTTAAAGATTTATAAGATTAATTGAACAGTAAATATTCTATGGTTAACTTAAAATATGATGGTTTAAATATATTAAAAAAATTTGGGATTTTGGCGCAAAGTAAAACATTTCCAAATCGCGCCCGGGTCGGGTCCAAAAATTTGAAATTGAAATAATAGAATTTTAGGCGGGATCCAAAATTTAAAATGAAGTGTTTTATGATTAAGAAGCATACCCCCAAAACGGACACACGTACGTGCGCGTAGCCGTCCAAACTCGTCTGTTTCACTGAACGGAACGAGAACACGACGCACGGTCGCAACAACAGGGTTAGGGGTGTCAAGCAGGCCAAGATGAATATTTTTAATTTTATTTTAGATGCCATAAAATGTTATATGCAAAAATGAATTGACGAGGTAAAATTGCAATAAGTAACAATCAAGCAAGATAAATGAAATAAAGGTCACACTCCATTCATAAAGTAACAGAAATTAGTAGCATTGGGCTCGGGTGTTACAACCTTTCTAGACACCTACTTGATCGGCTAATTGTAATGTGTACAACTCTCTCTGGAGTAACTATTACTCGCAGTTGTTATTGGGATCCAACTATCTCATAGAAGGTATGCAATCTCATTGCAAATTTCAACGATTGAAATTCCCGATAATATTTTACCCCTAACGTTCTATGATCTTGACGAATGCCAAACAACCCATAGTCCGCTAGTCAAGTTCAACCCGTATATTTCTTGATTGGATTAAACCCACCCGCAGGACCCTTGACGAAAGCCAAACAACGTCGTTCGAATACCCAAATCCAATCGTATCATATGCAGCAGATAAGCAGTAAATAGCTACCGCACACTATGCCTTGACGAAAGCCAAGCTACCGTAGCATGAATACTAAATAATACTTATCTGAAATGATGGAGGGCTGCACAGGTTTTTTATGAAAACCTTTTTGCGTAATGAACTTGATATCGTTGTAGAAACAAGTGATTTTGAAAAGGAGTGTTTTTGAGGTTTTTACTAGTTTTGCTAAAGAGGTCACTCCCGGTGAAGGGATCTCGGTTCTTTCCTTATCGAATAAGGTGCAGGATATTTCACAAATACTACTATGCAAAGCAAAAACTATAAAAGCAATCAAAAGACAAACCGAGTTTGTAGCATCTGCTAGTTTTGCTAAAGAGGTCACTCCCGATGAAAGGATCTCGGCTCTTTCCTTATCGAATAAGGTGATGGATATTCTACAAGGAATACCGCTATGCAAAGCAAGAACTAGAGCTACCAGTTTTCGAGACAAGTTTCGACAACATCTTTAGGTTTCTTTTATTTCATTAATCTCATTAATGAAGTCCCATTTTAATATGCTTCCCAAGTATCACATATGAAACGAAAGCAACAATATAATATATATATATATACATACATACATACATAGATACAATATAAGCATTCGTCTCAGAATATAATCAATGATCACATCACAGAATATCGCAGCAGAATAAAAACATATGAAATATTGTATATACTAGGATTTCCATGTTTTAGATTAAGCCTGTATAAAACACGGATTCTATGGTCATGATGAATAGCCAAACTCACATCCCTAGACCCCTACGAGAGCGGCAAGTAACCCTACCAATTCTAGAGTTAGGAGACCCGGTCTCGACTCCTCGAGATGGTCTCCCACTGGACCCTAGAACCCGGTTACTTGTGCTCCCCGCCTTAGGTCTATCCTAATGTGGAAAAGTAAATAATATACAATGGTGTCATCATCCTCAACCCGAAAGTGCCCCAATACAAGAATATTACATACAATGAATTTTACATGAATGAAAATGAAAAACTCTCATCTCTCAAAAAACCCCGGCTATTCAAAACACGACGATCCAATATAACATATCACAGCAACACATAACATCACATGGCATCAACGTAAGTAAATATGCGTATCCCAATTGTCGTTGACATATAGCAACGAAACCGGTGATACATCACATATTACACTTACGGTCGCAGAAAAGAAAGTGAAAAACTACAACAGTTGGAATTCGCAACCACCTTAGACCTCATAAACCCAACATATCACATACTTTGGATTTCATGCCTAACCAGATGAATTCCTTAGACATCGCATGCCTAACAATTATAAACCCCGCATTTTAGTCTCGATATTCAAAACACCTTTTAATATCAAGTCGGGCAATTCAACAAGATTCCCGATAAACTGATCGAATGCTCGTCGGAAACTTTAACAGACGGCCGCACCCCCCGATGCCGTCGACGAAGTGCACTAAGGCGGAACACCGCTGCCGCGAGCACCCAAACGGATGCTTTTGGCGACGGGGTTCTCCTACAGTCACTTGGTCGGGGCTATGGAGCGTGGCTATCTAATAGGGTTACCCGGCGAGTATCCGCGTACGCTACGTGATTGCAACAGACTTTTGATCACATCAAAATTCCGTGGCAGCCGATCAAATGAGACTAAATTGCTAGATTTATAACATTCAAATTAGTTATCTCATAACCACTTTTGTGGATTCCAAATATTGTATCCCATCACATGATACCTGGATGAACGTTAAACTTTTCGATCGATTCATCAAAGTCCCACAATTTCCCGACGACTCAACACTTGAGCACAGTTTTAATAATACCCAGAATATGCCACAGTACCTATGCACTAGCCGTAGAAGGGCAAACCCAAGCCTCACTCATGTCGCCACGGAACTGCGGCAAACCCTAGGGTATGACCACGGTTCCACGATCTAAGAAGTGGAGTTAGGGTTTCATTCGTCTAGAGGGTTCATAGAATTACTTGCATGTTTTTTTGGATACGTTAAACTTGGAAAAATAGGTTTTTGACATTCAATCGAACTTTTAAACTTCGCCTAAACAATATGTGAATAATCCGAAACAATGTTAAAACTACGAATACGAAACACTCTGAATGCTTATAGTGTAAGATTACATCACATGCAAAGTTAGCAAAAACAAACAACACCTGAAACATCAAAACCCAGTCACTGGAACACAGTGAAAATTTCAGGCAATTCTAACAAAAAGTGGCCGGCCCCCAACCTAGTGATCTTGGCCAAAATTTGAGCATACCCCCTGAAATTTTAACTGTGTTCATGATATATCCCATATAACATTCTGTACTTGTTTAAAAAAAATTTTGACAACCTTTTAAATTCGACAGAAACTACATTTTAGCGTTTCAAGTTTCGGAGTATTTCGGTTTCGTAATCTTAACAAATTCCGTCTAAATTTCTAGCATGGCTCTGATACCACTGTAGGGTTACCTAGGACGGAAGTAAGGTTTTGGGAGGCATCGTGCATGCCAAATTCAAAAATTTGCCGTTCTAGCTAACCATAACCCTAGAATCGTATATTAGAAAACCGACGGAATAGAAATGCAAACACTTTGCAAGTAAAGTGAGCAAGGAATACAACCTTTGTAGATCATTCCTTCACTTCAATAGCTCTATGTAGTAGTCTCTTCGCTGCGATCGTGAACTCTGGACTCCAGAGAGGCTCCCATGAAGAAATGAACATGCTTGCATCGAAGTCTTCGAGGCCGAAGATAATCTACGTCGAGGAGACACTAACCCAAGATATCTCTTCACTAATCATAGAATTAGTGAAGCAAACACCCTATACTAAATGGCAAATAGTAGAGGATGATGAAGTAGGAAGGGGGCTCACTTTAGATTTGATTTTCTCAGATTTTTTCTCATATCTCCATTGAAGCTAGAAAGCTTTGAGGAGGAAGAAGAAGAATGAACTCATGAGAGAGTGTAGCAACCATGGGTGAGTTAAGTATCATATACTTAACCTTTGTATAGACTTAACCAAGGCTAGGTTAATTGGTAGGGTTAACATGTTGGAGATAGTGCCCTCAGAGTCAATTATTAGGTCACAGGTACGTGATTGTAATGATTGTGGGAGGACCTATCCCGGTAGGACAGTCTTACTCGAGATGATAGTATGCTATCTGGTTTACCTTTATCATCGTGTACTGTTTTAGGTGACCTGACACGTCGCTATTACACGTTGATAGAGCCCCTAGGATTCTTGCTTGACCACCAGCAGTATGAGGGCGATCATATAAGTGGGAGCTGGGGGTCTACAAGCATATCCTTAAAAGGTCTCTAGTCGTAGGAGTTTCGAGACTGGGCATCGATACTCTATTAGTAGACTAGTGTATACAGTCGAGACCCCGACGAGGGGCGGTGGCCGGTCTCACAAGCCACTGGTGTCAGTTGGATCACCTAAGATGTATACAGGTGCTCATTGGGTTATGAGTACACCGGACAGGACTCGCCGGGAACATGCTAGTTGGTCATATACCAGACGTCAGATGGCAGTTCCCTGGTGACATGTGTGCAGGTTAGTTCATCGACCTGGGGATCGTCATTTGTCTCGTGTGAGTTCCCACTGTACTTTGATTACTACCCTACCACGGCTCAAAGGAGTCGTGCAAACAGGTTTTAGTTGGGTACAGTCCCGAGCCACATGGAGGCAGTGAGCGTATCTTCAGGGGTTCGTCTCTCCCGGTATTGGGGGTGAGGTCGTGCTGTGTCTAGGAGAGCCATTACATAAAGTCCTTGGCCAAGGCAAGGAGATTTACTGGTAGGTATTCCAGTAGTATCTCAGGGTGTTCTGGGCTACACTCCGACACGACTTGTACCGCTTTTGGGGGTCTGACTTTTACCAACCCCCTAGGCCCGCCATGCGATACTCATAGACGAACGGACCGGACTGCACGGATATTGTCACTGACAGGCTCAGTAGGGTTGTCAGGCTGAGTTCGCTCACAGACATCCCTTTTGGTCAATACCTGGTGGCCCGTTATGTATTGGCTTATACCTCTAACGTGCTAGTGGTTAAATCCACAACCAAGGTGTTGACGAGTCTTTAGAGTCCCCTACATTCAGTTACTCAGCTTTCGGGCGAAAGGTTGTAGAGGCCGTATGGAGATATGGCAAGGTCCGATCAGATACGTGCGGTATTGCACGGATCGGGATCGGACAGTTTGTACTATAGGCCGTATGGGTATATGGCAGGGTTCGATCAGATACGTGCGGTATTGCACGGATCAGGATCGAACAGATATTACTAGCCGGTTTTGGTATAAGCCGGATCCTAGTATAGTACAGTGTAGATTTTGTCTCATTGCATTTGTATTTCGGTCGAAATACAGATGCGGGTGTGTATGCACAGTATCGGGGTTTTCCTGTAATTTATTACGGGACCAGTTTTCTGGAGTTGCCAGTTTGCTTTCCGTTTCGGCCAATTTCCTTTGTTCCGTTCATTGGCCGAAGTTTGGTGGAGGAGGGCTTATTTGCATTGTTACAAATAGGCATTTGCGGAGGGGGTATTTGCTTATTGTTGTATCATGATAGCACCATCCTTTGACTTGATTTCTTCATGATGGCTTGACTTCACAACCTCATCATGGCTTGACTTATGTATGATGATGGAGGGACATGATGGTTGTTGATGATGAGGGGTGAGGTTGGTGGAGTGTTGTTTACACTTGTGATCATTTCCTTTTGGATGATAACCTTTCCTCTCTCTCTCTTGGATGGGTGATGTTTTTTTGGCCTCTCTCATATTCTTTTGATACAACCTCCTCATTCTCACTCTTCCATTTTTTGTAGTGGCCGAGCCATTTTACAGAGAATGCACCATTCTTCCTGCAAGCCTCCATGGCTTCTTCATTTGCAAAATTCCTCCATCATGGCAACTATACAAAACCCCATAGAGACAATAGCTCACTACACATTTCTACAGCATATCTTGGGCACGTTGACTAGCCAGCATCGTGCCCGAGTTGCCTCGGCATTGAGGTGGGAGCCCGTAAACAAAGTAGGCGATGTGGTGCACTTCCGGCGACGAGGAGGAGACGGGACTTTTCCGCAGGAGATCGGGACCATGACGAGAAGACCGGAGGACTTGGATCGTCGGTATATCTCTATTCCCTTTCTTACTGATAGCTAGGACTAGTTAGTGGTTCGATCCGGGTTGTAGTGCGCGGCGGTTTGCCAGTTCAAAGAAAAATTAAAGTTTATCACCGCTTCCGCTTCTGGCCGTCGGTTTGACGGCCGGGGCGCCGCCGTGCACTTACAGTGGTATCAGAGCCTCCCCATTAACTTAGTCTAGCTTTGTGTAATGTGTTTTTCAGTTCCGATCGACCAAAATTCCGAAAACCCAATTTGTGTTCACATCAGTTTTCTGTTAAGATTTTTTGGTGTCCAAAATTTTTTCAGGTGACAGAAAAGTGATCTACCAAAAGATATAAGAATTCTGCAAAAATACGATATAGTGATTCATCTACAGGAGCGCGGAAGCGCCGCGAAAACCCACTTCCCGCCGCCTTTCCGCCGCACTGTAGCTTCATCATGTTATCATATTTTTCCAGTTTCTTTCTGGGTTAATTTCTGGGGTTTTGGAATATTAAAATTGGGCCAATTATTTCTGTGAGTGCTGCAGTATTGGTTTGGGGCCCACTTGTTATTTTTTGGTCAATCGGAAAATTTTAAACACATTTTTCACAGTATTTACATTATATCTGCGACCGTGAATGTCACTTGATCGGTAAATCCGGTCTAACTGCTATAGCCCGGTTAGACGGATTTGCGAACGTGACTTTCACGTTGATGTTCTATGTTTATGCTGTGATGTTGCGGATCGGTCGTGGGGGATAGCCTGGATGCAATGCTAGTACAGTTTTGTTGTATTATGTACATTTGATATTGCGGGGCGAGCGTCCGACATGTGGACTGCCGTCACTGCCTGTTTGTATTATTATTTTGGGGCACGGCCAGGTTGCGGTCGATGTACCCGTTGTATGTATATTTTACTTTCTGTACTAGGATTACCCCGCGGCGGGGTGCACGGATAGCCGGGTTCCAGAGGGCAACAGGCCCGCATCTCAGGGCATTGAGACGGAGGGGGCTTCAGTCTGGAATTGGCGGGCTATTCGCCGCACTCGTAGGGGGTACAGGTTGACCCAGGAGGGGTGCCCAAGTTGCCGGATTCCGTGGAGTGCTGGGTGGTCCATTCACGTTGCTGAAGGGGGCTGCCTCGCTTCAGGTTTTGGCGGGTAACTTGCCGCGCCCGTAGGGGTCTAGGATTTCATTGCACAGGCTATCCACACGACCAGGGGAACGTCGGGTTTCAGCAGTGGCTCTGTGAAACCCGGGGATCTCAGATATCTGTATTGTTTCTATGATACTGTTCATTCTCTGTGATGTTGCATTCTATTCACGCCTTGAGCGAATATAATATATTGGTATATATATTAGTAGATGTTGTATATGTTTTGCATCCGCGCTAGTCCAGTCCCCGCTCTGTCGTTAGTTAGCTAACCTAACAGGTAATGACGGGACCCAGTGGCGAATGCGGATGGCATATACGTACATCAGTATATTTTCGTTCTTTTTGGTGTGATCAATTGATGGGACTGCATTGATTCGGATCAATGCGAGTTAAAACAAACCTAATCTGATGTTGTTGGAACACTTTTCAAAAAGCTGTTATTGCAAGGACGTTTACTTTTGTTTTGCATCGTGGTATTCATTGGAATATCCTGCTCCTCAGTCGACGAGGCAAGGGCCGAGATCCCTTCACCGGGAGTGACCCCTTGGACAGAAGTTTGCGTCAGGGCATTAACTTCACTATAGCCGATTACTTTTGCTTTGCATCGCGGTATTCATTTGGAATATCCTGCACCCCATTCTACGGGGAAAGAGCCGAGATCCCTTCACCGGGAGTGACCTCTTTAGCGGAAGTTGTCGTCACTATATTTCTAAAAAGCTATCCGTTCCTTCGACGATATCAAGTTCATTACGTTAAAGGTTTTCGCCAGAAACCATTCGTAGCCCTCCGTCGTTTCATATGGATAGTCAATAGTATTCAAGCTGTGTTTGTTGGCCAAAGTCAAGGCACAGTGTTTGGTAGCTGTTGGTTATTCATATGCAGCATAGATAGATGCGTTGGTTTGGAACAGTCGTATAGCCTTGTTGGCCAAAGTCAAGGGCTTGTGCGGGTGGATTCGAATCAACCTGGAGAATGACGGGTAGAACTTGACATGTGACTTATGATTTGTTGGCCAAAGTCAAGGTCATAAGAGCATGGGGTAAAAATCACATCGGGAGTTTCAAAAGAACTGAAACTTGCCAGATATGCGCATACCTTCTGGAGTGTGATGACGTGAGCGGATTCCGTCACGTTATCATGCGATGATAGTTGGATCCCGATTCCCACTGATGAGTTAGTTTACTCCTCGGGTGACCCCGACTAATTCTTCTTTCAGGTTTGGAGGAGAATTTGAGGTACAGTGGGAGGTTTCCAGATTAGATAAATTGGTGACCATTCTGATCTAGGTTAGAGTGCACGCTGAGTGTTTCTTTTCTCTCTCTCTTTGGCAGCGACCATTGACCCGACCCTAAGACTTTGACTCAGTGACCAAGTTGACCGAACCTTCTTAAACACCGGCTTTTGGATTATCAGAGTTGCAAACCTCATTGCCACTCCTACTTTTACCCTTTTCTCCAGGACACCCCGTTTTACTATGAACGTCCACTTCCATTGGAGAAAACCATCGTATGGTTAGATACGAACTCGAAAGAATTTATTCGAGGATGGTTTCCGGTTCTGGAGAAAACGGATAGGATTATTCAGTTGTCTTTTCCTTTTACCCTCTCTCAGGTTACGAGTACTCCTTGGTTTAGGGGTAGTACACCTATTACGCAAATTGGATTGTCTTCTTCCAAACCTTAGGCTGGTGCCGACCGGTAGGGAATGAAGAAAACCAATTAGCATAACGATGGTGTGCAGAAGGTATTAAGTTCAGACAAAGCAAGGGATTAGTAAGAGGGCAAAGTAAATTGCAACAGATATTCACGACCAAACCAGGTATTTCTTCGCCAATCCTAAAATCACCTTTGTATTTCTCCAGGACACTCCGTATCACTACGAAGATCCACAGTTTATTGGATATTCCATCGTATGGTTATATACGAACTCGAAAGGAACTTGTTCCAGTTCGGGGATGGATCCTGGTTCAGGAGAAATAGGAATAAAGTACATTCAGGTGTCTTTTATCTTCACCTTCTCTCGCGTTGCGAGTGCTCCTAGGATTAGGACAGTACACCCTTTATGCTTATTGGATAGTCTTCTTCCAAACCATAGGCTGGTGCCGAACGGTAGGGAAGGAAGAAAACCATTTGGCCTAAAGGGGTGTACAGAAGGTAAAGACTAAAGACATATGAAGGGGTTTGGAGAGGTGGCAAAGAACTATACGGTTACAGTCGTGAATCTGTAAGAGGCATTACTAGGAATACCAGAATACCCCATCGGAACATTTCAATGTTTCAGTTTTACTGTGTAATGTTAAAGGAAAACTGATTTCCCGAATAGATACTTACTCCAGGGTATGTATTTACCAGGTACGATTCTCACATCTGTATGGTTTTACAGATGATGAGTGGGAGTAAGTTATTGGGAATTGGGTGATTATCCTCATTATATCGGGATTCGTTGTAATCGGTGATATTTGAGGAAATCACCTGGGTTGTTTGCCGGTCGGCAAATATATGGTTTTGAATATCCGCTGTTGTGCACCAATTTCAAATTGATATATCTGTACGTTTATTTTCATAGAGTGAGATATACCTTTTGATATTATGTCGATGACATTTACCTATATCAGTGGATGGTTAGGTAAGGAGCATCAAACAGCGGTGTAATTCTTCTTAACCATAAGTACAGTTTTCAACCTACGACACACAGTGAAAGAGTTATCAGACTCAAGGGACTTATACAGAGTATTGTATGTTGTCCAGTGTCCATTAGGACAGAGGGGTTGGTCTTCGTACTATATTCAGTTTACTTATGACTTCTCTGGTTTTTAGACAGGTGTTTCGTGGAAACACAGGGTCCGAATTTGGAGAAGTTATAGGTATTTGAATAGAGTAGAGAACCAGGTATAGCAAGTATCGGGATTCTTCAAAGAGATCGAAGATGTAGATACTTGTGTATGGTGTTCAGTTGATAGTAATGATTAAGAGAAATTGCTTCTCTTTCAGGTTACTCATAATTGGAAGCATTCCTAAGTTGGGTAACGCTGATCAGGCCTCCTTCCATTTAGTTGACATGCACTGGGGACAGCTGCATGATTTGAATCTGGTTCAACTAAATTAGTGCCTCTGTTTCTATATTGGATATAGAACAGTTCATATCTTAACGATGTTAAGGTACGGGGAGTTGTCCGGTTTATGCTTAAAACCAGACACTGGACAACTCAAGGCACGTTTCTGTAATGGCTGTTTGTGGGTTGACCCAGGCTATGACGCGGGTTGATTTTCTACCATCTGGATGAACAATAGCAATATTGTTCTAGACTCGCCACAGTTTTAATAAAAATGGATTTTTTCAGGAAAACAGTAGTGGGAGTATGGTAGAACTGGAAGTGATTCCAGAACCACAAACGATTACTGAAGATTTGATAAGGAACCTAAAGATTCAATCTGGATTGACATTCCATTGGCCACTCCGCAGATAAGGTGGGTAACTTCAGGCACCCGAGAGGTACTACGGTAGCCTCAAGGACGGTGACAGGGAAGTTCTTGTTTACCCAAAATTACCATTGCTGTTGTTCCAGGCTGCGAGACCAGGCGGGAGGATGAGTATAGCGTCGTTCTAAACTAGTTTTAGAAGTGTACGTCTATATGACTCTGCCAGAGGGTTGTCGTAGTCAGTGGGAGCAGCGGAAGCATTGGTGGACAGGTTGCTTATGTCTATTTATAGACTAAAGCAGATGTAGCGGAGATAGATCATCTATTTCTGACGTGACAGTCATAGGTTTGACTTCATCAGAATAGGGGATGGATCTATTAAGAAGGTAGTAGGGTGTGATATCCTGGTATTTGGATGACATACACAGAGTAGGAAAGGAAACTCCTACACTACGATCGGTTATACTTTGGTCCTCACACAGTTGTTTCTCCACAAAGGAAATGGATTTTATATCAGACATACTGGTTACTAGATCTATGGTTTTAGATCTAGATTTGGGTGGTTTCCCAATCAGGGTACTTGACAGCATTCTAAGAGTATTTAGGATGGACGACTCCTGGCATGGTAGTGTACCTGCAGGTAATGGAGTCACCCTCTCCAAAGGCGTCTTACAGACTAAAGGGGAGAGGGACGGGCATGATTGGCAGATCACTTGCTCAGGCAATTGAGTCAATCGTGAGATGTCAAGTACCACACCAGATGTTGTTCTTGCACTAGATGCAATAAGTTGACATCAATCCAATCCTGGAGAAACAGTCGGAAGCAGTTTTAGAACATAAGTGGATGTTCTAGGGAGATGATAACGACAGCCTCATTCAGGAGACAGTTATCATTCCAGGCTTCCAAGGTGACATGGACGACAAGGAGGTTGTCAGAGTTATAGTTTTCCTTCTGATGAGGGGAAGTATTTTGGACAGGTGGTCCAAGGCAATACTGAGGGAGGCATGGCGCGCAGGATACTGATTAAGTTCAGTTGACGATACAGTCTAAGAAGTTTGGATTTGGAGTTCATTTATGAGCTATGTCCCATCAGACATCCAGACATATTCTGAGACAGGTATTGCTCTTTTCGGGAGATGGTTTTCTCCGCGAACTTGAGATATAGAGAGACAAAGGAAGAAACAACTAAGCGGATCCACTCACTGAGGCTATTCCTCGAACGCAATAGTTCCGCAAACGAGCTTTGTGAGACTGACTAGTAGAGGAGTTGGATGTTCGGTATCACACGGGCTGTGAGTATGCGACATCGCAATAATTAGCCTTGAGTGCAAGTGGGAGATTGTTGGAGATAGTGCCCTCAGTGTCAATTATTAGGTCACAGGTACGTGATTGTAATGATTGTGGAAGGACCTATCCCGGTAGGACAGTCTTACTCGAGATGATAGTATGCTATCTGGTTTACCTTTATCATCGTGTACTGTTTTAGGTGACCTGACACGTCGCTATTACACGTTGATAGAGCCCCTAGGATTCTTGCTTGACCACCAGCAGTATGAGGGTGATCATATAAGTGGGAGCTGGGGGTCTACAAGCATATCCTTAAAAGGTCCCTAGTCGTGGGAGTTTCGAGACTGGGCATCGATACTCCATTAGTAGACTAGTGTATATAGTCGAGACCCCGACGAGGGGCGGTGGCCGGTCTCACAAGCCACTGGTGTCAGTTGGATCACCTAAGATGTATACAGGTGCTCATTGGGTTATGAGTACACCGGACAGGACTCGCCGGGAACATGCTAGTTGGTCATATACCAGACGTCAGATGGCAGTTCCCTGGTGACATGTGTGCAGGTTAGTTCATCGACCTGGGGATCGTCATTTGTCTCGTGTGAGTTCCCACTGTACTTTGATTACTACCCTACCACGGCTCAAAGGAGTCGTGCAAACAGGTTTTAGTTGGGTACAGTCCTGAGCCACATGGAGGCAGTGAGCGTATCTTCAGGGGTTCGTCTCTCCCGGTATTGGGGGTGAGGTCGTGCTGTGTCTAGGAGAGCCATTACACAAAGTCCTTGGCCAAGGCAAGGAGATTTACTGGTAGGTATTCCAGTAGTATCTCAGGGTGTTCTGGGCTACACTCCGACACGACTTGTACCGCTTTTGGGGGTCTGACTTTTACCAACCCCCTAGGCCCGCCATGCGATACTCATAGACGAACGGACCGGACTGCACGGATATTGTCACTGACAGGCTCAGTAGGGTTGTCAGGCCGAGTTCGCTCACAGACATCCCTTTTGGTCAATACCTGGTGGCCCGTTATGTATTGGCTTATACCTCTAACGTGCTAGTGGTTAAATCCACAACCAAGGTGTTGACGAGTCTTTAGAGTCCCCCACATTCAGTTACTCAGCTTTCGGGCGAAAGGTTGTAGAGGCCGTATGGAGATATGGCAAGGTCCGATCAGATACGTGCGGTATTAAATGGATCGGGATCGGACAGTTTGTACTATAGGCCGTATGGGTATATGGCAGGGTTCGATCAGATACGTGCGGTATTGCACGGATCAGGATCGAACAGATATTACTAGCCGGTTTTGGTATAAGCCGGATCCTAGTATAGTACAGTGTAGATTTTGTCTCATTGCATTTGTATTTCGGTCGAAATACAGATGCGGGTGTGTATGCACAGTATCGGGGTTTTCCTGTAATTTATTACGGGACCAGTTTTCTGGAGTTGCCAGTTTGCTTTCCGTTTCGGCCAATTTCCTTTGTTCCGTTCATTGGCCGAAGTTTGGTGGAGGAGGGCTTATTTGCATTGTTGCAAATAGGCATTTGCGGAGGGGGTATTTGCTTATTGTTGTATCATGATAGCACCATCCTTTGACTTGATTTCTTCATGATGGCTTGACTTCACAACCTCATCATGGCTTGACTTATGTATGATGATGGAGGGACATGATGGTTGTTGATGATGAGGGGTGAGGTTGGTGGAGTGTTGTTTACACTTGTGATCATTTCCTTTTGGATGATAACCTTTCCTCTCTCTCTCTTGGATGGGTGATGTTTTTTTGGCCTCTCTCATATTCTTTTGATACAACCTCCTCATTCTCACTCTCCCATTTTTTGTAGTGGCCGAGCCATTTTACAGAGAATGCACCATTCTTCCTGCAAGCCTCCATGGCTTCTTCATTTGCAAAATTCCTCCATCATGGCAACTATACAAAACCCCATAGAGACAATAGCTCACTACACATTTCTACAGCATATCTTGGGCACGTTGACTAGCCAGCATCGTGCCCGAGTTGCCTCGGCATTGAGGTGGGAGCCCGTAAACAAAGTAGGCGATGTGGTGCACTTCCGGCGACGAGGAGGAGACGGGACTTTTCCGCAGGAGATCGGGACCATGACGAGAAGACCGGAGGACTTGGATCGTCGGTATATCTCTAACCCATCTCCTTGTTTGCTTAGACTAGTTTAATGGCACGATCCGGGGTTTAGTGCGCGGTGGTGCCGGTTTGCTAAGTCCGCAAAACAAAATTAAAGTTTATCACCGCTTCCGCATTCCGGCGTCGGATTGACGGCCGGGGCGCCGCCGTGCACTTACATAACAAATATCTTAGGTAAAACAAAACTTGAAGACTTAGTCAAAGAACTACAAGCTTCTACAAGCTTATCAACCATGAAAAAATCATTTAGTTTTAGAATTACTTAAATAAATAAAACCCTAGCAATTAAACCAATCATGGTGTAAGTCATACACACACCTTTGTTGCATGTATCATCAAGCATGACACAAAATAATGTAAACATATATATATCACATATATACACATACACAAAATTAGTGAGAAAAGAAATCATAAGTGAGCTAATACAAGTTAATGTAATGTAATATATCAAATATATAATTATACATTAGATTATCAAATCAACTCTTGATTTAATAATCCGGCTATATCACATATAACCGACTAATGTCATATGTAACAACTTATCGAATCAACACTTGATCCGATAACCCGGCTATATCGCATATAACCGACTAATGTCATATGTAACAACTTATCGAATCAACACTTGATCCGATAACCCGGCTATATCGCATATAACTGACTAATGTCACAAATCGCGAGAATAGAATACGGTATCTCATATCGTATCAATCTCGGTACCGCACATATCACATATGTGCTCCTACTTCGTTTCGCTTGAGCCAGGAAACCTCTGTGTAGGACTCTAAAGACTCGTCAATACGCCGGCAGTAGGTGATGATCATATCAAACACCCACAAGCCGCAAGCTGTCTGCCAAATGTAACGGCCACCCGAGTATTGAGTGATCAGAAGATCAACAAGCAAGCCTGCTCGTACTCCTGTGAATCCAATCAATAACACTACCGTACAGTCTGGTCTCTTCGTCTGATATGTTGCATATCTCGTCTAGGGGTGGTAAACGTCAGACCCCAGTAACTCGATAAGTCGTGTTGATATGAGGCTCATAACGGGTCGAGAAACTACTAATAACACTTACCAGTATATCTCTGAAGCAGCCCTGGCCAAGGACTTCCTGTTATAGCCAATCGAGCATAGCGCAACATCAACCCCCAATACCGGGAGAGACAAAACCCCTCCTATCGCTCATTGCCTCCATGTGATTCGGGACTGTACCCAAAAGCCACCAGTTTGCACGTTCTCTTGAACGTGGTAAGGCAGAAATCAAAGCACGGTGGGAATCACACAAGACTCTATGACGATCTCAGGTCTACAGACTAACCTGTACCAGTGTCACCAAAGAACTGCCATCTGACGTGAGGTGTAATACCATCTGTGAGTTCTCGGCGAGTCCGTCCAGTGTACCCAGTCTCCACTGAGCACCCGTATACTGTCTCAGATGTCAAACACCAATGGATATGGGATCATCCATCACCCATCTACATGGGTCGAGAATTGTTGGATATATGTATGCCCTAGAGGCCATTATATGTATAGCGGATGCTTGGACATTTATATAAGTATATTTGATATATGATTTTCTTGCTCGACATGATAGTATGCTATCTGGTTTTACTTTATCTGACATGTTTACTTGATACTGTTCATTTGATACATGTTGATAAAGCCCTAAGGATATTTGCTTAACTTCCATGGCTATGATGAAGATCGTACTAGTGGGGCATGTGTGGTCTATAAGCATATCCTTAAATGTTCTTAGTCGTAGGTATATCGAGACAGGGCATCGATATTCCAGAGTAGACTAGCGTATGCGTTTCTTGACCCATGTGATGGGCGATGGATGATCCCATATCCATTGGTGTTGTGACATCGAAAATTGTATACAGGTGCTCAGTGGAGACTAGGTATACTGAACGGACTCACCGAGAATTCCTATATGGTATTATATCTATCATTGGATAGCAGTTCTCTGGTGACACTGGTACAGGTTAGTCTGTAGACCCGAGATTGTCATAGAGTCTTGTGTGTTCTCCCACTGTACTTTGATTTCCACCATACCACGGCTCTACTGAGTCATGCAAACAGGTGGCTTTTGGGTATAGTCCCGAGACACGTGAAGACAGTGAGCGATAGGAGGGGTTTCGTCTCTCCCGGTATTGGGAGTTGATGTTGTGCAATGTGCGATTGGCTCTGACTTGAAGTCCCTCGCAAGGGCTGATGAGATTTACTGATAAGTGTTATCAGTAGTTTTTCGACCGGTCATAGACCATATCGACATGATTTATTGAGTTATTAAGGCTCGACGATTCCATCCCTAGACTTGGTATACAATATATCAGACGAAGAGACCGGACTGTACGGTAAGTATTGCCAATGGCTCGACAGGAGTTTTGACGGGTTCGCTTATTTTTCTTTCTGATCGCTCAATACCCAGATGGCCATTACGATTAGCTGACCTCTTACGGTTTGTAGATGTTTTGATATGATCATCACCTACTGCCGGCGTATTGACGAGTCTTAGAGTCCCACACAGGATTTTTCTAGCTCAGGCGAAATGATGTAGAGTGCATATGAGATATGTACGGGAGCTCGACTAAATGCGAGTATGTGATACCGTATTTTAATCGAGCGTTTATTATTGGTCGGGTCGCATTTAATGTGATCGATTTATTAAATCAAGTGTTGATTTAATATTGACTTTTTAGCTCACTTTTAATTAAACCTTTTCTTTTGGATGTATGCATATATGTTTATACATACACATGATGATGTGCATGCACACATACATACATACATATGTATCATGGTTGATGATACATAGAAGATGGCAATACAAGACTTACATGGTTGATAAATATCTTCTATTTTGTTTATGGATTAAAGAAAAAGGAAATTAGCTAAATGACTCATTCTTTCTACACAATTTTTAGTTGACCTTTGACTTAACCCTAGTTAGATTTCCTTTGTTCTTTAACTCATCCACAAAATATCTAGATATTTAGATAACCTTGGTTATATATGAGAGTGTCTCATATATATTCTTTGTTATTCATTTTATTAAATGTTTTTTATCACAATATTTTGACAAAAGCTTTGCCATCTTCTTCTTCCTCCTTCTTCAATCTCTCTTGAGTTTTAAAAGAGTGAGGAACTTAAAAAGAAAGGGTTTTTAAGTGAGTTCACAAACCACACAACCATTCTACACTACCCTAGCCCTTTAGTGTAAAGTGTTTGCTTCATTTTGTGAAGCTAAGAGCTTGATCTAGAAATCTCCGGGTGGATCATCGTAGACGACGAAGGACCTTAAGCGGAGTCATTCCAAGCTTCGTGCAAAGCCGTAGGAGTCCTGAAGACCGAAGGAGTTGGCTACAAAGGTTGTATTTCCTTTTCCTTTAGCTTAGACTTCTTATTATGTTGATATTACCCTAATCTCTAGTTACGATCCGTAGTTCGTTTGTAATAGCCCTCTAGAATTTGAAAGTTCACTAATATATGATGTTGCAACCTATGTAGAGGCGCTACTACACACCAACATAGCATCAGAGCCTAGCTAGAGCTTTAGGGTAAACCAGACGACGTTTAAAAACTCAATTGAACATGAAAAATGACATTTTTGCATGCTCACTGGAAATTTTTTCAAAAGTTGGAATTTTTGTAATTAAAAATGTTCAGAAAATAGAGCAGGGTTTCTGTGGATCCCCAAGAAAAATGAGCGCCTAACTCGACACAACGACCGCGGAACCGCAGACAAATAGGTGTATTTGCGGCGGTTCCGCGGCGCCGTTGGTGAGGCTTGGACTGTGCGCTCTTGCGTTGGTCCGTAGGTACTATATATGCTCTCTGGGAATTTTTATGCAAGTTCAAGTGTTGAGATCTATTACAACAGTGGGTATGTTGATGTGTTGATTGATATATTTTAACGTCGTCTATGCTTTTCAATTGTTGATGTGATATGATGTATAAGATCGTCGTGATCGAATGGACGGGGGTTTTATGTGAAACGAGAGTTTATCTTTTCATTCATGTAAAATTCATTGTATATATTATTCTTTTATTGGGGCACATCAAGGTTGAGGTTGATGTCTCCATTGATGTATATTTTACTTTTCCGCATTAAGATAGACCCAAGGAGGGGAGCACGAGTGGCCGGGTTCTGGAGTTCAGTGGGAGGCCATCTCGAGGAGTCGAGACCGGGTCTCCTAAACTCCAGAATTGGAAGGGTCATTTGCCGCTCTCGTAGGGGTCTAAGGGTGTGGGCTTGGCTATTCATCATGACTGTGGAATCCGTATTTTCTATCTTAGGCTAAGTATAAAATACGGAGTTCCTAGTATATCCTATATTTTCATATATGTGTTTCTGCTGCAAATTATTCTGTGATGTGATTGCTTAATATCTGAGACGAATGTAATATTGTTATATATGTGATGTGTAATACTGTTTTTCTTTTCTTTCTGTAATGGCTTAGGAACTTAAATGTGTAAGTCTACGGTAGCGCCCCGGCCGTCTAACAGACGCCAAATGCAGAACAAAAACTTTTAACTGGCGCTATCGTATACTATAACCCGAATATGCCATTATTGCTAAACTAACAAACTACAAAGAGGGTAGAAAGGTTATACTAAACGATCCGAGTCCTTCGTTCTTTAACCATCATCCCACGCTAGGTTGCGGCTGCTTCGATCTCGTCGATCTCCGATCTCCTCGTCCAGGTGGCACCACGTCAATGGATCTTTAAACGGGCTCCCGCCTCTGACCCGAGGCAACTCGGTCATCAAGTTTGCTAAAAGAGATGACCAAGATTGATGTAGAGAATGAGTAGAATACTTTGTCTCACTTCGTCCAAAGCCGTGGACGAACGGTTAATGAAGTTGCCACTCGAAATGAAATAGAATGAGAAATGAACTATGAAATTTCCATACATCCAAAACTTTATTCTTTTTCCAAATGAAATCAATCACCCTCTCACAAAGAGGGGCCGGCCACAATATGTAGGTGGTGGGGTGAGTGTAGGAGGAAAGGGGGTGACTACAAGCAAAGCTTATCAAGAAGAAAATATCTTAAGCTTTACAAGAAAACAAAAATGCAAAAGCATGAGTCACAATAACACATCATCTCTCATTTAATGCTAACTATGAATCACTAACCTAGTCACCTTCCAAGAAGCTTCCTCTCATGACTCACCCTCATGACAAGATAAATCCGCATTTAACCGAATGTTAAATATAGCTGATAGAAAACTAAAAACTGGCAACTTCCAAAAGTGATCCTGAAACGAATTTCAGGATAACCCCGTAACAGTATAAACATACCCGCATTTGTATTACGGCCGAATACAAATGCAACTGAGACAAAGATATTATATCGACACAGTATAATACTCGGATCCGGCTTAAACCAAAGCCCACCAGTATTATCTGCCCGAAATATTGTAGGGTTCCTAGGCACCCTAATGAGGTCACACAAGGCATCGAACATGCCAAATTAAAAAATCTAACGGTGCCGAGAGACCCGACTACGGATCGTTTGCTAGATGATTAGGCGAAAAAGCTAACTAGTTAACACTTAACTAAGAGATACGGAAATACAACCTTTGTAGATCCGGTTTTCCACCTCCATAGCTCCGCAATGAAGTCTCCTCGCTGTCCAAATCGAAATCCGGGCTCTTGCGTCGGCTTCATCGAAGAAGAAGCGAGCTAGGTCATCGACGATGTGCCGAAGATGATCTACGTCGAAGCATCACTAGATCAAGCTCCACCTTCACCAAGCCATAAAACTTGTGAAGGAAACACACTCTACTACTTGGCAAGAGGTAGAGGATGAAGAAATAGGAAGTGGGTAGACATTAGAATTGGATTTCTCACTTGTTTTCTCAATTCACCATTGATGAAGAAAGCTTTTTCTTCTTGAGTTCAAGGAAGAAGAAGAAGAAAAATGTTATGATAAGTTAATTGAAAAAGAAAAGAAAATGAATTCTTATCATAAAATTAACCATGGTCAAGTGTAGAGACTAAACTAGGGTTAGTGGGAATGGTTAGGGTTAAGGATGAGATAAGAATGGTTGACTTGATCAAAGCTTCATGAAGCTTCAACTAAAGAACAAAATTAGCCACCATTCTTTTCTCTTTTCTTTTATTCATTTATCAAAAAAAAATAAAAGGATAATTAAATAAGATAAATGAATAATGAATAATAAACCCTAACCATTTCATTAACCAAGGTTTAATACTTTACACTTAACCAAAAAGCATGTATCATCAAACATGATACAAGCAAGTGTACAAAATCATATCACATATATAATGCGCACATCCGAGTGAGAAAATCCATCTAAAGTGAACCAATATTAGTTAATGCAAAGTAATATATCAAATATATAATTATACTTTAAATCATTAAATCAACACTTGATTTAACGATCCGGTCATATCGCATATAACCGGCTAATATCCAATGTATCGATTTATCGAATCAATGCTTGATTCGATAACTAGGTTATATCACATACAACCATTCGACACATTCATCGCGAGAATAGAATACGGTATCACATACACGCATTATTCTCGGTCCCGCACATATCTCATATGCGCTCCTATTTCGTTTCGCTTGAGCCAGGAAGCCTCTGTGTAGGACTCTAAAGACTCGTCAATACGCCGGCAGCGGATGATGATCATATCAAACATCCACAAGCCACAAGCGGTCTGCTAAACGTAACGGCCACCCGGGTATTGAGCGATCTGAAGATCGACGAGCAAGCCCGCTCACACTCCAGTGAATCCAACCAGTAACACTACCGTACAGTCCGGTCTGATCGTCTGATCTGTCGCATATCTCGCCTAGGGGCGGTATACGTCAGACCCCAATAGCTCGATAAGTCGTGTCGATATGAGGTCTATAACACTTCGAGAAACTACTGGTAACACTTACCAGTAAATCTCAGCAACCCTAGCCAGGGATTTCCTGTTATAGCCAATCGAACACAGCGCAACATCAACCCCCTATACCGGGAGAGACGAATCCCCTCCTATCACTCATTGCCTCCATGTGACTCGGGACTGTACCCAAAAACCACCGTTTTGCATGCCCTCTTGGACGTGGTAAGATGGAAATCAAAGCACAGTGGGAACCACACAAGACTCTATGACGATCTCGGGTCAACAGACTACTCTGTACCAGTGTCACCAGAGAACTGCCATCTGACGTGAGGTATAATACCATCTGGGAGTTCTCGGCGAGTCCGTCCAGTGTACCCAGTCTCTACTGAGCACCCGTATATCATCTCTGATGTCAAACACCAATGGATATGGGATCATCCATCGCCCATCTGTATGGGTCGAGAAGGTATACGCTAGTCTACTCTGGTATATCGATGCCCCGTCTCGATACACCCACGACTAGGGACTTTGAAGGATGTACTTATAGACTACCATGTCCCCACTAGTATGATCCGCATCATAGTCCAGGTAGTCAAGTACAGATCCTAAGGGCTTTAGCAACATGTAACAGAGAGACAATCACTGTACACGTTAAGGTAAAGTTCAACCGGATAGCATACTATCATGTCGAGCAAGAAAGTCCTCCCTATATATGTCCTAGCATCCACTACAATATACATCCAATGTACAGTAATGGCCTCTAGGGCATACATATAACTAACAATCTTCCACTTGCACTAGGGCCATCTGTAGCAGTGGTTACAGTATCTCATACTCAACCATCCCATAAAAGTCTCTCTCTGGGAAAAGGCCTTTCGTGAGTGGATCCGCTGTGTTTGTCCTCTGAGTCTGCTCTCCTTGCCTCGATCACCTTGGAGATCAACCATCTCCATGATTAGGTGATACTGCCTTAGAATAAGTCTGGATCACTGATGGGACTGGCGTTCCTTGGCATAAGCCACAACTCCATTGTCTCACAATGGTAGGAACATAGTTCATCTCATGAACCATTATACATCCAAACCGCCTCTTTGGTAGCATCTTAAGTAGCGATGTATCCTGCCTTTATCGTCTAGTATGTCACGGTATCTAGCTTGGAACTCTTCCAACATACCGTCCCTTTACTGAGGGTAAAGACAATGCCTGCGACTGACATTCAGTCGTCTTTATCACCCTGGAACCCTTCCATTGATTCTCCCCAGGATCAACTGATACCATCTCACTACAACTAGTGAGTAGCCTAACATCCATTTAGATCTATCTCATAGATCCAAAATCCAGGATTTAGTAGGTATCATTTTGATCCTATATGGAGAATCCTTGTGATAATCGGAGATTGACCGAGCGTAGCATAGGAAACTCCTTCCCTATCAAGAGTATGTCATCCACGTACTCTACGAGGATCATCACCATACTCCCTACTACCCTTTTGTTTATACAAGGTTCATCTACCATTTTGATGATGTCAAACTCTTTGACTACTTCATCAAAATAGATGTTCCAACTCCGCGATGCCTGCTTTATCCTATAAAGCATCTTGCACACGTTTCCGCTACTCCCACTGTCTACGAGGCCCTCTGGCTGTGTACTTATAGACGCTCTCTTCTAAAACATCATTTAGAAAAGCAGTCATGACACCCAACCGCCAGATATCGTAGTCATGGTATGTAGCCGTGGCAAGTAGGATCTGGATGGACTTAAGCATAGCTACTTGAAAAGGTTTCCTCATTATCCACGCCTGGTTAATGATGAAAACCTTTAACAAGTCTAGTTTTGAAAGTCTCAACTTTTCCATCTACACCAAGTAATCTTCTCAAGATATACTTGCTCCTGATGGGGATTTAACCCTTCAGATATAGCAGCCAAAGTCCATACTTTGTTGGTGTATAAGGATTCCATCTCAGATCACTAAGCATCCAGCCATTCTTACAGAGTCCCACTCCTGATGGCCAGCTCGAAACTAGTTGGGTCATCATCTCATGATATAATCCTCGCTCCCACTGTCATAGAGAAACCGAAGTATCTCTCAGGTGGGTGAGGAACCCTACTAGATCGGCGGAGAGGCTGAGGTTCGTTGGTAACTATTGAATCCTTTGGTTTTATCAAATCATCTGCTGCAATTTGTATAGCTTGAACATTTCCAGTTCTACATAACAGACTTTGCCTCGAGCTTGTCCGGATTTTGCTTTCAGACATAGGCCGGTCAACCCCAAATCTTAACTAGCTTAAGACATGGGCTCTTCCCTATTCATATCACATATGAAATGGTAGGCAACTGATTTGATTCGAACCATATTCAATAGGTATGCAGCTTCTCAAGTGCATGACTCCCTAAAGGAAATAGGTAACTCAGTATTACTCATCATAGAGCACACCATATCATATAGGGTGTATCTGCTCCGCCCCGATATACCATCGTGCTATGGTGTATACAGAGGAGTAATGCTGAGAGAGAATCTCATTCTCGTTTAGAATAGTTCAGGAATTCCGTGCTCAAGTATTCTCCTCCTTGATCTCATCATAGGACATAATACTTATACCCGTATTTTGGTTCTCTACTTCTAACTTATATTCTGTGAATATCTCAAAAGGTTCGGACTTTTGTTTCAACAGGAACATAGGTCTGAATCTCGAAAGATCATTAGAGAATGTAATGAAGTATAAAGAACCATTCCTGGCATGTGTAGACAGGAGACCTTACATACATCAACATGTATCATCCCAAGAGTTTACTAACTCTTTCTCTGCTTCCAATAAACAGAGCTGTGGTCATCTTATCTCTGTGACATGACTGGCGAGTTTCACAAGATGTAAATTCAAACTGATTTAAATATGCATCTATATGTAACTCTAGCTAGTCGGGTCACATTGATCTGACCTAGTCTACAATGCCTCAAGAAGGATTCGTTCATTTCTGAACTCTTCCTCTTGTGTGTGTTCCGTATACTAATGAACTGTAGTTTGATTTAGAACATTAATGCTTTTAGATAACGTGACTGAACCGATCAATTTTTGATATAGGAAATGTTCAAAACATTATCCAACTATACAAAATTTTATCATTTCTTTACTAATAAAGAGATAGTTACGATTTTGTATATCAGGTTCGGTATCTAATAACATTCGTTCAGAATCAATGTATTCGTAATACAGGGTGACAGTGACCAACAGACTTGGCTGCAACACTTGCCCCGTTTTCTGTCTCATGAAACTTATCACCCGTTCTCAGTTCTCTACCTTTCTGTAGCCCTATGTAACAGATTACATATCTGGGATCCTGATCTGGTATCACATACCCAGGACGTAGAGGATACAGAGAAACAGTTCTTTGTAACGAACACACCCGAAGATGATGCATCAGCATGCACTCTCTTCGTTTGGCAGCACGGGAATTCTAGTAATCCCCTATTTCCTGCTCTGTCTTATAACAATTATAAGTTGGAGCGGGACCAACGTTCCCCAGCTCAGTATAACAAGCGGGTTCGGTCAATATTCTGTATTATTATCTTGATTAAGGCGTGATATGGTCGCTACCTGGAGAGAGAGAGAAGAAAACACTCAGCGTGCGCTCTGTCAAGAATAGATTGGTTATTATTTTATCTAATCAGGATGGCTCCCACTGCTTTTTATCAAATCTTCCTTCAAACCCTAAAAGGAAAGACTAGCCGGGATTAATTACACACTACAAGTTCGCCAATCTTTCAGCCAGGCCAGTGTCGGTACTTTGAGGGAGGTCCCCCGTGCTTTCGCACGAACCTAATTACAGTAAACCTCGTTTTCCCAGAGGCGTAACCCCGTTGACACTTTTCTAGACACCTACTTGATCGGCTAATTGTAATGTATAAAACTCTCCCAGGAGTAACTCTTACTCGCAGCGGGTATCGGGATCCAACTATCTCATAGAAGGTATGCAATCTCATTGCAAATTTCAACACTTGAAATTCCCGATAATATTTTACCCCTAGCTCGCTATGACCTTGACGGAGGCCAAACAACCCATAGTCCGCTAGTCAAGTTCAACCCGTCATTTCCTGATTGAATTAAACCCACCCGCACGACCCTTGACAGAGGCCAAACAACGCCGTACGAATACCCTAATCCAATCGCATCATATGCTAGCAGATAAGCACTAGTTAGCTACCGTACACTACGCCTTGACGGAGGCCAAACAACCGCAGCACGATTACTAACTAGTACGTCTCTGAAATGACGGAGGGCTACGACAGGTTTTTCTGAAAACCTATTGCGTAATGAACTTGATATCGTTGTAGAATCAAATGGTTTTAAAATGGAGTGCTTTTGACGCTTTTCTAGTTTTGCTAAAGGAGTCACTCCCGGTGAAGGGATCGTCGGTCCTTTCCTCGTCGAATGAGGTGCGGGATATATCATATATATCACTGTGCAAAGCAAAAACACTTAAAAGCAATCAAAAGACAAACCGAGTGTGTAGCATCTGCCAGTTATTGCTAAAGGAGTCACTCCCGGTGAAGGGATCTCGGTCCTTTCCTCATCGAATAAGGTGCAGGATATATCACATATACCGCTGTGCAAAGCAAGAACTGTAGCTACCTGTTTTATTTTGAAATTCGATTCTACAACATCTTAGGTTTCTTTTATTTCATTAATCACATTAATGAAGTCCCATCATTTATGTACCTAAACATCACAGATAAATACGACGTACACTTATGCCATCCGCATTTGCCTCGATGTCCCCTCGTGCACCGTTAGGTTAGGTAACTAACGACAGAGCGGGGCAGGGCTAGCGCGGGTGTAAAACATAAGTAACGTCTATATAATATATCATATATACTATATACTGTATCTATCACAGAACATCACATGATCACATCACAGATATCGCAGCAGAAGAATCATATGAAATATTGGATATACTAGGACGTCCGTGTTTTCAATACGAGCCAGTATAAAACACGGATTCCACGGTCGTGATGAATAGCCAAACCCACACCCCTAGACCCCTACGAGAGCGGCAAGCAACCCTACCAATTCTAGAGTTAGGAGACCCGGACTCGACTCCTCGAGTTGGTCCCCCACTGGACTCCAGAACCCGGTTACTTGTGCTCCCCTCCTTGGGTCTATCCTAGTGCGGAAAAGTAAATAATATACAACAGGTGACAACTCCCGCAACCTGGAAGCGCCCCAATAAAAGAATATTACATACAAGTTTTTACATGAATGAAAATGAAAAACACCCATCTCACATAAAAACCCCCGGCTATTCAAACACGACGATCCAATATAACATATCCAGCAACACATAACATCACATGTCATCAACGTAAGTAAACATGCGCATCCCAATTGTCGTTGACATATAGCAACGAAACCGGCGATATCACATATTACACTTACGGTCACAGAAAAGAAAGTGTAAAACTACAACAGTTGTAATCCGTAATCATCTCAGACATCACATGCCTGACTCAATGAATTCTTTAGACATCACATGCCTAACAATTATAAACCCCGCATTTTAGTCTCATTATCGAAAACTCTTTTCAATATCAAGTCGGGCAATTCAACAAGATTCCCGACAGTCTGATCGAATACTCGTCGCAAACTTCAGTAGGCGGCCGCACCCCCGATACCGTCGACGAAGTGCACCAAGGCGGAACACCGCTGCCGCGAGCACCCGAACGGATGCTTTCGGCGACGGGGTTCTCCTACAGTCACTTGGTCGGGGCTATGGAGTGAGGCTGTCTATTAAGTTTACTCGGCGAGTATCCGCGTACGCTACGTGATTGCGACGGACTTTTGATCACATCAAAATTCCGTGGCAACCAATCAGGTGAGACTAAACTGCTATGTTTATAACATTCATTCAGTTATCTCATAACTTATTGTGAATTCCAATTATTGTATCCCATTCCAGATAAACAGAAAATGTTAAACTTTTCGATCGAACAATCGAACATCCAAGTTTTCCCGATACAATCCAACACATGAAATAAGTCTAACAACATTCAGTTCGTGCCTCAATACCAATGGTCCAGCCGTAGAAGGGTCAAGCCAACGCCTCACATGTGGCACGCCGTACTGCCCCAAACCCGAAGGTTTAAAGGGCAGTTCAAGACGGTCACATAATCGAGTTAAGGTTTGTTGTCTTCTATAGGGACCATCGTGTTACTTGCACTACTTAGAACGTCGTTAAACTACGGAAAAATCCAACACTTGGAAATTTCCCGACAGGGGAAAAATTGGGTATTTATATCCGGTCGAACTTTTTAACATATTCTAAAATTTATCCGGAAAGCCACATAGACAAAATTTGAAACCCCGATCGAATCTTTGATTCCCAATACAACCCAAAAATGCTCAACTGTATACTGCATATTAAAAATTCCCAGGAAAACCAGCACTGAAAAATAGGAGTTACTGTGCAAATCTCAATGGCAGATAAGACAAAAGGGCCGCGGAAGGGCCGCATTAGCACGCTAATGCCGCGGTTCCGCCGCACTTTAGAATGATCATTAGGTAATTTTTGCATCGTAATTCTTAGATTTACCTGCTTATTTTTCTGCATATTTTTAATTTGCAAAAATCCACATTTTACAAAAATGTCCAGAGAGCATTTTAAAGTCGGGGTTTCGGGTCGATCGGACTTCTAACTCCGTCTACGCATCGCCTAAGGCTCTAGCTAGGCTCTGATACTACTGTAGGGTTCCTAGACACCCTAATAAGGTCACACAAGGCATCGAACATGCCAAATTAAAAAATCTAACGGTGCCGAGAGACCCGACTACGGATCGTTTGCTAGATGATTAGGCGAAAAAGCTAACTAGTTAACACTTAACTAAGAAATACGGAAATACAACCTTTGTAGATCCGGTTTTCCACCTCCATAGCTCCGCAATGAAGTCTCCTCGCTGTCCAAATCGAAATCCGGGCTCTTGCGTCGGCTTCATCGGAGAAGAAGCGGGCTAGGTCATCGACGACGTGCCGAAGATGATCTACGTCGAAGCATCACTAGATCAAGCTCCACCTTCACCAAGCCATAAAACTTGTGAAGGAAACACACTCTACTACTTGGCAAGAGGTAGAGGATGAAGAAATAGGAAGTGGGTAGACTTTAGAATTGGATTTCTCACTTGTTTGCTCAATTCACCATTGATGAAGAAAGCTTTTTCTTCTTGAGTTCAAGGAAGAAAAGAAGAAAAATGTTATGATAAGTTAATTGAAAAAGAAAAGAAAATGAATTCTTATCATAAAATTAACCATGGTCAAGTGTAGAGACTAAACTAGGGTTAGTGGGAATGGTTAGGGTTAAGGATGAGATAAGAATGGTTGACTTGATCAAAGCTTCATGAAGCTTCAACTAAAGAACAAAATTAGCCACCATTCTTTTCTCTTTTCTTTTATTCATTTATCAAAAAAAAATAAAAGGATAATTAAATAAGATAAATGAATAACGAATAATAAACCCTAACCATTTCATTAACCAAGGTTTAATACTTTACACTTAACCAAAAAGCATATATCATCAAACATGATACAAGCAAGTGCACAAAATCATATCACATATATAATGCGCACATCCGAGTGAGAAAATCCATCTAAAGTGAACCAATATTAGTTAATGCAAAGTAATATATCAAATATATAATTATACTTTAAATCATTAAATCAACACTTGATTTAACGATCCGGTCATATCGCATATAACCGGCTAATATCCAATGTATCGATTTATCGAATCAATGCTTGATTCGATAACTAGGTTATATCACATACAACCATTCGACACATTCATCGCGAGAATAGAATACGGTATCACATACACGCATTATTCTCGGTCCCGCACATATCTCATATGCGCTCCTATTTCGTTTCGCTTGAGCCAGGAAGCCTCTGTGTAGGACTCTAAAGACTCGTCAATACGCCGGCAGCGGATGATGATCATATCAAACATCCACAAGCCGCAAGTGGTCTGCTAAATGTAACGGCCACCCAGGTATTGAGCGATCTGAAGATCGACGAGCAAGCCCGCTCACACTCCAGTGAATCCAACCAGTAACACTACCGTACAGTCCGGTCTGATCGTCTGATCTGTCGCATATCTCTCCTAGGGGTGGTATACGTCAGACCCCAATAGCTCGATAAGTCGTGTCGATATGAGGTCTATAACACTTCGAGAAACTACTGGTAACACTTACCAGTAAATCTCAGCAACCCTGGCCAGGGATTTCCTGTTATAGCCAATCGAACACAGCGCAACATCAACCCCCTATACCGGGAGAGACGAATCCCCTCCTATCGCTCATTGCCTCCATGTGACTCGGGACTGTACCCAAAAACCACCGTTTTGTACGCCCTCTTGGACGTGGTAAGATGGAAATCAAAGCACAGTGGGAACCACACAAGACTCTATGACGATCTCGGGTCAACAGACTACTCTGTACCAGTGTCACCAGAGAACTGCCATCTGACGTGAGGTATAATACCATCTGGGAGTTCTCGGCGAGTCCGTCCAGTGTACCCAGTCCCTACTGAGCACCCGTATATCATCTCTGATGTCAAACACCAATGGATATGGGATCATCCATCGCCCATCTGTATGGGTCGAGAAGGTATACGCTAGTCTACTCTGGTATATCGATGCCCCGTCTCGATACACCCACGACTAGGGACTTTGAAGGATGTACTTATAGACTACCATGTCCCCACTAGTATGATCCGCATCATAGTCCAGGTAGTCAAGTACAAATCCTAAGGGCTTTAGCAACATGTAACAGAGAGACAATCAGTGTACACGTTAAGGTAAAGTTCAACCAGATAGCATACTATCATGTCGAGCAAGAAAGTCCTCCCTATATATGTCCTAGCATCCACTACAATATACATCAAATGTACAGTAATGGCCTCTAGGGCATACATATAACTAACAAATATGACACATACGTAAACGCACGTGCATTTTCCGAACCCTGCCATATAACCATACGGCATCTACAACGTTTCGCCCAAACTTGGGAAACTGTCTATGGGGGACTCTAATGACTCGTCAGTACCCTGGCAGTGGGTTTAACCACAAGCCGTCAGCGGCACTAGCTGTGCGTAACGGCTGCCCATGGACTGACCTCAAGGGAGGCCGATGAGCGAACTCATCCGGAAACCCTACTGAGCCTAACAGTGACAATGTATATACAGTCCGGTCCGTTCGCCTATGAGTATCGCATATCTGCCTAGGGGGCTGGTAACGTCAGACCCCCAATAGTAGTATAAGTCGTGTCGGAGTGTAGCCCAAAAATACCATGAGATACTACTGGAGTACCTACCAGCAAATCTCCTGCCACGGCCGTGGGCTTTGTGTAATGGCTCTCCTATACACAGCACGATCTCACCCCCAATACCGGGAGAGACGAATCCCCTGCCGATCCGCTCACTTGCCTCCATGTGGCTCGGGACTGTACCCAAAAAATACCTGTTTGCACGACTCCTTTGAGCCGTGATAGGGTAGAAATCAAAGCACAGTGGGAACTCACATGAGACAAATGACGACCTCAGGTCGATGAACTAACATGTACACATGTCACCAGGGAACTGCTATCTGACGATAGGTATAATACCAACTAGCAGGTTCCCAGCGAGTCCTGTCCTGTGTACTCATAACCTAATGAGCACCTGTATACATCTTAGGTGATCCAACTGACACCAGTGGCTTGTGAGACCGGCCACCGCCCCTCGTCGGGGTCTCGACTGTATACACTAGTCTACTCCGGAGTATCGATGCCCTGTCTCGAAACTCCCACGACTAGGGACCACAATTAAGGATATGTGTATAAACCACCCAACTCTCACGTATATGATCGCCATCATACTGTTGGTAGTAAAGCAAGATCCTAAGGGCTCTATCAAAGTGTAACAGTAATCAGTCACCTGAACCTGTACACGACTGATAAAGGTAAACCTGATAGCATACTATCATCTCGAGTAAGACTGTCATACCGGTATAGGTCCTCCGCAATCATTGCAATCACGTGCCTGCGATCCAATAATTTACTTTGAGGGCACTATATCCAACAATCTCCCACTTGCACTTAAGGCTAATTATTGCGATGTCTACTACTCACAGCCCGTGTGAAACCGAACATCCAACTCCTCTACTAATCTGTTTCACAAAGCTCGTTTGTAAAACTATTGTGTTCGAGAAATAGCCTCTGTGAGTGGATCCGCCCTGATGTTTCTTTCTATGTCTCTCTTAATCTCAAGTTCGCGGAGAAAGCCATCTCCCGAATTGAGTAATACCTGTCTTAGAATATGTCTGGATATCTGATGGGACCTAGTTCATAAATGAACTCCAAATCCAAACTTCTTAGACTGTATGGATCACTGAACCTAATCAGTATCCAGCACCATACCTCCCACAGTATCCTCTTAGACCACCTGTCCATAATACTGTCCCTCGTCAGAGGGAAAACTATAACTCTGACAATCACTCTGTCATCCATGTCACCTTTGAAGCCTGGAATGATAACCGTCTCCCGAAGGAGGCTGCCGTCATCAAATCCATAGAACATGCACTTATGTTCTAAAACTGCTTCCTTATATTTCTCCAGGATTGGATTAATACAAACTTATCGCATCTAGTGCAAAAACAACATCTTGTGTGGTACTTGACTTCTCACGATTGACTCAATTTCCTAAGCAAGTAATCTGCCAATCATGCACATCCCTCTCTCCTTTAGTCTGTAAAACACCTTTAGAGAGGGTGACTCCATCACCTGCAGGTGAACCACCATGCCAGGAATCATCTATTCTAAAAACTATTAGAATACTGTCAAAGTACCCACATTGGGAAACTACCCAAATCTAGATCTAAAACTATAGATCTAGAAACCAGAATGTCTGAGATTATATCCATATCCTGTCTGGAGAAACAACTGTGTGACGACCACAGTACAACCGATCGTAGTATAGGAATTTTACTTCCTACTCTGTCTATGTCATCCAAATACCAGGACATCACAGCCTACTACCTTCTTAACAGATCCATTCCCTATTCTGATGAAGTCGAACCCATGACTGTATCATTAAAATTAGATGATCTATCTCCGCTATAACTGCTCAAGTCTATAAATAGACATAAGCTACTTTCCCACTATGCTTCCGCTGCTCCCACTGACCACAACAACCCTCTGGCAGAATAATATATACGTGCACTTCTAAAGCGAGTTTAGAACGACGCTATACTTAACCTCCTGCCGGGTCTCATAGCCTAGAACAACAGTAGTGTCAAGTCTGGGTAGATAAGAACCTCCCTGTCACCGTCCTTGAGGCTACCGGAGTACCTCTCGGGTGTCTGAGGTTACCCACCACATCTGCGGAGTGGCTAATGGAATGTCAAACCTGATTGAATCTTTAGGTCCTATTAAATTTTCCGTAATCGTTTGCGGTTCTAGAATCACTTCCAGTTCTACCATACTCCCACTACTGTTTTCTGAAAAAATCCATTTTACTAAAACTGTGGCGAGTCAAGAACAATATCACTATTGATCTTCCAGATGGTAGAAAGTCAACCCTCGTCATAGCCTGGGCCAACCCACAAACAGCCATTACAGAAACGTGCCCTGAGTTATCCAGAGTCTGGTTTTAAGCATAAGCCGGACAACTCCCCGTACCTTAACATCGTTAAGATATGAACCATTCTATATCCAATATAGAAACTTTAGCACTTATTTAATTGGAACCTGATTCTAATCATGCAGCTGTCTCCAGTGCATATATACTTAATGGAGAGAGGCTAATCAGCATTACTCAACTTAGGAATCCATCCAATTATGAGTAATCTGAAAGAGAAACAAGTTTCTCAAAACCATTACTATCATCTGAATACCAATCACAAGAATCTACATCTTCGATCTCTTTGAAGAATCCTGATACTTGCGATACCTGGTTCTCTACTTTATTCTTATACCCACAACTTCTTAAAACTTAGACCTTGTATTTCTACGAAACACTTGTCTAAAAATTAGAGAAGTCATAAGTAAACAGAACATAGTACGAGGACCTACCCCTTTGTCCTGATGGACACTGGACAGCATACAATACTCTGTATAAGTCCGCTGAGTTGAACAACTCAAAACCTGTGCGTCGTAGGTTGAAAACTGTACCCAGGCGATTTCCTCGAATATCACCAATTACAATGAATTCCGATATAATGAGGATGATCACCTAATTCCCAATAACTCACTCCCACTCATCATCTGTAAAACCATACAGATGTGAGAATCATACCTGGTAAATACATACCCTGGAGTAAGTATCTGTTAGTTATATGTATGCCCTAGAGGCCATTACTGTACATAGGATGTATATTGTAGTGGATGCTGGGACATATATAGGGAGGACTTTCTTGCTTGACATGATAGTATGCTATCTGGTTGCTCTTTACCTTAACGTGTATACTGATTGTCTCTCTGTTACATGTTGGTAAAGCCCTTAGGATGTGTGCTTGACTACCTGGACTATGATGCGGATCATACTAGTGGGGACATGGTAGTCCATAAGTACATCCTTTAAAGTCCCTAGTCGTGGGTGTATCGAGACGGGGCATCGATATACCAGAGTAGACTAGAGTGTAGCTTCTCGACCCATACAGATGGGCGATGGATGATCCCATATCCATTGGTGTTTGACATCGGAGATGATATACGGGTGCTCAGTAGAGACTGGGTACACTGGACGGACTCGCCGAGAACTCCCAGATGGTATTATACCTCACGTCAGATGGCAGTTCTCTGGTGACACTGGTACAGAGTAGTCTGTTGACCCGAGATCGTCATAGAGTCTTGTGTGGTTCCCACTGTGCTTTGATTTCCATCTTACCACGTCCAAGAGGGCGTGCAAAACGGTGGTTTTTGGGTACAGTCCCGAGTCACATGGAGGCAATGAGCGATAGGAGGGGATTCGTCTCTCCCGGTATTGGGGGTTGATGTTGCGCTGTGTTCGATTGGCTATAACAGGAAGTCCCTGGCCAGGGCTGATCAGAGAATTGCTGGTAAGTGTTACCAGTAGTTTCTCGACCCGTTATGAGCCTCATATCGACACGACTTATCGAGCTATTGGGGTCTCACGTTTACCACCCCTAGGCGAGATATGCGACATATCAGACGATCAGACCGGACTGTACGGTAGTGTTACTGGTTGGATTCACAGGAGTATGAGCGGGCTTGCTCGTCGATCTTCTGATCACTCAATACCCGGGTGGCCGTTACGTTTAGCAGACCGCTTGCGGCTTGTGGGTGTTTGATATGATCATCATCTGCTGCCGGCGTATTGACGAGTCTTTAGAGTCCTACACAGAGGTTTCCTGGCTCAAGCGAAACGAAATAGGAGCGCATATGAGATATGTGCGGGACCGAGAATAATGCGTGTATGTGATACCGTATTTCATTCTCGCGATGAATGTGTCGAATGGTTGTATGCGATATAACCTAGTTATCGAATCAAGGATTGATTCGATAAGCCGATACATTGTATACTAGTCGGTTGTGTGCGACATGACCGGATCATTGAATCAAGTGTTGATTTAATTATTTAATGCATAATTATATATTTGATATATTACTTTGCATTAACTAGTATCGGTTCACTTTAAATGGATTTTCTCACTCGGATGTGCGCATTGCATATACGATATGATTTTGTGCACTTGCTTGTATCATGTTTGATGATACATGCCTTTTGGTTAAGTGTAAAGAATTAAACCTTGGTTAATGAAATGGTTAGGGTTTACTATTTCCTTATTCATTTTATTCATTTATTTATCCTTTTGGAAAATGAAAAGGAAATGAGAAAAATGGTGGCTTATTTTGTTTTGTTCATGAAGCTTCATGAAGACTTTGACCAAGTGACCATTTTGTCTCATGCTTAACCCTAACCATTCCATTCAACCATGATTAACTCTCTACCCATTACCATGGTAAAGATTATGATAAGGATGATTTTATTATTCTTATTATAATTAACTTATCATATATTTCTTTCTTCTTCTTCTTCATGAGCAAGGAAGAAAAAGCTTTCTTCATCAATGGTGATTGATGATATTGAGTGAGAAATCCAATTCTAAAGTCTACCCACTTCCTATTTTCTCATCCTCTACCTCTTGCCAAGTAGTAGAGTGTGTTTCCTTCATAAGTTTTCATGGCTTGCTGAAGGTGGAGCTTGATTTAGCGATGCCTCGACGTAGATCATCTTCGGCATGGACATCGACGACCTAGCTTGCCCATTCTCCGACGAAGCCGACGCTAGAGCCCGGATTTGATTTGGACAGCGGAGAGGACTTCGTTGCGGAGCTATGGAGGTGGAGCACCGGATCTACAAAGGTTGTATTTCCGTATTCCCTTAGTTAAGTGTTAACTAGTTTATCTTTTCGCCTAGAAATCTAGCAAACGATCCGTAGTCGGGTCTCTCGGCACCTAGAATTTTTGAAATTGGCATGGTTGATGCCTTGTGAGACCTCATTAGGGTGCCTAGGAACCCTACAGTGGTATCAGAGCCTAGCTAGAGCCTTAGGCGAAGTCCAGACGGAATTTGAAACCCGAACGAACCCGAAACCCACACCCGAGAATGCTCTCTGGACATTTTTGAAATATCTGGATTTTTGTGAATTAAAAATTGCTAAAAAAATCAACAGGGAATTTCATGAGTTACTGTGAAGCACGTGATGGTAACTCGACTACAGAGGCGCGGAACCGCGGCCCCACCATGGGATTCGCGGCGGTTCCGCGGCCACTGTGTTGAGTTACACCACGTGGCGTGCACAGTAATTCATGTCTTGTACTGCTGAGTCTTCTGGAAATTTTTAGAATTTACTATACAGTTGAGTTTTCTGGGGTAGTGTTGGGACTTCGTATATTCGATCGGATTGTCAAACTTCATCTATTTGGCTTTCCGGATAATTTTAGAATATGTTAAAAAGTTCGACCGGATATAAATACCCAATTTTTCCCCTGTCGGGAAATTTCCAAGTGTTGGATTTTTCCGTAGTTTAACGACGTTCTAAGTAGTGCAAGTAACGCGATGGACCCTCTAGAAGACAACAAACCTTAACTCGACTATGTGACCGTCTTGAACTGCCCTTTGAACCTTCGGGTTTGGGGTAGTACGGCGTGCCGCATGTGAGGCGTTGGCTTGACCCTTCTACGGCTGGACCGTTGGTACTGAGGCACGAACTGAATGTTGTTAGACTTATTTCATGTGTTGATCTGTATCGGGAAAACTTGGGTGTTCGAATGTTCAATCGGAAAGTTTAACATTTTCTAATTATCTGGAATGGGATACAATAATTGGAATTCACAAAGAGTTATGAGATAATTGAATGAATGTTATAAACATAGCAGTTTAGTCTCACTTGATCGGTTGCCACGGAGTTTTGATGTGATCAAAAGTCCGTCGCAATCACGTAGCGTACGCGGATACTCGCCGGGTAAACTTAATAGACAACCTCGCTCCATAGCCCCGACCAAGTGACTGTAGGAGAACCCCGTCGCCGAAAGCATCCGTACGGGTGCTCGCGGCAGCGGTGTTCCGCCTTGGTGCACTTTGTCGACAGCGTCGGGGGTGCGGCCGCCTACTAAAGTTTGCGACGAGCATTCGATCAGGATGTCGGGAATCTTGTTGAATTGCCCGACTTGATATTGAAAAGTGTTTTCGATAAAGAGACTAAAATGCGGGGTTTATAATTGTTAGGCATGCGATGTCTAAGTAATTCATTTGATTAGGCATGCGATGTCTAAAGAGATTGCGGATTCCAACTGTTGTAGTTTTACAGTTTCTTTTCTGTGACCGTAAGTGTAATATGTGATATCGCCGGTTTCGTTGCTATATGTCAACGACAATTGGGATGCGCATATTTACTTACGTTGATGACATGTGATGTTATGTGTTGCTGGATATGTTATATTGGATCGTCGTGTTTGAATAGCCGGGGGTTTTTTATGTGAGATGAGTGTTTTTCATTTTCATTCATGTAAAAACTTGTATGTAATATTCTTTTATTGGGGCGCTTCCAGGTTGCGGAAGTTGTCACCGTTTGTATATTATTTACTTTTCCGCACTAGGATAGACCCAAGGAGGAGGGCACAAGTAACCGGGTTCTGGAGTCCAGCGGGAGACCAACTCGAGGAGTCGAGTCCGGGTCTCCTAACTCTAGAATTGGTAGGGTTGCTTGCCGCTCTCGTAGGGGTCTAGGGGTGTGGGTTTGGCTATTCATCATGACCGTGGAATCCGTGTTTTATACTGGCTCGTATTGAAAAGACGGACGTCCTAGTATATCCAATATTTTATATAATTCTTCTGCTGCGATATCTGTGATGTGATCATGTGATGTTCTGTGATAGATACAGTATATAGTATATATGATATATTATATAGGCGTTACTTATGTTTTACACCCGCGCTAGCCCTGCCCCGCTCTGCCGTTAGTTACCTAACCTAACGGTGCACGAGGGGACATCGAGGCGAATGCGGATGGCATAAGTGTACGTCGTATTTATCTGTGATGTTTAGGTACTTAAATGATGGGACTTCATTAATGTGATTAATGAAATAAAAGAAACCTAAGATGTTGTAGAATCGAATTTCAAAATAAAACAGGTAGCTACAGTTCTTGCTTTGCATAGCGGTATATACGATATATCCTGCACCTTATTCGATGAGGAAAGGACCGAGATCCCTTCACCGGGAGTGACTCCTTTAGCAATAGCTGGCAGATGCTACACACTCGGTTTGTCTTTTGATTGCTTTTAAGTGTTTTTGCTTTGCACAGTGATATATATGATATATCCCGCACCTCATTCGACGAGGAAAGGACCGACGATCCCTTCACCGGGAGTGACTCCTTTAGCAAAACTGGAAAAGCCACAAAAGCACTTCATTTTAAAATCATTTGATTCTACAACGATATCAAGTTCATTACGCAATAGGTTTTCAGAAAAACCTGTCGTAGCCCTCCGTCATTTCAGATACGTACTAGTTAGTATTCGTGCTGCGGTTGTTTGGCCTCCGCCAAGGCGTAGTGTACGGTAGCTAACTAGTGCTTATCTGTTAGCATATGATGCGATTGGATTAGGGTATTCGTACGGCGTTGTTTGGCCTCCGTCAAGGGTCGTGCGGGTGGGTTTAATTCAATCAGGAAATGACGGGTTGAACTTGACTAGCGGACTATGGGTTGTTTGGCCTCCGTCAAGGTCATAGCGAGCTAGGGGCAAAATATTATCGGGAATTTCAAGTGTTGAAATTTGCAATAAGATTGCATACCTTCTATGAGATAGTTGGATCCCGATACCCGCTGCGAGTAAGAGTTACTCCTGGGAGAGTTTTATACATTACAATTAGCCGATCAAGTAGGTGTCTAGAAAGGTGTCAACGGGGTTACGCCTCTGGGAAAATGAGGTTTTCATTAATTAGGTTCGTGCGAAAGCACGGGGGACCTCCCTCAAAGTACCGACACTGGCCTGGCTGAAAGATTGGCGAACTTGTAGTGTGTAATTAATCCCGGCTAGTCTTTCCTTTTAGGTTTTGAAGGAAGATTTGATAAAAAGCAGTGGGAGCCATCCTGATTAGATAAAATAATAACCAATCTATTCTTGCAAGAGCGCACGCTGAGTGTTTTCTTCTCTCTCTCTCCTGGTAGCGACCATATCACACCTTAATCAAGATAATAAAACGGATTATTGACCGAACCCGCTTGTTATACTGAGCTGGGGAATGTTGGTCCCGCTCCAACTTATAATTGTTATAAGACAGAGCAGGAAATTGGGGAATACCAGATTTCCCGTGCCGCCCAAACGAAGAGAGTGCAAGATGATACATCATCTTCGGGTGTGTTCATTATACAGAACTGTTTCTCAGTATCCTCCGCATCCCTGGTATATGATACCGGATCAGGATCCCAGATATGTAATGTGTTACATAGGGCTACAAAAGGGTAGAAAAACTGAGAACGGGTGATAAGTTTCATGAGGTAGAAAACGGGGCAAGTGTTGCAGCCAAGTCTGTTGGTCACTGTCACCCTGTATTGTAATACATTGATTCTGAATGAATGTTATTAGATACCGAACCTGATATACAAAATCATATCTGTCTCTTTAATAGTAAAGAAACGATAAAATTTTGTATTGTTGGATAATGTTTTGAACATTTCCTATATCAAAAGTTGATCGGTTCAGGCACGTTATCTAAAAGCATTAATGTTCTAAATCAAACTACAGTTCTTTGTATACAGAACACACATAAGAGGAAGAGTTCAGAAATGAACGGATCCTTCTTAAGGTATTGTAGACTAGGTCAGATCAATGTGACCCGACTAGCTGAAGTTACATATAGATGCATATTTAAATCAGTTTGAATTTACATCTTATGAAACTTGCGAGTCATGTCACAAAGATATAATGACACCAGCTCTGTTTATTGGAAACAGAGAAAGAGTTAGTGAACTCTTGGGATGATACATGATGATGTATGTAGGTCCCCAGTCTACACATGCCAGGACCGGTTCTTTATACTTCATTACGTTCTCTGATAATCTCTCAAGATTCAGATATATGTTCCTGTTGAAACACAAGTCTGAACCTTTTGAGATATTCACAGAATATAAGTGAGAAGTAGAGAACCAAAATACGGGTAAAAGTATTATGTCCTTTGATGAGATCAAGGAGGAGAATACTTGAGCACGGAAATCCTGGACTATTCTAAAGGAGAATGAGATTCTCTCTCAGCATTACTCCTCCGTATACACCATAGTACGATGGTATATCGGGGTGGAGCAATCACACCCTATGTGATAAGGTGTGCTCTATGATGAGTACTACTGAGTTACCTAATTCCTTTAGGGTGTTATGCACTTGAGAAGCTGCATACCTATTGAATAGGGTTCCAATCAAATCAGTTGCCTACCGCTTCATATGTGATATGGAAAGGGAAGAGCCCATATCTTAAGTTGGTTAAGATTTGGGGTTGTCCGGCCTATGTCTAAAAGCAAAATCCGGACAAGCTCGAGGCAAGGTCTGTTATGTAGAACTGGAAATGTTCCAGCTATACAAACTACAGCAGATGATTTGGTAGAACCAAAGGATTCAGTAGATTCCAACGAACCTTAGCCTCTCCGCCGATCTAGTAGGGTTCCTCACCCGCCTGAGAGATACTTCTGTTTCTCTATGACAGTGGGAGCGAAGATTGCATCATGAGATGATGACCCAACTAGCTTCGAGCTGGCCATCAGGAGTAAGACTCTGTAAGAATGGCTGGATGCTTAGCGATCTGAGATGGAATCCATGTACACCAACAAAGTATGGACTTTGGTTGCAATATCTGAAGGGTTAAATCCCCATCAGGAGCAAGTACATCTTGAGAAGATTACTTGGTGTAGATGGAAAAGTTGAGACTTTCAAAGCTAGACTTGTTAAAGCTTTTCGTCATCGACCAGGCGTGGATCATGATGAAACCTTTTCAAGTGACTATGCTTAAGTCCATCCAGATCCTACTTGCCACGGCTACATACCATGACTGCGATATCTGGTGGTTGGGTGTCATGACAGCTTTTCTAAATGATGTTTAGAAGAGAGCGTCTGTAAGTACACTGCCAGAGGACTTCGTAGACAGTGGCAGCAGCGGAAACGTGTACAAGATGCTTTATAAGATAAAGCAGGCATCGCGGAGTTGGAACATCTGTTTTGATGAATTAGTCAAAGAGTTTGACATCATCAAAATGGTAGATGAACCTTGTATAAACAAAAAGGTAGTAGGGAGTATGGTAACGATCCTCGTAGAGTACGTGGATGACATACTCTTGATAGGGAAGGAGTTTCTTATGCTACGCTCGATCAATCTCCGCTTATCACAAAGATTCTCCGTGTAGGATCAAAGTGATACCTACTAAATCCTGGGGTTTTGGATCTATGAGATAGATCTAAATGGATGTTAGAATTCTCACTAGATGTAGTGAGATGGTATCAATAGATCCTGGGGAGAATCACTGGAAGGGTTCCAGGGTGATAAAGACGACTGAATGTCAGTCGCAGGCATTGTCTTTACCCTCAGTAAAGGGACGGTATGTTGGAAGAGTTCCAAGCTAGATACCGTGACATACTAGACGATAAAGGCAGGATAAATCGCTACTTAAGATGCTACCAAAGAGGCAGTCTGGGTGTATATTGGTTCATGATATGAACTTAGTTCCTCCCATTGTGTGACAATGGAGTTGTGGCTTATGCCAAGGAACGTCCGTCCCATCAGTGATCCAGACATATTCTAAGGCAGTATCACTTGATCATGGAGATGGTAGATCTCCAAGGGATCGAGGTTAGGAGAGTAGACTCAGAGGACAAACACAGCGGATCCACTCACGAAAGGCCTTTTCCCAGAGAGAGACTTTTATGGGATGGTTGAGTATGAGATACTGCAACCACTGCTACAGATGGCCTTAGTGCAAGTGGGAGATTGTTAGTTATATGTATGGCCTAGAGGCCATTACTGTACATAGGATGTATATTGTAGTGGATGCTGGGACATATATAGGGAGGACTTTCTTGCTCGACATGATAGTATGCTATCTGGTTGCTCTTTACCTTAACGTGTATACTGATTGTCTCTCTGTTACATGTTGGTAAAGCCCTTAGGATGTGTGCTTGACTACCTGGACTATGATGCGGATCATACTAGTGGGGACATGGTAGTCCATAAGTACATCCTTCAAAGTCCCTAGTCGTGGGTGTATCGAGACGGGGCATCGATATACCAGAGTAGACTAGCGTGTAGCTTCTCGACCCATACAGATGGGCGATGGATGATCCCATATCCATTGGTGTTTGACATCGGAGATGATATACGGGTGCTCAGTAGAGACTGGGTACACTGGACGGACTCGCCGAGAACTCCCAGATGGTATTATAACTCACGTCAGATGGCAGTTCTCTGGTGACACCGGTACAGAGTAGTCTGTTGACCCGAGATCGTCATAGAGTCTTGTGTGGTTCCCACTGTGCTTTGATTTCCATCTTACCACGTCCAAGAGGGCGTGCAAAACGGTGGTTTTTGGGTACAGTCCCGAGTCACATGGAGGCAATGAGCGATAGGAGGGGATTCGTCTCTCCCGGTATAGGGGGTTGATGTTGCGCTGTGTTCGATTGGCTATAACAGGAAGTCCCTGGCCAGGGCTGATCAGAGAATTGCTGATAAGTGTTACCAGTAGTTTCTCGACCCGTTATGAGCCTCATATCGACACGACTTATCGAGCTATTGGGGTCTGACGTTTACCACCCCTAGGCGAGATATGCGACATATCAGACGATCAGACCGCACTGTACGGTAGTGTTACTGGTTGGATTCACAGGAGTATGAGCGGGCTTGCTCGTCGATCTTCTGATCGCTCATTACCCGGGTGGCCGTTACGTTTAGCAGACCGCTTGCGGCTTGTGGGTGTTTGATATGATCATCATCTGCTGCCGGCGTATTGACGAGTCTTTAGAGTCCTACACAGAGGTTTCCTGGCTCAAGCGAAACAAAATAGGAGCGTATATGAGATATGTGCGGGACCGAGAATAATGCGTGTATGTGATACCGTATTTCATTCTCGCGATGAATGTGTCGAATGGTTGTATGCGATATAACCTAGTTATCGAATCAAGGATTGATTCGATAAGCCGATACATTGTATACTAGTCGGTTGTGTGCGACATGACCGGATCATTGAATCAAGTGTTGATTTAATTATTTAATGCATAATTATATATTTGATATATTACTTTGCATTAACTAGTATCGGTTCACTTTAAATGGATTTTCTCACTCGGATGTGCGCATTGCATATGCGATATGATTTTGTGCACTTGCTTGTATCATGTTTGATGATACATGCCTTTTGGTTAAGTGTAAAGAATTAAACCTTGGTTAATGAAATGGTTAGGGTTTACTATTTCCTTATTCATTTTATTCATTTATTTATCCTTTTGTAAAATGAAAAGGAAATGAGAAAAATGGTGGCTTATTTTGTTTTGTTCATGAAGCTTCATGAAGACTTTGACCAAGTGACCATTTTGTCTCATGCTTAACCCTAACCATTCCATTCAACCATGATTAACTCTCTACACATTACCATGGTAAAGATTATGATAAGGATGATTTTATTATTCTTATTATAATTAACTTATCATATATTTCTTTCTTCTTCTTCTTCATGAGCAAGGAAGAAAAAGCTTTCTTCATCAATGGTGATTGATGATATTGAGTGAGAAATCCAATTCTAAAGTCTACCCACTTCCTATTTTCTCATCCTCTACCTCTTGCCAAGTACTAGAGTGTGTTTCCTTCACAAGTTTTCATGGCTTGCTGAAGGTGGAGCTTGATTTAGCGATGCCTCGACGTAGATCATCTTCGGCATGGACATCGACGACCTAACTTGCCCATTCTCCGATGAAGCCGACGCTAGAGCCCGGATTTGATTTGGACAGCGGAGAGGACTTCGTTGCGGAGCTATGGAGGTGGAGCACCGGATCTACAAAGGTTGTATTTCCGTATTCCCTTAGTTAAGTGTTAACTAGTTTATCTTTTCGCCTAGAAATCTAGCAAACGATCCGTAGTCGGGTCTCTCGGCACCTAGAATTTTTGAAATTGGCATGGTTGATGCCTTGTGAGACCTCATTAGGGTGCCTAGGAATCCTACAGTATCTAATCGGGAAAACAGTTTTGCTTTAACAATGCACTGAAACATGACAATGTTTCGTAGGGGTATCCTGGTATTCCTAGTAATGCCTCTTCCATAATCCAATTCATGACTATAACCGTATATTTCATTGCCATCTCTCCAAATCTCTTTATTTGTCTTTAGTCATTTCCTTCTGTACACCATTGTTAGGCTAAATGGTTTTCTTCCTTCCCTACCGTTCGGTACCAGCCTATGGTTCGAAAGAAGACTATCCAGTAAGCATAATAGGTGTACCCTCCTAAACCAAGGAGTACTCGTAACTTGAGAGAAGGTGATGATAAAAGAAAACTGAATAATACCTTAGTCTTTTAACGGTGAAATAGGAGTGGCGATGAAGTACACGGTTTGGTCGTGAATGATAACAGTCGCAATTTACTTTGCCCTCTTTCTAATCCCTTTATTTTGTCTTTACATATTACCTTCTGTACACCCTATTTAGGCTAATTGGTTTTCTTCATTCCCTACCTTTCGGCACCTGCCTATGGTTTGGAAGAAGACTATCCAATAAGCGTAATAGGTGTACTCTCCTAAACCAAGGAGCCCTCGCAACCTGAGAGAAGGTGATAATAAAAGACAACTGAATAAACCAATTCTATTTCTCCTGAACCTGGATCCATCCTCGAAGAAGTCCCTTCGAGTTCGTATATAACTATTCGATGGATCTATCCAATGGAAGTGGATGTCCGTAGTAATACGGGGTGTTCTGAGAAATTCAAAGGGTAGAAGAAGGAGTGGCAATGACTTATGCAACACGGACAATCCAAAAGCCAGTATTTTAAGAAGGTTCGGTTAACATGGTCACTGAGTCATAGTCTAAGGTCGGTCAATGGTCGCTGCCAGAGAAAGAGAGAAAAGAAACACTCTGCGTGCACTCTAACCTAGATCAGAATGGTTATCACTTTATCTAATCAGGAAACCTCCCACTGTACTGTCAAATTCTCCTCTAAACCTAAAAGAAGAATCAATCGGGATCACCCGAAGAGTAAACCAACTCATCAGTGGGAATCGGGATCCAACTCTCATTGCATGATAACGTGACGGAATCCACTCACGTTATCACACTCCAGAAGGTATGCGCATACTTGGCAAGTTTCAATTTCTTTAGAAACTCCCGATATGATTTTTTCCCCATGCTCTTATTGTAGGGTTCCTAGGCACCCTAGTGAGGTCTCACAAGGCATCGAACATGCCAATTTCAAAAAAATGGTGCCGAGAAACCCTAGACTACGGATCTTAGACTAGATGTTTAGGCGAAACGAAAAAACTAGTTAACTACTTAACTAGAAGTTAGATGCTACAACCTTTGTAGATCCGGATTTCCACCTCCTTAGCTCCACGTGGTCATGCCCTCGCTGTCTATCATGAATCCTCGACTCATTCGTCGGCTTCATCGGAAAACGGGCGAGCAAGGTCGTCGGCTTCGTGTCAAAGACGATCTACGTCGAGGTTGCACTAGTTCAAGCTCCGACTTCACCAAGTAGTGAAACTTGTGAAGAAAACACCCAAAACCACTTGGCAAGAGGTAGAGGATGAAGAAATAGAAGGTGGGTTCACTTTAGATTTGGATTTCTCTCACTAAAACTCAAGTTGCCATTGATGTAGCAAGCTTGAAGAAGAAGAAGAAGATGAGCTAGTTATGATAAGTCTTGTGTTAAATGAATAATCAATTCAATACTTATCATAACTTGACTAAGGTTAAGTGTAGAGAATAAACCATGGTGAATTAAGTGGGTTAGGGTTAAGTAAGATGACAAGAATGGTTGCAAAAGTCAAGGGTTCAAGAAGCTTCAACATAAAACAAGAATTGCCACCATTCTCATCTTGAATTTATCCACATAAATAAACAAATAAATGAATAAATAAATATGCAAAACCCTAATTACAAAATAACCATGGTTTAATTCTATTCATTTAACCATATGATCAAGTATCATCAAACATGATACAAAAAGGTGCACAAAAATATATCACATATACAATGTGCAAATCAAGTGAGAAAAATCCGTTTAAAGTGAACCTATACTAGTTAACGTAAGTGCACGGCGGCGCCCCGGCCGTCAATCCGACGCCGGAATGCGGAAACGGTGGTAAACTTAAAATTTGCGGACTTAGCAAACCAGCACCACCGCGCACTAAACACCCGGATCGTTACCATTAACAAGTCTAAGCTAACTAGAAGATGGGTTAGAGATATACCGACGATCCAAGTCCTCCGGTCTTCTCGTCATGCTCCCGATCTCCTGCGGAAAAGTCCCGTCTCCTCCTCGTCGCCGGAAGTGCACCACATCGCCTACTTTGTTTACGGGCTCCCACCTCAATGCCGAGGCAACTCGGGCACGAAGCCGGCTACTCGACGTGCCCAAGATTCGCTGTAGAATGTGTAGTAGAACTAGTGTCTCTTTTGGGGTAGTGGAGGTGCCATTTTTGGTGGAGGAAAGAAAGGATTTTGGAGATCAACTAGAGAGCTCTTTTTCTTAGCACAATATGAAAAATGCCACACTCAAAATGAATCAACCCCCTCACACTAAAATGGACGGCCCCCCCCATTTTACCATGTGTGATTGGAGAGAGAAAGAACCAAGACAAAGGGGGTGGTTGGAAAGCAAAAAAATGATGAGGAAAAATCAAATGATCACCACAAATCCAACACACAAAGGCAACCATCATCTCATGTATGATGGCTTCAAAAAGTCAAGCCATCATGAGAAGAAGAAGAAGTCAAGTGATGGTGCTCATCATGAAAACCATCATGATACTACAATAAGCAAAGACCCCCTCCACAAAAACTTCGGCCAATGAACGGAACAAAGGAAATTGGCAGAAACGGAAAGCAAACTGGCAACTCCAGAAAACTGGTCCCGTAATAAATTACAGGAAAACCCCGATACTGTGCATACACACCCGCATCTGTATTTTGACCGAAATACAAATGCAATGAGACAAAGTCTACACTGTACTATACTAGGATCCGGCTTAAACCAAAGCCGGCTAGTAATATCTGTTCGATCCTGATCCGTGCAATACCGCACGTATCTGATCGAACCCTGCCATATACCAATACGGCCTATAGTACAAACTGTCCGATTCTGATCCGTGCAATACCGCACGTATCTGATCGGACCTTGCCATATCTCCATACGGTCTCTACAACCTTTCGCCCGAAAGCTGAGTAACTGTAAGTGTGGTGGACTCTAAAGACTCGTCAATACTATGGCTGTGGATTTAACCACTAGCACGTCAGAGGTATATGCCAATACGTGACGGGCCACCAGCTATTGACCAAAAGGGACGTCGATGAGGAAGCTCACCCCGACACCCAACTGAGCCTGTCAGTGACAATATCCGTACAGTCCGGTCCGTTCGTCTATGAGCATCGCATGGCGGGCCTAGGGGGTTGGTAAAAGTCAGACCCCCAAAAGCGGTACAAGTCGTGTCGGAGTGTATCCCAGAACACCCTGAGATACTACTGGAATACCTACCAGTAAATCTCCTTGCCTCGGCCGAGGGCTTCGTGTAATGGCTCTCCTAGACACAGCACGACCTCACCCCCAATACCGGGAGAGACGAACCCCTGAAGATACGCTCACTGCCTCCATGTGGCTCGGGACTGCACCCAACTAAAACCTGTTTGCACGACTCCTTTGAGCCGTGGTAGGGTAGTAATCAAAGTACAGTGGGAACTCACACGAGACAAATGACGATCCCCAGGTCGATGAACTAACCTGCACACATGTCACCAGGGAACTGCCATCTGACGTCTAGTATATGACCAACTAGCATGTTCCCGGCGAGTCCTGTCCGGTGTACTCATAACCCAATGAGCACCTGTATACATCTTAGGTGATCCAACTGACACCAGTGGCTTGTGAGACCGGCCACCGCCCCTCGTCGGGGTCTCGACTGTATACACTAGTCTACTAATGGAGTATCGATGCCCAGTCTCGAAACTCCCACGACTAGGGACCTTTTAAGGATATGCTTGTAGACCCCCAGCTCCCACTTATATGATCTCCCTCATACTGCTGGTGGTCAAGCAAGAATCCTAGGGGCTCTATCAACGTGTAATAGCGACGTGTCATGTCACCTAAAACAGTACACGATGATAAAGGAAAACCAGATAGCATACTATCATCTCGAGTAAGACTGTCCTACCGGGATAGGTCCTCCCTCAATCATTACAATCACGTACCTGTGACCTAATAATTGACTCTGAGGGCACTATCTCCAACAGTTAATGCAAAGTAATATATCAAATATATAATTATACATTAAATCATTAAATCAACACTTGATTCAATGATCCGGTCATGTCGCACATGACCGACTAGTATTCAATGTATCGGCTTATTGAATCGATCTTCGATTCGATAACTAGGTTATATCGAATATAACCATTCGATACATATATCGCGAGAATGGAATACGGTATCACATACTCGCATTATTCTCGATCCTGCAATTATCTCATATGCGCTCCTATTTCGTTTCGCTTGAACTAGGAAACCTCTGTATAGGACTCTAAAGACTCGTCAATACGCCGGTAGCAGATGATGATCATATCAAACACCCACAAGCCGCAAGCGGTCTGCTAAACGTAACGGCCACCCGGGTATTGAGCGATCAGAAGATCGACGAGCTAGCCCGCTCACACTCCTGCGAATCCGACCAGTAACACTCACCGTACAGTCCGGTCTCTTCGTCTGATATGTCGCATATCAAGTCTAGGGGTGGTAAACGTCAGACCCCAATAACCCGATAAGTCGTGCCGATGTGAGGCTCATAACGGGTCGAGAAACTACTGGTAACACTTACCAGCAAATCTCTGATCAGCCCTGGCCAGGGACTTCCCTGTTACGGCCAATCGAGCACAGCGCAACATCAACCCCCAATACCGGGATAGACGAAACCCCTCCTATCGCTCATTGCCTCCATGTGACTCGGGACTGTACCCAAAGACCATCGTTTTGCACGCCCTCATGGACGTGGTAAGGTGGAGATCAAAGCACAGTGGGAATCACACAAGACTCTATGACGATCTCGGGTCTGCAGACTAACCTGTACAAGTGTCACCTGAGAACTGCCATCTGACGTGAGGTATAATACCATCTGGGAGTTCTCGGCGAGTCCGTCCAGTGTACCCAGTCTCCACTGAGCACCCGTATACCATCTCTGATATCAAACACCAATGGATATGGGATCATCCATCGCCCATCACATGGGTCGAGAAGCGTATACGCTAGTCTACTCTGGTATATCGATGCCCCGTCTCGATACACCCACGACTAGGGACCTTGAAGGATGTACTTATGGACTACCATGTCCCCACTAGTATGATCTGCATCATAGTCCAGGTAGTCAAGTACAAATCCTAAGGGCTTTACCAACATGTAACTATAAGACAGTATAAAGAGACTAGTGTACATGTTAAGATAAAGAGCAACCAGATAGCATACTATCATGTCGAGCAAGAAATTCATCTCTATATATGTCCAAGCATCCAATATAATATACATCATCTGTACAATACTGGCCTCTAGGGCATACATACTACTAACAATCTCCCACTTGCACTAGGGCCAGCTGCTGTAGTATCGCATACCGAGCATCCCGAAGAGTCTCTCAAACTGTATCTGGGGAATGGCCTTCGTGAGTGGATCCGCCGTGTTGTTCTTCGTGTCAACCCTCCTGACCTCGATCTCCCGGCGATCAACTATCTCCCGGATCAGGTGATACCGCCTCAGAATATGCCTGGATCGCTGATGGGACCTGGGTTCCTTGGCCAAAGCCACCGCTCCATTGTTATCGCAATACAAAGGTATTGGACGCTCAATGGATGGAACCACTCCAAGTTCAGTAATGAACTTCTTGATCCAGACAGCTTCTTTAGCAGCATCGTTGGCAGCGATGTATTCAGCCTCCATCGTCGAGTCTGCCACGGTTTCCTGCTTGGAACTCTTCCAGCTAACCGCCCCTCCGTAAAGGGTAAAGACAAAGCCCGACTGCGACTTAGAGTCGTCCTTATCACTCTGGAAGCTCGAATCGGTAAAGGACTCCACTTGGAGCTCTCCGTTACCATACACCAAGAACATATCTCTAGTCCTTCGCAAGTACTTGAGAATGCTCTTCACAGCTGTCCAGTGACTCTCTCCAGGATCAGCTTGATACCTGCTCACTACACTTAGTGAGTATGCTACATCGGGTCTGGTACATAGCATCGCATACATGATAGAGCCTACTGCCGAAGCATAGGGTATCCCTTGCATGCGAGCTCTCTCCAAATCAGTCTTGGGAGACATCTCTTTGGAGAGAGTGACTCCAGAGATCGTGGGCAAGCTCCCACGCTTGGACTCTTCCATACTAAACCTCTTTAGTATGGTGTCAATGTACCTGGATTGGGACAATCCCAAAATCCGTTTGGATCTATCTCTATAGATCCTAATTCCCAATATGCAGGAGGCATCACCAAGATCTTTCATTAAGAATCTTTGTGATAAGAAGAGCTTGACCGCTTGCAGCATAGGAATATCATTTCCTATCAAGAGTATGTCGTCCACGTACAATACGAGGAAGACAACCTTACTCTCTGCCACCTTCTTGTAGATACAAGGTTCATCTGGATTTTTGACGAAATCAAACTTTTTGATAACGACATCAAAACAGATGTTCCAACTCCGCGATGCTTGCTTCAATCCATAAATGGATTTAAGGAGCTTGCACACCTTCCCGCTGCTCCCACTGTCTACGAAGCCCTCTGGCTGAGTCATGTACACGCACTCTTCTAAATCACCATTTAGAAAGGCGGTCTTAACATCCATTTGCCAGATTTCGTAGTCATGAAAGGCAGCAATGGCAAGCATGATCCGGATGGATTTAAGCATAGCCACTGGAGAAAAGGTTTCGTCATAGTCCACACCTGGTCTTTGACGAAAACCCTTTGCTACAAGTCTAGCTTTGAAAGTCTCCACTTTCCCATCTACACCAAGTTTCTTCTTGAAGATCCACTTGCTCCCAATGGGTTTTACCCCTTCAGGAGCAACTTCCAAAGTCCATAGTTTGTTGGTGTACATGGATTCCATCTCGGACCGCATAGCATCCAGCCATTTCACTGAGTCCCTACTCGTGATGGCCTGCTCGAAGCTAGTTGGGTCATCATCATCCATGATGCAATCCTCGCTTCCACCATCAATGAGAAAACCGTAGTATCTCTCAGGTGGACGAGAAACCCTACTAGATCGGCGGAGAGGCTGGGGTTCATCGGGAACTACGGAATCCTCTGGTTCAACCAAATCTTCTGTTGTAGTCTATATTGCTGGAACCTCTTCCAGTTCTACCTCAATGCCACCTATCTGTTTCATAAGAAAACCTTTTTCTAAGAAAGTGGCATGCCGAGAAACAAACACTTTTTGTTCCTCGGAGTGGTAGAAGATATACCCTCGCGAATGTTTGGGATATCCAACAAACTTACATAGAACAGACTTTGCCTCGAGCTTGTCCGAATTTTGTGTTTTAACATAGGCCGGACAACCCCATATCTGAATAAAATTAAGACATGGTCTCTTGCCATTCCATATCTCATATGGAGTGGTAGGCACTGATTTGGTCGGAACTCTATTCAGTAGGTATGCAGCAGTCTCCAGTGCATATCCCCAGAAGGAGATAGGTAACTCAGCTGTACTCATCATAGAGAGCACCATATCTAATAGGGTGCGATTTCTCCACTCCGATACACCGTTGTGCTGTGGTGTATATGGAGGAGTCAGCTGAAAGAGAATCCCATTCTCTTTTAGGAAGTCCCGGAATTCATTGCTCAAGTATTCACCTCCTCGATCAGATCGTAGGATTTTAATACTTTTTCCGGTTTGGTTCTCGACTTCTTGTTTATATTCTCTAAATTTCTCAAAAGCTTCTGATTTGTGTTTCATCAGGAACACATATCCGAATCTAGAGAGATCGTCAGTGAATGTAATGAAGTACGAAGAACCATCCCTGGCATGTGTAGACATGGGACCGCATACATCACTATGTATTAGTCCCAAGAGTTCGGTAACTCTTTCTCCGTGTCCCGTAAACGGAGTTTTGGTCATCTTGCCTTTGAGACATGACTGGCAAGTGTCATAGGATGAAAATTCAAATGGATTTAAATATCCATCCTGATGCAACTTAGCCAGTCGTGTCGCATTGATGTGACCCAGTCTACAATGCCACAAGAAGGATTCGTTCAGTTCAGAACTCTTCCTCTTGTGTGTGTTTGTTATGCTCAGAACTGTTGATTGGTTTAGAACATAAATGCCATTGCACAACGTGCCTGATCCAACCAACTTTTGGTTACGGAAAATGTTCATAACATTGTCCTGTAATAAAAAATTATATCCCTCTTTACTTAATAAAGAAACCGATATAATGTTGCATATCAGGTTCGGCATGTAATAGCATTCGTTCAGAACCAATGTATTACCAGTTGGTAATACAAGGTGATATTCCCCGACAGTCTTAGCTGTAACAATTGCACCATTTCCAACTCTAATGTCTTTATCACCTTCTCCAAGTTCTCTACCTTTCCTGAGCCCATGTAACTGATTACATATATGGGATCCTGACCCGGTATCCAATACCCAGGACGTAGAGCAAATAGAGAAACAGTTCTCAGTAACGAACACACCCGAAGAAAATGCATCAACATGTACTTTCTTCATTCGGGTGGCATGGGAATCCTGGTATTCCCCTATATCCTGTTCATTCCTATAACTCTTATAGGAAAGAACGGAACCAACGTTCCCCAGCACAGTATAACATGCGGGTTCGGTCAATACATCCATATTATTATCTTCATTAGGGCATGAAATGGTCGCTACCTGGAGAGAGAGAGAAGAAAACACTTTAGCGTATGCTCGTGCAAGATCAGATTGGTTATTATCTTATCTAATCAGGATGGCTCCCACTGCTTTTTATCAAATCTTCCTTCAAACCCTAAAAGGAAAGACTAGCCGGGATTAATTACACACTACAAGTTCGCTAATCTTTCAGCCAGGCCAGTGTCGGTACTTTGAGGGAGGTCCCCCGTGCTTTCGCACGAACCTAATTAATGTAAACCTCGTTTTCCCAGAGGCGTAACCCCGTTGACACCTTTCTAGACACCTACTTGATCAGCTAATTGCAATGTGTAAAACTCTCTCAGGAGTAACTCTTACTCGCAGCGGGTATCGGGATCCAACTATCTCATAGAAGGTATGCAATCTCATTGCAAATTTCAACACTTGAAATTCCCGATAATGTTTTGCCCCTAGCGTCCTATGACCTTGACGGAGGCCAAACAACCCATAGTCCGCTAGTCAAGTTCAACCCGTCATTTCCTGATTGAATTAAACCCACCCGCACGACCCATGACGGAGGCCAAACAACGCCGTATGAATACCCTAATCCAATCGCATCATATGCTAGCAGATAAGCACTAGTTAGCTACCGTACACTGCGCCTTGACGGAGGCCAAACTACCGCAGCACGAATACTAACTAATACTTATATGAAATGACGGAGGGCTACGCAGGTTTTTCATAAAAACCATGAGCGTAATGAACTTGATATCGTTGTAGAATCAAATGAAGTTTTGAAATGGGGTGATTTTGAGGCTTTTCTAGTTTTGCTAAAGGGGTCACTCCCGATGAAGGGATCGTCGGCCCTTTCCTCGTCGAATGAGGTGCGGGATATATCATATATATCACTGTGCAAAGCAAAAAACCCAAAAGCAGTCAAAACCAAACCGAGTGTGTAGCATCTGCCAGTTATTGCTAAAGGAGTCACTCCCGGTGAAGGGATCTCGGTCCTTTCCTCATCGAATAAGGTGCAGGGTATATCATATATACCGCTGTGCAAAGCAAGAACTGTAGCTACCTGTTTTATTTTAAAATTCGATTCCACAACATCTTAGGTTTCTTATCTTTCATTAATCACATTAATGAAGTCCCATCATTTAAATACCTAAACATCACAGATAGATATGACGTACACTTATGCCATCCGCATTCGCCTCGATGTCCCCTCGTGCACCGTTAGGTTAGGTAACTAACGACAGAGCAGGGCAGTGCTAGCGCGGGTGTAAAACATAAGTAACGTTTATATAATATATCATATATACTATATACTATATCCATCACAGAGTCACAACACAGATATCGCAGCAGAATAAACATATGAAATATTGGATATACTAGGACGTCCGTGTTTTCAATACGAGCCAGTATAAAACACGGATTCCACGGTCGTAACGAATAGCCAATCCCACACCCCTAGACCCCTACGAGAGCGGCAAGCAACCCTGCCAATTCTAGGGTTAGGAGACCCGGACTCGACTCCTCGAGTTGGTCTCCCACTGGACCCCAGAACCCGGTTACTTGTGCTCCCCTCCTTGGGTCTATCCTAATGCGGAAAAGTAAATAATATACAAAAGGTGACAACTTCCGCTATCTGGAAGTGCCCCAAATAAAAGAATATTACATACAAGTTTTTACATGAATGAAAATGAAAAACACTCATCTCACATAAAAACCCCCGGCTATTCGAACACGACGATCCAATATAACATATCCAGCAACACATAACATCACATGTCATCAACGTAAGTAAGTATGCATACCCCAATTGTCGTTGACGTATAGCAACGAAACCGGCGATATGATCATACTACACTTACGGTCACAGAAAAGAAAGTGTAAAACTACAACAATTGGAATCCGCAACTTTTTTAGACATCGCATGCCTAACAGATATAAATCCCGCATTTTAGTCTCATTATCGAAAACTCTTTTCAATATCATACAGGACTAAATTGCTAGATTTATAACATTCATTCAGTTATCTCATAACTACTTGTGAATTCCAATTATTGTATCACATTCCAGATAAACTGAAAATGTTAAACTTTTCGATCGAACAGTCGAATACCCAAGTTTTCCCGATACAGCTCAACACATGAAATAAGTCTAGCAACATTCAGTTCGTGCCTCAGTACCAACGGTCCAGCCGTAGAAGGGTCAAGCCAACGCCTCACATGTGGCACGCCGTACTGCCCCAAACCCGAAGGTTCAAAGGGCAGTTCAAGACGGTCACATAATCGAGTTAATGTTTGTTGTCTTCTAGAGGGTCCATCGCGTTACTTGCACTACTTAGAACGTCGTTAAACTACGGAAAAATCCAACATTTGGAAATTTCCCGACAGGGGAAAAGTTGGGTATTTATATCCGGTCGAACTTTTTAACATGTTCTATAAATTATCCGGAAATACACAAAGACGAAATTTGATAATCCGATCGAACTATAGAAGCTCCAAAGCAACCCCAGAAAGTGCAACTCATGAAATATATTAAAAACAACCAGAGAACTCAGCACTGTTATATAAGAGTTACTGTGCACAAATATATGGATGACGTCATCAAGCCGCCGCGGAACCGCCGCCTAAGCTGGCTTAGGCCGCGGTTCCGCCGCGCTTGTCACTGTTCATGGAATAAAATTTGCGTCGTAATTCTTAGAATTCCCTGCTGAGTTTTCTGCATATTTTTAATTTTGAAAAATCCACGATTTTAGAAAAAGTACAGAGAGCAATTTTTGGGGTTCGGTTTCGGTTCGATCGGAGTTCAAATTCCGTCTAGACTTCGCCTAAGGCACTAGCTAGGCTCTGATACCACTGTAGGGTTCCTAGGCACCCTAGTGAGGTCTCACAAGGTATCGAACATGCCAATTTCAAAAAAATGGTGCCGAGAAACCCTAGACTACGGATCTTAGACTAGATGTTTAGGCGAAACGAAAAAACTAGTTAACTACTTAACTAGAAGTTAGATGCTACAACCTTTGTAGATCCGTATTTCCACCTCCTTAGCTCCACGTGGTCATGCCCTCGCTGTCCATCATGAATCCTCGACTCATTCGTCGGCTTCATCGGAAAACGGGCGAGCAAGGTCGTCGGCTTCGTGTCAAAGACGATCTACGTCGAGGTTGCACTAGTTCAAGCTCCGACTTCACCAAGTAGTGAAACTTGTGAAGAAAACACCCAAAACCACTTGGCAAGAGGTAGAGGATGAAGAAATAGGAGGTGGGTTCACTTTAGATTTGGATTTCTCTCACTAAAACTCAAGTTGCCATTGATGTAGCAAGCTTGAAGAAGAAGAAGAAGAAGAGCTAGTTATGATAAGTCTTGTGTTAAATGAATAATCAATTCAATACTTATCATAACTTGACTAAGGTTAAGTGTAGAGAATAAACCATGGTGAATTAAGTGGGTTAGGGTTAAGTAAGATGACAAGAATGGTTGCAAAAGTCAAGGGTTCAAGAAGCTTCAACATAAAACAAGAATTGCCACCATTCTCATCTTGAATTTATCCACATAAATAAACAAATAAATGAATAAATAAATATGCAAAACCCTAATTACAAAATAACCATGGTTTAATTCTATTCATTTAACCATATGATCAAGTATCATCAAACATGATACAAAAAGGTGCACAAAAATATATCACATATACAATGTGCAAATCAAGTGAGAAAAATCCGTTTAAAGTGAACCTATAGTAGTTAATGCAAAGTAATATATCAAATATATAATTATACATTAAATCATTAAATCAACACTTGATTCAATGATCCGGTCATGTCGCACATGACCGACTAGTATTCAATGTATCGGCTTACTGAATCGATCTTCGATTCGATAACTAGGTTATATCGAATATAACCATTCGATACATATATCGCGAGAATGGAATACGGTATCACATACTCGCATTATTCTCGATCCTGCAATTATCTCATATGCGCTCCTATTTCGTTTCGCTTGAACTAGGAAACCTCTGTGTAGGACTCTAAAGACTCGTCAATACGCCGGTAGCAGATGATGATCATATCAAACACCCACAAGCCGCAAGCGGTCTGCTAAACGTAACGGCCACCCGGGTATTGAGCGATCAGAAGATCGACGAGCTAGCCCGCTCACACTCCTGCGAATCCGACCAGTAACACTCACCGTAAAGTCCGGTCTCTTCGTCTGATATGTCGCATATCAAGTCTAGGGGTGGTAAACGTCAGACCCCAATAACCCGATAAGTCGTGCCGATATGAGGCTCATAACGGGTCGAGAAACTACTGGTAACACTTACCAGCAAATCTCTGATCAGCCCTGGCCAGGGACTTCCCTGTTACGGCCAATCGAGCACAGCGCAACATCAACCCCCAATACCGGGAGAGACGAAACCCCTCCTATCGCTCATTGCCTCCATGTGACTTGGGACTGTACCCAAAGACCATCGTTTTGCACGCCCTCATGGACGTGGTAAGGTGGAGATCAAAGCACAGTAGGAATCACACAAGACTCTATGACGATCTCGGGTCTACAGACTAACCTGTACAAGTGTCACCTGAGAACTGCCATCTGACGTGAGGTATAATACCATCTGGGAGTTCTCGGCGAGTCCGTCCAGTGTACCCAGTCTCCACTGAGCACCCGTATACCATCTCTGATTTCAAACACCAATGGATATGGGATCATCCATCGCCCATCACATGGGTCGAGAAGCGTATACGCTAGTCTACTCTGGTATATCAATGCCCCGTCTCGATACACACACGACTAGAGACCTTGAAGGATGTACTTATGGACTACCATGTCCCCACTAGTATGATCTGCATCATAGTCCAGGTAGTCAAGTACAAATCCTAAGGGCTTTACCAACATGTAACTATAAGACAGTATAAAGAGACTAGTGTACATGTTAAGATAAAGAGCAACCAGATAGCATACTATCATGTCGAGCAAGAAAGTCATCTCTATATATGTCCAAGCATCCAATATAATATACATCATCTGTACAATACTGGCCTCTAGGGCATACATACTACTAACACTTATGACCTTGGCGTTAGGTCAAAATGTCATAAGTCACATGCCAAGTTCTACCCGTCACTATCTTGTCAATTTGAACCCACCCGTACATGCCCTTGGCGTTAGGTCAAAATGGCAGAACGACTGTCCTAAACCAACTCATCTATCTATTCAACAAATGAATACCCAGCAGCTACCAAACACTATGCCTTGGCGTTAGGTCAAAATACATAGCTTGAATACTACTGAATACCCAAAAGAAATGACGGAGGGCTACGGCTGGTTTTTAGCGAAAAACCTTTAACGTAACGAACTTGATATCGCTGAAGGAACCTGATAGCTTTTTATAAAAATATAGTGGCGAAAACCTTTACTAAAGAGGTCACTCCCGGTGAAGGGATATCGGCTCTTTTCTCGTGGAATGAGGTGCAGGATATTCCAACTGAATACCACGATGCAAAGCAACTTGTAATCGACTATAGTGAAGTTATTACCCTGACGCAAACTTCTGCCCAAGGGGTCATTCCCGGTGAAGGGATATCGGCCCTTGCCTCGTCAAATGAGGTGCAGGATATTCCAACCGAATACCGCTATGCAAAACAAAAGGAAACGTCTTTGTAATAACACTTTTTAAAATTGTTGCAACAACTGCCAAATAGGCTTGTTTTCCTTTGCATTGATCAGAATCAACGCAGTCCCATCAATTAATCACACCAGAAAAGAACGAAAATAAAATGTACGTATATGCCATCCGCAATCGTCACTGAGTCCCGTCATCATCCGTTAGGTTACTTAACTAACGACAGAGCGGGGACTGGACTAGCGCGGATGCAAAACATATACAACATCTACTAGTATATATACTAATATACAATAATCGCTCTAGGCGTGATAATATGCAACATTACAGAAAAGTAATAAGCATCACAGAACAATACAGATAATCTGGGATCCCTGGGTTTCACAGAGCCGCTGCTGAAACCCGACGTTCCCCTATTCGTGTGGATAGCCTGTACAATGAAACCTGGACCCCTACGGGTGCGGCAAGTTATCCGCCAAAAGCTGAAGCGAGGCAGCCCCCTACAGCAAAATGAATGGACCACCCTGCACTTCACGGAATCCGGTAGCTTGAGCACCCCTCCTTGGGTCAACATGTACCCCCTACGAGTGCGGCAAATAGTCTGCCTATTCCAGAGTGAGGCCCATCTTCCTCTCAAAGCAATGAGATGCGGACCCGTTGCCCTCCAGAACCCGGCTATCCGTGCACTCCGTCGCGGGGTAAAACCTAGTACAGAAATGAAAAATATGTACTACGGGTACATCGACCTCAACCCGGTCGTGTCCCCAAAAGAATATTATACAAACAGGCAGTGACGGCAGTCCACATGTTGGACGCTCGCCCCGCAATATCAATTGTACAAATAAATCTAAACTGCACTACCATTGAACACTGCTATCCACCACGACAAATCCGCAACATCACAGCACAACACAGAACATCAACGCGAATGTCACGTTCGCAAACCCGTCTAAAAGAACTATAGCAATTAGACGCAATTTACCGCTCAAATGACATTCCCGGTCAGAGATATAATGTAAGTACTGTAAAATAACATGTTTAAATTTCGATCGAGTAAATTTCCCGAAGTGGGCCCCACGTACATCTGCTGTACAGTAAAAAATCTGGGCCTAAAAGAAACAGTACCAAAAACTACAATTTACCAAGTAAAGCACACTGAAGAAATATGGAGCATTGTTCCTATATACTGGCCGCGGATGCGCGGTCAAACCCTAGGTTTGACCGCGGATCCGCGGCGGTATAGTAAGATCACATGACCGTATTTTTGGAGTATGCTTAGAAAACCCTGCTCAACCAGATTTAAAATCGACAGAAACATTGAACAGAAAAGTTGTAGTTTTCGATATTCGGTCCGATCGATCTTTTAAACGTGTTAGCACAAGTTAGTAAAGCATAATGGTGAGGCTCTGATACCACTGTAAGTCTACGGTAGCGCCCCGGCCGTCTAACAGACGCTAAATGCGGAACAAAAAATTTTAACTGGCGCTATCATATACTATAACCCAGATCTGCCATTATTGCTAAACTAACAAACTACAAAGAGGGTAGAAAGGTTATACCGAACGATCCGAGTCCTTCGTTCTTTAACCATCATCCCATGCTAGGTTGCGGCTGCTTCGATCTCGTCGATCTCCGATCTCCTCGTTCAGGTGGCACCACGTCAATGGATCTTTAAACGGGCTCCCGCCTCTGACCCGAGGCAACTCGGTCATCAAGTTTTCTAAAAGAGAAGACCAAGATTGATGTAGAGAATGAGTAGAATACTTTGTCTCACTTCGTCCAAAGTCGTGGACGAACGGTTAATGAAGTTGCCACTCGAAATGAAATGGAATGAGAAATGAACTATGAAATTTCCATACATCCAAAACTTTATTCTTTTTCCAAATGAAATCAATCACCCTCTCACAAAGAGGGGCCGGCCACAATATGTAGGTGGTGGGATGAGTGTAGGAGGAAAGGGGGTGACCACAAGCAAAGCTTATCAAGAAGAAAATATCTTAAGCTTTACAAGAAAACATAAATGCAAAAGCATGAGTCATAATAACACATCATCTATCATTTAATGCTAACTATGAATCACTAACCTAGTCACCTTCCAAGAAGCTTCCTCTCATGACTCACCCTCATGACAAGATAAATCCGCATTTAACCGAATGTTAAATACGGCTGATAGAAAACTGGAAACTGGAAACTTCCAAAAGTGATCCTGAAACGAATTTGAGGATAACCCCGTAACAGTATAAACATACCCGCATTTGTATTACGGCCGAATACAAATGCAACTGAGACAAAGATATTAAATCTACACAGTATAATACTCGGATCCGGCTTAAACCAAAGCCCACCAGTATTATCTGCCCGAAATATGACAAGTGCGTAAACGCACGTGCATTTTCCGAACCCTGCCATAAAACCATACGACCTCTACAACGTTTCGCCCGAACTTGGGAAACTGTCTGTGGGGGACTTTAATGACTCGTCAGTACCCTGGTAGTGGGTTTAACCATAAGCCGTCAGCGGCACTAGCTGTGCGTAATGGCTGCCCATGGACTGACCTCAAGGGAGGCCGATGAGCGAACTCATCCGGAAACCCTACTGAGCCTAATAGTGACAATGTATATACAGTCCGGTCCGTTCACCTATGAGTATCGCATATCTTCTTAGGGGGCTGGTAACGTCAGACCCCCAATAGCAGTATAAGTCGTGTCGGAGTGTAGCCCAAAAACACCATGAGATACTACTGGAGTACCTACCAGCAAATCTCCTGCCACGGCCATGGGCTTTGTGTAATGGCTCTCCTAGACACAGCACAATCTCACCCCCAATACCGGGAGAGACGAATCCCCTGCCGATCCGCTCACTTGCCTCCATGTGGCTCGGGACTGTACCCAAAAAATACCTGTTTGCACGACTCCTTTGAGCCGCGGTAGGGTAGAAATCAAAGCACAGTGGGAACTCATACGAGACAAATGACGACCTCAGGTCGATGAACTAACATGTACACATGTCACCAGGGAACTGCTATCTCACGATAGGTATAATACCATCTAGCAGGTTCCCGGCGAGTCCTGTCCGATGTACTCATAACCCAATGAGCACCTGTATACATCTTAGGTGATCCAACTGACACCAGTGGCTTGTGAGACCGGCCACCGCCCCTCGTCGGGGTCTCGACTGTATACACTAGTCTACTCCGGAGTATCGATGCCCTGTCTCGAAACTCTCACGACTAGGGACCACAATTAAGGATATGCGTATAAACCACCCAACTCTCATGTATATGATCGCCATTATACTGTTTGTAGTAAAGCAAGATCCTAAGGGCTCTATCAAAGTGTAACAGTGATCAGTCACCTGAACCTGTACACGACTGATAAAGGTAAACCAGATAGCATACTATCATCTCGAGTAAGACTGTCCTACCGGTATAGGTCCTCCGCAATCATTGCAATAACGTGCCTGCGATCCAATAATTGACTTTGAGGGCACTATATCCAACAAAATGATGGGATACATTAATGAGATTAATGTAAAGAAAAGAAACCTAAAGATGTTGTAGAATCGGATTTGAAACCCACTCGGCTCCTTTTTATGAAAAAGCAAGTTTCAAAAGATGCGGAGTTTAAGCCACTCCTTTTCTAAAAACTATTTAGATTCTACAACGAAATCAAGTTCAAAGCGTTAAAGGTTTTCATAAAAACCATCCGCAACCCTCCATCATTTTAGGAAGCAAAGTACTTAGTATTCGTGCTACGTATGTGGATTATAGTCAAGGCGTAGTGTACGGTAGCTAAGTGATGTCTTCCTACAATGCATAAGATGCAATAAGTTAGGACATTCATATGATTATGTTGATCATAGTCAAGGGTCATATGGGTGGGTCTAATTAATCACGAAATGACGGGTAGAACTTGACTAGTGCTTATGATATGTTGACCATAGCCAAGGTCATAAGCATCTAGGGGTAAAAACTATATCAGGAATTTCAAGTGTTGAAATTTGCAGTGAGATTGCATACCATCTATATGATAGTTGGATCCCGATCCCACTATGAGTAAGAGTTACTCCCAGGAGAGTTTTACACTTTACAATTAGCTAATCCAGTAGGTGTCTAGAAAGGTGTTAACGGGGTTTGACCTCTGGGAAAACGAGGTTTATTTTAATTAGGTTTGTACGCAAGCACGAGGAACCTCCCTCAAAGTACTGACACTGGCCTGGCTGACCGGTTAGCGAAACTGTAGAATGTAATTAATCCTGGCTAGTTTACTTTTCAGGTTTGAAAGAAAATTTGATAAAAGCAGTAGGAGACATCGATTAGATAAGATAATAACCAATCTGATCTTTGCAAGAGCATTTCGCTGAGTGTATTCTTTTCTCTCTCCTAATGGCAAATACCGATGACGGGACTTAAGCTTCTTTTAGAGAAAAACAAACTGACTGGACCAAATTATAAAGAATGGTTGAGGAATTTGAACATTGCACTCACATATGATAAAGTATCATATGTCCTCACTACCAAAACCCCACCCATCCCAGGACCTGAATCATCTGTTTTGGATAAGGAGATCCGAAAAACATGGGATATTGATTGCAACACGGCCACGTGCCTCACGCTTGCTTCTATGGACAGTATCTATTAGAAACAGCACAAGAAGATGGATGTACAATCCATCTTTCTTCATACAAAGGAGTTGTATGAAGAGCAATCTCGTACTTTACGATACGAGGCATCTCGAAAGCTGTTTCAGAAGCGGTTGGCCCCCGGCGCATCAGTAGGGGACCATGTTCTGAAGATGATTGGTCTTATAGAAGAACTTGAGGAACTAGGATGGACTATGGATAATGTGCAATATACAGATATTGTTCTGCAGTCTCTCTCCCCCGCCTTTGCTCCGTTCATAGTGAATTTCAATATGAACGATTTGGAGAAATCATTGCCTGAACTTCTCAATATGTTGAGAAATACAGAGAGCACGCTTAAGATAGCGAAAACTCCCGCTCTGCTTTATGAGCCATCTTCCTCTTCAGTCCCGAAAGCCAAGGCCAAGGGAAAGAAGAAGAAGAATCCCACCAAGCCGAGAGGTGGAGTTGAAAAGGTGAAGGGGAAAGAAAAATCCGGGACCGAGGGAATTGGAAAGGAGAATGTTTTTACTGCCACAAGTCGGGACACTGGAAACGCAATTATGCTTTGTACCTTGCAGATCTCAAGAAGAAGAAGCATGTTGATGCTTCCGCTTCAAGTGTGTTTGTAACTGAAAACTGTTTTTCATTAAACTCTGCATCTTGGGTATTAGATACCGGTTCTGGTTCTCGCATTTGTAATTGTATGCAGGGATTGAGAAACAGGAGAGTTTTGAAGACTGGGGACCACACTCTACGGGTTGGAAATGGTTCCAATGTACATGCTGTATCCGTAGAAGAGTATCATCTGGGGTTGCTTTCAGGATGTATTTTGGTTTTGAACCCTTGTTATTTTGTACCTGGTATGCTATGTAATATAATATCCATATCTTTGTTGGACAATGAAGGATATCATTTTGTGTTGCGAAATAATGTTATGAACAATAACTTGAATCAACAGTTGATTGGATATGGTACACTAAGTAACGGAATTTACGTCCTAAACCAACACACAGTTTTCAATATACAACATACAAATAAAAGAAAGATTTCAGATATAAATGAATCTTTTCTTTGGCATTGGAGACTTGGTCATATTAATGAAACAAGACTAAACAAGTTACATAAATATGGATATTTAAAACCTTTTGAATATAAATCTTATGCGACTTATCAGTCTTGTATCAAAGGTAAAATGACCAAAACTCCGTTTATAGGACACGGAGATAGAGCTACAGAACTCTTAAGCCTCATACATAGTGATGTATGCGGACCAATGTCTACACATGCTAGAGGTGGTTTTTCATACTTCATCACTTTTACTGATGATTTCTCAAGATTCGGAAACGTGTTTTTATTGAAGCATAAATCCGAAGCTTTCGAGAAATTCAAGGAGTACAAACTTGAAGTAGAAAAACAAACATGCTCGAGTATCAAGAAACTTCGATCAGATCGAGGTGGAGAGTATTTAAGCATTGAGTTTTCACACATCTTAAAAGAGAATGGGATTCTCTCTTAGCTTACTCCTTCGTACACACCACAGCACAACGGTGTGTCAGAACGGAGGAATCGTACCCTATTAGATATGGTACGGTCCATGATGAGTGATGCTGAGTTACCACTTTCCTTTTGGGGACATGCATTAGAGACAGCAATTTAACAGGGTTCCATCAAAGACCGTGTCTACCACTCCATATGAGATGTAGTGTGGAAAGAGACCATCTCTTAAAAGAGTTAGGATTTGGGGTTGTTCGACTTTTTTCAAAAAGCAGAATCCAGAAAAACTCGAGACATGATCGGTCATGTGTAAATTTGTGGGATATCCAAAACATTCATATGGATATCTTTTCTACCACAAGGAGGAACAAAAGGTGTTTGTTTCTCAACATGCCACATTTTTGGAAAATGAAATTTTTACAAATAGTACTGATGGCAATAAGTTAGAACTAGAAGAGGTTCTAAAGACACAAATTACTCATGAAGAATTGGTTGAACCAGATGTTGAAGTAGAACTTCAAGAACCTCAGCCGCTCCGGAGATCTAGTAGAACTTCTCGTCCGCCGGAAAGATACTATGGGTTTCTCGTCGATGGTGATAGAGAAGATTGTATCATGGATAATGATGACCCTACTATTTTTCAGCAAGCTATCATGAGTGGTGACTCAGTGAAGTGGCTGGATGCCATGAGATCCAAAATGGAGTCCATGTACACCAACAGAGTATGGACTTTGGACGTTGCACCTCCTGGGATAAAACCCGTTGGGTGCAAATGGATCTTTAAGAGAAAGATTAGTGTAGATGGACAGGTAGAGACTTTTAAAGCAAGGCTTGTAGCGAAAGGTTTTCGTCAAAGACCAGGACTGGACTATGATGAAACTTTCTCTCCAGTAGCAATGCTTAAATCCATTCGGATCCTACTTGCTATTTCTGCTCACTACGACTATGAAATCTGGCAGATGGACGTTAAAACTGCATTTCTGAATGGTGATTTAGAAGAATGCGTTTATATGGATCAGCCAAAGGGCTTCATTGACAGTTGGAGCAGCGAAAAAGCATGTAGGTTGCTTAAATCCATTTATGGGTTAAAGCAGGCATCTCAGAGATGGAACATCTGTTTTGATGATACAATCAAAGAGTTTGATTTTATCAAAAATATAGATGAACTATGCATTTATAAAAAATTGTAGGGAGTACTGTCACTTTCCTTGTATTGTACGTTGATGACATTATCTTGATAGGAAATGATATTCCTATACTATAATCGATCAAATTATTCTTATCACAAAGGTTCTCCATGAAGAACCTGGGTGATGCCCCGTGCATTTTGGGCATAAGGATCTATAGAGAAAGATCCAAGAGATTATTGGGATTGTCCCAATCAAAGTACATTTATACCATCCTAAAAAGGTTTAGTATAGAAGATTCCAAGCGTGGTGCCTTGCCCGCTTGCCATGGAATCACTTTCTCTAAGGACTTCTGTCCGAAGACTGATGAAGAGAGAGTTCGCATGAGCATTATACCCTACGCTTCAGCCGTAGGATCTATAATGTATGCGATGATATGTACTCGCCCTGATGTAGCTTATGCACTAGCTGTAATGAGCAGGTATCAATCCAACCTAGGGGAGCAACACTGGATAGCCGTAAAGAACATTCTTAAGTACTTGCGAAGAACTAAAGAATTGTTCTTAGTGCATGGTAATGGGGATCTCCAAATGGAGGCCTTTACCGATTCCAGCTTCCAAAGTGATAAGGATGACAGTAAATCTATCTCAAGGTTTGTATTTACCCTCAATGGAGGGGCGGTATGTTGGAAGAGTTCCAAACAGGATATCGTTGCAGACTCCACGATGGAAGCTGAGTATATTGCTGCAAATGATGTTGCCAAGGAAGCCGTCTGGATGAGGAAGTTCGTTGGGGAGCTAGGAGTAGTTCCAACCATTATTAATCAATTATCATTGTATTGTGATAATAATGGAGCTATGGCATTAGCCAAAGAACCCAGATCCTATCAAAAGTCCAGACACATCCTCAGGCGATATCATTTGATCCGGGAGATAGTTGATCGCCTAGAGATCGAGATTCGGAGAGTAGATACAAAGGATAACACTGCGGATCCACTCACCAAGGCCTTTCCATAGCCGCAACATGAGCGACATTTTGAGATGTTAGGTATGAGATACGCCAATAATTGGCCATAGTGCAAGTGGGAGATTGCTGGATATATGTATGCCGTAGAGGCCATTATATGTATAGTGGATGCTTGGACATGTATATATGTATATTTGATATATTATTTTCTTGCTCGACATGATAGTATGCTATCTAGTTTTACTTTATCTGACATGTTTACTTGATACTGTTCATTTGATACATGTTGATAAAGCCCTAAGGATATTTGCTTAACTTCCGTGGCTATGATGAAGATCATACTAGTGGGGCATGTGTAGTCTATAAGCATATCCTTAAATGTTCCTAGTCGTAGGTATATTGAGACAGGGCATCGATATTCTAGAGTAGACTAGCGTGTACGTTTCTTGACCTATGTGATGGGCGATGGATGATCCCATACCCATTGGTGTTGTGACGTCGAAGATTGTATACGGGTGCTCAGTGGAGACTGGGTACACTGAACGGACTCACCGAGAATTCCTATATGGTATTATATCTATCGTCGGATAGCAGTTCTCTGGTGATACTGGTACAGGTTAGTCTGTAGACCCGAGATCGTCATAGAGTCTTGTGCGTTCTCCAACTGTACTTTGATTTCAACCCTACCACGGCTCTACTGAGTCGTGCAAACAGGTGGCTTTTAGGTATAGTCCCGAGACACATGAAGACGGTGAGCGATAGGAGGGGTTTCGTCTCTCCCGTATTGGGAGTTGATTTTGTGCAATGTACGATTGGCTCTGACTTGAAGTCCCTAGCCAGGGCTGATGAGATTTACTATTAAGTGTTATCAGTAGTTTCTCGACCGGTCATAGACCATATCGACATGATTTATTGAGTTACTAGACTTGGTATGCAACATATCAGACGAAGAGACCGGACTGTACGCTAAGTGTTGCCAATGGCTCGACAGGAGTTTTGACGGGTTCGCTTATTTTTTCTTCTGATCGCTCAATACCCGGGTGGCCGTTACGTTTAGCTGACTGCTTGTGGCTTGTAGGTGTTTTGATATGATCATCACCTACTTCCGGCGTATTGACGAGTCTTAGAGTCCCACACAGGATTTTTCTAGCTCAGGCGAAATGATGTGGAGTGCATATGAGATATGTGCGGGAGCTCGACTAAATGCGAGTATGTGATACCGTATTTTAATCGAGCGTTTATTATTGGTCGGGTCGCATTTAATGTGATCGATTTATTAAATCAAGTGTTGATTTAATATTGACTTTTTAGCTCACTTTTAATTAAACCTTTTCTTTTGGATGTATGCATATATGATTATACATACACATGATGATGTGCATGCACATATACATACATACAAATGTATCATGGTTGATGATACATAGAAGATGGCAATACAAGACTTACATGGTTGATAAATATCTTCTATTTTGTTTATGGATTAAAGAAAAAGGAAATTAGCTAAATGACTCATTCTTTCTACACAATTCTTAGTTGACCTTTGACTTAACCCTAGTTAGATTTCCTTTGTTCTTTAACTCATCCACAAAATATCTAGATATTTAGATAACCTTGGTTATATATGAGAGTGTCTCATATATATTCTTTGTTATTCATTTTATTAAATGTTTTTTATCACAATATTTTGAAAAAAGCTTTGTCATCTTCTTCTTCCTCCTTCTTCAATCTCTCTTGAGTTTTAAAAGAGTGAGGAACTTAAAAAGAAAGGGTTTTTAAGTGAGTTCACAAATCACACAACCATTCTATACTACCCTAGCCCTTTAGTGTAGAGTGTTTGCTTCATTTTGTGAAGCTAAGAGATTGATCTAGAAATCTCCGGGTAGATCATCATAGACGACGAAGGACCTTAAGTGGAGTCGTTCCAAGCTTCGTGCAAAGTCGTAAGAGTCCTAAAGACCGAAGGAGTTGGCTACAAAGGTTGTATTTCCTTTTCCTTTAGCTTAGACTTCTTATTATGTTGATATTACCCTAATCTCTAGTTACGATCCGTAGTTCGTTTGTAATAGCCCTCTAGAATTTGAAAGTTCACTACTATATGATGTTGCAACCTATGTAGAGGCGCTACTACACACCAACAAGAAGCTATACACTAGTCTACTCTAGTATATCGATGCCCTGTCTCGATACACCCATGACTAGGAACATTTGAAGGATGTACTTATCGACTACCATGTCCCCACTAGTATGATCTGCATCTTAATTCTAGCAGTCAAGTACTCATCCTAAGGGCTTTATCAACATGTAATATAGAGACAATCAGTGTACATGTTAAGATAAAGAGCAACCAGATAGCATACTATCATGTCGAGCAAGAAATTCTTCCATGTATATATACAAGCATCCACTACAATATACATCGTATGTACAGTGATGGCCTCTAGGGCACACATATAACTAACATGATGTACGTATATGCCATCTGTAATCGCCACTGTGTCCCGTCATCACCCATTAAGTTACTTAACTAACGACAGAGCGGGGACTGGACTAGCACGGGTGCAAAACATATACAACATCTACTAGTATATATAAATATATATATATATAACAATCGTCTCAGGCATGATATAAAGCAACATCACAGAAGCATCACAGAAGTAACAACACAGAGTGGTGGATAATCCTGCAGACCCGGGTTTCACTTGAGCCGTAAATGAGACCCGACATTCCCCTGTCGTGTGGATAGCCTGTGCAATGAAAACCTAGACCCCTACGAGTGTGGCAAGTTACCCGCCAATCCCAGAAGTGAGGCAAACCCAATCAACAACGTGAATGGGCCACCCAGCACTTCACGGAATCCGGTAACTTGAGCACCCCTACGTAGGTCAACCTATACCCCTTACGAATGCGACGAATAGCCTGCCAATTCTAGAGTAAGGTCCCCTCCGTCTCAACGCCATGAGATGCGGACCCGTTGCCCTCTAGAACCCGGCTATTCGTGCACTCCTAGGGTAATCCTAGTGCAGAACAAAATAATATGTACAAGGGTGACATCGACTTCAACCCGGTCATGCCCCAAACAAATAATATACAAACAGGCAGTGACGGCAGTCCACATGTCGGACGCTCGCCCCGCAATATCAAATGTACAAATGAAACTAAACTGTACTAACATCGCACCCAAGTTATCCACCACGACGATCCAGCCACAACACAGCATAACATAGAACATCAGCGTGAATGTCATGTTCGCAAACTCGTCTAAAAGAACATATAGCAATTAGACGAGTTGTACCGCTCGAATGATATTCACGATCACACATAGTAATACATGTACTGATAAACATTTAAACAGTGTTAAAGTATCGACTTCAAACACCCCGAATTGCCCCTGAACAAAAGATAACATAATATACAAAATAGGCAAAACAAGCAATACCACTGCACCAATATTCCAAGGACTAACAAACACCTAAAATACGAAACCCTAACTCAAAAGCAGGGTCGGCCAGCTCGGAAATTTTGTACATGAGGCCGGTCCAAAATGGGTATAATAGGTTTGTATTTGGGCAGTGTTCTAGTGGTCATACAAGCAGTCTTCTGCGGTTGCTTAAAAAAATTTTGAAGGCTTTGAAAAATCGGCAGCAACTGGAATACATCGTGTATCGTTTTGGAGTTGTTTCGGTTTCGATACTTTAACATTGTCTAAAACTGCTAGTAAGGGGTTTACGGGTTAGCTCTGATACCATGTTGGGTTACGGCAGCGCCCCGGCCATCAAACCGTAGCCAAATGTAGAATAAAAATTTTCTAAACTGGCGCTACCACAACCCGATTCCCGGATCTACCGTAAACCCTATACTAGCAAGCAATATAAAGAGTTAGGAATGGTTGTACTGAGTTGATCCGTGTCCTTCGGTCTTCAACTTTCATCCCAAGCTCCTAGTGTCTTCCTTGATCAAGCTTGGTAGCCGGTCTCCCTCCATCGAAGATGATCCACCCGAAGGTTTGTGCAACAGACTTCAACCTCATAACCGAGGTAACTAGGGTATCTAGTTTGCTAAACCTAATAGCCTAGGAAATGTAGAAACTAATGATGGATTAAGTTATCTCTAATCACCCAATGTTTCTCAACACATGAGACATGATGTGTGGAGGTAGAAGATGAAGTATGAAGATGAGAGTGTAGCAACTCAAGAAAGGAAAAAAATTGCTAAGTGTTGTGAGCATGAAGCATCAAGTAAGAAAAATCCTCACAACACTTACAATAAATCAAGTATGCAAGAATAGTGTCACCATGAGTCACCCCATGAGTCATCTACAAAGTCATGCCTCATTTAATGCCAAAGAATGACTCATCCTCCACCTCATTAACCATTTATAATAAATGGTTAAAACAATAATGAGGTGGCATATTCTAGAAGCATCTTGTAATGAAATTACAAGAATACCCCTCATCCGTATATACATACCCATATCCGTATTCTAAAAAATACGTATACAATGAGACAAAAATAATCCAACAAATATAATACTAGGATCCGGCTTAAACCAAAATCCACTAGTATTATCCGTCCGAACATCATACGTGCACAAGTACACATATGTGATCGAACCCTGCCGTAAAACCATACGGCCTCTACATCGTTTCGCCCAAAGCAGGGAAACTCTCTGTGTGGGACTCTAAAGACTCGTCAATACGCTGGCAATGGGTTTAACCACAAGCACGTCAGCGGCACTAGCTGTACGTAACGGCTACCCAGGTATTGAGCGAAAGGGAGGCCGACGAGCAAACTCATCCTGAAACCCCTACTGAGCCTGACAGTGACAATATCCATACCGTCCGGTCAGTTCGTCTAAGAGTATCGCATATCGAGTCTATGGGGGTGGATAAAGCCAGACCCCTAATAACGCGATAATTCGTGTCGGTATGAAACCCATCACCATATGAGAAACTACCGATCCTAGATCAGTAATTCTCGACTACCTTGGCCAAGGATGTCTGGTTATGGCCACCCGTACACTGCGCAACATCAACCCCTAATACCGGGAGAGACGAATCCCCGACAATCAGCTCACTGCCTCCATATGGCTCGAGACTATACCTAACTAAAACATGTTTGCACGACTCCTTTGAGCCATGGTAGGGTAGTAATCAAAGCACAGTGGGAACTCACATGAGACAAATGACGATCTCAGGCCGACAGACTAATCTGTACACATGTCACCTGGGAACTGCTATCGGACAATAGGTATAGTACCAACTAGCAGGTTCCCGGCGAGTCCATCCAGTGTACTCATAACCCAATGAGCACATGTATACTATCTTAAGTGATCAAACTAACACCAATGGCTTGTGAGACCTGGCCATCGCCCCTCGTCGGGGTCTCGATCTGTATACACTAGTCTACACTGGAGTATCGATGCCCGGTCTCGAAACTCCCACGACTAAGGACATTTAAGGATTTGCTTATAGACCCCCAGCTCCCACGTTTATGATAGCCATCATAATGCTGGTAGTCAAGCAAGAATTCTATGGGCTCTATCAATATGTAATAGTGATCTGTAATACCACCTGAAGTATGTACATGATGATAAAGACAAACCAGATAGCATACTATCATCTCTAGTAAGACTGTTCTACCGGTATAGGTCCTTCCTCAATCATCATAATCACCTAACTGCGATTACGATAATTGCATTGAAGGCGCTATAGCCAACAACAACAATATAAAAGGCATCCCCAAGCGGGAGCTAGCTCTTCGCCAAATGGCGGAATCACAACCACGCAAGTAATGTATACGGCATCCAACGGCGAAGATCAACCCAGAAAGAATAATATGAATAAAGCAAGACATGAAATCCATACATAGCGAACATATACCCATCGCTCTAAGTCTAGCAACCACAAGTCCGTCTAAGTCCACTAAATATACAAAGTCTAGTTTCTGATTGATGGAGTTTATCTAGATACAATAGGAAATAATAAATACAAGAGTGGGCACGATCCAATGTGTCCCACCTACTATAGAAAAACACCCGAATGCAAGCTGTGTGCCAGCGATGTTGGGGTTCCTAAGCACCCTACTGGGGTTTCACAGTATCAAGCATGCCAATTTCAAAAATTCTAGAATGCCAATGAACCCTAACCTAGGATCTAGCTAGAGTGAATAGACAATATGAACATGTAATCAAACATTACATCTAAGTGAATGAGGAATACAACCTTTGTAGACCGGTCCTTCACTTCTAAAGCTCCGTGTAGTAGTCCCTTCGCACCAAGTAGTGAACATCCGAACACTAGTAAGGTTTCACAAGAAGAAATGAACAACCTTGCTCGAAGTCTTCGAGACCGAAGATGATCTACGTCGAGAAGACTCAAGCTCATGCTACCTCTTCACTAATGGTAGATTAGTGAAGCAAACACCTTAAACTAAATAGCTAATAGTAGAGGATGATAAAGTAGGAAATGGGCTCACTTTAGATTTAATTTTCTCACAATATTTTCTCACTTAGAAAAAGCTAGCAAGATTTTTTTCATGAAGAAGAAGATGAAGAATGAAGATAAGAGAATGAACTCATAAGGTGAGAATAGCAACCATGGGTGAGTTAGTGTCATACACTAACTCATGTAAAGAATAAACCATGGCTAACAATAATGGTTAGGTTAATAAATATCTACAAGTAAAACAAAAAGAATGGACTTAGTCAAAGATGCTTCAAGCTTCTCCAAGCTTCCAAGCATGTGACTAAATACCAATTAATTTGATTTACTTTAAATAAATAAAACCTTATCATTATTATAAGCATGGTGTGAGTCTCATACACCCATATAGCATGTGGCATCTAGCATGACACAAAAGATGTACATTAATATATATCACATATATACTAAGTGTACACTAGTGAGAAAAAGAATTCTTAAGTGAGTTAATACTAGTTAATGTAAGATAATATATCAAATATATAATTATACATTAAATTATCAAATCAACACTTGATTTAATAATCCGGCTATATCACATACAACCGACTAATATCAAATGTAACATTCTATCGAATCAACACTTGATCCGATAACTCGGCTATATCACATATAACCGACCGATATCACATATCGCGAGAATAGAATGCGGTATCACATATGCGCATTAATATCGGTCCCGCACATATCATATATGTGCTCCTACTTCATTTCGCATGAACCAGGAAACCTCTGTGTAGGACTCTAAAGACTCGTCAATACGCCGGCAGTAGGTGATGATCATATCAAACACCCACAAGCCGCAAGCGGTCTGCTAAAAGTAACGGCCACCTGAGTATTGAGCGATCAGAAGATCAACAAGCAAGACTGCTCATACTCCTATAAATCCAATCATTAACACTACCGTACAGTCCGGTCTCTTCATCAGATATGTCGCATATCTCGCCTAGGGGTGGTAAATGTCAGACCCCAATAGCTTGATAAGTAATGCCGATGTAAGGTCCATAGCGGACGAGAAACTACTGATAACACTTACCAGTAAATCTCATCTACCCTGGCCAGGGATTTCCAGTTATGGCCAATCGAGCATAGCGCAACATCAACCCCTATTCCGGGAGAGACAAATCCCCTCCTATCGCTCATTGCCTCCATGTGACTCAGGACTGTACCCAAAAACCACCTGTTTGCACGACTCGGTAGAACCGTGGTAGGGTGGAAATCAAAGCATAGTGGGAGACACACAAGACTCTATGACGATCTCGGGTCGACAGACTAACCTGTACAAGTGTCACCAGAGAACTGCTATCTGACGTGAGGTATAATACCATCTAGGAGTTCTCGACGAGTCCTTTCAGTGTACCCAGTCTCCACTGAGCACCCGTATAACATCTCTGATGTCAAACACCAATGGATATGGAATCATCCATCGCCCATCACATGGGTCGAGAATCTATACGCTAGTCTACTCTGGAATATCGATGCCTTGTCTCGATATTCCCTCGACTAGGAACAATTGAAGGATGAACTCATAGACTGCCCAAGCCCCACTAGTATGACCTGCATCATAATCCTGGTAGTCAAGTACACATCCTAAGGGCTTTATCAACATGTAACAGAGAGATAGTGTGTACATGTTAAGATAAAGAGCAACCAAATAGCGTACTATTATGTCGAGCAAGAAAGTGCTCCCTATATATGTCCCAGCATCCACTATAATATACATCTCATGTACAATAATGGCCTCTAGGGCATACATACAATTAACAATCTCCCACTTGTACTAAGGCTAGTTGTTGTAGTATGTCATACACAACGTCCTATAAAAGTCTCTCGCAGGACAGGCCTTTGTGAGTGGATCCGCCGTGTTATCCTTCGTGTTAACTCTCCTGACCTCGATCCCCTGGAGATCAACCATCTCTCTGATCAGGTGATGCTACCTTAGAATATGTCTGGGTCACTGATGGGACCGAGGTTTCTAGGCTAAAGCCACACCTCTATTGTCACTCAATGGTAGGAACATAGTTCAACTCATGAACAAATATACGCCCAGACTGCCTCTTTGTTAGCATCGTTGATAGCGATGTATCCATCATTTATCGTCTAGTTTGCCCCGGTATCTAGTTTGGAACTCTTCCAACATACCACCCCACTTCTGGGGTAAAGACAAAATCTGTGACAGTCTGACAGTTGACCTTACTGTTGGAGATAGTGCCCTCAGAGTCAATTATTAGGTCACAGGTACGTGATTGCAATGATTGATGGAGGACCTATCCCGGTAGGACAGTCTTACTCGAGATGATAGTATGCTATCTGGTTTACCTTTATCATCGTATACTGTTTAAGGTGACCTGACAAGTTGCTATTACACGTTGATAGAGCCCCCAAGGATTCTTGCTTGACCACCAGCAGTATGAGGGCGATCATATAAGTGGGAGCTGGGGTCTATAAGCATATCCTTAAATGGTCCCTAGTCGTGTGAGTTTCGAGACAGGGCATCGATACTCCAGAGTAGACTAGTGTATACAGTCGAGACCCCGACGAGGGGCAGTGGCCGGTCTCACAAGCCACTGGTGTCAGTTGGATCACCTAAGATGTATACAGGTGCTCATTGGGTTATGAGTACACCGGACAGGACTCGCCGGGAACATGCTAGTTGGTCATATACCAGACGTCAGATGGCAGTTCCCTGGTGACATGTGTGCAGGTTAGTTCATCGACCTGGGGATCGTCATTTGTCTCGTGTGAGTTCCCACTGTACTTTGATTACTACCCTACCACGGCTCAAAGGAGTCGTGCAAACAGGTTTTAGTTGGGTGCAGTCCCAAGCCACATGGAGGCAGTGAGCGTATCTTCAGGGGTTCGTCTCTCCCGGTATTGGGGGTGAGGTCGCGCTGTGTCTAGGAGAGCCAATACACGAAGTCCTTGGCCAAGGCAGGAGATTTACTGGTAGGTATTCCAGTAGTATCTCAGGGTGTTCTGGGCTACACTCCGACACGACTTGTACCGCTTTTGGGGGTCTGACTTTTACCAACCCCCTAGGCCCGCCAGGCGATACTCATAGACGAACGGACCGGACTGTACGGATATTGTCACTGACAGGCTCAGTAGGGTTGTCAGGCTGAGTTCGCTCACAGACGTCCCTTTTAGTCAATACCTGGTAGCCCGTTACGTATTGGCTTATACCTCTGACGTGCTAGTGGTTGAATCCACAACCAAGGTGTTGACGAGTCTTTAGAGTCCCCCACATTCTGTTACTCAGCTTTCGGGCGAAAGGTTGTAGAGGCCGTATGGAGATATGGCAAGGTCCGATCATATACGTGCGGTATTGCACGGATCAGGATCGGACAGTTTGTACTATAGGCCGTATGGTTATATGGCAGGGTTCGATCAGATACGTGCGGCATTGCACGGATCAGGATCGAACAGATATTACTAGCCGGTTTTGGTATAAGCCGGATTCTAGTATAGTACAGTGGAGATTTTGTCTCATTGCATTTGTATTTCGGTCGGAATACAGATGCGGGTATGTATGCACAGTATCGGGGTTTTCCTGTAATTTATTACGGGACCAGTTTTCTGGAATTGCCAGTTTGCTTTCCGTTTCGGCCAATTTCCTTTGTATCGTTCATTGGCCAAAGATTGGTGGAGGAGGGCTTATTTGCATTGTTCCAAATAAGTGTTTGTGGAGGGGGTTCTTTGCATATTCTTGCTTCATGATTATTGCACCATACCTTGACTTTCTTTAGTTGATGATGGCTTGACTTTGTTGAGATGATGAGGTTGGTGGAGTGTGGGTTTGGGTTAGTAATCATCTCTTGATATCATGACCTTTCTCTCTCTCCCTTGCATTATGGTTGTGGCTATCCTTTTTCATTTTTGCACTCACTCCATTCTCTCCACTCACTTGCATTGGCCGGCCATTCATTTTGAGAGGGGGCTGTCCCAATTTTGATGGGGGGGTTTTGGTTGATATCATATCATTTTCTTCACCAAAATTCCCAAGAAAAACTCCAAGTTCATCCCTCCACCAAATGGCAATTCCACAACCCCAAAAATGAGACTTCTTCACTACACATTCTACAGCGAATCTTGGGCACGTCGACTAGCCAGCTTCGTGCCCGAGTTGCCTCGGCATTGAGGTGGGAGCCCGTAAAAGAAGTAGGCGATGTGGTGCACTTCCGGCGACGAGGAGGAGACGGGACATTCCGCAGGAGATCGGGACGACGACGAGAAGACCGGAGGACTCGGATCTGTCGGTATATCTCTCTTCCCCTTCTTGTAGATAGCTAGGACTAATTAATGGTTCGATCCGGGTATTAGTGCGCGGCGGTTTGCCAGTTCAAGTAAAAATTAAAGTTTATCACCGCTTCAGCATTTGGCCGTCGGATTGACGGCCGGGGCGCCGCCGTGCACTTACAGTGGTATCAGAGCCTCGCCATTAACTTAGTCTAGCTTGCCTTAATGTGTTTTGCATTTCCGATCGACCAAAATTCCAAAATCTACATTTTTGCTAGCGACAGTTTTCTGTTGAAATTTTTTGGTCTCCAAAAAATTTTCAGGTTGTATAAAATTGATGTACTGGAGAATATAAGAGATCTGTAAAAATTCGATGAAGTGACTCCACTGTGGGAGCGCGGAACCGCCGCATACACCCCCTTCTCGCCGCGGTTCCGCCGCACACTGTGGAGATCCCTGCACCAATTTTTTACAGAGGCTTTCTGGGCTTAAAATATGGGTTTTGGAATATTAATTTTGGGCCCAGAATTTCCTGATCTGCTACAGTAATGCTTGGGGGCCCACTTGTAAAAATTTGATTGATCGGATATTTTAAACACATTATTTCACAGTATTTACATTATATCTGCGACCGTGAATGTCACTTGATCGGTAAATCCGGTCTAACTGCTATAGCCCGGTTAGACGGATTTGCGAACGTGACTTTCACGTTGATGTTCTGTTTTTGCTGTGATGTTGCGGATCGGTCGTGGGGGATAGCCTGGATGCAATGCTAGTACAGTTTTGTTGTATTATGTACATTTGATATTGCGGGGCGAGCGTCCGACATGTGGACTGCCGTCACTGCCTGTTTGTATTATTATTTTGGGGCACGACCAGGTTGCGGTCGATGTACCCGTTGTATGTATATTTTACTTTCTGTACTAGGATTACCCCGCGGAGGGGTGCGCGGATAGCCGGGTTCTAGAGGGCAATGAGCCCGCATCTCATGGCATTGAGACGGAGGGGGTATCACTCTAGGATTGGCGGGCTATTCGCCGCACTCGTAGGGGGTACAGGTTGACCCAGGAGGGGTGCCCAAGTTACCGGATTCCGTGAAGTGCTGGGTGGTCCATTCACGGCGCTGAAGGGGGATGCCTCGCTTCAGGTTTTGGCGGGTGACTTGCCGCGCCCGTAGGGGTCTAGGTTCTCATTGCACAGGCTATCCACACGACCAGGGGAACGTCGGGTTTCAGTAGTGGCTCTGTGAAACCCGGGGATCCCAGATATCTGTATTGTTTCTGTGATGCTGTACATTTTCTGTGATGTTGCATTTTATCACGCCTTGAGCGAATATAATATATTGGTATATATATTAGTAGATGTTGTATATGTTTTGCATCCGCACTAGTCCAGTCCCCGCTCTGTCGTTAGTTAGCTAACCTAACGGGTAATGACGGGACCCAGTGGCGAATGCGGATGGCATATACGTACATCAGTATATTTTCGTTCTTTTTGGTGTGATCAATTGATGGGACTGCATTGATTCGGATCAATGCAAGTTAAAAACAAACCTAATCTGATGTTGTTGGAACACTTTTCAAAAAGCTGTTATTGCAAGGACGTTCACTTTTGTTTTGCATCGTGGTATTCAGTTGGAATATCCTGCTCCTCAGTCGACGAGGCAAGGGCCGAGATCCCTTCACCGGGAGTGACCCCTTGGACAGAAGTTTGCGTCAGGGCATTAACTTCACTATGGCCGATTACTTTTGCTTTGCATCGTGGTATTCAGTTGGAATATCCTGCACCTCATTCTAGGGGGAAAGAGCCGAGATCCCTTCACCGGGAGTGACCTCTTTAGCAACGGTTTTCGTCACTATATTTTTAAAAGCTATCCGTTCCTTCAACGATATCAAGTTCATTACGTTAAAGGTTTTCGCCAGAAACCATTCGTAGCCCTCCGTCATTTCAGTTAAATATTCGGTAGTATTCAAGCTATGTATTTTGACCTCACGCCAAGGCATAGTGATTGGTAGCTGCCAGGTATTTATCTGTTGCACAGATAGATGCGTTGGTTTGGGACAGTCGTACTACTATTTTGGCCTACGTCAAGGGTATGTACGGGTGGGTTCAAATTAACCTGGATAATGACGGGCAGAACTTGACATGTGACTTATGATATTTTGACCTCACGCCAAGGTCATAAGAGCATGGGGCAGAAATCTCATCGGGAGTTTCAAAAGAACTGAAACTTGCCAGATATGCGCATACCATCTGGAGTATGATGATGTGAGCGGATTCCGTCACGTTATCATGCGATGATAGTTGGATCCCGATTCCCACTGATGAGTTAGTTTACTCCTCGGGTGTTCCCGACTAATTCTTCTTTTAGGTTTGGAGAAGAATTTGACGGTACAGTGGGAGGTTTCCAGATTAGATAAAATGGTAACCATTCTGATCTAGGTTAGAGTGCACGCTGAGTGTTTCTTCTCTCTCACTCTTTGGCAGCGACCATTGACCCGATCCTAAGACTATGACTCAGTGACCAAGTTGACCAAACCTTCTTAACACTGGCTTTTGGATTGTCAGAGTTGCGAAGCTCATTGCCACTCCTACTTTTACCCTTTTCTCCAGGACACCCCGTATTGCTACGAACGTCCACTTCCATTGGACCAAACCATCGTATGGTTAGATACAAACTCGAAAGAATTTATTCGAGGATGGTTTCAGGTTCTGGAGAAAATGGATAGGATTATTCAGTTGTCTTTTCTTTTTTACCTTCTCTCAAGTTACGAGTACTCCTTGGTTTAGGGGTAGTACGCCTATTATGCAAATTGGATAGTCTTCTTCCAAACCATAAGCAGGTGCCGACCGGTAGGGAATGAAGAAAACCAATTGGCCTAACAGTGGTGTACAGAAGGTATTAAGTAAAGACAAAGCAAGGGATTAGTAAGAGGGCAAAGTAAATTGCGACTGATATTCACGACCAAACCAGGTATTTCATTACCACTCCCACTTCACCTTTGTATTTCTCCAGGACACTCCGTATCACTACGAAGATCCACAGACTATTGGATACTCCATCGTATGGTTATATACGAACTCGAAAGGAACTTGTTCCAGTTCGGGGATGGATTCTGGTTCAGGAGAAATAGGAATAAGGTTTATTCGGTTGTCTTTTATCTTCACCTTCTCTCGCATTGCGAGTGTTCCTAGGATTGGGACAGTACACCCATTATGCTTATTGGATAGTCTTCTTCCAAACCATAGGCTGGTGCCGAACGGTAGGGAAGGAAGAAAACCATTTGGCCTAAAGGGGTGTGCAGAAGGTAATGACTAAAGACATATAAAGGGATTTGGAGAGGTGGCAAAGAATTACACGGTTATAGTTGTGAATCTGGATTATGGAAGAGGCATTACTAGGAATGCCGGGATACCCCATCGAAACATTTCAATATTTCAGTTTCACTGTGTACTGTTAAAAGAAAACTGATTTCCCAATTAGTCCTTACTCCAGGGTATGTATTTACCAGGTACGATTCTCATATCTGTATGGTTTTATAGATGATGAGTGGGAGTAAGTTATTGGGAATTGGGTGATCATCCTCATTATATCGGGATTCGTTGTAATCGGTGATATTTGAGAAAATCACCTGGGCTGTTTGCCGGTCGGCAAATATTTGGTTTTGAATATCCGCTGTTGTACACCAATTTCAAATTGATTTATCTCTACGTCTATTTTCATAGAGTGAGATATACCTTTTTGAAATTATGTCGATGACATTTACCTATATCAGTGGATGGTTAGGTAAGGAGCATTAAACAGCGGTGTAATTCTTCTTAACCATAAGTACAGTTTTCAACCTACGACACACAGTGAATGAGTTTTCAGACTCAAGGGACTTATACAGAGTATTGTATGTTGTCCAGGGTCCATCAGGACAGAGGGGTTGGTCCTCGTACTATATTCGGTTTACTTATGACTTCTCTAGTTTTTAGACAAGTGTTTCGTAGGAAACATAGGGTCCGAATTTTGAGAAGTTATAGGTATTTGAATAGAGTAGAGAACCAGGTGTAGCAAGTATCGGGATTCTTCAAAGCAATCGAAGATGTAGACATTGTCAATGGTATTCAGTTGATAGTAGTGATTAAGAGAACTTGCTTCTCTTTCAGGTTACTCATAATTGGAAGCATTCCTAAGTTGAGTAACACTGATCGGCCTCCTTCCATTAAGTTGACATGCACTGGAGACAGCTGCATGATTTAAATCTGGTTCAATTAAATCAGTGCCTCTGTTTCTATATTGGATATAAAACAATGCATATCTTAACGTTGTTAAGATACGGGGAGTTGTCCGGCTTATGATTAAAACCAGACACTGGACAACTCAAGGCACGTTTCTGTAATGGCTGTTTGTGGGTTGACCCAGGCTATGACGAGGGTTGATTTTCTACCATCTGGATGAACAATAGCAATATTGTTCTAGACTCGCCACAATTTTAATAAAAATGGATTTTTTCAGAAAACAGTAGTGGGAGTATGGTAGAACTGGAAGTGATTCCAGAACCACAAACGATTACTGAAGATTTGATAAGGAACCTAAAGATTCAATCTGGATTGACATTTCATTGGCCACTCCGCAGATAAGGTGGGTAACTTCAGGCACCCGAGAGGTACCACGGTAGCCTCAAGGACGGTGACAGGGAAATTCTTGTTTACCCACAATTACCATTGCTGTTGTTCCAGGCTGCGAGACCCGGCGGGAGGATGAGTATAGCGTCGTTCTAAACTAGTTTTAGAAATGGACGTCTATATGACTCTGCCAGAGGGTTGTCGTAGTCAGTGGGAGCAGCGGAAGCATTGGTGGACAGGTAGCTTATGTCTATTTATAGACTAAAGCAGATATAGCGGAGATAGATCATCTATTTCTGACGTGACAGTCATAGGTTTGACTTCATCAGAATAGGGGATGGATCTGTTGAGAAGGTAGTACGGTGTGATGTCCTGGTATCTGGATGACATACACAGAGTAGGAAAAGAAACTCCTATACTACAGTCGGTTATACTTTGGTCGTCACACAGTGGTTTCTCCACAAAGGAAATGGATTTTATATCAGACATACTGGTTACTAGATCTATGGTTTTAGATCTAGATTTGGGTGGTTTCCCAATCTGGGTACTTAGACAGCATTCTATGAGTATTTAGGATGAACGACTCCTGGCATGGTAGTGTACCTGCAGGCGACGGAGTCACCCTCTCTAAAGGTGTCTTACAGACTAAAGGGGAGAGGGACGTGCATGATTGGCAGATCACTTGCTCAGGCAATTGAGTCAATCATGAGATGTCAAGTACCACACCAGATGTTGTTCTTGCACTAGATGCAATAAGTTGACATTGATCCAATCCTGGAGAAACAGTCGGAAGCAGTTTTAGAACATAAGTGGATGTTCTAGGGATATGATAACGACAGCCTCATTCGGGAGACAGTTATCATTCCAGGCTTCCAAGGTGACATGGACGACAAGGAGGTTTTCAGAGTTATAGTTCTCCTTCTGACGAAGGGCAGTATTTTGGATAGGTGGTCCAAGGCAATACTGAGGGTGGCATGGCGCAGGATACTGATTAAGTTCAGTTGACGATACAGTCTAAGAAGTTTGGATTTGGAGTTCATTTATGAGCTATGTCCCATCAGACATCCAGACATGTTCTAAGACAGGTATTGCTCTTTTCGGGAGATGGCTTTCTCCGCGAACTTGAGATATAGAGAGACATAGAAAGAAAAAAACAACAAAGCGGATCCACTCACTAAGGCTATTCCTCGAACGCAATAGTTTTGCAAACGAGCTTTGTGAGACTGACTAGTAGAGGAGTTGGGTGTTCGGTATCACACGGGCTGTGAGTATGCGACATCGCAATAATTAGCCTTGAGTGCAAGTGGGAGATTGTTGGAGATAGTGCCCTCAGAGTCAATTATTAGGTCACAGGTACGTGATTGCAATGATTGATGGAGGACCTATCCCGGTAGGACAGTCTTACTCGAGATGATAGTATGCTATCTGGTTTACTTTTATCATCGTGTACTGTTTAAGGTGACCTGACAAGTTGCTATTACACGTTGATAGAGCCCCCAAGGATTCTTGCTTGACCACCAGCAGTATGAGGGCGATCATATAAGTGGGAGCTGGGGTCTATAAGCATATCTTTAAATGGTCCCTAGTCGTGTGAGTTTCAAGACAGGGCATCGATACTCCAGAGTAGACTAGTGTATACAGTCGAGACCCCGACGAGGGGCGGTGGCCGGTCTCACAAGCCAATGGTGTCAGTTGGATCACCTAAGATGTATACAGGTGCTCATTGGGTTATGAGTACACCGGACAGGACTCGCCGGGAACATGCTAGTTGGTCATATACCAGACGTCAGATGGCAGTTCCCTGGTGACATGTGTGCAGGTTAGTTCATCTGTTAGTTATATGTATGCCCTAGAGGCCATTACTATACATAGGATGTATATTGTAGTGGATGCTGGGACATATATAGGGAGGACTTTCTTGCTCGACATGATAGTACGCTATCTGGTTGATCTTTACCTTAACGTGTACACTGATTGTCTCCCTGTTACATGTTGGTAAAGTCCTTAGGATCTGTACTTGACTACCTGGACTATGATGCGGATCATACTAGTGGGGACATGGTAGTCCATAAGTACATCCTTGAAAGTCCCTAGTCGTGGGTGTATTGAGATGGGGCATCGATATACCAGAGTAGACTAGCGTATACCTTCTCGACCCATACAGATGGGCGATGGATGATCCCATATCCATTGGTGTTTGAGATCAGAGATGATATACGGGTGCTCAGTAGAGACTGGGTACACTGGACGGACTCGCCGAGAACTCCCAGATGGTATTATACCTCACGTCAGATGGCAGTTCTCTGGTGACACTGGTACAGAGTAGTCTGTTGACCCGAGATCGTCATAGAGACTTGTGTGGTTCCCACTGTGCTTTGATTTCCATCTTACCACGTCCAAGAGGGCGTGCAAAACAGTGGTTTTTGGGTACAGTCCCGAGTCACATGGAGGCAATGAGCGATAGGAAGGGATTCGTCTCTCCCGGTATAGGGGGTTGATGTTGCGCTGTGTTCGATTGGCTATAACAGGAAGTCCCTGGCCAGGGCTGATCAGAGAATTGCTGGTAAGTGTTACCAGTAGTTTCTCGACCCGTTATGAGCCTCATATCGACACGACTTATCGAGCTATTGGGGTCTGACGTTTACCACCCCTAGGCGAGATATGCGACATATCAGACGATCAGACCGGACTGTACGGTAGTGTTACTGGTTGGATTCACTGGAGTGTGAGCGGGCTTGCTCGTCGATCTTCAGATCGCTCAATACCCGGGTGGCCGTTACGTTTAGCAGACCGCTTGCGGCTTGTGGATGTTTGATATGATCATCATCCGCTGCCGGCGTATTGACGAGTCTTTAGAGTCCTACACAGAGGTTTCCTGGCTCAAGCGAAACGAAATAGGAGCGCATATGAGATATGTGCGGGACCGAGAATGATACCAGTATGTGATACTGTATTCGATTCTCGCGATTTGTGACATTGATCGGTTATATGCGATATAGCCGGGTTATCGGATCAAGTGTTGATTCGATAAGTTGTTACTGTTGATATTAGTCGGTTATATGCGATATGACCGGATCATTAAATCAAGTGTTGATTTAATGATTTAATGCATAATTATATATTTGATATATTACTTTGCATTAACTAGTATCGGTTCACTTAAGATGGATTTTCTCACTCGGATTTGCGCATTGTATATGCGATATACTTTTGTGCACTTGTTTGTATCATGTTTGATGATGCATGTTTAACTATAGTTAAGTGTAATGAATTAAGCCATGGTTAAACTAATGATTAGGGTTTTCTTTTCTTACTTATTTATTTATTTATTTATTTTGAATAGATGAGAAAAGAATGGTTGCTAGTTTTGGAGTTTAGTTGAAGCTTCATGAAGCTTTGACTTTGTAACCATTCTTATCTCATTCTTAACCCTAACCATTAAACTAACCTTGGTCAATTCTCTACACATAACCATAGTTAGGATTATGATAAGTTTGGATATTCTTTTCTTTTTTAAATAACTTATCATAACATTATCTTCATCATCTTCTTCTTCTTCCTCACAAGAAGAAAGCTCTCTTCATCAATGGTGATTGATGTTTTAGAGTGAGAAATCCAAATCTAAAGTCTACCCACTTCCTATTTCTTCATCCTCTACCTCTTGCCAAGTAGTAGAGTGTGTTTTCTTCACAAGTTTCTTGACTTGGTGAAGTCGGAGCTTGATTTAGCGATGCCTCGACGTAGATCATCTTCGGCATGGACATCGACGACCTAGCTCGCTTATTCTCCGATGAAGTCGACGCTAGAGCCCGGATTATTTTTGGACAGCGGAGAGGACTTCGTTGCGGAGCTATGGAGGTGGAGAACCGGATCTACAATGGTTGTATTTCCGTATCTCTTAGTTAAGTGTTAACTAGTTTACTTTTCGCCTAGATTTCTAGCCAACGGTCCGTATTAGGGTTTCTCGGCACCTAGTTTTTTTGAAATTGGCATGGTTGATGCCTTGTGAGACCTCATTAGGGTGCCTAGGAACCCTACAGTGGTATCAGAGCCTAGCTAGAGCCTTAGGCGAAGTCCAGACGGAATTTGAAGTCCGATCGAACCGAAAACACGAACCCAAAATTGCTCTCTGTCCTTTTTCTAAAAACTGGGATTTTTCCAGATTAAAAATTTCCAAAAAATTCAGCAGGGAATTACATGAGTTACTGTGAAGCACGTGATGGTAATTCGACAACAGAGGCGCGGAACCGCGGCCCCCACCATGGGATGCGCGGCGGTTCCGCGGCCACTGTATTGAATTACAGCACGTATCTTCCACAGTAACTCATGTCTTGTAGTGCTGAGTCTTCTGGGAATTTTTAATATTTTTTCGAGAGTTGAATTTTCTGGGTTGTTTTGGGGACTTAGTATATTCGATCGGATTATCAAATTTTGTCTGTGTGGCTTTCCGGATAATTTTTAGAATATGTTAAAAAGTTCGATCGGATATAAATACCCAATTTTTCCCCTGTCGGGAAATTTCCAAGTGTTGGATTTTTCCGTAGTTTAACGACGTTCTAAGTAGTGTAAGTAACGCGATGGACCCTCTAGAAGACAACAAACCTTAACTCGATTATGTGACCGTCTTGAACTGCCCTTTGAACCTTCGGGTTTGGGGCAGTACGGCGTGCCACATGTGAGGCGTTGGCTTGACCCTTCTACGGCTGGACCGTTGGTACTGAGGCACGAACGGAATGTTGTTAGACTTGTCTCATATGTTGATCTGTATCGGGAAAACTTGGGTGTTCGAATGTTCAATCGGAAAGTTTAACATTTTCTAATTATCTGGAATAGGATACAATAATTGGAATTCACAAGTAGTTATGAGATAACTAAATGAATGATATAAACATAGCAGTTTAGTCTCAATTGATCGGTTGCCACGGAATTTTGATGTGATCAAAAGTCCGTCGCAATCACGTAGCGTACGCGGATACTCGCCGGGTAAACTTAATAGACAGCCTCACTCCATAGCCCCGACCAAGTGACTGTAGGAGAACCCCGTCGCCGAAAGCATCCCTTCGGGTGCTCGCGGTAGCGGTGTTCCGCCTTGGTGCACTTCGTCGACGGTATCGGGGGTGCGGCCGCCTACTAAAGTTTGCGACGAGTATTCGATCAGGATGTCGGGAATCTTGCTGAATTACCCGACTTAATATTGAAAAGTGTTTTCAATGATGAGACTAAAATGCGGGGTTTATGATTGTTAGGCATGCGATGTCTAAGTAATTCATTTGGTCAGGCATGCGATGTCTGAGGATGTTGCGGATTCCAACTGTTGCAGTTTTACACTTTCTTTTCTGTGACCGTAAGTGTAATATGTGATATCGCCGGTTTCGTTGCTATATGTCAACGACAATTGGGATGGACATATTTACTTACGTTGATGACATGTGATGTTATGTGTTGCTGGATATGTTATATTGGATCGTCGTGTTTGAATAGCCGGGGTTTTTTATGTGAGATGAGTGTTTTTCATTTTCATTCATGTAAAAACTTGTATGTAATATTATTTTATTGGGGCGCTTCCAGGTTGCGGAAGTTGTCACCGTTGATGTATATTATTTACTTTTCCGCACTAGGATAGACCCAAGGAGGAGGGCACAAGTAACCGGGTTCTGGAGTCCAGTGGGAGACCAACTCGAGGAGTCGAGTCCGGGTCTCCTAACTCCAGAATTGGTAGGGTTGCTTGCCGCTCTCGTAGGGGTCTAGGGGTGTGGGTTTGGCTATTCATCACGACCGTGGAATCCGTGTTTTATACTGGCTCGTATTGAAAACACGGACGTCCTAGTATATCCAATATTTCATATGATTCTTCTGCTGCGATATCTGTGATGTTCTGTGATAGATACAGTATATAGTATATATGATATATTATATAGACGTTACTTATGTTTTACACCCGTGCTAGCCCTGCCCTGCTCTGCCGTTAGTTACCTAACCTAACGGTGCACGAGGGGACATCGAGGCGAATGCGGATGGCATAAGTGTACGTCGTATTTATCTGTGATGTTTAGGTACTTAAATGATGGGACTTCATTAATGTGATTAATGAAATAAAACAAACCTAAGATGTTGTAGAATCGAATTTCAAAATAAAACAGGTAGCTACAGTTCTTGCTTTGCACAGCGGTATATATGATATATCCTGCACCTTATTCGATGAGGAAAGGACCGAGATCCCTTCACCGGGAGTGACTCCTTTAGCAATAACTGGCAGATGCTACACACTCGGTTTGTTATTTGATTGCTTTTAAGTGTTTTTGCTTTGCACAGTGATATATATGATATATCCCGCACCTCATTCGATGAGGAAAGGACCGACGATCCCTTCACCAGGAGTGACTCCTTTAGCAAAACTAGAAAAGCCTCAAAAACACTCCATTTCAAAATTCATTCGATCCTACAACGATATCAAGTTCATTACGCAATAGGTTTTCAGAAAAACCTGTCGTAGCCCTCCGTCATTTCAGATAAGTACTGGTTAGTATTCGTGCTACGTTTGTTGACTATGTTAAGGCGTAGTGTGCGGTAGCTAATTAGTGCTTATCTGCTTAAGCATATGATGTGATTGGATTAGGGTAGTCGTGCGACTTTGTTGACTATGTTAAGGGTCGTGCGGGTGGGTTTAATTCAATCGGGAAATGACGGATTGAACTTGACTAGCACTTATGATTTGTTGACTATGTTAAGGTCATATAGCTGCTAGGGGCAAAATATTTATCGGGAATTTCAAGTGTTGAAATTTGCAATGAGATTGCATACCTTCTATGAGATAGTTGGATCCCGATACCCGCTGCGAGTAAGAGTTACTCCTGAGAGAGTTTTATACATTACAATTAGCCGATCAAGTAGGTGTCTAGAAAGGTGTCAACGGGGTTACGCCTCTGGGAAAACGAGGTTTACAGTAATTAGGTTCGTGCGAAAGCACGGGGGACCTCCCTCAAAGTACCGACACTGGCCTGGCTGAAAGATTGGCGAACTTGTAGTGTGTAATTAATCCCGGCTAGTCTTTCCTTTTAGGGTTTGAAGGAAGATTTGATAAAAAGCAGCGAGAGCCATCCTGATTAGATAAAATAAAAACCAATCTATTCTTGACAGAGCGCACGCTGAGTGTTTTCTTCTCTCTCTCTCCAGGTAGCGACCATATCACGCCTTAATCAAGATAATAATACGGAATATTGACCGAACCCGCTTGTTATACTGAGCTGGGGAACGTTGGTCCCGCTCCAACTTATAATTGTTATAAGACAGAGCAGGAAATTGGGGAATACCAGAATTCCCGTGCCGCCCAAACGAAGAGAGTGCATGCTGATGCATCATCTTCGGGTGTGTTCATTACAAAGAACTGTTTCTCTGTATCCTTTACGTCCTGGGTATGTGATACCTGATCAGGATCCCAGATATGTAATCTGTTACATAGGGCTACAGATAGGTAGAGAACTGAGAACGGGTGATAAGTTTCATGAGGCAGAAAACGGGGCAAGAGTTGCAGCCAAGTCTGTTGGTCACCGTCACCCTGTATTACAATACATTGATTCTGAACGAATGTTATTAGATACCGAACCTGATATACAAAATCATATCAGTCTCTTTATTAGTAAAGAAATGATAAAATTTTGTATTGATGGATAATGTTTTGAACATTTCCTATATCAAAAGTTGATCGGTTCAGGCACGTTATCTAAAAGCATTGATGTTCTAAATCAAACTACAGTTCTTAGTATACGGATCACACACAAGAGGAAGAGTTCAGAAATGAACGAATTCTTCTTGAGGCATTGTAGACTAGGTCAGATCAATGTGACCCGACTAGCTGAAATTACATTTAGATGCATATTTAAATCAGTTTGAATTTACATCTTATGAAACTTGCCAGTCATGTCACAGAGATAAGATGACCATAGCCCTGTTTATTGAAAACAGAGAAAGAGTTAGTGAACTTTTGGGATGATACATGTTGATGTATGTAGGTCCCCAGTCTACACATGCCAAGACCAGTTCTTTGTACTTCATTACATTCTCTGATGATCTTTCGAGATTCAGACCTATGTTCCTGTTGAAACACAAGTCCGAACCTTTTGAGATATTCACAGAATATAAGATAGAAGTAGAGAACCAATAAGGGTACAAGTATTATGTCCTTTGATGTGATCAGGGAGGAGAATACTTGAGCACGGAATTCCTGGACTATTCTAAAGGAGAATGAGATTCTCACTCAGCATTACTACTCCGAATACACCATAGCACGATGGTATATCGGGGTGGAGCAATTACACCCTATGTGATAAGGTGTGCTCTATGATGAGTAATACTGAGTCACCTTTTTCCTTTTTGGGAGTTATGCGCTTGAGAAGCTGCATACCTATTGAATAGGGTTCGAATCAAATCAGTTGCCTACCACTTCATATGTGATATGGAAAGGGAAGAGCCCATATCTTAAGTTAGTTAAGATTTGGAGTTGTCCGGCCTATGTCTGAAAGCAAAATCCGGACAAGCTCGAGGCAAGGTCTGTAATGTAGAACTGGAAAAGTTCCAGCTATACAAATTGCAGCTGATGATTTGAAAGAACCAAAGGATTCAATAGTTACCAATGAACCTCAGCCTCTCCGCCGATCTAGTAGGGTTCCTCACCCACCTGAGAGATACTTCGGTTTCTCTATGACAGTGGGAGCGAGGATTGCATCATGAGATGATGACCCAACTAGTTTCGAGCTGGCCATCAAGAGTAAGACTCTGTAAGAATGGCTGGATGCTTAGTGATCTGAGATGGAATCCATATACACCAACAAAGTATGGACTTTGGTTGCGATATCTGAAGGGTTAAATCCCCATCAGGAGCAAGTATATCTTGAGAAGATTACTTGGTGTACATGGAAAAGTTGAGACTTTCAAAGCTAGAATTGTTAAAGGTTTTCGTCATCGACCAGGCGTGGATAATGATGAAACCTTTTCCAGTAGCTATGCTTAAGTCCATCCAGATCCTACTTGTCACGGCTACATACCATGACTGCGATATCTGGTGGTTGGGTGTCTTGACTGCTTTTCTAAATGATGATTTAGAAGAGAGCGTCTATAAGTACACAGCCAGAGGGCCTCGTAGACAGTGGGAGCAGCGGAAACGTGTGCAAGATGTTTTATATGATAAAGCAGGCATCGCGGAGTTGGAACATCTGTTTTGATGGATTGGTCAAAGAGTTTGACATCATCAAAATTGTAGAGGAGCCTTGTATAAACAAAAAGGTAGTAGGGAGTATGGTGACGATCCTCGTAGAGTACGTGGATGACATACTCTTGATAAGAAAGGAGTTTCTTATGCTACGCTCGATCAATCTCCGTTTATCACAAAGATTCTCCATATAGGATCAAAATGATACCTCCTAAACCCTGAGTTTTGGATCTATGAGATAGATCTAAATGCATGTTAGGATACTCACTAGTTGTAGTGAGATGGTATCAACCGATCCTGGGGAGAATCACTGGAAAGGTCCCAGGGTGATAAAGACGACTGAGTGTCAGTCGCAGGCATTGTCTTTACCCTCAGTAAAGGGACGGTATGTTGGAAGAGTTCCAAGCTAAATACCGTGACATACTAGACGATAAAGGTAGGATACATCGCTACTTAAGATGCTACCAAAGAGGATGTTTGGGTGTATATTAGTTCATGAGATGAACTATGTTCCTCCCATTGTGTGACAATGGAGTCGTGGCTTATGCCAAGGAACGCAGGTCCCATCAGTGATCCAGACATATTCTAAGGCAGTATCACTTGATCATGGAGATGGTTGATCTCCAGGGTGATCGAGGTTTGGAGAGTAGACTCAGAGGACAACACAGCGGATCCACTCACAAAGGCATGTTCCCAGAGAGAGACTTTTATGGGATGGTTGAGTATGAGATACTACAACCACTGCTATCAGATGGCCCTAGTGCAAGTGGGAGATTGTTAGTTATATGTATGCCCTAGAGGCCATTACTATACATAGGATGTATATTGTAGTGGATGCTGGGACATATATAGGGAGGACTTTCTTGCTCGACATGATAGTACGCTATCTGGTTGATCTTTACCTTAACGTGTACACTGATTGTCTCCCTGTTACATGTTGGTAAAGCCCTTAGGATCTGTACTTGACTACCTGGACTATGATGCGGATCATACTAGTGGGGACATGGTAGTCCATAAGTACATCCTTGAAAGTCCTTAGTCGTGGGTGTATCGAGATGGGGCATCGATATACCAGAGTAGACTAGCGTATACCTTCTCGACCCATACAGATGGGCGATGGATGATCCCATATCCATTGGTGTTTGATATCAGAGATGATATACGGGTGCTCAGTAGAGACTGGGTACACTGGACGGACTCGCCGAGAACTCCCAGATGGTATTATACCTCACGTCAAATGGCAGTTCTCTGGTGACACTGGTACAGAGTAGTCTGTTGACCCGAGATCGTCATAGAGTCTTGTGTGGTTCCCACTGTGCTTTGATTTCCATCTTACCACGTCCAAGAGGGCGTGCAAAACGGTGGTTTTTGGGTACAGTCCCGAGTCACATGGAGGCAATGAGCGATAGGAGGGGATTCGTCTCTCCCGGTATAGGGGGTTGATGTTGCGCTGTGTTCGATTGGCTATAACAGGAAGTCCCTCGCCAGGGCTGATCAGAGAATTGCTGGTAAGTGTTACCAGTAGTTTCTCGACCCGTTATGAGCCTCATATCGACACGACTTATCGAGCTATTGGGGTCTGACGTTTACCACCCCTAGGCGAGATATGCGACATATCAGACGATCAGACCGGACTGTACGGTAGTGTTACTGGTTGGATTCACTGGAGTGTGAGCGGGCTTGCTCGTCGATCTTCAGATCGCTCAATACCCGGGTGGCCGTTACGTTTAGCAAACCGCTTACGGCTTGTGGATGTTTGATATGATCATCATCCGCTGCCGGCGTATTGACGAGTCTTTAGAGTCCTACACAGAGTTTCCTGGCTCAAGCGAAACGAAATAGGAGCGCATATGAGATATGTGCGGGACCGAGAATGATACCAGTATGTGATACTGTATTCGATTCTCGTGATTTGTGACATTGATCGGTTATATGCGATATAGCCGGGTTATCGGATCAAGTGTTGATTCGATAAGTTGTTACTGTTGATATTAGTCGGTTATATGCGATATGACCGGATCATTAAATCAAGTGTTGATTTAATGATTTAATGCATAATTATATATTTGATATATTACTTTGCATTAACTAGTATCGGTTCACTTAAGATGGATTTTCTCACTCGGATTTGCGCATTGTATATGCGATATACTTTTGTGCACTTGTTTGTATCATGTTTGATGATGCATGTTTAACTATAGTTAAGTGTAATGAATTAAGCCATGGTTAAACTAATGATTAGGGTTTTCTTTTCTTACTTATTTATTTATTTATTTATTTTGAATAGATGAGAAAAGAATGGTTGCTAGTTTTGGAGTTTAGTTGAAGCTTCATGAAGCTTTGACTTTGTAACCATTCTTATCTCATTCTTAACCCTAACCATTAAACTAACCTTGGTCAATTCTCTACACATAACCATAGTTAGGATTATGATAAGTTTGGATATTCTTTTCTTTTTTAAATAACTTATCATAACATTATCTTCATCATCTTCTTCTTCTTCCTCACAAGAAGAAAGCTCTCTTCATCAATGGTGATTGATGTTTTAGAGTGAGAAATCCAAATCTAAAGTCTACCCACTTCCTATTTCTTCATCCTCTACCTCTTGCCAAGTAGTAGAGTGTGTTTTCTTCATAAGGTTCTTGACTTGGTGAAGTCGGAGCTTGATTTAGCGATGCCTCGACGTAGATCATCTTCGGCATGGACATCGACGACCTAGCTCGCTTATTCTCCGATGAAGTCGACGCTAGAGCCCGGATTATTTTTGGATAGCGGAGAGGACTTCGTTGCGGAGCTATGGAGGTGGAGAACCGGATCTACAAAGGTTGTATTTCCGTATCTCTTAGTTAAGTGTTAACTAGTTTACTTTTCGCCTAGATTTCTAGCCAACGGTCCGTATTAGGGTTTCTCGGCACCTAGTTTTTTTTGAAATTGGCATGGTTGATGCCTTGTGAGACCTCATTAGGGTGCCTAGGAACCCTACATCATCGACCTGGGGATCGTCATTTGTCTCGTGTGAGTTCCCACTGTACTTTGATTACTACCCTACCACGGCTCAAAGGAGTCGTGCAAACAGGTTTTAGTTGGGTGCAGTCCCGAGCCATATGGAGGCAGTGAGCGTATCTTCAGGGGTTCGTCTCTCCCGGTATTGGGGGTGAGGTCACGCTGTGTCTAGGAGAGCCATTACACGAAGTCCTTGGCCAAGGCAGGAGATTTACTGGTAGGTATTCCAGTAGTATCTCAGGGTGTTCTGGGCTACACTCCGACACGACTTGTACCGCTTTTGGGGGTCTGACTTTTACCAACCCCCTAGGCCCGCCATGCGATACTCATAGACGAATGGACCGGACTGTACGGATATTGTCACTGACAGGCTCAGTAGGGTTGTCAGGCTGAGTTCGCTCACAGACGTCCCTTTTAGTCAATACCTGGTAGCCCGTTACGTATTGGCTTATACCTCTGACGTGCTAGTGGTTGAATCCACAACCAAGGTGTTGACGAGTCTTTAGAGTCCCCCACATTCTGTTACTCAGCTTTCGGGCGAAAGGTTGTAGAGGCCGTATGGAGATATGGCAAGGTCCGATCATATACGTGCGGTATTGCACGGATCAGGATCGGACAGTTTGTACTATAGGCCGTATGGTTATATGGCAGGGTTCGATCAGATACGTGCGGCATTGCACGGATCAGGATCGAACAGATATTACTAGCCGGTTTTGGTATAAGCCGGATTCTAGTATAGTACAGTGGAGATTTTGTCTCATTGCATTTGTATTTCGGTCGGATACAGATGCGGGTGTGTATGCACAGTATCGGGGTTTTCCTGTAATTTATTACGGGACCAGTTTTCTGGAATTGCCAGTTTGCTTTCCGTTTCGGCCAATTTCCTTTGTATCGTTCATTGGCCGAAGATTGGTGGAGGAGGGCTTATTTGCATTGTTGCAAATAAGTGTTTGTGGAGGGGGTTCTTTGCATATTCTTGCTTCATGATTATTGCACCATACCTTGACTTTCTTTAGTTGATGATGGCTTGACTTTGTTGAGATGATGAGGTTGGTGGAGTGTGGGTTTGGGTTAGTAATCATCTCTTGATATCATGACCTTTCTCTCTCTCCCTTGCATTATGGTTGTGGCTATCCTTTTTCATTTTTGCACTCACTCCATTCTCTCCACTCACTTGCATTGGCCGGCCATTCATTTTGAGAGGGGGCTGTCCCAATTTTGATGGGGGGGTTTTGGTTGATATCATATCATTTTCTTCACCAAAATTCCCAAGAAAAACTCCAAGTTCATCCCTCCACCAAATGGCAATTCCACAACCCCAAAAATGAGACTTCTTCACTACACATTCTACAGCGAATCTTGGGCACGTCGACTAGCCAGCTTCGTGCCCGAGTTGCCTCGGCATTGAGGTGGGAGCCCGTAAAAGAAGTAGGCGATGTGGTGCACTTCCGGCGACGAGGAGGAGACGGGACATTCCGCAGGAGATCGGGACGACGACGAGAAGACCGGAGGACTCGGATCTGTCGGTATATCTCTCTTCCCCTTCTTGTAGATAGCTAGGACTAATTAATGGTTCGATCCGGGTATTAGTGCGCGGCGGTTTGCCAGTTCAAGTAAAAATTAAAGTTTATCACCGCTTCCGAATTTGGCCGTCGGATTGACGGCCGGGGCGCCGCCGTGCACTTACACTTACCATTCTGGAAGTTCGAGTCGGTAAAGGACTCCCACTGGAGTTAACCGTTACCAAACTCCAAGAACATTTCTTTAGTGCTTCTCAAATACTTAAGAAGGCTCTCCAAAGCTATCCAGTGATTCTCCCCAGGATCATTTGATACCATCTCACTACTCCTAGTGAGAATCCTAACATCCGCTTAGATCTATCTCATCGATCCAAAACCCAGGATTTAGGAGGTATCAGTTAGATCCAATATGGAGAATCAATGTGATAAGAGGAGATTGACCGAGTGTAGCATAGGAAATTCCTTTCCTATCAAGAGTATGTTATCCACGTACGATACGAGGAAGACCACCTTACTCTCTACTACCTTTTTGTATATACAAGGTTCATCTACCATTTTGATGGAGTCAAACGCTTTGACTATCACATCAAAATAGATGTTCCAACTCCGCGATGCCTGCTTTAACGCATAAAGCAACTTGCACACGTTTCCGCTGCTCCCACTGTCTACGAAGCCCTCTGGCTGTGTACTTATAGACACTCTCTTCTAAATCAGTATTCAGAAAAGCAGTCATGGCACGCAACCACCAGATATCGTAGTCATGGTTTGTAGCAATAGCAAGTAGGATCCAGATGGACTTAAGTATAGCCACTGGAGAAAAGGTTTCATCATTATCCATGCCTGGTCGATGACGAGAACCTTTTGCAACAAGTCTAGGTTTGAAAGTCTTAACTTTCCATCTACACCAAGTAATCTTCTCAAGATATACTTGCTCCTGATGGGGATTTAACCCTTCAGATATAGCAACCAAAGTCCATACTTTGTTGGTGTATATAGATTCTATCTCAGATCGCTTAGCATCCAGCCATTTTTACAGAGTCCCCACTCATGATGGCCTGCTCGAAACTAGTTGGGTCATCATCTCATGATGCAATCCTCGCACCCACTGTCATCGAGAAACTGAAGTATCTCTCAGGCGGATAAGGAACCCTATCAAATCGGCGGAGAGGCTGGGGTTTGTTGGAACTATTGAATCATCCGGTTCTACTAAATCATCAGTTGTAGTTTGTATAGCTGGAACTAATTCCAGTTCTACCTCATGACCACAAATTTCATCCTTAAAAAATTCATTTTCCAAAAACGGTGGCATGCCGAGAAATAAAACACCTTTTGTTTCTCGGTGTGGTAGAAGATATTCCCTTGCGAATGCTCGGGATATCTAACAAACTTAAACAGAACTGACATTGTCTCGAGCTTGTCCGGATTTTGCTTTTAGACATAGGACGGACAACCCCAAATCTTAACTTGCTTAAGACATGGGCTCTTTCCATACCTTATCGCATATGGAGTGGTAGGCACTGATTTGATTGGAACCCAATTCAATAGGTATGCTGCTTTCCCAAGCGCATAACCCCCAAAAGGAAATAGGCAACTTAGCAGTACTCATCATAGAGCGCACCATATCTAATAGGGTGCGATTGCTCCGGCCGATACATCGTTGTGCTGTAGTGTATACGGAGGAGTAAGGCTGAGAGAGAATCCCATTCTCATTTAGAATATTCTAATAATTCCATGCACAAGTGTTGGATATGTATGCCCTAGAGGCCATTAATGTATAGTACTAGTTTGTATAATACATTTTTCGAGGCTTGGGATATATATACGGGTTTACGACAGTCTTGCTCGATATAGTAGTATGCTACTTGGTTTGTTTCTATCTTAATATGTGTATATGTTTCTTTTAACATATCGCTAATACATATTGATGGAGCCCTTAGGATCTTTGCTTGACTACCGGCGTTGTGATGGCGATCACACAAGTGGGGGCTGGGTTGTCTATAAGCACATCCTTATTTTGGTCCCTAGTCGTAAGATTGTCGAGACAGGGCATCGATACTCCAGAGTAGACTGGTGCATATGCTTCTCGTCCCAGCAGGGGAGATGGTCTGTCCCACAGCCATCAGTACGTCGTACTGGAGATAGTATGCAGGTGCTCATTAGGTTACGAGTACACTGGACAGGACTCGTCGGGAACTGTTGGTTGGTATTATACCTATCGTTAGTTAACAATTCCCAGGTGACATAAGTACAGCTTAGTCCGTTGACTTGACACCGTCACTTCGCCTCAAGTGTGTTCCCACTGTTCTTAGATTGCTACCCTAACACAGCTCTATTGAGTGGTGCATACAGGTAGTAGTTGGGTACAGTCCCGAAGCACTTGGAGGCAGTGACGGTTAGACAGGATTTGTCTCTCCCGGTATTGGGAGTTGATATCGCGCTGTGTCTAGGAGAGCCATTACACATAGTCGTCCCTGGCCAGGGCAAGCGAGATTTGCTGGTAGTGTTACCAGTAGTTTCTCAGGGTGTTCTGGGATACACTCCGACACGACTTGTACCGCTATTAGGGGACTGACGTTTACCTCCCCTAGGCCCGACATGCGATACTCTCAGATGAACAGACCGGATTGTATGGAGATTGTCACATTCAGGCTCAGTAGGAGTTCAGATGGGTTCACCTCATCGGTCTTCTTGTCGGCATCTACCTGGGGACCATTACGTACAGCTAGTACCGCTTGCGGCCTATGGTTAAACCCACTGCCAGCGTAGTGTCGAGCCTTTAGAGTCCCACACAGAGGGTTATTCGCCTTTGGTCAAAACAGAGTAGAGGTCGCATGGTTTTGCGACGGGGTTCATTCACATCCGCGCACTTGTGCACGTTTGGTGTCCGGGCAGTTATTACTAGCGGGCTTTGGTTTATGCCAGATCCTAGTATTTGTTTTGGGATTGGTTTTGTTTCAGTGTATTCGTGTTCCTCGGAACACAGATGCGGGTGTGTATGCACAGTTGATAGAGGCAGAGGATTCTCATTAGGGTTGTTGACCGTTGATTTTTCCCAAACCCTAATGAAAATGAGAATTATGATTAATGATATTAATTAAAGATAATTGTGCCATGGTTAGGTTTGTTGACCATTTGACTTTTGCTGACTTGTTGACTTTGGTTGACCGGTTGACTATTGTTGACATGTTGACCATCATCATTTCATTTCAAAGATGCTTCTTGTTTCTTGCAAATGCAATAAATGATGAAACGATAATGGTCATTCATAAACTAACCATCACAATTTCTTTATGATTATTATTATTATTATTATCATTATTATTATTATTATTATTATTATTATTATTATTATGTGAGCATGGTTGCAAAAGAGAGTTGATATCTATCATACTCTTTCTCTCTCTTAGAAAAAAGCTCTCCCTCTTCCTCTCTCAAAGCTTAAGTGTTCCATGTGTTGGAAATCATAAGCTTTTGAGACTAAACCATCAAAGCATCTCTCTACTCTTTCTAGGGTTCTTTGTCTAGCAAATCAAGCACTCTAGTTACCTCTTGGTTGAGGTAGGAGCTCAAGGTAGAAGCCCTCGGGTGGATCCATCTTCGGCAAAGAGAAGATGACGAGGAGGAGCCGTTCAAGCCACTCCAAGGAGCAAGAAGAGAAGGAGTTCAAGACCTAGGTATAACCATACTACGTAGTAGCTAAACTTGTAGTTTATGTATTAGTTTTTGTTTAGCAAAGATCCATCATGAATGGTCCATGTCACCATGTTAGAAAATTTTGATTTTTACCTATTCCGCCTCCCCGAAAGAACCGGGGTGGGTAACGTGGACCTAACAGTGGTATCAGAGCCTAGCTAAACAACAAATAACTGTTAGCAAAGTGTTTAGAACTTCGATCCGGAAAAAATCCCTAAAACATGTCGAAAAACCACACTTTCTGCCGATTTTTAAAACTGCTTTAAAAATTATTCCACATGCCTTAAAAATCGGTGCAGGGTTTTTTGGGAACAGTCAAGAAAAATGAGCCCACGACTCGGTCAACTCGCCGTGGAAGCGCGGCGAAACCACGCGTTTCGCCGCGGATCCGCGGCCGAGTTGACTCGGCGCGACTCCGATCTCTTGCAGATTGCTCAGTTTGGTGTTTTGGGATTTTTAAGATGTTTTGTTTCTGCCCAGTTTTTCCAGAGAACAATGTTGTGTTTGGGGATAGTTACAAATTGGTATGTTGATCGAAGTTCTACAAACTCTTGCTAAATGGTTATATCTGTAATGTGATATATGCACTGAACGTCGACTAATCGCTATACGTCGATTAGTGGGGGTTGTGCATATCTGTGATCTGTAATGTTGTTGGATTGTGTATATGAACTTGTTGGATTGTCGTGGATGAATAGCCGGGGTTTTGTGAGATGAGAGTTTCTTTATCTTTCATTTGATGTAATATGTAAATTGATGTAATATTATTTTATGGCCGCACATCCGGGATGAGGTTGTAGCCGCCATTGTATATTATTTCTTTTACTGTTTTTGCTCCTAGGATAGACCCAAGGTGGGATGCACAAACTACCGGGTACTTTGAAGTGCCGAGTGGCCTACTCATGTTATTGAGGGAGGTTGCTTCACTTCGGGTACTTGGCGGGTGGTTTTCCGCACCCGTAGGGGTCTAGGGTGGGGTTTGGCTATTCATCGCGACCGTGTAATCCGTCTTTCATTGCAGGCTCGAACGAAACACGGATTCCTAGCATATCCAATGTGTTCATCTGTGATCTGGAATGGCTATCATTGCATCTGACGAATGTATATATCTATATATGATATCTAGTTGGCGTTGCTTATGTTTTGCATCCATGCTAGTCCAGCCCCCGCTCTGTCGTTAGTTAAGTAACTTAACGGGTGATGACGGGGCCCCGTGGAGAATGCGGATGGCATAAGCGTACGTCATATTTTCGTTGTTTTCTGCAATGGTAGGATTAATTGATGGGACGCATTATATTAATGCAAAGAAAAAACAAACCTAAAAGACGTTGTTGGAACAATTTTCAAAAAGCTGTTATTGCAAGGACGTTCTCTTTTGTTTTGCATAGAGACATTCGGTTATGAATACCCAGCACCTCATTCGACGAAGCAAGGGCCGAGATCCCTTCATCGGGGGTGACCCCTTGGACAAAAGTTTGCGTCAGGGTAATAACTTCACTATAGTCGATTATTCTTGCTTTGCATCGAGGTATTCAATTTGGAATATCCTGCACCTCATTCGACGAGGAAAGAGCCGAGATCCCTTCACAGGGAGTGACCTCTTTTGCAAAAGTTTTTGTCACTATAATTTTAAAAAGGTTATCAGGTTCCTTCAATGATATCAAGTTCATTACGTTAACGGGTTTTTCGCCAAAAACCCAGCCGTAGCCCTCCGTCATTTCCTACAAGTACTACTTAGTATTCGAGCTACGTATTTTGGCACTGTCAAGGCGTGGTGATCGGTAGCTATGTATTGCTTGTTTGTAGTTTTATTTTTCAGATTATTTAGGACAGTCGCATAGCTATGTTGGTATTGTCAAGAGATATGCGGGTGGGTCTAAGTTAATCAAGATAATGACGGGCCGAACTTGACTAGCGGTTTATGATATGTTGGCATTGTCAAGGTCATAAACCGTTAGGGGAAAAAATCCACATCGGGAGTTTCTAAAGAAACTGAAACTTGCAGATTTAGCATACCTTCTGGAGTGTGGTGACTAGAGTGGATTCCATCTAGGTCATTACACAATGATAGTTGGATCCCGATCCCACCGATGAGTTGGATTACTTTCGGGAGATTATTTCACTTAACAATCAATGCTATAAACCAAGTAGGTGTCTAGAACGGTGTTAACGGGGCTACGCCTCCAGGAAAAAGAGGTTATTTAATTAAGGAACTTCGCGAAAGCGTTGGAAAACCTCCCTCGAAGTACCAACACTAGCCTGGCTGAAAGGTTAAGCAAGTATTGTAACGTGCGATTAATCCTGACTAGTTCTTCTTTTAGGGTTTGAAGAAGAATTTGAGGAAACAGTGGGAGACATCCTGGTTAGATAAATTAATAAACCAATCTAATCTTGTAAGAGCGCACGCTGAGTGTTTCTTTTCTCTCTCTCCAGGTAGCAACCATTTCACGCCCTAATCAAGATAATAAAATGTATCGCTTGACCGATCCGAATTCTTATTCGGGGATAGGGAACGTCGGTTCAGCTCTAACTTGTGATAACAATCATAAGTATGAGCAAGGGAAAGAGGATTGTATGGATTCCAAGGATACCCAGTTGAAGAAGAAGCATAGTTTTGCATCTACTTCAGGTGTTCTTGTAATTGAGAACTGCTTTATGCTCAGCCCTACCTCCTGGGTACTTGATACCGGATCAGGATCTCATAACTATAATTTATTGCAGGGACGGAGAAAAAGTAGGAATGTTGCACCAGGTGATATGTCGCTCAGGGTAGCGAACGGAGCACAAGTTAATGCTGCAGCCGTCGGTGAATATCATCTAGTGTTGCCAAATGGCAATACTATGATTTTGAACGATTGCTACTATGTACCTTCCATGGTTTGCAACATCATATCAGTTTCTTTACTCAATAAAGATGGATATAACTTTGTTCTTGATAGAAATATCATGAACATTTACCTTCATAAGGTACTGGTTGCAGAAGGTACACTATGTAATGGTATCTACGTTCTAAATCAGAATACAGTTCTCAATGTACAAAACACACGCAAGAGGAAGAGTTCAGATACGAACGAATCCTACTTATGGTATTGTAGACTTGGTCATATCGGAGAGAAAAGACTAAGTAAGTTGCATAAAGATGGACTCTTGAATACGTTCGAGTTTTCATCTTATAAAACTTGTCAGTCTTGTCTCAAAGGAAAGATGACCAAATCTCCGTTCACCGGACATGGAGAAAGGGCAGCAGAGCTCTTGGGACTCATACACAGTGATGTATGTGGTCCAATGTCTATACATGCAAGGGGTGGATTCTCGTACTTCATCACATTCACTGACGATCTCTCTAGGTTCGGATATGTGTATCTCATGAAACACAAATCTGAAACTTTTGAGAAATTCAAGGAATTCATAAACGAAGTAGAGAACCAGACAGGCAAAAGTATCAAGATCCTCCGGTCTGATAGAGGAGGGGAGTACTTAAGCACGGAATTCCTAGATTACTTAAAAGAGAATGGTATTCTCTCTCAGCTTACTCCTCCTTATACACCACAGCACAACGGTGTATCGGAGAGGAGGAATCGTACCCTATTGGATATGGTTCGCTCCATGATGAGTAATGTTGAGTTACCTCTTTCATTCTGGGGACTTGCGCTAGAAACAGCAGCATACTTACTGAATCAGGTTCCGTCTAAATCTGTGCCTAAGACTCCATATGAAATATGGAGTGGTAAAAGACCGTATCTTGAACATATTAAGATATGGGGTTGTCCGGCCTATGTGAAGGTACAAAATCCGGACAAGCTTAAAGCACGATCAGTTTTGTGTAAGTTTGTGGGATATCCTAGAAATTCTCTGGGATATCTGTTCTACCACACTGAGGAACATAAGGTGTCCGTTGCTCGTCGCGCCACCTTTTTAGAGTGGCAATTTCTTGCAAAAGAAATAAGTGGGAGTACGGTAGAACTGGATGAAATATCTGATCCACAAACTCAAACTGAGGATTTAGCAGAACCAGAAAATTCAATAGTCCCAGACGAACCTCAGCCACTCCGCAGATCTGATAGGATTTCTCATCCGCCCGAGAGATACTACGGTTTTCTCATAGACGGGGATCGAGAGGATTGCATCTTGGAAGAAGATGACCCTACCATTTTCAGGCAGGCCATTATCAGTAGGGACTCTGATAAGTGGCTGGATGCTATGCAATCCGAAATGGAGTCCATGTACACCAATAAAGTGTGGACCTTGGATATTGCTCCACCTGGGGTAAAACCCGTTGGATGCAAATGGATCTACAAAAGGAAACTTGGTGTAGATGGGCAGGTGGAAACCTATAAGGCTAGACTCGTTGCAAAAGGTTTTCGTCAAAGACCTGGTGTGGACTATGATGAAACTTTTTCTCCAGTGGCTATGCTCAAATCCATTCGTATCCTACTTGCCATTGCTACCTTCCATGACTATGAAATCTGGCAGATGGACGTTAAAACGGCTTTTCTAAACGGCTGTTTGGAAGAGTGCGTTTACATGGATCAGCCGGAAGGTTTCATAGACAGTGGGAGCAGCGGAAAGGTGTGCAAGTTGCTTAAATCCATTTATGAATTAAAGCAGGCATCGCGGAGCTGGAACATCTGTTTTGATGAGGCAATCAAGGAATTTGATTTCATCAAGAACGAAGATGAACCATGTGTCTATAAGAAGATTGTAGGACGAACTGTCGTGTTCCTAGTCTTGTATGTGGACGACATTCTTTTGATAGGAAATGACATTCCTATGCTACAATCGGTCAAGCTATTCTTGTCACAACGGTTCTCCATGAAGAACCTGGGTGATGCCTCGTACATTTTGGGGATCAAGATCTACAGAGATAGATCCAAGAGATTACTAAGACTTTCGCAGTCCAGGTACATAGAGACCGTACTAAATAGATTTAGTATGGAAGATTCCAAGCGCGGTAATATACCCGCATTGCACGGAATCACCCTCTCCAAGAAGATGTCTCCTAAGACTGACGAGGAGAGGGTCCGCATGAGCACTATACCCTATGCTTCGGCGGTAGGATCTATAATGTATGTGATGCTATGTACAAGACCAGATGTAGCTTACACGCTGAGCGTGGTGAGCCGGTATCAGTCAAACCCAGGTGAGGACCACTGGACGGCAGTGAAGAACATTCTCAAGTACCCGAGAAGGACTAAGGAGATGTTTCTGGTTTACGGTAATGGAGACCTCAGGGTCGAGTCCATTACCGATTCAAACTTCCAGAGTGACAAAGATGACAGCAAGTCTGTCTCGGGTTTTGTGTTTACCCTCAACGGAGGGGCGGTGTGTTGGAAGAGTTCCAGACAGGATACCGTCGCAGACTCGACAATGGAGGCTGAATACATTGCTACAAGCGATGCCGCAAAAGAGGCGGTCTGGATGAAGAAGTTCATTAGTGAACTTCAGGTGGTTCCGTCCATTGTTGACCCAATACCTTTGTATTGCGATAACAATAGGGCTATAGCTTTAGCGAAGGAACCAAGGTCCCATCAGAAATCCAGACACATCTTAAGGCGGTATCACCTGATCAGGGAGATCATTGATAGCCAGGAGATCGAGGTATGGAGAGTGGACACAAAAGACAACACGGCGGATCCATTCTCAAAGGCCCTCCCTCAAACACAGTTCAACTAAATTTTTGAGCTATTGGGTATGCAGTACGCCAGCAGCTGGCCTTAGTGCAGACGTTGGGTATGCGGTACACCAATTATTGTCCTTTAGTGCAAGTGGGTGATTGTTGGATATGTATGCCCTAGAGGCCATTATTGTATAGTACTAGTTTGTATAATACATTTTAGAAGCTTGGGATATATATACGGGTTTACGACAGTCTTGCTCTGTTGGAGATAGTGCCCTCAGAGTCAATTATTGGATCACAGGTACGTGATTGCAATTGATGGGAGGACCTATCCCGGTAGGACTGTCTTACTCGAGATGATAGTTTGCTATCTGGTTTACTTTTATCATCATGTACTGTTTTAAGTGACCTGACACGTCGCTATTACACGTTGATAGAGCCCCTAGGATTCATGCTTGACCACCAGCAGTATGAGGGCGATCATATAAGTGGGAGCTGGGGTCTATAAGCTTATCCTTAAAAGGTCCCTAGTCGTAGGAGTTTCGAGACTGGGCATCGATACTCCATTAGTAGACTAGTGTATACAGTCGAGACCCCGACGAGGGGCGGTGGCCGGTCTCACAAGCCACTGGTGTCAGTTGGATCACCTAAGATGTATACAGGTGCTCATTGGGTTATGAGTACACCGGACAGGACTCGCCGGGAACATGCTAGTTGGTCATATACCAGACGTCAGATGGCAGTTCCCTGGTGACATGTGTGAGGTTAGTTCATCGACCTGGGGATCGTCATTTGTCTCGTGTGAGTTCCCACTGTACTTTGATTACTACCCTACCACGGCTCAAAGGAGTCGTGCAAACAGGTTTTAGTTGGGTACAGTCCCGAGCCACATGGAGGCAGTGAGCGTATCTTCAGGGGTTCGTCTCTCCCGGTATTGGGGGTGAGGTCGTACTGTGTCTAGGAGAGCCATTACACAAAGTCCTTGGCCAAGGCAAGGAGATTTACTGGTAGGTATTCCAGTAGTATCTCAGGGTGTTCTGGGCTACACTCCGACACGACTTGTACCGCTTTTGGGGGTCTGACTTTTACCAACCCCCTAGGCCCGCCATGCGATGCTCATAGACGAACGGACCGGACTGTACGGATATTGTCACTGACAGGCTCAGTAGGGTTGTCAGGCTGAGTTCACTCACAGACATCCCTTTTAGTCAGTACCTGATAGCCCGTTACGTATTGGCTTATACCTCTGACGTGCTAGTGGTTAAATCCACAACCGAGGTGTTGACGAGTCTTTAGAGTCCCCCACATTTCTGTTACTCAGCTTTCGGGCGAAAGGTTGTAGAGGCCGTATGGAGATATGGCAAGGTCCGATCAGATACGTGCGGTATTGCACGGATCAGGATCGGACAGTTTGTACTATAGGCCGTATGGTTATATGGCAGGGTTCGATCAGATACGTGCGGTATTGCACGGATCAGGATCGAACAGATATCACTAGCCGGCTTTGGTATAAGCCGGATCCTAGTATAGTACAGTGTAGATTTTGTCTCATTGCATTTGTATTTCGGTCGAAATACAGATACGGGTGTGTATGCACAGTATCGGGGTTTTCCTGTAATTTATTACGGGACCTGTTTTCTGGAGTTGCCAGTTTGCTTTCCGTTTCGGCCAATTTCCTTTGTTCCGTTCATTGGCCGAAGGTTGGTGGAGGAGGGTTTATTTGCATTGTTGCAAATAGGCATTTGTGGAGGGGGTCTTTGCATATTATCATGTCATGATACTTGTCCCATCATTTGACTTCATATCTTCTTGATGGCTTGACTTTTAGTAACCATCATGGTTGTTGATTACTTGTTTTGGAGAGTGGGTTATGGTTGTGATCATTGGATTCTTTCATCATCTCTTTTCATCATTGCTTCCACCCACTCCCTTGACCTTACTCTTTCTCTCTCCAATCACACATGGTGGGGGGGGGGGGCTGGCCATTCCTAAGGTGAGGAATGGGATTCATTTCATTTTTGGGGTGGAAAAATGTTACTCTCATTTTGGTATGCTACATTTTTCCCCACCTCTCTCCAAGCTCTCTTTTTCTTCAACCAAATGGCAAAGCTCCAAAACCCCAAATGAGACTTGAGGACTACATATTCTACAGCGAACCTTGGGCACGTCGAGTAGCCGGCTTCGTGCCCGAGTTGCCTCGGCATTGAGGTGGGAGCCCGTAAAAGAAGAAGGCGATGTGGTGCACTTCCGGCGACGAGGAGGAGACGGGACTTTTTCGCAGGAGATCGGGACCATGACGAGAAGACCGGAGGACTTGGATCGTCGGTATATCTCTAACCCATCTTCTTGTTAGCTTAGACTTGTTAATGGTTACGATCCGGGTGTTTAGTGCGCGGTGGTGCCGGTTTGCTAAGTCCGCAAAATTTAAGTTATTCACCGCTTCCGCATTCCGGCGTTGGATTGACGGCCGGGGCGCCGCCGTGCACTTACAGTGGTATCAGAGCCTCCCCATTAACTTAGTCTAGCTTTGTGTAATGTGTTTTTCTGTTCCGATCGATCGAAATGTTCAAAAACCCGTATTTGCCCACATCAGTTTTCTGTTGAAACTTTTTGGTCCCCAAAAATTTTTCAGGTTGTAAAATATTGATGTACTGGAAAATCTAAGAGCTCTGTAAAAATTCGACGAAGTAACTCCACAGTGGGAGCGCGGAACCGCCGCGAAAACCACCTTCCCGCCGCCCTTCCGCCGCACACTGTGGAGGTCACTTCACCAATTTTTTACAGAGGCCTTCTGGGCTTAAAATATGGGTTTTGGAATATTAAAATTGGGCCCAGGTTTTCTGTGAGTGCTACAGTTTTGATTGGGGGCCCACTTGTTAATTTTTGGTCAATCGGAAAATTTTAAACACATTTTTTCACAGTATTTACATTATATCTGCGACCGTGAATGTCACTCGATCGGTAAATCCAGTCTAACTGCTATAGCCCGGTTAGACGGATTTGCGAACGTGACTTTCACGTTGATGTTCTATGTATTTGCTGTGATGTTGCGGATCGGTCGTGGGGGATAGCCTGGATGCAATGCTAGTACAGTGTGCTGTTGTATTATGTACATTTGTTATTGCGGGGCGAGCGTCCGACATGTGGACTGCCGTCACTGCCTGATTGTATTATTATTTTGGGGCACGACCTGGTTGCGGTCGATGTACCCGGTGTATGTATATTTTACTTTCTGTACTAGGGTTACCCCGCGGAGGGGTGCACGGATAGCCGGGTTCTAGAGGGCAACAAGCCCGCATCTCATGGCATTGAGACGGAGGGGGCTTCACTCTAGGATTGGCGGGCTATTCGCCGCACTCGTAGGGGGTACAGTTTGACCCAGGAGGGGTGCCCAAGTTACCGGATTCCGTGAAGTGCTGGGTGGTCCATTCACGGCGCTGAAGGGGGCTGCCTCGCTTCAGGTTTTGGCGGGTGACTTGCCGCGCCCGTAGGGGTCTAGGATTTCATTGCACAGGCTATCCACACGACCAGGGGAACGTCGGGTTTCAGTAGTGGCTCTGTGAAACCCGGGGATCCCAGATATCTGTATTGTTTCTGTGATGCTGTTCATTCTCTGTGATGTTGCATTTTATTCACGCCTTGAGCGAATATAATATATTGGTATATATATTAGTAGATGTTGTATATGTTTTGCATCCGCGCTAGTCCAGTCCCCGCTCTGTCGTTAGTAAGCTAACCTAACGGGTAATGAGGGGACCCAGTGGCGAATGCGGATGGCATATACGTACATCAGTATATTTTCGTTCTTTTTGGTGTGATCAATTGATGGGACTGCATTGATTCGGATCAATGCAAGTTAAAAACAAACCTAATCTGATGTTGTTGTAACACTTTTCAAAAAGCTGTTATTGCAAGGACGTTCTCTTTTGTTTTGCATCGTGGTATTCAGTTGGAATATCCTGCTCCTCAGTCGACGAGGCAAGGGCCGAGATCCCTTCACCGGGAGTGACCCCTTGGACAGAAGTCTGCGTCAGGGCATTAACTTCACTATAGCCGATTACTTTTGCTTTGCATCGCGGTATTCATTTGGAATATCCTGCACCCCATTCTACGGGGAAAGAGCCGAGATCCCTTCACCGGGAGTGACCTCTTTAGCAACGGTTTTCGTCACTATATTTTAAAAAAAAAAAAGCTATCCGTTCCTTCAACGATATCAAGTTCTTTACGTTAAAGGTTTTCGCCAGAAACCATTCGTAGCCCTCCGTCGTTTCATATGGGTGGTCAATAGTATTCAAGCTGTGTTTGTTGGCCTTAGTCAAGGCACAGTGTTTGGTAGCTGTTGGGTGTTCATATGCTGCATAGATAGATACGTTGGTTTGGGACAGTCGTATAGCCTTGTTGGCCCTAGTCAAGGGCTTGTACGGGTGGATTCAAATCAACCTGGATAATGACGGGTAGAACTTGACATGTGACTTATGATTTGTTGGCCTTAGTCAAGGTCATAAGAGCATGGGGCAGAAATCACATCGGGAGTTTCAAAAGAACTGAAACTTGCCAGATATGCGCATACCTTCTGGAGTGTGATAGCGTGAGCGGATTCCGTCACGTTATCATGCAATGATAGTTGGATCCCGATTCCCACTGAAGAGTTAGTTTACTCCTCGGGTAACCCCGACTAATTCTTCTTTCAGGTTTGGAGGAGAATTTGAGGTACAGTGGGAGGTTTCCAGATTAGATAAATTGGTAACCATTCTGATCTAGGTTAGAGTGCACGCTGAGTGTTTCTTTTCTCTCTCTCTTTGGCAGCGACCATTGACCCGACCCTAAGACTTTGACTCAGTGACCAAGTTGACCGAACCTTCTTAAACACCGGCTTTTGGATTGTCAGAGTTGCGAACCTCATTGCCACTCCTACTTTTACCCTTTTCTCCAGGACACCCCGTATTACTACGAACGTCCACTTCCATTGGAAAAAACCATCGTATGGTTAGATACGAACTCGAAAGAATTTATTCGAGGATGGTTTCCGGTTCTGGAGAAAACGGATAGGATTATTCAGTTGTCTTTTCCTTTTACCCTCTCTCAGGTTACGAGTACTCCTTGGTTTAGGGGTAGTACACCTATTACGCAAATTGGATTGTCTTCTTCCAAACCTTAGGCTGGTGCCGACCGGTGGGGAATGAAGAAAACCAATTAGCATAACGATGGTGTGCAGAAGGTATTAAGTTAAGACAAAACAAGGGATTAGTAAGAGGGCAAAGTAAATTGCAACAGATATTCACGACCAAACCAGGTATTTCGTTACCACTCCCACATCACCTTTGTATTTCTCCAGGACACTCCGTATCACTACGAAGATCCACAGTTTATTTGGATACTCCATCGTATGATTATATACGAACCCGAAAGGAACTTGTTCCAGTCGGGGATGGATCCTGGTTCAGGAGAAATATGAATAAAGTACATTCAGGTGTCTTTTATCTTCACCTTCTCTCGTGTTGCGAGTGTTACTAGGATTGGAACAGTACACCCATTATGCTTATTGGATAATCTTCTTCCAAACCATAGGCTGGTGCCGAACGGTAGGGAAGGAAGAAAACCATTTGGCCTAAAGGGGTGTGCAGAAGGTAAAGACTAAAGACATATGAAGGGATTTGGAGAGGTGGCAAAGAATTATACGGTTACAATCGTGAATCTGGAAGAGGCATTACTAGGAATACCAGGATACCCCATCGAAACATTTCAATGTTTCAGTTTCACTGTGTACTGTTAATAGAAAACTGATTTCCCGATTAGATACTTACTCCAGGGTATGTATTTACCAGATACGATTCTCACATCTGTATGGTTTTACAGATGATGAGTAGGAGTAAGTTATTGGGAATTGGGTGATTATCCTCATTATATCAGGATTCGTTGTAATCGGTGATATTTGAGGAAATCACCTGGGCTGTTTGCCGGTCGGCAAATATTTGGTTTTGAATATCCGATGTTATGCACCAATTTCAAATTGATATATCTGTACGTCTATTTTCATAGAGTGAGATATACCTTTTGATATTATGTCGATGACATTTACCTATATCATTGGATGGTTAGGTAAGGAGCATTAAACAGCGGTGTAATTCTTCTTAACCATAAGTACAGTTTTCAACCTACGACACACAGTGAAAAAGTTGTTAGACTCAGCGGACTTATACAAAGTATTGTATGTTGTCCAGTGTCCATTAGGACAGAGGGGTTGGTCCTCATACTATATTCGGTTTACTTATGACTTCTCTAGTTTTTAGACAGGTGTTTCGCAGAAACACAGGGTCCAAATTTTGAGAAGTATAGGTATTTGAATAGAGTAGAGAACCAGGTATAGCAAGTATCGGGATTCTTCAAAGAGATCGAAGATGTAGATACTTGTGTATGGTATTCAGTTGATAGTAATGATAAAGAGATCTTGCTTCTCTTTCAGGTTACTCATAATTGGAAGTATTCCTAAGTTGAGTAACGCTGATCGGCCTCCTTCCATTTAGTTGACATGCGCTGGGGACAGCTGCATGATTTGAATCTGGTTCAATTAAATCAGTGCCTCTGTTTCTATATTGGATATAGAACAGTTCATATCTTAACGATATTAAGGTACGGGGAGTTGTCCGGTTTATGATTAAAACCAGACACTGGACAACTCAAGGCACGTTTCTGTAATGGCTGTTTGTGGGTTGACCCAGGCTATGACGAGGGTTGACTTTCTACCATCTGGATGAACAATAGCGACATTGTTCTAGACTCGCCACAGTTTTATTAAAGATGGATTTTTTCAGAAAACAGAAGTGGGAGTATGGTAGAACTGGAAGTGATTCCAGAACCACAAACGATTACTGAAGATTTGATAAGGAACCTAAAGATTCAATCTGGATTGACATTCCATTGGCCACTCCGCAGATAAGGTGGGTAACTTCAGGCACCCGAGAGGCACTACGGTAGCCTCAAGGACGGTGACAGGGAAGTTCTTGTTTACCCACAATTGCCATTGCTGTTGTTCCAGGTTACGAGACCCGGCGGGAAGATGAGTATAGCGTCGTTCTAAACCAGTTTTAGAAGTGTTCGTCTATATGACTCTGCCAGAGGGTTGTCGTAGTCAGTGGGAGCAGCGGAAGCATTGGTGGACAGGTTGCTTATGTCTATTTATAGACTAGAGCAGGTGTAGCGGAGATAGATCATCTATTTCTGACGTGACAGTCATGGGTTTGACTTCATCAGAATAGGGGATGGATCAGTTGAGAAGGTAGTAGGGTGTGATATCCTGGTATTTGGATGATATACACAGAGTAGGAAAAGAAAATCCTACACTACGATCGGTTATACTTTGGTCGTCACACAGTTGTTTCTCCACAAAGGAAATGGATTTTATATCAGACATACTGGTTACTAGATCTATGGTCTTAGATCTAGATTTGGGTGGTTTCCCAATCAGGGTACTTGACAGCATTCTAAGAGTATTTAGGATGGACGACTCCTGGCACGGTAGTGTACCTGCAGGTAATGGAGTCACCCTCTCCAAAGGTGTCTTACAGACTAAAGGGGAGAGGGACGGGCATGATTGGCAGATCACTTGCTCAGGCAATTGAGTCAATCGTGAGATGTCAAGTACCACACCAGATGTTGTTCTTGCACTAGATGCAATAAGTTGACATTAATCCAATCCTGGAGAAACAGTCGGAAGCAGTTTTAGAACATAAGTGGATGTTCTAGGGAGATGATAACGACAGCCTCATTCAGGAGACAGTTATCATTCCAGGCTTCCAAGGTGACATGGACGACAAGGAGGTTGTCAGAGTTATAGTTTTCCTTCTGATGAGGGGCAGTATTTTGGACAGGTGGTCCAAGGCAATACTGAGGGAGGCATGGCGCGCAGGACACTGATTAAGTTCAGTTGTCAATACAGTCTAAGAAGTTTGGATTTGGAGTTCATTTATGAGCTACGTCCCATCAGACATCCAGACATATTCTAAGACTGATATTGCTCATTTCGGGAGATGGCTTTCTCCATGAACTTGAGATATAGAGAGACAAAGGAAGAAACAACTAAGCGGATCCACTCACTGAGGCTGTTCCTCGAACGCAATAGTTTCGCAAACGAGCTTTATGAGACTGACTAGTAGAGGAGTTGGGTGTTCGGTATCACACGGGCTGTGAGTATGCGACATCGCAATAATTAGCCTTGAGTGCAAGTGGGAGATTGTTGGAGATAGTGCCCTCAGAGTCAATTATTGGATCACAGGTACGTGATTGCAATGATTGAGGGAGGACCTATCCCGGTAGGACAGTCTTACTCGAGATGATAGTTTGCTATCTGGTTTACCTTTATCATCATGTACTGTTTTAAGTGACCTGACACGTCGCTATTACACGTTGATAGAGCCCCTAGGATTCATGCTTGACCACCAGCAGTATGAGGGTGATCATATAAGTGGGAGCTGGGGTCTATAAGCTTATCCTTAAAAGGTCCCTAGTCGTAGGAGTTTCGAGACTGGGCATCGATACTCCATTAGTAGACTAGTGTATACAGTCGAGACCCCGACGAGGGGCGGTGGCCGGTCTCACAAGCCACTGATGTCAGTTGGATCACCTAAGATGTATACAGGTGCTCATTGGGTTATGAGTACACCGGACAGGACTCGCCGGGAACATGCTAGTTGGTCATATACCAGACGTCAGATGGCAGTTCCCTGGTGACATGTGTGCAGGTTAGTTCATCGACCTGGGGATCGTCATTTGTCTCGTGTGAGTTCCCACTGTACTTTGATTACTACCCTACCACGGCTCAAAGGAGTCGTGCAAACAGGTTTTAGTTGGGTACAGTCCCGAGCCACATGGAGGCAGTGAGCGTATCTTCAGGGGTTCGTCTCTCCCGGTATTGGGGGTGAGGTCGTACTGTGTCTAGGAGAGCCATTACACAAAGTCCTTGGCTAAGGCAAGGAGATTTACTGGTAGGTATTCCAGTAGTATCTCAGGGTGTTCTGGGCTACACTCCGACACGACTTGTACCGCTTTTGGGGGTCTGACTTTTACCAACCCCCTAGGCCCGCCATGCGATGCTCATAGACGAACGGACCGGACTGTACGGATATTGTCACTGACAGGCTCAGTAGGGTTGTCAGGCTGAGTTCACTCACAGACATCCCTTTTAGTCAGTACCTGGTAGCCCGTTACGTATTGGCTTATACCTCTGACGTGCTAGTGGTTAAATCCACAACCGAGGTGTTGACGAGTCTTTAGAGTCCCCCACATTTCTGTTACTCAGCTTTCGGGCGAAAGGTTGTAGAGGCCGTATGGAGATATGGCAAGGTCCGATCAGATACGTGCGGTATTGCACGGATCAGGATCGGACAGTTTGTACTATAGGCCGTATGGTTATATGGCAGGGTTCAATCAGATACGTGCGGTATTGCACGGATCAGGATCGAACAGATATCACTAGCCGGCTTTGGTATAAGCCGGATCCTAGTATAGTACAGTGTAGATTTTGTCTCATTGCATTTGTATTTCGGTCGAAATACAGATGCGGGTGTGTATGCACAGTATCGGGGTTTTCCTGTAATTTATTACGGGACCTGTTTTCTGGAGTTGCCAGTTTGCTTTCCGTTTCGGCCAATTTCCTTTGTTCCGTTCATTGGCCGAAGGTTGGTGGAGGAGGGTTTATTTGCATTGTTGCAAATAGGCATTTGTGGAGGGGGTCTTTGCATATTATCATGTCATGATACTTGTCCCATCATTTGACTTCATATCTTCTTGATGGCTTGACTTTTAGTAACCATCATGGTTGTTGATTACTTGTTTTGGAGAGTGGGTTATGGTTGTGATCATTGGATTCTTTCATCATCTCTTTTCATCATTGCTTCCACCCACTCCCTTGACCTTACTCTTTCTCTCTCCAATCACACATGGTGGGGGAGGGGGGCCGGCCATTCCTAAGGTGAGGAATGGGATTCATTTCATTTTTGGGGTGGAAAAATGTTACTCTCATTTTGGTATGCTACATTTTTCCCCACCTCTCTCCAAGCTCTCTTTTTCTTCCACCAAATGGCAAAGCTCCAAAACCCCAAATGAGACTTGAGGACTACATATTCTACAGCGAACCTTGGGCACGTCGAGTAGCCGGCTTCGTGCCCGAGTTGCCTCGGCATTGAGGTGGGAGCCCGTAAAAGAAGAAGGCGATGTGGTGCACTTCCGGCGACGAGGAGGAGACGGGACTTTTCCGCAGGAGATCGGGACCATGACGAGAAGACCGGAGGACTTGGATCGTCGGTATATCTCTAACCCATCTTCTTGTTAGCTTAGACTTGTTAATGGTTACGATCCGGGTGTTTAGTGCGCGGTGGTGCCGGTTTGCTAAGTCCGCAAAATTTAAGTTATTCACCGCTTCCGCATTCCGGCGTCGGATTGACGGTCGGGGCGCCGCCGTGCACTTACATGCTCAATATAGTAGTATGCTACTTGGTTTGTTTCTATCTTAATATGTGTATATGTTTCTTTTAACATATCGCTAATACATATTGATGGAGCCCTTAGGATCTTTGCTTGACTACCGGCGTTGTGATGGCGATCACACAAGTGGGGGCTGGGTTGGCTATAAGCACATCCTTATTTTGGTCCCTAGTCGTAAGATTATCGAGACAGGGCATCGATACTCCAGAGTAGACTGGTGCATTCGCTTCTCGTCCCAGCAGGGGAGATGGTCTGTCCCACAGCCATCAGTACGTCGTACTGGAGATAGTATGCAGGTGCTCATTAGGTTACGAGTACACTGGACAGGACTCGTCGGGAACTGTTGGTTGGTATTATACCTATCGTCAGTTAACAGTTCCCAGGTGACATGAGTACAGCTTAGTCCGTTGACTTGACACCGTCGCTTCTCCTCAAGTGTGTTCCCACTGTTCTTAGATTGCTACCCTACCACAGCTCTATTGAGTGGTGCAAACAGGTAGTAGTTGGGTACAGTCCCGAAGCACTTGGAGGCAGTGACGGTTAGACAGGATTTGTCTCTCCCGGTATTGGGAGTTGATATCGCGCTGTGTCTAGGAGAGCCATTACACATAGTCGTCCCTGGCCAGGGCAAGCGAGATTTGCTGGTAGTGTTACCAGTAGTTTCTCAGGGTGTTCTGGGATACACTCCGACACTACTTGTACCGCTATTAGGGGACTGACGTTTACCTCCCCCTAGGCCCGACATGCGATACTCTCAGAAGAACAGACCGGACTGTATGGAGATTGTCACATTCAGGCTCAGTAGGAGTTCGGATGGGTTCACCTCATCGGTCTTCTTGTCGGCATCTACCTGGGGACCATTACGTACAGCTAGTACCGCTTGCGGCCTGTGGTTAAACCCACTGCCAGCGTAGTGTCGAGCCTTTAGAGTCCCACACAGAGGGTTATTCGCCTTTGGGCAAAACAGAGTAGAGGTCGCATGGTTTTGCGACGGGGCTCGTTCACATCCGCGCACTTGTGCACGTTTGGTGTCCGGGCAGTTATTACTAGCGGGCTTTGGTTTAAGCCAGATCCTAGTATTTGTTTTGGGATTGGTTTTGTCTCAGTGTATTCGTGTTCCTCGGAACACGGATGCGGGTGTGTATGCACAGTTGACAGAGGCAGAGGCAGAGAATTCTCATTAGGGTTGTTGACCGTTGACTTTTCCCAAACCCTAATGAAAATGAGAATTATGATTAATGATATTAATTAAAGATAATTGTGCCATGGTTAGGGTTGTTGACCATTTGACTTTTGTTGACTTGTTGACTTTGGTTGACCGGTTAACTATTGTTGACATGTTGACCATCATCATTTCATTTCAAAGATGCTTCTTGTTTCTTGCAAATGCATTAAATGATGAAATGATAATGGTCATTCATAAACTAACCATCACAATTTCTTTATGATTATTATTATTATTATTATTATTATTATTATTATTATTATTATGTGAGCATGGTTGCAAAAGAGAGTTGATATCTATCATACTCTTTCTCTCTCTTGGGAAAAAGTTCTCCCTCTTCCTCTCTCAAAACTTAAGTGTTCAATGTGTTGGAAATCATAAGCTTTTGAGACTAAACCATCAAAGCATCTCTCTACTTTTTCTAGGGTTCTTTGTCTAGCAAATCAAGCACTCTAGTTACCTCTTGGTTAAGGTAGGAGCTCAAGGTAGAGGCCCTCGAATGGATCCATCTTCGGCAAAGAGAAGACGAGGAGGAGGAGCCGTTCAAGCCACTCCAAGGAGCAAGAAGAGAAGGAGTTCAAGACCTAGGTATAACCATCTACATAGTAGCTAAACTTGTAGTTTATGTGTTAGTTTTTATTTAGCAAAGATCCATCATGAATGGTCCATGTCACCATATTAGAAAATTTTGATTTTTATCTATTCCGCCTCCCCGAAAGAACCGGGGTGGGTAACTTGGACCTAACAACAAGTATTCTCCTCCCTGATCACATCAAAGGACATAATACTTATACCCGTTTTGGTTCTTTACTTTGGATTTATATTTATTGAATTTCTCAAAAGCTTCAGTCTTGTGTTTCAACAGGAACACATGTCCGAATCCTGAGAGATCATCAGTGAATATAATGAAGTACAAAGAACCAGTCCTGGCATGTGTAGACAAGGGACCTCATACATCATCATGTATCAGTCCCAAGAGTTCATTAACCCTTTCTCTGTTTCAAGTAAACAGAGCTATGGTCATCTTATCTTTGTGACATGACTCGTAAGTTTCACAAGATGTAAATTCAAACTGATTTAAATTTGCATCTTAATGTAACTTAGCTAGTCGTGTCACATTGATATGACCTAGTCTATAATGCCATAAGTAGGATTCATTCATTTCTGAACTCTTCCTCTTGTGTTGTTCTGTACGTTAAGAACTGTGGTTTGATTTACAACGTATATTCTATTAGATAACGTGCCTGAACTGATCAACTCTTGATATAGGAAATGTTCAAAATATTATCCAACAATACAAAATTATATCGTTCTTTAGTAAATAAAGAGACTGATATAATGTTGCATATCAGATTCGGTATCTAATAACATTCGTTCAGAATCAATTATTTTGGTAATACAAGGTGATAACTGCCAACACCTTGGCTGCAACAATTGCACAATTCTCTATACTCAAAGACATATCAACCTATTCTCAGTTCTCTACCTATTCGTAGCCCATGTAACAAATTACATATGTGGGATCCTGATCCGGTATCTAATACCCAAGACGTAAAGGATACTGAGAAAACAGTTCTCGATAACGAACACACCCGAAAAAGATGCATCAACATGCACTTTCTTCGTTTGGACGGCATGGGAATCCTGGTATTCCCCTATTTCCGCCTCGGTCTTATAACAATTATAAGATAGAGCGGAACCAACGTTCCCCAGCTCAGTATAACAAGCGGGTTCGGTCAATACATCCATATGATTATCTTGATTAAGGCGTGACATGGTCGCTACCTGGAGAGAGAGAGAGAAGAAGAAGAAAACACTCTGCGTGTGCTTTTGCAAGATTAGATTGGTTATATATTTGATCTAATCAGGATGGCTCCCACTGTTTTTATCAAATCTTCCTTCAAACCTTAAAAGGAAAGACTACCCGGAATTAATTACACCCTACAAGTTCGCCAATCTTTCAGCCAGGCCAGTGCCGGTACTTTGAGGGAGGTTCCCCGTGCTTTCGCACGGACCTAATTAAAATAAACCTCATTTTTCCAGGGGTGTAACCCTGTTGACACCTTTCTAGACACCTACTTGATCGGTTAATTGTAAAGTGCAAATCTCTCCCAGGAGTAACAATTACTCGCATGGGTATCAGGATCCAACTATCTCATAGAAGGTATGCAATCTCATTGCAAATTTCAACACTTGAAACTCCCGATAACGGTTTTTACCCCTAGTACTTATGACCTTAACTATGGTCAACATATCATAAGTCTTAGTCAAGTTCTACCCGTCATTTCATGATTAATTAGACCCACTCACATGACCCTCAACTATAGTCGACATAATCACATGAATGTCCTAACTAATCTCATCATATGCTGTGTAGGAAGACATCACTTAGCTACCGTACACTACGCCTCAACTGTAGTCGACATACGCAGCACGAATACTAAGTACTCTACTTTCTGAAATGACAGAGGGTTGCGGATGGTTTTTAAGAACACCTTTAACGCTTTGAACTTGATATCGTTGTAGAATCAAATAGTTTAAAATAGAGTGTTTTTTAGGCTTTTTCTAGTTTCGCTAAAGAGGTCACTCCCTGTGAAGGGATCTCGGCTCCTTCCTCGTTGAATGAGGTGCAGGATATTCACAATACCACTATGCAAAGCAAGAGCTAGAAAAGCAATCAAAAGACAAAACCGAGGGTTATACCATCCGCTAGTTATTGCTAAAGAGGTCACTCACGATGAAGGGATCTCGGCTCTTTCCTCATCGAATAAGGTGCAGGATATTCTACAAGGAATGCCGCTATGCAAAGCAACAACTAGAGCTACCTATTTTTGAAAATTCGATTCCACAACATCTTTAGGTTTATTTTCCTTCATTAATCTTATTAATGAATGTCCCATCATTTAAGTTACCTAAATATGACAGATAAATACAACGTACGCTTATGCCATCCACATTCACCATGAAGTCCCATCATGTACCGTTAGGTTAGGTAACTAACGGCAGAGCGGGGCAGGGCTAGCGCGGGTGAAAAACATAATGAAAATGTGAATGCATGAAATGTCTAAGTAATAAATGCCATGTCTATACTAACACCAGAGAGTAATCACGATATAATATCGATCTAGCTGTTAGCTGATTCTATCAATAAAAGATAATGTGATCTAAAGTGTACGTGACATAGCAATTACCGATGATGATGTGTGTAAGCCGGCAAATACGTGTGCGTGGAATATGCGTATCATCGGTAATGGTGCTGGTGTCCTAACAGGCAAGGTGTTAGTCTGATTATAGAAACATATATATGAACATGCAACATTATGATTACGGTATGAATGTAAAGACGGATGTGTAATAACCACTCATCTGTGATATACAAGTAAAACTACAACTATATGACTCGAACTTACACTAGTGTCCATCTAACCTTCTAAGGAACTAAACCTAAGAAACTAGTCGATAAGAAATAGGAGTACACCTAAAGTCTGAATCTGTATCTCTAATAGTCGGCGATCCAGCCTCAATAGCGTCACGTACGTAGTACGGCTTCCTCGAATCAAGAGTGCGGATCAATCATCACATCTATTCCTCGTACGGTAAAATCCGTCGTACGGCATCCCAATATCGGGGTACGGGTCAAGTATCACCTACGTGTCTCATCATTCGTATAATACCATCATCAACACATGTCATGATCAAGGTGCTATACTGTAATCGCATACATCAATCATATATCATTGCCAGCATAAATATACATCGTTAATTTATTCTCAGAAATGTCATGTCATATATATTATATCTTGATCAAGTCACATATGTCAAGTCGTGATTAAGTCACACCTATAAGATATCGAAATCAAGTTACACCTTTATGATATCGCAATCAAGTTACACCTATATGATGTCGAAATCAAGTACACCTATATGATATCGTAATCAAGTCACACATATATCATATCAGAATTTCAGGCACAGGTTACAGTCCGGGTTCTATTTTAGAGTCCCATGTACTTCAATATCATCACCATCCTTTATTATTGTTCATGTATACAAATCCACTATCTCATTTTCTAATGATCCGCTAACATCATAACACGACTGTATAGCCAAGAATCACGGCATCAAGCCCAGGTATACTGTTCCCTTCCCGTGTATCATACAACATCCTTGTATCACATATACGTGTGGGGTGTGTGTGTGTGTGTGTGTGTGTGTGTGTATATACCTACACCTAGTCCTATATATATATACACATACACGTATACACCACGTCGAGTTTCTGTGTGTGTGCGTGTGTGTATATCTACCTGAAACCTACGAATCTTCTCCAAGATATTCATCCCCTGGTAAGGTCTTTCTAAATCAGTCTAGTCCAACCTAAGGTCGTTACTAGGGTCCTACTCACCAAGGATCTAAGGTCACGTCTAGCTTCCTAACGACAATAAATACTACTACTATTCTACGTTTGCGGGGGTGCTAAACGCCATCCACCCGACTTCCTCCCGTAGATATACATCTACTCACCTGGTCCTTGTCTGCCGAAGACGATGTCGCCTTCCTCTTCTTCCTCGTCCGAAGTCCACGTGAGGGGTACCTATATGCAAACATATGTAGTATCGTAAACTGAATCACGGACAAAATTCAAAACGACGCACGGAACGCGCATAGGTTAAAACCTATGTCCCGCTCATGCAAAAGAACCAAATATCGCTCGATATCGGCGTACAAACGCCGATTGATCGAGATAAACATCAACAAACAACTCATAGTTTTAAAACTCATCACTTATAATACAAAACATGATTTAATCCATCGAAACCCTAAAAATTGATCAAATCGTCCGATTTCGAAAAACCCGAAAACGCCAATTTACCGTTTTACTTCAAAGATTACTGTATAAATGAAACTAATGGTCATAATACTCATTAATTAACCTAACTAGATTATAGAAAGCATTACCAGTATAAATGAAACTAGTGGTCATAATACTCATTAATTAACCTAACTAGATTATAGAAACCATTACCATATTTTTAACACCCTAATTTATATTGGTTTGAAAATTCTAGTTTGCAAACTTGCCTGATTTCGATACTTTTAAGCAAAATTTCACAATATCACAACTAAACTTGATTTTGCATGAATTAATGTATTAAACTATAATTCATGATGATAATAATATAATGAAATCATAATTTAGATTTTAAACCTCATTTATTTAAGAATTTCCAAATTCTAGTTAGCAAAAATAGCATTTTTATTACTATTTTTCAATTATCAATAGAAACTAGTAACCAAATTTAAGTTTTTCATTCCACTAACAAGTTAATATCCTCTTTAAAACCACAATCTAGTGTTACAAACATTAATTGGAATTTTATCTCACCTATATATACAACTTATAGAAATCTAGTTTGCAAAAATACTTAATTTAAACAAATTGGAATGAACAAATTATAATTCAACAACCATGCAAGATTTCCCACTTCTAAATTTATTAAACTAGTTATTATAACCCTACTTAATTAATAAAAACCATAACTTGATTTTACAAACCCTAACTTGAATTTTAAAACTTGTAGACAGAATTTATTTATTAAATCTAATTATGCTTAAATGAAACATTTAATAACAAAAAATCAAAAGAAGAAGATTTATACCTTCATAACATGAAATCCAAACATGAAAATAAGCCTCCAAAATGAATGCTTTCCATCTCCAAAATCCATATAAAGATGAGCAAAGAATAGAGGGTAGGAATTAATTATGATTTTGTGGATTTTTATTGGGATTTTTGTAGGATTTTTGATGATTTTTGGAGGTAATTTAAATTTGGAAGATGAGGGGCTGCCATGGGGAGGGTGAGGCCGGTCACTAGGGAGAGAAAGAGAGGAGAGTGAGAAAAGTCAAGAGAAGTGTAGAAGGTTTCACTAAAATATCATACAATTTAGTCTTTTCATGAATTTATTAAAAAATTCTTTATTTTCTTCACTCCATTTGACCAAGAATGGTCTAGAACCATTGTAAAATTTTGAAAATAAATTTTGCATGAAACACACTTGATTCTAAGATGCAATGGTTCATTTTTTCAAATTAAACCCATTCAAATTTGTAATTTACACTAATTTAGTGTATAAATAAAGCTTATGTTAATATTTAAAATAATTAATTTACGAAAAATATTTAATTAAACTAAAAAATTTATAAGTGACTAAATAAACACCATTTACTAATAATAACATAATTAAAATAGGTATTTTTAAATTTATAGTGAAAAATAATTACGGTTTAGTTTTACGAAAAATACGTTTTACTTTACCGAAATCATAAAATTCACTTAAACGATTTTATTTATTTAATTATTTTTTTAAAACGTTACAGTTGGGCACTGCCTCCTTTAGATTTATCTTCCAATTCTTTTCTAGGTGCTAAGCATTATTTGGGGTCACGTTGGATCACGTGAGGCACCCCAAAATGAGAATTGTCTTAATTTATTTATCTTTCCTTTTACAAGTGCTGAGCACTATTAGGGGTCACATGGGATCACGTGACTCGATCTCAGTCATTCCTTTTTGGTCCTCAGAGATGCTCACATGGGAACACATGATCTGTCGTTATAGCGTTGAATGCTAATATGTATGGGGCTCTTTGTCTTGAGAATTTCAAGTCCTTTGTTTTATAATAATTAAATTCTTATGCAGGGTTAAACCCTAGTTTTATCAGAGGAATTAAATTCCTATGTCTTTGGAAGAATTAAATTCTTCAAACCTAGTTCTTTTTTCTGAGTTTTGGGACTGCATTACAGAATCTCCCCGATGAGAATTAAATTCTCAACTTGTGGGGAGATCTGCTTCTGCAGACCATAACCAGAGGAAGAACTAAATTCTTTTTTGGAAGAGTTAAACTTTTGTAAAAGGAGTTAAAATGATCTCTAGGTCTTTTCCCTCACCTAGGGTTTCTTTTTCTTCAAAGATAACTCCTCTTCTTCTTTGTTTTCTCAAATCTTATGGGAGGTCTCCTCTCTCTTTTTCTTCAGTCTCGAGTCCTTTATATAGTAGAGGCAAGTTTGTTGATTAGTTAAGGAAATCTCTCATTGAGAGATTTTTAATTGATTCGGGGACTTTATCCACTGTTGGATTTTTGATCCAGGGACTTCTGTTTTACAGAAGACATTTTGGTAAAATATTTTCCCATACAGAGCTTATTCTGTATCTTGGTGATTTTTAATCACCATTGGATCTTTAATCCAACGGTGCTCTGTTTTACAGATCATAATCTTTCTTATTTAGAAAGATCGGGGAAATATTTTCCCATACAGAGCTTATTCTGTAGCTTGGTGATTTTTAATCACCATTGGATCTTTAATTCAATGGTGCTCTGTTTTACACAGCACAATCTTTCTTGTTTAGAAAGATTGGAGAAATATTTTCCCATACAGAGCTTATTCTATAGATTGGTGATTTTTAATCACCATTCGATCTTTAATCCAACGGTGCTCTCATTTACAGAGCGTAATATTTCTTGTTTAGAAAGATTCAAGAAAATATTTTCCAAATAGGGTTTTGATCCCTCTTATTTAGAATTTAATTCTATCGGCTCAGAAGGCATTGGGAACCCTTACGAGTAGCATGTGACCCATAGCATTAGACCGATTTGCTTATACGTAGTAATCCCAGAGAAAAGTATCATGTGTTGGCACGTGAGCTGATGTTCAGGAATGTCACGTGTGGTACGTGACCCCCACGAAATTAGGTCCAACAAAGAGTATCACATGCTGACACGTGAGATTTTCTGGCCTGTTATTTGTTTTTGGAAGGCGCCTATATACTTTGTATATAGATGCTCACGTGCCTGCACGTGACACTCAATTTCAGCTTTATTTGTTAAGCACAATTCTTATAATCTTTACTCCAAGGAGCATCACGTGTGGGCACGTGATGCTCCATTTGGGCAATTTTTTCCATCGCTTTTTGTTCATTATTAATTTTTTATAAGGGAACAATCACGTACGGTATAATCCATCGTACGGCATCCTCAAGTTAAGGGTATGGATAAATCATCAGGTAAAACTCATCGCGTACGGTAATCCATCGTACGGCAGCATTAAACAATTAGGAATTCTATCAACATATACAATATTGAGGATACGGATCTAACGTCTCGTACGGTATATCACTCATTATCCTCATAAATATATATATATATATATATATATATATCAAGTCACAACCGTATCAATCACATATCATGTCTTGGCAACAGTATCTATATTCTCATATCGCCTCTCTTTCGTATATCGACATATTAAGCCAAGACATCTTATCTCATCGTATTCTCTTTTCATCACATCAGCATCTCGCATCAAGTAATCTTATATATATTTATCATATTTTACTGATCCCATAATATATCTATCTCAATCTTATCATATGCATCGATCTCATGTCATATCCTTATAGCTTTCGTCTCATATCTCGATATATGTATTCAATCATTAATATCATCTCCAATTAACTTTTTGATCATATCCATAATTTCCTAGTATAGGTTTCTCCGACTATATTCTATATATCGGTCTCCATTTTATAATTGCGGGGGTGCTATACACCATCCACCCGACTCCCCCATAGATATAAATCTACTCACCTGCAATACTCCTCGCTAAGCCGAAGCCGATGTGCTTCGTCGTCTCGGAAGTCCACTCGAGGTACCTACAAATCAACACATATTGCAACGTTATGAAAACCCAGCTAGTCTAGAGACTTCGGAGTATATGCTTGTGCGTACGTACTAATTATTGTTGGCGGTTGGGATCATCACTTGCCATTGTTAGGGTTTTCCTTCGATAGTTGTTATCAGGAGGCACTCCAATTGGCAACCTTTAGGTTTAGTTGTTAGTTCGTGTCGATCGCCGTTCTGTTTTTCCGACTCTGCGTAAGTAGGATTTTTGGACCCCAGCTAGTCTAGAGACTTCGGAGATGATCCAGTTGGTTCAGGTCAGGATGAAAGTAGCTCAGTGCAGACAGAGGTCTTATGCCGACCGTGGTGGTCGCAGACTTGAGTTCGCAGTGGGAGATTATGTATTCCTACGGATTTTCCGATGAATGGCGTGTTGAGTTTTGGGAAGCTTAGTCCCAGATTGCTGGTCCTTTGAGATCCTCGAGCGAGTTTGTTCCGTTGCCTATAATATGGCACTTCCGCTCATATTATTGATTATTCATCCGTTTTCCTTGTGTCGATACTTCGAAAATACCTTCATGACCTTTCTCACATGATTCAGCACCAGACCATTCTTTTGATGCGATCTTTCGTTCACCAGCAGCCGATAGTTTTAGTGGATCGGCAGATGGAGAGACTTCGGTCAAGGGTCTTGCTATATGTGAAGGTTCTTTGGCGTAGCCGTATAGTGAGGCGATCACTTGGGAAGCTGCAAGCGAGATTTGAGAGTTTTTGTACTCATCTCTTTGAAGGTACGCTTAATGAGAATTTTCATTCGGGGACCGAATTTCTTTAAGGGGGAAAGATTGTAACGTTTTAGAAATTGTTTTGCGAATTTTCCATTTTTAGGGAAAAATAATCGGTGTTTTCCGTTTTAACCCGATTGTGATCAAACTTCTGTATAGACTTGTCGGCACCTAGTTTAGCTAGAATGAAGCTAGTGCGCGGACTTTGGGGGCCAATGGGAAATTTTGGTTCACATAGAATTTTTCCCTAATTAAATATTATTTTAATGCTTTATTTGTGCCTTTGTTAGTGGTAATTACTTTTGGCTTGGGTTAATTACTACTAATGTAGTTTTATGCTAATCTAATCACTAGATATTTTGTTAAACCTTCTCTTCTAATATCTAGATATTTTGTGAGCAAATGGAATTAATTTTAAAAAGAAAAGAAATTAATGAAATGGTGGCATTTGCATTTAATGATGCATTTAATGAATTTTGCTAGAACTTTCTTCACACATTTTGCACAAAAACCCCTCCCATTTCCTTCATGGCCGAGCCCCCTCTTCATGCAGCCCATCATTTTTCCTTACCTCTTTTTCTTCATTCCAAGCTCAATAAATCATCATTAATCCCTAAATAAATCCACAAAACTCCTAATCAAATTTTAAACCATCTTTCTTCTTCACAAATCAAGCTTGAATATTCAAGAAAATCATGATCTTTGGAGGAAAAAGTTGATGTTTCTAGTTGCTTGATTTTGATCTTTTGTGAGGTATAAAACCCTAAATCTAATCCTTAATTGTTATGTTTGAATCTTAAGCTAGCTATTTAATTGTTTAATTATAGCTTTAATTTCATGTTTAATTCATTCTTTTTAATGTTAATGAAATTCAAGTTAGGTTTTATCTTGATGAAATGGTTAATTGTTAATTGAAGTTTATGAAAATTTAATCAAGTTGCTAATTTGTTAAATGATATTTTCCGAATCGGATAATTATGCTAATTAGCAAACTAAAGTTTTACTAATCCTATTTGAGTGAAATCTAAAATTATAGTAAAGATTTAAATGGTTTAATCTTGCTAATTAGTGATATTTATAAATTCTAGTTTGGTAAAATCTTGTAGTTTTGTGCTAAATTGATATAAGTTGCTTACTGGGTTTCGGTGAATTTTAGGCGTGGGTTTCTTTTGACGTTGCGACGTTATTTATAATAGATTCCACGTCTATTATTGTGTTTTGAATGCGTGATCGGTACGATCAGGGTCTAGGCTTGGTAGTTGTGTCGCTTTGCGTTCCTAGTTAGGGTCGTTCCGATGTCGTTCGTGACTTTGAGTAGCTTTTGCTTTTGAGTTGGTTTCGTAGTGTCGCTACGCGCGTTAGCCACAATACAAACACTTGGGAGTAAGTTTTGTGTTGTCGCGTTGGCCAGAGTAGTTTGTACGTGTTTTGGGTCTATTGCTAATATGTACCTGTTATATTGTTATATGTTTTCAGGATCGCAGGAGGGGACTTCGGGCGCTGCGAACAGGGAAAAGTGAGTGGTAAGCTTTACTTAGCCAGGAGCGTTGGTGAGTAAATTTAACATCTACAGGGGAAGCGCCCGCATAGCATTATGCGTCTGGGCTAGAGATGTTATGAATTGTTGCATATTCTATTTCATATATATAGAGTTGCGCATACACCTTATTGCTTAGTTACTAGTTGTGCTTGGACTTGTACCCTTAGAACACTGCACTATTATTGACGGCTCATGTTGCACGAGCACTGATTGTATGCCACACACACCGTCAATAATTGCCATGACACGCACAACACACATATATATATGATATTGTTTGGTTAGGGACATTGAGACATTGATTCATATTTCTTTATGCATATGACATATAGCATACCTGTATACCTACATGCTTACACATATGTCTTGACATGCTTACATGCTAGTTACCTGTATACCTATAGGGTATTGTACCATTAGCGATAGGTACATACACACATAATGACATAGCTACATGTATACCTTGTATACATACTTCACTTATACCCAGAGGATATATTACATCATTACTGATAGGTAGATACATATATCTTCCTATACCTTTATGTTTACACATATATCTGGCTATAGCTATATGTTTACCTTTATTTGATGTTATATAGAATTGGAGAAATTAGGAACCGCATGATATTTATATTAACTTGTTGCAGTTAATTAGCGGCTTTTCCTTTATATGCTCACATTACAGTTTTATTTTGCATATATTATATTCATGGATTTTCGCATTGAGATATGGATTTTTCATGATGTTTTCTGGATTTGAGGACCGTGGTAGTTTCATGAAATTATGCATTATTTGAAAAAGCCGGTTTCTCTTGATATGATATTTCAGCAGCCACCATGAGATTTATCGGTTCTGATATATATACCCCATGCGAGGAGTGTCGTGGGCCGTGTAAGGGTACATGGTGGGGCCCGGAGGTACCCCGGGGCAAGAAAGGGATGTCGATATACCACACCGATGAGCCTGGCAGGGGAACCATACCTACCGGTGACAGTACCTATGACTCGGCGGTTATCGTGGGGATACCGACGGGAGTCATGTACATATGGATACGTCGAGAGGCGCGGGTTAGAGCTAGGCACTCGAGCTTTCGGTATAGCGTTTGATACGTACCTATCAGGGTGCCAGTCGTGGTGACAGCACCTAATAGATCAGCCTTTATATGTCGATGCTTGGCACAGGTTTTCATGATATTTTTACTCCTAAGTATATATAACAGTGGAATGGGACGTGTTTATATATATATATATATATATATATATATATATATTAGTGGAATGGGACGCTAATATGTATGTATACATATAAATTCATATACTTCATCATAATTGTTCATGCAAATATACTTAGAATATATGAGATTTACTTGATATTGGATTTGGGGTATAGGAGATTCATGTGAGATTGGATACAGGATATATATGAGATTGCTGATTTTGTACATTCAGGATATATGAGATTTACTTGATATTGTACATTCAGGGTTTGTGAGACTTACATGATATGAGAGCCAATTTAGGGGCTGATTTGAGGAATTGGGAGTTGGATTGTCTTGATGGACTTTGGTCCTACTACGATGTCAGGATTCCGTGGAAATGACATGTTTCATTTCATACTCCACATTTATTGTTTATGCACTGCTTCATGTATTAGTAGTACCTGATAGAGTACCTTCCATGACTGTTGCATTTACTTATTTTTATTTTATATGCATTGCTTCATGTATTAGATGTACCTGCTAGAGTACCTTTCATGACTGTTGCATATATACATTATCATATCATCGTTTCATGTATTAGTTGTACCTGATAGAGTACCTTACATGATTGTTGCATACAGATTGTCATATTATTTTTTCATGTATTAGATGTACCTGCTAGAGTATCTTTCATGACTATTGCATTCATATGACCATTTATTGCTATTAGCTTGCATATGTTAGATTCGCGCTATACGTGCATACTTGCGATTACCTGCATATGTTATTTACTATTCATGAGTTGGCAACCCACCCCCGTTATGCCACAGTGTTTTGCAGGTTGATCCTCACAGTAGTCAGAGGCAGGGCTATTATCATCTATCATATCATCTTTTGCTGCGGATACCGCTTCGGCTCACGGTGTGCAGTTTTGCTTTAGGTGGGTTTTGTGGTTATCCGTTCATGTTCATTGTATATTTGTTGTATCATGTACTCTCCATCTACCACTTTCATGTGTATGACTTAGAGACTTGATGTGAGGACGATATTGTATATTTTGGTGACTTGGATGTCTTTTATGCAGTTTTACTTATATCGTCTTTTATTTCTGCGCTACGGCGTCGTATATCTGTTGTGGTGGTTGTTTTCCGCCGTTAGGCGTGGATTTGCTCCCGTCGGGGATGCTTTACTTCGTATTTATGTTGTACCCAATTTTTGTATTGGTTTTTACAAAGGAGGTGCTGCCGAAATTTTTAAGAAAGTAAAGTTGGACTTTAAAGAATTTGGTTTGAGATTTCAAAAGTTTTGAAAATGCTATTATCACTTACTACTTTTGATGGTTTAGATTGCTGGGTTTTCGGCTTACTTAAATTGCGTTACGCCTGTAGACATTGCATAGTTTAAGGGCCGTCACGTGCCAATTTCGGGTCGTGACAAAGTTGGTATCAGAGCGCTAGGTTTTACCTTTCGGAGTGTAAGATGATCTTGGTATGATGGAGTAGGTAGCTTAAGCAGAGTAACGTAGTGTGTGTATGTCCGCGGCATACTTACGATCATAATACTCCGCCTAAAGTGACCTAAGTACTAATTGCTTGAAATTCCTTCCTTGATGATACATATCCTTGTTATTCGATTTCCGTGTTCATATTGAATTCTATTTCCATTTATAGTCTTTGCCGCCGATGACCATGAGGACTCAGAGTGGTGCGACGAGAGCCGAGGTCAGAATTGACTCGCGTGGGACGAGGACTGACCAGGATGGCACGCTCGTTGCACATGAGCAAATGGATCCGCCTTCGATAGATAGTATCGCTAGGCTTGTGGCAGAGATGCAGGACCTGCGCCAGACGATGAGGTCTTTGGTTGAGGCCAATAAAGCGCAGCGACAGGAAGTTGCCACCCCAGTTACCCAGTTGTTCTTTGCGATCAGCACTGCATTGTGTTACTTACACAGCACCAGTGGACACAGCCCTATTTGCCGAGGAGCGTCTTTCCGAGACTTTGGGAGTTCGAGGACAGAGGAGGGCTCGTGCAGGTGTACCAGCCCCGAGACAGAGGTTCAGTCGTCGTGACAGGTTTCGTGCACGTCGTGGGAGTAGCAGAGGCTTGGGACGAGGAGAGTCGGTTAGCTAGATCTGCCATTTGTTGTGTTAATTCTGTCAGCAATTCTTTTGTTGCGCGACACGTATATCGGTCATGTGCCAATTGGATAGGAGATAGAGATTTGTCCGTCGTTTTGATCCTTTTAGAGATGTTGGATTTGACGTTCTCCTAGGCACGGACTGGTTAGCTACGTGTTAGGCGTCTGTGGACTGCCGCAAGAAAACAGTCAAGTTTTGTTTCCCGGAGAGTCAGTTCTTGTTGTACGGAAGGACAGTGGTGCCGCCCCTCACAGCTTGAATTCAGCCTTTTTCGCTAGTCGGCTTTTGAGGAGAGGATGTCGAGGATTCTTGGCGTTCATTCATGATACCGGAGCCACAGTGGGATTGTTGGACCGGGTTCCTATCGTGCGAGAGTTTTCCGACGTTGTTCCAGGTGAGCCGGCGAACCTTAGGGAGCTTAAGGATCAGCTGCAGAGTTGTTTGATTGGGGCGTGTGCGTCTGAGTGTTTCGCTTTGGGGAGCTTCTATTCTGTTCGTCAGGAGAAGGACGATAGTTGAGGTTGTGTATTGATGGATCGTCAATTGAACCGGCTTACGGTGCGAATAGGTATCCTTTATCTCGCATTGACGATTTCTTCGATCAGCTCCAGAGTGCGAGACCTTTTCTTCGTTTGTTTGGGATCTGGTCATCATTTGTTCCGGGTTCGGAGTGATGTCATTCCGAAGACTGCTTTTATGCGTGCTACGGGCTTTATGAGTTTTGGTGGTGTCGTTGGACTCACCATTGCCCTAGCAGCATTCGTGGATGTGATGAACCAGATTTCTTCAAGCCGTTCCTCGACCAGTTTATTGTTGTGTCATTGATGACATTCTGGTCTATTCTAATGTGTCGTGAGGAACAGGAGCAGCACTTGAGGATTTGTTCTGCAGATACTGGGAGAGCACCAGCTGTTTGCTAAATTCTCGGTGTAAGTCGACGTTAGACACCCCACATGATGCGGGGAGGCGGAATAGGTAAAACAATCATTTTGTTTAAACTAACATCGACTAACTTTACGGATCTTTGCTAAACCCTAACTAACAACTATATAGAAGTGATTAGCTACTATGATAGATGATTATACCTAATGATTCAAGTCCTTCTTGTCCTTGTAGTTCACCTCCTCGTCGGCCTCCTCGTTGTGATAGAAGATCCACCCAAGAGCTACTTCTCCAAGCTTTAACCTCACACTTGAGGTAACTAGGTGGCTATGAGTGCTAATCAAAGTAACCTAGAGGATATAGAAGAGGATTAGGGATCTATTAGTCTTGCTAACCCTAGGATCTCAACACATGAGAGGATTAGGGTTAGTTCTTGAAGAGAGAGAGAGCTTGAGGAGAGAGAAGGTGTGAGTGAGAATGATAATGAATTATGTCTCATTTTAGAATATATGAAGCATGATAATTATTAAAATGAATAACATAATAATAATATCAACCATGCTTCATTAACTCTCTTTGGGTGAATCATCTCATGAGTCATTAAGCAATAAATGCTTCATTAACTCATTTGGATGAATCACACCATGAGTCACTAATCCATTTAATGCAAATAACACCTAAGCCCTCCAACTCATCAATCTTCTAGAAGCTTCTCGACTAATTACGAGAATGCCCCTGCCATCCATGAAAACACGGAAATACTGAGACTTTATAAATCCAATAATCCAATACTAGAATCTGGCTTAAACTAAAGCCCGCTAGTAAAAATTGTCCGAACATCGTACGTGTATAAAAACACGTACGTGTCCGAACCTTGTCGTAAAACCATACGACCTCTATATCATTTCTCCTGAAGCAGGGAAACTCTCTGTGTGGGGCTCTAAAGACTCGACACTTACGCTGGCAGTGGGTTTAACCACAGGCCGCAAGCGGTACTAGTTGTACGTAACGGTCCCCAGGTAGATGTCGATAAGAAGGCCGATGAGGAAACCCATCCGAACTCCTACTGAGCCTGATGTGACAATCTCCGTACAGTCCGGTCTGTTCGTCTAGGACTATCGCATATCGGGCCTAGGGGGCGGCAAGCGTCAGTCCCTTAAAAGCGGTATAAGTCATGTCGGAGCGAAGCCCATTACACCTTCAGAAGCTACTGGAAATCCTACAAGTAAATCTTGTTTGCCCTGGCCAAAGACTTTGCGTAATGGCTCTCCAAACACAGCATGATATCAACTCCCATTACCGGGAGAGACGAATCCTATCTAACCGCCACTGCCTCCAAGTGCTTCGGGACTGCACCCAACTGCTACATGTTTGCATGACTCTTTTGAGCCGTGGTAGGGTAGCAATCTAAAAACAGTGGGAATACACTCGAGGCGAAGCAGCAGTGTCAAGTCTGCGAACTATGTTGTACTCATGTCACCTGGGAACTGTTAACTGACGACGGGTATAATACCAACCAACAGTTCCCTGCGAGTCATGTCCGGTGTACCCGTAACCCAACGAGCACCTGTATACTATCTCCAGTACAACGTACTAATGGCTGTGGTGTAAGTCCACGTTGCGACCCCCGGTTCTTACGGGGAGGCGGAAACGGTATAAAAATCAAATTATTAGCGCAAGGGGCAACATGGACTAAGCAAAGTCGGGATCTTTGACTAAACTAAAACTAGCATACTTAGCTAAAGAGAGTTAGCTACTCGGATAGAGATGGTTATACCTAAACTTGAACTCCTTCGTCTCCGAGCTCCGATGGTGGTCCGATGGCTCCTTCTCGTCGTCTCCGTACGCCGAAGATAGGTCCACCTGAAAGCTCCAACCTTTAGCTCCTTCTTCGTTCTTTGAAGAAACTAGTTCACTTGGTTTGCTAAACCTAGTGAACTAGAATGAGTAGAGAAGATTTAGAATGGGATTTTATCTATGGTTCTTGATTCTCAACTCATGAGACAAGAGAACCATAGATCAAGAGAGGGAGCAAGAGGTTGAGGGTGAGAGCAAGAGGAGAGCTCAAGAACAAGAGAGAGAATGAGCAAGAAAGAATGAGGCTCTCTTTTGTCTCTCACCCTCTCATAATCCAATGTAATCATAACTCATCATATCAATAAAAGTCTTATGTGATGGTTGAAGCAACCATAACCTTATCATGTCATGCACTCATTTTACTCAAATGAACAAGCAAGTAAAAGTCTTTGGCATGAAATGATAACCATGGTTATCATGATGGTCAACTAGTCAAGCCTAGTCAACCGGTCAACAAAGTCAACAAGTCAACAAAAATCAACAAGTCAACAAAGTCAACAAAAGTCAACAACCAAGTCACCATAATACTTAATTAATATAATAGTTAATCGCATATCATATTCTCATTAGGGTTGAGCAAAAAGTCAAAAAGTCAACGGTCAACTGTCAACAACCCTAATGAGAATCCGCTGTCTGTGCCTCCCTGTCAACTGTGCATACACACCCGCATCCGCGTTCCGAGGAACACGAATGCAAACTGGATAAATCCAATCCCATAAGATACACTAGGATCTGGCTTAAACCAAAGCCCGCTAGTGTAAACTGTCCGGACACTGTACGTGCACAAGTGCACGGATGTGACCGAACCCTGTCGCAAAACCATGCGACCTGTCGCAATACCATGCGACCTCTACTCTTTTGCCTAAAGGCGAAAAGCTTTCTGTGTGGGACTCTAAAGACTCGACACTACGCTGGCAGTGGGTTTAACCACAGACCGCAAGCGGCACTAGCTGTGCGTAACGGTCCCCAGGTAATGCCGACAAGAAGACCGACGAGGCGAAACCCATCTGAACTCCTACTGAGCCTGAGTGTGACATTCTCCGTACAGTCCGGTCTGTTCGTCTGATACATCGCATGGCGGGCCTAGGGGGCGGTAAACGTCAGTCCCCCAATAGCGGTACAAGTCGTGCCGGAGCGAAGCCCAAAACACCCTGAGATAACACTGGAAACCTACCAGTATATCTCGTTTGCCCTGGCCAGGGACTACTCGTGTAATGGCTCTCCTAGACACTGCGCGATGTCAACCCCCAATACCGGGAGAGACGAATCCTGTCTAACCGTCACTGCCTCCAAGTGCTTCGGGACTGCACCCAACCACTACCTGTTTGCACGACTCCTTTGAGCCGTGGTAGGGTAGTGATCAAAGTACAGTGGGAACACACTCGAGGCGGAGTGACAGTGTCAAGTCAGCGGACTAAGCTGTACTCATGTCACCTGGGAACTGATAACTGACGATAGGTATAATACCAACTAGTCAGTTCCCGACGAGTCCTGTCCAGTGTACCCGTAACCTAACGAGCACCCGCATATTATCTCAAGTACGACGTACTGACGGCTGTGGGACAGACCGTCTCCCACACTGGGATGAGAAGCGCATGCGCTGGTCTACTCCGGAGTATCGATGCCCTGTCTCGATAGTCCTGCGACCAGGGACCTGCATAAGGATGTGCTTATAGATTACCCAGCCCCACTAGTGTGACGGCCATCACATCGCTGGTAATCAAGCAAAGATCCTAAGGGCTCTACTAATGTGTATAGGCGATATACATAAATAAACACATGTCCACATTGAAGTAGAAACAAACCAAGTAGCATACTACTATTTTGAGCAAGATTGTATATACAAGGTGAATATCCCAAGCATCCATTAAGTAATATACAAACTAGTATGATACAGTAATGGCCTCTAGGGCATATACACTAACAATCTCCCACTTGCACTAAGGCCATGTACTGGCGTATCGAAGACCTATCATCTCGATCAGCAGCTCGAACTGAGTCTGGGGCAAGGCCTTGGTGAATGGATCTGCAGTGTTATCTTCTGAAGCGACTCTCCGAACCTCGATCTCCTGGCGATCCACGATCTCCCTGATCAGGTGATACCGCCTCAAGATGTGTCTGGATCTCTGATGGGACCTGGGTTCCTTCGCTAAAGCTATAGCCCCGTTGTTCTCGCAATACAGAGGTATTGGATCAACAATGGACGGAACCACCTGAAGTTCTTTCAAGAACTTCCTCATCCAGACAGCTTCTTTTGCGGCATCAGATGCAGCGATGTATTCCGCTTCCATCGTCGAGTCTGCAACGGTTTCTTGTTTGGAACTCTTCCAACACACCGCCCCTCCATAGAGGGTAAAGACAAAACCCGACATGGACTTGGAATCATCCTTGTCACTCTGGAAGCTGGAGTCAGCAAAGGCCTCGATCTGGAGGTCTTTTCCGCCATACACCAAGAACATCTCCTTAGTCCTTCTCAGGTACTTGAGAATGTTCTTTACCGCTATCCAGTGTTTCTCCCCAGGGTTTGACTGATACCGGCTTACCACACTTAGTGCATAAGCTACATCTGGTCTGGTACACAACATCGCATACATTATAGAGCCTACCGCAGAGGCGTAGGGTATAATAGACATGCGATCCCTCTCCAAATCAGTCTTGGGAGACATCTCTTTAGAGAGGGTGATCCCGTGACAAGCCGGTAGGTTACCGCGCTTGGAATCTTCCATACTGAATCTCTTCAGTATGGTGTCGATGTACCTGGACTGAGAAAGTCCTAATATCCTCTTGGATCTGTCACGGTAGATCCGGATACCCAGAATGTATGAGGCATCACCCAGGTCTTTCATGGAGAACCTGTGTGACAAGAACCCCTTGACAGATTGTAGCATAGGAATGTCATTTCCTATTAAGAGAATGTCATCCACGTATAAAACGAGGAATACTACAGTTCTCGCTACAAATCTACTATAGATGCATGGTTCATCTGGATTTTTGATAAAGCCAAATTCTTTGACCGTCTCATCAAAGCAGATGTTCCAACTCCGCGATGCCTGCTTTAGTCCATAGATGGACTTAAGCAACTTGCACACCTTTCCGCTGCTCCCACTCTGAATGAAACCCTCTGGCTGGTCCATATAGACACACTCCTCTAAATTTCCATTTAGAAAAGCTGTCTTCACGTCCATTTGCCAGATCTCATAATCGTGGAAGGCAGCAACGGCAAGAAGGATCCGAATGGATTTCAGCATGGCTACTGGAGAAAAGGTTTCGTCATAGTCCAAGCCAGGTCTTTGACGGAAACCTTTTGCTACCAGCCTAGCTTTATAGGTCTCAACCTGTCCATCTACACCAATCTTCCTTTTGAAGATCCACTTGCATCCTACGGGTTTTACCCCGTCTGGAGCAATGTCCAACGTCCATACCTTGTTGGTGTACATGGACTCCATTTCGGTCCGCATTGCATCCAGCCATTTCACCGAGTCAACGCTCTGAACGGCCTGCTGGAAGCTAGTAGGCTCATCATAATCTATGATGCAATCCTCTCTATCCCCGTCTATGAGAAAACCATAGTATCTCTCGGGCGGATGAGACTGCCTACTACTCCTGCGGAGCGGCGTAGGAATGTCCTGTTCTGTTGAACCCTCTGGTTCCACTAAACTTTCAGTAATAGTCCGTGGTTCTGGAATTTCTTCCAGTTCTACTGTGCTCCCACTTATCTGGGTTTCCAAAAACTCAGTTTTCAAGAAGTAGGCATGACGAGAAACAAGGACTTTTTGTTCCTCTTCACAGTAGAAGAAATATCCTTTGGAATTCTTTGGATATCCCACAAACTTGCACTGTACTGAGCGTGCCTCGAGCTTGTCCGCATGCTGCTTTTTGACAAAAGCTGGACATCCCCATGTCTTAATATGCTTAAGATAGGGTCTCTTCCCACACCACATCTCATATGGTGTAGTAGGCACGGTCTTAGTAGGAACTCGGTTCAAAAGGTATGCGGCTGATTCTAGCGCATACCCCCAGAATGATCGCGGCAACTCAGCGTTACTCATCATGGACCGCACCATATCCAATAGGGTGCGGTTCCGTCTCTCCGATACACCGTTATGTTGCGGGGTGTATGGAGGAGTAAGCTGAGAGAGAATTCCGTTCTCTTTTAAATAGTTCAGGAACTCGGCACTTAAGTATTCTCCACCTCGATCCGATCTTAGAATCTTAATACTTTTGCCGGTCTGTTTCTCTACTTCATTCTTATACTCCTGGAATTTTTCAAAGGCCTCGGACTTATGTTTCATCAAGAAGACATAACCGTACCTTGAGAAGTCATCCGTAAAAGTAATGAAGTAAGAATGTCCGCTTCGGACATGTGTAGACATTGGACCGCACACGTCACTGTGTACGAGTCCCAAGAGCTCGCTCGCTCTTACTCCTTGTCCAGTAAACGGAGTCTTTGTCATCTTTCCTTTGAGACAAGATTGACAAGTGGCATACGATTGATATTCGAACGCATTCAAATATCCTTCTGTATGTAACTTAGTCAACCTTCTCTCATTGATGTGACCCAATCTACAATGCCATAAGAAAGTCTGATTCATTTCCGGAGACTTTCTTTTGTGTGTATTCTGGACATTAAAAATCTGTGGTTGGTTTAACACGTATATACCATTACTCAAAGTACCTGACCCAATCAAAACTTGATTAAGGTGAATGTTTACAACATTACTTACAAACGCAAATTCATAACCTTCTTTAGAAACTAAAGATACAGAAATGATATTACAAGTTGCGTTGGGTACAAAAAAGCAATTACGCAAAACCAAAACATGTCCATCTGACATTCCCAGGTGATAGTCCCCCACGGCTTTAGCATCCATGCTAGCTCCGTTTGCAACTCTGAGGGTCATGTCACCTGCCTTCAAAACCCTACGGTTTCTCAACGCCTGCAAAGAATTACAGATATGAGATCCTGATCCGGTATCCAATACCCAGGAAGTAGAGTTTATTGAAAGACAGTTTTCAATAACATACACACCTGAAGCTGAAGCTGCAACTTGCTTCAATTCCTGTGTTCTGGCCTTCCAGGCCCTGCAATCATTCTTCCAGTGTCCTTTCTTATGACAATAGAAGCATTCTTCCTTATCCACAAGCTTCCCCGCTATCTTTGTTGCTTTACCTTTTCCCTTCGTATCCACTTTACTAACACCGCCCCTTGGTTTGGCGGGGGCCTTCTTCTTCTTTCCCTTGGCTTTCTCCTTGGACCTAGAAGAAGATGATCCTCCTACAAACAAAGTGGATGTATCCCTACCTTTCTGTAGGGTGCCCTCTGCGCTCCTCAGCATGTTGAGGAGCTCTGAAAGTTCAACCTCTTTTTCTTGTAAGTTGAAGTTCAGTATAAACTGGGCGTAAGTGGAAGGAAGGGACTGGAGAACTATATCTGTATATAGCTCACTCTCCAATGTGATCCCTAGGTCAGCGAGCTCCTCAATGAAGCCGATCATCTTTAGCACGTGCTCGGCTACTGATGATCCGACGGCCATTCTTGTCGAAAATAACTTTTTCGACGCTTCGTATCTTGCGATACGAGATTGCTCTCCATACAGTTCTTTTGTATGAAGCAATATGGATTCCATGTCCATATTCTCATGCCTCCTCTGATGTTCGTTGTCCATCGAGGCAAGCAGGAGGCATTTGGCCTTCGCGCTATCAATCTCCCAAGTCTTACGGATTTCCTTATCCGCGACGCTGGAAGTTGGACCAGGGACAGGGGGAGCTTTGGTGGTAAGAAGATACCCCAGCTTGTCATAAGTGATTGCTATCTTGACATTCCTGAGCCAATCTTTGTAGTTTGGCCCTGTCAGTTTGTTTTTATCTAGGAGTAACTTAAGTCCAGTCATGTTGATTGGTCGCTGCAATTAGGAGAGAGAAGAAGAAACACTCAGCATGATGCTCTTGCAAGTTTAGAGTGGTTTTTAGTTTGTCTAAACAGGATGGCTCCCACTGTTTCTCGAATCCCTCCTCAAACCATAAAGGAAGAATTAGTCAGGATCAATCCCACCGTACAATACTTGCTTAACCGTTCAGCCAGGCCGGTGTCGGTACTTCGAGGGAGGTTTTCCAACGCTTTCGCGAAGTTCCTTAATTAAAGAACCTCTTTTCCCTGGGGGCGTAGCCCCGCTAACACCTTTCTAGGCACCTACTAGGTTTATAGCATTGATCGTTAAGTGAGAAATTTCCCGAGGAGTAGCATATACTCACAGTAGGATCGGGATCCAAATATCATCGCGTGACGAAACTGAAGGAATCCTACCAGAATCATCACACTCCAAATGGTATGCAAATCTAGCAAGTTTCAGTACTTATGAAACTCCCGATGTGGATTTTTGCCCCATGCTCTTATGACCTTGACTTTGGCCAACAAATCATAAGTCACATGTCAAGTTCTGCCCGTCGTTCTCCAGGTTAATTTGAATCCACCCGCACCTACCCTTGACTTTGGCCAACAAGGCAGTACGACTGTTTTAAACCAACGCATCTATCTATGCTGCACATGAATACCCAATAGCTACCAATCACTGTGCCTTGACTTTGGCCAACAAACACAGCTTGAATACTATTGACTATTCATGTGAAACGACGGAGGGCTACGGATGGTTTTGGCAAAACCGTGAACGTAGTGAACTTGATTTGGTCGATGGAACGAGATAGCTTTTAAAAGGAGTGGCTCAAGCTCCGCATTTAAAAGTTGTTTTGAAAAGAACCGAGTGGTTTTTCGAAAGTGTTCCAACGACTTTAACTTGGTTTATTATCTTGCATTAGTTCTTTTAATGCGTGATATTCTTGCATTAGTTATTTTAATGCGTCCCATCATTTAATCCTACCATTGCAGAAAACAACCAAAATATGACGTACGCTTATGCCATTCGCATTCGCCACTGGGCCCCGTCATTACCCGTTAGGTTACTTAACTAACGACAGAGCGGGGGCTGGGCTAGCGCGTCTGTAAAACATAAGCAACGCCTAAATAATATCATATATAGATATACTGCAATGATAAACATTTCAGATCACAGATAAATACATTGGATATACTAGCAATCTGTAATTTGTACGAGCCTGTAACAAAAACAGATAACACGGTCGCGGTGAATAGCCAATACCCCACCCAAGACCCCTACGGGTGCGGCAAACTACCCGCCAAGTACCCGAAGCGTAGCAACCTCCCTCATCTCCATGAGTAGGCCACTCGACACTTCGGCATACCCGGTAGTTTGTGCACCCCTCCATGGGTCTATCCTAGGAGCAAAAACAGTAAAAAGAAATTATACAATGACGGCTACAACCCCGACCCGGTTGTGCGGCCATACAAATAATTATTACATCAATTTACAAATTTACATGAATTGCAAGAAAAGAAAACTCTCGTCTCACAACCCCCGGCTATTCACCCGCGACAATCCAACATATTTATATACACATTCCAGCATCAAACACAGATCATGTATAACCTCGACCAATCGACTTATAGCGATTAGCCGACGTTCAATACATGCAAACATCACAGATATAACCATCATAGTCAAAGTGCAGTGAAGTTCGGAAAAAAATACGGAATTATAGGACCCCAAAAGGAAATTTCTTTTCTGGAAAATCTGGGGACATATAATATATTTCAAAAATCCCAAAACCAACACAGACACACACTGCACGAAAAACGATGCAGAGAAGACGACAAAACGCGGCGCTTCCGCGGCACATGCCTACCTAGTGCGGCGGAAGCGCGGCGGTTTGAACGAAACAGTGGACCGTTTTTCATGGGTGTTCACACAAAACCCTGAGCCGAATTTAGGAGTATAAAGTTTTTCATTTTGACCAGAAAAAATTTCAACAGAAACTCAATTTTTGTAAAAGTTTGGTTTATGGATTTTTCCGGTTCCGAACTTCGTTACACTTCACTACCAAGCTAGTTTAAGTTTAGTTAGGCTCTGATACCACTGTAAGTCCACGTTGCGACCCCCGGTTCTTACGGGGAGGCGGAAACGGTATAAAAATCAAATTATTAGCGCAAGGGGCAACATGGACTAAGCAAAGTCGGGATCTTTGACTAAACTAAAACTAGCATACTTAGCTAAAGAGAGTTAGCTACTCGGATAGAGATGGTTATACCTAAACTTGAACTCCTTCGTCTCCGAGCTCCGATGGTGGTCCGATGGCTCCTTCTCGTCGTCTCCGTACGCCGAAGATAGATCCACCTGAAAGCTCCAACCTTTAGCTCCTTCTTCGTTCTTTGAAGAAACTAGTTCACTTGGTTTGCTAAACCTAGTGAACTAGAATGAGTAGAGAAGATTTAGAATGGGATTTTATCTATGGTTCTTGATTCTCAACTCATGAGACAAGAGAACCATAGATCAAGAGAGGGAGCAAGAGGTTGAGGGTGAGAGCAAGAGGAGAGCTCAAGAACAAGAGAGAGAATGAGCAAGAAAGAATGAGGCTCTCTTTTGTCTCTCACCCTCTCATAATCCAATGTAATCATAACTCATCATATCAATAAAAGTCTTATGTGATGGTTGAAGCAACCATAACCTTATCATGTCATGCACTCATTTTACTCAAATGAACAAGCAAGTAAAAGTCTTTGGCATGAAATGATAACCATGGTTATCATGATGGTCAACTAGTCAAGCCTAGTCAACCGGTCAACAAAGTCAACAAGTCAACAAAAATCAACAAGTCAACAAAGTCAACAAAAGTCAACAACCAAGTCACCATAATACTTAATTAATATAATAGTTAATCACATATCATATTCTCATTAGGGTTGAGCAAAAAGTCAAAAAGTCAACGGTCAACTGTCAACAACCCTAATGAGAATCCGCTGTCTGTGCCTCCCTGTCAACTGTGCATACACACCCGCATCCGCGTTCCGAGGAACACGAATGCAAACTGGATAAATCCAATCCCATAAGATACACTAGGATCTGGCTTAAACCAAAGCCCGCTAGTGTAAACTGTCCGGACACTGTACGTGCACAAGTGCACGGATGTGACCGAACCCTGTCGCAAAACCATACGACTTGTCGCAATACCATGCGACCTCTACTCTTTTGCCTAAAAGCGAAAAGCTTTCTGTGTGGGACTCTAAAGACTCGACACTACGCTGGCAGTGGGTTTAACCACAGACCGCAAGCGGCACTAGCTGTGCGTAACGGTCCCCAGGTAATGCCGACAAGAAGACCGACGAGGCGAAACCCATCTGAACTCCTACTGAGCCTGAGTGTGACATTCTCCGTACAGTCCGGTCTGTTCGTCTGATACATCGCATGGCGGGCCTAGGGGGCGGTAAACGTCAGTCCCCCAATAGCGGTACAAGTCGTGCCGGAGCGAAGCCCAAAACACCCTGAGATAACACTGGAAACCTACCAGTATATCTCGTTTGCCCTGGCCAGGGACTACTCGTGTAATGGCTCTCCTAGACACTGCGCGATGTCAACCCCCAATACCGGGAGAGACGAATCCTGTCTAACCGTCACTGCCTCCAAGTGCTTCGGGACTGCACCCAACCACTACCTGTTTGCACGACTCCTTTGAGCCGTGGTAGGGTAGTGATCAAAGTACAGTGGGAACACACTCGAGGCGGAGTGACAGTGTCAAGTCAGCGGACTAAGCTGTACTCATGTCACCTGGGAACTGATAACTGACGATAGGTATAATACCAACTAGTCAGTTCCCGACGAGTCCTGTCCAGTGTACCCGTAACCTAACGAGCACCCGCATACTATCTCAAGTACGACGTACTGACGGCTGTGGGACAGACCGTCTCCCACACTGGGATGAGAAGCGCATGCGCTGGTCTACTCCGGAGTATCGATGCCTTGTCTCGATAGTCCTGCGACCAGGGACCTGCATAAGGATGTGCTTATAGATTACCCAGCCCCACTAGTGTGACGGCCATCACATCGCTGGTAATCAAGCAAAGATCCTAAGGGCTCTACTAATGTGTATAGGCGATATACATAAATAAACACATGTCCACATTGAAGTAGAAACAAACCAAGTAGCATACTACTATTTTGAGCAAGATTGTATATACAAGGTGAATATCCCAAGCATCCATTAAGTAATATACAAACTAGTATGATACAGTAATGGCCTCTAGGGCATATACACTAACATGTGGGACAGACCATTTCCCCTGCTGGGGTGAGAAGCATACACACTAGTCTACTCCGGAGTATCGATGCCCTCTCTCGATAATCCTACGACTGGGGACCTGAAAAAGGATGTGCTTGTAGACTACCCAGCCCCAACTAGTGTGACTGCCATCACAACGCTGGTAGTCAAACAAGATCCTAAGGGCTCTATCAATATGTATTCTCGATATGCTAACATATACACATATTAAGATATATACAAACCAAGTAGCGTACTACCATGTTTAGCAAGACTGTTAATATAACTGTGAATATCCCAAGCTTCCATTAAGTAATATACAAAATAGTATGATACAATAATGGCCCCTAGGGCATATACATTAACAATCTCCCACTTGCACTAGGGCCATGTACTGGCGTATCGAAGACTTATCATCTCGAATAGCCTCTCAAACTGAGTCTGGGGTAAGGCCTTTGTGAATGGATCTGCAGTGTTCTCCTCTGTAGCAACTCTCCGGACCTCGATCTCCCGGTGATTTATGATCTCCCTGATCAGGTGATACCGCCTTCAGATGTGTCTGGACTTCTGATGGGACCTGGGTTCCTTTGCTAAAGCTATAGCCCCGTTGTTGTCACAATACATAGGTATGTTTACCCCAATCAGAGCAAAGCTCTGTTCAAATTCTAAGGCGGGAGATGAAGCAACGCTTCATCTTCCCCCAATCAGAAACAAAGCTTTGCTTTGAAAATTTAAACTTTAATAAATGAAGCAACGCTTCAGATCCTTTGCGCTGCGCGCGACGCGCCACGTGTCTAGCGCAGATACATTAGCGCAGCGTCCAAGAAGGCGCGCCCAATTAGAGCAAAGCTCTATTAAAGGAAGCGCTGCGCTCCGCGCTGTGCGACACGTGGCAGCGCAGTTGCGCTGCGCGACACGTGTCAGCGCAGAAGAGGGGGCTAAGTGCCAAAGGCAATTTATCCATGCAAAATTACATGCACTTGATAATAACAAATTAAAATCATACAATGCACAAGCATAACAGAGAACTAAAATAAAAGAACCCTTAACAGACAATGAAGTACTTGATTAAAAAGAAAAATACTTATTCATTATTATTGTTATTACATTTAAAAAAGATCACCGAATACGGGATCAGAGAGACAAGGGTTCACAAAAAGAAAAAGAAGATTATTCGGCTCCCTCTCCGTCTTTTCCATCACGTCGAAGCGGCGATCTTCCCGAGGGGTAGCCATCCAACGGTCGACGCCGCACTCCTGGGAAAAAGTGGCGATGACAACCCGACGAGCCCGTATCTGGCTCAGCAAGTAGAAGGAGAAGTCCCTTAGGGCTTTGGTGATCAAGAGCGCTTCGAAAAAGATCTCGATCTTATCCTCGGCCACATCAAGCATTGCCGATGACATCTCCGCCGGAGGAGGGGGAATGTCGGCGAGCACTGATGCGAGGATCATCCGAAGCCAAATGGAACCCGGGGGAATAGGAAACCCCACACGAGTCGAAAGCTCGTACATTGCAGCATCGCACTCCTCGTCCGAAAAAGAGGAGTCCACCAAGTGCGCAGCAAAACGAGGAACGATGTCCCGGATCGGCACTTCCCACGGTTGTCGGCGGGCGTGAAGACGGTTGCAAGCCATGATCGAAGAAGTTCTCTGAAAGTGAGAAAAGAAAAGGCTCGGCCTTGAGTTATATATATAGACCCAAACACAGAAAATTCTGTGCGCACTATAATTATTTCCAAGACCCGGGAAATCGAAATTTCGAAGAAATACAAGTTTGACTTGAAAAGAGGAGATGAAAAGATATCTCAGGGGAAGCAACGCTTCCGATTCCCCCAATCAGAGCAAAGCTCTATCTTGAAAATCTAAATTTTAATAAATGAAGCAACGCTTAAGATCCTCTGCGCTGAGCGCAAGGGCGACACGTGTCAGCACGGTTGCGCAAGCACTGCGCTGAGCGACACGTGTCTTCGCAGATGCGCTAGCGCAGTTGCGCTGCTCTGTGTGCTGCACGACACGTATCAGCACTGATGCGCTAGTGCAGTTGCACTGCGCTGTGCGCTGCGCGACATGTGTCACGCGCTGGGGCATTTGCGCCAAACAGAATTAAGATTTTAAAGAAATCTTTCTGTTCTTGTTAAAACAAGAAGATTTTCTTCTGTAAAACAGAAGCCCTTGGATCAAAGATCCAACGGTGGGAAAAATTCCCCAAATCACTCAGAGAAAGATCTCTTTAACAAATTTAACTGATTTATGGGCACTATAAAATGGACCCCACGCCTCAATTCAAAGGAATCAACATTTTTTTTGAAACAATCAAGATCTTTCTAAAAAAAAAAGAGAAGAGAACTCTCGAGAACTCCTCAAGAACAACTGAAGGTAAAAGCCTTTGAAAGAAGAGAAAATTCTCTTATGAACAGATCAGTGATCTAAAAACAAGATCATTGATCTTTAAACATAACTAAATAAAGGAATAAATAATAAAATAAAAATAGTGCTTTGCACTTTTTTTATGAACCTTTGGTTCTTTAAGATAAGAAAAAACTTATCTTTTTCTTTGATCTAAATTAGATTAACAAATCTAACAGTGCTTTGCACTTCTATTCATTGAATCTAAAAGATTCCTAAACTATAGTGCCTTGCACTTGCAATACTGCACTGTTGCGCTCTTGGATTGGCGCAAGCCACCAGAGAGCGCCACGTGTCAGTGTCTGAACCGTTTGCGCTATGCGCTTTTGAATAGAGCTTTACTCTCTGAAATTGGCGCAACTTACCGGAGCACGCCACGTGTCAGCAGTGCAAGCGTAGTACACTAGCGCAGCGCACTGCGCTGCATGACACGTGTCATCACCATGAGCGCTTGCGCTCTCTGATTGGCGCAAAGCGCCTGATAAATGCAATGCATTTCCTAAAAAGGCCGGGCCCAAATCAAAAAGACTAAGCAAGCCAAAATAAATTGCAAAGCAATAAAAGGGTAGAGCCCAAAGGAAATTGATGCTCTGCATAATTTATAAAGGGCAGAGCCCAAAACAAATTGATGCTCTGCATCCTTTCTGGGCAAAGTCCAAATAAAAATAAAAATAAATGCAACGCAAAAGCAAATAAAATGTTGAACACTTTCAACTGGACTAAGCCCAATTTTGGCCTAAGTCCTTAAATTAAAGTGACTGAGCAAGATTGCTCTCTTAAATCAATTTGTATCCGGTTCGAGGGTACATCTCCGAACCCCTCTGACGACTGTCGTTGTAATCCTTCAACGACGTCAGAGAGGTGACGGGTCCCAACGACCACACATCGATATGGACTGCGGGGTTCCTAAACTCGTGGACCGAAACGTCCTTAAACTAATATTGGACCGAAACGTCCTTAAACTAATATCGGACCGAAACGTCCTTAAACTAATGATGGACCGAAACGTCCTTAAACTAATATCGGACCGAGACGTCCTGAAACTAACATGGACCACCACGTCCCTAAACTGGAACATGAACCGAAACGTCCTTAAACTAATGATGGACCACCACGTCCCTAAACTGGCGATGGACCACCACGTCCCTAAACTGGAACATGGACCGAAACGTCCTTAAACTAATGATGGACCACCACGTCCCTAAACTGGCGATGGACCACCACGTCCCTAAACTGGAACATGGACCGAAACATCCTTAAACTAATGTGGACCACCACGTCCCTAAACTGGCGATGGACCACCACGTCCACAAACTGGAACATGGACCACCACGTCCCTAAACTGGAACAATAAAGCCTCCAAATGCTCTTTTGCCGGATCTAAACGGTCCCGTTTAAGTTGATCTTAGCCCCAAACATGGGTAACGTATCCTTAAACATTCAAACGGACTATAAAACCCTAAATCAGCTTTGGCTCAAGGGTACATCTCCGAACTCCTCTGACACCTATCGTTGTAATCCTTCAACGACGTCAGAGAGGCGATGAGTCCCGACGGCCATATATTAAGTGGATCACCCCGTTAAGTTGATCTTAGTCTCAAACAGGACTAACGTATCCTTAACGAACGTTTAAGTTGATCTTAGCCTCAACGCGACTAACGGATCCTTAAACTAAAACACCAAACCCAAATCTAAGTAAATACGGATTTGGACTAATCCACGTCCTACGGGCGACGATATTACTCAGTCTCCGTATACAATCCATGGGCAACCACAAACAAAACAAACACACACGACACGAAGTGAAATTCTGGAGAAGGAGAAAGTGGCCACCGCGATGCGGTAGCATAATTAACTGCAGGGGCTTGCGCCTGCAGGGAAGAGCGTCCCCACAATCAAAAACCCCTCAAGCGAGGGGGAATCTGACAAAGTCTGCTACATCGGCCGCATCCGTCTAAACCTTCGATACACGGTGCCATAAATCAACTTGGCATCTTCGGAGAGGTAGACGGATAAGACCAAATAGCATCTGCCCCGAATCTCAGGCACAGACGTCCTAACGTCTCGGCCGCCATTCGGAGGGGAACAGATTCTGGCACGCCCGGTGGGACCTTTTCCTCTTTCCACTCCACACTTCGTGTGTCGTCCTCGCGAACCAATCGCGGTTTGTTAAATGGTTGCTTTCGGATTTCAAGTTACTAAGATTTGGTCTCTTGCCTGGCGCAGAACTCAAGATTCAATGGCCTCTAACTGCACCAACTGCTCGAAGTGCCACTGCAATGGACGCTCCACCTCCCCCGGAGGTATAGCATATGGGCCCCAAGCGGCTTCCTTCCTCACTCTGCCAGTAGACCAGGTGACCCAAGCCACCACTGGCCTGTTCTTCGGGACCATGATCCCACCTGCAAGCTCTCCTACGCCAATACCCGCACCGGAAGTGAACAAAAAGTCGGTCTTCGACCGGCTCACTGCTATGACGACCCCTGTCAACGGGTCGCCCACTACCAAACCGACAGCCTCTGTTTTCACCAGGCTAAATCAGAACTCTAAACTGGCTATCCAAAGGAAGGAAACAGCTGCTGCTTCAGAAGTCGTCAAGGCGGCTTCCCCTGTCAAAGAGTCGGTCTTTTCAAGATTGACGATTCCTGCTCCTGCCCCCGTTCGAGGATCCGTCTTCGACAGGTTGAATATCACCCCTCAAAAGACAACCTCAGTTTTTAAGAGGTTAACACCGGCGGCGCCTCATTCAGACAAGGGACAAAAAGAAGATGTCTCAATCTCCGAGCCAGTCCCAAAGACTCGTCATGCTCGACGTCGCCATTGGCAACGAGTGAGGAAGGCAGGGGGAAACTCCCCCTCAGGGCTAACTCCACCGGCTCCAGTGGTAGAAGTCGACGCTGCTGTTCCAACTGGGAACAGCTTTGAACCACTGAGAAGGGTACGGAAGAACTCTACAATCGCTACACTGAAGAGATCTCCTCCACCTGGGGAGAGAGCTCCAGAAACGAAGCAAGAACAGCCCCCTCAACGGCTGTCCTCAAAAATTTATAAAGTTTGGCGGAGAGTTCAAGACTCCGTGATTGACCCAGGTCGCTCTCGTCAACGGAAAAAGGCGAAAGTGCAAAAAGAAAAGGACCGTTCGATCAAATATGAAAGGATGACAGTCGCTAGGGTGCCCACTACAACGGCCCCTCCAACCTCAACGGCCCACAAAAGAAGAAGGCCGGAGAAAACCCCCGCGCCCGCGGCAAATGCCAAAGGTGGTGAGCCTAAACGCCCTAAGTCCGGGGCCATGATAGTTCATACAGTTTATGTGGCATCGGGAAAGGAGGATAGCCGCATATCAACAGGTCATAGACCGCACACGAGGTCAGTGACCAAGGCTCAGGAGCAGCTGCAGAAGCTCCAAGAAATGATGAACGCTATGGCCGCACTTATAGGGCCAAAAGAAACCCTTGAAACGTCCTCAGACGAGCGTCAAGAACAAGAAACTGACGCTGAATTCCTTCGTCGCGTACTGGAGAAGAAGGACAAAGAGGCTGCTGAACAAGCAGCCAACATACAGCGTATGGGCCTCCTCTTCCAAGACATGATAGGGATGATGATACAACAAGATCCTCCGGCCAAAGAGCCCCCGATCGTCCTTGGAGACGATAGGGGAGAAACATCAAATCCTCCACCAGCTCTGTCGACGGCTAAAGAGGATACAATCTCTAAAGCTGATTTAGATGAGTACATCGCCCAACAAATACGGGTTCATCATGCGACCGAAGCAGCGGGTCAGGTCGTAAAAACGGGGCGGCCATATCCAAGTTGGTACGACCAAATCAAGTACCCACCCGGTTACACAATTCCTAAATTCCATGTCTATAAGGGGACTGGCAATCCCCACCAGCATGTTGCCCAGTTTAGGGCACTCTGCGGCAACACCGGCGGTGATGACAAGCTATTGCTTCGCTAGTTTGTTGGAAGCTTATCAGATACGGCGTTCGAATGGTACTCTGAGCTCCCGAACGACTCTATTAAAACCTTCGCGGAGATGGAGCTGCTGTTTACTCAGCGTTTTGCAAGCGCTAGTGAACGTACCTCGATGACGGCACTGATTAACGCCAGGATAAAACCCGGCGAGACGTGGGTTCAGTACGCTACACGATGGCAGAACTTATGGTCGAAGTGTGAGCAGCGCATTGAAGAAGCTCCCGCAGTGGGTATGTTTGTGGGAACCCTCGATCCACAAGCAACCATCTCGCAGTTTATGATGTTTTTCAAGCCAACTACCTTCCAGGCCTTGATTGACAAACTAGCGCAAATGGATCAAATGGGCCATAAACCCCCTCTTCCAAGGCCGGACTCCCGAAATGACAAAGGGAAGGGAAAAGCGATCGTCGTCGCTAATGCTCAACAACAACCAAGCGACTCGAAGCCGGTTGCTCGTCAAAATAATATGCGCCCGTACGTGCCCCTTGAGGATAGGATGGGACGTCCTTATTCCTTTCCCCGCGATAAAACGAGGAGGTTATTCGAGCTGGCGTTGCGCAACAGACTCATAAATCTGCCGGATCCAAAATGTCTGTTGCAACCAAGTGACGTCAACGAGCCCAACTACTGTCCTTATCATCGAGTACTAGGCCATCCGATCGAAGATTGCTACGTTTTCAAGAATTGGCTTGAAAACCAGTACCGACAGGGCAAGTTCGCGTTATCTGACAAATGGAAGGTGAATCCCCCGCAGCCCCACACCTCTAAGGGGACGAATACGCCAGGGGCAACATGCTCCGTCATTGAAGAAGCTCCTTGGAAGGTTGTATTATCCGCCAAGACAAAGAGGATGCTAAACGATCTTCAGACATGTCCAGCGATCAAGTGGAAGAATCCGTTGGAACCGCAGGTCATTGAAGGGATGCTGAAGCCACGTCCAACTCCAAAGATCGATGGTGGTGGTTCAAGCACTTGCAGCCAGCCGTCAAAATCTTCGAAAAAGAAGAAAAAGAAATCTATGAAGCCCGTGAAACCTGGCGACAAGCGCACGGACCTGCAAAAACAAATTGACGCGCTGGAGGAATACAACCAAAAGGCACGGACTCCCATTACGCTCCAAGAGTTCCTCAATCACGTTTTTCAAGAAGAAGATAAGGAAGGAAGTTCATCGGATGAATCCGAGGAATATGTGGCGAGCTGTCATATGATTTCCCATTCAGTCACAAACGAGGAGGAGACTCCTTGCACTGAAAAGCTAGGGACAGATCCTGAACCAAAAGTTCTGGGGCCATCAGATGATGTAATTGACGCATTCCTTAATGAAGCTCGGTTGAAAAGTAAAGTTGATCGAGAACGCGAGACGGCTATATTTGAAAGGGCCAAGCGCCAGCAACTTGATGAAAGAGCTGAGACGATCCCGCTGGAGCTAAACACTTCCGCTACCGACAAAAGCCAATTCAAGATGAGGAAAAAGTTTGCTAAGGCCATATCAATGGGCATGAAGCTACCATCCTCTGAAGGAAACATCACTGGTGAAATGGAAACGCACCCCTCCTATTGCTTATATCATCAAAAGATTTTGCACCCCACTCAAGAGTGCAAAGCTTTCGATAGATGGTGGCAAGGATATGTTTCTCATCGACAACGCTTTAAGCGGGAAAAGCGTAAAACTCGTCGAGAGCAAAGAAATACGACCGAAGGGCTTAAAATAGCTGCTGGCGATTGTTGCATGGTTAACACCGGTAGATCACAAGTACCTACATTCGGGAGTGAGTCCGATGAAGAGCTAGAACTTGCCCCTCTCTTTAAAGAGTCCGCTTCGAGAAAAGAAGAAGAACCGAAGGTTTGCGAAAATATCCGGCTACGTAATCGCACGCTGCCCGAAAAGAACCTCGGACCCTCGAACAAAAAAGATAAAGGGAAAGAAAAGGCCACTGAAGATATCGTCTTAGATGACCAAGTGGTGGAAGAGCTAGCTGCCAAAGACCCACCAAAGAAGAATAAGGTGGATTACAATGTCTTAGCACATCTGAGGAAGCTGCCTTCACAGCTCAGCATTCTCGACGCCCTTTTGCTATCAAAAGAGGCAAGAGATTCATTGATTAAGGCGCTCCAAGACCCAGAACAATTCCAAGCATGCCTGGCCGAGGAAAAGATGAAGGATGAATTGGAGGAAGTGCATACGGCCGATGTCACTTTTGGCGATGAAGACCTTCTACTTGGGACGTGCGAACACAATCGCCCTCTCTATGTCTCGGGATACTGCCATGATATAAAGATAGGCAAAATCCTGATTGATAACGGGTCGTCTGTTAACCTACTCAACGTGCGAGTGTTGAAGGAAATCTGCATGAGCGTCCAGCACCTTGCTCGGGACAAGATCACCATCTCCGGGTTCGACTCCCAATCGTCAAAGACTCTTAGATCTATGATACTAACGCTACGCTTCGGGCTACTCGTCACGTACATTAAGTTCCACGTCATAGACGCCAAGACATGCTACAACGCTTTGCTCGGCCGGCCATGGTTACACGAGTACAACATCATCCCTTCTACACAACATCAAGGTATGAAGTATTTTAAGGATGGTTTCGAGTATACCGTGATGGGAGAACTGAACCCGTTCTCTGTGAACGAGGTCCGCAAATATGAAGACACCAAATACTTCTTACCGGATTTCGAAGACACAGAGAAATGTCACAAGCCGGAAAATAAAACTAACGCTACCATCCCTGTCTTCGGCAGTGATACTGAGGAGGAAGAGGAGATAGTTTATTCGGGTCCACCCCAACACAACAAGCCGGGACCATCGGCTCCTACATTGATCTTTGGCAGCGACTCGGAAGATGAAGTCCATGCTGTATTCTCTGCTCGACCTTCAATACAAGCGTCCGTTAACGAAGAGCAAAGTCTACAAGTCGCCATAGTGCCGCTTAAACACCATAAAGAACTGGATGCACTTAATATCTACAGTGTAGAAGAGTCGCGGACATTCTATATCCCTCCCAGGCGAGAGAGCGAGAAAGTTTACCGCTCTGAAGAAACCAAGGTAGAAAAAGAAATCCGGCATGGCGCGGATTCTACGCTCGACAGGCTTCAGCCTATCCGTCTCCCCAGATATTATACGGAAGGTTTGAAAAAACTGCTGAAATGCCAGGGGATATCCTTCAAACAGACCGTTAGAAAGGCCAAATTCTATGACAAAGTCTGGAACGTTCCCGGGACTCAACGCAAACTGCCTAACGGGAGAATGGAAACAAAAGGGCTTGGATACATCCCGTCAAAGAAACGAGGGTTACTACCCGGCTGCTACGTCGTGTATGACCTTGATAAAGAAGCGGATGCTCAATGGGAGGACGCTAATCCTAAACCAGTGAAAGTTCCAGATGCAAAGGAGCCCAGTCCGTCGTTCCAGGAACAAATGGACAAACTTATAAAGAAAGCTGGTCAAAAAGTCCGAGAGGATCACAACCGCGAGACGGCCATCTACAAGAAAACCAAGACGCAACGCCTTCTCCAACAGGCCGTAAAGGATGAAAATGCCGCTCCTTGTCAACCTGTTATAAAGAAGGCTCGGCGCAAAAGCAGAAATAAGTCGAAAGGCCAAAAAGGCGCTCAACAGCAACAAAGCTGGGCTAAGAAGTCACGCAAACGGGAGGCGGGCGTTATTGATCTATCCCTCATGAAGAAAATGAGTCGAGCATACTCTTTTCCTCGAGATAAGACGAGGAGGATACTTGAGCTTGCTCTAAAACATCAGATGCTCACACTGCCGGAGTCCAAGCATCCCGAACGAGCGGGCGAAGTCTCACACCCGGATTATTGCTCTTACCATCGAGTAATAGGGCACCCGCTCGAAAACTGCTTCACCTTTAAGAATTGGGTCGAAAATCAGTACCAGCTCGGCAAGTTCGCTCTGTCTGACAACTGGAAGGTAACGCCGCCACAGAAGCACGAGCCCAAGGTCACGAAAGAAGAACCGGTTCCATATTGGGATTGGAAGCGAATTCGCACCTGTCACATGATTACAATATTAAAAGAAGAGCCCGAGGACATAGATGAGCTCCCTTGGTGCTTCGAAAACAGCAGCGACGAGATAATCTCAGAATTCCCACCAACGCCAAAAGAGCTGGAAGATGGAATCCATACCACTGCAGATAACCTCAAGAAGATTGAGTTGGGATCGGCAAGAAGATTGAGTTGGGATCGGCAGACGATCCGCGACCGACATTCATCAGCGAGTTACTATCTGAAGAAAGGGTAGCTGCGTTAAAAGACGTGCTTCTACAGCATAGAGATTGCTTCGCGTGGAACTATTCCGAAATGCCGGGATTAGACCCAGAAATCGCTGTGCATAGATTGGCGATATCCCCGGACATCAAGCCAGTCAAACAGGCGCCGAGGAGAATGCGGCTCGAGCTCGAGATGAGTATCAACGCCGAGGTCAAGAAGCTGATCGACTCTGGTTTTATCCAGGAGGTTCAATACCCCGAATGGATCGCTAACATCGTCCCGGTGATGAAGAAAAATGGGACAGTGCGCATATGCGTAGACTTCCGGGATCTCAATAAAGCTTGCCCGAAAGACGATTTCCCAGTGCCAGTCACCGAACTGATGATAGACAATACATCCACTCATGAGGTTTTCTCCTTCATGGATGGCTCATCAGGGTATAATCAAATAAAGATGCATCCTGAAGACCAGAAGCACACCGTCTTCAGGACTCCTTTGGATATATTCTGCTACAAGGTGATGCCCTTCGGTCTAAAAAACGCCGGTGCCACCTACCAGAGGGCCATGACGAAGATCTTCGATGACCTCATACACGAAATCGTCGAATGCTATATCGACGATCTTGTGGTTAAAAGCAAATCATATGAGGAACATCTCGAGCATCTGAAGACCGTATTTCAACGCCTTCGGCAATACAACTTGAAGATGAACCCTCTCAAGTGTGCATTCGGAGTTTCCTCGGGCAAATTCCTGGGATTCATCATCCGACACCGGGGTATCGAAATAGATCTGTCTAAGATCAAGGCGGTCATGGAAATGCCTCCGCCAAGGACTCTCAAACAGTTGCGGTCTCTCCAAAAAATGCTCGCATATATTCGGCGATTTATAGCCAACCTCTCTGGCAAGTGCCGCCCTTACAGTCACCTGATGAAGAAGGGAACCCCGTTCGTCTGGGACCAAAAATGCCAAAGCGTACTAGACGAGATCAAGCAATACCTGCAGAACCCGCCGGTGTTGGCTGCTCCGGTCAAGGGAAAACCCCTCATTCTTTATACAACCGCCCTCGAAGGCTCCTTAGGCGCATTATGGGCACAAGAGAACGATCAAGGGAAAGAAAGAGCACTCTACTACTTAAGTCGAGTTCTACTGGGGGCAGAAAGCAACTACTCCCCCATTGAAAAACACTGCCTAGCTTTGATCTTCGCGATAACAAAGCTCAGGCACTATGCGTTGGCGCATGAGGTCCGTCTTATTTCGAAGGTGGACCCTCTTAAGTATTTAATGTCAAAGGCCATACTGACAGGTCGACTCGCTAAATGGGCTCTGCTCTTGATGGAGTTTTCGATAACGTATCAACCTCTCAAGGAAGTGAAAGGCCAGGCCATCGCCGACTTCCTTGCTGAGCATCCGATACCCGCCGACTCCCCTTTAAACTGTGATCTTCCAGACGAACATGCGTTTGATGCGATCGACGGTGATGATACCCGATGGGAGCTTTATTTCGATGGCGCATCTTCCATGAAGAAGCGCAAACAAAGCACCCCTATAATCAAATCAGGCGTAGGGCTCATCTTTGTAACTCCACAAGGAGGGATAATGCGCTTTGCTTTCTCCCTAATAGAGCCGAGGACAAACAATGAAGCCGAATACGAAGCTTTGAAAGCAGGCCTCGAGATCGCCATCGACATGGGAATTGAAAACCTCCTCATATACGGAGACTCCCAGCTGGTCGTTAGTTAAGTAAACGGCGACTACCAAACGTGCAAACCGGAGTTGGTGAGGTACGACGAAAAGGTGCAACAATTGTTGACCCAAATTCCCTCTTATACTTTGGAGAACATACCGCGCGCGGAAAACAGCAAAGCAGACGCGTTGGCCAAACTTGCTAAAGAACTGGCTGACAAGAACCTCGATGACGTTAGAATCGTGGTACAAAGCCGTCGAGTGCTTGCCCCAGCAGAAATATCTCCGGAATCATCCGAAGAAAAGGAAACGACTGAGCGAATGGCTCTGCAAATAAAAGACTGGGAAAAGGCAGAGGATTGGAGGGAAGTCTTCATAGACTACTTTAAGTCCCACCGAATGCCTGAAGAAGCGTCCACAAGACATCAGCTCATGAAACGAGCTCTGTCTTTCGCCTTCGTCAACGATACTCTGTACAAGAGGTCATTCGATTCTCTATGGTTGAGATGCTTAGGACCTAACGAAGCGAAAAGAGTCATCCAGGAAGTTCACGACGGACTCTGCGGTTCTCACCAAGCAGGCCCAAAGATGAAGTTGAAGATCAAACGGATGGGCTACTACTGGCCCACGATGATTCAGGACTGCCTCGAATATGCGAAGCAATGCCACTCATGCCAAATTCATGGGGAATTCATCCACCAGCACCCAAACCCACTACATCCAACGGTGGCTAGCTGGCCATTCGAAATATAGGGGACTGATATAGTCGGCCCCATTGAACCAGCATCGTCTAGGGGACATCGTTTTATCCTGGCAACGACTGACTACTTCTCCAAATGGACGGAGGCAGTACCGCTAAGGGAAGTAAAGACGAAGAATATCCTCCACTTCTTCAAAACGCACGTTATATATCGGTTTGGAACTCCGCGACGGATCATCTCCGATAACGGGCCAGCCTACAGAAGCCACAAGATCAGTCGCTTCGCGCAACAGTACAATATAGACTGGAGATATTCCTCAGTTTATAATCCACGAGCTAATGGTCTAGCCGAGGCCTTCAACAAGACCTTGAAGAAGATCATAAAGAAAACGGTGTCCCAAAATAAGAAAGACTGGCACGAGAGACTGCAAGAAGCTCTCTGGGCGTATCGAACTATGTTCAAGACGGCCACGAACACAACGCCGTACGCGTTGGTATTTGGGACGGAAGCAGTACTCCCCCTCGAGATAGAGTTACCCTCTCTACGAGTGGCAGTCCACTACGAGCTGACGGATGAAGAAAATGCTCACCTTCGGCTTGAGGAGCTTAACGCCCTTGATGAAACCCGGCTCATAGCGCAACAAAATTTAGAGGCCTATAAAGCAAAGATGACGCGCTCATATGAAAGACTGACCCGACCGAGGACATTTCGCCAAGGCGAACTCGTGCTAGTGGTCAAAAGGCCTATGATCCCCAATCGCGCCTAGCGAGGAAAATTCGAACCAAACTATGAAGGCCCATACATCATAGATAAGGTCTACCAGGGTAGGGCCTATCTACTCATGGACATGCACGGTGAAAGGCCTTTCAGGCCAATAAACGGTCGCTTCCTAAAAAGATACTATGCTTGATAAGCCACAGCCTAGGTCAATAGTAGATGACGACGACTATGTCCGCTCGCTATCTTCCTAAGCTCAAACTCTATCAGCAGTAACCAGCCTTCTCAAAGTCGGACCGAAATGTCCTTAAACTAATAGCAGACCGAAACGTCTTTAAACTACTACCGCAGCATCTTTAGACTGACGAGATATAAAAAAAAACATATAAAAATAAAATAAAAAAAACGGTATGTCCATAAGCAAAAAGGGCACGGATGAAAAGCCGAAAGGGCTCCGTGAGTAAAAACAGCAGGGCTACCGGCGAGTGTTCGTGAAAACCCGAAAGGGCGCGACCTCGTAAAAAAAAAGAAAAAGAAAATATATATATAAATAAAAAGAATAAAAAAAACGGTATGTCCATAAGCAAAATGGGCGCGGATGAAAACCCGAAAGGGATCCGTGAGTAAAAACAGCAGGGCTACCGGCGAGTGTTTGTGAAAACCTGAAAGGGCACAACCTCGTTAAAGGACACTTATAGGGTCCTCTCGACCTTATAAGGAGAAACCACCCACGTGAGATCCTTACAACTCACAAGGGAGCAGCACACTTAGGGATCCCCACGATTCCTAAGGAGAAAATACGCTTGCGAGATCCTCACGACTCGTAAGGAGAACTCTCTTATGGGACCCTCACGGCTCATAAGAGTTGAAAGCCTTAAGTTACAGAGGCCTAAACCTGTGCTTAAGCAACCCCCACAACTTCCGATATTGCCCTACAAGTGGCTCAATACTGACCCTTGTATACAATCCACGGGCGCGAATAAACATTTCCCTAACCAAGTCTCATCCGTGACTGGGGATATGTTCGCATGGTAAACAACCCTTGTAAATCCTCTCGATTTATGAGGAGAAAACCTTCATGTAGGATCCTTACGACTTACAGAGGAAACGAACACTTAGGAATCCTCACGAGTCCTAAGGAGAAAATACACCTACAAGATCCTCACGACTTGTAGGGAGAAATAACTTCGTGAAACCCTTATGGCTCATGAAGTCAAAAGCCTTAGCCGACAGGACCCTAACCCTGGTCGCTAAGCCACCTTTGTTCGACATCGACAGAGGCAGATGATGATTCGCTCCTGGTAATATCCCAGTTGTAGCGGTGCTGATGCCGAAATCGGTTTACAGCGAAAAAGCCAATAGGCCGCACATGCATACGAAATAGCCGAAATAATAGGGCAACTTGCAATAAAAAGCAGCAAGTAAAAATGTATGCATGCAAAATAGCCGAAATGATTGGGCAACTCGCAATAAAAAGCAGCGAGTAAAAATAAAAATAAATAAATAAAATAGCCGAAATGATTGGGCAACTCGCAATAAAAAGCAGCGGATAAAAATAAAATAAATAGCCGAAATGATTGGGCACCGCGAAAAATAGCCGAAATGATTGGGCAATCGCGACCTTCGCGATATAAAAGCTGAAATGATAGAGCAACGCGGAGATAAAACAAAAAAAATGAAATAACTTTGGCCCTACAGTTAAGATCACATCGATCCCTGTATACAATCCAAGGGCGTAAACAAAGAGGGAACCATACTTTCCCAACAGGATCCGCCAGAGAACGAAGCCAAATTCCTCGACTCACGGATACAAACACTCCTTGACGAGAGCCTCCTGATTCGCGTCGACTCGCAGAGCCACCAGTGCCTCCATGAGAAATCCTCGACTCGTTTCAAACCCCAAGGAAACAAATAATTCTTGGCGCTAGGGAAACAAATAATCCTTAGCAAATTTCTCGACTCACGGATACAAACACTCCTTGACGAGAGCCTCCTGATTCGCGTCGACTCGCAGAGCCACCAGTGCCTCCGTTGGAAATCCTCGACTCGTTTCAAACCCCAAGGAAACAAATAATCCTTGGTGCTTGGGAAGCAAATAATCCCTAGCAAATTCCTCGACTCACGGATACAAACACTCCTTGACGAGAGCCTCCTGATTCGCGTCGACTCGCAGAGCCACCAGTGCCTCCGTGGGAAATCCTCGACTCGTTTCAAACCCCAAAGAAACAAATAATCCTTGGTGCTTGGGAAACAAATAATCCCTAGAAAACTCCTCAACTCACGGATACAAACACTCCTTGACGAGCGCCTCCTGATCCGCGTCGACTCGCAGAGCCACCAGTGCCTCCGTGGGAAATCCTCGACTCGTTTCAACCCCAAGGAAACAAATAATCCTTGGCGCTTGGGAAACAAATAATCCCTAGCAAACTCCTCAACTCACGGATACAAACACTCCTTGACGAGAGCCTCCTGATTCGCGTCGACTCGCAAAGCCACCAGTGCCTCCGTGGGAAATCCTCGACTCGTTTCAAACCCCAAGGAAACAAATAATCCTTGGCGCTTGGGAAACAAATAATCTCTAGCAAATACCTCAACTCACGGATACAAACACTCCTTGACGAGAGCCTCCTGATCCGCGTCGACTCGCAGAGCCACCAGTGCCTCCGTGGGAAATCCTCGACTCGTTTCAAACCCTAAGGAAACAAATAATCCTTGGCGCTTGGGAAACAAATAATCCCTAGCAAATTCCTCAACTCACGGATACAAACACTCCTTGACGAGAGCCTCCTGATCCGCGTCGACTCGCAGAGCCACCAGTGCCTCCGTGGGAAATCCTCGACTCATTTCAAACCCCAAGGAAATAAATAATCCTTGGCGCTTGGGAAACAAATAATCCCTAGCAAACTCCTCAACTCACGGATACAAACACTCCTTGACGAGAGCCTCCTGATCCGCGTCGACTCGCAGAGCCACCAGTGCCTCCGTGGGAAATCCTCGACTCGTTTCAAACCCTAAGGAAACAAATAATCCTTGGCGCTTGGGAAACAAATAATCCCTAGCAAACTCCTCAACTCACGGATACAAACACTCCTTGACGAGAGCCTCCTGATCCGCGTCGACTCGCAGAGCCGACAATGCCTCCGTGGGAAATCCTCGATTCGTTTCAAACCCCAACGAAACAAATAATCCTTGGCGCTTGGGAAACAAATAATCCCTAGCAAACTCCTCAACTCACGGATACAAACACTCCTTGACGAGAGCCTCCTGATCCGCGTCGACTAGCAGAGCCGACAGTGCCTCTGTGGGAAATCCTCGACTCGTTTCAAACCCCAAGGAAACAAATAATCTTTGGCGTTTGGGAAACAAATAATCCCTAGCAAACTCCTCAACTCACGGATACAAACACTCCTTGACGAGAGCCTCCTGATCCGCGTCGACTCGTAGAGCCACCAGTGCCTCCGTGGGAAATCCTCGACTCGTTTCAAACCCCAAGGAAACAAATAATCCTTGGCGCTTGGGAAACAAATAATCCCTAGCAAACTCCTCGACTCACGGATACAAACACTCCTTGACGAGAGCCTCCTGATCCGCGTCGACTCGCAGAGCAACCAGTGCCTCCGTGGGAAATCCTCGACTCGTTTCAAACCCTAAGGAAACAAATAATCCTTGGCGCTTGGGAAACAAATAAACTCCTCAACTCACGGATACAAACACTCCTTGACGAGAGCCTCCTGATTTGCGTCGGCTCGCAGAGAAACTAGTGCCTCCACGGGAAATTCCCGATTCGTCTCAACTTGCAAGATGAAGCCTCACGCAGTAGGGACTGAAAAACGTACTTCCTGAACAATGGGACCCTACAAGTCGATCTAAAACGGTCTCTTGCATACTATTCACGGGTCTCACTTTCTAAAGTCGAGTTTCGACAAGGAGGAAAACAACCGCTTACGGGTCCTCTCGACTCATAAGAGGGGAAAATTCTCTTATAGGATCCTTACGACTTATAAGAGAAAACCACACTTAGGAATCCTCACGATTCCTAAGGAGAAAAATCCACCTATGAGATCCTCTCGATCCGTAGGGAGAAAAGTCTCTATGAGACCCTCACGGCTCATAGAGTTGAAAAGTCTTAGGCAGCAGATCTGAACCTGCGGCCTAAGCCATCGCTGATTCTTAAGAAAGTCAAGATGCGTGCTCTACTATCTGTTGACCATGTTTACTAAGGTGGCGTAACGAGAAGAAAAGAAAGAAGAAAGAGACGGAAAGAGTATCTGATCTACATTTGATTAAGCGTTCGAAACGCATTCATTTATGCAAAAGATTCGGAACAAAAGATAAGACAAGCTAAAATAAAAAGGGGGGTTTCCATTCATATTGCTAAAAATTCTTACAATCATAAGAGCAATGAATAAGAGACATTATTCAAATTATTACAACGGTATAACCTCAGATCCGGGGCACGGATTAAGGAATTCAAAAGTAAGGCTATCCAAAGTTCTTCTGGCCTTTCTAATTATTCTTATGCGCAGCCTCTCGCGCTCCTCTGTGTCGAGATCCTCGGCAAGCCCTTCCGGCCTTCGATAAGCAGCAACTATCATCGTCTGCTGGAAGATTTGATGTAGGATATCAATGAGGTTGTCCTGCCGTTTCTTCGAAATCAGCCCCGTCAGGAACACTGAATGCACCTTGTCTTCGGCATCATCCAGCGCATTGAGCGGTAGGGCCTCGTGAAGACCCGGAAGTGCTCTCCATATTGCTCCCAGCACGACTTTCAAAAGAGCCGAACGACGAGGTAGCAGCCAACCACCGCTTGAATTCAGACGACCCATGACCTCTGCACATTGGGCGTCTGTAAACTCTTGGTTTTGTTGACGGCCCTGCGCACGAATATCCTCGTAGGTAATGAACTCGTGCAGACTGTATAGATGCACCGCCATAATGCCTGAAGGAAGCAACATTGGAAGATTAGCAATGAGGAAAAAGTATAGGGAGTTAAAACTCCTCGAGAGCAATGCTCTATAGACAGGAGTGACACCTGTCAAAAGCCAGTTATGAGGAGAATTTAAGGAAAATTCCCTAAGAACATTGAGAGCTTTGCTTTGAAAAAAAAATGATATAATAGTAATAATAGTATCAAATGCCATGAAGAACCCTTAAGAGTTCTTCTATATGATTTGGAAGGAGCAAAGCTCCATTAATTAAGAAAATCCAAGGGAAACCTTTCGGAGAGCAGAGCTCTATTAATGGAACCCTAATAGGGTTCCCTTTAGTTCTCTTTAGACCCCTTTAGAGCAAAGCTCTGCTAAGTGAAACCCTAAATGGGACTTCTTTAGATCAGGGATCTATTGAGAGCAAAGCTCTTAAAGCTGATTTAATTTAATCAAAATTAATATTTTTACCTAAAATTCTCTAAAGTTTGAACTTTTAAAAAAGTGTCTAAACAAGAGAACAAGGCTCTGAGTTCTGAAAGTAAAAATCTGAAAGATGTTAAGCATCTGTGGGGGACCAAAGGTCCTATTTATAGGCATCAAGTGCCTCTTCAACTTCCAAAAGGTGCCGCGACGGTTGGGATTCTGCCACCGTTGCGCTTGCGTTTGGAGGCCACGTAAGCGCAGCGGTGGGGGGCATTTGTTTACCCCAATCAGAGCAAAGCTCTGTTCAAATTCCAAGGCGGGAGATGAAGCAACGCTTCATCTTCCCCCAATCAGAAACAAATCTTTGCTTTGAAAATTTAAACTTTAATAAATGAAGCAACGCTTCAGATCCTTTGCGCTGCGCGCGACGCGCCACGTGTCTAGCGCAGATACATTAGCGCAGCGTCCAAGAAAGCGTGCCCAATTAGAGCAAAGCTCTGTTAAAGGAAGCGCCGCGCTGCGCTCTGCGCTGTGCGACACGTGGCAGCGCAGTTGCGCTAGCGCCGTTGCGCTGCGCTGTGCACTGCGCGACACGTGGCAGCGCAGATGCGCTAGCGCAGAAGAGGGGGCTAAGTGCCAAAGGCAATTTATCCATGCAAAATTACATGCACTTGATAATAACAAATTAAAATCATACGATACACAAGCATAACAGAGAACTAAAAGAAAAGAACCCTTAACAGACAATGAAGTACTTGATTAAAAAGAAAAATACTTATCCATTATTATTGTTATTACATTTAAAAAAGATCACCGAATACGGGATCAGAGAGACAAAGGTTCACAAAAAGAAAAAGAAGATTATTCAGCTCCCTCTACGTCTTCTCCATCACGTCGAAGCGGCGATCTTCCCGAGCGGTAGCCATCCAACGGTCGACGCCGCACTCCTGGGAAAAAGTGGCGATGACAACCCGACGAGCCCGTATCTGGCTCAGCAAGTAGAAGGAGAAGTCCCTTAGGGCTTTGGTGATCAAGAGCGCTTCGAAAAAGCTCTCGATCTTATCCTCGGCCACATCAAGCATTGTCGAGGACATCTCCGCCGGAGGAGGGGGAATGTCGGCGAGCACTGAGGTGAGGATCATCCGAAGCCAAATGGAACCCGGGGGAAGAGGAAACCCCACACGAGTCGAAAGCTCATTCATTGCAGCATCGCACTCCTCGTCCGAAAAAGAGGAGTCCACCAAGCACGCAGCAAAACGAGGAACGATGTCCCGGATTGGCACTTCCCACGCTTGTCGGCGGGCGTGAAGACGGTTACAAGCCATGATCGAAGAAGTTCTCTGAAGGTGAGAAAAGAAAAGGCTTGGCCTTGAGTTATATATATAGACCCAAGCACAGAAAATTTATTTCCAAGACCCGGGAAATCGAAATTTTGAAGAAATACAAGTTTGACTTGAAAAGAGGAGATGAAAAGATATCTCAGGGGAAGCAACGCTTCTGATTCCCCCAATCAGAGCAAAGCTCTATCTTGAAAATCTAAATTTTAATAAATGAAGCAACGCTTCAGATCCTCTACGCTGAGCGCAAGGGCGACACGTGTCAGCGCGGTTGCGCAAGCACTGCGCTGATCAACACGTGTCTTCGCAGATGTGCTAGAGCAGTTGCGCTGCGCTGTGCGCTGCACGACACGTATCAGCACTGATGCGCTAATGCAGTTGCACTGCGCTGTGCGCTGCGCGACATGTGTCACGCGCTGGGGCATTTGCGCCAAACAGAATTAAGATTTTAAAGAAATCTTTCTGTTCTTGTTAAAACAAGAAGATTTTCTTCTGTAAAACAGAAGCTCTTGGATCAAAGATCCAACGGTGGGGAAAATTCCCCAAATCACTCAGAGAAAAATCTCTTTAACAAATTTAACTGATTTATGGGCACTATAAAAAGGACCCCAGACCTCAATTCAAAGGAATCAAAAAATTTTTTGAAACAATCAAGATCTTTCTAAAAAAAGAAAGAGAAGAGAACTCTCGAGAACTCCTCAAGAACAACAGGAGGTAAAAGCCTTTGAAAGAAGAGAAAATTCTCTTATGAACAGATCAGTGATCTAAAAACAAGATCATTGATCTTTAAACATAACTAAATAAAGGAATAAATAATAAAATAAAAATAGTGCTTTGCACTTTTTTTATGAACCTTTGGTTCTTTAAGATAAGAAAAAACTTATCTTTTTCTTTGATCTAAATTAGATCAACAAATCTAACAGTGCTTTGCACTTCTATTCATTGAATCTAAAAGATTCCTAAACTATAGTGCCTTGCACTTGCAAAACTGCACTGTTGCGCTCTTGGATTGGCGCAAGCCACCAGAGAGCGCCACGTGTCAGCGTATGAACCGTTTGCGCTATGCGCTTTTGAATAGAGCTTTGCTCTCTGAAATTGGTGCAACTCACCGGAGCACGCCACGTGTCAGCAGTGCAAGCGTAGCGCACTAGCGCAGCGCACTGCGCTGCATGACACGTGTCATCACCATGAGCGCTTGCGCTCTCTGATTGGCGCAAAGCGCCTGATAAATGCAATGCATTTCCTAAAAAGGCCGGGCCCAAATCAAAAAGACTAAGCAGGCCAAAATAAATTGCAAAGCAATAAAAGGGCAGAGCACAAATGAAATTGATGCTCTACATCATTTATAAAGGGCAGAGCCCAAAACAAATTGATGCTCTGCATCTTCTCTGGGAAAAATCCAAATAAAAATAAAAAGAAATGCAACGCAAAAGCAAATAAAATGTTGAATACTTTCAACTGGACTAAGCCCAATTTTGGCCGTAAGTCCTTAAATTAAATTGACTGAGCAAGATTGCTCTCTTAAATCAATTTATATCCGGTTCGAGGGTACATCTCCGAACCCCTCTGACGACTGTCGTTGTAATCCTTCAACGACGTCAGAGAGGTGACGGGTCCCAACGACCACACATCGATATGGACTGCGGGGTCCCTAAACTCGTGGACCGAAACGTCCTTAAACTAATATTGGACCGAAACGTCCTTAAACTAATATCGGACCGAAACGTCCTTAAACTAATGATGGACCGAAACGTCCTTAAACTAATATCGGACCGAGACGTCCTTAAACTAATATTGGACCGAGACGTCCTGAAACTAACATGGACCACCACGTCCCTAAACTGGAACATGAACCGAAACGTCCTTAAACTAATGATGGACCACCACGTCCCTAAACTGGCGATGGACCACCACGTCCCTAAACTGGAACATGGACCGAAACGTCCTTAAATTAATGATGGACCACCACGTCCCTAAACTGGCGATGGACCACCACGTCCGTAAACTAGAACATGGACCGAAACGTCCTTAAACTAATGATGGACCACCACGTCCCTAAACTGGCGATGGACCACCACGTCCACAAACTGGAACATGGACCACCACGTCCCTAAACTGGAACAATAGAGCCTCCAAATGCTCTTTTGCCGGATCTAAACGGTCCCGTTTAAGTTGATCTTAGCCCCAAACACGGCTAACATATCCTTAAACATTCAAACGGACTATAAAACCCTAAATCAGCTTTGGCTCAAGGGTACATCTCCGAACTTCTCTGACACCTATCGTTGTAATCCTTCAATGACATCAGAGAGGCGACGAGTCCCGACGGCCATATATTAAGTGGATCACCCCGTTAAGTTGATCTTAGTCTCAAACAGGACTAACGTATTCTTAACGAACGTTTAAGTTGATCTTAGCCTCAACGCGGCTAACGGATCCTTAAACTAAAACACCAAACCCAAATCTAAGTAAATACGGATTTGAACTAATCCACGTCCTACGGGCGACGGTATTACTCAGTCTCCGTATACAATCCACGGGCAACCATAAACAAAACAAACACACACGACACGAAGTGAAATTCTGGAGAAGGAGAAAGTGGCCACCGCGATGCGGTAGCGTAATTAACTGCAGGGGCTTGCGCCTGTAGGGTTCCTAGGCATCCTTATGAGGTCTCACAAGGCATCAACCATGCCAATTTCAAAAAATCTAGGTGCCGAGAAACCCGACTACGGATCGTTTGCTAGAAAACTAGGCGAAAAAGCTAAATAGTTAACACTTAACTATGAGAATACGGATATACAACCTTTGTAGATCCGGTGCTCCACCTCCACGGCTCCGCAATGAAGTCTCCTCGCTGTCCAAGACGGATCCCGGGCTCTAGCATCGGCTTCATCGGAGAATGGACGGGCTAGGTCATCGACAACGTGCCGAAGATGATCTACGTCGAAGCATCACTAGATCAAGCTCCACCTTCACCGAGCTTTGAAAACTTGTGAAGGAAACACACTCTACTACTTGGCAAGAGGTAGAGGATGAAGAAATAGGAAGTGGGTAGACTTTAGAATTGGATTTCTCACTCATCTTCATCAATCACCATTGATGAAGTGGAGGTTTCTTCATTGAAGATGAAGAAGAAGAAGAAGATAAAGCTATGATAAGTTAATTCCAAAAATAAAATTAAAAGAATACTTATCATGACCAAACCATGGTCAAGTGTAGAGAATAAATCATGGTTAGTGGGATGGTTAGGGTTAAGCATGAGACAAAATGGTCACTTGGTCAAAATCTTCATGAAGCTTCATGAACAAAAGAAAACAAGCCACCATTTTCTCATTTGCTTTTCTATTTCCAAAAGAATAAATAAATGAATAAATGAATAAGGAAATAGTAAACCCTAACCATTTCATTAACCAAGGTTTAATTCTTTACACTTAACCAAAAGGCATGCATCATCAAACATGATACAAGCAAGTGCACAAAATCATATTGCATAAGCAATGTGCACATCCGAGTGAGAAAATCCATTTAAAGTGAACCGATACTAGTTAATGCAAAGTAATATATCAAATATATAATTATGCATTAAATAATTAAATCAACACTTGATTCAATGATCCGGTCATGTCGCACACAACCGACTAGTATACAATGTATCAGCTTATCGAATCAATCCTTGATTCGATAACTAGGTTATATCGCATACAACCATTCGACACATTCATCGCGAGAATGGAATACGGTATCACATACACGTATTATTCTCGGTCCCGCACATATCTCATATGCGCTCCTATTTCGTTTCGCTTGAGCCAGGAAACCTCTGTGTAGGACTCTAAAGACTCGTCAATACGCCGGCAGCAGGTGATGATCATATCAAACATCCACAAGCCGCAAGCGGTCTGCTAAACGTAATGGCCACCCGGGTATTGAGCGATCTGAAGATCGACGAGCAAGCCCGCTCACACTCCAGTGAATCCAACCAGTAACACTACCGTACAGTCCGGTCTGATCGTCTGATATGTCGCATATCTCGCCTAGGGGTGGTAAACGTCAGACCCCAATAGCTCGATAAGTCGTGTCGATATGAGGTCTATAACAATTCGAGAAACTACTGGTAACACTTACCAGTAAATCTCAGCAACCCTGGCCAGGGATTTCCTGTTATAGCCAATCGAATACAGCGCAACATCAACCCCCTATACCGGGAGAGACGAATCCCCTCCTATCGCTCATTGCCTCCATGTGACTCAGGACTGTACCCAAAAACCACCGTTTTGCACGCCCTCTTGGACGTGGTAAGATGGAAATCAAAGCACAGTGGGAACCACACAAGACTCTATGACGATCTCGGGTCAACAGACTACTCTGTACCAGTGTCACCAGAGAACTGCCATCTGACGTGAGGTATAATACCATCTGGGAGTTCTCGGCGAGTCCGTCCAGTGTACCCAGTCTCTACTGAGCACCCGTATATCATCTCTGATGTCAAACGCCAATGGATATGGGCTCATCCATCGCCCATCTGTATGGGTCGAGAAGGTATACGCTAGTCTACTCTGGTATATCGATGCCCTGTCTCGATATACCCACGACTAGGGAGTTTGAAGGATGTACTTATGGACTACCCTGTTCCCACTAGTATGATCCGCATCATAGTCCAGGTAGTCAAGTACACATCCTAAGGGCTTTACCAACATGTAACAGAGAGACAAACAGTGTACATGTTAAGGTAAAGAGCAACCAGATAGCATACTATCATGTCGAGCAAGAAAGTCCTCCCTATATATGTCCCAGCATCCACTACAATATACATCCTATGTACAGTAATGGCCTCTAGGGCATACATATAACTAACAATCCCCCACTTGCACTAGGGCCATCTGTAGCAGTGGTTGTAGTATCTCATACTCAACCATCCCATAAAAGTCTCTCTCTGGGAACAGGCCTTTGTGAGTGGATCCGCTGTGTTGTCCTCTGAGTCTACTCTCCTAATCTCGATCTCCCTGGAGATCAACCATCTCCATGATCAAGTGATACTGCCTTAGAATATGTCTGGATCACTGATGGGACCGGCATTCCTTGGCCAAAACCACACTTCCATTGTCACACAATGGTAGGAACCTAGTTCATCCTATGAACCAATATATACCCAAACTGCCTCTTTGGTAGTATCTTTAATAGCGATGTTACCAGCCTTTATCGTCTAGTTTGCCACGGTATCTAGCTTGGAACTCTTCCAACATACCGTCCCTTTACTGAGGGTAAAGACAATGCCTGCGACTGACATTCAGTCGTCTTTATCACCCTGGAACACTTCCAGTGATTCTCCCCAGGATCGATTGATACTATCTTACTACAGCTAGTGAGAATGCTAACATCCATTTAGATCTATCTCATAGACCCGAATTACAGGATTTAGAAGGTATCACTTTGATCCTATTGGAGAATCCTTGTGATAAGCGGAGATTGACCGAGCGTAGTATAGGAAACTCTTTTCCTATCAAGAGTATGCCATCCACGTACTCTATGAGGATCACCACCATACTCCCTACTACCTTTTTGTTTATACAAGGTTCATCTACTATTTTGATGATGTCAAACTCTTTGACTACTTCATCAAAACAGATGTTCCAACTCCGCGATGCCTGCTTTATCCTATAAAGCATCTTGCACACGTTTCCGCTGCTCCCACTGTCTATGAAGCACTCTGGCTGTGTACTTATAGACGCACTCTTCTAAAACAACATTTAGAAAAGCTGTCATGACACCCAACCACCAGATATCGTAGTCATGGTCTGTAGCCGTGGCAAGTAGGATCTGGATGGACTTAAGCATAGATCCTTAGAAAAAGGTTTCATTATGATCCATATCTGGTCAATTATGCAAACCTTTAACAAGTCTAGCTTTGAAAGTCTCAGCTTTTCCATCTACACCAAGTAATCTTCTCAAGATATACTTGCTCCTGATGGGGATTTAACCCTTCAGATATAGCAACCAAAGTCCATACTTTGTTGGTGTATTAGGATTCCATCTCAGATCGCTAAGCATCCAGCCATTCTTACAGAGTCTTACTCTCGATGGCCAGCTCGAAACTAGTTGGGTCATCATCTCATGATGTAATCCTCGCTCCCACTGTCATAGAGAAATCGAAGTATCTCTCAGGTAGGTGAGGAACCCTACTAGATCGGCGGAGAGGCTGAGGTTCGTTGGTTTCTACTGAATCCTCTGGTTGTACCAAATCATCTGCTGCAGTTTGCATAGCTGGAACCTTTCCAGTTCTACATAACAGACCTTGCCTCGAGCTTGTCCGGATTTTGCTTTTAGACATAGGCCGGACAACCCCAAATCTTAACTAGCTTAAGACATGGGCTCTTCCCTTTCCATATCTCATATGGAGTGGTAGGCAACTGATTTGATTCGAACCTATTCAATAGGTATGCAACTTCATAAGTGCATAACTCCCAAAAGGAAAAAGGTAACTTAGCAGTACTCATCATAGAGCACACCATATCAAATAGGGTGTTATTGCTCCACCCCGATATACCATCGTGCTATGGTGTATACGGAGGAGTAATGCCGAGAGAGAATCTCAATCTCCTTTAGAAAAGTCCAAGAATTCCGTGCACAAGTATTCTCCTCCTTGATCGCATCAAAGGACATAATACTTTTACCCGTATTTTGGTTCTCTACTTCTAACTTATATTCTGTGAATATCTCAAAAGGTTCGGACTTGTGTTTCAACAGGAACATATGAACATATGTCTGAATCTCGAGAGATCATCAGAGAACGTAATGAAGTATAAAGAACCAGTCCTGGCATGTGTAGACAGGAGACATTACATACATCATCATGTATCAGTCCCAAGAGTTCATTAACTCTTTCTCTGTTTCCAGTAAACGGAGCTATGGTCATCTTATCTTTGTGACATGACTAGCGAGTTTCACAAGATGTAAATTCAAACTGATTTAAATATGCATCTACATGTAACTTCAGCTAGTCGGGTCGCATTGATATGACCTAGTCTACAATGCCTCAAGAAGGAATCGTTCAATTCTGAACTCTTCCTCTTGTGTGTGTTCTGTATACTAAGAACTGTAGTTTGATTTAGAACATCAATGCTTTTAGATAACGTGCCTGAATTGATCAACTTTTGATATAGGAAATGTTCAAAACATTATCCAACAATACAAAATTTTATCATTTCTTTACTGATAAAGAGACTGATATGATTTTGTATATCAGGTTCGGTATCTAATAACATTCGTTCAGAATCAATGTATTGGTAATACAGGGTGACAGTGACCGACAGACTTGGCTGCAACACTTGCCCCGTTTTCTGCCTCATGAAACTTATCACCCGATCTCAGTTCTCTACCTATCTGTAGCCCTATGTAACATATTACATATCTGGGATCCTGATCTGGTATCACATACCCAGGACGTAAAGGATACTGAGAAACAGTTCTGTATAATAAACATACCCGAAGATGATGCATCAGCATGCACTTTCTTCGTTTGGGCGGCACGGGAATTCTGGTAATCCCCTATTTCCTGCTCTGTCTTATAACAATTATAAGTTGGAGCGGGACCAACGTACCCCAGCTCAGTATAACAAGCGGGTTCGGTCAATAATCCGTATTATTATCTTGATTAAGGCGTGATATGGTCGCTACCTGGAGAGAGAGAGAAGAAAACACTCAGCGTGCGCTCTGTCAAGAATAGATTGGTTATTATTTTATCTAATCAGGATGGCTCCCACTGCTTTTTATCAAATCTTCCTTCAAACCCTAAAAGGAAAGACTAGCCGGGATTAATTACACACTACAAGTTCGCCAATCTTTCAGCCAGGCTAGTGTCGGTACTTTGAGGGAGGTCCCCCGTGCTTTCGCACGAACCTAATTAATGCAAACCTCGTTTTCCCAGAGGCGTAACCCCGTTGACACCTTTCTAGACACCTACTTGATCGGCTAATTGTAATGTATAAAACTCTCCCAGGAGTAACTCTTACTCGCAGCGGGTATCGGGATCCAACTATCTCATAGAAGGTATGCAATCTCATTGCAAATTTCAACACTTGAAATTCCCGATAATATTTTGCCCCTAGTGTTCTATGACCTTGACGAATGCCAAACAACCCATAGTCCACTAGTCAAGTTCAACCCGTACATTTCTTGATCGAATTAAACCCACCCGCACGACCCTTGACGAATGCCAAACAACGCCGTACGAATACCCTAATCCAATCGCATCATATGCTCAAGCAGATAAATACTAGTTAGCTACCGTACACTACGCCTTGACGAATGCCAAACTACCGCAGCACGAATACTAACTAGTACTTATCTGAAATGACGGAGGGCTACGACAGGTTTTTCTGAAAACCTATTGCGTAATGAACATGATATCGTTGTAGAATCAAATGATTTAAAAATGGAGTGCTTTTGAGGCTTTTCCAGTTTTGCTAAAGGAGTCACTCCCGGTGAAGGGATCGTCGGTCCTTTCCCCGTCGAATGAGGTGCGGGATATATCATATATATCACTGTGCAAAGAAAAAACTCTTAAAAGCAATCAAAAGACAAACCGAGTGTGTAGCATCTGCCAGTTATTGCTAAAGGGGTCACTCCCGGTGAAGGGATCGTCGGCCCTTTCCTCATCGAATAAGGTGCAGGATATATCATATATACCTCTGTGCAAAGCAAGAATTGTAGCTACCCTTTTTATTTTGAAATTCGATTCTACAACATCTTAGGTTTCTTTTATTTCATTAATCACATTAATGAAGTCCCATCATTTAAGTACCTAAACATCACAGATAAATACGACGTACACTTATGCCATCCGCATTCGCCTCGATGTCCCCTCGTGCACCGTTAGGTTAGGTAACTAACGGCAGAGCGGGGCAGGGCTAGCGCGGGTGTAAAACATAAGTAACGCCTATATAATATATCATATATACTATATACTGTATCTATCACAGAACATCACATGATCACATCACAGATATCGCAGCAGAAGAATCATATGAAATATTGGATATACTAGGACGTCCGTGTTTTCAATACGAGCCAGTATAAAACACGGATTCCACGGTCGCGATGAATAGCCAAACCCATACCCCTAGACCCCTACGAGAGCGGCAAGCAACCCTACCAATTCTAGAGTTAGGAGTCCCGGACCCGACTCCTCGAGTTGGTCTCCCATTGGACTCCAGAACCCGGTTACTTGTGCCCTCCTCCTTGGGTCTATCCTAGTGCGGAAAAGTAAATAATATACAAACGGTGACATCTTCCGCAACCTGGAAGTGCCCCAATAAAAGAATATTACATACAAGTTTTTACATGAATGAAAATGAAAAACACTCATCTCACATAAAAAAAACCCCGGCTATTCAAACACGACGATCCAATATAACATATCCAGCAACACATAACATCACATGTCATCAACGTAAGTAAATATGTCCATCCCAATTGTCGTTGACATATAGCAACGAAACCGGCGATATCACATATTACACTTACGGTCACAGAAAAGAAAGTGTAAAACTACAACAGTTGGAATCCGCAATCTCTTTAGACATCGCATGCCTAATCAAATGAATTCTTTAGACATCGCATGCCTAACAATTATAAACCCCGCATTTTAGTGTCAAAATCGAAAACTCTTTTCAATATCAAGTCGGGTAATTCAACAAGATTCCCGACATCCTGATCGAATGCTCGTCGCAAACTTCAGTAGACGGCTGCACCCCCGATACCGTCGACGAAGTGCACCAAGGCGGAACACCGCCACCGCGAGCACCCGAACGGATGCTTTTGGCGACGGGGTTCTCCTACAGTCACTTGGTCGGGGCTATGGGGTGAGGCTGTCTATTAAGTTTACCCGGCGAGTATCTGCGTACGCTACGTGATTGCGATGGACTTTTGATCGCATCAAAATTCCGTGGCAACCGATCAAGTGAGACTAAACTGCTATGTTTATAACATTCATTCAGTTATCACATAACTACTTGTGAATTCCAATTATTGTATCCCATTCTAGATAAATAGAAAATGTTAAACTTTTCGATCGAACAGTCAAACGCCCAAGTTTTCCCGATATAGATCAACACATGAAACAAGTCTAACAACATTCAGTTCGTGCCTCAGTACCAACGGTCCAGCCGTAGAAGGGTCAAGCCAACACCTCACATGTGGCACGCCGTACTGCCCCAAACCCGAAGGTTCAAAGGGCAGTTCAAGACGGTTACATAATCGAGTTAAGGTTTGTTGTCTTCTAGAGGGACCATCGAGTTACTTGCACCACTTAGAACGTCTTTAAACTATGGAAAAATCCAACACTTGGAAATTTCCCGACAGGGGAAAAATTGGGTATTTATATCCGGTCGAACTTTTTAACATATTCTAAAATTATCCGCAAAGCCACATAGACAAAATTTGATACTTCGATCGAAACACCGAATCCCCAAAACAACCCAGAAAATTCAACTCTTGAATAATTTTTAAAAATACCCAGAAAACTCAGCACAGTTAAAAAGGAGTTACTGTGAAAATAGGTATTGCTGACGTCATCAAGTGGCGGCGGAACCGCCGCACGAGCCATGCTCGTGCCGCGGTTCCGCGGCTGTTTAAACTCCAAACAGTGTCGTATTTGCACAGTAATTCTTACAATTTCCTGCTGATATTTCTACATATTTTTAATACTGAAAAATCCCTGTTTTTAGAAAAAGTACAGAGAGCACATTTGAGTTGGGGTTTCGGGTTCGTTCGGGTTTCAAACTTCGTCTGGACTTCGCCTAAGGCTCTAGCTAGGCTCTGATACCACTGTAGGGTTCCTAGGCATCCTAATGAGGTCTCACAAGGCATCAACCATGCCAATATCAAAAAATCTAGGTGCCGAGAAACCCGACTACGGATCGTTTGCTAGAAAACTAGGCGAAAAAGCTAAATAGTTAACACTTAACTATGAGAATACGGATATACAACCTTTGTAGATCCGGTGCTCCACCTCCACGGCTCCGCAATGAAGTCTCCTCGCTGTTCAAGACGGATCCCGGGCTCTAGCGTCGGCTTCATCGGAGAATGGACGGGCTAGGTCATCGACAACGTGCCGAAGATGATCTACGTCGAAGCATCACTAGATCAAGCTCCACCTTCACCGAGCTTTGAAAACTTGTGAAGGAAACACACTCTACTACTTGGCAAGAGGTAGAGGATGAAGAATTAGGAAGTGGGTAGACTTTAGAATTGGATTTCTCACTCATCTTCATCAATCACCATTGATGAAGTGGAGGTTTCTTCATTGAAGATGAAGAAGAAGAAGAAGATAAAGCTATGATAAGTTAATTCCAAAAATAAAATTAAAAGAATACTTATCATGACCAAACCATGGTCAAGTGTAGAGAATAAATCATGGTTAGTGGGATGGTTAGGGTTAAGCATGAGACAAAATGGTCACTTGGTCAAAGTCTTCATGAAGCTTCATGAACAAAAGAAAACAAGCCACCATTTTCTCATTTACTTTTCTATTTCCAAAAGAATAAATAAATGAATAAATGAATAAGGAAATAGTAAACCCTAACCATTTCATTAACCAAGGTTTAATTCTTTACACTTAACCAAAAGGCATGCATCATCAAACATGATACAAGCAAGTGCACAAAATCATATCGCATATGCAATGCGCACATCCGAGTGAGAAAATCCATTTAAAGTGAACCGATACTAGTTAATGCAAAGTAATATATCAAATATATAATTATGCATTAAATAATTAAATCAACACTTGATTCAATGATCCGGTCATGTCGCACACAACCGACTAGTATACAATGTATCGGCTTATCGAATCAATCCTTGATTCGATAACTAGGTTATATCGCATACAACCATTCGACACATTCATCGCGAGAATGGAATACGGTATCACATACACGTATTATTCTCGGTCCCGCACATATCTCATATGCGCTCCTATTTCGTTTCGCTTGAGCCAGGAAACCTCTGTGTAGGACTCTAAAGACTCGTCAATACGCCGGCAGCAGGTGATGATCATATCAAACACCCACAAGCCGCAAGCGGTCTGCTAAACGTAACGGCCACCCGGGTATTGAGCGATCTGAAGATCGACGAGCAAGCCCGCTCACACTCCAGTGAATCCAACCAGTAACACTACCGTACAGTCCGGTCTGATCGTCTGATATGTCGCATATCTCGCCTAGCGGTGGTAAACGTCAGACCCCAATAGCTCGATAAGTCGTGTCGATATGAGGTCTATAAAAATTCGAGAAACTACTGGTAACACTTACCAGTAAATCTCAGCAACCCTGGCCAGGGATTTCCTGTTATAGCCAATCGAACACACGCAACATCAACCCCCTATACCGGGAGAGACGAATCCCCTCCTATCGCTCATTGCCTCCATGTGACTCGGGACTGTACCCAAAAACCACCGTTTTGCACGCCCTCTTGGACGTGGTAAGATGGAAATCAAAGCACAGTGGGAACCACACAAGACTCTATGACGATCTCGGGTCAACAGACTACTCTGTACCAGTGTCACCAGAGAACTGCCATCTGACGTGAGGTATAATACCATCTGGGAGTTCTCGGCGAGTCCGTCCAGTGTACCCAGTCTCTACTGAGCACCCGTATATCATCTCTGATGTCAAACACCAATGGATATGGGATCATCCATCGCCCATCTGTATGGGTCGAGAAGGTATACGCTAGTCTACTCTGGTATATCGATGCCCTGTCTCGATATACCCACGACTAGGGAGTTTGAAGGATGTACTTATGGACTACCATGTTCCCACTAGTATGATCCGCATCATAGTCCAGGTAGTCAAGTACACATCCTAAGGGCTTTACCAACATGTAACAGAGAGACAAACAGTGTACACGTTAAGGTAAAGAGCAACCAGATAGCATACTATCATATCGAGCAAGAAAGTCCTCCCTATATATGTCCCAGCATCCACTACAATATACATCCTATGTACGGTAATGGCCTCTAGGGCATACATATAACTAACAGCGCCTGCAGGGAAGAGCGTCCCCACAATCAAAAACCCCTCAAGCGAGGGGGAATCTGACAAAGTCTGCTACATCGGCCGCATCCGTCTAAACCTTCGATACACGGTGCCATAAATCAACTTGGCATCTTCGGAGAGGTAGACGGATAAGACCAAATAGCATCTGCCCCGAATCTCAGGCACAGACGTCCTAACGTCTCGGCCGCCATTCGGAGGGGAACAAGGTATTGGATCAACAATGGATGGAACTACCTAAAGTTCTATAAGGAACTTCTTTATCCAGACTGCTTCTTTTGCGGCATCGCAAGCAGCGATATACTCTGCTTCCATCGTCGAGTTAGCAACGGTGTCCTGCTTGGAACTCTTCCAGCACACCGCCCCTCCATTGAGGGTAAAGACATAACCTGACATGGACTTAGAGTCATCCTTGTCACTCTGGAAGCTGGAGTCAGCAGAAGCCTCGATCTTGAGGTCTTTTCCGCCGTAAACCAAGAACATATCCTTAGTCCTTCTCAGGTACTTTAGAATGTTCTTTACTGCTATCCAGTGCTTCTCCCCTGGGTCTAACTGATACCGGCTTACCACGCTCAGTGCGTAAGCTACATCTGGTCTGGTGCACAATATCGCATACATTACAGAGCCTACCGCAGAAGCGTAGGGTATAATCGACATGCGATCCCTTTCCAAATCAGTCTTGGGAGACATCTCTTTGGAGAGGGTGATTCCGTGACAAGCCGGTAAATTACCGCGCTTAGAATCTTCCATACTAAATCTTTTCAGTATAGTGTTGATATACCTGGACTGCGAATGTCCCAACATCCTCTTGGATCTATCACGACAGATCCGGATCCCCAGAATGTAAGAGGCATCACCCAGGTCTTTCATGGAGAATCTGTGTGACAAGAATCCTTTGACAGATTGTAGCATAGGAATGTCATTTCCTATCAAGAGAATGTCATCCACGTACAAGACGAGGAATACAACAGTTCGTGCTACAATTTTACTATATATACATGGTTCATCTGGTTTTTTAATAAAGTCATATTCTTTGACCGTTTCATCAAAACAGATGTTCCAACTCCGCGATGCCCGCTTTAGTCCATAAATGGACTTAAGCAACTTGCACACTTTCCCGCTGCTACCACTCTGATTGAAACCTTCTGGCTGATCCACATAGACACACTCTTCTAAATTACCATTTAGAAAAGCCGTCTTTACGTCCATCTGCCAGATTTCATAATCATGGAAGGCAGCAATGGCAAGAAGGATACGAATGGATTTGAGCCTAGCCACTGGAGAAAAAGTTTCGTCATAGTCCAAACCAGGTCTTTGACGAAAACCCTTTGCAACAAGTCTAGCCTTATAGGTTACCACCTGTCCATCTACACCAATCTTTTTCTTGAAGATCCACTTGCATCCTATGGGTTTTACCCCATCTGGAGCAAAGTCCAAAGTCCAGACTTTGTTGGTGTACATGGACTCCATTTCGTTCCGCATTGCATCCAACCATCTTACTGAGTCGCCACTCTGGATGGCCTGCTGGAAGCTAGTAGGTTCATCATTATCAATGATGCAATCTTCTCTATCCCCATCTATGAGAAAACCGTAGTATCTCTCAGGCGGATGAGACGGCCTACTACTCCTGCGGAGGGGTGCGGGAATGTTCTGTTCTTCTTGAACTTCTGGTTCTACCAAACATTCAGTAGTAGTTTATGGTTCTGGAATTTCTTCCAGTTCTATTGCGCTCCCACTTGTTTCCTTTTCTAAAATCTGCTGTTCTAGAAAATGGGCATTACGAGAAACAAAAACCTTTTGTTCCTCTGCGTAATAGAAGAAATACTCTTTGAAGTTCTTTAGATATCCCACAAACTTACACTGTACTGATCGTGCCTCGAGTTTGTCCGCATGCTGCTTTTTAACAAAAACTGGACATCCACATATCTTCAGATACTGAAGATAGGGTTTCTTCCCACTCCACATCTGATATGGCGTGGTAGGCACAGTCTTGGTAGGAGCCCTGTTCAAAAGATATGCAGCTGATTCTAGTGCATAACCCCAGAAAGATCGCGGTAACTCGGCATTACTCATCATGGAACGTACCATATCCAATAGGGTTCGGTTCCGTCTTTCCGATACATCGTTATGCTGTGGAGTGTATGGAGGAGTAAGCTGAGAGAGAATTCCTTTCTCTTTTAGGTAACCCAGGAACTCGGCACTTAAGTATTCACCACCTCGATCAGATCTTAGTGTCTTGATACTTTTGCCGGTTTGGTTTTCTACATCATTCTTATATTCTTGGAATTTCTCAAAGGCATCGGATTTATGTTTCATTAAGAAAATGAATCCATACCTAGAGTAATCATCCGTAAAAGTAATGAAATATGAAAAACCACCTCTTGCATGTGTAGACATTGGACCACATACATCGCTGTGTATGATTCCTAAGAGCTCGCTCGCTCTTACTCCATGTCCAGTGAATGGAGTCTTTGTCATCTTTCCTTTGAGACATGATTGAAAAGTGGCATAAGATTGATATTCGAACGGATCCAAATATCCTTCTCTATGTAACTTAGTTAACCTTGTCTCATTGATGTGACCTAGTCTACAATGCCATAAGAAAGCCTGATTTATATCAGGAGACTTTCTTTTTAGTGTGTTCTGGACATTGAAAATCTGTAATTGGTTTAACACATATATACCGTTATCTAGTGTACCGGACCCAATCAAACCATGATTAAGGTGGATGTTAACAACATCGCTTACAAACGTGAAATCATAACCTTCTTTTGATAACAATGATACTGATATGATATTACACGTTAAACTGTGTATACAAAAACAGTTATGCAAAACCAAAATATGTCCACTCGTCAATCCAAGGTGATAATCCCCTACGGACACAGCACCCACGCTAGCTCCGTTAGCAACCTGGAGGGTCATATCACCAACCTTCAGCACTCTACGGTTTCTCAGTGCCTGCAATGAATTGCATATATGAGATCCTGATCCGGTATCCAATACCCAGGAAGTAGAGTTGATTGACAGACAATTTTCAATTACAAACACACCTGAAGTCGAAGCCACAACTCGCTTCAGGTCCTGGTTCTTAGCAATCTAAGCTTTGCAATCTTTCTTCCAGTGGCCTTTCCTACGACAGTAGAAGCACTCGTCCTTTGCCACTACTGGCACCGCAACCTTTGCCTTTCCCTTAGTTCCCACCTTACCAACACCACCTCTTTGTTTGGTAGCGGCCTTCTTCTTCCTTCCTTTGGCCCTAGCCTTGGACCCGGAACAGGAAGCACCGCGAACAAACATAGTGAGTGTTTCCCTTACTTTCTGCAAGGTGCCCTATGCACTCCTCAACATGTTAGGAGTTCTGGAAGCTCAACTTCCTTACCTTGAATGTTGAAATTTAAGATAAATTGGGCGTAGGTGGAAGGAAGGGACTGAAGAACCAAGTCTGTATATAGCTCGTTCTCTAAAGTCGTCCCAAAGTCCGCGAGCTCTTCTATATAGCCAATCATCTTAAGGACATGTTCTCCTACAGATGATCCGACGGCCAGCCTCGATTGAAACAAGTTCTTTGAGGTCTCGTATCTAGCTATACGAGATTGCTCTCCATACAGTTTCTTGGTGTGGAGAAATATGGATTCGAGATCCATATTCTCGTGCCTCCTCTGATGTTCATTATTCATAGAGGCAAACACGATGCATTTGGCCTTCGCGCAATCTATCTCCCAGGTCTTGCGGATTTCCTTATCCGCGACACTGGATTCTGGACCAGGGACAGCAGGTGCCTTAGTAGTAAGGACATACCCCAATTTGTTATAAGTTATTGCCATCTTGACATTCTGGAACCAGTCTTTATAGTTTGGCCCTGTCAAAATATTTTTATCTAATAGTAACTTAAGGCCTGTCATGTTCTGGGTCACTGCAATTGAGAGAGAGAGGGAACACTTTAGCATGATGCTCTTGCAAGTTTAGAGTGGTTTATAGTTTATTTAAACTGGATAGCTCCCACTGTTTCTCGAATCCCTCCTCAAACCAAAAAGGAAGAACTTGTTAAGACTATTCTCACCGTACAATACTTGCTTAATCGTTCAGCCAGGCCGGTGTCGGTACTTCGAGGGAGGTTTTCCAACGCTTTCGTGAAGTTCCTTAATTAAATAACCTCTTTTCTCTGGGGGTAGCCCCGCTGACACCTTTCTCGACACCTACTTGGTTTATAGCATTGATCGTTAAGTGACGAATCTCCTGATGAGTAGCGGATACTCACAGTAGGATCGCGATCCAAATATCATCGTATGATAAAGCTGAAGGAATCCTACCAAAATTATCACACTCCAAATGGTATGCAACTCTTTGCAAATTTCAGTTTCTTTAGAAATTCCCGATATGGATTTCTGCCCCATTCTTTTATGACCTTGGAGTTGGTCAAAATACATAGCTTGAATACTACTGAATACCCAAATGAAATGATGGAGGGCTACAAATGGTTTTGGCGAAACCGTGAACGTAGTGAACTTGATATGATCAAAGGAACCTGATAGCTTTTAAAAGGAGTGGTTTAAGCTCCGCAATTAAAAATATCTTCTGTTTTAAAATTAACCGAGTGCTTTCTTTTAAATTGTTCCAACGATTCAACTTTGGTTTATTTCCTTTGCATTAATATAATGCGTCCCATCAATTAACCTATCATTGCAGAAAAACAACGAAAATACAACGTCCTCTTATGCCATCCGCATTCGCCACTAGGCCCCGTCATTCACCCGTTAGGTTACTTAACTAACGACAGAGCGGGGGCTGGGCTAGTGCGGGTGTAAACATAAGTAACGCCTAATAGATATCATATATAGATATTGTACATTCGTCAGACGCAATAATAGGAATTCCATATCACAGATGAACATATTGGATTTTCTACGAATCCGCAATCCTTTTGAGCCTGCAAAGAAAGACGGATTACATAGTCGCGATGAATAGCCAAAACCCCACCCTAGACCCCTACGGGTACGGCAAACTACCCACCAAGTACCCGAAATGAAGCGGTCTCTCTCAACAACATGAGTAGGCCACTAAACACTTCAAAGTACCCGATAGTTTGTGCACCCCACCTTGGGTCTATCTTAGGAGCAGAAAACAGTAAATGAAAAAATACAACGGTGGCTACAACCTCAACCCGGATGTGCCCCGCAAAAGAATATTACAACAAATTGCAAATTACATTTGAATGAAAGAAACACTAGTCTCACATCCCCGGCTATCCATTCACGACAATCCAGCAAATCCACATTCACAAACCAGTAAAAACCATTACAGAAATGTGCAACCCCCTGCTAACCGATATACTAGCAGTTAGAGGAGGTTTACGAACACATTAAACACATCACAGATATAATCAAGTTAGTAAAACATCTTAGAATTTCGATCAAGCAAACACAAATGAATCTACTCAAAATAATTCTCTGTGCACATAAAACTTGAGCAGAAACAAATCATCCCAGAAAAGTGTCACGACTCGAAGGTATGGAACGTGACCGGCACTTAAATTACGAAATGTCTAGAGGCGCAACGTAATCTAGGTAAGCCGAAGCCCAGAAATCTAAACCATATAAAAGAAGAAGTAAAGGAAAACATATAGGAAAACAAGTTTAAAAGCAAGATCAAATTTTCTCAAAAAATTCGGCAGAATCTCCTTTGTAAAAACTGGCCCCAAACGGGTACAAACAAGTATGATATGTACAAATAATAAAATGGTATCCCCAAGCGGGAGTTAGCTCTACGCCAACAGGCGGAAACAACCACACCAAGCACAATAATATACAACGCCAAAGGGCGAGGCTCAAAACTCAAAAGAAAACAAATCCACCAGATACCATAATAATACATGCGCGACTCTAAGGTCGAAATAAATAACTGGTCCTTTAAACTATCAAGTAATACAAGTCTGGTTGATGGAGCTTACTAGATACCAATGAAATAATAAAAGTATAACGGCGGTCCTGATATAAGTGAACCAACCTACCAAGCAAATCACCCTGAATGAAATGATGTGCCAGCAAACTGCCAAGAAAACCTGTACATCGAACCTGTAATAAAATTTGTCATAACGGGGGTGAGTTGCCAACTCGTGAGTAGAAGACATCTGCGAAAAGAAATCGAATGCACGACGTTGTCCTAGGTCATAAGAATATAGCAATATATCACTAGTCATCTAGTAATTGCAGGGTAATAAACTACGCGTAAGTGCAAACGCTCCGTGCTCGTGTCAGTGCCTCAAATAGTAATATGTCATGTGAATGAGTATGCATGCACCATGAATGTAAAACAATCAACCCTGAAATCTGGATATATCTGTATAAGTAGTCTTTAACTTTCATCATAGTAAAATTTGTATAGATATCTGATACATCATCGATGAAATCCATGGAAATCCGTGTCAAGTATCGACATAAAACATATAAATCTCAAGTCTCAATCCCTCATAGTCTCAATATCTCGGGCTCCGTCAGTCCGGATCGGCCCATATCATCAAATCTCACGACAACGGTCGGTATCCTCCGGATATCTGCTAGGCTTTCCAACGCTTAAGTTCTTCCTTTTGGTGCTTGTCCGTCCGTTCTTGGCTCTTACCCTTAACCTCCGGTTAATTCAACCACAACCGGTCTCACTAAGGAATCACCGCTATCATGTAGGATAGGGTGCCATAGGGAGCGGATTGTGATTCAATTAACGGGAGTCCGAATTAAGATGTTGGGCAAGAAAAGAGTGAGAGAGATTTCCTTCTCTCAAACTTTCCTTATCCTACCCTAACAATTGAGAAAACAACTCACCCATTACAAAAAAAAGGAAAATAAAATAAAGGAGGAAGGTAGAAAGAAAGAGGTTAGAAGATTACAACTAGCTATTTGCGACCTCACCTTAGCAAAGATCAAGCTTTAAGCATCATTGTTGTTAAGGATAAAGAAAAAGAGAACAAGAAAGAAACAAACAACAAATAACAACAGCTAGATTAACAAATGAAAAATACAAGCAATTATAATTAACAATAAGACAAGCATGATAACAAAAAGAACTCTTTATTCATCACTTCACTCACAAAAGCTCACTACAAGGTTTTAATGGAGAAAAGATGAGAAGAGAAAGAAGAACAACAACATGTATTCTAAAATCTAAATACAAGAATAAGCACACTTGGCTTTGGCAAGTTCTGGACTATTTATAGGCAGGGAACTGGAAACCGAGGGCAACAATCTGCCTCCTTATAAAATTACCAAACAGACCCTAAAAGATCTCCTTCTAAGGAGACCATACGGCCGCGGATCCGTGGCCTAAGTGTGCTTATGCCGCGGAACCGCGGCCCTATAGAGGAATTGGCTCTTCATCTTTTGTGAGTTTCCCCTGTTTGTTGTTGTCTGCACTGTGGTATATGTTTTTTCTCAGAAACTCTTCACAATTTTTCCAGAATTTCAGCAGATCCAAAGGTGATGTGATGTGGATCTTTTGCCATGATTTTCTTGAGCTCTGCGTAGATATGTTGGATCTTGTGTTGACATTGAGCTTTGTGCATGAAAATGACATCGATTTGCCATTTTGTCCCTTAAACTGGTGTGAGGAAACATACGGATAGAGAGCGGAGACCCGTGTTTTATCTGTGGTTGGCAGTAATCCGGAATTTGTCGTGTTTTTCCATGAATTTCACTGTTTTAGAGATGAGAACCTGTATCCTGCAATTAACTAGCAAACACGTCTCAAGAGTACCTACCGATAAGCAATTTGATAAAAATTGGGCGGTATAAAAATGCAAAAATATAATATGAACAAATACCCCCAAACTTATCATTTGCTCGTCCCGAGCAAAGCCAATTTATTCACAAAAAAATTTCTAACCTTACTTTCACAGGGAACGCGATTGCACTGAGCATGTGCAACAAGCCGTTAAACCTCTAGGTGTCCCTAGTAGGAGGAGTGTTGTCTCCTGACGGTTTTCAGCGGATACTACCCACAAAATCCGGTCAAGCTAGTTTTGCAAAATAACTATGATTCAAACCCTAAAATTTAGTTTCAGAAAATAACAATTCTATTATCCTAAGTCTAGACTATCGAACCTTTATTTTTCACACCTCGCTTCTTATTTAACTTAAGATTTTATATGTCTTTACGTGCAGTGCAAATAGTGTCGTTAAGTTCCAGAAGGATCGATTAAAGTCATCATGTCACACAATAAAGCCCAGATAAAAATTTTAAAAGGATCACATAAGTTTTATAAAGAGTTAAGCATTTTTCAAGTTTCGTTTTCCAGTAAGGTTTCAACTTCAGAATTTCTATCTTCCTTAACAGGAAACTAGGTCTTATTTTTCACTCCACCTTTTTCTTGTTTTCATTTCATACACACCTCTGTGAACGTGCAATAGTCTTTATCATAGAATAAAACCTTCATATCTCCGCTAGAAATATTTTTTTATAAAAACCTGTCTTTTGTCAAGATTATTCTCACACAAAGAACCGTTAGGAATTTTAACTCGGAGAGAACACTTGCTTGAATTTGTTTTAATCTGGAAATTTTAGGCTTCTTAACGAGCTTTGGGCCAATGCACCCAAACCAGTTAGCTTTAGGGCATTAGGTGTAGAGACACCCCAACAGACTTAATTACTCAAGTTACCTAGGCCCAAAAACAAAAGACAATTTAGCGTGAAAATCATGATGATTCTATGCGAACGGAGATATAACCGGCAGTTCAATTTTATTTTTTTTTGGATAAAAGACGTGTTTAGTGGGTTTAGTGTGTAATCATTCCAATCAAGTTCCAGATGGGTTATTTTTCAGACTTAGTTCCAATTAAGGCATCAATAACATTCCTTCATATTCACTTCACTTCATAAACTATTCTTGATATTACTTATTTTAGAACAAACCTATTTGATCCTCAGAAAATCATTTATCCATTTAAAGGTTTTTAGACATAATAGACTTGTCATCTAATTTCCAAAACTCACGACATGTGTAGTGTGATGTAAAGACGTATATCAGCTATAGTTAACTTCAAAGGAGAGTTATCTTTCATGTTTTCGAAATCTAAAAATAAGATTTAGTTATTCTTATCTTATCAAACAAAACTGTCAAAATGTTGAATCTGAGTTCTCCCACTAGCTAACTTGACAAAAAAGTTTTTATGTTTTTAGAATTTTCTGAATTTTATGGATTTTATGGATTTTAGTATGCAGATGCAAAATATACATATGAATGCGAAGGTTAGAAATGCGTACCAAGCGTACCCCCAAACTTAAACTGGACAGTGTCCTCACTGTCATTGCATGAAGAGATCATTGAAGGGTCAAAATTATCGGTTAGATATACACAATTTTTTTTTTGTTTTTAAAGAAAAGAAAATTAGTAAAAATGGAAAAGAATATCCACAAATATACACAAAATGGTATATACATACCCCCAAACTTATTTGGAACAGTGTCCACTGTTCTTGGCTGGATAACCAAAGTTTGGTGGTAGGCAGAGGAAGATTATGCAGGGTAAACTGGCTCCTGTAAGACCAGGAGCTCCTCTGTTGGTTCGGCGCTAAGGTACGGTTTAAGTCGATGTCCGTTTACTTTGAAAAATGAACCGTCCTTTGGATTCTCCAAATCCACAGCGCCATGCAGATACACATTTCGCACAAAATACGGCCCTTTCCAGCGAGATCTGAGCTTACCTGGATGGAAATGTAGCCGGGTCTCGTAAAGCAGTACCTGTTGACCAGGTACGAATGTTTTGCGCAAAAGGTGTTTATCGTGAAACACCTTCGTTCGGTTCTTAACGACAACCGCGTTGTCGTAAGCCTCATCCCTAAGTTCGCTCAATTCGTTCAACTGCAGCTTCCGATGGCTGCCCGCATCTTTGAGAGACAGATTCAGCTCTTTTATCGCCCAAAATGCGCGATGCTCTATTTCGACAGGGAGGTGGCAAGCCTTTCCGTATACAAGCCGATAGGGAGACATGCCAAGATTGGTCTTATAAGCAGTTCGAAATGCCCAAAGGGTATCAGTGAGTTTCAACGACCAATCCTTACGGTTCTTGGAAACTGTCTTCTCCAGTATCTGCTTGATTTGTCGATTTGAAACTTCGTCCTGCCCACAGGTTTGGGGGTGGTAGGGCGTAAATAGCTTATGATTAATGGAATATTTCCGCATCAAGGCCTCGAAAGTCTTATTGCAGAAATGAGTTCCATTGTCGCTAATGATCGCTCGGGGGTGCCCAAAATGGAAGAAAATATTTTCTTTAAGAAACCTAATAACAACCTTGTTGTCGTTAGTCCGGCTGGGCATAGCCTCGACCCACTTAGAGACGTAATCAACAGCAAGAAGGATGTACAAATTCCCAAAAGAGCTGGGAAACGGTCCCATGAAATCTATCCCCCAAACGTCGAAAATCTCCACAACCAAGATTGGTTGGAGCGGCATCTCGTTCCTCCTGGATATCCGGCCCAAGTGTTGGCACCGGGAGCAAGTCTTGCAGTAGTCATGAGCGTCTTTGAAGAGTTGTGGCCAGTAGAAACCACACTGCAATATCTTCTCAGCTGTGTTTCTGGGGCCAAAATGCCCGCCACATGCTTGATCGTGGCAAAATGACAGCACACTCTTGAATTCATCGTCAGGGACACACCGACGGATAATCTGGTCGGGACAGTAGTTGAACAGATAGGGTTCGTCCCAGTAAAAGTGTTTTACTTGGGATAAGAATCGAAGTCTGTCCTGACTTGACCATTCAGTCGGTAGTAATCCTGTGGCCAAATAGTTCACAATATCTGTGAACCAGGGTTCGTGAGATACTGTCAAGAGCTGTTCATCCGGAAAAACGTCGTTAATCGGAATTTGAAGCAACGGAGAAGAAGGAAGTCGTGAGAGATGGTCGGCGACTACGTTCTCACATCCTCTTTTGTCCTTGATGACAAGGTCAAACTCTTGAAGCAAGAGGATCCAACGTATTAGCCGGGATTTTGCATCTTTCTTCGCAAAAAGATGGCGCAGAGCAGAATGGCCTGTGTAGACAATGACTGGAGAGCCGATGAGGTAGGGTCTGAACTTTTCTAAAGCAAATACAACAGCTAAGAATTCCTTCTCAGTTATTGTATAATTAAGTTGGGCGTCGTTCAGGGTTCGGCTAGCATAATAGATTACGTGCGGCATCTTGTTGATGTATTGTCCAAGGACAGCACCAATGGCAAAGTCGGATGCATCGCACATAATCTCAAATGGGTGCGTCCAGTCAGGTGAAGAAAGAACGGGAGCAGAAGTGAGTGAGCTTTTTAATGACTCGAACGCAGTCACACAGCTCGAGTTGAAGTCGAATGGCGTGTCCATGGCCAGCAAAAGAGTCAAGGGCCTAGCAATCTTGCTAAAGTCCTTGATGAACCGTCTATAGAAACCGGCATGGCTAAGAAAGGCTCGGATGTCTCTGACGCATCTGGGAAGAGGGAGATTGGAAATGACCTCAATCTTCGCTTTGTCAACCTCTATGCCATTTTGCGAAATGATATGTCCTAAGACAATACCTTCGCACACCATGAAGTGGCACTTCTCCCAATTCAAAGTTAGGTTCTTGTCCTTACATCGGGTAAGGACAGCGTCGAGATGCAGCAAACACTCATTGAAGGAATCGCCGAAAATGGAGAAATCGTCCATGAAGATCTCCAGGAATTGTTCCACCATGTCTGAGAAGATTCCCATCATATACCGCTGGAAGGTAGCGGGCGCATTGCATAACCCAAAGGGCATGCGACGATATGCAAACGTGCCGAAAGGACAAGTGAATGTGGTCTTGTCCTGGTCTTTTTCGGCGATGGGAATCTGATTATAGCCGGAGTAGCCGTCAAGAAAGCAGTAGTACTCGTGTCCGGCCAATCGTTCAAGCATTTGGTCAATGAAAGGTAGCGGAAAGTGGTCCTTCCGCATTGCGGCGTTGAGTTTTCTGTAATCGATGCATACTCGCCACCCAGTTTGGGTGCGAGTAGGGATTAACTCGTTCACCTCGTTAGTGATGACCGTTATGCCTGATTTCTTGGGGACAACGTGAATGGGGCTAACCTACTGGCTATCCGAGATAGGGTAAATGATACCACTATCCGGACACTTTACGATTTCCTTTTTCACAGCCTCCTTCATGACTGGGTTAAGTCGCCTTTGTGGATCCCTGGATGGTTTGGCATCATCCATTAGATGAATGTGATGTTCAATGATCAGGGGACTAATCCCCTTGATGTCCGCCATGGACCAGCCAAAAGCTTGCCTATTGCTGTGCAAGACCGCAAGAAGGGCTTTCTCTTGCTCTGGAGATAGAGAAGCCGAGATGATAACAGGGAGGGTCTCGTTCTCACCCAAGTAAGCGTACTTAAGGTGAGACGACAAAGGCTTGAGTTCGAGCGTTGGAGGTGAAACGATTGAAGGCAAGATTGGTGAAAAGGTCTCGAACTCAAAGGATTCCAGCAAAGGTTCAAAACGAGTGTAAGCGACCGAGTCGGATGGTTCAGGTAACTCATCCGGAAATTCGAAGGATTCAAACTCGGGTGGTGAGTGGCTAAGATCGTTCGAGAAAGTGAAACACTCGTAGTCATTGTCGGGCGCAGAAACAGCAGCAGGTTCGAAGAGGAACGCACTAGTGGCGTTAAGGTTATCGTGATCGAACAAAAACTCCTCGAATTCACACTCTTCTGGGGTGATCTCCTGGATTGAGCGAACGTCCAGTATATGAGCATTTGGTTCGGTGGGCTGATTCCCCAACCTAAAAATGTTGAGTTCAATTGTCATGTTTCCAAAAGATATGTTCATCGAACCATTTCGACAATTGATCACAGCATTTGAGGTTGCAAGGAATGGGCGACCGAGTATCACCGGAATTTGATTCCGGGGGTTAGCTACAGGCTGTGTGTCTAAAACAATGAAGTCAATAGGGAATATGAGTCCCCAACCTTGATTAACACATCCTCTAGCTCACCCCTAGGATGGGTGATCGATCGGTCGGCCATTTGGAGAGTGCAGTGTGTGGGTTTCAGCTCTCCTACACCTAGTTGCTCATATACTGAGTACGGAAGCAGGTTAACACTGGCACCAAGATCTAATAGTGCGCAGTTGATGTTCTTATCCCCAATGGTAATAGAAATCGTAGGACAGCCAGGGTCCTTCCGTTTTTGAGGCAAAGATTGGGTAAGAGCATCACTCACAGCACTAGCCAGGAAAACTTTCTTGGGTACCTGAGATTTCCTCTTTTTCGTGCACAAGTCCTTTAAGATTTTCGCGTAGGACGGGACTTGTTGGACAGCATCTAAAAGGGGAATGTTGATGTTAACCTGCTTAAATAACTGCAGAATCTTCTCTATTTGTGGATTTTGTTTATTGGACCTCAACCGGTTTGGAAATGGAACGTTTTTAAAATTGGTTGAGTCCAATGCTTGTGGAGGAGATTGTGGAGTTGGAACGGATCCCAGAGCTGGTGTTTTCGTAGTGTGAGAAGTGGGTCCGTTAAGAGCAAGAGAAGAAGAAGAAGAGCCTTTTGACGAATGGAGAATAGGCTCAGAAGACGAAAAAGAAGAAGAAGAAGAAGAAGAAGCGGCCGGGGTGTCATTATCCTCAATTGTTGTGCCGATGTTGTTGTGCAGCATCTTTCCCGATCTCAATGTAGTCGCGGCACTCATATTATGGTTCTGTTATTCAAGAGAAACATGTACATTATGTGGGTGACCGGGATTTGGGAGTGGTTGAGATGGAAGCTTCCCCTTTTCTCGCTCTCTTAACACCGCATTCAGCTGTGCAATCTGGGCTTCGATGGTCTTGATGCTTTGCCCGTGTTTAGCAGTGTGTTGCACCAAAGACTGAATAGACGACTGGATGTTGGCGGTGGATTGTGTCGATTGTTTAACGAACGCCTCCAGACTTCGTTCTAGAGAGGAAACCTTATCGTTGTTTGACGGAACAAAGTTGTTTTGCGGAAAAGAATTGTTGGGTGCAAAGTTGTTCGTCTGATTTTAAAAAGGTTGGGGTTGGAAGGGCTGCTGAAACTGATGTTGAGTTTGTTGTTGCGCTTGTTGTTGCGGAGGAGGGGGCCTCTGGAAATTGTTGCCTTGGAATTGATGCTGATTCTGATTCCAGGCGAAATTGGGGTGGTTCCTCCAACCGGGATTGTAGGTGGAAGAGTATGGATCATTTCTCGGTCTTTGCTGAAATGCAGCATTAACCTGATCCTGTCCTTGAGATGGTGGATTGTAAGGACACTCTTCGGTTAAGTGAGAAGGATCGGAACAACAAGCACAAATGGTACGAAGGGGAAGAACAGGGGCAGGAGCAGGAGATGAAAATTTGCTCTCTATCGCTTCAAGTTTTCTTATTATTGCAGCCATTTCAGCTTTCATCGCAATAGAGACATCAAGTTGGTGAATGCCTACCCTAGACTGACCAGTAGAAGTGGAGGAAGAAGAAGAAGAAGTTGGTCTGCTGCTCTCCCATTGAAGCGTTTGTTCCGTAAGGTCGTCGAAGAATTGCCACGCTTCCTCGTCAGATTTCGATAGGAAGTGGCCCTGACAAATGGTTTCCAACAACTGCTTGGTTGCTGGGTTTAGGCCCTCGTATAAGGTTTGGCAAAGTTGCCATTTCTCGATACCATGGTGAGGGCACTGAACAAGAAGGTCTTTATACCGGTCAAAGCACTTCCAGAAGGGTTCAGTAGGAAGCTGAGAGAATTGGTTGATTTCGTTACGAATCCTTGCGGTTTTATGATTCGGATAGAATTTCTTGAGAAATGCTTTCACAAACTCGTCCCAACTGGAAAAACAGGTGGGGAGTGCAGAGCGGGTGGGATAGAAACGATCCTGGAGCGCGATTCGCTGTGGCGCTACGACAGGCGGTGGTGGTGGGTTATTCGCATCCATAGGAGGTCGAATCAATCCCGGGGGAGTTGTAGGGATGTTTGGATTAAATCCTGACATCGTGGAAGAAGAGGTTGGTGATGGTGAAGGTGAGGATGTATGAACAGAATTCCGGTCAACGTCGGAGTTGGCCGGCAAAGGTAAGGGTGAAAGAGGCGTGGACGGAGTTTCGACGTCTGAGTCGATCGCGTAGTCGGTAGCGACTAACGTAACGTGGACTAGGCGGGCGCTAGTGTCCCGAGTCTAAACGGACATACACTAAATGAGTTTAGTATAGTCAAAGCGGAGAAGGTGAGGGTAAGAAAACGTCAATGGAGAAATACGATGGGTGGTGGATGAAAAAATGGGATTTTGGCGACAAAGGGCAAGTTTTTATAAAAGTTTTTGGTTTTTGGGTTTTTTTTTAAGAAAGAGCTTTATAGAAATATGTACGGACTTACGGCTTCACACAATCACAAACAAGATATGCACAATCACACCTAGATCTAGGGTCACCTAGGTCAGCTAGACAGCTCCTAACTATTCCAAAGGGCTAGAAATAGGACCTCAAACCGCCTCTTCTCTGCCAATTGCGGCCAGGTAAGTGCCAGGTAAGTGGGAGGCTCCCCACTACGTAAGTAGTGGTCCTAATTAAGTAACCACTTGCCTTGGACACACTTTCCTAGACACCGCAAAGTCAGGATAGGATAAATGGCCGATGCCTGTAACTAGTCCTCTGTGCTATTGAGCGTGAAGTCCTTAGGGCTGAGTTTAGTATTTTTTAATTAAACAATGGACAATGCATATGCTTTTTGTGATTTCTGGGGTCCTGGGAAGGGTGATGAAATCCCCACCCAATCTGGATTGGTTTCAAGCCCCTTAAAGTCCGTATTAATAAATGCAAAGCAGTAACAATCAACTGCAATCAAGTTTTATTTTTTAGCGCGGCGCAAAGAATCCTGCACAAGAACAATTTTATTGGAAGGGGAAGAGAGTTTGCGCAAAGAATACTGCAGAAAACACAGTTCAGTGGAGTTCAGAGGAGTGGGGAAGAAGGTAGGAACACTCATAAAAAATTTGGGATGCTGATGCCAGCAAGGAACCGCGGTTCCGGGGCCAAACAACCCCTTATGCCGCGGATCCGCGGTTTGAATGTGGAGTTGGAACTTCAAAATTCTTGTAGGTCCTTCCCTGGTTGTCCTCTTCTTGTCTGGATTTCCTGAATCTTGATTTACTCACTGTATCTGCTCCAGATTTTTACAGTAGACCGTTGGCTCCATCTTGATCCGTCACGGTGTAACCGCGAGATATGGGTCTAACTTCCCACGTCTTTGGTACTGAACTCGACCTTTCCTTTTCTCCTGCACACTTGCACAAAAACTAATCAAAAATAACAAGATGGTTTTTTACAATGTATGTTTTTTTTGTTTTTTTTGTTATATTTATATTCACAAATTAACCCGAAATTACACAAAGAAATAAACTACCGTCTCCCCGGCAACGGTGCCACTTGATTGTTGGAGTTTTTGCGTGTTCAAGTTTATTACCGCAATCAAGACGGTTTCGCTTGTAGCTAGCCGGTTGAGTACGGCTCGTCCACAGGGAGATGGGAATCTTTTTCTATGTGCTTTAACGAGTTAAGTCCAGTTGTCCAGGTTTGTGTGAGATTAACTATGTGCTAAAATGTTATATAAAGAGAGCTTATTAGGGTTAGGATTAGGTTAGTTTGAGTTAGGAGTCGCTCACTTCTTTCGTTGCCACTCTTAATATCGGTGTTACGGTAATCGGCAACAACGGGGATTAGCACGACTAGGAAGGAACTTGCGAGTATAAGCTAGGCTTTCCAAAGCTTAAGTTCTTCCTTTTGGTGCTTGTCCGTCCGTTCTTGGCTCTTAGCCTAAACCTCCGGTTAATTCAACCACAACTGGTCTCACTAAGGAATCACCGCTATCATGTAGGATAGGGTGTCGTAGGGAGCGGATTGTGATTCAATTAACGGGAGTCCGAATTAAGATGTTGGGCAAGAAAAGAGTGAGAGAGATTTCCTTCTCTCAAACTTTCCTTATCCTACCCTAACAAGTGAGAAAACTACTCACCCATTACAAAAAAAAAGGAAAATAAAACAAAGGAGGAAGGTAGAAAGAAAGAGGTTAGAAGATTACAACTAGCTATTTGCGACCTCACCTTGGCAAGGATCAAGCTTTAAGCATCATTGTTGTTAAGGATAAAAAAAAAGAACAAGAAAGAAACAAACAACAAATAACAACAACTAGATTAGCAAATGAAAAATACAAGCAATCATAATTAACAATAAGAAAACCATGGTAACAAAAAGAACTCTTTATTCATCACTTCACTCACAAAAGCTCACAACAAGGTTTTAATGGAAAAGAGATGAGAAGAGGAAGAAGAACAACAACATGTATTCTAAAATCTAAATACAAGAATAAGCACACTTGGCTTTGGCAAGTTCTGGACTATTTATAGGCAGGGAACTGGAAACCTAGGGCAACAATCTGCCTCCTTATAAAATTACCAAACAGCCCCTAAAAGATCTCCTTCTGAGGAGACCATACGGCCGCGGATCCGCTGCCTAAGCGTGCTTATGCCGCGGAACCGCGGCCCTATAGAGGAATTGGCTCTTTATCTTTTGTGAGTTTCCCCTGTTTGTTGTTGTTTGCACTGTGGTATATGTTTTTTCTCAGAAACTCTTCACAATTTTTCCAAAATTTCAGCAGATCCAAAGGTGATGTGATGTGGATCTTTTACCATGATTTCCTTGAGCTCCACGTAGATATGTTGGATCTTGTGTTGACATTGAGCTTTGTGCATGAAAATGACATCGATTTGCCATTTTGTCCCTTAAACTGGTGGGCAGCAACATACGGATAGAGAGTAGAGACCCGTGTTTTATCTGTGGTTGGCAGTAATCCGGAATTTGTCGTGTTTTTCCATGAATTTCACAGTTTTAGAGCTGAGAACCTGTATCCTGCAATTAACTAGCAAACACGGCTCAAGAGTACCTACCGATAAGCAATGCGATAAAAATTGGGCGGTATAAAAATGCAAAAATCTGATATGAACACAGGCTCATCGTCTACAACTCGATCTTCTTGCCCCGGGGTACCATACAGGGCCCACCATGTACCCGAGACGGTTCATCCACTCCTCGAATCGGGTCTCAAAATCCAACAGAAAACATGAAATCTCATGGTGGACGACACATATATCACAAGAAACCGCAACTTATATTTTAAAAAGAGAAGAAGAGAGAGAGAAGTTTTTAAATATATTCTTGCGGTTTTCCCCAAAATCCAGAAATCTCATAGAAATCCAAAATCCCAAAATCATGAGTAAGTAAATAATAAGTATCGGCATAAGCCCCACAATATTGCATGATAACGTAAAAATGTGAATGCATGAAGTGCCTAAGTAATAAATGCAATGTCTAGACTAACACCTGAGAGTAATCATAATATTATATTGATCTAGCCTTTAGCTGATTCTACCAATAAAAGATAATATGTTCTAAAGTGTACATGACATAGCAATTACCGATGATGATGTATATGAGCCGGCAAATAAGTGTACGTGGAATATGCGCATCATCGGTAATGGTGCTGGTGTCCTAACAGACAGAGTTTCATACTAACTAAAGAAACATATGTATGAACATGCAACATGATGATTACGATCTGAATGTAAAGATGGATGTGTATTAACCACTCATTTGTAATATACATGTCTAACTACAACTATATGACTCAAGCCTAAACTAGTATCTATCTAACCCCCTAAGGAACTAAACTAAAGAAACTAGTCGATAAGAAATAAGAATCAACCTAAGGTCTGAGTCCATATCTCTAATAGTCGGCGATCCAGCCTCAATAGCATCACGTACGTAGTACGACTTCCTCGAATCAAGAGTGTGGATCAATCTTCACATCTATGCCTCGTACGGTCAAATCCATCGTACGGCAACCCAATATCGGGATACGGGTCAAGTATCACCTACGTACATCATCATTCGTATAATATCATCATCAAATAATGTCATGATCAAAGGTACTGTACTGTAATCGCATACATCCCAATATCATCAATCATATATCATTGTCTGCGTATATATATATCGTCAATTGTTCCTCAGAAATATCATGACGTATATATCATATCGTAATCAGGTCACACATATATCATATCATAATCAAGTTACACATATATCATATCGTAACCAAGTCACACATATCTCATATCGTAATCAAGTCACAGGTTACAGTCCGGGTTCTATTCTAGAGTCTCGTATATCTCAATGTCATCATCACCTATTATCGTTTATGTATACATATCCATTTTCTCATTTCCAACGATCCGCTAACATCATAACACGACTGTATAGCCAAGAGATCACGGCATCAAGCCCAGTTATATTATCTCATCCCCATGTATCATATAACATCCTTATCTCACATATACATGTTGTGTGTATATATATATACATATATATATACACACACACACACACACACACATACACATATACACCAAGTCAAGTTTCTGTGTGTGCGTGTGTGTGTCTACCTGAAACCTACGAATCACCTCCAAGTCATTCATCCTCTGGTAAAGTCTTTCTAAATCAGTCTAGTCCAACCTAAAGTCATTAATAGGGTCCTACTCACCAAGAATCTAAGGTCACGTCTGACTTCCTAATGACAATAAGTAATATTCCTATTCCACATTTGCGGGGGTGCTAAACGCCATCCACCCGACTTCCCTCGTAGATATACATCTACTCACCTGGTTCTTGTCTGCCGAAGACGATGTCGCCCTCCTCTTCTTCCTCGTCCGAAGTCCATGTGAAGGGTTCCTATACGCAAACATTTATAATATCGTAAACCAGATCACGGACATAACAAAAACGACGCACGAAACGCGCACAGGTTAAAACCTATGACCCGCTCATGCAAAAGAACCAAATACCGCTCGATATCGGCGTACAAACACCGATTGATCGAGATAAAACACCAACAAACAACTCGTAGTTTCAAAACTCATTATTTATTATATAAAACATGGTTTAAATCATCGAAACCTTAGAATCGATCAAATCGTCCGATTTCGTAAAAACCTAGAAAACGTCAATTTACCGTTTTACTTCAAAACTTGATGTTTAAATGAAACTAATGGTCATAATATTCATTAAATAACATAACTAGATTATAGAAACCATTACTATATTTTTATCACACTAATTTGTCTTAATTTGAAAATTCTAGTTTGCAATTTTAGCCAAATTTAACACTTTTTAAGCCAAAATTCACAATTCCACAACTAAATTTGATTTTGCATATTTTAAAGTGTTAAACCACTCCATGAAACCTTAAGGATGTGCTTAAGCCCTAACTAGATTTTTAATCCTACATTTTAAATGAATTTCAAAAACCTAGTTTAATAAAAATAGCAATTTTGTGAAAATTTGAAAGTGAAAGCTATCAAATTGTGACTAGATTATGTTTCACACTCAAATAACATGTTAATCTCCTCATTAACACCATAATCTAATAATAAAAACCTTAATTAGAATTTTACCTCACCACTATATATAATTTATAAAATTCTAGTTTGCAAAATTGTTTAATTTAAACAATTTTGAATGAACAATTTACAATACATCAACCATACTAGATTTTCCTTTTCTAAAAATGTTAAACTAGTTAATATAACCCCACTTAATTAATAAAAACCCTAACTTGATTTTAGAAACCCTATCTTGAATTTTAAACTTGCAAATAGAATTAATTAAGAAAATCTAAATATGCTAGATTAAAGTATTTAACAACAATTAATCATGGGAATAAAAATTATACCTCCAAAACAGGAGATCCAAACATGAAAATATGCTTCCAAAATAATGGTTTCCAACTCCAAAATCCATGCTAAATAGGTCAAAGGAAAATGGTAGAGATTGAATATTGATTTTGAGTTTATTTTTTGGAATTTTTGTTGAATTTTGATGATTTTTAATGCAAAAATGATGGGGGGAAAATTTGGGGCTGCCCATGGAGGTGAGGCCGGCCAAGGCAATGAGAAAAAGAGATAAAGAAAAATATGTGAGGAGTTGTATAGAAAGTTCTCCAAAAGATGCATGTTTTATGTCTTTTCAACATTTTCTTTATTTATTAAATTTTCTTTCCTAAGTTAATCCTAGAAAAGTCGAGAACCATGGAAAATTTTGGAAATGAATTTTGCATGATACACACTAGATTCCAATATGTAATGGTTCACTTTTGCTAATTTAACCCATTCAAATTTGTAATTTACACTAATTTAATATATAAATAAAGCTTATGTTAATATTTAAATAATTAATTTAGGAAAAATATTTAATTAAACTAAAAATTTATAAGTGACTAAATAAACACTATTTACTAGTAATTACATAATTAAAATAGATCTTTTTAAATTTATAATGAAAAATAATTATGGTTAAGTTTTACGAAAAATACGTTTTTATTTTACCGAAAATCAGAAAATTCACTTAAAGGATTTTATTTATTTATTTATTTTTAAAACGTTACAATCTCCCTCCCCCCCCTTTAAGAAATTCGGTCCCCGAATTTAAATTAAAACTCCCCCCAATTACTTAAACATTCAGCCAAAACACTCAAATCGTCGGGGCTCCGAAATCATCAATATGTAAAACACATTTTAGCGCAATGCATGCGCATGAAAAACGAGTACATAACTCAAACTCAAAACTTTGTCAAACATAACGCAATCATCGGAGTTATGGTGAGAATAAAATATCAAAGCCAATACGAAAACCAACATGATATACATCAAAACTATAACTTATATATAGTGCGCATCGTAGTAAAATCGGCTAAACATCTTAATAAGGAAACACGCAAAAACCTCTTTTTAAAATCGCCGTGCGATGCACGTGTCACGGCATAAGTAGCGGACGTTTATTTTAAAAAAATAGCTATACAGATATATATATCTTTTAATTAACCTACACGTCCCGCCTGGTTACTAAACCAAATAGTAATCATTATAAAAACATACTGTTCAAAATGAAATCATTCCCAATCACATCATAAAATATCATGTCTGTCCGGTGCGCACTGAAATCGAAACCAATTACAGATGCCACGAATACGCACAGAAACAAAACTGAGTGCAACGGGTGTGCACCAAAAACATCTGTCAAGGGCAACGGGCATGCACGACACTGATATCAGGTGCATCTAATCTGCACAAAACCCCGATTTAGTGCATCTGGTATGCACAAAATCGCATCAAGTATACCAAGTGTGCGAGAGAATCTTAATCAAGTGCACATGGTGTACGAAAACATACACCGAATATCAAAATCGAACTCACGGTACGAAAAATGCATGAAAACTATGTCGAAGCATACGTCAAAATCATGTGCAACCCATATGCATGAAACCAAATCAATATCTCAACAGGTATAAAACCAAATCGAGTGCACTGGGTATGTACAAAACAACATCAATACAACTGACATATGAAACACGAATAGAGTGTAATGAATGTACACATAAGAAATACCAATCGTAGAACAAAATCCTCAAAATACAAAAATCCAAACAACAGAAATATGAAATTTAAATCACCAAATCACAATCATAAACACTATCGTCAATGTGCGCCTTTCTAATGTCAACTGATTCGAACTCGTCTCCTCATCGCGGTGCTGACTGCGCTGCAAACAGCTATGCTCATATCGAGAGCCTCCCGTGTAATCTATCCCTTCACCTGATATCCGGACTACGTTAAACTTTTCGATCGATTCATCAAAATCCCATAATTCCCCGAGAGCTCAACACTCAAGTACAGTTTAAAAATATCCAGTACATGCCCCAGCATCTGCGGACCAGCCGTAGAAGGGCAAACCCAAGCCTCACTAATGGCACCGCGGAACTGCCGCAAACCCTAAGGTTCAAAGGCGTTCTCGTGGTCATTATGTCGAGTTAGGGTTTCATTCTTCTAGAGGGTCCATAGAAATACCTGCATGTTCTTCTGAATACCTTAAACTTGGGAAAATGGGTTTCTGACAATCGTTCGAACCTTTTAACTTCGTCTGGACGGCATGTGAACATCTTTCGTCCGCACGCTAAACAATACTTCAATCCTCAAGAATAAACGATACCCTAAGGGTTATCACATTCGAGCCGCAGCTCTCTCTGCCCGTGTGACCATGGTAACAGAAACCACCATCCGATATCAACGAAGATAGATCAAAGGAATGAATAGAATACGGTGCAAAGAAATGTACATCCTAAGGCTTCTTAAGCAGAGTAGCGTATCGTAAGTATGTCGCGGATCATACCCACGGTACGCCACTCAACCTAAGTCACCTACTCCATTAACCAAGGGTCACCCTAGACTTATACAAAGGTTAAACTTGGCGCTCTGATACCAACTTTGTCACGACCCGAAGGTACGGAACGTGACCGGCACTTAAATTACGAAACGTCAAGAGGCGCAACGTAATCTAAGTAAGCCGAAGCCCAGAAATTTAAACCATATAAAAGAAGAAGTAAAGGAAAACATATAGGAAAACAAGTTTAAAAGCAAGATCAAATTTTCTCAAAAATTTCGGCAGAGTCTCCTTTATAAAAACTGGCCCCAAACGGGTACAAACAAGTATAATATATACAAACAATAAAATGGCATCCCCAAGCGGGAGCTAACTCTACGCCAACAGGCGGAAACAACCACACCAAGCACAATAATATACAACGCCAAAGGGCGAGGCTCAAAACTCAAAAAGAAAATAAATCCACCAGATACCATAATAATACAAGCGCGACTCTAAGGTCGAAATAAATAACTGGTCCATTAAACTATCAAGTAATACAAGTCTGGTTGTTGGAGCTTACTAGATACCAATGAAATAATAAAAGTATAACGGCGGTCCTGATACAAGTGAACCGACCTACCAAGCAAATCACCCTGAATGAAATGATGTTCCAGCAAACTGCCAAGGAAACCTGTACATCGAACCTGTAATAAAATTTGGCACAACGGGGGTGAGTTGCCAACTCGTGAGTAGAAGACATCTGTGAAAAGAAATCGAATGCACGACGTTGTCCTAGGTCATAATAATATACCAATATATCACTAGTCATCTAGTAATTGCAGGGTAATAAACTACGCGTAAGTGCAAACGCTCCGTGCTCGTGTCAGTGCCTCAAATAGTAATATGTCATGTGAATGAGTATGCATGCACCATGAATGTAAAACAATCAACCCTGAAATCTGGATATATCTATATAAGTAATCTTTAACTTTCATCATAGTAAAATTTGTATAGATATCTGATAAATCATCGATGAAATCCATGGAAATCCGTGTCAAGTATCGACACAAAACATGTAAATCTCAAGTCTCAATACCTCATAGTCTCAATATCTCGGGCTCCGTCAGTCCGGATCGGCCCATATCATCAAATCTCACGACAACGGTCGGTATCCTCCGGATATCTGCCGCGCTAGACATCACCGGTAGGTAGTCTTCTCCTGCCAGGCTCATCGTCTACAACTCGATCTTCTTGCCCCGGAGTACCATACTGGGCCCACCAAGTACCCGAGACGGTTCATCCACTCCTCGAATCGGTTCTCGAAATCCAACAGAAAACATGAAATCTCATGGTGGACGACACATACATCACAAGAAAACCGCAACTTATATTTTAAACAGAGAGGAAGAGAGAGAGAAGTTTTTATATATATTCTTGCGGTTTTCCCCAAAATCCAGAAATCTCATAGAAATCCAAAATCCCAAAATCATGAGTAAGTAAATAATAAGTATCGGCATAAGCCCCACAATACTGCATGATAACGTAAAAATGTGAATGCATGAAGTGTCTAAGTAATAAATGCAATGTCTAGACTAACACCTGAGAGTAATCATAATATTATACTGATCTAGCCTTTAGCTGATTCTGTTAGTTGTATGTATGCCCTAGAGGCCAGTATTGTACAGATGATGTATATTATATTGGATGCTTGGACATATATAGAGATGACTTTCTTGCTCGACATGATAGTATGCTATCTGGTTGCCATTTATCTTAACATATACACTAGTCTCTTTATACTGTCTTATAGTTACATGTTGGTAAAGCCCTTAGGATTTGTACTTGACTACCTAGACTATGATGCAGATCATACTAGTGGGAACATGGTAGTCCATAAGTACATCCTTCAAGGTCCCTAGTCGTGGGTATCTCGAGACGGGGCATCGATTTACCAGAGTAGACTAGCGTATACGCTTCTCGACCCATGTGATGGGCGATGGATGATCCCATATCCATTGGTGTTTGACATCAGAGATGGTATACGGGTGCTCAGTGGAAACTGGGTACACTGGACGGACTCGCCGAGAACTCCCAGATGGTATTATACCTCACGTCAGATGGCAGTTCTCAGGTGACACTTGTACAGGTTAGTCTGTAGACCCGAGATCGTCATAGAGTCTTGTGTGATTCCCACTGTGCTTTGATCTCCACCTTACCACGTCCATGAGGGCGTGCAAAACGGTGGTCTTTGGGTACAGTCCCGAATCACATGGAGGCAATGAGCGATAGGAGGGGTTTCGTCTCTCCCGGTATTGGGAGTTGATGTTGCGCAGTGCTCGATTGGCCGTAACAGGGAAGTCCCTGGCCAGGGCTGATCAGAGATTTGCTGGTAAGTGTTACCAGTAGTTTCTCGACCCGTTACGAGCCTCATATCAGCGCGACTTATCGGGTTATTGGGGTCTGACGTTTACCACCCCTAGACTTGATATGCGACGTATCTGACGAAGAGACTTGACTGTATGGTAAGTGTTACTGGTCGGATTCGCAGGAGTGTGAGCGGGCTAGCTCGTCGATCTTCTGATCCCTCAATACCCGGGTGGCCGTTACGTTTAGCAGACCGCTTGCGGCTTGTGGGTGCTTGATATGATCATCACCTGCTACCGGCGTATTGACGAGTCTTTAGAGTCCTACACAGAGGTTTCCTGGCTCAAGCGAAACGAAATAGGAGCGCATATGAGATATGTGCAGGACCGAGAATAATGCGTGTATGTGATACCGCATTTCATTCTCGCGATATATGTTTCGAATGGTTATATTCGATATGACCTAGTTATCGAATCATTGATTCGATAAATCGATGCATTGAATACTAGTCGGTTATGTGCGACATGACCGGATCATTGAATCAAGTGTTGATTTAATGATTTAATGTATAATTATATATATTTGATATATTACTTTGCATTAACTAGTATTGGTTCACTTTAAACGGATTTTTCTCACTTGGATTGCACATTGTATATGTGATATACTTTTGTGCACTTTTTGTATCATGTTTGATGATACTTGATCATTAGTTAAGTTTATAGAATTAATCCATGGTTAATTGATAATTAGGGTTTTGCATACATATTTATTTATCCATTTATTTGTTTATTTATGTGGATAAATTCAAAATGAGAATGGTGGCTATATTTGTTTCTTGTATGAAGCTTCTTGAACCCTTGACTTTAGCAACCATTCTTATCCTCTTGCTTAACCCTAACCCACTCTTTGACCATGGTTAATTCTCTACACTTAACCCTAGTTCAAGATATGATAAGTAATTGATATTAGTTTTATTTTAAAAAAATGAGAATACTTATCATAATCTTTTCTTGAGCTCATCTTCTTCTTCTTCTTCAAGCTTGCTACTCCAATGGCAAGTTGAGATCTAGTGAGTTAAATCCAAATCTAAAGTGAACCCACCTCCTATTTCTTCACCCTCTACCTCTTGCCAAGTTGTTTTGGGTGTTTACTTCACAAGTTTCACAAGTTTGTGAAGTCGGAGCTTGAGTTTGTGCAACCTCGACGTAGATCGTCTTTGACACAAAGCCGACGAGCTATTCCGCTTGCTTTCCCGATGAAGCCGATGATCGAGTCAAGGATTCATGATGGACAGCGAGGACATGACGTTGCGGAGCCGTGGAGGTGGATATCCGGATCTACAAAGGTTGTATATCCGTATCCTAGTAGTTAACAGTTAACTAGTTTTCTTTTTCGCCTAAACATCTAGTTAAAGATCCGTAGTCTAGGGTTTCTCGGCACTAAAAATTTTAATTTGGCATGTTCGATGCCTTGTGAGAACCCACTAGGGTGCCTAGGAACCTTTCACTGCTATCCGTAGTGTGCGGTAGCTAACTAGTATTTGTCTGCTTATGCATATGATGCAGACTGGATTAGGGTAGTCGTACGGCTTTGTTGGCTTTCGTCAAGGGTCGTGCGGGTGGGTTTAATTCAGTCAAGAAATGTACGGGTTGAACTTGACTAGCGGACTGTGGTTTGTTGGCTTTCGTCAAGGTCATAGCACGCTAGGGGCAAAATATTATCGGGAATTTCAAGTGTTGAAATTTGCAATGAGATTGCATACCTTCTATGAGATAGTTGGATCCCGATACCCGCTGCGAGTAAGAGTTACTCCTGGGAGAGTTTTACACATTACAATTAGCCGATCAAGTAGGTGTCTAGAAAGGTGTTAACGAGGTTATGCCTCTGGGAAAACGAGGTTTACAGTAATTAGGTTCGTGCGAAAGCACGGGGGACCTCCCTCAAAGTACCGACACTGGCCTGGCTGAAAGATTGGCGAACTTGTAGTGTGTAATTAATCCCGGCTAGTCTTTCCTTTTAGGGTTTGGAGGAAGATTTGATAAAAAGCAGTGGGAGCCATCCTGATTAGATAAGATAATAACCAATCTGATCTTGCACGAGCATACGCTAAAGTGTTTTCTTCTCTCTCTCTCCAGGTAGCGACCATTTCATGCCTTAATAAAGATAATAAAATGGATGTATTGACCGAACCCGCATGTTATACTGTGCTGGGGAACGTTGGTTCCGTTCTTTCCTATAAGAGTTATAGGAATGAACAGGATATAGGGGAATACCAGGATTCCCATGCCACCCAAATGAAGAAAGTACATGATGATGCATTTTCTTCGGGTGTGTTCGTTACTGAGAACTGTTTCTCCATTTGCTCTACGTCCTGGGTATTGGATACCGGGTCAGGATCCCACATATGTAATCAGTTACATGGGCTTAGGAAAGGTAGAGAACTTGGAGAAGGTGATAAAGACATTAAAGTCGGAAATGGTGCAATTGTTGCAGCTAAGACTGTCGGGGAATATCACCTTGTATTACCAACTGGTAATACATTGGTTCTGAACGAATGCTATTACATGCCGAACCTGATATGCAACATTATATCTGTTTCTTTGCTAAGTAAAGAAGGATATAATTTTGTATTACAGGACAATGTTATGAACATTTTCCATAACCAAAAGTTGGTTGGATCAGGCACGTTGTGCAATGGCATTTATGTTCTAAACCAATCAACAGTCCTGAGCATAACAAACACACACAAGAGGAAGAGTTCTGAACTCAATGAATCCTTCTTGTGGCATTGTAGACTGGGTCACATCAATGCGACACGACTAGCTAAGTTGCATAAAGATGGATATTTAAATCCGTTTGAATTTTCATCCTATGACACTTGCCAGTCATGTCTCAAAGGCAAGATGACCAAGACTCCGTTTACGGGACACGGAGAAAGAGTTACCGAACTCTTAGGACTGATACATAGTGATGTATGCGGTCCCATGTCTACACATGCCAGGGATGGTTCTTCATACTTCATTACATTCACTGACGATCTCTCTAGGTTCGGGTATGTGTTCCTGATGAAACACAAATCGGAAGCTTTTGAGAAATTTAGGGAATATAAACAAGAAGTTGAGAACCAAACCGGAAAAAGTATTAAAATCCTACGATCTGATCGAGAAGGAGAATACTTGAGCATTGAATTCCTGGACTTCCTAAAAGAGAATGGGATTCTCTCTCAACTAACTCCTCCATATACACCACAGCACAACGGTGTATCGGAGCGGAGAAACCGCACCCTATTGGATATGGTGCGCTCTATGATGAGTGTAGCTGAGTTGCCTATTTCCTTCTGGGGATATGCACTGGAAACAGCAGCATACCTACTGAACAGGGTTCCCACCAAATCTGTGCCTACCACACCATATGAGATATGGGAAGGGAAGAGACCATATCTTAATTTTATAAAGATATGGGGTTGCCCGGCCTATGTCAAAAGACAAAAACCGGACAAACTCGAGGCAAGATCTGATTTGTGTAAGTTTGTTGGATATCCCAAACATTCGCGAGGGTATATCTTCTACCACAGTGAGGAACAAAGAGTATTTGTTGCTCAACATGCCACCTTTTTAGAAAAGGAATTTCTTGCAAAAGAAATTAGTGGCTCTGAGGTAGAACTGGAAGAGGTTCCAGCTGAACAAAACACAACAGAAGATTTAGTGGAACCAGAGCATTCAGTAGCTTCCGACGAACCTCAGCCTCTCCGCCGATCTGGTAGGGTTTCTCGTCCACCTGAGAGATACTATGGTTTTCTCATTGATGGTGGAAGTGAGGATTGCATCATGGAGGATGATGACCCAACTAGCTTCGAGCAGGCCATCACGAGTGGGGACTCAGTGAAATGGCTGGATGCTATGCGGTCCGAGATGGATTCCATGTACACCAACAAAGTATGGACTTTGGAAGTTGCTCCTGAAGGGGTAAAACCCATTGGGAGCAAGTGGATCTTTAAGAAGAAACTTGGTGTAGATGGGAAAGTGGAGACTTTCAAAGCTAGACTTGTAGCAAAGGGTTTTCGTCAAAGACCAGGTGTGGACTATGACGAGACCTTTTCTCCAGTGGCTATGCTTAAATCCATCCGAATCATGCTTGCCATTGCTGCCTTTCATGACTACGAAATCTGGCAAATGGATGTTAAGACCGCCTTTCTAAATGGTGATTTAGAAGAGTGCGTGTACATGACTCAGCCAGAGGGCTTCGTAGACAGTGGGAGCAGCGGGAAGGTGTGCAAGCTGCTTAAATCCATTTATGGATTAAAGCAAGCATCACGGAGTTGGAACATCTGCTTTGACGTCGTTATCAAAGAGTTTGATTTCGTCAAAAATCCAGATGAACCTTGTATCTACAAGAAGGTGGCAGAGAGTAAGGTTGTCTTCCTCGTATTGTACGTGGACGACATACTCTTGATAGGAAATGACATTCCTATGCTGCAATCGGTCAAGCTCTTCTTATCACAAAGATTCTCAATGAAAGATCTTGGTGATGCCTCCTGCATATTGGGAATCAGGATCTATAGAGATAGATCCAAACGGATTTTGGGATTGTCCCAATCCAGGTACATTGACACCATACTAAAGAGGTTTAGTATGGAAGAGTCCAAGCGTGGGAACATGCCCACGATCTCTGGAGTCACTCTCTCCAAAGAGATGTCTCCCAAGACTGATTTGGAGAGAGCTCGCATGCAAGGGATACCCTATGCTTCGGCAGTAGGCTCTATCATGTATGCGATGCTATGTACCAGACCCGATGTAGCATACTCACTAAGTGTAGTGAGCAGGTATCAAGCTGATCCTGGAGAGAGTCACTGGACAGCTGTGAAGAGCATTCTCAAGTACTTACGAAGGACTAGAGATATGTTCTTGGTGTATGGTAACGGAGAACTCCAGGTGGAGTCCTTTACCGATTCCAGCTTCCAAAGTGATAAGGACGACTCTAAGTCGCAGTCGGGTTTTGTCTTTACCCTTTACGGAGGGGCGGTTAGCTGGAAGAGTTCCAAGCAGGAAACCGTGGCAGACTCGACGATGGAGGCTGAATACATCGCTGCCAACGATGCTGCCAAAGAGGCTGTCTGGATCAAGAAGTTCATTACTGAACTTGGAGTGGTTCCATCCATTGAGCATCCAATACCTTTGTATTGCGATAACAATGGAGCGGTGGCTTTGGCCAAGGAACCCAGGTCCCATCAGCGGTCCAGGCATATTCTGAGGCGGTATCACCTGATCCGGGAGATAGTTGATCGCCGGGAGATCGAGGTCAGGAGAGTTGACACGAAGAACAACACGGCGGATCCACTCACGAAGGCCATTCCCCAGATACAGTTTGAGAGACTCTTCGGGATGCTCGGTATGAGATACTACAGCAGCTGGCCCTAGTGCAAGTGGGAGATTGTTAGTTGTATGTATGCCCTAGAGGCCAGTATTGTACAGATGATGTATATTATATTGGATGCTTGGACATATATAGAGATGACTTTCTTGCTCGACATGATAGTATGCTATCTGGTTGCCATTTATCTTAACATGTACACTAGTCTCTTTATACTGTCTTATAGTTACATGTTGGTAAAGCCCTTAGGATTTGTACTTGACTACCTAGACTATGATGCAGATCATACTAGTGGGAACATGGTAGTCCATAAGTACATCCTTCAAGGTCCCTAGTCGTGGGTATCTCGAGACGGGGCATCGATTTACCAGAGTAGACTAGCGTATACGCTTCTCGACCCATGTGATGGGCGATGGATGATCCCATATCCATTGGTGTTTGACATCAGAGATGGTATACGGGTGCTCAGTGGAAACTGGGTACACTGGACGGACTCGCCGAGAACTCCCAGATGGTATTATACCTCACGTCAGATGGCAGTTCTCAGGTGACACTTGTACAGGTTAGTCTGTAGACCCGAGATCGTCATAGAGTCTTGTGTGATTCCCACTGTGCTTTGATCTCCACCTTACCACGTCCATGAGGGCGTGCAAAACGGTGGTCTTTGGGTACAGTCCCGAATCACATGGAGGCAATGAGCGATAGGAGGGGTTTCGTCTCTCCCGGTATTGGGAGTTGATGTTGCGCAGTGCTCGATTGGCCGTAACAGGGAAGTCCCTGGCCAGGGCTGATCAAAGATTTGCTGGTAAGTGTTACCAGTAGTTTCTCGACCCGTTACGAGCCTCATATCAGCGCGACTTATCGGGTTATTGGGGTCTGACGTTTACCACCCCTAGACTTGATATGCGACGTATCTGACGAAGAGACTTGACTGTATGGTAAGTGTTACTGGTCGGATTCGCAGGAGTGTGAGCGGGCTAGCTCGTCGATCTTCTGATCGCTCAATACCCGGGTGGCCGTTACGTTTAGCAGACCGCTTGCGGCTTGTGGGTGCTTGATATGATCATCACCTGCTACCGGCGTATTGACGAGTCTTTAGAGTCCTACACAGAGGTTTCCTGGCTCAAGCGAAACGAAATAGGAGCGCATATGAGATATGTGCAGGACCGAGAATAATGCGTGTATGTGATACCGCATTTCATTCTCGCGATATATGTTTCGAATGGTTATATTCGATATGACCTAGTTATCGAATCATTGATTCGATAAATCGATGCATTGAATACTAGTCGGTTATGTGCGACATGACCGGATCATTGAATCAAGTGTTGATTTAATGATTTAATGTATAATTATATATATTTGATATATTACTTTGCATTAACTAGTATTGGTTCACTTTAAACGGATTTTTCTCACTTGGATTGCACATTGTATATGTGATATACTTTTGTGCACTTTTTGTATCATGTTTGATGATACTTGATCATTAGTTAAGTTTATAGAATTAATCCATGGTTAATTGATAATTAGGGTTTTGCATACATATTTATTTATCCATTTATTTGTTTATTTATGTGGATAAATTCAAAATGAGAATGGTGGCTATATTTGTTTCTTGTATGAAGCTTCTTGAACCCTTGACTTTAGCAACCATTCTTATCCTCTTGCTTAACCCTAACCCACTCTTTGACCATGGTTAATTCTCTACACTTAACCCTAGTTCAAGATATGATAAGTAATTGATATTAGTTTTATTTTAAAAAAATGAGAATACTTATCATAATCTTTTCTTGAGCTCATCTTCTTCTTCTTCTTCAAGCTTGCTACTCCAATGGCAAGTTGAGATCTAGTGAGTTAAATCCAAATCTAAAGTGAACCCACCTCCTATTTCTTCACCCTCTACCTCTTGCCAAGTTGTTTTGGGTGTTTACTTCACAAGTTTCACAAGTTTGTGAAGTCGGAGCTTGAGTTTGTGCAACCTCGACGTAGATCGTCTTTGACACAAAGCCGACGAGCTATTCCGCTTGCTTTCCCGATGAAGCCGATGATCGAGTCAAGGATTCATGATGGACAGCGAGGACATGACGTTGCGGAGCCGTGGAGGTGGATATCCGGATCTACAAAGGTTGTATATCCGTATCCTAGTAGTTAACAGTTAACTAGTTTTCTTTTTCGCCTAAACATCTAGTTAAAGATCCGTAGTCTAGGGTTTCTCGGCACTAAAAATTTTAATTTGGCATGTTCGATGCCTTGTGAGAACCCACTAGGGTGCCTAGGAATCTTTCAGATTCTACCAATAAAAGATAATATGTTCTAAAGTGTACGTGACATAGCAATTACCGATGATGATGTGTGTGAGCCGGCAAATAAGTGTACGTGGAATATGCGCATCATCGGTAATGGTGCTAGTGTCCTAACAGGCAGAGTTTCATACTGACTAAAGAAACATATGTATGAACATGCAACATGATGATTACGATCTGAATGTAAAGATGGATGTGTATTAACCACTCATTTGTAATATACATGTCTAACTACAACTATATGACTCGAGCCTAAACTAGTATCTATCTAACCCCCTAAGGAACTAAACTAAAGAAACTAGTCGATAAGAAATAAGAATCAGCCTAAGGTCTGAGTCCATATCTCTAATAGTCGGCGATCCAGCCTCAATAGCGTCACGTACGTAGTACGACTTCCTCGAATCAAGAGTGTGGATCAATCTTCACATCTATGCCTCGTACGGTCAAATCCATCGTACGGCATCCCAATATCGGGGTACGGGTCAAGTATCACCTACGTACATCATCATTCGTATAATATCATCATCAAATAATGTCATGATCAAAGGTACTGTACTGTAATCGCATACATCCCAATATCATCAATCATATATCATTGTCTGCGTACATATATATCATCAATTGTTCCTCAGAAATATCATGACATATATATCATATCGTAATCAGGTCGCACATATATCATATCGTAATCAAGTTACACATATATCATATCGTAACCAAGTCACACATATCTCATATCGTAATCAAGTCACAGGTTACAGTCCGAGTTCTATTCTAGAGTCTCGTATATCTCAATGTCATCATCACCTATTATCGTTTATGTATACATATCCATTTTCTCATTTCCAATGATCCGCTAACATCTTAACACGACTGTATAGCCAAGAGATCACGGCATCAAGCCCAGTTATATTATCTCATCCCCATGTATCATATAACATCCTTATCTCACATATATATGTTGTGAATATATATATATATATATACCTACACACATTCCTATATATATATATACACACATACACATATACACCAAGTCAAGTTTCTGTGTGTGCGTGTGTGTGTCTACCTGAAACCTACGAATCCCCTCCAAGTCATTCATCCTCTGGTAAAGTCTTTCTAAATCAGTCTAGTCCAACCTAAAGTCATTAATAGGGTCCTACTCACCAAGAATCTAAGGTCACGTCTGACTTCCTAATGACAATAAGTAATATTCCTATTCCACGTTTGCGGGGGTGCTAAACGCCATCCACCCGACTTACCCCGTAGATATACATCTACTCACCTGGTTCTTGTCTGCCGAAGACGATGGCGCCCTCCTCTTCTTCCTCGTCCGAAGTCCATGTGAAGGGTACCTATACGCAAACATTTATAATATCGTAAAGCAGATCACGGACATAACCATAACGACGCACGAAACGCGCATAGGTTAAAACCTATGACCCGCTCATGCAAAGGAACCAAATATCGCTCGATATCGGCGTACAAATGCCGATTGATCGAGATAAAACACCAACAAACAATTCGTAGTATCAAAACTCATTATTTATAATATAAAACATGGTTTAAATCATCGAAACCTTAGAATCGATCAAATCGTCCGATTTCGTAAAAACCTAGAAAACGTCAATTTACCGTTTTACTTCAAAACTTGATGTTTAAATGAAACTAATGGTCATAATATTCATTAAATAACATAACTAGATTATAGAAACCATTACTATATTTTTATCACACTAATTTGTCTTAATTTGAAAATTCTAGTTTGCAATTTTAGCCAAATTTAACACTTTTTAAACCAAAATTCACAATTCCACAACTAAATTTGATTTTGCAAATTTTAAAGTGTTAAACCACTTCATGAAACCTTAAGGATGTGCTTAAGCCCTAACTAGATTTTTAATCCAACATTTTAAATGAATTTCAAAAACCTAGTTTAATAAAAATAGCAATTTTGTGAAAATTTGAAAGTGAAAGCTAGAAAATTGTGACTAGTTTATGTTTCACACTCAAATAACATGTTAATCTTCTCATTAACACCATAATCTAATAATAAAAACCTTAATTATAATTTTACCTCACCACTATATATAATTTATAAAAATCTAGTTTGCAAAATTGTTTAATTTAAACAATTTTGAATGAACAATTTTTAATACATCAACCATACTAGATTTTCCATTTCTAAAAATGTTAAACTAGTTAATATAACCCCACTTAATTAATAAAAACCCTAACTTGATTTTAGAAACCCTATCTTGAATTTTAAACTTGCAAATAGAATTAATTAAGAAAATCTAAATATGCTAGATTAAAGTATTTAACAACAATTAATCATGAGAATAAAAATTATACCTCCAAAACATGAGATCCAAACATGAAAATATGCTTCCAAAATAATGGTTTCCAACTCCAAAATCCGTGCTAAATAGGTCAAAGGAAAATGGTAGAGATTGAATATTGATTTTGAGTTTATTTTTTGGAATTTTTGTTGAATTTTGATGATTTTTAATGCAAAAATGATGGAGGGAAAATTTGGAGCTGCCCATGGAGGTGAGGCCGGACAAAGCAATGAGAAAAAGAGATAAAGAAAAATATGTGAGGAGTTGTATAGAAAGTTCTCCAAAAGATGCATGTTTTATGTCTTTTCAACATTTTCTTTATTTATTAAATTTTCTTTTCTAAGTAAATCCTAGAAAAGTCGAGAACCATGGAAAATTTTGGAAATGAATTTTGCATGATACACACTAGATTCCAATATTTAATGGTTCACTTTTGCTAATTTAACCCATTCAAATTTGTAATTTACACTAATTTAATGTATAAATAAAGCTTATGTTAATATTTAAAATAATTAATTTAGGAAAAATATTTAATTAAACTAAAAATTTATAAGTGACTAAATAAACACCATTTACTAGTAATTACATAATTAAAATAGATCTTTTTAAATTTATAATGAAAAATAATTATTGTTAAGTTTTACGAAAAATACGTTTTTATTTTACCGAAAATCAGAAAATTCACTTAAAGGATTTTATTTATTTAATTATTTATTTATTTATTTTTAAAACGTTACAAAAAGACAACATCAATACAGAAGAATAACTGAGCAAATTTGGGTTGACTCGGAGTCAACTCGGCCGCGGATCGCTTGGATCGGCGGCGGTTCCACGGCGCCATGGTCGAGTCACAGTCCCAAATTTCTTCACAATTCTTAAAATTCCCTGCTTGTATTTTTAAAGGTCCCTGAAAAATTTTTAGACCCCGCTTTAAAATCGGCAGAAACATGGTGAAAATGATGTTTTTTCGGGTTCGTTTTGCGATCGAATTTCTAACGACTTTGCTAACAAGTTAGTTATGGTTTAGCGAGGCTCTGATACCACTGTAAATCGACGTTAGACACCCCACATAATGCGAGGAGGCGGAATAGGTAAAACAATCATTTTATTTAAACTAATATCAACTAATTTTACGGATCTTTGCTAAACCCTAACTAACAACTATATTGAAGTGATTAGCTACTATGATAGATGATTATACCTAATGATTCAAGTCCTTCTTGTCCTTGTAGTTCACCTCCTCGTCGGCCTCCTCATTGTGATAGAAGATCCACCCGAGAGCTACTTCTCCAAGCTTTAACCTCACACTTGAGGTAACTAGGTGGCTATGAGTGCTAATCAAAATAACCTAGAGGATATAGAAGAGGATTAGGGATCTATTAGTCTTGCTAACCCTAGGATCTCAACACATGAGATGATTAGGGTTAGTTCTTGAAGAGAGAGAGCTTGAGGAGAGAGAAGGTGTGAGTGAGAATGATAATGAATTATGTCTCATTTTAGAATATATGAAGCATGATAATTATTAAAATGAATAACATAATAATAATATCAACCATGATTCATTAACTCTCTTTGGGTGAATCATCTCATGAGTCATTAAGCAATAAATGCTTCATTAACTCATTTGGATGAATCACACCATGAGTCACTAATCCATTTAATGCAAATAACACCTAAGCCCTCCAACTCATCAATCTTCTAAAAGCTTCTCGATTAATTACGAGAATGCCCCTCCCATCCGTAAAAACACGGAAATACTGAGACTGTATAAATCCAATAATCCAATACTAGAATCTGGCTTAAACTAAAGCCCGCTAGTAAAAACTGTCTGAACATCGTACGTGCATAAAAATACGTATGTATCCGAACCTTGTCGTAAAACCATACGAACTCTATATCATTTCGCCTGAAGCAGGGAAACTCTCTGTGTGGGACTCTAAAGACTCGACACTTACGCTGGCAGTGGGTTTAACCACAGGCCGCAAGCGGTACTAGCTGTACGTAACGGTCCCCAGGTAGATGTCGATAAGAAGGCCGATGAGGAAACCCATCCGAACTCCTACTGAGCCTGATGTGACAATCTCCGTACAGTCCGGTCTGTTTGTCTAGGACTATCGCATATCGGGCCTAGGGAGGCGGCAAACGTCAGTCCCCTAAAAGCGGTATAAGTCATGTCGGAGCGAAGCCCATTACACCTTGAGAAGCTACTGGAAATCCTACCAGTAAATCTCGTTTTCCCAGGCTAGGGACTTTGCGTAATGGCTCTCCAAACACAGCGCGATATCAACTCCCAATACCGGGAGAGATGAATCCTATCTAACCGCCACTGCCTCCAAGTGCTTCGGGACTGCACCCAACTGCTACCTGTTTGCATGACTCCTTTGAGCCGTGGTAGGGTAGCAATCTAAGAACAGTGGGAACACACTTGAGGCAAAGCAAAAGTGTCAAGTCTGCGGACTATGCTGTACTCATGTCACCTGGAAACTATTAACTGACGACGGGTATAATACCAACCAACAGTTCCCTGCGAGTCATGTCCGGTGTACCCGTAACCCAACGAGCACCTGTATACTATCTCCAGTACAACGTACTAATGGCTATGGAACAGACCATTTCCCCTGCTAGGATAAGAAGCGTACACACTAGTCTACTCCGGAGTATCGATGCCCTGTCTCGATAATCCTACGACTAGGGACCTGAAAAAGGATGTGCTTGTAGACTACCCAGCCCCCACTAGTGTGACTGCCATCACAACGCTGGTAGTCAAGCAAGATCCTAAGGGCTCTATCAATATGTATTCTCGATATGCTAACATATACACATATTAAGATAGATACAAACCAAGTAGCGTACTACCATGTTTAGCAAGACTGTTAATATAACTGTGAATATCCCAAGCTTCCATTAAGTAATATACAAGCTAGTATGATACAATAATGGCCCCTAGGGCATATACACTAACACTCGGAGTGTTCCTTCAGGCTTGATTGTATTGACTCCTAGGTCTTGTGGTTATGAGAGACGATTTTCGTATGGTTCTGAGGAAGATCGAGGCCGTACAGCTTTGGCCCAGACTTGTGTACGGAAAGAGGTCCGCAAATCTTTTGGCTTAGCAGGTTTTACCGCCGTTTCGTGCAGTATTGCTAGTGTATCGCTGCACCGTTGACTGAATTGACCGGAAAGGAGGTTCTTTTCTATGGACTGAGGCATGCGTGCGGAGTTTTCAGCAGTTGAAGACTCGTTTGACAACTGCACCAGTTCTTTCTTTACCTTCTGGTTTGGGCAACTTTGTTGTTTAACTGTGATGTTTCGCGAATGGGGCTCGATTGTGTACTGATGTGACACTATAGAGTTATCGCTTATGCTTCTCTACAGTTGGAGGAAGTACGAGCAGGATATCCCACTCTTGATCTGGAGATGGCCGCGGTGGTCGTGCGTTGGAGATTTGGAGGCACTACTTGTTCGGAGAGTCGTGTCAGATTTTCACGGACCACCAGAGCTTAATTTACATCTTTCTGCAGCGGATTTTTGATTGTTGTGACAGTCTTCTGCAGATTTACAGTTCTTGTGCGATCGTTGAGTACAGCTTTTGTTCGCCTCTACTGAGGGCACAGCTTGCTCCTGTCCGCGCCCGACCACTTTTCCTTAATCGCTTTTGCGAGGTACAGCCTGCCGATTCTCGTTCGTCGGAGATTATTGAGCATACTCGGCTGGGTAAAGATTCGGAGTCCTTGATTTGTGACCAGGGTTTGCAACGTCTAGGGACGCGTTTGTGTGTACCTACTACTGATGGGTAGAGATGCGAAATCCTAGAGCAGGCACATCAGTCAGCTTTCAGTGTTCATTCAAGTTCCACCAATATGTGACGTGACTTGTGAGTTAGTTACGGGTGGGCAGGAATGAAGAGTGAAGTTTCGGATTTTGTTTCAAGGCGTCAGTCTTGTTGTGAGCTAAGGTTGAGCATTTAGACCGGCTGGAAAGTTGCAATCCTTGACCGTTCCAGAGTGGGAATGGGAGCAAATCTCCATGAATATTCGTTGTGGCGTCTACCCAGGTCTAGACAGGGTGTGACTCCATTTGGGTGTTTGTTGTCCGGTTATGCTCGGTTTGCTCAGTTGTTCTTTGTTAAGTTCTGCGTTTGCATGGAGTTTCTTCATGCGTTGTATCCAATAGAGGCATCCTATTTGCTTGCCACCTTGGGCTAAAGTTTCAGGAAGCCTTGGGTACTGGCTGAGCTTTAGCTCCGCTTTTCCATCCACAGGACGAGGGTTTGTGAGAGCGGGCTATACAGACTCTGGAGGATATGCTTGTGCATACGTACTAATTGTTGTTGGCAGTTGGGATCGTCACATGCTATTGTTAGGGTTCTCATTCGATAGCTGTTATCAGGAGGCACTCTAATTGGCAACCTTTAGGTTTAGTTATTAGGTCGTGTCGATCGCCATTCTATTTTTCCGACTCTGCGTAAGTAGGATTTTTAGACCCCAGCTAGTCTAGAGACTTCGAAGATGATCCAGTTGGATCAAGTCAGGATGAGAGTAGCCCAGTGCAGACAGAGGTCTTATGCCGACCGTGGTGGTCGCAGACTTGAGTTCGCAGTGGGAGATCATGTATTCCTATGGATTTTCTAATGAATGGCGTGTTGAGTTTTGGGAAGCTTAGTCCAAGATTGTTGTTCCTTTGAGATCCTCGAGCGAGTTTGTTCCGTTGCCTATAATATGGCACTTCCGCCCAGATTATTGAGTATTCACCCGTTTTCCTTATGTCGATACTTCGAAAATACCTTCATGACCTTTCTCACATGATTCAGCACCAGACCATTCTTTTGATGCGATCTTTCGTTCACCAGTAGCCGATAGTTTTAGTGGATCGGCAAGTGGAGAGACTTCGGTCAAGGGTCTTGCAATATGTGAAGGTTCTTTGGCGTAGCCGTATAGTGAGGCGATCACTTGGGAAGCTGCGAGCGAGATTTGGGAGATTTTGTACTCATCTCTTTGAAGGTACGCTAAGTGAGAATTTTAATTCGGGACCAAATTTCATTAAGGGGAGAAGATTGTAACATTTTAGAAATCATTTTGCAAATTTTCCGTATTTAGGGAAAAATAGTCGGTGTTTTCCGTTTTAACCCAAATGTGATCAAACTTCTGTATAGATTTGTCGGCACCTAGTTTAGCTAGAATGAAGCTAGTGCGCGGACTTTGGGGGTCAATGGAAAGTTTTGGTTCACATAGAATTTTTCCCTAATTAAATGTTATTTTAATACTTTATTTATGCACTTTATTAGTGGTAATTACTTTTGGCTTGGGTTAATTACTACTAATGTGGTTTTATGCTAATCTAATCACTAAATATTTTGTTAAACCTTCTCTTCTAATATCTAGATATTTTGTGAGCAAATGGAATTAATTTTAAAAAGAAAAGAAATAAATGAAATGGTGGCATTTGCATTTAATGATGCATTTAATGAATTTTGCTAGAACTTTCTTCACATTTTGCACAAAAACCCCTCCCATTTCCTTCATGGCCAAGCCCCCTCTTCATGCTGCCCATCATTTTTCCTTGCCTCTTTTTCTTCATTCCAAGCTCAATAAATCATCATTAATCCCTAAATAGATCCACAAAACTCCTAATCAAATTTTAAACCATCTTTCTTCTTCACAAATCTAGCTTGAATCTTCAAGAAAAACTTGATCTTTGGAGGCAAAAGTTGATGTTTCTAGTTGCTTGATTTTGATCTTTTGTGAGGTATAAAACCCTAACCCTAATCCTTAATTGTTTTGTTTGAATCTTAAGCTAGCTATTTAATTGTTTAATTATAGCTTTAATTTCATGTTTAATTCATTCTTGTTAATGTTAATGAAATTCAAGTTAGGTTTTATCTTGATGAAATGGTTAATTGTTAATTGAAGTTTATGAAAACTTAATCAAGTTGCTAATTTGGTAAATGATATTTTCCGAATCGGATAATTAAGATAATTAGCAAACTAAAGTTTTACTAATCCTATTTGAGTGAAATCTAAAATTATAGTAAAGGTTTAAATGGTTTAATCTTGCTAATTAGTGATATTTGTAAATTCTAGTTTGGTAAAAACTTGTAGTTTTGTGCTAAATTGATATAAGTTGCTTACTAGGTTTCGGTGAATTTTAGGCGTGGGTTTCTTTTGACGTTGCGACGTTATTTATATTAGATTCCACGTTTATTATTGTGTTTTGAATGCGTGATCGGTACGATCAGGGTCTAGGCTTGGTAATTGTGTCGCTTTGCGTTTCTAGCTAGGGTCGTGCCGATGTCGTTCGTGCCTTTGTGTAGCTTTTGCTCTTGAGTTGGTTTCGTAGTATCTCTATGCGCGTTAGCCACAATACGAACACTTGAGAGTAAGTTTTGTGTTGTCGCGTTGGTCAGCGTAGTTTGTACGTGTTTGGGTCTATTGCTAATATATACCTGTTTTATTGTTATATGCTTTCAGGATCGCAGGCGGGGACTTCGGGCGCTGCGAACAGGGAAAAGCGAGTGGTAGTCTTTACTTAGCCAGGAGCGTTGGTAAGTAGATTTAACATCTACAGGGGAATCGCCCGCATGGCATTATGCGTCTGGGCTAGAGATGTTATGAATTGTCGCATATTCTATTTCATATATAGAGAGTTGCGCATACACCTTGCTTAGTTACTAGTTGTGCTTGAACTTGTACCCTTAGGACACTGCACTATTATTGACAGCTCATATTACACGAGCACTGATTGTATACCACACACACCGTCAATAATTGCCCTGACACGCACAACACACATATAGATATGATATTGTTTGGTTAGGGACATTGAGACATTAATTCATATTTCTTTATACATATGACATATAGCATACATGTATACCTACATGCTTACACATATGCCTTGACATGCTTACATTCTAGTAACCTGTATACCTATAGGGTTTTGTACCATTAGCGATAGGTACATACACCCATAATGACTTCTTTTTCTATTTTCCGTATGGGTTGCCCAGGACTCGAACCCGGAACTCGTCGGATGAAGTAGATCATTTTTTCTTGTTGCAATAGAGGAAAAAGACCCCTCCCCAAACCGTGCTTGCATTTTTCACAATAGGTCCGGGAGATTTCTTGGTTCATCATGCAATTGCTCTGGGTTTGCATACAACTACATTGATTTTAGTAAAAGGTGCTTTAGATGCACGTGGTTCCAAATTAATGCCAGATAAAAAGGATTTCGGTTATAGTTTTCCTTGCGACGGCCCAGGACGTGGGGGTACTTGTGATATTTCTGCTTGGGACGCATTTTATTTGGCACCCATAATGACATAGCTATATGTATATCTTGTATACATACTTCACTTATACCCGGAGGGTAGATTACATCATTACTGATAGGTAGATAGATATACCTTGCTATACCTTTATGTTTACACATATATCTGGCTATAGCTACATATTTACCTTTATTTGATGTTATATAGAATTGGAGAAATTAGGAACCGCATGATATTTATATTAACTTGTTGCAGTTAATTAGCGGCTTTTCCTTTATATGCTCACATTACAGTTTTATGTTACATATATTATACTCATGGATTTTCGCATTGAGATATGGATTTTTCATGATGTTTTCTGGATTCAAGGACCGTAGTAGTTTCATGAAATTATGCATTATTTGAAACACCCGGTTTCTCTTGATATGATATTTCAGCAGCCACCATGAGATTTATCGGTTCTGATATATATACCCCATGCGAGGAGCGTCGTGGGCCGTGTGAGGGTATATGGTGGGGCCCGGAGGTATCCAGGGGCAAGAAAGGGATGTCGATGTACCACGCCAATGAGCCTGGCAGGGGAACCGTACCTACCGGTGACAGTACCTATGACTCGGCGGTTATCATGGGGTTACCGACGGGAGTCATGTACGTATGGATACGTCGAGAGGCGAGGGTCAGAGCTAGGCACTCGAGCTTTCGGTATAGCGTATGATACGTACCTATCAGGGTGCCAGTCGTGGTGACAGCACCTGATAGATCAGCCTTTATGTGTCGATGCTTGGCACAGGTTTTCATGATATTTTTATTCCTAAGTATATATAATAGTGGAATGGGACGCTGTTATATATGCATATATATATATATATATATATATTAGTGGAATGGGACGCTGATATATATGTATACATATAAATTCATATATTTCATCATAATTTTTCATGCAAATATACTTAGGATATATGAGATTCACTTGATATTGGATTTGGGATATAGGAGATTCATTTGAGATTGGATACAGGATATATATGAGATTGTTGATTTTGTACATTTAGGATATATGAGATTTACTTGATATTGTACATTCAGGTTTGTGAGACTTACATGATATGAGAGCCAATTTGGGGGCTGATTTGAGGAATTGGGAGTTGGATTGTCTTGATGGACTTTGGTCCTACCACGATGTCAGGATTCCGTGGAAATGACATGTTTCATTCCATACTCCACATTTATTGTTTATGCACTGCTTCATGTATTAGTAGTACCTGATAGAGTACCTTCCATGACTGTTGCATTTACATACTTTTATTTTATATGCATTGCTTCATGTATTAGATGTACCTGCTAAAGTACCTTTCATGACTGTTGCATATATACATTGTCATATTATTATTTTATGTATTAGTTGTACCTGATAGAGTACCTTACATGATTGTTGCATACAGATTGTCATATTATTGCTTCATGTATTAGATATACCTGCTAGAGTATCTTTCATGACTATTACATTCATATGACCATTTATTGCTATTAGCTTGCATATGTTAGATTCACGCTATACGTGCATACTTGCGATTACCTGCATATGTTATTTACTATTCACGAGTTGGTAACTCACCCCCGTTGTGCTACAGTATTTTGCAGGTTGATCCTCACAGTAGTCAGAGGCAGGGCTATTATCATCTATCATATCATCTTTTGCTGCGGATAGCGCTTCGGCTCACAGTGTGCAGTTTTGCTTTAGGTGGGTTTTGTGGTTATCCGTTCATGCTCATTGTATATTTGTTGTATCCTGTACTCTCCATCTACCACTTTCATGTGTATGACTTAGAGATTTGATGTGAGGACAATATTGTATATTTTAGTGACTTGGATGTCTTTTATGCAGTTTTACTTATATCGTCTTTTATTTCTTCGCTACGGCGTCGTATATCTGTTGTGGTGGTTTCTTTCCGCCGTTAGGCGTGGATTTGCTCCCGTTGGGAATGCTTTACTTCATATTTATGTTGTACCCATATTTGGGGTTGGTTTTTACAAAGGCGGTGCTGCCGAATTTTTTAAGAAAGTAAAGTTGGACTTTAAAGAATTTGGTTTGAGATTTCAAAAGTTTTGAAAATTTTATTATCACTTACTACTTTTGATGGTTTAGATTGCTGGGTTTTCGGCTTACTTAAATTGCGTTACGCCTGTAGACGTTGCGTAGTTTATGGGCCGCCACGTGCCAATTTCAGGTCGTGACAAAACTTCAACCTAGAGTATTCTAAGATCACAAACCTCACTAAATCGAACTCTAAACTAAACTAGAAAGTTAGGAAACTAATTACAAGATGAGAAGTGGAATTTATACCTCATGGGAGCAACTCAAGAAAAACCCTAGATGCCCAAAGTCTTCCAAAATCCAAACTTGAAGGGTCCATAGGGTTTAGGAAGAGGTGGGGATCATTTTTAATGAAGGTGGCATGAGGTTTTGATGAAGATTTCTAGATATTTTCATGGGGTAAAGGAGGTGGAGGAAGCATGAGGATGGAGATGAAGACGATGAGGTGATGAAGGAAAAGGAAAATGGTGAAGTGAGGAAACAATGAGGAATGGTCAAGGTGGAGCCATACCCCCTTCTCTCTCTCTCATTCTCTCTCATGGCATGCTCCCATGCCATCATGTGGTCCCCCCATTTCCCTCTCATCAAATATCCTCCCATGTCTTCTCTTTTCTTTTTCTTTTCCCTTTTAAAACCAAATATCAACAAACACAATAAAACAACATGTAACCAAATTATAACATGACATGGTACACTAACCATGGTTAATTAAAAATACAGATTTGGCATAATCGTGATTAGTAGTGCACTAATCAAGTTTAATTTAAACTTGTATATAATTAATTATAAAAATGCCCAAATCCGATAACTATATTTTTAAATGAATAATCATTTTAGTCTCCAATTATTTCCTAAATATTGGTATATATATTTAAACCATTTTGCGAAAACCCTAAATTCACAAATCGAATAGTTTTCGCGAAATATATTATTTTAATATTAAATTCCAAAAATAATATTTCATATTTCTGAAATGTTACAATCTTCCCCCTTAAATAAATTCGGTCCCCGAATTGAAATTTAAATCCCCAAATACTAAAACATTTCACTAATCAGCTCAAACCAACGGGGCTCCGAAATCACGGAAGATACAGAAATACTACAGCGCATCGTGTGCGCCTGAAAATGAGTTCGAAACTCAAAATCGAACCCCGTCACGCGTCGCAATCATCAGAGTCATAAAGGAGATGCAAATCTCGAAATCCAATACCATACTCAATTATGCTATACTCAAAATCATAATACATAAATAGTACGCATACTCGGAAAATCCTCTAAAACTAAATAAAATACATGCAAAATCTCTTCCAATCTCCGTACTATGCATAGCTCACGGCACAACTGGCAAACGATCATTTGTAAAGTAGTAAATATATTTTTATATATGTTTTGCTCGAATTATACGTCCCGCCTTTTTGAAATATTCCAGAAGGTTCTCTTTGTAAAGGTTCGTGTCACTAACGGACACTTAAGAAATAGTGAGGCGATAGCTCATTTTTGAAAACCTCTTGGTAAACTTTTTATGCATGTAAAAGTACTCGGGCACTGTCTTCAGATCAGGCCTGCTCGGCTACTAAATATAATATAGTGCCCACCATGAAAATATATGCTCAAGAGCAAAAAATCAGCATCAAAAAGCGTATCCAATCATCATGTGCGTCTGGTGCGCACGCAAATCAAATCCAATTACAAGTGCCATGAATGTGCACAAAAGCCAAAGTAAGTGCAACGGGTGTGCACGAAAGTATCTGTCAAATGCAACTGGTGTGCATGACGACAACATCAAGTGCATTTAGAGTGCACGAAAATCTCAATCAAGTGCATCCGACATGCATGAATAAAATCTAAATCAAGTGCGTCAGGTCCGTATAAAATATCTAGTGTAGTAGCATGCACGATAACGAACGCCAAGTGCATACGCGCACGAAAACATAAATCTGGTGAAACAAATGCTCAAGACATAAATCGGGTGCAACAAATGCACGTAGTATAAATCTAGTGCAACCAATACACGAAATACAAATCTAATGCAACAAATGCGCGAAATACCAATCTGGTGCAACAAATGCACGAAATACCATCAATATCTCAAATGCGTATAAAAACAACACCGAGTGTACCAAGGTGTATAAAATCATAAACGTGTGCAACTGCAAGCACAAAACACGTTTCAATGCACTGCAAGCACCTGTGAGCTATATCGAGTGCGTACCACATGCATAAAATCAAATCAACCGTATGAAATCCACGAAATCATAAAAACGTGCAGCCAGGGCACAAAATCAATATCAGGTGCAATAGATATGCACAAATCATAAAATAGTCTAGCGGTGTATAAATATAAATCGAGTGCAATAACTGTGCACAAAAATGTAATCTCTAGTAGGTGCAGCCATGGTGCACGAAAACAATATCATGAAACTCAAATCCAAGCGATAAAAGTATGATACTCGAATCACAAAACATAAATCGCAATAAATGACATTGAGGTACACCTCCTTCAATGTTGAAAATATGCCGGCGCGCCCAAACTGGCAGAGCAAGATCATCTACTTGCCTCCTGCTAACGGTCTGGCGTTTTCGGTCTCTGGGTCCTTGTTTCCTCTATGGATTACTAACCTCGCAACCTTTCAGCTCGTAGGCCCGGTTAGGTGTACTAACGAACAGTTCCGTTCTGGCACTCCTCTGATCCCTTCTTGTCCAATTAACACGACCACTCGCGAAACAACACTTTACTGACGGTGGCATCTGGCCCTATGAATATGTGTGAAATGACTGACTCTAGGTGCAAATCTTTATCGCTGCGGTGTCCTGGAAAGAACCTGCTCATGGTTTCTTCTGATCTCACCTATGCTGAGCTGTATGAAGGTTAGCACTTTTTACTAAATCCTTTTCCTCATAACCGGACAGCTGTGTCCTCAGCACGGCTTCCCTCTAAATCGGCCATAACTAATGCCTTTGCACACATATCAATCCTCTGGCATCAACGGAGAGTAATAACCGCTCGTTAACATCTCGCACGAACCTCTTGTTCCACTCATCTTTATTATCTTCCACTTTGAAGTCATCTCTTGCTGTCTGCATATTGCAATTCGTCCTCGGCTACGGTCAATCCGGAGTCTCTCACACGGACTCAAAATTACGAAATCGGTATCTTCATCACTCTGTAGAAGATATCTAGCCGAACACGTCCTCGGGAACTCGTCCAAATCATCGGAGGAATACACTATATTCGTCCGTTCTCGATCGACTCACAACGCATCTGGGTGAGATCCTTCTATCCGAAACTGGTCAACTTACTGATCTCACATCGGAACATCCGACGAACAACGTCCTCTCTTGATCGATCTACTCAAGATCTGAGTAAGATCCTTCAACTGGAATTCTTCAACTCAATTGAGTATGCGTTGGCACATCAAATCGGACGAATCATCTTCGTCTCTCTATTCAAGATGGACTAGCGGTCCTCTATCACATCTCTGTCTGAAAGCTCCAGTGGTCTCAACTCTAACACTCTGGAGGTGACATCCCATCAATCACAGCAACAACTGGGTCATCTGTCTACATGGTAGACAACATCACGATCTCTGAGGTAGGCCATACATCAACAGTCCTCACAATCTGGCAGCCTCTATCCATGGCCTGATCATTCGGTGCAAAACCGAAAACTCGCCTCAAACGAGAGGTCACGATACAAACACTATACCTACACGTTCCTATGTCACCAGAAAACATCATAGTTAGCCCTCGTCCGTGACGAGCTCGCTCTGACCGCAACACTAGCAACAGTTCAATCTGTGCTCAAACTATGGTGACAGGAACCTCAAGCAGGTATCGATGAAGATAGATCAGAGGAACGAAAGAAATCAACAGATCCAAAATGGATATATAATCATAAGGAGGAACGAAATCAATGAGAGTATGATCATTGGAACGAATAGAAGCATGGATCTCAAGAATATACATCCTAAGGTCACTTAAGCGGAGTATCGTATCGTAAGTATACCGCGGAACATACACACGGTACGTTACTCTACTTGAGTTACCTACTCTATCAATCAGGGTCAACCAAAGTAACGAAAGTTCGGATCTAATACCCCCGTCAAGTCTAAGTTCCATAAGGTCAAGCCTAGGTTCCGAAATATATACTCCCTAGACTCCGCATAGTCAAACCCAGACTCAAGCCAAGGTTAAACCTAACGCTCTGATACCAATTTTGTCACGACCCGTAATTTAGCACATGACTATCACTTGACTTACGCAACATCTAAAGGCATAATGTAAATCAAGTAAGCCAAAACCCAGAAAATCTAAACCTTTTTGCGGAAAATAGTGGGGGTGCAGTTTTGAAATAAAGGTATAATGAAATAAAGTTTATCTATAAATGCGTAACAAATGATATAAGAAAATGCAAGTAGAATGTACTAAAATTGAGAACATTTTTTCGTCTTTAAAATTTGGGCAGCACTTCCCTTGTATATTTTGAACCGAAACCACATATACATAACAATATAAAAGGAATCCCCAAGCGGGAGCTAGCTCTTCGCCAAATGACGGAATCACAACCACGCAAGCAATGTATACGACGCCCAACGGCGAAGATCAACCCAGAAAGAATAATATGAATAAAGCAAGACATGAAATCCATACATAGCGAACATATACCCATCGCTCTAAGTCTCGCAACCACAAGTCCGTCTAAGTCCCTTAAATATACAAAGTCTAGTTTCTGATTGATGGAGTTTATCTAGATACAATAGTTAATAATAAATACAAGAGTGGGCACGATTGTAACATTTCAGAAAAATAAAATATTATTTTTGGGAATTTTTATAATTAAATAATAAATATTATGAATATTTTATTAATGCGGTATAATTAAATACCGATAAATTGGGAAATATTTGGAAACTTATAGAAATTACGGAAATGAGGATGTTTTATATGATTTAAGCAAATTATAAATTCTTTATGATTAATTATATTCTATTTTAATGCTAATCGCGATTAAATATCACTAATCGTGCATTAAACTTGATTTGTGCACATGACATGCACCGTGTCATATTACACATTGTTACATTTTTCTTGCATGGCCTTTCTTATTTTTCATGAATGTTTGGTTTTAAAATGAAAAGGAAAAGATAAGAAAAAGAAAAGAAAATGAATAAACAAATGAAGCATGGGCAAGAGAAAGAAGTGAGAGAGAGGTGAAGGGGTCTTTGACCATTCTTCCCATTTCTTCCCTCCACCATTTCCTTCATCTTTCTCCCTCCTTTCTCAACCTTGGCTGCCCTATCTCCCTCCTCCACAAAACACCTCACAACACCACCAAAAACACATCAAAAGATCATCCCCCTTTCATTAAAAACATGCACAAGCTCCTTACAAGCATTTTGGACCAAGAAAAATTGGATTTTGAGCACTTGGGGCAACTCAAGAAAGTTCTTGAGTTGCCAAATGAGGTATTTCCTCCACCATTAGAATTGTATTTCATTTCCTTTAACATTTATTGTCACGACCCGAAATAGCACGTGGCTGGCCCTTGAATCATATGAAATCTATAGGACCCCATCTAATTCAAGTAAGCCAAAAACCCAGAAATCTAAAACCATTTTAAATAATAAATGAAGGAAAACTAGTTGTAAAGAAGTGAAGAAAACATGTTTTAAAAAACAAGGTTTTTAAATAAGTAAACCGAATATGCATTTTTAAATCCTCAAGTCTTTTCTGAAAATTTCGGCAGAGTTTCCTTTGTAAATACTGGCCCCAAACGGGGTACAACAAGAATAATATATGCATAATGATAAAAGGCATCCCCAAGCGAGAGCTAGCTCTTTGTCAATCGACGGTCACAACCATGCAAGCAATATAATATACAACGCCGAAGGGCGAAGATCAAAACTCAAAAGGAAACTCAAAATCATCATGAAAACCATAATACTACAACGCGCGACTCTAAGGTCGAAATAATACAAACTGGTTTTCTAAGTCTGAAACAATATACAAGTTTGGTTGATGGAATTACTAAATACAACTGATTAAAATAAATACAATGGTGGTCACAATGCGAGTGAACCCACCTACCAAAGCAATCACCCAGAAAGGAAGCAGTGTGCCCGAAAAGCTGCAATGAAACCTGTACGGCAAAACCTGCAAGAACTGTGGCACAACGGGGGTGAGTTGCCAACTCGTGAATAGAAAACATCACAGAGCAAAAATCGTATGTATGACTCATCCTAGGTCAAACGATCAGTAATAATATATCCTCAATATGAATAAGTCTGAAGCATGATAAGGTGGCAGGGGTAAACATCTATGAATAAGTGTAGTACCAAGTGCTCGTGCTAGTGCCTTAGGTAGCAACATATCATAAATATGAGGTAGGATCGATGTCGTCATCATGAAATCAGTGTCAACTATATCATGAAGTCTAAATATGTGGATATCATCCAACTATGTAATCAATGTCTGTATGTATGTGGATCTCGTCCACGTGTCACCCAATGACATAAAACATCATGCATGTAAATATCATAAAAGCATATGCATGAAAGTATGAGGATATAAATCAACATGTGTCCCTCGCGACACATCAAAATCATGGAACCTGAGTGTCTAGCATCGACACTCGAAAACATCATGAAACCTGTGCCTAGCATCGACACGTAAATCCTCATATATATAGGGCTCCTGTTGGATATAGTGCCCTCAGAGTCAATTATTGGATCACAGGCACGTGATTGCAATGATTGAGGGAGGACCTATGCCGGTAGGACAGTCTTACTCGAGATGATAGTATGCTATCTAGTTTATCTCTATCATCGTGTACTGCTTTAGGTGACCAGACAGGTCGCTATTACACGTTGATAGAGCCCCTAGGATTCATGCTTGACTGCCAGCGGTATGAGGTCGATCATATACGTGGGAGCCGGTAGTCTATAAGCACATCCTTAAAAGGTCCCTAGTCGTGGGAGTTTCAAGACAGGGCATCGATACTCCAGAGTAGACTAGTGTATACAGTCGAGACCCCGACGAGGGGCGGTGGCCGGTCTCATAAGCCACTGGTGTCAGTTGGTTCACCTAAGATGTATACAAGTGCTCATTGGGTTATGAGTACACCGGACAGGACTCGCCGGGAACCTGCTAGTTGGGATTATACCAGACGTCAGATAGCAGTTCCCTGGTGACATGTGTACAGGTTAGTTCATCGACCTGAAATCGTCATTTGTCTTGTGTGAGTTCCCACTATACTTTGATTACTACCCTACCACGCTCAAAGGAGACGTGCAAACAGGTTTTAGTTGGGTACAGTCCCGAGCCACATGGAGGCAGTGAGCGGATCTGCAGGGGTTCGTCTCTCCCGGTATTGGGGGTGAGGTCACGCTGTGTCTAGGAGAGCCATTACACAAAGCCCTCGGCCGAGGCAGGAGATTTACTGGTAGGTATTCCAGTAGTATCTCAGGGTGTTCTGGGCTACACTCCGACACGACTTGTACCGCTTTTGGGGTTCTGACTTTTACCAACCCCCTAGGCCCGCCATGCGATACTCATAGACGAACGGACCGGACTGTACGGATATTGTCACTGACAGGCTCAGTAGGGTGTCAGGATGAGTTCGCTCACAGACGTCCCTTTTGGTCAATAGCTGGTGGCCCGTCACGTATGGTTAATACCTCTGACGTGCTAGTGGTTAAATCCACAGCCATAGTATTGACGAGTCTTTAGAGTCCCCCACAGACCAGTTGCTCAAGTTTCGGGCGAAACGCTGTAGAGGCCGTATGGAGATATGGCAGGGTTCGATCAGATACATGCGGTATTGCACGGATCATGATCGGACGGAAAATACTAGCGGGCTTTGGTTTAAGCCGGATCCTAGTATTGCACAGTGTAGATTTTGTCTCAGTGCATTTGTATTCGGTCGGAATACAAATGCGGGTATGTATATACAGTAGCGGGGTTTTCCTGTAATTTATTACGGGATCAGTTTTTGGAGTTGCCAGTCTGTTTTCCGTTTCGGCCATATTTCTTTGTATCTTTCATTGGCCGAAGATTGGTGGAGGAGGTCTTATTTGCATCTGTGCAAATAAGCAATTGTGGAGGGTGTTGTTTGCAAGCTTTTGTATCATGATGGTTTCATGATGGAGCAGCATCCCTTGACTTCTTGACTTCATCATGGTTTACTTTTGGAGTCATCATGTTTGATGAGTGATGGTTGAGTGTGGGTTTTAGTTTGTGATCATTGTTTGTTATCACCTTTTCTCTCTCTTGATTGATTTGTTCGCTCACTCATTCTTTTGATTCACATACACACCACTCTCTAATTCCCTCAATTTTTCCATGGCCGGCCAAGCTCATTAGAGGGCTGTCCAAAAATTTGGTGTGGGGATTTTGGTTCTTTTCATGCTAGAAAAATCCCCAAGTTCATCTAGAAAAGTTCACATTTCATTCCTCCACCATTTACATGGCAACTACAACCCCTAGAGACAAAAGAGTTCTACAGTCAACCTACAGCAAACCTTGGGCACGTCGACTCGCCAACTACGTGTCCGAGTTGCCTCGGACCAGAGGTGGGAGCCCGTAAAAGAAGCCGGCGATGTGGTGCCATTTCGGCGAGGAGGTGAAGACCGGAGATTCCGCGGGAGATCGGGACGACGGCGAGAAGACCGGAGGACACGGATCACTCGGTATATCTCTCTTCCCATCTTGTAGTTAGCTAGTAGTTAGGTTAATGGCCCGATCCGGGATTTTAGTGCGCGGTGGTGCCGGTTTTAAAGTTTAAAGAAAAGCATCGCTTCCGCATTCCGGCGTCGGATTGACGGCCGGGGCACCGCCGTGCACTTACATTGGTATCAGAGCCTTGCCATTAACCTAGTCTAGCTTTGTCTAATGTGTTTACACTTTCGATCGAACAAAATTCCAAAAACCCGCGTTTTCTTTGCATCAGTTTTCTGTTGATTTTTTTCTGGCTCGAAATTTTTTTCAGTATGTTGCAGAATGATGTACAGGGAATTATAAGACTTCTGTAGAAATTTGATCACGTGAACGCTCTATACGACCGCGGAACAGCGGCCAAACCCATGCTTGGGCCGTGGTTCCGCCGCAGTATTTGCAGTTCAGTGGATCAATTTTTTACAGAGGGTCTATAGGCTGAAAATTGGGGTTTTGGAATATTATTTTTGGGCTCAGGATTTCTTTAACTGCTACAGTAATGCTTGGGGCCCACTTGGTAAAATTTGATCGATCGGATATTTTAAACAAGTTAGTTCACAGTTTTTACATTATATCTGCGACCGTGAATGTCACTTGATCGGTAAATCCTGTCTAACTGCTATAGCCCGGTTAGACGGATTTGCGAACGTGACCTTCACGTTGATGTTCTGTGTATTGCTGTGATGTTGCGGATCGGTCGTGGGGGATAGCCTGGTTGCAGTGGTAGAACAGTTTTGTTGTATTATGTACATTTGATATTGCGGGGCGAGCGTCCGACATGTGGACTGCCGTCACTGCCTGTTTGTATTATTATTTTGGGGCACGACCAGGTTGCGGTCGATGTACCCGTTGTATGTATATTTTACTTTCTGTACAAGGATTACCCCGCGGAGGGATGCACGGATAGCCGGGTTCTAGAGGGCAACGAGCCCGCATCTCATGGCATTGAGACGGAGGGGGCTTCACTCTAGAATTGGCGGGCTATTCGCCGCACTCGTAGGGGGTACAGGTTAACCCAGGAGGGGTGCCCAAGTTACCGGATTCCGTGAAGTGCTGGGTGGTCCATTCACGGTGCTGGAAGGGGCTGCCTCGCTTCAGGTTTTGGCGGGTAACTTGCCGCGCCCGTAGGGGTCTAGGATTTTATTGGACAGGCTATCCACACGACCAGAGGAACGTCGGGTTTCAGTAGCGGCTCTGTGAAACCCGGGGATCCCAGATATCTGTATTGTTCTGTGATACTGTACATTTCTGTGATGTTGCATTTTATCATGCCTTGAGCGAAAATTATATATTATATATATATATTAGTAGATGTATATGTTTTGTATCCGCGCTAGTCCAGTCCCCGCTTTGTCGTTAGTTAGCTAACCTAACGGGTAATGATGGGACCCAGTGGCGAATGCGGATGGCATATACGTACGTCATTATTTTCGTTCTTTATTGGTGTGATCAATTGATGGGACTGCGTTGATTCGGATCAATGCAAGTTAAAAAAAACCTAATCTGATGTTGTTAGAACACTTTTCAAAAAGCAGTTATTTGCAAGGACGTTCACTTTTGTTTTGCACAGTGGTATTCAGTTGGAATATCCTGCTCCTCAGTCGACGAAGCAAGGGCCGAGATCCCTTCACCGGGAGTGACCCCTTGGACAAAAGTTTGGGTCAGAGCAATAACTTCACTATAGCCGATTACTTTTGCTTTGCATCGTGGTAATCAGTTGGAATATCCTGCACCTCATTCTACGGGGAAAGAGCCGAGATCCCTTCACCGGGAGTGACCTCTTTAGCAAAGGTTTTCGTTACTATATTTTTCTAAAAAGCTATCCAGTTCCCTCAACGATATCAAGTTCATTATGTTAAAGGTTTTCGCCAGAAACCATTCGTAGCCCTCCGTCGTTTCAGACGGGTAGCACGTAGTATTCATGCTATGTTTGTTGACCTTCGTCAAGGCATAGTGTATGGTAGCTGCTTGTTACCTTTCTGTTGCATAGATAGATGCGTTGGTTTGGGACAGTCGTATAGCCTTGTTGACCTTCGTCAAGGGCTTGTACGGGTGGGTTCAAATTAACCTGGACAATGACGGGTGGAACTTGACATGTGACTTATGATTTGTTGACCTTCGTCAAGGTCATAAGAGCATGGGGCAAAAATCACATCGGGAGTTTCTAAAGAAACTGAAACTTGCCAGATATGCGCATACCTTCTGGAGTGTGATAACGTGAGCGGATTCCGTCACGTTATCATGCGGTGATAGTTGGATCCCGATTCCTACTGATGAGTTGGTTTACTCCTCGGGTGATCCCGACTAATTTTTCTTTCAGGTTTGGAGGAGAATTTGACGGTACAGTGGGAGGTTTCCAGATTAGATAAATTGGTAACCATTCTGATCTAGGTTAGAGTGCACGCTGAGTGTTTCTTTTCTCTCTCTCTTTGACAGCGACCATTGACCCGACCCTAGACTATGACTCAGAGACCAAGTTAACCGAACCTTCTTAAACACTGGCTTTTGGATTGTCAGAGTTGCAAACCTCATTGCCACTCTTACTTTTACCCTTTTCTCCAGGACACCCCGTATTACTACGAACGTCCACTTCCATTGGATAAAACCATCGTATGGTTATATACGAACTCGAAGGGATTTATTCGAGGATGGATTCCGGTTCTGGAGAAAACGAATAGGACTATTCAGTTGTCTTTTCCTTTTACCTTCTCTCAGGTTGCGAGTACTCCTTAGTTTAGGAGATAGTACACCTATTACGCAAATTGGATAGTCTTCTTCCAAACCTTAGGCTGGTGTCGAACGGTAGGGAATGAAGAAAACCAATCAACATAACGATGGTGTACAGAAGGTATTAAGTTAAGACAAAGAAAGGGATTAGAAGGAGGGCAAAGTAAATTGCGACTGATATTCATGACCAAACCAAGTATTTCATTACCACTCCCACTTCACCTTTGTATTTCTCCAGGACACTCCGTATCACTACGAAGATCCACAGTTTATTGGATACTCCATCGTATGGTTATATACGAACTCGAAAGGAACTTGTTCCAGTTCGGGGATGGATTCTGGTTCAGGAGAAATATGAATAAGGTTTATTCGGTTGTCTTTTATCTTTACCTTCTCTCGCATTGCGAGTGGTCCTAGGATTAGGGCAGTACACCCATTATGCTTATTGGATAGTCTTCTTCCAAACCATAGGCTGGTGCCGAACGGTAGGGAAGGAAGAAAACCATTTGGCCTATAGGGGTGTGCAGAAGGTAATGACTAAAGACATATAAAGGGATTTGGAGAGGTGGCAAAGAAATATACAGTTATAGTTGTGAATCTGGATAATGGAAGAGGCATTACTAGGAATACCAAGATACCCCATCGAAACATTTCAATGTTTCAGTTTCACTGTGTACTGTTAAAAGAAAACTGATTTCCAAATTAATCCTTGCTCCAGAGTATGTATTTACCAGGTATGATTCTCACATCTGTGTGGTTTTACAGATGATGAGTGAGAGTAAGTTATTGGAAATTAGGTGATCATCCTCATTATATCGGAATTCGTTGTAATTGGTGATATTTGAGGAAGTCACCTGGCTTGTTTGCCGGACGGCAAATATTTGGTTTTGAATATCCGTTGTTATGCACCAATTTCAAATTGATATATCTGTACGTCTATTTTTATTGAGTGAGATATACCTTTTTGAAATTATGTCTAAGACATTTACCTATATCAGTGATGGTTAGGTAAGGAGCATTGAACAGCGGTGTAATTCTTCTTAACCATAAGTACAGTTTTCAACCTACGACACACAGTGAATGAGTTATTAGACTCAAGGGACTTATACAGAGTATTGTATGTTGTCCAGTTTCCATTAGGACAGAGGGGATGGTCCTCGTACTATATTCGGTTTACTTATGACTTCTCTAGTTTTTAGACAGGTGTTTCGTAGAAACACAGGGTCCAAGTTTTGAGAAGTTATAGGTATAAGAATAGAGTAGAGAACCAGGTATTGCAAGTATCGGGATTCTTCAAGGTGATCGAAGATGTAGATACTTGTGTATGGTATTGAGTTGATAGTAATGATTAAGAGAACTTGCTTCTCTTTCAGGTTACTCATAATTGGAAGCATTCCTAAGTTGAGTAACGCTGATCGGCCTCCTTCGATTTAGTTGACATGCACTGGAGACAGCTGCATGGTTTGAATCTGGTTCAATTAAATAAGTGCCTCTGTTTCTGTATTGGATATAGAACAGTTCATATCTTAACATTGTTAAGGTACGGGGTGTTGTCTGGCATATGCTTAAAACCAGACTCTGGATAACTCAAGGCATGTTTCTGTAATAGCTGTTTGTGGGTTGACCCAGGCTATGACGAGGGTTGACTTTCTACCATCTGGAAGATCAATAGTGATATTGTTCTAGACTCGCCACAGTTTTAATAAAAATGGATTTTTTCAGAAAACAGCAGTGGGAGTATGGTAGAACTGGAAGTGATTCCAGAACCGCAAATGATTACTGAAGATTTGATAAGAACCTAAAGATTCAATCTGGTTTGACATTCCATTGGCCACTCCGCAGATACGGTGGGTAACCTCAGGCACCCGAAAGGTACTCCGGTAGGCTCAAGGACGGTGACAGGGAGGTTCTTGTTTACCCAGACTTGCCATTGCTGTTGTTCTAGACTGTGAGACCCGGCAGGAGGATGAGTATAGTGTCGTTCTAAACTGGCTTTAGAAGTGTATGTCTTATGACTCTGCCAGAGGGTTGTCGTGGTCAGTGGGAGCAGCGGAAGCATGGTGGACAAGTGGCTTATGTCTATCTATAGACTAAAGCAGATATAGCGGAGATAGATCATCTATTTCTGATGTGACAGTCATAGGTTTGACTTCATCAGAATAGGGGATGGATCTGTTAAGAAGGTAGTAGGGTGTGATGTCCTGGTATTTAGATGACATACACAGAGTAGAAAGTGATATTCCTATACTACGATCGGTTATACTTTGGTCGTCACACAGTGGTTTCTCCACATGGGACTTGGACATTATATCAGACATACTGGTTACTAGATCTATAGATCTAGATTTGGGTGGTTTCCCAATCTGGGTACTTAGACAGCATTCTAAGAGTATTTAGAATGGATGACTCCTGACACGGTGGTGTACCTGCATATAATGGAGTCACCCTCTCTAAAGGTGTCTTATAGACTAAAGTAGAGAGGGATGCGCATGATTGGCAGATCACTTGTTTAGGCATTTGAGTCAATCATGAGATGTCAAGTACCACACCAGATGTTGTTCTTGCAGTAGATGCAATAAGTTGATATTAATCCTATCCTAGAGAAACGATCGGAAGCAGTTTTAGAACATAAGTGGATGTTCTAGGAATATGATAACGACAGCCTCGTTCAGGAGACAGTTATCATTCCAGGCTTCCAAGGTGACATGGACGACAGGGTGGTCGTCAGAGTTATAGTTTTCCCTCTAACGAGGGGCAGTATTTTGGGCAGGTGATCCAAGCAGATACTGAGGGAGGCATGATGCAGGATACTGATTAAGTTCAGTTGACGATACAATCTAAGAAGTTTGGATTTGGAGTTCATTTATGAGCTAGGTCCCATCAGACATCCAGACACATTCTAAGACAAGTATTGCTCATTTCGGGAGATGGCATTCTCCGCGAACTTGAGATATAAAGAGACATAGAAAGAAACATCAAAGCGGATCCACTCACTGAGGCTATTCCTCGAACGCAATAGTTTCGCAAACGAGCTTTGTGAGACTGACTAGTAGAGGAGTTGGGTGTTCGGTATCACACGGGCTGTGAGTATGCGACATCGCAATAATTAGCCTTGAGTGCAAGTGGGAGATTGTTGGATATAGTGCCCTCAGAGTCAATTATTGGATCACAGGCACGTGATTGCAATGATTGAGGGAGGACCTATGCCGGTAGGACAGTCTTACTCGAGATGATAGTATGCTATCTGGTTTATCTCTATCATCATGTACTTCTTTAGGTGACCAGACAGGTCGCTATTACACGTTGATAGAGCCCCTAGGATTCATGCTTGACTGCCAGCAGTATGAGGGCGATCATATATGTGGGAGCTGGTAGTCTATAAGCACATCCTTAAAAGGTCCCTAGTGGTGGGAGTTTCGAGACAGGGCATCGATACTCCAGAGTAGACTAGTGTATACAGTCGACACCCCGACGAGGGGCGGTGGCCGGTCTCACAAGCCACTGGTGTCAGTTGGTTCACCTAAGATATATACAGGTGCTCATTGGGTTATGAGTACACCGGACAGGACTCGCCGGGAACCTGCTAGTTGGGATTATACCAGACGTCAGATAGCAGTTCCCTGGTGACATGTGTACAGGTTAGTTCATCGACCTGAGATCGTCATTTGTCTCGTATGAGTTCCCACTGTACTTTGATTACTACCCTACCACGCTCAAAGGAGACGTGCAAACTGTTAGTTGTATGTATGCCCTAGAGGCCAGTATTGTACAGATGATGTATATTATATTGGATGCTTGGACATATATAGAGATGACTTTCTTGCTCGATATGATAGTATGCTATCTGGTTACTCTTTATCTTAACATGTACACTTGTCTCTTTAAACTGTCTTATAGTTACATGTTGATAAAGCCCTTAGGATGTGTACTTGACTACCTGGACTATGATGCAGATCATACTAGTGGGGACATGGTAGTCCATAAGTACATCCTTCAAGGTCCCTAGTCGTGGGTGTATCGAGACAGGGCATCGATATACCTGTGTAGACTAGTGTATACGCTTCTCGACCCATGAGATGGGCGATGGATGATCCCATATCCATTGGTGTTTGACATCAGAGATGATATATGGGTGCTCAGTGGAGACGGGGTACACTGGACGGACTCGCCGAGAACTCCCAGATGGTATTATACCTTACGTCAGATGGCAGTTCTCAGGTGACACTTGTGCAGGTTAGTCTGTAGACCCGAGATCGTCATAGAGTCTTGTGTGATTCCCACTGTGCTTTGATCTCCACCTTACCACGTCCATGAGGGCGTGCAAAACGGTGGTCTTTGGGTACAGTCCCGAGTCACATGGAGGCAATGAGCGATAGGAGGGGTTTCGTCTCTCCCGGTATTGGGGGTTGATGTTGCGCTGTGCTCGATTGGCCGTAACAGGGAAGTCCTTGGCCAGGGCTGATCAGAGATTTGCTGGTAAGTGTTATCAGTAGTTTCTCGACCCATTATGAGCCTCACATCGGCACGACTTATCGGTTATTGGGGTCTGACGTTTACCACCCCTAGACTTGATATGCGACATATCAGACGAACAGACCGGACTGTACGGTAAGTGTTACTGGTTGGATTCACAGGAGTGTGAGCGGTCTAGCTCGTCGATCTTCTGATCGCTCAATACCCGGATGGCCGTTACGTTTAGCAGACCGCTTGCGGCTTGTGGGTGCTTGATATGATCATCATCTGCTACCGGCGTATTGACGAGTCTTTAGAGTCCTACACAGAGGTTTCCTGGCTCAAGCGAAACGAAATAGGAGCGCATTTGAGATATGTGCAGGACCGAGAATAATGCGTGTATATGATACCGTATTTCATTCTCGCGATGAATGTATCGATTGGTTATATGCGATATAGCCTGGATATCGAATCAAGGATTGATTCGATAAGCCGATACATAGGATACTAGTCGGTTATATGCGATATGACCGGATCGTTAAATCAAGTGTTGATTTAATGATTTAATGTATAATTATATATTTGATATATTACTTTGCATTAACTAGCAATTGTTCATTTTAAAAGGATTTTCTCACTTGATGCACATTGTATATGTGATATATTTTTGTGCACTTGTTTGTATCATGTTTGATGATACTTGCTCACTTGGGTTTTTGTAGAGATTAAACCATGGTTATATGAATGGTTAGGGTTTTGATTATTTACTTAGTTATTTATTTATTTATTCATTTTGGATATTATTAAGAATGGTGGCTTATTTTGTTTCTATGTTGAAGCTTCTTGAAGCTTTGAAAAAGTCCACCATTCTTATCTCATCCTTAACCCTAACCATTCCAACTAACCTTAGTTTAATCTCTACACTTGACCATGGTTAGTATATGATAAGTATTCATATTAGTTTCTTTTTTAAAGTAGAAACTTATCATATTCTTTCTTCTTCTTCATCTTCTTCTTCAAGAAAAACCTTGCCTTCATCAATGGCAACTTGAGCAATAGTGTGAGAAATCCAATTCTAAAGTGAACCCACCTCCTATTTTTTCACCCTCTACCTCTTTCCAAGTTGTTTTGGGTGTTTTCTTCACAAGTTTCACAAATTTGTGAAGTCGGAGCTTGAACTTGTGATGCCTCGACGTAGATCATCTTCGGCACGAAGCCGACGACCTAGTCCGCCCATTTCTCCGATGAAGCCGACGATTGAGTTCGGGATTCGAGATGGACAGCGAGAGGACGCTTACGTGGAGCTAAGGAAGTGGAGAACCGGATCTACAAAGGTTGTAGCCTCTCTCCTTTAGTTAAGTTGTTAACTGGTTTACTGTTTCGCCTAAATTTCTAGTCGACGATCCGTATTAGGGTTTCTCGGCACCCATAAAAAATTGAAAATTGGCATGGTTGATGCCTTGTGAGACCTCTATTGTGTGCCTATGAACCCTACAGTGGTATCAGAGCCTAGCTAGAGCCTTAGACGAAGTCCAGACGGAGTTTGAAGTCCGATCGAACCGAAACCCTAATATCAAAGTTGCTCTCTGTACATTTTTTAAAAACTGGGTTTTTTCCAAATTAAAAATATGCAGAAAATTCAGCAGGACTTTCTAAGAATTACTGTGAAACACGATCACCCAATTCCTCCAAAGTGCGGCGGAACCGCGGCAGAAGCTTGGCTTCTGCGGCGGTTCCGCGGCCGTATGATGACGTCACCCACCCAATTTTGCACAGTAATTTCTTTTATTCAGTGCTGAGTTCTCTGGGAATTTTTAATATTTATTCAAGAGTTGAGTATTCTGGGTTGTATTGGGGACTCGGTATTTCGATCGGATTATCGAACTTTGTCTAAGTGCTTTCCGGATAATTTTTTTGAATATGTTAAAAAGTCCGACCGGATATAAATACCCAACTTTTCCCCTGCCGGAAAATATCCAAGTGTTGGATTTTTGTGTGGTTTAAGGACATTCTGAGTAGTGCAAGTAACGCGATGGTCCCTCTAGAAGACAACAAACCTTAACTCGATTATGTGACCGTCTTGAACTGCCCTTTGAACCTTCGGGTTTGGGGCAGTACTGCGTGCCACATGTGAGGCGTTGGCTTGACCCTTCTACGGCTGGACCGTTGGTACTGAGGCATGAAGTGAATGTCTTTGAACCTATTTCATGTGTTGGACGGTTTCGGGAAAACTTGGGTGTTCGAATGTTCGATCGGAAAGTTTAATATTTTCTATTTATCCGGAATGGGATACAATAATTGGAATTCACAAACAGTTATGAGATAACTGAATGAATGTTATAAATCTAGCGGTTTAGTTTCATTTGATATTGAAAAGAGTTTTCGATAATGAGACTAAAATGCGGGGTTTATAACTGTTAGGCATGTGATGTCTAAGTATTTCATTTGATTAGGCATGTGATGTCTAAAGAGGTTGCGGATTCCAACTGTTGTAGTTTTACACTTTCTTTTCTGTGACCGTAAGTGTAATATGTGATATCGCCGGTTTCGTTGCTATATGTCAACGACAATTGGGATGCGCATATTTACTTACGTTGATGACATGTGATGTTATGTGTTGCTGGATATATTATATTGGATCGTCGTGTTCAAATAGCCGGGGGTTTTTATATGAGATGAGCGTTTTTTCATTTTCATTCATGTAAAAACTTGTATGTAATATTCTTTTATTTGGGGCACTTCCAGGTTGCGGAAGTTGTTACCTTTTGTTTATTATTTACTTTTCCGCATTAGGATAGACCCAAGGAGGGGAGCACAAGTAACCGGGTTCTGGGGTCCAGTGGGAGACCAGCTCGAGGAGTCGAGTCCGGGTCTCCTAACCCTAGAATTGTCAGGGTTGCTTGCCGCTCTCATAGGGGTCTAGGGGTGTGGGATTGGCTATTCATCACGACCGTGGAATCCTTGTTTTATACTGGCTCGTATTGAAAACACGGACGTCCTAGTATATCCAATGTTTTATATGTTTCTTCTGCTGCGATATCTGTGATGTGATCATGTGATGTTCTGTGATAGATACAGTATATAGTATATATGATATATTATATAGAAATTACTTATGTTTTACACCCGCGCTAGCCCTGCCCTGCTCTGTCGTTAGTTACCTAACCTAACGGTGCACGAGGGGACATCGAGGCGAATGCGGATGGCATAAGTGTACGTCGTATTTATCTGTGATGTTTAGGTATTTAAATGATGGGACTTCATTAATGTGATTAATGAAATAAAAGAAACCAAATGATGTTGTAGAATCAGATTTTAAAATAAAACAGGTAGCTACAGTTCTTGCTTTGCATAGCGGTATATATGATATACCCTGCACCTTATTCGATGAGGAAAGGACCGAGATCCCTTCACCGGGAGTGACTCCTTTAGCAATAACTGGCAGATGCTACACACTCGGTTTGTTTTTTGATTGCTTCTATAGTTTCTGCTTTGCACAGTGATATATATGATATATCCCGCACCTCATTCGACGAGGAAAGGGCCGACGATCCCTTCACCGGGAGTGACCCCTTTAGCAAAACTAGAAAAGCCTCAAAATCACTCCATTTCAAAACTTCATTTGATTCTACAACGATATCAAGTTCATTACGCTCATGGTTTTCAGAAAAACCTACGTAGCCCTCCGTCATTTCAGATAAGTTGCATATAGTATTCGTGCTACATTTGTTGGCTTTCGTCAAGGTGTAGTGTGCGGTAGCTATGTGCTGCTTATCTGCTGCATATGATGCGACTGGATTAGGGTAGTCGTACGGCTTTGTTGGCTTTCGTCAAGGGTCGTGCGGGTGGGTTTAATTCAGTCAAGAAATGTACGGGTTGAACTTGACTAGCGGGCTGTGGTTTGTTGGCTTTCGTCAAGGTCATAGCACGCTAGGGGCAAAAGCATTATCGGGAATTTCAAGCATTGAAATTTGCAATGAGATTTCATACCTTCTATGAGATAGTTGGATTCCGATACCCACTGCGAGTAAGAGTTACTCCTGGGAGAGTTTTACACATTACAATTAGCCGATCAAGTAGGTGTCTAGAAAGGTGTCAACGGGGTTACGCCTCTGGGAAAATGAGGTTTACATTAATTAGGTTCGTGCGAAAGCACGGGGGACCTCCCTCAAAGTACCGACACTGGCCTGGCTGAAAGATTGGCGAACTTGTAGTGTGTAATTAATCCCGGCTAGTCTTTCCTTTTAGGGTTTGAAGGAAGATTTGATAAAAACCAGTGGGAGCCATCCTGATTAGATAAGATAATAACCAATCTGATCTTGCACGAGCATACGCTAAAGTGTTTTCTTCTCTCTCTCTCCAGGTAGCGACCATTTCATGCCCTAATAAAGATAATAATATGGATGTATTGACCGAACCCGCATGTTATACTGTGCTGGGGAACGTTGGTTCCGTTCTTTCTTATAAGAGTTATAGGAATGAACAGGACATAGGGGAATACCAGGATTCCCATGCCACCCGAATGAAGAAAGTACATGTTGATGCATTTTCTTCGGGTGTGTTCGTTACTGAGAACTGTTTCTCCATTTGCTCTACGTCCTGGGTATTAGATACTGGTTCAGGATCCCATATATGTAATCAGTTACATGGGCTAAGGAAAGGTAGAGAACTTGGAGAAGGTGATAAAGACATTAGAGTTGGAAATGGTGCAATTGTTGCAGCTAAGACTGTCGGGGAATATCACCTTGTATTACCTACTGGTAATACATTGGTTCTGAACGAATGCTATTACATGCCGAACCTGATATGCAACATTATATCGGTTTCTTTATTAAGTAAAGAGGGATATAATTTTGTATTACAGGATAATGTTATGAACATTTTCCGTAACCAAAAGTTGGTTGGATCAGGCACGTTGTGCAATGGCATTTATGTTCTAAATCAATCAACAGTTCTGAGCATAACAAACACACACAAGAGGAAGAGTTCAGAACAGAACGAATCCTTCTTATGGCATTGTAGACTGGGTCACATCAATGCGACACGACTGGCTAAGTTGCATAAGGATGGATATTTGAAACCATTCGAATTTTCATCTTATGACACTTGCGAGTCATGTCTCAAAGGCAAGATGACCAAAACTCCGTTTACGGGACTCGGAGAAAGAGTTACCGAACTCTTGGGACTGATACATAGTGATGTATGCGGGCCCATGTCTACACATGCCAGGGATGGTTCTTCGTACTTCATTACATTCACTGACGATCTCTCAAGATACGGACATGTGTACTAATAAGACACAAGTCTGAAGCTTTTGGGAAATTTAGAGAATATAAACAAGAAGTCGAGAACCAAACCGGAAAAAGTATTAAAATCCTTCGATCTGATCGAGGAGGTGAATACTTAAGCAATGAATTCCTGGACTTCCTAAAAGAGAATGGGATTCTCTCTTAGCTGACTCCTCCATATACACCACAGCACAACGGTGTATCAGAAAGGAGGAACCACACCCTATTAGATATGGTGCGCTCTATGATGAGCACAGCTGAGTTACCTATTTCCTTCTGGGGGTATGCGCTTGAGACAGCCATACATCTATTGAATATGGTCCCCACCAAATCTGTGCCTACCACTCCATATGAGATATGGAAAGGGAAGAGACCATGTCTTAACTATGTTAAGATATGGGGTTGTCCAGCCTATGTCAAACGTCAAAATCCAGAAAAACTCGAGGCACGGTCTGTTCTATGCAAATTTATAGGATATCCCAAAAATTCACAAGGGTATATCTTCTACCACCCTGAGGAACAAAGAGTGTTTGTTTCTCGGCATGCCACCTTTTTAGAAAAGGAATTTCTTGAAAAAGAGATTAGTGGTCATGAGGTAGAACTGGAAGACGTTCCAGCTACAGAAGCTACAACAGAAGATCTGGTGGAACCAGAGGATTCAGTAGTACCCGACGAACCCCAGCCTCTCCGCCGATCTAGTAGGGTTCCTCGCCAACCTGGGAGATACTACGGTTTTCTCATGGATGGAGGGAGCGAGGATTGCATCATGGATGATGATGACCCAACTAGCTTCGAGCAGGCCATCACGAGTAGGGACTCAGTGAAATGGCTGGATGCTATGCGGTCCGAGATGGAATCCATGTACACCAACAAAGTATGGACTTTGGAAGTTGCTCCTGAAGGGGTAAAACCCATTGGGAGCAAGTGGATCTTCAAGAAGAAACTTGGTGTAGATGGGAAAGTGGAGACTTTCAAAGCTAGACTTGTTGCAAAGGGTTTTCGTCAAAGACCAGGTGTGGACTATGACGAAACCTTTTCTCCAGTGGCTATGCTTAAATCCATCCGGATCATACTTGCCATCGCTGCATATCATGATTACGAAATCTGGCAAATGGATGTTAAGACCGCCTTTCTAAATGGTGATTTAGAAGAGTGCGTATACATGACTCAGCCAGAGGGCTTCGTAGACAGTGGGAGCAGCGGGAAGGTGTGCAAGCTGCTTAAATCCATTTATGGATTAAAGCAAGCATCACGGAGTTGGAACATCTGCTTTGATGTCGTTGTCAAAGAGTTTGATTTCGTCAAAAATCCAGATGAACCTTGTATCTACAAGAAGGTGGCAGAGAGTAAGGTTGTATTCCTCGTATTGTACGTGGACGACATACTCTTGATAGGAAATGATATTCCTATGCTGCAATCGGTCAAGCTCTTCTTATCACAAAGATTCTCGATGAAAGATCTTGGTGATGCCTCCTGCATATTGGGAATCAGGATCTATAGAGATAGATCCAAACGGATATTGGGATTGTCCCAATCCAGGTACATTGACACCATACTAAAGAGGTTTAGTATGGAAGAATCCAAGCGTGGGAACTTGCCCACGATCTCTGGAGTCACTCTCTCCAAAGAGATGTCTCCCAAGACTAATTTGGAGAGAGCTCGCATGCAAGGGATACCCTATGCTTCGGCTGTAGGCTCTATCATGTACGCGATGCTATGTACCAGACCCGATGTAGCATACTCACTAAGTGTAGTGAGCAGGTATCAAGCTGATCCTGGAGAGAATCACTGGACAGCTGTGAAGAGCATTCTCAAGTACTTGCGAAGGACTAAAGAGATGCTCTTGGTGTATGGTAACGGAGAACTCCAAGTGGAGTCCTTTACCGATTCGAGCTTCCAGAGTGATAAGGACGACTCTAAGTCGCAGTCGGGCTTTGTCTTTACCCTTTACGGAGGGGCGGTTAGCTGGAAGAGTTCCAAGCAGGAAACCGTGGCAGACTCGACGATGGAGGCTGAATACATCGCTGCCAACGATGCCGCTAAAGAGGCTGTCTGGATCAAGAAGTTCATTACTGAACTTGGAGTGGTTCCATCCATTGAGCATCCAATACCTTTGTATTGTGATAACAATGGAGCGGTGGCTTTGGCCAAGGAACCCAGGTCCCATCAGCGATCCAGGCATATTCTAAGGCGGTATCACCTGATCCGGGAGATAGTTGATCGCCGGGAGATCGAGGTCAGGAGAGTTGACACGAAGAACAACACGGCGGATCCACTCACGAAGGCCATTCCCCAGATACAGTTTGAGAGACTCTTCGGGATGCTCGGTATGCGATACTACAGCAGCTGGCCCTAGTGCAAGTGGGAGATTGTTAGTTGTATGTATGCCCTAGAGGCCAGTATTGTACAGATGATGTATATTATATTGGATGCTTGGACATATATAGAGATGACTTTCTTGCTCGATATGATAGTATGTTATCTGGATACTCTTTATCTTAACATGTACACTTGTCTCTTCAAACTGTCTTATAGTTACATGTTGATAAAGCCCTTAGGATGTGTACTTGACTACCTGGACTATGATGCAGATCATACTAGTGGGGACATGGTAGTCCATAAGTACATCCTTCAAGGTCCCTAGTCGTGGATGTATCGAGACAGGGCATCGATATACCAGTGTAGACTAGCGTATACGCTTCTCGACCCATGAGATGGGCGATGGATGATCCCATATCCATTGGTGTTTGACATCAGAGATGACATACGGGTGCTCAGTGGAGACGGGGTACACTGGACGGACTCGTCGAGAACTCCCAGATGGTATTATACCTCACGTCAGATGGCAGTTCTCAGGTGACACTTGTGCAGGTTAGTCTGTAGACCCGAGATCGTCATAGAGTCTTGTGTGATTCCCACTGTGCTTTGATCTCCACCTTACCACGTCCATGAGGGCGTGCAAAACGGTGGTCTTTGGGTACAGTCCCGAGTCACATGGAGGCAATGAGCGATAGGAGGGGTTTCGTCTCTCCCGGTATTGGGGGTTGATGTTGCGCTGTGCTCGATTGGCCGTAACAGGGAAGTCCCTGTCCAGGGCTGATCAGAGATTTTCTGGTAAGTGTTACCAGTAGTTTCTCGACCCGTTATGAGCCTCACATCGGCACGACTTATCGGTTATTGGGGTCTGACGTTTACCACCCCTAGACTTGATATGCGACATATCAGACGAACAGACCGGACTGTACGGTAAGTGTTACTGGTTGGATTCACAGGAGTGTGAGCGGTCTAGCTCGTCGATCTTCTGATCGCTCAATACCCGGATGGCCGTTACGTTTAGCAGACCGCTTGCGGCTTGTGGGTGCTTGATATGATCATCATCTGCTACCGGCGTATTAACGAGTCTTTAGAGTCCTACACAGAGGTTTCCTGGCTCAAGCGAAACGAAATAGGAGCGCATTTGAGATATGTGCAGGACCGAGAATAATGCGTGTATGTGATACCGTATTTCATTCTCGCGATGAATGTATCGATTGGTTATATGCGATATAGCTTAGATATCGAATCAAGGATTGATTCGATAAGCCGATACATAGGATACTAGTCGGTTATATGCGATATGACCGGATCGTTAAATCAAGTGTTGATTTAATGATTTAATGTATAATTATATATTTGATATATTACTTTGCATTAACTAGCATTCGTTCATTTTAAAAGGATTTTCTCACTTGATGCACATTGTATATGTGATATATTTTTGTGCACTTGTTTGTATCATGTTTGATGATACTTGCTCACTTGGGTTTGTGTAGAGATTAAACCATGGTTATATGAATGGTTAGGGTTTTGATTATTTACTTAGTTATTTATTTATTTATTCATTTTGGATATTATTAAGAATGGTGGCTTATTTTTTTTCTATGTTGAAGCTTCTTGAAGCTTTGAAAAAGTCCACCATTCTTATCTCATCCTTAACCCTAACCATTTCAACTAACCTTAGTTTAATCTCTACACTTGACCATGGTTAGTATATGATAAGTATTCATATTAGTTTCTTTTTTAAAGTAGAAACTTATCATATTCTTTCTTCTTCTTCATCTTCTTCTTCAAGAAAAAACTTGCCTTCATCAATGGCAACTTGAGCAATAGTGTGAGAAATCCAATTCTAAAGTGAACCCACCTCCTATTTCTTCACCCTCTACCTCTTGCCAAGTTGTTTTGGGTGTTTTCTTCATAAGTTTCACAAATTTGTGAAGTCGGAGCTTGAACTTGTGATGCCTCGACGTAGATCATTTTCGGCACGAAGCCGACGACCTAGTCCGCCCATTTCTCCGATGAAGCCGGCGATTGAGTTCAGGATTCGAGATGGACAGCGAGAGGACGCTTATGTGGAGCTAAGGAAGTGGAGAACCGGATCTACAAAGGTTGTAGCCTCTCTCCTTTAGTTAAGTTGTTAACTAGTTTATTGTTTCGCCTAAATTTCTAGTCGACGATCCGTATTAGTGTTTCTCGGCACCCATAAAAAATTGAAAATTGGCATGGTTGATGCCTTGTGAGACCTCTATTGTGTGCCTAGGAACCCTACACAAACAGGTTTTAGTTGGGTACAGTCCCGAGCCACATGGAGGCAGTGAGCGGATCTGCAGGGGTTCGTTTCTCCCGGTATTGGGGGTAAGGTCGCGCTGTGTCTAGAAGAGCCATTACACAAAGCCCTCGACCGAGGCAGGAGATTTACTGGTAGGTATTCCAGTAGTATCTCAGGGTGTTCTGGGCTACACTCCGACACGACTTCTACCACTTTTGGGGGTCTGACTTTTACCAACCCCTTAGGCCCGCCATGCGATGCTCATAGACGAACGGACCGGACTGTACGGATATTGTCACTGACAGGCTCAGTAGGGTGTCAGGATGAGTTCGCTCACAGACATTCCTTTTGGTCAATAGCTGGCGGCCCGTCACGTATGGCTAATAACTCTGACGTGCTAGTGGTTAAATTCACAGCCATAGTATTGACGAGTCTTTAGAGTCCCCCACAGACCAGTTGCTCAAGTTTCGGGCGAAACGCTGTAGAGGCCGTATGGAGATATGGCAGGGTTCGATCAGATACTTGCGGTATTGCACGGATCATGATCGGACGGAAAATACTAGCGGGCTTTGGTTTAAGTCGGATCCTAGTATTGCACAGTGTAGATTTTGTCTCAGTGCATTTGTATTCGGTCGGAATACAAATGCGGGTATGTATATACAGTAGCGGGGTTTTGCTGTAATTTATTACGGGATCAGTTTTTGGAGTTGCCAGTCTGTTTTCCGTTTCGGCCATATTTCTTTGTATCTTTCATTGGCCGAAGATTGGTGGAGAAGGGCTTATTTGCATCTGTGCAAATAAGCAATTGTGGAGGGTGTTGTTTGCAAGCTTTTGTATCATGATGGTTTCATGATGGAGCACTATCCCTTGACTTCTTGACTTCATCATGGTTTACTTTTGGAGTCATCATGTTTGATGAGTGATGGTTGAGTGTGGGTTTTAGTTTGTGATCATTGTTTGTTATCATCACCTTTTCTCTCTCTTGATTGATTTGTTGGCTCACTCATTCTTTTGATTCACATACACACCACTCTCTAATTCCCTCAATTTTTCCATGGCCGGCCAAGCTCATTAGAGGGCTGTCCAAAAATTTGGTGTGGGGATTTTGGTTCTTTTCATGCTAGAAAAATCCCCAAGTTCATCTAGAAAAGTTCACATTTCATTCCTCCACCATTTACATGGAAACTACAACTCCTAGAGACAAAAGAGTTCTACAGTCAACCTACAGCAAACCTTGGGCGCGTCGACTCGCCAACTTCGTGCCCGAGTTGCCTCGGACCAGAGGTTGGAGCCCGTAAAAGAAGCCGGCGATGTGGTGCCCTTCCGGCGAGGAGGTGAAGACTGGAGATTCCGCGGGAGATCGGGACGATGGCGAGAAGACCGGAGGACACGGATCACTCGGTATATCTCTCTTCCCATCTTGTAGTTAGCTAGTAGTTAGGTTAATGGCCCGATCCGGGATTTTAGTGCGCGGTGGTGCCGGTTTTAAAGTTTAAAGAAAAGCATCGCTTCCGCATTCCGGCGTCGGATTGACGGCCGGGGCGCCACCGTGCACTTACAGCTCCGTCAGTCCGGATCGACCCACGGGCTCCGTCAGTCCGGATCGGCCCGTATTATCTCTCAACTCCGATCGGTATCCTCCGGATATCCGCCGAGCTCAAATACAATCACCGGTAGGTAGTACTCCCCTGCCAGGCTCACCGTCCAACATATACGAGTCTTCTTTTCTCGGGGTACCTCACCGGGTCCACCATGTACCCGTAGACGGTACCTACCGCTCCTTGAATCGGGTTTCACATGCCACTCTCAGAACCGAGAAAACACATGGTGAATGCACTGAAATATCATATCAAGGGTAACCGGGTTTTTAAAACAATACATACTCTCTTTTGAAATAACCACGGTTCCCAAATCCAAAAATATCATGGAAACAACATATCTCAATGCGTATAATCATAAAGCATGATGTATGCAACATATAAAAGAAATGTAAGCATATCAGTATATCATGCAACATAAAACAGTAATATGCACATATCGAGGAAAAACCGCTCATTTAAAATGGATCAGTTTTTAAAATGTATCTTGCGGTTCCCAAATCTCCAAATCAAGCCAGAATCATCTATATATGTGCAAATACGTATGTATGTAAGTATGGGTGTACAATATGTGTGTACGTAAGTATGAGTGTATAATATGTATGTACGCAAGTATGAGTGTACAATATGTATGTACGCAAGTATGAGTGTACAATATGTATGTACGCAAGTATGTCATGCAAGGAGTCATATCATGATGCAACAGTCTTACTGTGTAGTGACATGGCAATTATCGATGATGAAGTGTGTGAGCCGGCAAGCAGGTGTACGTGGAACATACGCATCATCGATAATGGTGCTGGTGTCCTGACAGCATGGTTTAATATAACAATAAACACATTTACACATGCAATGCGATACCAATAGCAAGAATATATGCAAAATGAATAATAAACACAACAGTGAAGAATCTACATCAATATATATATGTCATACAGTTTTGCCATTTGAAATAAGACGAATCGGGGGTTTTAGTAAAATAAGGGCTACGGTGTTTTTAAGAAAAGGTGCGTCTTTTTAAAAAATCCGTAGAGTCCCTTTGCCTGTCTTTAAAATACTCACGATTCGTTAGTTTTGAAATAGGTATGACTCGGGTCTAGTCTAACATCTACGAAGTAAACTACAGATCTAACTAACAAGCTAATCGAAAGGGTATGGAAACCACCTAAATCTGAGTCGATATATATATAAATATAATAGTCGGTGATCCCGCCTCAATAGTATCACCTACGATACAATATACAATATGACGCCCTTGAGTCAAGAGTGCGGATCTATCATCAATATAAAGCTCGTACGTAAATCCGTCGTACGGCATCCCAAATCTGGGTACGGGTCAAATATCACATTCATCACATCGTTTATCTGGTATCCTTATCATCATATCTCATGAACTGGGGTACTGATCTAAGTCTAGTCCAAACTGATACCATCTATAAATATAAATGCGTGTGTAAAACACACGTCCAAAGGCCCGCTAAAATCTCATGTCGTATCCCAAATGCGAACCACATCATATCACCGATTTCACGGCACTATGCCCAATCTCATCGATCCATCTCCAAATATCATCCATTATCCTCATCATACAGGTATAAATATAACAAGTAAGCATGTGTGTGCGTGTGGGTGTAAACCTATTGTAGGGTTCGCAACTAGGAAACTATACTAGTTTACTTCTAAACCCTAATCTAACCACAATACACCTAATCACATCTTGAATATCCATGTCACACATAACGCTATCATATATATATATATATATATATATATATATATATATAGATATAGTATATTAAACATCGAACTGCGGGGGTGCTATACGCCATCCACCCGACTTCCCCTGTAGATATAATCTACTCACCTTGCTCTTCGCTTTCCGTTGCCGACGTCGCCACGTGCTTGCTTGTCGTCTCGAAATCTTCGTGGGGTACCTACACATCATAACGTATCGTGTCGCATTAAAACTCAATTCAAAACCAAAACGACACGTTAAAAGCCTATAGGTTAGAACCTATGGACTACGCTTTCAAAACCTCCAAATAACACTCGATTTCGACATACAAACGTCAAGTGATCGAATACAACATAAATTAAAAAAATCCAGAATTAAAAATATGTAAAACGAAACCCCGAACCAAAACAGCAACTCTTGAAAATGGTCCCAGATTTTATCCTAGGTCAAATTTGTCAATTTTGCATATGCCAAGGGTCTAGTTTACAGGAGATAAAGCCACAGAAAAAATACGAGTCAAATCCTCACCGGTCTGGCCGCAAATTGCGGCCAGAATGAATTTATTTGCGGCCATTGTTGAGGGGTAGGGGCTAGGGTTTTGGTGGTAGCTTCCTAGGTGCCTGCATGTATCACTGCCCTTGCAAAATAATTTTCAGAGTCTCCGGGTGATAGCAGATTTCATTTTACACTTACAGAATCCACAATTTTCCGATATCGGGTTTCTAAATCCGTAATCCGGGGTTCTAGTCTCTGGTTTAGGTCTGAATTCTAGCAATAAGGGGTTTGTGTAGCCTCTACTGAGCTCAATTACACATCACAGCCCAAATTTTCCATAAACCCTAACTAGAGTTTCTCAAGTCCACTAAACATCGATAAATCGGTTCCATACCAATGTAGGTGCTAAAGTGAATGGAAAACTATGGTAAGGGTGAAAGAAATACCTCATTTGGCAACTCAAGAATTTTCTTGAGTTGCCCAAAGTCCTCAAAATGCAAGCTTTCTTGGTCCATGGTGTAGCTAGTGAGCTTGTGCATCTTTTTATTGAAATGGGTATTGGGTTTTGAGGTGTTTTTAATGGAGTTTGAGAGGGTTGAAGAGGGGAAGGGAGTGAGGGCAGAAGCAGCAGCAGCAAGGAGAGGGAGGGGAGAGGAAATGAGTGAAAGAATGAAGAGGGAATGGCTCAAGAAATAGGTTGACCCCTCACCCACTCTTTCTCTCTCTTGCCCATACTTCTATATTCTATTCTTTTCTTTTTTCTTTTCTTTTCCTTTTCTTTTCTCTTCTGACAAAACCAAAGCCATGAATGAAAAATGAAGAGAAAGCCATGTAGGAAAAATATAACAAGTGTAAAAATGACATGTGCATGTTTTGCACAAAACAAGTTCAAAGCGCGATTAGCGATTTTTAATCGCGATTAGAACTAAATTAGCATATAATTAATTATCAAAACTTATAATTTGCATAATTCACATAAAATGCCCTCTTTTTAGTAATTTCCATAATTTTCCATATTTTTCCCAATTTATCGGTATTTTAATTATACCGCCTTATTAAAATATTCAATATAATATTATTTAATTATAAAAATTCCCAAAAGTAATATTTTATTTTTTTTAGAAATGTTACAATCTTCCCCACTTAAAGAAATTCGGTCCCCGAATTTAAATTTAAATCCCTCAAATACTAAAACATTTCAGTAAAAGTCCAAGTCATCGGGGCTCCGAAATCATCAATACATAAAATGCATCATAGCGCAATACATGCGCATGAACAATGAGCAGCTAACTCAAAATCAAAGCTCCATCAAGCATCCCGCAATCATCGGAGTCATGGTGAAGACACGATGTCAAATCCAAAGCAAAACCAATATGATATACATCGAAACTACACATGTAGACATCAAATCTAAACATGTGGATATCGGAAGGAATTGCATGCCAAACCTTTCATGTTGCTGTGCTATGCGCGCATCGCGACACAGTGGCGGACGTCTATTGCAAGATAATAACTATATATATACTTATCCTTTATTTAATATGTACGTACCACCATTTTGAAAACAATTTAGAAGGGTTTCCTTATTTTAAACGTTTCGTGTCTTATCAGACACGTAGGTAAGTACTGAGACTATAGCTCCCTTTTTAGAAATCCCTTCGATAACTATCAATGCATGCAAAATATATCCAGGTACTGTCCTCTGACTAGTCCTGCTCAGTACGAAAACAAATAGAAAATATAATAAAAACGTACTGCTCCATAAGAAATCAACCCTAAAATGTGCATAAGAATGCTACGTGCGTCTGGTGCGCACGGAAATCAAAATCCATATATGTGCTGTACATGTGCACAGAAACAACATCTAAGTGCAACGGGTGTGCACGAAACACCTGTCAGAGGCAACGTGTGTGCCTGACAGGGTATATTGTAGTGGATGCTTGGATATATATAGGGAGGACTTTCTTGCTCGACATGATAGTATGCTATCTGGTTGCTCTTTATCTTAACATGTACACTGATTGTCTCTAAAAGTACATGTTGATAAAGCCCTTAGGATGAGTACTTGACTACCAGGACTATGATGCAGATCATACTAGCGGACTAGGATTTTCTTATGAAGAAATTAGTGGTCATGAGGTAGATCTGGAAGTAGTTCCAGCTATACAAACTACAGCTGATGATTTGGTAGAACCGGAGGATTCAATAGTTTCCAACGAACCTCAGCCTCTCCGCCAATCTGGTAGGGTTCCTCATCCACCTGAGAGATACTTCGGTTTCTCTATGACAGTGGGAGCGAGAATTGCATCATGAGATGATGAACCAACTATTTTCGAGCAGGCCATCAGGAGTGGGGACTCTGTAAGAATGGCTGAATGCTGTGAGATCTGAGATGGAATCTTTGTACACCAACAAAGTATGGACTTTGGTTGCTTTATCTGAAGGGTTAAATCATCATCAGAAGCAAGTATATCTTGAGAAGATTACTTGGTGTACATGGAAAGGTTGAGACTTTCAAAACTATGCTTAAGTCCATCCAGATCCTACTTGCCATTGCTACATACCATGACTACGATATCTGGCGGTTGGGTGTCATGACTGCTTTTCTAAATAATGATTTAGAAGAGAGCGTCTATAAGTACACAGCCAGAGGGCTTCGTAGACAGTGGGAGTAGCGAAAACGTGTGCAAGTTGTTTTATGAGTTAAAGCAGGTATCGCGGAGTTGGAATATCTGTTTTGATGTGGCGGTCAAAGCGTTTGACTTCATCAAAATGGTAGATGAACCTTGTATATACAAAAAGGGTAGTAGGGAGTATGGTGGTGATCCTCGTATTGTACGTGGATGACATACTCTTGATAAGAAAGGAGTTTCCTATGCTACGCTAGGTCAATCTCCTCTTATCACAAGGATTCTCCATATAGGATCAAATTGATACCTCCTAAATCCTGGGTTATGGATCTATAAGATAGATCTATTTGGATGTTAGGATTCTCACTAGCTGTAGTAAGATGGTATCAATCGATCCTGGGGAAAATCACTGGAAAGGTTCCAGGGTGATAAGAACGACTGAATGTCAGTCACAGGCATTGTCTTTACCCTCAGTGGAGGGACGGTATGTTGGAAGAGTTCCAAGCTAGATACCGTGACATACTAGACGATAAAGGCTGGATACATCAATACCAAGAATGCTACCAAAGAAATAGTCTGGATGTACACTAGTTCATGAGATGAACTTCGTTCATACCATTGTGTGACAATGGAATTATGGATTTAGCCAAGGAACCCCTGTCCCATCTGTAATCCAGACATATTCTTAGGCAGTATCACCTGATCAGTGGAGATGGTTGATCTCCAGGGAGATCTAGGTTCAGAAGAGAAGACACAGAGGACAACGCGGCGGATCTACTCATAAGGCATATTCCCAGGAGAGACTATTAAGGGATGGTTGAGTATGAGATACTTTAACCACTGTTGATTGTTGGGTATGAGATACTCCAACAGATGGCCCTAGTGCAAGTGGGAGATTGTTAGTAATATGTATGCCCTAGAGGCCATTACTGTACATACGATGTATATTGTAGTGGATGCTTGGATATATATAGGGAGGACTTTCTTGCTCGACATGATAATATGCTATCTGGTTGCTCTTTATCTTAACATGTACACTGATTGTCTCTAAAAGTACATGTTGATAAAGCCCTTAGGATGAGTACTTGACTACCAGAACTATGATGCAGATCATACTAGTGGAGACAGAGTAGTCGTTAAGTACATCCTTCAAATGTTCCTAGTCGTGGGAGTACCGAGACAGGGCATCGATACTCCAGAGTAGACTAGTGTATGCGCTTCTTGACCCATATGATGGGCGATGGATGATCCCATATCCATTGGTGTTTGACATCAGAGAAGGTATACGGGTGCTCAGTGGAGACTAGGTACACTGAACGGACTCGCCGAGAACTCCCACATGGTATTGTACCTCACGTAAGATGGCAGTTCTCTGGTGACACTGGTACAGGTTAGTCTGTAGACCCGAGATTGTCATAGAGTCTTGTGTGATTCCCACTGTGCTTTGATTTCCACCTTACCACGGTCAAGAGATCGTGCAAAACGGTGTCTTTTGGATACAGTCCCGAATCACATAGAGGCAATGAGCGATAGGAGGGGTTTCGTCTCTCCCGGTATTGGGGGTTGATGCTGCGTTCGATTGGCTATAACTGGAAATCCCTGGCCATGGTTGCTGAGATTTACTGGTAAGTGTTATCAGTAGTTTCTCGAACTGTTATGGACCGCATATCGACACGACTTATCGGTTATTGGGGTCTGACGTTTACCACCCCTAGACTGTGATATACGACATATCAGACGAAGAGACCGGACTGTACGGTAGTGTTACTGATTGGATTCGCAGGAGTTATAGCAGGCTTGCTTGTTGATCTTCTGATCGCTCAATACCCGGGTGGCCGTTACGTTTGGAAGACCGCTTGCGGCTTGTGGGTGTTTGATATGATCATCACCTACTGCCGGCGTATTGAAGAGTCTTTAGAGTCCTGCATAGAGGTTTGATGGTTCATGCGAAACGGAGTAGGAGAACATATGTGATATGTGCGTGTAACAACCTTAATTTTCCTATAAACTTTTCTATACAATTTTTTTTTTAAATTTTTAAAAATCCATATAGGAGTATTTTAACCTGAGCACAATATATATATAAGTAATTATTTTGGTTTTAAATAATTCCATTTTTAGTGTACATAAAATTGTTTTAAAATTAAAGTGTACTTGGGGTATTTAATGTTGCTGTTACCACTTTAAGTAGTTATTTTCCCACAATAATTACAAGAAGGAGCTTGTAGCTCATTGGTAATACCTTGCATTGCTGAACCAAGCCACCAGAGTTCAAATCCCATGCCCCACATTATTTTTTATATTTTTTTGTTCTAAATTTTTAGAAAGTCAACAGTCAAAAGGCCATAACTCACAAAACTTGAACTGAAGACCAAATTGTAAATATACCATAATTTCCCTCTGGAGAACCCCCGGCCCCTGACACCTTGACTCAGCCCGACTCGGCCGAGTCGGCCGGCGGACCGGCAGACTCGAGCCGGCGCCGCGGCCGGACTCGGCCGGACGGCCGAGTCGTCAACACGGAAAAGTTCCGTGTTGACCTGGTCTTCTCACCTGCACACTTTAAATATTTGGATCGGTTATCAAATGCCCAATAAATCCCTTTTACTCCAAAAATTTAATGTTTTTTTTATATATTTATATATTTTTTTAATTAAAACCCTAACCCTAGCCTAACCCTATATAAACCCCCCATACCCTCTACCTTCTCATCACTTTTTCTAAGTCCACTCTCCCAAAATTCCAAGAGAACTTGGTACGTGAGAAAACGAGCGAAAGGCGAAGCGCTGACGAAATCGACGGCGGAATCCCGGTGATCGTGCTAGGACCTCTCAACGACGATTCGACGCACCGACAAACCCTCTACCTTCCTCTCACTCTCTAACGTTGTCCAAACCCGTAAGTCCCTCTTTTCTACCTTTCTATTCTTTCATAAAAATACGACTTTTCAAACCCGACAGAAATCGGAATAAATCGATTTTCGATTCGGTTTTCTATCAAATCTCACTTATCACTAATTCCATAATGCTTAAACATCTTCATGTTGACTACTGATCACTTAAAAATTAATTTGAACAAGTTTTCACACATGAAATGATAGCTTTTGCAATATACCGTATTTTTGCACTTAAATACCACCATGTTTAGTTTATCACATTTAACCATTTAACATTGTTATACCTTAAAGTAGATCACGAGGTAATGACCTACCTCCACACACACGCAAATACAACCCTAATTGATATCATCAAAACTTAGAATACGATGATACAAGATTTTACATTTAAATACCCTTTTCTTAATAAAACCTATTCTAAAAGTTCTAAGTTTTAAACAATTTTAAAACAATATCTTTTAATAGGAAAATACGATATATAATGGACATCGATCGTTTATCTAAACCTGACTTTGTGGTGTCTAGACAAGTGTGTCTAAGGCGAGTGGTTACTTAATTAGGACCACTACTTGTAGTGGAGAGCCTCCCACTCACCTGGCACTTACCTAGCCGCAATTGGCGGTGAAGAGGCGATTTGAGACTTCTAATGACTTATCGTTTAGACCATTTAGAAATAGATTAGTTGGCTTAGGAAACCCTAGAATCTAAAATACGGAGATTTACACCCTTCTACAAATAAATACCTTATCTTTATAAAACCGTTTTCTAAATGATTAGTATTTATTAAATCTTTGCAAAGCGCCACTACAACCCACCTTTAGGGAACTCGTTAGGGATAGTACGGTTTATCGTGCACCCTCGGGCATAGTAGTGCGAGATTCAGACCTCTGCAAGGAGCATTCGGTCTCGAAAGGTTTAAAATACTACATTTAAGAAAAATGAGATTTTTGGAAAATAAAATATTTATTAAAAATTATTCTTGTATAAACATATGTATATTTATCATTTAAACACCTATTTTATTATAAGATAAAGTTTCCATATTTTCCTAAAAATTACAAGATTAAAAGTTACATTAAAATACCATGAATTTCAAATAAATCAATATTACAAATTAATATCTTTATTAGGATATTTTCACTAGAAATAAGACAAAATAAAATCACACTCATTATAACTATAAAGACGAATAATAAATACTTGAGGTGTATCTTGAAAACTATACAAAAGTAATTTTACATAAACCCCCCTCAAGTTTTATAAATTACAATAATGACCCTAACAAATATAGAACATCGACTTACATTTCTTTTAGTCTGACTCGGGTTTGAGTCTGATTATTTCTGACTTGAATACGATTCAAGTCAATCTATATTCTTTATGTAGGGTTCCTAGGCATCCTAGTGAGGTCTCACAAGGCATCAACCATGCCAATTTCAAAAATTCTAGGTGCCGAGAGACCCGACTACGGATCGTTGGCTAGATATCTAGGCAAACAAAGTAATTAGTTAACACTTAACTAAGAGATACGGAAATACAACCTTTGTAGATCCGATCCTCCACCTCCACGGCTCCGAGATGAGGTCGTCTCCGCTGTCCAAATCAAATCCGGGCTCTAGCGTCGGCTTCATCGGAGAATAGACGGGCTAGGTCGTCGACGACGTGCCGAAGATGATCTACGTCGAAGCATCACTAGATCGAGCTCCACCTTCACCAAGTCTTGAAAACTTGTGAAGGAAACACACTCTACTACTTGGCAAGAGGTAGAGGATGAAGAAATAGGAAGTGGGTAGACTTTAGTTTTGGATTTCTCACTCATTTCATCAATCCACCATTGATGTAGTCAAGCTTTTCTTCTTGAAATGAAGAAGAAGAAGAAAGCAAGAAGATGATAATTATTATGATAAGAATAATAATGTGTTAGAAAAATTCAATCTTATCATAACACTTACCATAGTTAAGTATAGAGAGTTAACCAAAGTTAGTGAGTGGTTAGGGTTTGGCATAAAACAAAAATGGTGGACTTTTCAAAAGTTCAAGAAACTTCAACAAAAGAAATAAATAAAGCCACCATTTTCCTTTTGCCAAAAATAAATAAAACAATAAATAAATCATTTAAAACCCTTAACCATTAACTAACTATGGTTTAAACATACATTTAACCAAGTATTGCATGTATCATCAAACATGATACAAGCAAGTGCACAAAATCATATCGCATATGCAATGCGCACACCCGAGTGAGAAAATCCATTTAAAGTGAACCGATACTAGTTAATGCAAAGTAATATATCAAATATATAATTATGCATTAAATCATTAAATCAACACTTGATTTAACGATCCGGTCATATCGCATATAACCGACTAGTATCCAATGTATCGGCTTATCGAATCAACCCTCGATTCGATAACTAGGTTATATCGCATATAACCATTCGATACATTCATCGCGAGAATAGAATACGGTATCACATACACACATTATTCTAGGTCCCGCACATATCTCATATGCGCTCCTATTTCGTTTCGCTTGAGCCTGGAAACCTCTGTGTAGGACTCTAAAGACTCGTCAATACGCCGGCAGCAGATGATGATCATATCAAACATCCACAAGCCGCAAGCGGTCTGCTAAACGTAACGGCCACCCGGGTATTGAGCGATCTGAAGATCGACGAGCAAGCCCGCTCACACTCCAGTGAATCCAACCAGTAACACTACCGTACAGTCCGGTCTGATCGTCTGATATGTCGCATATCTCGCCTAGGGGTGGTAAACGTCAGACCCCAATAGCTCGATAAGTCATGTCGATATGAGGTCTATAACTATTCAAGAAACTACAGGTAACACTTACCAGTAAATCTCAGCAACCCTGGCCAGGGATTTCCTGTTATAGCCAATCGAACACAGCGCAACATCAACCCCCTATACCGGGAGAGACAAATCCCCTCCTATCGCTCATTGCCTCCATGTGACTCGGGACTGTACCCAAAAACCACCGTTTTGCACGCCCTCTTGGACGTGGTAAGATGGAAATCAAAGCACAGTGGGAACCACACAAGACTCTATGACGATCTCGGGTCAACAGACTACTCTGTACCAGTGTCACCAGAGAACTGCCATCTGACGTGAGGTATAATACCATCTGGGAGTTCTCGGCGAGTCCGTCCAGTGTACCCAGTCTCTACTGAGCACCCGTATATCATCTCTGATGTCAAACACCAATGGATATGGGATCATCCATCGCCCATCTGTATGGGTCGAGAAGGTATACGCTAGTCTACTCTGGTATATCGATGCCCCGTCTCGATACACCCTCGACTAGGGACTTTGAAGGATGTACTTATGGACTACCATGTCCCCACTAGTATGATCCGCATCATAGTCCACGTAGTCAAGCACACATCCTAAGGGCTTTACCAACATGTAACAGAGAGACAATCAGTATACACGTTAAGGTAAAGTTCAACCAGATAGCATACTATCATGTCGAGCACGAAAGTCCTCCCTATATATGTCCCAGCATCCACTACAATATACATCCTATGTACAGTAATGGCCTCTAGGGCATACATATAACTAACAATCTCCCACTTGCACTAGGGCCATCTGTAGCAGTGGTTGTAGTATCTCATACTCAACCATCCCATAAAAGTCTCTCTCTGGGAACAGGCCTTTGTGAGTGGATCCGCTGTGTTGTCCTCTGAATCTACTCTCCAAACCTCGATCACCCTGGAGATCAACCATCTCCATGATCAAGTGATACTGCCTTAGAATATGTCTGGATCACTGATGGGACCGGCGTTCCTTGGCATAAGCCACAACTCCATTGTCACACAATGGGAGGAACATAGTTCATCTCATGAACCAATATACACCCAAACAGCCTCTTTGGTAGCATCTTAAGTAGCGATGTATTCAGCCTTTATCGTCTAGTATGCCACGGTATCTAGCTTGGAACTTTTCTAACATACCGTCCCTTTACTGAGGGTAAAGACAATTCCTGTGACTGACACTCAGTCGTCATTATCACCCTGGAACCATTCCAGTGATTCTCCCCAGGATCGGTTGATACCATCTCGCTACAACTAGTGAGAATCCTAACATCCGATTAGATCTATCTCATAGATCCAAAACCCAGGATTTAGGAGGTATCATTTTGATCCTATATGGAGAATCATTGTGATAAGCGGAGATTGACCGAGCGTAGCATAGGAAACTCCTTCCCTATCAAGAGTATGTCATCCACGTACTCTACGAGGATCGTCACCATACTCCCTACTACCTTTTTGTTTATACAAGGTTCATCTACCATTTTGATGATGTCAAACTCTTTGACTAACACATCAAAACAGATGTTCCAACTCCGGGATGCCTGCTTTAATCCTATAAAGCATCTTGCACACGTTTCCGCTGCTCCCACTGTCTACGAAGCCCTCTGGCTGTGTACTTATAGACACTCTCTTCTAAACATCATTTAGAAAAGCTGTCATGACACCCAACCACCAGATATCGTAGTCATGGTATGTAGCCGTGACAAGTAGGATCTGGATGGACTTAAGCATAGCTACTTGAAAAGGTTTCATCATTATCCATACCTGGTCAATGATGCAAACTTTTAACAAGTCTAGCTTTGAAAGTCTCAACTTTTCCATGTACACCAAGTAATCTTCTCAAGATATACTTGCTCCTGATGGGGATTTAACCCTTCAGATATAGCAGCTAAAGTCCATACTTTGCTGGTGTATAAGGATTCCATCTCAGATCACTAAGCATCCGGCCATTCTTACAGTCCCGCTCCTGATGGCCAGCTCGAAACTAGTTGGGTCATCATCTCATGATGCAATCCCCGCTCCCACTGTCATAAAGAAACCGAAGTATCTCTCAGGTGGGTGAGGAACCCTACTAGATCGGCGGAGAGGCTGAGGTTCGTTGGTAACTATTGAATCATTTGGTTTTACCAAATCATCTGCTGTAGTTTGTATAGCTGGAACCTTTCCAGTTCTACATAACAGACCTTGCCTCGAGCTTGTCCGGATTTTGCATTTAGACATAGGCCGGACAACCCCAAATCTTAACTAACTTAAGATATGGGCGCTTCCCTTTCCATATCACATATGAAATGGTAGGCAACTGATTTGACTGGAACCCTATTCAATAGGTATGCAGCTTCTCAAGTGCATAACCCCCTTAAAAGGAAATAGGTAACTCAGTAATACTCATCATAAAACGCACCTTATCATATAGGGTGTGATTGCTCCGCCCCGATATACCATCGTGCTATGGTGTATACAGAGGAGTAATGCTGAGAGAGAATTTCATTCTCCTTTAGAATAGTCCAGTATTTCCGTGCTCAAGTATTCTCCTCCTTGATCACATCAAAGGACACAATACTTATACCCGTATTTTGGTTTTCTACTTCTAACTTATATTCTGTGAATATCACAAAAGGTTCGGACTTGTGTTTCAGCAGGAACATAGGTCTGAATCTTGAGAGATTATCAGAGAATGTAACGAAGTACAAAGAACCAGTCTTGGCATGTGTAGACAGGGGACCTACATACATCAACATGTATCATCCCAAGAGTTCACTAACTCTTTCTCTGTTTCCAATAAACGGAGCTATGGTCATCTTATCTTTGTGACATGACCGGCAAGTTTCACAAGATGTAAATTCAAACTGATTTAAATATACATCTAAATGTAACTTCAGCTAGTCGGGTCATATTGATCTGACCTAGTCTACAATACCTCAAGAAGAATCCGTTCATTTCTGAACTCTTCCTCTTGAGTGTATTCCATATACTAAGAACTGTAGTTTGATTTAGAACATCAATGCTTTTAGATAACGTGCCTGAACCGATCAACTTTTGATATAGGAAATGTTCAAAACATTATCCAACAATACAAAATTATATCCTTTCTTTACTATAAAGAGACTGATATGATTTTGTATATCAGGTTCGGTATCTAATAACATTCGTTCAGAATCAATGTATTGGTAATACAGGGTGACAGTGACCAACAGACTTGGCTGCAACACTTGCCCCGTTTTCTGCCTCATGAAACTTATCACCCGTTCTCAGTTCTCTACCTATCTGTAGCCCTATGTAACAGATTACATATCTGGGATCCTGATCTGGTATCACATACCCAGGACGTAGAGGATACAGAGAAACAGTTCTTTGTAATGAACACACCCGAAGATGATGCATCAGCATGCACTCTCTTCGTTTGGGCGGCACGGGAATTGTGGTAATCCCCAATTTCCTGCTCGGTCTTATAACAATTATAAGTTGGAGCGGGACCAACGTTCCCCAGCTCAGTATAACAAGCAGGTTCAGTCAATATTCCGTATTATTATCTTGATTAAGGCGTGATATGGTCGCTACCAGGAGAGAGAGAGAAGAAAACACTCAGCGTGCGCTCTTGCAAGAATAGATTGGTTATTATTTTATCTAATCAGGATGGCTCCCACTGCTTTTTATCAAATCTTCCTTCAAACCCTAAAAGGAAAGACTAGCCGGGATTAATTACACACTACAAGTTCGCCAATCTTTCAGCCAGGCCAGTGTCGGTACTTTGAGGGAGGTCCCCCGTGCTGTCGCACGAACCTAATTACTGTAAACCTCGTTTTCCCAGAGGCGTAACCTCGTTAACACCTTTCTAGACACCTACTTGATCGGCTAATTGTAATGTATAAAACTCTCCCAGGAGTAACTCTTACTCGCAGCGGGTATCGGGATCCAACTATCTCATAGAAGGTATGCAATCTCATTGCAAATTTCAACACTTGAAATTCCCGATAATATTTTGCCCCTAGCAGCTATATGACCTTAACATAGTCAAGAAATCATAAGTGGTAGTCAAGTTCAACCCGTCATTTCCCGATTGAATTAAACCCACCCGCACGACCCTTAACATAGTCAACAAAGTCGCACGAATACCCTAATCCAATCACATCATATGCTTATGCAGATAAGCACTAATTAGCTACCGCACACTACGCCTTAACATAGTCAACAAACGTAGCACGAATACTAACTAGTACTTATCTGAAATGACGGAGGGCTACGACAGGTTTTTCTGAAAACCTATTGCGTAAAGAACTTGATATCGTTGTAGAATCAAATGATTTTAAAATGGAGTGTTTTTGAGGCTTTTCTAGTTTTGCTAAAGGGGTCACTCCCGGTGAAGGGATCGTCGGCCCTTTCCTCGTCGAATGAGGTGCGGGATATATCATATATATCACTGTGCAAAGCGAAAACTATAGAAGCGATCAAAGACAAACCGATTGTGTAGCATCTGCCAGTTATTGCTAAAAGAGTCACTCCCGGTGAAGGGATCTCGGACCTTTCCTCATCGAATAAGGTGCAGGATATATCACATATACCGCTATGCAAAGCAAGAACTGTAGCTACCTGTTTTATTTTGAAATTCGATTCTGCAACATTATTAGGTTTCTTTTATTTCATTAATCATATTAATGAAGTCCCATCATTTAATTACCTAATCATCACAGATAAATACGACGTACACTTATGCCATCCGCATTCGCCTCGATGTCCCCTCGTGCACGGTTAGGTTAGGTAACTAACGGCAGAGCGGGGCAGGGCTAGCGCGGGTGTAAAACATAAGTAACGCCTATATAATATATCATATATACTATATACAGTATCTATCACAGAATATCACATGATCACATCACAGATATCGCAGCAGAAGAATCACACGAAATATTGTATATACTAGGACGTCCGTATTTTCAATACGAGCCAGTATAAAACACGGATTCCACGGTCGTGATGAATAGCCAAACCCACACCCCTAGACCCCTACGAGAGCGGCAAGCAACCCTACCAATTCTAGAGTTAGGAGACCCGGCCTCGACTCCTCGAGTTGGTCTCCCACTGGACTCCAGAACCCGGTTACTTGTGCTCCCCTCCTTGGGTCTATCCTAGTGCGGAAAAGTAAATAATATACAACGGGTGACAACTTCCGCAACCTGGAAGCGCCCCAATAAAAGAATATTACATACAAGTTTTTACATGAATGAAAATGAAAAACACTCATCTCACATAAAAAAACCCGGCTATTCGTACACGACGATCCAATATAACATATCCAGCAACACATAACATCACATGTCATCAACGTAAGTAAATATGCGCATCCCAATTGTCGTTGACATATAGCAACGAAACCGGCGATATCACATATTACACTTACGGTCATAGAAAAGAAAGTGTAAAACTACAACAGTTGGAATCCGCAACCATCTCAGACATCGCATGCCTGACCAAATGAATTCCTTAGACATCGCATGCCTAACAATTATAAACTCCGCATTTTAGTCTCATAATCGAAAACACTTTTCAATGTCAAGTCGGGAAATTCAACAAGATTCCCGGCATCCTGATCGAATACTCGTCGCAAACTTCAGTAGGCGACCGCACCCCCGATACCGTCGACGAAGTGCACCAAGGCGGAACACCGCTGCCGCGAGCACCCGAACGGATGCTTTCGGCGACGGGGTTCTCCTACAGTCACTTGGTCAGGGCTATGGAATGAGGCTGTCTATTAAGTTTACCCGGCGAGTATCCGCGTACGCTACGTGATTGCGACGGACTTTTGATCATATCAAAATTCCGTGGCAACCGATCATCTAAGACTAAACTGCTACGTTTATAACATTCATTCAGTTATCTCATAACTATTTGTGAATTCCAATTATTGTATCACATTCCAGATAATTAGAAAATGTTAAACTTTCCGATTGAACATTCGAACACCCAAGTTTTCCCGATACAGATCAACACATGAAACAAGTCTAACAACATTCCGTTCGTGCCTCAGTACCAACGGTCCAGCCGTAGAAGGGTCAAGCCAACGCCTCACATGTGGCACGCCGTACTGCCCCAAACCCGAAGGTTCAAAGGGCAGTTCAAGACGGTCACATAATCGAGTTAAGGTTTGTTGTCTTCTAGAGGGTCCATCGCGTTACTTGCACTACTTAGAACGTCGTTAAACTTCGGAAAAATCCAACACTTGGAAATTTCCCGACAGGGGAAAAATTGGGTATTTATATCCGGTCGAACTTTTTAACATATTCTAAAATTTATCCGGAAAGCCAAACAGACAAAATTTGATAAACCCGATCGAATCATCGAAGCTCCAAAACATCCCAGATTATTCAACACTTGAATAAATATTAAAAATACCCAGGAAAACCAGCACTGTTAAATAGGAGTTACTGTGCAAACATCACCTCACAAAACGACAAACAGGCCGCGGTTCCGCCGCACGAGCCAAGCTCGTGCCGCGGAAGCGCGGCGCTTTAATGGAATTAGGGTTACGAATTGCACAGTTACTCTTATATTTTCCTGCTGATATTTCTACATATTTTTAATACTGAAAAATCCCTGTTTTTAGAAAAAGTACAGAGAGCACATTTGAGTTGGGGTTTCGGGTTCGTTCGGGTTTTAAACTTCGTCTGGACTTCGCCTAAGGCTCAAGCTAGGCTCTGATACCACTGTAGGGTTCCTAGGCATCCTAGTGAGGTCTCACAAGGCATCAACCATGCCAATTTCAAAAATTCTAGGTGCCGAGAGACCCGACTACGGATCGTTGGCTAGATATCTAGGCGAACAAAGTAACTAGTTAACACTTAACTAAGAGATACGGAAATACAACCTTTGTAGATCCGATCCTCCACCTCCACGGCTCCGAGATGAGGTCGTCTCCGCTGTCCAAATCAAATCCGGGCTCCAGCGTCGGCTTCATCGGAGAATAGACGGGCTAGGTCGTCGACGACGTGCCGAAGATGATCTACGTCGAAGCATCACTAGATCGAGCTCCACCTTCACCAAGTCTTGAAAACTTGTGAAGGAAACACACTCTACTACTTGGCAAGAGGTAGAGGATGAAGAAATAGGAAGTGGGTAGACTTTAGTTTTGGATTTCTCACTCATTTCATCAATCCACCATTGATGTAGTCAAGCTTTTCTTCTTGAAATGAAGAAGAAGAAGAAAGCAAGAAGATGATAATTATTATGATAAGAATAATAATATGTTAGAAAAATTCAATCTTATCATAACACTTACTATAGTTAAGTGTAGAGAGTTAACCAAAGTTAGTGAGTGGTTAGGGTTTGGCATAAAACAAAAATGGTGGACTTTTCAAAAGTTCAAGAAACTTCAACAAAAGAAATAAATAAAGCCACCATTTTCCTTTTGCCAAAAATAAATAAAACAATAAATAAATCATTTAAAACCCTTAACCATTAACTAACTATGGTTTAAATATACATTTAACCAAGTATTGCATGTATCATCAAACATGATACAAGCAAGTGCACAAAATCATATCGCATATGCAATGCGCACACCCGAGTGAGAAAATCCATTTAAAGTGAACCGATACTAGTTAATGCAAAGTAATATATCAAATATATAATTATGCATTAAATCATTAAATCAACACTTGATTTAACGATCCGGTCATATCGCATATAACCGACTAGTATCCAATGTATCGGCTTATCGAATCAACCCTCGATTCGATAACTAGGTTATATCGCATATAACCATTCGATACATTCATCGCGAGAATAGAATACGGTATCACATACACAAATTATTCTCGGTCCCGCACATATCTCATATGCGCTCCTATTTTGTTTCGCTTGAGCCAGGAAACCTCTGTGTAGGACTCTAAAGACTCGTCAATACGCCGGCAGCAGATGATGATCATATCAAATATCCACAAGCCGCAAGCGGTCTGCTAAACGTAACGGCCACCCGGGTATTGAGCGATCTGAAGATCGACGAGCAAGCCCGCTCACACTCCAGTGAGTCCAACCAGTAACACTACCGTACAGTCCGGTCTGATCGTCTGATATGTCGCATATCTCGCCTAGGGGTGGTAAACGTCAGACCCCAATAGCTCGATAAGTCGTGTCGATATGAGGTCTATAACTATTCGAGAAACTACAGGTAACACTTACCAGTAAATCTCAGCAACCCTGGCCAAGGATTTCCTGTTATAGCCAATCGAACACAGCGCAACATCAACCCCCTATACCGGGAGAGACGAATCCCCTCCTATCGCTCATTGCCTCCATGTGACTCGGGACTATACCCAAAAACCACCGTTTTGCACGCCCTCTTGGATGTGGTAAGATGGAAATCAAAGCACAGTGGGAACCACACAAGACTCTATGACGATCTCGGGTCAACAGACTACTTTGTACCAGTGTCACCAGAGAACTGCCATCTGACGTGAGGTATAATACCATCTGGGAGTTCTCGGCGAGTCCGTCCAGTGTACCCAGTCTCTACTGAGCACCCGTATATCATCTCTGATGTCAAACACCAATGGATATGGGATCATCCATCGCCCATCTGTATGGGTCGAGAAGGTATACGCTAGTCTACTCTGGTATATCGATGCCCCGTCTCGATACACCCTCGACTAGGGACTTTGAAGGATGTACTTATGGACTACCATGTCCCCACTAGTATGATCCGCATCATAGTCCAGGTAGTCAAGCACACATCCTAAGGGCTTTACCAACATGTAACAGAGAGACAATCAGTATACACGTTAAGGTAAAGTTCAACCAGATAGCATACTATCATGTCGAGTAAGAAAGTCCTCCCTATATATGTCCCAGCATCCACTACAATATACATCCTATGTACAGTAATGGCCTCTAGGGCATACATATAACTAACACTTTAATATTCTAACTCAATATGAACACATGAATCCCAGAATCCAGTTAACAAGCTATACAACTTGACTGAATCAAACCATGGATATACATCCATTATTCCGTTATTCCATTTACTTGATTATGCAGTTACAATCTGTTTACTGATATCATGGTTTTGGTCAGTCATCCAACTTATACAATACAACACAACAATACAATCAAAACACTACGGGGTTTAAGGGGTAGATTGGTACGGAAGGTGTTAAAGGTGGCACGAGACGGTAAGATTAAGACATTTAATATGAATCCAATTGCCGTTGTTCCGGGTTGTATAACGGAGCCTTGTACTTCCATTTGCCCTGGTCTCTAGCATACTGAGACCCCTCTCGTATACACTGGCATCCTTCTGTACCAAGCTACAAACAACAGCGTGAACACAATCCTCTACAATATTATTCTTTAGAAGATACCTCTTATTCTGTCTTTTCTAATTCTTCCTTATCTTTGGGACTTACCGAGTGACCTGTTCGCTGACGATATTCTATTTCTTTCTTCTTTGAATGTCGTCAGGTGTTTTGGACCCGTCAGAGATCGAGCCCACCGGTGAAGACTTGGAGCAGTTTCACGAAGACCCCAAGCTCTAGACATTGTACCTTGTTCTATTCAGTATTTTCTTTTCCTTTTATGCCATTGTTTAGGCATCGCTTTTCATTCCAGTTGTATTTACTTTTCATGCATTGTACAAAAGAATGTTATTAATAAAGTTGATGTTATTTCTATATCTCTTGTCTCTTGTGATTTACTTTTATATTACTTAGATACGCTTAGCGTATGTACTTCTGAGTATATACATAGCGGGCCTCGTCGCGTCCCCTTCGCCGTACACTACGAAGCGGGGCGTGACAGTGCGGGACCGAGATTAATACGAGTATGTGATACCGTATTCTATTCTCGCGATATGTGATATCGGCCAGTTACATGTGATATAACCGGGTTATCGGAACAAGTGTTGATTCGATGAAATAATATATATATATATATATATATATATATATATATATATATATATATTATATGCTCACTTAAATATTTATTATTCTCACTTGTAATACATTTAACATATATATGATATATGTTTATTGTATTGTTTTTCTTTTGTTGCATAAATATTATATATGTGATATATAATATTGTGAAATGCTAGGTTATACATGCAACATGGATATATGAGAATTATACCATGCTATATATTATGTTTGAGTTTAAATTCTTAAGTAATTCAAAAAGGAAGAAATGGGTCATTGTGAAGCTTCTTGAAGCTTCATGATAAACTTTGACAAAGTCTTCTCTTTTTGTTTTGCTTAAGATATTTCTAAACTCAACCATAACACATAGCCATGGTTAACTCTCTACAAGAGTTAGTGGATGACATACACTAACCAAGGGTTGCATTTCTAACCTCATCTCTGTTAGTGTATATGCCCTAGAGGCCATTACTGTATCATACTAGTATGTATATTACTTGATGGAAGCTTGGGATATTCACAGTTGTACAGACAATCTTGCTCAATATAGTAGTATGCTACTTGGTTTGTCTCTGCTTTAATGTGTACATGTGTGTTTATTTATTATATCACCTATACGCATTAGTAAAGCCCTTAGGATCTTTGCTTGATTACCGGCGTTGTGATGGCGATCACACTCGTGGGGGCTGGGTAATCTACAAGCACATCCTTATACACGTCCCTGGTCGTGGGAGTATCGAGATAGGGCATCGATGCTCCGGAGTAGACTAGCGTATGCGCTTCTCATCCCAGCACGGGAGACGGTCTGTCCCACAGCCGTCGGTACATCGTACTTGAGATAGTATGCGGGTGCTCGTTAGGTTACGAGTACACTGGACAGGACTCGTCGGGAACTGACAGGTTGGTATTATACCTATCGTCAGTTATCAGTTCCCAGGTGACATGAGTACAGCTTAGTCCGCTGACTTGACACTGGCACTTCGCCTCGAGTGTGTTCCCACTGCATTTTGATCACTACCCTACCACGGCTCAAAGGAGTCGTGCAAACAGGTAGTGGTTGGGTGCAGTCCCGAAACACTTGGAGGCAGTGCCGGTTAGACAGGATTCGTCTCTCCCGGTATTGGGGGTTGACATCGCGCTGTGTCTAGGAGAGCCATTACACAAGTAGTCCCTGGCCAGGGCAAGCGAGATATACTGGTAGGTTCCAGTGTTATCTCAGGGTGTTTTGGGCTTCACTCCGACACGACTTGTACCGCTATTAGGGGACTGACGTTTACCGCCCTCTAGGCCCGCCATGCGATGTATCAGACGAACAGACCGGACTGTACGGAGAATGTCACATTCAGACTCAGTAGGAGTTCAGATGGGGTTTCACCTCGTCAGCCTTCTTGTCGGCATCTACCTGGGGACCGTTACGCACAGCTAGTGCCGCTTGCGGTCTGTGGTTAAACCCACTACCAGCGTAGTGTCGAGTCTTTAGAGTCCCACACAGAGGGTATTCGCCTCTGGGCAAAACAGAGTAGAGGTCGCATGGTTTTGCGACAGGGTTCGTTCTCATCCGCGCACTTGTGCACGTTTGGAGTCCGGACGGATATTGCCAGCGGGCTCTGGTTTGAGCCGGATACTGGTATATGTTTTGGGGTTGCTTTTATATCTTGGTATTCTTGTTCCTCGGAACGAGAATGCAGGTGTGTATGCACAGTTGCTTGAGGCGGAGGATGAGGTATTTCATTAGGGTTTCGGAACGGGTGCGTATGCACAGTTGACAGTTATCATTTTCCAAACCCTAATGGATTTATGAATTATCTATTAATAATAGTAATTAAATGAGAATTATGTTATGGTTGATTTTGTTGACTTGTTGACCATGGTTGACTTGTTGACCATGGTTGAAGGTTGACCACCATCATGCTTTAAAAAGTCTTCCTTGATTCATGCTTACATTTCATTTAAAGAAGCATGATAGTGGTCATTCCAAATTACCATCAACTATTCTCATTTTGAATTATTATCATTTAGATAATTCTTTTTCTTTTTGATATGGTTGCAAAAAGAAAAAGATAGCTCATTCTTTCATATCCATTCTCTCTCCTCTCTTCATCTTCTTCCTCCTCTAGCTCAAGGTGATTCCTTCTCATGTGTTGAGATTCCTTCACCTTGAAAAGAAAACAACCCCTAGAAACTCTCTACTCTCTCTAGGGTTCAAGGTTTAGCAAGCCGGAAACCCTAGTTCACTCAAAGATCGAGGAAGAGCCCAAAGGTCGAACCTTCGAGGTGGATCCATCTTCGACGGAAGAAGGTGACGAAAAGAGAACCATTCAAGCTTCTACAAAGAACAAGAAAGAAGAACAACAACAAGAAGAGAAGGAGTTCAAGTTTAGGTATAACCATCTTCATAGTAGCTAACTCTCTTTAGCAAGTTTGCTAGTTTAGTTTAGCAAAGATCCGGCTTTTACGGTCCATGTTACAAAGTTAAGAAAAATTTTTGATTTACCGTTTCCGCAACCCCGAAAGTACCGGGAGAGGTAACGTGGACCTAACAGTGGTATCAGAGCCTAACTAAACTTAAACTAGCTTGGTAGCGAAGTGTATGGAAGTTCGAAACCGAAAAATCGCAAAACCGGAAAAACCAAAACCCTAAGTTTCTGTTGAATTTTTTTCTGCTCTAAATGAAAAACTTTATACTTGTAAATTCGGCTCAGGGTTTTGTTTGAACACACAAGAAATACGATGGCCTAATTCATTTAAACCGCCGCGCTTCCGCGGCACGAGGTAGGCATGTGCCGCGGAAGCGCCGCAGTTTGTTTCCCTCTCTGCATCGTTTTTCGTGCAGTGTTCTTCTGGTGGGATTTTGGGATTTTTCAGATATATTATATGTGCCCAGATTTTCCAGAACTGAAATTCACTTTTGGGGTCCTATAATTCCGTATTTTTTCCGAACTTCACTGCACTTTGGCTATGTTGGTTATATCTATGTTGCTTGCATGTATTGAACGTCGGCTAATCGCTATAAGTCGATTAGTCGGGGTTATACATGATCTGTGTTTGATATTGGAATGTGTATATGAATCTGTTGGACTGTCGCGGGTGAATAGCCGGGTTGGATGTGAGATGAGCTTTTGTTTTTCTTTCATTCTTTGTAAATGTAAATTGATGTAATAATATTATTTGCTTGGCCGCACAACCGGGTCGGGGTTGTAGCCGTCATTGTATAATTCTTTTTACTGTTTTTGCTCCTAGGATAGACCCATGGAGGGGTGCACAAACTGCCGAGTACTTGGCGGGTAGTTTGCCGCACCCGTAGGGGTCTTGGGTGGGGTATTTGGCTATTCACCGCGACCGTGTAATCCGCTTTTTCGTTGCAGGCTCGAAAGGATTGCGGATTACTAGTATATCCAATGTATTCATCTGTGATCTGTAATGTCTATCATTGCTTTACTATTTAGGCGTTGCTTATGTTTTACAGCCGCGCTAGCCCAGCCCCCGCTCTGTCGTTAGTTAAGTAACCTAACGAGTGATGACGGGACCCCGTGGCGAATGCGAATGGCATAAGCGTACGTCATATTTTGGTTGTTTTCTGCAATGGTAGGATTAAATGATGGGACGCATTAAAAGAACTAATGCAAGAATATCACGCATTAAAAGAACTAATGCAAGAAAATAAACCTAAAAGACGTTGTTGGAACAATTTTTTCAAAAAGCTGTTATTGCAAGGACGTTCATTTTTGTTTTGCATCGAGGTATTCGGTTATGAATGCCCAGCACCTCAATCGACGAGGCAAGGGCCGAGATCCCTTCACCGGGAGTGACCCCTTGGACAAAAGTTTGCGTCAGGGTAATAACTTCACTATAGTCGATTATTCTTGCTTTGCATCGAGGTATTCATTTTGTAATATCCTGCAACTCATTCGACGAGGAAAGAGCCGAGATCCCTTCACAGGGAGTGACCTCTTTAGCAAAAAGTTTTTCGCCACTATATTTTCAAAAGGTGTATCACGTTCCTTCAACGACATCAAGTTCATTACGTTAACGGGTTTTTCGCCAAAAACCCAGCCGTAGCCCTCCGTCGTTTCTTATAAGTTATACTTAGTATTCGTGCTGCGTTTGTTGACTGTGTCAAGGCGCAGTGAACGGTAGCTAAGTGTTGCTTATTTGCTGGATACAATGTGATTGGTTAGGACATTTGTGTAACCTTGTTGACTGTGTCAAGGGTTATGCAGGTGGGTTTTAATGCAATCAAGACAACGACGGGATGAACTTGACTAGGACTTTTTGATTTGTTGACTGTGTCAAGATCACTTGAGTCCTAGGGGCAAAAACCACATCGGGAGTTTCAAAAGAACTGAAACTTGCAGATTTAGCATACCTTCTGGAGTGTGGTGACTAGAGTGGATTCCATCTAGGTTATCACACAATGACAGTTGGATCCCGATCCCACTGATGAGTTGGTTTACTCTCGGGAGATTATTTCACTTAACGATCAATGCTATAAACCTAGTAGGTGTCTAGAAAGGTGTTAGCGGGGTTACGCCCCCAGGGAAAGGAGGTTCTTTAATTAAGGAACTTCGCGAAAGCGTTGGAAAACCTCCCTCGAAGTACCGACACTAGCCTGGCTGAAAGGTTAAGCAAGTATTGTGACGTGAATTAAAACCCGGCTAGTTCTTCTTTTAAAAGGGTTTTAAGAAGAATTTGAGGAAACAGTGGGAGACATCCTGGTTAGATAAATTAATAAACCAATCTAATCTTGCAAGAGCATACGCTGAGTGTTTCTTTTCTCTCTCCAGGCAGCAACCTTTTCACGCCCTAATCAAGATAATAAAATGTATCGCTTGACCGATCCGAATTTTTATTCGGGACTGGGGAAAGTTGGTTCAGCTCTAACTTGTGACAACAGTCATGAGTATGAGAATGGGAAAGAGGAAAGTATAGATTTCCAGGATGCCCAGTCGAAGAAGAAGCATGGTTTTGCATCTACTTCAGGTGTTCTTGTAATTGAGAACTGTTTTACGGTCAGCCCTACCTCCTGGGTACTTGATACCGGATCAGGATCTCATATCTGTAATTTATTACAGGGACTGAGAAAAAGTAGGAAAGTTGCACCGGGTGATATGTCGCTCAGAGTAGCGAACGGAGCATAAGTTAATGCGGCAGCCGTCGGTGAATATCACCTAGTATTGCCAAATGGCAAGACTATGATTTTGAACGACTGCTACTATGTACCCTCCATGGTTTGCAACATCATATCAGTTTCTTTACTCGATAAAGATAGATATAAGTTTGTTCTTGAAAAGAATATCATGAACATTTACCTTGATAAGGTACTGGTTGCAGAGGGTACACTGTTTAATGGTATCTACGTTCTAAATCAGAATACAGTTCTCAATATACAAAACACACGCAAGAGGAAGAATTCAGATACGAATGAATCCTACTTGTGGCATTGTAGACTTGGTCATGTCGGAGAGAAAAGACTGAGTAAGTTGCATAAAGATGGACTCTTGGATGCGTTCGAGTTTTCATCTTATGAAACTTGTCAGTCTTGTCTCAAAGGGAAGATGACCAAATCTCCGTTCACCGGACATGGAGAAAGAGCAGCAGAGCTCTTGGGACTCATACATAGTGATGTATGTGGTCCGATGTCTACACATGCAAGGGGTGGGTTCTCGTACTTCATCACATTCACTGACGATCTCTCTAGGTTCGGATACGTGTATCTGATGAAACACAAATCTGAAGCTTTTGAGAAATTCAAGGAATTCAGAAAGGAAGTAGAGAACCAGACAGGCAAAAGTATCAAGATCCTCCGGTCTGACAGGGGAGGGGAGTACTTAAGCACGGAATTCCTAGATTACTTAAAAGAGAATGGTATTCTCTCTCAGCTTACTCCTCCTTATACACCACAGCACAACGGTGTATCGGAGCGGAGGAATCGTACCCTATTGGATATGGTTCGCTCCATGATGAGTAGTGCTGAGTTACCTCTTTCATTCTGGGGATATGCACTTCAAACTGCAGCACATCTATTGAATCAAGTTCCATCCAAATCCGTGCCTAAGACTCCGTATGAAATATGGAGTAGTAAAAGTTTGTATCTTAAACGTATTAAGATTTGGGGTTGCCCAGCTTATGTCAAAAAGCAGAACCCAGACAAACTTGAAGCACGGGCAGTTTTGTGTAAATTTGTGGGATACCCAAAAGATTCAAGTGGGTATCTATTCTACCATACAGAAGAACAGAAGATAATTGTTTCAAGAAATGCCACATTTTTAGAAAAAGAATTTCTTGTTAAAAACATAAGTGGCAGCACGGTAGAACTGGATGAAATTCCAGAAACACAAGCTTTAACAGAAAATTTGGAGGAACCGCTAGATTCAATAACCCCAAACGAACCTCAGCCACTCCGCAGATCTGGTAGGATTTCTCATCCGCCCGAGAGATACTACGGTTTTCTCATTGACGGGGATCGAGAGGATTGCATCTTGGAAGAAGATGACCCTACCAGTTTCAGGCAGGCCATTATCAGTAGGGACTCTGATAAGTGGCAGGAAGCAATGCAATCTGAAATGGAGTCCATGTACGCCAATAAAGTGTGGACCATGGATATTGCTCCACCTGGGGTAAAACCCGTTGGATGCAAATGGATCTACAAAAGGAAACTTGGTGTAGATGGGCAGGTGGAAACCTATAAAGCTAGACTCGTTGCAAAAGGTTTTCGTCAAAGACCTGGTTTGGACTATGATGAAACTTTTTCTCCGGTGGCTATGCTCAAATCCATTCGGATCCTACTTGCCATTGCTGCCTTCCATGACTATGAAATCTGGCAGATGGATGTTAAAACGGCTTTCCTAAACGGTTGTTTGGAAGAGTGCGTTTACATGGATCAACCAGAAGGTTTCGTAGACAGTGGGAGCAGCGGAAAGGTGTGCAAGTTGCTTAAATCCATTTATGGATTAAAGCAGGCATCGCGGAGCTGGAACATCTGTTTTGATGAGGCAATCAAGGAATTTGATTTCATCAAGAACGAAGATGAACCCTGTGTATATAAGAAGATTGTAGGAAGAACTGTCGTATTCCTAGTCTTGTACGTAGACGACATTCTTTTGATAGGAAATGATATTCCTATGCTACAATCGGTCAAGCTATTTTTGTCACAAAGGTTCTCCATGAAGGACCTGGGTGATGCCTCGTACATTCTGGGGATCAAGATCTATAGAGATAGATCCAAGAAACTATTGGGACTTTCGCAGTCCAGGTACATAAAGACCGTACTAAAGAGATTTAGTATGGAAGGTTCCAAGCGCGGTAACATACCCGCATTGCACGGAATTACCCTCTCCAAGAAGATGTCTCCTAAGACTGACGAGGAGAGGGTTCGCATGAGCACTATACCCTACGCTTCGGCGGTAGGATCTATAATGTATGCGATGCTATGTACAAGACCAGATGTAGCTTACGCGTTGAGCGCGGTAAGCCGGTATCAGTCAGACCCAGGGGAGGACCACTGGACAGCAGTGAAGAACATTCTCAAGTACCTGAGAAGGACTAAGGAGATGTTCCTGGTTTACGGTAATGGAGACCTCCGGGTCGAGTCCTTTGCCGATTCAAGCTTCCAGAGTGACAAAGATGACAGCAAGTCCGTCTCGGGTTTTGTGTTTACCCTCAACGGAGGGGCGGTATGTTGGAGGAGTTCCAAGCAGGAAACCGTCGCAGACTCGACGATGGAGGCTGAATACATTGCTGCAAGCGATGCCGCAAAAGAAGCGGTCTGGATGAAGAAGTTCATTAGTGAACTTCAGGTGGTTCCATCCATTGTTGACCCAATACCTTTGTATTGCGATAACAATGGGGCTATAGCTTTAGCGAAGGAACCAAGGTCCCATCAGAAATCCAGGCACATCTTAAGGCGGTATCACCTGATCAGGGAGATCATTGATCGACAGGAGATCGAGGTGCGGAGAGTAGACACAAAGGACAACACTGCGGACCCATTCACGAAGGCTTTACCCCAGACTCAGTTCGAGCGGCTGATCGAGATGATAGGTCTTCGATACGCCAGTACATGGCCTTAGTGCAAGTGGGAGATTGTTAGTGTATATGCCCTAGAGGCCATTACTGTATCATACTAGTATGTATATTACTTGATGGAAGCTTGGGATATTCACAGTTGTACAGACAATCTTGCTCAATATAGTAGTATACTACTTGGTTTGTCTCTGCTTTAATGTGTACATGTGTGTTTATTTATTATATCACCTATACGCATTAGTAGAGCCCTTAGGATCTTTGCTTGATTACCGGCGTTGTGATGGCGATCACACTCGTGGGGGCTGGGTAATCTACAAGCACATCCTTATACACGTCCCTGGTCGTGGGAGTATCGAGATAGGGCATCGATGCTCCGGAGTAGACTAGCGTATGCGCTTCTCATCCCAGCACGGGAGACGGTTTGTCCCACAGCCGTCGGTACGTCGTACTTGAGATAGTATGCGGGTGCTCGTTAGGTTACGAGTACACTGGACAGGACTCGTCGGGAACTGACAGGTTGGTATTATACCTATCGTCAGTTATCAGTTCCCAGGTGACATGAGTACAGCTTAGTCCGCTGACTTGACACTGGCACTTCGCCTCGAGTGTGTTCCCACTGCATTTTGATCACTACCCTACCACGGCTCAAAGGAGTCGTGCAAACAGGTAGTGGTTGGGTGCAGTCCCGAAACACTTGGAGGCAGTGCCGGTTAGACAGGATTCGTCTCTCCCGGTATTGGGGGTTGACATCGCGCTGTGTCTAGGAGAGCCATTACACAAGTAGTCCCTGGCCAGGGCAAGCGAGATATACTGGTAGGTTCCAGTGTTATCTCAGGGTGTTTTGGGCTTCGCTCCGACACGACTTGTACCGCTATTAGGGGACTGACGTTTACCGCCCTCTAGGCCCGCCATGCGATGTATCAGACGAACAGACCGGACTGTACGGAGAATGTCACATTCAGACTCAGTAGGAGTTCAGATGGGGTTTCACCTCGTCAGCCTTCTTGTCGGCATCTACCTGGGGACCGTTACGCACAGCTAGTGCCGCTTGCGGTCTGTGGTTAAACCCACTGCCAGCGTAGTGTCGAGTCTTTAGAGTCCCACACAGAGGGTATTCGCCTCTGGGCAAAACAGAGTAGAGGTCGCATGGTTTTGCGACAGGGTTCGTTCTCATCCGCGCACTTGTGCACGTTTGGAGTCCGGACGGATATTGCCAGCGGGCTCTGGTTTGAGCCGGATACTGGTATATGTTTTGGGGTTGCTTTTATATCTTGGTATTCTTGTTCCTCGGAACGAGAATGCAGGTGTGTATGCACAGTTGCTTGAGGCGGAGGATGAGGTATTTCATTAGGGTTTCAGAACGGGTGCGTATGCACAGTTGACAGTTATCATTTTCCAAACCCTAATGGATTTATGAATTATCTATTAATAATAGTAATTAAATGAGAATTATGTTATGGTTGATTTTGTTGACTTGTTGACCATGGTTAACTTGTTGACCATGGTTGAAGGTTGACCACCATCATGCTTTAAAAAGTCTTCCTTGATTCATGCTTACATTTCATTTAAAGAAGCATGATAGTGGTCATTCCAAATTACCATCAACTATTCTCATTTTGAATTATTATCATTTAGATAATTCTTTTTCTTTTTGATATGGTTGCAAAAAGAAAAAGATAGCTCATTCTTTCATATCCATTCTCTCTCCTCTCTTCATCTTCTTCCTCCTCTAGCTCAAGGTGATTCCTTCTCATGTGTTGAGATTCCTTCATCTTGAAAAGAAAACAACCCCTAGAAACTCTCTACTCTCTCTAGGGTTCAAGGTTTAGCAAGCCGGAAACCCTAGTTCACTCAAAGATCGAGGAAGAGCCCAAAGGTCGAACCTTCGAGGTGGATCCATCTTCGACGGAAGAAGGCGACGAAAAGAGAACCATTCAAGCTTCTACAAAGAACAAGAAAGAAGAACAACAACAAGAAGAGAAGGAGTTCAAGTTTAGGTATAACCATCTTCATAGTAGCTAACTCTCTTTAGCAAGTTTGCTAGTTTAGTTTAGCAAAGATCCGGCTTTTACGGTCCATGTTACAAAGTTAAGAAAAATTTTTGATTTACCGTTTCCGCAACCCCGAAAGTACCGGGAGAGGTAACGTGGACCTAACAATCTCTTTCATTATTCATCTTCTTCCTCATTTTGATTTTTGCTCTCTAGCTTTTGAGAAAAGAGAAGAAAATAGTGAGAAAATAAACAATAAAGTGAGCAAAATTCCTACTTCATCATCCTATACTATTAGCCACTTAGTTTAGGGTGTTTGCTTCACTAATCTACACAATTAGTGAAGAGATAGCGTGAGCCAGTGTCTCCTCGACGTAGATCATCTTCGGCCTCGAAGACTTCGAAGCAAGCTTGTTCGTTTCTTCGCGGGAGCCTCTCTAGAGTCTGGACGATCGTGATCGCAACGAAGGGACTACTACACGGAGCTATTGAAGTGAAGGACCGGTCTACAAAGGTTGTATTCCTTGTTCACTTAGATGTAAAGTGTTTATATATCTTGTTTATGTAAGTCGATGTACAACACCCCACGACTTGCGGGGAGGCGGAATAATGAAAAACAATCTTGTTTAAAGCGTAAACATCGACTAACCGAGAATCTTTGCATAAACAATAACTAACAACAAACATAGGAGTTAACAGCTACTATGAAAAGTGATTATACCTAAAGATCCGAGTCCTTCGTCTTGTCGTTCTCCACGTTCTCTCCGGCCTTCTCTATGTAGTAGAAGATCCACCCGAGAGCTTTACTACAAGCTTCACTTCAAACTAGAGGTAACTAGGTTTCTTAAATCGCTAATCTAAGCAACCTAGGTGATATAGAGAATGGTTAAGGATTAAGTAGTCTAATCTAATCTTTGTACTCAACACATGAGAGGGGAGGATTAGGGTTTGAAGAGGGAGAGCTTGAGGAGAGAGAAAGTGAACAAAAGAATGAGATGAGATAATGAGCTATCATAATATATATCAAGCATAATATTTTATCCAACAAAAGAAAATGAAGGATGAATAATCATGCTTCATAAATATCTAATGGATGATTCATCTCCATGAGTTATTAAGCATTTATGATACATTAATGACATGGATGAATCACTCATATGACTCACTAATCCCATTTAATGCATATGCCACCTTAACCCCTAAGTTACCATCTTCTAGAAGCTTCTCGCGCAATTACGAGAACGCCCCTCCTATCCGTGAAAACACGGAAAAACTTTAGACTGTATAAATCCAATAACCGGATACTAGAAACTGGCTTAAACCAAAGCCGACTAGTAAAAACTGTCCGGATGTCGTACGTGCGTAAACACACGTATGCGTCCGAACCCTTGTCGTAAAACCATACGACCTCTATATCGTTTCGCCTGGAGTAGGAAAACTCTCAGTGTGGGACTCTAGAGACTCGACTACTACGCTGGCAGTGGGTTTAACCACAGACCGCAAGCGGCACTAGCTGTACATAACGGTCCCCAGGTAGATGTCGATAAGAAGGCCGATGAGGAAACCCATCCGAACTCCTACTGAGTCTGATGTGACAATCTCCATACAGTCCGGTCCGTTCGTCTAAGACTATCGCATATCGGGCCTAGGGGGCGGCAAGCGTCAGTCCCCTAATAGTGGTATAAGTCGTGTCGGAGCGAAGCCCATTACACCCTGAGAAACTACTGGAACCTACCAGCAAATCTCGCTTGCCCTGGCCAGGGACTTTGTGTAATGGCTCTCTGACACAGCACGATATCAACCCCCAATACCGGGAGAGACGAATCCTGTCTAACCGCCACTACCTCCAAGTGCTCGGGACTGCACCCAACTGCTATCTGTTTGCACGACTCCTTTAAGCCGTGGTAGGGTAGCAATCTAAGAACAGTGGGACACACTCGAGGCGAAGTAGCAGTGTCAAGTCTGCGGACTATGCTGTACTCATGTCACCTGGGAACTGTTAACTGACGACTGGTATAAAACCAACCAACAGTTCCCTGTGAGTCCTGTCCGGTATACCCGTAACCCAACGAGCACCTGCATACTATCTCCAGTAGACGTACTGACGGCTGTGGGACAAACTATCTCTCCAACTGGGATGAGAAGCGTACACACTAGTATACTCCGGAGTATCGATGCCCTGTCTTAATAATCCAACGACTAGGGACCTGAATAAGGATGTGCTTGTAGACTACCCAGCCCCCACTAGTGTGACTGCCATCATAATGCTGGTAGTCAAGCAAGATCCTAAGAGCTCTATCAATAGGTATACTCACATATTAAGATAGAAAAAACCAAGTAGCATACTACCATGTTTAGCAAGACTGTTATATACATGTGAATATCCCAAGCTTCCATTAAGTAATATACAAACTAGTATGATACAATAATGGCCCCTAGGGCATATACACTAATAATCTCCCACTTGCACTAGGGCCATGTACTGGCATATCGAAGACCGATGATCTCGAGTAGCCTCTCGAACTGAATCTGAGGTAGGGCCTTTGTGAATGGATCAGCAATGTTCTCTTCAGTAGCAACTCTCCGAACCTCGATCTCCTAACGATCAATGATCTCCCTGATCAGGTGATACAGCCTTAAGATGTGTCTGGACTTCTGATGGGACCTTGGTTCCTTCGCTAAAACTATAGCTCCGTTGTTGTCGCAATACAGAGGTATTGGATCAACAATGGTAGGAACCACCTGAAGTTCTGTTAGGAACTTCTTCATCCAGACTGCTTCTTTTGCGGCATCGCAAGCAGCTATATACTCCGCTTCCATCGTTGAGTCAGCAACGGTGTCCTGCTTGGAGCTCTTCCAGCACACCGCCCCTCCATTGAGGGTGAAGACATAACCTGGCATGGACTTGGAATCGCCCTTATCACTCTGGAAGCCGAAATAAGTATAGGCCTCCAACCTGAGGTCTTTTGCGCCGTAAACCAAGAACATCTCCTTAGTCCTCCTCAGGTACTTGAGAATGTTCTTTACTGCTATCCAGTGCTTCTCCCCTGGGTCTAACTGATACCGGCTTACCACGCTCAGTGCGTAAGCTACATCTGGTCTGGTGCACAACATCGCATACATTATAGAGCCTACCGCAGAAGCGTAGGGTATAATAGACATGCGTTCCCTTTCCAAATGAGTCTTGGGAGACATCTCTTTGGATAGGGTGATTCCGTGACAAGCCGGTAGATTACCGCGCTTGGAATCTTCCATACTGAATCTTTTCAGTACAGTGTTGATATACCTGGACTGCGAAAGTCCCAACATCCTCTTGGATCTATCACGATAGATCCGGATCCCCAGAATGTAAGAGGCATCACCCAGGTCTTTCATGGAGAACCTGTGTGACAAGAATCCTTTGACAGATTGTAGCATAGGAATGTCATTTCCTATCAATAGAATGTCATCCACGTACAAGACGAGGAATACGACACTTCTGGCTACAACTTTACTATATATACATGGTTCATCTGGATTTTTGATAAAGTCATATTCTTTAACTGTCTCATCAAAACAGATGTTCCAACTCCGCGATGCCTGCTTTAGTCCATAAATGGACTTAAGCAACTTGCATACTTTCCCGCTGCTCCCACTCTGATTGAAACCCTCTGGAAAAGCCGTCTTTACGTCCATCTGCCAGATTTCATAATCATGGAAGGCAGCAATAGCAAGAAGGACCCGAATGGATTTGAGCATAGCCACTGGAGAAAAAGTTTCTTCATAGTCCAAACCAGGTCTTTGACGAAAACCCTTTGCAACAAGTCTAGCCTTATAGGTTTCCACCTGTCCATCTACACCAATCTTTTTCTTAAAGATCCATTTGCATCCTATGGGTTTTATCCCATCTGGAGAAAAGTCCAAAGTCCATACTTTGTTGGTGTACATGGACTCCATTTCGGTCCGCATTGCATCTAGCCATCGTACCGAGTCGCCGCTCTGGATGTCCTGCTGGAAGGTAGTAGGTTCATCATCATCTATGATGCAATCCTCTCTATCCCCATCTATGAGAAAACCGTAGTATCTCTCAGGCGGATGAGACGGCCTACTACTTCGGTGGAGGGGTGCGGGAATGTCCTGTTCTTCTTGAACTACTTGTTCTACCAAACTTTCAGTATTAGTTTGTGGTTCTGGAATTTCTTCCAGTTCTATTTCGCTCCCACTTATTTCCTTTTCTAAAAACTGCTGTTCCAGAAAATGGGCATTACGAGAAACAAAAACCTTTTGTTCCTCTGCGTAATAGAAATAATATCCCTTGGAGTTCTTTGGATATCCCACAAACTTACATTTTACTGATCGTGCCTCGAGCTTGTCCACATGCTGCTTTTTAACAAAAGCTGGACATCCCCAAATCTTCATATGCTGAAGATGGGGTTTCTTCCCACTCCACATCTGATATGGGGTGGTAGGCACAGTCTTGGTATGAGCCCTGTTCAGAAGATATGCCGCTGAATCTAGCGCATAACCCCAAAAAGATCGCGGTAACTCAGCATTACTCATCATGGATCGTACCATATCCAATAGGGTTCGATTCCGTCTCTCCGATACACCGTTATGCTGTGGAGTGTATGGAGGAGTAAGCTGAGAGAGAATTCCTTTCTCTTTTAGGTAACCTAGGAACTCGGCACTCAAGTATTCACCACCTCGATCAGATCTTAGTGTCTTGATACTTTTGCCGGTTTGGTTTTCTACTTCATTCTTATACTCTTGGAATTTCTCAAAAGCCTCGGATTTATGTTTCATCAGATAAATGAATCCGTACCTTGAGTAATCATCCGTGAAAGTAATGAAATAGGAAAAACCACCTCTTGCATGTGTAGACATTGGACCACATACATCGCTGTGTATGAGTCCTAAGAGCTCGCTCGCTCTTACTCCATGTCCAGTAAATGAAGTCTTTGTCATCTTTCCTTTGAGACAAGATTGACAAGTGTCATAAGATTGATATTCGAACGAGTCCAAATATTCTTCTCTATGCAACTTAGTCAACCTTCTCTCATTGATGTGACCCAGTCTGCAATGCCATAAGAAAGCTTTATTTAAATCTGGAGACTTTCTTTTTAGTGTGTTCTGGACATTGAAAATTTGGAGTTGGTTTAACACATATATACCGTTTTCCAGTGTACCGGACCCAATCAAACTATGATTAAGGTGGATGTTAACAACACCACTTCCAAACGTGAAATCATAACCTTTATTTGATAACAAGGAAACAGATATGATATTACACGTTAAGCTGGGTACACAAAAACAGTTATGTAAAACCAAAATGTGTCCACTCGTCAATCCCAGGTGATAATCCCTTACGGACACAGCTCCCACGCTAGCTCCGTTAGCAACCAGCAGGGTCATATCACCTTCCTTCAGCACTCTACGGTTTCTCAGTGCCTGCAATGAATTTCAAATATGAGATCCTGATCCGGTATCCAATACCCAGGAAGTAGAGTTGATTGACAGACAATTCTCAATTACAAACACACCTGAAGTCGAAGCCATAGCTTGCTTCGGTTCCTGGTTCTTGGCGTTCCACGCCTTGCAATCCTTTTTCCAGTGCCCTTTCCTGTGACAATGGAAGCATTCATCCTGGCCCACTACCGGTACCGCAAACTTTTTCTTTCCCTTCCTTCCCACCTTACTTACACCTCCTCTAGGTCTGGGGGCAGCCTTCTTTTTCCTTCCTTTGGCCCTAGCCTTGGACCCGGAAGAAGAAGCACCGCTAACAAACATAGCGGGTGTTTACCTTGCTTTCTGCAAGGTGCCCTCTGCACTCCTTAACATGTTCAGGAGTTCCGGAAGTTCAACTTCTTTTCTTTGAATGTTGAAGTTCAGGATAAACTGGGCGTAAGTGGAAGGAAGGGACTGGAGAATAAGGTCTGTATAGAGCTCATTATCCAAAGTCGTCCCAAGGTCTGCGAGCTCTTCTATATAGCCGATCATCTTTAGGACATGTTCTCCTACCGATGATCCGACAGCCAACCTCGCTCGAAACAAGTTCTTAGAGGTCTCGTATCTTGCTATACAAGATTGCCCTCCATAAAGTTCCTTTGTATGGAGAAATATGGAATCTAGTTCCATATCCTCGTGCCTCCTCTGATGTTCATTGTTCATCGAGGCAAGCACGATGCACTTGGCTTTCGCGCAATCGAAATCCCAGGTTTTGCGGATTTCCTTATCCGCATTACTGGATTTGGGACCAGGGACAGCAGGTACCGTAGCGGTGAGGACGTACCCCAATTTGTCATAGGTCAAAGCCATTTTGACATTCCGCAGCCAATCTTTATAGTTTGGCCCTGTCAGTATATTTTTCTCTAAAAGTAACTTAAGTCCAGTCATTTTCAGGGTCGCTGCAATTAGGAGAGAGAGAAGAAAACTCTTTAGCATGATGCTCTTGCAAGTTTAGAGTGGTTTTAGTTTATCTAAACTGGATGGCTCCCACTGTTTCTCAAAACCTTCCCCAAACCATAAAAGAAGAATTAGCCAGGACTATTCTCACCGTACAATACTTACTTAACCGTTCAGCCAGGCTAGTGTCGATACTTCGAGGGAGGTTTTCCAACGCTTTCACGAAGTTCCTTAATTAAATAACCTCTTTTCTCTGGGGGCGTAACCCCGCTGACACCTTTCTTGACCCCTACTTGGTTTATAGCATTGATCGTTAAGTGACGAATATCCTGATGAGTAGCATATACTCACAGTAGGATCGGGATCCAAATATCATCGTATGATAATGTTGAAGGAATGCTACCAACATTCATCAAACTCCAAATGGTATGCATCTCTTTGCAAATTTCAGTTTCTTTAGAAATTCCCGATATAAGTTTTTGCCCCATGCTCTTATGACCTTGGCTTTGGTCAAAATGTCATAAGTCACATGTCAAGTTCTACCCGTCATTATCTTGTCAATTTGAACCCATCCGTATATACCCCTGACTTTGGTCAAATGATAATACGACTGTCCCAAACCAACTCATCTATCTTATGCAACAAATGAAAACCCAGCAGCTACCAAACACTATGCCTTGACTTTGGCCAAAATGCATAGCTTGAATACTACTGAATACCCAAATGAAATGACGGAGGGCTACGAATGGTTTTGGCGAAACCGTGAACGTAGTGAACTTGATATAACCGAAGGAACCTGATAGCTTTTAAAAGGAGTGGTTAAAGCTCCGCATTTAAAAAATATCTGTTTTAAAATTAACCGAGTGGTTTCTTTTAAATTGTTCCAACGATTAAACTTATGGTTTATTTTCTTTGCATTATAAATAATGCGTCCCATCATTAACCTATCATTGCAGAAAACAACGAAAATACAACGTCCTCTTATGCCATCTGCATTCGCCACTGGGTCCCATCATCACCCGTTAAGTTACTTAACTAACGGCAGAGCGGGGGCTGGGCTAGCGCGGGTGTAAAACATAAGTGACGTCTAAATAGCTATCATATATAGATATTGTACATTCGTCAGACGCAATAATAGGCATTCCAGATCTCATATGAACTTTATTGGATTTGCAAGCAATCCGCGTTTGTTTAGAGCCTGCAACAAAAGACGGATTACACAGTTGTGATGAATAGCCATTACCCCACCCTAGACCCCTACGGGTACGGCAAACTACCCGCCAAATACCCGAAGTGAAGCGGTCTCCCTCAACAAAGTGAGTAGGACACTAAACACTTCAAAGTACCCGGTAGTTTGTGCACCCCACCTTGGATCTATCCTAGGAGCAAAAACAGTAAAATGAAATAATACAACGGTGGCTACAACCGCAACCTGGATGTGCCCCGCAAAAATAATATTACAATATATTACAATTACATCGAATGAATTAAAATAATAACCCATCACAAACCCCGGCTAATCATCACAACAGTCCAATACAGTTCATATCCACAAATAGTAAAAACCATTACAGAAATGTGCAACCCCCTGCCAACCGACATACTAGCAGTTAGGGGAGGTTTACGAACACATCATACAAACACAGATATAATCAAATTAGAAAACATCGTAAAATTTCGATCGAGCAAAACACTTTAGATTCTACTGCAAAACTTCTCTGTGCACCTGAGATCTTAGCAGAAAATAAAATATCCAGAAATATCACTATTAACACCAGAAGGTTACTGAAGAAATTTAGGCCGACTCGGCCTTAACTCGGCCGCGGATCCACGGCGGATCAAATGGATCCGCCGCGGTTCCGCGGCAAGTTAGCCGAGTTACGCGACCAAATTTCTGCAGTACCCCTATTATTTCCTTCTTGTTATTCTGCAGGTCCCTGAAAAATTTTTAGGGCCTGTTTTAATTTCAACAGAAACTGTGTAAAACGATGATCTTTCCGGTTCTTTTTGCGTTCGAAATACTTACGACTTTGCTAATGAGTTAATTATTGTTTAGCGAGGCTCTGATACCACTGTAAGTCGATGTACAACACCCCACGACTTGCGGGAAGGCGGAATAATGAAAAACAATCTTGTTTAAAGCGTAAACATCGACTAACCGAGAATCTTTGCATAAACAATAACTAACAACAAACATAGGAGTTAACAACTACTATGAAAAGTGATTATACCTAAAGATCCGAGTCCTTCATCTTGTTGTTCTCCATGTCCTCTCCGGCCTTCTCTAAGTAGTAGAAGATCCACCCGAGAGCTTTACTACAAGCTTCACTTCAAACTAGAGGTAACTAGGTTTCTTAAATCGCTAATCTAAGCAACCTAGGTGATATAGAGAATGGTTAAGGATTAAGTAGTCTAATCTAATCCTTGTACTCAACACATGAGAGGGGAGGATTAGGGTTTGAAGAGGGAGAGCTTGAGGAGAGAGAAAGTGAACAAAAGAATGAGATGAGATAATGAGCTATCATAATATATATCAAGCATAATATTTTATCCAACAAAAGAAAATAAAGGATGAATAATCATGCTTCATAAATATCTAATAGGTGATTCATCTCTATGAGTCATTAAGCATTTATGATGCATTAATGACATGGATGAATCACTCATATGACTCACTAATCCCATTTAATGCATATGCCACCATAACCCCCAAGTCACCATCTTCTAGAAGCTTCTCGCGCAATTATGAGAACGCCCCTCCTATCCGTGAAAACACGAAAAAACTTTAGACTGTATAAATCCAATAACCGGATACTAGAAACTGGCTTAAACCAAAGCCGACTCGTAAAAACTGTCCGAATGTCGTACGTGCGTAAACACACGTATGTGTCCGAACCCTTTTCGGAAAACCATACGACCTCTATATCGTTTCGCCTGGAGTAGGGAAACTCTCTGTGTGGGACTCTAGAGACTCGACTACTACGCTGGCAGTGGGTTTAACCACAGACCGCAAGCGGCACTAGCTGTACGTAACGGTCCCCAGGTAGATGTCGATAAGAAGGCCGATGAGCAAACCCATCCGAACTCCTACTGAGTCTGATGTGACAATCTCCATACAGTCCGGTCCGTTCGTCTAAGACTATCGCATATCGGGCCTAGGGGGCGGCAAGCGTCAGTCCCCTAATAGCGGTATAAGTCGTGTCGGAGCGAAGCCCATTACACCCTGAGAAACTACTGGAACCTACCAGCGAATCTCGCTTGCCCTGTCCAGGGACTTTGCGTAATGGCTCTCTGACACAGCACGATATCAACCCCCAATACCGGGAGAGACGAATCCTGTCTAACCGCCACTGCCTCCAAGTGCTCGGGACTGCACCCAACTACTATCTGTTTGCATGACTCCTTTGAGCTGTGGTAGGGTAGCAATCTAAGAACAGTGGGACACACTCGAGGCGAAGTAGCAGTGTCAAGCCTGCGGACTATGCTGTACCCATGTCACCTGGGAACTGTTAACTGACGACTGGTATAAAACCAACCAACAGTTCCCTGTGAGTCCTGTCCGGTGTACCCGTAACCCAACGAGCATCTGCATACTATCTCCAGTACGACGTACTGACGGCTGTGGGACAGACCATCTCCCCAACTGGGATGAGAAGCGTACACACTAGTCTACTCCTGAGTATCGATGCCCTGTCTCGATAATCTAACGACTAGGGACCTGAATAAGGATGTGCTTGTAGACTATCCAGCCCCCATTAGTGTGACTGCCATTACAACGCTGGTAGTCAAGCAAGATCCTAAGAGCTCTATCAATACGTATACTCACATATTAAGATAGAAAAAACCAAGTAGCATACTACCATGTTTAGAAAGACTGTTATATACATGTGAATATCCCAAGCTTCCATTAAGTAATATACAAACTAGTATGATACAATAATGGCCCCTAGGGCATATACACTAACAGTTTAACCCTAAGTCTCTAGTTAAGATCTTGGTTAGGGTTTGTTTAGCACCCCAAAATTTTAAAGTAGCATGATTGATACTTGCCAAAACCTTCACAAGGTGCTAGGCTAACCCAACATCAGGTGCATCAGATATGCACGAAGAATCCCGATTTAGTGCATCTGGTGTGCACCAAAATCGCATCTCATAACATGTGCCCAACATACGCAAAAATCCAAATCAGGTGCATCCATCATGCACGAATAAAATCCAAATCATGTGCATCCAACATACACGAATAAAATCCAAATCATGTGCATCCAACATGCACGAAATCACGAAATCCAATATCAAGCGCGTCAAATATGCACAAGAATCCAAAAGAAATACACATAGTGCACGAAATCAACATCAATATCAGAATCAAAATCGACGGTATACAATAAACCTCAATCTAAATCCGGTATACTGTGGTATATAATCTCACAACCATGTGCATCAGCGTGCACAAACCAAATCAAAACACTAAAAGTGCATGAAAACTATATCGTAAGCATAAGTCAAAACATATGCATGCCCTAGGCATGAAATCACAATCAATATCTCAAATAACATCAAACTGAAGTCAGGTGCAACCGTGGTGCACAAACTACAAATATCATGAAACTCAGTCATCAAGACTAAATCATGCGAATAGGTTGCCCAAAATACCGAAATCCAAGGTGACGGATACGTGATAATCGAATCACCAAATCACAAATCATAAATACCGTCGTCGATATATCCTCCTTCAAAGTCGAGAAGGTGTCGGTGCATCCAATGCTAGCAGAGTAAGATATCTACTTGCCTCCTGCTCACGGTCTGGCGTCCTCTATCTCTGGGCCCTCATCTTCTCTGTGGATTACCAATCTCGCAATCCATCGGTTCATCGGCCCTGTCAGGTGTGCTAACGGGGACGATTCCGTCCTGGCACTTCTCTGGTCATCTCTCGGTCAATCCTCACGACCACTCGTAAAGCAGCATGTCACTGGCGTTGGCCTCTAGTCCTCTGAATACACATCATACATCTGATCCTGGGTGCAAATCTTATCACAGCAGTGTCCTGGAAGGAATCCTGCTCAATGTCTCTCCTGATCTCGCCTAAGCCGAACTGTACGGAGGCTGGTACTCTTGCATAATCTTTTCTCGCTCTCTGGACATCTACGTCCTCAGCACGGCATTTTCTCGGAAACTGGTCGCATCCCAACGCCTCTGTAGACATATCCGACCTTTAATCTTAACGGGGAGTAACAACAGCTCGTCAGTGTAGGGTTCCTAGGCACTCTTGTGAAGGTTCAAAAGGCATCAAACATGCCCGGATAAAAATTTAGACGTGCCGAACAACCCAAAACCGGGATCTTTGCTAGATTATTAGGGTTTAACATGCAAGAAGATAACTTTTATCTAAGTGTGAGGGATTACAACCTTTGTAGTCCGCTCCTTCACTTCACAAGCTCCGAGTAGAAGTCCCTTTGCCGCGATCCACGATCTCCCGGACTCATGAGAGGCTCCACGACTCGAACGATCCATGCTAGCTCGAAGTATTCCAAATCTCCGATGATCTACCTCGAAGTTGCAAAGACTCAAGCTTTCTCACTCAAAAGAGATGAACACACTAATCCCATGGGCTAGATGAGATGAGGATGAGAGAGTAGTAATTTTGCTTTCTTTTTATATCATTTTCTCATATTTATTCATCACTTAAGGATTTTCTAGCAAGCTTTTCAAGAGAGAAGAAGATGATAATGGAAAAGATAATGATAAAAATCCTTTTGTGATGAATAGAAATAAAAGTATATGATTGAAGTATTAACCATGGTCAAGGATGAATGGCTAATAATGTGTAGAGAAACAACTAGAGTTAGGGTTTGGTTGGGTTAAAATGTGCCATCCTAAAATATCCTAAGAATGACAAAAGAATAAAGCTTCTAGAAGGTGCATGAAGTATCCAACCCTAATCAAACCCTAACCTCAATTAATCATCCTTAAACATGTTTAACAATTAATCATATCATGTCACAATAATATATATCACATATATATTATATATTTGCAACAAAGGAAAATAATACAATTAACATATATCGCATATATATCAATGTATCATCCACTGAGAAAATGAAATAATAAAGCGAGCCAATATTAGATAATGTAATACAATATATCATATATATTATTATACATTAAATCATCGAATCAACACTTGATCCGACGATCCGGCTATATCGAATATTACCGACTAATATATCATGTACCGATTCATCGAATCAACACTTGATCCGATGACCCGGTTCATAACTTAATATCGCGAGAATATAATACGGTATCCCATATCGCATTATTCTCGGTCCTGCACATATCACATATGTGCCTCTACTCCGTTTCGCCTGAGCCAAGAAACCTCTGTGTAGGACTCTAAAGAATCGTCAATACGCCGGTAGCAGGTGATGATCATATCAAACACCCACAAGCTGCAAGCGGTCAGCTAAACGTAACAGCCACCCAGGTATTGAGCGATCAGAAGATCAACAAGCTAGCCTGTGCGTTCTCCTGTGAATCCAACCAGTAACACTCCCGTACAGTCCGGTCTGTTCGTCTGATATGTCGCATATCAAGTCTAGGGGTGGTATACGTCAGACCCCAGTAACCGATAAGTCGTGTCGATGTGTGGCTCATAACGGGTCGAGAAACTACTAGTAACACTTACCAGTAAATCTCTATATCAGCCCTGGCCAGGGACTTCCAGTTATAGCCAATCGAACACAGCACAACATCAACTCCCTATACCGGGAGAGACGAATCCCCTCCTATCGCTCATTGCCTCCATGTGATTCGGGACTGTACCCAAAAGCCACCGTTTTGCACGCTCTCTTGGACGTGGTAAGGTGGAAATCAAAGCACAGTGGGTATCACACAAGACTCTATGACAATCTCGGGTCTACAGACTACCCTGTACCAGTGTCACCGGAGAACTGCCATCTGACGTGTGGTATATCACCATCTGGGAGTTCTCGGCGAGTCCGTCCAGTGTACCCAGTCTCCACTGAGCACCCGTACACCATCTCTGATGTCTAACACCGATGGATACAGGATCATCCATCGCCCATCATATGGGTCAAGATGCGTATACGCTAGTCTACTCTGGTGTATCGATGCCCTGTCTCGATATACCCTCGACTAGGAACAGTTATAGGATGTACTCATCGACTACCGCGGCCCCACTAGTATGATCTCATCATAGTCCCAGTAGTCGAGTACAGATCCTAAGGGCTTTATCAACATGTGAGAGTAAAACAGTAAACCAATACAAGTCAACATGTTAAGATAAAGTGAAACCAAATAGCATACTATCATGACGAGCAAGAAAGTCATCTCTATATATATCCAAGCATCCATTATAATATACATCATATGTACAACAATGGCCTCTAGGGCATATACATAACTAACAATCTCCCACTTGCACTAAGGTCAGCTGCTGTAGTATCGCATACCTAGCATCCCGAATAATCTCTCAAACTGTATCTGTGGAATAGCCTTCGTGAATGGATCCGCAGTGTTGTCCTTCGTATCTACTCTCCTGACCTCGATCTCCCGGCGATCAACTATCTCCCTGATCAGGTGATACCGCCTCAGAATATGTCTGGACTTTTGATGGGACCTGGGTTCCTTGGCTAAAGCCACAGCTCCATTGTTATCACAATACAGAGGTATTGGATGCTCAATGGATGGAACCACACCAAGTTCACTAATGAACTTCTTGATCCAGACAGCCTCTTTGGCAGTATCGTTGGCAGCGATGTATTCAGCCTCCATCGTCGAGTCTGCAACGGTATCCTGTTTGGAACTCTTCCAACATACCGCCCTTCCATTGAGGGTAAAGACAAAACCCGAATGCGACTTAGAGTCGTCCTTATCACTTTGGAAGCTGGAATCGGTAAAGGACTCTACCTGGAGTTCTCCGTTACCATACACCAAGAACATCTCCTTAGTCCTTCGTAAGTACTTGAGAATGTTCTTCACAGCTATCCAGTGACTCTCTCCAGGATCTGCTTGATACCGACTCACTACACTTAGTGAGTATGCTACATCGGGTCTGGTACATAGCATCGCATACATGATAGAGCCTACTGCCGAAGCATAGGGTATCCCTTGCATGCGAGCTCTCTCCAAATCAGTCTTAGGAGACATCTCTTTGGAGAGAGTGAGTCCAGAGATCGTGGGTTGGTTCCCACGCTTGGATTCTTCCATACTAAACCTCTTTAGTATGGTGTCAATATACCTGGATTGGGACAATCCCAGTATCCGTTTAGATCTATCTCTATAGATCATAATTCCCAATATGCAGGAGGCATCACCTAGATCTTTCATTAAGAATCTCTGTGATAAGAAGAGCTTGACTGATTGCAGCATAGGAATATCATTTCCTATCAAAAGTATGTCATCCACGTACAATACGAGGAAGACAACCTTATCCTCTGCTACCTTCTTATAGATACAAGGTTCATCTATATTTTTGATGAAGTCAAACTCTTTGACTACAACATCAAAGCAAATGTTCCAACTCCGCGATGCTTGCTTTAACCCATAAATGGATTTAAGCAGCTTGCACACCTTTCCGCTGCTCCCACTATCTACGAAGCCCTCTGGCTGAGTCATGTACACGCTCTCCTCTAAATCACCGTTTAGAAAGGCGGTCTTAACATCCATTTGCCAGATTTCGTAGTCATGGTATGCAGCAATGGCAAGTAAGATCCGGATAGACTTAAGCATAGCCACTGGAGAAAAGATTTCATCATAATCCACACCTGGTCGTTGACGAAAACCCTTTGCTACAAGTCTAGCTTTGAAAGTCTCAACTTTTCCATCTACACCAAATTTCCTTTTAAAAATCCACTTGCTCCCAATGGGTTTTACCCCTTCAGGAGCATTTTCCAAAATCCATACTTTATTGGTGTACATGGATTCCATCTCAGATCGCATTGCATCCAGCCATTTTACAGAGTCACCACTCGTGATGGCCTGCTCGAAACTAGTCGGGTCATCATCATCCATGATGCAATCTTCGCTTCCACCATCAATGAGAAAACCGTAGTATCTCTCAGGTGGACGAGAAACCCTGTTAGATCGGCGGAGAGGCTGGGGTTCGTCGGGTACTACTGAATCCTCTGGTTCTACTAAATCTTTAGTTAGAGTTTGTGTTGCTGGAACTTCTTCCAGTTCTACCTCAGAGCCACTAATCTCTTTTTCAAGAAATTCCTTTTCTAAAAAGGTGGCATGTTGAGCAATAAACACCTTTTGTTGTTCACTGTGGTAGAAAAAATATCCATTTGAATGTTTAGGATATCCCACAAACTTACATAGAACTGACCGTGCCTCGAGTTTGTCTGGATTTTGCCTTTTGACATAGGCCAGACAACCCCATATCTTAACTCATTTAAGACATGGTCTCTTCCCACTCCATATCTCATATGGTGTGGTAGGTACAGATTTAGTTGGAACTTGATTCAATAGGTATGCTGCTGTCTCAAGCGCATACCCCCAAAAGGAAATAGGTAACTCAGCTGTACTCATCATAGAGCGCACCATATCTAATAGGGTGCGATTCCTTCGCTCCGATACACCGTTGTGCTGTGGTGTATAAGGAGGAGTAAGCTGAGAGAGAATCCCATTCTCTTTTAGATAATCTAGGAACTCATTGCTTAAGTATTCACCTCCTCGATCAGATCGAAGAATCTTAATACTTTTGCCCGTTTGTTTCTCTACTTCGTGCTTATATTCTCTGAATTTCTCAAAAGCTTCAGACTTGTGTTTCATCAGGAACACATGTCCGAACCTAGAGAGATCGTCAGTGAATGTAATGAAGTAGGAAGAACCGTTCCTGGCATGCGTAGACATGGGACCGCATACATCTCTATGTATCAGTCCTAAGAGTTCAGTAACTCTTTCTCCGTGTCCACTAAACGGAGCTTTGGTCATTTTTCCTTTGAGACATGAATGGCAAGTATCATAAGATGATAATTCGAACGGATTCAAATAACCATCTTTATGTAACTTAGCCAGTCGTGTCGCATTGATATGACCAAGTCTACAATGCCACAAGTAGGATTCGTTCATATCTGAACTTTTCCTCTTGTGTGTGTTTTGTATATTCAGGACTGTATTCTGATTTAGAATGAATATTCCATTATGTAACGAGCCTGATGCAATCAACTTTTGATCTAGGAATATGTTCATAACATTATCCTGTACTACAAAATTATATCCCTCTTTACTCAATAAAGAAACTGATATAATGTTGCACATCATGTTCGGTATATAATAGCACTCATTTAGAATCAGTGTATTACGACTCGGTAATACTAGGTGATATTCGCCAACTGCTTTGGCTACAATACTTGCACCGTTCCCTACTTGAACGGAATGATCACCTTTTCCCAGTTCTCTACCTTTACGTAGCCCATGTAACTATTTACATATGTGGGATCCTGATCCGGTATCTAATACCCAGGACGTAGAGTGAACTGAGAAACAGTTCTCAATAAGTAACACACCCGAAGAAGATGCATCAACATGCATGTTCTTTTGGGCGGCGTGAGAATCTAGATATTCTCCTGTTTCCTGTTCAGTCTTATAACTCTTATAAGAAAGAACGGGTCCAACATTCCCTAGCTCAGTATAATAATTGGGTTCAGTCAATACATCCATATTATTATCTTGATTATGGCATGACATGGTCGCTACCTGGAAAGAGAGAGAAGAAAACACTTTAGCGTATGCTCTTGCAAGATTAGATTGGTTATTATCTTATCTAATCAGGATGTCTCCCACTGGTTTTATCAAATCTACCTTAAAATCCTAAAAGGTAAGATTAGCCGGGATTAATTACACACTACAATTTCGTCAATCTTTCAGCCAGATCAGTGTCGGTACTTTGAGGGAGGTTCCCCGTGCTTTCGCACGGACCTAATTAAAGTAAACCTCGTTTTCCCAGAGGCGTAACCCCGTTAACACTTTTCTAGACACCTACTTGAATGACTAATTGTCCTGTGTAAAACTCTCCCAGGAGTAACACTTACTCGCAGTGGGTATCGAGATCCAACTATCTCATAGGAGGTATGCAATCTCATTGCAAATTTCAATACTTGAAATTCCCGATAATATTTTGCCCCTAGTGTGCCATGACCTTGACAGAGGTCAACAAACCATAGTGCACTAGTCAAGTTCAACCCGTCATTTCTTGATTGAATCAAACCCACTCGCACGACCCTTGACAGAGGTCAACAAGGTCGTACGACTACGCTAATCCAATCACATCACATGCTTTACAGATAATTACTAGTTAGCTACCGCACACTACGCCTTGACAGAGGTCAACAAACGTAGCACGAATACTAAATAGTCTTTATCTGAAATGACGGAGGGCTACGCAGTTTTTTCTGAAAACCCTAAGCGTAATGAACTTGATATCGTCGTAGAATCGAGTGAAGTTTTGAAAAGGAGTGTTTTTTAGGCTTTTCTTAGTTTTGCTAAAGGGGTCACTCCCGGTGAAAGGATCGTCGGCCCTTTCCTCATCGAATAAGGTGCAGGATATATCATATACACCGCTGTGCAAAGCAAAACTCTAAAAGCAATCAAAAGACAAACCGCGTTTTGTAGCATCTGCCAGATTTGCTAAAGGGGTCACTCCCGGTGAAGGGATCGTCGGCCCTTTCCCCATCGAATAAGGTGCAGGATATATCATATATATCACTGTGCAAAGCAAAACTGTAGCTACCCTTTTTTATAAAGTTTTTGATTCTACAACATCTTTAGGTTTCTTTTCTTTTATTAATCACATTAATAAAAATCCCATAAGCTTATGCTTCCTAAGCATCACAGAAGAAACGAAAGCAGTAATATTTATATATCAGCATATATATATAGTATAAGCATTCGTCTCAGGCAGTAATATGATATCATCATAGAACATTGCAGCAGAAGAACATATATGAAATATTGGATATACTAGGACGTCCGTGTTTTCAATACGAGCCTGTATAAAACACGGATTCCACGGTCGCGACGAATAGCCAAACCCACATCCCAAGACCCCTACGAGAGCGGCAAGTAACACTGCCAATTCTAGGGTTAGGAGACCCGGTCTCGACTCCTCGAGATGGCCTCCCACTGGACCCTAGAACCCGGTTACTTGTGCTTCCCTCCTTGGGTCTACCTAATGCGGAAAAGTAAATAATATACACTGGTGACAGCAACCGCAACCTGGAAGTGCCCCAAATAAAAGAATATTACATTACAAATGAATTTTACATGAATGAAAATAAAAACCCTCATCTCACATAAAACCCCCGGCTATTCAGAACGCGACGATCCAATGTAACATATCACAGCAACACATAATATCACATATCATCAACGTAAGTAAATATGCGCATCCCAATTGTCGTTGACATATAGCAACGAAACCGGCGATATCACATATTACACTTACGGTCACAGAAAAGAAAGTGTAAAACTACAACATTTGGAATCCACAATCACTTTAGACATCGTAAATCCGAAATATCACATACTTCGCATTTCATGCCTAACTCTATGAATTCCACATAATGTATCACATTCCAGATAAATAGACAGTATTAAACTTTCCGAACAGATAATCAAATACCCAAAATTTCCCAAAGTGCTCAACTCTTGAGCGAAGTTCAAATAATCCCAGAATATGTCACAGTACCGGTGATCCAGCCGTAGAAGGGTCAAACCAACGCCTCACATGTGGCACGCCGTACTGCCCCAAACCCGAAGGTTCAAAAGGCAGTTCAAGACGGTCACATAATCGAGTTAAGGTTTGTTGTCTTCTAGAGGGTCCACCGCTTAACTTGTACAATTTGTCCGAAAGATTTAAAAACCGGAAAAATTTCAACACTTGAAAATTTGCCGTACCGGGAAACAGTAAGTTAATGATATCCGTTCAAATAGTTTAACAGTTTCTAAATATCCGGAAAGAAATACGAATTTAAAATTTCCGATCGAGTCTACTATTACAAAACAAACCCCAGAATTTTCAACACCTGAAACAGATTAAAAATACCCAGAAGCATCAACAAGCACCTACGGACATTACCATAAAAGCCACGTGTCACAATCCTATCAATCCGCCGCGGAACCGCGGCGCAAGGCATGCTTGCGCCGCGGTTCCGCCGCCGTTTGATCGAATTGGGGGCTCGGGTTTTATGGTAATTCTTAGAATTCCCTGCTGATTTTTTTACATATTTTTAATTCAGAAAAATCCCAAAATTTAGAAAATTTCCAAAGAGGTGTCTAGTTTCGTCGTTTCGGGTTCGATCGGAGTTTTAACTTCGTAAACACATCGCCTAATGCTCTAGCTAGGCTCTGATACCACTGTAGGGTTCCTAGGCACTCTTGTGAAGGTTCAAAAGGCATCAAACATGCCCGGATAAAAATTTAGACGTGCCGAACAACCCAAAGCCGGGATCTTTGCTAGATTATTAGGGTTTAACATGCAAGAAGATAACTTTTATCTAAGTGTGAGGGATTACAACCTTTGTAGTCCGCTCCTTCACTTCACAAGCTCCGAGTAGAAGTCCCTTTGCCGCGATCCACGATCTCCCGGACTCATGAGAGGATCCACGACTCGAACGATCCATGCTAGCTCGAAGTATTCCAAATCTCCGATGATCTACCTCGAAGTTGCAAAGACTCAAACTTTCTCACTCAAAAGAGATGAACACACTAATCCCATAGGCTAGATGAGATGAGGATGAGAGAGTAGTAATTTTGCTTTCTTTTTATATCATTTTCTCATATTTATTCATCACTTAAGGATTTTCTAGCAAGCTTTTCAAGAGAGAAGAAGATGATAATGGAAAAGATAATGATAAAAATCCTTTTGTGATGAATAGAAATAAAAGTATATGATTGAAGTATTAACCATGGTCAAGGATGAATGGCTAATAATGTGTAGAGAAACAACTAGAGTTAGGGTTTGGTTGGGTTAAAATGTGCCATCCTAAAATATCCTAAGAATGACAAAAGAATAAAGCTTCTAGAAGGTGCATGAAGTATCCAACCCTAATCAAACCCTAACCTCAATTAATCATCCTTAAACATGTTTAACAATTAATCATATCATGTCACAATAATATATATCACATATATATTATATATTTGCAACAAAGGAAAATAATATAATTAACATATATCGCATATATATCAATGTATCATCCACTGAGAAAATGAAATAATAAAGCTAGCCAATATTAGATAATGTAATACAATATATCATATATATTATTATACATTAAATCATCGAATCAACACTTGATCCGACGATCCGGCTATATCGAATATTACCGACTAATATATCATGTACCGATTCATCGAATCAACACTTGATCCGATGACCCGGTTCATAACTTAATATCGCGAGAATATAATACGGTATCCCATATCGCATTATTCTCGGTCCTGCACATATCACATATATGCCTCTACTCCGTTTCGCCTGAGCCAAGAAACTTCTGTGTAGGACTCTAAAGAATCGTCAATACGCCGGTAGCAGGTGATGATCATATCAAACACCCACAAGCTGCAAGCGGTCAGCTAAACGTAACAGCCACCCAGGTATTGAGCGATCAGAAGATCAACAAGCTAGCCTGTGTGTTCTCCTGTGAATCCAACCAGTAACACTCCCGTACAGTCCGGTCTGTTCGTCTGATATGTCGCATATCAAGTCTAGGGGTGGTATACGTCAGACCCCAGTAACCGATAAGTCGTGTCGATGTGTGGCTCATAACGGGTCGAGAAACTACTAGTAACACTTACCAGTAAATCTCTATATCAGCCCTGGCCAGGGACTTCCAGTTATAGCCAATCGAACACAGCACAACATCAACTCCCTATACCGGGAGAGACGAATCCCCTCCTATCGCTCATTGCCTCCATGTGATTCGGGACTGTACCCAAAAGCCACCGTTTTGCACGCCCTCTTGGACGTGGTAAGGTAGAAATCAAAGCACAGTGGGTATCACACAAGACTCTATGACGATCTCGGGTCTACAGACTACCCTGTACCAGTGTCACCGGAGAACTGCCATCTGACGTGTGGTATATCACCATCTGGGAGTTCTCGGTGAGTCCGTCCAGTGTACCCAGTCTCCACTGAGCACCCGTACACCATCTCTGATGTCTAACACCAATGGATATGGGATCATCCATCGCCCATCATATGGGTCAAGATGCGTATACGCTAGTCTACTCTGGTTTATCGATGCCCTGTCTCGATATACCCTCGACTAGGAACAGTTATAGGATGTACTCATCGACTACCGTGGCCCCACTAGTATGATCTCATCATAGTCCCAGTAGTCGAGTACAGATCCTAAGGGCTTTATCAACATGTGAGAGTAAAACAGTAAACCAATACAAGTCAACATGTTAAGATAAAGTGAAACCAAATAGCATACTATCATGACGAGTAAGAAAGTCATCTCTATATATATCCAAGCATCCATTATAATATACATCATATGTACAACAATGGCCTCTAGAGCATATACATAACTAACAGTCAGCATCTCGCACGAACCTCTTGTCCCACCTGTCTGTATCATCGTCCACTTCAACGTCACGTTTCTATCTCTACACTGCAAATGTTCTCGGCTACGGTCAATCCGAAGTCTCTCACACAGACTCGAAATCAAGAACTCGGTATCTTCATCACTCTGTGGAAGATATCTAGCCGAACACGTCCTCAGGAACTCGTCCCAACCTGAGGAGGTATACTCCATACTCGTCCGTTCTTAATCAACTCATAACGCATCTGGGTGAGGTCCTCTATCCGAACCTGGTCAGCTTACTGGTCTCCTAGGTGTGCGTAACATGACTGATCCTGGGTCCAAGTCTTCTCGTATAGTATTCCAGAAAGGTCCTGTCGAGGTCTCTCTCAAATCACGTTTCTGCCGAATTGCCTAGAAGTTACCACCCTTACTATATCTGTTTCTTGTTCCGGAACGGCTGCATACTCATCGCGACTCCTTCTGGAAGGTATATCCATATACAATGCCTCTGCATGCGTATCGCATCTCTGATGTCAGCGGAGTGGAACGTCATCTCGTCGAATTCTCGTGTGAACTCTTTACTCCACTCTGTTCCAATGTCGACTGATTCGGACTCGTCTTCTCGTGGCTGAATGGACTGCGCTCCAACGGCTATACTCGTATCTGGAGTCTCCCAAGCAATGTATCCCATCACCTGATATCCGAATGATGTCGAACCATTCGATCGATTTGTCAAAACCTCATAATCCCCCAAGAGATCAACATCTTGAGTACAGTTTAATAGTATTCCAGTACATGCCACAGCACCTGTGGACCAACCGTAGAAGGGCAAACCCAAGCCTCACAAATGGCACCACTAAACTGCCGCAAACCCTAAGGTTCGAAGGCGTTCCATGGTCATTACGTCGAGTTAGGGTTTCATTCTTCAAGAGGGTCCATAGCATTACTTGCATTATCTTCCGAATACTTTAAACTTGGAAATGGGTTCCTGACATTCGATCGTCTCCATCAACTCTCAACAAATCTGCATGAAGTCGTCTCTACCTGAAATCAATCTATCTGATGACCTCGCATCGGGTAAGCGAACGAACCACATGTCTAGTCTTTCCTCCATGGGTGACTAGCGATCTTCAATCATATCTCTAAGTACAACTCGTACTGCCATAGCTCCAACATCTGGGGTGATATCTCGTCGTTCACAGCAACAACTGGCTCATTCATCTGCACGCTGAACAGTGCCTCAATCATCATGAATAAGCAATACATCAATGGTCATCACATTCTGGCTGGCCTCTATCAGTGGCTCAATCCTCTGGTGCTGATCTGCACGTCCGATAAATCTCGTAAAAGTGATCCATCAAACGCTCATAGCGCAAAAACACAATAAGACGACGCCTCAATATGCAATTGTATGTCCCTGGAATCACGCCCTGGTCAGTCCTCATCCGTGACGAGCTCATGCTGACGCAACTCTAGCTGTAGCTCTCTCTGCCCGTGTAATCGTGGCAGCAAAATTATAACTAGTATCGATGAGAATAGATCATAGGAATGAATATAATACGGTGCAAGGAAATGTACATCCTAAGGCTCCTTAAGTGGAGTGGCGTATCGTAAATATGCCGCGGAACATACACACGGTACGTCACTCTCCTCAAGTCACCTACTCCATCAACCAAGGTCAACCTACACGACGAAAGTTTGGGTCTAATACCCCCACGACCAAGTCTAAGTTCCGTAAGGTCAAGCTTAAGTTCAGAATATATACAAACGCTCTAGGCTCCACATAGTCAAACTTAGACTCGAACCAAGGTTAACCTAGCGCTCTGATACCAACTTTGTCACGACCCGAAATAGCACGTGACTGGCCCTTGAATCATATGAAGTCCATAGGACCCCATCTAATTCAAGTAAGCCAAAAACCCAGAAATCTAAAACCATTTTAAATAATAAATGAAGGAAAACTAGTTTTAAAGAAGTGAAGAAAACATGCTTTAAAAAACAAGGTTTTTAAATAAGTAAGCCGAATATGCATTTTTAAATCCTCAAGTCTTTTCTGAAAATTTCGGCAGAGTTTCCTTTGTAAATACTGGCCCCAAACGGGGTACAACAAGAATAATATATGCATAATGATAAAAGGCATCCCCAAGCGGGAGCTAGCTCTTCGTCAATCGACGGTCACAACCACGCAAGCAATATAATATACAACGCCGAAGGGTGAGGATCAAAACTCAAAAGGAAACTCAAAATCATCATGAAAACCATAATACTACAACGCGCGACTCTAAGGTCGAAATAATACACAACTGGTTTTCTAAGTCTGAAACAATATACAAGTTTGGTTGATGGAATTACTAGATACAACTGATTAAAATAAATACAAGGGTAGTCACGATGCGAGTGGACCCACCTACCAAAGCAATCACCCAGAAAGGAAGCAGTGTGCCAGAAAAGCCGCAATAAAACCTGCAAAAACTGTGGCACAACGGGGGTGAGTTGCCAACTCGTGAATAGAAAACATCACAGAGCAGAAATTGTATGTATGACTCATCCTAAGTCAAACGATCAGTAATAATATATCCTCAATATGAATAAGTCTGAAGCATGATAAGGTGACAGGGGTAAACATCTATACATAAGTGTAGTACCAAGTGCTCGTGCCAGTGCCTCAGGTAGCAACATATCATAAATATGAGGAATGGTCGATGTCATCATCATGAAATCAGTGTCAACTATATCATGAAGTCTAAATATGTGGATATCATCCAACTATATAATCAATGTCTGTATGTATGTGGATCTCATCCACGTGTCACCCAATGACAAAAAAGATCATGCATGTAAATATCATAATAGCATATGCATGAAAGTATGAGGATATAAATCAACATGTGTCCCTCGCGACACATCAAAATCATGGAACCTGAGTGTCTAGCATCGACATTCGAATGTAGGGTTCCTAGGCACCCTAGTGAGGTCTCACAAGGCATCAACCATGCCAATTTCAAATTTAAACGGTGCCGAAAAACCCTAGAACGGATCGTTGGCTAGATTTCTAGGCGAAAATTAAACTAGTTAACAACTTAACTAAAGTTTAAACGGAAATACAACCTTTGTAGATCCGGTGCTCCACCTCCATAGCTCCGCAACGAAGTCCCCTCGCTGTCCAAATGAATTCCCGGGCTCTAGCGTCGGCTTCGTCGGAGAAATGGCGAGCTAGGTCGTCGATGTCCATGCCGAAGATGATCTACGTCGAGGCATCGCTAAATCAAGCTCCACCTTCACCAAGTCATGAAAACTTATGAAGGAAACACACTCTACTACTTGGCAAGAGGTAGAGGATGAAGAAATAGGAAGTGGGTAGACTTTAGAATTGGATTTCTCACTCATTTCCATCAATCACCATTGATGGAGCTTGCTTTCTTCAAGTGAAGAAAGGAAGAAGAAGATGAAGCTAATATTATGATAGGTTAATTAAAAAGAAAAGAAAAAGGATACTTATCATAATAATAACCATGGTAAAGTGTAGAGACTAAACTAAGGTTAAATGAAGTGGTTAGGGTTAAGCATGAGACAAAAATGGTCACATAGTCAAAAGTTCAAGAAGCTTCAACTAGAATACAAAATTAGCAACCATTTTCTTTTTATGCTTATCATATTCCAAAATGAATAAATAAATAAGATAAAAGAATAAAACAAAACCCTAACCATTATCATGTAACCATGGTTTGATCTTTACACAAAAACCCTAGCATAACATGTATCATCAAACATGATACAATCAAGTGCACAAAAAGTATATCACATATACAATGTGCACACCCGAGTGAGAATATCCATCTCAAGTAAACCGATACTAGTTGATGCAAACTAATATATCAAATATATAATTATGCATTAAATCATTATATCAACACTTGATTTAACGATCCGGTCATACGCATATAACCGACTAGTATCCTATGTATCGGCTTATCGAATCAATACTTGATTCGATAACTAGGTTATATCGCATACAACCATTCGATACATTCATCGCGAGAATAGAATACGGTATCACATACACGCATTATTCTCGGTCCCGCACATATCTCATATGCGCTCCTATTTCGTTTCGCTTGAGCCAGGAAACCTCTGTGTAGGACTCTAAAGACTCGTCAATACGCCGGCAGCAGGTGATGATCATATCAAACACCCATAAGCCGCAAGCGGTCTGCTAAACGTAACGGCCACCCGGGTATTGAGCGATCTGAAGATCGACGAGCAAGCCCGCTCACACTCCAGTGAATCCAACCAGTAACATTACCGTACAGTCCGGTCTGATCGTCTGATATGTCGCATATCTCACCTAGGGGTGGTAAACGTCAGACCCCAATAGCTCGATAAGTCGTGTCGATATGAGGTCTATAACATTCGAGAAACTACTGGTAACACTTACCAGTAAATCTCAGCAACCCTGGCCAGGGATTTCCTGTTATAGCCAATCGAACACAGCGCAACATCAACCCCCTATACCGGGAGAGACGAATCCCCTCCTATCGCTCATTGCCTGCATGTGACTCGGGACTGTACCCAAAAACCACCGTTTTGCACGCCCTCTTGGACATGGTAAGATGGAAATCAAAGCACAGTGGGAACCACACAAGACTCTATGACGATCTCGGGTCAACAGACTACTCTGTACCAGTGTCACCAGAGAACTGCCATCTGACGTAAGGTATAATACCATCTGGGAGTTCTCGGCGAGTCCGTCCAGTGTACCCAGTCTCTACTGAGCACCCGTATATCATCTCTGATGTCAAACACCAATGGATATGGGATCATCCATCGCCCATCTGTATGGGTCGAGAAGGTATACGCTAGTCTACTCTGGTATATCGATGCCCCGTCTCGATATACCCTCGACTAGGGACTTTGAAGGATGTACTTATGGACTACCATGTCCCCACTAGTATGATCCGCATCATAGTCTAGGTAGTCAAGTACACATCCTAAGGGCTTTACCAACATGTAACAGAGAGACAATCAGTGTACACGTTAAGGTAAAGTTCAACCAGATAGCATACTATCATGTCGAGCAAGAAAGTCCTCCCTATATATGTCCCAGCATCCACTACAATATACATCCTATGTATAGTAATGGACTCTAGGGCATACATATAACTAACAATCTCCCACTTGCACTAGGGCCATCTAATAGCAGTGGTTGTAGTATCTCATACTCAACCATCCCATAAAAATCTCTCTCTGGGAATAGGCCTTTGTGAGTGGATCCGCTGTGTTGTCCTCTGAGTCTACTCTCCAAACCTCGATCACCCTGGAGATCAACCATCTCCATGATCAGATGATACTGCCTTAGAATATGTCTGGATCACTGATGGGACGGATGTTCCTTGGCATAAGCCACAACTCCATTGTCTCACAATGGTAGGAACAAAGTTCATCTTATGAACTGTTATACACCCAGACTGCCTCTTTGGTAGCACCTTAAGTAGCGATGTATCCTGCCTTTATCGTCTAGTATGCCACGGTATCTAGCTTGGAACTCTTCCAACATACCGTCCCTTTACTTAGGGTAAAGACAATGCCTGTGACTGACATTCAGTCGTCTTTATCACCCTGGAACACTTCCAGTGATTCTCCCCAGGATCAATTGATACTATCTCACTACAACTAGTGAGAATCCTAACATCCAATTAAATCTATCTCATAGATCCAAAACTCAGGATTTAGGAGGTATCACTTTGATCCTATGTGGAGAATCATTGTGATAAGCGGAGATTGATCGAGCGTAGCATAGGAAACTCCTTCCCTATCAAGAGTATGTCATCCACGTACTCTACGAGGATCGTCACCATACTCCCTACTACCTTTTTGTATATACAAGGTTCATCTACCATTTTGATAATGTCAAACTCTTTGACTACTTCATCAAAACAGATGTTCCAACTCCGCGATGCCTGCTTTATCTTATAAAGCATCTTGCACACGTTTCCGCTGCTCCCACTGTCTACGAGGCCCTCTGGCCGTGTTCTTATAGACGTTCTCTTCTAAATCATTATTTAGAAAAGTTGTCATGGCACCCAACCACCAGATATCGTAGTCATGGTATGTAGCCGTGGCAAGTAGGATCTGGATGGACTTAAGCATAGTCCCTGGAAAAGGTTTCATCATTATCCGTGCCTGGTCGATGACGAAAACCTTTAACAAGTCTAGCTTTGAAAGTCTCAACTTGTCTATCTACACCAAGTAATCTTCTCAAGATATACTTGCTCCTGATGGGGATTTAACCCTTCAGATATCGCAACCAAAGTCCATACTTTGTTGGTGTATATGGATTCCATCTCAGATTGCTAAGCATCCAGCCATTCTTACAGAGTCTCTACTCTCGATGGCCTGCTCGAAACTGGTTGGGTCATCATCTCATGATGCAATCCTCGCTCCCACTGTCATCGAGAAACCGAGGTATCTCTCAGGTGGGTGAGGAACCCTACTAGATCGGCGGAGAGGATGAGGTTCGTCGGAAACTATTGAATCCTTTGGTTCTGTCAAATCATTAGCAGTTTTGTACAGCTGGAACCTTTCCAGTTCTACAGAACTGATCTTGCCTCGATCTTGTCCGGATTTTGCTTTTGACAAAGGACGGACAATCCCAAATCTTAACTTACTTAAGAGATAGGATCTTCCCGCACCATATCTTATATGGAGTGGTAGGCACTGATTTGATTCGAACCTAATTCAATAGGTATGCAGCTTCTCAAGCGCATAACTCCCAAAGGAAAAAGGTAACTCAGTAGTACTCATCATAGAGCACACCATATCAAATAGGGTGTATCTGCTCCGCCCCGACATACCATCGTGCTATGGTGTATTCGGAGGAGTAATGCCGAGAGAGAATCTCATTCTCCTTTAGAATAATCCAGGAATTCCGTGCTCAAGTATTCTCCTCCTCGATCACATCAAAGGACATAATACTTATACCCGTATTTTGGTTCTCTACTTCCAACTTATATTCTGTGAATACCTCAAAAGCTTCGGACTTATGTTTCAACAGGAACATACGACTGAATCTTGAGAGATTATCAGAGAATATAATGAAGTATAAAGAACCAGTCCTGGCATGTGTAGACTGGGGATCTGACATACATCAACATGTATCATCCCAAGAGTTTACTAACTCTTTCTCTGTTTTTCAGTAAACGGAGCTATGGTCATCTTATCTTTGTGACATGACTGGCAAGTTTCATAAGATGTAAATTCAAACAGATTTAAATATGCATCTATGTGGAACTTAGCTTGTCGAGTCGCATTGATATGACCTAGTCTACAATACCTCAAGAAGAATTCGTTCATTTCTGAACTCTTCCTCTTGTGTGTGTTCCGTATACTAAGAACTGTAGTTTGATTTAGAACATCAACGCTTTTAGATAACGTGCCTGAACCGATCAACTTTTGATATAGGAAATGTTCAAAACATTATCCAACAATACAAAATTTTACCGTTTCTTTACTAATAAAGAGACAGATATGATTTTGTATATCAGGTTCGGTATCTAATAACATTCGTTCAGAATCAATGTATTGTAATACAGGGTGACAGTGACCAACAGACTTGGCTGCAACTCTTGCCCCGTTTTCTGCCTCATGAAACTTATCACCCGTTCTCAGTTCTCTACCTATCTGTAGCCCTATGTAACAAATTACATATCTGGGATCCTGATCCGGTATCATATACCCAGGACGTAAAGGATACTGAGAAACAGTTCTGTATAATGAACAAACCCGAAGATGATGCATCAGCATGCACTCTCTTCGTTTGGGCGGCACGGGAATTCTGGTAATCCCCAATTTCCTGCTCTGTCTTATAACAATTATAAGTTGGAGCGGGACCAACGTTCCCCAGCTCAGTATAACAAGCGGGTTCGGTCAATAATCCGTATTATTATCTTGATTAAGGCGTGATATGGTCGCTACCAGGAGAGAGAGAGAAGAAAACACTCAGCGTGCGCTCTTGCAAGAATAGATTGGTTATTATTTTATCTAATCAGGATGGCTCCCACTGCTTTTTATCAAATCTTCCTTCAAACCCTAAAAGGAAAGACAAGCCGGGATTAATTACACACTACAAGTTCGCCAATCTTTCAGCCAGGCCAGTGTCGGTACTTTGAGGGAGGTCCCCCGTGCTTTCGCACGAACCTAATTAATGTAAACCTCGTTTTCCCAGAGGCGTAACCCCGTTGACACCTTTCTAGACACCTACTTGATCGGCTAATTGTAATGTATAAAACTCTCCCAGGAGTAACAATTACTCGCAGCGGGCATCGGGATCCAACTATCTCATAGAAGGTATGCAATCTCATTGCAAATTTCAACACTTGAAATTCCCGATAATATTTTGCCCCTAGCAGCTATATGACCTTAACATAGACAACAAATCATAAGTGCTAGTCAAGTTCAACCCGTCATTTCCCGATTGAATTAAACCCACCCGCACGACCCTTAACATAGTCAACAAAGTCGCACGACTACCCTAATCCAATCACATCATATGCCTATGAAGATAAGCACTAATTAGCTACCGCACACTACGCCTTAACATAGTCAACAAACGTAGCACGAATACTAACTAGTACTTATCTGAAATGACGGAGGGCTACGACAGGTTTTTCTGAAAACCTATTGCGTATTGAACTTGATATCGTTGTAGGATCGAATGAATTTTGAAATGGAGTGTTTTTTAGGCTTTTCTAGTTTTGCTAAAGGAGTCACTCCCGGTGAAGGGATCGTCGGTCCTTTCCTCGTCGAATGAGATGCGGGATATATCATATATATCACTTTGCAAAGAAAAAACTCTTAAAAGCAATCAAAAGACAAACGAGTGTGTAGCATCTGCCAGTTATTGCTAAAGGAGTCACTCCCGGTGAAGGGATCTCGGTCCTTTCCTCATCGAATAAGGTGCAGGATATATCACATATACCGCTGTGCAAAGCAAGAACTGTAGCTACCTGTTTTAATTTTGAAATTTGATTCTACAACATCTTAGGTTTCTTTTACTTTCATTAATCACATTAATGAAGTCCCATCAATTATGTACCTAAACATCACAGATAAATACGACGTACACTTATGCCATCCGCATTCGCCTCGATGTCCCCTCGTGCACCGTTAGGTTAGGTAACTAACGGCAGAGCGGGGCAGGGCTAGCGCGGGTGTAAAACATAAGTAACGCCTATATAATATATCATATATACTATATACTGTATCTATCACAGAACATCACATGATCACATCACAGATATCGCAGCAGAAGAAACATATGAAATATTGGATATACTAGGACGTCCGTGTTTTCAATACGAGCCAGTATAAAACACGGATTCCACGGTCACGATGAATAGCCAAACCCACACCCCTAGACCCCTACGAGAGCGGCAAGCAACCCTACCAATTCTAGGGTTAGGAGACCCGGACTCGACTCCTCGAGTTGGTCTCCCACTGGACCCCAGAACCCGGTTACTTGTGCTCCTTTCCTTGGGTCTATCCTAGTGCGGAAAAGTAAATAATATACAAAAGGTGACAACTTCCGCAACCTGGAAGTGCCCCAATAAAAGAATATTACATACAAGTTTTTACATGAATGAAAATGAAAAACACTCATCTCACATAAAAAACCCCGGCTATTCAAACACGACGATCCAATACAACATATCCAGCAACACATAACATCACATGTCATCAACGTAAGTAAATATGCGCATCCCAATTGTCGTTGACATATAGCAACGAAACCGGCGATATCACATATTACACTTACGGTCACAGAAAAGAAAGTGTAAAACTACAACAGTTGGAATCCGCAACCTCCTCAGACATCGCATGCCTGACCAAATGAATTCTTTAGACATCGCATGCCTAACAATTATAAACCCCGCATTTTAGTCTCATTATCGAAAACTCTTTTCAATATCAAGTCGGGCAATTCAACAGGATTCCCGACATTCTGATCGAATGCTCGTCGCAAACTTTAGTAGGCGGCCGCACCCCCGACGCCGTCGACAAAGTGCACCAAGGCAGAACACCGCTGCCGCGAGCACCCGAACGGATGCTTTCGGCGACGGGGTTCTCCTACAGTCACTTGGTCGGGGCTATGGAGTGAGGCTATCTATTAAGTTTACCCGGCGAGTATCCGCGTACGCTACGTGATTGCGACGGACTTTTGATCACATCAAAATTCCGTGGCAACCGATCAAGTGAGACTAAACTGCTATGTTTATAATATTCATTCCGTTATCTCATAACAATTTGTGAATTCCAATTATTGTATCACATTCCAGATAAATAGAAAATGTTAAACTTTCCGATCGAACAATCGAACACCCAAGTTTTCCCGATACAGCTCAACACATGAAATAAGTCTAACAACATTCAGTTCGTGCCTCGGTACCAACGGTCCAGCCGTAGAAGGGTCAAGCCAACGCCTCACATGTGGCACGCCGTACTCCCCCAAACCCGAAGGTTCAAAGGGCAGTTCAAGACGGTCACATAATCGAGTTAAGGTTTGTTGTCTTCTAGAGGGTCCATCGCGTTACTTGCACTACTTAGAACGTCGTTAAACTACGGAAAAATCCGACAATTGGAAATTTCCCGGCAGGGGAAAAAGTGGGTATTTATATCCGGTCGAACTTTTTAACATATTCTAAGATTTATCCGGAAAAACACACCGACAAAATTAGATAATCCGATCGATACACTGAGTTCCCAATACAACCCAGAAAATGCAACTCTGGAAAAATTATTAAAAATCCCCAGGAAAACCAGCACAGACAACTAAGAATTACTGTGCAAAATAGGATGCAACAAAACGACAAAAGGGCCGTGGATCCGCCGCATGAGCCTCCTGTAAGGCCGCGGATCCGCGTCGCCTTTATGGAATCAAGCCCTCGAATTTTACAGTATCCCTTATATCTTCCTGCTAATTTTTCTGAATATTTTTAATCTACAAAAATCCACATTTTACAGAAAAGTCCAGAGAGCATTTTTCAAGTCGGGTTTTGGGTCGATCGGACTTCTGATTCCGTCGGGACTTCGCCTAAGGCTCTGGCTAGGCTCTGATACCACTGTAGGTCAGGCAGCAACCCCATCCAATGGGGTCGCCGTAGCACCAACGGGTCCCTCAGCAGCTACTTTTTACGCATGCCCCCTCGCGAGGACTACAACCCGCCGGAACACCTTCCGGTCTCGGGACACCCTGGGGGTAGGAGCCTATGCTTCGCCACACTGTCACACAATGAGAACCCCCCATAAGTCGACATCCAATGCCTAGTAGCTCTGATACCACTGTAGGGTTCCTAGGCACCCTGGTAAGGTCTCACAAGGCATCAACCATGCCAATTTCAAATTTAAACGGTGCCGAGAAACCCTAGAACGGATCGTTGGCTAGATTTCTAGGCGAAAATTAAACTAGTTAACAACTTAACTAAAGTTTAAACGGAAATACAACCTTTGTAGATCCGGTGCTCCACCTCCATAGCTCCGCAACGAAGTCCCCTCGCTGTCCAAATGAATTCCCGGGCTCTAGCGTCGGCTTCATCGGAGAAATGGCGAGCTAGGTCGTCGATGTCCATGCCGAAGATGATCTACGTCGAGGCATCGCTAAATCAAGCTCCACCTTCACCAAGTCATGAAAACTTGTGAAGGAAACACACTCTACTACTTGGCAAGAGGTAGAGGATGAAGAAATAGGAAGTGGGTAGACTTTAGAATTGGATTTCTCACTCATTTCCATCAATCACCATTGATGGAGCTTGCTTTCTTCAAGTGAAGAAAGGAAGAAGAAGATGAAGCTAATATTATGATAGGTTAATTAAAAAGAAAAGAAAAAGGATACTTATCATAATAATAACCATGGTAAAGTGTAGAGACTAAACTAAGGTTAAATGAAGTGGTTAGGGTTAAGCATGAGACAAAAATGGTCACATAGTCAAAAGTTCAAGAAGCTTCAACTAGAATACAAAATTAGCAACCATTTTCTTTTTATGCTTATCATATTCCAAAATGAATAAATAAATAAGATAAAAGAATAAAACAAAACCCTAACCATTATCATGTAACCATGGTTTGATCTTTACACAAAAACCCTAGCATAACATGTATCATCAAACATGATACAATCAAGTGCACAAAAAGTATATCACATATACAATGTGCACACCCGAGTGAGAATATCCATCTTAAGTAAACCGATACTAGTTGATGCAAACTAATATATCAAATATATAATTATGCATTAAATCATTATATCAACACTTGATTTAACGATCCGGTCATATCGCATATAACCGACTAGTATCCTATGTATCGGCTTATCGAATCAATACTTGATTCGATAACTAGGTTATATCGCATACAACCATTCGATACATTCATCGCGAGAATAGAATACGGTATCACATACACGCATTATTCTCGGTCCCGCACATATCTCATATGCGCTCCTATTTCGTTTCTCTTGAGCCAGGAAACCTCTGTGTAGGACTCTAAAGACTCGTCAATACGCCGGCAGCAGGTGATGATCATATCAAACACCCACAAGCCGCAAGCGGTCTGCTAAACGTAACGGCCACCCGGGTATTGAGCGATCTGAAGATCGACGAGCAAGCCCGCTAACACTCCAGTGAATCCAACCAGTAACACTACCGTACAGTCCGGTCTGATCGTCTGATATGTCGCATATCTCACCTAGGGGTGGTAAACGTCAGACCCCAATAGCTCGATAAGTCGTGTCGATATGAGGTCTATAACATTCGAGAAACTACTGGTAACACTTACCAGTAAATCTCAGCAACCCTGGCCAGGGATTTCCTGTTATAGCCAATCGAACACAGCGCAACATCAACCCCCTATACCGGGAGAGACGAATCCCCTCCTATCGCTCATTGCCTCCATGTGACTCGAGACTGTACCCAAAAACCACCATTTTGCACGCCCTCTTGGACGTGGTAAGATGGAAATCAAAGCACAGTGGGAACCACACAAGACTCTATGACGATCTCGGGTCAACAGACTACTCTGTACCAGTGTCACCAGAGAACTGCCATCTGACGTAAGGTATAATACTATCTGGGAGTTCTCGGCGAGTCCGTCCAGTGTATCCAGTCTCCACTGAGCACCCGTATATCATCTCTGATGTCAAACACCAATGTATATGGGATCATCCATCGCCCATCTGTATGGGTCGAGAAGGTATACGCTAGTCTACTCTGGTATATCGATACCCCGTCTCGATATACCCTCGACTAGGGACTTTGAAGGATGTACTTATGGACTACCATGTCCCCACTAGTATGATCCGCATCATAGTCTGGGTAGTCAAGTACACATCCTAAGGGCTTTACCAACATGTAACAGAGAGACAATCAGTGTACACGTTAAGGTAAAGTTCAACCAGATAGCATACTATCATGTCGAGCAAGAAAGTCCTCCCTATATATGTCCCAGCATCCACTACAATATACATCCTATGTATAGTAATGGCCTCTAGGGCATACATATAACTAACATCGAAAACATCATGAAACCTGTGCCTAGCATCGGCACGTAAATCCTCATATATATATGGCTCCATCAGTCCGGATCGGCCTATTGGTTCCGTCAGTCCGGATCGGCGCGTATCATCTCTCAACTCCGGTTGGTATCCTCTGGATATCCGCCGAGCTGAAATACAATCACCGGTAGGTAGTACTCCTCTGCCAGGCTCACCGTCCAACATATACGAGTCTTCTTGTGTCATGACCCGAAATAGCCCGTGACTGGCCCTTGAATCATATGAAGTCTATAGGACCTCATCTAATTCAAGTAAGCCAAAAGCCCAGAAATCTAAAACCATTTTAAATAATAAATGAAGGAAAATAGTTTTAAGAAGTGAAGAAAGCATGTTTTAAAAACAAGGTTTTTAAATAAGTAAGCCAAATATGCATTTTTAAAATCTATAGTCTTTTCTGAAAATTTCGGCAGAGTTTCTTTTGTAAATACTGACCCCGAACGGGGTACAACAAGAATAATATATGCGTAATGATAAAAGACATCCCCAAGCGGGAGCTAGCTCTTCGTCAATCGACGGTCACAACCATGCAAGCAGTATAATATACAACGCCGAAGGGCGAGGATCAAAACCCAAAAAGGAAACTCAAAATCAGCATTAAAACCATAATACTACAACGCGCGACTCTAAGGTCGAAATAATACATAACTGGTTTTCTAAGTCTGAAACAATATACAAGTTTGGTTGATGGAATTACTAGATACAACTGAATAATACATAACAATGGTGATTATGATGCAAAAGAACCCACCTACCAAAGCAAACCACCCGTAAGGGAAGCAGTGTGCTAAAAAGCCGCAATGAAACCTGTACGGCAAAACCTATAAGAACTGTGGCACAACGGGGGTGAGTTGACAACTCGTGAATAGAAAACATCACAGAGCAGAAATCGTATGTAAGACTCATCCAAGGTCAAACGATCAGTAATAATGTATATCCTCAAAATGAATAAGTCTGAAGCATAATAAAAAGGCAAGGGTAAACATCTAAACATAAGTGCAATCCCATGTGCTCGTGTCAGTGCCTCATGTAGCAAATATCGTAAATATGAGGTATGAATGCGGTAAAATGAAAACAGAAGATATCATGAATGAGAAAACCGTTTTCTTAATATAGTGAGATTTTTGAAAAAACATTCAAATATCATCAATGAAATCATCAGAAAATCAGTGTCAAGCATCGACACAAAATATATATCTCAATATCCTAATATTAAGTAATTCGCATATATCATGTATCCAATATGTATGCAACATTCATGAAGGTACTCTATCAGGTACTACTAATACATGAAGCAATAAATGGTAATGTGTATATGCAATAGTCATGAAAGGTACTCTACCAGGTACTACTAATACATGAAGCAATGCATATAAAATAAATGTGGGGTAGGGGATATATAACATGTCATCCATACATCGGGCACATAGGCCCCTCACATCGGGCACATAGGCCCCTCACATCGACCATAAAGGCCCCACTCGTATATAATGAATATGTAAATTTACATAGATCATCATGATGATATATTATGTAGGTATATATATATCAGCGTCCCATAACACTAATATATATATACGATGGGTATACATATATATTTCAGCGTCCCATACCACTGATATATATACGCAGGGGTAAAATAATCCAGAAAAACATCATATGAAACCATATCGCAATGCGAAATCCATGAACTATAGTATATGCAACGTGAACAGTAATATGAGCATGTAACTATGTAAAGACATATGTGTAAGCATATAAGTATACAGGTATGCTATAAGTCATATGCACAAAGGAATATGAATCAATTACATATAAGCATGCAATGCAATGCGAGCAGTAGAATAAATGGTAAATGAATAATAATGCAGCAATAAAGAAATATACATTCCTATATACGAGTCATGCAGGTTTTTGGTATTTGAAAGTTGCACGAATCGTGGTGTTTTAGAAAATAGGGCTACGGGTTTTTATGAAAAAGTATATCCTTGAAAATATTCGTAGTATCCCTTGGCCTGTCTTTAAATACCCACGATTCGTTAGTTTTTGAAAAAGGTATGACTCGGGTCTAGTCTAGCATCAACTAAGTAAACTACAGATCTAAATAACAAACTAATCGAAAGGTGGAAACCACCTAAATCTGAGTCGATATATATAAATATAATAGTCGATGATCCCACCTCAAAGGTACCGTGTACGATACAATATCATATGACATCCTCGAGTCATGAGTGCTGATCTATCATCAATATAAATAGCTCGCACGTAAATCCATCGTACGGCATTCCAAATCTGGGTACGGGTCGAATCTCACATTTATCTCATCAATTATCTGGTATCCTTATCATTATATCTCATGAACTGGAGTACAGATCTAAGTCTAGTACAAACTGATACCATCGATATATATGTGTGTGTGCGTATATGAAATCACATGCCTAAAGGCCCGCTAAAAATCTCATGTCGTATCCCAAATACGAACCACATCATATCACCGATCTCATGGAACTATGCCCAATATCATCGACTCATCTCCAATTATCATCCACTATCCTCATCATCCAAGCATAAGTATAGTAAGTAAGCATGTGTGTGCGTATGGGTGTAAACCTATTCTAGGATTCACAACTAAGAAGCTATGCTAGTTTACTTCTAAAAACCATAATCTAACCATAGTACACCTAATCACATCTTGAATATCCATGTCGCACATAACGCTATCATATATATATAGTATACTAAATATCGAACTGCGGGGGTGCTATGCGCCATCCACCCGACTTTCCCCGTAGATATAATCTACTCACCTTGCATCCTGCGTGTCGGTGTCGATGTCGCCTTCATCTTCTTCATCGTATGAAGCCCTCGAGAAGGTGCCTACAAGATAACACAATCGCAAATGCACCTTAAAATCACATCAAGAAAACCAAACGACGCGCTAAGGCCTATAGGTTAGAACCTATGGACTACGCTTTCAAAACCATCAAACAACCCTCGATGTCGTCGTACAAATGTCAAGTGATCGAGGTAAAACACAAATACGCAAATCCAGAATTTAAAATACGAGAAACAAAACTCCGAATCAAAACAGCAACTCAGGAAAAAGGCTCCAGATTCTACCCTAGGTCAAATTGGTCAATTTTGCATATGCTAGGGGTCTAATTTACTGGAGATGGGGCCATGGAAGAAACACGAACCCAAATGGGCCAGGTCTGGCCGCAATTTGCGGCCAGAGGGATTAAATCCGCGGCCAAGGAATTGAATCAGGGGCTGGGGTTTTGGTGGTAGCTTCCTAGGTGCCTGCATGTATCACTGTCTTTGCAAAATAATTTTCAGAGTCTCGGGGTGATAGCAGATTCCATTTTACATCCACAGAATTCATAATTTTCCGATATCGGCTTTTCTAAATCGGTATTCCGGGGTTCTAGTCTCTGGTTTAGATCTTAATTCTAGCACTAGGGGTTTGTGAGGCCTCTACTGAGCTCAATTGCCCATCACAACTCTCAATTTCCAATAATCCTAAATAGAATTCTTCTAAGTCCACAAAACCACTCGATATCGGTTCTAATCTAACATGGGGGTAAAAGTAATGGAAACACTAAGCTTATGGTTCAGAAAATAGCTCATTTGGCAACTCAAGAAAATTCTTGAGTTGCCCCAAGTGGCCAAAATCCTTGCTTTCTTGGTCCAATGTGCTTCCCTTGAGCTTGTGCATCTTTTTAATGAAAAGGGCAATGGGTTTTGGAGTGTTTAGCATGGAATTTTGGGGGGTTTTGTGAAGATGGAAGAGAGGGGCAGCAGCAGCAGCAGCCTGATGAGGGAGAGGGAGAGAATGATGGAGAAAATGAGAAGGAATGGGAGCTTAGTCCAAGTTTGACCCCTCACCCTCTCTTTCTCTCTCTTGCCCATACCTCTATTATTCAAATCTTTTCTTTTTCCCTTCTTTTCTTCTCTCTAATATTGCAAAAGGAAACCCAAAAGAAACCATGGTAGAAAAATGCACAAGTGTGAAAGACACTTTGTGCAAGCTAAGTGCACAAAACACGCTTAATCCGCGATTAGCGACTTTTAATCGCGATTAGCACTAAATTAGCATATAATTAATCATAAAAGCTTAAAATTGCATGATTCAGATGAAACACCCTCTTTTAGGTAATTTCTATAATTTTCCAAAATTTTCACAAATTTGTCGATATTTAATTATACCGCCTTATTAAAATATTCAATATTTTATTATTAAATTATAAAAAAATTCCCCAAAAATAATATTTTATTTTTTTGAAATGTTACAATTTTTCCCCCTTAAAGAAATTCGGTCTCCGAATTTAAATTTAAACCCCCAAATTCTAAAACATTTCAGTAAAAGACTAAGTCGTCGGGGTTCCGAAATCATCAATGCATATAACGCATCATAGCGCAATGCATGCGCATGAACAATGAGCAGATAACTCAAAATCAAAACTCCGTCAAGCATCCCGCAATCATCGGAGTCATGGTAAAGACACAAATGTCAAATCCAAAATAAAACCAATATGATATAAATCAGAACTATACATGTAAACATCAAATCTATACATGTAATTATCTTAAAGATATGCATGCCAAACCTTTTTAAGTCACTGTGCGATGCACATAACAGTGCGAAGTGGCGGACGTCTATTGTAAGAAAATAACCATATATGTATATATCTTTTGTTTAATAGGTACGTTCCGCCGTTTGAAAACAATTTAGAAGGGTTTCCTTGTTTTAAACGTTTCGTGTCATATCAGACACGTAGGTATATACTGAGACTATAGCTCGCTTTTTGGAAATCCCTTCGATAACTATCAATGCATGCAAAACATATCCAGGTACTGTCCTCTGACTAGTCCTGCTCAGTACGAAAAAAAATGGCAAATATCATAAAAACGTACTGCTCGATAAGAAATCAATCGCAAAAATGTGCATATGAATGATATGTGCGTCTGGTGCGCACGGAAATCAAAATCCATATAGGTGCTATATATGTGCATAGAAACAATATCTAGGTGCAACCGGTGTGCACGAAACATCTGTCATAGGCAACGTGTGTGCCTGACAGCAAAATCAGGTGCATCTGACATGCACGAAGAATCTCGATTTAGTGCATCTGGTGTGCACCAAAATCGCATCTCAAAACATGCGCTCAACACGTGCGAAAATCCAAATCAGGTGCATCCGACATGCATGAATAAAATCTAAATCATGCGCATCCTGCATGCACGAAATCGCGAAATCCAATATCAAGCGTCGAACATGCGCAAAATCCAAATCAAATGCACGGAGTGCAAGAAATCAATATCAATAGTAGAATCAAAATCGACGGTATACAATACGGCTCAATCCAAATCAGGTATACCGCGGTATATAATCTCACAACCATGTGCATCAGCGTGCCCAAATCAAATCTAAGCACAAAAGTGCATGAAAACTATGCTGAAAGCATAAGTCAAATCGCATGCATAGTATAGGCATGAAACCAAAATCAACATATCAAATGACATCAAACCGAAATCCAAGGTGACGGATACGTGATAATCGAATCACAAAATCACAAATCATAAATACTGTTGTCAATACTTCCTCCTTCGCAGTCGAGAAGGTGTCGGTGTATCCAATGCTAGCAGAGCAAGATATCTACTGGCCTCCTGTTCATGACCTTTCGTCTGGTGCTTTTAAGCTCCCGTCTCTCACTGTGCATTGCTAGTTATATAGCTCCTCGGCTCAACGGCCCAATATGGAGTGACGAAGGAAACAGTCCGCTCTGGCACATCCTCTACAGATCTCTGGCTAACTATCTCGTCGACAATGCCGAATTCTGGCTTGCTGGGTGTGCGCAATATGACCGCTCCTGGGTCCAAATCTTCTCGTATAGTATTCCAGAAAAGTCCTGTCGAGGTCTCTCTCAAATCTCGTTCCTGCCAAACTGTCCAGAGGTTATCACCCTTTTCTCATTCTGTTTTCTTGATCCAGAACGGCCGCATACTCATCGCGACTCCTTCTGGAAGATATATCATTAATCAACGCCTCTGCATGCGTATCGCATCTCTGATGTCGGTGGAGTAGAACGTCATCTCATCAAGATCTCGTACGAACCTCTTACTCCACTTTTCTATGCTATCGACTACTTCGGACTCGTCTCATCGTGGCTGCATAGACTGTGCTCCAACGGCTATAATCGTATCTGGAGTCTCCCAAGCAACGCATCCCATCACATAGCATCCGAATGAAGTCGAACCATTCGATCGATTCATCAAAACCTCATAATCCTCCAAGAGCTCAACATCTTTGCTACAGTTTAATAGTATCGAGTACATACCACAGCATCGGTGGTCCAGCCGTAGAAGGGCAAACCCAAGCCTCACTAATGGCACCGCGGAACTGCCGCAAACCCTAAGGTTCAAAGGTTTTCACACGGTCATTATGTCGAGTTTGTTAGATGTATGTATGCCCTAGAGGCCAGTATTGTACAGATGATGTATATTATATTGGATGCTTGGACATATATAGAGATGACTTTCTTGCTCGATATGATAGTATGCTATCTGGTTACTCTTTGTCTTAACATGTACACTAGTCTCTTTAAACTGTCTTATAGTTACATGTTGATAAAGCCCTTAGGATGTGTACTTGACTACCTGGACTATGATGCAGATCATACTAGTGGGGACATGGTAGTCCATAAGTACATCCTTCAAGGTCCCTAGTCGTGGGTGTATCGAGACAGGGCATCGATATACCAGAGTAGACTAGCGTATACGCTTCTCGACCCATGAGATGGGCGATGGATGATCCTATATACATTGGTGTTTGACATCAGAGATGGTATACGGGTGCTCAGTGGAGACTGGGTACACTGGACGGACTCGCCGAGAACTCCCAGATGGTATTATACCTCACGTCAGATGGCAGTTCTCAGGTGACACTTGTGCAGGTTAGTCTGTAGACCCGAGATCGTCATAGAGCCTTGTGTGATTCCCACTGTGCTTTGATCTCCACCTTACCACGTCCATGAGGGCGTGCAAAACGGTGGTCTTTGGGTACAGTCCCGAGTCACATGGAGGAAATGAGCGATAGGAGGGGTTTCGTCTCTCCCGGTATTGGGGGTTGATGTTGCGCTGTGCTCGATTGGCCGTAACAGGGAAGTCCCTGGCCAGGGCTGATCAGAGATTTGCTGGTAAGTGTTACCAGTAGTTTCTCGACCCGTTATGAGCCTCACATCGGCACGACTTATCAGTTATTGGAGTCTGACGTTTACCACCCCTAGACTTGATATGCGACGTATCAGACGAACAGACCGGACTGTACGGTAAGTGTTACTAGTTGGATTCACAGGAGTGTGAGCGGGCTAGCTCGTCGATCTTCTGATCGCTCAATACCCGGATGGCCGTTACGTTTAGCAGACCGCTTGCGGCTTGTGGGTGCTTGATATGATCATCATCTGCTACCGGCGTATTGACGAGTCTTTAGAGTCCTACACAGAGGTTTCCTGGCTCAAGCGAAACGAAATAGGAGCGCATATGAGATATGTGCGGGACCGAGAATAATGCGTGTATGTGATACCGCATTTCATTCTCGCGATAAATGTTTCGATTGGTTATATTCGATATGACCTAGTTATCGAATCATTGATTCGATAAGCCGATACATTGGATACTAGTCGGTTATATGCGATATGACCGGATCGTTAAATCAAGTGTTGATTTAATGATTTAATGTATAATTATATATTTGATATACTACATTGCATTAACTAGTATTGGTTCACTTTATATGGATTTTCTCACTTGATGTGCAAGAAGTATATGTGATATACTTTTGTGCACATATTTGTATCATGTTTGATGATACTTGATCTTGTGGTTAAGTGCAAAGGATTAAACCATGGTTAAGAGATGATTAGGGTTTTTCTTTTTCATTTATTTATTTGTTTATTTATTTGGAAATGATTTAGATAAGAATGGTGGCTTCTTTTGTTTCTAGTTGAAGCTTCATGAAGCTTTGACTTATGCAACCATTCTTGTCATCATGCTTAACCCTAACCCTCTCAAGTGACCATGGTTTATTCTCTACACTTAACCCTAGTTAGATTATGATAAGTATGAATTTTTCTTTTCATTTTAAAAAACTTATCATAAACTAGCTTCATCTTCTCCTTCTTCTTCAAGAGAGAAAACTAGATGCCATCAATGGCAACTTGAGCAAAAGTGAGTGAAATCCAATTCTAAAGTGAACCCACCTCCTATTTCTTCACCCTCTACCTCTTGCCAAGTTGTTTTGGGTGTTTTCTTCACAAGTTTCACAACTTTGTGAAGTCGGAGCTTGAACTTGTGATGCCTCGACGTAGATCGTCTTTGACACGAAGCCGACGACCAAGCTCGCTCGTTTCTCCGATGAATCCGACGAATGAGTTCGGGATTCATGATGGACAGCGAGAGGACACCCACGTGGAGCTAAGGAAGTGGAGAACCGGATCTACAAAGGTTGTAGCATCTAACTTTTAGTTAAAGTGTTAACTAGTTTATAGTTTCGCCTAGAAATCTAGCCGACGATCCGTATTAGGGTTTCTCGGCACCCATAAAATTTTAAATTGGCATATTCGACGCCTTGTGAGACCTCTATAGTGTGCCTAGGAACCCTACAGAGTTAGGATTTCATTATTCTAGAGGGTCCATAGAATCGCTTGCATGTCTTTCCAAATACTTTAAACTTGGAATATGGGTTTCTAACATTCGATCGTCTCTATCGACTCTCAACGAACCTGCGTGAAGTCGTCTCTAGCTGTAATCAATCTATCTGATGACCTCACATCGGGGTAAGCAAATGAACCACATGTCCTAGTCATTCGTCCTCGGGTGACTAGCGACCTTCCATCATATCTCTAAGTATACACTCACTGTTAGTGTAAATGCCCTAGAGGCCATTACTGTATCATACTAGTTTGTATATTACTTGATGGAAGCTTGGGATATTCACAGTTGTATATACAATCTTGCTCGAAATGGTAGTATGCTACTTGGTTTGTCTCTGCTTTAATATGTGCATGTGTTTCTTTTAGCATATCGCTGATATACATATTAGTAGAGCCCTTAGGATCTTTGCTTGATTACCAGCGTTGTGATGGCGCTCACACTCGTGGGAGCTGGGTAATCCATAAGCACATCCTTATACAGGTCCCTGGTCGTTGGACTATCGAGACAGGGCATCGATACTCAGGAGTAGACTAGCGTATGCGCTTCTCATCCCAGCGTGGGAGACGGTCTGTCCTACAGCCGTCAGTACGTCGTACTTGAGATAGTATGCGGGTGCTCGTTAGGTTACGAGTACACTGGACAGGACTCGTCGGGGACTGTTGGTTGGTATTATACCTATCGTCAGTTATCAGTTCCCAGGTGACATGAGTACAGCTTAGTCCGCTGACTTGACACTGTCACTTCGCCTCGAGTGTGTTCCCACTGCACTTTGATTACTACCCTACCACGGCTCAAAGGAGTCGTGCAAACAGGTAGTTTTTTGGTGCAGTCCCGAAGTACTTGGAGGCAGTGACGGTTAGACAGGATTCGTCTCTCCCGGTATTGGGGGTTGACATCGCGCTGTGTCCAGGAGAGCCATTACACGAGTAGTCCCTGGCCAGGGCAAGCGAGATATACTGGTAGGTTTCCAGTGTTATCTCAGGGTGTTCTGGGCTTCACTCCGACACGACTTGTACCGCTATTAGGGGACTGACGTTCACCGCCCCCTAGGCCCGCCATGCGATGTATCAGACGAACAGACCGGACTGTACGGAGACTGTCACATACAGGCTCAGTAGGAGTTCAGATGGGGTTCACCTCATCAGTCTTCTTATCGACATCTACCTGGGGACCGTTACGTACAGCTAGTGCCGCTTGCGGTCTGTGGTTAAACCCACTGCCAGCGTAGTGTCGAGTCTTTAGAGTCCCACACAGAGAGCTATTCGCCTTTAGGCAAAATGAGTAGAGGTCGCATGGTTTTGCGACAGGGTTTGTTCACATCCGCGCACTCGTGCCCGTTTGCTGTCCAGACAGCTTATACTAGCGGGCTTTGGTTTAAGCCGGATCCTAGTATATGATTTGGGATTGGTTTTTTCTCTTTGTATTCGTGTTCCTCGGATCACGAATACGGGTGCGTATGCACAGTTGCTTGAGACAGAGGGAAAGGACTTTGATTAGGGTTAATGACTATTGTCATTTTATTAACCCTAATACTTATGTGTGTATTATGGTTAATTGATATTAGTTTAATATAATTGTGCATGGTTATGGTTGTTGACCATTTGACCTTCTTGACTTGTTGACCTAGGTTGACACTTTGACCATCATCATTTCATTTGGAAGATGCTCTTTGATCCTTGCAATTTGCATTAAAAATGAAATGATAATGGTCATGTCTTGATTAACCATGACAATTATCTAGCTAATTATCAATTTATAATAATTCACACATATATGTGAGAATGGTTGTTTTATTCTCTCATTCTATCATTTACTTTCTCTCTCTTGTTCTTCCTCTCCCTCAAGCTCTCCCCTCTCATGTGTTGAGAAACACTTGAGCTTGAGAAAAACCTCTTCTTGATAATCTCTACTCTCATCTAGGGTTCTAGGATTAGCACTTCTTGCACCCTAGTTACTTCTAGCTTGGAGTTGAAGCCAAAGGTTGAGGCTTTCGGGTGGATCTTTCTTCGACGTGAGAAGACGACAAAGGTGACCTCTTTCTACTACTCCAAGGAGCAAGGAGAGAAGGACATAAAGCCCTAGGTATAACCATTCTACCCTTAGCTAGTTTCTAGTTAGCTTTAGCTTGTTTTGTTTAGCAAAGACCCTTCTTTGTCTAGTCCATGTTGCCTAAAGTGATAAAAATCCGATTTTTATTCTGTTTTCCGCCTTCCCGCAAGCACCGGGATGGGCAACGTGGACTTACAGTGGTATCAGAGCCTAACTAAACATAAACTAGCTAGGTAGTAAAGTGTATGGAAGTTCAATCGGAAAAATCGCAAAACCGAGTTTTCAAAAGCCCAAGTTTCTGTTAAAATATTTTCTGTTCAAAATAAAATAAATCATACTCCAAAAATCATCTCAGGGTTTTGTGAAGAAAGCCACCAAAAACGATCCAGATATTTGATCAAAGCGCCGCGGTTCCGCGGCAATAGCAAGCTATTGCCGCGCAACCGCGGCCGTTTTGGCTCGGCTCTGGGTCGAGTTTGGTGCAGTGTTCTTCTGGCATGGTTTTGGGATTTTTAAGATGGTTTATATGTGCCCAGGTTTTCCAGAAAAGAAATTTGTTTTTGGGGGCCTATAAATCCGTATTTTTGATCGAACTTCAATACACTTTGACTAAAGGGTTATATCTGTGATGTTTATATGTATTCAACGTCGGCTAATCGCTATATGTCGATTAGTGGGGGTTATACATATCTGTGATCTGTGTTTGATGATGGTATGTGTATATGAATGCGTTGGATTGTCGCGGGTGAATAGCCGGGGTGCATGTGAGATGAGTGTTTCTTTTTCTTTCATTCATTATAACATGTAAATTTATGTAATATTATTTGTATGGCCGCGCAACCGGGTCGGGGTTGTAGCCGTCATTGTATAATTCTTTTTACTGTTTTTGCTCCTAGGATAGACCCATGGAGGGGGTGCACAAACTACCGGGTATCTCGAAGTGCCAAGTGGCCTACTCACGGTGGTGAGGGAGGTTGCTTCGCTTCGGGTACTTGGCGGGGAGTTTGCCGCACCCATAGGGGTCTAGGGTGGGGTATGGCTATTCACCGCGACCGTGTAATCCGCTTTTCGTTGCAGGCTCGAATGGATTGCGGATTCCTAGTATATCCAATGTATTCATCTGTGATCTATAATGTCTATCATTGCTATATATTTATATTATAACTATTTAGGCGTTGCTTATGTTTTACAGCCGTGCTAGCCCAGCCCCCGCTCTGTCGTTAGTTAAGTAACCTAACGGGTGATGACGGGGCCCCGTGGCGAATGCGAATGGCATAAGCGTACGTCATATTTTGGTTGTTTTCTGTAATGGTAGGATTAAATGATGGGACGCATTAAAAGAACTAATGCAAGAAAATAAACCAAGTAAAACTCGATTGGAATACTTTGAAAACCACTCGGTTCTTTTCAAAACTAAACTTTTAAACGCGGAGCTTGAACCACTCCTTTTAAAAGCTATCTCGTTCCATCGATTATATCAAGTTCACTACGTTCACGGTTTCGCCAAAACCATTCGTAGCCCTCCGTCATTCCACATGAATGGTCAAAAAGTATTCAAGCTATGTATTTTGGCTAAAGTCAAGGCATAGTGATTGGTAGCTATTGGGTATTCATGTGCAGCATAGATAGATGCGTTGGTTTGGGACAGTCGTGCTGCCATTTTTGCCAAAGTCAAGGGTAGGTATGGGTGGGTCCAAATTAACCAGGAGAATGACGGGTAGAACTTGACATGTGACTTATGACATTTTGGCCAAAGTCAAGGCCATAAGAGCATGGGGCAAAAATCCACATCGGGAGTTTCATAAGTACTGAAACTTGCTAGCGCTGCATACCATTTGGAGTGTGATAATTCTGGTAGGATTCCTTCGGTTTTATCATGCGATGATATTTGGATCCCGATCCTACTGTGAGTATATGCTACTCCTCGGGAAAACTCTCACTTAACGATCAATGCTATAAACCTAGTAGGTGTCTAGAAAGGTGTTAGAGGGGCTACGCCTACAGGGAAAAGAGGTTACTTAATTAAGGAACTTCGCGAAAGCGTTGGAAAACCTCCCTCGAAGTACCGATACTGGCCTGGCTGAACGGTTAAGCAAGTATTGTACGGTGAGATTGATCCTGACTAATCCTTTCTTTACGGTTTGAGAAGGGATTCGAGAGACGGTGGGAGCCATCCTGTTTAGACAAACTAAAAACCACTCTAAACTTGCAAGAGCATCATGCTAAAGTATTTCTTTTCTCTCTCCTAATTGCAGCGACCATTCAACATGACCGGACTTAAGTTATTACTAGATAAAAACATATTGACAGGGCCAAACTACAAAGATTGGCTCAGGAATGTCAAGATGGCAATCACTTACGACAAGTTAGGGTATGTCCTTACCACCAAAGCTCCCCATGTCCCAGGTCCTAAAACCAGTGTCGTAGATAGGGAAATCTACAAGACCTGGGAAATAGATTGCGCGAAGGCCAAATGCCTCATACGAGCCTCGATGGACAACGAACATCAGAGGAGGCACGAGAATATGGACCTAGAGTCCATATTTCTTCATACAAAAGAACTGTATGGAGAGCAGTCTCGTATCGCCAGATACGAAGTGTCGAAGAAGTTGTTTTCGGCAAGGTTGGCCGTCGGATCATCGGTAGCGGAACACGTGCTTAAGATGATTGGCTACATAGAGGAGCTCGCGGACCTTGGGACCACGTTGGAGAATGAACTCTATACTGATTTGATTCTCCAGTCCCTTCCTTCCACTTAAGCCCAGTTTATCCTTAACTTCAACATGCAAGGAAAGGAGGTTGAACTTTCCGAACTTCTGAACATGGTGAGGAGTGCTGAGGGCACCCTACAGAAGGGTAGGGAGACATCCACTTTGTTTGTAGGAGGATCTTCCTCTTCTAGGTCCAGGGCGAAAGCCAAGGGCAAGAAGAAGAAAGCCCCCGCCAAACCAAGAGGCGGTATCAGTAAAGTGGATACGAAGGGAAAAGGAAAAGCAACAAAGGTAGCGGGAAAGCTGGTGGGGAAGGAAGAATGCTTCTATTGTCACAAAAGTGGTCACTGGAAACAGGATTGCAAAGCTTGGAAGGCCAGAACACAGGATTTGAAGCGAGTTGCGGCTTCAGCTTCAGGTGTGTATATTATTGAAAACTGTCTATCAATAAACTCTACATCCTGGGTATTGGATACCGGATCAGGATCTCATATCTGTAATTCTTTGCAGGCGTTGAGAAAGCGTAGAGTTTTGAAGGCAGGTGACATGACCCTCAGAGTTGCAAACGGTGCTAGCATGGATGCTGAGGCCGTGGGGGACTATCACCTGGGATTGTCGGATGGACATTTTTTGGTTTTGCGTAGTTGTTATTATGTACCAAATGCAACCTGTAATATCATTTCTGTATCTTTATTATCTAAAGAAGGTTATGAATTTGCATTTGTAAGTAATGTAGTGAACATTCACCTTAATCAAGTTTTGATTGGGTCAGGTACATTGAACAACGGTATATACGTTTTAAACCAACCACAGATTTTCAATGTCCAGAATACACACAAAAGAAAGTCTCCAGAAATCAATAAAACTTTCTTATGGCATTGTAGACTGGGTCACATCAATGAGAGAAGGTTGACTAAGTTACATACAGAAGGATATTTGGATCCGTTCGAATATCAATCGTATGCAACTTGTCAATCCTGTCTCAAAGGAAAGATGACAAAGACTCCGTTCACTGGACACGGAGTAAGAGCGAGCGAGCTCTTGGGACTCGTACACAGCGACGTGTGCGGTCCAATGTCTACACATGCACGAAGCGGTTATTCTTACTTCATTACTTTTACGGATGACTTTTCAAGGTACGGTTATGTCTTCTTAATGAAACATAAATCCGAGGCTTTTGAAAAATTCCAGGAATATAAGAATGAAGTAGAAAAACAAACAGGCAAAAGTATCAAGGCACTGAGATCTGATCGAGGTGGTGAATACTTGAGTGCCGAGTTCCTGGGTTACTTAAAAAAGAATGGAATTCTCTCTCAGCTTACTCCTCCATACACTCCGCAACACAACGGTGTATCGGAGAGACGGAACCGAACCCTATTGGATATGGTACGGTCCATGATGAGTAACGCTGAGTTGCCGCGATCGTTCTGGGGATATGCGCTAGAATCAGCTGCATACCTTTTGAACCGAGTTCCAACTAAGACTGTGCCTACTACACCATATCAGATGTGGTGTGGGAAAAGACCCTATCTTAATCACATTAAGACATGGAGATGTCCAGCTTTTGTAAAAAAGCAGCATGCGGACAAGCTCGAGTCACGCTCAGTACAGTGCAAGTTTGTGGGATATCCAAAGAACTCCAAAGGATATTTCTTCTATTGCGAAGAGGAACAAAAGGTTTTTGTTTCTCGCCATGCCCACTTTCTAGAACACCAGTTCATAGAAAAAGAAATAAGTGGAAACGCAATAGAACTGGAAGAAATTCCAGAACCACAAGCTATTACTGAAAGCTTAGTAGAACCAGAGGGTTCGAAAGATCAGGACATTCCCACGCCACTCCGCAGGAGTAGTAGGCAGTCTCATCCGCCCGAGAGATACTACGGTTTTCTCATTGACGGGGATAAAGAGGATTGCATCATAGATTGTGATGAGCCTACTAGCTTCCAGCAAGCCATTTAGAGCGTCGACTCGGTAAAATGGCTAGATGCAATGCGGACCGAGATGGAGTCCATGTACACCAACAAAGTATGGACGTTGGACATTGCTCCAGATGGGGTAAAACCCGTAGGATGCAAGTGGATCTTCAAAAGGAAGATTGGTGTAGATGGACAGGTTGAGACCTATAAAGCTAGACTGGTAGCAAAGGGTTTTCGTCAGCGACCTGGTTTGGACTATGACGAAACCTTTTCTCCAGTAGCTATGCTGAAATCCATTCGGATCCTTCTTGCCATTGCTGCCTTCCACGATTATGAGATTTGGCAGATGGACGTAAAGACGGCTTTTCTAAATGGACGTTTAGAGGAGTGTGTCTATATGGACCAGCCAGAGGGTTTCATTCAGAGTGGGAGCAGCGGAAAGGTGTGCAAGTTGCTTAAGTCCATTTATGGACTAAAGCAGGCATCGCGGAGTTGGAACATCTGTTTTGATGAGACGGTCAAGGAATTTGGCTTTATCAAAAATCCAGATGAACCATGCATCTATTGTAGATTTGTAGCGAGAACTGTAGTATTCCTCGTTTTATACGTGGATGACATTCTCTTAATAGGAAATGACATTCCTATGCTACAATCTGTCAAGGGGTTCTTATCACACAGGTTCTCCATGAAAGACCTGGGTGATGCCTCATACATTCTGGGTATCCGGATCTACCGTGACAGATCCAAGAGGATATTAGGACTTTTGCAGTCCAGGTACATCGACACCATACTGAAGAGATTCAGTATGGAAGATTCCAAGCGCGGTAATCTACCGGCTTATCACAGGATCACCCTCTCCAAAGAGATGTCTCCCAAGACTGATTTGGAGAGGGATTGCATGTCTATTATACCCTACGCTTCTGCAGTAGGCTCTATAATGTATGCGATGTTGTGTACCAGACCGGATGTGGCTTATGCACTGAGTGTGGTAAGCAGGTATCAGTCAAACCCTGGGGAGAAACATTGGATAGCAGTAAAGAACATTCTCAAGTACCTGAGAAGGACTAAGGAGATGTTCTTGGTGTATGGCGGAAAAGACCTCCAGATTGAGGCCTTTGCTGACTCCAGCTTCCAGAGTGACAAGGATGATTCTAAGTCCATGTCGGGTTTTGTCTTTACCCTAAATGGAGGGGCGGTGTGTTGGAAGAGCTCCAAATAGGAAACCGTTGCCGACTCGACTATGGAAGCGGAATACATCGCTGCATCTGATGCCGCAAAAGAAGCTGTCTGGATGAGGAAGTTCTTGAAAGAACTTCAGGTGGTTCCGTCCATTGTTGACCCAATACCTCTGTATTGCGACAACAATGGGGCTATAGCTTTAGCGAAGGAACCTAGGTCCCATCAGAAATCCAGACACATCTTGAGGCGGTATCACCTGATCAGGGAGATCGTGGATCGCCAGGAGATCGAGGTTCGAAGGGTTGCTTTAGAAGATAACACAGCAGATCCATTCACCAAGTCCTTGCCCCAGACTCAGTTCGAGCGGCTGATCGAGATGATAGGTCTTCGATACGCCAGTACATGGCCTTAGTGCAAGTGGGAGATTGTTAGTGTATATGCCCTAGAGGCCATTACTGTATCATACTAGTTTGTATATTACTTGATGGAAGCTTGGGATATTCACAGTTGTATATACAATCTTGCTCGAAATGGTAATATGCTACTTGGTTTGTCTCTGCTTTAATATGTGCATGTGTTTCTTTTAGCATATCGCTAATATACATATTAGTAGAGCCCTTAGGATCTTTGCTTGATTATCAGCGTTGTGATGGCGCTCACACTCGTGGGAGCTGGGTAATCCATAAGCACATCCTTATACAGGTCCCTGGTCGTTGGACTATCGAGACAGGGCATCGATACTCCGGAGTAGACTAGCGTATGCGCTTCTCATCCCAGCGTGGGAGACGGTCTGTCCTACAGCCGTCAGTACGTCGTACTTGAGATAGTATGCGGGTGCTCGTTAGGTTACGAGTACACTGGACAGGACTCGTCGGGGACTGTTGGTTGGTATTATACCTATCGTCAGTTATCAGTTCCCAGGTGACATGAGTACAGCTTAGTCCGCTGACTTGACACTGTCACTTCGCCTCGAGTGTGTTCCCACTGCACTTTAATTACTACCCTACCACAGCTCAAAGGAGTCGTGCAAACAGGTAGTTTTTTGGTGCAGTCCCGAAGCACTTGGAGGCAGTGACGGTTAGACAGGATTCGTCTCTCCCGGTATTGGGGGTTGACATCGCGCTGTGTCCAGGAGAGCCATTACACGAGTAGTCCCTGGCCAGGGCAAGCGAGATATACTAGTAGGTTTCCAGTGTTATCTCAGGGTGTTCTGGACTACACTCCAACACGACTTGTACCGCTATTAGGGGACTGATGTTCACCGCCCCCCTAGGCCCGCCATGCGATGTATCAGACGAACAGACCGGACTGTATGGAGACTGTCACATACAGGCTCAGTAGGAGTTCAGATGGGGTTCACCTCGTCATTCTTCTTATCGACATCTACCTAGGGACCGTTACGTACAGCTAGTGCCGCTTGCGGTCTGTGGTTAAACCCGCTACCAGCGTAGTGTCGAGTCTTTAGAGTCCCACACAGAGAGCTATTCGCCTTTAGGCAAAATGAGTAGAGGTCGCATGGTTTTGCGATAGGGTTCGTTCACATCCGCGCACTCGTGCACGTTTGCTGTCCGGACAGCTTATACTAGCGGGCTTTGGTTTAAGCCGGATCCTAGTATATGATTTGGGATTGGTTTTTTCTCTTTGTATTCGTGTTCCTCGGATCACGAATACGGGTGCGTATGCACAGTTGCTTGAGACAGAGGGAGAGGACTTTGATTAGGGTTAATGACTATTGTCATTTTATTAACCCTAATGCTTATGTGTGTATTATGGTTAATTGACATTAGTTTAATATAATTGTGCATGGTTATGGTTGTTGACCATTTGACCTTCTTGACTTGTTGACCTAGGTTGACACTTTGACCATCATCATTTCATTTGGAAGATGCTCTTTGATCCTTGCAATTTGCATTAAAATTGAAATGATAATGGTCATGTCTTGATTAACCATGACAATTATCTAGCTAATTATCAATTTATAATAATTCACACATATATGTGAGAATGGTTGTTTTATTCTCTCATTCTATCATTTACTTTCTCTCTCTTGTTCTTCCTCTCCCTCAAGCTCTCCCCTCTCATGTGTTGAGAAACACTTGAGCTTGAGAAAAACCTCTTCTTGATAATCTCTACTCTCATCTAGGGTTCTAGGATTAGCACTTCTTGCACCCTAGTTATTTCTAGCTTGGAGTTGAAGCCAAAGGTTGAGGCTTTCGGGTGGATCTTTCTTCGACGTGAGAAGACGACAAAGGTGACCTCTTTCTACTACTCCAAGGAGCAAGGAGAGAAGGACATAAAGCCCTAGGTATAACCATTCTACCCTTAGCTAGTTTCTAGTTAGCTTTAGCTTGTTTTCTTTAGCAAAGATCCTTCTTTGTCTAGTCCATGTTGCCTAAAGTGATAAAAATCCGATTTTTATTCCGTTTTCCGCCTCCCCGCAAGCACCGGGGTGGGCAACGTGGACTTAGACTCACGCTGCAGTTGCTCCAACATCTGGGCAATATCTCATCATTTGCAGCAACAACTGGCTCATTCGTCCGTACGCTGAAAAGCGCCTCAATCATCATGAATAAGCGATACATCAATGGTCATTACATTCTGGCTGACCCCTATCAGTGGCTCAACCCTCTGGTGCTGATCTGCACGTCCGAGTAATCTCGTAAAAGCGATCTGTCAAACGCTCATGGCGCGAAAACACAATAAAATGAAGCCTCTATGCAATCGTGCGTCTCTGGAATCACACCCCGGTCAGTCCTCGTCCGTGACGAGCTCAAGCTGACGCAACTCTAGCCGTAGCTCTCTTGGCCCGTGTAATCATGGCAGCAAAATCATAACCAATATCGATGAGGATAGATCATAGGAATGAATATAATGCTATGCAAGGAAATGTACATCCTAAGGCTCCTTAAGCGGACTGGTGTATCGTAAGTATGCCACAGAACATACACACGGTACGTCACTCTCCTCAAGTCACCTATTCCATCAACCAAGGTCAACCTACGCGACGAAAGTTTGGGTCTAATACCCCCTCGACTAAGTCTAAGTTCCGTAAGGTCAAGCCTAAGTTCTGTATATATATAAAGGCTCTAGGCTCCGCATAATCAAACTTAGACTCGAACCAAGGTTAACCTAGTGCTCTGATACCAACTTTGTCACGACCCGAAATAGCCTGTGACTGGCCCTTGAATCATATGAAGTCTATAGAACCTCATCTAATTCAAGTAAGCCAAAAGCCCAGAAATCTAAAACCATTTTAAATAATAAATGAAGGAAAATAGTTTTAAGAAGTGAAGAAAGCACTTATTTAAAAACAAGGTTTTTAAATAAGTAAGCCGAATATGCATTTTTAAAATCTATTGTCTTTTCTGAAAATTTCGACAGAGTTTCCTTTGTAAATACTGACCCCGAACGGGGTACAACAAGAATAATATATGCGTAATGATAAAAGGCATCCCCAAGCGGGAGCTAGCTCTTCGTCAATCGATGGTCACAACCACACAAGCAGTATAATATACAACGCCGAAGGGCGAGGATCAAAACCCAAAAAGGAAACTCAAAATCAGCATGAAAACCGTAATACTACAACGCGCGACTCTAAGGTCAAAATAATACATAACTGGTTTTCTAAGTCTGAAACAATATACAAGTTTGGTTGATGGAATTACTAGATACAACTGAATAATACATAACAATGGTGGTTCTGATGCAAAAGAACCCACCTACCAAAGCAAATCACCCGTAAGGAAAGCAGTGTGCCAGAAAGCCGCAATGTAACTTGTACGGCAAAACCTGCAAGAACTGTGACACAACGGGGGTGAGTTGCCAACTCGTGAATAGAAAACATCACAGAGTAGAAATCATATGTATGACTCATCCTAGGTCAAACGATCAGTAATAATGTATATCCTCAAAATGAATAATTCTGAAGCATAATAAAAAGGCAAGGGTAAACATCTAAATATAAGTGTAATCCCATGTGCTCGTGTCAATGCCTCAGGTAGCAAATATCGTAAATATGAGGTATGAATGCGGTAAAATGAAAACAGAAGACATCATGAATGAGAAAACCGTTTTCTTAATATAGTGAGATTTTTGAAAAAACATTCAAATATCATCAATGAAATCATCAGAAAATCAGTGTCAAGCATCGACACAAAATATATATCTCAATATCCCAATATCAAGTAATTCTCATATATCATGTATCCAATATGTATGCAATATTCATGAAGGTACTCTATCAGGTACTACTAATACATGAAGCAATAAATGGTAATGTGTATATGCAATAGTCATGAAAGGTACTCTACCAGGTACTACTAATACATGAAGCAATGCATATAAAATAAATGTGGGGTAGAGGATATATAACATGTCATCCATACATCGGGCACATAGGCCCCTCACATCGACCATATAGGCCCCTCATATCGACCATAAAGGCCCCTCACATCGACCATATAGGCCCCTCATATCGACCATAAAGGCCTCTCACATCGATCATATAGGCCCCTCATATCGACCATAAAGGCCCCACTAGTATATAATGAATAAGTAAATTTGCATAGATCATCATGATGATATATTATGTAGGTATATATATATCAGCGTCCCATACCATTAATATATATATATATATATACGATGGGTATACATATATATTTCAGCGTCCCATACCACTGATATATATACGCAGGGGTAAAATAATCCAGAAAAACATCATATGAAACCATATCGCAATGCGAAATCCATGAACTATAGTATATGCAACGTGAAAAGTAATATGAGCATGTAACTATGTAAAGATATATGTGTAAGCATATATACAGGTATGCTATAAGTCATATGCACAAAGGAATATGAATTAATAACATATAAGCATACAATGCAATGCGAGCAGTAGAATAAATGGTAAATGAATAATAATGCAGCAATAAAGAAATATACATTCCTATATACGAGTCATGCAGGTTTTTGGTATTTGAAAGTTGCACGAATCGTGGTGTTTTAGAAAATAGGGCTACGGGTTTTTATGAAAAATTATATCCTTGAAAATATTCGTAGTATCCCTTGGCCTGTCTTTAAATACCCACGATTCGTTAGTTTTTAAAAAAGGTTTGACTCGGGTCTAGTCTAGCATCAACTAAGTAAACTACAGCTCTAAATAACAAACTAATCAAAAGGGTATGGAAACCACCTAAATCTGAGTCGATATATATAAATATAATAGTCAGTGATCCAGCCTCAAAGGTACTGCGTACAATACAATATCATATGACATCCTCGAGTCATGAGTGCGGATCTATCATCAATATAAATAGCTCGTACGTAAATCCGTCGTACGGCATCCCAAATCTGGGTACGGGTCGAATCTCACATTTATCTCATCAATTATCTGGTATCCTTATCATCATATCTCATGAACTGGGGTACAGATCTAAATCTAGTACAAACTGATACCATCGATATATATATGTGTGTGTGCGTATATGAAATCACACGCCTAAAGGCCCGCTAAAAATCTCATGTCGTATCCCAAATATGAACCACATCATATCACCGATCTCATGGCACTATACCCAATATCATCGACTCATCTCCAATTATCATCCACTATCCTCATCATCCAAGCATAAGTATAGCAAGTAAGCATGTGTGTGCGTGTGGGTGTAAACCTATTCTAGGGTTTGCAACTAAGAAGCTATGCTAGTTTACTTCTAAAAACCCTAATCTAACCATAGTACACGTAATCACATCTTGAATATCCATGTCGCATATAACGCTATCATATATATATAGTATACTAAATATCGAACTGCGGGGGTGCTATGCGCCATCCACCCGACTTCAACTGTAGATATAATCTACTCACCTTGCATCCTGCGTGTCGGTGTCGATGTCGCCTTCATCTTCTTCATCGTATGAAGCCCTCGAGAAGGTACCTACAAGATAACACAATTGCAAATGCACCTTAAAATCACATCGAGAAAACAAAACGACGCGCTAAGGCCTATAGGTTAGAACGTATGGACTACGCTTTCAAAACCATCAAACAACCCTCGATGTCGTCGTACAAACGTCAAGTGATCAAGGAAAAACACTAATACACAAATCCAGAATTTAAAATACAAGAAACGAAACTCCGAATCAAAACAGCAACTCAGGAAAAAAGGCTCCAGATTCTACCCTATGTCAAATTGGTCAATTTTGCATATGCCACGGGTCTAATTTACTGGAGATGGGGCCATGGAAGAAACACGAACCCAAATGGGCCAGGTCTGGCCGCAATTTGTGGCCGGAGGGATTAAATCTGCGGCCAAGGAATTGAATCAGGGGCTGGGGTTTTGGTGGTAGCTTCCTAGGTGCCTGCATGTATCACTGTCCTTGCAAAATAATTTTTAGAGTCTCGGGGTGATAGCAGATTCCATTTTAAATCCACAGAATTCACAATTTTCCGATATCGGCTTTTCTAAATCGGTATTCCGGGGTTCTAGTCTCTGGTTTAGGTCTTAATTCTAGCACTAGGGGGTTTGTGAGGCCTTTACTGAGCTCAATTGCCCATCACAACTCTCAATTTCCAATAATCCTAACTAGAATTCTTCTAAGTCCACAAAACCACTCGATATCGGTTCTAATCTAACATGGGGGTAAAAGTAATGGAAACACTAAGCTTATGGTTCAGAAAATAGCTTATTTGGCAACTCAAGAAAATTCTTGAGTTACCCCAAATGGCCAAAATCCTTGCTTTCTTGGTCCAATGTGCTTTCCTTGAGCTTGTGCATATTTTTAATGAAAAGGGCAATGGGTTTTGGAGTGTTTAGCATGGAGTTTTGGTGGGTTTTGTGAAGATGGAAGAGAGGGGCAGCAGCAGCAGCTTGATGAGGGAAAGGGAGAGAATGATGGAGAAAATGAGAAGGAATGGGAGCTTAGTCCAAGTTTGACCCCTCACCCTCTCTTTTTCTCTCTTGCCCATACTTTTATTATTCAAATCTTTTCTTTTTCCCTTCTTTTCTTCTCTCTAATATTGCAAAAGGAAACCCAAAAGAAACCATGGTAGAAAAATGCACAAGTGTGAAAAAGACTTTGTGCAAGCTAAATGCACAAAACACGCTTAATCCGCGATTAGCGATTTTTAATCGCGATTAGCACTAAATTAGCATATAATTAATCATAAAAGCTTAAAATTGCATGATTCACATGAAACACCCTCTTTTGGGTAATTTCTATAATTTTCCAAAATTTTCACAAATTTGTCGGTATTTAATTATACCGCCTTATTAAAATATTCAATATTTTATTATTAAATTATAAAAAAATTCCCCAAAAGTAATATTTTATTTTTTTGAAATGTTACATCTTACCCCGGGGTATCTCACCGGGTCCACCATGTACCCGCAGACGGTGCCTACCGCTCCTTGAATCGGGTTTCACATGCCACTCTCAGAACCGAGACAACACATGGTGGGCGCACTGAAATATCATATCAAGGGTAACCGGATTTTTTAAACAATACATACTCTCTTTTGAAATAACCACGGTTCCCAAATCCAGAAATATCATGGAAACAACATATCTCAATGCGTATAATCATAAAGCATGATGTATGCGACATATAAAATAAATGTAAGCATATCAGTATATCATGCAACATAAAACAGTAATATGCACATATCGAGGGAAAACTACTCCTTTAAAATGAATCAGTTTTTAAAATGTATCTTGCGATTCCCAAATCTCCAAATCAAGCCAGAATCATCTATGTATGTAAGTATGGATGTACAATATGTGTGTACATAAGTATGAGTGTACAATATGTATGTACGCAAGTATGAGTGTACAATATGTGTGTACGTAAGTATGAGTGTACAATATCTATGTACGCAAGTATGAGTGTACAATATGTGTGTACGCAAGTATGAGTGTACAATATGTGTATACGCAAGTATGAGTGTACAATATGTGTGTACGCAAGTATGAGTGTACAATTGTATGTACGCAAGTATGAGTGTACAATATGTATGTACGCAAGTATGAGTGTACAATTGTATGTACGCAAGTATGAGTGTACAATATGTGTGTACGCAAGTATGAGTGTACAATATATGTGTATGCGAGTATGAGTGTACAATTGTTTGTATGCAAGTATGAGTGTACAATATGTATGTACGCAAGTATGTCATGTAAGGAGTCATATCATGATGCAACAGTCCTACTGTATAGTGACATGGCAATTATCGATGATGAAGTGTGTGAGCCGGCAAGCAGGTGTACGTGGAACATACGCATCATCGATAATGGTGCTGGTGTCCTGACAGCATGGTTTAATATAACAATAAACACATTTACACATGCAATGCGATGCGAATAGCAAGAATATGCGGAAAATGAATAATAAACACAACAGTGAAGAATCTACATCAATATATATATGTCATACAGTTTTGCCATTTGAAATAAGACGAATCGGGGTTTTTAGTAAAATAAGGGCTACGGTGTTTTTAAGAAAAGGTGCGTCTTTTGAAAATATCTGTATAGTCCCTTTGCCTGCCTTTAAAATACTCACGATTCGTTAGTTTTGAAATAGGTATGACTCGGGTCTAGTCTAACATCTACGAAGTAAACTACAAATCTAACTAACAAGCTAATCGAAAGGGTATGGAAACCACCTAAATCTGAGTCGATATATATATAAATATAATAGTCGGTGATCCCGCCTCAATAGTATCACCTACGATACTGTCACGCCCCGAAAGTACGGAACATGACCGACACTTAAACTACGAACGTCTCGAGGCGTACGTAATCCAAGTGAGCCGAAAACCCAGAAATCCAAACCAAGAAAAGTAGTAGAGTGAAGGAAAACCAATTTAAAACAAGTAGTTTTAATAGCATAAGCCGAATTATGCGGTTTAAAAAAACATCAAATATTTCCCGAAAATTTCGGCAGAGTCTCCTTTGTAAATACTGGCTCCCAAACGGGATACAATATGAATAGTATACGAAATCAATAAAAAGGCATCCCCAAGCGGGAGCTAGCTCTTCGTCAATCGACGGTCACAACCACACAAGCAATATAATATACAACGCCAAAGGCGAGGATCAAAATTCAAAAGGAAACTCAAAACCACAAGAAAACCACAGAAATATAACGCGCGACTCTAAGGTCAAAGGAATAACATCACCGGTCTCTATCTCGAAAATAAATACATGTTTGGTTGATGGAACTTCTAGATACAACAAAATAATGATATACAAGATATATAATGGGGGTACGATACAAGTAAACCCACCTACTAGCAAATCACCCGAACGAAACTATGCCCGCAAAGCCGTAATGAAACCTGTACGGCAAACCTGCAAGAAACTGGGGCACAACGGGGGTGAGTTGCCAACTCGTAAATAGAAAAACATCTACGGAAAGAAATCGCATAAATAACGCAACCTAGGTCAATGATCATAATATATCCTCAAATATATGTATAACATGCAGCCTATAACAATGGCTAGGGTAATATCTAACCGAGTGTAATCTCATAGGCCCGTGTCAGTGCCTCAGGTAGCAATATATCATATGGATGATGTATGAATGCATGAAACAGAATGCATGTACTGAATAAAACTTCTTTCATAAATCAGTGAGATTTCTGTATTTTAAAAATGAGGTACCATAAATGAAATCAGCATAAAACAGTGCCCAGCATCGACACAAAACAAGTGTCCAAATATCTCGATATCTCTGTGTCACAATCTCTGTACCTCAATATCTCAAAATCTCAATGTCTCAATCACAATATCTAGGGCGCCGTCAGTCCAGACCGGCCCCTACCATCCATCTCAAGATCACAACGGTATCCTCCGGATATCCGACGCGTCGGGTAAAATCACCGGTCGGTAGTGCTCCCCTTCCAGGCTCAACGTCAACAACACGATCCTCTTGCCCTGGGGTACCGCACCGGGCCCACCATGTACCCGAAACGGTTCCTCCACTCCTCGAATCGGATCTCGAAATCCATCAGCAAACTCATGGTGGACGACTCATACATCATGGGAAAACCGTACTTTTTATTTTAAAAGAGAGAAAAGGTTTATTTATGTTTTTGCGGTTTTCCTCCAAATCCAAGAAATCTCATGAAATCCGAATCCAAGTCATCAATAGCATGTAAACAGTGAATATAGGCATGAGAATCCATGAATGCGACACAACAGTGAATAATAACATGCATGAAGTAGTAGGCAATAACTACAATATCTAACTAGCATATAAGGCAAGTACACTAATATCATGTCTAAACTATTAGCTAACAACCTATGTCAAATGAAGTAGTATTTTCTAAAGTGTTCGTGACATGGCAATTACCGATGAAGATGTGTGTGAGCCGACAAGTAAGTGTACGTGGTACATATGCGTCATCGGTAATGGTGCTGGTGTCCTAACAGCATGATATTAATAATAGGATATGAATCATAATATAAGCATGCGATGCGGAGCGAACAACAATAATGAGCGGGAGCTAAATACTAAACAATGGTGCCATTTGAAATAACACGAATCGTGGGGTTTTGAAAATAGGGCTACGGTAGTTTTAAGAAAAGATACGTCTTTTGAAATATCCATAGATCCCTTGACCTGTCTTTTAAAATACCCACGATCCGCTAGTTTTGAAATAGGTAGGAGTCTAATCTAATCTAACAACTACACTAAACTAAACGGCTGAACTAACAAGCTGAACTACAGGTAAGAAAACCGCCTATCATCTGAGTCGATACATATACATACCTGTATATGTATAGTCGGTGATCCCGCCTCAATAATATCATATCCGATACCATATCTATAATCAGGCATCCCAAGTCAAGAGTGCGGATCAATCATCAATATAGCTCGTACGTAAATCCGTTGTACGGCATCCCAAATCTGGGTACGGGTCAATATCATATTCATCATACTATTCACCTGGTATCCTCTTTATCAAAAATCATGATCGGGGTACTGATCTACGTCTGGTACAATACTAATATCCTCAATATAGTCATGATCTGCCTACTGATCGACAGTCTCGTACAAACCGATATCATCAGCACAAATCATCATCAAGGGGTATACATCGCCCAATACGGCCTAGGATCAATATCCTAGCATACCATATCTCATATCACGATCACATGTCGACCGTTTAATTAATAACACTATTCACCCGTATTGTCGTCCCAAGATCCGCTAACACCAGGACGTACCTCAAGTACGAATCCTGCCATATCACCGAAATCACAATCTCAACACAAAACTCATCGACTCGTCTCAAACCCGTATGTGAACACATAGTCCCATACCGATGTGAACACATAACAATATATTCCCGTAAGCACAAATGAAAGAAGAAAGTATGCAAGTATGGGTGGGTGTGTGCAAGTGTGGTGCGACCGCTACTCTAGGGTTTCGCGACACTATATCATCCAAGAACACCAAATATCCATATTTATCATCAATAACTCAACAATATAAACAATATATATATATATGTGTGTGTGTGTGTATACGTATTCGTATACATCACCATGAACTGCGGGGGTGCTATACGCCATCCACCCGACTTCTCCCCGTAGATATAAATCTACTCACCTGGTCCTCGCTCGCCGGTGCCGACGTCGCCACGCGCTTGCTTGTCGTCTCGAAGTCCACATGGGGTACCTACATATCATAACGCACCATATCGCATTAAAATCCGACTCATGACCAAAACGACACACGAATCCCACATAGGTCAATACCTATGGTTTCTTTCACAAATCAACCCAAAAAACCCTCGACGTCGGCGTACAAACGCCAAACCATCGAGAAAAACTCAAACGTATCAATCGTGGTTTCACAACACCTTAATTATCTATATAAAATAGGGTTAAAATCACCAAAACTTCAAATTCGCTTTAAAGCTATTTTTCCGAAAACCTAATAAGCAAAATTAACCGCTTTAATACAACATCTTGATGTTTAAACAAATCTAATGGCCATAATACTTATTAAACATCTTAAATAAGTCATAAAAACCATTTCCATAATTTAATCTCATAAATTTGCATAAATTCCAAAATTCTAGTTTACAATATACCCAAATTTAACAATTTTGTAGCAAAAATGCACAAACAACAATTTAGCTTGGATTTTCATGAACTAAAGTATTAAACTATATTTTATAATGTTAATGAAGTCATGAAAAACCTAATCACATTTTTAAACCCAATATTTAAACAATTTTTTTAAAACCTAGTTAGCAATTTAGCAAAATTAGCACCATTTTAATTTAACAAATTAGCAAGTAGCAACCAACCTAGATTTTGCATACAATTACATGTTAATCTCCTCATTACAACCATAAACTAATGATAAAAATCCTAATTAAATTCAAACCCTAGTCTTGAATTTCCTAAAGTTGCAATAAACCCCAATTAAACATCAAATTTGTTAACATAGAAGCAATTAAACAACAATATATGAATAAGGTTTAAATTATACCTCATGATCATGGATCAATCATGAAATCTAGCCTCTCAAAATGCTCTCTTATCACCACAATCCATGCTTGTTAGGCTAAGCTAAAATGGGTAAGAGTTGGATTTGGATTTTGGGATTTTTTTGATGGATTTTGAGGCAATTTTGAAGCATTTTTTGAAGAGAAATGAGAGGAGAAAAGGGGGAGGGGGCTGCTGCTGGAAAGGGTTCAGGTTCGGCCAGAAATGGAGGGGGTTTGGGTGAGGGAGGAGAGAGAGTGAGGTGGAGAAAGTAATATCTAGTCAAAGTCCACCCTTTTTCTATCATTTTCCTTTCTTTTCTTTTCTTTTCTTGGTGATTGGAGAGAGAGAGAGGGGGAGGGCTGTCATGGTGGGGCCGGCCACATGGGGGGGGAAGAGAGGGTGAGGTGTGGGTGTGTGGGTTAGGGAAAAAGATAAATGTATTACCCTAATTCCCATTAACACTAATTTCACCGAAAAAAGCATTTTTCTTCGATATTTTCTAAACCGTTTTGGCAAACGATTTCATTTCAAAAACCACATGATAAAATTTTATTTAATGTTTTATGTTGCACAAAATTTGTTTCAACTCATTCCAATTTGTAATTTTCCATAATTAAATGTATTAGTGACGGCTTAAAATAATATTAAAATAATTAATTTCGGAAAAATTTTCAGAAAAATTGAAATTTCACCAGTGGCTCAATAAACACCAAATACTAGCAATTACATAGCTAGAATATGTATATTTAATTTTATAATAAAGATATTTGCATTTTGACTTTTTACAGAAAACCCCCTTATTTTACCGTTTTTTTCCGAATTTCACCGAAACGATTTTCAAAACGTTACAGATACAATATACAATATAACGTCCTCGAGTCAAGAGTGCAGATCTATCATCAATATAAAGCTCGTACGTAAATCCGTCGTACGGCATCCCAAATCTGGGTACGGGTCAAATATCACATTCATCTCATCGTTTATCTGGTATCCTTATCATCATATCTCATGAACTAGGGTACTGATCTAAGTCTAGTACAAACTGATACCATCTATAAATATAAATGCGTGTGTAAAACACACGTCCAAAGGCCCGCTAAAATCTCATGTCGTATCCCAAATACGAACCACATCATATCACCGATCTCACGGCACTATGCCCAATCTCATCGACTCATCTCCAAATATCATCCACTATCCTCATCATCCAGGTATAAGTATAACAAGTAAGCATGTGTGTGCGTGTGGGTGTAAACCTATTCTAGGGTTCGCAACTAGAAAACTATACTGGTTTACTTTTAAACCCTAATCTAACCATAGTACACCTAATCACATCTTGAATATCCATGTCACACATAACGCTTTCATGTCACACATAACGCTATATATATATATATATAGTATACTAATTATCGAACTGCAGGGGTGCTATACGCCATCCACCCGACTTCCCCCGTAGATATAATCTACTCACCTTGCTCTTCGCTTTCCGTTGCCGACGTCGCCATGCGCTTGCTTGTCGTCTTAAATTCTTCGTGAGGTACCTACACATCATAACATATCGTGTCGCATTAAAACTCAATTCAAAACCAAAACGACACGTTAAAAGCCTATAGGTTAGAACCTATGGACTACGCTTTCAAAACCACCAAATAACACTCGATTTCGATGTACAAAATTCAAGTGATCGAATACAACATAAATTACAAAAATCCAGAATTTAAAATACCCAAACGAAACCCCGTACCAAAACAGCAACTCTTGAAAATGGTCCCAGATTTTACCCTAGGTTAAATTTGTCGATTTTGCATATGCCAAGGGTCCAGTTTACAGGAGATAAAGCCACAGAAAAAAATACGAGTCAAATCCTCACTGGTCTGGCCGCAAATTGCAGCCAGAATGAATTCATTTGCGGCCATTGTTGAGGGTTAGGGGCTAGGGTTTTGGTGGTAGCTTCCTAGGTGCCTGCATGTATCACTGCCCTTGCAAAATAATTTTCAGAGTCTCCGGGTGATAGCAGATTTCATTTTACACTTACAGAATCCATAATTTTCCGATATCGGGTTTCTAAATCCATAACCCGGGGTTCTAGTCTCTGGTTTAGGTCTGAATTCTAGCACTAAGGGGTTTGTGTGGCCTCTACTGAGCTCAATTACACATCACAGCTCAAATTTTCCATAAACCCTAACTAGAGTTTCTCAAGTCCACTAAACATCAATAAATCGGTTCCATACCAACGTAGGTGCTAAAGTGAAGGGAAAACTATGGTAAGGGTGAAAGAAATACCTGCAACTCAAGAATTTTCTTGAGTTGCCCAAAATCCTCAAAATGCAAGCTTTCTTGGTCCATGATGTAGATAGTGAGCTTGTGCATCTTTTTATTGAAATGGGTATTGGGTTTTTAGGTATTTTTAATGGAGTTTGAGAGGGTTGAAGAGGGGGAGGGAGTGAGGGCAGAAGCAGCAGCAGCAAGGAGAGGGAGGGGAGAGGAAATGAGTGAAAGAATGAAGAGGGAATGGCTCAAGACATAGGTTGACCCCTCACCCACTCTTTCTCTCTCTTACCCATACTTCTATATTCTATTCTTTTCTTTTTTCTTTTCATTTCCTTTTCTTTTATCTTCTCACAAAACCAAAGCCATGAATGAAAAATGAAGAGAAAGCCATGTAGGAAAAATGTAACAAGTGTAAAAATGACATGTGCGTGTTTTGCATAAAACAAGCTTAAAGCGCGATTAGCGATTTTTAATCACGATTAGAACTAAATTAGCATATAATTAATCATAAAAACTTATAATTTGAATAATTCACATAAAACACCCTCTTTTTAGTAATTTCCATGATTTTCCAAATTTTTCCCAATTTATCGGTATTTTAATTATACCGCCTTATTAAAATATTCAATATAATATTATTTAATTATAAAAATTCCCAAAAATAATATTTTATTATTTTTCTGAAATGTTACATTTATATAAGTTTAGAATCGATATTGTATAGTTTTGTGAGCTTAGAAAATTCCAAGATGAGGTTAGGGTTTTGGTTGAGTTGTAATAGTGTAATTGAGATTAGTAGAGTCTATATAACTGTCACGACCCGAAATGGCACGTGACTGGCACTTGAATCATATGAAGTCCATAGGACCCCATCTAATTCAAGTAAGCCAAGAAATCACAGAAATCTAAACCATTTTAAATAAGAAGTGAAGAAAACATGTTTTAAAACAAGGGGTTTTTAAATAACATAAGTCGAATATGCATTTTTAAATCTCAGGTCTTTTCTGAAAATTTTGGAAGAGTTTCCTTTGTAAATTCTGGCCTCAAAAGGGGCACAACATGCATAATATGAATAAAGGCATTCCCAAGCGGGAGCTAGCTCTTCGTCAATCGACGGTCACAACCACGCAAGCAAAATAATATACAACGCCGAAGGACGAGTATCAAAACTCAAAAGGAAACTCAAAATCACCAAGAAAACCATAATAATACAACACGCGACTCTAAGGTCGAAATAATATACAACTGGTTTTTTAAGTCTGAAATAATATATAAGTCTGGTTGATGGAATTTTACTAGATACAACTGAAAATAAATAAGTACAATGGTGGTCACGATACGAGTGAACCCACCTACCAAAGCAATCACCCGGAATGAAGTAATGTGCCAACAAAACCGCCAAGGAAAAACCTGTACGGCAAAACCTGCAAGAAACTGTGGCACAACGGGGGTGAGTTGCCAACTCGTGAGTAGAAAACATCACAGAGCAGAAATCGTATGCATGACTCCATCCTAGGTCAACACGATCAGTAATATATATCCTCAATATGATAAAGTCCGAAGCATGAAAAGGTGGCAAGGGTAAACATCTATACCAAGTGTAATACCAAGTGCTCGTGTCAGTGCCTCAGGTAGCAACATATCACAAACATGAGGTGTGATCAATGTAATCATCAAGAAATCAATGTCAACTATATCATGAAGTCTATAAGCATGTGGATATCATCCAACTATGTAATCAATGTCTGTATGTATGTGGATCCCATCCACGTGTTAACCAATGACATAGCAACATCATGCATGTAAAATTCAAAAAAGTATATACATGAAAATATGAGGATATAAATCAACATGTATCCCTCGTGACACATCAAAATAATGGAACCTGAGTGTCGACACTCGAAAACATCATGAAACCCGTGCCCAGCATCAGCACGTAAATCCTCATATATCTCAGGCGCCGCACACCCTGGTCGGCCATCATATCCATATCTCAGGCGCCGCACACCCTGGTCAGCCCTCATATCCATCTCACTACTCCGGTCGGTATCCTCCGGATAACCGCCGAGTCCAAATACTATCACCGGTAGGTAGTGCTCCCCTGCCAGGCTCACCGTCCAACATATACGAGTCTTCTTGCCCCGGGGTACCTCACCGGGTCCACCATGTACCCGCAGACGGTGCCTACCGCTCCTCAAATCGGGTTTCACATGCCACTCTCAGAACGGAGAAAACACATGGTGGACGCACTGAAATATCATATCAAGGGAACCGGGTTTTTAAAACAATACATACTCTCTTTTGAAATAACCACGGTTCCCAAATCCAGAAATCTCATGAAACAACATATCTCAATGCGTATAATCATAAAGCATGATGTATGCGACATATAACAGAAATGTAAGCATATCCATATATCATGCAACATGGAACGGTAATATGCACATATCGAGGGAAAACCGCTCCTTTAAAATGAATCCAGTTTACAAAATATATCTTGCGGTTCCCAAATCTCCAAAATCAAGCCAGAATCATCTGTGTATGTGCAAATATGTATGTACGCAAGTATTGAGTGTACAATATGCATGTACGCAAGTATGAGTGTACAATATGCATGTACGCAAGTATGAGTGTACAATATGCATGTACGCAAGCATGAGTGTACAATATGTATGTACGCAAGTATGTGTGTACAATATGTATGTACGCAAGTATGAGTGTACAATATATATGTACACAAGTACGCAAGTATGAGTGTACAATATGTATGTACGCAAGTATGAGTGTACAATATGTATGTACGCAAGTATGAGTGTACAATATGTATGTACGCAAGTATGTGTGTACAATATATATGTACGCAAGTATGTCATGCAAGGAGTCGTATCCTGATGCAACAGTCCTACTGTGTAGTGACATGGCAATTATCGATGATGAAGTGTGTGAGTCGGCAAGCAGGTGTACGTGGAACATACGCATCATCGATAATGGTGCTGGTGTCCTGACCGCATGGCTTTAATATAACAATAAACACATTAACATGCAATGCGATGCGAATAGCAAGAATATGCAGAAAATGAATAATAAATACAACAGTGAAGAATCTACATCAATATATATATGTCATACAGTTTTGCCATTTAAAATAATACGAATCGTGGTGTTTAGAAAAATATGGGCTACGGTGTTTTTAGGAAAAGATGCGTCTTTTGAAAATATCCGTAGAATCTCTTGGCCTGTCTTTAAAATACTCACGATTCGTTAGTTTTGGAATATGTATGACTCGGGTCTTGTTTAACACCAAGTAAACTACAGGACTAAACGAACAGTCTAACCGAAAGGGTAAGGAAAAACCACCTAAATCTGAGTCGATATATATAATATAATAGTCGGTGATCCCGCCTCAATAGTATCACATACGATACAATATATAACATGACATCCTCGAGTCAAGAGTGTGGATCTATCATCAATATATAACCCGTACGGTAAATCGGCATCCCAAATCTGGGTACGGGTCGAATCTCACATTTATCTCATCATTTATCTGATATCCTTATCATCATATCTCATGAACTAGGGTACTGATCTAAGTCTGGTACAAACTGATACCATCTGCAATATATATGCGTGTATGAAAACACACGCCTAAAGACCCGCTAAAATCTCATGTCGTATCTCATAATACGAATCAATAAATATCACCGATCTCATGGCATCCTGCCCAATCTCATCGACTCATCTCCAAATACCATATACAATCCTTATCATCCATGTGTAGGTATACGTATATATATATACATAGTCCCATACCTATGTGTATATATATATATATACATATCCCCATATACGCATAAGTAAAACAAGTAAGCATGTGTGTGCGTGTGGGTGTAAACCTTATTTTAGGGTTCGCGACTAAATTAACTAATGACGCTATCACCTAATTACACTAAAGTTATCCATGACTCCCAAAGTCTATCTAGATGATCGTAATCTCATAATAAACATATGAATATATCCATATAATATATATATATACCATACGCTACACTACGAACTGCGGGAGTGCTATACACCATCCACCCGACTTCCCCCGTAGATATAATCTACTCACCTTGCTCTTCTCTTGCCGTTGCCGACGTCGCCACGCGCTTGCTTGTCATCTCAAAGTCCTCGTGGGGTGCCTACACATCATAACGTATCATGCTACATTAAACCCTATTTCAAAACCAAATCGACACGCTAAAAGCCTATAGGTTAGAACATGCGGACTACGCCTTTCAAACCACCAAACAACCCTCGATATCGTCGTACAAACGTCAAGTAATCGAGGTAAAACACAATTACTAAAATCCAGAATCGAAAATACGAAAAATATAACCCCGAATCAAAACAGCAACTCATGAATTTAGTCCCAGATTTTACCCTAGGTCAAATTGGCAAATTTTGCATATTTAAAGGGTCTAGTTTACTGGAGATAGAGCTACAGGAGAAGCACGAAGCCCATAGCTCATGCTCTGGCCTCAAATTAGGGCCAGAAAGGTTTTATTTACGGCCCAGATGAGGGTGTAGGGGCTGGGGTCTTGGGGTTAGCTTCCTAGGTATCTGCACACTCCTCTGTGTTTGCTAAAATATTTTTAGGTGTCCCGGGTGATAGCAGATACCAAAATACATAACAATTTCCATAAAATCTGACGATGTCGGGACTTCTAAGTTTGGGTTTGGGGTTCTATTCTCTGGTTTCAGTCCATTTTACAATCCCTACAGGGGTTTAAGGTCACTATTAATCTCAATTACACATCACAACTCAAGAATTTCACAAACCCTAACTAGAAATTTTCAAACCTCACTAAACGACACTAAATCGGTTCTAATCAAACATGGATGCACTACTACAATAGAGGGTTGCCCCTACGGATAGTGAAATCCGTAGGGGCAGATTTATTTTGGCCCTACGGATTAATCCGTAGGGCTAGACGGTTGCCCCTACGGTCCTTACATATTTATATAAAAATTATTAAATCTTAAATTGTTGTTTGCCCCTACGGAGCCGCAAACCAAGAACCTACGGACTTATCCGTAGGGGCATCTAAATAGGGATTTAAGTTAAAAGCTCAGATCGGTCCCTACGCTCATTATTCCCAATTCTCGCGCGAACAAAAAATTCCCAAACCCTCGTTCCCGCCGATCGATCGTCGTTCTCGTCGTTCTCGTCATCGCCAGCACCGTCGATTTGTCGTAGCCACCGCCTGCTTTCGTCGTAACCACCACCTGCTCGTCGTCGCCAGCACCGGCTCATCGGAGTTCTCGTCGTCGCCTCTGCACGGGTAAGGAATTCTTCAATTACTCAAATTTTTTATTGGGGGTGGGGGTGGGGCTGAGGCTGCGGGCTGGGGCTGGGGCTGGGGCTGGGGCTATGGCTAGGGTTGGGGCTCGGGCTCGGGCTGCGGCTAGGGCTGTGGTTGGGGTTGGGGCTCGGGCTCGGGCTGCGGCTAGGGCTGTGGTTGGGGTTGGGGCTCGGGCTCGGGCTGCGGCTAGGGCTGTGGTTGGGGTTGGGGTTGGGGCTCGGGCTGCGGTTAGCGTTAGGGTTGGGGCTGGGGCTGGGGCTGCGGTTGGGGTTAGGGTTCGGCAGGGGGTTGCTGTTGGGGTTGGGGTTGGGGTTAGGGTTGGGGTTGGGGTTGGGGTTTTGGATTTCAGGGTCTAAGTTAATTTCCATTCTAATTAGCATTAAGCTCGTTAATTGAAATGTTGATGATAATCATAAGAGTAAAATTTGTCTAGTTTGAGAAGGTGTTGGAAACTGGACTAATAATATGGGTAAAGCCCAGTTTAATTAATAATTTTATTTGTCATTCTCAAATTTTCTTGGAAACGGAGACTGTTTTGTGGAACTTTTAGCCGTTGGGCATGTTGGGGTTTTGTTTTTGGAGTCATCGGACATGGCATTTGGTAGGTATCCAAAGACCCCGTGTCTGATTTTGGATATTTTTGATTGATTTAAACTGTGGGTCTGAGTAGTCCCTTAATTTGATCTGGTTGGGGTTTGAGTATGCAAAGGATTTATAGTCTGGTGGAAATTTTGTGGGTGTTTTCGGTTGAATATGTTTGCTAATTGCATAAGATGCTCATAAGATTCTGGATTTTGAGGATGGGCCGTTGTAATTGGAAATGCTTAGAATTGTAGGACCTTCTTTATTTTAGCTATATATAATTGCAAAAAAAAAATACACATTTCTGATTTGAAGAAAAGGAAGGGCAAAATAGGGATTTAGTTATGGATTTTACTTGGGCGTCTCCTCTTTTAATACATGTCTATCTTTACAAGAATATCGTGTCACATATTTGGTTTTAGCATCTGTACGCAACTTCTTTGATTATCATCGTGTTATTAACATCTTGAACTTCTATCCTTTTTCTAATATGTTTCATAGTTGGGGTTGCGGTTGGGGTTGGGGTTCGGCAGGGGGTTGCGGTTGGGGTTGGGGTTAGGGTTAGGGTTGGGGTAGGGGGTTGCGGCAGGGGGTGAGAATTTTTCTAGGTTTCTTTTAAAGCTTGTGAAGGAAATTTTAAGTCCCCTAAAAATGAACATTTCTAATGATTTTGATAAGAGACAAGGGAGCAATAAAGTTTTGTTTTCTATTTGTCTAGATTCAAATATCTACTTATATATATATATATATATTTACAATCTCAATATTCGTGGCATGTTGGTTATAAATTTCTCTCTCTGTAGAGATATATAGCCTACTTCAGCACATAGCTCGATATGCGATAAAATTATTTTTGATAAAACAATGCATGAATAATATGGAAATATATTTGTTTCTTAGCTTCAATCATACAAACGTGTTCCCAATTAACATAATTCAAATAGCAATTCCTTGGAATTTTTTAGTCCAGAGAATCTTGATCGAGTCTCAGGATCATATTGATTCAAGAATTTTGTGTGACACTAAAGACTGGACGTTAGACGAATAGCCGGTGGTAAAACTTCTTAAAGTATATTAATTTTGAATCTTCTTCTAAACTCAATGATTCTACATTGATAAAGAAAAGCTTAGATATCGATGATAAATGGCCACATATTACAAGTTACAAAGATGATGTTCAACACCTTCCCAACTTTTTTCATTGCTTGTGATATTTTCTCTCCTCTCTCTCCTTTTCTCCTGGTCTCTGTCTATCATGAAACTTTGGGCATGCAAATTAAGACTCTCTCCTCTTTTTGGTTATTATTTTTCCCCTTGTCGGCTTAATTATTGAGATGGAGATTTGAATAGAGTTTTGGTGTTCATAATTTCATAATATGAGCAAGGCAATTGACAAATCATCATGATGTTGTTATGATCATAGCAAGATGTAGGTGCTTGTGTGTTGGTACTAAAGCATGATACAATCTCTTTTATTGCTAGTGGATGCGTTTTGTTCAAAGAGTCTTTTCCTTTTAGTAATTTTCCTCTTTAGGGAGTTTTCGACATTGAAATCTCACTAGTTGATAATGTTAAATGAGTTCTAGTCCTAGTTTGCTACATTTTTTGATATATAGTAGATGGTGATACTTCTTTAAGTAAAAATAACCCTACACTTAAGCGAAATCATAAATCGAAACACACATATATAGAATACAACTCATACATGGGTATCCTCAAATCTAACTTTAATTATCGATAATTTATTCTTTTCAACGACAAACGCACACACAAAGCATATACACGGATTTTCTCCTTTGTCAGTAACCATCCCGTTCTTAGATTTCTCAATATAGTCATCATAACCTACAATTTATATGATACAGTCTAACATGGCCCATGAGTACGTCAGGGTTAAGGACTGGATGTATGTGAATTGGCAACAACGTATGCAACCTAAGTTTGTCACTGGAGTTTCTGCTTTCATTGAATTTGCACGCGCACATAATAAGAAGGAGAAGACGGTAATGTGGCAGAAGAAGAAGGAGAAGACAATAATGTGGCAGAAAAAGAAAAAAAATGACATTCCTTGTTCTCTGTTTCAGCATCAATCTTCTGATATGAACTAATGATGGCTTTCACATTGGCTTTTCCTTTTAGAGACTTCTTAGTGTCCAATGGAAAGTATACATCAGATTTGTGCAGGTCAGGTTCTTCTATGACTTTCAAGAGTTTCAACTGATTCTGTAAATTACACCCTAGTTGGGTAATACTTTTACCACTTCTCACTGCAGGTGCGCTCTCTAATATCCATTTTGAATGTAATATTATAGATATTCATGCCTGTTTATGTCAAAATTACTTATATTGTCAATGTTTGATTGTCTAGTTGTTGGTGATGCGTCCATATCAGGGACAGAGGCCACTCCTGCTCCTCCAGGTATGTTTATATATCATATAGTGCATGTATATTGATTTAGAATGCTATATCATAAATATACACACATTCCTTTTGCTCTTACTTAGTAATTTTTATTATTGTCTAGCTGTAGGTGGTGACAGTAGTTGACAATAAAATTTGTCATCCAAGAAACTATGATTTTTATATGTGCTCGCATGCGGGAATGATTGTAAGTCGTGGACCTGTACAATAAATTCTTATTTGGTATTTGTTTGAAATCAAATCTATATAATTGTTATATTTGTATTTAGTTTGGAATTAACACAATATTTATTCACGCAGCATGCACTTATGATCAACCAACTGCTCTTGTGATCATGCATATCACCCTACATATATTCAACATATATATATATATATATATATATATATATATATATATATATATATATATATATATATATATATCATCAGGTCTTTCTAAAATCAATGACCTTTAATTCAAAAAACAAACAAACACACACACAGGGAGTGAATTTGTAACGTTTTAAAAATAATTAAATAAATAATTAAATGAATAAAATTGTTTAAGTGAATTTTATGATTTTCGGTAAAGTAAAATATTTTTCGTAAAACCAAACCGTGATTGTTTTTCATTATAATTTCAAAAATACCTATTTTAATTATATAATTACTAGTAAATGGTGTTTATTTAGCCACTTATAAATTTTTAGTTTAATTAAATATTTTTCCTAAATTAATTATTTTAAATATTAACATAAACTTTATTTTTACACTAAATTAGTGTAAATTACAAATTTGAATGGTTTTAATTTGTAAAAATGAACCATGGCATATTAGAATTTAGTGTGTATCATGCAAAATTTATTTGCAAATTTTTCCATTTTTCTAGAGTTTTCTTGAGTTGCTATAGTAAAGAAATAAAAGAAAATAAAGAAATTCATGAAAAGACATAAAGAGGTGATATTTTGGGGTGAAGTTTCTACACTTTTCTCAACTTTTCTCACTCTCCTCTCCCTCACCCTCACATGGCCGGCCTCCTCCCCATGGCAGCCCCCCCCCCCCATTTCCACTTCATTTTTTGTTCAAAATTCATCAAAAATCCATTAAAAATTCAATTAAAAATCCACAAAATCCTATGTATTTCCTACCCTTTATTCTCTACTCTTCTTTACATGGATTTTTGAGTGGGAAAGCATGCATTTTTTAGGCTCATTTTCATGTTTGGACTTGAGGTTGTGAAGATATAAATCTATCTCTTTTGTTTTATTTCCATTAGATGTTTCTTTTAAAGCATAATTAGTTTTATTAGATTATGTTAGTTGTATGTATGCCCTAGAGGCCATTACTGTACATTGGATGTATATTGTAGTGGATGCTGGGACATATATAGAGAGGACTTTCTTGCTCGACATGATAGTATGCTATCTGGTTGCTCTTTACCTTAACGTGTACACAGATTGTCTCTCTATTACATGTTGGTAAAGCCCTCAGGATGTGTACTTGACTACCTGGACTATGATGCGGATCATACTAGTGGGGACATGGTAGTCCATAAGTACATCCTTGAAAGTCCCTAGTCGTGGGTGTATCGAGATGGGGCATCGATATACCAGAGTAGACTAGCGTATACCTTCTCGACCCATACAGATGGGCGATGGATGATCCCATATCCATCGGTGTTTGACATCAGAGATGATATACGGGTGCTCAGTAGAGACTGGGTACACTGGACGGACTCGCCGAGAACTCCCAGATGGTATTATACCTCACGTCAGATGGCAGTTCTCTGGTGACACTGGTACAGAGTAGTCTGTTGACCCGAGATCGTCATAGAGTCTTGTGTGGTTCCCACTGTGCTTTGATTTCCATCTTACCACGTCTAAGAGGGTGTGCAAAACGGTGGTTTTTGGATACAGTCCCGAATCACATGGAGGCAATGAGCGATAGGAGGGGATTCGTCTCTCCCGGTATAGGGAGTTGATGTTGCGCTGTGTTTGATTGGCTATAACAGGAAATCCCTGGCCAGGGTTGCTGAGATTTACTGGTAAGTGTTACCAGTAGTTTCTCGAATTGTTATAGACCTCATATCGACATGACTTATCGAGCTATTGGGGTCTGACGTTTACCACCCCTAGGCGAGATATGCGACATATCAGACGATCAGACCGGACTGTACGGTAGTGTTACTGGTCGGATTCACTGGAGTGTGAGCGGGCTTGCTCGTCGATCTTCAGATCGCTCAATACCCGGGTGGCCGTTACGTTTAGCAGACCGCTTGCGGCTTGTGGGTGTTTGATATGATCATCATCTGCTGCCGGCGTATTGACGAGTCTTTAGAGTCCTACACAGAGGTTTCCTGGCTCAAGCGAAACGAAATAGAAGCGCATATGAGATATGTGCGGGACCAAGAATAATGCGTGTATGTGATACTGTATTCTATTCTCGCGATGAATGTGTCGAATGGTTGTATGCGATATAACCTAGTTATCGAATCAAGTATTGATTCGATAAGCCGATACATAGGATACTAGTCGGTTATATGCGATATGACCGGATCGTTAAATCAAGTGTTGATTCAATGATTTAATGCATAATTATATATTTGATATATTACTTTGCATTAACTAGTATCGGTTCACTTAAGATGGATTTTCTCACTCGGATGTGCGCATTGTTTATGCGATATACTTTTGTGCACTTGATTGTATCATGTTTGATGATACATGTTTACTTGGTTAAGTGTAAAGAATTAAACCATGGTTATACATATAATTAGGGTTTTATTTTCCATTACTTATTTATTCATTTATTTATTTGTTTATACATTTTGGAAAATGAATGGAAAAGAGAAAAGAATGGTGGCTTTATTTGTTTGTTTGTTGAAGATTCATGAACCTTTGACTTAGTCACCATTCTTGTCTTCATTCTTAACCCTAACCATTTGAGCAAACCATGGTTTATTCTCTACACTTAACTAGGGTTAGATTATGATAAGGATTCCTTTGATTTTCTATTTGGATAATTATCATAATATTCATAATACTAGCTTCTTCTTCTTCATCTTCTTCATTGAAGAAAACCTTTCTTCATCAATGGTGATTGATGAAAACAAGTGAGAAATCCAATTCTAAAGTCTACCCACTTCCTATTTCTTCATCCTCTACCTCTTGCCAAGTAGTAGAGTGTGTTTTCTTCACAAGTTTCTTGACTTGGTGAAGTGAGAGCTTGATCTAGCGATGCCTCGACGTAGATCATCTTCGGCACGAAGCCGACGACCTTGCCCGCTCTTTCTCCGATGAAGCCGATGCTAGAGCCCGGATTTCGATTTGGACAGCGAGGATACTTCGTTGCGGAGCTATGGAGGTGGAGAACCGGATCTACAAAGGTTGTATTTCCGTTCACTTAGTTAAAGTAATTAACTAGTTTGTTTCGCCTAAACATCTAGCCAACGATCCGTACACTAGGGTTTCTCGGCACCATAATTTTTGAAATTGGCATGGTTGATGCCTTGTGAGACCTCTTGAGAGTGCCTAGGAACCCTACAGTGGTATCAGAGCCTAGCTAGAGCCTTAGGCGAAGTCTAGACGGAATTTAAAACCCGAACGAACCCGAAAACCAACCCGGAAAATGCTCTCTGTACTTTTTCTAAAAACAGGGATTTTTCAGTATTAAAAATATGTAGAAATATCAGCAGGAATATCTAAGAGTTACTGTAAATTTCGATGCCCTAATTCCATTAAAGAGCCGCGTTTCCGCGGCACGAGCATGGCTCGTGCGGCGGATCCGCGGCCTGTTTGTCGTGTTATGAGTTGAAGTTTGCACAGTAACTCCTATTTAACAGTGCTGGTTTTCCTGGGTATTTTTAATATTTTTTCCAGAGTTTGAATTTTCTGAGTTGTTTTGGGGATTCGGATGTTCGATCGGATTATCAAATTTTGTCTGTGTGGCTTTCCGAATAAATTTTTGAATATGTTAAAAAGTTCGACCGGATATAAATACCCAATTTTTCCCCTGTCGAGAAATTTCCAAGTGTTGGATTTTTCCGTAGTTTAACGACGTTCTAAGTAGTGCAAGTAACTCGATGGACCCTCTAGAAGACAACAAACCTTAACTCGATTATGTGACCGTCTTGAACTGCCCTTTGAACCTTCGGGTTTGGGGGCAGTACGGCGTGCCACATGTGAGGCGTTGGCTTGACCCTTCTACGGCTGGACCGTTGGTACTGAGGCACGAACTGAATGCTGTTAGACTTATTTCATGTGTTGATCTGTTTCGGGAAAACTTGGGTGTTCGAATGTTCGATCGGAAAGTTTAATATTTTCTATTTATCCGGAATGGGATACAATAATTGGAATTCACAAAAAGTCATGAGATAACTGAATGAATGTTATAAACATAGCACTTTAGTCTCGCTTGATCGGTTGCCACGGAATTTTGATGCGATCAAAAGTCCGTCGCAATCACGTAGCGTACGCGGATACTCGCCGGGTAAACTTAATAGACAGCCTCACTCCATAGCCCCGACCAAGTGACTGTAGGAGAACCCCGTCGCCGAAAGCATCCGTTCGGGTGCTCGCGGTAGCGGTGTTCCGCCTTGGTGCACTTCGTCGACGGTATCAGGGGTGCGGCCGCCTACTAAAGTTTGCGACGAGCATTCGATCAGTTTTTCGGGAATCTTGTTGAATTGCCCGACTTGATATTGAAAAGTGTTTTCGATAATGAGACTAAAATGCGGGGTTTATAATTGTTAGGCATGCGATGTCTAAGTAATTCATTTGGTCAGGCATGCGATGTCTGAGGTGGTTGCGGATTCCAACTGTTGTAGTTTTACACTTTCTTTTCTGTGACCGTAAGTGTAATATGTGATATAGCCGGTTTCGTTGCTATATGTCAACGACAATTGGGATGCGCATATTTACTTACGTTGATGACATGTGATGTTATGTGTTGCTGGATATGTTATATTGGATCGTCGTGTTTGAATAGCCGGGGGGTTTTTTTGTGAGATGAGTGTTTTTCATTTTCATTCATGTAAAAAACTTGTATGTAATATTCTTTTATTGGGGCGCTTCCAGGTTGCGGAAGTTATCACCGTTGTTGTATATTATTTACTTTTCCACACTAGGATAGACCCAAGGAGGAGGGCACAAGTAACCGGGTTCTGGAGTCCAGTGGGAGACCAACTCGAGGAGTCGAGTCCGGGTCTCCTAACTCTAGAATTGGTAGGGTTGCTTGCCGCTCTCGTAGGAGTCTAGGGGTGTGGGTTTGGCTATTCATCACGACCGTGGAATCCGTGTTTTATACTGGCTCGTATTGAAAACACGGACGTCCTAGTATATCCAATATTTCATATGTTTCTTCTGCTGCGATATCTGTGATGTGATCATGTGATGTTCTGTGATAGATACAGTATATAGTATATATGATATATTATATAGGCGTTACTTATGTTTTACACCCGCGCTAGCCCTGCCCTGCTCTGCCGTTAGTTACCTAACCTAACGGTGCACGAGGGGACATCGAGGCGAATGCGGATGGCATAAGTGTACGTCGTATTTATCTGTAATGTTTAGGTACTTAAATGATGGGACTTCATTAATGTAATTAATGAAAGTAAAAGAAACCTAAGATGTTGTAGAATTGAATTTCAAAATAAAACAGGTAGCTACAGTTCTTGCTTTGCACAGCGGTATATATGATATATCCTGCACCTTATTCGATAAGGAAAGGACCGAGATCCCTTCACCGGGAGTGACCCTTTAGCAATAACTGGCAGATGCTACACACTCGGTTTGTCTTTTGATTGCTTTTAAGAGTTCTGCTTTGCACAGTGATATATATGATATATCCCGCACCTCATTCGACGAGGAAAGGACCGACGATCCCTTCACCGGGAGTGACTCCTTTAGCAAAACTAGAAAAGCCTCAAAAGCATTCCATTTTAAAATCATTTGATTCTACAACGATATAAAGTTCATTACGCAAAAGGTTTTCTTAAAAACCTGTAGTAGCCCTCCGTCATTTCAGATAGGTAATAGTTAGTATTCGTGCTGCGTTTGTTGACTCAGTCAAGGCGTTGTGTGCGGTAGCTGATTATTGCTTATCTGCAAAGCATATGATGCGATTGGATTAGGGTAGTCGTGCGGCCTTGTTGACTCGGTCAAGGGTTGTGCGGGTGGGTTTAATTCAATCGAGAAATGACGGGTTGAACTTTACTTACGGTCTATGGTTTGTTGACTCAGTCAAGGTCATAGATCGCATGGGGCAAAATATTATCGGGAATTTCAAGTGTTGAAATTTGCAATGAGATTGCATACCTTCTATGAGATAGTTGGATCCCGATACCCGCTGCGAGTAAGTGTTACTCCTGGAAGAGTTTTATACATTACAATTAGCCGATCAAGTAGGTGTCTAGAAAGGTGTTAACGAGGTTACGCCTCTGGGAAAACGAGGTTTACATTAATTAGGTTCGTGCGAAAGCACGGGGGACCTCCCTCAAAGTACCGACACTGGCCTGGCTGAAAGATTGGCGAACTTGTAGTGTGTAATTAATCCCGGCTAGTCTTTCCTTTTAGGGTTTGAAGGAAGATTTGATAAAAAGCAGTGGGAGCCATCCTGATTAGATAAAATAATAACCAATCTATTCTTGCAAGAGCGCACGCTGAGTGTTTTCTTCTCTCTCTCTCCACGTAGCGACCATATCACGCCTTAATCAAGATAATAATACGGATTATTGACCGAACCCGCTTGTTATACTGAGCTGGGGAACGTTGGTCCGGCTCCAACTTATAATTGTTATAAGACAGAGCAGGAAATTGGGGATTACCAGAATTCCCGTGCAGCCCAAACGAAGAGAGTGCATGCTGATGCATCATCTTCGGGTGTGTTCATTACAGAGAACTGTTTCTCAGTATCCTTTACGTCCTGGGTATGTGATACCAGATCAGGATTCCAAATATGTAATATGTTACATAGTGTAACGTTTTAAAAATAATTAAATAAATAATTAAATGAATAAAAGTGTTTAAGTGAATTTTAGGATTTTCGGTAAAGTAAAACGTATTTTTCGTAAAACCAAACCGTGATTGTTTTTCATTATAAATTCAAAAATACCTATTTAATTATGTAATTACTAGTAAATAGTGTTTATTTAGCCACTTATAAATTTTTAGTTTAATTAAAAAAAATTCCTAAATTAATTATTTTAAATATTAACATAAGCTTTATTTTTACACTAAATTAGTGTAAATTACAAATTTAAATGGTTTTAATTTGTAAAAATGAACCATGGCATATTAGAAATTAGTGTGTATCATGCAAAAATTATTTGCAAATTTTTCCTAATTTCTAGAGCTTTCTTGAGTTGCTATAGTAAATAAATAAATAAATAATTAATTAAACCATGAAAAGACTTTAAATGATGATTCTTTCTTGAAACTTCCACACTTTTCTTCACTCTTTTCTCTTTCTCCCTCCCCATGGCCGGCCACAACTCATCCATGGCAGCCCCCCCCATTTTCCACCTCATTTTTATTCAAAAATCATCAAAAATACATCAAAAATTCAATTAAAATTCCACAAAATCATATATATTTTCATACCCTTTATTCTCTACTCTTCTTTACATGGAATTTGGAGTGGGAAAGCATGTATTTTTGAGGCTCATTTTCAAGTTTGGACATGAGGTTGTGGAGGTATAAATCCTTCTCTTTTATTTTATTTCTATTAGATATTTCTTTTAAAGTTTAATTAGATTTAATCTATTAATTCTATTTACTACTTTTAAAATTCAAGTTAGGGTTTGAAAAATCAAGTTGTGATTTTTATTAATTAATGAGGGTTATAATCACTAGTTTAACATATTTAGAAGTGGAAATTCTTATAGGGATGATATGTTGTAAATTGTTAACCTAAAATTGATTTAATTATACTTTTTAGCTAACTAGTTTTTTATAAAATATGTTTATGGGTAATATAAAATTCCAATTAAGATTTCTATCATTAGATTGTAGTTTTAGTGAGCATATTAACATGTTAATGGAAAGAAAAACTTAGTTTGATCACTAGATTCAATTGATAATTGGAAAATAGTAATAAAATGCTATTATTTTGTTAACTAGATTTTGGAAAATTCTAAATAAAAGGGATTTAAAATATAATATTGGTTTCATTATATCATTATCATCATAAATTGTGGTTTAAGTCATTAATTTATGCAAAATCATGTTTTGAGGTGGAATTGCGGTATTTTGCTTGGAAAATGTTGAAAATTGTTAAATGTGGTAAACTAGAAATTTCAAATTTATATAAATTTGTGTAATAAAAAATATAGTAATGGTTTGTATAGTCTAGTAATGCTATTTAATGAGTTTTATGACCATTAGTTTCATTTAAATGTCAAGTTTTGATGAAAAACGGTATATTGGCATTTTCGGGTTTTTGCGAAATTGGACAGTTTGATAGATTTTAGGGTTTCGATGGATTTAATCGTGTTTTATGGTATAAGTAATGTGTTTTTAAACTACAAGTTGTTTGATGATGTTATCTCGATCCATCGGAGTTTGTACGCCGATATCGAGCGGTATTTGGTTCTTTTGCGTGGACGGGACATAGGTTTTAACCTATGCTTGTTCTTTGTATCGTTTGACTTTTGTATGTGATTCAGTTTACGATGCTATTTAAATGTTTGCGTCTAGGTACCCCTCACGTGGACTGCGGGCGATGAAGAGGAGGATGGCGACACTGTCTTCGGCAGACATGGACCAGGTGAGTAGATGTATATCTACGGGGGGAAGTCGGGTGGATGGCGTTTAGCACCCCCGCAACGTAGAATAGGAATAGTACTTAGCGACATTAGGAAACCCAATGTGACCCTAGATTCTTACCGAGCAGGACCCTAGTAATGACCCTAGGCGGGACTAGACTGATTTAGGAAAACCATACCTGAGGATGAATACTTTGGGAAAGGTTCGTAGGTTTCTGATAGAAACATACACGCACACACTAAAACTTGACTTGGCGTATACGTATATGTGTGTATATATATAAAACTAGGTATAGGTGTATATATATACACCACACGTATATGGGATTCATTGATGTGATATGATATCCGAGGTATGATGAAACAGTATAACTGGGCTTGATGCCGTGATTCTTGACTATACAGTCGTAATAAAGTGTTAGCGGATCATTAGAGAATGAGATAATGAACATGCATATATAAATTATAAAGAGTGGTGGTGATATTGATGTATATGGGACGCTAGAATAGTACCCGGACTGTAACTGGTGACTGATCACAATATGATATATGTATAACTTGATTACGACATGATGTTTCTGAGGATAAACTAATGATGCTTATCATGATGGCAATGGTATATGATTGATGTATGCGATCACAGTTTAACACCTTGATCATGAGATGTGCCGATGATGACATTACACGAATGAGGAGACACCTAGGAGATACTTGACCGTACCCCGATATTGGGATGCCGTACGATGGATTTTACCGTACGAGGCTTAGATTTGATGATTGATCCGCACTCTTGATTCGAGGAAGCCGTACTACGTACGTGACGCTATTGAGGCGGGATCGCCGACTATTAGAGATATTGATTAAGACCTTAGGTAGACTCTAGTTTCTTACTGACTAGTCTATTAGGTTTAATTCCTTAGGATGTTAGATGGACACTGGTTTAGGTTCGACTCACATAGTGGTAGTTGTACTCGTATCTCGCAGAGGAGTGGATAATGCACATCTGTATTTACATTCATACTGTAATCATCATGGTGCATGTTCTTTTATATGTTGCTATAATCAGTATAAACTTTACCTGTTAGGACACCAGCACTATTACCGATGATGCGCATGTTCCACGCACACTTATTTGCCGGCTCACACACATCATCATCGGTAATTGCTATGTCACGTACACTTTAGATCATATTGTCTTTTATGGATAGAATCAGTTAGCAACTAGACAGATATAATATTGTGATTATTTTCTGACATTAGTATAAGACATGATATTTATTACTTAGACATTGATGCATTCATATTTCATGTTATCGCACAGTAGTATGGGCATATGCTGACACTTATCATATACTTACTCATGATTTTGAGATTTGGATTTCTATGAGATTTCTGGATTTTTGGGGAAAACCGCAAAAATATATAAAAAACTTCTCTCTCTCTCCTCTTCTCTTTTTAAATAAGATGCGGTTTTCTCGTGATGTATGAGTCGTCCACCATGAGTATTTCATATTTTCTGTTGGATTTCGAGACCCGATTCGAGGAGTGGATGAACCGTCTCGGGTACATGGTGGGCCCGGTATGGTACCCCGGGGCAAGAAGATCGAGTTGTAGACGATGAGCCTGTCAGGGGAAGGCTACCTACCGGTGATGTCTGGCGCGGCGGATATCCGGAGGATACCGACCGTTGTCGTGAGATTTGATGATATGGGCCGATCCGGACTGACGGAGCCCGAGATATTGAGACTTGAGATTACATGTGTTGTGTCGATGTTTGACACGGATTTCCATGGGTTTCATTATTCAGATTTCAGATTCTTATACACATTCTACTATGATAATAGCTAAAGATTTCTTATACATATATATCTGGATTTCAGGATTTGTTACTTTACCTTCATGGTGCATGCATTTCATTCATATGACATAGTATTATATGAGGCACTGACACGACACGGAGTATTTGCACTTACACGTAGTATTACCCTGCTATTACTAGATGATTGGGATATTATAGTGTATTATTATTATGACCTAGGATAGCGTCGTGCATTCGATTTCTTTTCGTAGATGTCTTCTACTCACGAGTTGGCAACTCACCCCCGTTGTGCCAAATTCTTTACAGGTTCGATGTACAGGTTTCCGTGGCAGCTTGTTGGCACATCTTTTCTTTAGGGTGATTTGCACGGTAGGTTGGTTCACTTGTATCCGAACCACCATTGTACTTTTATTCATTCATTTGTATCTAGTAACCTCCATCAACCATATTTGTATTACTTGATAAGTTTATTGGACCAGTTGTTTAATTCGACCTTAGAGTCGCGCATGTGTTATTCAGATCTGGTGGTTTTGTTTTCTTTTGAGTTTTGAGCCTCGCCTATTGGCGTTGTATATTATTGTGCTTGCTGTGGTTGTTTCCGCCTGTTGGCGTTGATGCTAGCTCCCGTTTGGGGATACTTTTTATTGTTTATGTATATTATACTTGTTGTACCCGTTTGGGGGCCATTTTTACAGAGGAGACTCTGCCGAAATTTTTGGGAAAATTGCTGATGCTTTTAAACTTGTTTTCTTTTTCTTCTTCTTCTTCTTCTTCTTCTATGGTTTAGATTTCTGGGCTTCGGCTTACTTAGGTTACGTGGCGCCTCTAGACGCTTCGTAATCTAAGTGCCGGTCACGTTCCGTACTTTCGGGTCGTGACAAAGTTGGTATCAGAGCGCTAGGTTTAACCCTGTATAAGTCTAGGTGACCCTTGGTTGATGGAGTAGGCGATTTAGGTAGAGTAACGTACCGTGGGTATGGTCCGCGGCATACTTACGATACGCTACTCTGCTTAAGGAGCCTTAGGATGTACATTGTTTGCACCGTATTTCATTCGTTCCTTTGATCTATCTTCATCGATGTCGGATGGTGGTTTCTGTTACCACGGGCAGAGGGAGCTGCGGCTCGAATGCGATAACCATTAGAGTATTGGTTATTCTTGAGGATTGAAGCATTGCTTAGCGTGCGGATGAAGGGTATTCACATGCTGTCCGGACGAAGTTAAAGGGTTCGAACGATTATCAGAAAACCATTTTCCTAAGTTTAAAGTATTCGGAAGAACATGCAGGTATTTCGATGGACCCTCTAGAAGAATGAAACCCTAACTCGACATAATGACCACGAGAACGCCCTTGAACCTTAGGGTTTACGGCCGTTCCGCTGTGCCATTAGTGAGGCTTGGGTTTACCCTTCTACAGCTGGATCATCGATGCTGGGGTATGTACCGGATATTTTTAAACTGTACTTGAGTGTTGAGCTCTCGGGGAATTATGGGATTTTGATGGATCGATCGAAAAGTTTAATGTAGTCCGGATATCAGGTGAAGGGATCGATTACATGGGAGACTCTAGATATGAGTGTTGCCGTTGGTAGCGCAGTCTGCATAGCTACGAAGAGGCGAGTTTAAAGCAGCCGACATCAGAGGAAGGAGGCGCACATTGACGATAGTGTTTACGATTATGATTTAGTGATTTGAATTTCATATTTTCATGATTGGATTTTGGTATTTTGAGGACTTTGTTCTACGATTGGTATTTCATGTGTGTACCTTCATTCTATTTGTGTTTCATATATCAGTTGTATTGATGTTGTTTAGTACACAACCAGTACACTTGATTTGGTTTTATATATTTGGGATTTTTGATTTGATTTCGTGCATAGGGGTTACACGTGATTTTGACATATGTTTCGACCTAGTTTTCATGCATTTTTGTGCTGTGATTTCGATTTTGATATTCGATGTATGTTTTCGTGCACCATGTGCACCTGATTAAGATTCTTGCGCATACTTGGCGCACTTGATGCGATTTTGTGCACACCAGATGCACTAAATCGGGGTTTTGTGCAGATTAGATGCACCTGATATTGTGTCGTGCACGCCCGTTGCACTTGACAGATATTTTTGGTGCACTCCTGTTGCACTTAGTTTTGTTTTGTAGGTATTCATGGTATCTGTAATTGGTTTCGATTTCAGTGCGCATCGGACGCACATGACATTTTATTGATGTGATTGGGATTGATTTTAGTTTGAGCAGTATGTTTTCCTAATTATTATTATTGATTTAGTAACCAGGCGGGACGTGTATGTTAAATAAACGATATATATATATATATAGTTATTTTTTTTAAAATAAACGTCCGCTACTTATGCCGTGACACGTGCATCACACGGCAATTTTCAAAAGGGGTTTTTGTATATTTCCTTATCCAGATATTTGTACAGTTTCACTATGATGCACACTATATATAAGTTGTAGATTGATGTATATTATGTTGGTTTTCATATTGGGTTTTGATATTTTATTCTCGCCATAACTCCGATGATTTCGTTATGCTTGACGGAGTTGATTTTTGTTATGTATTGATGATTTCGGAGCCCCGATGATTTGAGTGTTTTGCTAAATGTTTTAGTATTTGGAGGGGGAGTTTTAATTTAAATTCGGGGACCGAATTTCTTAAAGGGGGGAAGATTGTAACGTTTTAAAAATAATTAAATAAATAATTAAATGAATAAAAGTGTTTAAGTGAATTTTAGGATTTTCGGTAAAGTAAAACGTATTTTTCGTAAAACCAAACCGTGATTGTTTTTCATTATAAATTCAAAAATACCTATTTAATTATGTAATTACTAGTAAATAGTGTTTATTTAGCCACTTATAAATTTTTAGTTTAATTAAAAAAATTTCCTAAATTAATTATTTTAAATATTAACATAAGCTTTATTTTTACACTAAATTAGTGTAAATTACAAATTTAAATGGTTTTAATTTGTAAAAATGAACCATGGCATATTAGAAATTAGTGTGTATCATGCAAAAATTATTTGCAAATTTTTCCTAATTTCTAGAGCTTTCTTGAGTTGCTATAGTAAATAAATAAATAAATAATTAATTAAACCATGAAAAGACTTTAAATGATGATTCTTTCTTGAAACTTCCACACTTTTCTTCACTCTTTTCTCTTTCTCCCTCCCCATGGCCGGCCACAACTCATCCATGGCAGCCCCCCCCATTTTCCACCTCATTTTTATTCAAAAATCATCAAAAATACATCAAAAATTCAATTAAAATTCCACAAAATCATATATATTTTCATACCCTTTATTCTCTACTCTTCTTTACATGGAATTTGGAGTGGGAAAGCATGTATTTTTGAGGCTCATTTTCAAGTTTGGACATGAGGTTGTGGAGGTATAAATCCTTCTCTTTTATTTTATTTCTATTAGATATTTCTTTTAAAGTTTAATTAGATTTAATCTATTAATTCTATTTACTACTTTTAAAATTCAAGTTAGGGTTTGAAAAATCAAATTGTGATTTTTATTAATTAATGAGGGTTATAATCACTAGTTTAACATATTTAGAAGTGGAAATTCTTATAGGGATGATATGTTGTAAATTGTTAACCTAAAATTGATTTAATTATACTTTTTAGCTAACTAGTTTTTTATAAAATATGTTTATGGGTAATATAAAATTCCAATTAAGATTTCTATCATTATATTGTAGTTTTAGTGAGCATATTAACATGTTAATGGAAAGAAAAACTTAGTTTGATCACTAGATTCAATTGATAATTGGAAAATAGTAATAAAATGCTATTATTTTGTTAACTAGATTTTGGAAAATTCTAAATAAAAGGGATTTAAAATATAATATTGGTTTCATTATATCATTATCATCATAAATTGTGGTTTAAGTCATTAATTTATGCAAAATCATGTTTTGAGGTAGAATTGCGGTATTTTGCTTGGAAAATGTTGAAAATTGTTAAATGTGGTAAACTAGAAATTTCAAATTTATATAAATTTGTGTAATAAAAAATATAGTAATGGTTTGTATAGTCTAGTAATGCTATTTAATGAGTTTTATGACCATTAGTTTCATTTAAATGTCAAGTTTTGATGAAAAACGGTATATTGGCATTTTCGGGTTTTTGCGAAATTGGACAGTTTGATAGATTTTAGGGTTTCGATGGATTTAATCGTGTTTTATGGTATAAGTAATGTGTTTTTAAACTACAAGTTGTTTGATGATGTTATCTCGATCCATCGGAGTTTGTACGCCGATATCGAGCGGTATTTGGTTCTTTTGCGTGGACGGGACCTAGGTTTTAACCTATGCTTGTTCTTTGTATCGTTTGACTTTTGTATGTGATTCAGTTTACGATGCTATTTAAATGTTTGCGTCTAGGTACCCCTCACGTGGACTGCGGGCGATGAAGAGGAGGATGGCGACACTGTCTTCGGCAGACATGGACCAGGTGAGTAGATGTATATCTACGGGGGGAAGTCGGGTGGATGGCGTTTAGCACCCCCGCAACGTAGAATAGGAATAGTACTTAGCGACATTAGGAAACCCAATGTGACCCTAGATTCTTACCGAGCAGGACCCTAGTAATGACCCTAGGCGGGACTAGACTGATTTAGGAAAACCATACCTGAGGATGAATACTTTGGGAAAGGTTCGTAGGTTTCTGATAGAAACATACACGCACACACTAAAACTTGACTTGGCGTATACGTATATGTGTGTATATATATAAAACTAGGTATAGGTGTATATATATACACCACACGTATATGGGATTCATTAATGTGATATGATATCCGAGGTATGATGAAACAGTATAACTGGGCTTGATGCCGTGATTCTTGACTATACAGTCGTAATAAAGTGTTAGCGGATCATTAGAGAATGAGATAATGAACATGCATATATAAATTATAAAGAGTGGTGGTGATATTGATGTATATGGGACGCTAGAATAGTACCCGGACTGTAACTGGTGACTGATCACAATATGATATATGTATAACTTGATTACGACATGATGTTTCTGAGGATAAACTAATGATGCTTATCATGATGGCAATGGTATATGATTGATGTATGCGATCACAGTTTAACACCTTGATCATGAGATGTGCCGATGATGACATTACACGAATGAGGAGACACCTAGGAGATACTTGACCGTACCCCGATATTGGGATGCCGTACGATGGATTTTACCGTACGAGGCTTAGATTTGATGATTGATCCGCACTCTTGATTCGAGGAAGCCGTACTACGTACGTGACGCTATTGAGGCGGGATCGCCGACTATTAGAGATATTGATTAAGACCTTAGGTAGACTCTAGTTTCTTACTGACTAGTCTATTAGGTTTAATTCCTTAGGATGTTAGATGGACACTGGTTTAGGTTCGACTCACATAGTGGTAGTTGTACTCGTATCTCGCAGAGGAGTGGATAATGCACATCTGTATTTACATTCATACTGTAATCATCATGGTGCATGTTCTTTTATATGTTGCTATAATCAGTATAAACTTTACCTGTTAGGACACCAGCACTATTACCGATGATGCGCATGTTCCACGCACACTTATTTGCCGGCTCACACACATCATCATCGGTAATTGCTATGTCACGTACACTTTAGATCATATTGTCTTTTATGGATAGAATCAGTTAGCAACTAGACAGATATAATATTGTGATTATTTTCTGACATTAGTATAAGACATGATATTTATTACTTAGACATTGATGCATTCATATTTCATGTTATCGCACAGTAGTATGGGCATATGCTGACACTTATCATATACTTACTCATGATTTTGAGATTTGGATTTCTATGAGATTTCTGGATTTTTGGGGAAAACCGCAAAAATATATAAAAAACTTCTCTCTCTCTCCTCTTCTCTTTTTAAATAAGATGCGGTTTTCTCGTGATGTATGAGTCGTCCACCATGAGTATTTCATATTTTCTGTTGGATTTCGAGACCCGATTCGAGGAGTGGATGAACCGTCTCGGGTACATGGTGGGCCCGGTATGGTACCCCGGGGCAAGAAGATCGAGTTGTAGACGATGAGCCTGTCAGGGGAAGGCTACCTACCGGTGATGTCTGGCGCGGCGGATATCCGGAGGATACCGACCGTTGTCGTGAGATTTGATGATATGGGCCGATCCGGACTGACGGAGCCCGAGATATTGAGACTTGAGATTACATGTGTTGTGTCGATGTTTGACACGGATTTCCATGGGTTTCATTATTCAGATTTCAGATTCTTATACACATTCTACTATGATAATAGCTAAAGATTTCTTATACATATATATCTGGATTTCAGGATTTGTTACTTTACCTTCATGGTGCATGCATTTCATTCATATGACATAGTATTATATGAGGCACTGACACGACACGGAGTATTTGCACTTACACGTAGTATTACCCTGCTATTACTAGATGATTGGGATATTATAGTGTATTATTATTATGACCTAGGATAGCGTCGTGCATTCGATTTCTTTTCGTAGATGTCTTCTACTCACGAGTTGGCAACTCACCCCCGTTGTGCCAAATTCTTTACAGGTTCGATGTACAGGTTTCCGTGGCAGCTTGTTGGCACATCTTTTCTTTAGGGTGATTTGCACGGTAGGTTGGTTCACTTGTATCCGAACCACCATTGTACTTTTATTCATTCATTTGTATCTAGTAACCTCCATCAACCATATTTGTATTACTTGATAAGTTTATTGGACCAGTTGTTTAATTTGACCTTAGAGTCGCGCATGTGTTATTCAGATCTGGTGGTTTTGTTTTCTTTTGAGTTTTGAGCCTCGCCTATTGGCGTTGTATATTATTGTGCTTGCTGTGGTTGTTTCCGCCTGTTGGCGTTGATGCTAGCTCCCGTTTGGGGATACTTTTTATTGTTTATGTATATTATACTTGTTGTACCCGTTTGGGGGCCATTTTTACAGAGGAGACTCTGCCGAAATTTTTGGGAAAATTGCTGATGCTTTTAAACTTGTTTTCTTTTTCTTCTTCTTCTTCTTCTTCTTCTTCTATGGTTTAGATTTCTGGGCTTCGGCTTACTTAGGTTACGTGGCGCCTCTAGACGCTTCGTAATCTAAGTGCCGGTCACGTTCCGTACTTTCGGGTCGTGACACATAGGGCTACAGAAAGGTAGAGAACTGAGAACGGGTGATAAGTTTCATGAGGCAGAAAACGGGGCAAAAGTTGCAGCCAAGTCTGTTGGTCACTGTCACCCTGTATTACCAATACATTGATTCTGAACGAATGTTATTAGATACCGAACCTGATATACAAAATCATATCAGTCTCTTTATTAGTAAAAAAAGGATATAATTTTGTATTGTTGGATAATGTTTTGAACATTTCCTATATCAAAAGTTGATCGGTTCAGGCTCGTTATCTAAAAGCGTTGATGTTCTAAATCAAACTACAATTCTTAGTATATGGAACACACATAAGAGGAAGAGTTCAGAAATGAACGGATCCTTCTTAAGGTATTGTAGACTAGGTCAGATCAATGTGACCCGACTAGCTGAAGTTACATGTAGATGCATATTTAAATCAGTTTGAATCTACATCTTGTGAAACTTGCCAGTTATGTCACAAAGATATAATGACACTAGCTCTGTTTATTGGAAACAGAGAAAGAGTTAGTGAACTCTTGGGATGATACATGTTGATGTATGTAGGTCCCCTGTCTACACATGCCAAGACCGGTTCTTTGTACTTCATTACATTCTCTGATAATCTCTCAAGATTCAGACATATGTTCCTGTTGAAACACAAGTCCGAACCTTTTAAGATATTCATAGAATATAAGTTAGAAGTAGAGAACCAATAAGGGTATAAGTATTATGTCCTTTGATGTGATCGAGGAGGAGAATACTTGAGCACGGAAATCCTGGACTTTTCTAAAGGAGAATGAGATTCTCTCTCAGCATTACTCCTCCGCATACACCATAGCACGATGGTATATCGGGGTGGAGCAATTACACCCTATGTGATAAGGTGTGCTCTATGATGAGTAATACTGAGCTACCTATTTCCTTTTGGGTGTTATGCACTTGAGAAGCTGCATACCTATTGAATAGGGTTCTAATCAAATCAGTTGCCTACCGCTTCATATGTGATATGGAATGGGAAGAACCCATGTCTTAAGTTAGTTAAGATTTGGAGTTGTCCGGCCTATGTCTGAAAGCAAAATCCGGACAAGCTCGAGGCAAGGTCTGTAATGTAGAACTGGAAAGGTTCCAGCTATACAAACTGCAGCTGATGATTTGAAAGAACCAAAGGATTCGATAGTTACCAACGAACCTCAGCCTCTCCGCCGATCTAGTAGGGTTCCTCACCCACCTGAGAGATACTTCTGTTTCTCTATGACAGTGGGAGCGAGGATTGCATCATGAGATGATGACCCAACTAGTTTCGAGCTGGCCATCAGGAGTAAGACTCTGTAATAATGGCTGGATGCTTAGTGATCTGAGATGGAATCCTTATGCACCAACAAAGTATGGACTTTGGTTGCTATATCTGAAGGGTTAAATCCCCATCGGGAGCAAGTATATCTTGAGAAGATTACTTGGTGTAGATGGAAAAGTTGAGACTTTCAAAGCTAGATTTGTTAAAGGTTTGCATCATTGACCAGGTGTGGATCATGATGAAACTTTTTTCTAGAGAACTTTGCTTAAGTCCATCCAGATCCTACTTACCACAGCTACATACCATGACTACGATATCTGGTGGTTGGGTGTCATGACTGCTTTTCTAAATGATGTTTTAGAAGAGTGCGTCTATAAGTACACAGCCAGAGGGCCTCGTAGACAGTGGGAGCAGCGGAAACGTGTGCAAGATGCTTTATAGGATAAAGCAGATATCGCGGAGTTGGAACGTCTGTTTTGATGAAGTAGTCAAACAGTTTGACATCATCAAAATGGTAGATGAACCTTGTATATACAAAAAGGTAGTAGGGAGTATGGTGATGATCCTCGTAGAGTACGTGGATGACATACTCTTGATAGGGAAAGAGTTTCCTATGCTACGCTCGGTCAATCTCCGTTTATCACAATGATTCTCCATATAGGATCATAATGATACCTACTAACTCCTGGATTTTGGATCTATGAGATAGATCTAAATGGATGTTAGGATTCTCACTAGTTGTAGTGAGATGGTATCAATCGATCCTGGGAAGAATCACTGGAAGGGTTCCAGGGTGATAATGACGACTGAATGTCAGTCGCAGGCATTGTCTTTTCCCTCAGTAAAGGGACGGTATGTTGGAAGAGTTCCAAGCTAGATACAGTGGCATACTAGACGATAAAGGCAGGATACATCGCTACTTAAGATGCTACCAAAGAGGCAGTCTGGGTGTATATTAGTTCATAAGATGAACTTTGTTCCTCCCATTGTGTGACAATGGAGTTGTGGCTTATGCCAAGGAACGCCGGTCCCATCAGTGATCCAGACATATTCTAAGGCAGTATCACCTGATCATGGAGATGGTTGATCTCCAAGGAGATCGAGGTTAGGAGAGTAGACTCAGAGGACAGCACGGCGGATCCACTCACAAAGGCCTGTTCCCAGAGAGAGACTTTTATGGGATGGTTGAGTATGAGATACTACAACCACTGCTACAGATGGCCCTAGTGCAAGTGGGAGATTGTTAGTTGTATGTATGCCCTAGAGGCCATTACTGTACATTGGATGTATATTGTAGTGGATGCTGGGACATATATAGGGAGGACTTTCTTGCTCGACATGATAGTATGCTATCTGGTTGCTCTTTACCTTAACGTGTACACAGATTGTCTCTCTATTACATGTTGGTAAAGCCCTCAGGATGTGTACTTGACTACCTGGACTATGATGCGGATCATACTAGTGGGGACATGGTAGTCCATAAGTACATCCTTGAAAGTCCCTAGTCGTGGGTGTATCGAGATGGGGCATCGATATACCAGAGTAGACTAGCATATACCTTCTCGACCCATACAGATGGGCGATGGATGATCCCATATCCATCGGTGTTTGACATCAGAGATGATATACGGGTGCTCAGTAGAGACTGGGTACACTGGACGGACTCGCCGAGAACTCCCAGATGGTATTATACCTCACGTCAGATGGCAGTTCTCTGGTGACACTGGTACAGAGTAGTCTGTTGACCCGAGATCGTCATAGAGTCTTGTGTGGTTCCCACTGTGCTTTGATTTCCATCTTACCACGTCCAAGAGGGCGTGCAAAACGGTGGTTTTTGGGTACAATCCCGAATCACATGGAGGCAATAAGCGATATGAGGGGATTCGTCTCTCCCGGTATAGGGAGTTGATGTTGCGCTGTGTTTGATTGGCTATAACAGGAAATCCCTGGCCAGGGTTGCTGAGATTTACTGGTAAGTGTTACCAGTAGTTTCTCGAATTGTTATAGACCTCATATCGACACGACTTATCGAGCTATTGGGGTCTGACGTTTACCACCCCTAGGCGAGATATGCGACATATCAGACGATCAGACCGGACTGTACGGTAGTGTTACTGGTCGGATTCACTGGAGTGTGAGCGGGCTTGCTCGTCGATCTTCAGATCGCTCAATACCCGGGTGGCCGTTACGTTTAGCAGACCGCTTGCGGCTTGTGGGTGTTTGATATGATCATCATCTGCTGCCGGCGTATTGACGAGTCTTTAGAGTCCTACACAGAGGTTTCCTGGCTCAAGCGAAACGAAATAGGAGCGCATATGAGATATGTGCAGGACCGAGAATAATGCGTGTATGTGATACCGTATTCTATTCTCGCGATGAATGTGTCGAATGGTTGTATGCGATATAACCTAGTTATCGAATCAAGTATTGATTCGATAAGCCGATACATAGGATACTAGTCGGTTATATGCGATATGACCGGATCGTTAAATCAAGTGTTGATTTAATGATTTAATGCATAATTATATATTTGATATATTACTTTGCATTAACTAGTATCGGTTCACTTAAGATGGATTTTCTCACTCGGATGTGCGCATTGTATATGCGATATACTTTTGTGCACTTGATTGTATCATGTTTAATGATACATGTTTACTTGGTTAAGTGTAAAGAATTAAACCATGGTTATACATATAATTAGGGCTTTATTTTCCATTACTTATTTATTCATTTATTTATTTGTTTATACATTTTGGAAAATGAATGGAAAAGAGAAAAGAATGGTAGCTTTATTTGTTTGTTTGTTGAAGATTCATGAACCTTTGACTTAGTCACCATTCTTGTCTTCATTCTTAACCCTAACCATTTGAGCAAACCATGGTTTATTCTCTACACTTAACTAGGGTTAGATTATGATAAGGATTCCTTTGATTTTCTATTTGGATAATTATCATAATATTCATAATACTAGCTTCTTCTTCTTCATCTTCTTCATTGAAGAAAACCTTTCTTCATCAATGGTGATTAATGAAAACAAGTGAGAAATCCAATTCTAAAGTCTACCCACTTCCTATTTCTTCATTCTCTACCTCTTGCCAAGTAGTAGAGTGTGTTTTCTTCACAAGTTTCTTGACTTGGTGAAGTGAGAGCTTGATCTAGCGATGCCTCGTCGTAGATCATCTTCGGCACGAAGCCGACGACCTTGCCCGCTCTTTCTCCGATGAAGCCGACGCGAGAGCCCGGATTTCGATTTGGACAGCGAGGATACTTCGTTGCGGAGCTATGGAGGTGGAAAACCGGATCTACAAAGGTTGTATTTCCGTTCACTTAGTTAAAGTAGTTAACTAGTTACTTTTTCGCCTAGATATCTAGCCAACGATCCGTACACTAGGGTTTCTCGGCACCATAATTTTTGAAATTGGTATGGTTGATGCCTTGTGAGACCTCTTGAGAGTGCCTACGAACCCTACAGATTAATTCTATGTTCAATTT